>CM066990.1:36536736-46536736 GCA_033977485.1 Hydrangea macrophylla
TCTTCGGATATATACATATATATACATATATATATATATATATATATGGTATCTGGTCTATTTATTGGCTTCATTCGGCTGACTTCCCCTCCAAGCAAAAGGTATGCTACCAACAATGTGATAATATTGTCACACCCCAACCCGCCCCGGGCGAGTTGAGACACGTGTAACAAGCCCACACGTTCAAAACACCCTCAATTCATTAAGAACACATGAATTGGACCTCATAAAACATCTTCTTTGACACAAAATAGACCCAAGGGCAAAATGGTCATTAATAAAGTATAGAAAATTTTATATAGAAAGATAGCTCTTTGAGTCCCGGTTCCAACGCAAAAAACGGTGCGCGAATCCGAGTTTTCTAGAGAGAGTTATGCTTGTTTCCGTAAAAGCCGTCGAGGCTGAAACTGGACCAGCGGATCGATCCGTCCCAGATCCCGATCCAGTTTTAGCAGAAAGTCATTTTTTGCAGTTCCAAATGCCCCGGATCGATCCGTACATGACCCGGATCGATCCGGATCGTCCAGAATTGCTTTCTTGCTGCTAAAAACACCAGATTTTAACTTCAAACCAACTCCAAACATAACCAAACTTTGGAGAAACATTAAGGACCCTTAATCAAAACACTTTTAAAAGTTTTAAGACATCAACATACTCATGTTACCAAAGATCATCAATCAAAATACATCAACTCCTCTTGTGATTCATAGTTCATCCCAAAATCCATGTTTCTCTCAATTACACACACAACCCTTCTATATAAAGAAAACCAAGTTAAACTTACAATCAAAATCATTTAGGTTCTTCCAAGCTACTCTTAATACACATGACTTGTAACTAGCAACCATGACACATGGTTTGCTATACAACCAAACACAAACCCCCAACATGACATATTACAAACTTTCTCCAAACAAGAGTAAAAATGCTGTCAAAACTTGATGTAACCATACCAAATCCTCATAGCCACATCCAAAACCATTTAGGAAATATTCCTAAGTGTCCCAAACTTTACTCAAACATCATAAGAGTTTTCCCAACTATTTCTAAACATTTGAAAAGTAGTTTAACCATACACAATCCATAGAATTCCAACTAGGAACCTTAATTTGCATTCAAGTTCATATTCTTAAAACATGTACATAAACATTGATCCATAAGGAGAAACCAAGTTAGTTTTCAACAAAAGTTACCCAACTTGCTCAAGTCTCTCCCAACCACACCTAACTTGTGACTTATAAGTATAACTCATAGCTTGGAGCATAATCTACAACATTACCCAACTTAACATGTTACAAAGACTCTAAACACAAGGTGTTATACATTGACAATAGAGATACATGTTAAACATAACTAGCTAGACATATGAACATATTCACAAGACAACTCCCACGCCTAACCCGTCGTGCGGATCATTTCCTCTCCTCGTTTCGTTTGGTACCTGCGATGGTTATTCAATAACCACAACAGAAAAATATATTTTCGTTTAAGCTTTTGCTTAGTGAGAGAACTAATCATGCTATTGGAATGCAAAGTATGTAAATGCAACAATCATTATAAATGACAACAAATTGATCTCCGGAAAGTCAAGTCATTCCAGCCACCACCCCCAGGTCCTTCTCACCCCGGATCTCTCTCACTTTAGGCGCATATAGCGCAACACACACTCTCTTGTGACCCCGAAGGCATCACCGGTATTTCATTGTGGTCGTCACCACGTCCTACTCATTGAGGACTTCCTATCCCTTACATATGGGACCTATAAATGGTGACCACTACTTAACTTCCCTTTGATCCATATAAACATTTAAGCAACTTCGCACATAAGCATAACAATTTCACCTTATTGGCATGCTTTTTTCCCAAATTCAACAACATATACATACATGAGCATGAGTTCAACAACTATGAACAACAATTATCACATTAACATAGCTAAACATCCAATTGAGAGATTAGGACACTCACCTCCTCGATTTACTAGCGAATAAGCCTAGATTTTCCCAATCTCTTGCTAATTTTCAACCCAAATTTCACCGGTGTAATTCCTACATAAGTTTGGTATCAAGAACATCGTCTATTAAAAACGGTTGCCGTAAAAACGTTGCCGAAAACGAAAATAAATTACATGCATGTGATCCTCTTACCTCCACGAGTCCAAAAGTGGCCTCGGATCGTGATTCCGACGCCGGACAGCAAAGGAACGGCAAGAAACGTCGTCGAGAATTTCCGTCGCCGACTCGAAGCTCTCCGTTCTCTTCAAGCTTCTAATTCCCAGCTGTGTTAACAAATGGAGAGACACATATGCTACCATGCATATGTGTTGTCACCATTTCCCCTTAATTTCATTTACCTCTCCCAACTTTCCTTAAGTTTTATTATGAAACCCTCATGCTAATTACATTAACTACCCATCTTTTCTAAAAGGATTTAATCTAAGTCCCGCGTGGTCCCAAACGTGGTCCTACATAAATTATGAGATTGCTATAAAACCTACCAGTTATCAATTTTATTCAAATACGCCCTCACATGGGAACCCAAATTGGTCCCCTTTCCTATCATAAGACATCATAATATCAATAAGGATTTAAGCAAGTAATCATATAAGCACATAATGGCATCAAAATGCAAATTATTTTAATTAGACCCTCGTTGGGCCCCACTTTTATACCAGTCCCGCCTTTCACAGGACTTTCATCTGTGTCCGCATTTGAACACCTTTTCACATGTGGGTTCATAACCCCACCTTAATTCATCTCATGCATTAATTATCTTTAATTGACACACATTAACACTAAATTAATCTTCTTTTCCGGGTACGGGTGTTACAAATATTATGATATTATCTCCCCATATCTTCTTGATAATCTTCCCAAAATATTGATAATCTTGACAATATATAGAAATACAAATATATATATATATTCTATCACAATATAGAAGTATTGAGAGTTTGTAGGGATAATGACTTCCATTTGTAGTCAACCATATCTCTTTAGATAAAGTGACTGAATGATATGCTGCATCATCTTTCCTAAGTAAGGTAGCCGGAATGAAATGTCATATTACACCACTCAGATACATCGGTCTCATAGTGAACCGAAATATCAAAAGAATAGCCATATTGGAGATGGCTGAATTATTAATTAACATGATTGAGATGGTGCCACCACGTATGTCATATGGATTTAAGCATGGCCGGATGCAATCATCACCACTTCCATATGCCCAGCTTGTTTGCTCAATGAATTAAGGTGGCCCATCATGCCTTTGAACAACCAAAGTGGTAGTAGTGATGTACCAAATTGTCTAGGACCATTGGGTAGGTTGATACAATCGGCCTCCACCAATATTTTATCACTTAAATTGGCATCGGGCTTGTGCAACCGGATTGGGCCATGAAGTGGCAGCCCATTGATGGAATGGCATATATGGATGCCCAATTGAGAGATGCCCGAGGGAGTAAGGACACAACCCGATGGAGTGGCTGCCAATTGAGGTTGAAACCGACCAAATAAGGGCGCATGCTGGGTTGATGAATTAGACTAAGGACCAATAATTCTTCTATTGTGAATGCCTCTTGCCCATTTAATGAGCTGCCAAGTGTTAACCCCACGGAAGCTGTAGATGAAATACAAAGTAGTAAACAAACTATTTGTCCACTCTCGAGTGCGAGCCTTATCAATTTTGCAAAGGCCATTTCTGTTGGGCCTTCCCAATCCATTAAAGTTAACTCTTGGCCCACACATGGCTTGCTGAATAATTCATGTTTCAAGACTACTCCCATTATTCAAAGCGGTCCTGAGGGTAACAGATTATTCCATGAACAATTGGTGCCGGTAGCTGGTGCTCAATGCAATAATCAAAAACAGCAGAAGGATAAGGTCTCCCAGCAAGTTAGTGTGGACCCTACGGACTGTGTTGTTACTCCCAAAGATGTGAGCTCCCGTGCTATAGAACGAAGTTGGGCCCAGGTCCTTCGAGAAGGGGATGGTGTAGGAGATGTTTCGGATTGTCAACATAGAAATGACATCATGCAAACTGCGCACGTGGATGGCAATCCTAAGCATTCTTTCCAAGATTCAAATGGTGTTGATTTACCACTTGGATTTGTGGCCCATGGACCCAGAAATGAGAATTTACACCTCAAAGTTCCCTCTGAGCTTATCAAGGAAGGTAAAACAGAATGGGAGGCCACCCTAGTTGGCCATTTTGTGGGTAAGCATAGAAATCCTCCATTCTCTCTTGTCACTTCAATCACTGAGAAGTTGTGGGGCCAAAAAGGCCTAGTTGATACTTTGGCTAATGATTCAGGATTTTACTTCTTTACATTCTCTTGTGTAGAGGAGAGGGATGCTGTTTTAGTTGGTAGTCCATGGTACATTATTGGTCAACCTCTTATTTTGAGACCGTGGAAACCAAACTTGACATTGAATAAGGAAGAGGTTCATTCCATTCCGATTTGGGTCAACTTGTATGGTATCCCCTTGGAGCTCTGGAATCCTTAAGGGAATTAGCTTCATTGCTAGATATCTTGGGAAGCCTCTGCGAGTGGACTGAGTTACTGCGTGCCGCAGTCGAATTTCCTATGCCAGAGTTTGTGTGGAAATGAGTGGTGCTCATGACCTCCTTTCGAAATTTGCACTTGAAATTGACGATGATTCAGGCGAGACCACCGTAATGGATATTACAGTGGAGTATCAATGGACTCCTCTCAGGTGTGCCAAATGCTCTGCCTTTGGTCATAATTGTGCAAATGTTGCTAAACAAAAACCGGCTCCTATCCGCCACAGTTCTCGTCATTACCATCCTCGTCGCACAGTTCCTACTAACTCCTATAACAAGAAACCAGAGGTTGGGGTTTGTAAAGTGGTGGAAGGCAAGAATAAGAGTAAAATTTCCGGCTGTGATTTTGTGGATGCCCATCATACTATGGGTAATATGTTCTCTGTTCTTTCCCATGATTTGGATAAGGTTGACCTCATCTCTGCTCAGACTGAAGTTGAGAATTCTCTCCCCGTTAGGGAGTCTTCTGAGGCTGGTCCCTCTCTTCACTTGGTTGATGTGGGCTGTGAGGATCCTAGTTCCCACCCTGCAGAAGAGGATAAACTTTGTGAGGTTTTTGAGGAAGGTTCCCTGGCTAATGAAGTTAGTGAGTATGATTCTGAAGAAGGTTCTCCGGTTGTCAAGAACATTGCCTCCAAAAGACAGATGAAACGGGAGGCGAAGATTAAATTTAATGGGAGCCGTCCTAAGGGTCGGCATAGAAATTGATTGTGTTAGCTTCTGTTTTTTTAGTTTGTTGTGGCTTGCTTTGTTGCATTGGCCTTGTTTAGCCTTTTTACGCTTTGTTTGCTAGTTTTGAGGTTGACTCTGTCTTCTTTCTTTTCTTAGCTGGTTTTTAATCTTATTGTAACATCCTAGGGCATGACCCTTTTTTCGTAAATTAACCATTTTTCCGAAAAAAAAAAAAAGAAAAAGAAAATGGACAAATCATTAACTGGGCAAGTGACCCACCATGTGCGTATCCATGTGCTGGCAGTCTATTGCGCAAGACATCATAAATCAGTCTCTTTGGTCAATTCGATCCCAACAGTGGTTAGTCCGATTATAAAATTCATTCGGTCTTATCAACTTTTAACCAGTTACTTAGTCATTAATTTTTGCAATCGGTCTCATGAGTCCGATTAAAAATTTCAATCGGCCTGTTACCAATTTTGACTTAAAAAATGTATTTTTTGGGTGCAAACACCGTCTTACCTTTTGTACGCATACGCAGCCGATAAAGAAAAAGGAATTTTTTTTTTGAATTACTTAAAACTCAAATCTAACAAAGCGCCCAAACCCATGCCATAAAGATCCAAATCTTATATAAATATACTTATGTATA
Organism: Hydrangea macrophylla; assembly: GCA_033977485.1. NCBI lineage: Eukaryota > Viridiplantae > Streptophyta > Magnoliopsida > Cornales > Hydrangeaceae > Hydrangea > Hydrangea macrophylla. Next base: position 36,542,627 of record CM066990.1, read on the forward strand.
GCCCATAGTCCCAAAAATATTTAAAACAAATAAACAGGCATTAGCCCCAACGTAATCAAAATAAGAACAAATAAACAATCTAGCTCATAACTCTTGGGAGTTTAGAGATCAAATAGAGCAGACTAAGAGTGAGTCCATGACAACCATCCACCGAGCAAGACTGAAGCTATTTATAGTGACGAATGACAACTGACCGCGTGATCTTTATTCTTACCTTCGACCAACAGCGGCACAAAAAAAAAAAAGATTGAAGGAATTACTTATGTTATTCTTTTCTTTTTCTTTTATACTTTTTTTTTTATTTATTAAATATTTTTTTGCTTCAGGCAAAGCGGTCACAGACGCCACCCACACGCACAAATAGGAGCCAGAGAGTTGAACCCTCCCCTCGCACTTGAAAGAGAGGGATTGATGTCACTAGATCACAAGGGTCTTTGACGGATTACTTATGTTATTCAATAAAAGGATATGGCTGAAAAGTTAATTATGTGAGCTTAGTTAGCAATGTTGTTGGAAGTAATTTAACATTCTAATTGTGTCATTTCTTTCTTCTTCTTCTTCTTTTTTTTTTTTTTTTTTTTTTTTTTGTATACTGAATTTTGTTAAATTAAGAAGCAACAATGGATTATTTCATCTATATGAGTTCATTTAATAATTTCTTTTTTTGCTTACTCAACTATTAGCAAAAATTTATAGTTAATTTTGTAAATAAGTTTTAACAAAAAATAAAAATAAAAATTGTAAGTATTTATAAAATAAAAAAATTTTAAATATGTGTATGGGATCCAATTTTGAAAGTTAACTTGGTAATTTTAATATAACTATCAATGGAAAAAAAAATTCTTAGTACTTACAAAAAAAAAAGTTATTTCAATACATTAAAGAAATGCATTTTGAAAGATCGCCACAGACCCAAAAAAATTGAGTTTAAGAGTCGGCCCTGTTATTATGACTATATATAATTGCTCTGTACTTCATAAAGTTTTGTCCAAACATAAACTAGAGCTTATTTTTATTTTCGTTTATTATGTCATGATAATAATTGTTCTTGTTAATGGAAATCTGATCCACGCATGCATAATGGATACAAATATTTGACTGCACCTTTTTTCCGTGTGATTTACTAGTGGCACCGACAACGACCTACCTCACAAGTTCTTTCATCCTCTTTAATGAAAGTTTAATAAATTGCATAAAGCACATTGCCAAGAGGCATTTTTGCGTTTTAGCCTTGTCCTTTCTGAAAGGTAAAAACTAGTAGTACCATCAATGTGCCTAAAAGCTATAGAAAATGAAAAGTAAATGAAAAGCTATGAAACCTCCAAAAAATTGCAGACTTAATTCCAAATTCTAACTAATGTAGATTCTGTGAATCTTAATAGAGATTACACTTTAGTTAACATTTGAATTCACATGGTAGTTTGTACTCTTTTCTATACATTGAATTTGGGCGCAACCCACAACTAATTCGGCCAAGTCTGCCTATTGGTGCTCTATCCCCATGTCCCCCAAGTATCGCCCCGTTTGGAATCTGAAGCGAAAAATGTTGGACCAAAGAATTCAAGATATTTACAGAAATACATCCCCACCCATCTTTTCCATACAGAAATACCCTCCTAATTTTCTACTGCCGAAACCCAAATCCAGCTTGCTGAGTCGGGTACCGAATACCAAACGGGTCGAGCAAGTTCGCAAAACTCAGTGAGTACGCGTTGGAGTTTTGCTGAATATCAACTCGCTGAGTTCTGAGCCCACTCTGTACCTCTTCATCATCCACAAAACTCCCAAACTTCACACATCCCGAGTCCACATACTGATTGACGGTGTTATTCACAGGTGACTGAGTTTGAGCCTGAAATTGGCCGCCGCCTGGAATGAGTTCCGGTGAAGTTGTGATTCCGGCGAGACTCGACCACTCGAAATTGCCCGAACCCAGGTTCTGCAAATTGAGCTTCTCTTCGTGTTGGATCGTCTTAAGAGAATTGATTCGCGGCAAAGTGAAGAAGTGGTCATCAATCTCTGGCAAAGACTCGAGAACGTCGTCCAATTGAGACGAAGACGATGAAGAACCACCATAGCTTTGCTCTTTGGTTGGAACACTCGACATAATTGGTTTTTGCCCACCCGAATTTTTCTTGTAAATTCGACACAGAACCCATTCATCCAACTGAAAAATCAACATTCCCCGTTAATTGAATTCTTCTTGGACTTTAAATACAGTGTATATATACACACACGAATATATGTGTATATGTATATAGAATCCTTCTAATTAGTGATCCTCATCTCAATAAAAGAAGAATTTCTGTTTACAGTAGTTGAAACCAATTGAATTTTTTTTTTTCCCCTTAATTCATCAAAAAATTTAGAAGCAAGTTCGATACGTCTATTGATGAAAAAATTTGTCCTTTGAAAATATTAAAACCCAAAATTCTAATTTTGGTAACATGTTTATCTCAACTTGACACTTCTTTAAATGATTAAATTTTGTTTAAAGCTACTACTTTGAGAGGTTGCATCCTATTTTCAACGACTGTAAACACAGTCTACATTTTAACAAAATGAAAGACTCTCATGAGAAGATGAGTTCTGTATGTATATATATATATAATATACGTTTAATTTTAAAAAAAATATAAAGTTTGTTCATTATCTCGTTTTAATATCTACACACATATATATATATATATATATATTATGTTTAATTTTTAAAAAATAAAAATAAAGGTTGGTCTTGTCTCATTTTAATATCTGTCAGTTACATCAATTTGGTCGCTAAAGTTTTTAAATAAAAGTAATATGGTGTAAATGTGTCATTATGTGAGAAAAACTCTACATCATACTTTTCTTCAGTGCAGAAAAAGTAAAATACCCGCAACTCCTTGCACTCTAAATTTAAAATTTTAAATGAAAGACAAGAACTAGACTTCAATGATATATTTTGTAATTAAGTTTATTTTAATATATGAAGTTTGAATGGAATTGCTATGTTACCTTTGCGCTTCTATTTTTGCCTGAATGCTCTAAGAGTCTGTATTCATGCATAATCCAATTGCTTTTTCTTCCTTTTGGAGCTTTACCAACGTAAAACACCAGAGATTTCTTAATACCAACCCTTCGACCCTCCGTAGTTATAATTTTATCAGTACCAGTCGCCTTCCAATACCCCGACCCGGCTACTCTGTTCGGGCGTGACCCATTGGGGTATTTCCTATCTCTTGGACTAAAGAAATACCACTCTTTCTCTCCAAAAATAGCTTTACCTGCAAAAATTAACACCAAAGATGCTTAAAACTATATATATATATATATATAAAAGATAAAAAAATGAAAGAAATGAAAATTGAATTAATTTGATAGATGTCATACTGGGTAAAACCCATGGGTCGAACTTGTACAAGTTGATCTCGGCGATGAGTTGGAGAGAGAATTGATATCCTGCGACTTTCCGGCATAGATACTGAACCAAAAGCTCTTCGTCGGTCGGATAAAATCGGAATCCGGGCGGCAGGCTTAGCTGAGAAAGTGAGTCGGTGTCCGGAACTCCCATTTTTTTGGTCTGACGTGTTCTATTGTTTTCTCTTTTCTTGTTTGGAGGTGTGGCGGTTATTATATAGGCACAGTGAAATATAGAGAGATAAGTACGGTCGTCTTTGTCTCACTGTTGAAAGTGGGACCCAAAGGAGTTCATCACCGTTTAATGTTGACACGTGCAAAGGGTTCGACGTTATCAAACGACCGATCTTATCCGAAAATCTCGGGTGGTAAAAGCTAGAATGCCAAGTGTATGAATCGTCAAGAAAGAGGACAAAAAAGAAAAAGAGTACAAATGAAAATATAGTAGTGAGTCATTAGGTTCAAACCAACACGTGCCAGTATTCTATTATAGTAATCTTGACTAGGTTACGTCAAAAAGTACTGCAATCTTGTCAAAGATTGCAAAATTTTCATCAATATGTTCACATGGATGTACACCATAGAATTTTCCAACATCTAGGTATATTGGTTGTACAATTAATCTGTTGGTACTGTGTTCGAAATTTTTCATGGGTAAATATTAAAGATTTGGTCAGGGTCTTTAGGCTCTTAAAGGGAGGTTAGGGGTTCGAAATCCCCTAGGGGTTGTGTAAGCTAGTTGGAGGGATGCATCTCAAGATAGACTTTAAAAATGTCCAGCTTGGTGTGGGTTCAGATCCCACCGCTAGCTTGCCTCCCTGATTTACCTGGTGCGTGTGTTGTGGGGTCGGTGCACGTGCCCGGGGTTTGTCTCTTGTTTTACTCCGATAAAAACGACAATAAGTATCGATCCGGAAATCGCAGAGGATAGACATGGAGATTTGTCCTCGTATTCAAAAAAAAAAAAAAAAAGGTTGCACAATAATATTAGGAAAACACAATTTTGCCACAAACGTTTTGAGCACTTTTCCTAAATCTATTTTTAGCTCAATCATTACTTACCTACTAACATGTTCTATTCAATAATTATTTTGATGGAGTAAAGGTAAAATGAGAATGAAATAGAACACATGACAGGTGTCTTATTTTTGTCCTATTTAATAATTATATTGATAAAGTAGGGACAAGAAGAGAATGAAATAGAACATGTGTCAGAAAATTATTAATGGGTGAGCAATAGATGAATAAAAATAAGTGAGTATAAATACACTCAACTTTTTGAGCTAAAATATTGGTGTCGACTGGTTGGGTCCCAACATGCGTAAACTAGTTCCAAAGTCAGGTAACTTTGAAAACCTCTTTCAGACCAAGTTACAGATTTTGGTATATAAGTTGAGTTATGCTTTTCAAATCATAATCTCAAATTTGCATCTCAAATGATGTGACAATGGGCCCACTGAATTTTGATTAGATGATGTTGAAGTAGTCTCATCATTATTATACGTGGACCTACTGCCACATCATTAGAGATGTGAATTTGGGAATAAGATTAAGGAAGCATAGCATTACTCATATAAGTTACACATTCTCGGCGCCAAAGTAGGTCCCAAACATATACATATACATATATGTGTGTGTGTGTGTGTGTGTGTGTTTGTATGTTCATATAGCATAATTGGATTGCGTTTTATCTATGTTTCTTTTTAGCCCTAGGATCGTGCTATTTTTTTTAAGAGAGCATTTTTGCACATTCATTGCTCACCTATGTCTCTACTAGGTAACATGCGTCTTATTTTAGTAACTGTATTAATAATACATAGGCAAAATTGGAATAGAATAAGACACATCACCCAGTGTAGTTGAGGGTGAGCTTCTTTTAGTGACGAATATGTCTTCCTAGATTCTATTGAAAAACTAATTGATAGGTAAATGTTTTTTCTCAAATGTGAATAAAAAAAATCTAGATTTCATACTCAAAAGAAGTCGCTTCTGCATTGTAATTTAGGCTCGTGTTTGTGCTAGGGCTTGGGTTAGGTGGGCTCAAGTTGGGCTTGGGCTCGGGCTTAACAACATACACTAAAACTTGGGTTAAGTTTAAAAAATCAAGCCCAACCGAACCGAGTTGTAGCCTTACCAATATGGCGTTAGACTACTACTCCATTTTAATGCAAATAGTCCAAAATTTCGGGGCATGGTTCTATTAGCCACATCATTAGTGCAATTTTGCTTCTCATGGCTCACCCACCACTATGATACTGACACGTGTCATATTTTATTCTTATTTTATCCTTCCTTTAACAATATAATTATTGATAGGACATAATTAGGACATGTGTCAAGATATAGTAATGGGTGAGCAGCAGTAGTGCAAGCTAAAATGTACTCTATCAGCATAGCCCATTTAGAACGTACGATCCGTTTGGTTAATGGATTTTTGTGGTGGATTTTGATTCTACCATAATATTACTAGTAATCTTAAAATTTTTCCTTTTTGATTCATGGGTTATTTATTAAATTATGGGTTCCACTGGATTAAGAATCCAACCGAAGGGGGAAAATATAGTGGATTCTAAATCCTAGCTTAGAGGTGATATTCTCAAAGATTACTGGTTTTGGTTTTATAATTTCATACTACCTAAACTAACCCTTATATTTGTAGAATGTATAAATTTGTATATGTATGTATATATACATATATATACATCGACAATATAAGAGTTTTTCTTCAAAATAGGAGTTGTTTTCAAAGAAATTCTCAATTTAATACTCTTGGCTAAATAACTTCCAAACAAGTATCTTCTCTGCCGAGTCACTACTGTTTCTTCATTAGATGTTTTAAATTATAATTTGGCTTCATATAAGTGATTAAAAAGACTTTCAAATATGTTGTGAATTAAATCTTTGAAATTTTCCTTTATAATATCAAAATGTAAGCCTTTTCATTTTCTCATAACCAACAAAATTGTGTATTTCTCCTACCCACATGAATCTAGTATTGCCAATTTATATATTTAAACTATTATTTTCTTAATAATCTTCCAACTTTAGAGGTTTAACAATTTGAATTTTTGCTCAGAATTTGTCTTAGCCTTCAAGGATAATTTGGGTATTAAACAACATTTCTATTTCCTTTCCCTTAACTCAACCAAACGCTAGATTCTAAATTCAGCTATGATTCGACTTGTGAACCAAATGTTTTATAGAGATTCAGATTCTTAGTAAATTATCTGTAAATAGTCTACTTAAAATAATTCATGAATCAAACGGCCTAGAAGTGATAATCTAATCGGCCTAGAAATGATAATCTAATCTAGGAGTTGTCTACAAATATAGAAAGAAAGAAAAAGAACATATAAAACCTATGATGTGATGTAATAGTCATACAGAATGGAAAATGCTAGACTCACATAGTTTTAAATGCACGTACCCTGTACTATATAAGTGGGATACAAAAAAATATAAAAAATTCAAACACTATATGATACAAATATTTAAAATTGTGTGATTCTCAGAATCTAGTAGTACTCCATGTAAAAAATCTTTACCTTTACTCGAAAGTGACAAAAAAAATAATGGTAATTCGTGTGAAGAGTGCGTTTTTCACGTATTCCGTGCCAAAGAGAGGGGACTTCGAAAATACGACACGTGCCAACACGTGGACTGCTGGTGAGAACGGCATTTTAAAAGTTAGGTGGAAGACCGTGGAAAGCAACAAAAAAGATTTTGTAACGGTATCACATTTTGCTCAATACTTTCCCAGAAACTTCAATTTTTTGTGCTTTTGTTTCTTATTTTTTCATAAAAAAGTCTCTCTTTTATGGTTATCAAAATCAAATTTTTTTTAAAGCAATGCAGCCATAAGCATGTATTCATAATGAGAAAACCTAAGAATTACAAACGGTAATATTAGAACCACGTCAAAATCTCACACTCATCAATCTATATCTTGATGTGGATCAATGAAAAAAGGAGAGAGATTTAAAAGTAATGTGGATCCCAATGGACTCCATAGTCTCACTCATCTCCTCATTAGTCCACATCAAAGTGTGGATGAAAATGTGTGAGATTTGGGTATTGATTTAGCATTACCCATTACAAAAAATGAAAGTCCTCGGACACAAACCAACCAAAACAGTTGGTTGAACGTGAATAATTTATTTAGTTATGTTTTGCAATTAGATTATTTGCACAATTCAATTAATAATGGCAGATTTGGTCAAAAGTCTTAAATAATGGACTTTTTTGGTAAAAACTCTACCCGCTTTTAATTTGAGTGAAAACTCCTCCAGTCATTTCTGGACAGAACTACACTTCCCTTTGTATGTCACGCGCTACCCTTCCCTTTGTATGTCACGCACGTCTAGTTACTTTTAACATTTATAATGTGCTGCCACTCACACTAAATTGTTTTGTAAATTTTAAAAATCCATAACTTAATTTCAATTCAGAAATCTTTTTTTTTTTTTTGTAAAATTTATATTTTCAGAACCTATTCGACAAGATCTATCAAACAAGTACCATTCGCTATGAAATTTTGAAATAGCTTTTTTATGTGAAATTTCACACAACTGTTTTCAGTGTGAAATTTTACGAATTTCATCCCAGAGAGAGAGAGAGAGAGAGAGAGAGAGAGTGTGAGTGTGTGTGTGTGTGTGTGTGAGAGAGAGAGAGAGAGAGACAGAGAGAGAGAGTGGCAACCGTCCTCCAAAATTCATTATATGAAATTTTACAACTTTTTTCAGTGTGAAATCACGCAAAACTAGTTATGTAAAATTTCACATAACTGTTCTAAGAACTTCCCAAAACTCTTCCAACATACTTACAGTCATGTGAAATTTCAGCCAACTTTTTTTAGCGTGAAATTTTATATAACTTTTTTTTTTAGTGTGAAATTTTATTCCAAAAAGAGAGAGAGAAAGAGAGTGACAATCTCTTTGTTTTCCAAGAATTTAGTAGGAAGTGTTAAAATTTGACCAACTTTTTATTTTACATTTTTTTTCAGTGTGAAATTTCACAAACAAAGCATAAAAATTCCTAATCCACTTTTTCTTTACAAAACAGTATGTAAAACTTTTGGGTTTCGCCCCCCCCCCCCCCCCCCCCCTCTCTCTCTCTCTCTCTCTCTCACTCAAAATAATTACTAAATTTCATATAACTATTCAGTTAGAGAGAGGGAACCCAAAAGGAAGCCTATTGACCTCTCAATATCCTGTCTTCAAATCATCAAATTGACCATAAACAAAGATCAAGATGCAGAGTGAATAGGTGGGTGAATCAGTTGACACTTGTCCATGACATTAAAGCCCACACTTTGGGCACTGCCTCTTGTCCCTTATTACAGCAAGCAATATGCCTGGGTCTCACTGATCTCAATCTCATCATCCCATGCTTTTTGTAATCATCCTACACCTCAATCTCGCTCTTCCTTAATTCTTCATTTTTCTCTCTCTTCTTCGCCTCTATTGTTCTTGCTATGTGTCTTGAATATTGACCAGAATGACAAGTTGCTATGATTTGCTCCCAGCAGAGCAGGCTTCATACATCTAGTGTCTCTGTCACCGAAAAATCTTTATCGAAGGAAGGGAATCACGACGGATCTGGATCGCCGGCTCTACACGTGGCTGACAACTAGACCGGACTTTGAGGCCTCGGAGAAGAGATAGAAAGAAGAGGAAGTTTTTTGTTAGTGGTGGTGTTGGTGGCGATTTGAGTGAGATTTAGAAATATCTGAGGGTATTTTTGACTTTATATTAATCACTCAAACGGGTCATGGGAGTTGATGTACTTAAGTTTAAAAAGAATGGAGTTTTACACAAAATTAAAAACGAGATGGGGTTTAGACTAGCCAAATCCAATTTTAGGAATTTGTCACTAAAATTCTTATTAATAAAAGAGATTTAAGCTTTATACGGATCATCCGTATAGGGTAGTATTTTTAGATCACAATAGAAGTTGGCAAAACAGTGTACACACATGTGTTATACTGAATAGTTTTACACCCTAAAATTTCTCAAATTCCCCTCACCATGTTCTTTCGATTTTTCTCCTTCTGAGAAATTATTCAGTTAGCCCGTCACACCATATCATCACATCGAGGGGATCATGACAAATTATTAGTTACATTTCAAACTAATAAACCTCCGACCACTTGTCATAATCCCCCTAAAAATAAAGGATATGTGTATGGTTAAGATTACATGGTCACACTGCATTAGCTTGTTGACACGTGTGACCGACTCACTGAATAATTTCTTTTGACTGTTCCGTAAGTGGTAGTTTAAAGTTTAAACAGATCATCCGTCTTAAATGTATTCCCTTAATAAAAATCAGTGTAAATCGACTAGATCTTATAAATTTTGATTTAAATTGTCAAAAACCCAATATTTAAACTGTTACTTGTTTGAATATTTATTCAATGAGTAATGTTATGCCTTCTAAATTGAAATCCCAAATTCTCATCCGAAATGATGTGGTGGTAGGTCTACTAGATTTTGATTGGAGGTTACTGTAATAACCTGCATTTTCATATTTAATTTGTAATTGCATTGTCATATTAAATTTAATTTGGTATTGACTGCTTTATTTAAATACATTTCTCATGTTCTAATTATTATCCCTTGTGTTATTTCATATTAAAATTCATGTTGGGGTTAAATTGTAATTGTTATAAAATTTAGCAGCACCTGTATTGAATTTCAAATCTGTATTTCAAAACGGTGGAAATGTTCTCTTTTAATTCCAGCTGTATTTTTATAAAACCAGAAAACCATTTCTTAAGTTAAAATGAATTTCTTGTATTTTTGTGATGACCACCGCGCCCCGAAAATACCAGTTTATGTCCAAAACTGTCCGCGGTGTGCTAAACTTCCACAAATTTTGGAAGTGACTGATTGGAAATTTGCTTTATTTTCATTTATGGCAACTCATCATTGGATAAGGCCTTGTTTGGTTAATGTAATTTTGTGTGTGTTAACTAGTGCTAGAAGTTTCTTTTCCCAAACACCTCTACATTGCCCCCTAGTGGCCTAGGTTGTCTCTTCAAATTTTGAGAGTACATTCACGTATGTATACATCTGTGTATATTCTCCAGCTTGTATAATTGATCATCTAAATAAGGATTTAAAAACCAAATTGATTTTGTTGAGTATAGCTCACAAGACTTGGCCTCCAAGTTCATCAAAGTGCAATTGCTATACATACAACACTCACACACTTAGGCTCTCATTTTTCTACTCATTGTTTAGAACATTCAGAGAGTAATAGAGAGAGCTGAGAGTTCATCTTATACACATTATAGAGAGAGGAAGCTTCAAGACTCCATAGCCAAAGCTTGGAGTATTTCTTATTTGAGCTTATCTTTCTCAACACCCACACATTCTTATCAATCAGTGAGTATTACTAACTCACTCAAAATGTAATCCATTCCTTATTTACTGATTTGGGTAGTTAATTTGAAGGATCACCATTGATGTTGTACGTTGAAGTTCATAGCTTGAAAAATGGAGATTTTCCAAACTCAACCAAAACTTGTTTTGTTAGATGAATACGATAGATTACATGCTATACATACTATACCCAAAGTTTTAGAGCCTAATTTGTTCATATAAGGAAGTATATAAGAAAATAAGTTTTGACATGTTTTAGTTTTTCATGAAATTGGAGAGTTATAGTTAGAATCATGTTAAATTAATCATAGATTCTTAATCCTTGTTGAAAAAGGAAAAGATCCATATATAACATGATATACATACTTACAGAATTGGAAATGGGTCATTTTAGACCCTGAACTGCTGAAACAGAGTAATCTGACGAAGAAGATGAAGCCTCAGCTTCATCTCGCGCCACGATCGAGTGCGCGAGAATCGCGCGAGCGACCCGCGCGAGCGATCTTTCGCGCGAGCGGCCCGCGCGCGCGATCCTCGTCTCCACAGGCAGACAGAAGAGTTTTTATATATAAAGGAAAATTAGGCAGGTCGCGCGAGCGAGGGTCGCGCAAGAATCCCTTCGCGCGATCGATCCGCGCGCGCGACCTTGGCTGGTTCAAGCAGATAGAAAAGTTATATATAAATGAAAATTTGGGCATATCGGGCGAGCGGCCCGCGCGAGCGACTTTTCGCGCGAGCGGCCCGCGCGCGCGAGGTCTGGCAGTTTCTGTTTTTGTCTGTTTTCTGTTACGGGACTGTTTGGTTCAACTTTTTAATACTGATAAGGTTCTGTTTGGGATATTTAGTTAACCAGAATTCTAGTGGTTATGTTTGAATGATTAAAACATTGTAAGTATGACTTATCAATCCCCGTACGCGTGTTGTTCCTTTAATTCAGTATTGTTGCTTAGGTTCAAGTGCATATCATTCATGTGGGGTCAGTGGTACATGCATGTGGGTGTCAGTCTGTGTGGAAAGAGTATGAGTACGAGTTGTGGTTGTAGTTGTGGTTGTGGTTATAGTTTGTGGTTATGGTTGTAGTTGTGGTTGTGGTTGTGGCTGCGGTTGTGGTTGTGGTTGAGTTTGTGGAGAGGGTATCTTTGAAATGCGACGGTGGTAAATATGGACACTCCCTGACGCCCATGGAAGCGTTAAAGTGTGTGACGCCGAACTTGGACATTCCCTGGCACCCATGGTAGTGCTAAAGTGTGGCCTACGGACACTCCCTGATACTCGAGTCTGGATACTGTGCGAGGGGTTGCCCCGGTATTTGCATGGCGGCTAGGGTATTCAAAGTGTGAGGCATTGGACACTCCCTGGTACCCCGGACCAAAGTGTGAGGCAAACTGGACACTCCCTGGCGCCCCGTTGCTAAAGTGTGGCTATCTTAGTGTTTCAAAGATACCAGGAGTAAGATAGTGGGTTGTTGTGGCTGTCGAGAGAAAAGAGTCAGCAAGATGAGTGTGGTGCATTGTTTCATTACACGAGTATCTGTTCTTATGAATGAACGACATTTAATATATTCCTTGTTGTTTTATAAATGAATTCTTCCTGCGGTTTAACTATTAATTTTTTTACAAATTGAAAAATGGAAAAAGGTAAATTGGTATGTTTTACATTCAAAGTCATGTTTTTAATACTCACCAGCTTCTTGAAGCTGACGACGTTGATGCGTCCTGGACATTCGTGTTCAGGCTTTTCAGGTTATAACCAGGAGGAATCATACGACTATGCGAATTGAGAATGACTGCTTTTGGAATAAGAGAACTGTTCATTAAATATATGCTTTAAAGTTTATATGTTTAAGTTTTATACTGTTTTGCTTTAAGGATGACTGTAACAGACATTAAGCTATTGTTTTATATCAAGGCGGTCTGTGCCTTTAGATACCCCGTGCTGTAATATTCTTTAAGTTAGAATAATTTTTTTGTAAGCCTTGATTGCTTTACTCTGATTATTATGTTTTGTTGTTCTACATTTGGGACGGAATCGATCCTTCAAACTGTCGCGACCTACGGGTCCATAAAGGAAATTAAACGCTTTCCTTATTTATGCTACGTCGGGGCGTGACAGTTACTGGGGTGACCCCACAGTGGTTAGTGGGCCCACTGAATTTTGATTGGTAGCACATCATTTGGGATGAAGATTTGGGATTTGAATTTGGGAAGTATAACATTGAAAGAAAAACGTATGGAACACTTCATAGTTCGCGCATCAGAAAACAAAAATTTAATGGTTTTCTAAAATCCATGATCAAGTCCATGATGTATACAAAATATAAAAAAACATCCATAGGGGGTTAAGAGAATAGTTGCCATTATAGCGTGCTTTACAAAACTTTTAGATCATTGTTCGATCTGGCTCCTTTTGGTATCATCGTACAAGGTTCACTTAAATTGTCCAAGTGTCTGATCTCTAAGCGTATCCACACGAGTAAATCATGAACTAGAAGAGGGTTTCAGTTTTCTTCATAAAATTGAAGAACTTAAACTTTGTCCAACTTAGGGGTATGAATGTGTTATTGCGTATACAGGGAGCGACGGGTAACACAAACGAGGCCGAGTTCGTATTTTGCGAGGAGCGATGGGTAACACAAATGAGTTTGATTTCAGTAATAGATGCGAGACAGATGTTAAAAAAAGGGTATGAATGTGTTATTGCATATGCAATTGATGCGACGAAAGAAAAATTACAGATAGAAACGGTTCCGATTATGAATGAGTATTCAGACGTGTCTCCTGAGGAATTGCCAGGTGTTGTGCCAGAAAGAGAAGTAGAGTTTACTATTGATCTAGTTCCTAGAACTATGTCGATATCGATTCCACCTTACAGAATGGCACCTGCGGAATTGAAAGAATTGAAAATACAGTTGGATGATTTGCTAAAAAGGGGATTTATTCAGTCGAGTGTGTCACCATGGAGTGCCAGTATTGTTCGTTAAAAAGAAAGATGGGACTGTGCGATTATGCATTGATTATAGGCAATCAAATGAGGTGACCATTAGAAATAAATATCCGATGCCTAGGGTGGATGATTTGTTTGATCATCTTCAAGGAGCAAAAATGTTTTCAAAAACTGATTTGAGATCGGGCTATCACTAGCTTAGAGTCAGAGAAAGTGATGTATAGAAGACTGCATTCCAAGTCTGATATGGTCATTTTGAATTCCTTGTGATGCCGTTTGGGTTAACGAATGCGCCAGCAGTGTTTATGGTGTCATGCCCGTTCCAGAATTTCATAGTTTTATCATGTATGACATGAAATTTTATGAATTATCATTGATATATGATAAATGAGGATAAGTGGTTGACTGTAGTCAACGGTGAGGTGTCAGTAAGGACACAGGAATTGTTTAATCAAAATTTTCATTGACATGAGTAAATGGCATTTATGTGATTTAGATGCTATTTGACTTATCTGGTATTGCATGAATAGTAAATTTACCTGTGTAGTATAATTTCTGGTAATTTTGATATTGTTAGATATCATTTTGAGAACTGTGGTGAGAACGTGAGTGACGCGTTAAATAAAAAGGTAGGTTGCGTAGAGATTCCACAGAATTTAGTTTTTGGACGATATTTTGGATCCAAACGAGACTTAGTCGAAAACTTTTGAAATTTATAATTTTCACTCATAAAGTTATAATATGGACGTGTGCAAAGTTTCATAGGTTAATGAGAAGTTTGAGAAACTTGCGGGGAGGTAAACGTAATTCCCAGAAAGTTTGTCTATATGTAGAAGTGGATGAGATTTCATTCTCATCCAAACTTCCAAAAATATCTAGAGAGAGAGGAGAGAGAAGGGGGATTGAGCCAACGGGCTTTGCGACGCCGATCGACGATCATTCGTCCATCAGATTTTCTCCATATTCAAGATTTGAACTCGTGGAGGTAAGAGCTACGTTTTGATACTACTTAGGCTGTGTTTGGCCAATTTTTGTAAAAATCTTAATTCTAGGAATTTGAAAAAAACATGTATAAACTTGTAGGAATCGTCCCAAATTCGAAATCCGACGATTAATTAGCCCCCTAGACGATCCTTCAAAGTTTGAAGAGAATCGTATGAGGTATGAATTCTAGATCTATGAAATATATGGATTTTCATGTTTTGAACATCAACTTTGATATTCTTGGATCCGGGCGAAATTCATGTCTTAATTAGGCCCGTTAATTATGCACCTAAATTTATGAGGAAAGCACGTATAACTGTTTATGTGAGCATGTTATGTGTCTACTTGGGTCAAAAGGGAGTTTGGTGCAAATTCATCCGGAGTAAGCTCCTCGAACCTTGAGGATTGTGATTATGATGGAATTGGAATTTTGGTTGTGTCTGGATTGGAGGTGGGCCCAACCAGGACACAGTACCTGGTATGGAGGAAGGCCCAACTAGTGTACGAGATGCGTGGGAGAGGTGGGCCTCCTACGGCATCGACCGGATGAATGCGTACCACTCACCCTAAAGACTATTTCTATGTGTTTGAGATGCTTAAACCATGAACTGTCATATAAGCATACATTTAGAATTGTACGCTCAGCATATAGCTGAGCATTGGAGATGTACTCCATTGCAGGTAAGAAGAAAGACAAGAACAATCGTGAGGAGTGAGGCCGAGGAACGCCGGGGAACCACAATTGTATATGCTTTTGTTTTAATCCTAAAACTTGTGTAAGGATTGGGAATTCGTAAAATTTTGTAATAGATCTTTGGATTAGTTCCTTAGTATTGTAATCTTGTAATTGAACGCCTGTAGTTATGTTTCAAATGTTGAAAATCAGTTGTGGTTGTATTGGTATTAAGTTTGGAGTAGCATGAGTTGTTAAATTTCATTACCGGCTGCCCAACAGGGGAGCAGTCGACTGGACCATGGATCAGTCGACTGGATCTCGTGTGTTTGAGACACTGAAAGTGAATAGTAAGAGAAGCAGTCGACTGGACCCATTTATCAGTCGACTGAACACTGTTGATTTTGGCCACTGCTTCGAATAATGGTAAAACCAGTCGACTAGACCTCCAGATCTATCGACTGGACCTCTAGATCAGTCGACTGGACCCCTTTTGAAAATGTTGTATTTTGGTTTTGCTTAACACAGTCGACTGGGGATCTTGATCAGTCGACTGGGTTCCCTGATCAGTCGACTGGACTCTATTGAGAATCTTAGGTTTTTGTTTCTGCTCAGTGCAGTCGACTGGACCCTAGGAGCAGTCGACTGAACTCCTGTTTTCAAAATTGGTTCTTTTGGATGTGTTTTCATTTTGGCTGAAACTTTTTATAACTCTGATTTCAATGGATTTTACCACTCAGAGGGCAATGTTTCCTAAGTTTTATAATACCCAGGGTTGTTTTATAATCCTTTCCGCTGCATATTATTAGATGATGTTTGGATGAGCCTTGGTGGCGTGCCACGTGTCCTATTTCCACCCGTAGTGGGATGGGTTATGACATTTATTGGTATCAGAGCTAGAGGTAACAAAACTTTGGGAACGTTCGACGACGAGAGGAGTGTTGAGTGAATGGTCACATGTTTTAAATTGCATTCATACATCTTAGAGATGTTTGATGCATATGGATGTTGTTTTACATACATGACATTGTTATTGTTGTACATGCATAGTATTTATGCATTGAAAACTACAAGATTGTAATCATGGATGACCGAGAGTTATCGCCCCATACTCGACGTATGAATGAAATGGCAGAGATGATGGGGAACATGGGAGAAATGATACGGAATATAGCGGAGCGACTGCCTCCTACGCCTCAAATCGAAGTGGAACCAATAACTGTAGTGCATGCACCCGAAACTAGAGGCATAAGATCCGTATCAGAACAATTCGCTCGAAAGAAACCAATGGAATTTCATGGGACACCCGACCCAACGCTCGCAGAGCACTGGATTATGGACATGGAGAGGATTTTTCGATCTATTCCGATGTCAGATAGGGAGAAGATTGAGAACACAAGTGACGTACTGAGGGGTGAAGCTCAGAACTGGTGGGTAAATATTTTAGATCAAGGAACACCGATTACTTAGGAAGGGTTTAAGGCAGAATTCAATCGCCGATTCTTTCCGCGAGCCGCCTACAATGCAAAGAAGCGAGAGTTTGATAACCTCAAGCAAGGAGACATGACTGTAACGGAGTATACTTCCAAGTACAATGCGTTGCTGAGGTTTGGTAAGGGTTCAGTGCCCAAAGAGGAAGATAGGGCAAGAAAATTTGAAGAGGGTTTAAGGGATAATATTCAGTTGAGAGTAGAGACCTACGAGCATTCAACTGTTGCAGCAGTACAGCAGACGGCGTTGGTAGCCGAAAGTGGAATAGAGAGATCGAAACAAAATCACCAAGGAAAGCAAAGCCATGAGGGTGGTGACCGAAGTCAGGGGGGATCTTTTAAGAAGTCGTTTTCACGAGGCTCTGGTTCTGGTTTTAATGATTCCAAGAGAGTACCAAGTAACATACTGTTGTGTCCGCTTTGCAACCGACCACACACCGGTCGATGTTTTCTGACCAACTTTCAGAATAGATCTACAGGGGGAAACAGTGTGAGTTCTGCGATCTATCTGCAACTCAAGTATTTTGACTGTGGTACCTTAGGACACAGAGCGAAGGATTGCCCAAGGAAGCGTTCTCAACAAGGGACAAGTTCTATGGCTTCTAGTGGTTCGAAGCCTAAGCAATCTAGTGACGGAAGACAAAGGACGGAGCAACGTCAGGGAAGATCATTCTAGATGAATCCTGGAGACGTGGCTGCTACTGATACAGTGGTCTCAGGTATGGTGCTTGTATGTTCGCACTTAGCACGCATACTCGTTGATTCGGGATCTACGCATTCGTTTGTATCTTATAACTTTGTTGACCATTTGAATGTTAAGTCCGCGCTACTAGGATATGATTTATCCATTGCTGTGCCGCTTAGTAAACCGTTAGTGACATCTACGATATATAAGGACTGTGAGATCAAACTAGGCGAGAAGTTAATGACCGTAGACCTCATACAAATTGTGGTAAACCATTTCGATGTAATTCTGGGTGTAGACACCCCATTTTGTCGGCTATCAGATTTAGGAGACCCATAGCTTGTTGGTTCACAATGATCGTAAAAGACTCGAAAGGACTCTCGGAAGTCAGCTCTATCTCTCGGAATGCTCAGAATGACCAGAATGCCCTTGAAAATCCGAAAAATCCCAGATTTGGTCCCAAAGTTCTGAAAACATACTACGTCGTAAGAAAGGTGATAAAATGAGTTTTTGAATAAAACCGGAAGAAATCGTCAGCTCCCAGAGACCCCCGGAAGTCCCGGAAGTTCCCCGAAAGTCCCCGTTGACCGGTTTGACCAAGGTTTGACCAGGTTTGACCAGAGTTTGACCAAGTTTGACCAAGTTTGACCGAAATTGTCTGAATTCACCAGAACCATTCTAAATCATGAGAAAAGTATTAAATCCAGTTCCAAAAGAAAATCGAGCGAAAACATCAGCTCCTGGGGGCTCCCCAGAGGTTCCCAGAACTTCCCGGGAATCCCAGGTTTGACCAGTTTGACCAAGATTTGACTTTGGAATCGGGGCACCGAAACAATTTTCAAATATTTTTCATGGATACTAGAGGTCAATAGCTTTCCAACGGTATATCGCACATAATTTCTGGATTTAAAACGAGTTCACTATGAATTTCCAAAGGCGAAAAAGGCGATCAAATCGGCTTTTATCGCAAATGTCGCAAAACTTTTCGAAGTGACCTATCCCCGAACTATTTTTTATGTAAAGTAGACTCCATTACCTTTCCAACGGTATATCACAACCTCAATTTGGAGTTCGTATGCATTTTCTGTGAATTTCGGACGAAATAGGGCCTTTTCGCGAATACCGGAACTTCGGGGGGCCTAAACAGCATTATCCAGACGAAGGGAGGAGCAGTGCCGCCGCGGCACTGGCCCACTGCCGCCGCGGCAGTGGCCCAGTGCCGCCGCGGCACTCCCCTCCAGAACAGTAAGTTTTTGTAAATATTCTTGTGGTCCCATTTTGATTAATTAAAATCCAAAACGACGTGGTTTCATGATTTCAGATGTTTGGAGCCAATGGGAACACTTTTAAAACCCCAAAACCACCCCAAGTTGGCCTATATAAACACCCCATTGCTCCTCATTTTAAGGGAGTCAAATGTAAGTTTTGAAAAGTTTGGGAGAGAAAAGTTGTAGAGATAAGGTTAGAGTAGAGAGAAAAGAAGCATTCTTCTTTGATTTTCAAAACAAAAGTGAGTTCTAACTTTGTTTTTACTTCATTACTTCCATTTATTTCAACATTCAATACTCCCAACCACCATTTTAGTGAGCATTCAAGAGAGTGGAAGCTTCTTCCATGTCTAAGTGTCATTACATATGAGTGAAACACCAACCTACAAGTTCATGCTTCATGAATATCATCTATTGATCATCATCTATTTGCTTGTTTATTTATTGTTTATCTCTTCTTACCCCATTTCTTTTTGTTTTCTTTTATTTATTTACTTGTTCATCATCATCTAAGTGATGACATGAAGTTTGGGGTGAGTGAATCCTTATGGATAGTAGCTCTTGACCTCAAAAACATGTTTGATAGATGATGATCATAACCTCAATACTTCCAAGGTATTCTTGGAATGTATTGAAGTTATGTTTAAAATAGAATAAATCTCTCCAACAATCTTGGAGGTTCTTAATGATGAGTTTGATGTTGGTATTCTAAGTGGTCCTAATCCTCATTGAGTGTTAAAAATATGTTTTCAAAACATCTATTTCACAACCCCTCTCAATCCCTCTCATTTGGTTTCAAGAAACAAAATTTGGTTTTCCCTAATATCTCCAAAACAATGACCCAAAACAGTGAGCTGTTCAGATTCAAAGATTTGTTTTGAATTAAATACTCAAGTTATTATGATGAGACCACTTGGAAAACCTTCCTAATACATCATAGTTTGTCCCTAATTTCTCTCATCAATTATTGAAATGTAAAAGTATTTGTTTTGGATGTGAGAAGTTCATATTCATAATCTGCCTCTGTTCTCACAGAATGCTTATCTAACTTCTTGCACTTATTCTAGACATTTTCATCACTGTACATATATCTTTTCTATTTTTTTTATAAACTTGGGTGTCTTAGGAAACTTTTGGTATATAATGGGTCATCATAAACCTTTTCTTTGATTTATGAAAAATCATACAAAATCAGTCAACAGTGCAGTTTTTGTTTCTGAGTCATGTGTACATTCTGATTTCTTTCTTTTAATCTGTGATAGCTATTGATGTTTGGCTTTTTGGGTTATTTTCTAGACACAATAAGAATGATCTCAGATTTTTCTCACATTTTTCTAGGCACGTTTGACCTCCCATTATAATGTTGCAAAGCAATACATGCAGTCTGTCCACTATTCACAGCAAGCACCTTTCAACTTTCATTCTTTGATTTGATGCTCATATGCATTCCAAATTAGCTCCCATCTTAGGAAGTAATTCATACTACATTTGTATATATCCCATGTTGATTTAATCCATTCATTCATGCATACTTTAGACTACTAAGTCATTTTAGAAATCCATGAACACACAACACACTACAACCTTTGCACATTTTTAGGTTCATACAATACATTCATGCAAGATTTGGGTTTTTGTAACTCTTAATCTAAGAAGATTATAAGGAATGAACTTGATCACACGTTCATGCTTCCCCTTGGATCTAATCATCCTTTCTCATCCGTCCCGGGGATTGAGAGATCTTCTTTTCTCAAAGAATAACATGCATCATACTAGCTTGTTAAGCATATTTTGATTTCTTTGTTTATTTGTTTCAAGAACAATTCATGTCCCCTTTAGATTAAGGAAACTTAATTACTTGATACATGATTAGACGATTTTTCCTAGGTTTATTTGTGTGATCTTTCACTTTACATTGCATGATATTTGACTTAGATCTTATGAATGATATTTTATCTTTAGATCTTCCATTTTCAAGTTTCTTATGTGATGTAATATACTATCATAGTATTATTTGTCGAACCAAACATAGTATAAGATGATTATTTGGATGCTAATTGAGGCCCGTCGAAAGGCGGGGCGAGTTGAGGGTGTTTTAGTCGTGACAAAGGCTCCTTCCTCTCTCGTACCAAAACCCCGAACCAAGTTCTTTGGTTATGAAGGCCGGTGCCCTTTATCCGTTTGGGTGAGTCAAAATTAGGTTTCTTGGTTCCTTAAAGACCAAGTGGCGACTCTGTATCTGTTTTCAACAGACCTTTTCGTTTCCTTTCCTTGATTCAAATCAATTTCAAAACAATCTCGAACAGAGAGAGAAGTGGTCCACTTCCGGTATCCACAATCTGGCGACTCTGCTGGGGATTTTTATTTTAAAACAAAAAAAATAATACAGAGGTTTGACTCATAAGAAGCATCCTTAAAATAATCTTTTTACTGTGTTTGGTTCACCGCATTGCACTTCTGCATTTCCCCTCCGACTGTGTCTGAAACGCGGCGCTGACATTGTTCAGGTCTTGCTGTGCCAGGGCACAAGTCACCGTTGATACTGTACCTTCCAAGGTATATCAAAAAGAGTAAAAACCTCCGTACTGTCTCTTTGACGGTATATTGGAACTCTCGTCAACGGACCTTCTTTGACTAAACCCAGCCTTTGCATATAGATTCCTGTAGAACCTTTCATAGGACTGTTCATTTATCTTTTCAGATAGGACAAAATGATATAACTGCTGTATGCCCTGACGGGGTTACCTGCGCAGTGTAGACGCTTATGTGGCATAGAACAGAACATCTTTCTTATGATTCCCAAGGCAATCACTCACATATAGTCACATTGAGTTGACCTGCCTAAGCATCATGACAAGGATGTCTGCCCCATGCTCACAAAAGATATACACCGCAAACCTTGTTTGTCGGTCCTGAGACATAGGAGTATGAAAACCTGCTAGAAAGTACGATCACTGTAAAGTTTCTCCCAGAAACTCTGTCCATATATCCCAGATATGGCCGTACTTACCAGTTTCTCTCAGAAACTCTGTCCATATATCCCAGATATGGCCGTACTTACCAGTTTCTCTCAGAAACTCTGTCCATATATCCCAGATATAGCCGTACTTACCAGTTTCTCTCAGAAACTCTGTCCATATATCCCAGATATAGCCGTACTTACCAGTTTCTCCCAGAAGTTCTGTCCATGTATCCCAGATATAATCGTATTTACCAGTTTCTCCCAGAAGTTCTGTCCATATATCCCAGATATAACCGTATTTACCAGTTTCTCCCAGAAACTCTGTCCGTATATCAACTGGAAATGCCCAATCCTCCTCTGAAGCCTCCATAAAACCCGGACACCCCTGTTATCCCTTGGTGATCGTACTGGATAGTAAGATTGGCACACTCCACATGGTTAGGACCTTATTTGTTTAACCGCTATCTGTTAGAAATAGGGGCATCATATAGATTAGGGCTTACATCCGCATGCTTGTCTCCCATGCATACACCATCCCCATCTCTCTGCACGCACTGTCTCGAGTCAGTCCACGTCACTGTCTTTGTCTGTCTAAAAATCATCACTGTCAGAATCTGATACACCCCTTCTCTCAAAAATCTGTCAGGTCAGTATAGATTCTCAAGGTCAGCAGCCGGAATCCTCGTTGTGGACCCGGAGTTCGGATAATCGTTTAGTCAGAACCGATCTGACAGCCCGCTTCAACATGAATAGAGAAGAATTGGAAAACAAGGTCACCGAGTTGGGAGCAACTATAAGCCAGCAATCCGACAGTCTAGCCCAAGTCCTGAAATTCATGGAAGAACTAAAGCAGCAACAGCCACAACCCCCGCCCGAGTTTCCGCCACCAAGGTTTGAACCTCCTCTACATGAGAATAATGGGGAGGAAAACTGGTTCCAAGGGGTCCCACCGCTCACATATGAAAAGAAACTCCAGGAAAAGATGGATAAGGTCGACAAACTGGAGAGCGTGCTGAGAAAAAGCAAGGGAATCGATGATTACATGCTAGATCTGGAAGGCCTCTTTGAGCCTGTCAAGTTGAAACTGCCGGAGAACTTCAAAATGCCTGCCATCGATCGTTTTGATGGGACTGGGAACCCGAAAAGCCACGTGAAGCTATGTATGAGTATCTTCCAATCCATGGGTTGCACCCACGAGCACATCGCAATGCTGTTCCCACAAACTCTGGCAAAATCTGCACTATCATGGTTCTTAACCTTGGAAGCCTCCAAGACCCGGGCCTGGGAAGATATCGTTCGAGTTTTTGTCGATCATTACTCTTACAACCAGGAGCTGGATGTCACTATCAGGGATTTGGAAACAACCCGACAAAGCAACAATGAATCCTTCGCTGCGTTTCTGGGCAGGTGGAGGAACAAGGTAGCTCAAATGACCCACCGGCCGATTGAAAAGGAACAGGTAAGGATGCTCATCCGGAATCTGCAGCCACTTTACCATGAGAAGTTATTCTACCAGTCCATTTCCACATTTGAAGAGTTGTTTGAAGTCGGAACCCGAATTGAAGATGCTATCAGGGAAGGGAAGATCAAAAAGGAAGACCCTCCGAGTCAGCTAAGAAGGCCCAACTACTCTCGGAATCCCCCGGATGTCAATGCCCTTAGCAGCCAACCCATGGCATACCCTCCAAGACCATACCAACCCTCCAACCAGGCAAATCCCTCTAGCCGCCCTTTCCAGAAAAAGCCCCCTCGCAATTTTGCCAAGCTAGAAATCTCCCTCTCCTCGGCCTTGGACCGCCTCCTCAAAAAGGGCCATCTCCAACTACTCCAGTCTCGAAATACCCCACCCCCGCCTAACTGCGATATGTCCAAACGATGCGCCTACCACCAAGCCCCCGGCCATAACACCGATGACTGCATGCGCCTTCGCCATGACATCCAAGACCTTATTGATCAGAATATCATCGAGCCGCCCCCAAAGCAGCCCCATATCACCCAAAATCCCCTACCAAACCACCAAAATGTCAACCTCATCGAGTCCAACCCTATACCCTTCAACCCTGCCGCTCATATCACCCCCCTAGGACAACCCTTACCCCTTATTGACATCCCGGATTCTGAGGGAATTCATCTGATCGGAGGGGAGAATGACGAATGGCAGCAGCAACTTAACGATGAGCAAGATTTATTCTTCCTGGAAGAGCATGACCTAGGGGTGGTAGACCTCAAATGGTATGATCCTAACAACGAGAGTGATGCTTCCATCTGGAACGAGCCAGAAAAGCCCTTTGTGGGAACGGATTGTGATTGGTTCAAGAAGGATGGGACTGTAGAAGGGCCTACTCCTGCCGAGATTGATCATCTGACCAGGTCAGGCCGTCATTATCAGCCTCCACAGCCTGCCACCGATGCAACCGAGAAAGGTCCAGTCAAGGACAAGGGGAAGGGTAAGATGGATGAGATCATCGAGGAAGATAATGAGTTGATAAGGCAGCTAAAGAAAACCCAAGCACACCTCTCAATGTGGGATATCATGGTGACCTCTTACAAGCATAGGCAAGCCGTGTTGAATGCCTTGGCTGGGATTGAAGTTCCTATCGATGCTGCACCGGAGGACATGGTGGCTTTCTTGGGCGCACTTACCCCCGACCCGATCATTACATTTTCCGATGAGGACTTGCCACCGGAAGGATCCGCGCATGACAAAGCATTATACATCACTGTTGGATGTAAGGGGCAACAGGTACCGTTTTGCCTGGTCGACACAGGTTCCGCTTTGAATGTTTGTGCCTTAAGAACTGCCACTGCTTTGGGGGTTAATATCCTTGACATCACGCCATCTGTGCAATCCGTGAGGGCCTATGATAACACCAGGAGGAATGTGATGGGGACTGTCTCACTGCAAATCCGGGTAGGATCTTTGGCAAGTACTGAGATTTTTCAAGTCATGGACATACCTGCCTCCTTCAATCTGCTAATTGGAAGGCCCTGGCTTCACGCCAACAAAGCTGTATCATCCACTGTGCATCAAATGATCAAGTACATTCATGAGAAGGAAGTAAAAATCATCCTCGGTAACAGTTGGGGTAACGAAGCTTTCCCTAATTACGCTCCCATTTTTGAAGTCCAAATGCCCGAGCTGGAAGAAGGAGAAATCGGGGGATTTTTCATGGAAGAAATCCACGTGATCAATGACGAAGATAGGTTCCCCGAGGTCCACTCTGCAGTTGTCAATATTGTTCGCAAGATGAACTACTTCCCCGGGATGGGATTGGGTAGACGCCAGCAAGGAATTCGGGAGTTCCCACAGATCAAAGGGCAACAAGGCACTTTCGGATTGGGGTACAAGCCCACTAAAGAAGACGTTGAGCTACAGAGGCCATGGAAGAAAAGGGTGAAGGGTCTCCCCCCATACCGCAAGACTCTAAATGGACAATTTGTCAAGGAAGGGGATGATTTCCCTTACTTCGGGTTCCCTGAACCATGGATCCATCGAACCACCGGGAGAAGGCACCCTGGGCTTGAAATCTTCGCTGACTGCGAGAGGCCCCCATATCAAGACCCGTTCTACCCCGAAGAAGTTGGAAAGACCCCAGAGGAAGACTGGTTAAAATACCTTGACACTGAGGCGATCAAGAAGATGTGGGAAGAGTCCGCTGAAGAGGAAGAGAAGAAGAGGGCCAAGAGCCAAGATGATCAGATCAAGCCTGCTGAGGAGGGTCTGAGCAACCAGGCTGTAGAGTCATCTGTCTGTGTCTCCCAATCCCCTATCCCCCCAAAGTCTGTACTACCAGTTATCGAGTCTGTACTGGAGTCGGCTGCTGTAAGCCCACCACTATCCAATGTAATCACTCCACCTGTCATGAATGAAATGAAAGACGATTCTGCTTACTCCTCTGTGTCTGACACTTGTGAATGCACAAATCCCTCCGAGGATCTCCCAATCGAACTAAAGCAACTAATTGAAAAACCACCTGCTTATGAAATAATCGAAGATACTTTATCAGTTAACCTAGGTGAAATAGATAATCCACAGATTGTGCAAATTGGCTCAACCCTTAATAAAGAAGAAAAAGAAAAATTAACCCTTTTGCTAATAGAATTCAAAGATGTTTTTGCTTGGTCTTACGAAGACATGCCTGGGGTCGATCCCGACATCGTCCAACATCATATTCCTCTCCTCCCCAATTCTAAACCTGTCAAGCAGAAACTGAGGCGCATGAGACCGGAATGGGCACTCAAAGTTAAAGAAGAGGTGGAGAAGCAGTTCAAGGCAGGGTTCATCATTGTCACCGAATACCCGGAATGGGTTGCCAATATCGTACCGGTCCCGAAGAAGGATGGAAAAGTTCGCGTGTGCGTTGACTTCCGTGATCTAAACAAAGCCAGTCCCAAGGATGACTTTCCACTTCCCCACATTGACGTCTTGGTGGATAACACCGCAGGGCATGAGCTACTTTCATTCATGGATGGTTTCTCAGGATATAATCAGATTCTAATGGCGCCAGAAGATCGGGAGAAGACGACATTCACCACCCCTTGGGGAACCTACTGTTATAGAGTAATGCCCTTCGGACTCAAGAACGCAGGGGCGACTTACCAAAGAGCTGCCACCACTCTGCTGCATGATATGATTCACAAGGAGGTAGAAGTGTACGTAGACGACATGATTGTGAAATCCAAGGACAGAGAAGGACACCTGGTAGCACTGGAAAAGTTCTTCGAAAGGTTGCGCAAATATAAGATGAGGTTGAATCCAAAGAAATGCACTTTCGGTGTGACTTCCGGTAAACTCCTGGGTTTTCTCATCACACAAAGGGGGATAGAGGTGGATCCCTCCAAGATCAAGGCAGTCCTAGAAATGACACCACCACGGAATGAAAAAGAAGTGAGGGGGTTCCTCGGAAGAATCCAATTCATCAGCCGTTTCATCTCCAAGCTCACAACCACGTGCGATCCTCTGTTCCGATTGTTGAGAAAAGGAGAGAAGTTCCAATGGGATGACCAATGCCAAGCCGCTTTCGACAAAATAAAAGCCTACCTTCAGAACCCGCCTGTCCTTTCACCACCCATTCCTCATAAGCCCTTATTCCTTTACTTGTCTGTCTCCGAAAATGCCATGGGTTGCATGCTAGCCCAAGAAGGAGAAGAAAGCCACTCCGAAAAAGCCATATACTACCTCAGCAAGAGGATGACTGGGTATGAGCTCAACTACTCCACCCTTGAAAAAACGTGTTGGGCCTTGGTTTGGTGTACTCGCCGACTGAGGCACTACATGCTGGCCTTCCCAGTTGTGCTCATATCCCGCATGGATCCTCTGAAATACCTCCTCGAAAAACCCGCCCTGACCGGTCGCATATCCCGTTGGTTACTCCTACTATCCGAATTCGATATCAAGTATGTTACAAGCAAGTCAGTAAAAGGGAGGACTGTAGCTGAGCATCTCGCAGAGCATGCCGTTGACTCCGAAGAAAGTGGGGACTTCCCGTTTCCGGACGAGAATATCATGGAAATCAAGGAAGAACAGTGGAAGTTGTACTTTGACGGAGCGGCCAACATGAAAGGATACGGAGTAGGGATGATTCTCGTATCACCAAGCGGGGATCATACTCCATTAGCGGTCAAGCTCAACTATAACTCCACCAACAACACCGCCGAATATGAAGCATGCATTCTGGGGATGGAAGCAGCCTTAGAACTAAGGGTTCAGAAGTTAGACGTCTTCGGGGACTCAAACCTCATCATATCGCAAGCCAGAGGGGAATGGAAAGTAAAAGAAGAAAGGTTGAAGCCCTACCATGATCATCTCGACCAACTCAAAAGGCAATTCAAGAGTGTCACATTCCTCTACTTGCCCAGGGAAGAGAACCAGTTGGCAGATTCATTGGCTACCTTAGCCTCCATGATCAAGATTCCTGTGGGGGTCAAGATGATGCCTTTGGTAATAGAGCAGAGGTACGAGCCTTCTTTCAATATGATCGCCACAATCGAAGAAGAAGAGGATGAAATGCCGTGGTATCGGGATGTTTGGGATTTCATAGAAAAAGGGATATACCCCCAAGAATCCACCGAGAAAGACAAAAGGGCCATTAGAAGATTCGCCGCACAATTCGTCATTTGCGGTGGGAAATTGCTGAAGAAAGGATATAATGGTCACAACCTAACCTGCTTGTTCGGAAAAAGTTCCAAAAGAATGATGGAAGAAATACACGAGGGGGTATGCGGTCCACACATGAACGGTCACATGCTGGCTAAGAAAATCCTAAGACAAGGGTACTACTGGACAACATTGGAGAAAGATTGTTGTGAGTACGTGAGGAGGTGTCACAAGTGCCAGATTCACGCAAACATGATGCATACACCGCCATCCCTTCTGTACAGCATGACTTCGCCTTGGCCATTCTCAACCTGGGGAATCGACATCATTGGCGAGATCGTTCCGAAAGCCTCAAATGGAAATCGGTACATCCTGGTGGCCATAGACTACTTCACAAAATGGGTAGAAGCTGCATCCTACACCAAGTTGGGGGCCAAAGAAGTGGCCAAATTCATCAAAAGAAATCTCATCTGCCGTTATGGAGTTCCTCATGAGATTATTTCGGATAACGGAAGTCATTTCAAGGCAGAAGTCAGGGATCTGTTCGAGGAATACAAGATCACTTATCACAAGTCGTCGCCGTATAGGCCGCAAACCAATGGGGCAGTCGAGGCTGCAAACAAGAATATCAAGGCCATACTGCAGAAATCGGCCGATACCTACAAAGACTGGCATGAAAAGCTACCGTTCGCGCTTTGGGGATACAGAACGTCGATAAGGACATCCACGGGAGCAACTCCTTACTCGCTGGTGTATGGGATGGAAGCGGTACTCCCGGTCGAGATAGAACTGCCATCTCTACGCGTGATGGCAGAATGTGAAATTTCAGAATCAGATTGGTTGAGAGAAAGATACGAGGAATTGGCCCTCATAGATGAAAAGCGCCTAGCGGCGGTGGACCATGTCCGAATCTATCAAAAGAGAATAGCCCGTGCTTTCAATAAAAGGGTTCGCCCAAGGAAGATTGTCAAGGGCGACCTTGTCCTTAAGGAATTGCGAGCTCCGATCTTTGACCCCCGTGGGAAGTTCAAACCTAAATGGGTAGGCCCTTACATCGTCAAGACAATCCTTTCTGGAGGAGCAACTTACCTCATGGACCTCGATGGTGTCGAATTCAAAGAACCAATCAACATGGATCGCCTCAAAAAGTACTATGCTTGACAAAAATAACCATTTCTTTCAAGCCTTGCCTTGAACTACGCTTGACCTGATTCCCACTCGGGGATACGTAGGCAACCACATCGGTTCGGTCACTTCACCAAAATAACCATTTCTTTCAAGCCTTGCCTTGAACTACGCTTGACCTGATTCCCACTCGGGGATACGTAGGCAACCACATCGGTTCGGTCACTTCACCAAAATAACCATTTCTTTCAAGCCTTGCCTTGAACTACGCTTGACCTGATTCCCACTCGGGGATACGTAGGCAACCACATCGGTTCGGTCGCTTCACCCACAAAAATAACCTTTTCCTTCAAAACTCCGGCCCGAACTACGTTGGACCTGATCCCCGCTCGGGGGTACGTAGGCAGACTTTCAAAAAGAAAAGAAGGATGGCTCGCTAGGTCGAAAATCCGAAAGGACGCCTAGGCAAAAATTAGAGCTAAATCCAAGGTGAGCAATAACAAAAGAGAGAAAATAGCTCGCTAGGCCACCTCCTTGGCGCCTAGGCAAAAATTATGAGCATGTGAGAAATAAAGTCGCGGTCCTTACCATAACCCACATATCACCCTCCACACTAGGGGCAAACTTCGGCCACTCGCCTCGTTTGCCTGAACCTCTTCTAAACTAGGGGCAAACGTCGGTCATCTACCTCGTTTGCCCCACAACCATATATATCCCAAACTAGGGGCAAACTTCGGCTACCCGCCTCGTTTGCCTCTAACAACCCCAGCATGCTCAAGCAAGTACCAAAAGCAACAACTAATTGAAATCTCAAATTACAACATGTTTTCAGAAAGCTAAAATGCATAAAATGAGATTCCCAAAATAACCAAGGTTCACTGATAAACAAACTTTGAATATTACATAAGCAGGAATAATCAAAGAAATAAAAGTCTTTCAAAAAGCAACCACATGTTCAAAGACACTTGGAGGAATGAGCAAAATCAGTCAGGAGTAGTTTCGTCTTAGTGTCTTTTATTTCTTCGAAGGACTTTAGAAGTAGGCCTTTACTCGGTCAGTCCAACCATCAATAAAAGCAGCAATAGTGGTAGCTCTGATCCTGGAAGCAAAGACCCTCTCAGCGAACCCCCGGGGAACCTCCTGAACCTGTCCATACTGTCGGGCCAAGCGGCGAGGATGATAGAAGGAAGTCTCTCTCAGACCCATCAACCACACTCTCTGGTGACCCCTGAGGCTCGTGGTGATAGCATAGAGGCCCCAACGCCTCACGATCCAGCAAATGTCAGCCTCAGATAAGGTGCTCATCATGCCCACCCAATCGGCAAAGGTATAGTGAGAATGAAGCACGGCTCGACGAAAGTAAATCGGTGGTATACGGCCCGTCCACAGCTGAAGGCGCTCGTAAAGCCAAGCCTGTAACACCAAAGGCGCCCCAGAAAGAAGAGGAGTCCCATGGTTGAAGGCATTATCCAAACCGTTCAGAGTTTCAGCTAGAACCATGGCCATGGGATTCCTGCTAAGTTTCAGCCCGAGGCACACATGCACCAAGTCAACGGAAGTGCTCGAGAACAGGAAGTGCGAAGTCATGCACAATATCAAAGCGGCCCCACGGGAAGCATCATACATGTTGGGATTCCCAGGACTGGCGTACCGGGCAATAATAGAAGCAATATTGAGAACCTCACCTTGAATCAGCCGGCGGGAAATGGTGACAGAGCAGTTCAGGTATTCAGCCAAGGCTCGCGTAGGGCTGAGGGTATCAACAGAAGGGAGAATCAAGTCCGAGTCAGAATCATAGCCGAGAATAGCGCAGAACTCCTCAAGCATGGGGCATATTTCCAGGCCGTTGAAGTTGAAAACATGGTTCACTGGGTCCCAGTAAGCAATGGCAGCACGCAAGAACTCAGTGTTCAGGGTCATCTGGCGAAGAGAGAATAGCTCGGTCAAGCCGTAGCTAAAGAGGTTGATCCGCTCCACACCATCCGTAATGTTCAGCCAGGCTGTGAGTTGAGCGGGATCATACAAAGCCATATCTTTCTGTCGCGGCTCTAGCAAAAATCGAAATTTCGGCAGCACCTCCCCGTTTCACGGACTATCCCACCTGCAAGGCAAAAAGCACTCACCATCACAAAACTGCCCATCGCAGTAACATTCAACAGTCACAGTGTACATATATCAGCTAAAGCAAGCACACCACTGCGCCTCTAAACCGGAAGATATCCGGCCTAGGAGGCAAAACATCATAATACTCTGTCAAAAGGTTACAAATTGTCCCATACTTCGTCCTACACTGTCCAAATAATCATGTTCCCAGTACAACCCAATCGAAAACAGAAAATAAAATAATATTGCCCGCTTGGCATCAGTCTTCCTCTTCTTCGTCCTCTGTCGGACCGCCCGGAGTGTATGTCGGCGACGGCCTCCTCCTGCCACCTCTGCATCTTGGACCAGTCCTCGATGAGCCGGCCCCGCCTCCACGATACTGCACACACAAGAAAATGAAGGCAATCAGTAAAGAAAATAACAAAAAGAAAGAAATGCCGAAAACAGAGTCGAGTCAGAGACTTACCAAGGATGCCATCTGGTTGGCGGCAAATTGCCGCATGCCGTCCATCTGTCAAGGGTAAAATCTAGGGTTAGAACCTCATAACCAAAAGAAAGTGCAAAATTAGGGACGTACCCGGTGATCTCGTGTGAGGACCAAGGACCTTAGGCTAGCTGCCAAGGCGTGACCCTCCTCAGCGTAACTCCAAGGGACATTGAGGACGCCCGCTGGCTGAGTAGGGTACCCACATGTGACTCGCGGCACCTCCATCATTTGGGGAGTGCCATCAGCACCTAGAACATTGACGGTCCAATCCCAAGGAGGGATAGGGTCGGGAGCCTGAGGAGCCTGTCTCCTGTACATCTCGCGAAGCTGTAGGCACAGAATAAGTTAAAGGCAAATCAAAAACATAGGCAGTAAATGAAAAGCAAAAATATAACAAGAAACTCACCTCCAGGAGTGGGAAGTTGGGCATCAAGAAGCCGCCGCGGTAAGCCTCATACCCGGTCTCAGAGAGGAAATGATCCCAGACGTCGGTGCCAGCCAAGGCCGCCGACAGAGCATCACCAGAGAGGTCACTAGCATCCATCACAGGAGGATTATGGGGAACGCGATACCGGGAGCCACCGACCACCTGCCGAGACACCCGTTCCCCAAGGAACCACTGCCTACACTCGGTACTCTCCAGCAGAAGGCGACAAGAGGTAAGAGATTTAACCGCTTGTATCTCCTCTGGGGCGGCGTAAACAACGCCCTCCCAAGGCGTCCAATCAACATCAGAGGCCGTCAGCTCAGTCAGGAAGTTTCTAAGCAAAACAATCCGATGGGCCCCACTCTTCACCCCAACAACGTCCCTTCGCCACCTCAAACCTCGTGGGAATAAAGGCACAGGAGCCATGCCATCCTCATCCTCGCCTGATTCATCCGCCGGGGAAGGAGCCAACATCTTCAAGTATTCAAAACTCCAAAGCTGCACAGACAAAGGAGAAATCAGAACAGGTATGACAATCAAAGAGATGGAAAATAAAAAAAAAAAAAAAAAAAAAAAAAAAAAAAAGGAAGCAATGCATACCTCCCAAGCTCGCCAGAATCCCCCAGTAGATTTAACATCGCCCCGAGAGACCTCCCCCATATGCTTGTAGAGATGGGCCAGGGCAGCACCGCCCCAGTTATAGGAGGGGATCTCATCAATGGTCGCCAGGCAAGAAAGGAGCCTCAAGCTCACCCGGTCGTTCCTTGTCGCAAAGATGGAGCACCCGAGGACATACAGAAGGTAAACCCTCAAAAGCTGGGAATTGTTTAGATTGTGATTACCTCTACCATAGGCCCGGTAAAGCCAGCCGCAGGGGAACCAATGCCTCTCCAAGTTAGGGGGAACAGCCCCAATCAACATCTCCACCGCCTCCGGGTCGATCTCGTAAAAGTAATCCAGAATCAGGCGCTTCCCGCCAACCCTCAAGCCCGTAATCATGGAGAAGTCGAAAGGCGTCATAGTCATCTCTCCGAACGGCAGGTGGAAGGTATTGGTAGTGTCCCACCACCTCTCGGCCAGTGCATAGAAGTGAGCCAGATCGTTGCTACTTTTCGAAACCAAGCGGACGAAGCCTCCGAACCCGGCATCATCAACCATCCTCTTAACGGTGGGCGAAAGCTGGGTATACCATAAGAAAGCATGGGCAAGGCTACCGTGGCCTTTCAAGGCCACTTCCGGCACCTGCACACAACAAAGGCGACAAAAGATGCACAAAATCACTATTCACAACTCGAGAGCAAAAATTCACAAAATCAACATTTGAGCACAAGTCAAGCTTCTAACGGTCTCTAAGTGCACACTACGGCTCACAAAACTAGCATAGTACATAAAAGTGGTCCTAAAATGGCGGAAGTTTCACATACCAAGCTCGCTAGAGCCGCGGCCGAAAGGTGGTGTTGGGGGTCTCGCAAAATCACGTCCGGGGTATGCATCTCGGCCTTCATTCGTCCTTTGGCCTTCTTAGACGGTCTCCTCGAGCTCGAAGCCATGGATCTACAAGAAAAATGGAAGTCACATTTTAACTTTCTTCTTGAAAATTTGGGCAAACCAAAACACCAATCAAAAATCCGACTACGGGGAAAGATTACTCACCTGAGCGCGCACAAGCTGCGTTTTGATGAATTTTGGCTTCAAAAACACCCCAAAATGACCAAGAATGAGCTCCAAAAGCTCAAAAACCCGAGATAAAAGAGGATGAAGTCCGGCCACCCAGTGCCGCCGCGGCACTGGCCAACTGCCGCCGCGGCAGTGGCCCAGTGCCGCCACGGCACTGCTCCCCGTGGGCCCCGCGTCGCTCCGTTTTGCTCCGTTTCGCCCCGTTTTGGCCCGTTTTGGCCTTTTTTCAGCCCGTTTTTGGCTCCGATCAGCCTCGATGGCCCGTTCCAGTCAAGATTTATGAGGTTTTACCCCGAGCAGACTAAAAGTTGTCAGAACTACCTCCAGCAGGCAAAAACTGGGAAAAATCGGCTCCCGAAGACCCGAATCGGTCGTTTCAGGACAACCGTCGCAAGATTCGATCAGTGGCGGGAATTCCTGTAACGGATCCTGATTTCTAGCCAAGGCACCAAATAAACAAGAAAAGAGATTCCCCGAGAACCCTGCATCATCCTCCGAGGACAACGGCAGACAGATACCAGCTCCCGGAGGCCCTGACCGGCTCTCTCGGATTGAGCGCCGAAAGATTTGATCAACCGTGAGAGGTTCAGAGATGGATCCTGGTTCCCGATCAAGAAAAGAGATTCCCCGAGAACCCTGCATCATCCTCCGAGGACAAAAGCAGACAGATACCAGCTCCCAGAGGCCCTGACCGGTTCTCTCGGATTGAGCGCCGAAAGATTTGATCAACCGTGAGAGGTTCAGAGATGGATCCTGGTTCCCGATCAAGAAAAGAGATTCCCCGTGAACCCTGCATTATCCTCCGAGGACAAAAGCAGACAGATACCAGCTCCCAGAGGCCCTGACCGGTTCTCTCGGATTGAGCGCCGAAAGATTTGATCAACCGTGAGAGGTTCAGAGATGGATCCTGGTTCCCGATCAAGAAAAGAGATTCCCCGTGAACCCTGCATTATCCTCCGAGGACAAAAGCAGACAGATACCAGCTCCCAGAGACCCCGGCAGGCCCGAAAGATTCGAGCAAAAGGAGAGAGATCCTAGAAAGTGTCGTTTCATCCCCAGCAGATTCAGATCAATCCTCAGCGGGTTTATACACCGTCAGTAGTCCATTGTCGACTCGTCATCGTCGGTCCATCGCTCTCATCACACCATTAGGGCCTCCATGTTCATCATAGGACGTCCCAGGATTTCACGTTCGTCCCATGACTTCCATGTCAGTCTCTTAATTTCCGGGGCCCCTGTGTCCGTCAGTTATTTGCCAAAAGACATCTTCGGTCATAGTCCTCTGAGACCCCACACCCAATTACATTCGCTCGCAAAGCACACTTCCAGAAGTTTGCCCTTAAACCCGGAGTCTTCTAGACTTCAATGCCCTTATCTGAGTCACCCACCACGTCACAATCACAAACACTAGCACAACGCTAGCCCACTCGGAGTAGCACACCCCTTGGCACCTGCTCATTCTAGGATCAGAAAACTAGGCATGATAGGACTCATGAATGGGATCGTATCACATCCACACATTGCATATCATCCTCATATAACATAGCATCCGCCCGATTGTTGTGTATGTGCATATGTGATTTATCCCTTTGTGCCCTGAACTACGTCCTGGTCTGATTCCCCTTGGGATACGTAGGCAGCTCACGCGGAGCACGACCAGCACTAACCTCATCATCCTTGCATCTTTTGCAACGCTTTTTATCCTAAATCTATAGCCTCCAAAAAGTCCTGTCTCTTCAAAGCTTTGGCACTCGCTCGCGACATGCGTTGCCTCGCAAGTTCCTGCCAAAGAGGGGCAAACTGTAGACACCCCATTTTGTCGGCTATCAGATTTAGGAGACCCATAGCTTGTTGGTTCACAATGATCGTAAAAGACTCGAAAGGACTCTCGGAAGTCAGCTCTATCTCTCGGAATGCTCAGAATGACCAGAATGCCCTTGAAAATCCGAAAAATCCCAGATTTGGTCCCAAAGTTCTGAAAACATACTACGTCGTAAGAAAGGTGATAAAATGAGTTTTTGAATAAAACCGGAAGAAATCGTCAGCTCCCAGAGACCCCCGGAAGTCCCGGAAGTTCCCCGAAAGTCCCCGTTGACCGGTTTGACCAAGGTTTGACCAGGTTTGACCAGAGTTTGACCAAGTTTGACCAAGTTTGACCGAAATTGTCTGAATTCACCAGAACCATTCTAAATCATGAGAAAAGTATTAAATCCAGTTCCAAAAGAAAATCGAGCGAAAACATCAGCTCCTGGGGGCTCCCCAGAGGTTCCCAGAACTTCCCGGGAATCCCAGGTTTGACCAGTTTGACCAAGATTTGACTTTGGAATCGGGGCACCGAAACAATTTTCAAATATTTTTCATGGATACTAGAGGTCAATAGCTTTCCAACGGTATATCGCACATAATTTCTGGATTTAAAACGAGTTCACTATGAATTTCCAAAGGCGAAAAAGGCGATCAAATCGGCTTTTATCGCAAATGTCGCAAAACTTTTCGAAGTGACCTATCCCCGAACTATTTTTTATGTAAAGTAGACTCCATTACCTTTCCAACGGTATATCACAACCTCAATTTGGAGTTCGTATGCATTTTCTGTGAATTTCGGACGAAATAGGGCCTTTTCGCGAATACCGGAACTTCGGGGGGCCTAAACAGCATTATCCAGACGAAGGGAGGAGCAGTGCCGCCGCGGCACTGGCCCACTGCCGCCGCGGCAGTGGCCCAGTGCCGCCGCGGCACTCCCCTCCAGAACAGTAAGTTTTTGTAAATATTCTTGTGGTCCCATTTTGATTAATTAAAATCCAAAACGACGTGGTTTCATGATTTCAGATGTTTGGAGCCAATGGGAACACTTTTAAAACCCCAAA
The DNA here is from genome assembly GCA_033977485.1 of Hydrangea macrophylla. Classification (NCBI taxonomy): domain Eukaryota; kingdom Viridiplantae; phylum Streptophyta; class Magnoliopsida; order Cornales; family Hydrangeaceae; genus Hydrangea; species Hydrangea macrophylla. Next base: position 36,579,196 of record CM066990.1, read on the forward strand.
ACCACCCCAAGTTGGCCTATATAAACACCCCATTGCTCCTCATTTTAAGGGAGTCAAATGTAAGTTTTGAAAAGTTTGGGAGAGAAAAGTTGTAGAGATAAGGTTAGAGTAGAGAGAAAAGAAGCATTCTTCTTTGATTTTCAAAACAAAAGTGAGTTCTAACTTTGTTTTTACTTCATTACTTCCATTTATTTCAACATTCAATACTCCCAACCACCATTTTAGTGAGCATTCAAGAGAGTGGAAGCTTCTTCCATGTCTAAGTGTCATTACATATGAGTGAAACACCAACCTACAAGTTCATGCTTCATGAATATCATCTATTGATCATCATCTATTTGCTTGTTTATTTATTGTTTATCTCTTCTTACCCCATTTCTTTTTGTTTTCTTTTATTTATTTACTTGTTCATCATCATCTAAGTGATGACATGAAGTTTGGGGTGAGTGAATCCTTATGGATAGTAGCTCTTGACCTCAAAAACATGTTTGATAGATGATGATCATAACCTCAATACTTCCAAGGTATTCTTGGAATGTATTGAAGTTATGTTTAAAATAGAATAAATCTCTCCAACAATCTTGGAGGTTCTTAATGATGAGTTTGATGTTGGTATTCTAAGTGGTCCTAATCCTCATTGAGTGTTAAAAATATGTTTTCAAAACATCTATTTCACAACCCCTCTCAATCCCTCTCATTTGGTTTCAAGAAACAAAATTTGGTTTTCCCTAATATCTCCAAAACAATGACCCAAAACAGTGAGCTGTTCAGATTCAAAGATTTGTTTTGAATTAAATACTCAAGTTATTATGATGAGACCACTTGGAAAACCTTCCTAATACATCATAGTTTGTCCCTAATTTCTCTCATCAATTATTGAAATGTAAAAGTATTTGTTTTGGATGTGAGAAGTTCATATTCATAATCTGCCTCTGTTCTCACAGAATGCTTATCTAACTTCTTGCACTTATTCTAGACATTTTCATCACTGTACATATATCTTTTCTATTTTTTTTATAAAACTTGGGTGTCTTAGGAAACTTTTGGTATATAATGGGTCATCATAAACCTTTTCTTTGATTTATGAAAAATCATACAAAATCAGTCAACAGTGCAGTTTTTGTTTCTGAGTCATGTGTACATTCTGATTTCTTTCTTTTAATCTGTGATAGCTATTGATGTTTGGCTTTTTGGGTTATTTTCTAGACACAATAAGAATGATCTCAGATTTTTCTCACATTTTTCTAGGCACGTTTGACCTCCCATTATAATGTTGCAAAGCAATACATGCAGTCTGTCCACTATTCACAGCAAGCACCTTTCAACTTTCATTCTTTGATTTGATGCTCATATGCATTCCAAATTAGCTCCCATCTTAGGAAGTAATTCATACTACATTTGTATATATCCCATGTTGATTTAATCCATTCATTCATGCATACTTTAGACTACTAAGTCATTTTAGAAATCCATGAACACACAACACACTACAACCTTTGCACATTTTTAGGTTCATACAATACATTCATGCAAGATTTGGGTTTTTGTAACTCTTAATCTAAGAAGATTATAAGGAATGAACTTGATCACACGTTCATGCTTCCCCTTGGATCTAATCATCCTTTCTCATCCGTCCCGGGGATTGAGAGATCTTCTTTTCTCAAAGAATAACATGCATCATACTAGCTTGTTAAGCATATTTTGATTTCTTTGTTTATTTGTTTCAAGAACAATTCATGTCCCCTTTAGATTAAGGAAACTTAATTACTTGATACATGATTAGACGATTTTTCCTAGGTTTATTTGTGTGATCTTTCACTTTACATTGCATGATATTTGACTTAGATCTTATGAATGATATTTTATCTTTAGATCTTCCATTTTCAAGTTTCTTATGTGATGTAATATACTATCATAGTATTATTTGTCGAACCAAACATAGTATAAGATGATTATTTGGATGCTAATTGAGGCCCGTCGAAAGGCGGGGCGAGTTGAGGGTGTTTTAGTCGTGACAAAGGCTCCTTCCTCTCTCGTACCAAAACCCCGAACCAAGTTCTTTGGTTATGAAGGCCGGTGCCCTTTATCCGTTTGGGTGAGTCAAAATTAGGTTTCTTGGTTCCTTAAAGACCAAGTGGCGACTCTGTATCTGTTTTCAACAGACCTTTTCGTTTCCTTTCCTTGATTCAAATCAATTTCAAAACAATCTCGAACAGAGAGAGAAGTGGTCCACTTCCGGTATCCACACTGGGCATGGATTGGTTAGCTCTTAACCAAGCCACCATAGACTATAAACGGAAGGAGGTTAATTTTCGATCACCGGTGCATGGGAACTTTTGCTTTCAAGGGAGTGGAGTTACACCGCCGCCGTACTTGATTTCAGCTATCCGAGCGGGAAAGTTATTAAAAAAGGGATGTCAGGGATTTCTATGTTCAGTGATTGATGTCTCGGCGACCGAATTAAAAGTAGATGACATTTCGATAGTGCGAGAATATCCTGATGTATTTCCTGATGACCTACTAGATGTTCTTATTGAGAGAGAGGTCGAGTTCACTATTGAGGTTATACCAGACTCAAGACCCGTATCAAAGGCACCGTATAGAATGGCACCCATAGAATTGAAGGAATTGAAAATCCAATTACAAGAGTTACTTGATAAAGGTTTCATCCTACCAAGTGTATCGCCGTGGGGAGCTCCAGTGTTGTTCATAAAGAAGAAAGATGGCTCCATGCGTATGTGTGTGGATTGCCGGGAACTGAACAAGTTAACGATTAAGAACAAGTATCCACTGCCGAGAATCGATGACCTATTTGATCAACTTCATGGGGCACTAGTATTCTCTAAGATAGACCTGAGATCGAGTTATCATCAGTTGAAAGTGAAGGCCGAAGATAATGAGAAAACAGCTTTCAGAACGTGTTATGGACACTACGAGTTCTTAGTTATGCCATTTGGAGTTACGAATGCACCAGCCGCGTTCATGGATCTTATGAATCGATTATTCAAGGATTATTTGGATGACTTTGTGATTGTATTCATTGACGATATTCTTATCTATTCACCGAGTGAGATAGAACACGAGAATCACTTGAGGTTGATACTTCGGAGATTGCGAGAGAAGCAATTATTTGGTAAATTCAAGAAATGTGAATTTTGGTTGTCTAGTATTACTTTTCTTGGTCACTTGATTGACAATAATGGAGTATCAGTTGATCCTCACAAAGTAGAAGCTGTATCTAATTGGCAGAGGCCGACATCCGTATCTGAAATTCGAAGTTTCTTGGGATTAGCAGGATACTACCGTCGTTTTATTGAACATTTCTCAAAGATTTCATTGCCGATGATAAAGTTAATGAGAAAAGGGGTTAGTTTTGAATGGAGTCAGGAATGTGAAGACAGTTTTCAGGAATTGAAGTCGAGGTTGACAAGGGCGCCTATTTTGACAATACCATTTGGAACAGAAGGATTTGTAATCTGTACTGATGCTTCACACAAAGGGTTGGGATGCGTGTTGATGCAAGGGGGTAAAGTGATTGCTTATGCTTCTAGACAGTTGAAGACACATGAGATTAATTATCTGACTCATGATCTTGAATTGGCCGCTGTAATTCATGCTTTGAAAATTTGGAGACATTATTTGTACGGGGAAAAGTGTGAGATATTCACTGACCACAAGAGTTTGAAATACATTTTCACCCAACGGGACCTGAACATGAGACAACGAAGGTGGTTGGAGTTAATGAAGGATTACGATCTTTCAATTGAGTACCATCCGGGAAAGGCAAATGTAGTAGCCGATGCATTAAGCTGGAAGACGCCGAGGAATTTAGCTGACGAGCTAACACAACAAAAAGAATTGATAAAAGAGATGGAATGCTTAGAATTGGATGTGATTCCAGGGACAAATAATGGCTTAATGTTGGAGATTATAGCACACCCAGATATTATTGATGAGATCAAGAAAGAACAATTTAACGATGTCTATTTGTGCAAAATGAGGGACGAGATACCTTTGGGGAGACAACCTGGTTTTGTGTTGGAACGAGGAACGTTGAAACTAGAAAATCGGTTATGTGTACCGAATGTGAAAGACTTGAAAGAGAGGATTCTAGAAGAAGCTCATAGTACAAAATATTCAGTGCATCCGGGAAGCAACAAAATGTATCGAAACTTGAGGGAAAACTTCTGGTGGAAGGGTATGAAGTGTGAAGTCGCTAAGTTTGTATCTGAATGTCCGGTATGTCAACAGGTCAAACCAGAGAGACAAGTACCCGCGGGGTTACTACAACCTTTACCTGTGTCAGAATGGAAATGGGACGAGATCACAATGGACTTTGTTTCAGGATTTCCACGATCATGTAATAAGAATGATAAGATTTGGGTTATAGTTGACTGATTAACCAAGTCAGCTCATTTTATACCAATCAAGACGACTAAGCCTTCGAGGTTAGCAGAGTTGTATGTGAAAGAGATCGTAAGATTACGTAGAGTTCCAGTAGTGATTGTATCAGATCGGGATAGTAGCTTTACGTCAAGGTTTTGGGGAAGTCTGTAAGAAACTATGGGTACAAAGTTGAGTTTCAGTATTACATTTCATCCTAAGACCGACGGATAGTCAGAGCGCATGATTCAGACCTTGGAAGATATGTTGAGATTGTGTGTATTAGACTTTGGGAGTGATTGGGAGCACCACTTGCCATTAATTGAATTTGCGTATAACAACGGATTTTAATCAAGTATTGGTATGGCACCATATGAAGCTTTGTATGGCCGTAAGTGTAGATCACCGGTTTGTTGGACCGAGGTTGGAGAAAGAAAGTTGTTAGGACCTGAGTTAATACAGGTGACTACTGAGAAGGTAAAATTGATTCAGGAACCTCTTAAGGTAGCTCAGAGTCGATATAAGAGCAATGCGGACTCTAAACGACGACCGATGAATTTTGAAGTGGGAGATTTTGTATACTTGCGAGTATCGCCTTCGAAAGGCATTGTACGATTTGGAAAGAGGGGAAAGCTCAATCCAAGATTTATAGGACCTTTTGAGATCCTAGAGAGAGTAGGTCCAGTGGCTTACCGATTGGCCTTATCATCAGAGTTGGAGCATGTGCATAACGTATTTCACGTATCAATGTTGAGACGTTGTATGACAGATGCGAGTAAGGTCATTGTACCTGAGCCGTTACAGATTCAAGAAGACGTGACTTATGTGGAACAACCGATAGAGATTCTAGATCGAAAAGAACAAGTCTTAAGAACTAAGACGATTCCGATGGTTAAAGTATTGTGGCGTAGTCACACAGTGGAAGAGGCTACGTGGAAAAGTGAGGAAGACATGAAGAATGAGTATCCGTACTTATTTGAAGCATGAGGTAAAGTTTGGGGACAAACTTCCTTTTTGGAGGGAAAAGTTGTCATGCCCGTTCCAGAATTTCATAGTTTTATCATGCATGACATGGAATTTTATGAATTATCATTGATATATGATAAATGAGGATAAGTGGTTGACTGTAGTCAACGGTGAGGTGTCAGTAAGGACACAGGAATTGAGTAATCAAGATTTTCATTGACATGAGTAAATGGCATTTATGTGATTTAGATGCTATTTGACTTATCAGGTATTGCATAAATAGTAAATTTACCTGTGTAATACAATTTCTGGTAATTTTGATATTGTTAGATATCATTTTGAGAACTGTGGTGAGAACGTGAGTGACACATTAAATAAAAAGGTAGGTTGCGTAGAGATTCCACAAAATTTAGTTTTTGGACGATATTTTGGACCAAAACGAGACTTAGTCGAAAACTTTTGAAATTTATAATTTTCACTCGTAAAGTTATAATATGGATGGGTGCAAAGTTTCATGGGTTAATGAGAAGTTTGAGAAACTTGCACGGAGGTAAAGGTAATTCCCAGAAACTTTGTCTATATGTAGAAGTGGATGAGATTTCATTCTCATCCAAACTTCCAAAAATATCTAGAGAGAGAGGAGAGAGAAGGGGGATTGAGCCAACGGGCTTTGCGACGCCGATCGACGATCATTCGTCTGTCAGATTTTCTCCAGATTCAAGATTTGAACTCGTGGAGGTAAGAGCTACGTTTTGATACTACTTAGGCCGTGTTTGGCCAATTTTTGTAAAAATCTTAATTCTAGGAATTTGGAAAAAACATGTATAAACTTGTAGGAATCATCCCAAATTCGAAATCCGACGATTAATTAGTCCCCTAGACGATCCTTCAAAGTTTGAAGAGAATCGCACGAGGTATGAATTCTAGATCTATGAAATATATGGATTTTCATGTTTTGAACATCAACTTTGATATTCTTGGATCCGGGCGAAATTCATGTCTTAGTTAGGCCCGTTAATTATGCACCTAAATTTATAAGAAAAGCACGTATAACTGTTTATGTGAGCATGTTATGTGTCTACTTGGGTCAAAAGGGAGTTTGGTGCAAATTCATTCGGAGTAAGGTCCTCGAACCTTGAGGATTGTGATTGTGATGGAATTGGAATTTTGGTTGTGTCTGGATTGGAGGTGGGCCCAACCAGGACACGGTACCTGGTATGGAGGATGACCCAACCAGTGTACGAGATGCGTTGGAGAGGTGGGCCTCCTACGGCATCGACCGGATGAATGCGTACCACTCACCCTAAAGACTATTTCTATGTGTTTGAGATGCTTAAACCATGAACTGTCATATAAGCATACATTTAGAATTGTACGCTTAGCATATAGCTGAGCAGTGGAGATGTACTCCATTGCAGGTAAGAAGAAAGACAAGAAGAATCGTGAGGAGTGAGGCCGAGGAACGCCGGGGAACCACAATTGTATATGCTTTTGTTTTAATCCTAAAACTTGTGTAAGGATTGGGAATTCGTAAAATGTTGTAATAGATCTTTGGATTAGTTCCTTAGTATTGTAATCTTGTAATTGAACGCCTGTAGTTATGTTTTAAATGTTGAAAATCAGTTGTGGTTGTATTGGTGTTAAGTTTGGAGTAGCATGAGTTGTTAAATTTCATTACAGGCTGCCCAGCAGGGGAGCAGTCGACTGGACCATGGATCAGTCGACTGGATCTCGTGTGTTTGAGACACTGAAAGTGAATAGTAAGAGAAGCAGTCGACTGGACCCATTTATCAGTCGACTGAACACCGTTGATTTTGGCCACTATTTCGAATAATGGTAAAACCAGTCGACTGGACCTCCTGATCAGTCGACTGGACCCCTTTTGAAAATGTTGTATTTTGGTTTTGCTTAACACAGTCGACTGGGGTTCTTGATCAGTCGACTGAGAAGTCGACTGGGTTCCCTGATTAGTCGACTGGACCTCTATTGAGAATTTTAGGTTTTGGTTTCTGCTCAGTGCAGTCGACTGGACCCTAGGAGCAGTCGACTAAACTCCTGTTTTCAAAATTGGTTCTTTTGGATGTGTTTTCATTTGGTCGAAAATTTTTATAACTCAGATTTCAATGGATTTTACCACTCAGAGGGCAATGTTTCCTAAGTTTTATAATACCCAAGGTTGTTTTATAATTCTTTCTGCTGCATATTATTAGATGATGTTTGGATGAGCCTTGGTGGCGTGGCACGTGTCCTATTTCCACGCGTAGTGGGATGGGTCGTGACATATGGATTTGATGAACATAGTGTTCAAGCCATTTTTAGACAGCTTCGTGATAGTATTCATCGACGATATTCCAGTATATTCGCGCAGTGTTGAAGAACACAGAAATCATTTGAGATTAGTATTGTAGAAATTAAGGGAAGAGCGATTATACGCTATATTAAGCAAGTGTGAATTCTGGCTAGATGAAGTAGCATTTCTGGGGGGCATGTAGTTTCTAGTGATGGAATTAAAGTTGATCCCAAAACAGTTGAAGCTATGTTGTTGTGGCCGACACCAGTGAGCATCACAACATTTCAAAGTTTTCTAGGATTACTAGGCTATTATCGCCGATTTATCAAGAACTTCTCATCGATTGCACTGCCGTTGACTAAGCTGACCAGAAAATGAGTGAAATATCATTGGAGTAGAGAGTGTGATGAAAGTTTTCAGGAACTGAATAATCGATCAACACAAGTGCCAGTACTGACTATTCCGACAAGTACAAAAGGTTTTATGGTATATAGCCGTGCGTCACATTAGGGTCTGGGATGCGTTTTGATGCAAAATGGGAAGGTGATAGCATATGTGTCAAGGTAGTTAAAATCACATAGAGTTGAATTATCCGGTGAACGATTTGGAATTGGAAATGATTATTTTTGCGTTGAAATTGTGGAGGCACTATTTGTATGGGGAAAGTTATGAAATCTTTACTGATCACCAAAGCTTGAAGTACTTATTCACACAGAAGTAATGTAATTTGACATAGAGGCACTAACTTGATCTAATCAACGATTATGATTGCACGATTCATTATCATCCAGGGAAGATAAAAATAGTGACCAATGCGCTAAGTCAAAAATCTCAAGGCCTACTCTCTTGTATCCAATGCACCGGGGTCGATTTTATTCGAGAGATGAAAAGAATGGAAGTTGAACTAGCGATGTCAAACATTGAAGCCTTTATAGTGCGATTCCAAGTGAGATCGATTCTAGTGGATAGAATTTAGGAGCTACAAAACACCGACTCAAGGTTGATGAAATTTAGAGAAGAAGTGTTAAGTGGAAAGCAAAAAGACTTTATTATTCGAGCCGATGGAGTTTTGTGCTATGGGACTCGTATGTGTGTACCTCGAAATAAGGAGTTGCGAAAGGAGATCTTAGAAGAAGCGCACAATTCAGTGTATACCCAGGAAGCACTAAACTTTATAAGATAATCAAGGAATACAATTGGTGGTCAGCGATGAAGAGAGAAATAGCGGAATTTGTGGCTCGATGCTTGGTAGGGGTGAAACGGTTCGGTTCGGTTCGGTTCGGTTTTTCTAATTTTTTGGCACTAAAAAAATCGACCGACTATGCTCGGTTAGGGCGGTTTTGTCAGTTTCGCTCGGTTTTTCTCGGTTCGGTTCGGTTTTTGGCTTATTGTATATTTGAAAAAATTGACCAAAAAGCCTTGGCTTTTTCGGTTCGGTTTCGGATTTCGGTTTTTGTCAGTTTGGTTTCACCCCTAATGCTTGGTATGTCAATAAGTAAAAGCTGAACACCAGCGACCGGGGGGCTTGTTGCAACCCCTACCTATTCCTGAGTGGAAATGGGAACATGTTACCATGATTTTTTTGTGCAAGGACTTCTATTAACACAAAAATGTAATGAGTCAATTTGGGTCATTGTTGACCGATTGACTAAGTTAGCACATTTTTTGCCTGTGAAAGCGATGTTCACTCTTGATCGATACGCGAGAATTTATGTGAATGAAATCATCCAATTGGATGGAACCCCAGTATCTATTATTTTTTACCGCGACCCTAAATTTACATCGCACTTCTAGAAATATCTACAAGAAGCAATGGAAACTAAATTGAAGTTCAGCATTGCGTTTTAGCTTTAAAATGATTGACAGTCAGAGAGAACAATTCAAACACTTGAGGACATGTTACGAGCGTGCGTGATGGAATTTTCAGGCAATTGGGAGAATCATCTACCATTGATTGAGTTTGCGTATAATAACAACTATCACAGTAGCATTGGTATGGCACCATTTAAGGCTCTTTTATGAGAGGAAGTGTAGGACTTCTACATGCTGGGGTGAAGTGGGTGAAAGTTAAGTTGAAAGCAGAATATTTGGGCCTGAGATTATTCAGGAAACGATGAGTAAGATTGATATTATTCGTGAAAAGTTGATAACCTCTCAGAGTCGGCAGAAAAGTTGCGCAGGCACTCGTAGGCGAGAACATGAATTTGAAGTGGGCGATCAAGTGTTTTTGAAAGTCTCATCGTGGAAAGGCGCTATGCGAATTGGGAAGAAAGGGAAACTATCTCCGAGGTACATTGGGCTATACGAAATTATAGAGAAAATCGGAACTGTAGCATATAAATTGAAACTACTAGACTAATTGTCGCGACTATATGACGTGTTCCATATTTCAATGCTGCGTAAATATGTCAAAGATCCGTCGCATGTATTAGTGTCAGAACCATTATAGCTTGATGAGAATCTATCGTATAAAGAGAAACCAGTTCAAATCTTAGACCGATAGGTGCGGTAGTTAAGGAACAAAGAGATTCCTATGGTGGAAGTTTTATGGCAAAGTCAAATGATCGAGGAGATGACATGGGAAACCGAGGAAAGCATATGAAAGCACTATCCATATCTGTTCAATCACGGCATGTAATATAGGGGATGAAATTAATTTCTAACGGGAGAGAATTGTGAGACCTAGAACCAAATAGGGTGATATGCATTAATTAGTAAAACGAATGCGATGCGAAAATTACATGTATATTTTTTTGGGGGACTCAAGTGCATGCTTTAAGAAATATTGGGGTGTTAAACACAATTTTTAAAACTTGAAAATCATATTTTAGGGAGACATACATTGTCTCCTTTCTTCTATGTTTGAGAGGGTTTTCAAGAAAAGAAAAAAATAGAGAAAAGAGAGAAGAAGATATAGGAAAGTTTGGGGACTCAAGTGCATGCTGTAAGAAATATTGGGGGTGTTAAACACAAATTTTAAATATTGGGGGTGTTAAACAAGTTTGCATGTATATTTCTTAATTATTGATATTTACATGTTTATTTCTTAATTATTGATATTTGAGGGTCCTAAGTCGATATGGGAAAGTTTGGGGACTCAAGTGCATGCTTTAAGAAATATTCGGGTGTTAAACACAATTTTTAAAACTTGAAAATCATATTTTAGGGAGATTTACGTTGTCTCATTTCTTTTATGTTTGAGAGGGTTTTCAAGAGAAGAAAAAAAGAGAGAAAAGAGAGAAGAAGAACAAGAGTTTGAAGAATTATTGTAGCTTTAACAATCAAAACATTCAATTAAGCAAGAATTTCAAGTTGCAAAGGGAAGAACAAGTGGGTATCTATCTCTCTCGGGTTCTTTGCTAATTGGATTTTTTAGATTTTGGCATTTGAAATCTGAAAATTGATGTTTAGAAGTTGCTAAGATGATTCTTGGGTTATATATATGATGAATCCGAAAATAGAAAGTGGGTGTTTGAATTTGATGGATTTTGGAATTGTTTGAATGTTTATATATGCTTTACATGCCATTGCTTTACATGCCATTGGGATCCTTGGCTACAAGCTTGGTAAAGATTGGTAGTGAAATGGGGGTTTCATAATTGATGTGTTCTTAAAGCTTTCAAGAGATTGAAGAAGAACTTTTGGGTATGTTTGAAAATCTAAAAATTGGCTTGAAATTAGGTATTTTTTTGAGTTTAATAGATGGAATAATGATATTGAGGTATGTTCTTGAATGGTAGAAGTGCATTGTGGGTTGGAAATTCACGAAATTGATGAATATGGGTTGTTTGGGGTCTTGGTATTACAAGAACAAAACAGGGGCTACTTTAAAAAGAATTAAAATTGGCTTGTGAAATCAATTTCTTAAGTTTTATTTAGTTTGTAAATTATGCTTATTTGCTTATAAATGCGATAGAATCTAATTGTTTAAGATTTCAAGTTCAGAGGCAAGGAGGAGCGCGCCAAAAGAGCCGCTGGAACTTGGAAATGGCCAAAAGAGCCGAGCGAAATGGGCTAGGATACGTGTGTCATTTCATTTATGGGAATGCATTGAATTAGCGTATATGTTAGATGAATTAACTTGAATGTGGATTATGCGTTGATTTGAATATTTTATATTGCTTTATTTCAGTTTTCTAACTATAAGCCAAGGGTTGCTCATAGCCACACAAGCCTTTTTGCAGGTACTGTGGTGTAGGCACCACTATTGTGAGTCTCAAATTGTTGTGTACGTTTAGGATGTATGTGCATCGTTATGGATTGACTTGTTGGAATTGTAAATATTCGTGTTAAATTTGTGTTGTAATAAAATTTATATATGTGTACTTTGGTTGATGGTTTGGGTAATGTTTATGACATAAATATTCGAGGTTGGGTTTGTATATATTTTGAGTTTGTCATTATGGTAATACGGACCAATGTGTTTGACGGATTCGTGCGATTGTTTTGGAGTTTCCGGATTTGTAAACATGTTGTGTTCTTGAGAAATCCATGATTTTATTTTGGATTAAGAAATAGGAATTTGTTTATGATGTTTATGGTGATGTTGGTTATGTATTAGAGGCTTAAAAATGATATGTTTGAAGTGGGTTGAAACATCCCTTTTGAGTTGGAAATTTGGTGGTCTTAAAAATGGAGTTTTGAGAAAAAAAATATAGTAGTAATAAAAATATTAATAATAAATATTGATACATTGGTTTTTACGAAAACGGGCATAATTTTCTTTAGAAAACTCGAAATCGCTCACCGCTCAAACAGTTGAAATCGTATATCAAATATTTTCTTTTTGTTATAAAATTTGGGTTAAAAATTTTAAATGTCCTTTTTGCCATTGAAATTAAACTTTGCATAGACTTTATTTAGTAGTCTTTATTTTGTCTGCGTTTAGTGAGGTTTTTGGCGCGTTTCAACCACAGCGGGTCTGTAATACCCTGTATTCTTGTAATGTATTATATAACTAAGACATTGTATGTTTCTTTTAATACTTGTATGAGCTTGGCCTTACCCTTGGTATATTTTATATACCAATCGATTGAACTTTATCTCAATCGATTGATTGTTCCAATCGATTGAACTTTATACCAATCGATTGATTGTATCAATCGATTGACACTTATGTCAATCGATTGGAGGCAGCTGGGCAGATTCTTTTGCTCTGGCTGGGGAGAGGCCACGTGAACACCTTTCCTCTATATATACCAGCCCATTTTGGGCGTGATTCTGGTTGCTGAAATCAGAGAGAGTGAGAGGGAGTGTTTGTGTGTGTTTATATATATATACACTCATATATATATAGATATACACACATATTTACATATATTTACACACACACACTCAGAGATGGACTGAGAAGAAGAAGAAGAAGGTCAGAAAATGAGAAGAAAAGAAGGAGAAAGAGAAGAGAGAAGGCAGAGAGCAGAGGAAAGAGAGAAGAGGGAGACCACCATTGAAGCTCAAGCTTCAAACGTTCCCAAACACGCCCTTAACGCCTAGGTGAGTTCTAAACTCACTTGGTAGCCTTACATTGATATTATGACATGTTTTGAATGAAGAAATGGAGAAGAAACCATGTTTCCCGTTTATATATTGCTGGGCAGTCTTCTCTGTGAAGAAGACGAAGTGTCAATCGATTGATACTATATCAATCGATTGACATCTTTCGTGTTCCAATCGATTGACACTATACCAATCGATTGACATCTTTCATGTCTCAATCGATTGACATTTTATGCAATCGATTGACATGGACTGTGATCCAATCGATTGAACTTTATTCCAATCGATTGACACTACTTTTATACCAATCGATTGACATAGATATCAATCGATTGGCAGTTACAGTTTACTGTTTTATTTGTTTAGTTAATGTAATAATTGTTTAGTTGTTTATTTACTGTTCAGTACTTCCCAGCATGCTTTATTATTGTAATACAGATTTGATAACGAGTTAATGCAGCATAGGATCGTAGTAATAACAAGATTAACGGATAACGTTTATAATGTTAGATAACGGAATAGTTGTGAATCCTTTGGAGTTAACGTTCATTTCATTCAGAGTAGTCGGGCCACATTGGGATTGTCATGTATCGGTAATAGAGTTGAACTTAAGTAGGTTTGCTAAGATTCGGGAATCTTGCGTGGGCGGGCTTTGGTCGATCATATGTTCTTAAAAGCGGTAGACAGACGAAGGTGTCTATGACTTGCGGTGGACCGGACCAATTGCCCTAAGATAGCCAGATGATCTAATCATATGTTCTTAAAAGCGGTAGACAGACGAAGGTGTCTATGACATGCGGTGGACCGTGATCACTGGTAGACGTCGCTAAGTCGTGGCATAGAATGATGTACTGTTGTTTAAAGCGTTATATCCCTGACATGCGGTGAACTGTGCATATGTTCTTAAAAGCGGGGGATGGACTAACGTGGTATCCATGACATGCGGTGAACTGTGCATATGTTCTTAAAAGCGGTGGATGAGCAATGGTGTGTTATAGAGTTGAACTACTGTCGAGTCTGTTCCCCTATCTAGACATGTTATCGGTCTTATAATAAGTAAAACGTTAGTGATCGGATCATTGGTTTGATTAAAGGAGTTACCCTTACTGAATTCTAATTTGATTACGGTTTATAACTTGTAATAACATCAATAGTCGATACCCTGTTAGTATCTAACTCACTCGGCTTTCATTAAGCTGACGGCGTTTATGCCGCTGGACATTTCTACGTTCCAGCGCACCCTGGTTATGACTATACAGGTGAAGGGCCTGCAGGAGAAGACTACTATGCCGGTGACGGAGTTCCCGTGGAGAATTTCCCCGACGGAGGTCAGACCGAAGAAGACTACTACGCCGAGGACTACCCTTATGCCAACTGAAGTCTTGACTAGAATTGTAGCTAGTTGTCTTTACCGTATTAGAATCTTTTTGTAGTCAGGCATATGTTGCCTTGACATTTGTACTTCCGCTGCTTCATATTTGATTCGAGACTCTGATATGTAATAGTTAGTAACTGCTGTTGACTCTATGTTGCTTTGTGATTAGAACCTAGACTTCATTGTTGTTACACTATTACTTCTTGTTGCTTAGTACTGCGTGGTGTGGACAATCATGTGACTTCACCCGTCATTCCCTATGGACCCATAAAGGAAATTTATTTTTCTCTATTTATGCTGCTCCGGGGCGTGACAGGATTCTTGGTATCAGAGCCTAGGTTGTATACCTTTTCGCTCACAGATTGTCCCACACCATCTGGTCCTAGAACCTTGAGATTCTATAGATGAGTATTAAGATTAGTTCTGACTTAAGGTAGTCCCTTTTCAGGTAGCATGGCACCGCCGCTGTTCGTTCCAGACGAGTTCGGAGGACACTATGTGTATGAGAGTAGTATTGCGCCAGCAGATCCAGAGTACTATGCCTGGAAGGTTAGACAGAGAGCTATTGCAGAGACAGAGCGAGACATGCGGATCGAGCAGCAGAGATTTGGGACCTAGGACCCAGAAGTGATACGTCAGGAGATGACCTATCGTAAGGAGACCTTCAAACGCATCGAGGAGGATTCTTTACTGATGTTACGAGACCGTTCTTCGTACCAGGTTCTACTTGCACAGGTTAGAGCAGCACCTCCACCCCCACCGGAGGAAGACATGGCTGATGCACCCCCAGCAGATGAGGATCCGGAGGATGATGATGAGACCGACGACGATGAGCCAGAGGATGCAGATGAGGAGATGGAGGATGAGGAGGACGAGGACACCGATGACGAGGAGCCGGAGTATGATCCAGAGGAGGAGGACCCCGTGGACCCAGCCGGTATGGACGTGCCAGTTGGCGTAGATATTGTGGTTGCAGAGGGTTATCCGATAGAGGAAGAGGAGGTAGCCGCAGACGATGATGCAATAGTACCAGTCTTACCAGGAGGAGTTATAGCACAGCTAGCAGCTGAGTGGGCCGCAGAGATGGCTGCACATCCCCATGGATTTGAGATTGGAGCACCGGAGTTGGCACAGGCTATGGTACAGGCTGAGGCACTTGCAGCCGCATTTGATGTAGCCCAGGCTGACATGGCCGCTGATGCGGGAGATTTGGGAGCTGTTGTGGAGCATGATGGACCCGAGCTGATTGAGGATGTTGTGATAGAGGATGAGGACATGATGGATGACGATGACATGGATGAGGACGATGTTTTGTCTGAGGTTGCCCCAGAGGACGAGGCTTCCATCTATGGATCCGATGTGGACAACTTTTGAGTCCAGTACCTTTAGGACTTAGACTTTTACGCTTGACTTTAGGACATGTTGTCCACTTACTTTTGACGCTTACATAGACAGCTATTGACCGTAGCCTTTTTGTATAGGTAGCCACCAGTAGTGGTTTTGTGTATATCTTTCTTTTGTTTAGATCTTGTATAGGATCATGTACTACGCGGTACACAGATGATCTATTGTGTACTCCGCTGTACATCTTTTGGGTATATATATGGCAGATCGTTTCTCTTGGTTATTTCTGTTGTCACCTCATTGTTATGTTATGGTTGTGATTTTGATTCATGTTATGCTTCCTGTTATTTAAGTATGATTATTTCCCCGAGGAGATTGTCAGCTAATCGTTAGATCCTTCATAGGTACACCTCACACGGATCACTATGGTGGGACCCACAAGGAACCAAGCACGACTGGGAGCACCCATTCCCGAGGGTATGGACCCAACTGGAGTCTTCGAAGCTTTCATGCAACGGATGGAGCACATCGGCGATACCTACAATCATGCCACCAACGACAATGGCAACAACCACTTTGTCCCTCCAAGGCAGACAGGCGATAAGCTATTGGAACGATTTCGTGGCCTGCGACCCGAGAAGTTCGACGGCATGGCAGAGTCCTGGAAAGCAGAACAATGGATACGAGAGTTGGAGCTACTCTTTGAAGCCCTGGAGTGCAGTGAGCTTGACAAGAGACGTCTAGCCGCATTTCAACTGACTTACTCCGCCGCGGACTGGTGGGAGGCCGAGAGAGCCACGATTGGGATTGACGCTGCAAGGAGAATGCCTTGGGAAGCATTCAAGGCTCGATTTCTCGAGAAGTATTTCCCTGAGGACGAAAGAGATCAACAAGAGAGGAATTTCCTGAGTCTAACCCAAGGAAACTGGACAGTCAGAGAGTATACTACACAATTCGAGCGACTTTCCCGTTTCGCTCCGCACATGATAGACACCTCCGTCAAGAAGGTCAAGCGATTCCACCAAGGACTTAACCCCCACCTCCGGCACATGATGATAGGCCATCTGGGCCAGTCGTTTGAAGGGATTGTCCGTCTTGCTTCAAGTTTGGAAAAGGATGCTTACCCTGTACAAGGACCACAAGTGAATCGACCTCCACCCAGGACCTTCCAACCAAGGAACTTTCCCGCGCAATCATCAAGGAACAACCAAGGATGGAAACCCCAGACCAACAACTATCAGGGAACTAAGCGCACATGGGATGGGACAAGGAAGCCCCAAGCTAATTTTCCTCGACAGCATAATCAACAGCGAGGACCACCTCAGGCACAGCCCGTCGCTCAGCGACAGAATACTGATGGATGTTTCAACTGTGGAGTGCCCGGACATATTGCAAGGTATTGCACAGCCCCCAAGACCAACCGCCGCAACGACCTCGTCTGCCGCAACTGTAACAAGCCTGGTCACATAAGCAAGGATTGTCGAGCACCACGTGGAGGCTACTATGGAGCGCCTGCTCAAGGACAGCAAGGACAGGTTAGGGTGAATGCCATCATCCCTGACAATGCAGGGTATAATGCAGAGGAACAGCAAAACTTGGAAGGTACACTCATTTTATTTCACTGTCAAGTTAGAGCTTTGTTTGATACCGGTGCCGCCCGTTCTTTCATAGCTATTAAGATGGTACGTGATTTGGGATTGTTACCCCTAGCACTTGAGCCGACCCTTAATGCCGTTTCGCCCTTGGGAGTATCCGTTAAGTTAGGTAAGGTGTGCAAGGATTGTCCCTTGACACTAGAGGATAGGAATCTCCCAGCAGACTTGATAGTCTTGTCAATGTCTGAGTTCGACGTGATCCTAGGAATGGATTGGCTTACTAAGTATGGCGCTAACCTGGATTGTGTTAGTCGGACCATTGTCTTTTCGACGCCTGGTTGCCCGCAGATCAGATTTCAGTGCCAACCGTTGAGCGACATGTTTATCACGAGCTGCCTAGCCACGATTAAGACTTCAAGCACGGAGCTTACTATCAACCAGATCCCCGTTATTCAAGACTTTGAAGATGTGTTCCGAAGTATCTCAGGACTTCCGCCGAAGAGAGAGATAGACTTCTGCATTGAGTTAGCACCCGGAACGTTGCCGATTTCTAAGACCCCGTACCGAATGGCGCCAATAGAAATGCTAGAATTGAAGAAGCAAGTTCAGGAACTTGAAGATTTAGGTTTTGTTCGCCCGAGTACATCACCTTGGGGAGCACCAGTTCTATTTGTGAAAAAGAAGGACGGAGAGTTACGACTCTGTATCGACTACAGGGAACTGAATAAGGTCACGATCAAGAATAGGTATCCACTTCCCCGGATAGACGACCTGTTCGATCAACTACAAGGATCAAGGATATTCTCGAAAATTGATTTGCGTTCAGGATACCATCAATTGCTGGTTCGGCCGAAAGATATACCGAAAACTGCCTTCAGGACGAGATATGGACACTACGAATTTCTAGTGATGTCTTTTGGATTGACTAATGCCCCGGCAGTATTCATGGACCTAATGAATAGAGTATTCAGACCCTATCTGGATCAATTCATTATAGTATTCATCGATGACATTCTAATTTATTCAAGGACGGAAGAAGAACATAAGAAGCATCTACAAATTGCTCTACAGACTCTCAGAGACAATAGTCTGTATGCGAAATTCAGCAAATGTGAATTCTGGCTTCAGGAAGTTAAATTCCTGGGACATATGATATCACAGGATGGGATTTCCGTAGACTCATCTAAGATCGATGCAGTCTTGAGCTGGAACAGGCCAACCAATGCAACCGAAGTTAGGAGTTTTCTTGGATTGGCTGGGTATTACCGAAAATTTGTGGAAGGATTCTCTAGAATCGCAGGACCGTTGACAAGCCTGACTAGGAAGGAGACGAAGTACGAATGGACTGATAGACATGAGGATGCATTTCAGGAATTGAAAGAGAGACTAACCTCAGCACCCGTGCTTGCGATACCTAAGAGTGGTGAACAATTCATAATCTATAGTGATGCATCACACCAAGGACTTGGTTGTGTGCTAATGCAAGAGGGGAATGTCATTGCATACGGATCAAGACAATTGAAGCCGCATGAGAAGAACTATCCGACGCACGACTTAGAACTAGCCGCAATCGTGTTCGCCCTGAAGATTTGGAGACACTATTTGTATGGAGAAAAGTTCGACTTGTTCTCAGATCACAAGAGTTTAAGATACCTGTTCTCTCAGAAGGAGTTGAACATGCGACAACGGAGATGGATGGAGCTACTCAAGGACTACGACTTCTCTTTGCAATACCACCCGGGTAAAGCAAATGTTGTAGCCGACGCTCTGAGCCGGAGGCCGCGCCTTTTGGTTTCTTCAATTTTGATTAGGGAATGGCGAGCATTGGAGACGTTAGTCGAATTTGACCTTCAACCAGTGGAATCAGGAGGAGGACAACACCTTGGATGTCTTGTTGTACAACCGACTCTCATCAGCCGCATCTTGGAAGCTCAACAGTCGAACGAGGATTTAAAGTTATGGTTTGCTAAGGTGTCCGCAGAGGAACCCGAGATATGGAGTATTAGTACGGACGGAGCACTGAGATGCAAAGGTAGACTCTGTGTGCCAAATGACGATGGTCTCAGGAAGAACATTCTGGACGAAGCACACAAGTCAAGGATGACTATCCACCCAGGAGGAAACAAGATGTATAAGGACTTAAAGAGAAACTTCTGGTGGCAAGGAATGAAGCGAGAAGTGGCCGAGTATGTATCGCAATGTCTTATTTGCAAACAAGTAAAGGCAGAGCATCAGAAACCACCTGGACTCCTACAACCGCTACCGATTCCCCAATGGAAATGGGAGCATATCACCATGGATTTTGTGGTTGGATTGCCGAAATCTCAACAAAATCACGACGCTATTTGGGTAATAGTGGATCGACTCACCAAGTCAGCACATTTTGTTGCCTACAGCATGACGTACCCTGTCGAAAGATTGAGCCGGATGTATCTAGAGCAAGTAGTGCGACTACACGGTGTACCCGTCTCAATAGTTTCAGATCGAGATTCACGCTTTACCGCAGAATTCTGGAAGAGCCTTCAGACAGCAATGGGAACTTCATTGAATTTGAGTTCAGCCTTTCATCCACAGACAGACGGTCAGACAGAACGAGTCAATCAAGTGATGGAAGATATGTTGCGAGCATGTGTCATTGAATTCGAGAGTTCATGGGAGACACATCTACCTTTGATCGAGTTTGCCTACAACAACAGCTACCACACGAGCATAGGGATGGCACCGTTTGAAGCTTTGTATGGAAGACCTTGCCGATCGCCGCTGTGTTGGGCCGAAGTCGGAGATACTCAACTACTTGGGCCCGAGATGATTCGAGAAACCAACGAGAAGATCCAGATTGTACGAGAGAAGATGAAGACAGCGCAATCCAGACACAAGAGCTATGCCGACAAGCGACGGAAAGATCTAGAGTTTGCAGTTGGAGATCATGTGCTACTCAAAGTCTCACCAGTTCGAGGTGTCGTCAGATTCGGACAGAAAAGAGGCAAGTTGTCGCCGCGATTCATCGGACCGTTCGAGATCCTAGAACGTGTTGGGCAGGTTGCTTATCGACTTGCGTTGCCGCCAAAGATGTCAGGAGTACACAACGTTTTCCACATCAGCATGTTGAGGAAGTGTGCCCACAACCCAGCGCACGAGATCAGTTTTGAAGATATCGAAGTGAACGAGAACGTGACCTACAACGAAGGACCAGTGCGTATTCTAGACCGAGGAGTAAAGAAGCTCAGAAACAAGGATATTCCGCTAGTGAAGGTTCAGTGGAAGCACCACGACGAAGGAGAAGCTTCATGGGAGTTGGAGTCAGAGATGCAAGAGAAGTTTCCATTTTTGTTTTAACCCAGTTTATTTCGGATTTCGGGGACGAAATCTTTTGTGAGTGGTGGATGATGTAATACCCTGTATTCTTGTAATGTATTATATAACTAAGACATTGTATGTTTCTTTTAATACTTGTATGAGCTTGGCCTTACCCTTGGTATATTTTATATACCAATCGATTGAACTTTATCTCAATCGATTGATTGTTCCAATCGATTGAACTTTATACCAATCGATTGATTGTATCAATCGATTGACACTTATGTCAATCGATTGGAGGCAGCTGGGCAGATTCTTTTGCTCTGGCTGGGGAGAGGCCACGTGAACACCTTTCCTCTATATATACCAGCCCATTTTGGGCGTGATTCTGGTTGCTGAAATCAGAGAGAGTGAGAGGGAGTGTTTGTGTGTGTTTATATATATATACACTCATATATATATAGATATACACACATATTTACATATATTTACACACACACACTCAGAGATGGACTGAGAAGAAGAAGAAGAAGGTCAGAAAAGGAGAAGAAAAGAAGGAGAAAGAGAAGAGAGAAGGCAGAGAGCAGAGGAAAGAGAGAAGAGGGAGACCACCATTGAAGCTCAAGCTTCAAACGTTCCCAAACACGCCCTTAACGCCTAGGTGAGTTCTAAACTCACTTGGTAGCCTTACATTGATATTATGACATGTTTTGAATGAAGAAATGGAGAAGAAACCATGTTTCCCGTTTATATATTGCTGGGCAGTCTTCTCTGTGAAGAAGACGAAGTGTCAATCGATTGATACTATATCAATCGATTGACATCTTTCGTGTTCCAATCGATTGACACTATACCAATCGATTGACATCTTTCATGTCTCAATCGATTGACATTTTATGCAATCGATTGACATGGACTGTGATCCAATCGATTGAACTTTATTCCAATCGATTGACACTACTTTTATACCAATCGATTGACATAGATATCAATCGATTGGCAGTTACAGTTTACTGTTTTATTTGTTTAGTTAATGTAATAATTGTTTAGTTGTTTATTTACTGTTCAGTACTTCCCAGCATGCTTTATTATTGTAATACAGATTTGATAACGAGTTAATGCAGCATAGGATCGTAGTAATAACAAGATTAACGGATAACGTTTATAATGTTAGATAACGGAATAGTTGTGAATCCTTTGGAGTTAACGTTCATTTCATTCAGAGTAGTCGGGCCACATTGGGATTGTCATGTATCGGTAATAGAGTTGAACTTAAGTAGGTTTGCTAAGATTCGGGAATCTTGCGTGGGCGGGCTTTGGTCGATCATATGTTCTTAAAAGCGGTAGACAGACGAAGGTGTCTATGACTTGCGGTGGACCGGACCAATTGCCCTAAGATAGCCAGATGATCTAATCATATGTTCTTAAAAGCGGTAGACAGACGAAGGTGTCTATGACATGCGGTGGACCGTGATCACTGGTAGACGTCGCTAAGTCGTGGCATAGAATGATGTACTGTTGTTTAAAGCGTTATATCCCTGACATGCGGTGAACTGTGCATATGTTCTTAAAAGCGGGGGATGGACTAACGTGGTATCCATGACATGCGGTGAACTGTGCATATGTTCTTAAAAGCGGTGGATGAGCAATGGTGTGTTATAGAGTTGAACTACTGTCGAGTCTGTTCCCCTATCTAGACATGTTATCGGTCTTATAATAAGTAAAACGTTAGTGATCGGATCATTGGTTTGATTAAAGGAGTTACCCTTACTGAATTCTAATTTGATTACGGTTTATAACTTGTAATAACATCAATAGTCGATACCCTGTTAGTATCTAACTCACTCGGCTTTCATTAAGCTGACGGCGTTTATGCCGCTGGACATTTCTACGTTCCAGCGCACCCTGGTTATGACTATACAGGTGAAGGGCCTGCAGGAGAAGACTACTATGCCGGTGACGGAGTTCCCGTGGAGAATTTCCCCGACGGAGGTCAGACCGAAGAAGACTACTACGCCGAGGACTACCCTTATGCCAACTAAAGTCTTGACTAGAATTGTAGCTAGTTGTCTTTACCGTATTAGAATCTTTTTGTAGTCAGGCATATGTTGCCTTGACATTTGTACTTCCGCTGCTTTATATTTGATTCGAGACTCTGATATGTAATAGTTAGTAACTGCTGTTGACTCTATGTTGCTTTGTGATTAGAACCTAGACTTCATTGTTGTTACACTATTACTTCTTGTTGCTTAGTACTGCGTGGTGTGGACAATCATGTGACTTCACCCGTCATTCCCTATGGACCCATAAAGGAAATTTATTTTTCTCTATTTATGCTGCTCCGGGGCGTGACAGGGTCGGGGCGCTACATCATGTAGATTAGGGCTTGCATCCGCATGCTTGCTTCATCAATTTGCATACACTGTAATGGTCAGTTTGTACACGAGTCAGTACTCACTTGTCACTATAATTGACATCCCAGTCATCACTGTCAAAGTCTGACATAGTCTTTTTACATCTATATGTCTGTATAAGTTTCGAGCACCCAAGATCTGCATTGTGTGTCAGAAAAATTAGGGAGCCACCTTGTTAGAATGACTCCGTCGAAAGCCAGCTTTATGGATCCGAAAGGTTTGGAAGCAAAAATGATAGAAATGATCAACCAATAGTCTGACCGATTGGCCCAGGTTTTAGCCTTTATGGAAGAGTTGAGACAACAGCAGCCGTAATATCCACCAGGATTTCTACCACAACCACCACCAGGGTTCATTCCACCACCACTACCAAGACTTGTACCACCGCTTGTTGTTGCATCAGAAAATGTAGATGATGAATTGTTCAATGGGGTCCCACCACCTGCATTTAACAAGAAGATTCAAGAAAAGCTGGATAAGGTCGACAAGCTTGAGAGCATATTGAGAAAGAGAAAGGGGATCAACGATTACATGTTAGATCTGGAAGGATTGTTCGAGCCCAGCAAGGTAAGGCTGCCTGAGAACTTCAAGATGCCTTAAATTGACTGTTTTGGTGGAACTGGGAATCCAAAGAGACACATGAAGTTGTGTATGAGTGTTTTCCAGTCAATGGGCTGCACCTATGAGCATATCGCAATGTTGTTCCCTTAGACCCTCACCAAAGCTGCTCTATCTTGGTTTCTGACTTTGGAGCTTTCCAAGATACGGGTTTATGAAGATGCAGTTCGGGTTTTTGTCGACCACTACTCCTATAACCAAGATCTTGATGTCACCATCTGGGATCTGGACACTACTTGGTAGAACTTCAATGAGTCCTTTCCTACGTTCTTGAGCAGATGGAGGAATAAAGTGTCCCAAATGACCCATCAACCAGTTGAAAAGGAACAAGTCTGGATGTTGATTAAGAATCTACATCCGTTGTACCATGAAAAACTATTCTACCAGTCCGTGTCAACTTTTAAAGGACTGTTTGATATTGGGACTATAATTGAGGATGCAATCAGGGAAGGGAAAATCAAGAATGAAGAATCACAAAGCCAGTTCAAGAGGCCCAATTACACCCGAAACCCTCCGGATGCCAACGCCCTTAGTAACCAACCCATGGCCTATTCCCCCCAACAATACCAGCTTACATGCCAAACCTGCTCGTCTAGCTGCCCTTACCAAAATAGGGAACCCCGTGAAATTTCCAAGCTAGATATTTCCCCCTCTGTAGCCTTAGGCCGCTTGCTAAAAAAGGGGCACCTCTAAATCCTTTAGCCTCGTGCTGGTACCCCATAGCCTAACTGCCACCAAGGCCCAGGCCATGACACTGACCGGTGCATACGTCTCTGCCATGATATCCAAGACCTTATCGACCAAAAAATTATCGAGCTACTACCTATCTAACCCCATGTCACCCAAAATGTCAGCTTCATTGAAACTGAACCCCTGGCCTATCATTCAAATGGTCCCCTTTGCTGAGACCCATGAATGTTGAACCTGTGCAGTGAAGTGATAGTGTTTGGAGATTTCGCTAGGAAAAACAAACGAGGATGCTCATTTAAAAATAATAATAGTAATAATGAGTCAGGGTCACAAAGACACTCCATTTGAGACCAGGATGAGTTTGTTCTATGTTTTGAGTCTATGTCAAGTTTAGTCTTGTTGTCAAGTTGGTCTGTCATCGAGTTGTTTTGAGTCTATAATCTTTCTCATTTGATGGAATGAAATTTCATTTCGCTTAACCTGATGTGTCTAGTCATAAATGCATGAATCACTGAACTGAATTGTCACTTTTTCAAATTACCATGGACATGACTCTACTAATAAATTTTTGTATCAAAAAAGAATCCTGGAAAGGTCAAAGTCTATTTCATGCGAACACCAAAATAAGAGCCGAGAATTGAATAGTCTTACTTAAGAATTTAAAAGATGCTCTTGCCTTAATCTTGAAAAGACATACTTAGACTGACTTGGGGCTTACCCAATACCCTTTTCTACCATTTCAAAGCCTTGAGCCCAATTCAATGGAGAGCTATACGAATCTGTCGGCAATGCAGACTTAGTCCTTGATGGTAGCCATACATTTCAATGAGTTTTTTCTCCCCTTCAAAAAAAAAAAGGAACAAAAAAAGAGAAAAAAAGAAGAAAAAAGAACAAAAAAAGAGAAAAAAAAAGCTTGCTAGGTTGAAAACCCAAAAAGGCCACCTAGGCAAAGGTTAGAGTGGAAGAGATGTTGATTTCCAAAATCTGACCCTAGCCAGTCAAAATGATATAGAAAATGAAAGAAAGAGAAAGAAAATTTTGATGAGACAAATGAGAGAATTGTACACTTCAAGGGACATCATAAGAACGTGCCTAGATCACATTTTAAAAGGCTCGAAATGAACACAAAAAAATTCCGAGATCTGACATGCACATTATGGAATTTTGAGATTGTGATCGGAAGATCTCACATGAATCAACTACCTAAATTGACTGTTTATGAGAAAGTAAAAAGGATCAATCCTCAAAACAAAAAGAAAAGAGAGGGAGATCGAAACTGAATCCTCTTATTCAAGGCTACCACAAATAATCTAAGTTTGAGCTTCTTTGATAGTTGATTTAGAAAACCCCTCGTATTTCAACCATTCCATAACCCTTGGCCTTGAACTTTGCTCGACCTAATTCCCACTCAAGGATACGTAGGCAACCACACTGGTTCAGTCGACACCATCATAATTAACCCCCCTTCTTTTAAAGACTTTGGCCCGAAATACGTTGTACCTAATCCCCACTTGGGGGTACATAGGCAGACTTTCAAAAAAGAAAAGAAGGATTGCTCACTAGGTCGAAAACCCGAAAGGGCATCTAGGCAAAAATTAGAGCTAAATCTAAAGTGAGCAATAACAAAAGAGAGAAAAGAGCTCACTAGGTCACTTCACCAGTGCCTAGGCAAAAGTTATGAGGATCTGAGAGATTAAAAGTTGCGATCCATGCCCCAACCCAGAAGTCACCTTCCATACTAGGGGCAAACTTCGACTACTTCACTTGCCTGAATTTGACTATCTACCCTTCATACAAGGGGCAAACTTCGGCCACCTACCTCGTTTGCCCAAAACCTCCAATGAACCATCGTCTAAACTTGGGGCAAACTTCGGTCACCTACCTCGTTTGCTTATGAATTTTGCAATCAATCCCTCAGTTGGCCAGATTTTGCATTTAGGCCCCCAAAACTCCCAGAATTTGTGAAACAGCCCTATTTCTTCCAAAATGCATAAAAAATTCATACAAAATCCATGTTGATCTTGTGATATACTGTTGGAAAGATATTGAGGTCTACTTTCCATAACAAATAGTTTAAAGTTGGAGTACTTTGGAAAGTTTTGCGGTATTCGCAATAAAAGCCGATTTGATTGCCTTTTTCAACTTCAAAAATTCATAACAAATTCGTTTTAAGTTCAGAAATTATGTGTGATATTCATTGGAAAGCTATTGACCTCTAGTATTTGATAAAAATATTTTAACTTCAAACAGGCAACTTTGACTTTTGGTCAAAATCTGCAATCAAATCAGTCAAATAGTGCATTTTCAAGAAATTCCAAGAAGTTCTGGGAGCCTTTGGAGACTGACGTTTCTGTTTGAATTTCTTTTAAAATATATTTAAGGATTTTCGAATAATTTTAGATATTTTGGGCGATTTCAAAAAATTTTGGTTGAATCGAGGTCAAACCTTGGTCAAACTGGTCAAACGGGAACTTTTGGGACTTTCGAGAGCCTCTGGAAACTGATGTTTTCAAATGTTTTCCTTTTTAAAATACTTTTCTGTTTATTTTGAATGACATCAAATGATTTCTAAGTTTTTGGGCCAATTCGGAGAGTTCTGGGCTTTCAGGGGCATTTTGGACATTTTTGCCAATCTTTGGCTTCTTGATATTTAGAGGCAATCTCTAAAAATTCGACCATTCTAATCATCGGGTGTCTATAGTGCCCTGTAACCCAGACTCACAACCAATTAGGGAGTCCTACGGCTGTAAGACCAGTTGGGACATTGACCTCCTCATTGCCTTATCATTTTAACTTTGCTGCACATTCTGCAGACCAATAGCATGACCTTGATACCCTATCTTGTTTAAGTCTCTGTAACCAATACCAATCCACCATTTCATTGACACAATCGCAGCACCCGCCACTCACCAATGCCAGCTCCGCTTTTCTACGTGACGCTTGACCATTGCCTAGTTAAATCCTATTTAATACCCCAGCCACAACATTTAAGGTCCTCACCTACCTTAAACAGAGGGACCTCTCCTAGACCGCCTGATTCGAGGTGAAAAGTGCATGTTCATAGCGTATTATATGGTCTTTTATGCATACTTTTATCCCCAAAGTCCCTACATTTAGGTACATTCTAATAACAATGTTCCTTTTATTGTGTTAATGCTAAAACATATGTTTATGCGTTATTTTATAGGTATTAGAATGCAAATCAATGAAGTGGAGCTAAAGAAAAGTGATTCTGGTGAAGAGAACAACAGAAACAGCTGAGAAAATGCCAATTTTTGACAATGAAGACTTCAGATTTGGAAGATTTTCCCAGAGATACAAAATGTAGATCTTTGAGTTACGGTCGCGTGGCCACAAATGGGAGGTCAATCCAAGGTCCGAGTAAAAAGTTATGGCCATTCTCCCATCGGCTCGCAGAGTTGTCAAAATCAGAGAGTTTAATCGATTGAGGAGAGTTCAATCGATCGAACTTTCGATCGATCGAACTAAGCTCGATCGATTGAACTTTATATTTACCCAAAATTTGCGTAAACTCTGCAGGAACCCTATATATAAGTCGTTTTGACGCCAGACAAAGGGATGACGCTCCAGAACGCAGAAAACAGCAGTTTAGGGTAGTTTTAGGGTTAGATTAGGAGTAGGTTAGATTAGATTCATGTTATTTTTCTTCTTTTCCATTGATTTATTGAAGATTATTGAAGATTCAACTTTATTTCAAGTTATTTACAAGTTTATTTCAGATGATTTCCAGGTTTTTCTGTTCCTTTATCGTATTTGATTGTTTATTGTTATAGTTGTTATGATTGTTTTGTTTTACTATTTCTGCACTAGTTTTATTATGTTTCCATAGTTTAGACGTTGGAAATATGTGATGAAACATTGATTTCCAACCTCTGCCATGCAACCTTTAGAAACCTTGGGCTCGATCGATTGAAGGTATTTCGATCGATCGAACCAGAGCCATAGTCAAGCGATCGAAGGCATTTCGATCGATTGAAGGATGATGTTGTCCGATGGATCGAGAGCGCTTCGATTGATCGAACATTTTAATTCCTGAGATGATTCTTTTAAGTATTCCATGACTTTCTGTTTTAGAAATCTGTCATCAAATTGTCTCTATAAGCTCAGTTTGTCACAATAGTTTTTTAAACTTAAAGCCTTAAGGCTATTTTCTTCAATGACTTTTGAAAACCACTTTGAATGCTAAAACCATTTAGAGTGCAAGTAATTACCATTGTTTTAAACCGTCTTCCAAGTATTTTAAATCAACTGTGATGATGTAGTCCCGGTCATGAAAGGGCTATTGATTCTATATCTTTAGAAAAATACAGAATGTTGAAAAGGAATGAACTCCATAGAACATTAATGAGTATGCATGGTAGATGGTTAGGATCAATGTGGATTCATGTGTTTCCAACACCTTTAGTTTATTTATTCAATTAGTTATGTTTCTTTATGCTTTAGATTATTATTTAGTTTAATTTAATTAATTAGAATTCGTTAGAACTTTCACCCCTAGATTCATATTTTTCTTTTTCTTTAGGACATAACTTAGTGGATATTCTTCCTATTCCTTCCCTGTGGGATCGACCTAGACTTCCAGTACTATATTACTTGCACGATCACCTACACTTGGGTGTTGTACAAGAGTGCACAACTTTTTAGTCGTGTCAAGTTTTTGGCGCCGTTGCCGGGGAAGGCAACTAGGTTAGAATTTTACTAAGTTATTTCCATTTTTCTTCTTTTTCTTAAATATATAAATAAATAAATAAAAATAAAAACTTTTGGACTTTTTCTCTCACATGATAAAAATAAAAAAATAAAAAATTCAATTGTTTAAAATTTTTTTTTGGGTAAACATGTCTTATCCATATTACCCTCCATACAACACAAACATCACGAATAGGTACACTTTAGGTAATGAAAACTATCCCCCAAATTGGCAAGCACTCACAAATGATACGCATTATCAACCTGAGTGCTACCAACCACCACAATGGGGAAATGATAGTAGTAGTCCCCCATATTATCAAACATATCAAGAACCTCCACATGAAGAGTTCTATCAACCGCAATGGGGCGATAACCAAAATAATAATGTAGGATATAGTATTAGTTCCTACGATTACCAAACGCACCAAGACTTTCCCTTTGGCGAGTCTTGTCCACAAACGCATTGGGATGGGAATTACTACCAACAACAATGGGGCAAAACTTCATATGGTAATAATGAGGAGAATAACCAAGTTGAGGATAATGGTATGTTAACATCGCTGCTTAGTGAAATGAAAAGGCTAGATAGTGCACTTGATAAATTAGAAACTAGATATCAACAAGCATATGCTAGCCAACCTTTAGAAGACTATACCAATCCTTCAACACTACAACCTAAATTTGAAGATACTAATAATGGAATGGAATTGGAGGATACTGACGGGTGTATAATAATGTCTGAACTCCAAAACCAAACCATTGAGCATGAAGTTGTAGAACCATCTTCTCCTCAATATGCAACCCCAGACATCAACTCCTTCACTGCCTAGATAAAGTTGCAGAATTCCTTTGTCCAAAGCACCTCAATAGATGATATATATAGTGAGGAGAGTTATATGGATGAGACTGAGGATTTAAAAGATGATAAGAGTTTAGATGATTACACGCAACTAGGAAAGGATGAGTCCTCTGTTGACCCTACCAATACCTATAATAGTGACCCTAGGGAGGACATTATTAAAAATTCTAACTTCGATTTAGATTCATATGATATTCATGAACCCTCACCTTTTTTGGCCGAAGAGGTGGTGTCACCAAGTTGTCCATCACCTATCCTCATTATCAATAGAAGCTCTCATCCCAAGATTGAAAGCCATGTGTACCCAAATCTTGAACAAAAAGAATGCATTGTAGAAGAGAATGATAAGGATTCTAGCACATGTACTTCATCAAATTTTAAATTTCAAAATTCTGTGAGAGAGGACTTGGAAAACATTAGGCCCGCGTTAGATGATCTTAAACTTCAACAAGAAGCAAGTAATCTGCTAGACTGCTAGACCTTCTTGAGTAAAAATGATATTGAGGCCCAAATAAATAGTTTTATCCAAGTCGAGTCCAAAACTATCTACATAGAACAGAAATCCCATTCATATGGTCACATCTCCATAGATTCTGTTCTAGAACAAAAGGATGGTAATGAAGCTAAATTAGAACATCACTTAGACTCTACCCCTTTTATCGAACCGTGGCCACCTCCTTGTATTAAAACAGAGCCTGTTATAGGAAATACCAACACTAAAGATCTTTCCTTGAGTATAATTCCTAAAAAGTGTGGTATTCCTCTTATAACTGTCCCCAATAACTTTGGAAGCCATTGGTTTTGCATCATCTCCTCTGACCTTGAGCCTGACATTAGTTGGGAGGAGTTGCAATTTTATGAGGATCCCTACATTATTCTCATTGTTAAATTATTTCATTGGGAGGATCCTCAAAAATTTCGGTTAATACTGTATGATAAATATCTTGATTAACCAAATTTATTTATTGAGTAGCTCTATTATATTTTCTATTTTTTCTTGTTGCTGCTAATGATTTTGCAGGTAACTGAAAAAATAAATAAATAAATACACATTGGATATTAACGCCTCGAGGTAACATCTTTCCTTCTCTCGCTTTACTTTACATGTCCATGTGCTTAGTTTAGAACATTGGGGACAATGTTTAGTTTTAGTTGAGGGGGGGGGGGGGGGGGGGGGGGGGGGAGTGAGCCATTGCATGCCTCATATCTTTTTGTGGTGCTTTAATGTCAATATACCTGCTTAGCAACATGACTCAGTAAATTAAAAATTGTAAAATTTTTAAAATTTTTAATATATATATATATTTTTAAATATAATAAAATGGTTCTTGTATTTCTCTCTTAGTTAATATAGTTAGTTATGATTGTAGACAACCCATTTTGTTGGCTATTAGATTTAGGAGATCCATAGCTTGGTGGTTCACAATGATCGAAAAAGACTCGAAAGGACTCCTGGAAGTTTAGCTGTATTTCTCAAAATGCTCAGAATGACCAAAATGCCCCTGAAAGCCCGAAAACTCCCAAATTCAGTCCTAAAGTTCTGGAAACATGCTACGTTGTAAGAAAAGTGATAAAATAAGTTTTTAAGAAAATTGGATGAAATCGTCAGCTCCCAGAGACCCCCGGAAGTCCCGGAAGTTCCCGAAAAGTCCCCGTTGACCGGTTTGACCAAGGTTTGACCAGGTTTGACCAAGTTTGAATGAAATCGTCCGAATTCACCAGAATCATTCTAGATCATGAGAAAAGTATTAAAATGAGTTTTAAAAGAAAATCGAGCGAAAACGTCAGCTCCTGGGAACTCCCAGAAGTTTCCAGAACTTCCCGGGAATCCCAGGTTTGACCAGTTTGACCAGAATTTGACTTTAAAACTGGGGCACTGTAACAATTTTCAAATATTTTTCATGGATACTAGAGGTCAATAGCTTTCCGATGGTATATCGCACATAATTTTTGGATTAAAAACGAGTTTATTATGAATTTCCAAAGGCGAAAAAGGCGATCAAATAGGCCTTTATCGCAAATATCGCAAAACTTTTCAAAGTGACCTATCCCCGAACTATTTTTTATGTAAAGTAGACTCCATTACCTTTCCAACGGTATATCACAACCTCAATTTGGAGTTCGTATGCATTTTCTGTGAATTTTGGACAAAATAGGGCCTTTTCGCGAATACCGGAACCTCTGGGGGCCTAAACGTAAATTTTTGGGCGTCTGAGGAGCAGTGCCGCCACGGCACAGGCCCAGTGCCGCTGCGGCACTCAACCCTCTCAGAGTCCATTTTTGTAATTTTTTTGGGGGTCCAATTTGATTAATTGAAAGCCAAAAGACATAGTTTTGTGTTCACAGTTGTTTGGGACCAATGGGAGTACTTCTAAAACCCCAAAACCACCCCAAATTGGCCTATTTAAACCCTCCATTGCTCTTCATTTTGGGGGGGCAAGTGCAAAAGCTTGAAAAGTTGTAGAGAAGAAGAGAGATAGAGATAGGTTTAGAAGAGAGAAAAGGAGCTTCCTCCTACTATTTTGCTATAGAAAGTGAGTTCTAATCTTGTGTTCTTCCATTACCTCTCTTATACTTCACATTCCAAACACCCCCAATCACCATTCTTGAGCATTCTTGAGTTAGGAAGCTACTTCCATGTCCAATGTCACTACATATGAGTGAAACACCAATCTATAAGTTCAATACTTCATGAATATCATCTATTGATCATTATCTACTTGCTTGTTTATTCATTGTTTATCTCTTCTCACCTCATTTCTTTTTTGATTTTCTTTATTTACTTACTAGTTCTTCATCATCTAAATGATGACATGAAGTTTGGGGTGAGTGAATCCTTATGGATAGTAGCTCTTGACCTTAAAAACATGTTTGATAGATGATGATCATAACTTCAATACCTCCAAAGTATCCTTGAAGTGTATTGAAGTTATGTTCAAATAAAAATAAATCTCTCCAACAATCTTGGAGGTTCTTGATGATGAGTTTGATGTTGGCATTTTAAGTGGCTATGATCTTTATTGAGTATTGAAAATACATTTTCAAAACCTCTATTTCAAAACCCCCTTCAATCCCTCTCATTTTGATCTCAAGAAAGAAAACCTTGTTTTTCCCAAAAATCTTCAAAACAGTGAGTGATCTGAGTTCAAAGATTTCTCTAGAACTCAATACTCAATGTATGGATGCAAGGCCACTTGGAAAGTCTTCCTAACTCATTAGAGAACACCCATGATTTTTGGTTTGACTTGGAAGTACTTGAAAATTGTCCATTTGGACCCATACATTTCTTCCAAATATTCTGCCTCTGCTGTCACAGCAGCTTGACTAACTTCCAACTTCTTTTTCAGAAATCTTTTCCAACAGGGGTGGTCCCAACTTATTTTTCCCTTAAAATTCAATGTCTTAGGGAACTCTCTGTATAAAATGAGCCTCTAGATCATTCTTTTTCATTTTCTAAGATTTTGCAACATTTCAGTCGACAGTATGGACTCTGTTTCTGAGTGACCTCTGTTGTTCATATGATTTCTCTCAATCTGTGATAGTTATTAAAGATTGGGTTTTTGGGTTGTGTTCTAGACACAATAAGGAAAGTCTCCATAAACAATCATGCATTGAAAACATTCCTAACCCCTCTTTTCCATTTTTACAAGATCATGTTACTGTTCTGTCCACTATTCACAGCAAGCACTTTTTAACTTTCATTCTTTGATTTGATGCTTATATGCCTTCCAAATTAGTTCATATCTTAGGAAGTAGTTCATACTAAATTTTTGCATATCCCATGATGATTTCATTCATTCATTCATACACATTTTAGACTTCTAAGTCATTCTAGGAATCCATGAACACAAAGCACACTACAACCTTGGCACATTCTAGATACATACATTGCATCCATGCAAGATTTGGAGCCTTCATGGCTCCTAATCTAAGAAGATTATAAGGAATGAACTTGATCACACGTTCATGCTTCCCCCGATCTAATCATCCTTTCTCATCCATCCCGGAGATTGAGAGGTCTTCTTTTCTCAAAGATTAACATGCATCATACTAGCTTGCTAGGCATATTTTGATTTCTTTGCTTATTTGTTTCAATAACAATTCACGTCCCCCTTTTTAGATTAGGAAATCTTGATTATTTGATACATGATTAGACGATTTTTCCTAGGTTTATTTGTGTGATCTTTCACTTTGCATTGTGTGATATTTGGCTTAGATCTTATGAATGATATCTTATCTTTTGATTTTCAATTTCAAGATTCTTATGTGATGTAATATACTATCATAGTATTAATTGCCGAACCATACATAATATAAGATGATTATTTGGTTGCTAATTGAGGCCCGTTGAAAGACAGGGCGAGTTGAGGGTGTTTTAGTCGCGACAAAGGCTCCTTCCTCTCTCGTACCAAAACCCCGAACCAAGTTCTTTGGTTATGAAGGACCGGTGCCCTTTATCCATTTGGGTGAGTCAAGTTAGGTTTCTTGGTTCCTTAAAGACCAAGTGGCGACTCTGTATCTGTTTTCAACAGACCTATTTTCTCTTTCTTTGATCCAAATCAAATTTCAAAACCAAAAGAGGTGGAAGTCCGCGTGTCCACAATCTGGCGATTCCACTGGGGATTTTTATTTTCAAAATAAAATAATACAGAGGTTTGACTCATAAGAAACATCCTTAAAATCATCTTTTTACTGTGTCTGGTTCACCGCATTGCACTCTGCATTTTACCCTCTCGACTGTGTCTGAAACGCGACGCTGACATTGTTCAGGTCTTGCTGTGCCGGGGCACAAGTCACCGTTGATACTGTACCTTCCAAGGTATATTAAAAAGAGTAAAAACCTCCGTACTGTCTCCCTGACGGTATATTGGAACTCTCGTCAACGGACCCTCTTTGACTAAACCCAGCCTTTGCATATAGATTCCTGTAGAACCTTTCATAGGACTGTTCATTTATCTTTTTAGATAGGACAATATGATATAACTGCTGTATGCCCTAATGGGATTACCTGAGCGGTGTAGATGCTTATGTGGCATAGAACAGAACCTCTTTCTTATGATCCCCAAGGCAATCGCTCACATGTGATCACATTGAGTTGACCTGCCTAGGCACCATGACAAGGATGTCTGCTCCATGCTCACAAAGATATACACCGCAAACCTTGTTTGTCGGTCCTAAGACATAGGAGTATGAAAACCTGCTAGACAGTATGATCACTATAACCATATTAACCAATTTCTCCCAGAAACATTGTCCAGATATCCCAGATGTAACCATATTAACCAGTTTCTTCCAAAAACCCTGCCCAGATATCCCAGATATAACCATATTAACCAGTTTTTCCTAGAAACTTTATCTAAATTTCCTAAAAATACCCAAAGTCCTTGTTTCTCCCAGAAACTCTGTCTAAAATTCCCGAAGTATCCTGGAAATCCCTGTTATCCCCTGGTGGTCATACTGGAAAGTAAGGTTAGCACACTCTGTATGGCTAGGACCTTATTTGTTTAACTTCTATCTGTTAGAAATAGGAGCATCATATAGATTAGGGCTTACATCCGCGTGCTTGTCTCATTTGCATACACCATTCCCATCAGTCTGCACATACTGTCTCGAGTCAGTCCATGTTTGTTAACATCACTGTCTTTGTCTGTCTAAAACCATCACTGTCAAAATCTGATCTAGTCCTCTCAAAATCTGTCAGGTCAGTATAGATTCCCAGAGTCAGCAGCTAGGATCCTCGTCTTAGGTCAGAAGTTTGAACAGTTGTTTGGTCAAGATCTGCCCACCAAGTTACTTCAGCATGAATCAAGAAGAATTAGAAAATAAGGTCACTGTGTTGGGAACAACCATAAGCCAGCAATCTGATCGCCTGACCCAAGTTTTGAGTTTCATGGAAGAATTGAAGCAGCAACGGCCGCAACCTCCGCCCGGGTTTCCACCACCGGGGTTTGAACCACCCCCATCTGAGAATAATGGGGAGGAAGACTGGTTTCAAGGGGTCCCACCGTTTGCGAAGAAGCTTCAAGAGAAAATGGATATGGTTGACAAGTTGGAAAGCGTACTGAGGAAAAATAAAGGGGTCGATGATTACATGTTAGACCTGGAAGGCCTCTTTGAGCCCATCAAGCTGAAACTGCCAGAGAATTTCAAGATGCCTGCCATCGACCGTTTTGACGGAACAGGGAATCCAAAAAGTCACATCAAGTTGTGCATGAGCATCTTCCAATCGATGAGCTGCACTCATGAGCACATTGCGATGCTGTTCCCGCAAACCCTTAAGAATGCCGCACTATCCTGGTTCCTAACCCTTGAAGCCTCCAAGACCCGAATCTGGGAAGACGTTGCTAGAACTTTTATTGATCACTACTCTTACAACCAAGAGTTTGATATCACCATCCGGGATCTAGAGACTACCAGGCAGAACTTCAATGAGTCCTTCACTGCGTTCTTGAGCAAATTGAGGAATAAAGTGGCTCAAATGATCCACAGACCTGTTGAGAAAGAGCAAGTACGTATGCTGGTCAAGAACATGCAACCAGTATATCATGACAAGCTCTTCTACCAATCCATCTCCACATTCGAAGAGCTATTTGAAATAGGCACCAGAATAGAGGATGCCATTAGAGAAGGAAAGTTCAAAAAGGATGAACCCCAACACCAGTCCAAGAGACCTAACTACTCCCTGGACTCCCCGGATATCAATGCACTTAGCAACCAATCAGTGGCCTGCGCCCTTCGTCCATACCAGTCCATTCAGCCAGATCGCCCAAAAGGCCCTCGCGAATTCTCCAAACTTGATGTTCCTCTTTCCATAGCCTTGGACCACCTACTCAAAGAGGGCCACCTGCAGCTCCTCGCTCATAAGCCGCTACCAGATCCTATACCCTCCCACTACAACATGAGCCTACGATGTGCTTATCACCAAAATCTAGGCCATA
Source organism: Hydrangea macrophylla (assembly GCA_033977485.1). Taxonomy (NCBI): domain Eukaryota; kingdom Viridiplantae; phylum Streptophyta; class Magnoliopsida; order Cornales; family Hydrangeaceae; genus Hydrangea; species Hydrangea macrophylla. Next base: position 36,616,174 of record CM066990.1, read on the forward strand.
CCACCGATCAGTGCATCCGCCTCCGCCATGACATTCAGAACCTTATAGAAGATTTCCCGTATCCTAATCCCATCCACTATCTTGGCTTGGACCAACCGATCGAATGATCCCTTCCATCGATGCTAATGAATGTTGAAGCTACGCAGTAAAGTGATGGTGTTTGGAACTTCTTCTAAAAAAAATAGAATAAGAATAATAAATGGGTCGCAAAGACACTCCATTTGAGACCAGGTCGAGTCAAGTTGAGTCTGTTCTATGTTCCGAGTCCATTTCAATTCTAGTCTTGTGATCAAGTCTGTCTGTCATGGAGTTGTTAATAAGTCTGTAAACCTTCTCTATTGATGGAATGAAATCTCATTTTGCTTAATCTGATGTGCCTAGTCATAAATGCATGAATCACTAAACTAAAGTGTCACTTTTCAAATTACCATGGATATTACTCTGCTAATAATTTTTCTACGACAAAACAAAAATGAATCCTGAAAGGTTAAAGTCGATTTCACGCTGACACTGATAAAGAGCTGAGAATTGAATAGTCTTACTTTAAGAATTTAAAGATGCTCTTGCCTCAATCTTGAAAAGACATACTTGAAACTGACTTGGGGCTTTCCCAACACCCCTTTTCCACCATTTCGAAGCCTTAAGCCCAATCCGATTGGGAGCCACGCAATCTGTCCGATTGAAAGCAATGCAAACTTAGCCCTTGATGGTGGCCAAACATTTCAGTGAGTTTCATCTCCACTTTTCAAAACAAAAAAAAAACAAAAAAAAAAAAGAAAGAAAAAGAAAAGAAAAGAAAAGAAAAGAAAAGAAAAGAAAAGAAAAGCTCGCTAGGTTGAAAACCCGAAAGGGCACCTAGGAAAAAGTTAGAGCTGAAAAAGGTGTTGATTTCCAAAATCTGACCCTAGCCAGTCGAAATGTTGGAGAAAATTTTGATGAAACAAATGAGAAAATCATACGCTTCAAGATAAATCTTAAGAACGTGCCAAGATCACATTTCAAGAGGCACGGAATGACCATAAATAAATTCCGAGAGCTGACAAGCACATTTTGGAATTCTGAGATTGTGATCGAAAGATCTCACAAGAATCGACTACATTAAAAAGCGAAATTGACTGGCTAGGCGAAAGTGAAAAGGATCAATCCTCAAAACAAAACAAAAAGAAAAAGAAAAAGAAAAAGAAAAGAAAGGGAGATTGAAACTGGATCCTTTTATTCAAAGCTACCACAAGTGGCTCAAGATTGAACTTCTTTGATGATTGGTTTGAAAAATCCTCATACCTCAAACCCCTTATTTCAAGCCTTGCCTTGAACTATGCTTGACCAGATTCCCACTCAGGGATATGTAGGCAACCGCATCGGTTCGGTCGACACCATCATAATCAACTCCCCTTCTTTCAAGACTTCGGCCCGAACTACGTTGGACCTGATCCCCGTTAGGGGGTATGTAGGCAGACTTTCAAAAAGAAAAGAAGGATGGCTCGCTAGGCCGAAAATCTGAAAGGACGCCTAGGCAAAAATTAGAGTTAAATCCAAGGTGAGCAATAACAAAAGAGAGAAAAGAGCTTGCTAGGTCACCTCACTGGTGCCTAGGCAAAAGTTATGAGCATTTGAGAGATTAAAGTCACGGTCCATGCCTCAAGCCAGAAAATCACCTTCCACACTAGGGGCAAACATCGGCTACCCACCTCGGTTGCCTGACTTTTACTATCTACCCTTCATACAAGGGGCAAACTTCGGTCACCTACCTCGTTTGCCCAAAACCTCCAATAAACCATCATCCAAACTAGGGGCAAACTTCGGTCACCCACCTCGTTTGCTTATGAATCCCACTTTGTACACCTCAAACTAGGGGCAAACTCCGTTTGCCTAACACAATCCTTCATACCAAGGGCGAGTTTTCAAGTCACCAAGTTGTTTTGAAAATTTTGAAATAGAGCATCTTTTACTCTAAAAGCTAAGGCACTAATTCAAAGCACTTCCTGGGAGAAGCAGAAAATTGACTAGATCACGAGGGAGGAATTTTCAAAAATCAGATTTATCAGCAAAGTGCTACCATGTTAAGATGAGGGGTGAATACCAAAAGAGAAATGGTACATCGTTTATGACAAAAGCACATTAAGTTTTGACAAGAAGAGCTTGTGTCATTTGTGTCATCCTCGTGCGTCAATGTCTGTCAAGTTTTTGAGTCTGTTGTAGTCTCAAATGTGTAAGTCAACAGTGACTAATAAAATTTTCAAATCAAGTTATAAAGAGCATGCCAATACAAGCAGGAGCATCAAACACCATTACTGCACCGGTTAAGGCGTCAGCATGAGAAGCGTCCAAACTTAGGGCAAATGCGAATTTCATCCCTTTCCAAACCATCGAAAGTTGACCATCATCTCCTTGCAACATAAGTCCATGAGTGACTGTTGATTACCTTTCCTCGTCCATGCAACATAAGTCCATGAGTGGCTGTTGATTTTCCTTCATCTCCAAGCAACACAAGTCCATGAGTGGCTGTTGATGGATCCCGGTTCCGGGCCAGCAAGATTTGATCAACTATGAGAGATTCGAATTTAAATCCTGGTTCCCGGTCAAGAGAAGTAGTTGAAGAGAGATCCCAGAAAGAGTCGCTTCATCCCCAACAGATTCAGTTTAATCCCCCAGCAGGCATATCAATTTGTACATCGTCAGTTCAATCTATGACAGTCACAGTAGTTCACTATCGACTCGTCATATCGATTCGTACATCGTCAGTTCATCCATGATAGTCACAGTAGTTCACTGTTGACTCATCATCTCGATTAGTACATCGTCAGTTCAATCTATGACAGTCACAGTAGTTCACTGTCAACTCGTCATCTCGATTAGTACATTGTCAGTTCAATCACAACAGTCACAGTAGTTCACTGTCGACTCGTCATATCGATTCGTACATCGTCAGTTCATCCATGATAGTCACAGTAGTTCACTGTCGACTCGTCATCTCGATTAGTACATCGTCAGTTTAATCACAACAGTCATAGTAGTTCACTGTCGACTCGTCTTCTCGATTAATACATCGTCAGTTCAATCTACGACAGTGACAGTAGTTCACTATCGACTCGTCATATCGATTCGTACATCGTCAGTTCATCCATGATAGTCACAGTAGTTCACTGTTGACTCATCATCTCGATTAGTACATCGTCAGTTCAATCTATGACAGTCACAGTAGTTCACTGTCGACTCGTCATCTCGATTAGTACATCGTTAGTTCAATCTATGATAGTCACAGTAGTTCACTGTCGACTCGGCATCTCGATTCGTACATCGACAGTTCAATCCATGACAGTCACAGTAGTTCACTGTCAACTCGTCATCTCTATTAGTACATCGCCAGTTCAATCATGACAGTCACAGTAGTTCACTGTTGACTCATCACCTTAATTAGTGCATGGTCAGTTCTTCTGATCACGGTTAGTCCAACTATTGGTCTAATCCATGACAGTCACAGTAGTTCACTAACTACTCGTCATCTCGATTCGTGAATCGTCAGTCCATTAATCATCATTGTTTTACCATCACTCTCATTCAAAAATATGTTGTGTTCATCATTCTCGTTCAAAATCTTGGGCTTCCATGACCATTAATTGCGCTTCTGTGTCCGTCACTTGACATCTCTGGTTTTCATCACTTGAATTCTTAGGGTTTTTGTGTCCAGGATTTCCATGTCCATCGGTTATCTTTCAAACTTCATCTTTGATTAACATCCTCTAGGACCCTACGTTCGATTACATTCGCTTGCAAAGCACACCTTCCAAAATTCAGAAGTTTGCTCCAAGACCCAGGGTCTTCACACCTTGGTATCCCTATCCAGGTCAATAACTGCATCACAGTCAGAAACGCTAGCATGACACAACTCCACTCGGAGTGGTACACCCCACAGCACCAGCTCATATAAGGATCAGAACACTAGGCATGATAGGACTCATGACACAATTCATATCACATCCATGCATAGCATATCATTCTTATAGCATAGCATCCGCCTGATTGTTGTGTATGTGCATGTGTGATTTATTCCTTTGTGCCCTGAACTACGTCCTGGTCTGATTCCCCTTGGGATACGTAGGCAGCTCACGCAGAGCACGACCAGCACTAGCCTCAGCATCATTGCATCTTTTTCAACGCTTTTTTTATCCTAAATCTATAGCCTCCAAAAGACCTGTCTCTTCAAAGCTTTGGCACTCGCTTGCGACATGCGTTGCCTCGCAAGTTCATGCCAAAGAGGGGCAAACTGTAGACACCCCATTTTGTCGGCTATCAGATTTAGGAGACCCATAGCTTGGTGGTTCACAATGATCGAAAAAGACTCGAAAGGACTCCTGGAAGTTTAGCTGTATTTCTCAAAATGCTCAGAATGACCAAAATGCCCCTTAAAGCCCGAAAACTCCCAGATTTGGTCCCTAAGTTTTGGAAACATGCTACGTCGTAAGAAAAGTAATAAAATAAGTTTTTAAGAAAATTGGATGAAATCGTCAGCTCCCAGAGACCCCCAGAAGTCCCGGAAGTTCCCGAAAAGTCCCCGTTGACCGGTTTGACCAAGGTTTGACCAAGTTTGACCAAAGTTTGACCAAGTTTGACCAAGTTTGACCAAAATCATTAAAATTCACCGGAATCATTCTAGATCATGAGAAAAGTATTAAAATGAGTTTTAAAAGAAAATCGAGCGAAAACGTCAACTCCTGGGAACTCCCAGAAGTTTCCAGAACTTCCCGGGAATCCCAGGTTTGACCAGTTTGACCAGAATTTGACTTTAAAACCAAGGCACCGTAACAATTTTCAAATATTTTTCATGGATACTAGAGGTCAATAACTTTCCGATGGTACATCGCACATAATTTTTGGATTAAAAACGAGTTTATTATGAATTTCCAAAGGCGAAAGAGGCAATCAAATCGGCCTTTATCGCAAATACCGCAAAACTTTTCAAAGTGACTTATCCCCAAACTATTTTTTATGTAAAGTAGACTCCATTACCTTTCCAACGGTATATCACAACCTCAATTTGGAGTTCGTATGCATTTTCTGTGAATTTCAGACAAAATAGGGCCTTTTCGCGAATACCGGAACCTCTGGGGGCCTAAACGTAAATTTCTGGGCGTCTGAGGAGCAGTGCCGCCACGGTACAGGCCCAGTGCAGCCGCGGCACACAACCCTCACAGAGTCCATTTTTGTAATTTTTTTGGGGGTCTAATTTGATTAATTGAAAGCCAAAAGTCATAGTTTTGTGTTCACAATTGTTTGGGACCAATGGGAGTACTTCTAAAACCCCAAAACCACCCCAAATTGGCCAATTTAAACCCTCCATTGCTCTTCATTTTGGGGGGGCCAAGTGCAAAAGCTTGAAAAGTTGTAGAGAAGAAGAGAGATAGAGATAGGTTTAGAAGAGAGAAAAGGAGTGTCACGGCCCAAGTCTCGCTCAGTAAGATATTGTCCGCTTTGGGCCCAAGCCCGCACGGATTTGTTCTTGGGTCACTACCCAAAAGGCCTCTTACTAGGGAGAATTGAAACCACACATATATAGCACATTACTTTTCCACACCCAGGCGATGTGGGACGAACTTCCTATAGTGTGTAGCCTGCCAGCACCTACTGCAGCCACAAAGGCACCTACAGCAACCCGCCCACAACACCATGGTCGTTACATTCCATCCCCCTTAGGGCCCAACGTCCACGTTGGCACACTTCCGGCTGGGTCTAGCTCTGATACCATTCTGTCACGGCCCAAGTCTCGCTCAGTAAGATATTGTCCGCTTTGGGCCCAAGCCCGCACGGATTTGTTCTTGGGTCACTACCCAAAAGGCCTCTTACTAGGGAGAATTGAAACCACACATATATAGCACATTACTTTTCCACACCCAGGCGATGTGGGACGAACTTCCTATAGTGTGTAGCCTGCCAGCACCTACTGCAGCCACAAAGGCACCTACAGCAGCCCGCCCACAACACCATGGTCGTTACAAGGAGCTTCCTCCTACTATTTTGCTATAGAAAGTGAGTTCTAATATTGTGTTCTTCCATTACCTCTCTTATACTTCACATCCCAAACACCCCCAATCACCATTCTTGAGCATTCTTGAGTTAGGAAGCTACTTCCATGTCCAATGTCACTACATATGAGTGAAACACCAATCTATAAGTTCAATACTTCATGAATATCATCTATTGATCATTATCTACTTGCTTGTTTATTCATTGTTTATCTCTTCTCACCTCATTTCTTTTTTGATTTTCTTTATTTACTTACTAGTTCTTCATCATCTAAATGATGACATGAAGTTTGGGGTGAGTGAATCCTTATGGATAGTAGCTCTTGACCTCAAAAACATGTTTGATAGATGATGATCATAACTTCAATACCTCCAAAGTATCCTTGAAGTGTATTGAAGTTATGTTCAAATAAAAATAAATCTCTCCAACAATCTTGGAGGTTCTTGATGATGAGTTTGATGTTGGCATTTTAAGTGGCTATGATCTTTATTGAGTATTGAAAATACATTTTCAAAACCTCTATTTCAAAACCCCCTTCAATCCCTCTCATTTTGATCTCAAGAAAGAAAACCTTGTTTTCCCCAAAAATCTTCAAAACAGTGAGTCAAAACAGTGAGTGATCTGAGTTCAAAGATTTCTCTAGAACTCAATACTCAATGTATGGATGCAAGGCCACTTGGAAAGTCTTCCTAACTCATTAGAGAACACCCATGATTTTTGGTTTGACTTGGAAGTACTTGAAAATGGTCCATTTGGACCCAAACATTCCTTCCAAACATTCTGCCTCTGCTGTCACAGCAGCTTGACTAACTTCCAACTTCTTTTTCAGAAATCTTTTCCAACAGGGGTGGTCCCAACTTATTTTTCCCTTCAAACTTCAATGTCATAGGTAACTCTCTCTATAAAATGAGCCTCTAGATCATTTTTTTCATTTTCTAAGATTTTGCAACATTTCAGTCGACAGTATGGACTCTGTTTCTGAGTGACCTCTATTGTTCATATGATTTCTCTCAATCTGTGATAGTTATTAAAGATTGGGTTTTTGGGTTGTGTTCTAGACACAATAAATAAAATCTCCATAAAAAATCATGCATTGAAAACATTTCTAACCCCTCTTTTCCATTTTTACAAGATCATGTTACTGTTCTGTCCACTATTCACAGCAAGCACTTTTTAACTTTCATTCTTTGATTTGAGGCTTATATGCCTTCCAAATTAGTTCATATCTTAGGAAGTAGTTCATACTAAATTTGTGCATATCCCATGATGATTTCATTCATTCATTTATAAACATTTTAGACTTCTAAGTCATTCTAGGAATCCATGAACACAAAGCACACTACAACCTTGGCACATTCTAGATACATACATTGCATCCATGCAAGATTTAGAGCCTTCATGGTTACTAATCTAAGAAGATTATAAGGAATGAACTTGATCACACGTTCATGCTTCCCCCGATCTAATCATCCTTTCTCATCCATCCCGGAGATTGAGAGGTCTTCTTTTCTCAATGATTAACATGCATCATACTAGCTTGTTAGGCATATTTTGATTTCTTTGTTTATTTGTTTCAATAACAATTCACGTCCCCCTTTTTAGATTAGGAAATCTTGATTATTTGATACATGATTAGACGATTTTTCCTAGGTTTATTTTTGTGATCTTTCACTTTGCATTGTGTGATATTTGGCTTAGATCTTATGAATGATATCTTATCTTTTGATTTTCAATTTCAAGATTCTTATGTGATGTAATATACTATCATAGTATTAATTGTCGAACCATACATAGTATAAGATGATTATTTGGATGCTAATTGAGGCCCGTTGAAAGACGGGGCGAGTTGAGGGTGTTTTAGTCGCGACAATGGCTCCTTCCTCTCTCGTACCAAAACCCCGAGCCAAGTTCTTTGGTTATGAAGGACCGGTGCCCTTTATCCATTTGGGTGAGTCAAGTTACGTTTCTTGGTTCCTTAAATACCAAGTGGCGACTCTGTATCTGTTTTCAACAGACCTATTTTCTCTTTCTTTGATCCAAATCAAATTTCAAAACCAAAAGAGGTGGAAGTCCGCGTGTCCACAATGATACATTAGTATTATTTTTTGTATGTATGTGTTACACTATTATAGTTTGTTTCTTATCTTAGTTATAGTGTGTTTTATGCTTTTTAACCTTCAAACAACTTTGAGCACATTCTGACAACCTTGTACTTAGCTAAAATGGATTAGTAAGCATAGCTTAGGTGTCTTGAGAGACTATAGTGGAGACTAATAACCCAAGTGAGCTTTTGTACCATTCTTTGTTTTTGAGGGTTTTATAAAATTACTCTTACCTTTTTTTGAAAAGCGTATTAATTCGTTGAAAGTCTCATTTTTCTTCTTCATTTTGACTGATTACTAGAAGTGAACGTTCAGGATTTACCAAATTTAGAGCTCTTGAATTTACTGAAATGAATAATCCTATGAACTTAGAAGATGATTTAGGCCATCTTTTGAACATACATATATAGTACAACCTTGGCTTACTATTATGCTATTCCTTTACTTCACCTTTTGAGCTTATCATAATCGCATTGTCTTCACAATCCTAAAGTCTATGCCTAACTCCAAATTAGGAGTTCAAGCCTCAGTTCTTTATTTAGGAGTGATTGGGATGTGTTGCATTGACAAGAAGTTTGGTTGTGTGAATAAGGAAAAGTTGGCAAAGACAAAAAGAAAAAAAGAAAAAGAAAAAGAAAAAGTAAGAAAAAAAAAATAAAAAAAAATAGGCCAATGGTTGTTACAAAAGAAAAAAATAATATAAAGAAGAGTGTGGGAATGAAAAAAAAAAGAAGAAGAAGAGAGAGATTGGAGATGTGGGGAAGTTTGAAAAGTTGTAGTAGACATTCCAATCACATCCGTTGACCCAATTAAATATCATGAACATCTTTCTTCTTAACCAAACACCTCTTTTTCAAAGTCCTGATGATTTTAAGTAAATTGGATTTGAAGTTAAGGTAATGAGAGAGTTCTCCACGGTATCTCGCTCTTCTAGTGAAAAGTATCCATTTATGAGACTTTGTGCACTAAAATGTCCGTTTTTCTATTTAGATATGAGAAGCATTAGATTCCATTCACATTTACTCTTTATAGCTTCCATATCATGAGTGATAATTATTACACCCAATTCGGAATGATTTCATCTTGAGAGTGTAATCCCAGTAAGAGTTGAGTCAAAATGAACGTCTTGATAGTGTCTTAGGTTATGCGAGCTTTGAAATTAAAGTTTTGTATTTGGGTTGTCCATTCACACACACACTTGAAGATTAACAGGTACGGAATATTCTAATGACTTTGATAGTAGATTAACTGTAATGTGTGTGTTGCATTGCTATAGCTTACTAGGATGTTCCATGAGATTGTTGAGCTTAACTATATTGCTAAATGAGAGAAAAAATTTCTTGAAAACTTTTAAATGGGAACCATTACCATAAACATGAATTTTGTGGGTAGATTCACTGCAAACCCTCACGAGACAATACTCGTCCACTAGGGGGAACCTAGGGGTTTAAAGGCTTGTTGTATACGATAAATGCAATCGCGATTCCTGCGAAAATGAGTTAAGATCTTTACTTCCTTTTGTTTTCAATTTTTAGAGTTAAATAAACATTGCTGTAGTTCGCTTCATTGCTAGGGACTACCAATGAGCTAGTTGGGGGGTGTGATTCGAGGTGAAAAGTGCATGTTCATAGCGTATTATATGGTCTTTTATGCATACTTTTATCCCCAAAGTCCCTACATTTAGGTGCATTCTAATAACAATGTTCCTTTTATTGTGTTAATGCTAAAACATATGTTTATGCGTTGTTTTATAGGTATTAGAATGCAAATCAATGAAGTGGAGCTAAAGAAAAGTGATTCTGGTGAAGAGAACAACAGAAGCAGCTGAGAAAATGTCAATTTTGACAATGAAGACTTCAGATTTGGAAGATTTTTCCAGAGATACAAAATGTAGATCTCTGAGTTACGATCGCGTGGCCACAAATGGGAGGTCAATCCAAGGTTCGAGTAAAAAGTTATGGCCATTCTCCCATCGGCGCACAGAGTTGTCAAAATCAGAGAGTTCAATCGATTGAGGAGAGTTCAATCGATCGAACCTTCGATCGATCGAACTAAGCTCGATCGATTGAACTTCATATTCACCCAAAAGTTGAGTAAACTCTGCAGGAACCCTATATATAAGTCGTTTTGACGCCAGACGAAGGGAGGACGCTCCAGAACTCAGAAAACAGCAGTTTAGGGTAGTTTTAGGGTTAGATTAGGAGTAGAGTAGGTTAGGTTAGATTCATGTTATTTTTCTTCTTTTCCATTGATTTATTGAAGATTATTGAAGATTCAACTTTATTTCAAGTTATTTACAAGTTTATTTCAGATGATTTCCAGGTTTTTCTGTTCCTTTATCGTATTTGATTGTTTATTGTTATAGTTGTTATGATTGTTTTGTTTTACTATTTCTGCACTAGTTTTATTATGTTTTCGTAGTTTAGACGTTGGAAATATGTGATGAAAGATTGATTTCCAACCTCTGACATGCAACCTTTAGAAACCTTGGGCTCGATCGATCGAAGGTATTTCGATCGATCGAACCAGAGCCATAGTCAAGCGATCGAAGGCATTTAGATCGATTGAAGGATGATGTTGTCCGATCGATCGAGAGCGCTTCGATCGATCGAACATGTTAATTCCTGAGATGATTCTTTTAAGTATTCCATGACTTTCTGTTTTAGAAATCTGTCATCAAATTGTCCCTATAAGCTCAGTTTGTCGCAACAGTTTTTTAGAACTTAAAGCCTTAAGGCTATTTTCTTCAATGACTTTTGAAAACCACTTTGAATGCTAACACCATTTAGAGTCCAAGTAATTACCATTGTTTTAAACCGTCTTCCAAGTATTTTAAATCAACTGTGATGATGTAGTCCCTGTCATGAAAGGGCTATTGATTCTATATCTTTAGAAAAATACGGAATGTTGAAAAGGAATGAACTCCATAGAACATTAATGAGTATGCATGGTAGATGGTTAGGATCAATGTGGATTCATGTGTTTCCAACACCTTTAGTTTATTTATTTAATTAGTTATGTTTCTTTATGCTTTAGATTATTATTTAGTTTAATTTAATTAATTAGAATTCGTTAGAACTTTCACCCCTAGATTCTTATTTTTCTTTTTCTTTAGGTCATAACTTAGTGGATATTCTTCCTATTCCTTCTCTGTGGGATCGACCTGGACTTCCAGTACTATATTACTTGCATGATCACCTACACTTGGGTGTTGCACAAAAGTGCACAACTTTTTAGTCGTGTCACCGCCAGCACACTATACTAACCAAGCCCCTAGCTATCCATCCACCTCGAAACTCTGCTATAAATACATACCTCATTCAATACATCCAACACCATAATCTACAACAGGATTGAATAATTAATTAAGTTATCACAAACTTTTTAGTCACTACTTCTCCACCTTAGTACCTCTCCTCCTCCACCTTCACTCCTTCCACACCTTAGTACCACTCCTCATCTAACTTTACACCTTCCTTAGTACCACTCCTCCTGCACCTTCACTCATCATACACCATTCATGCCTCTAACTCTATTGACTTGTTACTCAATAGCTATTACACACGATCAACCCCTTCACTTAGGACACTTGCTACTTCTCCTTCTCTCTTATTTGGAACTACCTTGGCTCTCACTCGAACCACGTCCTCTATAGGACCTATCTAACTATACTACCACTTTTCTATTATTTTACTATCTCTTACCACACTAACCTGCCTACGTGTTATACCTCTCTTTACACATCATCCATACTACAAAAGAACTCATGGGGCACATCTCTATTAGCAGGTTATGCCACCTAGGTGTGGGAAACTTACTAACCATACATAACTTGACCCCTCTACAACCTATCCCCTCCTGTTACTCCCACCCATCAACTATGAGTCACCATGGCTTAACCCATCACTAACCACCATACTCAACCTTCTGTAGAGGAATATATTCCCTTTTACAAACATTGCATCACATGTCTCCATAGAAGAACATATTATCATTAGAAATCGTACTTATAGTCCCATAGAGACATTACCAGCCACCGCACTCCATCAAGGCCTTACAAAATTCTCCCTTTTACCTTCTATTTTTCTTTCCAAAAAAGTGGGGAGGAGGTACGAAGCTCTCCATTTGTCTACTCCTTTATCCTTCTCCATTTTCTTTCTTTAGAAAAAAAATGAGGACTGAAGTTTTCCATTTCCACTCTTTTACTCTCCTCCATTTTCTTTCGAAATATGGGGGAAGAACAAAGTTTTCCATTTCTACCCTCTTCCATTTTTTAAAAAAAAAATGGGGAGGAACAAGTAGGTTCTTCACATCATTTTCTTTAACTTTACCACGACACAATTTTCAGCTTCAACATTATATTCTTCTTATCATTATAACAAATGGAGGAAATACTTGTTGCGAAATGCAGCTTTATGCCTTCAAACATTAAGTTTTTTCCATCTAAGAACTCAACTTCACATCTCCAGACACACGAACACTCCATTTGATTCCCAAAAAAGAGCTCCGAGCTCACGCCTTATCACGATGGCATGAGTATCACGCTCTCCATCTTAGGGCGGCACGAGCATCACGCTCCCCCCTCCCTTACTTAGGTGGCACGGGTAATACCTTTCATTCTTTTGAAGAGCCTTATTAGGATGGATCACGAGCAACATGCTCTCCCCATTTTGAGAAGGGTGGCATGAGTATCGGGCTCCCCACCATAGGGTTGGCATGAACATTGTGCTCTCCCCCTACCAGCCTCGCTAGTGCGACACGGGTAACACACTCCTCCTTTCTAAGCCCTAGGTGGCATGAGCATCATGCTCTCCACCTCTGGGTGGTACAATTATCACACCCTCCCCCTGCCTTACTCGAGTGGTATATGCAACTCCATCCCGCGTTTGAGCCTTAGGGTGGCATGAGCAACGCGCTCTCCTCCTTTAAGGTGGCATGAGCTTCACACTCTCCCCTTCTTCCAATATGACCAACAAACTCACCATTTGAGACCATAAAATTCTAATTCATTTATGTAATGTTCCCAAGAGATCCTACACAAGTAGCAAACAAAGAAAAGAAGCAAGGAAAATGAAATACGATAAGAAAGTCAAGAGCAAACAAGAGGACCATTTTCATTAACACTCTCAAAATACATCAAACCCAATAGAGTGATATTACAAAGCATACAAAAGTAATTTGTCCTATTTAAATAGTCCTATGTACAACTTACATTCCCCATGGAGCCCTGTAGACACCCCATTTTGGTTCGTCCGTTCGACAAAAGGGACCCCACCTCAAGAATAATCCGATGACTGGAATCAAGATTTGTCAGTTACAAGCAGAACTCTGTGAAGCACCATGGTCTCCTAGATATGTTTGAATAACCATTAGGAAGACTTAGGTACATTAGAAACACAATTTAGAGAGACCCAAGTTAGGATAGCCTTTTCATACGAAATGATAAAAAAAAATATCTTTTATTGAGTAAAATTCGGACCTCGAGGTGGGATCTTGAGAACTCCCTTTACAAAATATTTCTAAAATAACTTAAATTATTAACCCAAGCCCTCAAATTTGCCAAAACACTGCTTAGGAAAATTTTCACCCTTTTTACAACTCACAAGATTGCTCCTTCTTGGAGTCAGCCTCACTCCAAGAAGGATAATCGAGGTGAGAAAACAATGTATGTCACAAACTCTTTTTGAATGAGATCAAAAAAATCTTAAACTAGACTCCCATACCTTTACAACGGTATGTCACAAACCCAAGAAGGATAATCGAGGTGAGAAAACAATGCCCAGGAAGTCTAGAGATAAAACACAACTTTTGAGCTGAGTGCCATGGTGGCTCTCATCTGAGGGCCACGCGATAGTCTCGAACTGCCACGTGAGAGATCTGAGTGCCACATAGGCTCTCAAATATCCCAAATGCATTCTCGACTCTTTGATTTGACTCCAATTCGCATGAAAATGCTTGAAAATGTAAAAAAATATGTTTTACTTGTCCTACATCACTTAGCTATGAACTTTTCAACCCAAACTCCTACCATAAAAGGGGGTCCTTCCCTCCTCATCAAACACACCTAAAAATCCTAAGGACTAGAGAGCCAAGGAAGCATCTCTGGAGGATTTTGAAGCACTCCTAGAAAGTCCTTGGAAATAGTACAAGTCTTTAGAGCTAGGAATTAAGTCTTGGAGTCTGCAGTTCTAGCAAAGCTCTGCTAGAGGAGTATTCTGAAGGGAGTTTTGGGGGGTAAGTTCTTCTTTTCTTTCTTTTTATTTTCTACTTTATTTTATTAGTTTGATTTGTATATTCATAGTTCTAGGTTGAATTTTTTGTTTATTCATATTGTTCTTAATTATTTATTAATTTTGATCATTAGAGTTCTAGGATAGTTTTAACTCATTGTTTATAGTATCCTCATTAAAGTTGAGTTATCCTTGGCGAAGCTACACCCGGATGTTGTGGTAGTTGGAGCCTGTGGGGTTGGTATCCAATACATGGATATCCAATCCTCGGGGGTAAGGAAACTTTAATTTGGATCTACGAGTCTTGATTTAGGGCATTCACATAGAAATAATGTTGTAATAGTAGGCTATCCATGAATAGGATACCTATAGTAATTTAATTCATATGCATGAATTAGTTAATCCATGTGACCCTTGCATAATTAATTTTTTACTTAGTGTAATTCATGAATTAATTCTTTTGCATGCTTATCCATGCATGTATACATATGCACGCTATTCTCACATAAAATAGTAGGTTAAACATACTAGGGATAACACCTAATTAGGGTTACACATGCAGTCTACTGTACCTAGTAGTCATGTTTGGATATGCACATACATTATACATGCTTAGAATAGTAGAGTATTCACTTAGATTGTCCTATATATTACTTTTATTGTCCTAACCATGGTTAATTAGGAAAATTGGGAGTGCTATGCTGTCCCGGGTAAGTTTTCTAACATCCCTCTTATTTAATGCTTTCTTAGGATCATATAGAAGCATGATTAGGTGAATAAATACAGATTTTAAATTCTCTACATGATTACTTGTGTGTAGATATCATGTTTTCTAGGGTTTTGAGTACAATTTTCACATATAATTTCCTTTTACTTCCTTTCACATGCATTGGGGACCGTAGTAATATGTTTAGTCCCCAAATTACTATTTTAGCACATGCATTGTATGTAATTACTTAGTTTCTTGCATGCTTTTCTTTTCTTTAGTTGTTTATAACTTGAATTAGGATTGCATTAGTATAATTGAAAGGGTCCACATAATGTCTAGTCAATCACCTTGAAAGCTGAGCAGAGGCCCATCTCATGATGGGGCAAGTGGGGGTATTTTAGCACGATCTAGCTCCTTCCTCTCTTGTACCTTAACCCCCGAACTGAGTTCTTTGGTGATGACGGGGTGGCGCTCTGAACTTCATAGATTCAGTTTTCTTGGTCTCCTTTATCAAACCAAGTGGCGACTCTATTATTGAGGATCTCTCCAGATTTAGTCTTGTGGGATAAATTGGATTACTCACTCATGTAGCCTCGGATATGGATCATGGGCATCGATTGTTTCCTCAAGTGGGATAAAAATCCCTATGGAATCCAAAATATAAGTAATCCAAATAGGTCGGATCAGATAAAGGCTAATGAAGGGTGTTGAACCTTACCCGTGGTTGACATAAGATTTGTAATGGGATCAATCAAGCGGGTTTAATCTTTTTAGGCCCTAAGCTTTGTTCGGGTTCCCACAATTGGCAACTCTGCTGGGGATTGAACTAAGAGAGTTAGACTCCAAAACTTTCATGGTTCTTTGACTTTATTTAATGAGAATAGCACGGGCATTAGTCTTAGGAAGCTTGGGTGGATTAAAATGGGACCTGCTCTTCGTCAGGCAACCCCATAGAGGACTTCCCTTCCCTAGCACGTACCTACGGGTATAAAAAGCATGTCCACATACCATACCAAACCCAATGATGGGGTATATAGGACATCTCGCTGGGGAACCCTTTGACTCTATCCACCTTGATGCATATAGTAGCAATAGATCCAATCCTTTAGGGCTTGACCTGATATGACAATGTGTGCACATACACTTTATTTGCCCTTTGGGATTACTCCAAATGATGAGAAAGCCTATATGACACGTGATATATAGCCTTATCTAAAACTTAAGGCATTCTATCCATATGAAATGCTCGACACATGACATGAGGATGGTTTTCTTATGTGTTGTATTGGGAATATGTGTTGCGAGTCCTTAGGACGACGAATAATAACCTTGTTTGTGTCCTATTTGCTAGAATAAGCCCTAATTAGACCTAGGTTATCATAAACCTTGTCACACGTGAAGTTCCAAGCATGGGATAACTAGCGTGACACTGATTATGGTGACACTGATTAGGACTTATATGGCTACATGAGATAGGAATAAGGTTGTTATTTTGCATTTGCATATCATGCATGTCATAAGAAAATTTGAAAAAAAATGGAAAAAATATTTTCAAATCCAAAAGGGGGCGCAAGCATCCTAGGTTTGCAGAAAGACAAGTGAACATACCTCCAATCACTACCTATGAGCAGTTGTTCGATGTAGGGACAAAGATAGAGGATACACCAAGGGATGGGAAAATCAAGAAGGAAGAGAAACCTCAGGGAGGAAACCCACGGGACAAAACCACTCTACCAATCATGCCATACCCGATATCAATGCCCTCGACAAAGATACTAACCAACACCCAACATCAACCTGAAATAATGACCATAGGACCTTTACCAAGCTTGGCATGACCTTATCCACTGCCCTTGAACGACTTATTAATAAAGGCTATCTCAAGCCATTAGACCCTACTCCACCACCTAATCCACTCCCAACGAGAAATAATCCTACCAAATACTACACCTTCTGAAGGAAAATAGGTTTAGAAAATTGTTTGCACCACAAAATAATATTAAAAGTGGAGCCCACCAAATTTGAGAAAGAGTAATGTGTGAAGTGTATACGAAGGCAGGCTGATGAGAAAGGAGGCTGAGGCAACATAACGGTACCATAATCAAGGAATCAAGCCACGTCAGTGGCAGGACAGTTATTGATGATTATGTTGAGTTAAATGAATGACACATGTGACACAAAGCGGTAACAAGCGTGGGTATGGATGAAACCCATTATTCTGAGATCATGGAGATAGTGGGCAGTTTCTCAGCACAGGATCAGTGGTTATCACTACTGTTATCTATTTAAAGGAACAAAAAAAAGAGAAGAAAGGATCCTAGAGATCAAGAGCACTTAGCATTTTCTTTACTTTTTGTCATGTATTTCCTTTATCTTTAATTACCAGTTTATCTAGGAGAAGCCATGTAATTATATTGCAGTTAGAAGACGAAATCTTCACTTCTAATTGTACTCTGTCTGATGAATAGTTTAATGGAATTCATACTCTATTTTCCTTCAAGCAAACCTCAGTTTCTTCACATCCCAAGTCCTTAATCTTTGGTTAAGGTAATTTGAACCTATTTTGGAGAAATCTTGTTCCTCTATTTCTCTTACTCGTCTGATTCATCAAATTGTTCATTTCAAAGAGGACATTTATTTGGCACGCCCATACTTTAGCATTTACATAATTTCTGCCATACAATTTTTGGCACGCCCAGTGGGACCTATGCGAGAAATTGAGCAATTCATCATGCCACCAAGAAAGAACTTGTCATAAGATAAAGGGGTCGTAGCGCTACCAGAGATGGATGCGCCGATAGTGGAAGAAAATGCTGAAGGGAATGGTCAGTCTTACACTAGCAGTCATGAGTCACTCCAACAACAGCTTGGAAATGTTGAGGCCACTACAGGTGGACCAGACCAACAGGCTTTGAAAGAATACGACTCAGCAATGCGTTTCAATTTGGACAGTGCGTTGCATGATTGGCTTCAAGCCAATTAACAGCAAACATCCACAATTGTGAAACCATTTACGGACATGATGCAGAAGATGGGAGATCAGATTACTAAGAGTATTGACTGGAAAATGTCATACATGATGGAAAATTTGGTCCAATGTCTTCTTTGAAAGGCAGCACCCAAAAGGAACCTGTGCTGATTCCTATAAATTAGGCTCCATAACTGAGTTATAGGAATGTGAAGGTTCTAGCCCGGCCTCCAGTGCCTGGTTTTTCAACTCATCCTGGATCATGAATGTTTGACCATACGCTAAGTTCTAGTAACCAATCAGGACAAAGTCAGATGGGATAGACTGTGGGGCCTTTAGGTGTTTAACGACCATTGAATGGTCCTAATATAAGTATTAACCCCGAATTCTAAGTTGGACAAATGATGGTTCCAGTTCATCAGCCTAGTTCTTATGACGGTTTTTACCCACATACTGCTATTTTCTCAAAGGGAGGGTCCTCAACCCAGCCACTGCTGCTAAACACAAGTCTACCTGTCCAAATAGGGACCCACATAGCAAGTTCGTCCCAAGCAAAAACTTATCAGACTGGGTGTTATCAGCCAATAGGGCAAACTAGGCGGCAACAACAGTCGGTAGTGCAGACTGGGGGGTAACCTAGGCCATCATTGGGACACATTAGAGGGTACTAGCAACTGATAGTACCAATTGGAGTCCAATTTCTGCCACCTATAGTACACAATGGAATACCTGATTTTCAAATCCATCAGCCTACTGGAAATAAGGTACGTAGTCCTTATCACCCTGATATTCAGGGCCATATTCCTATAGGGATAAATAGGGATAAAATGATGGATGTAATCAGAGAATAGGTACATGGGCAAGTCAGGGAGCAAGTCAAGGACCAGTTGAGGACACAGTTTGGTGGAGTGGTTAGGACCCCCATACGCCCACAATATCGGAAACCATATCCAAACTTTATTGATAGGATGTTCGAGTTCCCTAGATACTTTAGAATACCTGAATTCACTTTGTTCTATGGTGGGGATAAGCAAACTATGTTAGAGCACATTGCCCATTTCACGGCACAATGTGGTGAGGTTTCGTATAATGATATGTTAAAGTTAAGGTTGTTTTCCAATTCACTTACAGGACCAACCTTCACTTGGTATGTAAACCTCCCTACAGGTTCTGTCCAAACTTGGCAGGATATGGAACGGATCTTCTATAGTCAGTTTTATCAGACTGACCCAGATGTGACTATTGCTGATTTAGCTAAACTAAAACAAAATGCAAGAGAGAATGTAGAAACAGTTATCACTATGTTTAAATCTACACGGAATAGGAGTAAGGCTAGATTGCTAGAGGAAGAATATGTGCGATTAGCTGTTGATAATTTGAATCTACACTCAGAATGCAATTTGTGGGTCACTAGTTTACTAATTTGTGCCATGTTTTTGATGCCGTGGCGCAGTATGAAAAAGTAATGGATGAGGAAAAAAAATCATACAAGGGGTGTGTATTACAAGGGACATCATTAGCCTGTGCACTTGGTGGAAACCGAGGATAAAAGTCAGGCTGATGAAGAAAATGAAAACACATATGAATGCACTGCTGCCGAAATGGCCACTGAAAAGCCATTCATATGTGATGTCCTGTGTAAACCAACCCAAGTTTAGGAAAAGAATACCACCAGTCAGGCTGATAAGTTTAATAAAAAATATGATTTTGATATTACCAGAGCTGACATGATCTTTGATTGGTTGGTAAAAAAAAAGAAAATAAAATTGACACATGATGTGCCATCAAGCGATGAAATAAAAGGGAAAACATTTTGCAAATGGCATAATAAATGGACTCATAGTACTAATAATTGTACAACATTTCGTGAGTCCATACAAAAGTGGATAAAAAATGGAGTCATAAAATTCCCTAATGATAGGCCTATGCAATAGGTTGACAAAAACCCGTTCGTGGCTAAAGTGCACGTTAATATGGTATTAGCTGATTTTACCAACATGACAAAGCCAGTCAAACCACAATGGAAGATTAAGAACGCTTCTAAAAAAGAAAGGGTAAAAATTGAGATTTCAGGGCCCAGAGGTCAGTCTAGAAGCCTCAACCCAGAAGCACCACCATTCGAAACAAGGACGGGAGTGTATTATCATGCTTCTAATCCTATGAATCATACATTATGACGAGAAAGTCTTTACATGAATAAGCAGAAGCCAGCAAACAACCAGTTCTCTGTATCAGTTGTGCGGAGAGGTTGGCAGTACCGCTCCGAAAACAAGATGGCATGCTTGAAAATGTTGGAGGAACCCTCAGAAGACAAAGCAATCAGGGTAGGGTGGTCCAACGACCAGGAGGTTTTCGGGTTACGATGAACAAGGATAGACCAGACAAGGGTAAAGAGGTGATGATACTACAAACAAGCAAGCAAAGTAAGACAAAAAGACAAAGAAATTGTCATCCACAGACTCAAGCCACAGGTTCAGTCAGTTAGTCAAGGTTAAAAAGAGGTTTGGAGCCAGCCACATATCCTAATACCAAGCCGAGAATGGTATTGCCACCTATACCACAAGTTGGGCATTGGATGTATGTCCAGCATCCTAAATTCCCTGAGTACCATGACCCATCATTTTTAACTCGAACCTAAAAAAGGCGCAGGTTACAAAAAAAGGCAGCCCTGATGAAAAAACAACCATTTTTCAAAGATTTGAAGGTAAGTCTAATCAATGGGTTCGTAAGATTGATGAAAGTCTAGGGAATCAGGATGACGCTGTATGGTAGAAAATTATGTAATTGCTAAAGTGCGGGCATGCCAAACAAATGTCCTCTTTAAAATGAACGATTTGACAAATCAGATGAGTTAGAGAAATAGAGGAACGAGATTTCTCCAAAATAGGTTCAAATTTCCTTAACCAAAGATTTAGGACTTGGAACATGAAGAAAACTGAGACTAGCTTGAAAGAAAACAGAGAATGAATTCCATTAAACTATTCATTGAACAAAGTACAACTAGAAGTGAAGATTTCATCTTCTATCTGAAGTCCAATTACGAGATTACTCCTAGATAAACTGATTATTAAAGATAAAGGAAATACATGACAAAAGTAAAGAAAATGCTAAGTGTTCTTGATCTCTCGGATCTCTTCTTCTCCTTCCTTAATTCCTTTAAATAGATTACAATAGTGATAGACGCTGCCCCTATGCTGAGAAACTGCCCACTATCTCCATGATCTCGGAATCATGGGCTTCATCCACCACCACACTTGTTACTGCTTTAATTTAACACAACTGTCAATTACTGTCCTACCACTGATGTGGCTTGATTCCTCAATTATGGTACCGTTATGTAGCATCAGCCTCCTTTCTCATCAATCTACCTTCGTGAAGTGGCAGGACAGTTATTGATGGTTGTGTTGAATTAAATGAATGACATGTATGACACAAAGCGGTAATAAGCGTGGTGGTGGATGAAGCCCATGATTCCGAGATCATGAAGATAGTGGGAAGTTTCTTAGCACAGGGGCAGCAGTTATCATTGTTGTTATCTATTTAAAGGAATGAAGAAAGGAGAAGAAGAGATTCGAGAGATCAAGAACACTTAGCATTTTCTTTACTTTTTTTCATGTATTTCCTTTATCTTTAATTATCAGTTTATCTAGGAGTAACCTTGTAATTGGACTTCAGTTAGAAGATGAAATCTTTACTTCTATTTGTACTATGTCTGATGAATAGTTTAATGGAATTCATACTATATTTTCCTTCAAGCTAACCTCAGTTTCTTCACATCCCAAGTCCTTAATCTTTAGTTAAGGCAATTTAAACCTATTTTGGAGAAATCTTGTTCCTCTATTTCTCTAACTCGTCTGATTCGTCAAATCGTTCATTTCAAAGAGGTCATTTGTCTGGCACACCTGCACTTTAGCATTTACATAATTTTTGCCATGCAAAAATATATCTAACGTACAGCTAAAAAACACAGTTCAAAACTGTTTTGGTATGCCCATATTTACTACTTATCAATTCCATAGATGCATATAGCAAGAGGGGACAAGTACATTACCTTACGATCTTGAACCCAATTCTGAATCTTCAAACTCCTAAATGGTGCAGGAACTTCCACTAGGCGATCTTCACTCCTTTGTCTTCTGCGGATACTTCCGGAGAGGCAAGAGTTGGTGGGAACTCTAATAGGAAGGATAGAGAAGGTTTGGGAACCCTAAAATAGTTTATGCAGCATAGGGATGTTAAAATGACAAACTCAAAATTCTAAACGCAGCTGCCATACTTATAGATTTCCAAACCGACTTTAAGCCTTTGATCGATTAAAGCAACTTCGATCGATCGAACCTTCTATCGATTGAAAAACTTTCGATCAATCGAACTTGTCTTGACTACAACTGATTGAAACTCTTTCAATGGATCGAACTAGTCTTGACAACATCCTCTTGTGCCTTTCCAAGCATCCTAGTGGAGCTAAGAGTGGGACCTCCTAGGCTCTTTATTGTTGGCTCAAACTAGTTGTTAATTCCCATGATCAAACTCTTTGATCAGCGAATTAACCAAATAATCAATTAACGTTTACTCCACTCTCAAATGATAACTGCACTCTAATGCAAAAGAACATATCTGAAGCGATGTCTAGACTTGTATGTTGTACTAATGTCCCTCTAACATCATCATTCGTAATCACATTCAGGTAGTCGGATAAACTGTTACTGTCAACCTAAATAATGATTACATCTTGTATTCCTTGAGTTCCATTCACCTCTTATGATTACTAAACATATTGATAACTCTTATTAACAAGACTGCAATTCTCAGTAATCAACTTGGTGACATTCTCAAGGGAATAGTTACTCTTTATCAGAGGGTAGATTCTATCTTGACAATATATGCCAACAACCCTATGAACATAACATACCCAAGATACCCAAGTGTTGATCTTTTATAGACCTCACTGATTGTTAAGTCAGAGCAGCCACATCCACAGTCTATGTCCATAATCATCTCAAGATTAAGAACATATACCATATACAAGTTATGAGTTCCTATCGACTAAGTGTCAATAAGAAAGCACTAACATATTAACTAAGATTCATACTCCAATGATTGAGATTCATTACTCCATCCAATGGCAGTTAATCAGGCTATAGTGTTAACCTGATGAGATATCCAGTCTCACCATCCACTGTTACAAATTCTAAGTATCAAAGAATAATAATTCGCATCTCACTTGTATGTATCTCATACAGACACCCATCACTTACTATGATACGTAAGGATTAATAGCCATCTCATGAAAGAAACATACATAATGAAATGTAAAGCTGATATCCATATATTAAAATGCCAATGTCTCATTCATAAAGTAATGGTTTGAGGGCACAATCCCAACAAACTCTTACTTGCACTCATAACCATTCAAGACTACATCTGAGACCTGGACTATATAGATGACGATCAAAGAACCTCTGTGGCAAGGCCTTTATAAACTGATCCGCAAGATCTTGGTGATAGTCACATCTCCACATTGAAGAACAATATCTCGAATTAGATTATATTTCAGCTCTACGAGCTTTCCCTTTTTGTGGCTCCTTGGCTCCATGGGCTGAGCCACGGCCCCATTATTATCGTAGGATAGCGTAATAGGTGAAATGACACTGGTACCACCTCAAGTTCCATGAGGAACTTCTTAAGCCAAGCAGCTTCCTTTGCGGCTTCACAAGCAACCACATACTCAACTTCTGTAGTTAAGTTTGTAATGTATTTCTGCTTAATGCTCCTCCTCCAACTAATAACACCACCTCCTAAGATAAGGAGATGTCGAGATGTCAACTTCCTTGAATCTATATCTCACATAAAATCCAGATGTCCAGATATCTGCTTTGCCATTGGCATGGTTAGCATGTAATCTTTAGTCCTTCTCAAGTACTTATGAATGTGCTTAACGGCTGTCCAATGCTCTAGACCTGGATTTAACTGATACCTACTAACCATGCCAAGGGCAAAGCAGATATCTAGTCTAGGCCATAGCATCGAATACATGAGACTTCCCACTACTGAAGGACAGAGAACTCATGCCATACTATTCTTCTCCTCCTGTGTCATAGAACACTGGTCCTTGGAGAATGCTAAACTATGCTTGAAAGGTAATAAACCTTTCTTCGAATTGCTATAGAAAACCTAGTTAGCACCTTATCGATATAACCAGCTTGAGATAATCCCATTATTTTCACTTAGGATCCCGAAAAAGCTTTATCCCAAGGATATAGCTCGTCTCTCCTAGATCCTTCATATCGAAAATACTAGCTAGCCACCTTAATTGATGACAATGCCCCTATATCATTCCTAATAAATAGAATGTCATTAACACAAAGCACAATAAAAGCTATCACTTTTCCTTCACAATTCTTGTATACACAAGGCTCATCCAGACTCTATATGAAACCAAACAACTTGACCGCTTGGTCAAAACAAATGTTCCAAATCCTGGATGCCTGCTTAAGCCCATAAATGGACTTTTGTAACTTGCATACTAAATTACCTTTCCCACCAGCTATGAACCCTTCTAGTTGCTGTATATAGAAGTCCTCTTCACGATTGCCATTTAAGAATGCAGTCTTGACATCCATCTGCCAGATCTTGTAATCCAGGCATGCCGCAATGGATAAGAGTATACTAATAGACTTGAGTATGGTTAGGGCGAGAAGATTTCCTCATAGTCAATGCCCTTCCTCTGAGTATAACTTTTTGCTACAAGCCTCTCCTTAAAGGTTTCAACCTTTCCATCAGATCCTCTTTTCCTCTTATAGACCCATATACAACCAATGGGTTTAATATTGGCAGGAAGTTCTATAAGATCGCAGACCTGATTAGAATCTATAGACTCCAATTCAGCCTTCATAGCTTTAACCCAATGAGCTGAATCAACAATAGCCATTACCCCTCCGTACGTGGTAGGATCAAATTCAGATTTTATAGAGATCGTTTGAAAAGCTTCTTCTCTGAGCATGTATTTGTCAGGTTGGCTAACCATCCTCCCACTACGATGAGGTATCGATGTAGAAATGGATGAAGAAGTGGTATTTTCTTGTCTTACATCGTTTTCAACTGTGAGTAGGACTGAGGGCTCTCCTTCTATCTCTTTTAGATCTATCATTCCCTTAGATTTATGGTCCATGATATAATCATCCTCTAAGAAAATAACATTTGTACTAACAAACACTTTCTATTCTCTTGGATCCAAAAAATACCATCCATAAGTACCCTTTGGATACCCTACATTATAACATACTTCTGATCAAGTTTCCAATTTGCTCATCTTTCCTTTCAGCACATGTGCTGGACACCCTTATATTCGAAGATATTGCAAAGAGGGCTTGCATCCAATCCACATCCCTTGTGGTGTCTTAGGAACAGATTTGTTTGGAACTAGATTTAATATGTATGCAGCGGTTTCTAAAGCATAACCCAAAAGAAATAATGGTAACTAGGAATAAATCATCATCGACTTAGTCATATCTAAAAGAGTCCGATTCCTTCTCTCCACTACACTGTTCTACTGAGGCGTACCGGGTGTAGTCAACTGTGACAGAATCCTATTCTGTACGAGGTGATCAATAAGCTCATTACAGAGATACTCACCACCTCCATCAAATTAAATGGCCTTGACATGTGTGTCTAATCGCTTCTCCACTTCAGCCCTAAACTCTTTGAACTTTTCAAAGGCTTCAGACTTGTGCTGCATTAGGTACACGTGTCCATACCTAGAGTGGCCATCAGTAAATGTAATGAAATACTCATAACTATCCCTAGTTATAATATTTATTTTGTCCATACACATCAACATGAACTAATTATAATAGTGCATTGGTCCCATTGCCCTTTGTAGGAAAGGGACTTTTGGTCATCTTACGCTCTAAACAAGACTCATAGACTTCCATTGGTTTGAGAACCAAATCGCATAAGATCCCTTCTTTGACTAGTTTGCCAATCCTATTTAGATTGATATGGCCAAGCCTGATATGCCAAAGCCTTGTTGGATTAGTGGAAGGTTCCTTTCTTTTAGATGGTACAATTACCATTGAGTTATTACGTTCCATATTAGAATCGTTAGAAATACTTGGAGTGATCACATACAAGTCATTAGTTTTAACACCAGAACATATACAAGTACCATTTCTTTTAATGACAATTTCAGTTCCAAAATAAAAAGAATAACCTTTATTTGATAAATCATAAACTGAAATTAGATTATGTCTCATCAAAGGGATGTAAAGTACATCTGATAAAACTAAAGTCTTATTGTCCTCAAATTCTAAAACTACAACTCCTATAGCAACTGTGAAAACGGTTGTGCTAGATCCTAGAGTCAGCATGTTCTCCCCATCATAGCATTTCTTGGTTAATCTAAACCCCTGCAACAAATTATAGATATGGTTAGTCGCACTAGAGTCAATGCACCAAGTGTTTGAAGTATCCGTTATAAAACTTAATTCAATCACATGTGATTTGATCATACCTTGAACTCTTGTAGCTAAGAATTGCGGGCAGTTCCTCTTCTAGTGGCCCTTCTCACCACATTGGAAATACTTTCCTTTACCTTGGCCACCCACCTTTCCCTTGCCCTTTCCTATTCCCCTAGATTATGTAATCTTAGGGACTGGTTCAACACTTCGACCACCAGTGCCAGCCTTCTTCTTCCCCTTCTTACCTTTGGCATAGATTGGAAAGAGGAAGAGCTTTTCTCAATGTTCAGAACGTTGCCCCCAGGTTTGATCACACCTTCAGCTGCTAGAAAAGAACTCAATAATTCACTTATTGAGAAATTCATTTGATTCATGTTATAGTTATGTTTAAATTGAGGGAGTGACGGCGACAGCGAATTAAGGATCATATCAACTTGGGTATGTACGTATGTTATAGTTAAGTTTAAATTGAGCGAATGATGGTGATAATGAATTGAGGATCATATCAACTTGGGTTTGTGCATCGATGTTGGCACCTAGGGTCTCCAGTTCATTTAAATAACTAATCATTTTTAAAACATAGTTATTGACTAGAGTCCCTTCCGACATCTTTGCACTCATTATCTTTTGCATAGCAACCTGTCTATCAGGTCAGCCACTCATTATCTTTTGCATAGAAACCTGTCTAGTAGGTCTGCCATGTTTCCCAAACATTTCTTTGAGGCTCTTGACAATGGCATTGGAAGAATCATTCGATTGGAATTGGTGTTGCAACACACCAGTCATAAAGGCCAGAATGTAGCAACAGGCCATTCCATTCGATTTCTTCCATTTATTAAACTCGCGTCTAGCAGCTGCCGAAGCATTTAGTTATTTCTAGTTAACTTGTTATGAGGGAGTATAGTGGCTAGTGGATTAAATGCAGATCCAGACATTATGATTTACTGAAAAAAATCAAAAGACAAAATAAATATGGATATCAGAATTTGACAATTTGAAATAAAAGAATCCTTTAAACTCTTATTTTAAAACAAAGTCGCCGGTATATCGAAACGAAATAGTAAAACCTCCGTGTGGTGGTCAATGTTCGATCTTTCGATTGATCATGATCTTTCCGCTATGCAACTCTTGCAAAATAAGTTATGACTCCTGAGCCCTTTTGATTTCCATGTTTCTAAATATTGCACCGTAGGGGATTCCTCATCCATAGTTTAGCTAGTGTGTACCAATAACTAGGATATAATCATAACCGCCTCATGCAGTGTCTCTGTGTGGTGGTCACCCTCTAACACGTCTGATTGATCCTATCCATAGAAAGTTCACATCTAGTAACCATTGAGTATTGTATCCTCCGTATGGAATGATCACCCATGGCTGGGTGACACAGAATACTCCACTCATCTTACAGTGAAATGGAAGATCGCGAATGTTATTAGTAAGACCTTCTCCCACTAGATTTATTAAACAAGGATTTTTCTTTCATAAAAATTGTTTCAACTCATTACCCATAGACATCCATTGTCTACTAATGAGTTAAAGGGTTTTTGAATTTTGTTTTAGAAACTTGTTTAAGTGCATGCAAGTGGTAACAATGGATAAAACACCAATCACAAACCAAGCACATAAAATAGAAAACTAAAATTGAAATAAAGGCATTCATATGCCTCTATCTCCCATGGCTCTATCCCCATAGAACCCTCTACTCGGTTTGGTTGCCTCTGGTTCCATCTTCATGGATAACGGCTTGCTCCTCCATCTTCATGGATTTTCTAATTCTATTACATTGGTCCTATGTTTCATTCAAAGCTTACAATTTATCTAGAAATAGAAAATAACAATAAAGTTAAAAAGGCTAGGAAAACTGGTGCGACTTTTCTATCCGCAGGATTGAAATTGCAGGGCCCTTTACACACGCCTTAAAACCAAACAAAATTAAACTTACACCAATCAGAAATATTAAATACAAAATTAAAATTTGTTCTTGATGCCATGAGAGATAGCGGTCTAACTTGCATCAAAAAGGGTTAGACATACACACATCCACACAAATATATATATATAACAAAAAATCTATATAACCATTAGAACTACTAATTGATTCATATACACCATAAACACTTTATGGAGGTAATTAGAACTATGAAACAACATCTCTGGTTCTCTGTCACACTTCGATCGATTGAAGAAGCTTTAATCGATCGACCTCTCGATCGATTGAAATAAGTTCAATCTATTGGACTCAAATTTCACAAAATGACTTAAAATATTCTAGAATAGTATAAACAATAAGTAGAAAATTTTAAAAAATTTTAAAACTGTGAAAAGAATACTGGACAGAAAACCAATTTCAATCGATTGAATAGACACCAATCGATCGAACTAAGTTAGATCGCTTGAAGCCCGCATTGGTTCGATCGATCGAAACTATTTTAAACGATCGAACACTGACAGTTTCAAGTGATCGAAACAAGTGTGATTGATCTAAACTACCATGCATCCAATGCTATCACAGATTTGTTTTCTACTGTAAAACTGCTGCAAAAATAGATCTGTGACGATGTAGTTTCAAAAAATAGTACTAAAAACTAACATGCAAATCAAAGTAGTGTTCCAAATAGTATCTATAGATCCAAATATACGAGGGTCCAATACCAATTAAAGGAAAATAGGTTTTGAAAACATAATTAACGCGCAGCGAAAAAACTAAGTTCAAAACTTTTTTGGTATGCGTAGATCTACTACTTATCAATTCCATAGATGCGTATAACAAGAGGGGACAAGTGCATTACCTTATGGTCTTGAGCCTAATTCTGAATCTTCAAACTCCTGAATGGTGCAGGAACTTCCACTAGGCAATTTTCACTCCTATGTCTCCTACGGATACTTCCGAAGAGGCTAGAATTGGTGGGATATCTAATAGGGAGGTTAGAGAAGGTTTGGGAATGCTAAAATAGTTTCTATAGCTTAGGGATGTTAAAGCAACGAACTCAAAATTCTAGATGCAACTGCCCTATTTATAGAATTCCAAATCGACTTTAAGCCTTCGATCGATCGAAGCAACTTCGATCGATCGAACCTTCGATCAATCAAAAAACTTTCGATCGAGCAAACTTGTCTTGACTTTGTTCAATTATAACTCTTTCAATGGATCGAACTAGTCTTAGCAACATCCTCTTGTGCCTTTCCAAGCATCTTAGTGGAGCTGAGAGTGGGACCTCTTAGGCTCTTTATTGTTGGTTCGAACTAGTTGTTCATTCCCATGATCAAACTCTTTGATCAACGAATTAACCAACTGATCAGTTAATGCTTATTCCCCTATAAAATAATAACTACACTCCAACGTAAAAGAACATATCTGAAGCAATGTCTAGACCTGTATGGTGTACTAATGTCGTTCTACCGTCAGCATTTGTAATCATATTCAGGTAGTCGGATAAACTGTTGCTGTTAACCTGAATAGTAATCACATCTTCTATTCATTGAGTTCCATTCACCTCTTATGATTACCAAAGATGTTGATAACTATTATCAACAAGACTACAGTTCTCAGTAATCAACTTGGTGACATTCTCAAGGGAATGCTTACTCTTTATCAGAGGGTAGATTCTATCTTGACAATATATGTTCACAACCCTATGAACATGACATACCTAAGATACCCAGGTGTTGATCTTTTATGAACTTCACTGATTGGTAAGTCAAAGAACCATAACCATAGTCTGTGACCATAATCATCTCAAGACTAAGAACACATACCCCATACAAGTTATGAGTTCTTATCGACTGTTGATAGTATTAAGTGTGTAATACCCTATGTTTTTGTTATAATTTTATACCCTTTTGATATTAATAAGATTCAGTATACTTGTATTTTCCTTTCATGTATTTTTTAGCTTCAATTGATCAAACTGATTTTGAGCGATCAAACCTCTACCGACCTATATTACAATGTGGATTCTTTTCTCAAGCGATTGAACACATCTCAAGCGATTGAACCTAAGCAACCCATCCTTAATCAATTGAACTAGTTATTATCAGTTTACGTGGTTTGCCACCTGCACCCTCTCCCTTTCCTATATATACATATATATCACACACACACTCTTTTGGGTTGCTAAGTTCTTGATAGAGAGTGCGACACATATATATTATACACACCCATATATATATATATACATATACACACCCTTATACACATTTAAGCTAGGAGAAGAGGAAGAGGAGGAGTGGAAGAAAGAGACAAAGAAAAGAGATAGAGAAAGAGAATAGGAGGGGGAGCTCATTGAGGAACCCACAGCCACCCCACACATCGTCGGCGTCACCGTCTTTATCGGTGAGTGCCTACACTCACTTAGTAGCATAGAGAGGTTGCTATATATACATTTTAGCAAGAAAGAAAGGACCCTAAACATATGAGGATGGTCTAGTTTAGTTTGAGAAGATAACCAACGTTCAATCGATCGAACTAATTTCGAGCGATTGAACACAGTCCGATCTCGATCGATCGAACTTAGTGTAATCAATCAAACTTTACTTTTGTCAATCAATTGAAATGACTTTAATCGATCGAACATGATAAAATGTTAAATTTTTAGTTTATTTATATCCAATGAACTGTTAAGCTGTATGTTATCATGTGATGATTGGTAAAAGCGGTAGTGAAATAATATACAAGTTGAATAATGGGCTTAATGCATTGAATAGTAGAACCAGTGATATAATGATGATATAATATTGTTAAGCAAATTAAAATTCAATGTGCATAGTAGAGGGCCTATCTATCATAGAGGTAGAAACTATTTATGGTTGGTGCGTGAGAATTGCGATTGTGAAGACTGTACAATGTGGGTTGTGGTATGCTTATGTTGCCTTAGTCCACAAGAGAGGCTAAGGAATATATTAGTGGTATTGCCTTAATCTACGGAAAAGGCTAAGGGATACATATTATGGAAATAGATGTGAGGTTGTGACTAATTATGTTGCCTTAGTCCATGAGAGAGACTAAGGAATATACTAGTAGGATCACTTTAGTCCATGAGAGAGACTAAGGGATATAGTGGTAATGTCACCTTAGTCCATAAGAGAGACTAAGGAATATAGTGGTAATGTCACCTTAGACCATGAGAGAGACTAAGGGATATATTTGTGATGTTGCCTTAGTCCATGAGAGAGACTAAGAGATACAAACCATGGTACTATGATGTGTCTAGTACCCTAGTACGATAGAGGCTAACAGAATGTCAGCTTAGTCCATAACTGAGACAAGAGAAATTCGACTGAGACTAAGGGCATGGTCACGTTAGTCTAAGAACGAGACTGAGGATTATGCCGATGTTATCATCTTACTCCGACAGAGGCTAAATGAATATTACCTTAGTCCATAACCGGTACGGGAAGTCTGAATAGAGACTACAGGAATATATCACTTTAGTCCATGACTGAGATTAAGAAGGATACATCATGAACTTTGTCCAATAGAGATTAAATGGTTATCACCTTAGTCCATGACCGAGACGGGAGATCTGACGGAGGCTAAGGGATCTTTCACTTTAATCCATGACTAGGACTAAGAGGTATATGTTATGAAAGGAATTGTGGATTGGGCATGTTGGCCAGGTTGTATCGGGGAATTTTGGCTAGAGCTTGGGACTTCTTGTCAAGTATGACAGACCGTAGGTATGGGACTACGTATCTGATGTAATCCCATAAATGTGGACCCAAGAGTCTATGTTATGTTTGGGATGGATTGGGGCAATGTCCGTTGAGATATATTGAGTTAGTGCATTCATGAACGTGAATGATGAGTTGATTATTAATGATGTTGTTTCTTTTATATGCTGCATATCTATAAAAACTCTATTAGTATTTGTATTCACTCAGTGTAGACACCCAATTTTGACCACACTGATAGGATTTAGGGT
Organism: Hydrangea macrophylla; assembly: GCA_033977485.1. Classification (NCBI taxonomy): domain Eukaryota; kingdom Viridiplantae; phylum Streptophyta; class Magnoliopsida; order Cornales; family Hydrangeaceae; genus Hydrangea; species Hydrangea macrophylla. The sequence goes on from CM066990.1 coordinate 36,648,584, forward strand.
AGACAACGTCTTGGAGGATTCGATGATGAAAAGTATCCCATGGAAGGTACTGGATTTCACATAATCAAAAGATCGAATTTCGGAAAGTGACTTCAAGCTTAGAAAAGCCCTTTTCCATACATAAATCCCGATTATGTCAAAATTGTCTCTCAGAATTCATATTCACTCAGGGTTATATGAACACGAAGTGTTCTAAACATAGTATTCTAGATGTCTAGCAATTCAATTTTTAAAAAAAGTTTGAAATCGATGCACATTGAAAAGCAATTTTAAAAAAGACGTTGTTTGGTTTCAAAAAGATGATGAAAGTTCCAGAGGACTTCCGAGCTTCAATTGGACTTCAATTTTCATTTTAAAACCTCCTGGAATATTTTTTATACTAAAATTCAACTCAATATTTCTCCAACGGTACATAAACAGACGATTTTAAACACTAAAAAGCATGGTTACGAAAATCTGGAAAAGTAGTGCACGTAATATTTAAAACAGGACATAAGGGTAATCAGAGGATGAAAAAAATCAAGTGGCGGGTCCCACCTAAGCCGCCAGCTATATAGTGCCCTCTCTATTGAGCTTTTTGAGTTCCAGACCCTTCTAGAACCTCCCATTGAGAGGAAATTGCTTGGAAACTGCGTTTAGCCACTGAAATGGCCATTTTAACCCTTTTTTAACCTCTAAAATCTCTATTTTAACCCTGAAACTTAAGAGTTAAGTTTTCAAAACTCTATATATAGATCTATATAAGATCATCTTTGATATACATAAGAGTATAGAGAAGGAAGTACACACAAGAGAGAACTATATACAAGTGAATATACTTGCAAGAGATAAGAATATACTTAGAATTCAAGAGAGATTTCTAGAGAGAAGTGAATCATGAAGAGAATTTCCATAAAATTAATCTCAAGATAATTAGATTAGAGATTTATACATCAATTGCCTCCCTTAACTTCCATGGATGAGTGCTTGAAGAACTTAAAGAACACTTGAAGAAGAAGATCCTTTAAATAAACTTTAAATGCATAATTGAGAATCCCCCAAGAGGTAGACATCATAATTCATCTCTAATTCCTACTTTTGTATATAGATCTATAAGACTTGGATCTAGTGTAGTTTTGTTTTATTTGTTAGAACACTCATCTTCTTTCTCTCTTGTTCTTCACACACTCACATAGCTAGATCCAAGTCTCTTTTGATTTTTTTTTGACAATTCTTAACTACAGATTGATTTTTCACTTTTGACTTTCAATTTTAATTTCATCCTTCTGTTTTAGTTTAGTTCTATGCATACATGATTATATATACGTATCTACTTTGAATTTTATGATGGTTTGGAAGTATGATCTATGAGAAGGATGATTCCTATGTTCATACTTATCTCTTGATTATTCCTATTACCTAGAATTCCTATTGAATTTCATTTCCGATAGGATATTTGTCAGTCCCTTTGATCCATGATCTAAAGTTCTTCATAGAACTTGAGGGCTAAATTGATCGGGAATCATGATAATTAAGTAGATCTATGAGTTTGATCTCTCTAAATAAGCTTCAACCATCACCTAAGATGTTTTTCTTATACGTTAAATTGAACTAGATAAAATTAAGCAAAATAGATTAGTTATGTCCATAAGATTTTATCCAACAAAACCCATATATAGTTTTATGGATTTCAAATTTCCTGGGTGAACTTTGATGAATTAGATTTCATTCGATCCGTTTTGAGAGTCACTAGGATCCATGTGCTATTTTTAGAAATTGTTGAGAAATCGGTTGACAGATTTGAACATAGTCTCTTTGTATTTGAATTTCAGAAAATCTACAATAGTTTCGATGTTCCACTTTCCGGGGATGATTCCTAACTCATGTATCTATATGCCGATGTAAAATCGTGAGCATACGATCAAGTTAAGATCGTTTTCTAAGCGTTTGAGTTTAATACAACTATTCTGGAATTTTCTAAGTTTAACTACAATCATGATTATGTATAACAAATGGTCATATCTTGATCACTCAACAATAATTGATAATAAAACTTGGTTTAGAAATCATCTAGGATAAATGGATGAGAGATTAAAAGCTTAGATTAACTTGATTAACATGATTCAAGAACTTCTATTATGTTTTACATTCCTTTGTCAAATGATACCAAACTTCCAGAATAATAGAATCTTTTTAAAACAACTTTTCAGAAATTGTAAGATCATGACATGTCCATGGGATTATTTGTGTCATAAACTACAATGAAATAGCTTTCTTTTTGACACCAAATAGAGATTCACATGATTTTGTAGAATTAATTATGATTTTCACAAGAACATTGGACAGTCATGGTCCACTGTTCCCAAAACTCTTATTTCTTGAACATCAAAAATGGTAAAGAGGTTCTACTTTTTGGAGAAGTTCCCTAATACATGTATCTAACTTTTTGTAAAAGGGTTTTAACCCAGCTCATGCTTAAGACCACTTTTGATAGGATTCATTAGAGGTTGCTGAATTTGGAAATTTGATTGATGACATATTTTCCTTGTTTATCATGCATATCATTTATTTGCTTGTATTTTTGCAATGCTTGGGTATTTCTTGGTGTCTTAGTGCAGAGAATTGAATGCCGTGGATCTAGACTTTGATTTGTGAGCTTGCCTCATCTACATGTGGCTTAGTGCCCATGTATCATGTACTATGTCTATCATTTCTCTTAGAATTTTTCCAGGTATACATCTTTATTTTCAACGACACATTTCCTTTATGATAGTCTCTGTTCAAATGCTTATATGATTAGAGACATCTTATCTAGGATTGTTGCATGATTGCATTACACGCTTCTTTTCTTTTTTTGCTGTTTGCGACTCTGCTTGAGTCAACCCAATGTAAGTCTTCTCATTCCCTTCTGCATGTCAGGACATGTTCCCTTTAATCGCATTGGTCCCGGGCGGGATTAACCACTATAAGTATTCATCTCTCTTGTATTGCATGTGCATCCGACTTCTACTTGATTTAATCTCTTAACATGATTTTCCTTAGATGTTCCCTATTGACATGTATATATTATCTAGTATGTTTAAGGAAACAACACCAATTATGAATTAAGAACAAGGATATTTGAATCAAGGCCTACTGTACGGTAGGGCGAGCAGGGGGTGCTTTAGTCCTGCTCGGGCTCCTTCCCCTCTCGTACCAAGACCCCCGAACCTAGTTTCTGGTAATGAAGGATGAGTAATCTTATTCAATTTTGGGCGAGTGAAACTTGGGTTTCCTAATTCTCGATAAAAATTAGGTGGCGACTCTTTGCCTCGAGGACCGCGTAAAGAAGTTCTAGTTTCCTTGAAGTGTGCTCCTTGGATCCGTCCTGGGACACTATCGAGGGAAACACTAGGATGCCCGCGCGTGTGTCCACAATCTGGCGACTCCACTGGGGATTTGAACATGAAATCGATGGTTTCTTATTCTTCGAGGGTTTGACTTGAGCCAATAAATATCCATGTTATTAATTTGATAATCGTGTTGTTTCTGCCTACATTTGCACTTGCATTGTTCTTTTACCTCGACTGTTTGAGACCATTACCTTGAGAGTGGAGGGCCCCCTTTCCTTCATTTGTCAAGAGACTTTGGTAGCATGCAGTCACCATTAGCCTTGTACCGCGTGCGATAGATAGAGCCCTTGGTTTGCTAATGGATCCTTTATGAGACTAAAACCCGGCCTTTACATATAGTTTCTATAGAACTCTTCAATTAGGATCTTGATTATCATCTTTGATTCGAATAATGTGATGAATTATTTACATTTGCCCATAAGGGATTATGTGGATGATGAGGACGTGCATACGAAGGCATTATGAAACCTTGTATGGTAGATTCCTCTAGAGTAGTATGGTCTTTATCAGAATATCCAATTATTATTTGAGGACGATTTTTGAAATTTTTTGAAAAAACCAAGTCTTTTGAAAATTCCGGAAATATCCCTTCTGAAATTTTGCTTTGAAATTCACTTTCAGAAAAATCCTTCCAAAAATTCTTCGTAGATTTTAGAGAATTTTCAAATTTTTACCTTGGTTTTCAAGAATTTTGATTTCACGTTTTGATGATTCAATTTCAAAGTTCTCCCTAGATTTTAGAGAATTTTGAATTTCCTACTTTAGCTTTCAAGAAAAATCATGATTTCACACTTTAATGATTCAATTTTAAAATTCTCCTCTCAAATTTTAGAGGATTTCAAATTCCTACCTCAGATTTCAAAGAAATAATGATTCCATACTTTGATGATTCAATTTCAAATTTTAGAAATTCCCATTTCATAATTTGATTTTAAAGAATCACGATTTTGCACCATAAGCATTGATGGTTCAAAAGCACTTTTGAAAATTACAATTCTCCCCCTTTCTTCAAGATTTTCATGAAAATTCAATTTTATAAACATGAGCCATCAAGAATTTCAAAGCTAAAAATCTTGGATAAGTAAGGTGATTAGCATACTCAAAGAATCTTATGTGTTTGTATGCTGATATGCTAGGTCTAAGCTAGATTAAAGTGCCTTGCATTTAGATCAGATTGCATTTCATTTGCATTGCATACACTACACGAGCATTGCATATACGACTCACGAGTGCGACGCCTCTAATATACTTTCGAAAAGAAAAGATTTGTTTTCCTTAGAATTTTGCAAAAGATTTCTTTGATTTTTAGAAAATATTTTTGAAAAGAAAAAGATTTTCCCTCTTTGATTTTTAATCCATTTTTGTAAATAACTTTTTTTGAAAATTATTTTGCAATAAAATACCTGATTATTTGAAAATTCCTAATAAACAAAGAGTTGTACTACCTCCTGGTTCAGAGCTCCGAATAGTCATTTGATCAGATCATAATTTGGGGTAAGATCAGCCGAATCAGTCAGGGTTGGAAAGATGACACATGAAGCCGATGTGGATGCTAGGATGACTGCTATGGAATCTACTGTCAACCAAATCAGTGTGCTGCTTGTGAAAATGTTGGGTGTGATAAAGCAATTGGCTGACACAATGCCTTTGACTCCACCTCTTGCACCTTGTGATGATAATGAGTGGTTTGAAAGATTGGATAAGCTTAGGATACAGACTCTAGATAAGGAAGTTCTTGACAAGCTCACCAAGAATGGTATACTGGAGAATGCGACCCGCAATAGCAGAAGGATTGATGACCACAAGCTTGATAAGGAAGGATTATTTGATATGTCTAATGCAAGGCATTCAAAAAAGTTCAAAGGACCACTTCATGTGAACAAATATCCATTACCAGATATCGGTGTATGGATACCACAATTGCCAAAGGGACTAATTCAACAACAACGGGGAAAGAATACCAGAGTTGCAAGGGGAAGCCAGAACCAAGGGCAAAATAAAGAGAAGAGAGAATTTTCTGAGTTAGGAATGTCCCAGAGCAGCGTACTTGAAAATACTAGAGGAAGGGTACTTGGAGAAGCTGGAACCCAAGCCAGAACCTGATCCACTTCCACGAGGCTTCAAGACTGAGTACTACTGCGATTCCATCAAAGCCATGGGCATAGCACAGATAGATGCTGGAGACTCAGGCATGAAATTCAGGACTTGATGAACAGGGGTATCATCATTCCTCCACCACAAAAGGCCCGAGGAATTAGCCAATGAATTCAAGCCTTTGTTGAAGAATGAAGAATTTGGGAGAGCCTACAAGGGGCAGTGTTGTGATGATGTTTGGAGTAGCTACTTGTTAAAATTGAACGGGTGTTTAAGAGGAATAAGTGAGTCATAGTGACGCTCCACTTGAGATCGAGTCGAGTCCAGTCAAGGTAGTTTTAAGTCTTGTTGTCGGGTCTGTCTATTGTCAAGTTGTGTTTGAGTCTATGTCAAGTACTATAATCCTTCTCTTTCGAAGTGATGAAATAAAATCTTCATTTTCTTGATCTAATGCGCCTTGTCATGAATGAATGAATCACTAAGTTGAAAATGCCACTTCTCTTATTATTGTGAAAAAATACACTGCTAATAATTTTGTACATTCAAAAGAATCCTAAAAGGATCAAAGTTGATTTTGCAAAAAGCTAAGAATTGATTAGTCTTACTTTAAGAATCTTGAGATGCTTTTGCTTAAATCTTGAAAAGATATACTTGATAGTAACTCAGGACTAGCTTAAATCCTTGATCTTCCCATTTCAAAATCTTGAGCCCAGAAAAATGAGCCATTCAAACCTGTCTAAATTGTAAGCCATGTACACTTTATCCTTGATGGTAGCCAAACATTTCAAATGAACTACTTCTCTCAAAAAGAAAAAAAGAAGCTCGCTAGGATGAAAACCCAAAAGGGCGCCTAGGTAAAAGTTAGGGCATAAAAAAAATTTTTGCGAGTTATTTTCAAGAACCTGATCCTAGCCAGTCAAAACTTTAGAGAGAAAAGAAAAGAAATGAAAGAAGAGAAGAAGAAGAAGATAGAGAAATTGGGAATATGAATTATCCCAAACCTTTGATTTAAGTAAGCCTAAAAGATTTGAAGGGCTAATCTTGCTCTGAAAATATGTGTGATGTATGATGAGAGATGTGAAATTAGCTAGCTAGTGAAAAGGTGAAAAAATCAACCGTTAAAGAAAAAGAAAGAAAAAAAAAACAAAAAAAAAAAGAGAAAAGAAAATAAAAGAAAAAGGAGAGGTAGTTTAATTTCTTTCAACGCTACCACAAGTGACCTGCTTCAGAAAATCTGTCTGATGAAATGGCTAGAAAAGCCCCCAAAATCTTGAATCCTTGCTCTTTCAAAACCTCCAGCCTTTAAGGAACTACTGACCTGATTCCCACTTGGGGATACGTAGGCAACCTACTCGGTTCGGTCACTGCTCCTGAAACACTCAGCCACATCTCAAATACATTCTTTCAAGACTTGGCCAAACTCCTTTGGACTTGATTCCCACTTGGGATAAGTAGGCAAGCTTCCATGGCTCTCAGTCCCTAAACCTTGCAAACTAGGGGCAAACTTTCAATTTTGCCCAAGAGCCTCAAGATATCACTACCACACTAGGGGCAAACTGCGTTTGCCCAAACTTCCATTTATCACCATCAACTAGGGGCAAACATCGTTTGCCTATACCCCCTTTCACATTAAAAGCAAATCCTAAGCCGTCAAGTATATCTTTGAAAATATTTGAAATGAATTGTCTCTTATTCTATATGCTAAGGCACTGATTCAAAGCACATTTCAGAAAAAAGCAAAGGATTGATTGAGATCCATATGGAGTATTTTCAAAGCATTACTTTATCAGCAGAGTATTATTGCACTAAGATAAGAAGTGCACATGAAAAAGCAAAGAGATAGGTCAAACATGACAAATGCGCATTAAGTCAAGGAAAATTGAGTTTTCTCCTCCAAACTTCTACTTTAAAAATATCATTTTCCTATGTCAATGTCTATCAATCTCTGTCGTGGTCTAGTCGGTTGTCGTCTAGTCTGTCATGATCTCGAGCATGTAGGTCTAAAGTGATCTAAAATTGTAAAACTCTAAGAGCAAAAGCAATAGTTTAGAACACTGTTATTGCATTGATTAATCCCAGTCAAGATGAAGTGTCAAGTGGTTGATGGAAAAATTTTAATCAGAAGACCGACCTTAGATATTGAGTTAAATTGTTGTTGAAATAGATCAGTATGCCTTGCATGAATATCTACTAAAGTTGATTGAAGATTTATGAAGCACGTCAAAGTCATTAGGTCTTTTGAGTACCTAACCACCATGGATCAGAATTGTGATATCGGGAACTTAGTTTTGACCTCGGATTGGTCCGATCTTGACATATAAGCCTTAGAAGTGCTTAAAACTTGTTGAAATTGGTCTAAAGGACCCTTGAGTATGTGAATCTTGGTTGAAAACCATCCAGAATTGAAAAAAAGTCTCCAAATACAAAGAATCGAGGGAACCGTAGCTTGAAAATAGTTGAGAATTGATGATTTACAGCGAACTCCTGTTGTTTTGGGTTGATTATGTGCCGCTCTGGAATGTGGACAATTGGGTCTACTGTTGCTCGAGAATTACATCCAAAAAGGATTTTTAGAAGATGAATCAGAATTCAGAATAGGGTCAGAATAAACCAGATGTATTTGCAAGAATATTTGAGCCGGTCAAAGCACTGATATGAGTTTCAGATGGAATCAACAGAGCCTTCAGAATATGAGCCCTTGCCTCTACTCAAAACTTGCTTTAGAACTGGTCATGATCCTATGTCTAAGAATTTTAGCAATATCCCCAGCAGAGGACTTTCATCAATCGTCTAGGTGTTAAAACATGCTTCATTAGAAATCGTCCAAGTTTAAGATCGTGTCGAGTTTTAGATTGAGTTTAAGATCATGTCAAGTTTTAGATCAAGTTTAACATTAGGTCAAGTTTAAGACAGAATCAAGTTCAAGATTAGATCGAGTTTAAGATCATGTCAAGTTTTAGATTGGGTTTAAGATCATGTCAAGTTTTAGATCAAGTTTAAGATTAGGTCAAGTTTAAGATAGAATCGAGTTTAAGATTAGATCAAGTTTAAGATTATGTCAAGTTTTAGATCGGGTTTAAGATCATGTCAAGTTTTAGATCGAGTTTAAGATCAAGTCAAGTTTAAGACAGAATCGAGTTTAAGATTAGATCGAGTTTAAGATCATGTCAAGTTTTAGATCAAGTGTAAGATCAGGTCGAGTTTTATATCAAGTTTAAGATCAAGTCAAGTTTAAGACATACCTATCTCTTGATTATTCCTATTACCTAGAATTCCTATTGAATATCATCTCTAATAGGATATTTGTAAGTCCCTTTAATCTATGATCTAAAGTTCTTCATAGAACTTGAGGGCTAAATTGATCGAGAATCATGATAATTAATTAGACCTAAGAGTTTGATCTCTCTAAATAAGCTTCAACCATCACCTAAGATGTTTTTCTCACACTTTAAAATGACTAGATAAAATTCAGCAAAATAGATCGGTTTTGTCCATAAGATTTGGTCCACCAAACTCATAGTTTGATGGATTTCAAATTTTCTGGGTGAACTTTGATGAATTAGATTTTGTTTGATCTGTTTTGAGAGCCACTAGGATCCATGTGCTATTTTTAGAAATTGTTGAGAAATCGATTGACAGATTTGAACATAGTCTCTTTGTATTTGAATTTTAGAAAATCCATAATAGTTATTGATGTTTCGATTTTTGGGGATGATTCCTAACTCATGCATCTATATGCCGATGTAAAATCGTGAGCATACAATCGAGTTAAGATCATTTTCTAAGCATTTGAAGTTGATACAACTATTCTGAAATTTTCTAAGTTTAACTACAATCATGATTATGTATAAAAAATGGTCATACCTTGATCACTCAACAATAATTGATGAATAAAAATTGGTTTAGAAATCATAGAGGATAAATGGATGAGAGATCAAAAGCTTAGATTAACATGATTAACATGATTCATGAACTTTTATTATGTTTTACATTCCTTTGTCAATTGATACCAAACATCTAGCATGACAGAGTCTATTTAAAATGACTTTTCAAAAACCTTACGATCATGATATATCCGTGGGATTATTTTTTTTATAAACTACACTGAAATAGCTTTCTTTTGATATTAAATAGAGCTTCACATGATTTTTGTAGAATTAATTATGATTTTTACAAGAACAGTGGACAGTCCTGGTCCACTGTTCCCAAAACTCTTATTTCTCGAACTTCAAAAATGGTAAAGAGGTTCTACTTTTTGAAGAAGTTCCCTAAGACATGTATCTAACCTTTTGTAAAAGGGTTTTAACCCATTTCATGTTTAAGAGCACTTTTGATAGGATTCATTAGAGGTTGCTGAATCTGGGAATTTGATTGATGACATCTTTTCCTTGTTTATCATGTATATCATTTGTTTGCTTGTATTTTTGCAATGCTTGGGTATTTCTCGGTGTCTTAGTGCAGAGAATTGAACACTGTCGATCTGGACTTCGATTTGTGAGCTTGCCTCGTCTACATGTGGCTTAGAGCCCATGTATCATGTACTATCTCTATCCTTTCTCTTAGAATATTTCCTAGTTTATAACTTTATTTTCAATGACACATTTCCTTTAGGATAGTCTCCATTTATATGCTTATATGATTAGAGACATCTTATCTAGGATTGATGCATGATTGCATTATACATTGCCTTTCCTTTTTTGCTTTTTGTGACTCCGCTTGAGTCAACCCAATGTAAGTCTTCTTGTTCCCTTCTGCATATCATGACATGTTTCCTTTACTCGCATCGGTGCCAGGTTGGATTAACCACTATAAGTATACTTCTATCCTGTATTGCATGTGCATCCGACTTCTACTTGATTTAATCTCTTGACATGATTTTTGTTAGATGTTCCCTTTTGACATGCATATATAATCTAGTATGTTTAAGGAAACAAAACCAAGTATGAATTAAGAACAAGGATATTTGAATCAAGGCCAACCTTTTGGTAGGGCGAGGAGGGGGTGCTTTAGTCCTGCTCGGGCTCCTTCTCCTCTCGTACCAAGACCCCCAACCTAGTTTCTGGTAATGAAGGGCGAGTAACCTTATTTAATTTGGGCAAAGCAAACTTGGGTTTTCTAATTCTCGATAAAAACTAGGTGGCGACTCTTTGTGTCTAGGACAATGTAAGGAAGTTCTAGTTTCCCTGAAGTGTACTCCTTGGATCCGTCCCGTGACACTATCGTGGGAAATGATAGGACGCCCGCGAGTGTGTCCACACTCGGCTTTCATAGCTGATGGCTTTTTTATCGCTGGATATTCGACGTCCAGCTGCCCAGCATTATGAATATGCAGGAGATACATGCATGGATAGGGGCAACGAGGATGGAGCCTATGATGATGGAGGCTATGTTGGTGTTGACTACTACTTGAGCTGAAGATCTAGAGCTTGCCGAAGATAGTTATGCTTATGTTTTAGAGACTGTTGTAATAGTTAAGTTTAAAATCAGCAAATGTTGCCGTAATGCTTTATTTCTGTTGCTGGTTATGTTTTGTAATAGCTTGTAAACTCTAATTATATATATATCGACCTTTAAACTTTCCAATGCGTGATTTGATTTCATTACTCTGATGATTAGACTTTGGTTATGGGCAATGTGGTGACTTTCAACTTTTATGGCCTATGGGTTCAAAAAGGAATTTATTTTCTCTATTTTTGCTATTGTGGGGCATGACAGGATTTTTGGTATTCGAGCCTAGGTTTATTAGTCGCATTCACCAATTGTCTAACATTTCTTGAGTTTTGAACCTTAAGATTCCTTGAGATAGGGGTTGGCTCTAAGTTTGTGTTCTGGAGATTATCCCTATGGAGTTATCTGTGCTATTAATGTGATAATAATTATAACTATTATGTTTAGTTGCGAATTACTTTCTGTGATTATTTCTAGATTGACGACTGACCGATAGACATTTGTATTGGTTCCCAACCCTACTGCATTGATGGCATGAATGCCTACTTGAATCGTCCTTCACAGATTGAGGATGCACCCGCAGTACCCCAGACTACTGATCTGACGGGATTGTTTGAAGCCTTTGTGCTGAGGATGAAACGGATCAACAATCCTAATGTGAAAAATGGAAATAATCATGGACCACCTCCAAGACTAGTTGAGGATTGAATAGTGGAACGTTTTTGTCATTTTTGTCTAGAGAAGTTTGACAGAAATACTGAGCCATGGAAAGCAGAATAGTGGCTGCGAGAGATGGAAGCAATCTTCAACACCCTAGGATGTAATAAGATCGAGAAGCGTCAGCTGGCGACATTTTAGTTGACTTAGTGCAGCCGATTGGTGGGAATCAGAGAAGGCGACTATAGGAGAGGTCGCGACCGGAAGAATGCTCTGGATCAAATTCAAAGGGCTATTTTTGGAGAACTACTTTCCTCAAAAGGAGAGGAACAAGAAGGAGAGAGAATTCATTAAGCTAAGATGAAGGAACCTTACTGTAAGGGAGTATACGGTGCAGTTCAAACGGTTATCCTATTTTGCTCTTCATATGATCGATACTCTGGAGACGAAGACCAGGCAGTATCACCTATGTCTTTTGCTGCCACTACAACGGATGACTCTGAATCATTAGAGTCAAACCTTCAAATCTATGACAGGGATGGCAGTCGATCATGAGGATATTAACAGTCGGGAGCAAGGACATTTTGGGAATCAATATCCATTCAGAGACTTTCCTTACTAGTCGTCTAGTAGCTATGGAGAGCTCAAGTTTGAAACTCATTGTTGCACAAATTCCTGTAGTCCGAGACTTTTAGGATGTGTTTTAGAGTATCTTAAGATTGCCACCTAAGAGACAGATTAACTTTTGAATAAAGTTAGCCCCTGGTACTTTATCACAATCGAAGTCTCCTTATCAGATGGCACCAACAGAGATGCAAGAACTAAAGAAGCAAGTACAAGAGTTGGAAGATCTCAAGTTTGTTCGACCCAGCATGTCACCTTGGGGAGCGCTGGTGTTATTCGTTAAAAAGAAGGACAGAACTCAGCTACTTTGTATTGACTATAGGGAGCTCAACAAGGTCATGATTAAGAATTAGTACACACTCCCTAGAATCGATGATCTGCTTGATCAGTTGCAAGGAATGATGACTTTCTCCAAGATCGATCTACGATCGGGATATAACCAACGGTTGGTTCAACCCGAGGACATCTCGAATACTGGTTTTCAGGACGAGGCACGTGCATTATGAACTCTTGGTTGTCTTTTGGATTAACAAATGCTCCAGCAGTATTCATGGACCTAATGAATAGAGTATTTAGACCCTACTTAGACCAGTTCATTATCGTGTTTATAGATGATATTCTGATCTACTCGAAGGCTAATGAACATAAGGAATATGTAAGGATCTCACTACAGACTCTCTAAGATAACCAATTATATGCAAAGTTTAGCAAGTCTGAGTTTTGGCTGAAGGTGGTCAAGTTCCAGGATATATCATCTCTCAAGATTTGAAGAGGGACTTTTAGTGGGAAGGTATGAAGCGAGAAGGTGCTGAGCACGTGTCTCAATGCCTTACGTGTAAATAGGTGAATGTAGAACATCAGAAGCCACCTGGACTCCTACAACCTCTAACAACTCCAGGATGGAATTGGGAACACATAACTATGGATTTTGTGGTAGGATTGCCAAGATCTTAGTAAAACTGTAATGCTATTTGGGTAGTTGTAGATCAACTTACCAAATTGGTGCACTTCATAGCATATAGTATGTCGTACCCAGTCAAACATTTGAGCCGTATGTATATACAACAAGCTGTACGACTACATGGTGTACCAATCTCTATCGTGTCTGACCAAGATTCAAGATTCACTATAGAGTTTTGGAAGAGTTTACAATCAACTTTGGGGACTTTATTACACTTGAGCACTGCCTTTCATCTATAGATGGATGGAGAGACCAAAAGAGTTAACCAGGTGATGGAGGACATGCTGCGAGCATATGTTATTGATTTTTAAAACTCATTGGAGACTCAGCTATCGCTGATAGAATTTGCGTGCAACAACAGCCACCATTCGAGTATAGGAATGGCACCCTTCGAGGCATTATATGGAAGACTGTGTCGATCACCTTTGTGTTGGGTAGAGGGTGGAAACAATCCGCTGCTTGGACCTGAATTAGTTCGGGAAACTAATGAGAAAATCCAGATTGTAAAAGAAAGGATGCAAACGGCGTAGAGTACACAAAGATGAAGCTTCATGGGAGTTTGAATCGGAGATGTGTGAGAGGTATCCAGACTTGTTAAGGGATGCTTAGTTCAGATTTTGGGGACAAAATCTTTATTTAGAGGGGGATGATGTAATACCCTATATTTTCGTTGTAATTTTATACCCTTTTGGTAATAATAAGATTCAGTATACTTGTATTTACATTTTATGTACTTTCAGCTTCAATCGATCGAACCTACTTTGAGCGACCAAACCTCTGTCGACCAGAATTATGACATGGATCCTTTTCTCAATGATTGAAGACATTTTAAGTGACCGAACTTGACCGACCTGTTCTCAATCGATCGATTGATAGAACTCACTTCAATCGATCGAACTTGTTATTATCAGTTTACGTGTTTGCCACCTGCACCCTCTCCCTTTCCTATATATATGTATCAACACACACACACTCTCTTTTGGGTTGTTGAGTTCTTGAGAGAGAGTGTGACACATATATATTATACACACCTATATATACACACATACATTAGATATATATATATTCACACCTTCACACACTTTCAAGCTAGGAGAAGAGGAAGAAGAGGAGGAGCAGTAGGAGAAGACAGAGAAAAGAGACAGGGAAAGAGAAAAGGAGGGAGAGCTCACTAAGGAACCCACGGCCACCCTATACGTCACCAGCGTCACCGTCTTTATTGGTGAGTGCCTACACTCACTTAGTAGCATAGATATGTTGTTATATATGTGTTTTGGCAAGAAAGAAAGGACCCCAAATGTATGAGGATGGTCAAGTTTAGTTTGGGAAGAAAACCAACATTTAATCGATCGAACTGATTTCAAGCGATTGAACACAGACCGATCTTGATTGATCAAACTTTACTTTTGTTAATCGATTGAAATGAATTCAATCGATCAAATATGACAGAATGTTAAATGTTTAGTTTGTTTATAACTGAAGAACTATTAAGCTGTATGTTATCATGTGATGATTGGTAGAATTGGTATTAGAATAATATACACATTGAATAATGGACTTAATGCATTAAACAGTGGAACCAATGACATAATGATGATATAATATTGTTACGTAAATTGAGAAGTCGACGTGCATAGTAGTGTGTCTATTGACCACAGAGATCGATACTATTTATGGTTGGTGCGTGAGAAATGTGATCGCGAAGATTGTACATTGTGGGTTGTGGAATGCTTATGTTGCCTTAGTCCATGAGAGAGGCTAAGGAATATATTAGTTGTATTGCCTTAGTCCATGGGAGAGGCTAAGGGATACATATTATGGAAACATATGTGAGGTTGTGATTACTTATGTTGCCTTAGTCCATGAGAGAGACTAAGGAATATACTAGTGGGATCGCCTTAGTCCATGGGAGAGACTAAGGGATATAGTGGTAATGTCGCCTTAGTCCATGAGAGAGACTAAAGGATATATTTGTGATGATGCCTTAGTCCATGAGAAAGACTAAGGGATATTAATCATGGTAATTGCAATGTGGCTAGCACCTTGGTCCGATAAAGGCTAATGGAATGTCATCTTAGTCCTGACCGAGACAAGAGATATCCGACAGAGACTAAGGGCATGGTAACGTTAGTCCAAGACCGAGACTGGGGGTTATGCCGATGTTATCATCTTAATTCGACTGAGGCTGAAGGAATATTACCTTAGTCCATGACCGGGACAGGAAGTTCGAATAATGACTACAGGAACATGTCACTTTATTCCATGACCGAGATTAAGAGGGATACATCATGAACTTAGTCGGATAGAGATTAAATGGATATTACCTTAGTCCATGACCGAGACGGGAGATTGGACGGAGTCTAAAGGAATGCCACTTTAATCCATGACTGGGACTAAGAGGTATACATTATGAAAGGGATTGTGGATTGGGCATGTTGGCCGGGTTGTATCGGGGCATTTTGGCCAGAGCTTGGGACTTCATATCAGGTATAACAGAACATAGGTATGGGACTATGTGTCTAATGTAGTCCATTACATGTGGACCCAAAAGTTCATGTTATGTTTGGGATAGATTGGGACGATATCCGTTGAGATATATTGAGTTAGTGAATTCATGAACGTGAATGATGAGATGATTATTAATGATGTTGTTTCTTATATATGTTGTATATCTATGGAAACTCGATTAGCATTTGCATTCGCTCCACTTTCGTAGCTGACGGTGTTTATGCCTCTGGATATTCGACGTCCAACTGGCCAGGATTATGAGTATGTAGGAGATGCATACATGAATAGGAGCTACGAAGACGGAGCCTACGATGACGGAGGCTATGCTGGTGCTAACTACTACGCGAGCTAAAGAACTAGAGCTTGCCGACGATAGTTATGCTTATGTTTTAGAGACTGTTGTAATAGTTAAGTTTGAAATCGGCATATGTTGCCGTAATACTTTATTTCTGTTGCTGCTTATGTTTTTAATAGCTAGTAAACTCTGACTATATATATCGACCTTAGAACTTTCCAATGCGTGGTTTGATTTCATTACTTTGATGATTAGACTATGGTTATAGATAATTTGGTGACTTTCAACTGTCATGGCTTACGGTTCCAAAACGGAATTTATTTTGTCTATTTTTGCTACTGCGGGGCATGACAAAGTGTCAATAGGAAAGCTCATGGACGGTCAATGCACTATAAGCACTAGCTTATTAACTGAGAGTCATACTCTAGTGATTGAGATTCATCACTCCATCCACTGGTAGTTAATCATGCAACAGAGTAAATGACAAGCGGGGGTATTTGTAAAATACAACCGCGCTAAAAGAAGAAAATGTACTAAATTATTTCACAATTTCTTTTTTTTATCTGCATTTTGAATTACAATGAGAGTTTGTGCACAATTTGATTAAACTATGATAAGTGGTGTTGTTTTAGTGGTTATTCGTGCAGGTTATTATCGCTGTGTGAAGAATTGGATGCGAAAGATAAAAGGAAGTGCTGAATTCTAATGAAGACAATGAAAGATGAAAAGTGGACCTCGATCGATTGAAGAACATTCGATCGATCGAAGGTTCGATCAATCGAGAGAAGCTCAAGCGCTCGAAGATCCCAGAAGTTCAATCGATCGAAAGCTGTTCGATCGATCGAACATGGCTTTTATCAGATTATACGCACACGTAGCAGAATGGACTTTGAACCCTAAGCATTAGGTTTTTAGTATAAATATTCGTATTGTATACGTCCATAAGGACGCCCACATTAGTTTTCATCAGTTTTTAGAGAGAGAAGAGAGTTTTTTTTATTTTTTATTTTTTACGTTTTTGTAGGTTGTCCATTGATTCGTGGTTTTGTAGCTTGATTACTCCTAGTTTAATAAAAGTTTTTCATTCCAGGTTACTTCTTTATTGTTTATTTACATTATGCACGTAGTTTATAGTAGTATAATCTATTAGATTCATAGTTTTGCATGCTAGATAAGTTCACACTATTAGTTTTCATAGTGTTCATGATTAAAACACAACCAAACAAGACTTTAATAGATATTTATATTAAAAATGACACTGTGACACTCCAGACCATGTCTGAGTAGTCCCCAGGTTGTGAGATCACGATGAAACCGTGATCTCAAGCATCTGCCATGCAGCAGAATAATTCATGTGTTCGATCGATCGAAGTTCATTCGATCGATCGGATTCGATCGATCGGACCAGAGACATTGTCGAGCGATCGAAGCCAGTTCGATCGATCGAGGGATGAAGATGTTCGATCGATCAAAAGCGCGTCGATCGATCGAACCTTATGATTCTTGAGGACATTCTATGCAGTATTCCTAGATTTTTTGCTTTACTGATTTGTTATCAAATTGTCCCAAATGCTCAGTTTGTCAAAACAGTCTGTAAACTTAAAGCCTTGAGGCATTTTTCTTCAATAAACTTTGCAAACCACCCTCAATGCTAACACCATTGTAGGTGTGAGTCTTAACTATTGTTTTAAACTGCTTTTATGTATTTCAAACTTAATTGTGATGATATAGTCCTGGTCATGAAAGGACTATGGATTTTTTATCCTAAGAGAAATACGCAATACATGGTACATGGCTAGGTCGCGGTGGATTCATGTTATCCCAACATTACCTTTTATTAAGAAAAACACGTTTTAAATCATCGCTTTAATTAAGTAGTTAGTAATTAGTTTAATCTAGTTTTATTGCTTTATCCTTAGTAGTTGATAAACTGTGGAACTTTGTGTTCTACACTCCTTTAAAATTTTGATTTTTATTTTCTTGTTTGAGATTAATCTAGGTAATTAGTTTAACACCTTCCCTGTGGGATCGACCTGGACTTAACCAGATTACTACTTGCACGATTACCTACACTTGGGTATAGCACAAAAAGCGCACGCAGAAAATTGTCGTGTCAAGTTTTTGGCGCCGTTGCCGGGGAAGGCGACAAGCTAACGCTTAGTTTACCTCAATCTATCCTTATCTCTTTCTGTTTTCTTTTTCTTTCATCCTTTAGATTAAAAACTACCTAGGGTCTTTCCCTTTATGTCCGATAATTCCATCGAAGGAATTTACGGAAACCCATTCTATTCATCCAATTCATCTAGTTCTATTAACCCCATAGTTACACCTATTGATTCAATGGCTGATAATCAAAGTGAAAACGGTGATAATGTGGTTGTACCAATCGATGATTCACTTTGTCCTTTGTGCGATCTCATGACACTTGAACACGCGCCGACACCTTCTTATATTCTCATTCCACCCCATGCAGGCAAATTTCAATTTTGCAATGGAATGATTCAACTCCTTCCTATATTTCATGGAATGGAGAGCGAGAAGGCGTATCTACATGTCAAGGACTTTGAGGATGTTTGTAAAACTTTTTCACAGAATTGTCCTGTAGACGTGACACGTCTAATGCTATTTTCTTTCACCCTAAAGGATAAAGCAAAAGCGTGGTTACTCACCTTAAAGCCAAATTCAATCTACACCTGGCATGCGATGAACACTGCTTTCCTGAAGAAATTCTTTCCACCCCGCATGACCACTGAGCTTAAATGGCAAATAAACTCTTACAAACAAAAGAGCAATGAAACTTTCACCCAAACTTGGGAGCGTTTCAAGGATTTGCTTCCATCATGCCCACATCATGGGTATGAGAAATGGCGAACCATCAGCTACTTTTATGAAGGGCTAAATGGTGAAACAAAAAAGTTAGTCGAGACCATGAGTTCAGGGCCATTTCTTCGCAAAAACACAGAAGAAGCTGAAGCTCATTTCAAGTGGTTAGCTGAACACGCCCATGAGTGGTCAAATTTAGACGATGTCCCATGCTCACAGATATCCTGTGTGGAAGAGAAAAGTGTATGCCAACTAAAAAGTGAGGATCATCTGATGAACAAATATGAAGAACTAGTGAAGAAAGTGGAAGAGTTGGGAATGAATGGAGAGAGTTCTAGGCAGTTTTTGCCTGAAGAACCATGCGGCACATGCAATATGTTGGGACACACTAATCAATACTGTCCTAATATGCCGTATTTTCAAGAACAACCCCCCATGGAAATGAATGCCATGCAGGGGTATAGGGGGCCGGGGAATTCCTAAAACAATTATAATTCACAAAAAAATAACAATCGATGGAATCACCCCGGGTTTGATTAGAAAAACAATGCTGGGACCCAAAACAAATATCAACAACAACAGCCCTACAATAACAATAATCAATATCAAGGGCAATACAACAGGCAGTCCCAGCCATTCCATCAAAATAGAGCAAATAACTGTAACCAAGCTCAACCCTCTAACAATCAACAGCCAAATGTTTACGTGCCACCTCACAAAAAGGTGCAAGAGGAAGATCCACTCTCTAATGCGAATTTAACACAACAGTTAATTCAAATGATGAGTAAAATGTCCGCGACATTAGAGAGAATGGATGCACGACAAGGGGGTTCGAGTGGTACATTTCCTGCTCAACCACTTCCAAACCCTAAGTGATTTAACAATGGTCCCAATAACCACGAACATGCCAAAGCCGTGACAACTTTAAGAGCGGCAAGGTCATAGGGAAAAACACGCCTCTCTCTACCCCTGAAGAGTATGAAGAGGATGAGGTGGTGGATAAATGTAAATCATCTACTCAAAAGGAGGAGCTGTCTACTAATAACAAAGTATTATAGTCAAATGAGGACACTCCTAAAGATGTAGAAGAAGTTGAGAGAAGGCCTGGAAAGGAGCCTGTTATTGACGAATTACCTAAGTGCCCTTTCCCTGCACCTTACCCTCAAAGGCTTAAAAAACCCCAAAATGAGGCAAAGAATCAGGAGTTCTTGGAGTTGTTCAAACAAATCAAAATCAATCTCCCACTCCTTGATGCAATCAAATAAGTGCCAGCCTACGCTAAGTATCTAAAAGACTTATGCACGGTCAAAAGGAGGCAAAGTGTAAAGAAACATGCCTATGTCACTTCCCAAGCAAGTGCAATCATCCAAAATGAATTGCCTCCGAAGCTCAAAGACCCTGGTACCCCAACTGTCTCGTGTCGGATTGGGAATCAAAGGATAGATAATGCACTCCTTGACCTAGGAGCAAGCGTAAGCCTGTTGCCATACTCAGTCTATAAACACCTAGGGTTGGGTGAACTCAAACCTACCCGAGTTGCGTTACAACTGGCAGACAGGTCAGTCAAATACCCTAGAGGAATACTGGAGGACGTTCTGGTGCAGATAGACACATTTGTCTTCCCGGTCGATTTTGTGATTTTGGACACTGAACCTGTGCCTAATCCATGTTCACAAATCCCGGTGATTTTTGGACGTCCATTCCTCAACACAATTGATGCCACAATCAAAATAAGGAGTGGTATCATGACCATCGTATTTGGGAACATGACTTTAAATGTCAAGATTTTTTCAAATCCCCGACCTGATGAATACGAGGACGAAGAAGAAGTTAACTTCATCGAAACGATCATCCAAGATGAGGCTGATCTTGTTGACTATAAAGATCCTTTGGAGGTGGTAGTGTCACAATTCGACGCTACTTATCAACCTAACGATTCTACCTCATTGGACGCTGCTCTAAATCATGACTGCCTCATAATGGAAACTAAAGAATAGGATAGAGCTGAATGCATGTGGGTCACACCATATGAACCTTTGCCTCCAAAGACGAAGTTAACCATGCCTTCAAACTTTTAGTTTCCTAAGTTAGAATTAAAGGAGCTTCCAAAAGAGCTTAAATATGCTTTTTTAGGGACTGAAAAGACTTATCTTGTGAGAATCTCATCCACATTGAACTCTGAACAAGAGGATAAGTTAATTCAAATGCTCAAACAGCACGAGGGAGCATTAGGGTGGACTATTGCCGACCTAAAAGGCATAAGCCCATCTATTTGCACCCATAAGATATATCTGGAGGAAGACGCTAAACCTTCGCGACAAATGCAAAGGCGTCTGAACCCTAATATCCAAGAAGTCGTGAAAAAGGAAGTCTTAAAACTTCTTGACATTGGGATTATATATCCTATCTCTGACAGTTCTTGGGTTAGTCCAACCTAGGTAGTGCCCAAAAAGGCTGGTATAACAGTTATCCAAAACAAAGACGGCGAGTTAGTATCAACATGCGTCCCCACTGGATGGCGGATGTGTATTGATTATCGAAAGTTAAATACTGTGACCCGGAAAGACCACTTTCCATTGCCATTCATGGATCAAATGCTAGAAAGAGTGGCGGGTCATAAATTTTATTGCTTCTTGGACGGATATAGTGGGTATTATCAAATGAAATTGCTCCTGAAGATCAGGAGAAGACGACTTTCACTTGTCTGTTCGGTACATTCGCCCACCGTCGTATGCCATTCGGTTTATGCAATGCACCTGCCACCTTTCAGCAGTGCATGTTAAGCATATTCAGTGATATGGTCGAACAGACACTCGAGGTCTTTATGGACGACTTTTTAGTGTTTGGCCACAGTTTTGATAACTGCCTAGAAAACCTTAAAAATGTGTTAGCAAGATGCGAGGACAAACACTTAGTACTAAACTGGGAAAAGTGTCACTTCATGGTGACCAAGGGAATTATCCTCGACCACATTATTTCTGATAAGGGTATCCAAGTTGATAAAGCAAAAATCGATATAATCTCAAATCTACCTGTCCCTCGTACAGTCCGAGACATCCGATCTTTTCTGGGACATGCGGGATTCTATCGTCGCTTTATCAAAAATTTTAGTGCAATCTCCCGACCACTATGTCAACTGTTGGTAAAAGACATGCCATTCGAATGGTCGGAAAACTGTCAAACATCCTTTGACGCACTAAATGAACACCTTACCTCTGCACTGATAATACAGGCACCCGACTGTGTGTGATGCTAGCGATTATGCCATTGGCGCAGTTCTAGGACAGAGGAAGGATAACAAGCCTTATGTAATAAACTATGCTATTCGAACACTTAACGAAGCTCAAATGAATTATACAACTACTGAGAAAGAGTTACTGGCAATAGTGTTCGCTCTGGGCAAATTCAGGTCTTATCTAATAGGGTCCCCAATCGTCTGTTTTACAGACCACTCGGCCCTCAAGTACCTGCTATCTAAGAAAGATGCAAAACAAAGGCTTATCCGCTGGATACTCCTACTCTAGGAATTTGATATCACTATAAAGGATAAAAAAAGGAGTAAAAAATGTGGTCGCCGACCATTTATCTTGGTTGACATTTACTGACAACATTGAGCCTGTACCAATAAAAGATGAATTCCTAGACGAGCAACTGATGGCTGTCTCCAGTTTGCCTTGGTAAGCAGATATAATAAATTACCTTGTTACAGGAGAGACCCCAAGTCATTGGTCAAATCAGGACAAGAAAAGGTTCCTTTCGTTCGCACGTCATTTCTTTTTCGATGACCCTTACTTATTTAAGTATTGTGCTGATCAGGTCATCAGGCGTTGCGTCTCGAATGAGGACATAACTGTAATTTTGGCCTCCTGTCATTCAGAAGCCTGCGGTGGCCATTTTGTCTCCCAAAAGACCGCACACAAAGTATTGCACAGCGGCTTCTATTGGCCCACCATGTTCAAAGATGCCTATGCTTTTTGTAAATCATGCCAACGATGTCAAAAGCTTGGTACAGTTTCGAAAAGGAATTCGATGCCCCTAACTCCCATCATTACAATTGAAATATTCGATTGTTAGGGCATAGACTTTATGGGCCCGTTTCCTAAATCTAATAACTGTGAATATATACTCCTAGCTATGGAATAGATATCAAAATGGGTAGAAGCGATACCTACGAGATTCAATGACCACAAAACGGTAATGTCCTTTCTTAAGGAAAACATCTTATTGCGTTTCGGGACCCCAAAAGCACTAATAAGTGACCAAGGCAAACACTTTGAAATAAGCCTTTGGAATCACTACTCAAGAAATACGGGGTAAATCACAAGATCGCTCTAACCTACCACCCACAAACGAACGGGCAGGCAGAGTTGACTAACCGTGAAATCAAGCACATTTTAGAAAAGACGGTTAGTTTCAACAGAAAGGACTGTGCTTATAAATTGACTGATGCTCTTTGGGCGTACCGTATTGCCTACAAGACAAATCTAGGAATGTCCCCATATAGGCTAGTGTATGGTAAGCCATGTCACCTCCCCATTGAAATTGAGCACAAAGCATATTGGGCGACACGTTCATTAAACTTTGACATTAAATAGGGAGGTCATCTCCAGAAACTCTAGTTGGCGGAGCTGGAAGAAATCTGTCGAGATGCATATGACAATGCTAAACTTCATAAGGAAAGGTTGAAGGCTCGCCATGATAGAACAATTTTTCAAAAAGCTTTTGAGCCGGGACAGAAAGTTTTACTATACGATTCACACCTTCATCTTTTCCCAGGAAAACTCCAATCTCGGTGGACAGGACACTTTACAGTCAAATCTGTCTTTCCATATGGGGCCGTTGATTTATTTAATCCTAAGAACGACGGAAGTTCCAAGGTCAATGGCCAAAGGTTAAAACCGTTCTTAGAGGATTTCTAACCCAAGGTCGAGCACATCCAACTGGATCAGCCAGACTATGCCTCAACCTATAACGATCGAGTGCATTTTCACTTTGTTGTTGTACTCTTTCTTTTACTGCATTTCGTTTTTGTTTTGTTCTTTTTTGTCTTTTTGAATGTGACTTCGATTCTCAATCTGCTATTCCTTGCTTTCTCTCCCTTGCAGGATATTAAAAATGAGGGACGATGACGTTCATTCCATAGGGTCATGGGCTGATTCGGAATATCCTAACCCCCCTTGGACTGCCGACGAGATAACATTATGCTTTTCTCCCTATCAAGGACCAGGGGCGGATGATGTAGTGGATATGACCTATGGGTACATCCCTTACGATCCTGCTCTACTCCAAATTAACCCTTTTGAGCACATGGAACTCCCTGAAGAGGAAGGTGAACCAGAGGGATATGCTGTTTGGGAAGTCGATGACGCTCTGTTGGACCAGTGGGAGAATGACTCAATGTGGGAACCATGGGAACAAGAGGACTTACAGGATGTGGTGCCAGAACGCCATAATGCCGTATTCACATATGTTGATGATTTTCTTGTCATCCATGCCCTCTACCTGCTAGTGCACCTGGGAATATCAGGCCAATAGTGAGGTTATTTCTTGGTCACATTTCTCGTTTTATTCATTCCTTTAGTTCTTTTGTTTGGTTATTTAATTTCTTTCTTTTTTTTGTTCTCTTTTGTTTTTCTTTGTCAGGGGTGTCACTATGAATCATATGTTACCACCACAGTTCCTTCCACATCAGTTGTTCCAAGGGATTGGACCATATATACGGTCCCCGGGTACACTGCCGCAAGAGGAGAGTCCGTTGCGAACTTACACGCCGTTATCGCTTTCTCCATCCGGATCACCTCCTACACGTGCAATCAATTCTTTGGATAGTTCAGACTTGCTCAATGATGCCCTGGATGCCTTCCGACTATTCTGAAAAAGGGAATCAGCAAATTTAGACCCCACATTCGAAGTTTTGGCAGAGACAGACATTGTGGAAGACGATATCTTCATGCTTGAAGAATAGTGCTACACTTCAATTGTATTCCGTCATTTCATCTTTCTTTCATCAATTAAAGTGTATTCCTAGACAAAGTTTTATTACTTTAAGTTTTTTTTAGTTTTTCTTTCTCGATAAGGTTTTTAATACCATGTTGGGGGCAATAATGTTGCAAATGGATGCTACTATACTGTTCTATCTATAAAATATTTGCAATTCTCTATGTTCATGATGACTTTTTGGCTTACATGTCCTGTCACTGAACTGTTTTTATCAGTTTCCTGCATGTCCAGAACAATATTGGTTAGTTGGGGGTGTATAATCCTTTAATTCAATAATATTATAAAATTTCAAGGTTTGATCCATCGAACTCACTTCGATCGATCGAAGTTATCCGCACCTCAAGCGCTTCAACAGGCCTCAATCGATCGAAGGTTCGATCGATCAAACTTTCTCGATCGATCGAGACCTGTATTTAAACAAGGCGTCGTCGTTACACTTTCTCAGTTTCTCACTCTCTCTCTCTCTCTCACGTTCGAGCGATCGGAGACAGAGGAGAAGCTCGCATTTTTGGACCCCATGCACAACCACATCACTTGAAGATAACCGGACCATTCGGATTATCATCTTCAACCTCCTCCTTCCCCTTGTTGCACATATCTCGAGGGCTTTACAATGAACCCTATCTCGGGTATCACAAATCCAAGCCATTTGACCTAACCATACCCGATCACGGGTTCAGAAATGAGGAAGACCGGGTGTGGTTCACTAGATACTTCCAGTCTCGGAAGGTTATGCTCGAGCGACCACTCGAGACAGCATGGCTTTCCACTCCTTGGTACCTTGCACGGATATGCGCCATGTCGCAGTGGTGCGCACTCCTCTCCCAGCTAAAGCACATTAATCTATCCTGGATTAGGGAGGCATGTGCGATGATGGTCAGGGAGCCGGCTGCTCCATTCACACTTCGATCATTTTTCAAGGTCGGGAGATCATTTTTAGTCCGGCCACTGTCTCCGCTGCTTTAGGGGTACCCGAGGTACCTGCCTGTGTTTGTCCACACCATGTTGACACACCGCTGCTCTCCCTGACTATTGTTATCAGAGATATCACTGGGAGTGCTCTTCTGGGTTGGGATGGCGAGGCCCTTATTCCTGATTTCTACCTCACAGATAATTATCATATGCTGCACCTCGCCCTCAGCAATTGCCTCTTAGTGATATCTAATCTGGAGAAGATTGCAGCATGCTATACACGTATGTTATATGCGATTGGGACACGGTAGCTGGTCTGTTTGCCTCGCCTTTACATTGATTTCATGAGGCATCCCACACGATACATTCAGGCCAAGAAGCACTTGAAGGGTGCTTGGGCCATTCATCGGGTTATTGAACAGGCAGGTGATGCGACTGTCCAGTCTCGCAGTCATTTTGGCGAGACTGCTTCATGCCGGTATGATGCACAAATGAAAAAGAGGCGGAGTAAAGGCGAGGCTAAGGTTGGAGAGAAGAGGAAAAGAGGAGGAGGCACTGATATGGAGGGTGCTGCTTCTGGGACGCCCACAGAGCCTGAGGAACATGAGTCTGAGGAGGTGATAGACCCTATTGAGGAGGTTGCAAGATTTAAGCTGAGATAGAGGTCTCAGGCTCATGCCCAGGGAGAGTTTTCTTCGTCTGCGCCTCTCCCGACTGTTCACCAGTTACTATTGGAGGAGAGAGAGGCCCGGATTAGACTTGAGGGCAAGGTAGATCAGATGGCAACTCTGTTGGAGGCAATCTTGATCCAGATCGGAGTCGACCAGGCGGTTCACGCAGCTTCTGCACCACCACCCAGCGATCCACCTACAGCTGCTCCAGCCACTTCCACCATCCTACTTACCACTTCTGCTATTCCACCACCCAACACTGGCCCTTCATCTTTAGCCCCATCTTCTCAGTATGATCCTCTTCCTTCTGTACCACCTACTGATCCATCCACATCGGCTACATCGCCTGCTACGGAGATACCACTTCCACCTCCTCCTGTCATGGCCGACACATTATTATCTACTGCAGCTACCACGATCGCGAGTGACCCGGCGACGGCTACGACTGTTGCTGAGGGTGACGGTGGGGATGCTCCCGATGTGTTTATTGGGATATTATCCGACGTCGCCGATGAAGTCTAGTTTCTGCTGGATCGATGTTGTTGGTTGTTTTTGGGTATTTGGTTGTTTGGACATTTTGGACATTGTGGTTGGATTTGGATGTTGTTGGTTGGTTTGTTGGTTATTTCTGGATACTGTTGGGTTATTTTGTTTATTGTTGGTTGGGTTGGATATTTTGCATTTTAGCTTGTATGGCGTGTATTATCACTGTTTTGTTCTTTCACTTTATTATATTTCGAGTGATTAGTTCTATTTTAAGTATGGATCCCATGCTCTATATTTCATATCTTTTTGATCTTTGCTACTTGGAGTTTGTATGCTTTCTATACAAGTTGTTACACTTGCGATTCTTATGATGATATATCAGGTGATATCTATCTATCTATTTTTGAAAATCACCTGCTGAGGACATTACAATTTTCAGTTAGGGTTGGGATGTAGATAGATAATCACCTCTGCATAATTTTACTTAGAAATCTGGACCACTCTATCTATTGCATATGTCATACAATCTCCATTAGAAGTTTGTAAATTAAATTAAATTACAAAAATTTCAAATTCACCAAAATTTCAAAGTTTTCAAAAATTTCAAACGATTAAGTAAGGTTTGAATTAAATTGGTAGAATAATTTTGAATATTCACTTCTATTTACCTGTTGTCGAGTAATGATATAACCATTTTATTCTCGTCCTTTTATGAATTAAGTTAACGCGCTTTTCTAGTTTCTCTAGGATGAATGCATATGTTAACTATTCTTGTATCCAAATCATTTGCACGTGTTAACAGTTATGCAGAAAACTTAAAATAAGAGTTAATACGACTTTTGTACTTTAAGGAATAAAGTAGTGGAAACTAGTACCCTTAGTGAGCTTTTGAATCCAATCTTCAATCTTGAGGGAATTATCACATCAAATTCGAATTGTTCTTATTGAATAAGCGTATTAAATTCGTTGAATAGTCTCTGATTCTTCATTTTGGCTTCTTAGTAGAGGAGAACATTCAGGATTTACCAACTAAACTCAATGAACATTTAAGTGTTAAAAATTAAGAAGTTGAGAAAATGATTTAAGCCATCGTTATTTGCTCCTTACCTTTCCATTTACCTGTATCAACACTCTAAGAATATGTGTTGTTCTTAACCCCACACCTAGTAAATACTTCCAAATCTATTATGAAATTCTAAATCCCTAATTTTATACTTTGACCTCAATATACCCCATTGCACACCCAAAGTGATTAAATTGTTGAAGTATGAGAAGGGAGTAGTAGTGGGAAGGGCTGCATAAAAGAAAAGAAAAGGAAGGAGAAAGTCCAGGTTAAAAAAAAAATGAAATGATGAAAATGATGTATATATATGTATGGAGAGGATGGTTGGAATGAAGTGAAGAACAAATTACTAAACTAAATCACATGAAGATGTGCAATTTCTTACCCCTTTCATTTCTACCCTACTAAATAAAAACCGTCAAGTCAAAGTCTTAATGATTGTTAACAACTTAGTTGAAACATGAACGTGTAATTTGAGTTATCCACGGTATTTCACTCCTCTGGTAAGTAGTATTCCTTTCGTGAGACTATACACTCTAAAATGTTCGTCTTTTATAGAGTCGAGTATGGAAGCATTAGTATCCGAAAAATTACTCCTATCAAAGCTTCCATACCCCGTGCGATCATTATTAACCGAGTTTCTGTGAGATGTTCATTTTTTAGTGTAATAACTATGTGAGACTTGAGTTGAAACTACAAGTTCTGAGAGTATGATAGTCTAAACAACTCTAAATAAAGTTCGATGTATAGCTGTTAATTTCACACACACACGGATACATGAATGTGATGCATATGTTATTTTTATCTTGGTGACATGAGGAGCATGTGTATTTCTTTCATGGTTTGAATGAGGATGATATGTTTTGTAGAGCTAAATTAATAGTTGAATAGAAGAGAGTGTTTAAAAAATTTTCTATATCTCATTGAGTTTAAAATTGGAACAACTTTGTGGGTACATTCACTACAAACCCTTACGAGAAAACACTCGTCCACTAGGGGGAACCTAGGGGTTTAACGGCTTGTTGCATTTGCTAAATGCAACCGCGATTCCTGTGAAAGTGAGTTAGGTAGTTTATTTCTTGTTATTTTAGTTTAGTTAATCTGGGTCTAGTCTATTTTAGTCATTGTAGTATTAGTTTAGCTTATTTTTATTTTTACTCTATTGCTAGGGACTAGCAAATCGCTAGTTGGGGGTTGTGACAAGCGGGGGAATTTATAAAATACAACCGCGCTAAAAGAAGAAAATGTACTAAATTATTTCATAATTTCTTTATTTATATGCAGTTTGAATTACAACGCCAGTTTGTGCACAATTTGATTAAACTATGATAAGTGGTGTTGTTTTAGTGGTTATTCGTGCAGGTTATTGTTGCTGTGTGAAGAATTGGATGCGAAAGATAAAAGGAAGTGTTGAATTGTAATGAAGACAACTAAAAGATGAAAAGTGGACCTCGATCGATTGAAGAACATTCGATCGATCGATCGAGAGAAGCTCAAGCGCTCGAAGATCTCAGAAGTTCAATCGATCGAAAGCTGTTCGATCGATCGAACATGGCTTTTATCTTATTATACGCGCACGCTGTAGAATGGACTTTGAACCCTAAGCATTAGGTTTTTAGTATAAATATTCGTATTGTATACGTCCATAAGGACGCCCACATTAGTTTTCATCAGTTTTTAGAGAGAGAAGAGAGTTTTTTTTTTATGTTTTTGTAGGTTTTCCATTGATTCATAGTTTCGTAGCTTGATTACTCCTAGTTTAATCAAAGTTTTTCATTCCAGGTTACTTCTTTATTGTTTATTTACATTATGCACGTAGTTTATAGTAGTATAATCTATTAGATTCATAGTTTTGCATGCTCGATAAGTTCACACTATTAGTTTTCGTAGTGTTCATGATTAAAACACAACCAAACAAGACTTTAATGGATATTTATATTAAAAATGACACTGTGACACTCCAGACCATGTCTGAGTAGCCCCCAGGTTGGGAGATCATGATGAAACCGTGATCTCAAGCCTCTGCCATGCAGCAGAATAATTCCTGTGTTCGATCGATCGAAGTTCGTTCAATCGATCGGACCAGAGACATTGTCGAGCGATCGAAGCCAGTTCGATCGATCGAACCTTCTGATTCTTGAGGACATTCTATGCAGTATTCCTATACTTTTTGCTTTACTGATTTGTTATCAAATTGTCCCCAAACGCTCAGTTTGTCAAAACAGTCTGTAACTTAAAGCCTTGAGGCATTTTTCTCCAATAAACTTTGCAAACCTCCCTCAATGCTAACACCATTGTAGGTGCGAGTCTTAACTATTGTTTTAAAATGCTTTTATGTATTTCAAACTTAATTGTGATGATATAGTCCCGGTCATGAAAGGACTACGGATTCTTTATTCTAAGAGAAGTAAGGAATACTATAGAAAATGTACTTCATTGAGCTTCAACGTAACTGCATGGTAGATGGCTAGGTTGCGGTTGATTCATGTAATCCCAACATTCCCCTTTATTAAGAAAAACACGTTTTAAATCATCACTTTAATTAATTAGTTAGTGATTAGTTTAATCTAGTTTTATTGCTTTATCCTTAGTAGTTGATAAACTGTGGAACTTTGTGTTCTACACTCCTTTAAAATTTTGATTTTTATTTTCTTGTTTGAGATTAATCTAGGTAATTAGTTTAACACCTTTCCTGTGGGATCGACCTGGACTTAACCAGATTACTACTTACACGATTACCTACACTTGGGTACAGCACACAAGCGAACGCAGAAAATTGTCGTGTCAGTAAACCTAATGAGATATCTAGTCTCATCATCCATTGTGACAAATTCTAAGTATCAAAGAATAGTAATTTGCATCTCACTTATATGTATCTCACACAAACACGAATTACTTACTTTGATACATAAGGATTTACAGTCACTCATGAAAGAAACATAGATAATGAAATTTAATGTTGATGTCCATATATTAAAATGCCAATGTCTCATACATAAAGTAATGGTTTGAGGGCACAATCCCAACACCTTCCACCAAGGACATGACCATGAGACTGATTGTTGCATTAGACTTCGTCATAAGATCCATAACCTTATTGACAACAAGGTCATCGCATCCTCGTCCACTCAGCCAAATATTACATACAACCCGTTACCTAACCATCGTGTTGTTCCCCCACCATAAAATATCGACCTAATTAGCCTTGACCCAACCAACTATGACCCATCCATATACATCACACCTATAACTGACCCTAAACCTTATGTTGTCCTCCCAAAAGATGTGATTTATAGTTTGAGCTATGGAAAAGAATTAGACTTCTTTGAAGATGATGGTTATTTTGAAGATGATGATGAGGCAAATCTCTTCTTCTTGGAAGAACTAGACCTGGGATTGCAAGAAATCAAGTGGGATGGGCAGTTTGGGAGGTGATAGGACAGGTGGGTTTTGGACGTTTGTTTTGATCTTTTCAAAGGCTTTTGGCATTGGCTATCCCATTCAAACTTCTCTCCTTTCCTCCGTAATTTAATAAGTGGGTCACAGGTCATGGTGAGTTTTGATATAAAACGGCTAATGAACTCTGTCCTACCCAAAAAACCCTCAGCTCCTTCTTAATCTTTGGCGGCTTCATTTCGACTATGGCTTTTATATTACTTGGTTCTACCTCAATCCCCCTCTATGTGATATGAAATCCTAGCAATTTTCCAGTTGTAAGCCTAAAGGTGCATTTCTGTGGGTTCAACCTCATCCTGAATTTCCTCAACCTCTCGAAAAACTTCGTTAATGCTCCCAAGTGACCCCTCCTTTCTTTGGATTTAATGATCATGTCATCCACAAATACTTCCACTTTGTTATGAATCATGTCATGTAGCAATGTAGTGGCAGCCCTTTGGTAAGTCGCGTCTGTATTCTTAAGACCAAACGGCATTAACCTATAGCAATAAGTTCCCCAAGGCGTAATGAAAGTAGTTTTCTTCCTATCCTCCGGTGCCACGAGAATCTCATTTTACCCTGAGAATCCCTCCATAAAAGACAAAAGCTCATGTCCCGCGACATTATCTACCAGTATGTCAATATGAGGTAAAGCGAAATCGTCTTTAGGGCTAGCCTTGTTTAAATCTCGAAAATCAACGCACACCCTAACACGACCATCCTTCTTTGGTACTAGTATGATGTTGGCGACCTATTCATGGTACTCAGTGACAATCAAGAATCCAGCTCTTAATTACTTTTCAACTTCTCCTTTTACTTTAAGGGCCCATTCAGGTCTTATTCGCCTCAATTTCTTTTTTATGGGTTTTAAATTTGAGAAGAGAGGGATATGGTGTTGGACTATCTCTAGATCAATTCTTGACATATCATCATAAGACCATGTAATGACATCTTTGAATTCATTTAATAGATAAATTAATTCTTTGCTTTCCTCGTTGCTTAGTGTGGAGCCAATAAAAATATTTTGTGGATTATTTTCACTTCCCCGATTAATCATTAGAGTGCTCTCTGTGATTTTACATGCAGATTCATTTTCTTTTTCAATTAATTTTTGCAATTCATCTATTATTTCATCACATTCATTGCATGTATCACATTCGTTATGTGTATTTGAGTAGGCAGAACCTGTCATATTCTCATTAACATTTTTCGAGGTGATTACAACAGACATAGCAATAGTAAGACGCCTCATTTGGGCCATTACAGACTCCAGGGAGGGGGGATACTTATCACTAGACTCAAAGACCCACTCTTTATTGACACCCTTCTTGAGCTTCATGGTGTCGCAGTCCAGAAAATTCCTTGTCTCTACCTCTGTTCCCTCTTCATTTTTTGGCTCTTCTTCTTTTGCTTCGTTTCTTTCGATTTCTTCTTCTATACCTTCTAACTGATCTTTTATAGGATTTAGGTTTTGAAAAACTTCAAATCATGCACAGTGGAAAATATAGTTTATAAAATTAATTGGTAGCCTGGATCTACTACTCATTAACTCTATAAATGCGTACTAGAGAGGGAACAAGAATTATATGTTTATGTCTTGAACCTAATTCTGAAATCTTTGACTTCCAGTAGCCTCCACTAGATGGTCTTCACTTTTATGACTCCTATGAATGCTACCGGAGAGACTAAAGTTGGTGGGAACCCAAATAAGGATAGAGAAGGTTTTGGAAGCCCTAAACATTTTTTGTAGCTTCTGGTATAATAAATATGACGAACTCAGATTTCCAGACACAGCTGCCCTATTTATAGATTCCCTCTACCGTCAGCATTCATAATAATATTTAGGTAGTTGGATACCTGTTACTGTCAACCTGAATAATGATTACATCTTCCACTCCTTGAGTCCCATTCACCTCTCATGATTACCAAACATGTTGATAACTACTTATCAACAAGACTGCAGTTCTCAGTAACCAACTCGGTGACATTCTCAAGGGAATGTTTACTCTTTATTAGAGGGTAGATTCTATCTTGACAATATATGTTCACAATCTTATGAACCTGACATACCCAAGATACCCATGTGTTGATCTTTTATAGACCTCACTGATTGGTAAGTCAAAGCAATCATATTCATAGTTTGTGTTCATAATCGTCTCAAGATTGAGAACATGTACCTTAAACAAGTTATGAGTTCCTACCGAATGTTGACAGCCTTAAGTGTCAATAGGAAAACTTTGGCCCATCAATGCACTATAAGTACTAGCATATTAACTAAGAGTTATACTCTAGTGATTGAGATCAATCACTCCATCCAATGGTAGTCAATCATGCTGTAGTGTACACCTGATAAGATATCCAATCTCATCATCCACTGTGATAAATTCTAAGTGTCAGTGCTTAATAATTCGTATCTCACTTGTATGCATCTCATACATACACGAATTACTTACTATGATACTTAAGGATTAACAATCATCTCTTGAAAGAAACATACATAATAAAATGTAAATCCGATATCCATATATTAAAATACCAATGTCTCCTACATAAAGTAATGGTTTGAGGGCACATACCCAACAAACTCCCACTTGCACTCATAACCATTCAGGACTACATCTTAGACCTAAACTATCTAGATGACGATCAAAGACCTTCTATGGTAAGGCCTTTGTAAACGGATCAGCAAGATTGTCAGCAGTGGCAATATTGGCGATAATCACATCTCCATGTTGAACAATATCTTGGATTAGATGATATTTCCGCTCTACGTGCTTTACCTTTCCATGGTTCCTTGGCTGTATGGGCTGAGCCACTGCCCCGTTATTATCGTAGCTTAGCGTAATAGGTGACAATGACACTGGTACCACCTCAAGTTCCATGAGCAACTTCTTAAGCCAAACAACTTCCTTTGCGGCTTTACAAGCAACCACATACTTAGCTTTAGTAGTTGAGTCTGCAATGCATTTCTGCTTAATGCTGCTCCAGCTAACAACACCACTTCTTAAGGTAAGGAGATGTCCAGATGTTGATTTCCTTGAATCCATATCTAACATAAAGTCTGAGTCAGTGTATTCCATTAGAATTAACTCATCCCTGTAATACATAAGCATGTAATCTTTAGTCCTTCTCAAGTACTTAAGAATGTGCTTAACAGCTATCCAATGCTCTGGACCTAGATTTAACTGATACTCGCTAACCATGCAAACGGCAAAGCAGATATCTGGTCTAGTGCATAACATCAGATACATAAGACTTCCCACTGCCAAAGTATAGGGAATTCCTGCCATGCGATTCCTCTTCTGCTTTATCTTTGGACACTGGTCCTTGGAGAACGCTAAACCATGCCTAAAAGGTAATAAACCTTTCTTCGAATTATTCATTGAAAACCTAGTTAGCACCTTATCAATATAACCAGCTTGAGACAATCCTATTATCATTCGCTTGCCATCTCGAAAGAGCTTTATCCCAAAGATATAGCTCGCCTCTCCTAGATCCTTCATATCAAGAGTACTAGCACGCCAAACCTTAACTGTTGACAATGCTGGTACATCATTTCCAATGAGTAAAATGACATCGATGTAAACAACGAGAAAGGAAACCAATTTCCCTTCACACTTCTTGTATACACAAGGCTCATCCAGATTTTGAATGAAACTAAATAACTTGACTGCTTGGTCAAATCGGGTGTACCAACTCCTGGATGCCAGCTTAATTCCATAAATGGACTTTTGTAACTTGTATACCAAGTTACCTTTCGGTTGCTGCATATTGATGTCCTCCTCAAGATTGCCATTCAAAAATGCAGTCTTGACGTCCATCTGCCAGATCTCATAATCTAGGCATGCGGCAATAGACAAGAGTATTTTGATGGACTTGAGCATGGTTACCGGCTAGAAGGTTTCCTCATAGTCAATGTATTGCCTCTTAGTATAACCTTTCGCTACAAGCCTTACCTTAAATGTCTCAACCTTTCCATTAGTTCCTCTTTTCCTCTTGTAGACCCACTTACAACCAATGGGTTTAAATATTGGCTGGAAGTTCTATAAGATCCTAGACCTGATTAGAATCCATAGATTCCAATCCAGCCTTCATAGCTTTAACTTAATGAGTTGAATCAACATCAACCTTTGCCTCTTCATACGTAGTAGGACTAGATTCAGATTCTATGGAGACAGCTTTAAAAACTTCTCCTAAGAATATTTATCTATCAGGCTAGTTTATAATCCTCCCACTAAGACGAGGTACCGATGCGGAATTGGGTGAAGAAGTGATATTTTCTTGTCTTACATCACTTTCAACTGTCGGAGGAATAAAGGGCTCTCCATCTATATCTCTCTGATCTATTCTTCCCTTAGGTTTATGGTTTATAATATAATCATCCTCCAAGAAAATAGCATTTGTACTAACAAACACTTTCTGTTCTCTTGGATCATAAAAATACCATCCATAAGTATACTTTAGATATCTTACAAAATAACATACTTCCGATCTAGATTCCAATTTGTTCATCTTTCCTTTTAGCACATGTGCCGGACACCCCCATATCTAAAGTTATTGCAAAGAAGGCTTGCTACATCTCTCGTAGTGTCCTGGGAATAGATTTGCTTGGTACTAGATTTAGTATGTATGCAGTGGTTTCCAAAGCATAACCCTAAAGGAATAATGGCAACTCGGAATAACTCATCATCGACCTAGTCATGTCTGAAAGAGTCTGATTCGTTCTCTCCGCTAGACCGTTCTGATGAGGAGTACTAGGTGTAGTCAACTATGACAGAATCCCATTTTGTATGAGGTGATCAATAAACTCATTAGAGATGTACTCGCCACCTCAATTAGATCGAATGACCTTGATATGTGTGCTCAATTATTTCTCTACTTCAGCCCTAAACTCTTTAAAATTTTCAAAGGTTTCAGACTTGTGTTGCATTAAGTACACATATCCATACCTAGAGTGGCCATCGATAAATGTTATGAAATACTCATGACCACCCCTTGTTCTAATATTTATTGGTCCACACACATCAGTATGAGCTAATTCCAACAATACATTGGTCCTATTCTCCTTTACGGGAAAGGACCTTTTGGTCATCTTACCCTCTAAACAAGACTCTTAGACTTCCATTGGTTCGAGAACAAAATTGCCTAAGATTCCTTCTTTGACTAGTCTGCCAATCCTATTTAGATTGATATGGCCAAGCCTCATATGCCAAAGCCTTGTTGGATTAGTGGAAGGTTCCTTTTTTTTAGATGGTGCAGTTACCACTGAGTTATTAAGTTCCATGAAAGAGTCTTTAGAAACATTTGGAGTAATCACATACAAACCATTTGATTTGACGCTAGAACATACAAAAGAACCATTTTATTTTATCATAACTTTAGTTTCAAAATGAAAAGAATAACCTTTATTCGATAAATTTGAAACTGCAATTAAATTATGTATCATTGAAGGGACGTTAAGTACATCTGATAAAAACAAAACTTTATTGTCTTAAAATTCTAAAGTTAATACTCCTATTGTAACTGTAGAAACGGTTGTGCTAGATTTTAGAGTCAGCATGATCTCCCCATCACTGTATTTCTTGGTTGATCTGAACCCCTGCAATGAATTACATATATGGTTAGTCGCACTAGAATCGATGCACCAAGTGTTTGAAGTATCTGTTATAAAACTTGCTTCAATCACACGAGATTCAATCATACCTTGAACTCTTGTAGCTAAGAATTATGGGCAGTTCCTCTTCTAGTGGCCCTTCTCACTGCATTGGAAACACTTTCCTTTGCCTTGGGTCTATGTTTCGATGTTGGCACCTAGGGTCTCCTGTTCGCTCAAATAACTAATCATTTTTAAAATATGTTCTTTGACTGGAGTCCCTTCCAATATCTTCGCACTCATTATCTTCTACATGTCAACCTATCTGGCAGGCCTGCCATGCTTCCCAAACATTTCTTTTAGGGATTTGATAATGGCACTGGTAGAATCATTCGATTAGAATTGGTGTTGCAACACATCAACCATAGAGGCCAAAATGTAGCAAAGGTCTATTCCATTCTATTCTTCCATTTATCGAAATCGCGTCTAACAACAGTCGAAGCATTTGCAGCGGGTTCTTTGGGGCATGGAGTTGTGAGGACATATATGTGATCCTCCGCAGTTAAAATGTTGTCAAGGTTGTATTTTCATTCAGTGTAGTTATTTCCAATTAACTTGTTCTGAGTGAGTATAGTGGCAAGTGGACTAAATGCAGATCTAGACATTATGATTTACTAAAAAAATCAAACAGACAAAATGAATATGGATATCTGAATTTGACAATTCAAAATAAAAGAATCCTTAAAACTCTTATTTAAAACAAAGTCACCGGAATATGAAAACAAAAGTATAAAGCCTCTGTGTGGTGGTCAATATTCGATCTCTCAATTAATCATGGCTTGTTCGCTATGCAACTCTTGCAAAACAAGTTGTGACTCCTGAACCTATTTTATCTCTAATTTTCTAAATAATGCCCTATTTGGGATCTCTTATCCATGGCTTAGCCAGTGTATACCATTAACTATGTGTCACGCCCCGGAGTAGCCAAAAATAGGGAAAATTTAAAATTTCCTTTCTGGACCCGTAGGGAATGACGAGTTACATAAAACTGACCTGTCTGTACAACATACTAACAAAATATATATAGATCAGAGTAAGAAATTTGCAAAAGCGTCTAATGGTATTCATGGGGGAACTTAGAGTGTTTGCTACTTAAGCTATTACAGCAGTTCCAAATGAAAACCACAAAAGATAAGTCTGGGCGATTTACGCCACTTAAATATTACATCAACCAAAAGATAGTTAAAATGTAATAGAAGTCTTAATGCGGAAATGGGCCAGGGTCCTCTTTCTAACTGGCAAACCCATAACCTTCGTTATCAGGCTCTTCCTGATAGTCTGCCTCAGGATCACCTTCCTGATAATTCCCATTCGGAGGATAGTGATATTCATCTTCATTGTTACCTTGATAGTTCTCCTCATCATAACCTAGACGTAAAAAGTCCAGGGCAGGGAAGGAGCCGTTAGCTTTTGAAGCTAACTGAGAGCGTCTTAACCGATCACTCCTAATACAGATTAGGATATACAAGTACAACATATCTTGAAACAACATTAATGAGCATATGACATGTAGAATGATGACATAATGCATTATCGATATATTCGACTTTAACTCGACCGTGAACACCACAACTGACTCATGTGACTTGTTACATTACCAGTGTAACGCCGTTGGCTTAGAGTAGAATGATTACGTTGCTATCGTCGCCTAGCAGGGCCCTATAGCAGTTTTGATTTTAAAAAGAGTGTAATCATTGGACACTTAGGTCCTCGTGACCTTGCCAGGAGAATAGAATAGTTACAGCGCTATCGTCGCCTAGCAGGGCCCTATAGCATTTGAAAGGTAACTATTGTATTCTGATGGATACTTTGCTATCGTCGCTTAGCAGGGCCCTATAGCGTATCAATCATCAATTCATGCATAACTTCAATGATTTCAATGGAAACTCTGGCTATCGTCGCCTAGCAGGGCCCTATAGCAGTTTCGTTGTTGTTCCCATCTACTTGACTGTACCACTCGGACCACCACGATCCATTTAATGTATATATTGATCTAATTGGGTTAGTCCCCGTGACTAACCATGTAGATGTCAACATTGACATCAATACTCGACCATGTTCATGTGAATGTTCATGTGACTATAGAAATAGAAATCATGATAAACAAGAATATAAGCGATTATTAACTAAGCATGGAGTATAGTTAACTAACACGCGTTTATATAAGAAATAATCTCAACATTTACAATACTAATATTTATCAGTATCGTCCACACAGGACACACCGGGCATACATATATGATCAAAGAATAATTCTATAATATACCAAGTGAGTTAGGACGACTCACCTCGAAGCGGTTGCGTAAAAACAAGCGTAGCGGTTCCTACAAAGCATTAAGATTTACATAGAGCATTGATTAAATAAGTCTACTGAAATTAGGGGCATAATGGTAATTGTGCCGGGTGGGTTCCTAAACCTCAATATGATGATCTAGACATCATTCTGAGTCTAACGCCATTGACTAGACTCAAATCGGAGTCCGTCGCATAAAAGGCTGGGTTTTCTATACCAGTTTGGGCCCTAAAGATAAGCTGTATTTTTTACTTAAGGGAATATTCTAGACATTAATCTAAGGCTCTGGGAACTGACCGCGTACTTTTCTGAGCTATGGTTTATTTATTACGAATTTCTGAAGTTTAAAAACGTAATAATAGACTGCGAGGTCCCATAATTATAAAATATAATTTAGGGAGATATTGGGCCCTTATAAATATTTTTATTAAATACTAGGCCTTAAATTAGGCTAGTAGTATTTTTCTCGTAATTTTCGGGGCTCGTTTGGTATTATTAAATAATTAAAATACAACCAAACGGATACTTTATAAGTAATTAATAATTATTAAAATATTAAAGCTAGGGTCTTGTAAATAATAATTTACAAAATAGAGGTACTAGACCTTAGGAAAATTTAATATAATTTTCCTATACTTAAAAAGGGTCATTAGGTATTTATTACCTAATTATTTTAATTTAAAAATATTTACTTATTATTTATTTAAACCAATAAATAATATAGCATATAATGATAATTCATATTTGCATAATATAAGGTTATTACCAAAAATAATACTACAATTTATTAAAATATAATTTACAGTATTATTGAAACCATTACTAGATTTTTAAAACAATTTAAAACCATTTATAATTATTCATTAATACAAAATATATTATAAGTAATATAGTTATACACTAATCTTGGTTAATATATATTAATATCACTAAAACAGTCTATTAAAACATTAATTAGGATTTACAGAATAATTAACCATTAAAAACAGACTAATAAAACCTTAATTAAGGTTATTAGAATAATCAAGACCTTAATAAAACTAAAACAATTCATAAATCTACTAATCTAGGTTAACAATTTAATAAAATGTAAATTATGGCTAATCTGGGTTATTAATGAGCTAAGCCCGATTAACAGAATCATTAATAATATAAAAATAGATTAATAACCCTTTATTAAGATTAGCAGGATAGTTAATAATATAAAAACAGTTAATTATAATTAACAGAAATCCCGTGGGCCAACCCAGATCCAAACCCGTACCCACAGGTCGCCCGTTTACACACTAGGGATGATCCAACTTAAAAGATCTGACCCGCTACCCGTTTTGTTGTTATAACCCAATACCCAATATCATTTACACATACATACTAACCCGAACCCATGACCCAAGACCCGACCCAATCGGGTAAACGATATAAC
Organism: Hydrangea macrophylla; assembly: GCA_033977485.1. Taxonomy (NCBI): domain Eukaryota; kingdom Viridiplantae; phylum Streptophyta; class Magnoliopsida; order Cornales; family Hydrangeaceae; genus Hydrangea; species Hydrangea macrophylla. The sequence continues at coordinate 36,689,301 of CM066990.1, forward strand.
CCGCATTAAAATGGGTTGTGTCTTCTCCGGTGAGGCCAAGCCGCCGCCGGCGGTGCCGATTTCACCGGAAAACTTCAAACGATCGTTTCTCTCTCCTCTCTCCATGTAAATTGATGAAACCAACGCTAAAACGTTCGGTTTGGGCTCCTCTACAACATACTAGGAGGCTATGATCTGGCTCATTCGTTTCCTACACCCACGGTGGGATTATTCTTTTCGGGTTATAAAAGAATAGTGCCATGCATGACCCATTATACGCGTCCCAAATCAAACACTGCTTCTATAGGGTGTATCCGAAATCACAGGGGTCTGTTTGGTACAATCTTTCGGGGTCCTAGTGATGTATGAAATCTCAAGCTCCGGTGAGGAGCTTCCATGACTGTTTCGAGTTCAACAGAGGGCTTAGGCTCTGTTTGGTTTGTGTGAAAAGGGTCAGGGAGTGAGTGTGAGTGTGTATAAGTTGTAGAAATGATACAGGGGATGGGGATTTACCTTCGGGGGTCTCGGGTTCCTCTCCTTCTCCTTCTTTACGTGAGTGAGAGCAGAGAGTGTGTGTGTGTTCCTCCCCCCCTCTCAGTGACACACATATATATATACACAGGCCCATATTCAATTCATTTATACATACAACCATCTATTCACACAGATTGGGAATCTGTTTGGAGTTGATAGAGTGATGGCTGATTTGAGGGTGAACTTTGGGGGAAGCAAAAGCAACCGGCGGTGGGAGTGGGTAGGCTAAGTCCGGCAGGTAGAGAGGGGGTTTGTTTGGGTAGTGGTATTAACCATAGGGTAATGGTAAGACAGGTTAGTACATAGGCTATTTTAGGTAAGATCCCATTTTCCATAAATATGTGATATAGTCGTCGCTTAGGTTGACGTGCCTTGCAGTCTAAAATAATGCAGATTTTACGAACTTACGAGCAAAGTTAGTCCGGGTTTGAGATTTACAGTCTAAGTTAATAAACACGCACCTACGTACGTTCGGTTTCTAAATTACAATATCAAGATACTGGAATTTAATATAACTCAAATGCGGGGACCCATTTTATTATCGACAAAAATTTTGCGGGTATTACATCATCCACCCGCTATAAAAGATTCCGTCCTCGAAATCAGAGCTAGCTATACATTAAAAAGGTAAGGGAACTTTTCATGCATTTCTGATTCTAACTCCCAAGAAGCTTCACGCTCATCATGATGTTTCCACTGAACTTTCACCAGCGGAATCTCTTTAGTTCTCAACTTCTTAGCTCCTCGTTCCATGATCTTCACCAGTGCTTCATTGAAAGTCACGTTGTCGTTTATCTCGATATCCGTGAAGTTGATCTCATGAGACGGATCATGCACAACTTTCCTCAGCATACTAATATGAAACACATTATGTACTCCTGACATCTTGGGCGGCAGCGCAAGTCTGTAAGCAACTTTTCCCACGCGTTCCAGAATTTCAAATGGTCCAATGTAACGTGGCTAAAGTTTTCCTCTCTTTCGAACGGCATCTCTATACTCGTATGGTAGCTGTTGTTATAAGCAAACTCTATCAACGGTAGGTTCTCTTCTCATGAACTTTCAAAATCTATTGCACAAGCTCGAAGCATGTCTTCTATGACTTGATTGACTCTCTCGGTCTGTCCGTCGGTTTAGGGGTGAAATGCTGAACTTAACTTCAATGTATCTCGTAGTGCTGTCTGTAAGCTTTCCCAAAATCCAGACGTAAAACGTGAATCACGATCTGACACAATTGATACGGGTACTCCATGTAGTCGAACAACTTATTGAATATACATTCTGCTCAATTTCTCAATCGGGTAAGTCATACTGTAAGCGATAAAGTGAGCCGATTTGGTGAGCCGATCCACAATTACCCAAATGGCGTCATGATTCTGCTGTGACCTTGGCATTCCGACAACGAAATCCATCGTTATGTGTTCCCACTTCCATCCGGGAACGGGTAGCGGTTGTAACAATCCTCCTGGTTTCTGATGTTCTGCCTTGACTTGCTTGCATTTCATGCATTTGGATACATAATCCGCTGCTTCTCTCTTCATTCCGTCCCACCAGAAGTTTCTTTTTAGATCCTTGTACATTTTTGTTCCTCCGGGATGAATGGTCATTCTTGATTTGTGTGCTTCATCTAATCTATCCTTCCTCAAGTTGTCCTCATTAGGTACACAAAGTCGATTGCGACATCTAAATCCTCCGTCTGCTCCTATATTCCACTTGGCGGGGTCCTTTGCCGATGCTTTTTCAAACCATTGACGAAGTCCTTCGTCCTTTCCTTGTGCTTCAAGAATACGACTTATGAGTGTTGGTTGTATTACCAGGCATCCAAAGAGTCGTCCTTCACTTGATTCAGAAATTTGAAAATCAAACTCTGTTAGTGTTTCCAACACTTTCCATTCTCTGATCATGAGAGAAGACACGATGAGTTTTCGGGGTTTCCGGTTCAATGCGTCAACAACAACGTTTGCTTTGCCAGGGTGGTATTGCAGCGTGAAATCGTAATCCTTTAACAGTTCCATCCATCGTCGCTGTCTCATATTCAACTCCTTTTGAGAGAACAGGTATCTCAGGCTCTTGTGATCTGAAAACAGATCAAACTTCTCTCTGTAGAGATAGTGTCTCCAAATTTTGAGTGCAAAGACGATTGCGGCTAGTTCCAGATCGTGTGTAGGATAGTTAAGCTCATGAGGTTTCAATTGTCGTGATCCATACGCTATCACTCTTCTGTCCTGCATAAGAACATATCCAAGTCCTTGATGTGACGCATCGCTGTAAATGGTGAATTGTTCACCGCTCTTCGGTATTGCAAGCACTGGCGCCGTGGTCAGTCTCTTCTTTAATTCTTGAAATGCGCGTTCATGCTTGTCGTTCCATTCATACTTCAGATCCTTTTTGGTCAATCCAGTAAGAGGGGCTGTGATTTTGGAGAATCCTTCCACGAATCTCCGGTAGTATCCAGCTAGGCCAAGAAAACTTCTAACTTCCGTTGCTGTGGTCGGTCGATTCCAATCTAAAACAACTTCAATCTTTGATGAATCTACCGCTATTCCTTCTTTTGAGACAACGTGTCCTAGAAATTTGACTTCCTTTAGCCAGAATTCGCACTTGCTGTACTTTGCATACAAGTGGTTGTCTCGTAGAGTCTGGAGAGCTATCTTCACATATCCTTCGTGTTCTGCCTCGGTCTTAGAGTAGATGAGAATATCATCTATGAATACAATGATGAACTGATCCAAGTAAGGTCTGAAAACTCGATTCATTAAATCCATGAACACTGTTGGGGCATTGGTCAATCCGAACGGCATAACCATGAACTCATAATGCCCATACCTGGTTCTGAAAGCCGTCTTGGGTACGTCCTCGGGTCGAACGAGCAATTGGTGGTATCCGGACCGTAGATCTATCTTTGAGAATGCGGTAGCTCCTTGTAGCTGATCGAATAGATCGTTAATCCTCGGTAATGGGTACCGATTCTTGATTGTGACCTTGTTCAACTCTCTGTAGTCGATACAGAGTCGAAGCGTTCCATCCTTCTTCTTAACGAATAATACCGGTGCTTCCCATGGTGAAGTGCTTGGACGGACAAATCCGAGGTCCTGGAGTTCTTGCACTTACGTCTTTAGTTCTTGCATCTCCATCGGGGCCATTCGGTAAGGTGTCTTCGATATCGGGGAGGTTCCAGGCATTAACTCGATACAGAAATCGATGTCTCTCTTGGATGGCAATCCTTTAACTTCTTGGAAAACATCTTCAAAGTCTCGAACTACTGGAATTTGATTAATGGGAATCTCGTCACTCGTGGTTCCAAGAGTAGCTAGGCAGTTGGTGAGGAAAACATCACACGAGGGATTGCACTTGAAATCAAACGGTTCGCCATCAGGTACTGAAAAGAGTATAGATTTGCTAGCACAATCTAGCTTGGCATGGTATTTCGCGAGCCAATCGATTCCTAGGATCACGTCGAATTCCTTCATTGACAAAACTATCAAATCAGCGGGGAGATTCTGATATTTCAAGTTTAGAGGGCAGTCCTTACACACTTTATCCAACTTAACGCTCTTTCCTAGAGGTGACGTGGCATTCAAAGTCATATCCATTATTTGGGGCACTAAGCCTAAACGTTGCATAATTTTAATTGCAATAAAAGAATTTGATGCACCAGTATCGAACAAAGCTTTCACTTGACTGTTAAATAGGGTTAGAGTACCTTCCAGATTTTCCTACTCTTCTTCGTCAAATCCTGCCTCCTCTGGGATAATAGCATTGAGGCGAGTCTGTCCTTGAGTCGATGCTCCATAGTAACCACCTCGAGGTGCTTTGCAGTCCTTGGACAGATGTCCCTTCTTGTTGTAGTTGAAATAGACCACATCAGTGCGACTGTTCCTTCTCGGGGCACGACAATCCTTAGACAGATGTCCGGGGAATCCACAGTTGAAACAGACTCTAGGGTTATTACTTGCGGATCCTGATTGTCCTCGGGGCGGAGTCGGCTTAAACGGCACAGCCGGTTTGTTACGGAATGGGGTTGTCCGCGGCCTCTTCTCACCATTCCAGCTTCTCTTGAATCCTTGATTGCGAACCGGACTTGTCTTGGTCTCTGATTAAATCTCGGAGGGGGTGGTCGAGCTATGAAACGCCTTTGTTCACGACCGGTGATCTCCTCGAAGCCATGGGCCATTCCTACTAAAGCTTTGAAAGTCTGATTTAGGTGGCCATAGGTCAGCTTCTGTAGAGGTAGGGAGAGTCCCAAGTGATACTTCCGGTTCTTCTTCTTCGGGGTATCGATCATGTGGTGTGCAAATCGAGAGAGACGTTCAAATTGCACTGTGTATTCCCGCACAGTGTGGTTCCCTTGCACCAAGTCAATAAATTCCTTTTCTTTCTTGTTTCTTTCCGTCTGGGGGAAATAGTTCTCTAGGAACAGTTCTTTGAATGTCGTCCAAGACATCCTCTGTGCAGCTCCTCCCAGGGTTGCCTTTTCGGATTCCCACCAGTCAGTTGCAGCATACGTCAGTTGATATGTAGCCAGTCGGCGTTTCTCGATTTCAGAACATCCAGTGTGTCGAAGATGATATCCAATCCACGAAGCCATTGTTCTGCTTTCCATGGCTCAGTCATCCCATTAAACTTGTCTGGCCGCATTGCCCGGAATCGTTCCATCGTACAATCCTCTTGTGGTCTGGGTGGAAATGTGGGATTGACGTTAGCATTGTTGGTTGGACCGTGATTATTTTCGATGTACTCCAAATGTTGTAAGAATGCTCCAAAGATTCCAGTGGGATCCATTCCAACAGGAATGGGTTCCGGTGCTCCTTCGGCCGGGTTTCGAAGTCCTAGGCGTCGATTTCTCCTTGGTTGTTCTGCCATTGCGTATCCGGTTACCTACAAAAGTATTCTACTTAGGACTCGGATGTAGGATGCATCTAGTTATCTACTAACATATATATAAATCAAATAAACAACAAAACAATCATAGGGACAGGTATAGTACTAAAAAGTCCATTTCATTTAATATTGAAAACAGTGATTACAAGATTGACTAGCCGAGAATACATGGTTACAAAATGGGGTATTACCCTATCGCATGCATTCATACAACAAGATGGGTCACTAGCCCAAGATAACTTAGATACAATTAAACTATTAGCATATAACAACAGATTATCCAAATCTAATCATCCATATCTGACTCGGATGTGATCTCTCCCATATCAGAGTCGTTAGGCCCATCTTCGTCCATAATAGGTTCACCCAAATCCCAATCTTCGATTTCAACATTGCCTTCATCTTCTTCATTATCATCATTGTCTATAGGTTCTTCTATTATAGGGTGAACCTCCATAGGTTGGTGGGGTGCTTCCTGTTCAGGTTCTCCTTCGGGGTTTTCTTCTTTTGGATCATCCTCCTCGTCATCCTCTTCCTCATCTTCTACTTCTAGATATGCATCTGGTTCATCGTCCGACATTTCTGCATTAGCAGGTTCTTCCATTGGGGGTGCCTCACCTACAGGGGCATTCTCATTAGGAGGCTCAACCAGGCGGTCTTCTGGGTAAATGAAGGGCTCCTGCAGTATCTGGTTTACTAGTGGCTGGAAAATTGAGTCCTTCATTGCTAGTCTCCTAATCTCTCCATGTATTAACTCTTGGGTGTATGCAGTATGGATGGCTTCAGCTTGAAGCCGGTGAGGGTCGGAGATATTATATACATATCGTTGGACTCTAAGTCCTCCTCGGAGTCGTTGACGGGCTCTCAGTTGCACATTTTCCAGGAATCCTTCTGGATCAGCTGGTTCGATGCCATCCGGGTAGATCATATAACCTCCAAAGTCGTCATTGACATACTGACCGGGTTCTCGGGATTGTGTTTTGTGCATAGGCACTCCTTGGAATGGTGGGGGTTGTTGGAGGAGTGCAGAGGGCGGTGGTGGCATTTGGTAAGCGCTATCGTGCATCCTTTCGTAGTCCTCAGGGTTCTTAAGTAGTGTAACCATTTCATCCTGAACCTTCTGGACGATTTCGGCTTCATAGATCGCTTCTAAGCGCAGGGTGTCATAGTTATACACATTGCTCTTATTCATTTCAACCCATAAGTTCCTTTTTCCTCCGTCTCTAGCTAATTCCTGAATTTGGCGATGGTATATGTCCGGGTTTGCTGGTACTACACGGTCAGGGAAAATCAGTCGTCCTCCAAAAGGGTCTGAAATATAGTGGGGTTCCATGTTACCTGTTTCATCAGAAGAACTATCTATTTAGGGTACTGGTGCAAATTGCCTTAAGGTTTATTACTTACTAAATCATAAGAGAGAATAATATCACACGAGAAATTAGAAACTAATAAGTAGATTTCTCATTAATAGAAAAGTATTTACATACGAGAAAATTTTGAAATACAGCTTTTACATATATATCCGACAAAATGTGGGATTATAATCCCAATACAGCATTAATACAAAATAAGCTGACTACGGCGTGCTAATCTTCTAGTTGTGTGAATTCCTCCGAGATGTCCATCTCTTCGGGCGGGGGGAATGACATCCATCTCTCGTTGTCCCATCCTATCGGCCAGTCAGGGTCATACGTGTACAACGTTCCCTTCTCAATGAGGTCCTCATCGGCTAGGTAAATCTCCATTTCTTCGTCTTCAGAACTGCTTATTGGGCTAACAGGGGTCCCTAGGGAAGTGATTTCTACCTGTGCCTATTCTAAGCTGATGGTCACGGGGTCGTTAGAAATATCAGAAGTTCCATCCACCTCTATTGGCACCAAGCGGGGTGCTACAACAATGTGACGCATGGTTGGGGGAACCTTCTTCATAAAGAACAGACATCTCATTAATTTTCCTATTCTCTTGCAAGTCTGGTGGCGGGAAGTAGCACCAAAGCAAACTAAACCTTGGGAAAAAGTTCCTTGGAAATGCTCCATACTACCTGTTGGACAGAAAGACTATTTTAGTATTGGTTGTTGTTTCTAAAGTACCTTAAGGTTCTTAACTTAAGGGTGTCGGACAGTCAGCAAGCACAACTAAACCTAGTGCTCTGATACCAAAAATCCTGTCACGCCATGGAGTAGCCAAAAATAGGGAAAATTTAAAACTTTCTTTCTGGACCCGTAGGGAATGACGAGTTACATAAAACTGACTTGTTCGTACAACATACTAACAAAATATATATAGATCAGAGTAAGAAATTTGCAAAAGCATCTAATGGTATTCATGGGGGAACTTAGAGTGTTTGCTACTTAAGCTATTACAGCAGTTCCAAATGAAAACCACAAAAGATAAGTCTGGGCAATTTATGCCACTTAAATATTACATCAACCAAAAGATAGTTAAAACGTAATAGAAGTCTTAATGTGGAAATGGGCCAGGGTCCTCTTTCTAACTGGCAAACCCATAACCTTCGTTATCAGGCTCTTCCTGATAGTCTGCCTCAGGATCACCTTCCTAATAATTCCCATTCGGAGGATAGTGATATTCATCTTCATTGTTACCTTGATAGTTCTCCTCATCATAACCTAGACGTAAAAAGTCCAGGGTAGGGAAGGAGCCGTTAGCTTTTGAAGCTAAGTGAGAGCGTCTTAACCGATCACTCCTAATATAGATAAGGATATACAAGTACAACATATCTTGAAGCAACATTAATGAGCATATGACATGTAGAATGATGACATAATGCATTATCGATATATTCGACTTTAACTCGGCCGTGAACACCACAACTGACTCATGTGACTTGTTACATTACCAGTGTAACGCCGTTGGCTTAGAGTAGAATGATTACGTTGCTATCGTCGCCTAGCAGGGCCCTATAGCAGTTTTGGTTTTAAAAAGAGTGTAATCATTGGACTCTTAGGTCCTCGTGACCTTGCCGGGAGAATAGAATAGTTACAGCGCTATCGTCGCCTAGCAGGGCCCTATAGCATTTGAAAGGTAACTATTGTATTCTGATGGATACTTTTCTATCGTCGCCTAGCAGGGCCCTATAGCGTATCAATCATCAATTCATGCATAACTTCAATGATTTCAATGGAAACTCTGGCTATCGTCGCCTAGCAGTGCCCTATAGCAGTTTCGTTGTTGTTCCCATCTACTTGACTGTACCACTCGGACCACCGCGATCCATTTAATGTATATATTGATATGATTGGGTTAGTCCCCGTGACTAACCATGTAGATGTCAACATTGACATCAATACTCGACCATGTTCATGTGAATGTTCATGTGACTATAGAAATAGAAATCATGATAAACAAGAATATAAGCGATTATTAACTAAGTATGGAGTATAGTTAACTAACATGCGTTTATTTAAGAAATAATCTCAACATTTAAAATACTAATATTTATCAGTATCGTCCACACAGGACGCACCAGGCATACATATATGATCAAAGAATAATTCTATAATATACCAAGTGAGTTAGGACGACTCACCTCGAAGCGGTTGCGTAAAAACAAGCGTAGCGGTTCCTACAAAGCATTAAGATTACATAGAGCATTGATTAAATAAGTCTACTGAAATCAGGGGCATAATGGTAATTGTTCCGGGTGGGTTCCTAAACCTCAACATGATGATCTAGACATCATTCTGAGTCTAACGCCATTGACTAGACTCAAATCGGAGTCCGTCGCATAAAAGGCTGGGTTTTCTATACCAGTTTGGGCCCTAAAGATAAGCTGAATTTTTTATCGTGACAAAAGATCACCAAACTTTAAGGGAATATTCTAGACATTAATCTAAGGCTCTGGGAACTGACCGCGTACTTTTCTGAGCTATGGTTTATTTATTACGAATTTCTGAAGTTTAAAAACGTCTAATAATAGACTGCGGGGTCCCATAATTATAAAATATAATTTAGGGAGATATTGGGCCCTTATAAATATTTTTATTAAATACTAGGCCTTAAATTAGGCTAGTAGTATTTTCTCATAATTTTCGGGGCTCGTATGGTATTTTTAAATAATTAAAATACAACCAAACGGATACTTTATAAGTAATTAATAATTATTAAAATATTAAAGCTAGGGTCTTGTAAATAATAATTTACAAAATAGAGGTACTAGACCTTAGGAAAATTTAATATAATTATCCTATACTTAAAAAAAGTCATTAGGTATTTATTACCTAATTATTTTAATTTAAAAATATTTACTTATTATTTATTTAAACCAATAAATAATATAGCATATAATGATAATTCATATTTGCATAATATAAGGTTATTACCAAAAATAATACTACAATTTATTAAAATATAATTTACAGTATTATTGAAACCATTACTAGATTTTTAAAACAATTTAAAACCATTTATAATTATTAATTAATACAAAATATATTATAAGTAATATAGTTATACACTAATTTTGGTTAATATATATTAATATCACTAAAACAGTCTATTAAAACATTAATTAGGATTTACAAAATAATTAACCATTAAAAACAGACTAATAAAACCTTAATTAAGGTTATTAGAATAATCAAGACCTTAATAAAACTAAAACAATTCATAAATCTACTAATCTAGGTTAACAATTTAATAAAATGTAAATTATGGCTAATCTGGGTTATTAATGAGCTAAGCCCGATTAACAGAATCATTAATAATATAAAAATAGATTAATAACCCTTAATTAAGATTAGCAAGATAGTTAATAATATAAAAACAGTTAATTATAATTAACAGAAAACCCGTGGGCCAACCCAGATCCAAACCCGTACCCACGGGTCGCCCGTTTACACACTAGGGATGATCTAACTTAAAAGATCCGACCCGCTACCCGTTTCGTTGTTATAACCCAATACCCAATATCATTTACACATACATACTAACCCGAACCCATGACCCAAGACCCGACCCAATCGGGTAAACGATATAACCCGCATAAAAATGGGTTGTGTCTTCTTCGGTGAGGCCAAGCCGCCGGCGGCGGTGCCGATTTCACCGGAAAACTTCAAACGATCGTTTCTCTCTCCTCTCTCCATGTAAATTGATGAAACCAACGCCAAAACGTTCGGTTTGGGCTCCTCTACAACATACTAGGAGGCTATGATCTGGCTCATTCGTTTCCTACACCCACGGTGGGATTATTCTTTTCGGGTCATAAAAGAATAGTGCCATGCATGACCCATTATACACGTCCCAAATCAAACACTGCTTCTATGGGGTGTATCCGGGATCACAGGGGTCTGTTTGGTACAATCTTTAGGGGTCCTAGTGATGTATGAAATCTCAAGCTCCGGTGAGGAGCTTCCATGACTGTTTCGGGTTCAACAGAGGGCTTAGGCTCTATTTGGTTTGTGTGAAAAGGGTCAGGGAGTGTGTGTGAGTGTGTATAAGCTGTAGAAATGATACAGGGGATGGGGATTTACCTTCGGGGGTCTCGGGTTCCTCTCCTTCTCCTTCTTTACGTGAGTGAGAGCAGAGTGTGTGTGTGTGTTCCTCCCCCCCTCTCGGTGACACACATATATATATACACAGGCCCATATTCAATTCATTCATACATACAACCATCTATTCACACAGATTGGGAATCTGTTTGGAGTTGATGGAGTGATGGCTGATTTGAGGGTGAACTTTGGGGGAAGCAAAAGCAACCGGCGGTGGGAGTGGGTAGGCTAAGTCCGGCAGGTAGAGAGGGGGTTTGTTTGGGTAGTGGTATTAACCATAGGGTAATGGTAAGATAGGTTAGTACATAGGTTATTTTAGGTAAGATCCCATTTTCCATAAATGTGTGATATAGTCGTCGCTTAGGTTGACGTGCCTTGCAGTCTAAAATAATGCAGATTTTACGAACTTACGAGCAAAGTTAGTCCGGGTTTGAGATTTACAGTCTAAGTTAATAAGCACGCACCTACGTACGTTCGGTTTCTAAATTACAATATCAAGATACTGGAATTAAATACAACTCAAATGCGGGGACCCATTTTATTATCGACAGAAATTTTGCGGGTATTACACTATGATCCAATCACAACTACCTCAAGTAGTGCCTCCATGTGGTGGTCACCCTCCAACACGTGTGATTGATCCTATCCCCAGGAAGTTCACATTTAGTAACCAATGAGTAGTGTACCCTCCGTATGGAATGATCATCCCTGGCAAGGTGACACAAAATGCACTACTCATCTTACAATGAACCGATACTGGAAGATCGTGGGTTTTATTAATAAGACCCTCTCCCACTAGTTTTATTAATTAAGGATTTTGCTTTTGGAAAAAAGTGTTTCTACACATTACCCATAAACATCCAACGGTTACTAATGCATTGAAACAGTTTTTGAATTTTATTTTAGAAAACTTGTTTTACGTGCCTGTAAGTATTGACAATATAATTAAATACCAATCACAAAGCAAGCACATAAAACAAAAAAAATAAAATAAAAATAAAGGCATTCAAAAATGCCTCTATTTCCCATGGCTTTATTTCCATAGAATCTTCTTCTTGGTTTGATCGCCTCCAGCTCCATCTTCATGGACAACGGCTTCTCTCTCCATCTTCATGGGCTTCCTAATTCTATTACATTGGACCTATGCTTCTTTTGAAGCTACCAATTTATCTGTAAATAAAAAATATAGTAATAAAATAATGGCTAGGGAAACCGGTGCAACTTTCCTTTTCGTAGGATTGAAGTCGTAGAGTCCTTTACACATGCCTTAAAACCAAACCAATAATAAATAACACCAATCACAAATGTTAAATACAAAATTTAAAACTGATCTTGGTGCCATGGGAGGCAGTAGACTAACTTGCTACAAAAAGGTTAGTTGCACACACAACCATGCATACATATATAACCATTGGAACTACTAATTTATTTGCATACACTATAAACACTTTATGGAAGTTATTAGAACAAAAATAGCATCTCTGGTTCCCTGTCACATTCGAGCGATCGAAAAAGGTTCGATCGGTCGAACCTTCGATTGATTGAATAGAGTCCAATCGATTGAACTTTCAGTTTCACAGAATGATTTGAAATAATTTACAAAATAATATAAAATAAAAGTATATAATTTTAAAACCTTTTTAAAACTATGAAAAGAACACTAGAAAGAAAACCCTATTGGATCGATAGAAGAAAGTTCGATTGATTGAAGCATGCATTGGTTTGATCAATCGAAACTCTTTCAATCGATCGAACACAGAGCGTTTCAATCGATCGAAACAAGTTCGATCGATTGAAACTGCCATGCATCCAATGCAATCACAGATTTGTTTCCTGGTGCAAAAATACTATAGAAATAGATCTGTGACGATGCAGTTCAAAAATAGCACTAAATGCTAACATGCAAATCAAACTAGTGTTCTAAAAACGTATCTATAGATTTAAACAAGTGTGGCACTGATACCAATGGTAGGATTTAGGTTTTGAAAAAAATTTCAAATCATGCACAGCGGTAAATAGAGTTTATAAAACTAATTGGTAGCCCGGATCTACAACATGTTAACTCTATAGATGCATACTAGAGAGGGGACAAGATATATACCTTTAATTCTTGAACCCAATTCTAAAATCTTTGACTTCCAATAGCCTCCACTAGATGGTCTTCACTCTTTTGACTCCTATGGATGCTCCTGGAGAGACTAGGGTTGGTGGGAACCCTAATAAAGAGGATAGAGAAGGTTTAGGAAGCCCTAAATAGTTTTTATTGCTTCTAGTATAATAAATAAGACGAACTCAGATTTCTGGACGCAGCTGCCCTATTTATAGATTACCAGAACCGACCTTACTTTTAATCGATCGAAGTGACTTCGATTGATCGAACCTTTGGTTAATTGAAGAGCTTTCAATTGATAGAACCTGTTTAGACTTCAATCGATTGAAACTCTTTCAATCAATCGAACCTGTCTTGACAGCATCCACATGTGCCTTTCCAAGCATCCTAGCAGAGCTAAGAGTGCGACCTCCAAGGTTCTTTATTGTTGGCTCAGACCAATTGTTAATCCCCATGACCAAACTCTTTGATCAGTAAGTTAACCAACTGGTCAGTTAACGTTACTCCACTATAAAATGATAAATGCACTCCAACGCAAAAGAACAAATCCAAAGCGATATCTAGACTTGTATGTTACACTAGTGTCCCTCTACCATCAGCATTCATAATCATATATAGGTAGCCAGATAACTGTTACTATCAACCTGAATTATTATTACATCTTCCACTTTTTGAGTCCCATTCACCTCTTATGATTACCAAACATGTTGATAACTACTTATCAACAGGACTGCAGTTCTCAGTAATCAACTCGGTGACATTCTCAAGGGAATGCTTACTCTTTATTAGAGGGTAGAGTCTATCTTGAAAATATAAGTTCACAATTTTATAAACCTGACATACCCAAGATACCCAACTGTTGATCTTTTATAGATCTCACTGATTGGTAAGTCAAAGCAGTCATATTCATAGTCTGTGTTCATAACCGTCTCAAGATTGAGAACACGTACCTTATACAAGTTATGAGTTCCTATCGACTGTTGACAGTCTTAAGTGTTAATAGAAAAACTCAGGTTCATCAATGCACTATAAGCACTAGCATATTAACTAAGAGTTATACTCTAGTGATTGAGATTAATCAGTCCATCCAATGGTACTCAATCATGCTATAGTGTACACCTGATGAGATATCCAGTCTCATCATCGACAAATTCTAAGTATCAATGAATAATAATTCTTATCTCACTTGTATGCATCTCATACATACACGAATTACTTACTATAATACTTAAGGATTAACAATCATCTCCTGAAAGAAACATACATAATAAAATGTTAAGCCAATATCCACATATTAAAATGTCAATATCTCATACATAAAGTAATGGTTTAACGGCACAAACCCAACATCTTTTTTCGGCCTCGACCTCCATGACCTTCTCTGGACCATCTTCTTTAGTCTTCCCACTTTCTTCACTTAAAAGATTCTTCATAGCTGGGTCATCTAGTGTACAAATCCAATCCTTGATAGTAATTGGTTTTGCTGGCACCTGCAGGTACGGGTCTTCATAATAAGTAAACTCATGTGAGAAGATCTAAAAACCCTGGCTTCAAGCATTTATCTTTTTGATCCATCCATGGCTTTGGAAAGCCACAGAAGGGGAAATCTTCTCTTTCCTTAACGAAGTACCCATTGAGTATTTTTCCATATAGCTGTAGTGGCACGTTAGCTGCTTTCTTGTTCTCTTTTAAGTCTTGCCTTGATGGCTAATAACCCAACCTATGAATGTAAGTTTGTATCTTAATATCTTGAAACTCTGGCAGCCCTTGATGCTTTTTCCCTAAACCCATTCTTGGAAAGAAACCCATCTTCTTCATGATTCTAGCGACTAACGGACTTGCATATTGATCGAAATATAGTGGCAGAAATTCTCACAGCTTCATCTTCTATCATATTGATGAACAAACCCCCCTAGGCTTGTTTCTCCGTCTTGTAACTGTACCTCTAAAATTGAAGCACTTAATGATGCCTTAGTCATATGGATCCAGCTATCCCTAAGAATGTCGCAGACTTTATTCCCCCAAATACACTTTAATTTTAGATGGATTATTGACATTGCACCCAAACTGTCCAACCATGGCCTACCTAATAATAAGTTGAAAGAGGTAGGGATATCAATGATTTGAAATTTAGCTTCCATTTTTAAAGGCCCAATAGAAAGAATAAGAAAGATAATGGCCATGACTGCCCTTTGGGTGTTGTCATATGCTCTCACCTTCTGCTCGGATGGTATGAAAGTTGACTCATCTAGGCCCATCTTCTTAGCTGTTTGGAATGGATACACATTTAAAAAAGACCCATTGTCAACAAGGCAGGCAAGCATAGAATTTCCCAAACACTCAACAATTACATACAGCGGTTTATTATGGAAAGGCCGTCCAAGGGACAAATCATCTGAAGTAAACATAATAGCGAGAGCCAGAACCTTACTAATCATTCAAACAAGGTCCTTTGGAGTGATGTTAATAGATACATCTGATTGATTCAGAGCATCTAAGACTATTTGTCTATGACGCTTTGAAGCAATCAATAACTGCTAAATTGTGATATTGGCCTGTGTCTTCTTCATCTGTTTCAACACTCTATCTTCTTCTTCTTCTTTGCCTATTTTCTATTTTCCTTTATCTAGCTCTTGACCTGGGTGATCTTCTTTTAGCTCATGTGGTTTCAAATGCCACCCTAATCGAGTTAAAGGGCTGACCTCTTCCTTCATCCATAGGATGTCTTGTGCTTTGGTGACTCATAAACTTTCTTCTTCACCTTTGTCAATCTAGTACCATAGATCTTTTTATGGCCGATCGATGCTTCGGCTATCATCCCCTTTATACCAAATAGAACTATCAATTTTTGGTACCCACCAATCTAAAGCAGCAGGTTCCTCTATCATATTTCCTTCGCATTCTTCTCATAGCCATCTAGAGTGCAGATCATCATATCTTCTGAGAATTGCTAGGATTTCTTTGGGTGACCCATCTTGATGATCAATTTAGATGGATCAAAAAAGTTCCCTTTATACTCCAAGGAATAAATACTTGGTGGTGGCACAGCGTGGTGATTTAGCAATGGATTTTTAGTGACATTGGGCGGGTTGGTAGGTGGTTCAGATATCACCTTTTTGTCTATCAGGTCTTGAATCTCATGCCTTAATCATGTATATTGATTAGTTGAATGTCCTTGTTCTTGATGAAATTTGTAATACAAATCAGTCTTGAAGATCGGAGGAACTAGTTTTGACATTGGTCGTGATTCCAATAAGGGAAGGTGCCCTTTTGCCACCAATCTGTCATGGGCTGTGGATAGTGATACTCCCAGATCTAAGAGTTTTCTCAATGGCTTGTCTCCTACTCTTCTTGGATATTTCCTTTTTATATCAAATTTTCTTTCTCGTTCAGTCAATGCATTAACATTGGTGGGGCAAGAGTGGTCTCCCGAATGTCCTCCTAAATGTCTTCCCCCATAGTTCAGTCGCCTGTACCTATTTGCCGATTCTTCTTTCTTGACTACCCCTTCTTGGATTGCATCCTCTGTCCTTGTTCCCACATCGAAGACCTCAACGAAGGTGTTGATTGATTGAAATCACATCTTCTCTTAATAGACTGGCTGAAGGTTTTTCACTAACATTAGAATTTGTTCTTTCTCGGATGGTCTTTGCACCATCTTGGTCGCTTTGCCTCTCTACCTGCTTAAGTATTCTATGAAGGACTCTTTGCTACCTTGCCTTATGGTCTCCAGATCCTGAATGATTATATCAATATCTTGATCGTACTCATATTGCACAATAAATGACTTCACTACTTCTTCCCAAATTTTTGTCTTGCTTGGCTCAAGCGTGAGATATCATGATAAGGCAGCCCCAGTCAAGGTCTACTGACACAAAATGACCATCATTGTAGTACTTAACCCACTCGGCTAGAATGCCCTAAACACATTTATACATGGCTACGAGGACTACCCGTTCCATTGAACTTGTCAAAAATTGACATTTTAAACCTGGCGTGAAGTGTCTCCCGGACCCCATCGTATAATCCTTCCAATTCTAGTAAGTAAGTGTCCACCCCTTGAGCTTTTCAGACCACCCTCTCAAGCTTCTCCACCTTTTCACCCATTATTCTTTTTTTCTCAGCTTTTTCCTTCTCCATTCCCTCTTTCACTGCTCGCGGTTCATCAGCTCTCTGAACTTCTGGGTCATCAAACCAATCCTTTTCTTTTGTTGTCGGTGGATCAATCACCTGTGGGTTAGCTAATGGTGGTTGCTGCGCCATAGTCTCCATCATAGCCATCGTACGATTCATATTTTCAGCTTGTCACCTCATCTACTCAGCTTGCTATTCAACCATCACCCTCAATTCTGCTATTTCCCTTATGATTGCCTCTTGTGCAATGTTGTCTTTTCTTCTAACCAACCTTGCTGTTCAATCTCTAAACCAAATTGTGTTTGATGTGGGTTCTATTTTTACCGACAACCACATTTTATCAATTCGCAATTGGTTTCAAACTTATTTACATAACTTTCCCATATTCTTCTGTTATTTATCTTTTCAATTCTCTTTATTTTATTATTTGCTAATGATCGATGAAATGTTCATGAATGATTCATATGTCACATGGATGCAATGAATGTGTGTGTGTGTGTGTGCCTACTCTATATGCCAAAGCCAAAGAAAATCCTAATTCTAACACGTTGACATATAAACACATAAAAACCCCACTCATGTCAAATGCGCCAACTTGTCCTTTCATTGTGATCCTTGCTACCTTTTCCGAGGTTGGATTTTTTTTGGAAATTTTGAAATTCGCTTGAAAAACAATCCCCAGACATTCTGGAGTTTTTTTTAAAAAAATGGGGATGTGAAAAATATCTTTCAAAAAAATGTGATTGGGTTAGAATTTTGTTTTGGAATTCATTTAAAAAGATATTTCCTTAGATGAGGAGATCTCTTAAAAACAATTCTTAAGAATTTTGGATTTTTCCTTTGAAGGTAAGAATGTGAAAAAATACCTCGACAAGGGTTGACTTGAAATTTTAATCAAAAAGCGATTCCCAAAGATTTTTGAAATAGCGATTTTGAAGAATTTGGAATAAAGATGGCAAAAAAATCTGTTTGCTTTCAAACATGGATTTGAAATTCCGTGGGTAGAAGGATCAAATGATCAGTTATCATCGTACTTTTCATTAATTCAGATGCATACAAGGTCAATGATGCATAGCTAACAAGATCCGATAGGATGTTTCATATACCAAAATATGGTACGAGATCAAGGGCGATCACATTGTCCCATGATAACTTGACTGACCGGGTTGCCCCGAGCCTCCAAGGTCGTAGTTCCATGCAATCGACTAGCGAGACATGCAAGTGCAATGCAACAGGCACATAAAAATTAATTAATTTGATTAAAAGGATGTTTTCAAGCCTAATCCTCGAGTGAACCCAAGATCAGAAATTCTGGTCTGCCCAACCAGAGATTCTGGGTTCGATCCCCAGTAGAGTCGCCAGATTGTGGATATCTCAGGCTATCCACGTGTTTTAAACTTTTTCAAATTCAAATATGAGTCACCACTTAATTTTTAAAAGGAAAATTAAGAAACCATTTTTTAAAGCAAACTGATCTTTTTGGAAACCTGAGATTTCTAGGTTCGGAGATTATAGAATGAGAGGGGAAGGAGCCCGGCGGACTAAAGTACCCCCTATCATCCTATCTTATGATAGACCTCTACTCAATATCCTTTTTAATCGAACTATTAATCTAAGCATGCCCTCAATTAATACATAGATATATACATCACAAAAACATGTTGAAAAGGGTGCAAGATTGCTAACGATAAAACGACATACAAAACCACATATTTCAAATAGCAAGCAAAGTGATATGCAATAATGAACTAGATAACTTACCTGGGGTCCAGCTGCAAAATGGGAAATGTGCAATGCATACAAAAAGTAGAAATCCTAAGAAAAAGGTCTCTAATCACATATATACACATAAATCAAGACCTAGTCTAAGGTGTCGCACATGGAATTGAAAATCAATAAATCAAGAAATGAAATAAATGAGAAAAAGTCAAGAAATTATACCTCAATAGTGCTACAAAGCAAAGGGTTAGTCCGCATGCTTTGAACATAATTAATATCAAAATCTTAAATGTTATATCTAACTTCTAGCTTAATTCTATCAAACATGGAGAAAGTTTACATAATCATGAATTCCATCTAATTTGTTGAAATCACCACACCTCTGTAGATATACAAGTTTCAACTAGGAGCCAAGGCAATGTCCATATAGAGATGATGTAATCCCAACATGATTACAACGAACCCATGACTTGGTTTAACCAATTATGACTAGACATAATACAAAATGATGTCCTAATTGCTAGAATCTATGCATATGTGATGAGTGCATGAACATGAATAAAAATAAGCTAGAATCAGTTACTGATTTGGATCATTTAGCCTATGGATTTGAGTCTAATTAATCATAATCAAAACAAGGTTTAAGCCTTAGGTTATAGAAAAGTCATTTGGATCATTATTTACAAAGTTTACCGAATTTATAACAGAATTCCAGGAATTACAGAGAACAGACCAGACTTTTAAAAATAGGAAAATCATAATTCCCATGGTTCGATCTGAATGATTTTTGGATATGATGTACCTATGTGAGTCTAGTATCTAACCCAAAAGAAAATCAAAGATCGAACGGTCTAATCTCTGGGAATCGGACTAAAACTAGACATCACTCAAAATTTATATCCATCCAGAAATTTTGTATGATTTTCTAAAAATAGCAAACGAATCTGAATCACTTCAATCTTTTTTAAGGGATCTCATTGACTCATTAAACTTCATAGAAAAAGTTATTTAAAGTCAAAAATGTTTGATTGAGGCTCTGATCTATTCAAATCAATACTGACTTACTGTTCTAAAATTTTGGACAGAGAATGACTAGTTTACAAATCCCAAGGTCAAACCATGTTAACTATAAAATTTTACCAAAACAAAAATTACAGCGATAGATCTTTGTGTAATGAGCACATTCCAATTGGTCTCATTCAATTCCAATGGATCATGATTTAATTAAAAATCTTTGATCTCAGTTGGTTAATGAATTCACTGCACCATAATTGAGTTGGTGTTCATAATTTTGAATCAAACTTGATCAAATATGATATTGATCATCCTTATGGTAATGAAATACAAAAGAGATTCAAGGATTTAGCCTTAGATGAATCCCCATATAGACCTCATATGAGAAATCTAGAGATGGATTTCAAGGCCTTATTCAATCCTAATGAGCACAAGACACTTGAATTCATTTGAATCTAACAATCAAATCATGCCGATTACTAATCCTATATCTAATTCCTCTCCCAAATACATGATATCCTTGAGGAATTTGAACTTACTTTGTTCAATTCTCGTCCCAAGTTAATGGTCCTTGGAGATGAAAGTAAGTTTATGATTAAAGCAAATTTCCTCTTAAAAGGGCTTAATACAAAACTTGATCCATGATAAACTAGATCCAAATCAACAAATAAACAAGAATTCAATCACAATTCAAGTGGTGTGTGATGAAATGAGGTGAGAAGAGACTTTTTGAAAATTGTGTAAAAAGTCCTAGAGTTCTATGAATTGGAGACAAACTAAGTCAAGATTAGAAGATTACGTCTAGAAATCCTCAGATTTTTCTTGTTTCTTGATGAATATTTTCAAAATCTTCAAAATTTTCAAATTCTCCTTCAAGTTCTTCTTCAATCTCTTGAGTTTTCTTCAAAAAATTTTCTCAATTCTTCTCAATTGTATCTATATTTCTAATATTTTCCAACCTCTCTATAATGGAGACGAACATCCCCTTATATAGACCAATCTCAAGGGGTTAAGTTAGTAAATTTGGGGTAAGAACCCATGTGCCATGACATTCAATACGTATTACAAAAAATAGTCTATTACAGCGGGTGGCACTCGGTGAGTTATCCGCGGCACTCAACGAGTGCCGTTCTGTCACTCACTAACTGTCGGCGCGACACTCAGCGAGTGCCGCCAGCTTCACCATGTACTGCCTCTAACAGACTTCCCCCCTTTTTATTTATATATATAGATTATATACATATATATTTTTGTTTTATTTTCCTTTTTCCTATTTTCCTTCTTTTTATATATACTTTTAAAATGAACTCTCTCTCTCTTTCTCTACCTTTTTAAAGAAAATCCTTTTTCTTCATTACACCTGAATTTTTCTAAAAACCTGGTCTTTCTTTTGAAAATTTTATCGAAACTGAAAAACCTTCCGAAGAGCTTGAATCACTTTAAAGGTTTTTGAATTTTGTCGGACATTATCGTCATCGGTTTAGAGGTAAACATTTCCTGAATTCGACAGTCGGTCAAAATTGGGATGTCTACACCCCCTCACTTAAGACACCTATTGCCTCTATCTCTCTCTCTCTCTCTCTCTCTCTTATTTCGAACTACATTGGCTCTCACTCGAGCCACATCCTCTCTGGGATCCTTCGGATTGTACTACCACTTTTCTATTATTTGACTATATCTTATACACACTAACCTGCCTACGTGTTATGCATTTCATTACACATCATCCACACTACAAAAGAACTCATACACCATGCATGTAGAATCATACGTTGCTTGTACAGAACTAACTTCCCAAAGATTTTGATTCACTTTCTGATGTCATAGTAATAGTCAGCCTAGTACAAAACCCTATCTATCCCATCTCGTAACATAATGGTTAGCCTGGTATGAAGCCCGAGCTATCCCATTCTCTACAACGAATCCTAGTACATAGTATGGGCCATTACGTATCAACAACGTGTGTTAGTCTTAGCATACCAGACGTTTAAAGAGTAACAACATGCCTTAGTATTAGCATACCAACTGTTACACATCCCATTCATCATTTTTCTTTCCACAAACATGACTATCACTTACCACAACAGATCATGATCCACAAAGAAGACTCAACCCAACATAACCCATAATCTCCATGATCGCTTAAACCCACACCATTATGAACAAACAGACAGTATCCACGACCATCAACATACTATGTTATGCATGTCGGCTTCTCATTACGCATGTCCTTATATCAAAGATTCACTTATTCTACAACATTAGGTTCATTATTCAAACTTTTATCTGTATAACATGTTGAAGTCTCTTTCTAGCATAATAGAATAATAATAGAAAGCTATGATAAACATAGGACAATTGCAGCACCATTTAACAAAGGAACAATAGAATTCTATTAAAGTGCAATCAATTGGAATACATCAATAGTTGATTGGGAGAAATTAAGTGGCTATTGATTGGGAAAATGGGCAATCGATTGGGACAAAGTCTAATAGATTGGAAAAAGAGCCAATCGATTGAGACATATTCATTTTCACAAGAACGTGCTGGAAATGTCCAGAACTGAAATCACACATTAGAAGTCTATTTTCTTCGTACAAAAACTCAAAAAAAAACATCTCATTAAGCTACTAAGTGAGTTTAGGAACACACAAGTGTGTAAAAGTGAGGTGGTGTGCTTGAGAAGCTAGGACCTCAAGGTTTAATGGAGTATTTCTTCTCTTATTCTCTGTCTTCTCTCTTTTCTATCTCTTTCTTCTTTCCTTCTTCTGCTTCTTCTGTTCTTCCTCTTCTCCTTTTGTTGTAAGTGTTGGTGAGGTGTAAGAGTGTATATATGTGAATATATGTGTATGTATATGTAGGTTTTGCCAAGAAAACACCCAAATAGAGTTGAGTATGTTTTTGGTTCAGTGTTTATAGACATAGGGTCGTATACAGCCAGCAACAGCTGTCCATCACGCAAAAAATACATGGAGACCAAGTTCAGAAAGTGGCGATCGATGGGGTTCAGGTGGCAATCGATTGGACTAAGGCGGGAAGTGGCAATCGATTGGTTGAAGTGCCAATCAATTGGTGAACAACAACAAGAAATCGATTGGTCTAACGCAAACTTCACAAAAGACAAGGTAACAACAATGTAATATTATTGAACCTTGTGGCATAAACGTATTTTCAATTGCAGCAAAAATATGGGTATTACATTATAATAATTCTATAAGTTACATTCCTAATCTTATTAGGAAATCACATTTTATTGGAAGACTTTCTTAAATCAAATGTAAACTTATACTATTATTGTGTTACTTTCATATTAACAATTTAATATTACGTAGGCCCTCATAGCTTCTTCTAATTACACATTTCCCCTTTCTGTGTGACCTCTTAGGTTCATACTAATCTGTTAGTAGGGATTAATATTTTAAGCATTGCAATTAGAACCCTTTCTAATTGATATTAAATTAGAAAACCTTATAATTCTCCCTTTTTAGAAAATAATTATAATAAATAAATTATTATCTTCTGGGCATCTACTGGTCATGAGTGACACCTAGTAGCATATCATAACACGCTCCAGATAATCTGAAAAATAGTGAACCTTTTTATTAACAGTTTATGTGCAATTCAATCCTTCTATCACACAATGTCCCAATTATATCCTTTGGGTTATGGATATATGATATAATTATATGTTTTCAATCTAGTTGATATTACTCTGTCTAGAGAAATTAGGAAACTTTTTTCGAATTGTCACCCTACTTTGGCCAAGGAAACTTAATTGAGTTATATCTTAGAATATCACATAGGTCATTCTCTCTCTTACTTGAGAGTGACAGACTCCTTGTTGTACATTCATATGCATCTATGTGCAACTCATCACCCCTAATAATACATGAATATGCCTCAGGTGAAAACATAAACACAGCACAATATTATAATGTGACAACCCACACATAAGACAACTATGACGTCTCAAGTCTAAGGATCACTTGTACTACTATAACTAAGAACAACCCATTGATAGATAAGTAAACTCCAGTTGGATGTTCTTTATAATTGATCACGTTCAGTGAACTCGCTCTCTAATCAAGCACCTACATGTCTATTCCAGTGTCCCCACACTGATGACTCAAGAGTAGTCATCTTTTATCAAATACAATAAACATATTATTAATTGCCCAATTTAATAATCCTACGACTAAGAACATTTTAAGAATAAAGTTACCTAGAAGTATAAAGTCCTATTTCTTAACTCTTTAAGTACATACCTTCTCAACTTTAATTCTATGGACTTATCATGAAAATTGAACAACAATAATTATCATGATCGATAATAAATTTGCCCTTTGATAACTAATAAGACTGTTAATGAATGTAATATTCCTAAAACACTCCTCCAACAATTGGCTTTTCGGGAATATTATTAACAATCTCCCACTTGCACTAAAGCCAATGGATTTTTTTTTATCTTATACACATCTACACAAGATGGCTATCCAAATGCTGCTATAACAAGGCATTAGTGAGTGGATTGCTCAGCATCTATTAATACCATTTTTTTATCCTTAGCTTGAGCTAT
Source organism: Hydrangea macrophylla (assembly GCA_033977485.1). NCBI lineage: Eukaryota > Viridiplantae > Streptophyta > Magnoliopsida > Cornales > Hydrangeaceae > Hydrangea > Hydrangea macrophylla. The sequence goes on from CM066990.1 coordinate 36,713,752, forward strand.
TGGCCCATGGCTATCACAGTATATAGATACTTGTGATCCAATGGTAGGAATCGTTCCTAGTTCTTTAAAGAACTATTGATCCAACCAATTATTCTTTCTGTTGTCTAAGCAGTAAGGTATACAACCTTATTGTTGGATTATGTTATAATGTCTCACATACAACATTTTTCTAACTAATCAAATCCTCACCTAGGTAACAATTACCGTGAAGTGGATTGTCTAGCATTGTAGCAACCTATATTTTTTGCTTCCCTAATAAATAAATAAAATATCATTTTAATTTTTACTACTGGATATTTCTTCTAGAAATGTTTCTATTTTAATATATAATAATACTCGTGTTATTAATTGTTAAACCAATTCAATTTCATTTAACTAAGGTGTACTATTTTTAATCATGATGTTATTTCCATAAAGAATTTGTAGTGATATTATCAGTTAATAATACATTACCTTTTATTTTTGGTAACCTTAGTAATTTTAATTATATTATTTATGCATAAGACTACACCCCAAGTTACCCTATGATTTGGGATTAAAACTCTTAATAAAATGTTAATCACATTTCTTGAACTTTTGTCCCTAATATGGAAGTTGGGGTATTTTTCTAGACTAGCCGAACCAAATGTAACTGAACTAACTGAACCAAACTGATTAACAGACTAACTGTATAATTGGAAGTGATTGCATCAATCACTTCTCACCAGCTGTATCTTATCTTAACACTCACTCCATTTACAAGTTGCAAACTAATTGTTTGCTTATATATTGTGTTCACACCTTGCAACAAAATTCATACACAACACACTTTGCAAACACATTCTCATTTACAATAAACATTTCAAAACTTTAGCTCTCAAGCTTTCTTATCCATTGCTACCTCTCTCTCTCTCTCTCTCACTCTCTCTCTCTCTCTCTCTCTCTCTCATTATATATACAACCCTCTCAAAATGCAAGCACACAATCACAAACATATACACTGCTGGAATTTATACAAGAATCACATTAGAAGGAGGAGATGGTATCACAGTAGCCATAGCCTTTGATTTCAAGGCTTGAACTTATATTTCAGAATTTACAGTTTTCTTCGACAAGTCTCACAGCTCAATCGAGCACATGGTAAGTCTTTTAAACTCACTCATAATTTAATATTAGTCATTATACACAAGCCGGGGGTATCAAATATAGAGATATACGTGCATATACATATATATAGTTTAGAAGCTTCAAAAATGGTGGTCTCACAACACTTAATAAAAATGAATTATATAAATTGGGAAGTATAGATTACAACCTCAGTAAGCTCTATTTCAAATCTTAGACCTTAATTTGTAACAGTTGTAATGTATGGTTAAAGCAAAGTTTTGACGACTCTCGGATTTTCATCAATAAGTAAGGCTACGTAAATAACTGAGGCTTAAGAATTATATATTCATAATATACATGGAAAAATGAAGAGAATAGTGTATTACACTTACTCTATCGTTTAAGTTTGTAAAACTCGTATTTTGTTCTACAACTATATAGTCCTGAGGTTGAAGACGACCATGACCGGTCATGAAACATGACCACTACCGGTCACAACCATGACTGGTTATGCAAAATGACCATGACTGGTCATGCCCCTCTTTGACAGAATGATTTGTTTCACTGAATAGTGCATTCACTTTATGTTAATTCCATCTATGCCATTGAAGTAAATCATTTCTCCTTTCCATTTATTATTTTACTAGTCATTAATGTAATTAACGAAATACACCCCATTTGGATTCAATAAAAATGCTTTTAAAAGTCAATTTCTTATAGATAAAAATACAACTTTCCCTCCGAAGGCAAAATTACCGATTCCTGCACAGTGTATGATGTTGGAGCATTATTTTTACTAGGTTCCCTTCCTATTAAAAATTCTTTAAAATCATATTTTGATATATAGGGATCTAGATGAACTGTTTGTGGGACTTTTAAAGTCTCGAATCGAAAATCTTATTTTTGACTATACTTAGCCATTTTGGCCATTCTGGGTCAACGATTAACTTTTCTTGACTTACCCAAAACCCTCTTAAAATTTTCGTGTACTTCTTCCTCTATCGATTGGTCTTCTTAAGATCATTGAAGCTTTCAAAAGAGTTTCAAATAAAGTTATTAATTTCATTTTACATATCCACACTAATGCCCATGTCAGGATGTGGGGCGTTACAGGTTCTATTTCATACTATGAACTACTGTACATTCTATTTTAAAGATTTGTACATCACTGCTACTATTTTATAAAGAAAAGGAAAACAATTATGAAAATGGAATTTGAATAATTTGATTTTGTTATTGATAATAACCATATGTATAAATCGCTCTGATACTATTTGTAGTAATCAAAGGTATAAATAGCTCTGATACCATATAAAGGAAATGTAAAAGGAAAAGTATGAATCACTCTGATGCCACTATAAAGAAGAAAGATTAAAGTCATATCGCTCTGATACCTTTATGAAATGTGAAAAGAAAGAAAGAGAATAAGTCATACACTTGTATAGTCGAGATGGCATGTTTGACATGGGTCTTTTGGTTTCAACATATATGTCTTGTAGAAGCAATGGGATATAGATTGTTGGTAATGGTTTTTAAGTCAATATCTTGATTGTTGATCGGCCCTCGGGTGGCACGGTACTATCTTGGTGAACGTAGATTGACCATTCAACCTTGGGAGGCACGCTAGTATATCAAAATCATTTGGCCCTTGGGAGGCATGCTATTCTGAACTAATGGTATTGTATGAGTAGATGGAGGTAACGGTGACCTCAAATATCTTGATGTGGTATTGCCGATAATACCAATCATTCGGCCCTTAGGAGGCACGCTATTCCGAAACCATACGTCAGTTGTGAGATTTGTAATTAAGGTAAAAGAGTCGGTGAGATGAGAAGGTTGCGTTGTTCACGCATGGTTGCATAAATTGTTTACATGGAGAATTGTATCGCATGTTTTATTGTATAACTGTTGAAAGGAATAAAGAACAATATGTTTCCTATGAATATTCACATGTTGATCTATATCTTATGGATTATTTAACGATGTCTTGGAATAAGTGATTAACCGTACTTTAAGGTACTGAACATAGATGGCGATTAAATATGCTTTTATATACATTGCGCGTGTTTTTTATTACATTTACTCAAATTGTATTCAAGCTGGTGACACTTATGTCCTGGACACCCAACCTATCTAGGGTTCTCAGGAAATGAGGATACAGAGGACTGCGGCTATGCTAGCTAGAGACAGAAGCTTTTGGAAGAAGACCTCTTTTATATTTTGTTATGTTTAAGGTTGTAAGCTAAGAATATTATGTTTTTTTAGAATAATATTGTAAAGGTAATACGTGCCTAAGACAGATATTGATGTAGTAGTTCAGTTAAGTTTGAGGATGGAGTATTAAGTTTGATTTATTCCTACTTGCAATTACTCTGCATTAGCATTACTGTTTAATTGTATTATGGACAATTGGGATCCTCTCACCTGCTATGGTCTACGGGTCCCAAAAGGAAATGAAATTTTTTCTCTATTACTCTCCATTACAGGAACAATCTTGTAGTACTTCCCAAGTACTCAATGATGTTCTTAATTAAGATCCATTACTCTTTGTCTGGATTTAACTAATATCTGTTCGTAACTCTTTACATTACTGATATCAGGTCTGGTATATTTCATTGCATAAAACTCCCACTGCGAAAACATATGGTATCCAGCTTATGAAATCTCTCTTTGGTGTCTTAGAACTCGTGCCCTACAAAGAGATGAATTCCTCACTTGAAGGTCAACAACCTTTGCTATTGAATCCCATATGATGAACCCTTTCAACACTTTGTCTATGTACCCGGATTGGGATACCCAAGCAACCTTCTATATCTATCTTTATAGACCTTTATATCCAATATATTGGGTGCTTCTCCCAAGTCTATCATGGATAGGATTTGTGAATTAGAGTTAGACCGATAATAATCATTCCTACATCATTCATAATGAGTAGAATACCATCATAGAAAATAAGAATGTGACTGCTCTCCCTCAAAACTTTTAGTACATACAATGCTAATCCATATTTTGATGGCAATCAAACTCTTTGATTGTCTCATCAAATTGGATGTTCCAACTTTGAGATGCCTACTTGAGTCCATAAATGGATCTCTGCAACTTGCACACCTTGTGGCCTTCACCACGAGATGTAAAAACTTCTACCTACTATATACAAATGTTCTCCTAAACCATTCAGGAATATTGTCTTTACATTTGTTGATATATCTTCATAGTCATATCATGCAGCTAGCAAGCATAATCCTTATGATTTTTAGCATAGTCGTTGGCGAAATGATTTCTCATAATCAACTCCTTATCTTTGTTTGCCACCTCTTTTCCAATAGCCTAACATTATAGATCTCCACCTTTCCATCTGAGTCTTTCTTCCTTTTATATACCCATTTGTAGCCATTTCAATACAATACCTTAGGACATCTCCATTAAAGTCTAGACTTGGGTGGAGTACAAATAATCCATCTTTGATTTCATGACTTTTTGCCATCTACTCGAATCAATGTCTGACATCACCTCTTTGTAGTTAGTAGAAACACTATTTCATTATTGTCTCCACAATGAAAAGTTCTTAGTCACCTTTATGGAGATCAAAATATCTCTTGTAAGGTACATGAGTTGTACTAGGTCTACAAGGAGGTTGTATAATTGAAGGTTCTACTTGTAGTAATCCATGAGGAGAATTCCTCGAGTTGGTCAATGTTGATTTATGGTTCTGAGGACAATTCCTCTTTTCCCCAATGCCATTATATTGATCAAACTCTATTACAAGAAATAGGGAAAACTTGCTAACAAACATTTTTGTTTGCTTTAGGAAAATAACCCATAGGGTAACCAAGAAATCCACATTTTACCGACCTTGATTCTGATTTGTCCAATTATTGTATCTTTGCATAAGTTGGGCAACCTCAAATCTTAACATTCTTAAGTCTGAGTCTCTTCCTATACCATATCTCATGTGGTGTTTTAGGAATAGATTTAGACGATACCTTATTTAGTATATATGTTGCAATTTGTAGGGCATATATCCAAAAGAATATAGGTAAATCTATGGAACTCATCAGTTTATCATATTCAATAAAATGCAATTCCTCCTTTCTGACACCCTATCTGCATGTGGTGTTCCAAGAGGAGTCCACTGAGATAAAACACAATTTTTCTTGAGATGATCTTAGAATTCATTGCTTAATTATTTACCTCATCGATCTTATTGTAGGACCTTAATAATTGTACCAGTCTGTTTTTCTTCTTCATTTCTGAATTCCTAATTCCTTGAACCATTCAAAATATTTAGATGTATATTTCATCAATTAAACACAACCTAACCATGAGTGATCATTGGTGAAGGTTATGAAGTATCAAAAACCATCTCTAGCAACTGAATTCAAAGATCCACAATTGTCAGTGGATATTAGTCCTAATATAATGGTAACTCTTTTCCTATGTCCAACAAAGGGTGATTTGGTCTTCTTACCCATGAGATAGGATTCACAAGTTGGACTAACTTCGTAAGCAAGCGGACCAAAATGTCCATCTTTAGCCATCTTGTTAGTCCTTTTATCACTATTATGACCTAATGTTAGATGCCACATATAAGAAGGATTAATTTCATCAACAGGTTTATTTGGTCTTTTATCTTACTCTACTCAATATAACCAAAAACCACCATCTTATTTTGATAAATAACGATCGTTCAAGTTTATACCAATTACCAATCAAATCACTATTTAAAAATTGAGAAATTATTGTTATGTAAAACACCTTTTAAATAAATTTCTTTTCACTAAAGGATTTCATTATAACTTGACAATCTGTCAATTCCAAACTATTCTAGACAGTAAGACCAGCAATGGGTCCCAACAGTTAGTGTAGCAACTCTTGCTTCATTTCCATCTTGATGGGTAACCTATTATTTTACTTGCTCTTCTACTTCTTTTAGTACTTGCATCATCAATGTAGTTGTGTGAACTAGAATTAGTATCCAATACCAAAATAGAAGTAGAACTAACAAACAAGTTAGTTTTTCATATCAAGTAGATTAGACATCCCTTCTGAAGGTTTGTCTCTTAAAGAATAGTACTTTTCTAATGCCATATTTAAATCTCAATAGAAACAATTTTGTTTTACTTATGAGTGGGTGAGCTTGACTTTTCTTGATTCTACATTATGTATTCATTAAGGCTTCTTCCCCTTATCATTCCTTTTGATGATGCCAAATTTTAGGTGTACAGCAAGAAGAAGAAGACTGGAATTTGGATATGGTTTGGCCCTGTCAATGAAGAAACCTACGTCCAAGTGGTGTATTCGAACACTTTCACTAAATTGGAATGTTACAAAAGATCTTTGGTGAACCAACAATGGACTGGCACTACCAGAGGTCAGCCGGGTGGTATGCTACCTATCTACTGTGTAAATAGTTCGATCCCCTCTATAGGGAGGGAGAGGTCTTTTTTATACATACAAGAGACCTTCCCATACATGGAAACTACACTGATAAGGTAACATAATCAGATTTGGGTTTGATTAGCATAATCCATACGAGTTTCATTAGGAAACTCTCTCTATATTCCATTAGTCTTCTAGTTGATTTAGGGAACTTCTGGATGAAACTGGATTGCGTCACCAAGCTAGCCTGAGCTATACTTCGAGGACCTGGGCCCAAGCGGTGTTCTCGACCTGTAGGCCAGGTCGTTGGTCACCGAGTCTTGCTCTTATTGGTTGAATATTTTTGTACACATCACTTGCCCCCCATTTCTAAGGTTAAATTGGTGCTTCATCGGATGAGGCTTCGAAATTGGTATAGCTTGGGAGAACTACTTAGTATCGGACCGATCGCTTTGGTGATTCGAGTTGACATCTAACTCTATAAGCCCATGAGCTTGGGGTCCAACTTGCCATGTGTCACATGGGGGTTGGTCTGGTCAGGATCCAACCAAGTTGGTACTAGGGCAACCAGGCCGTGATAACTAAACTGAACCATCACATCATCATTAATTACGTGTGCCTTTTGAGGTGTTGCTTCAGCTGCCCGAGGTGCCAGTTATTAGGCATTTAGGCTAGAAATCTTTTGGGCCGTTAAATCTAGAATCATCTGGACCGTTCGTGCAATCTATATAAGAGACACTTGGGAAATTTTATCTCCCCCCGCTGTGTTGACAAAAAATACCGAGCGGTTATAGAGAAAAAGCATCTGGTCAAGGATCTTAAGCTCTTCCCTGTATTTCTTTCTTGTAAGTCTTCATCCCCTAGCCTTGTGATTCATTGCTCTTTTCCTTCTCTTCTTCTGTTGTTTTCATTCTCGAGCGAGACTAGAGAGCAGGAGTCTTGTAGGTTTCATGAGGGAGTGGGACTTATTTTTTATTTTTTTTAAGATTTTGCTCTTTTCTTGGGGCAGGGGGTTCTCTTCAACCCGTCTAGTTGGCATGTCCCAAGCCCGTCCTTTCTGAGTGCATCTCACAACCAAGACTATTTTCCCCTTACCGTTTAAGCTTATAGATCTTCCACCTCTGTATCTTAGGCTAGGGGTAAGGGTGGGCATTCGGTCAGTTTAATTTTGGGCAAAACCGTTAGCCGAATCGATTTGATCGGTTTTCTCTCTGCTAGAACTGTCAACCGACCGCTACTGTCGGTTTTTGATCGGTTCACTTTATGTCGGTTGATTATTGGGCTTAATTCCATTAAAAATTTGATTTATATTGGGCCTATTTTGAAGACACCGCCTATTGGGCCAACCGAATAATTGGAAACATAAGAAGAGCATGGAAGAAACCTAGCCCATAATAAACCACTCAAATTGGGCCTGATTTCAAATAATTTCATATGTATAGGCCTACCTGGATAATTGTAAACATATAATTACATATAAGAATAGGGAAGAAACAAAGGCACTAATAAATACTACCAAACTCCAAACATTTGCAATATGCAATATGTCTAGCAGCAAACATATATAGGTCCACATACTAACATAGCATACAACACTAAACAATAGCAAACATGGTCATTACTTCAGTTCACCAAATCAAGTAAACCACAAACTAAATAAATAGAAAAAAGTAGCTACTGGCACTAAGCGTTCTTGATAAACCATCCATATTCCATGCTACTTGCAAGTTCTACATTTGGCATGCACTATTTTCCACTTGGTTCTGCATCCTCAAATTCTACAAAAAAATTATCAAGATATTAGTATACGAGAAAAAAAAATGTACAAGATATATTAGTAAACTTGTAAATTTAGATTACCTGCATCATAACAATTATCAAACTCTTCAACCCCTCCAACAACTGCCAAATAGAAATTGGTTGGGTAGCTTGAAGCTAACTTTGTCCACATACAAGGGTTTATACCATGTTGGTAGAGAGTGAGCTACAAAATAGATCAAGGATCCAGCCTCCTGTACTAAATGTTGGCTCAGAAGCAATGGTAGAAACAGGTACCACCAACACATCCCTTTGCTACTTCCCCTAAAACTTGATACCTATGAATATTAACCTTCCACCAACCCAATATATCAAAATTCTTATTATTTGCACCTTCATGAGTTTTGGCTAAGTACTTTTCTACCTCATTTTTACAATCTTTAGATTGTTGACTATCTAAATACATGTTATAATGGCAAGCAATAATTATATGGGGATCATCACAATCCTCATCAATTTCCAAGGATGGTTTCTCGCTCTCCCACTTGCTACTTCCATATTTGGTAAGTGAGAAGAAGCATAACTTTCATACAAACGTGTGAATGCTCCCTTCACTTTACCAATCATATTATTCACTTTCTCATTCTCATCTTCACCCCCATACATCTCATGGAAACACCATTGCAAATAAGATAACTTCTTTCTTGGATCAAGTAAGACGGAAACATATAAAAGAAGAATGATTTTATCCCCATTTTTCCAATACTTGTCAAACTTTTCTTTCATGTTTTTTGCCATTGTAGAACACAAAACATTCCGACTTTTACACAATTGATATTTTTTTCTTTTAATTACAAAATTTCATTGAAGAAAGTATTGGAAGTTACATACAAAGTACCCGAAAACCGCTTGATTGCCAAATAAAAAAGTTTCAAAAACTTCACAAAAGTCCTATATTTTCCCAATCTTCTTCATTCGAAGGGTCACCATTCTCACTAACATCTTGCATGAAGAAGTAGTCCTTATATTTTGGGTCCTCAAAAGCCATTCTATCAAGTGCCTTATCAAATTTTTGAGCACATTCCAACATTAGATAGGTGGAGTTCCACCTTGTTGGGACATCCAAGCATACAAGACCGTTTCCCCAATCCCCAAGTTGTATCTTCTCAACACAATTCTTGAAAAAAAAAACAAATCAATGTGGTGAGAATTTAACATACCTCACCGCATCTCAGACTTTAAGAATTGAGGTGTCAAATTCTTTCAACCATCACATACAATCAAATTTAAGAAATGAGCACAACATCTCATGTGTAAAATTTTATGCCCTAAGATGGTCCTCTTCTAATATTTTACTACCGCTTGATAGAATCTTATGGTTGAACTAGTCGAAACTAGCATTATCTACAATCAAAGTAAATATGCTGTCAATGTTCCACTCAAGTAGGCATGTCTCAATCTTTTTCTACCGCTTGATAGAATCTTATGGTTGAACTAGTCGAAACTAGCATTATCTATAGTCAAAGTAAATATGCTGTCAATGTTCCACTCAAGTAGGCATGTCTCAATCTTTTTCCCAATTGTCTCTCCCTATGGCCATCTCCTTGACAAATATTTAAGATCCTTTTTTGTAACTTCCAATTATCATCAATAAAATGACAAGTAAGACGCATATAATTAAGATTTTGGTTCAAAGTCCATGTGTCTGTGTTAAGATAAACCCTTGGCCTTTCAAGGCATCCTTTAACTTAACCATCTCAGACTTGTATATTTTAACAAAATCCCTTGCCCCACTCTGTAAAGTGATGGTATGATCTTGAACTTAGGTTGCAACATAGTAGAATAATTTCTAAAACCTTATTTTCTACAAGTTGGAAGGACAACTCATCAACAACGATCATCTAGGCAAGATCTATTCTTGTTGCATCCACAGAAAAGCTCATTACCACAAGTTAAACCCCCTATTCTCCATCTTTTTTGGGCTGAAAATAGAGGGTTTGTTGTACCCCTTCTAATTTTTTATCATACTTTGGGCAATTGGACAAATAGGCAATCATATTAGTTGTCCCATTAAGTTTAGGATCCGAAAAGTACTTCTAGCCACAATAATTACAAATTGCCTTTTGTGCACCATCCTCTTCAATTCTTTTAAAATGATCCCACGCAATGGATCGTCTTCTACGACTAGTCCTTTTAGTTTCAGATTTTGGTTGAGTTTCTTGAGTTACCTTGGCCTATCTAGTCCTCTTAGACTTAGCTGGGAGTGGAGAGGGATGGCAGCAACATCATCCCCAACATCTACAATCTCCACATCACTAGGTCCAACCGTGACGTCTACCATTGCACCTATACTACAACATCAACAATAACGAAAAACAAGATTTTTATCAAATTGAATGACCACAGTGAATGTAATATTTGGGGGAAAAATACAACATACTGTTGACATGCGGCAAAAAAAAATAGAAATCTTAGAACTCTTAAAAGAAAATAATAATAATAAAATACAACATACAACATACTCACCTGCTTATATAAGGCTAAATTTTTTTGAAATAAAGTTGAAAATTTTTCAAGAAACAAACACTATTTTTTTTCTTGAAAAAATACAGCATACAACATAATCACTCTATTAAAACAAACACACTTTTTTTTTTAAAATTAACTCATGTATTGAAACTTACTGTACAGATATTAATTCACAAAATTTCTATTGTTTTGATATAAAATCGAGCACATGTCAGGTAAAGAGAAAGAAGAAAAACATACCGTATAAATGGAGGTTTGAGTTTCGAACGATGGTGTGCAATTCCTTCAAACTATGCAATCTAAGACTGAGAGAGTGAAAGGGAAAGTGAGATCTACGATTCCTTTGAACTATGCGATCTTATACTCAGAGGCACTGATGGTCGATGGTGGAAGTCCTGAAGGAAGATGGACAATGAGAGGGAGAGAGTGAAAAAGAGAGAGAGAGAGAGAGAGAGAGAGAGAGAGAAGGTAGAGAAGTAATGTGAGGTGAGGCACTGAGGCGGATGGGAATGACTAATGAGGCTAGGGTTCTCATCCTCTAATGTATTAATTATATATATCTTATATAATATAATATATTAAAAGCACATTCTTAAGTTAACTATAGGTCGGTTCGGTTATAACGGTTTTATACTTATGTAAATCTAGAACCAACCGTGGAACAAAAAAAATCATAAAATCTCAACCAAATCGACCACAGGCCGATATTAAACCAACCATTGCATATCAGTTCGGTCGGGTTACGGTCGGTTCAGCGATTCGGTTCGATTTTTACACACCCCAAGCTTGGGCTTGTAGACATATACTTAGGCCATCAATTGCTCCCCTAACCTATAGCAGGGGCTTTACACATGTGCAATTCTTTCTTTAACTCTTCTTCTTAGTCAGAAGAAGAATATTCATGTATGGGGACATCCAATAATCTGCTTGTGTCAGACTTAGATAGGATCAGGCAGAAGTTCGATTGTTTGACAACTTCTCCCTTGCAGTGTAGGTCGGTGATGCCCACGTTCACTGATCAGGGTATGTCACCCTCTATGAGGACACATTTCTCGCTAGCCTTCATCTCCCCCTCCACCCTCTGGCCTGGGACTTGCTCATATACCTCGGCATTGCCCCTGGGTAGCTTGCCCCTAATGGCTAGAGATTCCTAATGGGGGACCAAATGGCCCTAAATCTTTAGGTATAAGCTTACCCTCTAGGAGTTCTTATGGACTTATCAACCATTCTCGCTATTTGGGGAGGTCGGCTTCTTTTCCCTAAGCGCTCAGCAAGGGAGGAAGATCATAGATAAATGTGTGAGTAACAACAAGGGGTAGAAGAGGAAGTTTTTCCAACTATCCACCTCGGGTTTTGCAGGGCGGCTCCAGGAGTTCCCCTACCAACCGTTGGAAGGCGTGTTGAGGGGTAAGGCTTTATGTATTGAGTGTGCTTTCTTTGCTTCATATTTATTTTACAAACATCAACTAACTCTTGTTTATTTTTGTAGCGGGATCTGTCAACCTACCAAGCATCCCGAACGAGTGCCAGAAATGTATAAAGGCGCTAGCTTAGGATCCCCTCAACACTATCGACGTGTTAACCTAGACCGGAACCCATGCAGTTACCTTCGAGCCCTTTGGAATCTTTGAAGCACCGTATTTCCGCCAATCATTCCTAGTAAGCTTTTGGTTCTCGAATCTACTTCTTTAGATCCTCCCTTGTGGTTGACTCACCTCTTTTTCCAATTCTGTAGATATGGCCCCCAGGAAGGACTTCTATGCCTCGAGGGAAAAGGAGGTTGTCGCTACTGCCTGGGTGGGTTAAAAGAGAAAGAGGGGTGATGCGGTCGCTAGTCCATAACTCTAGCAGCTAATATGCATGCCAAGAGAGGAACCGGTTGGGACATCGATCCCTCGGGTTGAGGTGGTGTCGACCACCGAAAAACTCCCAGGTAATGTCCCTACCGGTATCCCGTATGTAGAGTCTGAGGAGGAGACCTAGAGGAGGATATAGGCTACCCTCATCTCGAGCTAGGTCGAGAAGTATGAGGGGCTGGCTCCTCAGGCGCATGTGGGGTGGCTTTACAGCCTCTCTATTTTGGTAAGTGGTTTATCCCCCTTTTATTATTATTTTTTTTCCATAGATTAACAGACTTCTGTCCCTTTTTCCATGCCTATTATCTAGCTACCGGGGTTGAATCCTCCCTGCTTGGGCTGGCTGAAAGGGCGACTATTGTTGAGGCTGCTCTTCTTAAGGAGAGGGTGGCTCTGAAGGCTGAGGAGTCTGCCCTGGGTACGGAGAAGGAGAAGGAGAAGGAGAAGACCAAGGCATTGACCTTGAGCCTAGGAGCAGTGCAGGAGGAGCTGGAGACCGCTCGGGAGGGCCTGGTGGCTACAGAGGTTGAGAAGAAGACCATGGCTGAGGCCTTAACTGCTCGGCAGGAGGCAGAGAAAGTGGCAGAGAAGGGATTTGGATGATTAAGGACTTTAAAGATGATTCAACTTGAGCCTGTAAGTTGAATCTAGGTCTATAGAATTGTAATCATTATTCAACAATGCATGCTTTCAAGCTCTAAGCTTAAACGATAATAATAAATAGTCTTCATGCTTTCCATGGACATCTTGTCTTCTCCAAGTAGGTTTCACCTAGCCTCTTCTGCCTTGTAGTCTTCTCATCCACTTTTCTAAACCTAATTTTACATGACTTTTAAGAAAACCCTTGATTTATAACCAAGGAGGAGGTACATAGGAGGGAGATAGAATTTAAAAATTACAAACCCAAATTAATAAAACATTCGATCACATTGAAAATAAACCAATCACATAGCTCAATTATTTGGTCTAATTCATAATCATACTTTTCATCCATTCACATCACATGTAACAAACAAAATATAAGAAAAATAATTGTTCTAATTGTAGCATGAATCTTGGGTTCAACTCTAATCCAATTAGAATTTGTTTTAATTTAAAAATCATTCTATTGTACATTAAAATACATATTAGAGGGTCTACACATTCGAATTTTGCCGAAAACCACCAAGGCACATACCCTAAAAGGGTATGATTCTTGCTCATAACGTCATTTGTAATCGAATGTGGGTGGTCTAACATAAAATTTTGAAATTCAGACCTAACTCATCTTCTCTAGCAAACCGCAAACTGTTTCGCTTAACCAATCATGACCAAGTTCCAAACTTGTCACAAAATGTGCACAACTTTTATGCATACTAAAATTGATACATACATGTTTATATCTCATATAAACACTACATACCAACGTAGAGAATATTAAACTCTTTGTTAATCATATGAACAAAAACACTAGTATCTTCAAACAGCAAATTTATTCAAATTAAACTTATGCTACAACAAAAATTACAGTATTTTGTAATAATCATAATTTAACGCTCTAACACCACTGAAAGAAAACTGTATGGAACCCTTAATAGTTCGTGTAGCAGAAAATAAAATTTGACAATTTCCTAAAACCCATGATCAAGTCTATGATGTGTACAAAATACAAAAAAAAAAAGAAAACATCCATAGTGGTTAAACGAATAATTACCATTGTAGTATGCTTTACAAAACATTTAGATCATTGTTCGACCTGGCTCATTTTGGTATCCTTGTACAAGGTTCACTTAAATTGTCGATCTCTAAGTGTATCCATACGAACAAATCACGAACTAAAAGAAGGTTTCAATTTCCTTTAATAAATTGAAGAAAATTTAACTTTGTCCATTTAATGGAAGTTGGTGTACATGGAGATCACCATAGAGGTGACCATACGATCTGGACATTATGAGTTGGGTTAGGAGAATATATGATATGCTATCTCTCATCATTCGTATATTTATAATAACTCTACAAGTCACTTTTTCTAATCTATTTAGGAAATTATATTTGATTGGGAGACTTTCTTAAATCAAATATAAACTTATAGTATTGTTATACTACTTGCATATTAACAATTAAATATTTAGTAGGCCCTCGTAACTTCTTCTAATTACACATTACCCTTTTGTGTGTGACCCCTTAGGTTCATACTAATCTAGTAGTAGGAATTAAAACTTTAAGCATTAGAATTAGAACCCTTTCTAATTAATGTTAAATTAGAACACCTTACAATTCTCCCTTATTAGAAAATCATAATAATAATAAATATATTATTATCTGCCAGGCATCTACTAGTCATGAGTGACACCTAGCAGCATATCATGACATACTCCAGATTGTCTGAAAATTAGTGAACTTTACGTTAACAGTTTTCGTACAATGCAATCATTTTGTCACATAATGTTCCAATTATATCCTTTGGGTAATGGATATATATACATATAAAACCCTGGTACAATTATATGTTCTCAATCTAGCTGATATTACTCTATGTGGTGAAATTAGAAAACTCTTTTCTAATTTTCACCCTGTCTTGACCAAAGAACTTAACTTGAGTTATATCTTAGAAGATCACATACGACATTCTCTCTATTACTTGAATAACAGATTCCTTGTTGTGCATTCATATGCCTCTCATGAAAACATAAACAACGTGCACTATTAAAGTATGACAACCCACACATAAGACAACTATGATATCTCAGGTCTAAGAATAACTTGTACTACTATAACTAAGAACAACCCGTTGATAAATAAGTAAACTCCATTTGGATGTTCTTTATAATTGATCACGTTTAATGAACTCGTTCTCTAATCAAGCACCCACATGTCTGTTCTAGTGTTCCCACACTGATGACTCAAGCACCCATACTGTTCAGCAGTTATTGTTTTAAGATTTCATGTGTGATCTTTTCTAGATTTTGTTCGGTTGAAATTTGGTATTGTGAGAAATTCTCACTTTGTCAATCGCAAATTAGATATTTTCTCAATCAAATCCTGAGAAATTTATCACTTTGTTACTTCGACATTTATTGTTTTAAGGTTTCATGTAGAATTTTTCTCAGATTTGTTCGGTAGATATTTGGTGTTGTGAGAAATTTATCACTTAATTTGTTTAGAACTATTTCTCACTCTATTTATAAGACAATGATCATTTTTCCAAGTTATCCCTGGGAAATATTACCGTGTAAGTATTTATGAAGTGAGAAAAATTTTCTTAAGTTGTATTGTAAAATTGAAATTCCCCGCTTTCATTTTTATTTGTGAGAAATTTCTCACTTTGCTATGTCTTTAAAAAAATTTTAAATTTTTTGCTTCATTTTTGACACAATTCCCATTTTAAACTTCAAACATTCAGAAGTTGATGAGAAATTTTTTACATTATTCTCAACACACAAAATTTGATGAGAAATTTCTCATCAAACCCATAGTGATTGCGAAATAGCATATAAGTCTGAATAAAGTGAGAAATTTTCTGTTTGTACTCTAAAAGTGTTTTAAAAAAAAACACCCTATACATCTCAAAACAATGATGAACAAACGAATAGAAATGTTGAAAAACTAATCATATTTCTTAGTCAAAATCATAAGTTGTACTATACTATAAAAAGGAAAATTCCCAAAATTTATTCTAATTTGTGCAAAATTACCCCTTTACTCTGTCTTTCAAAAAAAATTTAATTTTTTGCTTCATTTTTGACACAATTCTTAATTTAAACTTCAAACATTTAGAAGTTGATGAAATATTTCTCACATCATTCGCAGCACTCAAAAACTGATGAGAACTTTATCATCAGTGCCGTAGTAATTGCGAAATACCATGTAATTCAAAAACAAATGAAAAATTTTGTGGTATACTACTTTTGCTCACCCAAATTTGGTTCACCATTACTCACCCATGCCTTCACTACCTGACATGTGTCTCATACAAGGGCAAAATGGGAATAAAAGGTGTAACACCGGCCCTTTTATCTGTATTTATTTATATATGGATGTATTCCTGTATTTCTGTAACCGTATGGGTAAGTTATGATCGTTTATGAATGAGTATTGATGATAGTTAATTTGAATGTTGAATTCTTCATCCTTTGAATCCTCAAAGCAATAGAAGAATCGCTAAACTAGGATCCCTGAGCGCTCGAGAGACATGAGCGCTCTAGCTACAAACATGTGAAATGACCATTTTGCCCATGGGCCTTGAAACCTCAATAAATACCTGAGCTCCTCCAGCATTTGTATGTTTGTAAACTCTGTTAAAATGGAGAGCTTCTTTGAAAGAGAGAGAGATCCTTGAAAGTTTATACACATTCATACACACATCCATGCTTGCATGGCTTTTATTTCATGATCCAAACTCTCTATAAACACACACACACACACACACACACACACACACTGATACACACACATTTGAAGTTCTGGAGCTATGTTCTTGAGAATCAAAGTGCATAAGGAGGAGTTTTGAAGTCTTGGAGCTTTCTAGAGTTGCATTGAAGCTTGACCATTACACATACACACATATCTTCATCATTTTCATCATCTAGATCCTAGTGAGTACTCGTACTCACTCTTAAATATTAGTAAATTCATGATCTATGATGTTGCATGTGACATGCATTGAGTATGAAACAAAGTTATGTTATGAAACAAACCAAACTACTGGTAAACTGTCAAACCCGAGCACTCAGACCAAGCATGAGCGCTCGAGCCCAACGAACAGGCCAGGCCTGAGTGCTAGAGAGGCGCAAGCGTTCAAATCTAGCATTATATAAAAGAATAAGTTGTTGCATGTTAAGTTTATAATGATCCTTGATACATTGATAGTACCATGTGCTGTGATGGTTGTACTTTATGTTCTACTTGGTATACATGTTTGCACGTACTATTTGGTAGTTGTACTTTATGTTATTAGAGTAGTACTTTGGAAATGTATAATTTCTATGTAAAAGAGAGAATGGAATCCTAAAATTTACAAAGGCGAGTGCTCGAGCTCACCCGAGCACTCGAGCCTACTAGTTTAACGAAGAACATGTTTTCTACAATAAACAGAGGATGAATTGAACTAGTAAGACATACATGCGAGATACATAAATCGTGATAATGATAACATAATAAGTACAAGAATGTGATATCCCAATAATAATGCACGTAAACAATTTGTACCGCGCTTTAGTTGATGATGCATAAGTTGCGATAATGAGGTTATTAACAAGAGATCATATCCATCGGTCTGGTT
The DNA here is from genome assembly GCA_033977485.1 of Hydrangea macrophylla. NCBI lineage: Eukaryota > Viridiplantae > Streptophyta > Magnoliopsida > Cornales > Hydrangeaceae > Hydrangea > Hydrangea macrophylla. Next base: position 36,731,620 of record CM066990.1, read on the forward strand.
TCCATGATTCCTTCAGGAAAGAGTAATGAGTCTTGTTATTTTGCTGAGAATGTCACCATGGCCATATGGGCGATGCTGGCAAGAACCATCATACTATGTCGGTACCATTCTTGTGAATACTAATAGTAGTGAGTATGGTAGTAGTACCTTATTGGTACTATTGTGATCAGTTGTGAGATGGTTAATAGGCCATAAGGCGACAATGTCAAGATAAGGCAGTAAGGCAACGATGACAAATTAACCACGACTTGATGAATAAGATGGGGTTACCACGAGGCCGTGAGGCAAAGATATCAAGAGAAGGTCATAAAAGTGACGATGATAAAAGGGTAACCTAATGGCCGTAAGGCAATGATATTCAGGCCAACGGCACTCGTGTTGGTTGCATGCAAAGAGTCAAGTTGTGAAAGATTGGGCTTTTGGTCCAAACATTGGATCGATGATCCAAAGCAAGTTGAGGTTGAAAGGATTGAGCCTATGGTTCAAAGCGAATTTTCAAGTTAGTATCGATTGGACCAATAGTCCAAAGAGATCAGTCGGTTAGTGTCAGTTGCATTCCCAAGTTTGAGTATGATTGTTGAAGGCTCCAAACCAACGTAATACATCAAGATCGAGATTAGTAAGACTTAACGTTGATGTTTTCAAAAGGTATAAAGAGAACGTCCTACCTTCTTTAACGAGAATAACTAGTGTTTTTCTAAGCCTGTTCAAGTGTAGTAGGATTACTTACTCAGCTTGGAGTAAAGCTGACGACTTTCATGTCTGGGACAGTCAAATGTTCAGATCTTGTAGAGGCAGAGTATCCCAAAGAAGAGTACGCTGAGGAAGGTTATGACTTCGCGAGCTAGGGAGTAGAAGCTGAAGGCTAGTATCTTATTTATACTTTGTTTAGTATTGTGGCCCTATGTGCCGAACTTATGATCCGATGTAGGGCTTATGCCCAAGATGTTAATCTCTTTTCTTTATCTTTTCTATGGTTTTGTAATAATGAGGTTTATGACTCTAATGTGAATGGTTAATATATAAGTATGCCTAGACTACTATGTTTATCATTGCTGCTTGTTATTTACTCCCTCCGTCTCATTTTATGTGTCCATCTTTCCTTTTTGGGATGCCCCAAAATTGTTGTCCACTTTCCTAAATTAGTATGCAAATTTTACTTAGTTTCCCAAACTACCCTTCCTTGCAATCAACACCAAAACAAACAAAAAAAAAAGTGCAATGATTATGGGCAATTGTGGAAAGTAGGTGTAGATTCTTTTTGTCCCCTTAAATAGTTGGATTCCCCAAGATGGACACGTAAAATGGGACGGAGGTAGTACTATTTTGGTTCTTTTTGTTTTGGACAAGCATGAGGTATTCAACTTACCACGGACCTCCAGACCCAAAAGAGAAAATATTTTAATTTTTCCTATTTTGGTTGCTCCGAAGCGTGACAAAAGGGGACATATGTCAGACAGTAAAGGCATGGGTGAGCAATGGTGAACCAAATTTGGGTGAGCAAAAGTGCTCTCTACTAAAAAAGTGTAATAAAACACTAGATATCTCAAAACAACGACGAAGAAAACAAAATGGGGAGTTAATATACATTTATAAAAGGGTGTCCTTAGGTAGTTTAGCCTTGGGCTATATAAAGTGAGGCTTAGGGAAACAATATTTTCACACCAACATCTCTCTCTCTCTCTCTCTCTCTCTCTCTCTCTCTCTCTCTGCTGAGACTTCCTCCTCACACACAGTCTCTATTCTTAAGCTTAGGACTTGTTTGGCCAAAGAAGGAGGAGTGAGCTCCAACTCTCAAGCCTTAGCACATTTACAAAATCGAGCCTAGGCGAGCACTCTACATTCTAAGATTTATTTGAAATTCCAGCTTCTAGATATGATCTCAAGGGTTAAAAATCTCAATCTATGTTAATTATGTGTGTATACTCATGTATATGTATGTTATTTTTCTTTTTGCAAGAAATAATTTTCACTCTCTTTTAATTTCATAAAATAATCTCTATGTGAACATTCTAGAAATTGAAAGAGGTCCCAAATAGATGGTTTACATATATGGCTCATATATATAGCAGTATATATATTGTATAAGGGTTTGATCCATAACAATCACAAAATGTGGTTTTCATTTGATTTAAAGTAAATGGTTAGGCTCCTTTTCGAAAATCATGTGCGTTAGGCTTTTGAATGAAGCATTTTGATGTAAAAATGAGCAAGAAAATGGCCAAATATCCGTTGCTAGAGTTTTGGTGAACCAAACCACCCAAAGAGGAAGACGAGGAGTGTTCATTGCACGTTCCTGGGCTACTGCCATGAATCCACATGCGTCTGTCCCTGCATGGACTAAAATGATTCGGGTGGTTTTAGGTTGCTCAAAATTTCTGGGTCTCCAAGTTATCCACGAGTATTGTTTAACATGAATGTTGTGTTGGGGAAACTACGTCTAATCTGTCCACAGGATATGGAAGAAATCAATGCAAGAATGAAAGAAAAAGTAAAGAATAATTACACAAGAACACCAAATTTCTGTGGTTCAGCCAATTATGCCAACGTCTACACTATTGCAATGTTGTATTATACTTTAGGGTTACAAGGAGAGTTGCAATCACTGTTTATAGACTTAGGAAAAAATATTTATACCCTATGCAAGTTTCCTTCACAAAATAGCTTCCTAAACCTATTAGGAATAGAAAAAAATGCAGCAAATCCCCAATCCTGCTCGAGCAGCGCTCACTCGGGCAACATTCCAGCAGGTTTAAGGAAATCCTCGCTCCTAAACTTGCACATATGTTCGCTCGGGTGGCGCTCACTCAATCAGCTCGCTCGAGTGACATTTCCTTGCCCTGATTCTTTTCTCCTTTTTGCAAATAGAAGCTCCATTGAAACCATCCCGAGCTTTGGGGATTAGGCTCCACCATTCCTATCAATCTACTACTTGGAGACTAATCACACTGCTATAACCCATAGCACAAACACTTCACGAAGCCACAATTACACCCTCTGCAACGTGTATTCAAGTCCTACGCTTGAAGACCAACTGAAGTTCAATTTTTTAATGGTCACCGCCTTTCGCCGGATTCTGACTCCCACTGAACTTCTCAAGAGATAGAACTCCATCATCCAAGAGAAACCGAATAAATTGATACCTCAAATGAATATGCTTTGTCCTCAAATGGAAAACTAGATTCTTTGTTAGGCGAATAGCACTTTAACAGTCATAGTGCAAAACACTAGTAATCGGGAGAGAACAAATCCTATTTATACGCCTTAATGAGCATTTGTTAGTACCTTGTTATCCTGTTTTTGTATATTTTTACTTCGTTTTCTATTTTCTGACAGGTTTTGGAAGAAATCAAGTATATCAGGCTAAACAGGGTGAAAAAGCACAAAGAAAGAAGCTGAAAAAGCCAAGTCGCGCGCGCGAGCCGCGTGCGCGAAAATCCGAGAATCGCTCGCGCGATCCGCTTGCGCGAGAACCTAGAAATCGCTCGCGCGATCTGCGCGCGCGAAGGCCAAATGTCGCGCTCGCGCGATATGTGTAAAAACCAAAGTTACGTATTTCAGTATACTGAAGACTCCTGTGCAAACGAAACTGCCTAATTACGTCCGGATTGCAAAATACAGCAGTTTTAGTGCGTTTCGAGTTGGGGAAGGCTTCCAAAACTTGTTGTAATCCTATATATACCCTATTTTATGAGAATTAAAGGGTTAGACATTGTAGATAATTATTATACACAAAAATATATACACACTTCCAGCCATTGAAGGGAGGGAAGCAAGGAGAAGAAGAAGAAGACCAAGGGTTTCCATGGCCTCCTCCATCAACCTCTTGCTATCTACTACTTCCATGGACGGCTAGATCATAGATCTAGGGTTTTAATGAAGCCCTAGACGAGTAATAGGGTTTTATTTATGTTTTTATTTTAGTTTTATTATGTATGGATGACAGTCACATGTTTAGAGGATTTTTATAAATAAATCGTACTTCTATTGATTAAATCATTGCTTTCAGAATTTATTCTTGTCTTAGATCTATTTTGACTGTGATGTGCTCAACGGTCTATTCTTGCTGTGCTTGTTTAGATTGTTTACATGTGATGGTGCTTTATTGATTTGTGCTATCAAGTATCCGAATAGTCCATGCCTAGGTTAGATGGATTAGATCACAACCCTAGTTTAATGTGGGATAATTTGTGCTAACTGCAGATGGATTATGTTGGTGCTTGAACCATGAATATCTTCTTGTCGGAGGAATTGGGCTTGTAGCTACAATTCCCCATTATCATCCAACTTAATAGGCTAAAGTAATTCATAAATATTCCTATTATGAAGCTAGTGGTGGATTTGCAATCCTAGGTTCCTTAAACATTATTTAAAAACACTTTTAATTGCTTTCATAGTTTAGATTTAGTTTTATTGTTATTAGTTTAATTAAATTCAAATCAAAATCTGTTTTTATAATTAATTAGATTTAGGTTTTAAGATTAAAACACGGTAGTTAGTCAATCTCTGTGGGTTCGACCTTTACTTCCACACTGCAAATCTTTTGAAAAGTAAAGAATACTTTTATATCTTGATACTGACAACATCAATTAGTTCCACGCTCTTTCCCTAATTCCTTCAAGAACCCTTGTAGCCAAATCATCTTCTTGCTTGCCTCTATCACATAAACATACTCCACTTTAGTAGTGGAGAGAGAAAAAAATCTTCTGTAATTGAGATGCCCGTGGATACCGGCATTTGGGCTCACTTTTAATTTTAAAACAATTTCTTTAAAATTCAAAAACAAAGAGTCACCACTTAATTTTTAAAAGGAAAATTAAGAAAGCATTTTAAAAGCAAACCGATCTTTTGCGAAATCAAAGATAAACTGGGTCCGAAAATTATAGAATGAAAGGGGAAGGATCCCGGGGGACTAAAACACCCCGTTTCTTCCTATCTCATGATATGCCTCTACTAAACATCCTTTTTAATTGAATTATTAATCTAAGCATGCCCTCAACTAATACATATGTATATATACATTACAAAAGCATGTCAAAAGGGTGTAAGATTGCTAACGATAAAATAACATCCAAAACCATGTAATTCAATTAGCAAGCAATATGATATGCAATAGGGAACTACAGAACTTACCTGGGATCTAGCTGCAAAATTGGAAACGTGCAATGCACGCAAAATAGAAATCCTAAGAAAAGGGTCTCTAATCACATATATACACATAAGGCAAGACCTTATTCTAAGGTGTCGCACATGAAGTCAAAAATCAATAAAATCAAAGAATAAAATAAACTAGAGTGGAGTCAAGAAATTGTACCTTGAAAGCGCTACAAAACAAAGATTGGTCCACATGCTTGGAACAATATATAATATCGATTCCTAAAATGACACATCCAAAGTTCTAGCTTAAATCTATCAAACATAGGAAGGGTTGACATAACTATGAATTCGTTATAAGTAGTTAAAAATACAACACCTCCATAGATATGCAAGTCTCAACTAAGATCCAATGCAATGTCCATATGGAGATGGTGTAATCCCAACAAAATCATAAAGAATCCATAGTTATGTTCAACTACAGACAATTTAATTGCAACCTTAAGCTAAAGATTTATCCTAATCGTAAACATCAACATATGTGGATAGATGCATGGATATAAACATGAATGAGCTATAAATTATTCATTAATTTGGATCATTTAGCCTCTGGATTTAAGCTTAATTGTCTTTGTTTAAAACATGGTTTGAGTCCTAAGACACTGGGGGGCCCTTAGATCAAAGTTTAACAAGATCTACCAAAATTGTGATAGAATTATAGAAATAGCAGAGAATAGACCAGACTTTCAAAAATCAAAATAAAATACTTCCAACGATTGGATCTTAATGATTTTTGAGTATGTTATGCCTCTATGAGTCTAGTTTCTAACCCAAAATGAAAATCAAAGATCCAACGGTTTCATCTCTAGGAATGGGGAAAACTCTAGACAGCATCCAGGGATCTACAACTCTCTGTCCAGAGTTCTTGTATGATTTTCTAAAAATAGCAAAAATGTTAGAAACACTTTGATCTTTTTAGGGTATCTTCTTAACACATGTAGCTACTTAGAAAATTTTATTTAAGGTCGAGAAAACTTGGTTACAGCTCTGATTTATTCATTTTAAAACGAACTTACTATTCTGAAATTTTGGACAGAGAGCAACATACTCACAAATCAGGAAGTCTAACCATCCTAAGTATAAGATTTCATCACAACAAAAGTTCTAATGTTGCATATATGAGTTATGAACATTATCCAATTAGCCTCACTCAATTCTCATGGACCATAATTTAATTAAAAAAATCCTTGATCTGAGTGAGTTCATGAGTTCACTGCACCATTAATTAATTAGTGTTCATGATTTTGAACAAACTTGAACAACATCTAGTTTCTCAGCCAAATACATGGTCCTTGAAGGGTATAGGTTCATTTCTATGAGATTCCCTATATCTCAAGAGGTTTCCTTAAGAATGATCTCTTAGTCTCCCATAATCTTATGATTTATGTGGAGATTAATTTGATCATAATTGTACCCACACAAGTTTGAATGGATTCAAGGTCTTAATCTATGACTTGGAACCTTCAACTTGAGAATCTCGTAGGGCCTTCTCTATGTCCTTTGAACATTCATATGGGTTTGGCCTTGCTTAAGTCTCCAATGACCATTAACTTGGTAGGAGAAATAATATTTCCAAAAGAAGTATTGTCAAGAGTGAAACAAAATCAAAAGTTATTTGAGAAAGTCCAAAATTAACAAGATCTCCTTATGAACTAGTTTATTTTAAACCCAAGGCTTGTTTAGATCCACACTAATGAAATACCATGAGATTCAATTACAAATTCTAAATGGTGTGTGATGAAATGAGATAAAAAGAGAGGTTTTAAAAATGTGTAAAGATCCTAGGACTATGAATTTGTGATTGAACTTGCTTAATTCTAAATAGGATTGGCAGGTTACCTCTATAACCTCAGGGATTTCTTTTCGTTCTTGTGAAGATCTTCCAATTTCTTCAATCTCTACTTTAATTCTTCAAATTCTTCAAAGAATTTCTTCAAAAATCTCTTATTTTCTCTCAAATCTCTCTCTATTATATGTATATCTCTTGTATATATCAAGATGATTCAAAAGTCCTCCATAAGGGATATAAAGGCCTATTTATATAGACCTCTCTCTCCAGGGTTAATTGGGTAATTTCGGGTGAAAACCCATGTGCAAGAATATTCCATACGTATTTAAAGAAAATAGTCTGTTACAGCGAGTGACACTCACTGAGTTGTCTGCGGCACTCAGTGAGTGCCGTTCCAGCACTCACTGAGTGCCGCCGTTTATGCCGCGTGCCACAGAAAGGGTATTATCCCCTCATTTTTCATTTTTCAAATTATATGCTAGGTAGATTATGCTTTTACTTTATAAAATATACTTCATATATTTTACTTCTATTACATTTTTCTTCTTCTTTTTCTTTTTCTTTTCCAAAAATTCTTTTCTTTTCTTCTTTTTGGTAATTCTCTTCTCTTTTTTCTTTTCTTTCATTTTCTTCTTTTTTCTTCAAAATTCTAATACATATATTCATATGTATGAAATATTTAATTTAGAAATTGTCTTTCGGACTAATCATTTCTCATACGTATTTCATATTCGGGTTTCTTCGAATCACCTGACTTCTCTCTTTCTCTCAATTTTGAAAACTTAGCTTTGAAGAATCTTTGAAGGACTTGAATTCTATGGAAAATCTTCAAAATTCATCGGTCTTCAGAGGTAACCACCCCTGAATTCAACGGTCGGTCAAAATTGTGGTGTCTACAGTTTGCAACTCTTTCGCAGAGCTTGTGAAGCAACGCGTATCACAAGTGAATGTCGAAGCCTGTATGAAGACAAGCCTTTGACCAATCTGTCGTATTCAGGTAAAAGCAAAGTTCGTTGCAAAAACAGGACACCTAAATGGTCGGTACTAATCGTGCTCAATGTCGAGCTACCTACGTATCTCAACGGGAATCAGACCTGAGCATAGTTCGAGCAAGGGTCAAACATGCAAACGCAACTAATCACACGAATGAATGCTCCTATCTTTTCGTGGTGCACATGGTCGAATATTTTTATGTCCCATGCACCCAAGCATGATGACCCGGGGTCATGCTATTTTTCCTATTGTCAAAAATACGCCCTACACCTAAAATTTTCCTATTCATGATCTTGTCCTATTCTGGGAACATCATGATTGATACATAAGTGCTTTATGGGTGTTTTAAAAATCTTTTGATCGACTGAGATGCGCTTAGTGCCTTATACTCCATAGTCAAATCAGGTAGCATGCTGAGAGATTTGAGACGCTTCATGCCATACACTTAATCGACTGAGATGTGCTTCATGCCTTATACTGCATAGTCGAATCAGGTAGCACACTGAAAGATTTGAGACACTTCACGCCTTACACTCAGAATCTTCCAAAAATCATCCGATCGACTGAGATGCGCTTCAATCCTTATACTCCATAGTTGAATCAGGTAGCATGCTGAAAGATTTGAGACACTTCTCGCCTTACACTCAAAATCTTCCAAAAATTATCTGAGCAACTGAGATGCTTCATGCCTTACACTCCATAGTCGTATCAGGTAACACGCTGAAAGATTTAAGATAGTTCATGCCTTATACTTAGAATCTTCCAAAAAATCATCTGATCGACTGAGATGCGCTTCGTGCCTTACACTCTATAGTCGAATCAGGTAGCACGCTGAAACATTTGAGATGCTTTACGCCTTATACTCAGAATCTTCCAAAAATCATATGATCGACTGAGATGCTTCACGCCTTACACTCCATAGTCGAATCAGGTGGCACGCTGAAGGATTTGAGACACTTCATGCCTTATACTCAGAATCTTCCAAAAATCATCTGATCGACTGAGATGTGCTTCGTGCCTTACACTCGATAGTTGAATCAGGTAGCACGTTGAAAGATTTGAGACGCTTCACTCCTTGCACTCATAATCTTCCAAAAATCATCCGATCGACTGAGATGCGCTTCGCTCCTTACACTCCATAGTCGAATCAGTGCAAATCTTGTTATGAGAAATGAGGTTGCAAACTTATTACATCCTAGTTTAACTTGTCGAGATTTGATGCATACAGCTTCGTCATATTTTTAGAGCGAAATCTTTATGATTCTTAACCTAATTCAAAGACTCCAAAAATTCAGGAATCCTTCACAATTATTTTCAGATCAATCTTTTCAAAATTTGGAGTCAATCAGACTCCAATGTATTCAAATTTTCCAAATTTGGAGTTAATCAGACTCCATTCTAATTCAATTTTCAAAATTCGAAATCAATCAGACTCTAATTTATTCAAGTTTTCTAAATCAGGAGTCAATCAGACTCTAATTCAAATCTTTTCAAAATCAGGAGTCGATTAGACTCCGATTTATTCAATTTTCAAAATCGGGAGTCAGTCAAACTCCATTCCAGTTTAATTTTCAAAATTCAAAGTCAATTAGACTCTAATATATTCAAGTTTTCCAAATCGGGAGTCAATCAGACTCTAATTCAAATCTTTTCAAAATCAGGAGTCGATCAGACTCCGATTTATTCAATTTTCAAAATCGATAGTCAATCATACTCCATTCTAGTTCAAAATTCAAAATCGGGAGTCAATCAGACTCCAATCGAATCAATTTCCAAAAAATTAGGAGTCAATTAGACTCAAATCAAGTCTTTCTAAAATCCGGAGTCAATTAGACTCCAATTCAATTCAATTTCCAAAATCTGGAGTCAATCAAACTAAAATTCAAATCTTTTTAAAAATACAGAGTCCATCGGACTCTAATTTAGTTCAATTTTCAAAATCTGGAGTCGACCGGACTCCACTGTATTCAATTTTCAAATTTTGGAGTCAATCGAACTCCAATTTCAAATTTTTTTTTCAAAATCAAGAGTTAATCAAACTCCATTCAACTCATATTTTCAAAATCAGGAATCAATCAGACTCCATTTATTTCACTTTTCACATCAGAAGTAAGTCAAACTCAAACATATTCAATTTTACCAAATCTGGAGTCATTTTGACTCAAATAAAGTTCGAATTCCACTTATTTGGAGTCAATTAGACTCAATTCAATTTCATTTTCCAAAATCAGGAGTCGTTCAGACTCAATTCAATTTATTTTCTAAACAAGACTCAAAGCATTTGAATGGAGCTGATAGAAAGAATGATTTTCTGCATTTGCGAACCTTTGCAAGAAACACATCGATTCTGTCAAACGAGGGAAGTCACCTTTGCCCCTAGTTTTGGACTCTTCTTATATTGCCACTTTAGCATTATGTTGTGATAGTGTTCGAGACCTCTACTCGTATTGCTCTTGGGATGCTCATGAAGACTTTTTGAATCTTTATTCATCATCTTAAACCCACACATTTGAGACCATTTATTGACTCATCAAAGAAGAACAGACCTGACAAAGCCAGTTACTCGAGATGACTGACTCAAACTCTACATTCATTATGAATCAATGTGCTTTCATCATGAATAATGTATCATCTCACCTTTCATTTATTCATTATCTTACAAATGGTAGTGCTTTGCTGATAAATCTAAACTTTGAAAATTTCCCCTTTATGATGTAGCAAATCTTTGCATATCTAGAGTATACTTCAAATTAGTGCTTTAGCTTATAGAATAAAAGACACTCAATTTCAAAACGTTTCAAAACAAACTTGGTGACTTAAGAACTTGCATTTGAGAAACAAAGTTTGCCCCTAGTTTGAAAGAGACTTGGGGGCTCACTTGTAAGGTAAAATGGGGCTTTTAGCGAATGAAGTTCCATTAGTCTTAAGGCAAATAGGCTCATCCAAGGGTTTTGAGAACATGATGGTACAAGATGCCTGCAGTGTATTTACTCCCAACCAAGAGGTAATCATCATGAATGTGGTGGGCTGAAGCGGGACATCCTAATGCTGATGGGCAAACTTTGTTTGCCCCTGGTTTGGCAATACATATATGGCTCCAGGCAAACACAAGTTTGCCCCTAGTCTAAAGGAAGGAAACGAAAGGTGCAAAGGGTGATGCTTTTGGTTTAGAAATGTTTATGGATCAAGAACCTTTGGAGGTTGGTCTACTTATCCCCAAGTAGGAATCAGGTCCAAAGTAGTTCATCTAAGGCTTGAAAGAAAGATAGCGTAAGATGATGGGGTAATGACCAAACAGAGCAGGTTTCCTACGTATCCCCTAGCAGGAATCAGGTCAAGCGTAGTTTAAGTATTCTGGAGGTTCTAAAAGAGTGAGGCTTCAAGTATTGGTGGGCTTTTCGAGCCATGGACTGCTTGTGGTGAATCGGATGATGAGAACACAAACTACTTCTCCCTTTTATTTTATTCTTTTCTTCTTTTGTCTTTTCTTTTCTTTTTTGTTTGTGGCAGTTGAATCTTTTCACCTTTTCACTAGCCAGATAATCTTTACAACTCTCATAATACATCGTGTTTTAATCATACTCTTCTCAAAGTAATATCTGCCCTCCAAACCTCTCTTTGTTTTTCTCAAAGATATCTCTGCATTGTTTTAGGCCCACTTAGCCATTGAGCCTCTCATAAAATTTGTTAGACTTATCGATACTTTCAAATCTCTCTTTCATTTTCAAATTTTGAACAACACAAAGACTTGAGATAATTCATGTACCAATGATGTACTTTGAAGTGCTCAAGAAATCCCAATCTTTTTTATTCTCTGCCTTTTCTCTTCTCTTTCTTTTCTTTTCTCTTCTCTACCTTAATATCTCTTATTCTCTCCATGATTTTGACTGGCTAGGATTCAGGTCTTGAAGCCAACACGCATCTTATTTTTGCTCTAACTTTTGCCTAGGCGCCCTTTGGGTTTTCATCCTAGCGAGCTCTTTTTCATTTTTCTTTTTGTTTTTCTTTTTGTTTTTCTTTTTTTTTTTGTGCTCTAACTTTTGTCTAGGTGCCCTTTCATTCATCCTAGAGAGCTTCTTTTCTTTTTTTTTTCCTTTTTTTTTGAAGAAGAAGTTCATTTAAAATATCTATCTACCATCAAGGACCAAGTTTATGGCTTTGGACCATGGGCTTATCTTTTAGGCTTGGTATTTGGGAGAAGGGGATGGTGAGCAAGTTTGAAGTTCCAAGTTCATCTTTTCAAGATTGACCGAGAGCATCTTTAAATTCTTAAAGTAAAGCTAATCAATTCTCTACTCCTCCTTAGATTTGGCACAAAATTTGCTTTGTTATTTGGGGATCCATTTTCGATGCAAAGATTTATCAACAAAATATCTTCCATCATCATTTGAAAAGTAATTTAATTTTTCTTTTCTTCCTTTCTTGGATTAACGATCCATTTATTCACAACTAGGCACATCTAAAAATGACATTTTATTTAGCCAGATGCAGATTACATTAAAAACTTAACAATAGACTCGATGGAAGACAGGCAAAACAAGCACAACCTGGACACTTGACACTTAACTCTCACTCAGACATGACTCGACTACAGACTGAACTAGACCCGACTTTGCTCTCAATTCGAGTGTAGTAGATGATTTTCAATTTATTAGATTTTCAAGAGCATCCATATTCGCTTTAACAACAGTGTTTTCAAAGGATATCACCTCACTACAATCATTTGAACCTTCGAGTTCGCCACTCTCCAACAATATATGTGCAAAAACATATTCTCTTTTAAATCAAGAAAAACGAACCCAAGAAGGTAAGAAGTGTCCTCACTAGGAGATCTAGTTGTTCCACTCTTTTTACAAATTCAACAACATAGATAGGTAAAAGGTCCACATGCAGAATTAATTTTCAGGAGGCAAGGACTTTTGAGGAACTATTGGATTAATTTGATCTTGACTGGAAAGAGGATGTTGTGAATTTGTATTCTACATGCATGCACTGATATTGATTGTATGACGAGAGTGTACATGGTTTGGTTATTTGATATGGCTAAATGCATACACCGCACACATGGCACATAGATGAAATGCATGTGTGCCTATTCTATATGCAAAAGAAAGGAAAATTCTAGTCCTGGCACATACAACACATTAGCACATAAAATCCTCACCCATGTCAAGTGCGCTAATTTCTCCTTTTATTGTGATCTTCATTACCCTTTCAAGGAATGGGTATTTAAAATTTTTGAAATTCATTTAGAAAGCATTTCTTGGATGATGAATTCTTTTGAAAATAATTATCAAGAAATCTTTTGAACGAGGATGTTAAACATTCCTAAATAAAGATGATTGGATTGAAATTTTGCATTGAAATTCATTTGAAAAACATTTCTCCCAAAAATAATTCCCAAGTTTTTTATTTTTTTTCTTTGAAGATGATCATGTGAAAATATACCTTAACAAAGATTGACTTGGAATTTTAGTCAAAAAGTGAACTCCAAAGATTTTTGAAAGAGTGATTAAATACTTTGAATAATGATGGCAAAAATCCGTTTGCTTTCAAAGAAGTTTTTAAAATTCTTTGGGTAGAAGGATCACATGATCTAAAATTCTTTGGGTAGAAGGATCACATGATCGGATCATCACCATACTTTTCAGGAATTCGGATGCATACAAGGTCAATGATGTTTAGCTAAACATGATATAAGAGATGTAATCTTATAATCAAGATTTAGCATGTTCCCAAATGTCGTGGGACATGAAAATTGCTAAAAAGGTGATTAAAGGGTTACACATCTTTCATCAAGCAAGCATCGTCATCACCTCAAATAATCCCTTCCGGACATACTGTAGACACGCAGAATTCCACTTCTTGTTTGTTTTGAAATCGTTTTGAAAAGGAAAAGAAAAGGTCTGTTGAAAACAGATACAGAGTCGTCACTTGGTCTTTAAGGAATCAAGAAACCTAATTTGACTCACCCAAATGGATGAAGGGCACCGGTCCTTCATAACCAAAGAACTTGGATCGGGGTTTTGGTATGAGAGAGGAAGGAGCCTTTGTCATAACTAAAACACCCTCAACTCGCTCCGTCTTTTGAAGGGCCTCAATTAGCATCCAAATAATCATCTTATACTATGTTTGGTTCGACAATTAATATTTATGATAGGTATATTACATTACATAAGAAACTTGAAATGAAAGATCAAAAGATAAGATATCATTCATAAGATCTAAGCCAATTATCACACGATGCAAAAGTGAAAGATCACACAATTAAACCTAACAAAAATTGTCTAATCACATATCAAGTAATTATGTTTCCCTAATCTAAGGGGGACATGAATTGTTCTTGAAACAAATAAATCAAAGAAAACAAGGATGCTTAGCAAGCTAGAATGATGCATGTTAATCGTTGAGAAAAGAAGATCTCTTAATCCCCGGGATGGATGAGAAAGGAGGATTAGATCGAGGGAAAGCATGAACGTGTGATCATGATCATTCCTTATAATCTTCTTAGATTAGGAGTTACAAAAACCCCAAATCATCATGGAATATGTAAAAATGTAGTATGAACCACTTCCTAAGACATGAGCTAATTTGGAGTGCATGTAAGCATCAAATCAAAGGATGGAAGTAAAAGTATGCTTGCTGTGAATAGTGGACAGAACAGTAACATGATCTTTTGGAAATTGAAAAGAGGGGTTAGGAATGTTTTCAATACATGATTTTTATGGATATATTTCTTATTGTGTCTAGAACACAACCCAAAAAGCCAATCTTTAATAACTATCACAGATTGAGATAAATCATACAAACAATAGAGGTTATTCAGAAACAGAGTCCGTACTGTTGACTGAAATGTTAGAAAATCTTAGCAAATGAAAACAAAAGATATAAAGGCCCATATTAAATTGAAAGTTTGCTAAGACATTGAAGTTCAAGGGAAAAATAAGTTCGGACCACTCTTTTTGGAAAAGTTTTCTATAAAACAAGTTGAAAGTTAACCTAGCTGCTGTGACAGCAGAGGCAGAATGTTGGGAAGGAATGTTTGGACAAAAATGGACCCCTTTCAAGTGCTTCCAAGTCAAGCCAAAAATCGTGGGTCTATAATGAGTTAGAAAGACTTTCCAAGTGGTCTTGCATTCATATATTGAGTATTGAACTCAAAATAATTTTTTGAAGTAAAATGACTCACTGTTTTGAAGCTTTTGAGAAAACAAGGTTTTGAGAAAACAAGATTTATTTCTTGAAATCAAAATTGGGGGTTTAAGATGGGGGTTTTGAAAACATATTTTCCATACTTAATGAAGATTATAACCACTTAAAATGTTAACATTTGACTTCCATCAAGAACCTCCAAGATTATTGGAAAGTATTATTTGCATTTTAAAGACAACTCCATGAATACATAGGAATGTATTGGAGTTGAAATCATCATCTATCAAACATGTTTTTGAGGTCAAGAGCTACTATCCATAAGGAATCACTCACCTCAAACTTCATGTCATCATCTAGATGATGATAGACTAGTAAATAAATAAAGAAAACAAAAAAGAAATGAGGTAAGAGAAGATGAACAACAAAGTAAGCAAACAAGTATGTAAACAATCAATAGATGATATTCAATGATGTATTCAATGACATTGGACATGGAAGTAGCTTCCTCTCTCTTAAATGCTCACTAAAATGGTGGTTGGGTGTATTGAATATGAAGTGAATGGAAGTAATGAAGTAGAAACAAAGTTTAGAACTCACTTTCTTGTTCGAAAATCTAAGAAGGAAGCTTCTTTTCTCTCTATTCTAACCTTATCTCTACAACTTTCTCTCTAAAACTTTTCAAAGCTTGCATTTGACACCCCCCAAAATGAGAAGTCAAGGAGGGTTTATATAGGCCAATTTGGCGGTGGTTTTGGAGTTTTAGAAGTACTCCCAATGGTCCCAAACATCTGTGAACATAGAACTACGTCGTTTTGGTTTTCCATTAATCAAAATGAACCCCAAAAAGAAATAACAAAAATGTACAATTCTGAGAGAGATTTCCACGATGGCAGTGGGCCAGTGCCATGGTGGCACTGCTCCTCATTCGTCCAGATAATCCTTTTTAGGCCCCCAGAGGTTTCGGTATTCGGGAAAAGGCCCTATTTCGTCCAAAATTCACAGAAAAGGCATATGAACTCCAAATTGAGATTGTGATATACCGTTGGAAAGGTAATGGAGTCTACTTTACATAAAAAATAGTTCTGAGATAGGTCACCTTGAAAAGTTTTGTGGTATTCGCGATAAAAGCCAGTTTGATCGCCTTTTTCACCTTCAAAAATTCATAATAAATTCGTTTGAAATCCAAAAATTATGTGCGATATACCGTCGGAAAGCTATTGACCTCTAGTATCCATGAAAAATGTTTGAAAAATGATATGGTGCTTTGGTTTCAAAGTCAATTTTTGGTCAAACTAGTCAAACTTGGGATTCCCGGGATGTTCTGGAAACATCTGGGAGCTCCCAGGAGCTAACATTTTCATTCGATTTTCTTTTAAAGCTCATTTTAATACTTCCCACATGATCTAGAATGATCCCGATACTTTTTTGGCGAATTTGGACGACTTCGGTCAAACCTTGGTTAAACCTGGTCAAACTTGGTAAAACCTTGGTCAAACCGGTCAACAGGGACTTTCTGGGAACTTCCGGACTTCTGGGAGCCGACGATTTCATCCGGTATTGCTTTAGAACTCATTTTATTGCTTTTCTTATGATGTAGCGCATTTCCAGAACATTTGATCTAAATCTGGAAGTTTTCGGGCTTTCAGGGGTATTTTGGTCATTTTGAGCATTTTAAGAGATAGAACAAACTTCCAGGAGTCCTTTTTCAGTCTTTTCGATCATTGTGAACTACCAAGCTATTAGTCTCCTAAATCTGATAGCCGACAAAATAGGGTGTCTACACATACAAAAATCCCCAGCACATAATCCTAAACAAGAATTGATTTCCTACGATTGGTTCTATGGAAGCTATTATGCAAAGGCCAGGTTTTGGTCAAATAAGGGACCCTTGACACACACCCGATAGGATGTTTCATATACCAACACATGGTATGAGATCAAAGGTGATCACACAGTCCCATGATGGCTTGACCGACCGGGTTGCCCCGAGCCTCAAAGGTCATAGTTCCGTGCAATCGATTGGCTAAAAATGCAAGTGCAATGCAACAGGCACACAAAAATTAATTAATTCGATTAAAAAGATGCTTTTAAGTTTAATCCTTGAGTGAACCCAAAATCAGAAATTATAGTCTGCAAAACTAGAGATTCTGGGTCCCCAGTAGAGTCGCTAGATTGTGGATACCGGCATTTGGGCCTACTTTTAGTTTTAAAACAATTTCTTTCAAAATCAAATACAAAGAGTCGTCACTTAATTTTTTAAAGGAAAATTAAGAAACCATTTTAAAAGCAAACCGATCTTTTGTGAAACCAAAGATAAACTGGGTCCGGGGATTATGGAATGAAAGGGGAAGGAGCCCGGCGGAATAAAACACCCCCTTTCATCCTATCTCGTGATAGGCCTCTACTCAACATCCTTTTTAATAAAATTATCAATCTAAGTATGCCCTCAACTAATACATATGTATATATACATTACAAAAGCATTTCAAAAAGGGTACAAGATTCCTAACGATAAAATAGCATCCAAAACTATGTAATTCAATTAGCAAGCATTTTGATATGCAATAGGAAACTAGAGAACTTACCCGAGATCCAACCGCAAAATTGGAAATGTGCAGTGCACGCAAAATAGAAATCCTAAGAAAAGGGTCTCTAATCATATATATACACATAAGGCAAGACCATATTCTAAGGTGTCCCACATGAAGTCGAAAATCAACAAAATCAAAGAATAAAATAAACTAGAGTAGAGTCAAGAAATTGTACCTTGAAAGTGCTACAAAACAAAGATTAGTCCACATGCTTGGAACAATATGTAATATCGATTCCTAAATAACACATCCAAAGTTCAAGCTTAAATCCATCAAGCATAGGAAGGGTTGACATAATTATGTATTCGTTATAAGTAGTTAGAAATACAACACCTCCATAGATATGCAAGTCTCAACTAAGAGCCAATGCAATGTCCATATGGAGATGGTGCAATCCCAACATGATCATAAAGAATCCATAGTTATGTTCAACTAGGTAGAATTTAAATGCAGCCTTAAGGTAAAGATTAATTATAATCATAAACATCAACATATGTGGATAGATGCATGGATATAAACATGAATAAGCTATGAATTATTCATTAATTTGGATCATTTAGCCTCTAAATTTAAGCTTAATTATCATTGTTTAAAATATGGTTTGAGTCCTAAGACACTAGGGTGGCCATTAGATCAAAGTTTAACTAGATCTACCAAAATTGTGATAGAATTATAGAAATTGCAGAGAACAGACCAGACATTCAAAAATTGAAATAAAATACTTCTAACGGTTGGATATTAATGATTTTTGAGTATATTTTGCCTCTGTGAGTCTAGTTTCTAACCCAAAATGAAAATACTTAATTCTCATGTACCATGATTTAATTAAAATTCCTTGATCTTAGTGAGTTCATGAGTTCACTGCACCATTAATGAATTAGTGTTCATGATTTTGAACAAACTTGAACAACACCTAGTTCCTCTCCCAAATACATGGTCCTTGAGGGGTATAGGTTCATTTTATTATTTCCCCTACCAAGTTAATGGTCATGGTCATTGGAGACTTAAGCAAGGCCAAACCCATATGAACCTTCAAAGGACATAAAGAGGGCCCTATGAGATTCTCAAGTTGAAGGCTCCAAGTCATGGATTAATACCTTAAATCCATTCAAACTTGTGTGGGTACAATTATGATTAAATTAATCCCCACATAAATCATAAGATTTTGGGAGACTGAGAGATCATTCTTAAAGAAACCTCTTGAGATATTGGAGATCTCATAGATTTTCAAAACAAGTATTGTCAAGAGTGAAATAAAATCAAAAGTTATTTGAGAAAGTTCAAAATTAACAAAATCTCCTTATGAACTAGTTTATTTTAAACCCTAGGCTTGTTTAGATCCACACTAATGAACTACCATGAGATTCAATCACAAATTCTAAGTGGTGTGTGATGAAATGAGGTAATTAGAGAGGTTTTGAAAATGTGTAAAGATCCTAGGACTATGAATTTGTGATTGAACTTGCTTAATTCTAAATAGGATTGGAAGGTTACCTCTATAACCTCAGGGATTTCTTTTTGTTCTTGTGAAGATCTTCCAATTTCTTCAATCTCTTCTTTAATTCTTCAAATTCTTCAAAGAATTTCTTCAAAAATCTCTTTCTTTCTCTCAATTCACTCTCTATTATATGTATATCTCTTGTATATATCAAAATGATTCAAAAGTCCTCCATAAGGGATATGAAGGCCTGTTTATATAGACCCCTCACTCTAGGGTTAATTGGGTAATTTCGGATGAAAACCCATGTGCAAGAACATTCCATGCGTATTTAAAGAAAACAGTCTGTTACAGTGAGCGACACTCACTGAGTTGTCTACGGCACTCAGTGAGTACCGTTCTGGCACTTAGTGAATGTCGCAGCGCCACTCACTCAGTGCCGCCGCTTATGCCGCGTGCTGCAGAAAGGGTATTATCCCCTTATTTTTCATTTTTCAAATTATATGCTAGGTAGATTATGTTTTTACTTTATAAAATATACTTCATATATTTTACTTCTATTATATTTTTCTTCTTTTTTTTTTTTTCAAAAATTCTTTTCCTTTTTTTTTTTTGGTAATTCTCTTCTCTTTTTTCTTTTCTTTCATTTTCTTGTTTTTTCTTCAAAATTCTAATACATATATATATATATAATAATTAATTTAGAAATTGACTTTTGGACTGTTCCTTTCTCATACGTATTTCATATTCGGGTTTTTTCGATTCACCTGACTTCCCTCTTTCTCTCAATTTTGAAAACATAGCTTTGAAGAATCTTTGAAGGACTTGAATTCTTTGGAAAATCTTCAAAATTGATCGGTCATTGTCGTCATCGGTCTTCAGAGGTAACCACTCCTGAATTCGACGGTCGATCAAAATTGGGGTCTCTACAATGCCCAATGGATAGCCATACCACCCAAAGTATAAACATACCCCATTGTACTCTTCATGTTGTCCATGTCACCTACCAAATTGGCATCTACATAACCTTGTAGTACCATATTTGATCATTTGAAACAAAGAGCCTTCTCCGAAGTGCCCCTCAAATACCCGAGAACCCACTTTAATTCCTCCCAATGCTTTTTGCCTAGATTGTTCATGTACCTACTCACAACTCCCACTACATGTGTAACGTCTAGACATGTACATACCATGGCATACATGAGGCTCCCATTGCTCCTTTGATAGCCTAAAGTGACCAGCCAAAGGAGAACCCACTAGTTTTGCATCTCCCATGCTAAACCTGCTAAGAACCCTCTACACGTACTCTTCTTATGACAGTTTCAACATACCTGTTATTGGCTTTATCCCCTCAAACCATTACTTTATGTATGAGACATTGACATTTTAATATAAGGATATCAGCTTTATATTTCATTGTGTATGTTTCTTTCATAAGATGATTGTTAATCCTTAAGTATCATAGTAAGTAATTCATGTGTGTATAAGATACATACAAGTGAGATACGAATTACCATTCTTTGATACTTAGAAATTGTCACAGTGGATGCTAAGACTGGATATCTCATCAGGCTTACACTGTAGCATGATTAACTACCATTGGATGGAGTTGTTAGGGATATATACTAAAAGCCATGCTTTATGTAGTTGATTTATTATTCATTTAATAAAATCAGTTAATCCATTTTTTATGAGAATCTGTGTGGGCAATGTTTGTATTATATTATTTATTTAATGTGTGTCTCTCATTCTATATAGTAGGTGGTTTGGTGTGTAGAGTTCGGCTTACACACGGAAGATCAGGCCATCAGATATTATAAAATGTAAGATTTTGGTTTACAGTCTTAGATGGGATTGGACACACCATCGGTAGGACTGCAGCATGGTGTTGTAGTAGGTTTGTCTTGACTGCGGGAAACGGTATAGTTTCAACTCACCATGCTGGTACATTTTGTGTATTAAACAGGACCGACTTGGGGTAATTATCTTTATACTGACTTATAAGATAATTAATACCTCATGGCTATTATGAGTGCTTATGCTCTAAATCCTAATTTAATTTATAGACACGTACATTTGATATTTATACTTTGATCCCTAAAAGGGTGAGATCCTTAAATGGGTCAATATCTCATTGGATTGGGTGGCAATATTAATTGTGTGGTGGATATTAATTAATGATGAAATTCATGTCTCAATTTTGGAATTGATGATATCCCCTTAAGAAAGCTTATAAGTTTTGATTATGTCAAACCCTGCAGGTGGATTTTGTATCCGACATATCAGATAAGTTAAGCAGAGGATCTCAAGGAATTTTAAGAAATTAATTAAATATGATTTTCAGTAATTATATTTAATTAATGGACATCTGTAATCTTAACATGGGGAGATAATAAGCATTTAATAACATGGAGCTCGAAATATATTTTTGAGATAAGGGTAGGAGTGCAATTATAATTCTTTAGTGGTATGAATTATAATTTATGGAAATAGGAATCTGATTCAGTTCGAATTAGGGTTTCCTAATTCCATAAGGAAGCCTATTCCTTATTGACTTCTTATGGTCCCTATCGTAGCCTATATATATGTTGCCTTGGCTCTTCTCTCAGGTTGCATGATTTCATATTCTAAGCTTCCCTTGATCTCCTAGCTTTCTTCTAGAAGGGTTTCCACCAAACCCTAGTCTCTGTGAGCATTCAAGAGACATAGGAGTGTAGATCGCTAGAGTCGGACAACGCTCACTAAAAGAGCTTCGGACTGCTCGATACTGATCAAAAGTTGCTAAATTGTTTACACAACGTTCCTGACGTCGAGACGGAGCTGCTGTTAAAAATTCAAGTAAATCGGAGATCGTTTGATCCTCCTGACGAACACATCTTTGTCGGATCAATATGATCAGGATTGAATCGTCACAGCAATCAAAGAGAGTGTTATAACTGGGAATAGAAAATAGAACGTAAAGAGGGAAGAGCAGAAAACTAAAAGGATTTCGAAAGAGCCCACACTCAGTTCGATATTCTGGCAGCAAAGGAATACGGTAGAAGATCGTGAGCTGTTATCGAGCCCATGTTCTCGATTCGTCTACTACAGCAATCCAATTTTGCAGTTCAAGGTAACCCTAGTTCCGCCCTTGTAGGGTTATTATAGATTTCATGAAATTTTTTGCAGTACCAACTTATACCCACTGTCAAAGGATTCTGGGAACGCAGTTTCCTAACAGTGGTATCAGAGCAACGTTGATTCTGCGTATGGGTTAGACGCAACCATGTTGTCCAATAAAACAGATCTTATGCGTGTTTTGATGGATGGATAGAACGTAGAGGTGTGCTAACCCTTGTTTTGCAGCATTCTTATTCCACTATTATGGTCACTGATTTTGTGTGATTGGATCCCACGATGGTTTTATCCGTGGTTAATTTTGCTATTTTAATATAGCATATGAACTCCTTTATGGAGGCATAGGATTTGTGTGTATTGGATCCCACGCTTGATTGATGTGTGGTTAATTTATTGCAAAGAAATAGCATGTGAACTTCTTTATGGAGGCATAGGGTTTGTGTAATATATCTTAAGTAAATCCGTGAAGACAGTTCGTGAAGATAGTTTACAAGCAGTTTCAGAAAGCAATCTAGAGGCAATTTCTGAAGGTTATTTCAGAAAACAGTTCTAGAAGGCAGTTGCGTAGTTGCGACATAGAGCTAATCGGGTTCCATGAAGATTTCTTCACAAGAGTTGCAGCTTGACCATAATAGTGGGAATCCTATTTTATTGTGGTTTCCTTATTTATGTGTGATTGAATGATTATTATTGTTTCATGTTTAATGAATAGGACAACATGGATAATTGTTCCTAGACCTATTTCAGATGTCTAGCTGCATGTTTAATTTATATTAATTTAAAATGATGGACAACTACATGTGTATTTAGAAATAAAACTAATTCCATAATTTGAAAACATAAGTACTTATTTTCTAAAATCATGAGAATAGAATAATTTTATTATCTACACATGTGGGTTTCACAAGTAATGATGAATTAATCCTTGTCAAGTATTCCATTATTTTTTATTAATTAAATTAAAAGTTTTTCTAAAAAATTATAACCCTCAAATTTTTTTAAAAATTCTAAGTGGGAGAGGGAATTTATCAAGTATAAATCCCATGGTCTCCATCACTGGTTTGTAGATGATATGATTAATTTTATGTGATGGCTCTAGTGTCATCCTCCCCATCGGATGTAGTTGATCATGGAATCATCAGTACAAACTTTTTTAAAAGAATGTTTTGGGTGATTGTTGGTGTGGGTCACCTCTCCATTAGAGGTGTTCCTCACAGAACTCTTGACCTAGAATTAAGTGATGGTATACACTTAGCTATAAATAATAATATCCTCTCCATCTGAGTCACTGTTATTATTTATAGGACCAAAGCAAGTCAGCAGTTTAATTTTATCAGGCAAAGTACATTGCCTGGATAGTAAAATTAAAAGGCGATTGTCTATCTGAACAAATGATGGATAGTATATGGCTTCCCATCGAGTCATACTATTCGCGGTGTATCAGGTTGCTGGCGGATTCCTTTCAAATATGGTAGAGGGAACCAATATTTTCAACTCGAATCCATAGTAATTTTTACCCAAATGTAATTATTTATGTTATGTGATTCTCAGGCTTTTAAATGGGTACTTTCAATCCACTTGCTGTTATACTTAAAGAAAACAAACTTACTGAACCAAACTATATAGACTGGAAAAGGAATTTGGATATTGTGTTAACTGCTGAAGAGTACAAGTTTGTGCTTACTCAAGAATGTCCTGAGCAACCTGGTGAGGGGGCAAACGCTGAGGAAACCCAGGCTCACAAGAAATGGGTCAAGGCTGATGAGATGGTGCGGTGTTACATTTTGGCATCCATGTCAAATGTTCTGCAACATCAGCATCAGTCAATGATCAGTGCCTATGACATGATGGAGAGCCTCCGAGAGATGTTCGGGGATCAAAGTCGTGCTGCTAGGCAGGTTGCTATGAAAGACTTGATGAACACAACCATGGCTGAGGGGACGCCTATAAGGGATCATGTTCTTAAGATGATATCTCTTCTTAATGAACTAGAGATCCTTGGAGCTGAAATTGATGGGGAAACCTAGGTCAATATCGTACTCCAGTCACTGCCAGTGTCTTTTAAGCAATTCCGCCTCAATTACAACATGAATAAATTTAAATATACCTTGGCGGAGGTGCTTAAAGAACTTCAGGCAGCTGAGGGTCTCAACAGAAAGTCACGGAGTGCTCTTGTATTTGAGAAAGGTTCTACTTCAAAGCCGAAAGGCAAGAAGAAAATGAAAAAGGCTCAAAAGAAGGCCGCGAGTCCTCCGGCAATCCAAAGGCCACGAGGACAACCGGGAAAGCCTAAAGGCAAATGTTTTGTTTGCAAGCAGCCAGGACACTGGAAGAAGCAATGTCCAGTTTATCTCGCCAGACAGAACAATCAAGGTAAATCTCATTTACTAGTTGTTGAATCGTGTTTAGCGGTCCGATCTACCGGTACCTGGTGTGTAGATACGGGAGCCACTGATCATGTATGCAATTCTTTGCAGGGGTTCCAGGGAACCAGGCAGCTCAGTGATGGAGAGATTTATCTATATATGGGAAATGCTACGAGAGTTACAGTAGTTGCAGTAGGAGATCTACATCTTAGTTTTGGTAGAGATAGGAATTTAATATTAAGAAATTGCTTTAATGTACCTTCTATTAGAAGGAATTTAGTTTCAGTTTCTAGTTTAGTAAAGAATGGATATTCAGTTCATTTTAATAAAGTAGTAGTTATTAAAGAAAATAAACGTTTTATTTGTTCTGGTCAATTGGTGGATGATCTTTATATTATAAATCCTATCTCTCCTATACTGCAACTTAATGAATTGAATAACACAAATAGTTTGCCATTTAAGAGAAAAGAACCTTCGAGGATGAACCAAACGCATCTTTGGCACTTACGTCTTAGTCATATTAATTTGAAAATGATTCAAAGACTGGTTCAAAATGGGCCATTAGGCTCATTGGAAGTGGAGGCACTTCCAGTTTGTGAATCCTGCTTGGAAGGTAAAATGACCAAGATGCCATTCTCGGCCAAGGGCTATAGAGCAAAAGAGCCATTGGAACTGGTTCACTCTGATTTGTGTGGTCCTATGACTATCCAAGCAAGATGGGGATTTGAGTACTGTGTTACTTTCATCGATGATTACTCAAGGTATGGGTACATTTATTTGATGCGGCGTAAGTCTGAATGCTTTGAGAAATTCAAAGACTTCAAGGCTGAAACGGAGAAGTGTCTAGGTAAATGTATCAAGACACTACGATCTGATCGTGGTGGAGAGTACCTCTTGGGAGAGTTTAGGGAATACTTATTGGAGCAAGGGATTACATCCCAATTGTCTGCACCCCGTATGCCTCAGCAGAACGGTGTGGCGGAAAGAAGGAACAGGACTCTTATGGACATGGTAAGATCTATGATGAGTTATTCGGATTTACCAATTTCCTTTTGGGGACACGCGTTAGAGACAGCCGCATACATTCTAAACTTGGTACCTTCTAAGTCAATACCTACTACTCCCACGGAATTATGGACTGGGCGAAAGCCTAGTCTGCGGCATGTTCGGATCTGGGGTAGTCCAGCACATGTGCTGAAAGGGAACGCAGAAAAGTTGGAATCAACAACAGAAGTATGTTTCTTTGTTGGGTATCCAAGAGGAACTAAAGGTGGTCTGTTTTATAGTCCTAAGGATCAGAAGGTTATTGTTAGCACCAATGCCATATTCTTAGAAGAGGACTATGTTATGGACCACAAGCCCAGAAGCCGTATTGTTCTAGAGGAAATGAGAGGAAAGACACCGAGACATACTTCTTCGATACCAACGGTACGAGAAGAAACACCACAAGAAAGAGTTATCGATATTCCATTACCACGTCGTACTGGGAGGATTATCGAAACTCGTGTAGATCCCGAACCAACCATTAACACGCAGGTTCCTAAACCAGTACAACGTGTAGATAATGGTGTATTAGGTTCAGAATCTTCACAATGAAATATCAGTGATGCACAAACACGGGTTGTGCCTCGTCGTAGTGGGAGGGTTATTATTCGACCTGACCGGTATATGTTCTTGGGAGAGTCTTATGACCGGGTCCCTGATGAACAAGGTACCGACCCCTGTAACTACAATGAAGCACTCCAATATAAAGATGCAGATCTTTGGCAAAAGGCTATGAAGTCTGAAATGGAGTCCATGTACTCCAATCAAGTCTGGGATCTTGTAGAACCACCCAATGAAATAAAACCCATTGGATGTAAGTGGATCTATAAGAAGAAGAGAGGAGCAGATGGTAAGGTAGAAACCTTTAAAGCAAGGCTTGTTGCGAAAGGGTTCACTCAAAAAGAAGGAATCGATTATGAGGAAACTTTTTCGCCGGTGGCAATGCTGAAGTCTATCCGGATTCTCTTATCCATTGCTGCACATTTCGATTATGAAATTTGGAAAATGGATGTCAAGACAGCATTTTTAAATGGAAATCTTGACGAGTGCATCTATATGATGCAACCAGACGGGTTCATTACGAAGGGCCAAGAACACATGTTGTGCAAGCTTAAGAAGTCTATTTATGGACTTAAGCAGGCATCTAGGTCTTGGAATATCCGCTTTGATCAAGCAATCAAGTCTTTTGATTTTGATCAATGTGCGGATGAATCTTGTGTGTACAAGAAACATGATGGAAGAGTGGTGGTGTTCTTAGTACTATATGTGGATGATATCTTGCTAATCGGAAACAATGTGGGGGTATTATCTTCTGTAAGGGTATGGTTATCCAGTCAATTCGATATGAAGGACTTGGGAGAAGCCGGTCATATCCTAGGGATCAAGCTTATGCGAGATCGCAAGAATAGGATGTTGGGCTTGTCACAAGGCACTTATATTGACAATATTCTTGCAAGGTTTAGCATGCAAGATTCCAAGAAGGGATTCCTTCCCTTCAGACACGGAATTACTCTATCTAAGGATCAGTGTCCTAAGATACCTGATGAGATAGAGAAGATGAAGGCAGTTCCTTATGCCTCGGCAGTAGGAAGCCTAATGTATGCTATGCTATGTACTAGACCTGACATCTGCTTTGCTGTTGGCATGGTTAGTAGATATCAGTCTAATCCAGGGCAAGAACATTGGACTGCGGTGAAAAATATTCTCAAGTACCTGAAAAGGACTCGAGACTATATGTTAGTTTACCAAGCAGACAGTCTTGTACCCATTGGGTACACAGATTCTGATTTCATGTCAGATAGGGATTCCAGAAAGTCTACCTCAGGATATGTGTTTACCCTAGGAGGTAGAGCCATTAGTTGGAGGGAGGTGTGTTACTTCATGGCTTTGAGTCTAAGTGGGAGATTGTTAGGGATATATACTAAAAACCATACTTTATGTAGTTGATTTATTATTCATTTAATAAAATCAGTTAATCCATTTTTTATGAGAATCTGTGTGGGCAATGTTTGTATTATATTATTTATTTAATGTGTGTCTCTCATTCTATATAGTAGGTGGTTTGGTGTGTAGAGTTCGGCTTACACACGGAAGATCAGGCCATCAGATATTATAAAATGTAAGATTTTGGTTTACAGTCTTAGATGGGATTGGACACACCATCGGTAGGACTGCAGCATGGTGTTGTAGTAGGTTTGTCTTGACTGCGGGAAACGGTATAGTTTCAACTCACCATGCTGGTACATTTTGTGTATTAAACAGGACCGACTTGGGGTAATTATCTTTATACTGACTTATAAGATAATTAATACCTCATGGCTATTATGAGTGCTTATGCTCTAAATCCTAATTTAATTTATAGACGCGTACATTTGATATTTATACTTTGATCCCTAAAAGGGTGAGATCCTTAAATGGGTCAATATCTCATTGGATTGGGTGGCAATATTAATTGTGTGGTGGATATTAATTAATGATGGAATCCATGTCTCAATTTTGGGATTGATGATATCCCCTTGAGAAAGCTTATAAGTTTTGATTATGTCAAACCCTGCAGGTGGATTTTGTATCCGACATATCAGATAAGTTAAGCAGAGGATCTCAAGGAATTTTAAGAAATTAATTAAATATGATTGTCAGTAATTATATTTAATTAATGGATATCTGTAATCTTAACATGGGGGGATAATAAGCATTTAATAACATGGAGCTCGAAATTTATTTTTGAGATAAGGGTAGGAGTGTAATTATAATTCTTTAGTGGTATGAATTATAATTTATGGAAATAGGAATCTGATTCAGTTCGAATTAGGGTTTCCTAATTCTATAAGGAAGCCTATTCCTTATTGATTTCTTATGGTCCCTATCGTAGCCTATATATATGCTGCCTTGGCTCTTCTCTCAGGTTGCATGATTTCATATTCTAAGCTTCCCTTGATCTCCTAGCTTTCTTCTTGCAGGGTTTCCACCAAACCCTAGTCTCTGTGAGCATTCAAGAGACATAGGAGTGTAGATCGCTAGCGTCGGACAACGCTCACTAAAAGAGCTTCGGACTGCTCGATACTGATCGAAAGTTGCTAAAGTTTTTACACAACGTTCCTGACGTCGAGACGGAGCTGCTGTTAAAAATTCAAGTGAATCGTAGATCGTTTGATCCTCCTGACGAACACATCTTTGTCGGATCAATGTGATCAGGATTGAATCGTCACAGCAATCAAAGAGAGTGTTATAACTGGGAATAGAAAATAGAACGTAAAGAAGGAAGAGCAGAAAACTAAAAGGATTTCGAAAGAGCCCACACTCAGTTCGATATTCTGGCAGCAAAGGAATACGGTAGAAGATCGTGAGCTGTTATCGAGCCAGTGTTCTCGATTCGTCTACTACAGCAATCCAATTTTGCAGTTAAAGCTAATACTAGTTCCGCCCTTGTAGGGTTATTATAGATTTCATGAAATTTTTTGCAATACCAACTTATACCCACTGTCAACGGATTCTAGGAACGCAGTTTCCTAACAGGAGTGATGAATCTCAATCACTAGAGTATAACTCTTAGTTAATATGCTAGTGGTTATAGTGCATTGACGGACCTGAGCTTTCCTATTGACACATAAGACTGTCAATAGTCGCTAGGAACTCATAACTTGTATAAGGTACGTATTCTCAATCTTGAGATGGTTATGCACACAGACTATGGATATAACTGCATTAACTTATCAATTAGTGAGGTCTATAAAAGATCAACACCTGAGTATCTTGGGTATGTCATGTTCATTGGGTTGTGAACATATATTATGAAGATACAATCTACCCTCTGATAAAGAGTAAGCATTCCCTTGAGAATATCAACAAGTTGATTACTAAGACCTACAGTCCTGTTGATAAGATAAGTAGTTATCAACATGTTTGGTAATCGTTAGAGATGAATGGGACCCAAGGAATACAAGAAGCAATCATGATTTAGGTTTACAGTAATAGTTATCCGACTATATGAATATGATTATGAATGCTGGCGGTAGAGGGACATTAGTACACTATACAAGTCTAGATATCTCTTTGGATTTGTTCTTTTGCGTTAGAGTGCAGTTATCATTTTATAGTGGAGTAAGCGTTAACTGACTAGTTGGTTAATTTGCTGATCAAATAGTTTGATCATGGGAATTAACAACTGGTCTGAGCCAACAATAAAGGACCTAGGAGGTCCCACTCTTAGCTCTGTTATGATGTTTGGAAAGGCACATGAGGATACTATCAATACAAGTTCGATTGATTGAAGACTAGAATGGTTCGATCGATCGAAAGCTATTGAATCGATCGAAGGTTCGATCGATCGATTGAATGTAAGGCCGGCTC
The DNA here is from genome assembly GCA_033977485.1 of Hydrangea macrophylla. Taxonomy (NCBI): domain Eukaryota; kingdom Viridiplantae; phylum Streptophyta; class Magnoliopsida; order Cornales; family Hydrangeaceae; genus Hydrangea; species Hydrangea macrophylla. Next base: position 36,761,614 of record CM066990.1, read on the forward strand.
TTGGAATCTATAAATATGGTAGCTGCGTCTAGAAATAGAAGTTCGTCATTTATTATACTAGAAGCTACAGAAACTATTTAGGGCATCCCAAACCTTCCCTATCCTCTCTATTAGGAGAGGCTGTTGCACCATCAAGAAGAAGAAAATCAGAATTGGGTTCAAGACCTGAGGTATAAACTCTTCTCCCTCGTGTATACATGCATATATATAGTTGATAAGTAGCAGATCTAGGCTACCAACAAAGTTTTTGAACTTGGTTGTTCTGCTGCACATTTAAATAAATTTTAAACCTATTTTTCCTTCAATTGATATCCGAACCATGTTTGTTTGGATCTATAGATGCGTTTGGGAATACTAGTTTTGATTTTCATGTTGTTTTGAATTGTTTTTTGAAACTGCATCATCATAGATATGTTTCTACAGTATTTACGCAGCCGAGTAAAAATCAGTGATTACATTGGATACATGACAGTTTGATCGATCGAAGTTGGTTCGATCAATTGAAACTCTCCTTTCTCAAGCGATCGAACTGTTTTTGATCGATCAAACTTTGTTTTGTTCGATCGATTGCATTGGATTCGATCGATCGACACTGATTCTCTGTCTAGGTGTTTTCATAGTTTAAAATTTTTAAAAAAAATTTATTTTGTTTTTTTTTAACATTCTGAAAAATTTTAAATCAGTCTATGAAATCTTAGTTTCGATCGAATGAACTGGGTTCGATCGATTGAAAGGTCGATTGATTGAAAGTACTTCGAGCAATTGAAATGTGATAGAGAACTAAGATGTTGTTTTAAGTTCTAAATAAGTACATAAAGAGTTTATGTACTGTGTGCATCAATTAGGGGTTCCAATGATTACATATATTTATTATATATGTGTGGATGTGCGTACGACTAACCCTTTTGCAGCAAGATTAGTCCACTATCTCCCATGGCATCAAGTCCTTTTAAATTTTGTATTTAAATGTTTAAGATTGGTGGTGTATGTTATATTTATTTTGGTTTGGTTTTAAGGCATATGTAAAGGGCGCTACGACTTCAATCCTACGAATAGGAAAGTCGCACCAGTTTCCCTAGATTTTTATTTTATTGTTATTTTCTATTTCTAGATAAATTGTAAGCTTTGAAAGAAGCATAGGACCAATGTAATAGAATTAGAAAATCCATGAAGATGGAGCTGGAGGTGATCAAACCAAGAAAGAGGTTCTATGGAGATAGAGCCATGAGAGATAGAGGCATTGTTTGGATGTTTTTATTTTATTTTAGTTTTTTGTGCTTGGTTTGTGATTGGCGTTTTATACATTACTTGCATGCACGTAAAGTTTTCTAAAATAAAATTCTAAAATCGTTTCAATGCATTAGTAAACATTGGATGTTTATGGGAAATGTGTATAAACAATTTTTCTAAAAGCAAAATCATTTACTATTCAATCTAGTGAGAGAGGGACTTATTATTGTAACTCCCACAATCTTCCATTAACGGTTCACTGTAAAATGAGTAGTGCATTCTGTGTCACCTCGCCAGGGTGATCATTTCATACAGAGGGTACACTACTCATTGGTTACTAGATGTGAACTTCCTATGGATAGGATCAATCAGACAAGTTGGAGGCGCTACTTGAGGCAGTTGTGATTGGATCCTAGTTAATGTTGCACACTAGCTAAGCTATGGATAAGGGATCCCACATGAGGCATTATTAGGAAACTTAGAGATCAAATAGGTTTCGGAGTCATAACTTATTTTGCAAGAGTTGTATGGCAAACAAGTCATGGTAAATCGAAAGATCGAACATTAACCACCACATGGAGGCTTTATTCTTTCATTTCGATATTCCGGCGACTTTGGTTTAAAATAAGAGTTTTTTTAAGGATTCTTTTATTTCAAACTATCAAATTCTAATATCTATATTTATTTTGTCTTTTGTTTTTTCAATAAATCATCATGTCTGGTTCTGCATTTAGTCCTCTTGATACCATACTTACACAAAACAAGTTAAATGGAAATAACTACACTGAATTGAAATGAAACCTTAACATTGTTTTAACTGTAGAGGATCACATTTATGTCCTTACCACCCCATGCCCCGAAGAACCCACTACAAATGCTACAGCTGCTGCTAGACGCGAGTTCGACAAGTAGAAGAAGTCGAATGGGATGGCTTGTTGTTACATATTAGCCACCATGACTAATGTGTTGCAACACCAATACTAGTTGAATGATTCTGCCAGTGCCATTATCAAATCCCTAAAAGAGATGTTTAGGGAGCATGGCAGACCTGCCGGACAGGTTGCTATGCAAAAGATAATGAGTATGAAGATGTTAAAAGCGACTCCAATCAAAGAACATGTTTTAAAAATGATTGGTTATTTGAACGAACTGTAGACCCTAGGTCCTAACATCGACGCACAGACCCAAGTTGATATAATTTGTAATTCGTTGTCGCCATCATTCGCTCAATTTAAACTAAACTATAATTTGAATCAAATGAACATTTTAATTAGTGAATTAATGAGTTCTTTACTAGTAGCAGAAGGGGTGATCAAGTCTGGGGCAATGTTTTGAATGTTGAAAAAAGCTCTTCGTCTTCCCAATCTGCGCCGAAAGGTAAGAAAGGGAAGAAGAAGGCTGGCACTGGTGGTCCAAGTGTTGGACTGGTCCCAAAGATTGCAAAATCTAAGGAAAAAGGTAAGGCCAAAGAGAAGGTGGGTGGCCAAGGCAAAGAAAAGTGTTTCACATGCGGTGATAAGGGCCACTGGAAGAGGAATTGTCCAGAATTCTTAGCTACAAGAGTTCAAGATATGATTGAATCACATGTGATTGAAGTAAGTTTTATAACGGATATTTCAAACACTTGGTGCATTGATTCTGGTGCGATTAACCATATTTGTAATTCGTTGCAGGGGTTCAGATTAACCAAAAAATGTAGTGATGGAAAGATCGTGCTGACTCTGGGATCTAGCACAATTATTTTCGTGGTTGCTATAGGGGTGGTAGTTTTAGAGTTCTTGGACAATAAGACAATAGTTTTATCAGATGTACTTTATATCCCTTTAATGAGATGTAATTTAATTTCTGTTTCAGATTTATCGAATAAAAATTATTCTTTTCATTTTGGAATAGAAGTTGTCAATAAAATAAATGGTTCTTTTATGTGTTCCGGTGTTAAAACTAATGGCTTGTATGTGATTACTCCCAATATTCCTAAAGATTCTTGCATGGAACTTAATAACTCGATGGTAATTATACAATTTAAAAGAAAGGAACCTTCCACTAATCCAACAAGGCTTTGGCATCTGAGGCTTGGCCATATCAATCTAAATAGGATTGGTAGACTAGTCAAAGAAGGGGTCTTAGGCGATTTGGTTCTCGAACCAATGGAAGTCTATGAGTCTTGTTTAGAGGGTAAGATGACCAAAAGGCCCTTTCCCGCAAAGGAAAATAGGATCAATGCATTATTGGAATTAGTTCATACTGATGTGTGTGGACTAATAAATATTAGAGCGCGGGTTAGTTATGAGTATTTTATTACATTTACTAATGACCACTCCAGGTATGGGTATGTGTACCTAATGCAGCACAAATCTGAAGCCTTTGAAAAGTTTAAAGAGTTTAGGGCTGAAGTAGAGAAACAATTGGGCACACATTTCAAGGCCATTCGATCTGATCGAGGTGGCTATTACCTCTCTATTGAGTTTATTGACCACCTCGTACAGAATGGGATTCTATCACAATTAACTACACCTGGTACGCCTCAGTAGAATGGTGTAGCGGAGAGAAGGCACCGGACTCTTTTAGACATGACTAGATTGATGATGAGTTATTCGGAGTTGCCATTATTCCTTTGGGGTTATGCTTTGAAAAATGATGGGTACATACAGAATCTAGTACCAAGTAAGTCTGTTCCCAAGACACCATGAGAGATGTGGATTGGGCACAAGCCTTCTTTGCAACATCTTCGGATATGGGGGTGTCTGGCACATGTGCTGAAAGAAAAGATGAGCAAGTTGGACTCTAGATCGGAAGTATGTTACTTTGTATAGTATCCAAAGGATACTTATGGATGGTATTCTTATGATCCAAGAGAACAGAAAAAGTTTGTTAGTACGAATGTTATTTTTTTGGGGGATGATTATATCATAAACCATAAACCTAATGAAAGGATAGATCTCAAAGAGATAGAAGGAGAGCCTTCAACCCTACCCGCAGTTGATAATGATGCAAAATAAGAAAATACCACTTCTTCACCCATTTCCCCACCAGTACCTCGTTGTAGTGGGAGGATGGTTAGCCAGCCTAATAGATACATGTTCTTAGGATAAGTTTTTGAAGCTGTCTCCATAGAATCTGAATATGATCCTACCACATATGAAGAGGCAATGGCTAATGTAGACTCAGCTCATTGGGTTAAAGCTATGAAGATTAAATTGGAATCTATAGATTCCAATCAGGTCTCGGATCTTGTAGAAATTCCAGCCAATATTAAATTCATTGGCTACAAGTGTGTTTACAAGAGGAAAAGATGATGTGATGGAAAGGTTGAGACCTTCAAGGCTAGGCTTGTAGCAAAAGGTTATACTCAAAGGGAGGGCATTGACTATGAGGAAACCTTTTTGCCGGTGGCCATGCACAAGTCCATCAGAATACTCTTATCCATTGTTGTATGCCTAGATTATAAGATCTGGTAGATGGACGTCAAAACTACATTCTTTAATGGCAATCTTGAGGAGGACATCTATATGTAGCAACCAGAAGGGTTCATAGCTGGTGGGAAAGGTAACTTGGTATGCAAGTTGCAAAAGTCCATTTATGGACTCAAGAAGGCATCCAGAAGTTGGAACATTCATTTTGACCAAGCGGTCAAATCATTTAGTTTCATACAGAACCTGGATTAATCTTGTGTATACAAGAAGTGTGAAGGAAAAGTGGTAGCTTTTCTTATTCTCTACGTTGACTACATTCTACTGTTTGTGAATGATTGACGGTATTGTCAACGGTTAAGGTTTGGCTAGCTAGTACTTTCGATATAAAGGATCTAGGATAGGCGAGCTACATCCTTGGGATAAAGCTCTTTCGAGATCATAAGTAAAAGATAATGGGATTATCTAAAGCTGGTTATATCAAGAAGGTACTAACTAGGTTTACCATAGATAATTAACTAGGTTTACCATGGATTATTTGAAGAAAAGTTTATTACCTTTCAGGCATGGTTTAGCATTCTCCAGGGACTAGTGTCCAAAAACATAGGAGGAGAGGAATCGCATAGCAAGAATTCCCTATGCTTTTGGCAGTGGGAAGTCTCATGTGTGCAATGTTATGCACTAAACCAGATATCTGCTTTGCCATTGGCATGGTTAGCAAGTATCGATCGAATCCAGGTCCAGAACACTGGACAGCCATTAAGCACATTCTTAAGTACTTAAGAAGGATTAAAGATTACATGCTTATGTACGGCGGTGATGTGTTGATTCTAGTGGGATACACTGACTCGGACTTTATGTCAGATGAAGATTCGAGAAATTTGACATCCGGACATCTCTTTACCTTGGGAGGTGGTGCTATTAGTTGGAGGAGCATAAAGCAGAAATGCATTGCAGACTCAACTACAAAAGCTGAGTATGTGGTTGTATGTGAAGCCGCAAAGGAAGCTGTTTGGCTCAAGAAGTTGCTTATGGAGCTCGAGGTGGTATTAGCGTTGCTATCACCTATTACGCTATACTGCGATAATAGTGCAGTGCCTCAGTCCAAGGAGCCAAGGAACCACGAAAACGAAAAGTACGTAGAACAGAAATATCATCTGATCCAAGATATTGTTCAATGTGGAGATGTGACTGTCACCAAGATTGTCACTGCGGACAATCTTGTGGATCCGTTTACAAAGGCCTTACCACAGAAAGTCTTTGATCATCATCTGTATAGTCTAGGTCTTAGATGTAGTCCTGAATGGTTGTGAGTGTAAGTAGGAGTTTGATGGGTTTGTGCTCTTAAACCATTTCTTTATGTATGAGACATTGACATTTTAATATATGGATATCAGCTTTACATTTCATTGTGTATGTTTCTTTCATGAGATGGTTGTTAATCCTTAAGTATCATAGTAAGTAATTTGTGTGTGTATGAGATACATATAAGTGAGATACGAATTACTATTCTTCGATACCTAAAAATTGTCATAGTGGATGACGAGACTAGATATCTCATCAGGTTTACACTGTAGCATGATTAACTACCATTGGATGGAGTGATGAATCTCAATCACTAGAGTATAACTCTTAGTTAATATGCTAGTGCTTATAGTGCATTGACAGACCTGAGCTTTACTATTGACACTTAAGACTACCAACAGTCGATAGGAACTTATAACTTGTATAAGGTACGTGTTCTCAATCTTGAAACGGTTATGGACACAGACTATGGATATGACTGCTTTGACTTACCAATCAGTGAGGTTTATAAAAGATCAATACGTGGGTATCTTGGGTATGTCATGTTCATAGGGTAGTGAACATATTTTGTCAAGATAGAATCTACCCTCTAATAAAGAGTAAGCATTCCCTTGAGAATGTCACCAAGTTGATTACTCAGAACTGCAGTCTTGTTGATAAGTAGTTGTCAACATGTTTGGTAATCGTGAGAGGTGAATGGGACTCAAGGAATACAAGAGTAATCATGATTCAGGTTGGCAGTAACAGTTATCCGACTATCTGAATATGATTATGAATGCTGACAGCATAGAGACATTAGTACACCATACAAGTCTAGATATCGCTTCTGATTTGTTCTTTTGTGTTGGAGTGCATTTATCGTTTTATAGTGGAGTAAGCATTAACTGACTAGTTGGTTAATTTGCTGATCAAATAGTTTGATCATGGGAATTAGCAACTGGTCTGAGCCAACAATAAAGAACCTAGGAGGTCCCACTCTTAGCTCCGCTAGGATGTTTAGAAAGGCACGTGAGGATGCTGTTAAGATAAGTTCGATTGAAAGTAAGGTCGGTTCTAGGAATCTATAAATAGGGTAGCTACATCCAAAAAAAAGAGTTCATCGGTTTATTATACTAGAAGCTGCAGAAACTATTTAGGACTTCCAAACCTTCCCTATCCTCTCTATTAGGGTTTCCACCAACCCTAGTCTTTTCAGAAAGCATCCGTAGGAGTCATAAGGGTGAAGAGAACCTAGTGGAGGCTACTGCACCATCAAGAAAGAAGAAAATCAAAAATGGGTTCAAAACCTGAGGTATAAACTCTTCTCCATCTTGTATATGCGCATCTATAGAGTTGATAAGTAGTGAATCCATGCTACCAACAAAGTTTTCAAACTTGGTTTTTCCGCTGCACTTTAAATAAATTTTAAACCTATTTTCCTTTCACCTACTTCTTTGTCCCTACTAATCCTCATCCCTAGGATTTGGTTAGCTTCGCCCAGATCTTTCATCACAAAGTGTTCAAATAGCTGACTCTTCAAATTGTTTATATCTTGAATGCTTGATCCAGCTAACAACATTTCATCAACATACACGAGAAAAATGATGAAAATACTCCTAAACCTCTTCACATAACAACAATGATCTGCTTGACACCTTGTAAAGCAAATTGTACTCATGAAACTATCGAACTTCTTGTACCACTTTCGAGTTGCTTGCTTCAAACTGTACAAGCTTGCAAACCATTTCCTCTTACCCAGTGCTTCAAACCCTAGTGGTTGCTTCATGTAGATCTCTTCATCTAACTCACCATGGAGAAAGGTTGTCTTCACATCTAGCAGCTCTAGACGTATGTTCTCTGCCACCATTATGCTCAAAACCACCCTGAATGTAGTTAGCTTCACAACTGGAGAGAAAATCTCGGTATAATCAATGCCATCCTTCTGCTGAAACCCTCCTTTATCACCAATATCTCCTTGTAGCCCTTGCTACCATCATGCTCTTCATTTAACCTGTAAACCCATTTGTTGTGAAGTGCGTTCTTTCCCTTTGGTAACTATTAAGTTCCCATGTCTCATTTGACATAACTGAGTCCATCTCATCCTTCATGGCTAACTACCACTTGACCGAATAATCCACTTTTAGAGCCTCTTAATAAGTTTTTGGTTCACCATTATATGTGAATAAAAAATAATACAAAGATGGAGAATACCTCTATGTAGGTCTAGAGACTCTGGAAGACTACCTCACCGTATAATCCGGTGTGACTGGCTCTTGCCGTATAACTATGTTTGCCGGTAATACCATTTTGCTGCGGGGTCCTTAGAATAGTCTTCTCCATCCTAATTCCATTGTTTAAAAAAAACTTAATGAACTCTCTCTCTCTCTCTTTGTACTCCCCTCCATTGTTGGATTTAAGGTATTTAACCTTTAAACCCATCTTATTATCCACCAAGGCTTTCCACTTCTTAAAGTGCAAAAGACATCTGATTTATTCTTCAGGAAATAAACCCATACCTTCCTAGAAGAATCGTCAATGAAAGTCACATAGTACCTCGAGCTAGCCTCCAAGTGATAAAATAGTAGATGGTCCCCATACATCGGTATGAACAAGCTCTAGCTTATCCGTCTTCAAACTTCTCCCAATCTTTGAAAAACTCACCTTCTTTTATTTCCAGAAGACACAATCATCACAGAAGTCAATCTCCACCCATTTTAGGCCTTGTAGCTTTCCCTTTGACTGTAGAACTTTCTTCCCCTTCTCGCTCAGGTGCCCAAGTCAATAGTGCCACAAATTGGACTTGTTGATCGACTCAGCAACCGATATGGCATCTCTACTCCCCGTGGTCACATATAGAGTGCCCTCCCTTTTATAAAGAGCCAACACCATGGCTCTCTTGGTAACCTTCCAATTATTATTAGAAAATGAAATAGTGCATCCCACACTAGCAAGTTGGCTCACAAAAATCAAATTCTTCTTCAAGCATGGCGCATGCCTAACATGATTTAATTTCCACATCGCTCCATTGAGTAACTTGACATTCACCACACCCTTACCAATAATATTGCAAGGTTTATCATCCCTAAGATAAACCCTCCCTAAGTCATCCCGAACATAGTCCTCCATGACTTCCAGTTCAATATAGCGTGACAAGAGGCTCATGTATCTATAGCCTAAGATTCTAACTGGGTATTAAGAGACAAAATAAAAGAATCTTCAACTTTACCACCCACTACATTTGCAGAATCCTGCTCCTTATTCTTTCCTTTCCCCTTATGACCCATCTTTGTGCAACAATCTCTACTAAAATGACCCTTCTTTCCACAGTCCCAACATTCTGCTTTGGTGGCCTTTACTTTTCCTTTTGACTTCCCCCTCATTGATTTTGATCTTCCCTAGTTCTCATTCCTTCTCGATGCTCTTCCTATGTTCTCTATATTCAATGTCGACACAGATGATTCACCCGACTCTCTTCTCTGAATTTCTTCGCCGAGAACCAAGTCATGGACATCACCATACTTCAATGTGTTGCTCTTGAAAGCATTGCTAACAGCTATGATAGTCTCATTCCAACTATCTGGCAAGCATGACAATAAAAGTAGAGACCTAATCTCATCATCGAATTCAATACCAACCAAACTCAAATGTGTGGTTACAATATTGAATTTATTAAGGTGATCTACAACATGTACCTTCTCCCATACATAAGGTAAAAAGACATCACATCAAATATACCTTATTAGAAGTCGAGGATTTCTTATACATATTGGACAAAGCAGTCATGAGACTCTTTGTTGTCTTCTTCTTTGCAATATTAAAGGCAACGTTGCAAGTCAACTTTAAACAGATCACACCTAGGGCTTGTCAGTCTAACAACACCCAATCATCATCTTTCATCCCTTCTGGTTTCTATCTTGAAAGAGGAGCATAGAGTTTTTTCTGATAAAGATAATCCTCCATCTATATCTTCCAAAATCGAAAGTTTGTACCATCGAATTTATTCGATCTTTACTTTTCCTTCTTCTACCACCGCTGTCACCTAAACCAAATGCTCGGATACTAGTTACTGGGAAAACTACGTCTAATCTCCCCACAGAATCTATAAGAAATTAATGCAAGAATGAAGGAAAAAATGAAGAACAATTATACAAGAACACTAGATTTCTATGTGGTTCGGCTAATTATGCCTGCGTCCACACTATTACAGAGTTATATTATGCTTTAGGGTTACAATGAGAGTTGCAATCACTATTTACAACCTTAGGAAAGAGTATTTGTAGCCTATACAAGTTTCCTTAATGAAATAGCTTCCTAAAACCTATTAGGAAATATAAAAACTACAACAAATCCCTGATCCCTCTCGAGCGGCCTGCTCAGGTGGATCACCTGGCGAGCAATATTCTAGCAGTTTTAAGGAAAACCTCGCTCCTAAACATATATGTACGTCTGCTCAGGTGATGCCCGCATGCACGGCATGCTCGAGAGACATTGCCTTGACCAGACTCATTTATCCTTTTTGCGAAGTTGAAACTATCGTGAGCTCTTAGGATAAGGCTCCACCATTCATATCATGTTGCACATGGTTTATAGGTAATTAATTACACTCAAAAGAAAATGATAACAAGGGGTGAATATGATCCTTGCCCAACACAATCCCCCCATCTAGTGGCTTTAATTCAATCTCGAACACAAAGATGTTATGTGTCATATTTTAACTTAGAGGGGGTAAGAGCAACTCCAACAATATTCATTACAGTTAGCTACTTTAATAAAAAAATATATATATACTTTAGTTACTCACTATGTGACCTTCAATTCTAGCAGTGCTCTTCAATTTACCTAGTCATCTTACTTTATTGCATTTTGTATATTTGGGATTTATGCCAATTCATATTCGAAAAAAAAATTCAAAGGCTAAGATTTAGAGAGAGAACATAGAGAATCATTTCTTGCTAGATAAATCTAGCTAGTCCAAAAGATAGAAGTTCAAATAGCAAGTCATATAGCTAATCGACTGGAGCTCAAAATCGGCCTTCTGACTAGCTATTTTGACTGAAAAGTTAAAATAGCTAGCCTTTTGGAGATGCTCTAAAAATTCCCCTAACTCATCCCTTTGAAAAATATGTATAGATTAATACATTTTGTTTCTATTAGTAAGAAAGGTAAAAAAAAAAAAAGTAAGGATTTCTAAATATGAAACATGTGATGTTTCCTCAAGAAGCTTAGGACTATTGCCTAGAATTAGAGGATACATTTCCCAGTGGTAGGATAACAATATTTGGGCTTCATGCTTGCCCAACATATTATCTACTACTCCCTCCATCCCATTTTATGAGTCTTTTTTTTATTTTTGGCTATTCCAAAACTATTATCCACTTTTAAGTTAATTTCCAAAGCTACCCTAATGAGTGAACACACCAAACTACTCTCTTGAGCAAAGCAAGGGCAATTTGGAAAAAACTCTCTTATTTAAAGGAATGTGGAGAGTAATCATTATGTTCCCTTAACAAGTTGGACTCCCCAAAAGGGAAACATAAAATGGAACAGAGGGAGTACTATATAATAAGAGCCAATAATGTTCAAATTGTTATCTCTACTTCACCTCCTCTCTTCATCTCCTTTCACCTGTACCCACTTCACCTCTATGCTTCATCTCCTCTTAAATGCTTTGACAATGAAATGGCATCGTACACCCAGAGAAAGAGAGAGAGAGAGAGAGAGAGAGAGAGAGAGACTATCCACATGAGTCAGCAATGATGCCAAATTTAGTAAGATAAACTAGACCAGTTCAAGGAGAAAGAGAGAGTAAGAGACTGGTTTTTTGTATGTGTTTCAGCCCTATTAATGAAGGAACCTACGTCCATGTGTGTGTCTAATCATGTTCACTGTACTGTAAAAAGCCAGTGACTTATGGTGAAACAACAATAGTCTAGAGCTACCTTAGATCGGCCGGGCATGTGATGACTGCTATAGAGGTCCTGTTTAGAATGAAAAATTGATCCTTTTCTATATAGGTAAGTGGTCTCTTTTATATATGCAAGAGACCTACTCACACAAGAAAACTAATTAGATTAGGTAATACAATCCAATTAGGATGTGATTGACACAAATCAAATAGGTTTGCTAATTGTATTAGGAAACAATTTACACTTTCTATTAGTCTTCTAACTTGAGTAGGAAACTGTCTAGAATATTCTAGATCATGCCTCGGGGCCTGGGTGAGCTATCCCTAGGATAAGCTGTGCCTGCGCGGTCTTCTTGTCATGTTGGTTGGGCTTCAGTCATTTACTGCTCGGGATGTCTCGGGTAGTCCAGACTGCTCGGGATGATGCTATGTAGCATGACCTAGCAGGGATAGGGGCCGGTCATTGAATAGAACTACTCAGTCATAGAGTAGAGCCAATTTTGGGCGTATCAGGTGCCCCCTATTTCCAAGGTTGGCTTAATGCTATATTAAGGCAAGTTTGGAAATCTGTTTGAAGCCATTTGCCATTGTTTGAGTGATCGAGAAAGTTATCTTGGAACTTTCGAGTCTTTTGAATTGCTCGGGAATTGGCTAAGAGTTGAGACTCAGCCTAATTTAAAAACTTTTACTTGAGTTAGCTCCCAGGTTGGTTATCTTCTACCCATAAACCTTCATCAAGGTTGTGGGTAAAAAACTTTGACCATGTTGGAAAATCCGACCTAAAGCGTATGGCTTTAGGGTCATTTTGCTCCTCTATCGTAGGCCAACCTAAGAGGATTTCCTCTATTATCGATTTGGACCTAAGTGGAGCTGGTGCCTCTGAGTATTGTAGGCATTTGGGTTATCTAAGAGTTTGAATTAGTTAAACCCAATGCTTGTAAATACCCAGTGTGATTGCCTGTTTAGTTCATTGTGCCTTCCATCCCCCCAAGCTTTTGCTAAGACGGGAGTTTGTAGAGGCTTTGACTGTAGGTAACCAAACTAGAATGTTGGTATTTCCAGGGTCTTTTGAAGTTTTCTATCGTCAGCCACCTAGGGGGATTCGCCTCCATTGTAGGTTATGGACCTAAGCGAAACTAATGCCTCATGAGTGATCGCGAGGTCTTTTTGGTGCCTCGGGTGTGATCTCGAGGTCTTTTGTGTGACTCGGGTATGATCCCGTGGTCTTTTGCTAACTGCATAACAGTGGTCTTTGGTTACCTCAGGGTTGAGCCCGAGGTCTTTTTAGTGCCTCGGGAGTTGAACCCAAGGTCTTTATCGGGTGCTCCAAGGATCGACAAGGAGTTGATAGGCGATCTGAATCTTTGTAGCAACCCTTTTGCAGTCTGAGCTTTATGCTATGGTCGGGATAAAGTACCATTGTAGTTGGACTCTTCTGTTCTATTGGAGATAGGAGGTCGGATTGGTATCACCGGGCTCCGGATTATTCTGAGCTGGAGGCAAGGTCAGGATCACTAGATCCTGACTACTGCAAACTAAAGGTCGGGTTGGGCTGTCGGACTCAGACGATGTGAACTAGAGGTCGAGTCGGGGCTACCGGACTTAGACCACTGTAAACTGGAGGTCGGGTTAGGGCTGCCGGACCCAGACCATTGTTAATCGAAAGAATTGCCAGAACTATTGGGCTTCTTTGCTTTGGTTCTCTCGGGCTTGCTTACATGCCCAGGGTCTTTGGTCTTTAGAAATTCTTCAGTGTTAACATACTTTTTGACCCTCTCTGCAAGTTCAACCAAGGTTTTTGATCAGTTTTTTTGAAACGATGTGGCGCACATGGTGTGTTGAACTCCCTAGCAAAAGGCTGTATTTACGACAATTTTGTAAAGATCATAGATCCCGAGCTTCTCTTGATTAAATCAATTGGAAAATTCCTGGAGGGACTCATAATTCTTTTGCCTGACTGTCAGTAACTGTATGTCAGGCTTTGGCCGTTCATGCATACCGTTAATGAACTGCTTGTTGAGTTACTTGAAACTGCTGATTAATCGGGGCTTCAAGGAGTAGAACCATTTTGAGGCAGGGCCTTTTAAAGTGTTGAGCAAGGCCAGGCAATACAGTTTGTCAATGTTGGCAGCCAGAGCCATCTGAGCCTTGTAGGTCTGGACGTGGTCGACTAGGCTTCCTGAGCCATTGTATGAATCTAGACAATGCTGCTTAAATTTTCGTGGGATAGCCAACCTCATGATTTGACTAGAGAATGGTGGCTCTGTCTCGGTACTGACACGGTCCTGAGTAGGATTCTGGCCCAGGTCTTTGGTCAGCCCGTCGATCTGTTTCTTTGAATCCTTGATATGGACTACTACACTATCCCAACCAGTATTTAGGACACATGTCAGATCAATGGAAGAGGCTTTCTTCTCCGGGAGGTGCGCTGTCCCCTGGGATCGGGCTCGGCTATGACTCTGGTTCATTGTGTGCCTAAGGACACCTTGGCTCTTGACTGAGTGACCCTGGACTGATTCCCAGGCCATATATTCCTGCCTCTCCTCTCGGACAGTACGCCTATCGTTGATATTGCTGGTGTCCTCCACATAGGATAGGTTGGTTCGACGACGTTGTCTGGTCAGGATCGGTTCTTGAACATGCACGACGTTCACGGGCTATTTCCCGACTGCTGGAGGATTGCTTTGTTGAGCCAGCGGGGTGTTGATCTGCTACTGGTTTTGATAATAGATCTTCAAGAGGTGTGCGAGGGTCACGGTGATCTACTCTGGTGTCGGGACCGTCGGGGCCGGAGGGATAGCCCGGTCATCCTGCTACGCAGCCTTCTTACTCTTCTTCGAAGGCATAACAGTCAGTCAACAGATTTGTTTTTTGGGAAATCTGTCATGTTCCCACAGACGGTGCCAAGTTGATGATGCCAAAATTTAGTAAGATAAACTAGAGCTTTAGAGAGAGAGAGAGAGAGAGAGAGAGAGAGACTGGTTTTGTGTATGTGGTTTGACCTTATTAACGAAAGAACCTACGTCCATGTGTGTGTCTGAGCATGTTCACTATACTATAAAATGTCGGTGACCTGTAGTGAACCAACAATAGTCTGGAGCTACCGTAGGTCGGCTGGGCGTGATGATGACTACTATAGAGGTCCTGTCTAGACTGAAAAGTTGATCCCTTTCTATGGGGGTGAATGGTCTCTTTTATAGATGCAAGAGACCTACTCATACAAGGAAACTAATTAGATTAGGTAATACAATCCAATTAGAATGTGATTGACACAAACAAAGTGGATTTCCTAATTGTATTAGGAAACAATTTACACTTTCCTTAGTCTTCTAACTTGAGTAGGACACTATCTGGAATATTCTGGATCATGCCTCGGGGCCTGGGTAAGCTGTACGTGCGACGAGCTGTGCCTGCGCAGTCTTCCTGACCTGTTGGTTGGGCTTCAGGCATATACCATTCGGGATGTCTCGGGTAGTCCAGACTGCTCGGGATGATGCTATGTAGCATGATCTGGTTGGGATAGGGGCCGGTCATTGAATAGAACCGCTCAGTCATAGAGTAGAGCCAAGTTCGGGCATATCAATATTGATCCTCTCTGAACTACTAACGTACCTCTCTGCCTCATCGCTTTCAGAACAGCTATTTCTGCCTGCTCTTTAAAGGCAGCCTTCCCAAGTGATATTCGCTTGCTTGGGAAACATTCCCTGTGACACTTGTTGTAGCTATAGTTGCGTCTATGGTTTGCTATATTATCTCTCTCCCTCCATACTCCATCTTCAATAGATTCAGACTTCAAGTCTTCAGGTGATTTCCGCTTATTCTATACTCCTACTATCCCATTTTATGTGTCCCTCTTGGGGAATCCAACTATTTAAGGGGACAAAAAGAATCTACATCTACTTTCCAATATTGCCCATAATCATTGCACTTTCTTTTTTTTTGTTTTATTTTAGTGTTGATTGCAAGGAAGGGTAGTTTGGGAAATTAAGTAAATTTGCATTCTAATGTAGGAAAGTGGACAACAACTTTGGGACATCCCAAAAAGGAAAGATGGACACATAAAATAGGATGGAGGGAGTATCTTTTATGTTCTTTTCATATAAATCTTGATGTGTTAGGATTTCTGCACACTGTAGATGCTAGGGCTCTCTAAATTAGTGTTCGTTCCACTTGGGGGTCAATTACGGCTCTCTCATATTGGGGCTTAATGCAATTAGGCTTCTTAGGATGACTTGAGTACATTATGGTATACTTGATGTGTTATGTTTTCTGCACACTACTAAATTAGTGTTTATTCAATTTAGGCCTCGTTTGTTTTGCAGGATTAAGGAGGGATGGTGGGAGATTGGATTAATAGTCCCATTTAATTGAATAGTCCAGTGTTTGGCAAGAACACTTTGCTCGGGACTAATTGTCCATTTTAAAAGAATAGTCCCACATAAGTTATACCATGGGGGAGGTGGTATTATTAGTCCCGGGACTATCAACTAAATGGGACTAATTATCTAATCCCCCCTCTGCGTCATAAGATGAACTTTTAATATATTAGGGTATAGTTTTATGGAAAATGCTAGATCCACACAGTGAACCACACACTTTTTCCACACACAGCTTTAAATGCTTGTACCTTATGCTATTTGAATTTTTTACACTTTTTTGTGCCCCATTTATATAGCATAGGGTACATGCATTTAAAGCTATATGTAGAAAAGGTGTGTGGTTCACTATGTGGGTCTAGTAGTGCTCTAGTTTTATTCTAAACATAATGGTTTCTAACGCCGAAATGGCCTACTCCGCTTGTTCAGTATAATAGGAGAGGTTTTGTCTCAGCGTCTACAACTAGAATCAGATTTACTGGTGATTTCTATAAAGAAATTCATAAGCGAGATTAGGCTAGTATTTGACTACTGTTGTTTAGGCTCCAATATTCTTCTATTACCATGTGTGCTGCCTTTTCACCGTGATAATTTCAAGGCTCTTCAATTTGGGTAATCTCTGCTTCCTTAGAGTATCTTCAATGGTGAGTCCTATTTCATAGCCAAATTCTACCATTTCTATTATCAAAAGTGTCATTGGCTCTTGCAAAATGCTAGGCCACCATTGGGTGTAAATGACAATGACGGGAAATTCTCTTCCTACAATTGGTTTTTTGGGCTTTTGCTATACTCTACAATTTGTTTTATCATTTAATCAACACAATGAGACTATATCTTCAACTAAATTTATATCTTCTGTCACGCCCGTTCCAGAAAATCATGATTTTAAAATGCATAAATGAAATTTTGAGAATTACCAATGTTAGTTGATAATTGAAAATGATGTTGACTGAAGGTCAACGGTGAGGTGTCAATCGAAGACACGGTAATAAGAAATCATATGCCATCAATACGATTTAAATGACGTTTATGTGATTAAATATTATTTGAGATATCTAGTATTTTCATGAATAGTAAATTTACCTGTGTAGAATAAATTCTAGTAGTTTTGACATCGCTGTAGAGCATTTTGAATACTGTGGTGACAACGTGAGTGACACAATATATAAAAGGTAGGTGCTACAGAGATTTCATAGAATTTATTTTTTGGACGTATATTTTGGACCCAAATGGAACCTAGACAAAAACTTTTATAAATTTTAGTTTTAACTCATGAAGTCATAAATTGGATGTGTGCGACGTTTCAGAAGTTAACTAGAAGTTTTGAGAACTTGTGGGGTGGTAAACGCGATTTCTATGAAGTTTTTCTATAAATAGGTGAGGGTGGATTTTCATATGTTAAAGAACTTATAAAAATATCTTGGGAGAGGAGAGAGAAAGGAGATTTTATCCTACGACCTTTCCGATGACAAACGACGATCGTTCCTCTGTTAGTTTTCAGCCATATTTCATATTTGGACTCCTTGAGGTAAGAGCTTCATTTTGATACCTCTTAGGCCTCGTTTGGCAAAGTTTTTTTGAAAATTTAATTTTAAGAAATTGAAAAAAAAAAACATGTTTATACTTGTAGGAATCGCTTGAGATTGGAGATTCGACGTTTATTTGGTCTCCTAGTACTTCTCCTGAAGTTTGAGGGATATGGCTCGAGGTATGAATTCTGAACCTATGTAATATAGGGAATTTTGGACGTTTTAGATATTTTGTATGAATTGTGATTCGGGCAAACTTATGTGTTAAATTAGGCCCGTTAATTTTAGCGAGTACGTACAGAAATGCACGGTGACATGATTATGTGAGTATGCTAAATGTTTATGTGGGTCAAAGGGGAGTTTGATATAATTTCATGCCAATGCACGCCTCTCAATGTTTGAGAGTTTATAGTAGTGACGACTACTTTCTTGGTGTGGAAAGTGGCCAACCAGAGCAGATGGATACAATGGTTGAGTGATCCTTGGCTAACCATTGGCATCGCAGTTTAAGATTAAAGACTTGCCGATATATTGGGTGAATGCATATCTCTCTCTCCGGAGACTAAATTATGTGATTTAGATGTTTAAAACATGAATTGCCTCATATGCATTTGTTTAGAATTGTACACTCAGCATATAGCTGAGCAGTGGAGATTTCCTCCATTGCAAGTGAAAAGAAAAAGGGAAAGAAGTAGTGTGAGGAATGAGGTCGAGGAACGCCGGGGAAAACACCACATTTGTTTATACTTTTGGGTTCTTTCTAAACTTGTAATAAGGACTTTAAATTCATAACATGTTTAGTTTGGAATCTTGGGAGAGATTGCAGTATTGTAATCGCTAGTAAACTCTTGTAGTTATGTTTTGCATTGTTGGTATATCTTGTGGTTTCGTTGGTTTTAAATCGGAAGGCCTAAGCTTGTAATTCTGCATAATGCTTGGTGTGCTGAAGCAGATCAGTCGACTGGTTTCTTATTCAATCGACTGAATCACTATTTTGAACTAAATACTGCCTTGTATGTTTGGGATCAGTCGACTGGGTTAAGAAAATAGTCGACTAGATGCTGCCCCAGGGCAGGTGAGTCTGCTTGAATAGAGTTTCAGTCGACCAGACAAATTCAGTCGACTTATAAATTTAGGCACCAGTTAACTGGGTCCCCGACACAGTCAACTAGACCGGGCTGTTGATCTTTTAAACTTACTGCTTTAGATGGTCAGTCCACTGGACCTCTGTTCTTTAAAATGTATTCTTTTGGAAGTGTTTCCAATTGGGCAAAACTTTGCTTTCTAACTCTGATTTTAAAGGTTTTTACTTATGTTTTCTGCTGCGGTTGTACTAATGGAATTGGATAAGCCTTGATGGTGTGCCACGGGTCCTATTTTCGCGCGTAGCGGGATGGGTCATGACATTTATTGGTATCAGAGCTAGAGATTACAAAACTTTGGGAACGTTCGACGACGAGTGGAGTGTTGAGTGATTTTGTCACATGTTCTAGATTGCATCCATACATTGTATAGATGTTTGAATGCATATGTATGTTGTTATACATACATGGTTATTTATTGTTGTACATGCATAGTATTTATGCATCGACATTAATAGGATTATAACTATGAGTGATGGCCGAGAATTATCGCCGCATACCCGACGTATGAATGAAATGGCAGAAATGATATGGAACATGGGAGATATGATACAGAATATAGCAGAGCGATTGCCTCCAACGCCTCTATTTAAACCAAAACTGATAGCTGTAATACGAATACATGAGAATAGGGGTATGAGATCTATATCAGAACAGTTTACAAGGAAGAAGCTGACAGAATTTCATGGAATGTCTGACACAACGCTCGCAGAACATTGGATTATGGATATGGAAAGAAAATTTTGATCTATTCTGATGACTGGTGGGGAGAAGATTGAGAACGCTAGTGATATGCTCAGAGGTGAGGCCCAGAATTGGTGGGTGAACGTCTTAGATCAAGGAGCACCGATAACTTGGGAGGGATTTAAAGTAGAGTTTAATCATTGATTCTTTCCAAGGGCTGCCCTCAATGCAAAGAAGAGAGAATTTGATAATCTTCGACAAAGGGAGATGACTGTGACAGAATACACCTCAAGGTATAACGCTTTGTTGTGGTTTGGAAAAGGGTTTGTGTTAACAGAGGAAGACAGAGCAAGAAAGTACAAGGATGGGTTGAGAGATAATATCCGCCTGAGGGTAGAAACCTATGAGCACTCGACTGTTGCTGCAGTACGACAAACGACACTTGTAGCCGAAAGTGGTATGGAGAGATCAAGGCAAAATTAGCATGGCCAACAAGGGAAGAGAAACCACGAGGGTAATGACCAGAACTACGGTGGGACTTTTAAGAGGCCATTTGCAAGAGGCTCAAACTCTAGTTTCAGTGGGTTCAGGAAGCTGACATGTAATATACCATTGTGTCCATTGTGCAATCGACTACACACTGGTCGATGTTTCATGATAAATTTCTAGAACAAAACTCTGTAAGTACTATACCTGATATGAAGGGCAAGTGCTACGATTATGGAATGTTTGGACATCAATCCAAGGAGTGTCTGAGAAAGCGTCCTCGACAAGGATCTAGTTCTATGGCTTCTAGTGATTCAAAGCCTAGACAGACTAACGATGGGGTCAAAGGACAGAGCAAAGTCAAGGAAGGTCATTTCAGATGAACCCAGGAGATATGACTGCTTTAGAAACAGTGGTCTCAGTTATGGTGCCAATATGTTCATACTTAACACGCATACTTGTTGACTCAGGATCTACGCATTTGTTTGTATCACATGATTTTGTTGCACATTTGAATGTTTGACCGGCACCATTAGGATATTAGTTATCTGTTGTTGTACCCCTTAGTAAGCCGAAAGAGACGTCTACGGTGTATAAGGATTGTGAGATCAAACTAAGTGAGAAGTTGATAACTATAGATCTTATACCGATCTTGATGAACCATTTTGATGTGATACTAGGGATGGATTGATTAGCTCTTAACCAAGCCACAATAGATTGTAAACAAAATGAATTTAACTTACGATCACCTCGTTTGCCTATGAATTCCACTTCCTACACCTCAAACTAGGGGCAAATTCCATTTGCCTAACGCAATCCCTTCACACCAAGGGCGAGTTTTCAAGTCACCAAGTTGTTTTGAAAATTTTGACATAGAGCATCTTTTATTCTAAAAGCTAAGGCACTAATTCATAGCACTTTCAGGGAGAAGTAGAGAACTGATTAGATCAATAGGGGAGAATTTTCAAAAAACCAAATTTATCAGCAAAGTGCTATCATATTAAGATGAGGAGTGAACATAAAAGATGAGCAGTACATCATTTATGACAGAGGCACATTGGATCATGGCAATTTGAGAAATTCATGTCCGAGTCAATCCTTCGTTGTTTGAGTCAGTAGTAACTGATCAAAAATGTGTTAGAGATTGAGGTTTCATACAATCTAACCCAACTTTCCTTGTCACCGTCATTCCTGTTAAGTCCATTCATCCTAATGGTCTCAAATATGTGGGTTAAAGGTGATTCCCAATTATAAAAACTTGGGATACAAGAAGAAGTACCAAACATCATTACTGCACTAGTCAAGGTCGCAACATGAGAAGTGTCCCAAGTACGAGTGGCATAAACTCGTAAGTGGTTGCAAACTACATTATTGTTTCTCGAGGTGGCTGATCTGAAAGAATATCGCCAACACCTATTGTTGATCCAATCAGAGTCTAGATGTGTTGATGAGATGTGTTGTTGAGGTGTTTTAGGGTCCAAAATCTAAATGTATTGATGAGGAGGGTTGATAAGATGTGTTTTTGAGGTGTTTTAGGGCTCAGAGTCTAGATGTCTTGATAAGATGTGTTGTTTTGGGGCTTAGAGTCCAAGTTTGCTGATGATATGTTTTATGAGGATGTTTTAGGGCCTAGAGATTAAAGGAGCATCGAGTAACATCAGAAGAGCATTATTGGAGTATTGAGCAACACCAGAAGAGTTGAGAAGCATTGTTGGATCATTGAGGATGCATCAGATGTGTTAAGGAGCATCGTTGAATAGTTGAGGAACATCAGAAATGTTGAGGAGCATCAGATTTGTTGAGGAGCATCATTGAAGAGTTGAGGAACATCAGATGTATTGAGGAGTATCAGATTGTTGAGGAGCATCGTTGAAGAGTTAAGGAACATCAGATGTATTGAGGAGCATTAGATTTATTGAGGAGCATTGTTGAAGAATTGAGGAACATCAAGAGAGTTGAGAAGCATTGTTGGAACATCGAAGAACATCAGAAGAGTTGAGATGTATTGTTGAAGGAGCATCAGATGTGTTGAGGAGCGTCAGAAGACTTGAAAAGCATCATTGAAGAGTCGAGGAGCATCATTAATGATTTGAGGAGCATCAGTTAGATTTGAAGAACACCGTTGAGAATCAAGAAGCATTGAGAAACACCATCATAGATTTGAGGAACAACATAAGCGCCGTTGAGAATTGAGGATCATCATTGAAATTTGAGAAGCACCTTTGAGAATCTGAGAGTCACCGAGTCTATAGTATCATGATTAAGAGGAGCACGAGTCGAGTCAAGAGGGTCACTTCACCTAACACAACAAATTGGGCATAACATAACACACAAATCACAAAGCCCACTAGGAGTGGCAAACATACCACAAGCATTCTTTTGAGCACCACAATATCACTTTGAGCATCACGCTCTTCCTTCGGTAAGACCTCCAGGTCAAGATCCCTCACAAGTCTATTAGTCGTAGCGAAGCGTAGATCACCAAGCCCACTGAGAATGGCAAATACACAAAACACATATACTAAGACCACAAGCACTTTAGAACATAACACAGGCACGACACAAGTCTACTCTGAGTAGTATACCCCGCAGCACCAGCTCATACTAGGATCAGAACACTAGACATGATAGGACTCAGGACACAATTCATATCACATCCATGCATTGCATATCATCCTCATAACATGGCATCTGTCTATCTTGTTTTGCTTGTGTTTGTTTCTTTGTGCCCCGAACTACGTCCTGGTCTACTTCCCCTTAGGATACGTAGGCAGCTCACAAAGAGCACGACCAGCACAGACCTCAGCATCATCCTTACATCTTTTGCAACGCTTTTATCCTAAATCTATAGCCTCCAAAAGACCTGTCTCTTCATAGCTTTGGCACTCACTTGGGACATGCGTTCCCTCGCAAGTTCATGCCAAAGAGGGGCAAACTGTAGACACCCCATTTTGTCGGCTATCAGATTTAGGAGACCCATAGCTTGGTGATTCACAATGATCGAAAAAGACTCAAAAAGGACTCTAGGAAGTTAGTTCTATCTCTCAAAATACTCAGAATGACCAAAATACCCCTGAAAGCCCAAAAACTCCCAGATTTTGACCAAAAATTCTAAAAACATGCTACATCATAAAAAGTACTAAAATGAGTTTTGAAGCAAAATCAGATGAAATCGTTAGCTCCCAGAGACCCCCGGAAGTCCCGGAAGTTCCGCGAAAGTCCCCATTGCCCGGTTTGACCAGGTTTGACCGAAATCATCCGAATTCTCCTAAAAGTTTTGAGATCATTCTAGATCATGTGAAAAGTACTAAAATGAATTTTAAAAGAAAATTGGTCGAAAACGTCAGCTCCCGGGAGCACCCAGAGGTCCCAAAACTTCCTACAAATCCTGGGTTAAACCAATTTGACCTAAAAGTGGACTTTAAAACTGGAGTACCATATCATTTTTTAAACATTTTCATGGATACTAGAGGTCAATAGCTTTCCAACAGTATATCGCACATAATTTCTGGATTTAAAACGAATTTATTATGAATTTTCAAAGGTGAAAAAGGCGATCAAACTGACTTTTATCGCGAATATCGCAAAACTTTTCAAAGTGCCCTATCTCCAAACTATTTTTTAATGGAAATTAGACTCCATTACCTTTCCAACGGTATATCACAAGCTCAATTTGGAGTTCGTACACATTTTCTGTGAATTTCGGACGAAATAGGGCCTTTTCACTAATATCGAAAACTCTGGAGGCCTAAACGTAAATTTCTGGGCATCTGAGGAGCAGTGCCGCGGTGGCACTAGGCCACTACCGTGGAGGCACATGGCCAATGCCACGGTGGCACTCAACCCCCGCAAAGTCTATTTTTGTAATTTATTTTGGGGGTCCAAATTGAATAATTGAATACCAAAACGATGTAGTTTTATGTTCACAGATGATTGGGACCAATTGGAGCACTTTCTAAATCCCAAAACCACCCCAAATTGGCCTATATAAACCCCCCTTTGCACTTCGTTTTAGGGGGGCAAAGTGCAAAGTTCATAGAAGTTGTAGAGAGAAAGAGAGATAGAGATAGGTTTAGAAGTAGGAAAGGGAGCTTATCCCACTGATTTTCAATAAGAAAGTGAGTTTCAATCTTGTTTTCTTTCATTACTCCTCTTATATTTCACATTCAAGTCTTCCCCAACAACCATTTTTTAGCAATCTTGAGTTAGGAAGCTATTTCTATGTCCAAATGTCAATATCTATGAGTGAAACACCAAGCTACAAGTCCAAAATTACATTGATTATCATCTATTGATTGCTATTATATGCTTGTTTATATAAATGTTCATCTCTCCTTACCTCATTTATTTTTTATTTTTCTTTATTTACTTACTAGTCCATCATCATCTAGATGATGACATAAAGTTTGAGGTGAGTGAATCCTTATGGATAGTAGCTCTTGACCTCAAAAACATGTTTGATAGATGATGATTTCAACTTTAATACATTCATATGTATTCTTGAAGTTGTCTTCAAAATGAAAACAATGCTCTCCAACAATCTTGGAGGTTCTTGATATGAGTTCAATATTGATATTTCAAGTGGTTATAATCTCTATTTAAGTGCTGAAAGTATACTCTCAAAACCTCTATTTCAAAACCCCTCTTAAACCCCTCATTTTGATTTCAAAGAATAAAACCCTAGTTCTTCCCAAAACCTTCAAAATAGTGAACAATCTTAGTCAAAGATTTCTCTAGGACTCAATACTCAAAGAATTAACATGAGACTACTTGAAAAGTCTTCCTAAATCATTATAGAACACCCATGATTTTTGGCTTGGCTTGAAAACACTTGGAAGGATTCCATTTTGGTCCAAACATTCTCTCCAGATATTCTATTTTTGCTGTCACAGCAGCTTAGTTGACTTTCAACTTGTTTTCTAGAAAACGTTTCCAAACAGTGTGATCCTAAATGATTTTTCCCTTAAAACTTCGGTGTCTTAGGGAACTTTCTGTATAATATGGGCCTCAAAATGGTGTTTTTTCATTTTCTAAGATTTTTCAACATTTCAGTCAATAGTACGGACTCTATTTCTTAGTAACCTCTATTGCTTATATTATTTCTCTCAATCTATAATAGTTATTGAAGATTGGCTTTTTGATTTGTGTTCTAGACACAATAAGGATGATCTCCATAAAAAATCATGCATTGAAAATATTTCTAACCCTACCTTTCAATTTCTACAAGATCAAGTCACTGTTCTGTCCACTATTCACAGCAAGTATACTTTTTCTTCCATTCTTTGATTTGATGCTTATATGTACTTCAAATTATTTCATATCTTAGGAAGTAGTTCATACTATATTTTTATACCTCCTATAATGATTTCCTTAATGCATTCATGCATATTTTTTAGACTTCTAAGTCATTTTAAAAATCCATGAACACAAACACACTACTACCTTGCACATCCTAAGACCATACATTGCATCCA
Organism: Hydrangea macrophylla; assembly: GCA_033977485.1. Taxonomy (NCBI): domain Eukaryota; kingdom Viridiplantae; phylum Streptophyta; class Magnoliopsida; order Cornales; family Hydrangeaceae; genus Hydrangea; species Hydrangea macrophylla. The sequence continues at coordinate 36,787,134 of CM066990.1, forward strand.
TGCAAGATTTGGGATTTTTGTGTCTCCTATTCTAAGAAGATTATAAGGAATGAATTTGATCTTACGTTCATGCTCCCCCTCGATCTAATCTTCCTTTCTCATCCATCCCGGGGATTGAGAGATCTTCTTTTCTCAAAGATTAACATGCATCATACTAGCTTGCTAAGCATATTTTGATTTCTTTGATTAATTTGTTTCAAGAACTATTCATGTCCCCTTAGATTAGAAAAACTTTATTACTTGATATGCGATTAGACGATTTTTCCTAGGTTTGTTTGTGTGATCTTTCACTTTGCATTGTGTGATACTTAGCTTAGATCTTATGAATGATATCTTATCTTTAGATCTTCCATTTTAATATTTCTTATGAAATGTAATATACTATCATAGTATTAATTGTCGAACCAAACATAGTATGAGATGATTATTTGGATGCTAATTGAGGCCCGTCAAAAGACGGGGCGAGTTGAGGGTGTTTAATCATGACAAAGGCTTCTTCCTCTCTCATACCAGAACCCCAAGCCAAGTTCTTTAGTTATGAAAGGCCGGTGCCCTTTATCCGTTTGGGTGAGTCAAATTAGGTTTCTTGGTTCCTTAAAGACCAAATGGCGACTCTGTATCTGTTTTCAATAGACCTTCCTTTTTCAAATCAATTTCAAAACAAAGGAAATCAATTCCGAAACCCCGCCAGAAATAAGAAAATGGTGGTGGGCTTACGAAGGCCGCGTGTCCACAGGGGTGTATGGTTATGCAAGGTGTTAAGGTGATTGCTTACGCCTTAAGACAGTTGAAGCACATGAGATAAACAATCTGACCTACTATCTTGAATTGGCTGCAATGATCTATGCTTTAAAAATTTGGAGACACTACCTATACGGAGAAAAATGTGAGATATTCACAGACCACAAGAGTCTGAAGTACCTATTTAGGCAAAGAGATTTAAATATGAGACAGAGAAGATGGTTAGAGTTGATGAAGGATTACGATCTTTCGATAGAATATTATCAGGGAAAGGCTAATGTAGTAGTAGATGCATTAACCCGGAAGATGCCAAAGAACTTAGCCGACGAGCTAACTAGTAAAAAGGAATTGATTAGAGACATAGAACGTTTAGAGTTGGATGTAATTTCAGAGACTAATGGTGACTTAATGATGGCGATCTTAGCACACCTAGATATTATCGATGAGATTAAGAAGGAACAGTTTAACGATTTTACTTGTGCAAAATGAGAGACGAGATACCTTTGGGGAAACGACCTGGAGTTGTCTTAGAATGAGGGGTTTTAATGCTTGGGAAGTGTTCATGTGTACCGAATGTGAAAGGCTTGCAAGAGAGGATTCTAGAGGAAGCCCATAATACTAGATACTAAGTGCACCCAGGAAGTAACAAAATGTATCGAAACCTACAGGAAAACTTTTGTTGGAAGGGTATGAAGCAAGAAGTTGCCAAGTATGTTTCAGAATGTTCAACATGTCAGCAAGTAATGGCAGAAAGACAAGTACCTATAGGGTTACTACAACCATTACAAGTGTCAAACTAGAAGTGGGATGAGATCACTATGGATTTTGTTTCGAGATTTCCACGATTGCCTAGCAAGAATGACAAGATTTGGGTTATAGTTGATCGATTAACAAAGTCAGCTCATTTTCTACCAATTAAGACGACCAAACTGTCTAAGTTAGCAGAGTTGTATGTGAAAGAGATTGTAAGACTACATGGAGTTCCTGTAGTGATTGCATCAGATCGTGATAGTAGTTTTACATCGAGGTTTTAGGGAAGTTTACACGAAGCTATGGGTATGAGGTTGAGTTTCAGTACCGCATTTCATCCTTAGACCGACGGGCAGTCAGAGCGCATGATTCAGACGTTAGAGGATATGCTTCGATTATGTGTCCTAGACTTTGGAAGAGATTGGGAAAAACACTTATGGCTAATTGAGTTTGCTTATAACAATAGTTTTCAGTCAAGTATTGGAATGGCACCGTATAAAGCTTTGTATGGGCATAAGTGTCGATCATCGGTTTATTGGAGCAAAGTTGGAGAAAGAAAGTTGCTAGGACCTAAGTTAATATAGGTGACTACTGAGAAGGTAAAGTTGATCCAGGAGCGAATTAAGGTAGCTCAGAGTCGTTATAAGAGCTATGCAGACTCTAAGTGACGACCGATAACATTCGAAGTTGGAGACTTTGTATACTTACGAGTATCGCCTTCGAAAGACATAGTCCAGTTTGGAAAGCGAGGGAAGCTTAAACCGAGATTCATAAAACCGCTTGAGATTCTAGAAAGGGTAGAGCCAGTGGCTTACCGATTAGCATTATCATCTGAGTTAGCGTTTATGCATAACGTATTTCATGTGTCTATGTTGAGACGGTGTATGACGGATACAAGTAAGATCATTGTGCCGAAAACATTATAGATCCAAGGAGACTTGACCTAAATTGAGCATTCTATGGAGATTCTGGATCGAAAAGAACAAGTGTTGAGAACTAAGACGATATCTATGGTAAAAGTGTCGTAGCGTAGTCACATGGTTGAGGAAACTACGTGGGAGAATGAGCAAGAGATGAGGAATGAGTATCCACGCCTGTTCAATGTATGAGGTATAAGTTTGGGGACAAACTTCCTTTTTGGAGGAGAGAGTTGTCACGCCCGTTCCAGAAAATCATGATTTTAAAATGCATAAATGAAATTTTGAGAATTATCACTGTTAGTTGATAATTGAGAATGAGGTTGACTGAAGGTCAACGATGAGGTGTCAATTAAAGACACAGTAACAAGAAATCATATAGCATCAACATGATTTAAATGACATTTATCTGATTAAATGTTATTTAAGATTTCTGGTATTTTCATGAATAGTAAATTTACCTATGTAAAGTAAATTCTGATAGTTTTGATATCGTTGTAGAGCATTTTGAACACTGTGGTGAGGACGTGAGTGACACGTTATATAAAAGGTAGGTGGTGTAGAGATTTCACGGAATTTAGTTTTCGGACGTATATTTTGGATCCAAACGAAACCTAGACAAAAACTTTTATAAATTTTACTTTTAACTCGTGAAGTCATAAAATAGAAGTGTGCGACATTTCAATAGTTAACTTGATGTTTTGAGAACTCGCGAGGTGGTAAACTCGATTTCTATGAAGTTTTTCTATAAATAGGTGAGGGTGAATTTTCATTTGTTACAAAACTTATAAAAATATCTTGGGAGAAGAGAGAGAAACGAGATTTGATTCTACGACCTTTTCGACGACAAACGGCGACCGTTCGTCTGTCAGTTTTCAGCCAGATTTCATATTTGGACTCGTTGAGGTAAGAGCTTCATTTTGATACCTCTTAGGCCTCGTTTGGCAAAGTTTTTTCGAAAAGTTAATCTTAAGAAATTGGAAAAAAAAAACATGTCTATACTTGTAGGAATCGTTTGAGATCGGAGATCCGACACTTATTTGGTCTCCTAGTACTTCTCCTGAAGTTTGAGAGATATACCTTAAGGTATGAATTCCAAACCTATGTAATATAGGGAATTTTGGATGTTTGAGATATTTTGTATGAATTGTGATCTGGGCAAACTTATGTGTTAAATTAGGCCCGTTAATTTTAGCGAGTGTGTATAGAAAAGCACGGTGACATGATTATGTGAGTATGCTAAATGTTTATGTGGGTCAAAGGGGAGTTTGATATAATTTCATGCGATGCACTCCTCTCGATGTTTGAGAGTTTATAGTAGTGACGACTACTTGCTTGGTGTGGGAATTGGCCAACCAGAGTAGGTGGATGCAATGATTGAGTGATCATTGGTTAGCCATTGGCATCACAGTTTAAGATTTAACACTTGCCGATATATTGGATAAATGCGTATCTCTCTCCCCGGAGACAAAAATATGTGATTTAGATGTTTAAAACATGAATTGTCTCATATGCATTTGTTTAGAATTGTACACTCCGCATATAGTTGAGCAGTGGAGATTTTTTCCATTGTAGGTGAAAAGAAAAAGGAAAAGAAGAAGAGTGAGGAGTGAGGTCGAGGAAGGCCGGGAAAAATACCACATTTGTTTATACTTTTGGGTTCTTTCTAAACTTGTAATAAGAACTTTAAATTTGTAACATGTTTAGTTTGGAATCTTGGGAGAGATTGTAGTATTGTAATCGCTAGTAAACTCTTGTAGTTATGTTTTGAATTGTTTGTATATCATGTGGTTTCCTTGGTTTTAAATCGGAAGGCCTAAGCTTGTAATTCTGTAGAATGCTTGTTGTTCTGATGCAGATCAGTCGACTGGTTTCTTATTCAGTCGAGTGGATCACTATTTTGAACTGAACACTGCCTTGTATGTTTGGGGATCAGGCAACTGGGTTGAGAAAACAGCTGACTGGATGATGCCCCAGGGCAGGTGAGTCTGCTTGAATAGAGTATCAGTCGACCGAACAACTTCAATCGACTGATAAATTTAGGCACCAGTCGACTGGGTCGCCGACATAGTCGACTGGACCGATCTGTTGATCTTTTAAACTTATTGCTTTTGATGATCAGTCAACGGGATCCCCGATCAGTCGACTGGACCTCTGTTATTCAAAATGTATTCTTTTGGAAGTGTTTCCAATTGGGCAAAATTTTCTTTCTAACTCTGATTTTAAAGGTTTTTACTTATATTTTCTACTGCGGTTTTATTTTAATGGAACTGGATAAGCCTTGATGCCATGCCACGTGTCCTATTTCCCGTGTAGCAGGATGGGTCGTGACATCTTTAATATTAAATACTTCTTCCTGTAATTCGTTTGTACAAGTGACACATTACTCTTCAAAAAAACACTATGAAATCAAAGAGTAATCTTGAGCTTTTAAAAGCTTCATTCTATAGTTTTTAAAAGCTCCTCCAAAAAAAGTCATAAGTTTAATTTTTGCAAAGCTCATAAACTAGTTACCAAATAAATTAACATGAAATTGTGCTTTAAAAGAGGAGAAGCACCACGTGAGGCCAAACTAAGCCTTAGGCAAAATTTGAAGACTTTTTTAAGTATTCTCATGTTTTTTTTGCATTTTCCCGTTAGGAGTTAAGCCCCCATCCCTTGTTTTCCCTCTTTAAGACTTGGAAGAAATTGTGCGCTCTTTTATATATGTGATCAACTTTTGAGATCTTACTTCACGTTTACACCGAGCTTTTAAATCCCTTTTTACCATTTCTGATTCTTGTTTCTTAAAGTTGTCAGAGAGATTTATGTCATTATTAGTTCACATGTCTAATTTACATTTGATTGGAACATGACTTTCTGTTAGTTTGATTAAATGCAGTAGCGTGAAATAGTACATTCACAATCAGATCCAAAAGGTAATTTTAAGTTTAAAGTTAATTTTTTTTTTATTGTTTTCCCACCAGGGACAGGTTGTGGATATTTTCACTCCCCATCTACGTTGCTGAGTTGCACATGTTAGAGCAATTCCTCCCAACTTTGAATTTGTAAAGCTCAATTCTTACCCTGATCTCAAACTCTCAATTGTCTTGCTTCTTTGAAGGTATGCCACTTAACTCCTGTAGCTGGGCCTGATGATTCATCATAGTTACATCATAATTTCTACTAACAAACAAATTAAAGTAATGGAATGCTCTTATGTTGTACTATCATATTACGGAAAACATAGACGCATAAACACGGGTAATAAACCGCATGTCATGCACGCAGATTTCCTCACTATATATATATATATATATCATTCCTCGTCATAGTTCTATCACTACAAGAAAATAGGCCTTTTGTGACGAACTTTTTTGTGACGGATACAAATCCGTTACAAAAACATTTTTTGTGACGGATTCTGTGACGGAAATATATCCGTCACAAATAAAATTGTATTCGTGACGGAAATGGACCTATCCGATACAAATAAAATTTCATTTGTGACGGAAATGAACCTATCCGACACAAAAATATTATTCGTGACGAATGAATTAACATATCCGACACAAATAAATTGTGGCAATCTTGTAAATATTTCTACCCTAATATTTTCCCCCAATTTTCCCCCCCTAACATTTCCTACCCTAACACCCACTCTCTCTCTCTCTCGGCATTTGGGATTTTCAGTCCTACCTCTCTCTCTCTCTCTCTCTCTCTCTCTCTCTCAACGAATCCATTGTTGGCGGCGGTTTTTGTGCTCCTGATCTCCTTCCATCATCTTCTCCTTCTCTCGGCATTTGGGAATCCAAAAACTAAGGTAACTTATTTATCATTTGGTCTCTCTCTCTCTCTCTCCATTTTGTTCATCGATCTCTGTCTCCCTCTCTCTCCATTTGGTTTTGTGATCTTCTAGGTTGAGGACAACTCCACCACCGAGCACCAGTCCACCACCGAGCACCACTCCCTCTCTCGGTCAGATTCTCTCTCTCTCTGAATCTGTGGTGTATGTATATATGCATGTATATCATATACATATAAATGAGCCCTCTAATTTCTAGTTTCTCAATCTTGTAAATATTTCTAGTCTTATTGCAATTATTCAAGTCTTCAATATTTATTAGCCATTGTTTTGTGTTTCCATGTCTTCTCTTGAGTCCCTCTAATTTCTAGTTTCTGATGTCAACTCTTTGTTAAGGGTTTCACTTTTACATCGCTTATAAGTATTAAAGAAGAAAAAAGTTGGAAAAAAAGTAAAAGCTAATCCACCCCTTTATTGTTGTTTTAGTGGATTTTGTCACTTTTACACACAACTTTTATGTTCGAGCATGGATCACTATTTCTCAAGTATACAATAAAAGGGATTTGCTGTTTGGAATTTTAAGTTCTCCACATATTAAGCAAACCGAACGTGATCTTAATGGAATGAGTGATGAGGAGTTGAAAGAACAGGTGCATAAACACCTAAAGGGAAGGAGATATTTGATTGTCTTGGATGATATATGGAATATTGAGGCGTGGTATGACCTGGAAAAATCTTTTCCAGACGACAACAACAACGTAAGCCGGATTATATTCACCAGTCGTATCAAAAACGTGGCTTTGCGTGCTAATAGTGTTCCTCATTATATGCGCCTTCTGTCTAGCGATGAGAGTTGGAATCTACTGCAAGAGAAAGTGTTTAAAAAAGAAATATGTCCTCCAGAGTTCGTGGATGTTGGAAAGAACATTGCAAAAAAGTGTCTTGGACTACCCCTTGCTGTAGTCACTATTGGCGGACTTCTTGCAAACACAGAGAAAACAGAACAATGGTGGATGTATGTTTGCGAAAGTATAAAGTCATTCCTTGCTAGTGATTCGAATCAAGTGATCACAGAGACACTACAATTGAGTTACAACCATTTACCAGATCACTTGAAGCCACTCTTTCTTTATTTTGCAGCATTTCCAGAAGACCATGAAGTCTCTGTCCCCAAACTGATTTTGTTATGGATAGGTGAAGGATTTAAAATTCCAAACAGCAAATCCCTTTTATATGTATCTCGGCATTTGGGATTTTTTTTTTGGGTCTGAATTTGAACTTGCAGTTCCACAGCAAAAATAACTGCACATTTCGATCATTCAGTCAACTTTTCAACAACTTTTGGGTTGATCAATAGCCAAAATCGAATTTCGGATTTTTTCAAATGCTTTCCTCACTTAATTTCTCTGTTTGGGGCTGATTCTTGAAAACAGCTTGTCATCTTGTCATGCAAGATTTTTCTGAAGACAACACCTTTGAATTACTGAACATAATTATGATATTAACTGCTTTTGATTCTTTATTGTAACCAAATTAATGTTTCTTTCACCTGCAAATTTGATTTGTAGTTGTGTGAAAAAAGTTGTGCCCTCTATTAGAGATGTTTTAAATGTGTAGCAATAACTTTTTATATCAATTGTTTGTTAAGTATGCGTAAAATACGAGAAATTAGGTTTCATTCTAAGTTTTCTTTTTCTTCTTCTTTATATTCCTTCTTTAAACTTGAAACACTAAACAGAGCCTTATAGACTCCTTCATAGTGTCTTGGAGTAGGTTAGTGCTAGATTACCAAAGCTAAATTTTTTTTGCAAATATAGAATTACAGATACATAGGAGAACACCATGCTGCTATATGTATGTAGTAGGATAATTAGATGGATAATTAAGAGAAATACTTGGGACACAACCTTCACATAACTTTTTTTACACAACTTAAAAGATGTGTCTATCTCTTTCCTGTATTACTGTGGGGTCCAGTGACATCACAAGAGAGAGATACACACATCTTTTAAGAGGGTTATGTCCCAAGTATTACTCGATAATTAATTAATGTCTTGTGGTTCAGTAACTTGGAAAAATGATTCAAATTAAACTAGCAAAAAATACTTAAGCCCAAACTTACGAGCAACAACTTTGTAGTATTTTTTTAAAGCCAATTAATCATGCTACTTGTATGTGGAATATCATAGTACTTGTGTATACAAGAGTAACAAAGACTGGTCGCTAACAAGGCCTCGCGAATATGTTCGATAAGAACACGTTTAATAAATTAAACAAGTCAGGAATAAGTCTAGATTTCAAACTCTTTTAATAAACAAACCGTGCTCATGCATACATGAGTGCGGTTTTATAGAGCTCATGAACATGTGTTGAATATCTGACCAAAAAAAAATTTAAAAAATTGTTTGAATAAACCTCGTAAATAGGTATGTGAAAAAACTAATGAATACACTTGTCAAAGACGTGCTTACTAACTTATATATATCCGTGTACTATAGAACTACTAAATATAGCCGGTGACGTGAGTAAAGGGACAACAATGTGCCTGAAATCTACAATCAGATTACAACCCCAAAATATAAAAAATTTTTATTCTTTTTATTGATCTTTTAGTCTCTATTATTGGAGTGCAAGACTATTAAGAATTTGCCACATTACTCCACAGTATTGGAGATCAGACAAGGCGTTCAAAGATTCAAAATTAGAGAAACATTTAGGTATGTTCCTTCAATTAATAATACATCATTAATTAAACAAAACAATGGTGTTTCCCAACAACATGGAGTCCGCTGGTAGGACAAGAAGGCCATAACACGTCTGTGATGATAATGTCGTGTTTATTCATATTTGTTAATGCAATATTCCCACAGATAAGTCATTTCTTGCTCTTTTTTTTTTGTGCGTGTGTAATTATTACTTTCGGTTTAATTATTGTACTTCTTTTAATATGATTATGTTGGTGCAATTTCAACAAGTTTTGAATAATTAACCTTGTTTTTCAACTCTTCTATTGGGCATTTGTCATTAAATCTATTTTCATTTGGGTAATTGTAACAGCCTTCTCATGTGACCACCGAACCTTATAAGGCTTAAATAGAAGATATTCAATATCATTGTTTCAAGCCATCATCGTCCACCATTCTCAACTTTCAGGTATATAAATATGTATGTATATATTACAACTCATACTCAATCGTCCCATCTTGTTTGACTTGTCTTATGTCTAATTTTATCAATATTATATGTCTCTTGTGTACCTATATATATATTAGATATTGATATGCTTATTATGTAAATTATATGAATGTACTTATCTATATCACATATGAGAGTAGTTCCTCAAGTCGAGCCATTTCACAATCAAGAGGTGGATGAAACTATTTTTATTCACAATGATGAAGTTCCGTGGGTGAGACAAGGAATAACTGGGACAACAGTCGACCAAACTATTACAGCACTGCCAGACAATGATGAAATGGACATTTATGATGATAACTGATATGCTATTATGATGTTATTATGACTATGATGAGATGACTTTTATGATAATGTTTATGATGCGACAACTTTTATGACTATGATGAGATGACTTTTATGACTATGTTTATGATGAGATGACGTATCTCTATGTGTTCTTCAATTTTTTTACAACTTTATGCATTGTGAATATTAAATTATCTTTTATATATGTTCCTTATCAATAGTCATATCATGGCACGAACAAAGAAGGCACGTGGTAGAACAATATTAGATTTCTTGCAATCAGAGTCCCAGCAGGATCCCGAGGCACAGGTAGATGTACAGCCCCAAGCCCAGTCACATCCCTATACTCGGGCTCGAGCACATGTATAGATACATGTACAAGTGCAACCACAACCACAAGTACAGGTACAACCCCAAACACAGACACAGCTACATGTGCAGTCACAGGAACATACCCATTCTACAAGCATAGGCTCTCAACCAGAGGCCTCACAGTCCACTCAGCTTGATGGTACATATTTTATTTTTATAACTTTTGTGATATTCTACAAAATCAATGCATATCCTTCTTTTAACTACATATATTTTCTTTTCACTATTGAGCAGGTACTTCAGTTACTGGATCCACTTCTACCAGACGACGAGGTAGAGGAGTAGCAAAAGGTTTGGAGACGTGGGGCACAAATAAAAAGCTTCATTTGGTGTTTAATGACTTAGGACAAGCTATTGGGAAATCTGCTACACAATTAGCAACACATATTAGAATCATGGTACGAAATGGTGAGAAAGTTCCACTCCATTACGCGCGATGGGATGATATGCCGGAGGATGCGTTGGACTATATATGGACTGAGGTTAAGGTAACAGTTAGTGACACATAAAATAATTGTTCCTACAATGATTGAATTGTCTCAATGTTTATATGTAAAATAACTTGACTGAATTTTATTTAAAGGACAACACTGATGCTCCTCCAGAGTTTAGAGATAATTGTCTAAGCATTGCTGGGGCATTATGGAGGCGTTGGAAGGGCCAAGTGAAACATGATTACTACAACAAATACGACACAGATGTGGAGCGTTTGTTGAATAGGCCAAGCCGTGTCCAGCTTGATCAGTGGGAAAAACTTGTAACTTATTGGGGGAATGAGACAATTCAGGTATTAATTACTTTATTGTAGTTTCTATATCAAATATAAAATATAATTAGTTTCTTTTGTAGGAAATATCTATGAAAAATAAAAGGAACCGTGAACAACAAGTACTCAATCATACGACTGGGAGGAAAAAACATGCTCAAGTAAGGGATGAGGTAAATCATAGGGTATTTATGTTGCTCATTCATTATTAAACCTGCTGCTACTATTAAATGTGTTCATTGTTAGATGGAGGCACGTGGAGAAGAGACCGATCGAGTTAATGTGTTCATTGTGACACATAAACCTAAGGAAGGTCGCCCGCAAGCTCCAGAGACTGCTGCTGCAATTGTATGTTTCGACTATCATATGTTTCCTTTCTTTTTTAAATGAAAGGTAATGTTGAAATGACAAATTATTTTTTTCATGTATACTGAACTTGTGTAACATTGTAGGCTGAGATGAAAAGTCGTTTGGATACAGTTTCAATGGAGGAGCGTACCACAGCCTTTAAGGAGAAGATATTTACGGATGTCATAGGACCTGATATTCGTGGTCGAGTTAAGACTTATGGGGCAGGGGCCACTCCGAGGACTGTGTTTGGCACAGGAGCAGGGACGCAAACCAGATCTACTAGAGATATGGATTTGGAGCAAAGAATAGTTGAAAAGGTCAGTGCATTGCTTGATTCACGGATTGCTGAAGTGATAAATTTATTTCGATCTGGGGTAGGGGGAGAGAGTCGACGGGTTGGAGATGGCCCATCCAGTGTCGGTAACCAAGTAACAAATATTATTATTGCACTTATATTTCTAATACAGATATTTGGAATATTTATAAAATTTTGATGTAATATTTGTATTTTTTAGGTTCCTACTTCATCAAGTGTGCACCGCCCAATTTCAGAGGCTGATGGAGATACACAAGATGATGAGGTAATTTCTTTGTATATGTAGTTTACTACCAAATTGTTAGATATAGCTCTAGTTTATTACTTATTCATTATTAATTGTGTTGATGAGCTTAATTGTGCGTTGTAGTGTATGAGTGTTTTTATGTAGTGAAACAATAAGGTTGATTATCTTGTATTAATAAGCAGAATTGTGAGTTGTGGTGCATTCACAATTAGGGTTGGTGATCTTCGATTATTTATTGTATAGCTAATATGAGACTCATCATGTTTTTAGTACTTCTTTGAGATAAGAAATTTGTGCTGAAATTTAGTATGCTAGATCATAAAAGTGCCAAAGAGTTGTATGTTGATTTTGGATTGTGATAAATTTATTTGTACAGGTTTTTGAAAATTTTCGGATGTTGTAGAAACAAAGGAAACTCTGCCGATTTTTTTAAAGAATTTTTGGCATTTTTTTTTTTTGCTTGTTTGGACAGTTTTTTTTTTTTTTTTTTTTTTTTTTTTTGTCTTGGTTTGCTCTTTGAGTTGCTAGATGGTTGCATTATTATATTTTTAATTGAACTTTCGTTTTCTGTTTCAGGTTGTGGCGAGGGATTAGAGGATATTAGAGCATAATGTGCCATTTTTAATTGAATTAATTATGAGCTCGTAATGACTTTATTTAGACTATTATCATTTCATTTTTATTTCTACTAATGTCAGCTATGAAACAATTATGTATGAACGTATACTTTATTGTCTCTTGTTTTATCTTTAATTAATATGCTTTTAAATTTTATGTGGTTCTTGTCGTTTAAAAATAAGTATGGTAAAGTTTATTGTGATGGAGAAATAATGATTTTTGATGATGATATATAAATTTCCGTCACAAATAATATTTGTGACGGTTTTGGTAATAATTGTGGTCATAATATTTAAAATTTCGTCACAAACACTATTTATTCCGTCACAAATACTATTTTTCCAAAACCGTCACAAATAGTATTTGTGACGGTTTTTGGTCGACACAAATAAAGTGACTCGAATCAAATGTTACACTACTATTTGTGTCGCACACTAATCCGTCACAAATATTATTTGTGACGGTTTTGGTCGACACAAATAAACTGTCACAAATAATAGTTATATGTGACACTATTTTTTGTGTCACACACAAATCCGACACAGAATCCGTCACAAATACTTTTTTGTGACGGAATTTTACCGACACCGACTTTTTGTGACGCTTTTAACTTGTGTCGGGCACAAATCCGTCACAAAAGGTGCAATTCCGTCACAAATACTATTTGTGACGGAATTGTTCTTTTTTTGTGACGGATTTTTTCCGTCACAAAAGACCTATTTTTTTGTAGTGTATTATCTTCAAATTTTTGTTTTGTTTTCTTATCAATTATCCTTTTGACTATTAAAAAAGAGAATTGATTTTGCCACTCCAAAAGTTACCATTGGTACTCTATTGTATCACATCCAATACATGTAGTACCATACAGTTAATGCATTGCAGGAAATACCAATAATAACTTTTGGAGTGTTAAAATCAATTCCCTTGAAAAAAATGACGGGAAATGATTATATTTCAAAATCACATCACATGGGCAATCTGAAAAATTTTTGAAAATCGTGAAACACAAGGCCTACTGTTTTTCGGGCTATGTCAAGGGTTTTCAAGCCTAGCCCAAAAATTTCTAGAGCTCGGGCTGAGAGCAACAGGGCCGGATGGGATGTGTTTTACCGCCCAAAATATTTGGAGGGCCAGACTAGGGGCTAATAGTTAGCCCGACCGACCCTTAGTTACAAGGGATTATTAAAAACTAGTCAATTTTATTTAAAATTTAAAGGTCAGTTAGCTACTTTTTCAAAATGAAAAAGAAATCAAGTTAACACTAAAAATTTAGAAATACGTCAACTTTTTGATTTTTTTAAATAAAAAATAAAAAAAATACATTTACCTCCCCCATCTTCTTCTTCAGCACCATCTCCATCAGCTGCCACCACCATGGCTAGCCACCACACCTCGACCACCACCACCAACCATCACCACACCACGACCACCACCAGCCACCACCACGGCCACCACCACCACAACCTCTCTCTGTATATATATATGAGTATATATATATAATATATAGCCGCCACCACCCCAACCTCTCTCTATCTCTTCTCTCTCTCTTCTCACCACCACAATCACCACGGGCCTCCTCCCTCATCCATCCCTACCATTGCAAAAAAGAAAAACAGTAATAAAATAAAATAATTAAAAAAAAAAGTTGCAAGTTGGAGCAACTGGCCAAACAGTAGGAGCAATTCACCAAACTTATTGGGTGCAACTCACCAAACGTAAGTAGCAACTCACCAAACGTAACGAGTTGCTCGTTACGTTTGGTGAGTTGCTCCCAATACGTTTTGTGAGTTGCTCCTTCTGTTTGGACAATTGCTCCAAAATTCTATACCTTGCACCCCCCCCCCCCCCCCCTCCCCCCCCCCCCCCCCCCCCCCCTCTCTCTCTCTCTCTCTCTTTTCATAGCTACAACTACCATGAGCTACCTCGCTCATCCACCATTGCCACTACAAAAGAAAAAAAAAGTGTAAGTTTTTGGAGCAATTGTCCAAACAGAGAGAGCAACTCACCAAATGTATTGGAAGTAACTCACCAAACGTCAAGAGCAACAATATTCTTTCCGTTTGGTGAGTTGCTCCTTACGTTTGATGAGTTACTCCTAATAAGTTTAGTGAGTTGCTCCTACTGTTTCGACAGTTGCTCCAACTTACAACTTTTTTTTTTTTGGCAAGGCAATGGTGGTGGTGAGAAGAGAGAGAAGAGATAGAAAGAGGTTGGGGTGGTGATTGCCATATTATATATATACTCATATATATATATATATGTATATATAAGAGAGAGAGAAAGAAAGAGAGGTTGTTGTGGTCGTGATGGTGGCTAGTGGTGGTGGTTGGTAGTGGTGGTGATCGAGGAGTGGCGGCCACCCATGGTGGTGGTAGTGATGGAGATGGTGGCGAGGAAGAAGTTAAGGGAGGTAAATGTAATTTTTTTTATTTAAAAAAAATAAAAAAGTTGATGTATTTTTAAATTTTTACTTTTAACTTCAGTTCCTTTTTATTTGGAAAAAGCACATGACTGTCCTTTAAAATGCTAAACAAAATTGATGGATTTTTAATTATCCCTAGTTATAATTAGGGTAAACAATAATGCTAGACACACAATATCAACCACGATATAAACCACAACCATGCTTAAAATTGCATGTACATTGTGTTATGTGAATTTTTCACACAGGGCTCACATTTTTTTGGGAAGCACAAGATACATGCATTTAAAGCATGGTTGTGGTTGGTCATGTGTGCCTAGCATTACTGTTAAGGTGAATATCATATACCTCTCTTGAGGTTTTGACATTAATACACTTACCTTAGTTATTTTTTTAAAGGATAAATAACACCTAGACCTCCTGAGGTTTGCTCTAATAGCACTTGGACCCCCTCACGTTTCAATAATATCACCTACACCTCCTAAGATTTGATGTGCGTATTACCTAGACCCCATCCGTCAATTCACTGTTAAAAAAGTGACGGACTGACATTAATAAATGCAAAAAAAATATCCCTGAAAGTTTGGTCCTTATGTCATTTTAGTCCATGTAGTTTCAATTGGTCTATTTAGGCCATGAAGTTTTAAATTGAAGCAATTTGATCCAAATGTTCAATTTTGTGATAAAAAATTAACAGAATTTGCTCAAATACTATGAATTGTCACAATTTTTTAAGGGAAAAAATACAACACCACCAATCTCCCAACCCGCTAATTAGCGTAATTCTGCATAGCAATGGGTAAATTCTGTCAATTTTTCTCATAGAATGGGGCATTTGGATCAAATTGCTTTAATTTAAAACTATAGGGACCAAATTGACCCAATTGAAACTATAGGGACTAAAATGACACAAGGACTAAACTTTCAGGGGTATTTTTTGTATTTATTTATGCCAGCCCGTCACTTTTTAAATATCGAATTGACAGAGGGAGTTTAGATGATATGCTCTTCAAACCTCAGGGGGTGTAAGTGATATTATTGAAACGTGAGGGGGTCTAAATGTGATTAGAATAAACTTCAGAGAATCTAAGTGATATTTACCCTTTTCATTATAGTGTTGATCTAAAAAATGGAAGAAAAAAATATAGGGACTGTATTAATGAGACATCAAATTTGTTACCTCTCAAATATCACTTATTTAATAAAAAAATATACTGTATTATCTATACTATTAATATAGGGTGGGGTTAAATATACCACTGTTTTTGCTAAATACACCACATTCATTTACAAATTTTTTATCTTGTAACATTGCAGGGGGTGGAAGGTCTTGGGGGAACTTCAGGGGATCTAAGTGATATTTACCCTCGGGGGAAGTTCTTGCCCCCCATATTTGTGTGTTCAGTTGGAATGAGTGGCCCTTGTTGGACTTTGCTGTGGGCCATTGTGGGGCTGTGGGGTGGGGTTGAGTTGGGTTTATGTGCGTGTGTGGAGTGTGTGTGCATTGTATCTAACCGTGATCTAGGTAAGACTCAAAAAAAAAAAAAAAAACAAAACAAAACAAAACAAAAAACAAAACAAAAAAACAAAAAACACAAACATTGCAGGGTGCTGTATTTAGCAAAATAGGTGGTGTATTTAGTCCCACTATTAATATGTTATAAAGAGAAAGGGAGGGGTACCAACTAAATTTCCCTATACCCTATATTTACAATTAAACCAAGTATGTTTTACTAAGAAAATATAAATAAAAGGGTACTAATTTATCATAGATATTATCAAAATAAAACTAACTAAAAATTGCCAAAAATTACTACCAAAAAAATCTCCAAAATTTCTTTCTTCTTCTATTTTTTTTCTCTCCACTCACATAGTGAATAGGCCCTTACTGGCCTCTTTAATTATTAAAGTTTATTACTATTAGCACTCCATGTATACTAAAATGCACTTTATAAAGTGCATGATAACGATTATACAACATACTTTGGTTGTAGTAACATGGAGTGCATTAAGTAATTTTTGGAGTACGAATAACAATTCCCTTCTTAAATAATGTAATTTTTTAAAATAAGTATGAATAATGCAAGGGAGGTCAGGCCATGGCCAATGAGAAATTTTTACGTCGGGCTAGTTTTTGGCTTGAGTTGGGGCCCAACCAGACATGCTATGTTATGAAATTGGATAATATTTGGGGCTCAAATATTTTATACAAACACTTATAAATACACTCTGTCTCTTTCTTAGATAGCATTGTGGAGTCTACTGAAATTATCCGGACCCCATAGTGCCACCAAAGAGAGAGAGAGAGAGTGTTTGCAAGTTTTTGTGTAAAGTGTTTGTGCCCCTAACATTGTTGTATGAAATTATGACTGGTGGCCTAGAGATGCTAGGTGAACCCCAACCACTGATCTAGAAATAACCAATGTTGTCAAATTATGAATCAGTTCGCAAAAATTACAAATTGTGAATCGAATCAAATCGTGAATTGAAAGATTCATTTTTTTTTTATTATTTTTTAAAAAATAGTTTATAATATATTTTTGTATATGCATATTAACACATATAGATACATAATTATATGTATATGCTTATAATAATGTGTTGGTTTTTTTAGGTTGTGAAGTGAAGTCCAACTCTTCACATACATACATGGATGTGAATAGGAAAAAGGAACAAACATAAGGACAATGCATTCATTTGCACACAATCAAAAGCTTTATATTTATAAATTGTATCACTACTTAACAACATGTTAAACTAATACAAGTGAAGAATGAAATGACATGTAAAACGAGCGAAATTTGAGACACCACCCTTTTTCTTTTTCTTTTTTCTTTTTCTTTTTTCCTTTTTAAAGCAAAACTCAAATTTTTATGAATCGTATAAATTGAATTGTGAATCGTCTATGAATCGAACGATTCAGAATGATTTAATGGATTTTCGATTCACAGGCATGATTCGAATCATTCGATGTAAGAATTGAATCGAATCGTATGAATCTTACGATTCTAACAACCATGAAAATAACATTCACTACTTCTCATCACAAATCTGAATTCCAAACCTACCAACCACCAAACCATGTAAGAGTAAGCCATGTGCTACTAGACCACTACCTTGAAGGTGTTTGTTATACTTAAAAATGTATACTTTAAGACGTAAAATAGAATGTCATAAAAAAAAATTAAAATGTCATTTTTTTATTTTATTTTGTTTTATTTATTTATTAAGACAACATAGCTACATAGTCATGAATTGTTTCATAATTAATTATAAAAAAAGTTATCAATTGATTATCTATATAATCTGATTAATTGGTTGTCCACTAGTGGGAGTTTTGTTAATAAAGTAAATTTTAATGTCCAATTCATTACACCATATGGCCCGATTTGTAACGGTTATTACCGTTACAAAAATTATTAGTACTGGATATACCCGTTGCAATTTTGGCGTTGCAAATTTTGTAATGGATTTTTGTAACGGATATATCCATTACGAATTAGTAACGGATTTTGTAATGGACATATCCGTTACTAATTTAATTTTAGTAACGGATATATCCGTTTGGAAAATGTTTAGTAACGGATACCCATCCAACTTTTTTATTTTTGGACAAAAATACTAACGGTCTATAACGAATTTGTAATAGTTATATCCGTTACTAATTTCCAAAATGCATAGAATTAGTAACGGATTTTGTAGCGGGTATATCCGTTACAAATTTTAATTATAAATAAAAAAAAATTATTTGTATGTTCCCCAATTTCTTTTCCCACCTAATTAACAAGCATAATAATCCATATGAAACACAAAAATAACAAGCTCAATTCTATACCAACCAACAAAAATATAATTATAGAATTAATAATAAGTACATAGTTCATCCATGTCTATCCAACAAGATCTCACTACACCAACAAGATCAATCTAACCATATTTGTACTTTAAAGAGTTCATCTATCTAAACCTAAACTAATAAGTAAAACTCTTGAGGAATTTTAAAAAGTTGCAACAATACTATACTAAGTGCTTAACACAAGCGAGGAGGTCAAATTGAGATCCAAACTTCTCATCTGCAACCTTCTCGGCATTGGTTCTCAGTTTAGCCAATTGCTTCTTTCTCTTATATGCCACCTGAGATATTTTCTTCTTCTTCTTCTTCTCAAGCTCCTGATGCCCCAAATACTGAGAAGAATTATTCAAGAAAACATTGATCGTATTAAGACAAACCATTATTGTAGAAAGGAAGAAAAATGCAATATTATACCTATATACAAGTGAAGTTTCTATAAATAAATGAGAAGTGTACCACAAGAATTTCACTAGGATCATTTACATGGCAAATAAAATCTATCGATAAAAAAGAGACGTGGGAAAATAATCTGAAGTGAAAAATACAAACACACGACAATTAGAGAACTTCAAATCCAGTCTTTGTCACCTAAATTAACATGTAAATCAATTTGAAAAATAGAACAAATGGATGACTTAAATTCACTCAAGGAATGGTCCGAGGTTCATAACTAGAACATATAATTTGCTTTAAAAAAACTAGAATACATATTTCATACTGTCCAGCAAACTATGCAACTTATTCGTGGATTCGTGGTATTATGTCCATATGGTTGATAAAAAGTTTGGACAAACCTTACTAAACTATCATGAATTTGAGTAAGCAATCTAAGAATTCTACAAAAACGCGAGTATGTGTATGTGTTTATGAAGAGATATAGATGTTAGGGATATATAATAAAAGCCATACTTTATGTAGTTGATTTATTATTCATTTAATAAAACCAGTTAATCCATTTTTATGAGAATCTGTGTGGGCAATATTTGTATTATATTATTTATTTGATATTATGCATGTGTGTCTTTCATTCTACATAGTAGGTAGTTTGGTTTGTAGAGTTCGGCTTACATACGGAAGATCAGACCATCGGATCTTATAGAATGTAAGATTTTGGTTTACAGTCTTAGATGGATTGGACATACCATCGGTAGGACTGCAGCATGATGTTGTAGTAGGTTTGTCTTGACTGCAGGAAACAGTATAGTTTCAACTCACCATGATGGAACACTTTGCGTATTAAACGGGATCGACTTGGGGTAATTATCTTTATATTGACTTATAAGATAATTAATACCTCATGACTATTATGAGTACTTATGCTCTAAATCCTAAGTTAATTTATAGACACGTACATTTGATATTTACACTTTGATCCCTAAAAGGGTGAGATCCTTAAATGGGTCAATAGCTCATTGGATTGGGTGACAATATTAATTGTGTGGTGGATATTAATTAATGATGGAATTCATGTCTCAATTTTGGGATTGATAATATCCCCTTGAGAAAGCTTATAAGTTTTGATTATGTCAAACCCTGCAAGTGGATTTTGTATCCGACATATCAAATAAGTTAAGTAGAGGATGTCAAGAAATTTTCAGAGATTAGTTAAATATGATTGTCAGTAATTATATTTAATTAATGGATATCTGTAATCTTAACATTGGGAGATAATAAGCATTTAATAACATGAAGCTCAAAATATATTTTTGAGATAAGAGTAGGAGTGCAATTATAATTCTTTAGTGGTATGAATTATAATTTATGGAAATAGGAATCTGATTCATTTCAAATTAGGGTTTCCTAATTCCATAAGGAAGCATATTCCTTATTGACTTCTTATGGTCCCTATTGTAGCCTATATTTATGCTGCTTTGGCTCTCTCCTCAATTTGTGTTTTTCCATCAAGAGCATTATAACTTGGAATAGAAAAGAGAGCGTAAAAAGATAGAGTAGAAACATAAAGGATTTTGAAGGAGCCCACAATCATTCCAATATTCTAGCAGCAAAGGAATACGGTAGAAGATCGTGAGCTGTTATCGAGCCTATGTTCTCGATTCGTCTACTACAGCAATCCGTTTTAGCAGTTTAAGGTAACCCTAGTTCCACCCTTATAGGGTTATTGTAGTTTACACGTAATTTTTGCAGTACCAACTTATACGCGCTGTCAACGGATTTTGGGAACGCAGTTTCCTAACAATAGAGAGAGAGACCCAAATAACAGAGCCACCGAAGAAAGAAAATTGCAAAACGTTTAATGATACATATTTTTAGAGAAAATAAAGATTATCATGATTGTAGATAAACTACTATAAATAGATCAGTTGTAGCAATTCAACTTAAGCATGGAAGAAAGAGAAAGCAAATTCTTCCATCTTACCATTTTGCCACTTGAAGTGCTTAACGGGCAAGAAGATGAGTATTCAAAACCAATATTTGGTAGTATAACTAGTTGTTCGCCTATAACTCCAATACCCCTGCAATATGGGAAAGATAGATATCCTAGTTAAAAGTAGAACTAATTAATTTCAACTTTAGAAAACAATTACTTGGAAGATGATGCAAATCAAGAAATGGATAAAGAATCCTGATATCAGAAAGAAAGACGAAAAGATGAGTTACAACTTACCAAGTATTTTCAGTTTTGCCATTTCCATCAGTGATGATCCAATGCCTTTTGCGAAGTTGAATAGGGCGGTCCGAATTGTTGGTAATTCTTATTATGTATGCAAAAAAGTATTATCCTTTTGAAGGCTGACTTCGAACATCGATGTACACACTCCTAACTTGCACCCTAATTCCCTGGGGAAAAAAAACTGATATTCATTAGCGACTCATTTGTGGTGCAGTTTTATGCAAGTTTTAACTGTGAGGTAAACTACAATAAACATTAGAGCTCTAAAAATGAAGGACCTAACTAGGCTATCAATGGATTAGGGGTAGTCTTGCCAAATTTGGGCTCCTGATATAATGACATCCTTGTCAACCTAACCCTCATTGGTTCCATTTTTCTTTCATAAAGTTAAGAGTATGTGGGTAGTATTGCTTTAATAGTTATTTTTATTGGATGAAGTCATCTCCATCTCTGTCAATAAGTTATTAACATCAAGTTTTACCATTTCACCATCTAATATTACTCAAGTACTCCATCGGCACTTGGTCAGAAAAGAAGGCATTGGTAGCTAGAGCCTAATGGCAATGTCCAACACAATTGGAAAGAAATATATTTAATTTATTCAACATCAAAATGGAGTTGTTACGAACATTGAATAGGGATGAATGGACATTCATTGACAAACTGTTGAGATAACAGTTTTTTTATTCAATATTTACATCATCTTCAGAAGTCAAAAAAATTGCATTTCAAAGTCATATCCATGTGTTCGTATAAGACAATCATACTAGACTTACGAAAAGGTAGCAACACAATTCCCAAAAGGCTTTTAGTTTAAACTTCTAATTCATTCCTAATTCTGCTCTCTTGAGAACTGTAACAACCAATGCCTTTAGTTTAAACTTCTATAAACCTTTTTTTTATAGATACTAATTGCTTATTCAACCTAACTATACTCAGCAACCAAGGATTAACAACTAAGCTTCCATTTTTGCTTTGTCCAAGATGCTGCATTACTCTCTAAAAGATTTCTTGCTAATTGGTACTTCAACAGCAACAACTAAGCTTCCATTTTTGCTTGAAGCATGTTGTCTTTGCTTGATCGTGATAAAATCAAGACAAGTATAAGAAAAAACAATTAGATAATTAAAAAAAATCTAAATAATGCTTCTCCTATACTCTTTCTATATTAGAGTGAAAAAACAGGAAATGAATCAATTCTTCATTATTTTATTATAATTTTGCATTCTACTGAGTAGTAATGAGTCAATGATGAAAACGGATATCGTAATTACTTTGAGGCCATAGATGTCCTTCTAAATAAGGCATTTCATTCAGTAGCATCCCTCATTGCATTCATAACATAGCTAAAATTTAATAAAGGATGAGGCAATAGTTAGCAGGAAAGCACATAGCATGTTCTTCGAAAAACTTGTATAAAAGAGGTCTCTATAATAACAGCACCTTTGAAATGGATAGGCATTTACTCAGGAGAAGATCCAGCAGTTATAAAGTGTAACAAAAGAATTCCACTACAACAATTAGTGAGTTTCAAGTTTTGCAAAGAGGAAAGATAAAGCATTTTGTTTTTAGAATTACATGCAGTCTTGCAGAACATGGCCTTACATTCTGATAATTTCAAAGGGAACTACACTTGATTAACTCAACTCCAAAAAATATAAACAACTATCTTTGGTTAAAGTCTCTTAATCTACTCCTAAACTTAAGTTGCATTAAGAAATTTGCTGCTATAACAGAAACAAAAGATTATAATTTGACCAATAAGGTACTTCAAAGGTTTCGTGTCCACATTTTTTCAAGCACAAAAGAACCGAAGGTTACTCATGCCTTACCTTTTACATTAGCTCATCTTCCCTGTAATGTCTTCCAGCTGTTTACTTTGTCTACTGGAGTCTTTAATCTTATCCAACTTCTGAAAGCCATTTCTAAATGCAAAGAGGTAACAACTAGCTTCACATTAAGCCGCGCCTTGAAACATATATGCCTACTAGTTAAACTTAAAATATGAGAAAACACACTTACACACAAAGGTTCTGTGTACGCATTTTTTCAAGCACAAAAGAATCAAAGGTTACTCATGCTTTACCTTTTACATTAGATCATCTTCCCTGTAAGGTCTTCCAGCTGTCTACTTTGTCTACTGGAGTCTCTAATCTTATCCAACTTCTGAAAGCCATTTCTAAATGCAAAGAGGTAACAGTTAGCTTCATATTAGGCTGCGCCACAAAATTATTTGAATTGAATGATTAATATTTGCAAGCCACAAAAGAAAAGACAACTAATTAATTCATAAAAGAATGAATATATATATATATATATATTCTAGCAAAGTAATATGATGCTGACAACTTCAAAATGGGGAACCACCCCAACTTTAACCATTAAATATTGAAATAAGTAAAAACCACCCCGTCACGTTAGGGGTTAATAATAAAACATGAAATACACAAAGAACTTTATGAAAATGATTAGCACCAAAAGATTTTAAATAATTTGCAACTGAGACGAAATGCAAGAGCCAAGCCAAGCCAAAAAAAATAAAAAATACATTGGCTTTAGATAGAAAAGCCATGCCTATCTCACGCCTTAAAGAATATCTTTAGCTCTAAAAGCTCGCCTCGTATACACCCCTATTAAGCTCTACTTCCCAAATTTGGTTTCCAAATACATAAATAGATGTACGACTTGGGGAACAAATTGGGGAACCATAGCATTATTCTTAGTTGGGATCTAAAAAATGTACGATCTATAAAGCTCAAGAATTAATGAAGCAGTGGTGAGTGGCACCGCAACCACTCCCAGGTCATGTGGTACAACTGTTGAAGCATTTAAGAACCGAAGTTAGGATTCATATTTTGGAACCATAGAATTAAGCAACTGTGGTACTACATCCAACAAAGTTAAGTGCATAAATTCAAAAACATGCTTGCCTTTAATGATACCTTCTTGGTTTTTTCCTAGGTTCCTTCATCCATATATAATTGTACTCATATTATTCTCATCTTCAATCAATCTCCTTAGCTTAAAATCACTTGAACATCAAGTTTAAAGAAACATCTAAAATCACTTGAAACACCATCAATAATACAAAAACAGAGAGAAATGAGAGAAAGAGAAAAGAAAAGGTGACATCACCATAATTTAGTCTTTCATTTTCTACTTTTTGAGCTCCAGGACATGACTATAGCTACAGCCTACAATTATATAAAAACATTGACCTTTGTAAAGCAAGAAACCTACTTTGAGGAAAAGCCAATCAATAATATTCATTTTTTCCTTAGAAGAGCCAATCAAAACTAACCTTATCATTCAGAGAGTTTCCTTACCCAACTCAATCATAGAAAAAGGGCTTTGCCAAAAAAAAAAAAAAGAAAAGAAAACCTGAGAGAAATGAGAAAATGAGAAAAGAAAGAACACAGAAATTTTATTACTTCATTTAATAGAAATATGAAGGGAAAAAAAAGGGGGAGGGGGGGGGGGGGGGGGGGGGGAAACAGAACTTCATTTTGGCAAACTATGGATGATCAAAATTTTAAATGGATACACAGAAACAAAGAAGCCAAATTGTACCCAAAATAAAACCAGAGTTCAATCTCTGTGTGCATAAAAGATCTAAATACACAACAGTTTTACCTTTGATTTTTTCCCTCAGTTTGCAATTGTGTACCCAAGCTCCATAAAAATAAAAAATAAAAAAGATCTAAAGACAGCAGTTCCCTGGAAAATACCAAAGAAAGGATAGACAATTAGTCAGTGAGAGCAAAGACTTCCGAAGCTCATGTCGAACCGTCTAGGGCTGGGTCTGAAGATAATACAAAACTGATCCAAATCAAATCTAAAAAAGCATAAATAAACGAAAAAAAATATTGAACCTTAGAGTTGGAGCCCTTACACATACTCATCTTTGGTCTGTTCAATCTTGTGGTAAAAGAAGAAGTTATTCCAAAACCCCAACTGAGAAGACCCTAAAATGTACAGACAACACTGTTTAGCGAAGGAGATGATCGGAGGTTAGAGGTAGAGAACCGACAATAGCAACCCCCTTTTCTTCCACAAAAACATGCATGTTTTCTAAGAAAAATGTTACGTACATCTGATTTGTTCCAAAACACGAAAACAAACAACACAGCAAACACAGATCTAGGGTTTATTTTATTCTCAAATCTCGGCCTCCCTCATAGAAAATATTAGGGTTGTTCCATAAACAACACAGATCTAGGGTTTAGTTTGCATATATCAGGGTTTTAATTTCAAGAAGAAGAAGAAGAAGACGCCCCCTTTCTGTTTCTCTACTCTAAAAATATAATCAATCTAGAAGAAAGAAGAAGAAGAAGAAGGAGAAGGAGGAGGAGGAAGAGGAGGAGGAGGAGGAGGAATAGGGAATCAAACCTGTGACCGGCGGCACAGGAGACGAGCGATACACAAGCGTCGGCGGAATAGGAGTCCCCTTTCTGTTTCGTCGTCTTGTTCTCTCTCGTAACTCGTTTCTTTCTTTCTTTTCGTTTCTCACTTTTTTAGATCTTCCCCGATAACACTTTTGTTTTAAAATAGATTAATTTTTTTTAAAAAAAAAATTAGCTCATTATTTGTAACGGATATACCTGTTACAACTATTTACATAACCGTTACTAAAATTATATGAACATAATACTGCATATTTGTAACGGTTATTCATGATTTGTGACAGATATATCCGTTACTAATTTGTAACTGTAACGGGTATACCCGTTACGAATCGTAAAACATGTCCATTACAAATTTGACCATATGGTGTAGTGATATTGAAATGTGGTTGTGATTCGTAATTGGGCGTTATGATAATTTTGTGATTGCAATTATAATCCTAAAATTTGCAGATTGGCGAAAAATAGTTCAAGGATGTTTCAGCTGATTCGATTTTTTTCTATTGTAATTCCAATCATAATCCTTACATTACAATTTGCCAAACGACTCCTTGAAGTCACATTATTATTATTATTAGGGTAAATTACACAAACCTCCCCTGAGGTTTGCCTTAATTACACGGACCTCCCCGCTTGTTTCAAAAATTACACAGACCTCCCTCGAGGTTTATAATTAGGTAACAAAATGCCCCTTCCCGTAATGGTCCGTTAGTTTTTTTAAAATTAACCTCCCCTGAAAATTACAATTAGCCCCCTAATATTAAAAAATTGTCATACTAAGCCCCCTTTCTCTTATATTTTTGTTCTAGTTATAAAATCCCTCCTCCCTCCTATGTTTTTGGGTTAATTTTTTTAGCATTAATTTATATCACCTACACAAAATACATATATATAGGTCCAAAATTTTTTTTTTCCCCGAACAAACCTCTATCAAGCCCCATATGTATTAATTTTCTAGATCAGCCCCTGTCCCTATGCTTCAAAAGTGGACACTTAACCCCCTGTGATTGTGGACTAAAATGGAATTGTTATGATTTCACTCAAAACTGACGAAAATTCTAAAATTGGTTAAAAATATAAACACTCAACCCATTTTGTGATGTTAATTTTGGGGTTAACGCTCTTTGGCTGAAATCATAACAGTTCTATTTTAATCCACAATCACAGGGGGTTAATTGTCCACTTTTGAAGCATAGGGACAGGGGCGGATTTAGAAAATTAATACAGGGGACTTGATAGAGGTTTGTTAGGGGATAAAAAATTTGGACCTATTTATATATGTTTTGTGTATATTTTGTGTAGATGATATAAATTAATGCTAAAAAAATTAACCCAAAAACATAGGAGGGAGGAGGGATTTTAGAATTAGCACAAAAATATAAGAGAAAGGGGGCTTAGTATGACAATTTTATAATATTAGGGGGACTAATTGTAATTTTCAGGGGAGGCTAATGTAAAAAAACTAACTGACCGTTAGGAGAGGGGGCGTTTTGTTACCTAATTCAAACCTCGAGGGAGGTTTGTGTAATTTTTGAAATAAGAGGGGAGATCCGTGTAATTAAGGCAAACTTCAAGAGAGATTTGTGTAATTTATCCTTATTATTATTATTATTATTTTGGTTTTGCTGGGCCACTCCTTGAAGTCACATGGTACACATCGTTTGCGACTAAACATGAATATTTCCCTCGTCAATCACCACAAATTTTTATTTTTTTTTAAATTAAAAAAATCAATTGACACATATAGAGTGCATAATTTTCGCTCCTTAAAGTCACAATGTAGTACCTTTGTCATTGTCTTTCTCCTACTTGGCTGATAGACATAAAATATTAAGGATTAGTTTGGTCCTCACGTGGTTTTTAAAAGTAGTTTATGAAATTTATTATTAAGTTATTTAATAATTTTGTACAAGTGATACATTATTCTTCAAAAAAATATCATGAAATCAAAAATATAACTTTGAACTTTTAAAAGCTCCATTTTTTAAAAGCTCTCTCCAAAAAAGTTCAAAGTTTAATTTTACAAAATTCATACCTAATTACCAAATAAATTACTAGGAAATTATACTTTAATGAGGGCCAAACTAAACCTAAGTTGAGCTACGAATAACCAAATATTTTAAAGTGCTTAATAATTTGTCCCAACTTTCCACCAAAATGAAACTAATGACAAGGGGAGGGGGTTAGACGATTTGCAAAGCATGGCCTTCAGGCCCTACACCATCAAGACAGAGAAATTATTGTATGTCCTCTTCTCAAGTCTGTTCAGACCCGGTCCCACAAAAAGTACTAGTTATAATTCTCATGCCGATGGCACACAGCAGTAATCTCTAGTAGTTCTCGTTGCTTTGATTAATCGAACTCAGGATCTACTTGTCAATTTTCACCAAACCATCACATAAGCCAGACGCCCCAGTAACATATGGACATATTGTCACTAAAATTTGAAGATATTGGCAAGTGAGAAAAGATGTGCTCTCAGAAATGAGAAATGCTAGTGACATAATACATTATATAACACAAAGTATAATATGGCTTTAAATGCCTTATACTCAATGCTGTTTGAATTTTTTTATACTTTTTTATGCTCCGTTTACACAGCACAGAGTACAGGCATTTAAAACCCTGTTGTGCTTTGTGTTGTGCAATGTGCTGTGTATTGCAACATTACTCCTCAGAAATAGGGGGCCATGATTTATTATCATGCCACTTCATTTTAGTGGCCAGATGTCCCTATGGTATTGGGACGTCATATCATATCAACATGATAATGTGGGGTGACGGGCTCATTGAATAATTTCTCCAATTAATGTCATACCCTAGAGTAAATAGTTATCATATGGAAATTATTAAGTTACCTTGATAACTAAGTTTGTACTATTTGGCCTATCAAATAACGAGCTACTAAATTAAAAATGATATTTAAGATGATTTCTTTGTGTCCTTAGATTAGTGCTGCAAAACAAACTGTGGTCCTGTGACTTTGATTTTAAATTGACTTTTTTATAGATGGATTATATTGTAAATGTTAAAATTTTGGAAGGGTCAATTTCTTAGAATTGTTAAAATTATATATATATATATATATATATATATAGGGAGTGGTTCTTAAGTGAACTGGGTAGAGTGAATTTACCCAGTAACTAAATTTTAATCCTAAAAGAACCCGTGGGCTGCCCCGTTGACTCGCACCCCATCTTGCGCCCGGCTGGCCCTCGGGTTCTTCTAGGCTTAAAATCCAGTTTACTGGATAAGTTCACTCTATTCAATTCACTTAAGAGCCTCTTCCTATATATATATATATATATCCACATATTTCTACATACATATCCCACATATTTTCAAAAAAGTTTGGGGGCATATGAGTGAGTGGGTGGGTGGGTGGATGCATGTGACCACGTGTATGTAGATAATATATTATCATTTCTTGTCTATTGTTTTGTTTATTCAGATTAAGAATAAATAGTCATACATTATTCTGTCTAAATCTATAGAGTAATGACAATGATATAATTTTGGGTTAATTATACTCACCTTTATTGTGTTTTGCTTTAATTACACGGATCTTTATCGTATCTTTGAAAATTATACATACCTCCCTTAAAATTAGTACTCTATATCACTTTTCCCCATTAAAATTAATGTTCTGTGATACGCCCAAAATATGACCGAGCGGTTCAAAATCAACAACCCGTCCGGGCCCACAGGCATGATCCCGATCATTACGGGCAGTTTCCTACTCAAGCTAGAAGACTAATGGAAAGTGCATCTATTTCCTAATCCAATTGGGAAACCCCCACAATTAATGTCAATCAATCCTAATACAATTAAGAAACTTACTTGATTGGTGTCAATCACATCCTAATGGAATTATATTTCCTTATCCATGTAAGAGTAGGTCTCTTACATCTATAAAAGAGACCACTCACCCCCCATTGAAGGGGCGGCCAATTCTGTAGTCTACATAGCACCTTTATAAAAATTCACCATTATACGCATACACTCGGCCGGTATTACTGGTAGTGTCGCCTCTCTTTGTTGGCTCACCAGGCCCGCCGGTGATCTGCTAGTGAACGTGCTCAGACACACCCGTGGACGTAGGTACCTTCATTAACAGGGCCGAACCACATACAAAAAATAGTCTCTCACTCTCTCTCCCTCTCTCCCAAATTGCTTTACTTTACTGTTACCAATTTTTGGCATCATTAGTTTGGCGTCGTCTGTGGGAAACGACAATTCTTCTCATCAACAAATCTCTTGACTGATCAATATGCCACCAAAGAAGGATGTGCAGCGGTCCGACCGGGATGTTTCTTCGGCCCCGGCGTCGACTGCAGCAGTCCCGACATCTGAGCAAATCACCGCAACCCTCACACAACTCTTGGAGGGCCAGCGTCAAATCCAGCAGCAGATCGAAGCCCTGCTAGCCCAGCAAAGCAATCCTCTAGTGGCCGGAAAACGACCCGGGAACGTTGCGTACGGTCGGGAACCGATATTGACCAAACAACGTGCCCGAGCCAACCCGTCCCGTGTTGAGGATGCCAGAGACATCAACAGTGGGCGTGCTGCCCGAGAGGAAAGGCAGGAGCATATGGCCCGGGAATCAGTCTAGGGCCACTCGGTCAAGAGCCGGGTTGTCCCTAGGCGAACGGTTACCCGAAGTCATAGCCGAGCCCTATCCCAGAGGACAGCACCCCGCCATGAAGAAACATCTTTCACTAACCCGACTAGTTACTCAGATTCCGGTTGGGAAGAAGTGGAAGCCCGAATCAAAGACTTGCAGAAGCAGATCGACGAAGTGGCCAAAAAGCTTGGTCAAAACTGTGTTCCAAATCAAGCCAATACTGAGACAGAGTCACCATTCTCTAGCCAGATCACGAGGTTCTCTATCCCGCGCGAATTTAAGCAGCCTCGGCTAGATTCATACAGCAACTTGGAAAGCCCGGTCGACCACGTCCGGACCTATAAGACTCAGATGGCCCTAGCCACCAACTCCGATGAGCTACACTGCCTAGCCTTCCCCAGCACTTTGAAAGGCCCGGCCATGCAGTGGTTTTACTCCTTGGAGCCCCGATCGGTCTGCAGTTTCAAACAACTCAGCAAGCAGTTCATCAACCAGTTCGCCGGTATGCACGAGCGGTCAAAGCCAGACATGCAACTACTAACAGTCAGACAACGGAATAATTAGTCCCTCAAGGAGTTCACCGACCGGTTCAACCAACAGAAGCTTCAAATCCGCAATTTGAACGAGACAATCGCCATCATAGCCTTCTGCTCGGGAGTTCAACACACCAAGTGCGCCGCGTCGTTCCACAGAGACCGACCGGAAACTTTGGTCGAGCTCTCTGAGAGGGTTGGAAAATACATTGACACTGAAGAGTTTCTGAAGACCAAAGACACCGGGCAAGAAAGCAACGAGTCCTCCAAAAATAAGCGGAAGCGAGATCAGCCCGGGAATTCTGACAGTTCCTTCGGCTCATAGCAGGCAAGGTCCGAAAGTCCCGATCCGACCTCCAGTTCGCAGCGGTCTGAGCCCGGCAGCCCCGACCCGACCTCCAGTTAGCAGCGGTCTGAGCCCGGCAGCCCCGACCCGACCTCCAGTTCGCAGCGGTCTGAGTCTGGCAGCCCAGGCCCGATCTCCAGTTCACATCGGTCAGGATCAAACAGTTCCGATTTTGCCTCCAGCACAGAGAAGTCAGAAGCACAACGATCCTGATCCGACCTCCTGTCTCCATCGGTTTAGAAGAGCCCGACTACATTGGTACTTGCTTGATCACCACATGAGGCTCCACCGATTGTCAGAGAACTCATACAAAGACCTCGGGCCTAACCCCGAGGCATACAAAGACCTCGGGCCTAACCCTGAGGCAGCCAAAGACCTCGGGCCTAACCCCGAGGCACTAAAAAGACCTCGAGCTCCGAACTCAGGCACTAAAAAGACCTCGGGCTCCGAACCCAGGCACAAAAGACCTCGGGGTCAAGCCCGAGGCACCGGCTTCGCTTACGTCCAACCGACGATGGGGGCAAACCCCCTAGGTGGCCGACGATGGAAAGCTTCAAAAGACCCTGCAACCACCATATTCCAGGTTGGTTACCTACAGATCATAGCCTCTGTAAGACCCTCGTCTTAGCGAAAGCTTGGGGGGCAAGATGGCGCAGTGAACTAAACAGGTAATCACACCGGGTATCTACAGGCCTCGCGGATAACCAAGTCAAAATTTTGGACAACCCGAGCACCTACAGTACTCAGAGGCATTAACTCCCCTTAGGTCCAGACCGACGATAGAGGTGACTAAAATCTCTTAGGTTGGCCGACGATAGAGGAGTAAAAGGACCCTAAAGCAACGTGATTTAGGTCGGCTCCACCAACATGGTCAAACTCTTCTCCCAACAGTCTTGACGAAGGCTGGAGGGGCGGAAGATAACCATCCTGGGGAGCTAACATAAAAAAGGACCCTAGAGCAATACGCTTTAGGTCGGCTTGTCCAACATGGTAAAATCCTTCTACCCACAGACTTGACGAAGGTTTACAGGCAGAAGATAACCATACTGGGAGCTAACTCAAGAAAAAAAAAACTCCGAAGTAGGCTGAGTCTCAACTCTCAGTCACTTCCTGAGCATTCAAAGACTCCGAATTAGGCCGGGTCTCAACTCCCGGTCAGTTCCCGAGCACCTAAAGGTCCCGAGCTAGGCTGGGTCTTAACTCTCAGTCAGTTCCCGAGGACTCACCAGGCTTAGAAGCCCCGAGGCAGCTTCCACAAGCACTCAGACAGCGGCAAGTAATATCAAACTGATTTCCAAACTTGCCCCGATATAGCATCTGGCCAATCTTGGAAATGGGGGGCAGCTGATACGCCCAAAATATGACCGAGCGGTTCAAAATCAACAACCCGTCCGGGCCCACAGGCATGATCCCGATCATTACGGGCAGTTTCCTACTCAAGCTAGAAGACTAATGGAAAGTGCATCTATTTCCTAATCCAATTGGGAAACCCCCATAATTAATGTCAATCAATCCTAATACAATTAGGAAACTTACTTGATTGGTGTCAATCACATCCTAATGGAATTATATTTCCTTATCCATGTAAGAGTAGGTCTCTTACATCTATAAAAGAGACCGCTCACCCCCCATTGAAGGGGCGGCCAATTCTGTAGTCTACACAGCTGTAGACACCCCATTTTGTCGGCTATCAGATTTAGGAGACCCATAGCTTGGTGGTTCACAATGATCGTAAAAGACTCAAAAGGACTCTCGGAAGTCAGCTCTATCTCTCAGAATGCTCAGAATGACCAAAATGCCCCAGAAAGCCCGAAAACTCCCAGATTTGGTCCCAAAGTTTTGAAAACATGCTACGCCGTAAGGAAAGTGATAAAATGAGTTTTTAAGAAAAATCGGGTGAAATCGTCAGCTCCCAGAGACCCCCGGAAGTCCCGGAAGTTCCCGGAAAGTCCCCGTTGACCGGTTTGACCAAGGTTTGACTAGGTTTGACCAGAGTTTGACCAAGTTTGACCGAAATTGTCCGAATTCACTAAAATCATTAGAAAAGTATTAAAATAAGTTTTAAAAGAGAATCGAACGAAAACGTCGGCTCTTGGGAGCTCCCGGAGGTTCCCAGAACTTCCCGGGAATCCCAGGTTTGACCAGTTTGACCAAGATTTGACTTTGGAATCGGGGCACCGAAACAATTTTCATAAATTTTTCATGGATACTAGAGGTCAATAGCTTTCCAACGGTATATCGCACATAATTTCTGGATTTAAAACGAATTTATTATGAATTTCCAAAGGCGAAAAAGGCGATCAAATCGGCTTTCATCGCGAATACCGCAAAACTTTTCAAAGTGACCTATCTCTGAACTATTTTTTATGTAAAGTATACTCCATTACCTTTCCAACGGTATATCACAACCTCAATTTGGAGTTCGTATGCATTTTCTGTGAATTTCGGACGAAATAGGGCCTTTTTGCGAATACCGGAACCTCTGGGGGCCTAAACGTAATTTTCTAGGCTTTTGAGGCCCAGTGCCGCCGCGGCACTAGCCCAGTGCCGCCGCGGCACTCAACCCTCGCAGAGTCCATTTTTGTAATTTTTTTGGGGGTCCAATTTGATTAATTGAAAGCCAAAACGACGTAGTTTTATGTTCTCGGATGTTTGGGACCAATAGGAACACTTCTAAAATCCCAAAACCACCCCAAATTGGCCTATATAAATCCCCCATTGCTCTTCATTTTGGGGGGGCCAAGTGCAAAGCTAAGAAAAGTTGTAGAGAGGAAGAGAGATAGAGATAAGTTTAGAAGAGAGAAAGGGAGCTTCTCCCATTGATTTTCTATAGAAAGTGAGTTCCAATCTTATTTTCCTCCACTATTCTTCTATATACTTCACATCCAAATCACCCCCAATCACCATTCTTGAGCATTCTTGAGTTAGGAAGCTACTTCCATGTCCAAATATCAAAATCTATGAGTGAAACACCAAGCTACAAGTTCAATACTTCATGAATATCATCTATTGATCATTATCTACTTGCTTGTTTATTCATTGTTTATCTCTTCTTACCTCATTTCTCTTTTTTATTTTCTTTATTTACTTACTAGTTCATCATCATCTAAATGATGACATGAAGTTTGGGGTGAGTGAATCCTTATGGATAGTAGCTCTTGACCTCAAAAATATGTTTGATAGATGATGATCATAACTTCAATACCTCCAAGGTATTCTTGAAGTGTATTGAAGTTATGTTCAAATAAAAATAAATCTCTCCAACAATCTTGGAGGTTCTTGATGATGAGTTTGATGTTAATATTCCAAGAGGTCATAATCTCCATTTGATGTTGAAAATATGCTTTCAAAACATCTATTTCAAAACCCCTCTCAATCCTTCTCATTTTGGTTTCAAGATATAAACAAAACCTTGTTTTCCCCAAAATCTTCAAAATAATGAGTCAAAACAGTGAGTGAGTTGAGTTCAAAGATTTCTCTAGGACTCAATACTCAACATATGGATGCAAGGCCACTTGGAAAGTCTTCCTAACTCATTGGAGAACACCCATGATTTTTGGTTTGACTTGGAAGTACTTGAAAATGGTCCATTTGGATCCCAACATTCCTTCCAGACATTCTGTTTTTGCTGTCACAGCAGCTAGGTCCACTTCCAACCTCTTTTTCAGAAAACATTTCCAAACGGGGTTGCCCTAACTTATTTTTCCCTTAACATTCAATGTCTTAGGAAACTTTCTGTATAAAATGGGCCTCTAGATCATTATTTTTCATTTTCTAAGATGTTTCAACATTTCAGTCGACGGTACGGACTCTGTTTCTGAGTGACCTTCATTGTTTATATGATTTCTCTCAATCTGTGATAGCTATTCAAGATTGGCCTTTTGGGTTGTGTTCTAAACACAATAAGGAATATCTCCATAAATAATCATGCATTGAAAACACTCCTAACCCCTCTTTTCAAATTCCAAAAGATCATGCTACTGTT
Source organism: Hydrangea macrophylla (assembly GCA_033977485.1). Lineage (NCBI taxonomy): Eukaryota > Viridiplantae > Streptophyta > Magnoliopsida > Cornales > Hydrangeaceae > Hydrangea > Hydrangea macrophylla. Next base: position 36,822,277 of record CM066990.1, read on the forward strand.
CTGTCCACTATTCACAGCAAGCACACCTTAACTTTCATTCTTTGATTTGATGCTTGTATGCATTCCAAATTAGTTCATATCTTAGGGAGTAGTTCATACTACATTTGTACATATCCCATGTTGATTTCATCCATCCATTCATACACATTTGAGACTTCCAAGTCATTCTAGGAATCCATGAACACAAAGCACACTACAACTTTGGCACATTCTAGATACATACATTGCATCCATGCAAAGATTTGGGATTTTTGTAACTCCTAATCTAAGAAGATTATAAGGAATGATCATGATCACACGTTCATGCTTCCCCTCGATCTAATCGTCCTTTCTCATCCGTCCCGGGGATTGAGGAATCTTCTTTTCTCAAAATTAACATGCATCATTCTAGCTTGCTAAGCATATTTTGATTTCTTTGTTTATTTGTTTCAAGAACAATTCATGTCCCCTTTAGATTAGGAAACTTGATTAATTGATATATGGTTAGACAATTTTTCCTAGGTTTATTTGTGTGATTTTCACTTTACATTGTATGATATTTGACTTAGATCTTATGAATGATATTTTATCTTTAGATCTTCCATTTTCAAGTTTCTTATGTGATGTAATATACTATTATAGTATTAATTGCCGAACCATACATAGTATAAGATGATTATTTGGATGATAATTGAGGCCCGTCGAGAGACGGGGCGAGTTGAGGGTGTTTTAGTCGCAACAAAGGCTCCTTCCTCTCTCGTACCAAAACCCCGAGCCAAGTTCTTTGGTTATAAAGGACCAGTGCCCTTTATCCATTTGGGTGAGTCAAATTAGGTTTCTTGGTTCCTTAAAGACCAAGTGACGACTCTGTATCTGTTTTCAACAGACCTTTTCTCTTTCCTTGATTCAAAATCAAACGAATTTCAAAACAAAACGAAGCGGTGGAATCCCGGTATTCACAATCTGGCGACTCTGCTGGGGAACTTTATTTTCAAAACAAAATAATACAGAGGTTTGACTCATAAGAAGCATCCTTAAAATCATCTTTTTAGTGTGTATGGTTCACTGCATTGCACTTCTGCATTTCCCCCTTTCGACTGTGTCTGAAACGCGGCGCTGACATTGTTCAGGTCTTGCTGTGCCAGGGCACAAGTCACCGTTGATGCTGTACCTTCCAAGGTATATCAAAAAGAGTAACAACCTCCGTACTGTCTCTCTAACGGTATATTGGAACTCTCGTCAACGGACCCTCTTTGACTAAACCCAGCCTTTGCATATAGATTCCTGTAGAACCTTTCATAGGACTGTTCATTTATCTTTTCAGATAGGACAATGTGATATAACTGATGTATGCCCTGGCGGGATTACCTGCGCGGTGTAGACGCTTATGTGGCATAGAACAGAACCTCTTTCTTATGATTCCTAAGGCAATCACTCACATGTGATCACATTAAGTTGACTTTCCTAGGCACCATGATAAGGATGTCTGCTCCATGCTCACAAAGATATACACCGCAAACCTTGTTTGTTGGTCCTAAGGCATAAGAGTATGAAGACCTGCTAGAAAGTACGATCACTATAACAGTATTAACCAGTTTCCCCCAGAAACTCTATCCAGATATCCCAGATATAACCGTCCTAACCAGTTTCTCCCAGAAACTCTGTCCAGATATCCCACATATAACCGTCCTAACCAGTTTCTCCCAGAAACTCTGTCCAGATATCCCAGATATAACCGTCCTAACCAGTTTCTCCCAGAAACTCTGCCCAGATATCCCAGATATAACCGTGCTAACCAGTTTCTCCCAGAAACCCTGCTCAAATTTCCCAGAAATACCAGAAACTGTGCCCAGATATCCCGGATTCTCCCAGAAACTCTGTCCGAAATTCCCGAAGTATCCCAAAAATCCCTATTGTCCCTTGGTAATCATACTGGAAAGTAAAGTTGGCACACTCTATATGGTTAGGACCTTATTTGCTTAACTGCTACCTGTTAGAAATAGGAGCATCATATAGATTAGGACTTACATCCGCATGCTTGTCTCATTTGCATACACTGTTCCCATTAATCTGCGCGCACTGTCTCGACCATTCTTGCACAAGTCAGTCCGCGTTTGTTAAACATCACTGTCTTTGTCTGTCTAAAGCCATCACTATCAAAATCTGATCTAGTCCTCTCAAAATCTGTCAAGTCAGTATAGATTCCCGGAGTCAGCAGCTAGGATCCTCGTCTTAGGTCAGAAGTTCGAACAGTCGTTTGGTCGAGATCTGCCCACCAAGTTACTCCAGCATGAATCAAGAAGAATTGGAAAATAAGGACACTGTGTTGGGAACAACCATAAGCCAGCAATCTGATCGCCTGGCCCAAGTTTTGAGTTTCATGGAAGAATTGAAGCAGCAGCGGCCGCAACCTCCGCCCGGGTTTCCACCACCGGGGTTTGAACCACCCCCACCTGAGAATAACGGGGAGGAAGACTGGTTTCAAGGGATCCCACCATTTGCGAAGAAGCTCCAGGAGAAAATGGACAAAGTTGACAAGCTTGAAAGTGTGTTGAGGAAGAGCAAAGGGGTTGATGATTACATGTTAGACCTGGAAGGCCTCTTTGAACCAATCAAGATAAGGTTGCCCGAGAACTTCAAAATGCCTGAAATTGACCGTTTTGATGGAACAGGGAATCCAAAAAGTCACATCAAGTTGTGCATGAGCATCTTCCAATCGATGGGCTGCACTCATGAGCACATTGCGATGCTGTTCCCGCAAACCCTTAAGAATGCCGCACTATCCTGGTTCCTAACCCTTGAAGCCTCCAAGACCCGAGTCTGGGAAGACATTGCTAGAACTTTTATTGATCACTACTCTTACAACCAAGAGTTTGATATCATCATCCGGGATCTAGAGACTACCAGGCAGAACTGTAATGAGTCCTTCACTGCGTTCTTGAGCAGATGGAGGAATAAAGTGGCTCAAATGATCCACAGACCTGTTGAGAAAGAGCAAGTATGTATGCTGGTCAAGAACATGCAACCAGTATATCATGACAAGCTATTCTACCAATCCATCTCCACATTCGAAGAGCTATTTGAAATAGGCACCAGAATAGAGGATGCCATCAGAGAAGGAAAGTTCAAAAAGGATGAGTCCCAACACCAGTCCAAGAGACCTAACTACTCCCTGGACTCCCCGGATATCAATGCACTTAGCAACCAATCAATGACCTGCGCCCTCCGTCCATACCAGTCCATTCCGCCAAATCGCCCAAAAGGCCCTCGCGAATTCTCCAAACTTGATGTTCCTCTTTCCACAGCCTTGGACCACCTACTCAAAAAGGGCCACCTGCAGCTCCTCCCTCATAAGCCGCTACCAGATCCTATACCCTCCCACTACAACATGAGCCTACGATGTGCTTATCACCAAAATCTAGGCCATACCACCGATCAGTGCATTCGCCTCCGCCATGACATTCAGAACCTAATAGAAGATGTTCCCTATCCTAATCCCATCCACTATCTTGGCTTGGACCAACCAATCGAATGATCCCTTCCGTTGATGCTAATGAATGTTGAAGCCACGCAGTAAAGTGATAGTGTTTGGAACCTCTGCTAAAAAAATAGAATAAGAATAATAAATGGGTCGCAAAGACACTCCATTTGAGACCGGGTCGAGTCAAGTTGAGTCTGTTCTATCTTCCGAGTCCATTTCAATTCTAGTCCTGTGATCGAGTCTGTCTGTCATCAAGTTGTTAATAAGTTTGTAAACCTTCTCTGTTGATGGAATGAAATCTCATTTTGCTTAATCTGATGTGCCTAGTCATAAATGCATGAATCACTAAACTGAAGTGTCACTTTTCAAATTACCATGGATATTACTCTGCTAATAATTTTTCTACAACAAAACAAAAAAGAATCCTGAAGGGTTAAAGTCGATTTCACGCTAACACTGATGATGAGCTGAGAATTGAATAGCCTTACTTTAAGAATTTAAAGATGCTCTTGCCTCAATCTTGAAAAGGCATACTTGAAACTGACTTGGGGCTTGCCCAACACCCTTTTTTCCACCATTTCGAAGCCTTAAGCCTAATCCAATTGGGAGCCACGCAATCTGTCTGATTGAAAGCAATGCGAACTTAGCCCTTGATGGTAGCCAAACATTTCAGTGAGTTTCATCTCCACTTTAAAAAAAAACAAAAAAAAAAAAAAAGAAAGAAAAAGAAAAGAAAAGAAAAGAAAAAGCTCGCTAGGTTGAAAACCCGAAAGGGCACCTAGGCAAAAGTTAGAGCTGAAAAAGGTGTTGATTTCCAAAATCTGACCCTAGCTAGTCAAAATGTTGGAGGAAAATTTTGATAGAATCATACGCTTCAAAATACATCTTAAGAACGTGCCAAAATCACATTTCAAAAGGCACGGAATGACCACAAATAAATTCCGAGAGCTGACATGCACATTCTGAAATTCTGAGATTGCGATTGAAAGATTTCACAAGAATCGACTACATTAAAAAGCAAAATTGACTGGCTAGGCGAAAGTGAAAAGGATCAATCCTCAAAACAAAACAAAAAGAAAAAGAAAAAGAAAAGAAAGGGAGATTGAAACTAAATCCTTTCATTCAAAGCTACCACAAGTGGCTCAAGTTTGAACTCCTTTGACGATTGGTTTGAAAAACCCTCATACCTCTAACCCCTTATTTCAGACCTTGCCTTGAACTACGCTCGACCTGATTCCCACTCGGGGATACGTAGGCAACCGCATCGGTTCGGTCGACACCATCATAATCAAACCGATTTCTTTCAAGACCTTGCCTTGAACTACGCTCGACCTGATTCCCACTCGGGGATACGTAGGCAACCGCATCGGTTTGGTCGACACCATCATAATCAAACCGATTTCTTTCAAGACCTTGCCTTGAACTACGCTCGACCTGATTCCCACTCAGGGATACGTAGGCAACCGCATCGGTTCGGTCGACACCCTCATAATCAACCCTCCTTCTTTCAAGACTTTGGCCCGAACTACATTGGACCTGATCCCCGCTAGGGGGTATGTAGGCAGACTTTCAAAAAGAAAAGAAGGATGGCTCGCTAGGCCGAAAATCCGAAAGGACGCCTAGGCAAAATTAGAGTTAAATCCAAGGTGAGCAATAACAAAAGAGAGAAAAGAGCTTGCTAGGTCACCTCACTGGTGCCTAGGCAAAAGGTATGAGCATTTGAGAGATTAAAGTCACGGTCCATGCCTCAAGCCAGAAAATCACCTTCCACACTAGGGGCAAACATCGGCTACCCGCCTCGTTTGCCTGACTTTTACTATCTACCCTTCATACAAGGGGCAAACTTCGGTCACCTACCTCGTTTGCCCAAAACCTCCAATAAACCATCATCCAAGCTAGGGGCAAACTTTGGTCACCCACCTCGTTTGCTTATGAATCCCACTTTGTACAGCTCAAACTAGGGGCAAACTCCGTTTGCCTAACACAATCCCTTCACACCAAGGGCGAGTTTTCAAGTTACCAAGTTGTTTTGAAAATTTTGAAATAAAGCATCTTTTACTCTAAAAGCTAAGGCACTAATTCAAAGCACTTCCTGGGAGAAGCAGAAAATTGACTAGATCACTAGGGAGGAATTTTCAAAAATCATATTTATCAGCAAAGTGCTACCATGTTAAGATGAGGGGTGAACACCAAAAGAGAAATGGTACATCGTTTATGACAAAAGCACATCAAGCTTTGACAAGACGAGCTTGTGTCAAATATGTCATCCTCGTGCGTCAATGTCTGTCAAGTTTTTGAGTCTGTTGTAGTCTCAAATGTGTTAGTCAACAGCGACTAATAAAATTTTCAAATCAAGTTATAAAGAGCATGCCAATACAAGCAGGAGTCCCAAACACCATTACTGCACCGGTTAAGGCGTCAGCATGAGAAGCGTCCAAACTTAGGGCAAATGCGAATTTCATCCCTTTCCAAACCATCAAAAGTTGACCATCATCTCCTTGCAACATAAGTCCATGAGTGGCTGTTGATTACCTTTCCTCGTTCATGCAACATAAGTCCATGAGTGGCTGTTGATTTTCCTTCATCTCCAAGCAACACAAGTCCATGAGTGACTGTTGATGGATCCCGGTTCCAGGCCAGCAAGATTTGATCAACTATGAGAGATTCGAATTTGAATCCTGGTTCCCGGTCAAGAGAAGTAGTTGAAGAGAGATCCCAGAAAGAGTCGCTTCATCCCCAACAGATTCAGTTTAATCCCCCAGCAGGCATATCGATTTGTACATCGTCAGTTCAATCTATGACAGTCACAGTAGTTCACTGTCGACTCGTCATATCGATTCGTACATCGTCAGTTCAATCACAATAGTCACAGTAGTTCACTGTCGACTCGTCTTCTCGATTAGTACATCGTCAGTTCAATCACAACAGTCACAGTAGTTCACTGTCGACTCGTCTTCTCGATTAGTACATCGTCAGTTCAATCACAACAGTCACAGTAGTTCACTGTCGACTCGTCTTCTCGATTAGTACATCGTCAGTTCAATCACAACAGTCACAGTAGTTCACTGTCGACTCGTCTTCTCGATTAGTACATCGTCAGTTCAATCTATGACAGTCACAGTAGTTCACTGTCGACTCGTCTTCTCGATTAGTACATCGTCAGTTCAATCACAACAGTCATAGTAGTTCACTGTCGACTCGTCTTCTCGATTAGTACATTGTCAGTTCAATCTATGACAGTCACAGTAGTTCACTGTCGACTCGTCATCTCGATTAGTACATCGTCAGTTCAATCATAACAGTCATAGTAGTTCACTGTCGACTCGTCTTCTCGATTAGTACATCGTCAGTTCAATCCATGACAGTCACAGTAGTTCACTGTCGACTCGTCATCTCGATTAGTACATCGTCAGTTCAATCATAACAGTCATAGTAGTTCACTGTCGACTCGTCTTCTCGATTAGTACATTGTCAGTTCAATCCATGACAATCACAGTAGTTCACTGTCGACTCGTCTTCTCGATTAGTACATCGTCAGTTCAATCTATGACAGTCACAGTAGTTCACTGTCGACTCGTCATCTCGATTAGTACATCGTCCGTTCTTTTGATCATGGTTAGTCCAACCGTTGGTCCAATCCATGACAGTCACAGTAGTTCACTGTCGACTCGACATCTCGGTTAGTTCAATCCATGACAATCACAGTAGTTCATTGTCGACTCGTCATCTCGATTAGTACATCGTTAGTTCAATCTATGGCAGTCACAGTAGTTCACTGTCGACTCGTCATATCGATTCGTACATCATCAATCCAATCTATGACAGTCACAGTAGTTCACTGTCGATTCATCATCTCGATTCGTACATCGTCACTTCTTCTTGTCACGATTAGTCCAACTGTTGATCCAATCCATGATAGTCATAGTAGTTCACTGTTGACTCATCCTCTCGATTCGTACATCGTCACTTCTTCTGGTCACGGTTAGTCCAACTGTTGATCCAATCCATGATAGTCACAGTAGTTCGTCGCTTCTTCCGGTCACGATTAGCCCAACTATTGATCCAATCCATGATAGTCACAGTAGTTCATTATCGACTCATCATCTCAATTCGTACATCATCAGTTCATTAATCATCATTACTTTACCATCACTCTCATTCAAAATATGCCGTGTTCATCATTCTCAATCTTAGGCTTCTATGTCCATTAATGAGGCTTCCATGTTCATCGCTTGACATCTCAGGATTTCATGTCCATCACTTGACGTCTCAGGACTTCTGTGTCCGTCTCTTAATTTCCAGGGCTTCCATGTCCGTCGATTATCTGTCAAACTGCATCTCCAATTATAGTCCTCAGGGACCCCACATCTGACTACATTCGCTTGCGAAGCACACTTCCCAAAATTCAGAAGTTTGCTCCAAGACCTAGAGTATTCAAACCTTGATGTCCCTATTCGGGTCAATAACTGCATCACAGTTAGAATTACTAGCACAGCATAAGTCCAGTTGGAGTGGCACATGCCCCACAACACCAGCTTATACTAGGGTCACAACACTACGCATGATAGGACTCATGACATAATTCATATCACATCCATGTATAACATAACATCCGCATGTCTTGTTGTGCATATGTGATTTGTTCCTTTGTGCCCTGAACTACGTCCTGGTCTGATTCCCCTTGGGATACGTAGGCAGCTCACACAGAGCACGACTAGCACTGACCTCATCATCCTTTCATCTTTTGCAACGCTGTTTATCCTAAATCTATAGCCTCCAAAAAGTCCTGTCTCTTCAAAGCTTTGGCACTCGCTTGCGACACGCGTTGCCTCGCAAGTTCATGCCAAAGAGGGGCAAACTGTAGACACCCCATTTTGTCGGCTATCAGATTTAGGAGACCCATAGCTTGGTGGTCCACAATGATCGTAAAAGACTCAAAAGGACTCTCGGAAGTCAGCTCTATCTCTCAGAATGCTCAGAATGACCAAAATGCCCCTGAAAGCCCGAAAACTCCCAGATTTGGTCCCAAAGTTCTGAAAACATGCTACGCCGTAAGGAAAGTGATAAAATGAGTTTTTAAGAAAAATCGGGTGAAATCGTCAGCTCCCAGAGACCCCCGGAAGTCCCGGAAGTTCCCGGAAAGTCCCCGTTGACCGATTTGACCAAGGTTTGACTAGGTTTGACCAGAGTTTGACCAAGTTTGACCAAAATTGTCCGAATTCACTGAAATCATTAGAAAAGTATTAAAATAAGTTTTAAAAGAGAATCGAGCGAAAACGTCGGCTCTTGGGAGCTCCCGGAGGTTCCTAGAACTTCCCGGGAATCCCAGGTTTGACCAGTTTGACCAAGATTTGACTTTGGAATCGGGGCACCGAAACAATTTTCATAAATTTTTCATGGATACTAGAGGTCAATAGCTTTCCAACGGTATATCGCACATAATTTCTGGATTTAAAACGAATTTATTATGAATTTCCAAAGGCGAAAAAGGCGATCAAATCGGCTTTCATCGCGAATACCGCAAAACTTTTCAAAGTGACCTATCTCTGAACTATTTTTTATGTAAAGTAGACTCCATTACCTTTCCAACGGTATATTACAACCTCAATTTGGAGTTCGTATGCATTTTCTGTGAATTTCGGACGAAATAGGGCCTTTTTGCGAATACCAGAACCTCTGGGGGCCTAAACGTAATTTTATGGGCTTCTGAGGAGCAGTGCCGCTGCGGCACTGGCCCACTGCCGCCGCGGCACTAGCCCAGTGCCGCCGCGGCACTCAACCCTCGCAGAGTCCATTTTTGTAATTTTTTTGGGGGTCCAATTTGATTAATTGAAAGCCAAAACGACGTAGTTTTATGTTCACAGATGTTTGGGACCAATAGGAACACTTCTAAAATCCCAAAACCACCCCAAATTGGCCTATATAAACCCCCCATTGCTCTTCATTTTGGGGGGGCCAAGTGCAAAGCTAAGAAAAGTTGTAGAAAGGAAGAGAGATAGAGATAAGTTTAGAAGAGAGAAAGGGAGCTTCTCCCATTGATTTTCTATAGAAAGTGAGTTCCAATCTTATTTTCCTCCACTATTCTTCTATATACTGTTGGGTTTGTGCCCTCAAACCATTACTTTATGTATGAGACATTAGCATTATAATATATTGATATCAGCTTTACATTTCATTGTGTATGTTTCTTTCATGAGATGATTGTTTTATCCTTAAGTATCATAGTAAGCAATTCGTGTGTGTATGAGATACACACAAGTGAGATACGAATTACTATTCTTTGATACTTAGAATATGTCACAGTGGATGATGAGACTGGATACCTCATCAGGTCTACACTGTAGCATAATTAACTACCATTGGATGGAGTGATTAATCTCAATCACTAGAGTGTAGCTCTTAGTTGATATGCTAGTGCTTATAGTGCATTGACGGACCTGAGCTTTCCTATTGACGCTTAATGCTGTCAACAGTCAATAGGAACTCATAACTTGTATAAGGTACGTGTTCTCAATCTTGAGATGATTATGAACACAGACTATGGATATGGCTGCTTTGACTTACCAATCAGTGAGGTCTATAGAAGATCAACACCTGGGTATCTTGGGTATGTCATGTCCATAGGGTTGTGAGCATATATTGTCAAGATAGAATCTACCCTCTGATTCAGAGTAAGCATTCCCTTGAGAATGTCACCAAGTTGATTACTGAGTACTGTAGTCTTGTTGATAAGAGTTATCAACATGTTTGGTAATCATGAGTAGTGAATGAGACTCAAGGAATACAAGAAGTAATCATGATTCAGGTTGTCAGTAACAGTTATCCGACTACCTGAATATGATTACGAATGCTGACGGTAGAGGGACATTAGTACACCATACAAGTCTAGTTATCGCTTCGGATATGTTCTTTTGCGTTGGAGTTCAGTTATCATTTTATAGTGGAATAAACGTTAACTGACCAGTTAGTTAGTTTGCTGATCAAAGAGTTTGGTCATGGTAATTAACAAACTGGTCTGAGCCAACAATAAAGAGCCTAGGAGGTCCCACTCTTAGCTCCGCTAGGATGCTTGGAAAGACACTTGAGGAAGCTGTTAAGACAAGTTCGATCGATTGAAGTATGTTCGATCGATTGAAGTCAGCAGGTTCGATCGATCGAGAATGGTTCGATCGATCGAAGGTTCGATCGATCGAAGTCTAGGTCGGTTCTGGAAATCTATAAATAGGGCAGCTGCGTTCTGGAAGTAAGTGATCGTCGTTTTTATACGCAGAAGCTGCAGAAACTATCATAGTCTTCCCAAAACCTTCCTATCCACTCTATTAGGGTTCCCACGAACCCTAGTCTTTCCGGCAGGCATCCGCAGGAGTCATAAGGGTGAAGATCATCTAGTGGAGGCTGCTGGAAGTTAAAGTTTCAGAATTGGGTTCAAGACACTAAGGTATAATTCTTGCACCCCCTTGTACGCATCTATGGAATTGACGAGTAGTAGATCCTGGAATACCAAAAGTTTTATAACTTAACCTATTTCTGCTGCGCGTTTAAACTCTAACTTTAAACCACTTTTTCCTTCAATTGGTATCAGAGCCACGCTCGTTTGGATCTATAGATGCGTTTTTGGAACCCTAGTTTTGATTTGCATGTTGATTTTAGAACTGTTTTCGAAACTGCATCGTCACAGATCTGTTTCTGCAGTGTTATCACAGCAGAATACAAAACTGTGATTGCATAGGATGCAAGGTGGGTTCGATCGATCGAACTTGTTTCGATCGATCGAACATTCTGTTCTCAATCGATCGAACTAGTTTCGATTGATCGAAGCCTTCTGGTGTTCGATTGATCGAATAGTGTTAGATCGATCGAGACAGATTCTCTGTCCAGGTGTTCTGTTCACAGTTGTAAAAGTTTTTTTTTAAGTTATACTTTAATCTTAAATTATTTCTGTAAAATTTTTAAAACATTCTGTGAAACAGAATGTTCAAGCGATTGAACAGTGTTCAATCGATCGAAGGTTCGAGCGATCGAACGGTCTTCGATCGATCCAACTGTGACAGAGAAGTAAGATGCTGTTTTAAGTTCTAATTCAGTATGTAAAGTGTTTATATACTGTGTGAATCAATTAAGTGTTCCAATAGTTACATATATTTGTTATGTATGTGTGGATGCGTGTACGACTAACCCTTTTGCAGCAAAATTAGTCGCTATCTCCCATGGCACCAAGTCGTTTAAATATTTATATTTAAATTGTTTGAGATTGGTGCATGTTGTAATTTATTAATGGTTTGGTTTTAAGGCGTATGTAAAGGGCGCTGCGGCTTCAATCCTACGAAAAGGAAAGTCGCACCGGTTTCCCTAGCCGTTTATTTCCTTTTTGCTATTTCCTTTTTCTAGATAAATTGTAAGCTTCAAAAGAAGCATAGGTCCAATGTAATAGAATTAGAAATTCCATGAAGATGGAGCAAGGAGCCGTTGTCCATAAAGATGGAGCCGGAGGCGACCAAACCAAGAAGGTGGTTCTATGGAAATAGAGCCATGGGAGATAGAGGCATTGTTTGAATGCCTATATTTCATTTTAGTTTTTTGTTTTATGTGCTTGTTTTGTGATTGGCGTATAATACATTGTTGCATGTACTTAAAACAAGTTTTCTAAAATAAAATTCAAAAAACCGTTTTCAACACATTAGTAAACATTGGATGTTTATGGGTAGTGTGTGGAAATATTTTTCAAAAGCAAAATCCTTAATTTACTAAATCTAGTGGGAGAGGGAGGGTCTTATCAAATAACACCCACGATTTTCCATTTACGGTTCATTGTAAGATGAGTAGTGTATTCTGTGTCACCTCGCCAGGGGTGATCATTCCATACGGAGGGTACACTGCTCATTGGTTACTAGATGTGAACTTCCTATGGATAGGATCAATCAGACGTGTTAGAGGGTGACCACCACACGGAGGTGCTACTTGAGACGGTTGTGATTGGATCGTAGTTAATGGTACACACTAGCTAAGCTATGGATAAGGGATCCCATACGGGGCATTATTCAGAAACTTAGAGATCAAATAGGTTCGGGAGTCATGGCTATTTTGCAAGAGTTGCATAGCGGATAAGTCATGATAAATCGAAAGATCGAACATTGACCACCACACGGAGGCTCTATTCTTTCGTTTCGATATTCCGGCGACTTTGTTGTTAAAGAAGAGTTTTAAGGATTCTTTTATTTCAAACTGTCAATTCTGATATCCATATTTATTTTGTTTGTTTGATTTTCAGTAATCATAATGTCTGGATCTGCATTTAGTCCACTTGCCACCATACTCACTCAAAACAAGTTAACTGGAAATAACTACACTGAATGGAAACGTAACCTTGACATCGTTTTAACTGCGGAGGATCACATATATGTCCTCACCACCCCAAGCCTTGAAGAACCCGTGGCAAATGCTTCGGTAACTACCAGACGCGAGTTCGACAAATGGAAGAAGTTGAATGGAATGGCCCGTTGTTACATTCTGGCCTCAATGGCTGGTGTGTTACAACACCAATTCCAATCGAACGATTCTGCCAGTGACATTATCACATCCCTGAAAAAGATGTTTGGGGAGCATGGCAGGCCTGCCAGACAGGTAGCCATGCAGAAGATAATGAGTGCAAAGATGTCGGAAGGTATTCCAGTCAAAGAACATGTTTTAAAAATGATTGGTTATTTAAACGAACTGGAGACCTTGGGAGCCAACATCGATGCACAGACCCTAGTTGATATGATCCTCAACTCGCTGTCGCCATCATTCGCTCAATTCAAACTTAACTATAATATGAATCAAATGGATTTTTCAATGAGCGAATTAATGAGTTCTTTACTGGCAGCAGAAGGGGTGATCAAACCTGGGGGCAGCGTTTTAAACGTTGAGAAAAGCGCTTCTTCTTCCCGATCTACACCGAAAGGTAAGAAAGGAAAGAAGAAGGCTGGCATTGGTGGTTCAAGTGTTGGACCGGTCCCTAAGATTGCAAAATCTAAGGGAAAAGGTAAGGGCAAAGGGAAGGTGGGTGGCCAAGGCAAAGGAAAGTGTTTCCAATGCGGTGAGAAGGGCCACTGGAAGAGGAACCGTCCAGAATTCTTAGCTACAAGAGTTCAAGGTATGATTGAATCACATGTGATTGAAGTAAGTTTTATTACGGATACTTCAAACACTTGGTGCATTGATTCTGGTGCGACTAACCATATCTGTAATTCATTGCAGGGGTTCAGATCAACCAGGAAATGCAGTGATGGGGAGATCGTGCTTACTCTAGGTTCTAGCGCAACCGTATCTGCGGTTGCTATAGGAGTCGTAGTTTTAGAATTTTCAGACAATAAAGTTTTGATTTTATCAGATGTACTTTACGTCCCTTTAATGAGACGTAATTTAATTTCAGTTTCTAATTTAACGGATAATGGTTATTCCTTTCATTTTGGAACTGAAGTTGTCATTAAAAGAAGCAGTTCTTTTATATGTTCTGGTGTTAAATCAAATGGTTTGTATGTGATTACTCCCAATATTTCAAAAGATTCTTGTTTGGAACTTAATAACTCAGTGGTAACTTTACCATCTAAAAGAAAGGAACCTTCCACTAATCCAACAAGGCTTTGGCATATGAGGCTTGGCCATATCAATCTGAATAGGATTGGCAGACTAGTCAAAGAAGGGGTCTAAGGCGATTTGGTTCTCGAACCAATGGAAGTCTGCGAGTCTTGTTTGGAGGGTAAGATGACCAAAAGGCCCTTTCCTGCAAAGGGCAACAGGACCAATGCATTGTTGGAATTAGTTCATACTGATGTGTGTGGACCAATAAATATTAGAGCAAGGGGTGGTTATGAGTATTTCATAACATTTACCGATGACCACTCTAGGTATGGATATGTGTACCTAATGCAGCACAAGTCTGAAGCCTTTGAAAAGTTCAAAGAGTTTAGGGCTGAAGTGGAGAAGCAATCGGGCACACATATCAAGGCCATTCGATCTGATCGAGGTGGCGAGTACCTCTCTAATGAGTTTATTGATCACCTCGTACAGAATGGGATTCTGTCACAGTTGACTGCACCTGGTACGCCTCAGCAGAACGGTGTAGCGGAGAGAAGGAATCAGACTCTTTTAGACATGACTAGGTCGATGATAAGTTATTCAGAGTTGCCATTATTCCTTTGGGGTTATGCTTTGGAAACCGCTGCATACATACTAAATCTAGTACCAAGCAAATCTGTTCCCAGGACACCACGAGAGATGTGGATTGGGCGCAAGCCTTCTTTGTAACATCTCCGGATATGGGGGTGTCCGGCACATGTGCTCAAAGGAAAGATGAGCAAGTTGGATTCTTGATCGGAAGTATGTTACTTTGTAGAGTATCCAAAGGGTACTTATGGATGGTATTTTTATGATCCAAGAGAACAGAAAGTGTTTGTTAGTACAAATGCTATTTTCTTGGAGGATGATTATATCATGAACCATAAACCTAAGGGAAGGATAGATCTTAGAGAGATAGAAGGAGAGCCCTCAGTCCAACCCGCAGTTGATAACGATGAAAATCAAGAAAATACCACTTCTTCACCCATTTCCGCACCGGTACCTCATCGTAGTGGGAGGATTATCAGCCAGCCTAATAGATACATGTTCTTAGGAGAAGTTTTTGAAGCTGTCTCCATAGAATCTGAATCTGATCCTACCACTTACGAAGAGGCAATGGCTGATGTTGATTCAGCTCATTGGATTAAAGCTATGAAGGCTGAATTGGAATCTATGGATTCCAATCAGGTCTAGGATCTTGTAGAACTTCCAGCCAATATTAAACCCATTGGCTGCAAGTGGGTCTATAAGAGGAAAAGAGGATCTGATGGAAAGGTTGAGACCTTTAAGGCAAGGCTTGTGGCGAAAGGCTATACTCAGAGGGAGGGCATTGACTATGAGGAAACCTTCTCGCCGGTAGCCATGCTCATGTCCATCAGAATACTCTTATCCATTGCTGCATGCCTAGATTATGAAATCTGGCAGATGGACGTCAAGACTGCATTCTTGAATGGCAATCTTGAGGAGGACATCTATATGCAACAACCAGAAGGGTTCATAGCTGGTCGGAAAGGTAACTTGGTATGCAAGTTGCAAAAGTCCATTTATGGGCTTAAGCAGGCATCCAGAAGTTGGAACATCCGATTTGACCAAGCGGTCAAGTCGTTTGGTTTCATACAGAATCTGGATGAGCCTTGTGTATACAAGAAATGTGAAGGGAAAGTAGTGGCTTTTCTTGTGCTTTATGTTGACGACATTCTACTCATTGGGAATGATGTAGCGGCGCTATCAACAGTCAAGGTTTGGCTAGCTAGTACTTTCAATATGAAGGATCTAGAAGAGGCGAGCTATATTCTTGGGATAAAGCTCTTTCGGGATCGCAAGCGAAAGATAATGGGATTATCTCAAGCTGGTTATATCGAGAAAGTGCTAACTAGGTTTTCAATGGATAATTCGAAAAAAGGTTTGTTACCTTTCAGGCATGGTTTAGCGTTCTCCAAGGACCAGTGTCCAAAGACACAAGAGGAGAGGAATCGTATGGCAGGAATTCCCTATGCCTCGGCAGTGGAAAGTCTCATGTATGCGATGTTATGCACTAGACCAGATATCTGCTTTGCCGTTGGCATGGTTAGCAGGTATCAATCGAATCCTGGTCCAGAGCACTGGACAGCCGTTAAGCACATTCTTAAGTACTTGAGAAGAACTAAAGATTACATGCTTATGTACGGCGGTAGTGAGTTAATTCCAGTAGGATACACTGACTCGGACTTTATGTCAGATAAAGATTCGAGAAAGTCGACATCCGGACATCTCTTTACCTTGGGAGGTGGTGCTGTTAGTTGCAGGAGCATTAAGCAGAAATGCATTGAAGACTCAACTACAGAAGGTGAGTATGTGGCTGCTTGTGAAGCCGCAAAGGAAGCTGTTTGGCTCAAGAAGTTCCTTATGGAACTCGAGGTGGTACCAGCGTCGCTGTCACCTATTACGCTATACTGCGATAATAGTGGGGCAGTGGCTCAGTCCAAGGAGCCAAGGAACCACGGGAAGGGAAAGCATGTAGAGCGGAAATATCACCTAATCCGAGATATAGTTCAACGTGGAGATGTGACTGTCACCAAGATTGCCATCGCTGACAATCTTGCTGATCCGTTTACAAAGGCCTTACCACAGAAGGTCTTTGATCGTCATCTAGATAGTCTAGGTCTTAGATGTAGTTCTGAATGGTTATGAGTGCAAGTGGGAGTTTGCTGGGTTTGTGCCCTCAAACCATTACTTTATGTATAAGACATTAGCATTATAATATATTGATATCAGCTTTACATTTCATTGTGTATGTTTCTTTCATGAGATGATTGTTTTATCCTTAAGTATCATAGTAAGCAATTCGTGTGTGTATGAGATACACACAAGTGAGATACGAATTACTATTCTTTGATACTTAGAATATGTCACAGTGGATGACGAGACTGGATACCTCATCAGGTCTACACTGTAGCATAATTAACTACCATTGGATGGAGTGATTAATCTCAATCACTAGAGTGTAGCTCTTAGTTGATATGCTAGTGCTTATAGTGCATTGACGGACGTGAGCTTTCCTATTGACGCTTAAGGCTGTCAACAGTCAATAGGAACTCATAACTTGTATAAGGTACGTGTTCTCAATCTTGAGATGATTATGAACACAGACTATGGATATGGCTGCTTTGACTTACCAATCAGTGAGGTCTATAGAAGATCAACACCTGGGTATCTTGGGTATGTCATGTCCATAGGGTTGTGAACATATATTGTCAAGATAGAATCTACCCTCTGATTCAGAGTAAGCATTCCCTTGAGAATGTCACCAAGTTGATTACTGAGTACTGTAGTCTTGTTTATAAGAGTTATCAACATGTTTGGTAATCATGAGTAGTGAATGGGACTCAAGGAATACAAGAAGTAATCATGATTCAGGTTGACAGTAACAGTTATCCTACTTCCTGAATATGATTACGAATGCTGACGGTATAGGGACATTAGTACACCATACAAGTCTAGTTATCGCTTCGGATATGTTCTTTTGCGTTGGAGTTCAGTTATCATTTTATAGTGGAATAAACGTTAACTGACCAGTTATTTAGTTTGCTGATCAAAGAGTTTGGTCATGGTAATTAACAAACTGGTCTGAGCCAACAATAAAGAGCCTAGGAGGTCCCACTCTTAGCTCCGCTAGGATGCTTGGAAAGACACTTGAGGAAGCTGTTAAGACAAGTTCGATCGATTGAAGTCAGCAGCTTTGATCGATCGAGAATGGTTCGATCGATCGAAGGTTCGATCGATCAAAGTCACTTCGATCGATCGAAGTCTAGGTCGGTTCTGGAAATCTATAAATAGGGCAGCTGCGTTCTGGAAGTAAGTGATCGTCGTTTTTATACGCAGAAGCTGCAGAAACTATCATAGTCTTCCCAAAACCTTCCTATCCACTCTATTAGGGTTCCCACGAACCCTAGTCTTTCCGGCAGGCATCCGCAGGAGTCATAAGGGTGAAGATCATCTAGTGGAGGCTGCTGGAAGTTAAAGTTTCAGAATTGGGTTCAAGACACTAAGGTATAATTCTTGCACCCCCTTGTACGCATCTATGGAATTGACGAGTAGTAGATCCTGGAATACCAAAAGTTTTATAACTTAACCTATTTTCGCTGCGCGTTTAAACTCTAACTTTAAACCACTTTTTCCTTCAATTGGTATCAGAGCCACGCTCGTTTGGATCTATAGATGCGTTTTTGGAACCCTAGTTTTAATTTGCATGTTGATTTTAGAACTGTTTTCGATACTGCATCATCAAAGATCTGTTTCTGCAGTGTTATCGCAGCAGAATACAAAACTGTGATTGCATAGGATGCAAGGTGGGTTCGATCGATCGAACTTTTTTCGATCGATCGAACATTCTATTCTCAATCGATCGAACTAGTTTCGATCGATCGAAGCCTTCTGGTGTTTGATCGATCGAATAGTGTTAGATCGATCGAGACAGATTCTCTGTCCAGGTGTTCTGTTCACAGTTGTAAAAGTTTTTTTTAAAATTATACTTTAATCTTAAATTATTTCTGTAAAATTTTTAAATCATTCTGTGAAACAGAATGTTCAAGCGATTGAACAGTATTCAATCGATCGAAGGTTCGAGCGATCGAACGGTCTTCGATCGATCCAACTGTGACAGAGAAGTAAGATGCTGTTTTAAGTTCTAATTCAGTATGTAAAGTGTTTATATACTGTGTGAATCAATTAAGTGTTCCAATAGTTACATATATTTGTTATGTATGTGTGGATGCGTGTACGACTAACCCTTTTGCAGCAAAACTAGTCGCTATCTCCCATGGCACCAAGTCGTTTAAATATTTATATTTAAATTGTTTGAGATTGGTGCATGTTGTAATTTATTAATGGTTTGGTTTTAAGGCGTATGTAAAGGGCGCTGCGGCTTCAATCCTACGAAAAGGAAAGTCGCACCGGCTTCCCTAGCCGTTTATTTCCTTTTTGCTATTTCCTTTTTCTAGATAAATTGTAAGCTTCAAAAGAAGCATAGGTCCAATGTAATAGAATTAGAAATTCCATGAAGATGGAGCAAGGAGCCGTTGTCCATAAAAATGGAGCCGAAGGCGACCAAACCAAGAAGGTGGTTCTATGGAAATAGAGCCATGGGAGACAGAGGCATTGTTTGAATGCCTATATTTCATTTTTGTTTTTTGTTTTATGTGCTTGTTTTGTGATTGGCGTATAATACATTGTTGCATGCACTTAAAACAAGTTTTCTAAAATAAAATTCAAAAAACCGTTTTCAACACATTAGTAAACATTCGATGTTTATGGGTAGTGTGTGGAAACATTTTTTATAAGCAAAATCCTTAATTTACTAAATCTAGTGGGAGAGGGTCTTATCAAATAACACCCACAATTTTCCATTAACGGTTCATTGTAAGATGAGTAGTGTATTCTGTGTCACCTCGCCAGGGGTGATCATTGCATACGGAGGGTACACTGCTCATTGGTTACTAGATGTGAACTTCCTATGGATAGGATCAATCAGACGTGTTAGAGGGTGACCACCACACGGAGGCGCTACTTGAGACGGTTGTGATTGGATCGTAGTTAATGGTACACACTAGCTAAGCTATGGATAAGGGATCCCACACGGGGCATTATTCAGAATCTTAGAGATCAAATAGGTTCGGGAGTCATGGCTATTTTGCAAGAGTTGCATAGCGGATAAGTTATGATAAATCGAAAGATCGAACATTGACCACCACACGGAAGCTTTATTCTTTCGTTTCGATATTCTGGCGAATTTGTTGTTAAATAAGAGTTTTAAGGATTTTTTTATTTCAAACTGTCAATTCTGATATCCATATTTATTTTGTTTGTTTGTTTTTCAGTAATCATAATGTCTGGATCTGCATTTAGTCCACTTGCCACCATACTCACTCAAAACAAGTTAACTGGAAATAACTACACTGAATGGAAACGTAACCTTGACATCGTTTTAACTGCGGAGGATCACATATATGTCCTCACCACCCCAAGCCCTGAAGAACCCGCGGCAAATGCTTCGGCAGCTGCCAGACGCGAGTTCGACAAATGGAAGAAGTCGAATGGAATGGCCCGTTGTTACATTCTGGCCTCAATGGCTGGTGTGTTACAACACCAATTCCAATCGAACGATTCTGCCAGTGACATTATCACATCCCTGAAAAAGATGTTTGGGGAGCATGGCAGGCCTGCCAGACAGGTAGCCATGCAGAAGATAATGAGTGCAAAGATGTCGGAAGGTACTCCAGTCAAAGAACATGTTTTAAAAATGATTGGTTATTTAAACGAACTGGAGACCTTGGGAGCCAACATCGATGCACAGACCCAAGTTGATATGATCCTCAACTCGCTGTCACCATCATTCGCTCAATTCAAACTTAACTATAATATGAATCAAATGGATTTTTCAATGAGCGAATTAATGAGTTCTTTACTGGCAGCAGAAGGGGTGATCAAACCTGGGGGCAGCGTTTTAAACGTTGAGAAAAGCGCTTCTTCTTCCCGATCTACACCGAAAGGTAAGAAAGGAAAGAAGAAGGCTGGCACTGGTGGTTCAAGTGTTGGACCGGTCCCTAAGATTGCAAAATCTAAGGGAAAAGGTAAGGGCAAAGGGAAGGTGGGTGGCCAAGGCAAAGGAAAGTGTTTCCAATGCGGTGAGAAGGGTCACTGGAAGAGGAACTGTCCATAATTCTTAGCTACAAGAGTTCAAGGTATGATTGAATCATATGTGATTGAAGTAAGTTTTATTACGGATACTTCAAACACTTGGTGCATTGATTCTGGTGCGACTAACCATATCTGTAATTCATTGCAGGGGTTCAGATCAACCAGGAAATGCAGTGATGGGGAGATCGTGCTTACTCTAGGTTCTAGCACAACCGTATCTGCGGTTGCTATAGGAGTCGTAGTTTTAGAATTTTCAGACAATAAAGTTTTGATTTTATCAGATGTACTTTACGTCCCTTTAATGAGACGTAATTTAATTTCAGTTTCTAATTTAACGAATAATGGTTATTCCTTTCATTTTGGAACTGAAGTTGTCATTAAAAGAAGCAGTTCTTTTATATATTCTGGTGTTAAATCAAATGGTTTGTATGTGATTACTCCCAATATTTCAAAAGATTCTTGTTTGGAACTTAATAACTCAGTGGTAACTTTACCATCTAAAAAAAAGGAACCTTCCACTAATCCAACAAGGCTTTGGCATATGAGGCTTAGCCATATCAATCTGAATAGGATTGGCAGAATAGTCAAATAAGGGGACTTAGGCGATTTGGTTCTCGAACCAATGGAAGTCTGCGAGTCTTGTTTGGAGGGTAAGATGACCAAAAGGCCCTTTCCTGCAAAGGGCAACAGGACCAATGCATTGTTGGAATTAGTTCATACTGATGTGTGTGGACCAATAAATATTAGAGCAAGGGGTGGTTATGAGTATTTCATAACATTTACCGATGACCACTCTAGGTATAGATATGTGTACCTAATGCAGCACAAGTCTGAAGCCTTTGAAAAGTTCAAAGAGTTTAGTGCTGAAGTGGAGAAGCAATCGGGCACACATATCAAGGCCATTCGATCTGATCGAGGTGGCGAGTACCTCTCTAATGAGTTTATTGATCACCTCGTACAGAATGGGATTCTGTCACAGTTGACTGCACCTGGTACGCCTCAGCAGAACAGTGTAGCGAAGAGAAGGAATCGGACTCTTTTAGACATGACTAGGTCGATGATAAGTTATTCAGAGTTGCCATTATTCCTTTGGGGTTATGCTTTGGAAACCGCTGCATACATACTAAATCTAGTACCAAGCAAATCTGTTCCCAGGACACCACGAGAGATGTGGATTGGGCGCAAGCCTTCTTTGCAACATCTCCGGATATGGGGGTGTCCGGCACATGTGCTCAAAGGAAAGATGAGCAAGTTGGATTCTAGATCGGAAGTATGTTACTTTGTAGGGTATCCAAAGGGTACTTATGGATGGTATTTTTATGATCCCAGAGAACAGAAAGTGTTTGTTAGTACAAATGCTGTTTTCTTGGAGGATGATTATATCATGAACCATAAACATAAGGGAAGGATAGATCTTAGGGAGATAGAAGGAGAGCCCTCAGTCCAACCCGCAGTTGATAACGATGAAAATCAAGAAAATACCACTTCTTCACCCATTTCCGCACCGGTACCTCGTCGTAGTGGGAGGATTATCAGCTAGCCTGATAGATACATGTTCTTAGGAGAAGTTTTTGAAGCTGTCTCCATAGAATCTGAATCTGATCCTACCACTTACGAAGAGGCAATGGCTGATGTTGATTCAGCTCATTGGATTAAAGCTATAAAGGCTGAATTGGAATCTATGGATTCCAATCAGGTCTGGGATCTTGTAGAACTTCCAGCCAATATTAAACCCATTAGCTGCAAGTGGGTCTATAAGAGGAAAAGAGGATCTGATGGAAAGGTTGAGACCTTTAAGGCAAGGCTTGTGGCGAAAGGCTATACTCAGAGGGAGGGCATTGACTATGAGGAAACCTTCTCGCCGGTAGCCATGCTCAAGTCCATCAGAATACTCTTATCCATTGCTGCATGCCTAGATTATGAAATCTGGCAGATGGACGTCAAGACTGCATTCTTGAATGGCAATCTTGAGGAGGACATCTATATGCAACAACCAGAAGGGTTCATAGCTGGTCGGAAAGGTAACTTGGTATGCAAGTTGCAAAAGTCCATTTATGGGCTTAAGCAGGCATCCAGAAGTTGGAACATCCGATTTGACCAAGCGGTCAAGTCGTTTGGTTTCATACAGAATCTGGATGAGCCTTGTGTATACAAGAAATGTGAAGGGAAAGTAGTGGCTTTTCTTGTGCTTTATGTTGACGACATTCTACTCATTGGGAATGATGTAGCGGCGCTGTCAACAGTCAAGGTTTGGCTAGCTAGTACTTTCGATATGAAGGATCTAGGAGAGTCGAGCTATATTCTTGGGATAAAGCTCTTTCGGGATCGCAAGCGAAAGATAATGGGATTATCTCAAGCTGGTTATATCGAGAAAGTGCTAACTAGGTTTTCAATGGATAATTCGAAGAAAGGTTTGTTACCTTTCAAGCATGGTTTAGCGTTCTCCAAGGACCAGTGTCCAAAGACACAAGAGGAGAGGAATCGCATGGCAGGAATTCCCTATGCCTCGGCAGTGGGAAGTCTCATGTATGCGATGTTATGCACTAGACCAGATATCTGCTTTGCTGTTGGCATGGTTAGCAGGTATCAATTGAATCCTGGTCCAGAGCACTGGACAGCCGTTAAGCACATTCTTAAGTACTTGAGAAGAACAAAAGATTACATGCTTATGTACGGCGGTAGTGAGTTAATTCCAGTAGGATACACTGACTCGGACTTTATGTCAGATAAAGATTCGAGAAAGTCGACATCCGGACATCTCTTTACCTTGGGAGGTGGTGCTGTTAGTTGGAGGAGCATTAAGCAGAAATGCATTGCAGACTCAACTACAGAAGCTGAGTATGTGGCTGCTTGTGAAGCCGCAAAGGAAGCTGTTTGGCTCAAGAAGTTCCTTATGGAACTCGAGGTGGTACCAGCGTCGCTGTCACCTATTACGCTATACTGCGATAATAGTGGGGCAGTGGCTCAGTCCAAGGAGCCAAGGAACCACGGGAAGGGAAAGCACGTAGAGCGAAAATATCACCTAATCCGAGATATAGTTCAACGTGGAGATGTGACTGTCACCAAGATTGCCACCGCTGACAATCTTGTTGATCCGCTTACAAAGGCCTTACCACAGAAGGTCTTTGATCGTCATCTAGATAGTCTAGGTCTTAGATGTAGTTCTGAATGGTTGTGAGTGCAAGTGGGAGTTTGTTGGGTTTGTGCCCTCAAACCATTACTTTATGTATGAGACATTAGCATTATAATATATTGATATCAGCTTTACATTTCATTGTGTATGTTTCTTTCATGAGATGATTGTTTTATCCTTAAGTATCATAGTAAGCAATTCGTGTGTGTATGAGATACACACAAGTGAGATACGAATTACTATTCTTTGATACTTAGAATATGTCACAGTGGATGATGAGACTGGATACCTCATCAGGTCTACACTGTAGCATAATTAACTACCATTGGATGGAGTGATTAATCTCAATCACTAGAGTGTAGCTCTTAGTTGATATGCTAGTGCTTATAGTGCATTGACGGACCTGAGCTTTCCTATTGACGCTTAAGGCTATCAACAGTCAATAGGAACTCATAACTTGTATAAGGTACGTGTTCTCAATCTTGAGATGATTATGAACACAGACTATGGATATGGCTGCTTTGACTTACCAATCAGTGAGGTCTATAGAAGATCAACACCTGGGTATCTTGGGTATGTCATGTCCATAGGGTTGTGAACATATATTGTCAAGATAGAATCTACCCTCTGATTCAGAGTAAGCATTCCCTTGAGAATGTCACCAAGTTGATTACTGAGTACTGTAGTCTTGTTGATAAGAGTTATCAACATGTTTGGTAATCATGAGTAGTGAATGAGACTCAAGGAATACAAGAAGTAATCATGATTCAGGTTGATAGTAATAGTTATCCGACTACCTGAATATGATTACGAATGCTGATGGTAGAGGGACATTAGTACACCATACAAGTCTAGTTATCGCTTCGGATATGTTCTTTTGCGTTGGAGTTCAGTTATCGTTTTATAGTGGAATAAACGTTAACTAACCAGTTAGTTAGTTTGCTGATCAAAGAGTTTGGTCATGGTAATTAACAAACTGGTCTGAGCCAACAATAAAGAGCCTAGGAGGTCCCACTCTTAGCTCCGCTAGGATGCTTGGAAAGACACTTGAGGAAGCTGTTAAGACAAGTTCGATCGATTGAAGTATGTTCGATCGATTGAAGTCAGCAGGTTCGATCGATCGAGAATGGTTCGATCGATCGAAGTCACTTCGATCGATCGAAGTCTAGGTCGGTTCTGGAAATCTATAAATAGGGCAGCTGCGTTCTGGAAGTAAGTGATCGTCGTTTTTATACGCAGAAGCTGCAGAAACTATCATAGTCTTCCCAAAACCTTCCTATCCACTCTATTAGGGTTCCCACGAACCCTAGTCTTTCCGGCAGGCATCCGCAGGAGTCATAAGGGTGAAGATCATCTAGTGGAGGCTGCTGGAAGTTAAAGTTTCAGAATTGGGTTTAAGACACTAAGGTATAATTCTTGCACCCCCTTGTACGCATCTATGGAATTGACGAGTAGTAGATCTTGGAATACAAAAAGTTTTATAACTTAACCTATTTCCGCTGTGCGTTTAAACTCTAACTTTAAACCACTTTTTCCTTCATATACTTCACATCCAAATCACCCCCAATCACCATTCTTGAGCATTCTTGAGTTAGGAAGCTACTTCCATGTCCAAATATCAAAATCTATGAGTGAAACACCAAGCTACAAGTTCAATACTTCATGAATATCATCTATTGATCATTATCTACTTGCTTGTTTATTCATTGTTTATCTCTTCTTACCTCATTTCTCTTTTTTATTTTTTTTATTTACTTACTAGTTCATCATCATCTAAATGATGACATGAAGTTTGGGGTGAGTGAATTCTTATGGATAGTAGCTCTTGACCTCAAAAACATGTTTGATAGATGATGATCATAACTTCAATACCTCCAATGTATTCTTGAAGTGTATTGAAGTTATGTTCAAATAAAAATAAATCTCCCCAACAATCTTGGAGGTTCTTGATGATGAGTTTGATGTTAATATTCCAAGAGGTCATAATTTCCATTTGATGTTGAAAATATGCTTTCAAAACATCTATTTCAAAACCCCTCTCAATCCTTCTCATTTTGGTTTCAAGAAACAAAACCTTGTTTTCCCCAAAATCTTCAAAATAATGAGTCAAAACAGTGAGTGAGTTGAGTTCAAAGATTTCTCTAGGACTCAATACTCAACATATGGATGCAAGGCCACTTGGAAAGTCTTCCTAACTCATTGGAGAACACCCATGATTTTTGGTTTGACTTGGAAGTACTTGGAAATGGTCCATTTGGATCCCAACATTCCTTCCAGACATTCTGTTTTGGCTGTCACAGCAGCTAGGTCCACTTCCAACCTCTTTTTCAGAAAACATTTCCAAACGGGGTGGCCCTAACTTATTTTTCCCTTAAAATTCAATGTCTTAGGAAACTTTCTGTATAAAATGGGCCTCTAGATCATTAATTTTCATTTTCTAAGATGTTTCAACATTTCAGTCGACGGTACGGACTCTGTTTCTGAGTGACCTTCATTGTTTATATGATTTATCTCAATCTTTGATAGCTATTCAAGATTGGCCTTTTGGGTTGTGTTCTAGACACAATAAGGAACATCTCCATAAAACATCATGCATTGAAAACACTCCTAACCCCTCTTTTCAAATTCCAAAATATCATGCTACTGTTCTGTCCACTATTCACAGCAAGCACACCTTAACTTTCATTCTTTGATTTGATGCTTGTATGCATTCCAAATTAGTTCATATCTTAGGGAGTAGTTCATACTACATTTTTACATATCCCATGTTGATTTCATCCATCCATTCATACACATTTGAGACTTCCAAGTCATTCTAGGAATCCATGAACACAAAGCACACTACAACTTTGGCACATTCTAGATACATACATTGCATCCATGCAAAGATTTGAGATTTTTGTAACTCCTAATCTAAGAAGATTATAAGGAATGATCATGATCACACGTTCATGCTTCCCCTCGATCTAATCGTCCTTTCTCATCCGTCCCGGGGATTGAGAAATCTTCTTTTCTCAAAATTAACATGCATCATTCTAGCTTGCTAAGCATATTTTGATTTCTTTGTTTATTTGTTTCAAGAACAATTCATGTCCCCTTTAGATTAGGAAACTTGATTAATTGATATATGGTTAGACAATTTTTCCTAGGTTTATTTGTGTGATTTTCACTTTACATTGTATGATATTTGACTTAGATCTTATGAATGATATTTTATCTTTAGATCTTCCATTTTCAAGTTTCTTATGTGATGTAATATACTATCATAGTATTGATTGCCGAACCATACATAGTATAAGATGATTATTTGGATGCTAATTGAGGCCCGTCGAGAGACGGGGCGAGTTGAGGGTGTTTTAGTCGCGACAAAGGCTCCTTCCTCTCTCGTACCAAAACCCCGAGCCAAGTTCTTTGGTTATTAAGGACCAGTGCCCTTTATCCATTTGGGTGAGTCAAATTAGGTTTCTTGGTTTCTTAAAGACCAAGTGGCGACACTGTATCTGTTTTCAACAGACCTTTTCTCTTTCCTTGATTCAAAATCAAACGAATTTCAAAACAAAACGAAGCGGTGGAATCCCGGTATCCACAACAGCACCTTTATAAAAATTCACCATTATACGTATACACCCGGCCGGTATTACTGGTAGTGTCGCCTCTCTTTGTTGGCTCACCAGGCCCGCCGGTGATCTGCTAGTGAACGTGCTCAGACACACCCGTGGACGTAGGTACCTTCATTAACAGGGCCGAACCACATACAAAAAATAGTCTCTCACTCTCTCTCCCTCTCTCCCAAATTGCTTTACTTTACTGTTAAAATGTAAAAAAAAAAAGGGGAAAATACCTTTTACCCCCCTGTGGTTACACTCATTTTCTCATAACCCCCCTGTGGTTCATTTTGTAACCCTTAACCCCCCTGTACTACGGGCTAAAGTGAGACTGTTAACTTTTCTAACGGCAGTCCCACTTCAGTCATTAGTACAGGGGGGTTAAGTGTTACAAAAATGAAACACAGGGGGGTTATGAGAACATGGGTGTAACCATAGGGGGTAAAAGGTATTTTTTTTCTTTCTAAAAAGTATGTATAGGGGCTTGGGGGTATTAATGTCATTTCCTTTTTCCCTTAGAAAAGTTAACAGTCTCACTTTAGTCCGTAGTACTGGGGGGTTATGGGTTACAAAATGAACCACAGGGGGGTTCTGAGAAAATGAGTGTAACCACAGGGGGGTAAAAGGTATTTTCCCCCAAAAAAAATTAGGCATAAGGGAGATCCGTATAATTTCCCAAAATGCGAGGGAAGTCTGTGTAATTAAAGCAAAACACAGGAGAGACGAGTGTAATTAGTTGTAAAATTTTTAAATTTGGAAAATCCCAATACGCGGTGGTCTGTGCTGCCACAACCACTATCACTTACATTTGGTACAACCGTCAACTAAGTGTTTGACATTCAAAATTGGGAACCACATCATGTATAAATTATACAGTCAGGCTATGGAGAGGGCGTCCTCTCTTTAATAAAGAGAGAGCCTCTGTTTTGACCGTCAGATTGTGTTTTCATTAAGGGCAGTTTTGTCACTTCACAGTTTTTAAACACGATCCGACGGTCAAAACAGAGGCCCTCTCTTTATTAAAGAGAGGGCGCCCTCTCCATAGAATTTTCGATAAATTATATGTATATATATATATTATAAAGTGGAATCAGACATCTACCACATGGCGGCTCTATGATTTTTTTATATATATATATTTTTTTCTTATTTTCCATATCTTTAGAATTAATACATATATATGTGTATAATTTCTCTTTCTTGTTTTTTTCTTCTGTATCGCTTTCCTTAACTCTCACCCTCTCTCTATCTCTCTCATATATATATATATATATATATATTTGTATATATAGTAGTTAGAGTATACATCGTAAAATTATAACAGTCTAAGATTAGCTATAATGTACTTTTTAAACCATATGTAATCTCATCACTCTCTAACATATCTAATACTCCCTCCGTCCCCTATTAAGAGTCTCTTTTGGGAATTCCAACTTATTAATGGGACAACCTTGATTTTGGTGAGATTCTCAACTTTTCAATGTTGCCCTTTTTGAAATTCAAAATTATAGTGTCACATCAAAAAAAAAAAAAAAAAAAGAGGGAAGAGTTGGATATGATAAAGGGCAAATTTGGAAAGTGTGTATTAAAGTACTTTGACTTTTCAAAGAGGACTCTTAAAATGGGACATCAAAAAATGGCATCAAGGACTCTTATTATGGGACAGAGAGAGTAGTATGTTTTAATATATATACATGTATCTCTAAAAACATACACATACATGATACAAATTAAACTAATTAACTAAAATAATGTAACAATATTATATATAAAATAACAATAATACTAACAATTTTACGTATATAAAAATTTGATTAGCAAAAAAATTTGTATATAAAATTTAGAAATATTTTCTCGTACTTTGCTGGATGACATGTGTCTCATTTCATTTTCATTTTGTCTCTATATTATCAACATAATTACTGAAATGAGACACATGTCATCCAATAAAAACCTGAGTGAACAATGATAAACTAAAATTAAGTGAACAAAAATGTTGTCCCAATAAAATATGCCAAACTGTCCCCTCAAAGTTCACAATTCACATGGTACGCACGGTTTTTGATTAAACAGAAACATAAATAAATATATAAATAAATTAATTAATTAAAAATAAAAACAATTGACACAGTTAGACTTGCATAATTTCCCTCTGGCCCCATTGCACAGTGCGTTTCTCCTACTTGGCTGATAGAAATATACTACAGAATAAAACATCGAGTTGAGCTACAAATATCCAAGTTCCAAAATGGATGTTCACATAACCCAATTGAGCCTCTGCTTTCTTTTTTTCCTGTTTTTCTTTGTTCATTCATTTGTAGAAAGCTTTAATGATGAATATGATATCAAAAGATCAGATTTCCCAGATGGGTTTCTATTTGGAACTGCCACTTCTGCGTATCAAGTGCGTCTTCTCAATTCTCCGTTTCATAGATACATACAACTTCTCATATATATATATACGTGTGTATATACGTACAAACATATGTGTATATATTTTATATTTTGGGTTGTGATGGCAGATTGAAGGAGCATATCTTGAAGATGGTAAGAGTCTCAGCAACTGGGATGTTTTCAATCACATCAAAGGTATGGAACATCATAAACAATTCTCTTCATTGCGAGGCTAGATCCGCAGTCGCCAGTTGCCGAGAAGTGGAAAAAAAAAAAAAAAAAGCACCATCGTGTGGTCCTGTCAGCACCACACACGCGTTGGAGTGCTGTTCGAGCAGCGCGCTGCCTAGGATGCTTAGGCCTTCATTGCTCGATTTTGTTGTCAGAAAACTGAAATTGGGTTAATTGTAATTTTATTGGAATTTGTGCATATTTCAGGAAACAGAAATAATGATGATAATGGAGATGTGGCCAACGATCATTACCATCGCTACTCAGTATTAATTTTAATGATGATTACATTTCAGTCCTTTTTTTTTTTGTTGAAAATTAAAAGTTAGTCTACTACTTTGTCGAAATAAAAAAAATGTCATTTTTTTTTGTGTAAAATTAAAAGTCATCACGGTTTACACAATTTTGGGAGCAATGAGCTTTATATCGTTGGAGAGCAACTTTTCACAATGACAAGAGCAACAATTTATAATGTTATTTTGGGGAGCAACTCTATGTATAAAGTCAGGAGCAACTCATCTCAATATTGAGAGCAACTCATCACAATGTTAGGAGCATATTCATAACGTATTAGTGCAAGTTTCCAACTTGCAAATATTAGACTAAACTATTAATCAACTTTTTTCAAAAGTGATTTTTATTTTTTCAATTTTGTTGACGACTTTTTAAAATTTTTTAAATGTTGAGATTTTTTCAATTGAAAAAAGTAGTAGACGGACTTTTAAATTTGCCACATAAAATTGACTTAAATTTAATTCTCCCTTAATATTTGTATTAAAAAAATTCTCTACTTGTATATATATACATATATTTTTTTTTGGATTTTTAAAACTAATTGTTAATTACTACAGGAGGACATTGAATTAATGCATAATCTTGGAGTGAACTCCTACCGATTCTCCCTGTCATGGTCCAGAATACTACCTAGTATGTGTTTACTTCAACTAATAATAAAATATATATATATATATATATATTTCTAAATCACCTTATTTTGCTTCTTTAGGAGGAAGATTTGGTAAAGTTAATCCGAATGGGGTCACCTTTTACAACAAACTTATAGACAATCTGTCACTCAGAGGTGTGTCTTGATTGAAATGATATTTTCTTTTCTTGTCAATTGTGTATTTGTGTGTGTCTGTGTGAACACACGCGCGCGCACACACACATATATATATATACACTGATAGAAGATTGACAAATGCAGGAATTGAGCCATTTGTGACGATACACCATGATGATCTTCCACAAGAACTAGAGGACAGATTTGGGTCTTGGCTCAGTCCTACGATGCAGTATGCTCAATTTTTATTGTTTTGTAGATCTAGTCTATTAAGTTTTATGTTTCCGAGTTTGGCTTGTAAGAATAGAGTATGCTGTATGTTTCCGAGTTTCGGAACATATGTTCTTACAATGCAGTATGCTCATGTTTAGGACTGGGTCTTGGCTCAGTCCTACTCTAGTTTTATGCACCATCGAAGCACACTCTAGTCTTTAAAGTTTTTGGCTCAGTCCTACAATGCAGTATGCTCATGTTTAGGTTCCTTTTGGCTCAATTTAGTGTCATCAACTACATATATTGATATACATGTATATATAACTCAAAAGTAAAGGCCTCTAAAATTTTAAAAATTGCATTTTTAGTGTAAAATTTTTATGAATTTTAGAAATAGGCCCCCTAGAATTTTGAAAGACACCATATAATATTTATGTACCACCAAATCGACTCATATTATAAATAGATCACAAAAAATACCAATTATGTATAAGTAGACCCTAAAAAAATCGCCAGTTATACTCCCTCCGTCCCATTTTGAGAGTCCATTATTCCATTTTGGGATGTCCCAAAATAGTGTCCATTTTCCTTAAATTGATGTATAATTTTTACTTACTTTCCAAAATTAGCCCTCCTTGAAATCTACACCAAGACGAAACTAAAAAAGTTGTTGTAATTATTAGGGGCAATTGTGGAAAGTAGGTGTAGATTCTTTTTGTCCATTTAATAAGTTGAGTTCCCAAAGATAGACTCACAAAATGGGACGAAGGAAGTATATAAGTAGACCCCAAAAATTCGCATCAGGAGCGTTGCCCCAAACTCCCGTATAACCTAGGCACCCTTGATCAAAATTTCTGACTCCACTCTTTCCAACTTGTTTAAAAGATATATCAGGACAAAAATTTTACTTATTCAAATGACCAGGTGTTATTTGCATATGAGGACATGATTGGGTTATTAGCTAATAACCCTCTTTACATCATATTTCTATATCCATCATTACCCTCTTTTTTTTTTCACTACTCTCTATAACTACGAGTAGTACAATATCAACATTGATACAAGTATATACCACCAAAAATAAATAAAAATCTAATTGCTTCCATACGAAACGCGTGAATGAGTATTACTACGCCATTTGAGGTTTAATTTAAGACTCAAAATTTAAAAAATATAGCATTATTCCGCATCAATATGTATCTGGTACTAGCATTTAATATCTGCTACTGCAACTTTTCATTTCTAGCTGGGTATAACAGGAAAATTCTACGATACATCCTAGTGGTTCCTGTTATATCATACATCCTAGTGTAATATTCTATCAAACATTCTACGTATCTTGTACAACTAGTTTGGTTTTGGTAGTTCCCAAAGTGTAACTAGGTCTCAAAGCGTGATAACTGATAACTTTGAAAATCACTTTAGATTTTTAAAGGTGAAGTGATTTTCAAGATTACCACACTTTGGGACCTAGCTGTGATTTTTGAGACATCAGTTGGTCTGTGTTGGCACCAATTTTGGATGTATCACACAATTAAAACTACTAGAATGTATCGTAAAAGTTTCCGGGTACAAGATTGAATGGGACCCCAATTTCTTAGCCATGTTTATCTTCTTGTAGGGAAGAGTTTGTATATTTTGCTGAAATTTGTTTTAAGAGCTTTGGTGATAGAGTCAAGTACTGGTCCACAATAAACGAGCCAAACTTCTACTCCGAAATGGCTTACATTAGGGGAAGGTATCCTCCAGGTCATTGTTCTGCACCTTTTGGCAACTGCTCTGTTGGCAATTCAGACTTGGAGCCTCTGGTTGTTATGCACAACTTGTTATTAGCACATGCCAAGACGGCCAAGCTATACCGAGAAAGCTTTCAGGTACTCAATGATAGGTGGAGTGGCCTAATCTTTTAAAATGGTATTTTCATAATTTCACGTTATTTAAAGGCGAGTATCCATGTACTTAGTCTGGAGTCTTTTCTTTGTTTCTGCCTTTGAGCATAATGAAAATCTCACAATCTCCATGGACCACATAGATTTTGGTATGTACGTTCTCCATTTCCTTTTTGTTCGTATCTAGAACCTTAGTTTTAGTTTCTTAGGTATATTGATATACGGAGTATTAATTTCCAAGTCTCTATTTTATTGGTCACAGAAATGCACTACATAAGGGGAGGTGGTGTTCTTCTATCCCATGAGATTCGAACCCGCAAGTACGTGCATGTGGGTTGGAATCCCTAACCAGTACTCCACTTGGCCAAATTTAAAGAAATTAAATGAGAACATGCAAAAAAAATTTTATTTATTTTCTAAACTTGCTCTCTTTCCTTTCCTATTTTCTTACTCGTTTTCTTTTGAAAATGCAATTATTTATTTATTTATTTTCTGAACTTGCTCTCTTTTCTTTCTTATTTTCTCACTTGGTTTCTTTTCCCTCACTAAATTTAAGGAGCAAACAAAGCCTGAAGTAGTACTAAACTTATACATACGAAGGATACTGTTGTTTGATTCTATTTTTTTATTTTTTTGGTAGCCAACACAAGGTGGATTTATTGGAATTGTTGGAAGCATGGACATGTATTTGCCACTGAATGATGACGAACTTGATAAGGATGCTGCAACTAGGGCCTTGGCTTTTAGCGTGGGCTGGTAGGTGCTCTGACTTCTGGTGCTCTGATTTCTCTCCATCACAATCAAGTAGAATATTAAGAGAACTTTGAGAAGTTTTGGCCACAAAAAAATCATATTAAATTTGAAAAACACCCAAATGCCATACCAATAAATTGGTGGGCATATTTCCTGAATAAGAAAGGTATAGACAGTCTGTTGGTGTGTGCTTGTCAACATGTATATATATATATACATATCAAAAATGCTACATCCACATATCTAAATTCACACTCAGTAATCTTGGCCATAGATTCTAGTGGGTTCCACATGTGTTCTACACGAAACCCACTGAAATCAAGGGCATAATGTGTTGCGTGTGGACTTGGGTGTGGATTTAAATGTGGGTGCATTATTCTATATATATATATATATATATATATAAATATAGACTTAATTACAAATTAATTATACCCTTGAAGTTTGATCACTGTCTTAAATTAGTTCCTCTAGTTGTGATTGTCTCAATTTCGTCCCGAAGTTTTGAAAATCGTACCATTCTGTCAAGAATTTGGATAGAACTTCACCATATGCAACTCATGTATGACTTAATGAAGGGCAGAAGTGTAAGTCAAGTTGTCTTCATAAATTTAAATCCTAAGAGCCCGTTTGTTTTATGGATTCTTAGGGTGGACTTGAGTCCACCCAAAGATTATCTTTAATCTTTCTATTTTTTCTTGTCTAATTAATGGTTTATTTACACAATTATAGGTCCCACGAGATTTAGAATTCACCAAAGGGTAAAAAATATGATGACTTCTAAATCTTTGGTTGGAATTGGTATTCTCAAATTAATGTTACTCGGGTTTTTCTTAATTTATATTTTTATAATATCTAAACTAGCCTTTATAGCTGTGAAGAGTATATGTTACGTTAGGAAACAATTTTGCATGCCTCTCAATTAGGCTTTTGGTTACTGACCTCAATTAGGCATTGGTTTTTCTTAATTTATATTTTTATAATATCTAAACTAGCCTTTATAGCTGTGAAGAGTATATGTTACATTAGGAAACAATTTTGCATGCCTCTCAATTAGGCTTTTGGTTACTAACCTCAATTAGACATTGGTTTTTTACTGACCTTAATCACTCTTACATATTCCATGGATTTAATTAATAGTTTACATTTTCTAAAAAGATAAAATTGGTGCAATAAAAAAAGAAGAAGATAAAATTGGCCTAAAATCTAGAATTCATAATTTTAAATGAACAAGTTATTACTTTAGTAGCATTCCTACAAAGGAGAAAATTTAGACTTTTTATACATTCATAATTTTGTAACATTTTGAGTGAATAACTACTAGTTATTATTTGATGTAAATTAGAGGTGGATACAAATTTTACGTTTCAGAAGACAATAAAGCAATTGTTACAATTTGAGAATATTTACATACATATAAAAGTATTGACTCATGTTTTTGTTTCTTTAATTATATTAATTCTTTCTTGATACTGTCTAATTAAATTTTAGACTCAAGCTATTATTTTCTTTAATTCATCTATAGAGATGTGACAATTGAATTTTAGCTCAACATTTGTTTTAGCCTTCGACAGAAGCCTGGTGCAACGGTAGGTTACTCTATTGTGACCTGAAGGCCACGAGTTCGAATCTAGAAATAGCCTCTCTGCTAGCAGGGGTAAGGCTGCTTACATATCACCCTCCTCAGACCTCGCAATGGTGGGAGCCTTGTGTATTGAGCTGCCCTTTTATTTGTTTAAGCCTCCAAGGATCTCATAAGTATTTACAATGATGATGCCGAAAATTGGTAAGAAGGATCTAAAGAGAGAAAAGACACAAGCAAGTTGTATGTGGTTCGGCCCCGTTAACAAGGTGACCTACGTCCACGGTTGCGTCTGCGTGCGTTCACTAGCAGATCACCGGCGGGCCTGGTGAGCCAACAAAGAGGGGCGACACTACCAGTAATACCGGCGGGGTATATGGGTACAATGGTGAATTCTGTGTTCTATGCTTATTAGCTAGAGAGTTCTTCGGTTCCCTGTAGACCGGGTAGGTGGGCTCTTTTATAGGTGCAAGAGTCCACCCATACATGGTAAGCTAGTCAGATTAGGATGCCTAATCTGATTACAATTGATTTGCATGATTTGGGGAGAGTTTCCTAAGCGGTTTAGGAAACTGCCACATTCCTTCTTGCAGTCTTGCAGCTGGTTTAGGAAATTGCTAGTTAGGCTAGGTCCACGGGATGCCGCGGCCTTTCGAGCCCGGCCTGTTGGCACAAATCGAGCGGTCCTGACGAACACCTTGGGATCGCGGTGACGTGGCAGGCTGACTTCATGACTGGATAACCTTGGATATATCAGCTGCCCCCCATTTTCGGAACTAACTGGATGCTTCATCGGGTGAGGATCGAAAATCAGTATCGCCTTGGAAATTGTCCGGATACCCTTCAGGAATGCTGCCCTGGAGGGGACCCAGCTTCCAGATCATCCGGTGGAATAACCGACCGGTACAGGGATGAGCCCGGGCATTGGTGTTGCCACGTGTCAGGGAGTAGTTGGCCTGGTCAGGATCCATCGAAGTCGGTTCGAAGGTAACCGAACAATAGCGTGGTAACCGAACCGTCATGTCACACATTTAATGCGCGCACTTTTTGAGGCGACCCTTCACGTGCCCGAGGCGACAGCTGTCGGATGGTTTTTGGCGGGAAATCTCCTGAGCCATTGGATCTTATTGATCTGGACCGCCCATTATTCCTATATAAGGAACACTTGTTCATTTCTTCAATTCCTGCTGCCAAGTGATAGAGATTACCGAGCGGTTTGAGAGCGAACAAGATCCCGAGTAAGATTTCCGATCCCTTTTCTGCTCTAAACTTTGTAAGTCTCTCCTTTCTGTCTTCAATTCTTCACTCTCTTCTTCTTTTCTGAACGAACCTGGAGGGAGCGAACCCACTTAGGTCAGAACGGGCGTGGGATTTTTTTTTCTTAGGTTCTGTTATTTCTTCTAATCAGGAGGTACTTTAGGGCAGTTGGACCGAACGGGTGTTCCCGGGAGAGTCTTGAGAAAGTGTTACTTTTCGTCTAGAGTCTTGTACGACCTGCCCTTCAGGTTATTAGATCTGCTTCCCTTGTATCTGAGCCTTGGAATCCTTGACCCGTTTTTAGGTTGCCGTCTGCCTCCTAGGTCCACTGTAGATTTAGATATGTGCCACTCCGACTTCAACTCGTCATCCAAATTGGAAGACGAGCAGTCATGATCGGGAACCCTGAGCACAAGCCTAGACCCTCCTTCCTTGGCCCCCTCTGATCAGCACAGTGAGGGAACGATCCCTGCCCGAACATC
The DNA here is from genome assembly GCA_033977485.1 of Hydrangea macrophylla. Taxonomy (NCBI): domain Eukaryota; kingdom Viridiplantae; phylum Streptophyta; class Magnoliopsida; order Cornales; family Hydrangeaceae; genus Hydrangea; species Hydrangea macrophylla. The sequence continues at coordinate 36,859,610 of CM066990.1, forward strand.
TCACGAGGAAACGTGCCAGGGCTCTCTTGTGGCCTCGACGTCCTGGGGGTCGGGCGACGAAGGGTCTGTACCGAACAGTCCCGGCGTCATTTTCGCCTGCGAGTCGATCATCAGCACCCTGTACGTCCCTGATTTGGGTCGGATCAGGGAGAGATACGATTTTCCCAGCCCTTTCTCTCTGTCGGTCCACAACGGCGGGGCTTACTTCCACTAATCGGGCTTCGTTACCTTGTACGAGGACGCCTTTATCGCAGGCCTTCGTCTACCGCTTCATCCTATTGTCGGGGATGCACTCATCTACCTCGGGATCTCCCTAGGGCAGCTCGTCCCGAACGGTTGGCGTTATCTGATGGGGTCCATCTCCTTGTGGCCCCAAGTCCTCGGGTATGAGCTTACCCTGCAGGAGTTCTTTTGGACCCACCGACCGTTCTAAGTTCACGGGGATTCCGACTTCTTCTCGCTTGGGGCCAGGCAAGGTGGAAGGTGATAGTTAATTGCCCGAGCAATAATAAGGGGTGGAAAAAGAAATTCTTCTAAGTATCCACCCTGGGGCTATGTGAGGAGGCACCGGGTGTGCAGTTGAGGACCTCCTGGGCGGGGCAGTTGAGTAGTAAACCCAATCACTTTCCTTTCATAATTAGTCTCTTTGTTCTACCACGACTAACCCTTTTGTATTTTTGCTTTGCAATGGGGTCAGTTGACCCGCCCAGTCTTCCCAACGAGTGCCAAGCGAGGATCTTATCTTTGGTGGAGGATCCGACCGATATCAATTAGGTGCTGACCTGGTAGGAAAGACAGAAAGTTTCTTATGAGCCTAAGCATCGTTTCAAAGCTCCCATATACCCGTCGATCATTCCTGGTAAATTCAGTTACTTGACTTTCCGGTTACCTTTTTATTTGGCACTTTACTGAGCTCTCATGCGCTCTTCTCCGATTTTACAGAAATGGCTCCCAAGAGTGTGGCGGCTCTGAAGAAAAAGGAGGCGGCCCTGATGGCTCGGGCCGGCCAGAAGAGGAAGAAGCAAGACCCCTCCGAGGGCTAGCCCCTTAAAAGGATCTCCCGGGGGATCTTGATTCGGGCAGAGAGGGAGGCTGCTGTGACATCGAGGCCCGGTGTTACTATTGCCGCATCATCACCTCTTCCTCACGCCGCCAAGCCGTCCGGGGTCTCCTTCCCCAGCATGGAGGAGACGGCTCGCGCGGGTCCTTCCTCAAGGCCGACGGTCGAGACGGCGGACGAAGTCCGCAGAAGGGTCTGACACGGCTGCTGCAGAGTCAGGTAAACAAATGCACTCTGCTGAGTCCCGAAGCCATAATCGGTTGGCTCTACAGCATCAGCCACATGGTAAGTCATTCTGTAACATGAGCATTAGCCATTCTTCCATATGTATATTGACATAGTTTTGATCTTGCAGGTTGGCTGTATTGCGGTAGGGGCTGAAGCTACCCTTCCCGGTGTCACCGAGAAGTTGGCTGCTGCGGAGGCCGCCTTGTCGGTGGAGAAGGCTGCCCAGGAGTCCGCGGAGTTTGCTCTTTCTGTGGAGGAGGAAAAGTCTCGGGCAGTGGCCCTGGAATTGGGGGAGACCCGTGACTCTCTCTTGACTGAGCGGGCTGCTCGGAAGGTTGCAGAGATGAAAGCTACAACCGCGGAAGCCAGGAGGATCACTACCGAGAAAGACCTGGCGGCCATGACGGCTACACTTTCTGAGCTCTCTGCCGCTCGGGACACTGAAGCCAAGGACGCCGAGGAGGAGTTCGAGGCAGGATTCCTTACTGGTTACGCAGATTTGGCTAAGCGGGCTGCTGTCGACCACCCCGACTGGGACCTGTCTGGCTACTCGTGGGCAGAGTCCAGTTACTGGAAGGAGGGCCAAGTTGACGCCGAGGTCGTTGTTGAAGCTGCACCGATCGGGGACCCTACTGTGGAAGAGTAGGCCACTGGGGAGGAAGAATTTGTCCTCGTGGACAACCCATGACCTCTGGGTGTGTTTGTGTTTTTGTTTTTTTTTTTTTTTGTTTTGTTTTGGGAAGACTACTATAATTGCCCCCAGGCAGTGTACATTCCTAATTAATGAAAAGGCCCTCGAGGCCAATTTTCTTTCCATTAACTGCTTACTATTGTCTGCACTTTGCCTGTTTGTGATTGCTAGTATCCGCCCGGTTTTTAGCTGACCTAAGCCCCTGCCTTAGCAAATGGTTTAGGACCGTAACTAGTAGAATACCTGGTGTTATCGACCTGTTTTAAAGGTAATTGCCCGGTGTACCATAGGAACTTGTCCTGTTTAGCATCCGGGATGTCCCGGTGTATTATAGGAGTATCCTGTTTTACCGTCCTGGGATGTCCCGGTGTATGATTGGAGTATCCTGTTTTACCGTCCGGGATATCTATCTTTGATCACTATAAGTACTTAGGAATATCGGGATTCCAAGTTCTTTAAGTGACCGGTGTGATTTCCTCGTCTGGCCTAATATTCCCCTGCCCCCCAAGCATTTTACTAAGGCGGGAGTACAGGAGTGAGTGGCCGTAGGAAACCGACCTGGAACATGGGTGGTTACAGGGTCCTTTGAAGCTTGCCATCGTCAGCCACCTAGGGGTTTAACCCTGTCCTCGGTTGGACCTAGGCAAAGCGTTGTGTAATTTCCTGTTTGGATCTGGTATCCCCTTACCCCCCGAGTGTCCTGCGAAGGCGGGGGCGTCGTGAGGAGTGACCGTAGGAAACTGACCTGGAACATGGGTGGTTGCAGGGTCCTTTGAAGCTTGCCATCATCAGCCACTTAGGGGTTTTCCCCCGTCGTTGGTTGGACCTAAGCGAAGCCGGCGCCTCGGGGGTGACCCCGAGGTCTTTTGTGCCTGGGTTCGGAGCTCGAGGTCTTTTTTGCCTTGGTTGTTAGACAAGGTCTTTCATGTCTCGGGGTTAGGCCCGAGGATTTTTCTGCGTTGCACGGGATACGGACGGGAGTAAATTTGCAAAGTTAACTATTCAATTTTATATGAAAACAAAAATTTATAGCGGTTGCTCAATTAGAGCTACAATGCTAAATTTTTCCCTACCAATGCTAAATTGCCAGTGGCCAAGTGTTACTGATAGTACTTGCGGAGGTGTTGCACATTCCAAGGATATGAGAGATCGTGTCCGTCCAGGCTCTGCAGCCAGTAAGTTCCCGGTTGGTTGACCCGGGTTACTTTATATGGGGCTTCCCAGTTTGGCCCCAATTTCCCATGGCTTGGGATTCGGGTGGACTGGTTCACTGCCTTAAGGACGAGGTCTTCCACTTGAAAACTGCGATGCTTCACTGTCACGCCCCGGAGTAGCCAAAAATAGGGAAAATTTAAAATTTCCTTTCTGGACCCGTAGGGAATGACGAGTTACATAAAACTGACCTGTCCGTACCACATACTAACAAAATATATATAGATCAGAGTAAGAAATGTGCAAAAGCGTCTAATGGTATTCATGGGGGAACTTAGAGTGTTTGCTACTTAAGCTATTACAGCAGTTCCAAATGAAAACCACAAAAGATAAGTCTGGGCGATCTACGCCACTTAAATATTACATCAACTAAAAGATAGTTAAAACATCAGAGAAGTCTTAATGCGGAAGTAAGCCAGGGTCCTCTTTCTAACTGGCAAACCCATAACCTTCATTATCAGGCTCTTCCTGATAGTCTGCCTCAGGATCACCTTCCTGATAATTCCCATTCTGAGGATAGTGATATTCGTCTTCATTGTTACCTTGATAGTTCTCCTCATCATAACCTAGACGTAAAAAGTCCAGGGCAGGGAAGGAGCCGTTAGCTTTTGAAGCCAAGTGAGAACGTCTTAACCGATCACTCCTAATACAGATAAGGATATACAAGTACAACATATCTTGAAACAACATTAATGAGCATATGACATGTAGAATGATGACATAATGCATTATCGATATATTCGACTTTAACTCGACCGTGAACACCACAACCGACTCATGTGACTTGTTACATTACCAGTGTAATGCCGTTAGCTCAGAGTAGAATGATTACGTTGCTATCGTCGCCTAGCAGGGCCCTATAGCAGTTTTGGTTTTAAAAGAGTGTAATCATTGGACTCTTAAGTCCTCGTGACCTTGCCGGGAGAATAGAATAGTTACAGCGCTATCGTCGCCTAGCAGGGCCCTATAGCATTTGAAAGGTAACTATTGTATTCGGATGGATACATTGCTATCGTCGCCTAATAGGGCCCTATAGCGTATCAATCATCAATCTATGCATAACTTCAATGATTTCAATGGAAACTCTGGCTATCATCGCCTAACAGGGCCCTATAGCAGTTTCATTGTTGTTCCCATTTACTTGACTGTACCACTCGGACCACTGCGGTCCACTCAATGTATATAATGATATGATTGGGTTAGTCCCCGTGACTAACCATGCGGATGTCAATATAGACATCATGACTCAACTATGTTCATATGAATGTTCATGTGACTATTGAAACAGAAATCACGATAACAAGAATATCAGCGAACATTTAACTAAGCATGGAGTATAGTTAACTAACATGCGTTCATTATATGAGAAACAATCTCAATGTTCATATAACTAATACTTACCAGTATCGTCCACACAGGACGTACTGGACATACATATATGATCAAAGAACAATTCTATAATATACCAAGTGAGTTAGGACGACTCACCTCGAAGCGGTTGCGTAAGAACAAGTGTAGCGGTTCCTACAAAGCATTAAGATTATATAGGACACAGATTAATAAGTCTACTAAAATCAGGGGTATAATGGTAATTATGCCGGGTGGGTCCCTAAACCTCAACATGATGATCTGGACATTATTCTGAGTCCAACGCCATTGACTAGACTCAAATCGGAGTCCGTCGCATAAAAGGCTGGATTTTCTATACCAGTTTGGGCCCTCAAGATAAGCTGTATTTTTGACCGTGCCAAAAAGTGACCAAACTTTAAGGGAATGTTCTAGACATTATTCTAAGACTCTGGGAGCTGACCGCGTATTTTTCTGAGCTACGGTTTATTTATTATAAATTTCTAAAGTTTAAAACGTCTAATATTAGACTGCGGGGCCCCATAGTTATAAAATATGATTTAGGGAAATATTTGACCTTTATAAATATTTTTATTAAATACTAGACCTTAAATTAGGCTAGGAGTATTTTTCTCGTAATTTTCGGGGCTCGTTTGGTATTTTAAATAATTAAAATACGACCAACGGGTATTTTATAAGTAATTAATAATTAAAAAATATTAAAGTTAGGGCCTTGTAGATAATAATTTATAATATAGCGGCACTAGACCTTAGGAAAATTTAATATAATTTTCCTATATTTGAAAGAGGTCATTAGGTATTTATTACCTAATTATTTTAATTTAAAATATTTACTTATGATTTATTTAAACCAATAAATAATAAGTATATAATAACATGGTAATTTCATATTTTCATAATATAAGAATATTATGAAAATAATATTACAATTTATTAAAATATAATTTATATCATTATTGAAATTATTTTAGATATTTAAAATAATTTAAAAGTCATTTATAATTATTCATAATACTAAATATATCATAAGTAATATATTTATATAGTAAATCTTGATTAATATATACTAATCTAAGTTAATATATACTAATCCTTATTAAAACAGATTATTAACTCACTAATTATGATTGACAGAATACTTAACTTATTAAAACAGATTAATAAAACCCTAATCAGGATTAACGGAATAATTAATAATATAAAAACAATTAATATAATTATCGGAAACCCGCGGGTCAACCTAGATCCAAACCCGTGCCCACGGGTTGCCCGAATACACACTCAGGTCGATCCAACTTAAAAGATCCGACCCGCTATCCATGTCTTGTTATAACCCGAACCCAAATATCCATACACACACACACACTAATCCATGCCCATGACCCGACCCATTTGGGTAAACGATATAACCCGGACCCAAAACGGGTCGCGTCTTCTCCGGTGACCAAGCTCGCAGCCGGCGACGCCCGAAACCGCCGGAAAACTTCAAACGCTCATATCTCTCTCATACCTTCACGAAAATTGATGAGACCGACGCCATTAGGACCGGTTTGGCCCTCTCTACAACATAGTGTGAGCTGGGTTCATGGCTCATCCGTTTTATGGTCCTACGAATCGATTATTCTTTTCGGATTTTTTGGGAATAATGGACTGCATGGTCCACTAAACTTCTCCCAAATCAGAAGCTGCTCTAAGGGGAGTGTGTGGGGATCATGAGGGTCAATTTGATCTAAGTTTGAGGTCGTTTGGTTGAGTTTTATAAATGGAGCTCCGGCGAGGGAGTTTTGATGGCTACCGGGGCTTATTTGGAGCCTTAGGCTCTGTTTGATTTGATCAGGGGAGTCTCTGCGTGTGTGGGGTGCTCTTAAGATATGTAGAATGAGACAGAGGGGGTGGGATTTACCTATAGAAGCTTCGGGTCCTCTTCGTCTTTCCGTCTCCGGCGAGCTCTTCTTCCGTCTTCTCTGCGTCTTTTCTCTTCTCCCAGCTCGTGTGTGGGTGAATGTGTGTGTATAGAGGGTGGTGAGGCAGAGAGGAAAGTGAGGGTATGTGTGTAGTTCTCTCAACTCTCGGTACTCCCTCTAAACTAACAATGCTCCTGATATATAATACAACACCTATACATACATATTATACACATATACACAGATTTGATCTCTGTTTGGACAGGGTTGAGGGTGATTGAGAGGAGTGAGATGTGAATGGCATCTCGGGGAGGGTGTGCGGCCGGCGTTTTAGGTGGGGAGGTGGTTTATCCGGCGGGTTAGGGAGGTGGATTTGGGTAGTGCTTTTACCCATTAGGTAAATATAGGCTAGGTTGGTACACTTACCAATTTAGGAAATGATTCCTATTTCCATTTATGTGTAGGTTTGCCGTCACTTAGGAATACGTGTTACACAGTCTAATTTCGATACAGATATTACGGATTTACGTGCGTGTCAGTCTGGGTTCGTAATTTATAGTCCGAGAAATTTATAATTAGATACGCACACGTGCATATTCGGGTTTCTGAAATTTAAGGACCTAAAACACTGGGATTTAATACGAACAAAATACGGGGACCTATTTTATTACTGCAGAAATTTTGCGGGTATTACATAATTCACCTGCTATAAAAGATTCCGTCCCCGGAATCGAAGCTAGCTATACATTGAAAAGGTAAGGGAATTTCTCACGCATCTCAGATTCTAACTCCCAAGAAGCTTCACGCTCATCATGGTGTTTCCACTGGATCTTCACTAGTGGAATCTCTTTAGTCCTCAGCTTCTTAGTTCCTCGTTCCATGATCTTCACTGGTCCTTCATTGAAAGTCACATTGTCGTTTACCTCGATATCCGTGAAGTTGATCTCATGAGACGGATCGTGCACGACTTTCCTCAGCATACTAATGTGAAACACATTATGCACTCCTGACATCTTGGGCGGCAGTGCAAGTCTGTAAGCAACTTTTCCCACACGTTCCAGAATTTCGAACGGTCCAATGTAACGTGGTGAAAGTTTTCCTCTCTTTTGTCCAAATCTAACAACTCCTCGCACGGGTGACACTTTTAGGAATACGTGATCTCCAACACTGAATTCCAAGTCCTTTCGATGTTTATCTGCATAGCTTTTCTGTCGGCTCTGTGCTGCTTTCATCTTCTCCTTGACGATATTGATCTTTTCGTTCGTCTCTCAAATTATCTCTGGTCCTAGCAGCTTGTCATCTCCAACTTCTGCCCAACACAAGGGTGATCGGCACGGTCTTCCATATAAAGCTTCAAATGGTGCCATTTCTATACTCGTATGGTAGCTGTTGTTATATGCAAATTCTATCAACGGTAGGTTCTCTTCCCATGAACTGTCAAAATCTATTGCACAAGCTCGAAGCATGTCCTCCATGACTTGATTGACTCTCTCGGTCTGTCCGTCGGTTTGGGGGTGAAATGCTGAACTTAACTTCAATGAAGTCCCAAGTGCTGTCTGTAGACTTTCCCAAAATCCTGACGTAAAACGTGAATCACGATCTGACACAATTGATACGGGTACTCCATGTAGTCGAACAACTTGTTGAATATACATTCTGCTCAATTTCTCAACCGGGTAAGTCATACTATAAGTGATGAAGTGAGCCGATTTGGTGAGTCGATCCACAATTACCCAAATGGAGTCATGATTCTGCCTTGACCTTGGCATTCCGACAACGAAATCCATCGTTATGTGCTCCCATTTCCATCCGGGAACTGGTAGTGGTTGTAACAATCCTCCTGGTTTCTGGTGTTCAGCTTTGACTTGCTTGCATGTCATGCATTTGGATACATAATCTGCTATTTCCCTCTTCATTCCGTCCCACCAGAAGTTCCTTTTTAGATACTTGTACATTTTTGTTCCTCCAGGGTGAACAGTCATCCTTGATCTGTGTGCTTCATCTAATATATCCTTCCTTAAGTTGTCCTCATTGGGCACACAGAGTCGATTACGACATCTAAATCCTCCATCTGCTCCTATATTCCACTCGGCGAGGTCTTTTGCCGATGCTTTTTCAAACCATTGACGAAGTCCTTCGTCCTTTCCTTGAGCTTCGAGAATACGGCTTATGAGCGTTGGTTGTATCACTAGACATCCAAAGAGTCGTCCTTCACTTGATTCGGAAGTCTGAAAATCAAACTCTGTTAGTGTCTCCAACACTTTCCATTCCCTGACCATGAGAGAAGATACGATGAGTTTTCGGGGTTTCCGGCTCAATGCGTCAGCAACAACATTTGCTTTGCCAGGGTGGTATTGCAGCGTGAAATCATAATCTTTTAACAATTCCATCCATCTTCGCTGTCTCATGTTCAACTCCTTTTGAGAGAACAGGTATCTTAAGCTCTTGTGATCTGAAAACAGATCAAACTTTTCTCCGTAGAGGTAGTGTCTCCAAATCTTGAGTGCAAAAATGATTGCAGCTAGTTCCAGATCGTGCGTAGGATAGTTAAGCTCATGAGGTTTCAATTGTCGTGATCCATACGCTATCACTCTTCTGTCCTGCATAAGCTGTCATGCCCCGGAGCAGCATAAATAGAGAAAAATAAATTTCCTTTATGGGTCCATAGGGAATGACGGGTGAAGTCACATGATTGTCCACACCACGCAGTACTAAGCAACAAAAGTAATAGTGTAACAACAATGAAGTCTAGGTTTTGATTCACAACATAACATAAGGTCAACAGAAGTTACTAACTATTACATATCAGAGTCTCGAATCAAACATAAGGCTGCGGAAGTACAAATGTCAAGGCAACATATGCCTGACTACAAAAAGGGTTCTAAAACGGTAGAGACAATTAGCTACAATTCTAGTCTAGTCTTCAGTTGGCATAAAGGTAGTCCTCGGCGTAGTAGTCTTCTTCAGTCTGACCTCCGTCAGGGAAATCCTCCACAGGGACTCCGTCACCGGCATAGTAGTCCTCTCCTGCAGGCCCTTCACCTGTATAGTCATAACCAGGGTGCGCTGGAACGTAGAAATGTCCAGCGGCATAAACGCCGTCAGCTTAATGAAAGCCGAGTGAGTTAGATACTAACAGGGTATCGACTATTGATATTATCACAAGTTATAAGCCATAACCAAATTAGAATTCTGTAAGGGTAACTCCTTTAATCAAATCGATGATCCGATTACTAATGTTTTACTTATTATAAAACCGATAACACGTCTAGATAGGGGGAAACAGACTCGACAGTAGTTCAACTTTATAACACACCATTGCTCATCCACCGCTTTTAAGAACATATGCACAGTTCACCGCATGTCATGGATACCACGTTAGTCCATCCCCCGCTTTTAAGAACATATGCACAGTCCACCGCATGTCAGGGATATAACGCTTTAAACAACAGTACATCATACTATGCCACGACTTAGCGACGTCTACCAGTGATCACGGTCCACCGCATGTCATAGACACCTTCATCTGTCTACCGCTTTTAAGAACATATGATTAGATCATCTGGCTATTTAGGGCAAATGGTCCGGTTCACCGCAAGTCATAGACACCTTCGTCTGTCTACCACTTTTAAGAACATATGATCGACCAAAGCCCGCCCACGCAAGGTTCCTGAATCTTAGCAAACCTACTTAAGTTCAACTCTATTACCGATACATAACAATCCCAATGTGGCCCGACTACTCTGAATGAAATGAACGTTAACTCCAAAGGATTCACGACTATACCGTTATCTAACATTATAAACATTCTCCGTTAATCTTGTTATTACTACGATCCTACGCTGCATTAACTCGTTATCATGTCTGTATTACAATAATAAAGCATGCTGGGAAATACTGAACAGTAAATAAACAACTAAACAGTTATTACATTGACTAAACAAGTAAAACAGTAAACTGAAACTTCCAATCGATTGATATAGATGTCAATCGATTGGTATAAAAGTAGTGTCAATCGATTGGAAGAAGGTTCAATCGATTGGATCATAATCCATGTTAATCGATTGCATAAAATGTCAATCGATTGGAACATGAAAGATGTCAATCGATTGATATAGTGTCAATCGATTGGAACATGAAAGATGTCAATCGATTGATATAGTGTCAATCGATTGACACTTCGTCTTCTTCACAGAGAAGACTGCCCAGCAACATATAAACGGGAATACATGATTCCTCTTTCATTTCTTCTTTCAAACACGTCATAACATCAATGTAAGGCTACCAAGTGAGTTTAAAACTCACCTAGGCGTTTAAGGGCGTGTTTGGTTGTGTGTGTTTGAGCTTTGGAAGCTCCAATGGTGGTCCTCCTCTCTTCCTCTGCTCTCTGTCTTCTCTCTTCTCCTTCTCCTTCTTTCTGGTCTTCTCCTCTTCTCTTCTTTTCTTTTCTTTCTCAGTCCTATCTGTGTGTGTGTGAATGAATATATGTATATATGTGTGTATATATATATAAGAGTGTATATATATAAAACACACACACAAAACCCTCCTCTCACTCTCTCTGATTTTTCTAAAGAGAAAAACGCAGGAAAATGGCTTGTATATATAGAGAAGGAGTGTTCACGTGGCCTCTCCCTAGCCAGAGCAAAAGAATCTGCCCAGCTGCCTCCAATCGATTGACATAAGTGTCAATCGACAATCGATTGAGATAAAGTTCAATCGATTGGTATAAGCAATCGATTGATATACTTGCCAATCGATTGGTATAAAAAAAATATACCAAGGGTAAGGCCAAGCTCATACAAGTATTAAAGAAACATACAAGGTCTTAGTTATATAATATATTACAAAAATACAGAGTATTACATAAGCACACATCCAAGTCCTTGATGCGACGCATCGCTGTAAATGGTAAATTGTTCACCGCTCTTTGGTATTGCAAGCACTGGTGCCGTAGTTAGTCTTTTCTTCAATTCTTCGAATGCGTTTTCATGCTTGTCGCTCCATTCGTACTTCAAGTCCTTTCTAGTTAATCCAGTAAGAGGGGCTGCGATTTTCGAGAATCCTTCCACGAATCTCCGGTAATATCCAGCTAAACCGAGAAAACTTCTGACCTTCGTTGCTGTGGTCGGTCGATTCCAATCTAAGACAGCTTCAATCTTCGATGAATCCACTGTTATTCCTTCTTTCGAGACAACATGTCCTAAAAATTTGACTTCCTTTAGCCAGAACTCGCACTTGCTATACTTCGCATACAAGTGGTTGTCTCGTAGAGTCTGAAGTGCTATCTTCACATGTCCTTCATGTTCTGCCTCTATCTTAGAGTAGATGAGGATATCATCTATGAATACAATGATGAACTGATCCAAGTAAGGTCTAAAAACTCGATTCATTAAATCCATGAACACTGCTGGGGCATTGGTCAATCCGAACGGCATAACCAGAAATTCATAATGTCCATACCTGGTTCTGAAAGCCGTCTTGGGTACGTCCTCAGAGCGAATGAGTAATTGGTGGTATCCGGACCGTAGATCTATCTTTGAGAATGTGGTAGCTCCTTGTAGCTGATCGAATAGATCGTCAATCCTCGGTAATGGGTACCGATTCTTGATTGTGACCTTGTTCAACTCTCTGTAGTCGATACAGAGTCGAAGCGTTCCATTCTTCTTCTTGACGAATAATACTGGTGCTCCCCATGGTGAAGTGCTTGGACGAACAAATCCGAGGTCCTGAAGTTCTTGCACTTGCATCTTTAGTTCTTGCATCTCCATCGGGGCCATTCGGTAAGGTGTCTTTGATATCGGGGAGGTTCCAGGCATTAACTCGATACAGAAATCGATGTCTCTCTTGGGTGGCAATCCTTTAACTTCCTGGAAAAATATCTTCAAAATCTCGAACGACTGGAATTTGATTAATAGGAATCTCATCACTCGTGGTTCCAAGGGTGGCTAGGCAGTTGGTGAGGAAAACGTCACACGAGGGATTGCACTTGAAATCAAACGGTTCACCATCAGGTACTGAAAAGAGTATAAACTTGCTAGTACAATCTAACTTGGCGTAGTATTTCGCAAGCCAATCGATTCCTAGGATCACGTCGAATTCATTCATCGATAAAGCTATCAAATCAGCGGGGAGATTCTGGTCTTTCAAGTTTAGAGGGCAGTCCTTGCATACTTTATCCAACTTAACACTCTTTCCTAGAGGTGACGTAGCATTCAAAGCTATATCCATCGTTTGGGGCACTAGGCCTAAGCGTTGCACAATTCTAATTGCAATAAAAGAATTTGATGCACCAGTATCGAACAAAGCTTTCACTTGACTGTTAAAGAGGGTTAGAGTACCTTCCATATTCTCTTGCTCTTCCTCGTCAAATCCTGCCTCCTCTGGGATAATAGCATTGAGGCGAGTCTGTCCTTGAGTCGATGCTCCATAGTAACCACCTCGAGGTGCTTTGCAGTCCTTGGACAGATGTCCCTTCTTGTTGCAGTTGAAGCAGACCACATCAGAGCGACTGTTCCTTCTCGGGGCACGACAATCCTTGGACAGATGTCCGGGAAATTCGCAGTTGAAACAGACTCCAGGGTTATTACTGGTGGTTCCTGATTGTCCTTGGGGCGGAGTTGGCTTAAATGGCACAGCTGGTTTGTTACGGAATGGAGCTGTCTGCGGCTTCTTCTCGCCATTCCAGCTTCTCTTGAATCCTTGGTTACAAGCCGGGACTTGTCTCGGTCTCTGATTAAACCTCGGAGGGGGTGGTCGATTTATGAAACGTCTTTGTTCACAACCGGTGATCTCCTCGAAGCCATGAGCCATTCCCACTTGGGCTTTGAAAGTCTGATTCAGGTGGCCATAGGTCAGCTTCTGTAGAGGTAGGGAAAGTCCCAGGTGATACTTCCGGTTCTTCTTCTCCGGGGTATCGATCATGTGGTGTGCAAAGCGAGAGAGACGTTCAAATTACACTGTGTATTCCCGGTGTCACCGAGAAGTTGGCTGTTGCGGAGGCCGCCTTGTCGGTGGAGAAGGCTGCCCAGGAGTCCGCGGAGTTTGCTCTTTCTGTGGAGGAGGAAAAGTCTCGGGCAGTGGCCCTGGAATTGGGGGAGACCCGTGACTCTCTCTTGACTGAGCGGGCTGCTCGGAAGGTTGCAGAGATGAAAGTTGCAACTGCGGAAGCCGGGAGGATCACTACCGAGAAAGACCTGGCAGCCATGACGGCTACACTTTCTGAGCTCTCTGCCGCTCGGGACACTGAAGCCAAGGACGCCGAGGAGGAGTTCGAGGCAGGATTCCTTACTGGTTACGCAGATTTGGCTAAGCGGGCTGCTGTCGACCACCCCGATTGGGACCTGTCTGGCTACTCGTGGGCAGAGTCCAGTTACTGGAAGGAGGGCCAAGTTGACGCCGAGGTCGTTGCTGAAGCTGCACCGATCGGGGACCCTACTGTGGAAGAGTAGGCCGCTGGGGAGGAAGAATTGGTCCTCGTGGACAACCCATGACCTCTGGGTGTGTTTGTGTTTTTGTTTTTTTTTTTTTTTGTTTTGTTTTGGGAAGACTACTATAATTGCCCCCAGGCAGTGTACATTCCTAATTAATGAAAAGGCCCTCGAGGCCAATTTTCTTTCCATTAACTGCTTACTATTGTCTGCACTTTGCCTGTTTGTGATTGCTAGCATCCGCCCGGTTTTTAGCTGACCTAAGCCCCTGCCTTAGCAAATGGTTTAGGACCGTAACTAGTAGAATACCTGGTGTTATCGACCTATTTTAAAGGTAATCGCCCGGTGTACCATAGGAACTTGTCCTGTTTAGCATCCGGGATGTCCCGGTGTATTATAGGAGTATCCTGTTTTACCGTCCTGGGATGTCCCGGTGTATGATTGGAGTATCCTGTTTTACCGTCCGGGATATCTATCTTTGATCACTATAAGTACTTAGGAATATCGGGATTCCAAGTTCTTTAAGTGACCGGTGTGATTTCCTCGTCTGGCCTAATATTCCCCTGCCCCCCAAGCATTTTACTAAGGCGGGAGTACAAGAGTGAGTGGCCGTAGGAAACCGACCTGGAACATGGGTGGTTACAGGGTCCTTTGAAGCTTGCCATCGTCAGCCACCTAGGGGTTTAACCCTGTCGTCGGTTGGACCTAGGCAAAGCGTTGTGTAATTTCCTGTTTGGGTCTGGTATCCCCTTACCCCCCGAGTGTCCTGCGAAGGCGGGGGCGTCGTGAGGAGTGACCGTAGGAAACTGACCTGGAACATGGGTGGTTGCAGGGTCCTTTGAAGCTTGCCATCATCAGCCACTTAGGGGTTTGCCCCCGTCGTTGGTTGGACCTAAGCGAAGCCGGTGCCTCGGGGGTGACCCCGAGGTCTTTTGTGCCTGGGTTCGGAGCTCGAGGTCTTTTCTGCCTTGGTTGTTAGCCAAGGTCTTTTATGTCTCGGGGTTAGGCCCGAGGATTTTTCTGCGTTGCACGGGATACGGACGGGAGTAAATTTGCAAAGTTAACTATTCAATTTTATATGAAAACAAAAATTTATAGCGGTTGCTCAATTAGAGCTACAATGCTAAATTTTTCCCTACCAATGCTAAATTGCCAGTGGCCAAGTGTTACTGATAGTACTTGCGGAGGTGTTGCACATTCCAAGGATATGAGAGATCGTGTCCGTCCAGGCTCTGCAGCCAGTAAGTTCCCGGTTGGTTGACCCGGGTTACTTTATATGGGGCTTCCCAGTTTGGCCCCAATTTCCCATGGCTTGGGATTCGGGTGGACTGGTTCACTGCCTTAAGGACGAGGTCTCCCACTTGAAAACTGCGATGCTTCACCTTGCTGTTACAATATCGCGAGTCCCGTTGCTTGTAGGCTGCCACCTTTAGATAGGCTCGGTCTCTTTTTTCCTCCACTAGATCAAGTTCTGATCTGAGAGCATCTTCGTTGTTTGGCGCACTAAAATTCGCCACCCGATACGTAGGCAACCTGAGCTCTGTAGGGACCATCGCCTTGAATCCGTAAGTTAAAGAGAACGGTGTCTCCCCTGTTGCCGCTCGGGGTGTAGTACGGTAGGCCCACAGGGGGTTGGCAGTTCTTCAGCCCACAACCCATTGGCGTTTTCAAGCCTTGTTTTGATTGACTGCAAGATCGTCCATTTTGTTACCTCGGCTTGACCATTGGCTTGAGGGTGCTCGGGGGGAGGAATAGTTATTGAGTATCCCGTAACCCGAGCAGAACTGCATGAGGATAAGGGTGTCGAATTGTCTGCCGTTCTCGCTGAACAGGACCCGGGGGATGCCGAACCTACTGAGGATATTCATTTCCACGAAGTTTTCCATTTTCTGTTCAGTTATTGTTGCCAAGGGCTCGGCCTCTGCCCATTGGGTGAAGTAATCAACAGCGATGACGGCGAACTTGACCTGTCCTTTTCCCATCGGCAAGGGACCAAAAATGTCAATACCCCACTGGGCGAACGGCCAGGGGCTATGGATCGGTGTCTGGAGCTCTCCCGGTCGGTTAATCATATCATTGACACTTATCGCACCTTCTGACGTACTCTTGAGAACCCGAGCCAAGGTTGGCCAGTAATAACCTTGCAATAGAGCCTTCCTGGAGAGTGCCCGACCTCCGATGTGATTCCCGCACACTCCTTCGTAGATTTCAAACAATACCTCTTGGACCTGTGCGGGGTGGACACAGCGGAGGTACAGGATAGAGAATCCCTTCTTATAGAGGATGCCGTCAACAAGATGGTATCGGACCGCCCGACACTTGACCTGGCGGGCCTCTTCTTTCTTGTCTGGTAGCGCACTTGTTCTTAAGAATGCCATGATCGGGTCCATCCAGCTGGGTCCTAGGGTGACCGGATCTACTTCCATGCCTTCTGAGTTCATCACACTTGGCTCGGGTAGATATTCTATCCTTATCCCGGGCAAATCTGACTCAGAAGATGAGGCAAGGCGGGCCAACCGGTCGGCCCTGGTGTTTTCCTCTCTGGGTATCTGCGTGATGGAAAATCCCCGGAGCTTCTTGGAAACCACTCGGACAAAGGCCAAGTAGGCTACCATGTTGTCTTCCCGTGCTTCGTACTCTTGGTTGACTTGATTGACCACGAGCTGTGAATCGCTGTATCCCTGGACCTGTTGTGCACTCATAGAAATGGCCAATTGCAATCCGACCAATAGGGCTTCGTATTCGGCCTCATTGTTGGAGGCATGGAACCCGAACCTTAGCGCGTACTCGAGCTGGATGCCGTCGGGGGTAGTTAGGATGATTCCTGCCCCACTGCCTTGCTGATTCGATGAACTGTCCACATGCAGTACCTAGGTAGGGATGTTAGCCTGTAACCCGGGCAGTAGGGCCGGCGGCTCAAACTCTTCAACCGGGTCTTTTGGATACGTAAACTCAACCAGAATGTCTGCTACGGCTTGTCCCTTGATGGCCATCCGGGGTCGGTAGACCACTTCAAATTCTTCCAACTCTAAGGCCCACTTGACGAGCCTCCCGGATGTGTCGGGCCGACTTAGGATCTTGTGGAGAGGTTGGTCTGTGAGGACCACAATGATATGGGCCTGAAAATACGGACGGAGCCTTCGGGCCGAGGTGATGAGGGCGAACGCCAGTTTTTCGATACGGGAGCTCTCCGCCCCTTGGGGCGCCCTGCTGGTATAGTACACTGGGAACTGTATCCTGTGCTTTTCCCGAATGAGTGCCGAGCTAACCATTGAGGGTGACACTGCCAAGTATAAGAACAATTCTTCCCCCGGCACGGGTGTTGAGAGTAGAGGAGGGGACGTCAAGTACTTCTTGAGTTCCTGGAACGCCTCTTCACACTCTTCTAACCACTGAAATGCCTTACGGAGGATTTTAAAGAATGGCAGGCACCGGTCGGTAGCTCGGGAGATAAATCTGTTCAATGCGGCCACCCGTCCGGCTAACCTCTGAACCTCTTTCGTCGATTTGGGCGACCGCATGTCGATGATGGCTTGGATCTTTTCGGGATTTGCCTCAATTCCCCGTCTGCTGACTAGATGGCCCAGGAATTTCCCGGATGAGACGCCGAAGGTGCATTTGGCCGGGTTCAACCTCATCCCGAATTTTCTCAAAATGCTGAAGGCCCCGGCCAGATGCTCAAGGTGGTCGGAAGCGTCCCGGCTCTTGACCAGCAGATCATCCACGTACACTTCCATAGACTTCCCGATCAGGTCCTTGAACATAATTTGGTTTTCACAAGAGTTTGTAAAGAAGTATAAAGAAACTCCAAAGGTTTAAAAGTAACAAGTAATGAAGCTTGCTTTGAAAGTTTATCACTAAAGTGGTTTTTGAAGGAATACGACCAAACGGTCCTTAGAAAATTGAAAGTAGTAATTTTTCCCATAATAAAGTAACCATGGGATAAGTATAAATCAAATTAGCTTTCAGAAAATTTTGAAGTTTTTGAAAAAGTCAATATTCACTTTCAGAGATCATTCGACTGGTCGAATGTGTACCTTCAAGCGGTCGAATGTGTACCTTAAAGCGGTCGAATGCCCCTCTACTGGAAAGGCATGGAATTGCTAATGAATATTAAGAACATAGTTTAACAAGAATCTGTGAGAATTCAACTAACAAGTTCAAGATCAAGAGGGAATTTACAAATAGTTTATTGTAATTCAAATCTACGAATGAGATAACTAATAACAACAACTACGATGTTTCTACCATGAACTATATCATTGGAACGTTAGCAAAATTACAAGACTTCCTCGTAAGGAATCTTCCCAAATGAGACGCCACGCATCAGATAACTCTTGGGCCATGCCCTAATCAACATTTCCTGAAAAAGGGGGTTTTATAGATTCATTAAGCACGACGGCTTAGTACAAAACATTGAAGAAATGTACTACTACTTCTAAAATCATGCTAAGACATGCGGTGCAATGACTTGCCGCCGTGGCAATGCAATTAGCCGTAAGGCCAAACCGTGCAACTTCCCAATACCAATGTCCATAACCACACACTCTCAACACCGGATGTGAGCCACTCCCACGTGAGTGTAGCATAAAGATCACCGGTAGCTAACCGAATATGACCTTGCATTTTCAAATATTTTAAGGATCATAAACAACCTTCCTCACCTCACACCCGCTTCCGGAATTTCAACAATAACTACCCCCAAACGGGGATTTTAAGAAATATTCCCCAATCGTAGGAATTCCAACAATGATCACAAGTCCCAAGCCAATGCCATGAATGCTTTACTGACTTGACGATTATGAAATGCTACTAAATGATTATGCCTTAACAATGTCATTCTGTGAATTTTAATATTATGAAATAGACATGGTGGATCATAATATTCAAAACAAATAAGTCAAAAAATTCATGTAGGGCATAAACATTATCTTAGACATTAAAGAACTTATTAATAATAAAAAGTAATTTAATTCATAGCAACTCACTTAGCATTTAGGTTAAGCAAGTAGTCAACTAAACACATAAGAGAAACTAATCAAATAGCTATTCATGTAGGATGAAATCAAGATAAGATTAATTTATATTATCTCTAATCCTACACATAACAAACCATGAAATTAGAAAGAGGAGTGCACTTAAACAATGAAATCTACCTCTTGAGTATTTGAGAAAATGCTCTCACCAAACAAATCTAAAGGGAAAATCATCAATACTAGCATTTCCTACAAGATATCAACTCCTAGTTACATAAACCGAACTTAGGAAATGAGAACTATGGTGTACTAAGATAACATAAATTACCTCTTGAGTTATATATAAGTCAAGAAGTACCAAACCGTAAATCCCACAAAGAAACCGATAACACCGGTGTGAAGATGTAGGTGAGATGATCGATTTTGTCTCTAATAGCCTTACTCCAAATATGGCTTGATGGTCTTCAAAGCAAGCTTTAGAGTCTAAGCTTCCATGGAAGTTCTTGACTTCCAAAACAAGATAGAGATGAGAGATATATAGAGAGAAAATGAAAAATAAAAAAATGAGAGGGAGAGTTAGATATGGGTCATATATATAGGATGGCGAAGGAGGGGGAAGTTTCCTAGTGAAGCTTTAGTTGTTAGGGTAGTTGGGAGTGGTTTGGGAGTTGACTTGAGGGTCTCACTCTTGTCTCTCTCTCACACACACACACAAATATGTAACATACATATACACACATGTGCCAAAATAAATACTAAAGTGATACCACCATATACCAAAATAAAACACACTGTCCCAAACCAACACCCACATTGGTCTGAAATTACCAAAATACCCCTTTAAAATTATGAGTTTCTACACTTCACGTGTGGCAAGACTTCCTTTGATTAGAGCCAAACATGTATGAAATTTTAGAGATAAGAGTGATGGCGAGGATTGAACTTAGGACATTTGCATGTACTAACAATATGTTAAGTTATCAACTACTCTAAAAATTTTCTGTTAAAGTGGATGTAACTTAAGTACTTATACTTTCAATAAAACTATTTGGGATTCAGTATGAAGTTTAACTATTACAAATTAAAGTTCTTGGATGTCGTCTATGGAATCATTAAGGCCTCAAAATTGTAAAGTTTTGTAATGGTACTTTTATCACGAATGATATATGTACAAGCATAAAATATGGAATTATTGATCTCTTCTTGAACAGGACTTTGGATCCCTTAGTATTTGGAGATTACCCTCCAGAAATGCGCCATTTTCACGGTAATGAATTACCAAGATTTTCAGAAGAGGAAGCAAAGTATATAAAAGGCAGCATAGACTTCATAGGCATTAACCATTACTCAACATATTATGCCAAGGACTGCTTACATTCTAATTGCAGTCTAGAAGGAGATCGCCCAATCCGTGGCTTTGTAGATGCGATTACGGAACGCAATGGTGTTCCGATTGGAGAACCGGTATGCAACAATTTGAAGATTTTCTTGTCTCTGGTTTCAAATTCTCGTTGCTCTATATCTATTAATCATTTCAACTTAATTACACTTTTCACTCTTGTAGAATACATATACTCAATGTAATTTTGCCTCTATAGTTTAAAAGTTGAAACGTAAGTTTTTAATTTGGGTGAATTTGCACTTTACGTCCTTCAAAATTTATGGGTCTTTTGTCGACCACTATCAAAAAACTTTAATATTTTTCTGTCGAGAAGTGCTAGGCACACATCTCAAACCACACCGTAAAGCACACCCTATGCTTTAAAGGCATGTACTCTGTGCTGTTTGAATTTTTCACACTTTTGTGCACTACTTACACAGTACAGGATACATACATTTAAAGCCATAGTGTGATTTGAAATGTGATTTAGAGTGTGTGCCTAGCATTTCTCTTGTCTGAATGCTGTTAACGTTTTGGATAGATTTTGACAGAAAGCGCAATTTAATACAAATTAGAACCTCAAGGGTCTATGTCAACGTTCAAATAATAGGATAGAAAGTCACATTGAGTGTAAATTACGAAAGTGCAATGTGCACTTAACTCTTTTTTTTTTCTTTTTCTTTTTCTTTAATAACATATATGTATTGCTTATGTTTGTTTCTTCTCTTGTTTGAACTAGACGGGGATAGTAAAATTTTTTGTTGTTCCAAGAGGCATGGAGGGGATTGTCGACTACGTTAAGAACAGATACAATAACATGCCTATGTTTGTGACTGAAAATGGTGAGCAAATGGTACAATGCTCTCTACATCTTGATGGGCTGTTATATAATTACAGAGGGAAACAGACCACATTTGATTTAAACTCTTTAAGTTTTTGTAAGACTTTGTTTTTTGTTCGGATGATTTGGAGAAGCAGAGGAAAACAAGAAGGAAAACTTGTTATCCTATGTTTTCCCTATATTTTCAACATGGGGATTTGGAGACCAGCACTCTCGAGGCGAAAAACTTTGGGTCTATTTATATGGGTAGAATTTGCTTTATTAATTAGAAAGTTCACAGTTTTTTGTCTTTTTATTTTTCAATTTTTGAGATTTGAGAAGTTTCGTACTTATAATCCTGATTGCACATAATCAATTTTATCGTCTGTAAAACAATTTGAGTTGAGTTAAATTGGAAAGCAGTGGCACAAATATTTAAGATGGACTAAATTACAATGGAGTCATACAATAAATGCATATATATTTTTTGGAACGCTCGATTACAGGTTACCTGACCAATATATTACAGATAATTTGTTGTTGGACCAACCCAATTTATTTTTTGGGCCCTTTTAAAGATAAATAAAAATGGATGAAATTCGGGAACACTGGCGGCAGCCACCACTCTGGCATGTCCTTAGGGCCAGCCAGTTAGTGAACCCAGCATACCAACTGAGCACATGTTCTATATATTTGAATTTCTACCTCATTCACATTCCAGGGTATTCTCCACCAGTATCAAACGAAGGTGTAGCAGTGGAAGATCAATTGCAAGATGTCAAGAGAATTGAATTTCACAAAGCGTACCTTTCATTTTTGGCCCGAGCAATAAGGTGAGTTCCTTTTATCACCCATTTCACTCAATATAGGTCTTCACTGGAGCCATTCATTTCTTGTTAGATATTTATTTTCCTCCTACTGGCTAGGCTCTATTTGGAACCATTTCTTATTAAGCTATAGTTCAGCATATCTTTTCTGTATCATACGTAACATATAGCACATTAGAAGTCAAACATGCAAGGATTCCTATTTAAAAAAAATAACAATATGTATCGCTTCAATCTATGGCTTTCTCAAAAATATGTTCCTTCCATGAGATTTTCCAATATTATCACACACTACCCTTGTATTTTCCAATATTGTATTCAGTGGCCTATGCAACGACCTCTTTTTTGTTAATGGAATGTTGGCAGCAAGTATTCAAAGTTTAAATGACAATGTTACCCTTGTATGATTGTATTGTTTACCTAAAATGAACGCACCGGCGAGTCATTATTGTTGTTTTACCACAAATTTGCCCTCTATGAATCTCAAGTGAATTTATTAATAATTTAGAGTCACATTTTATTTTAAAATAACCGGTCTTTACAAGAACATGAAATACTAAATTCACACATCAAACTACATCATCCATGGACTGACACTGATAACGGAGGTCATTCGATTTCGGATAGCACTATAATAGCAAGTCATAAGGAAGGTTTGTTATATTGACTCTGGTTGTTACACTTCCAAAACACCTTTTTTTTTCTTTTTCTTTTTTCTTTTAAGCTTTCGATATCGGAAAGATGATTTACACAGTTCGTGTCAATGTGTATGACAGGAATGGTGCCGATGTTAGAGGCTATTTCATATGGTCATTGATGGACAACTTTGAATGGGTTACAGGTTACCGCTTGAAGTTTGGAATTTACTACATTGATCGTCAAACTCTTAAGCGGATTCCAAAACTTTCTGCTAAATGGTACCAAAATTTCCTTATCAACATTAGCAAAAGTAATGAAGGTGTGGTTAGGTCAAGTTCTTTCAAAAACGAAAATGATAATCCCTCTAGTTTTAAAGCCAAAAAAGCTGAAATTTAATCGTTGTCAGGTTGTAATGTAATGTTTACATCCCCACTTAGTGGTACGTGTTTATCACATTCCTTGAGTTGATTTGAGAGTTCAATTCCTTGTCTTTCCATGGTTTTTGTTTTTCCTCCAAATGTAAATTCATTAATCAAAATTCAAACATATGAAAATCTCACTACAAGGAAAACTGTTATGTATGTCAGTTTCAAAATTGTTGTTATGTCAGTCATATTTTGAGTGACATTATTATTTCCTGCGCGAGCCTTTTATGTCATTTTCAGATTATTTATGTTAGTTATTTTATTTTATTTTTTGACATAAGTAAGATAGTTTTTTGTTAGTTCAATAACCAACATAAATAATTGGACCTTTTTATGTTAGTATTGAAACAATAGGAAACTAGCCATAAATCCCTCCCAACCAAAGAATATTTTTGAATTAGGCTCAACTTAAAAAAGTTGTTGACAATAGGTCCAAATTTTCGGATATTTTTATGACAATTTGAACCCTGCACACATATAGGATGTTAAATATATACATGCATATAGTTATACATCTATATATATAGTATACACGTTATTATGGAAATCATTAAATTCAAGCTTCAATTGGTCAATGATTTTCATATATATCTTTTAGTGTAACCGAATTGGGGTATTAAATCTCATAATTATAGGGATTTAAATCACATTAATCAATATTGATTACCTTATTTAAAAGAAAACAATATTGATTATATGATTTTCATATCTTTGATGATTTTCATATCTGCATATTTTTTTAATGTAATATACATAAACAACAGTGTAAAATTTCTTTTATCCAATCAATTTTGTTTGTGGATGTTCATTTCTTGTATGCTAGATGTTCTGCAATGACAAATCGAGTAATGGATTTTTGCACCCAGATGGTTTTGTTATGAGTATGTGGGGGTTGATATGTTACATATGCCAAAAATGCAAAAAAAATAAAAATAAATAAATGAGTGTAAAATTTGCCACTGTATAATTTACATTGCATTAGTCCAAAAGAGCCAATAATTGCCATTATAATTTTAACATTGCATTATGAATGACTACAATAGTAGAATTTTACATTGTAGTATATTTTTGCAATGCATTGTATATAAAAAAAAGAAAAAAAGAAAAGAAAAGAAACCAGTGAACAATAATGTAAGAGTCAAATCTTGCTAGTTATAATTTTTACACTAAAAATCAACACAAGAGTCAAATCTTGACGGTTATAATTCTTACACTGAAAATCAGCGAACAAATGTAAAATCACATTTTTACATTGAAAATCAATACAATTTTACATTGAAAACCAGTGAACAAATTGGTGAAAATGAATATTTTAACAGTACACATCATCGAAGCAATCTACGATATTGGACTTTCGGGAACTAAAATTGAAGCTAAAAACCCATGGAGAATTTGAATTAAAAAATCAAAATTGAACCAAGCCAGAATCTTAAGCCCAATGTCCAATTCACTCATGTAGAGAAACCCTCGTTCCCTTCTCATCAAGATATAATCGTGGCTCAGAGCGAGGATGAAGCCGTTGGCTAAGACGTGGCCGATCAACCAGCGGAGATTAGCGGCATCAGAAGAGTGATCAGATCGGTGACAAGAGATTGAAACTTAGAAGACATGAGGAGGAGCTGATTGGAGACATCGGCGGAGTTATTGACCTAGGCGAGATCATAGCCGTTGGACAAGAACTTGCTGTGCGCGGTGGTGATGAGGGCGGATGAAGTGGAGGATTCAAATCGGAGGTGAAAGAGGTCGGCGGCGATGGAGTCAAGAGACTGCCAACCTTCTCTCTCTTTCTATCTCTACTTTCTCTCTTTTTGACTTAGATTTTGGGTGTATATACACATTATATATGATTTTGAATTTGAAAATTCATTTTTTTTAGCAGTGATTGTGCATGTCTGGATGAAGAAGGGTAGTGTGGTCCAAAATTAAGTTGTGGACCTATCTCCAAAATGTTTTTGGGAGTAGACCTATTACAATAAAGTTACACTAAAATGAATTTAATACTAGTTAACCCTTGAAACAACTGACATAAATGGTTAATTGGACTTTCTATGTTGGTTGTGTAATAAGCTACGACATAAATAAATGATGTTAGTATTGAAACAACCGACATAAATGATTGAAAAAAAAACCTACATAAATAGTTGGAATTGTTTTAGAGTAATGATACACCCACACTCTCATCCACACCCCCAACCACATTCAGTACATCCTGATCATTGATTGCCCTTAATTTTGGTGGGTTCCACATGAATTCCTCATAGGACCTACTGGAATCAAGGAACAGGATCTGCTGAATGTGGTTGAGAGTGGTGGTTGAGGGAGTGGGTTTATCATTTATCTAGTATGAAATAACTGACATAAATGGTTAAAAAAAAATTGACATAAAAAAAAACCTCTTAGCCATTTAGGATCATCATTTGAGAGAATAGTTCACCGTTGGCGATTAACACTAGCTAACAAGAATGGACTATCCAGACCTTCGATCCCGTTGACGATCAGATCCTCCTTCAGAGCTATCAGATCATCTCAACGATTACCCCTCGTCGCCACCTCGCCCCCTCGCCCCCTCGCCGACTGTTTGCACCCAAAAACTGCCAAAGGTTTTTAAGCCCGAATGTTGTTTTGAAATGGGTTTGAGGATGGCTGACCCAAAGCATGTATAGGAGTGGTCGGCCAGAGATTGCAAAGGCCCATCGGGCTTAGGGAGAAATCGTCACGCGGTTCAGAGGGACAAGGTTGTTACCCCAGTTTGGTTGAGCCCAATAGGTGGAGTAGATCATATGCTGGCAGATCGGGCGCTGACATTGAAATGAAGGGAGCAAACATGTGTGAGGCTGAGTGGGAGGCTAAGCATGGGTAAAGCTCATCGGGCATGTGAGGATTGTAAGCTGGCGTCAGGGGAGCCCGATGGATGATATTAGTAGTGTGCATGACGATCGGACACCATGCCTGAAGGAGATGGTGAAAGCCAATTTCACGAGCCCGATTGGTTATACGCATTCGTAAGACGGCCATCGGGCATGGAAGTCTAAAAGTGTGACAGTTGGAAGTTACGAGCCCGATTTGGCTAAAGATGTGATTATGTGAGCCCGATGAGCCAAACGGGAAAGGCAGTTCCACTCTTAGCTGTCATGGTAATGTCACCCTGAATTTAGGGAAGCAGAGTTTGTTTGGGAAAAGAATCTGATCACGTCCAGCTAGATATGGAAGGCTAGTCCCTAAAATATTAGGATTGATTCAATCAGCATTGGGATAGGGCAAGAATTCGGGATTAGGAAGGATTCCACAGTCAATCATCTGCTTGGAGCGTAAGTTAAGGAGTCCTTGCCTTACCTAGACTGCTATAGGCCACTGTAAATATAGAGGCAAGCCAATCGTGCAAGACACTCTGCGTCATCTAAAAAAACAACACTCGTAGCATTCTTTCACAGCATTCAAAGCATTCAAACCTTTATTTCTTAGTATCTACAACAAATAGGTCTCTTCCCTTTTTGTCATTTTCTCAACTGTTTTTGATTCTTTGGACAATCAGAGCCTGTTCTGATCTTGTTCTTTAGTTATATGTTTATTCTCCAAGCAATTTATAAAATCTGTATTTTATTAATCGTTTGTGATTGTTTACCTAGTAAACCCTGGCACTATTTGGCTTGTGCGCTTCAGTACTGCCGAAGGATTTTTGATGAGGGTACTTTCCTACTCATCATACACAATCATTCCATTTAGAAGTCAAATCTTAAAGCCTTGAGTATCACTCACTCAAGCGTATAGGAAATTAGTTTGCACACACATACACCGAGCCCGTTTGGCTCTAGCACGCCCACGCAAAACTATAGCAAACATTTTTGGCACACCGGGTGGGACCCATAGTGTCAAGACATGCCTCTAAAGAAAAATGAGAAGAATGGACAGGATGATCCTGTCGTTGACCCAGTTGCTGAAGAAAGTACCGGTAGTTCTCCACACGATAGTGGTTTGATTCTAGATGCAATTTCAGCAGTCCTGAGAAAGAACGTTGAACCCATGAGGTGTGACTACAACGCCTTGATAGGTTCGATGGGTAACTTCAAGGAGCTAATCGGCAAAATGGCCGAAATACATCGGGGTCAGATTGACCTCGTTTCGTCCACTAAGACCACACATGATAAGTTAGACGGCTTAACTTCAGAGATCTCAGGCCTGTCAAAAATTCTCACCACACTGGCGGAGAGGCTGACTCCAGAAAGCCCTAAAGAACACATCGGCTCGTCTGGATGGGCCGATAAAAAGAAAGATCCTATTTATGTCATCTTGAATCTGTGAGGGCAGAGCGGGCTAAATAACCAACCCGATCCACAAGGAGGGGAATCGGGCACCGAAGAGGTCACCGATCCTAATGGATCAGCAACACCGGTTTTTGTCCAACCATTAGGCCGTAACGGAGATCCAAACGGCCACACACCTGTCCACACTGCTGGGGGGGGGGGGCAAAGAACTAATGGTGCTTTTTGGACTCATTAGACCAATAACAACCAACACCAATTACCACCCCCGATAGTGCCCCCTATGAGGGTAGCTCAGCCCGTTGCTCCACAACCTATCAATGGGGAAGAGCTGGTGGCGGCCATACACGAAGAGTATGGCCCCGTTTATGAGAAGGATGGAAAGGCCGACATACAAATAGCCATACATAAATTGACCAACTCAACTTTTCCCAAGGGTACAAAGTTTTGAATTTCACTCTGTTTTTTGGGGAAAGTAAATAGTCCTCGGTAGAGCATATTGGCCGTTTTATAGTACAATGCGGCCATGTAGGTAGCAGTGACTCGTTAAAACTAAGGCTGTTCCCAAATTTGCTCACTGGCATATCATTCTTATGGTATGTCAATCTTCTAGCCAACTCTGTGCTAAATTGATAGGGGATGGAAGAATTATTTCACGGTCGGTTCTATAGGACTAAACCCGAAACATCACGGGCTGATTTGTCTAGGATGCTACAGTCAGTGGGAGATGCCATGAAGACTTACATAGCCTGTTTTCGAAAGGCTAAATATAGGTGCAAGACGGTCTCACTTGAAGAGAAGTACGTTAATATGGCCATGGGGGAATGTTCTTTGAACTTTGTAAGAGGTTTAAAGGGACTGACTTCCGTGATTTATTCAAGCTGGCCACGCGGGCAGCTCGCTGTGAGCGTATCCTCTTGGATAAGTAGGAAAAAAAGAACTCGTCTAAAGGAACGTACTACAAAGATCCTAATTACGAGGTCCACCTAGTGGACTGTGACATCGAGGAAGAGATTTATATGGGCGAGCTAGTCTGTAAACAACTGATTGTATGTAACGCCTTAAACAAGCCCATCAACAATAACGCCATTGCAAAAAAGATGGCGTTTGAGGCGGGCAAGAATTATACATTTGATATAACTATGGCTGATCAGATTTTTGATGTCTTAATGCCCTCAGTCATGTGGAAACCACCAAGACTCAGATCGAACAAGAAAGGGACCAACTAATGGCCGCCCTCACTCACGAGGAAATTGCTAACAGCCAGGTTGAACAGGAGAAGGGTCAACTCGTGGCCTCCCTCGATCTTACTGAAAGGGAATGGGGCCAGCTTCTAGCCAACATACAAGATGCATATGTAAAGATCCATCAGCTAGAGCACGCCTTTTTTGACAAAGCTAAACCTGAGATTGCCGTATCAAAAGAGGAACTCGGATGTGTGACAACCGAAAGGCAAAGACTAAGGAAAATCATGAGGGCGATTCAGGACTTGGCCTTAAAATTTTCGGAGGGCGATTTCAGCACATTTTCAGCGGGTCTTGAGACTGCTAGGACCTATATATGGAATGTTTTGAAATTGTTATTTAGAAAGCACCCCTTGTAATCGAACAAATCATTTAACAAAATTTGGAATTCGAACAATGAAATTTTCAACTTTTCGAATGAACACACTTGTTTAGATCATGATCGTTGCAATTTGAAACTATCTATCATTATAACTTTTCTCCATTCGTTCATTAGTAGTTATCACCAGTCAAAATTTTGAGAATACTAGAAGATCGGGTTCGTATCCCTACCAACTCGAGGATACCTCCGAAGACAATAAAGAACTATGAGTAGCATCGAAGCAAATTTTAAATGGGGTTACGGGCACCATTCAAATCCTGATTACCAAATTCTTCAGCAATAGATCAACGATTTGGTCAGGTAGATGACAACCCAATAATAGACTTTCATTGCAGAGACTATCTAGATATGCAAATTACTGATCCAACTTTCACTACTAAGCAAGATGGTAGTATAGAAATTTCATTTTCCAAACCGGCAACATCTGCTCTAGCAATATTTACCACAACAATCAACGTGACTCAATTGGTTGATTTATCAAACTCAATTTTTAGGACCAATCCCCATCTACTTATTCAAAGCTTCAAGTCAACCAATCATGCACTTCCAAGATCCAATTACACGACACAAATTCTTTGATCATTGTGAATATGATGAGTGTTACCACGATGAACTTTATGGTGATGATGATTTTCCTCGAAAAGCAAAGAAGAAGTTCTCTCAAACACTTCTTTAGGAATGATATAAGTCTGGAGATTCCAGTGTTGGTTTACTCGATGAGCCCTCAGGAAAATCTGATTACTTTGTGCTATTTTCTTATAAGCAATAAAAGTCTTCCCAACCCAAAGTGGCCTTGGATTATAACCAGTCTGGAAATTCTTACAATAAGAAGGGTAAGAAGGGAAATGTGGGAACATCTAGGCAAGTCGCTCTGGTGAACTTCATCCAATGGCCTGTTCTTCCAACCTTCCTTTATCAACAGGCCATGCCTCTGTATCATCAACCAGTAGTACATCATATAGCCTAGGCTCAGTCCCAGCCTGTCATGAATCAGTATCAGGGCTGTAGATGACCCCCTTAGCCATTTCAAAACATGAGTTATCAAAGGAAAGTGCTCGACAAGAACATAATTTTCTCTCCCTTGGCAGAATCATCGAGATCCATCATAAGCAAGATGTTGCCTTAGGGAGTCATTTCAATAGTTCTAGCTGGGCGAGTCCCGAAAACACTCCCCAAGACATATGATTATAACAAGCGTTACGAGTTCTATTCTGGGATGATCGGGCATACAACATACGAGTGCTTCACCTTGAAGCACATAATCCAATACTTGATAGATGAGGCAAAAATGACTCTTCAACAAACAGAGTAGCCTACCAATGTAGATAATAGCCCTTTTCGTAACACGAATTGTGAGCCCAACAATCAATGTATTGATAGTTGAATTCGAGAAGGCTACCACATTAGTCATACATCACTCGTAGCCTTGATGGGTTGGTGGCCCCAGCCTAAACAATCTTGAAAGGAAGCTCTCAAGCCTCATTTGCACTAATAAACTCTCTCCTTCTAGCCCCGATATCGTCAACTGCTCCCATTCAGAAAATCAAAAAGGCAACCAAGCCTATCTCTGTACTTGCGTACTTTCTCCCACCTACTGTTTTATACTCAGGAAAATTAACTAGGCCACTCTTTGAACAAGTCAAGCCAATACTCGAGGTCCTCGCTTCTCCAATGACCCGATAGTCCTTTATACCTTATAGCCCATTATTCAACAACCGGTAGAGGACACTCATGACATACCATGGGTGTATCATATCCTGGACCAGAATGTCAGTGAAATCTCTAAGACTGGGAGGCTCATCAACCAGTCCGAGCAAACTCAGATGGATGGCCAAATTAAGCAGACCACTTCTAATGAGGAAGCAAATGGTAGGCCATGGTAGTACACATCGTCAACTTCTTGGAACGCTAAGAGTAACCTCTAGCTTCTAATCTTAGAGAATGACGCACCCTCTGAAATCTCACTTCACACTTCTTTCTTAGCGGCAAGACTCTTTTCAAAGGAGCCATCACTTGGGACTACTCACATGAGTACCAGCATCAGAGGCCAACTACTTAATGGAAAAGGTACACGGTGGAGTTTGTGGCCCATACATAACTGGCCTCATGCTCACCAAGAAGATAATGAGAACATGTTACATCTGGAAAACCATGGAACACGACTACGCCAATTTCGTAAAAAAATGCCGTCAATGTCAAATTCACGCCGGTCAGATTCATGCACTGCCAAAGGATCTGTATTCCATGATAACTTCATAGCCTTTCTCTATGTTGGGAATGGACGTCATTGGACCCATCAGACCAAAGGCATCCAATGGACATTGCTTCATTCTAGTAGCCATCGACTATTTTATGAAATGGGTCGAAGTAGAATCTTATGCTAGAGTAACCAAAGTGGTTGTAGCCAGGTTCGTCAAGAGGAACATCGTATGTTGATATGGCCTCCTGGAATCCCTTATCTCAAATAATACCAAAAATCTCAATAATGACATGATAACCGACCTCTATCAACAATTTTAAATCACTCATAGGCATTCTACCCTTACCATTCCAAGATGAATGGGGCAATCAAGGCCACCAATAAGAAAATCAAGATGATCATCCGAAAGATGTCCACTAATTGCAAAGACTAGCATGATCTACTACCACTAGCCCTCATGGCTTATCGCACCTCTATTCGGACTTTAACTAGGGCAATCCCCTACTCTCTCGTATACGGGATGGAAGCTATACTCCCAGTCGAGGTAGAGATCCCATCACTGAGGATTCTCATAGAAACCAAAATCGAAGAAGTAGAATGGGTCTGAGAGAAGCAGGAACAATTGTGCCTGATCGACAAAAAGCACTTCACTGTTCTATGCCACGGTCAGTTTAAAAGAGGATCGCCAGAGCTTATAACAAGAAACTTAGGCCTCGTCAAGTTAAAGATGGCGACCTGTTCCTGAAAAAGATCTCCCCCTTCCAAGAAGAAGCTCAAGGGAAGTTCGTCCCTAATTGGGTGGGCCTATTCATCGTCAAAAAGGCATTATCCGAAGGAGCTTTGATACTTATAGAACTATATGGTGATGTGTTTCTAGAGCCGATCAATGCTGACTCAGTCAAGACATTTTACGCTTAATGAAGAGAGATCTTTATTTCTACTATCCATTTCAACCAGTAAATTCATTTTTTAACCACTTTGAGCCTACCCTTTTTTTACTTTTGACTATCACAAAAAATCATCAATAAAA
The DNA here is from genome assembly GCA_033977485.1 of Hydrangea macrophylla. Taxonomy (NCBI): domain Eukaryota; kingdom Viridiplantae; phylum Streptophyta; class Magnoliopsida; order Cornales; family Hydrangeaceae; genus Hydrangea; species Hydrangea macrophylla. The sequence goes on from CM066990.1 coordinate 36,891,686, forward strand.
AAGAGATTGTCAAGGATTGTGTAAATACATGGGCAACCAGTCATGTGAATTGTTTCAATATCTGTAAGATGAGATGGTACATCAATATTGGCATTTCCTGTAAGTCCAGCCGAGTATTGCTAGTTTTTTACTACCCTTTATTTGTTTTACAAAGTCCAAATGATGGTAGTTCACCATACCATTGTTCAGTCTCTCAACCCTTCCAATACCTCTATAGTACAACTAACCTGAGCTACCATTCACATAGACTGTCAATATACCCCCACAGCCCACCTAATCTAAATACCATCTTACAATCTCTACCGATACACCTACAAGCCTTTGGTTACTCTTGCAAAAGACCAATACTCCACCCATTGCTTAGAATGCCACTCATTACAAGGCATCAAAATGCCACATAAGGGCAGTTTCTCCATTACTAAATATATGCATCGTCTGCTTTGTATAAGTACATACATTTCTTTCAAAATAAATTCAAAAAAAAAATTTCTTCATCATTTAATAATTATCATCTTGCTCTTAAATCTCATGATTCATTGGATATGACTGTCCTATAACTTATTGAAGTCAATTTAGACATCGCATCAGACTTTTGGATGCATCACATGTCCAATTACCATGCAATCACAGTTCATGATAGAACATTCCAAAAGGGTTCAAGTCTATAATTGATCATTACAGTATCTGACACTGCTCATCATCGCAAGTGCATGCTTCTCTACAATTGCTGTAGCATATGAACAACACACTCTCATGGGCAAGAATACCCCAGATCCAAACTTAAGGCATGTCACACATCGATCACGTATCAATTGGGGTATCCCATTGCTCCCCATTACATTGCACATTCCATAATCTATAAATTTCAATGTTCCACATATATGATTTCTTAAATCCAACTATACTTGTGTCAAAATGATGAGATGCAATAATTTCAGCTATCTATTCCCTATTATCCATTCACCAGCCTACTTGAGCCATACAATGACAATTTTTCTCCGAATTCACCCCCTGAGGATCACCCTCCATACTGCGGCAATGCAAAAAGGAAACGAAGCTCAGCGAAAAAAATCAAGGAAAAAAGAGAGCTCAATACAGAAGTTGGAAAAAATCCATAAAATGCTATCCGACCTATATACTCACTTCAAACTGGGGCAATTCTTTGTTACGCCGCATTTCACTCTGTAATACTTACCCTACACTAAACTGGGGCAGAAGAAAGAAAAAAAAAATAGAGCATAAGGTGATCTCAAGCATTCCAGTCAACCTCTCAAAAGAACTTTGAGCCTTCATGTGATCCTTCATTTCTTAACCCATGACTAGGGGTGGGCAAATAGTTCAGTTAACCGAAATTCGAACCGAATCGAACTAAACATTTCATTTTAGTTTAGTTTATTCAGTTAAAAATTTAAGTTCAGTTTCAAACCGAACTATATTTTTTTTCAGTTCGGTTTTCAGTTGCACTATCCCAAACAGAACCGAACGGAACCAAAAAACTGAATTTTTTTAGTTTTTATATTATATATAAGTAAATATATACTTATATTACAAAAATATAAGTATACTATATATAAGTAAATATAAACCTATGTTTACTTTGTAATATGAAAGATAAATGGGGAAAAAACATATAAAAAAGTTGTGAAAATGAAAAAAAAAGAAAAAGAAAAGAAAGAATAGTTTTTTTAAAATTCAGTTAAACGAATTTCTAAACTGAACCGAACTGACCAAAACCGAACCGAACCGAAATATAATTTAGTTCAATTTCAGTTCCCATTTCTCCAAACCAAACCAAACAAAACCAAAACGAATTTGCCCAAACTGAACCGAACCGACCGAATGCCCACCCCAATCCATGACCCTGGCCTACAATACAATCCACTAAAAGTCCACTCTGATTGACACAAGTCTTGTTAGATTCATTAAATCATACTTTTGCATCATTTCAAAGATATTGACCATTACATACTGTCAATTTCAAGATAGTCCAATGGGTGTAATGAAAACCTCAAAAAGGACGCTACAAGTTGTGGACACGCGAAATTCCACCTCTTTTGTTTGTTTTGACATTGATTTGAAAAGAGAGAGAAAAGGTCTGTTGAAAACAGATACAGAGTCGCCACTTGGTCTTTAAGGAACCAAGAAACCTAATTTTGACTCACCCAAATGGATAAAGGGCACCGGCCCTTCATAACCAAAGAACTTGGCTCGGGGTTTTGGTACGAGAGAGGAAGGAGCCTTTGTCGCGACTAAAACACCCTCAACTCGCCCCGTCTTTCGACGGGCCTCAATTAGCATCCAAATAATCATCTTATACTATGTATGGTTCGACAATTAATACTATGATAGTATATTACATCACATAAGAAAATTTGAAATGGAAGATCTAAAGATAAGATATCTTTCATAAGATCTAAGTCAAATATCATACAATGTAAAGTGAAAGATCACACAAATAAACCTAGGAAAAATTGTCTAATCATGTATCAAGTAATTAAGTTTCCCTAATCTAAAGGGGACATGAATTGTTCTTGAAACAAATAATCAAAGAAATCAAAATATGCTTAGCAAGCAAGTATGATGCATGTTATTCTTTGAGAAAAGAAGATCTCTCAATCCCCGGGACGGATGAGAAAGGAGTATTAGATCGAGGGGAAGCATGGACGTGTGATCATGATCATTCCTTATAATCTTCTTAGATTAGGAGTCATAAAAGCCCCAAATCTTTGCATGGATGCAATGTATGTATCTAGAATGTGCTAAGGTTGTAATGTGCCTTGTGTTCATGGATTCCTAGAATGACTTAGAAGTCTAGAATGTGTATGAATGGATGAATGAAATCATCATGAGATATGTACAAATGTAGTATGAACTACTTCCTAAGATATGAACTAATTTGGAGTGCATATAAGCATCAAATCAAAGGGGGAAAGTAAAAATGTGCTTGCTGTGAATAGTGGACAGAACAGTAACATGATCTTTTGAAAATTGAAAAGAGGGGTTAGGAATGTTTTCAATGCATGATTATTTATGGAGATCTTCCTTATTGTGTCTAGAACACAACCCAAGAAGCCAATCTTATTACATATTGAGAGAAATCATATGAACAATGGAGGTTACCCAGAAACAGAGTTCGTACGGTCGACTGAAATGTTGAAAACTCTTAGAAACATAAAACAAATGATCTAGAAGCCCATTTTATACAGAAAGTTCCCTAAGACACTGAAGTTCAAAGAAAAAATAAGTTAGGACCACCCCTTTTGGAAAGGTTTTCTGTAAAACAGGTTGAAAGTAGACCAAGCTGCTGTGACAGCAAAAACAGAATATCTGGAAAGAATGTTTGGGTCCAAATGGACCATTTCCAAGTATTTCCAAGTCAAACCAAAAATCATGGGTGTTATGTAATGAGTTAGGAAGATTTTTCAAGTGGTCTTGCATCCATACATTGAGTATTGAGTTCTAGAGAAATCTTTGAACTTAGATCACTCGCTGTTTTGACTCACTATTTTTGGGAAAAACTTGAGTTTTCTTTCTTGAAATCAAAATGAGAGGGATTGAGAGGGGTTTTGAAATAGAGGTTTTGAAAGTATATTTTCAACATCAAATAGAGATTATAACCTCTTAGAATATCTATTAGGAAACTACATTCCCAGAATCCGTTGACAGAGTGTATAAGTTGGTACTGCAAAAATTTCATGAAATCTATAATTACCCTATAAGGGCGGAACTAGGGTTACCTTGAACTGCAAAAACATATTGCTGTAGTAGACGAATCGAGAACACGGGCTCGATAACAGCTCACGATCTTCTACCGTATTCCTCCGCTGCCAGAATATCGAACTGAGTGTGGGCTCTTTTGAAATCCTTTCTGTTTTTTGCTCTCCCTCTTTTTCACTCTCTTTTCTATTCCGAGATATAATTCTCTATATAGAAAAATGCTAGCTGATGAGAGAGCCAAAGCAGCATATATATAGGCTACGATAGGGACCATAAGAAGTCAATAAGGAATAGGCTTCCTTATGGAATTAGGAAACCCTAATTAAAACTGAATCAGATTCCTATTTCCATAAATTATAATTCATACCACTAAAGAATGATAATTGCACTCCTACCCTTATCTCAAAAATATATTTCGAGCTCCATGTTATTAAATGCTTATTATCTCCCCATGTTAAGATTACAGATATCCATTAATTAAATATAATTATTGACAATCATATTTAATTAATTTCTTAAAATTCCTTGAGATCCTCTGCTTAACTTATCTGATATGTCGGATACAAAATCCACCTGCAGGGTTTGACATAATCAAAACTTATAAGCTTTCTCAAGGGGATATCATCAATCCCAAAATTGAGACATGGATTCCATCATTAATTAATATCCAGCACACAATTAATATTGCCACCCAATCCAATGAGATATTGACCCATTTAAGGATCTCACCCTTTTGGGGATCAAAGTGTAAATATCAAATGTATGTGTCTACAAATTAACTTAGGATTTAGAGCATAAGCACTCATAATAGCCATGAGGTATTAATTATCTTATAAGTCAGTATAAAGATAATTACCCCAAGTCAGTCCCATTTAATACATAAAGTTTACTAGCATAGTGAGTTAAAACTATACCGTTTTCCGTAGTCAAGACAAACCTACTACAACACCATGCTACAGTCCTACCGATGGTGTGTCTAATCCCATCTAAGACTGTAAACTAAAATCATACATTCTATAATATCTGATGGCCTGATCTTCCGCATGTAAGCCGAACTCTACACACCAAACCACCTACTATATAGAATGAGAGACACATATGCATAATAATAAATAAATAATATAATACAAACATTGCCCACACAGATTCTCATAAAAAAATGGATTAACTGATTTTATTAAATGAATAATAAATCAACTACATAAAGCATGGCTTTTAGTATATATCCCTAACAATATCAACATCAAACTCATCATCAAGAAACCCCAATATTATTGGAGAGATTTATTTTTATTTTGAACATAACTTCAAGGATACCTTGGAGGTATTGAAGTTATAATCATCATCTATCAAATATGTTTTTGATGTCAAGAGCTACTATCCATAAGGATTCACTCACCTCAAACTTCATGTCATCATTTAGAGGATGATGAACTAGTAAGTAAATAAAAATGTCAAAAAAGAAATGAGGTTAGGAAGAGATGAACATAATATGAACAAGCAAGTAAATAACAATCAATAGATGATAATCAATGTGATATTGGACTTGTAGCTTGGTGTTTCACTCATAGATGTTGACATTTGGACATGGAAGTAGCTTTCTAACTCAGAAATGCTTAGAGAAATGGTGGTTGGGTGTATTGATGATGAAATATATAGAAGAATGGTGGAGGAAAACAAGATTGAAACTCACTTTCTATAGAAAAATAGTAGGAGGAACCTCCTTTCTCACTTCGAAATCTATCTCTATCTCTCTTTCTCTCTACAACTTTATCAAGCTTTTCACTTGGCCCCCCCAAAATGAAGAGCAATGGGGGGTTTATATAGGCTAATTTGGGGTGGTTTTGGAATTTAGAAAGGTCTCCCATTGGTCCCAAACATCTGTGAACATCAAACTACATCGTTTTGGTTTTTAATTAATCAAATTGGACCCCCAATCAAAATTACAAAAATGGACTGTTCTGGGGGAGAGTGCTACGGCAGCACTGGGCTTGTGCCGCAGCGGCAGTGGGCCAGTGCCGTGGCGGCACTGCTCCTCCTTCGTCCAGATATTGCTGTTTAGGCCCCCAGAGGTTCCAATATTTGCGAAAAGGCCCTATTTTGTCCGAAATTCACAGAAAATGCATACGAACTCCAAATTGAGGTTGTGATATACTGTTGGAAAGGTAATGGAGTCTATTCCACATATAAAATAGTTTGGACATAGGTCAATTTAAAAAGGTTTGCTGTATTTGCGATAAAAGTCGATTTGATCGCCTTTTTCGCCTTCGAAAATTCATAATAAACTCGTTTTAAATCCGAAAATTGTGTATGATATACCGTTGGAAAGCTATTGACCTCTAGTATCCATGAAAAATGTTTGAAAATTTTTACGGTACTTCAGTTTCAAAGTCAAATTTTGGTCAAACTGGTCAAACCTGGGATTCCCGGGAAGTTCTGAAAACCTCTGGGAGCTCCCAGCAAATTTGGACGATTTTCTTTAAAAACTCATTTTAATACTATCCACATAATCTAGAATGATCCCAGCAAATTTGGACGATTTCGGTCAAACTCGGTTAAACTTGGTCAAACCTTGGTCAAACCTGGACAAACCTGGTCAACGGGGACTTTCCGGGAACTTTCGGGTCTTCTGGGGGTCTCTGGGAGCTGACGATTTCATCTGATTTTACTTAAAAACTCATTTTCTTACTTTTATTACGACATAGCATGTTTTCAGAACTTTTGGTCCAAATCTGGGAGTTTTTGGGCTATCAGGGGCATTTTGGTCATTCTGAGCATTTTGAGAAATATAACTAACTTCCAGGAGTCCTTTTGAGTCTTTTTCGATTATTGTGAACCACCAAGCTATGGGTCTCCTAAATCTGATAGCCGACAAAATGGGGTGTCTACAGTTTGTCCCTCTTTGGCATGAACTTGCAAGGCAACGCATGTCGCAAGCGAGTGCCAAAGCTTTGAAGAGACAGGTCTTTTTGGAGGCTATAGATTTAGGATACAGCGTTGCAAAAGATGCAATGATGCTGAGGCTAGTACTGGTCGTGCTCTGCGTGAGCTGCCTATGTATCCCAAGGTGAATCAGACCAGGACGTAGTTCGGGGCACAAAAGAATAAATCACACATACACATACACAACAATCAGGCGGATGCTATACTAAAAGAGTTATATGCAATGCATGGATGTGATATGAATTGTGTCATGAGTCCTATCATGTCTAGTGTTATGATCCTAGTATGAGCAGGTACTGTGGGGTATGCCACTCCGAGTGGGCTGGTGTTGTGCTAGTGTTTGCGACTATGATGTGGTGGATGACTCGGATAAGGACATCAAGGTTTAGAAGACTCTGGGTCTAGGGGCAAACTTCTGGAATTTGTGAAGTGTGCTTTGCAAGCGAATGTAGTCAGATGTGGGGTCCTTGAGGACGTTAATCAAAGATGAAGTTTGACAGATAACCGATGGACATGGAAATCCTGGACACAGAAATCCTAAGCATTCAAGTGATGAAAACCAGAGATGTCAAGCGACAGACACGAAAGCACCATTAATGGACATAGAAGCCCAAGATTTTGAATGGGAACGATGAACACAATACATTTTGAATGGGAGTGATGATAAACTAATGATGATTAATGAACTGATGATACACGAATCGAGATGACGAGTAGTTAGTGAACTATGTGACTGTCATGGGTTGGACCAACGGTTGGACTAACCGTGATCAGAAAAACTGACCATGCACTAATTAAGGTGACGAGTCAACAATGAACTACTATGACTGTCATGGATTGGACTGATGATGATGACTCGACAGTGAACTATTGTGATTGTCATGGATTAGATCAACAGTTGGACTAACTGTGATCAGAAGGACTGACGATGTACGAATCGAGATGACGAGTCGACAGTGAACTACTGTGATTGCCATGGATTGAACTGACGATGTACGAATCGAGATGACGAGTCGACAGTGAACTACTGTGACTGTCAGGATTAAACTGATGATGTACGAATCGAGATGACGAGTCGATAGTGAACTATTATGACTGTTATGGATTGCACTGACGATGTACGAATCGAGATGACGAGTCGACAGTGAACTACTGTGATTGTCAGGATTGAACCAATGGTTGGACTAACTGTGATCAAAAGAACTAACGAATTGATATGCCTACTGGGGATGAAACCTTGTCAATCTTGACTGAAATGGGCCACTGGAATGGATAATGCACTCTGCTAGGAAGAAGGAAATACGGCCATTGAATGGGAGTCAAGGTATCATTCTATTTGTGATGAGGGATACAGAGATGGTCTGCGGCAGTTAAGGTTTTGATAGTGAAAGAGGAGGGTGATCAACAATCACTCATGGACTTATGTTACTTTAGGATGAAAAAAGGTCATCAACGGCCACTCATGGACTTATGTTGCATGAAGAAAGACGAAAGATCAACAGCCACTCATGGAATTATGTTGCTAGGATGAAAGAAGATCATCAACATCCACTCATGGACTTATGTTGCATGAAGAAAGACGAAAGATCATCAGCCACTCATGGACTTATGTTGCTAGGAGAAAGGAAGACCATCAACAGCCACTCATGGACTTATGTTGCATGAAGAAAGATGAAAGATCAACAGCCACTCATGGACTTATGTTGCTAGGATGAAAGAAGATCATCAACAGCCACTCATGGACTTATGTTGCATGAAGAAAGACGAAAGATCAACAGCCACTCATGGACTTATGTTACTAGGAGAAATGAAGATCATCAACAGCCACTCATGGACTTATGTTGCATGAAGAAAGATGAAAGATCAACAGCCACTCATGGACTTATGTTGCTAGGAGAAAGGAAGATCATCAACAGCCACTCATGGACTTATGTTGCATGAAGGAAGATGAAAGATCAACAGCCACTCATGGACTTATGTTGCATGAAGATGATGGTTAACTTTTGGCGGTTTGGAAAGGGATAAAATTTGTATTTGCCCTAAGTTTGGACACTTCTCATGCTGACGCCTTGTCTAGTGTAGTAATGATGTTTGGTACTCCTGCTTGTATTGTCATTGGAATGCTCTTTATAACTTGATTTGAAAGATTCATTATTAGTCACTGCTGACTTACACATTTGAGACTACGACAAACTCTTTTTCTGAAAAAGACTATGACAGACTCAAAAATTGACAGACACCGACACGCGAGGGCGACAAATTTGACACCAAAATGAAACAAGCTCGACTTGCTAAAACTTGATGTGCTTTCATCATAAATGATGTACCATTTCTCTTATGAGTTCACTCCGCATAATTTTGATGATAAATCTCATTTTAAAAGTTCTTCCCTATTGATCTAATCAATTCTTTGCTTCTCCCAAAATGTGCTTTGGATTAGTGCCTTAACTTTTAGAATAAAAGATGCTCTATTTCAAAATTTTCAAAACAACTTGGTGACTTGATAACTCACCCTTTGGTGTGAAGGGATCATGTTAGGCAAACGGAGTTTGCCCCTAGTTCATAGGCAAACGAGGTAGGTGACCGTAATTTGCCCCTAGTTTGGAAGATGGTTGTTTGAAGGTTTTGGGCGAACGAGGTAGGTGACCGAAGTTTGCCCCTTATATGAAGGGTAGATAGTAAAATTCAGTCAAACGAGGCAGGTAGCCAAAGTTTGCCCCTAATGTGGAAGGTGATTTCTGTCTTGAGGCAAGGACCGTGACTTTAATCTCTCATATGCTCATAACTTTTGCCTAGGCACTGGTGAAGTGACCTAGCGAGCTATTTTCTCTCTTTTGTTATTGCTCACTCTGGATTTAGCTCTAATTTTTGCCTAGGCGTCCTTTCAGATTTTTGACCTAGCGAACCATCCTTCTTTTCTTTTTGAAAGTCTACCTACGTACCCCCGAGTGGGGATTAGGTCCAACGTAGTTTGAGCCAAGGCTTTGAAAGAAGGGGGGACTGATTATAATGGTGTCGACCGAACCGATGTGGTTGCCTATGTATCCGCGAGTGGGAATCAGGTCGAGCGTAGTTCAAGGCAAGGGTTTAAAAGAAATTGGTTTGATTATGATAGTGTCGACCGTACCGATACGGTTGCCTACGTATCCCTAAGTAGGAATCAGGTCAAGCGTAGTTCAAGGTAGGGCTTGAAAGAAATTGGGTATGAGGGATTTTTCAAACCAATCATCAAATAAGTTCAAACTTGAGCCACTTGTGGTAGCTTTGAATAAAAGGATTCAGTTTCAATCCCCCTTTCTTTTCTCTTTCTTGTTCTTTTTGTTTTGTTTTGAGGATTGATCCTTTTCACTTTCGCCTAGCCAGTCAATTTATAGTTGATTCATGTGAGATCTTTCCATCGCAATCTCGAAATTTCATGATGTAAGTGTCATCTCTCAGAATTTGTTTGTTGTCGTTTCGAGCCCTTTGAAACATGATCAAGGCGCGTTTTAATGACGTACCTTGAAGCATACAATTTTCTCATTTGTTTCATCAAAATTTTCTTCAACCTTTTGACTGGCTAGGGTCAGATTTTGGAAATCAACACCTTTTTAGCTCTCACTTTTGCCTAGGTGCCCTTTTCGGGTTTTCAACCTAGCGAGCTTTTCTTTTTTCTTTTTTTTTTCTTTTTTTTTGAAGGGGGAAGAAACTCATTGAAATGTTTGGCTACCAACAATGACTAAGTCTACATTGGACAGGTTTGTATGGCTCTTGATTGGACTGGGCTCAAGGCTTTAAAATGGTGGAAAAGGGTGTTGGGCAAGCCCCAAATCAGTTCCAAGTATGTCTTTTCGAAATTTGAGCAAAAACATCTTTGAATTCTTAAAGTAAGACTATTCAATTCTCGGCTCCTCTTCGGGGTCAGCGTGAAATCGACTTTGACCTTTTCAGGATTCCTCTTTTTTTTGTTTGCTTGATGCAAAAATTTATTATCTGTGATAGTTTGAAAACTGACCTTACAGTTCAGTGATTCATGCACTTACGACTATACACATCGGGTTAAGCAAAATGAGATTTTATTCCATCGAAAGAGAAAGATTACAGACTCATAACAACTTGATAACAAACAAACTCGATCACAAGACTAAACTTGAAATAGACTCTAAACATAGAACAGACATGACTAGACTCGACCTGGTCTCAAATGGAATGTCACAGTGACTCGCTTATTCTTTTTATTTCTTTTTCGAAAGAGCATCTTCATTTGGTTTTCTAGCAAGAGTCCCAATCACCATCACTTTACTTGCACAGGTTCAACATTCATGGTCCTCAGCGAAGGGGATCATTTAAATGGATAGGTCAAGGGTTGGTCCAGACAGAGGTAGTGGATTGGATTGGGGTGCGACACATCATCTAAGAGATCCTGAATTGAGTGACGGAGCCCCTTACAGTTGTCGGTCTCATGGCCTTGGTCTTGGTGGTAATCACAATACTTGGATTCATTGTACCCAGAAGGTAGGTGATTAGGAGGCTTACTGGGCTCCAAAGGTACAAGGTTGCCCTTTTGAACAAGGTGATTGAGAGCGGAGGATAAGCTTATGTCAAGTGTTGTGAAGACTCTTTGGTTTCCTTTCTTGTGCCTCTTACTGCAGTCATTTTGGCTTGGTGATGGTCTTAAGGCATTGACATCTAGGCTCTCTTGATCTTTACCAAAGGTATGGGGTCTCTTCTCCTTTTTCAGTGACCCAGCTCCATTGATCTTGCATTCACAGATAGCATCCTTGATTCTAGTCCCAACCTCAAACAAACTCTTCAAATGTTGAGATGGACTGGTAGAATAATTTTTCATGGTATACTGGTTGCAGGTTCTTGACCAGCATACGTACTTGCTCTTTCTCAACAGGCCTGTGGATCATTTGGGCTACTTTATTCCTCCATCTTCTCAAGAATGTAGTGAAGGACTCATTGAAATTCTGCCTGGTAGTTTCCAGATCTTGAATGGTGACATCAAGGTCTTGGTTGTAGGAGTAGTGATCAATGAAAGTTCTAGCAACATCTTCCCAAACTCGGGTCTTGGAAGTTTCAAGGGTTAGGAACCAGGATAGTGCGGCTTTCTGGAGGGTTTGAGGGAACAGCATAGCTATGTGCTCATGGGTGCAGCCCATTGACTGGAAAATGCTCATACAAAACTTCACGTGGCTCTTCAGATTTCCAGTTCCGTCAAAACGGTCGATTTCAGGCATCTTGAAGTTCTCGGGTAGCCTCACCTTGTTGGGCTCAAACAATCCTTCCAGATCTAACATGTAATCGTCGACCCCCTTACTCTTCCTTAGTATGTTCTCAAGCTTGTCTACCTTGTCCATTTTCTCTTGGAGTTTTTTCTCATATGCAGGCGGCGGGACCCCTTGAAACCATTCTTCTTCTCCATTATTTTCGGGAGGCGGTCCAAATCTAGGCGGTGGTGGTGGCATGAATCCTGGTGGTGGTAGGAACCCAGGTGGGTACTATGGCTGCTGTTGTCAGAATTCTTCCATAAATTTCAGAACTTAAGTCAGCCGATCTGACTGTTGATTGATTAATTCAGTGACCTTGGCTTCCAAAGTTTCCTGATTCATGTTGAATTTTCTCGGCGGACTGATTCTAACCAAATGACTGTTCGAACTTCTGACCCAGGATGGGGATCTCAGTGGCAGACTTTGGGAATCGATAATGACTTATAGATTCGAGAGGAGTGTATCAGATTCTGATAGTGATGACTGGAGAGACAATGACAGTGATGTTAACAAACGTGGACTGACTTGTGTACAGACCAACTAGGATAGTGCGTGCAGCCTGATGAGAATGGTGCATGCACATGAGACAAGCATGCGGATGCAATCCCTAATCTATATGATGCTCCTATTTACAACATATAGCAGTTAAACAAGTAAGGTCCTAGCTATATAGAGTGTGCTAACCTTACTTTCCAGTATGATCACCAAGGGATAACATGGATTTTTGGGATATTTCAGGAAGTTTAGATAGAGTTTTTGGGACAAACATGTATTTGGACGATTCGGAGGAATTTCCAGAAGTTATGGGAGTTTCTAGGAGAAATAGGGATTTCTGGTTGAATGGGACTGAACCTCTGGGAGAAACTAGTATTTTGGGTATTTCTGAGAAATATGGATAGAGTTTATGGGAGAAACAAGTATATCTGGGCATTTCTAGGTGATTTGGGCAGAGATGTTGGGATTTTTAGAGAATCTGGGTGATTTGGGTAGAGCTTCTGGGAAAACAGGTACTTTGGGTATTTCTGGGAAAGTCGGGCAGAGTTTCTGAGAGAAATTGTTATATTTGGGAAATCTGGGAGAATTGGATGACGGTGATCATACTGTCTAGCAAGTTTTCATAATCCTATGTCTTAGGACCAACAAACAAGGTTTACGGTGTATATCTTTGTGAACATGGAGCAGACATCCTTATCATGGTGCCTAGGCAGGTCAACTCAATGTAATCACATGTGATTGGTTGCCTTAGGAATCATAAGAAAGAGGTTCTGTTCTATGCCACATAAGCGTCTACACCGCGCAGGTAATCCCACCAGGGCATACAACAGTTATATCACATTGTCCAATTTGAAAAGATAAATGAATAGTCCTATGAAAGGTTCTACAGGAATCTATATGTAAAAGCTGGGTTTAGTCAAAGAGGGTCCGTTGACGAGAGTTCCAATATACTGTCAGATAGACAGTACAGAGGTTTTTACTCTTTTTGATATACCTTGGAAGGTACAGTATCAACGATGACTTGTGCCCAGGCATAGCAAGACCTGAACAATGTCAGCGCCGCATTTCAGACACAGTCAGAGGGTGAAAATGCTGGAGTGCAATGCGGTGAACAAGACACAGTAAAAAGATGATTTTAAGGATGCTTCTTATGAGTCAAACCTCTGTATTATTTTGTTTTGAAAATAAAAATCCCCAACAGAGTCGCCAGATTGTGGACACGCGAAATTCCACCTCTTTTGTTTGTTTTGAAATTGATTTGAAAAGAGAGAGAAAAGGTCTGTTGAAAACAGATACAGAGTCCCCACTTGGTCTTTAAGGAACCAAAAAACCTAATTTTGACTCACCCAAATGGATAAAGGCACCGACCCTTCATGACCAAAGAACTTGGCTCGGGGTTTTGGTACGAGAGAGGAAGGAGCCTTTGTCGCGACTGAAACACCCTCAACTCGCCCCGTCTTTCGACGGGCCTCAATTAGCATCCATATAATCATTTTATACTATATATGGTTCGACAATTAATACTATGATAGTATATTACATCACATAAGAAAATTTGAAATGGAAGATCTAAAGATAAGATATCATTCATAAGATCTAAGTCAAATATCATACAATGTAAAGTGAAAGATCACACAAATAAACCTAGGAAAAATCGTCTAATCATGTATCAAGTAATTAAGTTTCCCTAATCTAAAGGGGACATAAATTGTTCTTGAAACAAATAATCAAAGAAATCAAAATATACTTAGCAAGCTAGTACGATGCATGTTATTCTATGAGAAAGGAAGATCTCTCAATCCCCAGGATGGATGAGAAAGGAGGATTAGATCGAGGGGAAGCATGAACGTGTGATCATGATCATTCCTTATAATCTTCTTAGATTAGGAGTCACAAAAGCCCCAAATCTTTGCATGCATGCAATGTATGTATCTAGAATGTGCTAGGGTTGTAGTGTGCCTTGTGTTCATGGATTCCTAGAATGACTTAGAAGTCTAGAATGTGTATGAATGGATGAATGAAATCATCATGAGATATGTACAAATGTAGTATGAACTACTTCCTAAGATATGAACTATTTTGGAGTGCATATAAGCATCAAATCAAAGGGGGAAAGTAAAAATGTGCTTGCTGTGAATAGTGGACAGAACAGAACAGTAGCTCTTGACCAACAAATGGACCATTTTCAAGTATTTCCAAGTCAAACCAAAACTCGTGGGTGTTCTCTAATGAGTTGAGAAGATTTTTCAAGTGGTCTTGCATCCATACATTGAGTATTGATTTCTAGAGAAATCTTTGAACTCAGATCACTCACTGTTTTGACTCACTGTTTTGAAGATTTTGGGAAAAACTTGAGTTTTCTTTCTTGAAATCAAAATGAGAGGGATTGAGAGGGGTTTTGAAATAGAGGTTTTGAAAGTATATTTTCAACATCAAATAGAGATTATAACCTCTTGGAATATCAACATCAAACTCATCATCAAGAACCCCAATATTATTGGAGAGGTTCATTTTTATTTTGAACATAACTTCAAGGATACCTTGGAGGTATTGAAGTTATAATCATCATCTATCAAACATATTTTTGAGGTCAAGAGCTACTATCCATAAGGATTCACTTACCTCAAACTTCATGTCATTATTTAGAGGATGATGAACTAGTAATTAAATAAAAATGTCAAAAAAGAAATGAGGTTAGGAAGAGATGAACATAATATGAACAAGCAAGTAAATAACAATCAATAGATGATAATCAATGTGATATTGGACTTGTAGCTTGGTATTTCACTCATAGATGTTGACATTTGGGCATGGAAGTAGCTTCCTAACTCAAAAATGCTTAGAGAAATGGTGGTTGGGTGTATTGATGATGAAATATATAGAAGAATGGTGGAGGAAAACAAGATTGAAACTCACTTTCTATAGAAAAATAGTAGGAGGAAGCTCCTTTCTCACTTCTAAATCTATCTCTATCTCTTTCTCTCTACAACTTTATCAAGCTTTTCACTTGCCTCCCCCCCCCCAAATGAAGAGCAATGGGGGGTTTATATAGGCTAATTTGGGGTGGTTTTGGGATTTAGAAAGGTCTCCCATTGGTCCCAAACATCTGTGAACATCAAACTACATTGTTTTGGTTTTTAATTAATCAAATTGGATCCCCAATCAAAATTATAAAAATGGACTGTTCTGGGGAAGAGTGCCGCGGCGGCAAAGGGCCTGTGCCGCGGTGGCAGTGGGCCAGTGCCGCGGCGGCGCTGCTCCTCCTTCGTCCAGATATTGCTATTTAGGCCCCCAGAGGTTCCGGTATTCGCGAAGAGGCCCTATTTCGTCTGAAATTCACAGAAAATGCATACAAACTCCAAATTGAGGTTGTGATATACCGTTAGAAAGATAATGGAGTCTATTTTACATAAAAAAAAATAGTTCGGAGATAGGTCACGTTGAAAAGTTTTGCGGTATTTGCGATAAAAGTCGATTTGATCGCCTTTTTCGCCTTCGGAAATTCATAATAAACTCGTTTTAAATCCGAAAATTGTGTGTGATATACCGTTGGAAAGCTATTGACCTCTAGTATCCATGAAAAATGTTTGAAAATTGTTACGGTACTCCGATTTCAAAGTCAAATTTTGGTCAAACTGGTCAAACTTGGGATTCCCGGGAAGTTCTGGAAACCTCTAGGGGCTCCCAAGATCTGATGTTTTCGCTCGATTTTCTTTTAAAACTCATTTTAATACTTTCCACATGATCTAGAATGATCCCTGCGAATTTGGATGATTTTGGTCAAACTCGGTCAAACTTGGTCAAACCTGGTAAAAGGGGACTTTTCGGTAACTTCCGGGACTTCTGGGGGTCTCTGGGAGCTGACGATTTTATCTGATTTTACTTAAAAACTCATTTTCTTACTTTTCTTACGACATAGCATGTTTCCAGAACTTTTGGTCGAATTCTGGGAGTTTTGGGGCTATCAGGGGCATTTTGGTCATTCTGAGCATTTTGAGAAATATAACTAACTTCCAGGAGTCCTTTTGAGTCCTTTTCGATCATTGTGAACCACCAAGCTATGGGTCTCCTAAATCTGATAGCCGACAAAATGTGGTGTTTACACGAGTAAAAATCAAGACTATGGCAAACTGTCAACACAGCAAAATACAGACAAGGACGGAACATTTAGCAAATACTGGGGCATTGAGTTCATAGAGTCAAAATGCTTTGCTTCTAGTGTTCCAACAAGAAACAAGACAGACAATGTTCATTAACTTGTGAACATTCTTTCACAATCGATAGACTCTGTAGACACCCCAATTTGTCGGCTATCAGATTCAGGAGACCCATAGCTTGGTGGTTCACATTGATCGAAAAAGACTCAAAAAGAACTTCTGGAAGTTAGTTCTATCTCTCAAAATACTTAGAATGACCAAAATGCCCCTAAAAGCCCAAACACTCCCAGATTTGGACCGAAAGTTATGGAAACATACAACGTCATAAGAAAAGCAATAAAATAAGTTTTAAAGCAAAATCGGGTAAAATCTTCAGCTCCCAGAGACCCCTGGAAGTCCCGGAAGTTCCCAGAAAGTCCCCGTACACCGGTTTGACCAGGATTTGACCGAAATCATTCAAATTCTCTAGAAAGTTCTGAGATCATACTAGATTATGTGAAAAGTATTAAAATGAGTTTTAAAAGAAAATTGGACGAAAACGTCAGCTCATGGGAGATCCCAGAGGTTCCCAGAACTTCATGGATATCCCAAGTTTGACCGATTTGACCTAAAAGTTGACTTTGAAACCGAATCGCTATGTCATTTTTCATACATTTTTTATGGATACTAGAGGTCAATAGCTTTCCAATGGTATATTGCACATAATTTCTGAATTCAAAACGAATTTATTATGGATTTCCGAAGGTGAAAAAGATGATCAAATCGGCTTTTATCGTAAATATCGCAAAACTTTTCAAAGTGACCTGACTCCAAACTATTTTTATTGAAAGTAGACTCCATTAACATTCCAACAGTATATTACAAGCTCAATTTGGAGTTTGTACGCATTTTCTATGAATTTCAGACGAAATAGGGCCTTTTCGCGAATACCGGAACCTTTGGGGGCCTAAATACAAATTTTTGGGCGTCTGAGGAGCAGTGACGCGTCGACACTGGGACACTACCGTGGCAACACATGGCCAGTGCCGCAACGACACTCAACCCCCGCAGAATCTATTTTTAAACTTTATTTTGGGGTCCAAATTGAATAATTGAAAGCCAAAACGACGTAGTTTCTTGTTCGCAGATGTTTGGGACCAATGGGAACACTTTCTAAATCCCAAATCCACCCCAAATTGGCCTATATGAACCCCCCTTTGATTTTTATTTTAGGGGGGCCAAGTGCAAAGTTCATAGAAGTTGTAGAGAGAAAGAGAGATAGAGATAAGTTTAGAAGAAGGAAAGGGAGCTTCTCCCATTTATTTTCTATAAGAAAGTGTGTTTCAATCTTGTTTTCTTCCATTACTTCTCTTATATTTCACATTCCAGTCCTCCCTAACCACTATTCTTGAGCTATCTTGAGTTAAGAAGCTACTTTCATGTCCAAATGTCAATATCTATGAGTGAAACACCAAGCTACAAGTCCAAAATCACATTGATTATCATCTATTGATTGTTATTATATGCTTGTTTATATAAAAGTTCATCTCTCCTTACCTCATTTATTTTTTATTTTTCTTTGTTTACTTACTAGTTCATCATCATCTAGATGATGACATGAAGTTTGAGGTGAGTGAATCCTTATGGATAGTAGCTCTTGATCTCAAAAACATGTTTGATAGATGATGATTTCAACTTCAATACATTCCTATGTATTCTTGAAGTTGTCTTCAAAATGAAATGCTCTCCAACAATCTTGGAGGTTCTTGATATGAGTTCAATATTGATATTTTAAGTGGTCATAATCTCCATTTAAGTACTGAAAGTATGCTCTCAAAACTCCTATTTCAAAGCCCTCCTAAACCCCTAATATTTGGATTCTAAGAAATAAACCTTGTTTTCTAAAAAATCTTCAAAATAGTGAGTCATTTAATTTCAAAGAATTATTCTGAGTTCAATACTCAATATATGAAGGTAAGGCCACTTTGAAAGTCTTACTAAATCATTGGAGAACACCTATGATTTTTGGCTTGACTTGGAAATACTTGAAAGGATTCCATTTTAGTCCAAACATTCTCTCAAGATATTCTTCCTTTACTATCACAACAGCCTGGTTGACTTTCAACTTGTTTTATAGAACACTTTTCCAAAAGGAGTGGTCCCAACCTATTTTTTCCTTGAACTTCAGTGTCTTAGGGAATTTTATGTATAATATGGGCTTCCAAATGTTTTGTTTTCATTTTCTAAGAGTTTCCAACATTTCAGTCAACAGTACAAACTCTGTTTCTGAGTAACCTCTATTGTTCATATGATTTCTATCAATTTGTAATAGTTATTGTAGATTGGCTTTTTGAAATGTGTTCTAGACACAATAAGAATGATCTCCATTAAAAATCATGCACTAAAAACATTTCTAACCTCACCTTTCCATTTTCACAAGATGAACTCACTGTTCTGTCCACTATTCACAGTAAGCATGTTTTATTTGTTTTTCTTTGATTGGATATTCATATGCCTTCCAAATTAGTTCATCTCTTAGGAAGTAGTTCATACTACATTTTTACATATTTTATGATGATTTCGTTTATGCATTCATGCATATTTTAGACTTATAAGTCACTTTAGAAAGTCCATGTACACAAACACACTACAACCTTTGCACATTCTAGGATCATACATTGCATCCATGCAATATTTGGGGTTTTTGTGACCCCTAATCTAAGAAGATTATAAGGAATGAAGTTGATCACCCGTTCATGATTCCCCTCGATCACATCATCCTTTTTCATCCATCCCAAGGATTGAGAAGTTTTCTTTTCTCAAAGATTAACATGTATCATTCTAGTTTGCTAAGCACAGTTTGATCTCTTTGATTATTTGTTTCAAGAACAATTCAAATTAGGAAAACTTAATTACTTGATATGTAATCAGACAATTTTTCATAGGTTTGTTTGTGTGATCTTTCACTTTAGATTGTGTGATATTTGTATTAGATCTTATGAATGATATCTTATCTTTTGATCTTCCATTTCAAGATTCTTATGTGATGTAATATACCTATCATAGTACTAATTATCGAACCAAACATAGTAAAAGATGATTGTTTGGATAGTAATTGAGGCCCATCGAGAGACGGGGCGAGGTGAGGGTGTTTTAGTCGTGACAAAGGCTCCTTCTTCTCTCATACCAAAACCCCGAGCCAAGTTCTTTGGTTATGAAAGGCCGCTGCCCTTTATCTGTTTGGGTGAGTCAAATTGGTTTCTTGGTTCCCTAAAGTCCAAGTGGCGACTCTGTATCCGTTTTCAACAGACCTTCTTTTTCTCTCTTTTCATTCCAAATCAATTTCAAAACAAACTGAAAGAGTGGACGACCGATTCTGCATGTTGATGTTGTCAGAATCAAGATATAAAAGTATTCTTTACTTTTCAAAGGATTTGGAGTGTGGAAGTAAAGGTCGAACCCACAGAGATTGATTACTACAGCAACTTAATTTTAAAACCTAAGTCTAATTAATTAGGAAAAACGGATTTTGATTTGGATTTAATTAAACTAATAACAATAAAAATAAATCTAAACTATGAAAGCAATTAAAAGTGTTTTTAATGAATGTTTAAGGAAACCTAGGATTGCAAATCCACCACTAGCTTCATAATAGGAATATTTATGAATTACTTTAGCTTATTACGTTGGATGAATATGGGGAATTGTAGCTACAAGCCCAATTCCTCCGACAAGAAGATAATCATGGTTCAAGCACCAACATAATCCATCTTCGGGTAGCACGAATTATCTCACACTAAACTAGGGTTGTGATCCAATCCGTCTAACCTAGGCATGGACTATTCGGATACTTGATAGCACGAATCAATAGAGCACCATCACATGTAAACAATCTAAACAAGCACAGCAAGAATAGATCGTCGAGCACATCACAGTCAAAACAGATCTAAGACAAGAATAAATTCTGAAAGCAATGATTTAATCAATAGAAGCACGATTTGTTAATAAAAATCCTCTCAACATGTGACTGTCATCCTTACATAATAGAACTAAAATAAAAACATAAATAAAACCCTATTACTCATCTAGGGCTTCATTGAAACCCTAGATCAATGATCTAGCCGTCCATGGAAGTAGTAGATAGCAAGAGGTTGATGGAGGAGGCCATGGAAATCCTTGGTCTTCTTCTTCTTCTCCTTGCTTCCCTCTCTTCAATGGCTGGAAGTATGGTTGTATATGGTGTGTATAATAATTGCCAACCCCATAATTGAGTAAATTTGGAGTTTATATAGAGTTTGTACAAGCTTTGGAAGGCTTCCCAACCCGAAACGAACTGAAACGCATGTAATTTACAGTCTGGACGTCGTTCAGCAGTTTCGTTTGCACAGGAGTCTTCAGTATACTGAAATACGCAACATTGATTTTTGGACATATCGCGCGAGCGGGTCGCGCGAGCGCGACATTTGGACCTTCGCGCGCGCGGATCGCGCGAGCGATTTCTGGGTTCTCGCGCGAGCGGATCGCGCGAGCGATTCTCGGATTTCGCGGGCGCGGGTCGCGCGCGCGACTTGGCTTTTTCAGCTTCTTCAACTATGCTTTTTCACCCTGTTTAGCCTGGTTTAGTTGATTTCTTCCAAAACCTGTCAGAAACTAGAAAACAGAGTAAAAATATACAAAAACAGGATAAAATGTACTAACAAATGCTCATTAAGGCGTATATTTAGGATTAGTTCTCTCCCGATCACACCCCCAAACCTACATTTTGCTAGTCCTCGAGCAAAACTAAAATAAAAACTACTAATAAAAATCTATTCCATTTTCGTATGGATCACGATTGCATTTAGCGTATGCAACAAGCCTTTTAAACCCCTAGGTGTCCCTAGTCGGACGAGTGAAGTCTCGTGAGGGTTCTCGTCAACAAGTTTCCCACAACCATCTTTATTAACTTCTAAATTTAAAAAGTTTTATTAAAAACAAAGAACATAATATTCAATACTCCTTATTATAAACCAATGATTCGAAATAGAATAATGAACAAGAAGAAACATAATGAAACATCCACCTAAATCATGAAAAACAATCTCAAGCACATGCATCGTATAAATCAATAGAATTTCTCATAAAACTGCACGTGTGTGATGTGGTAGTCAAATGAACACGCGCATGTCATAAACTTGGAATATAACCCGGATAACCATTTAACTATGTCTCGACTACGAATCTCACAATTAATTACACTCTCAAATGAAACACTCAGAAACAGGTGTAATTTTATCTAGTATATGCGAGCGAAAGAAATATATTTTCAAAACGATAAATGCTCACATATGACTCGAAAAAGACGCATGACACGAAAAAAATAGTAGTCTCATGGATAGGACGCCAATAATCAAGAGAAATTAATCATTACCATGTTTTAATCTCCCTCCCATCGTTTACATATCAAAACCATGTTTTCCTAGGATCAAATAGGACTTTTTAAAGGTTGTAATGTGGCTCAGGTAATGAAAAAGGATAGAATGGATATATCAAGTAGTTTCAGAATGGCATTGCAAGGCACGTTCGATTTCTTTCATTCTTCTTCTACAAACTTTCATCTTTTCTTTCTCTTCAGTCCTTTTCATTTTTTTTCTTCTTTTAACGTTTCTTTCATCATCATTTTTTTCTCAACCTTCCTCTTCTGTATTATTTTCTTTTCCTTTTTCTTTTCTTGCTTCTCAAATGATTATTTATCGAATATCAAGCAACTACCCCAATAGCATCTTATTTTCTTCTTCTTCTCAATCACACATCGCCTTAACACCACTAAAAGTTGATCAATCCTTCAGGGGTGAACTCCAAGTTGGCCAAATTGGAGCAAAAACAAGGATAATGGTAATTAAAGAAAGAAAACGGCATTTTAATGGCTCAAAAGGGAGAACTAAGGAAATTTTATCTTTTATCGGCCGACAGTAAACAAAGAAGGCCTAAAATCATTTCCTAGGGTTATATGGTTCTTCAATGTTTACGACGGAAGATTATTTAGCATGGTAACAAATATTTTAACTTGACTATCAACCAAAACAAGAATAATGAGACTAAACAACAAGTTAATGCGCTATTTCAATGAAATTCGACAAACACAATGTATTTATAACCCTCAAAACAGAAAAGATAGGCTCAAAAGCTCACTGGGCTTAGTCTCCACCTTATGTTATCTAGAAATCCGAATCATATTATAGTTGACATCAAACATGTATTCAAGTGACTACGTGCAGTGCACAAGTTTACGTGCAAATCTATGATATAAAACTACGATTCCAACAATACATAACCTAAAACGTTTCATCATAACTTCAACAAATGTTTAATCACGTCTTCTCTTGTTTATCATTCTATAACAATCCAAATTTTTTAACAAAGAGTATCAAATTGATATTTAGATTGCAAAAACATAGGTAAAATCGTTTATTTAAACACACTTATTGAAAATTTTAAAATGTTGTATAAATTTTGTATAAAATAATGTGCCTGTGTGTGCATACCCCCAAACCTAAACCTTTCATTGTCCCCAATGAAACAACAAAATGAAAGAACGGAGAGTAGGTAATAAACAGGTAAATGATAAACAGGTAAATGTATAAAAATTTGGCGATAAAGTTCAAATGTACCTGGTAATACTAGATAAACGAAAAGAAACTAACAAAAATACATTAAACATCGCTAAAAGAAATGTAAATAAATTAAACCAAAATAAATAAACTAGAAGTTTGAAAATAAAAAGATAATAAACTATAAAACAGAACCAGAACTACAAAACTAACAAAGGACTACATCTAAAAATACTTACGAAAGAAAAACAGAAAAATAAAAACTATCAGAACAAGTATGGGGGGAAAGGATACAGAAAACAAAAGAAAATATCAGAAAATTGGGGAATCGCGCGAGCGGTCCGCGCGAGCGGCCGTCGCGCGCGCGAATTCCCAGGTTTTTTTATTTTTTTATTTTTTCTCTGAAAATCTTTCTCGCGCGAGCGAGGTACCTCGCGCCCGCGATTCCAGGCGCGAGTAACTGCTGAGGCCTCGTAATAAAGAAAAGCAACGAAAAACACTAAGTGGCAATCTCGCGCCAGCGGGCCGCGCGAGCGGGCCGCGCGCGCGAGATTGGTTATTTTCCATTTTTTGGTTAAAATTTTGTATATACTATTAAAATAACTTAATTCCAACCCCCAAACCTATCCAGAATGTCCAAAACAGACTCAAACAGACTCAAAAACGACCAAAAACAAGATAAACGGATGAAATAAAGCTTGGGTTGCCTCCCAAGAAGCGCTAACTTTTACGTCTTTAGCTAGACCTTTCTAGCATAAGACTCATGGAGGCCGTAAATCGGACTGTGTACCCCTAAGGATGTCCGGTAGAGCTCGATGGTAAGCAGAAATAACATCGCTTTGATTTAAATCGATTAACGGTTTGTCATTATGTTCAAATCGATTTCTTACCTTCCGAGTAGATTCCGCATTAGGGTCCACGAGATTAGGATTCATCCACTCATCATCGTCCGCTATATTGTTTTCCCCACTCACATTTATTTCTTTGGTAGGCGCAATATTCCGTTTTACCTCACCTTCCGCCTCACATAGGTAATCGTCGTCTTTAGGAGGTTGATCCATAGCATTAAAAACGTTTAATTTTAAATTCATGTTCCCAAACGACACTTTCATCACCCCTGTTCTACAATTGACACGTGCGTTGGCCGTGGCTAAGAATGGACGGCCTAGAATGACAGGAGTGTGTTTTCTAGCATCTAGCATGGGCTCAGTGTCAAGGACCATGAAATCAACAGGATAATAGCATTTATCAATCTTTACTAGTACATCCTCGACGATTCCTCTAGGTACTTTGACGGAACGATCCGCTAATTGTATTGTAGCGGCCGTAGGTTTTAGTTCACCTAGTCCTAGTTGTTTATAGACGTGATAAGGTATGAGATTAACACTAGCTCCTAAGTCAAGGAGAGCCCTATGAATGATAGTGTCACCTATGACACATGAAATCGTAGGCGTACCTGGATCCTTATACTTCGGAGGTGAGTGTTGAAAAATTGAACTTACCTTTTCCGTGAGGAAGACCTTTTTAGGAGTATGACTCCGTATTTTGCGCTTTTGAGTACAAAGGTCTTTTAGACATTTAGCATAAGCGGGAATTTGCTTAATTGCGTCGAGGAAAGGAATATTAATTTTAACTTGTTTGAACACCTCGAGTATATCCTCAACCTTAGACCCTTTCTTAGGCAAATGTGACGGTCCCTCAACGTTTGGTGGATATGGCATTCTTGGAATATGATTCGTTGAGACCGGTTCATTTTCTTTTCTACTTTGATTCACATCCTCACCTTTTTCCTTATTCAAATTTAAATTTTTATCTTTCTCACCCCATCCGGAATTACAACAACTTCCTCATCTCGAGTAGTCGTCCTAGTCAAAACAGCGTTCACGCTCTCACTCGTACTACCCACTGCGTATTGCCCCTTAGGTTGCTGAGTAGGTTGACTCGACAACTTACTCTCAGTTAAACGGTTTAATGTATTAACAATTTGTCCCATTTGGGACTCCAGTTTTGCGATGGATTGTGTGTGAGAGTGTACTAACTGAACCACCGAACCAAAGTTTTTAAGTGAGGCCAACACCTTCTCCTCAAAGGCATTATTGCGTGGAGGTGGAGGAGGTGGTTGGTATTGACCTTGTTGGTATTGGGGTCGGTACGTATTTGGAAAA
This sequence comes from Hydrangea macrophylla, assembly GCA_033977485.1. Taxonomy (NCBI): domain Eukaryota; kingdom Viridiplantae; phylum Streptophyta; class Magnoliopsida; order Cornales; family Hydrangeaceae; genus Hydrangea; species Hydrangea macrophylla. Next base: position 36,916,984 of record CM066990.1, read on the forward strand.
TTAGTCGACCTAGGATTATAATTATTTTGTGGGAATTGTTGCATAGAATTAACGTGTTGTTCAACAAATTCCGGATATTGAGATGCAGAAGGACATGCAAAGATATTATGGGACGGTTCAGAACATACTGCACATACTTCTAAAGAGGGTGGATTAGACGTTTTGTTCATTTGCATAAGTCGGTCAAGTTTTCTATTTAACTCTTGTATTTGAATTGATTGACTTGACTCAACTGTCACCTCTCGCTTAGGTTGAAGGTATCCCTCAGAACGTACCGACACAGCCTGATGCATCGAGTTCTCGCTTAACGTTTCAAATATTTTCCAGGCCTCGTCGGCGCTTTTGTGTAGGAAAGTTCCCGCACAAACGGCATCGACGGTATTTCTAACCGAGGGAATAAGCCCCTCGTAGAAGACCTGAACAAGTTGCCACTTAGGAACCTGATGATGTGGACACGAGCGTAACAATTCTTTAAATTTTTCCCACGTGTCATAAAGCGTCTCCCCATCTTGCATTACAAAATTAGTTATATCTTTTCTTATCTTATTTGTACGCATAATAGGGAAAAACTTTTGCAAAAAGGCGGTGTGTAGGGGTTCCCATGTTTTTATTGTGTTTGGCTCAAGTGATTGGAGCCAAAACTTAGCTTTGTCTCTTAAAGAAAATGGAAAGAGCCGCAATTTTAAATCATCATCAGTAAGATTTTGAATTTTCAAAGTGGAGCATATGTCTTGAAAATCTCCTAAGTGTTTATATGGATCTTCATTTAAACGACCATGGAAGGAAGGTAGTAGCGAGATCGTAGACGACTTTATCTCAAAGTGAGATGCCGTCGCCTCCGGTAATTCGATACCGGCTTGTGGCGTGTAAGTAGTAGGAATAAAATAATTTATAAGTGGAGGAGGTGGCGGTATATTAAGATTGTTCATATTAGCTCCGTTGTGATTTTGGTTGTCGTCGTTATTATTTCCAATGTCCGCCATTTTAATCGGTTCTATGTTATGAAAGCGTGGTTTCTTTAGTTTTGTAAGAGTACTACGTATTTCGGATTCAAATAATGACGTTGGTTTTGGTGTCAAATCGTCGTCTATTAAAAATTCTGTTCTAGAAGTTAAGTTTGAGGACTTGTGAAGTCTTAAGGTACGTTCAAGTTCAGAGTCAAAAGGTTGTAATTCCGGTTTGTTTGAACGTGTACCTAACATAAACTAAAACAAAAGAAAAGAAAATAAAAACAAAGACTAACTAAACAAAAGAAACAAAGAGCAATCACGCAAATAGGACGACAAGCACTCAACTACTATGATGCATGCAAAGTATCCTGTAATGCAATGACCGCGTCAAGCCCAGCGCCCCGGGTTTCCTAGCTAATGCAGTGCAATTAACCCTAAACTAATGCAAATAGTGCGTCACAGCGCCCTGACTTACAGTGGTTTAAAGTGAATTCCAAAGGAAGCAATTTATTTACTTTTATTTATTTTATTTTTGCGTATGCTCCTTTGATGTAATTAGCTACTCCACTCGGAAACGTTGAAGTCTACAAAATAAAAGAACAAGTTAGTAACTAAAAATAAAACAGAAAATAAGAAAAATAAAAACTAATCTAATATTTACGAATTAACTAAACTACGATTATAAAACTAAGAGTAGTAATACAATCCCCGGCAACGGCGCCAAAAATTGATGTTGTCAGAATCAAGATATAAAAGTATTCTTTACTTTTCAAAGGATTTGCAGTGTGGAAGTAAAGGTCGAACCCACAGAGATTGATTACTACAGCAACTTAATTTTAAAACCTAAGTCTAATTAATTAGGAAAAACGGATTTTGATTTGGATTTAATTAAACTAATAACAATAAAAATAAATCTAAACTATGAAAGCAATTAAAAGTGTTTTTAATGAATGTTTAAGGAAACCTAGGATTGCAAATCCACCACTAGCTTCATAATAGGAATATTTATGAATTACTTTAGCTTATTACGTTGGATGAATATGGGGAATTGTAGCTACAAGCCCAATTCCTCCGACAAGAAGATAATCATGGTTCAAGCACCAACATAATCCATCTTCGGGTAGCACGAATTATCTCACACTAAACTAGGGTTGTGATCCAATCCGTCTAACCTAGGCATGGACTATTCGGATACTTGATAGCACGAATCAATAGAGCACCATCACATGTAAACAATCTAAACAAGCACAGCAAGAATAGATTGTCGAGCACATCAAAGTCAAAACAGATCTAAGACAAGAATAAATTCTGAAAGCAATGATTTAATCAATAGAAGCACGATTTGTTAATAAAAATCCTCTCAACATGTGACTGTCATCCTTACATAATAGAACTAAAATAAAAACATAAATAAAACCCTATTACTCATCTAGGGCTTCATTGAAACCCTAGATCAATGATCTAGCCGTCCATGGAAGTAGTAGATAGCAAGAGGTTGATGGAGGAGGCCATGGAAATCCTTGGTCTTCTTCTTCTTCTCCTTGCTTCCCTCTCTTCAATGGCTGGAAGTATGGTTGTATATGGTGTGTATAATAATTGCCAACCCCATAATTGAGTAAATTTGGAGTTTATATAGAGTTTGTACAAGCTTTGGAAGGCTTCCCAACCCGAAACGAACTGAAACGCATGTAATTTACAGTCTGGACGTCGTTCAGCAGTTTCATTTGCACAGGAGTCTTCAGTATACTGAAATACGCAACATTGATTTTTGGACATATCGCGCGAGCGGGTCGCGCGAGCGCGACATTTGGACCTTCGCGCGCGCGGATCGCGCGAGCGATTTCTGGGTTCTCGCGCGAGCGGATCGCGCGAGCGATTCTCAGATTTCGCGGGCGCGGGTCGCGCGCGCGACTTGGCTTTTTCAGCTTCTTCAACTATGCTTTTTCACCCTGTTTAGCCTGGTTTAGTTGATTTCTTCCAAAACCTGTCAGAAACTAGAAAACAGAGTAAAAATATACAAAAACAGGATAAAATGTACTAACAAATGCTCATTAAGGCGTATATTTAGGATTAGTTCTCTCCCGATCATGTGTCCACAGACTCATGCATCAAACACTTTTGTAAATACTCTGTACATAGCATAACATTGCATTCAAAAACAAAAAAATCGTTCATAACTTACAATATGACAGAAAATGCACATCTTTTGTAGTAGGGCAACTAGTCCTGATACTTCCATCATCCTTGTAAGGAGAACCCTTTCTAACACTTCAAAAAACCTCACCACTGACCCAACATAGCTCCAAAAGCCTTACCATTACATACAATATTTGCCCAGGCTCACCAACTCTATAGCAATCCATCTGCTCAAATCCATATGGCAAATCAACCTCCCCCTCTACGGATCATCAATAAGTATGTCCCCTACTCGAGATCACCAAGCCTATATCATCTTCAACAATAGGTGTGAGTCTGTCAAGTGGCATCCTGTTTATATCATTCAGCCTCAGGTATGAGTTCGTCAAGTGGCATCCCGTTTCATATCATCCAACATCAGGTGTGGGTCCATCAAGTGGCATCCTGTTTTATAACATACAACATTAGGTGTGAGTCCGTCAAGTGGTATCCTATTCATATCATCCAGCTGCAGATACGAGTTCATCAAGTGGCATCCTGTTCATCTCATTAAGTATCAAATATGACTCTGCCAAGTGGAACCCCGTTTCATATCATCCAACATTAGGTATAAGTCCGTCAAGTGGCATCCTGTTTCATATCATCCATCCTTAGGTGTAAGTTTGTTAAGTGGCATCCTGTTAATCTCATTCAGCCTTAGGTATGTATCCGTCAAGTGGCATCCTATTTCATGTCATCCAACATTAGGTGTGAGTCCGTCAAGCGGCATCCTGTTCCATATCATCCAACATCAGGTGTGAGTCCGTCAAGTGACATCATGTTCATGGCATCCTGTCAACATCATAATCAGGCATAAGTCTCTCAAACAACATTCTACTTACATCAACATCAAGCATCAGGTATTTTTCTTACCCTCCCGCACTCTATAGTAATCTTGCAAACAACATTTTGCCAATATTACCTCTTACTCTCACAGCAATCATGCCACACGTGGAATTTTGCTTTCTGTTACCTTCAACGGTCACGCGTATCGCATTCTACTGATCTTGCTCCATATCAATCACCCGTATCAAATTTTACTGTTCTTAACTCATGGCAATCACAAGTATCGCATTTTGCCATTCTCTATCCCACAACGATCATGCCTCACGTGGCATTTCGCTCTTGAATTCTCATAGCAATTACGCTCCACGTGGCATTTTTCCCTCTTGTATCCTCAATAGTCATGCGTATCGCATTCTGCTGACCCTACCTCCACAACGATCACCCATATCGGATTTTACTGCTCTTATCTCTTATCTTACGGTAATCACACGTAAAGAATTTTGACACTCTCTATCCCGCAATGATCATGCCCACGTGGTATTTTCCTCTCTCATATCCTTAACAGTCATGCGTATCACATTCTGCTGACCTTACCTCCACAGGGATCACCCGTATCGGATTTCGCTGCCCTCATCCCTTATCTCACGGCAATCACATTTTTCGTATTTTGCCAATCTCTATCCCACAGCAATCACGCCATGCGCTGTGCATGGCATTTTGCTCTATCATATCCTCAATAGTCACACTTATCGCATTCTGCAGACCTTACCTCTATAGTAATCACCCGTAATGGAGCTCTCATCTCTCATTTCACGGCAATCACGCGTATCACATTTTTCCACTCTCTATCCCGGAGCAATCATGCCCTACGTGGCATTTTGCTATCGAATAATCACTTTAATCACAACCCACGTGAAATTTTGCTCTCTCATATCCTCAACTGTCATTCGTTTTGCATTCTATTGACCTTACCTCCACAACGATCACCTGTATTGAATTTTGTTGCTCTCATCTTATGGACATCAGGCGTATCAAATTTTGCCACTCACGTGGCATTTTGCTCTAGAATCCTCACATAAATCACGCCCCACGTGGCATTTTGCTCTCTCATATTCTCAATAATCACATTTATCGCATTCTGCTGACCTTACCTCCACAGTGATCACCTATATCAGATTTTGCTGCTCTCATCTCTCATCTCTCATCTCTCATCTCATGGCAATCACGCGTATCGTATTTTGCCACTTTCTATCCCGCGTCGATCACGCCCCATGTGGCATTTCGCTCTCAAATCCTTACAGCAATCACGCCCCATATGGCATTTTGCTCTCTCACATCCTCCGTAGTCATGCATATCACATTCTGCTGACCTTACCTCTACAGTGATCACCAGTATCAGATTTTACTGTTCTCATCTCTCATCTCACGGCAATCATGCGTATCGCATTTTTTCACTCTCTATCCGCAACGATCATGCCCTACATGGCATTTCGCCCTAGAATCATCATAACAATCTCGTCCTATATGGTATTTTGCTCTATCATATCCTCAGCTGTCACATGTATCGAATTCTATGGACCTTACCTCCACAGCGATCACCCGTATCGGATTTTGTTGCTCTCTTCTCTCGTCTCACGACAATCACATGTATCACATTTTTCCATTCTCTATCCTACAGTGATCATACCCCATGTGGCATTTTGTTCTCTTAGGCCAATAGCAATCACGCCCCACTTGGCATTTTGCTGTTCTATCTCACAATGATCATGCCCTATGTGGCATTTTGCTCTTCACCATCCTAACATGGCATCCTCTTCATCATTCACGAACCATGCACAGTCTGATTCTCCTTACAGGAGATACATAGGTAGCTCAGTGACCTCGACCATACCCTTACTTTACTACATTTCCAGTTAGAGTTCAAGATTACACAGTTATGCATTTCTCGACTATACCATCCCTCTTCTATTTGATTCTCACTTGAACCCCCAGCGGAGTCATTTGCCCATTCTGGTAACGTGAAGCTATTCACCCAATCTTGTAATACTCCCAATTCCCAGCTGCCTAACTTGGCACACCACTCACTTGCCTACTCTGGCACATCACTTCACTCTTCACCAATCATGGCGTCACTCACTTGAACTACGCTCTTTATGATTCTTCTCCACATAAGATACATAGGCATCTCGGGCAGACTTTGAGATCATTCGTATTCTTGTACATGGTTTGGATTATAAAAAAAATATAAACAAAAAAAAAGAACAAAAATTCAAGAAAGAGTTGAGGCAAAAAAGGGTGTCTCCTTATCTTTGTCACAATTTACTTTGCAAAGCATAACAAAGAGGGCAGTTGTAGACACCCCATTTTTGCCCAACCCAATTATTTCAAAATAAAGTGCTCGTCGACACGAGCCTGCTACTTTTCGAATCATCCCAATCAGACATCTGTGGATACCGGGAATCGGACCACTTCTCTGGTTTGAGATTGTTTTGAAATTGATTTGAATCAAAGAAAGAAAATAGGTCTGTTGAAAACAGATACAGAGTCGCCACTTGGTCTTTAAGGAACCAAGAAACCTAATTTTGACTCACCCAAGCGGATAAGGGCACCGGTCCTTCATAACCAAAGAACTTGGTTCGGGGTTTTGGTACGAGAGAGGAAGGAGCCTTTGTCGCGACTAAAACACCCTCAACTCGCCCCGTCTTCCGACGGGCCTCAATTAGCATCCAAATAATCATCTTATTCTGTGTATGGTTCGGCAATTAATACTATGATAGTATATTACATTACATAAGAAACTTGAAAATGGAAGATCAAAATATAAGATATCATTCATAAGATCTAGGCCAAATATCATGCAATGTAAAGTGAAAGATCACACAAATAAACCTAGGAAAGATCGTCTAATCATGTATCAAATAATCAAGATTTCCTAATCTAAAGGGGGACATGAATTGTTATTGAAACAAATAAGCAAAGAAATCAAAATATGCTTAGCAAGGCTAGAATGATGCATGTTATTCTTTGATAAAAGAAGACCTCTCAATCCCCGGGATGGATGAGAAAGGATGAATAGATCAAAGGGAAGCATGAACGAGTGATCGAATTCATTCCTTATAATCTCCTTAGATTAAGAGTTACAAAAACCCCAAATCTTGCATGAATGCAATGTATGTATCTAAAAATGTGCAAAGGTTGTAGTGTGTTTTGTGTACATGGATTTCTAGAATGGCTTAGAAGTCTAAAATGGGCAAGAATGAATGAATGAAATCAACATGGGATATATACAAATGTAGTATGAACCACCTCCTAAGATATGAACTAATTTGGAATGCATATAAGCCTCAAATCAAAGAATGAAAGTTAAAGTGTACTTGCTGTGAATAGTGGACAGAACAGTAGCATGATTTTTTGGAATTTGAAAAGAGGGGTTAGGAATGTTTTCAATGCATGATTTTTTATGGAGATGTTCCTTATTGTGTCTAGAACACAACCCAAAAGGCCAATCTTGAATAGCTATCACAGATTGAGAGAAATTACATAAACAATAGAGGTCACTCAGAAACGGAGTTCGTACTGTCGTCTGAAATGTTAGAAAATCTTAGAAAATGAAAGAGAATGATCTAGAGGCCCATTTTATACAGAAAGTTCCCTAAGACATTGAATTTTAAGGGAAAAATAAGTTAGGACCACCCCGTTTGGAAAAGTTTTCTGGAAAAGAGGTCGTAAGTTGACCTAGCTGCTGTGACAGCAAAAACAGAATGTTTGGAAGGAATGTTGGGACCCAAATGGACCATTTCCAAGTACTTCCAAGTCAAACCAAAAATCATGGGTGTTCTCCAATGAGTTAGGAAGACTTTCCAAGTGGCCTTGTATCCATATGTTGAGTATTGAGTTCTAGAAAAATCTTTGACCTCAACTCACTCACTGTTTTGACTCATTGTTTTGAAGATTTTGGAGAAAACAAAGTTTTGTTTCTTGAAACCAAATGAGAGGGATTGAGAGGGGTTTTGAAATAGATGTTTTGAAAACATGTTTTCAACACTCAATAAGGATCATAGCCACTTAGAATACCTACATCAAACTCATCATTTAAGAACCTCCAAGATTGTTGGAGAGATTTATTTTTATTTGAACATAACTTCAATACACTTCAAGAATACCTTGGAGGTATTGAAGTTATGATCATCATCTATCAAACATGTTTTTGAGGTCAAGAGCTACTATCCATAAGGATTCACTCACCCCAAACTTCATGTCATCACTTAGATGATGATGAACTAGTAAGTAAATAAAGAAAAGAAAAAGAAATGAGAGAAGGAGAGATGAACATATATATAATCAAAGCAAGTAAATAGCAATCAATAGATGATAATCAATGTGATTTTGGACTTGTAGCTTGGTGTTTCACTCATAGATTTTGACATTTGGACATGGAAGTAGCTTCCTATCTCATGAATGCTCAAGAATGAGGGTTGGAGTGGACTTTGAATGTGAAGTATATAGAAGGATGATGGAAGAAAACAAGAATAAAACTCACTTTCTTATGGAAAATCAATGGGAGAAGCTCCCTTTCTCTCTTCTAAACCTATCTCTATCTCTCTTCTTCTCTACAACTTTTCAAGCTTTGCACTTGGCCCCCCCCAAATGAAGAGCAATGGGGGGTTTAAATAGGCCAATTTGGGGTGGTTTTGGGATTTTAGAAGTGTTCCCATTGGTCCCAAACATCTGAAAACATAAAACTATGTCGTTTTGGTTTTTAATTAATCAAAATGGACCCCCAAAAAAATTACAAAAATGGACTCTGCGAGGGTTGAGTGCCGCGGCGGCACTGGGCCAGTGCCGCGGCGGCACTGCTCCTCAGAAGCCCAGAAAATTACGTTTAGGCCCCCAGAGGTTCCGGTATTCGCGAAAAGGCCCTATTTTGTCCGAAATTCACAGAAAATGCATACGAACTCCAAATTGAGGTTGTGATATACCGTTAGAAAGGTAATGGAGTCTACTTTACATAAAAAATAGTTCGGGGATAGATTACTTTGAAAAGTTTTGCGGTATTCGCGATAAATGCTGATTTGATCGCCTTTTTCGCCTTCGGAAATTCAAAATAAATTCGTTTTAAATCCAGGAATTATGTGCGATATACCGTTGGAAAGCTATTGACCTCTAGTATCCATGAAAAATATTTGAAAATTGTTTCGGTGCCCCGATTCCAAAGTCAAATCTTGGTCAAACTGGTCAAACCTGGGATTCCCGGGAAGTTCTGGGAACCTCCGGGAGCTTCCAGGAGCCGACGTTTTCGCTCGATTCTCTTTTAAAACTCATTTTAATACTTTTCTAATGATTCCGGTGAATTCGGACAATTTTGGTCAAACTTGGTCAAACTTGGTCAAACCTGGTCAAACCTTGGTCAAACCGGTCAACGGGGACTTTCGGGGAACTTCCGGGACTTCCGGGGGTCTCTGGGAGCTGACGATTTCATCCAGTTTTACTTAAAAACTCATTTTATCATTTTTCTTACGACATAGCATGTTTTCAAAACTTCGGGATCAAGTCTGGGAGTCTTCGGGCTTTCAGGGGCATTTTGGTCAATCTGAGCATTCTGAGAGATAGAGCTGACTTCCAGGAGTCCTTTTGAGTCTTTTACGATCATTGTGAACCACCAAGCTATGGGTCTCCTAAATCTGTTAGCCGACAAAATGGGGTGTCTACAGTTTGCCCCTCTTTGGCATGAACTTGCGAGGCAACGCATGTCGCAAGCGAGTGCCAAAGCTTTGAAGAGACAGGACTTTTTGGAGGCTATAGATTTAGGATAAAAACGTTGCAAAAGATGCAATGATGAAAAAAAGATTCTGAGGTTAGTGCTGGTCGTGCTCTGCGTGAGCTGCCTACGTATCCCAATGGGAATCAGACCAGGACGTAGTTCAGGGCACAAAGGAACAAATCACACATGCACAACAAGACATGCGGATGCTATGCTATGAGGATGATATGCAATGCATGGATGTGATATGAATTGTGTCATGAGTCCTATCATGCCTAGTGTTATGACCCTAGTATGAGCAGGTGCTGTGGGGTACGCCACTCCGAGTGGGCTGGTGTTGTGTTAGTATTTGTGACTGTGATGTGGTGGATGACTCGGATAAGGACACCAAGGCTTAGGAGGCTCAGGGTCTGGGGGCAAAACTTTTGAAACTTGGGAAGTGCGCTTTGCAAACGAGTGAGGCAGATCAGATGTGCTTTGTTTAGCAAACGACAACCAAAGGTGACCGAGGGATTTTGTGATAAAAATGGACAGATGAGAAAGCTCATGATGATCAGTGGACACGGATCCTTGAATTGTGAATAGATAGTGCTTGCCCTGGGAATCAGGGTGATTTGACTGTGGATGATGTTTTCAATCGCTGGCAGATCCTTATGATGACAAGCCGAAAAATCGGTCCGGACTTCTGTTATCTTCTGCAGGGGATGGTAGGGGACTCTCTGAGAATCTCTCTTCTTGATCGGGAACCAGGATCCATCTCTGAATCTCTCACCGTTGATCAAATCTTTCGGCGCTCAATCCAAGAGGGCCGGTCGGGGCCTCCGGGAGCTGAAGGATAACATACTCTACTAGGAAGAAGGAAATACGTCCGTTAAATGGGAGTAAAGGTATCATTCTATTTGTGACAGAGATGATTTGCGGTGGTTTGACACTGATGGAGGGTGATAATCAATAGCAACTTATGGACTTATGTTGCTAGGATGAAAGAAGATCATCAACTGCCACTCGTGGACTTATGATGCTAGGAGAAAGGAAGATCATCAACAGCCACTCATGGACTTATGTTGCTAGGAGAAAGGAAGATCATCAACAGCCATTCGTGGACTTATGTTGCATGAATGAAGGAGGATGACCAACAGCCACTCATGGACTTATGTTGCTAGGAGAAAGGAAGATCATCAACAGCCATTCGTGGACTTATGTTGCATGAAGAAAGATGAAAGATCAACAGCCACTCATGGACTTATGTTGCTAGGAGAAAGGAAGATCATCAACAGCCATTCGTGGACTTATGTTGCTAGGAGGAAGGAAGATCATCAACAGCCACTCATGGGCTTATGTTGCTTGGAGGAAGGGAGATCAATAGCCACACGTGGACTTATGTTGCATGGACGAAGGAAGATCATCAACAGCCACTCATGGACTTATGTTGCATGAAGAAAGATGAAAGATCAACAGCCACTCATGGACTTACGTTGCTAGGAGAAATGAAGATCATCAACAGCCACTCATGGACTTATGTTGCATGAACGAAGAAAGATGATGGATCAACAGCCACTCATGGACTTATGTTGCACAGATGAAAGAAGATCATCAACAGCCACTCATGGACTTATGTTGCATGAACGAGGAAAGATGATGAATCAACAGCCACTCATGGACTTATGTTGCTAGGAGAAATGAAGATCATCAACAGCCACTCATGGACTTATGTTGCATGAACGAAGAAAGATGATGGTCAACTTTCGACGGTTTGGAAAGGGATGAAATTTTCCCCAAGTTTGGACGCTTCTCATGCTGACGCCTTGACCGGTGTAGTAATGGTGTTTGGTACTCCTGCTTGTATTGGCATGCTCTTTATAACTTGATTTGAAAATTTTATTTGTCACTATTGACTTACACATTTGAGAGTACAACAGACTCAAAAACTTGACAGACATTGACGCACGAGGACGACACATTTGACACCAAAATGAAACAAGGTCGACTTGCCAAAACTTAATGTGCTTTTGTCATAAATGATGTACCATTTCTCTTTTGTGTTTACTTCTCTCCTTAACGTGGCATCACTTTGATGGTGAATCTTATTTTTGAAAATTCCTCTCTGCTGATCTAATCAATTTCTTTGCTTCTCTCAAGATGTGCTTTGAATTAGTGCCTTAGCTTATGGAATGAAAGACGCTCCATTTCCATTTGTTCAAGACAATGTTCTTGAAGGCTTACCATTGGTGTATAGGGATCAGGTGGCAAACGAAGTTTGCCCCTAGTTTGAAGGGCATGAAGTGGGATCGGTAGGCAAATGAGGCAAATGACCGAAGTTTGCCCCTAGTTTGGAGGAAGGTTCATTGGAGGTTTTGGGCAAACGAGGTAGGTGACCGAAGTTTGCCCCTTGTGTGAAGGGTAGATAGTAAAAGTCAGGCAAACGAGGCGGGTAGCCGAAGTTTGCCCCTAGTGTGGAAGGTGATTTTCTGGCTTGAGGCATGGACCGTGACTTTAATCTCTCAAGTGCTCCTAACTTTTGCCTAGGCACCAGTGAGGTGACCCAACGAGCTCTTTTTTCTCTTTTGCTATTGCTCACTTTGGATTTAGCTCTAATTTTTGCCTAGGCGTTCTTTCAGATTTTCGACCTAGCGAGCCATCCTTCTTTTTCTTTTTTAAAAGTCTGCCTACGTACTCCCAAGTGGGGATCAGGTCCAACGTAGTTCGGGCATGGTTGGGAAGAAGCGGGTTGATTTTTGGGTAGGTGGGGTGACCGAACCGAGGCGGTTGCCTACGTATCCCCGAGTGGGAATCAGGTCGAGCGTAGTTCAAGGCAAGGCTTGAAGAAAATTGGTTTGATTATGATGGTGTTGACCGAACCGATGTGGTTGCCTACGTATCCCCGAGTGGGAATCAGGTCGAGCGTAGTTCAAGGTAAGGTCTTGAAAGAAATCGGTTTGATTATGATAGTGTCGACCGAACCGATGTGGTTGCCTACGTATCCCCGAGTGGGAATCAGGTCGAGCGTAGTTCAAGGCAAGGGTTGAAGGAAATTGGGTATGAGGGTTTTTCAAACCAATCATCAAAGAAGTTCAAACTTGGGTTACTTATGGTAGCTTTGAATAAAAGGATTCAGTTTCCATCTCCCTTTCTTTTCTTTTCTTTTCTTTTCTTGTCTTTTCTTTTTCTTTTTCTTTTTCTTTTGTTTTGAGGATTGATCCTTTTCACTTTCGCCTAGCCAGTCAATTTTTTTTTCATGCAGTTGATTCTTTCAATCGCAATCTTAGAATTCCGAAATGTGCATGTCATTTTTCAGAATTTATTTGTGGTTGTTCCGTGCCTTTGGAAATGTGATCTAGGCACATACGATTCTCTCATTTGTTTTATTTCTTTCATTTTCTCCATTATTTTGACTGGCTAAGGTCAGATCTTGGAAATCAATACCTTTTCAGCTCTCACTTTTGCCTAGGTGCCCTTTCGGGTTTTCAACCTAGCGAGCTTTTTTTTTTTTTTTTTTTTTTTTTTGAAAGTGGAGATGAAACTCATTGAAATGTTTGGCTACCATCAAGGACCAAGTCTGGGCAGGTTCGCATGGCTATCAATTGGGTTGGGCCCAAGGCTTTGAAATGGTAGAAATGGTGGAAAGGGTGTTGGGCAAGCCCCAAGTCAGTTCCAAGCATGTCTTTTCAAGATTGAGGCAAGAGAATCTTTAAATTCTTAAAGTAAGGCTATTCAATTCTCGGCTCTTCATCGGTGTCAGCGCAAAATTGACTTTGACCTTTCAGGATTTTTTTGTTTGAGTAAAAAAAAAAATTTTTTTTTTTTTAGCACAGTAATATCCATGGTAATTTGAAAAGTGACACTTCAGTTCAGCGATTCATGCATCTATGACTAGGCACATTAGATTAGGCAAAATGAGACTTCATTCCATCACTAGAGAAGGTTACAGACTCATAACAACTTGATGACAGACGGACTCGACCACAAGACTAAACTTGAAATAGACAAAACACACAACAGACTCGACTGGACTTGACCCGGTCTCAAATGGAATGTCACAGTGACTCGCTTATTCTTTTTTTTTTAAAAGAGCATCCTCATTTGTTTTGATAGCAAAAGTCCCAAACACCATCGCTTCACCGGCACAGGTTCAACATTCATGGCCCTCAGCGAAGGGGATCATTGAAATGGATAGGTCATGGGTTGGTCCAGACCGAGGTAGTGAATTGGATTGGGGTGTGGCGCATCATCTAAGAGATCCTGAATTGAGTGACGGAGCCTCTTACAGCTGTCGGTCTCATGGCCTTGGTCTTGGTGGTAATCACAATACTTGGATTCATTATACCCATGAGGTGGGTGATTAGGAGGCTTACTAGGCTCCAAAGGTACAAGGTGGCCCTTTTGAACAAGGTGATTGAGAGCAGAGGATAAGCTCATGTCAAGTGGTGCGAAGACTCTTTGGTTTCCTTTCTTGTGCCTCTTACTGCAATCATTTTGGCTTGATGATGGGCTTAAGGCATTGACATCTAGGCTCTCTTGATCTTCACCAAAGGTATGGGGTCTCTTCTCCTTTTGCAGTGACCCAACTCCATTGATCTTGCCTTCACAGATAGCATCCTCGATTCTAGTCCCAACCTCAAACAACTCTTCAAATGTTGAGATGGACTGGTAGAATAGTTTTTCATGGTATACTGGTTGCAGGTTCTTGACCAGCATACGTACTTGCTCTTTCTCAATAGGCCTGTGGATCATTTGGGCTACTTTATTCCTCCATCTGCTCAAGAATGCAGCGAAGGACTCATTGAAATTCTGCCTGGTAGTTTCCAGATCTCGGATGGTGACATCAAGCTCTTGGTTGTAGGAGTAGTGATCAATGAAAGTTCTAGCAACATCTTCCCAAACTCGGGTCTTGGAAGTTTCAAGGGTTAGGAACCAGGATAGTGCGGCTTTCTGGAGGGTTTGAGGGAACAGCATAGCTATGTGCTCATGGGTGCAGCCCATTGATTGGAAAATGCTCATACAAAACTTCACGTGGCTCTTCGGATTTCCAGTTCCATCAAAACGGTCGATTTCAGGCATCTTGAAGTTCTCGGGTAGCCTCACCTTGTTGGGCTCAAACAATCCTTCCAGATCTAACATGTAATCGTCGACTCCCTTACTCTTCCTTAGTATGTTCTCAAGCTTGTCGACCTTGTCCATTTTCTCTTGGAGCTTTTTCTCATATACAGACGGTGGGACCCCTTGAAACCAGTCTTCCTCCCCATTATTCTCGGGTGGGGGTGGTTCAAACCCCGGTGGTGGAAAACCGGGCGGAGGTTGTGGCCGCTGCTGCTTCAATTCTTCCATGAAACTCAAAACTTGGGCCAGGCGATCAGATTGCTGGCTTATGGTTGTTCCCAACACAGTGACCTTATTTTCCAATTCCTCTTGATTCATGCTGAAGTAACTTGGCTGGAAGATCTTGATCAAACGACTGTTTGAACTTCCAACCCAGGACGAGGATCCCAGTGGCTGACTTTGGGAATCTATACAAACCTACAGATTCGAGAGGAGAAGTGTATCAGATTTTGACAGTGATGGCTTTAGACAGACAAAGACAGTGATGTTTAACAAACGTGGACTGACTTGTGCAAGAATGGTCGAGACAGTGCACACAGACTGGTAGGAATTGTGTATGCATATGAGACAAGCATGCGGATGTAAGCCCTAATATATATGATGCTCCTATTTCTAACAGATAGCAGCTAAACAAATAAGGTCTTAGCCATACAGAGTGTGCTAACCTTACTTTCCAGTATGATCACCAAGGGATAACAGGGATTTTCAGGATACTTCGGGAATTTTGGACAGAGTTTCTGGGAGAAACAGGGTTTTGGAAGATTCGGAGAAATTTCTAGAAGTCATTTGAGATTCTAGGAGAAATAGGGATTTCTGGTTGATTTGGACTGAGCTTCTAGGAGAAACTGGTATTTTGGGCATTTCTGAGAAATATGGATAGAGTTTCTAGGAGAAACAAGTATATCTGGGAAGATAGGACAGAGTTTCTGGGAGAAACTGGTATATCTGGGAAATCAGGGAGATTTAGACAGAGTTTCTGGGAAAAATGGGTTAGTACGGTTATATCTGGGATATCTAGACAGAGTTTCTGGGAGAAACAGGTTAATATGTATCTGGGATGTCTGGACAGAGTTTCTGGGAGAAACAGGGTATGATGGTTATATCTGGGATATCTGGACAGAGTTTCTGGGAGAAACAGGTTATGATGGTTATATCTGGGATATCTGGACAGAGTTTCTGGGAGAAACAGGTTATGATGGTGACATACTGTCTAGCTAGTTTTCATACTCCTATGTCCTAGGACCAACAAACAAGGTTTGCGGTGCATATCTTTGTGAACATGGAGCAGACATCCTTGTCATGGTGCCTAGGCAGGTCAACTCAATGTGATCACATGTGAGTGATTGCCTTGGGGATCATAAGAAAGAAGTTCTGCCTCATGCCACATAAGCGTCTACACCGCGCAGGTAATCCCGTCAGGGCATACAACAGTTATATCACATTGTCCTATCTGAAAAGATAAATGAACAGTCCTATGAAAGGTTTTACAGGAACCTATATGCAAAGGCTGGGTTTAGTCAAAGAGGGTCCGTTGACGAGAGTTCCAATATACCGTCAGAGAGACAGTACGGAAGTGTTTACTCTTTTTGATATACCTTGGAAGGTACAGTATCAACGGTGACTTGTGCCCTGGCACAGCAAGACCTGAACAATGTCAGCGCCGCGTTTCAGACACAGTCGGAGGGGGGAATGCAAGAGTGCAATGCGGTGAACCAAACACAGTAAAAAGATGATTTTAAGGATGCTTTTTATGAGTCAAACCTCTGTATTATTTTTTTTAAAATAAAAATCCCCAGCAGAGTCGCCAGATTGTGGATACCGGGAATCGGACCACTTCTCTGGTTTGAGATTGTTTTGAAATTGATTTGAATCAAAGAAAGAAAATAGGTCTGTTGAAAACAGATACAGAGTCGCCACTTGGTCTTTAAGGAACCAAGAAACCTAATTTTGACTCACCCAAGCGGATAAGGGCACCAGCCCTTCATAACCAAAGAACTTGGTTCGGGGTTTTGGTACGAGAGAGGAAGGAGCCTTTGTCGCGACTAAAACACCCTCAACTCGCCCCGTCTTCCGACGGGCCTCAATTAGCATCCAAATAATCATCTTATTCTATGTATGGTTCGGCAATTAATACTATGATAGTATATTACATTACATAAGAAACTTGAAAATGGAAGATCAAAATATAAGATATCATTCATAAGATCTAGGCCAAATATCATGCAATGTAAAGTGAAAGATCACACAAATAAACCTAGGAAAGATCGTCTAATCATGTATCAAATAATCAAGATTTCCTTATCTAAAGGGGGACATGAATTGTTATTGAAACAAATAAGCAAAGAAATCAAAATATGCTTAGCAAGGCTAGAATGATGCATGTTATTCTTTGATAAAAGAAGACCTCTCAATCCCCGGGATGGATGAGAAAGGATGAATAGATCAAAGGGAAGCATGAACGAGTGATCGAATTCATTCCTTATAATCTCCTTAGATTAAGAGTTACAAAAACCCCAAATCTTGCATGAATGCAATGTATGTATCTAAAAATGTGCAAAGGTTGTAGTGTGTTTTGTGTACATGGATTTCTAGAATGGCTTAGAAGTCTAAAATGGGCAAGAATGAATGAATGAAATCAACATGGGATATATACAAATGTAGTATGAACCACCTCCTAAGATATGAACTAATTTGGAATGCATATAAGCCTCAAATCAAAGAATGAAAGTTAAAGTGTACTTGCTGTGAATAGTGGACAGAACAGTAGCATGATTTTTTGGAATTTGAAAAGAGGGGTTAGGAATGTTTTCAATGCATGATTTTTTATGGAGATGTTCCTTATTGTGTCTAGAACACAACCCAAAAGGCCAATCTTGAATAGCTATCACAGATTGAGAGAAATTACATAAACAATAGAGGTCACTCAGAAACAGAGTTCGTACTGTCGTCTGAAATGTTAGAAAATCTTAGAAAATGAAAAAGAATCATTTAGAGGCCCATTTTATACAGAAAGTTCCCTAAGACATTGAATTTTAAGAGAAAAATAAGTTAGGACCACCCCTTTTGGAAATGTTTTCTGGAAAAGAGGTCGTAAGTTGACCTAGCTGCTGTGACAGCAAAAACAGAATGTTTGGAAGGAATGTTGGGACCCAAATGGACCATTTCCAAGTACTTCCAAGTCAAACCAAAAATCATGGGTGTTCTCCAATGAGTTAGGAAGACTTTCCAAGTGGCCTTGTATCCATATGTTGAGTATTGAGTTCTAGAAAAATCTTTGACCTCAACTCACTCACTGTTTTGACTCATTGTTTTGAAGATTTTGGAGAAAACAAAGTTTTGTTTCTTGAAACCAAATGAGAGGGATTGAGAGGGGTTTTGAAATAGATGTTTTGAAAACATGTTTTCAACACTCAATAAGGATCATAGCCACTTAGAATACCTACATCAAACTCATCATTTAAGAACCTCCAAGATTGTTGGAGAGATTTATTTTTATTTGAACATAACTTCAATACACTTCAAGAATACCTTGGAGGTATTGAAGTTATGATCATCATCTATCAAACATGTTTTTGAGGTCAAGAGCTACTATCCATAAGGATTCACTCACCCCAAACTTCATGTCATCACTTAGATGATGATGAACTAGTAAGTAAATAAAGAAAAGAAAAAGAAATGAGATAAGGAGAGATGAACATATATATAATCAAAGCAAGTAAATAGCAATCAATAGATGATAATCAATGTGATTTTGGACTTGTAGCTTGGTGTTTCACTCATAGATTTTGACATTTGGACATGGAAGTAGCTTCCTATCTCATGAATACTCAAGAATGAGGGTTGGAGTGGACTTTGAATGTCAAGTATATAGAAGGATGATGGAAGAAAACAAGAATAAAACTCACTTTCTTATGGAAAATCAATGGGAGAAGCTCCCTTTCTCTCTTCTAAACCTATCTCTATCTCTCTTCTTCTCTACAACTTTTCAAGCTTTGAACTTGGCCCCCCCCAAATGAAGAGCAATGGGGGGTTTAAATAGGCCGATTTGGGGTGGTTTTGGGATTTTAGAAGTGTTCCCATTGGTCCAAACATCTGAAAACATAAAACTATGTCGTTTTGGTTTTTAATTAATCAAAATGGACCCCCAAAAAAATTACAAAAATGGACTCTGCGAGGGTTGAGTGCCGCGGCGGCACTGGGCCAGTGCCGCGGCGGCACTGCTCCTCAGAAGCCCAGAAAATTACGTTTAGGCCCCCAGAGGTTCCGGTATTCGCGAAAAGGCCCTATTTTGTCCGAAATTCACAGAAAATGCATACGAACTCCAAATTGAGGTTGTGATATACCGTTAGAAAGGTAATGGAGTCTACTTTACATAAAAAATAGTTCGGGGATAGATCACTTTGAAAAGTTTTGCGGTATTCGCGATAAATGCTGATTTGATCGCCTTTTTCGCCTTCGGAAATTCAAAATAAATTCGTTTTAAATCCAGGAATTATGTGCGATATACCGTTGGAAAGCTATTGACCTCTAGTATCCATGAAAAATATTTGAAAATTGTTTCGGTGCCCCGATTCCAAAGTCAAATCTTGGTCAAACTGGTCAAACCTGGGATTCCCGGGAAGTTCTGGGAACCTCCGGGAGCTTCCAGGAGCCGACGTTTTCGCTCGATTCTCTTTTAAAACTCATTTTAATACTTTTCTAATGATTCTGGTGAATTCGGACAATTTTGGTCAAACTTGGTCAAACTTGGTCAAACCTGGTCAAACCTTGGTCAAACCGGTCAACGGGGACTTTCGGGGAACTTCCGGGACTTCCGGGGGTCTCTGGGAGCTGACGATTTCATCCAGTTTTACTTAAAAACTCATTTTATCATTTTTTTTACGACATAGCATGTTTTCAAAACTTCGAGATCAAGTCTGGGAGTCTTCGGGCTTTCAGGGGCATTTTGGTCAATCTGAGCATTCTGAGAGATAGAGCTGACTTCCAGGAGTCCTTTTGAGTCTTTTACGATCATTGTGAACCACCAAGCCATGGGTCTCCTAAATCTGTTAGCCGACAAAATGGGGTGTCTACAACATCAGATAAAAAAGATTCTACAAATCATAGTTCATTGGGACAAAGGTCAACAAACTCATGCTCACATGCTATACCATATAATCTCTCATTATCTATGTTCAAATATCTACGCACATCACACCAGCACATGGAATGTGCTAGTGCTTTCTTTTTTTTTTTTTTTTAACTCTCTTGTAATCTATCCCTCTTTCTTTCTTTTCTTTTTATTATTTTATTTCTTCCTCTCTCTTTTTTTTTCTTCTCCAGCACATCTTGGCTCTTCTTTTTCTTTCCTAGTATTTTATTATCTCTCTTCTTTGATTTTTCTTCTTTTACCCATCTATCCTCATGACTTTCTTTCCCCCACTCTCCTTTCATTTTCTTTATTTATTTCTCTCTTTCTTCTACTCCTGGCCTATAAAAAACATTCTCCCATCTGTAAAAAAAAGAAAGGGAAGAAGGTAGCTCAATCTCCCTCTCCTTATCTAATTTTCTTTTTCTACCTCTAAGGTCTTGTTTACCTCCACCACAAACCACGACCAAACAGCCTCATGAATCTCCCTTTGACCAGAGAATAACAAAAAAAATACATAGGACATAAAAAATCCACTAGAAAAAAAAGAGTTTCCATTTTCTCCACCGCCATACCGCTTCTTCTAACCACAACCATCAAGGCCACCACTACAATCATCACCCTCTACCTAGCTATCACATCATCACGATTCTCATCAACATACCTCGCGGTAGCCACACCACTACCATCATTTACTACCCCCCAATTATCGCCATACCGCCTCAAATCATCGCCCCACATCCTAGTCACTTCCCATCAATGTTCTAGCCGATTTCTCGAGTTCCTTTAATAACTCAAGGTTTTTTTTTCAAACTTTTCTTCATCTCTTGCATATAACATCTATATTCTTGCTTGATAATCAAAAATCAAAAAGTAAAAAAAAAAAAAGAATTCACATCTGACTCAAAATTAGTCGGTTCCCAACACAGAAATCTACGTTCGACTCGGGATTACTTGGTTCCCAATATAGAAATCCACGTCCAACTCGGGATTACATGTTTTCCAACACAGAAATACTTCGTGGTTTCTAACGCGGAAATCTATGTTCTACTGGGAACTATACGGTTTCTAATACGAAAATCTATGTTCTACTATGGACTACGCGGTTTTCTAATACAAAAATTCATGTCAAAATAAGAAAAATTGCTTAATTCACATAAATAGAATAACAAAATGAAATAAAGTATTAATCGGACCTAACATCCATCTTTAAATTCAGAGATCTTCACAGGTAAGTCTTCTTATCCTACACATACTTCACATTTTTTCTTTCTTTTGGGCACCAACCATTTCTTCTGGCATAAAACAAAAATACAAAAAAAAAATCTCTTTTCGATCAATTGGGCATCGACCCTTACTTCCCGTGCAATCTTCAATCATTTGAGGCAACGACGTTTTCTTCTGGCATAAAAAATGCAAAAAAGTTTTTTATTCCATTCGCTTGGGAACCAACCCTTACTTTCGACATAAGACTAAAAGGACAGAAAAAATAAAAAAATTGAAAAGTAAAAAAAAAACACTTCATTCTCTACCCAATTGCATGATCTCATTTAAATCTCAATCACTTTCCAAAGGTTAAAATCTAGGACTATATCACGTGGGTCAAATTTCCTTGTTACATCGACTCCTTCACAAATCACTACATCACACATGCACAGTCAAATGTGACCACTCTTTTTTTGTAAAAATTATGCATACACTCGCACACACGAAAGTCAGAACTACGCTTGGCCTAATTCCTATCTTGGGATGCGTAAGCAATTCTCAAAGTGTGTGGCCATATCCATCACCATTTTCTATCCTATTCATTTTCAAAAGATCTCTAGTTTTTGCATGAGTTTTTTAGAGTCATTATTTTTGAAGGGCCCTACTTTTTCAAAATCAGAAGTAATGAAGTCGAAGTTGACTTTGTCATCCTTGCGGGGGCCCTAACACTTAGATATTAGGTGGCGACTCTAAACATTTCAAATGGCCCTTCTCAACAAATCCTTCACATTTCACCCACTTTTAGAAAGTCGGGCATTAATAGCTGACTATTCCGAGAACGCGGGTGCGACAGTCATTGATTGATAACTACAAATGGGTTAAAGGTTACCGTTTGAAGTTTGGAGTTTACTACATTGATCATTAAACTCTTAAGAGGATTCCAAAACTTTTTGCTAAATGGTATAAAAAATTCCTAACCAACATTAGCAAAAACAACGAAGATGTGACTAGGTCAAGTTCACTCAAAAACACAAATCTAGTTTTAAAGCCAAAAAAGCTTAAATTTAACCGTTGCAAGTTTGTAATTTAATGCTTTCCATCATCACTTCCTGTGCAATATCATTTCAACCTTTTTTCTATGTTTATCCTAGTGGCATGTGTTTATCATATTCCTTGAGTTGATTTGAGAGATCTTTGTCTTTCCATGGTTTTGTTTCTCCGAATGTAAACCTGTTGACCAAAATTCAAGCATTTGAAAATTTAATGCAATTGATGGGATTGATTGCAATTCTTAACCCAATCATAGCCAAAGCCCTATCTGAAATTATAGCGGATTTCAAAAACCATTCATTTACAAACTTCAAAATGGGTTTGGGTTAGAATCAAAATCTCGACATAATTTAAGGTTGGGCTTGGCATAGGCATTAAGAAAATTGATAACAAACCTCTGGCAACTTGGAACACTCTTTGGGAAAAGTAAAAATATATGATTGATCAAATGAATAAAAAAAATTGAATATCCTTTAGAAGGATTGCATACCCTCTATTTATAAGCTTACAAACCTAATCCTATTAGGAAATAAAAGTAAATTCCTTTTTATCTCTAACCACCTAATTAAACACCTTGGTTAGCTTGGAAACCAAGTGATAACATCCTAAAAACACTCCTAATTAACTAATAGGGCAACCTATTAGGACATGAATTTATCATATAAATTCATAAAATCACTCAAAAACATGCAAATAAAACCCTATTGATGTTGTCAATATCAAGATATAAAAGTATTCTTTACTTTTCAAAGGATTTGCAGTGTGGAAGTAAAGGTCGAACCCACAGAGATTGATTACTATACCAACTTAATTTTAAAACCTAAGTCTAATTAATTAGGAAAAATGGATTTTGATTTGGATTTAATTAAACTAATAACAATAAAATTAAATCTAAACTATGAAAGCAATTAAAAGTGTTTTTAATGAATGTTTAAGGGAACCTAGGATTACAAATCCACCACTAGCTTCATAATAGGAATATTTATGAATTACTTTAGCCTATTACGTTGGATGAATATGGGGAATTATAGCTACAAGCCCAATTCCTCCGACAAGAAGATAATCATGGTTCAAGCACCAACATAATCCATCTTCGGATAGCACGAATTATCTCACACTAAACTAGGGTTGTGATCTAATCCGTCTAACCTAGGCATGGACTATTCGGATACTTGATAGCACGAATCAATAAAGCACCATCACATGTAAACAACCTAAACAAGCACAGCAAGAATAGATCGTTGAGCACATCACAGTCAAAATAGATCTAAGACAAGAATAAATTCTGAAAGCAATGATTTAATCAATGTAAGTACGATTTATTTATAAAAATCCTCTAAACATGTGACTGTCATCCATACATAATAAAACTAAAATAAAAGCATAAATAAAACCCTATTACTCATCTAGGGCTTCATTGAAACCCTAGATCAATGATCTAAGCTGCCATAGGAGTAGAGATCGGCAAGTAGTTGATGGAGGAGGCCATGGAGATCCTTGGTCTTCTTCTTCTTCTCCTTGCTTCCCTCCCTTCAATGGCTGGAAGTATATGTGTAGAATATGTATGTAGGGGTGTGTATAATAATTGCCAACCCCTAAAAACTATTAAAACTAAGTGTAAATAGAGTTTACACAAGCTTTGGAAGGCTTCCCAACCCGAAACGAACTGAAACGCATGTAATTTACAGTCTAGACGTCGTTTAGCAGTTTCGTTTGCACAGGAGTCTTCAGCACACTGAAATACGCAACTATGATTTTTGGGCATATCGCGCGAGCGGGTCGCGCGAGCGCGACTTTTGGTACCTCGCGCGCGCGGATCGCGCGAGCGAATTCTGGGGTTCTCGCGGGAGCGGATCGCGCGAGCGATTCTCTGATTTTCGCGGGCGCGGGTCGCGCGCGCGACTTGCATTTGTCAGCTTTTTTCTTTATGACTTTTCACCCTGTTTAGCCTGGTTTAGCTGATTTCTTCCAAAACCTGTCAGAAACTAGAAAACGAAGTAAAAATATACAAAAACAGGATAAAAAGGTACTAACAAATGCACGTTAAGGCGTATAAATAGGATTAGTTCTCTCCCGATCACACCCCCAAACCTACATTTTGCTAGTCCTCGAGCAAAACTAAAATAAAAACTACTAATAAAAATCTATTCCATTTTCGTATGAATCACGATTGCATTTAGCATATGCAACAAGCCTTTTAAACCCCTAGGTGTCCCTAGTTGGACGAGTGAAGTCTCGTGAGGGTTCTCATCAACAAGTTACCCACAACCATCTTTATTAACTTAAAATTTTAATAACTTTTATTAAAACGAAAAACATAAAATTCAATACTCCTTATTATACAACAAAGATTTGAAATAGAATAACGAACAAAAAGAAACAGAATCAAACGTTCACCTATATCATGAGAAACAATCAAGTGCATGCAATGTACGAATCAATAGAGTTCCTCATAAGATTGCACGTGTGTGATGAAGTAATCAAGTGAACACGCGCATGTCATGAACTTGGAATATAACCCGGATAACCATCTAACTATGCTTCGACTACGAATCTCACAATGTCAATTACACTCTAAAATGAAACACTCAGAAACATGTGTAATTTTTCTAATATATGTGAGTAAAGGAAATATATTTTCAAAACGATAAATGCTCACATATGACTCGAAAAAGACGCATGACACGAAAGAACAGTAGTCTCATGGATAAGATGCCAATAATCAAGAGCAATTAATCATTACCATGTTTTAATCCCCTCCCATCATTTACATATCAAAACCATGTTTTTCTAGGATCAAATAGGACTTTTTAAAGGTTGTAATGTGGCTCAGGTAATGAAAAAGTATAGGACAGATATATCAGGTAGTTTCAGAATGGCTTTGTAAAGCATGTTCAATTTCTTTCATTCATTTCGTCTACCAACTTCATCTTCTCATTCTCTTCTTTTCATTCTTTTCAATTTTTTTATTTTCAACCTTCCTCTTCTTTATTTTCTTTTCCTTTTCTTTTTCCTTTTCTTGCGTCTCAAATGATTATTCATTGAATACCAAGCAACTACCCCAATAGCATCTTATTTTCTTCTTCTTCTCAATCACACATTGCCTTAACACCACTAAAAGGTGATCAATCTTTCAGAAGTGAACTCCAAGTTGGCCAAATCGGAGCAAAAACAAGGATAATGGTAATTTAAGAAAGAAATGGCATTTTAATGGCTCAAAGGGCGAACTAAGGAAATTTTTCATTTATCGGTCATAAACAAAGAGGGCCTAAAATCATTTCCTATGGTTATATGGTTCTTCAATGTTTACAATGGAAGATTATTTAGCATGGTAACAACTATTTTAACTTGATTATCAACCAAAACAAGAATAATGAGACTAAACAACAAGTAGATGCGCTATTTCAATGAAATTCGACAAACACAATGTATTTATAACCCTCTAAATAGAAAAGATAGGCTCAAAAGCTCACCGGGCTTAGTCTCCACCATGTGTTATCTAGAAATCCGAATCATATTATAGTTCACAACCAACATGTATTCAAGTGACTACGTGCAGTGCATAGGTTTGTGTGCAAATCTATGATATAAAACTACGATTCAAATGATACATAACTTAAAACATTTCATCATGACTTTAGCAAATATTTAACTACATATTCTCATGTTTACCATTCTATAACAATTCAAAGTTATTGAACAAGAAGTATCAAATTGATATTGCAAAAACATTAGTACTATCGTTTATTTAAACACACTTATTGAAAAATTTTAAAATTTTAAAATTTAGCATAAACTAATGTGCATGTGTGTGCATACCCCCAAACCTAAACCTTTCATTGTCCCCAAGGAAACAATAAAACGAAAGAAAGGAAAGTACATAAGAAAGGAACGATAATACCTCGATGTCGACAATGACAACAGGTGAACACAAAGGAATATGTGAATAAATTTCAATGTTACCTGTGACTACTAGATAAACGAAAAGAAACTAACAAAAGAATATGAAAAGTAAATTAAACCAAAACATAACATAGAAATCTAAAAACGAAGTAAAACTAAACTACACTAGCAAAAGGAAAAGAAATAAAACGAAAAAGTATAAATGTAAAAACAACGACTAATCTTGGACTAAACTGAACCAAATAAACAAAAACAGAAAATAAACACAAAGAAAATAGGTAGGGGGAAAGATACAAGAAAACAAAAGAAAATATGCAGAAATGGGGGAATCGCGCGCGCGGTCCGCGCGAGCGGCCGTCGCGCACGCGAATTCCCAGCGAATTTATTTTTTTATTTATTTTTATTTTTTTTTTTAAAACTTTCTCGCGCGAGCGAGGTACCTCGCGCCCGCGATTCCAGGCGCGAGGAGATCCTGAGGCCTCATAAAAAGAAAACAAAGAAAAAAAACACTAAGGGGCCATCTCGCGCCAGCGGGCCGCGCGAGCGACGTCTCGCGCGAGCGGGCGGCGCGCGCGAGAATGGTCATTTCACTTGGTTCACTTATTTTATGCATATTAATTAAAAATAATTCTATTCCAACCCCCAAACCTATCCAGCACCTCAAAACAGACTAAAATCACCCAAAAACAAAGAAAAACAAACGAACTAAAGCTTGGGTTGCCTCCCAAGAAGCGCTAACTTTTACGTCTTCAGCTAGACCTTTCTAGCATAAGACTCACGGAGGCCGTAAATCGGACTGTGTACCCCTAAGGATGTCAGGTAGAGCTCGATGGTAAGCAGAAATTACGTCGCTTTGAATTAATTCAATCAACGGTTTATCAGTATTTTCAAATCGATTTCTTACCTTCCGAGTAGATTCCGCATTAGGGTCCACGGGATTAGGATTCATCCACTCATCATCGTCCGCTATATTATTTCCCGCACTCACATTTATTTCTTTGGTAGGCGCAATATTCCGTTTTACCTCACCTTCCGCCTCACATAGGTAATCGTCGTCTTTAGGAGGTTGATCCATAGCATTAAAAACGTTTAATTTTAAATTCATGTTCCCAAACGACACTTTCATCACCCCTGTTCTACAATTGACACGTGCGTTGGCCGTGGCTAAGAATGGACGGCCTAAGATGACAGGAGTATGTTTCCTAGCATCTAGCACCGGTTCGGTGTCAAGGACCTTAAAATCTACGGGATAATAGCATTTATCAACTTTAACCAAGACGTCCTCGACGATTCCTCTAGGTATTTTAATAGAACGATCCGCTAACTGAATAGTAGCGGCCGTAGGTTTAAGTTCACCTAGTCCTAATTGTTTATAGACGTGATAAGGTATAAGATTAACACTCGCACCTAAGTCCAGGAGAGCCCTATGGATGATAGTGTCACCTATGACACATGAAATCGTAGGCGTACCGGGATCCTTATATTTCGGCGGTGAGTGTTGAAAAATAGAGCTTACTTTTTCCGTAAGGAAGACCTTTTTAGGAGTATGACTCCGTATTTTGCGCTTTTGAGTACAAAGGTCTTTTAGACATTTAGCATAAGCGGGAATTTGTTTTATGGCGTCGAGGAAAGGAATATTTATTTTAACTTGTTTGAACACCTCGAGTATATCCTCAACCTTAGACCCTTTCTTAGGCGAATGTGACGGTCCCTCAACGTTTGGTGGATATGGCATTCTTGGAATATAATTCGTTGAGACCGGTTCATTTTCTTTTCTACTTTGATTCACATCCTCATCTTTTTCTTTATTCAAATTTAAATTTTTATCTTTCTCACCCCCATCCGGAATTACAACAACTTCTTCATCTCGAGTAGTCGTCCTAGTCGAAACAGCGTTCACGCTCTCACTCGTACTACCCACTGCGTATTGCCCCTTAGGTTGTTGAGTAGGTTGACTCGGCAACTTACTCTCAGTTAAACGGTTTAATGTATTAACAATTTGCCCTACTTGGGACTCCAGTTTTGCGATGGATTGTGTGTGAGAGTGTACTAACTGAACCACCGAACCAAAGTTTTCAAGTGAGGCCAACACCTTCTCCTCAAATGCATTATTGCGTGGAGGTGGAGGAGGTGGTTGGTATTGACCTTGTTGGTATTGGGGTCGGTACGTATTTGGAAAATTAGTCGACCTAGGATTATAATTATTTTGTGGGGATTGTTGCATAGAATTAACGTGTTGTTCAACAAATTCCGGATACTGAGATGCAGAAGGACATGCAAAGATATTATGTGACGGTTCAGAACATAATGCACATACTTCTGAAGAAGGTGGATTTGGCCTATTCCCCATCCTCATAAGTTGGTCAAGTTTTCTATTTAATTCTTGTATTTGACTTGATTGACTTGACTCAACTGTCACCTCTCGCTTAGGTTGAAGGTATCCCTCAGAACGTACCGACACAGCCTGATGCATCGAGTTCTCGCTTAACGTTTCAAATATTTTCCAGGCCTCGTCGGCGCTTTTGTGTAGGAAAGTTCCCGCACAAACGGCATCGACGGTATTTCTAACCGAGGGAATAAGCCCCTCGTAGAAGACTTGAACCAATTGCCACTTGGGAACCTGATGATGTGAACACGAACGTAATAATTCTTTAAATTTTTCCCACGTGTCATAAAGAGTCTCCCCATCTTGCATCACAAAATTAGTTATGTCTTTTCTTATCTTATTTGTACGCATAATAGGGAAAAACTTTTGTAAAAAGGCGGTGTGTAGGGCTTCCCATGTTTTTATTGTGTTTGGCTCAAGTGATTGGAGCCAAAACTTAGCTTTGTCTCTCAAAGAGAATGGGAAGAGCCGCAATTTTAATTCATCATTATTTAGGTTCTGTATTTTCAAAGTAGAGCATATACCCTGAAAATCCCCTAAGTGTTGGTAAGGGTCTTCATTTAGACGGCCATGGAAGGAAGGTAATAGCGAGATCGTAGACGACTTTATCTCAAAATGAGATGCCGTCGCCTCCGGTAATTCGATACCGGCTTGTGGCGTGTAAGTAGTAGGAATAAAATAATTTATAAGTGGAGGAGGTGGCGGTATATTAAGATTATTCATATTAGCATCATCGTTTCGATTGTTGTTGTTATTTCCACCGTCAGCCATTTTAATCGGTTTGATTTTAAAAGTTCGAGCTCTCCTTAACCGTTCACGGGTACTTTGAATTTCGGCCTCAAACAACGACGACGGAATCGGAGTTGATTCGTCGTCTTGCAACCTAGCTCTAGAAGCTTGGGTTGTGGACTTACTAGTTCTTAAGGTACGTTCAAGTTCAAGATCGAAAGATTTTAAATCTGGTTTGTTTGAACGTGTACCTAACATAAACTAAAAGAAAAGAAAAGAAATTAAAAACAAAGACTAACTAAACAAAAAAAAAACAAATAGCAATCACGCAAGTAAGATAACAAGCACTCAACTACTATGATGCATGCAAATTATCCTGTAATGCAATGACCGCGTCAAGCCCAGCGCCCCGGGTTTCCTAGCTAATGCAGTGCAATTAACCCTAAACTAATGCAAATAGTGCGTCACAGCGCCCTGACTTACAACGGTTTAAAGCGAATTCCAAAGGAAGCAATTTATTTAATTTTTATTTTTATTTTTATTTGCGTAAGCTCCTTTGATGTAATTAGCTGCTCCACTCGGAAACGTTGACTACAAAATAAAAGAAAAAGTTAGTAACTAAAAACAAAAACAGAAAATAAGGAAAATAAAAACTAATCTAATATTTACGAATTAACTAAAGTACGATTATAAAACTAAGAGTAGTAATGCAATCCCCGGCAACGGCGCCAAAAATTGATGTTGTCAATATCAAGATATAAAAGTATTCTTTACTTTTCAAAGGATTTGCAGTGTGGAAGTAAAGGTCGAACCCACAGAGATTGATTACTACAGCAACTTAATTTTAAAACCTAAGTCTAATTAATTAGGAAAAACGGATTTTGATTTGGATTTAATTAAACTAATAACAATAAAAATAAATCTAAACTATGAAAGCAATTAAAAGTGTTTTTAATGAATGTTTAAGGGAACCTAGGATTACAAATCCACCACTAGCTTCATAATAGGAATATTTATGAATTACTTTAGCCTATTACGTTGGATGAATATGGGGAATTGTAGCTACAAGCCCAATTCCTCCGACAAGAAGATAATCATGGTTCAAGCACCAACATAATCCATCTTTGGATAGCACGAATTATCTCACACTAAACTAGGGTTGTGATCTAATCCGTCTAACCTAGGCATGGACTATTCGGATACTTGATAGCACGAATCAATAAAGCACCATCACATGTAAACAACCTAAACAAGCACAGCAAGAATAGATCGTTGAGCACATCACAGTCAAAATAGATCTAAGACAAGAATAAATTCTGAAAGCAATGATTTAATCAATGTAAGTACGATTTATTTATAAAAATCCTCTAAACATGTGACTGTCATCCATACATAATAAAACTAAAATAAAAGCATAAATAAAACCCTATTACTCATCTAGGGCTTCATTGAAACCCTAGATCAATGATCTAAGCTGCCATAGGAGTAGAGATCGGCAAGTAGTTGATGGAGGAGGCCATGGAGATCCTTGGTCTTC
This sequence comes from Hydrangea macrophylla, assembly GCA_033977485.1. Classification (NCBI taxonomy): domain Eukaryota; kingdom Viridiplantae; phylum Streptophyta; class Magnoliopsida; order Cornales; family Hydrangeaceae; genus Hydrangea; species Hydrangea macrophylla. The sequence continues at coordinate 36,947,692 of CM066990.1, forward strand.
TTCTTCTTCTCCTTGCTTCCCTCCCTTCAATGGCTGGAAGTATATGTGTAGAATATGTATGTATGGGTGTGTATAATAATTGCCAACCCCTAAAAACTATTAAAACTAAGTATAAATAGAGTTTACACAAGCTTTGGAAGGCTTCCCAACCCGAAACGAACTGAAACGCATGTAATTTACAGTCTGGACGTCGTTTAGCAGTTTCGTTTGCACAGGAGTCTTCAGCACACTGAAATACGCAACTATGATTTTTGGGCATATCGCGCGAGCGGGTCGCGCGAGCGCGACTTTTGGTACCTCGCGCGCGCGGATCGCGCGAGCGAATTCTGGGGTTCTCGCGCGAGCGGATCGCGCGAGCGATTCTCTGATTTTCGCGGGCGCGGGTCGCACGCGTGACTTGCATTTTTCAGCTTCTTTCTTTCTGACTTTTCACCCTGTTTAGCCTGGTTTAGCTGATTTCTTCCAAAACCTGTCAGAAACTAGAAAACGAAGTAAAAATATACAAAAACAGGATAAAAAGGTACTAACAAATGCACGTTAAGGCGTATAAATAGGATTAGTTCTCTCCCGATCACCTATAAATCTAAAAAAAAAATGAAAATTACCATACAAATATTAAAATAAAAAAAATATGTCTTCTTTGCTCAATTGAACTTCTACTTTTCTCAATCTTCTTCAAATCTCTCAGCAATGAATTTCCCCTACATCAATGCCCTCCACTTGAAAAGAACTCGACTTCGAGTTACAGTCTACCTATAAGGGCACTTCCTCATGGTATTCATATATATCTAAAACATTGAAAGTGCGCTACCCATATCAATTGGTAAATCCACCATGTAAGCATTGTCGTTCACTTTGGAAATGATCGTGTAAGGCCCATACTTCTTCTGTTTTAACTTGCTATAGCTTCCCATGGGTACTCTTTCCTTGTGTAAAAATTTCATCACTTTTTCTCCCTCCTTGAACAGCTTGTGTCATTTGTGCTTGTCCAATGCTTCCTTATAATTTGTAGTCACTTGCTCAAGCTTTTGATTCACATCTTCATGAACTGTTAACACTTTTTCTGCCATGTGTTCCGCCACCACACTCACTCACTGGCCCTTAGGCAATTCAACAATTCAACCATGTGTTTTGGCAATAAGTCAAAAATTAGGTGCATACAAAGACTACATACATATTGATTCATCTCTTGAAGAAAGAGGACAATCCTATAAAGATGTGATCATCATGAAGAATAAGATGGGGTTTCAACTAGTCACTGAGTAGCGACGGTAAGCATGATGATGAGGGTAAGGTGACTATTAGAGTTTATTTGTTTTATATTATTGAGGGCAGTATTGTAATTTTTTCTTATATATATATATGTAAACAGTATATGGGCAAGCTGTGATTAAGTAAGCCCTAAATTTCTTACTTCTCTTTCTCTCTCTCTCTCCATACCATAATCTCCAATGCTAAACTCAACTTGGTATTAGAGCCATCCAATCTGAACCGAAGTCGGAACAGAAAATGGAGCTCTCACGGCTGTTGACGTCATAGTCTGGCAGAGACGTTATGCTGATGTCATCTTTTTAATGATGATGTTAGACCTTTTTAAACCTATCGATCGATCTGCATGGCTTTTTCGACCCCATTTGAATGGTCTTTCAATTTTTTGAAGATTTTTGGAAATTTTGGATTGTTTTTTGAGATCTGCATTTTGGGACTTGTTTGTTCCAGTTTGTTGCTTCGATACACTATAGTGCGGTTCATTTTGCACTCTCTCATCTTTATCTGGTGATTTTGACGAGTATTTGTTTGATCGTCACTTGGATTCACTATCGCAGGTCCTCTTTCTCATTTTTTGTTGTATGACTTAGATTCGTAGGGTATGATTTCATCCTAACTTATTGATTTATTGGTACTACTCTGTGATATTACCCTTTCTCTTCACCATGACTGATGAAAAAACATATCAACAACCACCTGTGTTGATGGAGGATGATATGCCTAAATCTATAACCTCTAAATAATTGTATGGACTAAATTATTTAGCTTGGGCACATACTATGAAAGTCTTTTTGTGTGGCAAACAAAAATTCAAGTTTTTAACTAATAATTCCCCTCCTAAGACAAACGCAAAGTATGATGAATAGATGTGTGAGGACTCTGTAGTTATGAGGTTGCTTTGGCATAGTATGGAACCCCAAGTTGCATATTCTATTGAATTATTTGACTCTTCTAAAAAGATTTGGGACTCTATTTTTGACTCCTTCTCACAACAGAGCAATGTTTCTCGGGTTTATGAGTTATATGAACAGATATTTATTATTCGGTAGTCTGGAAAGCCACTACCGGAGTACTATAGTAATCTTAAGAATTTATGAAATTATCTATTATAATATTGTCCATTTACCTCTGATTTGGACCAGCAGAAATGTCGTTAGGAAGAATTTATGATTGCCTATATACTTTCGGGATTGGACTTAGACCTTCATGGCTTTAAAGATCAGATTCTTGCAAGTGAGACTTTGTCTACTACCGCTAATGCATATTCCTGATTGTTGCGTTCTTCCTTAGGATAGAATTCCCAGGTTGGCTCCACTGTTGTGCCATCGGAGTCCTCTTCTTTAGTCTCAAGTGGTAGAGGTCGTGGTTCCCGTGGTAATACTCATGGTGGTTCTCAAGGTGGTGGCCATAGTAGTGGCCGTGGTGATGAAAAATGTGATCATTCTAATAGAACTAACCATATAAACCTTATTGTTGGGTAAAGTATGGTAGGCCGGAGTATGCACATCATAATGTTGATGGTAATTCACAACCATTGTCTCCTACTTCCTCTGGCCACATTACTTCCAGCTCTAATTCTCATGATTCACTCACTACTCAGCTTTGTGATCTTGTCCCAACACTCTGTCCCGTAGAGCATAGCTGGCCTAATAGCTGTCCTATAAAATTTTCCTTTCAATTTTCCTGGTATTCTCCAATCACATAATACTCCAGAAGCACTCCTCCACTTAAGCCAGCCCACTTTAATTCTATGGTTCACGTCATCACCAATCTCTCTGTCTCTACTGATCATTGAACCTAGATAGCGAAAGTGTTCCCTCTTTGGGATCTCATGATCTTCGATCTTCATTGCTTTGTTGTCTCTACTTCCACTATTGCTAAAAGTACATTCCATGTATTCTGTTTTTGTCCTACTTATCTTTAGCCCCTTAGTCTCCAGTGCTTCTCTCCAAGCTTCTAGTTTAGTGTTGAGTCCCCTTTTAGTCTCATCAACCAAGACAATATCATCTGCGAACAACATACACCATGGGACCTCATCTTGAATGTGTCTAGTCAATTCATCCATAATTAGGGCGAACAAATAAGGGCTCAAGGCCGACCCCTGGTGCAGGCCTACGGTAATTAGGAATTCGCTTGTTTCTCCGGCTGGTGATCTAATTGTAGTAACCGCTTCATCATACATATCCTTCACCACGTCAATATAACCCTTGGTCATTCCTTTCTTCTCTAGCACCCACCAAATTAAATCTCTAGGCACTCTATCATAACCTTTCTCTAAATCAATAAAAACCATATGTAGATCTTTTTTCTTCTCTCTATACTTTTCCATTAGTCTTCTAAGTAAATAAATTGCTTACATAGTTGATCTCCCAGGCATAAATCCAAACTGATTTTCTGACACTAATGTTGCTCCTCTTAAGAGATGCTCCATCACTCTATCCCATAGCTTCATAGTATGGCTCATCAACTTAATACCTCCATAGTTGTTGCATTGTTGTACATCTCCTTTACTCTTATATATAGGCACTAGGATGCTCTTCCTCCACTTATCAGACATTTTTCTAGTCATTAAAATCCTATTAAAAGCTTTTATAAGCCAAGATGCCCCCACATCTCCCAATCATTTCCAAACCTCAATGGGGATCCCATCTGGTCCTAAGGCCTTGTTGGGTTTCATCTTCTTCAAAGCAAAATCCACCTCAAACTTCCTTATTCTCTGATAGAATCTGTATTCTCTAGTTTCATCGTAACATCCAGTTTCTTCTTCCATTGTGTTATCCATATGTTTTTCATTCAGCAACTTCTCAAAATAGCTCTTCCACCTTTCCTTAATCTCTTCGTCGTTCACTAATACCTTAGAGTCATCGCTTTTTATACAATTAACCTAATTAATGTCTCTTATTTTCCTTTCTCTCGACTTAGCAAGCTTATAAATACATTTTTTCCCTCTCTAGTGTCTAGTTTGGTGTAGAAGCCATCATAGGCTTCCATTTTAGCAACTCTAACTGTCCTGTTAACCTCCTTATTTGCACATTTATAGCTTTTGAAGTGTTCCTCACTTCTATCATTTTGCCACTTCTTAAAGCAATCCTTTTTGGCTTTTACTGCAGCTTGTACCTCTTCATTCCACCACCAAGCATCTTTAGAAGCCAACCCTCTTCCCTTCGACTCTCCGAGGACCTCCTTCGATATTCTTGTGATGCACCATGCCATTCTATCCCACATAGTATTGCTTCCATCTTCCAAATTCCAAGGCGCTTCTGCATACATTCTCTCTTTGAATATTGCTAGTTTCTCCCCTTTAAGGTTCCACCACCTAGTTCGCGGGTTTATAGGGTCTTTTCTAGTACGACATTGTCCTTTTATATGGATATCTAAAATAGTAAGTCTATGTTGAGATGTTAAACACTGTCCTGGGATGACCTTACAGTCTTTACATGCTAAGCGGTCTGCCTTTCTCACAAGAAACAAATCGATCTGGCTTCTATTAGATCCACTCTTAAAGGTTATCAAGTGTTCTTCCCTCTTTTTAAAAAATGTGTTTGCTACTACAAGATTATATGCTACTGCAAAATCTTAAATACTCACCCCTACCTCATTCTGATCTCTAAAACCATACCCCCCATGCACCCTCTCATATCCAATTCTATCTTTGCCTACATGGCCATTAAAATCTCCATCTACAATTATCTTCTCTCCTCCCGGTATTTCTTGCATTAAAGTGTCCAACTCATCCTAGAATTGTCTTTTAGCGTGATCATCCAATCCTACTTGGGGCGCATATGCACTAATCATATTAATTATATCCACTCCAACTACCAGTTTGATCGATAACCAATATTCTGTCTCCTTTCCTCGAGACTGTCACAACTTTATCCTTGATAAGGCTTTAAATTGTTTCGTAACCTTTTCTCGCACGTCGTGTGTCTTTCGTGTGTCTTTCAGGACCTCAAGATGAAGAAGATAATTGGTTTGGGGCATGAAAAATATGATCTATACTATTTGGATCTTGGTGAATCAACATCTTTCCCTGCATCTGCTTTGAGTGCTGCTATTTTGCCTCTTCAGTGGTACTTTCATTTGTGTCACCCCTCTTTGGCCAAACTAAAATTAGCTGTTCTTGGTTTGAGTCATGTTTCTTATCTAGATTGTGAGGCTTATTAATTAGGCAAGCACCACCGTAGCTCATTTTTAGTAGTAGTTCTGGTAGGCAATCTGAGTCATTTGCTTTAGTTCATACAGACATATGGGGACCGTCTCGATTTCCTAGTACTATTGGTTTTAAGTACTTTTTTTTTTATTTGTGGATGATTATTCTCGTATGACATGGTTATTTTTTATGAAAGAACGATCCAAATTACTACATATTTATTTTATATTTTATAATGAGATCCTTGTTTAATTTGGTAAACGGATTAAAGTTCTTCATTATGATAATGCGTTGGATTATACACAATATGTTATGGAGATTGATCATGGCATTTTCCATCAGACTAGTTGTGCTAACACTCTTTAATATGCATATACCTCGTCATTTTTGGCATGATGCTGTTCTTACTACATGTCATCTTATTAATCGTATGCCATCTGTTGTTCTTCATCAATAGGCTCCCTTCTCCTTGTTGTATCCTCATTCCTCATTCTTTACCCTTACTCCATGCATCTTTGTTTGTGTGGCCTTTGTTCATATCTTGGCTCCTAGTCAAAATAAAATTTCTCCACGTGCCCACAAATGTGTACTTCTTAGGTATTTCTGAACTCAAAAAGGTTATCGTTGTTATAATCCTGAAGCTCGATTCTACTTTGTCAGTGCTGATGTTACTTTCTTTGAGTCTCAACCCTTCTTTTCTACCTCTGGTTAGACCTTGTCCAGTGATCTAATTGCATGTCATGAGGGGGCATCTTCTCTTCCCACTCCTACTCTTCCTTTACCAATGACTTCATCGTTGCCTATGATTTTGTCATCTCCCTTGCAGGTTTATCAGTGACCTCGAGATAGACCAGCTGTTTCTTATAGCCCGAATACTGCATCTTCACCATCTGAGGTCCCAGCTCCTCCCTCGCCCACTCTTACCAGTGATGACTTATCTATTGCTCTACGACGAGGCAAATGTACTTGTACTCAACATCCTATTGCTCACTTTGTGTCTTATAATTGTCTGTCACCATTCTTTATTATCATTTGCTTGTGCCTTATCCTCTATTTTTATTCCTACCTCGTATCACCAAGCTTTATCTTCCTTTGGATGGAAGCATGTGATGGATGAGGAGATGAGTGCTCTTCATAAGAATCAGACTTGGGATCTTGTGGCTCTTCCTCCTAGTAAACAGACTGTTGGTTGTCATTGGGTTTATGCCATTAAATACTTACCAAATGGTTCCGTTGAGTGTCTCAAGGCACGCTTAGTTGCTAAAGGCAATAGACAGACATATGGTGTTGATTATTTTGAGACATTTTCGTATATGGCGTGGCTTAATTATGTGTGGATCCTACTTTTAGTTGTTGTTAGTCGGTCTTGGTCCTTATATCAACTTGATATAAAGAATGCATTATTGTATGGTGATCTCCAGGAGGAAGTCTATATGAACCAACCACATGGTTATATGGTTGGGAGTAATACACATCTCATTTTTCGACTGCAAAAGGCTCTGTATGGTCTAAAATAGCCTCCTCGTGCTTGGTTTGATAGATTGAGCTTTGTTGTTCTTGCTTATGGTTTTAAGCGTTCTACTTATGATCACTCAACATTTGTTCATCATTCTTCTTCGGTGACCACTATATTGATTGTCTATGTAGATGACATTATTCTCTCTAGGAGTGATTCTGCAGGCATTGCTATTTTGAAACATCATCTTGGGCAAAATTTTTAGTCTAAAGATTTGGGTCATCTTCGTTCCTTCTTGGAATTGAAGTTGCTTGCTCTTGTCAGGGAATTTTCTTATTGTAAAGGAAGTATGTCCTTGATCTTATGTGTGAAAATGGTCTCTTGGGTACTCGGTCTATTGATACTCCTATGGATTCAACAATTAAGCTTGATGGTGAGTTGGGGGATCTTTTCACTGATGTCGGTCGATACCGCTAGTTGGTTGGAAAGTTAATTTATCTTACTGTTACCCGACTAGATATTTCCTATGCTGTTGGAGTGGTTAGTCAATATATGCATGCTCCACCCTAACCCCATTTTGAGGCAGTCTGTCGCAGATTACATTATCTTAAGAGTGCTCCTGGGAAAGGGTTCTTGTACAAGCCTTCTACCTCTCTTTCTATAACCGGCATTGGTGATGCTGATTAGGTTGGTTATCGTTCTGATAGGCGATCTACATCTGGCTATTGTACCTTTATTGGTAAAAATCTAGTTACTTGGTGCAGTAAAAAGCAAAATATTGCTACGTGCTCTAGTGCTGAGGCTGAGTATCGAGCTATGGCTCATACTGCGTCTGAAATGTTGTGGGTCCATTCTCTACTTTGGGATATTGCTGTTAATATTTTTGATCCCATGCACATGTATTGTGACAATCAAGCTGCTATATTTATTGCCAACAATCTTGTTTTCCATGAGTGCACTAAACATATTGTGGTGGATTGTCACTTTATTCGAGACCTGCTAGATGAGGAGACAAATTGTGACCACCCATGTTCACTCTGATGATCTGCTGGGTGACATTCTCACGAAAGCATTACCTTGGGTTCCTTTTTGTTATTTATCTTCCAAGCCGGGCATGTTTGATATGTATGTTCCATCTTGAGGGGGCATGTTAGAGTTTATTTGTTTTATACTATTGAGGGCAGTATTGTAATTTCTTCTTGCATATATCTATAGTATATGGGCAAGTTGTGATTGAGTAAGCCCTAAATTTTTTACGTCTCTTTCTCTCTTTCTCCAAACCATAATCTCCATTGGTAAACTCAACTGTGATGATAACTCCTATGACAGAGAGTGTGAGAGATTAGGGTGAGATATCTGATGGAGAGAGAGGGTGAGGCAGTTGGGGTTTCTTACTTTTGTGTAAATGGGCTTAGGTTAGGAGTAGTTGATTCTTTTTTTTTTTGTGTGTGTGTGTGTGTATGTGTGTGTATATATATATACACACACTAGGTATCGACTGTGCCCGAGGGCACTACCCCAAAAAAAGGGTTTCTAAGTCTAAAATGAGCAATAAAACTGGCTTTAACTCTGAAACTATATAAAGTGTATAAAATCAACAAAATCTTCTTTGTTAGTTACATTATTGCATTGACAATCCAAAACATGGTCAAGAAAACAATAACTTGGTACAAAACACTTAAAAATAATATATACCTACACACAATGAGTCTACTTAGAAATGAATCTTTTTTTAATTGGAGAAATGAGTCTTTAAAAGTCATAAACATGCTACTATTTTACCTTCCATTCTCCCATTACAGAACCCAATTTCTTTTCATCCAAACATAACCTTGCAACAATACCAAAGCAAAATAAGTGCAGTCCCAAAGCTTCATGTCACAATAATGACTCAATTTATATCACACCCCAATTTTTGAACAAGCAAATACCTCGTCACAGACCATATACGAACAGATATTCGACTGCGAAAAACCTAGGAGTGAAAACAAACCAACTGCCGACTATTCTTTTTTTTTTAAAAGAGTAAATTTATTAAACATGCACCTCTTTCAAGATAACCAAAAAAATTCAAATACTCAAATCAATCTCATTGATGTTCATTCTTCAAAAATCTAAATTAAAGCTCTCAATAATAAAATTATCCATTGAGAAATAAATTCATTTTACAATACTTGAATCAGAGTTACTACAAACGTTTCTTTACCCCAAAATATATAAATACAACATGGCCCACAATGACCAGAAAATTAGTAATAGCATTCATGAAGCAACATAAGTAACAGGCAATCATCATTTGAATCACAAAACTCAACTCCAACAGCTTACACGAAAATCTATTCATAAAATGGAAAATCGGCTATGCTCCACGAAGAACGCACCCAATGAGAATGCACACGGGTTAGTACACACAGTACTGGTGTGAGTTAAAATAACACAATGACATAGTCTTAGGGATAATACACATACCCTTAGAATACCACACAATTTAAGACAAGCGGTAGTTTCCTTCCATGTGGTGGCCTTGAGGTATCACTCAAAAATAAATTAAAGTTCACAAAACCACTTTCTATCCCAAAATATAGCTAGCCAAACCTGTAAAATGTTAGCAGCCTGCTATCCTACAAACAGAAAATTATAACATTGAAAATATAATGATTTTGGAGTGCAAATTGTAAATGTCAACATTTCATGTTTTAAATGTCAACACAAGTTTTCAGAACAAAATTTTCTTGTTACCAATGCGAATGTCATGCTCCGCAGTAGCAAAAATAGAGAAAAAAAAAATTCCTTTTGAACTCATAGGCCATGATAGTTGAAAGTCATCATATTGTCTATGAACAAAGTCTAATCATCAGAGTAATGAATCAAACCGCGCATTTGGAAATTCTAAGTTTGATATATATAATCAGAGTTCATTACTAGACTATCACAAACCATAAGCATCTGCAGGAACATAAGTAAAGTGTCACAGTAACATGCGCCGATTATAAAAGTAACTATTACGTAGTCTCTAAAATATAATCATAAACATACACTACAACAAAAATCCAGGTCTTCAGCTCGCGTAGTAGTCATCTCCAGCATAGCGTCCATCATATTAGGCTGCATAAACGTAGCCCCAGCCATGTACTCGTCTCCTGCATAGTCATAACCTTGGCCAGCTAGACATAGGATATCCAGTAGCATAAAACATCGTCAGCTATGGAAGTTGAGTGAATGCAACTACTAATAAAGTAACTATAGATATTCAGTATACATAAACAATATCATTAAAGGGTCATCTCATCGTTCGCATAATGTATGCACCAACTCCATAAATATAATCACGAACTTCATCCCAACAAATCCCAAACGTGACATGGATGCTTAAATCCACATTTCACGCTTAGGTTTACATCTCACGATACTCGACTCATACTTTCAACAATTCTTGCTAACATGGCATGTAGCCTAATACGCCTCAATCCATTATAGCTAATATGCCTCATGATGCCAAAAATTTGTAAGAACGGGAAGAGTAGTTTAAGGAGAGATAAGAAGCTTGTATGTGGTTCAGCCCCGTTAATTAGGTGATCTACGTCCACGTGGTGTGTCGGGGCGCATTCACTAATAGATCACTGGAGGACTTTGGTGAACCAACAAGGAGGGCGGTACTACCAGAGACCAGTCGGGTATATGCGTAAGAGTGATGTGTATATCGTTCTCTTTCTGAGATAAGATTACCATCCCCTTTAATAGGGGTGAGTGATCTCTTTTATAGATGCAAGAGGCCACTCGTATAAGGTAAGTGAGTAGATTAGGTCGCCTAATCTAATTACACATGATTAGCATAAATCATGGAAGTTTTCTAAGTGGTTTAGAAAACTGCTCTAATTAATCTTTTGACCATGTTAGGGAACTGCCAGCAACCTCGTAGAGCAAGCCATGGGCAGGCCTGGGCTGTACCTTTTGGGAGGATGCATCTGCCTCGAGATCCTGAGCTCTGGGCACAGACCGGGCAGTATCGACGGATCAGCTCGGGATAGCTGAATTCAAGGCACCTCCTCCGGCTGACCCAGTATTTCCATGTTGACGTGGTGATATGACTTTGACCGGATATTTTTTGACCTATAAGTTGTCCCCCATTTTCAAAGCTGATGTGATGCTTCATTGGATGAGGTTTCAAAATCTATGCTATTCAGTAGACAGCCCTGGAAACTACCCGGGTCGTCCCTCAGGAATGTACCTGCTCCCTGGTCACCCGGGGGTTAGATCGAGTGGTACTGTTGGGACCCCGGGATCAGTGGCCACCACGTGTCAAAGAGTGACTGGCTTGGTTAGGACTTGACAAGGCCAATGCTAGTAGAACCGAACAGTCACATGGTAACTGAACTGTCACGTTGCGCATTAAATGTGCGCGCCTTTTGAGGCGACACTTCATGTGCCCGAGGGGACAACTTGCAGGTGCTTTAGGCAAGAAAGCTTCCTGGCTATTGGATCTGATTTGATTCGGACCATCCGTGTTTTATATATAAAGGATAGTTGGTCATTTTTTTCATTCCTACTACCATGAGTAGAAATCACTGAGCAGTTTGAGAGCAAAAAGTTCCCGATCAAGCTTCCCGAGCTCTTTTCCTGCTTTAATTCTTGTAAGTCCTTACTTCTCTAGTTTTAATTCATTGTTTTTCCCCTTTTATCTTTTTATTTCCAGAGTGACATTGGAGAGGATGAACCCATTAGGGCTTTCACGAGAGTGGGACTTCTTTTTCTTTTGGTTCATCTTCCTTCTTAGGTCAAGTAACCCGTCCTCTATGGTAGAGAGGTTAAACCGGTCGGGTTATCCTGTAACAATGTTAACTGAGTGTTTCTTTAACCTGAGAGCTTTGTACACTTTACCCTATAGGTTATTGGATTTTTCCCCCTTGTACGTTAAAGTTGGAGTCGCCGACCCCTATCTAGACCGCCAGTTACTCCCCCGTCCAGTCTCAGAAACCTTAGAGATGGAACACTCCAATTTTGATTCCTCTTCTCGGTCGATGGATGAACAATCGCGGGCCAGGACCCCGGACTCAAGCCTAGATCCACCTTCTACTACTCTGTCAGACCACCATTGTGAGGGTAGGATCCCGATTCGGGTATCAGACGATGAGTCAGACCAGAAGGCCCCAGTGGCCTCCGTCTCATGGGGTTCTGGTGATGAGATACTGTAGGGTCTTGACCCTGAGGTAGCATTTGCCTGTGAATTCACTCCCTCTGTATTGTGCGCTCAAGACCTTAGAAGGATTAGGGATAAGAACATTATTTTCAATGGTTATGCCTTGACCCTGCAGGCTGGCGGGGCCCAGTTTCATCACCCAGGCTTCGTCACTTTATACGAGGACTCCCTTATGGCTGGGTTCCATATTCTACTTCACCCGATCGCCTGGGATGTCCTGATCTACCTGAGGATTACTCTCGAGAAGTTAGCCCTGAATGGTTTGAGGTTCCTGATGGGGTCCATTTCTCTTAGGCCCCAAGTCTCGGGTATGAGCTCACCCTACAAGAGTTCTTCTGCACCTACCGACCATTCCCCATTCATGGGGTGGTCGGGTTATTCTACCTCGGGGCTGGGCAGGGAAGAAAATTATTGTCAACTGCCCGAGCAACAACAAGGGGTGGAAGAACAAGTTCTTCCAGGTTTCTACCCCTGAGCTCTACAAACGGGCTCCAGGGATTCAACTAAGGACTTCTTGGGCCAGGGAGTTGAGGAGTAATCCCGCCCAACACTTCTCTTTCTGATTTCATTTACTTTTGAGTGTGACTACATGGCTAACCGTTTCATACTTGGTTTTATAGTGGGATCAACTGACCCGGTGAGCATTCTGAAGGAGTGCCAAGCCAGGATCATGCACTTGGCAGACCTGCCCACCAATATCTAGAACGTGCTAACCCGAATAGGGGACTTCAGGGCCTCCTATGACCCTAACGAACCCATTTAAGCTCCCGTCTTTCCTCCAATCATCCCGGGTAAATTCTTAGGCGGACTATTTGGCTTTATCTATCTTTCGCTGCTTTTCTTGGCTACTGACTATACAATCTTATTCCTTCGCAAAAATAGGCCCCCGGAGAGATATAGAGCAGCTGAGGGCTAGACAAGCCGCCGTCGCTGCAGTCGTCGCCGCCGCCCAAGTGGGGGATAGAGGGAAGAGGCCCGTTGCTGAGACCTAGGGCAGGGATTGTCTTCTCTGGCAGATAAGGCATAGGAGGGCGACGCATAAAGAACCCAAGGGGATGTCGGCCCCTCGCGTGGTGGTGGTGGAGGAAAATGCTCCCCAGGCATACTTTTCTTGTCCGGGATACCGCTGGGGGAGTCGGTGGAGATGAGGGAGAGAGTCAGACCAGTCCTCCTCCCAACCAGGTGGAGATGTGTGCAAACATGTCTCCCCATGTTTTCCAGGGGTGGCTGTACAACCTTTCCCACTTTGTATGTATCTCTGCCATTTTTCCTGTTCTTCAAAATTTTTATTTTGCTTCTGTTATGTAACCGACCGATTTGCGCTTGGTTTTTGTAGGTCAGTTGCATGGTTTCCGGAGTTGAATCCTTCCTGCTCTCCCTGGTCAGGAGGGCCACTACTATTGAGGCCACCTTGTCATAGAAACGGGTAGCCTCTGAGACCAAGGAGACTGCCTTGGCAGTTGAGAAGGACAAGGTCAAGGGCTTGGCCTTGGGCCTCAGCACTGCAAAAGCGGAGCTGGCGATCGCCTTCGCTGATCTAGAGGCTGCCCGGGCTAGCTTGACGGTGACAGAAGCTTGGGAGAAGGCCCTCGTCAGGACAGCGACTGTGGGGTCTACGAAGGAGGCCTTCGACAATGGCTTCTTTCAGGGCTATGAGGACCTGAAAAGAAGGCCAGCCTGGGATCACCCTAACTGGGACATATCGTCCTATGAAGGGATTGACTCGGACTACTGGGACATGGGTCCCGTCGCTGGCGAAGGTTCTACTACTAAGGCTAGACCTGCTGGAGATGGTACCCCAGGCGGGGAAGCTGTCCCAAGGGGAGATGTTACTCTGGGAGGAGAGGCTAGTGAGACCAAAAATGTGGTCATAGTGGACGACGCCTAGCCTCTGTGCCTGCCCCCCAGTCTTGTACATTTTGTTTTCTCTTCTTTTTTTTTGGGAGCCTACTACAATTACCCTTGCTCTGAACAAATTTTTATTTTGATTAATGAAAAGGCCCTCTGAGGCCACTCTTTTTCATCAATTGTTTCATCATTTTTGTACTCGCCTGTCTATAATTGCTTGTGCTCAACCGGTTGGAAACCTTGCCTTAGCAAAAGTTTAGGACCATGACCAGTAAAGAACACCTAGTCTTTTCGGGACTTGTTTTGAAGGTCCCACCGGGTATAGTGTAGGAGTTAGGTCTTGTTACTATCCCGGCCGATGTCTTTGGGCACTGTAGGTACATAGGAATGTTTTGGAAATCAATGTCCTAATACTGCCTGGTGTGATTTCCTGTTTTAGTCCTAGATACCCCTGCCCCTCAAGCTTTCACTAAGGTGAGCGTTGGTAGAGGAGGCGACCGTAGGGAACCGACCTAGAACATGGGTAGTTGTGTGGTCTTTTTGGGCTTGCCATCAATAGCCAGCTAGGGGAATTTTCCCCCATTGTCGGTTATGGATCTAAGCGAAGCCGGTACCTTGGGTGTGATGCTGAGGTCTTTTGCCTTGGGCGTAACCCTAAGGTCTTTTGCACCTCAGGTGTGTTCCTGAGGTCTTAGGTGTCTCGGGTGTGTTCTTAAGGTCGTTTGCCCCTCGGGTGTGTTTCGAAGGTCTTTTGTGCCTCGGGTGTATTACCGAGGTCTTCGGTGCCTCAGGTGTGTTCTCGAGGTCTTTTGTGTCTAGGAAACTAGTAAGGGTAATGACTTGTAGCAAAAAAAACTTTATTCCTTTACGAAAATCATAATAATTGTTTGAAAAGAGTTACAAATTTCCTAACCAATGTTAAAACATTTTCCCTCCAAGCTTTATTGAAAATACTTGCGGAGGTGTTGGACATTCCAATAGTGAGGTAGATCACGCCCATCCAAAGTCTGCAACCAGTAGGTACCCGGTCGGTTGACCCAGGTAATCTAGTATGGTCCTTTCCAGTTTGGCACTAACTTTTCATGGCTTAGGACCTTGGTAGATTGGTTTATTGCCTTCAGGACCAGGTCTCCCACCTAGAAACTACGATGCTTGACTTTACTATTGAAATACGGAGAAACCTGTTGCTCATAGGCTGCCACTTTTAGATATGCGCGGTCCATTTTCTCTTCTACCAAGTCAAGCTCTCCTCTAAGGGCTTCTCTATTGCCCTGCTGGCTAAACTTCACTACTCGGTAATTGGATAACCTGAGCTCTGTGGGGACCACTGCTTCATAGCCGTAGGTGAGGGAAAAGGGGTCTCCCCCGTGGCCTCTCGGGAGTGGTGCAATATGCGCACAGAAGAATTGGTAGTTCTTCTGCCCAAAGTCCTTTAGCATTTTCAAGTCTTGTTTTAATTGACTGCAGAATGGTTCGGTTCGTCACCTCTGCTTTACCGTTGGCTTGAGGGTGCTTGGAGGAAGAGTAATGATTTGATATTCCATATTTTAAACAACATTGCCTAAACACCGGGGTGTCAAACTGCCTACCATTGTCACTGACCAAGAACCTTGGGATGCCAAACCGGCTGAGGATGTCTCTCTCGATGAAGTTCTCCATCTTCTTCTCAGTGATTTTTTCAAAGGGCTCGACTTCTACCCACTTGGTGAAATAGTCCACGGCAATGACCGCAAACTTTACTTGTCCTTTGCCCATTAGGAGGGGAACGACAACATCAATGCCCCACTGAGCGAATGGCCAGGGGCTGACGATTGGTTTCTGGAGCTCTCCTAGGCGGTTGATCATGGGCGAATACCTCTGACACTTGTCACACTGCTTGACATTTTCTTGGGAATCTCGAGCCATTGTCAGCTAGTAATAGCCTTACAGCAGAGCCTTTTGGGAAAGTGCCCAACCTCTGACATGGTTTCCACACACTCCCTCGTGGGTCTTATGCAATATTCCCAGGACCTGTGTTGGGAGGATACACCGGAGATACAGGATAGAGAATCCCCTTTTATAAAGAATGCCATCGATGAGGTGGTATTTGGCCGCCCGGTATTTTACCCGCCGGGCATCTTCTTTTTCATCTAGTAAAATATCGGTTATTAGAAACGTCACAATTGGGTCCATCCAGTTGGGCTCTAAAGCGATCGTTTCAACCTCCATGCCTTCCAAGACGACCACATTGGGCTCGGGTAGGTATTCTATCCTTATCCCAAGCAGGTCTAACTCAGAGGATGAGGCAAGCCGGGCTAACCGATTGGCCCTCGTGTTCTCCTTCCTCGAAATCTGTGTGACGGAGAACCCCTTAAGCTTTTGTGAAACTGTTCGGACAAGGGCTAAATAAGCTACCATGTTATCTTCCCGAGCTTCTTACTCCTGATTGACTTGATTGACCACGAGTTGGTAGTCATTATACCCTTGGACTTGCTACACACCCATAAAGGTGGCCAGCTACAACCCGACCAGCAGGGCTTCGTACTCAGCCTCATTGTTAGAGGCTCATAACCCTAACCTTAGCGCGTACTCTAGTTGGATTCCGTCGGGTGTAGTTAGGATGATCCCCGTTCCACTATCCTGTTTGTTGGAGGACCCACCCATATAGAATGCCCAGGTCAGGGTGTCAGGCTGTAGGCCGGGGCGATAGAACTGGCGGGTCTCCTCAACCGAATCTACTGGATATGTGAACTCAATGAGGAAATTTGCCACTGCTTGTCCCTTGATCGCTGTCTGGGGTCTATAGACTACTTTATGTTGGGTTTGTGCCCTCAAACCATTACTTTATGTATGAGATATTGTGGATACCGGCATTTGGGCCCACTTTTAAAACATTTTTCAAATTTCAAATTAAAAGACGAGTCACCACTTAATTTTTAAAGGGAAATTAAGAAACCATTTTGAAAGCAAACTGATCTTTTGCGAAACCAAAGATAATCTAGGTCCGGGGATTATGGAATGAAAGGGGAAGGAGCCCGGTGGAATAAAACACCCCCTTTCATCCTATCTCGTGATAGGTCTCTGCTCATCATCCTTTTTAATCGAATTATTAATCTAAGCATGCCCTCAACTAATACATATATATAAATAATACATTACACAAGCATGTTGAAAAGGGTGCAAGATTGCTAATGACAAAATATCATTCATAAGCCACATAGTTAAAATAGCAAGCAAGATGATGTGCAAATAGGGAACTAGGAAACTCACCCGAGATCCAGCTACAAATTTAAACGTGCAATGCATACATATAAAATAAACCTAAGAAACGGTCTCTAACGCATATAAACACATAAGGCAAGACCTAGTCTAAGGTGTCGCACATGAAGTTGAAAATCAATTAAAATCAAAGAAGTAAATTAAACTAGAGAAGGGGTGAGAAGTCATACCTTCAAAGTGCTACAAATAAAGGGTTAGTCCACATGCTTCACACAATAATATGACATCAAATAATCAATCCTAAATCTCCAGCTTAGATCTATCAAGCATGGAAAGAATTGACAAAAACTATGAATTCCTTTTGATTAGTTAAAGCCATAACACCTTTATAAATATACAAGCCTCAACTAGGAACCAATGTAATGTCCATATAGGGGTACTATAATCTCAACATGATCATAAGGAATCCAAGGTTAAGTTCAATTAGGTTCAACTAAGTCCAACTTTATCGAATAACTAGTTCTAATCATAAGCATTGATGTACATGAATGAATATGAACAAGAATAAGATATGGATTTATTCACTAATTTGGATCATTTAGCCTCTGGATTTAAGCTAAATTATCATTATTCAAAACATGATTTGGGTCCCAAGACATTAGGGAACCATTTAAGTTAAAATCAATGAGAATAGACAAAACAGTGACTGTTTTTCCAAAATTACAGAGAGCAGACCATATTTTAAAAAGTAGAAAAACCATACTTCCAATGGATTGGATCATACTGATTTTTGGATATTATATACCTGTGTGAGTCTAGTTTATAACCTGAAAAGAAAATCAAGGTTTGCACGGTTAGATCTCTGGGAATATGGAAAACACTAGACATCACTCAGGAATCTGCCACTCTCTGTCTAGAGATATTGTTCGATTTTCTAAAAATAGTAAGAAACACTTAGATCTTTTTAGGGAATATTCCTAACACATTGAGGTACTTAGAAAAAATTATTAGAGGCCCAGAAAATTCAATTAAGGTTCTGATTTATGAATTTCAAAATGGACTTACTATTCTGAAATTTGGATAGAGAGTTGCATGTTTTGAAATCATAAGACCAAACCATCTTAGGCATGGAATTTCATCAAAACAAAAATCACAGAGGTACTTAAATGGGTTATGAACATCCTCCAATTGGTCTCATCCATTTCCAATGAATCACGACTCTATGAAAAAACTTTGATCACAATTGGTTTATGGATTCACTGCACCTTTGTTAAGTTGATGTTCATAGTTTAAAACCAACTTGATCCATGATCCTAGAAAGAACTAGAATCAAGTTTGATTATGATTAATGGGACAAATGATGAAATAGAGAGAAACCCCTAGATTTAACCTTGATGGATTCCTATCATAGATCACGTAGTTGGAGATCTAGCAAGAGAATCCTAAGGTCTTACTTATTTTAAATGAAAATCTACATTCAATTCTTCTCTCAAATGTATGGTCCTTGAAGAATATAGAGTCATATTACTATTTCTCCTACCAAGTTAATGGTCCTTGGAGACAAAATGAAATCCCAACTACATAAACCTCTATGGAATATAGCATGAATTCCATAAGATTTTTAGTGAGGAGATTTTAAGTCATGAGTTAAAACTTGAATTCAACCAACTACATGTAGAGATGATCCACTTTAATCCCCATATAAATCATAGAATCATAGGGGACTAGAGGATCAAACTCAAATAAATCTAATGAGATATTGAAGATCTCATAGATCTCTTGAGGAGAATATGAACAAAAAGAAAGGAAATCAAAGGTTATTTGAAAATTTCAAGTCAAAACTCTTTTATTCATAAATCCAAAGCTCTATTTTGGATCCAAATTAATGAAACATTATGAAATTCAATCACAAGCTCTAAGTGGTGTGTGATTAAATGGGGTAGGAAGAGAGGTTTTGAAAATGTGTAAAGTTCCTAGAACTATGAACTAACCAAGGAACTTTCCCGCGCAATCATCAAGGAACAATCAGGGATGGAAACCCCAGACCAACAACTATCAGGGAACCAAGCACACATGGGATGGGACAAGGAAGCCCCAAGCTAATTTTCCTCGACAACAGAATCAACAGCAAGGACCACCTCAGGCATAGCCCGCCGTCCAGCGACAGAACACTGATGGATGTTTCAACTGTGGAGTGCCCGGATATATTGCAAGGTATTGCACAGCCCCCAAGACCAACCGCCGTAATGACCTCGTCTGCCGCAACTGTAACAAGCCTGGTCACATAAGCAATGATTGTCGAGCACCACGTGGAGGCTACTATGGGGCACCTACTCAAGGACAACAAGGACAGGTTAGGGTGAATGCCATCATCCCTGACAATGCAGGGTATAATGCTGAGGAACAGCAGAACTTGGAAGGTACACTCATTTTATTTCACTGTCAAGTTAGAGCTTTGTTTGATACCGGTGCTGCCCGTTCTTTCATAGCTATTAAGATGGTACGTGATTTGGGTTTGCTACCCCTAGCACTTGAGCCGATCCTTAATGTCGTTTCACCCTTAGGAGTATCAGTTAGGTTAGGTAAGTTGTGCAAGGATTGTCCCTTGACACTAGAGGATAGAATTCTTCCGGCAGACTTGATAGTCTTGTCAATGTCTGAGTTGGACGTGATCCTAGGAATGGATTGGCTTACTAAGTATGGTGCTAACCTGGATTGTGTTAGTCGGACCATTGTCTTTTCAACGCCTGGTTGCCCGCAGATCAGATTTCAGTGCCAACCGTTGAGCGATATGTTTATCACGAGCTGTCTAGCCACGATTAAGACTTCAAGCACGGAACTTACTATCAACCAGATCCCCGTTATTCAAGACTTTGAAGATGTGTTCCGAAGTATCTCAGGACTTCCGCCGAAGAGAGAGATAGACTTCTCCAGTGAGTTAGCACCCGGAACGTTGCCGATTTCCAAGACCCTGTATCGGATGGCGCCAACAGAAATGTTAGAATTGAAGAAGCAAGTTCAGGAACTTGAAGACTTAGGTTTTTTTTGCCCGAGTACATCACCTTGGGGAGCACCAGTTCTATTTGTGAAAAAGAAGGACGGAGAGCTACGACTCTGTATCGACTACAGGGAGCTGAATAAAATCATGATCAAGAATAGATACCCACTTCCCTGGATAGACGACCTGTTCGATCAACTGTAAGGATCAAGGATATTCTCGAAAATTAATTTGCATTCAGGATACCATCAATTGCTAGTTCGACCGAAAGACATACCGAAAACTGCCTTCAAGACGAGATATGGACACTACGAATTTCTAGTGATGTCTTTTGGATTGACTAATGCCCCGGCAGTATTCATGGACCTAATGAATAGAGTATTTAGACCCTATCTGGATCAATTCATTATAGTATTCATTGACGACATTCTAATTTATTCAAGGACGGAAGAAGAACATAAGAAGCATCTACAAATTGCTCTACAGACTCTCAGAGACAATAGTCTGTATGCGAAATTCAGCAAATGTGAATTCTGGCTTCAGGTAGTTAAATTCCTGGGACATATGATATCACAGGATGGGATTTCCATAGACTCATCTAAGATCGATGTAGTCTTGAGCTGGAACAGACCAACCAACGCGACTGAAGTTAGGAGTTTCCTTGGATTGGTTGGGTATTACCAGAGATTTATGGAAGGATTCTCTAGAATTGCAGGACCGTTGACAAGCCTGAGTAGGAAGGAGACGAAGTACGAATGGACTGATAAACATGAGGATGCATTTCGGGAATTGAAAGAGAGACTAACCTCAGCAATCGTGCTTGTGATACCTAAGAGTGGTGAACAATTCATAATCTATAGTGATGCATCACACCAAGGACTTGGTTGTGTGCTGATGCAAGAGGGGAATGTCATCGCATACGGATCAAGACAATTGATGCCACATGAGAAGAACTATCCGACGCACGACTGGGAACTAGCTGCAATCGTGTTTGCCCTGAAGATTCAGAGACACCATTTGTATGGAGAAAAGTTTGACTTGTTCTCAGATCACAAGAGTTTAAGATACCTGTTCTCTCAGAAGGAGTTAAACATGCGACAACGAAGATGGATGGAACTACTCAAGGACTACGACTTCTCTTTGCAATACCACCCGGGTAAAGCAAATGTTGTAGCCGACGCTCTGAGTTGGAGGCCGTGCCTTTTGGTTGCTTCAATTTTGATTAGAGAATGGCGAGCATTGGAGACGTTAGCCGAATTCGACCTTCGACCGTTGGAATTAGGAGAAGGACAACACTTTGGATGTCTTGTCGTGCAACCGACTCTCATCAGCCGCATCTTGGAAGCCTAACAGTCAAACGAGGATTTTAAGTTATGGTTTGCCAAGATATCTACAAAGGAACTAGAGATATGGAGTATTAGTACGGATGGAGCACTGAGATGCAAAGGTAGACTCTGTGTGCCAAATGACGATGGTCTCAGGAAGAACATTCTGGATGAAGCACACAAGTCAAGGATGACTATCCACCCAGGAGGAAATAAGATGTATAAGGACTTGAAGAGAAACTTCTGGTGGGAAGGAATGAAGCGAGAAGTGGCCGAGTATGTATCGCAATGTCTTATTTGCAAACAAGTGAAGGCAGAGCATCAAAAACCACCTGGACTCCTACAACCGCTACCGATTCCCCAATGGAAATGGGAGCACATCACCATGGATTTTGTGGTTAGATTACCAAAGGCTCAGCAAAACCACGACGCTATTTGGGTAATAGTGGATCGACTCACCAAGTCAGCACATTTTATCACCTACAGCATGATGTACCGTGTTGAAAGATTGAGCCGGATGTATCTACAGCAAGTAGTGCGACTGCACGGTGTACCTGTCTCAATAGTTTCAGATCGAGATTCACGATTCACCGCAGAATTCTGGAAAAGCCTCCAAACAGTAATGGGAACTTCATTGAATTTGAGTTCAGCCTTTCATCCACAGACAGACGGTCAGACAGAACGAGTCAATCAAGTGATGGAGGATATGTTGCGAGCCTGTGTCATTGAATTCGAGAGTTCATGGGAGATGCATCTACCTTTGATCGAGTTTACCTACAACAATAGCTACCACACGAGCATAGGGATGGCGCCGTTTGAAGCTTTGTATGGAAAACCTTGCCAATTGCCGCTATGTTGGGCCAAAGTCAGAGATACTCAACTACTTGGGCCTGAGATGATTCAAGAAACCAGTGAGAAGATCCAGATTGTACAAGAAAAGATGAAGATAGCGCAATCCAGACACAAGAGCTATGCCGACAAGCGACGAAAAGATCTAGACTTTGCAGTTGGAGATCATGTGCTACTCAAAGTCTCGCCAGTCCAAGGTATCGTCAGATTCAGACAGAAGAGAGGCAAGTTGTTGCCGCGATTCATTGGACCATTCGAGATCCTAGAACATGTTGGAAAGGTTGCTTATCGACTTGCATTGTCGCCAAAGATGTCAGGAGTGCACGACGTTTTCCACATCAGCATGTTGAGGACGTGTGCCCACAACCTAATGCACGAGATTAGTTTTGATGATATCGAGATGAACGAGAATGCGACCTACAACAAAGGACCAGTGCATATTCTAGACCGAGGAGTGAAGAAGCTCAGAAACAAGGAGATTCCGCTAGTGAAGGTTCAGTGGAAGCACCATGATGAAGGAGAAGCTTCATGGGAATTAGAGTCGGAGATGCGAGAGAAGTTTCCATTTTTGTTTTGATCCCTACTTACTTCAAATTTTGGGGACGAAATCTTTAATAGGTGGTGGATGATGTAATACCCTGTATTTCTGTTATATATTATGTTAATAAGACCCTGTGTGTTTCTTTTAATACTTGTATGAGCTTGGCCTTACCTTTGGTATAATTTGGATACCAATCGACTAACACTTTTATCAATCGATTGGAGCATTAATACCTAATACCAATCGATTGAACTTTATACCAATCGATTGCTTATATCAATCAATTGACACTAATACCAATCGATTGGAGGCAGCTGGGCAGATTCTTTTGCTCTGGCTAGGGTTTGTTCACGTGAACACTTTCTCCCTATATATATGAGCCATTTTCCTGTGTTTTTCTTTTTAGAAAAAAATCAGAGAGGAGAGAGGGAGTGTGTGTGTGTTTATATATATATACACTCATATATATATACACACATATATACATATATACATACACCCACACACACATCCATGGATTGAGAGAAGATAAGAAAACCAGAGAAGAAAGAAGAAGAAGAAAGAAGAAGACAGAGGAGAGACAGAGCAGCGGAGAGAGAGAAAGGAGCCACCATTGAAGCTCCAAGCTTCAATACTCATTCCCACACATACCCTAGACACCTAAGGTGAGTTTTAAACTCACTTGGAAGCTTTATATTAGTGTTAGAACGTGTTTTGAATGAAGAAATGGAGTGTAAACCATGTATTCCTGTTTTTATGTTGCTTCTTCACTGTGAAGAAGACGAAGTACCAATCGATTGGTACTCTTACCAATCGATTGACATCTTTCAGGTCCTAATCGATTGACACTTTTATGCAATCGATTGGCATGGATTATGATCCAATTGATTGACAAGTTTTCCAATCGATTGATGCCACTTTTATACCAATCGATTGGACCTCTATACAAATCAATTGGAAGTTTCAGAATACTATTTTCTTATAATAACTGTTTAGTTGTTTATTTACTATTCAGTATTTCCCAGCATGCTTTATTATTGTAATACAGACATGATAATGAGTTAATGCGGCGTAGGATCGTAGTAACAACAAAATTAACGGATAATGTTTATGATGTTAGATAACAGAATAGTCGTGTATCCTTTGGAGTTAACGTTCATTTCATTCAGAGTAGTCGGGCCACATTGGGATTGTTATGTATCGGTGATAGAGTTGAACTTAAGTAGGTTTGCTAGGATTCGGGAACCTTACGTGGGCGAGCTTTGGTCGATCATATGTTCTTAAAAGCGGTAGACACACGAAGGTGTCTATGACTTGCGGTGAACCGGACCATTTGCCCTAAGATAGCCAGATGATCTAATAATATGTTCTTAAAAAGCGGTAGACAGACGAAGGTGTCTATGACATGCGGTGGACCGTGATCACTAGTAGACGTCGCTAAGTCGTGGCATAGAATGATGTGCTGTTGTTTAAAGCGTTATAGCCCTGACATGCAGTGAACTGTGCATATGTTCTTAAAAGCGGGGGATGGACTAACGTGGTATCCATGACATGCGGTGAACTGTGCATATGTTCTTAAAAGCGGTGGATGAGCAATGGTGTATTTATAGAGTTGAACTATTGTCGAGTCTGTTCCCCCATCAAGGCGTGTTATCGATCTTAAAATGAGTAAGACGTTAGTAATCGGATAATCGGTTTGATGTAAAGGAGTTACCCTCACTGAACTCTAACTTGGTTACTGTTTATAACTTGTAATAACTTCAATAGTTGATACCCTGTTAATATCTAACTCACTCAGCTTTCATTAAGCTGACGACATTTATGCCGCTGGACATTTCTATGTTCCAGTGCACCTTGGTTATGACTATACAGGTGAAGGGCCCGTAGGAGAAGACTACCATGCTAGTGACGACGTCCCCCGTGGAAAATTTCCCCGACGGAGGTCAGACCGAAGAAGACTACTACGCCGAGGACTACCTTTACGCCAACTGAAGACTAGACTAGAATTGTAGCTAATTGTCTTTACCGTTTTAGAACCCTTTTTGTAGTCAGACATATGTTGCCTTGACATTTGAACTTTCGATGTCTTATATTTGATTCGAGACTCTGATGTGTAATAGTTGGTAACTTCTGTTGACTTTATGTTACGTTGTGATCAGAACCTAGACTTCATTCTTGTTACACTATTACTTTTTGTTGCTTAGTACTGCGTGGTGTGGACAATCATGTGACTTCACCCGTCGCTGCCTTTGGACCCAAAAAGGAAATTTATTTTTCTCTATTTTTGCCGTTCCGGGGCGTGACACTAGAACTTTAAAGATCAAAAGTAATAAAAATGAAGAACGCGAAGAACAAACAAGAAATTCAACCTAGATCTAAGAAAAAAAAAGATCAAAACAGGAAAATAAAGTAGAAAAAAACAAAGAAGAAGGAGCTTACCTCATGAACTTTCCTCAAAATACTTCTGCAGGGCTTCGCCGGCACCGCAGACTCCAAGACTCCATCCTAGCTAACTCTAAAAAAAACTTATACTTTTTCTAAGGATTTTCTAGGAGTGCTTCAGAATCTTCCAGAGGGGTTTCCTTGGCTCTCTAATCCTTAGGATTTTTAGGTGTCTTAGATGGGGAGGGGAGAACCCCCTTTTATAGTTGATGATTTGGGTGAAAACTCTTATAGCTAAGCGATGTGGGACAAAAAAACCATAAATTTTCACGTTTTGGGCTTTTTTTAACGCAGTTTGGGATCAAATCAAGGGTTCATAATGCATCTAAAGTGTCTGAGAGACATAGTGGCACTCAGAGGTTCCACGCAGCAGTCCGAGAGTGCCTCGTAGCATTCAGCCTTAGAGCCACCATGGCTCTCAGCCCGAATGTTGTATTTTCACTCCAGAATTCCTAAACTTTGTTCTCTCACCTCGGTTATCCTTTTTGGGTTTGTGATATACCGTAGGAAAGATATGGAAGTCTAGTTTAAGATTTTTTTGGTCTCATTCAAAAAGGGTTTTTAAATTTTGAGTTATGATCAAAAGAGTGAGGCAGACTCCAAGAAGGAGCAAACCTATGAGGTGCAAAAAGGGTGAAAATTCTCTTAAGTGATTTTTGGCCATTGTGAAGGCTTGGGTTACTAATTTAGCCTATTTTAGGACTATTTTGTAAAAGGAGTTCTCACGATCCCACCCCAAGGTCCCAATTTTGCTCTATAAAAGGTAATTTTTTTGTCATTTCATGTGAAAAAGCTCCCCTAAATAGGATTTTTTGTCTCTAAATTGAGTTTCTAATGTGTTTAAGTCTTCCTAACGGTTATTATAACATATCTTTGCGATCATGGTGCTTCATGGAGTTCTGCTTTATAAAATCGACATTGCACAAATCCTGATTCTAGTCATCGGGTTGTTCTTGAGGTAGGGTTCCTTCTGTCGAACGGACGAACCAAAATAGGATGTTTATAGGGCGTAAGGCGCAAAGCGCAGTCCAATCAATTGCATTTTGAGAGCTAACCTACATTGGCACCGGAGCATAAGGCGTGAAATGTAGTCTAATTTATCGTATTCATTCGGTTGGCCAAGGTAGTTACGAATGCTAAAGAAGACCAACTCATTAGTCAAGGAGACTCCGAGTTTTGTAGAGAACTCGTCTTTAATTTGAAGTGACCATAAGCACTAAGTAGAGTAGGACATGAAAAGTAGCCATATATATCGAAATCGCATGATTTTTTAAATCATCGTAAATCATGAAAATTTGGAGCATGGAATGCATTGATAACCATCATTACAAGAGCACGTGCATCATGATAGGATAGGTGCATTTCATTTGTATGCATGTTTGTGTTTGTGTGATGTCCCCTGCCCGAGCTACGTCCTGGTCTGATTCTCGTTGGGATACGTAGGCAGCTCATCATTGAGCATGACTAGCACCGACCCTCTATTCCCCCATTTTCACAATGCATTTTGTTTTTACCTGAATTCAATAGTTTGGTCAAAGGCATATCTTCACACAGGCTTTGACATTCACTTGTGATACACATTGCTTCACAAGTTCTGTCGAAGAGGGCAAACTATAGACACCCAGATTTTGACCGACCGTCGAATTCACGGGACGATTACCTACAAAACCGATAACAATGTCCGACAAGAATTTGAAAGTTCTTAAAGGAGATTCAAGCTCTTCGGAAAGTTCCTCGATCTCAAAAAAGTTACAAAATTCGAAAACAAAGGGAAAGACCGAGTGTTCAGGAAATTTCAGGTGTAAAATATGCATAGGAGAAATAAAAAATCAGTTTGAAAATTATAATGTAGAAACATATTTTGGGTTTAAAATATTTCAAAAAAAAAGGGAAGAGAAGAATTTCGAAAAAGAAAAAAAAAAAGAGAAAAAGGGAATCTCAAAAAGAGAAGAAAAGGAAATAAGGAAAAAAAAACCAAAAATATACATGTATATATATGTGTAAAGGGGAATGAGGCAGCTCTCATTGAGTGCCGCGCTAGCAATCTGTGAGTGCAGGACCGGCACTCATTGAGTGTCACATCCACTGAGTGTCGTGGATAACTCAGTAAGTGCTGCCTACTGTAACAGTTTATTTTTTTATAGCACATATTGAACAACCAAAGATGCCATATGGATTTTTGCCTCTAATTGACTTATTTAACCTCTCAAGATTGGTCTATATAAGGAGATGTATATCTCCCTTACAAGGGGTTGGATTATTAAGATACAATTTAGAGAATTGAGAGAGAATCAAGAAAGAAATAAAAGGAAGCCATTGAAGAAGAGTTGAGAGATTGAAGAAGAACTTGAAGATCTTTCAAGACCTTCACTAAACAAAAAGAACCCGAGGATAATTGGAGATAATCCTCTAACCTTAGTTTTTAGATTTTCTTAGGATCTTTTACACAATTTTCGAAAAGTCTCTTCTAACTTCATTTCATCACACACCACTTAAATTGCAATTGAATTTACATTCATGTTTATTGATTTGGATCAAATTAACCTTGGGTTTGACGTGAAACAAGTTTTCTAAAAGAAATAGGACTTGGATAATCAATTGGGTTTGGTTTTCATCTCTCTTATTTTGTGCTCTTCTTTTGAAATCCATGAGATCTTCTATATCTCATTGGGATTTCTTGAGTTTAATCTCTCAATTTTTTGTAAAATTATGATTTACATGAGAATTGGGATTGATGTTGGTTATGTTTGTGTGTATTTAATGTATCTAAGTCTTTATTCATGACTTGGGTCCATTAAAATTAAAGTTTAATGAAGCTTATCTCATGTTTCATTGAAATTTATGAGGATGGTGTTCTTGCATCTCCAAGGACCAATAATTTGAGAAGAGATGTAGATGATATTAGTCTTAATTCCTTAAGGACCAACAACTTGGGAGAGGAATTGGAATTAGATCAAGTTGATTCTCTATAACTTGGTTATAAGTCCAAATGGTCAAGTTTATTCATAGGGTTGAGAAAGACCTTAGAGTTAATTTCTAGATCCTCTTATGAGATCTATGTTTGAACTCTTCCAAGGCTAAATTCATGGGATTCTTATGATAAGTTCTATTGTTTATGTTGATTATGATCACGCTAGACTTAGATTCTCTATAAAATTCTAAAGTTTAGTTTGACTTAAGTTATGAAAATCAATTCATCAATAGTACAGTGACTTCAATGACGACCTATGATCAAAGATTTTTAATTAAATCATGATCCATTATAGTTGAATGAGACCAATTGGAATGTGTTCATAATATAGAGATCTACCACTGTGATTTTGTGAAATCATAATTTTATAGTTAACATGGTTTGATCATAGGTTTTACAAGGTGACTACTCTCTGTCCAGAATTCAAGAATAGTATTTTAATTTTAAATTGTTTAGATCAGAACATTGATCATGTATTTGAAGCTTCAAATAATTTTTCCATGAAGTTTAATGAGTCTGCAACACCCTCTAAAAAGTTTAAGAGGATTAAGGTTTGTTTACTATATTTAATAAATCATATAAAATCTCTAGACAGAGAGTTAATAAATCCTAAGTGATGTCTGGTTTTGGTCCAATTCCCAGAGGTTGGACCGTTTAATCTTTGATTTTCTTTTTCGGTTAGAAACTAGACTCACAGAGGCATATCATATCCAAAAATGACTAAGATCAAACCATGAGAACTATGTTTTCCTATTTTTAGATATTTGATTTCATCTTTGTAAATCCTGAATTCTATGACTGATTTGATAAACCTTGCTAGTGATGATCTAAATAATTTTTTCTATGACAAAAGACTTAAAATATGTTTTGAATGAAGTTAATTAAGTTAAAATCCAATAGCTAAAAGATCCAAATCACGGAATAATCCACGTTTTATTCATGTTCATGCATTCACAATCATCATGTATGATAGTGGTAATCGTATCTTAGGGCATCAATTAGTTTGTATTAAATTAAGTCATGAATTAGTTGAACGTAGTCATGGATTTCTTTTAATCATGTTGAGGTCATAGCATTTCTATATGGACATTACATTGGCTCCTAGTTAAGACTTGTATATCTATAGGAATGTTGTGATTTCAACAAGTTGAAAGGAACTCAAGATTTTGTCATCCTTCCCATTAGATTTAGGCTAGAATTTGTTACAATACTTAGGATTTGATACTATATTGTATTCAAAGCATGTGGACTAACCCTTGTTTTGTAGCGCTATTGATGTACAATTTCTCGACTTTTCTATAGTTTATTTTATTTCTTGATTTTATTAATTTTCAACTCCATGCGCGACACCTTAGACTAGAATTTTGCCTTATGTGTGTAGATGGATTAGAGACTCTTTTTCTTGGTTTGCTCTTATTTGTATGCATTGCACGTTTCCTATTTCGCAGCTAGATCCCGGGTAAGTTTCCTCGTTCTCTATTGCATCTCATTTTGCTTGCTATTTGAATTATGTGATTTTGTATGCCTTTTATCGTTAGCAGTCTTGCCCCCCTTTATGACGTACGTGCTTTTGGAATGTATATGTATATTTATTAGTTGAGGGCATGCTTAGATTAATAATTCGATTACAAAGGATATTGAGTAGAGGTCTATCACTAGGTAGGATGAGAGGGGGTGTTTTCGTCCGCCAAGCTCCTTCCCCTCTGATTCCATAATTGGCAGACCTAGAAATCTCTAGTTTTCAAAAGAATAGTATCTTTTAAAATGGTTTCTTAATTTTTCTAAAAATTAAGTAGTGGCTCTTTTTGTTTTAAATGAAGAAAAATAAAAAGAATCTAGGGTCTCGCATCCACACTATGCACAAGTAATCATGTAAGGAATTAAATTTGAGTTTTATCCACGTAATCATGCTTCTATATGATCCTAGAAAAGCGATACATAAGTGGGAAGCCAGAGAACTAACCCGGGATAGCATAGCATTCCCAATTACTCCTAAATAAATGTAGTTAGGACAATAATAATGCAGTATATAGGATAATCTAAGAGAATACCCTACTATTCTAAACATGGATAACACGTATCTACATCCAAACATGACTACTATGCAGAGTAGTGTGCATGTGTAGGACTAATTAAGTGTTATCCCTTAGTATGGATAACTTACTATTCTATATGGGGATAGTGTGCAAGTGGATGCATGTATGGATACATGGATGTGAACTAATTCATGGATAAAACTACTACGAATGAATAAACTATTATGAATAAGCTAATTTATAGATAAGAACATGAATTAGACTATTATGCATGAATATGAATAAACATGGATAGCCTACTATCCCAATTAACATGAATTACAACATGATTTCTATACAAGTGCCCTAAATCTAGACTCGTAGATCCAAATTAAGTTTTCATTACCCCTGGGGAACCCCACAGGCTCCATCTACCACATCACTAAAGGTAGAGTTCACCTAGGATAACTCAACTTTAATGAGGATTCTACAAAAAAGGAATTAAACTATCTTAAAACTTTAAAGATCTAAGCTAATAATAACGAAGAACACGAAGAACAAACAAAAAATTTAACTTAGCACTATGAATAAAAAGATCAAACTAACAAAGTAAAGTAGAAAATAAAAAAGCAAAAAGAAGAACTTACCCCATGAACTTCCCTAAAATTACTCCTCTGGTAGTGTGGATACCAGGAATCCACCGCTTCTCTCGTTTGAGATTGTTTTGAAAAGGAATTTGACTTGGATCAAAGAAAAGAAAATGGTCTGTTGAAAACAGATACAGAGTCGCCACTTGGTCTTTAAGGAACCAAGAAACCTAATTTTGACTCACCCAAATGGATAAAGGGCACCGGCCCTTCATAACCAAAGAACTTGGTTCGGGGTTTTGGTACGAGAGAGGAAGGAGCCTTTGTCGCGACTAAAACACCCTCAACTCGCCCCGTCTTTCGACGGGCCTCAGTTAGCATCCAAATAATCATCTTATACTATGTATGGTTCGACAAATAATACTACGATAGTATATTACATCACATAAGAAACTTGAAATGAAAGATCTAAAGATAAGATATCATTCATAAGATCTAAGCCAAATATCACACAATGCGAAGTGAAAGATCACACAAATAAACCTAGGAAAAATCGTCTAATCATATATCAATTAATCAAGTTTTCCTAATCTAAAGGGGACATGAATTGTTCTTGAAACAAATAAACAGATAAATCAAAATATGCTTAACAAGCTAGTATGATGCATGTTATTCTTTGAGAAAAGAAGATCTCTCAATCCCCGGGACGGATGAGAAAGGATGATTAGATCAAAGGGGAAGCATGAACGTATGATCGTGATCATTCTTTATAATCTTCTTAGATTAAGAGTTACAAAAACCCCAAATCTTGCATGAATGCAATGTATGTATCTAAAATGTGCAAATGTTGTAGTGTGTTTTGTGTACATGGATTTCTAGAATGACTTAGAAGTCTAAAATGTGTATGAATGAATGAATGAAATAATCATGGGATATGTACAAATGTAGTATGAACTACTTCCTAAGATATGAACTAATTTGGAATGCATACAAGCATCAAATCAAAGGATGAAAGTTGAAATGTGCTTGCTGTGAATATTGGAGAACACAGTAGCATCATCTTTTGGAAATTGAAAAGAGGGGTTAGGAATGTTTTCAATGCATGATTTTTTATGGAGATCTTCCTTATTGTGTCTAGAACACAACCCAAAAGGCAAATCTTGAATAGCTATCAGAGATTGAGAGAAATCATATAAACAATGAAGGTCACTCAGGAACAGAGTCCGTACCGTCGACTGAAATGTTGAAAACTCTTAGAAAATGAAAACTAATGATCTAGAGGCCCATTTTATACAGAAAGTTCCCTAAGACATTGAAGTTTAAGGGAAAAATAAGTTAGGACCACCCCTTTTGGAAACGTTTTCTGTAAAACAAGTTGGAAGTGGACCTAGCTGCTGTGACAGCAAAGACAGAATGTTTGGAAGGAATGTTGGGACCAAAATGGACCATTTCCAAGTACTTCCAAGTCAAACCAAAAATCATGGGTGTTCTCCAATGAGTTAGGAAGACTTTCCAAGTGGCCTTGTATCCATATGTTGAGTATTGAGTTCTAGAAAAATCTTTGAACTCAACTCACTCACTGTTTTGACTCATTGTTTTAAAGATTTTGGAGAAAACAAAGTTTTGTTTCTTGAAACCAAATGAGAGGGATTGAGAGGGGTTTTGAAATAGATGTTTTGAAAACATGTTTTCAACACTCAATAAGGATCATAGCCACTAGAATACCGACATCAAACTCATCATTTAAGAACCTCCAAGATTGTTGGAGAGATTTATTTTATTTTTGGGCATAACTTCAATACATTCCAAGAATACCTTGGAAGTATTGAGGTTATGATCATCATCTATCAAACATGTTTTTGAGGTCAAGAGCTACTATCCATAAGGATTCACTCACCCCAAACTTCATGTCATCACTTAGATGATGATGAACTAGTAAGTAAATAAAGAAAAGAAAAAGAAATGAGATAAGGAGAGATGAACATATATATAATCAAAGCAAGTAAATAGCAATCAATAGATGATAATCAATGTGATTTTGGACTTGTAGCTTGGTGTTTCACTCATAGATTTTGACATTTGGACATGGAAGTAGCTTCCTATCTCATGAATGCTCAAGAATGTGGGTTGGAGTGGACTTTGAATGTGAAGTATATAGAAGGATGATGGAAGAAAACAAGAATAAAACTCACTTTCTTATGGAAAATCAATAGGAGAAGCTCCCTTTCTCTCTTCTAAACCTATCTCTATCTCTCTTCTTCTCTACAACTTTTTAAGCTTTGCACTTGCCCCCCCAAAATGAAGAGCAATGGAGGGTTTAAATAGGCCAATTTGGGGGTGGTTTTGGGGTTTTAGAAGTACTCCCATTGGTCCCAAACAACTGTGAACATAAAACTATGTCGTTTTGGCTTTCAATTAATCAAATTGGACCCCCAAAAAAATTACAAAAATGGACTCTGCGAGGATTGAGTGCCGCGGCGGCACTGGGCCAGTGCCGCGGCGGCATTGGGCCAGTGCCGCGGCGACAGTGCTCCTCTGAAGCCCAAAAAATTACGTTTAGGCCCCCAGAGGTTCCGGTATTCGCGAAAATGCCCTATTTCGTCCGAAATTCACAAAAAATGCATACGAACTCCAAATTGAGGTTGTGATATACCATTGGAAAGGTAATGGAGTCTACTTTACATAAAAAATAGTTCGGGGATAGGTCACTTTGAAAAGTTTTACGGTATTCGCGATAAAAGCCGATTTGATCGCCTTTTTCGCCTTTGGAAATTCATAATAAACTCGTTTTAAATCCGAAAATTATGTGCGATATACCGTCGGAAAGCTGTTGACCTCTAGTATCCATGAAAAATATTTGAAAATTTTCACGGTGCCCCGGTTCTAAAGTCAAATTCCGATCAAACTGGTCAAACCTGGGATTCTCGGGAAGTTCTGGAAACCTTTGGGAGTCCCCCGGGAGCTGATGTTTTCGCTCGATTTTCTTTTGGAACTTGTTTTAATACTTATCTCAATGATTTAAAATGATTCTGGTGAATTCGGATGATTTCGGTCAAACTTGCTCAAACTTGGTCAAACCTGGTCAAACCTTGGTCAAACCTAGTCAAACCTTGGTCAAACCGATCAACGGGGACTTTCCGGGAACTTCCGGGACTTTCGGGGGTCTCTGGGAGCTGACGATTTCACCCGATTTCTCTTAGAAACTCATTTTATCGCTTTTCTTACGACATAGCATGTTTTCAGATCTTTGGGACCAAATCTGGGAGTTTTCAGGCTTTTAGGGGCATTTTGGTCATTTTGAGCATTCTGAGAGATAGAGCTGACTTCCAGGAGTCCTTTTGAGTCTTTTACGATCATTGTGAACCACCAAGCTATGGGTCTCCTAAATCTGATAGCCGAAAAAATGGGGTGTCTACAGTTTGCCCCTCTTTGGCATGAACTTGCGAGGCAACGCATGTCGCAAGCGAGTGCCAAAGTTTTGAAGAGACAGGTCTTTTGGAGGCTATAGATTTAGGATAAAAGCGTTGCAAAAGATGCAATGATGCTGTTAGTGCTGGTCGTGCTCCGCGTGAGCTGCCTACGTATCCCAAGGGGAATCAGACCAGGACGTAGTTCAGGGCACAAAGGGATAAATCACATATGCACATACACAACAATCAGGCACATGCTATGCTATATGAGGATGATATGCAATGTGTGGATGTGATATGATCTCGTACATGAGTCCTATCATGCCTAGCTTTCTGATCCTAGAATGAGCAGGTGCCATGGGGTGTGTGCCACTCCAAGTGGACTGGTGTTGTGCTAGTGTTTGCGACTGTGATGCGGTGGGTGACTCGGATAAGGACATCAAGGTTTAGAAGTCTCTGGGTTTAGGAGCAAACTTCTGGAATTTGGGAAGTGTGCTTTGCGAGAGAATGTAGTCAGATGTGGGGTCCCTGAGGATGACAACTAAGGATAACCCATAGGCGAGGGAGTTCAAGATAACCGACAGTTTTATAATAACCAAAGTGAGGAGGCTCATGATAAGTGGGGTAGCTCACGATAGTTGACAGGTGAGATAACCGGAGTGAAGAGGCTCACGATAAGTGAGGAAACTCATAATGACTGACAGGTGAGAAAGCTCATGATAATCAGTGGATATGGATCCTTAAATTGTGAATAAACAGTGCTTGCCATAGGAATCGGGGTGATTTGACTGCGGGTGATTTTTTTGGCCGATTCTTATGACGACAAGTCCTGAGAATCGGTTCGGACTTCTGCTATCTTCCGCTGGGATGGTAGGGGACTCTTTGAGAATCTCTCTTCAATTCTTGACCTAAATCCAGGATCCATCTCTGAATCTCTCGTAGTTGGTCAGATTTTGTAATGCTCAATCCAAAAGAGCCGGTTAGGGCCTTCGGGAGCTGATGGACTCTCTAAGAATCTCTCTTCAATTCTTGACCTAGAACCAGGATCCATCTCTGAATCTCTCGTGGTTGGTCAGATCTCGCAATGCTCAATCCAAAAGAGCCGGTTAGGGTCTATCGGTTTCTGTCCTCGGGGGATGATGTAGGGTTCTCAGAGAATCTCTTTTGGCGCTCAATCCAAGGGGGCCTGTCAGGGCCTCCGGGAGCTGGTATCTATCGGTTTCTGTCCTGGGGGGATGATGTAGGGTTCTCGGAGAATCTCTTTTGGCGCTCAATCCAAGGGGGCCGGTTAGGGCCTCCGGGAGCTGGTATCTATCGGTTTCTGTCCTCGGGGGATGATGTAGGGTTCTCGGAGAATCTCTTTTGGCGCTCAATCCAAGGGGGCCGGTCAGGGCCTCCGGGAGCTGGTATCTATCGGTTTCTGTCCTCGGGGGATGATGTAGGATTCTCGGAGAATCTCTTTTGTTGCTCAATCCAAGAGGGCCGGTCAGGGCCTCCAGGAGCTAAAGGATAATGTACTCTGTTAGGAAGAAGGAAATACGTCCTTTAAATGAGAGTCAAGGTATCATTCTATTTGTGATGAGGGATACGGAGATGGCCTGCGGCAGTTAAGGTTTTGATTTTGAAAGAGGAGAGTGATGGACTTATGTTGCTTTAGGATGAAAGAAGGTCATCAACAACCACTCATGGACTTATGTTGCATGAAGAAAAATGAAAGATCAACAGCCACTCATGGACTTATGTTGCTAGGAGAAAGGAAGATCATCAACAGCCACTCATGGACTTATGTTGCATGAACAAAGGAAGATCATCAACAGCCACTCATGGACTTATGTTGCATGAAGAAAGATCAACAGCCAGTCATGGACTTATGTTGCTAGGAGAAAGGAAGATCATCAACAGCCACTCATGGACTTATGTTGCATGAACAAAGGAAGATCATCAACAGCCACTCATGGACTTATGTTGCATGAACAAAGGAAGATCATCAACAGCCACTCATGGACTTATGTTGCATGAAGAAAGATCAACAGCCACTCATGGACTTATGTTGCTAGGAGAAAGAAGATCATCAACAGCCACTCATGGACTTATGTTGCATGAAGAAAGATCAACAGCCACTCATGGACTTATGTTGCAAGAAGATGAAGTTCAACTTTTGATGGTTTGGAAAGGGATGAAATTCGCATTTGCCCTAAGTTTGGACGCTTCTCCTGCTGACGCCTTGACCGGTGTAGTAATGGTGTTTGGTACTCCTGCTTGTATTGGCATGCTCTTTATAACTTGATTTGAAAATTTTATTAGTCACTATTGACTTACACATTTGAGACTACAACAGACTCAAAAACTTGACAGACATTGACGCACGAGGACGACACATTTGACACCAAAATGAAACAAGGTCGACTTGCCAAAGCTTAATGTGCTTTTGTCATAAATGATGTACCATTTCTCTTTTGTGTTTACTTCTCTCCTTAACGTGGCATCACTTTGATGGTGAATCTTATTTTTGAAAATTCCTCCCTGCTGATCTAATCAATTTCTTTGCTTCTCTCAAGATGTGCTTTGAATTAGTGCCTTAGCTTATGGAATGAAAGACGCTCCATTTCCATTTGTTCAAGACAATGTTCTTGAAGGCTTACCATTGGTGTATAGGGATCAGGTGGCAAACGAAGTTTGCCCCTAGTTTGAAGGGCATGAAGTGGGATCGGTAGGCAAACGAGGCAAATGACCGAAGCTTGCCCCTAGTTTGGAGGAAGGTTCATTGGAGGTTTTGGGCAAACGAGGTAGGTGACCGAAGTTTACCCCTTGTGTGAAGGGTAGATAGTAAAAGTCAGGCAAACGAGGCGGGTAGCCGAAGTTTGCCCCTAGTGTGGAAGGTGATTTTCTGGCTTGAGGCATGGACCGTGACTTTAATCTCTCAAATGCTCATAACTTTTGCCTAGGCACCAGTGAGGTGACCTAGCAAGCTCTTTTATCTCTTTTGTTATTGCTCACCTTGGATTTAACTCTAATTTTTGCCTAGGTGTCCTTTCGGATTTTCGACCTAGCGAGCCATCCTTCTTTTTTTCTTTTTTGAAAGTCTGCCTATGTACCCCCAAGTGGGGATCAGGTCCAACGTAGTTCGGGCCATGGTTGGAAAGAAGCGGGTTGATTTTTAGGTAGGTGGGGTGACCGAACCGTTGTGGTTGCCTACGTATCCCCGAGCGGGAATCAGGTCGAGCGTAGTTCAAGGCAAGGCTTTGAAAGGAATTGGTTTGATTATGATGGTGTTGACCGAACCGATGTGGTTGCCTACGTATCCCCGAGTGGGAATCAGGTCGAGCATAGTTCAAGGCAAGGCTTGAAATAAGGGGTTTGAGGTATGAGGGTTTTTCAAACCAATCGTCAAAGAAGTTCAAACTTGAGCCACTTGTGGAAGCTTTGAATAAAAGGATTCAGTTTCAATCTCCCTTTCTTTTCTTTTTCTTTTTCTTTTTGTTTTGTTTTGAGGATTGATCCTTTTCACTTTCGCCTAGCCAGTCAATTTTGCTTTTTAATGTAGTCGATTCTTGTGAGATCTTTCAATCGCAATCTCAGAATTCCAGAATGTGCATGTCAGCTCTCGGAATTTTTTTGTGGTCATTCTGTGCCTTTTGAAATGTGATCTTGGCACGTTCTTAAGATGTATCTTGAAGCGTATGATTCTCTTATTTGTTTCATCAAAATTTTCTCCAACATTTTGACTGGCTAAGGTCAGATCTTGGAAATCAATACCTTTTCGGCTCTAATTTTTGCCTAGGTGCCCTTTCGGGTTTTCAACCTAGCGAGCTTTTTTTATTTTTTTCTTTTCTTTTTTTCTTGAAAGTGGAGATGAAACTCATTGAAATGTTTAGCTACCATCAAGGACCAAGTTCGCACAGGTTCGCATGGCTATCAATTGGGTTGGGCCCAAGGCTCTGAAATGGTAGAAATGGTGGAAAGGGGTGTTGGGCAAGCCCCAAATCAGTCTTAAGTATGTCTTTTCAAGATTTGAGCAAAAGCATCTTTAAATTCTTAAAGTAAGACTATTCAATTCTCAGCTCTTCATTGGTGTCAGCGCAAAATTGATTTTGACCTTTCAGGATTTTTTTGTTTGAGTAAAAAAAAAAAAAAATTACCCTTTTTTTAGCACAGTAATATCCATGGTAATTTGAAAAGTGACACTTCAGTTCAGCGATTCATGCATCTATGACTAAGCACATCAGATTAGGCAAAGTAAGACTTCATTCCATCATTAGAGAAGGATTACAGACTCATTAACAACTTGATGACAGACAAACTCGACCACAAGAATAAACATACAACAGACTCGACTAGACTCGACCTGGTCTCAAATGGAATGTCACAGTGACTCACTTATTCTTTTTATTTCTTTTTTTTTTTTTTCTAAAGAGCATCTTCATTTGGTTTTCTAGCAAGAGTCTCAAACACCGTCACTTCACTGGCACAAGTTCAACATTCATCGGCCTCAGCGAAGAGCATCATTCAAATAGGTAAGCCAGGGGCTTAGGTGACACGGGGTTGAATGGGTGGTGGTTCAATGATGTTTTGGTCGATGAGGTCCTGGATATCATGGCGGAGACGTATGCATTGGTCAGTGTCATGGCCTGGGCCTTGGTGGTAGGCACATCGTTTGGACAGGTCACAGTTAGGTGGTAGGGGATCGGCACGAGGCTGAAGGAGTTGGAGGTGTCCTTTTTTTAGCAGACGGCCTAAGGCTATGGAGGGGGAGATATCTAGTTTGGCAAAGGTACGAGGTTGCTTTTTCTGGTAAGGGCAACTAGTGGTTTGGTTGGAGGATTGGTATGGCCGATGAGGGTATGCCATGGGTTGGCTGCACAGGGCGTCAACATCCAAGGAGTGTCGGGAGTATTTAGGCCTCTTGGACTGGTGTTGGGGTTCATCATTCTTGAACTTTTCTTCTATGATGGCATCCTCAATTCTGGTCCCCATTTCAAGCAGTTCTTTGCTAATGCTCCGTGCCATTTTATCAAATCGACTAACCCTTGAACTCAACTGCTCAACAGTGGTTTGTAGCTTGTTCACTTTCTCTTCCAGAGCTTTGTAGGCCATTGGTGGATTGATGATGGTCTAGCCCTCGATTAAGATAGTGAATTCTGGGAGGTATAAAGGTGCGCTTACCCGGGGCTATGATTTTTCTGCAAATAGAAGTAAAAGTCCAAATTAGCGGAGGCGCGAAACACTTCTTATGGACTCCCATCAGGGAGAGATGATCAGAGTTTTGAAGGATTTAATGATGCAAACCGAGGTTACAGTAAGTATACGACTTCTGTACAACGATTGAGATGGGTGGGGATGACGATACGTATGTATTCGATGTGTAGAGACTGACATGTGTGAGACTGATAAGATGTGTGTGCATGTAGACTGACACAAATTGTGTATGTATATGAGACAAGCATGCGAATGCAAGCCCTAATCTATATGACGCTCCTATTTCTAACAGATAGCAGCTAAACAAATAAGGTCCTAGCCATACAGAGTGTGCTAACCTTACTATCCAGTATGATCACCAAGGGATAACAGGGATTTCCGGGATACTTCGGGAATTTTGGACAGAGTTTCTGGGAGAAACAGGGATTCGGAAGATTCGGAGAAATTTCTAGAAGTCATTTGAGTTTCTAGGAGAAATAGGGATTTCTGGTTGATTTGGACTGAGCTTCTAGGAGAAATTGGAAAATCAGAATTTCTGGGAGAAATTGGTACATCTAGGCATTTTTGGGAAGTTTGGATGGAGTTGTTGGAATTTTTGGGAAATCTTGAAGATTTGGATAGACCTTATGGGAAAACATGAAAACTCGGGTAAGTTGGACAGAGTTTCTGGGAGAAACAAGTATACCAGAATTTCTGGGAGAAATTGAGATTTCTGGGTAATCTGAGAGATTTGGACAGAGCTTCTGGGAAAACAGGTATAACTGGGTAAGTCGGACAGAGTTTCTGGGAGAAACAAGTATATCAGAGTTTCTAAGGAAAATTGAGGTTTCTGGGTATTCTGGGGGAAGCAAGAATATCTGGGGGACATAAGTATATCGGAGTTTCTGGAAGAAATTGAGATTTCTGGGTAATCTGGGGAGAAATAGGGATTTCTAGGAAATCTGGGTGATTCGGACAGAGTTTCTAGGAGAAACAGGGATATCCTGATGAGTTGGGTAGAGTTTATGGAAGAAATAGGAATATACGACGAGAATAGGTGATGATGGTGATCATACTGTCTAGCAAGTTTTCATACTCCTATGTCTCAGGACCAGTAAACAAGGTTTGCAGTGTATATCTTTGTGAGCATAGAGCAGACATCCTTATTATGGTGCCTATGCAAGTCAACTCAATGTGATCACATGTGAGTAATTGCCTTAGGAATCATAAGAAAGAGGTTCTATTCTATGCCACATAAACGTCTTCACCGCGCAAGTAATCCCGTCAGGGCATACAACAGTTATATCACATTGTCCTATCTGAAAAGATAAATGAACAGTCCTATGAAAGGTTCTACATGAATCTATATGAAAAGGCTGGGTTTAGTCAAAGAGGGTCCGTTGACGAGAGTTCCAATATACCGTCGGGGAGACAGTACGGAAGTTTTTACTCTTTTTGATATACCTTGGAAGGTACAATATCAACGGTGACTTGTGCTCTGGCACAGCAAGACCTGAACAATGTCAGCGCCGCGTTTCAGACACAGTCGGAAGGGGGAAATGCAAGAGTGCAATGCAGTGAACCAGACACAGTAAAAAGATGATTTTAAGGATGCTTCTTATGAGTCAAACATCTGTATTATTTTGTTTTTAAAATAAAAATCCCCAGCAGAGTCGCCAGATTGTGGATACCAGGAATCCACCGCTTCTCTCGTTTGAGATTGTTTTGAAAAGGAATTTGACTTGGATCAAAGAAAAGAAAATGGTCTGTTGAAAACAGATACAGAGTCGCCACTTGGTCTTTAAGGAACCAAGAAACCTAATTTTGACTCACCCAAATGGATAAAGGGCACCGGCCCTTCATAACCAAAGAACTTGGTTCGGGGTTTTGGTACGAGAGAGGAAGGAGCCTTTGTCGCGACTAAAACACCCTCAACTCGCCCCGTCTTTCGACGGGCCTCAGTTAGCATCCAAATAATCATCTTATACTATGTATGGTTCGACAAATAATACTACGATAGTATATTACATCACATAAGAAACTTGAAATGAAAGATCTAAAGATAAGATATCATTCATAAGATCTAAGCCAAATATCACACAATGCGAAGTGAAAGATCACACAAATAAACCTAGGAAAAATCGTCTAATCATATATCAATTAATCAAGTTTTCCTAATCTAAAGGGGACATGAATTGTTCTTGAAACAAATAAACAGATAAATCAAAATATGCTTAACAAGCTAGTATGATGCATGTTATTCTTTGAGAAAAGAAGATCTCTCAATCCCCGGGACGGATGAGAAAGGATGATTAGATCAAAGGGGAAGCATGAACGTATGATCGTGATCATTCTTTATAATCTTCTTAGATTAAGAGTTACAAAAACCCCAAATCTTGCATGAATGCAATGTATGTATCTAAAATGTGCAAATGTTGTAGTGTGTTTTGTGTACATGGATTTCTAGAATGACTTAGAAGTCTAAAATGTGTATGAATGAATGAATGAAATAATCATGGGATATGTACAAATGTAGTATGAACTACTTCCTAAGATATGAACTAATTTGGAATGCATACAAGCATCAAATCAAATGAAAGTTGAAATGTGCTTGCTGTGAATAGTGGACAGAACAGTAGCATCATCTTTTGGAAATTGAAAAGAGGGGTTAGGAATGTTTTCAATGCATGATTTGTTATGGAGATCTTCCTTATTGTGTCTAGAACACAACCCAAAAGGCAAATCTTGAATAGCTATCACAGATTGAGAGAAATCATATAAACAATGAAGGTCACTCAGGAACAGAGTCCGTACCGTCGACTGAAATGTTGAAAAATCTTAGAAAATGAAAATTAATGAT
This sequence comes from Hydrangea macrophylla, assembly GCA_033977485.1. Classification (NCBI taxonomy): domain Eukaryota; kingdom Viridiplantae; phylum Streptophyta; class Magnoliopsida; order Cornales; family Hydrangeaceae; genus Hydrangea; species Hydrangea macrophylla. The sequence goes on from CM066990.1 coordinate 36,989,983, forward strand.
CTAGAGGACCATTTTATACAGAACGTTCCCTAAGACATTGAAGTTTAAGGGAAAAATAAGTTAGGACCACCCCTTTTGGAAAGGTTTTCTGTAAAACAAGTTGGAAGTGGACCTAGCTGCTGTGACAGCAAAGACAGAATGTTTGGAAGGAATGTTGGGACCCAAATGGACCATTTCCAAGTACTTCCAAGTCAAACCAAAAATCATGGGTGTTCTCCAATGAGTTAGGAAGACTTTCCAAGTGGCCTTGTATCCATATGTTGAGTATTGAGTTCTAGAAAAATCTTTGAACTCAACTCACTCACTGTTTTGACTCATTGTTTTAAAGATTTTGGAGAAAATAAAGTTTTGTTTCTTGAAACCAAATGAGAGGGATTGAGAGGGGTTTTGAAATAGATGTTTTGAAAACATGTTTTCAACACTCAATAAGGATCATAGCCACTAGAATACCTACATCAAACTCATCATTTAAGAACCTCCAAGATTGTTGGAGAGATTTATTTTATTTTTGGGCATAACTTCAATACATTCCAAGAATACCTTGGAAGTATTGAGGTTATGATCATCATCTATCAAACATGTTTTTGAGGTCAAGAGCTACTATCCATAAGGATTCACTCACCCCAAACTTCATGTCATCACTTAGATGATGATGAACTAGTAAGTAAATAAAGAAAAGAAAAAGAAATGAGATAAGGAGAGATGAACATATATATAATCAAAGCAAGTAAATAGCAATCAATAGATGATAATCAATGTGATTTTGGACTTGTAGCTTGGTGTTTCACTCATAGATTTTGACATTTGGACATGGAAGTACCTTCCTATCTCATGAATGCTCAAGAATGAGGGTTGGAGTGGACTTTGAATGTGAAGTATATAGAAGGATGATGGAAGAAAACAAGAATAAAACTCACTTTCTTATGGAAAATCAATGGGAGAAGCTCCCTTTCTCTCTTCTAAACCTATCTCTATCTCTCTTCTTCTCTACAACTTTTTAAGCTTTGCACTTGCCCCCCCAAAATGAAGAGCAATGGAGGGTTTAAATAGGCCAATTTGGGGGTGGTTTTGGGGTTTTAGAAGTGCTCCCATTGGTCCCAAACAACTGTGAACATAAAACTATGTCGTTTTGGCTTTCAATTAATCAAATTGGACCCCCAAAAAAATTACAAAAATGGACTCTGCGAGGATTGAGTGCCGCAGCGACACTGGGCCAGTGCCGCGGTGGCAGTGGGCCAGTGCAGCGGCGGGAGTGCTCCTCTGAAGCCCAGAAAATTACGTTTAGGCCCCCAGAGGTTCCGGTATTCGCGAAAAGGCCCTATTTCGTCCGAAATTCACAGAAAATGCATACGAACTCCAAATTGAGGTTGTGATATACCGTTGGAAAGGTAATGGAGTCTACTTTACATAAAAAATAGTTCGGGGATAGGTCACTTTGAAAAGTTTTACGGTATTCGCGATAAAAGACGATTTGATCGCCTTTTTCGCCTTTGGAAATTCATAATAAACTCGTTTTAAATCCGAAAATTATGTGCGATATACCGTCGGAAAGCTGTTGAACTCTAGTATCCATGAAAAATATTTAAAAATTGTCACGGTGCCCCGGTTCTAAAGTCAAATTCCGGTCAAACTGGTCAAACCTGGGATTCCCGGGAAGTTCTGGAAACCTCTGGGAGTCCCCCGGGAGCTGATGTTTTCGCTCGATTTTCTTTTGGAACTTGTTTTAATACTTATCTCAATGATTTAAAATGATTCTGGTGAATTCAGATGATTTCGGTCAAATTTGGTCAAACTTGGTCAAACCTGGTCAAACCTTGGTCAAACCTAGTCAAACCTTGGTCAAACCGATCAACGGGAACTTTCCGGGAACTTCCGGGACTTCCGGGGCTCTCTGGGAGCTGACGATTTCACCCGATTTCTCTTAGAAACTCATTTTATCGCTTTTCTTACGACATAGCATGTTTTCAGATCTTTGAGACCAAATCTGGGAGTTTTCAGGCTTTTAGGGGCATTTTGGTCATTTTGAGCATTCTGAGAGATAGAGCTGACTTCCAGGAGTCCTTTTGAGTCTTTTACGATCATTGTGAACCACCAAGCTATGGGTCTCCTAAATCTGATAGCCGACAAAATGGGGTGTCTACAGGTAGAGCCTTGCCGGCACCGCGGGCTCCAAGACTCGATCTTAACTCTAAAAATTTATGCTTCTCCCAATGACTTTCTAGGAGTGCTTCCGAATCCCCCAGAGGGGTTTCTTGGGGTTCTCTAGTCTTTAGGATTTTTAGGTGTGTTTGATGGGGACGGGAAGAACCCTTTTATAGTTTGAGTTATGGGTCAAAAAGTTCATAGCTAGGCGATCTGGAACAAGAAAAACACAAATTTTTACATTTTCGGACATTTTCACGTTGGTTGGGGTCAAATCAAGGGTCCAGAATGCATCTGGAACATCTAACACCCATAGTGGCACTTAAAGCTCTAGGGAAAAACTTTGAGAGTGCCACACTACACTCAATTGAGAGCAACCATGGCTCTCAGCCCGAAAGTTGTGTTCTTTTTCCAGACTTCTCGGACTTCGTTCTCTCACCTCGGCTATCCTTTTTGGGCTTGCAATATACTGTTGGTAAGGTATGGGAGTCTAGTTTAAAATGATTTTAGGTTCATTCAAAAAGATTTTGTAGATTTTGAGTTATGGTCAAAAGAGTGAGGCTGACTCCAAGAAGGAGCAAACCTGTGACGTGTAAGAAGGGTAAAATTTTTCCTAAACAAATTTTTGGCCAATGTGAGGGCTTGGGTCACTAATTTAAGCTATTTTAGGAATATTTTGTAAAGGGAGTTCTCTGGATCCCACCCCCGAGGTCTGAAATTTGCTCGGTAAAAGACGATTTTTTGTCATTTAATGTGAAAAATTATCCTAACTTGGATTTTTGTCTCTAAATTGTGTTTCTAACGTACCTAAGTCTTCCTAAACATTATTCTAACGTATCTCAGAGACCATGAAGCTTCATGGAGTTTTGCTTCATAATCGAAAAATCCTGATTCCAATCATCGAGTTGTTCTTGAGGCGGGGTCCCTTCTGTTGAACCTATGAACCAAAATAGGGTATCTACAGTTTGTCCCTCTTTGACAGAGCTTTGCAAGAAACACGCGTCATAAGGGAATGTCAAAGCATGTATGACAACCTTTCAATGAGTCTAGAAGACTTTAGGAAGAAAATTAAAAAAAATCAAAGACATGAAAGCACACAAAGAAAAATCTCAAAAATCAATTGGTCGAGCTCGAAAGAGCTGCTTATGTATTCCTTTACAAAAAATCAAGCCAACCGTAGTTCAAATGAGCACACCCACATGCAAGCACTAATACAAGTAAAAAACAATGAATGATATAGAACTTAAACTACTGCGGACATGCAACATACTCAGGGATTGTTCATGAAAGGTGTCCTTAGCGCGAATGATGTAATGATGGGGTGTCCTTAGCGCGGACGATGCAATGATGGGGTGTCCTTAGCACGGACGATGCAAGGGTGTCTCATCGAGGGTTTTACAGTGTTTCCATATGTAGCTCTTCACACAAGCTATGTAGAAACATAAAAGGGTTCATAGAGACACTTCAGGTGAACTATGCCTGAAGGACCCAGTAATGAGCATTTCAAGCAAACATCATGAGCATTTGTAACTATGACTACGGGGTGCCTTAACGAGGGCTTTGCGGCATCACCGTGCATAGCTCTGCACGCAAGCTAGGTGGAGATAAAAAGGGTCTATAGAGCCATTTAAGGTGAACTATGCCTAGGAGACGCAGTGATGAGCCTTTCAGGCGAACATCACGAGCGTTTGCAATAGTGAATGCAGGGTGCCTCAACTAGAAGGCTTTGCAACATCTCCGTGCATAGCTCTTTGTGCGAGCTAGGCAAGAAGGGCAACTCAGTTGGGGAACAAACTTATGGAGCCATTTAAGCTAAACCAAGGATACAGTGCAATGTGATGTAACTCTGCTGGGGAAAAAATACTCATGAAGTCCATTTAGGACGACCCACAAGGACCATGCAGGATTCAAAGCTTATTCAATTCGACTGGTACAATAATGCAAGAGATTCTTGCAATGCAATGCAAATGGGATTTAATGTTCTGCTAGGGAAAAGGTAATTCTGGAGCTATCAAGGCTAACCAAGAGCATTATGCACAACTCAAAACTTCCTTGAATGGATGAAAGCAATAATGCGGGACATCTAGCAACTAATACCATGCAATACTAAATGAGACTAATTGCTTTGCTGGGGATTCATATGCATGCAAGTGATATTCTATAAATGTTTTCAAGCACTCAACATCATGAAAAATGATTCAAAAATGCATCAAAAGGATCAAAACAGAGCCAAGATTAGGTTTGGAGACCAGACAGGGCATCACAGGGTATAAATGCAATAATCTAGATAATTATCTTGAATTGGCCGAGTTAAGGTACACTAAAAAAACATTTAAGTGGTCTAAACTAAGGCACTCTAGAAAATCATTTTGAGTGGACCGAGTTAAGGCACGTTAGAAAATCACTTGAGTGAGCCGAGTTAAGGCACACTAGAAAATCATCTAGAAAATCATTTTGAGTGGGTCGAGTTAAGGCACGCAAGAAAATCATTTGAGTGGGCCGAGTTAAGGCACGCTAGAAAATAATTTTGAGTGGGCTAAGTTAAGGCACGCTAGAAAATCATTCTAGTGGGCTGAGTTAAGGCACGCTAGAAAATCATTTGAATGTGCTGGGTTAAGGCACACAAGGAAATATTTTTAAAGGGCCGAGTTAAGGCACACTATAATTTTGAGTGGGCTAAGTTAAGGCATGATAGAAAATCATTTGTGTGGGCTGAGTTAAGGCACGCTAGAAAATCATTTTGAGTGGGCCAAGTTAAGGCACGCTAGAAAATCATTTGAATGTACCGGGTTAAGGCACACAAGGAAATCTTTTTAAAGAGCTGAGTTAAGGCACGCTAGAAAAGCATTTGAATGGGCCGAGTTAAGGCATACAAGGAAATCATTTGAATGGGTCATTTAAGGCATGCTTGAAAAGCATTTGAATGAGCCGAGTTAAGGCATATAAGGAAATCATTTGAATGGGTCAAGTTAAGGAACACTAGCAAAGCAATTGAATAGGCCGAGTTAAGGCACACAAGGAAATCATTTGAATGGGCCGGGTTAAGTCATGCTAGAAAATCATTTGAATAGGCCGGGTTAAGGCACACAAGGAAATCATTTGAATGGGCCGGGTTAAGGCATGATAGAAAATCATTTAAATGGGTTGGGTTAATGTACGCTAGAAAATCATTTGAATTGGCCGAATTAAGGCACACAAGGAAATCATTTTGTGAGGGTCGAGTTAAGGAATGCTAGAAAATCATTTTGGGAGTGCCGAGTTAAGGCAAGCTAGAAAAGCACTTTGAGAGGTCCGGGTTAAAGCATGCTAGAAACTCAATTTGAGAGGGCCAAGTTATGGAACGCTACTCTCACATCTTAACACGTCTTTAATTAATTCTAATGCAATGGCAGGGCTACCCGCTCAATAATTAATGCATTGTAGATCTCATAAGGGAAGCGTGATGCATGAAACTTAAATGAAAATGCAAGAAAAATCATCATGCTCTATAGGGGATACAAGTTCAACTATCAAAACCATGTAGAGTCACTAACGGCGAGCTACTCTTAAGGAGAAATGTTGTAGGTCAATCAGAACCACGTATGCATTGCATAATCATTACTATGGATATAAATGCATGCCCTTTAAATAATTGGGGGTTATATGAAATTTAGTAGACATGAATATTGCCCCTAGTTTAGATATTCGTGCTTGATGATGCAATAATGTCATCAGCATGGCTCATTTTAGAAGATTACACATATGCTCATGGACTTCCTTATTTGCATTACCATTCTCAGATAAGCAATTTCTCATTCTATTGCCCACAATACACCAATAAAGTCTATGACTCTATGACTCAAACTTGAATTTAAAACTCAACCAATGACACTATAAACAACTAAGCGGAATAAGATTTTTTTTCCTATTGTCTTTTGACATAGTGCCTTACTATGAGTGATTCCCTTTTTGTTCAGTTGAGCCTAATCCCTTATCATACACAAGGGGCAAGTCGTGTTTATGTCCCTTGTCATAAACAAGGTGCAATGTTATTCTGAGGTGATGTTTTCAAGTGAGTTTAGACAGAGTCTTACTTTTGGTCTTTGATGAGAAATGAAAGTTTGAGGTCGTAATGCGAAGAGAGTAAAGATTTTATTACAAACATGATTATAGGCAAATTTTCAATCCTTGAATTTCTGCATGAAGTCTCATCTCAAAAATTGGGTGAATAGTAAAAGAATAATCTAGATCATGCGCAAGAAGAGGATTGCCCCTTGTATAGGACAAGGTGTTAGACTCGATCAGATAGAACAGGTGGTGGAGGGCCTAGCCCCTTATATGCAAATCTATAAATGACAAGTTCTTTCAGTAACCAAACTAAACCAATAGAGTGAAGGGCTTGCCCGTTGACAAGTGGGGGTATTTGTAAAATACAACCGCGCTAAAAGAGGAAAATACACTAGAAAAGTCTACAATTCCCCTGTTTATCTGCAGTTTGAATTACAATACCAGTTTCTACACAAATTGATTAAACTATGATAAGTGGTATTGTTTTAGTGATTATTTGTGCAGATTACTGCTGCTGTATATAAGATTGAAGAATGTTGATAAAAGGGAGTGCTTAGTACTGATGAAGACAACTCAAAGCTGAAATACAAGGTTCGAGCGATCGAACATGATTCGAGCGATCGACGTTTCGATCGATCGAGTGGAGTTAAAGCGATCGACGTGTCCGCAGTTCAATCGATTGAGAGTTGTTCGATCGATCGAGGATGCCTTTTATCAGATTATACGCGCATGCAGCAGAAACGGGTTTTAAACCCTAGCATTAGGTTTAGGCTATATATTCATTTTGTACACGTCCAGAGGGACGCCCAACTTTGTTTTCATCAGTTTTCATAAGAGAGAGGAGAGAGTTTTATTGTTTTTGTAGGTTTTCTCAAGATTCAACATTGTTAGCTTGGATTGTTTCGTAGTTTATACAAGTTCTTCGTTTCAGGTTCTTTATCATTGTTCTGTTTATATTTTGCATTGAGTTAATCACAGTTTAGCTTTCAATCTTTGAGTAGTGCATGCTAGATAGGCTAAAAACCATTAGTTTCATAGTTTTAACGAGAAATTCGCAACCAAACATGCCTTTATTGAACTCTCACGTTAAAAATAAATCTGAGACTCCCCAGATCATGTCTGAGTAGTCCAGGGTTGGGAAATCGCGATGAAACCGTGATTTCAGACCTCTGTCATGCACTATTTTTATTCCTGTGTTCGATCGATCGAATATAGTTCGATCGATCGGAACAGAGACATAGTCGAGCGATCGAAGATAATTCGATCAATCGATAGATGACGAAGTTCGATCGATCGAAAGCTCGTCGATCGATCGAGGTCTCAGATTCTTGAGGACATCTAATACAGTATTTCAAGACTTTCTGCTTTACTGATTCGTTATCAAACTGTCCCCAAATGCTCAGTTTGTCAAAACAGTCTTTAAACTTTAAGCCTTAAGGCATTTTCTTTCAATATATTTTGCAAACCACCCTCAATGCTAATACCATTGTAGGTGAGAGTCTTAACCATTGAATTAAACCACCTTTGTGTATTTCAAACTTAATTGTGATGATATAGTCCCGGTCATGAAAGGACTATTGATTCTATATCCTTAGAGAAGTACGGGATACTGTAGAGGTTGTTCTCCGTTGAGCTTAATTGCAGTTGCATGGTTGATGGTTGAGTCATGGTGGATTCGCGTGATCCCAACACTTTCTTTTATTAAGAAAAACCATTTTCAAATATTGCTTTAGATAAATATTTCATCATTAGTTTAGTTAATCTAGTTTAGTAGTTGTTAATTGTAGAACTTTGTGTTCTACGCCTCTCTTGAAATATTGAATTTTCTTTTCTTTTAGAGTTTAATCTAAGTAATTTATCTCTCATTCTTCCCTGTGGGATCGACGTGGTCTTACCAGTTACTACTTGCACGTCCACCTACACTTGGGTGTTGCACAAGAGCGCACAAAATTTTTGCCGTGTCAAGTTTTTGGCGCCGTTGCCGGGGAAGGCGACGATCAATTCCTTAGATTACCTCAGTCTCTTTTCATCTCTTTTTGTTTTTATTTTCTCTTCTTTTCGGTTCTATTGGTAAACACTCATCTTGGGGACTCTCTTAGTTCATGTCCAATAATTCTATTGAAGGAATTTTTGAAAATCCTTTCTACCGCTCTGACTCTGATAGTTCCATTAACCCGATAGCCACTCCAACTGCATCAATGGATGATCATCAGAGTGAAAATGGTGACAATGTTGTGGTACCAATTGATGAGGCGTTACGTCCTCTTTGTGATCTCATGCAACCAGAACACGCACCTACGCCCTCTTGCATTCAAATCCCACCGCATAGTGGCGAATTTCAATTTCACAATGGGATGATCCAACTGCTTCCCACTTTTCATGGGACGGAAAGTGAGAAGGCGTACTTACATGTCACTGATTTCGAGGATGTTTGCAAAACATTCTCGCAAAATTGTCCTAGGGAGGTGACGCATCTAATGTTATTCCCCTTCACTTTGAAAGATAAAGCGAAGGCGTGGCTCCACTCCCTCAAACCTAATTCAATTTTCACCTGGCATGCGATGAGCACCGCGTTTTTAAAGAAATTCTATCCTACTCGCATGACCACAGACCTTCAACGTCAAATCAATTCCTATAAACAAAAGAGCAATGAAACCTTCACACAAGCGTAGGAACGTTTCAAGGATTTGCTTCTCTCGTGCCCACACCATGGGTTTGAGAAATGGCGAACTATCAGCTTCTTTTATCAAGGATTGAATGGTGAAACGAAGAAGTTGGTAGAAACTATGAGTTCTGGACCATTTCTGCGTAAAAACACCGAGGAGGCTGAAGCCCATTTCGAATGGTTAGCCGAATACGCTCATGAATGGTCAAATTTTGAAAATGCCTCACGCTCACAGATATCCTGTGTAGAAGAGAAAAGCCTATACCAACTAACTAGTGAGGATCACCTCATGACTAAGTATGCAGAACTAGCAAAGAAGGTAGAAGAGTTAAGCAGGAAAGGAGAGAGCTCTAGGCAAGTTATGCCTGAGGAACCGTGCGGCACATGCAACATGTTGGGACATATAACTCAATATTGTCCCAATGTGTCGTATTTTCAAGAGCAGGCCCCTATGGAGATGAATGCTATGCAAGGTTTTCGAGGGGCGGGGAATTCCAACAATAACTTTCAAGGTAACAATAGATGGAATCACCCCGGTTTTGATTGGAGAAATAATGTTGGGACCCAAAATCACTATCAACAGCAGCCCTACAACAACAATCAATATCAAGGGGAAAACAATAGGCCGTCCCATCAATACAATCAAAACAGAACAAATACCTACAACCAAGCTCAACCCTCCAATGCACCGCAGATCAATGCCTATGTGCCACCGCACAGGAAGGTACAAGAAGAAGAGCCACTTGCTAATGCCAATCTAATGCAGCAACTCATACAGATGATGAGTAGAATGTCTGCCACGTTAGAAAGGATAGATGCACGGCAAGAAGGTTCAGGAGGAACATTCCCTGCCCAACCACTTCCGAATCCCAAGGGACATAATAATGGTCCCAACAATCAAGAACATGCTAAAGCCGTGACTACATTGAGAAGTGGAAAAATCATTGAGAAAAGCATGCCTCTGTCTACACCCGAAGTGTACAAAGAGGAGGAAGTGGTGGGAAATGAGTTTGAGAAACCATCTACTCGAGAGGAGGAGCCGTCTACTAATGACGAGGCAATAAAGGCAAACATTGAAGCTCCTAGAGTAGAGGAAGAAGTTGAGCGAAGGCCTGGAAAGGAGTCTGTGAAGGATGAACCACCAAAATGCCCTTTTCCTGCACCCTATCCTCAACGATTGAAGAAACCCAAGAATGAGACAAAGAATCAGGAGTTTCTGAAATTGTTTAAACAAGTCAAACTTAACCTTCCACTCCTAGATGCTATCAAGCAAGTGCCGGCCTATGCGAAATATCTCAAAGATCTATGCATGGTCAAGAGGAGGCAAAGCGTGAAGAAACATGCTTATGTCGCATGCCAAGCAAGTGCGATTATTCAAAATGAGTTGCCTCCAAAACTCAAAGACCCCGGTACACCTACTGTCTCATGTAGAATTGGAAATCAAAGGATAGATAACGCACTCCTCGATTTAGGAGCAAGCGTGAACCTGCTGCCATATTCAGTCTATAAACAGCTAGGGTTGGGTGAACTCAAACCCACCCGAGTCGCTTTGCAATTGGCAGACAGATCTGTGAAGTACCCTAGAGGGGTGTTAGAGGACGTCTGCAAAGCGGGGGTATTTGTAAAATACAACCGCGCTAAAAGGAAGAATTGTATTAGTTTTTATCACAACTTCCCGTTTTATCTGCGATTTGCATTGCAAGGCTAATTTTCATACAATATGATTAATCTATGACAAGTTGTATTGTTTTAGCTGTTGTTGGTGCAGATTACTGCTGTGTGGACTAAACAGATGAACATCAGAATAAATGGAATGCTGGAATGAAAACAAAAGAAGTCAAAGCTGAAATGTGGAGCTCGATCGATCGACGCGCTTTCGATCGATCGAAGACCTTCATCCCTCAATCGATCAAACTGACTTCGATCGATTGACTGTCTCTGGTTCGATCGATCGAACTAACTTCGATCGATTGAACACAGCGATTATTCTGCTGCATGGCAGAAGCTGGAGATCACTGTTTCATCGTGTTCTCCCAACCTGGGACTACTCAGACATCGTCTGGGACGTCACAGATTGATATTTAACGTAAACAAACATTAATACCTTGTTTGGTTGCGAGTTTTTCATGGAAAATCTAAAAATTATGGTTTTACGAATATTTAGCATACAATACTATAAGATGAGCGATTAAACTACGACTACCAAGTGCAGAATCTAAATAAACAATATATAAATAACCTGGAACAGAAGATACTTGTATTAAACTTAAGAAATCCACTGCACAAAATGAAACTTCAATGCAAAACCTACAAAACAAAACACAAACTCTCTATCTCTCTCTCTAAAACTGTAAAAAAATGTAAAGTGGGCGTCCCTCTGGACGTGTACAATACACATATATATAAGAAAACCTAAGAAACTAGGGTTAAAACCCGCATCTGCTGCGCACACGAATGTTACTGGAAATACCCCGTTCGATCGATCGAACTGCTCTCGATCGATCGAACCCTTAAGCCTCAAGTGCTTCAACACTCTTCAAGCGATCGAACTCTCGATCGATCGAACCATCTTAGATCGATCGAGCTCCACATTTCAGCTTTGACTTCTTTTGTTTTCATTCCAGCATTCCATTTATTCTGATGTTCATCTGTTTAGTCCACATAGCAGTAATCTGCACCAACAACAGCTAAAACAATACAACTTGTCATAGATTAATCATATTGTATGAAAATTAGCCTTGCAATGCAAATCGCAGATAAAACGGGAAGTTGTGATAAAAACTAATACAATTCTTCCTTTTAGCGCGGTTGTATTTTACAAATACCCCCGCTTTGCACAACCCCCAACTAGCTTATTGCTAGTCCCTAGAGATAAAGCGAAAATAAAATAAAATAAAATACAAACTCCTAAACTAATACTACCACAACTAAGAAACAAAGGAAAACTAAAAACAACCTAAACTAAGATAGAAAGAAAGATCCTAACTCACTTTCGCAGGAATCGCGGTTGCATTTAGCAAATGCAACAAGCCGTTAAACCCCTAGGTTCCCCCTACTGGACGAGTGTTGTCTCGTGAGGGTTTGCAGTGAATATACCCACAAAATTCTCCAATTTTAAGCTCAAAAAGATTTAGAATAACTTGTAGAATCCCCCTTCCATTCAATTGTTAATTAAGCTCCACAATAATATACTATCCTCTATCAACCCATGAAAGAGACCCACATGCTCCCCTATATCACCAAATAAAATATAACAAATGTATTACCATCATGCACCCGTGTGTGTGTGAAATTAACAACTATGCGTCCACAACCCTATTAAGAGTTATCTAGACTATTGTACTTTGAAAAACTTGCAGTTTTAGCTCAATTCTCACATTGGTCACACTCAAAAAGAACGTCTCTCAGAAACTTGCTTTACAATGATCACACATCGTATGAAAGCTTTGATAAGGATGATATTATAAGTGCTAATGCTTTCATACTTGACTCTATGAAAAACGGACATTTAAGAGTGTATAGTCTCAGGAATGGAACACTACTTACTAGAGGAGCGAAATACCGTGGGTAACTCAACTCACACTTCCATGTTCAAATCAATTATTGAGAATCTTCAAGACTTTGACTTGCGGCTTTTATTTAGTAGGGGGGGAGTGTTGTAGAGAAGAGTGTGCTTTTTAGTATGTGATTGAATTTCAACTTCTCTTTTTATTCTTCATTCTTTTCTCCACCCAATCTCCCATTCATTTCGTATGCTCTTTTTTTTTTTTTTTTTTTTTTTTTTTTTTCTTCTCCTTCATTCATTATTTTTTCATATATTATTTTTTTTTTTATTATTATTATTATTATTTTTTTTTTAATAATATCCCACAACTACTTTCTTCCATTTCACATACTTTGATGACTCATTCTCAACAAATATATCAAACGGCTCGATGAGGTCAAGGTATAGATCAAGGGTATGGATTCTTGTGATTACCTTGGAAATATTTAATTGGTGTGGGATCAGGGATGAAACAATTCAATGAATGTAGGTGAAAGTTATATCAGGTAAAAGAATGGGTAAACGATGGCTTGAATCATTTTCTCAACTTTCAATTTTTAGCACTTAAGTGTTCATTGAGTGTAATTGGTAAATCCTGAACGTTCTCCTCTAACAAACAGTCAAACTTTTAAAGAAAACTGAGACTTAACAACGAATTCACCAAGTATATGCAAGAAAGACCATTCGACAATATATGAGAATCCCCTCAGAAATGACGATTGGCTCAATAGCTCGCAAAGGGTTATTAGCCTCCACTACTTGTTCTTTTTGCACAATATTCATATTAACTCAATTTTCAGGTTTTCTACATAGCTGCCAATTAGTGCGCAAAAGTATTGGGTACATAAATAGCTTTACAAATGCAATTCATTTCAGTGATACAGAAAACGCGTGGATTTAATCCATAAAAAGATGAGAATACTACAAATGTGTCCTTGTCTAATCAACAAGCAGGAGAGATTATTCAGAGTTATTCTAACAATACGATCAAAAAAATTTTTAAAAATTTTAACAGACTGTGTTCTCATTAAATTTAAATTTGAAACATATCCAAGTGCAAAACCTGATCATTACGGGTATCGGGTGTATACCTATCTATTATCTCCTACCCCCAACTGAAAACAACAAAGTCCCCAGAAGTTGATTTTCAATAAATAAATTAGATGGGTATCACCTGTATGGAGCAAATGGACGATCACAAGCAAAGCAACCTAGCATAGAAAAACAGAACACAATCTCCAAAACAAACAGGATCAATAGATAAGAGTACACGCTAAAAACCATGATCCAAGCAATCTAAACCACCGTAATATGAACAGAATAAAATAAAATAAAATAAAAGCAGGGATAAAAACTGTCCATATAGATACAACCAACCAAATAGGCCAACCAAACAACCAACCAGTCCATCCAACCAAAACCATACCCAAAAATAGTACAACAACTAACCAAAAAAAAAACAAAAACACCACCTCCCCAACTAAAACTAATCGACCCCGGACGGTGCATCATCAGCTATATCAGAAGGGATATCGATAGGAGCAGGCGGCAACGAGGTAGTAGCAGGAGCTGCAGCAGATGGATCGGCAAGTGGTGGATCGGCTACAGCAGAAGAAGTGGATGGACCTGTAGTAACGGTGTCCGGGGCAGCAGCAGATGATGGATCAGTAGTAGGTGGTGCAGACGGGGCCATCGATGGATGCTGAGTAGAGTGAATGGCCTGATCAACCCCAATCTGAATCAATATGGACTCCAGCAAAGTCTGGAGATGGTCTATCCGGCCCTCGAGTCTAATCCTGGCCTCTCTCTCCTCCAATAGTAGCTCGTGCACCGTCGGGAGAGGCACAGAGGAAGAAGACTCTCCCTGGGCCTGAGTCTGCGACCGCTGTCGCAGCTCAAACTGCCGAACCGCAGCAACTGGATCATCCTCATCATCATCAGAATCAAGCTCCTCCACCTCGGTGGGTGTCCCTGAAGCTCCCGCCTCCGTGTCCGACCCACCACGCCTCTTCTTCCTCCCTCTCATCTTCGCTTTCCCTTTTCCCTTTCGCTTCCTCTTTTGAGCGTCGGAGCGGCGAGCAGCCGCCTCGCTAAATCTGCGGGGAGAAGGGCGAACATCATCGCCAGCAAGCACGGGGAAACCGGCCTCAGCCATCACCCTCTGAATAGCCCAAGCACCCTTCAGGTGCTTCTTAGACGAGATAAAACGGGTGGGGTGGACCATAAAGTCAATATAGAGGCGTGGTATGCAAACTGGCTATCCCGTCCTCACTGCATATAAGACTCGCGCATACCAAGCCGCGATCTTCTCTCGATAGGAAGTCACTAGGAGGCAGTTACTGAGGACCAAGTGGATCATGTGGTAGCCATCACTGAGAAAATGGTCCTCAATCAAAGCATCGCCATCCCAAGACGGAACAGCGCCTCCAGTGAGCTCACGGATAATAGTGGATGGTGGGGTCACTGGTGTATCAGGCCGGTGGGGGCAAACATAATCAGGTACCTCTGGTACCCCCAACGCGGCTGAAATAGTAGCTGAACTGATAATGAATGAGAGACTCCGGAAGAAGGCATGGTAGGTGAATGGTGCAACCGGGTCGCGGATCATAGTCGCACAAGCACCGCGAATCCAGGACAGATTGACACTCTTGGCCAATGAAAGGAGATGGAACCAGTGAGGCATAGAACGGATCCGCGTCAGGAACCATGGGCTCTCTGTCCAGACATACTCAATAGGGCGCTCGACCATCACCATCCTCGTCTGAAAGTGCCGCTCGTACCACAGCCTATCCTCGTCATTCCGGAACCCATGTGCGGGTACCGGATCTGGTATAATAAGGCTGAGGGGCTTGGACTTATGGTAGCCCGTCACTGGATTCATAGCAGCAGCCCTGAAAATAAGACACAACATGATACAGATAAGAACAGGGAGAAAAAGAAACAAAACTGCCACTGCTTGAGTTCGATCGATTGAACTGGGTTCGATCGATTGAACTGGAGTAGGCTTCGATCGCTTGAACATTGTTCGATCGATCGAACATCTCCCCTTCGATCGCTCGAATCCAGTTTGAGCGATCGAGCACAATGGTGTGCAGCGATCGCAGAATCAAAACGGAAACAACGAAAAGAATGAGAACAAGGATATACAAGTGAAAACTAAGACCAAGGGGACACCCCCTTGGGATTTCTAACGAAAAGAGAGAGAAAACACAAGTAAAAACAATTGTGGGCCTACCTTGGTGTGGAAGCACACAGTGGAGGTGGAAGGGATGTTGAGAGGACGATGAGGATGAATAGAGGGATGGTCTAGGCGTCTTATTGAGTGCAAGGAATCGAAAATTTCCGAGTCGCCCCCTCGCCTGTGTTCGAGCGCTCGAGAGTGAAAGTGAGGGACTGAAGAAGTGTTCTGAAGACGATTCGTTTAAAAGCTTCGTTCGATCGATCGAACTATGGTCGATCGATCGAAAACAAATCCCTCAATCGATTGAACATAAAATACAAGCGCTCGAATAACCAGGTTTCGATCGATCGAAATGAGTTCGATCGATCGAACACAAAAATTTCAGAATCTCATGGAAAATATAAACATATCACCCCCAACTATCAGAAACAATTCTGGACATGCAGAGAGACTAAAAATCAGTTTAAGTACAGGCATGTAGGACAGAAATTCATCCTCAGAATAGAAATTGCAATTTATATAGAAATAAAACCTTATACTTGCATCCAAATTGCAACATTATTATCCCCAACTGTGGTTAAAACCTTATTTAACTAAAGAAAACCAAAAATAAAACTAAAACTAAAACCAATAAAAACTCTGTCAAGGATTACACTCCAGTTGATAAACGAAAAGATGAAATTAACAAAAACAACTGAAATGCAGCACTAATCTTCGAGTATAAAGATTTCCTCTTCCACAATCTCTTCATAACTCGCCAAATCTTCAGAAGTGAAGTCCAAACTTGATGATTCCCTTTCCCATAACAACCGAAAAGCAGCAAGGATATCATCAAACAAGTCTGGCGTCTCCAAAGAATTGAAAGCCCATGCAAGAGGTGATCCGGATGGAGACATGGATAAAGGGGTATAATTTCGCAATGGACTGTCCTCTTGCGGTGGAGTGTGTGGGGGCCTTATGTAGGGCCCAAGACCATGAATCAGTTGATGTGGGAGGAATACCGGAATACCATTTAGGAACATAGTGACAATCCTGGACAAAAGACAACAAACCGAAATTAAAATAACAGAACACAAGAAACACGGATTAACACGAAAAGAAAAACAATGAACAGAAACAAAAGAAACAAAGAAATGTGACAAGTTCCAACCTCACTATTGGTATAGGTTCCCAAAATGCACTGGCTGGTAATGGGCATTGGAGCCTGAATAGCAGGTAGCTCAGGTGCACGTAACGGTATGGGACCAACTCAGGAACACGGAAATCATCCACGAACACAAAGACGGCATTATGGCGGTCTGGGACGACATCCTGGAGGTCATGATCTTCCCATGGCTCCTACATATCATCATTTTCCCATTGGGCCATGAGTGCATCATCCACCATACGTCCCATGTACAGGTCTTCATCCTCCTCCACATCATCGTCATCCTGAAATCCCATATTTTCGTATGGATTGATGTCCAGGAGGGCTGGTGGATATGGAATGTACCCTTGAGCAGCATCAATAAGAGAATGAGCTTCAGGGTCTTGATGAAGCAAGGGGCAGGGTGTGAGTTCACCCTCAGTCCAGGTACCACAACGACATTCTGAATCAGCCCAAGAACCGACAGAATAAACATCATCACCTCGCATCTATGCACCTACAACAGAGTGGTTTAAGGTATAATGGATTAGAACTAGATCACAAACACGAAATAAAGAACGAAAACCAAAAAGAAACAAAAGAGAGAGAAACTAAAATGCAAGGAAAGAAAAGAAATACAACAACAATTGGAACTTCACTTTGGATTTTTAAGCATGAGAATAGCTGGGCTCATCCAGCGGGATGTGCTCAACTTCAGTGTGGAAGTTTTCCAAGAACGGTTTCAATCTTTGGCCATTGACCTTGAAACAATCATCGTTCTTTGGGTTGACAATCTCAACCGCCCCATGTGGAAAAACAGTTTTTACGATGAACGGGCCTGTCCAACGGGAACGGAGCTTTCCTGGGAAAAGGTGGAGGCGAGAGTCATACAGCAAGACTTTCTGCCCCGGCTCAAATGATTTACGAAAAATCGTACGATCGTGGCGAGCCTTCAACTTTTCCTTATGCAACTTCGCAGAGTCATACGCATCGCGTCGTATTTCCTCTAGCTCTGCAAGTTGGAGCTTGCGTAGCTGACCTCCCTCTTGAATATCAAAGTTCAATGAGCGTGTTGCCCAATAAGCTTTATGTTCAATTTCAACGGGGAGGTGGTAAGCTTTCCCGTAAACCAGTCTATACGGGGACATGCCAAGATTCGTCTTATACGCAGTACGGTATGCCCATAATGCGTCAGTCAATTTGTATGCCCAGTCTTTTCGATTGGAACTAACCGTCTTTTCGAGAATATGCTTGATTTCACGGTTAGCCAATTCTGCTTGCCCATTTGACTGTGGATGATAGGCAAGAGCGATTTTATGATGGACTCCGTATTTCTTGAGAAGTGACTCCAAGGGCCTATTGCAGAAATGCTTGCCTTGGTCACTTAGTAAAGCTTTCGGAGTACCAAAACGAGACAAAATATGCTCTCTCAGAAATGACATGACCGTTCTGTGGTCATTCCGTCTCGTTGGTATCGCTTTTACCCATTTCGATACATACTCCACAGCAAGGAGTATGTATTCGCAATTGTTAGACTTGGGAAATGGACCCATAAAATCTATGCCCCAACAATCAAATATCTCAATTGTGATGATAGGGGTTAAAGGCATAGAGTTCCTTTTAGAAATCGTTCCAAGCTTTTGACAGCGTTGGCATGTCTTGCAAAAGGAATAAGCATCTTTGAAGACTGTGGGCCAGTAAAACCCGCTTTGTAGGACTTTTTGTGCGGTCTTCTGTGACGCGAAGTGGCCACCGCATGCCTCAGAATGGCATGATGCTAATATTACGGTTATATCCTCATTGGGGACGCAACGCCTGATGACCTGATCAGCACAGTACTTGAAAAGGTATGGGTCATCAAAGAAGAAATGGCGCGCGAAGGAGAGAAACCGTTTCCTATCCTGGTTCGACCAATGAGTTGGTGTTTCACCCGTGACGAGGTAGTTTACAATATCAGCATACCAAGGTAGACTACTTACTGCCAGTAGCTGTTCGTCTGGGAACTCGTCCTTAATGGTTTGGGATTCAGTGTTGTCGACAAAAGTCAACCGGGATAAATGATCCGCAACCACATTCTCTACTCCTTTCTTGTCTTTGATTGTTAAATCAAACTCTTGGAGTAAGAGTATCCAGCGAATAAGCCGTTGTTTAGCGTCTTTCTTTGACAGCAGATACTTGAGGGCCGAATGATCTGTAAAACAGACGATTGGTGACCCTATCAGATAAGACCTAAACTTGTCCAGGGCGAATACTACAGCCAGCAGCTCATTCTCAGTGGTAGTGTAATTCATTTGAGCGTCATTCAAAGTTCGGCTGGCGTAGTATATCACATATGGCTTATTGTCCTTTCTCTGTCCTAGGACTGCGCCAATGGCGTAATCACTAGCATCGCACATTAATTCAAAAGGCAAACTCCAGTCGGGTGCCTGTATTATAGGTGCGGAGGTGAGGAGCTCTTTTAGATCCTCAAAGGACTTTTGGCAACTCTCTGACCACTCGAACGGTACATCCTTAACAAGAAGTTGACAAAGGGGTCGAGAGATTGCACTGAAATTCTGGATAAACCGACGATAAAAACCTGCATGCCCCAAGAATGAACGGATGTCTCTCACTGTACGGGGGACAGGTAGATTTGAGATTATGTCGATTTTAGCCTTATCCACTTGGATTCCTTCATCGGATATTATGTGGCCGAGGACTATTCCCTTAGTCACCATAAAGTGACACTTCTCCCAATTTAAGACTAGGTGTTTGTCCTCACACCTCATTAGAACTTGTTCGAGATTGCTGAGGCAATCTTCAAAGCTATGGCCAAACACTGAAAAATCATCCATGAAGACTTCAAGGATGTTTTCGGCCATGTCACTAAAGATGCTTAGCATGCACCGCTGAAAGGTAGCCGGTGCATTACATAAGCCAAACGGCATTCGTCGGTAGGTAAATGTACCAAATGGATAAGTGAATGTGGTTTTCTCCTGATCTTCAGGAGCAATTTCAATTTGATTATATCCACTATATCCATCCAAGAAGCAGTAATACTTGTGACCCGCCACACGTTCTAGCATTTGGTCCATGAATGGCAAAGGAAAATGGTCCTTTCGGGTCACAGTATTTAACTTCCTGTAGTCAATACACATCCTCCATCCAGTGGGGACGCGTGTTGGTACTAATTCACCATCTTTGTTCGGGATGACTGTTATGCCTGCTTTCTTTGGAACTACTTGGGTAGGACTGACCCAAGGACTATCAGATATTGGATATATCATCCCAACATCAAGTAGTTTAAGCACTTCCTTTTTAACTACTTCTTGCATGTTGGGATTCAGACGCCTTTGCAGTTGCCTTGAGGGTTTAGCGTCTTCCTCCAGATATATCTTATGCGTGCATATGGATGGGCTTATGCCTTTGAGGTCAGCAATTGTCCATCCCATAGCATCCTTATGCTTGGTAAGCATTTCCACTAGCTTACTTTCCTGTTCATGAGTTAAAGCAGATGAAATGATCACAGGATAAGTTTTTCCAGTCCCTAGGAATGCGTATTTTAGCTCTTTGGGAAGCTCCTTCAATTCTAACTCCAGAAACTGGAAACTAGAGGGCATTACCAACTTGGTTTTAGGAGGCAGTTGTTCATATGGCTGTACCCACATGCAATTGGCTCTATCCTCCTCTATCGTATCCATCATAAGACACGTCTGGTTCAGGTCAGCATCCAATGGGGTGGACTCTGCAGGCTGATAGATATCGCCAAATTGAGTCATCACAACTTCCAAAGGATCTTTGTAGTCGACCAAGTCAACTTCATCTTCAATGACCGTGTCTATGTAATGGATTTCTTCCTCATCATCGTATTCTTCAGGTCGGGGATTAAAAAAGATCTTGATATTCAACGTCATGTTCTCGAATACGATAGTCATGATACCGGTTCTAATCTTGATTGTGGCATCAATGGTGTTGAGGAATGGACGTCCAAAAATGACCGGGATATGTGCACCAGGATTAGACACAGGTTCTGTGTCCAATATCACGAAATCAACCGGAAAGACAAAAGAGTCTATTTGGACAAGGACGTCCTCCAACACCCCTCTAGGGTACTTCACAGATCTGTCTGCCAATTGCAAAGCGACTCGGGTGGGTTTGAGTTCACCCAACCCTAGCTGTTTATAAACTAAAAATGGCAGCAGGTTCACGCTTGCTCCTAGATCGAGGAGTGCGTTATCTATCTTTTGATTCCCAATTCTGCATGAGATAGTAGGTGTACCGGGATCTTTGAGTTTTGGAGGCAACTCATTTTGAATGATCGCACTGGTTTGGCACGCGACATACGCATGTTTTTTCACGCTTTGCCTCCTCTTGACCGTGCATAGATCTTTGAGATACTTAGCATAGGCCGGCACTTGCTTGATAGCATCTAGGAGTGGAAGGTTAATTTTAACTTGCTTAAACAATTCCAGAAACTCCTGATTCTTCGTCTCATTCTTGGGTTTCTTCAACCGTTGAGGATAAGGTGCAGGAAAGGGGCATTTTGGTGGTTCCTCCTTAACAGACTCCTTCCCAGGCCTTCGCTCAACTTTTTCTTCTACTCTAGGAGCTTCAATGTTTACCTTTATTGCCTCGTCTTTAGTAGACGGCTCCTCCTCTTGAGTAGAAGGTAGCTCAACTTCTTCATCCACCACTTCCTCCTCTTCGTACACTTCGGGAGTGGACCGAGGCATGCTTTTCTCTATGATTTTTCCACTTCTCAATGTAGTCACAGCTTTAGCATGTTCTTGATTGTTAGGACCATTGTTATGTCCCTTTGGATTTGGAAGTGGTTGGGCAGGGAATGTTCCTCCTGAGCCCTCTTGCCGTGCATCTATCCTTTCTAATGTGGCAGACATTCTACTCATCATCTGTATGAGTTGCTGTGTTAGATTGGCATTAGCAAGTGGCTCTTCTTCTTATACCTTCTTGTGCGGTGGCACATAGGTATTGGTTTGTGGTGCATTGGAGGGTTGAGCTTGATTGTAATTATTGGTTCTGTTTTGATTGTATTGCTGGAACGACTTATTGTTTTTCCCTTGATATTGATTATTGTTGTAGGGCTGCTGTTGATATTGATTTTGGGTCCCAGCATTATTTCTCCAATCAAAACCGGGGTGATTCCATCTATTGTTACTTTGAAAGTTATTATTGGAATTCCCCGCCCCTCGAAAACCTTGCATGGCATTCATCTCTATAGGGGCTTGCTCTTGAAAATATGGCACATTAGGACAATATTGAGTTGTATGTCCCAACATGTTGCATGTGCCACATGGTTCCTCAGGCAAGACTTGCCTAGAGCTCTCTCCTTTCATGCTTAACTCTTCTACCTTCTTTGCTAGCTCTGCATACTTAGTCATGAGGTGATCTTCACTGGTTAGCTGGTATAGGCTTTTCTCTTCTACACAGGATATCTGTGAGCGTGAGACATTGTCAGAATTTGACCATTCATGAGCGTATTCAGCTAACCATTCGAAATGAGCTTCAGCCTCTTCAGTGTTTTTACGCAGAAATGGTCCAGAGCTCATCGTTTCCACCAACTTCTTTGTTTCACCATTCAATCCTTGATAAAAGAAGCTGATAGTTCGCCATTTCTCAAACCCATGGTGTGGGCACGAGAGAAGCAAATCTTTGAAATGCTCCCACGCTTGTGTGAAGGTTTCATTGCTCTTTTGTTTATAGGAATTGATTTGACGCTGAAGGTCTGTGGTCATGCGAGTAGGATAGAATTTCTTCAGAAACGCAGTGCTTATCGCATGCCAGGTGAAAATTGAATTAGGTTTTAGGGAGTGAAGCCACGCCTTCGCTTTATCTTTCAAAGTGAAGGGGAATAGCATTAGATGCGTCACCTCCCTAGGACAATTTTGCGAGAATGTTTTGCAAACATCCTCGAAGTCAGTGATATGTAAATACGCCTTCTCACTTTCCATCCCATAAAAGGTGGGAAGCAGTTGAATCATCCCATTGCGAAACTGAAATTCGCCATTATGCGGTGGGATTTGAATGCAAGAGGGCGTAGGTGCATGTTCTGGTTGCATGAGATCGCAAAGAGGACGGAGTGCCTCATCAATTGGTACCACAACATTGTCACCATTTTCGCTCTGATGATCATCCATTGATGCAGTTGGAGTGGCTATCGGGTTGATGGAACTATCAGAGTCAGACAGGTAGAAAGGATTTCCAAAAATTCCTTCAATAGAATTATTGGACATGAACTGGGGGAATCCCTAGGGTGAGTACTTACCAAAAGAACTGAAAAGAAGAGAAAGTAAAAATAGAAAGAGATGAAGAGAGACCGAGGTGATCTAAGGAATTGATCGTCGCCTTCCCCGGCAACGGCGCTAAAAACTTGACACGAGAATTTTTCTGTGCGCTCTTGTGCAATACCCAAGTGTAGGTAGACGTGCAAGTAATATATGGTAAGACCAGGTCGATCCCACAGGGAAGGTGTTGACCTATTCAATTAGACTAACCTCAAAAGAAAATAAAATAAAATGAATAAGATTAAGCAATGGTGCGGAACACAAAGTTCCACAGCTAAGATTACTAAGGAAAATGATTAACTATCTAACTAGCTACTTAAAACAATACTCTAAATTAGGATGTTTAACTTTCAAAAGAAAGTGTTGGGATTACACGAATCCACAGTAATCTAACTATCTACCATGCAGTTGCCTTGAAGCACAAAGGAGTACATTACCCACAGTTTTCCGTATTCCTCTAAAGATGGAGAATCCATGGCCCTTTCATGACCGGGACCATATCATCACAATTAAATTAAAATACGTAAAAGCGGTTTAATCCAATAGTTAAGACTCGCATCCTCAATGGTGTTAGCATTGAAGATGGTTTGCAAAATGTATTGAAAGAAAATGCCTTAGGGCCTTAGTTTTAAAAACTATTTTGACAGACTGAGCATTTTTTTTGGGACAGAATGATAACAAATCTTAAAACAAAAAGGTCCTGGAATACTGCAGGGAACATCCTCAAGAATCAGGGAGTTCCCTTGTCCAAATAGACTCTTTTGTCTTTCCGGTTGATTTCGTGATATTGGACACAGAACCTGTGTCTAATCCTGGAGCACACATCCCGGTTATCTTTGGACGTCCATTCCTCAACACTATTGATGCCACAATCAAGATTAGAAGTGGTATCATGACTATCGTATTCGGGAACATGACATTGAATGTCAAGATTTTTTCTAATCCCCGACCTGAAGAATACGATGATGAGGAAGAGATTCATTACATAGACACGGTCATTGAAGATGAAATTGACTTGGTCGACTACAAAGATCCTTTGGAGGTTGTGATGACTCAATTTGGCGATATCTATCAGCCTGCGGAGTCAACTCCATTGGATGCTGACCTGAACCAGACGTGTCTTATGATGGATACGATAGAGGAGGATAGAGCAGAATGCATGTGGGTAATGCCATATGAACAATTGCCTCCTAAAACTAAGTTGGCAATGCCTTCTAGTTTTCAGTTTCCGGAGTTAGAGTTAAAGGAGCTACCCAAAGAGCTAAAATATGCATTCCTAGGGACTGGAAAAACCTACCCTGTGATCATTTCATCTGCTTTAACTCATGAACAGGAAGGTAAGTTAGTGCAAATGCTGACCAAGCATAAGGATGCCATGGGATGGACAATTGCTGACCTCAAAGGCATAAGCCCATCCATATGCACTCATAAGATATATCTGGAGGAAGACGCTAAACCCTCAAGGCAAATGCAAAGGCGTCTGAATCCCAACATGCAAGAAGTAGTTAAAAAGGAAGTGCTCAAACTACTTGATGTTGGGATGATTTATCCAATATCTGATAGTCCTTGGGTTAGTCCAACCCAAGTGGTTCCAAAGAAAGCAGGCATAACGGTCATCCCGAACAAAGATGGTGAATTAGTACCGACACGTGTCCCCACTGGATGGAGGATGTGTATTGACTACAGGAAGTTGAATACTGTGACCCGAAAAGACCATTTTCCCTTACCATTCATGGATCAAATGCTAGAACGTGTGGCAGGTCACAAGTATTACTGCTTCTTGGATGGATATAGTGGATATAATCAAATTGAAATTGCTCCTGAAGATCAGGAAAAAACCACATTCACTTGTCCATTTGGTACATTTGCCTACCGTCGAATGCCGTTTGGCTTATGTAATGCACCGGCTACCTTTCAGCGTGCATGCTAAGCATATTTAGTGACATGGTCGAAAACATCCTTGAAGTCTTCATGGATGATTTTTCAGTGTTTGGCCATAGCTTTGAAGATTGCCTCAGCAATCTCGAGTGGGTATTAATGCGATGTGAGGAAAAACACCTAGTTTTGAATTGGGAAAAGTGTCACTTTATGGTGACCAAGGGAATAGTCCTCGGCCATATAATCTCCGATGAAGGAATCCAAGTGGATAAGGCCAAAATCGACATAATCTCAAATCTACCTGTCCCCCGTACAGTGAGAGACATCCGTTCGTTCTTGGGGCATGCGGGATTTTATCGTCGATTTATCCAGAACTTCAGTGCAATCTCTCGACCTCTTTGTCAACTTCTTGTCAAGGATACACCATTCGAGTGGTCAGAGAGTTGCCAAAAGTCCTTTGAGGATCTATAAGAGCTCCTCCCCTTCGCACCTATAATACAGGCACCTGATTGGAGTCTGCCTTTCGAATTAATGTGCGATGCTAGTGATTACGCCATTGGCGCGGTCCTAGGCCAGCGAAAGGACAATAAGCCATATGTGATATACTATGCTAGCCGAACTTTGAATGAAGCTCAAATGAATTATACAACTACTGAAAAAGAGCTGCTGGCTGTAGTATTCGCTTTGGATAAGTTTAGGTCTTATTTGATAAGGTCACCAATCGTCTGTTTTACAGATCATTCGGCCCTCAAGTATCTGCTGTCTAAGAAAGACGCTAAACAACGGCTCATTCGCTGGATACTCTTACTCCAAGAGTTTGATCTAACAATCAAAGATAAGAAAGGAGTAGAGAATGTGGTTGCGGACCATTTGTCAGGGTTGACTTTTATCGATAATATCGACTCCCAATCCATTAGGGATGAGTTCCCGGACGAACAGCTACTGGCAGTAAGTAGTCCGCCTTGGTATGCTGATATTGTAAACTACCTTGTCACAGGGAAAACACTGAATCATTGGTCGAACCAAGACAGAAAATGGTTCCTCTCATTCGCGCGCCATTTCTTCTTTGATGACCCATATCTTTTCAAGTACTGTGCTGATCAGGTTATCAGGCACTGCATTCCCAATGAGGATATAACCGTAATTTTAGCATCATGCCATTCTGAGGCATGCGGTGGCCACTTCGCATCACAGAAGACCGCGCAAAAAGTTCTACAAAGCGGTTTTTACTAGCCCACAGTTTTCAAAGATGCATATTCCTTTTGCAAGACATGCCAACGCTGTCAAAAGCTTGGAACTATTTCTAAAAGGAATTCTATGCCTTTAAACCCTATCATCACAATTGAGATATTTGATTGTTGGGGCATAGATTTTATGGGCCCATTTCCCAAGTCTAATAACTATGAATACATACTCCTTGCTGTAGAGTATGTGTCAAAATGGGTTGAAGCGATACCAACGAGACGCAATGACCACAGAACGGTCATGTCCTTTCTAAGAGAGCATATCTTGTCTCGTTTTGGAACTCCGAAAGCTTTACTAAGTGACCAAGGCAAGCATTTCTGCAATAGGCCTTTGGAGTTACTTCTCAAGAAATACGGAGTCCACCATAAAATCGCTCTTGCCTATCATCCACAGTCAAACGGGCAAGCAGAATTGGCTAACCGAGAAATCAAGCATATTCTCGAAAAGACGGTTAGTTCCAACCGAAAAGACTGGGCATACAAGCTAACCGACGCTTTGTGGGCATACCGTACAGCTTATAAGACGAATCTCGGCATGTCCCCGTATAGGTTGGTTTACGGGAAAGCTTGCCACCTTCCTGTTGAAATTGAACATAAAGCTTACTGGGCGACATGCTTATTGAACTTTGATATTCAAGAGGGAGGTCGGTTACGCAAGCTGCAACTTGTAGAACTAGAGGAAATACGACGAGATGCGTATGACTCTGCAAGGTTGCATAAGGAAAGGTTGAAGGCTCGCCACGATCGTACGATTTTTCGTAAATCATTTGAGCCGGGGCAGAAAGTTTTGCTGTATGACTCTCGCCTCCACCTTTTCCCAGGAAAGCTCCGCTCCCGTTGGACAGGCCCGTTCATTGTAAAAACTATTTTTCCACACGGGGCAGTTGAGCTTGTCAATCCTAAGAACGATGATTGTTTCAAGTTCAATGGCCAAAGATTGAAACCGTTCTTGGAGGACTTCCAACCTGAAGTTGAACACATCCAGCTGGATTAGCCCAACTATTCTCCCACTTAAATTCTAAAGTGGAGTTCCATTTTGTTGTTGTATTTCTTTTCTTTCCCTGCATGTTAGTTTCCTCTCTTTTGTTCTTTTAAGTCTTTGTTCATTCTTTTTGCATTTGTGATCTAGTTCTAATCCGTTATACCTTAAACCACTCTATTGCAGGTGCATAGATGCGAGGTGATGATGCTCATTCTATCGGTTCATGGGCTGATTTAGAATGTCGTTGTGGCACCTGGACTGAGGGTGAACTCACACCCTGCCCTTTGCTTCATCAAGATCCTGAAGCTCATTCTCTCATTGATGCTGCTCAAGGGTACATTCCATACCCACCGGACCTCCTTGACATCAATCCATATGAAAATATGGGATTTCAAGATGACGATGATGTGGATGAGGAAAAAGATCTGTACATGGGGAGAATGGTGGATGATGCACTCATGGCATAATGGAAAAATGATGATATGTGGGAGCCATGGGAAGATCATGACCTCCAGGATGTCTTCCCAGAACGCCACAATGTCGTCTTTGTTTTTGTTGATGACTTCCTTGTTCCTGAGTTGGTCCCATATTGCTATGTGCACTTGAGCTTTCTGCTATTCAGGCTCCAATGCCCCTTACCAGCTAGTGCATTTTGGGAATCCATGCCAATAGTGAGGTTGGAACTGAGTCACATCTCTTTGTTTCTATTCCTTTAATCCGTGTTTCTTGTGTTCGATTATCCTAATTTTGTTTTGTTTGTCTTTTGTTTTTCTTTCTTTGTCCAGGATTGTCACTATGCTTTTCAATGGTATTCCGATATTCCTTCCACATCAACTGATTCATGGTTTTGGGCCCTACATAAGGCCCCCACACACTCCACCGCAAGAGGACAGTCCGTTGCGCAATTACACTCCTTTATCTGTGTCTCCATCCGGATCACCTCTTGCATGGGCTTTCAATTCCTTAGAGACACCAGACTTGCTCGATGATGTCCTTGCTGCTTTTCGATTGTTCTGGGAAAGGGAATCATCAAGTTTGGACTCCACTTTTGAAAATTCGGTGGATCATGAAGCGATTGTGGAAGAGGAAATCTTTATGCTCAAAGAATAGTGCTGCATTTCAGTTGTTTCCGTTCATTTCATCTTTCTTTTATCAATTGGAGTGTAATCCTTGAAAATTTTATAAGTTTTAGTTTTATTTTTGGTTTTCTTTAGTTAAATAAGGTCTTAAATACCATTGGGGGTAAAATTTTGCAATATGGATGCTATTAAAAGGAGTTATTTATATCAAATTGCAATTTTCTATTATGAGGCGGCGTTTTTGGCTTACATGTCCTGTACTGCATTGTTTTATCATTTTTACTGTATGTCCAGAATAATGTTGGCTAGTTGGGGGTGCATAGATTATTCATTCTGTGATATTTTTTTTAATTTCTGGTTTCGATCGATCGACCTTTCCTCGATCGATCGACGATGTTATATACTCAAGCGCTTGAACAGTTCTCAATCGATCTAACGTTCGATCGATCAAACTATCTCGATCGATCGAGAATTGTATTTAAATGAGGCGTCCATCGTACACTTCATCAGTCTCTTCATCTCCCTCACTCTCTCTCGAGCGATCGGCGACAGCAGGTTTAGGGCGATTCTCGAGCTTCGGGTCCCATTTTTGAAGGCTTCGGGTCCCACTCCTTTCCCCCTTGCATCATTCTCTTCATCACCCTCGTCCCCTCGGCACACATCTCCCGAGGTAAGGCCACGAGCTCCCCCTCCTTCCATTTTTGTTTAAATCTTAAATGGGGGTGCCCCCCATGGGTCGTTTGACCAGTTTCTTGTTAGTCTTGCTCTTGTTACATGTGTTTTGTTGTTTTCCGTTGCTTTTCTGATTCGTCCTCTCGTTGCTGCGCATCTCTGTGCTCGATCGATCGAGAAGCTTCGAGCGATCGAATATTCTTGTGTTTCTCGATCGATCGAGAAAATTAGAGCGATCGAAGTCTTGCAGTATTCGATCGATCGAAACACGTTCGATCGCTCGAACTATAGCAGTGGCAGTTTTCTTTTTTTTTTCTTTATAGTTTCCTGTTTGTAATTGTCGTTTTCTTTTCTTTTCCATTTCAGGGTGTTCACAATGAACCCTGTTACAGGGTATCACAGGGAGAAGCCTTTTGACCTAGCCATTCCTGACCCGGTCCCACATCATGGCTTCCGGCATACCCCTGACTGCCAGTGGTTCACGCGCTATTTTCAGTCCCGGAAGGTCATGATTGAGCGACCACTCGAGACGGCATGGCTCTCTACGCCCTGGTATCTCGCTCGCCTCCGAGCCATGCCACACTGGTACGATTTGCTCTCTCAGGCGAAGAGAGTGAATCTCTCGTGGATTCGCGCCGCTTGGTCGACGATGATTCGAGATCCCGACGCCGCATTCACACTGCGATCATTCTTTCGCGGCCGAGAGATTGTGTTCAGTCCAGCTACCGTCTCAGCCGCTTTAGGAGTCCCGGAGGTGCCCGATTGTGTATGCCCGCACTGTGCTGGCACACCAGTGCTCTCACCCACTACTGTTATCCGAGAGCTTACCGGGGGTGCTTTACCGAGCTGGGATGGTATGGCCCTTATTGCTGACATTTATTTGACGGATAATTATCATATGTTCCACCTTGCTTTGAGCAACTGCCTGTTGGTGACCTCCTACCGGGAGAAGATTACTGCCTGGTACGCTCATATTTTATTTGCCATCGGGACGGGGTTACCAGTTTGTTTGCCTCGCCTATTTATTGATTTCATGAGGCACCCCACTCGCTACATTGCTGCCAAGAAGCACCTGAAAGGTGCTTGGGCCATTCACAAGGTGATTGAGCAGGCTGGCCTCCTTCCCTTACCTGATGATGCAACTTCTCAGGCTCGCAGTCGATTTGGCAAGACAGCTTCTCGCCGTTCAGATGCTCAGAAGAGGAAAAGAAAGGGAAAGGGGAAAGCGAAAGTTGGAGAGAAGAGGAGGAGAGTCGATGGCACCGATACAGAGGGTGCAGCTTCAGGGCAGCCGACAGAGGCTGAGGAGCTTGATTCTGACGATGAGGTTGATCCTCTAATGGAGGTTGCTCAGTTTGAGTTGAGACAGCGATCTCAGGCTCAAACTCAGGCCCAGGGAGAGTCTTCGTCATCCGTGCCTCTCCCGACGGTTCATGAGCTATTATTGGAGGAGAGGGAGGCTCGGATCAGACTCGAGGGCCGGGTGGCCCACATGATGACATTGTTAGAGGATATTCTGATTCAGTTGGGGGTTGACCAGTCATTACGTACTTCCCCACCTACTGCTCCTGCCGCACCACCTACCACTACTCCCCCTACTGCACATCCTACGGTTGATCTGTCCACTTCTGAGACCCTACCACCACATACTGATCCTGTTCCACCATCGTCCTTGGCAGCACCACCTCCAGTCATCACTGAGAGTGACCCGACGATGGCTAGTACTGTTGTTGAGGGTGGAGTTGCGGATACCTCCGATGCGCCGATCGAGATATTATCAGATGTTGCGGAGGATACGTAGGTTGTGACTGTGCGAGTGTTTGGAGAGTTTTGATGTATTGTCTTTCTAGTTTTTTTTTTCTATCTCTCTGTTCTCGTTATGTACATGTTGTTTTTTTGGATTATGTGGGACCGTCGGTGGTTATGTTTCGACTGTGGGATGTTTTTGAGATTGTACGACCTTTATTATCACTGCCATGTCATTTCCATTATTTATTTTTACCGTGATTGTTTTGTTTTCATTTATAGATCATACGCTTATTGTACCTTTGTATATCTTTCGTTTGATCTTGGTTGCTTGGAGTTTGAATATGTCTTTACAGATTGTTACGCTTTCAGTCATTGCGTTGCTTTAGCAGGTGATATCTTTTTATTTATTGTTGAAAATCCACTTCTGAGGTCATCGCGATTTTCAGTTGGGGGTGGGATGTAAATAGATTATCACCTGAGCATGTTTACGCTATTAGCAATCTTATTTACTTCATTGCACATTTTGTTATTATGAACTTTATCAGTGAAAAACTTAAAAATATTCTCTCTTACTTAACCGCTATCAAGCGATGATACATTCATATTAATCTCATCTTCTTATGAATTACATTCACGCGTTTTTCTATTGTCACTAAGAGAAATGCATATGTTGAACATTCTAGTATCCAACACCCATTTGCACGTGTTAATAACTATGCTGAAAACTTAAACAAGAGTTAATACGACTGTTATGCTTTAAGGAATAAGGAGTGGAGACAAGTTACCCTTAGTGAGCTTTTGATCCCAAACTTCAATTCTGAGGGACTTATCACAATAAATTCGAATTGTTTTTCTTGAATATACTTTAAGTTCGTTGAATAGTCTCAAAATTCATCATTTAGGCTGTTTATTAGAGGAGAACGTTCAGGATTTACCAATTAAAACTCAATGAACACTGAAGTGTAAAACTAAGAAGTTAAGAAAAATGATGTAAGCCATCGTTATTCATTCCTTACCTTTTTCATATACCTGTATCAACATCCAAGAATCTCTTAACCCCACACTGATTAAATATTGCCAATATGAAAGCCCAAAACCTTTCATGTGAGACTTTAACCTCCATAAACTCCATTGCACATCTAATGTGATTAAAATTATTGAAGCATGTGACGAGAAGGGAGTAGTTGTGGGAAGAACATTATAAAAAGAAAATATGCAAGGAGATGTTGGATATATTCAGGTTAAAAAAAAAAAAAAAAAAAAAAAAAGAGAAAAAAAGGAAGGAAGAAGGAGTAAAAAGAAATAAATGTATATGAAAATAGCGGATGGTTGGAATAAAGAAGATATAAACTAGTCACTATCACATGCTAAGGTTGTGTAAAAAAAAAATAAAAAATAAAAAAAATAAAAAATAAAATAAAAATCTTGCCCTCTTATTTCTATCCTACTGAATAAAAGCCGAAAAGTCAAAGTCTTAATGATTTCTAACAACTTGGTTTGAACATGAACGTGTACTTTGAGTATCCACGGTATTTCGCTCCTCTAATAAATAGTATTCCTTTCATGAGACTATACACTCTAAATGTTCGTCCTTTATCGAGTTAGGTGTGAAACACTAGTAGCCAGAACATCATTCTTATTAAAGTTTTCACACCATGAGCGATCATGTCTAAACAAGTTTCTGTGAGATGTTCATTCTTGAGTGCAAACCCATGTGAGAATCGAGTTGAAACTACAAGTTCCAAGAGTATGATAGTCTAAACAATTCTTAATAAAGTTGGATGCATAACTGTTGATTTCACACACACACGGATACATGAATGTAATGCATATGTATATTTATTTTGGTGATATGAGGAACATGTGGATTTCTTCATGGTTTGTATGAGATTGATATGTTATGAGAAGCTAAATTGATAGTTGAATGGGAAAGAATGTTTATAAGTTTTTCTATATCTTTTTGAGCTTTAAAATCTAGAATTTTGTGGGTGGAGTCACTGCAAACCCTCACGAGACAACACTCGTCCACTAGGGGAACCTAAGGGTTTAACGGCTTGTTGCATTTGCTAAATGCAACCGCGATTCCTGCGAAAGTGAGTTAGGTGGTGTCTCTTTCTAAATTAGATTAGTTTGCTTTAGTTTATTTTTGTTACTCCAGTCGTTGTAGTAGTAGTAGCTTGTTATTCTTTTCGCTTTATTGCTAGGGACTAGCAAATCGCTAGTTGGGGGTTGTGACAAGTGGGGGTATTTGTAAAATACAACCGCGCTAAAAGAGGAAAATACACTAGAAAAGTCTACAATTCCCCTGTTTATCTGCAGTTTGAATTACAATACCAGTTTCTACACAAATTGATTAAACTATGATAAGTGGTATTGTTTTAGTGATTATTTGTGCAGATTACTGCTGCTGTATATAAGATTGAAGAATGTTGATAAAAGGGAGTGCTTAGTACTGATGAAGACAACTCAAAGCTGAAATACAAGGTTCGAGCGATCGAACATGATTCGAGCGATCGACGTTTCGATCGATCGAGTGGAGTTAAAGCGATCGACGTGTCCGCAGTTCAATCGATCGAGAGTTGTTCGATCGATCGAGGATGCCTTTTATCAGATTATACGCGCATGCAGCAGAAACGAGTTTTAAACCCTAGTATTAGGTTTAGGCTATATATTCATTTTGTACACGTCCAGAGGGACGCCCAACTTTGTTTTCATCAGTTTTCATAAGAGAGAGGAGAGAGTTTTATTGTTTTTGTAGGTTTTCTCAAGATTCAACATTGTTAGCTTGGATTGTTTCGTAGTTTATACAAGTTCTTCGTTTCAGGTTCTTTATCATTGTTCTGTTTATATTTTGCATTGAGTTAATCACAGTTTAGCTTTCAATCTTTGAGTAGTGCATGCTAGATAGGCTAAAAACCATTAGTTTCATAGTTTTAATGAGAAATTCGCAACCAAACATGCCTTTATTGAACTCTCACGTTAAAAATAAATCTGAGACTCCCCAGATCATGTCTGAGTAGTCCAGG
Source organism: Hydrangea macrophylla (assembly GCA_033977485.1). Lineage (NCBI taxonomy): Eukaryota > Viridiplantae > Streptophyta > Magnoliopsida > Cornales > Hydrangeaceae > Hydrangea > Hydrangea macrophylla. Next base: position 37,023,599 of record CM066990.1, read on the forward strand.
GTTGGGAAATCGCGATGAAACCGTGATTTCAGACCTCTGCCATGCACTATTTTTATTCCTGTGTTCGATCGATCGAATGTAGTTCGATCGATCGGAACAGAGACATAGTCGAGCGATCGAAGATAATTCGATCGATCGATAGATGACGAAGTTCGATCGATCGAAAGCTCGTCGATCGATCGAGGTCTCAGATTCTTGAGGACATCTAATACAGTATTTCAAGACTTTCTGCTTTACTGATTCATTATCAAACTGTCCCCAAATGCTCAGTTTGTCAAAACAGTCTTTAAACTTTAAGCCTTAAGGCATTTTCTTTCAATAAATTTTGCAAACCACCCTCAATGCTAATACCATTGTAGGTGAGAGTCTTAACCATTGAATTAAACCACCTTTGTGTATTTCAAACTTAATTGTGATGATATAGTCCCGGTCATGAAAGGACTATTGATTCTATATCCTTAGAGAAGTACGGGATACTGTAGAGATTGTTCTCTGTTGAGCTTAATTGCAGTTGCATGATAGATGGTTGAGTCATGGTGGATTCGCGTGATCCCAACACTTTCTTTTATTAAGAAAAACCATTTTCAAATATTGCTTTAGATAAATATTTCATCATTAGTTTAGTTAATCTAGTTTAGTAGTTGTTAATTGTAGAACTTTGTGTTCTACGCCTCTCTTGAAATATTGAATTTTCTTTTCTTTTAGAGTTTAATCTAAGTAATTTATCTCTCATCCTTCCCTGTGGGATCGACCTGGTCTTACCAGTTACTACTTGCACGTCCACCTACACTTGGGTGTTGCACAAGAGCGCACAAGATTTTCGCCGTGTCACCCGTTGTATACGATTGGAATAAATTTTGCGATAAGGGCTTGCCCCTTTTAGTGAAACCAAAGTGCATAGGCTAGTTTGAAATCAAAGGATACTGATCGTTTAGGGATTTATCCATCACATTCTTTACTTTAAAGTCCATAATGGGGCTTTCGATGAGTATAAGGGCAAAGCAAGCACACAAGATTCAAGGGGGTGCCTTGCCCCTAGTGCGAAGGGTAAATGGTCTTAGGTCAATGGATGAGATTAAACCTTTTGGGAGGTTGCCTCCGTATCTCCTAGTGGGAATCAGGTCAAACATAGTTCCAAACAAGGGAGTTGGGTTAAAACAATATCAGGACTAAGAAGCGACGTTTCAATAATGGCAAGACCCAAAGCGTTGGGTTTTAACACAGGTGAGACCAAACCTTTTTAGAGGTTGCCTACGTATCCCCTAGCAGAAATCAGGTCAAACATAGTTCAATCAAGATACGTGACTTTTGGTTTTAGGCATAGTGCCCTTCTATGTTTTGTCAAGCTGATGAAATTCAGCATCAATTATATTTAAATTCACAAAGAAAGGATTTTCTAGACAACGATTTCACTGTTTGAAATCTGATTTGACCCAATCTGAATTCAACGCTGTAGAAAACCCATTTTGTCGGCTATCAGATTTAGGAGACCCATAGCTTGGTTGTTCACAATTATCGAAAAAGACTCAAAAAGGGCTCCTGGAAGTTAGTTCTATCTCTCAAAATACTCAGAAAGTAGTACATATGACCAAAATGCCCTTGAAAGCCCAAACACTCCCAGATTTGGACCGAAAGTTCTGAAAACATGCTACGTCATAAAAAAAGTACTAAAAATAAGTTTTCAAGCAAAATTAGAAGAAATTGTCGGCTCCCAGAGACCCCAGGAAGTCCCAGAAATTCTCAGAAAGTCCCCGTTCACCAGTTTGACTAGGGTTTGACCAGGTTTGACCAGGTTTGACCAAGGTTTGACCAAAATCATCCAAATTGTCCAAAAAGATCCAGGATCATTCCAGATCATGTGGAAAGTACTAAAATGAGTTTTAAAAAGAAATCGGACGATAACGTCAGCTCTTGGGAGCTCGCAGAGGTTCCCAGAACTTCCCGGGAATCCCAAGTTTGACCAGTTTGACCAAAAGTTGACTTTAAAATTGGATCACCATATCATTGCTTGAACATTTTTCATGGATACTAGAGGTCAATAGATTTTCAACGGTATATCGCACATAATTCTCGGATTTAAAGCAAATTTATTATGAATTTTCGAAGGTGAAAAAGGCGATCAAATTGGCTTTTATCGCGAATACTGCAAAACTTTTCAAAGTGACCTATCTTTGAAATATTGTTTATGTAAAGTAGACTACATTACCTTTCCAACGGTATATCACAACCGCAGTTTGGATTTCATATGCATTTTCTGTGAATTTTGGACAAAATAAGGCATTTTCGCGAATACCAGAACCTCTGGGGGCCTAAATGGAATTTTATGGACATCAGAGGAGCAATGCCACCGCATCACTAGCCCACTGCCGCCGCGGCACAGGCCCAATGCCACCGCGGCACAGGCCTAGTGCCACCGCAGCACTCTTCTCCAGAATGGTCCATTTTTGCAATTTATTTTGGGTGTCCATTTTGATTAATTAGAAACTAAAACGACGTAGTTGTATGTTAACAGATGTTTGGGACCAATGGGAGCACTCTTTTAATTCCAAAACCAACCCAAATTGGCCTATATAAATCCCCCTTAACTTCTCATTTAGGGGGTGTCAAATGCAAGCTTTGAAAAGTTTTAGAGAGAAAGTTGTAGAGATAAGTTTAGAATAGAGAAAAGAAGCTTCCTTTGATTTTTAAACAAATAAGTGAGTTCTAGGCTTTGTTTTTACTTCATTACTTCTATTTACTTCATATTCAATACACCCAACTACCATTTTAGTGAGCATTTGTGAGATAGGAAGCTTCTTCTATGTCTAAAGTCACCATATATGAGTGAAACACAAAGCTACAAGTCCAAAATCATCATGAATATCATCTATTGATTACTTACTTGCTTGTTTACATATTATGCTTATCCCTCCTTAATTCCATTTCTTTTTTGATTTTCTTTATTTACTTACTAGTCTATCATCATCTAGATGATGACATGAAGTTTGAGGTGAGTGAATCCTTATGGATAGTAGCTCTTGACCTCAAAAACATGTTTGATAGATGATGATTTCAACTTCAATACATTCCTATGTATTCTTGAAGTTGTCTTCAAAAATGAAAACAATGTCTCCAACAATCTTGGAGGTTCTTGATATGGGTTCAAATGTTGATATTTCAAGTGGTCATAATCTCTATTAAAGTGCTGAAAAAATACTTTTAAAACCTCTATTTACCACTCATTTTGATTTCAAAGAATAAGACCCTAGTTCTTCACAAAATCTTCAAAACAGTGAACAATCTGAGTTGAAAGATTTCTCTAGGACTCAATACTCAAAGTATTAACATGATACCACTTGGAAAGTCTTCTTAACTCATTAGAGAACACCCATGATTTTTGGTTTGACTTGGAAATACTTGGAAGTGGTCCATTTGGACCCAACATTCTCTCCAGATATTCTGTTTTTGCTGTCACGGTAGCTTGGTTGACTTTCAAATTATTTTATAGAAAACTTTTCCAAAAGGAGTGGTCTCAACTCAATTTTCCCTTGAACGTCAGTATCTTAGGAAAAACATTCAGTTGATAGTACGAACTCTATTTCTGAGTAACCTCTATTTTTTATATGATTTCTCTCATTCTGTAATAGTTATTGAGGATTGGCTTTTTGATATGTGTTCTAGACACAATAAGGATGATCGCCATAAAAAATCATGCATTGAAAACATTTCTAGCCCCACTTTTCAATTTCCACAAAATCAAGTCACTGTTCTGTCCACTATTTATAGCAAGTATACTTTTACTTCCATCCTTTGATTTGACGCTTATATGTACTTCAAATTAGTTCATATCCTAGGAATTGGTCCATACTACATTTGTACATATTCCATGATGATTTCCTCCATGCATTCATTCATATTTTAGACTTCTAAGTCACTTTAGAAAGTCCATGTACACAAACATACTACAACCTTTGCACATTCTAGGATCATACATTGCATCCGTGCAAGATTTTGGACTTTTGTAACCCCTAATCTAAGAAGATTATAAGGAATGAACTAGATCACATGTTCATGCTCCCCCTCGATCTAATCTTCCTTTCTTATCCATTGCGGGGATTAAGAAATCTTCTTTTCTCAAAGATTAACATGCATCATCCTAGCTTCCTAAGCATATTTGACTTCTTTGATTATTTGTTTCAAGAACAATTCATGTCCCCTTAGATTAGGAAAACTTTATTACTTGATACGTGATTAGATGATTTTTCCTAGGTTTGTTCATGTGATCTTTCATTTTGCATTGTGTGATACTTGGCTGAGATCTTATGAATGATATCTTATCTTTTGATCTTCCATTTCAAGATTCTTATGTGATGTAATATACTATCATAGTGTTAATTGTCGAATCAAACATAGTAAAAGATGATTATTTAGATGCTAATTGAGGCTTGTCGAGAGACGGGGCGAGTTGAGGGTGTTTTAGTCATGACAAAGGCTCCTCCTTTCTCGTACCAAAACCCCAAGCCAAGTTCTTTGGTTACGAAGGGCCGGTGCCCTTTATCCATTTGGGTGAGTCAAAATTGGGTTTCTTGGTTCCCTACAGACCAAGTGGCGACTCTGGATCTGTTTTCAATAGACCTTTTCTTTTCTTTCAAATCAATTTCAAAACCAAGGAAAATCAATTCCAAAACCCTGAGAACAAGGAGCCGGGGGTGGACGACAGATTCCGCGTGTCCACAAACACTAAGGTAAAAATTGTTGCTCAAAACATTCCGTAATTAGGTTCATCACAACAAGAATAGGTTCCATTATGGTATAATGCATTCGCCCCTTTTTTTCACTCTAACTTTTTCCTGGGTGTCCTTTCGGGTTTTCATCCTAGAGAGCTTTATTTTATTCTTTTTTTTTTTCATTCATGCGAGTTAACTGTGGAAAAGCAAGTTTACAAGACTTATTGGTAGGCCGGATTTACTACTTATCAACTCCATAGATGCATATACAAGAGGGGATAAGAATATTACCTTGGAATTCTGAATATCTCCACTTCCTTTGGTGTGCATCAACTTCTAAAAACCTCCTCCAGATGGTCTTCACCCTTATGTCTCCTTGAATACTTCCCGGAGAGGCTAGGGTAGGTAGGAACCCATATGTAGAGGTAAGGGAGGATAAAAAAAACCCAAAAATAATTCTGGAGAGGCTGAATCAGTAAAACAATGTTCAAAATTATTCTAGATGCATCTATCCTATTTATGGGTTTTCATACTGACCTAAGGGTTTCGATCAATCGAAACACTTTCAATCGATCGAACGGTCGATCGATTGAAGCATCTTCGATCGATCGAAAGCACCCAAGCTTCTATCGATCGAAACTAGTTCGATCGATCGAACTCCTCTTTCTGCCTTTCCAAGTAATCTTGCCGAGCTAAGAGTGGGATCTCCTAGGTTCTTTATTGTTGGCTCAGATAAGTCATTAATCACTATGATCAAACTCTTTGACTAGCTAATTAACCAACTGATCAGTTAGGGTTAACTCCACTATATAACGATAATTGCAATCCAACTAAAAAAAAACAAATCCGAAGTGATAACTAGACTTGTATGGTGTACTAATGTCCGTCTACCATCAGCATTCATAATCATTTTTAGGTAGTTGGATAATTGTTACTGTCAACCTAAATGATGATTGCATCTTCCATTCCTTGAGTCCCATTTACCTCTCATGATTACCAAACATGTTGAAAACTACTTATCAACAAGACTGCAGTTCTCAATAATCAACTTGGTGACATTCTCAAGGAAATACTTACTCTTTATCAGAGGGTAGATTCTATATTAACAATACATGTTCACAACCCATATGAATATAACTTACCCAAGATACCTAGGTGTTGATCTTGTAAGACCTCACTGATTGGTAAGTGAAAGCAATCATATCCATAGTTTGTGTCCATAATCCTGTCAAGATTGAGAACACGTACATTGTACAAGTTATGAGTTCCTATCGACCGTTGATAGTTTTAAGCGTCAATAGGAACCCTCATGGTCTGTCAATGCACTATAGGCACTAGCATATTAACTAAGAGTTATACTCTAGTGATTGAGATTCATCACTCCATCCAATGGTAGTTTATCATGCTACAGTGTATACCTGATGAGATATCCAGTCTCATCATCCACTATGACAAGTTCTAAGTATCAATGAACATTAATTTGTATATCATATATATTTATATCTCATACATACACGAATTGCCTACTTTGATGCTTATGGATTACAACCACCATCTCATGAAAACATACATAGTCAAATCTAAACTGATATCCATATATAAAATGTCAATGTCTCATATATAAAGGATGTGTTTGAGGGCACAATCCTAACAAACTTCCACTTGCACTCATAGCCTACTGCATCTAAGACCTAAACTATCTAGATGATGATCAAAGACTTTCTGTGGCAAAGCCTTTGTAAATGGATCCCCAAGATTGTCAGCCATGGCAATATCTCCACTATGGACTATATCTCGACTGAGATGATACTTCCTTTCTACGTGCTTTCCCTTTCCGTGGTTCCTTGGCTCCTTGGACTGAGCCACTAACCCACTATTATTGCAGTATAGCATAATAGGTGACAATGACATTGGTACCACCTCGAGTTCCATGAGGAACTTCTGAGCCAAATAGCTTCCTTTGCGACTTCACAAGCAACTGCATACTCAGCTTCTATAGTTGAGTCTGCAATGTTTTTTTGCTTAATACTCCTTTAACTAACAGCACCACCTCCAAGGGTAAAGAGATGTCTGGATGTCGACTTCCTTGAATCTTCATCTAACATAAAGTCTAAGTTAGTGTATCCTAATGGAATCAAATTATCGCCGCCATACTTGAGCATGTAATCTTTAGTCCTTCTGAAGTACTTAAGAATATGCTTAATGACTGTCCAGTGCTCTGGACCTGGATTCGACTGATACTTGCTAACCATGCCAATGATAAAGCAGATATCTGGTCTAGTGCATAACATCGCATATATGAGACATCCCACTGCCGAAGCATAGGAAACTTCTACCATACGACTCCTCTCCTACTGTGTCTTAGGACACTGGTCCTTGGAGAACGTTAAACCATGCCTGAAAGGTAACAAACTTTCTTCAAATCATCCATGGAAAATTTAGTTAGCACTTTATCGATATAACTAGCTTGAAATAATCCCATTATCTTTTACTTATGATCTCAAAAGAGCTTTATCCTAAGGATATAGCTCCCCTCTCCTAGATCCTTCATATCGAAAGTACTAGCTAGACAAACCTTGATTGATGATAATGACCCTACATCATTCCAAATGAGTAGAATGTCATCAACATAAGCACAAGAAAAGCCACCACCTTACCTTCACATTTCTTGTATGCAGAAGGTTCATCCAGATTTTGTATAAAACCAAACGACTTGACCGCTTGGTCAAATTGAATGTTCCAACTCCTGGATGCCTAGTTAAGCCCATAAATGGACTTTAGCAGCTTGCATACCAAGTTACCTTTTGTGCCTACTATGAACCCTTCTAGTTGCTGCATATAGATATCCTCCTTAAGATTGCCATTCAAGAATGTAGTATTGAGGTCCATCTGCAAGATCACATACTCTAAGCATGCATCAATGGATAAGAGTATTTTGATGGACTTGAGCAGGGCTACTGATGAGAAGGTTTCCTCATAATCAATGCCCTCTCTTTGAGTATAACCTTTTACTACAAGCCTTTCCTTAAAGGTCTCAACCTTTCCATCAAAATCCTCTTTTCCTCTTATAGACCCACTTACAACCAATGGGTTCAATATTTCCTGGAAGTTTTATAAGATCCCAGACCTGATTGGAATCCATAGATTCCAATTCAGCCTTCATAGCTTTAACCCAATATGTTGAATCCACATCAGCCATTGCCTCTTCGTATCTGGTAGAATCAGATTTAGATTCTAAGGAGTCAGATTCAAAAACTTTTCCTAAGAACATGTATCTGTCAGGATGGCTGACCATTCTCCCACTATGATGAGGTACAGGTGCGGAAATGGGTAAGGATGAGGTGTTTTCTTGTCTTACCTCGTTTTCAACTATTAGAGTAATAGAGGGCTCTCCATCTATTTCTCTCAGATCTATCCTTCCTTTTGGTTTATGGTCCATGATATAATCATCCTCCAAGAATATAACATTCGTACTAACGAACACTTTTTGTTCTCTTGGATCATAAAAATGCCATCCATAAGTACCCTTTGGATACCCTACAAAGTAACATACTTCTGATCTAGTTTCCAATTTACTCATCTTTCCTTTCAGCACATATACTGGTCACCCCCATATTCGGAGATGTTGTAGAGAGGGCTTGCATCCAATCCACATCTCCCATGGTGTCTTAGGAACGAATTTACTTGGAACAAGATTTAGTATGTACGTAGCGGTTTCTAAAGCATAACCCCAAAGAAATAATGGCAACTCCAAATAACTCATCATCGACCTAGTCATATCTAAAAGAGTCTGATTCCTTCTCTCCGTTACACCGTTCTGCTGAGGCGTAGCAAGTGCAATCAAATGTGATAGAGTCTCCTTCTCTCTGCCACCTCGATCAGATCGAATGGCCTTGATATGTGTGCCCAATTACTTCTCCACTTTTGCCCTAAACTCTTTGAACTTTTTAAAGGCTTCAGACTTGTGCTGCATTAGGTACACATATCCATACCTAGAGTTATCGTCAATAAATGTATTGAAATACTCATAACCACCCCCAACTCTATATTTATTAGTCCACATACATCAGTATTGGTCGTATTGCTGTTTGTAAGAAAGGGTCTTTTGGTCATTTTACCATCTAAGCATGATTCACAGACTTCCGTTGGTTTGAGAACCAAATTATCTAAGACCCCTTCTTTAACTATTCTGCCAATCCTGTTTAGATTGAGAGGACCAAGCCTCATATGCCAAAGCCTTAGTGGAAGGTTCTTTTCTTTTAGATGGTGTAATTATCACTGAGTTATTAAGTTCCAATTAAGAATCTTTAGAAATAATTGGAGTGATAACATACAAACCATTCGACTTAGTACCTGAATACACAAAAGAACCATTTCTTTTAATTACAACTTTAGTTATAAAAGAGAGAATAATTTTTATTTGAAAGTTTTGTAACTAGATTTAAATTTTGTCTCATTAAAGGGACATAAAATACATCTGATAATACTAAAGTCTTATTGTCTAGATATTCTAAAGCTACTACTCCTATAGTAACTGTAAAAAATGGTTGTGCTAGAACATAGAGTCAGTACGATCTCCCTATCACTGTACCTCATGGTTGATTTGAACCCTACAATGAAATACAGATATGGGGTTTGGACTTAGAGAAGCCAACGCTACCTCTGCGATACTGTATATACAAATGGAACAAAGACGGTTAGCTAGGAACTAACAAAAGTGCAAGAACGGAGTCAAGTCAAAAACTTACCAAGGTCGTCATCTGATTGGTTGTTAACTATCGCATACCATCCATCTATAGAGGGTAAAGCCTAGGATTAGAATCTCATAACCTTAAGGGGCACAAATTAAAGACATACCTTGAAGTCTCGCGTAAGGACCAAAGACTATAGGCTAGCTTCCAGGGCATGACCATATAACTGATGGAAAAACCGGTTTAAATTGAAAGTTTAAACGCGTAGCGGAAAAGTCAAGTTATGAAACTTTATTAGCATGCCCGGATCTACTACCCGTCAATTATATAGATGCGTACTAACTAGTGAAGGGACAAGTATTATACCTTTGTGTCTTGAACCCAATTCTGAAATCTTCAACTTCCAGCAGCCTCCACTAGATAGCCTTCACTCTTATGACTCCTATGGATGCTCGCAGGAAGGACTAGGATTGGTGGAAACCCTAATGGAGAGGATTGGGAAGATTTAGGGAAACCTAAACAGTTTCTGCAGCTTCTACGTATAAAAATGATGATTCTAAACATTCAGTACACAACTGCCCTATTTATAGATTCCCATAACCGACCTAACCTTCGAGCGATTGAAGTGTATTTGATCGATCGAACCTTCGATCGATCAAACAACCCTCGAGTGATCGAACCTGCCTAGACTTCAATCGATCGAAACTCCTGCGATCGATCAAACTTGCCTTGACATGATCCTCATGTGCCCTTCCAAGCTTCCTAGCTTAGCTAAGAGTAGGACCTCCTAGGCTCTTTATTGTTGGCTCAGACCAGTTTGTTAATCACAGTGACCAAACTCTTTGATCAGCAAACTAACTAACTGGTCAGTTAACGTTTACTCCACTATAAAACAATAACTGAACACCAATGCAAAAGAACATATCCGAAGTGATAACTAGACTTGTATGTTATACTAATGTCCCTCTACCTTCAGCATTCTTAATCATACTCAGGTAGTCAGATAACTGTTACTGTCAACCTGAATCATGATTACTTCTTACATTCCTTGAGTCTCATTCACCTCTCATGATTACCAAACATGTTGATAACTCTTATCAACAAGACTGCAGTACTCAGTAATCGACTTGGTGACATTCTCAAGGGAATGCTTACTCTTAAACAGAGGGTATATTCTGTCTTGACAATATATGTTCACAACCCTATGAACATGACATACCTAAGATACCCAGGTGTTGATCTTTTGTAGACCTCACTGATTGGTAAGTCAAACTAGCCATATCCACAGTCTGTGTTCATAATCGTCGCAAGATTGAGAACACGTACCTTATACAAGTTATGAGTTCCTATTGACTGTTTGATAGCATTAAGTGTCAATAGGAAAGCTCAGGTCCGTCAATGCACTATAAGCACTACTATATTAACTAAGAGTGACACTCTAGTGATTAAGATTAATCACTCCATCCAATGGTAGTTAATTATGCTATAGTTTATACTTGATGAGATATCCTCATCATCCACTGTGATAAGCTTTAAGTATCAAAGGATGGTAATTCATATCTCACTTGTATATATCTCATACACATACGAATTACCTACTATGATACTTAAGGATTGAAAATCATCTCATGAAATAAACATACATAATGAAATGTAAAACTGATATCCATATATTCAAATACTAATGCCATACATAAAGTAATGGTTTGAGGGCATAAACCCAACAAACTCCCACTTGCACTCACAACCATACAGGACTACATCTGAGACCTAGACTATCTAGATGACGATCAAAGACCTTCTGTCGCAAGGCCTTTGTAAACGGATCAACAAGATTGTCAATGGTGGCAATCTTGGTGACAGTCACATCTCCATGTTGAACAATATATCGAATAAGATGATATTTCCACTCTACGTGGTTTCCATTTCCATGGTTCCTTGGCTCCTTGGACTGAGCCACTGCTCCATTATTATCACAATAAAGCGTAATAGGTGACAGCGACGCTGGTACCACCTCGAGCTCTATAAAGGAACTTCTTGAGCCAAACAGCTTCCTTTGTGGCTTCACAAGCAGCCACATACTCAGCTTCTGTAGTTGAGTCTGCAATGCATTTCTGCTTAATGCTCCTCCAACTAACAGCACCACCTCCCAAGGTAAAGAGATGATCGGATGTCGACTTTCTTAAATCTTTATTTGACGTAAAATCTGAGTCAGTTTATCCCACTGGAATTAACTCACTACCACCGTACATAAGCATGTAATCTTTAGTTCTTCTCAAGTACTTAAGAATGTGCTTGACGGCTGTCCAGTGCTCTGGACCTGGATTCGACTGATATCTACTAACCATGCCAACGGCAAAGCAGATATCTGGCCTAGTGCATAACATCACATATATGAGACTTCCCACTGCCGAAGCATAGGGAATTCTTGTCATGCGATTCCTCTCCTCCTGTATCTTTGGACACTGGTCCTTGGAGAACGTTAAACCATTCCTGAAAGGTAATAAACCTTTCTTCGAATTATCCATTGAAAACTTAGTTAGCACCTTATCGATATAACCAGCTTGAGATAATCCCACTATCTTTCGCTTGCAATCCCAAAAGAGCTTTATCCCAAGAATATAGCTCGCCTCTCCTAGATCCTTCATATCGAATGTACTAGCTAGCCAAACCTTGACCGTTGACAATGTCGCTACATCATTCCCAATGAGTAGAATGTCGTCAACGTAAAGCACAAGAAAAGCCACCACTTTTCCTTCACACTTCTTGTATACACAAGGTTCATCCAGATTTTGTATGAAACCAAATGGCTTGACGGCTCGGTCAAATCGGATGTTCCAACTCTTGGATGCATGCTTAAGCCCATAAATAGACTTTTGCAACTTGCATACCAAGTTACCTTTCTGACCAACTATGAACCATTCTGGTTGCTGCATGTAGATGTCCTCCTCAAGATTGCCATTCAAGAATGCAGTCTTGATGTCCATCTGCCAAATCTCATAATCTAGGCATGCAGCAATGGATAAGAATATTCTGATGGACTTGAGCATGGCTACCGGCGAGAAGGTTTCCTCATAGTCAATGCCCTCCCTCTGAGTATAACCTTTCGCTACAAGCCTAGCCTTAAGGGTCTCAACCTTTCCATCAGATCCTCTTTTCCTCATGTAGATCCATTTGCAACCAATGGGTTTAATATTGGCTGGAAATTCTACAAGATCCCAGACCTAATTAGAATCCATAGATTCCAATTCAGCCTTCACAGCTTTAACCCAATGAACTGAATCAGCATCAGTCATTGCCTCTTCGTATGTGGCAGGATCAGATTCAGATTCTATGGAGACAGCTTCAAAAACTTCTCCTAAGAACATGTATCTATCAGGTTGACTGATAATCCTCCCACTAAGACGAGGTACTGGTACAAAAATGGGTGAAGAAGTGGTATTTTTTTTCTTGATTTACATCGTTATTAACTGCAGGTTGGGCTTAGGACTCTCCTTCTATCTCCCTAAGATCTATCCTTCCCTTAAGTTTATGGTTCATGATATAATCATCTTCCAAGAAAATAGCATTTGTACTAACAAACACTTTCTGTTCTCTTGGATCATAAAAATACCATCCATAAGTACCCTTTGGATACCCTATGAAGTAACATACTTCTGATCTAGAATCCAACTTGCTCATCTTTCCTTTCAGCGCATGTGCCGGACACCCCCATATCCAGAGATGTTGCAAAGAAGGCTTGTGCCCCATCCACATCTCTCGTGGTGTCCTGGGAACAGATTTGCTTGGTACTAGATTTAGTATGTATGCGGCAGTTTCCAAAGCATAACCCCAAATGAATAATGGCAACTCAGAATAACTCATCATCGACCTTGTCATGTCTAAAAGAGTCTGATTCCTTCTCTACGCTACACCGTTCTGTTGAGGCGTACCAGGTGCAGTCAATTGTGATAGAATGCCATTCTGTACGAGGTGATCAATAAACTCATTAGAGAGGTACTCGCCACCTCGATCAGATCAAATGACCTTGATATGTGTGCCCAATTGCTTTTCTACTTCAGCCCTAAACTCTTTGAACTTTTCAAAGGCTTCAGACTTATGCTGCATTAGGTACACATATCCATACCTAGAGTGGTCATCAGTAAAAGTTATGAAATACTCATAACCACCCCTTGCTCTAATATTTATTGGTCCACACACATTAGTATGTACTAATTCCAACAATGCATTAGTTCTATTGCCTTTGCAGGAAAGGGCCTTTTGGTCATCTTACCCTCTAAACAAGACTCGCAGACTTCTATTGGTTTGAGAACCAAATCGCCTAAGACCCCTTCTTTGACTAGTCTGCCAATCCTATTTAGATTGATATGGCCAAGCCTCATGTGCCAAAGCCTTCTTGGATTAGTGGAAGGTTCCTTTCTTTTTGATGGTACAATTACCATTGAGTTATTAAGTTCCATACAAGAGTCTTTAGAGATATTGGGAGTAATCACATACAAGTCATTAGTTTTAACACCAGAACATATAAAAGAAAATTTTCTTTTAATAACAACTTCTGTTCCGAAATGAAAAGAATAACCATTATTCGATAAATTTAAAACTGAAATTAAATTACGTCTCATCAAAGGGACATAAAGAACATCTGATAAAACGGTTGCGCTAGAACCCAGAGTCAGCACGATTTCTCCATCACTGTATTTCCTGGTTGATCTGAACCCCTGTAACGAATTACAGATTTGGTTAGTTGCACTAGAATCAATGCACCAAGTATTTGAAGTATCCGTAATAAAACTAACTTCAATCACATGTGACTCAATCATAGCTTGAACTCTTGTAGCTAAGAATTATGGACAGTTCCTCTTCCAGTGGCCCTTCTCACTGCATTGGAAACATTTTCTTTTGCCTTGGCCACCCACCTTCCTTTGCCCTTACCTTTTCCCTTAGATTTTGCAATCTTAGGAGCTGGTCCAACACTTGAACCACCAGTGCCAGCTTTCTTCTTCCCTTTCTTTCCTTTCGGCATAGATCGGGAAGAGGAAGCGCTTTTCTCAACGTTCAGAACGTTGACCCCAGGTTTGATCACCCTTTTTGCTGCCAGTAAAGAACTCATTATTTCACTCATTGAAAAATCCATTTTATTCATTTTATAGTTTAGTCTAAATTAAGCGAATGATGGTGATAGCGTGTTGTGGATCATATCAACTTGGGTCTGTGCATCGATGTTGGCACCTAGGGTCTCCAGCTCATTAAAGTAATCAATCATTTTTAAAACATGTTCTTTGACTGGAGTCCCTTTCGACATCTTAGCACTCATTATCTTCTGCACAGCTACCTGTCTAGCAGGCCTGCCATACTCCACAAACATCTTCTTCAGGGATTCGATAATGTCACTGACATAATTATTCGACTGGAATTGGTGTTGCAACAGACCACCCATTGAGGCCACAATGTAGCAACGAGCCATTCCATTCGACTTCTTCCATTTATCGAACTTTCGTCTGGCAGCTGCCGAAGCATTTGCTGCGGGTTCTTCGAGGCATGGGGTGGTGAGGACATATATGTGATCCTCCGCAGTTAATACGATGTCAAGATTTTGTTTCCATTCAGTGTAGTTATTTCCAGTTAACTTGTTTTGAGTGAGTATGGTGGCAAGTGGACTAAATGTAGATCCAGACATTATGATTCACTATAAAATCAAACAAACAAAATAAATGTGGATATCAGAATTTGACAATTTTGAAATAAAAGAATCCTTAAAACTCTAATTTTAAAAACAAAGTCGCCGAAATATCGAAACAAAAAAAATAAAGCCTCCGTGTGGTGGTCAATATTCGATCTTTCGATTAATCATGACTTGTCCGCTATGCAACTCTTGCAAAACAAGTTATGACTCCCGATCCCTTTTGATCTCTAAGTTTCTGAATAATGCCCCGTGTGGGATCCCTTACCCATAGCTTAGCTAGTGTGTACCATTAACTAGGATCCAATCACAACTGTCTCAAGTAGCGCCTCCGTGTGGTGGTCACCCTCTAACACATCTAATCGATCCTATCCTAAGGAAGTTCACATCTAGTAACCAATGAGTAGTGTACCCTCTGTATGGAATGATCACCCCTAACGAGGTGACACGGAATGCACTACCCATCTTACAATGAACCGTTAATGGAAGATCGTGGGTGTTTATAAATAAGACCCTCTCCCACTAGATTTAATAAGAAAAGGATTTTGCTTCTGAAAAGGTGTTTCCACACATTACCCATAAACATCCAATGTTTACTAATACGTTGAAAATGGTTTTGAATTTTATTTTAGAAAACTTGTTTTACGTTCATGTGAGTAGTAATAATATAATTAAATGTCAATCACAAAACAAGCACATAAAACAAAAAACTAAAAGAAAATATAGGCATTCAAACAATGCCTCTATCTCCCATGGCTCTATCTCCATAGAACCACCTCTTCTTGGTTTGATCACCTCCAGCTCCATCTTCATGGACAACAGCTCCTTGTTCCATCTTCATGGATTTTCAAATTTCTATTACATTGAACCTATGCTTCTTTCGAAGCTTAAAATTTATCTAGAAATAGAAAAATAACTATAATATAAAAGGCTAGGGAAACTGGTGCAACTTTCCTATTCGCAGGATTGAAGTCGTAGCGCCCTTTACATATGCCTTAAAACCAAACCAATAAAATAAACATGCACCAATCTCAAAACATTCAAATACCAAAATTTAAATAGATCTTAGTGCCATGGGAGATAGCGGTTAAGCTTGCTGCAAAAGGGTTAGTCGTACATACATCCATGCATATCCAACAATTGGAACTGCTAATTGATTTACACAGTACATAAACTCTTTATATACTGAATTAGAACATAAAATAGCATCTAACTTCACTGTCATAGTTCGATCGCTCGAACCTTTGATTGATTGAACACTGTTCAATCGCTTGAACTTTCTATTTCACAGAATGATTTGAAAAAATTTACAGAATAATTTGAAATTAAAATATATAATTTTTAAAACATTTAAAACTGTGAAAAGAACAACCTAACAGAGAATCTGTCTCGATCGATCGAATGCCATTCGATCGATCGAACATATCTAATGTTCGATCGATCGAAACATGTTCGATCGCTTGAGCATAGACCATCTTCGATCGATCAAACCTACTTCGATTGATCGAATCTAACATGGACCCAACGCAATCACAGATTTGTGTACTGCTGCGATAACACTGCAGAAACAGATCTATGACGATGCAGTTTCAAAAATAGTGCTAAAATCAACATGCAAATCAAACTAGTGTTCCAAAAATGCATCAATAGATCCAAACGAGCCTAGCTCTGATACCAATTGATGGAAAAACCGGTTTAAATTAAAAGTTTAAATGCGCAGCGGAAAAATCAAGTTATGAAACTTTATTGGCATGCCCGGATCTACTACCCGTCAATTCTATGGATGCGTACTAACTAGTGAAGGGACAAATATTATACATTTGTGTCTTGAACCAAATTCTGAAATATTCAACTTCCAGCAGCCTCCACTAGATGGCCTTCACTCTTATGACTCCTATGGATGATCGCAGGAAGGACTAGGATTGGTGGAAACCCTAATGGAGAGGATTGGGAAGGTTTAGGTAAACCTAAATAGTTTATACAGATTTTACGTATAAAAATGACGATTCCAAACATTTAGTACGCAGCTGCCTATTTATAGATTCTCAGAATTGACCTAACCTTCGAGCGATCGAAGTTTATTCGATCGATCGAACAACCCTCGAGCGATCGAACCTGCCTAGACTTCAATCGATCAAAACTCCTTCGATCAATCAAACTTACCTTGACATAATCCTCATGTGCCCTTCTAAGATCCTAGTGAAGCTAAGAGTGGGACCTCCTAAGCTCTTTATTATTGGCTCAGACCAGTTTGTTAATCACCGTGACCAAACTCTTTAAAAAGCAAACTAACTAACTGGTCAGTTAAAGTTTACTCTACTATAACATGATAACTAGACTTGTATGTTGTACTAATGTCCCTCTACCTTCAGCATTCACAATCATATTCAGGTAGTCGGATAACTGTTACTGTCAACCTGAATCATGATTACTTCTTGTATTCCTCGAGTCCCGTTCACCTCTCATGATTACCAAACATGTTGATAACTCTTATCAACAAGACTGCAGTACTCAATAATCGACTTGGTGACATTTTCAAGGGAATGCTTACTCTTAAATAAAGGGTAGATTCTGTCTTGACAATATATGCTCATAACCCTATGAACATGACATACCCAAGATACCTAGGTGTTGATCTTCTCTAGACCTCACTGATTGGTAAGTCAAAGTAGCCATATCCATAGTCTGTGTTCATAATTATCGTAAGATTGAGAACACATACCTTATACAAGTTATGAGTTCCTATTGACTGTTTGACAGCATTAAGTGTCAATAGGAAAGCTCAGGTCCGTCAATGCACTCTAAGCACTAGCATATAGATTGGCATTAATTGTGGGGGTTTCCTAATTGGATTGAGAAATAGCTTGCACTTTTCATTAGTCTTCTAGCTTGAGTAGGAAACTGCCCGTAATGCTCGGGACCACACTTAGGATGCTCGAGATCATGCCTGTGGGCCCGAATGATCTAATTCCATAGTGGGATGTGTCCGTGCAATTTTCCCGACCTATTGGCCGGTTCGTGTATAAACCGCTCGGGATGATGAGTAGACTAGACTACTCGGGATGATACTTGTCCGAGGAGTTGTGTATGATGGGCTGACTGCTGATTTGAACTGCTCGGTCATAGGATAGAGCCAATTTTGGGTGTATCAGTTGCCCCCCGTTGGCCAGATGCTATATCAGGGCAAGTTTGGAAATCAGTTTGATGTTACTTGCCACTATCTGAGTGCTTGGGGAAGCTGCCTCGGGGCTTCTGAGCCTGGTGAGTCCTCAGGAACTGGCTGAGAGTTGAGACCCAGCCTAGCTCGGGACCTTTAGGTGCTCGGGAACTGACCAGGAGTTGAGACCCGGCCTAATTCGGAGTCTTTGAATGCTCGGGAAGTGACCGAGAGTTGAGACTCGGCCTACTTCGGAGTCTTTTTGCTTGAGTTAGCCTCTAGGATGGTTTTCTTCTGCCCGTGAACCTTCGTCAAGGTTGTGGGTAGAAGAGTTTTACCATGTTAGAAAAGCCGACCTAAAGCATATTGCTTTCGGGTCCTTTTATGTTAACTCCCCAGGATGGTTATCTTCCGTCCAGCCAGCGTCAAGACTGTTGGGAGAAGAGCATGACCATATTGGTGGAGCCGACCTAAATCACGTTGCTTTAGGGTCTTTTTGCTCCTCTATCATCGGCCAACCTAAGAGATTTTAATCACCTTTATCGTCGGTTCAGACCTAAGTGGAGTTACTACCTCTGAGTACTATACGTGCTCGGGTTGTCCAAGATTTTGAATTGGTTATCCGCGAGGCCTATAAATACCCGGTGTGATTACCTGTTTAGTTCACTACGCCATCTTTCCCCCCAAGCTTTCGCTAAGACGAGGGTCTTACAGAGGCTATGATCTGTAGGTAACCAACCTGGAACATGGTGGTTGCAGGGTCTTTTGAAGCTTGCCATCATCAGCCACCTAGGTGGTGTACCCCCATCGTCGGTTGGACCTAAGCAAAGCCGGTGTCACGGGCGTGACCTGGAGGTCTATAGTGCCTGGGTTCGGAGCCCGAGGTCTTTTGAGTGCCTGGGTTCAAAGCCCGAGGTCTTTTGAGTACCTCGGGGTTAGGCCCGAGGTCTTTAGATGCCTCGTGGTTAGGCCTGAGGTCTTTTGTATGGCTCTCTGACAATCGGTGGAGCCTCACGTGGTGATCATGCAAGTACCACTATAGTCGGGCTCATCTAGACTGATGGAGACAGGAGGTCGGATCAGGATCATCGGGTTCCTGATTTCTCTGTGCTGGAGGCAAAGTCGGAACTGCTTGATCCTGACCGATGTGAACTAGAGGTCGGGTCGGGGCTGCCGGACTCAGACCACTGTGAACTGGAGGAACTGTTAGAACTCCCGAGCTGATTTTGCTTTCGTTTACTTCTGGAAGATTCATTGCTTTCTTGCTCGGGCTCTTTGGTCTTCAGAAACTCTTCAGTGTCAATGTATTTTCCAACCCTCTCTGTGAGTTCGACCAAGGTTACCGGTCGGTTTCTATGGAACGACGCGGCGCACTTGGTGTGTTGAACTCCCGAGCAGAAGGCTATTATGGCGATTGTCTCATTCAGATTGCAGATTTGAAGTCTGTTGGTTGAACCGGTCGGTGAACTCCGTGAGGGACTCATTATTCCATTGTCTGACCGTTAGTAGTTGCATGTCTGGCTTTGGTTGTTCATGCATACCGATGAACTGGTTGATGAACTACTTGCTGAGTTGTTTAAAACTGCAGATCGACCGGAGCTCCAAGAAGTAGAACCACTGCATGGCCGGGCCTTTCAAAGTGTTGGGGAAGGCTAGGCAGTGTAGCTCATCGGAGTTGGTGGCTAGGGCCATCTGAGCCTTATAGGTCCGGACGTGGTCGACCGGGCTTCCCGAGCTGTTATAGGGGTCTAGGCGAGGTTGCTTGAATTTGCGCGGGATGGAGAATCTCGTGATCTGGCTGGAAAACGGTGACTCTATCTCGGTATTGGCTTGATTCGGAACCCGGTTTTGACCAAGCTTCTTGGCCACTCCATCGATCTGCTTCTGCAAGTCCTTGATTCGAGCTTCCACACCTTCCCGACCGATACTCGAGGGGTTGGTCGGATCGGTGGAAGAGGCTTCTTCATGGCGAGGTGCTGTCCTCTGGGATCGGGCTCGGCTATGACTCTGGGTAACCGCGTGCCCAGGGATGACTCGGTTCTTGACCGAGTGACCCTGGACTAATTCCCGGGCCATGTGCTCCCGCCTTTCCTCTCGGGTAGCACGCCCACTATTGATATCTCTGGCTTCCTCAACACGGGACGGGTTGGCTCGGACACGTTGTCTGGTCAAGATCGGTTCCCGACCGTACGCAATGTTCCCGGGTCGTTTCCCGGCCCCTGGAGGACTGCTTTGCTGGGCTAGCAGGGCTCCGATCTGTTGCTGGATTTGACGCTGGCCCTCTAAGAGTTGTGTGAGGGTCGCGGTGATCTGCTCAGATGTCATGACTACCGCAGCCGGTGCCGAGGTCAGAGGAACATCTCGGTTAAACTGCTGACTAACCTTCTTACCCTTTTTCGGGGGCATGACGATCAGTCAAGAGATTTGTTGATGAGAAGACTTGTCGTTTCCCACAGACGGTGCCAAACTAATGATGCCAGAAATTGGTAAAAGTAAAGTAGAGAAGCTTAAGGGGAGAGAGAGGGTGAGAGACTATTTTTTGTATGTGGTTCGGCCTAGTTAATGAAGGTACCTACGTCCACGGGTGTGTCTGAACACGTTCACTAGCAGATCACCGGCGGGCCTGGTGAGCCAATAAAGAGGGGCGACACTACCAGTAATACCCGTCGGGTGTATGCTTACAATGGTGAGTTTTTATAGAGGTGCTGTGTAGACTAAAGAGTTGCCCGTGTTGGCTGAAAAGTTTGCCGCTTCAATGGGGGGTGAGAGGTCTCTTTTATAGATGCAAGAGACCTACTCTTACATGAATAAGGAAATATAATCCAATTGATATAGATTGGCATTAATTGTGGGGGTTTCCTAATTGGATTAGGAAATAGCTTGCTCTTTCCATTAGTCTTCTAGCTTGAGTAGGAAACTGCCCGTAATGCTCGGGACCATGCTTGGGATGCTCGAGATCATGCCTGTGGGCTCGAATGATCTGATTCCACAGTGGGATGTGTCCGTGCGGTTTTCCCGACCTGTTGGCCGGTTCGTGTATAAACTGCTCGGGATGATGAGTAGACTAGACTGCTCGGGATGATGCTTGTCCGAGGAGTTGTGCATGATGGACTGGCTGCTGATTTGAACCACTCGGTCATAGGATAGAGCCAATTTTGGGTGTATCATTAATGAAATGTAAAACTGATATCCATATATTAAAATGCTAATGTCATACGTAAAGTAATGGTTTGAGGGAATAAACCCAACAATAACTCCAAGGGACGTTGAGGATGATCGTTGGCTGGGTAGGATACCCGCACGTGACTCCTGGCACCTCCATGATCAGGGGGGAGCCATCAGCACCCAAAACATTGATGGTCCAGTCCAAAGGAGGGAAGGGGTCAATGGCTGGTGGAGCCTGCCTCCGATACAGCCCATGACCCTGTAGGCACAAAAATAAGTTAGGGAAAGATGAGTCAAAAACACAGGTGATAAATAGAGACAAAAAATGTAAAATGTAAAACAACAAAAACTCACAGCAAAGACTAGAAAGTTAGACAACAGCAAGCGGCCATGGCAGGTCTCATAACCAGACTCAGAATGAATGTGGTCCTAAGCATCAATGCCAATCAAAGCCATTTGCATATCAGCACTAGAAAGGTCATCGCCATCCATCATAGGAGGATTATGAGGAACGTAGTACCTTGGGCCACCAATCACCTATCGAGACACTTGCTCAGTAAGGTACCATTGTCCGGCATTAGTACTCTCTATCAGAAATCGGTGGGAAGCAAGAGGTTTGACCGCCTGAATCTCCTCAGGGGCAGTATAGGAAACACTCTCCCAGGGTATCCACTCAATGTCAGTAATAGTTAGCTCAGATAATAAATTCCTCAGTAGAATAATGCAGTGGGCCCCACTCTTGACCCTAACAACATCCCTCCTTCATTGCAGCCTCGAGGGAACAAAGGAATAGGAGTTATTCTATCCTCATCCTCATCCTCATCCTTGCCCTCGCCCGACTCATTGACAGAAGAAGGAGCCAGCATCTTCAGATACTCAAAGCTCTAGAGCTACACAAAGAAATCAAAAATCAGAAAGCAGAAATAAGGAAATCAAAAGATAAAGTTACAAGATATACTGCATATGCTTATATAGATGAGCTAAAGCGGCACCGCCCCAATCATAAGAAGGAATCTCATCAATATCTGCAAGCCAGAAAGGAGCATCAGACTCACCTAGTTGTTTTGTATCGCAAACATCGAACAGCCAATGACATACACGAAGAAGACCCGCAATAGTTGATGGTTATTCAGATTGTGCCTCCCTTTTCCATAGGTCCAATACAGCCAGCCGTAAGTGAATCGATGCCCCTCCAAATTTGGAAGAACGACCCCAATCAGTGTCTCAATAGCCTCAGGGTTAATCTCGTAAAAATAATCCAAAATAAGGCACTTCCCGCTAAACCTCAACCCAGTAATCATTGAAGATTTGAATGGCATCATCGTCATCTCACCGAATGGAAGATGGAATGTATTAATGGTATCCTACCACCTCTCAGCAAGAGCATAACAGTGCGCCAAATCATTTGTACTCTTCAAAACCATGCGGATGAGGCCGCCAAACCCCGCCTCATCAATGATTTGCCGAATAGTGGGCGATGACTGGGTATACCACATGAATCCATGAGCTAGACTACCGTAGCCCTTTAAGACTACGTCTAGCACCTGTACGCATCTAAAATAGCAAAAATAGGCACAAAATTACTATTCATAACCCCAAAATGCAATTTCACAAAATCAACAAATGAGCACAAAACGAACTTCCAACGACTTCTAGATGCTCACAACAGTTCACAAAACTAGCACAATACACAAAAATAGTCTTGAACTACCAAAAGTTTCACATATTTGGTTCGCTAGAGCTGCGGCAGAAAGATTGCATTGGGGGTCTCAAAAAACTAGCTCTGGGGGTTGGCTCTCGACCCTTACTCACTCCTAGCCTTCTTAGAGAGCCTCCTCGAGCTTAAGCCATAGATTTGAAAAGAAAAGGGAAGTTGGGACCAAACTTTCTTCTTAAATTTGGAGAAAAATAAAACACAAATCCAAAATTCCAATCGTGGGAAAATTTTACTCACCCGAGCGTGCACAAACTAATTTTTGGCAGGTTTTGGCTTCAAAAATACCCCAAATGGCCAAGAGTAGGCTTGAATGGATCAAGAACTCAAAGATACACAGCAATAGAGTCTAACCACCCAGTGTCTCCACGGCACTTACCAACTACCACCATGGTAGTAGCCTAGTGCCTCTGTGGCACTGCTCCTCGTGGACCTCGCTCCATCCCGCTTCACTCTGTTTTAGCCTGTTTTGCTCCATTTTGGCCTGTTATAGCCCGTTCCTGGTCCTAATTTTCCCTAATGGCTCATTTCACTAAAGATTGATGATATTTTATCCCCAGTAGTCTAAAAGTCTTATCAGACCATCCCCAAAAGGAAAACACAAAGAAATTGGCTCTCGAAAGCCCGAATCGGATTTTCAGACCGATCGTCGCAAGATTTGACCAAGCATGATAGGTTCAGAAGTGAATCTTGGTTCTTGATCAATTGAGTGGATAAATAGTTAAGAGAAATTCCCAGAGGGTTTGGACTATCCCTAGCAAAAAAAGCCCAAAAAAAGAAATCAGCTCCTGAAAACACGAATCGACCTTTTAGACTGATCGTTGCAAAATAACCATGAGAGGTTTGGAAGTGAATCCTGGTTCTTGATTAGAAGCAAAGAAAATTACTCGAGAAAAATTCCCAGAGGGTCCATTATCATCCCCAGTAGAAGAAACAAAGAGAAAATGGCCCTTGGAAGCCCAAACTGGCATTTTGGATTAATCCCGCAAGAATCGGTCAACGATTGAATCACCACCAAGAACCAGCCTACTCTTTGATATCTAGGACTTTTGCATCCATCAGTTATCTTGGGCAACCCCGTCTACTCTTCGATATCTGGGACTTTTGCATCCGTCAGGTTATCTCGGTCTACCCCGTCTACTTTTTGATAACCAGGACTTTCACATTCATGGGTTATCTCAGGCTACCCCGTCTACTCTTCGATATCAGGAACTTTTGAGTTCGTCACCTATCTCGGGCTACCCCATCTACTACTCGATATCCGAGACTTCCATGTCTATCGTCGATCAGTTAAGGCTTCCATGTCCATCATTAAGGGGCTTCCACGTCTATCATCAGTCATTTAGGGCTTTCATGTTCATCATTTGGGGCTTCTACATCCCTTGTTAGTAATTTAGGGCTTCTATGTCCATCATTGGGGCTTCCACGTCCGTCGTCAGACATTTAGGTCTTCCATTGTCATCATCAGGGCTTCCACGTCCGTCGCTTGAAATCTTGGACTTCACGTCCGTCGGTCATCTTCTACGCTCCATGGTCAATTAAAGCCTCCAGGGACCCTATGCTTGATTACATCCTCTTACGAAGCCCACTTCTCAAAATTCAAGAAGTTCACCCTAAGACCTAGAGTCTTAAGAATCTTGGCACCCTTGTCCAAGTCAACTGCTGAATTAGAGTCAAAACACTAAGCATAACACAAGTCCGCTTGCAGTAGCACACCCTATAACACCACTTCATGCTATGACCATAGAGCTAGAAAAAATATATCACATTCATGCATTTCATATCATTCTTATATTGTGCATTTGCATGTGTGGTTTTGTCCCTTGTTCGCCTGAACTACATCCTAGTTTGATTCCCCCTGGGATACGTAAATAGCTCACGCAGAGTGTGACCAGTACTAGCCTCAACATCATGTTTGTTTTTCACCCTTGCATCTTTGCAATGCTTTTTATCCTAAATCTGTAGCCTTCAAAAAGACCTGCCTCTTCGAAGCTTTAGCACTCGCTTACGACATGCGTTGCCTAGCAAGTTCATGCCAAAGAGGGGCCAACTATAGACACCCTATTTTGTCAGCTATAAGATTTAGGAGACCCATATCTTGGTGGTTCACAATGATTTGAAAAGACTCAAAAAGGACTTCTGGAAGTTAGATCTATCTCTCATAATGCTCCAAAAATTTCCATATGCCCCTAAAAGCCCAAACACTCCCATATTTTGACAAAAAATTCTGGAAACACACTACATCATAAGAAAAGTAATAAAATAAGTTTTGAAGCAAAATTGGATGAAATTGTCAGCTCCCAGAAACCCTAGAAGTCCTAGAATTTCCCCGAAAATCCTCGTTGCCTGGTTTGACCAAGATTTAACTAGGGTTTGACCAAAATCATCCAAATTTTCCTGGAAGTTCTGAGATCATCCTTGATCATGTGAAAAGTACTAAAACATGTTCTAAAAGAAAACTAGATGAAAACGTCAGCTCTTGGGAGCTCCCAGAGGTTCTTAGAATTTCTTGGAGGTCCTCAATTTGACATAAAAGTTGACTCGGAGATCGGAACACCGTATCAATTTTCAGATAACTTTCATAGATACTAGCAGTGAATACCTTTCTAACGGTATATCGGACATAATTTATGGATTTAAAACGAATTTATTATAAATTTTTTAAGGTGAAAAAGGCGATCAATTTGGCTTTTACTGCAAATACCGCAAAAGTTTTCAAAGTGACCTATCTTTGAACTATTTTTTTTATGAAAATTAGACTCTATTAACTTTCCAACAGTATATAACAAGCTCAATTTGGAGTTCGTACGCATTTTTTGTGAATTTCGGATGAGAAAGGGCCTTTTCGCGAATAATAAAACTTTTGGGGGCCTAAATAGAATAATCTGGGCGTCTGAAGAGCAGTGTCGCAGCGACATAGGCCTACTCTCGCCGTGGCACAGTACCAGTGCTGCCTCGGCACTCTCCCCCAAAGCAGTCCATTTTTGTAATTTAATTTGGTGGTCCAAATTAAATAATTGAAAGCTAAAACAACGTAATTTCTTATTCACAGATGTTTGTGATCAGTAGGAGTACTTTTTAAATCCCAAACCCCCCCCCCCCAAATTGGCTTATATTCTTCATTTTGAGTGTGGCAAATGCAAGAGTTTAGAGAAGTTGTAGAGAGAAAGAGATAGAGATAAGGTTAGAAGAGAGAAAATGAGCTTCTTCTTAGTGATTTTCAGCAAGAAAGTGAGCTCTCAACCTTGTTTTTATTTCATTACTCCTCTTTACTTCACATTCAATACACCCAATCACCATTTCTGAGTATTTATTGAGATAGGAAGCTAATTCCATGTCCAAATGTCACCATTTATGAATGAAACACTAAGCTACAAGTCCAATATCTCATTGATTATCACCAATTGATTGCTTACTTACTTATTTACATATATGTTTTTTCATCTCTTCTTATCCCACTTCTTTTTTACTTTTCTTATTTTATTTACTAGTTCATCATCATCTAAGTGATGACATGGTGTTTGGGGAGGGTGAATCCTTATGGATAGTAACCCTTGACCTTAAAAACATGTTTGATAGATGATGATTCTAACTTCAATACTTCCCAAGTATTCTTGAAGTTACGTTTACAATAAAACAAAGTCTTGCAAATGATGTTGGAAGTTCTTGAGGTGAGTTTGATATTGATATTCCAAGTTGTATTAGAAATATACTTTCAAAACCCCCATTTCAAAACCCCTCTTAAACCCCTTATTTTGATTTCAAGAAATAAAAGATTTGTTCTTCTCAAAATCTTCAAAATAGGGAGTTATTCAAATTAAGCATGACATTCTAAGCTCAATACTCAATGGATGATTGCAATACTACTTGGAAATTCTTCCTAACTCATTAAGGAATGTCCATGATTTTTTGATGAATTTTAAAACACTTGGAAGGGTTCCATTTTGACCCAAACATTCCTTCCAAACATTCTACTTTTTCTATTGCAGCAGCTTAGTTGACTTTCAACTTGTTTTATAACTTTTCAAATCAGAGTGGCCCCAGGACATTTTTTCCTTGAAATTTTGTATCTTAGGGGATGCTCTGTATAATATGGGCCTCTAAATGTTTTGTTTTCATTTTTAAAGATTTTTCTACATTTCAATCGATAGTACAGATTTTATTTTTGAATAACCTCTCTTGTTTATATGATTTCACTTCAATCTTGATTTGGATTTTTGCAATGCGTTCTAGTACGGTTGGGATGATATTCTTAAAAAAAATCTTGAATTAAAAACATTCATTACCTCACTTTTCCAATTTTACAAAAGCAGTTGACTGTTCTGTCCACTATTCATAGCATGATAGTTTTAAACTTTTTTTTTTATTGGATGTTCACATGCATTCTAAATTAGCTCATGTCTTAGGAAGTTGTTCATACTACTTATGTACATATTCTACAATAACATTTTTCATCCATTCATACATATTTTAGACCCTTGAATCATTCTAGATAAATCCATGAACACAAGCACACTACAACTTTGCACATTCCAGGATCATGTATGGCATCCATGCAAGATTTGGGGCTTTTGTAACTCCTAATCTAAGAGGATTATAAGGAATGAAATCGATCACACGCTCATGCTTCCCCTCGATCCAATCTTCCTTTCTCATCCGTCCCAGGGATTGAGAAGACTTCTTTTTCAAGAATTAGCATGCATCATACTAGTTTGCTAAACATATCCCATTTTCTTTGATTATTTGTTTTCAAGAAAAATTCATGTCCCCTTTAGATTAGAAAAACTTGATTACTTGGTACGTGCCTAAGCTTGTTTTCTGCAATCTTTCACTTTACATTGTGTGATACTTGGCTTAAATCTTATGAATGATATCTTATCTTTTGATCTTTGATTTCAAAATTCTTGTGCAATGTAATATACTTATCATAATATTAACTGTGGAACCAAACATAGTATAAGATAATTATTTGGATGCTAATTGAAGCCCGTCCAGAGACGGGTGAGTTGAGGGTGTTTTAGACATGACAAAGGCTCATTCCTCTCTCGTACCAAAACCTCGAGCCAAGTTCTTTGGTTATGGAGGGCCGGTGCCCTTTATCCGTTTCGGTGAGTCAAAATTGGGTTTCTTGGTTCCCTAAAGACCATGTAGCGACTTTGTATCTGTTTTCACAGACATTTTGTTTTTCAAATATTTCAAAGGAAAATCAATTCTGAAACTCGGAACGGGTTGACCCCAGAGGCCGCGTGTCCACACAGGGTTCGATCGATTGAGACATGTTTAATCGCTTCTAAAAAGGGTCCACATCATAAATTAGGTCGGTATAGTTTCGATCGCTTAAAAGGGTTTGATCGATTGAAGACACATATGTTCAGTCGATCGAGAAGGGTTCGATCGATCGAGAAGGGTTCAATCGCTTGAAACTGACATGATGTCAATCGATTGAAATAAGTTCAATCGATTGGAATAACAATTACAGGAAAGTAAAGGCAACCATACTGAATCTTAGTTATATAGATTGGGAATATAAAGAGTACAAAAATACAATGAAAATAGTAGGTATTACATCATCCACCTCAAAATAAAGATTTCGTCCCCGAAATCCAAGATAAGCGTCAATAATCAAATCTGGATACTTCTCTCGCATCTCTAACTCCAACTCCCAAGAAGCTTCTCCTTTGTCGTGGAACTTCCGCTGAATTTTTTCTAACAAAAGTTCCTTATTCCTCAGCTTCTTGACTCCTCGATCCAAAATTCATATCGGTCCTTTATGAAGTGACACATTATCGTTAACCTCAATGTCTTCAAAGTTGATCTCATAACTCGGATTATGAGCACACTTCCTCAACAAGCTAATGTGAAAGACGTTGTGCATTCCTAACATCTTAAGTGGAAATTCAAGTTTGTAGGCAACCTTCACTACACACTCGAGGATCTCAAATGGTCCAATGAAATGCGATGCTAGCTTTCCTCTCTTCTATCCAAATCTAACAATTCCACGCACTGGAGATACTTTGAGTAGCACATGATCTCCAACACTGAATTCCAAACCTCTGCGGTATTTATCTACGTAGCTCTTGTGCCAAATCTACTATGTTTGCATCCTTTCTTTCATGATCTTGACCTTCTCATTTGTTTTCTAAACTAACTCTGATCCAAGTAGTTGATTATCTCTAATCTCTACCCAACACAAGGGTGATCGGCATGGTTGTCTATATCATGCCTCAAAGGGTGCCATTCCTATGCTCGAGTGGTGACTATCATTGTATGCTAATTCGACTAATGGTAGATGAGTCTCCCACGAGCTCTCAAAGTTAATAACACACACTTGAAATATATCCTCCATCACCTAGTTGACTCGTTTAATCTATCCATCGATCTGCAGGTGAAAGGTAGTGCTCAAGCTAAACGAAGTTCCCATGGCTGACTGTAGACTCTTCTAGAACTATATAGCAAATCTCAAATCATGGTTGGATAGAATAGAGACTGGTAACCTGTGTAGTCGTATAAATTGTTGTATATACATATGGCTCAAACACTCGACTGGATATTACATACTACAAGCGATGAAATGAGCTGATTTGGTGAGTCAGTCCACTATTACCCAAATAGCGCCGTGGTTTTGCTGAGACCTCAAAAAACCTACCATGAAATCCGTAGTTATATGCTCCCACTTCCATCTGAGAACTGGTAATAGTTGTAGAAGTCGTGGAGCCTTCTGATGTTCTGCTTTCACTTGCTTACTCATAAGACATTGAGACACATGCTTAGCAACTTCTCGCTTCATTCCTTCCTACTAGAAATTTTGCTTCAAATCCTTGTACACCTTTGTACCTCCTGGGTGAATAGCCATACGTGACTTGTGTCCAATAAATTTTTTCTATGATCGTCTTCATCCAGTACACAAAGCCTACCTCTACATCTGAGTGCTCCGTCTGCACCAATACTCTAATTCTCTAGTTCCTTGACCACGTTACTTACAAACCACTCCTGAAGTCCTTCATTCTTCTTCTGTGCCTCAAAAATACAATTGTTGAGGGTCGGTTGCACCATGAGACATCCAAAGTGTCATCCTTCACTTGAATCTGGGGTCTGTATATCTAATTTCCCCAATGTTTCCAATGCCTGACACACTTTGATCATAAGAGAAACTACTATTATCCTTTGAGGTTTTTGACTCAATGCATCTGCCACTACATCCGCCTTTCTAGGGTGATATTGTAATGTAAAATCATAGTCCTTTAACAATTCCATCCAACGTTGTTGCCTCATGTTCAATTCCCTTTGAGAGAACAAGTATCTTAGACTTTTGTGATCTAAAAATAGATTAAACTTTTTACCTTAGAGGTAATACCTCCAAATCTTAAGTACAAAGAAAATTGCGGCTAGCTAGAGGTCATGTGTCGGACAATTCAACTCATGGGGATTTAATTATCATGATTGACAAGCGGGGGTATTTGTAAAATACAATGGCGCTAAAATAAAGAAATACACTGATTTAATTTGCAACTCCCTGTTATATCTGCGATTCATGTTACAATGCCATCTTTTATACAATATGGCTAATCTATGAGAGGTTGTGTTGTTTTAACTATGATTTGTGCAGATCTCTATTATGCTATGTGAAGAAATGAATAGCAATATAAGGGAAAGCTTGATTATAAGCAAGAAAATTCAAAGATGAAAAGTGGATTTTGGGCGATCGAAGAACCCTTAAGCGATCGAGGTGTCGATCGATCGAAGTAAGTTCAGGCGTTCAAGTATTCCAGAAGTTCAAGCGATCGAATGGCGTTCGATCGATCGAAGATGCCTTTTATCAGAATTTACGCACATGCCGCAGAAACATTCATTGTAACCCTAGCCCTAGGAATGTCTATTTATATTAGTTTGTAAGACGTCCTTAAGGACATCCACATTGTTTTCAATAGTTTTATAGAGAGAGAGAAGGAGTGTTTGCTTACTTTTGTAGGCTAATCTTGGATTCAACATTGATTGCTTGGTGATTTTGGCTTTAATACAAGTTTTCTTTTCATCCAGGTTTCATTTAATTGTTTTGTTTACATTCTGCTAATAGTTTTTCGTAGTATAATCTGTTAGAATCATAGTCTTGCATGTTAGTTATTGTTAAACCCATAGAAATTTTATGTTAAAAGCACAAAAAAACGTAGCCTTAATGAACGTTTACATTAAAAACAGATATGAGACACTCCAGACCATGTCTGAGTAGTCCTAGAGTTGGGAGTTCATGATGAAACAGTGATCTCCAGCCTCTGCCATACGGTAGTGTAAAACCTGTGTTCGATCGATCGAAGTAAGTTCGATCGAATGGACCAGAAATACAGTCAAGCGATCGAAGACTTTTGATCGATTGAGAGATGACGATGTTTGATTGATCGAAAGCGCGTCAATCGATCGAACCTTTAGATTCTTGAGAACATCCTATGCAGTAGTCCTAGACTTTTTGTTTTCGAGGTTCGTTATCAAACTGTCCCCAAATGCTCTTTTTGTCAAAATAGTTTCTGATCTTTAAGCCTTAAGGCATTTTTCTTCAATAACTTTTGCAAACCACTTTGAATGCTAATACCATTTAGAGTGCGAGTCTTAACTATTGTTTTAAACCACTTTCTTGCATTTCAAATCGACTGTGATGATATAGTCCTAGTCATGAAAGGGCTATGAATTCTTTATTTTAAGAGAAATACGGCATACTGTTGAAGATGTACTCCATTGAGCTTTAATGTAATTGCATGGTAGATGGCTAGGTCACTGCAGATTCGTGTGATCCCAACGCTCCCCTTTTATAAAGTAAAAATATGTTTTAAATTTGCTTTAGTTAAGTAGTTAATTCGTAGTTAGTTTAATTGCTTTACTTTTAGTAGTTGTTAATTGTGGAACTTCGTGTTCTACACTCTTTAAAATATTGAATTTTCATTTTCTTTTTAGACTTTAATCTAAACATTTAGTTTTTAACCTTCTCTGTGGGATCGACCTGGTCTTAACAAGATTACTACTTGCACATATACCTACACTTGGGTATTGCATACAAGAGCACACAAAAGAATCTCGTGTCAAGTTTTTGGCGCCGTTGCTGGTGAAGGCAGCAAGCTAACGCTTAGATTACCTTATTCGATGTTTATTTATATCTGTTTTTCATTTTCTTTATCTTTAGGTTTAAAACCTTTTAGGATCTTTTCCCTTTCATGTCCGATAACTCCATCGAAGGAATTTACGGAAATCTACTCTACTCATCTGATTCTTCTAGTTCTATTAATGTCGTAGCCACACCTACAGATTCAATGGCTGATAATCAAAGTGGAAATTATGAGAATGTGGTTGTACCTGTTGACAATTTGTTACGTCCTTTGTGCGACCTTATGCAACCCGAACACACACCTATGCTGTCTTGCATTCTCATTCCACCCTATGCAGGCGAATTCCAATTTTGCAGCAAAAAGATTCAACTCCTTCCAACCTTCCATGGAATGGAAAGCGAGAGGCATATCTATATGTTAAAGATTTTGAGGATGTTTGTAAAACATTCTCACAAAATTATCCTGTCGATGTGACACGCCTAATGCTATTTCTCTTCACCTTGAAGGATAAAGCAAAAGTGTGGCTACTCACCCTCAAGCCAAATTCAATCTTCATCTGGCATACGATGAACACTGCATTTTTAAAGAAATTATTTCCACCTTGCATGATCACTAAACTAAAACTTCAAACAAACAAAGGAGCAATGAAACCTTCACTCAAACTTGGGAGCGTTTCAAAGATTTACTTATCTCATGCCCACATCACGGGTATGAGAAATGGCAAACCATTAGCTACTTTTATGAAGGACTAAATGGTGAAACGAAAAAACTGGTTGACACCATGAGCTCAGGTCCATTTCTTCACAAAAGCACCAAAGAGGCTGAAACCCACTTCGAGTGGTTAGCTGAACATGCTCATAAATGGTCTAATTATGAAGATGTCTCACACGCACAGATATCAGGTGTAGAGGAGAAAAGTATATATCAGCTAAAAAGTGAAGATCACCTAATGGCCAAATATGAAGAATTAGCAAAGAAAGTAGAGGAGTTAGGGATGAAAGGAGAGAGTTCTAAGCAGATTTTGCCTAAAGAACCATGTGGCACATGCAATATGTTGGGACACACCATTCAATACTGTCCTAATGTGCCATATTTTTAAGAACAAGCCCCTATGGAGATGAACGCCATGCAAGGATACAGAGGGGCGGGGAATTCCTATAATAACAATAACAATAACAATTTTCAAATTAATAACAATCGAAGGAATCACCCCGATTTTGATTGGAAAAACGACGCTGGGACCCAAAATCAATACTAGCAACAACAGCCCTACAACAACAATAATCAATATCAAGGGCAATAGAATAGGCAGTCCCATCCATTCAATCAAAACAGATCTAATAATTATAACCAAGCTCAACCCTCTAATAATCAATAGTCAAATGTATATGTGCCACAACATAAAAAGATACAAGAGGAAGATCCACTCTCCAATGTGAACTTAACACAACAGTTAATTCAAATGATGAGCAAAATGTCCGTAATGTTGGAGAGAATGGATGCACGACAAGAGGGATCGGGAGGAACATTTCCAGCCCAACCACTTCAAAACCCTAAGGGATACAACAATGGTCCCAATAATCAAGAACATGCCAAAGTCATGACTACTCTGAGAAGTGGCAAGATTATAGGGCACAACATGCCTCTCTCTACCCCTGAAGAGTATGAAGAGGACGAAGTGGTGAATAAAAACAAACCTTCTACTCAGGAAGAGGAGCCATCTACTAATAACGAACCATTAGAGTCAAATGATGAAGCTCCTAAAGAAGTAGAAGAAGTTGAGAGAAGGCCCGAAAAGGAGACCGTGAATGATGAATTACCTAAATGCCCTTTCCTTACGCCATATCCTCAATGCCTAAAGAAACCCAAAAATGAGATAAAGTAGGAGTTTTTGGAATTGTTTAAACAAGTCAAAATAAACCTTCCACTCCTTGATGCAATCAAATAAGTACCGGCCTATGCGAAGTATCTTAAAGATTTATGCATGGTCAAAAGCAGGCAAAGTGTGAAGAAACACGCTTATATCGCTTGCCAAGCAAGTGCGATCATCCAAAATGAATCGCCTCCGAAACTCAAAGACCTCGGTACTCCCATATCTCATGCCAAATTGGGAATCAAAGAATAGACTACGCACTCCTCGACCTAGGAGCGAGTGTAAATCTTCTGCCTTATTCAGTTTATAAATAACTAGGGTTAGGTGAATACAAACTCACCCTAGTTGTATTACAATTGGCAGACTGGTCGGTTAAATACCTGAGAGAGGTACTGGAAGACGTCCTCGTGCAAATAGACTCATTTATCTTCCCGGTTGATTTTATAATTTTAGACACTGAACTTGTGTCCAACCCATGTGCACAAATCCCAGTTATATTTGGACGTTCATTCCTAAACACAATGGATGCCATGATAAAAAAAAAATAAGTGGTACAATGACTATCATATTCGGGAACATGACAGCAAATGTCAAAATCTTTTCAAATCCTTGACCTGAAGAATACGAGGATGAAAAAGAAGTTAACTATATTGAAACGGTTATTGAAGATGAGGCTGATTTGGTCGACTACAAAGATCCTTTGGAGGTAGTGGTGTCACAATTTGATGCTGTTTACCAACCTATTATCTCTACTCCATTGAACATCGACTTAAATCTGACTTGCCTCATGATGAAAATGAGAGAGCAGGATAGAGCTGATTGCATGTGGGTAATACCATATGAACCATTGCCTCCGAAAACAAAGCTAGTCATGCCCTCAAACTTTCAGTCTCCCGATTTGGAATTATAGGAGCTTCCAAAGGAGCTCAAATATGCTTTCCTAGGGACTGAAATGTCTTATCCGATCATAATTTCATCTACGTTAAATTCTGAACAAGAGGGTAAATTAATCCAAATGCTGAAACAACATAAGGGAGCATTGGGATGGACTATTGCCGACCTTAAAGGCATATGCTCATCTGTTTGCACCCATAAAATATATTTAGAGGAAGACGCTAAACCTTCACGACAAATGCAAATGCATCTGAATCCTAACATGCAAGAAGTAGTCAAAAAGGAAGTGTTAAAACTACTTGATGTTGGGATCATATATCCTATTTCTTATAACCCTTGGGTTAGTCCAACTCAAGTGGTGCCAAAGAAGGTAGGAATAACGGTTATTTCTAATAAAGACGGCGAATTAGTACCAACACGCATCCCCACAGGATGGCGGATGTGTATCGATTATCGAAAACCGAATACCGTGACCCAAAAAGACCACTTTCCATTACCATTCATGGGTCAAATGCTAGAACGAGTGGCGGGTCATATGCATTATTGCTTTTTGGATGGATACAGTGGGTATAACCAAATCAAAATAGCTCCTGAAGATCAGAAGAAAACCACTTTCACGTGTCTATTTAGTACATTCGCTTACCATCGTATGCCCTTCGGTTTATGCAATGCACCTGTTACTTTTCAGCAGTGTATGTTAAGCATATTCAATGATATGGTCGAACAAATACTTGAAGTCTTCATGGATGATTTTTCTGTGTTTGACCATAGTTTTGAAAATTGCCTAGACAATCTTGAACGTGTGCTAGCACGATGCGAGGACAAACACCTAGTGTTAAACTGGGAAAAATGTCACTTCATGGTGACCAAGGCAATAGTCCTCGGCCACATTATCTCCGACGAAGGTATTCAAGTGGATAAAGCTAAAATCGACATAGTCTTGAATCTACCTATCCCCCGTACAGTAAAGGACATCCATTCCTTCTTGGGACATGCGGGATTCTATCATCGATTTATCCATAATTTTAGTACAATATCCCGACCACTCTGCCAACTTCTTGTTAAAGACACACCATTTGAGTGGTCAGAAAGTTGTCAAATATCTTTTGATGCACTAAACGAGCACCTTAACTCGGCACCAATAATACAAGCACCTGACTGGGGTTTTCCATTCGAACTAATGTATGACACAATTGACTACGCTATTGGTACAATTCTAGAACAAGGGAAGGACAATAAACCCTACGTTATCTACTATGCCTGTCGAACGCTGAACGAAGCTCAAATGAATTATGCAACTACTAAAAAAGAGCTACTAGCTATAGTTTTTGCCTTGGATAAATTCAGGTCTTATCTGATAGGGTCCCCAATTGTCTATTTTACAGACCACTCGGCCCTCAAATACCTGTTATCCAAGAAAGATGCGAAACAAAGGCTGATTTATTGGATGCTCCTACTCCAAGAGTTTGATATCACAATCAAAGATAAAAAGGGAGTAGAGAATGTGGTTGCAGACCACAATCAAGGATAAATTCCCAGATGAGCAACTAATGACTATTTCCAGTTTGCCCTGGTATGCAAATAAGTGAATTATCTAGTCATGGGAAAAACCCCCGAACATTGGTCAAATCAAGATAAGAAACGGTTCCTCTCATTCGCACGTCACTTCTTTTTTGATGACCCACACTTATTCAAGTATTGTGTCAACTAGGTCATCAGTCATTGATTTCCAAATCAGGATATAACTGTGATCTTAGCTTCATCCCACTCCAAAGCTTGTGGTGGCCATTTTGCTTCATAAAAAATCACACAAAAAATCCTACATGGCGGTTTCTATTGGCCAACCATATTCAAGGATGCCCACAAATTATGAAAATCGTGCCAACGCTATCAAAAGCTCGGTGTAATTTCAAAACAAAATTCTATGCCTTTAACTCCCATAATCACAATTGAAATTTTTGATTGTTGGGGCATAGATTTCATGGGCCCATTCCCGAAGTCAAATAATTGCCAGTATATGCTCCTTGCTGTAGAGTATATCTCGAAATGGGCAGAAGCAATCCCAACAAGGCAAAATGATCATCACACAGTTATTTCTTTATAAAAGAAAATATTTTTTCGCGTTTTGGAACCCCAAAGGCATTAATTAGTGACCAAGGAAAGCACTTCTGTAATAGACCCTTGGAGTCACTTCTCAAAAAGTATAGGGTTAACCATAAAATTGCCTTAGCATATCACCCACAAACTAATAGGCAGGCAGAATTGGCTAACTGAGAAATACAACATATTCTCGAAAAAGAATGATTAGTTCAAACAGGAAAGACTGGGCATACAAGCTGACCGATGCTCTATGGGTGTATCTTACTGCTTACAAAACAAACCTGAGAATGTCCCCATATAGGCTAGTGTACGGAAAGGCATGTCATCTCCCTGTCAAAATTGAGCATAAAGAATATTGGGCGACACGCTCATTAAACTTCGATATTAAAGAGGGAGAGCAGTTAAGAAAACTTCAACTCGTAGAGCTAGAGAAAATTCATAGAGATGCGTATGACTCTGCGAAGTTGCTTAAGGAAAGGTTGAAGGCTCGCCACGATAGAACGATCTTTTGTAAATCATTCGAGCCAGGGTAAAAAGTCTTATTGTACGACTCTCGCCTTTACCTCTTCCCAGGAAAACTCCGATCTTGGTGGACAGGACCATTCATAGTTAAATGTGTTTTTCTATATGGGGCCATCGAGCTATTTAATCCAAAGAACGATGAAAGTTTCAAGGCCAACGGCCAAAGATTGAAGCCGTTCTTGGACAATTTTCAACCCAAAGTTGAGCACATCCAATTAGATGAGCCCAACTATTCTTCTACTTAAAATGCCAAAACGTGTTCTCAAACTGTTGTTGTACTCTTTACTTTTATTGCGTTTTGTTTATTTTTTCTTTTCATCTATTTCTGCTTTATTTCCTTTTTGTGAGTGTGAATGCGATTCTAATCCGTTATTCCAAATTATCTCTCCCCTGCAGGCTGTTCAATATGAGAGATGATGATGTTCACTCGATTAGGTCATGGGCTGATTCGAAATATCCTAACCTTCCATGGACTGCCGAGGAGGATTGCATTCTACCTTTCACCTTACCAAGGGCCGAATGTAGATGATGTAATCGACTTAACCCAAGGGTACATCCCTTACCCCCCTGCCCTCCTTAACATTAACCCTTTTGAAAACATGGACCTCCCAGAAGAAGAAGGAGAACCAGAGGGGTATTTTGTTGTTGAGGTGGATGATGCACTCCTGCAACAGTGGGAGAACGACTCGATGTGGGAACCATGGGATGAAGAAGATTTACAGGATGTGGTGCCTGAACGCCATAACGTTGTCTTTATATATGTGGATGACTTCATCATCATCGAGTTGATTCCATATATTTATGTGCACATGAGCTATTTATTGTTCCGGCTTCAATGCCCTCTACCTGCTAGTGCACATGTTCTATCATGCCAATAGTGAGGTTAATTCATTGTCACATCTTATTTTCTTTATTGTCTTTCTTTGTCTGTTCCTTTCACTGATAGTTCTTTCATTTGTTTTATTTAATTTCTTTCTTTTTTGTTCTCTTTTGTTTTCCTTGTCTAGGATTATCACTATGTATCATAATGGTCTACAAGTGTTCTTTCCGCACCTACTATTTCATGGACCTTACATAGGGTCTCCTGGTACTCCTCCGTAAGAGAACAACCAGCTGAGGAGTTATACTCCTTTATCTATGACGCCGTCAGGCTCACCAGGATCACCTCTTGCTTGCGCTTTCAACTCTTTTGAGATTTCACATGCATTTGATGATATTCTTGACGCTTTCAAATCCTTCTGGAATCGTGAATTATCGAGTTTGGACTCCACTTTTGAAGATTTGGTAGAGTATGAAACAATTGCAGAAGAGGGAATTTTCATGTTCGAAGATTAGTGACCCACTTCAGTTGTGTTTTGTCATTTGATTCATCTTTTCTCAATTGAAGTGTAATGCTAGACAAAGAATTGTTAGTTTTGTTTTAAATTCTAGTTTTTCTATGTAATAAGGTCTTAAGTACCAAAATGGGGAAAATAATGTTGGAAAAGGATGCTATTAAAAAGTTATATTTATAAAATTTGTAACTTTATATTCCTATGTTGATGGTGATTTTCTGGCGTACATGTCTGCGTTTGCACTACTTTTAGACTTTTCTTGTATGACCAGCATAGTTTGTATCAGTTGGGGGTACACAGATGCTCTGCTTATAGTTTTTGGAAAATTTCCTGTTGGATCGATCGAACCTTTCTCGATCGATTGAGAACTTGGAATTCTCAAGCGATTGAAAAATCTTCAAGAGATCACATATTCGATCGATCGAAGCATCTCGATCGCTTGAGAGTTATTTTTAAATGAGGCATCCCCAACACTCTTCTTCAATTTCTCTCACTCTCACTCTCGAGCGCTATAGGACACAGAGAGAGAGAGAGAGAGAGCTCGGGACAATATGGTCTCCTTCCTAATCACTCTCACTTTTTGAAGAGTTCGGATTATGCCCACCATCATCATCATCAGTTCATCACCTCTCCAGTGTGTATTACCGAGGTAAGGTCCTGAGACCCCCCTATTCATTTTTATTCAAAATCATGTGGGGGAACCACACAATTGGTCTTACGACCTACTAATTCTTATAGTTATTTTAGTTTTCTTGTTGTTTTTCTTGTTTCTGCTTGTTTCAAATTGTTGCTGCGATTCTTCTATTCTCGATCGATCGAGATGGGCTCAAGCGCTTGAGCCTGGCCATTGTTTGATCGATCGAGAATTATTCGATCGATCGAACTCAAGCAGTGATAGTTACTTTTCTTTTCTTCCCTGATTTGATTTATTTATTCTTTTTCTCTATTTTCAAGGACCTCTAGTCATGAACCCTATCACAGGGTACCACAAGTCTAAACCCCTCGATTTCACTGTACCTGATCTGGTAACCCGCTACTTTCAAGCGCAAAAGGTGATGTTGGAGTGACCGCTTGAGTTTATATGGCTAACTACTCCTTGGTTTCTGGCACGGATCAGAGACATGCCCCTTTGGTACGACATGCTGATTCACACAAAATGCATCAACATTTCTAGGGTTCGCGAGGCTTGTGTAACGATGATCAAGGACCCTGCTGCACCGTTTGCATATAGATCTTTCTTTCGTGGGCGTGAGATCATCTTTAGCCCTGCTACCGTAGCCGCTGCTCTGGGGTACCTGAGGTACCTGACTGCTTCTACCCTCATATACCAGGTTCCCCAGGGACTTTTCCCTCCGTTATCATACGTGAGATCACAGGAGGGGCTGTTCAGATCTAGAACGGCGTTTCCCTGATCAAGGATCAGTTTCTGACCAAAAAGTACCATCTCCTTCACCTGGCGCTTGCAACTGTATTTTGATGACTTCATACCATGAGAAGGTGGTACCATGGTACGCTCGTGTCCTCTATGCCATTGAGACAGGACAGCGCGTCTATTTGCCTCGCCTCTACATTGATTTTTTTCATTCAGTCAACGCGATACATAAAAGGCGCTTGGCCCATCCGTTGGGTTATCGAGCGAGCTGGATTACTTTCATTAGCCATAGATGTGATCACATAGGCATCCAGTTAATTTGGCAAGACGACGGCACGCCGTTCTGATGCACAGAAGAAGAGGACATTAAAAAGAAAAGCGAAGGTTGAAGCGAAAAGGAGGCGAGGTGGAGGCACCGACACTGAGAATGCGGCCTTTTGGACACCTATTGAGGTTGAAGAGCAAGATACAGATGAGGAGGACCCTATTGCTGCTACGCAGTAATTTAAGCCAAGACAGCAATCTCAGGCTCCAGCCCAGGGAGTGGTGTCTTCCGTGTCTCTCCAGACTCTCCACACATTGTTTATTGAGGAGAGGGAGACGCAGATGCAGCTCGTGGGCAAGATGGACCGTATGACGACTATGCATGAGGCAATTTTGATACAGATGGTGGTTGATGAGTCATTATACACAGCTTCACATCCACCGCTCCCTGCTGCACCACCCACTATTCATCTTCTGCTCCACCTCCGCCTGCGGATCCTTCCGCCCCATCATCATCTTCTGCACCACCTCCGATTGGAACTGATCCTTTCATCTGACCTGACTGAGAATGCTCTAATAGGTGGAGTAGGGACGACTATTCCTATTGCCCCTATAGAGCTCTCGTCCGATGTTGTTGATGATGCTTAGTTGGTGATACTCGTTGAGAGTGTGGGAGTTTTGTTGTATTTCATTTTATTTCTGTTCTTTTCTCTCTCCGCGCTCTTCGCACTCTCTTGGATATTGGATATTGTGGGACTGTTTGGATTTTTTGGACACTATTATCACTGTTCTGTACTTTTATTGTTTTATCATTCTAGTGATTGGGTATTTTATTATGTATGGATCATGTTCTATCATATTATATCGTTTCATCTTCGCTGTTTGGAGATTGTATGCTTCGGTTACAAGTTGCTCTGCATGCTGTTGTTCCTTGGTTGATCAGATGATATCCATCTATTTTCATTTGAAAATCAACTTCTGAGGACATTGTTATTTTTAGTTAGGGGTGGGATGTAGATAGATAGTCATTTGTGCATATTTACACTTGGCAATTTGAAAATCTGAATAATTTTATTGCAAAAATCATTAGTGCAAAAAAAAATAATACAATCTCAATTAAAAATTAAAAAAATTAAAATCAAAAAATTTAAAATTT
The DNA here is from genome assembly GCA_033977485.1 of Hydrangea macrophylla. Lineage (NCBI taxonomy): Eukaryota > Viridiplantae > Streptophyta > Magnoliopsida > Cornales > Hydrangeaceae > Hydrangea > Hydrangea macrophylla. The sequence continues at coordinate 37,065,319 of CM066990.1, forward strand.
GAAAAATTGTAGAATTTTTTAAATTGTGAACTTTACTGGTAGAATAACTTTGAACTTTCATTCCTGCTTAGTTGTTACCAAGCAATGACACATTCATATTATTCTCATTTTTTTATGAATTAAGTTCACGCGTTTTTCTAGTGCCACTAGAAGGATTGCATGTGTTGACATTTCATGTATCCAATAGCAATATGCACGTGTTGATAGCGTTGTAGAAAACCTAAAAATGAGTTAATACGACTATTGTGCTAAAAGAACAAGTAGTGGAAACTAATTAACCTTAGTGAGCTTTTGGATCCAATCTTCAATTCTGAGGGAATTATCACATAAAATTCAAATTGCCTTCCTTGAATATGCGTATTAAATTCATTGAATAGTCTCATTTAATTTTTATATTTTGGCTACTTATTAGAGGAGAACATTCATGATTTACCAACTAAACTCAATGAACACTGAGGTGCTAAAACTAAGAAGTTAAGAAAATGATTTCAGCCATCGTTATTCACTCCTTAACCTTTTCATAAACCATTATCTATATTCAAGAACCTGTTTTGTTCCCAACCCCACACCAATTAAATATCGCCAATTCTAGTATGAAAATCCAAACTCCTAATCTTATACCTTGACCTCATTGGACCCCATTGCACATCTTATATGATAAAAGTGTTGAAGTATGGAAGGGAGTAGTCGTGGGAGTGGCCTTATAAAAAGAAATGTACAAGGAGATGTTTGAATGTGGAAGTTTAAAAAAAAAGAAAAAAGAAAAAGAAAAGAAGACAAAGGAGAATATGAAAGGATGAAAGTCGGTTGGAGATGTGAAAAGAATAAAATGAGACAATGGGATCCATCATATGCTAAGATACGCATTTTTTCTTTCTCGTCATCTTTATCTACTACATAAAAAAACTGAAAAGTCAAAGCCTTAATGATTCTTAACAACTTAGTTTGAACATGAACGTGTAATGCGAGTTATCCACGGTATTTTGCTCCTCTAGTAAGTAGTATCCTTTTCGCAAGACTATACACTATAAATGTTCGTCTTTCATTGAGTTATGCACGATAGCATTAGTATCCTAAATTTTATTCCTATCAAAGCTTTCCTGCAATGTATGATCATTTTTAACTAAGTTTCAGTGAGACGTTCTTTCATGAGTGTGAACCAATGTGAGGATTGAGTTGAAACTACAAGTTCTATAGGTGCAAGAGTCCAAACAACTCTAAATAAGGTTAACTACAAGTTCTAGGTGCAAGAGTCCAAACAACTCTAAATAAGGTTCTACACATAGCTATTAATGTCACACACACACGCGGATACATGACTGTGATACACATGTGATGTCTACTTTTGTGACATGAGGAGCATGTGGATTTCTTTCATGGTTTGCTTGAGGTTAATATGTCTTTGTAGATCTAAGTTAACAGTTGAGTGGGAGGGAGTGTTTAAAAGTTTTTCTATATCTTTTTGAACTTTAATTGGAAAATTTTGTGGGTGCATTCATTGCAAACCCTCACAAGATAACACTCGTCCACTAGGGGAACCTAGGGGTTTAACGGATTGTTGCATTTGCTAAATGCAACCACGATTCCTGTGAAAGTGAGTTAGGAGTTATCGCTTTCTATTTAGTTTAGTTTGTTTTAGTTTATTTTATTTTAGTCATTGTAGTATTAGTTTAGCTTGTTCTATTATCGCTTTATCGCTAGGGACTAGCAATAAGCTAGTTGGGGGTTGCGACAAGCGGGGGTATTTGTAAAATACAACCGTGCTAAAAAAATGAAATACACTTATTTAGTTTGCAACTCCCTGTTATATCTACAATTTGTGTTACAATGCCATCTTTTATACAATATGACTAATCTATGAGAAGTTGTGTTGGTTTAGCTATGATTTGTGCAGATCACTGTTTTGCTATGTGAAGAAATGATAGCAAGATAAGGGGAAAGCTTGATTATAAGCAAGAAAATTCAAAGATGAAAAGTGGATTTCGAGCGATCGAAGAACCCTCAAGAGATTGAGGTGTCGATCGATCAATGTAAGTTCAAGCGCTTGAGTATTCCAGAAGTTTAAGCGATCGAATGGCGTTCGATTGATCGAACATGCCTTTTATCAGAATTTACGCGCACGCAGCAGAACCATTCGTTGTAACCCTAGGCCTAGGATTGTCTATTTATATTAGTTTGTAAGACGTCCTTAAGGACGCCCACATTGTTTTCAACAGTTTTATAGAGAGAGAGAAGGAGTGTTTGCTTACTTTTGTAAGTTAATCTTGGATTCTACATTGATTGCTTGGTGATTTTGGCTTTAATACAAGTATTCTTTTCATTTAGGTTTCATTTTATTGTTTTGTTTACATTCTGCTAAAAGGTTTTCGTAGTATAATCTGTTAGAATTGTAGTCTTGCATGTTAGTTATTGTTAAACCCATAGTTTTCATAAACTCTATGTTAAAAGCACTAACAAACGTAGCCTTAATGAACTTTTACTTTAAAAACAGATCTCAGACACTCCAAACCATGTCTGAGTAGTCCTAGAGTTGGGAGATCACGATGAAACAGTGATCTCTAGCCTCTACATACAGTAGTGTAAAACCTGTGTTCGATCGATCGAACTAGAGCTATAGTCAAGCGATCGAAGACTTTTCGATCGATTGAGAGATTACGACGTTTGATCGATCAAAAGCGCGTCGATTGATCGAACCTTCAGATTCTTGAGAACATCCTATGCAGTATTCCTAGACTTTTTGTTTTCGAGATTCGTTATCAAACTGTCCCCAAATGCTCAGTTTGTCAAAACAGTTTCTGAACTTTACGCCTGAAGGAAATTTTCTTCAATAACTTTTGTAAACCACTTTGAATGCTAACACCATTCAGAGTGTGAGTCTTAACTATTGTTTTAAACCGCTTTCTTGTATTTTAAATCAACTGTGATGATATAGTCCTGGTCATGAAAGGGCTATGGATTCTTTATTTTAAGAGAAATATAGAATACTGTTGAAGATGTACTCCATTGAGCTTTAATGTAATTCCATGGTAGATGGCTTGGTCACTGCAGATTCATGTGCTCCCAACGCTCCCCTTTAATAAAGTAAATACCCATTTTAAATTCGCTTTAGTTAAGTAGTTAATTCATGGTTAGTTTAATCGCTTTACTTTTAGTAGTTGTTAATTGTGGAACTTCGTGTTCTATACTCTTTAAAATATTGAATTTTTATTTTCTTTTAGAGTTTAATCTAAGTATTTAGTTTTCAACCTTCTTTGTGGGATCAACCTGGTCTTAACAAGAATACTACTTGCACATCTACCTACACTTGGGTATTGCATACAAGAGCACATAAAAGAATCTTGTGTCAGTGATCCATATGCGATTACATTCCCGTCTTGCATCAAAACACATCCGAGTCCTTGGTGTGATGCATTTCTATAAATGGTGAATTGCTCACCACTCTTAGGTATCACAAGCACTAACGCTGTGGTCAATCCTTCCTTCAATTCATAGAATGCGCTTTCATTCTTGATGCTCCATTCAAACTTCGAATCCTTCTTTGTTAGTCCAATAAGAGGAGCTGCAATCTTGGAGAATACTTTCATGAATCTCCGATAGTATCTAGCTAGACCAAGAAATCTCCTGACTTCCATTGTGATAGTTGGTATATTCCAATCCAGAACTGCATCTGTTTTTGATGAGTCTACAACTATTCTGTCTTGTGTGACAACATATCCTAGAAACTTAACTTCCTTAAGCCAGAATTCACACTTGTTGAACTTCGCCTACAATTTATTATCTCAGAAGGTCTGTAGTGTGATCCTTACATGTTCCTCATGTTCAGCCTCAGTCTTTGAGTAGATCAGAATATCATCTATGAACACGATAATGAACTAGTCCAAGTAGGGTCTAAACACTCGATTTATTAGGTCCATGAATACTACTGGGGCACTAGTTAATCCAAAAGACATAATTGAGAATTCATAATGCCCATACTTGGTCTGAAAAGTAGTCTTTGAAATATCCTCGGGTCGAACCAACAGTTGGTGATATCTTGAACGTAGATCGATCTTTGAGAAAGTTGTTGCCCCTTGTAGTTAATCAAACAGATCATCGATTTTAGGGAGTGGGTACTTGTTCTTAATTGTGACCTTGTCGAGCTCCTTATAGTTGATACAAAGTCATTAAGTTTTGTCCTTCTTGACAAATAGCACTGGCACTCCCCAAAGCGATGTGCTTGGTTGAACAAACTTAAGATCCTCAAATTCTTGAACTTGCTTCTTTATCTCTTGCAGCTCCGTGGGTTCCATCCGATAAGGAGCCTTCAATTATGGTAATGTACCAAGCACTAACTCGATACAGAAATCAATCTCTCACTTAGGTGGCAATCCTAAAATCTTATGAACCACATCCTCAAAGTCTTGGATTACAAGGATCTGTGCAACAATGAGTTCCGAGCTTGCACTCTCGATAGCTGCTAAAAGTCTGGTAAGAAAAGCATCACTAGAGAGGTTGCATTGAAAATTAAAAGGCTGACTTCCTGGTACCGTAAAGGTAATCATCTTATTGGCACAATTCAACTTAGCACGATACTTCGTGAGCCAATCAAATCCTAAGATGATGTCAAATTCCTTCATTGACATAACACTTTCGGGAAGAATCCTATCCTTAAGGGTTAAGGTACAGTCCCTGCATACTTTCCCTAATTGAACGGTTACTCCCAGGGGTGATATCGCATTCAGGGCTACATCAAGCGCCTGTGGTACTTGTGGGGACAATTCGCACCACGATGTGGAGTCCTATCGTTCTTAAAAGTGTCCCGGGATGGATCCAAGGTGCACACTTCAAGAACTAGAACTCATCATGATCAAAAAGAGTCACCACCTAATTTTATTGGAAATTAGGAAAACAAATTTAACTCACCCAAAATTAAATAAGGTTACTCATCCTTTATCACCAGAAAATAGGTTCAGGGGTCTTGGTACGAGAGGGGAAAGAGCCCAAGTAGGACTAAAGCACCCCTTCCTCGCCCTACCTAGTGGTAGGCCTTGATTCAAATATCCATATTCTTAATTCATAATTGGTGTTGTTTCCTCAAACATACTAGATAATATATACATGGAGAAAAGATCATCTAATGAAAATCATTTCAAGAGATTAAGTCATGTAGCAATCGGATGTACATACAATAAAAGAGAGAAGTATACTCATAGTGGCTAGCCTCGCCCAGGGCCAGTGCAAATAAAGGAAATGTGCCATGATATGCAAAAGGGAATGAGAAGACTTGTATTGAGTTTACTCAAGCGGAGTCGCAAAAGTAAAAAAGAAAGGAAACATGAAATGCAACCATGCAACAATCCTAGATAAGATGTCTCTAACATGTAATCATATAAACGGGGACTATCCTAAAGGAATTATGTCGTTGAAAACAAAGTTAAAACCTAGAAAAATTATAAGAGAAAGGTGGAGAGAAATGCATGAGCATGGGCACAAAGCCATATGTAGACGATGCAAATCCATAAAATTGAAGTCCAAATCCATGGCATTCAGTTCTCTGCGCTAACACACCAAGGAATACCCAAGCATTGCAAAAATACAAGCAAACATATGATATGCATGATAAAAAGAAGGAAATGTCATCAATCAAATTTCCAGATTCAGGGACATCTAATTAAACCTATCAAAAGTGGTCTTAAACATGAGCTGGATTAAATGCTTTTGCAAAAAGTTAGATATATGTCTTAGGGAACTTTTCCAAAAAGTAGGACCTTAATAGCATTTTTTAAGTTTAAGAAACAAGAGTTTTGGGAATAGTGGATCAGGACTCTCCATTGTTCCTATAAAAATCATAATTAATTCCACAAAAATCCTATGAAGCTCTAATTGGTGTCAAAAGAAATATATTTCATTAAAGTGTATGAAAAAAAAAATAAAACCATGGACATTCAGTGACCATAAGGTCTCTGAAAAAGTGTTTTAACCCGACTCTGTTATTCTGAAAATTTGATATCATTTGACAAAAATGAAAGCAAATCATAATAGAAATTCATGAATCATGTTAATCAATTTGATCTAAGCTTTTGATCTCTCATCCATTTACCCTAGATGATTTTTAATCCAATTTTTATCCATCAATTATTGTTGAACGATCAAGGTATGACCATTTTGTATACACAATCATAATTGTAATTAAACTTAGAAAATTCCAGAATAGTTATATCAACTTCAAACGCTTAGAAAATGACCTTAACTCTATCGTATGCTCACGATTTTACATCGACATATAGATACATGTGATAAGAATCATCCTCAAAAAGTGGATCGTTGATAACTTTCATAGATTTTCTAGAATTCAAGCACAAAGAGACAATATTCAAATCTGTCAACCGATATTTCAACTATTATTAAAAATAGCATATGGATCCTAATGCTTCTCAAAATGGATCAAATGAAAGATAATTCATCAAAGTTTATCCAGAAAATTTGAAATCCATCAAACTATGGGTTTTGATGGACCAAATCCTATGGACAAAACTAATTTATTTTGCTAAATTTTGACTAGTTCATTTTGAAGTGTGAGGAAAACATCTTAGGTGAAGATTCATGCTCATTAGAGAGATCAAACTCATAGATCAACTTAATTATCATATTTCCCAATCAATTTAGCTCCCAAGTTCTATGGAGAACTTTAGATCATGGATCAAAGTGTATTACAAATATCCTCTTGGAGATGAAATTCAATAAAAGTTCTAGGTAATAGGGATACTTAAGAGATAGGTATGAACATAGGAATCATCCATCTCATAGATCATACTTTGAAACCATCATAGAACTTAAAATAGCTACATATATATAATCATGTATGCATGGATCTAACTAAATAGAAGGAATGAAGTCAAAATTGAAATCAAAATATGAAGATCAAAGTGAAAATCAAGGAAGACTTGGATCTAGCTATGTGAGTGTTCAATCAAATAAAATAAAACCAAACTAGATCAAAGTCTTATAAATCTATATATGAAAGTAGGGATTAGAGAGAGAGTATAGTGTTCATCTTTTGGAGGATTCTCAATTATACTTCAAAAGTGTGTTTGAAGGATCTCCTTCTTCAAGTGTTCTTAAAGTTCTTCAAGCACTCATCAATAGTGGATGAGAAAGGAGGTAATTGATGTTAAAACTCTAATCCATTTATCTTAAGATTAGTTTAGAAGAATTCAATTCATAATTCTCTCTCCAGAATTTCTCTTAGATTTAAGTATATTCAAAGGTGTGATCTCACATGTATGCTATGGTATCTCTAGGATATTCAAGATGTCTAAGATGATCTCACATGGATCTATATATAGAGTTTAGAAAACTTAATTCTTAAGTTTTAGGATTAAAATAGGAATTCTAGAGATCAAAAAATGGCTAAAATGGCCATTTTAGTACCTAAACGCAGTTTTTGGGTAATTTTTTCGCAGTGGGAACCTTCTGGAAAAGTCTGGAACTAGAAAAGCTCGATGGAGGAGACAACTTATAGGTAGTGGCTCCCCCTTAAGCTATCATCTCCATATTGGAGCTGCCACTTACTTTTTAGCTCCCCTAGTTGTCCTTAAGTCCTGTTTCAAATCTTATGCGTACTGCTTTTCCAGATTTTCGTAAAAATTCCTTTGGTGTCCGAAATCATCCATTTATGTATCATTGGAAATCTGTCGGGTTAAATTTCAATATAAAGTATACAGAGAGGATTTGAAATCAGAATTGAAGGTCAATTGAAGTCTTGAAAGTCCTCTGGAACTTTTATAGTCTTTTTGAAATGAAACGACTTCTTTTTCAAAACTACTTTCCAATGCGCAATAATTCCTAGTTTTTCTTTAAAATCAAACCTCTGGATACCTAGAATACAGCGTTTAGAACATTTCATGTTCATTTATCCCCGAGTGAATATGAATTCTGAGAGACGATTTTGACAAAATCAGGTTTTCATGCTTGAAAAGGGCTTTTCTGAACTTGAAGTCACTTTCTGAAGTTCGATCTTGCGATTATGTGGAATCTAGTACCTTTCGGAGTACTTTTCATCATCGAATCCTCCAAGACATTGTCTACCCTAAATCCTAATAGTATGGTCAAAATTGGGGGTCTATAGTACTAAGCCCAAAAGTTTAACAATTTTGATAGCAATAAACGATTTCGAAGCACCAGTATCAAATAAAACCTTAACTCGAGTACTGAACAACGTAAGAGTACCTTCCATATTCTGTTTCTCACCTACATAATATCCCGCATCCTCTGGGATGATCGCATTCAAACGAGTCTATCTATCTTAGCCCTCAGAATTGGTCCATTGTAGGCCCTACGGGGTGCTTTACAGTTCTTACTCAGGTGGCCACGCTTACTATAATTATAACCGACGACTTCCGGACTATTACAGTTTCTTTGAGCTCAGTAGTCCTTAGCCAAGTGATCAGGTTTCCTGCAGTTGAAGCATCTACTGATATTGCCCCAGTGGACACAGGGAGTCTTTGTGGGGGAAGGAGCCTGGGTCACAGCAAATCGGTTTGAAGGAAACGCTATTTATGGCTTCCTTTTGCCAGTCCAATTACGCTTGTTCCCTTAAAACTGCATCAGAGGCCTGGGTCCTTTCTCTCGACCGTTAATATCCTTATGACCAAGGCCTTGAAAGTTTGACCCTGATGATTCAGAGTCATCCGTTAAAGTGGTAGCAAAAGACCTTTGTGGTACTATGGGTTTTTCTTCTCTAGAGTATCGATCATATGAAGGGAAAAACGGGATAACCATTTGAATTGCACCATATATTCCCTTGTCTTAACTCAATGAATTCCCTCTCCTCCTTATTCCTCTCTGTCTGAGGAAAGTAGTTTTCCAAAAATGGCCCTTTAAACGTGATCCAAGGCTTTCTTCCGGTCGCATCCTCTCCTACGGTCGCCTTCTCCAATTCTTACCAATCGGCTGCAATATAAGTTAACTGGAATGTCGTTAGTTGATGCTTCTCCATCTTGTTGCATCCTAGGGTATTAAACATTGCTTCCATCTCTCAGAGCCACTGTTCTGATTCCCAGGGCTTAGTATTCCCAAAAAACTTCTCCAAACAAAAATAACGAAAATGCTCTACTATTCAATCCTCAACTGGTCTCGGAGGTGGTCCATGGTTATTACTATAGTTCACATTGGGATCGTTGATGTGATTCATCTTACGTACAATGGCTTCGAACAATCCAATCGGATCGGTAGCCTGGGGAGCTGGGGGTGCATCCTCAATTTGTTCAGGATGGTTTTGGGTGTATCTTCCGGACATCGATGTAGTATGATTAGGTACCTATGTAGATGTCTATCGGTTAGTCGTCAATCCAAAAATAGTCATAAAAAGTAATTCACAACTAAACATAATAGTTATAACTATTATCACATTCATAGCAAGGAGAACTTCATATGGACAATTCAAGAACATTACTTAGAGTCAAACCCCTATCTCAAGGAATCTTATGGTTCAAACTCAAGAAATATTGGATAAGTAGTGAACGCGACTACAAAACCTTATATATACGGGTATGTGTGTATAAATATATGTATTAGTGTGTGTATATATATATGGTATACTCTCTCTTCCTCTAACCCTCTCTCAATTTTCAGCAACCCAAACGCACCAAAACTAACACACACACACACACACACACACATAAATATATATATATAGACAAAGGAGGGAGCAGGTGGCAGCTCTGCGTGTAAGGGAAAAATAAGTTCTATCGATTAAAGTGAGTTTAATCAATTCAGAACAGGACAGTCAGGGTTCGATCGATTGAGACGTGTTCAATCGTTTGAGAAAAGGGTTCACGTCATAAATTAAGTTGGCAGAGTTTTGATCACTTAAAAGGGTTCAATTGATTAATGAAACATAAGTTTGTTCGGTCGATTGATCGATCGAGAAGGGTTTGATCGCTTGAAATTGACATGATGTCAATCGATTGAACTTATTTCAATCGATTGGAAAAAGAATTATAGGAAAGATAAAGGCAACCATACTGAATCTAATTTTTATATATCGGGAGTATCAAAAGTACAAAAATACAATGAAAATAGCGTGTATTACATTATCCCCCTATAAATAAAGATTTCGTCCCCTAAATTCGAGCTAAGCGTCAGTAAACAAATCTGGATACTTCTCTCACATCTCTGAATCCAACTCCCGCGAAGCTTCTCCTTCATCGTGAAACTTACACTGAATCTTTACTATCGGAATTTCCTTATTCCTTAGCTTCTTGACTCCTTGATCCAAAATTCATACTCGTCCTTCGTGAAATGATACATTGTCGCTAACCTCAATATCTTCAAAGTTGATCTCATGACTTGGATTATGAGCACACTTCCTCAACATGCTAGAATTAATTTTCAAAGTTTTAGCTTGAAAATGGTTAAACTTTGCTAGTTTAATAAAATTAACCAAACAGTGTCTAAAAAGCTTTTTTAAGAAAAACTTAAGATACAAAAGTGATACAGAATCTCGTATTAGATTAGTTTATGCAAAACGACTCTACATTCCAAAAACACAAGCCTAAAACCAAGTTCGTAAAAAAAACTGGTGCTGCCTAAGTATGAAATCAATATTGATACAAGAAACACAATTTATACCATCAAGACAATGATTTCAACAAAAAACTAAAACACGAAAATTAGTCGGAATCACGTCTAATTTGTAGTTTAGTAGCTTAGGTTCACCACATCGGCCACTTAACCATGGTTCAGCCTGCACATAAATCTCATGTGTGTCCTAAAATAATTCTAACGACCACTCTGACATAAAGGCGTTAGGGGTGTCATAGGATATTGACTTAAACATCCAACAGTTGGACATTACGTTAACAACGTCAAAATAATTAGTTTATCTGTCTTGAGACTAACAAAATAGTCGGGCATAAGGATATAAAATGACTAGATATCATACATAGTCAATCCAAGGAGATTACATAGAATACCTCTCCATTGGCCAAAAATCACGCAGCGAGAAGGTAGAAGTGGTGACGCTAAAGATTTATCTAGCATTTAAATTCTGCTTGAAAACTTCACACCGATGATCACACAACTATGTTTTCACAAAGCCCAACATTACAAGAGATTTCATATATCTCCAACTAAATTTGCATTAAACCATATTAGTACTTATCACACGGATACATAATCCAACGTACACCTTCACACATTTTATCACACAATCATAATTTCACAAAGCCCAACTAAGGTACGAGTACGTTAATTCATATTAATGAGCACAAAGTCACACAAAAACATAATTAAGCAAATGCACACATTTTAACCTTTATAAAACTGCTATTGTAATATTACTTTTCTGTCCAAATAGTGCAGAATGAGGAAAACCACAAAGAATGAAATTTGTGCATAATCATGCTTTACGCAAGTCACCACACGAATAGAACGTTAAAATTCTTATTACACGATTTTGCATGAATTTATAAAGTTTCAGCAACCGCTAGAAATCTACGAACAAATATGCAAAGATTCTGGATTAAACTGTTTAATCCGTAACGTATTCTCGTGAAACCACATCTAGGTTATAAAAGTTATGGACATAATGATCATGGATACTACAATCATGCTCACATCAATTTTACAAAGAAAATACAAAGCTTCAATATATATCAATACAAAGCTTCAATATATATCAATACAGAGCTTCAATATATATCTAATCAAATATATATATCATAAGGTTTAAACACAAGCGAACAACATGCAGATCCACATGCGTATACACACATGTTCACGTGTATATATATGTGCATGTATACACAGATATTTAACTCACTGTTTTATAGCTACTTGTTGGGCTCATGAAACATAAAAAGCTCTTCCTCTTCTTCTTCTCCCCCCCCCCCCCCCCCCTCTCTCTCTCTCTCTCTCTCTCTCTCTCTATGGTTGCCTGTCTCTTCTCTTTATTTTTCTAAACCATAGGGGCACACTAGATATGTATAATATATATGGCGCACACACTTATATATATTACAACACACTTAGAATAATTACAAAAATCCCGTTTCTGGCTTATTGTCTCAAAAAAAGGCACTCAGATGAACCTGGAATGTAACTCAATACACTAAAATAACTAGCCCAATGGGTACCCATGCCCCGGGTACTTAATTCCCATATTGAATACACTATTTGACATATTAACAGCCCCTAAACACTACTCAAAATTTTTATTACATGTATATGTCACTAAGATACATACATGCAGTTAGTATCCAATAGTTGAAAATAGTAAAAATGATTAGTAACAAGACTTTAAAAAAAATAAGATTGTTACATTCTACCCTCCTTAAAGAAATTTTGTTCAGAAATTTGGAATGATTAACACCTATTCCCGTCATAACTAAGAACATAGTTTTAAACAAGGCATTTTAAATACGAACAATTAATAAAACACCCAATGATGCCAATTACGAGAATAAAACTATATGCAACATGTTCACCTCTTACCGTGCCCCCATACTTCTCCTTTTCAAAATACCCAAAACCGTGTCGATCACACAGATATACCCATAGATACTTACTTTTCCCAAATCTTTTCATGAAGAAGATAATGTTGGAATAGTGGCTTAATTTGAAGTTTTTTGTAAAGGAGAATCGTTGGGAGACATTGTCGCTCGAGCGGTCCACTTGAGCGAGCCCTGCTCAAGCAAGCAATGTGCAAGCTTATAGCAGAGTTTGTTAGTAACTTTCTGGAATGTTACCTGCTGGGTGTCCTGTCCGAGAGGCATCCGCTCGAGTGGATGTGCAGTTTACTGATAGTAAGATTAGGAAAGTTCTGTATGAATTTGGATTCCTTATTGGATTTTGGCAAGTCTACTATAAATAACTAAACCTAGGTTATTGTGAGAGAGTTGGAATATTGCATTTGTCACCTTTTGACCTAGAGAGCTGTTGGAAGGCATTATAAAGCTCTCTAGATTTGTTTTCACCATCATCATAGTGCATTGATTCTAGTCATTCTGGGGGTATGGACGTAGGCTTCATTTACCGTACCACACGTAAATCTTTGTGTCTTGTGTTTGTGATTGGTTTATTGTTTTCTTGTTCTATCATTTGGATTCTTTATTTGCATTTTGAATCACACCCTTCCGCACAACAAAGTGGTATCAGAGTATCCATCTTGGAAATTTGGAGGAAGAAGGCTACAACGAAGGATAGAGTTGATGCTAAGGTATTCAGGCATGAAGGCAACAAAGATGTAATAACCTGTATTTTCTATAATGATTTATTCAGAAAGATTCTATATACTTCCTTTGATCATTTTATTAATATTTACTTTCAACCGATCGGGCTTCTCTCGAGCGATCGAGCATTTCAAAGTTCAAGCGATCGAACATTCTTCAATCGATCAAAACCCTATCGACCTGAATTTATGACGCCATCCCTACTTCAATCGATCAAACCCCTTTTTCAATCGATCAAATCTGACCGATCTGCTCCTGAGCGATTGAATTTAATTCGATCTATCAAACATATAATCATCAGGATTTCCAGGTTTCACGTAAAGACAGTCACCTGCACCCTTTCCCCTCTATATACCTTATGCTCGTGTGTGGGAGTGTTCAGAACACCTAAGAGTTTGAGAGAGAGAATTGATACTTGTTATATATATATTACACACATCTATATTTATACACACACATATGGTACATATATTCTATTTGAGAAAGAAAAGGCAGAGGAGAAGAAGAAGAGGAAGAGAATCAGAGAGACAGAAAGAGAAATAGAGGTGGAGAGAGATAAGAGGAGGCCATTGAAGCTTAAAGCTCAAGCTTGACATTTCCAAACGCACCCTTAGCACCCTAAGTGAGTTTTTACTCACTTGGTTTCATTATTATAATGTTTACAAGCTGTTGGTGATGGTTAGATGTAGTAAACACGTCCGTAAGACGTTTATATTACTGTTTTATGAAATCTGCTAAAGAAGACGACTCTTGAGCGATTGAACTGAGTTCTATCGATCGAAGGTTCAATCGATCGAATCAACTTCGATCGCTTGAACATTCTTTTCCTCAACCGATCAAAATGGTTTCAATCGATCGAACCTTCCAGAATATGATTTGGTTTCTTTAGTTGTTATATATAAGGTTCGATCATCCATTCTCGATTTGGACTTCTATTATGCGACTTTGGGTTAATCTAAGATAATGTGACAACAAAGATAAGTATGTTAAAGAATAATGGATGAACATGATAACATTCGATACTATGTGGTTCATGTATGAGTTCAATATCTATTTAATTTAATTTGAGTAGTCGTGCCACAAAGGGGGCTATCATGTAATCGTTAGCAGTTTAACGTTAAGTAGGTTTGATAAGTTCTGGAAAGAAAACGGAGATGCATACTGGTTTATCATAAGTATGCGGTAGACAAACGAAGGTGTCTATGACATGCGGTGAACCTTGATCAATTAGTGAACGCAGTAGATAGACGTATGTGTCTATGACTTGCGGTGATATAGTATCTATGACATGCGGTGAACCTTGATCATAAGTACGCGGTGGACAGACGAATGTGTCCATGACTGAGTCAGTAGTGTACTGAGTCAGTTCCAAGAGTCAGTAGTGTACTGAGTTTGTTATTAACAAGATGATAAGGGTTGAGCAAACAATGTTGAAATACAAAGAAAGATAGTATTGTTAACACTATATCTTAGACACTTCAATCACTTATTATTACGTTATATCATTGATACCCTTTGAGTTTCTATTCACTCAGCTCTCAGTAAGCTGACGGCCATTATTGCCTGGACATTTGCCATCCAGACTATCATGTCCCTTATTCTACAGGTGAGGGAACTTTTGATGACAACTACTACCCTGAGGGAGACTTTGTAGAGGTGGCCTACTAATGACGGTTATACCGGAGAAAGCTATTATGCTAACGACTACCCTGATGCAAGTTATATGATAATTAGTTTTATATTTTTGTTATTTCGGTTGAATTTATAGTTAGCAGGTACTTGGGCATATTTTGTCTCCAGACCTATTGTGATCTTGAGGACCACTCTGATGTTTGTAATTTATAGAATCATATTATATTCAGTTGTTTACTATTTCATGTTTATCTTGTGGACTAGTGCTGTGTGGTGTGGATAATTAGTGATTTCACTTATCATTCCCTATGGACCTAAAAAGGAATTTTTTTTTTCTCTATTTTTGCTGCTCTGGGGCGTGATAGGATTTTTGGTATCTGAGCATTAGGTTATGATACTTTCTTTCAGTAATAGTTTCACAACATTTGGTCCTAGCATTTAAGATTCCCTAAGATGAGATATGAGTTTAAGATATGTTTATGTTTCTGATGATAGATAGTTTCCTTTGTTGGTTAGAATGGATCCAGATTTCCACCTGTTTGTAGATGTGACATGTTATTCATAGCGATACAATGGAGCCAGCCATACCAGAGATATACTAGAGCCACATTCGTCAGACAGCTAGTTGTTACTTGGAGAAGAGGATGTGGACTTCTCTCTATGTTGTAGGCATGACGCACCCGACAGAGATACGTATGGATGCGTATCACTACGTGATGATCCAAGCAGCCATATACCAAGAGATGGCTAGATTGATTCAGAGTAAGCCAGAGGTAGATGAGATTGAGTTGTGAGATATATTCGTCGAGCGGCCTGCACCATCACCGGTACCCTATGTACCAATTCCAGAGCATGAGCTAATTCAGGGTGCAGAGGACCCAGAGCTAGAGGATGAGCATTGTGATAAGGATATTGATGGGGATAGAAAGGAGGAGCCTAAGGATGATGAGGACCCAGCAGAGGAGGAGCCTGCAGATGTCGACGATGATGATGAGTCAGAGGATGACCCGGAGGAGCCAAAGTATGTTCCCGATGAGGAGCCAAGGCCAGACTAGGAGCCAGAGGACCCCGAGGCCATTGAGGCAGATGTAACCGTTGTAGGGGATGATGCAGTAGAAGTAGGAGACCTGATCATAGAGGTTGTAGAGGAGGATGTTCCTGACGAGGAGGTAGTTGTGTCAGAGATACCTATTTTGCATCAGTTACCCATCGGACAGATAGTACACATAGCAGCCGTGGTCGATATGGCAGTAGGATGGATAGCTAAGATGCTTGGACAGCCAGTTGGTTTTGTTACGGGAGAGGCTGCCACATAGCTGAGGGATTTGCTGTAGTAGTTGTTGTAGTCGCTAATCAGGCGATGATGGCAGAGGATGTAGTTGAGGATTGGGATATTGGAGTGGTAGTTGGAGATCTTGCTGCACTAGTTGAGTATGCACCCCTAGAGGAGATGGATATCGTTTTATAGGATAAGACACCACCAATAGGATCGCAAGCTGACGATTTTTTAGTCAGGATCTGCCAGATTTAGTTTTGCTAGTTTTGTATCAGGACATGTTGTCCACATGAGTTTTGGGAGGTTGAGATATAGCTATCGACCATAGCCTTGTATAGACATCAGTAGTAGTGGTAGTATTGTAACTAGCTGACTTTAGTACTATTTTAGCCTTGCCCCATATAGTACACATTTTGACTAGTGTGTACTATGTAGTGCATCTTTTGACATACGAGCAGTACTTTTGTTATTGATTATATGTTTGGATGATATGTGTTGTTTAGTAGAACTGTTAGTTCTTGCTACTTCTTGCTCTATCTTATTTTTGTTTCTATGAGAAGACTTTCCGCTAATCAGTGAGTCTCTTGTAGGTGACACTCGTTATCATTATGGTTAGACTAAAGAATCAAGCATGGTTGGGAGCCCTTATTTCGGAAGGTATGGATCCAATAGGAGTTTTTGAAGCCTTCATGCAAAGGATAGAACATGTAGGAGATACATATAACCACTCTACTCATCAGAGACCCGTTGCACCACCGCCACCAAGACAAATTGGTGATAAGTTATTCGAACATTTCTACGGATTATGCCCAGAGAAATTCCATAGGTTAACGGAGTCATGGCAGGCGGAACAATGGATACAGGAAATGGAATTGATTTTTGAAGTTTTGGAATGTACTAAGCAAGATAAGCATCGCCTTGCCACATTATAATTGACTTACGCTATCGTAGCTTGGTGGGAAGCCGAAAGATCTACAGTGGGAGTTAAAGTTGTAAGGAGAATGCCTTGGGGGATATTCTGGGAAAGATTTCTGGAAAACTAGTTCCTAGAAGATGAAAGAGATCAACAGGGGAGGAACTTCCTTAATCTAGTCCAAGGACGATGGACTATACGAGAATATACTACATAGTTTGAGCTTCTCTTGATTTGTTCAACATATAGTAGACACACCACAGAAGAAGGTGAAGAGGTTTCACCAAGGATTGAACCCCCACCTCAAGCATATGATGGTTGGTCATCTGAATCAATCATTTGAGGGAATTGTCATATTTGCTGCAGGATTAGAAAAGGATGCTTATCCAGCATAGTGACCATAGATAAATCGAACTCAGTTGTCAAGAGGTTTTCAACAGTAGAATTTCTCGAACCAGCCACCAAGACATACCCAAGGGTGGAGACCTCAGGGAAATGTTCAAAGCAACAAGAGAACCTGGGATGGACCAGGAAGCCTCAGTCAAGCTACCCTCAACCCCAGCAATATCAATAGCGAGGACTGCAACCTCAGGCACTGCTTACTGCCCCACCACCGAGTGATAGAGGATGTTTCAACTCTAGAAAGTCGGGGCACATTACAAGGAATCGCACTATTCCCAAGAACCACTATCGTAGCGATCAGTTCTGCCGCAACTGCAATAAGTCAGGACATTTGAGCAAGGATTGTCGTGCACCACGCGGAGTATATTATGGGGCACCAGTTCAAGAAATTTAGGGACCCCCAGATCAGACTAGGATGAATGCTATCATTCTAGTGGAAGAAGGCTTTAATGTTGATGAGTAGCAATACTTAGAAGGTACGCTTGTACTCTTTCATAGTCTAATTATAGCTTTATTCGATACTGGAGCTGCATGTTCATTTATTGCTGTTAAGATTGTGCGTCAGTTGGGTTTAGAACCCCAGACACTTGAGCTAGCTCTTAATGTTGTGTCACCATTAGGAGCGACTATTATGTTGGGTAAAGTGTGCAATGATTGCCCATTATCCTTGGGAGATAGGAATCTTCCAGCAGACTTAATGGTTCTATCAATGTCAGAGCTCGACATTATCCTAGGAATGGATTGGTTAGCTAAGTATGATGCCAATTTGAACTACCCTACCAGGACGATTGTATTTCCTGCGGCGATTAAATTTTAGTGTCAGCCGACAAGCGACATGTTTCTTATAATTGGTTTAGTTACGATCGGGAGTACGAGTACGGAACCAATAATGGATCAGATTCCTACCATACAAGACTTTTAGGATATTTTCTAGGATATTGAAGGACTTCCACCGAAGCGAGAGATAGACTTTTATGTGGAACTAGTACCTGGTACGTTGCCAATATCGAAGACTCGATATAGGATGGCACCAACTAAAATGTTGGAACTAGAGAAGCAAGTTCAGGAGCTCGAAGATTTTGGATTTGTTCGTCTAAGTACGTCACCTTGGGGAGCACCAGTTCTGTTCGTGAAGAAGAAGGACGGAACACTTTGACTCTGCATAGATTACAGGGAGTTGAACAAGGTTACGATTAAGAATAGATATCCACTACCTCGGATAGATAATCTATTCGACCAGTTACAAGGACCAAGGATCTTTTCAAAGATCAATCTACGTTCGGGATATCATCAACTATTAGTTCGACAGGAAGATGTATCGAAGATCGCATTCAGGACAAGATATGAGCATTATGAGTTTCTAGTTATGCCTTTGAGATTGACGAATGCGCCAGCAGTATTTATCACTATACCAAAATAGCAGATTTGTCACTCTTAGTTTTGCTAGCTTTGTCACTGCCTACAGCAGTGACAACATTGTCACCGTCAAAGACAATGACAAATGGGATTGGTGATAAAAGTAACATTTTGTCACTGCCTTAAAGAAATTGTCACTGCTTTAGGCAATGAAAAAATGACCTAAATGATCCCTCCAAAACCACCCCCCCCCCCCTCCCCCCTCCAAAATATTTTATTTCCCCCTGACAACTCACAGACCCACGCCCCCCTCCCCAAAACATGAGAGATGAGACAGATGGAGATGAGAAGTCTCCAACCCTAAAAACATCGTGGCCTCCTCCTCCTCCTCTCCCTTTCTTCCTCACTTCCACCTCATCCTCCTCCTCTCTCACTGCGAATGCACCACCACCACCACCACCACTGCCGCCACTGCCACCGGACCCACCTCCACTTCTTACTCCTACTTTGCCGATGCCTCCACCTGTACCTCCACTTCCTACTCCTTCTTCGACCACCGTGCCCCTCCTACTTTGCTCCTCCTCTACAACTCCCTAAACAAATCCTAACCACAGTAGAGTGAAGCCAGCGATTCCTCCTCATTGGATTCATACTCTCCAGCTAGTTGATTCATACTTTCCCCAGTAAGGTACTGTACTGTATTGATTTTACAAACGCTAATTAATTTCAAAGGGTTTTTTTTTTGTGTTACTATATAAGTTCTTTGGTTGTGTCTTAGTTTGAAGATATAATTTAATTATTTTTGTTTCTCTAATTGAAAACCCACTTGCAGAATAGTTGATTTTTATAATTCAATTTGTTTTTTATTTACTATCTGGGTTGCTGATTTTTCACTGTTTGGATGTGTTTGAAAGCTTGAATATACCTCATTACACTACCCCCAAAAAATAATTTCAATGACTGCTAGTACATGATGTATACACCAACATGTATGGTCATTTTCACTTGTGGCACGAGATTTTAGGTCATACGGTGGAGATTGGTTCAACTTCATAGAAATTGGAATAATATTCTATTATACTAAAAGATAATTTTTGGACCATTTTGATGGAAACCCCAACTTCTCTAGTTAATTTGCATAAAGAAGGCACTAAGTTTGTAAATTTAATTTCCCAAAAGATTAGACCCTTGGGATACTCCATTAAAAATAAATGGATTCAACCCCATGGTCAAATCAATTTTTCAGTAGACCCAATGGGTATAATGACTCTTTTTTTCTTGGTATGCTTTGAACTCAAAAGGTAAAGGAATAAATTAAGGATGGAGTGCTTGTTTCTAAGTTTCAATGGACATAAGGACTCATTTAACTCTCAAAACCAATAATCGACCACTATCACTCAATATGAACTTGAATGAGCTTAACCAAAGAGACCATTCCTTCTTCAATTAAATGAGGCTCCCAGATAATTGGCATATCGTTCTCCTTCTCCATTCCTTCCAAGACCAAATTTTCAGCCGCTTCGTGCCTTGAATCTGAAAATTGTGCTGCTTTTAATACATCAGAACTTGAATCTAGTAGAGAAGCCTCTTTTCCAATTTGTCGTAATCTACTATCTGCCGAATAACCCCAACCGAACAATTTCCGATCCTTGGTCAGTGACATTACATGGCCCCAACCAAGTGAAACCTGTTAGACAAAAAAGGATATTTAAACATTCCCGTGATATCAGAAAATGAACATTAGATATGCTAGAAACAACACTCAAAAATTTTAAGATTAGCTAATATTGGGTAAACTACAAGATCACGGTGTTAGGGTGTGTTTGGAATTACAACTTCAGACTTCATTCCCATCGATTGTAGTTACTGTGTGTTTGGAAGATGCTATACAATGTATTCTCATCAATTGAAATTACATTATCTTCTTCATCTTCAACTTATTTTAGAGATGCAATCTTTTGAATTTTTATTTTATACAAAAGAAATTACATTTTTATTTTATATGCCTATTTTTATTATATAAATTAGGCATATATGTTCCTTCTTTTGGCATTTTTTTTTAATTTTTTTCTTTCATTGTTGTTGCTCATCTCTTTTTTCCTTTATTTCTTTTCGGAATTAGGATGATATTAGTGATTATGATGGTCGGGCACGGGCAATGCCTTGCCTTTAATTCTGAGATTTACTCTGTGTGTTTCAAGAGTGTATGACTATGTGTGTAAAGAACATAGAGTGTATAATAGAATTCAATACACCCACCCACATATAGTGCATATGCATATACAAGAAGAAATGGAGAAGAAAAAAGCAATAAAAGGTGATGTTGTTTGTTGCAACTGGTAAAAACACAAATATACTAATAAAAGGTGATGTTTGTTGCAACTGTTTTAGATATCAATTTTGCATATTTGAATTGCTATTAGCTATAGTGTCTTTGTTTATCTCTTTGCCCAGATTTCAACTATGTAGTGAGTTTGTGGTCTCTTTAATTAATGAATATGTTCAAGTAAGCCCCAAAACTTGTGATTAGGCAGTATCTTACAGTTTCAGCAATCATGTGGGAAAATTTTGATTTTACTGTTGGGATCGATACAGCCGGGCAAAAGAAATTTGGTGGCCTTAGAGATGGTTACTAGTAACTAAATACTAGTAATCAGTATTTTTATATTCAATCTGGAGACTCCTGGAGCTCTATTACTTGGTTCTTGATTAAATCCATGATTCTGTTTCTCAGCTTCATACTACTGCGGGCTGCCCATTCCATTTGTAAAGACATGGCACCTTTCTAGTTATCAATTCTTTGTAAAACTGTCACTTAATTCCACAAGTTCTTATGTTGTAGGATTTACCTGTCTATAAGCTTCATTTCAGAACACTGGGCACAAGACAAGTGCCACAAGATTTTACAATTTTGGGTTTTGCTGAAAACCTTGGTTGAGGAATATTCTAGATTTTGATGGCAAATTCTGCTCGTTATGTGTCATAACATGATGTTTACATAATTTATTTTCATTAGAATCTCAGTATGAGTGTGAAAGGAAATTTTTGGTTGCAAGAACTTGAGCACTTGTTGCTTAAGAGTGGTTAAGGATTATAACCAGTTTTTCACAAGATAAATAACAGATGTGCACGTTCTGAGGCATTAATAGTTGGCATGGCACAAGACATCTTGCGCTTAGATTCCAATTTATTAAATATGTCCAGCTTCTAAATGATCCCCTGGTGTTGTTGTTTGACTTATGATAGAGGGATTTTCGTGATTTTGGTAAGAGTATCTTGTTGGGACTTAAACTGTTAGGATTTAGGAAAGAACACTTACAATGTGATGAAGTTGTTTTCTTAAGAAAATCAATGTGATGTTTTTGTACCAATTGATAAAAATGTGATGAAATGGCTTCTCTTTGTAGGATTTTGATATAATCAACTGTTGATTTGTTGTAAAATCATTCTTTGAACATGTACAAGCTCTTTTGGTCTTCAACTAGTTTGAACTTTTGATTTTGTAAACTTCAGGTATTCCCAGTATCAGGGACTGAAATGGGAACTCTAATTAGCCTTGGCGGAAGGATTCCTGTGAATTCTTCCACGATTCTTTTAAAGGAAAAAGGTACCAACTTTTACTGATTTTCAATTCGGTCGTTTTCCTTAAATCTGTTTCACTATTTTGTTGATTTCTATCACACTTTTATTTTGTTTTAGGGATTTTCATGGCTAATATTGATTACTAGTTTTATTTCATTGAGATTCACTTGGGCTTAGTCCGGTATTAGACAAAACAAAAATGTTGTGTATTTCTTTATTTTTCTAAATGACGGACAACTTTTTGGAGAAGACGTATCCATTTACCTTCACTTCCTTATGTTCAAGTTCAAGTCTATTTCCAGTGCTATTTCCTTTAAGTCCTAGTTCTTAATCCTGTGCTATGTTCAAGTTCAAAAATTAAATCTGTTTTATGTTCCCTCTTTTAGTGAGCTAAGCTCTGTTTGCTATCTAGATAACTGTTTGCATTCAACAAGTAGGTTGGAGGGGGAGGGAGTTAACGTATAACCAGTACTGTTGGAATATGTTTCTGTAAAGAGTTTAGTGAAGAGTGTGTACAAATTCACCAAAAAGTGTTACAAAAATAGATGTGGCTGACTTTGTTGTCTTTAATTGTTCACATACAAGGAAGGTAAGATTGACGAGGATGTTGACTATAGAGTTAACATGGGATTGCTGATTTAGGAAACAGTTGAAAGAGTGGCATGAAGTGGACTAATAGGTATATAGTAAAAAGGGAACTTTATAAGCTAGCACTATACTATTAAGCCATGGTTTTGGGACATAATAATTGCACAGTTCTTAGAAAATTTCTAGAGAAGGAGCTTGCAGAGTTAAGTATGTTTAGAAGATGAATAGTAATATGATAAGGAACCAACAGTGAACAAATCAAGGACAAGCTAGAGCCAACATTAGTTAAAGACAAGATGAATGAAGTTTCTTAGCATTCAATTAACAGTGATAAATTGCATTTTGAGGATAGAGGAAGACCAAAGGAAGTTGGATGAAAACTATGATTGATGACATGGTAATAAATATGTTTGAAAATTATAGCTCTAGATAAAATGAATAGCTATTAGGTTTAAGAAGCCAATCTTAAGCAGTTGATAAAAAGCCTAGTTTGCCAATTTGAACAATTATATGCTGAGCTGTGGACTTAAATTGGATACAGTTTACTTTTATGAATTGTCAAAATTCATATACTACTATGTTACACACGTGCGTGTTGGGCAGAAGAGAACTTCCTCATTAACGTGAAGTTAATAGATTGACAAGTTGAATAAATTTGACATTAGTGTAGCCTATAGTTTAGGGAGATAGTCATTATCCACCAGCTGATCAGTACAAGTGGCTAGAAAAAGACCTGACTAGAAAAAGACCTGACTAATGTTGACAGATTTGTAACTCCATGGCTGGTAGCTGCTTGGCATCCACCTTGGTGTCTAGCTTTGGGCATGGGATCCTCAAGGTACTCTCTCTCTCTCTCTCTCTCTCTCTCTCTTTCTCTCTCTGTAATACCTGTAATTTCTCTACGTGCAATAATACGAGTTTTATGAATTTCTATATCTGGTCTATTATTACATTATTATTTTATTTATGTGACTGTATCAGTGTAATGTAATTACTAATTAGACTATAATCACTGCACTGACTCGACCGTAATTAGAATTAACTTAGTCCCGTAACCGGACCCGGACATTAGAAATAATACCCGATTGCATGTAAATCGAGACTGACATGCATATCAAGAATATTTGCATGCAAATCGAGGTAGTGGCACAAAACTCGAGGTGGGCCCCACATGGTCGACCACATGGCAGCCCATGCACCACATGGAACCACCTCCCTTGCCACTTGTCCACCTCTAGGACACTTGTCCATGCATGTACACTCTAGCACATGCATGGTGACACATATCCCACCACCATCTCTATATAAACATGCCTATATTCATGCATTACACCCTTGGCCATTTACAATCTGCATATAGAGTTAGAGAGAGCTAGGAGATGAACTCCATGGAGAGATAAGAGATACATGGAGATGGAGAAGAAGACCTAGGAAGAAGTCTCCACCATTGAGGTTGTGTTCAAGCTTCCTAAGCTCAAATCCAAAGCCCAAGCTCAATTTCAAGTTTAAGTGAGTATTCTAACTCACTTTAGAACCTATATAGTGTGTAGTAATGTTTATTATGTGCTTGATGTTGATAGTTTGAGAGATCCATGCCATGCAAGATAAATTTTCACCTTTCGGTTCTTCGTGACGAAATGGATGTTCTTGTACTCCGTAACGCTTTCGGTTCTTCGTGACGAAGCGGTGATTCTTTGAGTGAAGACTCCTTTCGGTTCTTTGTGATGGAATGGATGTTCTTGTACTCTGTAAACGCTTCAGTTCTTCGTGATGGAGAAGCGGTGATTCTTTGAGTAAAGACTCCTTTCAGTTCTTCGTGACGAAATGGATGTTCTTGTACTCCATAACGCTTTCGGTTCTTCGTGACGAAGCGGTGATTCTTTGAGTGAAGACTCCTTTCGGCTCTTCGTGATGGAATGGATGTTCTTGCACTCCGTAAACGCTTCGGTTCTTCGTGATGGAGAAGCGGTGATTCTTTGAGTAAAGACTCCTTTCGGTTCTTCGTGATGAAATGGATGTTCTTGTACTCCGTAACGCTTTCGGTTCTTCGTGACAAATCAGTGATTCTTTGAGTGAAGACTCCTTTCGGTTCTTCGTGATGGAATGGATGTTCTTGTACTCCGTAAACGCTTCAGTTCTTCGTGATGGAGAAGCGGTGATTCTTTGAGTAAAGACTCCTTCCGGTTCTTAGTGATGGGATGGATGTTCTTGCACTCCGTAAACGCTTCGGTTCTTCGTGATGGAGAAGCGGTAATTCTTTGAGTAAAGACTCCTTTCGGTTCTTCGTGACGAAATGGATGTTCTTGTACTCCGTAACGCTTTCGGCTCTTCGTGACGAAGCGGTGATTCCTTGAGTGAAGATTCCTTTCGGTTCTTCGTGACGAATTGGATGTTCTTGCACTCCTTAACACTTCGGTTCTTCGTGACGAAGTGGTTGATGAAAGATGTTTTTGGTTGATGAAAGATGTTTCGGCTGACGAAGGATGTTTTGGTTGATGAAAGATGGTTTGGTTAGCAAGAGATACTTTGGGTTTGTAAATGACGTCGGATGTTAGAAATGATTGATAGTGGCGTTAAGAATATCGAGACGAGTTTTCTCAGTTGGACGTTTTCTTTTCGAATACGTGGTTAGGTATATTGGTAGTTATGGCCCAATGGTGAGAACGCAAAGATCTTAAAAGATATGTTAAAAAAATAATAAGGGTATCTTTGTTGTGCTTTACTATATACGTTCCATTTGATTTAGCTTACTCACTCAGCTTTCATAAGCTGACGACGTTCATGTCGCTGGACATTCCCATGTCCAGCTTATCCAGGTAACGAGTACACGGGTTATGATGCTACGCAAGCGGAGAACGTGGAGGAAGAGTACACCGAAGATGGCTATGGATATACTTGTTAGAGAGAAGACTAGTGGCTGTCTTTTGTAAATGTCTATGGTGGAAAGCTCTATCAGAAGACTTATTATAGCTTTTGTAAGGCCCTAGAGCCATAAGACTCTGATGTATCTACCATGATGTAATAGTTAACTAGTACTGTGGCCTTTCTTTGTAATATATCAATGTGAGCAGATGTTGGTTTTATCCTTTTGGTTACGTTGTTTAATATTATTATTTGGTCACGGACAAATCGGTACTGCAACCAGTCACGTGCCTCAGGGTCCAAGATGAAAATTTTAAAATTTTCCATATTTTGGCTACGCCAGGGCGTGACACACTCTCTCTCTCTCTCATGTGTATTAATTGTGTCTAGAACTATAGTAACAGTTGACCGATGTTTGATATGCAAGTTATCTACTGTGAATAGCTTTGTAAATTAGTAGTGAGAAACTCAACTAAAAATGAACAAATTGGAAGTAAGACGTCATAAACAAGTATGTGACATTGATTTAATATCTTGCTATACCTTCAGTGAGATGGTCTGTAGAGGACCTAGAGGACAGTGTTAATAGTTCACGATATGCTGTCCTGGAATTGAACTGTTGCAATTAGAGAGTTGTATCACTGAATTTTTGAAAACATCCTTCAGCCGAAAAACTATGGTTGAGTTATTCAACTCATCATCAAATTTGAACAGAAATGAAATGTTAAAACTGTAGCCCTCCCAGTAGAAGTGTCCACTTTCAAAAGATTCTGCATAGAGAAAATAAACAATGGTGACTAGGTGATACGATGATAGAATATAGTAACATTGATCACTCGAGACATTAGTTCCCTCAGGAATACGTTAAAATTTGACAATGGTTGTTAGAGTCAGTCAATGCGATTCACAAATCATAACTTTAGACTTTAAGTTCAAGTGGAAAACTTTATAACACATTCACCCTTGCTATTGCATAAACCTTGTGTAAATTGTTATTGTGTTCATTTTAAGCACCACATGTGTTTTTATAGGTACAAACTATATACATATACATTTGTATTTATTATCTTAAACGTGAATCTTGCAGTGTTTGGTTGATGCTTGAAAAACATTTATTATCATATACATTTCTATTTATTATCTTCATACAAATGCTCAGTTAGTTTCAACTTAAATGTTTTATGCCAGGGAAAAATCATTTTCCATCTTATTTTCCAGTGTTTGGTTGATGCTTGAAAAACATTTTTACAAGTAACAAAACAATGCACTCAAAGGCACTTTGATAAGGGCACCTGCAGTTTTTTTTAACATGAACTTGTATTGCTACTATAATAATATATGTGCGTACATATACAAAACTACTTGTGCACACAGTTACAAAAATATATTCATAAGCATATACATATATTTTGACTGATTGGGAGCATTGTAGAAATAAATGACTTATGGAAGAGTCTTTCTGTTTTCAACAATTCAAGCTACTTACATTTTCTGAAAAAACTTTGTAAAACATTTTACGGACAAACAACTAAAGTTGCTGAAAAATTTTTTGAGCAAATATTTTCCGTCAAAACAAACAAGGCGGGAGCGGTAAGAAAAAGAAACGCTGTGAAAATCAAGGTAAAGAATTCACGAAACACAAAAGGGGACAAAGAAGAGACCACTAAATCGCTTTCTTGCAACTACAGTGGAAAGCAAGCTATGCTGATAAAAGATAAGTTCCCCTTCCAGTTCGTCTTTCGGAGAAAGTTCTAAAACACCCGTATTCCTTGCCTCGAGCAATTGTTCTAAATCTACTCCATCAAGTTTAGGAATCTTGTCTGTGTTAGTTGAATGCTGATTTTGTTTATTATAACAAATAGCAGAACTGGAAGATGCTTCGAAAGAAGAAATTTCTCAATCCCTTGAACCTGTCAGGTGAAGTAAATAAACACATGACCCCAACAATTGTAGAAACACAAGCATAAGTCAAGAAATTACCATCAAACTCATGAGTTAAGTTATCTGAAATTAACTCATTCTACATTTGCATCAATTTGTTTCGGACGAGTGGGTGGATGTACGAACTAGACACAGCTTCAGCCATTCTATATCATAGAAATGTAGAAATTTGTAGAAGTTAAAGTAAAAACACATAATTCCAGGACAGTAAGAAGACACCTCATCAAGAAAAAGCATACAAGTGCATCACAGGACTCTGAGCAGAGAGAGCTCCATCATCTGCTAGACGACCTTCGAGAAGGCTGCAGTTCAGAGGTTTGGCATAATCACCTGTCCAACATATGGTTTTGAGTACAAAAAAGTGGCCAAAATTAGTCCCTAAATACACTCAAAAGAAAAGTAATTATGATTTAGCACAATTTCACTATATTGTTTGACGAATAGTGTCTTCGAGGATGTCTGGACATAAAATCTAACAACAATAATGGAGTTGAGTTTTTTCTCACACTCCGATTGTTTAGAATCATCACTACACACAAAAATAGACTTCTGCATTAATAGGTAGTTGTTTGTTGATGATAGTTTAACCCAGATCAGTTTGTGCTTCTCTTATTTTGTATTTAATGGTCTATATATATATCTATCAAGTATACTTTGCTCATTCTATGTTACTATGTCTGTTGCTCTGAATAATATGGCACTCCATTGCAGATTTCTATCTTTTTTCTCGGATGGATGATTCTGATGATATACATGCTGCTTTGGCTCTAATGTATGGATATGCGGCAAGATATACTCCATATATGGTCATTGAAGCCAGAATAGATGCACTTGTTGTATGTACTACGTCCTTTCTATTCCTTTTATATCTACCCGGACTTATATTGTGGCTACATCTTTGTTTTATGCATGAATCCATCTCTAATTGTCTACTTGCACACATAAATTCTTTTCTTTTTGTTCGTTTTCCTTAAAAACATATTTGAGATTGCTTTTACCCTGGACTATTCATCAAAAGTAACATAATAGGGTCTTAGCATATTGATGAGCTAAAAATGGTTTTGAACAAAAGGTGTTATATTTACAAGCTTACTTTGCTAGTTAGAACTGATTTATGTCACGTTTTATGACTACTAGAGGTGACTTAAGAGTAAAAGATGTGGGTTTGACATTTCGTTAAGCTCTGCTTGAAAATTTTTCTATTATAAAAAGCTAAATATTTCATATTGTAACAACTTGGACTTTTCCTTCTTTCGTTCTTTCTTAATTTTTCTCCCAGCATCACACCTAGCCTCCCCCATTATATGGACAATGTTTTAGATTAACTTCGGCATGTGCACAATCTGCAATATGTCTGGGTATTGGAATCTTTAAAATTCCAAAAATATCTAATGGTCATGGTAAAATTCTAGAAGCGTATTAGGCGAAAATTAAGTACTAAACATGTTGTATTTGAAGTCAGTACTCCAACCATGTCAGAACATTTATACAAAAGAAAATGAATAACAAACTTTTGGGCACTCTAGTGAAGAGGGGGTCCAAAGATATTCTCCATTTTGCTTATTGTTCACTAATGGACCAATGGTACTTCACATTTTTGAAAACAAAATACAAATATATGTAATGTACGTTGCATAACTCAGTTTAGTGTACATGAACAAGTTGGCGCAAGTTCTCACAAAACATGCTCACTAGCAAACTCTGAGCATCATTGTCTGAATTTATTGGAGAAACACAGAAGCTAAAGTGTTTCGGTGTTTGTAAGATTTGAAATATTGCTGCCGTCAGTGAGTAGTGGCCATAAAAAAAGTTTTAGTAAGATTTGGAATTTGGATGGCCACAGATATTTATTGTGCCTGTCCTGATTCCCCAGTTTGTAAATGCACATTGTGCCTTGCGCTGTCAATATTCCTCTCTATATGCCAGCTTTGTGGACTTTGTCTTGCAGTTTATTTGCAACTCATTTCATTTACCTGATATAATCTATGCATGAATGCATTAAGTTATAAGTAACCAATTATGCCACTGTTATCTTTTCTGAGACTATTCTAAATGGTTTACATGATCTTTAAACTGAATGATTTTTTCTTACATAGTGCAGTTGGAAACTTTGAAGATAGTTCAAAAGAGATTCCAACTAAAGCTAAAGCAGTTCTTGGCTCCTTAAGAACTATGGCTACTCAGACAAGTATTTTTTTTTTCTTTTGTTTGAGATTTTGGGAAGTTCCAATATTATAATAACTCTGGTGGCTAAATTCATTTGCTTGTAAATTAAATTTTGTTTGTAAATATCCATTATTAATTTGTCTTTTACTTTCATTTATTTTTATTTATTTTCTGTGTCGTGCCCACAGATATGGGCAATTTGTGTTTATAGGTAAATCGTATTGAATTGTAATTGCATAGCAAGTTTTGTTTTTTTTTCTCAGTTTCTTTCAGAATTGTCACCATTCTAAACAGTGAAAAAAATCTTTTTTAAGAATTGTCACCATTTTTTTCACTGTTTAGAGAGGTGACCAATTAAAGGCAATTGTCACCAACAATTGTCACCGCTACAAGCAGTGACGATTTTAAAATTATTGTCACCAACATTAATTGTCACTAAACAGAGCAGTGACAAAATTGAAATTATTGTCACCAACTTTGTCACCGTTAAGAGCAGTGACAAATTTAAAATTATTGTCACGGTTCCTAGCGGTGATAAAGGGAAGGAAATTAACCCTTTAAGGGGTCCTCAAATGGGCAGTGACAAACAAAATTGTCACTGCCTAATATTTTTTGTCACCCCCGAAAATGTCACAGTCAAGAGCAGTGACAAAGGCCCTTTGTCACCTCCCACAGCAGTGACAAATCGGCCATTCTGGTGTAGTGAAATTATATATAGATTTGATGAATAGAGTATTCAGACCATATCTGGATAGATTCATTATAGCTTTCATTGACGAGATCTTGATCTACTCAAAGACGGAGGAAGATCACAAGGAACACTTACAGATTGCTTTGCAGACACTCAGAGATAGCAAGTTGTATGCAAAATTCAGCAAGTGCGAATTTTGGCTACAAGAGGTCGAATACTTAGGGCACGTTAGATCTCAGGATGGCATCTTCGTGGACTTGTCTAAGATCGATGCAGTCTTAAGATGGAACAAACCTACTAATGCGACGGAAGCTAAGTTAGAAGTTTTCATGGTCTAGCAGGATATTATCGAAGGTTTGTAGAAGGATTTTCCAAGATAGCAGGACCTTTGACGAATTTAACAAGGAAGGAGATGAAGTATGAATGGACAGACAAGCATGAGGGTAAATGACTTCTGTACCAGTACTCGCGATACCTAAGAGTGGAGTAAGTTATGTGATCTATAGTGATGCCTCGCACCAAGGACTTGGGTGTGTGCTTATGCAAGACAAGAATGTCATTGCGTATAGATCTAGATAATTGAAGGTACATGAGAAGAATTATCCGATGCATGATCTGGAAGTAGCAACAATGGTTTTTACATTGAAGATTTGGAGACACTATCTCTATGGAAAAAAGCATGACCTATTTTTCGATCATAAGAGTTTGAAGTATTTGTTCTCTCTGAAGGAGTTGAACATACGACAACGAAGATGGATGGA
Source organism: Hydrangea macrophylla (assembly GCA_033977485.1). NCBI lineage: Eukaryota > Viridiplantae > Streptophyta > Magnoliopsida > Cornales > Hydrangeaceae > Hydrangea > Hydrangea macrophylla. Next base: position 37,096,700 of record CM066990.1, read on the forward strand.
ATTACTCCAGGACTACGACTTTTCATTGCAATACCATCCTGGTAAAGCAAATGTCGTTGTATATACTTTGAGTCATAAACCTCGACTAGTAATCGCTGCATTACTAATTCAAGAATAGAAAGCATTGGAGGTTTTAGCCGATTTCGAGCTTCAGCCAGTGAAACGAATGGAAGGACTACATTTTGGATGCCTTATGGTACAACCAACTTTGATCAGCCGTATCATAGAAGCTCAACAGACAACAGAAGATTTAAATTTATGGTTCGCCATGATGTCAGCCGGTCTGGAGTATCAATACAGATGGAGCATTACGATCTAAAGGTAGACTCCGTGTACCTGACGAAGAAAATCTCTGGAAAGACATATTGGATGAAGTACATAAGTCATGAATGACGATTCATCTTGGAGGTACAAAGATGTATAAGGATCTAAAGAGGAATTTCTGGTGGGAAGGAATGAAGAGAGAAGTGATTGAGTATGTTTCCCAATGTCTTACTTGTAAAAAAGTAAAGGCAGAACATCAGAAACCACCGGGACTATTACATCCATTACCAATTCCTCAATGGAAATGGGAATACATCACTATGGATTTTGTGGTAGGATTGTCGAAGTCTCAGCAGAACCACGATGCTATTTAGGTAATTATGGATCGACTTACAAAGACTGCACATTTTATCACCTACAATATGACGTATCCGGAAGAACGTTTAAGCCAGATGTATCTACAGTACGTAGTACGGTTACACTAAGTACCTATGTCTATCGTGTCAGATCGAGATTTGCGCTTTACAGCAAAGTTTTGGAAGAGTCGCCAAACAGCGATGGGAACAACATTAAACTTGAGTTCAGCTTTTCATCCACAGACTAATGGACAAACTGAACGGGTCAACCAAGTGATAGGGGACATGCTACGCGCTTGTGTGATTATTTTGAGAGTTCTTGGGAGACACACTTACCTTTGATCGAGTTCACCTACAACAATAATTATCATTCAAGCATAGGGATGGCGCAATTGAAGCTTTGTACGAATGACCTTGTCGATCGCTGTTATGCTGGGTCGAACTCGGAGATACTCAACTTCTTAGTCCAGAGATGGTACGAGAGACCAACGAGAAGATTCAGATCGTACATGAAAAAATGAAGACAGCTCACATCCGACATAAGAGTCATGCTGATAAGCGAGGCAAAGACTTGGAGTTCGTCGTTGTAGATCATGTGTTGCTTAAAGTTTCACCTATTCTCGGGATTGTTCATTTCGATCAAAAGAGAGGCAATTTATCGCTGCGATTCATCGGGGTGTTCGAGATTCTTGAACGTGTTGGGAAGGTTACTTATTGAATTGTGTTGCTGCAGAAGATATCAGGAGTGCACAACGTTTTTCACATCAGTATGCTGAGGAAGTATGCCTACAACCCAGCACATGAGATCAACTTCGAAGATATTGAAGTCAACAACAATGTTACGTTCAATGAAGGACCAGTTCGCATCATGGATCAAGGGATTAAGAAGTTCAGAAACAAGGAAACTCTGTTGGTCAAGATTCAGTGGAAGTATCATGAAGAGGCAGAAGCTTCGTGGGAGCTAAAGTCAGAGATGTGTGAGAAGTTTCCATTTTAGTTTCAGCCTTATATGTTTTTGATTTCGAGGGCGAAAACCTTAATGAGTGGTGGATGATGTAATACCCTGTATTTTCTATAATTATTTATTCAGAAAGATTCTATATACTTCCTTTGATCATTTCATGAAAATTTACTTTCAACCGATCAATGTTCTCTCGAGCGATCGAGCATTTCAAAGTTCAAGCGATCGAACATTCTTCAATCGATCGAAACCCTACCGACCTAAATTTATGAAGTAGTCCCAACTTCAATCGATCAAACCCCTTTTTCAATCGATCAAACCTGACCGATCTGCTCTTGAGTGATCGAACTTAATTCGATCGATCGAACCTGTAATCATCAGGATTTCTAGGTTTCACACAAAGACAGCCACTTGCACCCTTTCCCCTCTATATATACCTTGTGTTCGTGTGTGGGAGTGTTCAGAACACCTGAGAGTTTGAGAGAGAGAATTGATACTTGTTATATATATTACACACATCTATATATATACACACACATACGGTATATATACTCTATTTGAGAAAGAAAAGGCAGAGGAGAAGAAGAAGAGGAATAGAATCTGAGAGACAGAGACGGAGAAAGATAAGAGGAGGCCATTGAAGCTTAAAGCTCAAGCTTGACATTTCCAAACGCACCCCTAGCACCTTAAGTGAGTTTTTACTCACTTAGTTTCATTATTAAAATGTATGCAAGTTGTTGGTGATGTTTAGATGTAGTAAACACGTCCGTAAGACATTTATATTGTTGTTTTACAAAATCTGCTAGAGAAGACGACTCTCGAGCGATTGAATTGAGTTCAATCGATCGAATGTTTCAATCGATCGAATCAACTTCGATCATTCAAACATTCTTTTCCTCAATCGATCGAGTTGGTTTCAATCGATTGAACTTTGCAGAACATGGTTTTGTTTCTTTCGTTTTTATATATGATGTTCGATCGTTCGATTCTCGATTTGAACTTCTATTGTGCGACTTTTGGTTAATCAGGGATAATGTGACAACAAAGATAAGTATAATTAAGAATAATGGATGAATGTGATAACGTTAAATACTATGCAATTCATGTACGAGTTCGATATCTGTTTCTTTTAATCAGAGTAGTCTTGCCACAAAGGGGGCTGTCATGTAATCGTTAGCAGTATAACATTAAGTAGGTTTGATAAGTTCTGGAAAGAGAACGGGGATGCATACTGGTTGATCATAAGTACGCGGTAGATAGACAAAGGTGTCTATGACATGTGGTGAACCTTGATCAACTGGGGAACGCGGTAGACAGACGTATGTGTCTATGACTTGCGGTGATATATTATCTATGACATGTGGTGAACCTTGATCATAAGTATGCAGTGGACAGACGAATGTGTCCATGACTTACGATAAACCTTGATCATAAGTATGCGGTAGATATGACGATAGGTCGTGGCAATAGAATTGATGTGTCGATACTTGAAGTATTAAATCCCCGACATGCGGTGGACTGTCCATATGTTCTTAAAAGCGGGGGATGGACTGACGCATTATCTACGACTTGTAGTGTACGCAATATATGACCTCTACTTGCGGTGTTACGCGATAGAAGGTATCTATGACTTGCGGTGATGCGCTAGACAGAACATTGGTGTATCCAGGAGTTTTACAATCAAGTATGTTCCAAGAGTCAGCAGTGTGCTGAGTTTGTTATTAACAAGACGATAAGGGTTGAACAAACGATGTTGAAATACAGAGAAATATATTATTGTTAACACTATTTATTAGACACTTCAATAACTTATTATTACGTTATAGCATTGATACCCTATGAGTTTCTATTCACTCAGCTCTCAATAAGCTGACGGACGTTATTATCTGGACATTCCCCGTCCAGACTATCATGTAACTTATTCTGCAGGTGAGGGAGCTTACGATGACTGCTACTACCCTGAGGGGGATTTTGCAGAGGGTGGCCCCACTGACGACGGTTATACCGGAGAAGGCTATTATACTAACGACTACCCTTATGCCAGCTGAGGATCTGAAGATGTTATAATTAATTTTAATTTCCATTATTTCGGTTGAATTTATAGTTAACGGGTACTTGGGCATATGTTGTCTTCAGACCTGTTGTGATCTTGAGGAGCACTCTGATGTTTGTAATTTATAGAATCGTGTTATATGTAGTTGTTTACTGTTTCCTGTTTATCCTGTAGACTAGTATTGTGTGGTGTAGATAATTAGTGACTTTCACTTGTCATTCCATATGGACCCAAAAAGTAAATTTATTTTTCTCTATTTTTGCTTCTTCGGGTCGTGACAAAAGATGGCTGTTTCAATTGCTAATTGGAGTTGAAAAAATTTGATGGATCAATTTAGGGGTGAACAAAAATGTGTACTTTTTTTTTTTGGTCCATTTTCTTTTAGGTTAACCAAAAAAGGGTAGGAATGAATTAAAGAAAAGTCTACAGGTTACAAAAGACAGTTGAATGAGTGATGACCTTTAAGTGGTCTCTAATGTCTTAATCGACCTTGTTCCACAAAAGGTAATAGGTGAACCCAAAAGGTCCCCAACCACTGATCTAGAAATAAACTACCCAGGAGTAAATCATGTGCTAACATACGACTCCTGTTTTATTGTTCTTACTCGTGTATATTTCAAGATATAAAATAGAATATCATTTCTGTTTTTAGTTACGATAGCATAGTCATCAATTGTTTGATGTGAGAAGGAAGAAAAACAAATATAGTAATATTTAGGGTTATTTACATTTTATTCCTGTGTTTAGACTCATTTATATTTTACCCTCTGTACTTTAACAGTTGACACTTAATTCCATTGTGGTTTTGGAATAAAGTGAAACAGTTACGATTTCTCTCAAAACTGATGAAATTCCTAAAATTTGACAAAAAATATTGCTAACACTTAATCCTCTTGTGAGCCTAATTTTGGGATTGACTCCCTATGTGGGTATAATTCTTTCATTTAACCCATCTATGTATAGTTAATTTTAAACACTTAACCCCTTTGTGGTGCTAATTTTGGGGTTAACTGCATATATAGGGTTAATTTTAATACTTAAACGCTATGATGTGCGCTAATTTTAATACCTAATCCCCATCTGGAGCTATTTTAAGAGAAATCGTAATAGTTTTATTTTAGTCCAAAACCACAGAGGGTTAAATGTTCACTTTTGAATCTTGTGAGATAAAGTAAAAATAGAACTAACCACTAGACGTAAAATACAATTTACCCTAATATCTATAAATATGAATGAGTTCTTTAATAATGAGAGTTTTGAAATGAAAGCATATACTGAGGCACGTTTACAGCGAGCACAACTCACAAACGTAATTTATAATTGAGGGTTAAATGCATTGTACTACTTTTTGGTTAGGTCCATTTTTACTTTATTTTCTATGATTTAAAAGTGGACACTTAATCCTCCTGTGGTTTCGGAATAAAGTAAAACTATCAAGATTTTCATCAAAACTGATGAAAATTTAAAATTGGCCAAAAAAATTAACACTTAATCCCCTTTGTGAGGTTAATTTTGGGGTTAATCCCCTATGTTGGGATGATGCTGTCATTTAACTCACCTTTGTGTGGTTAATTTTTAATACTTAACCCATTTTTGGGGGTAATTTTACTCTTAGGCTTAAATGCCTAAGGGAGGTTAATTTTCACACTTGTACTCTCTTATATGGGGGTTAATTTTAACACTTCATCCCTACGGGCTTATTGTGAGATAAATCTTGGTAGTTTCACTTTAGTCCAAAATCACAGGGAGTTAAGTGTTCTCTTTTGAACTAGGGGAGGGTAAAGTGAAAATGGGTCTAACCATAGGGGTAAAATATAATTAATCCTACTTGTAATCTAGTGTTTGATAAAATTGTGATTGCAATTATAATCCAAAAAAATTGTGAGAGAAGTGCTTTTAGCCAATTGTATTTTGGGTTAATTACAAAATATATCCTTGAAATTTAGTCCGTGAATCATTTTAGTCCTAGTAGTATCAATTAAATCAATTTGGTTCCAGGCGTTTTTAAAAGAGAAGCAATGTGGTCCAAATGTCCAATTCTCTGAAAAAAATTAATAGAATTTACTCACATGCAATGCATTATCATGCCTTTTAGGGTCTAAAATAGACCATTAATCTCCCTACCCGCTTATTAGTGTATCTGTGCAAGTGGGTGAATTTTGTCAATTTATTTAACCGATTAAGATATTTGTACCATATTACTTCTTTTTAAAAACCTTCAACCCCAAATTAATGCAATTAAAACTTTAAATACTAAGATGAAACATAGACCCAACCTCATACTATTGTAATTTTTATTTTTATTTTTTGAGTAATAATAGTATTGTATTTAAGCGTTGTATTTTTATGCAAATAATTGTTCTCTCAGTACAGTCGCCATCACCATACGTTGAGTTCGACAAACGGGACCCTCAAAGTCACAGACTCACATGTCACGCATTAATTGCGATTTGCCATGACTTCCCTCGTGCATCCAAAAGAGCAGAAAAACAGAAAATTAAATTTAAAAAAAAAAAACAAGTGACAATGTAGAGGCCTGGCGCCCTGGCCCATATCACCTAATATCATTGGTTTTTCCCTACTAAAGCTGATTGGCACGTACTTCCTCTGTTCTAAAAAGACTAAAATTATTCTCATACTTTGAAAACTTAATTGTTTTTTTATTGTTATTTATTTATTTATTTTTTTATTAGTGTTATAGGGCCCTTGTAATTAGAGGTTAGTAGTTAGTAGCACACACACAAAAAGGGCGCGAAAGCACAGAGGGAGTCAAAATCCTAATTAAATAAATATTCCCTAATGCGGACCCAAGGTTTCAAACCCACAACCACCCACTTAGGGGTCCTGACCATGTCATCTAAGTGAGATAGTTGAAAATCTAATTGTTGCATGCGTTTAATTTTAACTTTTCAAAATTTTTTTAAAAATATTTTTCATTAATTCAAAGAAACGGTAAAAATTTAAATTTTCAAATATTTAACTTCGACATTTCAAAGATAACAATTATTTTGGGATATACCAAAATAAAAAGAATTACAATAATTTTGGGACAAAAAAAAAATATAAATGAGGAAATTTCTATGATACGGTTTTGGATATATATATATATATAGTCAAATTTTATATCCCACCACTTTATGATATGATCCCAACAAATTGTGATCAGGTCCCAAAATGTTGTGTGGTTGAAAACATCAAATTGTATCATAGAAGGTCCGATACATAAAATATCAAGTGCTGAAGTGCATTGACACAAAAGAAGACCGGTAAACTTGGTTGAACTCGTAGAGAGGGCTGGAAAATACATTGACACAAAAGAAGTTTTAAAGACCAAAGGCCCCGAACAAGCAAGCTATGAGCCTTCCAGAAGTAAGCGGAAGCGAGAACAGCCCGGGAAGAACAATGTGGAGGAGCCCAGTGGTTCTAGCAGTTCCTGCTGTTCACAGCGGTCTGGGTCCGGCAACCCCGACCCGACCTCCAGTTCACAGCGGTCTGGGTCTGGCAACCCCAACCCGACTTCCAGTTCACAGTGGTCTGGTTGTTTCAGCCCTGACCAGACCTTTAGTTCGCAACAGTCAAGATCCAGTGACACCGACCTTGCCCCAGCTCAGAGTAACCAAGAGCTCGGTGATCCTTACCCGACCTCATGTATTCATTAGTCTAGATGAGCCCGAATGCAGTGGTACTTGCCCGATCATGGCATGAGGCTCCACAGACCGCCAGAGATCTCTTGCAAAGACCTCGGGATCACACCCGAGGCACCTTAAAATACCCCTGGGCCACACCCCAAGCACAAAAGACCTCGGGGCCACACCCGAGGCACAAAAGACCTCGAGGCCACACCCCAGGCACAAAAGACCTCGAGGCCACACCCGAGGCATAAAAGATCTCGGCTTGACATCCAAGGCAAAAGACCTTGGCTTAACACCCAAGGCAAAAGACCTCAGTCTTTAATCCGAGGCACTGGCTTCGCTTAGGCCCCCAACCGACGATGGGGGCAAATCCCCCAAGGTGGCTGACGATGGCAAGCTTCAAAAGACCCTACAACCACCTATGTTCCAGGTCAGTTACCTACAGTCATAGCGAAAGCTTGGAGGGCAGGAAGGCACAATGAACTAGACAAGCCATCACACCGGGTATTTACAGGCCTTGAGGTTAACTAAGTCAAACTCTTAGACAACCCGGGTGCCTATAGTACTCAGAGGCAATAACTCCACTTAGGTCCAAACCAACGATAGAGGTGACTAAAACCTCTTAGGTTAGCCCACGATAGAGGAGCAAAAAAAAAAAAAAAGACCCTAAAGCAATACGCTTTAGGTCGACTCCACCAACATGGTCAAACTCTTCTCCCAACAATCTTGACGAAGGCTGACCGGGCGGAAGATAACCATCCTTGGGAGTTTACATAAAGGACCCTAACGCAATACGCTTCAGGTCAGCTTTTCCAACATGGTCAAATTCTTTTGCCCACAATCTTGACGAAGGTTTACTGGTAGAAGATAACCATCCTGGGAGCTAACTCGAGCAAAAGACTCCGAATTAAGCTAACTCTCAACTCTTGGCCAATTTTCGAGCACTTAAAAACTTTGAGCTAGGCTAAGTCTCGACTCTTAGCCAGTTCTCGAGAACTCACAAGACTCAGAAGCTCCGAGGCAGCTTACCCGAGCACTCATACAACGGCAAGTGGCATCAAGTAGATTTCCAAACTTTGCCCCGATATGGCATCAAGCCAACCTTGAAAATGGGGGGCAGCTGATACACCCAAAACTAGCTCTATCCTATGACTGAGCGGTTCAACTCAGCCACCGGTCCTTGTCCTGAACAAATCATGCATAGTTCCTTGGACAAGCCTCCGCCCGAGTGGTCTAGTTTGTCCGACACTTCCCGAGCGGTATATGCATGAAGCCCGACCAACAGGTTGGGACAGCAGCGCAGGCACAGCCCGTCACAAGGACAGTTCAATTGGGCCACGAGATACACCCCAGAATATTCCAGACAGTTTCCTATTCAAACTAGAAGACTAATGAAAAGTGCACATTATTTCCTAATCCAAGGAAACCCCCATAATTAATGCCAAACAATCCTGATTGGATTACATTTCCTTATCCATGTACGAGTAGGTCTCTTGCATCTATAAAGAGACCACTCACCCACATAGAAGGAGAGATGATCAATTTTTCAGTCTATACATCACCTCTATAGCAGTCATCATCACGCCCGGCCGACCTATAGTAGCTCCAAACTATTATTGGTTCATCACAGGTCCCCCGCTTTTTACAGTATAGTGAACGTACTCAGACACGCACGTGGATGTAGGTTCCATCATTAACAGGGCCGAACCACATACAAAAAAACAGTCTCTCACTCTCTCTCTCTCTCTCTCTCTCTACTTAAATTGTTTTAATTACCTTAACCAAATTTTGGCATCATCAACTTGTATCATAGAAGGTCCCATAATAAAATATCAAGTGCTGAGGACCTACCACAAGCTGTACACAAATCCTCGGGATCATAGCAATTTTTTAACAGTTGTTGAGCTAATTTCTTTTAGTGATTTAGTTGAATTGGCAAGGAATCAATTATCAGTTTGTTGGTTGAAATTCCCTGAGAAGCTATTTTTCTTCAATCTGTCAAAAAAAATTGGCTTTGTGTTTCAAGATCGAGAAAAGGGCAGTGCTCTTTACTAGACTTTTAGAAGTTGCATTTTGTAACATGGCATAAGAATTGAGGGCCATTTGGGAATCATAGCATATTTTTTAACAACAAAAGTAATTTTCTGGAACGGTTGTTAGTTTTTGTTCGTATGTGTTAAATTAATACAGTTGTATGTTTGTTTTATACCACCTTTCCCCAAATCTATTTGTTCTCCTCTCCCTCTCTCTAATTGTATTGATTTTTTTAAAAACAGAATTTGAAGATTGTTCTTCGAGGTCTCTGTTGTGGTGAGAGTTTGAAAATTTTGTTTTACTTTTATCTATTTGTTACAGCAAAATAAAAATAAAAATTAAGCCATTTCTCTGTATTTTTTTTTGTGGAGGTTTTGGGAATTATGATTTTGCTTGTTCATTCATTTGCTTCTCGTCCAAGCCAGAGAGATTGTGGCTACTGGAAGTGGCAAACTAATATGGTTAGCATCTTTCTTTCTTTCTTTCTTTCTTTACAATTTGATTCAACTTTTAAAATTAGTTAATCTACAAGTGATTATTCAATCAACTTTTCAAGCAATAATTACAAATATTTATAATTTGGTTCAAAACACCCAAAAGTCAACAAATTCTAGGTTGTGCCTTGTTTGGCACAACCGCTTTTTGACTTTGTGGTTTGTATGATTTTTCGTTCTTCCCAAACAAGTCACTAACTTGTTAATTGGTTTTGTTTTGTTTTGTTTTGTTTGGCCTGACTACATTTTACACCCACCCAGTTTGCCCTTTGTGTTAATTTGGTCCCTGTAGTTTAGAAAGTGTAATTTTAGTCCCTGTAGTTTCATAAGTGTGTCACTTTAGTCTCTCAAACACATTTCATGATAAATTTTTTACTTTCAGTGACAAAATTATTCGTCACTAAAGGATTTATTGGACTTATTTGACACACTTATGAAACTACAAGGACTAAAATGACACCTTTTAAATTACATGGACCAAACTGACACATGTGTCAAACTACGAGGGTGTAAAATTTATTTAACCCGTTTTGTTTTGTTTTTATTTTTTTGGGTTTTCCCAAATAAACCACTAACACAAACAAGGCACAACACAACCCGAATTGGGCTATGCCTTGTTTGGTTTGTTTTGTTTTGTTTTGTTTTTCCTTTTTTGGTTTTCCCAAACAAAGCACTAACATTTGTTTGTGTTTTTTGTACTGTTTCTTTGAATTGCCAAACAAGCTTTAGATAACTTTTACTCCATCCGTCCCATATTTAGAGTCTCTTTTGGAAATTCAACTTATTAATGGGACAACTTTGATTTTGGTAAGATTTTCAACTTTCCAATATTGCCCTTTTTGAAATTCAAAATTAAAGTGTCACATCAAAACAAAGAGAGAGAAGAGTTGGATATAATAAATGACAAATTTGGAAAGTGTATATTAAAATACTTTGACTTTTCAAAGAGGACTCTTAAAATGGGACATCAAAAAATGGCATCAAAGACTCTTAATATGGGACAGAGGGAGTATAAATTAATTCTTGTTTGGCAAGGCTTGTTTGAGCCTTATGGCAACTTTTTAAGGAATCTTTAAATTACCAAACAAGCCTTTAGTCACTTTTCTAAAACAAGTCTTAGATTGCTTTTGAAATTTAATGCTTGTTTGGCAAGGCTTGTTTGAGCCTTAAGACAACTTTTATGGAATCCTATAATTACCAAAAAAACCTTAAGTTACTTTTATAAATTATCTTTTCGTATATGTGTGTGTATATATATACATATTATAATTTATTATTATTATTTATGTGTTTAAAGTGTGTAAAATTAAAATCGAATTATAAAATTACCCTTTTGTTAAATAGAATTATCAAATTATTTTTTACCTTTTGTAATTACCCTTGTTGTATACATATACATATATTATTTTATTATATTATTAAAATTACCCTTTTATCTTTTGTAAAGTACCTTTTGTCAAAGTTTACAGTGTGTATAATTATAAATTGAATAACCAAATTACCCATTTGTTAAATTGAATTACCAAATATTTTTTGTAAATTATCCTTTTGTATAAATGTGTATATGTATATATACATATTATCATTTATTATTATTATTATTATTTATATATTTAAATTGTGTACAAATTATAAATTTAATTATCAAATTGCCCTTTTTTCCTTTTGTAAACTAACCTTGCATGTATCTATATATATATACATATATTGTTTTATTATATTATATATATTGAATATATTATATACCAAAATTGAATAAAATTGTGTACAATTATAAATTGTATAGCCAAATTACTCTTATGCATTATGCAAATTACTCTTTGTTTCTATGCCTTAAAGAAAAGAGCTTAAAGTTTAAAGTATTCACAATTATAAATTTATGTTTGTTAATTTGTGATATGTCGAGAAATGTTCTGTAATTGTTCAACCGCTACGTGTTCAGCCAATAGCCTGGGAAGACCGGATTTGCGGCGTGGAGCCCGCGCTCCCGAGGTGTCCTGTTATTGCCGACCGGGATACCCGGGCGGTCGTGGTGAGGTCCCGAGAGATGCGGCGTCAGTTATGTTTCAATACTGTTTCCTTATACAGCCGTGACTCTATCAAGAGGAATCAATGGTTTCCTAAACCACTTAGGAAACTTTCCAAACATTGTACACATCCATTGCAATTAGATTACACTTTCTAATCTGATAAACTTACCATGTAAGGGTGGACTCTTGCACCTATAAAAGAGCCCACCTGCCCTCTCAAAGGGGATCCGAATATCAACTCTCCGAGCATATAAGCATACCTCAGAGAACTCACCACGATATATGCATACACCCGGCCGGTATTACTGGTAGCGCCGCCCACCATTGTTGGCTCACCAGGCCCGCCGGTGATCTGCTAGTGAGACGTGCATAGACGCACCCGTGGACGTAGGTCACCTCGTTAACGGGACCAAACCACACACAAATCTTTTGTGGCTTTATTTTCTGTCTGAATTACCCTTACCAATTTTCGGCATCATCAATTTGAATTACCAAAAACCCTTTTATTATATCACGATATAAATATGGAATAATCTAATTACCCTTATACCATTTACAAATTACCATTTTGTTGAATCAAATTACCAAATTACCCTTTTATCTTTCATAAATTACCCTTTTGTGTACACGAGTGTGCGCGTGTGCGTGTGTGCATATATATATTATATACGTTAAAGAAAAGAGTCTAAAAATTTAAAGTATGTACAATTACAAATTAAATAATCAAATTACCGTTAGGCCTTTTGCAAATTACTTTTTTGTTAAATCAAATTACCAAATTACCCTTTCACCTTTTTTATATTACCCTTTTTGTATATATGTATGTATATATATACATATACATATATAGATATATACATATATAGATATATATCTATATATACATATACATATACAGATATATATTTATTATATGTATATATATACATATACATATATAAATATGTATTTATTATCTATAATAGAAAAGAGCCTTAAATTGTAGGTTAACATCAATTAATATAGTTGTTAAGCAAAAATTTTCTAACACCATCTTAAGAATTAATAAAACTAATTTCTCTTTCTTGTCAACATTAAAAAAAATATGCATTGTATTTTTTTCTACAAAATCCAACGCCCGTGCATTGCTCGGGGCCGTCTTCCTAGTAATATAATTTTAAAAGAATAATACTTGGGGCACAACCAAAGCTACAACCTTTTGCTCACAACCTCCATTTTGTGCCTATCTCTCTCCTAGTGGGCATTGTGGGGTCACTGGCACTGTGGGACCCATCAAGAGAGAGATAGACACAAAATAGAGGTTGTGGACAAAAAGTTGTGGCTTTGCTTGTGCCCAAGTATTACCCATTTTAAAAGTGCAGTGAACATATTATGTATTTGCTTTGCTTTTCAATATTTGCTTGGATCAATTACACTAAAAAGCAAAAATTTATTGCCTATATCTCAGAATACATACAACTAAAGAGCAAATAGTTTACTCTCAAGGTTATAGCATCAAAATATTTGGTAACCAATTTCGAAGTCGATTGTTGGGAAGCATAGCAGTACTCTTTGTATTATTGTGCCCCATTTTGATTTCCATTTCTGATATTCCTCTTTGGTGTTGTTGGAATTCATGGAGTAATTTAATTTTTCTACTCTTCTTAATTGTTTGTCGGTGGAAAACATCAAAGTTGTATCATAGTCCCATAAATAAAATATCAAGTCGAGCTACAAACACCTACTATTTTTAAAGCATTGCTTTGTCCCCACTATCCACAAAAATGGAAGTTCCCAGAACCCAATTCAGCCTCTGCTTTCTTCTCTTCCTCTTTTACTCTGCTCATTCTTTTGTAGAAAGCTTTAATGTGGAAGAAGATGTCAAGAGATCAGATTTCCCAGATGGGTTTCTCTTTGGAACCTCCACTTCTGCATATCAAGTGCGTCTTCTCAATTCTCCATTTTCATATATGGGTATAGCTTCATATATATGTACGATCTGTATCTTAAACTAATCTTAAAAAAGGGAACCTTAAAGACATACTGTATACACAAAAAGTGTAACTAGTGGTTTTAATTATTCAACTGCCCCTATTCCAACAGCTACAGATAACCAAAGTTCAGTAACACACATACTTGTAGTCTTGAGTGCTACCGTGCTAATTGTTGTGGTTGAGTCCCAAAATGTGTAACTAGTCCCAACTTTGAAAACCACCTTGCTTTTTAATCAAAGTTATACTCAAAGTTACCAAACATTTTGGAATATAACTTACACCTGGTTGTCACCAAACTGACATGTATAATACAACCAAAATTCCCTACGTTTATATACACATGAGTGTATTCCATGGTTTGGGTTGTGGTGGCAGATTGAAGGAGCATATCTTCAAGATGGTAAGAGTTTCAACAACTGGGATGTTTTCAATCATATTCCGAGTAAGCAAATGTCATATGAATCAATGTTCTGTTCCATTCTGAGAAAATTGCAATTGGGTTAGTCATAATTTGCTTGGAATTTGGTATTTGGCTGTGAAATTGTTTCAGGACATGGAGAAAATGTGGATAATGGAGATGTGGCCAACGATCATTACCACCGCTACTTGGTATTAATTTTACATAAAAAAGATGCTCTTCTTTTATTTTATTTTTTGAAGGAATTTTAGTTAAAAGTATTCTAAAATAGAGTTTTTTTTTTATCAAACAAAAAAAATAGTTATGTGAAATTTCACATAACTCATGAGAAATTTGAAATTTTCACATAGTAATGTGGAGTTTTAATCGGATTTGATTCCATAATTTCCATTAAATTTCACTAATCAAGTACTTTTGAGCAAAATTAAGAACGAATTGTCCATTAAACTTAATTAAACCAGTATGAGGGATTTTTTTAACCAAAATTCTATTTTGTTTTATTTGTTTTAATTTGAATTTTAAAACTAACTGTTAATTACTTCAGGAGGACATTGAGTTAATGCATAATCTTGGCGTGAACTCATACCGATTCTCCATTTCATGGTCCAGAATACTACCTAGTATGGTCACAGTTTATTTCCTGTTTTTATTTTATTATTATTATTATTATTAAAAAAAAAATTTAATACTATTTTGGTACCCTTTTTTTTTATTTATGGATTTGGGATTTTCTGATGACTTGATTTTGTTCCATTAGGAGGAAGATTTGGTGAAGTTAATCCATCTGGGATCATGTTCTATAACAAAGTTATAGACAGTCTGTTACTCAAAGGTACCTTTTGATATCATCTGATCTTTACTTTTCTTGTCAATAATGTGTTTGTGTGTTTGTCTGCGTGCACTTGTATTTTGACAGAATAAGGAAAATGCAGGAATTGAGCCATTTGTAACGATACACCATCATGATCTCCCACAAGAACTACAGGACAGACATGGGTCTTGGCTCAGTCCTAGAATGCAGTATGCCCTATCTTGATTGTTTTGTGTAGTCTTCCAATTTTTTGTTTTTGAAACTCTATTAATATTTTGGAATGACAATTTTGGAGTGCATTCTAATCTAATGTGTATTTAAATTTGCATTCTAATACAATGTAATTAGAACTAGTAAGAATTTCCCTAGTTGTCATGCTAAACATACCCAAGGGCAAGTGTTACTTGCATTCACTTATAATTGGACATCCGAATACATGACGAAATCTTTACCCACTCTTTCATTTTCTGTCACTTGTATATATGTATGTGTGTGTGTGTATATGCTACTTCAATTTTTCGTTTTTTGCAGATTATACGATTGAATGAGGACCAATTTTATATTTTTGTTGTAGGGAAGAGTTTGTCCATTTTGCTAAAATATGTTTTAGAAGATTTGGTGATCGAGTGAAGTACTGGTCCACCATAAACGAGCCAAACTTGGTTTCAGATATGGGTTACATTAGGGGAAAGTATCCACCAGCTCATTGTTCAGAGCCTTTTGGCAACTGTTCTGTTGGAAATTCAGACTTGGAGCCACTAATCGTTATGCACAACATGTTATTGGCACATGCCAAAACCGCAAAGCTATATCGTGAAATTTTCCAGGTACTCAATGATAGGTAGTGTGGGCCAATTTTTTAAAAGGGTACTGAAAATTTTACACAGATTTTTTCACTTATTTTATGTTAGTTTGGGGCGGGTATCAACGTAGTCTGAAATCTTCTAATTCATTATGCCTTCGAGCATAGTGAAAATCTCATTAGCCCCGTGGACCACGTAGATTCTGGTGTTCTTGTTTTTCCCATTTTCATTTTAGTTTTCATATCTGGCAGAGTAATATTAAAATTCTACAAATTGAAGGATATTCTTGTTTGATCCTACATTGATAAAGTTGGTTTTTTTTTTTTTTGAAGCCAACACAAGGTGGATTTATTGGAATGGTTGGAAGCATGTTCATGTATGTACCACTAACTGATGATAAACTTGATAAGGATGCTGCAAGTAGGGCCTTGGCTTTCAATGTGGCCTGGTAAGTGCGCTGATTTTTTATTTGTAATTTTTCCCCCTACTTTTATTGGCATTAGGAGTTTCAAGCACAATCAAGAACTTACCCTCAGAAAAAAAATAAAAAAAATAAAAAGTAGAATAAGAGACCTAGAAAAGTTTTGGCCACAAAAAAGTCCATAGTAAAATGACAAATGCTCAAATGTCATACCAATTAATACTTGGTCTGTATCTTCCCTGAATAAGTTAGTTCTTGACAGTCTGTTGGTGGGTGTTTGTCTCTCTCTCTCTCTCTCTCTCTTTCTCTCTCTCTCTCTCTCTCTTTCTCTCTTTATATATATATATATATGCATACTCTATAAGGATGTATGGTGAAATGCAATTATGAATGTTTACATAGATGGACAAGCTAGACAGACTTGTTCCGCGTGAAATACATTGTACATTTCTGTAAGGCCCTTGATTTTTAACCATGTTATTAGATGATAATTCAGTTGACTTATAAGGCACTTTGATTTATTATATCAGGATTAAATAGATCAACAAAACAAAATTTGGCTAAAGATAAAACATAAGAGTTTATTATACAATACGTGGAAAATAGTTTGAACAATGAATAAGTCCTTTGCACAAATTATTTATTTTTATTAGAACATTGGTTAAAGAATAGCTACATCTGCAAATGCAACTGTTTTTTTAGCTAAGCAACAAGCCTTCAACACGAACATTGCCAATGACAACTTTAAGAACCAGCTTAATGCTTCACGGTCAACAAACTTAGAAAAATTGGGCCCTCTGCAAAGATTTTGTGAAAAAATTCACCCAAGCGAGGATAGAATGGTGCTCCTTACGAAGACAGCAACTCCAAAACCTCCTACTTCCAGTGGTGGCTACCAAACCAGCTGTCCAGCAGCATAAGCAGCAACAGCGTCCTTTTTTTTTTTTTTTTTTTTCTTTCTAAGCAAGGAAGAGGACTTGAAAAACACAAGATAAGCCCTAAAAAAAACAGCACTAAATACATTTCAGTGGGCTGCAGACCCCAATTAGGTCCCGAAATCAAATTAAGCCTAGCAAAACACCCACACGTTCTGCAGAAAAATTCTGCAAATTCCAACTTCTGCAGAGAACTCCAATATGAAATTTCCAATTCCGCAGAAAAACCCAAATAACAACGTGACTGCAGAAAAACCCAGATAACAATGTGCAGCCTTCGTTATGAACATCACCTTAGGCAATCCGAGGCACAAACAAAACATCCAACTACCCACCCATCCGGACACATACCACACAGTGCAAAAACTCAGCCTAAAATCAGAAATAACATTAAAACTTTGCAGAATCAGCCAAAAGGCCTCCACAACAGCAACGGAAAAAAAAAACATCAGCAGAATTTCAGATTGAAGAATCCATAAAGCACTAAATAAACACATGTTGTACACAGCCAAAATTCCAGCCAATTTAAGGAGCAAAATGAAAAATGTTCTTATAAAGCTATTCTTCCAGAGATGCCGAGGCTCCACAACCTTGAAAGTGTAAATCGGAAGCAATCCAATTAGAAAGAAAAACCAAAGTATATCCATTCTGCGTAAGATTTTGTCGATGGCGATTGTGGGTGTGAGTGTTAGTTGAATTTGTTTGTGCCCCTAGCATTGTTGTTTGAAAAAAAGAGAAGCACCCGAGCGATTAACAAAGTACACTCACGCACACTTTTGTCAATCCACCACAGACCACACGAAAGAAAACACACATCGGAGACACCACAATGTGATACATATTCACAGGTGAGAACACACTCCTGCACGCAAAAAGACCATGGGAATACACACACACACCCAGAAGACCCAGATACATACATCCAAAAACACAAGCCGAAGGATGAGAAGAACGAAAGGATGGGAAGAACTTAGGGCACTGAGTCACGAAAGATGAGGGAGAGAGAAACAAAACAATCAAAACTCACGAGCAACTCTCTTTTGTCAAGGAACACATGGAGATCATGCCAAACTTTGCTGCAGACCCGAACTCTAAACAGAAGAACATGACTCATTCAAACTCGAATTACACACCTAGCCTACACTAGAACACCACCCCCAATAGAAGAAAGCAAACAGCAGAAACCAACCAGTCTACACAGTTCAACATGAATCTTATCCCTTCCCAAACACCTTGAGGAACTTTTGTGGATTCACTTAAAACTGCAATCGAGAGAACATCAATCACAGGGACACCAAGGCAGACTATCCAACAGCCCCAAAACCACTCAGGAACAAGACAGACAATGAAACTTGAATCCCACACCTAATCTTACACTTACATACCACTCCACTACAATGAAGATCCCAACGAAAACCCAGAAAAACCTCAACAAGGGCTATTCCTAGTCATCGATATTGTCTACCTCTAGTATCTTAACTAAGGAATCTTTGGGTGAGTTTTCTGACTTTACAATTAATTGGTGGTCATTTTCATTTTATTTTTGAAATATTAGAGGTCTGCCTATTTTGGTTTTAGATACTTTTTCTTAAAATAGCAGGTCAAACTAACATAATCATGTTATGAAAGTTACAGAAAGTAAGTAGTACTTCAACTGAAAATAATTTATTCATTTTTTTTCCCTTTGGAGTCTTTTCTCATAGAAATATGGCAAAGGGAAAACCAAGTGATTTATTAGTTTAATACGAAAAAGTTGAGAAAGCGTACTGCGAGAAGTAGACGTAATTAATTTCATAATGATATTTGGAACTCGATATCAAGTTTAATTATTTCAAATTAAAGTTCTTGCATGTTGTGCATAGAATCATTAGACTCTCAAAATTGTAAAGTGATATAATTGTTTTATCAAAATTTATATATCTACAGACTACAAGCTGTAAATAAAATATGGAATTGTTCTTTCTTGAACAGGACTTTTGATCCCCTAGTATTTGGAGATTACCCTCCAGAAATGCATCATTATCATGGTAATGAATTGCCAAGGTTTTCAGCACAGGAAGCAAAAAATATAAAAGGCAGCATAGACTTCATAGGCATTAATCATTACGCAACACTTTACACCAAGGACTGCATACATTCTAAGTGCAGCCAAGGAGGAGATCGTGCAGTCCGTGGCTTTGCAGAGACAAGTACAGAACGCAATGGTGTTCCTATTGGAGAACCGGTATGCAAAAATTTGAAGATTTTCTTATATATGGTTTCAAAACCCTCCATTTATTATTCTAGGTTGATTTACTATTCACTCTTGTACTATTCATATACTCAATGTTGCTTTGGCCTTATAGTCAAAAAGTTGACACATTCAACTTAAGGTTTTTTATTTGTGTCAATTTTTTCAGACTTCTGCCACAGTTCTATAAAACCTTAAAAATCCGTCAAAATTTGTTAAGAGTACTATAAATAATATTATAATAAATTTTGACAAAAGTGTTATTTGACACACATAGGATACTCGAGGATCTAATGTGTCAACTTGAAATAGTAGGGACAAAGTCACACCGAGTGTAAACTAGAATAGTGCAAAGTTTACTTAACCCTAATTTCTTTTTCTAATGTTATATATGTATATACATGCATATGTATGTTCCTTCTCTTGTTTAAACTAGACGGGGATGGGAAGATTTTTTGTTGTTCCAACAGGCATGGAGGAGATAGTCGACTACGTTAAGAACAGATACAACAACATGCCTATGTTTGTGACTGAAAATGGTGAGTAAATGTACAATGTCTCTACATTTTGGTGGGTTATTAATTACACGAAGGAAAAAAGACCATTGCTGATTTAAAATTCTTAAATGTTTTTAAAGGCTTTGTTTGTTTTGCGAATTTTGAGAAGAAAAAGAAAAAGTGAAGGAAAACTTACTACCTTGTGTTTTACCTTGTATTTCCCCTTGTATGTATACATTATTAGAAATTAAAAATTTCACAATATAATTGTTACTTGAGAAAAAATGGGAAGGAAGTGAACTCACAAGGCTCAAAATTTTATTTGGGATATTTACATTTTGTTCAATATTTTGTGTGACTTTCAGTCTACTTTTTTAAAATTAAAAAAATCTCAACAATAAATGAAATTTTTAAAAAGCCATCAACAAAATTAAAAAAAACACCAACTTTTGAATAGGTATTGCTCCGAACGCTGTGAAGAGTTGCACTCGACTTTGAAAAGAGTTGCTCTTTGCGTTTTGAAGACTTGATCCCAATAGTATAAAGTTTTGCTCAAAACATCATGTAAATTTGATAACTTTTTAATTTTACAAAAAAAGTTAAATATATATATATTTTTTAAAATTTTCAAACAGCAATAGATGGACATGTAAATTCTATACAAAAAGTTGACTGAAAGTTAATTATCCTATTTTGTTTTGCTTCTTGTTATTTTTTTCCTTCCTATTTGTGTCCGTATTTTACTCGTAAACCAAACAAAAAGGGGTGTTTCTTTACTAATTTCCTTTCTTTCACCGACTAAATCCATGAACCGAATAGAGTTAGAAATTTTTTCATGAATTATATTGCAGGGCACAATGCTTGTCACCACATGTTCTGCCACGCATTTACATGCAAGACTGCACAATATGAATAAGGGTCACATAAATTAGTTTTAGCCATCATCTCAAGACCGATCATTTCTGAAATTAGCTGAAACAATGATTCTTTTGCCATATTGTTGTTACACTTGGCATATACCACAAGCCCTTTACTTAATTGGATGTGCAATTCAGCATAGATTATGGCTTTCTATCTATGTGTGGAACCTAGGAACCTAGCTTGAATCTCTTTTAAGTAGCTAAGTAGCAAACATGGTTGACTCTGACAATTGGGGTGCTAGGCAAACATAAGATGGGTCCATGTGAAAAGCTTGACTCTGCCCCGGGACGATTTATGCGTCCATTTGTCTATAATTTCGGGTAGAATTTTCTTTATAAAAAAGAATACAGTTTTGCTCGTTGAGTTTTTTTGTCCATTTTGAGAGTTGATAGGTTTAGTGATTGTATTCTTTAATTCAAATAGTGAATTTTTTTTCTTCAATAAAACAATTGGATTGGAGCTAAATTGGAATCCAATAAGAAAAGTGGTGACTAAATATTTAAGATGTGTCGGATTACAATGGGGCTAATATATTACACATTTTTATTTATTTTTTTTTATAAAAAGCTCTTGTGGTTAGACCAACATATTATAGAGAAATTTTTTATTTTTTTTATTTTTTTAATCTTTTGTGGAGCAATGAAATATTTTTGGGCACCTAATCTTTAAATGCATGTACCCTATGCTGTGTAAGTGGTGCGCAGAAAAG
Organism: Hydrangea macrophylla; assembly: GCA_033977485.1. Lineage (NCBI taxonomy): Eukaryota > Viridiplantae > Streptophyta > Magnoliopsida > Cornales > Hydrangeaceae > Hydrangea > Hydrangea macrophylla. Next base: position 37,118,242 of record CM066990.1, read on the forward strand.
TGTGAAAAATTCAAACAGCACAAAGTACATATATTTAAAGCATAGAATGTGGTTTAGGGTGTAGTTTGAGATGCGTGCCTAGCACTTCTCCCTTTTAAATGTGAACAATGGACAAAATTTGTAAACAATAGAGTGTGGTTAAGGGATTGGCACTCAGGCCTACCTCTAGGGCCGGCTAGGTAGTATATCAACTGCTTTTCGAGTGATATATGTTTATAGCTATCTATTTCTGTGTATATTTATGTATTACGAACCAAGCGACTATATTTTGGATATCTAACCAACTACATGTGCACTTTGTCCTATATTTTGAAAGACAACATAATTAATGTGTTTATATCTCTTCTGTGTCATTGTGGGGTCCAGTGATATCACAGGAGAGAGATAGACACATTATTTGGATTGTGTCCCAAAAGTTGTGTGTTTCGGTGTGCCCCAATCTTTACTCATTTTGAAATCTACCTCATTTACATTCTAGGGTATTCTATACCACAGTCAATCCCAGATTTACCAGTGGAATACCAATTGGAAGATGTCAAGAGAATTAAATTTCACATATCATACCTTTCTTTTTTGGCCCGAGCAATAAGGTGAGTTCTGTTATAACCCTTTGCACTCAATAGAAACTTATTAGAGCAATTAAATATCTGTTGGTATATGGGACCATTTCTTATTACAACAATAATAGGAATTAGGAATACACACCAAACGACACACTAAACGACAAATTCTGTTTTAAATACATGTACCCTGTGTTATTTGAATTTTTCACACTTTTCTGTGCATCACTTACATAGCACATGGTACATGCATTTAAAGTTGGTGTGCCGTTTAGTGTGTCGTTTGATGTGTATCCCTATCGTTTTTGTTCTTATTAAGCTACAATTCAGAAAGCCTTTTCTCTCATCTGCATATATAACATACAAAAGTCAAATATGCAAGGATAAATTGCTTATAAAAACATTATAGATGGTTTGAATCGATGGCTTTCTCCAAAATGTGTTCCTTTCTACTCTTGTTAGGATTAATATCACTAACCTCTCTCCAAGTTTAATTTCCAATATATCACTCGCTACCATCGTATTTTTGAATGTATTTAGTAACCTGAAAATGGAAGGTTTGGTGCAGACCGCTTTTCCGTTAATGGAATCTTGGCAGCAAATTTTCTTCATTACATGATATTGTTATCTTCCTTTGTTTATGTTGTTTACTATAATACACGCATATGTACTATTGGGAGTGAAAGAATGTAAATACCCTGGTTATTGTTGTTTTAAGACTAATCTTCCCTCTATGAAATTTAATTACCTTCATCTACATTTCAAGTGAATTTTTGAACAAATTAGTGTAGTTCACATTTAAACTTAAAAATACTTTTTTTAATACAAAAACGTAAAATATTAAACTGAAACATCCAACAATGTCATCCTTGAACTGACACTGATAAGGAAGGTCATTGAATTTATGAAAACACTATGATAGCGAGTGATATATGAAAAATCTCAAGGAAAATTTGTATATTGACCTTTGTTATCACAATCCCAAAAACACATTTTTTAAAGCTTTTGATCTCGGAAAGCTGATGTACAGAATCTATGTCATTTTGCATGATAGGAATGGGGCCGATGTCCGAGGCTATTTTATATGGTCGTTGATGGACAATTATGAATGGGCTGCTGGTTACCGCATGAAATTTGGAGTTTACTACATCGATCGACAAACTCTTGAGCGGATCCCAAAACTTTCTGCACAATGGTATCGAAATTTCCTAACGAACACTAGCAAAAGCAATGGAGATGTGTGTGGACACCAAAGGGCATGCCACTTGGGACTTATTTCTTGCGGTGTGGATAAGGATACAGAGTCGCCACTTGGTGTTTGTGGGACTAAGAAATCCGAGTTGACTCTGTTAGAGTATCAGTAGAGTATTAGTCTAGGTTCATCCATTGTTGCATCTTAATGTACCTATTGGCTAGATTCGTTGTACAACTAGTTGTATTATCTAGTTGTTCTCTTCTTTTTCTTAATTATTATTATCTCTTAGCCTATATAAAGGCAATCCATTGTAATGTTTGACACAACTCGATAATACATATTTGTATTATTTTCTCAACTCTCTCTCTCTCTCTCTCTCTCTCTCTCTCTCTCTCTCTAGTACTTCAACATGGTATCAGAGTCACTATTATAGTGGTTTGAAATCTAAACCTCGATATTAAAATACGCTCTATGATAGCCACTATTAGTGGACCCTCCACATCAGAAATACTTCTAGGGGTAGCCTCTTCATAGTGGCCAACCCCGGCGGGCAGCACACCATAGCCTGCTGAACCACCAACTCACTGCTTCCATCGCCTGATGACCATCTTTCTGTCCAGCTCCCTTCATTGTCGGACCACCAACCACCTACTACGTCTGACCATTCGGCCTCTTCCGTCGGACCTCTACCTCCACCACCAGCCGCCTCCTCTGTGTGGTTGTTGCCATCGCCTCTGCTCAACTCAACCCAATGCTATCATGCCAGTGTTTCTTGATCTGGTTCCAATAAGCATTTCCATCGTTAGTTCTCTTAGCCTGACTAGAAGCTATCATGCTAGCGTTTTCTGGTCTGGTTTTTGTCAGCGCCTTCTTTGTTGGATCTTTTAGTCTCACCTTCCACTGACGCTTTCACTTTCCCTCATTGCCAATTTCGCTCAGTCAAGCCTCCAATTGTTTTAGGAGTTCATTTCCAAACTTAAGTTGGTTTTCATTCTACCACCTTGTGTTTGAGGGAGCTGTTAGAATATCAGTAGAATATTAGTCCAGAATCATCCGTTATTGCACCTTATTGTACCTATTGTCTAGGTTCGTTGTACTACTTAGGAGTGTATAGATTTACTGAAAAACTGAACCAGCCAGCCGAAGCCTACTAGAATGAGCATTTATGGTTAGTTGTGTATGATGGCAGTAGGCATTCGGTTGTCAATTTTGTAGAATTGAACATTTCGGTTTGGTGCGTTGTTATGGAATGTGCGTCGAAACCTGGCCACTAATCGACTGCTATACTTCTTAGTATCATAGGTTGTATATATATATTTATATAATAGTATATACATATATATTATTCTAAAATGTTAGATAACTATTTGTGTATAAAACACTAAAGACTGAAAAGTGTCCTCACTTTTCAGTTTTTACTTTTCATATACAATCTGCTGGAGACTAATTGAAGATTTTTTAGCCTTTGTTCTTCATGCCAAACCCTAGGTCTCGTCAGGGTCATTGCATCACCATTGCCATTGCTCCAACCATCTCTACCACGGCGGCTCTATTCGGAACAAGGTCAGGCAATTCAACCTCTCTCTTGTGGACCATACCTCTCTCTCTCTCTCTCTCTCTCTCGGTTTCCTACTCTCTGTCTGTCTCTTGAGTCTTGAGAGTGAAGCTATTCGATGCATATTTTCCCTTATTGTAAGGGTTTCAACTCTTTTTGAGAGGAGCTTAACAGTTAGGGTTTTAATCATGGACATAGGTTTTCACTCATGTATGTTGTAAAGAAGTTGAAGGAGCATTTAAACGAAGACAATCACAAATTTGAAATTTGTTTAAAACTAGCCCAAATTTGATATTGGTTAAATTTAAAATCAATCTAACATTAAGGCCCAATTTTTGGCCAAGAAAAATCAAAACCGCCGCCTCTGAACTGAGAGAATTGCAGTCAGTGGCCTTTCCACATTCCTACTAATAGTCAAAATCGGTGCTCAATCCAAGAGAATCGACCAATTCGGTTATGTGAACAAATTTCACAAATAACCAACCGAGTTCACCCCTAGTACTACTACTTGTACTACCTAGTTGTGCTCTTCTTTTTCTAAATTATTATTCTCTCTTAGTTTATATAAAGGCAACCCATTGTAATGTTTGACACAGCTCAATAATACATCTTGGCATTTTTCTCTCAACTCCATCCCTCCTCCCCTCTCTCTCTCTCTCTCTAATACTTTAACAAACGCACCCAAATGAATAAAGGATACCAACACTTCATCGCTAAAAAACTCAGCTCGGCGCTTTTGTTCAAGAAAGAAAAAACTAAAGAAACCTGTACTATCATAGGTAATAGATGGCAAAATAGTATAGAAATGAAGAATCGAAAGATAAGATATCATTCATAAGAGGTAAGCCAAATATCATGCATAGAAGAAAAACATGCGGAATGAACCTAGGAAAATCACATCTAAACATGTATCATGTAATCAAGTTTTCCCAAATCTATGGAGGATGTGAAAAGTTCCAAACATGTTAGAACCAATGGTGGTCGCCTAAAAAGGTTGTTTGCTCAAGTGTAAGCTATCGACTCTAAGTAGTATCCTCGGTAAGATCGAGGTCGATTCCACAGGGATTGAAACTCAACTCCGTTTAGGAAGTTTTAATCACTAATTAAAACGCTATAAAGAAAGAAATAAAATTAAGGTAAATAAAAGGTGATGGTTGTTGTTCGACAAGATTACAACTAGAGCATGCATTGAAATTGTGATTAAGAATTAACTAAGTAGAAACAAGGGAATTTGATTTTAGGTGCGAAAAGTTGGGAAAATAGAGGTTGGGGAGCATTCCCCCACCCTGGACAGCGAAAATTGGGGTTCCAATGTCCAAAAGCACATTTAAGGGTAGAAAACCACAATTAGTCGAACTATCAAACATGTAATTATCACACAAAATCTTGATGAAAGTCTTTAATGGAATACATGAGATGAGGTTTGAAACTAGGGTTGGAACAATCAAGGATGCAAGACATCAAAGATGAAGACATTGGTTTTTAAACCTCACACAAACGAACCCTAGAAATGCTTTGAAACATTAAAACCTAAGCATACAAGCACAATGGTCCATTGGTGGGTTTATGATCCCCAACCTACTTAACCTAGCTACTCATAACTAAGGAAAAGTAAATAACAAAGAGGGAAAGAGAGAAATCATACCAAACCATGGTAAGCATCATTAAGAGCTTCAAATAAGTGCCAAAAACTTTCATAAAGTTCAAGGATTCAAGAGTCTCTTTACTCTCTCTAACATTAACTACTCTAATGGAAGTAAATGAAGGAAATAAATTCAAAGGCAATAAGAAAACCTAAGAGAGAGAAGAGAGGGAAGAAGAAAAATAGCTACAAAATACAAGATAAAAAGTCCAAAACCCTAAGGGTTCCTTATATACAAGGTTCCAAAAGGGCAAACTAGTAATAAACAAAGGAGAAGAAACTGGGCTCGTTCGATTGGTCAAACAGGCCCCTTAGACCGGTCGAAAGACCCTCTAGATTCACATCTTCACTTCATTCCTAGCTTGAGCACTGATCGTAGAATTGCCATATCTATTAGCTCGGACCTCGGATTGATGTGAAATTTGCGGCCACACAAAGCTAATTCGACGAACTACATTTTCCATGATTGAAGTAGCTTCTCAATTCATGGTTTTTGGCACTCAAATTAGTATAGGAGTGGTAGCTTTTGCCCAAATCTCAAGATGGGATCCTCCTATGCTCAAGAAAGCTTTAATTACTTATAAAATAAACACGAAACCCACATAGATGATGTAAGAGAGAAATATAAGGGTTAAGTGAACAAAGTCTATAAATGGTGTGCGTAGACGTTCCGGGAATGCTATTTTGCCCAAGAATAAGACAAAATGGACGCAAAATACGAGTCTAATCATACCCCCTACTAGCACATTGCTAATCTCTAGAAATTAAGTAGAGAAAAAGTAGCTCGAAAAACACCATTATACAACAATTTATTAAAAAGAGAGGATAAACTGCTTTTATGGGGATCACGGTTGCATTGAGCGGATACAACAAGCCATTAAACCTCTAGGTTACCCCTAGAGGGTTCTCAAAATGATACCCACAAATATCTTGTTTCCTCATGATAGTTGCCAACTATTCAAATGCATAACTCTCAACATTGTCAAGAGATTTTCAATGGATCCTAGCAAAGTGACATACAAAATCCCAAAGTCCATGAACTATCAAAATCATAAGAAAAGCTTCATTCAATCTAACTCTTGGGTACGTGGTATTTAATGCATGACTAGAAGTATAGGAGTGGTGCAATGCTTTCATTAATCAGATTTCATTCAAAAACGCGCTTCAACATAATTCTCACCGGTATTACTCTAAAAAATGAAACTCTAGAATATGGTAATACACTTGTGACATGCAGGCTAAATGAGCAATGTAAATAGGAAGCAAAGTCATGCACATGTCAAGTATGAAAAATTTTAGAATTTTTAAACGAGTAAAACTAATCTCATGAAGGATACCATGCACTAGAGGAGGTGAAATAACCTCTATCTATTTGTCACCTTCGCCTTGAATTCTGAATCATATATTTTCGAGGATTAACTAGGACATGGATGGGTAAAAATATGGCTAAGGGTGATAAGATGTAGCAAATGGGGAAAGAGAATGTTTATGGGAACAAACTCGGGTTCATGAGGATGTACAAGGAGCAATCAATGTAAGAGATGAGTTGGAAGCAATCATTCTTTGAAGTACCAAGGGCGAAGTACTATCGCCACTGAAGCTTAAGTTTTCTTTTCTTTTTGTAACACCTGTAATTTTTCTTTCATTAATAATATCAGCTTTTTGAATATCTGTATTGGACCGGTTATATTATTATATTATTATTTTAGTTGGGTGACGGTTTTGATGTATCTTAGGATTACTGATTAGACTGTAGTAACCATACCAACTCGACCATAATAAGATTTAATTTAGCCCCATACCCGGACCCGGACATTAGAAATAATACCCGGTTGCATGTAAATCGAGATCGACACGTATACTGAGAAACCTATGCACATAAATCGAGAAAGTGGCACACAATCCAAGTTGGGCCCACATGACTGGCCATGTGGCAGCCACATGCCACCCTCTTGGACACATGTCCACTAGTAGGACACATGTCATGGCATATACACATGCCACATGACACCTAGCTCCTAGGATTTCTATATAAGCATGCGTATAGCATGCATTATGCACACTTTGTCTCTATGACCATCACTTAAAATCTATGAGAGAGAGCTGGAGTTTCAATTCTTTAGAGAAAGAAGAGAAGAAGTCATCCTTGAAGTTGAAGTTCAAGCTCCATCAAGCTCAAGAACAACATCAAGTTTAATTTCAAGCTTTGGTGAGTAAATAGTGAGTAAACTGTGAGTAATTATGAGTAATCTAACTCAATTTAGAACATATATAGCATGTATTAATGTTTAGTAGGAGTTTGATGTTGTTGTGTTGAAGTTTTCATGACATGCAAGACAAATCCTTAAACCTGAGAAACAGAAACTTCCAGCAGAATGTAGCTTAGTAAAATGAATGTTTAGTGCAGCTCAAAAATCCGAATTAAGCTAGATTTTTTTTGTGGAGAAAGGTAACTCATATATCTACAAATAACTCTTCTATATCTCAGTCTAGAAATCACTCCTTTATGGGTGAAATGCATGTAGAATGCAGTGTTATGAATTTGAGAAACAGAAACTTCCAGCAGAATGTAGCTTTGTAAAATGAATGTTTTGTGTAGTTCAAAAATCCGAATTAAGCTAGGTTTTTTTTTGGAAAAAGGTAACTCATATATCTACAAATAACTCTTCTATAGCTCAGTCTATAAATCACTCATTCATGGGTGAAATGCATGTACAACGCAGTGTTATGAATCTGAGAAAAAGAAACTTCCATCAGAATGTAGCTTAGTAAAATGAATATTTTGTGCAGCTCAAAAATCCAAATTAAGCTAGGTTTTTTTGTAGAGAAAGGTAACTCATATATATACTAATAAATCTTCTATAGCTCAGTCTAGAAATCATTCCTTCATGGGTGAAATGCATGTACAACGCAGTGTTATGAATCTGGGAAATAGAAACTTTCAGCAGAATGTAGTTTAGTAAAATCAACGTTTGGAGCAGCTCAAAAATGAGAATTAAGATATGTTTTTTTTTGTGGAGAAAGCTAACTCATTTATCTACAAATAACTTTTCTATAGCCTGGTCTAAAAATGACCCATTCATAGGTAAAATTCACGTATAACACAGTGCTAAAAATCTGGGACAGAACAGCCCGAAATATAAGAAATATCTTGTAAACTAAATATTTTGAGTATCTCAAAAATGTAATTGAAGCTAGATTTTTTTTGTACATGAAGATGATCCAAATACCTACAGTGTTCTAGTTTTGAGTTTAATCTACAAAGCAATTTATCATGCCCAAATAAATCACGTTAATTCAGTCAACACAGTGAAAATGTAACCCGGCAGATTGTGTAGCTTTTTGTATGATGTTTTGTTATGCATGGTGTTGATTGTTGATGCTAGTTTTCCGGTACCTGTGTTGTTATGAAAATCTTGTGCTATGGTAGTTCTATTGCATAGATGAGTATGTTAAGGGTTTCATCTATATATTTATTGGTATTAAATCCATGTTATAAATCCATGAGCTACGTGCTATGTTTTCCCATTGTTATGAATATAGTTTAATGACCGTTGGAAAGTTCATACCCATACTATAATATGTTTTATGGCATGATTATTGCATTGGTAGGTGATTGGGAAAGTTTCCATCGTAAGCATATTGAGAGGTAAAATGGAATGTCGAACGTAAAGCGAAATACTGACGGTTATAAATGGATGATATTAACGAACTAAACTACAAAACATACGAACGTGTAAAATAACGATAAAACCTTCAATAACAGATTTTATGCGACTAAGGGACATTAGGTCTCGTTTCTAGTCATGTGACTACCGATCAAAATTGATTCATTAACTTTCGTGTCGTATTTGGATATTTCTTGCAAAGTTGGTCTTTTGGTAATTCCATAGAGTCAATTGGAGAGTTTTGTTTGTATTCGGTCTAGTGCGGATGACCTGAGGATCGTCATGATAAGTTTGATCAAGTAGTTGATTATTTTTCTGCACCCTTGGAGTGAGGATTGGCATGACGTATTCGATTATGTACGGGTGACCTGAGGATCGACATGACGTGTTCGTCCAAGTGATTGTTAATGTCCCGTACCCTTGGTCTGAGGATCGGCATGATGTGTTCGGTAATGTGCGGGTGACCTGACGATCGGCATGACGTGTTCGACCAAGAGATTGTTAATATCCCGCATAGTTGTTCTAAGGATCATCAGTGATGTGTTCAATCAAGCAGTTCTTTATCGAGTGTTGTTCTTTCTTGACCGGTAAATGCATTTGGAGTTAAGTCTTCTTTCAGCCAATGTCGTTGGACAGTTCAATTCTGGGTTAAGTTTCAAAAGGAATGATTGGGTTTAAAAATGCATAGTTTTGAGAATAGGAAAAGATTAACGAGGCATAGTTTGAGAATAAGAAGGAATGAAGAATAACTTACCTTGGTGGTGGTAACCTTAAGGGGAGCCGGCTACAATCAAGATACAGATTTTACTACTAAAGACTATGCTGGTGAAGATTACTACGAGGAAGGCTACGGTTTCGCCAGCTGAAGATCTTGGAGTTTTTCTTTTATCATAGTTATGTTATTAATATGTCTAATGATGTAATAGCTTAGTTAAATTTTTAATATCTATCTTTTGATATCTTTTGGTCTGTAATGTACTAATCATGTAAGACTTGAAACTTTAAATTTATGCTACTGCTGAACTTAGTCATCTTCCCGTATTACACTATTGTTATAAGCATGTTTGGAGAATTAGGTGACACTCACAACCAGTCACGTGTCTACGAACCCATAAAGGAAATTAATTTTTCCCTATTTTTGGTACTTCGGGGTGTGACATGAATTTTTGGTATCAGAGCCTTAGATTTTGATGCGCTCACTAATTGTCCTACACCTTAAGTTATGAGCATAAGATTTACCTCGAATTAGTACTGACACTAAGTTAGTTCCTCTTGCAGGACTATGGAGCCGATCTTTGTTCCCGATGATTTCAGAGGGCACTATATTCTTGACGGTCATATCCAGCTTGCCGACCCTGTACTATATCGATAGCGAATCCGCCAGAGGACGAGGCACATTTTAGAGGAGGACATGCGGAGAGCCGTGCATACCAATGCACTGCAGTATCCAGATCGAGTTCATCTTGAGTCGATTCATGCTTCAGAGACTACCATACTTATCCACTAGGAGCTTATTAGCATGGCTTAGGACGAGGCACTATACGACGATATACTCTTCCCGATTATCATGGCCGCACCAACACCACCATTCTCACCCGAGCCCATTCTAGAGCCAGATGCAGATTCATACCCCATGGATACAGATAGCGATGACGATAGAGTGAGTAGAGAGGATTCTACAGGCAGTAGCCATACAGCAGATGACCCATCTGACGGTGATGACATAGATGATGATGATGACCTGATGATTGAGGATGACCCGACAAGTAGCGACGACGAGCCGATCGAGGAGGCCGATCTAGTAGAGGATGCTTAGGGACTAGAGGATGATGTATACGATCATCCAGTACTACCAGCTGATGACGACGTGATAGTACCGATAACCGAGCAGGACCACGGGTAGATCCAGCTGATGTTGAGGAGGACCTGGAGGAGGAGGAGTTCTTAGAGGACCCCACAGACGATCCAGTTATAGAGTTGATTCAGGACGATCCCGATGTACAGCCTGACCTACACGACGACGTGGATCCAGATGATGTCGTAGCCTAACGAGTTAGCTGTCGAGTTATATGATGCGCCACCAGAGGTTGTAGAGCTAGACGATGAAGATGACATCGACTTGGATGGAGTTGGTGGAGATGGCGTAGCACCAGGATGGATATTACCAGATGGTGGACGAGATGAGTTTGACCAGTGGTTGGATTTTATGCCAGCAGAAGTAGTTACCGTTCCAGGGGACGAGATACCACCTACGGTTACCGACGATGAGGCAGACTTCTATGCCCTACCACGTTGATATGATCTTCAAAGAGTTGCTATTACTTCTATATAGTGATGTGCATATTAGTTTTGTTTGGTGTAGCTCGTATTATAGATATTTCAATTGTAAGTACTTTGTACATGTTCTTTTTGTAAGCACACCTAGTAGATGTTTAAACTCTTGTATAGTATGTACTGGCCTTGGACGCAGTACTTTGATATAAATCTTTTTGGTTTAATATAATGGTTTCAGTTATATCGCTTTATTCCATTGACATTTAGTAATATATGCATGCTTATTATATATTAACTTTGGTACACATCAAGATCACCTATAAAGACTCGCTATGGAATCAAAGGCTATTAGTAGTAAAACTTGTGCATTGTTTTTAGATGGCTGGAGGACGTAGGGGGAACTGCAATGGTCATAACGAGGAAGAGTCGGAGATACCTAATGAGATAGACCCTACAGGACTACTCTCAGCCTTGGTCAGAAGGATTGAGAGGGCTTCAAACAATGTAGAAAACAACAACAACCGCCCAGCACCACCCCTATGGCAGACAGGGGATAAGTTACTTAAACGTTTCCGCGCATTAAGACCGGAAAAGTTCAATGGGATGATGGAACCATGGAAAGCGGAGCAATGGCTACGAGAGATGGATCTCATCTTCAAAGCCATGGATTGCAGTGAGGCTGAAAAATACCACCTAGCCGTATTTCATTTGACATATGCCACTATAGACTGGTGGGAAGCGGAAGAGGCTATTTTGGGTGAAAGAGCCATAAGGGAAATGACATGGACCGTGTTCAAGGAACGGTTCCTAGCAAAGTATTTTCCATTAGTAGAACAAAATCTGAAGAAGAAGGAATTCATGGAATTTGTTCAAGGGAACAAGTCTGTTCAGGAGTATACAACGTAATTCGAGTGCCTGTCCCGTTTCGTGCATCACATGGTGGACACACCTGAAAAGAAGAACGAACAATATCACCAAGGGTTATCTCTTTCACTACAAGAGATGACTGCAGTTTACGTGAGTCAATCCTTTGAATCTTTGGTAGGGTTGGCTACATAGATGGAGAATATACAGAAACAGAAGCAGAAGAGGTTTACCAGTAGGTTTCCATCATGAAATGTCCAAGGATCAAGGCCACCAATGCGTTATCAGAATAACAAGCGCACTTGGAATGGAGAAAGAAAGCCGCAGCAGCCACGGAGGCAACCACAGCAAGCCAAAACTGCAGCACCACAAGCACCAGTCCTTGTTGGATATCAAGAAGGTTATATCGCCCAAGGAAAAGGTCCAGGGAATTGCTTCAACTATGGCATACCCGGCCACCATGCCAAAGATTGCAGAACCTCCAAGAACCACAATTGTGGTGGAGTCATATGGTTTAATTATGGAGAGAAAGGCCACTAGAGCTGAGACTGCAAGGCACCGCGCCGAGGATACAATGGACCAATCCTCAAGGGTAAGCTGCCAACACTCATCTAAATGCCGTTATTCCAGAAGCAGCAGGCTTTGACGCCGAAGCGCATCAGAATCTGGAAGGTACGCTCACTCTTTTCAGCAACAGAGTTAAAACGTTATTTGATACTAGAGCATCGATTTTGTTTATTGCTAGTAGAGTCGTACAAGATTTGAGTTTAGTACCTCAAAACCTTACTGTAGCATTGAAAGCTGTATCTTCGATGGGTACATCTATTAAGTTGAATAGGGTATGCAGAAACTGTCCCATCAATATAGAAGATAGAGACCTATTCGCAGATTTGGTGATCTTGTCAATGAAGGAGTTCGACTTCATCTTAGGAATTGACTGGCTCACCAAGTACCATGCTATCTTAGATTGTACCTACAAGTCGATTACCTTTACAATACCTGGAAGTCAACCCTTTTTCTTTCAGTATAACCCGTTGAGTGATGGTTTTCTCACTAGTCGCTTGGCTGCCATCGAGGGCACAAGCTTAGAGATCACGATCGCAGAGATTTCGATAGTGCGAGAATTCAAGGGCGTATTTAAAGATCTCTCAGGTTTGCTGTCAAAGCGAGAGATAGACTTCTGCATAGAACTGACACCTGGAACTATGCCTGTCTCCAAGACCCCGTACAGGATGGCACCGACGGAAATACAAGAATTGAAGAAGCAAGTATAGGAGTTGGAGGATTTGGGATTCATGCATCCAAGCACATCACCGTGGGGAGCACCGGTACTATTCTTAAAGAAGAAAGATGGATCGCTTCAACTTTGCATAGAGTGCAGGGAGTTGAATAAGGTAACCATCAAGAATAAGTACCCTCTGCCACGTATTGATGACTTGTTCGATCAATTATAAGGAGCCACGATATTTTCAAAGATCGATTTGAGATCAAGATACCACCAGTTGTTAATTCGACCAGAAGACGTGTCAAAGATAGCATTCCGTACCAGATATGGACATTACGAGTTTCTTGTGATGCCATTTGGGCTAACCAACGCCCCAACAGTGTTTATGGACTTGATGAATAGGGTATTTAGGCCCTACCTGGATCACTTTATTATCGTCTTTATAGATGATATACTGATTATTCCAAGACCAAGGAGGAACACGAAAGATATTTACAGATTGCTTTACAGACACTCAGGGACAACCAACTGTATGCAAAGTTTAGCAAATGCGAGTTTTGGCTTAAAGAAGTCAAGTTCTTAGGATATGTCGTCTCTCAGAATGGGATATCAGTGGATTCTTCAAAGACAAACGCAGTGCTAGATTGGAAAAGACTGAGTAATGCTTCAGAGATTAGAAGTTTTCTAGGAGATTTGTAGAAGGATTCTCTAGAATCGCAGCCCCATTAATTGGTCTTACGAAGAAGGAGTCGAAGTTCGATTGGAAGGATCGACATGAATGGGCATTTCAAGAGCTGAAGGAGAGATTAACTTTGGCACCCATGTTAGCAATACCCAAGAGCTGTAAAAGATATACCATCTACAGTGACGCTTCACACCAAGGATTAGGGTGTGTACTTATGCAAGATTGGAAGGTGATAGCGTATGGATTGAGACAGTTGAAGCCGTACAAGATGAGTTATCCGACACATGATCTAGAGTTAGCCGCAATTGTGTTTGCACTGAAAACATGAAGACATTACCTCTATGGGGAGCAGTTTGATTTGTTTTCAGACCATAAGAGCTTGAAATATTTGTTCTCTCAGAAGGAACTAAATTTGAGGTAGAGACGATGGATGGAATTACTCAAGGATTATGATTTCACTCTACAGTACCATCCTGGAAAAACAAACGTTGTTGCAGATGCTTTGAGTCGTAAACCTCGCGAGATAGTTGCTAATCTCATGATTCAAGAATGAAAAGCATTAGAAACCATAGCAGAATTTGATCACCAACCCACAGAGACAGAACGAGGACACCATTTTGGATGTTTAGTAGCACAACTGACGCTTCTCAGTCGTATTTTGGAAGCCCAGCAGAAAGATGAAGAGTGGAAAAAGTGGTTTGCTAAAGTTTTGGCAAAGGAACCCGAGGAATGGAGTGTAGGCTCAGATGGAGGATTTTGATGTAGGAATTGACTGTGTGTTCCTGATGTGGAGACTCTGAGGAAGGACATTCTGGATGAAGCACAAACCTCATGATTCAATGTGAATATGTTCAAAATAAATTGACCTTGAAGCCCAAACCTGTCTAGAACGACCAAAACTGACCCAAAACGACCAAAGAGTGCAAAAAAAATGAGAAAATGGAATGATAAAAGCTTGGGTTGTCTCCTAAGAAGCATTGACTTTTACGTCTTCAGCTAGACCATTTTAGCTCAAGACTCATAGAGGCCGAAACTTGGACATTGTACCCTTGATGACATTAGGGATACTCCGATTAAAAATAGAAATAATGCCGTTATTTGTTAACTCATTAGACGGTTCCTATTTTTTGATTTCGAATCGATTCTTGGCCATTTGAGTAAATCTTTCGTTAGGATCCGGATTATTTGAATTTGTCCGCTCATTACTCACTATAATTTTATCCTTACTCACATTTATTTCTTTATTCAGTTCAATCGTTCGTCTAACCTCACACTCCGCCATCAATGGGTAATCATCATCATTGGGAGGTTGATCAATAGTATTAAATACATTTAATTTAAGGTTCATATTCCCAAATGACACTTTTATTACCCCCGTTCGACAATTGACACGCACATTTGCAGTGGCTAAGATTTGACGACCAAGAATGACAGGAGTATGTTTCCTAGCATCTATCGCGATTCGTTGTCAAGGACCATGAATTCGATATGATAATAGCATTTTTTGACTTTTACTAAGACCTCTTCAACGATTCCTCTAGGGATTTTAATAGAACGATTTGCTAATTGTATGGTAGGGGCTGTGGGCTTAAAGTTCACCTAATCCTAGTTGTTTATAGACGGTGTAAGGTAAGAGATTAACACTTGCTACTAAGTTAAGGAGAGCCCGATGAATGATTATATCACCTATGATACATGAAATCGTTGGTGTACCGGGAACCTTACACTTTGGAAGAGCATGTTGGAAGATCGAACTTACTTTTTTCGCGAGGAAGAGCTTTTTCGAAACATGATTGCGCAATTTGTGCTTTTGAGTGCATAGGTCTTTAAGACATTTAGCATAAGCAAGAGTTTGTTTAATAGCGTCGAAGAATGGAATATTTATTTTCACTTATTTAAACACCACAAGTATATCTTCAGTTTTCGATTCTTTCTTTAAAGATGTGACTGTTCCTCAATGTTTGGTGGGAAAGACATTTGCAGAACATAATTAGTTGGGACCGGTTCATTTTCTTTCCTAATTCAGCTCGTGTCCTCACCCATCTCTTGATTCAAATTAATGTTCACATCTTTCCTACTCTCTCTCAGAATCTCAACATCTTCTTCCTCTCGAGTAGTCGTCCTAGTTGACATAACGTTCACTTGCTCACTCGTACCACCCACCTCGTATTGTCCCTTAGGTTTCTGAATAGGTTGACTTGGCAACTTACCCTCGGTGAAATAGTTTAGTGTATTAGCTATTTGTCCCACTTGAGACTCTAGCTTTACGATAGATTGTGTGTGAGAGTGTACTAGCTGGATCATCGAACGAAAACTTTCAAGTGAGGCCAACACTTTCTCCTCAAATGCATTATTACGTGAAGGTAGAGGAGGCAGAGGGTTGGATTATGTATATTGATATTGATGAGACCAATGTTGCCATGTGTTGGGAAAGTTAATTTCAACTTGAGGCCTTTGGGAGGAATATAGACCCTCACTATTTTGAGATCGCCACCCAAAATTTGGGTGACTTATCCATAGCACATTGTAATTATTTCCTGAAGGGTTGTGAGCATTTCTTGGGAATTGTTGAATAGAGTTAATGTGCTACTTGACAAACTCTGGGAATTGAGAAGCAGAAGGACATGCGAAGATATTATGAGAAAGGTTCAGAACATAATGCACATACTTTAGAATGAGGTGGATCGGATATATGGCCGATTCCATGAGTTGTCAAGTTTTCTACATAGTTCTTGTATTTTGATTGAATGACTTGACTCGAAACACTCCTCTTGCTTGGGTTTAGGTGGAAGACACCCCTCAGGACGGACGGATGGACACGACTTGATGCATGGAGTTTTTGCTTAACGTTTCAAAACTTTTCCAGGCCTTTTCAATGTTTTGTGAAGAAATGTTCTAGCATAAACATCATCGACTATGTTACGGACAGAGGGAACAAGTCCCTCATAGAAGATTTAAACCAATTTCCACTTAGGGATTTGATGATGGGGCAAGTGCGCAAAATTTCCTTAAATTATTCCCATGTATCATATAGTGTGTTCCCATCTTGCATCACAAAGTTCATTATAGATTTTCGAATTTGATTATTACGCGTAATAGGGAAAAACTTTTGTAAGAACGTAGTATGCAACGCTTCCCATGTTTTGATGGTATTTGGCTCTAGAGATTGGAGCCAATGCTTAGCTTTGTCTTTTAGAGAAAATGGGAAAAGGCGCAATTTTAACTCATTATCAGTTATGTTTTGTATTTTTAAGGTCGCACAAATATCTTAAGATTCTCCAAATGGTGATATGGGTCCTCTTTAACACGACCATGGAATAAAGGGAGTAGCGCAATGGTAGATGACTTTATCTCAAAGTGAGATGCTGTCACCTATGGTAATTCGATACATGCTTGTGGTGTGTAGGCCGTAGGAATGAAATAATCTTTTAGTGGAGGAGGTTGAGGTATGTTAGGGTTATTTCTATTATTTTCGTTATTCCCGTTGTTTCCAAAGTCGGCCATTGGAATAGGTTTAATATTAATAGTTCGAGGGTTTATTAAACGTTTAAGGGTACTTTGAATTTCTGCTGGAAATAACAAACGGTTTTGGAGTTGATTAATTGTCTAACACCAGTCGAGCTCTAGAAGCTTGGGTTGATGACCTAAGGACTCTAATGGTACGTTCCAGTTCAAGATCGAAAGAATAGAATTTGGGTTGCTTCGAACGGGTACCAAACATATACTAAAGAACTGACACTACGATAAAGACTGACTTAACCAAATAAGAGAATAAACTATGCAAATGAGACCATAAGCACACAACTACTATGACACATGCAATTATCCTGTTATGTAGTGATTCGCGTCAAAGCCCAGCGCCCCGGGTTTCCTAGCTAATGCACATCCAAATCACCCCTAACTTATACAAATAGTGCGTCTCAGTGCCCTGGCTGACAGTGGTTTGAAGCAAATTTTAAAAGAAGCAATTTACTTTTATTTTGTTTTTTTTACAATTTTTTTTATTCGCATAAGCTCCTTTGATGTGTACTGCTATTCCACTCCAACTTGCTATGATTTGACGACTTGAGAGCTATAAAATACAGATAAATTTTTAGCAACTCGAAACAAAAACGAAAAAAAAATAAGAAAAAGAAAACCTGATTTAATATTTACGAATTTACTAAACTAAAATTATAAAACTAAAGGTAGTAACTTGTAATAATCCCCGACAACTGCGCCAAAAATTGATCTTGTCAAAATCAAGATATAAAAGTATACTCTACTTTAAAATATTTGTAGTGTAGAAGTAGAGGTCGAAACCACAGAGATTGAAATACTAAAGCACTTTAATTTTAAAACCTAAGCCTAGTTAAGAAAGAAAACATAATTTTGATTTTGATTTTAATTAAACTAAGAACAATGAAAATAAATCTAAACTATGAAAGCGATTAAAAGTTTTTTTGATAAATATGTATTGAACCTAGGCCTGCAAATCAACCGCTAGTTTCATAAAAAGAGTATCTATGCATTCAATTAGCTTATTATATTGGATGATAACGGGGAATCGTAGCTACAAGCTCAATTCCTCCGTCAAGAAGATAACTACGATTCAAGCATCAATATAATTCATCTTCGGTTGGAACAGAGTGTCTCACACTAAACTAGGGTTGCGGCACACTCTCTCTTCCCTAGGTATGAACTATTCGACTACTTGATATCACAATTCATTAAGTACTATTACATATAAATAATCCATACAAGCACAGCAAATATAGACTATTGCGCACATCACATTCAAAATAGATTTAAGACAAGAATAGATTCTGAAAGCAACGATTTAATCAATGAATACGATTTTATTAATTAAAATCCGTTAAACATGTAGTCATCATCCATACATAATAAACCTAAAAGAAAAACATAAATAACACCCTATTACTTGGCTAGGGTTTCATTGAAACCCTAGATCTTGGTTTAACCGGCCATAGAATCAAGGATTGGCAATAGAGGAGGCTATGGGAATCCTTAGTCTTCTTTTTCTTCTCCTTGCTTCTCTCTCCTCAATGGCTGAAGTTTTAGTTGTATGCGGATGTATCTAATGTTGACTAACCCCTAAAATTGATTTAGAATATGATTTATATAGATTTTGGAAGGATTAGGAGGCTTGTCTAAGCCTAATCGCACTAAAATTGTCGTATTTACATTTCTGAACGTCGTATGCACAAACCACCTTCGCTGGGCGCTCTAATTTGACAAAATACGCGTTTTTGGTTTTTTCACAGGTCGCTCGCGTAAGGTACTTTTCACTACACTGCGTGACTTTTGTAGAATTGCGATAACATTTTGCTCGAAACTCGGATTGACTCGCCGTTTGTGGCCTCGCATCCGTTACTCGAAGATCTACATTTTATATCTCTGGAAAAATTTCTCAAATCCAAAGTCTTCTTTGTAAAAAATGCAAATTATTGAGACTGCTACTGCATTCAGCTTTCACCGGAATCACCTTTTGAGCCCTGAATGTCTTCCAAAGCCACTAATCATTGAATTTTAGTGCATTTTCATGTTAAAGCTCCAAAACCTACAAAGTATAGAATATTTATTAAAAAACAACTAATAGCTAAACGAAATGGGCTAATAAAGTGTATCTTCAGGACTATAAACAGGAACTACTCGTCACCGATCAATTATTTATTTTAATTTTTTATACTATTCAAGAAAATTTCAAATCGATTTGTGAAATTTCGTGTTCAATCGATTGAACTTAATTCAATGGATTGAAAGTTCGATCGATTGAAAGTTCTTTAATCGATTGAAGTGTGACATAGAACTTATGATGCTATTTTAATGTTCTAATTAATTCCATGAAAAGTTTGACACGACTATAAAGTTGTGTGTGCTTGTGTGCTATACCCAAGTGTAGGTAATCGTGCAAGTAGTAAACTGGATTAAGTCCAGGTCGATCCCACAGGGAAGGTGTTAAACTAAATACCTAGATTATTCTCAAACAAGAAAAAATAAAATTCACTAATTCTTTATAAGATGTAGAACAAAAAGTTCCACAGTTCGACACTACTATACTGAAGCAGTTAAACTAAATTAACTAATTACTAGCTAATTAACTAAAGCAGTGATTTGAAACGTGTTCTTCTGAATTAAAAAGGAATGGTGGGATTACACAAATCCACCGCGACCAAGCTATCTACCATGCAATTTCGTTGAAGATCGATGGAGTACACTCTCTACAGTATTCCGTACTTCTCTTAAGATAAAGACTCCATAGTCCTTTCATGACCGGGACTATGTCATCACAATTACGTTTGAAATACATAAAAGGCAGTTTAAAACAATAGTTGAGACTTTCACCTACAATGGTATTAGCATTGAGGGTGGTTTGCAAAATATATTGAAAGAAAATACCTTAAGGCTTAAAGTTCATAGACTATTTTGACAAACTGAGCGTTTTGGGACAATTTGATAACAATTTAGTAAAACAGAAAGTCTAGGAATACTGCACAGAACATCCTCAAGAATCAGAATGTTCGATCGATCGACGCGCCATCGATCGATCGAACAACTTCATCTCTCGATTGATCGAACGGATTTCGATCGCTCGACAACGCCTCTGGTCCAATCGATCGAACTTCCTCGATCGATCGAACACAGAGATTAATCTACTGCATGGCAGAAGCCTGAGATCACGGTTTCATCGTGCTCTCCCAACCCGGAGACTACTCAGACATAGTCTAGAGGGTCTCAGTATTATTTTTAACGTAAAAATTCATTAAGGGTGGGTTTGGTTGAGATTTAAACATGAAAACTCTAAAAACTATGGTGTAAACTTGCTTATCACACAAAGCTACGAGTTTAACAGACTAAAGTAGAGTAAACTACCAGCAGAATATAAATAAAACAAAACAAGATAACCTAGAGTGATGAAACCTGTATTAAACTATAGGAAATCCAAATTAACAATGACAATCCTTGATCAAACCTACAAAAACAAGACAAAAAAAACTCTCTGCTCTCTATGAACTGGTGAAAAGTAAAAGTGGGCGTCCTCCAGAACGTTTACAAAATGAGTTTATATAGAAATAACCTAATTCCTAGGGTTAAAACATGCATTCTGCTGCGTGCGCGCATAATCTGATAAAAAGGAATTTCGATCGATCGAACCATTCTCGATCGATTGAACTTGTGGGGACTTCGATCGCTTGAACCTATCCCGATCGATCGAACTCTCGATCGATCGAACGATCTTCAATCGCTGAAACTCTATATTTTAGCTTTTATCTGTTTTCTTTAGAATCCAACATTTCCCTTCATCGTTATCTTTCAATTCTTCATACAGCAACTGCAGTCTGCATAAATTACAGCTAAAACACACAACTTATCATAGTTTAATCAATAGATGCATAAACTAGCTTTGTAATTCAAATTACAGATAAATGGAGGAATTGTAAACTAAATCCATACTTTTTCTTCTTTTAACGCGGTTGTATTTTACAAATACCCCCGCTTGTCACAACCCCCAACTAGCGAATTGCTAGTCCCTAGCAATAGAGTGAAAATAAAATCAAGCTAAACTAAAACTGTACTCGAAAAACTAAAGTAACTCGATCCAGATTAACTGTTCTAAAATAACAAGAATGAAAACTACCTAACTCACTTTCGCAGGAATCGCAGTTGCACTTAGCTAATGCAACAAGCCGTTAAACCCCTAGGTTTCCCCTAGTGGACGAGTGTTGTCTCGTGAGGGTTTGCAGTGAATATACCCACAAAATTCTCTGATTAAGCTCCAAAAAGATATAGAATACTCTTGAACAATCTCTATTATTCAACTGTTAATTTAGCTCCACAAATCATATCATCCTCATTCAAACCATGAAAGAAATGCACATGTTCCTCATGTCACTAAGATAAAAATAACATAAGCATCACATCCATGTATCCGTGTGTGTGTGAAATTAACAGCTATACATTGAACTTTATTTAGAGCTGTTTAAACTATCATACTCTCAGAACTTGTAGTCTCAACTCAATTCTCACGTAGTTATTTCACTCAGAAATGAACATCTCACAGAAACTTGGTGAATGATAATCGCACATGGCATGAAAGCTTGATAGAAGCGATTTTTCAGATACTAATGCTTTCATACTCGACTCTATAAGAGACGAACATTTTAGAGTGTATAGTCTCATGAACGGAATACTACTTACTAGAGGAGCGAAATACCGTGGATAACTCAACTTACACTTTCATGTTTGAACCGAGTTGTTGAAAATCATTAAGACTTTGACTTGACGGATTTTTTTATTTGGTAGGGTAGAAATGAAAGAGTAAGAACTTGCACATCTTCAACAGGAGGCTATATTTAATAATTTTTTCACGTTAATCCAACCATCCTCATACGTATCATCCTTCATTTTTTTATTTTATTTATTTTTTTTTTTTTTAACCTATGGCGCCCCATCCACAACTACTCCTTCCTCATAATATACTTTATAATTTAACCACCTTAGATATGAAATAGGGTATATTTAGGTCAAGGTATAAAGTCAGGAATTTCAATTTTTTAATGGAGGATTTGACAGTGTTTACTAGGTATGGGGTTAATAACAACATATATTTAGAGGTGTTGATAAAGGTAAATGGAGAAAGTAAAGAACAAATACGATGGCTTAAGTCATTTTCTCAACTTCTTAATTCTAACACTTACATGTTCATTGAGTTGAATTGGTAAATCCTGAACGTTCTCCTCTAATAAACAGCCAACATGAAGAACTAGAGATCAGTCAACAAAATTAATCGGTATTTTCAATTAAAACAATTCGAATTTTTAATGTGATAATTCCCTCAGAATTGAAGATTGGTTTCAAAAGCTCACTAAGGGTAACTAGTTTCCACTACTTCATTCTTTAAAGTATAATAGCCGTATTAACTCTTATTTAAAGTTTTCTGCATAGCTACTAATATGTGCAAATAATTTGGATACAAAGGTGGTCAACATATGCATTTATCCTAGAGAAATTAGAAAAACACATGAACTTAATTCATAAAAAGATGAGAATAAAATGGTTATGTTATTGCTTGACAACAACTAAATAGAAGAGAAAATTTATAATTAATCTACTCAATTAATTCCAAGACTTGGTTGATAGTTTCTTTTTTTTAAATAATGGAGATTGTATATGATGTTTGCCAATAGACAGAGTGATCCAGATTGCTATGTACAATATACGCACAGGTGATTATCTATCTATATCCCACCCCCAACTGAAAATTGCAATGTCCTCAGTAAGTGATTTTCAACAATAGATAGAAATATATCACCTGATAAAGCAACTCAATAATCTGCAAGCGTAACAATCTGTAAAGAAACATACAATCTCCAACCAAGCAAGATCAAACGAAAGATATACCAGGGTAAAATAAGCGTATGATCTATGAATAAAAGCAGAACCAATCACTGTAAAAGTAAAGAAATGGAAATTACAGGGCAGTGATAATAGAGGTCATACAACTCAAAACACCCAACAGTCCAAAAAAATAGCCACCGATAGTCCCATATAATCCAAAAACCAAAAATAAAAACAGAGAGCAGAGAGATAGAAATAAGAAAGGAAAGATACAACAAAACTTTCCAAACGCTCTCAAAATCATGACCTAAACATCATCCGCGACATCAGACACTATCTCTATCAACACATCGGGGGTATCCTTAACTCCACTCTCAGCAACAGGACGAGCTGTCGCCGGGTCTCTCACAATCTCGACTAGAGGTGGTGGAAGTGGGGGCTCTGCAGAAGGTGGTGCCGCTGATGATGATGGTGCAGAAGGATCAGCCGGTGGCGGTGCAGTAGGGGTAGGTGGAGGTGTATGTAATGACTGGTCAACCCCCAACTGGATTAAGATGGCCTCTAGCAAAGTCGTCATGTGGTCCACTCGGCCCTCGAGTCTGATCCGAGCCTCTCGCTCCTCCAATAACAACTCGTGAACAGTCGGGAGAGGCACGGATGAAGAAGACTCTCCCTGGGCCTGAGTTTGAGCCTGAGATCGCTCTCTCAGCTCAAACTGTGCAATCTCAACCCGAGGATCAACCTCGTCATCAGAATCAAGCCCCTCAGCCTCTGTCGGCGTCCCTGAAGCTGCACCCTCAGTGTCGGTGCCATCACCTCGCCTCCTCTTTGCTCGAACCTTCGCCTTCCCTTTCGCTTTCCTCTTTTTTTGTGCATCTGAATGACAGGCCGCTGTCTCACCAAATTGACTGGAGGCCTAAAGAATCGTATCTGTGGCTAATGGCAAGAGTCCAGCCCGCTCCACAACCCGATGTATGGGCCAAGTGCCTTTCAGATGCCGCTTAGCAATAATGTATCGCATGGGCTGAATGAAGAAGTCAATATATAGGCGAGACAAGCAGACGCGCTGCCCTGTCCCAATAGAGTAAAGGGCCTGCAAGTACCACGCTGCGAACTTCTTGTGGTACAAAGTCATCAGGATGCAATTGACCAGGGCGAGGTGGAGGAGGTGATACTTGTTGGTCAGAAACATATCCTCGATGTTCGATTGGTCGTTCCAAAACTGAACGGCACCTCCTGTAAGCTCACGGATAATGGTGGATGGAGGAGTCGCTGGGGCATCTGGAGGACGAGGATAATAACAATCAGGTACCGCGGAGATGCCCAAAGCGGAAGAAACTGTGGCAGGGCTGAAAATGATCTCCCTGCCACGAAAGAATGATCTGTATGTGTATGGAGCTGCTGGATCCTTGATCATTGACGAACAAGCTTCACGAACCCAATTTATGTTGATTCTCTTCGTTTGGGTCACCATTACGAACCAAAGTGGCATGTCGCAGAGCCGAGCCAGGAACCATGGAGCGGATAGCCACACAGACTCGAGTGGTCGCTCTAGCATCACTTTCCACGTATCGAAGTACCGGTTAAACCATATAAGCTCCTCGGGGCTCCGAAACCCGTGATCAGGTACGGGGTCCGGTATGGCTAGGTCGAGCGGCTTCTCCTTGTGATACCCCGTGACAGGGTCCATAGTGACAGCCCTGGAATAGAAGAAAAACAGAGAAGAAAATCAATACACGAAACAAAAGAAAAGAAACTGAAACTGCTAAAGTTCGACCGATCGAATTAAGTTCGATCGATTGAGAATGGTAGGGTTTCGATCGCTCGAGACTGGTTCGATCGATCGAACACAGCGGATGTGTGGTGACCACTACCGAGAACAGAAAGAGCCCGTATAAACAAAAAAAAAAGAACGAAACTCAAAGAAAAAATTTTGTAATAACCAATAGGGGCACCCCCAACTGGAATTGAAATGAAAAGAAATCGAGGGAGGGTCGCGGGGCTAACCTGGAGATACGTGCTGAGTAGATGGAGGTTGATGAAGCAGATGATGATCAAGGGGGACCAGGTATCCTTTAATTGATGCGGGTGTATGTAGGGAGGTCCGAAGAAAGAAACGAGTCCCTCTGTCTCCGATTGCTTGAGCGTGAGGGAGAGAAGAAGAGACTGATGAAGTGTACGCTGAATGCCTCGTTTAAATACCAGTCTCGATCGATCGAGAAAGGTTCGATCGATCTAACAGTCAATCGATTGAGATATGTTCAAGCGATCGAGGACATGAAACCGTCGATCGATCGAAATAGTTCGATCGATCGAAACCGAAAATTCCAATATACCACAGGATGGAAGAAATAAGTACTCCCAACTGACCCAAGTTATTGTGGACATACAGTAGCATGATAAAACAGTATATTGACAGAACATGTAAGCCAAAAAAAACTCACACTCATAGTAAATAATTGCAAATTTATATAAATCCTTAAAATAGCATCCATGTGCAATATCAGTGCCCCCACAAGTGGTATTTAAATCCTTATTGAAAAAGAAAACTAAAATAAAACTAAAACTAAAAACACTTTGTCCAAGAATATACTCCAATTTATTAAAGCAGATAGGAAATTACATAAAACAATTGGAAGTGAAACACTATTCATCAAACAGAAAAATATCCTCCTCCACAGCTTCTTTTGCCACTCGAACTTCAAATGAAGAGTCTAAACTTGATGATTCACTCTCCCAGAATAGTCGGAAAGCAACGAGGACATCATCAAGCAAGTCTGAACTCTGAAAGGAATTGATATCATAGGCAAGAGGTGATCCGCATGGAGACAAGGATAAAGGAGTATGAATGCGTAACGGACTTTCCTCTTGCGGTGGAGTATTCGGAGACCGTAGGTATGGCCCATACCCATGAAAGAGTTGATGTGGAAGATATAGCGGTGGGAACGGTAGATTCATAGTGATATTCCTGATAAAGGAAAACAAAACAACAAAGAAAAACGGAGAAAATACGTTAACAAGAGATAAATAAAAAGGACGAGATAAATAAAGCAAAAGGAAAAGGAAAAGAAAGGAATGTGACACAAAGTTCACCTCCCTATTGGCCAGATATCCCCAGGTGCACTAGCTGGAAGAGGGCATTGAAGCCTGAACAGCAAGTAGCTGACATACTCATAGATGTAGGGAACAACATGGATGACTATGAAGTCATCAACATACGTGAAAACCGCGTTGTGGCGTTCATGCACCACATCTTGTAGGTCCTCTTTTTCCCATAGCTCCCACATTGAGTCATTTTCCCATTATTCCAGCAGTGCATCATCCCCTTCTCCAACAGCATACCCTTCAGGTTCTCCTTCCTCACCTGAAAGGTCTATATGCGCGAAAGGGTTAATTTGGAGGAGAGCATGATCATAAGGGATGTATCCATAGGTCAGGTCCACCACATTATCTGCCCCTGGTCCTTGATAAGGAGATAAGCAGAATGCTATCTCGTCGGCAGTCCAAGGTGGGTTCTGATATTCAGAATCGGCCCAGGACCCTATAGAATGAACGTCATCATCCTGTAAGGGAAAGACATCACAAAATAGCAGATTAAGGATAGAGGTCACATTCACAAAGACAGACAAAAGATAAAACAAAATGAAATGCAGGAAAAGAAAAGTACAACAACATTGGGAGAACACACTTTGGCGTTTTAATTTGAAGTATAGTCGGGCTCATCTAGTTGGATGTGCTCGACTTCGGGTTGAAAATCTTCTAAGAACGGTTTCAATCTTTGGCCATTGACTTTGAAACTTCCGTCGGTCTTAGGGTTAAATAGCTCAACCGCCCCGTGTGGAAAGATAGATATGACTGTGAAAGGTCCTGTCCACCGAGATCAGAGTTTTCCTGGGAAGAGGTGAAGGCGTGAATCATATAATAAAACTTTCTGCCCCGGCTCGAAAGATTTACGAATGATAGTTTGATCGTGGCGTGCCTTCAACCGTTCCTTGTAGAGTTTGGCATTATCGTATGCATCTCGACGGATTTCTTCCAGTTTAGCCAACTGGAGTTTTCGGAGATGTCCTCCCTCCTTAATGTTGAAATTTAATGTGCGTGTTGCCCAATAAGCTTTATGCTCAATCTCAACGGGGAGGTGACAAGCCTTACCATACACTAGCTGATAAGGAGACATTCCCAAATTTGTCTTGTAGGCAGTACGGTACGCCCACAGAGCGTTAGTCAATTTATAAGCCCAATCTTTCCTGTTGAAACTAACCGTTTTTTCAAGTATATGTTTGATTTCACGGTTAGCCAACTCCGCCTGCCCGTTTGTTTGTGGGTGGTACGCTAGAGCGATTTTATGGTGCACCCCATATTTCTTGAGTAGTGCTTCCAAAGGCTTGTTGCAGAAATGCTTGCCTTGGTCACTTAATAATGCTTTTGGGGTACCGAAATGCGATAAAATGTTTTCCTTAAGAAAAGACATGACTATTTTGTGGTCATTGCGTCTCGTCGGTATTGCGTTCACCCATTTTGATACGTACTCCACAGCTAGGAGCATGTATTCGCAGTTGTTGGATTTAGGGAACGGGCCCATAAAGTCTATGCCCCAACAATCGAATATTTTAATTGTGATAATAGGGGTTAAGGGCATAGAATTTCTTTTTGAAATTGTACCTAGCTTTTGACAGCGTTGGCACGATTTGCAGAAAGAGTAAGCGTCCTTGAATATGGTGGGCCAATAAAATCCGCTATGTAAGACTTTTTGTGCGGTCTTTTGGGAAGAAAAATGGCCACCACACGCTTCAAAGTGGCATGAGGCTAGAATTACGGTTATATCCTCATTAGGGACACAACGCCTGATGACCTGATCGGCACAATACTTGAATAAATAAGGGTCATCGAAAAAGAAATGGCGTGCAAAAGAGAAGAACCGCTTCCTGTCTTAATTGGACCAATGTCTAGGAGTTTCTCCTGCGGCCAAGTAATTTACTATGTCCGCGTACCAGGGTAATCCCGAGACTGCCATAAGTTGCTCATCTGGGAATTCATCTTTGATTAGAATAGGCTCAGTATTATCAGTGAATGTCAACCTAGATAGGTGGTCAGCAACCACATTCTCTACTCCCTTTTTATCCTTGATGGTGATATCGAATTCCTGGAGTAGGAGTATCCAACAAATAAGCCTTTGTTTTGCGTCTTTCTTAGACAACATGTACTTGAGGGTCGAGTGGTCTGTGAAACAGACTATTGGGGACCCTATCAGATAAGACCTGAATTTGTCCAGAGCAAAGACTATCGCCAGTAGCTCTTTTTTAGTAGTTGTATAGTTCATTTGAGCTTCGTTGAGTGTTCGGTTGGCATAGTAGATAACATAAGGATTCTCATCCTTCCTCTGTCCTAGGACTACGCCAATGGCGTAGTCACTAGCATTGCACATTAACTTGAATGGCAAACCCCAGTCGGGTGCCTGTATTATTGGTGCGAAGGTAAGGTGTTCCTTCAGTGCATCAAAAGATGTTTGACAGCTATCCGACCACTCAAAAGGTGCATCTTTGACTAGAAGTTGGCACAGTGGTCTAGAGATCGCACTAAAGTTTTGGATAAAGCGTCGATAGAACCCTGCATGTCCCAGAAAAGAACGGATGTCTCGGACTGTTCGGGGAATTGGTAAGTTCGAAATAATATCGATTTTTGCTTTATCGACTTGGATACCTTTGTCAGAGATAATGTGGCCGAGGACAATTCCTTTGGTCACCATAAAGTGACATTTTTCCCAGTTTAATACTAGGTGTTTGTCCTCGCATCTCGCTAACAGCTTCTTAAGGTTTTCTAGGCAGTTATTGAAACTATGGCCGAACACTGAGAAATTGTCCATAAAAACCTCGAGTATCTGTTCGACCATGTCACTGAATATACTTAGCATGCACCGCTGAAAGGTAGCGGGTGCATTGCATAATCCAAAAGCGGCGGTAAGCGAACGTACCGAATGGACACGTGAATGTTGTTTTCTCCTGATCTTCAGGAGCTATTTCAATTTGGTTGTAACCACTGTATCCGTCCAAGAAACAATAATACTTATGACCCGCCACTCGTTCTAACATCTGATCCATGAATGGCAATGGAAAGTGGTCTTTCCGGGTCATAGTATTTAACTTGCGGTAATCAATACACATCCGCCATCCAATGGGAATGCGTGTTGGTACTAGTTCACCGTCTTTGTTTGGGATAACCGTTATACCCGCCTTTTTTGGCACCACCTGTGTAGGGCTAACCCAAGGGCCGTCAGAGATAGGGTATATTATCCCAATGTCTAGAAGTTTTAAGACTTCTTTTTTCACTACTTCTTGCATATTTGGATTCAAACGCCTCTGCATTTGCCGTGAAGGTCTAGCGTCTTCCTCTAGATAAATCTTATGGGTGCAAATAGATGGGCTTATGCCTTTTAGGTCGTCAATAGTCCATCCTAATGCTCCCTTGTGTAGTTTGAGCATTTGAATCAACTTATCCTCTTGTTCTGGATTTAACACAGATGAAATTATGACAGGATAAGTCTTCTCAGTTCCCAAAAAAGCATATTTGAGCTCTTTTGAAAGCTCCTTTAATTCCAAATCAGGAAACTGAAAATTTGAAGGCATAGTTAACGTGGTTTTTGGAGGTAAAGGTTCATATGGTGTGACCCACATGCATTCATCTCTATCTTCCTCCTTGGTTTCCATCATGAGGCAGGCGTGATTCAGGGCAGCATCCAATGGGGTAGAATCATTAGGCTGATAGGTACTGTCGAATTGTGACACAACTACCTCCAAGGGATCTTTGTACTCAACAAGATCAGCCT
Organism: Hydrangea macrophylla; assembly: GCA_033977485.1. Classification (NCBI taxonomy): domain Eukaryota; kingdom Viridiplantae; phylum Streptophyta; class Magnoliopsida; order Cornales; family Hydrangeaceae; genus Hydrangea; species Hydrangea macrophylla. The sequence goes on from CM066990.1 coordinate 37,148,072, forward strand.
CATCCTCGATAACCGTTTTGATGCAGTTAACTTCTTCGTCATCCTCGTATTCTTCAGGTCGGGGATTTGAGAATATCTTGACGTTTAAAGTAATGTTCCCAAATACGATGTTCATGATTGCACTTCTTATTTTGATTGTGGCATCAATGGTATTGAGGAATGGACATCCAAAAATTACCGGGATTTGTGAACATGGGTTAGACACAGGTTCTGTATCTAAAATCACAAAATCAATCGGGAAGACAAACGTGTTTATTGCACCAGAACATCCTCCAATATTCCTCTAGGATATTTGACTGACCTGTCTGCCAGTTGTAACGCAACTCGGGTGGGTTTGAGTTCACCCAACCCTAATTGTTTATATACTGAGTATGGCAGCAGATTTACACTCACTCCTAAATCAAGGAGTGCGTTGTCTATCCTTTGATTCCCAATTCTGCATGAGACAGTTGGGGTGCCAGGGTCTTTTAGCTTCGGAGGCAATTCATTTTGAATGATTGCACTTGCTTGGCAAGCGATATAAGCATGTTTTTTCACACTTTGCCTCCTTTTGACCGTGCATAAGTCTTTAAGATACTTAGCATAGGCCGGCACTTGTTTAATTGCATCTAGGAGCGGGAGATTGATTTTAACATGTTTAAACAACTCCAAAAACTCCTGATTCTTTGCCTCGTTCTGGGGCTTCTTAAGTCTTTGAGGGTACGGCGCAGGGAAAGGGCATTTAGGTAAGTCATTAATGACAGGCTCCTTTCCATGCCTTCTTTCCACTTCCTCTACTTCTGTAGAAGCGTCCATGTTTGGTTCTAATGGTTTGTCATTAGTGGACGACTCTTCTACTTGAGTGGATGGTTTACTCCTAATTATCACTTCCTCCTCTTCATACTCCTCGGGAGTAGAATGAGGCATGTTTTGCCCTATGACTTTGCCGCTTCTTAATGTAGTCACAGCTTTAACCTGTTCATGATTAGGAGGGCCATTGTTGTAACCCTTAGGGTTTGGAAGTGGTTGAGCGGGAAATGTGCCACTCGAACCCTCTTGTCATGCATCCATCCTCTCTAATGTCGCAGACATTTTGCTCATCATTTGGATTAACTGTTGCGTTAAATTCGTGTTAGAGAGTGGATCGTCCTCTTGCACCTTCTTGTGAGGTGGCACATAGACATTTGCCTGTTGATTATGTGAGGGTTGGGCGTTGTTGTAGTTTGTTGTTCTATTCTGAGTAAATGGCTGGGACTGCCTATTGTATTGCCCTTGATGTTGATTATTGTTATTGTAGGGCTGTTGTTGTTGAAATTGGTTTTGAGTCCCAGCGTTGTTTTTCCAGTCGAACCCGGGGGTGATTCCATCTATTATTATTATTTTGTGAGTTGTAGTTGTTGTAGGAATTCCCCACCCCCCTATACCCTTGCATGGCATTCATTTCCATGGAGGGTTATTCTTGAAAGTATGGCACATTGGGACAGTATTGAGTAGTGTGTCCAAGCATATTACATGTGCCACATGGTTCTTCAGGCGAAAACTGCCTAGAACTCTCTCCTTTCATCCCCAATTCTTCCACTTTCTTTGCTAGTTCTTCATATTTATTCATCAGATGGTCCTCAATTTTCAGTTGATATAAACTTTCTGTTCTACACAGGAGATCTGTGAGCGTGGGACATCATCTGAATTTGACCATTCATGGGCGTGTTCGGCTAACCACTCAAAATGAGCTTCAGCATCCTCCGTGTTTTTACGAAGAAAAGGCCCTGAACTCATGGTCTCGACCAACTTTTTAGTTTACCCATTCAACCCTCCATAGAAATAGCTTATGGTTCGCCATTTCTCGTACCCATGATGTGGGCATGAGAGTAGCAAATCCTTGAAACGCTCCCAAGTTTGGGTAAAGGTTTCATTGCTCTTTTGTTTGTAAGAGTTTATTTGTCTTTTAAGCTCAGTGGTCATGCGAGGTGGGAAGAATTTCTTTAGGAAAGCAGTGTTCATTGCATGCCATGTGTAGATTGAATTAGGTTTTAAAGTGAGTAACCACGCTTTTGCTTTATCCTTCAAGGTGAAAGGAAACAGCATTAGACGTGTTACATCTACGGGATAATTTTGCGAAAATTTTTTACAAACATCTTCAAAGTCCTTTACATGTAAATATGCTTTCTCGCTCTCCATTCCATGAAAGGTAGGAAGAAGTTGAATCATTCCATTGCGAAATTGGAATTCGCCTACATGAGGTGGAATGAGAATACAAGATGACGTAGGCGCGTGTTCGGGTGTCATGAGGTCACACAAAGGACGCAATGAATCGTCGATTGGTACGACCACATCATCACCGTTTTCACTTTGATTATCAGCCATAGAGTCGATCGGTGTAACTACAAGGTTAATCGAACTAGAAGAATTGGATAAGTAGAATGGATTTCTGAAAATTCCCTCGATGGAATTATCAGACATAAAGGGAAAGATCCTAAGAAGTTTTTAACCTAAAGAACAAAAGGAAAAGAAAAACAGGAAAAGAAAAAGAAAGATTGAGATAATTGAAGCGTTAGCTTGTCGCCCTCCCCGGTAACGGCGCCAAAAACATGACACGACTATAAAGTTGCGTGTGCTTGTGTGCTATACCCAAGTGTAGGTAATCGTGCAAGTAGTAAACTGGAATAAGTCCAGGTCAATCCCACAGGGAAGGTGTTAAACTAAATACCTAGATTATTCTCAAACAAGAAAAAATAAAATTCACTAATTCTTTATAAGATGTAGAACAAAAAGTTCCACAGTTCGACACTACTATACTGAAGCAGTTAATCTAAATTAACTAATTACTAGCTAATTAACTAAAGCAGTGATTTGAAACGTGTTCTTCTGAATTAAAAAGGAATGGTGGGATTACACAAATCCACCGCGACCAAGCCATCTACCATGCAATTTCGTTGAAGCTCGATGGAGTACACTCTCTACAGTATTCCGTACTTCTCTTAAGATAAAGACTCCATAGTCCTTTCATGACCGGGACTATGTCATCACAATTACGTTTGAAATACATGAAAAGCGATTTAAAACAATAGTTGAGACTTTCACCTACAATGGTATTAGCATTGAGGGTGGTTTGCAAAATATATTGAAAGAAAATACCTTAAGGCTTAAAGTTCATAGACTGTTTTGACAAACTGAGCGTTTTGGGACAATTTGATAACAATCCAGTAAAACAGAAAGTCTAGGAATACTGCACAGAACATCCTCAAGAATCAGAATGTTCGATCGATCGACCCGCCATCGATCGATCGAACAACTTCATCTCTCGATCGATCGAACGGACTTCGATCGCTCGACAACGCCTCTGGTCCGATCGATCGAACTTCCTCGATCAATCAAACACAGAGATTAATCTGCTGCATGGCAGAAGCCTGAGATCACGGTTTCATCGTGCTCTCCCAACCCGGAGACTACTCAGACTTAGTCTGGAGGGTCTCAATATTATTTTTAACGTAAAAATTCAGTAAGGGTGGGTTTGGTTGAGATTTAAACATGAAAACTCTAAAAACTATGGTGTAAACTTGCTTATCACACAAAGCTACGAGTTTAACAGACTAAAGTAGAGTAAACTACCAGCAGAATATAAATAAAACAAAACAAGATAACCTGGAGTGATGAAATCTGTATTAACTTATAGGAAATCCAAACCAACAATGACAATCCTTGATCAAACCTACAAAAACAAGACAAAAAAAACTCTCTGCTCTCTATGAACTGGTGAAAAGTAAAAGTGGGCGTCCTCCAGAACGTTTACAAAATAAGTTTATATAGAAATAACCTAATACCTAGGGTTAAAACATGCATTCTGCTGCGTGCGCGCATAATTTGATAAAAAGGAATTTCGATCGATCGAACCATTCTCGATCGATTGAACTTGTGGGGACTTCGATCGCTTGAACCTATCACGATCGATCGAACTCTCGATCGATCGAACGGTCTTCAATCGCTCGAACTCTATATTTGAGCTTTTATCTATTTTCTTTAGAATCCAGCATTTTCCTTCATCGTTATCTTTCAATTCTTCACACAGCAACTGCAGTCTGCATAAATTACAGCTAAAACACACAACTTATCATAGTTTAATCAATAGGTGCATAAACTAGCTTTGTAATTCAAATTGCAGATAAATGGAGGAATTGTAAACTAAATCTATACTTTTTCTTCTTTTAACGCGGTTGTATTTTACAAATACTCCCGCTTGTCAAAGTTCATGGAATAAGCAATTCAATTTGGGATTCCAATAGTTACATATATACGTGGATGGGTGTACAACTAACCCTTTTGCAGCAAGGATTAGACTGCTATCTCTCATGGCACCAAGAACAATTTAAATTTTGTATTTAATGTTTGGGATTAATGTTGTTTTTATTATTATTGGTTTGGTTTTAAAGGCATGTGTAAAGGGCACTATGACTCCATTCTTGCGAATCGGAGAGTCACACCGGTTTTCCAAGCTTTTTTATTGCTATACTCTTTCTAGAAAAAATTGTAAGCTTCAACAGAAGCATAGGATTTTGTAATAAAATAGGAAACCCATGAATATGGAGTAGTAAACCGAAGTTCATGAAGATGGAGCTGGAGGTGACCAAACCAAGATGATTGACAAGCGGGTGTATTTGTAAAATACAATCGCGCTAAAAGAAGGAAATATACTGATTTAGTTTACAACTCCCTAACATATCTGTGAGTTATGTTACAATTCCAGCTTTTACACAATGTGATGAATCTATGATTAGTTGTGTTGTTTTAGTTGTTTTGTGCAGATATGCTACTGTGTTATGCGTAGGAATGAAAACCAAGATAAAAGGAAAGCTTTATTATAAGCAAGACAATTTAAAGATGAAAACTAAAGTTCGAGCGATCGAAGAACTCTCAAGCAATCGAGGTTTCAATCGATCGACGTTTGTTCAAGCGCTCTAGTAATTCAAGGTTTAAGCGATCGAGTGGAGTTAGATCGTTCGAACATGTCTTTTATCAGAAACTTACGCGCACACAACAGAGACTTATTTTGTATCCCTAGCTTAGGATTGTTTATATGTACAAGTTAAAAACACATCCCAAAGGATGCCGACATTTTTTGTTTTATAGTTTTAGAAGGAGAGAGAGAGAGAGAGTTTTACTTGTGGTTTTGTAGGTTTTCAAGCTTGGATATTAGTTTGTGATTGATATTTCATGGTGTTAATCAAAGTTCTACGTTACAGGTTCTTTATCTTTTTGTTATTTACATTTGGTTTGTCGAATCTCGTAGTTTAATCTATTACAATCGTAGTTTTCCATGGTAGTAGTAATCAATCCATAGTTTTCATAATATTTATGTTAAATTACAACCAAACCCATCCTTAATGAATTTTTACGTTAAAAACCAGTATGTGTTATTCCAGACTATATCTGAGTAGTCCCAGAGTTGGGAGATCACGATGAAACAATGATCTCCAGCATTCTGTGCAGCAGTATAAAATCTACATTCGATTGATCGAAATAGAGATATAGTCAAGTGATCCAAGACATTTTGATCGATTGAGAGATGATGATGTTTCAATCGATCAAAAGCGCGTCGATCGATCGAACCTTCAGATTCTGGGTTGGTCCTTTGCAGTATTCCTAGACTTTTTGTTTTCTAGATTTGTTATCAAACTGTCCTCATATGGTCAGTTTGTCAAAACAATTTCTTAACTTTAAGCCTTAAGGCATTTTTCTTTAATAACTTTTACAAACCACTTTGAATGCTAACACCATTCAGAGTACGAGTCTTGACTATTGTTTTAAACCGCCTTCATGTATTTTTAAATCTACTGTGATGATATAGTCCTGGCCATGAAAGGACTATTGAATCTTATCTTTAAAAAATACGGAATACTGTAGAGAGACGTACTCTATAGAGCTTAAATGTAACTGCATGGTAGATGGCAAGGTCACTCTGGATTCGTGTAATCCCAAAAAAGAAAAACCATTTTTAGTTATCAATTTAGTTAAATAGTTAATGAGTATTTTAATTTAGTTGCTTTAATTTAAGTGGTTGTTAATCGTGGAACTTTGTGTTCTACATCTTATTCAAACATCAAATTTTTATTATCTTTTTGAGTTTAATCTAGTACCTAGCTTAACACCTTCTCTGTGGGATCGACCTGGTCTTATCTAGTACTACTTGCACGTCTACCTACACTTGGGTATTGCACACAAGAGCACACAAAATAATTCTGTGTCAAGTTTTTGGTGCCGTTGCCGGGGAAGGCGAAGAGCTAGTATTTAGATTGCCTCGCTCTTTCTTCTTCTATTTCTGTTTTTCTTTTTCTTTTTCTTTAGGTTTCAAATTCTTTTTAGATTTTTTCCCTTTCATGTCCGATAATTCCATTGAAGGAATTTTCGAAAATCCATTCTACCTATCCGATTTTTCTGATTCAATCAATACTGTAGCCACACCTACAGATGCAATGGGCGACAATCAAAGTAAAAATGGTGAGAATAAGGTTGTGCATACTAACGATTCATTGCGTCCTTTGCGCGATCTCATGCAACCTGAACACGCACCTATGCCTTCTTGTATTCTCATTCCTCCCCATGCAGGCGAATTTTAATTTTGAAATGGAATGATTCAACTCCTTCTAACCTTTCATGGAATGGAGAGCGATAATCCATATCTACATGTCAAGGATTTCGAGGATGTTTGTAAAACATTCTCCTAAAATTGTCCTGTAGATGTAACACGCTTAATGTTATTTCCATTCACTCTAAAGGATAAAGTAAAAGCGTGGTTGCTCACCCTCAAAAACCAAACTCTATCTTCACTTAGCATGCGATGAACACTGCGTTTTTAGAGAAATTCTTCCCACCTCGCATGACCACCGAACTTAAACGTCAAATTAACTCTTATAAACAAAGAAACAATGAAACCTTCACTCAAACATAGGAGCATTTTAAAGATTTTCTTCTCTCATGCCCACATCATGGGTATGAGAAATGGTAAACCATTAGCTACTTCTTCGAAGGACTTAATGGAAAAACTAAAAAACTCGTTAAAACCATGAGTGTAGGCGAGTTTCTAAGTAAGAATACTGAAGTAGCTGAGGCTCATTTTGAGTGGTTGGCCGAACATTCCCATGAATGGGCTAACCAAGAAGATATCTCAAGAGATCAGCCACAAGGAAGAGAGGATAAGAGTGTCTACCAACTACAAACGGAGGATGCTCTAATGTCCAAATACGAAGAACTAGCAAGAAAGGTAGAGGAGTTAGGAATGAAGGGAGAAAGTTCTAGTTAGGTTTTGCCTGAAGAGCCATGCGGCACATGCAATATATTGGGACACATAACTCAATAATGTCCCGACTTTCCGTATTTCTAAGAACAAGCCCCATGGAAATGAACGCCATGCAAGAAATTTAGAGGGGTGGAGAATTCCTACAATAACAATAATAACAATTTTCAAAATAACAATCAATGGAATCACCCCAGTTTTTATTAGAAGAATGACGTTGGGACCCAAAAACAATATCAGCAACAGCCCTAGAATAACAATCAATATCGAGGGCAAAACAACAGACAACCCCAACAATGCAATCAAAATAGATCTAATAACTACAACCAAGTTCAACCCTCTAATAATCAATAATCAAATGTGTATGTGTCACCACATAAAAAGGTGCAAGAGGAAGATTTGCTCTCTAATGCGAATCTAACACAGTAATTGATTCAAATGCTGAGTAAGATGACTACGACAATAGAGAGAATGGATGCACCAATAGTCCCAATAATTAAGAACATGCTAAAGCCATGACTACTTTGAGGAGCGGCAAGATTATAGGGCATAACATGCCTCTTTCTACACCTGACGAGTATAAAGAGGACGAAGTGGTAAACATAACAGAACCATCCACAAAATGAAGAGGAGCCATCCACTAACAACAAACTATTAGAATTAAATGATGAAGCTCCTAAAGAAGTCGACGGAGTTGAGAGAAGGCCTAGAAAGGAGCCCGTTAAGGACGAATTACCTGAGTGCCCTTTCCCCGTAAAGAAGCCCAAAAATGATATAAAGAATCAGGAGTTCTTGGAACTATTTAAACAAGTAAAAATAAACCTTCCACTCCTTGATGCAATTTATCAAGTGCCGGCATATGCTAAATATCTTATAGATTTATGCACGGTCAAGAGGCGACAGAGTGTGAAAAAACACGCCTATGTCGCTTGCAAAGCAAGCGTAATCATCCAAAATGAACCGTCCCCTAGACTCAAAGATCTTGGTACACCTACTATCTCATGCCAAATTGGGAATGAACGGATAGACAACACACTCCTCGATCTAGGAGCAAGCATAAACCTACTACCATACTCTGTCTATAAACAACTAGGGTTAGGTGAATTCAAACCCACTCGAGTTGCATTACAACTGGCAGATAGGTCAGTGAAATACCCTACAGGAATACTGGAGGACGTCCTTATTCAAATAGACTCATTTGTCTTCCCGGTTGATTTTGTAATCTTAGACATTGAACTTGTATCCAATTTATGTGCATAAATCCCGGTGATTTTCGAACGTCCATTCCTCAATACAATCGATGCCACGATAAAGATAAGAAGTGGTATAATGACCATCATATTCAGGAATATGACTTTAAACGTCAAAATCTTTTTTAATCCCCGACCTGAAGAATACGAGGATGAAGAGGAAGTAAACTACATTATAACTGCCATCGATGATGAGGCTGATGTTGTCGATTACAAAGATCCTTTAGAGGTAGTTGTGTCACAATTCAACGCAATCTATCGACCTAACAATTATACTCCACTGGATGCCGACCTTAATTAAATCTCCCTCATGATGGAAACAATAGAGGAGGATAGAGCTAAATGCATGTGGGTTACACCAAATGAACCTTTGCCTCCAAAAATGAAATTAGTTATGCCCTCGAGTTTCCAATTTCCTGATTTAGAATTAAAGGAGCTTCCTAAGGAGCTCAAATATACTTTCCTAGGAACTGAGAAAACATACCTAGTCATAATTTCATCCATCTTAAACTCCGAACAAGAGAGTAAACTAGTTCAAATAATGAAACAACATAAGGGAGCATTGGGATGGACGATTGCCGACCTCAAAGGCATAAGTCCGTCTATTTGCACCCACAAAAATTTATTTGGAAGAAGACGCTAAACCATCACGACAAATGTAAAAACGTCTGAATCCCAACATGCAAGAAGTAACCAAAAAAAGGTCTTAAACTACTTGACGTTGGGACATTTTATCTAATCTCTGATAGTTCATGGGTCAGTTCGACCCAAGTAGTCCATAAAAGGCGGGTATTACGGTTATTCCCAATATAAATAGCGAGTTAGTACTGACACGCGTCCCCATCAGATGGAGGATGTGTATCGATTACAGAAAGTTAAATAATGTGACCCAGAAAAACCACTTTCCGTTACCATTCATGGACCAAATGCAAGAATGAGTGGTGGGTCACAAGTATGATTACTTTTTAGATAGATATAGTGGATATAACCAGATCAAAACCGCTCCTGAAGATCAGGAGAAAATGACTTATACGTGTCTGTTTGGTACTTTTGCTTATCGACGAATGCCATTTGACCTATATAATGCACCTGCTACCTTCCAGCGGAGCATGCTCAACATATTTAGTGATATAGTCGAACATATTTTGGAAGTATTTATGGACGATTTTTTAGTGTTCGGCCATAGTTTTGACAATTGCTTAGAAAGCCTTGAACGTGTGCTAGCACGATGCGTGGACAAACACCTAGTGTTAAACTGGGAGAAGTGTCACTTTATGGTGACCAAGGGAATAGTCCTAGGCCATATAATCTCCGATAAAGGTATCTAAGTGGATAAGGCAAAAATTGACATAATCTCAAATCTACCTGTCCCCCGTACAGTCAAAGACATCCGTTCTTTCTTGGGACATTCAGAATTCTATCGTCAGTTTATCCAAAATTTAGTGCAATCTCCTGACCACTCTGTTAACTGGTTGTCAAAGACACACCATTTGAATGGTCGAAAAACTACCAAACATCTTTTGATGCACTAAAAAACCTCCTTACCTCTGCACCAATAATACATGCACCCAACTAGAGTTTGCCTTTCGAACTAATATGCGATGCTAGTGACTACGCTATTGGCGCAGTTCTAGGATAGAGGAAGGATAATAAGCCATACATTATTTACTATGCCAGTCGAACACTGAATGAAGCTTAAATGGATTATACAACTACTAAAAAAGAGCTACTAGCTATAGTATTCGTCTTGGATAAATTCAGATCATATCTTATAGGGTCATCGATTATCTGCTTTACAGACCACTCGGCCGTCAAATACCTATTATCCAAGAAAGATGCGAAACAAAGGCATATCCGTTGGATACTCCTACTCCAAGAGTTTGATCTCATAATCAAGGATAAGAAAGGAGTAGAGAATGTGGTCGCGAACCATTTGTCTCGGTTAACGTTTGTTGATAATACTGAATCGCTACCGATTAAGGATGACTTCCTAGATGAGCAACTGATGACTGTTTCTAGTTTTCCTTGGTATGCGGATACAGTAAATTATCTTTTCACGGGAGAAACCCCCGGACATTGGTCAAATCAAGATAAGAAATGATTCCTTTCGTTCGCACGTCACTTCTTCTTTGATAACCCGTACCTTTTTAAATATTGCACTGAATAGGTCATTAGACGGTGTGTTCCAATGAGGATATAACTGTAATCCTAGCATTATGCCATTCATAAGCCCGTGGTGGCCATTTCAATTTGTAAAAGACCGCACAAAAAGTCTTGCACAGTGGTTTTTACTGGCCCACTGTATTTAAGCATGCCTATTCCTTTTGTAAATCGTGCAAACGTTATAAATCGTGCCAACGCTGTCAAAAGCTTGGTACAATTTCAAAAAAGAACTACATGCCCTTGACTCCTATTATCACAATTGAAATATTTGATTATTTGGGCATAGATTTCATGGGCCCGTTCTCGAAATCGAACAACTATGAATACATACTCCTAGCCGTGGAGTATGTATCAAAATGGGTAGAAGCGATACCGACGAGATGCAACGACCATAGAACAGTAATGGCCTTTCTAAAAGAACATATTCTATCGTATTTCGGAACCCTGAGGGCATTAATAAGTGACCAAGGCAAGCACTTCTGCAATAGGCTCTTGGAGTCGCTCCTTAAGAAATACGGGGATAATCACAAGATCGCTCTAGCCTACCACCCACAAACTAATGGGAAGGCAGAATTGGCTAACCAAGAAATAAAACATATTCTCGAAAAAATAGTAAGCTCTAATAGGAAAGGTTGGACATATAAATGGACCGATGCTCTATGGGCATACTGTACCGCGTATAAACCAAATCTAGGAATGTCCCCATATAGGTTAGTGTATGGAAAGGCATGTCAGCTCCTTATCGAGATTGAGCATAAAGCATATTGGGAAACACGCTCATTAAACTTCGATATTAAAGAGAGAAGTCAGTTAAGAATACTCCAATTCGCCGAGGTAGAGGAAATCCATAGAGATGCGTATGACTCTGTGAAGTTGTATAAGGAAAGCTTGAAGGCTCGCCATGTTCGGACAATCATTTGAAAAACATTCAAACTAGGGCAGAAAGTCTTGCTGTATGACTCTTGCCTTCACCTTTTCCCAGGAAAGCTCCGATCCCGGTGGACAGGTCTGTTTATCGTGAAATCTGTCTTTCCACATGGGGTCGTCGAGCTCATAAATCCCAAGAATAATGAAAGTTTCAAGGTCAATGGCCAAAGGTTAAAACCATTCTTGGAAAACTTTCAAACAGAAGCTGAGCACATCCAACTGGATGAGCTTAACAATTCTTCCACCTAAAATACCTAAAAGAGTCTCAACCTGTTGTTGTAAGCTTTTCATTTCTTTTTGTTTGTTTTCTTTTTGCTATTTTTGCTTTATTTTTTCTGCTTGAATGTGACGTTGTTCTAAATCTGCTATTCCTCATAATACTCCACTGCAGGTTCTAAAATGAGAGATGATGATGTCCATTCGATAGGATCTTGGGCTGATTCTAAATATCAAAACCCCCCATGGACAGCTGAGGAGGTCGCATTCTGCCTTTCACCATATGAAGGGCCGGATGCGAATGTATTCATTGACATATCTCATAGATACATCCCTTACACACCAGGTCTCCTCGACATCAATCCTTTTGAAAATATAGATCTGCCTGAAGAAGAAGGAGAAGATGAGGGTTATTTTGTTGGGGAAGTTGATGATGAACTCCTACAATAGTGGGAGAATGACTCAATGTGGGAACTTTGGGACGAGAATGACTTAAAAGATTTTGTGCCTGAACACCACAATGCTGTTTTCACATTTGTCGATGACTTTCTCATCCTCGAGCTGGTCCCATATCTCTATGTGCACCTAAGCAACTTGCTGTTCAGGCTTTAATGTCCCTTACTAGCTAGTGCACGCTGAGCATTCATTCCAGTAGTGAGGTTTTGGACAATGCCATATTCTCCTTTGTTTTACTTCATTCATTTTTTTTTTAATTCTTGTTTTTCCTTGTCTTATTTCCCTTTTTGTTTTCTTCTATTTTTCCTTGTTCAGGATTATCACTATGAACCACAACGGTCTACTAGTGTTCCTTCCACACTTACTATTTCATGGACCTCCCATAAGGTCTCCTGGTACTCTGCCACAAGAGAACAACTGAGGAGTTATACTCCTTTATCTATGACGCCGACAGGCTCACCAAGATCACCTCTTGCTTGCACTTTCAATTCTTTGGAGGTTTCAGACATGCTTGATAATACCCTTGCCGCTTTTAAATCCTTCTAAAATTGTGAATTGTCGAGTTTGGACTCCATTTTTGATGATTTGGCGGAGTATGAAGCAATTGTGGAAAAGGAAGTTTTCATGTTCGAAGAATAGTGTTTCACTTCAGTTGTATTTATTCATTTGTCCATCTTTTAGCAATTGAAGTGTAATCCTAGACAAATCTTAGTTATCTTTAGTTTATTTCTAGTTTTTCATTATAATAAGGTCTTAAGTACCAAGTTAGGGGAAATAATTTTGCAAAATGGATGCCATTTAAATTTATATTTATAAAATCTACAACTTTATATTACTATGATGATCCACTTTGGCTTGCATGTTCTGTTTTGCACTACTCTATGGTATTCCTGCTTGTACAGAATAATTTTTTATAGTTGGGGGTACATATGTTTTCTGTTCAAAGAGTTCTTAGAATTTTAGAGTTTGATCGATCGAAAGCCTCTCGATTGATCAAAGTCTAACCAATACTCAAACGCTTCGAAAATCTCAATCGATTGAAAGTTAGATCGATCAAAATTTCTCGATCGATCGAGACTTGTATTTAAACGAAGCGTCCAGTGTACTCTTCTTTAGTTCTCTCTCCCCCTCACACTCTCGAGCGATTCAAAATAGTGAGAGAGGCTTTGGGCGATCCTTCTTTGCTTAGTCACACACACCATTTGGAGAGCTTAGGTGCGACAAAATCACACCATCATCTCTTCCTCTCTCCACTATGCTTAAACCCAAGGTAAGGGTCATTTTTGAACCCCCCTAAGTTTATTTCCATACAAAACGAGAGGGGGTTCCCCCCATTGGTCCTAAGACCTAATTAAATAATGTCTTGGTCCTTTATTTCTTGTATTCCTTTCTTTTCTGTTTAATTTTTCTGTCCCTGCATTTTCTTCTATTCTCGATCAATCGAGATGGGATTCAGCGCTCGAGCCTGGTCCTTGTTCAATTGATTGAGAAAAGTTTGATCGATCGAACTGAAGTAGTGACATTTTTCTTCCTTTCTTTTTAGTTTCCTCTTTTAATTAGTCTTTTCTTCTCTTTCTCTATTTCAAGGACTTCATGATGAATCTTGTTACGGTATATCACAACGACAAGCCCTTTGACCTTGCCATACCCGACCAGATCCCATTCCACGACTTCTACAACACTCTTAATCGATAGTGGTTCACTTGATACTTCCAGTTTTGCAAGGTGATGATCGAGCGACCTCTGGAGACAGCGTGGCTCTCAGCTCCCTGATACTTAGCCCAGATTTGGACGATGCTGCACTAATTTAATCTGCACTCCCAGTCCAAGAGAGTAAATATATCTTGGATCCGGGAGGCTTGTGCAACTATGATCCGCGATCCGGCTGCCCCATTTACGGATAGATCGTTTTTCTGTGGTCGGTAGTTCATTGTCAGTCCAGCCACAGTTGCAGCTGCTCTGGGGGTACCTGATTATGTATGCCCACATCGACCAAACGCACCAGAGACTTCACCGGCCACTATTATCTGAGAGATCACAGGCGGCGCCGTTTCATAGTGGAACGATATATCATTGATTGAGGACCACTATTCCACTGATGATTATCACATACTTCACCTCGCTCTTAGCAACTATATCTTCGTGACATCCTACCGAGAAAAGATAGCGACATGGTATGTGCGAGTCCTATATGCAGTAGGGACACGGTAGCCAGTCTGTTTATGTGCCTCTATATTGATTTCATGATCTACCCAACCCGCTACATCGCTGCCAAAAAGCACTTGAAAGGTGCTTAGGCTATCCATCGAGTCGTTGCTCATTCAGGACTTCCCCAGCTACCCACTGATGAGGTTCAGACTTCTTCTAGCCATTTTGGTGAGACGACTTCCCAGAGTTTTGAAGCCCAAAAATGAAATAGAAAAGGTAAAGGAAAAGCTAAGATGGAAGCAAAAATGAGGAGAGGGGGAGGTACAGACACTGTGGGTACAGCTTCAGGGACGCCTTCTGAGGCTGAGTAGCTTGAGTCCAATGATAAGAGAGATCCTCTTAAGGAGGTTGCGAGATTCGAGCTGAGACAGCGATCTCAAGTTTCGACCCAGGGAGAGTCTTCTTCCGTGTCTCTCTAGGCTTACCACACATTGTTTATTGAGGAGAGGGAGTCACGGATGTGACTCAAGGGTAAGGTCAATTTTCTTACTACACTGCTCACTTCCTTCTTAGACCAGTTGGGGGTGCCCCTGTCTTTCCATACATCTACCCATCACCTATCAGCCCCACCCACTATCGATCCTTTATTGTCTACACCACCCACATCTGTTCCATCAATATCCACATCTGTTTCTATGAGATGTTGCTTTTTGAGTGTAAACCAATGTGAGATTTGAGTTGAAACTACGAGTTCTAGAGGTACAATGGTCCAAATAACTCTAAATAAGGCTTGGTGTATAGCTGTTAACTTCACACACACACATGGATATATGGATGTGATGCATATGTTTTACTATTAGATAAGACCTGAATTTATCCAAAGTGAAGACTTGCCAGTAGCTCATTTTTGGTAGTCGTATAATTCATTTAAGCTTCATTAAGCATTCGACTGGCATAGTAGATTACATAAGGCTTATTATGCTTCCTCTATCCTAGGACTGCACCAATGGCATAGTCACTAGCATCGCACATTAGTTTGAATGGCAGACCCCAGTCGGGTGCCTGTATTATCGATGCAGAGGTAAGGCGTTCTTTTAATGCGATAAACGATGTTTGACAGCTTTTTGACCACTCAAATGGTGCGTCTGTAACGAGTAGTTGACATAGTGGTCTGGATATTGCACTAAAGTTCTGGATGAAGCACCGATAAAATCCCGCGTGCCCCAGAAAAGATCGGATGTCTTTAACTGTACGGGGGACAAGTAGGTTTGAGATTATATTGATTTTAGCTTTATCCACTTGGATACCTTTATCGGAGATAATGTGGCCGAGGACAATTCCCTTGGTCACCATGAAGTGACACTTTTCCCAGTTTAGTATCTAGTGTTTGTCCTCGCATCATGCTAACACACGTTCCATATTGTCTAAGCAATTTTCAAAAATATGGTCGAACATAGAAAAATCATTCATATAAACTTTAAGTATCTGTTTGACCATATTGCTAAAAATACTTAACATGTACCGTTGAAAGGTAGCAGGTGCATTGCATAAGCCGAAGGGCATACGACTGTAAGCGAAAGTACCAAACGGACATGTGAAAGTTGTTTTCTCCTGATCTTCAGGAGTGATTTTGATTTGATTATATCCACTATATTCGTCCAAGAAGTAATAATACTTATGACCCGCCACTCGTTCTAGCATTTGATCCATGAATGGTAATGGAAAGTGGTCTTTTCGGGTCACAGTATTCAATTTTCGGTAATCAATACACATTCGCCATCCGGTGGGGACGCGTGTTGGTACCAATACGCCATATTTATTAGGAATAACCATTATGTCTGCCTTTTTGGGCACCACTTGGGTTGGACTGACCCAAGGGCTGTCAGAAATAGGATATATAATCCCAATATCCAATAGTTTTAGAACTTTCTTTTTGACTACTTCTTGTATGTTGGGATTCAGACGCCTTTACATTTGTCGCAAAGGTTTAGCGTCTTCCTCTAAATATGTTTTATGGGGGCAGACAGACGGACTTATGCCTTTGAGGTCAGCAATAGTCCATCCTAATGCTCCCTTATGTTGTTTCAATATTTGGATCAACTTATCCTCTTGTTAAGAATTTAACGTAGATGAGAATATGACAGGATAAGTCTTTTCAGTCCCTAGGAAAGCGTATTTGAGCTCTTTTTGGAGCTCCTTTAATTCCAAATCGAGAAACTGAAAGTTGGAGGGCATGACTATTTTTGTCATAGGAGGCAATGGTTCATATAGTGTCACCCACATGCATTCATCTCTATCCTTCTCTAGTGTGTCCATCATGAGGCAAGTTAAATTAGGTCACTGTCCAATGGGGTAGAGTTTTTAGGTTAGTAGATGGCATCAAATTATGCCTCCACTACCTCCAAAGGATCTTTATAATCGACCAAATTGGCCTCATCTTCAATGACCATTTCGATGTAGTTAACTTCTTCCTCATCCTCGTATTCTTCAAGTCGGGGATTTGAAAAAATTTTGACATTTAAAGTCATATTCCCAAATACGATGGTCATTATGCCACTTTTTATTTTTATTGTGGCATTAATTATGTTGAGGAGTGGGTGTCCGAATATCACCGAGATTTGTGCACATGGATTAGACACAGGTTCAGTGTCTAGGATCACGAAATCAATCGGGAAGACAAATAAGACTATTTGAACAAGGACGTCCTCTAGTATTCCTCTAGGGTATTTGATTAACCTATCTACCAGTTGTAGTCCAACTCGGGTAAGTTTGAGTTCACCTAAGCCGAGTTGTTTATAGAATGAGTATGGCAATAGGTCCTAGATCGAGGAGTGCATTATCTATCCTTTGATTCCCAATTCGACATGAGACAGTGGGAGTACCGGGGTCTTTAAGTTTTGGAGGCAACTCATTTTGAATAATTGCGCTTTCTTGGCAAGCGACATAAGCATGTTTCTTCACAGTTTGCCTCCTTTTGATTGTACATAAGTCTTTGAGATACTTAGCATAGGTCGATACTTGTTTAATAGCATCAAGGAGTGGAAGGTTTATTTTGACTTGTTTAAATAATTCCAAGAACTCCTAATTCTTTGCCTCATTTTTGGGTTTCTTAAGCCTTTGAGGGTAAGGCACGGGGAACGGACATTTTGGTGATGTGTCATTGACAGGTTCCTTTTCGGGCCTCCTTTCCACTTCGTCTGCTTATTTTAGGAGCCTCACCATTTCAATTTGATGGTTCATGATTAGTAGATGGCTCCTCTTCTTGCGTAGTAGGTTTATTTTTATTAACCACTTCGTCCTCCTCGTACTCTTCTGGAGTAGTGAGAGGCGTGTTTTTCCCTATAATCTTGCCGCTTCTCAGAGTAGTCACGGCTTTTGCGTGTTCTTGATTATTGGGACCATTGTTATATCCCTTAGGGTTTTGAAGTGGTTGGGTAGGAAACGTTCCACTAGACCCCTCTTGTCATGTATCCATTCTCTCTAACGTTGCAGACATTTCACATATCATTTGAATTAATTGCTATGACGAATTCGCATTAGAGAGTGGATCTTCTTCTTGCACCTTTTTGTGTGGTGGCACGTACACGTTTGACTGTTGATTATTAAAGGGTTGAGCTTGGTTGTAGTTGTTTGATCTATTTTGATTGAATGGCTGGGGCTGTCTATTGTAATGCCCTTGATATTGATTATTGTTGTTGTAGGGCTGTTGTTGTTGATATTGATTTGGGTCCCAGCGTCATTTTTCCAATCAAAACCGGGGTGATTCCATCGATTGTTATTATTTTGAAAGTTATTGTTATTATAGGAATTACCCGGCCCCCTAGAATTACCCGGCCCCTTATACCCTTGTATGGCATTCATTTCCATGGGGGCTTGCTCTTGAAAGTACGGCACATTGGGACAATATTGAGTAGTATATCCCAATATGTTGCATGTGTCGCATGGTTCTTCAGGCAAAACCTGCCTAGAACTCTCTCCTTTCATCCCTAACTCCTCTACTTTCTTTGCTAGTTCTTCATATTTGGTCATTAGGCGATCTTTGCTTGTTAGCTGATATATACTTTTCACCTCTACACCTGATATCTGAGCACGAGAAACATCTTTAAAACTAGACCATTCAAGAGCATGTTCGGCTAACCATTCGAAATGGGCTTCGGCCTCTTCGGTGTTTTTGCGAAGAAATGGGCTTCAGCTCATGGTTTCAACTAGTTTCTTTGTTTTACCATTAAGTCCTTTGTAAAAGAAACTGATGGTTCGCCACTTCTCATACTCGTGATGTGGGCATAAGAGAAGCAAATCCTTGAAATGTTTCCAAGTTTGAGTGAAGGTTTCATTGCTCTTTTGTTTGTAGGAATTAATTTAACGTTTAAGTTTAGTGGCCATGTGAGGTGGAAAAAAATTCTTTAAAAATGCAGTTTTCATTGCATGCTAGGTGCAAATCAAATTTCGCTTAAGGGTGAGGAGACACGATTTTGCTTTGTCCTTTAAGGTGAAGCGATATAGCATTAGGCGTGTCACATCTATAGGATAATTCTACGAAAATGTTTTGCAAACATCCTCAAAATCTTTGACATGTAAATACGCCCTTTCGTTCCCCATTCCATGGAAGGTTGGAAGGAGTTGAATCATTCCATTGCGAAATTGGAATTCGCACGCATGGGGTGGAATGAAAATACAAGAAGGCGTAGGTGTTGGGTTTGTGCCCTCAAACCATTACTTTATGTATGAGACATTAGCATTATAATATATGGATATCAGCTTTACATTTCATTGTATATGTTTCTTTCATGAGATGATTGTTTTGTCCTTAAGTATCATAGTAAGCAATTCGTGTGTGTATGAGATACACACAAGTGAGATACGAATTACTATTCTTTGATACTTAGAATATGTCACAGTGGATGATGAGACTGGATACCTCATCAGGTCTACACTGTAGCATACTTAACTACCATTGGATGGAGTGATTAATCTCAATCACTAGAGTGTAGCTCTTAGTTGATATGCTAGTGCTTATAGTGCATTGACGGACCTGAGCTTTCCTATTGACGCTTAAGGCTGTCAACAGTCAATAGGAACTCATAACTTGTATAAGGTACATGTTCTTAATCTTGAGATGATTATGAACACAGACTATGGATATGGCTGCTTTGACTTACCAATCAGTGAGGTCTATAGAAGATCAACACCTGGGTATCTTGGGTATGTCATGTCCTTAGGGTTGTGAACATATATTGTCAAGATAGAATCTACCCTCTGGTTCAGAGTAAGCATTCCCTTGAGAATGTCACCAAGTTGATTACTGAATACTGCAGTCTTGTTGATAAGAGTTATCAACATGTTTGGTAATCATGAGTAGTGAATGGGACTCAAGGAATACAAGAAGTAATCATGATTCAGGTTGACAGTAACAGTTATCCGACTACCTGAATATGATTACGAATGCTGACGGTAGAGGGACATTAGTACACCATACAAGTCTAGTTATCGCTTCGGATATGTTCTTTTGCGTTGGAGTTCAGTTATCGTTTTATAGTGGAATAAACGTTAACTGACCAGTTAGTTAGTTTGCTGATCAAAGAGTTTGGTCATGGTAATTAACAAACTGGTCTGAGCCAATAATAAAGAGCCTAGGAGGTCCCACTCTTAGCTCCGCTAGGATGCTTGGAAAGACACTTGAGGAAGCTGTTAAGACAGGTTCGATCGATCGAAGTATGTTCGATCGATTGAAGTCAGCAGGTTCGATCGATCGAGAATGGTTCGATCGATCGAACCTTCGATCGATCGAAGTCACTTCGATCGATCGAAGTCTAGGTCGGTTCTGGAAATCTATAAATAGGGCAGCTGCGTTCTGGAAGTAAGTGATCGTCGTTTTTATACGCAGAAGCTGCAGAAACTATCATAGTCTTCCCAAAACCTTGCTATCCTCTGTATTAGGGTTCCCACCAACCCTAGTCTTTCCGGCAGGCATCCGCAGGAGTCATAAGGGTGAAGATCATCTAGTGGAGGCTGCTGGAAGTTAAAGTTTCAGAATTGGGTTCAAGACACTAAGGTATAATTCTTGCACCCCCTTGTACGCATCTATGGAATTGACGAGTAGTAGATCCTGGAATGCCAAAAGTTTTATAACTTAACATATTTCCGCTGCGCGTTTAAACTCTAACTTTAAACCACTTTTCCTACAATTGGTATCAGAGCCACGCTCGTTTGGATCTATAGATGCGTTTTTGGAACCCTAGTTTTGATTTGCATGTTGATTTTAGAACTGTTTTCGAAACTGCATCGTCACAGATCTGTTTCTGCAGTATTATCGCAGCATAATACAAAACTGTGATTGCATAGGATGCAAGGTGGGTTCGATCGATCGAACTTGTTTCGATCGATCGAACATTCTGTTCTCAATCGATCGAACAATCTTCGATCGATTGAACCTTCTGGTATTCGATCGATCGAACGAAGTTCGATCGATCGAGATAGATACTTTGTCAGGTTCTCTGTTTCACAGTTTTAAAGTGTTTTGAAATTAAAAACTTTAATTTTAAAATATTCTGTAAAATTTTCAAATCATTCTGTGAAACAGACTGTTCAAGCGATTGAACAGTGTTCAATCGATCGAAGGTTCGAGCGATCGAATGCTCTTCGATCGATCGAACTGTGATAGAGAAGTAAGATGCTGTTTTAAGTTCTAATTCAGTATGTAAAGTGTTTATATACTGTGTGAATCAATTAAGTGTTCCAATAGTTACATATATTTGTTATGTATGTGTGGATGCGTGTACGACTAACCCTTTTGCAGCAAAATAAGTCGCTATCTCCCATGGCACCAAGTCGTTTAAATATTTATATTTAAATTGTT
Source organism: Hydrangea macrophylla (assembly GCA_033977485.1). NCBI lineage: Eukaryota > Viridiplantae > Streptophyta > Magnoliopsida > Cornales > Hydrangeaceae > Hydrangea > Hydrangea macrophylla. The sequence goes on from CM066990.1 coordinate 37,169,355, forward strand.
TGAGATTGGCGCATGTTGTAATTTAATAATGGTTTGGTTTTAAGGCGTATGTAAAGGGCGCTGCGGCTTCAATCCTACGAAAAGGAAAGTCGCACCGGTTTCCCTAGCCTTTTATTTCTTTTTTGCTATTTCCTTTTTCTAGATAAATTGTAAGCTTCAAAAGAAGCATAGGTCCAATGTAATAGAATTAGAAATTCCATGAAGATGGAGCAAGGAGCCGTTGTCCATCGAGATGGAACCGGAGGCGACCAAACCAAGAAGGTGTTCTATGGAAATAGAGCCATGGGAGATAGAGGCATTGTTTGAATGCCTATATTTCATTTTAGTTTTTTGTTTTATGTGCTTGTTTTGTGATTGGCGTATAATACATTGTTGCATGCACTTAAAACAAGTTTTCTAAAACAAAATTCAAAAACCGTTTTCAACACATTAGTAAACATTGGATGTTTATGGGTAGTGTGTGGAAATTTTTTTCAAAAGCAAAATCCTTAATTTACTAAATCTAGTGGGAGAGGGTCTTATTAAATAACACCCACGATCTTCCATTAACGGTTCATTGTAAGATGAGTAGTGTATTCTGTGTCACCTCGCCAGGGGTGATCATTCCATATGGAGGGTACACTGCTCATTGGTTACTAGATGTGAACTTCCTATGGATAGGATCAATCAGACGTGTTAGAGGGTGACCACCACACGGAGGCACTACTTGAGACGGTTGTGATTGGATCCTAGTTAATGGTACACACTAGCTAAGCTATGGATAAGGGATCCCACACGGGGCATTATTCAGAAACTTAGAGATCAAATAGGTTCGGGAGTCATGGCTATTTTGCAAGAGTTGCATAGCGGATAAGTCATGATAAATCGAAAGATCGAACATTGACCACCACACGGAGACTTTATTCTTTCGTTTCGATATTCCGGCGACTTTGTTTTTAAATAAGAGTTTTAAGGATTCTTTTATTTCAAACTGTCAATTCTGATATCCATATTTATTTTGTTTGTTTGATTTTCAGTAATCATAATGTCTGGATCTGCATTTAGTCCACTTGGCACCATACTCACTCAAAACAAGTTAACTGGAAATAACTACACTGAATGGAAACGTAACCTTGACATCGTTTTAACTGCGGAGGATCACATATATGTCCTCACCACCCCAAGCCCTGAAGAACCCGCGGCAAATGCTTCGGCAGCTGCCAGACGCGAGTTCGACAAATGGAAGAAGTCGAATGGAATGGCCCGCTGTTACATTCTGGCCTCAATGGCTGGTGTGTTACAACACCAATTCCAATCGAACAATTCTGCCAGTGACATTATCACATCCCTGAAAAAGATGTTTGGGGAGCATGGCAGGCCTGCCAGACAGGTAGCCATGCAGAAGATAATGAGTGCAAAGATGTCGGAAGGTACTCCAGTCAAAGAACATGTTTTAAAAATGATTGGTTATTTAAACGAACTGGAGACCTTGGGAGCCAACATCGATGCACAGACCCAAGTTGATATGATCCTCAACTCGCTGTCGCCATCATTCGCTCAATTCAAACTTAACTATAATATGAATCAAATGGATTTTTCAATGAGCGAATTAATGAGTTCTTTACTGGCAGCAGAAGGGGTGATCAAACCTGGGGGCAGCGTTTTAAACGTTGAGAAAAGCGCTTCTTCTTCCCGATCTACACTTAAAGGTAAGAAAGGAAAGAAGAAGGCTGGCACTGGTGGTTCAAGTGTTGGACCGGTCCCTAAGATTGCAAAATCTAAGGGAAAAGGTAAGGGCAAAGGGAAGGTGGGTGGCCAAGGCAAAGGAAAGTGTTTCCAATGCGGTGAGAAGGACCACTGGAAGAGGAACTGTCCAGAATTCTTAGCTACAAGAGTTCAAGGTATGATTGAATCACATGTGATTGAAGTAAGTTTTATTACGGATACTTCAAACACTTGGTGCATTGATTCTGGTGCGACTAACCATATCTGTAATTCGTTGCAGGGGTTCAGATCAACCAGGAAATGCAGTGATGGGGAGATCGTGCTTACTCTAGGTTCTAGCGCAACTGTATCTGCGGTTGCTATAGGAGTCGTAGTTTTAGAATTTTCAGACAATAAAGTTTTGATTTTATCAGATGTACTTTACGTCCCTTTAATGAGACGTAATTTAATTTCAGTTTCTAATTTAACGAATAATGGTTATTCCTTTTATTTTGGAACTGAAGTTGTCATTAAAAGAAACAGTTCTTTTATATGTTCTGGTGTTAAATCAAATGGTTTGTATGTGATTACTCCCAATATTTCAAAAGATTCTTGTTTGGAACTTAATAACTCAGTGGTAACTTTACCATCTAAAAGAAAGGAACCTTCCACTAATCCAACAAGGCTTTGGCATATGAGGCTTGGCCATATCAATCTGAATAGGATTGGCAGACTAGTCAAAGAAGGGGTCTTAGGCGATTTGGTTCTCGAACCAATGGAAGTCTGCGAGTCTTGTTTGGAGGGTAAGATGACCAAAAGGCCCTTTCCTGCAAAGGGCAATAGGACCAATGCATTGTTGGAATTAGTTCATACTGATGTGTGTGGACCAATAAATATTAGAGCAAGGGGTGGTTATGAGTATTTCATAACATTTACCGATGACCACTCTAGGTATGGATATGTGTACCTAATGCAGCACAAGTCTGAAGCCTTTGAAAAGTTCAAAGAGTTTAGGGCTGAAGTGGAGAAGCAATCGGGCACACATATCAAGACCATTCGATCTGATCGAGGTGGCGAGTACCTCTCTAATGAGTTTATTGATCACCTCGTACAGAATGGGATTCTGTCACAGTTGACTGCACCTGGTACGCCTCAGCAGAACGGTGTAGCGGAGAGAAGGAATCGGACTCTTTTAGACATGACTAGGTCGATGATGAGTTATTCAGAGTTGCCATTATTCCTTTGGGGTTATGCTTTGGAAACCGCTGCATACATACTAAATCTAGTACCAAGCAAATCTGTTCCCAGGACACCACGAGAGATGTGGATTGGGCGCAAGCCTTCTTTGCAATATCTCCGGATATGGGGGTGTCCGGCACATGTGCTCAAAGGAAAGATGAGCAAGTTGGATTCTAGATCGGAAGTATGTTACTTTGTAGGGTATCCAAAGGGTACTTATGGATGGTATTTTTATGATCCAAGAGAACAGAAAGTGTTTGTTAGTACAAATGCTGTTTTCTTGGAGGATGATTATATCATGAACCATAAACCTAAGGGAAGGATAGATCTTAGAGAGATAGAAGGAGAGCCCTCAGTCCAACCCGCAGTTGATAACGATGAAAATCAAGAAAATACCACTTCTTCACCCATTTCCGCACCGGTACCTCGTCGTAGTGGGAGGATTATCAGCCAGCCTGATAGATACATGTTCTTAGGAGAAGTTTTTGAAGCTGTCTCCATAGAATCTGAATCTGATCCTACCACTTACGAAGAGGCAATGGCTGATGTTGATTCAGCTCATTGGATTAAAGCTATGAAGGCTGAATTGGAATCTATGGATTCCAATCAGGTCTGGGATCTTGTAGAACTTCCAGCCAATATTAAACCCATTGGCTGCAAGTGGGTCTATAAGAGGAAAAGAGGATCTGATGGAAAGGTTGAGACCTTTAAGGCAAGGCTTGTGGCAAAAGGCTACACTCAGAGGGAGGGCATTGACTATGAGGAAACCTTCTCGCCGGTAGCTATGCTCAAGTCCATCAGAATACTCTTATCCATTGCTGCATGCCTAGATTATGAAATCTGGCAGATGGACGTCAAGACTGCATTCTTGAATGGCAATCTTGAGGAGAACATCTATATGCAACAACCAGAAGGGTTCATAGCTGGTCGGAAAGGTAACTTGGTATGCAAGTTGCAAAAGTCCATTTATGGGCTTAAGCAGGCATCCAGAAGTTGGAACATCCGATTTGACGAAGCGGTCAAGTCGTTTGGTTTCATACAGAATCTGGATGAGCCTTGTGTATACAAGAAATGTGAAGGGAAAGTAGTGGCTTTTCTTGTGCTTTACGTTGACGACATTCTACTCATTGGGAATGATGTAGCGGCGCTGTCAACGGTCAAGGTTTGGCTAGCTAGTACTTTCGATATGAAGGATCTAGGAGAGGCGAGCTATATTCTTGGGATAAAGCTCTTTCGGGATCGCAAGCGAAAGATAATGGGATTATCTCAAGCTGGTTATATCGAGAAAGTGCTAACTAGGTTTTCAATGGATAATTCGAAGAAAGGTTTGTTACCTTTCAGGCATGGTTTAGCGTTCTCCAAGGACCAGTGTCCAAAGACACAAGAGGAGAGGAATCGCATGGCAGGAATTCCCTATGCCTCGGCAGTGGGAAGTCTCATGTATGCGATGTTATGCACTAGACCAGATATCTGCTTTACCGTTGGCATGGTTAGCAGGTATCAATCGAATCCTGGTCCAGAGCACTGGACAGCCGTTAAGCACATTCTTAAGTACTTGAGAAGAACTAAAGATTACATGCTTATGTACGGCGGTAGTGAGTTAATTCCAGTAGGATACACTGACTCGGACTTTATGTCAGATAAAGATTCGAGAAAGTCGACATCCGGACATCTCTTTACCTTGGGAGGTGGTGCTATTAGTTGGAGGAGCATTAAGCAGAAATGCATTGTAGACTCAACTACAGAAGCTGAGTATGTGGCTGCTTGTGAAGCCGCAAAGGAAGCTGTTTGGCTCAAGAAGTTCCTTATGGAACTCGAGGTGGTACCAGCGTCGCTGTCACCTATTACGTGTTGGAAAAAACAGGTTTAAATGGAAAGTTTAAATGCGCAGCGGAAAAATCAAGTTATGAAACTTTATTGGCATGCCCGGATCTACTACTCGTCAATTCTACAGATGCGCACAAGAGGGGACACGAGTTATACCTTAATGTCTTGAACCTAATTCTGATCTTCAACTTCCAGCAGCCTCCACTAGATGATCTTCACCCTTATGACTCCTGCGGATGCTTGCCAGAAAGACTAGGGTTGGTGGGAACCCTAATGGAGAGGATAGAGAAGGTTTTGGGACTCCAAAACAGTTTCTGCAGCTTCTGACGTTCAAAACGACGAACAACTTTTTCCAGAACGCAGCTGCCCTATTTATAGATTCCCAGAACCGACCTAGACTTCGAGCGATCGAAGTGCCTTCGATCGATCGAACATTCGATCGATCGAACCATCTTCGATCGATCGAACCTGCAGACTTCAATCGATCGAGATATCTTCGATCGATCGAACCTGTCTGGACATTATCCTCAAGCATCTTTCCAAGCATCCTGGCGGAGCTAAGAGTGGGACCTCCTAGGCTCTTTATTGTTGGCTCAGACCAGTTTATTAATTACCATGACCAAACTCTTTGATCAGCAAACTAACCAACTGGTCAGTTAACGTTTACTCCACTATAAAACGATAACTGAACTCCAACGCAAAAGAACATATCCGAAGCGATAACTAGACTTGTATGTTGTACTAATGTCCCTCTACCGTCAGCATTCGTAATCATATTCAGGTAGTCGGATAACTGTTACTGTCAACCTGAATCATGATTACTTCTTGTATTCCTTGAGTCCCATTCACTACTCATGATTACCAAACATGTTGATAACTCTTATCAACAAGACTGCAGTACTCAGTAATCGACATGGTGACATTCTCAAGGGAATGCTTACTCTGAAACAGAGGGTAGATTCTATCTTGACAATATATGTTCACAACCCTATGAATATGACATACCCAAGATACCCAGGTGTTGATCTTTTATAGACCTCACTGATTGGTAAGTCAAAGCAGCCATATCCACAGTCTGTGTTCATAATCGTCTCAAGATTGAGAACACATACCTTATACAAGTTATGAGTTCCTATTGACTGTTGACAGCATTGAGCGTCAATAGGAAACTCAGGTCCGTCAATGCACTATAAGCACTAGCATATTAACCAAGAGTCACACTCTAGTGATTGAGATTTATCACTCCATCCAATGGTAGTTAATGATGCTACAGTGTATACCTGATGAGATATCCAGTCTCATCATCCACTGTGACAAGCTTTAAGTATCAAAGAATAGTAATTCGTATCTCATTGTATGTATCTCATACACACACGAAATACTTACTATGATACTTATGGATTAAACAATCATCTCATGAAAGAAACATACATAATGAAATGTAAAGCTGATATCCATATATTAAAAAGTCAATGTCTAATACATAAAGTAATGGTTTGAGGGCACAAACCCAACAAACTCCCACTTGCACTCATAACCATTCAGAACTACATCTAAGACCTAGACTATCTAGATGACTATCAAAGACCTTCTGTGGTAAGGCCTTTGTAAATGGATCAGCAAGATTGTCAGCGGTGGCAATCTTGGTGACAGTCACATCTCCACATTGAACTATATCTCGGATTAGGTGATATTTCCGCTCTACGTGCTTTCCCTTTCCGTGGTTCCTTGGCTCCTTGGACTGAGCCACTGCCCCACTATTATCACAATAAAGCGTAATAGGCGACAGCGATGCTGGTACCACCTCGAGTTCCATAAGGAACTTCTTGAGCCAAACAGCTTCCTTTGCGACTTCACAAGCAGCCACATACTCAGCTTCTGTAGTTGAGTCTGCAATGCATTTCTGCTTAATGCTCCTCCAACTGACAGCACCACCTCCCAAGGTAAAGAGATGACCGGACGTCGACTTCCTCGAATCTTTATCTGACATAAAGTCCGAGTCAGTGTATCCCACTGGAATTAACTCACTACCACCGTACATAAGCATGTAATCTTTAGTTCTTCTCAAGTACTTAAGAATGTGCTTAACGGCTGTCCAGTGCTCTGGACCTGGATTCGACTGATATCTGCTAACCATGCCAACGGCAAAGCAGATATCTGGTCTAGTGCATAACATCGCATACATGAGACTTCCCACTGCAGAAGCATAGGGAACTCCTGTCATGCGATTCCTCTCCTCCTGTGTCTTTGGACACTGGTCCTTGGAGAACGCTAAACCATGCCTGAAAGGTAACAAACCTTTCTTCGAATTATCCATTGAAAACCTAGTTAGCACCTTATCGATATAACCAGCTTGAGATAATCCCATTATCTTTCGCTTGCGATCCCGAAAGAGCTTTATCCCAAGAATATAGCTCGCCTCTCCTAGATCCTTCATATCGAAAGTACTAGCTAGCCTAACCTTGACCGTTGACAATGCCGCTACATCATTTCCAATAAGTAGAATGTCGTCAACATAAAGCACAAGAAAAGCCACCACTTTTCCTTCACTCTTCTTGTATACACAAGGTTCATCCAGATTCTGTATGAAACCAAATGATTTGACCGCTTGGTCAAATCGTATGTTCCAACTTCTGGATGCCTGCTTAAGCCCATAAATGGACTTTTGCAACTTGCATACCAAGTTACCTTTCCGACCAGCTATGAACCCTTCTGGTTGTTGCATATAGATGTCCTCCTCAAGATTGCCATTCAAGAATGCAGTCTTGACGTCCATCTGCCAGATCTCAAAATCTAGGCATGCAGCAACGGATAAGAGTATTCTGATGGACTTGAACATGGCCACCGGCGAGAAGGTTTCCTCATAGTCAATGCCCTCCCTCTGAGTATAACCTTTCGCAACAAGCCTTGCCTTAAAGGTCTCAACCTTTCCATCAGATCCTCTTTTCCTCTTGTAGACCCATTTACAGTCAATGGGTTTAATATTGGCTGGAAGTTCTACAAGATCCCAGACCTGATTAGAATCCATAGATTCCAATTCAGCCTTCATAGCTTTAACCCAATGAGCTGAATCAACATCAGCCATTGCCTCTTCGTATGTGGTAGGATCAGATTCAGATTCTATGGAGACAGCTTCAAAAACTTCTCCTAAGAACATGTATCTATCAGGCTGGCTGATAATCCTTCCACTACGACGAGGTACTGGTGCGGAAATAGGTGAAGAAGTGGTGTTTTCCTGATTTACATCGTTATTAACTACGGGTTGGACTGAGGGCTCTCCTTCTATCTCTCTAAGATCTATCCTTCCCTTAGGTTTATGGTTCATGATATAATCATCCTCCAAGAAAATAGCATTCGTACTGACGAACACCTTCTGTTCTCTTGGATCATAAAAATACCATCCATAAGTACCCTTTGGATACCCCACGAAGTAACATACTTCCGATCTAGAATCCAACTTGCTCATCTTTCCTTTTAGCACATGTGCCGGACATCCCCATATCCGGAGATGTTGCAAAGAAGGCTTGCGCCCAATCCACATCTCTCGTGGTGTCCTGGGAACAGATTTGCTTGGTACTAGATTTAGTATGTAAGCAGCGGTTTCCAAAGCATAACCCCAAAGAAATAAAGGTAACTCAGAATAACTCATCATTGACCTAGTCATGTCTAAAAGAGTCCGATTCCTTCTCTCCGCTACACCGTTTTGCTGAGGCGTACCAGGTGCAGTCAACTGTGACAGAATCCCATTCTGTACGAGGTGATCAATAAATTCATTAGAGAGATACTCGCCACCTCGATCAGATCGAATGGCCTTGATATGTGTGCCCAATTGCTTCTCCACTTCAGCCCTAAACTCTTTGAACTTTTCAAAGGCTTCAGACTTGTGCTGCATTAGGTACACATATCCATACCTAGAGTGGTCATCAGTAAATGTTATGAAATACTCATAACCACCCCTTGCTCTAATATTTATTGGTCCACACACATCAGTATGAACTAATTCCAACAATGCATTGGTTCTATTGCCCTTTGCAGGAAAGGGCCTTTTGGTAATCTTACCCTCTAAACAAGACTAGCAGACTTCTATTGGTTCGAGAACCAAATCGCCTAAGACCCCTTCTTTGACTAGTCTGCCAATCCTATTTAGATTGATATGACCAAGCCTCATATGCCAAAGCCTTGTTGGATTAGTGGAAGATCTCTTTCTTTTAGATGGTACAGTTACCACTGAGTTATTAAGTTCCATACAAGAATCTTTAGAAATATTGGGAGTAATCACATACAAACCATTTGATTTAACACCAGAACATATAAAAGAACTATTTCTTTTAATCACAACTTCAGTTCCAAAATTAAAAGAATAACCATTATTCGATAAATTAGAAACTGAAATTAAATTACGTCTCATTGAAGGGACGTAAAGTACATCTGATAAAATCAAAACTTTATTGTCTAGAAATTCTAAAACTACGACTCCTATAGCAACCGCAGAAACGGTTGCGCTAGAACCTAGAGTAAGAACGATTTCCCCATCACTGCACTTCCTGGTTGATCTGAACCCCTGCAATGAATTACAGATATGGTTAGTCGCACCAGAATCAATGCACCAAGTGTTTGAAGTATCCGTTATAAAACTTACTTCAATCACATGTGATTCAATCATACCTTGAACTCTTGTAGCTAAGAATTCTGGACAGTTCCTCTTCCAGTGGCCCTTCTCACCGCATTGGAAACACTTTCCTTTGCTTTGGCCACCCACCTTCCCTTTGCCCTTACCTTTTCCCTTAGATTTTGCAATCTTAGGGACCGGTCCAACACTTGAACCTCCAGTGCTAGCCTTCTTCTTCCCTTTCTTTCCTTTCGGCACAGATCGGGAAGAGGAAGCGCTTTTCTCAACGTTTAAAACGCTGCCCCCAGGTTTGATCACCCCTTCCGCTGCCAATAAAGAGCTCATCAATTCGCTCATTGAAAAATCCATTTTATTCATATTATAATTCAGTTTAAATTGAGCGAATGATGGCGACAGCGTATTGAGGATCATATCAACTTGGGTCTGTGCATCGATGTTGGCACCTAGGGTCTCCAGCTCGTTTAAATAACCAATCATTTTCAAAACATGTTCTTTGACTGGAGTCCCTTCCGACATCTTAGCACTCATTATCTTCTGCATAGCTACCTGTCTGGCAGGCCTGCCATGCTCCCCAAACATCTTTTTCAGGGATTCGATAATGTCACTGGCGGAATTGTTCGACTGGTATTGGTGTTGTAACACATTAGCCATAGAATCCAATATGTAACAACGAGCCATCCCATTCGACTTTTTCCATTTATCGAACTCGCGTCTAGCAGCAGCCGAAGCATTTGCAGCGGGTTCTTCGGGGCATGGGGTGGTGAGGACATATATGTGATCCTCCTCAGTTAATACGATGTCAAGGTTACGTTTCCATTCAGTGTAGTTGTTTCCAGTTAACTTGTTTTGAGTGAGTATGGTGGCAAGTGGACTAAATGCAGATCCAGACATTATGATTTACTGAAAAATCAAAAAACAAAATAAATATGGATATCAGAATTTGACAGTTTGAAATAAAAGAATCCTTTTAAAACTCTTATTTTAAAACAAAGTCGCCGGAATATCGAAACGAAAGAGTAAAGCCTCCGTGTGGTGGTCAATGTTCGATCTTTCGATTTATCATAACTTATCCGCTATGCAACTCTTGCAAAACAAGTTATGACTTCCGAACCTATTTGATCTCTAAGTTTCTGAATAATGCCCTGTGTGGGATCCCTTATCCATAGCTTAGCTAGTGTGTACCATTAACTAGGATCCAATCACAACCGTCTCAAGTAGCGCCTCCGTATGGTGGTCACCCTCTAACACGTCTGATTGATCCTTATCAAAAAGAAGTTCACATCTAGTAACCAATGAGTAATGCATCCTCCGTATGGAATGATCACCCCTGGCGAGGTGACACAGAATGCATCACTCATCTTACAGTGAACCGTTAATGGAAGATCGTGGGTGTAATTAATAAGACCCTCTCCCACTAGATTTAGTAAAAAAGGATTTTGCTTTTTGAGAAAATCTGTTTCTACACACTTCCCATAAACATCTAATGTTTACTAATGTGTTGAAAACGGTTTTTGAATTTTATTTTAGAAAACTTGTTTTGCGTGCATGCAACAATGTATTATACGCCAATCACAAACAAAGCACATAAAACAAAAAACTAAAATGAAATAAAAGACATCCAAACGATGCCTCTATCTCCCATGGCTCTATCTCCATAGAACCTGCTTTTGGTTTGATTGCCTCCAGCTCCATCTTCATGGACAATTCTAATTCTATTACATTGAACCTATGCCTCTTTTGAGGCTTACAATTTATCTAGAAATAGAAATAGCAACAACAAAATAAAAGGCTAGGGAAACCGGTGCGACTTTCCTTTTCGTAGGATTGAAGTCGTAGCGCCCTTTACATATGCCTTAAAACCAAACCAAACTTAAAACAACACACCAATATAAACACATTCAAACACAAAATTAAATGCTCTTGGCGCCATGGGAGATAGCGACTAACTTTTGCTGCAAAAGGTTAGTTGAACACACATCCACGCATATATATAACAAAATATAACTATTAGAACCCTTAATTGATTCACACAGTATATAAACTCTTTACATACTGAATTAGAACTCAAAACAGCATCTAACTTCTCTGTCATAGTTAGATCGATCGAAGACCGTTCGATCGCTCGAACCTTCGATCGATTGAACACTGTTCAATCGCTTGAACATTCTATTTCACAGAATGATTAAAAATTTTGCAGAATACGTTAAAATTAAACTTTTAATTTCAAAATACTTTTAAAACTGTGAAACAAAGATCCTGACAAAGAGTCTGTCTCGATCGATCGAACTCTGTTCGATCGCTCGAACAACAGAAGGTTTCGATCGATCGAAACATGTTCGATCGCTCGAGTACAGAGCGTTCGATCGATCGAGACTACTTCGATCGATCGAACCCATCTTGCATCCAATGCAATCACAGATTTGTATACTGCTGCGATAACACTGCAGAAACAGATCTGTGACGATGCAGTTTCGAAAGCAGTTCTGAAATCAACATGTAAATCAAAATAGTGTTCCAAAAAACGCATCTATGGATCCAAACGAGCGTGGCTCTGATACCAATTGTTGGAAAAACAGGTTTAAATGGAAAGTTTAAACGCGCAGCGGAAAAATCAAGTTATGAAACTTTATTGGCATGCCCGGATCTACTACTCGTCAATTCTACAGATGCGCACAAGAGGGGACACGAGTTATACCTTAATGTCTTGAACCCAATTCTGATCTTCAACTTCCAGCAGCCTCCACTAGATGATCTTCACCCTTATGACTCCTGCGGATGCTTGCCAGAAAGACTAGGGTTGGTGGGAACCCTAATGGAGAGGATAGAGAAGGTTTTGGGACTCCAAAACAGTTTCTGCAGCTTCTGACGTTCAAAACGACGAACAACTTTTTCCAGAACGCAGCTGCCCTATTTATAGATTCCCAGAACCGACCTAGACTTCGAGCGATCGAAGTGCCTTCGATCGATCGAACATTCGATCGATCGAACCATCTTCGATCGATCGAACCTGCAGACTTCAATCGATCGAGATATCTTCGATCGATCGAACCTGTCTGGACATCATCCTCAATCATCTTTCCAAGCATCCTGGCGGAGCTAAGAGTGGGACCTCCTAGGCTCTTTATTGTTGGCTCAGACCAGTTTATTAATTACCATGACCAAACTCTTTGATCAGCAAACTAACCAACTGGTCAGTTAACGTTTACTCCACTATAAAACGATAACTGAACTCCAACGCAAAAGAACATATCCGAAGCGATAACTAGACTTGTATGTTGTACTAATGTCCCTCTTCCGTCAGCATTCGTAATCATATTCAGGTAGTCGGATAACTGTTACTGTCAACCTGAATCATGATTACTTCTTGTATTCCTTGAGTCCCATTCACTACTCATGATTACCAAACATGTTGATAACTCTTATCAACAAGACTGCAGTACTCAGTAATCGACATGGTGACATTCTCAAGGGAATGCTTACTCTGAAACAGAGGGTAGATTCTATCTTGACAATATATGTTCACAACCCTATGAATATGACATACCCAAGATACCCAGGTGTTGATCTTTTATAGACCTCACTGATTGGTAAGTCAAAGCAGCCATATCCACAGTCTGTGTTCATAATCGTCTCAAGATTGAGAACACATACCTTATACAAGTTATGAGTTCCTATTGACTGTTGACAGCATTGAGCGTCAATAGGAAACTCAGGTCCGTCAATGCACTATAAGCACTAGCATATTAACCAAGAGTCACACTCTAGTGATTGAGATTTATCACTCCATCCAATGGTAGTTAATGATGCTACAGTGTATACCTGATGAGATATCCAGTCTCATCATCCACTGTGACAAGCTTTAAGTATCAAAGAATAGTAATTCGTATCTCATTGTATGTATCTCATTCACACACGAAATACTTACTATGATACTTATGGATTAAACAATCATCTCATGAAAGAAACATACATAATGAAATGTAAAGCTGATATCCATATATTAAAAAGTCAATGTCTAATACATAAAGTAATGGTTTGAGGGCACAAACCCAACATTACGCTATACTGCGATAATAGTGGGGCAGTGGCTCAGTCCAAGGAGCCAAGGAACCACGGGAAGGGAAAGCACGTAGAGCGGAAATATCACCTAATCCGAGATATAGTTCAACGTGGAGATGTGACTGTCACCAAGATTGCCACCGCTGACAATCTTGCTGATCCGTTTACAAAGGCCTTACCACAGAAGGTCTTTGATCGTCATCTAGATAGTCTAGGTCTTAGATGTAGTTCTGAATGATTGTGAGTGCAAGTGGGAGTTTGTTGGGTTTGTGCCCTCAAACCATTACTTTATGTATGAGACATTAGCATTATAATATATGGATATCAGCTTTACATTTCATTGTGTATGTTTCTTTCATGAGATGATTGTTTTGTCCTTAAGTATCATAGTAAGCAATTCGTGTGTGTATGAGATACACACAAGTGAGATACGAATTACTATTCTTTGATACTTAGAATATGTCACCGTGGATGATGAGACTGGATACCTCATCAGGTCTACAATGTAGCATACTTAACTACCATTGGATGGAGTGATTAATCTCAATCACTAGAGTGTAGCTCTTAGTTGATATGCTAGTGCTTATAGTGCATTGACGGACCTGAGCTTTCTTATTGACGCTTAAGGCTGTCAACAGTCAATAGGAACTCATAACTTGTATAAGGTACGTGTTCTCAATCTTGAGATGATTATGAACACAGACTATGGATATGGCTGCTTTGACTTACCAATCAGTGAGGTCTATAGAAGATCAACACCTGGGTATCTTGGGTATGTCATGTCCTTAGGGTTGTGAACATATATTGTCAAGATAGAATCTACCCTCTGATTCAGAGTAAGCATTCCCTTGAGAATGTCACCAAGTTGATTACTGAGTACTGTAGTCTTGTTGATAAGAGTTATCAACATGTTTGGTAATCATGAGTAGTGAATGGGACTCAAGGAATACAAGAAGTAATCATGATTCAGGTTGACAGTAACAGTTATCCGACTACCTGAATATGATTACGAATGCTGACGGTAGAGGGACATTAGTACACCATACAAGTCTAGTTATCGCTTCGGATATGTTCTTTTGCGTTGGAGTTCAGTTATCGTTTTATAGTGGAATAAACGTTAACTGACCAGTTAGTTAGTTTGCAGATCAAAGAGTTTGGTCATGGTAATTAACAAACTGGTCTGAGCCAACAATAAAGAGCCTAGGAGGTCCCACTCTTAGCTCCGCTAGGATGCTTGGAAAGACACTTGAGGAAGCTGTTAAGACAGGTTCGATCGATCGAAGTATGTTCGATCGATTGAAGTCAGCAGGTTCGATCGATCGAGAATGGTTCGATCGATCGAAGGTTCGATCGATCGAAGTCACTTCGATCGATCGAAGTCTAGGTCGGTTCTGGAAATCTATAAATAGGGCAGCTGCGTTCTGGAAGTAAGTGATCGTCGTTTTTATACGCAGAAGCTGCAGAAACTATCATAGTCTTCCCAAAACCTTCCTATCCTCTGTATTAGGGTTCCCACCAACCCTAGTCTTTCCGGCAGGCATCCGCAGGAGTCATAAGGGTGAAGATCATCTAGTGGAGGCTGCTGGAAGTTAAAGTTTCAGAATTGGGTTCAAGACACTAAGGTATAATTCTTGCACCCCCTTGTACGCATCTATGGAATTGACGAGTAGTAGATCCTGGAATGCCAAAAGTTTTATAACTTAACCTATTTCCGCTGTGCGTTTAAACTCTAACTTTAAACCACTTTTCCTACAGTAGGTGCGTGGTCGGGGTGCATAAGATCGCCCAAAGGACGTAACGACTCGTCAAGCACAACCGCATTCTCACCATTTTCACTTTGATTATCAGCCATTGAATTTGTAGGTGTAGCTACAAGATTAATAGAACTAAAGGAATCAGATGAGTAGAATAGATTTCTGTGAATTCCTTTAATGGAATTATCGGACATGAAAGGGAAAGGATCCTAAAAGGTTTTAATCTAAAGAATTAAAAGAAAAGGAAAATAGAAATAGATAGAGATAGAATGAGGTAATCTAAGTATTAACTCGTCGCCCTCCCCGGTAATGGCGCCAAAAACTTGACACGAGAAATATTTGTGTGCGCTTGTGTACTATACCCAAGTGTAGGTAGACGTGGAAGTAGTAATCTAGTTAAGACCAGGTCGATACCATAGGGAAGGTTGGAAACGAAGTACCTAGATTAGACTCTGAAAAGAAAATAAAAATCAATGTATAAGGAAAGTGTAGAACACGAAGTTCCACGATTATCAACTACTTAAGATAAAGCAACTAAATTAAATTAAATTAAACTAATGATTAGATAATTAACTAAAATGATATTTTAAAATCGTGTTTTTACTCAATAAAAAGGGAAGTGTTGGGATCGCATGAATACACAGTGACCCAACCATCTATCATGCAGTTGCATTAAAGCTCAATGGAGAACATCTTCTATGGTATTCCGTAATTCTCTTAAAATAAAGAATCCATAGCCCTTTCATGATCGAGACTATATCATCACAGTTAATCTAAAACACGTGAAAGCGGTTTAACACAATAATTAATACTCGCACCTACAATGGTGTCAGCATTGAGGGTGGTTTGCAAAAGATATTGAAGAAAAATGCTTTAAGGCCTTAAGTTCAAAGAATGTTTTGATAAACTGAGCATTTGGGGACAATTTGATAACAAATCTCTAAAGTAGAAAGTCTAGGAATATTGCATAGGATATTCTCAAGAACTAGAGAGTTCGATCGATCGATGCGCTTTCGATCGATCGAACCTCATCAACTTTTAATCGATCGAAATGTCTTCGATCGCTTGACTGTATCCCTGCTCCGATCGATCGAACTAACTTCGATCGATTGAACACAGGTTTTAAACTGCTACATGCAAGAGGTTGGAGATCACTGTTTCATCGTGATCTCCCAACCCTAGGACTACTCAGACATAGTCTGGAGTGTCTCAGATTCATTTTTAACGTAAATACTCATTAAGGCTTTGTTTGCTTGTGATTTAAACATGAAAAAATCTATTAAACTATGGTTTTATCACTACTAGAAAGAAAAACTTCGATTCTAACAAATTCTAACTATTGAAACTACTGAAAGACTATAAATAAAATGAATAAAATAGAACCTGGAATGAACAGAGTTATTTATTAACTTCAAACTTCAATCAAATCCAATACCCAAGTAATGAAACCTACAAAACTCAAGTAAACACTCTCTCTCTCTAATAACTATTGAAAAACAATGCGTGGCCTCTCCTTTGGACGTATACAAAATGAATGCTTATATTAAAATCTAGAGCTAGGGTAAAAAAACTCTATATCTGTTGCGTGCATGTAAGTTCTGATAAAAGCAATGTTCGATCGATCGAACATCACTCGATCGATTGAACTTTTGGGATCGTCAAGCGCTTGAACAACCTTCGATCGATCGAACCCTCGATCGCTTGAGATGTCTTCGATCACTCGAGCTTCAATTTTCATCTTTGAATTGCCTTTCTTATAATCCAGCTTTCCTTTTATCTTGTTAGTGATTCCTGCACCGAGTAAAATAGTAATCTGCATGAATAACAGCTTAAAATAGCGTAACTTATCAAAGATTAGTCATATTGTATGAAAACTGGCATTGTAATCCAAATTGCAGCTTTACAAGGGAGTTGTAGACTAAATCAGTGTATTTCTTTATTTTAGTGCGGTTGTTTTTTCAAACACCCCTGCTTGTCAGTATATATTGAAACTGTCATCGGTTAACATCAATGAATTCTTCAAAATCACGATCATCTCTCCCTACTAGGAGTCCATAAGAAGTATTTTGAGCCTCTGCTACTTTGGGCTTTTACTTATATTCTGCAGAAAATCGTAGCCCAGGGTAAGGACACTTCTATACCTTCCCGAATTCACTATCTTAATCATAGACTAGACCATTATCGATGCAGCAATGACCTACATAGCTCTGGAAGAGAAAGTGAACAAGCTAAAAACTACTGTTGTACAGCTGAGTTTAAGGGTTAGTCGATTTAAATAGGAACCAGAATAGGGGATGCCATCAAAGAAGAAAAGTTCAAGAAGGATGAACCATAATACCAGTCCAAGAGGCCTAAATACTCCCGAAACTCCCCGGATGTTAATACCCTGTGCAGCCAACCCATGGCATACCCTGCTCGGCCATACCAATCCTTCGACCAAACCACTAGTCGCCCTTACTAGAAGAAGCAACCATATACCCTTGCCAAGCTAGAAATCTCCCTCTCCTCAGCTCTGGACCGCCTGCTCAAGAAAGGCCATCTCCAACTACTCCAACCTTGGGACTCCCCACCACCACCAAACTGTGATATGTCCAAGCACTGTGCCTACCACCAAACCTATGGCCACAATACCAATGATTGCATGCGCCTCCGCTGCAATATCCAGGACCTCATCAACCAAAACATCATTGAGCCACCACCCATCCAATCCTATATCACCCAAAACGTTAGCTTCATCGAACCTAAGCCCCTGGTGAATCTGTTCAAGTGATCCCCTTCATTGAGGTCCATGAATGGTGAACCTATACAAGTGAAGTGGTGGTGCTTGGGACTTTTGCTAGTAAAAATAAATGAGGATTCTCTTATAAAAAAAGAAAAAGCGAGTCACCGTGACACTCCATTTAAGACCAATTCGAGTCTAGTCGAGTCTGTCCTATGTTTTGAATCTATTTCAAGTTTAGTCATGTGGTCGAGTTTGTCTGTCATCGAGTTGATAATGAGTCTATAATCCTTCTCTATTCATGGAATGAAAACTCATTTTGCTTAATCTGATGTGCCTAGTCATAAATGCATGAATCAATGAACTGAAATTTTACTTTTCAAAATACCATAGATAATAAATTTTTGCATCAAACAAAAAAAAGAATCCTGAAAAGGTCAAAGTCAATTTCACGCTGACATCGATGAACAGTCGATAATTGAATAGTCTTACTTTAAGAATTTAAAGTTGCTTTGATCAAAACTCAAAAAGACATACTTGGAACTGACTTGGGGCTTGCCAACACCCTTTTTCCCACCATTTTGACGCCTTGAGCCCAATCGAATTAGGAGGCATACAAATCTGTCTGATTGAAATCAATGCGGACATAGTCCTTGATGCAGCCAAACATTTCAGTGAGCTCCATCTCCACTTTAAAAAAAAAAGAGAGAGAGGAAAAGAAAAAGAAAAAAGAAAAAGAAAAAGAAAAGCTCGCTAGGTTGAAAACCCGAAAGGGAATCTAGGCAAAAGTTAGAGCTAAAAAGGTATTGAATAACAAGAGCTGACCCTAGCCAGTCAAACTGATGGAAAAAATGAATGAAAGAAAATTTTGGTGATACAGAGAATTGTACACTTTAAGGTACCTCACGAGAATATGTCTAGATCATATTTCAAAAAGCTCCGAACGACCACAATCAAATTCTGAGAGCTGACATGCACATTATGAAATTTTGAGATTGCGATAAGAAGATCTCACATGAATCAACTACAGGAAAAGCATAATTGATTGGCTAGGTGAAAGTGAAAAGGATCAATCCTCAAAAAAAAAATGAAAAAGAAAAAAGAAAGGGAGACTGAAACTGAATCCTCTTATTCAAAGCTACCATAAGTGGCTCAAGTTTGAACTTCTTTGACGATTGATTTGAAAAAACTCTAATACCTCTACCCTCCTTCAAAACCGTTGGCTTGAACTATGCTCGACCTGATTCCCACTGGGGGATACGTAGGCATCCACTTCGGTTTGTTCGACACCATCATAATCAAACCTCTTCTTTCAAGCCTTGCCTTGAACTACGCTCGACCTGATTCCCACTCGGGGATACGTAGGTAACTGCATTAGTTCGGTGGATACCATCATAATCAAACCAATTTCTTTTAAGACCTTTCCCTGAACTACGCCCCGACCTGATTCCCACTTAGGGATACATAGGCAACCGCATCAGTTCGGTCGACACCATCAAAATCAAACCAATTCCTTTCAAACCTTGCCTTGAACTATACTCGACCTGATTCCTATTCAAGAATATGTAGGCGACCGTATCGATTCGGTTGATACCAAGATTAACCCCTTTTCTTTCAAGGTCCTGGCCCGAACTATGTTGGACCTGATCCCCGCTCAGGGGTACGTAGGCAGACTTTCAAAAAGAAAAGAAGGATGACTCGCTAGGTCAAAAACCAGTAAGGGAACCTAAGAAAAAAGTACAGCTAAATCCAAAGTGAGCAATAACAAAAGAGAGGAAAGAACTCGCTAGGTCACTTCTCTAGTGTCTAGGCAAAAGTTATGAGTATCCGAGAGATTAAAAGTCGCGGTCCTTACCTTAAGCAAAAAAGTCACCTTTCACACTAGGGGCAAACTTTAGCTAACTGCATCGTTTACCTGAATTTTACTAGCTACCCTTCATACAAGGGGCAAACTTCGGTCACCTACCTCGTTTGTCCGGAACCTCCAAATGAACCACCGCCCAAACTAGGGTTAAATTTCAGTCACCTACCACGTTTGACTATGAATTCCACTTTCAACACCTCAAACTAGGGGCAAACTCCGTTTGCCTAACACAATCCCTTCACACCAAGGGTGACTTTTGAAGTCACCAAGTTATTTTGAAAATTTTGAAATAGAGCATCTTTTATTCTAAAAGCTAAGGGACTAATTCAAAGCACTTCCTGGGACAAATAGAGAATTGATTAGATTAATAGGGAGGAATTTTCAAAAAACTAGATTTATCATCAAAGTGCTACCATGTTAAGATAAGAAGTGAAATGACAAATGCACATCAAATCTTGGCAAGTCGAGCTTCTTCCTAATTGGTGTCAAATGTGTCACATTCGTGCGTCGATGTCTGTCAGTTTTTGAGTCTGTCGTAGTCTCAAATGTATAAGTCAACAGTGACTAATAATGAATTTTTCAAATCAAGTTATAAAATTTTTAAGAGCATTCCAAGGACAGTACAAGTAGGAGAACCAAACACTATTAATGCACCAGTCAAGGCGTCAACATGAGAAGTGTCCAAACTTAGGAAAAATGTGAATTTAATCCCTTTCCAATGCCAAAAGTTAACCATCATAAGTCCATGAGTGGCTATTGATCATCTTTCTTCGTTCATGTAACATAAGTCCATGAGTGGCAGTTGATCATCTTTCTTCATTTATGCTACATAAGTCTATTGATGTCGGTTGGTGACCTTTCCTCGTCTGTGTAACATAAGTCCATGAGTGGCTATTGATCATTGTCTTTCATCAATGTCACATCCTTAACCGTCGCAGATCATCTACGTATCCTTCATTATAAATAGAATGATACCTTTACTCCCATTCAATGGGCGTATTTCCTTCTTCCTAGTAGAGTAAATTATCCACTACGTTCCAGTGGCCCATTTCAGTCAAAATTGACAAGGTTTTATCCCCAATAGTCTAAAAGTCTGTCAGACCATCCCTAGTAGGAAATTACAAGGAGAAATTAGCTCCTAAACGCCCTAACCGGCTATTCTAGATTGGGCGTCGCAAAATTTGATCAACCATGAGAGATTCAGAGATGGGTCCTAGTTCTCGGTCAGAAGATTTGATCAACCATGAGAGATTTAGAGATGAGATCTTGGTTCTAGGTCAAGAATTAAAAGAGAGATTCTCAGAGAGTCCAGAAAAGAATCAGCTCCCAAAGGCCCTAACTGGCTCTTTTGGATTGGGCATTGCAAAATTTGATCAACCACGAGAGATTCAGAGATGGGTCCTAGTTCATTGTCAGAAGATTTGATCAACCATTAGAGATTCAGAGATGGGATCTTGGTTCTAGGTTAAGAATTGAAAGAAAGCTTCTCAGAGAGTCCAGAAAAGAATCAGCTCCTGAAGGCCCTAACTGGCTCTTTTAGATTAGGCATTGCAAATTTTGATCAACCGCAAGAGATTCAGAGAAGGTTCTGGTTCTCAGTCAGAAGATTTGATCAACTGTGAGAGATTTAGAGATGGGATCTTGGTTCTAGGTCAAGAATTTAAAGAGAGATTCTCAGAGATTCAGAGATGGGTCCTGGTTCTCCGTCATAATATTTGATCAACCATGAGATATTCAGAGATGGGATCTCGGTTCTAGGTTAAGAATTAAAAGAGGGATTCTCAGAGAGTCCTGAAAAGAATTAGCTCCCGAAGGCCCTAACCGGCTCTTTTGATTTGGGCATTGCAAAATTTGATCAACCGCGAGAGATTCAGAGATGAGTCCTTG
Source organism: Hydrangea macrophylla (assembly GCA_033977485.1). Lineage (NCBI taxonomy): Eukaryota > Viridiplantae > Streptophyta > Magnoliopsida > Cornales > Hydrangeaceae > Hydrangea > Hydrangea macrophylla. Next base: position 37,191,017 of record CM066990.1, read on the forward strand.
TTCTCATTCATAAGATTTGATCAAGCGTGAGAGATTCAGAGATAGGATCTTGGTTCTAGGTCAAGAATTGAAAGAAAGATTCTTAGAGAGTCCAGAAAAGAATCAGCTCCCGAAGGCCCTAAACAGCTATTTCAGATCGGGCGTTGCAAAATTTGATCAACCGCGAGAGATTCAGAGATGGTCCTAGTTCTCAGTCAGAAGATTTGATCAACCGTGAGAGATTCAGAGATGGAATCATGGTTCTAGGTTAAGAATTGAAAGAGAGATTCTTAGAGAGTCCAGAAAAGAATCAGCTCTCAAAGGCCCTAACTGGCTCTTTAGGAATGGGCATTGCAAAATTTGATCAACCGCAAGAGATTAGAGATGGGTCCTGGTTCTCGATCAGAAGATTTGGTCAACCGTGAGATACTCAGAGATGGGATATTGGTTCTAGGTCAAGAATTGAAAGAGAGATTCTCAGAGAGTCAAAAAAAATAGCGCCGAAGTCCCTAACCGGCTCTTTTGATTTGGGTGTTGCAAAATTTGATCAACTGCGAGAGATTCAGAGATAGGTCCTTGTTCTCAGTTAGAAGATTTAATCAACCGTGAGAGATTCAGAAATGAAATCTTGGTTCTAGGTCAAGAATTGAAAGAGAGATTCTCATAGAGTCCAGAAAATAATCAGTTCCTAAAGGCCGTAACCGGCTCTTTTGGATTGGGCGTTGCAAAATTTGATGAACTGCAAGAGATTCAGAGATAGGTCTTGGTTCTCAGTCAGAAGATTTGATCAGCCGTGAGAGATTTAGAGATGGAGTCTTGGTTCTAGGTCAAGAATTAAAAGAGAGATTCTCAGTGAGTCTAGAAAAAAATCAGCTCTCGAAGGCCCTAACTGGCTCTTCGGATCGACCATTGCGAGATTTGATCAACTACGAGAGATTCGAATTTGAATACTTGTTCCCGGTCAAGAGAAACAGTTAAAGAGAGATCCCAGAAAGAGTCACTTCATCCCCAGTTGATTCAGTTTAATTTCTAGCAAGCGTATCGATTCGTAAATTGTTAGTTCTTTTGATCACGGTTAGTCCACCGTTGGTCTAATCCATGACAGTCACAGTAGTTCACTGCCGACTCGTCATCTCGATTAATACATCATCGATTTAATCTATAACGGTCACAGTAGTTCACTGTCGAATTGTCATCTCGATTAGTACATCGTCAGTTCAATCCATAATAATCACAGTAGTTCATTATTGACTCATAGTCACGATTCGTACATCATTAGTTCAGTCCATGACAGTCACCGTAGTTCAATGTCGACTCGTCATCTCGATTAGTAGATCATTAGTTCTTCTGATGACGGTTAGTCCAACCATTGGTCCAACCTATGACAGTCATAGTATTTCACTGACTACTCGTCATCTCGATTTGTGCATCGTCATTTAATTAATCATCATTATTTTATCATCACTCCATTCAAAATATGTCGTGTTCATCGTTCTCATTCAAAATCTTGGGCTTCCATGTCCATGGTGCTTCCGTGTCCATCGTTTGACATCTCGGGCTTTCATGTCCATCACTTGATGTCTTAGGGCTTCAGTGTCCGTCTCCTAATTTCCAGGGCTTCCATGTCCTTCGGTTATCTAGTCAAACTTTATCTCGAATTAATGTCCTCTGGGACCCCACATTCGATAACATTCGCTTGCAAAGCACACTTCCCAAAATTCAAAAGTTTGCTCCAAGACCCAGAGTCTTCAACACCTTGGTATCCTTATCGGGATCTACCACGATATTAAAGTTAAGGAAACACTAGCACGACATAAGTCCACTTAGAGTGGCACACACCCTACAACACTAGTTCATACTCGGATCAGAACACAAGGTATGATAGGACTCATTACACAATTTATATCACATCCATGCATTGCATATCATCCTTATAGCATAGCATCTGCCTGTCTTGTTGTGCATGTGTGATTTTTCCTTTGTGTCCAAACTACATCTTGGTCTGATTCCCCTTGGGATACGTAAGCAGCTCACACAGAGAGTGACCAGCACTAACCTTAGCATCATATTTTTCATCATCACATCTTTCCAACACTTTTATCCCAAATCTATGGCCTCCAAAAAGATCTGTCTCTACAAAGCTTTGGCACTCGCTTTGCGACATGCATTGCCTCGCAAGTTCATGCCAAAGAGGGGCAAACTATAGACACCCCATTTTGTCGGCTATCAGATTTAGGAGACCCATAGCTTGGTGGTTCACAAAGATTAAAAAAGACTCAAAAAAGGACTCCTGGAAGTTAGTTCTATCTCTTAAAATGCTTAAAATGACCAAAATACCCCTGAAAGTCCAAAAACTCGCAGATTTGGACCGAAAGTTCTGAAAACATGCTACGTCATAAGAAAAGTGATAAAATGAGTTTTAAAGCAAAATTAGATGAAATCGTCAGCTCCCAGAGAACCCCGGAAGTCCTGGAAGTTCCTGAAAAGTCCCCGTTGACCGGTTTGACCTAGGTTTGACCAGGGTTTGACCGAAATCATCCAAATTCATGGAAAAGTTTTGAGATTATTCTAGATCATGTAAAAAGTACTAAAACGAGTTTAAAATAAAATTGGACAAAAACGTCAGTTCTTGGGATCTCCTAGAGGTTCCCAGAACTTCTTAGAAATCCTAGGTTTGACCGATTTGGCCTAAAAGTTGACTTTGAAACCAGAGTGCCATATTATTTTTCAAACTTTTTTCATAAATACTAGATGTCAATAGCTTTCCAACGGTATATTGAACATAATTTCTGGATTTAAAACAAATTTATTATGAATTTTCGAAGGTGAAAAAGACGATCAAATCGGTTTTTATCGCGAATACTGCAAAACTTTTCGAAGTGACCTATCTCTGAACTTTTTTTTTTATAAAAAGTAGACTCCATTACCTTTCCAATGGTACCCATTTTCTGTGAATTCTGGACGAAATAGGGCCTATTCACGAATAGTGGAACCTCTGGGGGCCTAAATACAAATTTCTGGGCGTCTGAGGAGCAGTGCCGCGACAGCACTGGGCCACTGCCGTGGTGAAACATGGCCAGTGCCATGGCGGCACTCAACCCTGGGTGAATCCATTTTTGTAATTTATTTTGTGGGTCCAATTTGATTAATTAAAACCCAAAACGACGTAGTTTCTTGTTCACCGATGTTTAGGACAAATGGGAGCACTTTCTACATCCCAAAACCACCCCAAATTGGCCTATATAAACCCCAATTTGCTCTTCATTTTAGGGGGGCAAAGTGCAAAGCTTGGGAACGTTGTAGAGAGAAAGAGAGATAGAGATAGGTTTAGAAGAGAGAAAGGGAGCTTTTCCCACTGATTTTCCATAAAAAAGTGAGTTTTAATCTTGTTTTCATCCATTACCTCTCTTATACTTCACATTCAAATCCTCCCCAGCCACCATTCCTGAGCATTCATGAGATAGGAAGCTACTTCCATGTCCAAATGTCACAACATATGAGTGAAACACCAAGCTACAAGTCCAATATCTCAATGATCATCATCTATTGATTGCTATTTACTTGCTTGTTCATATATGTTCATATCTTCTTACCTCATTTCTTTTTTATTTTTCTTTGATTACTTACTAGTTCATCATCATAGATAAAGACATGGTATTTGAGGTGAGTGAATCCTTATGGATAGTTGCTCTTGACCCCAAAAACATGTTTGATAGATGATGATTCTAACTTTAAATGCATTCCTATGTACAAAATAAGAGCAATGCTCTCCAACAATCTTGGAGGTTCTTATTATGAGTTTGATGTTGATATTCCAAGTGGTTTTAATCTCTATTTAGTGCTAAAAATATGCTTTCAAAATCCCTATTTCAAAACTCATCTATTGATTGCTATCTATTTGCTTGTTTATATTTGCTCGTCTTCTCTTACCTCATTTCTTTTTTTGTTTTCATTATTTACTTACTAGTCTATCATACTCTTGATGATGACATGAAGTTTGAGGTGAGTGAATCCTTATGGATAGTAGCTCTTGACCTCAAAAAACATGTTTGATAGATGATGATTTCAACTTCAATACATTCCTATGTATTCATGAAGTTGTCTTTAAAATGAAAATAATACTTTCCAATAAACTTGGAGGTTCTTGATGTGAGTCAAATGTTGAAATTTTAAGTGGTTATAATCTTCATTAAGTATTGAAAATATGTTTTCAATACCCCCATTTCTAAACCCCCTCTTAAAACCCCCATTTTAATTTCAAGAAATAAACTGTGTTTTCTCAATACCTTCAAAATAGTGAGTCATTTAACTTCAAAATATTATTTTGAGTTCAATGCTCAATAAATGAATGCAAGACCACTTGGAAAGTCTTTCTAACTTATTATAGAACACCCATGATTTTTGTCTTGACTTGGAAGCACTTGAAAGGGGTCCATTTCTGTCCAAACATTCCTTCCAAACATTCTGCCTCTGCTATCACAGCAGCTAGGTTGACTTTCAACTTGTTTTACAGAAAACGTTTCCAAAACGAGTGGTCCCAACTTATTTTTCCCTTGAACTTGAATGTCTTAGGGAACTTTCTGTATAATATGGGCCTCTAGATCTTTGTTTTTCATTTTCTAATATTTTCTAACATTTCAGTCAATAGCACGGACTCTGTTTCCGAATAAGCTCTATTCATTATATAATATCTCTCAATATGTGATAGTTATAAAAGATTGGATTTTTGACTTGTGTTCTAGACACAATATGGAAGATCTCCATAAAAAAGCATGCATTGAAAACATTCCTAACCCCACTTTTCAGATCATGTTACTGTTCTGTTCACTATTCACAGCAAACACACTTTTACTTCCATCCTTTGGTTCGGTGCTTACATGCACTCCGAATTAGCTCATGTCTTAGGAAGTAGTTCATAATACATTTGTACATATCGCATGATAATTTCCTTCATTCATTCATACACATTCTAGACTTTTAATTCATTCTAGGAATCCATGAACACAAAACACACTACAACCTTGGCACATTCTAGATATATGCATTGCATCCATGCAAAGATTTGGAGGCTTTTGTGACTCCTAATCTAAGAAGATTATAAGGAATGAATTTGATCACACATCCATGCTTCCCCTCGATCTAATCATCCTTTTTCATCTGTCCCGGAGATTGAGAGGTCTTCTTTTCCCAAAGATTAACATGCATCATTAAAGCTCGCTAAGCATATTTCAATTTATTTGATTATTTGTTACAAGAACAATTCATGTTTCCTTTAGATTAGGAAAACTTTATTACTTGATATATGATTAGACAATTTTTCTAGGTTCGTTTGTGTGATCTTTCACTTTGCATTGTGTGATACTTGGCTTAGATCTTATGAACGATATCTTATCTTTTGATCTTCCATTTTAAAATTCTTGTGTGATGTAATATACTATCATAGTATTAATTTTCAAACCATACATAGTATAAGATGATTATTCGAATGCTAATTGAGACCCGTCGAATGACAGGGCGAGTTGAGGGTGTTTTAGTCGCGACAAAGGCTCCTTCCTCTCTCGTACCAAAACCCCGAGCCACGTTCTTTGGTTATGAAGGGCTGGTGCCCTTTCTCAGTTTGGGTGAGTCAAAATTAGGTTTCTTGGTTCCTTAAAGACCAGGTGTCGACTCTGTATCTGTTTTCAACAGACCTTTTCCTTTCCTTTTTCAAAACAATCTCAAAACTAAAACAAAAAGAGTGGATAAGCGGTTCGCGTGTCCACAATCTAGCGACTTTGCTGGGGAATTTATTTTTTTAAAACAAAATAATGCAAAGGTTTGACTCATAAGAAGCATCTTTAAAATCATCTTTTTACTGTGTCTGGTTCACCGCATTGCACTCTTACATTTCCCCCTTCCGACTGTGTCTAAAACGCGGCGCTGACATTGTTCAGGTCTTGCTGTGCCAGGAACTCTCGTCAATGGACCCTCTTTGACTAAACCCAGCCTTTGCATACAGATTCCTGTAGAACCTTTCATAGGACTGTTCATTTATCTCTTCAGATAGGATAATGTGATATACTGCTGTATGCCCTGACGGGATTACCTGCACGATGTAGACGCTTATGTGGCATAAAACAGAACCTCTTTCTTATGATTCCCAAGGTAATCACATGTGATCACATTGAGTTGACCTGCCCAGGCATCATGACAAGGATGTCTGCTCCATGCTCACAAAGATATACACCGCAAACCTTGTTTGTCGGTCCTAAGACATAGGAGTATGAAAACTTACTAGACAGTATGATCACCATTATCACACTCCCTCTATATCAACCTGTTTTTCCCAGAAACTCTGTCCAAATATCCCAGATATAACCGCATTAACCCATTTCTTCCAGAAACTCTGTCCAAACCAACCAGAAATGCCCAGATATGCCAGTTTCTCTCAGAAACTCTGTCCAAACCAACTAGAAATGCCCAGTCTCTCCTAGAAGCCTTCATAAAACCCTAGAAATCCCTGTTATTCCTTGGTGATCATACTGGAAAGTAAAGTTGGCACACTCTATATGGTTAAGACCTTATTTATTTAACTGCTATCTGTAAGAAATAAGAGCATCATATAGATTAGGGCTTACATCCGCGTGCTTGTCTCATTTGCATGCACCGTTCTTATCGGTCTACAAGCATTGTTTCAGTCTGGCTGTACACAAGTCAGTCCATGTCTATTAACATCACTGTCATTTGTCTATCTAAAGTCATCACTGTCAGAATCTGATACAAATCCTCTCGAATCTGCAGGGTTACTACAGATTCTCTAAGCCAGCAACTGGGATCTTTGTCTTGGGTCAGAAATTCAGATAATCGTTTGGTCAGAATCAGCCCAACAAGTTATTTTAGCATGAATCAGGAAGAGCTAGAAAATAAGGTCACCGAATTGGGAGCCACCATAAGCCAGCAATCCGACAGCCTGGCCCAGGTCCTGACGTTTATGGAAGAACTGAAACAGCAGCGGCAACAATGTCCCCCTGAGTTCCCACTACCACTGTTTGAATTCATACCGCATCCCGAGAATAATGGAGAAGAAGACTGATTTCAAGGGGTCCCGCCGCCCGTATATGAGAAAAAGTTCCAAGAGAAAATTGACAAAGTCGACAAGCTGGAAAGCGTATTGAGGAAGAGTAAAAGGGTTGATGATTACATGCTAGACTTGGAAGGACTTTTTGAGCCTGTTAAACTGAAGCTGCCGAAAAACTTCCAGATGCCTGCTATTGACCGTTTTGATGGAACCGGAAATTCGAAGAGCCATGTAAAGCTATGTGTGAACATTTTTCAGTCAATAGGCTGCACTCATGAGCACATTACAATGCTGTTCCCACAAACTCTCGCGAAGTCTGCACTGTCATGGTTCCTTACCTTAGAAGCTTCCAAAACTCGGGCATGGGAAGACATAGTTTGGGTATTCATTGATCACTATTCCTACAACCAAGAACTTGATGTCACTATCAGAGATTTAGAAATAACTCGGCAGAACAACAATGAATCATTCGCCTCATTTATGAGTAGATGGAGGAATAAAGTAGCCCAAATGACCCACCGGTCGATTGAAAAGGAACAGGTAAGGATGCTAATCCGGAATCTATAGCCGCTCTACCATGAGAAATTATTTTACCAGTCCATCTCCACCTTTGAGGAATTATTTGAAGTTGGGACTCAAATCAAAGACGCTATAAGGGAAGGAAAGATCAAAAAAGAAGAGCCTCCGAGTCAGTCAAAAAGGCCCAACTACTCCCGCAATCCTCTGAATGTCAATGGCCTTAGCAGTCAACCTATGGCTTACCCTCCTTGGTCGTACCATCCTCCCAACCAAGCTAACTCCTCCAATCGCCCTTTCCCGAGGAAGCCTTCTCGCAACTTCGCCAAATTAGAAATCCCCCTCTCTTCAGCCTTAGATCGCCTCCTTAAAAAAGGCCACCTCTAACTACTCCAGCCTCAAAATACCCCGCTCCCGTAGAACTACGATATGTCAAAAAGATTCACCTACCACCAAGCCCCTGGCCACAACACCGATGATTGCATGCGCCTTCACCATGATATCCAAGACCTCATTGACTAGAATATCATTGAACAACCTCTAAAGCAGCCCCATATCACTCAAAATCCTCTACCAAACCACCAAAATATTAGCCTCATTGAGTCCAACCATGTATCCTTCAACCTTACTGCCTATGTCACCCCCTTGGGTCAACCTTTACCCCTTATTGACATCCCAAAATTGTGGGAATTCATCTGATTGAAGGAGGGGATGATGAGTGGCAACAACAGGTGGCTGATGAATAAGATCTATTCTTCTTGGAAGAACACGATCTAGGGGTAGTGAACCTCAAATGGTATGATCCCGACAATGAAAGCGATGCTTCTATCTGGAACAAGCCGGAGAAACTATTTGTGGGAACAGATTGTGTCTGGTTCAAAGAAGATGGGACTATAGAAGGGCCTACTCCTGCCAAGATTGATCATTTGACTAGGTCAGACCGTCATTATCAGCCTCCGTAGCCTACCACTAAAGCAATCGAAAAAAGTCCGATCAAAGACAAGGGAAAGGGAAAAATGGATGAGATCATCGAAGAAGACAATGAGTTGATAAAGCAGTTGAAGAAAACCCAAGCACGTCTCTCGATGTGGGACATCATGGTAATATTTTACAAGCATAGGCAAGCTGTGTTGAATGCCTTGGCTGGAATTGAGGTCCCCATCAACGCTGCACCGGAAGACATGTTGGCTTTCTTGGGCGCACTCACCCCTGACCCAATCATTACGTTTTTTGATGAAGACCTGCCGCCAGAAGGGTCTACACATAACAAAGCTTTGTACATCACTATTGGATGTAAGGGACAACAGGTGCCATTCTGTCTGGTCGATACAGGCTCCGCCTTAAATGTTTGTGCTCTAAGGACTGCCACCGCCTTGGGGGTCAATATCCTTGACATTACACCATCTGTGCAATCCGTGATGGCCTACGATAACACTAAGAGAAATGTGATGGGGACTGTTTCTCTCCAAATCCGAGTAGGTTCTCTGGTTAGCACTGAAATCTTTCAAGTTATGGACATACCTGCCTTGTTCAATTTTTTGATCGAAAGGCCCTGGCTGTATGTCAACAAAGCTGTATCATCCACTGTGCACCAAATGATCAAGCACATTCATGAGAAGGAGGTGAAAATCATCCTCGACAATAGTTGGGGTAATGAAGCTTTTCCAAACTACGCTCCCATCTTTGAAATCCAAATACCTCAGCTAGAAAAAGGAGAAATTGGGGGATTCTTCATGGGAGAAGTCCACATGATAAATGATGAAGATAGGTTCCCCGAGTTCTACTCTACAGTTGTCAACATCGTCCGCAAGATGAACTACTTCCCTAGAATGGGATTGGGCCGATGCCAGCAAGGGATTCGTGAGTTCCCTCAGATTAAAGGGCAATAAGTCACTTTTGACTTGGGGTACAAGCTCACTGAAGAAGACGTCGAGCTACAGAGGCCATGGAAGAAAAAACTGAGGAGTCTCCCACCATACCGCAAAACCATGAATTGGCAATTCATCAAAGAAGGGGATGATTTCCCCTATTTTGGGTTCCCAGAACCTTGGATCCATCAGGCCACTGGAAAAAGGTACCCCGGGCTAGAAATCTTCGCTGACTGCGAAAGACCTCCCTATCAAGATCCGTTGTATCCCGAAGAAGTTGAAAAAACCCTGGAAGAAGACTGGTTGGAGTATCTGGACACTGAAGCCATCGAGAAAATGTGGGAAGAGTTCGCTGAAGAAAAGAAAGAAAAGAGGGCTAAGAGCCAAGATGATCAGATCAAGCCAACTGAGGAGGGTCTGAGCAACCACGCTGTAGAGTAATCTATCTCCCTATCCCCTATTCTCCTAGAGTCTGTACTTCCAAATATCGAGTCTGTACTAGAGTCGGCTGCTATAAGCCCACCACTGTCTAATGTAATCACTCCACCTATCATGAATGAAATGAAAGACGATTCTACTAACTCCTCTGTATCTAATACTTGTGAATGCACAGATCCCTCCGAGGATCTCCCAATCGAACTTAAGCAACTAATTGAAAAACCACCTGCTTATGAAATAATCAAAGATACTTTATCAATTAACCCAGGTAAAAAAGATAATCCACAAATTATGCAAATTGGCTCAACTCTTAATAAAAAAGAAAAAGAAAAATTGACTCTCTTGCTAAAAGAATTCAAAGATGTTTTTGCTTGGTCTTATGAGAACATGCCTGGGGTTGACCCAAACATCGTCTAACATCACATTTCCCTCCTTCCCAATTCTAAACTCGTCAAGCAGAAGCTTAGGCGCATAAGACCAGAATGGGCACTCAAGGTCAAAGAAGAAGTGGAAAAACAATTCAAGGCAGGGTTCATCATTTTTACCGAGTATCTGGAATGGGTTGCCAATATCGTACCAGTCCCCAAAAAGGATGGAAAAGTTCGTGTGTGCGTCGACTTCCGTGATCTAAACAAAGCCAGTCCTAAGGATGACTTCCCGCTTCCCCACATCGATGTCTTAGTGGATAACATCGTAGGACATGAGCTATTGTCATTTATGGATGGCTTTTCAGGGTACAATCAGATTCTAATGGCGCCAGAAGATCGGGAAAAGACGACATTCACCACACTTTGGGGAACCTACTATTATAGAGTAATGCCTTTCAAACTCAAGAATGCTAGAGCAACCTACCAAAGAGCTGCCACCACACTGCTGCATGACATGATTCACAAGGAAGTAGAAGTATACGTAGATGACATGATCGTGAAGTCCAAGGACAGAGAAGGACACTTGGTGGCACTGGAAAAGTTTTTTGAAAGGTTGAACAAATACAGGATGAGGTTGAATCCAAAGAAATGCACTTTTGGTGTGACTTCCAGTAAGCTCCTGGGTTTTCTCATCACACAAAGGGGGAAAGAGGTGGATCCCTCTAAGATCAAGGCAATCCTAGAAATGGCACCACCACGGAATGAAAAGGAAGTGAGAGGGTTTCTCGGAAGAATCCAATTTATCAACCGCTTCATCTCCAAACTCACAACTACATGTGATCCTTTATTCCAATTGCCTAGAAAAGGAGAGAAGTTCCAATGGGATGACCAATGCCAAGCCGCCTTCGACAAAATAAAAACCTACCTCCAAAAACCACCTGTCCTTTCACCACCTACCACTCACAAGCCTTTGTTTCTTTACCTATCTGTCTTTGAGAATGCCATGGGATGCATGCTAGCACAAGAAGGAGAAGAAAGCCACTCCGAAAAATCCATATATTACCTTAGCAAGAGGTTGACTGGGTATGAGCTCAACTACTCTACCCTTGAAAAAACATGTTGGGCCTTGGTTTGTTGCACTCGCCGACTGAGACACTACATGCTGGCCTTCCCAGTTGAGCTCATATCCCGCATGAATCCTCTAAAATACCTCCTCAAAAAACCCGCCATGATCATTCGTATATCTCGTTGGTTACTTCTACTGTCCGAATTCGATATCAAGTATGTGACAAGCAAATCGGTAAAAGGGAGAACTATAGTTGAACATCTTGCTGAACACGCCATTAATTCTAAAGTAAATGGAGATTTTCCATTCCTGAACGAGAATATCATGGAAATCAAGGAAGAATAGTGGAAGTTATACTTTGATGGAGCAGCCAACATGAAAGGCTACGGAGTAGGAATGATTCTAGTGTCACCAAATGAGGACCACACCCCACTGGCAGTTAAGCTCATTTATAACTCCACCAACAACACTGCTGAATATGAGGCATGCATTCTTGGGATGGAAGCAACCATAGAACTGAAAGTTCAGAAGTTGGATGTCTTCTGAGATTCAAACCTTATTATATCACAAGCTAGAGGAAAATGGAAAGTGAAAGAAGAAAGGTTGAAGCCCTATCATGATCATCTCGATGGACTCAAGAGACAGTTCAAGAACATCACATTCTTCTACTTGCCAAGGGAACAGAACCAGCTAGTAGATTCGTTGGCTACCTTAGCCTCCATGATCAAAATTCCCGTGGGAGTCAAGATGATGCCTTTGGTAATTGAGCAAAGATACGAGCCTTCATTCAACATGGCCGCCGCGATCGGAGAAGAAGTGAACGAAATACCATGGTACCAAGATGTTTGGGACTTCATAGAAAAGGGGGCATATCTCCTAAAATCTTCCGAGAAAGACAAAAGAGCAATTCGAAGGTTCGCAGCACAGTTCACCATTTACAGGGGAAAATTGTTGAAGAAAGGATACAATGGTCACAATCTAACTTGCCTGTTCGGAAAGTGCACCAGAAGAATGATGAAAGAAATACACGAAGGGGTGTGCGGTCCACACATGAATGGTCACATGCTAGCCAAAAAGATCGTAAGACAAGGGTACTACTGGACGACATTGGAGAAAGATTATTTTGAATACGTGAGAAGGTGCCACAAGTGCCAGATCCACGCAACACATGATGCATATACCACCATCTCTGCTCTATAGTATGACCTCCCGTGGCCATTCTTGACTTGGGGAATCGATATTGTTGGCGAAATCATCCCGAAGGCCGCAAATGGGAACCGATACATATTGGTGGCCATTGACTGCTTCACAAAATGGGTAGAAGCCGCATCTTGCAACAAGTTGGGGGCTAAGGAAGTGGCCAAGTTCATCAAGAAGAACCTCATCTGTCGCTATGGAGTCCCCTATGAGATCATTTCAGATAATGGTAGTCATTTCAAAGCTAAAGTCAAGGATCTGTTTGAGGAATACAAAATCACTTATCACAAGTCCTCACCATACATGCCGCAAACTAATGGGGTAGTCGAAGCTGCAAACAAGAATGTCAAGGCCATACTGCAGAAATTGGCCGATACCTACAAAGATTGGCACAAAAAGCTACCGTTCGCACTTTGGGGATACAGAACATCGATAAGGACGTCCACAGGAGCAACTCCTTACTCACTAGTATATGGAATAGAAGCAGTACTTCTAGTCAAGATAGAACTACCGTCCCTGCACGTGATGTTAGAATGTGAAATTTTGGAATCGAATTGGTTAAGGGAAAGGTACAAAGAATTGGCTCTCATAGATGAAAAGCGCCTAGCGGTCGTCAACCATGTCCGAATCTATCAAAAAGGGATAGCCTGTGCTTTCAACAAAAGGGTTCGTCCAAGGAAAATTGTCAAGGATGACCTTATCCTTAAGGAATTACAAGCCCCGATCTTTGATCCACGCGGAAAGTTTAAACCCAAATGGGTCGGCCCTTACATCGTCAAAACTATCCTTTCTAAGGAGCAACCTACCTCATGGACCTCGATGGCGTTGAATTCAAAGAACCAATCAACATGGATTGCCTTAAAAAGTACTATGCTTGACCATTCTCCAAAAATCAATTTTCTTTCAAGACTTTGGCCTGAACTACGCTCGACCTGATTCCCACTCGGGGATACGTAGGCAACTGCATCGGTTCGGTCGACACCATCATAATCAACCCATTTTCTTTCAAGACTTTGGCTCGAACTACGTTGGACCTGATCCCCGTTCGGGGATACGTAGGCAGACTTTCAAAAAAAGAACAGAAGTATGGCTCGCTAGGTCAAAAATCTGAAAGGACGCCTAGGCAAAAGTTAGACTTAAATCCAAAGTGAGCAATAACAAAAGAGAGAATAGAGCTTGCTAGGTCACCTAACTGGTGCCTAGGCAAAATTATGAGAGTTTGAGAAAAATAAAGTCGTGGTCCTTACCATAACCCACAAATCACCCTTCACACTAGGGGCAAACTTCGGCCACCCGCCTCATTTGTCTGAACCTCTTCTAAACTACGGGCAAACGTCGGTCATCTACCTTGTTTACCTCACAACCATACATATCCCAAACTAGGGACAAACTTCGGCCAGCTGCCTCATTTGCCTCTAATCGTCCTAGCATGCCCAAACAAGTACCAAAAGCGAACATCTGATCAAAATCATACTACGAATGTTTTTAGAAAGCCAAATGTATAAAGTAAGGTTCTCCAAGTAACCAAGGTTCGTCGATAAACAAAATTTGAATATTAATAAGCAGGGATAAATGAAAACACAAAAAGTTCTTTCAGAAAGCAATCCCAAATGTCAAAGACACTTGGAGGAAAGAAGCAGAATCAGTCAAGTCTAGTTTTATTTTGTATCTTTTATTTCTTCAATGGTCTCTAGAAACAGGCTCTTGCTCGACCGGCCCACCCCCTGATGAAAGCAGCAACAGTAGTGGCTGTGACTCTGGAAGAAAAGACCCTCTTAGTGAACCCCCGGGGGAGCTCTTGAACTCACCCGTACTATCTGGCCAATCAGCAAGGATGATAGAAAGAGGTCTCTCTTAGACCCATCAGCCACACTCTCTGGTAATCCCCGAGACTAGTGGTCACAGCATGAAGGCCCCAGCGCCTCACGATCTAGCAAATGTCGGCCTCAGATATAGCACCCATCATGCCAACCCAATCGACAAAAGTGTAATGAGAATGAAGCACAGCCCCGCGGAAGTAAACTGGCGGCACACTACCAGTCCATAACTGAAGGTGCTCATAGAGCCAAGGCTGTAACACCAAAGGCGCCCCAAAAAGAAGAAGCGTTCCTTGAATGAAAGCGTGATCCAAACCATTCAGGGTTTTAGCCAAAACCACGACCATAGGATTCCTACTAAATTTCAGCCCAAGGCATACGTGTACCAAGTCGATAGAAGCACTCGAGAACAAAAAGTGCGCAGTCATGCACAATATCAGAGCGGCCCCGCGGGTAGCATCATATACGCTAGGATTCCCAGGACTAGCATACCGGGCGATAGTAGTGGAATAGTTCAGGTATTCAGCCAAGTCTCGCATGGGACTCGGGGTATCAGCAGAAGGGAGAATCAAGTCAGAGTCAGAGTCAAAGCCAAGGATAGCACAGAACTCCTCAAACATGGGACATATCTCCAGGCTGTTGAAATTGAAGACATGGATCATTGGATCCCAATGGACAATAGCGTCACGCATGAACTCAGTGTTTAGAGCCATCTGGCGAAGTGAGAATAGCTTGGTCAGACCGTAGCTGAAGAGGTTGATCCGCTCCACACCATCCGTGATGTTCAGCCTGTTGAAGAATATTTTTCCAAGCATAGAGAGAACAACTGTTCCTCTAGGTTATTTTATTAGATGAGAATACACAATAATGACAAATTACAAGATAGTCCCTAAACAATAAAATAAATATGTCCAGCTACTAATAGCTACTAATAACCAAATAACTCCAACACTACCCCTCAAGCTGGTGCGAAAATATCTCTCATACCCAGCTTGCTAAGAATGAAGTGACATGCCCTACTCGCAAGGCTCTTGGTAAGGACGTCAGCTAACTGGTCTCCGGACTTCACATATGGATTACAAATCTTCCCACTATTTAATTTTTCCTTGATAAAATGACGATCAATTTCCACGTGCTTAGTCCGGTCATGCTGAACAGGATTATGGGCAATGTCAATGGCTGCTTTGTTATCACAGTATAGCTTCATTGAGTCTTCAGGATTAAAACCAAGATCAGACAGAATAATTTGTATCCACAGCAATTCACACACCCCCTGAGCCATGGCTCTAAACTCTGCTTCGGCGCTGGATCTAGCCACTACGGACTGCTTTTTGCTTCTCCAAGTTACCAGGTTCCCTCCAACAAAGGAACAATACCCAGTTATCGACCTTCTATCTGTAATAGATCCGGCCCAATCCGCATCTGTATAAGCTTCCACTTGGGTGTGACCATGCTTAGCAAAGAATAAACCTTTCCCAGACGTTGACTTAAGGTACCGTACAATTCGGAAAACACCATCAAGATGAACCTGTCTAGGAGAATGCATATACTGACTTACCACGCTCACTGTAAAAGCAATGTCGGGTCTGGTGTGTGAGAGATAAACCAGTTTACCCATAATTCTCTGTTATCTTCCCTTCTCTACTGGTTCTCCTCCTGGGTCATCACTAAGCTTCAGATTAGGATCCATTGGAGTATCCGCTACCTTACTACCAAGCATTCATGTTTCCTTTAGCAAATCCAGCACATACTATCTCTGGCTACTTCAATTCCCAAGAAATATTTTAAGCTTCCCAAGTCCTTGATTTCAAATTCCTTAGCTAGGTAATTTTTTAACTTTCCCATCTCTTCCAAGTTATCTCCAGTGAGAATAATATCATTAACATAGACTATTAATGCTATCAATTTACCACTTGAAGAATGTTTAATGAAGAGAGTATAATCACCTTGGCTTTGTTTGAACCCATTCCTGAGCATAGCCTGAGGAAACATATCAAACCACGCTCTTGGTGACTGCTTGAGCCCATACAGTGATTTTCGAAGACGACAAACTTTCCCTTTTGTTTTGGTATCCTCAAAATCTGGAGGGACATCCATGTACACTTCCTCTTCTAAATCACCATGGAGAAAAGCATTCTTTACGTCAAATTGATGTAGCGGCCACTCCAAATTTGCAGCAAGAGATAACAAAATTCTAACAGAATTCATTTTTGCTACGGGAGCAAATGTTTCCTGATAATCTACTCCATAGGTCTGAGTAAAACCCTTAGCTACCAAACGGGCTTTATACCTTTCCATCGTCCTACCAGCCTTGTATTTCACAGTGAACACCAACTTGCACCCTACTGTCTTCTTCCCTTGAGGTAATTCTGTTAATTCCCATGTACCATTTTTTGAGAGTGCTTTCATCTCCTCAACCATGGTAGACTTCCACTTAAGGTCAGACAAGGCTTCCTGGACATGATTAGGAGTAGAAACAGAAGACAAACTAGAGACAAAGGCTTTATGAGATGGTGACAAACGAGAGTATGAAACAAAATTAGAAATAGGATGTTTAGTACATGTCCTTGTGCCTTTACGATGAACAATAGGTATGTCTAAATCATTACCAGATGAAGGAGAAAGGGATGGAGAGATACCTGGATCACCAACACTAGAAGAGATTGACTGGAGTGGAGGGATTGGAACGACTTCCATTTCTTCTGCCCCAAATCTTCTTCTTTCCTTGTTTTTTGAATAGGTAAGTAACTCTTTCCCTTTTGTTACAATATCTCCTCTCTCTACAACATTCTCCCCTTTTTCTCCTTCCCCCACAATTTCCTCTTCATGTTCTACTTCTCCTTTTTCTCCTCCCTCCTTACTATTGTCTCCTAACTCCACTACTCCCTCAATAGGAATAGGACCAGACATCTCTTCCACACTCATTTTCTTCCCCTGAAGAGGTGACTGTGGAGCCTGAAAGTAGGACTGAGCCTCATGTAATGTGACATCCATAGAGACATACCACCGATGAGAATTAAAGGAGGATGATAACACTTGTACCCCTTTTGTGTCGGTGAGTAACCAACAAAGACACACTTAAGAGAACGAGGGTCAAGTTTTTTCCTGGAAGGGGAATGGTTGTGAACAAAACAGACGCAACTAAATACTTTAGGAGGAATAGTAAACACAGAAGATGGGTTTAGAAGAACTTCAACCAGGGACTTTTTATTAAGGACACGGGTGGGCAATCGGTTAATGAGGTAGGCAGCAGTTAGAACTGCTTCCCCCTAATAAGACTTGGGAACCTGCATTGAGAACATCAAGGACCGAGCACATTCTAACAAATTGCAATTTTTTCTCTCAGCAACTCCATTTTGTTGGGGAGTGTTAGTGCAGGAGGTTTGATGCATTATTCCATGTTGAAGGAAAAAGGTCTCGAGCCCACCATAAATATATTCCCCCCCCTTTGTCAGAGCGGACATCTTTGATAACAGTACTAAATTGAGTGCAAATCATACTGTGGAAGTTTTTGAAAATAGAAACACATCACTCTTCTCTCGCATTAGATACACCCAAGTAGTATGAGAAAAATCATCAATAAATGTAACAAACCACTTATACCCATGCAAAGAAGAAATGTGAGATGGGCCCCAAACATCAGTATGAACAATCTGAAAAGGAATAGTGCTTTTATTCAAACTCAAATTAAAAGCGGCACGATGATGTTTGCCAAGTTCACATGCTTCACACATAGCATTATTAACATTATAACTGTTTATTAATGACAAAAATAAATGATGAAGGAGAGAGAACGAAGGATGTCCTAGTCTCTGGTGCATAGCCAAGCCTCTCTAGGGAGTGTCTCTCTCAAGGAATGATGAACCCTCTGAGTCAAATTTTCACCTCCAGTATCAACTTCACTAGGCAGCAGAAAGTAAAGTCCATTCTTCTCCCTACCATTGGCAATCACCTTCTTGGTGGAGAGATCCTGAAATACACAGTGAGAGGGAAAAAAGTTAACACAGCAATTAAGGTCATTAGTAAATACGACTAATCGAAAGAAGGTTAGTTGTAAAATTGGGTACATGAAGAACCGAAGATAAAGTCAGAGACTCAGAAGCATGAATAATACCTTTACCAGAGATGGAAGAAAGACTACCATCGGCGGTTTTAACCTTGTCTTTACCGGAACAATGGTTGTAAGTAGAAAAAATAATGGCCAAACCGATCATATGATCAGAGGCCCTAGAGTCAATGATACATGGTTGTGCAGAACAAGCATTTAAAGCACATGTAAAATTAGCAACATTACCTGCTTGGGCAAAAGAAGTAGAAGAACTCGTAGAGGTGTCCAACTGTGCCATAATGCGACTCAGGGTCTCCAAATTAGTACTACTAATACAGTCAACAGCAGGTGAAGCAGCGGGAATCTCCTCGGACTGATGAGCTTCAGGAGGAACCGTGGATAAATGGGCTCTGGAGCCGTTGCCACGGCCCCTAGTGCGACCTCCACCTCTTTCCCTTGGGAAAGATGGACGCCCATGAAGCTTCCAACAAGCAGCACAAATATGTCCGGGCTTATTATAGTAATCACACCACTTATCCTTAGTCTCAGAACCCTCAGAAATCGACTGATCCTTCCGTGAATTAAAGTTGGGAGCCTTGCCCCCTTTTTGATTATAAGATACCAAAGCAGATCGATCAGTGGTTTTGGAAGAGAGCATAGCAGAACGACGACTCTCTTCATTCTGAACATAGGCAAATGCCTCTCGAAGTGATGGTAATGGCTCCATCCCAAGAATTCGACTCCTCACCTGATTGAATTCGGAATTGAGGCCAGCTAGAAACTTAAAAATTCTTTCGCTCTCAATATATTCCTTGAAACTAGTGGCATCCGTAGAGCAAACAGGACGATAATTCTTCAAATTATCAAGACGCTTCCACATAGTATTCAAAGAGGTGTAATACTGAAGGATAGAACGCTCACCTTGTTCATCCGCCTCAATACGCCGACGGAGCTCATAAACTTCAGCTATATTCCCTTTCCTAGCATAAGACTGTGCTAATGTATCCCATATATCAAGTACTGTTTCCATCTCCAGAAAAAAAGTAGCAATACTGGGCTCCATCGAATGCACAAGCCAACTCATAACAAGATAATTATCCACTTCCCACTTCGCATAGGTGGGTTCCTCACGACTAGGTGCCTTCAGAGTGCCATCAACATAACCAAACTTTGATCTACTGCGTAGCCCAAAGGTAGCAGATTGAGATCAAGTAAGATAGTTCTCTCCGTTGAACAATTCTGTGGTAATTTTTGACCCAGGGTTCTCAGTAATGAGGGAATGCTTCTCATGACTTATAGGAGAACTCACAACACCAGATTTGTCACCCATCACCCCTTCTTTCGACATTATGGATGAAAAAGAGTAATCACAGAATCAGTTTATATGGCAAATAGGGCAAACCTAGTCGTCACAGGCACCATACTGGTGCAATCGTTCAATTTATGGACAAATCATGGGTCCGTACACGGATCTAAGGTGTCGGAGAGATGAAGCTTGTGATCAGACCAATTATCTTAGACTACCTAATGCTTTAGGGTTGAGAAAACAAGAAGGAAATAGGAAAAATACAATTGCTGATCAATCCAGAAGAGCTGTGAGGAAATTACCCAACCAGGTGGGCTGCCAAAGGGAAGGAAAGAGGGTTGGGTGGTGTGTGAATCAAGACAGATGGGCCAGGGTGGCTCTCGGCTGGGCTAGAGAGCTGCGATGCAAGGATGGAGGGCTGAAGAGGCTGCGGTTTAGGTTGGGTAAGCCAGGGAAGCTGCGGCTGGGGTTGTGTGTCCTTCGGCGCAGGGCTGGGAAGCCCTTTTAGGGTTCGGCGCTGGTGGGATGGTCCAGAATAATGGCGGCGATGGGTGTGGTGGTGGTGTTAGTGGAGGCGCAGGTGGTGGTGTTGGTGGATTGGTGAAAACCCTACTTAGGGTGGCTCTGATACTATGTTGAAGAATAATTTTCAAAGCATAGAGAGACAACTGTTCCTCTAGGTTATTTTATTAGATGAGAATACACAATAATGACAAATTACAAGATAGTCCCTAAACAATAAAATAAATATATCCAGCTACTAATAGCTACTAATAACCAAATAACTCCAACACAGCCAAGCTGTGAGTTGTGCGGGATCGTATAATGCCATATTTTCTGTCGCGGCTCTAGCAAAATTCAAAATTTCAACAGCACCTCCCCATTTCACGGACTATCCCACCTGCAAGGAAAACACACTCACTGTCACAAAGCTACTCATCGCAGTAACATCAACAAGCACAGAATCACAGTGCACAACCACCAACCAAAGCAAGCACACAACTGCGCCTGCAAACCGGAAACTATCCGGCTTGAAAGGTAAAACATCATAATACTCTGTCAAGGGTGATAAATCATCCTACACATTATTCACTAGTACAACCCAATTGAAAACATGAAATGGAGATAAAACAAAAATCCCCGCTTAGGAGGCCTCAGTCTTCCTCTTCTTCGTCCTCTATCGGGCCACCCAGAGTGTTTAGCGATGGCCTCCTCCTGCCACCTCTGCACCTAGGCCCGATCCTCGATGAGACGGCACTACCCCCACGATACTATACACATAAATAAAATGAAAGCAATCAATAGAGAAACATCAAAAAGTACAAAAGCAAAGTCGAGTAAGAAACTTAGCAAGGACACTATCTGACTGGTGGCAAAATGTCGAATACCATCCATCTGTCAAGGGCAATATTAGGGTTAGGATCTCATAACCTTAAGGAGCGCAAAATTAGAGACATACCCGATGGTCTCGTGTGAGGACCAGAGACCGTAAGCTAGCTGCCAAGGCATGGTCCTCCTCAGCATAACTCCAAGGGACGTTGAGGATGCCTGTTGGGTGGGTGGCATACCCATATGTGACCCGTGGCACCTGCATAACCTGGGGAGAGCCATCTGCAACCAAAACATTAACGGTCCAATCCCAAGGAGGGATAGGATCAAAAACTGGGGGAACCTGTCTCCTGTACATCTCATGAAGCTATAGGCACAAAACAAGGCACAAAGCCATCTACCGAGACACTCGCTCGCCAAGGAACCATTGTTTGCTTTCGGTACTTTCCATTAGAAGTCGGTAAGAGGCAAGGGACCTGACCGCCTGTATCTTCTCTAGGGCAGCATAGGCAACACACTCCCAAGGCGTTCAATCAACGCTAGTAGCTCTCACCCCAGATAAGAAGTTTCTGAGGACAACGATACGATAAACCCCGCTCTTAATCCTGATAACATCCCTCCATCATCTCAAGTCCCGGGGAAACAAAGGCACAGGAGCCATGCCGTCCTCATCTTTACCTGATTCATCAGCAGGGGAAGGAGCCAATATTTTTAGGTACTCAAAGCTCCAAATCTGCACATACAAAGGAAAAATTAAAAAAGATAAAAAGTACGAAAATTAAAAAGCTGGATGATAAAAGAGGTTACAGTATATACCTCCCAAGCTCGTCAGAATCCCCCCGTCGATATGATATCACCCCGGGAAACCTCACCCATATGCTTATAAAGGTGGGCCAAGGCGGTACCGCCCCAGTCATAAGAGGGGATCTCACCAATGGTCGCCAGGCAAGAAAGAAGCCTCAAGCTCACCTGGTCATTCCGTGTCGCGAAGATCGAGCAACCAAGGACATACAGAAGAAATACCCTCAGAAGCTGAGAATTATTCAGGTTGTGATTCCCTCTGCCATAAGCCTATTAAAGCCAGCTGCAAGGAAATTTGTGCCCCTCCAGATTAGGGGGAACAACCCTAATCAATATCTCGATAGCCTTGGGATCAATCTTATAGAAGTAGTCCAAAATCAGGCGCTTCCCGCCAACTCTCAAACCGGTAATCATGGAACAATTAAAAGGCATCATTGTCATCTCATCAATTGGCAGATGGAAAGTATTGGTGGTGTCCCACTATCTCTCAGTAAGAGCGTAAAAATGCGCCAGATTATTGGTACTCTTTAAAACTAGGCGGACAAAGCCGCCAAACCCGGCATCATCTACCATTCTCTTGATGGCAGTCGAGAGTTGGGTGTATCACAAAAAAATTTAAGCAAGGCTACCATGGCCCTTTAATGTTACTTTCGATACCTGCACACGTCAAAAATGACAAAAACAATGAGCACAAAATCACTATTCACGACCCAAAATCCAACTTCACAAAATCAACATCTGAGCACAAAACAAGCTTCCAACAATCTCTAGGTGCACACTATAGTTCATAAAACTAGCGCAATGCACAATATAGTCCTAAAATGTTGAAAGCTTCAGATACTAGGCTCGCTAGAGCTGCGACCGAAAAATGACATTGGGGGTCCCATAAAATCAAGTCCGGGGTTTGGCTCTCGACTTTCATTTGTTCCTTGGCCTTCTTAGACGGTCTGCTTGAGCTAGAAGTGAAGAATCTACAAGAAAAACGGAAGCTAAAACAAACCTTTCTTCTTGAAAAATAGAACAAACCAAAACACCAATCAAAATTCCAATCATGGGCAAAGATTACTCACCTGAGCGTGCACGAGCTGCGTTTTGACAGATTTTGGCTCCAAAAGCACCCCGAAATGGCTAAAAATGAGCTTGAAATGCTCAAAAACCCGAGATATGCACAGCATCAGCCAACTACAACTACAGCAGCAGCCCAGTGCCACCGCTGCACTGCTCCCTGCGGGCCACGCTTTGCTCCGTTTCAGCCCATTCTGACCTATTTTAGCCTGATCGTGATCCCTCTTAGCCCTGGTGGCCCATTTTAAGATTTATGAGGTTTTATCCCCAATAGATCCATTTTATCTCCAGCAGATTCGGTTAATCCCCTGAGGATAGAAATAGAAAGATATCAGCTCCCGAAGGCCTGAATTGGCTTTTCAGACTGCCCATTGCAAAGACATGATCAACCGTGAGAGATTCAAAGATGGATCCTGGTTCCTGATCAAGAAACAGCTAAGAGAGATTCCCCGGGAGTCCTATATCATCCCTTGAGGACAGAAACAGAAAGATACTAGCTCCCAGAGGCCCCGACCGGCCCTCTTGGATTGAGCGCCGAAAGATTTGATCAATCGTGAGAGATTCAAAGATGGGTCCTGGTTCCCGATCAAGAAAAGAGAGATTCTCGGAGAGTCCTATGCCATCCCCCGAGGAAAAATACAGAAGGATACTAGTTCCCATTATCCTAGCAGAAAGTAGTAAAAGCAGAATCGACTCCCGAAGATCGGTCATCAGGAACAACCAAAACTTTGCCCGTATCCAGATTTCAAAGATGAGCACCGTCTTTCCACGACTCCGTGTCTCCTGATTATCATGAGCTTGCTTTTGCACTTATCGGTTATCACAAGATCCCTCGGTCACCTTTAGTTGTCATCCTCTAAAACCTTGCGTATGATCCATTTCACTTACAAAGCACATTTCTTAGAATTTAAGAAGTTTGCCCCAAGACCCAGAGTCTTCCAAACCGTTGTGTCTTTATCCAAATCAGCCACTGCCTCACAGTCAAAAACACTAGCACTCGCTCATACTAAGATCAGAACACTAAACATGATAGGACTCAAGATGCAATTCATATAACATCCATGCATTGCATATCTTCCTCATAACATAGCATTCGCATGTCTTATTGTGCATGTGCGATTTGTTACTTTGTGCCCCGAACTACATCCTAGTCTGATTCCCCTTGGGATATGTAGGTAGCTCATAAAGAGCACGACCAGCCCTAGTCCTAGCATCATGTTTTCTATCATTGTATCTTTTGCAACGCTTTTATCCTAAATCTATAGCCTCCAAAAAGACCTGTCTCTTCAAAGCTTTGGCACTTGCTTGCGACATGCGTTGCCTCGCAAGTTCATGCCAAAGAGGGGCAAACTGTAGACACCCCATTTTGTCGGCTATCAGATTTAGGAGACCCATAGATTGGTAGTTCACAATGATCGAAAAGACTCAAAAAGGACTCCTGGAAGTTAGTTCTATTTCTCAAAATGCTCAGAATGACCAAAATACCCCTGAATGGCCGAACGCTCCCCGATTCAGACCGAATGTTTTGGAAATTTGTTGCCTCATAAGCAAAATAATAAAATGAGTTCTAAAGCAAGATTGGATGAAAACATTGGCTCCCAGAGACCCCTGGAAGTCCCGGAAGTTCCCAGAAAGTCCACGTTGACTGGTTTGACCAAGGTTTGACCGAAATCGTCCAAATTTGCCAAAAAGTTTCGGAATCATTCTAGATCATGTGGAAATTATTAAAATGAGTTTTAAAAGAAAATCGAACGAAAACTTCAGCTCTTGGGAGCTCCTAGAAGTTTTCAGAACTTCTCGGGAAACCCAAGTTTGACCAGTTTGACCAAAAGTTGACATTGAAACCAGAGCATCATATCATTTTTCAAATATTTTTCATAGATTCTAGAGGTCAATATCTTTCCAACAGTATATCGCACATATTTTTTGGATTTTAAACAAATTTATTATGAATTTCTGAAGGTTAAAAGGGCGATCAAATCGGCTTTTATCGCGAATATCGCAAAACATTTCAAAGTGACCTATTCATGAACTATTTTTATGTAGATTAGACTCCATTAGCTTTCCAACGGTATATGACAACTTCAATTTGGAGTTCATATGCATTTTCTATGAATTTCGAACGAAATAGGGCATTTTCGCGAATATCGAAACCTCTAGGGGCTTTAAAAGGATTATCTGGATGAATGAGGAGCAGTGCCACAGTGGTACAGGCCCATTGCTTCCGCGACACTCTCCCCCAGAATGGTCCACTTTTGTAATTTCTTTTGGGGGTTCATTTTGATTAATTAGAAACCAAAACGACGTAGTTCTATGTTCACAGATGTTTGGGACCAATGGGAGAACTTCTAAAACCCCAAAACCACCGCAAATTGGCCTATATAAACCCCCCTTGACTTCTCATTTTGGGGTGTCAAATACAAG
This sequence comes from Hydrangea macrophylla, assembly GCA_033977485.1. Taxonomy (NCBI): domain Eukaryota; kingdom Viridiplantae; phylum Streptophyta; class Magnoliopsida; order Cornales; family Hydrangeaceae; genus Hydrangea; species Hydrangea macrophylla. The sequence continues at coordinate 37,216,296 of CM066990.1, forward strand.
CTTTGAAAAGTTTTAGAGACAAAGTTGTAGAGATAAGGTTAGAATAGAGAGATAAGAAGCTTCCTACTTTGATTTTCAAACAAGAAAGTGAGTTTTAAACTTTGTTTTTACTTCATTACTTCTATCTACTTCACATTCAATACACCCAACTACCATTGTAGTGGGTATTTATGAGAGAGAAAGATACTTCCATGTCCAAAGTCACCATACATGAGTGAAACATCAAGCTATAAGTCTAAGATCATCATGAATATCATTTGTTGATTGCTATCTATTTGTTTGTTTATATTTGTTCATGTTCTCTTACCTCATTTCTTTTTTTTGTTTTCTTTATTTACTTACTAGTCTATCATCATCTAGATGATGACATGAAGTTTGAGGTGAGTGAATCATTATGGATAGTAGCTCTTGACCTAAAAAAACATATTTGATAGATGATGATTTCAACTTCAATACATTCCTATGTATTCATGAAGTTGTCTTTAAAATGGAAATGATACTTCCCAGTAATCTTGGAGGTTCTTGATGTGAGTCAAATGTTGACATTTTAAGTGGTTATAATCTTCATTAAGTATTCAAAAAATATTTTCAAAACCCCCTCTTAAACCCCCCATTTTGATTTCAAGAAATAAACCTTGTTTTCTCAAAACCATCAAAACAGTGAGTCATTTAACTTCAAAGAATTATTTTGAGTTCAATACTAAATATATGAATGCAAGACCACTTGGAAAGTCTTTCTAACTCATTATAGAACACCTATGATTTCTTGACTTGGACGCACTTGAAAGGGGTCCTTTTTTGTCCAAACATTCTGCCTCTACTGTCACAGCAGCTAGGTTGACTTTCAACTTCTTTTACAGAAAACGTCTCCAAAATGAGTGGTCTCAATTTATTTTTCCCTTGAATTTCAATGTCTTAGAAAACTTTTCGTATAATATGGGCCTCTAGATCTATTTGTTTCATTTTCTAAGATTTTCTAAAATTTCAGTCGACAGTACGGACTCTATTTTTGAATAACCTTTATTGTTTATATGATTTCTCTCAACCTGTGATAGTTATTAAAGATTGGATTTTTGGGTTGTGTTCTAGAAACAATAAGCAAGATCTCCATAAAACATCATGCATTGAAAACATTCCTAAGCCCTCTTTGCAATTTCCAAAAGATCATGTTACTGTTCTGCCCACTATTCACAGCAAACACACTTTTACTTCCATCCTTTGATTTGGTGCTTACATGGACTCCAAATTTTCTCAAGTCTTAGGAAGTAGTTCATACTACATTTGTACATATCCCATGATGATTTCCTTCCTTCATTCATACACATTCTAGACTTCTAAGTCATTCTAGAAATCCATGAGCACAAAACACACTACAACCTTGGCACATTCTAGATACATACATTGCATCCATGCAAAGATTTGGGGCTTTTGTGACTCCTAATCTAAGAAGACTATAAGGAATGAAGTTGATCACACGTCCATGCTTCCCCTCGATCTAATCATCCTTTCTCATCCGTCCCGGGGATTGAGAGGTCTTCTTTTCCCAAAGATTAACATGCATTATTCTAGCTCGCTAAGCATATTCCAATTTATTTGATTATTTGTTTCAAGAACAATTCATGTCCCCTTTAGATTAGGAAAACTTTGTTACTTGATATATGATTAAACAAATTTCCTAGGTTTGTTTGTGTGATCTTTCACTTTGCATTGTGTGATACTTGGCTTAGATCTTATGAACGATATCTTATCTTATGATCTTCCATTTCAAAATTCTTGTGTGATGTAATATACTATCATATTATTAATTGTCGAACCATACATAGTATAAGATGATTATTCGGATGCTAATTGAGGCCTGTCGAAAGACGGGGCGAGTTGAGGGTGTTTTAGCCGCGACAAAGGCTCCTTCCTCTCTTGTACCAAAACCCCGAGCCAAGTTCTTTTGTTATGAGGGGCCGGTGCCCTTTATCCATTTGGGTGAGTCAAAATTAGGTTTCATGGTTCCTTAAAGACCAAGTGGCGACTCTGTATCTTTTTTCAACAGACCTTTTCCTTTCTTTTTTCAAAACAATCTCAGAACTAAAACAAAAAGAGTGGATGAGCGGTTCCGCGTGTCCACAATTATAAGGAATGAACTTGATCACATGTTTTTGCTCCCCTGATCTAATCTTCCTTTCTCATCTATCTCGGGGATTGCGAGATCATCTTTTCTTAATGATTAAAATGCATCATACTAGCTTGCTACGCATATTTTTTTATTTCTTTGATCATTTGTTTCAAAAACAAATCATGTCCCCCTTTAGATTAGGAAAACTTAATTACTTGATATGTGATTAGACAATTTGTTTTAGGTTTGTTTGTGTGATCTTTCACCTTTGCATTGTGTGATATTTGGCTTAAATCTTATGAATGATATCTTATCTTTAGATCTTCCATTTCAAGATTCTTGTGTGATGTAATATACTATCATTGTATTAATTGTCGAACTAAACATAGTAAAAGATGATTATTTGGATGCTAATTGAGGCCTGTCGAAAGATGGGGCGAGTTGAGAGTGTTTTAGTCGCGACAAAGGCTTCTTCCTCTCTCGTACCAAAACACTGAGCCAAGTTCTTTGGTTATGAAGGGCCGGTGCCCTTTATCCATTTGGGTGAGTCAAAATTAGGTGTCTTGGTTCTTTAAAGACCAAGTGGCGACTCTATATCTGTTTTCAACAGACCCTTTCAAAACAATCTCAAAATAAGGAAAATCAATTCCGAAACCCCGAGAAAGAACGCGGGGTGAGGGCTCCTAGATTCTGTGTCCACATCAGTATTCTCTATATGTTGTAAATTAAAATTTTGTTGAAAATTAACAGGTGGATGGAGCACGTCCCTTCATTATGCTACATGTTGTGGAAACACAAATTTTAGTCAAGTATGTTTCTTACCTACCGAAAAGGGAAAAAAGTGCACATTTTTTGAATGGCCTGTATTTGATTGTGTTGCTGAAGTATGAATGGGTATCAATTTGGTTTCTCTTTTTTATCCCAGGTCAAGGGCTTTTAAGGTTGGAATAGCATTGACATTTTACAGACTTGAATTGAACACTTTGGATTGTGATATTGTGAAATTCAGTTAGATAAAAGTGAAACGCTTGTCTATGCATACATATTATTGATATGTTTATGCATGTTGTTTATATGTGAAGCTGTGCTCTATATGTTTGCTTAGGAGTTGTAGGCAAGGTGTATGTACATGAGTACGTCTTTTCTATATGTTCACTTGCAAATTGTAATTTTCATGAGCTGTCTAAGAAATGAATTGTAAGAAATATATTCTCATGTGCAACGCACGTATTTTGCCTAGTATAATTGAAAACAAGACAGTATTTCTATTCTGAGCACATAAAATTTCCCATAAAAATTGGTCTGTCTCCATGTAGGAGTTTCTGGGGTGAATTTTAGGGCAAATTTCCATAATCTTTAGGACTCGGATTGAGCCTTGATAATGAATGATTTCTAAGGAAATCTTAAGGTGAATTATGACTTAAGATTCCGATTTGTTTATTTTGATGAAATCATTATTGTGTAGGATTAGTTTGAGGATACTACGATCAAGTTGGACCTGAGGAATGTTATAGATAGATAATCTATAAGACATCGATTTGATGTACTATCTTGCGAGACTAATATAGAACTTGTGGATTGGAGTTAAGCGAGGTTCTTGACTAAGGATTTTGAACCCATCATGATTTGAGGTTTCAAATGGGTGTGAAATTGAATAAGGAATGTACCTAGTGTATATACAATGCAGAGAGTACAAGAGAATGGTTGTACAGACCTTTGATGAGCATTTTGGTGTTAAGTTTTTTCTTGAAATTTAACAGAGGACATTGAAAGTGAATGACATGAATTGTATCAAGTTGAGAATTTCATTGGACAGAGAGTCTTTATGTATGAAGAATTTGTGAAAGTCTCAAAACTTTGAGGAAATTATTTTCATGATTCTTGTTTGGTGGAATGCCTAAAGGAGGAATCTCGAGGAAATAGAGTGGTTGATGGTTTCGACTCTAAGAATCGATTAATTCTTGATCTTTTCTAAGGATTATTGAAACTCCCATTTGGGGTATTAAAGTTCATTGGATAAGATGTGTAACATCTTAGGTATTGGATTGGTGAAGTGATCTACAGATATAGAAATTGAGCCCCAGAAGTCGACTTTGTCATTATTTGACAAGACTTTTTGATATTGCATTTGAGGTAACGGCTATTGGAAATATTATCGAAAATATAGCGGGAGGTTTTCAAAAATTTTATGGATCCTCACAATGATTGATTAATCAAACGATTAAGTAAAATTGTATTATTTTTAATTGTTATCTCAAACTCTGAAGTTGTAGATGATACGGTATGTAGCCTTTGTCACCACTGGACGTTCACCGTCTCTGTCCTTCAGATGCACAGGAAGATGGTAGGAATCTCCCAAACCACTCAAAGCTTTCAATATAGTGTATGTGATTTTTTTAGCCACATTAGTTTTTTCCTAACAGATATTCATGTATATAACAGATATGCATGTATATAAAAGATATGGATACAAAGATATAGTTGTACTAAGTAAGTTTGATGACCCAATTAAGTGCTGAAAATGAAAAGATTCAGCACTTATTCTTTTTCAGTGCGTTTGATAACATACTACTTAATTGAAAAACCAGCCAAAAAACCACTGAAAAACTTTAAGTGAAAATTTTTTACTTAAAATAATCACGGAAGGCATTCTATTTCAGTCGTTGAAGCACTATTTTCAATATTACAAATTCAATCACTTTAAATTTCCAGTGCTTAAAATTCAACACTTAATTTTCAGCACTAAATTTTCAGTTTTATCAAACGCACCCTAAATCTCTTATCTCTTTTAAATTCAAATTAAAAATTAATTTAAATTAAATGTATATGTATCTTTACAAAAAGAAAAATTTTCCATGTACTTCTATATAAATACAATCGATTATTTACAAACACCGTACACAGCTTAAGTATGCACCCTACGGTTAGGAGCAAACGATGGGATCTGATGGCCACCCTTTTTCCTGGCATCCAATCACATCTTAGCCAATCTGATCAACTCTAGATCTAACTAAGACTGATTAATTTTGGACATACCCCATTATAATGTTGTAATTGCACTCCAAGAAAATGGAAATTATATTAAGGCCCAACTCACTAAATTTATCTACAAATATACCACTCCATGTAAATAAGCAACTCAAGGTAAAATAAAAATTTGACTGTCTACCTTTTTGGTCACCTGTTATTTACTACTTTTGGAAACTCTAGTTATCCACAATCGATCACGTATGGAAAGGCCATACTACTCTTTTGCAAATAATTATTATTTAACTATAAATAATATGTAAAAAAAAACTAGTTTAGGAAAAACCCAAATGAGTACTCAGATTTCTGTGATCAAATGAAACTAACCAAAAGTTATCCAACATGGATTCAATGTTGAAGATATACATTCACAGACCTCATGTACTGATCACCCAAAATACCGATGTATTGATCATAAGATCTCACTATATAGTATATCAAAGTAACTAGCATAAGAGTGTTGAGCCCATTTATCTCCTCAGGATTAAGAGTAATTTACAATTTAATGAACTAGATAAACAAGCACTTAAGAAACAGTCATTTAGTGCAGTAATTTAGTTAGCGATCCTATTCAACGCATCATCCATGTTAACATAGAAGTTGTGAGCTCAATCACTCCAATGTCAGAGTTATGTCACCCGACCATGTAGCAACTATATGTTACAGTCGTCCATATGAATTGTCCCAAATTTTATATTAACTGTGAACTAAGTTTCAAGTTGAAAGGAATTGATGATCATGAACTCCTGTGTATGAATCCTTTCCATACACCTAGATAATCTAAAATTCAACTTGAGCACACAACAACACACTACTCATGTATTGAAATGATATAGATATACCCATAATATGTAATAGCAATCATTAATAAATTAAATTTATTAATAATAAAATGCCTTTTCGAGAGGCTTTAAGGGCATACAATCCCAACATTCTCCCACTTGCACTCAAAGCCAATTGACATTCCAACGTACTCCTAATCAATCCACATGAGATTCAAATTTCTTTGCCGGTAGGGTCTTTGTGAAAGGATCTAATATATATTCTGCCGATGCAATTTTGGCCACAGTGACATCGCCTCTCTGCACGAACTCGTTAATCAGGTGATATTTCTTCTCTATAAGCTTTCCATGCATATGGTTCTTAGGGTCCTTACTCTGCACAACTGCTCCACTATTATCAGACTAAAAAACATTAGGAGAACTTGCAAAAGGTACTGCCACTAGATCCATGAGGAACTTCCGGACCCATACGGCCTCTTTTGCTGCTTCAGAGGCTGCTACATATTTGGCCTCTATGGTGGAGTTACCAATACAAGATTGCTTTACACTCCTACAACTAATGGTTCTACCTTTAAGCATAAACACACAACCAGAGGTTGACTTTCTGCAATCATGATCTGATTGAAAATCAGAATCAGTGTAACCAACTAGAACCAAGTCCTCTCCAGCGCAGATTAACATACAAACCTAAGTCCTCCTTAATTACATAAGTACATGCTTTACTACTTGCTAGTATGCTGGCCCTATGTTAGATTGATATCTGCTGGCTAGTCCTATAGCATAACATATATTTGATTTAGTGCATAGCATAGCATACATGATACTTCCTACAGTCGAAGCACATGGAATCCTTCTCATTTGCTCCTCTTCCTCGGGTGTCTTAGGACATTGATCCTTAGATAGAGGGACTCCATATGTGAAAGGTAGAATGCCTTTCTTGGGCTCATGCATTGCAATTGACCAAAATCTTATCTATGTATGCTGATTGGGATAGGCCTGACATCATTTTCTTGCGATCTCGCATAATCTTGATCCCAAGGACATAACTGGCCTCACCCAAGTCTTTCATATCAAACTTGCAATGCCCCTGTATTTTTAGTATTTATTAATACAAAGAGATTCTATATACTTCCTTTGATCATACTTCAAATTTTGCTTTCAATCGATCGAAGTCCTTTTGAGCGATCGAGCATTTCTAAGTTCAAGTGATCAAACCTTGTTTAATCGACCAAAACCCTAACGACCTAAATTTATTATGTGTTCCCCACTTGAATCAATCAAACTCCTTTTCAATCGATCAAAACTAGCCGATCTGCTCTCAAGCGATTGAACAAGCTTCGATTGTTCGAACTTGACTAAATCTATATCCCAATTTCTAGGCAAACTTTTCCACCTGCCCACCCCATTCTCTATATATATGTTTGGGCCATGTATGTATGTGAGGTTTGTTGGTGCCCAAGCTTTGTTAGAGAGAGAGAGATTGTGTATGTGTGTTCTTGTGTTTGGTTTATATATATACACACATCCATATATATACATATATATTATATATACTCAGTCAGAGAGAAAGAGAGGGACAGACAGAAAGAGAATAAGGAGAAGAAAAAAGAAATCAGATAGAGAGACAGAGATAAGATAGAGGAGAGAGAGAGAGGAGGCCACCATTAAAGCTTTGAAGCTTCAAGTTTGCCAAACGCACCTTAGGAACTTTCGGTGAGTTCCAAACTCACTCACTAGCATTAGTGTATTGTATTAAAAGTTTTGGATGTTTCATATGGACCCAAACATGCCATAACAAGTTCTGGACGTTCACTGCTTGAATCTGGAGAAAATGACTTTCGAGTGATTTAACTAGGCTCAATTGATCAAACACACTAAGTCTCAATCAATCAAAATGACTTCAATCAATCAAGACCACCTTCACTTCAATCGATCGAGAATACTTCAATCGATCGAACTTCACTTTCTTCAAGCGATTGAGATGACTTTAATCGATCGAACCAAACAGAACTTTGTTGTTTCCTTTAGTTTATAATTCATATGCTTAGCTCTTTAATTGATGTTCCATGTTTCTATTATGTGATATTATGGATTACAAAGGTAATGGGATACGATAATGAGATTGAGATAATATGGTGAGAAATGTAGTAGGTTTTGGAATGTTAGCAATAATACGACATGATAATAAGATAAGGTTTGAGATATAATGGTGGGTAATGTTGGATAACCTAGTGAGTGAGTCAGTGGGGTATTAACTAATTTCAAGGAAGTGTTTAGTCGAGCTGATGTTTCAATAAAGTTGAATCTGATAAGCGAGTAATATGGATTTAACCAGGATTGTGCAAGCTATGGGTGCACAATACTCGCAAGCGTTCTTAAAAGTGGTAAATAGCAAGATTTCTTTAAAGCGGTGAACAAGAGTAGTAGTGGCACGCCCATAGTTTGTATCTACTAGAGCTATGTATATACCATACTCGCAAGTGTTCTTACTAGCGGTGAGTAGTAAGAGTTCTTAAAAGCGGTGAACAAGAGTATGGGTACGTCCATAGGCTAGTGGTTATATTGGAAATGTATAGTGCTTGCAAGAGTTCTTAAAAGCGGTGAACAAGAGCACTAGTATGTCATGATGATATAATCAGTTCAATTTAGTCAGTCAGGATTGATACAGTCAGTCTTAGAGTTAGAAGACGATAAGAATTGGGTAATGATGGGTTTGAATAAAGAGCAATATATTATTAGTATCACTACTTTATATCGTGTATAGTTGCTTAGGGCTTTATACCTATGATATTGTGGGAGTTTTTATTCACATAGCTAAAGTAAGCTGACGGGTTATATACCTGGACATTTCCCGTCCAGACTACCCTATCCCTGTCCCTGTTAATGCAGGTAATGAAGCTTATGAAGATGGCTGCTACCCAGAATTGGGTTAAGCAGAGGGCGGCCCTACTAATGACAATTATGCCGGGGAAGATTACTATGTTGATGACTACCCTTATGCCATCTACAGATGAAGAAGTTTTATCTAGTTTACATTTCTGTTATTTCTGTTGAGCTTTTGTAACAGGTACTTGGGCATATATTGTCTCTAGAACTATTGTGATCCTGAGGACCACTCTGATATTGTAATAGATAGAATTGTTATTATATACTCAGGTTGTTTACTATTCCTATTTATTTTGGTTGGACTAGTACTATATGGTGTGGATAATTAGTGACTTTCACCCGTTATTCCCTATGGACCCAAAAAGGAAATTTTTTTTCTCTATTTTTGCTGCTCTGGGGCATGATAGGATTTTTGGTATCAAAGCCAAGTTGTGATACCGTCGTTCACTATTCGCTCCACACCATCTGGTCCTAGTATTGAAGACCCCTGAGATGAGATTGAGTTTAAGATAAGTTCATCTTCCTGATGATAGATAGTTTTTGTTTGCAGGTTAGCATCATGGATCCAGAGTACCATAAGTTTGTGACTGATGCATATGGAGAACACGTGATCCATGGGGATACCGTGGAGCCAATTGACCTAGAGTTTTACCATGAGCGCATATGCCAGACAACTAGTTAGTATCTGGAAGAGAGTATGTGGAAGGCCCTCTATGTGTCCGGGAAGACTCATCCTACAGAGATGGGTATGGATGCTTATCATTCACGAGGATTGGTAGGGATATTTTTTTGGAGATTATGTGATTGATCCTGAGTAAGCTGGAGATGGACGTTATAGAGTTACGAGCTATTCTTGGAGGACCTATTGAGGCAGCCCCTGCAGTAGCACCACCGTCACCAGTACCCGGATACCCGTTCCAGAGTCACTAGAGGCTGAGTAGATAGTAGATGCTGACCCTGATGAGGATCCCGTAGAGGATATAGAGCCAGTCGATGATGATGAAGAGCCATAGGAGGATCCAAAGGAGGACCCAGAGTTAGTCGATGAGGAGAATTACGCAGTGATAGAGGGAGGGGAGATTATGGAGATAGCAGTAGGGGATGTTCCTGAGGTAGAGGAGGTAGTCGTACTAGAGATACTTGTTAGTCCCGAGTTACTAGCAGGACCTATATTATATATGGCAGCCATTGCCAATATGGAAGCCGAGTGGGTAGCAGGGATGATTGCACAACCAGATGGACTTCTGATAGAAGAGTTTGCATTAGCAGAGGCGATGGCTATAGCTGGGGATTTTGCCGAGATGATTGCCGACATAGCCGAGCCAGTATTTGGTGTTGAGGATATGGATGTGGGCGAGATGATCACTTGCATTTTTCTCATCGCTAAAATGATTTTCTCATGCCTCAGGCCATCATTCAAAATGAATAACCTTTATCAAAACAAATTCTGAACAATCATAAATTTTTTCATGATCTCTTACATCGGTAAATATCAAGTCGAAATTGAAACCTTGGTGACCTAAGTCACAAATCAAGTACAATCTCATGTCCTTCCGGTCACAACATTACCAATCAACACTTTGAAATCTTTCATGAGCATATGAACTCCTTGAACATCTGAAATCATATAAACTCGTATTACTTCAAGATATGATACCCTCATAATCCATTTATATCCCATATGGCATACAAGAGCTCATTCTAGTGACCAAGTGACATAACTAATATGAACCACATCCACAGTATCGTCAATAAAAATTTGATTCTTCTATATATAATTTACTGTGGAAACACAAGAATATATCGTAGAAGTTCCCAACGAAAAACCAACAACCTGATAGAAAATCCAATATGACACGATTGTTTGTGTACCCCAGATTTCTTATCATATAGGTTATCAAATCATACTTCTACTACTAGGAATAGGTTATACATTAACATAGGCACCTCAAAATAATATATAGAATAAATCCTACTTATTGAAAGTCTTCCTCTAAATCAATCTCTTCCAAGATTTGTAATGGATTCATATGTCATTCATAGTTTTACTTTAACAATTGACGGTAAAACAATCTTCCAATTTGAATGAAACCTCTACGGATTTCTACTAAAACCAAAATCCAAGTACAACATTTTCTTTCTCCAATTTTACCACAAAAGTCACTGAGACAAAAGGTGATCCAAAATTTCTTAGCACATTCCCAAATCATACCATGGCCATGAATGGCTTCAAGCCTTTCAAAGACAATCCTCGAATCCATACAGAATTATGATCTCAAAGGTATAAATGAGTATCAAACACTCAACCATAACGTCCTTAGTTTCTCTTCGATTTGAATATCAAATACTCACATGTTTAATTACTCGAAGGTTTCCGTAATCACAAGTCAACTTCCCGCATCTCATGATTCTATTTAACTCTCAAAGAGTTCTATGATACTTTTATATATAATTTCTCATTGTACTTATCTTCATGATCGTCCTCCAAAACTTACCATTGTCATTTTAATCTTATGCATGAAATCCTCAAATTTCTAGAGATTCTATCGTACTAAATGTACAAAGTTTTGGGGATATGCCCTAGAGACAGTAATGTATATTCTGAACTTAGTTCCTTTTAAGTCTCTTCCCAAGACACCTAGAGAGTTGTGGGCAAGGCAAAAGCCAAGCTTATAATATTTGCACATTTAGGGGTGTCCTACATTTGCGAGGAAGAGAAAGATGTATAAGTTGGAATCAAGATTAGATATATGTGTGTTTGTTAGGTATCCAAAAGGATGTAAGGCTGGCTTATTTTATGATCCTAGAGATTAGAAGGAGTTTGTTAGTGCAAATGTTGTATTTCGAGAAGAAGATTTTATCATAAATCATACACCCAAGAGTAAAATTGCACTACAACAATTGTTAAATGATCTAACAGTTGCCAGCCTGTATGAGCCAACTATACAAAGTGATATGCCCAAGACTACATAAGTAGATCTATAGCCTGATGGTATACAAGTACCTCGTCGTCGTGGGAGAGAATTGAGACTACCTAGTAGGTACTCTCTACTAGGAGCGTCTTACGAGGTTGTTCCTGATGAACACTACCTAGATCCCTACAACTACAATGAGGCTATTTCTGACCAAGATGCTGAGCAATGGCACATTGCTGTGAAATTCAAAATGGAGTTTATGTACTTAAATCATGTATGGGAGCTTGTAGAACCACCTGAAGGGATAAAACCTATTGGGTGTAAGTGGGTCTACAAGAGACAGAGAGGAATGGATGGAAAGGTTGAGACCTTCAAAGTAAGGCTGATTGTAAAAGGTTATACTCAGAAAGAAGGGATCGATTATGAGGAAACTTTTTCACCAATTGCCATGCTTAAGTCCATTAGGATTCTCTTGTCCATAGCTGCACATCATGACTACGAGATATAGCAAATGGATGTCAAGACGGCCTTCTTGAATGGCCATCTTGAGGATGAAATCTACATGGTACAGCCAGAGGGAGTTATGGCAAAAGGCCAAGTGCACCTTGCTTGCAAATTGAATAAGTCTATTTTTATGGAATTAAAAAGGCTTTGCGTAGTTGGAATATTCACTTTGATTAGACATTTAAGTCTTTTGGTTTTCATCAAAACATGCATGAACCGTGTGTATACAAGAGGGCTGAGGGTAGTGTAATCGTATATCTAGTTCTCTATGTAGATGATATACTCCTTATTGGAAACGATGTAGGAGTAATATCTACAGTGAAAATATGGTTCTCCAACCAGTCTGATATGAAAGACTTGGGGGAAGCCAATTATGTCCTTAGGATCAAGATTGTAGTATTTTTAGTTCTCTATGTAGATGATATACTCCTTATTGGAAACCATGTAGGAGTATTATCTACAGTGAAAATATGGCTTTGTAACCAGTTTTGTCATGCCCTGGAGTAGCAAAAATAGAGAAAAATAAATTTTCTTTTTTGGTCCATAGGGAATGATGGGTGAAAGTCACTAATTATCCACACCACATAGTACTAGGCCAACAAAAATAAATAGGAATAGTAAACAACCTTAATATAATAACAATTCTATCTATTACAATATTAGAGTGGTCCTCAGGAGCACAACAGGTTTGGAGACAACATATGCCCAAGTATTCGTTATAAAAGCTCAACAGAAATAACAGAAATGTAAACTAGATAAAACTTCTTCATCTCTAGCTGGCGTAAGGATAGTCGTCAGTGTAGTAATCTTTCCCAACATAATTGTCATTAGTGGGGCCTTCCTCTGCATAACCCAACTCTGGGTAGTAGCCATCATCATAAGCTTCATTACCTATATTAATAGGGACAGAGTAGTCTAGAAGGGGAATGTCACAGGTATAAAGCCCTTACCAGTTATGCACGTCGTTAGCTTACTTCAGCTGAGTGAATAGAAACTCCCTCAATATCACAGGTATAAAGCCCTTACAAGCTATGCACGATATAAAGTAGTGATGCTAATAATATCTTATTCTTTATTCAAACCCATCATTACCCGATTCTTATTGTCGCCCAACTCTAAGACTAACTGTACCAATCCCGACTGACTAAACTGAACTGATTATATCATCAAGACATACTAGTGTTGTTGTTCACCGCTCTTAAGAACTCTTACTATTCACCACTTTTAAGAACTCTTGCAAGCACTATACATCATTCCAATATAACGATTAGTCTATGGACGTACCCATACTCTTGTTCATCGCTTTTCAGAACTCTTACTGTTCACCTTTTTTAAGGATGCTTGTGAGTATGGTACATACATAGCTCTGGTAGATACAAACTATAGGTGTGCCACTACTACTCTTGTTCACCGCTTTTCAGAACTCTTACTGTTCAGTGCCTTTAAGAACGCTCGCGAGTACTGTGCACCCATAGCTTCAACAATCCTGGTTATATCCATATTACTCGCTTATCGGATTCAACATGAGAGAAACATCAACTGGACTAAACACAACCTTGAAAGTAATTAATACTCCACAGTGGATACCGATGCGTGTTGAGAAGGGTCCTGGCAAGTGTACAGGGACGGATCCTAAGGAGCACACTTCAGGGAAAACTAGAACTTCCTCACGAGATCCTAAAGACAAAGAGTCGCCACCTAATTTTTATCGGGAATAAAGAAACCTATGTTTGACTCGCCCAAAATTGAATAAGGTTACTCGCCCTTCATTACCAGAAACTAGGTTAGGGGGTCTAGGTACGAGAGGGGAAAGAGCCCAAGTAAGACTAAAGCACCACCTCCTCGCCCTACCGAACGGTAGGCCTTGATTCAAATATCCTTATTTTTAATTCATAATTGGTGTTGTTTCCTCAAACATAATAGATAGTATATACATATCAAAAGGGAACATCTAGGAAAATCATGTCAAGAGATTAAATCAAGTAGAAGTCTGATGCACATGCAATATAAGGGTACGGTATACTTATAGTGGCTAGTCCTGCCCGGGACAATGCAAGTAAAGGAAACATGTCATGATATGCAAGAGGGAATGAGAAGACTTACATTGGGTTGACTCGAGCGGAGTCGGAAAAAGTAAAAGAAAGGAAACGTGCAATGCAATCATGCAACAATGCTAGGTAAGATGTCTCTAACACATAAGCATATAAACGGAGACTATCCTAAAGGAATTGTGTCGTTAAAAACAAAGTTGTAAACCTAGAAAATTCTAAGAGAAAGGATAGAGATAGTACACGATACATGTGCACTAAGCCACATGTAGATGAGGCAAACCCACAAGTTAAAGTCCGGATCCACGACATTCAATTCTCTGCAATAAGACACCGAGAAATACCCGAGCATTGCAAAAATATAAGCAAACAAATGATATGCATGATAAACAAGGAAAATATTTCATCAATCAAATTTCCAGATTCAGTAACCTCTAATGAATCCTATCAAAAGTGGTCTTAAACATAAGCTGGGTTAAAACCCTTTTACAAAAAATTAGATACGTGTCTTAGGGAACTTATCCAAAAAGTAGAGCCTCTTAAACATTTTTTAAATTTAAGAAATAAGAGTTTTCGGAACAGTGGACCAGGACTGTCCACTGTTCTTGTAAAAATCATAATTAATTCTACAAAAATCCTATAAAGCTCTATTTGGTGTCAAAAGAAAGCTATTTCATTTTAGTTCATGATAAAATAATCCCATGGACATGTCATGAATTAAGTTTTCTGAAAAGTTGTTTTAAACAGACTCTGTTATTCTGGAAGTTTGATATCATTTGTCAAATGAATGCAAAACACAATAGAAGTATAATAGAAGTTCACGAATCATGTTAATCAAGTTATTCTAAGCTCTTAATCTCTCATCCATTTATCCTAAATGATTTCTAAACAAAGTTTTATTCATCAATTGTTGTTGAGTGATCAAGGTATGACCATTTTGTGTACATAATCATAATTGTAGTTAATTCTAGAAAATTCCAAAATAGTTATATCAACTTCAAATGCTTAGAAAATGATCTTAACTCGATCGTATGCTCACGATTTTACATTCGCATATAGATACATGAGTTATAAATCATCCCCAAAAAGCGTAATATCGATATATTATAGATTTTTTAAAATTCAAGCACAAAGAGACTATGTTCAAATCTGTCAACCGATTTCTCAACAATTTATAAAAATAGCATATCGATCCTAGAGGTTCTCAAAACGGATCAAATGAAAGCTAATTCATCGAAGTTTACCCAAAAAATTTGAAATCTATGAAACTATTTGTTTTTGTTGACCAAATCTTATGGACAAAATCAATCTGTTTTGCTGAATTTTATCTAGTTCATCTTAAAATGTGAGAAAAACATCTTAGGTGATGATTGAAGCTTATTAGAGAGATCAAACTCATAGATCAACTTAATTATCATGATTTCCAATCAATTTAGCCCTCAAATTCTATGAAGAACTTTTTATCATGGATCAAAGGGACTTACAAATATCCTATTGGAGATTAAATTCAATAAGAATTCTAGGTAATAGGAATAATCAAGAGATAGGTATGAACATACGAATCATCCTTATCATAGATCATACTTCCAAACCATCATAGATTTCAAAATAGATATATATATATGTATAATTATGTATGCATGGATTTAAATCAAATAGAAGAACGAAATCAAAATTAAAAACCAAAGTGAAAATCAATCTCTAATTTGAGAATTATCAATAAAATCAAAGAGACTTGGATCTAGTCGTTTGAGTGTGTGAAGAACAAGAGAGGAAGAAGATGAGTGCTCTAACAAATAAAAAAAAACTAAACTAGATCCAAGTCTTATAGATCTATATATAAGAAATAGGAATTAGAGATAAACATTGATGTCTACCTCTTGGAGGATTCTCAATTATGCAATCAAAGTTGATTTGAGGATCTTCTTCAAGTGCTCTTCAAGCTCTTCAAGCACTCATCCATGGAAGTTTAATGGAGGCAATTGATGTCAAAACTCCCGTCAATTATCTTATCTAATTATCTTAAAGTTTATTTGAGTAGAAATCAATTCATGATTCACTATTCTCTCTCTAGAATTCTCTCAAAATTCAAAGTATATGAGATTGTATCTTCAAGTATATTCACTTATGTACTATCTTGTGTATGCTTATATGTACTTGTGTATAAAAGATCATCTCATATGGATCTGTGTATAAAGTTTTGAAAACATAACTCTTAAGTTACAAGGTTAAAATAGTGATTTTAGAGGTTAGAAAAGGGTTAAAATGGCCATTTTGGTGCGTAAACGCAGTTTCCAGGCAATTTCCTCAAAGTGGGAGGCTTCTAGCAGGGTCTAGAACCAAAACAACTCGATAGAGGGGGTAACTATGAGGTGCCAACTTAGGTGGGACCTGTCGCCCCATAAGTGGGACCTGCCCACTTCCTATTTAGTTTCCCCTATGTGCCTTTATGTCCTGTTTCAAATTTTACGTTCACTGTTTTTCTAGATTTTTGTAAAAATGCTTTTTAGTGTCCAAAATTGTCCATTTATGTACTATTGGAATGTTGTTGAGTTGAATTTCAGTATAAATATATTCTAGGAGGTTTTGAAATGAAAATTGAAGCTCAATTGAATTCCGGAAGTTCTCCGGAATTTTCGTCGTGTTTTTGAAATCAAACGACGTCTTTTTCAAAATTACTTTTCAATGTGCGTTGATTTCAAACTTTTCTTTAAAATTGAATCTCTAGATACCTAGAATACTACGTTTAGCACACTTCGTGTTCATGTAACCCTAGGTGAATATGAATTCTGAGAGACGATTTTTGACAAAATCAGGATTTTATTCATGGAAAAGGGCTTTTCTGAGCTTAAAGTCACTTTCTGACGTTCGATCTTTCGATTGTGTGGAATCCAGTACCTTCCACAGGGTACTTTTCATCATTGAATCCCCTTAGACATTGTCCACCCTAAATCCTACCAGTGTGGTCAAAATTTGGTGTCTATAGTTTGCTCCTCTTTGGCTGAGCTTGTTATGAACAGCGTGAACTGCAAGTGAGTGCTAAAGCTTGATGGCACCCAATAACCATACTGAGAGGTTTTAGGAAAAACAAAAATCCAAAATTGGGTTTCAAAACCAAAGAAAATCAAGAAATCACGAATGCAAGAGTGCAATGCAATGCTGGGTAGAGGCTGCTGAATCGAAGCTGCTGCTGGTCGTGCTCTGCTGAATCTGCCTACGTATCCTTTCCAGGAATTAGACTAGGGCATAGTTTAAGCATACGAGGAGACAAAGAACACACAAACAACAATACAGATGAAATGCTCCTATCCTAGGATGCTGGTGCAGTATGAAAACATGAATGTATATGTGTCAGAGGAATCGTCCTCAAGGGTTCTACATGCAAAATCTAATGTGAGGGATGCAACATCTCACTCTCATAGTCAAATATGTCTAAAGAAAAGTATGCTATCTGTATCTTGGATGGTTCTCGAAGTCTTGTCGTAGTCTTTCTTCTGAGTTTGAGTTTTGTAGATGTCAACTATATCTCAGATGACTGCTGAAATTTTGGAATATCTTGGATAAATTCTGAATCATGTCCAACAACTTCTGATAAAAATTGTCATTAAGCCCGGATGATCTCTGAAATAATGCCTTTTTAAACCTAGACAACTTTGATGAAGTGTCCTAACCCTTGGACGATTACTGATGTAGATTAGAGTCATTTTGCTAGGGACAATTGTTGATGTAGAGTCCTTCTGCTGGGAACGATATGCTGATGTGGAGTCCTTTTGCTAGGGATGATTACTTGATGTAGAGTCTTTCTGTTGGGGATGATCGCTGATGTAGAGTCGAGTCCTTTTGCTGGGGACGATTGTTGATGTAGAGTCCTTCTGCTGGGGACCATATGCTGATGTAGAGTCCTTCTGCTAGGGACGATTGCTAATGTAGAGTCCTTCTACTGGGGATAAATCTTCTGAAATAAGTCTCTCTACTAGAGACAAATCTTCTGTTCTTCTGAAATAGGTTCTTCTTCGAGGGACAAATCTTCTAAAATAGGTCCGGAGGCAAATCCTCTGAAGCAGGTCTCTCTACTAGAGACAAATCTTTTGTTCTTTCTAAAACAGGTCCTTCTGCTGGGGACAATTCTTCTATTCTTCTAAAACAGGTCCTTTTTCTAGAGATAAATCTTCTATACTGATGCACAGATTCTGAGAGATACCATTTATCTGGAGGCAACCCCGATACTCGATTCTGAGTTACACACGATTCTGGCAATTCTGACACACACCATTCGGGTCTCAGGCGTCTCAATTTTTGCTTAACAGGTTTTGAATTATGAAAGAGAGGGATATGGTGTTGGACAATCTTTGGATCATTGCCTGGCATATCTTCATATGACCAAGCAAAAACATCTTTAAATTCTTGTAATAAATTGATTAGTTCATTGCTTTCTTGTGAATTGAGTGTGGTTCCAAAATGAACATTTTGTGGATTATCTTCATTACCCAAGTTTATTAGCAAAGTTTCTTCAATAATCCTGCATGCAGATTCATTTTCATTTTTAATTAATTTTTGCAAATCCTCAGAAATTTCAAAATCAAGATCATTAGACACGGAAGAGTAAGCAAAATCTTCGTTCATTTCATTAACATTTTTGGGTACATCAAAAGCAAAAAGAGACTCAACATTATGTCTCATATTGGCCTTTATAGACTTCCGGGGGAGTGGGGGAGGGGATTTGTTGACTCGTGACTCTATTACCCAATTGTTCAGAGCTCCCTTTATTGGCTTGATTTCTTTCACATTTCCTAGTTCTTCTTCAACATCCAACAGCATGTTCAGTTCTTCACCCATTAGCATGTTCAAATGTAATACCCCGTATTTTTAGGTATAGATCCCTAGTACCTTTCTTAGCCTTGGGTGAGGTTGTGTGTCCAATCGATTGGCATGAATCTCAATCGATTGATATGTCAATCGATTGGATGTTTTACCAATTGATTGGTATCCTGCCGACCTAACCCCAATCGATTGGCACCTGGTACCAATCGATTGAGAGTAGCTGGAGTTGGCCACCTCATTGGTTTTGTGTGGTTGTGATAGTTTTCCCCTCCCTATATATACCCCTCCCCTTATACATATATATGTTTGCTTGTGTGTGTGTTTGGGAGAGAGAGAGATATATATACTCTCATATATATATATATTACACACACACACACTCTCGGGTTAGAGAAGAGAAGAAGAAGAAGAGAAGAAGAAGAAGAAGAAGAAGAAGAAGAAGAAGGAAGAGGAGAGGAGACCAGAGAGAGGGAAAGAGAACTCACAATAGCCGCCGCCGCGAAGCTCAGGACGCCGTCACCAGAACGCCGGGATAAGGTGAGTTTCATTAACTCACTCAAGGAGGTGTTTTTTGAGATGTTTGTATGTGTTTAATAACGTTTATAAAGAGAAGAGAATCCCCAATGTTTTTATAATAAAAATCAGCAGTTTTGAGGAAGAAGACAGAGTTCAATCGATTGCCATTGGATCCAATCGATTGGATGATTTCCCAATCGATTTCCATGGGTTCCAATCGATTGATATTTTGTCCAATCGATTGATATTGTTTCCAATCGATTGACATGTTTGTTCAATCGATTGGATATGAACAGAATGTTATCTGTATGTTATCTTATACTTATGATATATCAGACTTGTTAATAATTGTACCATATGGGTTATTGCGCTGTGTGGATAAGATTTATAAGTACTATGTCAGGACTAGACTTATATGCAATTGTCATTGATATTACGAGATGAATTATCCTATGTTATCTGTCGATATGAGATGAATTGTTTAACTGTCATATGTTATTGTCAAACTGAATAGTAGAACGGAACACAACGGTATGTTAATAATCAATAATCAGTAGATATGATTAATACAGAGCATGTGATATTTCCAGTATTTAGTATATGAGCATTTCACAACATGTGTCAGCATGCATAGGATAGTTATGTGAAGAGGCAAGAGAAGCTGATGAGAAATGGGACATGTGACTTATGTGGAATATGAGATATGTGTGGACGTGGGACGAGTCGGGTGGACGTGGGACGGTTAGAGTTCCTAGTACGCCTCTTGCTGTTGAAGACGTCCAGTAATGCGTATGCACTGTTGAAGACGTCCAGTGTACCGTTGACGATTATGTCCGACTAGGGCCCTAATGTATTTTCACCGTGTAGTCGACCAGTGAGAATATACACAGCGTAGAAGACGTCCGTTGTGCCGCTTCCATCGTTTACAGATAGGTGGTACCGTTTAGACGACCGGTAACCCTATCAAGGGATTGTAGGACCTACTGCCTAGTCGGGTGATTCTGATTGGTATTATGGTATCTATGTATGGATAAGGATTTGGATTATGGTATCAACGTATGGATACAGAGATGGATAGAAATATGAATATGAGTATGGATATGATAAGATAAATGTTCAGTCGTGGATTCAGCGTCCCGACGTAAAGGTATATGCATGGGATGGATGCATGGGTTGCATGCATGGATTTGATGAATACGTGATGAGATATTTACACTATGATCTTTATCCTTGTCATTACTTAATGTGTTTCCTGCTATCCCTAAATTAATGTACAGTTTAATGAGACCATTGCTATGTCCGTGAGTGACGCCATTGTTAAGAGATTAACCGCATTTTAAGATGCTGAACAATAACGGTGAGGAGTGTTGTTTAGTGTACTCACTCAACTTTGTATCCAATGCTGATGGCGTTTGTGCCCTGGACATTCCAATGTCTAGAGCTTCGCAGGACTTGAGGACGAGAGACTGATGTTCTGCCGGTCTTGGAGCTGAAGGCTTGGAGAAGAAGACGTACTGCTTGTAATAGTTAGTTTGTATATCTGTTGTTGTTACTGTTATAGGCCTGAGACTATAAGCCAGCTGTTGTAATAGTTTTAGTAGACTTTTATAATTGGTACTTGGGCATCTGTTGCTTCCATACCTTTTATAGTTTCCGCTGTAGCCTCTGATTAATGTTAATAAGATATGTTCTATGAATAGCATCCTCCCTATCGTGGTGTTTATTGGTTTGAGTAGATGACAATGCGGTTATTCACCCGCCATTGCCTATGGACCCATAAAGGAAATTTATTTTTCTCTATTTATGCAGCTCCGGGGCGTGACATCAAATCATCACTTGTCATTAGATCAGCCCAATCCTTCCCTTCTTTCTTGGCAGGTGGAGCATTCAAGAACGGATCCTTATAGTCGGAGAACTCATGTTTGAAGAAAATCTTAAACCCAGCCTTGATGCTCTTGGTAGCTGGATAATACCACAGTTTAGGGAATCCACAGAAGGCGAAATCATCACCTTCCTTCACGAAGTACCCATTCAGGATTCTCGGCCAAGAAAAAACCATCGGTTCATTTCCTTTTATCATGTGCTTCACATCTTCTTTAGTCAATTGATATCCAAGCCCAGATTTATCTTTCTGCTCATGGAATTTAGGTTGTTCGGTTAATCCTTGTTGACGACGACCCAGTCCCATTCCAGGGAAATAATTCATCTTCCGCACCATGTGAGCCACTTTAGGATTTGCATATTTGTCAAAGTATAATAGCATGACTTCAGGGATCCAATTCTGTCCCACTTCTTCTTGTAGATCCTCGGCAACTGGGTTTCCTTTCTTAAACATCTTTCTATATTCGCGTCCGGTGATGAATTGCCTCTTCTTCTTGAACTGAGTGATTTCTTCGCCCTAAACATATGCATCAGGAAATCTCTTTTCTTTGTCATAACTGAGTCGATCCCAAACGGATTTCTTTTGTTGAACTCCATACAGCTTCTTTTCTTCATCTAGCATTCCCATAAAGTTGAATCCTCTCAGTTCATTTTCTTCTTCCGGTGTCTGGACTTCTACTACAGGGCTATGGTTTGTCCCTTCTTCCTTGATCCAGCTGTCCCTAAACATTGTAACTACATCTTCTTTCCATATGAACTTGACTTTCTGGTGGAGAGTAGAAGCAACTACATCATTTATATGTAACCACGGGCATCCTAATAGCCAATTGAAGCTAGCTGGAATGTCAATCACTTGGAATTCAGCTTCTTTGTTTAATAGCCCGACTTTAATTTTTAGGTTAATCATTCCCACGATAGCCCATTTAGTATTATCATATGCCCTCATAGTCTGTGTTGATGGCAAGAGTTCTGAAATAGATAAGCCCATTCTAAGAGCTATTTGGAGAGGACATACATTTAAAGCTGATCCGTTATCTACCAAAAAAATCGATACCCTATTCCCCAGGCAGTGTACAGTGATGTAGAGAGCCCTGTTATGGTGTGCCCTTTCTGGCGGTAAATCTTCATCTGTGAATGTGATTATAGGCTTACGAGGCTTTGCAAAGATCATGTTCACAAAATCTTTGGGAGTAGTGTTGATAGAAACATCCAATTTGTTGAGCGTATCGAGCATAGCCTGCTTGTGTTTGTGAGAGGTCATAAGTAATCCCCATACTGAGATCCAGGATTGTGTTTTCTTCAACTGCTTTAAGATTCCATCTTCTTCTTCGCTCATGGTTCCCATATCAGCCTCTTTTGCTTTAACGACTTCTTTCTCTTTCCATGCTTCTTTTCCACGATTTTCCAACTCACGACGTTTTAAATGACGTCAAGAACGTGTCAAGTGGTTGGCTTCATTGGTGATCCAGATAGACTCAATTTCTTCAACTAACTTTTCAGTACCAACAATGACTTTCCAAACAGAATCATTGGGGATTATGGCATTATTAATAGAATCATCCTCATCATCATACCACCAGTCCTCTTCTTCTTCCATCATTACAATGGGATCATTATCTATGGATTCAAGGCTTTTGACAGATTTCACCAATTCTTCTATTGGCTCAATGCTTTCTTTCTTGGTGATTGCTTCTATGGGCTTTTCTTCTTCATGCCAGATTGAGTCATTAGTGATGTTATTGGGATCCCACCATTCAATTGTGAGATTTCCGTTGGCTATTTCTTCTTCAAAGGCTAGTAATACTTCAACCCACTTTTCTTATTCCACATTCCTCAAGATGCAAATTGCAGCATTTTCCGGGAGCTGGACATCTATAGCTGGCTGATCCAAGGATGTGATGTAGATCATAGGGTTATAAATCTGAGACCCTTCTTCAACAAAGTTGATATTTGGCAAGTTCCCCTTATGATAAGGGAGAGGATTCTTCTGAACATTTGGCTGAGTGGGAGGAGGGGAGATGACCCCTTTTTCAATCAAGTCTTCAATCTTATGACAAAGTCTCCAACATCTATCTGTGCTATGTCCACGAACTTGATGAAAGTCACAATAAAATTCAGTTTTGAAACCCGGTGGAAGCGGATTTGGCTCTGGTGTAGCTTCCAATTTCTGTAAATACCCCTTTTCTAGCATTCTCTCAAGTGCAGTGCTTAGCGACATTCCCAAATTGAAAAATTCTTTTTTCTCTTTTGACTGCTTTTGACTTTGATTGCCTCTTGTACTAGTCATGCTTTAGTGCTCTTATTGAAAAGGCTGAGGAGATAGCATGCTGATGTAAGCAGGATGATGATAGACTGGCCTTTCTGTCTTTCTGTACCAATTGCTTGTGCTTTCTTTCT
This sequence comes from Hydrangea macrophylla, assembly GCA_033977485.1. Taxonomy (NCBI): domain Eukaryota; kingdom Viridiplantae; phylum Streptophyta; class Magnoliopsida; order Cornales; family Hydrangeaceae; genus Hydrangea; species Hydrangea macrophylla. The sequence continues at coordinate 37,240,180 of CM066990.1, forward strand.
TGATCTTTCCATCTCTAATGGCATCTTCTATTGAAGTCTCCACATCGAATAGCTATTCAAAGCTCACAATGGGCTGGAATTCTAGCCTCTCCAAGTACTTGGGCTGTAGGTTTCTGATGATCATTCAAACTTGATTTTTTCTGTCGGCCTGCTAGTCATCTAAGCAGCTTTTGCCCTCCAACGAGTAAGGAAACATGCGAAGGATTCCCTATACTCCTGTCTACTGCTCTCCAGATCCCTTACAGTTACATCAAATGACTGGTTGTATGAATATTGAGCCATGAAAGCTTTGGCCAATGCCTCCTAATCTCTGGTTATGGCTAGTTCTAGCATCAGGTACCATGAAAGTGCTACCCCACTCAAAACTCTTGGAAACAACAGAGCGAAGACGTCAGACCCAATACCCAAGGGCTGCAAAGTTCCCACATAAAGCCTCAAATGGCTCTTTTGATTTTCGGTTCCATTGAAGAATTTAATATGTGACATCTTAAACTTCTCTGGGATCTTGGCTTTCGGAGCATCACATAACCCCTCAACGTCAAACAAATACTCATCCACACCTTTATTTTTCTTGATCATACTTTTTAGCTTGTCAATTTTAGCCAACTTGTCTTCAGTTTCCTAATATAGCTGAACCTTTGGTTGAACTGACTCCCTAAGGTCTTCTTCATTGTGATGCACTAGAGGCAGCGGTGGTGGCAGATTGATGGGTTGTTCAATCATTCTCATCATAGTGGCAAGTTGTTCTCGATTCTGTTCTCTACTCTAATCCAATGCAGCTTGCATTGCGGCCAACCTAGCTTCCATATCAGATTCGTACATCATACTCTCAACCCTCGTTGACTTGGTTGTTCCTTCTTCAAACCCTAATCTAATCAAACAACTGTTCAGAGCTCTGACCCAGGAAGGAGTACAACTTTTTGGTCCTATCTTCTTTTCTAGTTTATTATGGATTTTCAAAATAATCAGGTATCTTTATTGCAAAATAATTTTCAAAGAGTGATATTTAAAAAAGAATGGAAAATCACAGATAGAAAATTATTTCCTTTTCAAAAACATTTTCCAAAATTGAGGAAATCTTTTTCAAAATTCTGAGGAAGACAATTCTTTTCTTTTCAAAAGTATATTAGAGGTGTCGCACTCGCAAGTCATTTATGCAATGCTTGTGTAGTGTATGCAATGTAGATAAAATGTAATCTAATCTAAATGCAATGCACCTTAATCTAGCTTAGACCTAGCATATCATCACATAAGCACATAAGATTCCTTGAGTATGCTAATCATCTTACTAATCCAATCATTATCCAAGGATTTTTAGCATTGAAATTCTTGATGGCTCAGGTTTACAAAATTGAATTTTTCATGATAATCTTAAAAGAGATGGGGGAGATTTGCAAAAAAAATATTTTTGAACCATCAATGCTTGTGGTGCGAAATCATGATTCTTGAAAATCGAGGTAGGAAATTTGAAATCTTGTAAAATCCGAGAGAAGAATTTTTTTTAAAAAAAATTGAATCATTAAAGCGTGTAATCATGATTTCTCTTTAAAACCAGAGTAGGAGTTTTGGAATTCTCTAAAATCTAAAGAGAATTTGAAATTGAATCATGAAAGTGAGAGATTATGATCTTTCTTTTCTTGAAAACCAAAGTGAATTTGAAACCCTCTAAAATTTGAGAGGAGAATTTTAAAATTTGAGTCATCAAAGTGGAAATTTGATATTCTCTAAAAATATACGGAGAATGTTAGAAGGATTTTGCGAAAGTGAATTTCAAAGCAAATTTTCAAAAGGGATATTCTGGAAATTTTCAAAAGACTCGGGTTTTCAAAGAAGTGTGTGTATTTTCAAAGTTTTTGAAAATTATTCTCGAATAATGATTGGATGTTTGGATAAAGACCATACTACTCTAGAGAAATCTACCATACAAGGTTGATGATGCCTTCGCATACATGTCCTCATCATCCACATAATCCCTTATGGGAAAATGCAAATAATTCATCACATTGTCCTAATCAAAGATGATGACCAAGATCCTAATTGAAGGGTTCTATAGAAACTATGTGCAAAGGCCTAATTTTAGTCTCATAAAGGGTCCATTAGTAAGCCAAGGGCTCTATATACCGCATGCGGTACAAGGGTGATGGTGACTACATGCTCCCAAATTCTTTTGACAAATGGAAGAAAGAAGGCCCTCCACCCACAAGGCAATGGTCTCAAGCAATCGCGGTGAAAGAACAATGCAAGTACAAATGCAGGCAGAAACAACACGATTATCGAATTAATAACAAGTATATTCTTTGGCTCAAGTCAAACCCTCGAAGAACAAGAAACTATAAGTTTCATGTTCAAATCCCCAGTAAAGTTGCCAAATTGTGGATACCGATGCGTGTTGAAAAGGGTCCTGGCATTCTCCCTCTATAGTGTCCCGGGACGGATCCCAAAGAGCACACGTCAGGGAGAACTAGGACTTCCTCACGCGATCCTTGAGATAAAGAATCACCACTTAATTTTTATCGGGAATTAGGAAATCCAAGTTTGACTCGCCCAAAATTGAATAAGGTTACTCGCCCTTCATTACCAGAAACTAGGTTCGGGGGTCCTGGTACGAGAGGGGAAGGAGTGCAACCAGGTCTAGAGCACCCCATCCTCGCCATACCGAACGGTAGGCCTTAATTTAAATATCTTTGTTTTTAATTCATAATTGGTGTTGTTTCCTCAAACATAATAGATAGTATATACATATCAAAAGGAAACATCTAGGAAAATCATGTCAATTGATTAAATCAAGTAGTAGTCAGATGCATATGCAATACAAGGAAAAGGTATACTTACAGTGGTTAGTCCCGCTCAGGACCGAAGCAAGTAAAGTAAACATGTGGAGTTATGCAAGAGGGAACAAGAAGACTTACATTAGGTTGACTCAAGTGGAATCACAAAAAGCAAAAGAAAGGAAACATGCAATGCAATAATGCAACAATCCTAGATAAGATATCTCTAACACATAAGCATATAAACAGAGACTATCGTAAAGGAATTGTATCGTTAAAAACAAAGTTGTAAACCTAGAAAAATTCTAAGAGAAAGGATAGAGATAGTACACGATACATGTGTACTAAGCCAAATGTAGATGAGGCAAACCCACAAGTTGAAGTCCAGATCCACGGCATTCAATTCTCTGAACTAAGACACTGAGAAATACCCGAGCATTGCAAAAATACAAGCAAACAAATGATATACGTGATAAACAAGGAAAAGTTGTCATCATTCAAATTTCCAGATCTAGCAACCTCTAATGAATCCTAACAAAAGTTGTCTTAAACATGAGCTGGATTAAAACCTTTTACAAAAAAATTAGATACATGTCTTAGGGAACTTCTCCAAAAAGTAGAACCTCTTCGCCATTTTTAAAGTTTGAGAAATAAGAGTTTTGGGAACAGTGGACTAGGACTTTCCACTATTCTTGTAAAAATCATAATTAATTCTACAAAAATCATGTGAAGCTCTATTTGGTGTCAAAAGAAATCTATTTCATTTTAGTTTTTGCCAAAATTCGGGTAAGTATAGTTTAGAAAGAAGGATGAGCACAGGAAATTTGTGTGTGGTTCCGGCCCGTTAATGATGTGACCTACGTCCACGTGTGCGTCGGTGCACTTCACTAACAGATCACCGGTGGCTATTGGTGAACCATCTAAGAGGGGCGGCACTACCAGAACTTGACCGGGTACATGCGTAATAGTGATATAATTTGCTATTCTTTAGGTTAAGAATGTGACCCCTTTGACAGGGGGTGAGGAACCTCTTTTATAGGTGCAAGAGGTTACTTGTACAAGGTAAATTATCATATTAGGAAACCCAATCTGATTACAATTGATTTACATGAAATTAGGAGAGTTTTATAAGTTGTTTAGGAAACTACTTGATCCTTCCATTTCGCCTTCCAACTGGGATAGGGAACTGTTTGGAGGCTTGCTGGGCAAGCAATCACGTCTTCTAGGAGTACGCCCTTGTTTGGAACAGATGCCCAAGTTAGGGACCTCACCGGGCGATTCTACATAACTGCCCGTGAGACCTGGCTTCTCTTTGCTGAGATGGCAAGACTTGACTTTGACCTGTACTTTTGTACATATCAGCTGCCCCCCATTTTTGAAGTTGATGTGATGCTTCATCGGATAAGGATTGAAAATTAGTAGTGCTCTGGAAAGCCATCCAGAAAGGAGATCGGGACCCTACCAGGGGTGCGACCGGTCGAATTGGTCAGCCGGGGTCTGGTCCGAGCGGTGTTCCGTGGACCCAGGGCCGATGCCTGCTATGTGTCAAGGAGTGACTAGTCTAGTTGGGAGTCAATAAACTCGGTGTGGATGTAACCGACAAGTCATGTGGTAACTGGACCGTCCCATCGCATATTTAATGCGCCCGCCTTTTAAGGCGACGCTCCATATGCCCGAGGCGATAGTTGTGGGCAGTTTGAGCTGGAGATTTTCCTAGCCGTTGAATCTTTATTTGATCTGGACCATTGACACTGTGTATATAAGGTTCACCTTGCCATTTATTCCACTCCTCCTCCCAAGTGATAGAGACTACCGAGCGGTTTTGAGGTAGAAAAGTCCCCGGTCAAGATTTCCAAGCTCTTACCTGCATCCTCTTTTTCTAAGTCTTCATTTCCCAATTCAATTCACAGTTTTATTCCTTCTCCCCCTTTCTTTTTTCTATCTTGGGTAAGGCTAGAGAGATCAAACCTAGTAAGTTCTGCCTGGGACTGGGACTGGGACTTTCTTTCACTTAAGTTCATTTTCGTTCTCAAGTCGAGTAGCCTGTCCTTAGTAGTAAAGCGATTGCACCGGTCGGGTTGCCCTATAGCAGTGTTGATCGAGTGTTGATTTACCTTGGGGACTCTTTACTCTTTGCCCTTTAGGCTCATTACTTTGCCCCCGCTGTACCTCAGGCTAGGAGTTCTGGACCCATATCAAGGTCGTCGACTGCTTTTTGACCTAGCTACAAGAGACTTAGGGATGTGTCATTCAGGATTTAACTCATCTTCTCGGTCGAAAGATGAGGTTTCTCTTTCTGGGATGCTAGACACCAGCCTAGACCCTCCTTCTGCAACCCCGTCTGACCATCACAGTAAGGGCCAAATCCCTATTCGAGTGTCTGATGACAAGGACGGTCACGACTCCCCTGTGGCCTTAGTGTCTGGGAGGTCGAGTGGTGAGGAGTCTAGGTCAAATAGCCCCGACGTTGTGTTTTCTTGCGAGCGAGTCACGAGCATCTTGCATGCCTCTGACTTGGGTATAATTAGGGATAAGTACGATGTTCTCGACCACTCTTCTATAGCCGTACACCAGACTATATGTTAACACAACTGCCCTGACTTTATTGAGCATTGGTCTTCCCAAGATGACATTGTAGGCTGATAGTGACTTGCTGGGGGTAAGTCCCTACGAGAACTGGAACCTCAATTTTCCCGAGCAGTTGGGTGATTGATCCATTGAAACCTACCATTGGAGTGGCTACAGGCCGGAGCCGATCCCTTGATATTCTGAACTAGTCAAATACTGAAACGAATAGGATGTCAGAGGAGCTGACCGTGTTTACTAACACCCTCTTGACCACATAATTTGCTATGAAGAGCGTTACCACCAATGGATCATCATGAGGACAGTGCAGGTCCTCTATATCATGAGACGAGAATGTTAAAACATCGGTTGGTTAGGAGTCAGTGGATTAGACATGCCAGACATCTGCTCGGGATGCTCAGGCATGTCTCTTCCTCATCGACTGTGAGTCCCCTCTACCTGAAGTTCCTCCATAGATCAAATTGATTTGCCTGAGGGGTTGTGGCAGCTCGGGCACTCGGCCATCATGTAGAGGTCGCCTATCTGTCGCGACAAACTTAGAGAGGTGACCCTATTTGATCAGCTTCTCGATGATGATCTTAAGCTTGAAATAATCCTTCGTATTGTGGCCGTGGTCTTTGTGGTACTGGTAGAATTTGTCCCGCTTTTTGTTCCCGGGCAGACTCCTCAGGTTTGTTGGTTGTTAGAGTAGCCTCTGAGTCTCCGTAGTGGCCATGACCTCATGGATAGGCCGAGAAAGTGGAGTGAAGGTGATTGGGGTTTGATCCCGACCACCTCTCTACTAATCCTGCTTTGGCTTCTTTCCCGGGCCCCTCTCGAAGCCCTCATGCTTGCGTTTAGACCCCGAGAACTCATCACCTGTGAAGGCAGTGCGCTTGGCCTTGAGGAACTTCTCCGTGTTGATGTACTTCCCGACCCTCTCTGAAAGTTCCACCAGGGTTGCCGATCGGTCTCGGTGGAACGACGTAGCAACTTTGGTATGTTGAACTCCTGACCAGAAGGTCATATTAGCGACCATTTCATCTAGATGGCAGATTTGAAGCCTCTGCTAATTGAAATGGTCGATGTACTCTTTTAGGGATTTCTCCTTGCGCTGCTTGACGGTCAGTAGCTGGGTATCCAGTTGAGATCGGTCTTGCATTTCCACGAATTGGGTGATGAAGAGTTTGTTTAGTGTCTTGAAGTCATCGACCATTCGGGGTTTAATAGCTTGGAACCACTGCGTGGCTGGTTCTTTGAGGGTACTTGGAAAGGCTAGACACAGTAGCTCATCAATAATAGTGACTAACGCCATCTGGGCTTTATAAGACTTGATATGGTCCATTGGGCTTTATAAGACCAGATATGATGGTTTAAATTTCTGCGGGATGGGGAGCCCTGTGACCCGGATGATAAAGGGGGACTCAGTCTCAGTGCTGGTGAAATCATGGCGCAGATTGCGGCTTAGCTGGTCGATTTGCTTTTGCAGATCCTCAATCTGGGCCTTGACATCCTTCGATCGGTCCTCTTCTCTGTATCCGCATAGTGTGCTAGGTCAGATGAGGAGGTTTCTTCCTTGAAGTGCATGGTACTTGGGGATGAAACTCGGCTCTGGCTTTAGGTAATCGTGTTTCTGAGATCCTGGTGGCCCATGGTTGTGGGATCTTTGACCGAATCCCGGGCGGTTGGACTTTATTCTTCCCCTCTAGCAGCGCGCTTACTATTGATGATGTCTCGGGCCTCTGCTGTCGGGCCTGAGTGGCCTCGAGAGCATTGTTGGGTCCGTACGAGAGCTCGGCTACGTTCATCATTCCTGAGTCATCCCCGAGCCGACGAGGACAATGGCTCGGTGTAGGCACACCATCGGGGTTTGATAGGGTCTCGATCAAGTACGTTCTTCTCGGGCTGATCCTTGATTAATGGGAGCTTCTCCTGGCAGGCCAGCAGTGCTTCGATCTGTTGCTAGGTTTGATGCTGGCCTTCCAAGAGTTAGGCAAGAGCTACAATAATTTGTTCAGCGGTCATGGAGGCGGCCGGTTGCCCGTATTGCGACTCCGCTTGACCTGTCGAAGCAGTGGTCTTCTTACCTTTCTTCGACGCCATGGCAATCAGCAAAAGATTTGTTTTCAAAGAAAACTTGTCATTTCCCATAAACGGCGCCAAGCTGATAATGCCGAAATTCGGGTAAGTATAGTTTAGAGAGAGAGGTATGAGTACAGGCAATTTGTGTGTGGTTCAGCCCCATCAATAAGGTGACCTACGTTCACGTGTGCGTCGGTGCGATTCACTAACAGATCACCAGCGGCTATTGGAAAACCAACAAAAAGGGGCAGCACTACCAGAAATCGACCGGGTATATGCGTAATAGTGATGTAGTTTGCTATTCTTTAGGTTCAGAATGTGACCCCTTTGACAGGGGGTGAGGGACCTCTTTTATAGGTGGAAGAGGTTACTTGTACAAGGTAAATTATCAGATTAGGAAATCCAATCTGATTACAATTGATTTACATAAAATTAGGAGAGTTTCCTAAGTGGTTTAGGAAACTACTTAATCCTTCAATGTAGCCTTCCAACTGGGATAGGGAACTGTTTGGAGGCTTGCTGGGCAAGCAATCACGTCTTCTAGGAGCACGCCCACGCGGGGGCCAGTTTGGAATAGATGCCCGCGTTAGGGACCGCACTGGGCGGTTCAACATAATTACCGGGAAGACCTGGCTTCTCTTTGCTGAGGTAGCAAGACTTGATTTTGACCTGATACTTTTGTACATATCAGACTCTGTTATTTAGGAAGTTTGATATCATTTGACAAATGAATGCAAAACACAATAGAAGTGTAATAGAAGTTCATGAATCGTGCTAATCAAGTTATTCTAAGCTTTTAATCTCTCATCCATTTATCCTAGATGATTTCTAAACAAAGTTTCATTCATCAATTGTTGTTGAGTGATCAAGGTATGACCATTTTGTGTACATAATCATAATTGTAGTTAAATCTAGAAAATTCCAGAATAGTTGAAACAACTTCAAACCCTTAGAAAACGATCTTAACTCGATCGTATGCTCTCAATTTTACATCCGCATATAGATGCATGAGTTAGGAATCATCCCCAAAAACTGGAATATCGATAACTATTATAGATTTTCTGAAATTCAAGCACAAAGAGACTGTTCAAATTTGTCAACCGATTTCTCAACAATTTCTAAAAATAGCATATGGATCCTAGAGGTTCTCAAAACGGATCGAATGGAAGCTAATTCATCAAACTTTACCCAGAAAGTTTGAAATCCATCAAACTATGGCTTTTGGAACAAATCTTATGGACAATACCAATCTGTTTTGCTGAATTTTATCTAGTTCATCTTAAAGTGTGAGAAAAACATCTTAGGTGATGATTGAAGTTTTTTAAAACGATCAAACTCATAGATCAACTTAATTATCATGATTCCCAATCAATTTAGCCCTCAAATTCTATGAAGAACATTGGATCATGGATCAACGGGACCTACAAATATCCTATTGGAGATGAAATTAAATAAGAATTCTAGGTAAAAGGAATAATCAAGAGATAGGTATAAACATAGGAATTATCCTTCTCGTAGATCATACTTCCAAACCATCATAGAATTCAAAATAGATACATATGTATAATCATGTATGCGTGGATTTAAATTAAATAGAAGAACGAAATGAAAATTGAAAACCTAAGTGAAAATCAATCTCTAATTTGAGAATTATCAATAAAATCAAAGAGACTTGGATCTAGTCAAGTGAGTGTGTGAAGAACAAGAGAGGAAGAAGATGAGTGCTCTAACAAATAAAACAAAACTAAACTAGATCCAAGTATTATAGATCTATACATAATAAATAGGAATTAGAGATAAACATTGATGTCTACCTCTTGGAGGATTCTCAATTATGCAATCAAAGCTGATTTGAAGATCTTCTTCTTCAAGTGTTCTTCATTCTCTTCAAGTACTCATCCATGGAAGTTTAATTGAGGAAATTGATGTCAAAACTCTCTTCAATTATCTTATCTAATTATCTTAAAGTTCATTTTAGAAGAAATCAATTCATGATTCACTATTCTCTCTCTAGAATTCTCTCAAAATTCATTATAATATGTTGTTGTATCTTTAAGTATATTCACTTGTGTACTCTCTTGTGTATGCTTGCATGTACTTGTGTGTGAAAGACGATCTGATATGGATCTATATATAGAGTTTGGAAAATTTAACTCTTAAGTTACAGGGTTAAAACAATGATTTTAGAGGTCAGAAAATGGTTAAAATTTTCCAGGCAATTTCCTCATAGTGGGAGGCTTCTAGAAGGGTCTGGAACCAAAAAAGCTCAATGGAGGGGGCAACTATGAGGTGGCGGCTTAGGTGGGATCTGCCACCCCTAAGTGGGACCCGCCACTTCCTATTCGGTTTCCCCTGGGTGCCCTTATGTCTTGTTTTAAATTTTACGTTCACTGCTTTTCCAGATTTTCGTAAAAATGCTTTTTGGTGTCTGAAATCATTCATTTATGTACCCTTGGAAAACAGTTGAGTTGAATTTCAGCATAACAATATTCTAGGAGGTTTTGAAATGAAAATTGAAGCTCAATTGAAGTCCGGAAGTCCTTCGGAACTTTCGTCGTCTTTTTGAAATCAAACGACGTCTTTTTTAAAATTGCTTTTCAATGTGCGTCGATTTCGAGCTTTTCTTTAAAATTGAATCTCTGGTTACCTAGAATACAAATTTATCACACTTCGTGTTCATGTAATCCTGGGTGAATATGAATTCTGAGAGATGATTTTGACAAAATTGGGATTTTATTCATGGAAAAGGGCTTTTCTGAGCTTGAAGTCACTTTCTGAAGTTTGATCTTTTGATTCTGTGGAATCCAGTACCTTCCACGCGGTACTTTTCATCACCAAATCCTCCAAGATGTTGTCCACCCTAAATCCTATCAGTGTGGTCAAAATTGGGTGCCTACACCAATGACTCAGTCACTAGGTTATCCAATGTCACCTAATGTTATATCTCAAACCTTATCTCGATATCACGTCGTATTATTTCTAACATTCCGAACCCTTCCACGTTTCTCACCATATTATCTCAATCTTATTATCGTATCCCATTACCTTTGTAATTCATAATATCGCATAATAGAAACATGGAACATCAATTAAACAGCTAAGCATATGAATTATAAACTAAAGGAAACAACCAAGTTCCGTTTGGTTCAATCGATTGAAGTCATCTCAATCGCTTGAAGAGAGTGAAGTTCGATCATTTGAAGTATTCTCGATCGATTGAAGTTTTTTTGATCGATTGAGACTCAGTGTGTTCGATCGATTGAACCTATTTCGATCGCTCGAAAGTCATCTTCTCCAGATTCTGACAGTGAACATCCAGAACTTGTTATGGTATGTTTGGGTCCATATTAAATGTCCAAAACTTGTAAATACTAATGCTATTGAGTGAGTTTAGAACTCACAGAAAGTTTTTAAGGTGCATTTGGCTCCTTTCGCTTTTCTCTGTCTTGTCTCTTTCTCTCTGTCTCGTTTCCTTCTTCTTCTCCTTCACCTCTTTCTATTTGTCCATCTCTTTCCCTGACTGAGTACATATATAATATATATATATGCCAAACACAAGCACACACACACTCTTTCTCTCTAACAAATCTTGGGCACCAACAAACCTCACATACACACAAGGCCCAAACATATATATAGAGAATGGGGTGGGCTGATGGTAGTGTTTGCATAGAAATTGGGATACAAATTTAGTCAAGTTCGATCGATTAAAGCTTGTTTGATTGCTTGAGAGTAGATCGGCCAGCTTTGATCAATTAAAAAGGAGCTTGATCTATTGAAGTGGGGAACACGTAATAAATTCAGGTCAATAGGGTTTCGATCAATTGAATAAGGTTCGATCCCTTGAACTTAGAATTGCTCGATCGCTCGAAAGAACTTCGATCGATTGAAAGTAAAATTTCAAGTATGATCAAAGGAAGTATATAGAATCTCTTTGTATTAATAAATAGTAAAAATACAGGGTATTACATCACCCACCACTCATTAAGGATTTCATCCTCGAAATTGAAAGAGCAAGATCTAAAACAAAAATGGAAACTTCTCTCGCATCTCTGACTCTAGCTCCCACGAAGCTTCTCCTTCATCTTGATGCTTCCAGTGAATCTTCACCAACGGAATCTCCTTGTTCCTGAGCTTTTTGATTCCATGATCTAGGATCTGCACTGATCCTTCATTAAACGTAACATTTTCGTTGACTTCAATATCCTCAAAATTAATCTCGTACGTTGGGTTGTGAGAACATTTCCGTAGCAAACTGATATGGAACACGTTGTGCACTCCTGACATCTTTGGTAGCAATGCAATTTGATACGCAACTTTCCCATTATGCTCTAGAATCTTGAACAGTCTGATGAATTGCAGTGATAGCGTGCCTCTCTTCTGTGCAAACCTAACGAGGCATTGAAGATGTGAAACCTTGAGTAGCATGTGGTCTCCAATGGCGAAGTCTAAGAGTTTGCATTGCTTGTCAGCATAACTCTTGTGTCGAGTCCGAGCTGTCTTCATCTTTTCACGTACGACTTAAATCTTCTTGTAGGTTTCTCATACCATATCTAGTCCAACAAGTTGAGTATCTCCGACTTCAGCCCAGCATAGTGGCGATCGGCAAGGTCTTTTGTATAAAGCTTCAAACGGTGCCTTTCTTTAGCTCGTATGGTAACAGTAGATGCGTTTCCCAAGAACTCTCAAAATGGATAATGCAAGCACATAGCATGTCTTCCATCACTTAATTGACTTGTTCAATCTATCCGTCAATCTGCGAATGAATGGTTGAACTCAAGTTTAGTGTTGTTTCCATCGCTGTCTGAAGGCTCTTCCAAAACTCTACAGTAAAATGTGAATCTCAATCTGACATGATAGAAATAGGTACACTGTCTAACCATACAATGTGTTGGATGTACATCCAGGTTAAACATTCCACTAGATACGTCATACTGCAGGTGATAAAATGTGCCATCTTCGTAAGTCGATCCACGATTAACCAAATAGTGTCGTAGTTCTACTGTGACTTTGGCAATTCTACCATGAAATCCATGGTTATATGTTCCCATTTCTATTGGGGGAATTTTAATGACTATAGTAATCCAGGTGGTTTCTAATGTTCTGCCTTTACTTTCTTACAAGTAAGACATTGAGATACATACTCAGCTAACTCTCGCTTCATTCCTTCCCACTAGAAATTCCTCTTCAAATCCTTGTACATCTTTGTACCTCCAGGATGAATAGTCATTCATGACTTATGTGCTTCATCTAATATTTATTTTTGAAGATTTTCTTCGTTAGGTACACAGAGTTGATCTTTACATCGTAAGGCTCCATCTGAGCAAACAGTCCAGACCTTTGGTTCCTTTACTGACATCTTAATGAACCATAACTTCAAATTTTCCGTTGTCTATTGCGCTTCTATGATACAAATGATCAAAGTTGGTTGTACCATAAGACATCCAAAATGTTGTCCTTCCATTGGTTCCACTTGCTGAAGATCGAATTCAGCTAACACTTCTAGTGATCTCCATTCTCGCATTAGTAATGCAGCAATAACTAATTAAGGTCTATGACTTAAAGCATCTGCTATGACATTTGCTTTATCTGAATAGTATTGCAATGAAAAATCATATTCCTTGAGTAACTCCATCCATCTTTGTTGTTGGATGTTCAATTTTTCTTGAGAGAACAAATACTTCAAGCTCTTATGATCGAAAAATAGGTCAAACTATTCTCCATAGAGATAGTGTTTCCAAATCTTCAATGCAAACACTATTGCTGCTAATTCTAGATCATGTGTCGAATAATTCTTCTCATGTACCTTCAATTGTCTTGATCCATATGCAATCACGTTCCCGTCTTGCAAAAGCACACAACCAAGTCCTTGGTGTGATGCATCACTATAGATCACATACTTTCTTCCACTCTTAGGTATTGCGAGTACTAGTACAGAAGTCAATATTTCCTTTAACTCTTGAAATGCACCATCATGCTTGTCTATCCATTCATACATTATCTCCTTTCTTGTCAAATTTGTCAAAGGTCCTACTTCTTGGAGAATCCTTCGATAAATCTCTGATAATATCCTACTAGATGAAGAAAACTTTTATCTCCGTCGCATTAGTTAATCAATTCTAGTTTAAGACTGCATCAATCTTAGATAAGTCCACTAAGATACCATCTTGAGATATAACATGTCCCAAGAATTTGACCTCCTATAGCCAAAATTCGCACTTGCTAAACTTCGCATACAACTTATTATCTCGAAATGTCTATAAAGCAATCTGTAAGTGCTTCTTGTGATCCTCCTTCATCTTTGAGTCGATCAAGATGTCATCAATGAAAACTATAATGAATTGATCCAGAAATGGTCTGAATACTATTCATTAAATTGCATGAATACTGCTGAAGCATTCGTCAATCCAAATGGCATAACCAGAAACTCATAGTGCTCGTATCTCATCTTGAACGTAGTCTTTGTCACATCCTCTTATCAAACTAATAACTAGTGATCTCCCAAACGCAGATCGATGTTGGAAAAGATCCTTGATCCTTGTAACTGGTCGAATATATCATCTGTCTGAGGTAGTGGATATTTTTTCTTGATCGTAACCTTGTTCAACTCCCTATAGTCTATATAGAGTCAAAGTGTTCCGTCCTTCTTCTTCACAATTCAACTGGTGCTCTCCAAGTTAACATACTCAGGCGAACAAATCCTAAATCTTTAAGTTCTTGGACTTTCTTCTTCAGTTCCAACATCTCAGTTGGCCCCATCCTATATGGAGTGTTAGATATCGGTAATGTTCCAGGTATTAGTTTCATACAAAAGTCTATTTCTCATTTCAGTGGAAGTCCTTTAATATCCTAGAATACATCTATGAAATCTCGCACAGTAGGAATCTAATCCATCATGAGTTCCATACTTGTACTCTCAATTACAGCTAAACCACTTATTAGAACATGTCTCTCATTGACTGACACTAAAATCTGATCATCGGAAATCCAGGTAAAAGAAATACAATCGCCCTGGTAGGGCAATCTGGCTTGGCACTATATGTAGTCAACCAATCCATCCCTAGGTTAATGTCGAACACTGACATTGATAATATTACCAAGTCAGCTGAAAGGTTTTGATCTTCTAGAGTCAATGGACAATCCTTGCACACTTTACCAAACTTAGTGGTCACTCCTAATGGTGACACAACATTAAGTGCTGGCTTAAGTGTCTACAGTTCTAAACCCAATTGACGCACAATCTTAATAGTGATAAATGAATGTACAGCTTTAGTATTGAATAAATCTTTAACTTGACTGTAAATGAGTACAACCGTACCTTCCAGATGTTGCTACTCATCAGCATTAAAGCATGCTTTTGCTGGGATGATATCATCATCCTTGTCTGATCTGGGGGTCCTTGTATTCCATGAACGGGTGCCCCATAATGTCCTTCGCATGGTGCATGACAATCCTTACTCACATTTCCTTGCTTGTTGCAATTTCGACAGAAGAGATCAATTCGACGGTTTACCCTTGGGGCTGTGCAGAACTTGGCAATGTGCCCGGATTTTAGTAATTAAAACATTCCCCATTACTCGATGGTAGGGCAGTGAGTAGTACCTGATGTTGCAATCCTCACTATTGATATTGTTGGGGTCAAAGATAGCTTAACTGAGGCTTCCTGGTTTTTATCCCAAGTTCTTTTGTTCCTATGAAAATTATCTGTGGTCGTTGTACTGGATAAGCATCCTTTTCCAATCTTGCAGTAAACCTAACAATCCCTTAGAGTGTTCATCCCAATAGTTCTGTGGTATGTCTATCATATGTTGAGCAAATTAAGATAATCGATCAAACTGTGTCGTGTATTCTTGCACAGTCCATCCTCCTTAGACCAGATTGAGAAAGTTCTTCTCCTATTCATCTCTCTCATCTTCTAGGAATTACTTCTCCAGAAATCTTCCTTTGAACGTTTCCCAAGACATCGCCCTTGGAGTGTTCATCCCATAGTGGCTCGCTCAGCTTCCCACCAATTCTCGGTGGCATAGGTGAGCTGGATCGTAGCAAGATAATGCTTATCTTGTTTGCTGCACTCTAATGCTTCAAAGATCAACTCCATCTCTCTTATCCACTGTTCGGCCTTCCATGGTTCTGATAATCCATTGAACTTCTTGGGACGTAATCCCTAAGTAATTGCCTCCAGCTTGTCTTTGCTAAAATGGTGTAACTGGGGGTTGGACATGTCGTTGATTGGTAGCATGGTTGTAGGTATCTCCTATTTGTTTCATCCTCTGCACAAAATCTTCAAAGACTCCGAATGGGTCCATTTCCTTTAGAATAGGTTCTCTAATTCAGGCTTGATGATTCCTCAAAGGTCCTTCCATAGTGTGCTAGGGATGCGTACCTACAAGAGACCTATCGATTAGGTAAAAGTCTTCTCAGAGGAACAAAATCAAGAAAAGCGATAAACAGTAATAAGAACTAACAATTCTACTAATCTGTGTATAACACTCAAATATACAACCAATATCAAAAGATGTACCGCATAGTACACACTAGTCAAACTGTGTACCACATAGGACATAGACTAAAACAGTTCTAAGATCAGTTATTTATAATACTACTACTACTGATAATATCTATACAAAGCTATGGTCAAATAGCTATCTCTCAAGCTCCCAAAAATCATGTGGACAACGTGTCCTGATAAAACTAACAAAAACTAAACCTCCTCCATATCCTGACTCAAAAGTCATCAACGTCTAATCCTGCTGAGGGTGCCTCATCCTCTGAAACGATATCCATCTCTATAGGTAGGTCATCCTCCACTGGTGCAGCAAGTCGTCCAATAACTACTCCTATATCTCAGTCCTCAATTAATCAAGTTTTTTAACCTAAGAGGGGACATGGATAGGTTCTGAAACAAATAATCAAGAGAAGTAAACATACCTAGCAAACTAAAATGAAATGCATGTTGATTTTTAGAAAAGGGGACCTCTCAATCCCCGGGATAGATGAGAAGAAAAGATTCGATCTTGGAGGAGCATGAAATGGGTGACCAATCTCATTCTCTATGATCCTCTTTGATTAGTAGTCACAAAGACTCCCGAATTTGCATGAATGCAATGTAATGAGCCTAGAATGTGCAAGGTTGTAGTGTGTGTATGTGTCTGTGTGTGTATGTGTTCATGGATTCCCTAAAGTGACATGGAGGCACGAAACATGGATGCATGGATGATGAATGGTATGGTAGAATGCAACCAAATGTAGAAAAATCACAATCATGGGTCATGACCTACATAGGATGCATGAACATGTCATATCAAAACATAGAAGTCAAAAAGTGCTTGCCGTGAATAATAGACAGAATGTTTGCATCATCTTGTAAAAATGGAAAATAAGGGGGGGGGGGGGGGGGGGGGGGGGGGGGGGGTTAGAAGCATGTAAAATTCATGAAATTCTACAGAGATCATCCTTATTGAGTCTAGAACACATGGGAAATAGCCAAACTACATTTATAATTATAGAATGAGAGAAATCAAACAAACAAGAGAGGTTATTTAGAAATAGAGATCGTACTATCGACTGAAATATAAATAAATCTTTAAGATAGCATTTAAATGCTCCTAACTACCACAATATACATACAGTTACCTAACACATTAAAGTGTAAGGGATAATAAATTTGGAGCACACTTAATGGGAAAAATAGTCTGAAATAAATGCTCAAAGCCAGCCCCCCAACCGACCCCAATTGATTGGGACACAAGGCTTGGTTTGATTTGGTTTGGTTAAGTTATGTAGGAGCCCTTTCAAGCAATTCACATTTAAACCAAAAATCTAGGACATGCATTTATGATTTAGGAAGACTTTCAATATGTTTTCATCATCATCTATTGAGTGTTGAACTCAGAATATCATTTTGAAGTCAGCTTGCTCACTGTATTGGGAGTTTTTGAGGAAAAATAACTTTAGTCTTTGAAAATCCAAGGCTTGGGGTTTTAGGGGGTTCTAAAATGAAGGCTTTGAAGAGATATTTTTAGAACTCAAATGAAGGTTTCACCACTTGGAGTGTCACCTTAGAAAAAAAAATCAAAGTTTACCAAGAACATTAACAATAAAAGCCTCCATTTGAATATCAACATCAAGAATCCATAGAAGCTTGTGTGTATTTGCATCATCTAGGTGATAATGAAATGAAATAATCCAAGAAAATAAAATTGAAATGTGGTAGGGAAGAGATGAACATAATATCAAGAAGATGAAAAATAGAAATAAGATTGAGGAAGAAGATGCAAGAATGCAAATAGAATCAAATTAGAAGTGGGGATTGAGAGTAGATTGTGCAAATGTAAATAAAGAAAATAGAAATAGAAAGGACGTTAGGAGAGACTATGCAAGGATGAGAAATAAACTAAAATACAAATGGGTTTAAGAGGAGATTATGCAAGGGTGTTAAATAAAAATAAAAATGAAATGGGATTAGGAGAAGAGATGATGATCAACCAAAATGTAAAACTATAATAAATGAACAACAATATATTAATAGACTAATAGCTCGATATTTCTCTCTTATTTGGTGACTTTTAACATGGAAGTGGACCTTTAACTCATAAATTCTCAAGAACTAGTAAGTTTGAGTTAGGAATGGTTGGAAGATGAAGTAATATTGATGAAACTCAAGTTTAGAAACTCCTTTTTGATTGAAAAACAGTAATTAGACCCTCACTCTCACTCTTCTCTTCCTGTCTCGATCTCTTCCTCATCCAAACAAGATTTCTAAACATTTTCTTCTACTCCTCAAAATGAAGAATTTAGGGGATGTATTGTAGCACCCAGAATTTTCTACAAATTCCACGTAGGAATACCAGATTAGTGACGTCACCTTAATGATGGCTACAGAAGGTCCACTAGGATGACCACAATTAGGAGTCCTTATTAGGATCCTTAGTAATCGTCTTGACGACGACTACGTTGATTCAAATTTAGTGCCTATTAGAATGGTCGTAACCCCAGCATATATATATATATATATATAATTTCTATATTAGAACCTTAGGTAGACCTGCATTTGGACCCGCACATCCTGGTACAGGTTTACATTTTCAGTCTCACTTATAGTCAGTAGTGTATCTACCCGTGAATGGGACCCACACTATACTTAGGAACCAAGTGGACCCCACCCTGATAATCTACCCTTGGATACACACAACATACACATGCACGTACTTTGGGACTCAAGAACACGTCCATATGCACAACCTGAGAATGGGACCCATACCATTCCTTGATGGTCATGTGGACCCCACCTGTGTCTACCCTTAGAAACACACAACGCACATACCTAGGTATACATTGGTGCACCCACTACACACAACCAAATCTCCCTCACCTTCCCTCTATAAATGCACCCCCTCACCTTCATATCATTCACACAACCCCACAAATCTGTGTTTACAGATTAGAGATACACAGAGAGAGATACCGAGAGTGAGAGAGAGAGAGAGCTTAAACCAAACCTCACACACACACACTCTCGGCCTTGTTACACAACACACCCCTACATTGAAGACTAAACCCCCTCCCTGCGCTGTCCCCACACTGTCCACCACACTACCCTCCACACCCTCTCTGTACGCAGCACACACACACACGAACCAGAGAAGTATAGAAGAAGGAGAACTAGACCGAAGAAGAAAAGAGAGAGATCTGAGCACCCTGAGGTAACCAAACACCTCCTATTAAATTCTAGACCCATGCATGTCCATTAGGAGACCCTAGGACCTGCATGCATGAAGCCAAACAGAGCCTAGGGCTCTACATGAGCTCCGGCGACCATGAAAGCCCCAATTGAAAGCTTGATTTCTCAAGTATGATCAAAACCCCTTTTGATCATACCAAACAAACCCTAGTGGACCCAGATGAACCCCACATGAACAGAAATTCAAATGGAGATCATTTGATCGGCTATGCAGGCCGTTATTCCCGGAAAAAGCCAAAACGATAATCCACTGGTAGGTGAACCAAACGAATAGACCGGTTTCTCAGCTCCTAGTATGTGATAGAGGGGCCATTTCCGGTCACAATGCCGTTGGTTTCATGGATTTTGGGTTAGAAACGAGAGAGATATGAAGAGAGAGAGAGTCTCCGGCGAGGCTCGATTTTCCGGCGGCTCAAGCTCGCCGGAGAAGAAGAAGAAGAAACCCGTCTGGATTCCGGGTTATAACAAGCGGGTTAGGGGCGGGTTAGGATGTGTGCATAGATGGGTCAGGGTTTGGGTTTGGGTCGGGTTAAGTTAACCCATGGGTCAACTTAAGTAGCACGACGTCGTTTGACGTCGGGCTGACTTTGGTCGGGTTCGGGTAAACGGAGCGGGTTAGTGTGTGAGTAGGAATGGGTTAGGGTAGCGGGCCGGGTTGGGCTTATATGACCTGTGGGTCATTTTAAGTCTAACGGCGTCGTTTTGGCGCCGGGTTGTGTCTGGGGCGGGTTCGGGTTTTTGGGTAGGGTCGTGTTGTGTCTGTAGTTGGGTTCCGGTTCGGGTGTAGGTCCAACCCGAATGGGTTTTAGGGTGGGTTTCTTTTGAGTGTGTAATTGGGTAGTTCGTTTAGGTTGGGTCGGGTCAGGGTTGACCCGATGGGTCTGTTGATTGGGCGCCTCTGTGTGTGCAAACGGGTGATCCGTTTAGGTCGGGTCGGTTCGGGTTTGACCCGTCGGGTCTGTGGATTTTGTTTTATTATTATTATTAATATTATTATTATTAGTTTTAATTAATTTAAAAATGATTTAAATTATTTTAATAATTATATATGGTTTATAATTAATACTATTAATATTTACATTATAGAATATTATTTTAATATTCTATATATATCATTATTATATTATACATATTTATTATTTATTATTTATATGCTTAACATAAATAATAAATATCAGTTTTAAATAGTTTTAAATAGGTAATAAATACTTATATGTATTTATAAATTCTGGAAAATTAGGGTAATGACCCTGGGACTATTTTATTACATAATGTATGTTATAAAGCTATAATATTATAGTCAAATATTTTTAATAATTAATAAGGAGCTATTTTATGAGTATATTAATTATTAAAATTACCGTACGAGCTCTGAAAATTATGAGATAAATACTGGTAGTGTATTTTAATATCTAGTATTTAATAAAAATATTTCCAAGTACTGATTCCTTTGTATAATTATATTTATGCATTTAAATCCCGTTTCGGGTATTTTCTGGTATATTTTATCTTCAATAATTCGTAATAAATAATCTAGGACTCCGAAAATTACGCGGTCAGTTCCCAGAGTCTTAGAATAATGTCTAGAACATTTCCTTCAAGTTTGGTGACTTTTCGACTCGGTCAAAAATACAGCCTGTCTTGTAGGGCCCGCATTAGTGTAGTAAGCCCTGCATATTACCTCGTAAAACGCGACGGACTCTGATTTGAGTCTAGTCAATGGCGTTGAACTTAGAATGACACGTAGATCACTACCTTGACCTTTATGTCTTCATTTGGTAAAATTACCATTTTGCCCCTATAGTTGTACTCATACATTATTACTGTTTATTCCATTTATTGTTGTAGAACTTGACGGTTATCCGCTTTTCGAGGATCGGTGACTCGAGGTGAGTTTCTTAACCTCACTCTAATACTAATAAGATTAATATAAGATGTTTAAAAGCTACCTGTATGATATTTTGTATAAGTGATAAGCTGAATTATGATGTTACGTGTATTCCAATAATTATAAGACTGTGCAAAGCATGTTATGGTAGTGCTATCGCATACGTGAGCATGTCAAGGGTTCTATCTATATGTTATCGGTATCAAATCCACGTTATGTGATCCATGCTCTATATGTTACGTTTCTGCTGTGATTTGTTAAATGCACGATTTACGATGTTGTGGTCATGAATAAATACGCATGCTATGATAATAATAAAGAGAATGAAAGCGGTTTTGCATATGGGTATCGATAGTGGACTCACTTGTATTTCATGACATGTGTTAGCATGCATTGTCTGAAAAAGAGAGGTGTTTGATGAGAATGTGAATGAGATGAGATGTGAACGTAAAAGAGATGCAATTTCTGGATCCGATGGATCAACGGCTAACGAGCCAGGTGGACATGAACAGTTAGGGTTCCTAGCGCGCCTCTCACCGTTGAAGACATCCGGTGATGCGCATACGTAGTTGAAGACGTCCCATGTATCGTTGAAGACGTCCGGCTAGTGCTCTAATATACTTCTCAGCCGTGTAGACGACCGGTGAGAGTATACACATGGTTGAAGACGTCCCATGTGCCAGTTTTATTGTTTACAGATAGTGTGCGCCGTGAAGACGTCCGGTGACCTATCAAGGGAATGAGTATGAATTGGCTGTGATAGCATGTTATCATCCTTGATATACCGCGTATTGTCAAGTGGATGAGAAAGAGAAAGTGAATGATGAGATTGAGTTGATGAGTAAAAATGATTTGGTTCAAAATGATTTGGTTTGGAAAGTTTTGATTTTAAAATGAAATGGTTTTGAAAAGTATCTGTTTTAAAAAGCAAGTGTCTAGGAAAAGAGTTGGGGAGTGAGTCACATTGGCCATGCATTTGCATGCACGAGTTTATAATAAGGAGAATGTTTTCTATGATGTTATGATTATCTGTTTATCTGTTTTATTGAGACCTCTGCTATGCCCATGGAGAGAATGCGTCTTTTGATAAGAGATTAATCATACCTTAAAGTACTAAACTATGACGTGAGTTGAGAGATGTTTTGTATTTATTGATTATTGGTGCGGTTGAGCCTCTCACTCAACCTTGTTCCAAGGCTGACGGCATGTTACGCCCTGGGAATTTGTATGCCCAGAGTGTTGCAGGTTCGGAGATAAATAGAAGAGTTCAGGATGCAGTACCGTGGAGCCAAGAAGAATAAAGCCTTGCCCAAGACCTGATAGACAGTTTCTCAAGTTTTAAGATTATGTAAATTATTTAGTATGGCCTCTATATTAAGATTGAAGTTATTGTAACCCTTGTTTAATTTCCGCTGCTGTATTTATACTCTGATAAGTTTAGATCATGCTTATGCTCTAGCATTTTCCCTTATGATTGCACGGTGCGGAGTTAGAAGGACAGGACGGTTAACAAACTAGTCACGTGTCTACGGACCCATAAAGGAAAATTTTTATCTTCCCTATTTTTGGCCTACTCCGGGGCATGACAGGGTTTTAGTGGTATCAGAGCCTAGGTTTAGGCCTTTACCGTTTGTCCTATACACTTTAAGTTATAAACCATTAGATCTTTTTCCCACTTATGAAGATACTAACCCTATGATAGTTTATATTGGACAGGTTAGCATGGAACCCTTCTATGTACAAGACGGGTTTGGAGGACATTGGGTTTACCCAGATCGTATAGAGCCTGCAGACCCAGAGTTGTACCGACTAAGGATTCGACGGAGTGCTCAGCAGCATTTGGAGGAAAACATGTGGCATAATGTACATGTATTGGGAATTGAGGAACCAGAGATCCTGCAAATAGAGGCACATTACCGGGAAAACACCCTTAGACTTGTTCATCAGGAAGCAGCCAGGATGACTCATGACAGCTATACCTGTCGAGTCATGACTTTTCGAGTTAAGCTGATGCCCCCACCAGGACCCGTAGGACCATCTTTTGCTATGCCACCCCCAGTACCAGAGGAGTCCATAGTTGGTACACCCTTGACCGTTGAGCCAGTTATGGGGATTGATAGGGAGGAGGATGATGATGGAGAAGTTCCAAAAAAGGAGACCAATTCTGTGGAGGATGCTGATTCCGCAGTCAATGTTGAACCAACTAAGAATGTGGGCAAGAAACCACCCAAGAAAGACATAGCTGAGAAGGGGAAGTCGAAGGTCGAGGATCTGGGTGATTGAGAGATTCTGTGATAGGACTAGTAGCCCATCTTTTGTGTATATAACTGTACTCAGGCATGTAACACATAGTAGTAGTAACGTGTACGCCTTTCATGTATCTGTTGTTGGCATTATTCCCTACTAGGTACTTACTTAGCGTACGCACTCTCTGATGTAAATGTTTTTGTAACTATGTTGCACTATGTTTAAATCTATCTATGGAGATTATCTTTAACTTGACATATATATTTTTCACGTGGATGTACTTCTTGCTTGTAATTAGTAAATTGATTTAAGCTTGTATACTCTTAGTCTACAAAAATGACTAACAAATACCCACGATGAGTCGAGCCATAGAAGTCACAAGTGCAAAATTCAGAAGTAGGAATTATTGTAGGTTCAGGGAGTCAGACTTGGAACAATTAGCAGTAACTCAAGGTTTAGATAGAATTAAGAAAGCAACCCCCTTTATCACTATGAAACTTTAAGATATTTCATTAATTAGCATCAGTACTAAGTTAGTTTTCTGTGTTGGGCAGGCTAGCATGGAGCACCAGATAGAGTACGATGCTGCAGAGGGACAGTACAGGGTCACCTTGGAAAGACAGTTTACCCCTCGAGGATTTGGTCATGTTAGCAACACCATCAGGCATAGAGTTCGCCAGAGTATAAGGAAGTGGACACGTTGTTTCTTCCGTGAGAGACCTATTCCAGAGTTAGCATATCATAGAGTGATAGCACTGCGCTTGCTGTCTGCTGAGATGGAGGAGATTCCTCATGCCCTTGGAAACCTTGCAATCCATGACCAGGACGAACCACAAGAAGACGTAGTACACTTTGTTACCCCTGCAAGTTCTGACGATGACTCAGATGATGATTGACACGCGAATATTCTTGTGTGCTCTTGTGCAATACCCAAGTGTAGGTAGAAGTGCAAGTAGTAACTGGTAAGACCAGGTCGATCCCACAGGGAAGGTGTTAACCTATTAACTTAGACTAAACTCAAAAGAAAGGAAATAAAATTCAATAAGATTTAATAATGGTGCAGAACACAAAGTTCCACAAACTAAGACTACTAACGAAAGCAATTTGAATTTAACTAAAGAACTAAATAGCCAACTAACGCAATATTTCAAAACAGATTTTTCTTAATAAAAGGAAGTGTCGGGATCACACAAATCCACTGTGACACAGCCATCTACCATGCAGTTACATTGAAGCACTAAGGAGTACACTACCTATAGTATGCCGTATTTCTCTTAAAATAAAGAATCCATAGCCCTTTCATGTCCGAGACTATATCATCACAGTTAACTTAAAACACGTGAAAGCGGTTTAATTCAATAGTTAAGACTCGCACCTACAATGGTGTTAGCATTTAAGGTGGTTTGCAAAATATATTGAAAGAAATTGCCTTTGGGCCTTGATTTTAGAAACTGTTTTGACAAACTGCGCATTTAGGGACAGTATGATAACAAATCTCAAAAACAAAAGGTCCTGAAATGCTGCAGGGAACATCCTCAAGAATCAGAGAGTTCGATCGATCGACGATCGTTCGATCGATCGAAAGCCTTCATCCCTCAATCGATCGAAATGTCCTTCGATCACTTGACTATCTCTGGTTCGATCGATCGAACTTCCTCCGATCGATCGAATACAGGATTTATTCTGCTGCATGGCAGAGGCTAGAGATCACTGTTTCATTGTGTTCTCCCAACCCTAGGACTACTCAGACATTGTCTGGAGTGTCACAGGTTGGTGTTTAACGTAACGATTCATTAAAGTACCGTTTGGCTCGAGTTTAATCATGAAAATTATAGAAAAACTATTGAATACCTATTTCTCCTATGAAAACTGATGATTGTAACAGACTAAACTATGAGATTAAGTAAGAAGAATGTAAATAAACAATAATATGAAACCTGGAATGTTAACAAACTCGTATTGAATGTAGAATCCTTCAAAACTTAAGCATAATCCAATGTTAAACCTACAAAACAAGCAAAGCTCTCTCTCTCTCTCTATATGAAAACTGATTAAAAGTAAAGTTGGGCGTCCCTTGGGACGCATACAATGCTCATATATATAGAATACCTAAAGGCTAGGGTTACAATTTCACAACTGCTGCGTACGCGAAAGTTTCTGAAAATACCATGTTCGATCGATCGACCATTTCTCGATCGATCGAACATTTGGAACTCAAGCGCTTCAACCTTCTTTAAGCGATCGAACCTTCGATCGATCGAACTATAGTCGATCGCTCGAACTTCAAACTTTAGCTTTGAATTCTTTTGTCTGCACTACAGCATTCCAGTTGTCCTGACGTTCATCTCTCTAGTCGACACATCAGAGATCTGCACAAACAATAGCTAAAACAATACAACTTATCATAGATTAATCACATTGTATGAAAACTAGCCTTGTAATGCAAATTGCAGATAAAACGGGAAGTTGTGATTAAAACCAATGCAATTCTTCCTTTTAGCGCGGTTGTATTTTACAAATACCCCCGCTTTGCAATGATCCAGATGAAGACCCATTAGCGGAGCGTGAGATGATGGAGGACCCCGATTGGCCCCTAGAGCCAGCCTGGGATGCATTTATACGTATCCCTCCGATTGACTTTCCACCATCCAGTGACTTAGGAGAGGTGACCTCGGACTCTGATGTTGAGAGAGATGGAGGATGGATTCTTAGCTAGGTCATCTTATGTTCTTATTCCACTTCTTTTGATGTATTCCAAATGGATAAAACTAGTATTTGTACTTTTGCTGTACCTTTTTATTTTCTGATCAGTAGTAGTTTGCCCGTGACTTAACTTAAACATAATTGTATGGATGAGACGAATTCTTACTAATTGCTAATCTTACCCCGTATACTTTTATTACTAATAAGAATGTAGGATTCACCATTGATTGATAGATATTTAGGCACTGACGAATTTCCTGAGATGGATCTCGGAACAGTTAGCTCAACCTAGAATCAAGAAAGACCAAGGATAGGGATGCCTTACCCTTGATCCTAGTAGTGGTTGTGACAACCGTTATTTGTTAAGAATCTCTGTTGACTCGATGAAATGTTACTGTTACTTGTCATGTGATCAGACGAGATAAGATAAGATATTGACCAAATAGGTGTTAACTCGTAGGTATAACCCTTGCTAGCATACACCATGGTTAAGAGAAAACGAAATACTAAGAATTCACCCGACGGACCAACAAATGTGATACCTCCAGCAGTAGATCCAACAAGATTGATAGGAGCCCTTGTCCGATGTATGGAGCAAGCAAGTGACCACCTGGACCGCGTCATCAACAACGGAAATGCTCGTCAGACCGGAGATAAACTGCTTGAGAGATTCCGTGCACTTAGACCAGGGACTTTCACTGGAATGACAGAAGCATGGGAAGCTGAGCAATGGCTTCGTGATATGGAACGAATATTTCAAGCCCTTGAATGCAACGAGACTGAGAAAAGACGTTTGGCTGTTTTCCAATTGACGTATTCGGCAGTCGACTGGTGCGAATCTGTCGAAGCTACAGTGGGCGATGATGTTACAAGAAGAATGACATGGGAATCATTCAAAACGAAATTCCTAGCAAAGTACTTCCTAAGAACAGAAAGAAACAAGAAGAAAAAGGAATTTATAGAGCTAGTTCAAGGCAACATAACAGTACAAGAATACACAGAAAAATTTGAGAGACTATCGCGATTTGCTCCTTACATAGTAGATACTCAGCGAAATAAAACACTGCAATATTACGAAGGACTAAATCCAGACATTCAAAAGACAGCAGCAGTATACCTTGATCAATCATTCGAAGAAATGGTCGAATTAGCCACACAACTGGAGAACGTAGCTCTGAACAGCAAGAAACTAGAGATCCACCAACAAGGAGGAAAAGATAACTGGTTCCAGGGAACCAACCCAGGAGGAAGTCGAAGAATCAAGCAAGTGTCACAGGCAACCACTCGAATGCAGTCTGCAATCACTAGAAGAAACTCTAGACACCTCCAGGATCATCACAAAAGATAGAAAAGCAATGACAGAAGAGTTAGTCAGACAGCCGTTCAGACGCACGTAAAGCAACGTGACATCTGCTACGACTGCAGAATACCTGGACACCACTCCAAAGAATGCACAGCACCGAAACAACTCGCAGGACAACATGTGCGGTGTTTCAATTGTTGAAAGACAGGTCACATACGCAAAGTTTGTCCCGAACAAGAGCTTCAGCACAATGCTCCATCCCTACAGAGATCCAGAATGAGAGCACGCAGATCAGGAAATAAATCTCAGCACTGAATAAAATGGAAGACCGAAGGTACCATGCCCACTGCTAGAACTTTGAACCTTATATGGAAATGATATTACAAGATGATTGGGGACATTCGAGAGGAATTATGAGAAGGAGCTGAGGTATTTCCAGGAAATCAGACCCCAGATCAATTGACAACAACTTATGGTCCAATAGACCATTTAGATTGATAAGAGCGCCTGAGTTAGTGTAGAACGACTAACCTAATGGATAAGGATTCGTATAATTTTAGACCTAGCAAACTCCTAATTTCAAGGACGAAATCCTAAAATAAGGTGGGTAGAGATGTAGCACCCAGGATTTTCTACAAATTCCACGTAGGAATATCAGATTAGTGACGGCACCTTAATGATGGGTACAGAAGGTCCACTAGGATGACCACAATTAGGAGTCCTTATTAGGATCCTTAGTAATCGTCTTGACGACGACTACGTTGATTCAAATTTAGTGCCTATTAGAATGGTCGTAACCCCAGCATATATATATATAATTTCTATATTAGAACCTCAGGTAGACCTGCATTTGGACCTGCAGATCCTGGTACAGGTTTACATTTTCAGTCTCACTTATAGTCAGTAGTGTATCTACCAGTGAATGGGACCCACACTATACTTAGGAACCAAGTGGACCCCACCCTGATAATCTACCCTTGGATACACACAACATACATATGCACGTACTTTGGGACTCAGGAACACGTCCATATGCACAACCTGAGAATGGGACCCACACCATTCCTTGATGGTCATGTGGACCCCACCTGTGTCTACCCTTAGAAACACACAACACACATACCTAGGTATACATTGGTGCACCTACTACACACAACCAAATCTCCCTCACCTTCCCTCTATAAATGCACCCCCTCACCTTCATATCATTCACACAACCCCACAAATCTGTGTTTACAGATTAGAGATACACAGAGAGAGATACTGAGAGTGAGAGTGAGAGAGAGCTTAAACCAAACTTCACACACACACACTCTCGGCCTCGTTACACAACACACCCCTACATTGAAGACTAAACCCCCTCCCTGCGCTGTCCCCACACTGTCCACCACACTACCCTCCACACCCTCTCTGTACGCAGCACACACACACGCACGAACCAGAGAAGTATAGAAGAAGGAGAAGTAGACCAAAGAAGAAGAGAGAGAGAGATCTGAGCACCCTGAGGTAACAAACACCTCCTCTTAAATTCTAGACCCATGCATGTCCATTAGGAGACCCTAGGACCTGCATGCATGAAGCCAAACAGAGCCTAGGGCTCTGCATAAGCTCCGGCGACCATAAAAGCCCCAATTGAAAGCTTGATTTCTCAAGTATGATCAAAACCCCTTTTGATCATACCAAACAAACCCTAGTGGACCCAGATGAACCCCACATGAACAGAAATTGAAATGGAGATCACTTGATCGGCCATGCCGGCCGTTATTCCCGAAAAAGCCAAAACGATAATCCACTGGTAGGTGAACCAAACGAATAGACCGGTTTCCCAGCTCCTAGTATGTGATCGAGGGGCCATTTCTGGTCACAATGTCGTTGGTTTCATGGATTTTAGGTTAGAAACGAGAGAGATATGAAGAGAGAGAGAGTCTCCGGCGAGGCTCGATTTTTCGGTGGCTCAAGCTCGCCGGAGAAGAAGAAGAAACCCGTCTGGGTTCCGGGTTATAACAAGCGGGTTCGGGTCGGGTTAGGATGTGTGCATAGATGGGTCAGGGTTTGGGTTTGGGTCGGGTTAAGTTTACCCATGGGTCAACTTAAGTAGCACAACGTCGTTTGACGTCGGGCTGACTTTGGTCGGGTTCGGGTAAACGGAGCGGGTTAGTTTGTGAGTAGGAATGGGTTAGGGTAGCGGGCCGGGTTGGGCTTATATGACCCGTGGGTCATTTTAAGTCTAACGGCGTCGTTTTGGCGCCGGGTTGTGTCTGGGGCGGGTTCGGGTTTTTGGGTAGGGTCGTGTTGTGTCTGTAGTTGGGTTCCGGTTCGGGTGTAGGTCCAACCCGAATGAGTTTTAGGGTGGGTTTCTTTTGAGTGTATAATTGGGTAGTTCGTTTAGGTTGGGTCGGGTCAGGGTTGACCCAATGGGTCTGTTGATTGGGCGCCTCTGTGTGTGCAAACGGGTGATCCGTTTAGGTCTGGTCGGGTCGGTTCGGGTTTGACCCGTCGGGTCTGTGGATTTGTTTTATTATTATTATTAATATTATTATTATTGTTATTATTATTATTATTATTATTATTATTATTATTATTATTATTATTATTATTAGTTTTAATTAATTTAAAAATGATTTAAATTATTTTAATAATTGTATATGGTTTATAATTAATACTATTAATGTTTATATTATAGAATGTTATTTTAATATTCTATATATATCATTATTATATTATACATATTATATATTTATTATTTATATGCTTAATATAAATAATAAATATCAGTTTTAAATAGTTTTAAATAGGTAATAAATACCTATATGTATTTAGAAATTCTGGAAAATTAGGGTAATGACCCTAGGACTATTTTATTACATAATGTATGTTATAAAGCTATAATATTATAGTCTAATATTTTTAATAATTAATAAGGAGCTATTTTATGAGTATATTAATTATTAAAAATACCAAACGAGCTTTGAAAATTATGAGATAAATTCTGGTAGTGTATTTTAATATCTAGTATTTAATAAAAATATTTTCAAGTACTGATTGCTTTGTATAATTATACTTATGTATTTAAATCTCATTTCGGGTCTTTTCTGGTATATTTTATCTTCAATAATTCATAATAAATAATCTAGGACTCCGAAAATTACGAGGTCAGTTCCTAAAATCTAAGAATAATGTCTAGAACATTTCCTTAAAATTTGGTGACTTTTCAACTCGGTCGAAAATACAGCCTGTCTTGTAGGGCCTGCATTAGTGTAGTAAGCCCTGCATATTACCTCGTAAAATGTGACGGACTCCGATTTGAGTCTAGTCAATGGCGTTGAACTTAGAATGACACGTAGATCACTACCTTGAGGTTTATGACTTCATTTGGTAAAATTACTATTTTGCCCCTATAGTTGTACTCATACATTATTACTGTTTATTCCATTTATTGTTGTAGAACTTGACGGTTATCCGCTTTTCGAGGATCGGTGACTCGAGGTGAGTTTCTTAACCTCACTCTAATACTAATAAGATTAATATAAGATGTTTAAAAGCTACCTGTATGATATTTTGTATAAGTGATAAGCTGAATTATGATGTTACGTGTATTCCAATAATTGTAAGACTATGCAAAGCATGTTATGGTAGTGCTATCACATACGTGAGCATGTCAAGGGTTTTATCTATATGTTATCGGTATCAAATCCACGTTACGTGATCCATGTTCTATATGTCACGTTTCTGCTGCAAATTGTTAAATGAACGATTTACGATGTTGTTGATTGGAATAAATACGCATGCTATGATAATAATAAAGAGAATGAAAGCGGTTTTGCATATGGGTATCGTTAGTGGACTCACTTGCATTTCATGACATGTGTTAGCATGCATTGTCTGAAAAAGAGAGGTGTTTGATGAGAATGTGAATGAGATGAGATGTGAACGTAAAAGAGATGCGATTTCTGGATCCGATGGATTAACGGCTGATGAGCCGGGTGGACATGAACGGTTAGGGTTCCTAGTGCGCCACTCGCCGTTGAAGACGTCCGGTGATGCGCATACGTGGTTCAAGACGTCCCATGTATCGTTGAAGACGTCCGGCTAGTGCTCTAATATACTTCTCAGCCGTGTAGACGACCGATGAGAGTATACACATGGTTGAAGACGTCCCATGTGCCAGTTTCATTGTTTACAGATAGTGTGCGCCGTGAAGACGTCCGGTGACCTATCAAGGGAATGAGTATGAATTGGCTGTGATAGCATGTTATTATCCTTGATATACCGCGTATTGTCAAGTGGATGAGAAAGAGAAAGTGAATGATGAGATTGAGTTGATGAGTAAAAATGATTTGGTTTGGAAAGTTTTGATTTTAAAATGAAATGGTTTTGAAAAGTATCTGTTTTAAAAAGCAAGTGTCTATGAAAAGAGTTGGGGAGTGAGTCACATTGGCCATGCATTTGCACGCACGAGTTTATAATAAGGAGAATGTATTCTATGATGTTATGATTATCTGTTTATCTGTTTTATTGAGACCTCTGTTATGCCCGTGGTGAGAATGCGTCTTTTGATAAGAGATTAATCATACCTTAAAGTACTAAACTATGACGTGAGTTGAGAGATGTTTTGTATTTATTGATTATTGGTGCGGTTGAGACTCTCACTCAGCCTTGTTCCAAGGCTGACAGCATGTTACGCCCTGGGCATTTGTATGCCCAGAGTGTTGCAGGTTCGGAGATAGATAGAAGAGTTCACGATGCAGTACTGTGGAGCCAAGAAGAATAAAGCCTTGCCCAAGACCTGATAGACAGTTTCTCAAGTTTTAAGATTATGTAAATTATTTAGTATGGCCTCTGTATTAAGATTGAAGTTATTGTAACCCTTGTTCAATTTCCGCTTCTGTATTTATACTCTGATAAGTTTAGATCATGCTTATGCTCTAGCATTTTCCCGTATGATTGCACGGTGCGGAGTTAGAAGGACAGGACGGTTAACAAACTACTCACGTGTCTATGGACCCATAAAGGAAATTTTTTATTTTCCCTATTTTTGGCCTACTCCGGGGCGTGACATTTATACAGGCAAAAGTGGGGGGAGTTTTGGATTGAAAAAGTTCTCATATTGGTCCAAACAAGCTGTAGACAAGAAATAATGTCATTTTGGCTTCAATTAACTCCAAAAGTTACCACAAAAAAACTAAAAAATTGGGGTTGGCTGGAGCCAGTGCCATTGCAGCACTGCTCTTCAAACATCCCAAAATTTTCATTTAGGCCCCCCAAACTTCTGGTATTCGTGAAAAGGCCCTATTTCATTCAAAATTCATAGAAATATATACGAAAACTGAGCTTGTGATATACCGCTGGAAGGTATTGAGGTTGACTATCCATAAAAAATAGTTCAGATTCGATTTTCACTTTGGAAAAGTTTGCAGTATTTGCGATAAAAGCCGATTTGATCGCTTTTTTTGCCTTCAAAAATTCGTAATAAATTCGTTTTAAGTTCAAAAATTATGTGCAATATGCCATTGCAAAGCTATTAGCCTCTAGTATTGATAAAAAAAATATTTCAAATTTTCAAAGGTGCTTTGATTTTTGGCTCAAAATCATGGCCAGATCGGTCATACCGGGAAGATTTGGGAACCTTTGGGAGCTAGCATTTTTGTTCAATTTTTATCTAAAACACTTTATAGGGCTTTTTATATGATATAGCACGATTTTTGAGCTTTTGGACCAAATTTGGCAGGTTTGGGCTTTCAAGAGCATTAAGGGCATTTTTACCTATTCTTGAGCATTTCGAAAGATAGAATTGACCTCCAAATGTCCTTTTTGCATGTTTTCAATCATCAAGAGTCATCGAGCTAATAGACGTCTCAATCTGATAGCCAAAAAAATGGGGTATCTATAGTATGCTATTCATTGGTTACAAGATATGAACTTCCATAGGATAGAATCAATGAGATGTGTTAGAGGGTGATCGACATTCAGAGGCACTACTTGAGACGGTTGTCATTGGATTTTTGTTAATGGTGAACACTAGCTAAGCTATGTGTAAGTTACTTCACTTGAATTTTTATCCAAAAACTTAGGGACCAAAAGGTCAGGTCATAACCTATTTTGCAAGAGTTGCATAGCGGACAGCCATCATGGGATTCCCAATAAAAGATAAAATAATGACCTGCACTCGTGGGCTTTGTTTTATTGTGTAGACATTCTAAGAACTTTGTTTATATAATACAATTCTTAAGGATTCCTCTATTTCATACTCCCTCTGTCCCTTAAAAATAGTCCAATATTGGGAACTCAACTTTTTAAAGGACAAAAAGAATCTACACCTATTTTCTACATTTGCCCTAATCATTACAACTAATTTTTTAGTTTTGTCTTGTCGTAGATTTCAAGGAAGGATAGTTTTGTAAATTGAGTAGAAATTGTATAATTATTTTGGAAGATGGACAATAATTTTGGGACATCCCAAAATGGAATGCAGGACTATTTTTAAGAGACGGAGGGAGTATATAGTAATTTTTTTGTATTCATAACTATGGTGTCTTTTATTTAATTTTTTACTTCAGATTCAATATGTCTGCATTTTGTCTACTTGCCACCATACTCACTCAGAATGAATTTACTAGATATGACTTACTAGATGGAAAAAAAATCTTAATATTGTGTTCATTGTGGAAGCTCACATATAAGTTCTTATTGAACCTTATTCTGACGAGCTCCCGAAAAATGCTTCATTGGCTGGTAGGCATGCCTATGATAAGTGGAAGAAGTCATATGAAATAGCTCATTGCTACATGCTTGCCTCTATAGCTCGTGTGTTGCGACATCAAATCCAAATGAGTGAATCTGCTTGTACAATCGTAACTAGCCTCAAAGAGATGTCTAGAGAGCATGGAAGACCTACTAGGCAGTTATGGACCCACCAGGATCCGAGGTCCTGGCATCTTCCCTCGATAGTGTCCCAGGACAGATCCCAAGGATCACACTTCAGAGAAAACTAGAACCTCCTCACGCGGTCCTAGAGATAAAGAGTCGCCAGGAAACCCAAGTTTGACTCGCCCAAAATTGAATAAGGCTACTCGCCCTTCATTACTAGAAACTAGGTTCAAGGGTCTTGGTATGAGAGGGGAATGAGCCCAAGCAGGACTAAAGCACCCCCTGTAGACACCCCGATTTTGACCAAACGTCAAATCCAGGGATTGGTTACCTCTCAAAGACCGATGATGACAATGATCGGTGACATCCGAAGATCTTCCAGAAAATTCAAAATGATTCTTCAAGGCAAATTTCAAAATTAAAATAGAAAATATAAAAAGGAGAAGGAAGAGAGAGAGAGTTTGGGTATTCGGGAGAAACCCGAATAATAAAGAACGCGTGAGAAACCCAGTCTGGGAACCGGATTTTAAGAAAAAATAAGAATAATAAAGAGTTCTTTTGAGAGAAATAGGAAGACAAAATAAATAAAAATCTTGGAAAAGGAGAAAATACAAAAAAAGAGAGTAGTATATTCAAAATATACCATGCACATGGTTGATACCATGCACATGGGGGATATTAATACAAATATATATATATATAGAATAGAAAAATTGTGTTTACACCAACATATTTTTGAAAAATCAAAAAGAGGGACAAAATTCAGTTAGCCCCGGCACGCGGAAAACGCGGCGGCACTCACTGAGTGCCGCGCCGGCACTTAGTGTTTGCCGCCCGGCATTCAGGGAGTGCCGCCCGGCATTCAGTGAGTGCCGCCGGCACCCGTCGAGTGCCGCCGGCTGTAACAGACTGCTTTTCTCACATGTTCTAGAAGAAATCTTTGCACATGGGTTTCCACCCCGAATTTACCCATTTATCCCTGGATTGAGGGTCTATATAAACAAACCTTCTCTTCCATTTTTGATATACTTGGAATATACTTGAATCAACACATATACTTGAATTTAGAGAGAGAGAGAGATACAAAATCATATAGAGAAAAGAAGAAATTCTTGAAGAAGCTTGAAGAATTTGAAGAATTTTGAAGAAAATCTTGAAGTCTTGGAAGATCTTCACAAGAAGTTGAAGAATCCCTTGAGGTTTTAGAGGTAACCTCTCAATCATTTGATAGAATTAGGCCATTCAATCACAAGTTCATAGTTCTAGGAACTTTACACATTTTCAAAACCTCTCTTCTTACCTCATTTCATCACACACCACTTAGAACTTGTGATTGAATCTCATATTACTTCATTGATTTGGGTCTAATTGATGCCTTGGGTTTAAAATAAAATCAATTTTGAAGAATTTGTGTTCTTGGTTTCTCAAAGCAAATTTTGATTTCTTATTTCTACCATTTCTTGTAAGGTTCATGAGATCTTCCATATCTCATTGAACCTCTTAGAGTTTGATTCTTCAACTTCTAAGATCTTATGATCTATATGGAGATTAGAATGAATTATAGTCTTAACTTACATATAATAAGTGAGATTCAAGTCTTAATCCATGACTTGAACCTCTTCATTAAGGAATCTTATGGAATCCTCACTATATTCCAATGAGGTTTTGAGTAGATGTAAACTATATTTAGACTCCAATGACCATCAAATGGTAGGAGAAAATGTGTTAGTTCAAATCTATTCCCATGGCTTGGACTAATCTTTCTCTTAGGTTTTAAGAAGTCTTTCATACTTCATCTAGAACCTATGAGCATGTATGTCTCTAACTCCAATGACCATCAAATGGTAGGAGTGATAAGTTGAATTCAAACTTAGGTCCATAGGTTTGAGTTCTTTATTTGAAGATTTTGTGAAGTTCATTTCAATACTTCATCAAGATCCATAAGTGTAGTATGCCTCATAGTCTTCAATGACCATTAAATGGTAGAAGAAGTAGTTTGGTTTGAGTCCAACTTCACGTTTTTAATAGTTGAGGCCAACCTACAAAGTTGAACTAATAAAATAAAACAGTGGGTTCATAAACTGTTTTTGATCAAGGATTTTTAGTTTGAAATCCGACCGTTGAAATCAAGTGAAACCAACGGGAAAGTATCAATAACACATTGTTTTACCACTGTGATTTTTTTTTTAGTAAGATTTTGTGCTTAGAAGGGTTTGATCATGGTTTTTGTGAGCTAATTACAATCTGTCCAGAGTTTTAGAATACTTTCAGAACAGTAAGTCCGTTTTGAAATTAATAAATCAGAACCCTAATTAAGTTTTTGGGGTCTCAAATATTTTTTTATAAGTACCTTAATGTGTTAGGAAGGTACCCTAAAAAGATCTAGGTGTTTCTCATTTTTTTACTATTTTTAGAAAATCATACAAGATCTCTGGACAGAGAGTTACAAAATCCTGAGTGAGGTCTAGTATTTTCCGTATTCCCGGAGATCTAACCGTTGAAACCTTGATTTTCTTTTTGGGTTAGAAACTAGACTCACAGAGGCATAACATATCCAAAAATCATCAAGATCGAACCGTTGAATTATTTTATTCTTATTTTTGAATGGCTGGTCTGCTCTCTGTAAATCACAAAAAACTGCTACTGTTTTGTCTAATCTCATTTATTTTTGATTCAAATGGTCTCTTAATGTCTTGAGACCCAAACCATGTTTTGAGTAATGATAATTTGACTTAAATCCAGAGGTTTAATGATCCAAATTAGTGAATAAATTCACATCTCACTCTTGTTTTTATTCATGCATTCATTCATATATGCTCATATTCATAAATAGGACTTGTAGCTTGTCTAAATTGTATCTAATTGAACATGGCTTAGGATTAATTACTTTTTGATATCATATCTTGTCTAAGGCATGCGTACTAACCTTTGTTTTGTAGAGCATTTGAGGTACAATTTCTCATCCTTTCCTTAATTTAATTCATTTCTTTGATTTTAATTGATTTTTCGACCCCATGTGCGACACCTTAGCTTAGGTTTTGCCTTATGTGTATATATGTGTTAGAGACCTTTCTTAGGTTTATTTTTTGCATGCATTGCACGTTTGATATTCGCAGCCGGATCCCGGGTATGTTTTCTAGTTCTCTATTGCATATCATGATGTTTGCTAGTTGAATTATGTGACTTATGAATGATATTTTACCGTTAGCAATTTTGCACCCTTTCAACATGCTTGTGTTATGTATACCTATATATGTATTAATTGAGGGCATGCTTAGATTAATAACTTGATTAAAAAGGATGTTGAGTAGAGGCCTATCGTGAGATAGGATGAAAAGGGGGTGTTTTAGTCCGCCGGGCTCCTTCCCCTTTCATTCCATAATCCCCGGACCCAGTTTATCTTTGGTTTCGCAAAAGATCAGTTTGCTTTTTAAATGGTTTCTTAATTTTCCTTTTTAAAAAAAATTAAGTGGCGACTCTTTGAATTTGAAAATATTTGTTTTAAAAGTGGGTAAAATTTGAAAAAAACCTGCGATATCCACAATCTGGCGACTCTGCTGGGGATCGAACCCAGAATCTCTGGTTTCGCAGACCAGAATTCTGATTTTGGGTTCACTCGAGGATTAGACTTGAAAGCATCCTTCTAATCAAATTAATTAATTTTTGTATGCCCGTTGCATTGCACTTGCATGTCTCGCCAGTCGATTGCACGGAACTATGACCTTGGAGGCTCGGGGCAACCCCGGTCGGTCAAGCCATCATGGGGCCGTGTGATCACCCTTGATCTCGTACCATGTTTTGGTATATGAAGCATCCTATCGGGTGTGTGTCAAGGGTCCCTTATTTGACCAAAACCCGGCCTTTGCATAGTAGTTTCCATAGAACCTTTCAAAATTAGGGAATCGATTCTTGATTAGGATTTATGTGATAGGGAGTTTTGTATGCCCGGAAGGGAGTACTTGAGATGATGACGATGCTTACTTGATAAAAGATGTGTAACCTCTTAATCATTTTTGAGCAATTCCTTTTCATGTCCTATGACATTTAAGAATAAGCCGAATCTTGATTATAAGATTACATCTCTTGTATCATGTTTAGCTAAGCATCATTGACCTTGTATGCATCCAAATTTATGAAAAGTGCGGTGATTATCCAAACATGTGATCCTTCTACCCAAGGAATTTTAAATCCATCTTTGAAAGAAGATAAGTTTTTGACTTCTTCATTCCAAAGTATTTAGTCACTCTTTTAAAATCTTTGGGGATTCACCTTTTGATTAAAATCCCAAGTCAACCCCTTGTTGAGGTATATTCTCGCATTCTCCTTCTTGAAGGAAGAATCCAAAATCTTGAGAATTGTATTTTTTTTAAAAAAAAAAAGTGCTCTTCAAATAAATTTTAAAGAAAAATTTCAATCCAATCATCTTCATTAAGAAATGTTTTCACATCCTCATTTTTTTAAAAATAAAAGATTCAAAATTCTTGAGAATTGTTTTGAAAGATCTCATCATTCTAAACAAGTGATTTTCAAATGAATTTCGAAAAATTTTGAATATCCAACCTTTGAGAGGGTAGTGAAGATCATAATGAGAGGAGAAGTTGGCGCACTTGACATGGGTGAGGATTTTATGTGTTTATGTGTTTACCTGTTAGGATTAGAATTTTCTTTTATTTGGCATATAGAGTAGGCACACACACACTTGCATTTCATCCGCGTGCCATGTGTACGGTGCATGCATTTAACCACATCGAATCATCAAAGCATGAACATTTTGTCATTGCATGCATGTGTAGCATACGAACTCACAACATCTTCCTTCCGATTAAGATCAAAGTCCCTAAAAAAAAAAATAATAAAAATAAAATAAAAAAATTCCTTACTATTCAATTCTGCATGCGGACCTTTTTCCTATTTGTTTTTTTAGAAAGAGTGGAACAACCAGAGCCCCTAGTAAGGACACTTCTAATCTTCTTGGGTTTATCTCTCTTACTTAGAGGAGATCATGGACCATCATGTCGAGATAGACCCACCAATGGCCTACAGAGCTTTGGAGGAGAAAGTAAGCAAACTGCAAGTCATTGTTGAGCAACAAGATTCTAGGGTGAAGCAATTAGAGGGAGTCATGCTTGAGTTCATTCAATTGCTGAAAGATCAGATGGCCAACAATGAGGTGAAAATGGATCAATTGGAAAAGAGAATAATGGATCGCCTAGAGAGGCAACAATGCCCATGTCCAAACCCACCCATGCATCAATGCCCATATCCAAATCTAACCATGCACCCAAGCCCAACCAATCACCAGAGCTCATATCTGGTCAATCACCAAATCCCGCAGTCATACTTGACCAATCTGCAAGGCCCACATCCAATCTCAAGCTCATATCCAAGCCTGACCCCATCCAGCCAAAAAGCTAATCCAAGCCAACATCACAACTCAAGAAATCCTAGCCTAACCGCATATCCAAACCTAAAAGCCAGCTCAAGCTCAAAGTCGAATCCAAAATCAAGCCAAACCCGCAAGCGAAGAATTTTCACCAACCTTGGCATGCCATTATCCATGGCCCTTGGTCACCTCATCAAGAGTGGTCACCTCAATATCCTGGACCCAAGGCCACCATCAAATCCCTTACCCCTCAAATATGACCCATCATTATACTGTGCCTACCACCAGACCCCTGGTCACATGACCAATTATTGCATAAAACTCCGCCATGATATCCAAGATCTCATTGAGCAGAAAATGATCACTCCTTCGCTGAACCCACTGAGTAACATTTGGCATGACTTGCAATCCTTTCAATCCCAGCAATCACTGAGCACTCTCAAGGGATTTGTTGCCTCCACGAGTTCGCAAAAACTAATTAGCCCTGACCCAATCAATAAAATTGAAAAAGGCATTGACAAAATTGGGTATGAGTCAGAGGAGGGCTGTTCTGCTAAAGAGTGGGACATAGACATGGATGCTGTTTCCACACATATGCTAAAGGAAAGTGTTGAGCCCGAAGGGTCAAATGATGCTAGTGAGGTGATAGTGTTTTGGAATACTGCTGCTAAAGAAAATGTGGATGCTTTTGGAAATATAATAAATTGAAGATCATCTAGGACACTCCAATTGAGACCAAAGTCGAGTCTATTCCAGTTTGTAGTCAAGTCATGTCCGAGTTAGAGTCAAATGTCAAGTCTAGTCGAGTCTTCTAGTCAATCTGTTATCGAGTTTTAAGTCCTTGTCAAGTTTATCGAGTCAAGTCATGTACTCTTCTTTTATACTAATTGAATAAAGTCTCATTTTGCTTGATTCAGTGTGCCAAGTCATGAATGTAAGGATCATTAAGCCAAGAAAGAAAAAAAGAAGAGAAAAAAAAATAAAAATCATTTTTCAAATGATCATGAAAAATACTTTGTTAATAAATCTTTGCATTGAAAAGGATCCCAAGCGATCAAGAAAATTTTGTGCCAAGACCAAGGAGGAGTAGATAATTGATTAACTTTACTTTAAGAATTTAAAGATGCTCTTGCTCAATCTTGAAAAGATGAACTTGGAACTTGAAACTTGCTCACCATCCCCTTCTCTTAAATACCAAGCCTAGAAGATGAGCCCAACTAGTCCAAAGCCATAACTTGATCCTTGATGGTAGTCAAATATATTAAATGAACTTCTTCTTCCCCAAAAAAAAAAAAAAGAAGGAGCTCGCTAGGATGAAAACCCGAAAGGGCACCTAGGCAAAATTTAGAGCACAAAAAAAAAATGAAGAAAATAAAAAAGAGAAAAGAGAAAGAAGAAGATGAAGGAGCTCGCTAGGATGAAAACCCGAAAGGGCGCCTAGGCAAAAGTTAGAGCAAAAATAAGATGCGTGTTGATTTCAAAATCCGAATCCTAGCCAGTCAAAATCATGAAGAGAATATGAGATAGTGAGGTAGAGAAAAGAAAGGAAAGAAAAAAAAAAAGAGAATAAATAAGATTGAGAATTCTTGAGCACTTCAAAGTATATCATTGGTACATGAAGGCTTTGTGTTGTTCTCAACAAAGAAAAGAAATTGGAAATGAAAAGAGAGATTTAAAAGTATCAATTAGTATCAAAATTTTGTGAGAGGCTCAATGGCTAAGTGGGCCTAAAACAATACAAAGGTATCTTTGAGAAAAATAAAGAGTAATTTAGAGGGCTGATATTGCTTTGTGAGTATAATAGAGTATGATTAAAACATGATGTATTATGAGAGTTGTAAAGATTGACTGGCTAGTGATAAGGCGAAAAGAATCAACCGCCACAAAACAAAAAAAAAAAAAGAAAAGAAAAAAAAGAAGGAAGAAAAGAGGAAAAGAAGAAAAAAATGCATAAAAGGGAGAAGTAGTTCATGACCCTGTTCAAAGGCTACCACAAGCAACCCATTTCAGAAAGAGCATCCATTGGACCCATATGGAAACATGGCTCGAAAAGCCCATAATTCTTGAAGCCTTATTCTTTCAAGACCTCCAGAATTGATGAACTACGTTTTTTTGACCTGATTCCCACTCGGGGATACGTAGGCAGCCTACTCGGTTCGGTCATCACCCTCGCCATCTCATGGCATCTTTCTTTCAGGCCTTAGCTGAACTACTTTGGACCTGATTCCCGTTCAGGGATAAGTAGGCGAACCTTCCAAGGTTCTCGGTCCATAACCATCCCTAAACCATAAGCATCACCCTTTGTGCCTTTGGTTTCCTTTCTTCAGACTAGGGGGTAAACTTGCGTAAGTTTGCCCGAAGCCACATATATATCGCCAAACCAGGGGCAAACTTCGTTTGCTGAACACCTCATTTAATCCCAAAAGCAATGCCTCCGAGTCCTACTCAAACTAGGGGCAAACTTCGTTTGCCAAAATCCCTCTATGTCAGAGCAAAGTTCTCGAGTAATCAAGTTTGTTTTGAATGGATTGAAATAGATTGTCTTTTATTCTCTAAGCTAAAGCACTAATCTGAAGCACACTCTGGATAGGCAAAGAATCAGCTAACTCAAAAAGAGAACCTTCAAAGTTTAGATTTGTCAGAAAAGTACTAACATTGTAAGATGATGAATAAATGAAAGGTAAGATGATACATTGTTCATGATGAAAGCACATCGATTCATAATAATAAAGAGTTTGAGTCAGTCGCTTGTGTAATCACTTTGTCAAAATTGTCCCCCTTTGATGAGTCAAATAAAGGTCTCAAATGTGTGGGTTTAAGATGATGAATAAAGAGTTGAGGAGTCTCCATGAGCATCTCAAAAGCAATGCAAGCAGGATTTTTTTAAACACTATCATAACACGATGCTAAAGTGGAAATATGAAGGGTCCAAGACTAGGGGCATAGGTGGCTTCCCTCTTTCTTCTTATTTATTTCAAGGGTCCGCAGATGCAGGAAAGCATTTTCTCCAAAGCCCACTTTCGTGGCAATTATCTTCGAAAGCCCATTCATACGGCACCCTCTCATCCAAAACCCACTTTCGTGGTGACCACCATTATAAGCCCACTTTTGTGGCGACCCCATCATAAGCCCATTCATATGGCACCCTCTCATCAAAAGCCCACTTTTGTGGCGACCCCATCATAAGTCCATTCATATGGCACCCTCTCATCAAAAGCCCACTTTCGTGGTGACCACCATCATAAGCCCACTTCGTGGCAAACATGCCTCATAAGCCCACTTTCGTGGCAAATCCACACTCGTGACAAGCTCATTCAAACGAGCTCATTTCAGTGCTAAAAGCTCCTCGTCAGTCTAGCATCATCATTATCATCATCATCATCATTAATCAATCAAGTACCTGAGCCTTATTCGGCTCCTTTGATTCTTTGAGTCTTCATGACTTCGATTTTGCAAAAGTTCATAATTCTTCAAGTCTGCGTGACTTCGTGTTGTAAAGTATGAATTTTTGAGTCCGCATGACTCCGTCTTTGTGAATATATGAAATTTTGAGTCTGCATGACCTTTCGAGTCCACGTGACTCTATTTGTGTAAAATATGAATTTTTGAGTCTGCATGACTCCGTTTATGTAAAATATGAATTTTTGAGTCTGCATGAAATTTTGAGTCCGCATGACTCCGTTTGTGTAAAATATGAATTTTTGAGTCCGTGTGACTTCGTTTGAATAACGAAATAAAATTTTGAGTCCGCGTGATTCCGGCTTTGTGAAATATGAAATTTTGAGTCCGCATGACTCCGTCTCTGTAAAATATGAATTTTCGAGTCTGCATGACTCCGTCTGTGTAAAATATGAATTTTCGGGTCTGCATGACTCCGTCTATGTAAAATATGAACTCTTGAGTCCGCATGACTCCGTTTGTGAAAAATGTGAATTTGTTGGGTCCATGGGACTTCATTTATGTAAAATACTGAGTTCTAGAGTCCGCGTGACTCTGTCTTTTTTAAATATATATATATATATATTTAGTCTGTATGACTTCCTTCGTGTTTATAGAATGTGAATTTTTGAGTCCGTATGAATTCGTGTTTGAGAAATGTGAAAATTTTCAAGATCATATGACTCTCCTTTGTAAAATGTGAATCAGTGCAACTCCCCTTTGGAAATAGGAATTGTTTCAAGTTGAATCGACTCCGAACTCTGGATTTTGAGAATTTGAATTTGTTTGAGTCTAATTGACTCCTAATTCATGAGTTTGAACTAAATTGAGTCTGATTGACTCCCAATTTTGTGAAGCAAGAATTCTTTGAGTTTTATCAACTCCTAATTTTGTGAAACTAAAATTCTTTGAGTCTGTTTTTTTTGAAATTCTTTGAGTCTAATTGACTCCCGGTTTTGTGAAATTGAATTTGCTTCGAGTCCAATTGACTCCTGTTTTTAGAAATTTGAAATTCTTTAAGTATGATTGATTCCTGATTTTAGAAAATTGAATTTATTTGAATCTGATTGACTAAATGATTTTAGAAGGTGAATTTATTTTAAATGAGCTTGATTGACTCCTGATAAGTGGAATTTGAATTCGAAATTGAGTCAAAGTGACTCTTGATTGGGCAAATTTTTTT
Organism: Hydrangea macrophylla; assembly: GCA_033977485.1. NCBI lineage: Eukaryota > Viridiplantae > Streptophyta > Magnoliopsida > Cornales > Hydrangeaceae > Hydrangea > Hydrangea macrophylla. The sequence continues at coordinate 37,284,347 of CM066990.1, forward strand.
TATTTTTGAGTCTGATTGACTCCTGATTTTAAAAGAATGAATTGAATTGAGTTGAGTTTAGTTGATTTTAAGAAACTAAGTTGAATTGAGTCTGATTGACTCTTGATTTTAAAAGAATAAATTGAATTGAGTTTGGTTGATTTTAAGAATCTAACTTGAATTGAGTCTGATTGACTCTTGATTGTAGGAAAATTGAATAAATTGGAGTCTGATTGACCCCGGACTCTTGAAAATTGATTTGATTAGGAGTTTGATTTACTCTGGATTTTGAGAATTAGAGTAAATTGGAGTCTGATTGACTCTAGGCTTTTGAAAATTGATTTGATTAAGAGTCTAATTGACTCCTGATTTTGGAAAATTGAATAAATGGGAGTTTGGTTGAATCTAAGCTGATTTGAGTCTGATTGACTCCTGGTCTTAGAAGAATGAATTAACTCGAGTCCGAAAGGCTCCAATTTTGAGAAGATGAGTTGATTTCGAGTTTGAATGACTCCGAATTGTTGGAAATATTTAATTTGAGCCTAATCAGCTCCAAACTTTGAAACCTGATTTGACTTAAGCCTGATTGGCTCCAATTCTTTGAAAATTGATTCGGTTTGAGCCTGATTGGCTCTGATTCTTTAAAAGTTGATTTGACATGAGCCTGATTGGCTCCGATTCTTTTAAAATTGATTTGATCTGAGCCTGATTGGCTCTGATTCCTTGAAAATAGATTTGAATTGAGCCTGATTGGCTCTGACTCCTTGAAAGTTGGTTTAATTTGAGCCTGATTGGCTCCAATTCTTTGAAAATTGATTCGAATTGAGCCTGATTGGCTCTGATTCTTTGAAAATTGATTCGAATTGAGCCTGATTGGCTCTGATTCTTTGAAAATTGATTTGGTTTGAGCCCGATTGGCTCCGGAACTTTGAAGTTGATTTGACTTGAGCCTGATTGGCTCCGATTCTTTGAAAATAGATTTAAATTGAGCCTAATTGGTTTCAACTCTTTGGAATTTGATTTGATATGAGAGTCTTGTTTGATTCTGGAACTTTGAAAATTGATTCAGTCCGACTCCAGGTTAGGAGAAAATTCAGCCGACTTTAATATGATTGATCTTCGATTTCGGAAATTAAAAGCAAATATGAATCCAAGTGCTTCCAGATTTAGGAAAATTTGAAAATAAACCTTGAAAAAGAGAGTAACTCCAAAAAGGGAAAAATAAGAGTCGAGTTTGACTTTGCATAGAAAAGTGACACATTTGCATCTCTGGTCTTCACGAACAAATCTGCGCTTATCAGATGATTTTAAGAGATTTTTGAGCATAGAGCTGCTCAAATCTTTCTGCGTGCTACCTGATTCGGCTTAGCCGATCAGATGATTTTTGGAGATTTTGAGCATAGAGCTGCTCAATCTCTCTGCGTGCTACCTGATTCGGCTTAGCCGATCGGATGATTTTGGGGATTTTGAGCATAGAGCTGCTCAATCTCTCTGCGTGCTACCTGATTCGGCTTAGCCGATCAGATGATTTTAGGGATTTTGAGCATAGAGCTGCTCAATCTCTCTGCGTGCTACCTGATTCGGCTTAGCCGATCAGATGATTTTGGGGATTTTGAGCATAGAGCTGCTCAATCTCTCTGCGTGCTACCTGATTCGGCTTAGCCGATCAGATGATTTTGGGGATTTTGAGCATAGAGCTGCTCAATCTCTCTGCGTGCTACCTGATTCGGCTTAGCCGATCAGATGATTTTGGGGATTTTGAGCATAGAGCTGCTCAATCTCTCTGCGTGCTACCTGATTCGGCTTAGCCGATCAGATGATTTTGGGGATTTTGAGCATAGAGCTGCTCAATCTCTCTGCGTGCTACCTGATTCGGCTTAGCCGATCAGATGATTTTGGGGATTTTGAGCATAGAGCTGCTCAATCTCTCTGCGTGCTACCTGATTCGGCTTAGCCGATCAGATGATTTTGGGGATTTTGAGCATAGAGCTGCTCAATCTCTCTGCGTGCTACCTGATTCGGCTTAGCCGATCAGATGATTTTGGGGATTTTGAGCATAGAGCTGCTCAATCTCTCTGCGTGCTACCTGATTCGGCTTAGCCGATCAGATAATTTTGGGGATTTTGAGCATAGAGCTGCTCAATCTTTCTGCGTGCTACCTGATTTGGCTATGGGGTATAAGGCGTAGGGCGCATCTCAGTCAATCAGACGATTCTCATATGCATATGAAATGTACATACATTAGTCATAATGTTCCTAGAGTAAGACGGTGTCATAATAGGATAATTCAATGTATAGGGTGCATTTCTGATAATAGGAAGAGTAACGTGACTCAGGAACATCACGTTTGGAAGCATAAGATATAAGGTTGCATGAGCATGTGCATCACGATGAGATAGGTGCATTCATCTGTGTGACTACCTGCGTTGGTGTGTTGTTGTCCTTTGTCCGAACTACGTCCTGGTCTGATTCCCGTTGGGATACGTAGGCAGCTCACCATTGAGCACGACCAGCATTTGGCTATTTGCGCGCCTGTTTTTGCAACGCACTTTTGTTTTTATCTGGATTCGACTATTTGGTCAAAGGCTTGTCTTTCACACAGGCTTTGACATTTGTTTGTGATACGCGTTGCTTCACAAGCTCTGTCAAAGAGGGGCAAACTGTAGACACCCCGATTTTGACCAAACGTCAAATCCAGGGATTGGTTACCTCTCAAAGACCGATGATGACAATGATCGGTGACATCCGAAGATCTTCCAGAAAATTCAAAATGATTCTTCAAGGCAAATTTCAAAATTAAAATAGAAAATATAAAAAGGAGAAGGAAGAGAGAGAGAGTTTGGGTATTCGGGAGAAACCCGAATAATAAAGAACGCGTGAGAAACCCAGTCTGGGAACCGGATTTTAAGAAAAAATAAGAATAATAAAGAGTTCTTTTGAGAGAAATAGGAAGACAAAATAAATAAAAATCTTGGAAAAGGAGAAAATACAAAAAAAGAGAGTAGTATATTCAAAATATACCATGCACATGGTTGATACCATGCACATGGGGGATATTAATACAAATATATATATATAGAATAGAAAAATTGTGTTTACACCAACATATTTTTGAAAAATCAAAAAGAGGGACAAAATTCAGTTAGCCCCGGCACGCGGAAAACGCGGCGGCACTCACTGAGTGCCGCGCCGGCACTTAGTGTTTGCCGCCCGGCATTCAGGGAGTGCCGCCCGGCATTCAGTGAGTGCCGCCGGCACCCGTCGAGTGCCGCCGGCTGTAACAGACTGCTTTTCTCACATGTTCTAGAAGAAATCTTTGCACATGGGTTTCCACCCCGAATTTACCCATTTATCCCTGGATTGAGGGTCTATATAAACAAACCTTCTCTTCCATTTTTGATATACTTGGAATATACTTGAATCAACACATATACTTGAATTTAGAGAGAGAGAGAGATACAAAATCATATAGAGAAAAGAAGAAATTCTTGAAGAAGCTTGAAGAATTTGAAGAATTTTGAAGAAAATCTTGAAGTCTTGGAAGATCTTCACAAGAAGTTGAAGAATCCCTTGAGGTTTTAGAGGTAACCTCTCAATCATTTGATAGAATTAGGCCATTCAATCACAAGTTCATAGTTCTAGGAACTTTACACATTTTCAAAACCTCTCTTCTTACCTCATTTCATCACACACCACTTAGAACTTGTGATTGAATCTCATATTACTTCATTGATTTGGGTCTAATTGATGCCTTGGGTTTAAAATAAAATCAATTTTGAAGAATTTGTGTTCTTGGTTTCTCAAAGCAAATTTTGATTTCTTATTTCTACCATTTCTTGTAAGGTTCATGAGATCTTCCATATCTCATTGAACCTCTTAGAGTTTGATTCTTCAACTTCTAAGATCTTATGATCTATATGGAGATTAGAATGAATTATAGTCTTAACTTACATATAATAAGTGAGATTCAAGTCTTAATCCATGACTTGAACCTCTTCATTAAGGAATCTTATGGAATCCTCACTATATTCCAATGAGGTTTTGAGTAGATGTAAACTATATTTAGACTCCAATGACCATCAAATGGTAGGAGAAAATGTGTTAGTTCAAATCTATTCCCATGGCTTGGACTAATCTTTCTCTTAGGTTTTAAGAAGTCTTTCATACTTCATCTAGAACCTATGAGCATGTATGTCTCTAACTCCAATGACCATCAAATGGTAGGAGTGATAAGTTGAATTCAAACTTAGGTCCATAGGTTTGAGTTCTTTATTTGAAGATTTTGTGAAGTTCATTTCAATACTTCATCAAGATCCATAAGTGTAGTATGCCTCATAGTCTTCAATGACCATTAAATGGTAGAAGAAGTAGTTTGGTTTGAGTCCAACTTCACGTTTTTAATAGTTGAGGCCAACCTACAAAGTTGAACTAATAAAATAAAACAGTGGGTTCATAAACTGTTTTTGATCAAGGATTTTTAGTTTGAAATCCGACCGTTGAAATCAAGTGAAACCAACGGGAAAGTATCAATAACACATTGTTTTACCACTGTGATTTTTTTTTTAGTAAGATTTTGTGCTTAGAAGGGTTTGATCATGGTTTTTGTGAGCTAATTACAATCTGTCCAGAGTTTTAGAATACTTTCAGAACAGTAAGTCCGTTTTGAAATTAATAAATCAGAACCCTAATTAAGTTTTTGGGGTCTCAAATATTTTTTTATAAGTACCTTAATGTGTTAGGAAGGTACCCTAAAAAGATCTAGGTGTTTCGCATTTTTTTACTATTTCTAGAAAATCATACAAGATCTCTGGACAGAGAGTTACAAAATCCTGAGTGAGGTCTAGTATTTTCCGTATTCCCGGAGATCTAACCGTTGAAACCTTGATTGTCTTTTTGGGTTAGAAACTAGACTCACAGAGGCATAACATATCCAAAAATCATCAAGATCTAACCGTTGAATTATTTTATTCTTATTTTTGAATGGCTGGTCTGCTCTCTGTAAATCACAAAAAACTGCTACTGTTTTGTCTAATCTCATTTATTTTTGATTCAAATGGTCTCTTAATGTCTTGAGACCCAAACCATGTTTTGAGTAATGATAATTTGACTTAAATCCAGAGGTTTAATGATCCAAATTAGTGAATAAATTCACATCTCACTCTTGTTTTTATTCATGCATTCATTCATATATGCTCATATTCATAAATAGGACTTGTAGCTTGTCTAAATTGTATCTAATTGAACATGGCTTAGGATTAATTACTTTTTGATATCATATCTTGTCTAAGGCATGCGTACTAACCTTTGTTTTGTAGCGCATTTGAGGTATAATTTCTCATCCTTTCCTTAATTTAATTCATTTCTTTGATTTTAATTGATTTTTCGACCCCATGTGCGACACCTTAGCTTAGGTTTTGCCTTATGTGTATATATGTGTTAGAGACCTTTCTTAGGTTTATTTTTTGCATGCATTGCACGTTTGATATTCGCGGCCGGATCCCGGGTATGTTTTCTAGTTCTCTATTGCATATCATGATGTTTGCTAGTTGAATTATGTGACTTATGAATGATATTTTACCGTTAGCAATTTTGCACCCTTTCAACATGCTTGTGTTATGTATACCTATATATGTATTAATTGAGGGCATGCTTAGATTAATAACTTGATTAAAAAGGATGTTGAGTAGAGGCCTATCGTGAGATAGGATGAAAAGGGGGTGTTTTAGTCCGCCGGGCTCCTTCCCCTTTCATTCCATAATCCCCGGACCCAGTTTATCTTTGGTTTCGCAAAAGATCAGTTTGCTTTTAAAATGGTTTCTTAATTTTCCTTTTTAAAAAAATTAAGTGGCGACTCTTTGAATTTGAAAATATTTGTTTTAAAAGTGGGTAAAATTTGAAAAAAACCTGCGATATCCACACCCCCTCCTCGCCCTACCGAATAGTAGGCCTTGATCCAAATATCCTTGTTCTTAATTCATAATTGATGTTGTTTCCTCAAACATACTAGATAATATATACACGTCAAAAGGGAACATCTAAGGAAAATTATGTCAAGAGATTAAATCAAGTAAAAGTCGGATGCACATGTAATATAAGAGGGAGGTATACTTATAGTGGCTAGTCCTGCCCAGGACCGAAGCAAATAAAGGAAACATGTCATGATATGCAAAAGGGAACAAGAAGACTTATATTTGGTTGACTCAAGCGGAGTCGCAAAAGCAAAAAGAAGTAGAAACGTGTAATGCAATCATGCAACAATCCTAGATAAGATGTCTCTAACAAATAATCATATAAACGGAGACTATCCTAAAGGAATTGTGTCGTTGAAAATAAACCTGTAAACCTACAAAAATTCTAAAAGAAAGGATAGAGAAGGTACACGATACATGGGCAATAAGCCACATGTAGACGAGGCAAGATCACAGATCGAAGTTCGGGTCCACTGCATTCAATTCTCTGCACTTAAACACCAAAGATTACCCAAGCATTGCAAAAAACACAAGCAAACATATGACATGCATGAAAAGCAAGTAGAAAATGTCATCAATCAAATTTCCAGATTCAGCAAACTCTAATGAATCCTATCAAAAGTGGTTTTAAACATGAGCTGGGTTAAAACCCTTTTACAGAAAGTTAGATACATGTCTTAGGGAACTTCTCCAAAAAGTAGACCCTCTTTACCATTTTTGAAGTGAGATAAATAAGAGTTTTGGGAACAGTGGATTAGGACTATCCACTCTTCTTGTAAAAATCATAATTAGTTCCACAAAAATCATGTGAAGCTCTATTTAGTGTCAAAAGAAAGCTATTTCATTGTAGTTTATGACACAAATAATCCCATGGACATGTCATGATCTTAAGGTTTCTGAAAAAGTGTTTTAAACAGACTCTGTTGTTCTGGAAGTTTGGTATCGTTTGACAAAAGAATGCAAAACCATAATAGAAGCATAATAGAAGTTCATGAATCATGTTAATCAAGTAGATATAAGCTCTTGATTTCTAAACCAAGTTTTATTCATCAATTCTTGTTGAGTGATCAAAGTATGACCATTTTGTATACATAATCATAATTGTAGTTAAATCTAGAAAATTCCAGAAGAGTAGTATCAACTTCAAACGCTTAGAAAACGATCTTAACTCGATGGTATGCTCACGATTTTACATCGGCATATAGATATATGAGTTAATAATCATCCCAAAAATGTGGAACATCAATAACTATTATAGATTTTTTGAATTTCAAGCACAAAGAGACTATGTTCAAATCTGTCAACCGATTTCTCAATAATTTCTAAAAATAGCATATGGATCCTATTAGCTCTCAAAACGGACCGGATGAAAGCTAATTCATTAAAGTTTACCCAAAAAATTTGAAATCCATAAAACTATGGGTTTTGATGGACCAAATCTCATGGACAATACCAATCTGTTTTGCCAAATTTTTATCTAGTTCATTTTAAAGTGTGAGGAAAACATCTTAGATGTTTATTGAAGCTTATTAGAGAGATCAAATTCATAAATCTATTTGACTATCATGATTTCCAATCAATTTAGCCCTTAAGTTCTATGAAGAACTTTAGATCATGGATCAAAGGGACTGTGGACACGTGGAATCCCACCTCTTTTTTGTTTTAAATTGTTTTGAAAAGGGAAAAGAAAAGGAAAAGGTCTGTTGAAAATAGATACAGAGTCGCCACTTGGTCTTTAAGGAACCAAGAAACCTAATTTTGACTCTGCCAAATGGATAAAGGGCACCGGCCTTTCATAACCAAAGAACTTGGTTCGGGGTTTTGGTACGAGAGAGGAAAGAGCCTTTGTCATGACTAAAACACCCGTAACTCGCCCCATCTTTCGACGGGCCTCAATTAGCATCCAAATAATCATCTTATACTATGTTTGGTTTGACAGTTAATATTTATGATAGGTATATTACATCACATAAGAAACTTGAAATGGAAGATCTAAAGATAAAATATTATTCATAAGATCTAAGCCAAGTATCACACAATGCAAAGTGAAAGATCACAAGAACAAACCTAGGAAAAATTATCTAATCACATATCAAGTAATTAAAGTTTTACTAATCTAAAGGGGACATGAATTGTTCTTGAATCAAATAATCAAATAAAACAAGGATGCTTAGCAAGCTAGAATGATGCATGTTAGTCTTTGAGAAAAGAAGATCTCTCAATCCCTAGGACGGATGAGAAAGGAGGATAAGATCGAGGGGAAGCATGAACGTGTGATCATGATCATTCCTTATAATCTTCTTAGATTAGGAGTCACAAAAGCCCCAAATATTTATATAGATGCAATTTATGTATCTAGAATGTGCCAAGGTTGTAGTGTGTTTTGTGTACATGGACTTTCTAAAGTGACTTAGAAGTCTAAAATATGCATGAATGCATGAAGGAAAATCATCATAGAATATGTACAAATATGGTATGGACCACTTCCTAAGACATGAACAAATTTGGAGTACATGTAAGCATCAAATCAAAGTATGGAAGTAAAAGCATGCTTGATGTGAATAGTGGACAGAACAGTGACATGATCTTTTGGAAATTGAAAAGAGGGGTAAGGAATGTTTTCAATGCATGATTTTTTATGGGGATCTTCCTTATTGTGTCTAGAACAAAAGATCTAGAGACCCATATGATACAGAAAGTTCCCTAAGACATTGAAGTTTAAGGAAAAAATAAGTTGGGACCACTCTTTTTGGATATGTTTTATGTAAAACAAGTTGAAAGTCAACCTACCTACTGTGACAGCATAGGCAGAATGTTTGGAAGGAATGTTTGGACAAAAATGGACCCCTTTTAAGTGTTTCCAAGTCAAGCCAAAAATGATGGGTGTTCTATAATGAGTATATTGAGTATTGAACTCAAAATGATTCTTTGAAGTTAAATGATTCACTGTTTTGAAGGTTTTGAGAAAACAAGGTTTGTTTCTTGAAATCAAAATGAGGGGTTTAAGAGGGGGGTTTTGAAAAGGGGGTTTTGAAAACATATTTTCAATACTTAATGAAGATTATAACCACTTAAAATGTCAACATTTGACTCACATTAAGATCTTCCAAGATTATTGGAAAGTATTATTTCCATTTTAAAGACAACTTCAAGAATACATAGGAATGTATTGAAGTTGAAATTATCATCTATCAAACATATTTTTGAGGTCAAGAGCTACTATCCATAAGGATTCAGTCACCTCAAACTTTATGTCATCATCTAGATGATGATAGACTAGTATGTAAATAAAGAAAACAAAAAGAAATGAGGTAAGAGGAGATGAACAAATAAAGTAAGCAAACAAGTATATAAACAATCAATAGATGATATTCAATGATGTATTGGACTTGTAGCTTGGTGTTTCACTCATATGTGGTGACTTTGGACATAGAAGTAACTTCCTCTCTCTTAAATGCTCACTAAAATGGTGGTTGGGTGTATTGATTATGAAGTAAATGGAAGTAATGAAGTAAAACAAAGTTTAGAACTCACTCTTTTGTTTGGAAATTAAAGAAGGAAGCTTCTTTTCTCTCTATTCTAACCTTATCTCTTCAACTTTCTCTCTAAAACTTCTCAAAGCTTGCATTTGACACCCAAAATGAGAGGTCAAGGGGGGTTTATATAGGCCAATTTGGGGTGATCTTGAGATTTTAGAAGTACTCCCATTGGTCCCAAACATCTGTGAACATAGAACTACGTCATTTTGGTTTTTAATTAATCAAAATGAACCCCCAAAAGAAATTACAAATATATACCATTCTGGGGGAGAGTGCCGCGGTGGCAATGGGCCTGTGCCACAGTGGAAGTGGGCCAGTTCCGCGGTGGCACTGCTCCTTATTAGTCCAGATAATCCTTTTTAGGCCCCTAGAGGTTCTGGTATTTGCGAAAAGGCCCTATTTCGTCCAAAATTCATAGAAAATGCATACAAACTCCAAATTGAGGTTGTGATATACCGTTGGAAAGGTAATGGAGTCTATTTTACATGAAAAATAGTTTGGAGATAGGTCACTATGAAAAGTTTTGCAGTATTCACGATAAAACCCGATTTGATCACCTTTTTTGCCTTCAGAAATTCATAATAAATTCGTTTGAAATCCAAAAATTATGTGCGATATTTTGTCAGAAAGCTATTGACCTCTAGTATCTATGAAAAATATTTGAAAAATAATATGGTGCTCAGGTTTCAAAGTCAACTTTTGGTCAAACTGGTCAAACTTGGGATTATCGGGAAGTTCTAGAAACCTCTGGGAGCTTCCAGGAGCTGACGTTTTCGTTCAATTTTCTTTTAAAACTCATTTTAGTATTTCCCACATGATCTAGAATGATTCCAGAACTTTTTGGCAAATTTGGACGATTTTGGTCAAACCTTGGTCAAACAGGTCAACAGGGACTTTCTGGGAACTTTCGGGACTTTCGGGGGTCTTTGGGAGCCGACAATTTCATCTGGTCTTGCTTTAAAACTCATTTTATTGTTTTTCTAACGACATAGCGCATTTCCAGAACATTTGGTCCGAATCCGGGAGCGTTCGGGCTTTCTGGTGTATTTTGGTCATTCTGAGCATTTTGAGAGATAGAACTAACTTCGAGGAGTCCTTTTTTAGTCTTTTTGATCATTGTGAACCACCAAGGTATGGGTCTTCTAAATATGATAGCCGAAAAAATGGGATGTCTACAGTTTACCCCTCTTTGGTATGAACTTATGAGGCAACGCATGTCGCCAGCGAGTGCCAAAGCTTTGAAGAGACAGGTTTTTTCGGAGGCTATAGACTTAGGATAAAAAGCGTTATGAAAGATGTAGTGTTAGAAAACATGATGCTGGGGCCAGGACTAGTCGTCCTCTTCATGAACTGCCTATGTATCCCAAGGAGAATCAGACTAGGACGTAGTTTGGGGCACAAAGGAACAAGTCGCACATGCACAACAAGACAGACGAATGCTATGTTAAGACACAATGATTTGGACTTATGACGTGCTAGTGTCTTCGACCGTGATGCAGTGGCTGACTCGGATAAAGACACAATGATTTGGAAGACGCTGGGCCTCGGGGCAAACTTCTTAAATTATGGGAAGTGTGCTTCGCAAACAAATGAAATGGATTAGACGCAAGGTTTTAGAAGATGACAACTAAAGGTGACCCGAGGTATCTTTTGATAAATGATAGGTAAGGAAGCTATGAAAATAGACAAATGAGAAAGCTCATGACAATTAGGAGACACGGAGTCATAGAACGACGGTGCACGTCTGGATACAGGCGATGTTCTGGTTGTTCCTGATGATCGATCTTCGGGAGTCAGTTCTGCTTTTGCTGCTTTCTACTGGGGATAGTGGGAACTAGCATCCTTCTGTAATTTTCCTCGGGGGATGACATAGGACTCTCAGAGAATCTCTATTTTCTTGATCGGGAACCAGGACCCATCTCTGAATCTCTCACGGTTGATTAAATCTTCTTCGCTCAACCAAGAGGGCCGGTCGCGGCCTCCGGGAGCTGGTATCTTTCTATTTCTGTCCTCAGGGGATGATGTGAGACTCTCGGGGAACCTCTCTTAACTATTTCTTGATTGGGAACCAGGACCCATCTCTGAATCTCTCACGGTTGATCAAATCTTTGCATTGGTCTATTCAAAAAGCCAATTCGGGCCTTCGGGAGCTAATATCTTTCTGTTTCTGTTCTCGGAAGATGGTGTAGGATTCTCGAAGAATCTCTCTTAACTATTTCTTGATCGGGAACTAGGACCCATCTCTGAATCTCTCACGGTTGATCAAATCTTTGCATTGGTCGGTCCGAAAAGTTGATTCGAGCCTTCGGGAGCTGATATCTTTCTGTTTCTGTCCACGGGGGATGGTGTAGGATTCTCGGAGAATCTCTCTTAACTGTTTATTGATCGAGAACCAGGACCCATCTCTGAATCTCTCACGGTTGATCAAAGCTTTGCATTGGTAGGTCCGAAAAGCTGATTCGGGCCATCTGGGAGCCGATATCTTTCTATTTTTGTCCTCATGGGATGAACCAAATCTGCTAGGGTTAAAATGCATCTTCTGGGGTTAAAACCTCATAAATTTTGACTAAAATGGGCACCTGAGGCTAAACGGGATCATGAACGGGCTAAAACAGGTCAGAACGGGTCGAAACGTGCTGAAACGGAGCAAAGCGGGGCCCGCGGGGAACAGTGCAACGGCAGTACTGAGCCACTGCCACGGTAGCAGTTGGCCAGTGCCATGGCAGCACTGGGTGGCCGGACTCCATGTGTGTATATCTCGAGTTTTTGGACATTTCAAGCTCATTTTTGGCCATTTTCGGGGTGCTTTTGGAGCCAAAATTCGTCAAAACACAGCTTGTGCGCGCTCAGGTGAGTAATCTTTCCCCATGAACAGAATTTTGATTGGTGTTTTGGTTTGTTCCATTTTTCAAGAAGAAAGTTTGGTTCTAGTCTTCCAATTTCTTACAGATCCATGGCTTCGAGCTCAAGGAGACCGTCTAAGAAGACCAAGGAACGAATGAAAGCCGAGAGCCAAACCCCGGACTTGATTTTACGGGACCTCCAACGTTAACTTTCGGTCGCGGCTCTAGCGAGCTTGGTATTTGAAACTTTCGACAATTTAGGACTATTTTGTGCATTGTGCTGGTTGTATGAATTGTAGTGTGCTCCTAGAGTTTGTTGGAAGCTTGTTTTGTGCTCGTATGTTGATTTTTTGAAGTTTGGACTTTGGGTCGTGAATAGTGATTTTGTGTTTTTTTTTGTCGTTTTTGATGTGTGTAGGTGCCGAAAGTGACATTAAAGGGCCATAGTAGCCTTGCTCACGCTTTTCTGTGGTACACCCAACTCTCGCCTGTTGTCAAGAGAATGATAGACAATGCCGTATTTGGCGGTTTTGTCCACCTAGTTTCAAAGAGTACCAACGATCTAGCACATTTTTATGCTCTTGCTGAGAGATGGTAGGACACCAACAATACATTCCATCTGCCATTTGGTGAGATGAGAATGATGTCTTTTGATTTTTCCATGATTACCGGTTTGAGAGATGGCGAGAAGCGCCTGATTTTGGACTAATTCTATGAGATTGATCCCGAGGCTGTCGAGATGTTGATTGGGGCTATTCCTCCTAATCTAGAGAGGCACTGGTTCCCTTGTGGCTGGCTTTATTGGGCTTACGGCAGAGGGAATCACAACCTGAATAATTCTCAACTTTTGAGGGTATTTTTTCTCTATGCCCTTGGTTACTCGATCTTCCCGGCACAGAATGACCGAGTGAGCTTGAAGCTTCTTTCTTGCCTAACGACCATTGGTGAGATCCCCTTTTATGACTGGGGCGATGCTGCCCTGGCCCACCTTTACAAGCATATGGATGAAGTTTCCCAGGGCAATGTCAAATCGACAGGGGGATTTTGGCGAGCTTGGGAGGTATGTACTGCATCCTCTTTTATCTTCCGGCTTTTTGATTTCCGTATTTCTTGGCTTTTTTGATTTTTCCTTTGTCTGTGTAGCTTTGGAGTTTTGAGTACCTGAAGATGTTGGCTCCTTCCCCTGGTGATGAATTAGGTGAAGATGAGAATGGCATAGTTCCTGTGCCTTTGTTCCCCCGGGGCTTGAGATGGTGGAGGGATGTTGTCGGGGTGAAGAGCGGGGCTCATCAGATTGTTCTCCTCATAAACTTCTTATCTGGGCTGACAGCTACTAGCATTGATTGGACGCCTTGGGAGTGTGTTGCCTATGCTGCCCCAGAGGAGATACAGGCGGTCAAGCCCTTTTCTCTTGCCGACTTCTGATGGAAAGTACCGAAGGCAGGCAATGGTTCCTTGGCGAGCGAGTGTCTCGGCACGTGGTTGGCGGTCTGAGGTATCGTGTCCCTCATAATCCTCTTGTGATGGATACTAATGACCTTTTTGGTGATGCTTCGTTGGCGGCCTTAGGCGATACTGATGCTTGGGATCACTTTCTCTCTGAGACCAGCTATGAGACTTACCGTGGCCGCTTTTTGATGCCTAACTTCCCAATCCTGGATGCCAGTTTTTTTTTACGTTTTTGTCTTTATCCGTTGCCTATGTTTTTGACTCATCTTTTCCCTAACTTGTTTTGTGCCTACAACTTCGCGAGATGTACAGGAGACAGGTTCCCCAAGTTTCAGATCCTATCCCTCCTTGGGATTAGACCATTAATGTTTTGTGTGCAGATGGCTCCCCCCTAGTTATGGAGGTGCCGCGGGTCACATATGGGTATCCTACCCAGCCAGCAGGCATCCTCAACGTCCCTTGGAGTTATGCTGAGGTGGGCTACGCCTTGGCAGCTAGCTTACTGTCTTTGGTCCTCACGGGAGACCATCGCGTATGTCTCTATTTTTGCGCTCCTTATGGTTATGAGGTCCTAATCCTGATTTTGCCCTCGACAGATGGATGGTATGCGGCAGTTTGCCACCAGTCAAATGGCATCTTGGTAATTTTTTTACTCTACTTTGTTTTTGTACTTTTTGTTGTTTTTCTACTGATTGCTTTCATTTTGTTTGTGTATGCAGTATCGTGGGGGTGGTGTTGGCTCATCGAGGACCGGGCCAAGGTGCAAAGGTGGTAGGAGGAGACCATCGCCAACGTACACTCCGGGTGGCCCGACAGAGGACGAAGAAGAGGAAGACTGAGGCCTCCTAAGCGGGGATTTTCATTTTATCTCCATTTTATGTTTTCAATTGGGTTGTACTAGTGAATAATGTGATTGATGGACAATATGTAAGACAATGTGTAGGATGATGTGTAGGATGATTTATCACCCTTGACAGCGTATTATGATGTTTTTGCCTTTCGAACCGGATAGTTTCCGGTTTGAAGGCGCAGTTGTGTGCTTGCTTTGGTTGGTGGTTGTGTATTGTGATTCAGTGGTTGTTGATGTTACTGCGATGAACAGCCTTGTGATAGTGAGTGTGTTTGCCTTGCAGGTGGAATAGTCCATGAAATGAGGAGGTGCTGCCAAAATTTTGCATTTTGCTAGAGCCGCGACAGAAAATATGGCATTGTATGATCCCACTCAATTCACAGCTTGGCTGAACATCACGGATGGCATGGAGCGGATCAACTTCTTCAGCTACGGTCTGACCGAGCTATTCTCTCTTCGCCAGATGGCTCTGAACACTGAGTTCATGTATGCCGCTATTGTTCACTGGGACTCGGTGAACCATGTCTTCAAATTCAACGGCCTAGAGATATGCCCCCTGTTTGAGGAGTTCTGTGCTATCCTTGGCTTCAGTTCTGACTCTGACCTGATTCTCCCTTCTACTGATACCCCCAGTCCCACGCGAGGCTTCGCTGAATACCTGAACTATTCCACTACTATTTCCCGCCGGCTAATTCATGGTGAGGTTCTTGACATTGCTTCCATCATTGCCCGGTATACTAGTCCTGGGAATCCTAGCATATATGATGCTACCTGCGGGGCCACTCTGATATTGTGTATGACTTCGCACTTTCTATTCTCGAGTGCTTCTATCGACTTGGTGCACATGTGCCTTGGGCTGAAATTTAGCTGGAATCCCATGGCCAAGGTTCTAGCTGAAACCCTGAATGGTTTGGATTGCGCTTTCAATCAAGGAACACTTCTTCTTTCTGGGGCGCCTTTGGTGTTATAGGCTTGGCTCTACGAGCGCCTTCAGTTATAGACTGGTAGTGTGCCGGCAGTTTACTTTCGCAGAGCTATTCTTCATCCTCATTACACTTCTGCCGATTGGGTTGGCATGATGGGTGCTTTATCTGAGGCCGACATTTACTGGATCGTGAGGCGTTGGTGCCTTCATGCTGTGACCACTAATCTCATGGATTACCAGAGAGTGTGGCTGATGGGTCTGAGAGAGACCTGTGTCTATCATCCTTGCCGATTGGTCAGACAGTACGGGCGAGTTCAAGATGTCCCCCGGGGGTTTATTGAGAGGGTCTTTGCTTCCAGAGTCAGAGCCACTACTATTGCTGCATTCATCAGGGGCTGGGCCGGTCAAGTAAAAGCCTACCTCTAAAGACCTTTGAAGAAATAAAAGACACAAAATAAAAGTACACTTAACCGATTCTGCTTCTTTCCTCCAAGTGTCTTTGATATTTGGGATTGCTTTTTGAAAGAACTTTTTGTGTTTTCATTTATCCCTGTTTATGTAATATTCGAAGTTTGTTTATCGGCGAACCTTAGTTACTTGGAGAACCTTATTTTATGCATTTGGCTTTTTGAAAACATTCATAGTATGATTTTGATCAGATGTTTGCTTTTGGTACTTGTTTGGGCATGCTAGGACAATTAGAGACAAACGAGGTGGGTGGCTGAAGTTTGCCCTAGTTTGGGATATGTATGGTTGTGAGGCAAACGAGGTAGATGACCGACGTTTGACCCTAATTTAGAAGAGGTTCAGGAAAACGAGACGGGTGGCCGAAGTTTGCCCCTAGTGTGAAGGGTGATTTTTGGGTTATGGTAAGGACCACGACTTTATTTTTCTCACATGCTCATAATTTTGCCTAGGCACCAGTTAGGTGACCTAGCGAGCTCTTTTCTCTCTTTTGTTATTGCCTACTTTGGATTTAACTCTAACTTTTGCCTAGGCGTCCTTTCGGATTTTCGACCTAGCGAGCCATCCTTTTTTTCTTTTTTTCTTTTTTTTAAAGTCTGCCTACGTACCCCTGAGCGGGGATCAGGTCCAACGTAGTTCGGGCCAAAGTCTTGGAAGAAAAGGGGTTGATTATGATGGTGTCGACCGAATCGATGTGGTTACTTAAGTATCCCCGAGTGGGAATCAGGTCGAGCGTAGTTCAGGGCAAGGCTTGAAAGAAGAGGGGTTTTGGGGAATGGTCAAGCATAGTACTTTTTGAGGCGATCCATGTTGATTGGTTCTTTGAATTCAACGCCATCGAGGTCCATAAGGTAGGTTGCTCCTCCAGAAAGGATAGTTTTGACGATGTAAGGGACAACCCATTTGGGTTTGAACTTTCCGCATGGATCAAAGATCGGGGCTCGAAATTCCTTAAGGACAAGGTCACCCTTGACAATTTTCCTCGGACGAACCCTTTTGTTGAAAGCACGGGCTATCCTCTTTTGATAGATTCGGACATGGTCGACTGTCGCTAGGCGCATTTCATCTATGAGAGCCAATTCTTTGTACCTTTCCTTTAACCAATCTGATTCCGAAATTTCACATTCTGCCATCACGCGCAGTACTGCTTCCATTCCATATACTAGTGAGTAAGGAGTTGCTCCTGTGGACGTCCTTATCGATGTTCTATATCCCCAAAGTGTGAATGGTAGCTTTTCATGCCAGTCTTTGTAGGTATCGGCTGATTTCTGCATTATGGCCTTGACATTCTTGTTTGCAGCTTCGACTGCCCCATTAGTTTGTGGCCTGTATGGTGACGACTTGTGATAAGTGATTTTATAATCCTCAAACAAATCTCTGACTTCGGCCTGGAAATGACTACCATTATCTGAAATGATCTCATGGGGGACTCCATAGCGATAGATGAGGTTCTTCTTAATGAATTTGGCCACTTCCATTGCCCCCAACTTGCCATAAGATGCGGCTTCTACCCATTTTGTGAAGTAGTCAATGGCTACCAAAATGTATCAATTTCCATTCGAGGCTTTTGGAATGATTTCACCGATGATGTCGATTCCCCAGGTCGAGAATGGCCACAGAGAGGTCATACTGTAGAGCAGAGATGATGGTACATGCATCATGTTCGCGTAGATCTGGCACTTATGGCACCTTCTCACGTATTCACAACAATCTTTCTCCAATGTCATCCAGTAGTACCCTTGTCTTACGATCTTTTTGGCTAGCATGTGTCCATTCATGTGTGGACCGCACACCCCTTCGTGTATTTCTTCCATCATTCTTCTGGCACACTTTCCGAACAAGCAAGTTAGATTGTGACCATTGTATCTGTTTTTCAATAATTTTCCCCTGTAAATGATGAACTGTGCTGCGAACCTTCGAATTGCTCTTTTGTCTTTCTTGGAAGATTCTAGGGGATATGCCCCCTTTTCTATGAAGTCCCAAACATCTGGGTACCATGGTGTTTCGTTCTCTTCTTCTTCGATTATGGTGATTGTGCTGAATGAAGGCTCGTACCTTTGCTCGATTATCAAAGGCATCAATTTAACCCCCACGGGGACTTGGATCATAGAGGCTAGGGTAGCCAGTGAATCTGCTAATTGGTTCTCTTCCTTGGGTAGGTAAAGGAATGTCACACTTTTGAACTACTTCTTGAGCCCATCGAAATGGTCATGATAGGGTTTCAACCTTTCTTCTTTCACCTTCCACTCCCCCCCTGGCTTGTGACACAATGAGGTTGGAATCCCCGAAGACATCTAATTTTTGAATTTTCAATTCTATGGTTGCTTCCACTCCCAAAATGCATGCCTCGTATTCAGCAGCGTTATTGGTGGAGTTATAATTGAGCTTGACTGCCAGTGGGGTGTGGTCCCCATTTGGCGACACTAGAATCATTCCTACTCCGTAGCCTTTCATGTTAGCTGCTCTATCAAAGTACAACTTCCACTGTTCTTCCTTGATTTCCATGATATTCTCGTCTGGGAACGGAAAATCTCCATTTACTTCAGAATCAATGGTGTGTTCAGTAAGATGTTCAGCTATAGTTCTCCCTTTTACCGATATGCTTGTCACACACCTGATATCGAATTCAGACAGTAGAAGTAAACAACAGGATATACGATCGATCAGGGTGGGTTTTTCGAGGAGGTATTTTAGAGGATCCATGTGGGATATGAGCACAATTGGGAGGGCCAGCATGTAGTGCCTCAGTCGGCGAGTGCACCAAACATAGGCCCAACATATTTTTTCGAGGGTAGAGTAGTTGAGCTCATACCCAGTCATCCTTTTGCTAAGGTAATATATGGCTTTTTCGGAGTGGCTTTCTTCTCCTTCTTGGGCTAGCATGCAACCCATGGCATTTTCAGAGATAGATAGGTAAAGGAATAAGGGCTTATGAGGAGTGGGTGGTGAAAGGACGGGCGGATTTTGAAGGTAGGCTTTTATTTTGTCGAAAGCAGCTTGGCATTGGTCATCCCATTGGAACTTCTCCCCTTTTCTCAGCAATCGGAACAAAGGATCACATGTAGATGTGAGTTTAGAGATGAAGCAGCCGATAAATTGGATTCTTCCGATAAACCCTCTTAGTTTCTTTTCATTCCGTGGTGGTGCCATTTCTAGGATTGCCTTGATTTTAGAGGGATCCACCTCTATCCCCCTTTAAGTGATGAGAAAACCCAGGAGCTTACCGGAGGTCACACCGAAAGTGCATTTCTTTGGATTCAACCTCATCTTGTATTTGTGCAACCTTTCAAAAAACTTTTCTAGTGCCACCAGGTGCCTTTCCCTATCCTTGGATTTTACGATCATGTCATCTACGTATACTTCTACTTCCTTGTAAATCATTTCATGCAGCAGAGTGGTGGCAGCTCTTTGGTAGGATGCTCTAGCATTCTTGAGTCCGAAAGGCATTACTCTAAAATAGTACGTTCCCCCTCTTTTCCCGATCTTCTGGCGCCATTAGAATCTGATTGTACCCCGAAAAGCCATCCATGAACGACAGCAGATCATGTCTCGTAGTGTTATCCACTAAGACGTCGATGTGGGGAAGCGGGAAGTCATCCTTAGGACTGGCTTTGTTTAGATCACGGAAGTCAATGCACACACAAACCTTTCCATCCTTTTTGGGGACTGGAACGATATTGGCAACCCATTTCGGATACTCGGCAATAATGATGAACCCTGCCTTGAATTGTTTCTCCACTTCTTCTTTGACCTTCAGTGCCCATTCTGGCCTCATGCTCCTCAGTTTATGCTTGACGGGTTTAGAATTGGGAAGGAGGGGAATGCGATGTTGGACGATGTCAGGATCGAGCCAAGGCATATCCTCGTAAGACCAAGCGAAAACATCTTTGAATTCTTTTAGCAAGAGAGTCAATTTTTCTTTTTCTTTTTTATTAAGGGTTGAGCCAATTTGCACAATTTGTGGATTATCTTTTTTACCTAGGTTAATTGATAAAGTATATTTGATTTTTTCATAAGTAGGTGGTTTTTCAATTAGTTACTTAAGTTCAATTGGGAGATCCTCTGAGGGATCTATGCATTCACAATTATTAGACATAGAGGAGTAAGCATAATCGTCTTTAATTTCATTCATGACAGTTGGAGTGATTACATTAGACAGTAGTGGGCTTACAGCAGCCGACTCTGGTACAGACTAGATAATTGGAAGCACAGACTCTGGGGGAACAGGGGATAGGCAGACAGATGACTCTACAGCTTGGTTGCTCAGACCCTCCTTAGTTGGCTTGATCTGATCATCTTGGCTCTTGGCCCTCTTTTCTTCTTTTTCTTCGGCAAACTCTTCCCACATTTTCTCGATGGCTTTAGTGTCCAGATATTCCAACCAGTCTTCCTCCGGAGTTTTCTTAATTTCTTCGGGATAGAACGGATCTTGATATGGGGGCCTTTTGCAGTCAGCGAAGATTTCCAGCCCGGGGTACCTTTTTCCAGTGGCCTGATGGATCCAAGGTTCTGGGTACCCAAAATAGGGGAAATCATCCCCTTCTTTAATGAATTGCCCATTCAAGGTTTTGCGGTATGGTGGGAGACTCCTCACTCTTTTCTTCCATGGCCTCTGTAGCTCGACTTCTTCTTTAGTGGGCTTATACTCTAACCCACAAGTGCCTTGTTGCCCTTTGATTTGAGGGAACTCACAAATCCCTTGCTGGCATCGGCCCAATCCCATTCTAGGGAAGTAGTTCATTTTACGGATGATGTTGACAACTACAGAGTGGATCTCGGGGAACCTGTCTTCATCATTGATCATGTGGACTTCTTCCATGAAGAATCCCCTAATTTTTCCTTCTTCTAGCTCAAGTATTTGGATTTTAAAGATGGGATCGTAGTTTGGAAAAGCTTCATTACCCAACTATTGCCGAGGATGATTTTCACCTCCTTCTCATGAATGTACTTGATCATTTGGTGCACAGTGGATGATACAGCTTTGTTGACATACAGACAGGGCCTCCAAATCAAAAAATTGAATGAGGTGGGTATGCCCATTACCTGAAAGATTTCGGTGCTAACCAAAGATCCTACCCGGATTTGGAGAGAAACAGTCCCCATCACATTTCTCTTGGTGTTATCGTAAGCCCTCAAGGATTCCACCGATGGTGTGATGTCAAGGACATTGACCCCAAGGCGGTGGCATTCCTTAGAGCACAAACATTTAGGGCGGAGCCTGTATCGATCAGACAAAATGGCACCTGTTGTCCCTTACATCGAACAGTGATGTACAAAGCTTTGTTATGTGTAGACCCTTCTGACGGTAGGTCTTCATCAGAAAATGTAATAATTGGGTCAGGGGTGAGTGCACCTAAGAAAGTCACCATGTCTTCTGGTGTAGCGTCGATAGGGACCTCAATTCCAACCAAGGCATTCAACACAGCTTGCCTATGCTTGTAGGATGTTACCATGATGTCCCACATCGAGAGATGTGTTTGGGTTTTCTTGAACTGCTTTATCAACTCATTGTCTTCTTCGATGATCTCATCCATTTTTCCCTTTCCCTTGTCTTTGACCGGACTCTTTTCGATTGCTTTAGTGGTAAGCTGCGGAGGCTGGTAATGACGGCCTGACCCAGTCAGATGATCAATCTCGGCAGGAGTAGGCCCTTCTGCAGTCCCATCTTCTTTGAACCAGTCACAATCTGCTCCCACAAATGGTTTCTCTGGATCTTTCTAGATAGATGCATCACTTTCATTATTGGGATCATACCATTTGAGGTCCACTGCCCCTAGATTGTGTTCTTCCAAGAAGAATAGATCTTGTTCATCAGCCAGCTGTTGCTGCCACTCATCATCTCCTCCTTCAATCAGATGAATTTCTATAGATTCTGGGATGTCAATGAGGGCTAAAGGTTGACCTAAGGGGGTGATATAAGTAACAAGGTTGAAGGATATATGGATGGACTCAATGAGGCTGATATTTTGGTGGTTTGGCAGGTGATTTTGAGTAATATGAGGCTGCTTTGGAGGTGGCTCAACGATATTCTGGTCAATAAGGTCTTGGATATCATGGCGGAGGCACATGCAATCATCGGTGTTGTTTTTTAGGGTCTTGGTGGTAGGTGCATCTTTTAGACATATCGCAGTTCGGCGGGAGCGGGGTATTTCGAGGCTGGAGTAGTTGGAGGTGGCTCTTTTTAAGGAGGTGATCTAAGGCTAAGGAGAACGGGATTTCTAGCTTGGCAAAATTACGAGGAGGCTTTTTCTGGAAAGGACGATTGGGCGAGTTTGCCTGGTTGAGGGGTTGGTATGGCCTAGAGGGGTATGCCATAGGTTGACTGCTAAGAGCATTGACATCCGAAGGATTGCGGGAGTAGTTGGGTCTTTTTGACTGACTCGGAGGCTCTTCCTTCATGATCTTTCCTTCACTGATAGCGTCTTCAATTTGAGTTCCAACTTCAAACAATTCTTCAAAGGTGGAGATGGACTGATAAAACAATTTTTCATGGTAGAGTGGTTGTAGATTCTGAATTAGCATTCTCACATGTTCTTTCTCAACTGGTCGATGGGTCATTTGGACCACTTTATTCATCCATCTGCTCAGAAATACAATGAAGGATTCATTGTTGTTATGCCGAGTAGTTTCCAAATCCTTGATAGTGACATCAAGTTCTTAATTATAGGAATAGTGATCAACATATACCCGAACTATGTCTTCCCATGCCCGAGTTTTGGAAGCTTCCAAGGTAAGGAACCATGACAGTGTAGACTTTGCGAGAGTTTGTGGGAATAGCATTGCAATGTGCTCATGAGTGTAGCCCATTGATTGAAAAATGTTCATACACAGCTTTACATGGCTCTTTGAATTTGCGGTTCCATCAAAACGGTCAGTGGCAGACATCTTGAAGTTTTCTGGCAGCTTCAGCTTAACAGGCTCAAAAAGTCCTTCCAAGTCTAGCTTGTAATCATCAACCCCTTTACTCTTCCTCAATATGCTTTCCAGTTTGTCGACTTTGTCCATTTTGTCTTGGAACTTTTTCTCATATGTGGGCGACAGGGCCATTTGAAACCAGTCTTCTTCTCCATTATTCTCAGGATGCGGTATGAATCCGAATGGTGGTGGTGGGAACTGAGGGGGACACTGCTGCCGCTGCTGTTTCAGTTTTTCTATAAACTTTAGGACCTGGGCCAGGCTGTCAGATTGCTGGCTTATGGTGGCTCCCAATACGGTGACCTTATTTTCTAGCTCTTCCTGACTCATGCTGAAATAACTTGTTGGGCTGATCTTGATCAAACGATTATCTGAATTTCTGACCCAGGATAAAGATCCCAGCTGTTGGCTTTGAGAATCTATAGTGACCCTACAGATTCGAGAGGATTTTTATCAGATTCTGACAATGATGACTTTATATAGACAAATGACAGTGATGTTAATAGACATGGACTGACTCGGGTACAGCCTGACCGAAACAATGCGTGCAGACCGATAGGAATAGTGTATGCAAATGAGACAAGCATGCAGATGTAAGCCCTAATCTATATGATGCTCCTATTTTTAATAGATAGTAGTCAAAAAAATAAGGTCCTAACCATATAGAGTGTGCTAACCCTACTTTCCAGTATGATCACCAAGGGATAACAGGGGTTTCCAGGAATTTATGAAGGCTTCTAGGAGAGACTAGGCATTTCTGGTTGATTTGGATAGAGTTTCTGAGAGAAACAAGCATATCTGGGCATTTCTGGTTGGTTTGGACAGTTTCTGAGAGAAAGTGGTTAATGCGGTTATATCTGGGCAGAGTTTCTGGGAGAAACTGGTTAATGCGGTTATATCTGGGATATCTGGACAGAGTTTCTGGGATAAACTTGTTATTTTGGGTATTTTTGAGAAATTTAGACAGGATTTCTGGGAGAAATTGGCATACCTGGGAATTTATGAGTGTTTTGGGAATTTTTGGAAAATCTAAGTGGAGTTTCTGGGAGAAACTGGTATATTTGGGAATTTCTAGTAAATTTAGACAAAGCTTTTGAGAGAAACTAGGATATCTGGATGAGTTGGGCAGAGTTCCTAGGAGAACAGGTGTATATGACAGGAGCATGTGACGATGGTGATCATACTGTCTGGCAGGTTTTCATACTTCTATGTCTTAGGACCGACAAACAAGGTTTGCAGTGTATATCTTTGTGAGCATGGAGCAGACATCCTTGTCATGGTGCCTAGGCAAGTCAACTCAATGTAATCACATATGAGTGATTGCCTTGGGAATCATAAGAAAAAGGTTCTACCTCATGCCACATAAGCGTCTACACCACACAGGTAATCCCGTCAGGGCATACAACAGTTATATCACATTGTCCTATCTGAAAAGATAAATGAACAGTCATATGAAAGGTTCTACAGGAATCTATATGCAAAGGCTAGGTTTATTCAGAGAGAGTCCGTTGACGAGAGTTCCAATATACCGTCAGAGAGACAGTACGGAAGTTTTTTACTCTTTTCGATATACCTTCGAAGGTACAGTATCAATGGTGACTTATGCCCTGGAAGAGCAAGACCTGAACAATGTCAGCGCCGCATTTCAGACACAGTTGGAGGGGGGGAAATGCATGAGTGCAATGCGGTGAACCAGATACAGTAAAAAGATGATTTTAAGAATGCTGCTTATGAGTCAAACCTTTGTATTATTTTGTTTTGAAAATAAATATCCCCACCAGAGTCGCCAGATTGTGGACACGCGGAATCCTACCTCTTTTTTGTTTTAAATTATTTTTAAAAGGGAAAAGAAAAGGAAAAGGTCTGTTGAAAACAGTTACAGAGTCGCCACTTGGTCTATAAGGAACCAAGAAACCTAATTTTGACTCACCCAAATGGATAAAGGGCACCGGCCTTTCATAACCAAAAAACTTGGTTCGGGGTTTTGGTATGAGAGAGGAAGGAGCCTTTGTCACGACAAAAACACCCTAAACTCGATCCATCTTTCGACGGGCCTCAATTAGCATCCAAATAATCATCCTATACTGTATTTGGTTTGACAATTAATATTTATGATAGGTATATTACATCACATAAGAAACTTGAAATGTAAGATCTAAAGATAAAATATCATTCATAAGATCTAATGAACAGTCCTACGAAAAGATAAATGAACAGTCCTATCTGAAAAGATAAATGAACAGTCCTATGCAAGGTTCTACAAGAATCTATATGCAAAGGCTGGGTTTATTCAGAGAGGGTCCGTTGACGAGAGTTCCAATATACCGTCAGAGAGACAGTATGGAAGTTTTTTACTCTTTTTGATATACATTGGAAGGTACAGTATCAACAGTGACTTATGCCCTGGCACAGTAAGACCTGAACAATGTCAGCGCCGCGTTTTGGACACAGTCGGAGGGGGGGGGGGGGGGGGGGGGAAATGCAAGAGTGCAATGCGATGAACCAGATATTGTAAAAAGATGATTTTAAGGATGCTGCTTATGAGTCAAACCTCTGTATTATTTTGTTTTGAAAATAAATATCCCCAACAGAGTCGCAAGATTGTGGACACGCTGAATCCCACCTCTTTTTGTTTTAAATTGTTTTGAAAAGGGAAAAGAAAAGGAAAAGGTCAGTTGAAAACAGATACAGAGTTGCCACTTGGTCTTTAAGGAACCAAGAAACCTAATTTTGACTTACCCAAATGGATAAAGGGCACCGGCCTTTCATAACCAAAGAACTTGGTTCGGGGTTTTGGTACAAGAGGAAAGAGCCTTTGTCACGACTAAAACACCCTCAACTCGCCTCATCTTTCGACGGGCCTCAATTAGCATCCAACTAATCATCTTATACTATGTTTGGTTTGACAGTTAATATTTATGATAGGTATATTACATCACATAAGAAACTTGAAATGGAAGATAAAGATAAAATATCATTCATAAGATCTAAGCCAAGTATCATACAATGCAAAGTGAAATATCACACGAACAAACCTAGGAAAAATCGTCTAATCACATATCAAGTAATTAAAGTTTTCCTAATCTAAAGGGGACATGAATTGCACTTGAAACAAATAATCAAATAAAACAAGGATGCTTAGCAAGCTAGAATGATGCATGTTAATCTTTGAGAAAAGAAGATCTCTCAATCCCTGGGACGGATGAGAAAGGAGGTTTAGATTGAGGGGAAGCATGAACATGTGATCATGATCATTGCTTATAATCTTCTTGGATTAGGAGTCACAAAAGCCCCAAATCTTTGCATGGATGCAATGTATGTATCTAGAATGTGCCAAGGTTGTAGTGTGTTTTGTGTACATGGACTTTCTAAAGTGACTTAGAAGTCTAAAATATGCATGAATGCATGAAGAAAAATCATCATAGAATATGTACAAATATGGTATGGACCACTTCGTAAGACATGAACAAATTTGGAGTACATGTAAGCATCAAATCAAAGTATGGAAGTAAAAGCATGCTTGCTGTGAATAGTGGACAGAACAGTGACATGATATTTTGAAACTTGAAAAGAGGGGTTAGTAGTGTTTTCAATGAATGATTTTTTATGGGAATCTTCCTTATTGTGTCTAGAACACAAGCCAAAAATCCAATCTTTAATACCTCTCACAGATTAAGAGAAATCATGTAAACAATAGAGGTTACTCAGAAACAGAGTCCGTACTGTCGACTGAAATGTTGGAAAATCTTAGAAAATGAAAACAAATGATCTAGAGGCCCATATTATACAGAAAATTCTTAAAGACATTGAAGTTCAAGGGAAAAAAAAGTTGGGACCACTCTTTTTGGAGAAGTGTTCTATAAAACAAGTTGAAAGTCAACCTAGCTGCTGTGACAGCAGAGGCAGAAGGTTTGGACAAAAATGGACCCCTTTCAAGTGTTTCCAAGTCAAGCCAAAAATCATGGGAGTTCTATAATGAGTTAGGAAGACTTTCCAAGTGGTCTTGCATTCATATATTGAGTATTGAACTCAAAATAATTCTTTGAAGTTAAATGATTCACTATTTTGAAGGTTTTGAAAAAACAAGGTTTGTTTCTTCAAATCAAAATGAGGGATTTAAGAGGGGGGGTTTTGAAAAGGGGAGTTTTGTAAACATATTTTCAATACTTAATGAAGATTATAACCACTTAAAATTTCAACATTTGACTCACATCAAGAACCTCCAAGATTATTGGAAAGTATTGTTTCCATTTTAAAGACAACTTCAAGAATACGTAGGAATGTATTGAAGTTGAAATCATCATCTATCAAACATATTTTTGAGCTCAAGAGCTACTATCCATAAGGATTCACTCACCTCAAACTTCATGTCATCATCTAGATGATGATAGACTAGTAAGTAAATAAAAAAAAACAAAAAGAAATGAGGTAAGAGGAGATGAACAAATAAAGTAAGCAAACAAGTATATAAACAATCAATAGATGATATTCAATGATGTATTGGACTTGTAGCTTGGTGTTTCACTCATATGTGGTGACTTTGGACATGGAAGTAACTTCCTCTCTCTTAAATGCTCACTAAAATGGTGGTTGGGTGTATTGAATATGAAGTAAATGGAAGTAATGATGTAAAAACAAAATTTAGAACTCACTCTTTTGTTTGGAAATTAAAGAAGGCAGCTTCTTTTCTCTCTATTCTAACCTTATCTCTACAATTCTCTCTAAAACTTCTCAAAGCTTGCATTTGACACCCAAAATAAGAGGCCAAGGGGGGTTTACATAGGCCAATTTGGGGTGGTTTATGGATTTAGAAGTACTCCCATTGGTCCCAAACATCTGTGAACATAGAACTACGTCGTTTTGGTTTTTAATTAATCAAAAAGAACCCCCAAAAGAAATTACCAAAATATACCATTCTGGGGGAGAGTGTCACGGAGGCACTAGGCCTGTGCCGCAGCGGCAGTGGGCCAGTGCCGCGGTGGCACTTCTCCTCATTCGTCCAGATAATCCTTTTTAGGCCCCTAGAGGTTCCGGTATTCTCGAAAAGGCCCTATTTTGTCCGAAATTCACAAAAAATGTATACGAACTCCAAATTGAGGTTGTGATATACTGTTGGAAAGGCAATGGAGTATATTTTACATTAAAAATAGTTTAGAGATAGATCACTTTGAAAATTTTTGCGGTATTCACGATAAAAGCCGATTTGATTCCCTTTTTCGCCTTCGAAAATTCATAATAAATTCGTTTGAAATCCAAAAATTATCTGCGATATACCGTCGAAAAGCTATTGACCTCTAGTATCTATGAAAAATATTTTGAAAAATGATACGATGCTCCGGTTTCAAAGTCAACTTTTGGCCAAACTGGTCAAACTTGGGATTACCGGAAAGTTCTGGAAACCTCTGGGAGCTCGCAGGAGCTGACGTTTTCGTTTGATTTTCTTTTGAAACTCATTTTAGTATTTCCCACATGATCTAGAATGATTTCGGAACTTTTTGGCAAATTTGGACGATTTCGGTCAAAACTTGGTGAAACTTGGTCAAACTTGGTCAAACCGGTCAACAGAGACTTTCTGGGAACTTTCGGGACTTCCGGGGGTCTCTGGGAGCCGACGATTTCATCCAGTCTAGCTTTAGAACTTATTTTATTATTTTTCTAATAACGTAGCGCGTTTCCAGAACATTTGGTTTGAATCCAGGAACGTTCAGGCTTTCAAGGGTATTTTGGTCATTCTGAGCATTTTGAGAGAGAGAACTAACTTCCAGGAGTCCTTTTTGAGTCTTTTTTATCATTGTGAACCACCAAGCTATGTGTCTCCTAAATCTGATAACCGAAAAAATGGGGTGTCTACAGGGACTTACAAATATCATATTGGAGATAAAATTGAATATGAATTCTAGGTAATGGAGATAATCAAGAGATGGGTATGAACATAGGAATCATCCCTCTCATAGATCGTACTTCTAAACCATCATAGAATTCAAAATAGATACATATATATAATCTTGTATGCATGAATCTAAACTAAAATTGAAGAATGAAATTAAAATCAAAGTGAAAAAAACAATCTCTAATTATGAATTATCAATGAAAATCAAAAGATTTTTGGATCTAGCTATGTGAGTGTGTGAAGAACAAGAGATGAAGAAGATGAGTGTTCTAAAATAAAATTAAACTAAGCTAGATCCAAATCTTATAGATCTATGTATGTATAAAATAGGAATTAGAGATGAATTAGTGTTTACCTCTTGGAGAATTCTCAATTATATAACCAAAGTTGATTTGAAGATCTTCTTCTTCAAGTGTGCTTCAAGCTCTTCAAGCATTCATCCATGGAAATTAATGGAGGCAATTGATGTCTAATTCATCTAATCTAATTATCTTGAGATTAGTTTAGAGAATTCTAATTCATAATTCACTTCTACTCTCTTGAAATCTCTCTTGAATTCTAAGTATATTCCTCTATATCTTATATATTCTCTTGTATGTACTTGTGTGTACTATCTCATCTATCTCTTGTGTGATCTCAAGGTCTTCCTAGATGATCTCACATAAGATACATGAGATCTTATATAGAGTTTTGAAGACTTAGCTCTTAAGTTACAGGGTTAAAACATAATTTTTAGAGCTTAAAAGAGGGTTAAAATGGCCATTTCGGTGTCTAAACGCAATTTCCAGGCAATTTCCTTGCAGTGGGAGCCTTCTAGAAGAGTCTAGAACCAAAAAAACCCGATGGAGAACACTACCTATAGGTGGCGGTTATGGTGGGATCCGCCACCTCACAACCCAAAACCGTCATCTCCTTTTTTGGTTCCCTTAGTTGCCCACAAGCCCTATTTCAAAAATTAAGTGCACTGCTTTTCCAGATTTTTGTAAAAATGCTTTTTGGGGTTCGAAATCATCCTTTTACATACTGTTGGAAAGCTGTCGGGTTGAATTTTAGTATAAAAATATTCCAGGAGGTTTTAAAATGAGAATTGAAGTCCAATTGAAGCCCGAAAGTCCTCCGGAACTTTCGTCATCTTTTTTAAATCAAACAACGTCTTTTTCAAAATTGCTTTCAAATGTGCGTCGATTTTGAACTTTTCTTTAAAATTGAATCTTTGGATATCTAGAATACTGCATTAAGAACACTTAATGTTCATATAACCCTGAGTGAATATGAATTCCGAGAGATGATTTTGACAAAACCAGGATTTATCCATGGAAAAGGGCTTTTCTGAGCTTGAGGTCACTTTCTGAAGTTCGATCTTTCGATTGTGTGGAATCTAGTACCTTCCATGGGGTAATTTTCATTATCATATCCTCCAACACGTTGTCCACCCTAAATTCTATCAGTGTGGTCAAAATGGGTGTCTACAGCAGTTCGCCATGCAGGCAGATCATGAATGCATAGATGTTGGAAGGAACTCCAATGAGGGAGCATGTTTTAAAAATGATAGCACTTTTAAATGAAATAGATACTTTGTATGCCAAGATTGATGTACAGACTCAGGTTGATATTATCCTCAACTCCCTGCCTGCATCATTTGCTCAATTCAAACTTACTTAAATTATGAACCAAAAGGAATTTTTTAATGAGCAAATTAATGAGCTCTCTACAAGTAGCTGAGGGGGTGGTCAAACCTGGGGACAACATTATTAACGTTGAAAGGGTTTTTGCTTCTGGTACCAAGGGTTAAAAGGTTGGACCTGTCCCAAAGATTGACAAAACAAAAGGCAAGGGCAAGGGGAAGTCAGGTGGTAAGGGCAAAAAAAAGTGTTTCCAATGCGGGGAACTAGGCCACTGGGAGAGGAACCGTTCGGATTACTTGGCTACAAGAGTTGGAGGTATGATTGAATCATAAGTTATTGAAATAAATTTATAACTGATACTTCGAACAATTGGTGCATTGATTCTAGTGTAATTTAGCATATCTGTAATTTGTTACAGGGGTTCAGATCAACCCAGAAGTGCAATGATGGAGAAATCAAGTTGACCTAGGATCTAGTGCAACTATTTTAGTGATTGCAATATGAATAGTTGTTTTAGAATTCCAAAATAATAATTCTTTGGCATTACCAGATGTACTTTATGTTCCAAGTATGAGATATAATTTAATTGTCAAATCTCAATTATCGAATAAAGGTTATTCTGTTTTCATTTAGGACTGAAGTTGTCATAAAGGAAAATAGTTCTTTTATATGTTCCGGTGTCAAATCTAGTGATTCTATGCGATCAATCAAATTATTTCCTAAGGATATAAAATGGAACTTAATAACTCACTGGTAATTGTTGCATTTAAAAGAAATGAACCTTCTTCTAATCAAACAAGGTTTTGGCATATGAGGCTAGGTCATATCAATCTAAACAAGATAAACAGATTGGTCAAATATGGGATCTCAGACACTTTGGTTCTCGAACCAATGCTGATCTGTGAATCTTGTATAGATGGAAAAAATGATCAAGAGGCTCTTTTATGAAAAGTAAAATAGGTCAAATGACTTGTTGGAATTAGTACATACTTATGTATGTGGACAAATAAATTATAGAGCATGAGGTAGTTATGAGTATTTCATTACATTTATGATGACCACTCAAAATATGGATATGCGTATCTAATGCACCATAAGTCTTAAGCTTTTGAAAAGTTCAAAGAGTTTTGGGCTGAGGTAGTGAAGCAATTAGATAAACATATAAAAAACATTCAATCAAATCGAAGTGGCGAATATCTATCGACTGAGTTTATTGATCACCTAGTATAGGATGGTATTCTATCATAGTTGACTGCACCAGCCACATATCAGTAGAATGGTATAGCCGAAAGAAGGAACCAGCCACTTTTAGCCATGACTAGGTCGATGATGAGTTTTGAAGAGTTTTGCATTATTCTTGTGGTGGTACGCTTTGGAAAATGCATTATACATACTAAATTATGTTCCAAGAAAATCTATTCCTATGACACCTCGGGAGTTTTGGAGTGGGTATAAGCTTTCGCTGCGATATTTCTATGTTTGGGGGTGTCCAGTAGATGTGTTGAAAGGAAAGATGAGCAAGTTGGAAACACGACAGGAACTATATTACTATATGGATTGTCCAAAGGGTACGTATGGGTGTATTTTTATGATCCAAGAGAATAGAAAGTGTTCGTTAGTAAGATGTGCTTACTTGGAGGATAATTATATCATAAACCATAAACCTAGAGGAAGGATGATTTTGGAAGAAGTAAATGGAGAGCCCTCAATTCCTCAAATAGTTAATAATAATCAAGAACCAGAAAAAACTAGATCTTCACATGTTTCTGCACCAGTAACTGGTTATAGTGAGAGGATAGTCAGTCAACCTGATAGATACATGCTGTTAGGAGAAGTATTTGAAGCTGTCTTTATGAACTCTGAATTAGATACTACCACATACGAGGAGGCAATGACCGATAGTGACTCGCATCATTGGATAAAGGGTATAAAGACTAAGATGGAGTCTATAAACACCAATCAGGCCTGGGAACTTATAGATGCACCTGCAAATATTAAACCCATTGGTTGTAACTGAGTCTACAAGTGAAAAAGAGGATCAGATGTAAAGGTTGAGACTTTTAAATCACGGCTTGCAGCGAAGGGTTATATTAAGAAAGAGGGGCATTAACTACTTTGAAACCTTCTCACATGTGGCTATGCTTGAGTCGATAAGGATTCTCTTATCCATTACTACATGTCTCTATTATGACATTTGGCAGATGGATGTCAACACTGCATTTTCCTTCTTTACGACTTCTTGCATATTAGGGTTTAAAAGTCTTTGCATCTCCCGAGACAGTTTAGCATCATCTTCTAAATATATTTCATGTGTGATAAAATTGGGACTAATTCCTTTCAGGTCAGCTATGGTCCATCCTAAAGCATTTTTATGTTATTTAAGTACGGTTACCAGTTTACCTTCTTGTTTTATTTCCAAAGTAGATGAAATGACAACAAGAAAAGTACTATGATCCCCTAGGAAGGCATACTTGATCTCTTTAGCGAGCTCCTTTAACTCCAACTGAGGGATTTGTAGGCTAGATGGCACGGCTAGTATAGTCTTAGGTGGTAGGGGTTCAAAATGTGTCGCCCACATAGCTTCCCTAATTACGTCTTCATCTTAATATTTAAGGTACTTATTTAAAAAGGTAACTTAACTTGTATTACTTTCCTCTTCTTCCCTAATGAGTTGAACACATGCTTGTATTAACAAGTCTAAGTAATTTACTTCTTCCATTTCTTCTTCTTCCAACTTATGATGGGGATTAGAAAAGATTTTAACATTAAGCGTCAGATCACCAAAAACTATGTCATACCATTTCTTATGCAGATAGTGGCATATATCGTTGCCAAAAATGGTCTACCAAAAACATAGGAATTTGTGCAATCGAATTAGGTACAGGTTCTATGTCTAGTACCACAAAGTCTATGAGAAAAATAAAATTCTCCACGCAAATGAGTACATTTTTTAAAATACCTCTAGGCATCTTAATAGATCTATCTGCTAGTTGTAATGTGATCCTAGTTGGTTTGAGATCCCCTAACCTGTTGGTAAACTGAATATAGCAATAGGTTGATGCTAGCTCCTAAACCTAGTAGTGCATGGTCGATTTTATGGTTTCCAATGATGCGTGTTATTGTTGGTGTGCCAGGATCATGAAACTTATGTGGCAAATTATTTTTAATAATCAAGCTTACCTGATCTGCCAAGTAAGCCTTCTTTTTTACACTCTACTTACATTTAACAGTACATAAATCTTTTAAGTATTTCGCATAAGCAGGCACATGACTAATAGCATCCATGAGAGGCAAGTTAATTTTCACTTGTTTATAGAGTTCTAAGAATTCTTGGTGCTTAGCATCTTGGCGTTTTTTAAGTCTTTATGGGTAAGGAGCTGGAGGAATGAATTTCAGTGTTTCCTCTTTCTTCCTCCTACCATATCGCTTCTCATTCTCTCCTTGGTGGGTTTTTTTTTTTCTTATCATTGTCACTTTCAACCACTTCCTCTATATTGTCTTCTCCAATATTATTCTCCTCATTATTTTCTTCTATTTCAGGGGGAGAGATATCTTCCCCTACAACTTTACCGCTTTTCAAGGTTGTTACAGCTTTAGCTTGTTCATGATTACTTGAATTTGTATTTAAAGCACTATTTTGTGGTTAACCTCTAGGATTAACTTGCGGTTGAGCTGGAAACATTACCTTTTGACAACTTTCAAATTGGTTACCTATTCGTTCCATAGTTGACTGTAATTTTCCCATAGCTTGAACCATTTGTTGCATCATTGCATCTCTAGGATCTTCGTGTGCTTTCTTGTGCGGAGGCACATAAACATTAGAGCTATTTTGATTATTACCTTGATAATTCTGTTGTTGTGGAGGTTGATATAGTTGGTTATATTGCTAATTATATTGTTGGAGAGGTGGTTGATATTGATTTTGATTCGGTTGGAAGAACTGATTCTGCTAGGGCGGTGGATTAAAACTATCTAGTGCTTGGACCACATCGGTTTTCCAATTATTCAAATTAGGATGGTTCTTCCAATTATACCCCGCTATACACATTTGTAGGTGTTGGAAAAACAGGTTTAAATGGAAAGTTTAAACACGCAGCGGAAAAATCAAGTTATGAAACTTTATTGGCATGCCCGGATCTACTACTCGTCAATTCTTACAGATGCGCACAAGAGGGGACACGAGTTATACCTTAGTGTCTTGAACCCAATTCTGATCTTCAGCTTCCAGCAGCCTCCACTAGATGATCTTCACCCTTATGACTCCTGCGGATGCCTGCCAGAAAGACTAGGGTTGGTGGGAACCCTAATGGAGAGGATAGAGAAGGTTTTGGGGCTCCAAAACAGTTTCTGCAGCTTCTGACGTTCAAAACGACGAACAACCTTTTCCAGAACGCAGCTGCCCTATTTATAGATTCCCAGAACCGACCTAGACTTCGAGCGATCGAAGTGCCTTCGATCGATCGAACATTCGATCGATCGAACCATCTTCGATCGATCGAACCTGCAGACTTCAATCGATCGAGACATCTTCGATCGATCGAACCTGTCTGGACATCATCCTCAAGCATCTTTCCAAGCATCCTTGCGGAGCTAAGAGTGGGACCTCCTAGGCTCTTTATTGTTGGCTCAGACCAGTTTGTTAATCACCATGACCAAACTCTTTGATCAGCAAACTAACTAACTGGTCAGTTAAAGTTTACTCCACTATAAAACGATAACTGAACTCCAACGCAAAAGAACATATCCGAAGCGATAACTAGACTTGTATGTTGTACTAATGTCCCTCTACCGTCAGCATTCGTAATCATATTCAGGTAATCGGATAACTGTTACTGTCAACCTGAATCATGATTACTTCTTGTATTCCTTGAGTCCCATTCACCCTTCATGATTACCAAACATGTTGATAACTCTTATCAACAAGACTGCAGTACTCAGTAATCGACTTGGTGACATTCTCAAGGGAATGCTTACTCTGAAACAGAGGGTAGATTCTATCTTGACAATATATGTTCACAACCCTATGAATATGACATACCCAAGATACCCAGGTGTTGATCTTTTATAGACCTCACTGATTGGTAAGTCAAAGCAGTCATATCCACAGTCTGTGTTCATAATCGTCTCAAGATTGAGAACACGTACCTTATACAAGTTATGAGTTCCTATTGACTGTTTGACAGTCTTAAGCGTCAATAGGAAACTCAGGTCCGTCAATGCACTATAAGCACTAGCATATCAACTAAGAGCTACACTCTAGTGATTGAGATTAATCACTCCATCCAATGGTAGTTAATTATGCTACAGTGTAGACTTGATGAGGTATCCAGTCTCATCATCCACTGTGACACATTCTAAGTATTAAAGAATAGTAATTCGTATCTCACTTGTGTGCATCTCATACACACACGAATTACTTACTATAATACTTAAGGATTAACAATCATCTCATGAAAAGAACATACACAATAAAATGTAAAACTGATATCCATATATTAAAATGTCAATGTCTCATACAGAAAGTAATGG
Organism: Hydrangea macrophylla; assembly: GCA_033977485.1. Classification (NCBI taxonomy): domain Eukaryota; kingdom Viridiplantae; phylum Streptophyta; class Magnoliopsida; order Cornales; family Hydrangeaceae; genus Hydrangea; species Hydrangea macrophylla. Next base: position 37,320,325 of record CM066990.1, read on the forward strand.
TTTGAGGGCACAAACCCAACAGTAGGACCCTTATAGTTATTCATCGCCTTAACATCAACATGTGGTGTTTCTTAATAAACAGGTATGTTAGGGCATGTATACTCCTAATGTCCTACCATATGGCAATTACTACATACGTCTCCTTGATATGTAACTTTAGATTGTTCTGTTATTCCTTTTGCTAATGCCTCCACTTCCTAGCCAGTTGTTCATATTTAGTTAATAGTTCATCGTCATCCCTAAGTAAGAATATACTCTTTTGTTTAGCTTTATCGGACTCACTAGGAGGTGCGCGCGTCACTTCACATGGTTCCTATTAAGGTGAATTTTCAGCAAGCCAAGCAAAATATGTTTCAGCCTCATTCGTGCTTTTTATGCATGAATGATCCTTGACACATTGTCCGAATTAACTTTTTAGATTCTGGAGTTAACCCCTCGTAAAAGAAACTCATAAGGTGCCATTTTTCAAAACCATTATGTGGGCAAGATAAAGGTAGATCTTTAAACCATTCCCAAACTTTAGCAAACATCTTATTATCTTCTTGAGTAAAAGGCTTGATTTTTCACATAAGTTCATCAGTTAAATGCTTTGGAAAGATTTTTTTCAAAGACTCCTCGTGCATCACAGCCCATGTACAAATTGAGCCAGGCCTAAGAGTCAAAAGCCAAGCTTTTGCTTTATCTTTTAACGAAAATGGGAAAAGTTTTAATCTAGTAATTTCTTGCAGACACATTTGGTCAGCAAATGTTTCACACACTGATTCAAAGTCTTTTAAATGCACGTAAGCCCTCTCATTTTCCATTCCATGGAAAGCAGGTAAGAGTTGTATCATACCATTTCTAAAGTGAAATGTACCATGATGTGGTAGGAAGGTTATACATGAAGGGATCGTGTTCCAATCAGGGGCTAGCAAGTCCCTTAGTGGACGTGTATTATCATCTATCCTCTCCCTAGGGTTGAAGTTATGTTGACTTTCAACGTCATCATTTAGACCTAGATTATTCTCGTTGTTCCCGTTAAGGCCACTAAGATTGGGTGGTAGAAAGCCATCCATTGGGTCAGAATGTTTAGGTGTAACTACTGATTAACAGAAGAATCAGAGGAATCGTTACAAATTTGTATTTGTTGAAATAAGCCTTCATTCAAGTTATGTGACATGAAACGTGTAATATTATGCAAAACAAGAAAAGTAAAGAAACGAACAAATTAAATAAAATTAAGCAATCACCACTCCTCGGCAACGGCGCCAAAACCTTGCCACGAATAAAATTATGTGCTCTAAATGCTACACCCAAGTATAGGTGATCGTTCAAGCAATACATTTCTAGTAAGCCTAGGTTGAACCTAAGGGAGAGATAAAATTTGAATCGATTAACTTTACCAAATTTATTAGTATTTAAAATAAAGAAAAGATGATTTCTTTTGAAGTTTGTTTTAAATAATTTGCATATAAAAGTAAAATTATTAACTAGTGAAAACTATTAAGATTATTAAATAACTAGACGTGCTATTGAATTGATGAAATTTAATTACTAAATGAAACTACTAGTTAATTATGGCTATATTTGGAATTCTAAAGTGATTCAACTAAATAAATGAACAACTAATTAAAATTGATTAAAGCAGAGAATTTAATTAAAAGACTTCTAAATATGAGAAAAGTGCTAGGAAATTACAAATCCAATGTAAACTCCTTAACTTCCATGCCTACAAATATATACGGCACTCCCAATCATCCAAAGTCATGCCTCTAATGTACAGGTTCAATTAAAATAATAAAATACATTTTCACCGGTGTAAAGATATAGAACTAGTTCAATTTTACATTTTTAATGAAGCACGGGCAGATTGTTTATGAGCATGATTCATGGCGAAAACTACTCTACAGTGCTTGAAACTAAATTCACTAAGCTAAAACCATGAAGCAAGTTCACAAACTATTGAAAATTCAAGTTAAGATTCATTAACGTCATGTTCATTAACATTGTTTATATTAGAGAACATAAAATCCTATGAATCCCTACTTAAACATACATTAATCTCTGGATTTAGGGCTGCCCATTAAAAACATGTATGGAAATCAAGTTGCTTACCGTTTCATTGCTCTTCCCTAAGTACTAAAGATTTTGCCTAGCATAGTGAAATTGAATCTAATCATTATATTAATGAAAAACATGATAAAAACAATCACAAAACAGACATAGAATATAAAATCTAAATAAAAACTAAGAAAAACCTGAATTGAATGAATATGGAACACTTGTATTGAAAAATCTTCAATTTAGGGCTTGAAATCCACAACTACTTGCTTGAATCTATAACTAGGGTTTAAAGAACTCTAGGGTCTCCTAAAACTACTCTGAAACTCGTATATAATATATTTTGTATCATTTTTGTACGAACCATTCTAGTATATATATGTTGCGAAGTTTTAAATTTGAAAATCTCTGATTCCTGCAATTCTGAAGAGCGCGACCAGTCCTGCGTATGTTTCGGGACCGGTCTTGGCTACGACCTGTCCTGCCCTTTTGTTGGGACCAGTCCTGTTCATTTTTTAGGATCTTCTTCTTTTTGTTCTTCTAATCAATCTTTTCTTCATCACCATCATTCATTTCATTTTCCTTAGGCCATTATATTCTACAAACAACATACATATTCAAATATTAGTAGTAATGCCTCAATTATGTACTTGTATTATAATAAGCATAAATGTTTATAATTAGGGAGGATAACAAGTATAATTCATCTTATTAGCGCTTTCGGATATGCACTATCCGTCGTTTGGCATAGGGCAACCCTAGGGCACACCGATCGGGCAGATTATTCTACCAGAGAAAGGGAACCACCCGACCTGAGGAAGAAGCAGAACCTGAGGAAAAAGAAATCCCACTCCTGCACAAAGCCTAAAGGATTCCTATTTTCTAGCCTCGCTCGGGAATAAAAATAAAAGAAGAAGAGAAGGACAAGTACAATGAATTACAAGGCTGGAGTAACAAAGACTTACAAGAAAGGGGTGCAGGGAAGAGCTCAGGAATCTGGACCAGGTACTTTTCCTCTGGAACCGCTCAATAATTTCTTCTTATGGATAGCAAAAGGGATGAAAATGCTTAAATGTCCCTTATATAGATTACATGAATGGTCCAGATGATCTCAGATCCAACGGCATGCAAAATTCCCACCCAAACGCCCGATAGCTGGCACCTCGGGTAGCCCAAGCGGTGCCTCAGAAAGTCCTGCACATTAATTACATGACATGACGATTCGGTTAGGTTGTGACTGTCCAATTGCACTTACACCAATCTAGTTTGATCCTGACCAGACCAACCACTTCTGGATATGCAGCAGGAACCGACCTCTAGCTCCCAAGGTATCCTATCGGTCCGAGCCCTAATTTACTAAGACAACCGGTATAGCCTGAAGTAGTTTCTCGAGCTACGTCCCAGACGATTCTACGAGCCATACAAATTTCCAACCCTCATCTAACGAAGCATCACATTAGCCCTGGAAATGAGGGGCACCTGATACGTTCAAATATGTTCAGTGAAATCAAATCTTCGCTCCTGTATTAAGGAGCGCCAGATTGTCTAGGGAACGAACATGTCCTCTGCACGGTTAACCCGAGCGGTATGCCAAGTATTGCAAGGCCCATCCATCAGGTCAGGAATGCTGAACGGGCTCAGCTCGTCATGGGCATAGCCTAGCTAAGCCCATGAGACGTGCCCCAGAATGTTCCAGACAGTTTCCTATACAAGTTATAAGACTAGTGGAAAGTGAAGATTGTTTCCTAATCCAATTAGGAAACTCACACGCTTTGTGCTAATCAATCATAAATAGATTGATCACCTTATTAGTTTACTTGCCTTGTACGGGGATGTTTCTTGTACTATAAAAGAAACCCCTCACCCCCATAGAAAGGGATCATAAACTTATCTTTCACCCATATACTTTACATGATCGGTCTCTGGTAGCTCTATCCCTTTTGTTGGTTCACCAAAGACCCCCGGCGATTTGATATCATAGTGCAAGTGCTCTGACACGCATGTGGAGGTAGGTCTCTTCATTAACAGGGCTGAACTACATACAATTTCTCTTGTCTTCTTCTTCTTATCTCTCATCCTAATTTCGACATCATCATATTACAATTAGTGTTTGTGATATTAACACAAAAACTCAAATCCTCACAAGACACAGAGCTTTTGAAATTTTTACACGGTCTTAAATATAATTTTTAAAGGTATGTCAAGAATTTTCTAAAAGCTTTGAAGGACATGAGCCCCTTGTCGCTCTTTAGGTATGTGCATGCTAAGGCTGTGTTTGATAAAACTGAAAATTAAGTGTTGAATTTTAAGTGTTGAAAACTTTAAGTTGCTGAATTATTTGTAGTATTGCAAATATGTTTTAAGTGCTAAAAATTAACTGTTGAATGTAATTAGACTGTTTGATAATACTAATATGAAAACACTGAAATACTAAAAGATTACAATTTTATCCCTGTTGCTCACCATTTTATTTAGATAGCATGCAAAAAAATAAATAAACATGTTTCTACTGATGATAAAAATTCAAAATATGCTTAACTTTGACTGCTTAACTACGCATTTGCAATTTGCTCACGCAAATTGATCATAAATTCTTGATCTAATTGACTCCTTTCACCTAAATCTCTTGCTTCATTTGTACTTACATCACTTTGAAAATCTTCCAAGGGAACATTTTAATCTTGGTATTGTTTAAATAGTGCGTCACCAATTATAGTCTTCCTAATGTAGTTATGAATTGCCACACAAGCAATGGAATTATTTCTCTGGACATGTGGTGGGAATCAGTTCTGGGACACAAATTTGGAAAACATAGTATTAGTCAAATCTCAAAGACCTTTGACTAGACAAATTAACAAAAAAAACGAAGTCCAAAAGATAAAAACCTAAAATCTCAAGAGCAATACTTTGCTTCCCAAATGTGGTTCCTAAGATATGTAATAGTGGGACTACCACCATCAGTATTGGGACCACTTCAACACGCTCCAATAAAAATTAAGTGGATCAATGTGTTTACACCCTAATATAAAAATGATATTTTTATATTATGACTGGTTATTTTATTTTTTCTTGCAAGTGGGAAGACCGGAGTAGAGTGAGCCTAGAACTGGGCATCCCAGGTTTTGTTCTGGAATGGCTGGCCCCAAGACTGTAAAGAGTGATCGGACTCAAGGAAAGATATCGCACTATTTGGGCCCAATAGACATGAGCTATCTTCAAGAGGAGTCCGATTAGTCAAGATTAGCATGTATAACGTCCATTGGGCAATCCTAAGGACACGCCTACCAAGAGGTGAACGTCATATATAGAAGAACAAGGCATTAACTCAGGATGAACCCAATAGATGATGATAGTAGCATGCATGATGATCTAGCAACAAATGCTGAGCCCGATTGGTTGGAAGCATGGGTAAGACAACTATCGGGCTCGTGTGCATCAGAGAACATGATAAGTATGATTACATTAGCTCGATGGTATTGTGGTTCATGTTGTTGAACCCAATTGGTAGGACGGTTCTGTTTCAGCTATCATGGTGGTGTTACCCTGAAATCAAGGAGGTAGAGTCCTTTTTGGAAAGGATATGGCACGTCCAGCTGGATATGGATGGCTAATCTCTAAGATTCTGGGATTGAATCAATCAGGATTGAGATAAGGAAAGAGTTAGAGCAAAGGAAGGATTCTACTAGCTGTATCTTGCTTGGGGCGCAATTCAAGGAGTTCTTGCCATATCCAGACTATTGCAGGCTGCGATAAAAGTAAAGGCGAGCCAACTATGAAGGGGACTCCATGTCATCTCAAAAACAACACACATACACAACATTCATAGCATTCAACCCTACATTCTTCCAATTTTTTCTGCATGCATAGTAAATAGGTCTTTCTATGTTAGTCTTTTCTTTACTATTTTCAATCTTCTTTTGAACAATCAGAGCATGTTCTAATCATGTTCTTTAGTTTTATTTTCCAAACAATCAATAAGATATCTTCCTATTTTATTAATCGTTTGTGATTGTTTACCTGGTAAACTCTTGCACTAATTGGCTTGTGCTCTTCAGTACTGCCATAGGATTTTTGGTGAGGGTACTATCCTACTCCCCACTCACAATAGTTTTGTTAGAAGTCAGATCTAAAAGACTTGAGTCTTGCTCACTCAAGCACATAGGAAATTAGTTTGCACACACCGAGCACGTTTGGCTTTGGCAAGCCCGCACAAAACTACAAGAAAACATTTTGGCACGCCCGATGGGACCCATAGTGCTAAGACATGCCTTCAAATAAATATAAGCAGATCAAAAAAAATGGACAGGATGACCCGACTGTTACTGACCCGCCAGAGGACGAGAGCACTGCCGTTCCCCAACGGAAAATGCCTTGACTATAGAAGCATTATCAGCAATCATGTGGCAGACCGTGGAACCCATGAGGTAGGACTATAATGCCCTCCTAGGTTCCATGGGAAATTTTCAAATGCTAATTGAACAAACGGCTGAGATGCAAAGAGGCCTGAATAAGCTGATAACATTAGCAGAAAAAATGCATTGAAAGTTGGACGGCCTAACTGAGATGATAGGCTGACTCATAACTGCTTATGAGGCTAAGGGCAACAAAGAGCAGACTGTAGGATCGGGCTCTGGCATATCGAGTGTGTTCAATAAGCCAAAAGATCCACGATATGTGGGCCCGAATCTCAGAGAGCACAATGGGTCGAGAAGGTTGACCGAGTTGTAGTCAAGAGAGGCTAGTGGTACGGTGGTCACCGATCTTAGCAGATTAGAGACACCACTGATTTTTCAATATAATGACCAAAACACAGAAACAATCGGTCATACTATGCCCCCTGCACACGCTACTGAGGGGCAAAGAGTTAATGATGTTTTTTGGCCTCATCAGGCCAATAACAACCAACATCAAATTCCACTGCCCATAGCACCCCGCTGTAGTGATAGCTCAACCCATTGTCCCATAACCTATCAATAGGGAGGACTTGGTGGCAGCCATACACGAAGAGTATGGCCTGTTCATGAGAAGAATGGAGAGGCCAAAGTATAGATGACCATATCTACCTGAAATTGACCAAGTCAATTTCCCTCAAGGATACAAGGTCCCAAATTTTACCTTATTCTCTGGCGAAAGTAAGCAGTTGTAGACACCCCATTTTGTCGGCTATCAGATTTAGAAGACCCATAGCTTGGTGGTTCACAATGATCGGAAAAGACTCAAAAGGACTCCTGGAAGTTAGTTTTATTTCTCAAAATGCTCAGAATGACCAAAACGCCCCTGAAAGCCCAAAAACTCTCAAATTTGGACCAAAAGTTCTAAAAACATGCTATGTCATAAGAAAAGTAAGAAAATGAGTTTTAAAGAAAATTCAGATGAAATCGTCAGCTCCCAGAGACCCTCGGAAGTCCCGGAAGTTCTCAGAAAGTCCCCGTTGATCGGTTTGACCAAGGTTTGACCAAAGTTGGACCAAGTTTGACCAAGTTTGACCAAAATCGTCCGAATTCACCGGAATCATTCTAGATCATGAAAAAAGTATTAAAATAAGTTTTAAAAAGAAAATCGAGCGAAAACGTCAGCTCCTGGGAACTCCTAGAAGTTTCCAGAACTTCCCGGGAATCCCAGGTTTGACCAGTTTGACCAGAATTTGACTTTAAAACTGGGGCACCGAAACAATTTTCAAATATTTTTCATGGATACTAGAGGTCGATAGCTTTCCAACGGTATGTCGCACGCAATTTTTGGGTTTAAAACGAGTTTATTATAAATTTCTAAAGATGAAAAAGGCGATCAAATCGGCCTTTATCGTAAATACCGCAAAACTTTTCAAATTGACCTATCCCGAACTATTTATTATGTAAAGTAGACTCCATTACCTTTCCAACAGTATATCACAACCTCAATTTGGAGTTCGTACGCATTTTCTGTGAATTTCGGACAAAATAGGACCTTTTCGCGAATACCGGAACCTCTGGAGGCCTAAACAGCATTATCTGGACGAAGGAGGATCAGTGCCGCCGCGGCACTCCCCTCCAGAATAGTGTATTTTTGTAATTTTTCTTGGGGATTCATTTTGATTAATTGAAAACCAAAACGACGTAGTTTTATGTTCACAGATGTTTGGGACCAATGGGAACACTTCTAAAATCCCAAAACCACCCCAAATTGGCCTATATAAACCCCCCATTGCTCTTCATTTTGGGGGGGCCGAGTGCAAAAGCTTGAAAAGTTGTAGAGAAGAAGAGAGATAGAGATAGGTTTAGAAGAGAGAAAAGGAGCTTCCTCCTACTATTTTGCTATAGAAAGTGAGTTATAATCTTGTGTTCTTCCATTACCTCTCTTATACTTCACATCCCAAACATCCCCAATCACCATTCTTGAGCATTCTTGAGTTAGGAAGCTACTTTCATGTCTAAATGTCAAAATCTATGAGTGAAACACCAAGCTACAAGTTCAAAATCACATTGATTATCATCCATTGATTGTTATTTACTTGCTTGTTCATATTATGTTCATCTCTTCTTACCTCATTTCTTTTTTATTTTTCTTTATTTACTTACTTGTTCTTCATCATCTAAATGATGACATGAAGTTTGAGGTGAGTGAATCCTTATGGATAGTAGCTCTTGACCTCAAAAACATGTTTGATAGATGATGATCATAACTTCAATACCTCCAAGGTATTCTTGAAGTGTATTGAAATTATGTTCTAATAAAAATAAATCTTTCCAACAATCTTGGAGGTTCTTGATGATGAGTTTGATGTTGAAATTTTAAGTGGCTATAATCTTCATTGAATATTGAAAATATGCTTTCAAAACATCTACTTCAAAACCCCTCATTTTAATCTCAAGAAAGAAAACTGTAGTTTTTCCCAAAACTTTCAAAACAGTGAGTCGAAATAGTGAATAATCTGAGTTCAAAGATTTTCCTAGAACTCAGTACTCAACATATGGATGCAAGACCACTTGGAAAGTCTTCCTAACCCATTGGAGAACACCCATGATTTTTGGTTTGACTTGGAAGTACTTGGAAATGGTCCATTTGGATCCAAACTTTCCTTCCAGACATTCTATTTTCCCTGTCACAGCAGCTAGGTCCACTTCCAACGTCTTTCTCAGAAAACTTTTCAAAAAGGAGTGGTCCTAACTTATTTTTCCCTCAAACTTCAATGTCGTAGGAAACCTTCTGTATAAAATGGGCCTCTAGATCATTCCTTTTCATTTTCTAAGATTTTCTAACATTGCAGTCGACAGTACGGACTCTATTTCTGAGTGACCTTTGTTTTTTATGTGATTTCTCTCAATCTGTAGTAGTTATTAAAGATTGGCTTTTTGGGTTATGTTCTAGACAAAATAAGGAACATCTCCATAAACAATCATGCATTGAACACATTCCTAACCCCTCTTTTCAATTTTCCAAAGATCTAGTTACTGTTCTGTCCACTATTCACAGCAAGCACATTTTAACTTTCATTCTTTGATTTGATGCTTATGTGCCTTCCAAATTAGTTCATATCTTAGGAAGTAGTTCATACTACATTTGTACATATCCCATGATGATTTCATTCATTCATTCATACACATTATAGACTTTTAAGTCATTCTAGGAATCCATGAACACAAAGCACACTACAACCTTGGCACATTCTAGATACATACATTGCATCCATGCAAGATTTGGGGCCTTCATGGCTCCTAATCTAAGAAGATTATAAGCAATGAACTTGAACACACATTCATGCTTCCCCCGATCTAATCATCCTTTCTCATCCTTCCCGGGGATTGAGAGGTCTTCTTTTCTCAAAGATTAACATGCATCATACTAGCTTGCTAAGCATATTTTGATTTCTTTGTTTATTTGTTTCAATAACAATTCATGTCCCCCTTTAGATTAGGAAGTCTTGATTATTTGATACATGATTAGACAATTTTTTCTAGGTTTATTTGTGTGATCTTTCACTTTGCATTGTGTGATATTTGGCTTAGATCTTATGAATGATATCTTATCTTTAGATCATCCATTTTCAAATTTTCTTATGTGATGTAATATACTATCATAGTATTATTTGTCGAACCAAACATAGTATAAGATGATTATTTGGATGCTAATTGAGGCCCGTCGAAAGACGGGGCGAGTTGAGGGTGTTTTAGTCGCGACAAAGGCTCCTTCCTCTCTCGTACCAAAACCCCGAGCCAAGTTCTTTGGTTATGAAGGACCGGTGCCCTTTATCCATTTGGGTGAGTCAAATTAGGTTTCTTGGTTCCTTAAAGACCAAGTGGCGACTCTGTATCTGTTTTGAACAGACCTTTGCTCTTTCTTTGATTAAAATCGAACAAGTTTCAAAAGCAAACAAAGCGGTGAAATCCCGGTATCCACAATCTAGCGACTCTGCTGGGGATTTTTATTTTAAAACAAAATAATACAGAGGTTTGACTCATAAGAAGCATCCTTAAAATCATCTTTTACTGTGTTTAGTTCACCGCATTGCACTCTTGCTTTTTCCCCCCTCCGACTGTGTCTGAAACGCGGCGCTGACATTGTTCAAGTCTTGCTATGCCAGGGCACAAGTCACTGTTGATACTGTACCTTCCAAGGTATATCAAAAAGAGTAAAAACCTCCGTACTGTCTCTCCGACGGTATATTGGAACTCTCGTCAACGGACCCTCTTTGACTAAACCCAGCCTTTGCATATAGATTCCTGTAGAACCTTTCATAGGACTGTTTGATTTATCTTTTCAGATAAGACAATATGATATAACTACTGTATGCCCTGGTGGGATTACTTGCGCGGTGTAGACGCTTATGTGGCATAGATTAGAACCTCTTTCTTATGATTCCCAAGGCAATCACTCACATGTGATCAGATTGAGTTGACCTGTCTAGGCACCATGATAAGGATGTCTGCTCCGTGCTCACAAAGATATACACTGCAAACCTTGTTTGTTGGTCCAAAGACATAGGAGTATGAAAACCTACTAGACAGTATGATAACCATCATCACCTGCTCCTGTCATACATCCCAATTTCCCTCGAAAACTTCGTCCAATTTACCCATATCTCCCAGAAGTCCCTGTTTCTCCCCAGATTACCCAAAAATCTCAGTTTCTCCTAGGAACTCTGATATACCTATTTCTCCTGAAAATTCTGTCTAACTCACCCATATATGCCAGTTTCGTGCATAAACTCTGTCCGATTTAACCAGACATTCCTATTTCCCAGAAACTCTACCAAAATCCATCTAAACTTCCTAAAAATTCTCGTTTCCCAAAAACTCTACTAGAAATCTCTGCTCCCCGAAAACTCTGCCAAAATCCACTAGATTTCCCAGAAATCCCTTTTCTCCTAGAAACCCTTACAAGATCTCCCAGATTTCCCCGAAAATACTTGTCCGAATCACCCAGATATTCCCTCTTATCCCAGAAGTCTTATTCGAACTCCCTAGGTATCTTTGTTTCACCTAAAATTCTAAAAAATCCATATTTCTCCGGAACCTCTACCCTAGCTTCCCAGAAATTCCAACTTCTCAGAAACTCACCCAAATATACCTATTTTCACATAAACTCTGTCTAATCAGCCTAGATTTCCCAAAAATCCATGTTTCTCCCAGAAACCTTGAAATCCCTGCTTTCCCCAGAAGCTTCTCCCATAGACTCGGATTTTCCAGTCTTCCCCCAAAAAACTCTGTCCAACTCGCCTGGATATACTTGTTTCTTTCAGAAACTCTAAATTCTCAGAAATCCTTGTTTCTCCCATCTCCCGAGTATCCCAGAAAATCCATCTTTCTTCCAAAAATTCTAATTCTCTCCTGTTAGTGATCATACTAGAAAGAAAGGTTAGCACACTCTGTATGACTAGGACCTTACTTGTTTAACTGCTATATGTTAGAAGTGGGGGGGTCATATAGATTAGGGCTTACATCCGCGTGCTTGTCTCGTATGCATACACAATTCTTGTCAGTTTGCATGCGCATATATCTCATAAGTCCACACAGCCTATCCCTTCTCATCATCACATGATCATCGATCTTCATCCTCCGAGTCTGATCCTTGTCATTTCAATTTGTAAGACATCACAGGTCCTAAACGTCGTCCTGCTACATTTTCTTCTTGGGATTAATAGCCCTCCCAAAAACAAACCTATGGATCACAAAAGCTTAGAAACTCGAGTCGCCCAGATGAGAACCACTATGACTCAGCTTTCGGATTACCTCACCTAGGTCCTAGGCTTTCTTGAGAAAATGAGACCAGAAGTCTGCATTCACTCCGCTTGGACTCGTACACCTAATAATCAACTAATCAGAATAACTGTGGATGCTAGAATGACCGTTATGTAACCTGCTATTGAGAAGATCAGGGACGAGCTTGCAGAAATGACAGATATGATACGGCATTTGGCTAACCCACCACCCTCGATTCTGCTATCTTCCCGGCCAGCCCCTTGTACTGAATGGTTTGGAAAATTAGCTGATCTTTGGATACATAGTTTGGATCAAGAAGCTCTTGACAAGCTCACCAGAATAAAGGATACCATCAGAGAAGGAAAGTGCAGGAATAATGAACCCCAACACCAGTCCAAGGGACCCAACTACTCCCTAGACTCCCCAGATATCCATGCACCTAACCACCAACCAATGGCCTACCCTCTCCGTCCATACCAGTCCATTCCACCAAATCGCCCTAAAGGCCCTCGCAAATTCTCTAGACTTGATATTCCCCTCTCCACAGCCTTAGACCACCTACTCAAAAAGGGCCACCTGCAGCTCCTCCCTCACAAACCACTACCGGATCCCATACCCTCTCACTACAACATGAGCCTACAATGTACTTACCACCAAAATCTAGGCCATGCCACCGATCAGTGCATCTGCCTCCGCCATGACATTCGAAATCTCATAGAGGATAGACCCCATCCTAATGCCATCTCCTATCTTGGCTTGTACCAACCGCTCGAATGATCCCCTTTGCTGAGACCCATGAATGTTGAACCTGTGCTGGTGAAGTGATGGTGTCTGGGACTCTTGCTAGAAAACCAAATGAAGATGCTCTTTAGAAAAAAAAAGAGAAATAAAAAGAATAAGTGAGTCACTGTGACATTCCATTTGAGACCAGGTCGAGTCTAGTCGAGTTTGTTGTATGTTTATTCTTGTGGTCGAGTCTCTTTGTCTTCGAGTTGTTAATGAGTCTGTAATCCTTCTCTACTGATGGAATGAAGTCTCATTTTGCCTAATCTGATGTGTTTTAGCAAGTTTCATCTCCACTTTCAAAAAAAAAAAAAGAAAAAAAAGAAAAAGAAGTAAAGAAAAGTAAAGAAAAGAAAAAGCTCGCTAGGTTGAAAACCCGAAAGGGCACCTAGGCAAAAGTTATAGCCAAAAAGGTATTGATTTCCAAGATCTGAACTTAGCCAGTCAAAATGATGGAGAAAATGAAAGAAAGAAGATTTTGGTAATACAGAGAATTGTACACTTCAAGGTACATCATGAGAATGTGTCTAGATCATATTTCAAAAGGCTCAGAACAACCATAAATAAATTCCGAGAGCTGACATGCACATTCCGAAATTCTGAGATTGCAGTCAAAAGGTCTCACAAGAATCAACTACATGAAAAGTAAAATTGACTGGCTAGGCGAAAGTGAAAAGGATCGATCCTCAAAATAAAAAATAAAAAAATAAAAAAAGAAAGAAAAAAGGGGAGACCGAAACTGAATCTTCTTATTCAAGTCTACCACAAGTGACCTAAGTTTGACTTCTTTGACGATTGGTTTGAAAAACCCTCAAACCAATTTCTTTCAAGACCTTGCCTTGAACTACGCTCGACCTAATTCCCACTCGGGGATACGTAGGCAACCACATCGGTTCGGTCGCCCCACTCACAAAAAATAACCGATTTCCTTCAAACCTTGACTTGAACTACGCTCGATCTGATTCCCACTCGGGGATACGTAGGCAACCACATCGGTTCGGTCGCTCCACCCACAAAAATAGCCCAATTTCTTTCAAGCTTCGGCCCGAACTACGTTAGACCTGATCCCCGTTCGGGGGTACTTAGGCAGACTCTGAAAAAAGAAAAGAAGGATGGCTCGCTAGGTTGAAAATCTGAAAGGATGCCTAGGCAAAAGTTAGAGCTGAATCCAAGGTGAGCAATAACAAAAGAGAGAAAAAAAGCTCGTTAGGTCACCTCACTAGTACCTAGGCAAAAGTTATGAGCATTTGAGAGATTAAAGTCACGGTCCTTGCCTCAAGCCAGAAATCACCTTCCACACTAGGGGCAAACTTTGGCTACTCGCCTCGTTTGCCTAAATTTTACTATCTACCCTTCATACAAGGGGCAAACTTCGGTCACCTACCTCGTTTGCCCAAAACCTCCAATGAACCTTTCTCCAAACTAGGGGCAAACTTCGGTCATTTACCTTATTTGCCTACCGATCCCACTTCATGGCCTTCAAACTAGGGGCAAACTTTGTTTGCCACCCGATCCCTATACACCAATGGTAAGCCTTCAAGTCACAAACATTGTCTTGAATAGATGGAAATGAAGTATCTTTTATTCTATAAGCTAAGGCACTAATTCAAAGCGCATCTTGGGAGAAGCAAAGAAATTTATTAGATCAGTAGGGAGGAATTTTCAAAAATAAGATTCACCATCAAAGTGATGCCACGTTAAGGTGAGAAGTAAACACAAAAGAGAAATGGTACATCATTTATGACAAGTGCACATCAAGTTTTGGCAAGTCGAGCTTGTTTCATTTTGGTGTCAAATGTGTCTCCCTCGCGTGTCGGTATCTGTCAGTTTTAAGTCTGTCATAGTCTTTTTCAGGAAAAGAGTCGGTCGTAGTCTCAAATGTGTAAGTCAACAGTGACGAATAATGAATTTTTCAAATCAAGTTATAAGGAGCATTCCAATGACAATACAAGCAGGAGTACCAAACATCATTACTGCCCAGACAAGGCGTCAGCATGAAAAGTGTCCAAACTTAGGGCAAATGCAAATTTCATCCCTTTCCAAACTACCAAAAGTTAACCATCTTCGTTCGTTCAACATAAGTCCATGAGTGGCTGTTGATGACCTTCCTTTCTCCTAGCAACATAAGTCCATAAGTGGCTGTTGCTCATCTTCGTTCATGCAACATAAGTCCATGAGTGGCTGTTGATGACCTTCTTTTCTCCTAGCAACATAAGTCCATAAGTGGCTGTTGCTCATCTTCGTTCATGCAACATAAGTCCATGAGTGGCTGTTGATGATCTTCCTTTCTCCTAGCAACATAAGTCCATGAGTGGCTATTGATCTTTCATCTTTCTTCATACAAAATAAGCCCATGAGTGACTGTTGATGATCTTCCTTTCTCCTAGCAACATAAGTTCATGAGTGGCTGTTGATCTTTCATCTTTCTTCATGCAACATAAGTCCATGAGTGGCTGTAGATGATCTTCCTTTCTTCTAGCAACATAAGTCCATGAGTGGCTGTTGATCTTTCATCATTCTTCATGCAACATAAGTCCATAAGTGGCTGTTGATCTTTCATCTTTCTTCATGCAACATAAGTCCATGAGTGGCTGTTGATGATCTTCCTTTCTCCTAGCAACATAAGTCAATGAGTGGCTGTTGATCTTTCATCTTTCTTCATACAAAATAAGTCCATGAGTGACTGTTGATGATCTTCCTTTCTCCTAACAACATAAGTTCATGAGTGGCTGTTGATCTTTCATCTTTCTTCATGCAACATAAGTCCATGAGTGGCTGTTGATTATCTTCCTTTCTCCTAGCAACATAAGTCCATAAGTGGCTGTTGATCTTTCATCTTTCTTCATGCAACATAAGTCCATGAGTGGCTGTAGATGATCTTCCTTTCTTCTAGCAACATAAGTCCATGAGTGGCTGTTGATCTTTTATCATTCTTCATGCAACATAAGTCTATGAGTGGCTGTTGATGATCTTCCTTTCTTCTAGCAACATAAGTCTATGAGTGGCTGTTGCTCATCTTCGTTCATGCAACATAAGTCTATGCGTGGCTGTTGATGATCTTTCTTTCTCCTAGCAACATAAGTCCATAAGTGGCTATTGCTCATCTTTCTTCATGCAACATAAGTCCATGAGTGGCTGTTGATCTTTCATCTTTCTTCATGCAACACAAGTCCACGAATGGCTATTGACGATCTTCCTTCATCCTAGCAACATAAGTCCATGAGTGGCTGTTGACTGTCTTCCTTCGCTCATGCAACATAAGTCCATGAGTGGATGTTGATGATCTTTTTTCATCCTAGCAACATAAGTCCATAAGTGGCTGTTGCTCATCTTCGTTCATGCAACATAAGTCCATGAGTAGTTGTTGATGACCTTCCTTTCTCCTAGCAACATAAGTCCATAAGTGGATGTTGCTCATCTTCGTTCATGCAACATAAGTCCATGAGTGGCTGTTGATGATCTTCCTTTCTCCTAGCAATATAAGTCCATGAGTGGCTATTGATCTTTCATCTTTCTTCATACAACATAAGTCCATGAGTGGCTGTTGATGATCTTCATTTCTCCTAGCAACATAAGTCCATGAGTGGCTGTTGATCTTTCATCTTTCTTCATACAACATAAGTCCATGAGTGACTGTTGATGATCTTCCTTTCTCCTAGCAACATAAGTCCATGATTGGCTGTTGATCTTTCATCTTTATTCATGCAACATAAGTCCATGAGCGGCTGTTGATGATCTTCCTTTCTCCTAGCAACATAAGTCCATAAGTGGCTGTTGATCTTTCATCTTTCTTCATGCAACATAAGTCCATGAGTGGCTGTTGATGATCTTCCTTTCTTCTAGCAACATAAGTCCATGAGTGGCTGTTGATCTTTCATCATTCTTCATGCAACATAAGTCTATGAGTGGCTGTTGATGATCTTCCTTTCTCCTAGCAACATAAGTCCACAAGTGGCTATTGCTTATCTTTCTTCATGCAGCATAAGTCCATGAGTGGCTGTTGATCTTTCATCTTTCTTCATGCAACATAAGTCCACGAATGGCTGTTGACGATCTTCCTTCATCCTAGCAACATAAGTCCATGAGTGGCTGTTGACTGTCTTCCTTCGCTCATGCAACATAAGTCCATGAGTGGCTGTTGATGATCTTCTTTCATCCTAGCAACATAAGTCCATAAGTTGCTATTGATTATCACCCTCCATCAGTGTCAAACCACCGCAAATCATCTCTGTCACAAACAAAATGATACCTTGACTCCCATTTAATGGATGTATTTCCTTCTTCCTAGCAGAGTACATTATCCTTTAGCTCCCGAAGGCCCTAACCGACTCTTTTGGATTAAGCATTACAGAATCTGACTAACCACAAGAGATTCAGAGATGGATCCTGGTTCTAGGTCAAGAATTGAAGAGAGATTCTCAGAGAGTACATCAGCTCCCGAAAGCCCTAACCGGTTCTTTTGGATTGAGCATTGCAGAATCTGGCCAACCACGAGAGTTTCAGAGATGAATCCTAGTTCTAGGTCAAGAATTGAAGAGAGATTCTCAGAGAGTCCATCAGCTCCCGAAGGCCCTAACCGGCTCTTTTGGATTGAGCATTACAGAATCTGACCAACCACGAGAGATTCAGAGATGGATCCTGGTTCTAGGTCAAGAATTGAAGAGAGATTCTCAGAGAGTCCATCAGCTCCCGAAGGCCCTAACCGGCTCTTTTGGATTGAGCATTACAGAATCTGACCAACCATGAGAGATTCAGAGATGAATCCTGGTTCTAGGTCAAAAATTGAAGAGAGATTCTCAGAGATTCCATCAGCTCCCGAAGGCCCTAACCGGCTCTTTTGGATTGACAATTACAAAATCTGACCAGCCACGAAAGATTCAGAGATGGATCCTGGTTCTAGGTCAAGAATTGAAGAGAGATTCTCAGAGAGTCCCGTACCATCCCCCGCAGAAGACAACAGAAGTCCGAACCGATTCTCCGGACTTGTCATCATAAGGATCGGCCAACGATTGAAAACATCACCCGCAGTCAAATCACCCCGATTCCCATGGCAAGCACTGTCTATTCCCAATCCGTGTCCACTGATTATCATGAGCTTTCTCACCTGTCAGTCATTATGAGTTTCCTCACTTATCGTGTGCTTCTTCACTCCAGTTATCTCACCTGTCAATTATCGTGAGCTACCCCACTTATTATGAGCCTCCTCACTTTGGTTATTATAAAACTGTCGGTTATCGTGAACTCCCTCACCTATGGGTTATCCTTAGTTGTCATCCTCAAAGACCCCACATCCGATCCCATTCGCTTGTAAAGCACACTTCCCGTAATTTGAGAAGTTTGCCCCGAAACCCAGAGTCTTTTCAGACCGTGGTTGGCCACTGCATCATAGTCAGAAGCACTAGCACAACACAAGTCCACTCGGAGTGGCACACCCCACAACACCTGCTCATACTAGGATCATAACACTAGACATAATAGGACTCATTACACATTTCATATCACATCCATGCATTGCATATCACTCTTTTAGCATAGCATCCGCCTGATTGTTGTTTATGTGCATGTGTGATTGGTTCCTTTATGCCCTGAACTACGTCCTGGTCTGATTCCCCTTGGGATACGTAGGCAGCTCACGCAGAGCGCGACCAGCACTAGCCTCAGCATCATTGCATCTTTTGCAATGCTTTTTATCCTAAATCTACAGCTTCCAAAAAGTCCTGTCTCTTCAAAACTTTGGCACTCGCTTGCGACATGCGTTGCCTCGCAAGTTCCTGCCAAAGAGGGGCAAACTGTAGACACCCCATTGTATCGGCTATCAGATTTAGGAGACCCATAGCTTGGTGGTTCACAATGATCGAAAAAAACTCAAAAGGACTCCTGGAAGTTAGTTCTATTTCTCAAAATGCTCAGAATGACCAAAATGCCCCTGAAAGCCCAAAAACTCCCAGATTTGGACCAAAAGTTCTGAAAACATGCTATGTCATAAGAAAAGTAAGAAAATGAGGTTTTAAGAAAAATCAGATGAAATCGTCAGCTCCCAGAGACCCCCGGAAGTCCCGGAAGTTCTCAGAAAGTCCCCGTTGATCGGTTTGACCAAGGTTTGACACGGTTTGACCAAGTTGGACCAAGTTTGACCAAGTTTGACCAAAATCGTCCGAATTCACCAGAATCATTCTAGATCATGAGAAAAGTATTAAAATGAGTTTAAAAAAGAAAATCAAGCGAAAACGTCAGCTCCTGGGAACTCCCAGAAGTTTCCAGAACTTCCCGGGAATCCCAGGTTTGACCAGTTTGACCAGAATTTGACTTAAAAATCGGGGCACCGAAACAATTTTCAAATATTTTTCATGGATACTAGAGGTCGATTGCTTTCCAATGGTATGTCGCACGCAATTTTCTGGTTTAAAACGAGTTTATTATGAATTTCCAAAGATGAAAAAGGCAATCAAATTGGCCTTTATCGTAAATACCGCAAACCTTTTCAAAGTGACCTATCCCCGAACTATTGTTTATGTAAAGTAGACTCCATTACCTTTCCAACGGTATATCACAACCTCAATTTGGAGTTCGTACGCATTTTCTGTGAATTTCGGACGAAATAGGGCCTTTTCGCGAATACCGGAACCTCTGGGGGCCTAAACAGCATTTTCTGGACGAAGGAGGTGCAGTACCGCCGCGGTACTGGTCCACTTCTGTCGCGGCACTGGCCCAGTGCTGCCGCAGCACTCCCCTCCAGAATAGTGTATTTTTGTAATTTTTCTTGGGATTCATTTTGATTAATTGAAAACTAAAACGACGTAGTTTTATGTTCACAGATGTTTGGGACCAATGGGAACACTTCTAAAATCCTAAAACCACCCCAAATTGGCCTATATAAACCCTCCATTGCTCTTCATTTTGGGGGGGCCGAGTGCAAAAGCTTGAAAAGTTGTAGAGAAGAAGAGAGATAGAGATAGGTTTAGAAGAGAGAAAAGGAGCTTCCTCCTATTATTTTGCTATAGAAAGTGAGTTCTAATCTTGTGTTCTTCCATTACCTCTCTTATACTTCACATCCCAAACACCCCCAATCACCATTCTTGAGCATTCTTGAGTTAGGACGCTACTTCCATGTCTAAATGTCCAAATCTATGAGTGAAACACCAAGCTACAAGTCCAAAATCACATTGATTATCAGCCATTGATTGTTATTTACTTGCTTGTTCATATTATGTTCATCTCTTCTAACCTCATTTCTTTTTTATTTTTCTTTATTTACTTACTTGTTCTTCATCATCTAAATGATGACATGAAGTTTGAGGTGAGTGAATCCTTATGGATAGTAGCTCTTGACCTCAAAAACATGTTTGATAGATGATGATCATAACTTCAATACCTTCAAGGTATTCTTGAAGTGTATCGAAGTTATGTTCTAATAAAAATAAATCTTTCCAACAATCTTAGAGGTTCTTGATGATGAGTTTGATGTTGAAATTTCAAGTGGCTATAATCTTCATTGAGTATTGAAAATATGCTTTCAAAATATCTATTTCAAAACCCCTCTTAAAATCCCTCATTTTAATCTCAAGAAAGAAAACTCTAGTTTTCCCCAAAACTTTCCAAACAGTGAGTCGAAAAAGTGAATAATCTGAGTTCAAAGATTTTCCTAGAACTCAATACTCAACATATAGATGCAAGGCCACTTGGAAAGTCTTCCTAACCCATTGGAGAACACCCACGATTTTTGGTTTGACTTGGAAGTACTTGGAAATGGTCCATTTGGATCCAAACTTTCCTTCAAGACATTCTGTTTTCCCTGTCACAGCAGCTAGGTCCACTTCCAACGTCTTTCTCAGAAAACTTTTCAAAAAGGAGTGGTCCTAACTTATTTTTCCCTCAAACTTCAATGTCGTAGGAAACCTTCTGTATAAAATGGGCCTCTAGATCATTCCTTTTCATTTTCTAAGATTTTCTAACATTGCAGTCGACAGTACGGACTCTGTTTCTGAGTGACCTTTGTTGTTTATGTGATTTCTCTCAATCTGTAGTAGTTATTAAAGATTGGCTTTTTGGGTTGTGTTCTAGACAAAATAAGGAACATCTCCATAAACAATCATGCATTGAACACATTCCTAACCCCTCTTTTCAATTTTCCAAAGATCTAGTTACTGTTCTGTCCACTATTCACAGCAAGCACATTTTAACTTTCATTCTTTGATTTGATGCTTATGTGCCTTCCAAATTAGTTCATATCTTAGGAAGTAGTTCATACTACATTTGTACATATCCCATGATGATTTCATTCATTCATTCATACACATTATAGACTTCTAAGTCATTCTAGGAATCCATGAACACAAAGCACACTACAACCTTGGCACATTCTAGATACATACATTGCATCCATGCAAGATTTGGGGCCTTCATGGCTCCTAATCTAAGAAGATTATAAGAAATGAACTTGAACACACATTCATGCTTCCCCCGATCTAATCATCCTTTCTCATCCTTCCCGGGGATTGAGAGGTCTTCTTTTCTCAAAGATTAACATGCATCATACTAGCTTGCTAAGCATATTTTGATTTCTTTGTTTATTTGTTTCAATAACAATTCATGTCCCCCTTTAGATTAGGAAGTCTTGATTATTTGTTAGGTTTCTTGGTTCCTTAAAGACCAAGTGGCGACTCTGTATCTATTTTCAACAGACCTTTGCTCTTTCTTTGATTAAAATCGAACAAGTTTCAAAAGCAAACAAAGCGGTGGAATCCCAGTATCCACAGCAGTCCTCCGTAGAGCATAAGGCCATTTCATAGTGCAATGCGGCCATGTGGGTAGTAGCGACCCATTAAAACTGCGATTGTTCCCAAACTCTCTCATAGGGATAGCTTTCCTATGGTATGTCAATCTTTCAGTCAACTCTGTGAGAGATCCGTAGGGGATGGAAGAACTGTTTCATGGCCAGTTCGATAGGACTGAGCCCGAAACATCTTTGGCAAATCTATCTAGGATGCTCTAATTAGTAGGGGAAACTGTGGAAACCTATATTGCCCATTTCAGGAAATCTAAATATAGGTGCAAGACTATCTTGCCCAAGGAGGATTACGTCAAGATGGCTATGGAAGAAATGTCCTTCGAGCTTCTCAAGAGGTTTCAAGGGATCAATTTTCGAGATCTGTTCGAGCTAGCCACCAGGACCGCTTGCTATGAGCGTATTCTTTTGGATAAGCAAGAGAAGAAAAACACATCCAAGGGTATATACTATAAAAATCCCAATTACGAGGTCCACTAGTAGATTAAGACCTCAAAACAGAGATTGATATGCCGAGTTAGTTTGCAAACAGTCGATAGTATGTAATGCCTTGAATATGCGCATAAATAATAACGCTGTAGCCAAAAAGATGGCCTTTGAGGTAGGAATAAATTATACTTTTGATATTACTATGGCCGATCAGATTTTTGACACCCTTTTGGCTAAAAATGTGATCAAGCTTAGTGATGGTCATCGGATCCCAAAGGCTGATGACATTAAAAACAAGGAATATTATAAGTGGCATAATTCTTAGAAACACTCTACCAACAATTGCGTGGTTTTTTGAAATGTGATACAGGAAAACGTAGAGAAGGGAATTTTCAAGTGTTTAGATAAAGCCATGGGAATTGACACAAATTAATTTTTGCAGATCACCGGTGCCAACATGGTCGTGCCCGATCTGACCAAACTGACAAGGCCTAGGCCAAAGGTTGACCTAACCTAGAGGAAGGAAGGCCATAGCAAAGGAAAAGGAAACAAATTACCATTTCCACCACCGAGAGGCCAAAGGTAACAATTCACGAGCTCCAGAGGACTTATCAGGAAAGAAAAGGTGATCACAAGGCCGAGATTAAAGCGGCCCGATCAAATATGGATAGTTTGATCTCTAATTTGCGGTGATAACTAGACCAAATAGAGCAAGACCTTTGCCCAAGATGCAAGGCCGATATCAAGAAAGAGGCCTCCTACCCAAGCAAGAGGACTAGAGTTCACAAGCACTGCAAGCAGAGGCCAAGAAGGCCTATGCACAAAAGGCTTTCACTGCCCAAGCAAAGTCATTTTAAGCTCGGTTGGCAACCTAAACTAGTATTGTCAGCAGTAATCGGCATGGTAGGTTCAAGATAATCGAAAGAAAGGCATCATCGGCCACCAATGAGGTCGAATGCACCGAGAAGGGCTGCAACTCTGGACATCCATTTAAGGATGGTACTACCACCAAGGATGGATGAAGGAAAGTGGTATAGGGCTGAACACCCTAAATTCCAACTAATATCTAAGTACAGCAAGTCCTAGTTATAGTAAGTCCCAGAAAAAAGAGGTTCCAAAGGGCAAGGTAGGTTGAATGAGAATGGGAATACTGGGGGAATAGGGCTTACAAGCCCCAAAGGGTTCTTCCACCATATGTACCGAGCCTCTGGAGCAGACATTAGCTGACAAAAAGATCATTTTCGACAAGAAAGCAGGCAAAGGAGCTATGCACGCTACTGAATGCTTGAAGGAAATCTTTAGGCAAGAATAAAAAATGGGGTGTAAGCCCGAAACAGATTTTATGGATGAGGAGACTAATGATTTTGGAGATTCGAACGACTCACTGATTCGATTCGGGACAATTCCAAAGGGTTTATCTTCAAACATAGTGTTTACTTTGCCCATGTCCTTCATGGCCAAGCCAGACCAACCAACAGCCATGAAGGGGGATGTTGTGGAAGGCCAGACCAAAGAATTAGCCATCATAAGAGACGTGTTTTGGAATGGATGAGAAACCGTCAAGGCTAATGTGGTGGAAGCTACAAGCAAGAACGTGGATGCTACCGATCAGTAGTCTGATCGGCCTAAAATAACCATTTTAAGGCCAAAATTGCAGCAAACAAAAGATGAACAGAGACTAGCAGGGCTTGTTAAGATGGTTTTAAAAAGCCCACCTATCAGATGTCTCAACACTTGAAACCTCTGTATGTCAAGGGACATATTGAAGGCGTCCCAATAAATAGAATTCTCGTTGATGGAGGATCTACCATTAACATCATGCCCCAGATTATGCTAAGAATTCTTCAAAAATCTGAGTCAGAATTAATTTCGACCGAAAGGAATGTCTAGAGCTTCACAAGGATACCTTCAAGGACTAAAGGTATCTTACCTTTAAAACTAATGGTTAGAAGCAAGAAGGTCATGACAACCTTCTTTATAGTAGAGACATTGGCCGCATACAATGCACTACTCAGTCGAGACTAGATCCACCCAACTATTGTATTCCTTCTACCTTGCATTTGCTACAAATTTTCTGGAGAGGTGATGAGGTTGAAGTAGTAGGGGCTGATAGGAGACTATTCGTAGCACGTGTATAAACGATCGATGCAATTCTGTATGAAGATGACATCGAGCCAGCCAAGCTATTAGGATGTGGAAAGCTGGGAAAACCAAATCCAGCCACATTTCACAAGGGAGTTCCACTATACTTAAAGTGATATTACCACAATCCCAATCGGATTGAAGAGTTAAGGCTGATTGAGATCAATAAACAAGACTGTATCGATAAATCTACAACCGACTAAAGTTTTGAGATAGCTCAACCTTAAGGCCAGCATGGCCAGATTGTGTGCTTAGCTGGCTGATAGAAGACTAGAGATCGGCCCAACCAATTATGTGGTAAACCTGGCCGATTGTATCTATGAGGAAGAACTACCAAAGGAGGAAGAGATTTGAATGGAAGAATTAAAAATGACCACAGTAAAGCTGAATGACTTGAAGGCCGACGTTCAAGACCCTCTTTTGGAAGTCAACTTGGGCGATGCAAGAGAGCATAAGCCAACTTATGTAAGTCAGATGCCAGAACCACAGTTTTGGGCCGAGGTAATAGCACTCTTGCGTAAATATAAAGACTATTTTGCCTGGGACTACAATGAAATGCCTGGGTTATCTAGAAAATTGGTGGAAGATTGATTACCCATCAAATCAGGATTCAGGTCATTTAAACAGCTACTAAGGCATATGTCTCCATAGGTTACGTTGAAAGTAAAGGAAGAAATAGAATGCCTTCTTGGGGCCAGCTTCATTCGGACTGCGAGGTATGTAGAATGGGTATCGAATGTAGTCCCAGTGGTGATGAAGAATGGGAAGCTCCGAGTATGCATTGATTTTTGAAATCTAAACCTGGCTACCCCAAAGGATGAGTACCCAATGCCCATGGACGATCAACGGATTGATTTGACTGCCAAACACAAAATTTTATCCTTTATAGACGGGCATTCGGGGTATAACCAAATTTATATCGCTGAATAAGATGTCCCAAAGACAGCATTTTGGTGCCTGGAGGCAATTGGGTCCTTTGAATGGGTTGTAATACCTTTTAAGCTGAAGAATGCAAGAGCTACCTATCAACAGGCAATGAACTCAATTTTCTATAACATGATCAGATGTTTCATGGAGGTGTACATTGGTGATGTGGTTGTCATGTTTGGTGACAACGCTGATCATTTAAGGGACTTGGAGAAAGCATTCAAAAGAACATTGGCTTATAAGTTAAAAATGAATCCCCTCAAATGTGCATTCGGCACTTCAGTAGAGAACTTCTTGGGTTTCCTGGTGCACCAAAGAGGCATAGAGGTTGACAAGAATAAGGCTCAGACAATTCAGGGGAGTTGCAAAGGTTGCTCGGGCAGAACAATTTCCTTAGGAGATTTATCTCCAACTGTGCAGGGAAGACTCAAGTATGGATCCCACTATTAAAGATCAAGATCGATGAAGAGTTCAAATGGGAAGACAGTCACCAGCAGGCCTTTGAAGGAATCAAGCAATACTTGTCAAACCCCCAGTGTTGATGCCACCTAAGAAGGGTAGGTATCTTAAGTTGTATATATCGGCCTCTGATTGCTCTATAGGAAACATGTTAGCTCAGGATAATGAGTAAGGTAGTGAGCAGTCCGTTTCTTACCTAAGTAGAGTTTTGACCCTAATCGAGAAGCGCTATGCGCCAATTGAGAAGCTATGCTTGGCATTGTACTTTTCGTCACAAAAATTAAGAACATATATGCTCCCTGTTTCTAGTTACATTATATTTCAGACTGATGTGATTAAGGCCATGTTGTCAAGACCTATGGCTGAATTGGAAAATGGACCTTGGCCTTGATGGAGTTTGCCATCCAATATCGATCACAACAATCGATCAAGGGCTAGGCCATAGCCAATTTTCTGGTCGATCACCCAGACCCTACTGATCTGGGAGATTTATCATCAGTACCTAAAATACTAAGCACGTCCTTAGTCCCATGGATGCTAATCTTTGATGGGTCTAAGAATTCAGAAGGAGCAAAGGCAGGGGTCGTCATTATGTTACCCAAAAATAAAAGGACATAGATGTCATTACGGCTCGACTGCAAATGGACCAATAATCAAGTCGAATATGAAGCACTTATTATCAGACTAGAGATACTCCTTGATATGGGGGCATCGTCTATACACATCAAAGGTGACTCGGGGTTGGCAATCGGGCAGATATTAGGGGAATTTAAATAAAAAGTTGGGAGTTATATCCATTTCACTCAGTCGGCACTTAACTTATGGATTCATTTGATGATATAAGCGTGAGTTACATACCTCAGTCTATGAATATCGAGGCTGACAATTTGGCTAAAGTAGGATTGGCTCCACCTCTGCTGAAAGAAGTGGAAAATCAAATCGTCACTGTACAAGTCTGATGACCTTTAGTGGCGAAGAGAGGATGGTATACCATGGTTAATTCGGTCGTAATGGATGATGATGATTAGATAATTCCCATCACTGAATACTTAAAACACCCAAACGTTAGGGTAGACCGAAAGGTAAGGCTATTTGCAGTCTAATTTATGGTACTTAATGGGGAATTATTCAGAAAACCTATTAGAGATGACGTAATTCTCAAATGCCTAGGAAAGAGACAGGCTATGCAGGTGATGGCCGAAGTCCACAAAGGAATTTATAGGGCTCATTAGGCCAGTAACAAAATGAAATGGCTTTTACAAAGGTATAACTTTTACTGGCCAAGCATGGTGAAGGACTGCATCAGTTATGCTAAAGAGTGCCAGGCTTATCAAAACCATGGCCCAATTCAACGAGTGCTAGCCAAAGAGCTTCAACCTATAATAAAACCATGGTCGTTCAGAGGATGGGCCATGGATTTGATTGGCAAGGTCCTACCACCTTTATCGGGCCAGCATTGTTTCATTATAGTGGCTACGGACTACTTTACTAAGTGGACCAAAGCCATACCATGCAAAACGGTGACTCAAGCTATAGTAATTAAATTTATAGAGGAACACATAATACACTGATTCGGCCTGCCTGAAACTATAACGGACAATCAGGGGTCAGTGTTTATAGGAACAGAGACCACAACCTTTACAGAAAGTAGAGGGATTACCATTCTCAATTCCACTCCATGCAATGCACAAGCTAACGGGTAGGCCGAGTCAACCAACAACATCCTCAATGGGACATCTAAAGGCTAGCACTGGGGTTACACCATTCATGCTAACCTATAGGCATGATACTATGCTTCCTATGGAGGTCATAGTCCGATCAACGAAGAGGGCATTGCAAAATCAGCTTGAGCTCGCAGAATACACTGAGGCTATGATAATTGAGTTGGATGGACTTGATGAAATAAGGCTTACGGTCTTGGACTCACTAAAAGTACAAAAGCTATGGGCTACCCAAGCATACAATAAGAGAGTGAAGGAGAAGTCTTTCTACATGGAAGATTTGGTGTGGAAGGTCATCTTGTCGATTAGAGACAAGGATAATGGATATGGTAAATGGTAGGTCAATTGGGAAGGTCCTTTCATCATTCTTCAGGTCAAGAAGGGAAGAGCATACAGGCTATATAATGTGAGTGGAACAGTTCATGCTAGGTTAATAAACGGTCAGTATTTAAAGTCCTATTATCCTACTCTATGGGAGACCATTGATCTAGAATACAAGCCAAATCCTGGGTTAGACTAAGAACCATTCAATGATGAACATGAGCCTGAATGATCAAAAGCCTCATTGTATTAAATAACAGCTGAGCACAGCTTACTTACAAAGTAAATAAAGAAATTTACAAGTATAAAAGATAAAAATCGGCCTCTAGGCTGACTCGAAACTCCTAAGTTTAGCTCTCAGATCATCCCAGGTCTTCTTAGCTATAGCCCTAACTTGCTTAGCTTTGTCTAGCTTTTGAGACCAAGCACAGGAAATAGGAATGCTGGCTTGTAATTGGTCATTGCATTTTTAAGCATCCCCGCCGAGCTGGGCCAAGACCCCATTAATCTTTACCAAGGTCGCGGCATTAGTGATAACCACGGCCTCACATTGCTCTAATTGTGCCTTGAGTGTGGCGATGCAGGCTTACAGCCAAGCATCCTCAGCAATCACCTAAGCTTGAGACTCCTTTCTAGCCTCGTATTTATTCTTGGTAGATTGAAGGAATTGAATTGTTCTTTGTCGAGCATTAAGGTGAGTCTTGGACTCTGTTTCAATAGTAGAGGCCGATAGCCATTCCTGGATCTCCCAGATCAAAGAAAGTTGCACATCTGATAGCGAACGATTGGCCAGAAGAGTGCTCATGGAAGCATCAACATCAGCAGTAAACGAGAGACTAGTCAGGTCGTTATTGGCCAACTCAAGAAAAAGGTCCTTTGATCGTTGAATGCTCAAA
Organism: Hydrangea macrophylla; assembly: GCA_033977485.1. Lineage (NCBI taxonomy): Eukaryota > Viridiplantae > Streptophyta > Magnoliopsida > Cornales > Hydrangeaceae > Hydrangea > Hydrangea macrophylla. Next base: position 37,349,006 of record CM066990.1, read on the forward strand.
GGGGAGATTGTTTTGGGTTCAAACGGACCCAAGTCAAATACCCCTAGGTCAAGACCTCTAAAGAATTCATCAAAAGGAATAAACGATTCAAGACCCAGTGGGATGGCCTGTTCAAAGATTCAAAGTTAAGGCTTAATATTAGCAAAAGATAAAAGAAATGAGTCTAAATGTAAAACAAAATACATGGGCGGGCAATAATGTGGAGGCTGAGGTGTCCAATGGCATAGCGACCTCGCTATCGGCCTGAGAGGTGGATGGTTGGGATGATTGTTGGTTGTTTCAAAAGGAGGTGCCATAATAGTTTCCTCCCTTGGAGCTCCAACACCCATACCTACAGTGGTACGAACAGCTTCTGCAGCAACCAAAACATTAGCTAAAGTTCGGCCTCTGGCATGTAGGGTTTGGTCATCAGAAGGATTAGAAACGACGGGATCGACCTCAGTCATCTCTTCTATATTTTCATGGATAGACCCCGCTGCCATAGTCGAATTGGCTTGATCAGTTACAGCATCTCCGGCCCGGTCTTCTACCTGCTAGACCATTTGTTCCACTTTATCTCCAGCAATCTTATGGGCAATGTTGTCATCTAGTAGACCCTCACTACTGCAGGAATGGATCACTTGTTCTGGGACAAAACCCCTAGCAAGATCATCAACATCATCCCCATCTGATGGAGTGAGAGGTGGGACAACTCTCAGAGGGACCACCCTTTCAGGCACTAGGTTTAAGGAAGGTTGCCCCTTGTTCAGAAGAAATTGGGAGATCGGCGGGTTAAGATCTAGTACCAGAAGGTTGGGCTGCTAATGGCTAAAAGGTATACTAAGTCAGCAACATATCCTCTCTGAAGTCATCGTCCACAAGCTGGAATAGAACAAAAGGGGGTCATGAAGAGTAAATGGAGTTAACTGGACAATACAAAGCAAAGAAGAGCAGAATAATACCTGAGTAGATGAGGCTGTTGCTTGTTTTTTCTTCTTGGATGGCCCTTATCCTTGTGCTTTCTTAGGAGCTGGTCTTTTGACTATATGTTTTCTACGGGCGACAATGGGTACAGGAACAGGTATTTCAGGCTCAGTGGCCGATGACATGGCGAATTATAGTAGTGACTTAGAGGTAGTGCTCCTGAGTATCTGGGTAGTCCAATCGGACCACCATTTTTCAAATTCTTCGGTTACAATCGGTCGGGCTGAGAACGATGTGAATTTGAAGGCTTCTTTCAACCTATCTAATTGTTCTTTGATCTTCTTCACTTACCCATTGTTTACTATTAGGCCATATTCAACCCAATCAACATTGACAGTAATGGCCGGTGAGACGAGCACCAATTGTGAGAGTCTAAACTAGTAGACATAGAGTAGAGCGAAGTTAGCCCCACACTTGTTATTACTGGAGGGGATGCTTGGGCTAAAATTAATATCCCTAGACACCAACTAGCTAGAGAAGATTTCCTTATAGGTAGATTGGGTGTCCGAACCCCAATTGGCCAGGTTATTGGAAAGTTGGAGGAAAGAATGAAACTGAAGAGAGAAAAATAGGGTAAAAAGATGGGGAGCCCGAGGAGAGCATCCTTGGTAAAAGAAAGTAAAAGACTCCTCAAAGGAGTGGGAAGTGGCAGTAACATCCACATATTTGATGGCAGAGATGGGGATATCGGGCAACTGATGGATTATTGGCTGAAACTCTGGGAAATAAGAGTATAACCAGAGTTGGAGGATCCATATCGGGCTCCCTCTAGCATTGAAGCTGGACTGGACAAAATTGGTCACACCATAGACTAGGTGTGCCCAGACAAGAGTGGCTAGAGATAGAGGCTTACCAGAAGCCAAGGCCATGGCAAGGGTGGTGTACTCTTTAGTGATGGCTTGACTGGCTAAGTAGAAGAGATACCTATTCAACCAGTAGATAAGAAAAGTGGTGTATTCTACATCAGTTACCTCGGTCCCTTCCTTGCCCATAGAAGCAGCTAGGAAACCATCATAAGCTGTAATCGGCCTATAAAATACGGCTCCATCCCTAACAGATTCTTGTTGGGGGTAGGAGAAGCTAGCCTCCCTAATGTCAAAGCTAGGAATAATTTCTTATCCATGGGGATGTAGCCCGAGCAGATGGTTGACATCCTTAACTGTTGGTCCCAGCAGACCACAGCGGAAGAGGAACCCGTTGCATAAAGAAGACCATAAGAGGATAGAAGAAAAGAAGAGCGGTCGGTCTATCTCCAGCTTAGACCGACTGAGCATAATAGCGTCAGAAATGCTCGTTTGCTTCCAGATATCGGCCTTAGAGGCCGATACCCTAGTCACCTGTTTATCCAAATCCGCAACAGGTATGGGCCAACCCCTAATGGGATGAGTAGCAGACCAAGTTTTATTCCAGTGGGCTGGAGGTTGGAGGAATGATTCATTCTCCACCGAAGGAAAGTAAGGGTGGAAGGTTGTCCGAGGGTCACCTCAGAATGCCGTACCAAGGTCGGGCGCCACTGGAGCTCCGTCAGATGTGCTATAGTAGATAAATCTCTCTGTGGGGCAGAGGCGTGGGCTTTGGTCAATTACCTTACTTCTCTACATTGGTTATGTGGAGGAGGAGCATCTAGAAAGGTTTTCTTGCCTTTAGAGGACATAACCAGTACAGTTTAGGCACCATTTCACGGAAGAGAAGTGAGATTGACTCACCGGAGAAGGAGTCTAGAAAGAGAGGCTTTGGTTCTAGAGAAAGAGAGATGCAAAGGATTTGGGAAAGTGAAGAGATTTTTGAAAATCCCTTCATTTAATACGTGGGAGCTTTTAATGTGGAGTGACTAGTTGGATTCTCGAGATCTGACAACCTCTACATGGTGAACACGTGTTAATTTCAAATTCAAAATGTCACATCAATCAAGGACGAGATGATTGACATGACCTTTTGGGGGGCAATTATTTGCGCCTAAAAATCGCCAAAGGTGTTGAGCCCGATTGGATTGTTGGAGTGGGCCTAGAATTGGTTAGCCCAGGTTTTGTTCTGGAATGGTTGGCCCCAAGACTGTAATGAGTGATTGGACTCAAGGAAAGACATCACACTATTTGGGCCCAAGAGACATGAGCTATCATCAAGATGAGTCCGATTAGTCAAGATTAGCATGCATAAAATCCATCAGGCATTCATAAGGACACGCCTGCCAAGAGGTGATCGTTATATATAGAAGAACAAGGCGTAAACTTAGGATGAGCCTAATAGATGATGACAGTAGCACGCACGATGATCGAGCACCAATTGCTGAGCCTGATTGGTTAGAAGCATGGGTGAGACAGCTATCGGGCTAGTGTGCGTCGGAGAACATGATAAGTATGATTACATTAGCTCGATGGTATTATGGTTCACGTTGTTGAACCCGATTGGTAGGACGGTTTTGTTTCCAGCTATCATGGTGGCGTTACCTTGAAATCAAGGAGGCAGAGTCCTTTTTGGAAAGGATCTGGCACGTCCAGTTAGATTTGGAAGGCTAATCCCTAAGATTATGGGATTGAATCAATCATGATTGAAATAAGGAAAGAGCTAGAGGTAAGGAAGGTATCCGCTAGCTGTATCTTGCTTAGGGCACAATTCAAGGAGTTCTTGCCATATCCGGACTATTGCAGGCCGCTATAACAGTAATGGCAGGCCAACTATGTAGGGGACTCCGCGTCATCTCAAAAATAGCACACGAACACAACATTCAGAGCATTCAACCCTGCGTTCTTCCTATTTTTTCTATATTCATAGTAAATAGGCATGTCTCTGTTAGTCTTTCTTTATTGTTTTTAATCTTCTCTTGAACAATCAGAGCCTGTTCTGATCATGTTCTTTAGTTTTATTTTCCAAACAATCAATAAGATATCTTCATATTTTATTAATCGTTTGTGATTTTTTACCTGGTAAACTTTTGCACTAATTAGCTTTTGTGCTTCAGTGCTGCCATAGGATTTTTGGTCAGGGTACTTTCCTACTCACCACACACAATCGTTTAGTTAGAAGTCAGATCTTAAAGCCTTGAGTATCACTCACTCAAGTATATAAGAAATTAGTTTGCACACACCGAGCCCATTTGGCTCTAACACGCTCACGCAAAACTATAAGCAAACACATTCAATACATATATATACACAATGCCAAGCAAATGTAAAGCTGCTACACAATGCCACAAGCCCCCAAGCTACACCAAACAACTCCTTGTTTACTGCCTTTTGCTTTTTTGTTTTATTCTTCATTTCTATGTATTTGATGTTCTAGTCGAGATTTCTAGCTTTTCTAATCTATGTAATGTTTCTACTTGTTTAGTATATAATTTAGTCAAAGCTTTCATGATGTCTTTGTTCCTATGGAAAATTATTTCTCCACAAAAAGTGATATGATTCCTATGGCTTGCAATTCTCAATAGGATTCCTTCAAAATGCTTTTTGGTTCAAAGAGGAATTGCTTTAAGCTTAGTTGATCGTCTTTGCTCATGGTGTGTTTCAATTGAAGAATAGGGTTGCCATTTACTTCTATAATGTTATTGGGTATGAAATATATGGGGACTTATCTGGAGATGGTGGAACATTGAGTGGGTAATAGCAAGCAACATGGAAGAGTGGTTCTAACAATGGATTGGAGCTCCTTTCTATGGAGAACATATGCAGTTGTGGAAAGTTGTTGGTTGTGCAGCGGTTTGGACTATCTGGTTAGAAAGAAATGAAGCTGTGTTCAAAAAGAAAGTATGGAAGGAAGAAGAAACATTTGAGTTGATAAAAGTAAGATCTTTCCATTAGATCAAGGCAATGGATTTAAAATTTGGGCATTTTTTTAAAGATTGGAATGATGAACCAAGAAAGCTAAAGAGATGGGCTGACATTTCGGTTGTATGTAAAAGAAATGAGGTTGTATGGATAGCTCCTCCGATCGGGTATCTTAAATTTAATGTAGATGGATCTGCATGGGGTAAACCAAGTCCGGCGGGGTGTGGTGGGGTGTTGAGGAATGAGATGGTTAAGGCAATTGGAATATTTAATGGTCCCTTGGGAATTAAGGAGTCAAATGAGGGAGAAATTGAAGCAATTAGGCTTGCATTGAGGTTGTTTTCGAAAACCAATTGGAAGGGGTCAAAGGAGGTAATTATAGAATCTGACTCAACTGTTGCTGCTGCATGGGTTAATGGAAATGGGAGTCGACCATGGAAGCTTTAGAATGTGTTTAATGAGATTGATCAATGCATAGCCACCATAAAAAATGTTACCTTTGTTAATATGTTCCATGAAGCTAATAGCTTTGCTGATTCACTTGCAAAATTGGGGGTCCGAAAAATTCCTTTTTTGAAGCTTGGTGGTAAGTGTCATTGTGGGATTTAAGATCATTGTCAGTTCTAGTCCTTGAGGGGAATTTATGAAGCTAGTGTCTTGAGTAGAATCTAAGTTGGGAGTGGGTGTGAGGTTTGGTTTTATTTTTTAATATTGGTGGTTTTGGCTTTGAGTCTACTGCTCTGTAGCTTGCGTGGGGGTCTATGGTGGGGTGAATGAGTTTTTCTTTGGTTGTGGCTTGATTTTTTTTGGGGTTATTGAAGTCTGTTCGGCGTCTGTTAGGTGTGTTTTTTTTTTCTTTTGTGGTTTTGCTTATCTTGTCAGAAAATTTGTTAGGAAGTATGGGTGTAAACGTTGTCTGTTATGTCATATATGCTTATGAGTAATAGTCTGATTTAATGGTGAGAGTTGATTGAAAAATTGTCGATTGCAAGGAGCCTTGTTGAGGGTTGATTTCTCTGCTGATTGAAGAAAAGAGGAAAAAAAAGTAGAAGGACTTTCTAGGCCTCAGCGGAAATTGGGAGCTTATGTCAGGGGGTAGGTCTGATGGTCTTGTGGGTTAGTTGGTGTTGGCTTGGACATAAGCTTCGCTGATAGTAGGACTCTCATTTCTGGGTGATATGTGTGGGTGCGTGCGTTTATTGGACAAGCTTCTTTTTTCGCGTGAGTTTTGGTATGGGTGAGTATTTTTTCTGTGGTGTTTGGTGTTTGTTCTTTGTGGCATGTATTTTGGGTCTTGGTTGTGTGTGTGGGTGTTGCGTGCATTTGTGTGAGATTTGCGCAGATTTTCTGAAGAGCAGTCTTTGGGGTAGACTTAGTACAAATTTCTTGATGTGGAGCTGTTTCTCTCAATTCGATGGTGTTCGGAATTCATGTGGAATTTCATTTTGGAAAATATTTTGCTAGCGCCTTTAGGTTGGGAGGGGGGACTGTTGAAATTTTGCTTTGGCTATCACAATCTCATGGCGTCGCCAGGTTTAAGATCTGAAGGGAATATTCCTTTGGTCCTATGTTAATGTGTGGATTTCTGCTTGCTTTGGGTTGGGGATATGTTGTCAAGAGGTCGATTTGCTGCAGTTTTTGGATCAGAGGCTTCCCAGTTTTCTTTTCAAAGAGCTATAATTTCAATTGAGTCTTTAGCTTTGGGCATATTAAATGAAGGATTAACTTGTTTAGGCTTTCTGTTTGTTGGGGTAAGGGGAAGTGCTTGGGTTTTTATCGTGCTAAGCTGTTTGTTCATTGCAGTCATATTTGCTTGAAATCGTGCTGATTTTTGGAGCTCCTGTGTTTCCTTTGGTTGTGATTCAGATCTTAGTTTCTTAATGGGTGGGGTTTGCTTTTCATTGTTTTTCTATTGGCTTTGCTTTGGAATACTGGGTTTTTGTTTTAGCCATTTTGGGTGTTGGCCTGAGCCAGACTTGGGTTCATTGGTGTTCTTTTTTGGCCTTGTGCCATTGTTTTAATGAAACCTCAAAAAAAAAAAAAAAAAAAAAAAAAAAAAAGGAGAGGGTGTTCTGTGATGGTAATCTGGGATGGAGTGTTTTGAATATGGGTTTGGACCCAAATTTGTATGGATTTATTTCCTGCTGAGTTACTGATGGTAAAGGTTTGCTTACGGAGATTTTTCGGGTGGAACAATATGGAAGATTTTGGAATTCACAGTCTGGTTTTCATGTCACAGGGTTGGGAACTATGTACACGAAAATGCATTGATGATGCCAAATATGTTTGAGGTTGGCCTGGGTTGATGCTGCTAGTGGCCTTGGTCTAAACCATGGGGTTTGATGTTTTTCAATTCAAAAGGTAAGGATAAATTTGTAGTGGCCTGAGCTGCCCAAATTCTGTTCATGTGCCGAGAATTTCTTGATCTAGCAACTCAAGATGCGGTTTTATTTCTATCAGACCATAAGTGTACATTGTGCTGCAGAATTCTGTGACTGATGTATACTGCTATAATACTGTTATAATTATGGTTGGTTTTGGACATTTTCTTTAGATTCTTAGGTAATCCAAAATTTTGAGTTCTTTATAGGGGTCTGTTTTTTAATGTGTTGCTGAAGTTTTTTTATGGTCTGTTTGTGTTTTCTGTGTTTCTTGTATTTGGCTAGGTTTATTGTGGGCTTTGTAGTGATGCCAAGTTGAGTGACTGGTTTTGGTGCAATGTTTTCTCTTTGGCCTTGTGCCAATGTTTTAATAAATATTCCTTGTTAGCAAAAAAAATAAAAATCATTTCGTGCCCAATCTCTTACATTTCACGATCCAAATTTTGTTCCAGTTTGAGTTGGTGTTATTTGTTTCATCACCCTTGAATTAAATTATTTGTTTTATCCCTACTTTCCAACAATCGCTTGATCCCTCTCAAAAAATGATTAGAGATAGATTTGGTTACACGTTTGAGTCTTCGTACAAAACCCCTGACACGTCCGATCAAATTAATTATTAGCCAAAATACTAGGCCACTATTCAAATCTCTATGACCCATGGCCTAGATCAAACAACGTACAACTGGTAGGCACAAAATAGACTCAACTACAAATCATTAGAAAAAATAAAAATCACCATGCAAAAGGTACCACCCATCATTACCATGTTATTGCTTTCAAATGTGTATGTTATCATGTATTGAAGTGAGTCATTGTCTTGTACTCTTTTTCTTTTAGTTTTTTCTTTTATTTTTATTATTATTAATTTTTTTTTTTTTTACAACTCAAATTTGGACATCTACACCAATAGTAGCAAACAATTCTACTTCTTAGAAGGAAAAAAAAAAGGGAAAGGACTATTAGCATAAGCAATCAAACCAACCTACAGAACTCCCTATGAAGCGGAGTTGTGTGGACTAGCAAGTTACTGTAAGGAATGTCCACAAATACATTTTTACTAAAATGCAACTCGATATACACCATGAACGAAAACAATTAAAAATTGTGACCAACTTATACACAAATTCTACTTCAGTCATGTACATATATATATACATAGTGAGGCTCCTAAGTGAACTGAATTGAGTGACCATAGCAAGTGTAACATGTTTTTTTAGCCTAAACGAATCCGCGGGTCACCGGGAGTGCTGGTCAGCGGGCCAGTCATGTAAATATATATGTACACGGTTAGGCTAAAAAATATATTCACTGAGTATCTTCACTCAATCCTGTTTATTTAAAAGTCTGGCCGTATATATATATAGAGTAATATTTGGGGCACTAACAACTTCCACTAACACTTACTAACACACTCTATCTCTCTCCTAGTGGCACTGTGGACTCCGCAGTGGACCCCGCAGTACCACTAGGAGAGAGATAGAGTGTGTTAGTGTAATACCCCTTAATTTTTATTTGCGAATAATACCAGTTTTGGGTGTCTGTACTATATCATTTTTACCTGTGTGTGTGTGTCAGCACGTAAGCTCAACACACACAAATATTTCCCCAATTGAACTTGGGCCCAAAGAAAGTTAGCTGTGCACTGTGTGTGCGTGTGTAGGCAATTGTGTTTATATGAAGCTTAAGCTTCACAGTTCTTGGTGACCAAGAAATACACTCTTTATATACACACACCACACCCAGCAATTCTCATAACTCTCAATTCTCTCAAAGAGACTTCACTGTCTCTCTCTCTCTCTCGGCATCATCACACACACCCACATATATTGGTTGTACACACACACATATTGTTGATACACACACAACTTGTTTTGATTCAAGGAGTTTCTTTTCAAGCTGTGGAATTAGATTTGGGTAAGCTTCTGTAAATTTCATGTTGTTGATTTCAGTTTATTTAAATTGCTAGTATACATATATACACATATGTATTCATATATATGTAGATTTCATATATATACCGTTAAGGGTCCAAAAATAGCGAACAGAAAAACTGTCACAGAAATTTGATTTCTGTATATCAAATGAAAGGTCTCGATCCCACGAGACTCCCTTTTTAATTTCAAAAGCTAATTCAAAGCGGTTGCGACGAACGGTCAATTTAAAGTTTTGTTACCGTTCGGTCTTTCAATAAAATCAAGAGCTGTGATTTGATTCATGAAAATCCGATTTCATATTTGAATTCTATGCGGAAAAACGAAGAATTTCATATATTGGAAGTCCATTTTGATTAAGTTTTCAAACTGGGTAAATTTAGCCTCTGATTTCAAAACAGGGGAAGAAAAGAGGAAGAAGACGGCACTGTGACAACTCGCGCGCGCGACCCGCGCGAGCGAGGGGTCGCGCGAGCGGCCCGCGCGCGCGACCAGGCTATTTCTGAAAATTGTTTTAAGTAAACCACGTGACCCTTCTGAACACACTCCGCGCGAGCGAACCGCGCGAGCGAGGCCTCGCGCGAGCGGCCCGCGCGAGCGAGGTCCTGCGCGAGCGGCCCGCGCGCGCGACCTCGTGCAGTTTAGTGAAAACTTCTGTTTTGTTGTACTTATGTATGTTATGAGCTAAGGGGCCTTGTACCCTATGCTTTAAGAGTTGTACTTTACTTAAATAGTAGTTGTACTCATGCTTTGAGGTGTTGTACCTCACTAATATACGCGCATTATTGTATATTGAGATTTGTAACAGATTGAGCAGTTCCGATTTCGATTCTGATTAAGTATTCAGTCTATCCTCGGTGAACGGTAGTTCCGCATGACCCTCAATAAAGTTGTATAACATGTTAATAGTGTATTTACATGTTTACTTGAGTTGTTATGCCTTGAGTGGATTATTTGAGTTGCTATGCCTTATGTGTTTACCTGGATAATTTCAGCATGTCTATTGTGTTGCTTTGAATTGATAGCATGCCTTGATAATCTGTCTTATGAAATATTGAATATGTCTGGATGCTTAGAGCTCGCATATGTCATATCATTTCATAAGCATGAGCATAAACACGAAAATCACGAAAATGATTTTGGGATGAAAGACCTTAGAGGCTTTCAACTTTTGAAAAGGGAAGACCTTAGAGGCTTCCAGGTTTTAAAAAGGGAAGACCTTAGAGGCTTCCATGCATAAAACCCTCTAGGAGGGATTTTGTTTTGAAAAGTTAGAAATCCCGGATTTGTGGGTAGGCATGTGAGATGGGTACCACTAGGAACTCGAATTGCGAGATGTGCTGCAAGAAACCCTCGTAACGGTAAAGGCTAGGCCTCCGTGTAATTCATAAGGCCCAAAGTCCCGCACGTTTGAGGCTAGGCCTACGTGGACGGGAAGCCCATGGTCCGGGTAATGATAATGACGATTGAGGGTGAGTGTTTGAAAAGGCATGAAAATGGTTTTCATGCATTGACATTGGCATTCATTACACTCATGCATGATATATAACAGATGTTATTGTGCGGTTATATGACTATACGAGCCTTTTGGCTTATGAACTATTAAACCTCTCTTTCAGGTGATATAGATAAGGGCAAGGCCCCGAGACTTGACAATGCTTCCGCTATAGTTTGAAGACCCCGTGTGTGGGGATTATCATTTAGTTAATGTAATGCAATTTGGTTTCAAGGAACCTATTATGTTTAAATTGGACAAATGTTAGTCCACCCGTTTTTAAATAAAAGGATAGCTTAACTCTGATTTTCCGCTGCTTATATTGAAAATGTTTTGTTTCAAGAAAAGATTATTTCAAATGAAAACAAGATTTCTGATTATAAATGCTTTCCAAAGGATAAACATATATTTCATGTAACCCTCGGAGTCTAGGACTCGGGGAGTTACGGAATGGTGTCAAAGCCTATTACTGTTATTGTTGTACTTCCGCCGGTCGACACCCCGTCGCCGGGAACCGTGGCGGGGCGGGGCGTCACAGAATGGTATCAGAGCGTAACCGGGTCGAATACTTTGGACGCCGGGTTATGTGCTCGCACGTTTAATTTTGTTGGCATGTTAGACATGTTAGTTAGTAAACGACGTATGAATTGATATGTGTTAACTTGTTACTTGGTAACTTGAGATGTTAATTGCTTACTTGTTATGCTTGACATACACATGTGCTGTTGAATACACTTCGTGATTGGATCATGTTGTGTGATTCGTTTACTAGATTCGATCTTATTATAGTTATGCCGCCGCGTCGTGAGAATCCCAGTATTGAACTAGAGGCTGACGAGCAGATATCGGCTGCGTCGGTACCAGTTAGAGGCCGAGGTCGAGGTCGAGGTCGAGGTCGTGCTCGAGGACGTGGTCCAGGGAGAGGCCGTGGTCAAGGTCAAGGCCGTGGTCGAGATCGTGGTCGTGGTCGTGGTCGAGGTCACGCGCATGATGTTGCATTTGAGTCTGAAGCTTCCACAGGACCAGTTAATATTCCTGATGGACCGCAAGGATTACAGAATGTTGCCGATGTAATTGCAAGGGCAGTCAGAGATGCTATGCCGCCTCCTCCCCCTCGTGCCCCGAGAGGTGAGACAAATCCCGCTAGAGCTCGGGAGCGGCTGATTACCAAAGATTTCGATGCTAGGAAGCCGCCACAATTCTCTGGTAGCTCTGACCCGATGGCTGCAGAGGATTGGCTTCAACATATCTCGAAGATATTCGAATTCATTGATCTTCATGAGGATGCTCTCCGCATCAAGTTGGCTACGTACTTATTTTCTGGAGAAGCTACTCATTGGTGGGATTGCACCGTGAGTGTTCATCCGCTTGCTGGCATGACTTGGAAGTCATTTAAGGATCTTTTCCTCGATAACTACTTCCCAGAAGTACAGAGGGACGCAAAGAGAGCTGAGTTCTTTACCCTGCAACAAGGAGATATGTCAGTAACAGAATATGCTACAATGTTTTCCACCTTGGCTCGTTTTGCTCAAGAGCAGTTGGTCAGTGATCATTTCAAGGCTACACGTTTTGCCTCTGGTCTTCGACCCTACATTCGGAAAAGTCTGGCTAGCACGCCTATCACCACTTATGCTGATACTTTGACAAGGGCGTTGGGCGTTGAAAGTGTAGATTTGGATCTGAAAAGGGCCAGGGAGATTATTACTCCAGCCAAGAGCACTGGTCTGTCTAAGAAAGCTAAGACAGAGACTAGGTCTCAATTTCAGTCCCAACCTCCTCAACAGCAGCAGCAACGATCATATTCACAACAGAGATCTTCTTATCGAAGTTCTCAACAATCGGGGTTACAGCGAGGTGTGAATGCCGCTGGGGAGAAAGTTTGTCTCCGATGTGGTGATCCAAACCATTTCATCAAGTTTTGTCCTCAACCACCACCGAAGAAATCTCAGTCGATTGGTTCAACACCGTATTATCCACCATCTCAGGCAGTATCCGCTCAGAGCGTGAAACCCTACCAGAATAGAGGTAATCAAGTTAATTATCAGAGAACAGAAAACCGTGGTAGTTTTCAGCCACAACAACACCAAGAACCCAAAGGAAGGAATTTTGCTTTGCTTGCTTATCATGTTTCTGGAAATGCCGGACCGTCTGTGATCCGAGGTATCGTCCCATTGTTTAACTCTTGGGCATCTATTTTGTTTGACACTGGTGCATCACACTCATTCATCTCATCAGCATTCGCATCAGTATTAGGGTTAGAGATAGAATGCTTAGAGCATGTCTTATCTGTTGATACTCCAGTTGGAGGTGTTATTCATTTGAATCATGTTTGCCGTAGCTGTATGCTTTTGATAGCGGACCAGCAATTGAGTGTCAATTTGATTGTTATGCCGAATCTAGGATTCGATGTCATCTTTGGAATGAACTGGTTGGTCGAGTATCGGGCTTTAATAGATTATTTTAAGCGTCGGGTTACTCTTTTCACTCCTGAGGGAGACAGTTGTAGATTCGAGGGCGATCAGTTGGATTTGCCGCTACCCTCGTTGTTTTCACGGAATAGTTTATATTCTTCTCTTGGAACTCTGGCTAGTTTATTGGCTATGGAGAGGGGCACTCCTCTTGTGGAATTGCCACCCATTGTTTGTGAATTTTCTGACGTCTTTCCAGAAGACTTATCAGAATTGCCACCTGTTCGTGCTATCGATTTTGCAATCGATCTTGTGCCAGGCACTTCGCCTATTTCTATTCCGCCATATCGTATGGCACCAGCAGAATTGAAGGAGTTGAAAATTCAGTTGGAAGATCTCCAGAGTAAGAGTTTTATTCGCCCGAGTGTATCCCCGTGGGGAGCTCCTGTTCTCTTTGTTAAGAAGAAGGATGGAACGTTGAGATTGTGTATCGATTATCGAAAACTCAATCATGTGACGATCAAGAATAAGTATCCACTTCCTAGAATTGATGATTTGTTTGATCAACTCAAAGGTTCCACTTGTTTCTCCAAGATTGATCTGAGATCGGGTTATCATCAACTCCGTATTCGAGAGTCAGACATCTCGAAGACAGCTTTTAGGTCCCGATATGGACATTTTGAGTTTATGGTTATGCCATTCGGATTGACCAATGCTCCAGCAGCATTTATGGATCTTATGCAACGAGTGTTTCACGATTATTTGGATAAGTTTGTAATTGTATTTATTGATGATATTCTCATCTACTCTTCCTCTAAGGAACTTCACGAGGAACACCTGAGGATTGTCCTACAAGTATTGCGTACTCACCAATTGTTCGGTAAATTATCTAAATGTGATTTTTGGTTGACCGAAGTGAAATTTTTGGGACACGTTGTCTCAAGAGATGGAGTGTCAGTTGATTCATCAAAGATTGAATCTGTTATGGATTGGCAGCCACCTAAGAACGTATTTGAGGTACGTAGTTTCTTGGGTTTAGCAGGCTATTACCGTCGCTTTGTGAAGGACTTTTCTCGTATTGCTTCACCTTTGACTAAGCTTACACGTAAAGGGGTGAAATTCATTTGGACTGAGGAGTGTGAGAAAGCTTTTCAGCTTTTAAAGACTCGATTGACTTCAGCACCGGTTTTGATTATTCCGGAGCGTGGTGTTGACTATGCAGTTTATTGTGATGCTTCACTTCTTGGTTTGGGGTGTGTGCTTATGCAAGAAGGCAAAGTTGTTGCCTATGGTTCTCGCCAGCTGAAACCTCATGAGCAGAATTATCCAACTCATGATTTAGAACTTGCTGCAGTTGTGTTTGCCTTAAAGTCATGGCGTCATTACTTATATGGAGAACGATTTGATGTCTTTTCAGACCACAAGAGCTTGAAGTATATCTTTACTCAACGTGATCTAAATCTTCGACAACGTCGATGGATGGAGTACTTAGAAGATTATGATTTCGAGCTACAGTATCATCCAGGGAAGGCAAATGTAGTGGCCGATGCACTGAGTCGCAAGTCACGAGGTTCATTGGCTTGTCTGGCCATTCAAGAATGGAACATGCTCAATCAGATTGGGGAGTTTGAAGTAGAGCTTGACGACTCTGAGGATCGTGCTTCATTATATTCTGTTATGGCTCAACCGTCGATCATTCAACAAGTAAAAGATGAGCAACAGTCTGATCATGTAGCATCTACTTTTCGTATGCGAATACTTCGAGGTGATGTTATAGAAGGTTGGAATTTTGACTCCGAGCGTGGGTAGAAGTTCAAAGACCGTTTGTTTGTGCCATTGGCAGTTCGTGAACAAGTGATGAAGGAATTCCATCATTCACGATTAGCGGTGCATCCGGGAGGTAACAAGATGTACCATAATCTACGACGTCAGTTTTGGTGGAAGGGCATGAAGCGTGATGTCGCTAAGTTTGTATCTCGTTGTTTGACTTGTCAACAAGTGAAAGCCGAACATCAGAGACCTGCAGGGTTATTGCAACCATTACCAGTTTCGGAGTGGAAATGGGAACACGTGACAATGGATTTTGTGACAGCACTTCCTAGGTCACCACGCGGTCATGATGCCGTTTGGGTCATTGTGGATCGTTTGACAAAGTCTGCACATTTTCTGGGAATGCGTTTGACCGATTCGGTTGATGTCCTTAGTCGCTTGTATATTCGAGAGATCATTCGATTGCATGGAGTCCCTGTTTCGATTGTGTCGGATCGAGATCCGCGGTTTACTTCATTGTTTTGGGAAGGTCTCCAGAAAGCTTTGGGGACAGAATTGAGATTGAGTACGGCTTTTCATCCACAGACGGATGGTCAGTCAGAACGTACTATACAGACATTGGAAGATATGTTACGAGCTTGTGTTATGGACTTCAAAGGTAGTTGGGAAGACCACCTACCATTGATCGAGTTTGCGTATAACAATAGTTATCAAGCGAGTATTCAGATGGCACCGTTTGAGGCCCTGTATGGACGACCGTGTCGCTCTCCAGTATGTTGGACAGAAGTTGGAGAAGCGTCTCTGTTGGGACCAGATCTAGTAAGAGAAACTACTGAAAAGATAAAACTGATTCGTGCGAGGATACTTACGGCTCAGAGCCGACAGAAAAGTTATGCTGATAAGAAGAGGAGACCGTTGTCCTTTGAAGTTGGAGATCATGTGTTTCTCAAAGTTTCACCTCGTCGTGGGGTGCTTCGTTTTGGACAGGATAAGAAGCTTTCACCTCGTTTCATTGGACCGTTCCAGATTTTAGAACGTGTGGGTGAAGTTGCCTATCGGTTGGCTTTGCCTCCGCAGTTGGCAAAAGTTCATAATGTATTTCATATCTCGATGCTTCGGAAGTATGAACCTGATCCGTCTCATGTGTTAGATTGGACTAACTTACCGTTGGAGCAAGATGCGTCTTACGAGGAACAACCAGTACAGATTCTGGAAGCTAAGGAGCATGTACTTCGTGGTAGAACTATTCGTTTGGTTCGAGTACTATGGCGCCACCATGGTACTGAGGAGACTACTTGGGAGAATGAGAAGGAGATGCGCGATCGATATCCGCAATTATTTGCTTCTTGAGTTATTTCTGTGCTAATGATTATCTGTGTGCGAATTTCGCGGACGAAATTTCTTTTAAGGTGGGTAGGATGTAATACCCCTTAATTTTTATTTGCGAATAATACCAGTTTTGGGTGTCTGTACTATATCATTTTTACCTGTGTGTGTGTGTCAGCACGTAAGCTCAACACACACAAATATTTCCCCAATTGAACTTGGGCCCAAAGAAAGTTAGCTGTGCACTGTGTGTGTGTGTGTAGGCAATTGTGTTTATATGAAGCTTAAGCTTCACAGTTCTTGGTGACCAAGAAATACACTCTTTATATACACACACCACACCCAGCAATTCTCATAACTCTCAATTCTCTCAAAGAGACTTCACTGTCTCTCTCTCTCTCTCGGCATCATCACACACACCCACATATATTGGTTGTACACACACACATATTGTTGATACACACACAACTTGTTTTGATTCAAGGAGTTTCTTTTCAAGCTGTGGAATTAGATTTGGGTAAGCTTCTGTAAATTTCATGTTGTTGATTTCAGTTTATTTAAATTGCTAGTATACATATATACACATATGTATTCATATATATGTAGATTTCATATATATACCGTTAAGGGTCCAAAAATAGCGAACAGAAAAACTGTCACAGAAATTTGATTTCTATATATCAAATGAAAGGTCTCGATCCCACGAGACTCCCTTTTTAATTTCAAAAGCTAATTCAAAGCGGTTGCGACGAACGGTCAATTTAAAGTTTTGTTACCGTTCGGTCTTTCAATAAAATCAAGAGCTGTGATTTGATTCATGAAAATCCGATTTCATATTTGAATTCTATGCGGAAAAACGAAGAATTTCATATATTGGAAGTCCATTTTGATTAAGTTTTCAAACTGGGTAAATTTAGCCTCTGATTTCAAAACAGGGGAAGAAAAGAGGAAGAAGACGGCACTGTGACAACTCGCGCGCGCGACCCGCGCGAGCGAGGGGTCGCGCGAGCGGCCCGCGCGCGCGACCAGGCTATTTCTGAAAATTGTTTTAAGTAAACCACGTGACCCTTCTGAACACACTCCGCGCGAGCGGCCCGCGCGAGCGAGGTCCCGCGCGAGCGGCCCGCGCGCGCGACCTCGGGCAGTTTAGTAAAAACTTCTGTTTTGTTGTACTTATGTCTGTTATGAGCTAAGGGGCCTTGTACCCTATGCTTTAAGAGTTGTACTTTACTTAAATAGTAGTTGTACTCATGCTTTGAGGTGTTGTACCTCACTAATATACGCGCATTATTGTATATTGAGATTTGTAACAGATTGAGCAGTTCCGGTTTCGATTCTGATTAAGTATTCAGTCTATCCTCGGTGAACGGTAGTTCCGTATGACCCTCAATAAAGTTGTATAACATGTTAATAGTGTATTTACATGTTTACTTGAGTTGTTATGCCTTGAGTGGATTATTTGAGTTGCTATGCCTTATGTGTTTACCTGGATAATTTCAGCATGTCTATTGTGTTGCTTTGAATTGATAGCATGCCTTGATAATCTGTCTTATGAAATATTGGATATGTCTGGATGCTTAGAGCTCGCATATGTCATATCATTTCATAAGCATGAGCATGAACACGAAAATCACGAAAATGATTTTGGGATGAAAGACCTTAGAGGCTTTCAACTTTTGAAAAGGGAAGACCTTAGAGGATTCCAGGTTTTAAAAAGGGAAGACCTTAGAGGCTTCCATGCATAAAACCCTCTAGGAGGGATTTTGTTTTGAAAAGTTAGAAATCCCGGATTTGTGGGTAGGCATGTGAGATGGGTACCACTAGGAACTCGAATTGCGAGATGTGCTGCAAGAAACCCTCGTAACGGTAAAGGCTAGGCCTCCGTGTAATTCGTAAGGCCCAAAGTCCCGCACGTTTGAGGCTAGGCCTACATGGACGGGAAGCCCATGGTCCGGGTAATGATAATGACGATTGAGGGTGAGTGTTTGAAAAGGCATGAAAATGGTTTTCATGCATTGACATTGGCATTTACACTCATGCATGATATATAACAGATGTTATTGTGCGGTTATATGACTATACGAGCCTTTTGGCTTATGAACTATTAAACCTCTCTTTCAGGTGATATAGATAAGGGCAAGGCCCCGAGACTTGACAATGCTTCCGCTATAGTTTGAAGACCCCGTGTGTGGGGATTATCATTTAGTTAATGTAATGCAATTTGGTTTCAAGGAACCTATTATGTTTAAATTGGACAAATGTTAGTCCACCCGTTTTTAAATAAAAGGATAGCTTAACTCTGATTTTCCGCTGCTTATATTGAAAATGTTTTGTTTCAAGAAAAGATTATTTCAAATGAAAACCAGATTTCTGATTATAAATGCTTTCCAAAGGATAAACATATATTTCATGTAACCCTCGGAGTCTAGGACTCGGGGAGTTACGGAATGGTGTCAAAGCCTATTACTGTTATTGTTGTACTTCCGCCGGTCGACACCCCGTCGCCGGGAACCGTGGCGGGGCGGGGCGTCACAGTTAGCAAGTGTTAGTGGAAGTTGTTAGTGCCCCTAGCATTGCCCATATATATATATATATAAATATATATTGTTAAGTTATAAAATTGAAGTTTTGGTAACAGAGGCTTCTAACCGGAAAGTATTTACCAGTACCCCCCATTTAGAAAAGCGTCGGAAAAAGTTGTGATGCTTTTTGATTATTCCCGACACTTTTTTGTGTGGGGAAAAAGAGCATTTTTTCTGTAGTCTGGTTATGTTAAGTTAATAAGTGAGAAGAAATTTTTTTAGGCCATATAACTAATTCGTCTTTATTTGAAATTTACTTGGCTCATGGACTGGAATGGATTAGATTGCAATTAGGGTTTGTGATATTAACACAAAAACTCAAATCCTCACAAGACAAGGACGTAGCTTTTAGAAAATTTTATTGTGGTCTTAAGTATAATTTTTAAAGATATATGCAGAATTTTATAAACAACGAATTGAGGGACGTGGGCCCCTTGGGGCTTTTTAGGCCTGCTACTGCTAAGTCTCAAGAGAAGACTGTTAGTTGAGACTGGTAGTTTCTACACTTGCACATGACAATGATCCATATGTATCAATCTTAGGAGGATAATTATTAGGTAGTTGAAAGCACATTCCTCGTTTCACTCTACAATGTAAAAAAGAGCAAAATGTGGTATATACATGATATGTATATTTACATGAGAGAGAGAATTGAATAGGGAAGAGGGAATCCAAGAAAGAGATGTGAGCATGGGAGGAGAAATAGCAATGGCAGTAGTGGGATTATGGGCGGCTTGTTTACGACCGGTGATGTTCGGATTCGCGGCAGAGATGATGGAAGTGATGGGAAGTGCGATGCATTGGATCATCAGAGGCAGGCCTTCCTTTGTTTTCACTTCTTAATATCTTCCTTACTCGACTTCTTTTCCTTAATGCTAACGATGCGCGATGCAACGACTTTTGGAGTTGGTAAGTTATTATGGAGCTCCAAAAAGTTGTAATCTAATTGTTTGGTAAACCAACTTAACTATTTGATTCTCAATTGTAGAAAATTGTGAGTTAATCACAGAAATTTCTGATTAAATTGCAGAAGCGAAAGTTATTTCTAAATGGCCCCTAAGGTAGCATTAAGGTAGGCAGGTAGAAAATATGAAGCCAAAAGTGTTGTAGTACTTTGAAGATGTAAGAACTCATATGCTGTTTTGTTTTCATGTTTTGTACTAGGTCTATAAATAGATGTTTTCCCATACTTATCCTTTAGAGAAGAAAGATATGCATTAAGGCAACAAAATATATATATATATATATATAAAATTATTTTAAAAAATCTATTAAATGAGAAATTGTACATGATAAATATATCGATGTGAGAAATTTATCATCAAATATTCGAAGTGAGAAATCTTTGATCTAATCTCTGTGAGAATGGTTGAGTTTGCATAAAAGCGGGTATTTCTCACTTCTATTTTTGTTTGGTATAAAAATTTGATTTTTCCTCACTTCTAACTTCTAAGTTAACTGAAAAATTGTACATGATCAATATGAAGTGAAAATTTTCTGTTTTTGTGTGGTGCAAAAATTTGAGCTTTTTTCACTTCTAATTTAAGTGAGAAATTGTACATGTTCAGTATGTTAAAGTGATAAATTCTCAATTAATACTGAGAAATTCTCACTAATTATTACTAGAGTGAGAAATTCTCACTTAATGACTAAATAATATTTAGAAAACATCCCACTGTAAGGTCACTACATTTTTCACTTAATACACTTAATAGTGAGAAATGCTCACTTTCAATTCCACTACATTATTAACCAGAGAAAGAAAATTTCTTGATTTTAGCAAACAAATTTGAAAGTTGAGTAAAATAAGGATACTCCTTGATTTCAGCAATTTTGATTCTCTTATCCATGATCTCCATGGATTACACTTACCATACCTATCCATGATCTTCTAAACATCCGTTCCATGTTTCAATTTAAGTAGTATTTCATCACATGTTTCATATATATATATATATATATGTGTGTGTGTATGTATACAGTTATGTATAAATGTATAATAAGGGTATATATATTGGTCTGAATTTACACTAACCATTTAGGATAGGGACTAATTATTGATTAACTTACAAATTAAAGATTAATTTCTATACACCAAATCAAGTCAGGATCAATTCCTATTAATGGCCATAATTAGGGAACAAATCGTATATTTCTATTTTTTCAAAAACTAATTTTTAATTTTTGGAGCACACTTTTATGAGATTGAACAATACAAAATGAATCCAAGGAAAAACACTGAAGTGTTGTCCTTTCAAAACATGTATGTGCATTTAGCATATAGTTGTCCGAAAAATCATCACTTCTTTTAGGAAAAATAATGCAAAGGTTCGCAATGGTATATCCTAAACGTTGTGAGAGTGGTACTTACATACTTTAGTAGTGGTTGTGGTGCATGTAGTGCCACTTCTATACCTTTTTTTTTTTTTTTTCTTAAACACAGTA
Organism: Hydrangea macrophylla; assembly: GCA_033977485.1. Classification (NCBI taxonomy): domain Eukaryota; kingdom Viridiplantae; phylum Streptophyta; class Magnoliopsida; order Cornales; family Hydrangeaceae; genus Hydrangea; species Hydrangea macrophylla. Next base: position 37,370,071 of record CM066990.1, read on the forward strand.
ACGACTGATTTCATTTGTAGGAAAAATAAAAACTTTCAATTGTACGTATCATTAATATTCTATGTACTTTTATTTGAACTAAGGTGGAAACATTGGTAAATTAGTTAAATTTAACCATTAATATTCTATGTACTTTTATTTGAACTAAGGTGGAAACATTGGTAAATTAGTTAAATTTAACCAGCAAAAGTCTACATAAGTCATGTTTGGCAATAACTTTTGGAGTTTATCAACAATTATAAAACTCCAAAAGTTTAAATAAAATATTTAGAAAAATGGCATCTGCAATTGCAATTGATTAAAAGCTATCTTGGACTACTATTATCAATCAAAAAGTCGTGTGAACGATTTACGTAATAAAAAGAAGTGGTCAACAAGGGGTACTGTTGAATTCTTTGATATATTTTCGTCTATTATTCAGCTCTGTTTCTTGATGGACTGTATTGCACTTCCTTAATTATAGTTTTTCCATGTCTATTAAAACTCCATTTTGAGTGAAAAAAAAGTTAATTATATTTTATCCCTTGTAGATAGGTTGTTTTCACTTTACCTCCTTGTGCTTTAGTGGACACTTAACCCTCTTTGGTTTCGAAACAAAGTGAAACTATTAAGATTTTTCTTAAAATAGCCCTATATGGGGGCATAAAAGTGTTAAAATTAGACCCACATAGGAGATTTTAGTAGCAAAATTCACCTCACATTGGCAGTTAACACCAAATTAGAGATTAAGTGTTAAAAATTAGCCCCACATAGCTTGGTTATATGCTAGCATTATCGTCACATAGAAGGTTGACCCCAAAATTAACCTCGTAAAGGAGGTTAATTAAGTGCCAATTTTTTTTTATCAATTTTAGAATTTTTTATCAGCTTTAAGGTAAATCTTAATAGTTTCACTTCACTGTGAAAGTACATGGCGGTTAAGTGTCCACTTTTGAAGCACATATTGGTAAAGTAAAGATGGACCTAACCACAAGTTGGTAAAATGTAATTAACCAAAAAAAAAATCAGAGGATAAAATAAAAAATGTCTTAATTACAGTGGGTGCACTTGTAGTTAATCCTTTTTTCACCCAAAAAAATTGGCTATTTCGGTCATTTCATAATTGCTAAAAGTGATGGAAGGGGCAAAGTGCCACTAAGCGATAGTTGAGGGACCGATATGTTAACAAAAAATTTGTTAGAGCCCAAAGTGGCAAATGGTGTAGTTTCAGGGTGCAAAATGCATTTTACCCAAAAATAAAATTGCTAAAACCTACACTTTTGGGCATGACTTCGAGAGTTTAAATGGTTTATTATGTAAAGGACGAAACAGAGATTTTTTTTATACTAAATTAAGGCTAATTTGCCAAAATCACTTATAATACAAAGAACCAACATTGGTGATTTTTTTATTTTAGAAAAAGGTTACTTATATTTCACCCCTGTGGTTAGGCCCATTTTCAATATAACCCAATAATTTTGGAATAAAGTGAAATTGTTAGGATTTCTCTCACAAATGAAAGAAATTCTAAAATTGGCCAAAAATATTAACAGCTTACCCCCTTTGTGATGTTACTTTTGGGGTTACCCCTCACCCCCTTGTGAAGATAATGCTGTCATTTAACAACCTATGTGGGCTAATTTTTAACATTTAACCCCTCTGTAAGTCTAATCTTCGGGTTAAATGCATATTCGAGGTTAATTTTAACACTTAAACTTTTATATATCTGTAAGACTAATTTTAACACTTAATCCCTATATTTCTACATAGCAATCCATTCTGTAACTCCATGAAAAAGGGAGAACACGACAATGGAAGAATAAATAAAAAAATTAAATTTCTTTCAGAGATTTATAGTAATCTCTATATTTAATTTTTTTGGTAAAAAAATAAGTCAATTAATCATTATAACTTGTTCTTGTTTTTGGTCACATAACTACAAGCACATATGGGTTTGTGGCCGTCGCCAAAAAAAAAAAAACACCAAATAGCACGTGGTAGTTGGTTGTTTGTCATGAATTAATAATTTGTAGTCAAGAAAACTAAACTATGGGGAATTCTACAGTGGGGTGAAGTGGTTTCGCCCCACGTGAAGCCTTTTTCCTCTCAGCCGTCGGATGAGGAGGAGGGGAGGATCTAATGCGACACATGGCAAGCTGCTTTTAAAAAATTTCAAAACCATCTCACCTGCTGAGCCAGTTGCCCATTTGAACTTTCTTATGAATGGAAACTGCCTATCCTTGTACCTTGATAAGGATTGTTTGGACTTTCTAAAGGAACTTCTTGTACCTTTCAAAGAAAATTTGAACTTTCTTAAAGAAACATTTGGACTTTACTAAGGGAACTTTATTAAGAATTATTTGGACTTTTGTAAGAAACATTTGTACCTTGATAAGGATCATTTGGACATTCTTAAGAAATATTTTTGAACTTTCTTTTGAATGCAAACTGCCTATCCTTGTACCTTGATAAGGATTGTTTGGACTTTCTAAAGGAACTTCTTGTACCTTTCAAAGAAAATTTGAACTTTTTTAAAGAAACATTTGGACTTTACTAAGGGACCTATGGACTTTATTAAGAAATATTTGGACTTTTGTAAGAAACATTTGTACCTTGATAAAGATCGTTTGGACTTTCTAAAGGAACTTCCTGTACCTTTCAAAGAAGTCTAAATCTGCTATTTACCTTTTTTTTTTTACTTACTTGAATTTTATCTAGTTGTGTACATTATTTATTCCATAAGGTACAACATAATAATGCATATTATTTTACAAACTTGGCACATTTCTTTGCAATGTCCAAACAATCCTGGTTAAAGTCCAAACAGCTCTTAACAAAGTCCAAACCTGCTATAGCAGGTTGCAAGGCATTTAATGCCTTAATATTATGGCAGCCTTGGCTGAATTATGTCAGCCTTTTCATATCTCTTCCAATCAGCACTTGCCACATATATAGTGGTTTTGCCCCCACTTAGAGCAAAACCACTATTGCCCCACTACAGCCGAGCCCCTAAACTATACATAACCAGGTATCAAGGGCAGATCAATAGTGGGGCCGAGCGGGAGCCACTTTCCCCACTGAAATTTTGGAAAAAAACAATGTATATTTGATAGTTTTCAAAAATATTTGGGCCATAGTGAAAACTAAACTATACATAACCAGGTATCAAGGGCAGATCCACAGTGGGGCCGAGCGGGAGCCACCGCCTCCACTGAAATTTTGGAAAAAAATAATGTATATTTGATAGTTTTCAAAAATATTTGGGTCATAGTGAAATTTTTATCAACTAAGGGACCTCTTTACGGATTGTTGAAACTTAAAACAAACTTGTTCACTCTCAGAATGCTTTACAGCTGGTGTGGCCCACCTTTGCTTTAAAGAAACAAAAAAAAATTTGAAAACAAAGTACAAACAAAGCAGTGAAAGCACAAAAGTCTAAAGACTTTTCCAATCCAAAAGTTCATAACCCAACGCAATGCATGTATTGTTTGTTGAAGCTTCACGCGGCCCTCTTCCCTACGAAAAATCCTAAGTGTCCCTCCTCTGCAATTTTCCATTGAGGTAAACTATAAATATCATTTGGATTTTGTGAATTCTTTTGGCTATTCTTTGGAACTTGCATGATTCACTAATTAATAGTTGTATAATGACCAAGTATTTGCATTTTATTTCTCTTTCTTTCTAGTCTACTATGTTCTTAAACAATTATCAAGACTTTGACTACTTTGAATTTTGTAGTCTATAATATTCAATAGATTAATTAAAGTTTAGATGTACCATCTATTTCTTGTGGAGATTTTCTTTTTTTCTTTTATTTTTCTGGGATTTATTTTTTTTTTTTTTTTTGTAGCTACACCGAGCCTCATAAATTAGTATAAATTATAATAAACTATTATGGGTAGATTCCTTTGCATTTTTCCCTTTTGCCTATTATGGGCTGATTTTTAGTGAGATTACTGAAACTATTAAAATTGTTGTTGAATTTTTAAATTGAACAGTAATGGAGAAGTTTTTTAAACCAATGAGAGGACAAACTACTTCGAATGTCGCCCCCCGTTTTGAAGTCAATTTACAAGAGCTTGAGTTTGATCCTGGATTACGAAAAAGTATAAATGAATATAATGCAAATGATAGGGAGAATGTTCAACGAGCGTACTTGCAAAAAGGTCCAACCCACCCAACTCAGACACATGACTTTCCTTGGACATATTTTGGAAATGATATACGTAGATTTTGTACTTCATGGTTCAAAAATAATGAGAGTTGGTTGGAGTATAGTGTAGCAAAAGATGCTTTATTTTGTTTGTATTGCTATCTGTTCAAATCCGATCATGGTAACCAAGGGGGTTCTGATTTATTCGTTGGGGAGGGTTTAGAAATTGGAAAAGATTGGAGCGACTTAAGGCACATGTTGGAAAACATGCTAGTTCTCACAACGATTGCATGAGAAAATGTCAAGATTTAATGATGCAACGTCAACACATAGAAGTTTGTATGGCAAATCACATTGAACAAGCTCGAGTCGATTATCGTATTCGTTTGACTGCATCAGTTGATTGTATTAGATATCTTTTACAACAAGGTTCGTCTTTCCGTGGTCATGATGAATCGGATGAATCAATGAATAGGGGAAACTTCCTGTCTCTCTTACTATTAATTTCTTGCCGACCACAATGAGCAAATCAAAAAAGTTGCATTGAGAAATGCTCCTGAAAATCTAAAATTGACATCTCCCAAAATTCAAAAGGATATTGTTAGTGTCATTGCTATTGAAACTACAAATGTTATCATTGGAGAGGTTGGCAATGGATTATTCTCTATTTTGGTTGATGAGGCCCTTGATATATCTATGAAAGAACAAATGGCTATTGTTTTGCGATATGTAGACGAAAAAGGGTGTGTCAATGAGCAATTTCTTGGCATTGTACATGTTAATGACACTAGTGTAAGATCACTTAAAGCAGCTATTGAGTCTCTTTTAACCAAACATGGATTAAGCATATCAAATTTATGGGGGGCAAGGTTATGATGGCGCTAGCAATATGCAAGGAGAATTCAACGGTCTAAGAAGTTTGATTCTGAATAACAATAGTTCGGTTTTCTATGTTCATTGTTTTGCTCATGAACTTCAACTAACACTTGTATCTGTTGCAGAAAACCACTCAAAGATTGCTACTTTCTTTCAGATCATTTCAATCTTGTCAAATATTGTTGGAGCATCATGCAAACGTAGAGGCATTCTTCGAGAGAAACAATTTGAAAAAGTTATTAAAGGAATTGCCAACTAGGAAATTTTGACTGGTAGAGGTTTGAATCAAGAAGCAACATTAAAACGTGCTGGTGACACACGTTGGGGTCCTCATTATGGTACAATTATGAGTTTGATTTGCTTGTTCTCCTCGGTGATTGATGTGCTTTTGGTTGTTGGAGAGTATGGATCTCTTAAACAGCAAAGAGCTCAAGCATATAATCTATTGGAACTCACTTAAAGTTATGAATTTGCGTTTCACTTGCACTTAATGCAAGCTGTCTTGGGGATTACAAATGATTTGTCACAAGCATTGTAGAGAAAGGACCAAGACATTGTAAATTCCATGGTTCTTGTGAAAATAAGCAAACAACAATTGCAAATGATGAGAGATGAAGGATGGGAAGAATTGCTGAATGAAGTTTCTTTGTTTTGTATTAAACATTAGATAACAATCTCAAACATGGAAGATAACTGTGTAGTTCATGGAAGATCACGTCGCAATGTTGAAGATAACACAAATCTTCATCATTATCGGGTTGAAGTATTTTAAGCAGTGATAGATTCGCAGCTTCTAGAGTTGGATAATCGTTTCAATGAGGTGAACACAGAATTGTTGTCATGTATGGCTTTTCTTGATCCAAGTGATTCATTCTCTGCATATGATAAGAGTAAATTGCTTTGATTTGCTGAGTTTTACCCATCTGAGTTTCCCCCATTAGAGTTTTGATGGGACTTGGTCATCAACTTGATAACTATATTTTGATTGTGCGCTTCAACATCCAATTTTCTGAAGTTGTGGGGCTCACTGGGCTTTCTAAAAAAATGGTTCAATTGAAGAAGCATGGTGTATATCCATTCATGTATTTGCTCGTAAAGCTGGCACTGTTGAAAGAGTATTTTATGCAATGAAAATCATCAAGACTTCACTACGTAATCAATTGGGAGATGAGTTTATGAATGATTGCTTGGTGACATTTATTGAAAGGGACTTATTTGCGGCCATTGACAATGAAGATGTCATTCAACGTTTTTCAGAATATGAAGAATCGAAGAGGTGTATTGTAAATAATTGTTCCATGTGTTGGTGTGAGTTATAATGCTTTGAGTGTTTTTGGGGGTTTGTTTTTCTTTTTTGTTGGGATTATAGGCAGTGCAGCAATGTGCCTCTTGGATCCTGTTTGTTAAGTGCTTCCTAACATGTGGGGCTTTAGATATTGGGGTCATCATGGGGTCTAATCTTTTGTGGGTTTTTTGGGATAGATCTATGGGTGTATTTTGTACCTTCAGTGCTTGCACTGTTTTTTTTTTTTTTTTTTTTTTTTTTTTTTTTTTTTTTTTTTTATAATGAAGTTACTTTTCAAAAAAAAAAAAATTATTGTAAACAATTTTTTGACGTTTTGGTACTTGAAAAAAAAAATGTATTTTATAGTTGTCGGCTTTGCCCCCACTGGAAATATTTCCTGGGTCCGCCACTGCCAGGTATGATACATCTACATCTATTAGCAGGTGCCAACTAAACTATGCATAACCAGGTATGACACATCTATTTGTAGGTGCCAACCAAACTATACATAACCAGGTATGACACATCTATTTGCAGGTGCCAACCAAACTATACATAACCAGGTATGATACATCTATTTGCTGGTTCCAATAGATAGTAATAATATGCTGGTGTCACTTGGCAGTAACCGTTTTTTTGCCAATCAAAAGAGAGAAATTTTGCTAAATGAATGAAGAAGAAACAATTACACCACCGAATTAAGAAATATCACTGTAAATAAATAGCAAAATTGACAATGTCATGGGCAACCCAAAAGCTTGCAAATAGCAAATTGAATTGGTAACCATTCATCCTAAATTCCTAATGGATTTGTAGTTCCTTCAGTGATTGAATTAACCACTTTATCACTAGAAATTTTTACATTCATGTTACATATCCAAACACACCCTACAACTATACTTACAATCTGCCTTAGTTACCAAGAGATCCACTTGCCCAACAACTTGACGAGCCTACCACATTGGCCCTTAAAATGCTTAAGTCCAAGTTGTTAGTAGTAGCCCTCTTGGTTCTACATATACCAGATTAACTTTTTATATTTTTCCGATGTGGGACGGGATCTCACAATCTCCCCCACTCAGAGACGCGGCGTCCTCGTCGCGTTGGCCCAGTTCTTCCCCTGACTGGTCGATGTGGAAGCAGATCATTGGTGACCACAGAGCAACCCTGGTCCCGTAAGGGCGCCGTGGGCGGTGTGGCAAAGGAGTAGAGGCTCAAGAGATGGGTAGATGCCCCGAGGCCAAAGCATCAGACTCAATACAAATCGGCCAAGACCCTTTTGGTCTAGTGGCATCACTCACCCTCTCCCAAGTGGGAGGTTGAGGGTTCCATTCTCCTTAGGGGGAGTGGTTTGAGGGGTTTTTCCCCACTTTGGCCCATATGCTCAAGTGTGTCGTATGGACTTACTTTCGTAGGTCCTAGTTCATGAAATTTGCATGAGTACGTGTGTTCTTGCATACAGTAAAAAAAATATACAAATCGGCACGCTAACATTGGTGCTTCCTTCAAGGCTCAAGTTTTGACGACCTCCCCCCCCCCCTCTCCGTACCATCGAATACGCGTAAGCATTAACAAGTATGACTGAACCCTCTGTTCCTCGAGTTGTCCGCAGCTCCATCGAAATTGATTTTGTATGACTCCTTTATTTGGCTTTGTCCATTGAATCATGCTGTAAAGATTGAATTTAATGCTAATATTGATTTAATTAGAAGTAACGAATCCCTTTGTGGTAAACTTTTGGTGCATATAAGACACAATACAACCAAATAACTTGGGTGTATCACGGAAAGACCTATATATCTTATTTGGATAATGTTATTATGGATAAATTTTTGGGTAGCCTATGAAAAGCTTCTCATATGCACAAGTGTCATTTCGCAATTGTCATTCCAAACAAACCGTAATCTTGAAAAAACAACCTTGAAAAATTATTAATTTAACACTAATTTTTTTAAAAAAATTTAGAACAACGTAAACACATACTCCCTCCGTCCCATTTTATGTGTCCATCTTGGGGGAATCCAACTATTTAAAGGGACAAAAAGAATCTACACCTACTTTCCAAAATTGCCCATAATCATTGCACTTTCTTTTTTTGTTTTATTTTGGTATTGATTGCAAGGAAGGGTAGTTTGGAAAACTAAGTAAAATTTATATACTAATTTAGGAAAGTAGACAATAATTTTGGCACATCCCAAAAAAAAAAAAATAAACACATAAAATGGAACGGAGATAGTAATTATATAAATTACAAATAGTTTACAAAAAGAGTTAGTTAAGCACTTTTGAAGCAAAGAGCCATAATAGTACAAAAAGTAGCCTCCCCCAAATAAGAACTCCCCCAAAAAAACACCCAATAAATATTTGTCTTGTCTGGTTCACAATTTGACCCTTCAGGGGCTCCACAACCGTGAAGTTTCATAGTCAAGCATGTGTAACTCTTATCTGTCCACACAGAGGAAAAAAACACAACCGATTTTTGTCCTTTTACCGGTTCCATCGTTGAAAACAGAGCTAAAGGTCGTAGAGAAAAGGGCAATTGTGTATTAAAAAATTGATATATGTCCAGCTGCAAAATCCTCTGTTCTTTTGAATTCCAAAATTACCCCTGCCACAATTGTTTTAGGGCTATTACAGTAAATAACAGTCTCATTATTTGAACGGCATATTTATTGATTTTTGACAAGGGCATATTTATTTACCATCATGGTTAATTATGATTTTTTCAATTTTGATGATAAGTTCATAAAATTAAAGTTGAGAAGATATATTCTCAAAAAGATAAGAATGAAAACCATATACTTCTTTGTAAACTTAATTTCTTAAAACTTTCTTAGTCATTGAATTATTACTTGGACACAATGTTTTTAAAATCGAACTGTTCATTGAACTGGAAAATGACCGGATCACAGGTTTTTGATTCAACCGGTGTGAACCGGAATCAAACCGTGACATCATAATTACGTTATAAGTTATGAAGCATTGACACTTCAAAAACTAAAGCGTACTAGTGTTAGACACGTGTCAAACGCGGACACGCGCCCGACATGCTTATGACACGTATCTGACACGCCCAAAGTGTGTCCAACTTTGTGTAATTGAGTTTTAACCCCCAGACACGTCCCCGACACACACGGGACACTCACGGGATATGCACTGGACAACTTTTTTTTTGTTTTTAAATCCTAACTCTATTTGTGCAATTGAGTTTTAACACCAGACACATCCCCGACACTCAAGGGACACGCACGGACACTCAGTCTAGGGGGTTTCTACTTTTGCCTTAGGCTTTATTTTTTTATTTGGTTTGCTTTTCCTTTGTTTAATAATTAGTATTTCACTGTTTCTTTTTCTTTGAAAGTGATAACTGATAATAACTAGTAAATGAGTAATTAATTTAATAATTTCAGTGTTTAATTGAATAAAATTATGTACATTTTTTTAAAAATATAATAGTGCCTAGTGGGTATTTTTTAAATTTGATAATTGATATTGTTAAGGTATGAGTGCTCATTAATGATATATACAAAAATATCATGTCAAAGTCAAGTCTTGCCACCAGAGCAAAGAGCAGCCAAGTCACCTTGAATCTGGGCTGACTACCCAACCATCCCTGGGCATTACACAAAATCGCCCGATTTGGTCCAAAGCCCGGGCGTCCGCTTCTGGGCTAGCCCCACATGGGCACACCTCCAGAAGGCGTGGTTGCTTGCCCAGCAAGCAACCAGACAGGTTCCTGTCCTAGCTAGAAGACTAAATGGAAGGAGCAAGTAGTTTTCTAAACCACTTAGGAAACTCTCCTAAATTCATGTAAATCGGTTGAAATCAGATTAAGCTTCCTAATCTGCAGACTTACCTTGTACGGGTGGTCTCTTGCACTTATAAAAGAGCCCACTCACCCCCCATTGAGGGGAAGGTCATTCTAAACCTAAAGAATAGCATCCATCATATTCACTGATACGCATATACCCCATTGGCTTTTCTGGTAGTGCCGCCCACTCTGTTGACTCATCAGTCCCTACCAGTGATCTGTTAGTGAAGCACACCGATGCACAACATGGAGGTAGGTCACCTCATTAACGGGGCCGAACCATATCCAATTCTCCTCTCTTCATCTCTCCCTCATATAATTACTCGTACCCAATTTTTGGCATCATCAGTTTGGCGCCGTCTGTGGGGAATACAATTGCTTTCTCCGAAAATAAATCTTTGACTGATCAACATGCCTCCAAAGAAAAGTAAGAAAACCCCTGCTCCAACAGGACTAGGGAACTCACAAGCCGGACGACCGGCCGCTTCTATGACCTCCAAGTAGGTCACCGTTGCTCTCGCACAACTCCTAGAGGGCTAGCGGCGAACCCAACAGCAGATTGAAGAGCTGCTGGCCTGGCAGCATGAGCTCCTCCACATCGAGGAGTAGCCCGGGAAAGGCGCGCCCAACCAAAAGCCTCCACGAGTCAGACAACATACCCACACTGCACCTGCATCCCCACCGGGTTGGAGATGACGCGGGGATGACGAACGTAGCCAAGCCCCCAAGTGAACCCGACAACATGCCCGGGCTAACCCGCGCCGGGCGGGAGACGCCAGAGACATCATCAATAGTAGGCGTGCTGCCAGAAAGGAGGGGCCAGGACATATGGCCTGGGAATCGGCCGAGGACCCCCCCGGCCACGAGCCGAGGAGATCTCAGGCACACGATCACCCGGAGCCGGAGCCGGGTCCTATCCCTAAGGACAACACCCTTCGAAGAAGAGGCATCGTCATCTGATCTGACCTACCGCTCGGGCATAGAAAGGAAGACTGAGCGGGAAGGTGTGAAGGCTCAAATCCAGGACCTCGAGAAATAGATCGAGCAACTAAGCCGCAAGCAGGGCCATGATCATACTAACACAAAGACCGAGTATCCTTACACCGTTCGGGTAACCGGATTCCCCATCCCGCGGAAGTTTAAGCCACAACATCTAAACGCCTATGACGGGACAAGGAGCCTAGTGGATCACGTTCGTACCTATAAGGCCCATATGGCGTTAGTCACCACCGTCGACGAGTTACTGTGCCTGGCCTTTCCCAGCACTCTCAAGGGGCCAGCTGCGCAGTGGTTCCACGCTCTTAAACCCCGAATGGTTGATGACTTCAAGACACTGAGCAACCTTTTCATTAGCCAATTCGTAGGGATGCTTGATTGGTCATAATCGGACACCCAACTACTGACAGTCAAGCAATGTAAAGGGGAATCCCTAAAGGACTACGTGGACCATTTCAATCAACAGAGGCTTCAAATTCACCACTTGAACGAAACAGCCGCTATCATGGCCTTCTGCTCGGGAGTTCAACACACCAAAGTTCCTATGTCATTTCATCGTGACCGACCGGCAACCCTAGTGGAACTCTCAGAGAGGGTCAGAAAGTACATCGACATAAAGGAGTTTCTAAAGTCCAAGCGCGCCAGCTTCACGAGAGATGAGTCCCCGAAATCTAAATAGAAACGTGAGGGCTCTAAGAAGGGTCTGAGAAAGAAGGCCAGGCAAGATGAGCGGAGAGGCGGTCGGGATCAGGCCCGGATTACCTTCACGCCACTATCCCAGCCTATCCATAAGGTTATCGCTGCCGCTGAGACCCAGAGGCTACTCCAGCAGCCAGCAAAGCTGAAAAACCCACCCGGTAAGAGAAATCGGGATAAGTTTTGTCGTTTCCACAAAGACCACGGGCATGACACAAATGATTGCTTTAAGCTTAAGATCGCCATTGAGAAACTGATTGAGCAGGGCCATTTAGCCGAGTTTGTGGTGGTAGACAGACAACCTCGGCAAGGCACCCGGGTTTCTGAGCAACCTCGACCCCTCGGGCAAATCAATGTAATCTCCAGAGGAACTTCAGGTGGAGTGGATTCACAGTCGGCCAGGAAGAGGCATGCTTGGGCATCCCGATCGAATGTCTGGTATGTCCAATCCACCAGCTCTTCCCCGACTGATGTATTAATGTTCTCATCCGAGGACATGCTAGACCTGCACTATCCTCATGATGATCCGCTGGTGGTGACACTCTCTGTAGCAAACTATGTGGTTAAAAGGGTGTTGGTGGACACGAGCAGCTCTTCTGATATCATATTCGTCTCAACATTCGATCAGCTTGGGATATCCAGGGATCGGCTTCGACCAGTGGCCACTCCCCTGATAGGTGTCAATGGGTCCAGCATATAACTGCTCGGTACCATCGAACTCCTGAATTTTATGGAGACTTACCCCAGTAGACATCTGTACTGGCAAACTTCGTAGTTATAGAAGCTCTGTCCGCGTACAATGTCATCCTCGGGAGACCAACTCTCAACAAAGACAAGGCAGTTGTGTCGACGCATAGCCTAGTGGTCAAGTTTCCAACCCCCCAGGGATCTGGAAGACAAAAGCGATAGAGTAGGTCCGATGGAAGGACTGGAGCAGGTGGTGCTAGACCCGAAGAATCCCGACAGGTGCGTTAGCATAAGCACTCTCTTGGAGCCAGGCCTCAAGGAGAAGTTGATCCGATTCCTGCAGCAGAGCCAGGATATCATTGCCTAGAGTCATGAAGACATGCCTGGGATAGATCCCCGGGTCATGTCTCACCATCTCAACATCAACCCGGACTCCTGCCCGATCAAGCAAAAGAGGCGGGGTATGGCACCTGAAAGACAAGCGGTGGTATGTGAAGAAGTCAAGAAGCTCCTAAAGGCTAATTCCATCCGAGTGGTCCATTATCCCGACTGGTTAGCAAACGTGGTTCTGGTCAAGAAAAGCAACGGGAAGTGGAGAATGTGTGTGGATTTCACTGACCTTAATAAGGCCTGCCCCATGGATTGCAATCCATTGCCCAGGATAGACCTCCTTATGGATTCCACTGCTGGACATGCACTCCTCTTGTTCATGGATGCTTACTCATTGTACAATCAGATTAGCATGTACCTTGGGGACGAAGAGAAGACGTCCTTCATCACGGACCAAGGAACGTACTACTACAAGTTAATGCCCTTCGGCCTCAAAAATGCCAGGGCAACCTATCAATGCCTGGTCAATCATATGTTCAAGGACCTGATCAGGAAATCCATGGAAGTCTACATTGATGATCTCTTTGTCAAAAGCCGAGACGAGTCTGACCATCTTGAACATCTGGCCAAGGCCTTTAGCATTTTGAGGAAGTTTGAAATGAGATTGAACCCGGCCAAGTGCACATTTGGCGTCTTGTCCGAGAAGTTTCTAGGGCACCTAGTCAGCAGACGGGGTATCGAAGCAAACCCCGAGAAAATCCAGGCCATCATAAACATGCGGTCACCCAGGTTAACCAAAGAAGTTCAGAGCGTGGCCGGGCGGGTTGCCGCATTAAATAGATTTGTCTCCCGAGGTACCGACTTGTGTCTGCCATTTTTCAAAATCCTCCACAACACTTTTCGGTGGTTCAAAGAGTGCGAGGAGGTGTTTTAGGAACTCAAGAAGTACTTCGCATCACCCCATTTACTCTCAACACCCGTGCTAAATGAGGAATTGTTCTTGTATTTGGCAGTCTCACCCTCAGCGGTCAACTCGGCTCTCATCTGAGAAGAACACGGGATACGATTCCCAGTCTACTACACTAGCTGGGCACTTTAAGGTGCAAAAAGTAGATATTCTCGCATAAAAAAGCTCGCCTTTGTCCTCTTCACTTTTTCCCAGAGACTTCGCCCATATTTCCAGGCCCACGTAATCGTGGTCCTCATAGATCAACCTCTCCACTGGATTTTGAGTAGGCCTGAAACATCCGGAAGGCTCGTCAAGTGGGCCTTGGAGTTAGAAGAATTTGAAGTAACCTACAAACCCCATACGACCATCAAGGGACAGGGTATAGCAGATTTTCTCGTGGAGTTCATATACCCTGAATACCGGGTTTGAAGAGTTTGACCCGCCCTACCTACTGCCCGGACTACAGAAAGACATTCCGACCTGGATACTTTACATAGACGGGTCTTTCAACAAGCAAGGCACCAGGATAGGGATCATCCTGACTACTCCCGGTGGAATCCAGCTTGAGTATGCACTGAGGTTCGGGTTCCGTGCCTCCAACAACAAGGCCGAGTACGAAGCCCTGTTGGTTGGATTACAGTTGGCTACTTCAATACATGCACAACAGGTTCAAGGGTATAGTGATTCCCAGCTTGTGGTCAACCAAGTTAATCAGGAGTATGAGACTCGGGAAGACAATATGGTAGCTTACCTAGCCCTGGTCTAAGCGGTCTCGAAGAGGCATAAATGTTTCTCAATCACACAAATCCCAAGGGAAGAGAACACCATGGGTGATCAGTTAGCCCGCCTTGCCTCATCCCCTAAGTCAAACCTGCTTGGGATAAGGGTAGAATACCTACCCGAGCCCAGCGTAACCCGCTTAGAAGGCATAGAGGTTGAACCAGTCACCTTAGGACCCAATTGGATGTATGCGATCATTATGTTCCTAACAACTGGTACGTTGCTAGAAGAAAAGGAAGAAGCTCATCGGGTTAAGTACCGAGCAGCCAGATAACACCTTATTGATATCCTCTACAAAAGGGGGTTATCTATCCCCTATCTCCGCTGTGTCCACCCTACCCAGGAACATTCAATACTATATGAAATCCACGAAGGTGTGTGCGGAAGTCATGTGGGAGGCCGGGCACTCTCACGTAAGGCCCTGCTGTAAGGTTATTACTGGCCGACAATGGCCTGGGATTACCAAGAGTACATCAAAAAATGTGACAAATGCCAAATAATTTTCCCCAAGATCAACCGACCAGGAGAGCTTCAGATACCTATCCTCTACCCCTGGCGGTTCGCTTAGAGTGGGGAATCGATATTGTTGGTCCCCTCGTGATGGGAAAAGGACAAGTTAAGTTCACTGTCATCGCCGTGGACTACTTCACCAAGTGGGCAGACAATCACTGAGAAGAAGATGGAAAGTTTTATTGAGAAAAACATCCTCAATAGATTCGGCATTCCCCCGGTTCTGGTCAGCGACAACGATAGGCAGTTCGACACCCCAGTGTTCAGGCAGTTTTACTGGGCTACAAAATATCCAATCATTACTCTTCTCTCGAGCATCCTCAAGCCAATGGCCAAGACGAGGTGACAAACCGGACAATCCTACAGCCAATCAAAACCAGGCTTGAAAATGCCAAGGGCCTTTAGGGAGAAGAGTTACCAACCCTCCTGTGGGCCTACCGCACCACCCCCTGAGCGGCAACAGGAGAGACACCATTCTTGCTCACCTATGGCTTCGAGGCGGTAGTCCCCACGGAGCTCGAATTACCCACACACCGGAATTTTCTGGGCTCCTATTGGTTACAAACTCTGTATTGGCATGATCTTTCTCACCATTGGAATTTTCAACACCTCCGAAAGTATTTCAGTAATGCTCAGACACGAGCGGGTTAGCACTGATTAGGAAGTTTTGTAGCTCTACTTGAGCAGTTATTATAAATTTTTGAAGGAAATAAAGGTTTTGTGTTCTTACTACGAGCAATGCTCCCTACCAGTGTTCCACAAAAAAAGGTCTCGGGTTCACACCCGAGGAAAAAAAAGACCTCGGGATCACACCCGAGGCACAAAAGGACCTCGGGTTCACACCTGAGGCACAAAAGACCTCCGATTAATCCCTGAGGTGCCGGCTTCGCTTAGGCCCAACCTACGATGGGGGCAAATCCCCCTAGGTGGCTGATGATAGCAAGCTTGATAAGACCCTACAACCACCCACGTTCTAGGTCGATTTCCTACAGTCACCCTTTTTGCAAACACCTGCCTTAGCAAAAGCTTGGGGGGAAAGGGCAAGGGGAGTACTAGACCAAAATAGGAAATCACATCGGACTAACAGGGGATGGAATCCTAGAACATTCCTAACATTCCCACCTATAGTGCCCAGAGAAACCGCCCAGATAATAAACTCCTACATAATACCGGGCGGGACCTTTAAGACAGGTCCTTGTGAGACCAAGCATTCTCTATCTGTTACACTGCTAAACCTTTTCCGAAGATAGGGATTTACACTGCAATCTCAAACATGCATAAGTACAAAAAAAGTAAACAATTAATGAAAAAAGGGGGCCTCGATGGACCTTTTCATTAATTAAAAACTATGTACATTGCCTGGGTGGCAGTTGTAGTACCCCCACCCCCCCCCCCCCCCCCCCCCAAAAAAAAAAAAACATATAAGAAGCTTCTACTGGTCGTCCACAACGACCACCTCTTCACCGGTGGCTACAGTCCTGCCAGGTCCAACTTCAGCGGCGGCCTCCTTACCGGCTTGATCCTCCTTCCAATAGTCGGTCTCCACCCAGGAATAGCCTAAGAGGTCCCAGTCCGGGTGGTCCAAAGCAGCCCGGGCGGTCAGGTCAGCGTAGCCTTTGAGGAAGCCCGCCTCAAACTCCTCGTCCACATCCTTGGCCTTGGCCTCCCGAGCAGTGGTGACCTCGGACAGAGTCGCTGATTGGACCTCTGCCTCCTTTTCAGCAGCCTCTCTCCCGGCCTCTACAGTCATCGTCTTAGCCTTTGCGGACTTTCGAGTGGCCCACTCAGTTTAAACGACGTTGCGACCCTCCTCCAGCTCCAGGGCCAAAGCCCTGAACTTCTCCTCAGCCACGGAGAGAACAAAGCCTATGGATTCCCCGGCAGACTTTTCTATAGACAGAGCTGCCTCAGCAGCGGTGAGCTTCTCGGCCATCCCGGGTATGGTAGCCTCAGCCCCTGCAGCCAAGCAACCAACCTACAAAAAAGACAGAAGTTGTTTGTATATCTGACAAAGTAGAAAAGCAAAAGATGTGCGAGCAAAATGCATGGACGGCTTACCATATGACTGACACTGTATAGCGAACCAACTAAGGCCTCGGGCCCCAGTAGAGAACACTTGTCCACCTGGCCTTGTAGAAGCCCAGGACGGACTCTCTCCCAGACCTCGTCCGCTGTCTCCTTTCCCATTTGGATCCCTCGAGAGATCTGTTTCAGTTGCTGTCCCTCAACGGGGTTAGGTTTCTTTCTCTTCTGGCTCTCCCGGGCCATCAACGCCGCCTCCTTCTCCTTTAAGGCCTCTGCGACCTTAGGAGCCATCTCTGCACAGTCAGAAAGGATACATACCAGTGACAGTTAGTTAAAACTAAATAACAAGATAACCAAAAAACAGGTGGATAACTCACCGGTAATGATTCCAGGAAAGACGGGAGCTACGAACCGGTGCTTGGGTTTGTAAGAAGTCTTCTGGTCTCCCATCCGGGTCAACAGCTTATTGACGTCGCTTGGGTCCTCGACCAAGGACAGTATCCTTGCTTGGCACTAGTCGGATAGACCGGGCGGGTTCAGCGATCCCATTGGAAAGGGAAAAAAGAAGCAGTTAGTTCAGCCATAGCGACAAAATAAACACAAAGCAGAATAGGAAATGGTGTCTTACACCTCAGCTTTCCTGCCTAGGAGGTCCTCAACTGTGCCCCCGGTGCCTTTTCGCAAAACCCGAGGGTGGACACTTGGAAGAATTTCTTCTTCCACCCCCTGTTGTTGCTCGGTAGTTCACCATTATCTTTCTTCCTTGCCTAGCCCCGAGCAAGAAGAAGCCGGCTTGCCCGTGCACTAGGAATGCCCAGTGTGTCCAAAAGAACTCCTGTAGGGTGAGCTCGTACCCTAAAACCTGGGGCCAGAGGAAGATGGCTCCCTTCAGGAACCTTCAGCCGTTCGGGGTAAGCTGATTGGGGGAGATCCCGAGATATATCAGCACATCCTGAGCGGTAGGGTGAAGAGGAAGACAAAGGTCTGCCAAAAGGGCATCCTCGTATAAGGTAGCAAAACTCGACTCGTGTATATGAGCCCCGTTGTCATGCACTGCCATGAAAAGTGGTTGAGAATATCATATCTCTCCCTAATCCTGTTTAAGTCAAGGGTACAGAGAGTGCTAACAATTTGCTTGTAAGCAAACACTACGTCGGGACTATTCGGCCTCGACTCTTCACTGTCTGACCTTCCAGACACCGATGCAACTGAGACACCCTGAACCTTCTCATCGTTGGGCACTTGGACGGGGATCCTCCCTTTGCTATGTTGGTCAGAGGGGGTCGCAGAAGGTGGATCTAGGTTCGTATTTGGTGTCCCTGATCATGACTGCTCGTCCTTCGATCGGAAAGACGAGTCAAAATCGGAGTGACACATCTCTAAGTTCTCTGTGACTGGGTAAGGGAGTAGTTACTAGCCTATGTATGGGTCCGAAACCCCAAGTATAACGTATAAAGGAGGCAAAGTTACGCACCTAAAAGGTAAAGCATATAAGGCCCTCACAGTCAGATAACACTCGTGCAACGCTGACATAAGACAACCCGATCGGTCCAACTGCTCGGCTACACTTCCTATCCTAATGAAGAATATGAACCTGAGGAAAATGAAATTCCACTCTCGGGCAGATCCTAGGGGGTTCATTCTCTCTAGCCTTACTCAGGAAGAAAGAAAAAGAAAGGAGAGAAGGAGGAATGCAGCAAATGAAAACTTGGAAAGGAAGGACTTACAAGAATCAACGCAGAAAAGGGCTCGGGACGCTCGGCCGGGAAACTCTTGCTCTCAAAACTGCTTGATTGTCTTTATCACTTGTCAGCAGGAATGAAAGAAATGAGCAAGTGTTCCTTATATAAGAAGCACGAACGACCAAGATCAGATCAGATCCAACGGCTATGGAGCTTTCCCGCTAAAATCGTCCGACAGCTATCATCTCGGGCACGTGAAGCATCGTCTCAAAAGGCGTGCGCGTTAAATATGTGATGGGACGGTCTGGTTACTATGCAACTGTTCGGTTACTTTCACACCGACTTCGTTTGATCCTAACCAAGCCAGTCACTCCTTGACTTGTGGCAGACACTGGCTCTAGGCCCACATGGTCACCGCCCGGTCTATACCCCGGTTGACCATCGTGATCAGTCTTGCCGGAACAAGGGTCCCGACCTCCTTCCCGGATGGTTTTCCAGAGTAGTACTAATTTTCAAACCTCATTTAATAGAGCATTACATCGGTTTCGAAAATCAGGGATAGTTGATATGTATAAAAATATTAGGTCAAAGTCAAGCCTCGCTACCTCAACAAAGAGCAGTGATTCGTGTCCAATATTGCATTCTTAACTTCGTGATTTTACCCTTATTGGACACAAATTATCACTTATATTGGGAGATTTAATGGATAAATTGTACTTTTGTTGTTCTTGTTGTTGTACACTTTTTGTTAATAAAATCTCTTTCTTGTAGATTTGGCGACTTATTCAAAGTGGGAACTAACCCTGTTGGTTCTTATCTTGTAAGAAGAGGAGGAAATCCATCCCTGAAAAGGCGGATCAATCCGGCCTTCTGAGCGGATCGATTCGCGTGTTTTAAAAAATGTCACCATCAGAATCAAAAAGAGCGGATCGATCAGGCCCTTTGAGTGGATCGATCCGCGATTTTCGAGGGACATTCTGCGATAAGGATCCGTAAATGGATCGATCTGCAAGTTGTGAAGGGATCGATCCGTGGCTTCCCGAGAAGATAGTAACTACCCAGATGAAAGGCGGATCGATCCGCCCCAAAGAAGGGATCGATCCGCGGCATCAGTTTTCCCTCTTTTTAATTACAAGTTTGCCATTCTTGTGTTTTGTGTATAAATAGAAAGAGATGTTGTTTTGTTCGGGATTCATTCTCATTCTCATCTCTCTTGTTTTTCTCCCAACATTCTTCTTCTTCTTCTCTCATTTTTAGGAACCCACTTGGGTTCCATTCTATTTCTTCTTCATTTGTATAAACTTGAAGCTTGGATTGAAATGTTAATGGCTAGGTATATTTTCTATCTCTTCTCTTTTGATGATATTGCTATGTTTTTCATTGATTAGTTAAATTACTTAGGTTATGGATCATGAGCTCTTGGATTTAATGTTGTAGCATTTCTAAGGTTCATTTGTGTAGGATTCAAAATTAAGGGATTCATCTTATTTGTATTGCAACTATGATTGTTAAAACTTAGACTTTGAATCCTACCCTATGTATTTCATATGGAATATTATGTAACCTTGTGTTTTGCACTCCATGTGTTTGATAAATGTTGTGTGTGGGATTTGTAACTTGGGGTCTTCAAATTTGATGTCAAGCATCTTTGATTGTTCAAACTCTTGGTTTTTAAATACTATGTTTTGAAGGCTTCATAGGTGATTTGTCCACCAAGTAGATTAGTTAGTGTAGGGTGGACAAATCATTCAGATTAGAAGCCATAGAGGCTTCATCTTGTATGTCATGCATCCTTGATAGTCAAACGTTAGCTTCAAATCCGTTTCTATGGAAATCTCAAAACTTCCTTCATTTTCACATAGATGCACTCCGTATGTTTGATAATATGCCACAATGAAATGTTACCTTAGAATGTGCTTGAAACACTAGTCTATTTCATCTTGTTGTGACCCAAGATGGGGGGAATGATCTCAACCTATTACTTTTTAGATTAGTATTTATTTATCATTTTCTCCTCCAAAAACCAAACAAAAAGCCGCAAGACGCAATGTCATTTTTATTCTCTTTCATCATCTTTTCTTATTTATTTCTTTTGAGCATTATAATTAGTTACTAAACCTCCCAAACGTTGTTCTTGTATCAATCCCTGTGGACTCGACACCCTACTTCCAAATGCTACATTTTTAATAGGGTTAAATAAGATTTTGATTTTGACAAACATCAAAATGGCGCTGTTGCCGGGGATTGGCGACAACGTTAAGTTGTTTAGTTTCTAATTATATGCGCTTTTGCATTTGATCTTTTTATTTTGTCTTTGTTTTGAAGGATTAGCTACTGTTGAAGAGCTAAACCTCCATCTAGGATGTTGATGACATATTGGTCTCACATGGGGAAGGTACTACTATCTCCTTTGGTTGTTGTTCTTTAAATTTTTGGTATATGTAATTGATTTTCGTGATTTCTTACATAGTTGTGCTTAATAGAAGTGGTGTATTGTTGCACATGAGTCATTCTAAGAGAAGTTGACTTGTCTACCATGTAGCTTAGTTAATGTAGGGTGGATGTGTCATTCTAATCAAAGGTGTTGCATAGTGCAGTAATTTACCACTTAATTGTTATTGTGATAGTTATGCTTTGTGTTAAGATTCTTGACTCATATCCAAGAGAATGTGATGTGTCCCACCACGTAGTTTAGTTAGCGTAGTTTAGTTAATGTAATTTAGTTGTAAGGTGGGCAAATCATGGTAATCAAAGTAGAGTCATAGTATAGTAATGCAAAGTTTGATTATTTTGCCAAACTTTCTAGAACACTTCTTTTAAAGGAATATTATTTCTCTTTTGCATGTTAGGCTAGTGGTAGAATCAACATTCTAACCTTCAAATTCATCCGCATCATCTCCTTATCATTCCATTTTCTTTTCTTTTGTTTTTTGGTTTTTCTTTTTATTTTCTTCTTTTATTTGCTTGATGTGCTCGGTAGTGATTCATGTGCAGGAACATCATTTTGTGCTTATCGGGGATCGCTCCTTTTGTTGGTGATATCACTCTAACCCTACTCATTTTTGTCCTTGTTTCGAACCATTTGCATTAGGGACAATGCAATGTTCTAGTTGGGGGGTGTGGGATATTCACCCATCATATTGATGTTCCATTTTCTTCTTGCCATTAATTCTCCAAGCATGTTTTGGTTGTTAATAAAAGAAAAGATGATTAAAAAATAAAATTTTTTAAATTTAAATTAAAAAAAATAGTTTCCAATGATTTTAGTATTGTTGCCTCGTTCTAATGACTGAGCGATGACGCTTGTCTTGAGTTTTCATTCGATATTGGTATGCGTCACTTGTTGAATCCCATTAGTTCTATAACTATCTTGATTATAGTAAATTTCATGAAGTTCAAATCTTGGATTATCGAGCACGTTGTATGACTACTTGTATTAAGATAATGTTTAATGCAATTGTTACCCAAAAATTGTTTAAAACAATTGTGGAGACTTTACCCTTGTGAGCTTTAGATCCTTTTCTCCTTTGTTGAGTGTTACATACTTCAATTATCTCTTTTTGAAAAACATACATAAGTCGTAGATAATCTCATCTTCTTGCTTTGATTGTTTATTAGAGGAACCTTTTTGTGTGGAATGCAAAACTCTTGCTTGCCTGTCATTGTAGTGAACTAAGAATCACATTGTCCGAGAAAATGATTTTAGGTCATTCCTTTTACCATTTCTAACCTCAACCACACATACCCTTCCTTCACTTAACCATACACCTTCCATATCCACGTTTGAATTACATTTGTGGGATGTCTTTCCATGAGATCGTGTTTGTAAGGTTGTAAAAGAGATTGAACCATGTTGTTGTGAGAGTACAAAGGAAAAAAAAATCATAAAAAAAAGGTAAAAGAAAAAGAAAAAGAGCTTCGTAGTTAATTGTACTTCTCTTTTTGAGCTTCTAAGAAATATTTGTGGATGATTCATCTCTTGTGGTCATCTGTATCCATGCATTCCAATAAATCCCAAGTTTGTACTCAAACATCTCACTTCATTTACGCTTGTCATTCACCTCATATCACTTTCCCACTTTACAACTCCCTCAAGGTCCTAGTTGATCCTCAAGTTGTGTGATTCGAAGTTTGAAACGGATGTGACAAGTAGTCAGAGTTATTCCACATCCTCTAGTTAATAGTATCTTTCATGAGATTAGTTTTTACTCATTTTTCACGCTTACGTTTTTCATCATTGGCATGTGCATGGCTTTGATATCCATTTCCTTTACTCTGTTTGCCCGCATGCCCCGAGTGTATTACCCATTTCAAGTGATTCATTTTTAGAGTGTAATACCGGTGAGAATTGAGTTGAAGCGCGTGTTAAATGAAATTCTGATTATGAAAGCATTGTCATCTTCTTGATAGTTGTAGTTATGCACTTCACACCACACACGCATCTAAGATTGAGCTTAATGAAGTTTATCTAATAATCTTGATAGTTTGATAACTTTTTGGATTTGCGTGTCATGTGCTAAAATCCTTTAAAAATTCGTGAGACTATATTGAGTGTCGGTGTTAGATAGTGGGCAACTATCACGAGGAAACAAAATATTGTGGGTTTCATTCCAATAACCCTACGGAGACAAAACTCCACCTCTACGGGAAACCTAGAGGTTTAACGGCTTGTTGCATTCGCTAAATGCAATCGTGTTCCCCACGAAAACGGTTTATCTTTCATTTTAAATAAATCATTGTGCAAGGTTATTCTTAAATCTCTTGGTATTTAGTTTTGTTGCTAAGAGACTAGCAACATGCTAGTTGGGGGGTGTGATTCGTGTCCAATATTGCATTCTTAACTTCATGATATTACCCTTATTGGACACAAATTATCACTTATATTGGGAGATTTAATGGATAAATTGTACTTTTGTTGTTCTTGTTGTTGTACACTTTTTATTAATAAAATCTCTTTCTTGTAGGTTTTGGCGACTTATTCAAAGTGGGAACTAACCCTGTTGATTCTTATCTTGTAAGAAGAGGAGGAAATCCATCCCAGAAAAGGCGGATCGATCCGGCCTTCTGAGTGGATCGATCCGCGTGTTTTAAAAAATGTCACCATCAGAATCAAAAAGAGCGGATCGATCTGGCCCTTTGAGCGGATCGATCCGCGATTTTGGAGGGACATTCTGCGATAAGCATCCGTAAATGGATCGATCCGCAAGTTGTGAAGGGATCGATCCGCGGCTTCCCGAGAAGATAGTAACTGCCCAGATGAAATGCGGATCGATCAGCCCCAAAGAAGGGATCGATCCGCGGCATCAGATTTCCCTCTTTTTAATTACAAGTTTGCCATTCTTGTGTTTTGTGTATAAATAGAAAGAGATGTTGTTTTGTTCGGGATTCATTCTCATTCTCATCTCTCTTGTTTTTCTCCCAACATTCTTCTTCTTCTTCTCTCATTTTTGGGAACTCACTTGGGTTCCCTTCTATTTCTTCTTCATTTGTATAAACTTGAAGCTTGGATTGAAATATTAATGGCTAGGTATATTTTCTATCTCTTCTCTTTTGATGATATTGCTATGTTTTCCATTGATTAGTTAAATTACTTAGGTTATGGATCATGAGCTCTTGGATTTAATGTTGTAGCATTTCTAAGGTTCATTTGTGTAGGATTCAAAACTAAGGGATTCATCTTATTTGTATTGCAATTATGATTGTCAAAACTTAGACTTTGAATCCTACCCTATGTATTTCATATGGAATATTATGTAACCTTGTGTTTTGCACTCCATGTGTTTGATAAATGTTGTGTGTGGGATTTATAACTTGGGGTCTTCATCTTTGATGTCAAGCATCTTTGATTGTTCAAACTCTTGGTTTTTAAATAATATCTTTTGAAGGCTTCATAGGTGATTTGTCCACCAAGTAGATTAGTTAGTGTAGGGTGGACAAATCATTCGGATTAGAAGCCATAGAGGCTTCATCTTGTATGTCATGCATCCTTAATAGTCAAACGTTAGCTTCAAATCCGTTTCTATGGAAATCTCAAAACTTCCTTCATCTTCACATAGATGCACTCCGTCTGTTTGATAATATGCCACAATGAAATGTTACCTTAGAATGTGATTGAAACACTAGTCCATTTCATCTTGTTGTGACCCAAGATGGGGGGAATGATCCCAACCTATTACTTTTTAGATTAGTATTTATTTATCCTTTTCACCTCCAAAAACCAAACAAAAATCCGCAAGACGCAATGTCATTTTTATTCTCTTTCATCATCTTTTCTTATTTATTTCTTTTGAGCATTATAATTAGTTACTAAACCTCCCAAACGTTGTTCTTGTATCAATCCCTGTGGACTCGACACCCTACTTCCAAATGCTACATTTTTAATAGGGTTAAATAAGAACTTGATTTTGACAACAATCAAGCAGCCAAGTCGCCTTGAATCTGGGCTGACTACCCAACCATCCTGGGGCGTTACACAAAACCGCCTGGTTCGGTCCATAGCCCGGGCTTCCGCTCCTGGGCTGGCCCCACATGGGCGCACCTCCAAAAGTCATGGTTGTGTGGTTGCTTGCTCAGCAAGCAACCAGACAGTTTCCTATCCCGGCTAGAAGACTAAATGGAAGAAGCAAGTTGTTTCTTGAACCACTTAGGAAACTCTCCTAAATTCATGTAAGTCGGTTGTAATCAGATTAAGCTTCCTAATCTACAGACTTACCTTGTACGGGTGGTCTCTTGCACATATAAAAGAGGCCACTCACCCCCCATTACTCACCCCCCATTGAGGGGAAGGGCATTCTACACCTAAAGAATAGCATATCATATTCACTGAAACGCATATACCCGGTTGGCTTTTCTGGTAGTGCCGCACACTCTATTGGCTCACCAGTCCCCACCGGTGATCTGTTAGTGAAGCGCACCAATGTACAACGTGGAGTTAGGTCACCTCATTAACGGGGCCGGACCAAATCCAATTCTCCTCTCTCCATCTCTCCCTCATATAATTACTCTTCCCCAATTTTTGGCATCATCAATTAATTTTAATTGGTGTTGCTTTCTATTGGTAATAGGAGATTAGTTTTATTTGTTATTTGTTCAAATTTATGCAATTTTTTTTAGAAAAAATCTAACAGTGCCAAGAACTAGACTCGTGGGTATTTTAAACTTGTAAGTAAAAAAAGGGCATCCTAGTGCACGAGGCTCCCGCCATTACGGGGTCTGGGGAGGGTGAGATGCACGCAGCCTTACCCCAACAAGCAGAGATACTGTTTCCAGTTTCGAACCCGTGATTATAATGCTATGCTTGGAAGTATATAGCATTAAAATATATTTTTAAAAAAAATTTAAAAGTAAACATATCCCTGGAATGTCGTGTCCTTGTTTTTAAGAATTTGACGTGTCGACATGATGGTGTCGTATCGTGTCGTGTGCCACGTGTCCGTGTCCATTTCCGTGCTTCCTAGGTTATAAGTTTATTTATTCATAAATATTAGCAATACAAATTTAAAAATTATAGAAAATACTAATACAAATTTTTGTTTTGGCACACTTTCATACAAAAATTATTAAGAGAAATGCTAGGCACACAACACATTTCACAACCCATTTCCACAATAGGGCTTTAAATGTGTTGTACCTTGTGCTGTTTGAATTTTTTTACACTTTTCTATGCATAACTTACACAGCATATGATACATGCATTTAAAGCCCTGTTGTGAAATTTGTTATGAAATATATTGTGTGCCTAACATTTTTGAATTATTAATCACATTACCCATTATTATTATTTTTGGTCACAGAGGCGATTGAAAGTAGGGGTGGGCAATCGGTCAGTTCGGGTTCGAACTGTGAAGTTCGGGTTGGGTTAGTTTGGGTCGGGTTGGCCAAAATGGTACCGAAATCCGAACTGAACTAATCTTCGAAAGTTCAGTTTGGTTTTTGAACTTTTACTTCAATTTGGGTTGGAAGTTTGGTTTCCAAAATTCAATCAAAATGTTCTCATATGAATTCTAACCAATTAGATCAAGAATTGAATCAACACTTGGATTGACAAAATCAACAACATAGATAATTAGATTTTTAAAGTACAAAATCAAGAACCCACTTTGGATGATCAGATCTTACTTTTGATTGACATCAATTGAGCACAACACACAAAACCCATTACAAGAAATCCATTTGACTCTAAATCTCTCAGACCGACACACATACATAAATTATTGTATACTTATACACACATATATATACACATACACACACCATATTCACATACACACACACACATATATACACACAGTCACATAAGTTATGACTCACCCCGATATACACACACATAAATATATATACACACACTCACAGTCACATGACTCTTTTGCCTGAGCCTTGTCGGTCGCCGCTGGACTGGTGGAGAGAGAGATAGTGGCAGAGTGTAGCACCACTGGTGGATAGTCAGAGAGAGAGAGAGAGAGTTGAGATGAGAGATTGAGGTGATGAGGTCACCATCGCCGTGGTCGCGGATCACCTGCGTGGTTGAAGAGAGAGAATGAGAGATTGATTTGAGAATCTGAGAGATTGAGTTCAGAATTTGAGATGAGAGTATGTTGTGTTGTTACTTTGGGTGTGTAGCCCTAATTCTGAAGCTGAATGAGCATTTATATACTAATTGAAATTTAGGTTATTCGGTTTCGACCCAAACTAATTGCACCTACCGAAAACCGAACCAAACTTTATAAAACAGTTCAGTTTCGAACTGAACAAATTTCATTTCGATTTTTAACCGACCCAAATTGTGTTGAAACTTTGGGTTCAGGTCGAAACTTCGGGTCAAGCTGAAGTGTGCCCACCCCTAATTGAAAGACCCCTATTTTCACACTAGATGCTGCATCCAAGACATTAGGGATAAAATTTTGGAGGTGACAAGTGTCCAAACCAAAACCAAAGACTTAAGTATCATAATTAAAGGTCCAACATGTGAGTGACAAGTGTGCAAAACCATAGACTTGTGTTACATGGAATCAAAGGAACTGAGTACTTCTTTCAAAACTAATTAAAACACGAAACACAGCAGCGGCACTAAACTTTGGAATGTTTGGGATAGGTGACGGCGAAAGTTAGGCGAGGCGACGGGACGAACAAATCGACGAATCGCACATGCTTGAGGACAATGGTGAAGCCCAAAGATTAGATATGAAACATCAGTTCCAATATTGTAGTGGATTGCGACTCGTTTGGCAGTCTTGAAGTTCAAAATCAAATATGATTGTGATAGCAAAACAGTGATTGAAGGAAGGTCAAGGAATAATGGCATATATATAGATCCGGGTTTGAGCAAATACCGTGACAGGATTAACGGTTCTTAGGGTTTAACTGGTTGGACCACCGGTTCTAGACGATTTTTATGCAAAAAGGGGTTAGCAGAATCAAATCGTGCTGGAAAATCGATCAATCAATGGTCCAACTGGCAAGTCTGATTCTATTTTTAAAACCATGATTGGACATTAATAATCCATTTATACTAATGCTTGCCCTTTTTATTTTATTTTAACTAACATTTTCCATGTTTATTTTATATTTGTAGAATTCTGATTCATAAATAAAAACATATAATAAGAGGAAAAATAGGAAGAGTTGAACACACATAAATTAAATGTGTTTCTGTCCAAAGGATCTACAACCACCCCTCAAAATGCCAGCGGCTACATCTTGTAGTCTTTCAGAATCATATGTTGTGTATTGTTACAAGACTTATAACCCTATTCAGAGAGCGAGAATGAGAGATAAAATAATATCCCTCAATACCAGTGCTTTCAATCACATCCCACAATATGTTAGATTACAATATAGATAAATTAAATCATCCCATAAAATATGGATCCTCTCTTGTCAAATTTGAAAGGATTGAGATTCTCTTCAATCTTCTCTAGAAAGATTGAGATTGAATCCAACTTAGAAAGTGTCGCGCTCAAGAACAGCAAAAATAGAGAAAGTTAATTTCTTTTTGAGTCCATAGGCCGTGACTGGTGAAGTCATATGATTGTCCGAACCACACAGTTCTAAACAATAGAAAATGAAGAAGCAAAAATGCAAAGTTCTAAGTTCAGGGTAATTATAACTTAAAGTTATTAATCTATTACAATTAGAGTCTGGTATGTAAGCAAAAGAAATTAGAGTTTTAAGGCAACACATGCCTGATTACAAAACATAATAAGTTTGAAATTATAAAATAAAGCAACTACGATCTAGCCATAATCTTCAGTTGGTGTAGATGTAATTGTCGGTGTAGTAGTCTTCCTCTGTCGAATCTTCCAGGTAGTCCTCCACAACAGCGTCATCTCCAGCATAGAAGTTCTCACCCATCGGTCCTTCCCCTGCATAGTCAAAAATAGGATAGGTTGGACATGGGAATATTAAGTGGCATAAAACGTTGTCAACTTTATGAAAGCCGGGTGAGTAAAACACTAAGAGGTATCACAATTAGAAAGGTATTACAAGTTCTTGAAATGATACAAGTTATAGTTTTACTACTAGTATCTTTTCTAATTCATCTCATCACTAACCAACCATTAATCGTCTTTTTACGCAAAGACCAACTTGTTCTAAAAATTCGATGAACAACTTGACATTACGACTATCCGGATACACCCTTAACCACAGTCCACAGCTAGGACACAACGTTGATCAGAGTGTATCAATCGATGCCATAGTACTATGGATATACCATTGATTGTAGTCCACATCAGTTTAGGACACCACGTCTATAATTCTACACCACTTTTAGTCAGACTATGGATATACCATTGAACGCAATCGTCGTCACTTTGGACACCATGTCAATCAACGTATATCACTCTATGCCGTGACTCATGCAGTCTATCTTCGGGATGTTGATCGTAGTCCATATCACTCTATGTTGTGACTCATGCAGTCTATCTTCGGGATGTTGATCGTAGTCCACATCACTTTGGGACACCACATCAATAATTATATCTATGCTCACACAGAGCATCTCCTACCAAACTTATACCGAACTGTAACCAAACAGACTCTCGACACTCCCATATGTGGCTAACCCAACAGAATACAATAAATAGTGATCGATTCGATTCACGACGGATACATTAACTAATGTTGTTAATAGCCAAACATTACTATCTCCTGTTGTCTTGTTACCTCTATTCTTACTACAATATCAAGTATGATAAAAAATGTACAACATTTAATCAGCTAAGCAGTTCATAATATAAACTAATAGGAAATATCAACATTCTGTAAGTACCAATCGACTTGAGTAAAAACACTGTCAATTGATTGCACATCTTGGCAATCGATTGGGTAACAATTAATGGCAATCAATTGGACAAAATTCAAATCGACTAGGATCACAAATAAATCAATCGATTGGGAAAAGTCCCAATTGATTAGGACTACATCTTCCTCTAAGAGAACACGTAGTTCGGAACTAAATGTTCGGGAAAGACATTTAGTGCATCTTTTCTTATTTTAAAACTTCTAAAACATCCTAAATATGCTACTAAGTGAGTTTATCACTCACCGAAAGGTTCAAGTCGCAGTGACAATCCTCAATGCAAGTTGGGACAGTTACTGAGCTTTCCCTCTCTTCTTCTTTCTGTCTTTTTCTCTAACTCTCTTCCGTCTTCTTTTCTTCCTCCCAAGAGTGTGTGGTGTGGATATATCTATCTTATATTGGGCAAGGGTGTGGGACCCAAAAAGAAGTGATCCAAGGGTCAAGAGTTACCCATTGCTCAACTTTAAATCTTGGTCCTTATCCACACAATCTCTATTTTTTACCCTTAGATCAACTCATCCAATAGCCATAAAATAATCTCACCAACATCCCTTACCTACTAACAACTACGTAATAAATCTCTCTCTCTCCCCACGTTTCTATCACTTTCCAAGAAGCATGCATACATAAATCTCTCTCCAACAATAAATCTCACTACCAATCTTTCCCTCTCTCACTCCACGTTCACTTTCTCTCTCTTTCCCAATTAACAGTTTTGTTACAGCTAGATTGTCACCATAATTATCTCTTCTATATCACCCATATATATTTTTGTACCGACTGTGAAAATTCTCAATTTCCCAAAACTGCCCTTAAATTACTCTCCCCACTTGTATGATTT
Source organism: Hydrangea macrophylla (assembly GCA_033977485.1). NCBI lineage: Eukaryota > Viridiplantae > Streptophyta > Magnoliopsida > Cornales > Hydrangeaceae > Hydrangea > Hydrangea macrophylla. Next base: position 37,400,970 of record CM066990.1, read on the forward strand.
TCGAATTTTGAATCTCATTCCTATCTTTCTATCCAATCTCTTTCCATTCACTTTTCCAGTCTCTCTCCAATCACTTTTCCAGTCTCTCTCTAGATCTCTTCTTCTTCTTCTTCTTCTTTTTCTTCTTCTCTCTCTCTCTCTCTCTCTCTCTCTCTCTCTCTCTCACACACACACACACACATACACACACACACACCATCCTCGGGTTACACCAACACAGCCTTTTGACACCTTCACATAGACACAGACCCCAAAATTTGGATCGAAAGGTGAGTAGGTCACTTATCAGTCAAATTTCATGCTTTTCGTTAAGAATTATGCTATGCAATTAGTTTCCAAATAGTAGTTGTATCGATTGGTTTTGTCAATGCATTTGAATATTTTGTTTTGGTTATGTTCATTGGTTGAATACATGCACATGTATTTTTTTGGACCATTTAAAGATGCCCTATGGCTTTGAGTATGTGCTTTAGTTAGGCCATCTGGGTTTCATAGATGTTGGTTTCACTCCTCCCTCCCCTTTATCTCAATATTTTTGGGTACTCAATTTTGATTTACCATTTAGAATGGAATTGTCCTTTGTTCTAAATTTCTTATTCTCTGGATTTCGCACACTCACTAACACTCTCTATATGCTTATCTTTTGGTGCAAATTTTTGGGTTACAGTCGCTATGGTAGTCAACAATGCGATCACAACCTTACAAGATAACTCTTTGTCAGGCCCTATGTTCTCATTCTGATTTCCAAAAATTGTAGAAATGATGGTGGTTTTGGCCTCCTAGCCTTTTTTTTTTAATTTACTATTTCGATGGTCAACATTTGGTTCAACTTATGGGCACCAGATAGTGGTGGTTAATAAGGTAAAAAGAGATTTATTTGGTCAAATATCAAGTAGATTTTAGTAATACATTTATTTGGTCACTTTTTTATTTATACATTCATTGCTCAAAATTTTTTGTTCCTATTGTTCCTAAAGTTGAGATATCCCACCTTTTCACACTATAGCCAAAAAGTCACTGTTCATTTTTACTATTCACTCTACACATGGCTTCCTCTTCTATCTCCAGATGTTCTTCATCTTCCTCTAGACGTTCAACTTCCAAACTTGAATATCTCTATGAATTTGACTACCTTCCAGAAGAGCATAAGATCCCTCTTACTGATCTTCCCTTCTTGAATTCATATTCTATCTTCGCTAAACAACCCACTTCGTTAACTACCACTGTCAAAAAGATCTTTTCTACACCACGTCCTTCCTCTTTGAAAGAATATATCCAGGCCTCTAAGTTTGATCAATGTTATATACCAGCCACGGAGACTGAACAGTTGATTAGCCATGATATCCCAGCAACCTTCGTTCCCCTTTGGAAACAACATGGTTATACCCATCTTCATTTTGGAGCAATCAGGCTTGCCTTAAACTTCCAAGGAAAGAAAGGCCTTCTTGTTGTCTCCCGCATTGCTTTACTGGACACAAGGTTCCTCAAATATGAACACGCTTGTATTGCCACAGTCCAAACAACATTGAATTCAAGAACAGTGATCTTGACATTTTTTTCCAAATTTTAATATGCCATTGCAAGATCCTTACCTTCTCTCAGCTTTGAAGGTACAACTCCAAATTGGCGGTGCCTCTTCTGTCAGTGACACTTATGCTGCCACTTTACACTATCAGATGGCATACAGGTTCCAAAATCATGCTTTTGATCACATAAGCCAACCTTCAACTTGCGATGAAGCTCTCTTTATCAGCATCGATTCTGCCACACAAGCTTCATGTGTTCATATTCCCAGGCAAATCTCTCGTGATGAACTAATTAAGTTGTCACCAACCTCTTAGGTAACTTCTTATGAACAGCACAAACGTCCATCTCATCCAGTCCAACTTATAGACCCAACGTTCATTACCCAACAAGATGGTACTGTTGAGATCTCATTTGCCAAACCCAATATGAATGAACCAGACATCTTTCCCACACTAGTCAACATGATTCAACCAGCAAATATATCAAATTCTGGCATAGGGAAAATTCCTATTCATTCATTTGACGCCGCCGGACGGACAATTTTCCACTTCCAAAATCCAATCACAGGACATAAGTATTTTGACTATTGTGATTGTAATGATTGTTTTTTGAGGAAGAATTCTATGATGATGATGCTCCCCGAAAACCAAAGAAAAATTCTTCTCAAAAAAATCTTCAGGAGAGATATGACTCTGGTGATCCCAGTGTAGGTTTACTTGGTGAACCGTTTGGAAAATTTGATTTTTGTGTGCTTTACTCAGGCAAATCACATAGACCTCCCCAACCCAAATTCAAAACTCTTTCCCCATGCAATTAAGCCCCCTTTTGCTCCTACCCACTTATCCCCAACTTTTCCCTCTCCTATTCCTTGCTACATGTTTGCCTCCTCATCCACCACTTTTGATGAAGATTTTCCTCCTCTCCAATTCACAACTCCAGATGATCAAATTCGGCACGAGCACAAAAATTGCTCCTCCCACTGTCATTAACCCAGATCGAATAAAGAAACCAATCTCAGTAGCTAAAGCAACTCTTAATTGGCAGTTAGATAATGCTCTTGCACAAAATCGTTGCCTTCAACAAATTTTCCAAACTCAGGCCACTCTGGATCAAAAAATGACTTCGCTTGAATGCTTAATTAGTGATCTTCAACACCGAATCAAAGGCCTACATCATGAGCTATTACACTTGGCACAGTCGACCAGTATTTACTCTTTGGCCTTCGCCTTAAAAGAAGCTGAAATGAAACATTTAAAGAATCAGCTACATTCCTTGCAGGCCCAAAATCAGTCTCATTCTTTATACAAAGATCACTACCCTTACTCCTTTTATCCTCAATTTTCTATACCTGGGTACCCATATTCTCCTCCCAATTTGTACCAGCAACAACCTTTACCTTTTTCACCTTCGTCTGCTACCTCTGGTGGAATGTTTAATACATCTGCTTTCCTCCCTAGAGATCTCAAGCCATCCCGTCCAAAAAGAAAACCACCAGTACCACTCCCAGGTCAACACCTTGCATCCTCTTCCTCACCCACAACCCCAGCCACCACCATGATCATTGAAAATCCTCCTATCCCTGTTCATTCTAATCCACTTACTGGTCTTCTCCAGACCATGGCCAAGGACACACCCTCTGATCTTACCACTGCCCACCAACATTCGTGTCCTGACTCCCCTATTGATGAGGACACATGGTCATTATCGGCCACTGAACAGGATATGCTTCATCATTATATCACATATCTCCAAAAGGAAATCCAAACTGAGGTTCATATGGTGAATACGGGATCCCCAAGGGTTGAAGATGTTATTGACGAGGACCCTCCACTTGGCCCTGAACCAGCCAACGCAACTCCACAACAGTCACCAGACTCTCCATTTTCTAGTTCCCCAAATCAAGGCTTTTCATTTGATAATATTCCTCCTTCCAAATGGCTTGACAAAATTTATAAACTCCATGCATGGTGCACTGCTAAACTTCTGCAGCCAGGTTCTACCACACGCACAATAATCACTAAATGCCTATCAAGATTTCATGGCTGACTGCGTCAATGGTACATTAGCCTTGGAGAATATAGACAACTCCAACTTGTATAGATGCATTCCATTGACGATTTCCTGAATATAATCCGTACTAAATTCCTTGGAGTTCTAGATATCCACAATGATCAAGCCCGTGAAGATTATCTTCGAATGAAGTGTTGTTCCTTCAAAAGGCACGACTTGGAGAAGCATTACAAAAAAATGACTAAGCTATTCTACTTTCTTGGTGGAATTGATGATGTCAATCTCAAGCAAGCTTTTCTCACTTCACTACCAGAACCCCTTGGCACAAAAACCTCTCGTCTTCTCCAAACAAAAGGCAAACAAATTGCACAAGCATCACTTGGAGAAATGTACCAGCATGTTCTTCTTGCTCTTGACAAGCTTTGTAACCAACAAAAGTTCTTTAAGACATTTCATGATCAAGGAAAGATGCTGGGAAATTCTTGTGCACGACCAGATCTTTTCATTAAGTGCAAAGAAAAAAGCTGCAGTTGCCAAGTCTCCTCTAAAAAATCCAAACATTTTCAGAAGCATACTTCTGACCCATCTCCCTTTATCCCCCAGAAGAAGAAATGGAGATACTTTCAGAAAAAATCCCTCCGTGGCCAAAGGAAATTTGATCGTTGTTTCATCTGTAGAAAAACAGGACATTATGCAAAGCAGTGCCCCCAAAAAAGCCCCCAAAAATCCAACATGATACAGGCACTTACTCAACTTACTCTAGGAGAAGATAATGTAGATATCGAATCTGTGTTCTCCATGGATGATGAGCCCCATGATGAAACAATACTGGCCCTTGTACTCCCCACTTGTCCTTCCGATTATGAGGAGTTCAGCCCAGATGAAGATATCGATCTTTTTGATATCGATGCCTACCATGACATCCATTATATTTCCCTAGATTCCATCACGCTTGTTCAGCCTCTTGCTAGGGTCACCCTTGTCCCTATAAAGTATGACAAGCTAATCTCTGTCATAGCTTTCTTTGACACCGGTGCAGCAGCCTCTATCATAAATCCCTCCATTCTTCCCCGATCTCACTGGCGAACAAATTTTAAGCCATTTAAAGCTGCAAATGGGAAAAATTTTGTGATCACTCTCATCAGTAAACCAATCATTATCCAACTATTTCATCAGTAAACCAATCATTATCCAACTATTTCCGGGATACTCCATCAAGCATTGTGTTTATAGTTTGGACCTTCCTGGCAATGATCTCCTGATTGGTTTTGATATACTCCAATCTCTCACCAAAGTGACATGGGTACCAAAAGGGCTCAGATACAAGAACTTCTTCCTACCATGGACCACCCAGCCTAATCTTTTTACCCTTGAAGCCTTCTTGCCAATCCAACAGGAAATCATTACACATTCTTGTACAGAGACCCACTCTAAATTTCTTACCAAATGCTCTCACCCTTTGTGGACAAACCCAGATTTCTTCATATCCCTTCCTTTAAAAAAGAATGAGGATATCAATCCAACCAAAGCCAGCCATCTAGGGATGAATCCAGACCATTACCAGCTTGCTCTAGCTGAAGTTGCGCAACTACAGAAAGAAGGCCTCATCAAAAACACCACCTCCCAGTGGGCATGTGAAGCTTTCTATGTTAACAAGAGAGCCAAACAAGTTTGTGGAAAACTTTGCCTTGTCATAAATTACCAACCTCTCAACCATTTTCTTCATGATGACAAGTTCCCACTTCCACGACGCCATAACCTCCTTTCCCAGTTAACCCAAGCCCAAATATTTTCAAAATTTGACCTCAAAGCCAGTTTTTGCCAACTTGGAATTCACCCAGATGAACGACCCAAAATTGGATTTTGTCTCCCAGACCATCATTTTCATTGGACAGTCATGCCTTTTGGCCTCAAGATGGCCCCTTCCCTCTTCCAGAAAGCCATGATCAAAATTTTCGAACCCATCCTCTCCTCTTCTCTAATCTACATTGATGATATACTCGTCTTGTCACCAAATCCAGATTCCCATGCCTTACTCTAAAACAAATTCCATTCTTTGGTCAGAAAATATGGCATAATGTTATCACAGAAAAAGATGGTGATTGGAGTATCTTCAGTAGACTTTTTGGGTGTGAATATTTCTAAAGGGAAGTATACTCTGCAGTCTCACATAGCAAGCTAGCTTGAGCATTTTCCAGATTCCAATCTTTCGATAAAACAAGTTCAATAATTTCTTGGAATCATCAATTATATGGCAAAAATTTATCCCACACCTTACCAAGCATAGACAAACACTTTCCTTGCTTCTCAAAAAGAATGCTCCCCCTTGGTCACCCCAATCCATACAAGTCGTAAAAGTACTTAAACAAGTGGCACATACTCGTCCCCCTTTGAAAATTCCATCTAATGGGAAACAAATATTGCAAACAGATGCTTCTGATTTATATTGGGGAGCAGTGTTGTTGCAACAAGAAGCAGATGGAACCATGAGTATTTGTGGTTACAAAAGTGGAGCTTTCAGCCCAGCAGAATTACATTACCATACCACTTACAAAGAAATTCAAGGCATCATGAAAGCAATTGACAAATTCAAATTCTACCTTATTGGCCATCATTTTCTCATTGAAACAGACCTGATGAGTTTTCCCTAGATGCTCCGATTTAAACAAAAAGCCCTTCCTCCCACTCAGTTACTTTGATGTGCAAATTGGTTCTCCCAATGGAGCTTTGAGGTTGTTCACATAAAGGGAAAAAATAATGTCCTTTCTGATTTCCTTTCACGGCTCAAGAAAGAATCCCATTTTCATTCCATTTTTCCCTTTGATTGGAGTATTTGAGCATGGAGAATCATCTGGATTCCCTTCCACTCACCCAGGACAAGAAAATTTGGAAACCTTTGTCCTTACTATGCCCGTCCATATCCAACATTCTCTGTTAGAAGCCACCCCTCATCTCCTGTAACATTGAAAACCTCCACTCTTTCCTTAAACTTTATGTCTCCAGATATGGCCTTGATGCTGGACCATTACTGTCACTCCCCTTCCACCACGTCTATCCTTTCCTAACCTTGCTACATTTTAATCATGTTTTCCAACACAGTTTTCCTCTCGAGGCCTATTTACTTCTTTGGTATTTGGAAAATCTTTACACTATTGGCATAGCGTTTAATAAATGTCTCTTGCTCTGACACTTTGCTCAGTCTCAGATGCTCTACCCAGAGGTCACTCAAAAATCTTTTCGCCTGGAAAAATGGTTCCTATTATTTGGTGATTTTTCATATTGGCAAAACCTCTTGCGCCAGAATTCGTGGAAATATTGTATTGTCCTTTTCTCCTTCAAAGATCATCTTGAAACATCCCCACAAGGAGAAACTGTTGTTCACCGTATCCCCACTTCTGGGGTTCTCGGAGGAGTCAAAAATCCCCTCGCTTTCGAGAATGAACATACATTTTATTTCCTACAAATTCAACTTTGCTTGGTGAACCAGATTGAACCATCAAGCGTGCCATCAGAACTATTACACAAAGATACTTGCACATGGCACAACATTGCATTATTGCCAATTATTCCGGCGCATTCTTGCAGATTTTCATGACCAATATGGTTGGGACACGTCTCATCCAGATCACCCAATGTACAGAGTTCACTTACTTTCATATCCAACCAGACACCAGACAGGGACCCCTTGGGAACCAGAATCATCAGAAAGTGACACAGATTAGTATTGTCGGTTCATTTACTTTCACGTGTTGTAACAGTTTGTTATAGTGTAAAATAGTAGTATTATCAGTTCATTTACTTTCACGTGTTGTAACAGTTTGTTATAGTGTAAAATAGTAGTATTATCAGTTCATTTACTTTCACGTGTTGTAACAGTTTGTAATAGTGTAAAATAGTAGTATTGTCGGTCCATTTACTTTCTCATGTTGCAACAGTTTGTAACAGTGTAATATAGTATTGTAACAGTGCAAAATAGTTGTGGTTTGTATCCTGCTTTTACTCTTTGGAGGTTTTCCCTTAGGATCTATAACAAGGGATTGTGACTATCCAATAGAGGGCAGAGAAGTTTGGAGTTGAATAATATTCTTATCTTCTGTGTTAGTATCATCTCCTTCTGTGTGATTTTACATCTTAGTATCACCTCCTGTGTGATTGTATATCTTATAGATGCTATGGCAACCCTTTGCTAACATTTTTTTTAATTAGTTTTGTTGTATATTTATTTGGGTTTAATGTGAAAGTTATGTGAGAAAAAAGAGGGGAAAAAAAGAAAAGAAAGAAATGAAAGAAAAAAAAAGGACGTGGAAAGTTGCTTGGGACTCTTGGGAGGTATTAAGTTTGTGTGCTCATTTGTGCTTTATTTAATTTTTCCTCCTTTTTACATGTATACTATGTCAATTGAATAAAATTAGGGGTATTGATGCAATCCTATCTGGTAAAATTTGGGTCTGCAAGCCATAATGTTTGAAGAGTGTGTATTTCATTGTTTCCTCAAGTCTTGTAGGCTCAAAGGATTTTAATGGTCACCGAGAATTTACTCTACTATTTAAGGTTATTAGTATTCAATATGTTGTTCATCGTGCATTCATTTTGTTCGAATGATTCTCAATGTTGTTGTATATAATTTACTTTACCAAACCCATATGACAAACCTGAGATCAGACTATTTGTGTTGCCATTTGTCTCTCTAATGCGTTTACTTGGTTGAAGAGAGTTTAGATCACCATGTTTTCAGTTTGACCTCTAACTTAAATAGAGCTGGTTTGGTTAGTCCTTGAAATAATCACCTTTTGGAAGGAGAATTTTTTTTTCTTAAACATGTAAACTGAGATTTTTACATAGGAATACACTTAAAAAATATTCCAGTTCAAATTGTCATAGTTTTCTAAACAATGTTAAAAGCGATTGTTGGCCCCCTATAAAGCTATCCCAAAAGGGGGTAGAAATGCATGATACACAGTCTGGAGTGCTTTTTTGCTCACCCATTGTGCACCCAAGCACCTCATTGGGTGAGCATGTGGACAACCACTTTAGATCATTAATTTATTCCCACTTTGCCAATGAAAATGGTTGGTCCCACATGCTCACCCAATTAGGTGCTTGGGTTAGTAAAAATGCACTCTATTGTTCATCTCCGACCCTCATTCCCTTGTTCCATGGCTCTTTTCATTCTTTCTTTTTTTATTTTTTGTTTATGTTTTTTTTCCTTATTTGGAGGTTTATATCATTTGTAACTAAACCTAATCTCATGTGTTGTAAATTTTTTTGAAATCCTAATCTCTGATTTCAAAGCTTTATTTACTTTTGGTGTACATTCTAGAATTTTAGGTAAAAATGTCTGCTGACCTGTGCCCGTTGGTTATAATTTGTGTATACATATACACGTATATTCTTTTAGCGGAAAACATGCTAAATGTGGTTGCTACTTTTTGTGATCGAGCATAAAATTCTAATTTGTCAAATTAGTATTATTATTATTTTTTTTTGTTTGTTTTTGCTTGTTTTTTTTTTGTTTTTTGTGTATCCGTTAATCATATAAATTTTGGAGGTGGTTTTTTTAGACATTATATGTGAAATTAATATGCATAGAAGTTATTAATAAAAATGTTGAAATGGAGGAGGTATGCTTTTCGCTATCAATGACCTGCCCTTGATGATTGATTTTCCGACACTCTTAACATATCAAATGTCAAACCCAAGTGAAGTAAGCACAACCCAAAAAGAAGAATCATTGGATTATGTGCGCATTCCACGAGACGATAGTGTTTTGATCTAGGGAGGTAAGAATCCAGTAACCCCTCCCTCATCGCGTCAATTATGATCTTTTTCTTATATTCTCGGTGATAAAAACTAAGGTCTGCCATCAGTTATGTTTCATTGTTACCTCTTGCAAGATTTATTTCTTTTTGCACTGACATCAAGCCATAGTTTAGTTTCTGAATTGTTCTTCTGATCCTTTGTCTAATTTCTATTTTTGCAGTAAGATAATGAAAAACTTGAGTAGCAACTACCGGATATGCCAATCGTGGGTGGGAGATTGAAGAGTAATTGGCAGAAGCTTTTATTTTCAACACCACTAATTAATATCACCTCCACGTGTATTTCAGTTGTGATTTTCCCTAATAACCTGCCCCTATAATAGCTTTGGAATGCTAATGCTTGGAACTCAAAGTGGGAGAATTATATATAAAATTAAAAAATAATAAAAAAAAAAAAGATTGTCTAAACCAAAATTTGAGAGAGTGATTAAGGAGTTGTTTTTTTATTTTATTTGGTATGAACTAAAGGATTATTTTGAGCTCTTAATATTTATGAATGCGGCTATATATATATATGTGTGTATATGAATGTATAAATATGCATATTTATCTCTCTCTCTCTCTCTCCCTCTCTCTCTCTCTCTCTCTCTCAAACACATAGCCAACCATATATATATGTATAAAGGAGGGGTATATAGAGAGGAGGGGAAAAAATGTGGCCACACAATCGAAACATGGAGGCCACGTTTTGCTCAGGTCTAATCGATTGGGGCTAGGAGGCAAATGGGCAATCGATTGAGAAATGTACCAATCGATTGGTGGTAGGTGGTTACATTCCAATCGATAGAAGTATGGTCTAATTGATTGGGCACTCAAATTAACCAATAGATGGGTAAAGTCTAGTTGAAAGCATCAATGCAAAATCTTATTAATATTAAATATACATCCAAAAATACAGGTTATTACATCATCCACCACATATCAAAAGAGTTCATCCTCAAAATCGGAGCAAAGTAGTGTTAAAATAAAATGGAACTTCTCTGGACATATTTGGTGGCAATGCAAATCTGTAGGCGACTTCTCTCACATGCTTCAGAGTCTTGAATTGGTGAAATTTGAGTAGTATAGAATCTCCTACCGTGAGCTTAAAGTCTTTACGTCATTGATCTGCATCAATCTTATGTTGGGTCTGTGCTATCTTCATCTTCGATTGTCGCTTGATGTGTTGATGATTAGCACAGTCTTCCGTATAGAGCTTCGAATGATGTCATGTTTATACTTGACTCCGTTTTAGTAGGCAATCATCAATTAGCGATACATGAGCTCCTACTTTCTTTTGCTTTTGCTGTACCATGAGTCTTCGTAGTTGATGATGTAAGTTTCTCCACGTGCTATTCTATTCCTAGATCTACGTGCGCTGGTCATCACTGACTTTCCACAAGGCCTGATGATATCATGTTGGTTGACCTTCCTACCTAACTCTTGATTACCGAAGAGGATCTGTCCATCGCAGAAGTTGAGAAGATCCTCATGTGACTCACGCACGTCTCGAATCATCATATGTCATGTCTAGTTTAATCTTTCTATCTTCTATCTCAATTCTAAGGCTATGAGTCCACTCAACTAACACAGCTCAGTGCATCAAAGAAATCCTATTATCCATTTCCTTCAGATTCATAAGTTATTGCTAACTATACCAAGATTAGATGAGTAGTCTCATAACAGTTGACAAATTTTCTAAGGCAGATCTTGAAGATAATAGATAATACAAAAACTAATTGAACATCATAAGTCCCCCAGAGTAGAAATAATAAGTAAACCATTTCATAAGAGAAATAATCTAAATGAGGTCTTATTGAAATAAAGTACGAGAAGACACAATGAAATAATAGAGATCAAGACTTACAAAGAGTACAATGTTTTTGAGTTCATAGTATGAACAAAGATTGAGAACTCATTTACAGTCACTTTAAAGATAATAACCATGCGAGAATTCGTTCAATGAATAATAAGTCCAAAAGAATGACTTACAATATGAGCAATCAAACTCAACCGTGAATTGATTATCAATAGTCAGGATGATCACGTACATACTCAAGGAATAATGACTAAAGAAATTTTCTAAAGTTTGAGGGAAATTGAACTTTTCAGGAGGGATGGTATTACAACGATCATTAGTGGTAACTAGAAACACATTTTCAAATACAGAAATACCTTCTTTTTAAGAAATGGATATGAGAAGTATATATTTACTCACAAAGAGTTGGATTAGTATAAAAGGGAGTACTAAACTCAGATCATGCATATCATAACAACAATAAAATAATGGAATGCACTAGCATTGAAATAAAGTTCTATCTTAATGGCGAGATAACAAAAATGTACCATCCAGATTCTGTTGTTCTACCTCATTGAATCCTACTCTTTTAGGGATGATGACATTCACTTGAACTTGTCCTTGTGGTCCATAATATCCTCCATGAGGTGATCGGTAGCCCATGCTCAAGCGACCTCATCTTCGAACTATTTGTTATTTAAAGTAGACTCTATTACCTTTTCAATGGTATATCATAATCTCAATTCAAAGTTCGTACGTATTTTCTATGAATTTCGTACGATATAGGGCCTTTTCGCGAATGCCGGGACCTCTGGGGGCCTAAATGTAATAATCTGGATGTCTGAGGAGTAGTGCCACCACGGTACTGGCCCAATGCCATCGCAGTACAAACCTAGTGCCACCACGGTACTCTCCCCCTAAATAGTCCATTTTTGTTCAAATTGAATAATTGAAAGCCAAAACGATGTAGTTGGTTGTTCACATATGTTTGGGACCAATGGGAGCACTTTTTAAATCCGAAACTCCCCTCAAATTGGCCTATATAAACCCCCCTTGACTTCTCATTTTGGGGATGGCAAGTGCAAAGCTTAGAAAGTTGTAGAGATAGAGGTAAGGTTAGAGGAGAGAAAGAGAGCTTCTTCCCACTGACTTTCTGTAGAAAAGTGAGTTTTAAGTTTGATTTCTCTTGATTACTCCTCTTTATGCATCATATTTATCAAACCCAACCACCATTTTTGAGCATTTATGAGCTAGGGAACTACTTCTATGTCCAAATGTCACCACATATGAGTGAAACTCCAAGCAACAAGTCAAACATCTTATTGATTATCATCTATTGATCGCTATTTACTTGCTTGCTTGCTTTGATGTTTATCTATCCTCACCTCATTTCTTTTGGACTTTCTTTATTTTACTTACTAGTTCATAATCATCTAAGTGATGACATGGTGTTTGAGGAGGTGAATCCTTATGGATAGTAACCCTTAACCTCAAAAACATGTTTGATAGGTGATGATCCTAACTTCAATACTTCCTAAGTATCCTTGAAGTTATATTCAAAATTAAACAATGTCTTGCAAATGATTATGGAAGTTCTTGAGGTGACTTTGGTGATGATATTCCAAGTGGTTATAATACCCATTTAGTGCTGGGAATTCACTCTCAAAAACCCCCCATTTCAAAACAAATCTTTAACACCCCCTATTTTGATTTCAAGAATCAAAACATTTGTTTTATCAAAAAATCCTCAAAACAGTGAGTTATTCAACTTAAAAATGTTATTCTGAGTTCAATACTCAATGGATGACTTGAATACCACTTGGAAAGTCTTCCTAACTCATTAGGGTATGTCCTTGATTTTTGGATGAATTTTTAAATACTTGGAAAGTGTTCCATTTTGAACCAAACATTCCTTCCAAAAATTCCAGCAGTTTCGGTTGAATTTTAACTTGTTATCCAGAAAATGATTCCAAAATGAGTGGTCCCAACTCATTTTTTCTTTGAACTTCAGTGTCTTAAGGAACGTTCAGTATAATATGAGCCTCCAAATATATTTTGTTCATTTTCAAAATTTTTTCTATATTTCAGTCGACAGTACGGATACTGTTTCCGAGTAACCTCTCTTGTTTGTAAAATGTTTTCTCAATATACGACTTAAATCTTGATTTGGCTTTTTTCTATGTATTCTAGACACAGTAGGTATGATATCCATTAATGCATGAATTAAAAATATTCCTAACCTCACTTTTCCTATTTTACAAAATTTGTTCATTGTTCTGTCCACTATTCATAATAAGCATGTTTTTTTTTTTTTTTTTTTTTTACTTTTATTCTTTGATTAGATGTTCACATGTAATCCAAATTAGCTCATCTCCTAGGAAGTAGATCATACTATATTTGTACATATCCTACAGTCATATTCTTCATGAATTTAAGCATATTCCATAGTCTCAAATCACTTTAGAGAAATCCATGAACACAAACACACTACAACTTTGCACTTTCTAATAACAAACATACTTCCATGCAAGATTTGGAGTTTCTGTGACTCTTAATCCAAGAAGATCATAAGGAATGAAGTTGATCACACGTTCATGCTTTCCCTTAATCGATTCTTCCTTTCTTATCCGTCCCAGGGATTGAGAGGTCTTCTTTTCTCAATAATCAACATGCATACATTCTAGCTTGCTAAGCATATTTTGTTTTCTTTGTTTATTTGTTTCAAGAACAATCCATGACCCCTCTAGATTAGGAAAACTTAATTACTTGATATGTGGTTCGGTGATTTTTCTTATGTTTGTTTTGTGTGATCTTTCACTTTGCATTGTGTGATATTTGACTTAGATCTAATGAATGATATCTTATCATTCAACCTTCCATTTCAAGATTCTTCTGAGATGTAGTATATTTATCACAATATTAATTGTCGAACCAAACATAGTATAAGTTGATTATTTGAATGCTAATTGAGGGTGCTTTATCTTTGCGAAGGCTCCCTCTTCTCTCGTACTAAAACCTCGAGCCAAGTTCTATGGTTATTGCAAAGCGGAGGTATTTGTAAAATACAACCGCACTAAAAGGAAGAATTGTATTAGTTTTTATCACAACTTCCCGTGTTATCTGCAATTTGCATTGCAAGGCTAATTTTCATACAATATGATTAATCTATGATAAGTTGTATTGTTTTAGCTGTTGTTTGTGCAGATCACTGCTGTGTTGACTAAACAGATGAACAGCAGGATAAATGGAATGCTGGAATGAAAACAAGAAAAGTCAAAGCTGAAATTTGATGTTCGATCGATCTAACATAGTTCGATCGATCGAGCGTTCGATCGCTTGAAGAGTGTTAAAGCGCTTGAGGCTTACGGGTTCGATCGATCGAGGGAAGTTCGATCGATCGAACGTGGTATTTCCAGTAACATTCGTGTGCGCAGCAGATGCGGGTTTTCAACCCTAGTTTCTTAGGTTTCTTATATATATGTGTATTGGATACGTCCAAAGGGACGCCCACTTTACATTTTTACAGTTTTAGAGAGAGAGATAGAGAGTTTGCTTGTGTTTTGTAGGTTTTCATTGAATTTTTGCATTGTGAACCGGATTTCACTAAGTTAATACTAGTACTCTTCGTTCCAGGTTAATTATATATTGCTCATTTACATTCTGCACTTTGTAGTCGTAGTTTAATCGTTCATCTCGTAATATTGTATGCTAGATATTCTCGAATCCATAGTTTTTATAGTTTTCATGAAAAACTTGCAACCAGACAAGGTTTTAATGTTTTCTTACGTTAAATATCAATCTGTGACACTCTAGACGATGTCTGAGTAGTCCCAGGTTGGGAGAACACGATGAAACAGTGATCTCTAGCTTCTGCCATGCAGCAGAATAATCGCTGTGTTCGATCGATCGAAGTTAGTTCGATCGATCGAACCAGGGACAGTCAAGCGATCGAAGTCAGTTCGATCGATTGAGGGATGAAGGTCTTCGATCGATCGAAAGCGCGTCGATCGATCGAACTCCTTGATTCTTGAGGATGTTCCCTGCAGTATTCCAGGACCTTTTTGTTTTAAGATTTGTTATCATTCTGTCCCAAAAAATGCTCAGTCTGTCAAAACAGTTTTTAAAACTAAGGCCCCTAAGGAATTTTCTTTCAATACATTTTGCAAACCATCTTCAATGCTAACACCATTGAGGATGCGAGTCTTAACTATTGGATTAAACCGCTTTTACGTATTTTAATTTAATTGTGGTGATATGGTCCCGGTCATGAAAGGGCCATGGATTCTCCATCTTTAGAGGAATACGGAAAACTGTGGGTAATGTACTCCTTTGTGCTTCAAGGCAACTGCATGGTAGACAGCTAGATTACTGCGGATTCGTGTAATCCCAACACTTTCTTCTTAAAGTTAAACATCCTAATTTAGAGTACTGTTTTAATTAGCTAGTTAGATCGTTAACTTAATCTTAAATATTTTCATTAGTAATCTTAGCTGTGGAACTTTGTGTTCTGCACCATCGTTCAATCTTATTCATTTAATTTTGTTTTCTTTGAGGATAATCTAATTCAAAAGGTCAACACCTTCCCTGTGGGATCGACCTGGTCTTACCAGTTACTACTTGCACGTCTACCTACACTTGGGTATTGCACAAGAGCGCACAAGATTTTTCACGTGTCAAGTTTTTGGCGCCGTTGCCGGGGAAGGCGACGATCAATTCCTTAGATTACCTCAGTCTCTCTTCATCTCTTTCTGTTTTTACTTTCTCTTCTTTTCAGTTCTTTTGGTAAACACTCACCCTAGGGACTCTCCCAGTTCATGTCCAAGAATTCTATTGAAGGAATTTTTGGAAATCCATTCTACCGCTCTGACTCTGATAGTTCCATCAACCCGATAGCCACTCCAACTGAAGGAAAAAGTGGTTTAAAGTTAGAGTTTAAACGCGCAGCGGAAATAGGTTAAGTTATAAAACTTTTGGTATTCCAGGATCTACTACTTGTCAATTCCATAGATGCGTACAAGGGTGCAAGAATTATACCTTAGTGTCTTGAACCCAATTCTGAAACTTTAACTTCCAGCAGCCTGCACTAGATGATCTTCACCCTTATGACTCCTGCGGATGCCTGCCGGAAAGACTAGGGTTGGTGGGAACCCTAGTAGAGAGGATAGGAAGGTTTTGGGAAGACTATGATAGTTTCTGCAGCTTCTGCGTATAAAAACGACGATCACTTACTTCCAGAACGCAGCTGCCCTATTTATAGATTTCCATAACCGACCTAGACTTTGATCGATCGAAGTGACTTCGATCGCTCGAACCTTCGATCGATCGAACCATTCTCGATCGATCGAACCTGCTGACTTCAATCGATCGAACATACTTCGATCGATCGAACCTGTCTTAACAGCTTCCTCAAGTGTCTTTCCAAGCATCCTAGCGGAGCTAAGAGTGGGACCTCCTAGGCTCTTTATTGTTGGCTCAGACCAGTTTGTTAATTACCATGACCAAACTCTTTGATCAGCAAACTAACTAACTGGTCAGTTAACGTTTATTCCACTATAAAACGATAACTGAACTCCAACGCAAAAGAACATATCCGAAGCGATAACTAGACTTGTATGGTGTACTAATGTCCCTCTACCGTCAGCATTCGTAATCATATTCAGGTAGTCGGATAACTGTTACTGTCAACCTGAATCATGATTACTTCTTGTATTCCTTGAGTCCCATTCACTACTCATGATTACCAAACATGTTGATAACTCTTATCAACAAGACTGCAGTACTCAGTAATCAACTTGGTGACATTCTCAAGGGAATGCTTACTCTGAATCAGAGGGTAGATTCTATCTTGACAATATATGTTCACAACCCTATGGACATGACATACCCAAGATACCCAGGTGTTGATCTTCTATAGACCTCACTGATTGGTAAGTCAAAGCAGCCATATCCATAGTCTGTGTTCATAATCATCTCAAGATTGAGAACACGTACCTTATACAAGTTATGAGTTCCTATTGACTGTTGACAGCCTTAAGCGTCAATAGGAAAGCTCAGGTCCGTCAATGCACTATAAGCGCTAGCATATCAACTAAGAGCTACACTCTAGTGATTGAGATTAATCACTCCATCCAATGGTAGTTAATTATGCTACAGTGTAGACCTGATGAGGTATCTAGTCTCATCATCCACTGTGACATATTCTAAGTATCAAAGAATAGTAATTCGTATCTCACTTGTGTGTATCTCATACACACACGAATTGCTTACTATGATACTTAAGGACAAAACAATCATCTCATGAAAGAAACATACACAATGAAATGTAAAGCTGATATCCATATATTATAATGCTAATGTCTCATACATAATGTAATGGTTTGAGGGCACAAACCCAACAAACTCCCACTTGCACTCATAACCATTCAGAACTACATCTAAGACCTAAACTATCTAGATGACGATCAAAGACCTTCTGTGGTAAAGCCTTTGTAAACGGATCAGCAAGATTGTCAGCGGTGGCAATCTTGGTGACAGTCACATCTCCACGTTGAACTATATCTCGGATTAGGTGATATTTCCGCTCTACGTGCTTTCCCCTCCCGTGGTTCCTTGTCTCCTTGGACTGAGCCACTGCCCCACTATTATCGCAGTATAGCGTAATAGGTGACAGCGACGCTGGTACCACCTTGAGTTCCATAAGGAACTTCTTGAGCCAAACAGCTTCCTTTGCGGCTTCACAAGCAGCCACATACTCAGCTTCTGTAGTTGAGTCTGCAATGCATTTCTGCTTAATGCTCCTCCAACTAACAGCACCACCTCCCAAGGTAAAGAGATGTCCGGATGTCGACTTTCTCGAATCTTTATCTGACATAAAGTCCGAGTCAGTGTATCCTACTGGAATTAACTCACTACCGCCGTACATAAGCATGTAATCTTTAGTTCTTCTCAAGTACTTAAGAATGTGCTTAACGGCTGTCCAGTGCTCTGGACCAAGATTCGATTGATACCTGCTAACCATGCCAACGGTAAAGCAGATATCTGGTCTAGTGCATAACATCGCATACATGAGACTTCCCATTGCCGAGGCATAGGGAATTCCTGCCATGCGATTCCTCTCCTCTTGTGTCTTTGGACACTGGTCCTTGGAGAACGCTAAACCATGCCTGAAAGGTAACAAACCTTTCTTCGAATTATCCATTGAAAACCTAGTTAGCACTTTCTCGATATAACCAGCTTGAGATAATCCCATTATCTTTCGCTTGCGATCCCGAAAGAGCTTTATCCCAAGAATATAGCTCGCCTCTCCTAGATCCTTCATATCGAAAGTACTAGCTAGCCAAAACTTGACCGTTGACAGCGCCGCTACATCATTCCCAATGAGTAGAATGTCGTCAACGTAAAGCACAAGAAAAGCCACTACTTTCCCTTCACATTTCTTGTATACACACGGCTCATCCAGATTCTGTATGAAACCAAATGACTTGACCGCTTGGTCAAATCGGATGTTCCAACTTCTGGATGCCTGCTTAAGCCCATAAATGGACTTTTGCAACTTGCATACCAAGTTACCTTTCCGACCAGCTATGAACCCTTCTGGTTGTTGCATATAGATATCCTCCTCAAGATTGCCATTCAAGAATGCAGTCTTGACGTCCATCTGCCAGATTTCATAATCTAGGCATGCAGCAATGGATAAGAGTATTCTGATGGACTTGAGCATGGCTACCGGCGAGAAGGTTTCCTCATAGTCAATGCCCTCCCTCTGAGTATAGCCTTTCGCCACAAGCCTTGCCTTAAAGGTCTCAACCTTTCCATCAGATCCTCTTTTCCTCTTATAGACCCACTTGCAGCCAATGGGTTTAATATTGGCTGGAAGTTCTACAAGATCCCAGACCTGATTGGAATCCATAGATTCCAATTCAGCCTTCATAGCTTTAATCCAATGAGCTGAATCAACATCAGCCATTGCCTCTTCGTAAGTGGTAGGATCAGATTCAGATTCTATGGAGACAGCTTCAAAAACTTCTCTTAAGAACATGTATCTATCAGGCTGGCTGATAATCCTCCCACTACGACGAGGTACCGGTGCAGAAATGGATGAAGAAGTGGTATTTTCTTGATTTTCATCGTTATCAACTGCGGGTTGGACTGAGGGCTCTCCTTCTATCTCTCTAAGATCTATCCTTCCCTTAGGTTTATGGTTCATGATATAATCATCCTCCAAGAAAACAGCATTTGTACTAACAAACACTTTCTGTTCTCTTGGATCATAAAAATACCATCCATAAGTACCCTTTGGATACCCTACAAAGTAACATACTTCCGATCTAGAATCCAACTTGCTCATCTTTCCTTTAAGCACATGTGCCGGACACCCCCATATCCGGAGATGTTGCAAAGAAGGCTTGCGCCCAATCCACATCTCTCGTGGTGTCCTGGGAACAGATTTGCTTGTTACTAGATTTAGTATGTATGCAGCGGTTTCCAAAGCATAACCCCAAAGGAATAATGGCAACTCTGAATAACTCATCATTGACCTAGTCATGTCTAAAAGAGTCCGATTCCTTCTCTCCGCTACACCGTTCTGCTGAGGCGTACCAGGTGCAGTCAACTGTGACAGAATCCCATTCTGTACGAGGTGATCAATAAACTCATTAGAGAGGTACTCGCCACCTCGATCAGATCGAATGGCTTTGATATGTGTGCCCGATTGCTTCTCTACTTCAGCCCTAAACTCTTTGAACTTTTCAAAGGCTTCAGACTTGTGCTGCATTAGGTACACATATCCATACCTAGAGTGGTCATCGGTAAATGTTATGAAATACTCATAACCACCCCTTGCTCTAATCTTTATTGGTCCACACATATCAGTATGAACTAATTCCAACAATGCATTGGTCCTATTGCCCATTGCAGGAAAGGGCCTTTTGGTCATCTTACCCTCCAAACAAGATTCGCAGACTTCCATTGGTTCGAGAACCAAATCGCCTAAGACCCCTTCTTTGACTAGTCTGCCAATCCTATTCAGATTGATATGGCCAAGCCTCATATGCCAAAGCCTTGTTGGATTAGTGGAAGGTTCCTTTCTTTTAGATGGTAAAGTTACCACTGAGTTATTAAGTTCCAAACAAGAATCTTTTGAAATATTGGGAGTAATCACATACAAACCATTTGATTTAACACCAGAACATATAAAAGAACTGTTTCTTTTAATGACAACTTCAGTTCCAAAATGAAAGGAATAACCATTATTCGTTAAATTAGAAACTGAAATTAAATTACGTCTCATTAAAGGGACATAAAGTACATCTGATAAAATCAAAACTTTATTGTCTGAAAATTCTAAAACTACGACTCCTATAGCAACCGCAGATACGGTTGCGCTAGAACCTAGAGTAAGCACGATCTCCCCATCACTGCATTTCCTGGT
Source organism: Hydrangea macrophylla (assembly GCA_033977485.1). NCBI lineage: Eukaryota > Viridiplantae > Streptophyta > Magnoliopsida > Cornales > Hydrangeaceae > Hydrangea > Hydrangea macrophylla. The sequence continues at coordinate 37,421,533 of CM066990.1, forward strand.
TGATCTGAACCCCTGCAATGAATTACAGATATGGTTAGTCACACCAGAATCAATGCACCAAGTGTTTGAAGTATCCGTAATAAAACTTACTTCAATCACATGTGATTCAATCATACCTTCAACTCTTGTAGCTAAGAATTCTGGACAGTTCCTCTTCCAGTGGCCCTTCTCACCGCATTGGAAACACTTTCCTTTGCCTTGGCCACCCACCTTCCCTTTGCCCTTACCTTTTCCCTTAGATTTTGCAATCTTAGGGACCGGTCCAACACTTGAACCACCAGTGCCAGCCTTCTTCTTTCCTTTCTTACCTTTCGACGTAGATCGGGAAGAAGAAGCGCTTTTCTCAACGTTTAAAACGCTGTCCCCAGGTTCGATCACCCCTTCTGCTGCCAGTAAAGAACTCATTAATTCGCTCATTGAAAAATCCATTTGATTCATATTATAGTTTAGTTTGAATTGAGCGAATGATGGCGACAGCGAGTTGAGGATCATATCAACTTGGGTCTGTGCATCGATGTTGGCTCCCAAGGTCTCCAGTTCGTTTAAATAACCAATCATTTTTAAAACATGTTCTTTGACTGGAGTACCTTCCGACATCTTTGCACTCATTATCTTCTGCATGGCTACCTGTCTGGCAGGCCTGCCATGCTCCCCAAACATCTTTTTCAGGGATGTGATAATGTCACTGGCAGAATCGTTCGATTGGAATTGGTGTTGTAACACACCAGCCATTGAGGCCAGAATGTAACAACGGGCCATTCCATTCGACTTCTTCCATTTGTCGAACTCGCGTCTGGCAGCTGCCGAAGCATTTGCCGCGGGTTCTTCAGGGCTTGGGGTGGTGAGGACATATATGTGATCCTCCGCAGTTAAAACGATGTCAAGGTTACGTTTCCATTCAGTGTAGTTATTTCCAGTTAACTTGTTTTGAGTGAGTATGGTGGCAAGTGGACTAAATGCAGATCCAGACATTATGATTACTGAAAATCAAACAAACAAAATAAATATGGATATCAGAATTGACAGTTTGAAATAAAAGAATCCTTAAAACTCTTATTTAAAAACAAAGTCGCCGGAATATCGAAACGAAAGAATAAAGCCTCCGTGTGGTGGTCAATGTTCGATCTTTCGATTTATCATGACTTATCCGCTATGCAACTCTTGCAAAATAGCCATGACTCCCGAACCTATTTGATCTCTAAGTTTCTGAATAATGCCCCGTGTGGGATCCCTTATCCATAGCTTAGCTAGTGTGTACCATTAACTAGGATCCAATCACAACCGTCTCAAGTAGCGCCTCCATGTGGTGGTCACCCTCTAACACGTCTGATTGATCCTATCCATAGGAAGTTCACATCTAGTAACCAATGAGCAGTGTACCCTCCGTATGGAATGATCACCCCTGGCGAGGTGACACAGAATACACTACTCATCTTACAATGAACCGTTAATGGAAGATCGTGGGTGTTATTTGATAAGACCCTCTCCCACTAGATTTAGTAAATTAAGGATTTTGCTTTTGAAAAATGTTTCCACACACTACCCATAAACATCCAATGTTTACTAATGTGTTGAAAACGGTTTTTGAATTTTATTTTAGAAAACTTGTTTTAAGTGCATGCAACAATGTATTATACACCAATCACAAAACAAGCACATAAAACAAAAAACTAAAATGAAATATAGGCATTCAAACAATGCCTCTATCTCCCATGGCTCTATTTCCATAGATCCACCTTCTTGGTTTGGTCGCCTCCGGCTCCATCTATATGGACAACGGCTCCTTGCTCCATCTTCATGGAATTTCTAATTCTATTACATTGGACCTATGCTTCTTTTGAAGCTTACAATTTATCTAGAAAAAGGAAATAGCAAAAAAGAAATAAAAGGCTAGGGAAACCGGTGCGACTTTCCTTTTCGTAGGATTGAAGCCGCAGCGCCCTTTACATACGCCTTAAAACCAAACCATTAATAAATTACAACATGCACCAATCTCAAACAATTTAAATATAAATATTTAAATGACTTGGTGCCATGGGAGATAGCGACTAATTTTGCTGCAAAAGGGTTAGTCGTACACACATCCACACATACATAACAAATATATGTAACTATTGGAACACTTAATTGATTCACACAGTATATAAACACTTTACATACTGAATTAGAACTTAAAACAGCATCTTACTTCTCTGTCACAGTTCGATCGATCGAATACTGTTCGATCGCTCGAACCTTCGATCGATTGAACACTGTTCAATCGCTTGAACATTCTGTTTCACAGAATGATTTAAAAATTTTACAGAAAAAATTTAAGATTAAAGTATAATTTAAAAAACCCTTACAACTGTGAACAGAACACCTGGACAGAGAATCTGTCTCGATCGATCGAACACTATTCGATCGATCGAACACCAGAAGGCTTCGATCGATCGAAACGAGTTCGATCGATTGAGAACAGAATGTTCGATCGATCGAAACAAGTTCGATCGATCGAACCCACCTTGCATCCTATGCAATCACAGTTTTGTATTCTGCTACGATAACACTGCAGAAACAGATCTGTGACGATGCAGTTTCGAAAATAGTTCTAAAATAAACATGCAAATCAAAACTAGGGTTCCAAAAACGCATCTATAGATCCAAACGAGCGAGGCTCGGATACCAATTGAAGGAAAAAGTGGTTTAAAGTTAGAGTTTAAACGCGCAGCGGAAATAGGTTAAGTTATAAAACTTTTGGTATTCCAGGATCTACTACTTGTCAATTCCATAGATGCGTACAAGGGTGCAAGAATTTTACCTTAGTGTCTTGAACCAAATTCTGAAACTTTAACTTCCAGCAGCCTGCACTAGATGATCTTCACCCTTATGACTCCTGCGGATGCCTGCCGGAAAGACTAGGGTTGGTGGGAACCCTAGTAGAGAGGATAGGAAGGTTTTGGGAAGACTATGATAGTTTCTGCAGCTTCTGCGTATAAAAACGACGATCACTTACTTCCAGAACGCAGCTGCCCTATTTATAGATTTCCAGAACCGACCTAGACTTCGATCGATCGAAGTGACTTCGATCGCTCGAACCTTCGATCGATCGAACCATTCTCGATTGATCGAACCTGCTGACTTCAATCGATCGAACATACTTCGATCGATCGAACCTGTCTTAACAGCTTCCTCAAGTGTCTTTCCAAGCATCCTAGCGGAGCTAAGAGTGGGACCTCCTAGGCTCTTTATTGTTGGCTCAGACCAGTTTGTTAATTACCATGACCAAACTCTTTGATCAGCAAACTAACTAACTGGTCAGTTAACGTTTATTCCACTATAAAACGATAACTGAACTCCAACGCAAAAGAACATATCCGAAGCGATAACTAGACTTGTATGGTGTACTAATGTCCCTCTACCGTCAGCATTCGTAATCATATTCAGGTAGTCGGATAACTGTTACTGTCAACCTGAATCATGATTACTTCTTGTATTCCTTGAGTCCCATTCACTACTCATGATTACCAAACATGTTGATAACTCTTATCAACAAGACTGCAGTACTCAGTAATCAACTTGGTGACATTCTCAAGGGAATGCTTACTCTGAATCAGAGGGTAGATTCTATCTTGACAATATATGTTCACAACCCTATGGACATGACATACCCAAGATACCCAGGTGTTGATCTTCTATAGACCTCACTGATTGGTAAGTCAAAGCAGCCATATCCATAGTCTGTGTTCATAATCATCTCAAGATTGAGAACACGTACCTTATACAAGTTATGAGTTCCTATTGACTGTTGACAGCCTTAAGCGTCAATAGGAAAGCTCAGGTCCGTCAATGCACTATAAGCACTAGCATATCAACTAAGAGCTACACTCTAGTGATTGAGATTAATCACTCCATCCAATGGTAGTTAATTATGCTACAGTGTAGACCTGATGAGGTATCCAGTCTCATCATCCACTGTGACATATTCTAAGTATCAAAGAATAGTAATTCGTATCTCACTTGTGTGTATCTCATACACACACGAATTGCTTACTATGATACTTAAGGACAAAACAATCATCTCATGAAAGAAACATACATAATGAAATGTAAAGCTGATATCCATATATTATAATGCTAATGTCTCATACATAAAGTAATGGTTTGAGGGCACAAATCCAACACCAACTGCATCAATGGATGATCATCAGAGTGAAAATGGTGACAATGTTGTGGTACCAATTGATGAGGCACTCCGTCCTCTTTGCGATCTCATGTAACCAGAACATGCACCTACGCCCTCTTGCATTCAAATCCCACCGCATAATGGCGAATTTCAGTTTCGCAATGGGATGATTCAACTGCTTCCCACTTTTCATGGGATGGAAAGTGAGAAGGCGTATTTACATGTCACTGACTTCGAGGATGTTTGCAAAACATTCTCGCAAAATTATCCTAGGGAGGTGACGCATCTAATGCTATTTCCCTTCACTTTGAAAGATAAAGCGAAGGCGTGGCTCCACTCCCTAAAACCTAATTCAATTTTCACCTGGCATGCGATGAGCACCGCATTTCTAAAGAAATTCTATCCTACTCGCATGACCACAGACCTTCAGCATCAAATCAATTCCTATAAACAAAAGAGCAATGAAACCTTCACACAAGCGTGGGAGCGTTTCAAAGATTTGCTTCTCTCATGCCCACACCATGGGTTTGAGAAATGGCGAACTATCAGCTTCTTTTATCAAGGATTGAATGGTGAAACAAAGAAGTTGGTGGAAACGATGAGCTCTGGACCATTTCTGCGTAAAAACACCGAAGAGGCCGAAGCTCATTTCGAATGGTTAGCTGAATACGCTCATGAATGGTCAAATTCTGACAATGTCTCACGCTCACAAATATCCTGTGTAGAAGAGAAAAGCCTATACCAGCTAACCAGTGAAGATCACCTTATGACTAAGTATGCAGAGCTAGCAAAGAAGGTAGAGGCGTTAAGCATGAAAGAAGAGAGCTCTAGGCAAGTCATGCCTGAAGAACCATGTGGCACATGCAACATGTTGGGACATACAACTCAATATTGTCCGAATGTGCCATATTTTCAAGAGCAAGCCCCTGTAGAGATGAATGCCATGCAAGGTTTTCGAGGGACGGGGAATTCCAACAATAACTTTTAAAGTAACAATAGATGGAATCACCCCGGTTTTGATTGGAGAAATAATGCTGGGACCCAAAATCAACATCAACAGCAGCCCTACAACAACAATCAATATCAAGGGCAAAACAATAGGCCATTCCAGCAATACAATCAAAACAGAACCAATAATTATAACCAAGCTCAACCCTCCAATGCACCACAGGCCAATACCTATGTGCCACCGCACAAGAAGGTACAAGAAGAAGAGCCACTTGCTAATGCCAATCTAACGCAGCAACTCATACAGATGATGAGTAGAATGTCTGCCACATTAGAGAGAATAGATGCACGGCAAGAGGGCTCAGGAGGAACATTCCCTGCCCAACCACTTCCGAATCCCAAGGGACATAACAATGGTCCTAACAATCAAGAACATGCTAAAGCTGTTACTACACTGAGAAGTGGAAAAATTATAGAGAAAAGCATGCCTCTGTCCACTCCCGAGGTGTACAAAGAGGAGGAAGTGGTGGATGAAGAAGTTGAGCAACCATCTACTCGAGAGGAGGAGCCGTCCACTAATGACGAACCAATGAAGGCAAACATTGAAGCTCCTAGAGTAGAGGAAGAAGTTGAGCGAAGGCCTGGAAAGGAGTCTGTTAAGGAGGAACCACCAAAATGCCCTTTTCCTGCACCTTATCCTTAACGGTTGAAGAAACCCAAGAATGAGACGAAAAATCAGGAGTTTCTGGAATTGTTTAAGAAAGTTAAAATTAACCTTCCACTCCTAGATGCTATCAAGCAAGTGCCGGCCTATGCTAAGTATCTCAAAGATCTATGCACAGTCAAGAGGAGGCAAAGCGTGAAAAAACATGCTTATGTCGCGTGTCAAGCCAGTGCGATCATTCAAAATGAGTTGCCTCCAAAACTCAAAGATCCCGGTACACCTACTGTCTCATGCAGAATTGGGAATCAAAAGATAGATAACGCACTCCTCGATTTAGGAGCAAACGTGAACCTGCTGCCATATTCAGTCTATAAACAGCTAGGGTTAGGTGAACTCAAACCCACCCGAGTCGCTTTGCGATTGGCAGACAGATCTGTGAAGTACCCTAGAGGGGTGTTAGAGGACGTCCTTGTCCAAATAGACTCTTTTGTCTTTCCGGTTGATTTCGTGATATTGGACACAGAACCTGTGTCTAATCCTGGTGCACATATCCCGGTTATTTTTGGACGTCCATTCCTCAACACCATTGATGCCACAATCAAGATTAGAACTGGTATCATGACTATCGTATTCGGGAACATGACGTTGAATATCAAGATCTTTTCTAATCCCCGACCTGAAGAATACGATGATGAGGAAGAAATTTATTATATAGACATGGTCATTGAAGATGTAGTTGACTTGGTCGACTACAAAGATCCTTTGGAAGTCGTGATGACTCAATTTGGCGATATCTATCAGCCTGCAGAGTCCACCCCATTGGATGCTGACCTGAACCAGACGTGTCTTATGATGGATACAATAGAGGAGGATAGAGCCGATTGCATGTGGGTAATGCCATATGAACAACTGCCTCCTAAAACCAAGTTGGTAATGCCCTCTAGTTTCCAGTTTCCGGAGTTAGAATTGAAGGAGCTTCCCAAAGAGCTAAAATATGCATTCCTAGGGACTGGAAAAACTTATCCGGTGATCATTTCATCTGCTTTAACTCATGAACAGGAAAGTAAGCTATTGGAAATGATGACCAAGCATAAGGATGCTATGGGATGGACAATTGCTGACCTCAAAGGCATAAGCCCATCTATATGCACGCATAAGATATATCTGGAGGAAGACGCTAAACCCTCAAGGCAAATGCAAAGGCGTCTGAATCCCAACATGCAAGAAGTAGTTAAAAAGGAAGTGCTTAAACTACTTGATGTTGGGATGATTTACCCGATATCTGACAGTCCTTGGGTTAGTCCTACCCAAGTAGTTCCAAAGAAAGCAGGCATAACGGTCATTCCGAACAAAGATGGTGAATTAGTACCAACACGTGTCCCCACTGGATGGAGGATGTGTATTGACTATAGGAAGTTAAATACTGTGACTCGAAAGGACCATTTTCCTTTTCCATTCATGGATCAAATGCTAGAACGTGTGGCGGGTCACAAGTATTACTGCTTTTTGGATGGATACAGCGGATATAATCAAATTGAAATTGCTCCTGAAGATCAGGAAAAAACCACGTTCACTTGTCCATTTGGTACATTTGCCTACCGACGAATGCCGTTTGGCTTATGTAATGCACCGGCTACATTTCAGCGGTGCATGCTAAGCATATTCAGTGACATGGTCGAAAACATCCTTGAAGTCTTCATGGATGATTTTTTCAGTGTTTGGCCATAGCTTTGAAGATTGCCTCAGCAATCTCGAGCAGGTTTTAATGAGGTGTGAGGACAAACACCTAGTTTTAAATTGGGAGAAGTGTCACTTTATGGTGACCAAGGGAATAGTCCTCGGCCACATAATATTCGATGAAGGAATCCAAGTGGATAAGGCTAAAATCGACATAATCTCAAATCTACATGTCCCCCGTATAGTGAGAGACATCCGTTCATTCTTGGGACATGCAGGTTTTTATCGTCGGTTTATCCAGAATTTCAGTGCAATCTCTCGACCCCTTTGTCAACTTCTTGTTAAGGATGCACCATTTGAGTGGTCAGAGAGTTGCCAAAAGTCCTTTGAGGATCTAAAAAAGCTTCTCACCTCCGCACCTATAATACAGGCACCCGACTGGAGTTTGCCTTTTGAATTAATGTGCGATGCTAGTGATTACGCCATTGGCGCAGTCCTAGGCCAGAGAAAGGACAATAAGCCATATGTGATATACTACGCCATCCGAACTTTGAATGACGCTCAAATGAATTACACTACCACTGAAAAGGAGCTGCTGGCTGTAGTATTCGCCCTGGACAAGTTTAGGTCTTATCTAATAGGGTCACCAATCATCTGTTTTACAGATCATTCGGCCCTCAAGTATCTGCTGTCAAAGAAAGACGCTAAACAACGGCTTATTCGCTGGATACTCTTACTCCAAGAGTTTGATTTAACAATCAAAGATAAGAAATGAGTAGAGAATGTGGTTGCGGATCATTTGTCCCGGTTGACTTTTGTCGACAACACTGAATCCCAATCCATTAAGGATGAGTTCCCAGACGAACAGCTACTGGCAGTAAGTAGTCTGCCTTGGTATGCTGATATTGTAAACTACCTTGTCACGGGTGAAACACCGACTCATTGGTCGAACCAAGACAGAAAACGGTTCCTCTCGTTCGCGCGTCATTTCTTCTTTGATGACCCATACCTTTTCAAGTATTGTGCTGATCAGGTCATCAGGCGCTGCGTCCCTAATGAGGATATAACCGTAATATTAGCGTCATGCCATTCTGAGGCATGCGGTGGCCACTTCGCATCACAGAAGACCGCACAAAAGTCCTACAAAGCGGTTTTTACTGGCCCACAGTCTTCAAAGATGCTTATTCCTTTTGTAAGATATGCCAACGCTGTCAAAAGCTTGGAACTATTTCTAAAAGGAATTCTATGCCTTTAACTCCTATCATCACAATTGAGATATTTGATTGTTGGGGCATAGATTTTATGGGTCCATTTCCCAAGTCGAATAACTGTGAATACATACTCCTTGCTGTGGAGTATGTGTCGAAATGGGTAGAAGCGATGCCAACGAGACGCAATGACCACAGAACGGTCATGTCCTTTCTAAGAGAGCATATCTTGTCTCGTTTTGGTACTCCGAAAGCTTTACTAAGTGACCAAGGTAAGCATTTCTGCAATAGACCCTTGGAGTCACTTCTCAAGAAATACGGGGTCCATCATAAAATCGCTCTTGCCTATCATCCACAGTCAAATGGGCAAGCAGAATTGGCTAACCGAGAAATCAAGCACATTCTCAAAAAGACGGTTAGCTCTAATCGAAAAGACTGGGCATACAAATTGACTGACGCGTTATGGGCATACCGTACTGCTTATAAGACGAATCTTGGTATGTCCCCGTATAGACTGGTTTACGGGAAAGCTTGCCATCTTTCTGTGGAAATTGAACATAAAGCTTACTGGGCAACACGCTCATTGAACTTTGATATTCAAGAGGGAGGTCAGCTACGCAAGCTTCAGCTTGCAGAGCTAGAGGAAATACGACGAGATGCGTATGACTCTGCAAAGTTGCATAAGGAAAAGTTGAAGGCTCTCCATGATCGTACGATTTGTCGTAAATCATTTGAGCCAGGGCAGAAAGTTTTGCTGTATGACTCTCGCCTCCACCTTTTCCCAGGAAAGCTCCGTTCCCGTTGGACAGGCCCGTTCATCGTAAAAACTGTTTTTCCACATGGGGCGGTTGAGATTGTCAATCCAAAGAACGATGATTGTTTCAAGGTCAATGGCCAAAGATTGAAACCGTTCTTGGAGAACTTCCACACTAAAGTTGAGCACATCCAGCTGGATGAGCCCAGCTATTCTCACACTTAAAAATCCAAAGTGGAGTTCCAAATTGTTGTTGTATTTCTTTTCTTTCCCTGTATTTTAGTTTCTCTCTTTTGTTTTTAAGTTTTTGTTCTTTGTGGATACCGGGCTTCGGACCACTTCTCTTGTTTGAGATTGTTTTGGAATTGATTTGAATCAAAGAAAGAAAATAGGTCTGTTGAAAACAGATACAGAGTCGCCACTTGGTCTTTAAGGAACCAAGAAACCTAATTTTGACTCACCCAAATGGATAAAGGGCACCGGCCCTTCATAACCAAAGAACTTGGTTCGGGGTTTTGGTACGAGAGAGGAATGAGCTTTTGTCGCGACTAAAACACCCTCAACTCGCCCCATCTTTCGACGGGCCTCAATTAGCATCCAAATAATCATCTTATACTATGTATGGTTCGGCAATTAATACTATGATAGTATATTACATTACATAAGAAACTTGAAAATGGAAGATCTAAAGATAAAATATCATTCATAAGATCTAAATCAAATATCATACAATGTAAAGTGAAAGATCACACAAATGAACCTAGGAAAAATCGTCTAATCATATATCAATTAATCAAGTTTTCCTAATCTAAAGGGGGACATGAATTGTTCTTGAAACAAATAAACAAAGAAATCAAAATATGCTTAACAAGCTAGTATGATGCATGTTGTTCTTTGAGAAAAGAAGATCTTTCGATCCCCGGGATGGATGAGAAAGGATGATTAGATCAAAGGGGAAGCATGAATGTGTGATCAAGTTCATTCCTTATAATCTCCTTGGATTAAGAGTTACAAAAACCCCAAATCTTGCATGAATGCAATGTATGTGTCTAAAATGTGCAAAGGTTGTAGTGTGTTTTGTGTACATGGATTTCTAGAATGACTTAGAAGTCTAAAATGTGTATGAATGAGTGAATGAAATTAACATGGGATGTGTACAAATGTAGTATGAACTACTTCCTAGGATATGAACTAATTTGGAATGCATATAAGCATCAAATCAAAGAATGAAAGTTAAAATGTACTTGCTGTGAATAGTGGACAGAACAGTAGCATGATCTTTTGGAATTTGAAAAGAGGGGTTAGGAATGTTTTCAATGCATGATTGTTTATGGAGATGATGTTCCTTATTGTGTCTAGAACACAACCCAAAAGGCCAATCTTGAATAGCTATCACAGATTGAGAGAAATTATATAAACAATAGGGGTCACTTAGAAACAGAGTTCGTACTGTCGACTGAAATGTTAGAAAATCTTAGAAAATGAAAAAGAATGATCTAGAGGCCCATATTATACATAAAGTTTCCTAAGACATTGAATTTTAAGGGAAAAATAAGTTAGGACCACCCCTGTTGGAAAAAGTTTTCTGGAAAAGAGGTCGTAAGTTGACCTAGCTGCTGTGACAGCAAAAACAGAATGTTTGGAAGGAATGTTGGGACCCAAATGGATCATTTCCAAGTACTTCCAAGTCAAACCAAAAATCATGGGTGTTCTCCAATGAGTTAGGAAGACTTTCCAAGTGGCCTTGTATCCATATGTTGAGTATTGTGTTCTAGAAAAATCTTTGAACTCAACTCACTCACTGTTTTGACTCATTGTTTTGAAGATTTTGGAGAAAACAAAGTTTTGTTTCTTGAAACCAAATGAGAGGGATTGAGAGGGGTTTTGAAATAGATGTTTTGAAAACATGTTTCCAACACTCAATAAGGATCATAGCCACTTAGAATACCTACATCAAACTCATCTTTTAAGAACCTCCAAGATTGTTCGAGAGATTTATTTTGTTTTTGGGCATAACTTCAATACATTCCAAGAATACCTTGGAAGTATTGAGGTTATGATCATCATCTATCAAACATGTTTTTGAGGTCAAGAGCTACTATCCATGAGGATTCACTCACCCCAAACTTCATGTCATCACTTAGATGATGATGAACTAGTAAGTAAATAAAGAAAATAAAAAAGAAATGGGATGAGAAGAGATGAACAATAAATAAGCAAGCAAGTAGATGATAATCAATAGATGATATTCATGAAGCATGAGACTTGTAGATTGGTGTATCACTCATATGTAATGACACTAGACATGGAAGAAGCTTCCACACTCTTGAATGCTCACTAAAATGGTGGTTGGGAGTATTGAATGTTGAAGTAAATGGAAGTAATGAAGTAAAAACAAAGTTAGAACTCACTTTTGTTTTGAAAAATCAAAGAAGAAAGCTTCTTTTCTCTCCACTCTAACCTTATCTCTACACTTTCTCTCCCAAACTTTCTCTAAACTTGCATTTGACTCCCCCCAAAATGAGGAGTAATGGGGTGTTTATATAGGCTAACTTGGGGTGTTTTTGGGATTTAGAAAGTACTCCCATTGGCTCCAAACATCTGAAATCATAAAACCACGTCGTTTTGGATTTTAATTAATCAAAATGGGACCACAAAAGTATTTACAAAAACTTACTGTTCTGGAGGGGAGTGCCGCGGCGGCACTGGGCCACTGCCGCGGCGGCAGTGGGCCAGTGCCGCGGCGGCACTGCTCCTCCCTTCGTCCAGATAATGCTGTTTAGGCCCCCCGAAGTTCCAGTATTCGCGAAAAGGCCCTATTTCATCCGAAATTCACAGAAAATGCGTACGAACTCCAAATTGGGATTGTGATATACCGTTGAAAAGGTAATGGAGTCTACTTTACATAAAAAATAGTTCGGGGATAGGTCACTTTGAAAAGTTTTGCGGTATTCGCGATAGAAGCCGATTTGATCGCCTTTTTCGCCTTTGGAAATTCATAATAAATTCGTTTTAACTCCAGAAATTATGTGCGATATACCGTTGGAAAGCTATTGACCTCTAGTATCCATGAAAAATATTTAAAAATTGCTTCGGTGCCCCGATTCCAAAGTCAAATCTTGGTCAAACTGGTCAAACCTGGGATTCCCGGGAAGTTCTAGGAACCTCTGGGAGCTCCAAGGAGCCGACGTTTTTGCTCGATTCTCTTTTAAACTTATTTTAGTACTTTTCTAATGATTCTGGTGAATCTGAACAATTTCGGTCAAACTTGGTCAAACCTGGTCAAACCTTGGTCAAACCTTGGTCAAACCGGTCAATGGGGACTTTCCGGGAACTTCCGGGACTTCCGGGGGTCTCTGGGAGCTGACGATTTCTTCCGGTTTTATTTAAAAAACTTATTTTATCACTTTTCTTACGACGTAGCATGTCTTCAGAACTTTGGGACCAAATCTGGGAGTTTTCGGGCTTTTAGGGGCATTTTGGTCATTCTGAGCATTCTGAGAGATAGAGCTGACTTCCGTGAGTCCTTTTGAGTCTTTTACGATCATTGCGAACCACCAATATATGGGTCTCCCAAATCTGATAGCTGACAAAATGGGGTGTCTACAGTTTGCCCCTCTTTGGCATGAACTTGCGAGGCAACACATGTCGCAAGCGAGTGCCAAAGTTTTGAAGAGACAGGACTTTTTGGAGGCTATAGATTTAGGACAAACAGCGTTGCAAAAGATAGAAGGATGATGCTGGTCGTGCTCCGCGTGAGCTGCCTACGTATCCCAAGGGGAATCAGACCAGGACGTAGTTCAGGACACAAAGGGATAAATCACATATGTACATACACAACAATCAGGCGGATGCTATGCTATATGAGGATGATATGCAATGTGTGGATGTGATATATATGAGTTCTATCATGCCTAGCCTTCTGATCCTAGAATGACCAGGTGCCATGGGGTGTGACACTCCGAGTGGGCTAGTGTTGTGCTAGTGTTTGCGATTGTGACGTGGTGGGTGACTCAGATAAGGGCATTGAAGTCTAGAAGACTCCGAGTTTAGGGGCAAACTTCTGGAAGTGTGCTTCGTAAACAAACGTAATTGGGTGTGGGGTCTCAGAGGACTATGATTGAAGATGTCTTTTGGCGAATAACCGACGGACACAGGGGCCCTGGAAATTAAGAGACCGACACAGAAGTCACGGGACGATCGTGAGATCCTGAGGTATCACATGATGAACATGGAAGCCCCATGGTGTAATGAGAGCGATGATGGTTACTGGACCGACGATGTTTGCATCGAGATGACGAGTCGACAATGGACTACTGTGATTGAACTGACGGTGTATAAATCCGCTGAGGATTAATCTGAATCTGCTGGGGATGAAGCGATACTTTCTAGGATCTCTCTTCAACTGCTCCTTTTGATCGAATCTTACGAGCCTGTCAGGGCCTCTGGGAGCTGGTATCTGTCTGCTTTTGTCCTCGGGGGATGATGCAGGGTTCTCGGGGAATCTCTTTTGGTGCTCAATCCAAGAGAGCCTGTCAGGGCCTCTGGGAGCTGGTATCTGTCTGCTTTTGTCCTCGGGGGATGATGCAGGGTTCTCGGGGAATCTCTTTTGGTGCTCAATCCAAGAGAGCCTGTCAGGGCCTCTGGGAGCTGGTATCTATCTGCTTTTGTCCTCGGGGGATGATGCAGGGTTCTCGGGGAATCTCTTTTGGTGCTCAATCCAAGAGAGCCTGTCAGGGCCTCTGGGAGCTGGTAACTGTCTGCCTTTTGTCCTCGGGGGATGATGCAGGGTTCTCGGGGAATCTCTTTTTGCGCTCAATCCAAAAGAGCCTATCAGGGCCTCTGGGAGCTGGTAACTGTCTGCCTTTTGTCCTCGGGGGGTGATGCAGGATTCTCGGGGAATCTCTGTTGGTGCTCAATCCAAGAGAGCCTGTCAGGGCCTCTGGGAGCTGGTAACTGTCTGCCTTTTGTCCTCAGGGGGTGATGCAGGGTTCTCGGGGAATCTCTGTTGGTGCTCAATCCAAGAGAGCCTGTCAGGGCCTCCGGGAGCTGGTAACTATCGGTTTCTGTCCTCGGGGGATGATGCAGGGTTCTCGGGGAATCTCTTTTCTTTATTCGGTGCATTAACTAAAAACCAGGATCCGTTACTAGAATTATCGGAATTCGCGACGATTGTCCTAAAACGACCGATTCGGGTCTTTGGGAGCCAATTTTTCCCAGTTTTTGCCTGCTGGAGGTAGTTCTGACAACTTTTAGTCTGCTTGGGGTAAAACCTCATAAATCTTGATTGGAATGGGCCATCGGGGCTGATCGGGGCCAAAAACGGGCTGAAAAAGGCCAAAACGGGCCAGAACGGGGCGAACCGGAGCAAAACGGAGCGAAGCGGGGCCCACAGGGAGCAGTGCCGCGGCGGCACTAGGCCACTGCCGCGGCGGCAGTTGGCCAGTGCCGCGGCGGCACTGGGTGACCGGACTTCATCTTCTTATATCTCGGGTTTTTGAGCTCTAGAAGCTCATTCTTGGCCATTTTGGGGCGTTTTTGGAGCCAAAATTTATCAAAACGCAGCTTGTGCGCGCTTAGGTGAGTAATCTTTCCCCGTAGTTGGATTTTTGATTGGTGTTTTGGTTTGCCAAAATTTTCAAGAAGAAAGTTTAAATGTGACTTCCATTTTTCTTGTAGATCCATGGCTTCGAGCTCAAGGAGGCCGTCTAAGAAGGCCAAGGGACGGATGAAGGCCGAGGTGCAAGCTCCGGACTTGATTTTACAGGACCCTCAATGCCATCTTTCGGCCGCGGCTCTAGCGAGCTTGGTATGTGAAACTTTTGACATTTTAAGACCACTTTTATGTACTATGCTAGTTTTGTGAGCCGTAGCGTGTACTTAGAGACCGTTAGAAGTTCGACTTGTGCTCAAATGTGGATTTTGTGAAATCGGCTCTCGGGTCGTGAATAGTGATTTTGTGCATCCTTTGTTGTGTGCAGGTGCCGGAAGTGGCATTGAAAGGCCATGGTAGCCTTGCCCATGCTTTCTTATGGTATACCCAGCTTTCGCCCACCGTTAAGAGGATGGTTGATGATGCCGGGTTCGGAGGCTTCGTCCGCTTGGTTTCAAAAAGTAGCAATGATCTGGCTCACTTCTATGCATTGGCCGAGAGGTGGTGGGACACTACCAACACTTTCCACCTACCGTTCGGAGAGATGACTATGACGCCCTTTGATTTCTCCATGATCACGGGCTTGAGGGTCGGCGGGAAGCGCCTGGTTCTGGATTATTTCTATGAGATTGACCCGGAGGCGGTGGAGATGTTGATTGGGGCTGTTCCCCCTAACCTGGAGAGGCATTGGTTTCCCTGCGGCTGGCTTTACCGGGCCTATGGTAGAGGTAATCACAATCTGAACAATTCCCAACTTCTGAGAGTATATCTTCTGTATGTTCTCGGGTGCTCAATCTTTGCGACAAGGAACGACCGGGTGAGCTTGAGGCTCCTTTCTTGCCTGGCGACCATTGATGAGATCCCCTCCTACAACTGGGGCGGTGCTGCCTTGGCCCATCTCTACAAGCATATGGGGGAGGTCTCTCGAGGCGATGTTAAATCTACTGGGGGATTCTGGCGAGCTTGGGAGGTACACACCGTTTCCTCTTTTATTTTTCCATCTTTTGATTTCCATACTTGTTTTGATTTCTCCTTTGTCTGTGCAGCTTCGGAGTTTTGAATACTTGAAGATGTTGGCTCCTTCCCCTGCGGATGAATCAGGCGAGGATGAGGATGGCATGGCTCCTGTGCCTTTATTCCCACGAGGTTTGAGATGGCGGAGGGACGTTGTTGGGGGTAAAGAGCGGGGCCTACCGGATTGTTTTGCTCAGAAACTTCTTAACTGAGCTGACGGCCTCGAGTGTTGATTGGACGCCTTGGGAGGGCGTCGCTTATGCCGCCCCAGAGGAGATACAAGCGGTTAAATCTCTTACCTCTTGCCGCCTTCTGCTGGAGAGTACCGAGTGCAGGCAGTGGTTCTTTGGGGAGCGGGTCTCCCGGCAGGTGGTTGGTGGTTCTCGGTATCGCGTCCCTCACGATCCTCCTGCGATGGATGCTGGTGACCTCTCTGGATATGCTCTGCTGGCGGCCTTAGCCGGCACTGATGTCTGGGACCATTTTCTTTCTGAGACTGGTTACGAGGCCTACCGTGGCCGTTTCCTGATGCCTAACTTTCCACTCCTAGAGGTGAGTTCTTTTGTATATTTTTTGTTTATATTCATTGTTCATGTTTTTGATTTATCTTTTCCTAACTTATTCCGTGCCTTTAGCTTCGCGAGATGTACAGGAGACAGGCTCCTCAGGCTCCTGACCCTATCCCTCCTTGGGATTGGACTGTCAACATTCTTGGTGCTGATGGCACTCCCCAAATGATAGAGGTGCTGCGAGTCACATGTGGGTACCCTACTCAGCCAGCGGGCGTCCTCAATGTTCCTTGGAGTTACGCTGAGGAGGGTCACGCCTTGGCGGCTAGCCTACGGTCCCTGGTCCTTACAAGAGACCACCGGGTATGTCCCTGATTTTGCACTTTCTTAAGGTTATAAGGTTCTAACCCTGGATTCTTTCCCTTGACAGATGGATGGTATGCGGCAATTTGCCGCCAATCAGATGGCGTCCTTGGTAAGTCTCTGACTCGATTCTGTTTTTGTATTTTTTGTTGTTCCCTTACTGATTGCCCTCGTTTTTATTTGTGTGTGCAGTACCGTGGAGGCGGGGCTGGCTCATCGAGGACAGGTCCAAGATGCAGAGGTGGCAGGAGGAGGCCGTCGCCGACATACACCCCGGGTGGTCTGACGGAGGACGACGAAGAGGAGGACTGAGGCTTCCCAAGCGGGAATTATTATTTTTATTTTCTTTTTCTGTTTTCGATTGGGTTGTACTGAGGATATGATTATTCGGACAGTGTAGGACGATGTGTAGCACAATTTGTGACCTTTTGACAGAGTATTATGATGTTTTGCCTCCTAGGCCGGATATCTTCCGGTTTAGAGGCGCAGTTGTGTGCTTGTTGATATATGTGCACTGTGATTGCTGGATGTTACTGCGATGGGCAGTTTTGTGATAGTGAGTGTTTTTGCCTTGCAGGTGGGATAGTCCGTGAAACGGGGAGGTGCTGCCGAAATTTTGAATTTTGTTAGAGCCGCGACAAAAAAAAATGGCTTCGTATGATCCCGCTCAACTCACAGCTTGGCTGAACATCACGGATGGCGTGGAACGGATTAACCTCTTTAGCTATGGCTTAACCGAGCTGTTCTCTCTTTGCCAGATGAACTCGAACACTGAGTTCTTGCGTGCTGCCATTGCCCACTGGGACCCGGTGAATCATGTCTTCAACTTCAATGGCCTGGAGATATGCCCAGTGTTTGAGGAGTTCTGCGCTATCCTTGGCTTTGATTCTGACTCCGATTTGATCCTCCCTTCTGCTGATACCCTCAGCCCTACGCGAGCCTTGGCTGAATACCTGAGTTGCTCTGTCACTATTTCCCGCCGGCTGGTTCAAGGTGAGGTTCTCAACATTGCTTCTATTATTGCCCGGTACGCCAGTCCTGGGAATCCCAGCGTGTATGATACTTCCCGTGGGGCCGCTTTGATATTGTGTATGACTTCGCACTTACTGTTCTCGAGCACTTCCATTGACTTGGTGCATGTGTGCCTCGGGCTGAAACTTAGCAGGAATCCCATGGCCATGGTTCTAGCTGAAACTTTGAATGGTTTGGATAATGCCTTCAACCAAGGGACTCCTCTTCTTTCTGGGGCGCCTTTGGTGTTACAGGCTTGGCTTTACGAGCGCCTTCAGCTGTGGACGGGCCGTATACCACCAGTTTACTTTCGCCGAGCCGTGCTTCATTCTCACTATACCTTCGCCGATTGGGTGGGCATGATGAACACCTTATTTGAGGCTGACATTTGCTGGATCGTGAGGCGTTGGGGCCTCTATGCTATCACCACGAGCCTCAGGGGTCACCAGAGAGTGTGGTTGATGGGTCTGAGAGAGACTTCTTTCTATCATCCTCGCCGTTTGGCTAGACAGTATGGACAGGTTCAGGAGGTTCCTCGGGGGTTTACTGAGAGGGTCTTTGCTTCCAGGATCAGAGCTACCACTATTGCTGCTTTTATTGATGGTTGGACTGACCGAGTAAAGGCCTACTTCTAAAGACCTTTGAAGAAATAAAAGACACTAAGACAAAACTAGTCCTGACTGATTCTGCTCATTCCTCCAAGTGTCTTTGAACATGTGGTTGCTTTTTGAAAGACTTTTATTTCTCTGCCTATGTAATATTCAAAGTTTGTTTATCGGTGAACCTTGGTTACTTTGGGAATCTCGTTTTATGCATTTTAGCTTTCTAAAAACATTTTGTAACTTAAGGTTTCAATTAGTTGTTGCTTTTGGTACTTGCTTGAGCATGCTGGGGTTGTTAGAGGCAAACGAGGCGGGTAGCCGAAGTTTGCCCCTAGTTTGGGATATATATGGTTGTGAGGCAAACGAGGTAGATGACCGACGTTTGCCCCTAGTTTAGAAGAGGTTCAGGCAAACGAGGCGAGTGGCCGAAGTTTGCCCCTAGTGTGGAGGGTGGTTTTTGGGTTATGGTAAGGACCGCAACTTTATTTTTCTCACGTGCTCATAATTTTTGCCTAGGCACCAAGGAGGTGACCTAGCGAGCTATTTTCTCTCTTTTGTTATTGCTCACTTTGGATTTAGCTCTAATTTTTGCCTAGGCGTCCTTTCGGATTTTCAACCTAGCGAGCCATCCTTCTTTTTCTTTTTGAAAGTCTGCCTACGTACCCCCGAGCGGGGATCAGGTCCAACGTAGTTCGGGTCAAGGTTTTGAAAGGAAAGGTTATTTTTGTTGGTGGAGCGACCGAACCGATGTGGTTGCCTACGTATCCCCGAGCGGGAATCAGGTCGAGCGTAGTTCAAGGCAAGGCTTGAAAGGAATGGTTATTGGATAGTCAAGCATAGTACTTTTTTAGGCTATCCATGTTGATCGGTTCTTTGAATTCGACACCATCGAGGTCCATGAGGTAAGTTGCTCCTCCGGAAAGAACAGTCTTGACGATATAAGGGCCGACCCATTTTGGCTTAAACTTTCCACGGGGATCAAAGATCGGAGCTCGCAACTCCTTAAGGACAAGGTCGCCCTTGACAATCTTCCTTGGACGAACCCTTTTGTTGAAAGCACGGGCTATCCTCTTCTGATAGACTCGGACATGGTCGACCGCCGCTAGACGCTTTTCATTTATGAGGGCCAATTCTTCATACCTTTCTCTCAACCAATCTGATTATGAAATTTCACACTCTGCCATTACGCGTAGGGATGGTAATTCTATTTCCACCGGAAGTACCGCTTCCATCCCGTATACTAGAGAGTAAGGAGTCGCTCTTGTGGACGTCCTTATCGATGTTCTGTATCCCCAAAGTGCAAATGGTAGCTTTTCATGCCAGTCTTTGTAGGTATCAGCTGATTTTTGCAGTATGGCCTTGACATTCTTATTCGCAGCTTCGACTGCCCCATTGGTTTGTGGTCGGTATGGCGACGACTTGTGATAGGTGATTTTGTATTCCTCGAACAGATCCCTGACTTCTGCCTTGAAATGACTTGCGTTGTCCGAAATAATCCCATGGGGAACTCCATAACGGCAAATGAGATTTCTCTTGATGAATTTGGCCACTTCCTTGGCCCCCAACTTGGTGTAGGATGCAGCTTCTACCCATTTTGTGAAGTAGTCTATGGCCACCAGGATGTACCGATTTCCATTTGAGGCCTTCGGAATGATTTCACCAATAATGTCGATTCCCCAGGTGGAGAATGGCCAAGGCGAGGTCATGCTGTATAGAAGGGATGGTGGTACATGCATCATATTTGCATGAATCTGGCACTTGTGACACTTTCTTACGTATTCGCAACAATCTTTTTCCAGTGTTGTCCAGTAGTACCCTTGTCTCACGATTTTCTTGGCCAGCATGTGGCCGTTCATGTGTGGGCCGCATACCCCTTCATGTATTTCTTCCATCATTCTTCTGGAGCTCTTCCCAAACAAGCAAGTCAGGTTGTGACCGGTGTATCCTTTCTTTAGCAGTTTCCCGCCGCAAATGATGAATTGCGCTGCGAATCTTCGAATTGCCCTTTTGTCTCTCTCGGTGGATTCTTGGGGGAACGTCCCCTTTTCTATGAAGTCCCAGACATCCTGATACCATGGTGCTTCATTCTCTTCTTCTTCGACTGTGGCGATTACGTTGAACGAAGGCTCGTACCTCTGCTCAATTACCAAGGGTGTCATCCTGACTCCCACAGGAATTTTGATCATCGAAGCTAGAGTGGCCAAGGAATCTGCCAGCTGGTTCTCTTCCCTGGGCAGGTAGAGGAATGTGATATTTTTGAACTGCCTCTTGAGTTGGTCGAGATGATCATGATAGGGCTTCAACCTTTCTTCTTTTACTTTCCATTCTCCTCTGGCTTGTGATATGATGAGGTTTGAATCCCCGAAGACATCCAACCTCCGAACTTTCAGCTCTAAGGCTGCTTCCATTCCCAGAATGCATGCTTCATACTCAGCAGTGTTGTTGGTGGAGTTATAATTGAGCTTGACTGCTAACGGAGTGTGGTCCCCACTCGGCGATACTAGGATCATCCCTACTCCGTATCCCTTCATGTTGGCTGCTCCATCGAAGTACAACTTCCACTGTTCTTCCTTGATTTCCATGATGCTCTCGTCTGGAAACGGAAAGTCCCCACTTTCTTCGGAGTCAACGGCATGTTCTGCGAGATGCTCAGCTACGGTTCTCCCTTTTACCGACTTGCTCGTAACATAGTTGATATCGAATTCGGATAATAGAAGTAACCAACGGGATATACGACCGGTCAGGGCGGGTTTTTCGAGAAGGTATTTTAGAGGATCCATGCGGGATATGAGCACAACCGGAAAGGCCAGCATGTAGTGCCTTAGTCGGCGAGTGCACCAGACCAAGGCCCAACATGTTTTTTCGAGGGTAGAATAGTTGAGCTCATACCCAGTCATCCTCTTGCTGAGGTAGTATATGGCTTTTTCGGAGTGGCTTTCTTCCCCTTCTTGGGCCAACATGCAACCCATGGCATTTTCAGAGACGGATAGGTAAAGGAATAAGGGCTTATGAGGCATTGGTGGTGAAAGGACAGGCGGATTTTGGAGGTAGGCTTTTATTTTGTCGAAAGCGGCTTGGCATTGGTCATCCCATTGGAACTTCTCCCCTTTTCTCAACAATCGGAACAGGGGATCGCATGTAGCTGTGAGCTTAGAAATGAAGCGGCTGATGAACTGGATTCTTCCGAGGAACCCCCTTACTTCTTTTTCATTCCGTGGTGGCGTCATTTCGAGGATTGCCTTGATCTTAGAGGGGTCCACCTCTATTCCCCTCTGTGTGATGAGAAAACCCAGGAGTTTACCGGAGGTTACGCCGAAAGTGCATTTCTTTGGATTCAGCCTCATCTTGTATTTGCGCAACCTTTCGAAGAACTTTTCTAGCGCTACCAGGTGCCCTTCTCTATCCTTGGATTTCACAATCATGTCGTCTACGTATACTTCTACCTCCTTGTGAATCATATCATGCAGCAGAGTGGTGGCAGCTCTTTGGTAAGTCGCCCCCGCGTTCTTGAGTCCAAAGGGCATTACCCTATGACAGTAGGTTCCCCAAGGGGTGGTGAATGTCGTCTTTTCCCGATCTTCTGGCGCCATTAGAATCTGATTGTACCCTGAGAAACCGTCCATGAAAGACAGTAGCTCATGTCCTGCGGTGTTATCTACCAAGAGGTCAATGTGGGGAAGCGGGAAGTCATCCTTGGGACTGGCCTTGTTCAGATCACGAAAGTCAACGCACACACGAACTTTTCCATCCTTCTTCGGGACTGGCACGATATTGGCAACCCATTCCGGGTATTCGGTGACAATGATGAACCCCGCCTTGAACTGCTTCTCCACCTCTTCTTTAACCTTGAGTGCCCATTCCGGTCTCATGCGCCTCAGTTTCTGCTTGACAGGTTTAGAATTAGGGAGGAGAGGAATATGATGCTGGACAATGTCGGGATCGACCCCAGGCATGTCTTCGTAAGACCAAGCAAAAACATCTTTGAACTCTTTTAGCAAGAGGGTTAATTTTTCTTTTTCTTCTTTATTAAGGGTTGAGCCAATTTGCACAATCTGTGGATTATCTATTTCACCTAAGTTAACTGATAAAGTATCTTCGATTATTTCATAAGCAGGTGGTTTTTCAATTAGTTGCTTAAGTTCGATTGGGAGATCCTCGGAGGGATCTGTGCATTCACAAGTGTCAGACACAGAGGAGTAAGCAGAATCGTCTTTCATTTCATTCATGATAGGTGAAGTGATTACATTGGATAGTGGTGGGCTTACAGCAGCCGACTCCAGTACAGACTCGATAACCGGTAGTACAGACTTCGGGGGAGTAGGGGATTGGGAGACACAGACAGATGACTCTACGGCCTGGTTGCTCAGACCCTCCTTGGTTGGCTTGATCTGATCATCTTGGCTCTTGGTCCTCTTTTCTTCCTCCTCCTCAGCGGATTCCTCCCACATCTTCTTGATTGCTTCAGTGTCAAGGTATTTCAACCAGTCTTCCTCTGGGGTCTTTTCAACTTCTTCGGGATAGAACGGGTCTTGATATGGGGGCCTCTCGCAGTCAGCGAAGATTTCAAGCCCGGGGTGCCTTCTCCCTGTGGTTTGATGGACCCAGGGTTCGGGGAACCCGAAGTAAGGGAAATCATCCCCTTCTTTGACGAATTGTCCATTTAAAGTCTTGCGGTATGGCGGGAGACCCTTCACCCTCTTCTTCCATGGCCTTTGTAGCTCGGCGTCCTCATCAGTAGGCTTGTACCCCAACCCGAAAGTGCCTTGTTGCCCTTTGATCTGCGGGAATTCCCGAATTCCTTGCTGGCGTCGACCCAACCCCATTCCGGGGAAGTAGTTCATCTTGCGGACAATGTTGACAACTGCGGAGTGGACCTCAGGGAATCGGTCTTCGTCTTTGATCATATGAACTTCTTCCATGAAGAATCCTCCGATTTCTCCTTCTTCCAGCTCAGGTATTTGGACTTCAAAAATGGGAGCGTAATTTGGGAAAGCCTCATTACCCCAACTATTACCGAGGATGATCTTTACCTCCCTCTCATGAATGTACTTGATCATTTGATGCACAGTGGATGATACAGCTTTGTTGGCGTGAAGCCAGGGTCTCCCAATTAGCAGATTGAACGAGGTAGGTATGTCCATGACTTGAAAAATTTCAGTGCTCACCAAAGATCCTACCCGGATTTGGAGAGAAACGGTTCCCATCACATTTATTCTAGTGTTGTCATAGGCTCTCACAGATTGCACAGATGGCGTAATGTCAAGGATATTGACCCCCAAAGCAGTGGCAGTTCTTAAGGCACAAACATTCAAAGCAGAACCTGTATCGACTAGACAAAACGGCACCTGTTGTTCCTTGTGCAAAGCGGGGGTATTTGTAAAATACAACCGCGCTAAAGGAAAGAATTGTATTAGTTTTTATCACAACTTCCCGTTTTATCTGCGATTTGCATTGCAAGGCTAATTTCTATACACTATGATTAATCTATGATAAGTTGTATTGTTTTAGCTGTTGCAGATTACTGCTGTGTGGACTAAACAGATGAACATCAGAATAAATGGAATGCTGGAATGAAAACAAAAGAAGCCAAAGCTGAAATGTGGAGTTCGATCGATCTAAGAAGGTTCGATCGATCGAGAGTTCGATCGCTCAAAGAGAGTTGAAGCGCTTGAGGCTTAAGGGTTCGATCGATCGGGAGCAGTTCGATCGATCGAACGGGGTATTTCCAGTAACATTTGCGTAGGCAGCAGATGCGGGTTTTAACCCTAGTTTCTTAGGTTTTCTTATATATAGGAGTATTGTACACGTCCAGGGGGACGCCCACTTTACACTTTAACTGTTTTATAGAGAGAGATAGAGAGTTTGCTTGGTTTTTTGTAGGTTTTCATTGAATATTTACATTGTGGATTGGATTTCTCTGAGTTAATACAAGTATCTTCTATTCCAGGTTATCTATATACTGCTCACTTAGATTCTGCACTTAGTAGTCATAGTTTAATCGCTCATCTCGTGATATTATATGCTAAATAGTTGTAAAACCATAGATTTCGTAGTTTTCATGAAAAACTCACAACCAAACAAGGTGTTAATGTTCTTTTACGTTAAATATCAATCTTTGACACTCCAGACGATGTCTGAGTAGTCCCAGGTTGGGAGAACACGATGAAACAGTGATCTCCAGCCTCTGCCATGCAGCAGAATAATCGCTGTGTTCGATCGATCGAAGTCAGTTCGATCGATCGAACCAGGGACAGTCAATCGATCGAAGTCAGTTCGATCGATTGAGGGATGAAGGTCTTCGATCGATCGAAAGCGCGTCGATCGATCGAACTCTCGGATTCTTGAGGATGTTCCCTGCAGTATTCCAGGACCTTTTGCTTTAAGATTTGTTATCATTCTGTCCCAAATAAATGCTCAGTTTGTCAAAACAGTTTTAAAACTAAGGCCCTAAGGCATTTTCTTTCAATACATTTTGCAAACCATCTTCAATGCTAACACCATTGAGGATGCGAGTCTCAACTATTAGATTAAACCGCTTTCACGTATTTTAATTTAACTGTGATGATATGGTCCCGGTCATGAAAGGACCATGGATTCTCTATCTTTAGAGGAATACGGAAAACTGTGGGTAATATACTCCTTTGTACTTCAAGGTAAATGCATGGTAGATGGTTAGATTACTGTGGATTCGTGTAATCCCAACACTTTCTTTTAAAAGTTAAACTTCTCAATTCAGAGTACAGTTTTAATTAGCTAGTTAGATTGTTCAGTTAATTTTAGTTATCTTCAGTAGTAACCCTAGTTTGTGGAACTTTGTGTTCCGCACCATCGTTCAATCTTATTCGTTTTATTTTATTTTCTTTAGAGGTTAGTCTAATTCAATAGGTCAACACCTTCCCTGTGGGATCGACCTGGTCTTACCAGATATTACTTGCACGTCTACCTACACTTGGGTACTGCACAAGAGCGCACAAGATTTTTCTCGTGTCAAGTTTTTGGCGCCGTTGCCGGGGAAGGCGACGATCAATTCCTTAGATTACCTCAGTCTCTCTTCATCTCTTTCTATTTTTATTTTCTCTTCCTTTCAGTTCTTTTGGGTAAGTTCTCACCCTAGGGACTCTCTTAGTTCATGTCCGAGAATTCTATTGAAGGAATTTTTGGAAATCCTTTCTACCTGTCTGACTCTGAAAGCTCCATCAACCCAATAACCACTCCAACTGCTTCAATGGATGATCATCAGAGTGAAAATGGTGACAATGTTGTGGTACCAATTGATGAGGCACTCCGTCCTCTTTGCGATCTCATGCAACCAGAACATGCACCTACGCCCTCTTGCATTCAAATCCCACCGCATAATGACGAATTTCAGTTTCGCAATGGGATGATTCAACTGCTTCCCACTTTTCATTGGATGGAAAGCGAGAAGGCGTATTTACATGTCACCGATTTCGAGGATGTTTGCAAAACATTCTCGCAAACTTGTCCTAGGGAGGTGACGCATTTAATGCTATTCCCCTTCACTTTGAAAGATAAAGCGAAGGCGTGGCTCCACTCCCTAAAACCTAATTCAATTTTCACCTGGCTTGCGATGAGCACTGCGTTTCTGAAGAAATTCTACCCTACTCGCATGACCACAGACCTTCAGCGTCAAATCAATTCCTATAAACAAAAGAGCAATGAAACCTTCACACAAGTGTGGGAGCGTTTCAAAGATTTGCTTCTCTCGTGCCCACACCATGGGTTTGAGAAATGGCGAACTATCAGCTTCTTTTATCAGGGATTGAATGGTGAAACAAAGAAGTTGGTGGAAACGATGAGCTCTGGACCATTTCTGCGTAAAAACACTGAAGAGGCCGAAGCCCATTTCGAATGGTTAGCTGAATACGCTCATGAATGGTCAAATTCTGACAATATCTCACGCTCACAGATATCCTGTGTAGAGGAGAAAAGCCTATACCAGCTAACCAATGAAGATCACCTCATGACTAAGTATGCAGAGCTAGCAAAGAAGGTAGAGGAGTTAAGTATGAAAGGAGAGAGCTCTAGGCAAGTCTTGCCTGAAGAACCATGTGGCACATGCAACATGTTGGGACATACAACTCAATATTGTCCTAATGTGCCATATTTTCAAGAGCAAGCCCCTATAGAGATGAATGCCATGCAAGGTTTTCGAGGGGCGGGGAATTCCAACAACTTTCAAAATAACAATAGATGGAATCACCCCGGTTTTGATTGGAGAAATAATGCTGGGGCCCAAAATCAATATCAACAGCAGCCCTACAACAACAATCAATATCAAGGGCAAAATAATAGGCCAGCCCAGCATTACAATCAAAACAGAACTACTAATTACCATCAAGCTCAACCCTCCAATTCACCACAAACCAATGCCTATGTGCCACCGCACAAGAAGGTACAAGAAGAAGAACCACTTGCTAATGCCAATCTAACTCAGCAACTCATCCAAATGATGAGTAGAATGTCTGCCACGTTAGAGAGGATAGATGCAAGGCAAGAAGGTTCAGGAGGAACATTCCCTGCCCAACCACTTCAGAACCCCAAGGGACATAATAATGGCCCTAACAATCAAGAACATGCTAAAGCTATGACTACACTGAGAAGTGGTAAAATCATAGAGAAAAGCATGCCTCAGTCCACTCCCGAAGTGTACAAAGAGGAGGAAGTGGTGGATGAAGAAGTTGAGCTACCATCTACTCAAGAGGAGGAGCCATCTACTAATGACGAACCAATCAAGGCAAACATTAAAGCTCCTAGAGTAGAGGAAGAAGTTGAGCGAAGGCCTGGGAAGGAGTCTGTTAAGGAGGAACCACCAAAATGCCCCTTTCCTGTACCTTATCCTCAACGGTTGAAGAAACCCAAGAATGAGACAAAAAATCAGGAGTTTCTGGAATTGTTTAAGCAAGTTAAGATTAACCTTCCACTCTTAGATGCCATCAAGCAAGTGCCGGCCTATGCAAAGTATCTCAAAGATCTATGCACGGTCAAGAGGAGGCAAAGCGTGAAGAAACATGCTTATGTCGCGTTCCAAGCAAGTGCGATCATTCAAAATGAGTTGCCTCCAAAACTCAAAGATCCCGGTACACCTACTGTCTCATGCAGAATTGGGAATCAAAAGATAGACAACGCACTCCTCGATTTAGGAGCAAGCGTGAATCTGCTGCCTTATTCAGTCTATAAACAGCTAGGGTTGGGTGAACTCAAACCCACCCGAGTTGCATTGCAATTGGCAGACAGATCTGTAAAGTACCCTAGAGGGGTGTTAGAGGACGTCCTTGTCCAAATAGACTCTTTTGTCTTTTCGGTTGATTTCGTGATATTGGACACAGAACCTGTGTCTAATCCTGGTGCACATATCCCGGTTATTTTTGGACGTCCATTCCTCAACACCATTGATGCCACAATCAAGATTAGAACTGGTATCATGACTATCGTATTCGGAAACATGACGTTGAATATCAAGATCTTTTCTAATCCCCGACCTGAAGAATACGATGATGAAGAAGAAATCCATTATATAGACACGGTCATTGAAGATGAAGTTGACTTGGTCGACTATAAAGATCCTTTGGAAGTTGTGATGACTCAATTTGGCGATATTTATCAGCCTGCAGAGTCCACTCCATTGGATGCTGACCTCAACCAGACGTGTCTTATGATGGATACGATAGAGGAGGATAGAGCCGATTGCATGTGGGTAATGCCATATGAACAACTGCCTCCTAAAACCAAGTTGGTAATGCCCTCTAGTTTCCAGTTCCCGGAGTTAGAATTGAAGGAGCTTCCAAAAGAGCTGAAATATGCATTCCTAGGAACTGGAAAAACTTATCCTGTGATCATTTCATCTGTTTTAACTCATGAACAGGAAAGTAAGCTAGTGGAAATGCTGACGAAGCATAAGGATGCTACGGGATGGACAATTGTTGACCTCAAAGGAATAAGCCCATCCATATGCACGCATAAGATATATCTGGAGGAAGACGCTAAACCCTCAAGGAAAATGCAAAGGCGTCTGAATCCCAACATGCAAGAAGTAGTTAAAAAGGAAGTGCTTAAACTACTTGATGTTGGGATGATATATCCGATATCTGATAGTCCTTGGGTCAGTCCTACCCAAGTAGTTCCAAAGAAAGCAGGCATAACGGTCATTCCGAACAAAGATGGTGAATTGGTACCAACACGCGTCCCCACTGGATGGAGGATGTGTATTGACTACAGGAAGTTAAATACTGTGACCCGCAAGGACCATTTTCCTTTGCCATTCATAGATCAAATGCTAGAACGTGTGGCGGGTCACAAGTATTACTGCTTCTTGGATGGATATAGTGGATATAATCAAATTGAGATTGCTCCTGAAGATCAGGAGAAAACCACATTCACGTGTCCATTCAGTACTTTTGCCTACCGACGAATGTTGTTTGGCCTATGCAATGCACCGGCTACCTTTCAGCGGTGCATGCTGAGTATATTCAGTGACATGGTCGAAAACATCCTTGAAGTTTTCATGGATGATTTTTCAGTATTCGGCCATAGCTTCGAAGATTGCCTTAGCAATCTCGAGCAGGTTTTAATGAGGTGTGAGGACAAACACCTAGTCTTGAATTGGGAGAAGTGTCACTTCATGGTGACCAAGGGAATAGTTCTCGGCCACATAATATCCGATGAAGGAATCCAAGTGGATAAGGCTAAGATCGACATAATCTCAAATCTACCTGTCCCCCGTACAGTAAGAGACATCCGTTCATTCTTGGGGCATGCAGGTTTTTATCGTCGATTTATCCAGAACTTCAGTGCAATCTCTCGACCTCTTTGTCAACTTCTTGTCAAAGATGCACCTTTCGAGTGGTCGGAGAGTTGCCAAAAGTCCTTTGAGGATCTAAAAGATCTCCTCACCTCCGTACCCATAATACAGGCACCTGACTGGAGTTTGCCTTTTGAATTAATGTGTGATGCTAGTGATTACGCCATTGGCGCAGTCCTAGGCCAAAGAAAGGACAATAAGCCATATGTGATATACTATGCCAGCCGAACTTTAAATGAAGCTCAGATGAATTACACTACTACTGAAAAGGAGCTGCTGGCCGTAGTATTCGCTCTGGACAAGTTTAGGTCTTACCTGATAGGGTCGCCAATCGTCTGTTTTACAGATCATTCGGCCCTCAAGTATCTTTTGTCAAAGAAAGACGCTAAACAACGGCTTATTCGCTGGATACTCTTACTCCAAGAGTTTGATCTAACAATCAAAGATAAGAAAGGAGTAGAGAATGTGGTTGCGAATCATTTGTCTCGGTTAACTTTTGTTGATAACACTGAATCCCAATCCATTAAAGATGAGTTCCCAGACAAACAGCTACTGGCAGTAAGTAGTCTGCCTTGGTATGCTGATATTGTAAACTACCTCGTTACGGGTGAAACACCAACTCATTGGTCGAACCAAGATAGAAAACGGTTCCTCGCGTTTGCGCGCCATTTCTTCTTTGATGACCCTTACTTGTTCAAGGACTGTGCTGATCAGGTCATCAGGCGCTGCGTCCCCAACGAGGATATAACCGTAATATTAGCGTCATGCCATTCTGAGGCATGCGGTGGCCACTTCGCGTCACAAAAGACCGCACAAAAAGTCCTACAAAGCGGTTTTTACTGGCCCACAGTCTTCAAAGATGCTTATTCCTTTTGCAAGACATGCCAACGCTGTCAAAAGCTTGGAACCATTTCTAAAAGGAATTCTATGCCTTTAACCCCTATCATCACAATTGAGATATTTGATTGTTGGGGCATAGATTTTATGGGCCCATTTCCCAAGTCGAATAACTGTGAATACATACTCCTTGCTGTGGAGTATGTATCGAAGTGGGTAGAAGCGATACCAACGAGACGAAATGACCATAGAACGGTCATGTCATTTCTACGAGAGCACATTCTGTCTCGTTTTGGTACTCCGAAAGCTTTATTAAGTGACCAAGGCAAGCATTTCTGCAATAGGCCCTTGGAGTCACTTCTCAAGAAATACGGAGTCCATCATAAAATCGCTCTCGCCTATCATCCACAGTCTAATGGGCAAGCAGAATTGGCTAACCGAGAAATCAAGCATATTCTCGAGAAGACGGTTAGTTCCAATCGAAAAGACTGGGCATATAAATTGACAGACGCGTTATGGGCATACCGTACTGCCTATAAGACGAATCTTGGTATGTCCCCGTACAGATTAGTTTACGGGAAAGCTTGCCATCTTCCTGTTGAAATTGAACATAAAGCTTACTGGGCAACGCGCTCATTGAACTTTGATATTCAAGAGGGAGGTCAGCTACGCAAGCTCCAACTTGCAGAGCTAGAGGAAATACAACGAGATGCGTATGACTCTGCAAAGTTGCATAAGGAAAAGTTGAAGGCTCGCCATGATCGTACGATTTGTCGTAAAGCATTCGAGCCGGGGCAGAAAGTATTGCTGTATGACTCTCGCCTCCACCTTTTCCCAGGAAAGCTCCGTTCCCGTTGGACAGGCCCGTTCATCGTAAAAACTGTTTTAGTATGCGTTCTTGGGAGACGAAGAGACATTCCCGGTGGTGATTTCGTCCCTACTTGACCCCGATCAAGAAGGAAGTTTGATCAAATTGCTGAAAAATCACCGGAGTGCTTTGGGATGGACATATTTTTTTTTATTTTTTCTTTTTTTTTTCTTTTCTTTTATTGTTTTTTTATTTATTTATTTTTTTTAAATGAAAAGGAGCTTAAAGCGTCACTTGGCATGAAACAATGAAAAACTGAAGTTCAAACAAAAGGTCAGCGACAAGCACACCCCCCTACTAGATCCATGCATTGCTTCCACATGGGGCGGTTGAGATTGTCAATCCAAAGAACGATGAGTGTTTCAAGGTCAATGGCCAAAGATTGAAACCGTTCTTGGAGAACTTCCACACTGAAGTTGAGCACATCCAGCTGGATGAGCCCAACTATTCTCACACTTAAATCCAAAGAGGAGTTCCAATTGTTGTTGTATTTCTTTTCTTTCCTTGCATTTTAGTTTCTCTCTCTTTTGTTTCTTTTTGGTTTTCGTTCTTTATTTCGTGTTTGTGATCTAGTTCTAATCCATTATACCTTAAACCACTCTGTTGCAGGTGCGTAGATGCGAGGTGATGATGTTCATTCTGTCGGTTCTTGGGCTGATTCAGAATGTCGCTGTGGCACTTGGACTGAGGGTGAAGTCATACCCTGCCCTTTGCTTCATCAAGATCCTGAAGCTCATTCTCTTATTGATGCTACTCAAGGGTACATTCCATATCCACCAGCCATCCTGGACATCAATCCATACGAAAATATGGGATTTCAGGATGACGATGATGTGGAGGAGGATGAAGTCCTATACATGGGCCGTATGGTGGATGATGCACTCATGGCCCAGTGGGAAAATGATGATATGTGGGAGCCATGGGAGGATCATGACCTTCAGGATGTCGTCCCAGATCGCCACAATGCCGTCTTTGTTTTCGTGGATGATTTCCTTGTTCCTGAGTTGGTCCCATACCGCTACGTGCACCTGAGCTACCTGCTATTTAGGCTCCAATGCCCATTACCAGCCAGTGCATTTTGGGAACCTATGCCAATAGTGAGGTTGGAACTTGTCACGTTTCTTTGTATTTTTGTTTCTATTCATTATTTTTCTTTTCGTGTTAATTCGTGTTTCTTGTGTTTTGTTATTTTAATTTCAGTTTGTTGTCTTTTGTCCAGGATTGTCACTATGTTCCTAAATGGTATTCCGGTATTCCTCCCACATCAACTGATTCATGGTCTTGGGCCCTACATAAGGCCCCCACACACTCCGCCGCAAGAGGACAGTCCGTTGCGAAATCACACTCCTTTATCCTTGTCTCCATCCGGATCACCTCTTGCATGGGCTTTCAATTCTGTGGAGACGCCAGACTTGTTTGATGATGTCCTTGCTGCGTTTCGATTGTTCTGGGAAAGGGAATCATCGAGTTTGGACTTCACTTCTGACGATTCGGCGAGTTATGAAGAGATTGTGGAAGAGGAAATCTTTATACTCGAAGATTAGTGCTGCATTTCAGTCGTTTTTGTTCAATTTCATCTTTTGTTTATCAACTGGAGTGTAATCCTTGACGGAGTTTTTATTGGTTTTAGTTTTAGTTTTATTTTTGGTTTTCTTTAGTTAAATAAGGTTTTAACCACAGTTGGGGATAATTATGTTGCAATTTGAATGCACTTATAAAGTTTTATTTTTATATAAATTGCAATTTTCTATTCTGAGGATGAATTTCTGTCATACATGCTTGTACGTCAACTGCTTTTCAGTCTCTCTGCATGTCCAGAATGGTTTCTGATAGTTGGGTGTGATGTGGTTCATGTTTCCCATTGAATTCTGGAATTTTTGGGTTCGATCGATCGAACCCAGTTCGATCGATCGAAACCTGGTTGTTCAAGCGCTTGTAGTTTATGTTCAATCGATTGAGGGATTTGTGTTCGATCGATCGAAAATAGTTCGATCGATCGAACGAAGCATTTAAACGAGGCGTCTTCAGGACATTCTTTTCATTTCCCTCACTCTCACTCTCAATCGCTCGAGCACAGAGGAGGGGGCGACTCGGCAATTTTCGGACCCTTGCATTCAATAAGGCGCCCTGATCACCCCTCTGATCATCCTCACCGTCATATCATCATCCCCTCCATCTCCACTGCGTGTTCTACACCAAGGTAGGCCCCACTTCTTTGTGTCTTCGTTTTTCTTAATATTCGTGTTAGAAAATCCCAAGGGGGTGTCCCCTTGGTCTTAGGATCTTCTTTTGATTAGTGTAACCGTTGTTTCTTTTTTGTTTCTGCGATCGCTGCAACACCGCTGTGTTCGATCGCTCGAACTGTATTCGAGCGATCGAAGGGGAGATGTTCGATCGATCGAACAATGATCAAGCGATCGAAGTCTACTCCAGTTCGATCGATCGAACCCAGTTCAATCGATCGAACTCAAGCAGTGGCAGTTTTAATTCTTTTTCTCCCCGTTCTTATCTGTATCATGTTGTGTCTTATTTCCAGGGTTGCCGCGATGAATCCAGTGACGGGCTACCATAAGTCTAAGCCCCTCAGCCGTATTATACCAGATCCGGTACCCGCACACGGGTTCCGGAATGACGAGGACAGGCTATGGTACGAGCGGCACTTTCAGACGAGGATGGTGATGGTCGAGCGCCCTATTGAGCATATCTGGACAGAGAGCCCATGGTTCCTTACACGGATCCGCTCTATGCCGCACTGGTTCCATCTCCTTTCATTGGCCAAGAGTGTCAATCTATCCTGGATTCGCGGTGCTTGTGCGACTATGATCAGCGACCCGGTTGCCCCATTCACCTACCATGCCTTCTTCTGGAATCGCTCATTCATTAT
Organism: Hydrangea macrophylla; assembly: GCA_033977485.1. NCBI lineage: Eukaryota > Viridiplantae > Streptophyta > Magnoliopsida > Cornales > Hydrangeaceae > Hydrangea > Hydrangea macrophylla. The sequence continues at coordinate 37,455,509 of CM066990.1, forward strand.
CAGTCCAGCCACCGTTTCAGCCGCGTTGGGGGTACCAGAGGTACCAGATTATGTTTGCCCCCACCGGCCTGATGCACCGGTGACCCCGCCATCCACTATTATCCGTGAGCTCACGGGAGGCGCCGTTCCGTCTTGGGATGGCGATGCTTTGATCGAGGACCATTTTCTCACTGATGGCTACCATATGATCCACTTGGTCCTCAGCAACTGCCTCCTAGTGACCTCCTATGGAGAGAAGATCGCGGCTTGGTATGCGCGAGTCTTATATGCAGTGGGGACGGGATAGCCAGTTTGTATACCACGCCTATATATTGACTTTATGGTCCACCCCACCCGTTATATCTCGTCCAAGAAGCACCTGAAGGGTGCTTGGGCTATTCAGAGGGTGATGGCTGATGCGGGTTTCCCCATGCTTGCTGGCGACGATGTTCGCCCTTCTCCCCGTAGATTTAGCGAGGCGGCTGCTCGCCGCTCCGACGCTCAGAAGAGGAAGCGAAAGGGGAAAGGGAAAGCGAGGGTGAGGGGGAGGAAGAAGAGGCGTGGTGGGTCGGACACGGAGGCGGGAGCTTCAGGGACACCTACTGAGGTGGAGGAGCTTGATTCGGAGGATGATGAGGATGATCCAGTTGCTGCAGTTCGGCAGTTTGAGCTGCGACAGCGGTCGCAGACTCAGGCCCAGGGAGAGTCTTCTTCTTCTGTGCCTCTCCCGACAGTTCACGAGCTACTATTGGAGGAGAGAGAGGCCAGGATTAGACTCGAGGGCCGGATAGACCATCTCCAGACTTTACTGGAGTCCATTTTGATTCAGATTGTGGTTGAGTCGACTGTTCATTCTACTCCGCATCCATCGACGGCCCCGTCTGCACCACCTACCACTGTTCCATCATCTGATGCTGCCCCAGATTCTGAGGCTGCTGATCCTTTTTCCACCGCTGCTTCCGAGCCATCTGCTGCTGCCCCTGCTACTACCATATTGCCGCCTACTCCCATCGACATCCCTTCTGATATAGCCGATGATACGCCGTCTGGGGTCGATTAGTTTTAGTTGGGGAAGTGGTATTTATGTATTTTTTGTTGGTTGGATATATGTTGGTGGTTTTGGTTGTATTATGTGGTTAGTTGGTTTTTGTATGGACATTATGTATCTCTGTTTGTATTTTATTATGTTCATATTACAGTGGTTTTGTTTGTTGGATCATGGTTTTATCGTGTTATTCTTATTTATTGATCCTGTTTGTTTTGGAGATTGTGTTCTACTTTTCTATGCTAGGTTGCTTTGCTTGCGATCATCATTTGCTCTATACAGGTGATACCCATCTATTTTATTTATTGAAAATCAACTTCTGGGGACTTTGTTGTTTTCAGTTGGGGGTAGGAGACAATAGATAGGTATACACCCGTAATAATCAGGTTTTGCACTTAGATATGTTTTAAATTTAATGAGAACACAGTCTAAAATTTTGTAAATTTTTAATCGTATTGTTAGAATAACTCTGAATAATCTCTCCTGCTTGTTGATTAGACAATGACACATTTGTAGTATTCTCATCTTTTTATGGTTCAAATCCACGCGTTTTTATATATCACTGAAATGAATTACATTTGTAAAGCTATTATGTACCCAACACTTTTGTGCACTAATTGGCAGCCATGTAGAAAACTTAAAAATTGAGTTAATATGATTATTGTGCGAAAAAGAATAAGTAGTGGAGGCTAATAACCCTTTGTGAGCTATTGAGCCAATCGTCATTTCTGAGGGGATTCTCATACATTGTCGAATGGTCTTTTCTTGCATATACTTCGTGAATTCGTTGTTAAGTCTCAGTTTCCTTTAAAGTTTTGACTGCTTGTTAGAGGAGAACGTTCAGGATTTACCAATTACACTCAATGAACACTTAAGTGTAAAAAAAAATTGAAAGTTGAGAAAATGATTCAAGCCATCGTTTACCCATTCTTTTACCTGATATAACTATCACCTACATACATTGAATGATTTCATCCCTGATCCCACACCTTAATTAAATATTTCCAATATAATCATAAGAATTCATACCCTTGATCTATACCTTGACCTCATCGGGCCGTTTGATATATTTGTTGGGAATGAGTCATCAAAGTATGTGAAATGGAAGAAAGTAGTTGTGGGATATATATATTTATCTAAAAAAAAAAAAAATGATGATGAATGAAGGTTATCTAAAAAAAAAAAAAAAAAAAAAAAAAAAAAAAAAAAAGTATATGAAATGAATGGGAGATTGGGTGGAGAAAAGAATTAAGAATAAAAAGAGAAGTTGAAATTCCATCACATACTAAAAAAGCACACTCTTCTCTACAACCCTCCTACCTACTAAATAAAAGCCGCAAGTCAAAGTCTTGAAGATTCTCAATAATTGATTTAAACATGAAAGTGTGAGTTGAGTTATCCACGGTATTTCGTTCCTCTAGTAAGTAGTGTTCCATTCATGAGACTATACACTTTTAAAAGTCCGTTTTTCAAAGAGTCGAGTATGAAAGCATTAGTACTTATAATATCATTCTTATCAAAGCTTTCATACGATGTGCGATCATTGTAAAGCAAGTTTCTGAGAGACGTTCTTTTTGAGTGTGACCAATGTGAGAATTGAGCTAAAACTGCAAGTTTTCCAAAGTACAATAGTCTATATAACTCTTAATAAGGTTGGACGCATGGTTGTTAATGTCACACACACACGGGTGCATGATGGTAATACATTTGTTATATTTTACTGGGTGATATAGGGGAGCATGTGGGTCTCTTTCATGGGTTGATAGAGGATATTATATTATTGTGGAGTTTAGTTAACAATTTAATGGAAGGGTGAATTCTATAAGTTATTCTAATTCTTTTTGAGCTTTAAAATTGGAGAATTTTGTGGGTATATTCACTGCAAACCCTCACGAGACAGCACTCGTCCACTAGGGGAAACCTAGGGGTTCAAAGGCTTGTTGCATTCGCTAAATGCAACCGCGATTCCTGCGAAAGTGAGTTAGGATTTTTCTTTCTATCTTAGTTTAGGTTGTTTTTAGTTTTTCTTTGTTTCTTAGTTGTGGTAGTTTAGTTTAGGAGTTTTTATTTTTTATTATTTTCGCTTTATCGCTAGGGACTAGCAATAAGCTAGTTGGGGGTTGTGCAAAGCGGGGGTATTTGTAAAATACAACCGCGCTAAAGGAAAGAATTGTATTAGTTTTTATCACAACTTCCCGTTTTATCTGCGATTTGCATTGCAAGGCTAATTTCTATACACTATGATTAATCTATGATAAGTTGTATTGTTTTAGCTGTTGCAGATTACTGCTGTGTGGACTAAACAGATGAACATCAGAATAAATGGAATGCTGGAATGAAAACAAAAGAAGCCAAAGCTGAAATGTGGAGTTCGATCGATCTAAGAAGGTTCGATCGATCGAGAGTTCGATCGCTCAAAGAGAGTTGAAGCGCTTGAGGCTTAAGGGTTCGATCGATCGAGAGCAGTTCGATCGATCGAACGGGGTATTTCCAGTAACATTTGCGTAGGCAGCAGATGCGGGTTTTAACCCTAGTTTCTTAGGTTTTCTTATATATAGGAGTATTGTACACGTCCAGGGGGACGCCCACTTTACACTTTAACAGTTTTATAGAGAGAGATAGAGAGTTTGCTTGGTTTTTTTGTAGGTTTTCATTGAATATTTACATTGTGGATTGGATTTCTCTGAGTTAATACAAGTATCTTCTATTCCAGGTTATCTATATACTGCTCACTTAGATTCTGCACTTAGTAGTCATAGTTTAATCGCTCATCTCGTGACATTATATGCTAAATAGTTGTAAAACCATAGATTTCGTAGTTTTCATGAAAAACTTACAACCAAACAAGGTGTTAATGTTCTTTTACGTTAAATATCAATCTTTGACACTCCAGACGATGTCTGAGTAGTCCCAGGTTGGGAGAACACGATGAAACAGTGATCTCCAGCCTCTGCCATGCAGCAGAATAATCGCTGTGTTCGATCGATCGAAGTCAAATCGATCGATCGAACCAGGGACAGTCAATCGATCGAAGTCAGTTCGATCGATTGAGGGATGAAGGTCTTCGATCGATCGAAAGCGCGTCGATCGATCGAACTCTCGGATTCTTGAGGATGTTCCCTACAGTATTCCAGGACCTTTTGCTTTAAGATTTGTTATCGTTCTGTCCCAAATAAATGCTCAGTTTGTCAAAACAGTTTTAAAACTAAGGCCCTAAGGCATTTTCTTTCAATACATTTTGCAAACCATCTTCAATGCTAACACCATTGAGGATGCGAGTCTCAACTATTAGATTAAACCGCTTTCACGTATTTTAATTTAACTGTGATGATATGGTCCCGGTCATGAAAGGACAATGGATTCTCTATCTTTAGAGGAATACGGAAAACTGTGGGTAATATACTCCTTTGTACTTCAAGGTAAATGCATGGTAGATGGTTAGATTACTGTGGATTCGTGTAATCCCAACACTTTCTTTTAAAAGTTAAACTTCTCAATTCAGAGTACTGTTTTAATTAGCTAGTTAGATTGTTCAGTTAATTTTAGTTATCTTCAGTAGTAACCCTAGTTTGTGGAACTTTGTGTTCCGCACCATCGTTCAATCTTATTCGTTTTATTTTATTTTCTTTAGAGGTTAGTCTAATTCAATAGGTCAACACCTTCCCTGTGGGATCGACCTGGTCTTACCAGATATTACTTGCACGTCTACCTACACTTGGGTACTGCACAAGAGCGCACAAGATTTTTCTCGTGTCACCTTACATCCCACAGTAATGTATAATGCCTTGTTATACGCGGATCCCTCTGGCGGCAGGTCCTCATCGGAGAATGTAATGATGGGGTCGGGGGTAAGTGCACCCAAGAAAGCTACCATGTCCTCCGGCGCGGAGTCGATGGGGACTTCAATCCCAGCCAAGGCATTTAACACGGCTTGCCTGTGTTTATAGGATGTCACCATAATATCCCACATCGAGAGATGTGCTTGGGTTTTCTTTAGCTGCTTGATCAGCTCATTGTCTTCTTCGATGACCTCATCCATCTTGCCCTTCCCCTTGTCTTTAACTGGACCTTTTTCGATGGCTTCGGTGGCAGACTGTGGAGGCTGATAATGACGGCCTGACCTGGTTAAGTGATTAATCTCGGCAGGAGTAGGCCCTTCTACAGTCCCATCCTTCTTAAACCAATCACAATCTGTTCCCACAAATGGCTTTTCTGGCTCGTTCCAGATGGAAGCATCACTTTCGTCGTTAGGGTCATACCATTTGAGGTCTACTGCCCCTAAGTCATGTTCTTCCAGGAAGAACAAGTCCTGCTCGTCGTCAAGCTGCTGCTGCCACTCGTCATTCTCCCCTCCGATTAGATGAATCCCCTCAGAATCCGGGATGTCAATGCAAAGCAAGGGTTGTCCTAGGGGGGTGATATAAGTAGCAGGGTTGAAGGGTACGGGACTGGACTCAATGAGGTTGACATTTTGGTGGTTTGGTAGGGGATTTTGGGTGATATGAGGCTGCTTTGGTGGTGGCTCGATGATATTCTGGTCGATGAGGTCTTGGATGTCATGGCGGAGGCGCATGCAATCATCAGTGTTATGGCCGGGGGCTTGGTGGTAAGTACATCGCTTGGTCATATCGCAGTTAGGCGGGAGCGGGGTATTTCGAGGCTGGAGTAATTGGAGATGGCCTTTTTTGAGGAGGCGATCTAGGGCTGAGGAGAGAGAGATTTCTAGCTTGGCAAAATTGCGAGGGGGCTTTTTCTGGAAAGGGCGGTTGGAGGAATTTGCCTGGTTGGAGGGTTGGTATGGCCTTGGAGGATATGCCATGGGTTGGCCGCTAAGGGCATTGACATCCGGGGGATTCCGGGAGTAGTTGGGCCTTCTTGGCTGACTCGGAGGGTCTTCCTTTTTGATCTTCCCCTCCCTGATAGCATCTTCGATTCGGGTTCCGACTTCAAACAACTCCTCAAAGGTGGAGATGGACTGGTAGAATAATTTCTCATGATAGAGCGGCTGCAGATTCCGGATGAGCATCCTTACCTGTTCTTTCTTGATTGGCCGGTGGGTCGTTTGGGCTACCTTGTTCCTCCATCTGCTCAGAAATGCAGCGAAGGATTCATTGTTGCTTTGCCGGGTTGTTTCCAAATCCCTGATGGTGACATCCAGCTCTTGATTGTACGAGTAATGATCGACGAAGACTCGAACAATGTCCTCCCAGGCCCGGGTTTTGGAGGCTTCCAAGGTCAGGAACCATGATAGTGCAGATTTTCCCAGAGTTTGCGGGAATAGCATCGCAATGTGCTCGTGGGTGCAACCCATGGACTGGAAGATACTCATACATAGCTTCACGTGGCTTTTCGGGTTTCCCGTTCCATCAAAGCGATTGATGGCAGGCATTTTGAAATTCTCTGGCAGTTTCAGCTTGACAGGCTCGAAGAGGCCTTCCAGATCTAACATGTAATCGTCGATACCCTTGCTTTTCCTGAGTACGCTTTCCAGTTTATCGACCTTGTCCAATTTTTCTTGGAGCTTCTTCTCATACGTAAGCGGTGGGACCCCTTGAAACCAGTTTTCCTCCCCATTATTCTCATGTAGAGGAGGTTCAAACCCTGGTGGCGGAAACTCGGGCAGAGGTCGCGGCTGTTGCTGCTTCAGTTCTTCCATGAATTTTAGGACTTGGGCTAGACTGTCTGATTGTTGGCTTATAGTCGCTCCCAATTCAGTAACCTTGTTTTCCAACTCTTCCCTATTCATGCTGACGTAAGCTGTCGGACTGATTCTGATTAACCGATTATCCGAACTCCTGACCCAGGAATAAGACCCTGACTGCTGCCCTTGGGAATCTATACTGACCTGACAGATTTTGAAAGGACTAGATTAGATCTTTGACAGTGGCGACTCTAGGCAGACAAAGATAGTGATGTGGACCGACTCGAAACAGTGCGTGCAAATTGATGGGGAATGGTGCATGCAAATGGGACAAACATGCGGATGTAAGCCCTAATCTATATGATGCTCCTATTTCTAACAGATAGCAGCTAAACAAATAAGGTCCTAGCCATACAGAGTGTGCTAACCTTACTTTCTAGTATGATCACCAAGGGATAACATGGATTTCCAAGATACTTCGGAAATTTTGGACAGAGTTTCTGTGGGAAACTGGTCAATATGGTCATATTTGGGATATTCGGACAGAGTTTCTGGGGGAAACTGGTTAATGTGGTTATATCTGGGATATTTGGACAGAGTTTCTGGGGGAAACTGGTTAATGTGGTTATATCTGGGATATTTGGACAGAGTTTCTGGGGGAAACTGGTTAATGTGGTTATATCTGGGATATTTGGACAGAGTTTCTGGGGGAAACTGGTAAGTACAGTCATAGTGATCATACTTTCTAGCAGGTTTTCATACTCCTATGTCTCAAGACCGACAAACAAGGTTTGCGGTGTATATCTTTGCGAGCATGGAGCAGACATCCTTGTCATGATGCTTAGGCAGGTCAACTCAATGTGACCACATGTGAGTGATTGCCTTGGGAATCATAAGAAAGAGGTCCTGTTCTATGTCACATAAGCGTCTACATCGCTCAGGTAATCCCATCAGGGCATACAGCAGTTATATCACGTTGTCCTATCTGAAAAGATAAATGAACAGTCCTATGAAAGGTTCTACAGGAATCTATATGCAAAGGCTAGGTTTAGTCAAAGAGGGTCCGTTGACGAGAGTTCCAATATACCGTCAGGGAGACAGTACGGAGGTTTTTACTCTTTTTGATATACCTTGGAAGGTACAGTATCAACGGTGACTTGTGCCCTGGCACAGCAAGACCTGAACAATGTCAGCGCCGCGTTTCAGACACAGTCGGAGGGGGGAAATGCAAGAGTGCAATGCAGTGAACCAGACACAGTAAAAAGATGATTTTAAGGATGCTTCTTATGAGTCAAACCTCTGTATTATTTTATTTTATTTTTTAAAATAAAAATCCCCAGCAGAGTCGCCAGATTGTGGATACCGGGCTTCGGACCACTTCTCTTGTTTGAGATTGTTTTGGAATTGATTTGAATCAAAGAAAGAAAATAGGTCTGTTGAAAACAAATACAGAGTCACCACTTGGTCTTTAAGGAACCAAGAAACCTAATTTTGACTCACCCAAATGGATAAAGGGCACCGGCCCTTCATAACCAAAGAACTTGGTTCGGGGTTTTGGTACGAGAGAGGAAGGAGCCTTTGTCGCGACTAAAACACCCTAAACTAGCCCCATCTTTCGACGGGCCTCAATTAGCATCCAAATAATCATCTTATACTATGTATGGTTCGGCAATTAATACTATGATAGTATATTACATTACATAAGAAACTTGAAAATGGAAGATCTAAAGATAAAATATCATTCATAAGATCTAAATCAAATATCATACAATGTAAAGTGAAAGATCACACAAATGAACCTAGGAAAAATCGTCTAATCATATATCAATTAATCAAGTTTTCCTAATCTAAAGGGGGACATGAATTGTTCTTGAAACAAATAAACAAAGAAATCAAAATATGCTTAACAAGCTAGTATGATGCATGTTGTTCTTTGAGAAAAGAAGATCTCTCGATCCCCGGGACGGATGAGAAAGGATGATTAGATCAAAGGGGAAGCATGAATGTGTGATCAAGTTCATTCCTTATAATCTCCTTGGATTAAGAGTTACAAAAACCCCAAATCTTGCATGAATACAATGTATGTGTCTAAAATGTGCAAAGGTTGTAGTGTGTTTTGTGTACATGGATTTCTAGAATGACTTAGAAGTCTAAAATGTGTATGAATGAGTGAATGAAATTAACATAGGATGTGTACAAATGTAGTATGAACTACTTCCTAGGATATGAACTAATTTGGAATGCATATAAGCATCAAATCAAAGAATGAAAGTTAAAATGTACTTGCTGTGAATAGTGGACAGAACAGTATCACGATCTTTTGGAATTTGAAAAGAGGGGTTAGGAATGTTTTCAATGCATGATTTTTATGGAGATGTTCCTTATTGTGTCTAGAACACAACCCAAAAGGCCAATCTTGAATAGCTATCACAGATTGAGAGAAATTATATAAACAATAGGGGTCACTCAGAAACAGAGTTCGTACTGTCGACTGAAATGTTTGAAAATCTTAGAAAATGAAAAAGAATGATCTAGAGGCCCATTTTATACAGAAAGTTTCCTAAGACATTGAATTGTAAGGGAAAAATAAGTTAGGACCACCCCTTTTGGAAAAGTTTTCTGGAAAAGAGGTCGTAAGTTGACCTAGCTGCTGTGACAGCAAAAACAGAATGTTTGGAAGGAATGTTGGGACCCAAATGGATCATTTCCAAGTACTTCCAAGTCAAACCAAAAATCATGGGTGTTCTCCAATGAGTTAGGAAGACTTTCCAAGTGGCCTTGTATCCATATGTTGAGTATTGTGTTCTAGAAAAATCTTTGAACTCAACTCACTCACTGTTTTGACTCATTGTTTTGAAGATTTTGGAGAAAACAAGGTTTTGTTTCTTGAAACCAAATGAGAGGGATTGAGAGGGGTTTTGAAATAGATGTTTTGAAAACATGTTTCCAACACTCAATAAGGATCATAGCCACTTAGAATACCTACATCAAACTCATCTTTTAAGAACCTCCAAGATTGTTGGAGAGATTTATTTTGTTTTTGGGCATAACTTCAATACATTCCAAGAATACCTTGGAAGTATTGAGGTTATGATCATCATCTATCAAACATGTTTTTGAGGTCAAGAGCTACTATCCATGAGGATTCACTCACCCAAAACTTCATGTCATCACTTAGATGATGATGAACTAGTAAGTAAATAAAGAAAATAAAAAAGAAATGGGATGAGAAGAGATGAACAATAAATAAGCAAGCAAGTAGATGATAATCAATAGATGATATTCATGAAGCATGAGACTTGTAGATTGGTGTATCACTCATACGTAATGACACTAGACATGGAAGAAGCTTCCACACTCTTGAATGCTCACTAAAATGGTGGTTGGGAGTATTGAATGTTGAAGTAAATGGAAGTAATGAAGTAAAAACAAAGTTAGAACTCGCTTTTGTTTTGAAAAATCAAAGAAGAAAGCTTCTTTTCTCTCCACTCTAACCTTATCTCTACACTTTCTCTCCCAAACTTTCTCTAAACTTGCATTTGACTCCCCCCAAAATGAGGAGTAATGGGGTGTTTATATAGGCCAACTTGGGGTGTTTTTGGGATTTAGAAAGTACTCCCATTGGCTCTAAACATCTGAAATCATAAAACCACGTCGTTTTGGATTTTAATTAATCAAAATGGGACCACAAAAGTATTTACAAAAACTTACTATTCTGGAGGGGAGTGCCGCGGCGGCACTGGGCCAGTGCCGCGGCGGCACTGCTCCTCCCTTCGTCCAGATAATGCTGTTTAGGCCCCCCGAAGTTCCAGTATTCGCGAAAAGGCCCTATTTCGTCCGAAATTCACAGAAAATGCGTACGAACTCCAAATTGGGATTGTGATATACCGTTGGAAAGGTAATGGAGTCTACTTTACATAAAAAATAGTTCGGGGATAGGTCACTTTGAAAAGTTTTGCGGTATTCGCGATAGAAGCCGATTTGATCGCCTTTTTCGCCTTTGGAAATTCATAATAAATTCGTTTTAACTCCAGAAATTATGTGCGATATACCGTTGGAAAGCTATTGACCTCTTGTATCCATGAAAAATATTTAAAAATTGCTTCGGTGCCCCGATTCCAAAGTCAAATCTTGGTCAAACTGGTCAAACCTGGGATTCCCGGGAAGTTCTAGGAACCTCTGGGAGCTCCCAGGAGCCGACGTTTTCGCTCGATTCTCTTTTAAAACTTATTTTAATACTTTTCTAATGATTCTGGTGAATCTGGACAATTTCGATCAAACTTGGTCAAACATGGTCAAACCTTGGTCAAACCTAGTCAAACCTTGGTCAAACCGGTCAACGGGGACTTTCCGGGAACTTCCGGGACTTCCGGGGGTCTCTGGGAGCTGACGATTTCTTCCGGTTTTATTTAAAAAACTTATTTTATCACTTTTCTTACGACGTAGCATGTCTTCAGAACTTTGGGACCAAATCTGGGAGTTTTCGGGCTTTTAGGGGCATTTTGGTCATTCTGAGCATTCTGAGAGATAGAGCTGACTTCCGTGAGTCCTTTTGAGTCTTTTACGATCATTGCGAACCACCAATCTATGGGTCTCCCAAATCTGATAGCCGACAAAATGGGGTGTCTACATTCGTTCTTTTGTGTTTGTGATCTAGTTCTAATCCATTATACCTTAAACCACTGTGTTGCAGGTGCATAGATGCGATGTAATGATTTTCATTTTGTCGGTTCTTGGGCTGATTCAGAATGTCGTTGTGGTACCTGGACTAAGGGTGAACTCACACCCTGCCCCTTGCTACATCAAGACCCTGAAGCCCATTCTCTCATTGATGCTGCTCAAGGGTACATTCCATACCCACCAGCCCTCCTGGACATCAATCCATACGGAAATATGGGATTTCAGGATGACGATGATGTGGAGGAGGAAGAAGACCTGTACATGGGACGAATGGTGGATGATGCACTCATGGCACAATGGGAAAATGATGATATGTGGGAGCCATGGGAAGATCATGACCTCCAGGATGTCGTCCCAGACCGCTATAATGCCATCTTTGTGTTCGTGGACGATATCCTTGTTCCTGAGTTGGTCCCATACCGCTATGTGCACCTGAGCTTCCTGCTATTCAGGCTCCAATGCCCCTTACCAGCCAGTGCATTTTGGGAACCTATGCCAATAGTGAGGTTGGAACTTGTCACATTTCTTTGTATTTTTGTTTCTGTTCATTGTTTTTCTTTTCGTGTTAATCCGTGTTTCTTGTGTTCTGTTATTTTAATTTCGGTTTGTTGTCTTTTGTCCAGGATTATCACTATGTTCCTAAATGGTATTCCGGTTTTCCTCCCACATCAACTGATTCATGGTCTTGGGCCCTACATAAGGCCCCCACACACTCCGCCGCGAGAGGACAGTCCGTTGCGAAATTATACCCCTTTATCCATGTCTCCATCTGAATCACCTCTTGCATGGGCTTTCAATTCTTTGGAGACGTCAGACTTGTGTGATGATATCCTTGCTGCTTTTCGATTGTTCTGGGAAAGGGAATCATCAAGTTTGGACTTCACTTCTGAAAATTCGGCGGGTTATGAAGAGATTGTGGAAGAGGAAATCTTTATACTCGAAGATTAGTGCTGCATTTCAGTTGTTTCCGTTCATTTCATCTTTTGTTTATCGACTGAAGTGTAATCCTTGACAGAATTTTATTGGTTTTAGTTTTATTTTTGGTCTTCTTTAGTTAAATAAGATCTTAAACACAGTTGGAGATAATAATGTTGCAATTTGGATGCGATCATAAAGTGTTATTTCTATATAAATTGCAATTTTCTATTCTGAGGATGAATTTTTGTTCTACATGCCTGTAATTCAACTGCTTTTCAGTCTCTCTGCATGTCCAGAATTGTTTCTAATAGTTGGGTGTGATGTGGTTCATGTTTCCCATTAAATTCAGAAATTTTTGTGTTCGATTGATCGAACCCATTTCGATCGATCGAAACCTGGATGTTCAAGCGCTTGCATTTTCTTTTCAATCGATTGCGGGATTTGTTTTCGATCGCTCGACCATAGTTCGATCGATCGAACTCCGCATTTAAATGAGGCATCTTCAGAACACCTCTTCACTTCCCTCAGTTACACACACTCAAGCGCTCGAGCACAGAGGGGTGGGCGACTCGGCAATTTTCGTGTCCTTGCACTCAATAAGACGCCCAGATCACCCCTCTAATCATCTCATCATCCCCTCAACCTCCACTGTGTATTTCTACACCAAGGTAGGCTCCACTTGTTTTTGTCTTACATTTCCTTAATGATTGTGTTAGAAAATCCCAAGGGGTGTCCCCTTGGTCCTAGGATTTCCTTTTGATAGTTCATTGTTTGTGTACTTTTCGTTTCCTTTGCGTTTCTGCGATCGCTGCACATCGCTATGTTCGATCGCTTGAACTGGTTTCGAGCGATCGAACAATGTTTGAGCGATCGAAGCCTACTCTAGTTCAATCGATCGAACTCACTTAGATCGATCGAACTCCAGCAGTGGCAACTTCTTTATTCTTTTCTTCTGTTATAAATCTGTGTCATGTCATGTTTATTTTTCAGGGCTGCCATATGAATCCAGTGAAGGGCTATCATAAGTCCAAGCCCCTCAGCCTTATTATACCAGATCGGGTACCCGCACATGGGTTCCGGAATGACGAGGACAGGCTATGGTATGAGCGGCATTTTCAGGCACGGATGGTGATGATCGAGCGCCCTATTGAGCACATCTGGTCGGAGAGCCCATGGTTCCTGACACGGATCCGTTCTATGCCTCATTGGTTCCATCTCCTTTCATTGGCCAAGAGTGTCAATCTGCCCTGGATTCGAGGTGCATGTGCGACTATGATCCGCGACCCGGTTGCACCATTCACCTACCATGCCTTCTTCCGGAGTCGCCCGTTCATCATCAGTCCCGCTACCGTTTCAGCCGCGTTGGGGGTACCAGAGGTACCTGATTATGTTTGCCCCCACCGGCCTGATGCACCAGTGACCCCACCATCCACTATTATCCGTGAGCTCACTGGAGGCGCCGTTCCGTCTTGGGATGGCGAATCTTTGATTGAGGACCACTTTCTCACTGATGGCTACCACATGATCCACCTGGTCCTCAGCAACTGCCTCCTAGTGACTTCCTATCGAGAGAAGATCGCGGCTTGGTATGCGCGAGTCTTATATGCCGTGGGGACGGGACATCCAGTTTGCATCCCACGCCTCTATATTGACTTTATGGTCCACCCCACCCGTTTTATCTCGTCTAAGAAGCACCTGAAGGGTGCTTGGGCTATTCAGAGGGTTATGGCTGATGCCGGTTTCCCCGTGCTTACTGGAGATGATGTTCGCCCTTCTCCCCGCCGTTTCAGCGAGGCGGCGGCTCGCCGCTCCGACGCCCAGAAGAGGAAGCAAAAGGGGAAAGGGACAGCGAAGGTGAGGGGGAAGAAGAAGAAGCGTGGTGGGACGGACACGGAGGCGGGAGCTTCAGGGACACCCACCGAGGTGGAGGAGCTTGATTCCGATGATGATGACGATGATCCGGTTGCGGCGGTTCGGCAGTTTGAGCTGCGACAGCGGTCGCAGACTCAGGCCCAGGGAGAGTCTTCTTCTTCTGTGCCTCTCTCGACAGTTCACGAGCTACTATTGGAGGAGAGAGAGGCCAGGATTAGACTTGAGGGCCGGATGGACCATCTACAGACCTTGCTGGAGTCCATATTGATTCAGATTGGGGTTGATCAGGCTGTTCACTCTACTCCGCATCCATCGATGGCCCCGGCTGCTCCTCCTGCTGCCGATCCGTCATATGTTGCTACTCCTACTACTACAGGTCCATCCACTTCTTCTGCTGCAGCCGATCCACCACTTGCCGATCCATCTGCTGCTGCCCCTGCTACTACCTCGTTGCCGCCTGCTCCCATTGATATCCCTTCTGATGTAGCTGATGATGCACCGTCCGGTGTCGATTAGTTTTAGTTGTGGAGGTGGTGTTTTTGTGTTTTTGGTTAGTTATTGTACTGACTTTTGGATATGTTGTTTGGATGTTTTGGTTGGATTTATTTGGTAGTTTGGTTCTGTATGGACAGTATTTCTACTGCTTGTATTTTATTCTGTTCATATTACAGTGGTTTAGATTGTTTGGATCATGTTTTTATCGTGTTACTTTTATCTATTGATCCTGTTTGTTTTGGAGATTGTGTTATGTCTTTTCTATGCTAGGTTGCTATGCTTGCGATCATCAATTTGCTCCATACAGGTGATACCCATCTATTTTATTTATTGAAAATCAACTTCTGGGGACTTTGTTGTTTTCAGTTGGGGGTAGGAGATAATAGATAGGTATACACCCGTAATGATCAGATTTTGCACTTGGATATGTTTTAAATTTAATGAGAACACAGTCTGTTAAACCGCTTTAAAATTTGAAATTTTTAAAATTTTGAAATTTTTAATATTGACTCGTATTGTTAGAATAACTCTGAATAATCTCTCCTGCTTGTTAATTAGACAATGACACATTTGTAGTATTCTCATCTTTTTATGGATTAAATCCACGCGTTTTCTGTATCACTGAAATGAATTGCATTTGTGAAGCTATTATGTACCCAACACTTTTGCACACTAATTGGCAGCTATGTAGAAAACCTGAAAATTGAGTTAATATGAATATTGTGCGAAAAGAACAAGTAGTGGAAGCTAATAACCCTTTGTGAGCTATTGAGCCAATCGTCATTTCTGAGGGGATTCTCATACATTGTCAAATGGTCTTTCTCGCATTTACATGGTGAATTCATTGTTAAGTCTCAGTTTTCTTTAAAAAGTTTTGATTGCTTGTTAGAGGAGAACGTTCAGGATTTACCAATTACACTCAATGAACACTTAAGTGCTAAAAATTGAAAGTTGAGAAAATGATTCAAGCCATCGTTTACCCATTCTATTACCTGATATAACTTTCACTTACATTCATTGAATTGTTTCATCCCTGATCCCACACCAATTAAATATTTCCAATGTAATCACAAGAATCCATACCCTTGATCTATACCTTGACCTCATTGAGCCGTTTGATATATTTGTTGAGAATGAGTCATCAAAGTATGTGAAATGGAAGGAAGTAGTTGTGGGAGATTTTAAAAAAAAAAAAGAAAAAAAAAAAAAATGAATGAATGATGAATGAAGGAGAATAGAAAAAGAGCATACGAAATGAATGGGAGATTGGGTGGAGAAAAGAATAAAGAATAAAAAGAGAAGTTGAAATTCCATCACATACTAAAAAGCACACTCTTCTCTACAACACTCCCACCTACTAAATAAAAGCCGCAATTCACAGTCTTGAAGATTCTCAACAATTGATTTGAACATGGAAGTGTGAGTTAAGTTATCCACGGTATTTTGCTCCTCTAGTAAGTAGTGTTCCATTCATGAGACTATACACTCTTAAATGTCCGTTTTTCATAGAGTCAAGTATGAAAGCATTAGCACTTAGAATATCATCCTTATCAAAGCTTTCATACGATGTGCTATCATTGTAAAGCAAGTTTCCGAGAGACGTTCTTTTTTAGTGTGACCAATGTGAGAATTGAGCTAAAACTGCAAGTTTTCAAAGTACAATAGTCTAGATAACTCTTAATAGGGTTGCATGCATAGTTGTTAAATTCACACACACCCGGGTGCATAATGGTAATACATTTGTTATATTTTACTTGGTGATATAGGGGAGCATGTAGATTTCTTGCATGGGTTGATAGAGGATAGTATATTATTGTAGAGCTGAATTAACAATTCAATGGAAGGGGGAATTCTACAAGTTATTCTAAATCTTTTTGAGCTTAAAATTGGAGAACTTTGTGGGTATATTCACTGCAAACCCTCACGAGACAACACTCGTGCACTAGGGGGAACCTAGGGGTTTAACGGCTTGTTGCATTCGCTAAATGCAACCGCGATTCCTGCGAAAGTGAGTTAGGATCTTTCTTTCTATCTTAGTTTAGGTTGTTTTTAGTTTTCCTTTGTTTTCTTAGTTGTGGTAGTATTAGTTTAGGAGTTTGTAGTTTATTTTATTTTTGCTTTATCGCTAGGGACTAGCAATAAGCTAGTTGGGGATTGTGCAAAGCGGAGGTATTTGTAAAATACAACCGCGCTAAAAGGAAGAATTGTATTAGTTTTTATCACAACTTCCCGTGTTATCTGCAATTTGCATTGCAAGGCTAATTTTCATACAATATGATTAATCTATGATAAGTTGTATTGTTTTAGCTGTTGTTTGTGCAGATCACTGCTGTGTGGACTAAACAGATGAACATCAGGATAAATGGAATGCTGGAATGAAAACAAGAAAAGTCAAAGCTGAAATTTGATGTTCGATCGATCTAACATAGTTCGATCGATCGAGCGTTCGATCGCTTGAAGAGTGTTAAAGCGCTTGAGGCTTACGGGTTCGATCGATCGAGAGAAGTTCGATCGATCGAACGTGGTATTTCCAGTAACATTCGTGTGCGCAGCAAATGCGGGTTTTAAACCCTAGTTTCTTAGGTTTCTTATATATATGTGTATTGGATACGTCCAAAGGGACGCCCACTTTACATTTTTACAGTTTTAGAGAGAGAGACAGAGAGTTTGCTTGTGTTTTGTAGGTTTTCATTGAATTTTTGCATTGTGAACCGGATTTCACTAAGTTAATACTAGTACTCTTCGTTCCAGGTTATTTATATATTGCTCATTTACATTCTGCACTTTGTAGTCGTAGTTTAATCGTTCATCTCGTGGTATTGTATGCTAGATATTCTCGAATCCATAGTATTTATAGTTTTCATGAAAAACTTGCAACCAAACAAGGTTTTAATGTTTTCTTACGTTAAATATCAATCTGTGACACTCCAGACGATGTCTGAGTAGTCCCAGGTTGAGAGAACACGATGAAACAGTGATCTCCAGCTTTTGCCATGCAGCAGAATAATCGCTGTGTTCGATCGATCGAAGTTAGTTCGATCGATCGAACCAGGGACAGTCAAGCGATCGAAGTCAGTTCGATCGATTGAGGGATGAAGGTCTTCGATCGATCGAAAGCGCGTCGATCGATCGAACTCCCTGATTCTTGAGGATGTTCCCTGCAGTATTCCAGGACCTTTTTGTTTTAAGATTTGTTATCATTCTGTCCCAAAAAATGCTCAGTCTGTCAAAACAGTTTTTAAAACTAAGGCCCCTAAGGCATTTTCTTTCAATACATTTTGCAAACCATCTTCAATGCTAACACCATTGAGGATGCGAGTCTTAACTATTGGATTAAACCGCTTTTACGTATTTTAATTTAATTGTGATGATATGGTCCCGGTCATGAAAGGGCCATGGATTCTCTATCTTTAGAGGAATACGGAAAACTGTGGGTAATGTACTCCTTTGTGCTTCAAGGCAACTGCATGGTAGACAGCTAGATTACTGCGGATTCGTGTAATCCCAACACTTTCTTCTTAAAGTTAAACATCCTAATTTAGAGTACTGTTTTAATTAGCTAGTTAGATCGTTAACTTAATCTTAATTATTTTCATTAGTAATCTTAGCTGTGGAACTTTGTGTTCTGCACCATCGTTCAATCTTATTCATTTTGTTTTGTTTTCTTTGAGGATAATCTAATTCAAAAGGTCAACACCTTCCCTGTGGGATCGACCTGGTCTTACCAGTTACTACTTGCACGTCTACCTACACTTGGGTATTGCACAAGAGCGCACAAGATTTTTCACGTGTCAGTTATGAAGGGCCAGTGCCCTTTATCCATTTAGGTGAGTCAAATTGGGTTTCTTCGTTCCCTAAAGACCAAGTGTCAAATCAGTATCTGTTTTCATAGACTCTTCACATGAAATTTCAAAACTCAAAAACCTTTCCGAAACAAAAGTAGTTGACCCCCCCCCCCCCCCCCCCCCCCCAATGCCGTGTGTCCCCAATCTAGTGACTCTGCTGGGGACTTTTTATTTCAAAACAAAATAATACATTGGTTTGACTTATAAGAAGCATCCTTAAAATCATCTTTTTATTGTGTCGGGTTCACCGCACTGCCCTTCTGCATTTTCCCCTCCGACTGTGTCTGAAATGCAGCGTTGACATTATTCAAGTCTTGCTGTGTCAGGGCATAACACACCGTTGATATTGTACCGTCCAAGGTATATCAAAAAGAGTAAAAACCTTCGTATTGTCTCTTTGACGGTATTTTGGAGCTCTCGTCAACAGACCCTCTTTGACTAAACCCAACCTTTTCATACAAACTCTTGTAGAACCTTTCATAGGGCTGTTAATTTTTTTCTTCAGATAGGACAATGTGATATAATTGCGATATTCCCTAACAGGATTACCAGCGCGATGTAGATGCTTATGTGGTATAGAACAGAACCTCTTTCTTATGATTTCCAAGGCAATCACTCACATGTGATCACATTGAGTTGACCTACCTAGGCACCATGATAAGGATGTATGCTCGGTATTCACAAAGATATACACCGCAAACCTTGTTTGTCAGTTCAAAGACATTAAAGTATGAAAACTTGCTAGACAGTATGATCACCTGTCCTTTTATATACCAGTTTCTCCTAAAAACTCTATCTAATGCCCTGATATACCAATTTTTCCCAGAAACTCTATCCAAATTTTCTAAAAATGCCCAAATATAATAGTTTCTCCCAGAAACATTGTCCAGTCCAAATTTCCTAGAAATGATTAGGAATTTTTGTTTCTCCCTGAAACTATTTTTGAATTAGCCAGATTTCCTAGAAATCCCCGTTTCTCTCAGAAATTTTGTCCAACTCATCCGAAAATCCCTATTTCTCCCAAAAACCATGTGACCTTAAGAAATTATGATATCCCATGGTGATCATTCTGAAAAGAAAAGTTTGCACACTTTGTATGGCTAGGACCTTACTTGCTTAAATACTATATGTTTGAAGTAAGAGCATCATATAGATTAGGACCCGCATTTGCATGCTTGTTTCGTCAGTCTGCATGCACTGTCTCAGTCGGTCTGTACACAAGTAGTCAACGCTTGTTAACATCACTATCTTTGTCTGTTCGATTATCACTGTCAGAATCTGATACACTTCCTCTCTAGAGTCTGTAGGTCAGTATAGATTCTCAAAGTTAGGGACTAGGATCCTTGTCTTGGGTCAGAAGTTCAAAAAATCGTTTGGTCAGAATCAGTGTGCCGAGAAAATTCAACATGAATTAGGAAGAATTAGAGGAAAAAGACACTGAATTGGGAGCAACCTTAAGCTAGTATCTGATTGCCTAGCCAAAGTTTTGAGTTACATGAAAGAACTAAAGTAGCAGTAGCAACAGCCGCAGTACCCACCAGGGTTCCCACCACCACCACCAGGGTCCATGCCACCACCACCGCCTGGGTTTGTACCACTTCCTGTCATTGTACATGAGAATAACAGGTAAGAAGAATGGTTTTATGTGGTCCTGCCACCTGCATATGAGAAAAAGTTTCAAGAAAAGATGACAAATTAGACAAGTTGTAATGTGTGTTGAGGAAGAGCAAGGGGGTTGATGATTACATGTTAGACTTGGAAGGCCACTTTGAGCCTGTCAAGCTGAAATTGCTAGAGAACTTCAAATGCCTACCCTTGATCGTTTTGACAAAATCAGAAATCCTAAGAGCCATGTGAAGTTGTGTATGAGCATCCTCCAATCAATCGGCTACACCCATGAGCACATTATAGTGCTATTTCTGTAAACCCTCACAAAATCTATAATGTCATGGTTCCTACCTTACAGGCCTCCAAGACACCGCTCATGGGAGGACATCGTTCGGATGTTTGTTGATCACTATTCCTAAAATCAAGAGCTGGATGTCACAAATAGGGACTTGGGGACTGTTCACCAAAACAAAAATGAATCCTTCACTGCATTTCTGAGAAGGTGGAGGAGTAAGGTGGCCCAAATGACTCACCGTCCGGTTGAGAAGGAACAACTAAGAATGCTAATCTGGAATTTATAGCCGCTCTACTAAGAAAAATTGTTCTATCAGTCCATCTCTACCTTTGAAGAGATGTTTGAAATTGGAACCCGGACTAAAGTTGCTATCAGAGAAGGGAATATCAACAAAGAAGAGCCGCAAAGCCAATCAAAGAGGCCCAATTACTCCTGGAACTCCCCGAATGTCAATGCCCTTACTAGCCAACCCATGGTATACCCTGCCCGACCGTACCAATCCTCTAACCAAGCCAATACCTCCAACCATCCCTTCCAAGAAAAGCCTCACTGCAACTTTGCCAAGCTAAAAAACTCCCTCTACTCAGCCCTAGATCGCCTGTTCAAGAAAGGCCATCTCCAACTGCTCAAGCCTCAAGATGATCCACCCCCACCAAACTACGATATGTCCAAAACGATGCCTACCACCATACCCCTGGCCACAATACAAACAATTGTATGCGCCTCCGCCATGATATCTAGGACCTCATTGACCAAAACATCATTGAACCACCTCCAAAATAACCTTATGTCACCCAAAACCCCCTGCCAAACCACCAAAATATCAGCTTCCTCGAATCCAACCCCATACCCTTCAACCCTTCTACCTACATGAATCTCTTAGGGTAACCTTTACCTCTCATTGACATCCTAGACTCTGCAGGGCTTCATCTGATTGAAGGGAGAGAGGATGAAAGGGAACAACAATTAGATGATGAACAAAATCTATTTTTTTTAGAAGAACATGACTTAGGGAAAGTGGACCAAAAATGGTGTGACCTGAATAAAGAGAATGATGCCTATATTTAGGTTGAGCCAGAAAAGCCATTTATGGTACCGATTGTGATTGGCTCAAAGAAGATGGAACTATTAAAGGACCTACCTCCGCTGAAATCAACTATCTAACCAGGTCAGGACATCATCGCAACCTGTCAATCAATAACAAGGGAAAAGAGAAGATGGATGAGATTACCGAAGAGGACAAGGATTTGATAAAAAAAATTGAAGAAAACCCAAGCACATCTCTCAATGTGGGACCTCATGGTAACTTACCACAAGCATAGGCAAGCTATTTTGAATTACTTGGCTGGGATTGAAGTCCCCATTGACACTACACCGGAAGATATGGTGTCTTTCTTAAGCGCACACATACCTGATCCAATCATTACTTTCTTTGATGAAGACCTATTGTTAGAAGGGTCCGTACACAACAAAGCTTTATACATCAATGGCGGGTGCAAGGGGCAAGAAGTGCCATTTTGCCTATTTGATACAAGTTTCGCCTTGAATGTTTACGCTCTAAGAACTACCACCTCTTTGGGCATCGATATCTTTGACATCACTCCGTCCATACAATCTATGAGGGCCTATGACAGCACAAAGAGGAATATGATGGGGAGCGTCTCTCTCTATATCCAAGTGGGATCTCTGGTTTGTACTAAGCTACTCCAAAACATAGACATACCTGGCTCATTGAACTTGGTGATTGGGATGCCTTGGCTACATGCTAACAAGGCTATGTCATCCACCGTGCACCAAATGATCAAGTATGTTCACAAGGAAGAAGTGAAGATCATCTCTATAAATAGTTGGGGAAACGAAAATTTATCGAGCTACGCTCCCATCATCGAAATTCAAATGCCGAATTAGAAGAAGGAGAAATTGGGGGATTCTTCGTGGAATGAGTCCACATGATTAGTGATGAAGACAGGTTCCTTAAAATCCACTCCGCAGTGATCAATATCATCTATAAAATGAAATTTTTACCTTGAATGGGACTGGGCCAATGCCAACAAGGGATCTGTGAGTTTCCTTGAATTAAAGGGAAAAAGGGCACATTTAGGTTGGGGTACAAGCCCACTAAAGAAGATATTGATCTGCAGAAGACATGGAAGAAGAGAGTGAGAAGTTTCTTGCCATACCAAAAGACCTTGAATGGATAGTTCATCAAGGAAAGGTGTGATTTCCCCTACTACAGCTTTGCAGAACCTTGGATCCATCAGGCCACAGGGAAGAGATACCATGGCCTTGAATTCCTCGCTAATTGTGAAAGGCCCCCTATCAGATCCGTTATACCCAGAAGAAGTCGTTAAGACCCCAGAGGAATATTGGTTGAAGTACCTTAACACTAAAGCCA
This sequence comes from Hydrangea macrophylla, assembly GCA_033977485.1. Taxonomy (NCBI): domain Eukaryota; kingdom Viridiplantae; phylum Streptophyta; class Magnoliopsida; order Cornales; family Hydrangeaceae; genus Hydrangea; species Hydrangea macrophylla. Next base: position 37,478,282 of record CM066990.1, read on the forward strand.
TCAAGAAGATGTGGGAAGAACTTGCTGAAGAAAGGGAATAAAAGAGGACCAAGAGCCAAGATGATCAGATCATATCAACTGAGGAAGGTCTGAACAATCGGGATGTATAGTCATCTGTCTGTGTCTCCCTATCCTATTTCCCCTGAGACTGTACATTCCATTATTGAGTCAGATTCAGCCGCTGTATGCCTACCATTGTCTGATGTAATCATTCCACAAGTTATGAATGAAGTGAAAGACGATTTTTCTTACTCCCTTGTGTCTACTAATTGTGAATGCATGGATCCCTCCGAGGATCTCTTAATTGAACTTAAACACTTAATTAAAAAACCACTTGCGTATAAAATAATCGAATATACTTTATCGAATAATCTAGGCAATCAAGACAATCCTCAAATTGTGCAAATTGGCTCAATGGATAATGAAGAAGAAAAATAAAAACTAACTCTTTAACAAAAAGAATTTAAAGATGTTCTTGCTTGGTCCTACGAAGACATGCCTAGGGTCGACCCGGACATTGTCCAGCGTTATATTCCCCTTTTTCCTGTCAAGCAGAAAGTAAGGCGTAGGAGACCAGAATAAGCACTCAAGGGCAAAGAAGAAATAGAAAAGCAGTTCAAAGTAGGATTCATTGTCGTCACAGAGTATCCAGAATGGGTTTCTAACATCATATTGGTCCCAAAGAAGGATGGAAAAGTTTGTTTGTGCTTCGATTTTTACGATCTAAACAAGGCCAGTCTGAAGGATGACTTCCCGTTTCCCCACATCGATGTTTTGGTAGCTAACACCGTAGGCCAAGAGTTATTATCATTCATGGATGGTTTCCCAGGGTATAATCAAATCCTAATGGCATCGGAACACTAAGAAAAGACGACCTTCACCGCACCATTAGGAACCTACTACTATAGGGTGATGCCTATTGGACTTAAGAATCCTGTCACAACCTACCAAATCACAGCCACCACCCTATTGCATGATATGATTCACAAAGAAGTAAAAGTATATGTCGATGACATGATCGTGAAATCCAAAGATCAAGAGGGGCATTTGGTAGCACTGGAAAAGTTCTTCGAAAGGTTGTGTAAGTACAAGATGAGATGGAACCCAAAGAAGTGCACTTTTGGGGTAACTTTTGGAAAGCTCATGGAGTTTCTCATCACACAAAGGGGGATAGAATTAGACCTTTCCAAAATCAAGGCGATTCTAGAGATAGCACTGCCACAGAATGAGAAAGAAGTAAGAGGGTTCCTCTAAAGCATCCAGTTCATCAGCCACTTCATCTCCAAGCTCACAACTATATGTGATCCCTTGTTTTGACTACTGAAGAAGGAAGAGAAGTTCCAATGGGATGATCAATGCTAAACCAAATTCGATAAAATAAAAACCTACCTTCAAAATCTACCAGTACTCCCACCACTTACCCCTCACAAGCCCTTGCTTCTTTACCTCTCTGTCTCTGAGAATGCAATGGGTTATATGCTAGCCTAAGAAGGAGAAGTGTGCCACTCTGAAAAACCATATATTACCTTAGCAAGAGGATGACTAGGTATGAGGTCAACTACTTTACCCTAAACAAACACATTAGGCTTTAGTCTAGTGCACTCGCCAACTAAGACACTACATGTTAGCCTTTCTAATTATGCCCATATCCCATTGGTTACTTCTACTATTTGAATCCAATATCAAGTATGTAACAATCAAGTAGGTAAAGGGGAAAACTATAGCCAAACATTTCACTAAGCATGCCGTTGATTCCGAGAAAAATGGAGACTTCCCATTCCTAGATGAGAATATTATAGAAGTCAAAGAAGAGCAGTGGAAGTTATACTTTGATAGGGTAGCTAACATGAAAGGATATGGAGTAGGGATGGTTCTGGTATCACCAAATGGGAACTATACCCCACTGGCAGTCAGCAAAAACTCCACCAACAATACCGCTGAGTATGAAGCATGCATTTTGGGGATAGAAGAAGCCATAGAGTTAAAGTTTCATGTTTTGGATATCTTCAAAGACTCAAACCTTTATTTTATCACAAGCCAGATAAGAATGGAAGTTAAAGGAAGAAATGTTGAAGCCCTATCATGATCATCTTAATGGATTCAAGAAATAGTTTGAGAGCATAGCATTCTTCTACCTACCCAGGGAGGAAAACAAGTTAGCAGATTCTTTAGCCACCCTAGCATCCATGATCACAAACCCCATAGGAGTCAAAATGATGACCTTGATAATTGAGCAAAGACACAAGCCGTCATTCTGCATGATCGTTCCGATCGAAGAAGATGAGAAAGAAGAACCATGGTACCAAGATGTATGGGACTTCATAGAAAAGGGATGTATCTGATGGAAAAATAAGTTTAATTAATTTATTTAAATGCGCAACGGAAAACAAAGTGCAAAAACTTTATTGGTAGCCGGGGTCTATTACTCATCAATTCTATAGATGCGTATATACAAGAGGGAAAAGAGTTTATGCCTTATAGTCTTGAACCCAATTCTGAATCTTTAATCTTCTAGATGGTGCAGCAACTCCAACTAGGTGATCTTCACTCCTATGTCTCATGTGGATGCTTCCAAAGAGGCCAGAGTTGGTGGGAACTCTAATAGGAAGGATAAGAATACTAACAAAACCCTAAAACAGTTTCTGCATCTGTGGTATAGAAAAATGATGATTAAAAATATTTTGTACATAGTTGCCCTATTTATAGATTTCCAAACTGACTTTAAGCCTTCGATCGATCGAAGTGGCTTTGATCGATCGAACCTTTGATCGATTGAAGCTTTTCGATCGATCGAACTTGTCTAGACTTCAATCGATCAAAACTCTTTTGATCGATCAAACCTATCTTGACAAGATCCTCTTGTGCCTTTCCAATCATCCTAGTAGAGCTAAGAGTGGGACCTCCTAGGCTCTTCATTGTTGGCTCAGACCAGTTGTTAATTCTCATGACCAAACTCTTTGATCAGTAAATCAACCAAATGATCAGTTAGTGTTTTCTCCACTATAAAATGGTAACTGAACTCCAACACAAAAGAACAAACCTGAAGCGATAACTAGACTTATATGGTGTACTACTGTCCCTATAGCATCAGCATTCATAATCATATTTAGGTAGTCGGATAAATGATTACTGTAAACCTGAATCATGATTACTTCTTGTATTCCTTAAGTCCCATTCACCCCTCATGATTACCAAACATGTTGATAACTACTTATCAACAAGACTAAAGTTCTCAGTAATCAACTTGGTGACATTCTCAAGGGAATTCTTACTCTTTATCAGAGGGTAAATTCTATCTTGACAACATATGTTCACAATCCTATGAACATGACATACCCAAGATACCCAAGTGTTGATCTTTAAGACCTCACTAATTGGTAAGTCAAAACAGCCATATCCACAGTCAATGTCCATAATTGTCTCAAGATTAAGAACACGTACCTTATACAATTTATGAGTTCCTATCGATTGTTGACAGTCTTAAGTGTCAATAGGAAAGCTCAGGTCCGTCAATGCACTATAAGCACTAGCATATTAACATAGAGTCATAATCTAGTGATTGAGATTCATCACTCCATCCAATGGTAGTTAATCATGCTACAGTGTACACATGATGAGATATCCAGTCTCATCATCCACTGTGACAAATTCTAATTATCAAAGAATAGCAACTCGTATCTCACTTGTATGCATCTCATATATACACAAATTACTTACTATGATACTTAAGGATTAACAATCATCTCATGAAAGAAACATACATAATGAAATATAAAGCTGATATCCATATATTAAAATGTCAATGCCTAACACATAAAGTAATGGTTTGAGGGCACAAACCCAACAAACTCCAACTTGCACTCATTACCATTTAGGATTACATCTGAGACCTAGAATATCGAGATGACGATCAAAGACCTTCTGTGGTAAGGCCTTTGTAAACGGATTAGCACGATTGTCAGCGGTGGCACTCTTGGCGACAGTCACATCTCCACGTTGAACAATATCTCGAATTAGATGATATTTTTACTCTACGTGCTTTCCCTTTCTATAGTCCCTTAGCTCCTTGGACCGAGCCACTACCCCACTATTATCACAGTATAGTGTAATAGGTGATAGCGACACTAGTATCACCCCGAGTTCCATGAGGAACTTTAAGCCAAATAGCTTCCTTTGTGGCTTCACAAGCAGCTGCATACTCTGCCTCTGTAGTTAATTTTGTAATGCATTTCTGCTTAATGTCCTCCAACTAATAGCACCACCTCCTATGGTAAAGAGATGTTCAAATGTTGAATTCCTCGAATCTTTATCTGACATAAAGTCCGAGTCACTATATCCCACTGGAATTAACTCACTGCCCCCGTATATAAGCATGTAATCTTTAGTTCTTCTTTAGTACTTAAGAATGTGCTTAATGGTTGTCCAGTACTTTGGACCTAGATTTGATTGATACCTACTAACCATGCTAACAAAAAAGTAGATATCTTGTCTAGTGCATAACATTGCAAACATGAGACTTCCTACTGTCAAAGCATATAGAACTCCTGCCATGCGATTCCTCTCCTCCTGTGTGTTTGGACACTGGTCCTTGGAGAATGCTAAACCATGTCTGAAAGGTAATAAACCTTTTTTTGAATTTTCCATGGAAAACCTAGTTAGCACCTTATCGATATAACTAGCTTGAGATAATCCTATTAACTTTCTCTTGCAGTCTCGAAAGTGCTTTATCCCAAGGTTATAGCTTACCTCTCCTAGATCCTTCGTATTGAAAGTACTAGCCAGCCATACCTTAACTATTGACAATGTCGCTACATCATTCCTAATGAGTAGAATGTCGTCAACAAAAAGAAAAACAAAAGCCACCACTTTTTTTCACACTTCTTGTATATGCAAGGCTCATCCAGATTCTATATGAAACCAAACGAATTAACCGCTTGGTCAAAATGAATGTTCCAACTTCTAGATGCTTGCTTAAGCCTATAAATGGTCTTTTGCAACTTGCACACTAAGTTACCTTTCCCACCAGCTACGAATGCTTCTGGTTGTCGTATAAAGATGTCTTCCTCAAGGTTTCCATTCAAGAATGCAGTCTTGATGTCCATTTTCCATAACTCATAATCTAGGCATGCAATAATGGATAAGAGTATTCTAATGGACTTTAACTTGGCTACCGGTGAGAAGGTTTCCTCATAGTCAATGCCCTTCCTCTGAGTATAACCTTTCACTCCAAGCCTTACCTTAAGGTCTCAACCTTTCTATCAAATCCTCTTTTCCACTTGTAGACCCACTTACAACCAATGGGTTTAATATAAGCAGGAAGTTCTATAAGTTACCATACCTGATTAGAATGCATAGATTCCAATTCAGCCTTCATAGCTTTAACCCAATGAGCTATATCAACATCATTAATTGCCTCTTCGTAGGTGGTAGGATCAAATTCAGATTCTATAGAGACATCTTTAAAAACTTCTCTTAAGAACATGTATCTATCAGGCTGGCTAATAATCCTCCCACTACGACGAGGTATTGGTGTAGAAATGGTGAAGATGTGGTGTTCTCTTGTCTTACATCGCTTTCAACTATTAGAGGAATGGAGGTCTCTCTATATATTTCTCTGAGATCTATCATTCCCTTAAGTTTATGGCAAAAGATATAATCATCTTTCAAGGAAATAGCATTTATACTAACAAACACTTTCTATTCTTTTGGATCATAAAAATACCATCCATAAGTACCCTTTGGATACCCTACAAAGTAATATACTTTCAATCTAGAATCCAACTTCTTCATCTTTCCTTTCAGCACATGTACCGGACACCCCATATCCGGAGATATTGTAAAGAAGGCTTGCGCCCAATCCACATCTCCTATGGTGTCCTGGAAACAGATTTGCTTGGTACTAGATTTAGTATACATGCAGTGGTTTCCAAAGCATAACCTCAAAGGAATAATGGCAACTTTGAATAACTTATCATCAACCTAGACATGTCTACAAATGTCCGATTCCTTCTCTCCGCTACACCTTTCTGCTGAGGCATACCAGGTGTAGTCAACTATGATAGAATCCCATTTTGTATGAGGTGATCAATAAAGTCATTAGAGAGGTACTCGCCACCTCAATCAGACTGATTGGCTTTGATATGTGTGCCCAATTGCTTCTCCACTTTAGCCCTAAACTCTTTGAACTTCTCAAAGGCTTCAGACGTACATATATCCATACCTAAAGTGGTCATTAGCAAATGTTTTTAAATATTCATAACCACCCCTTGCTCTAATATTTATTGGTCTACACACATCAGTATGAACTAATTCCAACAATGCATTGGTCCTATTGCCCTTTGCTGGAAAGAGCCTTTTGGTCACCTTACCCTCTAAACAAGATTCGCAAACTTCCATTGGTTTTAGAACCGAATTGCCTAAGACAACTTCTTTAACTAGTCTACCAATCCCATTTAGATTGATATGGCCAAGCCTCATATGCTAAAGCCTTGTTGGATTAGTTGAAGGTTCCTTTCTTTTAGATGGTACAGCTACCACAAAGTTATTAAGTTCCATGCATGAGTCTTTAGAAATGTTGGGAGTAATCACATATAAGCCATTAGTTTTAACACTTGAACACATAAGAAAACCATTTCTTTTAATGACAACTTCTGTTCCAAATGAAAGGAATAATTTTGATTCAATAAATCTAAAACAGAAATTAATTTATGTCTCATTAAAGGGACATAAATTACATCTGATAAAACTATTTCCTTATAGTCTAACAACTCTAAAACTGTTACTCATATTGCAGTTGCGAAAACGGTTGTGCTAGATCCTAGAGTCAGCACGATCTCCCCATCACTGCATTTCCTGGTTGATCTGAAGCCTTGCAATGAATTATGGATATGGTTAGCCGCATCAGAATAAATGCACCAAGTGTTTGAAGTATCCATTATAAAACTTACTTTAGTCACATGTGATTCAATCATACCTTGAACTCTTGTAGCTAAGAATTCTAGATAGTTCCTTTTCTAGTGACCCTTCTCACCACATTGGAAACACTTTTCTTTGCCTTGGCCACCCACCTTTTCCTTTCCCTTACCTTTTTCCCTTGGATTTTGTAATCTTTGGGATTGGCCCAGCACTTGGACCACTAGTGCCAACCTTCTTCTTCCCTTTCTTACCTTTAGGTACAGATCGGGAAGCGGAAGAGCTTTTCTCAACGTTCAAAATGTTGCCCCTAGGCTTGACACCCCTTCCACTGCCAGTAAAGAACTTATTAATTCGCTCATTAAAAAATTCATTTGATTCATATTATAGTTAAGTTTAAATTGAGCAAATGACAGTGACAGTGAATTGAGGATCATATCAACTTAGGTCTGTGCGTCGATGTTGGCACCTAGGCTCCAATTCGTTCAAATAATCAATCATTTTTAAAATATGTTCTTTGACTTGAGGCTCTTCCAAGATCTTGGCACTCATTACCTTTTATATGGAAACCTATATAGTAGGTCTGCCATGCTCCCCAAACATTTCTTTCAGCGATTTGATAATAGCACTGGAAGAATCATTCGATTGGAATTGGTGTTACAACACACCAGTCATAGAGGCCATAATGTAGCAACATGCCATTCCATTCAATTTCTTCCACTTATCGAACTCGCGTCTAGCAGCAGTTGAAGCATTTGCAGCAGGTTCTTCAGGGCATGGGGTGGTGAGGACATACATGTGATCCTCCATAGTTAAAACGATGTCAAGGTTATGGTTCCATTCAGTGTAGTTATTTCTAGTTAACTTGTTTTGAGTGAGCATAGTGGCAAGCGGACTAAATACAGATCCAGACATTATGATTACTGAAAATACAAACAGACAAAATAAATATGGATATCAGAATTTGACAATTTCAAATAAGAGAATCCTTAAAACTCTTATTTTAAAGCAAAGTAGCCGGAATATCAAAGCGAAAGAGTAAAGCCTGCGTGTGGCGGTAAATACTCAATCTTTTGATTAATCATAACTTATCCGCTATGCAACTCTTGCAAAACAAGTTATGACTCCCGAACCTATTTGATCTCTAAGTTTCTAAATAATGCCCCATATGGGATCCTTTATCCATAGCTTAGCTAGTGTGCACCATTAACTAGGATACAATCACAACCTCCTCAAGTAGTGCCTCTGTGTGGTGGTCACCCTCTAATACGTCTGATTAATCTTATCCTGAGGAAGTTCATATCTAGCAACCAATGAGTAGTGTACCCTCCGTATGGAGTGATCACTCATTCTGAGATAACACAGAATACACTACTCATCTTACAGTGAACCATTAATGGAATATCATGGGTGTTCTTAATAAGACCCTCTCCCACTAGATTTAATAGTAAAAGATTTTACATTTTAAAAATTATTTATACATTACCCATAAATACGTAATGTTTACTAATGCGTTGAAAATGGTTTTTGATTTTTATTTTAGAAAACTTGTTTTACATGCATCCAAGTAGTAACAATGTATAAAATGCCAATCACAAACCAAGCACATAGAACAAAAAACTAAAATGAATTAAAAACATCCAAATGATGCCTGTATCTCCCATGGCTCTATCTCCATAGAACTTCCTTATTGGTTTGATAGCCTCCGACCCATCTTCATGGACAATGGCTTCTTGCTCCATCTTTATGGACTTCCTAATTGTATTACATTGGACCTATGCTTCTTTCGAAGCTTGCAATTTATCTAGAAATTGAAAAAATTGCAATTAAATAAATGGCTAGGGAAACCGGTACAACTTTCCTTTTCGTAGGATTGAAGTCGCAGCGCCCTTTACATGACTTAAATCAAACCAAAATAAAATACACACCAATCTCAAACATTTTAATACAAAATTTAAAACCAGAAGTTGGTGCCATGGGAGATAGCGGACTAGTCTTGCTACAAAGTGGTAGTTGCATACACAACCACGCATATATAACAGAATATATGTGTATTGGAACCCTTAATTGATTCGAATATTCCATAAACTCTTTTTGGAAGAATTTAAACATTAAAATAGCATCAGTGGTTCTCTGTCACACTTGATCTATTGACACAGTCCGATCGATCGAACTGTTAATCAATTGAACATAGTTCAATCAGAACTTTAAGTTTCACAGAATGATTTAAAATTTTGCAGAATAGTATAAAAATAAAGTACATCATTTTAAAACTTTTAAAACTGTGAAAAGAACATCTGGACAGAGAATCCATTTTAATTGATCGAACATACATCAATCGATCGAACAGAACAGTAAAGTGACACTTCTTTCATGATATGTCCTAGCACGATACCCTATGTCACCATGAAGTGACACTTCTCCTAGTTAAGTACAAGATTCTTTTTTATACATCTCTTGAGAACGTTATCGAGTCTTTTAAGGCATTCATTAAAAGAATCTACGAAGATAGTGAAGTCATCCATGAAGACTTCCCAAAATTTCTCTACCATATCACTAAAAATGCTATGCATGCACCTTTAAAAGGTTGCTGGCACATTACAAAGACCAAAAGGCATCCTCCTATCGGCAAATGTGCCAAAGGGACAAGTGAATATGGTTTTTTCTTAGTCCTTAGGTGCTATTTCTATTTTGTCATACCTCGAGTATCCATCTAAAAAGCTGTTGTGCTTGTGGCCAGCTATTCTTTCTAGAACTTAATCAAGGAATAGTGGAGGGAAATGGTCCTTTGGAGTGACTGAATTCAATTTCCTATTATCGATACACATATGCCACCCCATGGTGGCTCTAGTGGGAACTAATTTACAACTCTAATTTTCAACAACCGTGATTCTTGACTTCTTGAGAACCACTTGGGTAGGACTTACCCACTCATTACCGAATATAGGATAGATTATCCCCACATCCAATAATCTGATGACCTTGGCCATCACCACCTCTTTTACGTTAGGTTAATCCTTCTTTGCATTTGGCGAGAAGGTATGGCTTCATCCTCTAGGTAAATCGTGTAGGTGCAAATCTTAGAAGAAATGCCCCTCAAGTCAGCTATACATACTATAACTCTCTTGTACTCTCTCAAAATTTCATCAATTTTCCTTTTTGACAACGATCAAGTTGGGATGAAACCACCACCGAAAGCTCTCATCCTTTCCACAAAAAAATGAAAACTTGAGCTTACTTGGTGATGATGCCTACTTTTGGTATAATATAAGAAAAGATTTGTATGTGGTTTGCCCTGTCAATTAACAAACTTACATTCGTGGGTGTGTCTGAGCACTTTCACTATACTATAAAGTGGTCGGTGACTTTGAGTGAACCAACAATGAACTGGCACAACCAGAGGTCGGTCGGGCCTGATGCTATGTAAGTATTGCGTAAGAAATTCAATCTCTCCCTCTAAGGGAGTGAGGGCTCTCTTTTATACATACGAGAGACCTCCTCATACATGGAAACTACCTAGATAAGGCAATGAAATTCGATTAGGCTTAATTCACACAAATCGTGTGAATTTCCTAATGGGATTAGAAAACTATCTATAAATTCTATTAATCTTCTAGTTGGTATAGGAAACTGTCTAGAAGGTTTTGGATCACGTCCTAGAGCCTGGCTGAGATGTGCCCATAAGGAGCCATGCCTATGATGAGCCATACCTGGGTGGTATTCCAGACCCATAGGTTAGGTCCTGCGGAACCTGATAAATAGGTCGAGAAATGTAGGCCACTTCCTTGGAAATGACATGACCAGCCCCTCGATGGCTCAGTGCTCTTTGGTGTGGCCGTAGAGCTTTGTTCTCATTGGTTGAGTATCTTTATTTGTATTAAGTGCCCCCATTTCCAAGGATAAATTAGTATTCCATTAAATGAGGCTTGGAAATTTATAGAGCTCAGGACTACTACTCGAGGTTGGACTGATCGCCTAGATAATTTGGGTTATTAACCCGGTCTAACAACTCAGGAGCTCATAGTGCGCCTTTCCATATGTCAATAAAGGGTTGGTATGGTTAGGATCCAACTAAGCAGGTGCGATGACGACCAGACTGTTACAATCGAACCATTTTTAAGCAACGCCCAGGCTGCCTAAGGTGGCCAGCTATCGGTCTCTAGGTGGAAAACTTCCAGGGCCATTGGATCTGAGTCGATCTGGGCCGTTCGTGCTACCTATATAATGGACACTTAGACGATTTCATTTCCCTACTGTCCTAAGAGAAAAAATACCAAGCAGTTCTAAAGAAAATGTGCTCGACTCAATCTCCTGAGCTTCATTCTATCTACTCTATGGGCCATTGGATCTGAGTTGATCTGGGCAGTCCTAGAGCAAGCCTAGAGAACGGGAACCCTATGGGTTTTGTAAGGGAGTGGGTCTTCTTTTTCCTGAGGTTTTTCTTTTTTCTTAGGACGGGAGGTTCCCTTAACTTAGTAGAACAACTTGATTGATCGATATGTCCCAGGCCCTCCCTTTATAAGTGTTATCTATCCTCTCAGACATTATACATCCTGCAATTTAGGCTCCTTAATCTTCTATCCCTTTATCTTAGATTATGAGTTGCCATACCGTACCTTGGGCATCAGTTACTTTCCTGACCTGTAATAAGGAGATTAGAGATGTGTCATTCTGACTTTAACTCCTCTTCTCATATTCGATGTCCAGGAGCCTAAGTCCTAGCCTTGATCCTCTCTCATTAACTTTCTCTAACTGCCATAGTGAGGGTATAGTTCCTGACTGAACATTCGATGAGGAAGAGGGTCAGAGGTACAATGATCAGTCTTAGATAGGCTTGAGATTGCCTTCTCTTGTGAGGGAACTTTTACTAGTTTGTTTACATCAGACTTAGGTAGAATTAGGGATAGATATGACCTTCTTGGCCATTTCTCACTCACCGTGCCATCTGGCGAGGCCTTTGTGCACTCGTCGGGGTTTATCACCCTTTATGAGGATGCATTAATTGTGGGCCTTCAGCTCTCCCTACATTGGCTCATTTGGGACTTACTGATCTACCTCGGTATTACTCCCAGGTAGTTCACTCCTTATGGCTAGAGATTTCTGATTGGGGCAATTCATCTCTGGCCCAAATGCTTTGGGTATGAGCTAACCCTCTTGGAGTTCCTATGGGCTTACCGACCATTCCCATTGTTCGGGGAGGTCAGTTTCTTTTTCATGACCGCTCGATAGGGCCCGAGCAACAACAAGGGGTGGAAAAAGAAATTCTTCAAAGTGTCCACCCTTGGGATCTATAAGGAAGCTCTGGGAATTCCTATACCGACCATCTGGGTGAGCGAGTTAAGGGGTAAGGTTTTAAGTCTTGAGTCTGCATTTCTTTTCCATGGTTGTTTACTTGTTTCCCAAATTCTGACTAACTCCTGTTTGTTTTGGAATTGGATCTATCGACCTCCAAAGCATCCCGAATTAGTGCCAGGGCAGGATAAGGGTACTCGCCCAAAACCCTGTCATTATTGTCAACATATTGACCTAGACGGGTGACCGAAAGATCACCTTTGAGCCTTCAATTGTATTTTCTACTCCAATCTTTCCTCCCATCATTCCTGGTTAGCCTTTGGTTTTTGAATCTTCTTCATTGCCCCTTCACCTCTTTTCTTTTTATTGCCTTGTTTCTTTTTTCATTTCTATAGAGATGGCTCACAGGAAAGATCTCACCACCATGAGGAAGAAGGAGGCTATCGCTCGGGCAGGCAAAAAGAGAAGGAGGCTGGACACTATCAACAACTGCAGTGGCTAGGGCACGGGCCCCGAGGAAGAACTGGTCTAGACATCTATCCCTAGGGTTAAGGTAGTGTTAGCTACCAAAAGCCCCTTGGGAAGCATCCCAACCGGGACACTCATAGCGGAGTCCGCGAAGATGATTCGGACGAGGGTCTGGCCGGCCCTTTCCAGGGTGATGTTCAGAGGTATGAGGGCATCACCCCTCAGGCCTTGATCGAGTGGCTGTATAGCCTCTCAAATTTTTTAAGTACTTTACCCTCGTCTTTTTCCCTTTTTTTTTTTTAACTTTTTCTCTACTAACTAGCTTTTGTCCCCTTTCTCAGGCTGGTTGTCTGGGGACCAGGGCCGAATCCTACCTACTTATGCTGGCCAAAAGAGCAATTTCTGCTAAGGTTGCCCTTACTATAGAGAGCTTGGTACTGGTGGCAGAGATAACTGCTCTAGCAGTGGAGAGAAAGAAAGCAAAGGAGGTGGAGAAGAATGCCTTAGTTGATGCAGCAGTCACTCAGGATGAGGCAGAGAAGACAACAAAGGAGGAATTCAAGGTCGGCTTCTTCTAGGGCTACACAACCTGAGAAAAAGTGTGGCCTTCGATGATCCCGAGTAGGACCTTGCGACTTACTGGGGAGCTAAATCTAACTTTTAGGATGTGGGGCCCCCTGCAGTTGCAGAGGTTTTTGTTGGAGAAGTAGGCAAAGTGGAGGATTAGGTGGTGGTTGTGGACGATCCTCAGAGCTGATGTACCATCTGGTCCTACTCCCAACCTACTTGCACTAGTAATTTTTTTTTTTTGGGTGGCTACTATAATTGCCCCCCGAGCATTATACTTTTTGTTTTTGAATCAGTAATTAAAAGGCCCTTTGAGGTCACTTTTGTCATAACTGTTCATACTTATACTTTTATTGCCTATGTTTGTTTGTAATTGCCCGTGTCTGGCCAGTTGTTTAGCCTTATAATACTCCTGCCTTAGCAAAAGTTTTAAGACTGTAACAATTAGGGAACACTCGGTCTTCCAAGGACTTATAGGAGCTCAGGATTATCTCAACCTTTGTGATTGGGCAATTCCTATGTCTTGTAAAAGCCTACTCGGGATAGTTGGTCCTCGGGTTTAACTTAAGAGTTTATGCTTGGTCAACCCTGGGCCTTCTAACATCCCGGTCTAAACTCTAAGCATTGTGTGCACTCGGGATTGTCTAAGGGTTCATACTTAGTTAATTCTGAGGCCTATGAATGCTCGGTATAACTTCCTGTAGTTCATTATTCCCCTCTTGCCCCCTAAGCTTTTGGTAAGGCATGTGTTATAGGGATAACTATCTTAGGTAGCCCACCTAAAAGGTTAGAGTTCTAGGGTCTTTTGACTCCTTTATTATAAGCCACCTAGGGGGTTAATCCCCATTGTAGGTTATGCGCCTAAGGGAAGTTAGTGCTCCGAAGCTTGTCGAGGACTTTTGCCATTTATGTAACAGTGGTTTTTTATTGCCTCAGGGGTTGGACTCGAGGTCTTTTTCGGTGCCTCAAGGCTGAGCCCGAGGTCTTTTTACTACCAACAGGATGCTTGATAGATTACTATTTGTAAAAATAAAATTTATTGATCACCAAAGGTACTATGAGGGCTCAAAAAGAGCTACTCAGGAAATTACAACATGAAAAAAACTACTGTGAGGGTTCCTATCTTGATCCAGTGGTAGTACTTCTGTAGGTGCTATACATTCCATGGATATGGTAGATCCTGACCTTTCAATATTTACAACTAGTAGGTCCCTAGTTGGATAATTTGGACAACCCTATAGGATCTTTCCCAATTTGGCCCTAGCTTCCCTTGACTTAGATTTTTAGTGGACTGGTTCACTACTTTAAGGACCAGGTCTCCCACATGGAAACTATGATGATTCACTCTCCTATTATAGTAATACAAGACTCTCTACTTGGAAGCTGTCATTCTAAGATATGCTCGATCCTTTTTCTCTTCTACTAGGTCGAGCTCTGTCCAAAGGGTCTCCTCATTGCCTTAGTTGTTGTAGTGTTCTACTCGGTAGGTTGGTAGTTCAAGCTCTGTCAGTACTACTGCCTCATAGCCATAGGTGAGAGGGAATGGGGTTTCCCTTATAATGGCTCAGGGCGTAGTCCGATATACCCATAGAAGGCTCGACAACTCTTCTATCCTGAGACCTTTGGCTTTTTCAAGTCTGGTTTTGATAGACCATAGGATAGTATGGTTAGTTTCCTCCGATTATCTATTAGTTTGGAGGTGCTCGAGAGAGGAATAGTGATTTAAAATTTAGTACCTAGAGCAAAACTGCCTGAGTATCAGCATGTCGAACTATCTACCACTGTCACTGACTAGTACCCGGGCTACACCGAATCTGCTAAGGATGTTCTTTTCCATAAAGCTTTCCATCTTCTTCTCAATTATGGTCGCTAATGGCTTAGCTCGACTTTTGCACACTTGGTGAGGTAATCAACCGCAATAACGGTGAACTTGGCCTGACCTTGCCATGGGGAGCGGCCCAACTATATCGATTCCCCACTAGGCAAATGGCTAGGGGCTGAGGACTGGAATTTGATGTTCTACCTGGCAGTTAATCATACTTGCGTACCTCTGGCATTTATCGCACCGTTTTATTTAATCCTATGAGTCTCAGACCATTATAGGCCAGTAGTAACCTTGTAATAGGGCTCTTCAGGATAGGGCTCGACCTCTAACGTGGCTTCCATAGACCCTTTCGTGGACTTGGTTAAGATCCCTTTGACATGAGTGGGGTGGACACAATCCAGGTAGGGTATAGCAAACCCTCTCTTATTAAGTACACTGTTGAAAATGTGATATCTTGCCGCCCGGTATTTGACCCGGTGCGCGTTAGCCTTCTCGGTCGAGAGGTCCCCGCTCGTGAAGAACTTCACAATGGGGTCCATCCAATTGGGACCTACGTCGATCGGGTCCACCTCCATACCTTCTGAGTTTGACACATTATGTTCACTTATGTATTCTACTTTGGTTCCCTAGAGATCTGACTCTAACAATGATGCTAGTCGTGCTAGATGGTCACCCTGTGAATTTTTTTCCCTCAGAATCTAGGTGATAGACAATCCTTCAAGCTTTTCGGTAACTTTCCTGACAAGGGCTAGGTAAGATACCATATTATCCTCTCTGGCTTCATATTACTATAAGACTTGGTTAACAACCAGCTGGGAGTTGCTATGCACTTTAGTAGGGCTTCATACTTAGCTTCATTGTTGGATGCTTGGAACCCAAACCTAAGGGCGTATACGAGCTGAATTCTCTCAGGTGTGGTTAGGATTACTCTGGCCCCACTACCCTACTTGTTGGAGGATCCATCCACATAAAGCACGCAAGTCAAGATCTCGGGTTGTTGCTAAGGTGGTAGGTCAGGCATGGTTGATTCTTTGATTGGGCCTTTTGAATAAGTAGATTGGATAAAGAAGTCTGCTACTGCCTATCCTTTAATCGCTATCTGAGGCCTATAGATTACTTCAAATTCTTCTAACCCAATGCCCACTTTATAAGTCTCTTGGACGTCTTAAGTTTTCACTGAAACCTACTCAGGGGCTGATCCTTCAGGACGACTATGGTATGAGCCTAGAAATATAGGCAAAGTCATCGGCTTGAGGTGACGAGTGCAAAAGAGAGCTTCTCTTTATGGGAATATTGGCTTTCTGTACCTTGAAGTGCCTAACTAGTGTAGTACACTGAATACTATATCCCATGTTCTTCTCTGACCAAAGCTGAGCTTGCCACCGAGAGTGATACTGCCAACTATAGAAACAATTCTTCCTTTGGAATGGGCATTGAGAGTAAAGGAAGTAAAGCCAGGTACTTCTTGAGTTCCTGAAATGCCTTCTCATACTCTTCTGACCACCGAAGGCCTTACAAAGAATTTTAAAAAATGGCAAGCATTGGTCAATTACCTGGGACACAAATATGTTCAATGCAGCAACCAGTCCTACTAAACTTTAAACTTCATTGGTCAATTTAGGTTTTTGCATTTTGATGATGGCTTTTTTTTTTGGGTTGGCCTCAATCTCTCTTCTACTGACTAAGTGCCCAAGGAACTTGCCAGAAGAGACCCTGAATGCATACTTCACTGGGTTCATTTTCATCTGAAACTTTCTAAGGATGACAAAGGCCTTAGCCAAGTGATCTGGATGGTCGGTCTCATCCCGGCTCTTGACTAAGAGGTCATCAACATATGCTTCCATGCTTTTTTTGATTAAATCCTTGAACATATGGTTGACCAAGCGCTTGTATGTCACTCATGCGTTCTTGAGACCGAATAGCATTACTCGATAGTAGGAAGTTCCTTGGTCAGTAATGAAGGAGGTTTCTCTTCATCACCGATATACATGTAGATTTGGTTGTACTCTGAGTATGCGTCCATGAACAAAAGGAGCGAATGGCCTACTCTCGCATCCACCAGGAGGTCTATTCGTGGTAGTGGGTACAATCCTTGGGACAGGCTTTATTCAAGTCAGCGACGTGTATACAAAGCCTCCAATTGCTATTACTTTTCTTTACTAAGACTACATTTGCCAACCAGTCGGGGTATCGTACTTCATGAATTGACTTGGCTTTGAGGAATTTTTTGACCTCTTCTGGAATTGCTACCTGTCTTTCTGAGGCCATACTTCTCTACTTTGGTTAACTAGGCAGAAGCTCGAATCCATGTTTAGTCAGTGGGACATGACCTTGGGATCTATCCTTGGCTTATCTTTATGACTCAATGAGAAGATGTCCTAATTTTCCCTCAAGAATTGGACTAACTTTTCTTGGAGCTCAGATTCCAGAAGTGACCTGACATTGACAACTCGGTCAGGATTCTAAGAATGTATAATTATTTAGGTGAGCTCCTTCATTGAGCTTATCCTATTATTTTCCTCCCTTAGGTCCATTTCTTTAATATTCAAGGCCTCTGGTACAGCGCCTTTGCATAGGGAGTTAATATAATAGCTCCGTGCAATGGCTTGATCTCTTCTCAGAGTCCCTACTCCATGTGGGGTTGGAAATTTGAAAACAAAACTGTAGGTCAACACAACTGCCATAACACGATTTAGGGTCGGCCTCTCTAGATTGACATTATACGCGACCAGGGCTTCTGTAACCATAAAGTTAACTAGCTTGAAAACTTACTACGGAAGAGTCCCTGTTAGCACTGGTAGCTCGATCGTGCCAAACGGTTGTGTGCTGGACCCATTAAACCCTACTAGAGGGTCACCACTGGTCAGAGTCTATCTCGTGATATTATAAGTTGGTGGAATGTCGAGGTAAAAAGTATGTATGTGGAGCTTTCGGTGTCCACCAATACTCGTTTGACCACGTAATTAGTGATCATGAGCGTCACCACTAGGGGATCATTATGAGGGTAGTGTATGCCCTAGATATCATTATACGAGAACATAAGGGTATTGATCGGTGGATGGCTAAGGGGTTTGATACAATCAACATCCGCTTGGTAAGCCCGAGTGTACCTCCTTCTAGCTGACTGTGAATTTCCTCCACTCGGCGTTCCTCCGGAGACCACGTTGATGTTATCGAAGGGCTGTTGTTGCTCGGGAGGTCGAGCATTTTGTTGCTACTGTCTGCTATTAGTGACAAAGTTGGCAAGATGACCCTTCTCAATGAGCTTTTCAATGGTAATTTTTAGCTTGAAGCAGCTCTTAATATCATTATCGTGGTCATTATGGTATCAACAATACTTATCATGGTTTTATTTCTCGGGTGGGCTCTTCAACTTTGTCCACTTTTTAAGTAAGCTCTGGGTTTCGGCAGTGGCCATTACCTCTTGAATAGGCCAGAAAAGTGGGGTGAAGGCCATTGGGGCCTGATCTTAACCCCCCTTCAGTTGATCCTATCTTTGCTTCTTCCCTGGACCCTTCTCAGGGCCTTCGTGCTTCTACTTGGCTTTGGTAGATTCTTTGCCCACGAATCCTAAGCTTTTAGATTAAAAATTCCTCAGTGTCTATGTACCTTCAACCCTCTCTGAGAGCTCAACCAATGTGGTCGGTCGTTTTCTATAAAAGGATGTAGCAACCTTGGCATTCTAAACTCCTAAGTAGACTTGGAGCTTTTGTTGGTTAAACCAATCAACAAAATCCTCTAGAGACTCTCCCTTCCATTGCCTGATAGTGAGAATCTTGGTGTCAAGTTATGGTCGGTGGAGTATGCCTATCAATTGGTTGATGAATTGCTATTGAGCTCCTTGAAATCTTGATTAATTAGGGTTTAAAGGAGTAGAACCACTATACAGTTGGGCTTTCAAAGTGTTAGGAAAGTCTCAACAGTACAGTTCATCGGCATTGGTGGCAAGGGACGTCTAGGCCTTGTAGGTACGGACATTGTTGATTGGGCTTCCCGAGCCGTTATAAGAATCTAAATAAAGTTGTTTAAATTTGCAAGGGATTTTAAACCTCACGATCTATCTAAAGAACGGAGACTCGGTCTCGGTGTTAACTTGAACCTGAATATATTGGCAATCCCGCTAATCTATTTTTCCATGTCCTCAATGTAGGCCTCAATACCTAACCTACTGGTATTCGGTCGATAAGTCGGGTCGGTAGAGGAGGCTTCCTACTCATGGTGCATTGTCTTCTAAGACAAAGCTTGGCTATAACTCTGGTTGATTATGTGCCTAAGATTATCTCAATTTCTGACCAAGTGATCCTGGGTCAATTCACGAGTTTTACGTTCTTGTCTATCTCCCTTAGTAGCATGCCTATCATTAATGATCTCTCGGGCGTGCGTGACATGGCTAGGGTCAGCCCGGACATGTTGCCATGTTTGGATCGTCTCACAACTACACTTATCGTTCCCTGGCCATGACTCAGCCTCTGGGGGATGGATTTGTTGGGCCAACAAGGCTTCAATATGTTGTTAGGTTTGATGCTGGCCCTTTTAAAAGTTGTACCAGAGTTGCGGTGATCTACTTTGAGGACAGGACGACTCCTACTGGCGGCGGGGCTAGTGGATTCGCCTGGTCAGGTTGCTGAGTAGCCTTCTTATTCCTATGGGGAGGCATGTTGATTAGTCAAGAGATTTGTTTCTGGAAATGTTTGTTTCCCATAGACAAAACCAAACTAATGATGCCTACTTTCGGTATAATGTAAGAAAAGAAAACAAGAAAAGATTTGTATATGGTTCAGGCCTGTTAGTTAAGAGACCTACGTCGACAAGTGTGTCTGAGCACTTTCACTATATTGTAAATTGGCCAGTGACCTTTGGTGAACCAACAATGGACTGGCACTACCAGAGGTCGATCGGGCCAAATGCTATGCAAGTATTGCGTAAGAATTTCTATCTCCCCATCTAAGAGGGCAAGGGGTCTCTTTTATACATGCAAGAGACCTCCTCATACATAGAAACTAAATAGATAAGACAATGAAATCAGATTAGGCTTGATTGACACAATTCATGTAAGTTTCCCAATGATATTTGGAAATTATCTATACATTCCTTTAGTTTTCTAGTTGGTGTAGGAAACTGTCTGAAATGTTCTGGATCACATCCTAGGGCCTGGTTGGGCTGTGCCCGTGACGCGCCGTGCATGGGTAGCATTCTTAACCCATAGGTCAGGACCCAGAACCTGATAAACTGGTCGGGAAATGTAGGACTCTTCCCTGGAAATGACATGACCAACCCCTTAATGGTTAGGTACTCTTTGGTGTGACCATAGAGCTTTTCTCTCATTGGTTGAGTAATTTTGTTCATATCACTTGGTAAAGTTTTGAGCTCAAGTTTAGGAGTGACAACATTGGACGGAAGAGGAAAAGTATCCTTGGTGGTAGTCAGCTCAAAATTAGAGGTCTACGTGGCCTCATCGAGAACTCTATCAACATCTACTTCTTTTGTAATTAATTGATTCATACTTTCGAACTCATGATTACATTCAACATAAGCATTGTCGATAGCTAAGCATATTTCAATGTGTTCAAGGCTTGAAACATTATCTTTAAGCAATAAATTACGATCAAGAAAAGGGAAAATGCATGGTTCCATAGTGCTCATGTCAAATGAAAAATCAAAGAAATCTTACACCAATGAGTCAATGAGGGAGACTTCATAAATTTGATTTCCATCTTCCTCATCAAGATCCAGTTGTATAAAGATGGAAAAATATGTTCACATCGAAAGTCATATGTCAAAAGTTAAACGTATGAGACCATTCGTACAATTAACTTGAGCATTAATGGTTACGAGGAATGGACGACCTAAAATGATTGGGATTTGGGAGTTTTCATTTTCAAAGGGTTGTGTATCAAGTACGATAAAGTCCACCAGATAGTAGAAATTACCAAATTAAATAATGACATCCACTATTATGCCTCATGGCATCTTGACAGATCTATTGGCCAATTACAAAGTGACACGAGTTGCTTTAAGCTCACCTAGGACATGTTAGACATACACTGAATATGGTAATAGGTTTAGAGTTGCATCAAAATCAAGGAGTGCTTGATCGATGTGGTGTTGTCCACTGACACTTGCAATGGTAGGACAACTAGGGTACATGTATTTTGGGGGAGCCTTGTTAAGTATAACGGAGCTTGAATGTACGGCCATGTATGTACTCTTCTTAACATTGTGACTTCGCTTGATGGTGCAAATGTCTTTAAGGAATTTAGAACAGGCTGAAACTTGTTGCATTGAATCCAAAAAGGGAATATTGATTTCGACTTTGTTGAATAACTCAAGGTATTGATATTTTTTTTTTAAGTTCTCGACTTTTAGTTTAAGCCTTTGTGGAAATGGGGGAGTGAGATTCAAGAATTCGTGGTCCAAGAATTCGGGATCTTTAGGAAAGTCCTCTTCCAACTCAAAGACAATGACATTTGGGGGCAATGTGTCCATAATATCGAGCTCAACCTCAACTTTAACAAGATTATTGGTAAAGATTGGTTCAAGAGGAGGTTTTTGGACGTTATTATCCACGGTGATACCATTATGTTGGGTAGTGATTACTTTTTCATTCTCGACGGGGCCATTGGAGTTGGAAGCTCCACCATTCATTTGTCTCTTTGGTTTTGGAAGGTTTGTGCGAGAAGCTTTCTTTTATCAACAACTTGTTGATTTTGAAGTAATTGAACTAATTGAGCTTGTAGCGCTTACATGGATTGAGGGTGCAAAGATTGCATTGCTTGAATGGATTGCTCAAGTTGAATCATTCTTTGGGATAAGCCATGATTATTGTTCTCGAAAGGTTTCCTATGAGGCGGGACATGTAGAGGAGGTGCCACTTGATTTTAGTCATGTGGTGGTCCTTGAGATGAGGTTAAACCATGATTGTGAGGTGCTTGAGGTCGTGAGCAAGGAGGATAGTAGTGTTATGGAGGAAATGGGTGTGGTTTTGTCATCCCTGGATCACTACCATAGTTAAATCATGGGTTGACTCCATCTTCCTGGAGGATTATAGACATCACTATGCATGGGATTATACTTAGGCCTAATACTCATCCCAATGGCATGTGCTTGCTCTATAGCTTGACCCTTAAGAATAGGAAGAATTAGGTAATCGATGGCTGAATGCTGAATAATGTCACAAATGCACATTGCGCCACAACAAAGTTAGTGGGCTCGGCGGCCTTAATGGATTCCAAGGCTTCCACTTTCCTTGCAAGTTAGGAAATGGATTTTGCCTCGTTAGACACTTGGTAAAGATTTTGACTCATTAGGGAGGAGGTGATTGGAAGAGTCCGGTCATTAGTGTTAGATGTACCTCTACCACGAGAAGTCTCATAAACATTTTCTAAGTGAACTTCGGCTTGCTCGGCCTCTAATGTCAAGAAACTCCTATATCACATAGGCTTAACCAATTGCTTGGTGTTGGGTAACAATCTACTATAACATATAGAGATTTGGCGATATTTGTCAAAGCCATGGTGTGGACATTTTTGGAGTAGATCTTTAAATCTTAACCAACACTAAGCAAAGGTTTCTTGATCTCCTTGGGAAAAATTTTGAATTTGGGAACCAAAGCTTGTGTCTTGTGCACGGGAAAGAACACCTTATAGAATTGCTTTTGGAGTTCCGATCATATGCCGATGGAATTTGGTGGAAGGGTCACGAAGCAATCTTTGGCCCTGTCCCTTAAAGAGAAGGTGAGTAACTTGAGTCTTATAAGCTTGGGTGTACATCTCTATTGTTCGAATGTGCAACAAATATCATCAAATTCCCTAATGCGCTTATAGAGCTCCTCAGTCTCTCTTCCATGGAAATGGGTCAAAAAATCGATCATACCCGATTTGAAACAGAATGCCCTGCATTGTATGAGAACATAATACATGACGAGGAAAAGACCATTTTGGGTTGAAGATAATCCCCGATAGGTCTTCCAAAATTTGGATCAATACAGGGTGGGGTGGATAATGATGTGGGAAAGGTTGCGGCGGATAAGACGAATAAATCGGAGGAGGCATGGGGGCATGTTGTCCCCATGGCTCATGACAGAATGGATCCATGGTGTTCACACTTTCTGTGGAAAATTTAGCACTGTCCTAGTATATGTCAAATTTCAGATCGTGGTGGGCATATGTGGAAAACTTTTGCGTAAATGATAATGATGGGGTAGATGGTGGCCGTCAAAATGAGCCACTACTAATATCAGAGCAAGTACTATCATGCTCACTAATCTTATGTGCAAAGGGGTTACCTATACCTGGATCACCCGAATTTTGCATTTGAGTAGCTTATCAATTTTCACTTGAAGGCTAATCCTTTAGAGACAATCAACAAGAAACAAAAGAGATCAAAATTAAAAGTATGATAATTTGAAACTAAACTACTATACGTTCTACTTAAGTCCAATCGATTGGGCTCAATACCAATCGAATGGGGTTAAGTGGCAAAGGGGCAATCGATAGGGAAATGTACCAATCGATTGGTGGTAGGTTGTCATATTCCAATCAATTGAGGTGGGGTCCAATTAATTGGACCCTAAAATTCACTAACATATAGGTAAAGTCATTACATAATATATTAAGTAATCATGGATTGCATGCTACCGATCGACTGGCAGGAATCAACTCTTTGACGGTCGACTGAATTGGTCTACCGGCCATACTCCAATAGTCCTCTTTAAGTTGGTTATAGGGAAAATTGTCTTGTTAAAGTGTCAAACTTGTAAAGTGAAAATGAAAGATCATCAACACCGAACTTTCCTTTTACGAACTCTACCTTGTAAGTAGTTGTAACTGCACATCATGGTTGGTCCTGTCGCCCATGTGACAAACAATCAATATTGCATATTCATGTGCTAATATAATAGATATAGTGCTCATTTAATCTCCAAGTTCCTAGTTTTACCTGCATTGTGGAATTAATATGATTTAATGATGATGTCACTCAAATGTGTATAATTATGTGCTTTTACATGTTTTATTGCTTAAGTAAAAATGAAGTCAAAATAATGCAATAAAGGGAAGGAAAGAAGCAGCAAACACATGGGATTATCTCTCATGTGTTTATTAGAATTTAAAAACTCTCAACTAACGGTCTTAAAAAGAAAAAAAACAAAGAAGAAAAAAAACAACCATATGTGAAAGGCATTTAATGCCTTGATAGGGACGTTTATAGCACATATGTATTTCTTCTGTTTCTTCTCTCCCTTTCTTGCTCTCTCTGCAGATGTAATGTGGTGAGAGAAGAAAATTTGGCCAAGAATGGATGAAAAAGGTTGAAAATCATATTCAGCACCATGGTTTCTCCTCTACAATGTCGAACATGATGACGAATCATTCCCTCCTTCACTCAACAAAACGAATCATCTTTGTCTATAAATTCAAACATCCATTGGAATAGAAAGGTAGAAGCCACGAGAACATGGAGAGAGAGAAGTCTAGGAAGATTACCATGTGAGCACTTCATAGAGTCCTTAAGAGTAGAAATTTAAGCTTTTCTTTGCTTTTTCTAGTTCTGAAAGTTCTGAAAAATTTCTTTTCTGTAATTAATGATTTCATGTTCAAAAATATGTAACAAAACTTTTTTTGTAGGTCTTTTGCTAATTTGTATTAGTAAAATATTTCTAAAATAATTGTTTTCTTGTAGGTCTTTTGCTAATTTGTATTAGTAAAATATTTCTATTAAAATTTTGATTTCAAGCCCAAAGTATCTGTAATTACTTTCATCTATTGTATGAAAAATTAATTTTCAAATTTTAGTTTTATTATTGTTTTTAGTATAGTTAGTGATACGCCCGAAGTTAACCATCCCGAGCGGTCTGGACTACCCGAGACACCTTGAGCTGTATATGCACGAAGCCCGACCAATAGATCGGGAAGACCGCGCAAGCATAGCTCGTCGTAGGGACAGCTCACCCAGGCCCCGAGGCATGATCCAGAATGTTTCAGACAGTTTCCTATACAAGTTAGAAGACTAATGGAATGTGCAAATTGTTTCCTAATCCAATTAGGAAACCCCCACAATTAATGCCAATCAATCCTAATCGGATTATATTTCCTTATCGATGTAGTTTCCTTGTACGAGTAGGTCTCTTGCATCTATAAAAGAGACAACTCACCCCCCGTAGAAAGGGATCAATCTCTAGGGTGCATAGCCTCTCTATAGCAATCATCATTATGCCCGGCCGACCTACAATAGCTCCGAATTATTGTTGGTTCACTATAGATCACCGGCTTTTTACAGTATAGTGAACGTCCTCAGACACACACGTGGACGTAGGTTCCTTTTAACAGGGCTGAAACATATACAAAAACCCAGTGTCTCAATCTTTCTCTCTCTCCCTAAACTGCTCTAATTTATCTTAACCAAATATTGGCATCATCAGCTTGGCGCTGTCTGTTGAAAACAACAGATTTCTCAGAAAACAAATCTCTTGGCTGATAGTCATGCCTCCGAAGAAGGGAAAGAAGGCTGGGCAGTAGGCTAACCGAGATGTTTTACCGGCCCCGGTACATGCCATCGCGGCCCTGACACCGGAGCAGATGACCTCGACCCTCACACAGCTCTTGAAGATCCAACGTCAAATCCAGCAGCAGATCGAAGCCTGCTGGCAAAATAAAGCAATCATCCAGTTGCCGGGAAAAAGTTTGGGAACATTGCATAAGGTTGGGAACAGATATTGACCAGATAACGTGCCCGAGCCAACCTGTCCAGCGTTGAGGACGCAATAGACATCAATGGTAGGCGTGCTGCCCAAGAGGAACGGCAGGAGCGTATGGCCTGGGAATCGTTCCAGGGTCAGTCGATCAATAGTCGAGGAAGCCTTAGGCACATGATCAACCAGAGTCATAGCCGAGCCTGATCCCTGAGGACAGCACACCGCCATGAGAAGGAAGCCTCTTGCACTGACCCATCCTACGACCTGAATACCGGTCGGGAATGTGTGGTGGCCCGTATCAAGGATTTGAAAAAATAGATTGAAGGAGTGACCAAAAACTGGGCTAAAACCCTGCTCAGAATCACGCCAATACCGAGACAGAGTCACCGTTCTCAAGCCAGATCACAAGGTTTTCCATCCCGTGCAAATTTAAACAACCTCGTCTAGATTCTTAAAACGGCTCAGGAAGCCTGGTCGACTACGTCCGGAAATATAAGACTCAGATGGCCCTGGCCCCCAACGCCGAAAAACTATACTGCCTGGCCTTCCCCAGCACTTTGAAAGGCTCGACCACTCGATGGTTTTACTCCCTAAAGCCCCGATCAGTCAAAGACTTCAAGGAACTCAGCAAACAGTTCATTAGTTAGTTCATAGGCGTGATCGACCGGTCTCAGCCTGACACCCAGTTACTCACTGTCAAGCAGAGAATGGGAGAGTAGTTGAAGGATTACATTGACCGGTTCAGCCAACAGAAGCATCAAGTCCACAATCTGAATGAAACAATCGCCATTACAACCTTCTGTTCAGGAGTTCAACCCACCAAGTGCGTCACATCATTCCACAGAAATCGACCGGCAACCTTGGCTAAACTCGTAGAGACGGTTGGAAAACGCATTGACACTGAAGAGTTTCTAAAGATCAAAGGCCTCGGGTAAGTAAGAGATGAGCCTTCTAGAGGTAAGCGGAAATCAGAACAACCTGAGAAGAACAATGTAAAGGAGCCAGGATGCTCTGGCAGCTTCTCTAGTTCACAACGGTCAGAGTCTGGTAGCCCCGATCCGACCTCTAGTTCATAGCGATCAAAGTCCGGCAGCCCCGACCCGACCTCCAGTTTACAACAGTCAGGGCCCAATGATCTCGACCTTAACTCCAGCTCAGAGTAATCAGGAGCCCGGTGATCCTGACCCGACCTCCTATCAAACAGTTTAGACGAATCCAACTATAGTGGTACTTGTCCGATCATAGCATGAGGCTCTACAGACTGCCAGAGAGCTCCTACAAAGACATCAGGATCACACCCAAGTCACCCTCCAAAGAACTTAGGATCACACCCGAGGCATTTAAAAGACCTCGGGATCACACCTGAGGCATCCAGAAGACCTCGAGATTACCCCCGAGGCACCCAAAGACCTCGGGAACACACCCGAGGCACCAAAAGACCCTAGAACCATCAATGTTCTAGGTCACCTACTTATAGTAATTGTTCCCTCAATGCCTACCTCAACCAAAGCTTATGGGACAAGACAGAATTAAAACTAAAGGAAGTCACACCAAGTACTTACAGGCCTTGGGGTTAATTGGGTAAGACTCTTAGACAACCCGGGTGCCTATAATACTCAGAGCCAATAACTTCACTTAGGTCTAAATCAATGATGGAGGTAGATAAAACCTGCTAGGTTGGCCCACGATAGAGAAGTAAGAGAAATCCCTAAAATACATTTTGGGTCTCCGCTTAGGTTCAAACCGACGATAGAGGTGACTAAAACCTCTTAGGTTGGCCCATGATAGAGGGGTAAAAATGGACCCTAAAGCAACACGCTTTAGGTCGGCTCCACCAAGATAGTCAAACTCCTTTCCCAACAGTCTTGAGGAAGGCTTGCTGGGCGGAAGATAATCATCCTGGGGAGTTAGCATAAAAAGGACCCTAAAGCGACACGCTTTAGGTCGGCTTTTCCAACATGTTCAAATTCTTTTACCCACAACTTTGACAAAGGTTTACGAGCAGAAGATAACCATCCTGAGAGCTAACTTAAGCAAAAAAAACTTTGAATTAGGCTGAGTCTCAACTCTAGGCCAATTCCCAAGCACTTAAAGATTCCGAACTAGGCTCTTAACCAGTTACCGAGAACTCACAAGACTCAGAAGTTCCAAGGAACTTTCCCAAGCAATCAACAGATTTCAAAACTTGCCCCGATGTAGCATTCGGCCAACCTTGCAAATCGGGGGAAACTGATACACCCAAAATGACCATCTTGAGCGGTCTGGACTACCCGAGACATCCCGAGCGGTATATGCACGATGCCCGACCAACAGGTTGGGAAGACTGCACAAGCGCAGCTCGTCACAGGGACAGCTCACCCAGGCCCCGAGGCATGATCTAGAATGTTCCAGACAGTTTCCTATACAAGTTAAAAGGCTAATGGAAAGTGCAAATTGTTTCCTAATCCAATTAGGAAACTGCCATGATTAATGCCAATCAATTCTAATTGGATTGTATTTTCTTATCCATGTAGTTTCCTTATACGAGTAGGTCTCTTGCATCTATAAAAGAGACCACTCACCCCCATAGAATGGGATCAATCTCTAGGGTGCATAGCCTCTCTATAGTAATCATCATTGTGCCCGGCCGACCTACGGTAGCTCCGAATTATTATTGGTTCACTACAGGTCACCGACTTTTTACAGTATAGTGAACTTTTTCAAACACACACGTGGACGTAGGTTCTTCCATAACCAGGCCCGAACCATATACAAAAAACCAGTCTCTCTCTCTCTCTCTCTCTCTCCCCCAAAACTGCACTAGTTTATCTTAGCCAAATTTTGGCATCATTAGCTAGTAGTTGTAGATGTTCCCTAAAATAGTTTAAAATCCCAAATTTTCAGTTTTTGTAATAAAAATTTCATTCACTGTACAACACAATTTTCAATTAAATTCTAGATTTCTTTGTTACGTAGTTATTATAATGACCTATTAAAACCCCAAGTATATCGTATCCATATCTCATCCCCAAATTAGACTAGGATTTGATTTGACCTTGTTTGTGTTCTTGGAGTTCATCCACTGTGACCCAGCAAGAAATAAAAGTCACATGTTTAGTATTTTATTTTTGGTTCAGTATTTCAATTTATTTATGTTTATTAGCTTAGTTGTACTAAACTTTGTTATTTTGCAGATTCCACGAATTCGATCCCAACTCATGTTAAGTAAAAAAAAGTGTATTAATATTAGTTTTCATTCTTACCTTTGTGTTATGACTTTAATCTTAATTGAACGGTGATTGTGCACATCTATTTAATCTTTCTTTAAAATTTATTTAGGAGACAGTTTCATTTCCAAAAATGGTAGGCTAAACTTTAATTGGGAAAATGTAATAAAAACATAGAAATCACAGCTTTTGTGCACTAATCTTAAATAAGCAAATTTATCTGTGCAGACACCCCATTTTTGTCGGCTATCAGATCTAGGAGACCCATAGCTTGGTGGTTCACATTGATTGAAAAGGACTCAAAAGGGACTCCTAGAAGTTAGTTATATCTCTCAAAATACTTAAAAAGTGGTACAAATGACCAAAATGCCCCTGAAAGCTCAAACACTCCCAAATTTGGACCAAATGTTCTAGAAACACGATGCATTGCATGAAAAGTAATAAAATGAGTTTCAAATAAAAATCAGATGAAATCGTCAGCTCCCAAAGACCCCCGAAAGTTCCGGAAAGTCCCCGTTGATCGGTTTGACCTAGGTTTGACCAAAATCATCCAAATTCGCCAAAAAGTTCTGAGATCATTCTAGATCATGTGAAAAGTACTAAAACGAGTTTTAAAATAAAATCAAATGAAAACATCACCTCCTGGGAGCTCTTAGAGGTTCCCAGAACTTCTTGGAGGTCCCTGGTTTGACTAATTTGACCTAAACTTAACTCGGAGATCAGAGTACCGTATCATTTTTCAAATATTTTTCATAGATACTAGAGGTCAACAACTTTCCAATGGTATATCACATATATTTTCTGGATTTAAAACAGATTTATTACGAATTTTCGAAGGTGAAAAAGGCTATCATATCTGCTTTTATCGCGAATACCGCAAAACTTTCAAAGTGAACTATCTCTGAACTATTTTTTTATATAAACTAGACACCATTACCTTTCCAATAGCATATCACAAGATTAGTTTGGAGTTCGTACGCATTTTTGATAAATTTCTAACAAAATAGGGTCTTTTGCCGAATATCAAATCCTCTGGGGGCTTAAATATAATTTTTTGGGCATCTGAAGAGCAGTGCTACGGCGGCAGTAGACCACTACTGCGGTGGCATATGGCCAGTGCCGCGGCGCCATTCAACCCTGACAAATCCATTTTTGTAATTAATTTTGGGGGTCCAAATTGAATAATTGAAAGCCAAAACGACGTGGTTTCTTGTTCACAGATGTTTGGGACCAATAGGAGCACTTTTTAAATCGCAAAACTACCCCAAAATGGCCAATATGAACGCCCCTTTTCTCTTCATTTTGGGGGGGCCAAGTGCAAAGTTAGAGAAACTTGTAGAGAGAAAGAGAGAAAGAGAGATAGAGTTAGAATTAGAAGTGAGAAAGGAGCTTCCTCCAACTATTTTTCTATAAGAAAGTGAGTTCTAATCTTTTTTTCTTCCATACCTCCCTTATACTTCACATTCAAATCCTCCCCAATCACCTTTTTTGAGCAATTTGGAGTTAGGAATCTACTTTCATGTCCAAATGTCAATGTATATGAGTGAAACACTAAGCTATAAGTCCAATATCTCAATGATTATCAACTATTGATTGTTATTTACTTGCTTGTTTATATATGTTCATCTCCTCTTACCTCATTTCTTTTTTATTTTTCTTTGATTACTTACAAGCTTATCATCATCTGGATGAAATGTTGTTTGAGAAGAGTGAATCCTTATGGATAGTAGCTCTTGACCTCAAAGACATGTTTCATGGATGATGATTTTAACATCAATACATTCATATGTATTCTTGAAGTCATATTCTCAAACAAAACTATGTTTGTGCAAGAAATATTGGGAGTTCTTGATATGAGTTTGATGTCGGTATTCTAAGGGGTTATAATCTCCATTTGGTGTTGGAAATGTACTTTCAAAATCTCTATTTCAAAACCTCTCTTAAACCTCTCATTTTGATTTCAAGAAACAAAAGACTTGTCTTTTCAAAATCTACAAAACAGTGAGTCATTCAATTCAAAATATCATTATGAGTTCAATACTCAATGGGTGGTTGCAAGACTACATGGTAAGTCTTCCTAACTCATTAGAGAACACCAATGATATTTTGTTTGACTTGCAAGCACTTGGAAGGGGGTTGACCCAAACATTTCTTCTAGACATTTTGTTTTCTCTATCACGGCAGCTTGGTTGATTTGTAACTTGTTTTCTAGAAAACTTATCCAACAAAACTAGCCTCAACTCATTTTTCCTCGAACTTCAGTGTCTTAGGGAAATTTCTGTATAATATGGGCCTCTAAATGTTTTGTTTTCATTTTCAAAGATTTTTCTACATTTCTGTCGACAGTACAGACATTGTTTCTGAGTAACCTCTCTTGTTCATATGATTTCTCTCAATCTGTAGCTTCAATATTGATTAAGCTTTTTAATATATGTTCTAGACATAATAAGGATGAACTCCATAGAAAATCATGAATAATAAACATTTCTAACCACCCGTTTTTATTGTTACAAAATCAGCTCACTATTCTGTCCACTATTCACAAGAAGCATGTTTTAACTTTAATTCTTTGATTGGATGTTTACATGCAATCCAAATTAGCTCACATCTTAGGAAGTAGTTCATGCTACATTTGTACATATTCTAAAATAACAATCTTCATTCATTCATGCATATTTTAGACTTCTAAATCACTTTAGCAAATCCATGAACACAAACACACTACTACTTTGCACATTCTAGGATCACACATTGCATCCACGCAAGATTTGGGGTTTTTATGACTCTTAATCTAAGAAGATTATAAGGAATGAGCTTGATCACATATTCATGCTCCCCCTGATCTAATCTTCCTTTCTCATCCGTCCCAGGGATTGTGAGGCCTTCTTTTCTCAAAGATTTACATACATCATACTAGCTTGCTATGCATATTTTCTATTTCTTTGATTATTTGTTTCAAGAACAATCCATGTCCCCCTTTAGACTAGGAAAATTTGATTACTTGATATGTGATTAGATGAATGATATAACAACCTTCATTAACTCATGCATATTCACTTTACATTGTGTGATACTTGGCTAGATCTTATGAATGATATCTTATCTTTTGATCTTCCATTTCAATATTCTTATAATATGCTATCATAGTATTTTTGTTGAGCCAAACATAGTATAAGATGATTATTTGCATGCGAATTGAGGCCCGTCGAAAGACGGGGCGAGTTGAGGGTGTTTTAGTTGTGACAAAGGCTCCTTCCTCTCTCGTACCAAAACCCCGAACCAAGTTCTTTGGCTATGAAGGGCCGGTGCCCTTGATCGATTGGGTGAGTCAAATTAGGTTTCTTGGTTCCCTAAAGACCAAGTGGTGCCTCTGTATATATTTTCAATAGGCCTTTCTTTCTACCTTTTTGAAATCGATTTCTATTTCAAAACAAAGGACAATCGATTTTGTGTGCGCACAATCTAGCGAATCTACTAGGGATGTTTATTTTAAAAAAACAAAATAATATAGAGGTTTGACTCATAAGAAGTATCCTTAAAATAATCTTTTTATTGTGTCTGGTTCACCGCAGTGCACTCCTGCATTTTCCCCTCCGGCTGTGTCTGAAACGCGGCGCTGACATTGTTCCGGTCTTGCTGTGCCAGGGCACAAGTCATCGTTGATACTGTACCTTCCAAGGTATTTCAAAAAGAGTAAAAACTTTCGTACTGTCTCTCTAACGGTATATTGGAACTCTCGTCAACGGACCCTCTTTGACTAAACCTAGCCTTTGCATATAGATTCCTGTAGAACCTTTCATAGGACTGTTGATTTATCTTTTCAAATAGGACAATGTGATGTAACTGCTGTATGCTCTGGTGGGATTACCTGCGCGGGCACCATGATAAGGATGTATGCTCTGTGCTCACTAAGATATACACCTGTAGACACCCCATTTTGTCGGCTATCAGATTTAGGAGACCCATAGCTTGGTGGTTCACAATGATCGTAAAAGACTCAAAAGGACTCTTGGAAGTCAGCTCTATCTCTCAGAATGCTCAGAATGACCAAAATACCCCTAAAAGCCCGAAGACTCCCAGATTTGGTCCCAAAGTTCTGAAAACATGCTATGTCGTAAGAAAAATGATAAGATGAGTTTTTAAGTAAAACTGGATGAAATCGTCAGCTCCCAGAGACCCCCGGAAGTCCCGGAAGTTCCCCGAAAGTCCCCGTTGACCGGTTTGACCAAGGTTTGACCAGGTTTGACCAGAGTTTGACCAAGTTTGACCAAGTTTGACCGAAATCGTCCGAATTCACCAGAATCGTTAGAAAAGTATTAAAATGAGTTTTAAAAGAGAATCGCGCGAAAACGTCGGCTCCTAGGAGCTCCCGGAGGTTCTCAGAACTTCCCGGGAATCCCAGGTTTGACGAGTTTGACCAAGATTTAACTTTGGAATCGGGGCACCGAAACAATTTTCAAATATTTTTTCATGGATACTAGAGGTCAATAGCTTTCCAACGGTATATCGCACATAATTCCTGGATTTAAAACGAATTTATTTTGAATTTCCGAAGGTGAAAAAGGCGATCAAATCAGCTTTTATCGCGAATACCGCAAAACTTTTCAAAGTGACCTATCCCCGAACTATTTTTTATGTAAAGTAGACTCCATTACCTTTCCAACGGTATATCACAACCTCAATTTGGAGTTCGTATGCATTTTCTGTTAATTTCGGACAAAATAGGGCATTTTCGCGAATACCGGAACCTCTGGGGGCCTAAACGTAAATTTCTGGGCGTCTGAGGAGCAGTGCCGCCGCGGCACTGGCCCACTGCCGCCGCGGCACTGGCCTACTGCCGCCGCGGCACTGGCCCAGTGCTGCCGCGGCACTCATCCCTCGCAGAGTCCATTTTTGTAATTTTTTTGGGGGTCCAATTTGATTAATTGAAAGCCAAAACGACATAGTTTTATGTTCACAGTTGTTTGGGACCAATGGGAGTACTTCTAAAACGCCAAAACCACCCCAAATTGGCCTATTTAAACCCCCCATTGCTCTTCATTTTGGGGGGGCCAAGTGCAAAGCTTAAAAAGTTGTAGAGAAGAAGAGAGATAGAGATAGGTTTAGAAGAGAGAAAGGGAGCTTCTCCCATTGATTTTCCATAAAGAAAGTGAGTTTTATTCTTGTTTTCTTCCATCATCCTTCTATATACTTCACATTCAAAGTCCACTCCAACCCTCATTCTTGAGCATTCATGAGATAGGAAGCTACTTCCATGTCCAAATGTCAAAATCTATGAGTGAAACACCAAGCTACAAGTCCAAAATCACATTGATTATCATCTATTGATTGCTATTTACTTGCTTTGATTATATATATGTTCATCTCTCCTTATCTCATTTCTTTTTCTTTTCTTTATTTACTTACTAGTTCATCATCATCTAAGTGATGACATGAAGTTTGGGGTGAGTGAATCCTTATGGATAGTAGCTCTTGACCTCAAAAACATGTTTGATAGATGATGATCATAACCTCAATACTTCCAAGGTATTCTTGGAATGTATTGAAGTTATGCCCAAAAATAAAATAAATCTCTCCAACAATCTTGGAGGTTCTTAAATGATGAGTTTGATGTAGGTATTCTAAGTGGCTATGATCCTTATTGAGTATTGAAAACATGTTTTCAAAACATCTATTTCAAAACCCCTCTCAATCCCTCTCATTTGGTTTCAAGAAACAAAACTTTGATTTCTCCAAAATCTTCAAAACAATGAGTCAAAACAGTGAGTGAGTTGAGTTCAAAGATTTTTCTAGAACACAATACTCAACATATGGATGCAAGACCACTTGGAAAGTCTTTCTAACTCACCATTGAACACCCATGATTTTTGGCTTGACTTGGAAGTACTTGAAAATGGTCCATTTGGACCCAAACATTCCTTCCAAACATTCTGTTTTTGCTGTCACAGCAGCTAGGTCAAATTACGACCTCTTTTCCAGAAAACATTTCCAAAAGGGATGGTCCTAACTTATTTTTCCCTTAAAATTCAATGTCTTAGGGAGCTTTCTGTATCAAATGGGCCTCTAGATCATTCTTTTTCATTTTCTAAGATTTTCTAACATTTCAGACGACAGTACGAACTCTGTTTCTGAGTGACCTATATTGTTTATGTAATTTCTCTCAATCTGTGATAGCTATTCAAGATTGGCCTTTTGGGTTGTGTTCTAGACACAATAAGGAACATCTCCATAAAAAATCATGCATTGAAAACATTCCTAAACCCTCTTTTCAAATTCCAAAAGATCATGCTACTGTTCTGTCCACTATTCACAGCAAGTACACTTTAACTTTCATTCTTTGATTTGAGGCTTATATGCATTCCAAATTAGTTCATATCTTAGGAGGTGGTTCATACTACATTTGTATATATCCCATGTTGATTTCATTCATTCATTCTTGCCCATTTTAGACTTCTAGGCCATTCTAGAAATCCATGTACACAAAACACACTACAACCTTTGCACATTTTTAGATACATACATTGCATTCATGCAAGATTTGGGGTTTTTGTAACTCTTAATCTAAGGAGATTATAAGGAATGAACTCGATCACTCGTTCATGCTTCCCCTTGATCTATTCATCCTTTCTCATCCGTCCCGGGGATTGAGAGGTCTTCTTTTATCAAAGAATAACATGCATCATTCTAGCCTTGCTAAGCATATTTTGATTTCTTTGCTTACTTGTTTCAATAACAATTCATGTCCCCCTTTAGATTAGGAAGTCTTGATTATTTGATACATGATTAGACGATCTTTCCTAGGTTTATTTGTGTGATCTTTCACTTTACATTGCATGATATTTGGCTTAGATCTTATGAATGATATCTTATCTTTTGATCTTCCAATTTCAAGTTTTCTTATGTGATGTAATATACTACAATAGTATTAATTGTCGAATCAAACATAGTATAAGATGATTATTTGGATGCTAATTGAGGCCCGTCGAAAGACGGGGCGAGTTGAGGGTGTTTTAGTCGCGACAAAGGCTCCTTCCTCTCTCGTACCAAAACCCCGAACCAAGTTCTTTGGTTATGAAGGGCCGGTGCCCTTTATCCATTTGGGTGAGTCAAAATTAGGTTTCTTGGTTCCTTAAAGACCAAGTGGCGACTCTGTATCTGTTTTCAACAGACCTTTCGTTTTCTTTCCTTGATTCAAATCAATTTCAAAACAATCTCAAACAAGAGAAGTGGTCCGAAGCCCGGTATCCACAATCTGGCGACTCTGCTGGGGACTTTTTATTTTTTTTTAAAACAAAATAATACAGAGGTTTGACTCATAAGAAGCTTCCTTAAAATCATCTTTTTACTGTGTTTGGTTCACCGCATTGCACTCTTGCATTTCCACCCTCCGACTGTGTCTGAAACGCGGCGCTGACATTGTTCAGGTCTTGCTGTGCCAGGGCACAAGCCACCGTTGATACTGTACCTTCCAAGGTATATCAAAAAGAGTAAAAACCTCCGTACTGTCTCCCTGACGGTATATTGAAACTCTCGTCAACGGACCCTCTTTGACTAAACCCAGCCTTTGCATATAGATTCCTGTAGAACCTTTCATAGGACTGTTCATTTATCTTTTCAGATAGGACAATGTGATATAACTGTTGTATACCCTGACAGAATTACCTGCGCGGTGTAGACGCTTATGTGGCATGAGGCAGAACTTCTTTCTTATGATCCCCAAGGCAATCACTTACATGTGACCACATTGAGTGACCTGCCTAGGCACCATGGTAAGGAAATATGCTCCATGTTCACAAAGATATACACCGCAAGCCTTGTTTGTTGGTCCTAGGACATAGGAGTATGAAAACTAGCTAGACAGTATGATCACCATCATAACCTGTTTCTCCCAGAAACTCTGTCCAGATATCCCAGATATAACCATATTGTCCAGTTTCTCCTAGAAACTCTGTCCAGATATCCCAGATATAACCATATTATCCAGTTTTCCTAGAAACTCTGTCCAGATATCCCAGATACACCCATATTAACCAATTTTTCCCAGAAACTCTGTCCAGATATCCCAGATATAACCATATTAATCAGTTTTTCCCAAAAAAAAAAAAAAACTCTGTCTAAATCTCCCTGATTTCCCAGATATACCAGTTTCTCCCAAAAACTCTGTCCTATCTCCTAGAAACTTTATCCAAATTTCCTAGAAATATCCAAAGTACCTGTTTTCCCAGAAGCTCTGCCCAAATCTCCCAGATTCTCCAAAAATCCAACATCTCTGCCCAAATCACCCAGAAATGCCCAGATATACTTGTTTCCCCTGGAAACTCTATCCATATTTCTCAGAAATACCCAAAATACCAGTTTCTCCTAGAAGCTCAGTCCAAATCAACCAGAAATCCTTTTTTCTCCTAGAAACTCAAATGACTTCTAGAAATTTCTCCGAATCTTCCAAACCCATGTTTCTCCCAGAAACTCTATCCAAAATTCCCAAAGTATCCCGTAAATCCCTGTTATCCCTTGGTGATCATACTGGAAAGTAAGGTTAGCACACTCTGTATGGCTAGGACCTTATTTGTTTAACTTCTATCTGTTAGAAGTAGGGGCATCATATAGATTAGGGCTTGCATCTGCATGCTTGTCTCATGTGCATGCACCATTCTCATCAGTCTGCGCACACTATCTCAGTCAGTCTGTACATAAGTCAGTCCATCTACCAGTCATCCTGGGTCAGAAGTTCGAGCAGTCTTTTGGTTAGAATCAGTCCGCCGAGAAAATTCAACATGAATCAGGAAACTTTGGAAGCCAAGGTCACTGAATTAATAAATCAACAGTCAGATCGGCTGACTCAAGTCCTGAAATTTATGGAAGAGTTCCGACAACAACAACCACAGTACCCACCTAGGTTCCCACCACCACAAGGGTTCATGCCACCACCACCGCCTAGATTTGGACCGCCTCCCGAGAACAATGGGGAAGAAGAACGGTTTCAAGAGGTCCCGCCGCCTGTATATGAGAAAAAGCTCCAAGAGAAAATGGACAAGGTCGACAAGCTTGAGAACATACTAAGGAAGAGTAAGGGAGTCGACGATTACATGTTAGATCTGGAAGGATTGTTTGAGCCCAACAAGGTGAGGCTACCCGAGAACTTCAAGATGCCTGAAATCGACCGTTTTGATGGAACTGGAAATCCGAAGAGCCACGTGAAGTTTTGTATGAGCATTTTCCAGTCAATGGGCTGCACCCATGAGCACATAGCTATGCTGTTCCCTCAAACCCTCCAGAAAGCCGCACTATCCTGGTTCCTAACCCTTGAAACTTCCAAGACCCGAGTTTGGGAAGATGTTGCTAGAACTTTCATTGATCATTACTCCTACAACCAAGAGCTTGATGTCACCATCCGAGAT
Source organism: Hydrangea macrophylla (assembly GCA_033977485.1). Taxonomy (NCBI): domain Eukaryota; kingdom Viridiplantae; phylum Streptophyta; class Magnoliopsida; order Cornales; family Hydrangeaceae; genus Hydrangea; species Hydrangea macrophylla. The sequence goes on from CM066990.1 coordinate 37,516,640, forward strand.
CTGGAAACTACCAGGCAGAATTTCAATGAGTCCTTCGCTGCATTCTTGTGCAGATGGAGGAATAAAGTAGCCCAAATGATCCACAGGCCTGCTGAGAAAGAGCAAGTACGTATGCTGGTCAAGAACCTGCAACCGGTATACCATGAAAAACTATTTTACCAATCCATCTCAACATTTGAAGAGTTGTTTGAGGTTGGGACTAGAATCGAGGATGCTATCTGTGAAGGCAAGATCAATGGAGCTGGGTCACTGAAAAAGGAGAAGAGACCCCATACCTTTGGTGAAGATCAAGAGAGCCTAGATGTCAATGCCTTGAGCCCATCATCAAGCCAAAATGACTGCAGTAAGAGGCACAAGAAAGGAAACCAAAGAGTCTTCACACCACTTGACATGAGCTTATCCTCCGCTCTCAATCAGCTTGTTCAAAAGGGCCACCTTGTACCTTTGGAGCCCAGTAAGCCTCCTAATCACCCACCTCCTGGGTACAATGAATCCAAGTATTGTGATTACCACCAAGACCAAGGCCATGAGACCGACAACTGTAAGAGGCTCCGTCACTCAATTCAGGATCTCTTAGATGATGCGCCGCACCCCAATCCAATTCACTACCTCGGTCTGGACCAACCCATGACCTATCCATTTCAATGATCCCCTTCACTGAGGACCATGAATGTTGAACCTGTGCCGGTGAAGCGATGGTGTTTGGGACTTTTGCTATCAAAACAAATGAGGATGCTCTTTTTTTTAAAAAAAAAAAAAAAAAAAGAATAAGCGAGTCACTATGACATTCCATTTGAGACCGGGTCAAGTCCAGTCGAGTCTGTTGTGTGTTTTGTCTATTTCAAGTTTAGTCTTGTGGTCGAGTCCGTCTGTCATCAAGTTGTTATGACTCTGTAACCTTCTCTAGTGATGGAATGAAGTCTCATTTTGCCTAATCTAATGTGCCTAGTCATAGATGCATGAATCGCTGAACTGAAGTGTCACTTTTCAAATTACCATGGATATTACTGTGCTAAAAAAAAATATATATATATATTTTTTTTTTACTCAAACAAAAAAAATCCTGAAAGGTCAAAGTCAATTTTGCGCTGACACTGATGAAGAGCCGAGAATTGAATAGCCTTACTTTAAGAATTTAAAGATTCTCTTGCCTCAATCTTGAAAAGACATACTTGAAACTGACTTGGGGCTTGCCCAACACCCTTTCCACCATTCCTACCATTTCAAAGCCTTGGGCCCAACCCAATTGATAGCCATGCGAACCTGTGCGGACTTGGTCCTTGATGGTAGCCAAACATTTCAGTGAGTTTCATCTCCACTTTCAAAAAAAAAAAAAAAAAAACAAAGAAAAAGAACAAAAAGAGCTCGCTAGGTTGAAAACCCGAAAGGGCACCTAGGCAAAAGTGAGAGCTAAAAAGGTGTTGATTTCCAAAATCTGACCCTAGCTAGTCAAAAGGTTGAAGAAAATTTTGATGAAACAAATAAGGGAATCATACGCTTCAAGATACATCTTAAGAACGTGCCAAGATCACATTTCAAAAGGCACGGAATGACCACAAATAAATTCCGAGAGCTGACATGCACATTCTGGAATTCTGAGATTGCGATTGAAGGATCTTGCAAGAATCAACTACATGAAAAGCAAAAATTGACTGGCTAGGCAAAAGTGAAAAGGATCAATCCTCAAAACAAAAGAAAAAGAAAAAGAAAAAGAAAAGAAAGGGAGATTGAAACTGAATCTTTTTTATTCAAAGCTACCACAAGTGGCTCAAGTTTGAACTTCTTTGACGATTGGTTTGAAAAACCCTCATACCTCAAACCCCTTATTTCAAGCCTTGCCTTGAACTACGCTCGACCTGATTCCCACTCGGGGATACGTAGGCAACCACATCGGTTCGGTCAACACCATCATAATCAAACCAATTTCTTTCAAGCCTTGCCTTGAACTACGCTCGACCTGATTCCCACTCGGGGATACGTAGGCAACCGCATCGGTTCGGTCACCCCACCTACCCAAAAATCAACCCGCTTCTTCCCAACCATGCCCGAACTACGTTGGGCCTGATCCCCACTTGGGGGTACGTAGGCAGACTTTCAAAAAAAAAAAAAAAAAGAAAAAGAAAAAAAAGAAGGATGGCTCGCTAGGTCGAAAATCCGAAAGGATGCCTAGGCAAAAATTAGAGTTAAATCCAAGGTGAGCAATAACAAAAGAGAGAAAAGAGCTTGCTAGGTCACCTCACTGGTGCCTAGACAAAAGTTATGAGCATTTGAGAGATTAAAGTCACGGTCCATGCCTCAAACCAGAAAATCACCTTCCACACTAGGGGCAAACTTTGGCTACCCGCCTCGTTTGCCTGACTTTTACTATCTACCCTTCACACAAGGGGCAAACTTCGGTCACCTACCTCGTTTTCCCAAAACCTCCAATGAACCTTTCTCCAAACTAGGGGCAAACTTCGGTCATTTACCTCGTTTGCCTACCGATCCCACTTCATGCCCTTCAAACTAGGGGCAAACTTCGTTTGCCACCCGATCCATATACACCAATGGTAAGCCTTCAAGAACATTGTCTTGAATAGATGGAAATGGAGCGTCTTTCATTCCATAAGCTAAGGCACTAATTCAAAGCACATCTTGAGAGAAGCAAAGAAATTGATTAGATCAGCAGGGAGGAATTTTCAAAAATAAGATTCACCATCAAAGGATGCCACGTTAAGGAGAGAAGTAAACACAAAAGAGAAATGGTACATCATTTATGACAAAAGCACATTAAGTTTTGGCAAGTCGACCTTGTTTCAATTTGGTGTCAAATGTGTCGTCCTCGTGCGTCAATGTCTGTCAAGTTTTTCAGTCTGTTGTAGTCTCAAATGTGTAAGTCAATAGTGACTAATAAATTTTTCAAATCAAGTTATAAAGAGCATGCCAATACAAGCAGGAGTACCAAACACCATTACTACACCGGTCAAGGTGTCAGCATGAGAAGCGTCCAAACTTGGGGAAAATTTTATCCCTTTCCAAACCGTCGAAAGTTGACCATCATCTTTCTTCGTTCATGCAACATAAGTCCATGAGTGGTTGTTGATGATCTTCATTTCTCCTAGCAACATAAGTCCATGAGTGGCTGTTGATTCATCATCTTTCCTCGTTCATGCAACATAAGTCCATGAGTGGCTGTTGATGATCTTCTTTCATCTGTGCAACATAAGTCCATGAGTGGCTGTTGACCATCATCTTTCTTCGTTCATGCAACATAAGTCCATGAGTGGCTGTTGATGATCTTCATTTCTCCTAGCAACATAAGTCCATGAGTGGCTGTTGATTCATCATCTTTCCTCGTTCATGCAACATAAGTCCATGAGTGGTTATTGATGATCTTCTTTCATCTGTGCAACATAAGTCCATGAGTGGCTGTTGACCATCATCTTTCTTCGTTCATGCAACATAAGTCCATGAGTGGCTGTTGATGATCTTCTTTCATCTGTGCAACATAAGTCCATGAGTGGCTGTTGACCATCATCTTTCTTCGTTCATGCAACATAAGTCCATGAGTGGCTGTTGATGATCTTCATTTCTCCTAGCAACATAAGTCCATGAGTGGCTGTTGATTCATCATCTTTCCTCGTTCATGCAACATAAGTCCATGAGTGGCTGTTGATGATCTTCATTTCTCCTAGCAGCATAAGTCCATGAGTGGCTGTTGATCCATCATCTTTCTTCGTTCATGCAACATAAGTCCGTGAGTGGCTGTTGATGATCTTCCTTCGTCCAAGCAACATAAGTCCATGAGTGGCTATTGATCTCTCTTTCTTCATGCAACATAAGTCCACGAATGGCTGTTGATGATCTTCCTTTCTCCTAGCAACATAAGTCCATGAGTGGCTGTTGGTCATCCTCCTTCATTCATGCAACATAAGTCCACGAATGCCTGTTGATGATCTTCTTTTCTCCTAGCAACATAAGTCCATGAGTGGCTATTGATCTCTCTTTCTTCATGCAACATAAGTCCACGAATGGCTGTTGATGATCTTCCTTTCTCCTAGCAACATAAGTCCATGAGTGGCTGTTGGTCATCCTCCTTCATTCATGCAATATAAGTCCATAAGTTGCTATTGATTATCACCCTCCATCAGTGTCAAACCACCGCAAATCATCTTTGTCACAAATAAGAATGATACCTTCACTCCCATTTAACGGACGTATTTCCTTCTTCCTAGTAGAGTATGTTATCCTTCAGCTCCCGGAGGCCCCGACCGGCCCTCTTGGATTGAGCACCGAAAGATTTGATCAACCGTGAGAGATTCAGAGATGGATCCTGGTTCCCGATCAAGAAGAGAGATTCTCAGAGAGTCCCCTACCATCCCCTGCAGAAGATAACAGAAGTCCGGACCGATTCTCTGGCTTGTCATCATAAGGATCTGCCAACGATTGAAAACATCATCCACAGTCAAATCACCCTGATTCCCAGGGCAAGCACTATCTATTCACGATTCAAGGATCCGTGTCCACTGATCATCATGAGCTTTCTCATCTGTCCATTTTTATCACAAAATCCCTCGGTCACCTTTGGCTGTCGTCTGCTAAACAAAGCACATCTGATCTGCCTCACTCGTTTGCAAAACGCACTTCCCAAGTTTCAAAAGTTTTGCCCCTAGACCCTGAGCCTCCTAAGCCTTGGTGTCCTTATCCGAGTCATCCACCACATCACAATCACAAACACTAGCACAACACTAGCCCACTCGGAGTGGCACACCCCTTGGCACCTGCTCATTCTAGGATCAGAAAACTAGGCATGATAGGACTCATGAATGGGATCATATCACATCCACACATTGCATATCATCCTCATATAGCATAGCATCCGCCTGATTGTTGTGTATGTGCATATGTAATTCATCCCTTTCGTGTCCTGAACTACGTCTTGGTCTGATTCCCCTTGGGATACGTAGGCAGCTCACGCGGAGCACGACCAGCATCATCCTTGCATCTTTTGCAACGCTTTTTATCCTAAATCCATAGCCTCCAAAAAGTCCTGTCTCTTCAAAACTTTGGCACTCGCTTGCGACATGCGTTGCCTCGCAAGTTCCTGCCAAAGAGGGGCAAACTGTAGACACCCCATTTTGTCGGCTATCAGATTTAGGAGACCCATAGCTTGGTGGTTCACAATGATCGTAAAAGACTCAAAAGGACTCTTGGAAGTCAGCTCTATCTCTCAGAATGCTCAGAATGACCAAAATACCCCTAAAAGCCCGAAGACTCCCAGATTTGGTCCCAAAGTTCTGAAAACATGCTATGTCGTAAGAAAAATGATAAGATGAGTTTTTAAGTAAAACTGGATGAAATCGTCAGCTCCCAGAGACCCCCGGAAGTCCCGGAAGTTCCCCGAAAGTCCCCGTTGACCGGTTTGACCAAGGTTTGACCAGGTTTGACCAGAGTTTGACCAAGTTTGACCAAGTTTGACCGAAATCGTCCGAATTCACCGGAATCATTAGAAAAGTATTAAAATGAGTTTTAAAAGAGAATCGCGCGAAAACGTCGGCTCCTAGGAGCTCCCGGAGGTTCTCAGAACTTCCCGGGAATCCCAGGTTTGACCAGTTTGACCAAGATTTGACTTTGGAATCGGGGCACCGAAACAATTTTCAAATATTTTTTCATGGATACTAGAGGTCAATAGCTTTCCAACGGTATATCGCACATAATTCCTGGATTTAAAACGAATTTATTTTGAATTTCCGAAGGTGAAAAAGGCGATCAAATCAGCTTTTATCGCGAATACTGCAAAACTTTTCAAAGTGACCTATCCCCGAACTATTTTTTATGTAAAGTAGACTCCATTACCTTTCCAACGGTATATCACAACCTCAATTTGGAGTTCGTATGCATTTTCTGTGAATTTCGGACAAAATAGGGCCTTTTCGCGAATACCGGAACCTCTGGGGGCCTAAACGTAAATTTCTGGGCGTCTGAGGAGCAGTTCCGCTGCGGCACTGGCCCACTGCCGCCGCGGCACTGGCCCAGTGCCGCCGCGGCACTCATCCCTCGCAGAGTCCATTTTTGTAATTTTTTTGGGGGTCCAATTTGATTAATTGAAAGCCAAAACGACATAGTTTTATGTTCACAGTTGTTTGGGACCAATGGGAGTACTTCTAAAACCCCAAAACCACCCCAAATTGGCCTATTTAAACCCCCCATTGCTCTTCATTTTGGGGGGGCCAAGTGCAAAGCTTAAAAAGTTGTAGAGAAGAAGAGAGATAGAGATAGGTTTAGAAGAGAGAAAGGGAGCTTCTCCCATTGATTTTCCATAAGAAAGTGAGTTTTATTCTTGTTTTCTTCCATCATCCTTCTATATACTTCACATTCAAAGTCCACTCCAACCCTCATTCTTGAGCATTCATGAGATAGGAAGCTACTTCCATGTCCAAATGTCAAAATCTATGAGTGAAACACCAAGCTACAAGTCCAAAATCACATTGATTATCATCTATTGATTGCTATTTACTTGCTTTGATTATATATATGTTCATCTCTCCTTATCTCATTTCTTTTTCTTTTCTTTATTTACTTACTAGTTCATCATCATCTAAGTGATGACATGAAGTTTGGGGTGAGTGAATCCTTATGGATAGTAGCTCTTGACCTCAAAAACATGTTTGATAGATGATGATCATAACCTCAATACTTCCAAGGTATTCTTGGAATGTATTGAAGTTATGCCCAAAAATAAAATAAATCTCTCCAACAATCTTGGAGGTTCTTAAATGATGAGTTTGATGTAGGTATTCTAAGTGGCTATGATCCTTATTGAGTATTGAAAACATGTTTTCAAAACATCTATTTCAAAACCCCTCTCAATCCCTCTCATTTGGTTTCAAGAAACAAAACTTTGATTTCTCCAAAATCTTCAAAACAATGAGTCAAAACAGTGAGTGAGTTGAGTTCAAAGATTTTTCTAGAACACAATACTCAACATATGGATGCAAGACCACTTGGAAAGTCTTTCTAACTCACCATTGAACACCCATGATTTTTGGCTTGACTTGGAAGTACTTGAAAATGGTCCATTTGGACCCAAACATTCCTTCCAAACATTCTGTTTTTGCTGTCACAGCAGCTAGGTCAACTTACGACCTCTTTTCCAGAAAACATTTCCAAAAGGGGTGGTCCTAACTTATTTTTCCCTTAAAATTCAATGTCTTAGGGAGCTTTCTGTATCAAATGGGCCTCTAGATCATTCTTTTTCATTTTCTAAGATTTTCTAACATTTCAGACGACAGTACGAACTCTGTTTCTGAGTGACCTATATTGTTTATGTAATTTCTCTCAATCTGTGATAGCTATTCAAGATTGGCCTTTTGGGTTGTGTTCTAGACACAATAAGGAACATCTCCATAAAAAATCATGCATTGAAAACATTCCTAAACCCTCTTTTCAAATTCCAAAAGATCATGCTACTGTTCTGTCCACTATTCACAGCAAGTACACTTTAACTTTCATTCTTTGATTTGAGGCTTATATGCATTCCAAATTAGTTCATATCTTAGGAGGTGGTTCATACTACATTTGTATATATCCCATGTTGATTTCATTCATTCATTCTTGCCCATTTTAGACTTCTAGGCCATTCTAGAAATCCATGTACACAAAACACACTACAACCTTTGCACATTTTTAGATACATACATTGCATTCATGCAAGATTTGGGGTTTTTGTAACTCTTAATCTAAGGAGATTATAAGGAATGAACTCGATCACTCGTTCATGCTTCCCCTTGATCTATTCATCCTTTCTCATCCGTCCCGGGGATTGAGAGGTCTTCTTTTATCAAAGAATAACATGCATCATTCTAGCCTTGCTAAGCATATTTTGATTTCTTTGCTTACTTGTTTCAATAACAATTCATGTCCCCCTTTAGATTAGGAAGTCTTGATTATTTGATACATGATTAGACGATCTTTCCTAGGTTTATTTGTGTGATCTTTCACTTTACATTGCATGATATTTGGCTTAGATCTTATGAATGATATCTTATCTTTTGATCTTCCAATTTCAAGTTTTCTTATGTGATGTAATATACTACAATAGTATTAATTGTCGAACCAAACATAGTATAAGATGATTATTTGGATGCTAATTGAGGCCCGTCGAAAGACGGGGCGAGTTGAGGGTGTTTTAGTCGCGACAAAGGCTCCTTCCTCTCTCGTACCAAAACCCCGAACCAAGTTCTTTGGTTATGAAGGGCCGGTGCCCTTTATCCATTTGGGTGAGTCAAAATTAGGTTTCTTGGTTCCTTAAAGACCAAGTGGCGACTCTGTATCTGTTTTCAACAGACCTTTCGTTTTCTTTCCTTGATTCAAATCAATTTCAAAACAATCTCAAACAAGAGAAGTGGTCCGAAGCCCGGTATCCACAACACCGCAAGCATTGTTGGTTGGTTCTAAGACATAGGTGTATCAAAACTTACTAGACAATATGATCACCATCGTATTGACCAGTTTCTCTTAGACACTCTGTCCAAGATATCCCAGGAATACCCAGACATAACCAGTTTCTGCTAGAAACTCTGTATAAGATATCCCAGGAATAACCAGACATAACCAGTTTCTCCCAGAAACTCCGTCCAAATCTCCCATATTACCCAAATATGACCAGCTTTTCCCAAAAACTCTATCTAAATCTCCCAAATTACCCAAATATGACAAGTTTCTCTAAGAAACTCTGTCAAAATCTCCTAGATTTCCCAAATGTACCAGCTTCTCCCAGAAACTCTATCCAAATCTCCCAGATTTCCCAGATTTCCCTGTTTCCCCCAGAAACTCTGTCCAAATCTCCCAAATTTCCCAAATGAGCCTGTTTCTCCCTTTGACTCTGTCCAAATCACCCAAAAATGCATGGTTCTCCTACTCAGAATTTCTACAAAATCCCTAGAATCTCCCAAATATCCTAGAAATTCTTCTTTCTCCCATGGTGATCATACTAGAAAGTAAAGTTAGTATACTCTGTCTGGCTAGGACCTTACTTGCTTAACTGTTATCCATTAGAAGTAGGAGCATCATATATATTAGGGCATGCATTCGCATGCTTATCTCATTTGCATGCACCATTCCTATCAGTATGCATGCACTGACTCAGTTAGTTTGTACACAAATCAGTCCACACATGATAACATCACTGTCATTGTCTATCTAAAGTCGTCACTGTTAGAATCTGATATAGTCCTCTCAAATCTGTAGGTCAGTATAGATTCCCAAAGTCAACAACTGGGATCCTCATCTTGCGTCAAAAATTCAGACAATCGTTGGTCAGGATCAGCCTGCTAAGTTATTTCAGCATGAATCAAGAAGAGTTAGAAAACAAGGTCACGGAGATGGGAGCAACCATAAATCAGCAGTCTGACAGCCTAGCCCATGTTCTAAAATTCATGGAGGAACTGAAACAGCAGCAACAATACCCACTTGGGTTTCCACCACCACCGCCAGGGTTCATGCCACCACCTCTGCCGAGGTTTATACCACCTCCCATCCTTGTACATGAGAATGGCAGAGAAGAAGAATGGTTTCAAGGGGTCCCACCACCTGCGTATGAGAAGAAATTCTAAGAGAAAATGGATAAAGTCGACAAGCTAGAAAACGTAATGAGGAAAAGAAAAGGGGTTGATGACTACATGCTAGATCTGGAAGGCCTTTTTGAGCCTGTTAAGCTGAAACTGTCGGAGAACTTCAAGAAGCCTACCATTGATGGTTCGATGGAACTGGGAATTCGAAAAGCCATTAGAAACAATTCATGAGCATCTTCCAATTGATGGGTTGCACCTATGAGCACATTGCAATGTTGTTCCCACAAACTCTCGCAAAGTCCGCACTATCATGGTTCCTAACCTTGGAAGCCTCCTAAACACGAGTATGTGAAGATATTGTTCACGTGTTCATTGATCACTACTCTTACAACCAAGAGTTTGATGTCACCATTCGGGACCTAGAGATAACCAGGCTAAACATCAATGAATAATTTGTTGTATTCTTGAGCAGATGGAGGAATAAAGTGGCCCAAATGATCCACAGACCTATTGAGAAAGAGCAAGTACATATGCTGGTCAAAAACATGTAACCAGTATATCACAACAAGCTATTCTACCAATCCATCTCCACATTCGAAGAGCTATTTGAAATAGGCACCAGAACAGAGGATGCCATCAGAGAAAGAATGTTCAAGAAGGATGAACCCCAACACCAGTCCAAGAGACCTAACTGCTCCCTGGACTCCTCGGATATCAATGCTCTTAGCAACCAACCAATGGCTTACGCCCTCCGTCCATACCAGTCCATTCCGCCAAATCACCCAATAGGCCCGAATTCTCCAAACTTGATGTTCCCCTTTCCATAGCCTTGGGACACCTACCCAAAAAGGGCCACCTGCAGCTCCTCCATCAAAAGACTCTATTGGATCCCATACCCTCCTACTACAATATGAGCCTACAATGTACTTATTACCAAAATCTAGGCCATGCCACCAATCAGTGCATCTGCCTCCGCCATGACCTTCAGAACCTTATAGAGGATGTACTACATCCTAATTGTATCCACTATCTTGGTTTGGACCAACCGATCGAATGATCCCTTTTTGTCGATACTAATGAATGTTGAAGTTACACAGTAAAGTGATGGTGTCTAGAACTTCTGCCAATAAATAAAAAAAAATAAGCGAGTTACCGCGACACTCCATTTGAGACCAGGTCAAGTCAAGTTGAGTCTGTTCTATGTTTCAAGTCTATTTCAAGAGTAGTCTTGTGGTCGAGTTCGTCTATTTTTAAGTTCGATTAAGACTGTACCAAGAAATGTAATCCTTTTCTTTTGATGGAATAAAATCTCATTTTTCTTATATGTCTAGTCATAAATGCATGAATCACTGAACTAAAATGTCACTTCTTCAAATTACCATGGATATTACACTGCTAATAAATATTTGCATAAAAATGAATCTTGAAAGGTCAAATGCAATTTTGCACTGACACCGATGAGGAGTCGAGAATTGAATAGTCTTACTTTAAGAATTTAAAGATGCTTTTGCTCAAATCATGAACAGACATACTTGAAACTAACTTGGGACTTGCCCAACACCCTTTTTCCACCATTTCAAAGCCTTGAGCCCAATCCAATTGAGAGCCATACAATCTGTCTAATTGAAAGCAGTGTAGACTTAGTCCTTGATGGTAGCCAAACACTTTCAATGAGTTTCTTCTCCCCTTTAAAAAAAAAAATAACAAAAAGAGAAGAAAAAAGAAAAAGAAAGAAAGTAAAAGCTCGCTAGGTTGAAAACCTGAAAAAGGCACCTAGGCAAAAGTTAGAGCAAAAAGGGTGTTGATTTCCAAAATCTAACACTAGTCGGTCAAAATGTTGGAGAAAATTTTGATGAAACAAATGAATAATCGTACGCTTCAAGGTACATCGTAAGAACGTGCCTAGATCACATTTCAAAAGGCAAGGAAGGACCATAAATAAAATTCGAGAGCCGACATGCACATTCTGGAATTCTGAGATTGCGATTGAAAGATCTCACAAGAATCAACTACATGAAAAGCAAAATTGACTGGCTAGGCGAAAGTGAAAAGGATCAATCCTCAAAATAGAAAGAAAAGAAAGGAGATTGAAACCGAATCCTCTTATTCAAAGCTACCACAAGTGGCTCAAGTTTGAACTTATTTAACGATTGGTTTGAAAAACCCTCATACATCAACCTTTCCAAGAAACTTAGCCTTGAACTATGCACGACCTGATTCCCACTCAAGGATATGTAGGCAAAGGCATCAGTTCGGTCGACACCATCATAATCAACTACCTTTTTCTTTCAAAGCCTTGGCCCGAACTACTTGGACCTGATCCCTGCTCGGGGGTACGTAGGCAGACTTTCAAAAGAAAAAAAAAGATGGCTCGCTAGGTTGAAAATCCGAAAGGACGCCTAGGCAAAAATTAGAGCTAAATCCAGAGTGAGCAATGATAAAGGAGAGAGAAAAGCTCGATAGGTCACCTCACTAGTGTCTAGGAAAAAGTTATGAGCATTTGAGAGATTAAAAGTCGCAATCCTTACGTTAAGCCAAAAATCGGCTTCCACACTAGTGGCAAACTTCGGCTACCCGCCTCGTTCGCCTAAATTTTACTATCTACCCTTCATACAACGGGCAAACTTCGGTCATCTACTTCGTTTTCCCAAACCTCTAATAAACCATCGTCCAAACTAGGGGCAAACTTCAATCACCCACCTCGTTTGCCGATGAATTCTACTTCCTACACCTCAAACTAGGGCCAAACTCCATTTGCCTAACACGATCCCTTTGCACCAAGGGCGAGTTTTCAAGTCACCAAGTTGTTTTAAAAATTTTCAAATAGAGCATCATTTATTCTAAAAGCTAAGGCACTAATTCAAAGCACTTCCTGGGAGAAGTAGAGAATTGATTAGATGAATGGGGAGGAATTTTAAAAAAAAAACCAGATTTATCAGCAAAGTGCTATCATATTAAGATGAGGAGTGAACATAAAAGATGAGCAGTACATCATTTATGATAGAGACACATTGAATTATGCTAGTTTGGGAACTTCGTGTCATTACTTTTGTCTAGTTAATCCTTCTTTGGTTGAGTCAGTAATAATCTGATCGAAACTATATCAGAGTTCAAGGTTCATACAAACCAATCCAACTTTCCTTGTCATCATTGTTTCTATCAAGTCCATTTGTCCTAATGGTCTCAAATGTGTGGGTTTAACCTGATTCCCAATTATAAAACTTGTGGATAAAAGCAGAAGTTCCAAACACCATTACTGCACTTGTCAAGGCGCAACATGATAAGTGTCACAAGAATCTTGAGCATTAGTGGCAATCATAAGTCAATCCATAAGATCCACTAGCAATCTTCCTCTAGTTCCCCAGCAACCAAGCCAAAATCATTTCACAAATTTCCTTCATCCCTAGCAGATTTACCCTATTCCCAGTACAACCATCCCCTCCCGAGTAGAATCTTCTCATCCCCAGCAAAGTCATTCCCAACAGAGCTAGTTTATCTCTAGAAAAGTTCCCTAAACAAATGTGGTGTATCTCAATCAAAACCACATCCTCTCCTCAAAAGAAACCATCTTCATCTCAGAATGGGTTGTCACCTTCCCCACATAATTAGTTCACTCCTAGCAGTGTTGTCCCCAAAAGAGATATTTTTCCTCTAACAGGTTCACTTCATGTTCAGTACAATCACTTACTCCATTGGCCCTCAAAATAATCATTTTATCTGTAGCAAATTCAGTTTTATCCCAGCAGGCTTATCAAATCGTCAGTCTAATTTGTGATAGTCATAGTAGTTCACTGTCGACTTGTCATCTCAATTCGTACATCGTCAATTCTTCCGATCGTGGTTAATCCAACTATTGATCCAATTCATGACAGTCATAGTAATTCAATATCAACTCGTCATCTCGATTCGTACATCGTCAATTTTTTTTTATCACGGTTAGTTTAACTATTGATCCAATCCATGACAGTCATATTAGTTAACTATCGAATCGTTATCTCGATTAGAACATTGTCAGTCCAATCCATGACTGTCATAGTAGTTCATTGTCAACTTGTCATCTCGATTCGTACATTGACAGTTATTTTGATCACGATTAGTCAAATCATTGATCCAATCCATGACAGTTATAGTAGTTCATTATCGACTCGTCATCTCGATTTGTACATCGTCAGTTCTTTTGATCACGGTTAGTCCAACTGTTGATCCATCCATAATAGTCACAATAGTTCACTGTTGACTCATCATCTCGATTAGTACATTATCAGTCCAATCCATGACAGTCACAGTAGTTCACTGTCGACTAGTCATCTCGATTCGTACATCATTAATTCTTCTAATCATGGTTAGTCCAACTATTGATCAATCTATGCCAGTCACAGTAGTTCACTATCGACTCTTCATCTCAATTAGTACATCGTCATTTCTTCTAATCACAGTTAGTCCAACCGCTGGTCCAACCCATGACAGTCACAGTAGTTCACTATTGATTCATGGATCGTTAGTTCATTAATCATCATTAGTTTAACATCACTCTCATTCAAAATATGTTGTGTTCATCATTCTCGTTCAAAATCTTGGGCTTCCATGTCCGTTAATGGGGCTTCCGTGTTCGTCGCTTGACATCTCGGGCTTTCATGTCCATCACTTGACGTCTTAGGGCTTCTATGTCCGTCTCCTAATTTCTAGGGCTTCCATGTCCGTCAGTTATCTGCTAAACTTCATCTTCAATTAACGTCCACTGGGACCCCATATCCGATTACATTCTCTTGTGAAGCACACTTCTCGAAATTTAAGAAGTTTGCCCCAAGATCCAGAGTCTTCAACACCTTGATATCCTTATTAGGATCAACCACTGCATTAGAATCAAATAAACACTAGCATGACATATGTCCACTCGGAGTGGCACACACCCCAGAGCACCAGCTCATACTAGGATTAAACACTAGACATGATAGGACTCAGGACACAATTCATATCACATTCATGCATTGCATATCGTTCTCATAGCATAGCATCTGCCTGTTCTGTTGTGCATTCGCATGTGTGGTTTGTCCCTTGCTCTCCTAAACTGCATCATGGTATGATTTTGCTTGGGATACGTAGGTAGCTCATACAAAGCGTGACCAGCACCGGCCTCAGCATCATGTTTTTCTATTACTACATCTTTTGCAACGCTTTTATCCTAAATCTATAGCCTCTAAAAAGACTTATCTTTTCAAAGCTTTGGCACTCGCTTGCGACATGCGTTACCTCGCAAGTTCATGCCAAAGAGGGGCAATCTATAGACACCCCATTTTGTCGGCTATCAGATTTAGGAGGCCCATAGCTTGGTGGTTAACAATGATTAAAAAGGACTAAAAAAGGACTCCTGGAAGTTAGTTCTATCTCTCAAAATACTCAGAAAGTGGTACAAATGACCAAAATGCCCCTAAAAGCTCAATCACTCGCAAATTTGGACCAAAGGTTCTAGAAACACGCTACGTTGCAAGAAAAGTAATGAAATGAGTTTTAAAACAAAATCAGTTAAAATCGTCAGCTCGCAGAGATCCCCGAAAGTCCCAAAAGTTTCTGAAAAGTCCCCGTTAATCGGTTTGACCTAGGTTTGACCAAGGTTTGACCGAAAGCATTCGAATCCGCCAAAAAGTTTTGAGAACATTCGAGATTATGTGAAAAGTACTAAAATGAGTTTTAAAACAAAATAAAATGAAAACGTCAGCTCTTGGGAGCTCCTAGAGGTTCCCAGAACTTCATGGAGGTGCCGAGTTTGACTAGTTTGCCCTAAAAGTTGACTCAGAGATCGAAGCACCGTATCATTTTTCAAACATTTTTCATGTATATCGCACATAATGTTTGGATTTAAAATGGATTTATTACGAATTTCAGAAGGTGAAAAAGACAATCAAATTTGCTTTTGTTACGAATAGCGCAAAACTTTTCAAAATGACCTATTTTCGAATTATTTTTTGTGTAAAGTAGACTCCATTACCTTTCCAACGGAATATCACAAGCTCAGTTTGGAGTTTTTAAGCATTTTTTTGTGAATTTTGGACGAAATAGAGCCTTTTTGCGAATACCAGAACCTCTGGGGCCTAAATACAATTTATGGGTATCTAAGGAGCAGTACTGCAGTGGCACTGGACCACTTCGACGGCGTCACATGGTCAGTGCCGCGGTGTCACTCAACCCCTGACAAATCCATTTTTGTAATTTATTTTGGAGGTCCAAATTGAATAATTAAAAGCCAAAATGACGTAGTTTCTTGTTCACAGACATTTGGGGCCAATGGTAGCACTTTTTAAATCCCAAAACCACCAATTGGCCCCTTTTGCTCTTCATTTTGGGGGGGCCAAGTGCAAAGTTAGAGAAACTTGTAGAGAGAAAGAGAGAGAGAGAGTTAGAATTAAAAGTAAGAAAGGAGTTTCCTCCTACTATTTTTCTATAAGAAAGTGAGTTCTAATCTTGTTTTCTTCCATTACCTCCCTTATACTTCACATTCAAATCATCCCCAATCACCATTTTTGAGCAATCTTGCGTTAGGAATCTACTTCCATATCCAAATGTCAATGTATATGAGTGAAACACCAAGCTACAAGTCCAACATCTCAATGATTATCAACTATTGATTCTTATTTACTTATTTGTTTCTATATGTTCATCTTCTCTTACCTCATTTCTTTTTTATTTTTCTTTGATTAGTTACATGCTTATCATCATCTAGATGACATGTTATTTGAGGAGAGTGAATCTTTATAGATAGTAGCTCTTGACCTCAAAGACATGTTTGATGGATGATGATTTTAACATCAATACATTCATATGTATTCTTGAAGTCATATTCTCAAACAAAACTATGTTTATGCAAGAAATATTGGAGTTCTTGATATGAGTTTGATGTTGGTATTCTAAGGGGTCATAACCTCCATTTGATGTTGGAAATATTTTTTCAAAATCTCTATTTCAAAACCTCTCTTAAACCTCTCATTTTGATTTCAAGAAACAAAGCACTTGTCTTTTCAAAATCTCCAAAACAGTGAGTCATTCAACTTCAAAATGTCATTATGAGTTCAGTACTCAATGGATGGTTGCAAGACCACTTGAGAAGTCTTCCTAACTCGTTAGAGAACACCCATGATTTTTGGTTTGACTTGAAAGCACTTGGAAGGGTTCCAGTTTGACCCAAACATTTCTTCTAGACATTCTATTTTCTTTGTCACAACAACTTGGTTGAATTGTAATTTGTTTTCCAGAAAACTTTTCCAAAGAAAGTGGCCTCAACTCATTTTTTTACTTGAACATCAGTGTCTTAGGGAACGTTCTGTATAATATGGGCCTCTAAATGTTTTGATTTCATTTTTAAAGAGCTTTCTACATTTCAGTCGACAATACGAACTCTGTTTCTGAGTAACCTCTCTTATTTATATGATTTCTCTCAATCTTTAACTTCAATAGTGATTTGGCTTTTTGATACGTGTTCTAGACACAATAAGGATGATCTCCATAGAAAATCATCAATTAAAAGCATTTCTAACCTCCCTTTTTCTATTTTTACAGAATCATCTCACTATTCTGTCCACTAATCACAACAAGCATGTTTTAACTTTAATTGTTTGATTGGATGTTTACATGCAATCCAAATTAGCTCACATCTTAGGAAGTAGTTCTTACTACATTTGTACATATTCTACAATGACAATCTTCATTCATTGATGCATATTTTAGACTTCTAAATCATTTTAGCAAATCTATGAACACAAACACACTACTACTTTGCACATTCTAGGATCATACATTGCATTCATGCAAGATTTGGGGTTTCTGTTACTCTTAATCTATGAAGATTATAAGGAATGAACTCGATCACACGTTCATGCTCCCCCTGATTTAATCTCCTTTCTCATATGTCCCAGGGATTGAGAGGTTTTCTTTTCTCAAGGATTAACATCCATCATAATAGCTTGCTAAGCATAGTTTTGATTTCTTTGATTATTTGTTTCAAGAACAATCCATGTCCCCCTTTAGATTAGGAAAATTTGATTACTCGATATGTGATTAGACGATTTTTCCTAGGTTTGTTTGTGGGATCTTTCTCTTTACATTGTGTGATACTTGGCTAGATCTTATGAGTGATAACTTATTTTTTGATCTTCCATTTCAACATTCTTATGAGATGTAATATACTATCATAGTATTATTTATCGAGCCAGACATAGTATAAGATGATTATTTGGATGCTAATTGAGGCCCGTCAAAAGGCAGGGCGAGTTGAGGGTATTTTAGTTGTGACAAAGACTCCTTCCTTTCTCGTACCAAAATCCCGAACCAAGTTCTTTGGTTATGAAGGCCCGGTGCCCTTTATCCATTTTGGTGAGTCAAATTCGGTTTCTTAGTTCCCCAAAGACCATGTGGCGACTCTGTATCTGTTTTCAATAGACCTTTCTTTCTACCTTTTTCAAATCAATTTCTATTTCAAAACAAAGGACAATCGATTCCGCGTGTCCACAATCTGGATGGGTTGTTTTTCTATTTCTGGCCAAACCAATCTATAGTTCTATAGTTTATGACTATTTAACATATTTATAGACTATGGCTATATTGGACTTTAAAGATTACATCTTTGAAATAAGAATTTAATTATGTGAATTGTCAAACTATGCCTTTTGTCATAAGAAACACCTAGCATACATAACAATTTATTTAATAAAGTTTATAATTCAAGTATGTGTATATATAATTTTATCTATTAATGGACAGGCAATTGTGTAGTGGTAGAGTGATGAGGACTGAGCGCCTAATAACCCACATCCGTGGACTTGAGTACGAACCTGGCTACTGCCAGATTGCCTCTTTATTTTTCGTTAAACAAAACGACGTCGTTTCATATTAAATCTGACACACTTGATATGACTTCAACTGGTATAAGTTTATTGTCAAATAATGAATCACTCTGTTTAAAAATGCTAAACCCTTTCAAAAGTACAAAAGTTGTATGATCTAGTGTTGATTTGCATATTCCCAATCCATTTAAATCATTTCTCCCAAGTCAATTAAAATTTTATGTTTTTAGATAACTTAGATTAAATATTTGTATTATTTCCATCTTTCACCATAACAAAATCCAAAAAATTCATTTCATGTGAATCTAGCTTTTATTTCTTTTTCTTCCTTTTCTTACTAGTATCTTAGTTAGTTTATTTTGTACTATTAAAATCTTTACTGTTAACTACTAAACAAATAGCTTTTAATTAGTTTAACTCCAAAAATATAAGAAATGGTAGTTTAGGAAAAGCCCCAAAAATCCATCATCTTTTATTTTCTTTTAGGGATAAAATATTTATTACATATCTTTAAAATCTTTTTATCATTTCCTGTGGGTTCGACCTAGTCTTACCAGAACATTAGTACTTGTACGATCACCTACACTTGGGCGTTAATAAGAAAACACATTAGTAGGACTTTGTCAAGGTTTTGGAGTCGTTGCCAGGGAACCGCTAAAATAAAATTATAAAAAGTAAAAATAAAGTTCGGTATAAAACTATTTCTCCCACTATATATAAACGTATTCTACCTTATAAATAATTATTTTATCTTTTTTTTAAGGAAAAAAAATCAACATAAAAAATAATACTAATTTATGTTATCTTTTTTTTTAAGGAAAAAAAATAATAACAAAAAAAATAAATAATGCTAATTTTTTAGTATTATTTTTTATGTTATTTTTTTTTCCTTAAAAAAAGATAACATAATTATTTATAGATAATTTTTCTTTGATAAATGATACACCCAAAATTGGCCCTATCCTATGACCGAGCGGTTCAAATCAACAGCCAGTCCATGTCCCGATCAATTCATGCACAACTCCTCGGGCAAGCATCAGCCCGAGTGGCTTAGTCTACCCGAGACTCACCATCGAGAGCGGTTTATTCACGACCAGACCCACAGGTCGGGAAGACCTCATTGGCATGGTCTATACAAGTGCAGGCCAGCTGGGCCCACAACATATGCCCCAGAATATTCCAGGCAGTTTTCTACTCAAGATAGAAGACTTATGGAAAGAGCATATTGTTTCCTAATCCAATTAGTAAACCCCCACAATTAATGACAATCAATCCTAATCGGATTGCATTTCCTTATCTATCTACTTTCCTTGTATGAGTAGTGCTCTTGCATCTATAAAAGAGACCACTCACCCCCATAGAAAGGGTCCAACTTTTCAGTCTCTACAGCACTTCTATAACAGTCACCAACATGCCCGGCCTACCTACGGTAGCTCCAAAATATTGTTGGTTCACCACAGGTCCCTGGCTTTTTACAGTATAGTGAACGTGCTCAGACACACACGTGGACGTAGGTTCCTTCATTAACAGGGCCGAACCACATACAAAAAACCAGTCTCTGCCTCTCTCTCTCTCTCTCTCTCTCTCTCTCTCTCTCTAATCTGCTCTATTTACCTCGTACTAAATTTTGGCATCATCAGCTTGGCGCCGTTTGTGGGAACGACAAGTTCTTCATCAACAAATCTCTTGGCCGATAGCCATGCCTCCGAAGAAGGGTGAGAAGACTACACAGCAGGCCAACTAGGATGTTCCGCCGGCCCTGGTGCCTGCTACGTCAGTCATGACATCTGAGCATATCACCGCAACCCTCATACAACTCTTGGAGGGCGAGCGTCAAATTCAACAACTAATCGAAGCCCTGCTGGCCCAGGAAATAAATCTTCCAGTGGCCGGGAAACAACCCGGGAACGTTGCGTACGGTCAGGAACCGATCTTGACTAGACAACGTGCCCGAGCCAACCCGTCTCATGCTGAGGATGCCAGAATAGTAGGTGTACTGCCTGAGAGGAAAGGCAGGAGCATATGGCCCGGGAATCAGTCCAGGGTCACTCGATCAAGAGCCAAGGTGTCCCTAGGCACACGATGAACAGGAATAATAGCCAATCCCGATCCCAGGGGACAGCACACCGCCATGAGAAGAAAGCCTTCTCCACTAATCCGACCTGCGCCCTGAATACCGGTCGGGAAGGTGTGGTGGCACGTATCAAGGACTTACATAAATAGATTGATGGAGTGGCAAAAAGGCTGGGCCAGAACCCTACTCAGAATCACACCAATACCGAGACAGAGTCACCATTCTCTATCCAGATCACGAGGTTTGCCATCCCATACAAAATTAAGCAGCCTCACCTAGACCCCTCTCGGGATGCCCAGTCGACCACGTCCGGACCTATAAGGCTCGGATGGCCTTAGCCACCAACTCCGATGAACTACATTGCCTGGCCTTCCCCAGCACTTTGAAAGGCCTGGCCGTGCAATGGTTCTACTCCTTGGAGCCCCGATCGGTCCGCAGTTTCAAGTAACTTAGCAAGCAGTTTGTCAACCAGTTCATCGGTATGCATGAACGGCCAAAGCTTGACATACAGCTACTAACAGTCATACAAAGGAATGATGAGACCTTCAAGGAATTCACCGACCGATTTAATCAAGAGAAGCTCGAAATATATGATCTTAATGAAACTATCGCTATTATAGCCTTCTGCGCGAGAGTTCAACACATCAAGTGCGCCACGTCGTTTCACAAAAACTGACCAAAAATCTTAGTTGAACTCCCTGAGAGCGTTGAAAAATACATTGGCATTGAAGAATTTTTAAGGACCAAAGACCCCGGGCGCGTAAGCAACGAGTTTTCCAAAAGTAAGCGAAAGCGAGATCAGCCCGGGAGTTCTGATAGTTCCTCCAGCTCACAGCAGACAAGGTCCGACAGTCCTGACCCAACCTCCAATTCACAATGGTCTGAGTCCAGCAGCCCAAAACCAACCTCTAGTTCGTAGCAGTCACGATCCGGTGATCCCAACCTTGAATCCAGCTCAAACTAATCAGGAGTTTGGTGATCCCGTCCCGACCTCCTGTCTGTAACAGTCTCGACCATTCCAACTACAGTGGTACTTGCCCGATCATCGCATAAGGCTCCGCAGACTATCAGAGTGCTCTTGAAAAGACCTCGAGCCACACCCGAGGTGCATCAAAAGACCTCGGGCTCACACCAAGGCACAAAAGACCTCAGGCTCCGAACTCAGGCACTAAAGACCTCGGGATCACACCGAAGGCAAAAGACCTCGAGGTCACGCCCAAGGCATCAGCTTTGCTTAGGTCCAACCAACGATGGAGGCAAATCCCCCAAGGTGGATGATGATGGCAAGCTTCAAAAGATCCTGCAACCACCCATGTTCCAAGTCGGTTACCTACAGTCCTAGCCTCCACAAGACCCCCGTCTTAGCGAAAGCTTGGGGGGTAGAAAGGCACGATAGACTAAATAGGTAATCACACTGGGTACTTACAAGCCTTGTGGTAACTAAGCCAAACTCTTAGACAACCCGGGCGCCTACAGTACTCAGAGCCAATAACTCCACTTATGTCCAAACCCACGATAGGGGTGACTAAAATCTCTTAGGTTGGCCGACGATAGAGGAGCAAAAAGACCCTAAAGCAACGTGATTTAGGTCGGCTCCACCAACATGGTCAAACTCTTCTCCCAATGGTCTTGATAGAGGCTGGCTGGGCGGAAGATAACCATCCTGGGGAGTTAACACAAAAGGACCCTAAAGTAACACACTTTAGGTCGTCTTTTCCAACATGGTCAAATTCTTTTACCCACAACCTTGATGAAGGTTTACAGGTAGAAGATAACCATCCTAGGAGCTTAACTTAAGCAATAGACTCTGAATTAGGCCGAGTCTCAACTCCCGACCAATTCTTGAGCACTTAAAGACTTTGAGATAGGCTAAGTCTCAACTCTTCGCCAGTTCTCGAGTACTCACAAAACTCAGAAGCTCCAAGGAAGCTTCCTCGAGCACTTAGACAGTGGCAAGTAACATCAAACTAATTTCCAAATTTGCCCCAATATAGCATCCGGCCAACCTTGGAAATGGGGGGCAGCTGATACACCCAAAGTTGGCTCTAACCTATGACCGAGCAGTACAAATCAACAGCCAGTCCATGTACCGGTCTAATCATGCAGCCCGAGTGGTTTAGTCTACCCGAGACTCACCATCCCGAGCAGTTTATTCACAACCAGACCAATAGGTCGGGAAGACCACATTGGCACGATCCGTATAGGTGTAGGCTAGTTGGGCCTACAATATATGCCCCAGAATATTCCAAGAGTTTCCTACTTAAAATAAAAGACTTATGGAAAGAGCATATTGTTTCCTAATCCAATTAGGAAACCCTCACAATTAATGACAATAAATCCTAATTGGATTGTATTTCCTTATCTATCTACTTTCCTTGTATGAGTAGGGCTCTTGCGTCTATAAAAGAGACCACTCTCTCCCATAGAAAGGGTCCAACTTTTCAGTCTCTACAGCAATTCTATAGCAGTCACCAACATGCCCAGCCGACCTACGGTAGCTCCAAAATATTGTTGGTTCACCACAGGTCTCCGGCTTTTTACAGTATAGTGAACGTGCTCAGATACACATGTGGACATAGGTTCCTTCATTAACAGGGCCGAACCACATACAAAAAACTAGTCTCTCTCTCTCTCCCTAATATGCTCTATTTACCTCTTACTAAATTTTGGCATCATCAATAAATATATATAAATACATATTCATAAGTATGTATATGCCTATCTTATAAAAAAAGGACATGTATATACATATACAAACCTATAATCTAAAAAATATATATAAAAAAATGCATGTAAAAAAAGGGCTTTTTTTTACTTAGCTATAAATAATAATAATAACATTTTCAAAACTTAGTTTTCTTTTACTTCATATGTCCTTAGATACCACTGAGGCTTTATATCAAGTAGTATACAATTTCCTAGAATCATGGCTAAAATTGAAGGTATAGAAAGAATAGTTGATGATGCTCATAGTGAACATGGGGATAATATACCATAACTTATTTAACCAGGGCATGAAAAACATTCTTGACGTGATTTGTTTATCCCAGAATGAAACATTACTCCTTCTTGCATCACACTACCTAGACATACAGGAG
Organism: Hydrangea macrophylla; assembly: GCA_033977485.1. NCBI lineage: Eukaryota > Viridiplantae > Streptophyta > Magnoliopsida > Cornales > Hydrangeaceae > Hydrangea > Hydrangea macrophylla. Next base: position 37,540,197 of record CM066990.1, read on the forward strand.
ATTTTTACTTCTTACATCACACTACCTAGACATACAGAAAATTTTCTTTAGACATAACATGCTACTATCCTTACCAACTTACCACGGAATTAAGAAAGAATATGCTTATGTTCATATTCGTGAATTTGAAGACGTTTGTGATACATTTGCTCATCAACCTTGTCCCTTGAGATTGTTTATCTCAAGCTTCTCCCTTTTTCTTTAAAAGATAATGCTAAATCTTGGTTTTTATCTCTCCGTCTTGTAACTATAACTTCATGGCAGAATATGAATGAAGCCATTCTAAATGAATTCTATCAAAAAAATTTAAATCATAACATAATGTGACGAATTAAACTTTTCACCCAAAAAGAAAAGAAACCATGCCCTGAAGATTGGGAACGATTTAAGGATCTTCTACTAACTTGTCCACATCATGGATTTAAAAAATGACGTCTAATTAGTTTCTTTTATGAAGGACTAGATCCATAGTCAAAGGAACTAATTGAAGCCATGTGTCAAGGGGAACATTTTAAAAATAATAACAAAGTTGAGTCATACATTGATTGCTTGGGCGATAGTACTTCACAATGGGAAAAGAAGAAATTACTAGGATAGAAAAGGCTAAAAGTTCACAACAAGTACAATCAAAAGATGAATTAGTAATAAAAATTGAAGAATTAACTCGTAATTTAGAAGCTTTTAAATTGGAAAGAGTTAATCCTCCTCTATCTAAGAAGAAACTAGATCTTTGTAGTACATGTCATTTGATGGAGTACTCTATAGAAAAATATCCTAATACTTCTGTTTATCAAAGATTTACCCCCACACAAAAAGTTCTATTATATAACTCAAGATTACGTCTTTCTAAAAGAAAAATGAAATCTCGATGGACTGGTCCTTAGTAAAAAATGTTTATCCTTATGGAACTTTCAAGATTGCAAAAGATGGACATACATTTAAAGTTAATGAGTGTAGATTAAAGCCGTTCTTAGAAGGTTTTGAAGCTGAGTTGGAGTCCATTCCTTTGGAGGATCCCAACTCTAATGCCCCTTAATTTCTTAAATCATGAATAGAATTGTACATAGTAGGAATTTTATTTTAATTTTCTTTTTTCCTACTATTTAATATTTTCCAGGAATATAACATATTATCTGATGTCACAGGTAACAATGAGACATGAACCCTTTTCAATATCATACAGGTGCAGGATCAGGTTCAGACCGTCCTAGTTCATCTAATATAAATAACAACTATCCATCAGAGGATAGAACTCTGTCAGTTGATGGTACACGCCCAAATTTTGAATATCTCATAGACTCTGATGATGATGAGATGTTTTACGCTAGGTGTGTCAATAAAATGAATGATGACACTGATGAAGACACCAGTTATTTAGTGGAACCTGACAAACCTACGGACTGGGACGGTTCACTAATATATGATGGATTAGATGATTGGAAAAATATTAGTACGAATTACGTTGAATGGGAACAAGCTCAATATGAGGTGTTCCTTCTTCCAAAAATTATATAATGAATTTGAAGAAAACAAATGGGAGCGATACCTGACATCCTTAGAACAATTCCCCATTTAGGACGAAAATGATACTATTTTTGGATGGGGGCATTTATTTGTTAGAGTACTATGTTAAGATCGAGATACATTTGTTATTTGTATCTCGTTATATAAGTTGACTAGATTCACTATACTTTCTATGAGTTGTATTATTTGTACTACTGTACTTCTACCTTCCTAGTTTAGGGTCTAGGTTGCCTATATGGAGGCCTCTATTATTGTACATTTAACATAGTGTGAAATATACAATCTTCTTACCTTCTTTCATGGTATCAAAGCTATATACCTCCTGGTGATCTCTCCACTACTCTAGCTTTGCCACTGATCCCATCGGTATCTCCATTGCTGCAGTCACCTTCATCACCAACCAAACAGGTCGTATACTATCCAAACCCCGTCACCGAATCATCCAACCAAGTAAGTCCTATATTGTCCAAACGACATCACTGAATCCCCACACCATCACCATTACCATGCTGTAGACACCCCGTTTTGTCGGCTATCAGATTTAGGAGACCCATAGCTTGGTGGTTCACAATGATCGTAAAAGACTCAAAAGTACTCTTGGAAGTCAGCTCTATCTCTCAGAATGCTCAGAATGACCAAAATGCCCCTGAAAGCCCGAAAACTCCCAGATTTGGTCTCAAAGTTCTGGAAACATGCTAAGTCGTAAGAAAAGTGATAAAATGAGTTTTTAAGAAAAATTGGATGAAATCGTCAGCTCCCAGAGACCCCCGGAAGTTCTCGGAAAGTCCTCGTTGACCGGCTTGACAAAGGTTTGATCAGGTTTGACTAAAGTTTGACCAAGTTTGACCAAAATCGCCCGAATTCATCAGAATCATTCTAGATCATGAGAAAAGTATTAAAATGAGTTTTAAAAGAAAATCGAGCAAAAAGTCAGCTTTTGGGAACTCCTAGAAGTTTCCAGAACTTCTCGGGAATCCCAGGTTTGACCAGTTTGACCAGAATTTGACTTTAAAACCGGGGCACCGTAACAATTTTCAAATATTTTTCATGGATACTAGAGGTCAATATCTTTCCAATGATATATCGCACATAATGTTTGGATTTAAAACGAGTCTATTATGAATTTCTGAAGGCAAAAAAGGCGATCAAATCGGCTTTTATCGCAAATTCCGCAAAACCTTTCAAAGTGACCTATCCTCGAACTATTTGTTATGTAAAGTAGACTCCATTACCTTTCCAACGGTATATCACAACTTCAATTTGGAGTTCGTACGCATTTTCTGTGAATTTTGGACAAAATATGGCCTTTTAGCGAATACCGGAACCTCTGGGGGCCTAAACAACATTATCTGAACGAAGGAAGAGCAGTGCCGCTACGGCACTCTCCTGCAGAAGAGTGTATTTTTGTAATTTTTCTTGGGGGTTCATTTTGATTAATTGAAAACCAAAACGAAGTAGTTCTATAATTTCAGATTGGGACCAATGGGAACACTTCTAAAACCCCAAAACCACCCCAAATTGGCCTATTTAAACCCCCCCCATTTCTCTTCATTTTGGGGGTGTCAAATGAAAGCTTAGAAAAAATTTGGGAGAAAAGTTGTAGAGATAAGGTTAGAATAGAGAGAAAAGAAGCTTCCTTCTTTGATTTTCAAAACGAAAGTGAGTTCTAAACTTTGTTTTTACTTCATTACTCCCATTTACTTCAACATTCAATACACCCAACCACCATTTTAGTGAGCATTTAAGAGAGTGGAAGTTTCTTCCATGTCCAATGTCATTACATATGAGTGAAACATCAAACTACAAGATCTATACATCATGAATATCATCTATTGATTGCTATCTATTTACTTGTTTGCTTATATAATGTTCATCTCTTCTCATCTCACTTCTTTTTTATTTTCTTTATTTACTTACTAGTCCATCATCATCTAGATGATGACATGAAGTTTGAGGTGAGTGAATCCTTATGGATAGTAGCTCTTGACCTCAAAAACATGTTTGATAGATGATGATCATAACTTCCATACCTCCAAGGTATTCTTGAAGTTATGTTCAAAATAAAAATAAATCTCTGCAACAATCTTGTAGGTTCTTGATGATGAGTTTGAGGTTGGAATTTTAAGTGGCTATAATCTTTATTGAGTATTGAAAATATGCTTTCAAAACCTCTACTTCAAAACCCCTCTTAAAACCCCTCATTTTGATCTCAAGAAAGAAAACTCTAGTTTTTCTCAAGATTTTCAAAACAGTGAGTCAAAACAGTGAGTAATCTGAGTTCAAAGATTTTTCTAGAACTCAATACTCAACATATGGATTCAAGGCCACTTGGAAAGTGTTCCTAACTCATTGGAGAACACCCAAGATTTTTGGTTTGACTTGGAAGTACTTGGAAATGGTCCATTTGGACCCAAGCATTCCTTCCAGACATTCTATTTTTGCTGTCACAGCAGCTAGATCCACTTCCAACCTCTTTTTCAGAAACCTTTTCCAAAAGGAGTGGTCCTAACTTATTTTTCCCTTAAACCTAAATGTCTTAGGGAACTTTGTGTATAACATGGGCTTCTAGATAATTCGTTTTCATTTTCTAAGAATTTTCAACATTTCAGTCAATAGTACGGACTCTGTTTCTGAGTGACCTCTGTTGTTCATATGATTTTTCTCAATCTGTGATAGTTGTTAAAGATTGGCTTTTTGGATAGTGTTCTAGACACAATAAGGAAGATCTCCATAAAAAAGCATGCACTGAAAACATTTCTAACCCTTCTTTTCAATTTTCAAAAGATCTAGTTATTGTTCTGTCCACTATTCACAGCAAGCATATTTTAACTTTCATTCTTTGATTTGATGCTTATATGCATTCCAAATTAGTTCATATCTCATACTACATTTGCACATATCCCATATTGATTTCATTCATTCATTAATACTCATTATAAACTTCTAAGTCATTTTAGGAATCCATGAACACAAAGCACAATACAACCATAGCACATTCTAGATACATACATTGCATCCATGCAAAGATTTGGAGCTTTTGTGACTCCTAATCTAAGAAGATTATAAGGAATGATCACGATCACACATTCATTCTTCCCCCTCGATCTAATCTTCCTTTCTCATCCGTCCCAGGGATTGAGAGGTCTTCTTTTCTCAAATATTAACATGCATCATACTAGCTTGCTAATCATATTTTGATTTCTTTGTTTATTTTGTTTCAATAACAATTCATGTCCCCCTTTAGATTAGGAAGTCTTGATTATTTGATATGTGATTAGACGATTTTTCCTAGGTTTATTTGTGTGATCTTTCACTTTTACATTGCATGATATTTGACTTAGATCTTATGAATGATATTTTATCTTTAGATCTTCCATTTCAAGTTTCTTATGTGATGTAATATACTATCATAGTATTAATTGCCGAACCATACATAGTATAAGATGATTATTTGGATGCTAATTGAGGCCCGTCGAAAGAGGGGGCGAGTTGAGGGTGTTTTAGTCGCGACAAAGGCTCCTTCCTCTCTCGTACCAAAATCCCGAGCCAAGTTTTTCGGTTATGAAGGGCCGGTGCCCTTTATCCATTTGGGTGAGTCAAAATTAGGTTTCTTGGTTCCTTAAAGACCAAGTGGCGACTCTGTATCTGTTTTCAACAGACCTTTCCTTTTCTTTCTTTAATCCAAATCAATTTCAAACGAAAGCATAGCAAAAGTGGTGGAATCTCGGTATCCACACATTCATGCATATTTTAGACTTCTAAGTCATTTTAGACCTTTTCCTTTTCTTTCTTTGATCCAAATCAAATTTCAAACAAATAAAACCAACAAGTGGTGGAGGCCCGATATGAACAATCTACCGACTCCACTGGGGATATTTTATTTTAAAACAAAATAATACTGTGTCTGAAACGCGGCGCTGACATTGTTCAGGTCTTGCTGTGCCAGGGCACAAGTCACCATTGATATTGTACCTTCCAAGGTATATCAAAAAGAGTAAAAACCTCCATATTGTCTCCCTGACGGTATATTGGAACTCTCGTCAACGGACCCTCTTTGACTAAACCGAGCCTTTGCATATAGATTCTTATAGAACCTTTCATAGGACTGTTCATTTATCTTTTCAGATAGGACAATATGATATAACTGTTGTATGCCCTGATGGGAATACCTAAGCGGTGTAGACGCTTATGTGGCATAGAACAGAACCTCTTTCTTATGATCCCCCAGGCAATCGCTCACATGTGACCACATCGAGTTAACCTGCCTAGGCACCATGACAAGGATGTCTGCTCCATGCTCACAAAGAAATACACCGCAAACCTTGTTTGTCGGTCCTAAGACATAGGAGTATGAAAACCTGCTAGACAGTATGATCACTATAACCATATTAACCAGTTTTTCCCAGAAACTCTGTCGAGATATCCCAGATATGACCGTACTAACCAGTTTTTCCCAGAAACTCTGTCCAGATATCCCAGATATAACCATATTAACCAGTTTTTCCCAGAAACTCTGTCCAGATATCCCAGATATATCCGCACTAACCAGTTTTTCCCAGAAACTCTGTCCAGATATCCCAGATATAACCATATTAACCAATTTCTCCCAGAAACTCTGTCCAGATATCCTAGATGTAACCATATTAACCAATTTCTCCCAGAAACTCTGTCCAGATATCCTATATATAACCATATTAACTAGTTTCTTCCAAAAAACTCTGTCCAGATATCCCAGATATAACCATATTAACCAATTTCTCCCAGAAACTCTGCCCAGATATCCCAGATATAACCACATTAACCAGTTTTTCCCAGAAACTTTATCCAAATTTCCTAAAAAATACCCAAAGCCCCCGTTTCTCCCAGAAACTCTGTCCAAAATTCCCGAAGTATCCCAGAAATCCCTGTTATTCCTTGGTGGTCATACTGGAAAGTAAGGTTAGCACACTCTGTATGGCTAGGACCTTATTTGTTTAACTGCTATCTATTGGAAGTAAGAGCATCATATAGATTAGGGCTTACATCCGCGTGCTTGTCTCACATGCATACACCATTCCCATCAATCTACACGCACTGCCTTGAGTCAGTCCACATCACTGTCTTTGTCTGTCTAAAGTCGTCACTATCAGGATCTGATGCACCCCTTCTTTCAAAATCTGTCAGGTCGGTATAGATTCCCAAATTCAACAGCTGGGATCCTCGTCGTGGGTCAGGAGTTCAGATAATCACTTGGTCAGAATTAGCCAGACAGCCTACTTCAGCATGAATCGAGAAGAGCTAGAAAACAAGGTTACCGAGTTGGAAGCAACTATAAGCCAACAGTCCGACAGCCTAGCCCATGTTTTGAAGTTCATGGAAGAATTGAAGCAGCGGCGGTCGTAACCTCCGCCCGGGTTTCCACCACCAGAGTTTGAACCACCCCCACCTGAGAAAAATGGGGAAGAAGACTAGTTTCAAGGGGTCCCACCGTTTGCGTATGAGAAGAAGCTTCAAGAGAAAATAGATAAGGTTGATAAGTTGGAAAGCGTACTGAGGAAAAGCAAGGGGGTCGATGATTACATGCTAGACCTGGAAAGCCTCTTTGAGCCTGTTAAGCTGAAACTGCCAGATAAATTCAAGATGCCTGCCATCGACGGTTTGACGGAACTGGGAATCCGAAAAGTCATGTGAAGCTATGTATGAGTGTCTTCTAGTCCATGGGTTGTACCCACGAGCACATTGCAATGTTGTTCCCGCAAACTCTTGCAAAGTCTGCACTATCATGGTTCCTAACCTTGGAGGCCTCCAAAACCCGGGCATGGAAAGACATTGTTCGAGTCTTCGTCGATCATTACTCCTACAATCAAGAACTGGGTGTCACTATCAGGGATTTGGAGACTACTCGACAGAACAACAATGAATCTTTCACTGCATTTCTGGGCAGATGGAGGAACAAGGTAGCCCAAATGACCCACCGGCCGATTGAGAAGGAACAAGTGAGGATGCTAATCCGAAATCTGCAACCGCTATACCATGAAAATCTGTTTTACTAGTCCATCTCTACTTTCGAAGAGTTGTTTGAAGTTGGAACTCGAATTGAAGATGCTATCAGGGAAGGAAAGATCAAAAAGGAAGAGCCTCCGAGTCAGTCAAGAAGGCCCAACTACTCCCGAAACCCCCCGGATGTCAATGCTCTTAGCAGCCAACCCATGGCGTACCCTCCTAGGCCATACCAACCCTCCAACCAGGCAAATTCCTCCAATCGCCCTTTTCAGAAAAAGCCCCCTCGCAACTTTGCCAACTTAGAAATCTCTCTCTCCTCAGCCTTAGACCGCCTCCTAAAAAAGGGCCATCTCCAACTACTCCAGCCTCGGAATACCTCGCCCCCGCCTAACTGCGATATCTCCAAGCGATGTACCTACCACCAAGCCCCTGGCCACAACACCAATGATTGCATGCGCCTCCGTCATGATATCCAAGACCTCATTGACCAGAATATCATTGAGCCGCCTCCAAAGCAGCCCCTAATCACTCAGAATCCTCTACCTAACCACCAAAGTGTCAGCCTCATCGAGTCCAGCCCTGTATCCTTCAACCCTGCTACCCATATCACCCCCCTAGGACGACCCTTACCCCTCATTGATATCCCGGACTCTGCGGGAATTCATCTGATTGAAGAGGAGAATGTCGAGTGGCAGCAACAGCTAGATGATGAGCAAAACTTGTTCTTTCTGGAAGAGCATGATCTAGGGGTAGTGGACCTCAAATGGTACGATCCCAACAACGAGAGCGATGCTTCTATCTGGAGCGAGCCAGAAAAGCCATTTGTGGGAACAGATTGTGACTGGTTCAAAGAAGATGGGACCGTAGAAGGGCCTACCCCCGCCAATATTGATCACCTGACTAGATCAGGACGTCACTATCAACCTCCACAGCCTACCACCGAAGCAACCGAGAAATGTCCGGTCAAAGACAAGGGGAAGGGTAAGATGGATGAGATCATCGAAGAAGATAATGAGTTGATAAAATAGCTAAAGAAAACCCAAGCACATCTCTCGATGTGGGACATCATGGTAACATCCTACATGCATAGGCAATCCGTGTTGAATGCCTTGCCCAGAATTGAAGTCCCCATTGATGCCGCACGGGAAGACATGGTGGCTTTCTTGGGTGCACTTACCCCTGACCCGATCATTACATTTTCTGATGAAGACCTGCCACCGGAAGGATCTGCACATAACAAATCACTGTACATCACTGTTGTATGTAAGAGACAACAGGTGCCATTTTGTCTGGTCGATATAGGTTCTGCCTTAAATGTTTGTGCCCTAAGGACTGCCACCGCCTTGGGGGTCGATGTCCTTGACATCACGCCATCTGTGCAATCCGTGAGGGCCTACGATAACACCAAGAGGAATGTGATGGGAACTGTGTCTCTACAAATCCGGGTAGGATCTTTGGTAAGCACTGAAATCTTTCAAGTCATGGACATACCCGCCTCATTCAACTTGCTGATCGGAAGGCCTTGGTTACATGTCAACAAAGCTGTATCATCCACTGTGCATCAAATGATCAAGTACATTCATGAGAAGGAAGTGAAAATCATTCTCAGTAATAGCTAGGGTATTGAAGCTTTCCCGAACTACGCTCCCAATTTCGAAATCCAAACACCTGAGCTAGAAGAAGGAGAAATCGGGGGATTCTTCATGGAAGAAGTGCACATGATCAATGACGAAGACAGGTTCCCCGAGATCCACTCCGCAGTTGTCAACATTGTCCGCAAAATGAACTACTTCCCCGGAATGGGATTGGGCCAATGCCAGCAAGGGATTCGCGAGTTCCCTCAGATCAAAGGGCAACAAGGCACTTTTGGGTTGGGGTACAAGCCCACTAAAGAAGATGTCGAGCTACAGAGGCCATGCAAGAAAAGGGTAAAGGGCCTCTCACCATACCGTAACACCTTGAATGGACAATTCATCAAAGAAGGGGATGATTTCCCCTACTTCGGATTCCCCGAACCCTGGATTCATCAAATAACTGGGAAAAGACACCCCGGGCTTAAAATATTTGTTGACTGTAAAAGGCCCCCATATCAAGATCCGTTCTATCCCGAAGAAGTTGAGAAGACTGGTTGAAATACTTGGACACTGAAGCCATCGAGAGGATGTGGGAGGAATCCGCTGAGAAGAAGGAAGAAAAGAGGGCCAAGAACCAAGATGATCAGATCAAGCCAACTGAGGAGGGTCTGAGCAACCAGGCTGTAGAGTCATCTATCTGTGCCTCCCAATCCCTTGCTCCCCCAGATTCTGTACTGCCAATTATCGAGTCTGTACCAGAGTCGGCTGTTGTAAGCCCACCACCGTCCAATGTAATCACTTCACCTGTCATGAATGAAATGAAAGACGATTCTTCTTACTCCTCTGTGTCTAATAATTGTGAATGCATAGATCCCTCCGAGGATCTCCCAATCGAACTTAAGCAACTAATTGAAAAACCACCTGCTTATGAAATAATCGAAGATACTTTATCAATTAACCTGGGTAAAATAGACAATCCACAAATCGTGCAAATTGGCTTAACTCTTAATAAAGAAGAAAAAGAAAAATTAACCCTCTTGTTAAGAGAATTCAAAGATGTTTTTGCTTGGTCTTACGAAGACATGCCTGGGGTCGATCCCGACATTGTACAACATCATATTCCCCTCCTCCCCAATTCCAAACCGGTCAAGCAGAAACTGAGGCGCATGAGGCCAGAATGGGCACTCAAGGTTAAAGAAGAAGTGGAGAAGCAGTTCAAGGCAGGATTCATCATCGTCACTGAGTATCCGGAATGGGTTGCCAATATCGTGCCAGTCCCCAAGAAAGATGGAAAAGTTCGTGTGTGCGTTGACTTCCGTGATCTAAACAAAGCCAGTCCCAAGAATGACTTCCCGCTTTCCCACATTGATGTCTTGGTGGACAAAACCGCGGGATATGAGCTACTTTCATTCATGGACGTTGCGTCACAGGATGCATCAACCTCCACGTCCTCACCTGCCCAGGTAATTTACTCCATGTTCAGACCCATTTTTTTTGTATCCTTTGCTATTACTAACACCTGGCTTTGGACTTTTAAACAGGCCATTCCCTTAGGTCCAGAGCCATTCGTACCCTTTGATGATTTCTTCACCGGCTTGGACTTCTGGACCTTCGACTTGGGTTCATTTGAGCCTAATGTTGTTTTGCCTTCAAGTTTACAACAGTCTAACGACCTTGTTCTTGGGATGAGTTCCTGAGCCCTGAGCGGTCTCCCCCCAACCATTGAGCTCGATGTTGCCTTGGCTACCCTTGTTGGTGATCCTTCACTTTCTGTTGGGCGGCTTTCTTTGCTTAAAGAAATCTAGGAATGGCTACCGAGCTACTGAATCTTAGACCAATCGGCCTTAGTTGTTCATACCAAAACCGAAGCTCATCTTAACGCTCGATAAAAGGCTATGCAATTCCTCAAGTTTGCCCAGAACAAATGCAAGGCTGGAAAGGTAACTCGGGCTCAAGTGATTGCCCGAAAAGCCTGGCTTTAGGCCCGTATTGCATCACTTAAGGCACAAGTAGAAAAATGTAAGGTTGAGGTCATTACTAATGGTGCGACCCTGGTAAAGGTTGATGAGGCCCTAGCTCAATGGGGAGGTGATGCTCACAAGTGCAGTGATCAACTTCAAGCTAATACACCAACTGACCATATCTGGTCTCAACGGCTCAATAAAGCTAAACAAGACCAGGGTGGAGCTGCCAGGACTAGGGAGGACTTGCAAGAGAAGCTTAGGAGTTTCGAATCGACCTAGAGACAGACTTTTAGCCTCTGTACATGTATATATATTTTATTACTATTATTATTATTTTTTGTAAGCACTTTGTAAGTAAGTTGTGCTCAACTATTTAATGCAATTGACTTTTGATCATTCAGGCTTATAGTTAATAAGCAGCTCATACTCTAACCCAGGATTCGATTTGTACTCCAAATCAATAGTCTCCCACAAAGTAGGATACTAGGACTTTAAATAGTGCCCATTTATTAGCCTTGTATGCTGTATGCTCCACCTATAATCGCATAGCCTGTATGCTCCACCTTTCTTAACTTGGTGGATGATGAAAAGACCTTCCCAATTGACTGACCACTTGCCATAATGGTTATCTTTGTCTCCAATAGGCAAAATGGCCTTCCAAACCAAGTCCTTTGTGCAGAAGGACTTTTCTTTCACCCTTTTATTGTATGCTCGGGTAGCCCGTTGTTTCTGCACTTTTAATGAATCCAAGGCTGCCAACCTTGTTTCATCAAGCCCTTCCAACTCAGGTATCATAGCCTCTGTGTATTTAGTGGGCTCAAGCTTATTTTGTAAGGCCCTCCTAGATGATCAGATGGTAGCCTCCATTGGTAACATGACATCATGCCCATAGGTCAGCATAAATGGTATAACCCCAGTACTGGACCACTTAGAGGTCCGATAAGCCTAGAGGGCTTTGAATAGTAACTTATCCCGCTCCTTAGGATTCTCTTTTATCAACTTTTCAATAATCCCAATTAGGATATTGTTAGTCGACTCGGCCTACCCATTACCTTGAGCGTAAAACGGAGTAGAATTAAGAATTTCAATTCCTCTACTTTCAGCAATGGCTATGGTTTCTATCCTTATGAACACATATCCTTGATCAGCTATGATGGTTTCTGGCAGACCGAACTGGTGTATTATATGTTCTTTGATAAATTTGATCACAGTAGCTTGGGTTATCGCCTACATGGTATGGCTTTAGCCCACTTTGTGAAATAGTCCGTAGCCACTATTATAAATAGTGTTGGTCTGTGGAAGGAGGAAAGACTTTACCTATCAGGTCCATTGCCCATCCTCTGAACGACCATGGCTTTATAACTGGTTAAAGTTCTTTGGCTGGCACTCTCTGGATAGGCCCATGCTTCTGGCAATCTTGACAACCTTGCATAACTAATATAATCCTTTAGCATTCCTGGCCAATAGAAGTTGTACCTTTTCAAGAGCCACTTCATATTTGTTATGGCTTGATGAGCTCTATAAAATCCTTCATGGACCTCGGTCATCACTTGCATATCCTATTTCTTTCCTAGGCACTTGAGAATCACCTCATCACCAATAGGCTTCTTGAATAGTTCCCCATCAAGGACCACAAATCAGACTGCGAACAATCTTACCTTTTGGTCCACCCCAACATTGGGGTGCTTTAAATATTCGATGATAGGGGTTCTCCAATCATCTTTATCCATTAAGACCGAATTGGTGGTAGTGTAATAGCCTCTCTTTGCTACTGATGGTAGTGATCGGACATATATCATGACAGTTTGATTTTCCACTTCTTTTAGCAGAGGTGAAGCTGATCCTGCTCTGGCCAACTTGTCGACCTTGGTAGTCGTAGACTGGGGTATATAACTCATACTTATATCATCAAATGAATCTATAAGTTGAGTGGCAACTGAGTGAAATGAACACAACTCCCAACTTTTTATTTGGAATTTTGCTGATATCTATCCGATTACTAGTCCCAAATCTCCCTTTTATGTGTACATATGACGCCCCCATCGAGTATCTCCAATTTGATTATTAATGCTTCATATTCGGCCTAATTGTTACTACATTTGAAATCAAGCCAAAATGACATTTTCATTTTTCTGTATTTGGGTGATATGATAACCACCCATGCCCAAATACCTTCTGAATATTTAGACCTATTAAAGATTAATGTCCATGGGAGTAAGGACATGTTTAAAATTTTAGGTGCTAGTGACAGCTCTTCCAGATCAGTAGGGTCTAGATAATTAGCCAGGAAATTGGCTATGGCTTGGCCCTTAACTAATTGCTGTGATCAGTATTGAATGGCAAACTCCATCAGGGCCAAGGTCCATTTTCCAATTCAGCCATGCATAATGGGTCTTGATAGCATGTACTTAATCACATCATTTGACATATAATATAAGTAAAAATAGGGAGGATACAAGTTCTTAATTTTTGTGATGAAAAGTACAATGCTAAGCACAATTTCTCAATCGGCGCATAACACTGCTCAATTGGAGTTAAAACTCTACTTAAGTGATAAATGGCTTGCTCACTACCTTGCTCATTATCCTAAGCTAGCATACTCCCTATGGAGCAATCAAAGGTCGATATATACAATTTGAGACATCTACCCTTCTTGGGTGGCATCAGCACTGGAGGTGTACACAAATACTACTTTATTCCTTCAAAGGCCTACTAGTGGATGTCTTCCCACTTGAACTCTTCATCAGTTTTGATCTTAAACAGTGGGGTTCATACCTGGGTCTTCTCTGTACAGTTAGAGATAAACCTCCTAAGGAAATTGATGTGCCCGAGCAGACTTTGCAACTCTTTCTTGTTGGCAAGGGGCTTTGCTACTTGGATATCCTAAGCCTTGTTCTTATCTATCTCTATACCTCTCTAGTTAACAAGAAACCCAAGAATTTCCCTGCTAAAATGCCGAATGCACATTCGAGTGGATTCATCTTTAGCTTATGAGCCCGGATTCTTTCAAATGCTTTCTCAAGGTCAACCAAATGTTCGGCATTGCTCCCAAACTTAACCATCACATCATCAATATATACCTCCATGAAATATCCAATCATGTCAATGGGTGATTGAATTCATTGCCCGTTGATAGGTAGCTCGTGCATTCTTCAATCTTCAGTTTGAAGGGCATCACAACCCATTCAAAGGTTCTAATTACCCCCGACTCCAGATACAATCAGATTCTAATGGCGCCAGAAGATCGGGAAAAGATGACATTCACCACCCCTTGGGGAACCTACTGTTATAGAGTAATGCCTTTCGGACTCAAGAATGCTGGGGCTACCTACCAAAGAGCCGCCACCACTCTGCTGCATGACATAATTCACAAGGAAGTAGAAGTGTACGTAGATGACATGATCGTGAAGTTCAAGGACAGAGAAGGACACCTGGTAGCACTGGAAAAGTTTTTTGAAAGGTTGCGCAAATACAAGATGAGGTTGAATCCAAAGAAATGCACTTTCGGTGTGACCTCCGGTAAACTCATGGGTTTTCTCATCACACAAAGGGGAATAGAGGTGGATCCCTCTAAAATCAAGGCAATCCTAGAAATGGCCCCACCCCTGAGTGAAAAGGAAGTGAGAGGGTTTCTCGGAAGAATTCAGTTTATCGGCCGCTTCATCTCTAAGCTCACAACTACATGCGATCCTTTGTTCCGATTGTTGAGAAAAGGAGAAAAGTTCCAATGGGATGACCAATGCCAAGTCGCTTTTGACAAAATAAAGGCCTACCTTCAAAACCCGCCTGTCCTTTCACCACCCACTCCCCATAAGCCCTTATTCCTTTACCTACCTGTCTCTGAAAAATGCCATGGGTTGCATGCTAGCCCAAGAAGGAGACGAAAGCCACTCTGAAAAAGCCATATACTACCTTAGCAAGAGGATGACTGGGTATGAGCTCAACTACTCTACCCTCAAAAAAATGTGTTGGGCCTTGGTTTGGTGCACCCGCCGACTGAGGCACTACATGCTAGCCTTCCCGGTTGTGCTCATATCCCGCATGGATCCTCTAAAATACCTTCTCGAAAAACCCGCCCTGACTGGTCACATATCCCGTTGGTTACTCCTACTATCCAAATTCGATATCAAGTATGTTACAAGCAAATCAGTAAAAGGAAGAACCGTAGCTAAGCATCTCGCAGAATATGCCATTGACTCTGAAGAAAGTGGGGACTTTCCATTTCCGGACGAGAATATCATGGAAATCAAGGAAGAACAGTGGAAGTTGTACTTTGATAGAGCAGCCAACATGAAAGGATACGGAGTAGGAATGATCCTAGTATCACCAAGTGGGGACCATACTCCATTGGCAGTCAAGCTTAATTATAACTCCACCAACAACACCGCTGAATACGAAGCGTGCATTCTGGGAATGGAAGCAGCCTTAGAATTGAAAGTTCGGAAGTTGGACGTCTTCGGGGATTCAAACCTTATTATATCACAAGCTAGGGGAGAATGGAAAGTAAAAGAAGAAAGGTTGAAGCCTTATCATGATCATCTCGACCAACTCAAGAGGCAGTTCAAGAACGTCACGTTCCTCTACTTGCCTAGGGAGGAGAACCAGCTAGCAGATTCATTGGCCACCTTAGCCTCCATGATCAAGATTCCTGTGGGAGTCAGGATGATGCCTTTGGTAATTGAGCAAAAGTACGAGCCTTCGTTCAACGTAATCGCCACAATCGAAGAAGAAGAGAATGGAACACCATGGTATCAGGATGTCTGGGATTTCATAGAAAAGGGGACATACCCCCAAGAATCTACTGAGAAAGACAAAAGGGCCATTCGAAGATTCGTAGCGCAATTCATCATTTGCAGTGGGAAACTACTGAAGAAAGGATACAATGGTCACAACCTAACTTGCTTGTTTGGAAAGAGCTCCAGAAGAATGATGGAAGAAATACACGAGGGGGTATGCGGTCCGCACATGAACGGTCACATGCTGGCCAAGAAAATTATAAGACAAGGGTACTACTGGACAACATTGGAGAAAGATTGTTGCGAATACGTAAGAAGGTGTCACAAGTGCCTGATCCATGTAAACATGATGCATACACCACCATCCCTTCTATACAGCATGACGTCACCTTGGCCATTCTCAACCTGGGGAATCGATATCATCGGTGAAATCATTCCGAAAGCCTCAAACGAAAATCGGTACATTTTGGTGGCTATCGACTACTTCACAAAATGGGTAGAAGCCGCATCCTACACCAAGTTGGGGGCCAAGGAAGTGGCCAAATTCATCAAGAAAAATCTCATCTGCCGTTATGGAGTCCCCCATGAGATTATTTCGGACAACGGAAGTCATTTCAAAGCGGAAGTCAGGGATTTGTTCGAGGAATACAAAATCACTTATCACAAGTCATCACCGTATAGACCACAGACTAATGGGGCAGTCGAAGCTGCAAATAAGAATGTCAAGTCCATACTGCAGAAATCAGCCGATACCTACAAAGACTGGCATGAAAAGCTACCGTTCGTACTTTGGGGATACAGAACGTCGATAAGGACGTTCACGGGAGCAGCCCCTTACTCACTAGTGTATGGGATGGAAGTAGTACTTCCGGTCGAGATAGAACTACCGTCCCTGCGCATAATGACAGAATGTGAAATTTCGGAATCAGATTGGTTGAGGGAGAGATACGAAGAATTGGCCCTCATAGATGAAAAGCGTCTAGCGGCGGTCGACCATATTCAAATCTATCAAAAGAGGATAGCCCGTGCTTACAACAAAAGGGTTTGTCCGAGAAAGATTGTCAAGGGCGATCTTGTCCTTAAGGAATTGCGAGCTCCGATCTTTGATCCTCGTGGGAAGTTTAAACCTAATGGGTTGGCCCTTACATCGTCAAGACCATTCTTTCCGGAGGAGTAACTTATCTCATGGACCTCAATGGTGTCGAATTCAAAGAACCAATCAACATGGATCACCTCAAAAAGTACTATGCTTGACCATTCCCTAACCATTTTTTTTTCCTTTCAAGCTTTGGCCTGAACTACGCTCGACCTGATTCCCACTCGGGGATACGTAGGCAACCACATCGGTTCGGTCGCTCCACTCACAAAAAAAAAATAACCAATTTCTTTCAAGCTTTGGCCCGAACTACGTTGGACCTGATCCCCGTTCGGGGGTACGTAGGCAGACTTTCAAAAACAAAAAAACAAAAAAAAAGATGGCTCGTTAGGTTGAAAATCCGAAAGGACGCCTAGGCAAAAGTTAGAGCTAAATCCAAGGTGAGCAATAACAAAAGAGAGAAAAGAGCTCGCTAGGTCACCTCACTGGTGCCTAGGCAAAAGTTATGAGCATTTGAGAGAATAAAGTCGCGGTCCTTACCATAACCCAGAAATCACCCACCACACTAGGGGTAAACTCGGCCACTCGCCTCGCTTGCCTGAACCTCTTCTAAAACTAGGGGCAAACGTCAGTCGTCTATCTCGTTTGCCTCACAACCATATATATCCCAAACTAGGGGAAAACTTCGGCCACCCGCCTCATTTGCCTCTAATCGTCCTATCATGCCCAAGCAAGTACCAAAAGCAACATCCAATTGAAATCTCGGTTACAAAATATTTTTAAAAAAAGCTAAATGCATAGAATGAGATTCCCAAAGTAACCAAGGTTCACCGATAAACAAACTCTGAATATTACATAAGCAGGAAAGATCAAAAAATAAAAGTCTTTCGAAAAGCAATCACACATGTTCAAAGACACTTGAAGGAATGAGCAGAATCAGTCAGGTCTAGTTTTATCTTTGTGTCTTTTATTTCTTCAAAGGTCATTAGAAATAGGCCCTTGCTCAACTGGCCCAGCCCCTGATGAAAGCAGCAATGGTAGTGGCTCTGACTCTGGAAGCAAAGACTCTCTCAGTAAACCCCCGGGGGACCTCTTGAACTTGCCCATAATGTCTGGCCAATCGACGAGGATGATAGAAGGAGGTCTCTCTCAGTCCCATCAGCCACACCCTCTGGAAATCCCCAAGACTAGTGGTCACAGCATAAAGGCCCCAACGCCTCACGATCCAGCAAATGTCAGCCTCAGATAAGGCGCCCATCATACCCACCCAATCAGCAGAAGTAAAATGAGTATGAAGCACAGCTCTGCGAAAATAAACTGGCAGCATATTACCTGTCCATAACTGAAGACGCTCGTAGAGCCAAGCCTGTAACACCAAAGGCGCCCCAGAAAGTAGAAGCGTTCCCTGACTTGAAGCGCGATCCAAACCATTCAGGGTCTCAGCCAAAACCATGGCCAAGGGGATCTTACCTGCCTTCAGTCCGAGACATACATGCACTAAGTCGCTAGAAGTACTCGAGAACAAGAAGTGTGAAGTCATACATAGAATCAGAGCAGCCCCACGAGTAGCATCATACACGCTGGGATTCCCAGGACTGGCATAACGAGCAATTATGGAAGCAATGTCAAGAACCTCACCTTGAATCAGCCGACGGGAAATAGTGATGGAACAATTTAGATATTCAGCCAAGCCTCGCGTAGGACTGAGGGCATCAGCAGAAGGAAGAATCAGGTCCGAATCAGAATCATAGCCAAGGATAGCACAGAACTCCTCAAACAAGGGGCATATCTCCAAGCCATTGAAATTGAAGACATGGTTCACCAGGTCCCAGTGAGCAATAGCAGCATGCAAGAACTCAGTGTTTAGGGTCATCTGGCGAAGAGAGAATAGCTCGGTCAAGCCGTAGCTAAAGAGGTTGATCCGTTCCATACCATCCGTGATGTTCATCCAAGCTGTGAGTTGAGCGGGATCATACAAAGCCATATTTTCGGTCACGGGTCTAGCAAAATTTGAAATTTCAGCAGCACCTCCCCGTTTCACGGACTATCCCACCTGCAAGACAAAAACACTCACTATCACAAAACTGCCCATCGCAGTAATACCCAACAATCATAGTACACATGAATCATCACACGATCATCAACTAAAACAAGCACACAACTGCTCCTCCAAACCGAAAGCTATCCGGCCTAAAAGGCAAAACATCATAATAATTTGTCAAAGGTTACAAACTATTCCACACATCATCCTACGCTGTCCAAATAGTTACATCACCAGTACAACCCAATCGAAAACATAAAAAGAAAATAAAACAAAATTCCCGCTTAGGAGGCCTCAGTCCTCCTCTTTTTCGTCCTCTGTCGGACCACCCGGAGTGTATGTCAGCGAGGGCCTCCTCCTACCACCTCTGTACCTCGGACCAGTCCTCGATGAGCCAGCCCCACCTCTACGATACTGCACATACAAAATGGAAACAATCAGTAGGGAAATAATGAAAGTACAAAACAGAGTCGAGTCAGAAACTTACCAAGGACGCCATCTGGCTAGTGGCGAATTGCCGCATGCCATCCATCTGTCAAAGGGTAAAATCCAGGGTTAGAACTTCATAACCTTAAGAAAGTGCAAAATTATAGACATACCCGATGGTCTCGCGTAAGGACCAAGGACCATAAGCTAGCCGCCAAGGCGTGACCCTCCTCAGCGTAACTCCAAGGAACGTTGAGGACGCCCGCTGGCTGAGTAGGGTACCCGCATGTGACTCGAGGCACCTCCATTACTTGGGGAGTGCCATCAACGCCTAGAACGTTGACGGTCCAATCCCAAGGAGGGATAGGATCAGAAGCTGGAGGACCTGTCTCCTGTACATCTCGAGAAGATGTAGGCATAAGACAAGTTGGGACAAGACGAGTCAAAAAACACAGGCAACGGATAGAGACAAAAACGTTAAGGAAACTGACCTCCAGGAGTGGGAAGTTAGGCATCAGGAAGCGGCCACGATAAGCCTCATAGCCAGTCTCAGAGAGAAAATGGTCCCAAACGTCAGTGCCAGCTAAGGCCGCCAGCAGAGCATCACCAAAAAGGTCACTAGCATCCATCGTAGGGGGATTATGAGGGACACGATACCTAGAACCACCAACCACCTGCCGGGACACTCGCTCACCGAGGAACAACTGCCTGCACTCGGTACTCTTCATCAGGAGTCGGTAAGAAGAAAGAGGTTTGACCGCTTGAATCTTCTCTGGGCAGCATAGGCGACGCGCTCCCAAGGCGTCCAATCAACACTAGCAGCCGTCAACTCGGTTAAGAAGTTTCTGAGCAAAATAATCCAGTGGGCCCCGCTCTTCACCCCAACAACATCCCTCCGCCATCTCAAGCCTCGTGGGAACAGAGGCACAGGAGCCATGCCATCCTCGTCTTCACCTGATTCATCTGCAGGGGAAGGGACTAGCATCTTCAGGTACTCAAAGCTCCAAAGCTGCACAGACAAAGGAGAAAGACAGAAAGGGTCCCAAAATCGAAAAGCCAAAAGATAAAAGAAGATGCAGTACATACCTCCCAAACTCGCCAAAATCCCCCTGTCGATTTAACATCGCCCTGGGAAACCTCACCCATATGCTTGTAAAGATGGGCCAAGGCAGCACCGCCCCAGTCGTAGGAGGGGATCTCATCAATGGTCGCTAGGCAAGAAAGGAGTCTCAGGCTCACCCGGTCATTCCGTGAAGCAAAGATCGAGCAACCAAGGACATACAAAAGATACACCCTCAAAAGTTGGGAATTGTTCAGGTTGTGATTCCCTCTACCATAGACCCGGTAAAGCCAGCCACAAGGAAACCAGTGCCTCTCCAGATTAGGGGGAACAGCCCCAATCAACATCTCTACAGGCTCCGGGTCGATCTCATAAAAGTAGTCCAGAATCAGCCGCTTCCCGCCAACCCTCAAGCCGGTAATCATGGAGAAGTCAAAGGGCGTCATGGTCATCTCACCAAATGGCAGGTGGAAAGTATTGGTGGTGTCCCACCATCTCTCTGGCAGAGCATAAAAATGTGCCAAATCGTTGCTGCTCTTTGAAACCAGACGGACAAAGCCTTTAAACCCAGCATCGTCTACCATCCTCTTGACAGTGGGCGAGAGTTGAGTATACCATAGGAAAGTGTGAGCGAGGCTACCGTGGCCCTTCAATGTCACTTTCGGCACCTGCACACACCAAAGACAACAAAGATGATGCACAAAATCACTATACATGACCCGAGGTCCAAATTCACAAAATCAACATTTGAGCACAAATCGGACTTCTAACGATCTCTAGGTGCATAATACGGCTCACAAAACTAGCACAATACATGAAAATAGTCCTAAACTGTCGAAGGTTTCACATACCAAGCTCGCTAGAGCCGCGACCGAAAGATGACATTGGGGGTCCCGTAAAATCAAGTCCGGGGTTTGCATCTCGGCCTTCATCCATTCCTTGGCCTTCTTAGACGGTCTCCTCGAGCTCGAAGCCATGGATCTACAAAAAAAATGGAAGTCAAAGTTAAACTTTCTTCTTGCAAATTTGAGCAAACCAAAACACCAATCAAAATTCCAACTACAGGAAAAGATTACTCACCTGAGCGCGTACAAGCTGCGTTTTGACGGATTTTGACTCCAAAAACACCCCAAAATGGCCAAGAATGAGCTTGCAAAGCTCAAAAAACCCGAGATATACAAAAATGGAGTCTGGCCACCCAGTGCCGCTGCGGCAGTGGCCCAGTACCGCTGCGGCAGTGGCCCAGTGCCACCGCGGCACTGCTCCCCGCGGGCCCCGCTTCGCTCCATTTTGCTCCGTTTTGACCCGTTTTGGCCTTTTGTAGCCCATTTTTGGCCCCGATCAGCCCTGCTGGCCCATTTCGGTCAAGATTTATGGGGTTTTACCCCGAACAGTCCAAAAGTTGTCGGGGCTACCTCCAATAGGCGGAAACTGAGAAAAATCGACTCCCGAAGACCCAAATTGGCTGTTTCAGGACAACTGCCGCAAATTTTGATCAAACACGAGAGTTCTGATAACGAATCCTGGATTTTGGCTAATGCACCGAAACAAAAGAGATTCTCCGAGAACCCTACATCATCCCCCGAGGACAGAACAGACAGATACTAGCTCCCGGAGGCCCCGACCGGCCCTCTTGGATTGAGCGCCGACAGATTTGATCAACCGTGAGAGATTTAGAGATGGGTCCTGGTTCCCGATCAACGAAAAGAGATTCTCCGAGAACCCTACATCATCCTCTGAGGACCGAAATAGATAGATGCCAGCTCCCGGAGGCCCCGACCGGCCCTCTTGGATTGAGCGCCGACAGATTTGATCAACCGTTAGAGATTCAGAGATGGGTCCTGGTTCCCGATCAACGAAAAGAGATTCACCGAGAACCCTACATCATCCCCCGAGGATAGAAACAGACAGATGCCAGCTCCCGGAGGCCCCGACCAGCCCTCTTGGATTGAGCGCCAAAAGATTTGATCAACCGTGAGAGATTCAGAGATGGGTCCTGGTTCCCGATCAAAGAAAATAGATTCTCCGAGAACCCTACATCATCCCCCGAGAACAGAAACAGACAGATAACCAGCTCCCGGAGGCCCCGACTAGCCCTCTTGGATTGAGCGCCGACAGATTTGATCAACCGTGAGAGATTCAGAGATGGGTCCTGGTTCCCGATCAACGAAAAGAGATTCTCCGAGAACCCTACATCATCCCCCGAGCACAGAAACCAAGATGCCAGCTCCCGGAGGCCCCGACCGGCCCTCTTAGGTTGAGCACCAAAATATTTTGATGGATTCGAATTTGAATCCCGATCAAGAGAAGTAGTTGAAGAGAGATCCCAGGAAGAGTCGCTTCATCCCCAGCAGATTCAGTTTAATCCCCAGCAGATATATCTATTCGTACACCATCAGTTCAATCATAATAGTCACAGTAGTTCACTGTTGACTCATCATCTCGATTCGTGCATCGACACTTCTTCCGGTCACGGTGAGCCCAACTATTTGATCCGATCCATGATAGTCACAGTAGTCCATTGTCGACTCATCATCTCGATTCGTACATCGTTGGTTCATTAATCATCATTAGTTTTACCATCGCTCTCATTCAAAATGTGTCGTGTTCATTCAAAATCTTAGGCTTCTAAGTCCATCAATGGGGCTTCCATGTTCATCGCTTAACATCTCGGGATTTCATGTCCATCACTTGACTTCTGTATCCGTCTCTTAATTTCTAGGGCTTCCGTGTCCGTTGGTTAACTGTCAAACGGCATCTCCGATTATAGTCCTCTGGGACCCCATATCCAATTACGTTCGCTTACGAAGCACACTTCCCAAAATTCAGAAGTTTGCCCCTAGACCCGGAGCCTTCTAAACCTTGGTGTCCTCATCCGAGTCATCCACATCACAATCACCAGCACAACACCAGCCCACTCGGAGTGGCACACCCTACAGTACCTGCTCATACTAGGATCACAACAATAGACATAATAGGACTCATGAGACAATTCATCCATGCATCGCATATCCTCCTCATAACATAGCATCTGCCTGTCTCGTTGTGCATACGTGATTTGCCCCTTTGCGCTTGAACTACGCCCTGGTCTGATTCACCCTAGGATACGTTGGCAGCTCACATAGAGCACGACCAGCACTAGACCTCAGCATCACTGCATCTTTTGCAACGCTTTTATCCTAAATCTATAGCCTCCAAAAAGTCCTGTCTCTTCAAAACTTTGGCACTCGCTTGCGACATGCGTTGCCTCGCAAGTTCATGCCAAAGAGGGGCAAACTGTAGACACCCCATTTTGTCAGCTATCAGATTTAGGAGACCCATAGCTTGGTGGTTCACAATGATCGTAAAAGACTCAAAAGTACTCTTGGAAGTCAGCTCTATCTCTCAGAATGCTCAGAATGACCAAAATGTCCCTGAAAGCCCGAAAACTCCCAAATTTGTTCTCAAAGTTCTGGAAACATGCTACGTCGTAAGAAAAGTCATAAAATGAGTTTTTAAGAACAATTTGATGAAATCGTCAGCTCCTAGAGACCCCCGGAAGTCCCGGAAGTTCCCGGAAAGTCCTCATTGTCCGGCTTGACAAAGGTTTGACTAGGTTTGACCAAAGTTTGACCAAGTTTGACCAAGTTTGACCGAAATCGTCCGAATTCATCAAAATCATTCTAAATCATGAGAAAAGTATTAACATGACTTTTAAAAGAAAATCAAGCGAAAACGTCAGCTCCTGGGAACTCCCAGAAGTTTCCAGAACTTCCTTGGAATCCCAGGTTTGACCAGTTTGACCAGAATTTGACTTTAAAACCGGGGCACTGTAACAATTTTCAAATATTTTTCATGGATACTAGAGGTCAATAGCTTTCCAACGATATATCGCACATAATTTTTGGATTTAAAACGAGTCTATTATGAATTTCCGAAGGCGAAAAAAGCGATCAAATCGGCTTTTATCGCAAATACCGCAAAACTTTTCAAAGTGACCTATCCCCGAACTATTTTTTATATAAATCAGACTCCATTACCTTTCCAACGGTATATCACAACTTCAATTTGGAGTTCGTACGCATTTTCTGTGAATTTCGGACGAAATAGGGCCTTTTGACGAATACCGGAACCTCTGGGGGCCTAAACAGCATTATCTGAACGAAGGAAGAGCAGTGCCGCCGCGGCACTGGCCCACTGCCGCCGCGGCACTGGCCCACTGCCGCCGCGGCACTCTACTCCAGAATAGTGTATTTTTGTAATTTTTCTTGGGGGTTCATTTTGATTAATTGAAAACCAAAACGACGTAGTTCTATGATTTCAGATGTTTGGACCAATGGGAACACTTCTAAAACCCCCAAAACCACCCCAAATTGGCCTATTTAAACCCCCCATTGCTCTTCATTTCGCGGGTGTCAAATGAAAGCTTAGAAAAAGTTTGGGAGAAAAGTTGTAGAGATAAGGTTAGAATAGCGAGAAAAGAAGCTTCCTTCTTTGATTTTCAAAACAAAAGTGAGTTCTAAACTTTGTTTTTACTTCATTACTCCCATTTACTTCAACATTCAATACACCCAACCACCATTTTAGTGAGCATTTAAGAGAGTGGAAGCTTCTTCCATGCCCAATGTCATTATATATGAGTGAAACATCAAACTACAAGTTCTATACATCATGAATATCATCTATTGATCATTATTTACTTGCTTGTTTATACAATGTTCATCTCTTCTTACCTCATTTCTTTTTTATTTTGTTTATTTATTTACTAGTCCATCATCATCTAGATGATGACATGAAGTTTGAGGTGAGTGAATCCTTATGGATAGTAGCTCTTGACCTCAAAAATATGTTTGATAGATGATGATCATAACTTCCATACCTCCAAGGTATTCTTGAAGTTATGTTCAAAATAAAAATAAATCTCTCCAACAATCTTGGAGGTTCTTGATGATGAGTTTGAGGTTGGCATTTTAAGTGGCTATAATCTTTATTGAGTATTGAAAATATGCTTTCAAAACCTCTACTTCAAAACCCCTCTTAAAACCCCTCATTTTAATCTCAAGAAAGAAAACTCTAGTTTTTCCAAAGATTTTCAAAACAGTGAGTCAAAATAGTGAGTAATCTGAGTTCAAAGATTTTTCAAAAACTCAATACTCAACATATGGATGCAAGGCCACTTGGAAAGTCTTCCTAACTCATTGGAGAACACCCATGATTTTTCGTTTGACTTGGAAGTACTTGGAAATGGTCCATTTGGACCCAAGCATTCCTTCCAGACATTCTGTTTTTGCTGTCACAGCAGCTAGGTCCACTTCCAACCTCTTTTTCAGAACACTTTTCCAAAAGGGGTGGTCCTAACTTATTTTTCCCTTAAACTTAAATGTATTAGGGAACTTTCCGTATAACATGGGCCTCTAGATAATTCGTTTTCATATTTTAAGATATTTCAACATTTCGGTCGACACTACGGACTCTGTTTCTGAGTGACCTCTGTTGTTCATATGATTTCTCTCAATCTGTGATAGTTGTTAAAGATTTTCTTTTTGGGTAGTGTTCTAGACACAATAAGGAAGATCTCCATAAAAACTCAAGCACTGAAAACATTTCTAACCCTTCTTTTCAATTATCAAAAGATCTAGTTACTGTTCTATCCACTATTCATAGCAAGCACATTTTAACTTTCATTCTTTGATTTGATGCTTATATGCATTTCAAATTAGTTCATATCTTAGGAAGTAGTTCATACTACATTTGTATATATCCCATATTGATTTCATTCATTCATTAATACTCATTATAGACTTCTAAGTCATTTTAGGAATCCATGAACACAAAGCACACTTCAACCTTAGCACATTATAGATACATAGATTGCATCCATGCAAAGATTTGGGGCTTTTGTGACTCCTAATCTAAGAAGATTATAAGGAATGATCAAGATCACACGTTCATGCTTCCCCCTCAATCTAATCTTCCTTTCTCATCCATCCCGGGGATTGAGAGGTCTTCTTTTCTCAAAGATTAACATGCATCATACTAGCTTGCTAAGCATATTTTGATTTGCTTGTTTATTTTGTTTCAATAACAATTCATGTCCCCAATTAGATTAGGAAATCTTGATTATTTGATATGTGATTAGATGATTTTTCCTAGGCTTATTTGTGTGATCTTTCACTTTTCCATTGCATGATATTTGAATTTGATCTTATGAATGATATTTTATCTTTAGATCTTCCATTTCAAGTTTCTTATGTGATGTAATATACTATCATAGTATTAATTGCCGAACCATACATAGTATAAGATGATTATTTGGATGCTAATTGAGGCCCGTCGAAAGACGGGGCGAGTTGAGGGTGTTTTAGTCGCGACAAAGGCTCCTTCCTCTCTCGTACCAAAACCCCGAGCCAAGTTCTTTGGTTATGAAGTGCCGGTGCCCTTTATCCATTTGGGTGAGTCAAAATTAGATTTCTTGGTTCCTTAAAGACCAAGTGGCGACTATGTATCTGTTTTCAACAGACCTTTTCTCTTTCTTTGATCCAAATCAAATTTCAAACAAACAAAACCAACAAGTGGTGGAGGCCCAGTATCCACACATGCCTTCATCACCACTACACCATCCTATTCTACCCAATCTCAGCATCATCATATTCTAATCATCCTTTTTTACCCAATCTCAATCCCAGACCATAGAATCATAATACTATTGGACCCACTTTCTAAAATTTTGTTCACCGCCACCATTTATTCATATTCACCACTCATGCCACCAATCTCTCTTTATCTCGGATCAGTCCCTTCTCCGAAGCTCTTTTTCTTTTCCCTTGCTTCGAAGCCTTACCCTGGTGAGTCTGCAATTTTTTCAGTTCCTTACTGACCCGACCCGCGACCCGATTGGGTAATGTAATACCTGTAATTTCTCTACGTGCAATAATACGAGTTTTATGAATTTCTATATCTGGTCTATTACTACATTATTATTTTATTTGTGTGACTGTATCAGTGTAATGTAATTACTAATTAGACTATAATCACTGCACTGACTCGACCGTAATTAGAATTAACTTAGTCCCGTAACCGGACCCGGACATTAGAAATAATACCCGATTGCACGTAAATCGAGACTGACATGCATATCAAGAATATTTGCACGCAAACCAAGGTTGTGGCACAAAACTAGAGGTGGACCCCACATTGTGCTTGATGTTGATAGTTTGAGAGATCCATGCCATGCAAGATAAATTTTCAAATCTGGGAAGCAGAAACTTCCAGCAGAGTGTTGTTTAGTAAAACAAACATTTTGAGCAGTAAACAAATGGTAATGAGGCTAGGTTTTTTTGTGGAGAAAGCTAACTCATTTATCTACAAATAACTCTTCTATAGCTCAGTCTGAAAATCAATTCTTCATAGGTGAAATATACATGAAACGAAGTACTTTAAATCTGAGAAACAGAAACCTCCAGCAGAATGTAGTTTAGTAAAATGAGTGTTTCAAGCAGCTCCGAAATCTTCATTAAGCTAGGTTTTTTTGGGAAGAAATCTAACTCATTTATCTACAAATAACTCTTTTATAGCCTGGTCTAAAAATGATTCCTTAATAGGTGAAATGCACATGTAACGCAGTACTATAAATCTGGGACAGAGCAGTCCGAAAATACAGAAATGTCTAAGTAAAATAAATATTTTGAGTAGCTCAAAAATGTAATTGAAGCTAGATTTTTTTGTACATGAAGCTAATCTAATTATCTACAATGTTCTAGTTTTGAGTTTGATCTACAAATCAATTTATCATGCCCAAATAAATCATATCAATTCAGTCGATATAGAAAAATTAATTCCTGGAAGATTGTATAACTACTAGTATGATGTGTTTATTATTGATGCTTGCTTTCCGGTACCTATGCGGTTATGGATATCTTGTGTTATGGTAGTGCTATCTCGTATATGAGTATGTTAAGGGTTTCATCTAAATGGTTATTGATATCAAATCCATGTTATAGATCCACGAGCTACACGCTAGGTTTCCGTTGTTATGAATATAATGTGATGACCATAGAGAGTTCATACCCAAGCTATAAGTATGTTGTACGGCATGATTATTGCGTTGATAGTGATTGGATAAGTTTCCATTGTAATTATATTACGACATAAAATAGGATGATGGATGTATAAACGTAACTTCGAAAGTATATTCGGAAATCCTTTAATGAACTACATTCCGAAAAGAGTGACGAATGCGCGGTCAGGAAAACGTAAGGGTCGGTTGTGCTATGTTAGAAGTAGATTATGGTAAGGATAATTGTCGGATAGGTAATCTGGGCAGCGGAGATCAGGATAGTAAGAAAAAGGGATGTGTTGTTGAGTTGTGACGCGGTGATTCTTTGAGTGAAGACTCCTTTCAGTTCTTCGTGATGGAATGGATGTTCTTGCACTCCGTAAACGCTTCGGTTCTTCGTGATGGAGAAGCGGTGATTCTTTGCGTAAAGACTCCTTTTAGTTCTTCGAGACGAAATGGATGTTCTTGTACTTCGTAACGCTTTCGGTTCTTCGTGACGAAGCGGTGATTCTTTGAGTGAAGACTCCTTTCGGTTCTTCGTGATGGAATGGATGTTCTTGCACTCTGTAAACGCTTCGGTTCTTCGTGATGGAGAAGCGGTGATTCTTTAAGTAAAGACTCCTTTCGGTTCTTCGTGACGAAATGGATGTTCTTGTACTCCGTAACGCTTTCGGTTCTTTGTGACGAAGCGGTGATTCTTTGAGTGAAGACTCCTTTCGGTTCTTCGTGATGGAATGGATGTTATTGCACTCCGTAAACGCTTCAGTTCTTCGTGATGGAGAAGCGGTGATTCTTTGAGTAAAGACTCCTTCCGGTTCTTAGTGATGGGATGGATGTTCTTGCACTCCGTAAACGCTTCGGTTCTTCATGATGGAGAAGCGGTAATTCTTTGAGTAAAGAATCCTTTCGGTTCTTCGTGAGGAAATGTAGTTCTTGTACTCCGTAACGCTTTCGGCTCTTCGTGACGAAGCGGTGATTCCTTGAGTGAAGATTCCTTTCGGTTCTTCGTGACGAATTGGATGTTCTTGCACTCCTTAACACTTCGGTTCTTCGTGACGAAGTGGTTGATGAAAGATGTTTTTGGTTGATGAAAGATGTTTCGGTTGACAAAGGATGTTTTGGTTGATGAAAGATGGTTTGGTTAGCAAGAGATACTTTGGGTTTGTAAATGACGTCGGATGTTAGAAATGAATGATAGAGGCGTTAAGAATATCGAGACGAGTTTTCTCAGTTGGACGTTTTCTTTTCGAATACGTGGTTAGGTATATTGGTAGTTATGGCCCAATGGTGAGAACGCAAAGATCTTAAAAGATATGTTAAAAAAATAGTAAGGGTATCTTTGTTGTGCTTTACTATATACGTTCCATTTGATTTAGCTTACTCACTCAGCTTTCATAAGCTGACGACGTTCATGTCGCTGGACATTCCCATGTCCAGCTTATCCAGGTAACGAGTACACGGGTTATGATGCTACGCAAGCGGAGAACGTGGAGGAAGAGTACACCGAAGATGGCTATGGATATACTTGTTAGAGAGAAGACTAGTGGCTGTCTTTTGTAAATGTCTTTGGTGGAAAGCTCTATCAGAAGACTTATTATAGCTTTTGTAAGGCCCTAGAGCCATAAGACTCTGATGTATCTACCATGATGTAATAGTTAACTAGTACTGTGGCCTTTCTTTATAATATATCAATGTGAGCAGATGTTGGTTTTATCCTTTTGGTTACGTTGTTTAATATTATTATTTGGTCATGGACAAATCGGTACTGCAACCAGTCACGTGCCTCAGGGTCCAAGATGAAAATTTTAAATTTTTCCATATTTTGGCTACGCCGGGGCGTGACAGGTAAATCCAAAAACTCAACCCCGGATCAATACTCGACCTGAGAACAGACTCAACCGAGACCCGACCCGCGACCCAGTCCTTCCCATTATAGTCGATATCAGCCCTAGTCTCCGGTTCAAGGCTTGGTTGATCTTTTATCTGGTTTCGTCTATTTTTTACCCGATTCTGCACAAGTCAAATTGGTTTTTAGCTAATTTGGACCTTCTAAATCCATTTTTGGTCTTTGTTTTACCCAGGTTTTCTCTATTCAAGCCATTTTTTTTTTATATATTATGGACCATCTTGAATCCTCTCATCCTATTGCTATCACCATGGATGGACTCAATTACATTATCTGGGCTCAATCCATGTCTATTATCATCAAAGTTTGTACACTTTGGAGATATGTCATTGGTAACATAACGGAGCCAGCTCAAGCCACAAGAGAAGAAGCAACCAAGTTTGCCGAACAACTTGAAGATTGGGATAGTAAGAACCATCAAATCGTCACATGGATTTGTAACACTTGTGTTAGCTCTATCAGTCTTCAATTTGTTAGGTTTTCCACTTCTAAATCACTTTGGCATTTTTGTAACACCGTTACACTAACAAAGATTTGGCTCATCAGTGCCAACTTCTGAGCACTCTACACCGTATGAAGCAATAACCCGACCAATCTATTAACAAGTTTTTCTCCGAGATGCATCATGTCTGGGACCAGTGAACTCCTTCTGAACCCACCTTCACCACTACAATGGATGCAAAAAAGTTCTGTACCTATCGTGATTGTCAAAGTTTGGTTATTTTCTTAATGGCTCTCACTAATGACTTTGAGCATGTCTGAGCATTACTTCTACATCGCAGTCCTCTACCCAATTTGGAACAAGCCATGTCCAAACTTCTCTCTGAGGAAATACGTCAGGCCCCTTTTGAAGAATCCCTCGAATCCATCTATAGATGTTGTTCTGGCTACACCCAGGGTTACACAATTTATACTTAAAGGAAATCAGTCTGCAACGTCCAAAAAGTGGTGCAATTATTATAAGAAGAATGGCCATTCTACTTTGGACTACTCAGTTCGCATTTGTCAATATTGTCATATCAAAGCACCTGGACATCTTCAACACAAGTGTCTCCAAAATTCGCCTAGACACTCTCAGGGCAATGTATCCTGAGGTGGAACTTCCAAGACTGTTGCCATTACTGCTAACAGTTCTTCATCTATTGCTTCTGCCAACTGTTACTCTACTGATCATCTTGAGGATCCTCTCAAACAAATTCTGGTAATCTACCCTCTATTGCCATGTCAGTTACCCCATGTATCTCATCTTAGTTTTTTTATTCAACTTGCTGCAATCATATGGCCTGACTCTACTCTATTTCATTCCAAATCTCCTGCTTCTACCACCCTAACCATCCACACCGATGATGGTTCCCACATGACTGTAAGCCATATAGGAACTATATCTATATCATCCACTTCATTTTCTGATACTTATCTGATTCCCAAATTATCTCTTAATCTTATATCGGTTGGTCAACTCTGTGAATTTGGTCTCACTGTCATATTTTCTACCTTTGGTTATTGTGTACAGGATCCAAAGACGGGATAGACTTTTGGGATAGGCTATAAAGTTGGACGACTCTTTGAGCTTATCAACCTACACATACCATCCTACATATCTACTCCAGTCAGACAACACTAACTACTTGAACCTCCACTGCCCCATCCCTCAATCTTTGGCACACGCATTTGGGTCCTACTTTAATTGGTCGTCTAAAGTCCTTAGTATCTAGTGGTCTTTTAGGGAATGTCAATAATCAACATTTTGATTGTCCTTCTTGTCAACTAGCCAAGCAAACGAAATTACCATTTAATAAAAGTGAATCTATTTCATATGCTCCTTTTGACTTAGTTCTTTTCTGATGTCTAGGGTCCTTCTCCCACTACTACTATGGAAGGATCCAAGTACTATGTTCTCTCTCTGGATGATTCTTCCCACTACACTTGGTTGTTTCTTATGAATAACCGATCTAAGTTATAACAACTTTTCTTTGATTTTACCATAATGGTTAAAACACAATTTTTACATGAAATCCAAGGTTTTCGTGCCGATAATGCTATAGAATATACAAATTCCATTGTTCCTTATCGTTCTTGTCCAGGCACCTTCCAACAAAACGGGCGTGCTGAGTGCAAGCACCGACATATTCTCAACACTCTTCGTGCTCTCCTCATTGATGCCTCTTGTCTAGAAAGATTTTGGGGTAAAGCAGCCCTCACTGCCATTTATACTATGAATTGTGTCCCTTCTCCCATAATAAACAACCAGACACCCCATGAGCATTTATATGGTTCTATACCTGACTACAATAGTCCTAAGGTTTTTGGTTGTGCATGCTTTGTATTACTCCAACCACATAAGCACAGAAAACTTGAATCTAGGGCCCGTCTATGCTATTTTCTAGGGTATTGTATTGAACACAAGGGTAACAGGTGTTGGGATCCCCTCTCGAAATGCCTTTGTGTTTTCGGTCATGTGGTCTTCTAGGAGTATAAGATGTTAAATTCTATATCCCAGTTTCACCTAGGTCCTTATAATACACTGTGTTTCTTTACCAATCCCTCAGTAGATTTATTTCCTGACAATGCCAATCCCGAGATTCCACTTAACCCAACTACTCCTTCCACTTCTTCAGATCCTTTACCTCCTCCACCAACTCCATTTGCCTTATCCAAGTTATCCACTTTGCCCTCTCCTGAGCAGTCTAGTTCGTCTGAGGAATCTACACCAGCACATGATCGTCATAGTGACCAGGCAAGAACACCTTCTATTCACCTTCGTGATTATGTTCTCTCTACTATTCTCTCTCAACATAAGCCTCAATCTTATCGCGAGGCCAGTTCTAACCCTCTTTGGCAGAAAGCTATAGATTATGAATTACAGGCACTAGAGTAGAACCTTTCATGGGACTTGGTAGATTTACCGAGTGGAAAGCATGCTATGGGTTACAAGTGGGTTTACAAAATTAAAACTCACTCTGATGGGTCTATAGAACGCTATAAAGCTCGACTAGTAGCCAATGGATTCAAGCAAGAATATGGGATTGACTACGAAGAGACTTTTACCCTAGTTGCTCGTCTTACCTTAGTTTGTAGTCTTATAGCTGTTGCTACAGTTCATCATTGGTAATTATTTCAAATGGATGTAAAGAATGCCTTTCTCAACGGTGACCTAACAGAAGATGTCTACATGAATCCTCCCCTTGGATATCAACATTCTCCTAATTAGGTTTGCAAACTTCGTCGGGCACTCTATGGTCTTAAGCAGGCCCCGGTCCCCCGAGCTTTGGTCTGCTAAGTTCAGTACCATCATTGGTGAATTTGTATTTACCTCTAGCTCTTATGATTCCATTATTTCTATTTGAAAGATAGATCGGGGAACTATTCTTCTACTTCTCTATGTGGATGACATGATAATCACTGGTGATGACTTATCTAGTATCTCAGATCTCAAGAACCTTCTCAGTCAACATGTCAAAATGAAAGACCTAGGGAAGCTTAGTTATTTTTTGGGTCTTCAGATCACTTCTACCTCTGATGGATACTACCTCTCTTAAGCTAAGTACTCTTCTGATATTCTTACAAAGGCAAGACTGACAGACTGCAAGAACAGTCCTACTCCTCTTGAGCCCAATGCTAAACTCACACCTCTAGATAGTACTCTTCTCGATAATCCTACATTATATCGCAAGGTGGTTGGGAGTTTAGTTTATCTCATGGTTACTAGGCCTAACATTGCTTATGCTATTCATATTGTTAGCCAGTTTCTCTTTGCTCCCTGTTCATCTCATTATACAGCTATCCTTTACATACTCTGATACATCAAAGGGACCATGTTTTATGGTTTACACTATTCTGCTCACTCTATACTTGATCTCTATGCGTATTCGGATGCAGATTCGGCAGGAGATCCCACTGACCAACGATCGATGACTGGGTATTGCTTCTTTCTTGGCACAACTTTTATCTCCTGGCAAAGCAAGAAACAAACTGTCGTCACTCGCTCAAGCACCAAAACTGAGTATCGTGCTCTAGCCGATGCCACTCAGGAACTCATCTGGTTTCGATGGTTACTTGAAGACATGGGTGTTATTCACTCCACAGCTACTACTATATTTTGTGATAATCAATGTGCTATACAGATTGCCCACAATGATGCATTTCATGAATGCACAAAACACATTGAGGTTGACTGTCATTTTGTGCGTCACCATCTTATGTGTGGCACTATAAGGCTTATCTCTGTACCCTACATTGATTAGACAGCTGATGCTTTTGCAAAAGCTCATCCTCTAGGTCATCTTCAAGATTTGATTTCCAAACTCAAGCTTGTTTCTATTATTCCACCTTGAGTTTAGGGGTGGGGGGGGGGGGGGGGGGGGGGGGGGTGTTAGAGTACTATGTTAAGACCGAGAGTAGTTTCTATTATTTGTATCTTGTTATATAAGTTGACTAGATTCACTGTACTTTTTATGAGTTGTACTATGTGTACTATTGTACTACCTTCCTAGTTTAGGGTCTAGGTTGCCTATATAGAGGCCTCTATTATTGTACATCTAACATATAGTGAAATTTACAATCTTCTTACCTTCTTTCATTATTAACTAGAGTTATTGATGAAGAACTGTTAAGGTACGCCTTCCAGAGGAATTGGATTTTTCACCTACTTGAATGGGGAGACTCTCAAGTCAAAGAATCATTGTTGGATATAATATATTCATGGAAGAAATATTGTATGATTATCCCGATGTATATGACTATGACACCTATTTGATGTTTCAGGTCTACTATCCTATGCCTCGAAATGATCGTTTTTCATGGGCATTAACCTCAGGTGACATCTAGATATGTTAAGAAATTCCTGTCTTTATTATTATTGTTATTGTACTTTTTTTTGTTTTATATATCAAAAAAAAATTCAACACTGCATTTTAAGTGTCGTAACCACTTGCACTTATTTTTTTCCTATAAAAGATTATGAGCTTTGACTTTTTGTCAAGTCTTTCAAATCTCAAATAATGCGATCTAATATAAGTACTAAATTGAATGTTTGAACTATCCCATTATAGTCCAAATCAAAAAGGCACACCAAAAGTATTGCTAATTTAAAAACTATGCTACTAAAACTGCCAGATAGCAAAATTTGAACACAAGATCGATCCTTTTAAAACTACACTTGAAAAAATCGATTGTACAATAATTCTTGGTAACTTTATCCCAGCATAGTGATAATACTTTAATTTTATATATATATATGAGTTAATTTTGTCATTTTTAATCTATTTTTTCTTTGTTTGTTTCTTTTTATTATATGTATTATCTTTAAACTTCTCCTTACTTTTTCTCATCTCACTCATTGAGGACAATGTCAGACTCAGTTGGCGAGGACAGTTCCACGATTAACACATGTTTGATTGTTTTATCTTTATTTCTTAAATTATTTTTAAAAAATATTAAAAATAAATATGATAATATTTTTTAATTTATTTTTATTATTATTATTATTTTTATGGAGAGCTACACTGAAAAAGAGAAAATAGCTAAATATAGGGCTTTAAACCCTATAAACTTTCCCCATCTCTCTCTTCTTTCTTTTTCTTTTTCTTCTTCCTCTCGTGGCACTCTCTCCCTCTCTCTCTGACTCTCTGTAACTTTGTCTCCCCCATTCTCTACCATTTCTCCCATTTTCTTTAATTTCCTCGATCCAAAATCAAGATTCACTCTATCGATCACTAAAGGTAAGATCTATACTCTAGAGAAGAGCTTGATTTTGATTTTATTTTTCTTATTCCGATTTTGCTTAAGTTTTTATTTTTGATTTTTATTTTCTATCTTTTCCATTATATAACATAAAAAATGACGAAATTCTCAGATCTCTGTGTGGCAGGTGATATTTTTCAATTTTAGTATTAAACTACAAAAATGGACGATGCGCTACTTACCGGTCTTATATATTTTGAACTTTATCTTGTTATTTTTCTAATTTTTGTTATTGTAATGTTGTGTTGCCCTTAAAATAAATGAGAAAAAGAAACAAAGAGAAAGAGAGAAAAATGCAGTTTTTCTTTTCTAGTTTTTTTTTTGTTTCAAAAAAAAAGTAGTTCTTAGAATTTGAAAAAAAAAATGTCTTAGGTTTTTTTTAGTTTCTAAAAAATATAAATATATATTTCTTAATATAAATAAAATTTTTAAATAATTTTCCCTCCCACCCCCTCTAAGCTCTCTTTAATTTGATCCTGGTTGATAGTTGGAAGGAGTGGAAGGTATAGTCTAGCCTCTCTTGTTGGCTGAGAGTATAAAAATGGATCCGGCAGTCGACGATCAAACGTTAATCGGTCGCTCACTTGTTTTTGAGCAGAAGAAACCATTTCCTGGCACTAACCTTTATGCCATCAAAAGGAAAGCTAAAAGGCTAGGATCGTGTTTGAATGGTTATAGAGAAAAATGTCATGGTTTAATTTCTCACAATGACACTTCTTTTAAAGTTTACTACTGTTACAAAAGACAATTCAAATCAAAACAAAAGAAAATTTTGGTCGAGAAAGAGGACTGGAACTTTGATACCCAAATGAACTTTGGTTTCCCATCCCTCATTTTATTTTTATTTTATTTTTCACTACATTCAAAAATTTTCAGTCAGGTCAAACTTTAAAATTATCCTACGTGTACATCTGGCTTTCATTTGTTGATTCGATAGGAGTAATTTGCACGATCCCAACATCACCAGATATGTCTAGTGCGGTGATTGACCATTGAGGAAGCAAAAAGCTAGGTAATGCCAGAGTTATCTCCTAGCCTCTTACTAGGGTTTTAGCTTGCTAATGGTTCTAGACCTATCTTTTTTACTAGAGGTGTATGGACGATCCAAACAACTTGGACGCTCTAGATTGCATAGCCTCTTTTGTATAGGTGCATTTGACACGTTAATGTTATTTTGGGTGTGTTAATAGCATACAACACATTGTCACATGTTTAACTACATTCAAATGCTAGAAACGCTTTAAACTTTAAGCATTAAATATTTTGACAGTGTGAAAATATTTACTGAATCTAAATGGATGAGTAAACTATGCAGCTTAAAGACAAGTAGTGGAAACTAATTAACCCATGTGAGTTTTTTGTGCCAATCTTCCTTTATGAGGGTTACTGTTCCTTTCAGTCTCATTCTTCTTGTAATATCACTCCTTGTAAGTCTCATTATTCTTTTTGACTGATCATTGGAAGAGAACATTCAGGATTTACCAAATTTAGAACTTCAAATTTCTTGAATGAACAAAGTCAATCTATTTTGAAAATGATTTAGGCCATCTTTTCTTTCAAACGCACCTCCCTTCACCTAATATTGCCTTAGTCTCAGTTCTCTCCAAATCATACTTTCTCCACCTAGGAGTACAAACCTCACTTCCATATCCAGGTATGTGATTGGACTGTAATGATGTTGCAAGAAAAAAAAGATGTGGTAAAGAAAGAAAGGAGTGGTACGAAAGAAAAAAAAGGGGGACTACAAGAGACGGTATAAATGATAAAAATAAAAAATAAAAATAAAAGGAGAAGAAAAAGAAGAGATCGGAATGAATTGCATAAACACTCCAATCACATGCTTAGATCAAATACACCCCAAATCTCCTAATCGTCTTAATTTCTACCCAAAACCAGTCAAAGTTCTGATGATTTGAAAGAAATTGATTTTTAAATTTTAGTGATAAGGATGTTCTCCACAGTAGATCGCTCTTCTAATGCTAAATTTCCTTTCATGAGACTTATTCTACTCTAAATGCCTATATATTGAGTCACAAATTGGAAGCAATTCCCCTGTTTTTGCTTCCCTACCATGTGAGATGTTCTCTACACCAGTTTTTGAGAGTTTCTCATTAAAAGAGTAAAGTCCCAGTGAGATTTGAGTTAAAACTACAAGTTTGATGACTGTTGTTGGTTATGTAAACTTTGAAATTAAGATTAGTTGCTTGACTTTTCAGGCACACACTGTAAGTTTAAAGAGTATAAAAAATGCTGCTATTGATAAACTGTGAGTGTGTGTGTTGCATTACTATTACATACTTAGAAATTTCATTTTATTGCCAAGTTTAATCCTATCTGTTGTAAAATGAGAAAATCTACTTTTATTTTCACATTTTGAAATTTAAAATTGAATTTTGTGGGTTTATTAACTGCAAACCCTCACGAGACAACACTTGTCCACTAGGGGAAACCCAGGAGTTTAACAGCTTATTGCATATGCTAAATGCAATCGCGATTACTGCAACTGTGAGTTAGGTTTTATTTTCCTTAGTATACTCCTACTTTTAAAAACTTTTAGAACATTTTCTCTTTCACTTCATTGCTAGGGACTCGCAATAAGCTAGTTGAGGGGGTGTGACAAACAATAAATATTTCATATTCATGTGCTAATATAATTGATATAGTGCTCATTTAATCCCCAAATTCCTAGTTTTACATGCATTTTTGGAATTAATATGATTTAATGATGATGTCACTCAAATGTGTGTAATTATGTGCTTTTACATGTTTTATTGCTTAAGTAAAAATGAAGTCAAAATAATGCAATAAAGGAAAGGAAAGAAGCAGCAAACACATGGGATTATCTCCCATGTGCTTATTAGAATTTACAAACTCTCAACTAACGGTCTTACAACGAAAAAAAAAACAAAGAAGAAAAAAAAACAATCAAATGTGAAAGGCAATAATGCCTTGATCGGGACGTTTATAACACATATGTATTTCTTCTCTTTCTTCTTTCCCGTTCTTGCTCTCTTTGTAGATGTGATGTGGTGACTGAATAAAATTTGGCCAAGAATTGACGAAAAGGCTGAAAATCATAAACAGCACCATGGTTTCTTTGTTGAATGACGAACTGGATGACGAATCCTTCCTTCCTTTACTCAGCAAAATGAATCATCTTCGTCTATAAATTCACACATCCATTGGAAGAGAAAGGGGGGAGCCACGAGAACACAGAGAACCACAGAGAGAGAAAGAAAGAAGTCTAGGAAGGTTACCATGTGAGCACTTTATAGTGTCCTTAGGAGTAGAAATTTAAGATTTTCTTTGCTTTTTCTAGTTCTAAAAGTTGTCAAAAATTTCTTTTCTGTAATTAATGAATTCATGTTCAAAAATATGTAACAAAACTTTGTGTACAGTATTTCTCAAATTATTTCTTAAATATTTGTTTTCTTGTAGGTCCTTTCCTAATTTGTAGTAGTAAAATATTTCTATTAAAATTTTGATTTCAAATCCAAAGTATATGTAATTACTTTCATCTACTGTATGAAAAATTAATTTTCAGATTTTAGTTTTATTAATATTTTTAGTATAGTTAGTAGTTGTAGATGCTCCCTAAAATATTTTGAAACCCCAAATTTCCAGTTTTTGTAATAAAAATTTCATTCACTGTACGACATAATTTCCAATTAAATTCTAGATTTCTTTGTTACGTAGTTGTTATAATCACTTATTAAACACAAGCATACCGTATCCATATTTCATTCCCAAATTTGATATGGTTTGATCTTATTTGTGTTCTTGGAATTCATCCACTGTGACCCAGCATGAAATTAAAGTAAAAAATTAAGTATTTTATTTTGGTTCAGTATTTGAATTTATTTATGTTTTATTAGCTTAGTTGTACTAGATTTTTTAATTTTGCAGATTCCACGAATTCAATCTCAACTCATATTAAGTGAAGAAAAAGTGTATTAATATTAGTTGTAACTGTTACCTTGGTATTATGACCTTAATCTTAATTAGACGGTGATTGTGTACATCTATTTAATATTTCTTTAAAATTTATTTAGAAGACAGTTTCAATTCCAAAAATGGTAGGCTAAAAATTTAATTGGGGATATGTAATAAAACTTAAAAATCACAGCTTCTGTACGCTAATCTTACATGGGAAAATTTATCTGGATGGGTTGTTTTTCTATTTCTAGCAAAAAAAAAAACATCTATAGTTTATGACTATTAAACATATTTATAGACTATGTTTTTATTGGATTTTAAAAGATTACGTATTTGAAATAAGAATTTAATTATGTAAATTGTCAAACTATTCCTTTTGTCATAAAAAAAAACATCTGGCATACAAAACAATTTATTTAATAAAGTTTATATTTCAAGTGTGTGTGTATATATATATATTTCTGTCCATCAATGGTGGTGGGGACTAAGCGCTGAACAACCCACATTCGCGGGATTGAGTTCGAATCTGACAACTGTCCGATTGCCTCTTTATTTTTCTTTAAACCAAACGACGTCGTTTCATATCAAACCTAACACACCAGGTATAAGTTTATTTTCAAATAAAGAATCACTCTATTTGTAAATGCCAAACCCTTTCAAAAACACAAAAGTTGTGTGATCAAGTATTGATTTGCATATTCCCAATCCATTTAAATCATCTCTCCCAAGTTAATTAATATTTCCTGTTTTTAGATAACTTAGATTAAATATGTGTATTATTTCCATCTTTCGCTATAATGAAATCCAAAAACTTAATTTCATGTGAATCTAGCTTTTACTTCTTTTTTTTTTCCTTTTCTTACTAGTATCTTAGTTAGTTTATTTTGTACTGTTAAAATCTTTACCGTAAATTACTAAAAAAAATAGCTTTTAATTAGTTTTACTCCAAAAATATAAGAACTGGTAGTTTAGGAAAAGCCCCAAAAATCCACCATCTTTTATTTTCTTTTTAGAGACAAAATAGTTATTTTCTATCTCAAAAATCTTTTTATCGTTCCCTGTGGATTCTACCTGGTCTTACCAGAATTTCATTACTTGTACGATCACCTACACTTGGGTGTTAATTAGAAAACGCGCTAGTAGGACGTCGTCACCATGCAATGTAGTGGTCACTATTGGATGGCTTTGTCAATGGATCAATAGCTCCAAGATCACATAGAGAAAGGAAAGTCAAATGTATAGAATAATCCATCATACTAACACATATAAAGAGGTGCAAGGAACTACATCTCACTATCCATTAATATCTTCAACATTGTTAACAACCGCCTACTCTAACAACTTAAGTTGTTAGAGATGGTTGATTCCATCAAAAACAAGTTCTTGTTATGACACTATTAAAAATGTAGTATAGGAAGTAGGGTGTCGAGTCCACAGGAATTGGAATACAACAACGTGTGTAGAAGCTTAGTAACCCATTACAATGCAAGGAAAAAGAGAGAAATTAAAAGGAAAAAAACTATGACTCTTGGTCTTTTGGGGGTTTTCAATTAACTATTGTACTACAATGACTAATTTAAAGTGAGAAGTGAGCTTTAACTAATGACAGGTATGATTATATCAAGGTTTTGAAAATGGAAAGATAGAGGTTGGGAAGCATTCCCCCACCTTGGACCATACAACAAATTGATTTCATGTTTGTAGCATGTTCTAAGGTAGAAAACTCTATTGAGGTAAACTATAAAATATGTGGTGGTGAACCTGGAACACTAGATAGAAACTTCAATGAAATACATGGGGTGAGGTTTAAAATCAAAGGGGGAACAACCGATGATGCTTGACATCATAAATGAAGTCCTAGAATTTCAAATATTACACAAATGAACCTAAAAATGCTATAAAATACTCAAATCCTACATTACAACTCAAAGAGTCCAATGGTGGGTTTATGATCCCCAACCTACATAATCTAGCTACTCATGGTGGTTACAACATAAATATTAAAGAGAGGGAGAGAGAATTGATACCAACACCAAGAAAACATCATCAATGTAAGAGAACTTCAATAAATAATTTCAATAATCCAAACAAAGCTTCAAAGTACCTAATACAAGTGCAAACTTCTCTCTCTAGAACTAAACACACATTAAATGGTGGTAGGAGAGGTAATGAATGCAAGAAAAGATAACTTTGTTCTTGCTAAAATACAAGATGCCCTAAAATAAAACTATCACTAACTATTTATACCCTAAGTACAAAGTAACATAATTGTAATAATGAAGGGAAAACAGGCTTCAACATCACGGATCGATCCAAGGCAAACATCTAGATCAATCCGATAATACAATACGAGTGCAGTAGCTACATTAGAATTCGTGGCTATATCCGCTGAAAAATGCCAGATCGATCCAGTCTTCCAACAAGGTCTTCCCAATTCTTGATCTAGATCGATCCGCCAAGAAAGGTTGGATCGATGCGATCCTGAACAAGCTGATTCCTATCCCTTTTTGAGTTTCTAAACAACGGTTAATGGCTCCATAGTTTGCAATGCTTCCAAATCCTACAAAATAGGGAGTTTATTATACAAAAGGGGAGAAACAGGAAAAACAACAAGTGTGCAAATTATTCATTATATCTCTCAGAATAGTGATATGACGTATCCAACATGAGCTAAACATGAGGGCAAGAATGCAACATTGAACACCAATCAAGGGTGACAAAGAGGATTGAACTCAGGACCTTCGCCGATCTGATACCAGTTAACAACCATCTACTCTAAAATCTTAAGTTGTTAGAGAGGGTGTAACTCAAGTATTTATACTCTCAACATAAGTATGATGTACTAGTCTTAAGTCATTAGTGTGAAAACACTGGAACATGCATGTGGGTGATTGTAAGAGAACAAGTTCACTGAACATGACCAACTGTAAAGAACATATATATGCTATTTCACTTACCTATCAATGTAATCTTCTTAGTTATAGTTGTACAACTATTCCTTAGACCTGAGAGACATTCATGGTTATCTCAGGGGTCGATTATTATATTTTAACAATGCGAGGTGGTTATGTTTTAACTAGAGTCATGTTGTATGGTTGGGTATAATGAATTAATTACGCGTGTGTGGATATCGCAGTTTTTCTTTCTTTTACCCACAGCTTTTCAAAATCAATTTCAAAAATAAATGAGTCGCCACTTAATTTTTAAAAGGAAAAATTAAGAAACCATTTTAAAAGCAAACTGATCTTTTAGAAACCAGAGATTAACTAGGTCCGGGGATTATGGAATGAGAGAGGAAGGAGCCCATTGGACTAAAACACCCTCTCTCATCCTATCTTGCGATAGGCCTCTACTCAATATCCTTCTAATCGAATTATTAATTTAAATGTGCCCTCAACTAATATATATGTATAGATATACGTCACAAAAGCATGTCAAAAGGGGTGTAAAATTACAATTGATAAAATATCATTCAAAAGCCACATAAACCAAGTAGCAGGCAATATGACATGCAATAGGGAACAAGAGAACTTACCCGGAGTCCAGCAGCGATATTTAAACATGCAATGCATACAAACAAAAGAAAATTCTAGAAAGAGTCTCTAATCACATTTACATATAAGGTAAGATCTAGTCTAAGATGTCACGCATGAAATTGAAAAATCAATAAAATCGAGAAATTAAAATAAACTAAAAAGGAGTCCTAGAAACCATACCTTGATAGCGCTACAAAACAAAAGGTTAGTCCACATGCTTCACATAATAATATGATATCAAACAATTGTTAGGAAACTGCGTTCCCAGAATTCGTTGACAGTAGGTATAAGTTGGTACTGTAAAAAATTTCATGAAATCTATAATAACCCTACAAGGGCGGAACTAGGGTTACCTTGAACTGCAAAATTGGATTGCTGTAGTGAACACGGGCTCGATAACAGCTCACGATCTTCTACCGTATTCCTTTGCTGCCAGAATATCAAACTGAGTATGGGCTCTTTCAAAATCCTTTTAGTTTTCTACTCTTCCCTCTTTACGTTCTATTTTCTATTCCCAGTTATAACACTCTGTTTGATTGCTGTGACGATTCAATCCTGATCACATTGATCCGACAAAGATGTGTTCGTCAGGAGGATCAAACGATCTCCGATTTACTTGAATTTTTAACAGCAGCTCCGTCTCGACGTCAGGAACGTTGTGTACAATATTCAGCAACTTTCGATCAGTATCGAGCAGTCCGAAGCTCTTTTAGTGAGCGTTGTCCGACGCTAGCAATCTACACTCCTATGTCTCTTGAATGCTCACAGAGACTAGGGTTTGGTGGAAACCCTTCTAGAAGAAAGCTAGGAGGTCAAGGGAAGCTTAGAATATGAAATCATGCAACCTGAGAGAAGAGCCAAGGCAACATATATATAGGCTACGATAGGGACCATAAGAAGTCAATAAGGAATAGGCTTCCTTATGGAATTAGGAAACCCTAATTTGAACTGAATCAGATTCCTATTTCCATAAATTATAATTCATACCACTAAAGAATTATAATTGCACTCCTACCCTTATCTCAAAAATATATTTCGAGCTCCATGTTATTAAAAGCTTATTATCTCCCCATGTTAAGATTACAGATATCCATTAATTAAATATAATTACTGACAATCATATTTAATTAATTTCTTAAAATTCCTTGAGATCCTCTGCTTAACTTATCTGATATGTCGGATACAAAATCCACATGCAGGCACTACAAGAAAAAAGGCTTTTTATGTCACTTTAAATATTGTATTTATGTCACTTTTATTTTGAGTGACATAATTATTTCTTGCAGGGTCTTTTTATGTCACTTTTCAAGTATTTATGTCACTTTTTAAAAAAGTGACATAAATAATTGATTATTTATGTCAT
Source organism: Hydrangea macrophylla (assembly GCA_033977485.1). Lineage (NCBI taxonomy): Eukaryota > Viridiplantae > Streptophyta > Magnoliopsida > Cornales > Hydrangeaceae > Hydrangea > Hydrangea macrophylla. The sequence continues at coordinate 37,585,118 of CM066990.1, forward strand.
TTGTTTAAAAAAGTGACATAAATAATAACGTATTTATGTCACTTTTTTAAAAGTGACATAAAAGAATTGTTATTTATGTCACTTTTTAAAAAAGTGACATAAATAAAAACGCAGTGGCAATTTTGTAAATAAAAACATTTGATTATTATGTCGTTTTACTAAAAAGTGACATAAATAAAGAAAATAGTCTAAGTTTTTAAAAAAAAGTTACATAAAAGAGTTATTCTCATTCTTACTTAGTGTGAGTTTTAAAAAAGTGACATAAAAAGAAATTTGCGCGCTTAAAATTTGCTATTCACTCCCAAACTTGCTTCTTCATTTCCAAACCCCCAAACCCCCAAACCTCTCTCTTCATTCCCAAAACCCTCTCCAAGATCCCCATCTCCATCGCACCTCTCCCTCCACTACCACTCCGACGCTTGCTCGTAGCCATAACTGCCGCCGCCTCCTCCTTCTCTCAGCCACTGCCACCGCCTCCTCCTACTCGCAGCCTCCTCCTCCTCCTCCTCCTCTCAGTTGCGACCGCCTCCTCCAAGATCTCCTCTCCTCCTCTCCAGGTTTCTCTCTCTCTCTCTCTCTCTCTTCTTCTTCTTCTTCTTTCTCTTTCAGATGATGATTTAGGGCTTTTTAGTGATTTAGACTTAGATCGAAGGTCCAATTAGGGCTTTTATGGTTTGTTGTTGATTTGAGTTTCCATGTGTTTTATAGATTTGTTCAAACCCTTATTGTTGATTTGAGTTTCCATCTGTTTCATACGACGAGGTTGTGTTTACTGAACCTTCATTTCTTTGCTCGTGTGCAGAATCATCCAGCTGTTATTGTGCCTAAGCTCCCTGCTGATTTAGTTTACCTCCTCCTGGTGTGTTTTTCTTTTGTGCTTTGCTCATTAGATATATTTTTTTAACTATGCTTGTAGGTATTGAATTGTGTTTACGTTTGTGTAGTACCTGTTGAGGACATAGATAGAAGGAAAAGAGGTGACACTAAAGATAATCCTCATAGCCATTTGTACCAAACAAAAAAAAGTTACATCAAAGTTGCTGTGACTAAAGTATGTATGGATCAGATGCTTTGTCTCAACTTCACACGTGACTAAATAGCTATTGTGTAGAGAGAGTTATGGAAACGGTGTAGTATTGACTAATGAATTGGTGGGAAATTTACTGATCAAAACAAATAAAATAAAATGGTGGGAAAATTTTGGCATTTCGTCAAATAGGGATGGAGTTGGTATAGGTGATTCTAAAATCTCATATTTTCTCTTAATTTCACCAGCCCCTGCCCCCCTCTTTCTTTCTCTCTCCACTCACACTCTTGTGGCGATTCAATCTCGTCGCCAGAAAATCTCTCGATGGATTTGGGGACAATCAATCCGCAGAGTTCTTTGTGAGGTAACCTTTTTTTTCCTTCATTTTCACACCGCGCAAAGTCCCTGTCTCTGTAATTTGACAATTAGTGAAGCCTCTTCATGTTAAATTTTAGGTGTTGTTCAAAACCTGAGCAATATTCAATGTTTAGAGGTATTTTTTCCCCTTCCCAGGTCAGATTTTTCTTCATTACTACCACTATGATTCTTCATCTCCCAAGGTTTGTTGTTGTGATGCCAATATTATTCTTAGGTTTTTGTGGTCTTTCATTCCATTTGAGAGCAGAGCTGAGTTATTATTGCATGTGTGATTTCGATGGTGAAAACAATAAGCTGTGGCTTTCAGTTTCATGATATGAATTTGCATTCCCGTTGGGTATCATAGAATCTAATGTCTAGATATTGTTGAAACTAATAGATATAAGCAATCAATATTTGTAACCAAAAAAAAATTTAAAAGTACATCTACCTATGGCTGACCAAGTTATACACAAACATATTTATGTTGATGGAAGACATATTTACTTTTTTTGTTCATTCGTTTGTAAGGTGTGCAGTATGTTTTGCATTATATGGGTGGTTAAATGTTTGCTAAAAAACATTATTTAGTACCTTGTAATCGTAACAAAGATTTGTTTGGGACCTCTATTATTAATTGCAACACTTAGGCTCTATTTGGTTCAAGGATTTAGTGAGGAAAAGGAAACGTGAAAGGAAAAATAATTCCCTTGTTTTTTAATCTTGTGTTTTTTTTTCATGCTTAAACACCAATAGAAATTAAATTTTCTAAAATATAATTGTAAAGTAAGAAAAGGGCAAGGGAAATGACTCGGCAGATAAAAAATGTTTATTTATTTCTCAACTCATTTTTCTTTTATTCGTCGCTTTCCTTATTAACCAAAAAAAGTACAAAGTTTTGATATATATTTTTTTTCCTTTCTTTTCCCTCACCAAATCCACGAATGAACAAATACTATAGCGCCTTTTATTTGTAGATAGATGGGTGTCATTTGAAGGCAATCATCAACGACATCCAAATGCAAAGGATGGGATGGACCATGTGGATAATAGGTGCCTCAAGAAAATTAAGGTTGAGCACATGTGCTATAATTACACTAAACTTTCATTTTGGGTGATCTAAAATTAAATGACACACTTTAGTACCCTGTAATTGCACAAAAGTTTATTTTTGTTCCTGTAATATTAGATATAAGTTCATATTTTTTAGGCACATACCTCAAATGTGGTATATTTTGTCAGTTTTTGTTGGATGCAATAATTATCCTTAAATGGCACACTTTTACAAATCGAGGGCCTTAATGTTGCAATGAATAATACATGCCCCAACTGCCTTCCCCAAGCCAAAAAATATATTTATATATATCATTAGTAATTGAAGGGTACTCAATTTTTTTTAGCCTTACATATAATGCTTATATCAATTCCTACCTTTTTCCAAATGGCTGGACCATTTGGGATGTCCTTATGTGGGTCCATTAAAACAACTCATATAATGGTCTAATTAAGCCTGACCAACTGTTGGTTTTTATCAACCTTGAAACCCAAAAGAGGTTTATTTTTTTTCTTGTTCTTTCATTGGAAAGGCTTGCACAAATTTTTGTATTGTTTTAGGCTTCAATCCTTTCCTTCTCATGTAGTGGAGCAGTTACGTTTCGCTTAAATATACATGTCTATGTATGCAGGATTTGACCAAGTGTATGTTCCCATAAGTATACAGGTATGCGAATATTTTATGGGGAGGTAATTAAATTGGAGTCTTAACCAATAATTGTGTAATTTGTTGGTGATGGACAAGATGGGATTTATTACAAAGTATAAACTTGATGATCATTTATATATGTATGGATGTCTCTTGAATCACTCACTTATGGAAAGATAACGGTGCCCCTGCCTCTGACTAAGGACGATATACATTACTTAGACAATCTCCATGTATATACGTATGCTTGTGTGTTAATCCTTTATTATAAACCGCAAGAGATTTTTATTTTGTTGTTGGTAGCTTTTGAATTAGTTGTTGTTCATCTCTTGTATTTTTTTCTTACATAAAGATTCAATGTTATGATTTATAGGTTAATTTATTTTTTCCAAATTTGTAGTGCTCCGTCATTAATTAAGTTTGACCTGAATTGGCTAGATTGTTGTCTTCAATCACTGGTTTTGTTACATGAGCAGTTAATTTTTGCTCCTTTTAACTCTAAATTGTTGTGTTCAAGCACTAATTTTATAGCAACAGTTATCTTTGGTTCCTTTTGACTGAGAATTTTGATACTAGTTTAACTTGTATTGTTGCTCTTCTAGTGTTCTTGATTTTACAAATTCCTAGTCAAACACAGAATCTTTCTACTATTAACTGCAGAATATTTTACAACACTTCCACATGGCTTAGCTTGGACTTCCTTCAGCTACCATGCTCTTAGTTTTGGTAACCTTTGGCTACAAGCCCGACTTCAAATACAATTAGTAAAGTACTTAGAAAAATTTTATTACAAAACTTTAAACTGATTTTATTTTGGCAATCTTTTCAATTTATTTATTTGCTCAGTTGTTTTAGACATTCCTAATCTGTCTACCATACTCCTATTGGCGATTGTTTTCTTTAGTGTACTAATATGATACATTTTTACTAATAAATGTAGGCTTGTAAAGGGCTTTGTGGTATATACTCAAGTCGAGTGGCAGCTGTTCCTAAGAATGAAGTTTCTCATTTGATGTCTGTTCGAAGCAAGTACAATGAAGTTTCTCAAGGCACTTGGGCCTGTGTGAAGAATGGAAGATATAAGGGCGACTTAGCACAGGTACCATGTTTTGCTCAGTTGAACCGACCCATTAACTGGCTTATTTTATCTTTTACCTATCTGTGTCAATTTCCTGTAATAGACCTATTTATTTAGTTTCTTATCGGTTTTAATAATTTTTTTCCCACTGTTTCAATTACATTACTGTAGGTTGTTGCAGTGAATCATGCGAAAAAGAAGGCTACAGTGAAGTTGATCCCTAGAATTGATCTTCAAGTTTTGGGGGTAAAATTTGTAAGAGAATTTATTTGTCCAAGATAATCTTTTTCCTGCACATATGTGTGTCTATTTCGGCACCATCATGTGCAAGAGAATCTCCTGATTTTCTTTCTCAAGATAATAAATAAGTTCCCCTGTGACTATCAAAAGCGTAGAACCCTGTAGTTAGTCTTCACGTATGTCCTTGATGAAAAAGTCTATTTCCTCCCGTTTTACAAACTCATCTTATTTTTTTCAGAGACCACATTATTATTGGAATGACTATACCCAAATTGCCAACTGTTTGCTCTCAATTTTTTGAGTTTGTGTTCAAATCCTGGTACATTGTTATGTTAAATAAGTTTCTTTGAATCATTTAGCTGCCTTTATGCTGTGACGATTGAATATAATGAGAAATGAAAAGACTTGGTAACTGTAGCAGAAATTTTTATGAAGAAACAAGTTATACCTTTAGCTTTTGTATCCTTAGTGTAGGAATTGACTTTCAACATTAGCATTTCGTGAACAGTCTAAGCAAGTTTGTTAGCAAATTAACTTTCAGTCGTTCCGCGTTGGGGGTCCAAATGCTAGGTGTGATGTGTACTTTGAACAGTTGTTTCTCACCAAGTATTGCGACATGGTATATGTGAAGCATAGGTTAACTTTCAGTTGTTTCTGCTTAGCATCCTCTGAAAATGGAAAACGAAATTTGTCTACAGATTGGATTTACCGGTTGAAGTTTCCCAATCTTCATATGTTGTTATTTTTACTTTTGAATTTGTTAAGTTTCTGTACTTTAGTGCATTGCTGGGGAGATATGCTTTGAATATATCAATAATTTATCAAGTGGGTAATGGATGCAGAAATGGTTAAATTCCTTATAATAATTTGTGACAATTATGGAACAGATGACATAGGTTCTTATACTATCATCTCCACCAAAGACCCCTCTCTCTCACCTGGGAAAAGAAAAAGAAAGGAAAAGATATGGGACGGTGTAAGTTACATCTATTGTAATCATTTAAATGGAAAAAATAATAGTTTTAGGAAAACCTCAGTTATAAAAAAAGGAAGAAGTTTTTTGTATATGAAAGAAAAGAATGCTCGTTTTTCTTACATCTAGAAGCCATTTTTGGGGCATCGGTAAACATTGAACTGACAATCATAGGGATTGGGATGCAGGATTAGCTATTTCATTCAATACTAATGCCTGATGTTAGGTTTGTCTCGAATCTACCCTTCCTAGTTTTAGGAAAAGCTCAGTTATAAAAAAAGGAAGAAAGTTTTCGTACATGAAAGAAAAGAATGCTCATTTTTCTTTCGTCTAGAAGCCATTTTGGGGCATCGGTAAACATTGAACTGACAATCATAGGGATAGGGATGCAGGATTAGCTATTTCATTCAATACTAATGTCTGATGTTAGGTTTGTCTCAAATCTACCCTTCCTAGCACCTGCATAAGCTATACCATTCCCTTGGTATTTTTTATTCACTTTTCCAATTAATCCATGATCACTAGTTCTATCTCATGCCCTCTCCATTTAATCAGTCTAATGAAATATTGTTCTAATTCTTAGGCCATATATTCCCAATATTATGGAAAAAAGAAGCTATATTTGGATACTCATCATTGGCATAGAACTAACTTCATTATTTAATTTATAGATTATTGTGTTGATATAGCCTATTGATTGTCCCGTTATATTTTTGTTTGTGCTGAGTGACCTATGTAAAACACTTGAAATAATTTGTTTGTCTTTCATGTCTAGATATGACCTTATGTCAATGTCGGTGCTACAATAATCCATAAATTTATGTTGAATGGAAGTGCATTTGGAGATTTATGCCTCTTGTAATTTACATTGTATGACAGGTTTACGGAGAGTTCAGGATTAGCTCAAGCGTCTCAGTTAGTTCAGGATTAGCTCAAGACATATACTCCTTGTGCACTTTTGTCTTTCCAATTCTCTCTCTCTCTCCCCCTCTCTCTCTCTCTCTCTCTCTCTTTTCAATTTTCTGATCAGTATTTTAATGGTACAGATTCAGCCAGAAGGCGATTCTGTTCAGTATTTTGGGGTAAAGCTGCTGAGAAGTTGATCAATAACCCTCTTGACAGGTATTTTAGGAAGTTGGTTTTGAATTATGATTGAGTTCGCAACCCACACGCCGCTGCCGCTGCCACCGCCGATGCCGACGCCGCTCAATCGTTTCCTCATTCTCTCCATCTCTCTTGTACATATAGGTATGCATTTATGTTTGATTGTTCATTTGTTGTTTTGATTTTTTCATTTTTCAACATCTCATCATATCCATTTGCGTGTGCTGCCACTGTGAATACTTTGAGTGAATCAGGTTTGTGCGTTGAGGCAGACTTCAGAGACAACTATTCACCTGGTTGGAAGTATTCACATTTTGAAAGGTGTTGCTTTGAGGATTGAAATAGGACCAAAAGATCTAGCTAATAATCAGGTTAATCAAATTGGTTTGCTAACATTGTTTCATGTCCTTGTTTACTTCTAATTTTATTTTTGTGGTATTAGTTTGATTTTTTAATGTTGTCACGCTTAATGTCTTCTTTTGTTTTGATTTACTGGAAGAATGTCAAACTTTCATCTCTTCACAGGTTTGTGCTATTCGCCGTGATAATTCAATGAAAATTGACATTCCCATGGCAAATTTAGTTGAACAAGTAAAAGGGATGTTGGCTAATATACAACAAAACTTGTTAGATGTCGCAAAACAAAAACGAGATGCCTGTGTTAAGGTTGCAAAAACCTGGAATGAATTCCTGGAAGCATTAAGCCAAAAGAAACTGATCTTGGCTCCTTGGTGTGATGTGGAGGTATGATATTTATCTTAACATTTTTGATGATTGGGTGTATAAGCTTGTGTTATTTTACAAAGTACATCCTTAGTAACTAGCCTTACAGCATGTGGTTCTCTTTCTTCATTGGGACCAAACCATATATATTGTGTATCCATAGTTTTCATTTTAAGTTTATTCTGCTCCCACTAATAGCTTCATTCGGTAGCTCTAAACTTCGTAAACCAGAAATGCTGGCTCAGATTGTAAAATTAGTTAAAATCATTTACCTGATTGGACAAGTGTTTAAACACGTGAAGTGCGAAAGGAAACTTATTACCATAAACTTATGGTAATAAGTTTCCTTTCGCACTTTACCGCTCAAAGCTCTATCAATATTTAGTTGAAGGCTCCCTCCCTCTCTCTATTTAAGAGGTGAGATGAGAGGTCTCGAGGCCTCTGACTGATCCTCCTGGGCTTGTGTAGTTTTCCCACTCCACGTGTTTAAGGGCTTAGGATTGAAACTACTGCAAAGAAGAGTCTGTTACGGTCTGCTTTCAGCTTGTTTGCCTAATTCCTTACCTTGTCTTCTGGTCTTTCTTTTATTCCTTTTGTTGTAGTTATAACAAGAAGTGGAGGGGCTTTTAACATCTCATGGTTGGTTGGTGGTCACCCCATTCTTGAACCGATGGCACTCACGTCAGAAGTGAAGATATGCCTGGGCATCCTACTAGATTTGTTATGATTAGCTTGCAGTCTCCCTGGTTCCCAGACAATTTCGGTTGTGAACTGGTAAGTCTGCACTCCTCATTCTATGACAAACGACTTGTCTTTTTTCTGCATTATATTTCTGTAATTAATTTGGATCTAAGGCTATGTTTGGGAATGCTTAAAATAGGACTAGGTTCAGGCAAAGTCAAGCTTTTTTTCTTTTTATTTTTTTTTATTAATGAAAACCAGTATTGTGTGGTTTGATAAAGATACTATTCTTGGGTATTTTAAGTCAGGCTCAGAGTCGTATTTAACCAGAAAGCATCTACAGAAACACCAAATTGTCTAGAACTGGTTCTTTTTTGAACCACAAAACCGGTTCTTATATTACCCACATCCTCTTAGCATACTAGAGGAAATTTCTGATGTGAATAGAGGCTAGGCGGCATCAAACATTCTTGAAGGAAAAAAAAACTAGGAAAGGAGGAAAGGAAAAATACGGCCATAAGGAGATACATGTTGTAATACTTTTTCCTTAAAAATGAAGATAAAGGAACAAGGCTGGAGGTATGATCCTAAAATGACCAGAAGATGCCAAGGCAGAGTCTAGGTATGATCACCTTTGTTTTAGGGTGGTATGGATTTACGAAGAGGAGGTTTCAGAAGATGGATGTGAGTAGGAGTGCTGCTAAACACAACACCCCAAGTTTGTCTTTACACTCACGTTATGCAATAAGGAGTGCTATTTTATTTCTAAGTGAGTAGAACACAAGGATGAAATGATGAGAAGTGCTATTTTATTTTATTTAACTTGTTACCAGCTAGAATACTCGTCCACCAAGGGATGTAATAAACTGTTTGATAATTTCAGGTACAATAGTGCAAGCTTTTCCTTGGACAAACTACTGCTTGTTCTGTACTATCCCGAGGATGTAGTACTTTGCTAGGTCTATTACACTTCAAGAATAAATACATCTTTCTATGTATAAATTGTATATGTGTAACGCTAGAGGCACCAAAGTGCACCGAGAGAGAGAGAGAGAGAGAGAGAGAGAGAAAGAGAGAAAGAGAGAGAGGTTCAAGTGTTTCCTAGAGTTGTTTTGTTGAGAAGAGAGAAACGTGTAGCATTACTTGGGGTTAAAAATTAAAAACCAAACTAGTCAACCACCCGTGCAAATGCACGAGGATTTCTTAAGAAAATGGAAAAAGACGAAGATAGATATTAATGTGCCTAATATAATAGCTTCAAACAAGTAGAAAAGAGAAGAGCAAATATAAAAATACAGTTAGTGTATTCCATTTTCTTTTATTTTGATTGTTAGTTAGATGATTTGGTGGAATAACTCAAGTCCCACCACTCTGAGTTTGCTGTATAGATCTCCAAGATACCTCTAATGCTTTATCTTCTTCTTTTTCTTCACCCAATTTTTTTGCAGATGCCTTTGGATAGGGCGGAAGAGATGATAATAAACAGTTTCCTTTGATCCCACCTAGTTTTGTTCTGAGAATGGATCTGGAGCTCGTGTCCTTCAACCCTGTCATTAATGTCATGGGTGATTCCAAGTATTAAAGAAAATTTTGAGAGAAGGGGAAGGCAATCTTACTGCAAATGAAGGTGCAACTGTTACTAGTAAGCATTCTGATATGTACATCACAGTTCTGAATGATACTTTCATAGTCGCTCTTGATTGAGAGTTTATCATGGTAGGAATATTTGGAGTAATTAATAAGGAACTGTTTTGTACAAAGATCTTTGTGGTAGAATGCTTATAAAGTGAACTCCAACTTACTTATGTTTACATTTCTTTGATATACATTATTTTGGCCATTGCATTAGTCAATTTCTCCTGTTGACTATATTCAAATCGTTTGATGTTGTGGCCAAATATGTGCAGTTAGGTATATGGCTATGCTAGAAAATGGCATAATTGTAATGGAGAAAAATGGTCTGCCACGGGAGTTCATTACAGATGAAGGTCAGTCAAGTTTTCTTTTACTGTCTCTTCTGTTACTTGAAATGTGTGTCAGCTGTTCATGAAGCTATTACTTGTGTAAATGGACACAAGCGCTGTGCTTCTACATGAAGATGGATGTGGGAGTTGTGCGGAATCTAAACAACTTAACATGGATTTATATGTGCTTGTAATTTAATGTAAATAAAACTGAATTCTAGCTATGAGTAAAGAAGCCCATAAGTAAAAGAACACTTGTGAATTCAGGATCTGTTTAGTTCAAGGACTCAGTGAAGGAAATGAAAAGAAAACACAGAGGAAAACACTTATATCCTAAGCAAAACGGTGAGAAAAATAGCAAGGAAAAGAAAAGAGGAAAATAAATTTAAGAATTTTGAATTTTCTTGAGTTACTATTTAGTTAGAAAAATGAGTATTACATCATTCCGAGTCCCCGAACACATTTTGGTCTCTCAAAACCCCCAAACATAGTTTTCCTCTTTTATTATTTTATATATACAACTAATTAATGAAAAAATTTTCTTTTTTGTAGGTACAAATTAAAGTTTCGCAATTTGATGGAAAGCTAACAAGTGAACCACTTTTTTTGCTGGACTAATTGTTTTTGTTGGTTTCATAGTTTTCTTAGTACTTTTTGATGAATATTTTGTAATATGTATATATGTTATTAGTTTAGCACTTTTGACTCGGATCGATTGTATATTTTTTTTGTTCATTCCAATATATTTATTGGTTGGTACTTAGATTAATCGATGAAATTTAGTAGTTGTAATAGATCATTAATTGAGTTGGATTTAATTTTGTACAGGGTGGTATTGTATATATATATGTACAGGGTGGTATTTATGTCACTTTTTAAGTATTTATGTCACTTTTACAGTATTTATGTCACTTTTAAGACTTTGATTGTTTGGTATTTATGTCACTTTTTTACTTTTATGTCACTTTAGGTTAAAAGTGACATAAATAAAATAGTATTTATGTCACTTTTAAGTATTTATGTCACTTTTAAGACTTTGATGTAATAATTTCGTTTGGTATTTATGTCACTTTAGGTTAAAAGTGACATAAATAAAATGGTATTTATGTCACTTTTGAGTATTTATGTCACTTTTAAGACTTTGATGTAAATTTTTGTTTGATATTTATGTCACTTTTCTACTTTTATGTCACTTTAGGCTAAAAGTGACATAAATAAAATGGTATTTATATCACTTTTAAGTATTTATGTCACTTTTTATTAACAAATGCGTTGGTTTTATGAAACATTTATGTCACTTTTTCGAAAACATTTATGTCACTTGTAAAACATTTATGTCGCCTCCATTTATGTCACTTTTTATTGGAAAAAAAAGTGACATAAATACCTATTTATGTCACTTTTTAAGTGACATAAAAAGCCTTTTTTCTTGTAGTGAGGGTTTGACATAATCAAAACTTATAAGCTTTCTCAAGGGGATATCATTAATCCCAAAATTGAGACATGGATTCCATCATTAATTAATATCCACCACACAATTAATATTGCCACCCAATCCAATGAGATATTGACCCATTTAAGGATCTCACCATTTTAGGGATCAAAGTATAAATATCAAATGTACGTGTCTATAAATTAAATTAGGATTTAGAGCATAAGCACTCATAATAGCCATGAGGTATTAATTATCTTATAAGTCAGTATAAAGATAATTACCCCAAGTCGGTCCTGTTTAATACACAAAATGTACCAGTATGGTGAGTTGAAACTATACCGTTTCCCACAGTCAAGACAAACCTACTACAACACCATGCTGCAGTCCTACCGATGGTTTGTCCAATCCCATCTAAGACTGTAAACCAAAATCTTACATTCTATAATATCTGATGGCCTGATCATCCGTGTGTAAGCCGAACTCTACACACCAAACCACCTACTATATAGAATGAGAGACACACATTAAATAAATAATATAATACAAACATTGCCCACACAGATTCTCATAAAAAATGGATTAACTGATTTTATTAAATGAATAATAAATCAACTACATAAAGCATGGCTTTTAGTATATATCCCTAACAATCTCCCACTTAGACTCAAAGCCATGAAGTGACACACCTCACTCCAACTAATGGCTCTACCTCCTAGGGTAAACACATATCCTGAGGTAGACTTTCTGGAATCCCTATCTGACATGAAATCAGAATCTGTGTACCCAATGGGTACAAGACTGTCTGCTTGGTAAACTAACATATAGTCTCGAGTCCTTTTCAGGTACTTGAGAATATTTTTCACCGTAGTTCAATGTTCTTGCCCTAGATTAGACTGATATCTACTAACCATGCCAACAGCAAAGCAGATGTCAGGTCTAGTACATAGCATAGCATACATTAGGCTTCCTACTGCCGAGGCATAAGGAACTGCCTTCATCTTCTCTCTTTCATCAGGTGTCTTAGGACACTGATCCTTAGATAGAGTAATTCCGTGTCTGAAGGGAAGGAATCCCTTCTTGGAATCTTGCATGCTAAACCTTGCAAGAATATTGTCAATATAAGTGCCTTGTGACAAGCCCAACATCCTATTCTTGCGATCTCGCATAAGCTTGATCCCTAGGATATGACCGGCTTCTCCTAAGTCCTTCATATCGAATTGACTGGATAACCATACCCTTACAGAAGATGATACCCCCACATCGTTTCCGATTAGCAAGATATCATCCACATATAGTACTAAGAACACCACCACTCTTCCATCATGTTTGTTGTACACACAAGATTCATCCGCACATTGATCAAAACCAAAAGACTTGATTGCTTGATCAAAGCGGATATTCCAAGACCTAGATGCCTGCTTAAGTCCATAAATGGACTTCTTAAGCTTGCACAACATGTGTTTTTGGCCCTTCGCAATGAACCCGTCTGGTTGCATCATATAGATGCACTCGTCAAGATTTCCATTTAGAAATGCTGTCTTGACATCCATTTGCCAAATTTCATAATCAAAATGTGCAGCAATGGATAAGAAAATCCGGATAGACTTCAGCATTACCACCGGCGAAAAAGTTTCCTCATAATCGATTCTTTCTTTTTGAGTGAACCCTTTCGCAACAAGCCTTGCTTTAAAGGTTTCCACCTTACCATCTTCTCCTCTCTTCTTCTTATAGATCCACTTACATCCAATGGGTTTTATTTCATTGGGTGGTTCTACAAGATCCCAGACTTGATTGGAGTACATGGACTCCATTTCAGACTTCATAGCCTTTTGCCAAAGATTTGCATCTTTATCTTGGAGTGCTTCATTGTAGTTTCAGGGGTCGGTACCTTGTTCATCAGGGACCCGGTCATAAGACTCTCCCAAGAACATATACCGGTCAGGTCGAATAATAACCCTCCCACTACGACGAGGCACAACCCGTGTCTGTGCATCACTGATATTTTGTTGTGAAGATTCTGAACCTAATACACCATTATCTACACGTTGTACTGGTTCAGGAACCTGCGTGTTAATGGGTGGTTCGGGATCTACACGAGTTTCGATAATCCTCCCACTACGACGTGGTAATGGAATATCGATAACTCTTTCTTGTGGTGTTTCTTCTCGTACCGTTGGTATCAAAGAAGTATGTCTCAGTGTCTTTCCTCTCATTTCCTCTAGAACAATACGGCTTCTGGGCTTATGGTCCATAACATAGTCGTCTTCTAAGAATATGGTATTGGTGCTAACAATAACCTTCTGATCCTTAGGACTATAAAACAGACCACCTTTAGTTCCTCTTGGATACCCAACAAAGAAACATACTTCTGTTCTTGATTCCAACTTTTCTGCGTTCCCTTTCAGCACATGTGCTGGACTACCCCAGATCCGAACATGCCGCAGACTAGGCTTTTGCCCAGTCCACAATTTCGTGAGAGTAGTAGGTACTGACTTAGAAGGTACCAAGTTTAGAATGTATGCGGCTGTCTCTAACGCGTGTCCCCAAAAAGAAATTGGTAAATCCGAATAACTCATCATAGATCTTACCATGTCCATAAGAGTCATGTTCCTTCTTTCTGCCACACCGTTCTGCTGAGGCATACGGGGTGCAGACAATTGGGATCTAATCCCTTGCTCCAATAAGTATTCCCTAAACTCTCCCAAGAGGTACTCTTCACCACGATCAGATCGTAGTGTCTTGATACATTTACCTAGACGCTTCTCCGTTTCAGCCTTGAAGTCTTTGAATTTCTCAAAGCATTCAGACTTACGCCGCATCAAATAAATGTACCCATACCTTGAGTAATCATCGATGAAAGTGACAAAGTACTCAAATCCCCCTCTTGCTTGGACAGTCATAGGACCACACAAATCAGAGTGAACCAGTTCCAACGGCTCTTTTGCTCTATAGCCCTTGGCCGAGAATGGCCTCTTGGTCATTTTACCTTCCAAGCAGGATTCACAAACTGGAAGTGCCTCCACTTCCAATGAGCCTAATGGCCCATTTTGAACCAGTCTTTGAATCCTTTTCAAATTAATATGATCAAGGCGTAAGTGCCAAAGATGCGTTTGGTTCATCCTCGAAGGTTCTTTTCTCTAAAATGGCAAACTATTTGTGTTATTCAATTTATTAAGTTGCAGTATAGGAGAGATAGGATTTATAATATAAAGATCATCCACCAATTGACCAGAACAAATAAAACGTTTATTTTCTTTAATAACTACTACTTTATTAAAATGAACTGAATATCCATTCTTTACTAAACTAGAAACTGAAACTAAATTCCTTCTAATAGAAGGTACATAAAAGCAATTTCTTAATATTAAATTCCTATCTCTACCAAAACTAAGATGTAGATCTCCTACTACAACTATTGCTACTCTCGTAGCATTTCCCATATATAGATAAATCTCTCCATCACTGAGCTGCTTGGTTCCCTGGAACCCCAGCAAAGAATTGCATACATGATCAGTGGCTCCCGTATCTACACACCAGGTACCAGTAGATCGGACCGCTAAACACGATTCAACAACTAGTAAATGAGATTTACCTTGATTGTTCTGTCTGGCGAGATAAACTGGATATTGCTTCTTCCAGTGTCCTGGCTGCTTGTAAACAAAACATTTGCCTTTAGGCTTTCCCGGTTGTCCTCGTGACCTTTGGATTGGCGGAGGACCCGCGACCTTCTTTTGAGCCTTTTTCATTTTCTTCTTGCCTTTCGGCTTTGAAGTAGAACCTTTCTCAAATACAAGAGCACTCCCTGACTTTCTGTTGAGACCCTCAGCTGCCTGAAGTTCTTTAAGCAGCCCCGCTAAGGTATACTTAAATTTATTCATGTTGTAATTGAGGCGGAATTGCTTAAAAGACTCTGGCAGTGACTGGAGTACGATATTGACCTGGGTTTCCCCGTCAATTTCAGCTCCAAGGATCTCTAGTTCATTCAGAAGAGATATCATCTTAAGAACATGATCCCTTACAGGCGTCCCCTCAGCCATGGTTGTGTTCATCAAGTCTTTCATAGCAACCTGCCTAGCAGCACGACTTTGATCCCCGAACATCTCTCGGAGGCTCTCCATCATGTCATAGGCACTGATCATTGACTGATACTGATGTTGCAGAACATTTGACATGGATGCCAAAATGTAACACCGCGCCATCTCATCAGCCTTGACCCATTTCTTGTGAGCCTGGGTTTCCTCAGCGGTTGCCCTCTCACCAGGTTGCTCAGGACATTCTTGAGTAAGCACAAACTTGTACTCTTCAGCAGTTAACACAATATCCAAATTCCTTTTCCAGTCTATATAGTTTGGTCCAGTAATTTTGTTTTCTTTAAGTATAACAGCAAGTGGATTGAAAGTACCCATTTGAAAGCCTGAGAATCACATAACATAAATAATTACGTTTGGGCAAAATTTACTATGGATTCGAGTTGAAAATATTGGTTCCCTCTACCATATTTGAAAGGAATCCACCAGCAACCTGATACACCGCGAATAGTATGACTCGATGGGAAGCCATATACTATCCATCATTTGTTCAAATAGACAATTGCCTTTTAATTTTACTATCCAGGCAATGTACTTTGCCTAATAAAATTAAACTGCTGACTTGCTTTGGTCCTATAAATAATAACAGTGACTCAGATGGAGAGGATATTATTATTTATAACTAAGTGTATACCATCACTTAATTCTAGGTCAAGAGTTCTGTGAGGAACACCTCTGATGGAGAGGTGGCCCACACCAACAATCACCCAAAACATTCTTTTAAAGAAGTTTGTACTGATGATTCCATGATCAACTACATCCGATGGAGAGGATGACACTAGAGCCATCACATAAAATTAATCATATCATCTACAAACCAGTGATGGAGACCATGGGATTTATACTTGATAAAATCTCTCTCCCACTTAGAATTTTTAAAAAAATTCGAGGGTTATAATTTTTTAGAAAAACTTTTAATTTAATTAATAAAAAATAATGGAATACTTGACAAGGATTAATTCATCCTTACTTGTGAAACCCACATGTGTAGATAATAAAATTATTCTATTCTCATGATTTTAGAAAATAAGTACTTATGTTTTCAAATTATGGAATTAGTTTTATTTCTAAATACACATGTAGTTGTCCATCATTTTAAATTAATATAAATTAAACATGCAGCTAGACATCTAAAATAGGTCTAGGAACAATTATCCATGTTGTCCTATTCATTAAACATGAAACAATAATAATCATTCAATCACACATAAATAAGGAAACCACAATAAAATAGGAATCCCACTATTATGGTCAAGCTGCAACTCTTGTGAAGAAATCTTCATGGAACCCGATTAGCTCTATGTCGCAACTACGCAACTGCCTTCCAGAACTGTTTTCTGAAATAGCCTCTGTAGACACCCCAATTTTGACCTAACGTCGAATTTAGCAGAGTGTCACCTCCAAGTCCGATGATGATATGGACCGAAAGATTTGAAGTATTCCAAGCTCTTCAAAAAGTCTCCAAAATGCGATAAAATTTCACAGAAAGGAGAAAATACCAGGTATTTAGGGGAATTCGGATATAAAACACAATTTTCGGAAAAGATCTTCAAAAATAATTTGCTTTGAAAAGAAGGAAGACCTAAAGAGGGAATCTTAGCTAAAAACGGCACACGGCAGACTGCCGCGGCACTCACTAAGTGCCGCACGACAGTCAGGGAGTGCCGGTCCGGCATTCACCAGTGCCGCCAACATTTTCTGACTGCCGTTCACTTTTAAAGTCTGTATTTTGCAGTGCAATACGTATGCGTATGCGAATAAGAACAAAAAAAATGATAAAGTAAGACTGACAAAAATGCGGCAATCCATTAATTTCCGCGGCATTTGATGAATGCCGCGCGGCAGTCGCGTAGTGCCGTGATGGCAGTCATGAACTGCCGCGGCTGCATTCACGGACTGCCGCGAAAGTTTCTGGACTGCCGCGCTGGGCAGCAGTCTGCCTAATTTCAGAAAGTACATATTGTACCACCAAATGAGTGATTTACACCTGTCTTTTACTCCGAATTTACTGAAATTACCTAGGTATTTTTGTCTATATAAGAAGAGGTATCTTCATTGAAAAGGGGAGACAAAAAAAAAAAGAAGGGGAAACACAAAAAAGACTACCATTACACCAACATTTTTTGGAGAGAAAAAAAGAGAGTTTGGAGAGTTTGAAAAAGAGTTTGGAAAATCTTCAAAGGAGAGAAACTTTTAGGATAGTTTGGAGGTGACCCTCTAATCTTAGTTGTGTTTTCTTTTTTTTTAGCTTCTAATTTACAAGTCATTTAGTTTTTCTTGATTAAGTTTTAGAGTTTGTTAAGTAAACTTGGAAGTCCTTACTTCCTAGTTCTTTGATCCTTCTATTTTCCTTGTTTATGTTCTTCTTTTGAGATTCTTGGAGATCTTCAATATCTCCTTTGAAAGCTCTTGAGTTTGATGTTTTGAATCTCATGTAAGCTTATACTTCACATGGGAGTCAAAGTTTGATCATCACTTTTTATAAATAAATAGATAGATCCAAGTCCATGCTTATGACTTGAGTCCTCTAGCTTGATGTTTCATGGAATCCATTCTATATTCCTTTGAGACCCATGAGTATTAACCATATCTTTATCTCCAATGACCATCAAGTGGTAGGAGAAAGTATTTTGGGTCTAAACTCATCCCTATGGTTTTGATTCATCATCTTGAGATTTCATGAAGTCTATTCATACTTCATTTAAAATCTACAAATATAAAAGTCTCTAGCCTCCAATGACCATCAAATGGTAGGAGAAGTGGTTTGGTTTAAACCCAACTTCATGGTTTAATAGTTGGGGTTAACAAATCAAAGTTGAACTTGACAAATGAAAACAGTGAATTCACAAACTGTTTTTGATCAAAGATTTTTAGTTCGAAATCTAACCGTTGAAATCAAGTGAAACCAGCGGGAAAGTGTCAATAACACAGTAATCTACCACTGTAATTTTTGTTTTAAGGTGGTTTTATGTTTAGAAGGGTTTGATCATGGGTTTTGTGAGCCAACCACAATCTGTCCAGAATTTCAGAATAGTTTTAGAACAGCAAACCGATTTTAAAATTGATAGATCAGAGATCTAACCAAGTTTTCATGACCTCTAATAATTTTTTATAAGAACCTTAATGTGTTATGAAGGTTCCCTAAAACGAATAAAGCAATTCGGACTTGTTTCCTATTTTTAAAAAATCATACCAGATCTCTGGACAGAGAGTTGTAAAATGCTGAGTGATGCCTAGTGTTTTCTACATTCCCGGAGATATAACCGTTCAAACCGTGATTTTCTTTCTGGGTTAGAAACTAGACTCACAGAGGCATAACATATCCAAAAAGCATTTAGATCTAACCGTTGGAAGTAGTTTATCTCTATTTTTGAACATCTGGTCTGCTCTCTGTAATTCATAAAAACTACCACTATTTTTGTCTAATCTTATTTATTTCAACTCAAATGGTCTCTTAATGCCTTAGGACCCAAATCATACTTTTAATAATGGTAACTTAGCTTAAATCCAGAGGCTAAGTGACCCAAATTAGTGAATAAATCCATGTCTTATTCTTGTTCCCATTCATTCATTTATGCACATTAATGCTTATAATTAGAACTAGTAATTAGATAAAGTTGGATTTCATGCTTGTTAGATCTAAGCTAGGGAATTAAGATTGATTATTTGACATCATATTATTATGTGAAGCATGTGGACTAATCTTTGTTTTGTAGCGCATTTGAGGTACAATTTCTTATCTCCTTTCTAACTTATTTCATTCCTTGATTTTATTGATATTTTTTAACCTCATGCGCGACACCTTAGAATTAGGAGCTTGTCTTATATGTATATATGATTAGAGACTTCTTTTTTAGGATTTTCTTTTGTTTGTATGCATCGCACGTTTAAATATCGCTGCTGGATCCCAGGTAAGTTCTCTCGTTCCTTATTGCATATCTTATTGCTTGTTATTTGGAATACGTGATTTTTGAATGGTATTTTGGCCATTAGCAATTTTACACCCTTTGGACATGTTTTTTGTAATGTATACGTATATATGTATTAGTTGAGGGCATGCTTAGACTAATAAATTTGATTAAAAGGATGTTGAGTAGATGCCTATCGCAAGATAGGATGAGAGAGGGTGTTTTAGTCCGACGGGCTCCTTCCTCTCTCATTCTATAATCCCCGGACCCGGTTAATCTTTGGTTTCGCAAAAGATCAGTTT
This sequence comes from Hydrangea macrophylla, assembly GCA_033977485.1. NCBI lineage: Eukaryota > Viridiplantae > Streptophyta > Magnoliopsida > Cornales > Hydrangeaceae > Hydrangea > Hydrangea macrophylla. The sequence continues at coordinate 37,604,700 of CM066990.1, forward strand.
CCTTTTGAAATGGTTTCTTAATTTTTCCTTTAAAATTAAGTGGCGACTCTTTTGTTTTGAATTTGAAATTTGAAAAAAGATTTTAAATAAGAAAAGCTGTGGGTAAGAAAAATGCGATATCCACAATCTGGCGACTCTGCTGGGGATCGAACCCAGAATCTCTGGTTTCGCAGACCAGAATTCTGATTTTGGGTTCACTTGAGGATTAGACTTGAAAAATATCCTTTTAATCGAATTAATTAATCTTTGTGTGCCTGTTGCATTTCACTTGCATGTCCATCCAGTCGATTGCACGGAACTATGACCTTGGAGGCTCGGGGCAACCCGGTCGGTCAAGTCATCATGGGACTGTGTGATCACCCTTGATCTCGTACCATGATTTGGTACATGAAGCATCCTATCGGGTGTGTGTCAAGGGTCCCTTATTTGACCAAAACCCAGCCTTTGCATAGTAGTTTCTATAGAACATTTCAATCTTAGGAAATCAATTCTTGATTAGGGTTATGTGTTAGGAAGTTTTGTATGCCCGGAAGGGATTACTTGAGATGATGACGATACTTGCTTGATGAAAGATGAATAATCTTTTAATCACCTTTTGGCAATTTCTCCTCGTGTTACATGACATTTGGAGAACATGACGAACCTTGATTATAAGATTATACTTCTTATATCATGTTTAGTTAAGCATCATTGACCTTGTATGCATCCAAATTTATGAAAAGTACGGTAATAATCCGATCATGTGATCCTTCTACCCCGAAAGAATTTTAAGACCATCTTTGAAAGCAAGTGGATTCTTGTAATTTTCATCCCAAAGTTTTCAATTGCTCTTTCAAAAATCTTTGGAGTTCACTTTTGATTAAAGCTCCAAACTAATCTTTGGGAATTGTTTTTGAAAAAATGCTCTTCAAATGAATTTTAAAGCAAAATTTCAATCAAATTATCTTCATTGAGAAATGTTTTCACATCCTCATTTTTTTTAAATAAAAGATTCAAAATTCTTGAGAATTGTTTTTGAAAGATCTCATCGTTCTAAAGAAATGCTTTTCAAATGAATTTCAAATTTTTTCTGAATATCCAACCTTTGAAAGGGTAGTAAAGATCACAATGAAAGGAGAAGTTGGCGCACTTGACATGGGTGAGGATCTTATGTGCTTATGTGTTTACCTGTTAGGATTAGAATTTTCCTTTACTTTGGCATACAGAGTAGGCACACACACACTTGCATTTCATTCGTGTGCCATGTGTGCAGTGCATGCATCAAATCATAAGAGCATGTATATTTTGCAATCGATATCATTACATATGTGTAGCGTATAAACTCACAACATTTTCTTCCCAATTAAGATCAAAGTCCCTCAAAAATCCCTTACCATTCAATTCTACATGCGGACCTTTTTTTCTATCTTTTTTTTTAAAGAGTGGAACAACCAGATCCCCTAGTAAGGACACTTCTAATCTTCTTGGGTTCATCTCTCTTGATTAGAGGAGGTCATGGACCATCATGTTGAGACATACCCACCAATGACCCACAGAGCTTTGGAGGAGAAAGTGAGCAAACTGCAAGTCATTGTTGAGCAACAAAATTCTAGGGTGAAGCAATTGGAGGGGGTCATGCTCGAGTTCATTCAATTATTGAAAGATCAAATGGGCCCCGATGAGGAAAAGATGGATCAGAGAATAATGGATTGCTTAAAGAAGCACCAACAGGCATGTCTGAACCCACCTGTGCACCGAAGCCCATGTCCAAACCCAACCTATCACCAAAGTCCATACCTAAGCTCAACCATTCACCAAAGCCCACATCCAGGCCCAATCCCAACTAACCAAAGAGCTATTCCAAGTCCACATCTCAACCCAAAAACCAACTCAAGCTCAAAGTCAAATTCAAATCAAACCAAGCCCGCAAACTGAGAATTTTCACCAACCTGGGCATACCATTATCCATGGCCCTTGGTCACCTTGTCAAGAATGGTCACCTCAGTCCCCTGGACCCAAAGCCACTACCAGATCCCTTACCCCGTAAATGTGACCTGTCTTTGTACTGTGCCTACCACCAGACCCCTGGCCATACAACTAACTATTGCATGAAACTCCGCCATGATATCCAAGATCTCATTGAGCATAAAATCATCACCCCTTTGCTAAACCCACCGAGTGACATCTGGCATGACATACAATCTCTTCAGTCACGGCCATTGCTAAATACTCTCAAGGGATTCGTTGCCTCCATGAGTGCGCAACAACCAACTGGCCCCGACCCGATCAACAGAATCGAAAAAAGGCGTTGACAATACTCAGTATGAGTCACAAAAGGGTTATTCAACTGAAAGATGGGCCATAAGGGAAGATGATGTTCCTACAAAGATACGGAAGGGGAAAGATGAACCTGGGGAAGATGCTAGTGAGGTAATAGTGTTTAGAAATACTGCTGCTAAAGAAAATGTGGATGCTCTTGGAAATCTAGTCAATTGAAAATCATCTGTGACACTCCAATTGAGACCAAGTCAAGTCTAGTAGTCGAGTTATGTTAGGTTGGAGTCAAATGTTAAGTCCAGTTGAGTCTTCTGTTCAGTCTGTTATCAAGTCTATTTGTAAGTCTTTGTCGAGTTTATCGAGTCGAGTGATGTAATCCTCCTTCCCTACTAGTTGAATAAAATCTCATTTTTCTTGATTCAGTGTGTTGAGTCATGAATGTATGGATCATTAAGACCAAAAGAAAAAAAGAGGAGAAGAAAAGTCACCTTTTCAAATGATCATGGAAAGTACTTTGTTAATAAATCTTTGCATTGAAAAGGATCCCCAAGTGATCAAAGCAAATTTTGTGCCAAAACCATAGAGAAGTAGAGAATTGATTAGCTTTACTTTAAGAATTTAAAGATGCTCTTGCTCAATCTTGAAAAGATGAACTTGGAACTTGAAGCTTGCTCACCATCCCCTTCTCTCAAATACCAAGCCTAAAAGATGAGCCCAACCAGTCTAAAGCCATAAACTGGGTCCTTGATGGTAGCCAGATATTTTAATGAACTTCTTATTCCAAAAAAGAAAAGAAAAAGAAAAAGAGCTCGCTAGGATGAAAACCCGGAAGGGCGCCTAGGCAAAAGTTAGAGCACAAAAAAAAAAAAAAAAAAAAAAAAAAAAAGAGCTCGCTAGGATGAAAACCCGGAAGGGCGCCTAGGCAAAAGTTAGAGCAAAAATAAGATACGTGTTGATCTCAAAAATCCTAATCCTAGCCAGTCAAAATCATGGAAAGAATAAGAGATAGTAAGGTAGAGAAAAGAAAGGAAAGAGAAAAGAAAAGGCAGAGAATAGATGAGATTGAGAATTCTTGAGCACTTCAAAGTAGATCATTGGCACATGAACTATCTCAAGGCTTTGTGTTGTTCTTAACAAAGAAAAGAGATTAGAAATGAAAAGAGGGACTTATCAGCTTCCAAAACAAAAAAAAAAAAAAAAAAAACCTCAAACACTAAGTGAGCCTAAAACAATGCAGAGATATCTTTGAAAAAAGAAACAAATAAAGATTCGAAGGACTGATATTACTTTGTGAATAGGATGGAGTATGAATAAAACATGATGAGAATTGCAAAAGATTAACTGGCTGGTGAAAAGGTTAAAGAATCAACCATCAAATAAAAGAGAAGAAAGAAAAGAAAAGAGGAAAGAAAAAAGAATAAAGGAAGAAGTATACAAGGGCTACCACAAGTGACATGCACTCCCTAGACCCAAATGGCAACATGGCTCGAAAAGCCCACCAATTCTTGAAGCCTAATTCTTTCAAGACCTCCAGAGTTGATGAGCTACGCTTTGACCTGACTGCCACTTGGGGATACGTGGGCAACCTGCTCGGTTTGGTCATCACCCCATCATCTCATGCTATCCTTCTTTCAGGGCTTGGCCGAACTACTTTGGACCTGATTCCCGCTCGGGGATAAGTAGGCGAACCTCCCAAGGTTCTCGGTCCATAGCCATCCCTAAACTGTAAGCAGCACCCTTTTGCGCCTTTGGTTCCCTTCCTTCAGACTAGGGGCAAACTTACGTTTGCCTGAAGCCATATATATATCGCCAAACCAGGGGCAAACTTCCTTTGCTGAAAATCCCTTTTATCATAGAAGCCCGCCCCTAAGTTTCTTTCAAACTAGGGGCAAACTTTGTTTGCCAAAATCCCTCGTTGCCAGAGGCAAGTTCTCAAGCAATTGAGTTTGTTTTGAAAGGATTGAAATAGAGTGCCTTTCATTCTATAAGCTAAAGTACTAATTTGGAGCACATTCTATATGAGCAAAGAATTCGCTAATTCGAAAAGAGGAGGTTTTCAGAGTTTAGATTTATCAGCAAAGCACTACCATTTGTAAGATGATGAATAAATGAAAGGTGAGATGATACATTATTCACAATGAAAGTACATTGATTCATAATGAATGAAGAGTTTGAGTCAGTCATTTTGAGTAACTAGCTTTGTCAGGTCTGTCCTCCTTTGATGAGTCAATAAATGGTCTCAAATGTGTGGGTTTAAGATGATGAATAAAGATTTGAAAAGTCTTCATGAGCATCCCAAGAGCAGTACAAGCAGAGGCTTCGAACACTATCACAGCATAAAGTGGCGATATAAGAAGAGTTCAAAACTAGGGGCAAAGGTGACTTCCCTCTTTTGACTGAATCGATGTGTTTATTCCAAAAGCCCGCAAATGCAGAAAATCATTCTTTATATCAGCTTCGTTCAAATTCTTTGAGTCTTGCTTAGAAAATAAATTGAATTGAGTCTGATTGACTCCTAGTAAATGGGATTCGAACTTAATTCAAGTCGAAATGACTTCGGATTTGGTAAAACTGAATTTGTTTGAGTCTGACTGACTCCTGACATGAAAAGTGAAACAAATGGAGTCTGATTAACTCCTGATTTTGAAAAAGTTAAATTGATTTGAGTCTGATTGACTCCCAACTTAAGAAATTGAACTGAACTGAACTGATTTGAGTCCGATTGACTCTCGATTTTTTTTAAAAAAATAAAATTGCAACATAAGTTTTTGTGAGGTTGTTGATCTCTGCTATTGCAACATAAGTCCCCAAATGGGCTGTTGATTATCGCTTTCATAAGTCCTTGAAAGGTTGTTGACCATCGTTCTTGCTTGTAAGTCTCTGAGTGGCTATTGACCAATATCTTACCATGTTGTTTAGTGCTTCTCTAAAGCATTAGTCCTCAATGGCAGCTTCTCTTCACCTTGCATTAGTCCTCAATGGCAACCTTGCATTAGTCCTCAATGGCAGCATTATTTGTGTTAGGCCTCAATGGTAGCATCATTTGTGTTAAGCCTCAATGGCAACCCTCATTAGTCCTCAATGGCAATTTCTGTTAGTCCTCGAAGGCAATCCCCTGGCAGCATCATTTGCGTAAGTACTCAATGGCAATCTCTTTTAGGCCTCAATGGCAATCATTGTCACTCATCAATGGCATTCTTTTTGAACTTGCGTTAGTCCTCGATGGCAGCATCTGTTTGGTCGATCTTTATCGGAGTATAAGGCGCGTAGCGCATCTCAGTCGATCAGATGATTTTTGGAAGACACCGGGGTATAAGGCGCGTAGCGCATCTCAGTCTTTCAGCGTGGTTCCTGATTTGACACCAGAGTATAAGGCGCGTAACGCATCTCAGTCGATCAGATGATTTTTGGAAGACACCGGAGTAAAAGGCGCGTAGCGCATCTCAGTCTTTCAGCGTGGTTCCGGATTTGACACCGGAGTATAAGGCGCGTAGCGCATCTCAGTCTTTCAGCGTGGTTCCTGATTTGACGCCGGAGTATAAGGCGCGTAGCGCATCTCAGTCGATCAGATGATTTTTGGAAGACACCGGCGTATAAGGCGCGTAGCGCATCTCAGTCTTTCAGCGTGGTTCCTGATTTGACACCAGAGTATAAGGCGCGTAGCGCATCTCAGTCGATCAGATGATTTTTGGAAGACACCGGGGTATAAGGCGCGTAGCGCATCTCAGTCTTTCAGCGTGGTTCCTGATTTGACACCAGAGTACAAGGCGCGTAGAGCATCTCAGTCGATCAAATGATTTTTGGAAGACACCGGGGTATAAGGCGCGTAGCGCATCTCAGTCTTTCAGCGTGGTTCCTGATTTGACATCGGAGTATAAGGCGCATAGCGCATCTCAGTCGATTATAAGGCGCGAAGCGCACCTCAATCTTTCGGAAAGCGTGGTTTCTAATTTGACACCAAGGTATAAGGCGCGTAGTGCATCCTAGACGATTAGATGACTCTTGAAGAATGTCAAAGAATTAAACATAGTAAGCGCATCTATGACGGTCATTACTCTCCCAGAATGGAATGACATCATGAGTAGAATGGCATAGGTTGCTTTTTGGTACTAAGAAAGAACAATATGTCGCATAGGCATTATATGGAGCACAAAATTGCTTGAGCACATGCATCACAATAAGATAGGTGCATTCATCCGTATGACTATTTGCGTTTGTGTATGTTTGGCTCCTGCCCGAACTACGTCTTGGTCTGATTCCTGAATGGATACGTAGGCAGCTCATCATCGAGCACGACAAGCATGAACCATTGCCGCACGCATGTTCTCTTTTGCAACGCATTTTGTTTTTACCTAAATTCGACGGTCTGGTCAAAGGCTTGTCTTCACACAGGCTTTGAAATTCACTTGTGGCACGCGTTGCTCCACAAGCTCTGCCGAAGAGGGGCAAACTGTAGACACCCCAATTTTGACCTAACGTCGAATTTAGGAGAGTGTCACCTCCAAGTCCGATGATGATAAGGACCGAAAGATTTGAAGTATTCCAAGCTCTTCAAAAAGTCTCCAAAACGCGATAAAATTTCACAGAAAGAAGAAAATACCAGGTATTTAGGGGAATTCGGATATAAAACACAATTTTTGGAAAAGATCTTCAAAATAATTTGCTTTGAAAAGAAGGAAGACCTAAAGAGGGAATCTTAGCTAAAAACGGCACACGGCAGACTGCCGCGACACTCACTAAGTGCCGCACGGCAGTCACGGAGTGCCGGTCCGGCATTCACCAAGTGCCGCCAACATTTTCTGACTGTCGTTCACTTTTAACGTCTGTATTTTGCAGTGCAATACGTATGCGTATGCGAATAAGAACGAAAAACTGATAAAGTAAGACTGACAAAAACGCGGCAATCCATTAATTTCCGCGGCATTTGATGAATGCCGCGCGGTAGTCGCGTAGTGCCGTGACGGCAGTCATGAATTGCCGCGGCGGCATTCACGGACTGCAGTGAAAATTTTTGGACTGCCGCGCTGGGCAGCAGTCTGGCTAATTTCAGAAAGTACATATTGTACCACCAAATGAGGGATTTACACATGTCTTTTACTCCGAATTTACTGAAATTACCTAGGTATTTTTGTCTATATAAGAAGAGGTATCTTCATTGAAAAGGGGAGACAAAAAAAAAAAGAAGGGGAAACACAAAAAAGACTACCATTACACCAACATTTTTTGGAGAGAAAAAAAGAGAGTTTGGAGAGTTTGAAGAAGAGTTTGGAAGATCTTCAAAGGAGAGAAACTTTGAGGATAGTTTGGAGGTGACCCTCTAATCTTAGTTGTGTTTTCTTTCTTTTAAGCTTCTAATTTACAAGTCACTTAGTTTTTCTTGATTAAGTTTTAGAATTTGTTAAGTAAACTTGGAAGTCCTTACTTCCTAGTTCTTTGATCCTTCTTCTATTTTCCTTGTTTATGTTCTTCTTTTGAGATTCTTGGAGATCTTCAATATCTCCTTTGAAAGCTCTTGAGTTTGATGTTTTGAATCTCATGTAAGCTTATACTTCACATGGGAGTCAAAGTTTGATCATCACTTTTTATACATAAATAGATGGATCCAAGTCCATGCTTATGACTTGAGTCCTCTAGCTTGATGTTTCATGGAATCCCTTCTATATTCCTTTGAGACCCATGAGTATTAACCATATGTTCATCTCCAATGACCATCAAGTGGTAGGAGAAAGTATTTTGGGTCTAAACTCATCCCTATGGTTTTGATTCATCATCTTGAGATTTCATGAAGTCTATTCTTACTTCATTTAAAATCTACAAATATAAAAGTCTCTAGCCTCCAATGACCATCAAATGGTAGGAGAAGTGGTTTGGTTTAAACCCAACTTCATGGTTTAATAGTTGGGGTTAACAAATAAAAGTTGAACTTGACAAATGAAAACAGTGAATTCACAAACTGTTTTTGATCAAAGATTTTTAGTTCGAAATCTAACCGTTTAAATCAAGTGAAACCAACGGGAAAGTGTCAATAACACAGTAATCTACCACTGTAATTTTTGTTTTAAGGTGGTTTTATGTTTAGAAGGGTTTGATCATGGGTTTTGTGAGCCAACCACAATCTGTCCAGAATTTCAGAATAGTTTCAGAACAGCAAACCGATTTTAAAATTGATAGATCAGAGATCTAACCAAGTTTTCATGACCTCTAATAATTTTTTATAAGAACCTTAATGTGTTATGAAGGTTCCCTAAAAAGAATAAAGCAATTCGGACTAGTTTGCTATTTTTAAAAAATCATACCAGATCTCTGGACAGAGAGTTGTAAAATGCTGAGTGATGCCTAGTGTTTTCTACATTCCCGGAGATCTAACCGTTCAAACCGTGATTTTCTTTCTGGGTTAGAAACTAGACTCACAGAGGCATAACATATCCAAAATGCATTCAGATCTAACCGTTGAAAGTATTTTATCGCTATTTTTGAACATCTGGTCTGCTCTCTGTAATTCATAAAAACGTCCACTATTTTTGTCTAATCTTATTTATTTCAACTCAAATGGTCTCTTAATGCCTTAGGACCCAAATCATACTTTGAATAATGGTAACTTAGCTTAAATCCAGAGGCTAAGTGACCCAAATTAGTGAATAAATCCATGTCTTATTCTTGTTCCCATTCATTCATTTATGCACATTAATGCTTATAATTAGAACTAGTAATTGGATAAAGTTGGATTTCATGCTTGTTAGATCTAAGCTAGGGAATTAAGATTGATTATTTGACATCAAATTATTATGTGAAGCATGTGGACTAATCTTTGTTTTGTAGCGCATTTGAGGTACAATTTCTTATCTCCTTTCTAACTTATTTCATTCCCTGATTTTATTGATATTTTTTAACCTCATGCGCGACACCTTAGAATTAGGAGCTTGTCTTATATGTATATATGATTAGAGACTTCTTTTTTAGGATTTTCTTTTGTTTGTATGCATCGCACGTTTAAATATCGCTGCTGGATCCCAGGTAAGTTCTCTCGTTCCTTATTGCATATCATATTGCTTGTTATTTGGAATACGTGATTTATGAATGGTATTTTGGCCATTAGCAATTTTACACCCTTTGGACATGTTTTTTGTAATGTATACGTATATATGTATTAGTTGAGGGCATGCTTAGATTAATAAATTTGATTAAAAGGATGTTGCGTAGAGGCCTATTGCAAGATAGGATGAGAGAGGGTGTTTTAGTCCGACGGGCTCCTTCCTCTCTCATTCCATAATCCCCGGACCCGGTTAATCTTTGGTTTCGCAAAAGATCAGTTTCCTTTTGAAATGGTTTCTTAATTTTTCCTTTAAAATTAAGTGGCGACTCTTTTGTTTTGAATTTGAAATTTGAAAAAAGATTTTAAATAAGAAAAGCTGTGGGTAAGAAAAATGCGATATCCACAGCCTCCAGAAATTGCCTCTAGATTGCTTTCTGAAACTGCTTGTAAACTATCTTCACGAACTGTCTTCACGGATTTACTTGAGATATATTACACAAACCTTATGCCTCCATAAAGGAGTTCACATGCTATTTATTTGCAGTAAATTAACCACACATCAATCAAGCGTGGGATCCAATACACACAAATCCTATGCCTCCATAAAGGAGTTCACATGCTATATTAAAACAGCAAAATTAACCACGGATAAAACCATCGTGGGATCCAATCACACAAAATCAGTGACCATAATAGTGCAATAAGAACGCTGCAAAACAAGGGTTAGCACAGCTCTACGTTCTATCCATCTATCAAAACACGCATAAGATCTGTTTTATTGGACAACATGGTTGCGTCCAACCCATACGCAGAATCAACCTTGCTCTGATACCACTGTTAGGAAACTGCGTTCCCAGAATCCGTTGACAGTAGGTATAAGTTGGTACTGCAAAAAATTTCATGAAATCTATAATAACCCTACAAGGGCGGAACTAGGGTTACCTTGAACTGCAAAATTGGATTGCTGTAGTAGACGAATCGAGAACACGGGCTCGATAACAGCTCACGATCTTCTACCGTATTCCTTTGCTGCCAGAATATCGAATTGAGTGTGGACTCTTTCAAAATCCTTTTAGTTTTCTACTCTTCCCTCTTTACGTTCTATTGTCTATTCCCAGTTATAACACTCTCTTTGATTGCTGTGACGATTCAATTTGATCACATTGATCCGACAAAGATGTGTTCGTCAGGAGGATCAAACGATCTCCGATTTACTTGAATTTTTGACAGCAGCTCCGTCTCGACGTCAGAAACGTTGTGTAAAAAATTCAGCAACGTTCGATCAGTATCGAGCAGTCCGAATCTCTTTTAGTGAGCGTTGTCCGACGCTAACAATCTACACTCCTATGTCTCTTGAATGCTCACAGAGACTAGGGTTTGGTGGAAACCCTTCTAGAAGAAAGCTAGGAGGTCAAGGGAGGCTTAGAATATGAAATCATGCAACCTGAGAGAAGAGCCAAGGCAGCATATATATAGGCTACGATAGGGACCATAAGAAGTCAATAAGGAATAGGCTTCCTTATGGAATTAGGAAACCCTAATTTGAACTGAATCAGATTCCTATCTCCATAAATTATAATTCATACCACTAACGAATTATAATTACACTCCTACCCTTATCTCAAAAATATATTTCGAGCTCCATGTTATTAAAAGCTTATTATCTCCCCATGTTAAGATTACAGATATCCATTAATTAAATATAATTACTGACAATCATATTTAATTAATTTCTTAAAATTCCTTGAGATCCTCTGCTTAACTTATCTGATATGTCGGATACAAAATCCACCTGCAGGGTTTGACATAATCAAAACTTATAAGCTTTCTCAAGGGGATATCATCAATCCCAAAATTGAGACATGGATTCCATCATTAATTAATATCCACCACACAATTAATATTGCCACCTAATCCAATGAGATATTGACCCATTTAAGGATCTCACCCTTTTAGGGATCAAAGTATAAATATCAAATGTACGTGTCTATAAATTAAATTAGGATTTAGAGCATAAGCACTCATAATAGCCATGAGGTATTAATTATCTTATAAGTCAGTATAAAGATAATTACCCCAAGTCGGTCCTGTTTAATACACAAAATGTACCAGTATGGTGAGTTGAAACTATACCATTTTCCACAGTCAAGACAAACCTACTACAACACCATGCTGCAGTCCTACCGATGGTGTGTCCAATCCCATCTAAGACTGTAAACCAAAATCTTACATTCTATAATATCTGATGGCATGATCTTCCGTGTGTAAGCCGAACTCTACACACCAAACCACCTACTATATAGAATGAGAGACACACATTAAATAAATAATATAATACAAACATTGCCCACATAGATTCTCATAAAAAATGGATTAACTGATTTTATTAAATGAATAATAAATCAACTACATAAAGCATGGATTTTAGTATATATCCCTAACAACAATCAATCCTAATTCTCTAGCTTAGATCTAGCAAGCATGAAATCTAACTTTATTCAATAGCTAGTTCTAATCATGAGCATTGAATGTACATGAATGAATGAATGTGAACAAGAATAAAACATGGATTTATTCGCTAATTTGGGTCACTTAACTTCTGGATTTAAGCTAAATTATCATTATTTAAAGTATGATTTGGGTCCTAAGACATTAGGAGACTATTTGAGTTGAAATAAATAAGATTAGACAAAACAGTAGCAGTTTTTCATGAATTACAGAGAGCAGACCAGATCTTAAAAAATGGAAAAACCATACTTCCAACGTTGGATCTTAATGATTTTTGGATATAATATGCCTCTGTGAGTCTAGTGTATAACCCAAAAAGAAAATCAAGGTTTGAATGGTTAGATCTCCAGGAATATGGAAAACACTAGACATCACTCAAGAATCTGCAACTCTCTGTCCAGAGATCTTGTACGATTTTTTAAAAATAGCAAAGGGATGAGAAACACTTAGATCGTTTTATGGGATCTTCCTAACACATTACGGTACTTAGAAAAAATTATTAGGGACCCCGAAAATTCTGTTAAAATTCTGATTTATTAGTTTCGAAAGGGATTTACTGTTCTGAAATTTTGGACAGAGAGTTGCATGTATCGAAATCACAAGACCAAACCATCTTAGGCATGAAATCACCTTAAAACAAAAATCACAGTGGTAGAATATTGTGTTATTGACACTTTCCCGTTGGTTTCACTCGATTTCAACGGTTAGATTTCGAACTAAAAATCTTTGATCAAAAACAGTTTGTGAACTCACTGTTTTCATTTGTCAAGCTCACTTTTATTTGTTAACCCCAACTATTAAACCATGAAATTGGACTTAAACTAAACCATTTTCTCCTACAATTTAGTGGTCATTGGAGGCTAAAGACCTTCATATTTGTAGATTTCAAATGAAGTATGAATCAAGTTCATGAAATCTCAAGATAAAGAATCTAAACCATGGAGATGTGCTTAGACTCAAAACCACTTCCTCCTACCATTTGATGGTCATTGGAGATGAAGACATGACTAATATTCATGAGTCTCAGAGGAATATACAAAGGATTCCATGAAACATCAAGTTTAGAGGACCCAAGTCATGAGTATGGACTTGGATCCATCTACTTGCTTATGAAATTAAGTGATGATCAAACTTTGATTCCCATGTGAAGCACAAGCTTATATGGGATTCAAAAGATCATGTTCAAGAGATTTCAAGAGAGATATTGAGAATCTCTAAGAGTCTCAAGAAGGAAGTATGATCAACAAAAGAAATGGAACAAATAAAACAAAAAAGGTTTGAGGATTAGAGTCTCAAAAGAAAGAATGTAAACAAACAATCTATGGTTAGAGGATCACCTCCAAACTATCCTCAAAGTTCTTCTCCTTTGAAGATCTTCCAAACTCGTCTTCATGCTCTCCAAACTCTCTCTTTTTTTTTTTTTTTTAAGGATATGTATTAGTGTGATGGTAGTAATTTCTTGTTGTTGTATGTTGTATGTCTTACCCTCTTCTTGTTGTATTCCTCAAGGAAGATCCTCCCTCTTTTATAGACAAAATTATCAAGTATTTTCAGTGAATTCGGAGTAAAAGACAGGTGTAAATGTCTTATTTGGTGGTATAATACGTACTTCCTGAAATTAGACAGACTGCTACCCAGGGCGGCAGTCAAAAATCATTTGCGGCAATCCGTGAATGCCGCCGCGGCACTCCGTGACTGCCTCGCCAAATTATTGATTGCCGTATTTTCGTCAACCTTACATTATCAGTTTTTTGTTTTTATCCGCATACATATACGTATTGTACCACAAAATACGGACTCTAAAAGCAAACGGCAGTCAGAAAATGTCGGCGGCACTCAGTAAATGCCGGGCCGGCACTCAGTGAGTGCTGCTCGGCATTCACTAAATGCCGCGGAATTCTTCCGTGTGCCATTTTCTGCAGCACTTCCCTTTTTAGGTCTTTTATTTCTTCTTTTTTTCTTAAAGAAAATTATTTTTGAAGATCTTTTCCGAAAATGGTGTTTTACACCTGAACTCTCCTAAATACCTGGTATTTTCTTCTTTCTGTGAAATTTTATCGCGTTTGGAGAACTTTCTGAAGAGCTTGGAATACTTCAAATCTTTTCGGTCCTTATCATCATCGAACGTGGAGGTGACGCTCTCCTAAATTCAACGGTCGGTCAAAATTGGGGTGTCTACAGTTTGCCCCTCTTTGACAGAACTTGTGGGGCAACGCATCTCATAAGTGAATGTCAAAGCCTGTGTGAAAACAAGCCTTTGACCAGACTGTCGAATTTAGGTAAAACAAAATGCGTTGCAAAAACGGCTTCACAAACAGTTCACATCGGTCGTGCTCAACAGTGAGCTGCCTACGTATCCATTCAGGAATCAGACCAAGACGTAGTTCAGGCAGGAGCCAAACATACACAAGCACAAGTAACCATACGAATGAATGCACCTATCTTATCGTGATGCAAGTGCCATGCAATGGTATTTTTCGAATTGACCTGGTCATACAAGCGCCATGCTCATCATGTTTTCCCTACGTGCGACGCACTTTACGTGATGCGTTAGTCAGGAAAGATTACCTGATTCCGTGGCTGATGCGAAGATCTGTTACAGGGGTCATGATGTTTTCGATTTGAAAATGAGGGTAAACGCAAATCTATTACGTGAACCGAGAATGCAAATCTGTTACGTGAATCGAGAATATAAATCCGTTATATTCCCAAAACGAGGGTTAACGCAAATTTGTTACGATAACCGAGAATGTAAATCTGTAATATTCCCAAACCGAGGGTAAATGCAAATCTGTTGCGTGAATCGAGAATATTAATCCGTTATATTCCCAAAATGAGGGTTAACGCAAATCTGTTGCGAGGACCGAGAATATAAATCTGTTATATTCCCAAAATGAGGGTAAACGCAAATCTGTTGCGAGAACCGGGAATATAAATCTGTTATATTCCAAAGACGAGGGTAAACGCAAATCTGTTGCAAAAAACCGAGAATGTAAATATGTTGCACTCCCAACCAAGAGGATTGACGTAAATTTGTTACGAAGACCGAGAATATAAATCTGTTATATTCCCACAACGAGGGTTAATGCAAATCTATTACGAGAACCGAGAATATAAATCTGTTATATCCCCAAAATGAGGGTTAACACAAATCTGTTGCGAGAATCGAGAATATAAATCTGTCATATTCCCAAAACGAGGGTTAACGCAAATCTGTTGCGAGAACCGAGAATACAAATCTGTTATATTCCCAAAACGAGGGTTAACACAAATCTGTTGCGAGAACCGAGAATGTAAATCTGTTATATCCCTAAAACGAGGGTTAACGCAAATCTGTTGCGAGAACCGAGAATATAAATCTGCTATATTCCCAAATCTTTTCTAATTTAAAAAATCGGGAACCCATGGGCTCAAATCCTTTTTCAATTTTCAAAACGGGAGCCGACGGGCTCAAATCTTTTAAATTTTCAAAAATCCGGAGCCCACGGGCTCAAATCTTTTTCAATTTTCAAAACGGGAGGCCACGGGCTCAAATCTTTTTCAATATTTCAAAATCGGGAGCCCATGGGCTCAAATATATTCCTAAATTTTAAAATTTGTAGCCAATTTGAACCTAAAAATGACCCCGAGTGCCAATAGTGTAATGAGGGCAAATTTTGGGGGCCTCAAATTCAATTTTCGGGACTCGATTTGAATTTTTTGGGGGGAAATGAAGGATCTTTGAACCGACTTAAACGCGGCACACGCAGATTTTTATGGCAGTCCGTGACTGCCGGGCGGCACTCACGGAATGCCGTTGCGGCAGTCAGTGAGTGCCGCGCGGCAGTCCATCAACTGCCGTGCACAGAAAACTGAGTGCCGCATTTGAGCGGCAGTGGCTAAAACCGCCGGGTTCAATACACTTTTCTCATTCTCTCAATCTTCTCTCTCTCGGTTCCTCTCTGGAGAAAATTTTCCCTTTTTCTTTTCTCGCTTGGATCGATCCACCGGGGCTTTCAGGTTAGTTTTACTCGATCAAAACTTGATTAATCTCTTTTATTTCTTCGTTTTTCTGAGTTTTTTTGTGAATCTAACACGCGAATCTGCCCGTTCGGGGAGGAAGAAGAAGGCCAAGTACATGGCCACTCATCATCCTCATGCTACACTCCTTCTCCGAGATCCGGACGAGCATTTATCTGCCCGCGCGTTCAAGCGCGAGGTAAACGCTCCCCTTTCTTTTTTCATTCATTTCTTCCCTGTATTTCTTTCTCTATATGAATGCAACATACGATCGACACAATTTTTTAGATGTCCTGTTTCAAGCGTGAATGTTGTGGTTGTGACGCCCTCGAGCGTCTCGAACGCTTTATTCCATGCCCCTTTTTTTAAAGAAATTCATTATTCATTTTATTTTTTACTTCTTTTTGAACTTCAAAACTTCTCATAAAAATGAATGCTATGTTTGAATTTTCCTATATTTTTTCTTTCTTTCGACTTTTCTCAAGGACTTCTGAAAGCCGTTTATGTTTAATCGAGATTTCAAAACACTTCTCGTGAGTAAAGAATTCTATGATCTTTTTAAACATTCCCCTGTGTTCATTGTACTCGTGAGTTTTCTTTAGCGTTCCAAACGCCTTTTATTATTAAAATTGATTCTTGACCGCTTGTGATCACATACTTCTCTTTAAAACTACACTCAAATTTCTTTTGCACCTTTACATGTTTATATATGGACATTAGGTGCTTTCTTTTATTTCTTCTTATTATTTTGTGAACATCTGCTGAACTGAACGCAAACGAGTGCCACGTTTGAAATTTCTGCAAGTATTTCCAGATTCTTTTTTTTTTCTTTCCTTTTTATGTCGCATTTCCTTGTCTTCTTTGCTGTCATCTGTTTATTTATTTTTTCTTTTATCCAATTACTAATATCAAAATTCGTGATTCTTTCTTGCAGCTGCAGCCTAAGGTGCTGAAGGGGCATGGCAGCCTCGCGCATGGGTATGAGTGGTATACACAGTTGAGTGAGACAGTGAGGGATTTGGTGGATGTGGCTGGGTTTGGAGACTTCGTCAAACTCTTGACGAAGAGCTCCAACGACTTGCGGCAGATACATGCACTGGCCGAGCGGTGATGGGATACCACCAGTACCTTTCATTTTGACTTCGGGGAGATAACGATGACTCCCTTGGATTTCTCGATGATCACCGGGATCCCGTTTGGTGGAGAGCCTTTGCGATATCTGACGGATCAGGAGTGGGACCAGGTGGAGCCTTTGCTAGGAGTGGTCCCGGAGGAGTCTCTGGTCATAGCCCGATGGTTTATGGACACGTTTAGGGGCCAGCCTGGTTTTACGGATGAACAGATGACCCGGGGTTTTCTCATGTACATGCTGGGGCGCTCCCTGTTGAGCACCAAGGGTGATCGAGTTGACGTTTCCCTGGTAGCGTCCCTGGAGCGCCTGGACCGGGTGGACGAGTATGACTGGGCTGGCGCAGGGTTAGCCATCTTATACCGGCACATGGGTGACATCTCCCGGGACAGGCCGGCCTCCATCAGCGGTTATTGGAGAGCGTGGGAGGTATACCTTTTTTCCATATTTCATTGCTCATTATACTTTTAACAACTTATTTAAATTGTGAGACTAACTTTTTTTTTCTCTTTCCTTCTTTTCTTTTTTTTTATTATTATTACAGATTTGGTCCCACGAGTACCTTCGCATGATGTCCCCTGAGATGCGCAGTGCTGACGCCCTTATCATGCCCTAGGGGCTGAAATGGGCGAAGGATAGGGTTGGGCGGAAGACCGGGGCCCACGACTTCATTTTGTTCAGGAACTTCCTGACGAACTTGAGGGAGCAGCACGTTCATTGGCAGCCCTGGCTTAGGGTGCTTCCCGAGGCTCGTGCGGAGATCCGAGAGTCGGCTGGATATGACCCGACAAGGCAACTCCTTAGTGGGCCAAAGGGCCAGGCGTGGTACTTAGGAGAGAGGGTGACTAGGCAGTCACTGACGGCCCCGGGATTCTTTGTGCCATTCCCTCCTCCCGACTCTATGAGAGCCACGGACACCCTCCAGGGTAGCGAGCTGACGGTTGCTCTGATGGGCCTGGGTATTCACGGCTTCCTGGATCCCCCTACAGGATATGCGGCTTTCCGTGCCGCCAAGCTGATGCCGAACTTCCCTCTGATGGAAGTGACTCGGGTGAGTACAAGATTCCTCTATTACTATTTTTATGAATTTCATTTTATTCTTTATTCATGCTTTATTATTTTTTGTTTGCAGCCTGTTCCTGCTGCGGCTTGTCCTCCTGCCTTGCCTGAGTGGGATTGGACTATGTCGGTCATCTCATTCGGCGAGCCCTACTCGACAACGATCCCCCGACTCACACAGGGCGCCCCCACTACTCCTCTCTATTATGACGTCGTCCCGCGTGCTTACGCAGAGGAGGGCTTGGCGTATGCCCACAGCGTGCGGCAGTGGGTTCTCGGGCGAGAGTGGATGGTAAGAAACTTATCCCTTTCTCTCACTTCGACATTGATTGCCTCTTCTTTTACGAACCTACATTCTTGGTTCTTGTTTTTCAGGCTGACGGAGCTCGGGCGACTGCTGCGACTCAGTTGAGGGCCCAGGTATGATCTTTATCCTTTTATTCTCAGTATTTCATTTATCTTTTCAACACTATCTAGATTTATCCTTTCTTATTTCAGGCGGAGGAGATCAGAGCCCTATCCCAGCAGGTGGGGCAGCTTCAGCAGCGGCTCCAGCAGTTCGGCATTCCCATCAGCGACACTCCTGGAGCTGGCGGCGCTGGACGAGGCGTGGATCGGGGCGGTGGTAGCGGTGGAGGCAGCAGCGGGGGTGGAGGCAGAGGCGGCGGTCGTTGAGGAGCGGTGGAGGCAGCGGGACAGAGTCGGAGGAGGAGCCCCTCAGGCGTACGACCCGTCAGACTCGCAGCCGGGGCCGAGGCTGATCCTACTTTTCTCCAATTATTTTTTTTTATTTCTTTTGAGTGTTTTTGGGAGGATTTACACTTTTATTCAGATGATTGTATATACACATACTTTATTTTGATGGCTGCTTAGGATAGCCGATAGGGTAGGTACTTGGGTATATTTTTCGTTCTGTTTATTCACCGTATGTGTGACCATAGCTTGGTCCTCCTTTTGCCGTATGTGGGACCATGGCTTGGTCCCGTCTTTATTTTAATTTTGAATGCTTTGATTTCTCTTTTCTTATTGCGAAATGAAAGTGAATGAATGAATGAATGTATTGATCTTTGTTGCACGTGCTGCATGATGCACACGTTTTATTTAGTTTTCTGTTTGCAGGTGGGCTGAAAGTTTTACAAACAGACCCCGGCCAACAAAAACCCTGGAACGGCACTCGGTTAGGTCTCCGCGGCACTCAGTGAGAGCCGCAGCAGCAGTCAGTGAATGCCGCAACGGCACTCACGTACTGCCGCGCAGCACTTCGTTGAGTGCCGCTTTCCTTTATCGAGTGTCGGGGGTAGGTGGAGTTCCATTCTCCTATTTATACTTCTTCCTTCCCCAATACTCCGCAAAACACCATCTTTCCTCCTTTACTTTCTCCCCAAATGGCCCCCATTAGCTCCCAAATCCTTTTCCCATGGATGGATACACTTTCTGGCGTTGATAGGCTCAACTTTGAGTGCTTCAGGCTGAATGATCTTTTCTCTTTCCGACGGATGAATTTGAATGAGGACCTACTTCGAGCTGCCATCCAATGTTGGGATCCCGCTCTCAACGTCTTCCGTTTTGGCTTTCAAGAGATCTGTCCTTTGTTTGAGGAATTTAGCACCATTCTTCACACCGATCCCTCTGCTGAATTGACGGTTCCTCTAGTTCAGACCGAGTATGTCCGCGATTTAGCCACCTTTCTCCACATATCTCAGAATGCGGCGGGCTCTTTTGTTCATGACAGGCAGATCGACTTTGAGCGCCTTTCTTCTGTTTATGCTCCCGTAGGAAACCCTTACAATGGTGAGTATCAGATCATCTGACGTAGTGCCCTGTCAATTGCTATGCTCTCTTACTTCCTCTTTCAATCATCTTCCGACATTCTTATACCCATTGCCCACAGTTTGCGAGAGATGAAAAGCGTTGTTATGCTGGTCCTTGGTGAAACTCTGATTGGATTAGGCCATGCTCATGCTACCGGGGCCATATTATCTGCCGGGGCACCTTTTGTTCTGCAGATTTGGCTCATGGAGCGTTTGGACCACTTTATACACCCCTCCCATCTTCGTGGATCGTTTCCTTACGATCGTATAGAAATTCACAACTTATTTCAATCCGCCGATGCATGGCTTGGTTGGCTCCAGGGCCTCTCTTCTAGTGATATCTGCTGGACCTGCCCGCAGTGGGCTTGCAGTTCTGTCGCCGTACGCCTTCCTGGACGTCCCGGCATCTGGTTGCTTGGCTTGCATGCTACTACTTTCTACATTCCCGGCCGAGTGGTCCGTCAGTTCGGACTTTTGCAAGATACTATTGAATCTGTGACTGTTGATTTCACCAGGGGGTCCACTTTGCGCCCTTCTATCGCGAAGGCTTTCATCGAGGCTTGGCACAGCAGGATGGCTACTCCGTGCCCGGGGATTCCTGCTCCGACTGTGCCTACTACCCAATATCTTCTAGAGATCCAGGCCTTGGTTGCGAGACGAGCTTGACAGACACATGCATAATAAAGTAGACGAGAACAGGGAAAAGCTTGCATATTACAACACTTTCTGACAGACCCTGCCTACTCCCTTTTTACGCTTTTGAATTTGATTTTCCCTTTTTTTTCTCTTCTTTTTTTTTTTTTTAGAAGTGCTGTTATTTTTAGGAAAGTTCTTAACATGCTTAATCAAAGTGCTCACTCCTTCGATTAATCGTTTATGAAGAATTCTCCTTTCAATGTCTTTACTTAGCTCTTTACTTTGCTTTTTGCTTAAAGCTTTATTTCTTCTATACCATGAATTCTCATTCATTTCTTTATAATACTTATCTTGATAGCCAGGTGATCCGAAGGAGGGTCTTGTATTTGGGTTCTTCGGCTATCAAACGAAGTTTGCCCCTGGTTTTAGGGCTTCGAAGTGGTTCTGGACAAATGCTAGTTTGCCCCTAGTTTAGCACAGTCTTTTTTCTTTTTATGTTTTCATGGGCCGAAGGCCTTTTGAGAGCCCGCCTACTTATCCCCGAATGGGTATCAGGCCTGCAGTAGTTCGGCTAAGGTTTGAAGGAAGACGCCGCTCGAGCGGTTTTATTTTAGTGACCGAACCAAATAGGTTGCCTACGTATCCCCTAGCGGTAATCAGGTCAAGCGTAGTTCATCGAGGTAGGAGGTTTTGAAAGAAACGATTTCAAGCAAAGTATTTCTTGAGGCGATCGAGGTTAATTGGTTGCTTAAATTCAACCCCGTCCAGGTCCATGAGATAGGCCGCTCCTCCGGAAAGGAGGGTCTTAATGATGTATGGCCCAACCCAGTTGGGTTTGAATTTTCCTCTGGGGTCATAAACAGGAACTTTTAGTTCTTTGAGGACCAGGTCACCCTCAGCAAGCTTCCTTGGGCGGACTTTTTTGTTAAAAGCACGAGCGATCCTCTTCTGGTACCCCCGAGTATGGTTTACTGCGGCCAGCCTATTCTCATCGAGCAACATTAACTCCTCATACCTTCCTCGTACCCATTCTGATTCAGTGACTTCGCACTCTGCCAAAATCCTAAGGGAGGGTATTTCCACTTCAACTGGGAGAACAACTTTCATCCCGTAGACCAATGAATACGGTGTAGCGCCCGTAGAAGTCCTCACAGAGGTCCGGTACCCCCACAAAGCAAACGGCAGCTTCTCATGCCAATCCTTATAGGTATCCGTCGTTTTTCTCAAGATTGCTTTAACATTCTTATTCGCTACCTCTACTGCTCCATTCGTCTGAGGCCTATACGGGGATGATTGATGGCGAGTGATCTTATACTTTTCCAAGAGCGGGATAACTTCTCCCTGGAAATGACTGCCATGATCGGAGATAAACTCATTCGGGACCCCATACCTGCAGATTATGTTTTTCTCGATGAAACTCACCACGTCCTTAGCTTTCAAAGTTGCATATGAGGCTGCCTCTACCCATTTTGTAAAATAATCAATTGCCACGATTATATATCGGTGTCCATTGGAAGCCTTCGGAACTATCTCACCAATGATATCGATCCCCCATACGGAAAACGGCCAAGGGGTGGTCATGCTATAGAGCTGTGACGATGGGGTATGCATCAAATTTGCATGAATCTGACATTTGTGACACCTTCTAACATATTCGCAACAGTCTTTATCCAAGGTCGTCCAATAGTACCTGTGGATATGCCGGCATTTGGGCCCACTTTTGTTTTTAAAACATAAAAACAAATGAGTCGCCACTTAATTTTTAAAAGGAAAATTAAGAAACCATTTTAAAGCAAACTGATCTTTTGCGAAACCAAAGATAAACCGGGTCCGGGGATTATGGAATGAAAGGGGAAGGAGCCCGACGGACTAAAACACCCCCTTTCATCCTATCTCGTGATAGGCCTCTACTCAACATCCTTTTAATCGAATTAATAATCTAAGCATGCCCTCAATTAATACATATGTACATATACATTACACAAGCATGTTGGAAATGGTGTAAAATTGCTAACGGTAAAATATCATTCATAAGCCACGTAATTCAAGTAGCAAGCAACATGATATGCAATAGAGAACTAGAAAATATACCCGGGATCCGGCCGCGAAATGGAAACGTGCAATGCATACACAAAATACAAAGCCTAAGAAAAGGTCTCTAATTCACATATTAACATAAGGCAAAACCTAAGCTAAGGTGTCGCACATGGAGTTAGAAATCAATTCAAAATCAAAGGAATGAATTAAACTATAGAAGGGATGAGAAGTCGTACCTCAAATGCGCTACAAAACAAAGATTAGTCCACATGCTTTAGACAAGATATAATATCAAAGAGTAATTAATCCTAAGTCATGTTCGACTAGATTCAACTAAGACAAGAGATAAGTCCTACTTATGAATATTATCATGTATCAATGAATGCATGAATATGAACAAGAATGAGATATGAATTTATTCACTAATTTAGATCCCTAAGCCTCTGGGTTTAATCTAAATTATCATTATTCAAAACATGGTTTGAGTCCTAAGACATTAGGAGACCATTTGAGTTGAAATAAATAAGATTAGACAAAAACAGTAGCAGTTTTTTATGAATTACAGAGAGCAGACCAGATGTTCATAAATAGGAATAAAATACTTCCAATGGTTGGATCTTAATGATATTTTGATATGTTATGCCTCGGTGAGTCTAGTTGCTAACCCAAAAGGACAATCAAGGTTTGAACGGTTAGATCTCCGGGAATATGGGAAACACTAGACCTCACTCAGCATTCTACAACCTTCTGTCCAGAGATCTTGTATGATTTTTTAAAAATAGCAAACAAATCCGAATTGCTTCATTCTTTTTAGGGAACCTTCCTAACACATTAAGGTTCTTATAACCAATTATTAGAGGTCATGAAAACTTTGTTAGAGCTCTGATCTATCAATTTTAAAACCGGTTTGCTGTTCTGAAACTATTCTGAAATTCCGCACACATTGTGGTTGTCTCACAAAATTCATGATCAAACCATTCTAAGCATAAAATCTTACCAAAACAAAAATTGCAGTGGTAAAACAAAGTGTTATTGACACTTTCCCGTTGGTTTCACTTGATTTCAACGATTAGATTTTGAACTAAAAAACTTTGATCAAAAACAGTTCGTGAACTCACTGTTTTTATTTTGCTAGTTCAACTTTATTTGTTAACCCCAACTATTAAATCATGAAGTTGGACTTAAACTAAACCATCTCTTCTACCATTTAATGGTCATTGAAGACTAAGGACCTATTTAGACTTATGGACTCTTAATGAAGTATGAAATGGACTTCACAAAATCCTAAACAATGAACTCAAACTCATGAATCAAAACTTGAGTTCAAATCATTACTCCTACCACTTGATGGTCATGGGAGGCTAAAGACACACATACATGTAAGTTTTAGATGAAGTATGAAGAACTTCTCAAAACCCAAGGAAGAGATTAGTTCAAGCCATAGAGATTGACTTAAACTAAAACATTTCTCCTACCATTTGATGGTCATTGGAGACTAAAAAAGCAAATCTACTCTAATCTCCATGGAATATAGTATGAATTCCATAAGATTCATAGTAAAGAGATCCTAGTCATGAGTTGATACTAGCATCTCACCAACTATGTGTAGATTATAATCATGATTCATTTTAATCTCCATATGGATCATAAGATCATAGGAAACTAAGGAATCAAATTCAAAGAGTTTCAATGAGATATGGAAGATCTCATGAACCTTATGAATGAAGTAGAAATAAAGGAAATCAAAGTTTTATTTAGGAACACAAATTTCTTCAAAACTAATTTATCTCAAACCCAAGGCATTAATTAGATTCAAATTAATGAGATGTCATGAGATTCAATCACAAGTTCTTGGTGGTGTGTGATGAAATGGGATAAGAAGAGAGGTTTTGAAAATGTGAAAAGTTCCTAGATCTAAGAACTTGTGATTGAATTATCCTAATTCTACTAAGGATTAAGAGGTTACCTCTATGACCTCAAAGAATTCTTCAATTTCTTGTGAAGTTCTTCCAAGATCCTCAAATTCTTCTTCAAATTCTTCAAGAAATTCT
Organism: Hydrangea macrophylla; assembly: GCA_033977485.1. Lineage (NCBI taxonomy): Eukaryota > Viridiplantae > Streptophyta > Magnoliopsida > Cornales > Hydrangeaceae > Hydrangea > Hydrangea macrophylla. The sequence continues at coordinate 37,629,219 of CM066990.1, forward strand.
TCTCTTCTTCTCAATTCTCTATATCTTTCTCTCTCTAAACTCAAGTATATCTCTTGTATATGCTTGTATATTGATTCAAAAGCTCAAGTCCCCTCAAAATGAAGATGAAGATCTGTTTATAAAGGCCATTATCTCAAGGATAAATGGGTAAATTCAGGTGGAGACCCATGTGCAAAGATTTCTTCTAGAACATGTGAGAAAAGCAGTCTGTTACAGCCAGCGGCACTCGACGGCTCCCGGCGGCACTTGCTGAATGCCAGGCGGCATTGGCTGAGTGCCGGGCGGCACTCGCTGAATGCCAGGCGGCATTCGCTGAATGCCGGGAGGCACTCAGTGGGTGCCGCCGGCTTTATCGCGTGCCGGGGTTAACTGAATTTTGCCCTACTTTTTAATTTTCAACATATATATTAATATAAGCTTAATTATTGATGAATTATGTTAAAATACTTGTATTTGTAATATATTCCATTAAGAATACATCCATAATATATGCTCTAAATGTATTATTCCTCCTCTCTTTTTCCTTTTCTTTTCTTCCTTTTCTTTTCAAAAATTCCTCTTCATTTTAAAATTCCTTTTTCATCATTTTTATTTTATATTTCTTTTCAAAACTCTTCTTTTATATATATATTGAGCAAATTCTCAGACTGATTTCCTCATGTGTTCTTCAATGATCGGGTTTCTCCCGAATACCCAAACTCTCTCTCTTATTATTTTTTTTATATTTTCTATTTTTAATTTTGAAACTTGTCTTTGTAGAATCAATTGAAGATTTTGAATTTCCTGGAAAATCTTCGAATGTCACCGGCCATTGTCATCATCGGTCTTTTGAGAGGTAACCAATCCCTAGATTTGACGTTTGGTCAAAATTGGGGTGTCTACAGTTTGCCCCTCTTTGACAGAGCTTGTGAAGCAACGCGCATCACAAGTGAATGTCAAAGCCTGTGTGAAAGACAAGCCTTTGACCAAACAGTCGAATCCAGGTAAAAACAAAAGTGCGTTGCAAAATCGGGTGCACAGAGAGCCAAATGCTGGTCGTGCTCAAAGGTGAGCTGCCTACGTATCCCATCGGGAATCAGACCAGGACGTAGTTCGAGCAGGAGCTAAACATACACAAGCACAAATAACCATGCGGATGAATGCACCTATCTTATCCTGATGCAAGTGCCATGCAATGGTATTCTATGAATAGACCTGATTATGCAGACGCCATGCTTATTCTATGCAGACCAAATTTGTTGCAAAAATCGAGAGTGCAAATATGTTACATTCTCAAACAAAGGATCAAAGCAAATATGTTACGAGGATCGAGAATACAAATCTGTTATATTCCCAAAATGAGGATTAACGCAAATATGTTGCGAGAACCGAGAGTGCAAATATGTTACATTCTCAAATAAAGGATCAACGTAAATATGTTACGAGGATCGAGAATACAAATCCGTTATATTCCCAAAATGAGGGTTAACGCAAATATGTTGCGAGAATCGAGAGTGCAAATATGTTACATTCTCAAGGATCAAGGTAAATATGTTACGAGGATCGAGGGTTAACGCAAATATGTTACGAGAACCGAGAGTGTAAATATGTTACATTCTCAAACAAAGGATCAACGCAAATATGTTACGAGGATCGAGAATACAAATCCGTTATATTCCCAAAATGAGGGTTAACGCAAATATGTTACGAGAACCGAGAGTGTAAATATGTTACATTCTCAAACAAAGGATCAACGCAAATATGTTACGAGGATCGAGAATACAAATCCGTTATATTCCCAAAATGAGGGTTAACGCAAATTTGTTGCGAAAATCGAGAATGTAAATAAGTTACACTCCCAAAAATGGGGATATTTGGATAGATCAGGAGTCAATTAGACTCAAAGAATTTTCAAATTTCCAAAATTTGGGAGTCGAATTGACTCGAACGAATTCAAATTTTCAAAGAAAATTTCAAATTTCAAAATTGGAGTCACTTCGACTACACAAAAAATTTCAATTTACAACATTAGAGTCAATTTGACTCAGAAAAATTGAATTTTCAAAATCGGGAGTTTGAATGAGACTCAAAGAATCATTGAGGAACAACGCGAATGCGAGGTTGCCATTGAGGACTAACACAAAGTACGCTGCTATTGAGGACTAATGATGCTGCCATTGAGGACTAATGCAAAAGATGCTATCATTCAGGACTAATGCAAGGTTGCCATTGAGGACTAATGCAAAAGATGCTATCATTGAGGACTAACGCAAGGTTGCCATTGAGGACTAATGCAAAAGATGCTATCATTGAGGACTAACGCAAGGTTGCCATTGAGGACTAACACCAATAATGCTGTCATTGAGGACTAACGCAAGGTTGCAATTGAGGATTAACACTGATAATGCTGCCATTGAGGACTAATGCACGGTTGCCATTGAGGACTAACACCGATAATGCTGCCACTGAGGACTAATGCAAGGTTGCAGAAAGCTGCCATTGAGGACTTGTGCTTAAAGAAGAGAAGATATTGGTCAATAGCCACTCATTACATTGCAAAAAATTATGGTCAAAAGCCACTCAGGGACTTACATTGCAAAAGTGGAGATCAACAACCTTGTAAGGAGACTTACGTAAATTTCATTCAAAAAAATCGAGAGTCAATCAGACTCAAATCAATTCAACTTTTCAAAATCAGGAGTTAATCAGACTCCATTCAACTCAGATTTTCAAAATCAAAAATCAATCAGACTCCATTTATTTCACTTTCCATATCAAGAGTCAGTTAGACTTAAATAGGTTCAATTTTACCAAAATCCGGAGTCATTTTGACTCAAATCAAGTTCAAATTCCACTTATTAGGAGTCGATCAGACTTAATTCAAATTATTTTCTAAACGAGACTCAAAAAATTTGAACGGAGCTGATAGAATGATTTTTTTGCATTTGCAGACCTTTAGAAGAAACACATCGATTCTGTCAAAAGAGGGAAGTCACCTTTGCCCCTAGTTTTGGACTCTTCTCATATCTTCACTTGAACATCATGTTGTGATAGTGTTCGAAACCTCTGCTCGTATTGTTCTTGGGATGCTCATGGAGACTTGTCAAACGTTTATGCATCATCTTAAACCCACACAATGGAGACCATTTCTTGTCAAACGTTTGTTCATCATCTTAAACCTACACAATGAAGACCATTTATTGACTCATCAAAGGATAACAGACTTGACAAAGCTAATTATACAAGATGACTGACTCAAATTCTGTATTATTATGAATCAACGTGCTTTCAACGTGAATGATGTATCATCTCACCTTTCATTTATTCATCATCTTACAAATGGTAGTACTTTGCTGATAAATCTAAACTTTGAAAACTTCCCCTTTTTGATTTAGCAAATTCTTTGCCCATCGAGAGTGTGCTTCGAATTAATGCTTTAGCTTATAGAATGAAAGGCACTCTATTTCAATCTTTCAAAACAAACTCAATTACTTGAGAACTTGCCATTAGGATAGAGGGTTTTTTGACAGACAAAGTTTGCCCCTAGTCTTAAGGGCAAATAGACTCATCCAAGGGTTTTGAGAACATGATGGTACAGGATGCCTATAGTCCATTTACTCCCAAGCTAGAGGTAATCATCATGAATATGGTGGGCTAAAGCAGGAAAACCCAATGCTGATGGGCAAACTTTGTTTGCCCTTGGTTTGGCAATAGATATATGGCTCCAGACAAACACAAGTTGGCCCCTAGTCTGAAGGAAGGAAACCAAAGGTGCAAAGGGTGATGCTTTTGGTTTATGAATGGTTATAGACCGAGAACCTTGGAAAGTTCGCCTACTTATCCCCAAGTGGGAATCAGGTCCAAAGTAGTTCGGTTGAGGCTTGAAAGAGAAATATCACGTGGTGCAACGGTGTTTGTGACCGAACCGCACTGGCTGCCTACGTATCCCCAAGTGGGAATCAAGTCAAAACGTAGTTCATCGACTCTGGAGGTCTTCAAGGAATAAGGCTTCAAGAACTTGTGGGCTTTTCAAGCTATGTTTTCATTTGGGTCCAATGAGTGCTCTTTCTGAAATGGGTTGCTTGTGGTAGCCTTTGAACTACTTCTCCCTCTTATGCATTTTTTTCTTTTCCTCTTTTTTTTTTTTTTTGTTTTTTTTTTTTTTTGTGGTGGTTGATTCTTTTCACCTTATCACTAGCCAGTCAATCTTTACAACTCTCACAATATATCGAGTTTTAATCATACTCTATTATACTCACGAAGTAATATCAGCACTCCAAATCACTCTTTATCTTTCTCAAAGATATTTCTGTATTGTTTTAGGCCCACTTATCACTTGTCCATTGAGTCTCTCACAAAAATTTAATTGATACTTTCAAATCTCTCTTTTCATTTCCAATTTCTTTTCTTTGTTGAGAACAACACAAAGCCTTGGGATAATTCATGTACCAATGATGTACTTTGAAGTGCTCAAGAATTCTCAGTCTTATTTATTCTCTGCTTTTTCCTTTCTTTTCTCTACCTCACTCCCTCTCATTCTCTGGCTAGGATTCAGATTTTGAAATCAACACGCATCTTATTTTTGCTCTAACTTTTGCCTAGGCGCCCTTTTGGGTTTTCATCCTAGCAAGCTCGTTCTCTATTTTATTCTTTCTTTTCTCTTTTTTGTGCTCTCACTTTTGATTAGGCGCCCTTTCGGGTTTTCATCCTAGCGAGCTCTTTCTTTTCTCTCTCTCTCCTTATTTTGGAAGAAGAAATTCATTTAAAGCATTTGGCTACCACCAAGAATCAAGTTATGGCTTTGGATTGGTTGGGCTCATCTTTTAGAGTTGGTGTTTGAGTGAGCAAGCTTCAAGTTCTGATTTTATCTTTTCAAGATTGAGCAAGAGCATTTTTAAATCCTTAAAGTAAAGCTAACCAATTCTCTACTCCTCCTTGGTTTTGGCACAAAATTTGCTTTGATCACTTGGGGATCCATTTCAATGCAAAGATTTATTAACCAAGTATTTTCCATGATCGTTTGATTTTTTGGCTTAATGATCCATTCATTCACGACTTAGCACACTTAAATCAAGCAAAATGAGACTTTATTCAACTAGGATAGAAGGAGGGTTACATCACTCGACTCGATAAAAGACTTAAAAAAAAGAAACTCGATAACCGAATGACTCAAAGACTCGACTGGACTTGATTATTGGACTAGACTTGACTTGGTCTCAACTGGAGCGTCATAGATGATTTTCAATTTGTTAGATTTCCAAGAGCATCCACATTTGCTTCAACAACAGTACATCCAAACACTATCACTTCACTATCATCATTTGAACCTCCGGGTTCGCCTTCCTCCAACAGCATGTGTGTAGAAATATCATCCGCATCCATGGCCCAATTTTTAGTAGGACAGTATTCATCTGACTGACACCAAGTGCTATCAATGTCTTTTCCGCATTTGTTGATTAGGCGAGGGCCAGTTAGTTGTTGCGCACTCATGGATGCAGCAAATCCCTTGAGGGTTCTTAGTGATGGCTGGGATTGAGAGGTCGGAGAGTGAAGAGCTTGTAGGTCAAAATCATTATGCAAAAGGTCACTCTGTGGATTTGGCGGAGGAGTGATGATTTTCCGATCAATGAGATCCTGCATCTCATGGCGGAGTCTCGAGCAAGAATGAGTACTGTGGCCTTGAGTCTGGTGATAGGTGCAGTACAAGGATAGGTTGTATTGGCGAGGTAAGGGTTTTGATGGTGGCCTTGGGTCCAGGGGATTAAGGTGACCACTCTTGATGAGGTGATCAAGGGCCATGGATAATGTCATGCCGAGGTTGGTGAATATTCTTGACCTGCCGGCTCGGCTTAATTTCAGATTCGACTTTGAACTTGAGTTGCCTTTTGGGCTGAGATGTGGGCTTGGAATAACTCTTTGGTTCATTGGGATTGGGCATGGATATGGGCTTTGGTGACTGGTTGAGCTTGGATATGGACTTTGGGGATGGGTTGGATTTGGACATGCGCTTTGGTGATTGGTTAGACTCGGATGTGGATTTTGGTGCTCGGCCGGGTGATCCATTATTCCCCTCTCCAATTTGTTCATCACTACCTCATTCAAACCCACTTGCTTTTTGAGTAACTGATAGAGCTCAAACGTTATCCTCTCCAATTGATTCACCCTTAAGTTCTGTTGCTCAATAGTGGCTTACAGCTTGTTCACTTTCTCTTCCAAATCTCTTAAGGCCATTGGCGAATCAATCTCAAGATGATGGTCCATGTTCTCCTAAAATCAAGAAGACGAACCCAAGAGGTTAGAAGTGTCCTCACTAGGGGATCTGGTTGTTCCACTCTTTCTACAGATTTGTGACATGGAAAGGTCCGCATGCAGCATCGATTTTCAAGAGGCAAGGAATTTTGAGGAATTATTTTGATCTTAATTGGAAGGAAGATGTTGTGGGTTTGTATGCAATGACATTGGTTAATGTGACAAACATGTTCATGCTTAGATGGTTTGCTGCAACTGAATGCATGCACCGCACATACGGCACACGGATGAAATGCACGTGTGTGTGTGCCTACTGTATATGCAAAAGAAAGGAAAATTCTAATCCTAACACATAAGCACATAAATCCTCACCCATGTCAAGTGTGCTAATTTTTCCTTTCATTGTGATCCCCTTTACCCTCTCAAAGGTTGGATATTTCAACAGTTTCGAAAAAGTATTTCTTAAAATGATGAGATTTTTTTCAAAAAAACAATTCTCAAGGATTTTGAATCTTTTATTTAAAAATGAGGATGTGAAAATGTTTCTTGATAACGATGATTGGATTGAAATTTTGCTTTAAAATTCGTTTGAAGAACATTTCTTCTAAAAACAATTTCCAAAATTTTTTTTGGAAAATATACCTTAACAGAGGTCAGTTTGGAGCTTTAATCAAGAAGTGAACTCCAAAGATTTTTTTTGAAAAAGCGATTGAAAAAAAAAAAAAAAAAAAAAAAAGATGGCAGAAATCCATTTGCTTTCAAAGATGGACTCAAAACTCTTTGGGTAGGAGGATCACATGATCGGATTATCACCGTTCCTTCCATGAATTCGGATGCATACAAGGTCAATGATGCTTAGCTAGCATGATATAAGAAGTATAATCTTATAATCAAGGTTCGGCATGTTCTCCAAATGTTACAGAACATGAGGAGAATTTGCTAAAAGGTGATTGAAAGATTATATATCTTTCATCAAGCAAGTATCATCATCATCTCAAGTAATCCCTTTCGGGCATACAAAACTCCCTAGCACACAATCCTAATCAAGAGTTGATTTCCTAAGATCGAAAGGTTCTATGGAAGCTACCATGCAAAGGCCGGGTTTTGGTCAAATAAGGAACCCTTGACACACACCCGATAGGATGCTTCATATACCAACACATGGTACGAGATCAAGGGTGACCACACGTCCCCATGATGGCTTGACCGACCGGGTTGCCCCGAGCCTCCAAGGTCATAGTTCCGTGCAATCGACTGGCGAGACATGCAAGTGCAATGCAACAGGCACACAAAAATTAATTAATTCGATTAAAAGGATGCTTTCAAGTCTAATCCTCGAGTGAACCCAAAATCAGAATTCTGGTCTGCGAAACCAGAGATTCTGGGTTCGATCCCCAGTGGAGTCGCCAGATTGTGGATATGCCGACATTTGGGCCCACTTTTGTTTTTAAAACATAAAAACAAATGAGTCGCCACTTAATTTTTAAAAGGAAAATTAAGAAACCATTTTAAAGCAAACTGATCTTTTGCGAAACCAAAGATAAACCGGGTCCGGGGATTATGGAATGAAAGGGGAAGGAGCCCGACGGACTAAAACACCCCCTTTCATCCTATCTCGTGATAGGCCTCTACTCAACATCCTTTTAATCGAATTAATAATCTAAGCATGCCCTCAATTAATACATATGTACATATACATTACACAAGCATGTTGGAAATGGTGTAAAATTGCTAACGGTAAAATATCATTCATAAGCCACGTAATTCAAGTAGCAAGCAACATGATATGCAATAGAGAACTAGAAAATATACCCGGGATCCGGCCGCGAAATGGAAACGTGCAATGCATACACAAAATACAAAGCCTAAGAAAAGGTCTCTAATTCACATATTAACATAAGGCAAAACCTAAGCTAAGATGTCGCACATGGAGTTAGAAATCAATTCAAAATCAAAGGAATGAATTAAACTAGAGAAGGGATGAGAAGTCGTACCTCAAATGCGCTACAAAACAAAGATTAGTCCACATGCTTTAGACAAGATATAATATCAAAGAGTAATTAATCCTAAGTCATGTTCGACTAGATTCAACTAAGACAAGAGATAAGTCCTACTTATGAATATTATCATGTATCAATGAATGCATGAATATGAACAAGAATGAGATATGAATTTATTCACTAATTTAGATCCCTAAGCCTCTGGGTTTAATCTAAATTATCATTATTCAAAACATGGTTTGAGTCCTAAGACATTAGGAGACCATTTGAGTTGAAATAAATAAGATTAGACAAAAACAGTAGCAGTTTTTTATGAATTACAGAGAGCAGACCAGATGTTCATAAATAGGAATAAAATACTTCCAATGGTTGGATCTTAATGATATTTTGATATGTTATGCCTCGGTGAGTCTAGTTACTAACCCAAAAAGACAATCAAGGTTTGAACGGTTAGATCTCCGGGAATATGGGAAACACTAGACCTCACTCAGCATTCTACAACCTTCTGTCCAGAGATCTTGTATGATTTTTTAAAAATAGCAAACAAATCCGAATTGCTTCATTCTTTTTAGGGAACCTTCCTAACACATTAAGGTTCTTATAACCAATTATTAGAGGTCATGAAAACTTGGTTAGAGCTCTGATCTATCAATTTTAAAACCGGTTTGCTGTTCTGAAACTATTCTGATATTCCGGACAGATTGTGGTTGTCTCACAAAATTCATGATCAAACCATTCTAAGCATAAAATCTTACCAAAACAAAAATTGCAGTGGTAAAACAAAGTGTTATTGACACTTTTCCGTTGGTTTCACTTGATTTCAACGGTTAGATTTTGAACTAAAAAACTTTGATCAAAAACAGTTCGTGAACTCACTGTTTTTATTTTGCTAGTTCAACTTTCTTTGTTAACCCCAACTATTAAATCATGAAGTTGGACTTAAACTAAACCATCTCTTCTACCATTTAATGGTCATTGAAGACTAAGGACCTATTTAGACTTATGGACTTTTAATGAAGTATGAAATGGACTTCACAAAATCCCAAACAATGAACTCAAACTCATGAATCAAAACTTGAGTTCAAATTTTTCCTCCTACCACTTGATGGTCATGGGAGGATAAAGACACACATACGTGTAAGTTTTAGATGAAGTATGAAGAACTTATCAAAACCCAAGGAAGCGATTAGTTCAAGCCATAGAGATGGACTTAAACTAAAACATTTCTCCTACCATTTGATGGTCATTGGAGACTAGAGAAGCAAATCTACTCTAATCTCCATGGAATATAGTATGAATTCCATAAGATTTATAGTAAAGAGATCCTAGTCATGAGTTGATACTAGCATCTCACCAACTATGTGTAGATTATAATCATGATACATTTTAATCTCCATATGGATCATAATATCATAGGAAACTAAGGAATCAAATTCAAAGAGTTTCAATGTGATATGGAAGATCTCATGAACCTTATGAATGAAGTAGAAATAACGGAAATCAAAGTTTTATTTAGGAACACAAATTTCTTAAAAACTAATTTATCTCAAACCCAAGGCATTAATTAGTTCCAAATTAATGAGATGTCATGAGATTCAATCACAAGTTCTTGGTGGTGTGTGATGAAATGGGATAAGAAGAGAGGTTTTGAAAATGTGAAAAGTTCCTAGATCTAAGAACTTGTGATTGAATTATCCTAATTCTACTAAGGATTAAGAGGTTACCTCTATGACCTCAAAGAATTCTTCAATTTCTTGTGAAGTTTTTCCAAGATCCTCAAATTCTTCTTCAAATTCTTCTCTTCTTCTCAATTCTCTATATCTTTCTCTCTCTAAACTCAAGTATATCTCTTGTATATGCTTGTATATTGATTCAAAAGCTCAAGCCCCCTCAAAATGAAGATGAAGATCAGTTTATAAAGGCCATTATCTCAAGGATAAATGGGTAAATTCGGGTGCAAAGATTTCTTCTAGAACATGTGAGAAAAGCAGTCTGTTACAGCCAGCGGCACTCGACGGCATCCGGCGGCATTCGCTGAGTGCCAGGCGGCACTTGCTGAATGCCAGGCGGCACTCGCTGAGTGCTGGGCGGCACTCGCTGAATGCCGGGAGGCACTCAGTGGGTGCCGCCGGCTTTATCGCGTGCCGGGGCTAACTGAATTTTGCCCTACTTTTTAATTTTCAATATATATATTAATATAAGCTTAATTAATGACGAATTATGTTAAAATACTTGTATTTGTAATATATTCCATTAAGAATACATCCATAATATATGCTCTAAATGTATTATTCCTCCTCTCTTTTTCCTTTTCTTTTCTTCCTTTTCTTTTCAAAAATTCCTCTTTATTTTAAAATTCCTTTATCATCATTTTTATTTTATATTTCTTTTCAAAACTCTTCTTTTATATATATATTGAGCAAATTCTCAGACTGATTTCCTCATGTGTCCTTCAATGTTCGGGTTTCTCCCAAATACCCAAACTCTCTCTCTTATTATTTTTTTATATTTTCTATTTTTAATTTTGAAACTTGTCTTTGAAGAATCAATTGAAGATTTTGAATTTCCTGGAAAATCTTCGAATGTCATCGGCCATTGTCATCATCGGTCTTTTGAGAGGTAACCAATCCCTAGATTTGGCGTTTGGTCAAAATTAGGGTGTCTACAGTACCCCTGTCGGATGATTTTCTTTGCCAGCATATGCCCATTCATGTGGGGGCCACACACTCCCTCATGTATTTCCTTCATCATTCTCTTAGCTTCTTTTCCATATAGGCACTCCAGATTATACCCAGTGTAGGATTTCTTCCACAGCTTATCTGCGTAAATTACAAATTGAGCGGTGAATCGTCGAATCGCTTTTCTGTCCTTTTCTGAGGCTTCTTCGGGGTATTCTCCTTCCTTGATGAACTTCCACACATCTTCATACCAAGGCACTTCATCTTCTCTTTCTATGGCCGCGATCATTTCAAATGACGGTTGATTTCTCACTTCTATGGATAGCGGGATCATGGCAGTTTTGGAGGGGATTTGGATCATCGTCGCTAAGGTAGCCAAAGAGTCGGCTAGTTGGTTTTCTTCACGAGGAAGGTAGTAAAAAGAAATCTTTTGGAACTGCGCTTTCAGACTTTCCAGATAGTCATGGTAAGGTCTCAGTTTCTCATGCTTTACCTTCCAATCTCCTCGGACTTGGGATATGATCAAATTGGAATCTCCGAAGACATCAATCCGTCCGACTTTCAAAGCCAAGGCTGCTTCCATCCCAATTATGCATGCTTCGTACTCCGCAGTGTTGTTGGTTGAATTATACTTGAGCTTGACGGCTAATGGGGTAGGGGCCCTATCGGGTGCTATGAGAATGATTCCAACTCCGTAACCTAATTGGTTGGATGCTCCATCAAAGTACATTTTCCACAAATCTTCCTTTACCTCCATTATTCCCTTATCCGGAAACTTGAATTCTCCTTCGTCCTTGGATTCTATGGCGAGGTCGGCTAAAAACTCAGCGACAGCCCTTCGTTTCACAGACTTGGCAGTGACGTACTTGATGTCGAATTCAGCTAGCATCATGGTCCAACGGGAAATCCTACTGGTCAAGACGGGTTTTTCGAATAGGTATTTTAATGGGTCCATTCGGGATACCAGGATTACAGGGAAGGCTAGCATGTAATGGCGAAGGCGACGGGTACACCAAACCAAGGCCCAATAGGCCTTTTCCAAGGGTGAGTACTTTAACTCATATCCCACCATTCTTTTGCTCAAGTAATAAATGGCCTTCTCCACGTGCCCCTCTTCTCCTTCTTAGGCCAACATACACCCCATCGAATCTTCGGATACGGAGAGATAAAGTAACAGGGGTCTCCCAGGTGAGGGTGGTGATAGGACAGGTGGGTTTTGGAGGTAGGTTTTGATTTTATCGAAGGCCTGTTGGCAAGGGGCATCCCATTTGAATTTCTCTCCTTTTCTATGCAGTTTGAACAGTGGGTCGCAGGTTAAGGTGAGTTTGGAAATGAAGCGGCTGATGAACTGTATTCTCCCCAAGAAACCTCTCAATTCTTTCTCGTTTTTCGGTGGGTTCATTTCGTTTATGGCTTTTATTTTGGTGGGGCCCACCTCTATTCCCCTCTGAGTAATAAGAAATCCCAATAATTTCCCGGTAGTGACTCCGAACGTGCATTTCTACGAATTTAGCCTCATTTTGAACTCCCTCAATCTCTCAAAGAACTTTCTCAAAGCCTCTAGGTGCCCTCTTCTCTCTTTGGATTTCACAATCATATCATCCACATACACCTCCACTTCTTTATGGATCATGTCGTGTAGTAAAGTGGTGGCAGCCCTTTGATAGGTCGCACATGCATTCTTATGTCCGAATGGCATGACCCTATAGCAATATGTCCCCCACGGAGTGATGAACGTGGTTTTCGCTCTATCCTCGGGTGCCTTGAGGATTTGATTATACCCAAAGAATCCATCCATGAAAGATAGAAGCTCATGTCCCGCAGTGTTATCGACCAACACGTCGATGTGGGGTAACGGGAAATCGTCTTTAGGGCTTGCCCTGTTTAAATCTCAAAAATCAACGCAAACCCTAACACGACCGTCCTTCTTTGGGACAGGTACAATGTTGGCAATCCACTCAGGATACTCGGTGACCATCAAGAATCCAGCCTTTAATTGCTTTTCAACCCCCTCTTTTACTTTAAGTGCCCATTCTGGCCTCATTCGCCTCAATTTTTGTTTTATGGGTTTTGAAATGGGAAAGAGAGGGATGTGGTGCTGGACTATCTTTGGATCAATGACTGCCATATCATTATAAGACCATGCGAAAACATCTTTGAATTCATTTAATAGATTGATTAGTTCTTTGCTTTCTTTATTGCTAAGTGTGGAGCCGATAAAGACATTTTGAGGATTATTTTCATTTCCCAGATTATTTGTTAGGGTGTTCTCTATGATTTTGCATGCAGATTCTTTTTCTTTTTCAATTGACTTTTGCAATTCATTAGGTATTTCATGATCATCACATTCATCACACTCATTAAGCGCGTTCGAGTAGGCAGAATCAGTCATACTTTCATTGATTTTGTTAGGAGTGATTACAACAGACATAGCAATAGTAAGACGCCTCATTTGGGCCATTACAGACTCTGGGTCAGGGGGATACTTATCACTAGACTCAAAGACCCACTCCTTGTTGACTCTCTGCTTGAGCTCCATAGTGTTACAACCTGGCAGTCCCCCAGATTCCGTCTTCTCTTCCTTTTCTGGCTTCGGCTCTTCTTCCGGCGCATCCTCATCATTCCCCTTTTCAACCTTGACTTCCAGGCCCTTGTCTTCTTTCCCTTTTTCTTCGGCTTTCGCCCCTTTTTTCTCAACAAGTCCTGCATAACCGGTCCATCCAGTACACCAATCCAATCGTTGATGGTAGCAGACGTTTCAGGCATTTGCAAAAACGGGTCTTTGTACTCGGAGAATTCATGGGAGAAAAAGATCTCGAACCCCAGCTTTAAACATTTGTCTTTCTGGTCCATCCATGGCTCTGGGAAGCCACAGAAGGGGAAATCTTCTCCTTCCTTTACGAAGTAACCGTTGAGTGTTTTTTGGTAAGGGTCCATTGGTGCATCCGCTGTCTTCTTCTTTGTCCTCAATTCCTTCTTTGTCGGCTGGTACCCCAGGCCGTGAGTGTGAGTCTGAGTCGGGATGAGCGGGAATTCAGGCATGCCCTGAAGGTTCTTCCCCAACCCTAATCCTGGAAAGAAACCCATCTTCTTCATGATCCCTGCGACCACTGGACTGGCATACTGATCGAAATGGAGCGGTAGAAACTCTCTCGGCTTTTCCTCTTCCAACATGCTGATCAACTCGGATTTTCTTCTTCTTGCAGCTATCCCCGAGGATATCACAAACTTTATTCTCCCAGACATACTTAACCTTTTGATGGATCGTTGACGGTATAGCACCCAACATCGACTGTAGGTGTTGATTGACTGAAATCTCATCTTTTTTTGGTACATTGACTGTAGGTTCTTCATCAGCATTCGGATCTGGTCCTTCTCAGATGGCCTTTGTACCATTTTAGCTGCCTTTTCCCTCCACCTGCTCAGGAATTCGGTGAATGATTCTTTGTTTCCTTGTCTAGTGGTCTCCAAATCTCAGACAGTGACATACAAATCTTGATTGTACTCGTACTGTGCCACAAATGCCTTAATCACTTCTTCCCACACCCTGGTTTTGCTTGGTTCGAGAGTAAGATACCAGGACAGAGCAGCCCCAGTCAAAGTTTGTTGGAATAGGACCGCCGTCATAGTTGTGCTCAAGCCGCTCGGTTGGAAAGCCCCAATACACATTCTTATATGACTGCGAGGATTTCCGGTGCCATCAAACTTATCAAAGACCGGCATTTTGAACCCGGCAAGCAGCGTCTCGTGGACCCCGTCATACAGGCCTTCTAACTCCATTAGATAGGTATGAACTTCCTGAGCCTTGCGCATCACCCTTTCCAACTTCTCTATTTTCTCAGTCAGTTGCTTCTCTTTCTCAGCTTTCTCTCTGTCTCTGTCGGCCCGCACTGCATCAGCCCATTGTGCTTCCTGATCATCGAACCAATCTCCTTCTTCTCCTCCCAAAGGTGGGTCTATGATGGGCGGAATTACATGTGGTGGTCGGCGATTAAGTTCTTCTATCATCCCCATCATACGGTTCATGTTTTCCACCTGTTGCCTCATCTGTTCCGCTTGTTTCTCTACAAGTATCCTTAACCCAGCCATCTCTTCATTGTTTCTCTCTTCGGCCATGTCAGCGTATTCTCTCCTTACTAGTCTCCCCGTGGGATCCCTAAACCACGCTTGATTTGCTATTTTTGCTCCTACAAATAAATTTGAAATGCCCTCTTTTAAAACCCTTTTTATCTTCATTTTATCACACAAAGTCATTTAAACCAAAACTTTCCTTTTATATTTCACGCGGATGCAATGCATGTGTGCGTATGTGCCTACTCTATATGCCCAAAAAAAGAGAAAATCCTAACACATAAGCACATAAACACATAAAATCCTCGCCCATGCCAAGCGTGCTGATTTCTCCTTTCATTGTGATCCCCACTACCTTCTTAGAGGTTGGACATTTCAAAATTTTCAAAATTTATTTGAAAAGCATTTTTGGATGCTAAAAAGGTTCTTGAGAATGCTTTTGAGGGTGTTAAACGCTCTTTTATAAAAATGATTGGGCTTTTATTTTGATACTCATTCTTCCCAAGATAATTTCAAGGATTTTTTATTGTTGAAGATGATCAATTGAAAATACGCCTTAACAAAGGTTAGTTTGGGAACTTTAATTTGAAAGGGGAAAGAAAGATTTTCTTTTTGGAATGGTAAATGAAAACCTTAGCTCCCAAGATGATCAAGTGAAAAGAAATTCTTTGGGTAGGGGGGATCACATGACCGGATTATCACCATACTTTCCATGAATTTGGATACATACAAGGTCAATGATCCTTAGCTAGACATGATATAAGAAATATAATCCTATAATCAAGGTTCGGCATGTTCTCCAAATGTCGCAGAACATGAGGAGAATTTGCTGAAAGGTGATTAAAATATTATACATCTTTCATCAAGCAAGTATCATTATCATCTCAAGTAATCCCGTCTGGGCATACAAAACTTCCTAGCACATAATCCTAATCAATAATTGGTTTCCTAAGATTGAAAGGTTCTATAAAAACTACTATGCAAAAGCTGAGTTTTGGTCAAATAAGGGACCCTTGACACACACCCGATAGGATGCTTCATATACCAAAACATGGTACGAGATCAAGGGTGATCACACAGTCCCATGATGACTTGACCGACCGGGTTGCCCTGAGCCTCCAAGGTCATAGTTCCGTGCAATCGACTGGCTGGACATGCAAGTGAAATGCAACAGGCACACAAAGATTAATTAATTTGATTAAAATGATATTTTTCAAGTCTAATCCTCCAGTGAACCCAAAATCGGAAAATACTAGTCTGTGAAACCAGAGATTCTGGGTTCGATCCCCAGCAGAGTCGCCAGATTGTGGATATCGCAGTTTTTCTTTCTTTTACCCACAGCTTTTCAAAATCAATTTCAAAAATAAATGAGTCGCCACTTAATTTTTAAAAGGAAAAATTAAGAAACCATTTTAAAAGCAAACTGATCTTTTAGAAACCAGAGATTAACTAGGTCCAGGGATTATGGAATGAGAGAGGAAGGAGCCCGTCGAACTAAAACACCCTCTCTCATCCTATCTTGCGATAGGCCTCTACTCAATATCCTTCTAATCGAATTATTAATTTAAATGTGCCCTCAACTAATATATATGTATAGATATACATCACAAAAGCATGTCTAAAGGGGTGTAAAATTGCAATTGATAAAATATCATTCAAAAGCCACATAAACCATGTAGCAGGCAATATGACATGCAATAGGGAACAAGAGAACTTACCTGGAGTCCAGCAGCGATATTTTTAAACGTACAATGCATACAAACAAAAGAAAATCCTAGAAAAAGTCTCTAATCACATTTACATATACGGTAAGATCTAGTCTAAGATGTCACGCATGAAATTGAAAAATCAATAAAATCGAGAAATTAAAATAAACTAAAGAAGAGTCCTAGAAACCATACCTTGATAGCGCTACAAAACAAAAGGTAAGTCCACATGCTTCACATAATAATATGATATCAAAAAATCAATCCTAATTCTCTAGCTTAGATCTAGCAAACATGAAATCCAACTTTATTCAATAGCTAGTTCTAATCACGAGCATTGAATGTACATGAATGAATGAACGTAAACAAGAATAAAACATGGATTTATTCGCTAATTTGGGTCACTTAACTTCTGGATTTAAGCTAAATTATCATTATTCAAAGTATGATTTCGGTCCCAAGACATTAGGAGACTATTTGAGTTGAAATAAATAAGATTAGACAAAATAGTAGCAGTTTTTTATGAATTACAAAGAGCAGACCAGATCTTCAAAAATGGAAAAACCATACTTCCAACGGTTGGATCTTAATGATTTTTGGATATAATATGCCTCTGTGAGTTTAGTTTATAACCCAAAAGGCAAATCAAGGTTTGAACGGTTAGATCACCGGGAATATGGAAAACACTAGACATCACTCAGGAATCTGCAACTCTCTGTCCAGAGATCTTGTACGATTTTTTAAAAATAGCAAAAGGATGAGAAACACTTAGATCTTTTTAGGGGATCTTCCTAACACCTTAAGGTACTTAGAAAAAATTATTAGGGACCCCGGAAAAGCTGTTAAAATTCTGATTTATTAGTTTCAAAATGGATTTACTGTTCTGAAATTTTGGACAGAGAGGTGCATGTATCGAAATCACAAGACCAAACCATCTTAGGCATGAAATCACCTTAAAACAAAAATCACAGTGGTAGAATATTGTGTTATTGACACTTTCCCGTTGGTTTCACTCGATTTCAATGGTTAGATTTCGAACTAAAAATCTTTGATCAAAAACAGTTTGTGAACTCACTGTTTTCATTTGTCAAGCTCACTTTCATTTGTTAACCCCAACTATTAAACCATGAAGTTGGACTTAAACTAAACCATTTTATCCTACTATTTAGTGGTCATTGGAGGCTAAAGACCTTCATATTTGTAGATTTCAAATGAAGTATGAATGAACTTCATGAAATCTCAAGATAAAGAATCTAAACCATGGAGATGTGCTTAGACTCAAAACCACTTCCTCCTACCATTTGATGGTCATTGGAGATGAATACATGACTAATATTCATGAGTCTTAAAGGAATATAGAAAGGATTCCATGAAACATCAAGTTTAGAGGACCCAAGTCATGAGTATGGACTTGGATCCATCTACTTGCTTATGAAATGAAGTGATGATCAAACTTTGATTCCTATGTGAAGCACAAGCTTATATGGGATTCAAAAGATCATGTTCAAGAGATTTCAAGAGAGATATTGAGAATCTCTAAGAGTCTCAAGAAGGAAGTATGATCAACAAAAGAAATGGAACAAAGAAAACAAAAAAGGTTTGAGGATTAGAGTCTCAAAAGAAAGAATGTAAACAAACAATCTATGGTTAGAGGTTCACCTCCAAACTATCCTCAAAGTTCTTCTCCTTTGAAGATCTTCCAAACTCTTCTTCAAGCTCTCCAAACTCTCTCTTTTCTTTTTCTTTTTTAAAGATATGTATTAGTGTGATGGTAGTAATTTCTTATTGTTGTATGTTGTATGTCTCACCCTCTTCTTGTTGTATTCCTCAAGGAAGATCCTCCCTCTTTTATAGACAAAATTACCAAGTATTTTCAGTGAATTCGGAGTAAAAGACAGATGTAAATGTCTCATTTGGTGGTACAATACGTACTTCCTGAAATTAGACAGACTGCTACCCAGGGCGACAGTCAAAAATCATCTGCGGCAATCCGTGAATGCCGCCGCGGCACTCCGTGACTGCCGTCGCGGCACTCCGTGACTGCCGCGCGGCTCTCAGTAAGTGTCGCGCCAAATTATTGATTGCCGTATTTTCGTCAACCTTACTTTATCAGTTTTTTGTTTTTATCCGCATACATATACGTATTGTACCACAAAATACGGACTTTAAAAGCAAACGGCAGTCAGAAAATGTCGGCAGCACTCAGTAAATGCCGGGCCGGCACTCATCGGCATTCTCTGAATGCCGCGGAATTCTGTCGTGTGCCGTTTTCTGCAGCACTTTCCTTTTTAGGTCTTTTCTTTCTTCTTTTTTTCATAAAGAAACTTATTTTTGAAGATCGTTTCCGAAAATGGTGTTTTACACCTGAATTCTCCTAAATACCTGGTATTTTCTTCTTTCTGTGAAATTTTATCGCGTTTGGAGAACTT
The DNA here is from genome assembly GCA_033977485.1 of Hydrangea macrophylla. NCBI lineage: Eukaryota > Viridiplantae > Streptophyta > Magnoliopsida > Cornales > Hydrangeaceae > Hydrangea > Hydrangea macrophylla. The sequence goes on from CM066990.1 coordinate 37,648,331, forward strand.
TTTGAAGAGTTTGGAATACTTCGAATCTTTTCGGTCCTTATCATCATCGGACGTGGAGGTGACGCTCTCCTAAATTCGACGGTCGGTAAAAATTGGGGTGTCTACAGCGTGGAGATATGTGAATGTATGACATGGAATCTGTCACTTTCAAATAAAGAGAGAATGTCCTATGCAACCTTCTAAGATGTAATTCAATTCGTTGGCCTTGGCAAAGGCAGGGTGAAAATTATAGAAGAGTTGTCTAATTTCACCAATGAGAGTAATACCAGTTAAGCTGTACACATATAATTAAATCAGAGTTTAAAATTGTGTCCATAACCAAATGAATAAATTGCTCGGTAATTGATAACGGAAAGGTTCACCACCTTTGTCAAACTATATTGTTTGGTGTCACTCATGAGTAGTAGTAACAAACAGTTTTTAATATTGCTGATGGATATACCCGTTACAAATTAGTAATGGTTAATTAAAACCGTTACAATACTAAAATCCGTTACTAATTTACCTGGATTTGTTATATTAATATATGTAACAGTTTAAAGTAATTTGTAACACACTATAACTGTTACGATATATGAGATGGATTTAAAATATCTATTTAATAAATGAAAAGAATAAATAGGGTGTCAAAGGGTGTGTTTGATAACCCAATTAAATGGTGAAACTGAAAATTTTCAGTACTTATTTATTTTCAATTAAGTGAATGCGTTTGATATCATGCCACTTAATTGAAAAACTAACCACAAAACTACTGAAAGCTTTAAGTGAAAATTTTCAACTGAATGCATTCAATCACTGAATGCATTCCATTTCAGTACTTGAAATATTATTTTTAGTAATGCAAATTCAATAACTTAAAACTTTAAGTACTTAAAATTCGGCACTCAATTTTCAAAACTTAATTTTCAGTTCTATCAAATGGACCCAAAGTTTTCACTTCTTCACTTAATATATACACAACCCATACCCTCTCAGCCACCACTGTTGGCAACAGCCATCATCATCGCCTCTGTTGGCGACGGCCACCATCACTCCCTCTCTCTCTTACACTCTCTACTCTTTCTATGATATATACAAACACATAGATATGCACATACACATGGACACAGAGACATCTACACACATGTCTAGATCTACAAACACACGAAATTTAAGAATCAAATAAAGTTAAAAAAAAAATCGAGTAATTTGTATTTGTTGGGGATGCCATAAATTCTCAATCTATAAGAGTGGTGTCGACTCAAAATGGTAGAATTAATAGTCCCTTCAAAATGTACAACATGGGAAGCTTCTTAAATTACTAATTTTAGAACATTTTAGTGAGACTGTTAAAAAAGTTTGAGATTGGATTTGTGTATGTAATTCTATACTACCCAAATTTTAATTTCAAGTGCTTTGTTAGTTGGACTACATGCAATGGTATGTGGTACCAACGATGTGGTACCAACGATCACTGCCATAACATGTGGTGCAATGTCAAAAGCATTTGGGAAAAAAAAGAAAAGAAATTAAGCATATAATTGCATTTTTTTTTTGTTTCAAAGAGTTGTGGAGAGATAAGTTTGTCATTAAGTAATCATAATGTAACCCTCAACCTGTTATATGGGAATATATGTCCAACCCACAATAACTACACAATTTTTAGAACTCAAGAAATGCAAAAACTATCATGTTTTTATTTTTAGAAACTTAAATAAAAATTGCTCAGGGCCTTTGCCTCCAAATCCCAATGTAAATATGCCCCCTAAGATCAAGTCATGGTTTCGCCCTTGTATAGCAGAATACGATCTTTTACCGCAAATTGGTTACTAAAAATTCAAACGTGATCATATTTTGAGTTCTTCCCATGGTGACTATTTCTTTCTTCTTTTCTTATTTATTTTTTTTTTTTTTATTTTTCCCTTTTCATCTTATTTAAGAGAATATTTGAGGGTGGGAGAGGAAGTACTGAAGAAAGAAGAGGGAAAAGTCAAAGAGAGAAGTTCAGGAAATTTGTATGAGTCTCAACGTAATTTGTGTGTATATAAAATATATATATGCATCAGTAGATGTATTGTAATTAGTTTTTTTTTTATTTATAAATTTATAACTTTAATGACATGGAAAAGAAACACTATAATGGGACTTATCTACCCCATAGTACTAGTTTGGGAATTTGTTTTAAAACTAATGCTATTTTGGCAGTAAACTCCTTTTGAGGATAGAAAGCGTACACAAAAAATGGCAATGAAGAAAGTGACATTTGGTCATAGACCCCTTTAAATTAAGTGTTATAGACAAAAATCCACACGATTTGACCATTTTTTATGAACTCCCTCGCTATTTTTTGAATTTGGTGAAAAGCCCCTCGCTGGAATAGAAAAATGGCTAAGGCAATTAATATAATCTGTCTACTTTAAACCACCATAACTCACTTGCTTTTTTTTTTTTTTTTTTTAACCTTTTTGAGTGATATTATTTTTTGATTCCATGTATTTTTTCGAGATCTACGCAATGGAGTTAAAAATTGTGCAAAAGAAAGTAATTTTGAACCTAGTTTGTTGATTTAATCTGTCAAAACACATGATATTATTTATTGACAAACATATTATATTAATATTATTTGTCAACTTTAAACCACCATAACTCACTCATTTTTTAGCCTTTTGATTGATTTTTGTTTTTTTTATTGACTTCCCTTATTTCGTCGAGATCTACGCAATGGAGTTTGGAACTTTAATTTTTTTTTTATTTTATCTGTCAAAACAGAAGATATTATCTGTTGACATGCAGATAATATTAATAATACTATCTGTCAAGTTTAAACTACTATAACTCACTGTACTACAAGGAAAATTGTTATTTATGTCACTTAAAAAGTGACATAAGTATGTATTTATGTCACTTTTTTTCAGTAGAAAGTGACATAAATGGCGGCGACAAAAATGTTCAAAAAAGTGACATGAATGTTTTGAAAAAGCGACATAGATATTTCATAAAACTGAAACATATGTTAATAAAAACTGACATAAATACTTGAAAGCGACATAAATATAATTTTATTCATGTCATTTTTAACTTAAAACGACATAAATACCAAATAAAATTATTACATTGAAGTATAAAAAGTGACAAATACTTTAAAAGCGACATAAAAACTTAAAAGTGACATAAATACTTATTTATTTATGTCAGTTTTCTTAAAACGACATAAATATTTGAAATACAAGTTTTTTTAAATTGGTGATTGCATCAATACCACCTTGTACAAAATTAAATCCAACTCGATAATCTACTTCAAGCAATAAATTTCATCTATTCATCTCAACATATCAACGAATTGAATCAACAAAAAAATAATACAATCGATCCCCATGTACTAAGATAATCACATATACATGCTATATCCATCCACAAGTACTACAAAAATCATTATGAAAATATTAACACAAAAAAAAAAAAAAAAGTGGTTTCACTTGTTAGTTGGAACCCCCCATCAAAATTTGAACCTTTGTACGGTTGTACCTACAAAAAAAGAAAAAGTTTTCATTAGTAATATAAATTAATAATAAAAGATTAAAGACGTACAAGGTAAACTCAAATATGACACGGGACCAAAGTTTTGAGAGACGAAAGTTCCGGCACTAGAAACGACACGTGAATGGAATCCACACCTCCTACTCGTCTAAATAAACTTGTAGGAAGAAACGACATGCAATTCCAATTCTTGGATTGAAAGTTCGACACAAATACGTAAATTTCTAGATTTAGACCTTTAAAACTAAGTTTTTGACGCTTTGAGAGGCCAAAGTGGATTTCGGCACTCAGAACAGAATGGGAATGGAACCAACACACAATTTCAATTCACAGATTACAAGTTAGACATAAATACGCAAGTTTATAGACTTAGACCTTTAAAACTAAGTTTTTGATGCTTTGAGTGGCCAAAGTGGATTCCGGCGCTCAAAATAGAATGGGAATAGACCTACACCTCCTTCTCGCCAAAATAAACTTGTAAGAAGAAACGACACGTAATTCCGATTCATGGATTGCAACTCAAAACAGTTTCTAGAAGAAATTATGCATATTTGATTCAACTTCAAAGGGACAGAAATAGATGTACCTATAAGTGCTTTGACCCCATTTTTAAACACAGGAAAGGTATCTAAGTCTAGTTTTTGATTGATAAAAAACTCCAGGAATTTGATTCGGTTCAGAGATGATTCAGAAAACTGAACATCATTGTCCACTGTTTTTGTAAATTCTATTAAAAATAGTAGATGATAAGATAAATTCATTCAAATTTATGGTGTCAAAGACAACACATGGAACTAACTTGTGACAAAAAAAAATGGGACATAGGAACCACACACAAGACCATCAAAACTATCGGATAATTAACAAAAATTGCAATAAGTGATAAGCAAAGGACACTGGTTAGAAAGCAATAAAAAATGCATAATTAACCAAAATTTTGGTTTGTTGGCTAACTAGTGCAGTGCTCATGCCTAAGGCACTATAGGAAAGAGGGGGGGAAAAGCATCTCTAAGTTTAAAATGAGCTGTAAAAAATAGACAAACGTTCAATATCCAAGTTTGCAATAATTTTTACACCAACTACTCAACCCAGCTCGTCACCACTCGCATACTCAAATTGCAGATCTCCATTAAATGTTAATCTATATATAGGATGATGCATACTCCAAGAAGATCTCACTGCTTGCATTTGTATTATTGGTCTCCAAGGAAGAGGTTTGGCCAAATCATCTAAAACGGTAATGGAATATATATGGACCAAGCACGTTGGAGGGGAAAATGAACCTCTTTCTAGAGGAATTGGATGGAACATATATGGACCAAGCACTGCCACAACATCTATATAAGCATATGGGAAAGAAATGGATGAAAACAATGGCTACTTTCATATATGCTCACAACTAATTAAAACTTATCAATCAAAACTATTATTTTTGAGTAATACCAATTCAATAGATGGGAGGGTTTGGACTTAACCCCATTAATAGAACTGATCCACCAAAACAAATATAGATTTTTTCTTTAACAAAGAATGAAAACAAAGGATTCATATAGCCATTGATTGGTTTGATTAGCATGAAAACAAAGCCAAAAAAGTGGCACCTAGTTTCTTACCCATGTGCCATTTCCTTTTTTGTATTTTTTTTTAAAGCAACCTCCATGCCTGACATTCCCCTGTCCCTCCTCTTTCATTCTTCATCTCTCTGGCAAAAAACCAAAAAAACTCAATTAACTGTAAAGAGGTCAAGAAATATAGTGCTAAAAATGAAGAAAAATTCCATGAAAATAGAAGAGGGGGAAAATTAAAGAAATTGACAATATAGGACCGCTATTGCATAAGTGTGTTCTTCATCTAGAACCCATCTAAACTTATAGCATTACGCATCAAAACTCTGGTCCTATAATCAGACCAACTAATAGAGCCTTACAAAGTGGCTTCCCAAAAAAAAATAAAACCATTCTCCGAACATAGGTGTCTTTGATGCACCTAAACGACAATGGGTATTGTTCCCGAAGTTGTGGAGGATAGGTTGGGGAATTTGTCCTCGTACCAGAGAAAAACAAAAACATGAAGTACTAAACAAATAACAAATATACAAAGTAAGTGAAGTCTTAAAAAAAATTTTGCACAAAGTGTTCTAATGCTAAGTGAAAGTCTTAAAAAAAATAAGATATTGGAGAGCATTCAAGCGAAAAATAAGAAATGGAATGGTGAAAATTTTGAACAATAGGATAATTCTTTAAGAAATGAAAGTCTTGATTTTTGAATAAAAAGCGGATTCCAACATAGCATGTGTGAAAGGTCACATTGAATAAAAGGCACATTGGATCCCACATGAAGATCACTTTGTGTGAAAGAAAAAATTAGGGATCTTGACACATTTGAAGAAAAAAAAAAAAAAAAATTAGCAAAAACATAAGGAATTGATTTCAACCTTCTTTCACAGGACAACAACGGACTATATGCAGACAACAAATAGGGAAACATGGCCAAGAGTAGGGGTCTCCTTGGAGCTACAGATAGACGAAACAGAAATTCATATTTATACACTGCATAGGACTTCTCAACCCCCATTATTACAAACAAAAAAACATTTGAGAAATTATATTGAATCATCTTACCTTACAAAACCCAAAAGAATTACTACAAACAAAAAAGCATTTGAGAAATTATATTGAATCCTGACAAGCATTGAACCCAGAAATCAAGACATTAAAATTCTAACCTTTGTGCAAATCTTGCTTTGATGGTTTTGATAGAAGAGGAAGAGGAAGTTGAACAAATTGACAAATATAGTAGCAAAAAGATCAAAAGGGAGGGAAAATGTAAGAGAGAGAGAGAGAGAGAGAGAGAGAGAGAGAGAGTATGGGTGTCATTTTGCTACCAGACTTTTTCTCCTGTTGCTACTGTTTTGGGGAAATTGTCCTACATTAACAATCCTACTACTATTTATATGTGTTGAAGAGTGATAATCCAAATTGGTTTAGTTTAGCAGAATGATGGTCTTATAGGTGGTGTGCACTAAATGCAACATGTGGTTGCACTTTTTAAGACATTCCTCACATTATTTAATGTAATATACTCCTACTAACAATAACATTACACCAAATTCTTTTTTCCTTTCTTTTTCCTTTTGCATTTCCAATTTTTTTTATGGATTTGATTCCTAATGCTTTGGTCATTGTGTTCCCATATTACACCCATACTTATTTATGTAGAGAGAAAACCTGTTAGTTTAGTTGTTTTAGTTTCGCATTGATTTTACAATCAGAATAAATACCCATATAGAAATTTTTTTTCTATGTTTCTAAATTAACAAATATGATGTGTTACTCATGCAATGAATGTGCCCCGTGGCTAGCTTAAAGAAAGTCACAAATTCTAACTTAATGCTTAGAGTTTTACGCTCTTTAACAACTTTACCGACACTATAATTTGAAGTTTTCTTTTTCTAGTTAGCAGGAACTCAATTTTTTCTTAACCAATCATGCGTTGGGTTCTTAAATTGAAGCCACTATTAAGATGATACAGAACTATCAGAAATCTATTATATATATTTATATAGGCCAAAGCAAAACAAAGCTCCAGGGCTTGCCACATATATTATATTTATCTATCTATTATATAAAACTCAAGGCCAAAAACCTTCCTATATTGTTCCACGTGGCGCCTATGTGGAATTTTTTCCACACAACCTTTTACCTACGTGGCTTTTTCTACTCCCAAAACTGTTCATTACGTTATCTTCTTTCTCACCTCTCTGAATTGCTTCGAACGTCCCCTCATATCCCAGAATTGATTAATCAAACAACGCCTTTTACCTCTTCCACATCCATCGAACAGTCATTATTACTTATATGGAGCAGATTTTCTTTTCTCAAAATAGAAGAAATTAGAAACTATTTGCTTGTAATTTGCACGGGCGTGCCAGAGCCAAACGGGCTCGGTGTGTGTGTGTGTGTGCAAACGAATTTCCTAAACTCTTGTGTGAGTGATACACAAGGCTTTATGAATCTGACTTCTAAATAGAGTGATTGTGTGCAGTGAGTAGGAAAGTACCCTCACCATAAATTCCTTAGCAACACTGAAGCGCACAAGCTAAAAGTGCAGTTTACCGAGTAAACAAATCACAAACGATTTAATAAAATGTAGATTTTATTAAGTGTTTGGAAAATTAAACAAATCCAAAGAACCAACCAGAACGGACTCTGATTGTCCTAAAGAACAAAAGAAATAACAAAAGGGACAGACCTATTTGCTATGAATGCTGAAAAACATAAAGGTTTGAACGCTTTGAATGCTTTGAATGCAGTGTGTATGCAGTGTTTTGAAATGACGTGTAGTCCCTTGCTCGGTTGTCCTGCTTCCATATTTATAGTGGCCTCTAGGAATCCTGATAAGGAAAGAACTCCTTAGCTTGCGCCCTAAGCTGCGTGGCTGATTGGCTGATAGTGGAAGAAACCTTCTTAATCTTCAACTCTTGCCTTATCTTGACTCTTCATTGAACCAATCCCTATATTCTAGGGATCTATCTTCCAATCCAGCTGGACGTGATTAAATACCTTCCAAACCAGACTCTTGCTTCCTAAAAATCTGGGATGACGTCACCTTGACAGCTGTGAATAGCACCGCCTTCCTCTTTTAGCCTGTCGGCCTTGTCAACCACTTTCTTTTAGCTGATTCGTTCTTACCCGATTTCAATACTATCTTTCATGCCCGATCACCTTTTACGAATACCTATGGCCAATCGGACTCATACAGCCATCCTTCATTACACAGTGTCCGATAGGCCTCCGTGCTACTTTGATCCACCATCAGGCTTACATTGCATTAGGTTATGTTATTCTCGTGCCCAATGATCCTCATCCATGCCCATCCTTCCAATCGGGCTCACACCACAACACCCAACAGCCTTGTGCCTACCATCGGGCTTACAACCTCCACTTGAGTCCGATGAGACATGGATTCCCTAGGCCAGCCTCCCCTCTATCCAACTTCATGCCACCCGGGCTCAAAAACCTTTGACGGTTTTTGGGTGCAAACAGAAATCCTATCAATGCCCCTATATGACTTTGCCTCGGTCTATATACATAATGCGTCTTGCCTTCTCCGACGCTTTGGAAACTCATCAATTACTCCTGCAATGTGAGTCTGTTCATCTCTTTCTCAAATATTTTACATATGTTTCTTCTTATATTGATTTGAGCACATACATATCCATAGCTCTATGATTTCTCAACCTAATTTTGTACATTCTTTGTGTATTTGGTGATATTCTTTCATTCTATGGAATGCATTCAAATTGTTTGCTTTTTGTCCTAAGAGAGGTCTTTCCTTTATGGCTGGGTTACGGTGAGGCACTTTTGATAGGGGTTTTTCATGTTTTAGGCCTAAGGAAATGATATTTCTCTCTCTCTCTCTCTCTCTCTCTCTCTCTCTCTCTCACACATCGTCAATTTAGGGTTAGGGATTGGGATTGTTTTTATCAAATTCCGTCCTGTGTGTGGATATTCGTATATATGTATGTATATATATTTATGATATGTCCAAGATTATCCAGCCATGAAGTCGGTCTGCCAAGTCACCGAGAGGTGCTAATTACTTCAGTAAAGGTGCTCATAGCCAAGCAATCTCGAGGTGTTCGTCAGGACCGTGCGTTTCGTACCAACAGGCCGGGCATGAAAGACCGCGACATCCCGTGGACCCGGCCTAACCAGCAGTTTCCTAAACCAGTTGCAAGACTGCAAGAGGGAATCTAACAGTTTCCTAAACCTCTTAAGAAACTTTCCCCAAATCATGCAAATCAATTGTAATTAGATTAGGCTTCCTAATCTAACTTATCATGTAAGGGTGGACTCTTGCATCTATAAAAGAGCCCACCTACCCTATCTATAGGGATCCGAATAACTCTCTAGCTAACAAGTGTACAACAGAGAATTCACCATTGTACGCATATGTAGACACCCCATTTTGTCGGCTATCAGATTTAGGAGACCCATAGCTTGGTGGTTGACAATGATCGGAAAAGACTCAAAAGGACTCTCGGAAGTCAGCTCTATCTCTCAGAATGCTCAGAATGACCAAAATGCCCCTGAAAGCCCGAAAACTCCCAGATTTGGTCCCAAAGTTCTAAAAGCATGCTACGTCGTAAGAAAAGCGATAAAATGAGTTTTTAAGAGAAAATCGGGTGAAATCGTCAACTCCCAGAGACCCCCGGAAGTCCCAGAAGCTCCCGGAAAATCCCCGTTGACCGGTTTGACCAAGGTTTGACCAGGTTTGACCAAGTTTGACCAAGTTTGACCGAAATCGTCCGAATTCACCAGAATCATTCTAAATCATGAGAAAAGTATTAAAACAAGTTCCAAAAGAAAATCGAGCGAAAACATCAGCTCCCGGGAACTCCCAGAGGTTTCCAGAACTTCCCGGGAATCCCAGGTTTGACCAGTTTGACCGGAATTTGACTTTAGAACCGGGGCACCGTGACAATTTTCAAATATTTTTCATGGATACTAGGGGTCAACAGCTTTCCGACGGTATATCGCACATAATTTTCGGATTTAAAACGAGTTTATTATGAATTTCCAAAGGCGAAAAAGGCGATCAAATCGGCTTTTATCGCGAATACCGTAAAACTTTTCATAGTGACCTATCCCCGAACTATTTTTTATGTAAAGTAGACTCCATTACCTTTCCAACGGTATATCACAATCTCAATTTGGAGTTCGTATGCATTTTCTGTGAATTTCGGACGAAATAGGGCCTTTTCGCGAATACCGGAACCTCTGGGGGCCTAAACGTAATTTTCTGGGCTTCTGAGGAGCAGTGCCGCCGCGGCACTCATCCCTCGCAGAGTCCATTTTTGTAATTTTTTTTGGGGGTCCAATTTGATTAATTGAAAGCCAAAACGACATAGTTTTATGTTCACAGTTGTTTGGGACCAATGGGAGTACTTCTAAAACCCCAAAACCGCCCCAAATTGGCCTATATAAACCCCCCATTGCTCTTCATTTTAGGGGGGCCAAGTGCAAAGCTTAAAAAGTTGTAGAGAAGAAGAGAGATAGAGATAGGTTTAGAAGAGAGAAATGGAGCTTCTCCCATTGATTTTCCATAAGAGAGTGAGTTTTATTCTTGTTTTCTTCCATCATCCTTCTATATACTTCACATTCAAAGTCCACTCCAACCCTCATTCTTGAGCATTCATGAGATAGGAAGCTACTTCCATGTCCAAATGTCAAAATCTATGAGTGAAACACCAAGCTACAAGTCCAAAATCACATTGATTATCATCTATTGATTGCTATTTACTTGCTTTGATTATATATATGTTCATCTCTCCTTATCTCATTTCTTTTTCTTTTCTTTATTTACTTACTAGTTCATCATCATCTAAGTGATGACATGAAGTTTGGGGTGAGTGAATCCTTATGGATAGTAGCTTTTGACCTCAAAAACATGTTTGATAGATGATGATCATAACCTCAATACTTCCAAGGTATTCTTGGAATGTATTGAAGTTATGCCCAAAAATAAAATAAATTTCTCCAACAATCTTGGAGGTTCTTAAATGATGAGTTTGATGTAGGTATTCTAAGTGGCTATGATCCTTATTGAGTGTTGAAAACATGTTTTCAAAACATCTATTTCAAAACCCCTCTCAATCCCTCTCATTTGGTTTCAAGAAACAAAACTTTGTTTTCTCCAAAATCTTCAAAACAATGAGTCAAAACAGTGAGTGAGTTGAGTTCAAAGATTTTTCTAGAACACAATACTCAACATATGGATACAAGGCCACTTGGAAAGTCTTCCTAACTCATTGGAGAACACCCATGATTTTTGGTTTGACTTGGAAGTACTTGGAAATGGTCCATTTGGGTCCCAACATTCCTTCCAAACATTCTGTTTTTGCTGTCACAGCAGCTAGGTCAACTTACGACCTCTTTTCCAGAAAACTTTTCCAAAAGGGGTGGTCCTAACTTATTTTTCCCTTAAACTTCAATGTCTTAGGAAACTCTCTGTATAAAATGGGCCTCTAGATCATTCTTTTTCATTTTCTACGATTTTCTAACATTTCAGTCGACAGTACGAACTCTGTTTCTGAGTGACCTCTATTGTTTATATAATTTCTCTCAATCTGTGATAGCTATTCAAGATTGGCCTTTTGGGTTGTGTTCTAGACACAATAAGGAACATCTCCATAAAAAATCATGCATTGAAAACATTCCTAACCCCTCTTTTCAAATTCCAAAAGATCATGCTACTGTTCTGTCCACTATTCACAGCAAGTACATTTCAACTTTCATTCTTTGATTTGATGCTCATATGCATTCCAAATTAGTTCATATCTTAGGAAGTAGTCCATACTACATTTGTACACATCCCATGTTAATTTCATTCATTCATTCATACACATTTTAGACTTCTAAGTCATTCTAGAAATCCATGTACACAAAAACACACTACAACCTTTGCACATTTTAGATACATACATTGCATTCATGCAAGATTTGGGGTTTTTGTAACTCTTAATCTAAGGAGAATATAAGGAATGAACTCGATCACCCGTTCGTGCTTCCCCTTGATCTAATCATCCTTTCTCATCCGTCCCGGGGATTGAGAGATCTTCTTTTTCTCAAAGATTAACATGCATCATTCTAGCCTTGCTAAGCATATTTTGATCTCTTTGATTATTTGTTCCAAGAACAATTCATGTCCCCTTTAGATTAGGAAAACTTGATTAATTGATATATGATTAGACGATTTTTCCTAGGTTTGTTTGTGTGATCTTTCACTTTACATTGCATGATATTTGATTTAGATCTTATGAATGATATTTTATCTTTAGATCTTCCATTTTCAAGTTTCTTATGTAATGTAATATACTATCATAGTATTAATTGCCGAACCATACATAGTATAAGATGATTATTTGGATGCTAATTGAGGCCCGTCGAAAGATGGGGCGAGTTGAGGGTGTTTTAGTCGCGACAAAGGCTCCTTCCTCTCTCGTACCAAAACCCCGAACCAAGTTCTTTGGTTATGAAGGGTCGGTGCCCTTATCCGCTTGGGTGAGTCAAAATTAGGTTTCTTGGTTCCTTAAAGACCAAGTGGCGACTCTGTATCTGTTTTCAACAGACCCTTTCATTTTCTTTCCTTGATTCAAATCAATTTCAAAGCAATCTCAAACAAGAGAGAAGTGGTCCGAAGTCCGGTATCCACAATCTGGCGACTCTACTGGGGATTTTTATTTTCAAAACAAAATAATACAGAGGTTTGACTCATAAGAAGCATCCTTAAAATCATCTTTTTACTGTGTCTGGTTCACTGCATTGCACTCTTGCATTTCCCCCCCTCCGACTGTGTCTGAAACGCGGCGCTGACATTGTTCAGGTCTTGCTGTGCCAGGGCACAAGTCACCGTTGATACTGTACCTTCCAAGGTATATCAAAAAGAGTAAAAACTTCCGTACTGTCTCTCTGATGGTATATTGGAACTCTCGTCAACGGACCCTCTTTGACTGAACCCAGCCTTTGCATATAGATTCCTGTAGAACCTTTCATAGGACTGTTCATTTATCTTTCCAGATAGGACAATGCGATATAACTGCTGTATGCCCTGACGGGATTACCTGCGCGGTGTAGACGCTTATGTGGCATAGAACAGAACCTCTTTCTTATGATTTCCAAGGCAATCACTCACATGTAGTCACATTGAGTTGACCTGCCTAAGCATCATGACAAGGATGTCTGCTCCATGCTCGCAAAGATATACACCGCAAACCTTGTTTGTCGGTCCTAAGGCATAGGAGTATGAAAACCTGCTGGAAAGTACGATCACTATAACCATATTAATCAGTTTCTCCCAAGAACCCTGCTCAAATTTCCCAAAAATACCAGAAACTCTGCCCAGATATCCCAGATATAACTGTATTAACCCGTTTCTCCCAAAAACTCTGCCCAGATATCCCAGATATAACTGTATTAACCAGTTTCTCCCAAAAACTCTGCCCAAATTTCCTCGAAATGCCCAATCCCTCCTAGAAGCTTTCATAAAAACCTGGAAACCCCTGTTATCCCTTGGTGATCGTACTGGAAAGTAAGGTTGGCACACTCCATATGGTTAGGGCCTTATTTGTTTAACTGCTATCTGTTAGAAATAGAAGCATCATATAGATTAGGCCTTACATCCGCCTGCTTGTCCCACATGCATGCACCATCTATCTGCACGCACTGCCTCGAGTCAGTCCACATCACTGTCTTTGTCTGTCTAAAGTCGTCACTATCAGGACCTGATACACCCTTTTCTCTTGAAATCTGTCAGGTCAGTATAGATTCCCGAAGTCAGCAACTGGGATCCTCGTCCTGAGTCAGAAGTTCGAACAGTCATTTGGTCAAAATTAGCCCGCTAAGTCATTCCAACATGAATCAGGAAGAATTAGAAAACAAGGTCACTGAGTTGGGAGCAACCATAAACCAGCAATCTGATCGCATGGCCCAAGTTTTGAGTTTCATGGAAGAACTGAAACAGCAGCAGCCACAGTACCCACATGGGTTCCCACCACCACCGCCTGGGTTTGGACCGCCTCCCGAGAATAATGGGGAAGAAGACTGGTTTCAAGGAGTCCCGCCGCTTGCATATGAGAAGAAGCTTCAGGAGAAAATGGACAAAGTTGACAAGCTTGAAAGTGTGTTGAGGAAGAGCAAAGGGGTTGATGATTACATGTTAGACCTGGAAGGCCTCTTTGAGCCCATCAAGCTAAGGCTGGCCGAGAACTTCAAAATGCCTGAAATTGACCGTTTTGATGGAACAGGGAATCCAAAAAGTCACATCAAGCTGTGCATGAGCATCTTCCAATCGATGGGCTGCACTCATGAGCACATTGCGATGTTGTTCCCGCAAACCCTTAAGAATGCCGCACTATCCTGGTTCCTAACCCTCGAAGCCTCCAAGACCCGAGTCTGGGAAGACATTGCTAGAACTTTTATTGATCACTACTCTTACAACCAAGAGTTTGATATCACCATCCGGGATCTAGAGACTACCAGGCAGAACTTTAATGAGTCCTTCACTGCGTTCTTGAGCAGATGGAGGAATAAAGTGGCTCAAATGATCCACAGACCTGTTGAGAAAGAGCAAGTACGTATGCTGGTCAAGAACATGCAACCAGTATATCATGACAAGCTATTCTACCAATCCATCTCCACATTCGAAGAGCTATTTGAAATAGGCACCAGAATAGAGGATGCCATCAGAGAAGGAAAGTTAAAAAAGGATGAACCCCAACACCAGTCCAAGAGACCTAACTACTCCCTGGACTCCCCGGATATCAATGCACTTAGCAACCAATCAATGGCATGCGCCCTTCGTCCATACCAGTCCATTCCGCCAAATCGCCCAAAAGGCCCTCGCGAATTCTCCAAACTTGATGTTCCTCTTTCCACAGCCTTGGACCACTTACTCAGAAAGGGCCACCTACAGCTCCTCCCTCACAAACCGCTACCAGATCCCATACCCTCCCACTACAACATGAGCCTACAATGTGCTTACCATCAAAATCTAGGCCATGCCACCGATCAATGCATCCGCCTCCGCCATGACATTCAGAACCTCATAGAGGATGTATCCCATCCTAATCCAATCCACTATCTTGGCTTGGACCAACCAATCGAATGATCCCTTCCGTCGATGCTAATGAATGTTGAAGCTACGCAGTAAAGTGATGGTGTTTGGAACTTCTGCTAAAAAATTTAACAAATGGGTCGCAAAGACACTCCATTTGAGACCAGGTCGAGTCAAGTTGAGTCTGTTCTATGTTTTGAGTCCATTTCAATTCTAGTCTTGTGATCAAGTCTGTCTGTCATCGAGTTGTTAATAAGTCTGTAAACCTTCTCTATTGATGGAATGAAATCTCATTTTGCTTAATCTAATGTGCCCAGTCATAAATGCATGAATCACTAAACTGAAGTGTCACTTTTCGAATTACCATGGATATTACTCTGGTAATAATTTTTCTACGACAAAACAAAAAAGAATCCTGAAAGGTTAAAGTCGATTTCACGCTGACACTGATGAAGAGCTGGAATTGAATAGTCTTACTTTAAGAATTTAAAGATGCTTTTGCCTCAATCTTGAAAAGACATACTTGAAACTGACTTGGGGCTTGCCCAACACCCTTTTTTCCACCATTTCGAAGCCTTAAGCCCAATCCAATTGGGAGTCACGCAATCTGTCCGATTGAAAGCAATGCAAACTTAGCCCTTGATGATAGCCAAACATTTCAGTGAGTTTCATCTCCACTTTCAAAAAAAAAAAAAAAAAAAGAGAAAAGAAAAGAAAAGAAAAAGCTCGCTAGGTTGAAAACCCGAGAGGGCACCTAGGCAAAAGTTAGAGCTGAAAAAGGTGTTGATTTCCAAAATCTGACCCTAGCCAGTCAAAATGTTAGAGAAAATTTTTTGATGAAACAAATGAGAGAATCATACGCTTCAAGATACATCTTAAGAACGTGCCAAGATCATAATTCAAAAGGCACGGAATGACCACAAATAAATTCCGAGAGCTGACATGCACATTCTGGAATTCTGAGATTGCAATTGAAAGATCTCACAAGAATTGACTACATTAAAAAGCAAAATTGACTGGCTAGGCGAAAGTGAAAAGGATCAATCCTCAAAACAAAACAAAAAGAAAAAGAAAAAGAAAAGAAAGGGAGATTGAAACTAAATCCTTTATTCAAAGCTACCATAAGTGGCTCAAGTTTGAACTTCTTTGACGATTGGTTTGAAAATCCCTCATACCTCAAACCCCTTAATTCAAGCCTTGCCTTGAACTACGCTCGACCTGATTCCCACTCGGGGATACGTAGGCAACCACATCGGTTCGGTCAACACCATCATAATCAAACCAATTTCCTTCAAGCCTTGCCTTGAACTACGCTTGACCTGATTCCTACTCGGGGATACGTAGGCAACCACAACGGTTCGGTCGCCCCATCTACTTAAAAATCAACCCGCTTCTTTCCGACCATGGCCCGAACTACGTTGGACCTGATCCCCACTTTGGGGTACGTAGGCAGACTTTTAAAAAAAGAAAAAAAAAGGGATGGCTCGCTAGGTCGAAAATCCGAAAGGACGCCTAGGCAAAAATTAGGGTTAAATCCAAGGTGAGCAATAACAAAAGAGAGAAAAGAGCTTGCTAGGTCACCTCACTGGTGCCTAGGCAAAAGTTATGAGCATTCGAGAGATTAAAGTCACGGTCCATGCCTCAAGCCAGAAAATCACCTTCCACACTAGGGGCAAACTTCGGCTACCTGCCTCGTTTGCCTGACTTTTACTATCTACCCTTCACACAAGGGGCAAACTTCGGTCACCTACCTCGTTTGCCCAAAACCTCTAATGAACCTTCCTCCAAACTAGGGGCAAACTTCGGTCATTTACCTCGTTTGCCTACCGATCCCACTTCATGCCCTTCAAACTAGGGGCAAGCTTCGTTTGCCACACAATCCCTTCACACCAAGGGCGAGTTTTCAAGTTACCAAGTTGTTTTGAAAATTTTGAAATAGAGCATCTTTTACTCTAAAAGCTAAGGCACTAATTCAAAGCACTTCCTGGGAGAAGCAGAAAATTGACTAGATCACTAGGGAGAAATTTTCAAAAATCATATTTATCAGCAAAGTGCTACCATGTTAAGATGAGGGGTGAACACCAAAAGAGAAATGGTACATCGTTTATAACAAAAGCACATCAAGTTTTGACAAGACGAGCTTGTGTCAAATGTGTCATCCTCGTGCGTCAATGTCTGTCAAGTTTTTGAGTCTGTTGTAGTCTCAAATGTGTAAGTCAATAGTGACTAATAAAATTTTCAAATCAAGTTATAAAGAGCATGCCAATACAAGCAGGAGTACCAAACACCATTACTGTACCGGTTAAGGCGTCAGCATAAGAAGCGTCCAAACTTAGGGCAAATGCGAATTTCATCCCTTTCCAAACCATCGAAAGTTGACCATCATCTCCTTGCAACATAAGTCCATGAGTGGCTATTGATTACCTTCTCTCGTCCATGCAACATAAGTCCATGAGTGGCTGTTGATTTTCCTTCATCTCCAAGCAACACAAGTCCATGAGTGGCTATTGATGGATCCCGGTTCCGGGCCAGCAAGATTTGATCAACTATGAGAGATTCGAATTTGAATCCTGGTTCCCGGTCAAGAAAAGTAGTTGAAGAGAGATCCCAGAAAGAGTCGCTTCATCCCCAACAGATTCAGTTTAATCCCCCAGCAGGCATATCGATTCGTACATCATCAGTTCAATCTATGACAGTCACAGTAGTTCACTGTCGACTCGTCTTCTCGATTCGTACATCGTCAGTTCAATCATGACAGTCACAGTAGTTCACTGTCGACTCGTCTTCTCGATTCGTACATCATCAGTTCAATCTATAACAGTCACAGTAGTTCATTGTCGACTCGTCTTCTTGATTCGTACATCATCAGTTCAATCTATAACAGTCATAGTAAGTTCACTATCGACTCGTCATCTCGATTCGTACATCGTTAGTTCAATCATGACAGTCACAGTAGTTCACTGTCGACTCGTCTTCTCGATTCGTACATCGTCACTTCTTCTGGTCACGGTTAGTCCAACTGTTGATCCAATCCATGATAGTCACAGTAGTTCACTGTTGACTCATCATCTCGATTTGTGCATCGTCACTTCTTCCGGTTACGGTTAGCCCAACTGTTGATCCAATCCATGACAGTCACAGTAGTTCACTGTAGACTCGTCATCTCTATTAGTACATCGTCCGTTCTTTTGATCATGGTTAGTCCAACCGTTGATCCAATCCATGACAGTCACAGTAGTTCACTGTCGACTCGACATCTAGGTTAGTTCAATCGCCAGTTCAATCCATGACAATCCCAATAGTTCATTGTCGACTCGTCATCTCGATTAGTACATCGTTAGTTCAATCTATGACAGTCACAGTAGTTCACTGTCGACTCGTCATATCGATTCGTACATCATCAGTCCAATCTATGACAGTCACAGTAGTTCACTGTCGATTCATCATCTCGATTCGTACATCGTCACTTCTTCTGGTCACGGTTAGTCCAACTGTTGATCCAATCCATGATAGTCACAGCAGTTCACTGTTGACTCATCATCTTGATTCGTACATCATCACTTCTTCTGGTCACGGTTAGTCCAACTGTTGATCCAATCCATGATAGTCACAGTAGTTCATTGTCGACTCATCATCTCGATTCGTACATCGTCAGTTCATTAATCATCATTAGTTTACCATCACTCTCATTCAAAATGTGCCGTGTTCATCATTCTCATTCAAAATCTTGGGCTTCTATTAATGGGGCTTCCATGTTCATCGCTTGACATCTCGGGATTTCATCACTTGACGTCTCTTGACTTCTGTATCCGTCTCTTAATTTCCAGGGCTTCCGTGTCCGTCGGTTAACTATCAAACTGCATCTCCAATTATAGTCCTCAGGGACCCCACATCTGACTACATTCGCTTGCGAAGCACACTTCCCAAAATTCAGAAGTTTGCTCCAAGACCTAGAGTATTCAAACCTTGATGTCCCTATTCGGGTCAATAACTGCATCACAGTTAGAAATACTAGCACAGCATAAGACCACTTGGAGTGGCACACACCCCATGGCACCTGCTCATTCTAGGATCAAAAAGCTAGGCATGATAGGACTCATGTACGAGATCATATCACATCCTCACATTGCATATCATCCTCATATAGCATAGCATCCGCCTGATTGTTGTGTATGTGCATATGTGATTTATCCCTTTGTGCCCTGAACTACGTCCTGGTCTGATTCCCCTTGGGATACGTAGGCAGGTCACGCGGAGCACGACCAGCACTAATCTCATCACCCTTTCATCTTTTGCAACGCTGTTTATCCTGAATCTATAGCCTCCAAAAAGTCCTGTCTCTTCAAAACTTTGGCACTCGCTTGCGACATGCGTTGCCTCGCAAGTTCATGCCAAAGAGATGCAAACTGTAGACACCCCATTTTGTCGGCTATCAGATTTAGGAGACCCATAGCTTGGTGGTTGACAATGATCGGAAAAGACTCAAAAGGACTCTCGGAAGTCAGCTCTATCTCTCAGAATGCTCAAAATGACCAAAATGCCCCTGAAAGCCCGAAAACTCCCAGATTTGGTCCCAAAGTTCTAAAAGCATGCTACGTCGTAAGAAAAGCGATAAAATGAGTTTTTAAGAGAAAATCGGGTGAAATCGTCAGCTCCCAGAGACCCCCGGAAGTCCCGGAAGCTCCCGGAAAATCCCCGTTGACCGGTTTGACCAAGGTTTGACCAGGTTTGACCAAGTTTGACCAAGTTTGACCGAAATCGTCCGAATTCACCAGAATCATTCTAAATCATGAGAAAAGTATTAAAACAAGTTCCAAAAGAAAATCGAGCGAAAACATCAGCTCCCGGGAACTCCCAGAGGTTTCCAGAACTTCCCGGGAATCCCAGGTTTGACCAGTTTGACCGGAATTTGACTTTAGAACCGGGGCACCGTGACAATTTTCAAATATTTTTCATGGATACTAGGGGTCAACAGCTTTCCGACGGTATATCGCACATAATTTTCGGATTTAAAACGAGTTTATTATGAATTTCCAAAGGCGAAAAAGGCGATCAAATCGGCTTTTATCGCGAATACCGTAAAACTTTTCAAAGTGACCTATCCCCGAACTATTTTTTATGTAAAGTAGACTCCATTACCTTTCCAACGGTATATCACAATCTCAATTTGGAGTTCGTATGCATTTTCTGTGAATTTCGGACGAAATAGGGCCTTTTCGCGAATACCGGAACCTCTGGGGGCCTAAACGTAATTTTCTGGGCTTCTGAGGAGCAGTGCCGCGGCGGCACTGGCCCACTGCCGCCGCGGCACTGGCCCAGTGCCTCCGCGGCAGTGGCCCAGTGCCGCCGCGGCACTCATCCCTCGCAGAGTCCATTTTTGTAATTTTTTTTGGGGGTCCAATTTGATTAATTGAAAGCCAAAACGACATAGTTTTATGTTCACAGTTGTTTGGGACCAATGGGAGTACTTCTAAAACCCCAAAACCGCCCCAAATTGGCCTATATAAACCCCCCATTGCTCTTCATTTTAGGGGGGCCAAGTGTAAAGCTTAAAAAGTTGTAGAGAAGAAGAGAGATAGAGATAGGTTTAGAAGAGAGAAAGGGAGCTTCTCCCATTGATTTTCCATAAGAGAGTGAGTTTTATTCTTGTTTTCTTCCATCATCCTTCTATATACTTCACATTCAAAGTCCACTCCAACCCTCATTCTTGAGCATTCATGAGATAGGAAGCTACTTCCATGTCCAAATGTCAAAATCTATGAGTGAAACACCAAGCTACAAGTCCAAAATCACATTGATTATCATCTATTGATTGCTATTTACTTGCTTTGATTATATATATGTTCATCTCTCCTTATCTCATTTCTTTTTCTTTTCTTTATTTACTTACTAGTTCATCATCATCTAAGTGATGACATGAAGTTTGGGGTGAGTGAATCCTTATGGATAGTAGCTCTTGACCTCAAAAACATGTTTGATAGATGATGATCATAACCTCAATACTTCCAAGGTATTCTTGGAATGTATTGAAGTTATGCCCAAAAATAAAATAAATTTCTCCAACAATCTTGGAGGTTCTTAAATGATGAGTTTGATGTAGGTATTCTAAGTGGCTATGATCCTTATTGAGTGTTGAAAACATGTTTTCAAAACATCTATTTCAAAACCCCTCTCAATCCCTCTCATTTGGTTTCAAGAAACAAAACTTTGTTTTCTCCAAAATCTTCAAAACAATGAGTCAAAACAGTGAGTGAGTTGAGTTCAAAGATTTTTCTAGAACACAATACTCAACATATGGATACAAGGCCACTTGGAAAGTCTTCCTAACTCATTGGAGAACATCCATGATTTTTGGTTTGACTTGGAAGTACTTGGAAATGGTCCATTTGGGTCCCAACATTCCTTCCAAACATTCTGTTTTTGCTGTCACAGCAGCTAGGTCAACTTACGACCTCTTTTCCAGAAAACTTTTCCAAAAGGGGTGGTCCTAACTTATTTCTCCCTTAACATTCAATGTCTTAGGAAACTTTCTGTATAAAATGGGCCTCTAGATCATTCTTTTTCATTTTCTAAGATTTTCTAACATTTCAGTCGACAGTACGAACTCTGTTTCTGAGTGACCTCTATTGTTTATATAATTTCTCTCAATCTGTGATAGCTATTCAAGATTGGCCTTTTGGGTTGTGTTCTAGACACAATAAGGAACATCTCCATAAAAAATCATGCATTGAAAACATTCCTAACCCCTCTTTTCAAATTCCAAAAGATCATGCTACTGTTCTGTCCACTATTCACAGCAAGTACATTTCAACTTTCATTCTTTGATTTGATGCTCATATGCATTCCAAATTAGTTCATATCTTAGGAAGTAGTCCATACTACATTTGTACACATCCCATGTTAATTTCATTCATTCATTCATACACATTTTAGACTTCTAAGTCATTCTAGAAATCCATGTACACAAAAACACACTACAACCTTTGCACATTTTAGATACATACATTGCATTCATGCAAGATTTGGGATTTTTGTAACTCTTAATCTAAGGAGAATATAAGGAATGAACTCGATCACCCGTTCGTGCTTCCCCTTGATCTAATCATCCTTTCTCATCCGTCCCGGGGATTGAGAGATCTTCTTTTTCTCAAAGATTAACATGCATCATTCTAGCCTTGCTAAGCATATTTTGATCTCTTTGATTATTTGTTCCAAGAACAATTCATGTCCCCTTTAGATTAGGAAAACTTGATTAATTGATATATGATTAGACGATTTTTCCTAGGTTTGTTTGTGTGATCTTTCACTTTACATTGCATGATATTTGATTTAGATCTTATGAATGATATTTTATCTTTAGATCTTCCATTTTCAAGTTTCTTATGTAATGTAATATACTATCATAGTATTAATTGCCGAACCATACATAGTATAAGATGATTATTTGGATGCTAATTGAGGCCCGTCGAAAGATGGGGCGAGTTGAGGGTGTTTTAGTCGCGACAAAGACTCCTTCCTCTCTCGTACCAAAACCCCGAACCAAGTTCTTTGGTTATGAAGGGCCGGTGCCCTTATCCGCTTGGGTGAGTCAAAATTAGGTTTCTTGGTTCCTTAAAGACCAAGTGGCGACTCTGTATCTGTTTTCAACAGACCCTTTTATTTTTGTTTCCTTGATTCAAATCAATTTCAAAGCAATCTCAAATAAGAGAGAAGTGGTCCGAAGTCCGGTATCCACAGCATATACCCGGGCGGTATTACTGGTAGTGCCGCCCCTCTTTGTTGGCTCACCAGGCCCGCCGGTGATCTGCTAGTGAACGCGCCCAGACGCAACCGTGGACTTAGGTCACCTAATTAACGGGACCGAACCACATACAACTTGTTCTTGTCTTTTTCTCTCTATAAACCCTTTTTACTAATTTTTGACATCATCAGTTTGGCTAACTTCAGTGCGTCGGATAACAAAGAAGCTCTCAGGTCAGAACTGGATCTGGTGGAGGAAAGTAGAGACCGAGCCAATCTAAAGGTGGCAGCCTACAAGCAACGGGTTTCGCGATACTACAATAGCAAGGTGAAGCACCGCAGTTTTCAAGTCGGAGACCTCGTCCTTAAGGCAGTGAACCAGTCCACCCGAATCCCGAGCCATGGGAAATTGGGGGCAAACTGGAAAGGCCCATATAAAGTAACCCGGGTCAACCGACCGAGAACTTTCTGACTACAGAGCATGGACAGGCACGATCTCTCTCATCCTTGGAATGTGCAACACCTCCGCAAGTATTATCAGTAACACTTGGCCACATGAATATAGTATTGGTAGAAAAATTTGTTTTTGTAGCTCTAATTGAACAACCGCTATAAATTTTTGTTTTTAAATAAAATTGAATAGTTTATTTTGCAAATTTACTCCTGTCAGTACACCGTGCAATGCAGAAAAGTCCTCGGGCCTAACACTGAGGCACAAAAGACCTTGGGCTCCGAACCCAGGCACAAAAAGACCTCGGGCTCCGAACCCAGGCACAAAAGACCTCGGGCTCCGAACCCAGGCACCGGCTTTGCCTAGGTCTAACCAACGATAGGGGCAAACCCCTAGGTAGCTGATGATGGCAAGCCTAAAAGGACCCTGCAACCACCCATGTTTTAGGTCGGTTTCCTACGGTCACTCCTCACCATGCCCCGCCTTCGCAGGACGCTCGGGGGGCAAGGGGATACTAGATCCAAACAGGAAATTACATAAAGCTTTGCTTAGGTCCAGCCGATGACTAGGGCAAACCCCTAGGTGGCCGATTATGACAAGCTTCAAAGGACCCTGCAACCACCCATGTTCCAGGTCGGTTTCCTACGGCCACCCACTCCTGCATTCCCACCTTAGCAAAATGCTTGGGGGGCAGGGGAATATTAGGCCAAAACAGAAAATCACACCGGTCACTAAAAGAACATGGAAGATATTCCTAATGGCTTACAGTGATCAGAGATAGATATCTCGGACGGTAAAACAGGATACTCCTACAATACATCGGGACATCCCGGACGGTAAAGCAGGATATTCTTATAATACACCGGGACATCCCGGACGCTAAACAGGACAAGTTCCTATGGCACACTGGGCTATTACATTTAAAACAGGTCAAGAAGACTAGGTGTTCTACTAGTTACAAGTTCCTAAACCATTTGCTAAGGCAGGGGATTAGGTCGGCTAAAAACGTGGTGGATACTAGCAATCGCAAACAGGCACAGTGCAGATAAAAGTAAACAGTTAATGGAAAATGAGCATAAAATGGAAAGAAAGTTTGACCTCGAGGGCCTTTTCATTAATAAAGAACTGTACAAAGAAGAGCACATGAGCATTCAGCAAAGTACCAAATAAAAAGAAAACCAGAAGGTCAAGAGATGGGATTTACTAGGAAGGATCCCGGGAATATAGGAGCTACAAAGTGATGCTAGGGCTCGTAGGAAGTCTCCGGGCTTCGCGACCGGGTCAACACTTTATTGATGTCAGTTGGGTCCTCCACCAAAGACAAGATCCTCACTTGGAACTCGTCGGGAAGACTGGGCGAGTCAACTGATCCCACTGCAAGGCAAACATACAAATGGGTTAGTCACGGCAAAATAAAGAGACTAATCAGGAATGAAAAGTGATTGGGCTTACTCCTCAGCTTTCCCGCCCAGGAGGTCTTCAACTGCACACCCGGCGTCTTTTCACATAGCCCCAGGGTGGATACTTGGAAGAATTTCTTCTTCCATCCTTTATTGTTGCTCGGGCAGTTAACTATTATCTTCCGTCCCTGCCTGGCCCCGAGCGAGAAGAAACCAGACTCCCCGTGAACTTGGAACGGCCGGTGGGTCCAAAAGAACTCCTGTAGGGTGAGCTCATACCCGAGAACTTGAGGCCACAAGGAGATGGACCCCATCAGATACCGCCAACCGTTCGGGGCAAGTTGCCCGGGGGAGATCCCAAGGTAGATAAGTACGTCCCGGGCAACAGGGTGGAGCGATAGGCGAAGGCCTGCCATCAAAGCGTCTTCGTAAAGGGTAACGAAGCCCGACTCAGGGAAATAGGCCCCGCCGTCGTGGACAGAAAGAGAGAAGGGGCCGAGAATGTCATATCTCTCCCTAATCCAACCCAATTCAGGACCGCACAGGGTGCTGATGATTGACTCGCAGGCGAAGACGAATCCAGGACTGTTTGGTACAGACCCTTCATCGCCCGACCCCCGAGATGTCGAGCCCGCAGGAGAATCTCGGTGCGTTTCCTCGTGAGACGCCCGAGCAGGTATCCTTGTCTTACTATGCTGATTAGAGGGGGACAAAGAGAGGGTCTACGCTTGTGCTCAAGGTCCCTGATCGTGACTGCTCGTCTTCCGATCGGTATGACGAGTTGAAGTCTGAGTGGCAAATTTCTACATCAACAGTGGACCTAGGAGGCCGACAACGACCTAAAAACGGGTCAAGGACTCCAAGCCTGATATACAAAGGAGGCAGATCTAACAACCTGAAGGGCAGGTCATACAAGACTCTAGATGAAAGGTAACACTCTCTCAAGACTCTCCCGGGAACACCCGTTCGGTCCAACTACTCTAACGTACCTCCAGATTGGAAGAAATGACAGAACCTAAAAAAGAAAAAATCCCACGCCCGTTCTAATCTAAGTGGGTTCGCTCCCTCCAGCTTCGTTCAGAAAAGAAGAAAAGAGTGAAGAACTGAAGATAGAAAGGAAAGACTTACAAGATTTAGTGCATAAAAGGGGTCGGGAATCTTGCTCGGGATCTTGTTTGCTCTCAAATTGCTCGGTAAACTCTCTCACTTGGCAGCAGGAATTGAAGAAATGAGCAAGTGTTCCTTATATAGGAATAGCGGGCGGTCCAGATCAATCAGATCCAATGGCTCAGGAGTTTTCCCGCCAAGAGCCGCCAGACAGCTGTCGCCTCGTGATCGTGAAAGGTCGCCTCAAAATGCGCGTGCATTAAATGCGTGATGTGACAGTCCGGTTACCACGCAGCTGTTCGGTTATATCCGAACCGACTTCGCTGGATCCTGACCAGGCCAATTACTCCCTGACACGTGGCAACCCCACCGCCCGGGCTTCTCCCTGTAACGGTCGGTTATTCCACCTAGTGATCTGGAAGGTGGGCCCCATCCCGAGCAGCATTCCCGGAGGATATCCGGACGGTTTCCAAGGCAATACTGATTTTCGAACCTCACCCGATGAAGCATCTAGTCAATTCCAAAAATGGGGGGCAGTTGATATGTCCAAGATTATCCAGCCATGAAGTCGGTCTGCAAAGTCACCGAGAGGTGCTGATTACTTCAGTAAAGGCGCTCATAGCCAAGCAATCCCGAGGTGTTCGTCAGGACCGTGCGGTTCATACCAACAGGCTGTGCATGTAAGATCGTGCCATCCCGTGGAACCGGCCTAACCAGCAGTTTTCTAAACCAGCTGCAAGACTGCAAGAGGGAATGTAGCAGTTTCCTAAACCGCTTAGGAAACTCTCCCCAAATCATGCAAATCAATTGTAATCAGATTAGGAAATTAGGCTTCCTAATCTAACTAACTTACCATGTAAGGGTGGACTCTTGCATCTATAAAAGAGCCCACATACCCTGTCTATAGGGATCCGAATAACTCTCTAGCTAACAAGCGTATAACAGAGAATTCACCATTGTACGCATATACCCGGCTGGTATTACTGGTAGTGCCGCCCCTCTTTGTTGTCTCACCAAGCCCGCCGGTGATCTGCTAGTGAACGCGCCCAGATGCGACCGTGGACGTAGGTCACCTAATTAACAGGAACAAACCACATACAACTTATTCTTGTCTTTTTCTCTCTCTAAACCCTTCTTACTAATTTTCGGCATCATCAGTTTAGATATGTGCAGGCTCTTCCTTACCAACTGTGGACTACCCAAGCTTCAAGCTTGTGATTATCGACGATGGTGGCACTGGTATTTTTTTCATTTTTATGATCAATTTGTTTTGGAATTTTAAATTATATTATCGATTTGATTCGCTTTTAGGTATTTTGCAATTTGGATCTGATCTTTGATTTACAAAGTTTGATCTTTGGTTTTTCTCACATTTTGACACTGATCTGTTTGTATACTAATTCAGGTAAAAGTAATTTGTCATCTTACATCTCACTGGAGAGTTTGAGAAGAAATACGAGCGTAAGCTTTCTGATATACTACTACAATTATATATATATATGTATATTGCATACGAGTATTAGTTATGTGCCCACACATATAGATAGAGGTATTGGGACCTAGATTGAATGGATTAAAGTTTTTGATTTGCATCAACAATTTGGTATTGAATTACATCCGTTGGCTTCTCAGATTTGCTCCATAAAAATATGGCAGATTACTTGCCATTGGTATGACAAATTTATGCAACATGTGTGTGTATGGTATATAGATATTGTTTGTAGATTAGTTGAAAAATTAATAGAAGCCTAAGTGTAAAAGAATAAAAATAAGACCTTGATAAGAAAAATCAGAGGAATGGTTCTCTTTTCATTAATAACAATAGAATAATAATAACTCTTTATATATCATACAAGTCATAATCTTTATCTTAAATGCACATCATGAGAGTCAAAAGAACGCAAAAACTAACAATCTATTTCCATGACTTTTGCTTCCTTGATTCTTGCATTTTGATAGGAATATAATTGTTAACCATTATTATATGATTCTCATGATGACTCACAACATGTCCTTTACTTTGGATAAGGATTTTGTTGTTGACCATATTCACATGATTCATGTGACTGTACATTCAAATCCTTTACATTCCCTCTCAAGCTTAAGGGTGGAAGTTCTATAACCCCAAGCTTGGACTTGAGAGTGTCAAATTGGTTTTTACCCAACGCCTTTGTGAATATGTCAGCTACTGGCAAAGTAGATGTAACAAACTGAGTGATAAGAGATCCTTCTGCTACTTTCTCTCTCACAAAGTGAAAATCTAGCTCTATATGCTTGGTTCTTGCATGAAGAATAGGATTAATAGTCATATAGAGAGCACTCAAATTGTCACAAAATAGCATAGGGTGTGAGTGAACTGGAATTCCAATGTCTGCAAGTAAATAGGTAACCCATGCTAACTCAGCTACAGTTGATGCCAAAGCCCTGTATTCTGCTTCCGTGCTTGATCTGGAAATTGTAGACTGTCTCTTTGAGGACCAGGACACACTATTTGCTCCTAAGAATATATAGTATCCTGTTGTTGATCTCCTTGAGACCTGGCATCCTCCCCAATTTGCATTTGAAAATCCATATAGACTAAGGGAAGATTGAGCAATAATTCTCATTCCAAACTCATGTGTTCCTTTGATATATCTGAGAATTCTCTTGACTTCTTGTAATTGATAAGTTGTGGTATTATGCATGAATTGACTTGCAAGATTCACTGCATGTGTAATCTCAGGCCTTGTAAGAGTAAGATATTTTAAGGCTCCAACAAAGATCCTATATCGTGTTCCATCCACCAACTTGTAATGTTGTAGAGTGTATGTGTTTGAGCTAGAGGTGTCTTTGCAGGTTTAGAGAACCACATTCTAGCCTTTTTAAGTAAATCTGTAGCATATTTTTGTTGACTCAATATCAATCCTCCAGAAAAAGATGTGACCTTAATGCCCAAAAAATAGTGTAGAGGACCCAAGTCTTTCATGGCAAATTCTAGGCTCAGTCCTTCAATCAATTTTGAGATTAAAAATTGATTGTTCTCTGTGAAAATGATGTCATCCACATATAACAGTAGTAGAACAACTCCTTGAGCACAATGGAAGGTGAACAAAGAAGAGTCTGCTCTACTACATTTGAAGCCACTGCTTGTGAGATATGAACTGAACTTATCAAACCAGGCTCTTGGCGCTTGTTTTAATCCATAAATTGCCTTCTTCAACAATCACACATGCTGGGGAACCATTGGATGAATGAAGCCAGGAGGCTGCACCATTACACAGTTTCTTGCAACTTACCATGTAAAAAGGCATTCTTTACATCTAGTTGTCTGATTTTCCAATTCTTCACAATTGCCAGTGTCAAGATTATTCTTATGGTGGTAGGTTTCACCACTGGACTATAGGTTTCTTCAAAATCAATGCCCTCTTTCTGGTTGTATCCTTTGGCCACTAATCTGGCTTTGTACCTTTCTATAGTTCCATCTGCTTTGAGCTTTGTCTTGAATACCCATTTGGAACCAATTAGATTCATCTCAGGTCTTCTAGGGACTAAAGTGGGTTTCATTCTAATGTAGAGCCTTTAGTTCATCTTTCATTGCATCTGTCCAGTGTGGTGGTGAGAATGCTTCTTCCATAGTTCTTGGTTCTGAGTTCTCAATTATAGTCAATAAATTTGCTTCATGCACTTGCCTTGCCTTGAATCTTGTCATCATGGGATGCCCTGAAATTCCAATTTTCCTATGATTTTCAGCTCATTTTGAATTGTTTTTGCTAGATCCTCCATGTTTTCCACTTGAGAGCTTTCTACAGGTATTGATGTTGGGAGATTTACTATAAGTTGGATTCCCTCAGGATTGTAATGCACTTCCTCCATGTCACTTCCTTCTTCGGACGAAGATTCAGCGGCTTGTGATTCTTCATTTGAAACAGTAGCTTGTGAACTAGCTTGAGGACCTTCATTTGTATCTTTCGGTGTCCCTACTACCGCTGTGAGTGGAGATGTTGGTAGTGTAGGTAGTGTAGGAATGGTTTCACACCCTTGCTTAGTTGTCTCTATACCAATTGACACATCGTCTTTTCCGCTATGCAAGAACTCATGAAAAGTTGTTATTGTAATAGGTTCTTCATTGCAAGTCAAAGATTGATTAGCTACAATGTATGGAAAAGTGTGTTCATCAAACATCACATGCCTGGATATGAAGACTTTTCTTGATGGAGGATGATAGCATCTATATCCTTGGTGAAGGTTGCTATATCCAATGAAAATACAAGGGTAGGTTTTTGGTTGGAACATGTGTCTATTTTTATCTTTCAAGTAAGGAAAACATCTGCAACCTAAAACTTTGAGTGAGTCATAGTCAGGTTCTCTTCCATGAAGTTTTGAGAAGGCATTATCCCAATTTATAACTGAAGTGGGAAGTCTATTGATAAGAAAAACTGCAGTCATGAAGGCTTCTACCCACAAATACAGAGGCAACTGTGCATAAAACATCAAGGTAAGTCCAGTTTCAACTATATGTATGTGCTTTCTCTCAGCCACACCATTTTGTTCTGGTGTTCCTGGAAATGATATATGTCTAATTATTCCATTTGAGTCCAAGTAATTTAGAAACTCTGCTTTGGAAAATTCTCCCCCACCATCACACTGAAATACTTTTATTGGTTTGTTATATTGCTTTGCAACCATGTTATGGAACTTAACAAACACATGAAAGAAATCTGATTTTTTTCGTCATTGGATATATCCATGTATACCTAGTGCAATCATCCACAAACACAACATAGAATCTCATTTTTTGAGAAGAAAAAACTGGTGCAGGACCACAAACATCACAATGCAGTTTCATTAAAGGTTCATCAACTCATTTATCAACAGAATTAAAAGACAAACTTGTAGCTCTTTCCCATTTGATAACTAGTACAAATGGTAGGTTTCGTATTCCAACTACTTACATTTAGAGCCTTATTTGTTCCTAATAACTTCAAAACATTGTGACTAGGATGGCCCAACCTGTAGTGCCATATGCTATCAGATGCCTTTCCATGCCTTATTGCTGCTATGCTTCATGTTTACCTTGTTAAAAAACATACAAGTGTTCCTTTCTAGTCCCCTTTGCTAGCTGCTGTCATGTTCTCTGATCCTTAATAACAAAACCTTGATCACTAAATTCTAATGTGCATGAATTATCTTTTGACAAATTGACTGACAGAAACAAAATTATACAAGTGTCCCTTTCTAGTCCCCTTTGTTAGCTGCTGTCCTGTTCTCTGATCCTTTATAACAAAACCTTGATCACTAAATTCCAATGTGCATGAATTATCTTTGACAAATTGACTGACAGAAACCAAATTTTTAGTTAATTTTGGCACAACCAGGACTTCTTTGAGTTTGAGATTTTGAGTTCAATTCTTATCACCAGTGTGAGTGATTTCTAAGTTTGAACCATCTCTTACCATTACTTTGTCTAATTGATTGTAGGGATTGAGATTTTGGAGCTTACCTGTTGAGTTTGTCATATGGGAAGTGGTTCCAGAATCTACATATAGGTTGCTATCAGTTTGGTCACCTTGCAAAGTTGTTGTTGTAAAGGCTTGAGTGAGATTGTCTTGAGTCTGATATGAGAATCCCACATGTAAAAGCATGTCAAGGCTGTGTTATTGGTTTCTCCCACATATCTGACACGAATTGTCTTGACTGTTGAAGGGAGAAGACTGCATTGTGTTCCTATTTCCAGGAAAGGTGTTCTTGTCTTGCTAGTTTGATTGGAAATTATGAGGCTTGGAATTTCCAAAATTCTGAGCTGCAGGTTTGATCCCTCTACCTCTTGAATTAAAACCATGAAAGTTGTTTTGGTTTCCTCTTCCTCTATCCACCATAAAACATCTGGAATTTGGGAAGTGTGATTTGTAAACAAATGTAATCGAACGTGGGGTCCCAGAGGACAACAATGACGGACACAGAAGTCCTGGATACCAAACGATGGAAGAGGAAGTTCAAGATAGCCAATCGGAGAAGGGTTTCGTGATAACCGTCAAGCGAGAAAGCTCACAAGAGCTGATGGTTAGGTGAGGGGGCTCACAATTTTAGATAGAGGAGTGAGGAAGCTCATGATAAGTGATAAAGCTCATGATAAGTGAAGAAGCTCACGATTAGTGAGAAAGCTCACGAGTTTGGACAAAGGAGTGAGGAAGCTCACGATAAGTGAAAAAGCTCACGATTTTGGATGAAGGAGTGAGGAAGCTCACGAAAAAGACAGAAAGCTCACAATTTTGGACGAAGTAGTGAGGAAGCTCATGAAAAGTTAAGAAGCTCGCGAATTCGGACAAAAGAGTGAGGAAGCTCACGATAAGTGAGAAAGCTCACAATTTTGGACGAAGGTGTGAGGAAGCTCATAATAAATGAAAAGGCTCATGATTTGGTTAAAGGTGTGAGGAAGCTCATAATTTTGGATAAGGGAGTGAGGAAGCTCACGATGAGAAAGCTCACGATTTGGATAAAGGTATGAGGAAGCTCATAGTAAGTGAGAAAGCTCACAATTTTGGTCAAAGGTGTGAGGAAGCTCATAATTTTGGATAAGGGAGTGAGGAAGCTCACGATGAGAAAGCTCACGATTTGGATAAAGGTGTGAGAAAGCTCATAATAAGTGAGAAAGCTCACAATTTTGGACAAAGGAGTAAGGAAGCTCACGATAAGTGAGAAAGCTCATGATTTTGGACAAAGGTGTGAGGAAGCTTACGATTATCGAAAGACACGGAGC
Organism: Hydrangea macrophylla; assembly: GCA_033977485.1. NCBI lineage: Eukaryota > Viridiplantae > Streptophyta > Magnoliopsida > Cornales > Hydrangeaceae > Hydrangea > Hydrangea macrophylla. The sequence goes on from CM066990.1 coordinate 37,680,897, forward strand.
CTTTGACTGTGAATAGATAATGCTTGCACCGGGAGTTGGGGTTCTTTTGACTACAGGCGGTGTTTTAGGATGACTAATCTGGAGAGTTAGTTCTGATTGTCGTTATCTTCTGCTGGGCATAGTAGGGGATTCTTCGGGAATTTCTCTTAACTTTGGCACTAGAACCAGGATTCGTCTCCAAACCTCTCACGTTTGATCGGAATGACCGAGAACTAGGATCCATCTCTGAATCTCTCGTGGTTGATCAAATTTTGTAATGCTCAATCCAAAAGAACCGATTAGGGCCTTTGGGAGCTGATGGACTCTCTGAGAATCTCTTTAAAATGATTGATAGATGTGGAAGTTCCACCCTAACCTAAAGGGTTTACAATGAAAGATTTGCCTCAATCTAGAGGGCTGGTGATGAAGGATTTGCCTTATTCTAGAGGGCTGACAATGAAGGATTTGCCTCAATCTAGAGGGCTGACAATGAAGGATTTACCTCAATCTTGAGGGCTAATGATTAATGATTTGCCTCAATCTAGAGCACCGGTGATGAAGGATTTTCCTCAATCTAGAGGGCTGATAATGAAGGATTTGCCTCAATCTAGAGGGCTGGTGATGAATGACTTGCCTCAATCTAGAGGGCTGACAATGACAGATTTGCCTCAATCTAGAGGGCTGATGATGAAGGATTTGCCTCAATCTAGAGGGCTGGTGATGAAGGATTCGCCTAAATCTAGAGGGCTGATGATGAAGGATTTGCCTCAATCTAGAGGGCTGATGATGAAGGATTTGCCTCAATCTAAAGGGCTGATGATGAAGGATTTGAGGGTTCATGATGAAGGATTTGCCTCAATCTAGAGGCTGATGATGAAGGATTTGCCTCAATCTACAGGATTGATGATGAAGGATTTGCCTTAATCTAGAGGGTTGATGATGAAGGATTTGCCTCAATCTAGAGGGCTGGTGATGAAGGATTTGCCTCAATCTAGAGGGCTGGTGATGAAGGATTTGCCTCAATCTAGAGGGCTGGTGATGAAGGATTTACCTCAATCTAAAGGGTTGGTGATGAAGGATTTACCTCAATTTAGAGGGCTGATGATGAAGGATTTGCCTCAATCTAGAGGGCTGGTGATGAAGGATTTGCCTCAATCTAGAGGGCTGATGATGAAGGATTTGCCTCAATCTAGAGGGTTGGTGATGAATGACTTGCCTCAATCTAGAGGGCCGGCGATGAAGGATTTGCCTCAATCTGGAGGGCTGATGATGAAGGATTCGCCTCAATCTAGAGGGCTGGTGATGAATGACTTGCCTCAATCTAGAGGGCTGACAATGACGGATTTGCCTTAATCTAGAGGGCTGATGATGAAGGATTTGCCTCAATCTAGAGGGCTGGTGATGATGGATTTGCCTCAATCTAGGGGGCTGATGATGAAGGATTTGCCTCAATCTAGAGGGCTGATGATGAAGAATTTGCCTAAATCTAGAGGGCTGATGATGAAGGATTTTCCTCAATCTAGAGGGCTGATGATGAAGGACTCGCCTCAATTTAGAGGGCTGATGATGAAGGATTTGCCTCAATCTAGAGGGCTAGCGATGTACAAATCGAGATGATGAGTCGACAGTGAACTACTGTGACTGTCATGGATTGAACTGACGATGTACGAATGAGATGATGAGTCGACAGTGAACTACCGTGACTGTCATGGATTGAACCGATGATGTACTAATCAAGATGACGAGTCAACAGTGAACTACGGTGACTGTCATGGATTGAACTAATGATGTACAAATCGAGATGACATATAGACAGTGAACTACTGGGACTGTGACGGATTGACCTGACGATGTACGAATCGAGATGACGAGTCGACGGTGAACTACTATGACTGTCACGGATTGAACTGATGATGTACAAATGAGATGATGAGTCGACAGTGAACTACCGTGACTGTCATGGATTGAACTGACGATGTACGAATCGAGATGACGAGTCGACAGTGAACTACTGTGGATGTCGGGATTGAACTGCCGATGTACGAATCGAGATGACAAGTCAACAGTGAACTACTGTGACTGTCATGGATTGAACTGATGGTTGGACTAACCTTGATTAGAAGAACTGACGAATTGATATGCCTGTTGGGGATTTAATTGAATCTGCTGGGGGGTGAAGTTACTCTACTAGGGATGAAAGTGGTTTCTTCTGTGGTCTTGACTGAGATACACCATATTCTTTCAGGACACTTTTCTGAAGATGAACTAGCTCTATTGGGAACAACTTTGATGAGAAGATTCGACTGGGGAAAGAATGGTTGCACTGTGAATAGAGTAATTCAGTAGCGGATGAAGAACATTTGTGACATGATTTCGGGTTGGTTGCTGAGGAGTTGGTAGAAGATAGCCAGTGGATCTTTTGAATTGATTTTGTAAAGGCAAGTGAATGTGATTGGAGGGGTGTCACCAATGCTAGAGGTTCTTGGGACTCATATCATGTTGTAGACTTGACAAGTGCAGTAATGGTGTTTGGAATATCTGCTTGTATCCACAGGTTTATAGTTGGTAATCACTTTAAACCCACACATTTGAGACCATTGGGACAAATGGACTTGACAGCAACAACAATGACAAGGAAAATTGGATTGGTTTGTATGAACCTTGAACTCTGATACAATTTCGATTAGATTATTACTGACTTAACCAAAGAAGGATTGACTCGACAAAAGTAACGACACGAAACGCCCAAATTAGCATAATTAAATGTGTCTCTGTCATAAATGGTGTACTGCTCATCTTTTATGTTCACTCATCATCTTAATATGATAGCACTTTGCTGATAAATCTGGCTTTTTGAAAATTCCTCCCTATTTATCTAATCAATTTTCTACTTTTCCTAAAAAGTGCCTTGAATCAGTGCCTTAGCTTTTAGAATAAAAGATGCTCAAAAATTTTTAAATCGAGAAGTTTCATCAGTTCATTGTCTTCCTCCCATATTTCAATTTTCTTCTTCGAAGTTTCATCAGTTCTAGAAGGTTTTTCTGTAAAAGTGACATAATGTGTTTTATCATGTATTAATAAATAAGAAACTCTCCTTTTCCAAATGGGGTAATTAATCCCATTTATTTTTTCAATTTTGGAAGAATCAATTGAAACTACTTTAGTTGCCATTGTATAAATATTGGTGTGTAAATTTGAAATCAAACAAACTGACCAGAAATTACGAAGCCAAAATTAATGCAAACTTCTCTTCCTTTTGCAGCCATGCTTTGATACCCATGTTAGTCCCCGATGAAATTGGAATGAGAACAAACGAACCCTTGCCGTGTGGCTGGTGATCACTTAGGATTGTTCCCTAGATTGACTGTGAATGTGTAATCACGTTACATATATGCTATATGATAGTTTTTGGGTATATTATGACTTTACATATAGATCTATATATATAGTCGTTGATAACTCTCTAGCCAATCAACATATCTCTTAGATAAAGAGCCCTTTTGGAAGTATATGTCTATTCAAATCATATCTCTTCATATACACCTTTTCACATACAACAATCTAATATTATATCCAACCAAACAACTCCTACGGGAAACTAGTGGTTCAATATATCTCAAACCCATAAACATGATCAACCGTTCCATCAAAGCAGCCGCAGATTCTCTAGTTTCCTATTAGGTTTAGGAAAGCTACATGGATTAGCAAATTGTCTAGTCTTTCCTATTTGATTTTTGAAGAGATTGTTTGTTTCCTATTTGAATTAGGAAACTTTATAGGATTAGGAAACTGTATAGGCTATATATATCCATGATATATGTATATTGTATTTGTGTGAGTGAGCCACATATTTGGGAGTGCACCACCATATCAACCATGTGAGATCAAGTTCTCTTGTAACCCTAGAGTATAATGAGATACTGCAAGGTGTAGACGTAGGCATATTTGGCTGAACCACGAAAAAATCAGATGTTCTGTTTGTGCTTTATTACTTTCCCTTTTTTTATTTTCTTCTGCTTGTTCGCTTCTCATACGATCTGGAGGCTGGGAGATTTGATTGTTCAGCATGTAATCAAATTCTCAACATAAATGCCCTCTTTGAGTGCTGTGACAATTTTTAAGTTTTCATAACTACCATTCTTTTAAAATCAAAATTCCAATGTCACATCAAATGAAAAGTGGAAGAGTGTGTACTTTTCTTTCATTAGTATTTGGCGGTTGCCAGGGACCATATTCATATAGCTAGGGTAGATCTACGTATAGACGAAGGACAGAAATTAACAACCCCTGAATTTTGAAACCCTTATAATTTATTTCCTAAAATTATAAGAAAATTATGAATTAGAAATTCTATTTCTTTCCCCCCTATCCTAAGAATTGTACATTTTGTCCCACCAATCTTAATTTCTTGGATTTGTCCCTCTTCCCCCTCAAGGTTTTTCAATATTCTATTTTTATATGCATAAAGATCAAAAATTTTAAATTTTATTAAGATTGCCCGTCCCTCCCTCCACCCCCACCACCCACCCCTCCCCCCCTATAAGAAAATTATGAATTAGAAATTCTATTCCCCCCACCCAATACTAAGAAATGTACATTTTGTCCCCCCCAATCTTAATTTCTTGGATTTGTCCTTGTACCCCCGCAAGGTTTTTCAATATTCTATTTTTGTATACATAAAGGTAAGAAATTTCAAATTTTATTAAGATTGCACTTCGTCCCTTCCTCAACCACCCCCCACCCAAACAAAATATATATATATATATATTCGATTATTACACAGTCCCCGAAAAAATGTTAGTTAGGCCTAATCCAACCCAAATTATTTTACCATTATTATAAACTTTACGGGTTACAATCTGCAATCAGAACAAATCTAGAAAAAAGTAATAATCTACATGTAATGGTGGTATTCAAAATATGCCCAAAAAATTTATGTTAGTATTGGACATATAATCTCTCTGAACGTGTGTCTTTCTTAATTTTTTTTTTTAACAACCAACAAGTAAATCCCCCATCTCTTCAAACAATCAACAAAATGAAATGGAAAATTTACAATTTTATGAATAATTAAAATTAGTGGAGAAAGCTAGCAAAGATAATGAAAAATGACCAGTTTTCAGAATATAAATAAAGTAGTATATTGTCTTTCAGAAAGAAAGACAGTGCATTGAGTGTTCTTCAACCCATTTGCTCTTGGTCCTCCAGCTCTATCAAGCTCTCTATCACCATGTCAACTGCATTTGTCACCAAGTCTGACCAATTTCTGTATGTAAAATACAAGAACAGTATGTCACAAAGAATTTATATATATGCTCAATGTTAGTTTATATGGTTATTCATTACAAATGGAATAGAACTAGATAGCGTCATAAGAATTGTATGTAACGTGTGTATGGTCAACTCGAAATATTTGAGCTCCCTAATCTCCCAATTAATCAAACAACGAAGCGGTCATATTGTTATGGTATAACTTCTGATTTATAAGTAAGTTTGCATATATCAAACTCTCCTGTACTTTGCAATGGCAGGACCCTCATGGAGTAGGTTTACCTTGTAATTGTAATAAATAGAGCAAAGGACCAGTTACATTTTTTTATAAGCAAGTGCATGACTCTGTTTATGATTTTAGTACTCCCTCTATCGCAAATTAAGAAAACTTTTTGAAATTCAAACTATTTAAGAAAGCTTACTTTAAAATTGTAAAAACTTACAACTTTTATATTGTTGTTGTTGCACTTCTGTTAAATTTTAAATTTCAATGTAACATGACAAGAAAATTGAGAAAGTTTTATACAAAAAAAAAAAAAAACAAACAAAAAAACAAAAAAAATAAAAAAAAGAAGACGAAGAAGAATAAGGGTGCGCATTTAAATTATAGTTACTTTTTAAGGAGGACTCCTGATTCGTGACATCCTATAATGCCATAAAGGAATTGCATCGTAGGAACTATCCAAGCTTATAACTTGCTTCAACAGATAATGGTTTTTGCAATTTTTTGGTTCTAGATTTTAGAATTGTGTGGCATCCACTAACCCTTAAAACCGGACATGACTAAATGAATCACCTAGCGAGAAACGATTTCATCTCATTGCCACACTGTTTGACTGGCTCGATCAATGTAATCTCTTGACTACTATCTGACTTAAGTGGGACTCTTAAAATGCTCAAATCACAGTGTAAGTCACATGAGTATATATGACTATCACGCAATATATCTCTCCTATTCAATAACCATGTATGCACATGGAAACACTCATATTAGACTCTGTACTTCAAGAACTTTAACTATTAGTAACAATTTAAAACTCTACCCTTCTTTCGAAATTAACTGCTAATTCATAATCTATAAAATTATAGGCTCTTACACAAAAATATCATGTCATAGTTTGAAATATGCATGAGTCAAATTCTAAAATGTTATTAGTAATTAAGAGAGAGAAAGTTATTATATTCACCATACCCTTTAAGAGAATCAAATGTGAGGCCTACTGTGTATTTAGCCTCTTCAAGTGCGTGCCTGAACTTCTCAACCTCTGATGGTTCACAAACTCCATTGTCCTGAACCCTAAGCTCGGAGGGTTTGACGTCGCAAAATATTGGAATAACCTTCTTTTTGGTCTCCATTATAAGAGCCAATTCATGAAGGCAAAAGTAAGATTCACAATAACGTGGTGAAAATACCAGAACACCGATCTTACATTCATGGATCGCGCTATTTATCTTCTCAAATAGCTTATCCCCCGGCTTCATGTTCTTGTTGTCCAAAAAAGGACGCAGATGAAGTCGGGAGAGATGGTCATAGAGAAGCGAAACCACGCTTCGCTTCGTGTCTATGCCCCTATGGTTAATAAACACCTCACAGGGTGAAATAACCTTTTTAGCCACCGGAACCAGGCCCCTGTGGCTAATAATATGACGTAGCATGTTAATGGTGGAAGATGGTGAACGGTTCAAAGTTTGTTTTTGTTTTTCTCTCTTTATGGAAAACCCGAGTTTAGAAAGTGTGTTGCTTTTTGTTGTCTTGTACGGCGAGTTTAAAGTACATGTGATGTGGGCTCTATAAATATGTGTTGGAGTTTGACAATGTCCACCTCTCTCTTTCTAAGAGAAGAATATTTTATACTAGTTTGCTAGCAAAATAGAGACGTTTAACGTTGATTTTGAAAGAAGTGAATAAACAATTCTTTGATAGAAAGCTTGAACATCAATGGTTGAAAAGTTCTCTGATAAATCTCATGGTTTAGGATGCATCTATGCTTTGGAGCTGAAAACATTGTCCTATTTGAAAAATAGTGGTTTTTAAAATAAAAATAAAAAAATTAAATAAGTGATGTTTGTGTTATAATGTTGTATTACTTGAAAAACAATGATTTTCAAGAAGTTAAGTAATTTTTAGAGTTACAATTATTTGATACCAAATTACAAAGACTTATCGCTTAAAATGTATGATACACACCAAATCACTATAATAGAGAGAGCCCTCATTTTTTTTAACCGTGTGATTTTGACAGAATACATAAAACAAACAAGGATCTTTGACGGTTTGACCACCTCTCAGTAGTGATTCTGGAATATTTTCTTGACCCTTCAAACACGTTGGTTGAATTTCTTTCCGTCTCTTTCCGTAATCTACTGTATACGTCTCATGTGGTTCTCCTTTGCCAAATGTGAACTATAGCCGCTTAGAATAAGCTCACTGCTCACTACAGGACGCAAAGCGAGGATCTTATTGTATTATCCATTGAGTTTGTTATGTATTTTTTAGGGGTTAATTATGCTCGTAAATTAGGTGTAAATAAAAATTGTGGAGTATATAAACTAACAATTTTTATTTTTATTTTTATTTTTTTATGTTTTTATTAATAATTGCAATGGATATGCCCGTTAGAAAATTCGTTAATACATATTTTTATGACATTTTTACTGCCATAACTAATAGATATATCCGTTATTAATCTTTTCACAAACTCTTAGTATTTAATCTAAAATTTGAAATATAAGAATTGGTCCGGCCCTCTCCACCCGTTTAAGTAAGATTATTTCCAATCTAGGATCTTAGGTTAGAAATTGATCCCTGATTAGTCATAGTAATTAGGAGTTAGACATTTACCCCGAGTTAATAGATTTTTTATGGTCTAAATTATCCTTATAAATAAATAAATCCGAACAATAGGCTCTTAAGTTGTGAAATAAGAATTAATCATTTCACAATTTCAACAATTTAATTGGTAATCTACAAAGAAGTAAGGCTTTCATGGATGTAAATCAGAAAAGGATACAGAACAACAATTTCTTGTGGATAGTACGATACTCTCGAGTTCAAGCACAGTGTGTCCAAAGAAAGGGCATTACGGAGTCAAAGATGATAAATGGAGATACTCAAGTAAAAATGTAAGGGTGAAATAAATTTGAATTAAGAAGGCACAAGCTCTCCATCAAGAAAAAATTAAAAGAGGTGATAGAGGTTCCTCCTTTCAAGAAGGCTAAAAACAATGGGGTAAAAGTGCCCTTCCAAGAGTCGAAGATCACGAGAATCAATAATAGATCTACTTTAAATAAGTATTACATTGCAAGGACCTGTACTTACTCACAAGAAAGGAAACACGGAAACATTTAATGTTTCAAATAGTGAAGTCGAATGTTAACTAAACAATGTCAATAATGAATTTCTAGTAGGAATTGATAATCAATTCAAGGAAATGGTTCTACTAACTCAACAATAACATACCTATCAGAACGATCTAGGTATTTAAACACATAATACTGAAACAAGTTTCACAAAACAATAAGACAGATATTTCTCAAGAAAAGTAACTATCTTGAATCTACAAAATTTACTAGCGCAGGAAAGAAAGAAAATTATCATTAAGAAAAGCAATTAATAGACTTGAATAAATCTATACCAAGATAAGAAGGTTGAATCATTAATCAATGGACTCGAATGATCTACACGAGAATAAGAAAGTTGAATCATTAATCAACGAATCGTACGATAGAAATGATCGTAATCAACTCAAAGGAATTATGTAACTTTTAACGAACAAGAGTTTAAAGAAAACTCCAAGAATCGACAGTACAATAATGAATAAGGCAAGAAATACCTCACAACATCAATTAAGTTACAAGTAGTCAATATGAAATACATAGACTACAAGTAACTACACAAGCCTATCAATATTACGTCGTATATCACTTTTAACTACATTTAATCATCTATGTAAGCATCGCACAAAGAGCAATATCAATTACCATGTTACATTATTGTAAACATATAGAGCATATGCACGTACGCATAATAACACATAATCCCAGAGACATGTAACATATGAACATGCTCGACTAAGTACTTCAATTTAAATTAAGCGATGACATAATTCATCATGTACACTTATAAAGTAATTGAATGTACACATATAACCACGAGATCACATAAGTACAAAGTATTTAGACATATGATCAGCTAAACATATAAATATGCTAGCACGTAATCCGATAACCAAGTAAACTTGCTCACCAAAACAACATCTTAGTCGTAAACGAGAATTTCAAATCTAGTCAATCACTTATGATCACAATTTAAACAACTAGTTAAAGCCATTCATATGCCCATTTACTTCCCAGAGCTCCAAAGTATTCGAACTCGGTTAGCTCTGATACCAATCTGTCACGCCCCATAATCCACGACATGTGGACGAGTCAAAGAGTCAAGAGGAGGTTAAAGAGGATAAGAGATCCTACGTGGACCAACCAAACAATGCGGAAGCTAAAACTGAATCCTATGTAGATTCCAGAGAAAAGTGAAAAAGTCAAGGATTGACACACGATAACAAAACGGGTCAAATAGGGTCAACTGACATTATTCTAGTTTTAAAAGAGTTTAGAAGGTAGTAAGATGGAGCCCCATTGAAAAAAAGAACAACCAAAAAATGCTACACTCACACCAAATTTCACACTCAATATATTCGGACTGTTGATTCATGTGGGTCCCGTGTAGAACCCATGTGAGACTCACATGGAGCCCACTGGAATCAAAGGCAAGGATTATTGGGTGTGGAATTTGGTGTGAGTGTAGCATTACTCAAAGAACAAAGGTTTGAGTTGTGCGGTTTTAAAGAGAACTGTGCAGGAATTTCATTAATTACATTAATGACGAAAACAACCTTTCGAAAATATTTTCTAAGCCAAAAACTCAAAACATAATCATTTGGAAAAACATACAAGGTCGGTCAGCCGGACGGCGGACTAAATAAATATCTGGTCAACCAGACAGCACAGTTAAAAAAATGTGGTCGACAGGACATCATACCTAAAAATGTCTGGTCGATCGGGCAGCATGACATACTACGAGAAACCACATGGGGTCTAAAGGCATCAAATTAGAATTCTAACAAGTTTAAAAGAGTTTAAAAGCATAAACAGATCATAGGGGATTCGAAAATCCCGTATACATAACTACGAATATAGACATTGTTGAGCCAATGTGGTTTGGTTTGGGCCAAAATGTAATGAAAAAAGAGAGGGAAAAACTTTTATGTTAAATTTTTAAAAAGGCTCTTTTGTTTGCCTCCAATTTAAAGAGAAACCAAAAGCTAGAGTTTTTACTCTTGTCCCACATAGGAGAATTAGAGGAACTTCAAGGCCATATATATAGATTTGTGTTGTCTAAGGATGGACCCTTAGGGGTACCCAATTTTGTGGATGGGGGAGGACCTAGACCCAATCCATAAAAACACACACACGTGCGTGTGCATTGTCGCCACCGCCCCGCTCTATTCCATTCTGGGCTGGGCTCAGGCTCAAGCGTGGGCGTGAGTTAGGCTTGGGGATTTTTTTTTACAGAAAACATATTTTTATTTTGGGATATAAACATTTAAGGCAAGCCGCTTTTGACTTGGGCTTGGTCAGTGTGATTTGTTTCCTCCCTGGTCTTTCTCTACCAATTAATTGTCCAATGTTCTGATGAATCTTTCCTATAAATTCAGAGCTTTTGCTCCCTTTTTACATAAAACAACAGAGATAAACAAGTTTACAAAAGAGAGAAGAGATAAAATGGTTTTCTGTCCTTTTTTTTCTTCTGTTTTTGAGCAACAGTTTTGAAAGGGTGAGAGTATTCCGATCTTCATCCGTGCAAGGAATTTTGAGATAGAGGTAAATTCTAGGGCTGACTTTATCCTGGGAAGGGCGTGGTATTTCTGAACTGCTGGTACAAATTTTTGGGGCAGAGCCGCGAAACGTCTTAAAGAGAGCATTGTTGCTCGCGACTCAACCCAAGAAATCGTTACGAGAGGGCTACTGCTTTTGGTAACATCATTCCATAACAATTTCTGTTTCAATAATTTTAAGATGACATTCATCTACTATGGATTCTACTATGCTCTCCGTTACCTCTAATCTCAACAAACCCTTTAAATTTGAGGGCCTTCACTTTAAACGGTGGAGGATGAAGATGATGTTTTTCTTGACAACAAAAATATTGAAATCCTTTTGTTCTTCTGACAAACCAAATGTTTTTGAAAATCCTACTATTTCATAAATCAAAATGTCTCAGACTTGGGATGAAAATGATTTTCTTTGCAAAAATTACATTTTGAATGGACTCTCTAATAACATTTTTGATTACTACTCAAACGAGGCTACTGCAAAACATGTTTGGGAAGCCCTTCAGAAAAAAATATGATACTGAAGAGGCATGAGTAAAGAAATTTACAATGAGCCGCTATTTGAAATACTAAGTGACAGATGAAAAATCTGTCAAAATTCAATTCCATGAGTTGCAACAAATTGCACATGAAGTTATTTTTGAAGGTATGGACTTGAACGAACAATTTTAAGTAGCTGTCATTATTGACAAGCTTCCCCAAAGTTGGAAAGACTTCAAAAATGGTTTACGACACAAAACAAAACAATTTTCATTGGAATGTTTGATTACACGCCTTCGTATTGACGAAGAGGCAAGAAACAAGATTTGAAAGAAGAGGTTCTGGTTGTTTCAAACAGCAAGCAACCTCAAAATTTTAACAAAATCAAAACCTCTGTTGTTCTAAAACCAAATGGTAATATATGAAATTTCAAAACTAGAATCAGAACAAGAACCGCATCAACAAAAAATAGATTCAAAATCCGAAGCCAAATCAGAATAGGAATATACCCCACCCTGGAACAAATGAAGCTGGACTGTTCATTTGCTACAATTGTGGCAAACCCAATCATATGGCTCGAAACTGTTGAAATCCATGTCATACTGAGGAGTAACTTATTGCTATGATTTCTAAAGTTAACATTATTGGAGGATTCGAGAGGTGGTGGGTAGACACTGGTGCTTCTTGCCATGTTTGCTATGATCGTAACATGTTCAAATCCTATTCTAAAGCTGAGGACAAGAAAGTGTTGTTGGGAGATTCCTACACCACTATTGTTAATTGCTGGTACTGGAGAAGTTGAATAAAAGTTTTCTTCTGGAAAGACTGTCATTCTAAAAGATGTCTTGCACACTCCAGAAATAAGGAAGAATCTTTTTTCAGGCTATCTTATCAATAAGGCTGGTTTTATGCAAACTATTGGGGTTGACCTTTTTACTTTAACTAAAAATTGATCGTTTGTTGAAAAGGGTTATGCAATTGAGGGAATGTTCAAATTGAATGTTGATAATACAATTGCTTCTTTTGCTTATATGGTGTGTTCTTTTAATATTTGGCATGGTAGATTATATCATTTGAATAAGAGACTTGTGAAAAATATGAGTATTTTAGGATATATTCCAGAACTATCTTTAAATGCTTTTGAAAAATGTGAATTTTGTAACCAAGCAAAAATCACAAAATCTCATAAATATGTCACTAGGGAATCTGAACCACTTGATCTAATTCATTCTAATATTTGTGAATATGAAGGAATTCTAACAAGAATTGGAAAAAGATATTTTTTTTCACTTTTATTGATGACAGTTCAAACTATTCATTTGTTTATCTTATGGAAAATAAAAATGAAGCAATTGATATGTTCAAAAATTTTCTAAATGAAATAGAAAATCAATTTAATAAGAAATAAAAAGGTTTCGAAGTGACAGAGGATATGAATATGATTCTAATGAATTTATAGAGTTGTATAAAATTCATGAAATTATTCATGAAAAAATGGCCCCTTACTCCCCTGAAATGAATGGATATGTTGAAAGAAAAAATAGAACTTTTACTGAATTGTTTGGTACTATTTTACTTAGCTCTAGAGCAACCTCTCATTGGTGGGGGAAATATTGTTCACTGTCTGTTATGTACATGTGCTTAATAGAGTTCCTAACTCTAAAACCAATATCTCCCCTTCTGAAATTTGGAAAGGTAGAAAACATAACGTGGAATTTTTTAGAACGTGGGGATGTTTAGAATATGTTCGGATACTTGACCCAAAAAGGTCAAAATTAGCTAATAGAGCATATGGTTGTGTTTTTATTGGCTATGCTGTTAATAGTAGGGCATTAAGATTTTTTGATTTGAAGAATCATGTTATAATTGAATCAAATGATGTTTTTTTTTGAAAATAAATTCCCCTTTAAATCGAGAAATAGTGGGGGTTCGACATCATATGACAAGCCTAGATCAGTATAACCAAATGAATATGAATTAGAACATAGGAAAAGTGAAAGTAAAGGTCGAACCCCAAATGAATATGTCAGAATCAAGATATAAAAGTATGCTTTACTTTCTAAGGATTTGTAGTGTGGAAGTAAATGTCGAAAGGACAGTAATTGAATTACTAAAGCATTTTAATTTTAAAAACCCTAGATCTAGTTAATTAAAAAAACAGAACTTTGATTTTGATTTTAATTAAACTAAGAACAGTGAAAATAAATCTAAACTATAAACGTTTAAAAGTTGTTTTTAATAAATATGTGTGTGGAACCTAGGATTGCAAATCTACCACTAGCTTCATAATAAGGGTATCTATGCATTCAATTAGCTTATTACGTTGGATGATAATGGGGAATTGTAGTTACGAGCCCAATTCCTCCGTCAAGAAGATAACTACGATTCAAGCATCAACATAATTCATCAACGGTTGGCACGAAGTGTCTCACACTAAACTAGGGTTGCTGCACACTCCGTCTTCCCTAGGCATGAACTATTCGACTACTTGATATCACAATTCAAATAAGTACTCTTACATGTAAATAATCCATACAAGCGCAACAAATATAGACTATTGAGAACATCACATCTAAAATAGATCGACGACAAGAATAGATTGAAAGCAATGATTTAATTCAATGAAGTTCGATTTTATTATAAAAAATCCTCTAAACATGTAATCATCATCCATACATAATAAATCTAAAAAAAAAGCATAAAATACACCCTATTACATGGCTAGGGTTTCATTGAAACCCTAGATCTTGGTCTAGGCACCCATAGAATCAAGGATTGGCAAGAGGTTGATGGAAGAGGCCATGAGAATCCTTAGTCTTCTTCTTCTTCTCCTTACTTCCCTCTCTTCAATGGCTGATGTTTTTTTTTAGTTGTAAAAGGATGTGTACAATGTTGTGTATATGTTGTGTAGCCCTAAAGTTGATTTAGAATAGGATTTATATAGATTTTGGAAGGATTAGGAGGCTTTTCTAAGTCCATCGCACTAAAACTTTCGTATTTTCGTTTCTCAACGTCATATGCATAAACCATCTTCGCTGGGCACTCTCATTTGACGAAATACGTGTTTTTGGTTTTTTCACAGGTCGCTCGCGCGGCCCGCTCGCGCGAGGTGCTTTCACTACACTGCGCACCGATCATAGAATTGCGATAACTTTTTTCTCGGACCTCGGATTGACTCATCAATTACGGCCACGTGTCCGTAACTCTAAGGTCTACATTTTATATCTCTGGAGAAATTTCTCAAATCCGAAGTATTCCTTGTCAAAAATGCAATTTTCAGAGGCTACTACTGGATTCACTTTCACCGGAATCACCTTTTGAGCCTAGAATGTCTTCCAAAGCCACAAATCATTGGATTTTAGTGCATTTTCAAGTTAAAGCTCCAAAACCTACAAAATATAGAATACTTATTGAAAAGCAACTAATAACTAAATAAAATGGGCTAACAAAGCGTAACTTTATGACTATAAACGAGAACTATTCGTCGCCAGTCACACCCCCAAACCTGCACTTTGCTAGTCCTCGAGCAAAAAAAAACATTAAAATAAAACTAAAGTGCAATTAAAATATCCTAACTCATTGTCGCACGCAACGTAATTGCATTTAGCATATGCAACAAGCCTTTTAAACTCCTAAGTGTCTCAAGTAGGACGAGTGAAGTCTCGTGACGGTTCTCGTTAAATAAGACACCCACAACCATCTTTATTTCATTATACATTTAAAAAGTATTATTAAAACGAAAAACAATCATTCAATACTCCTTATCATAAAATAATGATTTGAAATAGAATAACAAACAAGAAGAAACAGAACCAAACGTCTACTTACATCATGAAAAACAATCCCAAGCACATACATTGTATAAATCAGTAGAGTTTCTCATAAAATTGCACGTGTGTGATGTGGTAGTCAAATGAACACGCGCATGTCATGAACTTGGAATATAACTCGGATAACCATCCAACTATATTTTGACTACGAATCTCACAATGTTAATTATGCTCTAAAATGAAACACTCAGAAACAGGTGTAATTTCTCTTGTATACATGAGTAAAGGAAATTTTTTTTCAAAATGAGAAACGCTCATATATGACTCGAAAAAGACGCATGACATGAAAGAAACAGTAGTCTCATGGATAGGATGTCAATAGTTAAGAAAAATTAATCGTTACCATATTTTAATCCTCCTCCCATCTTTTACATATCCAAACCATGGTTTCTAGGATCAAATAAGAATTTTTAAAGGTTATAACGTGGCTCGGGCAATGACAAAAGGATAGAAATGATTCATTAAGTAGTTTTAGAGTGGCGTTGTAAGGCATGTTCGATTTATTTCATTTTCTCTTCCATCAACATTCATCTTTTCATAATTTTTTTTAATTTCTTTCCTCTTCTTTTTTTTTTCTTTCTTCTTTCAAACTTTTTCTTTTCTTTTTTTCATTGTTGCTTTTGAAACGAATATTCACTGAATACCAAGGCAACTACCCCAAACAACATTTTGTTTTCTTCATCTTCTTCTCAATCGACACACCGCCTTATGACCACTAAAAGTTGACGAATCTCTCTGTGGTTGTCACACCCTGCAGTATCAAAAATAGAGAAAATAAATTCCTTTTTGGACCCGTAGGCCATGACAATTGAAAGTCACCATAATGTCCATAACCAAAGTCAAACCATCAGAGTAATGGATTAAACCACACATTGGGAAATTCTAAGTTCGATATATAAAGTCAAAGCATAATACTAAACTATTACAAAGCCACGAGTGTTTGCAAAAACGTAAATAAAGCATTACGGCAACATACGCCGATACAAACATAACTAAAATAGAAGTCTCTAAAACATAGACATAAATTAACTACGACACTGCTCCCAGTCTTCAACTTGCGTAGTAGTCAGCACCAGCATAGCCTCCATCATCGTAGGCCTCATCCTCGTATCCCCTGTCCATATAAGCATCTCCTGCATACTCATAACCCTGGCCAGCTGGATGTCGAATATCCAGCGGCATAAACACTGTCAGCTTCGAAAGCCGAGTGAACGCAAATACTAACAGAGTATCTATAGATAAGCAGCATATAAAGCAACATCATCACTAAAAGGATTTTCTCATCATTCGCATGCATGTATGCACCAACTCAATACAGAACAACAGACATCATCCCAATCAAATCTCACACATAACATAGACTTTTGGGTCCACATTAATCAGACACGTAGTCCCATACCTACGGTCTGTGACACTCGACACGAAGTCCTACGTCCTATCACATGAATCTGACAAGTAGTCCCATACCATAGAAGCTATCAAATCACGACACACAATCCTACTGTTTCAGCCAATCCGCCCTGATATAATACGGCCAACAGCCCTGACGCAATACGGCATGCAGCCCTGACATAGTGCAACACTCAGCTCCGCTACACCGTAGCACTTAGCTCCACAACACTCAGCTCTAAAATATCACAACACTCAGCTTTACTACCGCACACAGTTATACCATGATACATCAGCACTCAGCTCTGTAATACTATGACAACACGCAGCCCCAATATACTACTACGACCCTCTAGCCCCAAAATGTTACGGCCATTAGCCCAAATATATTAACCTTGACATGTAGTCCTACATCGCACAACCTCCCAAATCCGACACGCAGTACAACTCTATCATACGTCAAACCTGACACGAAGTCCAACTCTATCATACGCCAATCTGGCACACAGTCTCGATCCTATCCCAGTACCTTAGGATCCCACACCCGACATCACACAATCTTAGCAACTGCATCCGTACGCACAAATATAAATAGTTTCGACCTCTGCGGTCGACATTCCTAATAATATGCACGTCAGCTTTTCATCTGTTTTAACAACATTATACCATCATTATACCATTAGTTCTACTGTTCAGTGGATTAACTCTATCATTCCATGTGTGTATTATTCCAATACAACCTCCAACATAAACGCATGATCATAAATAGATTAACAGTTCATCAGGTATAAAACAAATAAGCATTTAACATTCTAATATGCTCGATCGATCGAAGTAATTTCGATCGATTAAGGAAAGTAAATGTTCGATCGATTTAGGAAAGTTTGATCGATCGAGATCGGCCTGTGTTCGATCGCTTGAACGTCGTTCAATCGATTGAATGCAGTATTATTTCAGAATTTGAACTGGACCATTCATGCACGTTCAGGGTCTATTTTATCTTGCCAAAACACATATATACGAACATATCTATGCTACTAAGTGAGTATAGACACTCACCGTGAAGTTCGGCTACGCCGGCGAGCTCGGGGTGGCCGCGGGTGGTCTCCTCCTCTCCTTCTTCCGCTTTCTCCTTTTTCTTTCTGTGTCTCTTCTATTTCTCCCCTACTGTATTCTTTTCCTCTTTTTCATTCTTCTTTCTTGAGAGTGTGTGAGGGAGTGTTTGTGTGTATATATATTCGGGTATGTGTGTATATATATGAGTGTGTATAAATAGATATTCTTTTCCTCTTAAACTCTCTTAAGATTCAGCAACCTTCACACACACACAAACATAACATATATATAGGGTAAGAGAAAGGACAAGTGGCAGAAACTCGTACACAAAAATACTACGTTCGATTGATCAAAGCGGGTTCGATTGATTGAGAATAGGTAGGTCAGGGTTCGATCGATTGAGATGGGTTCAATCGTTTGAGAATGGGGACACATCATGAATTCAGGTCGATAGAGGTTTGATCGCTTGAAGAGGGCTCGATCAATTGAAGAAAAGAATTGGTCGATCAATCGAAGGAGTTTCGAATGCTCGAAGATGAAATTTTGAGGAAAAGAAAAGACAAGGATACTGAATCTTATTAATATCAAAAGGGTATAAAAGTATAAATGAAAATACATGGTATTACATCATCCCCCACTAAATAAATATTTCGTCCCTGAAATTCGAACAAAGTGTCGGCAAATAACTCTGGATACTTCTCACGCATCTCTGACTCCAATTCCCAAGAAGCTTCTCCTTCATCATGGAACTTCCACTGAATTTTCACCAATAGAATCTCTTTATTCCTCAGCTTCTTAACTCCCTAATCCAGAATTCGTACTGGTCCTTCGTGGAATGACACATTATCGTTCACCTCGATGTCTTCAAAGTTAATCCATGACTCAAATTATGAGCACACTTCTTTAACATACTGACGTGAAAGACATTGTGTACTCCCGACATATTAGATGGCAGTGCAAGTCGTTAGGGTACTTTTTCTACACGTTTGAGGATTTCAAACGGTCCAATGAAAGCGGTGCTAGCTTTTCTCTCTTTTGTCCAAATCTGACAAATCCTCGCACTGGAGATACTTTGAGTAGCACATGATCCCCAATACTAAATTCCAAACTTCTACAACGTTTCTCAGCGATTGATTATCTCCAACCTCTGCCCAACACTACGGTGATCGGCACGGTCTTCCATATAGTGCCTCAAAGGGTGCCATTCCTATACTCAAATGGTGGCTGTTATTGTATTCGAATTCTATTAGTGGTTGGTGAGTCTCCCATGAGCTCTCAAAATCAATAACACATGCTCCTAGCATGTCTTCCATCACCTGGTTAACTCGTTTAGTCTGTCCATCAATCTATGGGTGAAAGGCTGTACTCAAGCTTAACATAGTTCCCAAAGCTGACTATAGACTCTTCTAAAATTTTGTAGTGAATCTCGAATCACGAACGGATACGATAGAGACAAGTACACCATGCAGTTGCCTTACGTGTTGTATATACATCCGGCTTACACGTTCGACTGGATACGACATACTATAAGCTATGAAATGTGCTAATTTGGTAAGTCGATCCATAACTACCCAAATATCATCATGGTTTTGCTGAGATTTTGGCTATCCTACCACGAAATCCATAGTTATATGTTCCCACTTCCATCCAGGAGTTGGTAACAGTTGTAGAAGTCTAGGTGGTTTATGATGTTTCACCTTCACTTGCTTACACATGAGACATTGAGACACGAGTTCTGTAACTTCTCACTTCATTCCTTTCGACCAGAAGTTTCTCTTCAAATCCTTGTAGATCTTTATACCTCCTGGGTAAATAGTCATTCGCGACTTGTGAGCTTCGTTCAAGATATCCTTTCTAAGATCACCTTCATCCGGCACACAAAGTCTACCTATACATTTGAGTGCTCCGTCAGAACCAATACTCCAACTCTTTGGTTCTTTTATTGCGTTGCTCGCGAACCACTCTTGAAGTCCTTCATCCATCTTCTATGCCTCCAAAATATGTCTAAGAGTTGCACCATGAGACATCCAAAGTGTCGTCCTTCACTTGGATCTGAGGCCTGAATGCTAGATTCAGCTAAATTTTCCAATACCTGCACTCTTTGACGATAAGAGAAGCTACTACTATCCTCCTGGGTTTTTGACTTAACGCATCAACTATAGATTCGCTTTCCCAGGGTGATACTGTAATGTGAAATCGTAATTCTTTAACAATTCCATCCAAAGTCGTTGCCTCATGTTCAACTCTCTTTGAGAGAACAAGTATCTCAAACTCGAGTGATCTGCGAATAGATCGAACTTTTCGCCGTAGCAGTAGTGTCTCCAAATCTTGATAGCAAAGACAATTACGGCTAGCTTAAGGTCATGCGTTAGATAATTCAACTCATAAGGTTTCAATTGTCATGATCCGCATGCAATTACCTTCCCGCCTTACATCAAAACACATCCAAGTCCTTGGTGTGATGCGTCACTGTAGATGGTGAACTGCTCACCGCTCTTGGGTATCGCAAGCACTGGCGCTGTGGTCAATCTTTCCTTTAATTCCTGGAATGCACGTTCATGTTTGTTACTCTATTCAAACTTGAAGTCTTTCTTCGTTAGTCCGGTAAGAGGAGCTGCGATCTTAGAGAATCCTTCTATATATCTCCGATAGTATCTAGCCAAACCAAGAAATCTTCTGACTTTCGTTATAGTGGTTGGTATATTCCAATCCAAAACTACGTCTGTCTTCGATGAGTCTACGGCTATTCCATCCTGTGAGATGACATGTCCTAGGAACTTGACATCTTTCAGCCAAAACTCGCACTTACTAAACTTCGCATATAATTGGTATCACGAAGGCTCTATAGTGCGATCCTTACATGTTCCTCATGTTTCTCCTCGGTCTTTGAGTAGATCAGAATATCATCGATGAACACGATAATGAATTGGTCCAAGTAGGGCCTAAATACTCTTTTCATTAGGTCTATAAATACTGCTAGAGCATTCGTTAATCCAAAAGACATAACAAAGAATTCATAATACCCATACCTCATCTTCAAAGCAGTCTTGGAAATATCCTCTGGTCGAACCAAAAGTTGGTGATATTCGGATCATAGATCGATCTTTGAGAAAGTCGTCGCCCCGTTACAACTGATCAAACAGATCATCGATCCTAGGGAGTGGGTACTTATTCTTAATTGTGACCTTGTTGAGCTCCCTATAGTCGATACAAAGTTGCTGAGTTCCATCCTTCTTCTTAACAAATAACACTGGCACTCTCCAAGGCGGCGTGCTGGGTCGAACAAACTTGAGATCTTCTAACTCCTGTACTTGCTTCTTTAGTTCTTACATCTCCATTGGTGCCATTCGATAAGGAGCCTTCAATTTTGATAAAGTGCCAGGCACTAACTCGATATCGAAGTCAATCTCTTGCTTAGGTGGCAATCCTGAAATATTCTAAAACACATCCTCGAAGTCTCAGACTATAGGAATCTGTGTAACAATGAGTTTCGAACTTGGGCTCTCAATAGCTACTAGACGACTTGTGAGGAAAGCATCACTATAGGGGTTGCACTGAAAATCAAAAGACTGATTTCCTGGTACAGAAAAGGTAATCATCCTATTGGCACAGTCTAACTTAGCACGGTACATTATGAGCCAATCAAAACCTAAGATGATGTCAAATTCCTTCATTGATAAAGCGATTAGATCTGCGGGAAGAATCCTTTCCTCTAGCATTAAGGCACAGTCTTTGCACACTTTCCCTAATCTTACAGTTACTCCCAAAGGTGATACCGCATTCAGGGCTATGTCAAGCGCATGAGTTACTAAACCCAACATTTTAACAATTTTGATAGCAATAAACGAATTCGAAGCACCAGTATCAATAGAACTTTAACTCGAGTACTGAATAACGTAAGAGTACCTTCCATGTTCTGCTGTTCAGCCTTATTAAATCTTGCATTCTTTGGGATGATAGCATTCATATGAGCCTGTCCAAATTGGCCCTGAGCAGCTGGTCCGTTGTATGCCCTACGGGGTGCCTTACAGTCCTTGTTAATGTGGTCGTGATTGCCACAATTATAACAGCGAATGCCCAACCGTTTATAGTTCTTTGGAGCTCGGCAATCCTTAGCCGCGTGGCCTGGCTTCCCACAGTTGAAGCATCTACCAATATTGCTTCCAGTAGCAGCAAGGAGTCCTTATAGGGGAGGTGCTTGGATTGCAGTAAAGCGATAATGTGGAAATGCAAGTTGTTACTTCCTCTCTCCAGTCCAATTGCGGTTGTTCACTTAGAATTGCATCGGAGGCCTTGGTCCTTTGTTACCCCTGGGTGGTGGTCGATTCCCAAAATGTGCTTGATCCCGACCATTAATATCCTCATGACCGACTGCCATCCCTACCATAGCTTTGAATGTTTGACCCTGATGATATAGAGTCATTCGTTGTAGTGCCAGTGAGAGGCCTTGGTGATACTGCCTATTCTTCTTCTCTAGAGTATTAATCATATGCAGGGCAAAACGAGATAGCTGTTCAAACTGCACTGTGTATTCCCTCACGGTCATGTTCCCCTGCCTCAGCTCAATGAATTCTCTCTCCTTCCTTTTTCTCTCCTTATGAGGAAAGTAATTTTCCAAAAATAGCCCCTTGAACATGATCCAAGACATCCGTCCTGCTGCATCTTCTCCTACAGTTGCTTTCTCTTATTCCCACCAATCTGCAGCCGCATAAGTCAATTGGAATGTCTCCAGTCGACGCTTCTCCATCTCATTACATCCTAGGGTTTCAAAGATCACTTCCATCTGGACGAAAATGACGAAAACGCTCTACTATGCAATCCTCAACTGGCCTTGGAAGTGGTCCATAATTATTTTCATTGTTCCTGTTAGGATTATTGATCCATTCCATTCTTCACACAAAGACTTCAAATAGTCCAGTTGGACCAACAGCTTGGGGTGCCTGGGAGCTTCGGGTGCCTGGGGGACATCTTCAATTTGAGCGGGACAATTCTTAGTAGGCATTCCTGCCATTGATGCAGTAAGGTTGGGTACCTATACAGACATCTCTCTGTTAGTCGTCAACCCAAAATAGTTATAGAAAGTAATTCAAAACTAAACATAATAGTTATAACTATTATCACATTAATAGCACAGAGAACTTCATAAGGACGATCTCCAAAACACAAACTAAAAGTCAACACCTATCTCACGGAATCTTAAGGTTCAGAATGCAAGAATTATTGGACAATTGGTGAACGTAACTAACAAAACCTAGGCTCTTATACAAAAAATCCTGTCAAACTCCGCAGTAGCAAAAATAGAGAAAATAAATTCATTTTTGGACCCGTAGGCCATGACAGTTGAAAGTCACCACATTGTTCATGACCAAAGTCAAACCATCAGAGTAATGGATTAAACCATGCATTGGAAAATTTCAAGTTCGATATATAAAGTCAAAGTGTAATACTAAACTATTACAAAACCACAAGTGTTTACAGAAACATAAATAAAGCATTACGGCAACATACGCCGGTACAAAAATAACTAAAATAGAAGTCTCTAAAACATAGACATAAATTAACTATGACACTGCTCCTAGTCTTCAGCTTGCGTAGTAGTCAGTACCAGCGTAGCCTCCATCATCGTAGGCCTCATCCTCGTATCTCCTGTCCATGTACGTATCTCCTGCATACTCATAACCCCGACGAGCTAAATATAGAATATCCAGCGGTATAAACTCCGTCAGCTACGAAAGCCGAGTGAAAGTAAACACTATTAGAGTTACTATAGATAAGCAGCATATAAAGCATCAACACCACTAAAAGGATTTTCTCATCGTTCGTATGCATGTATGCACCAACTCAATATAGAACAACATACGTCATCCCAATCAAATCTCAAACATAACATAGACTCTTGGGTCCACGTTAATCAGACACGTAGTCCCATACCTACATTCTGTGACACTCAACACAAAGTCCCACGTCTTATCACATTAATAAGACACATAGGCCTATACCATAGAAGCTATCAAATTCCAACACACATTCCTACTATTTCGGCCAATCTGTTCTAATATAATACGACCAACAGCCCTGATGCAATACACCATACAGCCTAAATATAATACGGTACGCAGCCCTGACATAATGCAACACTCAGCTCCGCTACACCACAACACTTAGCTCCACAGCACTCAGCTCTGAAATATCACAACACTAAGCTCCACATGACTCATCTCTACTACCGCACATACCTATACCATAATACATCAGCACTCAACTCTATAATACCATAATACATCAGCACTTATCCTTGACATGTAGTCCTACATCGCACAACCTCCCAATACCGATACGCAGTCTAACTCTATCATAAATCAAACATGACATAAAATCCAACGCTATCATACGCCAATCTGACACGCAGTCCCAATCCTATCCCAGTATCTTGGGATCCCACACCTGACATCACACAATCTTAGCGACAACATCCGTACGCACAAATATAAATAGTTTTGACCTCTGTAGTCGACATTCCCAATACTTTGTACGTCAGCTTCTCATCTGCTTTAACAACATTATACCGTCATTATACCATTAGTTCCACTGTTCAGTGCATTAAGTCTATTATTCCACGTGTGTATTATTCTAATACAGCCTCTAACATCAATGCATAATCATAAATAGATTAACAGTTCATCAGGTATAAAACAACGAAGCATTTAACATTCTGATATGCTCGATCGATCTAAGTCAGTTCAATCGATTGAGGAAAGTAAATGTTCGATCCATTCAGGAAAGTTCGATCGTTTGAGATCGGCCTGTGTTCAATCGCTTAAATGTCGTTCGATCGATTGAACGTAGTATTATTTTAGAATTTGAACTAGACCATTCACGCACGTTCAGGGTCCATTCTATCTTGCTGAAACACATATATACGAACATATCTATGCTACTAAGTGAGTATAGACACTCACCGTGATGTTCGACGACGCCGACGAGCTCGGGGTAGCCGCGGGTGGTCTACTCCTCTCCTTCTTCCTCTTTCTCCTTCTCTTTCTCTGTCTCTTCTCTTTCTCCCCTCCTGTCTTCTTCTCCTCTTTCTCCTTCTTCTTTCTTGAGAGTGTGTGAGGGAGTATTTGTGTATATATATCTGGGTGTGTGTGTATATATATATGAGTGTGTATAAATATATATATTCTCTCCCTCCTAAACTCTCTCATGATTCAGCAACCCTCACATACATATAAACATAACATATATATAGGGAAAGAAAAAGGGCAGGTGGCAGAAACACGTATACTGAAATACTACGTTCGATCGATCGAAGTGGGTTCGGTCGATTGAGAACAGGTCAGTCAGGGTTAGATCGATTGCGATGGGTTCAATCGCTTGAGAATGGGGACACGTCATGAATTCAGGTCGGCAGAGGTTTGATTTCTTGAAGGGGGCTCGATCGATTGAAGAAAAGAATTTATCGATCGATCGATCGAAGGAGGTTCGATCGCTCGGGGATGAAATTTTAGGAAAAGAAAAGACAAGCACACTGAATCTTATTAATATCAAAAGGGTATAAAAGTACAAATGAAAATATAGGGTATTATAATGGTGAACTCCAAGTTGGTCATGCTGGAGAAAAAAAAACAGACAATGGTGATTAAAGAAAAACACTTTAACGGCTCAAGTTGATAATTAGCATGTTTGGTTGACAAGTTCAAACCTATTTCCATGGTTTGATCTTGTTATCCAAGGACTTTGTGAAGTTTCTTCATACTTCATTGAAGTCTATCAAGTGTAGGAATCATTAGTCTTCCATGACCATCAAATGGTAGAAGAATTAGTTCAACTAAAGCCAAGTTTAATGGCTTGGTAGTTAAAATTATTTAGTAAACATAAACTAGGCAAAAGATGCAGTGAGTTCATCAACCACTTTTCATCAAAGATTTTTAGTTAAACATCGAACCGTTGGAATTTAATGAAACCAACGTGAAAGTGTCCATAACTCAAAGTTCTACCACTGTAATTTTTGTTTTAAAGAGATTTCATGTCTAAAGTGGTTTGGTTATGAGTTTTGTGAAACCACAACAATCTGTCCTGAGTTTCAGAACAACACCACCTTTTTAAAAAGAGTAAATCAGAGCCCAAATCAAGTATTGATGACCCTAAATAATTTTTATGTGAAGTTTAATGTGTTAACAAGACCCCCCAAAAATATTAGAGTCTTTTAGATTTTTTTACTATTTTTATAAAATTGTACAATATCTCTAGATAGAAGGATAGAAATTTCTAAGTAACATCTAGTGTTTATTCAATTCCCAGAGATCTAACCGTTGGAACTTCGATTTTATTTTTTGGTTCAAAACTAGACTCACAGAGGCACCTTGTGTCCAAAAAGCATTAATATTAAACCATGGGAACCATCCCTTTTCTTTTCTTGAAGTTCTGATCTGCTCTCAGCAATTTTCAGAATTCTTTCACTATTTTGACCAATCTTGTAAATAATGGTCCAAATGACTTTTCTATGACCTAGGGCTCAAACCATGTTTTAATAATGATCAATTGAACTTAAATTCAGAGGTTAAAGGGTCCAAAATCAATGAATAACTTTATAGCTTACTCTTGTTCATATTCATGTATTCATGTACACTCATCCATGTAGATTGATACTTATACTCAGAATTCTTGGTATGTCATTTCTTCTATTTGATAGAATTAAGCTAGACATTTAGAGAAGATTATTTGATATTGAATATCCTTTCTAAAGCATGTGGACTAACCCTCGTTTTGTAGCGCTGATGAGGTATGATCTTTTGACTCTCCTTTAGCTTAATTGTCCATTAATTTTATTGATTTTTTGACCCTATGTGCGACACCTTAGAATTAAAGTTTGCCTTATGTGTATATATGTGTATTAGAGACTCTATTATTAGTATTTCAGCTTTTGTATGCATTGCACGTTTAAATATTCACAGCTGGATCCCGGGTAAGTTTCCAAGTTCCTTATTTGCACATCATATTGCTTGCTTGTTGAAATTATATGATTTTTGAATGATATTTTTTCATTTGCAATCTTACACCCTTTAGACATGCTTTTAGAATGTATATCTATACCTATGGATTAATTGAGTGCATGCTTAGATTAATAATTCAATTAAAAGGATGTTGAGTAGAGACCTATTGCGAGGTAGGATGAGAGAGGGTGCTTTAGTCCGTTGGGCTCCTTCCTCTCTTATTCCATAATCCCCGGACCTAGTTAATCTTTGGTTTCCAAAAGATCGGTTTGCTTTTAAATGGTTTCTTAATTTTCCTTTTAAAAATTAAGTAGCGACTCATTTTTGAATTCGAATTTGAATTCGGAAAATGTTTTAAAAAAGCTATGGGTAAGGAAAAATTGCGATATCCACAATCTAGCGACTTTACTGGGGATCAAACCCAGAATCTCTGGTTTCGCAAACTAGAATTTTGATTTTGGGTTCACTCGAGAATTAGACTTGAAAGCATCCTTTTAATTGAATTAATTAATCTTTGTATGCCTGTTGCATTTCACTTGCATGTCTCGCCAGTCGATTGCATGGAACTATGACCTTGGAGGCTCGGGGCAACCCGGTCGGTCAAGTAATCATGGGACTGTGTGATCACCCTTGATCTCGTACCATGATTTGGTATATGAAGCATCATATCGGGTGTGTGGCAAGGGTCCCTTGTCTGACCAAAACCCAGCTTTTGCATAGTATAGTCTCTATAGAACCTTTCAAATCTTAGGAAATAAACTCTTGATTATGGTTATATGCTAGGGAGTTTGTATGCCCGAAAGGGATTACTTGAGATGATGACAATGCTTACTTGAGATAGGACGTGTAACCTCTTAATCACCTTTTAGCGAATCCTCTTTATGTCCTATGACATTTGAGAATATGCCGAACCTTGATTATAAGCTTACATCTCTTATATCATGATTAGCTAAAGCATCATTGACCTTCTATGAATCCGAATCCATAAAAAGTATGGTGATAATCCAATCAGGTTACCCTTCTACCCAAGGAATTTTTCCATCTTTGTAAGCAAACGAGATATTTTACCATCTTTATGACTTTACCCCAAGGTTCTTTTCGGAAAATCACGCTTTCAAAACCTTTGGAGTTCACTCTTTGATTAAAGCTTCAAACCAATATTTGTTCAAATATATTTTCACATGATCACCTTCAAAGTAAAAATCCAAAAATCGTGGGAATTGTTTTCGGGAGAAAGTGCTTTTCAAATGAATTTTAAAGCAAAAATTTCAGTCATCTTTGTTAAAGGATGTCCAAACATCATCGTTTTCAAAATAATTCCTAGGAATTATTTTCAAAAGATCCAAGAAATGCTTTCCAAATCCTTAAAAGGAGAAATCAGCGCACTTGACATGGGTGAGGATTTTATGTGCTTATGTGTTTATATATTCAGATTAGTTTTTTCCTTTCTTTTGCATATAGATTAGGCACACACGCAAACATGGATTGCATCCATGTGACATATGAACCATTCATAAAAAGGTTTTTTCTAAAAATGAAATAAGAGAAATAACAAAAAGTTTTTCTAAATCACTAAAATTCCTTTGTAGGGAAAAAATAGCATCAAGTTCGGGCACGGTCTGGTTTAGAGGTCCCACATCAAGGCTAGTAAGAAGGGAAAGTGACAAAGAAATGGAAGACAAATGAAATGATGGGGAAGTTGTAGAACTAAGGACACTAGTAGAACAACAAGCGGAACATATGAGACGACAAGCTGAGAATATGAATCGAATGATGGTCATGATAGAAGTAATAACATGCCTGCCACTGGTTGTAAATCCACTAATCAATGACCCGTCCATCAGTGAAGAAGGCTAGAACGATGACCCAGAGATGCTGAGAGTTGAGGTACCTAGAGCAGAAAGGGAAAGAATGGAAAGGGAAAAGACTGACAAAGAGAGGATAATGACCGAAAAGATCAAGAAGCTAGAAAGGGTGATGCGTAAGGCTTAGGGAGTCGATACTTACCTAATGGAGTTGGAAGGGCTATACAATAGGGTCTGCGAGACACTACCTGTCAGTTTTAAGATGCCAGTTTTTAACAAGTTTGATGGAACAGAGAATCCACGCAGTCATATGAGGATGTGTATTAGGGCCTTCCATCCTAGCGGGTTGAGCACTTCTATGATGGCTATCTTATTTTGGTAAACCTTAACTGGGGCTGCCTTGTATTGGTATCTCACTCTTAAACTAAGCAAAACCCGGGTCTAGGAAGAAGTGATCAAAGCATTTGTGGCACAGTATGAGTACAATCAGGACTTGGATGTCACAATTCGAGATTTGGAGACCACTAGGCAGGGAAACAAGGAATCATTTGTTGAGTATTTGAGCAGATGGAGAGAAAAAGCGGCTAAGATGGTACAGAGACCGTCCGAGAAAGATCAGATCCGGATGTTGATGAAGAACCTTTAGCCCGTCTATCAAGAGAAGATGAGATTCTAGTCGATCAACACCTTCACTGAGGTTTTTGATGTGGGAACAAGGATAGAAGATATGATCCAAGATGGGGTAATCAAGAAGGAAGAACAGCCGAATCGGTATAGAAGGCCGAGTTATGGATCAAATGGAGGGCATTCGGGGGGTCACTCTGGACCAACAGATTTCAATGCGCTAAGTGGGCCGGAGAAAAAGTTTGACATAACACCAAGAAGAGGAGGGGACAAATAGCCAAGGAAGTTTTCAGATTTGGGGGTTTCACTGTCAACCGCCCTCGATAGGCTAACGGCAAAGGGCCATCTTTGCCTGTTGGAGCCTTCACCTCTACCAAGTCCACTTTCGCCAATGTTCCGGGAGGATCTTTATTGCAAATTTCACTAGCAAAAGGGTTACTCTACGGATCAATGCATGAGGTTGAGGCATGAAATTCAGGACCTCATTGATAACAAGGTGATATCCAAGCCGCCTGTCAAAACTCCTAATGTTACTAGGAATCCGCTGCCGAATCATCATGCTGTACCACCACCGTAGGGCCTTTATTTCGTGGTGATAGAAGAGCAGACCTTCGATTTGTCTAAGCTAATCACTAAAGCCGGTGCACCAAGGAAGCCTTATAAGATGCCAGGGAATCTGATAAACTGTACTTTAGAGAATCAACTAGACTGGTGGGTTCAAAAGACTAGCAACACTGATGTAGATCAGGTAGGAGAAGACCTGTGGTACGAGAGAGACAGAGAAGAAACAGGGAAATGGAGCTTGAAAGTTGTTTTCGAAGGTGATAATCTACGGGCAAAGGAAGAATTCAGTCATCTAACCCAGTCAGTGAGACATTTTAGAGCACATGAACTAGAGAAGGATCACCTAGGGAGAGAATTGGATAAAGGGAAAGGGAAAATGAATGAAGAAGAGGAAGAAGATAGGGTTTTAAAGCAAATTAGAAAGACTTAGGCCAACATCACCATCTGGGGTTTGTTGATCGCTTCCAAATGTCACCGGCAGGCAGTTTCTGGATGCCTTGAACCAATCCGATGTTTCTATCGACACAGCTCCAGAAGACCTCGTGGGAATGATCTATAGGATTTTGACTCTTGCTATTACCTTCTCATTAGATGACCTACCTTCGGGAGGGCCTGTTCACAATAAACCGCTGTATGTCACTGTTGAATACCTAGGAAACACTGTGCCTGGTTGTCTTGTTGACAACGGGTCTGCTCTAAATGTGTGTCTATTCTGAACGGCTAAGCGCATGCGTTTGGATGAATCAACGTTCATGCCGTCTGAGTAGAAGGCGAGAGCGTATGACAACACTCAGAGGACGGTTATGGGGATAATTCTCCTTCATCTCATTGTCAGGCCTGTGGAAAAAGAAGCCAAATTTTAGTTCATTGACATTCCTGCTTCTTTTAATTTGCTGCTAGGGAGGCCATGGTTAGACAGTTTGGGTGCCATACCATCTACAGTTCATCAGAGAGTCAAATGTGTCTGGAAAAGCAAGGTTTGCGATATTCTCAGGGACAGTTGGGTCCGTCAGTCTGAAGCTTCATCAAGTGCGTCGGTTCTAGAGGTACAATTTTAATAAGAGGAGACAGGTCTGGGGGGGGGGGGGGTTTCGAGTTCATTAATATGTTGGAGGGGGAGAAGCCAAGAGAGGTCCTGCTGCTATACTTTAATCAATAAGAGATACTGTTGGTCGCCGGGATTATGAAAAAGATGGGTTTCTTCCCGGGTATTGGATTGGGTAAGAATCATCAAGGCCTACTAGAATTTCCAAGGATCCTCACTCAGACTCACACTCATGGTCTGGGTTATCAACCATTAGAGAAAGAGCTGAGAGAGAAGAAGAAGGCAACTGACGCACCATTAGACCCTTACCTGATGACGTTCAATGGATACTTTGTGAAGGAGGGAGAGGATTTCCTTTTGTGGCTTCCCAGAACCATGGGTGGATCAGAAAGACAATTTTTTAAAGCAAGGGTTTGAGATCTCCTTCCCCCACGAATTCTCTAAGTATCAAGATCCATATCTGCAGGTACCCGTGAAGTCAACTACTGCTAAAGATTGGATTGGTGCACTGGATGGCTCAGTCATGAAGAACCTGTTGGGTGAAGAAAGCACAAAAATTGAGGGAACGGGCCAAGAAGGGGTCGTATAAGACAAGGCTGGAAAAGAGCATGCTGGGGGTTGGGTACAAGAGGAAGAACCGAAAAAAGAAGAGATGGAGGAGATTACCATGACAGGGGATCTGGAGGAATGCTTCATCATCGATCTGGGAGGAGAAAGCAAGAAAGAGTGGGTTTTTGAGTCTAGTGATAGGTACCCCCCACACCCAGATTCTGTAATGGTCCAAATAAGGTGTCTTTCAATTTCCATGTCTATTGTAATCGCTCCAAAGAAAATCCATGAAAGTATGACTAATTTTGCCTACTCGAATGCGCTTAATGAATGTGATAAATGTGATGATCATGAAATACAAAATGAATTGAAAAAATTAATCGAAAAAGAAAAAGAATCTGCATGTAAAATCATTGAGAACACTCTAACGATTAATCTAGGAAATGAAGATAATCCTCAAAATAATTTTATTGGCTCTACAGTTAGCCAAGAAGAAAGCAAAGAATGAATCAATCTATTAAATGAATTCAAAGATGTTTTTGCATGGTCTTATAGCGATATGCCAAGTATCGATCCAGAAATAGTCCAACATCATATCCCCCTCTTTCCCAATTCAAAACCTGCAAAACAAAAATTGAAACGAATGAGGCCTGAATGGGCACTCAAAGTCAAAAAGGAAGTTGAAAAGCAATTGAGAGCCGGATTCTCAATGGTCAGCGAGTACCCAGAGTGGATCGCCAATATAGTGCCTGTCTTGAAAAAGGAAAGTAGTGTTAGGGTCTGTGTCGACTTTTGGGATTTGAACAAAGCCAGCCCTAAGGATGATTTCTCTTTACCTCACATTGATGTGTTAGTGGACAATACATTGACTCCTATCTTTTATGGATGGGTTCTCAGGGTATAACCAGATTCTAATGGCGCCTGAGGATAGGGAAAAAACCACTTTCATCACACCGTGGGGCACATACTGATATAGGGTGATGCCGTTTGGGCTCAAAAACGTGGGCGCAACTTACTAGCGGGCTGCTACAATGTTGTTGCACGATATGATGCACAAGGAGGTAGAAGTGTATGTGGACGATATGATTGTGAAATCTAAGGAGAGGAAAGGACACTTGGATGCATTAAGAAAGTTCTTCGGAAGGTTAAAAGAATTTAGAGTGAGGCGGAACCCTCAGAAGTGCACCTTCGGAGTCACTATCGGAAAGTTGTTGGGGTTTCTCATCAATCAGAGAGGGATAGAGGTGGACCCCACAAAAATAAAGGCCATAGTCGAAATGCAGCCACCCAAGAATAAGGAGTTAAGGGGAATTCTGGATAGAATACAGTTCATAAGCTGCTTCATCTCAAAACTCACCCTAACCCGTGACCCTTTATTTAAGCTGCTTAGAAAAAAAGAGAAGTTCGAATGGGATACCTTAAGCCAACAAGCCTTTGAAAAGGTCAAAACCTACCTTTAAAACCCGCTTGTCTTATCACCACCTGTACTCGAAAGACCTTTACTATTGTACCTGTCTGTGTCCGAAGATTCAATGGGGTGCATATTGGCCCAAGAAGGATAAGAGGGGCACGTGAAAGAGCCATTTATTATTTGAGCAAGAGGATGACCGGATACGAGTGAAATACTCAAAGCCTATTGGGCCCTAGTCTGGTGTACCTGTCATTTTTGGCATTATATGTTAGCCTTTCCTGTAATCCTGATCTCTCGAATGGACCCACTTAAATACCTGTTTGAAAAACCTATTTTAACCAGTAGAATCTCTCGGTGGACCATGATGTTGGCTGAATTAGACATCGAGTACGTCACTTCTAAATCTTTGAAAGGAAGAGCTATCGCTGAATACCTAGTCGACCTTACCATAGAATCCGGAGAAAGGGGTGAGTTTCGATTTCCAGATGAAGGCGTGATGGGGATAGAAGAAAACTTGTGGAAAATGTACTTCGATGGAGCAGCCAACCAACTAGACTACGGGGTTGGAATCATCCTTGTAGGACCAGATGGGGCTCCAACCCCTTTAGCCATCAAGCTTAAGTACAACTCAACCAACAACACGGTAGAGTATGAAGAGTGCATAATTGGAGTAGAAGCGGCGCTGGCCTTGAAAGTTAAGAAGATCGATGTTTTCAGAGATTCTAATTTGATCATATCTCAAGTCTGAGGTGATTGGAATGTGAAGCATGAGAAATTAAGACCCTATCACGATTATCTGGAGAGTTTGAAAGTACAGTTCAAGAAGATATCATTCTATTATACTACAACAAATATGTTTATTAGTAAGGAATCATGGCAAGGAAATATAAATTTCCTTGCTAAAACTATTGTATTAGCAAGGAAATGTTATTTCATTGCCAAAAGGCTGAAAAACATACACATTTGGTGACGAAAATTTAATTCCTTGCCAAAAGTGAAGTCTTTGGCAACGAAATAGCATTTTTCTTGCCAAAAGTGAAGTTTTTGGCAATGAAATAGCATTTTCCTTGCCAATAGTGAATTTTTTGGCAACAAAATCTCACATTCCTTGCCAAAAGTTGGTTATAAATCCCTTATATTTACCAACGGAATCAGTTCCCTTGCCAATAGTCTCAATTGTGGCAAGGAGATATAATTTCCTTGCTAAAAGAATGTTTTGGCAACGAAAAGGAGATTCCTCTCTAAAACCCTTCATAAACATTTCCCCCCAAATCGTCCTAATTTTCCCTCCCTTTTAAGAGAAAAAAAAAAGACAAGACTGAAAAAAAAACCTCTCAAAAGCTCAAAACCTCAAAACCCTGGTCCTCCCCTTCCACCGCCGCCTAGCCTGCTCCCACCCTTGGGTTCACCCATCACTGCCGGCATCGCCACCAAATTAGTGGATCAGGTCATCTCTCTCTCTCTCTCTCTCTCTCTCTCTCTCTCCTTCCCTCTCTCTCTCTCTCTCTCCCTCTTCTCTAACCCCTCTCATTGGCCCACCTTCGGCATTTCAACCAAAGTCCACCGCCACCACCTCTTCATCAGGTCGCCGTCGCCTTCACAGCTATAAGGCCACCACCAGTTCAACCCACATTGACCTCACGGATGAACCACCAATTCATTGTGAGTTTTTCTTTCTCTCTTTGTTTAATTTGTGGCTTTTGATCTAGAATCCACTATGTTGTTGCTTTGTAGGTTGGATTTGTTTGGCTAGGCTATGTATAGGGAGTGCTTTTGTATTTGTATTATGGAACCTTGGTTTCTTGTATGTGTTATTTGACTTTTTTGGGTAGACGTAGCTTTTCTATGGGATATATTTGGTTTTAGTGGTTGAGTGCCTTGGAGGTGTTTGTTGCATTGTCTCTATGAACAGGGCAAAACTGATTTTTAGTGGAGCAATCATTATTAGGAACCTGAGTGGGATCACATAACCATAAAGTCATTGCAGAAACAATGGCATTGTTTCTTAGATTGCAATTCACTCTGTCTCACTGGTGGTGGTACATTTGCATTGCAAAACTAGGATACACTTTTGCCCATTAGATCTGTTAGTTCAATCCTCACAAACAAAGTCATCACTTGTTAATACAACATGAGATGCTTGTATCAAGTTGAATAATTAAAAAGCATTATTTATTGGTTAACTTGTATATAGATCCACTGGACATAACACAATTTTTTTCCCACTTTCTATGAATTGGGCACTGCATGGTGCATCTCATCTCCTCGTACAAAAGATTACCCTCAAGACAAACATCCTTGCACATTTCAAAAACTGTTCACTTTATATCAACCCCAAAAGAGTGGTCTCTACCAAATGTAGATTTAAATGTAAAAAGAACATTCTCTCCTCTGCTTGTCAAAGAATACAGTAAACAGAAAAGAAAAGCAATTGAATGTGTATTTAATTTTGTAGCTCTCTAATAAAATTAGTGTATCTCGTTGTAGAATTAGTGGCCATGATATATTTGTAGAATTAATTGTCATCATATATGTCCACTTAGCATGTTTCATATACCATACAAAAGCTTCTTGTAGTTGAAGGAGCTGAATTTCCATGGGCTAGTAATGGGCTGCCAAAAAAACATTGCACTTATTTTAATTTTTTCATGAACTGACTACTAGAAAGTTATTCTTCTTCTTCTTTTTTTTTCTTTTTCAAAAGCCACCAAAAAAAAAAAAAGAACTGCTTTGATTGTAATTGGGCTTAATATGAATGAAATCTTCCTCTTTGGGCCATAGAGATTTTTTGTTTGGTTTGAGCTCATGGGCTCTTGAGAAACTTTTTTAGGCTCAAGCCCATCATTCATATAATTGTGCAATCCATCTAATTCCTCCTTTATGATAGTTTGTTTTTCTCTTTTTTCTTTTTTGGTGGTGAGGAATATCTCTAATTTATGGGCAGATGACCCAAGTCAAATACTAAATCCTGAATGCATCCAAACCGTCATTGTTCACAAATAGTTTTTAATCCTAGAAGTCTGTAAAGTGTCTATTCGAATACAAGATATTTTTATCATACAGTTCATCTGTGTGTGTTGGATTTAGTTGTGTTTTCATGTAACCAGTGTTCTAAAAATTGGCCTACATGGCTGCCTAGTTGGCGCCTAGGCGCTAGGCAGTCCCCCACTGCCTGGATTTTTTCCTAGGCGTTTGGAAAATTGCCTAACATATTAGGCGGGGTCTAGGCGGGATTAGGAGGGGCTAGGCGGGATTAGGCGGGCTGGTGTGAGATTGTAATTTTATTAAAATATGAAGGGAAAAAAAATACTCACACGAGTACGTCTAACATTAGAGAATGTATATACACTTAATGTTTAAGTTAATTATTAATAGATCCCTAATAGTTTTTTAAATATTAAAGACCTTCTCAAAATGTTTACTTATTTTAAAAAAAAAACCACAAACCTTTATGTAGATCTATTATTTGGATCCCAAATCTATAATTATTCTTAAATAACACCACATAACTTGTTTATATATCTATTATATAATTAATTTTATTGAACATTGCATGTAACAACCTTGTTCTTTACTTCTTAGGTTTTGTTAATTTTTAGTTTCTATTCTCTTTCTCTCTAGTGGGATTTCATTTGATCAGTATATATCTCTTAATTTCTAAAATTTACTGTGAAATTCTAGTCTAACTGTTATGCAAGCATTCTAAACTACCCATTTGATTGGGATACAAGGTTTAAATTTGGCTTGGTGGTTATGTGACAAATTGACTAAATGTAGTAAATCAAATGGATACCATTTGAGTGTACTGATATGTTAAACAAACAAACTTGTGAGCAATTGAATGGTGCACGTGTGTATGAGGATAAGCATTGGAATAGATAAGAGTAAATGAACTTAGAGTCCAAGTTATAAACGCAATTTACAATGTTCATCTATCATGGATAAACAATCATGTGCATGGACTCAACTGTGGGTTGGCCACGTGTGTAGTTGGTACTCAAATTTCTTGTGCCTATATAAATACATACGAACCCAGAGAGTGGAAACCAAAAAAAATAAAAATAAAAAGAAAGTAAAGGGAAGAGGAATTGCACAAATTTATACGAGTTGCAAGAGTATGGGTAGCGGTTAGAATTGAAGAAGCAGACTAAATTCCAAGTCAAAACACTGAGTATAGTGGTTGTAAATTTGTGAGTTACATGTGATGGGTAGTTGTGTAATTAAAAGCACTGTTGTGTCAAGTGGATCAAGCGCAAATCTTATTTTATTTAAATGGGATCCGGGGTGTGACAAAATTTAGGGAGTCCAAATGCTATTTTGTGTTTGATAGTCATGCACTCATCCATATCCATTGCCTTAATCGAATTGTGCCAAGACCAATATTTACTCAAGCCAACCGACCTATAGAGAGTTTGGGGTGAGCAAAAATGTATTGTTTGTAATTATGTATGTATATATGACATGTTAATGAGAGGTCTTAGTTATAGGTGATACTCAGTTTTGGAAGGCTGTGGTGATCGAGGTTGGTGCCGACGTTCTTAGATGGTCATCATTTGTTCAGATTTGAATTCAAGGTACCCTCGTGTTCTTGGGCATCCTTATCTAATTTGTTTATTTTTATTCTTGTTGAAACCGTGCAAGTTTGGGGTCTAATTATTTTGTCAAATGGGAAGAATTCAAAAAGGGTCTCTAATAAGTAATTAGATTCAAATTACTTTTCATAGAATGAATGAGTGAATGATTTGTTCCAGGTTTAAGATCGTCTTGAATAAAGAGGAAATTGTCTTTTAAAAATATGATTCTATAATGTAGAGTTATGTTGAATTTGCACAGTTTATACTAAAACAGCCCCTTATTGCAATATGATTCTATAATGTTTTTTTTTCTCCCTCTACAATTGTTTAGGTTTACCTGCATGTTTGCATTACCTTAGTACATATGGTTAGACCTTGTTTATATACTCCCTTGGAGATATGCTTTTGCATCATTATTCACTTACTAAATTAGAATTTGCACATTTTATTAGATATGGACAAGGGTTGGATACCATTGACTACCACACGATTGGGCAGGTTGAGTGAGCAATATGTAAATGGGGTAAAATCATTCATCAAGTTTGCAGTTGCGGTTAAGGACCATGAAGGTAATATTCGGTGTCCTTATACAAGCTGTTTGAACATTCTACTGTAGTTGGTCCCAATTGTTCACCTTCATTTGATCAAGAATGGGATTATGAAATCATATGTTCACTGGGTGGAACATGGGGAATCTCAAGTCTCGCGTAGCATTGCCGAGGAGCATGGTTATAATCATCAACTAGCAGATAATGATAGTGGGGCTCTGGATGGTATGGATGAAATGGTAGAGGATCGAGTAAGGGGTGAGCCGGCCGATACGACCCAGAGGGAGGAAGTGCAAAATTTTGATAGACTCATCGATGATGCAAATCGTGACCTTTACCCAGGTTGCAAAGATTTTATTCCATTGAAGTTCGTCATTAGTATACTTGATGTGAAAGTACTGAACAATTGGAGTAATAAGTCGCTTGACATGCTTCTTGGGTTACTGATGAAACTTATACCAGAGGGTAATTTGGTTCCGAAATCGACATACGAAGCAAAGAAGATAATACGTGATCTGGGCATGTCATACGAGCACATTGATGCATGCAAAAATGACTGCGCCCTCTTTTGGAAGGAGAATAAAGGCTTCGATAAGTGTCTGGAATGTGAAGAGTCCAGATATAATATTAATCATGGCAAGGGTAAGAAGATATCCCACAAGGCTCTACGTTACTTCCCATTGACACCGAGGTTGCAAAGATTGTACATATCTAAGAAGAGAGCATCAGATATGAGATGGCATAAAGATGAACACGTGGATGATGGGGTATTGAGACATCCGGCTGATAGTGCTGAGTGGAAGTTGCTAGATCAGCAATATCCAGAGTTTGCCCGGGAGCCGAGAAATGTGAGGTTAGGGTTAGCCACTGATGGGTTCAACCCTTTTGGGAATATGAGTACCTCTTATAGTATATGGCCTGTGATACTCACACCCTACAACCTAGCACCCTGGATGTGTATGAAAGAGCCATTTTATATGCTGTCTTTACTTATTCCTAGGCCGTCACAACCAGGGAAAGTGATCGACACTTACATGAGACCATTGGTGGATGAATTGAAGGAATTGTGGGAAAATGGTGCATTAACTTACGATTCCTCGACTGGTCAGAATTTTCAGATGCGTGCATCTATATTGTGGACAATCCACGACTTTCCTAGATATGGTAACATATCTGGATGGAGTATAAAGGGTTATATGGCTTGTCCCATTTGCAATGCCGAACTATATTCAGAATGCTTGAGAAATAAGATTGAGTAGACTAACCATCACTGCTATTTGCCTGAGAATCACAGTTGGCATAGGAGTAAGGCCTATAACGGCAAGCGTGGAACAAGGATTAGATCACTCGAGTTATCGATTGAAAAGGTACAAAATTAGTTAGACCGGATACCAGTTGGCAACTTAGGAAAATTTCAAGCAATCGTAAAGAAGTAAATTGGACCAAGTTAAGCATGTTATTTGAGCTTCCGTACTGGAAGGAGCAGAAGCTCCGATATAACATCGATCTGATGCATGTGGAGAAGAATATTAGTGAAAGTATCTACAAAACTATGTTGGCCATTGATGGGAAGAACAAGGACACAGACAAGTCAC
Source organism: Hydrangea macrophylla (assembly GCA_033977485.1). NCBI lineage: Eukaryota > Viridiplantae > Streptophyta > Magnoliopsida > Cornales > Hydrangeaceae > Hydrangea > Hydrangea macrophylla. The sequence goes on from CM066990.1 coordinate 37,720,501, forward strand.
GATTGGACTTGCAAGATTGGGGCATTAGGAAAGAGTTGCACTTAGAACAACGTCCTAATAGATCTTATGTCAAGCCTCGTGTAGTATTTTCACTAACCCCAAAGGACAGAGAAGCCTTTTATGAATTTTTGAAATCTGTTAAGTATCCAAATGGTTATGCTACGAACATAGCAAAGTCAGTGAGCACAAGAAATGGTAGATTATCGGGCCTTAAAAGTCATGACTACTATGTACTCTTGCAACGGATTCTACCAATCGGGATGCGCGGTTACATCGACAATAATCTTTGTATAACTCTATTTGAGTTGGGAAACTTCTTCCAAGACATGTGCGCCAAAACATTAAGGATGAGGGATTTGGAGAAGCTTGAGGAAAGGATAGTCCTTATACTCTGCAAGCTTGAGAAATATTTTCCCCCAGCTTTGTTTGATGTGATGGTCTATTTGGCTGTTCACCTTCCTCGAGAGGCCAAGCTAGGAGGATCAGTGCATTATCGGTGGATGTACCAGAACGAAACGTAGATCGTGGTGAACGTAGTCCGGGCATGACTATATTCACAGACCCAGCCCGTCCTTTCGGTTTGGTTTCAAGGTCTGCCAATATCTCACAGGAATTTCGAGAAAATGTTGAATGGTTCTTGCTTTTCAATAGCCCCGAGGTGGAGCTGTATTTCGAGTAAGTGGCTAATTGAGTGCAGCTATTATTATTGTTATCTATGCACAAAATAGTTATTTTAAATCTATTCCACATGTTGTTTTACATAGGGAACATAAGAATCAGTTACAGATCCCAACTAGGCACGATATCGCACAGATACAACAACGAGAATGTCCCAATTGGTTCCGTGATCGTGTAAGACATAAATAATTTTATGACACACCAAATGTCATGTCAGCTGCACAAAACTTGAACATCACGAGTATAAATAACTAACTACATTCTAATGCATGTGTATGTAGGTCAATACTTTGAAAGTTAACGGCTCTATAGAACAAAAGGAACAATTGTGGGTCTTGGCAAATGGTTCAAATGTAAAAGTGAAACAATATTCGGGATGCATAATCAATGGCATTAGATTTCACACCAGAGACATTGACAACTGTCGTAAGAGCTAAAATAGTGGTGTGCATGTAAAAGGGGACCTCAACAACCAGATACATGATTATTTTGGTCATTTGAACAAGGTTTGGGAATTCGAGTACATGTGTGGGAATAAAGTTGTTTTGTTTGAGTGTGAATGGCACAACACCAATACCATCAGTAGGAGAACAATCCGAACCAAGTCACATTACACAAGCATTGATGTCATAACTCGATGGTATCAAAATGATCCTTTTATCCTACCTAGCCAAGCGAAACAAGTGTTCTATCTTGATGATACCAAGTTTGGCGAACCTTGGAAAGTTGTACAACGGGTCGAGCATAGGGGAGTGTATGATCTACCGGTAGTTGTTGAAGAAAGTGGAGACTTGCCGGAACATAGTGATGCATTCCAACTGAATGAAACTATAGGGTTTGTCCCAATTGTCGTTGATGATAATGTTGCTCAATATCGTAGGGATGATATTGAATCAGAGGTCATTCTTAACGTCGATAATGACATAAATATCGATATGGATGATAACGAAGATGTTGAAATTGACTTTGAAGCTAATCAGCGTAGTGAATTCAATGATGGTATAGATAATAACATCGATTATATTATAGATGATGATATGGATTATAATACAAATTTGTAACTTTTGCTGTATGACATTTAACTTTTGCTTTCTTCCCTTGATGACTAAATGTGCTTAATGAATTTATGATTTTACCTATTATTTTGTTTGTTTACTTATTCAGATTTTTTTCATAGTGCTTAATTTTTGTGATAAATATGTTCTAAAATATGCAATTGCGTGAATTTTCGTTTGATAGTTTCACAAAATGCCCAAAGACGGGAAAATATTGGTCAAACCAGGTTATTTAGCCGCAAATAACCTTGCATATGAGAAGCAAAGGGAAAAAAATATCAATGCCAACAAACAGAGATTAGAGGACTTAGGGTTGAAGAAATTTCCTTCTTTAATGGGCCAGACCATTCAAAATGCACAAATAAGAAGGGGAAGGCAAATTTGGGGGTCACTCATTCAGATGATGACTATATACCGTCAGACGATGGAGATGACGAGTCATTTGACTCTTTAGAACATGGGGTACTACACACGTGTTTGCTTGATAGGTCGCAACTGATTCTTATAACATTATCTCGATATGATGAAATTAAAGTCTCTACATATTTATTTCCATTGTATCCTTTTTCAGGTAAGTGATATGCCCCCAGCACGTCGCCTGACATTTTCTGATCCTTCGGTATCCCAACAAGTTCAGGAGGTGGATGCCCATCTTGAGGTGAATAGTGTGCCGACTAATATGGGTGTTCGCGACGTTGTTGGAGGGGCTATCATTCAAGATGAGGGGACGGTGGATTTACTTAGTGAGCCACAGGCTAGTAGTGAGGCCTGGGTTAACAGCGCTGGTACTTCATCAAAATTACTTAGATTTATCATTTTGCGATATGATTTGCTTGATCTCTTCATTAACTAACCGAATCAATATTATGTGTTAAACAAGATCATCGACCAATAGACGGGGGCCTACACGATGCCTTGGGACTGATCTCCGGATTGAGAGAGAAGGTAAGATTCCAGTGCTCATCCCGTCTGATTTTAGGCAGCCAGTGGGACAGCATGCTACTTCTTTTGCTGTCGCTATAGGCTTACAAATTAGACATAATCTACAGAACCTGGGCGTTCGTAGATGGTCTAATGTGCCAGAAATATCAGTCCTCCCGATAATTCAATGTTTCAATGTACTTAAAATAACTCTACATTTATTTATATACTTCAAAGGCTACACATTATCGTTGATCATCTAAATGTTGTTCTTTTCAGGATAAGTTCAATGTACAAGGTGATGAGGAGGTTGTCCAGAAAGCAATGAAAGAAAAATGCGGTGAACTCCTTAGTGGTTGGAGTCACAGATTGTACAAGCGCTACAAACATCTGAGAGACACTAAGGATGCCGAATATGCCAAGAATCACGACCTAAAGAATTGCAACCATAATCAGTGGATGGATTTAATTGATGACAAATGGAGTGGCCCAAAATTTTTGGTAGAAAATCGTTTATATACAAAATTCTTAGATAAGTTTCAAGATTATGAAAAAAATCATTTAAGTTTATATATTGCTTAATGTTCCCCGCAACACCAATCAGTTGTGAACTCAGCCAATTGAGCACATTCAAAGATCAATGACTCATGTGGCTTGAAATCGTTTTCAATTAGGGCTCATAAACTGGTGCACAATCTTTATTTTTTAAAATTATTTCAATGCTATACATTATTAATTACTAACTTATTCATACTTTGAAAATCGAATGAATCAGTTAGAAAAAGGTGAAGCTATCAACTTTCTGGATTTCTACCACACTTGTCATTTCAATAAAGCGAAGAACGATTAGGTATCTCCAGATAGTAGGACTTACCATGTAAATATAATCTCTTTACTATGATTACGTAGTTAAAGTCTTCAAATTTATATATTAGATTTGATTGATTGAATGTGAATTTTTATGAAAATGATAGGAGGCGATGATCACATTGCAGAAAGAGCACAGCTAGCAGCCCAATGCAACTCCGCTAACTGCTGAGCAACTATCTATTCAATGTTTGGGTAAAAGATCTAGTGTAGTAAAGGGACTCGGCATAAGACCTTCTTCTACCTCTCATTCCACGACCATATCTCCTTAGACTGGTGAGCATGTCATGATTCTTGAAAAAAAGATGGAGGAAAAGATAGCCGAGATACAAGCTATAAACTAGAGTCGGATTCAGGAAATGGCTGCACAGATGGCAAGTATATATCAGTGGGCTCAGAGAAATGGTTATGACAGACCTGGGGGCTCATTTGGTACCGACGGAGCATCTTGGTAAGTTGAAATTTATAAATTAATTCATTGGTCTATGACTAACTAGAGTCATAGGAAAAAAAGGAACAAACAATAGACACCCGGGATGGATTCCATAGTAAAAAGGTAAAAAAAAACACCTCAAAACAACAAAAAATGAGGTTTTAAGGGCCAACTTGGAGAACCGACTATCCGGAAGACACTAGACCCACACAACCACCTCGAGTATGACTAATTAGAGTTGTCGGAACAAATAACAGACTCCCAGGGTGGATTCCCTAGTAAAAAAGGCCAAAAACACCTCAAAACAACCAAAAATGAGGTTTTAAGGGCCAACTTGGACAACCGACTGTCCGGATACCACCAAACCCACACGACCACCTCGAGTATGACTAATTAGAGTTTTCGGAAGAAATGGAACAAATAACGGACTCCCGGGGTGGATACCACAGTAACAAAAGGCCAAAAATACCTCAAAACAACCAAAAATGAGGTTTTAATGGGGAACTTGGACAACCGAAAGTTCGGCTGCCACCAAACCCACACGACCACCTCGAGTATGACTAATTAGAGTTTTGAAAAGAAATTGAAAAAATAACGGACTCCCGAGGTAGATTCTATAGTAAAAAAGGTAAGAAAAAACACCTCAAAACAACCAAAAATGAGGTTTTAAGGGCCAACTTGGACAACCGACTGTCCGGCGGCCACCAAACCCACACGATCACTTAGAGTATGACTAATTAGAGTTGGATGAAACAGAACAAATAACGGACTCCCGGGGTGGATTCTATAGTAATAAAGGTCAAAAAACATCTCAAAATAAGAAAAAAAGAGGTTTTAAGGGCCAACTTGGACAACCGACTGTTTGGATGCCACCAAACCCATACGACAACCTTGAGTATAACTACTTAAAGTTTTCAGAAGAAACAAAATAAATAACGGACTCCCGGGGTGGATTCCATAGTAAAAAGGCTAAAAACACCTTAAAACACCCAAAAAATGAGGTTTTAATGGGCCACTTGGACAATTGATAGTTCGGCTGCCACCAAACAAACACGACTACCTCGAGTATGACTAATTAGAGTTGTGGGAAGAAACGGAACAAATAACAGACTCCCGGGGTAGATTCCATAGTAAAAAAGGTAAAAAAAAAACACATCAAAATAACCAAAAATGAGATTTTAAGGGCCAACTTAGACAACTGAATATTCGGCTGCCACCAAATCCACACGAACACCATGAGTATGACTAATTAGAGTTTTGGGAAGAAACGGAACAAGTAACGGACTCCCGGGGTGGATTCCATATTAAAAAAAGGTCAAAAACACCACAAAACAACCAAAAATGAGGTTTTAAGGGCCAACTTGGACAACCTACTGTCTGGCTGCCACCAAACCCACACGAACACCTCGAGTATGACTAATTAGAGTTTTGGGAAGAAAAGTAACAAATAACGGATTCCCGGGGTAGATTCCATAGTAAAAAAGGTCAAAAAAACACTTCAAAACAACCAAAAATGAGGTTTTAAGGGCCAACTTGGACAACCGACTGTTCGGTTTCCACCAAACCCACACGACCACCTCAAGTATGACTAATTGTAGTCATCAGAAGAAATAGAACAAATAACGGACTCCCGGGGTGGATTCCATAGCAAAAAAGTCCAAAAAAAACCCTCAAAACAACCAAAAAGAAGGTTTTAAGGACCAAGTTGGACTACCGATTGTGCGACTGCCACCAAACACACATGACCACCTCAAGTATGACTAATTAGAGTTATGAGAAGAAACAGAATAAATAACAGACTCCCGGGGTGGATTCCATAGTAAAAAAGGTCAAAAAAACACCTTAAAACAAACAAAACTGAGGTTTTAAGGACCAACTTGGACAACCAACTGTCCGGCTGCCACCAAACCCATACAACCACATTGAGTATGACAAATTGTAGTAGTGGGATGAAATGGAACAAATAACAGACTCCCGGGGTAGATTCCATAGTAAAAAAGGTCAAAAAATACCTCAAAACAACCAAAAATGAGGTTTTAAGTGCCAACTTGGACAACCGACTCTCCGGCTACCACCAAACCCACACGACCACCTAGAGTATGACTAATTAGAGTTTTGGGAAGAATCAGAACAAATAACGGACTCCCGGGGTGGATTCTATAGTAAAAAAGGTCAAAAAAATACCTCAAAACAACCAAAAATGAGGTTTTAAGGGGCAACTTGGACAACTGACTCTCCGGCTGCCACCAAACCCACATGACCACCTCAAGAATGAATAATTAGAGTTGTCAGAAGAAACAAGAAAAATAACAGACTCCTTGGGTGGATTCTATAGTAAAAAAGGTCCAAAAACACCTCAAAATAACCAAAACTGAGGTTTTAATAGGCAACTTGGAAAACCGACAGTTCTGCTACCCTAAAACCCACACGACCAACTCAAGTATGACTGATTAGAGTTTTTGAAAGAAACGGAACAAATAACGGACTCCCGGGTTGGATTCCATAGTAAAAAAGGTCAAAAAACAACTCAAAACAACCAAAAATGAAGTTTTAATGGGTAACTTGGACAATTGATAGTTCGGCTGCAACCAAAAAAATACAACTACCTTGAGTATGACTAATTAGAGTTGTGGGAAGAAACGGAATAAATAACAGACTCCTGGGGTAGATTCCATAGTAAAAAAGGTAAAAAAAAAAAAATAAATACCTCAAAATAACCGAAAATGAGGTTTTAAGGGCCAACTTCGACAAACGAATGTCCGTCTGTCACCAAACCCACACAAACACCATAAGAATGACTAATTAGAGTTTTGGAAAGAAACGGAACAAATAACGGACTCCCGGGGTGGATTCTATAGTAAAAAAGGTCAAAATACACCTCAAAACAACAAAAAATGAGGTTTTAAGGGCCAACTTGGACAACCGACTATTTGGCTGCCACCAAACCCACAAGAACACCTCGAGTATGACTAATTAGAGTTTTGGGAAGAAACGAAACAAATAACGGACTCCCGGGGTAGATTCTATAGTAAAAAAGGTAAAAACAAATACTTCAAAACAACCAAAAATGAGATTTTAAGGGCCAACTTAGACAACGGACTGTCTAGCTTCCACAAAACCCACACGACCACCTTGAGTATGACTAATTAGAGTTGTGGGAAGAAGTAGAACAAATAACGGACTCCCGGGGTGGATTCCATAGCAAAGAGGCCAAAAAATACCTCAAAACAACCAAAAATGAGGTTTTAAGGGCCAACTTGGACTACCGACTGTCCGACTGCCACCAAACCCACATGACCACCTCGAGTATGACTAATTAGACTTATGAGAAGAAAGAGAATAAATAGTGGACTCCCGGGGTGGATTCATAGTAGAAAAGGTAAAAAAAAACACCTTAAAACAACCAAAAATGAGGTTTTAAGGGCCAACTTGGACAACCGACTGTCCGGCTGCCACCAAACCTATATGACCACCTCGAGTATGAAACATTATAGTTGAGAGAAGAAATGGAACAAATAATAGACTCCCGGGGTAGATTCCATAGAAAAAAAGGTCAAAAAAATACCTCAAAACAATCAAAAATGAGGTTTTAAGGGCCAACTTGGACAATCGACTGTCTGACTGCCACCAAACCCACACGACCACCTCGAGTATGACTAATTAGAGTTATGGGAAGAAATAGAAAAAATAACGGACTCCTGGGGTGGATTTTGTTTTTTTGAAAAGAGGTAAATGTAAACTCCCGGGGTGGATTCTATAGTAAAAAAGGTCAAAAAACACCTCAAAACAACAAAAATGAGGTTTTAAGTGTCAACTTGGACAACCAACTGTCCGGCTGCCACCAAACCCACATGACCACCTCGAGTATAACTAATTAGAGTTGTCAGAAAAAACAGAAAAAATAACAGACTCCTGGGGTGGATTCTATAGTAAAAAAGGTCCAAAAACACCTCAAAACAACCAAAACTGAGGTTTTAATAGGCAACTTGAAAAACCGACAGTTCGGCTACCACAAAACCCACACGACCACCTCAAGTATGACTAATTAGAGTTGTCGGAAGAAATGGAACAAATAACAAACTCCCGGGGTGGATTCCATAGTAAAAAAGGTTAAAAAAACACCTCAAAACACCAAAAACAGAGGTTTTAAGGGGCAAGACTTCCGTTTTTTTTTCTTCATCTTTTTTTGAGTGATAAGGTATTGATGTTATTATTTTACTTGTGATACAGATGGGGGCACAAATAGGGCGCAGAAGTTTGGATTGCAAGTTAGAGTTTGTGCTGCAATTTATTAGCTATGTTATGTAGTGAGATTTATTTAGTATTATTTTGGATATATGAAACGTATATTTGTTGGATTTTTTTTTGTTGTGACCTATTAGGTATTTCTTGGGTATATAATGCTTATGTTATGTTGGATGTGATTATTTAATATTCTGATATGTTGGTCATGTTTTGATCATTCTATATTCTTACATTGGACAACTTTCGAAATTTTACAGGATTAATAATAAATATTGGATTGGACAGGAATTCCTGAAGTTATTTTTAGTGATAAAACTGTTTCCTTGACTTGACTTTGAGGTCCAAAATCAGCAAGGAACCATATTTTTGTCGCTAAAAACCACATTTAGCAAGGAAAATATTTCCTTGCCTTAGATGAATACAATTGCCAATAAATTTTTTTTTTCCTCGCTAAAAACCTCATTTAGCAAGGAAATTATTTCATTGCCTTATGTTAATACCATTTGCAAGGAAACAAGATTTCCTTGCTAAAAATGACTTTTAGCAAGGAACAAATTTTCTTGCCTTAGAGTTTTGTATTTGCGACGATATTGTTTCCTTACCAATTGTCCATATTACAACACAAAAATAGGTTTTTGGCAAGGAAATTAAGCCATTTAGCAACGAAAATGTTTATCAATATAAAGGAAAAATTTCCTTGCCAAAAGTTAAGAATTGGCAAGGAAATTATTTTTCGCACTAGAAGCAATGGGTAGGAAGCTTTAGCATGGAATCGAGCGACGAAATTCTTTCCTTGCTAAAGGCTTTCACCACAAAATTTTGACTTTTCACAAGGAACTTTTTCCTTGCAAAAATACCTTTTTGTTGTAGTTACCTTCCCCGAGAAGAAAACCAACTAGCTGATTCCTTAGCAACATTAGCCTCAATGATAGAAATCCCTTTAAGAGTCACCATAATCCCACTATCCATAGAAATAAGGAATCAACCTTCATTTGAGATGATCGCAGCCCTAGAAGATGAAGGAGAAGTGCCTTGGTACAAGGATGTTTGGAGATTCATTAAAGAGGGAGAGTACCCCGAAGGAGCTACAGAAAAAGATAGGAAGGCGATTTGAAGGTTCTCTGCCCCATTTGTGATTTACGCGGATAAGCTGTGGAAGAAGTCGTATACCAGGTATAATTTGGAATGTTTATACGGAAAGGAGGCTAAGAGAATTATGGAGGAAATTCATGAGGGAGTTTATGGACCCTACATGAGCGGCCATATGTTGGCTAAGAAAATAATTTGCCAAGGGTATTACATGACAACCCTAGACAGAGATTGCTGTGAATATGTTAGGAGGTGCCATAAGTGCCAGATCCATGCAAACCTGATGCATACCCCGCCCTCCCAGCTATATAGCATGACTACGTCTTGGCCATTTTTTGTCTGGGGTATTGATATCATTGGTGAGATAGTCCTGAAGGCCTTCAATGGACACCGGTACATAATCATGGCCATCGATTATTTCACTAAATGGGTGGAAGCTGCGTCCTATGCAACTTTGAAGGCTAAGGATGTGGTGAGCTTCATAGAAAAGAACATAATTTGTAGATACGGGGTCCCAAATGAGTTCATTTCTGATCATGGCAGTCATTTCCAAGGGAAAGTCATCCCAATCTTAGAAAAGTACAATATCACCCGTCATCAGTCATCCCGTACAGGCCACAGACGAATGGGGCAGTAGAAGCGGCAGATAAGAATGTCAAAGCAATCTTGGGGAAAACGATGGACACATATAAGGATTGGCATGAGAAGCTGCCATTTGCGCTATGGTGATACTGGACTTCTGTGAGAACTTCTACATGAGCTACACCATATTCGCTGGTTTATGGGATGGAAGTCGTCCTTCCCGTCGAGGTGGAGATACCTTCTCTAAGGATTTTGGCCGAATGTGAAATAACTAAGTTAGATTGGACACGGGGAAGGTATGAGGAATTGATGTTGCTCGATGTGAAAAGGTTAGCTGCAATAAACCATACTTAGGGATATCAGAAGAGGATAGCTCGTGCTTTCAACAAAAAGGTCCGCCCAAGGAAGCTCGCTGAGGGTGACCTGGTCCTCAAAGAACTGAAAGTGCCTGTTTATGACCCCAGAGGAAAATTCAAACCCAACTGGGTTGGGCCATACATCATTAAGACTCTCCTCTCTGGATAAGCAGCATATCTTATGGACCTCGACGGGGTTGAATTTAAACAACCAATTAACCTCGATCGCCTCAAGAAGTACTTTGCTTGAAACTACTTCTTTCAAACCCTCCTACGTTGATGAACTACGCTTGACCTGATTCCCAGTAGGGGATACGTAGGTAACCTACTCGGTTCGGTCATTAATAATTATCTGAGTGGCACCCTCCGTCAAGCCTTAAACCAAATTACTGCGGACCTGATACCCGTTCTGGGATAAGTAAGCGCCCTTTTAAAAGCCTTCGGTCCATGAAAAATCTTGTGTTAAACTAGGGGCAAACTTGCGTTTGCCCGGAATCACATCAAAGCCCCAATACCAGGGGCAAACTCCGTTTGCTACCCGAAGAACCCAGATATTTACGTCAAACCCATCTCTAGATCCCCTGGCTATTAAAATAAGTACTATAAAACAACAAACAAAAATCATGGTATAGAACGATTAAGACTTTAGGCAAGGTTTAAATAAAAGTGATAAAGAGCCAAGAAAAGACATTAAAAGGAGAATTTTTCATGGAGATATTAATCGGAAAAGTGAACACTTTGATTAAACATAACATTTCTTAAGAACAAGAATACTCTTTGGGAAGAAAAATAAGAAAATCACGTTCAAAAGCGTAAAGGATAGGCAGGATTTTTCTGGAATTTTGTAAAATAAAGCTTTGTCCTATTGTTTTGCTTTCATCCATGTATGTCTACAAGTTTGTCTCTGGATCAGAGTCTAGATCTGAAGGAGGTACTCAGTGGTAGGCATGACCGAAGCTAGGATTCTCCGGAAGGGAGCTGACACCCTGTCATACCAAGCCTCAGTAAAGGCCTTCATAATAGAAGGGCGCATGATTGAACTCCTCATGAAGTCAGCAGTAATAACCTCAGTAGTATCCTGGAGAAGCCCGTACTGACGAACCACCTGGCCAGGATTATAAAAAGTGGTAGCATGCAAGCTAGGCAACCAGATACCAGGTCGCCCTGTGGATATCGCAGGTTGTTCTTTCCCCACAGCTTTTAAAAATCAATTTGTAAAAACAAATGAGTCGCCACTTAATTTTTAAAAGGAAAAAATTAAGAAACCATTTTTAAAAGCAACTGATCTTTTGCGAAACCAAAGATAAACCGGGTCCGGGGATTATGGAATGAAAGGGGAAGGAGCCCGACGGACTAAAACACCCCCTTTCATCCTATCTCGCGATAGGCCTCTACTCAACATCCTTTTTAATCAAATTAATAATCTAAGCATGCCCTCAATTAATACATATATACATATACATCACACAAGCATGTTGAAAATGGTGTAAAATTGCTAACGACAAAATATCATTCATAAGCCACGTAATACAAGTAGCAAACAACATGATGTGCAACAGAGAACTAGAAAACATACCCGGGATCCAGCCGCGAATATCAAACGTGCAATGCATGCGAGAACAAAATAAACCTAAGAAAGGACTCTAACACATATATACACATAGGGCAAAACCTAGGCTAAGGTGTCGCACATGGAGTCGAAAATCAATTTAAATTAAAGAATGGAATTAAACTAGAGAAGAGTGGAGAAATTGTACCTCAAATGCGCTACAAAAACCAAGGTTAGTACACATGCCTTAGACAAGATATAATATCAAAGAATAATTAATCTTAAGTCATGTTCAATTAGATACAACTTAGACAAAAGATAAGTCCTACTTATGAATATTAACATGTATGAATGAATGCATGAATATGAACAAGAATGAGATATGAATTTATTCACTAATTTGGATCCCTAAGCCTCTGGGTTTAATCTAAATTATCATTATTCAAAACATGGTTTGAGTCCTAAGACATTAAGAGACCATTTGAGTTGAAATAAATAAGATTAGACAAAATAGTCGCAGTTTTTATGAATTACAGAGAGCAGACCAGACGTTCAAAAATAGGAATAAAATACTTTCAACGTTTGGATCTTAATGATTTTTGGATATGTTATGCCTCTGTGAGTCTAGTTTCTAACCCAAAAAGAAAATCAAAGTTTCAACGGTTAGATCTCCGGGAATATGGACAATACTAGACCTCACTCAGGATTCTGCAATTCTCTGTCCAGAGATCTTGTATGATTTTCTAAAAATAGTAAAACAATGAGAAACACTTAGATCGTTTTAGGGTACCTTCCTAACACATTAAGGTACTTATAAAAAATTATTTGAGACCCCAAAAACTTTATTAAGGTTCTGATTTATTAATTTCAAAACGGACTTATTATTTTGAAAGTATTCTAGAACTCTGGACAGATTGTGATTAGCTCACAAAAACTATGATCAAACCTCTCTAATCACAAGATCTTGCTAAAACAAAAAATCACAGTGGTAAAACAATGTGTTATTGACACTTTTCCATTGGTTTCACTTGATTTCAACGGTTAGATTTTGAACTAAAAATCTTTGATAAAAAATAGTTTGACCCTCACTCAAAAGTGAGATCTTGTATGACCCTCACTCAGGAAGCGGTATGGCAACAGAATGGTAAATCTACTATGGGCAGACCCAGAAGGTATCACCAGAAGAGAGACCATGAAGCCAATCGCACCAGGTATTGGCAGAATGAAATAAGTGATGGATTTCTATATGATCATAGGGAAGGGGCCCGCGAAGGTGTAAAGGGTGTATGAAGAGATCAAGGCACTCCACGAGCTAAACTTGTAAGATAAAAGGTGCTCCAGCAGACAGCCTGACCCCAGCAGTACAGGCACAATCCAATCCAGCAAGTCTCACCAAGGATCAACATGATGGCACTTTTTATCTCCCGTACAGGCAATGGGAATGAGAATATCGAAAGATGACTAAAAGAGGAAGCAAGAAAGCATGTCAATTGAAAAAGTGCTGCGTCGTATTATCTGGTGCCCGCCATCATATGGGTCCCCCACGCGAGCATAGACAGAGGAAAGGCGTTCAAAATCAATTTGCCTATCATAAATGAAAGAGCTTGCCGCATTCTGAGATATGCGGAGAAGAGCAGCCAAGTCTTGAACATACCAGGCCTGCACTAGAGGAACCATTACATCTGCGGAAGGATCAGTATGCAGAATAGTGCTAAACTCCTCGAACAAAGGTCAAATCTCCTAAGAGCCAAAGCAAAAGACATGGAGTGAGGGATCCCAACACTGAATAGTAGCTTGAAGTAAGCTTTCATTCAGAATCATCCGACGGAAAGAGAAGAGGTCATTTAGTCGGAATCACTCGAAGTTGAGCCTATCAATGCCAGAGAGAGTATCCATCCATGGGAAAAGAATTTGGGAGCTAGTGGGGGCCATTATAGGAGAAAGTGAATGGGAGGAAAAGGTGTTTTACAGAGTTGTGAAGAAGGAAGGCTATAAATAGGAGTAGATCTCCCATAACATAGGCCGGCACTCGATAAAGTGAAATGACACTCAAGAAAGTGCCATACAGTAGTCCGTAAGTGCCGTAAGACAGTCACCGAATACCGCTGCGGCACTCACTGAGTGTCGCGCAGGCCTAATCGAGTGCCGCATGAAGCTATTTTTGGCCAAGACTTGTTTGTAATCTTTTTAGCCACCTGCAAACAAAAAGCTGAATATATAATAAAAGTGCACATCATGCAGCACGTACAATAAAACCAATCTATGGTCACATTCATTCATTCATTCATTCATACAAGAAAAAAGGTAATGAAAATAAAAAGTTCACTTGTCGCAGAAAGTTAAAATAAAAGGGCCAAGCCATGGTCACACATATAATGAGCAGTAGTAAAAAGCAGAAGAGCTAAAAGCAGTCATACTAAAAGCATGCAGAAAAATAAAAATAAAGCAGGTGCCTATCCTACCCCGGCTATCCAAGAGCCTTCAGCAAGAATAAATGTGTGTGTGATACAGTCATCCATATAAAAAGGCATGTCCTCTCCTGGCTCCACCTCTGACTCTGTGCCGCTGTCGCCGCATCCGCCACCACCTTTGCCACTGCCTCTGCCTCCACCTCAGGCGCCACTGCTGCCTCTACCACTGCCTCCACCTCATCCAACACCGCTACCTCTGAGAGCTCTGCTATAATCAATGCCAAACTGCTGGAGTCGCTGCTCGAACTCCCTCACCCGCAAGGACAGTGCCCGGATCTCATCATCCTGAATAAAAGAAAAACGAATAGTCCAGTCTAATTGTGCTAAAAATGAAAGTAAGTTTAGTAATAGTTTACCTTGGCCCTCGCCTGTGCCTCCGCATTCATCCGCGATCTGTCAGCCTAAAAAAGGGAATAATAAAAAAGTGGTCAGAAAGTTAGAATGAGAACATGAGTGCTTTAATCAAAAGTCATGTTTTTAAAATACCCTCCATTCTCAACCATATATCCACTCTCTCATGCTACAGGCGTAGAGCAAGCCCTCCTCTGCGTAGTTCGGTGGGACATGGTCATACTGGAGTGGAATGGTGGGAGTACCAGCCTGATATCTGGGGACCGTGGTCATGATCTGATCGCCATAGGAGACTGTCCAGAGGCTCCAGTCCCAGGCCAGTAAAGCTGGAGCCCGAACTGCAGCGGGAACGGGCTACAAAGAAGAAAAAATGAATTCAGGCAGAAAGCATGCATGCATGATCAAGAACTAAGAGAAAGATTAAAAGGCTAAGAGATAATCTCCCGAGTCACTACCATCAAAGGGAAGTTCCTCATCAGTCTGTCAGCACGGAAAGCTGCATACCCATCAGGAGGCTCCATGAAATCATGAATAGAGAACCCAGCTAAGGCGACCATGAGTGCAGAACCCTGGAGGGTCCCCATAACACTCATGGACTCGGGTGGGGGACGCGGCACGAATAATGAATCAGCAGCCAGTGACTGCCTGGTCACCCTCTGTCCCAAATACCACTCTCGAGCATCTGGGCCATCTAGTAATATCCTCTGTGGCTCGTACCTAGCTGACTGCTGAACCCCTCGAGAAGTGTCGGGAAGCACGTCAAGCTAGGGCTGCCATCGGACGTGCGACTCTCGTATATTCATCAGGAAATTCCTGAACGAAATGAAGTCATGAGCCCGGTCTTCCATCCGTCCCGCTCCTTCACCCATTTCAGTCCCTGGGGTATGATGAGGACGTCCGTTGGTCGCGTCTCAGGCGACATCATGTGTAGATACTCATGAGACCAGATCTATAAGAAAGAAAGAATAACATAAGTCTCAGTATAGATAAATAAAGATATTTAAAGAATTCAAGGCTTGATTTCAAAGTAAAGATTGACAGAAGGAAAGATGTACCTCCCAAGCACTCCAAAAGCCGCTGGTAGAGCACGGGCGATCTTGGGATATGTCCCCCATATGCTTGTATAGGATGGCTAACCCTGCACCAGCCCATTCGTACTGATAGATCTGTCCCATGACCTTCAATGACCCTACCAGTGCTATAGAGATCCTATCACCTCTAGTACTCTGTAGTGAACACCATAATAGGTACATGATTAAGCCTCGGTCCATCTGCTCATCCATGAAGCCCTGCTGGCCCTTGAATGTATCCATGAACCACTTGGCCATGACCAAGGTTCCTTGGGAATAATTCCTAGCAATGGCAGCACCCGATCCCACTCTGTCACCGTATTGAGGTAGCGGAGGCACTCCCCCCCGAAGGGGATCCCTTTGATCATGCTAAAATCCAGCAGGGTCATGGTCATCTCCCTGAATGAGAAGTGAAATGTGTTGGTGGTATCCCACCACCGCTCGGAGAGAGCATGTATTTGTCTCAGGTCATTAGAGCTCTTCGTCAAAAACTTGACGAAGTCCCCAAAGCCCGCCGCATTAATATAACCCCGTACGGTCTCGCTCAGCTCCTCATACCAAGCAAAGCCATGGGCCAGGCTGCCATGCCCCTTTAGGACACTGGTTGGAGCTGCAAGAATCACAAAAATGGTGTCAATAAAGGAGCAGGTGAAAGAAAAAGAAGAAAATAAAAGAAATAACAATTAAAAAAACATAATAATAAAAAATATGTATACATAATAATAATAAAAAGGAGAATGATAATAAAGGATGGAGGAACACTAAAAAGGGTGGAGGAGAAATCATTCAAGATACTTAAGAGATTTTACAAGGTTTGACGCTCGTACTCTTGGTAACATGCCTCACATCCTTTATGTGAGAGGGCTTAAAAGAAATATCGGTTCAAGATATATTCAGATCGATTTTGAATGAATAAAAGGGGGATCGTAGAGCTCAGAAGATTCACAAGCATGATGGTCATTGTTCATAAGGGATATTTGAAGTCTTGACTAGCATATGCCGCATTCAAAAATCCTTGATAAAAATTGAAAAAGAAAAATATAATAATAAGGTTGAATGTGGATGAGTAAGCATAGATACAATTGAAACGCTAGAAAATTCTACAAGCACAACATTTGCAGTCGTAAGAAGACATTTGAAGTTATGTTGATTATGCATTGCATTCATAAAATTCATAAGAGAGGAGAATTACACGAAAAGCAAACTAGAGGAGGCATGAATACATGTCGCTGGAATGCCCATATAGATAGATGCTCGTCCGGATCCCAGAGCAAAAATGTAGGGTCTGATGAGGAGTGGCTACATGCTTGGCCTTCTTTCTGCTACCCGAATGGCTCGCCATGTCAAATAACTTGTTAAACAAAGAGTGAGCTGAGGGTTGAACCTTTGAAAGAATTCAAGAAAATAACCAAAATAAAGAGAATTTTGAGATTCTAATCGAGAGGAACTGACCTGTAGATCCTTTAGGTCAATACGTGAAAAGCAAGAAAAATCTCCAGAGGATTTCGGATTGGAGAGAAAATGAGAGTGAAATGGGAAATGGGAAATGGGTTGAAACCAAAAGCGTATAAGCAATCTGCCACTTAAATGCGGCACTCGGTTTTTCGTGCCTGACAGTTGATAGAGTGCCCGTGAGTGCCACACGGCAGTCACCGACTGTCGCAAAATTAATCGTGTGCTGTGTTTAAGGCGAGGAAAAGATATTTTGTTCCACCCAAAATTCAAAATTGGGTCCCAAAAATTGAATTTAAACCCCCAAAAGTTTCCCTCAGTACACTTTTAGCCCCCATAGATGACTTCCAAAATCGTATTGGTTCCCAAATTTGGAAAATTAAAATGAATTTAAGTATGTTCGACTCCAAATTTTGAAGATTGAGAGAATTTGAGTTTGTTTAACACCTGACTTTGGAAATTAAAATGAATTTGAGTCTATTCGACTCCATGTTTTGAAAATTAAAATGAATTTGAGTCTGTTCGACTCCTGGTTTTGAAAATTAAGAAAATTTATGTCTAACTGACTCCTGATTTGGAAAATTGAAAAGAATTTGAGCTTGTTTGACTCCAGAATAATCTGATTATGTTTTACTCTTAAATTTTGAGAATATAACAGATTTATGTTCTCGGTCCTCGCAACAGATGTGCGTTGGCCCCGCTTTTGAAAATATAATGGATTTATATTCTCGGTCCTCGTAATAGATTTGCATTGGCCTCGCTTTTAATAATATACGAATTTATATTCTCAGTCCTCGTAACAGATTTATGTTGGCCCCGCTTTTGAGAATATAACGGATTTATTTTCTCGGTCCTTGCAACAGATTTGCGTTGGCCCCACTTTTGAGAATATAACGGATTTACATTCTCAGTCCTCGCAATAGATTTGCGTTGGCCCCGTTTTTTAGAATATAACGGATATATATTCTCGGTCCTCGCAACAGATTTGCGTTGGCCCTATTTTTGAGAATGTAATAGATTGATATTCTCAGTCCTCGTAACAGATTTGTGTTAGCTAGTCTTCGAGAAACTTCTCTGGTTACCACAACACACATCATGCAACAAACACAGGAAATAGAGCAAACACATCCGACGAGGCCAAAGGGCTGCGGATTATCAGAGCAAACAGGCATTGTCGCGAAGTGCCGCCCAATCAATTGCACTTGTCTGTACGCTCACAAAGCATCAACCTGAGGGTTGCAGGAACTCAGAATTCTAGTAGCAACTCATCTTTATATTGAGTCAACCATGAACATTAGATAACATAGACCATGAACTGCATCTAGGCACGTCGGGACAACTTGATCTCGAAACATGTCATTTGTAGAGCTTGAAATTGCACTGACCACCGTCATTTGCATTAGCACGTGTATCACGACAGGATAGGTTCATTCATCCATTTGGCTACTTGTGTTTGTATGTTCGATCCTTCACCGAACTATGTCTTGGTCTAATTCCTGAGTGGATACGTAGGTAGCTCACCGATGAGCACGACTAACTTGAACCTTGCTGCGTGCTTGTTTTCTTTTACAACGTATTTTATTTTTACCTAAATCTGATAGTTTGGTCAAAGACTTGTCTTTACACAGGCTTCGACATTTACTTGTGACACACGTTGCTCCACAAGCTTTGTCGAAGACGGGCATACTCTAGACACCCCAATTTTGACCAAACGTCGAAAAAATGGGAGTATCACCTTTAAGATCCAATGATGACCTTGCAGTGGGACCTCTAAACCAAATCGTGCCCGAACTAGATGCTATTTTTACCCTACCAAAGGAAACATTTTTCAAAAGATTTTTCTATTTTCTTTATTTTTATCAAAGTCTCTTATTATAAATATTTTTGAAAAAGTTTTTATAAGATGAAATGGTTCATATGTCACGCGGATGCAATGCATGTGTGCGTGCGTGCCTATTCCATATGCCAAAGAAAGGAAAATTCTAATCCTAGGAAATAAACACATAAGCGTATAAAATCCTCACTCATGTCAAATGCGTCAATTTCACCTCTCATTGTGATCCTTATTACCCCTTCAAGGGTTGGAAAAAACGATGAGATCTTTCAAATACTGATCCTCAAGGATTTTGAATCTTTCATTTGAAAATGAGGATGTGAAAATATTTCTCAATAAAGATGATTGGATTGAGATTTTGCTTTTGAGAAGCAATTCCCCAGATTTTTGGGTTCTTCCTTCAAATGTACCTTAGGAAAGGGTTGATTTGGAAAAAAGTGAACTCCAAAGATTTTCGAAAGAGCAGTTAACTGCTTTGGAATAAAGATCGTAAAAAGTCTAATTACTTTTAAATATGTAAAAATTCTTTGGGTAGAGGGATCACATGATTGGATCATTACCGCATTTTTTTTCATGAATTCGGATGCATACAAGGTCAATGATGCTTAGCTAAGAAGATATAAGAGATGTAATCTTACAATCAAGATCCAGCATGTTCCCAAATGTCGTGGGACATAAGAAGGAATTGCTAAGAGATAATTAGAAGATTACATATCCTATATCGAACAAGCGTCGTCATCATCTAAAGTAATCATACAAAACTTCCTAGCATATAACCTTAATCAATGGTTTATTTCCTAAGATTTGAAAGGTTCTATAGAAACTACTATGCAAAGGCTGGGTTTTGGTCAAATAAGGGACTCTTGACACACATCTGATAGGATGCTTAATATATCAAATCATGGTACGAGATCAAGGGTGATAACACAGTCCCATGATTACTTGACCGAATGGGTTGCCCCGAACCTCCAAGGTCATAGTTCCATGCAATCGACTAGCGAGACATGCAAGTGAAATGCAACAGGCATACAAAGATTAATTAATTCAACTAAAAGGATGCTTTCAAGTCAAATCCTCGAGTGAACCCAAAATTAGAATTCTGGTCTGCGAAATCAGAGATTCTGGGTTCGATCCCCAGCAGAGTCGCCAGATTGTGGATATCACAGTTTTTCCTTGGCCATAGCTTTTTTGTTTAAATACTTTTTCAAATTCAAAACACAAATGAGTCACCACTAAATTTTAAAAGGAAAATTAAGAAACCACTTTTAAAGTAAACTGATCTTTTTTTTTTGAAACCAGAGATTATCTAGGTCCGGGGATTATGGAATGAAAGAGGAAGGAGTCCGATGGACTAAACACCCTCTCTCATCCTATCTCGCGATAGGCCTATACACAACATCCTTTTAATCGAACTATTAATCTAAGCATGCCCTCAACTAATACGTAGATATAAATATACATCACACAAGCATGTTGAAATGGTGTAAAATTGCTAATGACAAAATATCATTCAAAACCAAGTAGTTCAACTAGCAAGCCATATGATATGCAAATAGGGAACTAGGAAACTTACACAGGATTCAGCTGCGAATTTGAAACGTGCAATGCATACAAAAGGGAATTCCTATTAAAAGGGTCTCTAATCACGTATACACACATAAAACAAATTTTAATTCAAATGTGTCGCACATGAGGTCAAAAAATTAATAAAATTAAGGCATAATTAAACTAAGGAATAGTGAAGAGATCATACCTCATTGGTGCTACAAAACAAGGGTTAGACCACATGATATTCAAAATATAAAGTTAGATGATAATCCTAGGCTTCTAGCTTAAATCTATCAAATGTAATTAAACCTAAAGCAAACGAATCCTAATTATAAACGTTAAGCCACATGGGCGAGTATGTATGTGAACAAGAGTAAATTATGAAGTATTCATTAATTTGGGTCATTTAAAGTTTGAATTCGAGCTTAACTAATCATCATTGAATCATGGTTTAAGTCTTAGCTCATGAAAACACCATTTAAGCCACTATTTACAAAATTTACCACATCTGTCACAAAATTCTAGAAATTCCAAAGAGCAAACCCAGACTTTAAGAATTCGAAATGCATACTTCCGATGGTTTGATCTTGATGATTTTTGGTCACAAGGTGCCTTTGTGAGTCTAGTTTCTAACCCAAAAAGAAAATCAAAGTTCCAACGGTTAGATCTCTCGGAATCAAACAAACACTAGACAACACTCAGGAATTTCCAACTCTCTGTCTAGAAATTTTGTATGATTTTCTAAAAATAGTAAAAAAAATCGAAGGGGGGTCTTATTAACACATTAAACTTCATAGGAAAAATTATTTTGGGCTAAGGAAACTTGGTTAAGGTTCTGATATATTTATTTCAAGGAGGTGTTACTGTTATGAAATTCTAGACAGATTGTTGTTGCTCGGCAAAACTCATGACCAAACTACTTTAAACATGAAATCTCATGAAAAAAAATTACAGTGGTAGAACTTTGAGTTATAGACACTTTCCCGTTGGTTTCATTCAGTTCCAACGGTTTGATGTTTAACTAAAAATCTTTGATGAAAAGTGTTTGATGAACTCATTGCATCTTTGTATAGTTGATCTTCCACTTGCCAATTTTAACTATCAAACCATCAAACTTGGCTTTAGTTAAACTAATTCTTCTACCGTTTGATGGTCATGGAAGACTAATGACTCTTATACTTGATAGACTTTAATGAAGTATAAAGAAACTTCATAAGGTCCTTGAATAACAATATCAAACCATGGAGATAGATTTGAACTTGTCAATTAAACATACTAATTATCAATCCTAATCTTCTTATAAACCATGAACTTATAAGAAGACCAAAAGATTTCAAGTCAAAAGATTCAAATAAGACATCGAAAGTCCATAAATCCCAAGAGATGAATATAATCGAAAGTAGAGACTCAACATTCAAACATTAGCCAAGTTAACATGCATTTAAAGATTGATTTAATCTAGAGTCTACCTCTAAATATCTTCAACTTAGTGATTTGGAGGAGTTCCACAAGTTAGTCAAGCTCTTCAACTCTAACTCACACACAAACTTAAGTATATTTAGAAAATTTTCTAGAGGTTTAGAGGAAGAAGAATCAAGATAAGGTTGGAATATTCAAAAAGCTCATCCTCTACAATGGGATATTCACCCTCTTTATATAGGCAAACTTAAAAGGGTATTTTTGTCATTTTAGGAGCAAAAGAACTAATTTTATATATCCTTTTGATGGTACAAAACGCATTGTATTACAACTGTCTGCCTGAAAATGCTACACTTACTAGAGATGGAAGTGGCAGTCAGTGATAGCCGGTACGGCACTCAATGGATGCCGCAGCGACATTCATTGATTGCAGCAGTGGTATTCACTGAATTCTGCGGATAACTCCAGGAACTACTATTTCTTAAATTTTGTGGCACTTGAATGAAATTGGCAGCAATCACCAACTATCGTTGCGGCACTTACTAAATGCCGAACGGTATTCAAAGAGTGCCGCACCGGCAACCCGAGAGTGTCGTAGAAGTATGCCATGTGCTGTTTTCTCTATTCTCTCTTTTCTTTATCTTTTTTCTCTTTTCTTTGTTTTTGTTTGAATTGAAGAGCCTTTAAAGAGCTTGAATTATCTTTGGAAGCCCTAAGTTAGTGGGACATTGTAATCATTGGATCTTAGAGGTGATACTCCCCTTTTTCCGACGTTTGGTCAAAATTGGGGTGTCTACAGGTAGACTGGACATATGGCCCATCCTCATAAGTTGGTCAAGTTTTCTAGATAGTTCTTGTATTTTGATTGAATGACTTGACTTGAAACGCTCCTCTCGCTTGGGTTTAGGTGGAAGACACCCCTCAGGACGTACCGACATGGTTTGATGCATCGAATTCTCACTTAGCGTTTCAAAAAATTTTTATGCCTCGTCGGCGCTTTTTTGTAGGAAGGTACACGCACAAACGACATCGACGGTATTACAAAGTGAAAGAACAAGTCCCTCGTAGAAGATCTCTACCAATTGCCACCTGGGAACTTGATGATGTGGGCATGAACGCAATAATTCTTTAAATTGATCCCAAGTGTCATAGAGCGCTTTCCCATCTTGCATTACAAAGTTCGTTATGGATTTTCTTATCTGATTAGTTCTTGTGATAGGGAAAAAAACTTTTGTAAAATGCGGTATGTAATGCTTCCCATGTATTAATAGTGTTTGGCTTAAGAGACTGGAGCTAATACTTCACTTTATCTTTCAAGGAGAATGAGAAGAGACGCAATTTTAATTCATCATTAGTTAGGTTTTGGATTTTTAATGTAGAGCATACATCTTGGAAATCTCCTAAGTGATGATAAGGATCTTCTTTAATACGACCATGGAATAGTGAAGGGAGTAGGGCGATGGTAGATGACTTTATCTCAAAGTGAGATGCCGTCACCTCCGGTAATTCGATACCTGCTTGTGGCGTGTAGACCATAGGAATGATATAATCTTTAAGCAGAGGAGGTGGAAGTATATTAGGATTATTTTCATTATTTCCATTGTTCCCGTTGTTTCCAATGTCAGCCATTGGAATAGGTTTGATGTTAATAATTCTAGTTTTTCTTAAACGTTTAAGTGTGCTTTGAATTTCGGCCAGAAATAACGATGACAGTTTCGGAGTTGATTCGTCATCTAATAACAGCTGAGCTCTAGAAGCTTGGGTTGAAAACTTAAGGACTCTAAGGGTACGTTCAAGTTCAGGATCAAAAGAATGTAATTCGGGTTTACTTGAATGCGTACCAAACATTAATAAAAAAAATGACACTAAGATAAATACTGACTCAAACAAATATGAAAGACAACCATACAAATAAGACAACAAGCACACGACTACAAATGCAGTAATTCGCGTCAAAGACCAGTGCCCCGGGTTTCCTAGCTAATGCACGTGCAGTTCACCCCTAAACTAATGCAAATAATGTGTCTTAGCGCCCTGACTTACAGTAGTTTGAAGCAAATTTTAAAGGAAGCTATTTACTTGATTTTTTTTTTATTTTTTTTTTTTCTCGTAAGCTCCTTGGATGTGCTAAGCTATTCCTCTCCAAAACGCTAAAATTTGATGACTTGAGAAACTACAAAACAAATGAAAATTTTAGTGACTTAAAATAAAAAAAAGTACCTAATCTAATATTTGTGAATTAACCAAATTAAGATTCTAAAACTAAAGGTAGTAATTTGCAATCCCCGGTAACGGCACCAAAAATTAATCTTGTCAGAATGAAGATATAAAAGTATGCTTTACTTTCTAAAGATTTGTAGTGTAGAAGTAAAGGTCGAATCCACAGAGATTGAATTACTAAAGCACTTTAATTATAAAAACCCTAGATCTAGTTAATTAAGAAAACAGAACTTTGATTTTAATTTTAATTAAACTAAGAACAGTGAAAATAAATCTAAACTATGAACGCGTTTAAAAGTTGTTTCAATAAATATGTGTATGGAACCTAGGATTGCAAATCTACCACTAGCTTCATAATAAGGGTATCTATGCATTCAATTAGCTTATTACATTGGATGATAATGGGGAGTTGTAGCTACAAGCCCAATTCCTCTGTCAAGAAGATAACGACGATTCAAGCATCAACATAATTCATCTTCGGTTGGCATGAAGTGTCTCACACTAAACTAGGGTTGCGGCTCACTTCGTCTTCCCTAGGCATGAACTATTCAACTACTTGATATCACAATTCAAATAAGCACTATTACATGTAAATAATCCATACAAGCACAGCAAATATAGACTATTGAGCACATCACATCCAAAATAGATCTACGACAAGAATAGATTTTGAAAGCAATGATTTATTTCAATGAAGTTCGATTTTATTATAAAAAATCCTCTAAACATGTAATCATCATCCATACATAATAAATCTAAAAGAAAAATATAAAATACACCCTATTACTTGGCTAGGGTTTCATTGAAACCCTAGATCTCGGTCTAGGCGGTCATAGAATCAAGGATTGGCAAGAGGTTAATGGAGGAGGCCATGGGAATCCTTAGTCTTCTTCTACTTCTCCTTGCTTCCCTCTCTTCAATGGCTGAAGTTTTTTTTAGTTGTAAAAGGATGTGTACAATGTTGTGTATATGTTGTGTAACCCTAAAGTTGATTTAGAATAGGATTTATATAGATTTTGGAAGGATTAGGAGGCTTTTCTAACTCCAATTGCACTTAAACTTTCGTATTTTCATTTCTGGACATCATATGCATAAACCACCTTCGTTGGGTGCTCTAATTTGACGAAATACACATTTTTGGTTTCTTCACAGGATGCTCGCACGGCCGGCTCAAGCGAGGTGCTTTTCACTGCACTGCGCACTGATCGTAGAATTGTAATAACTTTTTGCTCAGACCTCGGATTGACTCGTCATTTGGGGTCATGCGTCTGTAACTCGAAGATCTACATTTGATATCTCTGGAGAAATATCTCAAATCTGAAGTATTCCTTGTCAAAAATGCAATTTACCGAGGCCGCTACTGCATTCACTTTCGCCGGAATCACCTTTTGTGCTCAGAATGTCTTCCAAAGCCACTAATCATTGAATTTTAGTGCATTTTCAAGTTAAAGCTCCAAAACCTACAAAATATAGAATACATATTAAAAAAAACTAGTAACTAAATAAAATGGGCTAACAAAGCGTAACTTTAGGACTATAAACGGGAACTATTCGTCGTTGATCAGGGCTCGAAACCCGAAAGATTTTGGGACTTTATTTTATACTTACAACTTAGAGGAGGATTGTAACACCCTCCAAGATGCTTTGACTTCTGTAGATGCTGACTTTTGGCAAGAAACTATAAATGATGAAATGGCTCGAAATGGTTTTAAAATAAATGAAAGTGACAAATGTATTTATTACAAATTTGAAAACAACATTTGCACTATTATTTGCTTATAGATGGCTTACTTATTTTTGGATTAAATATTGATGTCATTAATGATTTTAAATCTTTCTTATGTGCTAACTTTACTATAAAAGATTTAGGAGAAGCTAGTTTAATTCTTGGTATTATTATTACTAGGTCTAAAAAGGCACTTTTGTTAGATCAATCTCATTGCATTGAGAAGATTCTAAAGAAATACAATTACTTTAACTGTAAACCAGCATGTACTCTACATGACCGTAGTGTAAATTGTTCAAGAGCACTGATAATAGTGTTAGACAAACTGAGTATGCGAGCATCATTGGTAGCCTCCGTTATGCTACTGATTGCACTAGGCCTGATATATCTTATACTGTTGGAGTACTATGTAGGTTTACTAGTAAACCTAGTATGGAGCATTGACATGCTATTAAAAGGGTCATGTGTTACATTAAAAGGACGATGAACCTAAATTTACACTATAAGAAGTTTTCCACTGTCCTTTGAAGGATATAGCGATGCTGAATGGAATACTCTATTAGATGACTCCAAGACCACTAGTGGATACATTTTTTGTATTGCTGGAGGCGCAGTTTCATAGTCTAAGAAATAGACTATTTTGGCTTAGTCCACGATGGAGTCAGAGATGATAGCACTAGCTTCAACTAGTGAAGAAACAGGTTGGCTAAGAAACCTGCTGTCTGATATCCCTTTATGGGAGAGACCGATGCTAGCTGTCCTAATCCACTGTGATAGTACCGCGGCTATTGCAAAAGTTAAGAACCATTATTACAACGGCAAGAAGCGATAAATATGTGGCAAGCACAACACTATTAGAGGGTTTCTCTCTGCTGGGGCTGTAAGAATATTGGATAATGTGCAGTCTGAGGAGAACTTGGTTGATCCTTTGACGAAAGGGTTAACACGAGAGAAGGTTTGGAAAACCTCGAAAGGGATGGGACTAAAACCCTTAGATGGTTGATTCACTTGTGATGGTAACCCAACCTACAGACTGGAGATCCCAAAAAATAGGTTCAACAGGTATTAACAAGTCATGAAGTGATGTGAGTGGAATCATGCTAGTTTACAAATGTGGGGTTTATACTCCATGTTCATCCCTAAGAAGCATGACATCATGAAGCGATAGAAGGCTAAGTTATCTTTAACTCTTAATGAGATATAAACTCTATGTGGAGTGGGGTACCAAGCTATAGGAGTATCCTTGTTAGACTCACCTATGTGAATGTGGAAGTGTGGCCGCTTCCTATGGAATTTTGGCAAATTCTATAGTAGCATTCGCTATACTAGGATATAAGCACATGGCCATAAAATGCTAGCTTTTTGAACTTCACCCTAGTAGGATTGTGTGTGTGGTATTCTCTGAGATAGAATTCAAAACTACGATTACTTTAGTATAATCGGAAGCACTATCACTACGTAAAGGTTCAAGTTGAAAAAACACCTTTACTTATGCATAATGTGATGATCAGTTGCTCGATGAACTTCAATCTTTTTTAATTAAAGTGGGGGATTGTTGGGCCGAGGTGGTTTGGTTGGGGCCAAAGTATAATGAAAAAAGAGAGGGAAAAATTTTTGTGTAAATTTTTTAAAAAGGCTCTTTTGTTTGCCTCCAATTTTAAAGAGAAACCAAAAGCTAGAGTTTTTACTCTTGTCCCACATAGGAGAATTAGAGGATACTGAAAGGCCATATATATAGATGTGTGTTATCTAAGGGTTGGACCCTTAGGGGTAACCAATTTTGTCGATGGGAGAGGACCTAGACCCAATCCATAGAAACACACGTGCGCGCGCACGTGCTCCGCCACTGCCGTCCCGCCCTGCCCCACTCCTTTCTGTTCAGGGCTGAGCTCAGGCTCGGGCGTGGGTATGGGTTGGGCTTGGGGCTTGGGGCTTTGGTCCACTCCTATGTATCTTTTTACAAAAAATGTAGTTTTATTTTGGGATATAACCATTTAGGGCAAGCATCTTTTGACTTGGGCTTGGTCTGTGGGATTTGTTTC
Source organism: Hydrangea macrophylla (assembly GCA_033977485.1). Classification (NCBI taxonomy): domain Eukaryota; kingdom Viridiplantae; phylum Streptophyta; class Magnoliopsida; order Cornales; family Hydrangeaceae; genus Hydrangea; species Hydrangea macrophylla. The sequence continues at coordinate 37,748,409 of CM066990.1, forward strand.
CTCCAGAATTTCCTCCCTGGTCTTTCTCTCCCAATTAATTCCCCAACATTTATCTCTCCAACGTTCTGATAAATCTTTCCTATTTTGCTCTCTTTTCACACAGAACAACAGAAAGAAACAAAACATATTACAAAAGAGAGAAGAGATAAAATGGTTTTCCGTCCTATATTTTTTTTCTGTTTCAGAGCAACGACTTTGAAAGGGTGAGAGTATTCTGATCTTCTTCCGTGCAAGGAATTTCAAGACAGAGCCGAATTTTGGGGCTAACTTTATCCTGAGGACGGCGTGGTCTTTCTGAACTGCTAACACAAATTTTTTGGGTAGAGCCGCAAAATATCTTAAAGAGAGCGACATTGTCCGCGACTCAACCCAAGAAATCGTTACAATAGGGCTATTGCTTCTGGTAACATGATTCCATTACAATTTTTGTTTCAACAAATATTGAAAATATTACAATTCTAAAGGTGAATTCCAACAACATTACCCAAAAGTGTAAAGGGACTAACATGTGCTCAAGCTAGGTCATATCTTACAAATTAACATAGATGATCAAAGAAGTAAGATCAAAGTACTTATAAGGTCCATAAATCGAATCTAACATGAACACGACTTAAAAAGAATCTAAGTTAAAAGACAAACAAGTGTCCGAATCAACACGAATAAGCATTTACTATTAACATGCATCCATAGATGACTTAAAGTCCTAAATACATGTCCAAATACACTAAGTCTAAAATTCTGGTATATTCTAAGTAAAGGGCTAAACATGTGCCCAAATCAAGTATCAAATAAATCAAACTACAAGGTTCACATCTATTATGAGAATGACGGCTTATAGGAAGTATTATAGAGATAAATTATAATTTCCATAACTAAAGATAAAATGTAGTTCTGTGAATGCCACCGCGATAAATGCAAGTAAAAAAAGCCCATACGCCATGCATGCTATGATCATCACCTCAGTACTGGACTGTGAGTTACACCCCACTGGGAATGTAGCATACCAACCTTCCGAGAGCTAATCGACTATGAGTTGGAGTTTGGCATGTTCTTAGGTACATCCACCCTGTCCTCACACACAACTCACATTTGGATTTTTATCACAATTGTCCTCTTTTTGAGATCTATCCCCTTATGAGATTTCTCATGCACATGTCATGTCGTGCTATGAGTTTTGCCTATTTGACCACAATGTTTCGAATCCCTTGATTCTAATGCCAATGCCCACATACATGAATGAAATTAATATTTCTAAATACATATTTAATATCAAGAGGCACTTATCAACGATAATGAAATAATTGATTCATTATGTTTCACATAGTTTCTAAACTTTTAAAGGAACATTACCAAACAAGTTCTAGAATTTCAAGAACACTCAAGTTAACACTTTAACATATTTTCCTTTTACTTAAACTAAAATAGATACATAATCATTTAAGCATCTAAATCTTCAAATCAACACCTATGCCTTTGTAACATATTCTTCACTTAATTATTAAACACATGAACACTAGGCATTTAATCTCAAGTAAAATCCTATAATCATTTAGGCATGCTTTTCACCCCAAGTTAGTAAACAAGTAAACAACTAAGCAATTAGGGCAATTATAGCAAGAAGTCAAGTTTTTCTTACATAACATTTCAACAAAATTAGGAGGGAAAAAGTACTTGTTTAGTTAACTTCCATAATTTCTAACATCAAAACACAAATTAAGTCTAGATATTAATTTCATAGCATAGCAAGATATAAAATCCTACATGTTCTTGAACAAGAGACACCCAAATACAAGCCCAATTGAGAGAGAAGAGAAACCCAAAAGTGGATGGATGGTGAAAATAAGAACACCAAAAGATAGCCCTTGTTGAGGTGATCATTTTTGCTCTTAAAGGTTTGCTCCGAAATTGACTTGAAGGTTCTCAAAATGAAGCTTTAAGGTTGAAGCTTCCATGGGGGTTTGGTGCTTCCAAATAAAGAGAGAGAATAAGAAAGGAAAAATGAGGGAGAGAGAAATCCTGCTAAACAAGGTGGAAAAAATGAAAAACAAAAAATGGAAGGGAAGCGCGCGGGGGGGGGGGGGGACGTGGTTGTAAAGGTTGATGTGGGTAGGTGGAGTGTGTCTCTTTGGGTGAGGTCACACACACACACACACACACACTTACACACAAACATAAATATGTATACACTCCCACACTTGCACAACTTTAATTTAAAAGTGTAATACTAACACCCAAAGTGTTATCAGAATATTACCAAAGCAAGGATTTAAAGGAGAAAAAAATATCCTAAAATGGGTCCATAGACCAAATTTCCAAATTTACCCTCAAAGAAATTACAAAATTAAACATCACACTTTCCAACCTACTTGCGTTTGAACGTAAGTGGTTTTCTGACATAACAAGCAGTTGTTATTTCTTTGAGGAAATCATTACATGATTATTTAACTAAAGTGTCAATCGATTGGGAAATAACTAATAGCAATCGATTGGATAAAACTCCATTCAATTTGTATCATAAACTTGGTGCCTGAGATGGATGATGATCACAATGCTAACGCTGACCCTGAGGAGGACCCTATAGAAGCGAGGACAAGGTGGATGACGGTGATTACGATGCAAAGCCCATCGATCTAGTTGAGGACGATAAGAAGGATGAAGACGATCCAGAGGAAGAGATAGAGGACGTTGCTATAGAGGGATATTTCGAGGATGAGATTGGAGAGGAGCCGAAGCTAGTCCCTACTTGCACAAGATTCTGTAGAGAAAAATGCATGGTGTTACTGGTTCCTTCTTTGCTTCTAACGCCTCCAACTTATGAGCTTGTTGGTTGTATTTCTGCATCAACCCGTTGTGGACACACGACCTCGGATGCATCAACCTGAGGTGGAAATCAATTGGATCAATACACCAATCGATTGCATCCCCAGATCAATGCCAATCGATTGCTTCAAATAGCAATCGATTGGTAATGTCATAGACGGGCTTCGTGGCAATGTTTTTATCCATGTCCCCAAGCTTTTTCTCTATGTCTCTGACTCAGGACTGGACCCCAACTAGTTCATTGTCGAGGTGGTAGGTTGAATTCGCGGACGAGTTTCATCCTGACTAAGCTTGTATCCCATGTTCTTCTCTGATCAGGGCGAAGCTTATAACCGAGGGTGATACTGCAAAGTAGAGAAACAATTCTTCCTTTGGAATGGGTGTTGACCAAATAACACCTTCATACAATTTTCTTCAGTCCTCTCAACTATTCTATCAATTAAAAAAATTCGATATTACATTTAGGCATGGATTATACCTAATCTCCACAAAAAGGGAGAGACCACCACAGAACACTCACAATTTCAACTCCAACATTTTCATGAGGTGGTATTAGAGGTGTTCAAGAAAATCAAAAATCGACAGAAATCAAACCGACCAAACACCGATTGGTCGATTTTTCAAAGTATTGCATAAGCTTAAATCGACCGAAAACTGACCTACCAATGATTTTAACCACCAGAACAATCTGTTTATAACTGTTTCCATAACTACCAGTCAGTTATTCATTTGAATCCTTTTTCGAAACAATTTTGTGTCTCCATAGCAATAGTGACCACATATCACATAAATAAAAGAGTGTCCCAAGCCTATATTGTTTGGTAAGACGGGCATAAGTAAGACTTTTCACTGAGTCTTCCATTACATTTGGGAGTCCTAAGCATGTATGCAACGTTATATATGAAGATGGAAAAATCTTTGTATTTTCGCTTAACTATAATGATTAATTACCTGGAACTTCTGCATTGGTTTAACCAAGAGACAAGGTTTTAGCACTCCGGGCAAAAACATAAGATTTAGTTACATTTTATCCCCTATGATTGGGTTTGTTTCACTATATGTGTTGGATCGAAACAATCACACGCAAACAATATATGAAAAACAGAAAGATTAAAGAGACACAGAGAATTATCACATGGTTCGGCAATGTGCCTATGTCCACATCGGAGAGCCTGAAATTTCCACTATCTCAAAATGATTTAGGGTTACATCATATATATCTCATATATCTCCTTTAGGGTTACATCATATTTAGGGTTACATCATATATATATCCACGTGGTTCGGCAATGTGCCTACGCTTCGCTCGACCATGGGCCACAGGGCCCTCCCCTTGACTCTTGGGCCTACTGTAATGGACCCATTACAATATGAGCCATACCCAACAATCTCCACCTTGGCGAATATCAAGCCACCTTGAAGATCACTATTACATGCTCCACCTTGAACTAATAAAGAGTAGGGGTACTCCTCCTCTTCAACAAGAAGAGACATTGATCAAGTCCAAGCAATGCTTGAACTTTTCTGTAGTAACGGGCATTCTCAACATATCAACAGCATTTTCCGTCGTATGAATCTTCTCCAAAAGAATATCACCAGTAGAAACCAATTCCCTTATGTTGTGGAACCTCACATCTATATGCTTAGTTCTTGCATGATACACCTGGTTCTTTGACAAATAAATGGTACTCTGACTATCACAATGCAACTAAACTCCACCTTGATCAACACCAAGTTCCTTGACTAAACCCTTTAACCACAAAGCTTCTTTTGCAGCCTCAGCTGCTGCCATATATTCTGATTCAGTTGTAGATAGTACCACAGTGGACTATAAAGTAGACTTCCAACATATAGGCCCTCCTGCTAGTATAAACACATAACCTGTCATAGACCTCCTGTCATCAAGATCACTTGCGTAATCTGCATCTACATATCTCACAACTGAAATAGAACCCTGCTATCTCTGAAACATAATGCCATAATCTTCCATACATTGCAAATATTTGAAAATCCACTTCACTACCTTCCAATGCTCTCTCCCTAGATTTGCCATATATTTGCTAACTGTGCTGACTGCATGTGCAAAATCAGGTCAAGTACAAACCATTGCATACATCAAACAACCTACATCATTGGCATACGGTACCTTAGACATAACTTCAATTTCTGCTTCTGCCTTCGGGCATTGACTAGTAGACAACCCGAAGTGATTGGCCAATGGTGTACCAACTGGTTTAGTATGACTCATACTAAACATCGCCAGTACCTTCTTCATGTACTTTTCCTGAGAAACCCATAACTTTCCAGCCCTTCTGTCTCTTCGAATTTCCATACCAAGAATTTTCTTGGTCGCACCCAAGTCTTTCATTTCGAACTCCCTACTAAGCAATGATTTCAGTCGGACAACCTCTTTCACACACTTAGCAGCAATTAACATATCATCAACATATAGCACCAAGAAAATGAAAGAACCATCATCAAGAACCCTAAAGTAAACACAACAATCATACTCACAACGACTGTAGCCAATCTGAATCATGTAGGAACCAAACTTCTTGTACCACTGCCTTGGAGACTTCTTCAGCTCGTACAGAGACTTCTTCAGTTTACAAACAAGATGTTCTGATTCTGGTTGCTTGAAACCCTCTGGCTGCTCCATGAAGATGTGCTCCTCCAAACCACCATGAAGGAAAGCAGTCTTCACATCTAGCTGCTCCAACTCCATATCATAATTAGCTACTAACGCAAGCACCGACCGGATGGAAGTATGCTAAACCACTGGAGAGAAAACATCATTATAATGAACCCCTTTCCTTTGTGAGTACCCTTTTGCTACCAACCTTGCCTTCAACCTCTGCCCTTCCTTTTCTGATACAGCTTCCTTTTTCTTATAGACCCACTTGTACCCGATTGCCCTCTTTACCTCAGAAGGTTCCACCAAATCCCAAGTCTTGTTCTTGTGTAGTGACTGAGTTTCTTCTACCATGGCCTCCACCCACTTATCCCTCTCTTGACAACTAATTGCCTCCTGATAAGTTGAAGGTCCTCCTTCACTATTAATAAGTGCAAAAGAAACAAAATCATCATACCTAGCTGGTGGTTTCGTCGTGCGTCTAGGCCTATCTGTGGCTATGCTATGATGCTCCTCTACTAGCTGGATAGTATTTTCTTTGTCTACATCAAGCTCCACCTCTATGACCTGTTTGTTGTTGCTATTCTCCTCTGACTGTTGCTTCTGATCTTTTAAAGAAGTTTTCAACATTGAGTTTTCATTAAACACTAGATCTCTGCTGATGACCACCTTCTAAGTTTCAAGATCCCAAAGCTTATACCCTTTCACCCCTTACTCGTATCCAAGAAAGATGCACTTCTTTGATTTTGGGTCTAACTTTGACCTCTCCTTACTCGGGATATGAACATAACCAGGACACCCGAATACCCTCATCACAGAGTAATCCACCTCCTTCTCTGTCCATACCTCTTCTGCTACCTTGCCATCAAGCACTGTTCTAGGTGATCTATTAATGATGTAGCATGACATACTCACTACTTCAGCCCAAAAACTCTTGGGTAGGCCAACATTCAGTCTTAAACACTTTACTTCTCTGCTATAGTATTGTTCATCCTCTTTGTAACACCATTCTGTTGTGGTGTTCTCTAGACTGTAAAATGTCTCTTGATCCCATGCTCCTCACAAAATTTCAGAAATTGTGAATCTTTGAACTCTGTACCATTATCCGTTCTGAGGCACTTAATCTGTCTTCCTGTCTGTTTCTCTACCTATGTCATCCATAGTCTGAACTTAGCAAAAGTTTCAGATTTGTGCTTGATGAAGTAGACCCAGACCTTCCTCGAGTAATCATCTATGAAAATTACGAAGTAATAAGATCCACCTTTTGATTGAACTCTTATTGGCCCCCAAACATCCGAATGAACATAATCAAGAATACCCTTACTACTGTGAGTAGCTGTCTTGAACTGCACCTTGCACTGTTTCCCAAGCACACAATATTTGCAGAAATTCAGTTTGCATGATTTTACTCCCTTCAACAGATTTCTCTTATAAAGCTCCAACATACCTCGCTCACTTATGTGACCAAGTCTCATATGTCACAATAAAGTATCATCAATACTAGATTCTGTAGAAGTTGTTGTTGCAGCTCTACCTACAATCGTGCTTCCTATCAACTTGTAAATATTTACTGCAACCTTCTGTCCCTTCATCAAAACCATGGCCCCTTTGATCACCTTCAAGACACCCCCTTCTGATTTAAACACACAGCCATTGGAGTCCAAGGCACCCAAAGAAATTAGATTCTTCCTTAAATCTGGAATGTGTCTCACATCACCCAAAGTCCTCACAACACCATCAAACATTTTAACTTTAATGGTGCCAATACCAATGACTTTACAAAATGCATCATTACCCATGACAACATTACCATAATTTATCGACATGTAGGTATCAAACCAGTCCTCATGTGGACACATATGATACAAACATCCAGAATCCAGAATCCAATCATCCATAAAGTGATCAGTTGCTGATAACACAGAAAGCATATCTCTATCGCTACAGTCCGAACCATCCCCCACCACATTCGCTAAAGTAGTGGTTTTCCCTTTTTCGATGTCCTTCTTCTTCTTATTATTCTTCAACTCTGGACAATCTCCCTTCATATGCCCCTTATCATGACACTTGTAACATTCAATATTCTTCAACCACTTTTACCTTGATTTCGATCTAGACTTATTCCTACCAGATCGATTCCCTCTATCTTACTTCTTCCACGAGCCTGATTACCCTTTGCTACCAGTCCTTCTCCCTGAAACCCTTCAGTATTCTGTTTCCGTTGGTTATAAGCCAACAAGGCTGATGTAACATCCTCTAACTCCAGAGTCTCCTTTTCCCATAAAAAGGTTGTAACCAGATGTTCATAAAAAATAGGAAGAGAACTAAGAAGAATTAATGCTTTATCTTCGTCATCAAACTTGACCTCAATTCTCAAGAGATCACTTATAATCTGATTGAAAACATTGATATGCTGCGCCAAATCTGAACCCTCAACCATCTTAAGCCCGTACAACTTTTGCTTAAGAAACAGTTTATTTGTGAGGGATTTCGACATATACCTGCTCTCCAGTTTCGTCCATATTCCAGCAGGAGAATCTTCATCCAGAATGTGATACATAACCGAATCTGAAGACAAAGACGAATGGTACTGACCCCTTTCAATTCCAGATCTTCCCAATCCTCGTCAGACATACTTGTAGGCTTCTTCGACTTACCGTACAACGCCCTAACCAGACCCTGCTGCACCAATAGATCTTTCACCCTTGCTGCCAAAGACCGAAGTTTAAAGTTCCATCAAACTTCTTCACATCAAACTTTGAGATCAAAGTATTCACCATTGTTGCGACGATTAACCTGCTCTGATACCAATTGTTGGATCGAAACAATCACTCGCAAACAATATATGAAAAACAGAAAGATTAAAGAGACACAGATAACTATCACGTGGTTTGGCAATGTGCCTACGTCCACACCGGAGAGCTTGAAATTTCCACTATCTCAAAACGCACTACACCATTCAGCCAATTTTCTAACACAAAGGTTTTTGGTTTACTAACGGTAATTTACCATTACAAATTTGTAACGGTAAATTTCCATTAGAAATGTATAAATTCTGTTAGTAATTTTTATCTCTAGCTATTTTAGAATTTTCTAACACTAACAAAATAAATACTAACGGTAAATTAACGTTACAAAATTTTACCTTAATTAATTATTTTAAAGAAATGATTAAAAGAAAAGAAAAAAAGAAAAACTAAAAGTAAAAGGGGGAACTCTCTCGGGGTCTCCAAATTAAAACCTAAGAAGAAGAGAGAGAAGAGAAAAGGCGGACGGACGCCGCCACACTCCACAGTCGTCTTCCCGTCGGTGTCCGACCTCGTTCCCGCCGGATCTGGTTAGTCGGGCCTCTCTCCCTCTCTTTATCTCTATAGATACATATATATATATATATATATTATATGCACCCACTGTTCATATATATCTAATGGAGTAGATTTCAATCTTCTATGCGTTTCACTCATTCTTCTCATTAATTACTGAAATATGTATGTATTAAGGTCGGTGATAAGCTCGTCAAGGCCCAGATATGGGACACTGCTGGCCAAGAAAGGTATTATATATATATATGGGTTATGGGTTTTACTTTATATTCAATTCTCTTTTGTTGGGCATATGGGTTTTGCTTGGTTTCATTTTCTGATGATGAATTTGCAAAAGAACCTACTTTTTTTGTTTTTATTTATCACCTGTTTTGTGGTACTAACTATAGTCCATATTTGATCAAAACTTTATGATTAACTCAATTGAATCCCAAGAACAGAGCTCTCTGGGATGAAGTATGATTAAGGTTATGGATATATTTAGTAAAGATAAGTAGAAACATTTGATGCATAATTTTTATTATTTTGTGAGTGATTTCCAAGATTAGTTTTGTCAGTCTGTGGTCCCAAATTAAAGATGCTGGAGCATAGGACCCTTTTGAATGCCGTCTAGTTTTGGACTGATAACGAATCCCCTATTTTTTTTAATTGATAATGAAATGGATATTATTTTTCTGTCATATAGGTTAGGTATGCTATAGAACAAAACTAAAGTTTGCTTAAAGAACATACATAAATTGTGAGAAGTGAGAACCTTGTATTCAATGCCCAAGTCTCCTCGGTATGTTCTATTATTTAATGGCCCAAGTCTCCTCGGTATGTTCTATTATTCAATGCCCAAGCAGTAAATTGAAATTCTGGGTGTTATTCTACTCCATTTTATATAATTTTGGTGTTATTTAGTAGTAACTTTTTAGGGTGTTATCTGGTTGTAACAAAGAGTCATTGTTAGTAACTTTTTTAAGGTGCTTTTTTGTGATAACAATTGGTGCATTGGATAGTAACCCAAACTCCCAGTGCCTATGCATATAGCTTTTTGTGCATATATGTACTGTGTCATGAAAAGACTCTCTAAATTGAGATATGTAATAGTAGTTTCCATTGAATGTTTTAGATTGATGATTAGCATTAATTTTTTGAGACGAATGAATGATTATTATTCAGAAAAGAACTTTTAGGATAGTTTCAAATCTTGTTCTGGTGTATATATATGTCCCTGTTTGCGCATTTGTTGTCCATTTGGGATAAACGAGGATATATATCTATATAATAAGATAGAGCGGTGTGGGTCCCTTTCAAGTTAGCAACTTTTAATCTTGACCATTGAGACAAGTTTAGATATTTCAGACTGTCCGATTGATTGTCCACCAAAAATAGTTAATCCCATTAAATATTACATTGTATCCTATTAAAACTCTAAACTAAAAAGGAATTCCCTAAATTAATTTGAATTTGAATAAATACATGTCAATATCCAAATTGTCAACTTCTATAAATATAAAACACAAATCTTGGGTAAAACTAAATCATTAGACTGTTTTTTTTTATAGCAAAAAAGGAATTCCTTAAATTAATTTGAATTTGAATATATACATATCTAATAGTAAATACAAAACATAAATCTTGGGAGATAAACTAAATCAGTAGGCTGATTTTTTCAAAATAGAAATATTGAAATATAAACTTCCCATATCATACATATATTCATAGAGTTTATTTTTTTATAGGTTTTTCTTTTTTCATTTCCGTGACTTTGATCAAATGACTTTCATAAAACTAATCAAACTGATATAATATGAGTGAAAAATCACATAAAGTTGAAGTTTAGGAAGTGGGTTTTAACAATGGATTTCATAATTCAAGTCTCAAGAAATGTATTCTCACTTGCACTTTTTTTAAAATCTAGGAAGCGTATTTGTTATATTCTGTTGTCTATCTAGAAAATGGGTTTTTTCAGCACTATGGTTGTAAATTTTGCTACCAGTTTGATTAGTTCCACCCTTATTATAGGTCATTTGATTAGTTGTATCAGTTTGATATAGTCATAGAGCTAATTAGTGAAATGAGTAATGCTGCTTCCCAAATATGGGTTAATTATAAGTAATCAAAAAAGTTTTGCTTTCTTTTTCTATTTCTTTCCAAAAGCTTAGAAAAAACCTTTGTTTTTTTTTGTTTTTTTTGGTTTTCACTTCGTGCCCTCGGGCACGGGGGAAGTCTCTACGAATAAACATTAATTATACTTAAAATATTCATCCAATGTTGGACTAAATATATTTAACTAAATTGAGTTAATGATATATTTAATATTGGAACCAATGTCTTCTTCACTTAAAATTCCAACCATATCTCAGATCTTTTAAAGTATTGAAATATTTTTTTCTAGCTTCGTTCCCACGGGCACGGGTTAGTACTAAATAGCATGTGGGTTTGAATGACCTGTACAATTTTACGCAAAAGATTTGAAAATTTTAAAATATTGCATTTTTTTCCCCTTTTTTCTTCTTCTTCTTCTTCTTATTCTTCTTCTTATTATTATTTTTTTTGCTTTGCGCCCACGGGCACAAGTTATTACTAGTATATATATATATAGAGAGAGAGGACCCATGATCACAAAGAGTTTGTGTAGGAAGTTGAAGCCTATGGTGGAAGTATACGGCCCGTCACTTCTTCATATTTGCTTCTCTTTCTTTTTGGATTTTGTTTTGTTCCATCTATTTGTCACAACAATTGAAACAAGTGCCATGCATGCACAACATTCCTCTTTCTCTCCCCAATTCATCAAATCATTCCCACACTCTCTCTCTCTCTCTCTCCCTCACCCTCACCCTCTATTGGTTAAGGGGAAGCCCGTCTTTTATACATATAATCTCTCTCTCTCTCCCTCTATTGGTTAAGGGGTAGCCCGTTCTTTGTACATATTAACTCTCTCTCTCTCTCTCTCTCTCTCTCTCTCTCTCTCTCTCTCTCTCCTTATATTGGTTAAGGGTAGCCCATTCTTTATACATATTGACTCTCTCTCTCTCTCTCTCTCTCTCTCTCTCTCTCTCTCTCTCTCTCTCTCTCTCTCTCTCCCTCTATTGGTTAAGGGGTAGCTCGTATTTTATATATATAAACTATCTCTCTCTCTCTCTTGGTTAATGGGTACCCCATTCGTATCATTGCTTACATTTTTTCAGTTTAATGCAAGTTTTCCACAGCTAATTGTCTCACCACATAATACTTATGATTTTCCAACAGGATTTGTGGATTTGAACCCCATCTATCCCATCTGTTTGGTTGGCTACTATTTGCAAGGAATTTCTTGGCATTTCGCACTCAAAGGTTTGGCTTTTCACTTTTTATTTTTTGTATGCTTTCATTGCTTTATTGCTATTGGAGCCTTAGGATAGTGAGGCTATGCTATAAACTCTCTCTCTCTCTCTCTCTCTCTCTCTCTCTCTCTCTCTCTCTCTCTCTCTCTCTCACACACACACACACACACACACACACATACACACACACATCTTGCAAAAAGTATGTTTAGAGTGGACTTTACATGATAGCTTTCACCAAGTCGTCATCTAGTCATAAGTCGGCAAGATTAGATCAGTTTAAATTACATTTTTTATTCCAATTTTGAAAACCATGTTTTAACTGTTCAAATGGAAATAAGTTAAATATGTTAAATTAGCGTAAGCAAGTTGCTATCTCACCTTAAGCGAGACGACTTCAGTTTTCATTTCGGTCTTCAACGGATGAGTTAATACAATTTTTATTCCTAATCCTCTTGAAACATAAGGGAAGAATTCAAATCCTATGGGGTAAATGCAAGATCCATGCATATATGGTTGGTATCATATGTGACATATTTATAATACATATCTTTTGCCTTTCAAAAAAAAAATTTAGGGGATAAAGGGAGGTTAGAAATGAACCATGATATCAAACTACTCTTTTAAATTAACCATTGCACTAAACACAAAGGCTTGGAAGAAAAACTTGGAAGTATCTAGTTTGGATAAAAATGAAATAAGGCTATAACTTTTCGTTGACACATATCTATAGGAGACCTAGGAGACATCAAATGAAGAAAGGGAATTTAGAACCAACCTTACCTTAATCTCCATTTGGACCCCACTAAACTACCTTTTAAGTTTTAACTCATACTTACCACATTCTTTTTTCTCTCCCCAATTCATCAAATCATTCCCACACACTCTCTCTCTCTCTCTCTCTCTCTCTCCCTCACCCTCTCCCTCTCCCTCTCCCTCTATTGGTTAAGGGAAAGCCCGTCTTTTATACATATAAACTCTCTCTCTCTCTCTCTCTCTCTCTCTCTCTCTCTCTCTCTCTCCCTCTATTGGTTAAGGGGTAGCCCATTCTTTATACATATTAACTCTCTCTCTCTCTCCCTCTCTCTCTCTCTCTCCCTCTCTTTTCCCTTTATTAGTTAAGGGGTAGCTCATTCTTTATACATATTGACTCTCTCTCTCTCTCTCTCTCTCTCTCTCTCTCTCTCTCTCTCCCTCTATTGGTTAAGGGGTAGCCTGTATTTTATACATATAAACTATCTCTCTCTCTCTCTCTCTCTCTCTCTTGGTTAATGGGTACCCCATTCGTATCATTGCTTACATTTTTTCTGTTTAATGCATGTTTTCCACAGCTAATTGTCTGACCACATAATACTTGTCATATCATAGCTCATTCTTTATACATATTGACTCTCTCTCTCTCTCTCTCTCTCTCTCACACACACACACACACACACATACACACACACATCTTGCAAAAAGTATGTTTAGAGTGGACCTTACATGATAGCTTTCACCACGTCATCATCTAGTCATAAGTCGGCAAGATTAGATCAGTTTAACTTACATTTTTTATTCCAATTTTGAAAACCATGTTTTAACTGTTCAAATGGAAATAAGTTAAATATGTTAAATTATCGTAAGGTAGTTGCTATCTCACCTTAAGCGAGACGACTTCAGTTTTCATTTCGGTCTTCAACGGATGAGTTAATACAATTTTTATTCCTAATCCTCTTGAAACATAAGGGAAGAATTCAAATCCTATGGGGTAAATGCAAGATCCATGCATATATGGTTGGTATCATATGTGACATATTTATAATACATATCTTTTGCCTTTCAAAAAAAAAAATTAGGGGATAAAGGGAGGTTAGAAATGAACCATGATATCAAACTACTCTTTTTAATTAACCATTGGACTAAACACAAAGGCTCGGAAGAAAAACTTGGAAGTATCTATTTTGGATAAAAATAAAATAACAGAATCAATTGGAATTAAGCAGTGACGTGGCTGATGGCACGTGAATAGTTGGTGAGGAGATGGCGGGGTCTTGACACACACACACACGTGTGTATATTTGTGCTCTTTGTGTTTAAGCTCAGGGGTGTGTGTGTGTGCCTTCGCCGGTCTCCTCTCTCCCTTAAACCTCTCCTTCATTTGGGACAAGTAACCCCACTGGCCAAATTAGGGATTTGAGGGTTGTAGAAAACTACATTCATATGTTATTGAATTTCTGCTAAATCTTATGGCATATTCATATGTTAATTGCAAGGGATGTTCGTTTGGTTAGTTTTTCTAATCTTTGTTGTTGAGTCCATGTTTGTACTAAGATAATTAAAATGCAGATATCCTGCTTAGGGAAGTCCCGTGCTATTTAGTGACTAATGTGAAACCTTAATTGACTTGAACTTTGGGGATAGTTGTTAAAAACTAGGATGTGTACTCGGATTCTTCATTATTCATTATGTTTCCTTAAGAATCTGGGATGTATGCTAAATGTGAAACATCTAACTAGTTTTGACCTTTATGTCATTTACATACTTGAAGAGAAATTAAATGGTTGCCGTTCTGTTTCTGTGTATATCTATATACAACATGCGACAACTAGAAACTTTCTTCTTTTTTTTTTTCTTTCAGTTCTGATTCTTTATCGTTCCCTTTCTGGCCTTAAGACTTAAAAGTGACCTTTTAGTTCTAACATCCTAATCGTAAGAGCCCAGATTATACTCCATGCATGACATTTCATCGTATTTTGATCTTGAATTTGCTTGTAGTTTATGCTCCTGAATCATTTCATTTGTTTTTTCCCAAGTATAATATAAATTGGAACTATGGGTTGCTTTCACAGACATGGGAGGACCCATCATTTGCAAACCCTGAAATTGGTGGTGGCATTTGGAGATAATGACCCAGGTATTACTCAATTCAACATATTGTTTTTTCTGTGTATTGAATGCTTAAATGTTTTTCTTTCATGAGATGAGAAAAGTTGCATATGAATTGGATCTCATTTTTCAATTTGTAGTTGATATTGTTGAGATTGGTGAAAGTCGTTGAAAGATAGGGCAGATTCTGAAGGTTAAGCCCTTAGCTGCCTTAGCTATGATTGACGAGGGTGAACTTGGCTGGAAAATTGTTGCAATTTCATTGGATGATCCAAGAGCTTCTCTTGTTAGTGATATTGATGACGCTGAGAAGCAATTTTCAGTTTGTTTGTATCCAACTAAGCACTAATCTTTCATCTTTATTTTCTTGTAATATATGTGTTATAGCGTATAATGTCATTCTCTCTTAATGGTAAAGTCATATTGGTTACTTAGAAAGGTCGAATAAAATTTATTTGATGTATCTCTGTGAAATAAAGCAACCCAATTAATTGCTACTGGAAACTTTTTATTCTTAAGGGCCACATTTATCCTAATGTTATAATTTGCAACTTGTATCTCCATGTGATAGGTGATAAAACAATGAGTTTTTGTAGTTTAATTTTTGTTTCAGGAGCATTATTAATGTACTTTAAATTAATATATTATCAGATCAAAGGATAATGTAAATCCTTGCTGGTAGCAGAATTAGAACATTCATGTAAATGCCCAGGTTCTCCAAGCCATATAAAGTAACAATTAAATGAAAATTCTTAATGAGGGAAATATACGAGCCAATATGACTATGTTAAAAATGATTTCATGACATAAATATAATGTGCTTGGTATTCAATTTGTATGGGGCTAATTGGGTAATTTTCTGTAGGGCACTCTCAATGCCATATAATTTTCTCTCTCTCTCTCTCTCTCTCTCTCTCTCTCCCTCACCCTCTCCCTCTATTGGTTAAGGGGAAGCCCGTCTTTTATACATATAATCTCTCTCTCTCTCTCTCTCTCTCTCTCTCTCTCTCTCCCTCTATTGGTTAAGGGGTACCCGTTCTTTGTACATATTAACTCTCTCTCTCTCTCTCTCTCTCTCTCTCTCTCTCCTTATATTGGTTAAGGGTAGCCCATTCTTTATACATATTGACTCTCTCTCTCTCTCTCTCTCTCTCCCTCTATTGGTTAAGGGGTAGCTCGTATTTTATACATATAAACTATCTCTCTCTCTCTCTCTTGGTTAATGGGTACCCCATTCGTATCATTGCTTACATTTTTTCTGTTTAATGCAAGTTTTCCACAGCTAATTGTCTGACCACATAATACTTATGATTTTCCAACAGGATTTGTGGATTTGAACCCTATCTATCCCATCTGTGGTTGGCTACTATTTGCAAGGAATTGCTTGGCATTTCACACTCAAAGGTTTGGCTTTTCACTTTTTTTTTTGTATGCTTTCATTGCTTTACTGCTATTGGAGCCTTAGGATAGTGAGGCTATGCTATAAACTCTCTCTCTCTCTCTCTCTCTCACACACACACACACACACATCTTGTAAAAAGTATGTTTTGAGCGGACCTTACATGATAGCTTTCACCAAGTCATCATCTAGTCATAAGTCGGCAAGATTAGATCAGTTTAACTTACATTTTTTATTCCAATTTTGAAAACCATGTTTTAACTGTTCAAATGGAAATAAGTTAAATATGTTAAATTACCGTAAGCTAGTTGCTATCTCACCTTAAGCGAGACGACTTCAGTTTTCATTTCGGTCTTCAACGGATGAGTTAATACAATTTTTATTCCTAATCCTCTTGAAACATAAGGGAAGAATTCAAATCCTATGGGGAAGAATTCAAATCCTATGGGGTAAATCAACGGATGTTTGCAGGTGCCCTTTCCCTCTCCCCTTGTCCCTTTTCTTTTTTTGGGTTATTAGAACATTTTAAAGGGGAGATTTTCAATTATTTTCCTTTCCCCTTTCTCTTTGTTTAAAACCGCGTTGAGTTCACAACCTCCACAGAAAACTCACGTAGTTCATGTTGAATTGCAGAATGTCACGACCCATTAACAAAGAGTGGATGAATGAAAGCAATAGAGTTGGTCCAATATATACAAAGGGGGTTGACGAGTTTCTTGAATTTGCGATTACAAATAATGTTGGACAGTTGTCAATGTTATCTTGTCCGTGTGTAAAGTGTCGAAATAGAAAGCGACACACACCATTAGATGTCAGAAATCATCTCGTTAGGAGGGGCGTAGATAGGACATATTCTCTATGGGCTTTCCATGGTGAAAAACCATCTATAAATTCGATAGATCAACCGCCAGTAGAAGAGGTTCGTGGAGAAAACATTGAAGAAGAAAACATCGAGGTTGGAGGGCTTGGGATGGAGAATCTTGTTGACGCTTCTTACGGAATGCATGAAGAAACTCATGTAGATGACAGTGGTCAGGCTGGAGTTTCAGAAGAACCGTATGTGGGTAATGAGAAATACAATGAATATAAAAGATTATCAACTGAGAAATTGTACCCTTCATGTGAGGGTCCTGATACAACTCTTTCTGCGATAGTGGAACTGCACAACATTAAGAAGCAATTTGGTTGGTCGGGAAATAGTGTGACGGCACTTTTGACCATCTTGAAAAGGTGGCTCCCAAAGGGAAACACGTTACCGGAGAAGTATCCACACATGAAGTGTATGATGAAAGACTTGGGGATGAAGGCAAACTTTATTCATGCATGCGTCAATAATTGTATTTTATATTGGAAAGATAATGAAGATGAGGAGCAATGTCCTCAATGTGGAGAACCGAGATATGCTGTGAAAACAAAGAAGGGGGGTAGAGTTTGCAAAGAGCCTATGAAAGTGTTAAGACATTTTCCTTTGATTCCGAGACTTGTGAGATTGTATACTATACCATGGATAGCGCATGAAATGACATGGCATGATCGATCGAACTCTTCATGGGAGTATCTGAGGCATCCTTCTGATTCTCCTCAGTGGGGAAGGTTTAAGATTAAATGGCCAACATTTGCTAAAGAAGGGCGCAACGTTTGGCTTGCAATTGCAACTGATGGGTTTAATCCGCATGGTATTCAATCCTCTAGTTATAGTTGTTGGCCAGTCATTACGGTGCCTTATAATCTCCCACCATCGTTGTGTATGAAACGAGAGTTTCAAATGTTGTCTTTCCTAATTCCTGGTCCAAAGGCACCAGGTCAAGACATTGATGTTTTCCTTCAACCTCTAGTACATGAGTTGAAGCAACTGTGGGAAGAAGGAGTGCCAGCTTTTGACATGTACAAAATGCAACCTTTTACGTTGAAAGCTATGCTAATGTGGGGGATTCACGATTTTCCCGCATATGGGAATTTATCTGGGTGTGTAACACATGGTTATAAAGCATGTCCTATTTGTGGAGATGACACTCGATCCATCCGACTAGAGCACAGTAAGAAAATAGTGTACACAAACTACCGTATTTTCCTTGGCATGAATCACCCGTTTAGGAGTGGGGGGTATTTGGGGCTTAGGTTACCTGAACATAGTGATCCTCCTTCTCGGTTAAATGGAAATGCACTTTTGGAAAAGTTAAGTCAGATAAAGTTTGTCCCTGGAAAGATCCCAAAAGTTTCGGGTAGAAAAAGGAGGATGGGCTGCACTGACGATGAACCGAGAGAGGCATGGTATAAAAGGTCCATCTTCTTTGACTTGGAATACTGGAGCTCTCATGAAGTTCGACATGTTCTTGATGTGATGCACACCGAGAAGAATGTCGCTGAGCATTTAATTTGCACAATCCTAGATGATAAAAACAAAACAAAGGATAAAATAAATGCGTGTGAAGATATGAAGCACATTGGCATACACAGCGGCCAGTGGATGCAAGTAGATGAGCTCACAGGGAAACAGATAAAACCAAAAGCATCATTCCACTTGGATAAAGATGAGAAACGAGAATTTTGCCAAATTTTGAAAGATTTGAAGCTCCCTACTAGTTTTCATCTAACCTGAGCAACATTGTCACTCTTAACCCACCCAGTTTGCATTCGTTGAAGTCGCATGATTATCATGTTATTGTTCTATATTTGTTACCCGTATTGCTTCAACATGCCTTTCCAAAACATCGAGATTTGCGAAGAGCTATCCAACAATTAAGCTTATTCTTTAACATACTATGCTCAAAAGTCTTGATTCGAAAGGATATCCAAAGAGCCAAATACATGGTTGCAGAGGCATTGTGTGTGTTGGAAAAACACTTTCCACCATCGTTTTTTGATATCAGTATCCACCTCATGGTGCATCTCGCTGATGAGGCATTGATTTGTGGACCTACCGGACCTCGATGGATGTATCCTTTCGAACGGTAAACTCATTTTTCTTATATGTATTCATCCATAGGCAAATGACACGGCTTTATAGACTTACATATTTTTTCTACTCATACGAATAGGCAAATGAAGGAATTTAAAGACATACCTAGCAATAAAAGGTATGTTGAAGGATCGATTGCTGAGTCTTATGTTGTTGGAGAATCCGTTAGGTATTGCATGGAATATATGCCAAATCCACTCGAAGGAAATCACAAACGTACTCGTGAAGCTTTTTTAGAGGACAATGACGAGTTTTCTGATGAAGGACCTTTGCTCGACGATAAAACTGTACCGTTGGAATCTGAACAATTTCAACAAATACGTAGATGGGTACTATTTCGACTTGACGTTCACGGACTCAACGACTACTACAGGTTTGAGGCATTTGTAACATATATATTGAACATATCCACATATAACTACTAATATATAAACTACAAATTTCAGTGAGTATAAAGCGTTAAGACATTCCACTTGCGACAAAGGAAAGGGGATTACAATCACAGAAGTAGAGATACAAACTTTTTTCATCCCTTGGTTATATGAAAAGGTATTCCTCAGTCCACAAGAAATAAGAATACTCACATATGTAGTTTATTTAGTTAGATTCGTATTGTACTTATGAGAGTGTTTCCATTGAACAGTTGGTGTCTTCCGGTGAGACGGAGACAAATGCTATTTTGTGGCGGTTAGTTCAAGGGCCAAAGCATACGGTCAAAACATACAAAAAGTATCGCGTTAATGGTTTTGTATTTTCTCCTAAGTCTCACGACGAAACTGTTGTCACGCAAGATAGCGGTGTTTGCATGAAGGCATGGACTACATTTAGGGCAAGAAAAAGTGATAAAAGGCTCAAGGATGCTTGGAAAATGTGGTATGGGGTTATCAAACAAATAATTGAGTTAGACTATACAATATTTAAAGAGGTAGTGTTTTATTGCGATTGGGTGGCGGTGGAGGACAAGACCAATGGTTGTAAACACTGTCCGGACTCTAACTTGGTGATGGTAAATTTTGCTAAGTTAAAGAGTAATGCCAATGATCTCGACGAGCCTGTCATTCTTGCTTCCGAGGCGAGTCAAGTCTTCTATTCAAAAGACCTTAGAAATCCGAATTGGTGGGTGGTTATACATTCACCGAAGAGATTGACCAGTCGAGTAGACGAGTTAGAGATACCAAGTGTCTTCCAATCTACTCTTGAAGACCAACCTCATTTGGAAGATCTGTTGAAGCAGCATGGCTCTGCCTAGTGTTATTTATCTTGCATTAATTGCCTCTATGTTGACTTTTAACCATATTTTTGTTTGGATTGTACGACTTTTTGTACTGTTACTTGATTGAATTTAAAACTTTACTTTTCTTTAGATAATTGTTATGCGTTAATTATTATTCTTTGTTATCATTGTTTTTCGTATACTACCACCTTGTTTTCAAATGACAGGCATTGGAATTATGACATCAAGTGGAGGTAATTTTAACCCGAGTTCATCCCAACCATCTTCTTCAGTCCCGCCCGCATCTGAGTCATCGGGAGGCAAAGCCCCAAAAGAAAAAATGAAAGTCACAATTGAAAATGACGGGTCTGTGGTGGGTGAATACTCGAAGATATGGAGTAGTCGTACGGAAGATTTTGTGAGAAATCACATTCCAATTAGCTACAATGATTGGCGAAAAGTGCCAAAGAATTTCAAAGACGATGTTTGGAATGCTTTAATGGTAAACTTTTGTGTGTAGGCTCTTTGTTTAATTAGTTGGTTTAGTTAATATTTTCTTTTTAACATAACTATTCTATTCTACTACTAGGTTGAATTTGAACTTGATGTTCCACAATCCGTGGCTCGCCCATTTGCGGAGAAGTCGTGGCCCCAAAAATTTAGGACATATAAAAACAACTTGCGGAACCTTGTGAGGAAAGGTCATCATGACGTGCCAAAATGTGTTGATCCACATTTATGGGCAAAGTTTATAGAAAATGAGAGAGATCCAACAAAGGTGGAGCAAATTGCTAGAAATTTGAACAACAGAAAAAAACTTAAGATTCCCCATTGTCTTGGGCGTCGTTCCTATGCTCAGAAACTATACTTAATGGTGTGTATAATTCCTTACACTTTTTCTGTTTAATGCAAGTTTTCCACAGCTAACTTGTTAAATTTCAATGTCTAGCGAAAAGAAAATCCTGGCATACACTACAGTCGTGTTGACAAATGGTTGGCGGCACATGAGCATAGTGATGGGAGTGTCTTAGAGAGTGCTAAGAGTAAATATGTGAGTAACATAATGTTTGTAGTTTTTAATTCATAGCTTAATTTTTTTAGTGTATTATCACAATATTTACTTTAAATGACTACAGGATGAAATAAAGGCAATTGAAAATTTAAGAAAAAGCAGTGACTTGACTGACGAGGGATATAGTAATAATTGTGAAGACTTTGACAATGACGAGTTAACTCAAGTGTTTGGAAAGGACAAAAGGGAAGGGGTTCGTGCTGTGGGTTCACGCATCTCTAAGAGGCAACTACTTCATATCGGGTTGCCAATGTCCAAAAGTGAGGGAAAAAAGAAGATAACTGAAGAAGTTGCCGCATTGGAGGATAAGATCATTTCTCACGTTGACTCAAAATTTCACGATATGCAAGGTATAATTATGTCTTTAGTTTCGAAACTCTCAAATGTGAGTACCCCACCTATGGTTACTACTCCCTCAAGTGATTATGGATCAAATTCAGTTAATTTTGCTACTCATTTAGCTCAAAACTTGAATAATGTTTTTGCCACGGGTGTTTCACCTTCTACTCATCATATGCCTCCTACCATGCCTCCTCCCACCGACAAGCCCCCATGTGTATTATTTGATAAGTTTGGTAAACAATTGGCAAAAGGGTATGTTGTGACGGATGCTACAGCTAATGTCTGCCACTCCAAACAAGTTGGTATTGGCGAAAAGAAAGTTTATATCGAGGAAGTGTTTGAGCCCGATGCTCGTTTGTGGGATCGTCAAGATGGACAAGAAACATTGGCAGACTTTGTTCAAGGGGGATTTGTGATTTGGCTTGAGTGTTGGTTAAAGATTGGTTGACTATGTTTGTCTTATTTTCTCTGACTTTAAATTTCAGACATGGTTTATTTGTCAGTTGGTTTAGTTTAGTTTTGGATGGATTTACTCTTTCTATTTCAGACATGGTTTGTTAGTTTTGGTTTGGACTTAGAAACAGTTTGTATTTAAGGATAATTATGCCTATTTTGGATTATATTTTTTGTGTTTAATATAGATTGAGCTTGTATTTATTATGGTTTGGGTTTGAGCTTATTATATATGTTTATAGTAAATGTGATGTGGCTGTGATGGAAATTAGGTGCAAATAAAATTTGAGAGCATATTTTAGTATTTATATTTTTCATATTTAAAATAATTACTAACGGATAATTTCCGTTAGTATTCTTACACATGTGTTAGAAAACAAACCGTTAGTAATAACACATGTGTTAGAAAACAAACCGTTAGTAATAAAATTACTAACGGTTTATATCCGTTAGTAATTGTCTCAAAAGTGTTAGAAACTGTCATGTTACATACCGTTAGTAATTAAATTACTAACGGTAATTTACCGTTAGTATTGTTGTATATAAAAGTGTTAGAAAATAAACCGTTAGAATAAATATTACTAACGGAATATTACCGTTAGGAATAATAAATTACTAACGGTAATTTACCGTTAGGAATATGGTTACTAACGGTAAATTACCGTTAGTTAAAATACTTTTCCTAACGGAAAATTACCGTTACAAATTCCGTTAGAATTATTAGCCACACTCTATTTCTAACGGTAAATTACCGTTAGGAATAATTTTACTAACGGTAAATTACCGTTAGGAATGTGCCCTTTTGGTGTAGTGACGATTTAGGTTACATCATATATATCTCCTATAAGTACATGACAAAATCCCCAAAATACTCATACCGTACCGCGAAGGGCGCCATGGGCCAAAGGGCCCTCCCCTTGACTCTTGAGCCTACTGTAACGGACCCATTACAAAATGAGTCATATCCAACAATATGTATATTACTTTCTATGGTTCAAAAGATGACATTTAATGGTGTTAAAGTTTAACTTGAAATAAGAAATTAATTAGTCAAGCAAGTGTAATTGTCATCAGGATTCTCAAGCCCATTCTCGTTTCAAAAGAAATTACAGGTCAAAGAAAGTATCACCTTCGGAACAATTTCTAGCCTGTTGACTTTTAGTTAAATTCAATTCAAAAAGTTGCCACTGACTTTAAATAAACATAAATACATTTACGGACACCATAAAATAGTCATCCACTTTGTTCATTAATTGCATGTGTAATTCACTGTGATACTTCATCACTTTCAAAACAAGATCAACCCATATTTGGGTGTAATTTTCAAGATTATTCATGAGATATCACCTAATAAACAAAAGAGATTAAATTTGAGACGGTTCAACTGTTCTCCCACTGTTTTACTGCATCCAATATTTGTTAATCATATATATATATATATATATCAGATTATTGCTTGTTACAATTCTTTTAACGTTGCACCAGAGAATCTTTAGATGGATTGAATTAAAATCTAGCTTATCAAAATGGGACCCTTGATTCTCTAATTATATCTTATTCATTCACGGAAATAAGACTATTACGCTGATGACTATGTGGAGGAAGGCTATGTTGAGGACATGTTGGGGGAACGAGGCGAGGATAGACAAGACTATTACACTGACGATTACGTTTGCTCCAGCTGACTAGATAGTTATTAGTTTTCTATTTCTGTTGATCTTATGTAGAATTGGTACTTGGACATATGTTGCGCTTCTAAACCTTTTCATCGTCCTAATCGATGACAACTCTGATGATTTAATTTTGTAATAACTAGAATGTATTTATGTATATTATTCCTGTTGTTTTGTTAGACTAGTATTGTGGGGAGTGGTGTGGACAATTTAGTGACATTCACCCGTCATTCCCTAAGGACTCAAAAAGTACATTTATTTTTCTTTACTTTTGCTGTTCTGGGGCACGACACATTTGTTGTGGGGGATACAAGGGGAGATTGTACTATTAGTCTATTTTAATTAAAATAATATGGCATTTGGTTTGCCAATCTGTACATACCATGCATTAATCCATTTTAACGGTAAATGATTCAGTGAGCTCATCATACAATGTCATTACACTGCTATGGTGGGATCAACCAATCATATGAATACATGTACCCTATTCCAAGGAATCATGGAATGCAGTGGTTAACAAAATTTCAAACTTCTAAATTGTCAACTGCTTGTCATAATCAGTTGCGGATTGACATGTTTTTGTGTTAATTATATAAAAGCCCCACTCCTTATGTTTTAATTATGCTAATTTTTATAGTATTAGCTTATATCATCTGCACAAAATGTGTACAAAATATGAATAAAATAAAGGGCCGTACACTAACATCTATCAGGCCCCCCCCCCCTTGGATTGATTTTCTATATATATCTGCCCTTAATAATTCCCTTAAAATAGAGGCATATGTATGGATAAGATTGTAGGATCACATCATATCAGCATGCTGACTTTGTAGGATGGTCATCTTGAATAATTTCTCTATTTTAACTAAATAATTTTGGTTATGGGCCACTAGTTATCTCACAGGGATGAAATTTACTAATCTCGGGTTTAGACTTTAGATCAATTAAAATAGACTATTTGTCTAATCCTTCCAAAGTAATCCAAATAAGGTACCTTAAAGTTTATACTTGAATAAAAGTCCTAAAATATATCTTATTTCCGTGAATGGACAAGATATAATTAGAGTATCACAGGTCCCACTTCGATTAACTAGTTTTAATTCAATCCATCTAAAGATTTTCTAGTGCAACGCTGCTAGAATTGTAGCAAGCAATAATCTGATATGGTAGGCAAGTATTGGGTGCCGTAAAACAGTGTGAGAACGGTTGAGCCGTCTCAAAATTAATCTCTAAACAAATTAAAATTAATTGGAAAGAGATTAAATTATATACAGATGATCCGTATATGGTGATATGTACAGACAGATGTCCAGTGAAAAACTGTCACATAGTGTTTAAACCAATAGGATTCAACCAAATAGTATTCACATATATATATATATATGTATATATGTCAATTTCACACCCCTAAAGTTTCTCAACTCCTCATCTACGCTGTGCATTTTTTTTACTTTGAGAACTTATTCACTGTGCCCATTAATGCACCATGTCTTTACGCTTATGTGATGTGATTATTCAATTTTAATCACATATATGCACTGTTTATATCTTCTCTGGCCTATTTGGCTTTTTAATGAAAAAAATTGCTACTGTTAAAAAAAAAAAAAAAAAAAAAAAAGATACTCATGACAAAAAATTAGCACCACTTCAAACTAATAAACCGTTAACACAAGGAACACCACGTGTATAGTTTAAATTAAGTGTTCACACCACATTAATGTCATGATATGGTGTGACAGTCATGCTGTATAATTTCTTCCTGCATCTAAATGTTAACTAATCACAATTGAAAACAATGTTTATGCAAACAAATTACAATTCTTTTGCGCCTTCTTAAAAATTACTTTAAAATGTTATTTATTTAATATGATAACTTTTATTGTGGTCTCTGGAGAGAAGCCAGGATTTGAGCTCAGCGGGGGCACACACTTACATGAGGGTTCCGGGGCAGTGCACCAAAACCAATTTTTTCAAAAACACTATAATTTTGAATTTTAGGATTTAAAAATTGCATGGTGTCCCCTAGATTTGACTTATAGTATGTTAGGTTAAAGTAAGATCATTCTACCCTGAAAAGAAAAGAAAACAAAGTATGATTATTCAAATAGAACTAATATCTTCACTTCTCTTTTAAAATGAAGTGCTTTCATATGCTCAATTTCTTTTCTTCTCCGGCAATTTCACATACAAAATAGAGGACCCTTAATGTGGTATAATCGATATCTATAAGGTTTTATACAATTGATGCTAATCGAGTAAAGAAGTTCATTACTTGGGTAAAAATTATTAAAACTTTGAAGGACCAAAATAAGATTTATGAGTTTAGAATTAGTAAATTAAAAATTTCAGGAGGGACACAAATGCATTGAATCTAAAATAAATAGGGTGAAAAAATAATTTTGAAAAGTTGAGGGGGTTATTGTTAGTCACTCAGTTCCAAATTGAGAGTCCCTTTTGAGAATTTTAACTATTTAAAGACCCGTCTTTGAGTGCTGTGACATTTTTTTTAACTTTTCATAACTTTTACTCTTTTTAAATCAAAATTTTAATATCACATAAAATGAAAAGTGGAAGAGTTTGTGTACATTTCCTTGATTGGCAATTGGCAGTTGTAGGGCGACCATTTTCATGTAGCCAGGGCAGATCTTCGTAGAGGCAAAGCAGGGCAATTAACAACCCCCTCAAAATTTTAAATCCTTATATTTTATTTCCTAAAGCATTAAGAAAACTATGAATAAGAAATTCTATTTTTTCCCCCTCTATCATAAGAATTGTAGATTTTGTCCCCAAATCTTAATTTCTTGGATTTGTCTCTGTATGCACCGCTCGTGTGAAAATGCTTTGGGAGCTAGTGAAGTTTATCATGTGAGTTACAAACCATCAACAGATGATATGCAATAAATAAATACTAGTACTAAATAGCATGAACCATGGTAAAAATGACAAAGGTGTCTTCTTACTACTTAAGTTAGAAGAGAACTTTTATATTATTGATTTACGAACCAATACATTTAACAGCTAAAATTTAGAATAACAATGACCATTTATTACAAAACATGAAATAAATTAATGAACAAAAAAAAAATTAAAAAAAATCATCTACATCACAAAGAAATTTATGCTAGTATTGAACATAATCTCTCTGTGTGTGTGTCTTTCTTATTTTTTATTTTTTACAACGAACAAGTAGATCCCCTAGCTCTCTGCAAACAATCAACAAAATGAATGTAAAATTTACAATTTAATGAATAAATGATCATTTTTGAGAATATAAATAAATTAAGTAGTATATTGTCTTCCAGAAAGAAAGACAGTTCAGTGAGTGTTCTTCAACACATTTGCTCTTGGTCATCCAGCTCTATCAAGCTCTCTATCACTATGTCAGCTGCATTTGTTACCACGTCTGACCAATTTCTGTAAGTAAAATACAAGAACAATATATGTCACAAAGAATTTATATATATGCTCAATTGTATTTTATATGGTTATTCACTACAAATGGAATAGAACTAGATAGCGTCACAAGAATTTTTTTTTGTCTTTCCTTCAAATGTATGTAACGTGTGTATGGTCAACTCGGAATATTTGAGCTCCTTAATCCCAATTAATCAAACCATGAGGCAGTCATATTGTTATGGTATAACTTCTGATTTATAAGCAAGTATGTGCACATAAAACTCTCTCGTACTTTATAACTTCTGATTTATAAGCAAGTATGCGCACATCAAACTCTCTCATACTTTGTAATAACAGGAGCCTCATGGAGTAGGTTTACCATGTAATTGTAATGAATAGAGCAAAGGACCAGTGACGTTTATTTATAAACAAGTGCATTCCTTTGTTTATGATTTAAGTCTTCCCTCATTCTCAAACTAAGAAACCTTTTTGAAATTAATTCGAACTATTTAAGAAAGCTTACTTTAACATTGTAAAAATTTACAACTTTATGTTGTTGCACTTCTTTTAAATTTTAAATTTCAAAGTAACATGGCACGAAAATTGAGAAATTTAAAAAAAAAAAAAAAAGAAAGAAAAGAAAGAATGAAAAGAAAAAGAAAAAAAAGCGGTAAATTAACTGGTAAAGTGCGCAAATAAATTATGGTTACATTTTAAAGAGGACTCCTGATTCGGGACATCATATAATGGAATAAAGGAATTGTATTGTAGGAAGTATGGTTTAGGCAAGTTATGACTATCCAAGGTAATAACTTTCATCAAAAGATAATGTTTTAGCATTTTTTTGGTTTTAGATTTTGGAATTGTGTTGCATCCACTAACCCTTAAAATGGGACATGACTAAATGAATCACCTAACGAGAAACTATTTCATGTGAGTGTCACACCAATGTGATCTCTTCAATACTATAGGACACCAATGTGATCTCTTCAATACTATAGGACTTAGGTGGGACTGGTAAATTAAATTCTCAAATCACAATGTAAGTCACACACCATTATGACTGTCACACGATATATATATATATATATCTCCTATTCAACAACCATGCATGCATGCACATGGAAACACAAAAATTAGACTATGTACTTCAAGAACATTAACTATTAGCAATTTAAAACTCTACCCTTATTCTGAAATTAACTACTAATTCATAATCTATAAAATTGTAGGCTCTTATCACACTACTACACAGAAATATCATGTCATAGATTGAAATATGCACAAGTCAAATTCTAAAAGGTTATTAATAATTAAGAGAGAGAAAGTTATTAAATTCACCATACCCTTTAAGAGAATCAAATGTGAGCCCTACTGTGTATTTAGCCTCTTCAAGTGCTTGCCTGAACTTATCAACCTCGGATGGCTCACAAACTCCATTGTCCTGAACCCTAAGCTCGGAGGGCTTGACGTCGCAAAATATCGGAATAACCTTCTTTTTGGTCTCCATTATAAGAGCCAATTCATGAAGGCAAAAGTACGATTCACAATAACGCGGTGAAAATACCAAAACACCAATCTTACATCCATGGATCGCACTATTTATCTTATCAAATAGCTTATCCCCCGGCTTCATGCTCTTGTTGTCCAAGAAAGGACGCAGATGAAGTCGGAAGAGATGGTCATAGAGAAGCGAAGCCACGCTTCGCTTCGTGTCTATGCCTCTATGGTTAATAAACACCTCACAGGGTGAAATGACCTTTTTAGCCACCGGAACCAGGCTCCTGTGGCTAATAATATGACGTTGTAGTATGTTAATGGTGGAAGATGGTGAACGGTTCATAGTTTGTTTTTGTTTTTCTCTCTTTATGGAAAACCCGAGTTTAGAAAGTGTGTTGCTTTTTGTTGTCTTGTACGGTGAAATTAAATTACATGTGATGTGGGCTCTATATATATATGTGTTGGAGTTTGACAATGTCCACCGCTCTCTTTCTAAGAGAAGAATATTTTATAGTTTGCTAGCAAATTCGAGACGTTTAACGTTGATTTTGAAAGAAGAGAATGACAATTCTTTGACAGAAAGCTTGAACATCAATGGTTGAAAAGTTCTATGATACATCCCATGGTTTAGGATGCATAAAAGATTTGGAGCTAAAGTATTGTCCCATTTGAAAAACAGTAATCCTTCTGTCCCATATTAAGAGTCTTTGTCATTTTTTCATGTCTCATTTTAAAAGTCTTCTTTGAAAAGGCAAAGTAATTTAATGAACACTTTCTAAATTTCCCCTTTATTATATCCAATTCTTCCTTCTCTTTTTTTTTTTTTTGTTGTGACACTATAATTTTAAATTTAAAAAAAGGTAGTATAGAAAAGTTGAAAATCTCACCAAAGTCAACGTTGTCCATTGATAAGTTGGAATTCCCAAAAAAGACTATTAATATGGGACGGAGGGAGTAGTTTTTTTTAATATATATATATATATATACAGATATTAAATACGTAATGTTTGTGTTATAACGTTTTACCATTTGAAAAACATTGGTTTTCAAGAAGTTAAGTAATCTTTAGGGTTAGGCTATAGTGAGCAGTTTCTCATATGAGAAAGCACCCTTTAACTTTTGGATGAGCCAGTAGACATAAATATATCTCGAGATCCTCCAAAATCCAATGGCTGATTTCTCATCCAAGAGTCATAAGCTGTTTTTTTTATATGAGAAGCTTTTCACAATAGCTTTACCGTATTTTTTAAAGTTACAATTATTTGACTCCAAATTACAAAGGCTTGTAGCTTAGAATGTATGATAGACACTAAACTACTATAACCGAAAGATCCTTCATTTTTTTAATTAAGGCCTTATTGTAGTTTACCCCTTCATACTATACACGTGTTTTTAATTGGGTATATAAACTTTTTATTTGTGACAATTGGACCCTTGAAGTTTCAACCCCTTTTCAATCACATCTAATCGATGACGCTTTTAGTTTAAAACTAACACAATTGCCCAGAAATATATATATATATATATATTTTTTTTTTTTTGCAATTGACCCTTGAACTTTCATCCCTTTTCCAATCAGATTTATTCGCTAACGGTGTGAGATTTTGTTGGATGGAATTGCCCACGTGTTCTTCCTCCAAATTTTGACTATTTTTTATAAACCCCTTTACTACTTTTCGACAACAAAAGGAGAAAAAAACAAAAAAAAAAACCCTCGCTGGATTAGAAAAATGGCTAATTTGGAACCTCATTTTATTAAATCTTTTTTTTTTATGTCAAAAGAGATGATTTTATCTGTTGTGAGACAAATGATATTGAGCTAAACAAAAAAGACTGTAACACATTTTTTGTTGTAAAATTTTGGAGTAATTTTTTGGTGACAACTTTCATACAATCTCTTTATAAGATGTGTCTATATCTCTCATGTGATGTCACTGGACCCCACAGTGACACAGGAGAGAGATAGACACATCTTTTAAGAGGTTGTATGAAAGTTGTCACCAAAGAATTACCCAAAATTTTGAAGCTCATTGCGTTGATTTCAACAAGTACTTTAAATAAAAAAAATCATCCCAAAAGGCCAAAAGATTAAAAAATATATATATTAATGAGTAGGATTGTTTAGCTCAATATTATCTGTCTGTCAATAGATTAAAAAAGGTTCGGATTTATCCATTTTGGGGGCAAGGACGATTAGGCAATTCTGTCTAACAAAATCTCACGCTGTTAATGAATGAATCTGATTGGAAAGAAATGAAAGTTCAAGGAGTCAATCGCAAAAAAATAATAAAATATTTTTGGGCAATTCTGTTAGTTTAAAGCTAATAGCGTCATCGATTGGATGGGGTTGAAAAGGGGCTGAAAGTTCAAGTAGCCAATTGCAAAAAAAAAAGAGTTCATGTACCTAATTAAAAACACATATATAATATGAGAGAATAAAGTGCAATAAAGTCTTTAATTAACCGTGTGATTTTGACAGACAACACAAACAAAGAAAGATTTTTGACGGAATACATAATAAAAGAAACAAAAATCTTTGTCTGTTAATTTGACCACCTGTCAGTTGTTATTCTGAAATATTTTCTTGACCCATCAAGTACGTTGGCAGACTCTCTCTCTCTCTCCATAGTAGCAAGTAAAATTGGGAATTTGGACCTACATGGTCCGACATTCACACCCCTGCTTCCAACATAATGTTTTGTGGAAATTAAACTATTATAATAGCACATGCTTCAAATTGCTAGGAAACTAATATTAAATTTAATGGAAATAGGGTATGTAAACACCCTTTCAGTTTTCTATTTAGTCAACTATTTTTCATTCTGTATATAAGCGATATATATAGATATAAATCAATATATATACATATTCACACTTAATTCAAATTTAACTTAAAAAAAATTAGTTCATTGTAATTTCTAGACTTGTCAATGAAGCATTTTGGTAATTTGGTCCATGTCTTGCTTGGCAAAGTCTGATGACCAGCAGATTTGAGTTTATATGCATATAGTTGGACTCAACCCTTCAAGAAACAATCCCTAATACAAATAATAAAAATATATTAATCCAAACCGTAGATGTATAGAAGTTTGTTAACTGCTACAACAAAATTGAATTTCTGTAGAGGTTTTTCGTTGATCGCAATAATTATATGGAATCTGATCCTAGCTATATATATTTCTACACAGCAGAAGAAAAAGGATATATATTTCAATTACTTGTTTTTCATTTTTTTTTTTGGGGGTGTGTGTGTGTGTGAAGAATTACTTGGGTTCAGGTACTCTGAAATATGACAACGAATTCATTTCGAACTTGTACTGTCTGTGTAAGTACATTTCATTAAGATTGTGTATTCAAATTTTTTTTTTCTCATTAATCATGTTATTTATTTATTTTAATTTTTTATTTTTTGAATTTGGAATCATATCGTTTATCCATCTGCCAAAATGATGAATGGTAAGATACGCTTTCTTAAATAAAATATAATAATACATGTCTGTATGTGTATTGTATGCATAGAAAAAATGTAATTACAATGATTAAAACCAACAAATAACTATTTGACACAAGTTTCATACAATATCAAGGCTTAAAATACAGCAAGTTTTTCACTTAACGTTTTTAATATTGGTTCAAAAAGCATAATATATGGGACGGTAGAATTCATTTTTTTTCACTAGGTTTTTCGACTTTGGTTTCCGAACATTGTAGATATGCCATGAAGAAGAAAAGAAAATTAATAATGGTGGAGGATCAAATACCTTGTAAATTTGGCATTAACGAGATTTTAACTTGGGCGTGTCAATCTAGAATATTGCTAAATCCTAATAAGTACTGTTATCTTGCAAAATGACTCTCTATTCTCTTGCGTTTATTGTGGTTACATGTGTCATGTAAATTTACAATGCTAAATGTTATTTTCTTTGTGTCGGTTTTTTTTTTTATGTCAAACCTATATTTTAGTATTACTATATTGTCAAGATACAATGTTGTGCAAAACCCCACAACATTCACCGTTACGATCTACCGATTATTGTGAACACAATAATAACCTACTCTTGATGTACTATACATCAAGTGTTAAATGCAAAAATCCCAAACGAACTAAGAAATCTGAATATAAGATCAACTCAACATAGTTTGCAAGAGAAAACAATCAATCAAGAACCATCACAAGCAATATAGAAAACAAACCATGTATGTTTTTTTTTTTTTTGCTAAAAACAAACCATGTATGTGGTTCTCCCAAATTGGGATAATTCCACCACCAAGAAGATAACAAAGTTTCACTATGAATAAAATCGGAGAGTATAATGCTCTGCTAGACACTCTCAAAGAGCCCAAATTTGTCCTCTCTTGGTAGCTCTAGGGAAACCAAGCGCATCCGACCGATCTTGTTCGAGCGATCTCGACCCTCGCTTGACGACCTGCACAATGAATTCTCACTCTTTTCCATAGCAACAGTGATCATAGTGTCACACCTCGCCCCAACTGCTAGCTTGAGTTGCTCGCTCTTGTAAAATTTGGGACATTATCTAACAACTTCAACTTTAGCTCAAATTCACTAAGCCTTTTAATAGTCCAGCTTCGTCCTTCATCTCCCTAACCTGCCCCGAAGGGCCCAGCCCCGACAGGCTCCACGTCAAACATATAAGACATTCAAGTCCGAGCCACCCTTTAACTTTGTAATAACCTAAGATTTTAAAACAGTGATTTAATATTAGATTTTAAAACTCCAGTGAAAATGTAGAATTTTGCGGACTATGTTTGGATTTTTAGTCATAGGGGTATTTTGGTAATTTTTACCTGAGATGTAAGTCATGACTTGAAAATTTTGAATATGAGATTTTTGAACTGAAAGGAGCATATGCTCAAATGATTCACTTCTGGTATTTTTACTTTTGTGATAACTGGTACGGTTAGTGATATATATCAGTTTAAGTGGGGGTGCATCGTGCTCTAAGAGTTGTTCCTTGCAACTTACTATAAACAAAACATGTTAGGTTTAAACTTCATAATTGTCAACACACTCTCTCTCTCTCTCTCTCTCTCTCTCTCTCTAGAACTTGGATACTTAGGATTTTGAGCACAAAAGCCTTGGTATCATCTAGGTCCGTCAATCTCCGAACAAATCTTCAAGCTTTAAAGTTGTTCCTTACTACGAGGAGCATGCGTGGACACCAAAAGCACTTCCATCCAACAACTTATCTCAGTTAGGAAAAATCGTAAAGTTCAGAGGTGGTTCATAGCTTTTACTTCCCCTTTTATTGAGTTAGAATCATCCATTTGGGAGCAAAGTTGTATGAACATATAGTTGTGCAGCAAAGAGTGACATTAAATTTGTAATAACTTCTATATTCTTAAATTATGTTGAAGGGAGCACTATATGTGACTCGAGAACTTTGAATAGTCTTTGTTATCTCGTAGTGAGTAGTAATCAGTTTTGCCTCATGGAGTTTCTCCTTGTCATTTATCGATAATTTGAATCACTCTTTTGAGAGTTGATCTAATCATTGAGATTGTTTTAACTTTACAAGAAACATAATCATACTTTTTGACTTGTATGATGATTCGTTAATTTTATCGAGTATTTCATCTTGTTGACTCTATGTGTGATTCAAGTTTTGCTTTTATCTCTTGGATCCTATGGTTGTCGCATAATAATTAATTATCATAAAGAGTTTATCCCGTAGGGGACAATGCTCCATTTATTGTTGGTTTTCAGTTTCGAATGAGATTATGTCACTCTTTGTTTTAGTTGCTTTAAAATTAAGCATTCATACTCTAGTCTTGAACTTTTTTATTTCGACATCGGCTCTACAAATTTGGGTGCGTATCCTTGTTGGTGCATATCATGGGACGTACACTTTTGTGTCGAGATTTGAGGTTGATCATTTTGGGTTCTACGCTCGTTGTTGATAATCCAGTGGGGATTACTGTTTCTTTGGACTCAGTGTGTGTGGTTACGAGATTATGATAGCTGACTGATAGATTTTTATAATCTTCCTATTCTTGTCTCGAGTTAACTTTTTGAGGATTATAGAGGATTTTCCTAGTCATCTAGGATTGAATTTGAAATGAAGAATCATCATCGTTGGATCGAAAAGTGTATAACTTAATGTTTGATAGTGTCATACTCTTGAGGCACATGATCATTAGTTGTACAAAGTTGTTGAGAGGATCTCATGGTTATTTGTAGACCTTGAGATCGATATAGGAAATTGTGGGTTCAGTAATTCAGTTTGGGAATGGGAATGGGAATGTTACTTTGAGAATACATTCAGTTGTATACACATTAGATGACTTGGGAGAATTAAAGTGCCAAGATCATTAACTTGATTGAGGATAGAAATTTTTAAGCACTACCGTATGTTTTGATGTGTGTTTAAGGACTCCGATTGTTATATACTTTGAGCTTGACGGGCGTAGAAACCAAGTATCACTTTGAGATGTATATTTTTTAGAAATTAAAATAGCATTGAGAATGAGTTATTGGTCCTATGTATTTTTGGACGTGAAGGTGTTATAGAAATAGAAACCTTGTTTGGATTTGGAACATTGAGTAGGACAACTTTATGATTGTAGTTTTGATTATGGATTTTTGTGTCCTACGATTTTTGAAGTTCTTAGAGGTAGAATGTAGTCATCGCTTGATATGTTAAGAAGGCGTGGAATTATTTTGAAGATGTGGACATCAAGTCAAATCGTAGTTAACGATATATGGATTTAATCTTTAGGACTCGGATGTAGCCTTGATAACAAGTGGTTTCTAAGTAAATTTCTTAAGCTGAATTATGATGTAAGTTTCCAGCTTGTTCATTTTAAGGAAATCGATATTGTATGGGATTAGTTTGATGATCCAATTTTCAAATTGAACCCAAGGAATGAAATAGATGGATAAATCTATAAGATATTGACTTGAGGTACCGTCATTCCTAATACTCCAATTGGTTGGATTCTTGGTTGTCATCTTGTCGAACCACTAGTTTAGTTATACATCTCTCTGTTGAGCCTCTAAGTTTCGGTCGACGAGTGTTGCTTGAACTACCAAACATCCAAATATTCTACCTTCTTCTACTTTAATGGGTTGAACTCCAAACTCTTCCATTTTCTCAAGAGCTTGCCACTCTCTAATCATAAGTGAAGTAATAGTTCTGATTGGTCATAAAATATCCGGTCAATGTCATATCGCCACGTTAACACAAAGACACCGGGTCAGCCGGGGGAGGCCCCTGGAATTCAACTATCCGAGGCTAATCCGTCGATACTGCCCTGTCTATGCCCAGAGTTTGGGATCACGAGGTAGACGCATCCTCGGTAGGTATGACCCAGGCCTGCCCTGTGGCTAGCTCTATGAAGCAGCTGACAGTCCCCTAGCTTAGTCAAAAGTCTAATTCGAACAGTTTCCTAAACCACTAAGGGAACCTCCATGATTTATGCCAATCACATATAATCAAGATAGGTTTCCTAACTTATCTAGCTACCTTGTACGAGTGGTCTCTTGCACCTATAAAAGAGACCCCTCACCCTTATTGAAAGGGATCACATTCTTCTTTTCGAGGACTACAATACATATTACCTGCACGCATACGCCTGGCTAGATTTCTGGGAGTGCCGCCCTCCTTGTTGGTTCACCAGAAGATCGCCGATGATCTGTTAATAAACGCGTTCTGATGCACTCGTGGATGTAGGCCGCCTAATTAATGGGGTCGAACCACATACAAGCTTCTGGTCTCTCCTGAAATTACTCTTCTTGCCCCTTTACCAATATTTGGCATCATCAGTATGGCGCCGTCTGTGGGAACGAAAAAATCTCTAAGAAAAACAAATCCTTGACTGATGAACATGCCGCCGAAGAAGGATAAGAAAACTGCAGCCCTACCAGGTCAGGCAGATTCACAGGCCAGGCAACCGACTGCTTCCATGACCTCCGAGCAGATTACGGCGGCCCTTGCGTAACTCTTGGAGGGCCAGCGGCAGACTCAGTTGCAGATCGAACCATTGTTGGCCCGCCAGGAAAAGCTCCCTCAAACTGAGAACTAGCCCGGGTAGGGCGCGCAAGACCGAGAACCCGCACGGGTCCGGAGGTGTGCCCACACTGAGCCTATGTCCCCGCCTGCTTTGGGTCAGTTCAAGAATGATGAGCATAGACAGGCTCCCAAGGGGACCCGGCAACGTTCCTGGGCCAACACGCACCGGACTGGGGATGCCAAAGAAATCATCAATAGTGAGCACGCTGCTAGAGGGCAGGGACAAGGCCAGACTACCCGGGATTCGGCCAAAGGCCCCCCGGCCAAGAGCCGAGGGGATCTTAGGCACATGATTACCCAGAGCCGGAGCCAGACCCTATCCCGGGATTCGGCCAGACTACCCGGGATTCGGCCTGCTTTGGGTCGGTTCAAGAATGATGAGCATAGACAGGCTCCCAAGGGGACCCGGCAACGTTCCTGGGCCAACACGCACCGGACTGGGGATGCCAGAGAAATCATCAATAGTGAGCACGCTGCTAGAGGGCAGGGACAAGGCCAGACTACCCGGGATTCGGCCAAAGACCCCCGGCCAAGAGCTGAGGGGATCTTAGGCACATGATTACCCAGAGCCGGAGCCAGACCCTATCCCTGAGGACAATGAACTTTGAGGAAGAGGCCTCATCGTCCGACCCGACGTACCAATTAGATACGGAGCGGGAGACTGGTCAGAAAGGTGTCAAGGCCCTGATCGAGGACTTGCAAAAGAAAATTGAGAAACTGAGCCATAAGCAATGCCATGATCACACTAATACTGAAACCGAGTTGCCCTTCATCGTTTGGGTCACAGGATTCCCTATCTCGCGAAAGTTCAAATCACCTCATCTTGAATCTTATGATGGTTCGGGGAGCCCGGTCGATCATGTCTGGACTTACAAGGCCCAGATGGCACTGGTCACCACCACGGACGAACTACTATATCGGGCCTTTCCCAGCACTCTCAAGGGGCCGGCAGCACAGTGGTTCCACGCTCTCAAACCCCGAACAATCGATAATTTCAAGGCAATCGGTAAGATATTTATCAGTCAGTTTATCGGGATGCTAGACCGGTCACAGCCCAACACCCAATTGCTGACCGTCAAGCAGTGCAAGGGGGAATCCTTAAAGATTACATCGATCGTTTCAACCAGCAAAGGCTCCAGATCCGCCACCTGAACAAAATGGTCGCTATCACAGCCTTTTGCTCGAGAATTCAGCACACCAAAGTGGCTACGTCATTCCACCAAGATCGAATAGCAACCTTGGTTGAGCTCTCCCAAAGGGTTGGGAAGTACAATGACACAGAAGAATTCCTAAAGTCCAAGCGTGCTAGCTTTGCGGGAGATGAGTCCCCAAGATCCAAACGCAAGCGCGAAGGCCCTGAGAAGGGCCTGGGAAAGAAGCCAAAGTAGGATCAACAGAGAGGAGGTCAGGATTGGACCCCGATTAACTTTACGCCCCTTTCCTGGCCTATCCAAGAGGTCATAACTACCATCGAGACCCAAAGTCTCCTCCAGCAGCCAACAAAGCTGAAGAGCCCGCCTGGGAAGAGAAACTGAGATAAATTTTTCCGGTATCATAAAGACCATGGTCATGACACAGAAGACTACTTCAAACTTAATATTGCTATCGAGAAGTTGATTGAGCAGGGCCACCTCGTCGAGTTTGTCGGGGCTGATAGGCGGCCTCGGCCTGACACTCGACCCCCTGAGCAGCCTCAACCACTCGGGTTACCAGTGGATCGTCATGGGGGCAGTGCAGGTCCTTCATGTCATAGGACGTTAATGTCAGCACATCGATCATGGTGGAGCCAGCGGACTGGACATGCCAGACCTCCGATCGGGATGTCCGAGCATGCTTCTTCCTGGCCGACTATGAATCCCCTCCACCCGAGGTTCCTCTAGATATCATGTTGATCTCCCCGAGCAGCCTCAACCACTCTAGTAGATCAACGTGATCTCAGAAGGAACCTCAGGCGGAGGGGATTCACAATCGGCCAGGAAGAGGCATGCTCGGGCATCCCGATCTGATGTTTGGCATGTCCAGTCTGCTAGCTCCCCGCCGGCCGACGTGCTGACATTCTTGTCCAATGACGTTAAGGACCTGCACTGGCCCCACAGCGATCCACTGGTGGTTACACTCTCTATAGCAAATTATGTAGTCAATAGGTTATTGGTGGACACGGGCAGCTCCTCTGACATCTTGTTTATCTTGGCTTTTGATCAGCTCGAGATATCAAGGGATCAGTTCTAGCCCGTAGCCACCCCCCTGGTAGTGTTCAGTAGGTCTAGCATGCAACTGCTCAGTGCAATCGAACTCCCAGTCCTCATGGGGACCTACCCCCAGCAAGTCTTCGTACTTGCAAACTTTGAGGTGGTGGAAGCCCTGTTCTCATATAATGTCATCCTAGGGAGACCGATGCTCAATAGGGCCAAGGTGGTCGTATCAATGTATGGCCTAGTGATCAAGTTTTCAACCCCATAAAGACCCGGGAGCTTACGCAGAGATCAAGCAATCGCCCAGAGCTATTATGTCAGTTCCTTGCATAGAGAAGCAGTTACGGAAACATTAAACATCTAGGAGATGGACCCGAGGGACATGAGGGATGGAGTGGGACCAGCTAAAGAACTGAAGCAAGTACTACTGGACCCCCAACTCCCTGACTGGACCATCAGTATCGATGCCCTCCTAGAACCAAGCCTCAGGGAGACGATCATCTAGTTCCTATGACAAAACCAGGACATTTTTGCCTGGTGTCATGAGAACATGCCTAGGATAGACCCCCGGATCATGTCCTACTATCTCAACGTCGACCCGGACTCTCGGCCGGTTAAGCAGAAGAGAACAGACATGGCCACTAAAAGGCAAGCAGCGGTGCACAAAGAGGTTGAAAAGCTTATGAAGGCGAAATCTGTCTTAGAGATCCACTATCCTGATTGGTTGGAAAATGTGGTACTGGTCAAGAAAAGCAATGGAAAGTAGAGAATGTGCGTGGATTTCACCGACCTTAACAAAGCCTTCCCTAAGGATTGCTATCCGTTGCCTAGGATAGACCTCCTTGTGGATTCCAGGGCCGGCCACTCACTTCTCTCATTCATGGTTGCCTACTTGGGGTACAACCAGATCAGCATGTACCCCGGGGATGAGGAAAAGACGTCCTTTATCATCGACCAAGGGACGTACTGTTACAAGGTGATGCCCTTCGGCCTTAAAAATACCAGGGTGACTTATTAGCGCCTGGCCAACCACATGTTTAAGGATTTGATCGGGAAGTCAATGAAGGTATACGTCGATGATCTGTTGGTCAAAAGCCGGGAAGAGTCCGACCATCTCGAGCACTTGGCCGGGGCCTTCAGCATCTTAAGAAAATTTTGGATGAGGTTGAACCCGGCCAAGTGCACATTTGGAGTCTCATCCGGGATGTTCTTGGGACATATGGTCAGCAGGCTGGGGATTAAAGTGAACCTTGAAAAAATTTAGGCTATTATTAACATGCGGTCGCCCAGGTCAACCAT
The DNA here is from genome assembly GCA_033977485.1 of Hydrangea macrophylla. Classification (NCBI taxonomy): domain Eukaryota; kingdom Viridiplantae; phylum Streptophyta; class Magnoliopsida; order Cornales; family Hydrangeaceae; genus Hydrangea; species Hydrangea macrophylla. The sequence goes on from CM066990.1 coordinate 37,788,888, forward strand.
AGAAGTTCAAAGTTTGGCCGGACGGGTGGCGGCTCTGAATCGATTTATCTCCTGAGCTACCGACTGGTGTCTACCATTTTTCAAAATCCTTCGTAAAGCATTTCAGTGATCAGAAGAGTATGAGGATGCATTTCAGGACCTTAAAAAATATCTAACATCAACCCCTCTGCTCTCCACACCTGTGCCAAAGGACAAGCTATTCTTATACTTGGCGGTATCACCCTCAGAGGTTAGCTCGGCGCTCATTCGAGAAGAGCACAGGATACAATTCTCAGTCTATTATACCAGTCGGGCACATCAAGGCGCAGAAAGTCGGAACTCCCGCATTGAGAAATTAGCCTTCGCCCTCATCACTTCTAGCCGGAAACTCCGCCCATACTTTCAGGCCCACGTGATCGTGGTCCTCACAGATCAGCCCTTCGCCAGGTGTTAGGCAGGCCTGAGACTTCCGGAAGGCTTGTCAAACGGGCGTTGGAGTTAGAGGAATTTGAAGTAATCTACAGACCCCAGACAACAATCAAGGGGCAAGCAGTGGCAGATTTCCTCATTGAGTTCACATATCTAGAAGATCTAATCGAGGAGCTCGACCCGCCGGATCTACCGCCCAGAGTACAGCATGACTCCACGACCTAGGTACTCTATGTGGACAAGCCCTCCAATAAACAGGGTAGTGGAGCAGGGATAATCCTGACCACACCTAACAGGATCCAACTGGAGTATACACTAAGGTTAGGGTTTTGAGCCTCTAACAACGAGGCCGAGTAGGAAGCCCTAATAGTAGGGTTGTAGCTGGCCACCTCTATGGGTGCGCAGCAAATCTAAGGGTATAGTGACTCCCAGCTCGTGGTCAATCAAGTCATTCAGGAGTATGAAGCTCGGGAAAATAACATGGGGACTTATTTAGCCTTGGTCCGAACAATTTCAAAAAATATTAAGGGGTTCTTCGTCACACAGATCCTGAGGGAGGAGAACACGAGGGCCGATCGATTAGCCCGGCTTGCCTCATCCTTTGAGTCAGACCTACCCGGGATAAGGATAGAATACCTACCTGAGCCCAGCGTGGTCAATATAGAAGGCATGGAGGTTAAACCGGTCGCCCTAGAATCGTGCTGGATGGATCTGATCGTGACGTTTCTAACTATCGGTACTTTATCGGATAAAAAGAAGAGGCCCAGCGGGTAAAATACTAAGTGGTCAGATACCACCTCATTGACGGCATTCTATACAAAAGGGGATTCTCTATCTCGTATCTCTGGTGCATCTACCAACACAAGTCTAGGAAATATTGTATGAAATCCACAAGGGAGTGTGTGGAAGCCATGTTAGAGGTCGAGCGCTTTATCGAAAGGCCATACTGCAAGGCTATTACTGGTCAACGATGGTCCGGGATTCCCAAGAGTATGTCAAGTAATGTGACAAGTGTCAGAGATATTCGCCCATGATAAATCGACCGGGAGAGCCCCAGAAACCAATCCTCCGCCCTTGGCCGTTTACCCAGTGGGGCATTGATATTGTCGGTCCACTCCCGATGGGAAGAGGACAAGTTGGGTTTGTGATCATCGCCATTGATTATTTCACTAAGTGGGCGGAAGCCGGGCCCTTAACAGCAATCACCGAGAAAAAGATGGAAAGTTTTATTAAGAAAAACATTCTCAGCAGATTCGGCATCCCCTGGGTCCTAGTCAGCGACAACGGCAAGCAATTCGACACTCCAGTCTTCAGGCAATTTTGCTCGGGATACGGAATATCAAATCACTACTCTTCCCCTGAGCACCCTCAAGCCAATGGCCAAGTAGAGGTGACGAACGGGACCATTCTGCAGTCAATTAAGACCAGACTTGAAAATGCTAAAGGACTTTGGGCAAAAGATTTACCAACCCTTTTGTAGGCATATTGCACCACTCCCCGAGCGGCCATAAGCGAGACCCTTTTTCCCTCACCTATGGCTACGAGGCAGTGGTCCCCATAAAGCTCAGGGTTACCTACTTACCGAGAAGCAAATTTCAGCGAGTATGGTAATGAGGAAGCCCTCAAAGGAGAGCTCGACTTGGTAGAAGAGAAAAGGGACTGGGCATATCTGAAAGTGCCAGTCTACAAGTAGTGGGTTTCATGGTATTTCAGCAAGAAAGTCAAGCATCGTAGTTTCCAGGTGGGAGACCTGGTCCTGAAGGCAGTGAACCAATCAACCAAGGAACCGAGCCACGGAAAATTAGGGCCAAACTGGGAAGGACCATACAGCATTACCCTGGTCAACCGACCGGGAACACACTGGTTGCAGACTTTGGACGAGCATGATCTATCTCATCCTTGGAATGTCCAACACTTCTGTGTAGCTTTCTAAACAAATATTATGATTTCAAAAAGGAATAAAATTGTTGTTTTTCCTACAATTCGTTACCCTTACTAGTGTTGCATGCAAAAAAGACCTCGGGCACACACCCGAGGCACAAAAGACCTCAAGGACACACCGAGGCACAAAAGACCTCGGTGTCACGCCCAAGTCAAAAGATCTCAGTGTCATACCCGAGGCACCGACTTCGCTTAGGTCCATAACCGACGATGGGGGCCAATCCCCCTAGGTGGCTAATGATACCCATGCTCTAGGTCGATTCCCTATGGTCGGCCCTCTGCTAACGACTGTATTAGTAAAAGCTTGGGGGGCAGGGGGATGTTGGACTAAAATAGGAAATCACACCAGGCACTAACAGGACTCGGAATTCTAAAACATTCCCAAGTACATACAGTACCCAGAGAAATCGACCGGGATAGTAACAAGACCTAACTCGTACACTATACTCGGCGGGACCTTGAAAATAGTCCTCGAAGAAGACCATGTGTTCCTTACCGGTTACGATCCTTAACTTTTGCTAAGGCAGCGTTTCCACAGGATTATAACCAGTCGAAAAGGATCAATTAAAAATAGGTGAGTACCAAAAATTATGTAGTAATGAGCAGCCAACGCAAAAAGGTGGCCTTGTATGGCCTTCTCATTAATCAAAATAAAAGTTTGTACAGAGCCGGGGGGCAGTTATAGTAGCCTCCCCCCCCCCCCTCTCCCCTTCCATAAAAAAAGAGAATGTACAAGACTGGGTGGTGGGCAGAGAGGCTAGGCATCCACACTACCACATCCTCGGTCGCACCGGCCTCTCTTCCCAGAGCAACCTCTCCTCCCGGGGCAGCAACTCCAACAGGTCTAGCCTTAGCAGCAGAACCTCTGTCAACGGCAGGACCAATGTTCTAGTAGTCCGAGTCGATCCCTTCATAGGACGAGATGTACTATTCAGGATGATCCCGGGCTAGCCTTCTTTTTAGGTCCTCATAACCCTGAAAGAAGCCGTCGTTGAAGGCCTCCTCTCTAGATCCCACAGTTGTTGTCCTGGCGAGAGCGTTCTACCGAGCTTCTGCCCGAGCCAAGCTAGCCCGGGCAGCCTCCAAATCAGCCAAGGCGACTGCCAGCTCCACTTGCGTAGCACCGAGGCCTAGGGCCAAGCCCTTGAACTTGTCCTTCTCAACAGCCAAGGCAGTCCCCTTGGACTCAGAAGCTGGTCGCTCCTGTGACAAGACAGCCTTAGCAGTAGTGGCCCTCCCAGCCAGGGAGGGCAAGAAGGACTTGGCTTCAGCGGCCATATAATTGACCTACAGAAAATAAGTACAAACAGGTCGGTTACTTAATGGAAGCAAAATGAAGAAAATTTTGAAGGATAGGAAGAACAGAAGAGATACTTACGAAGTGGGAGAAGCTGTAGAACCACCCCTGGAAGACTTGGGGAGACATGTTTGCATACATCTCCACCTGGCTGGGGAAGAGGACTGGTTTGACTCTTTCCCTTCTCTCCGCTGACTCCCCCAACGATGTCCCGGACGTGTCCGCCCGGGGAGCAATTTCCTCCACCACCACCACACATAATGGGCCGACGTCCCCCCGGGTTGCTTATGTGTCGCCATCCCGTGCCTTATTCTCCGGAATGGACAGTCGCTACCCGAGGTCTGGATAGCGGGCCTGTTGTCTCTATCCGACACCTGGACGGTGGCGCTCAGCTGCTCCATATCTCTTCGGGTGCCCATTTCTGTAAAGGAATAAGATCGCACAGTCAGTAGTCGGGAAAAATAATAAAAGATAGATAAAGTCAAATGATTCGGCTAAGAATTTACCCGGGATGATTGGAGGAAAGACGAGAGCTTTAACAGGCTCGTCCGGGGTATAGGAGACAATAAAGTCCCCCGTCTGGGATAGCACATTCTAGACATTCATGGGCAGGTTAGATAAACGCCTGATCCTAGTTTGACACTCCTCGGGAATGCTCGGCGGGTCGATAGATCCCACTACAAAATGAAGCATGAAATGGTTAGCTACCAAGTTATAACCAAAAGTAAGAAAAGTAAAGGAGAAAATGATGGACGAGCTTACTCCTCAGCTCTCCTATCCAGGAAGTCCTTACCTGAATCCCTGAGGCTCGGTCTTAAAGCCCGGGGGTGGATACTTGGAAGAACTTGTTCTTCCACCCTTTGTTGTTGATCAGGTAGTTGACAATGATTTTTCTCCCTTACCGAGCCCCTAGAGAGAAGAACCTAACCTCCCTGTGCACAGGGAACGATCGGTGGGACCAAAAGAACTCTTGAAGGGTGAGCTCATACCCGAAGACTTGGGGCTAGAGAGAAATGGACCCCATCAGGAACCTCCACACATTCGGGGCTAACTGCCCGTGAACAATCCCGAGGAAGATTAGGACGTCTCGGGCGACCGGGTGGAGTGGATTACGGGACCCCGCCGCGAAGGAGACCTCGTATAATGTAATGAAGCCCGGGTGATAGATCTGGGCCCCGCTGGCTTGCACGGTCAAGGAACAACCTCAGGAAAAGCGTACTTATCCCTATTTTAGCTGAGGTCTTGGGCACTCAAGATGGAAGGAGTAAACTCACATGTAAAAACTACCTCAGGGTCAGGACCCTTTGGTATCTCATCACCAGAACCCTGTGAGACGAAGGCCGCTGGGGCCTCCTAGTCTGACTCATCGTTCGATACCCGAATTAGGATCCTACCCTCACTATAGTTGTCCGATGGGGTAGTGGGGGGTGGATCTAGGCTCATGACAGGGGTCCCAGATCGCGATTGCTCGTCCTCCGACCGGGGAGAATAATCAAAATCTGAGTGTTCCATCTCTAGGTTTCCTCAGACTGGATATGGAAGTAACTGGAGGCCTAGGTAGGGGTCGGCAACTCCCAACCTAAGGTACAAGGGGGCAGATCCAACAATCTGTGGGGTAAGGTGTACAGAGCTTTCAAGGTAAAGAAACACTCAGTCAATACGGATACAGGATAACATGACTGGTTTAACCACTCTATCACAGAGGGCTGGTTACTTGACCTAAGAATGAAGATGAACCTAAGGAAGAAGAAATCCCACTCACGCGCAAGCCCTAATGGGTTCGTGCTCTCCAATGTCACTCGGGAAAGAAAAGATAAGAGGAGAAGGAAGAGAGTAGTGAATTGAAGCTGGGAAATTAAGGACTTATAAGAGTTAGAGTAGGAAAAAAGCTGGGGAAGCTTGATCGGAGACTTTTGCTCTCAAAATCGCTCGGTAATCTCTATCTCAAGGCAACAGGAATGAAGGAAATGAACAAGGACCCCTTATATAGGAAGCATGGATGGTCCAGATCAAATCAGATCCAACTGTCCGGAACGTTTCTCGCCAAAACCACCTACAAGCTGTCTCCTCGGGCATATGAAGCGTTGCCTCAAAAGACGCGCGCATTAAATGCATGACGTGACTATTCGGTTACCACATGACTGATCGATTATGCTAGCACTAGCCTCGTTGGATCCAAACCAAACCAGTCATGCCCTGACACGTGGCGGCCACTGGTCCTAAGTTTCCGACTATATCGGTCGATTTAACTCCCGAGTGGCTAAGGGGGCGGGGTGGGCCCATTCCCGAGGACTGGCCTGGTATTATCCAAGCCGGTACACTGAATAGTACAGATTTGTGAACCTCATCTGATGTAGCATCACGTCAGCTTCATAAATGGAGGGCAGCTGATAGGTCATAAAATATTGGTCAACGTCGTTTTGCCACGTCAGCATAGAGACACTGGGTCAGTCGGGGGAGGCGCCTCGAATTCTGCTATCCCGAGCTAATCCGTCAATACCGCCCGGTCTATACCCAGAGTTCGGTATCACGAGGCAGATGCATCCTCGATAAGTGTGACCTAGGCCTGCCCCGTGGCTAGCTCTGTGAAGCAGCTGACAGTCCCCTAGCTTAGTTAGAAGTCTAATTTGGATAGTTTCCTATACCACTAAGGGAACCTCCATGTTTATGCCAATCACGTGTAATCAAGATAGGTTTCCTAACTTATCTAGTTACCTTGTACGAGTGGTCTCTTGCACCTATAAAAAAGACCCCTCACCCTCATTAAAAGGGATCGCATTCTTCTTTCTGAGGACTGCAATATATATTACCTACACACATACACCCGGTTGGTTTTCTGAGAGTGCCGCCCTCCTTGTTGGTTCACTAGAAGACCGTCGGTGATCTGCTAATAAATGCACTCCAACGCACCTGTGGATGTAGGCTGCCTAATTGATGGGGCCGAACCACATACAAACTTTTGGTCTCTTCTAAAATTACTCTTCTTACCCCTTTACCAATATTTGGCATCATCAAGTTCTATGATGCTTTCAACTTAAATCGTCTGCGACTACGTTTTCCTTACCAGGGTGGTATTGCAATGTGAAGTCATAATTTTCAACAACTCCATCCACTATCTCTGCCTCATGCTTAGCTCCTTTTGTGAGAATAAATTTTTCAGGCTCTTATGATTGGAAAATAGGTTAAACTGCTCTCTCCATATCTTGAGTACGAATACAATGGCTGTCAACTCCAAATCATGTGTCGGGTAGTTTTCTCATACGGCTTTAGCTGCCTAGATCCATAAGCAATAATTCTTCTGTCCTACATGAGCAGACACCCTAAACCTTGATATGAAGCATCACTATAGATTACAAATCTTTCTCCACTTCTTAGAATAGCTAGCACTGGCACATAAGTCAATTTCTTTTTCAACTCCTAAAAATCGCGTTCCTGCTTATCTTGCCATTTAAACTTGGTATCCTTCTTCGTCAAACCAATGAGTGGGGCTATAATCTTCAAAAATCCTTCCATAAAGAGACAATAATACCTAGCTAACCCAAGAAAACTTCTAATCTCTAAAGCATTTCTAGGTCAGCTCCAATTCAGCACTGCATCGGTCTTCACGGAATCCACTGAAATACCTTCATGAGAAATAACACGTCCCAAGATCTTGACTTTCTTGAGTTAAAACTCGCATTTCCTGAACTTGGCAACAAATTGGTTGTCTCCAAGGGTCTGTAAGGCAATCTCTAAATGCTATTCGTGCTCCTCCATAGTCTTTGAGTAGATCAAGATGTCATCGATAAAGATAATAACGAACTGATCTAGATAGGGTATGAATACCCAGTTCATCAAATCCATGAACACCACTGGACATTGGTCAAACCAAAAGGCATAACTAGAAACTCATAATGTTCATACCTCGAGCGAAAAGCTATCTTTAGCACATCTTCTTCTCGAACAAGTAACTGATGATACCCTGATCGCAAATTGATCTTTGAAAACACTGTAGCTCCTTGCAATTGATCAAATAGATTGTCTATCCGCGATAGTGGGTACTTGTTCTTGACTGTAACCTTGTTCAACTCTCTGTAGTCTATGCAAAGTCTCATTGATCCATCCTTCTTCTTAACAAACAACACCAGTACTTCCCACAGTGGAGTGCTAGGTACAATGAATCCAAGGTTCTCTAGCTCTTAAATATGCTTACTCAACTCTTACATCTTGGTCGGTGCCATCCGATACGGGGTCTTTGATATTGGTGGTATTCCTGGCATTAAATGAATGCCGAAGTCAGTCTCTCGCTTCGAGGGTAAACCAGAGATGTCTCGAAATACGTCCTCAAACTCTTATATTACTGGAATCTAAGCAGTATTAGTTTTCGTGTTGGTGCTTTCTATCACAACCAAACAGGTTGTGAAAAATGCATCGCTCAACAAATTACACTGGAAAATGATTGACAGTGCTCCCAGTAATGTAAAGTAAATTGTCTTACTAACATAGCTTAATTTGGCATTGAACTTTGATAACCAGTCGATTCCTAAGGTTACATCAAAATTTTTCATCGATAAAACAATCAGATCTGCAGGTAACTCGCGATGGTCTAAAATCAGCGGACACTCCTTAATCACTTTTCTTAATTTTGTAGTGACGCCCAAAGGTGAAACCACATTCAAAGCTATGTTGAGGTTCTAAGGTTCTAAACCTAATTCCTTTACGACTCTTTATACTATGAACAAATTCGTGACTGTAGTATCAAATAAGACTAATGTGCGACTGTTATAGAGGGTAAGCATACCTCGAGATTTTGCTGCTCTACGGCATCGAATCCTACTCTTCTTGGAATAATGGCGTTGACACGCGCTTGATTGATCGGGGCTACTGATCCAGTCTCGGCTTGTTGGCAGAGAAAACAATCTCTGCTAACATAGCCCTTCTTACCACAGAAGTAACAGTAGCGAGGTCAGAATCCCGATCCGTCTCTCCGACGATGAGTCGGACCAGGAAGCCCCCATTGCTTCCGTTTCCCGGGGTTCAGGTAACGAAACACCAGGGAAACCCAACCTCGAGGTAGGATTGTCCAGCGAATTCATCCCGTCCACCCTGTGTACTAAAGATCTCGGGCGCATTAGGGATAGGTACGGCCTTCCTGACCACTGCTCATTGGCCATGAATGTCGGTGGGGCCCAAATCTTCTAGCGGGGTTTAACTACCTTATATAAGGACATCCTCATGGCTGGGTTTCGAATCCCCCTCCATCCGGTCACTTGGGATGTCCTGACATACTTGGGGATTGCCTCAGGCTAGTTGGCCCCGAACGGTTAGAGATTCCTCATGGGGTTCATCTCCCTATGGCCCCAAGTTTTTGGATATGAACTCTCCATCTAGGAGTTCCTCTGGACACATCAACCATTCCCCATACATGGGGAAATTGGGTTCTTTTCTCTCTAGGCTCGTTAGGGGAGGAAGATCTTAGTTAACTGCCCGAGCAACAACAAAGAGTGGAAGAATAGGTTCTTCCAAGTGTCCACCCTTGGGCCCTGCGAGTCGGCCCTTGGGATCCAGATGAGGACTTCCTGGGCGGGAGAGTTGAGGGGTAAGCCAGCTCGGTTTCTCTTTCTGATTTCTTCTTTGTTTTGCTCCAGTTTATGAGACTAACCACTTTGTACTTTGCTTTGCAGCGGGATCAACCAACCCGCCGAGTATTCCCGATGAGTGCCAGGCCAGGGTCAGGAGTTTGGCAGACTGGCCAATAAATATCTAGAATGTGTTGATTCGGACCGGCGACTTCTGAGCTACTGACGACCCGGCTCAGCCCACTGAAGCTCCCGTATTCCCCGCAATTCTCCTTGGAAAGTGCTCGGACTCTGCCGTCTCCCACGGTTGTCCTGCCCCGTCTCTTTTATTGGTTGTTAACTATTCAATTTTTTTCTTATGCAGAGATGGCCCCGAAGAGAAATATGGAGCAATTGAGGGAGAGGCAGTCTGCTACCGCTGTTGTTGCTATCGCTCGAATAGCGGTGGCACAAGGGAAAAGGCCTGCTGTCGAGGCCCCGAGTGGTGAGTGCCCGCTGAGGTGGCTCCGGCACAGAGTAACAAACCGTCCAAAGTCCGTAGGGACCTCAACGCCCCACGTGGTGGTGGTTGAAGAGACTGCCCCCTGGGAGGGGGGTGCTGGCCGTAGCCCTGATGGCTGCCTCAGCCGAGATCAGGGAGTGGGTAAAACCCGGTCTGCTCCCCAGTCAAGTGTAGGCGTGTGCAAACATGTCTTCCGAGGTCTTCCAGAGCTGGCTGTACAGCCTCTCTCACATGGTGAGTTCTCCCGCCTCTGTTTCTTTTTCTTCACTTATTTTGTCAATTGTGCCTATTTATTGACCAATCGATTTTCACTTCTTGCAGGTTGGATGCATGGCCGCTGGGGCTGAGTCCTTCAAACCTTCTTTGGCTGAGAAGGCCATTGCTGCTGAAGCCACTCTGTCTGAAGAGCAAGCGACCTCAGAGGCCAGGGAGACTGCTCTGGCCGTGGAGAAGGATAAGGTGAAAGGTTTAGCCTTGAGCCTTGGTGCTGCTCAGGCCGAGCTGGCTACAGCCCTGGCCGACCTAGAGGTCGCTCTGGCCAGCGCAGTGGCGGCGGAGGCACGGGAGAAGGCGCTGGCAGAGGCGACAGCAGTGGGGGCCCGGGAGGAAGCTTTTGACTACGGCTTTTTCCAGGGCTACGAAGATCTGAAGCACAGGCTATCTCGGGATCACCCCGAGTGGGACATCTCGTCCTACAAGGGGATTAATCCATACTACTGGGATGTAGGTCCTGCTGCGGGCGAGGGCCCCGCCAATGATGCTGGCCTTGCTGAGGAGGCTGCCCCGAGATGGGGCTCTGTCCCGGGAGGAGAAGCTAATCCAGAGGGAGAGGCTGGGGAGACGGAGGATGTGGTCATGGTGGACGACGCTTAGTCCCCAACCTGTAATTTTTTTTTTTTTGTAGTTTTTTTTTTGGGAGGCTACTACAACTGCCCCCCCAGCACTGTACATTTTTTGTATTTAATGAAAAGGCCCTTGGAGGTCACTTTTCCATCAATTGTTTACTATTTCTGCACTTTGTGTGCCTAAGTTTGCCAATCCCCGACCGATTTTTAATTTTAGCTGACCATTCTTTAACTCCTTGCCTTAGAAAATGGTTTTAGATCATAACCGGTAGAACAACTGGTCTTTTTGACCTGTTTGAAGGTCCCGTCCGGTGTATTATAGGGATTTATCCTTTTTTACTGACCAGGCGGTTTTTCTCTGGCCTCTGTAGGTACTTAGGAATGTTAGGATTCCATGCCTTGTTAGTGACCGGTGTGACTTCCTTTTTTGAGTTTGGTGTATCCCCCTGCCCCACAAGCATTTTGCTAAGGCAGGTGTCTAGGAGTAGGGACCATAGGAAACCGACCTCGAACATGGGTGGTTGCAGGGTCTTTTGAGGCTTGCCATCATCAGCCACCTAGGGGGATTGCCCCCGTCGCTGGTTGGGCCTAAGCGAAGCCGTTGCCTCGGGGTTAGGCCCGAAGTCTTTTATGCAACGGGTATTTTCCCGAGGTCTTTGTGCCTTGGTTTTGAGCCAAGGTCTTCTGCCTCGGGTGTCGGCCCAAGGTCTTTTTTGTTTTGTGCCTTGGTTTTAAGCCAAGGTCTTTTGCCTCGGGTGTTAGGCCGAGGTCTTTGTGCCTTGGTTTTGAGCCAAGGTCTTTGTGCACAGAATACTGACAAGGGTTGTTTCTCGATGTAACGTAGGAATCGTTTATTGATTTTTTGAAAAAATATAACGACTGCTCGGATGGAGCTACAAATATCCTAACTAGTGTTAATCTACCCGTGACCAACGGCCACTGATGGTACTTGCGGAGGTGTTGCACATTCCAAGGGTGAGATAGATCACGTCCGTCTAGAGTTTGTAACCAACAGGTTCCCGGGCGGTTTATCCGAGTAACTAGATATGGGCCTTCCCAGTTTGGTCCCAACTTTCCATGGCTCAGGACTTTTGTGGACTGATTGATGGCCTTAAGGATCAGATCCCCCACCAGGAAACTGCGATGCTTCTCCCTGTTATTATAGTATCGGGACACTCTCTACTTATAGGCTGCAACATTTAGATACACCCGGTCTCTTTTCTCCTCTACCAGGTCGAGCTCCGCCCTGAGTGCATTTTCATTGTCTGGCTCGCTATAATTTGCCACTGGTAGGTTGGTAACCCAAGCTCCGTTGGGACAACCGCCTCGAAACTGTAGGTTTAAGAGTATGGTGTCTCGCCTGTTACCGCCCAGGGTGTAGTGTAGTAGGCCCACAGGAGGGTCGGTAGCTCTTCGGCCCATAGTCCTTTGGCGTCTTCAAGCCTCGTCTTTATTGACTGAAGTATAGTCCGGTTTGTCAGGCTTGGCCGTTGGCCTGGGGGTGCTTGGGAGATGAGTAGTGGTTGGATATCCCGTAGCCTGAGCCAAACTTCCTGAATACCGGGGTGTCAAACTGCCTGCCGTTGTCATTAACTGAAACCTGGGGGACACCGAACCTGCTGAGGATGTTCCTCTCCATGAAGTATTCCATTTTCTTCTTGGTAATTGTTACCAAAGGCTCGGCTTCTACCCATTTGGTGAAGTAATCCACAGAGATGACAGTGAACTTGACTTGTCCCTTTCCCGTTAGTAGGGGACAGACAATGTCAATGCCCCACTGAGCGAATGGCCAGGGGCTACAAATTGACGTCTGAAGTTCTCCCGGACTGTTGATCATGGGAGAAAACCTTTGGCACGTATCACACCTCTTGACATATGCTTGAGAGTTTTTGGCCATGGTCGGCCAGTAGTATCCTTGTAGTAGGGCTTTACGCGAGAGTGTCCGGCCTCCGATGTAGTTCCCGTACACCCCTTCATGGATTTCGTGCAACACCCCTTGGACCTGTGTAGGATGGACACAACGGAGATATGGTATGGTGAATCCTCTTTTGTAGAGGATTCCATCAATAATGTGGTATCTTGCCGCTCGGTATTTAACCCGGCGGGCTTCCTCCTTACCTTCTAGTAACACGCCTATTGCCAGAAATGCCATGATTGGGTCCATCCAGCTAGGTCCTGGGGCGACCGGTTCTACCTCCATGCATTCTGAGTTGATCACACTTGGCTCGGGTAAGTACTCTATCCTTATCCCGGGCAAGTCTAACTCAGAGGATGAGGCAAGGCGGGCTAACCGATCGGCTCTAGTATTCTCCTTCCTTGGTATCTATGTGACGAAGAACCCCCGAAGCTTCTTTGAAACTGCTCAGATAAGGGCTAGGTAAGCTATCATGTTATCTTCCCGAGCCTCGTACTCTTGATTGACTTGATTTACTACGAGCTGAGAGTCATTGTACCCCTGGACCTGCGATGCACCCATTGAAGCGGCCAGCTGTAATCCGGCCAAGAGGGCTTCATACTCGGCCTCGTTATTGGAGGCTCTGAATCCGAACCTAAGCGTGTACTCGAGTTGGATCCCGTCGGGCATGGTTAGGATGATCCCTACTCCACTTCCCTGTTTGTTGGATGATCCGTCTACATAGAGTACCCAGGTTGGGATGTCTGATTGCAAACCGGGCAGTAGGATTGGTGGGTTGAGCTCTTCAATAGGGTCTTCTTGGTATGTGAATTCAACAAGAAAATCCGCTACTGCCTGTCACTTGATTGTTGTGCGGGGTCTGTAGACCACTTCGAATTCTTCTAACTCCAAGGCCCACTTGACGAGCCTTCCGGATATTTCGGGCCTGCTCAAGATCTTACGGAGGGGCTGATCCATAAGGACCACAATAACGTGGGCCTGGAAATACGGGCGCAGTCTCCGAGCTGAAGTGATGAGGGCTAAGGCGAACTTTTCAATACGGGAGTATCTACTTTCTGCACCCTGAAGCGCACGGTTTGTATAGTAGATTGGGAACTGTATCCTGTGCTCTTCTCAAATGAGTGCAGAGTTGACTACCGAGGGTGACACCACCAAGTACAAGAGCAGCTCCTCGCCTGGCACGGGCGTTGAGAGTAGAGGCGGTAAAGCCAAATATTTCTTGAGCTCCCAAAATGCCTCCTTACACTCTCCTGACCACTGAAAAGCCTTGCAGAGGATCTTAAAAAATGACAAGCACTGATCAGTTGCTCAGGACACGAACCTGTTAAACACGGTAACCCGTCCGGCCAGACTCTATACTTCTTTCGTTGACCTGGGCGACCGCATGTTGATGACAGCCTGGATTTTCTCGGGGTTTGCTTCGATTCCCCGCTTGCTGACTAGGTGCCCTAAGAACTTTCTGGATGAGACACCAAATGTACACTTGGCCGGGTTCAACCTCATCCCAAACTTCCTCAAAATGCTGAAGGCCCCAGCCAAATGTTCCAGATGGTTAGACTCGTCCTAGCTTTTGACCAGCAGATCGTCAACGTATACCTCCATTGACTTCCCGATCAAGTCTTTGAACATGTGATTGACCAGGCATTAATAAGTTGCCCCGGTAGTTTTGAGGCCGAAGGGCATGACTTTGTAACAGTAGGTCCCTTGATCCGTGATGAATGAGGTCTTTTCTTCGTCCCCGGGGTACATACTAATCTAATTGTACCCGGAGTAGGCATCCATGAACGAAAGGAGCGAATGGCCAGCTGTGGAATCCACAAGGAGATCTATCATGGGCAGTGGATAGCAGTCCTTGGGGCAGGTTTTGTTCAGGTCGGTAAAGTCCACGCACATCCTCTACTTCCTATTGCTTTTCTTGACAAGTACTACATTTGCTAACCAGTGGGGATAGTGGACCTCTCGGATAGATTAGGCTTTGAGGAGCTTCTTGACCTCCTCACACACTGCCTTTTGTCTCTCGGGGGCCATGCCCCGTATCTTCTATTTTACCAGCGGGGAGTCTGGGTCGATGTTGAGCCGATGAGACATTACCTGGGGATCAATCCTAGGCATATCTTTATGGCACTAGGTGAACACATCCTGACTCTGTTGCAGGAATTGAATCAGCTTCTCTCTAAGGCGGGGCTCTAGCAGGGTGCCGATGCTGACTGTTCAGTCTGGGAGTTGTGGGTTCAATACCACTTGTTCCAGTTCATTGATCTGGCCCACTCTATCATTCTGATCCCTCAGGTCTATCTCCTAGACGTTCAGTGTTTCTGTGATGACTTCCCGGCGAAGGGAACTGACATAACAACTTCGGGCGGTCGCCTAATCTCCACGCAAGCTCTTGGGTCCATGAGGGGTCGAGAACTTAACTATCAAGCTATGAGTAGAGACGGCAGCCCTGGCTTTGTTGAGTGTAGGCCTCCCGAGGATGACATTGTAAGCAGATAGGACCTCTACGATTACAAAGTTTGCCAGCAGGGAGATCTGCTAAGGGTAGGCTGCCATAAGAACAGGGAGTTCCATGGTACCGAGCGGCTGGGTGCTGGATCTGTTGAAACCCACCAGGGGAGTAGCTACTGGACGGAGACTATCCCTGGACATCCCGAGCTGATCGAATGCTGACACGAACATGATATCGGTCGAGCTGCCTGTGTCCACAACACCTTTTTGACCACGTAATTAGCTATGGAGAGCGTCACAACTAACGGGTCGTCGTAGGGGGTAGTGGATGCCTTGCACATCGTCACAGGTAAACGTCAGTATGTCAGTTGGCGGGGAGTCGGTGGATTAGACCTACCAGACATCCACCCGGGATGCCTGAGCATGCCTCTTCCTTGTCGACTGTGAGTCCCTACCGCCCAACGTTCCTCCGGAGATCACGTTGATTTGACCAAGAGGTTGTATTTGACTGGGAGCTCGGGCTCCCTGCGAAGGCCGTCCATCTGTCGTGACGTACTCTGCAAGATGACCCTGGTCGATCAGTTTTTCTATGACTATCATTAACTTGAAGCAATCCTCTGTGTCGTGACCGTGGTCTCTGTGGAAGCGGCAAAACTTATCCCGATTTCTTTTTCCGGGCAGGGCTTTGAGTTTTGCAGGTTGTTGAAGCAACCTCTGCGCCTCGGCAGCGGCCATGACTTTGTGGATTGGTCGGGATAGAGGCATGAAAGCGATCTGGGGCTGATCCCAACCTCCTCTCTGCTGGTCTTGCATGGGCTTTTTTACCAGGCCCTTCTCAGAGCCCTCACGCCTCCGCTTGGCTTTCGGGGACTCATCTCCCACGAAGCCGGTACGTTTGGACTTCAGAAATTCTTTCGTGTCTATATACTTTTCGACCCTCTCCGAGAGCTTCACCAGGGTTGCCGGTCTGTCTCGATGGAATGACGTAGCAACCTTGGTGTGTTGAACTCCCGAGCAGAAGGCCATGATGGCTGCTATTTCATTCAAATTATGGATCTGGACCTCTGCTGGTTGAAATGGTCCACGTACTTCCTTAGGGATTCGCCCTTGCGCTTCTTGACAGTCAATAGCTGAGTATCCGGTTAAGACCGGTCGAGCATCCCTATAAACTAGCTAATGAAAAGCTTGCTCAGCGTCTTGAAGTCATCGACTGTTCGGGGCTTGAGGGTATGGAACCACTGCACGGCTGGCCCTTTGAGAGTACTGGGGAAGGCCAAGCACAGTAATTTGTCGACAGTGGTGACCAACGCCATCTGGTCCCTATAGGTGCGAACATGATCCACTGGGTTCCTTATCCCATCATAAGAACTGAGATGCAGTGGCTTAAACTTCCGCGGGATGGGGAATCTGGTGAGCCGAGCGGTATAGGGTGACTCGGTCTCCGTGTTGGTATGATCGTGATGCTGCTTGTGGCTCAGTTGCTCGATTTATTTCTGCAAGCCCTGGATTTGAGCATTCACGTCTTCCCGCTCGGTCTTCCTTTTAATGTCTGAGCGGTAAGTTAGATCAGACGACGAGGCTTCTTCTTTGAAGTGTGTTGACCTCAGGGACAGAATTCGGCTCTGGCTCCAGGTAACCGTATGCCTAAGATCTCCCCGGCTCCGGGCTGAAGGGTCTTTGGCTGATTCTCGGGGCTTTGGCCCTGATCCATCCCTCCTAGTGGCTCGTCCCCTGTTGATGATGGCTCTAGCATCTTTCACCCGATGAGGATTGGTCCGAGCTTGCCGCCTGGGGCGCCTGGGCCAGGCATGTTCCCAATCCTATGGGAATAACGGCGCAGAGTGGGTCTGGTTCCGGACTCTTACGGGCTCCCGGTTGGGGGCACTCTTCCCAGTCTGGTTCTCAAATTGAGGGCGCTTTTCTTGCAAGGCCAATAGCGCTTCGATTTGCTATTGGGTTTGCCGTTGGCCTTTCAGAAGTTGCGCGAGCGCCGCCGCCATCTGCTTAGAGGTCATAGAGGTGGCCTAGTGCTCGAGCTACAAGTTCTCCTAACCGGTCAAAGCAGTATTTTTCTTACCCTTCCCACAGACCGCGCCAAACTGATGATGCCGAAAATTGGTAAGAGAGATTCAGAGAGAGATATTGTGACACAATCAATTGTATGTGGTTCAGCCCCGTTAATAAGGTGACCTACGCCCACGGGTGCGTCAGTGCGCTTCACTAGCAGATCACTGGCAGGCTTGGTGAGCCAACAATTGGGCGGCACTACCAGTAAGACCGGCCTGGTGTATATGTATCAAATCAGTATAAACAACTATTCTCTAGGTTAAGAATGCCCCCCCTCTTAATGGGGGTGAGTGGCCCCTTTTATAGGTGCAAGAGACCACCCGCACAAGGCAACTGATTAGATAAGGAAACTCAATCTAATTACAATTTGATGAGTATAAATCATGGGAGGTTTCCTAAGTGGCTTAGGAAACTATTTACACTCTCCATTAATCTTCTGATTGATTTAGGAAACTGCTGAGTGGCTTGGTTGTCAAACTGCACATCATGGATAGCTGCTGCGCTGCATGCCTGGGCTATGCGCGTACCCCAAGCGGTAATAGTCGAAAGTTCTAGGGATTGGTGGGCCACAAGCGCCCATTCCGGATAGTCCGGGTCCTTCACTGCTGACGTGGTGGTTTGGCTTTAGCAGGATATTTCTGGACGTATCACTGGGTATAAAACTAAAATAGTCCAATGCTATGTTTAGATACCCTAGTATAAGCCTGGATTAATCTACAGCTTTACCAAAATGCCATTTAAGGAGTAATGATTGGTGCACATAAAGTGTGCACATAAAGATCTAGGCTATTAATTTCGGTAGATACCATACATGCAGGCACGGGTTCCACCGAAATGAATGACACAGATCTTTATATGCACATAGCATTACCCGCCATTTAAGTGGGAAAAAAAATCACATTGATATTAAGATAACAATCTACTTCGCATTCCACAATCTGCCTATACCAACTTCATATGACAATTCAAACATCTTACATCACCATTAAAGCATTCAAAAACCAGGCTTAAGTTTTTCACTTTATAGCCGATTGTTGAAAGACAATAATAAACAAGTCACCGTGTCTTGCAATCTGATACTAGAAAAAAATTTAAAAAATCAATCAAAACTAAAGGAAAGTTGTATAAAATTAATAAACTATTACAAATTTGTTTTTGAAAGCTTAGGTTGATGCTTTTGAGAAAACAAAAAAAAAATCGAATAGTACAAAATACAAACTTGTATACATCTTGAAGAAGAACAAAAAAATGCAGTAGAAAATAAAACTTACAGATATAAACCTATTACCCCTTAAAACTTAGAAGATCAAGTTGTTGAACAGCAAAACAAAACAGATTTCATCTTCGATCTTCTTTCTTCAACTTCAATTTGGTCTCTTCGTCTTCGATCTTCTCTCTTCATCTTCGAAATCGTCTTCATCTCTGTCTTCTCTCTTCGAAATAAAAAGTTACAGATCTAAAACCTCTAGAAATCGTCTTCGTCTCTTTGCCTTCGATCTTCTCTCTTCGGCTTTGATATGGTTCTCTCTCTCTCTCTCTCTCTCTCTCTCTCTCTCTCTCACACACACACACACACACACACACACACACACACTTAGATCTTTGGGGGTTATTTAAATAGAAGGGGTAAATTGGTCATTTCATGTTTAATACTAACCCCTTATCCCTGTATTTTTAATGCCACTCCTGGTATAATTTAATCCCACCTAACCAGCATTGTTCTTAACTCAAAGCCCTCTTATCCCTAATTAATTTAATCCCAAAATGTACAAACAAACACTGTATAAACCTAGATTGGACTAAAGTTGTCTAATCAGTCCCAATAATCTGGTAAACTTACGAGGCTTAGGCGTAGCCTCGTGCGGTCGTGCCTAAAGGCACTACGAAATTATTTCAAATATACAGGCAGTCAACCAGTATTACAAACTTAACGTGCCTTCGACACTTCTTGATAAATTACCTTACCAATCAACGTGCCTTCGGCACTTCTCAATGAGCTAATAGCTATGGTGGTTTTTTTTTTTCAGGAAAAATTAGTGGAAAATCCCTCAAAAATATCTTCAAAAGTTTAAAGGACAAATTGGTTTTACCATTTAGTAAAAAGGACAAAAGATGCCAAATGCCAAATTTGCCCCAAAAGGAATCTCACCTAGCACAACATGCGAGCCCCACTCACCCTCAACAAACAGATTAAAAGAAATGATATGGTGTTGCGATCGCACAGTATGAGTGGCCACACCAAAGCATCTCCCATTTCAAAACTTTTAAACTCCATAACTTTTGATCTACAACTCTGTTCTTTACAAATGTTATACATTTGGAATCGTGTTGACGAGAACTACAAAACTAGTACCATTGTTGATATGTTTTGAGCCAAAAAAAATCAATTTTTTACATGCCTTGTTCTTGACAAACCAAATGGAATTTTCACTTAATATTCGTGTACCGGTTAAGCAAAATTTCACTTAATATTTATGTATGCCAAGTTAATATATTTTGAGCCAAAAAAAAAAAAGAAATTTTCCTACGAAGAGTTTTACTGAAATTTCACAAGAAATTTTGCATTTGTTTGGTTTAAAAAACTGTGTTTTCATAATTGATTGTGAAATTTGGTTATTTTTTTTAACAAAATATACAAGTTCAGTATTGCAAATACAAATCACTTAAAAATTTCAGTGCTTAAATTCAGCACTTAATTTTCAGAACTTAATTTTCAGTTTTATCAAATGCACCCATAATATACATATGCATATTAAGTAAAATTTCACCAAAACTCTCATTAAAGCATGTAAATTTTGGTTTTTTTTTGTCTCAAATATATCAAGTTGGTATACATAAATATTAAGTGAAATTTCCATTTGATTTGTTAGGAATAAGACATGTAAAAAATCAATTTTTTTATCAAAACAATCAACATTGGTACTAGCTTTTTAGGTCTCGTCGGCACGATTCCAATGGTATAAATTTGTAAGAAATGTAGTTGTAGATTAAAAGTTATGGAGTTTTAAAGTTCAAAAAACTTCTTCAAAATGAGAGCTGCTGTAAACACCCTATTTTTGTTCGTCCGTTCGGTAGAAGGAACCCCGGCTCAAGAACAACCCGATGACTGAATTCAATAATTGTCGGTTATATGAAGTAGAACTCCGTGAAGCATTGTGGTCTCTTAGACACATTGGAATAACCCTTAGGAAGACTTAGCTAAGTTAGAAACTCAATTTAGAAACAAAAAATCAAAATAAAATATTTTTTCTATGTACGAATTACTTGACTCGATGGATGGAGGGAGAGCCCTCCAACTCAAGCACGAAATCAATGATGAGTCAACTCCAGTGGAAATAATGAGTCACCATTGATATCAACACATCTGAGATCGCCAAATGTTTGGGAGTTCCTCTATTCAATCCTTTTCCAAAATGACCAAAATATTTTTATTTTGCCAAAACACCCTTAACTGAGCCAAAATTCGGACCTTGGGTGGGTTCCCAAGAAATCCTTTTATAAATAGTCCTAAAATATTTTTAAACCATAGCCCAAACCTTGTTTTGGCCAAAATAATTCCCAAATAATTTTCATATCATAATAACCTCGAAAGCCCATTATAAGCAGCCATTTTTAACACAATTTTAGTATTTTGACCATAACTCTTAAACCAGGAGCAGTTTGGGCCTGAAACAACTTGTAATGGATAGTACAATTCCTGGGCATGTAAATCCGTAGGGCATAAGCCCAATTTGGACTTAAATTGAGTGAGATATGGCCTTTTAAAGGGGTAATATTTGGGGCACAAATAAATCTCACAAAAACTCACACCCACAGTCAATCTCTCTCTTGGGTAGCACTGTGAGGTCTAGATAATTTCAATGGACCCCATAGTACTACCCAGGAGAGAGATAGACTGTAGGTGTAAGTGTTTGTGAGATTTGTTTGTGCCCCTAGCATTGTTGTTTTTAAAGTTGGCCCATGATTTAGTGACAGGATTAAAAGTCTAAACCGGGATTTCTATCTTGTTTTATTTATGGCGACTTTTTAAATACGAAAATTAGTATTTTTAATTACCAAAACACACTAAAAGAATTAGGATATAATTTAAAAGCTTCCATATCCTAATTTATTTGGGAAGTACTCCACTTATTTACAATTTTTCCAGCAAGAAAAACTATGTAAAGTGATATCCACCTCTTCATTCCTGGCACCAGAAAATCCTGAGAACTAGAGAGTTCAAGAAAACCCCCAACGAGATGATTCCTAGAGCACTCCTAGAAAGTTATTGAGAGAATTAATATTTTACATTTAAGGTTCTTAGAGATCGCAGTGCCAGCGGAGCTCTGCCGGAGAAGTCTTAGTCTTAGGGTAAACCTTCTTTCTCTTCTTTTCTTTCTTATTTTCATTCGTTTTCTTAGTTTTGATTTTCGTAGTTCATAGCTTAGTTTTCTTTTCTTTTTTACTCATAGTAGTTCTTATTTTCTTAATAATTTAGATCTTCTAGACTTCTAGGTTAGCCTTCTATCTTGGTTATGGATATATAAGCTATCCCTAGTGGTATGGGATAGCCACCACTAGTGAGATTGGTAGCCAAGCCATAGCTATTCCAATCTCACTAGGGACCATGAAACCCTAACTATAGTATTTTTTTATTCATGCTTAGTCATGCATTCATCCATACACATGCACACTACCCACACATAGAATAGTAGGATATCTAGATTACGGGTTGCACATTAGTACATATGTTTGGTTATTATGCTTGCATTATCCTAACCCTGGTTGAAATTAGAAGCTATAGTTGGAATGATGTGCTATTCTGGGTAAGTTCTCTTGAATATTCCATTTCATTTATTGCTTTCCTAGATCACCTAGAAGCATGATTAGGTGGACAAAACTGGTTTTAATTTCCTTATATGGTACATGTGCATAGCATTCCTATTTTGCTAGGGTTTTGAATGTGGTTTTCACGTTTACTTTCTTTTAATTTCTTTCGCATATATAGGGGACTGTAGGAATACATTTAGTCCCTGATTTACTGTTTTAGTATATGCATTGTATGATATTTGTACAGTTTCTTGCACGATTTTCTTTCTTTAGTTATTTAACTTGACATAGGAATGCATTAGAAATAAATGAAATGGACTTCATAATGTCTAGTCAAACACCTTGAAAGCTGAATAAGAGGCATGTCTTCGGACAGAGCGAGATGGGGTGTTTTAGCATCATCTAGCTCCTTTCTCTCTCATACCTTAACCCCCGAACCGAGTTCTTTGGTGACGAGGGGGCGGTGCTCTCTATTCATTGAACTTGATAGATTTAGTTTTCTTGAATTCCTTTATCAAACAAAGTGGCGACTCTATTAGCAAAAATTTATCCCGATTAGCCTTGTGGGATATATGGATTACTCACTCGTGTAGCCTCGAATATGGATCATGGGCATCGATGTAGCATTGGGTATGGATAAAAGCCCCATGGAATCCATAATACGAGTAATCCAAATCGGTCGGATCGGATAAAAGCTAATGAAGGGTGGTGAACCTCACTTATGGCTGTTAACATCATATTTGAATGGGATTAATCAAATGGACTTGGTCTTTCTAGGTCTTATACTTGATCGAGGTACCCACAACTGCTATTGTGTGGTTACTCACACGGTGCAATAGCCACACCATATCATTTTTTTATCTATTCATTGAGGGGCACACACGTGGGGCACACTTGAGGCGCGTTTGGCTCGTGGAGAAGGATAGTTCCGGGTTTTTAAATATTTTTTTCCCTTTTTTTGTCAAAGATATGTTTTGGTAAGGGAGTTTTGATTAAACTAAGATTCAAGTTGTCCTTAATAAGAAGTAAAATTGTGCTACTGTCCTTATCTCTAAGTGATCCAATTTTTTTTTTTAAATGATGTTGAGTGAGAAAGAGATGAGTTCATTAGTAGAAGACAAATGTCACATTAGCTTACAAAATCAAAGCAAATCAAGCGAGTGAGTTATGGTGCCAACAGTGAGCTTTGAGAGAGAGAGTGAGAGAAAAAGGCTGAAAGTGAAAATAGTGTAAAGAGAAATAGAAAAGAGAGATGTATATAGAGAGAGAGAGATAGGGGGTGTCATTTTAAATTTTCAAAAGACAAAATAGGAAAGAGAGATATAGAGAGAAAGAGTGGATGTCATTTTGAATTGTGCAAAAGAATGTCATATCAAGGGATGTGATTTATTATATAGATATAGATGGACAGATCTATCTCTCTCTCTTTTATATATATATATATATATATATTTTTTTTTTGTGTGTGAGTGTGTGTGGGTGGTGGGGGGTGTAGGGGGGTCGGGGGGCTAAATTACACTTACACTTCTGTAATTTGGATGTAATGTCATTTTAGTCTCTACAACTTAAATTTTATCAATTTGGTCCTTCGAGTTTTAGTTTAGGTTCAATGTAGTCCATTCATAAAAATTTCATATAATTTTTTTAGAGAAATATGTCATGCGACTACATTGAACCTAATCTGAAACGATAATGGCCAAATTGACAAAATTAAAACTACAAGGACTAAAATGACATTACAACCAAACTACAAGGGTACAAAATTTAATATACCCTTTTTTTAGGAGAGATGATGGACTGGTCTCTTAGGTTCTAATAGTTTTTATGAGTAATGATTGGTGCACACTTTATGCTCATATAGCATTACCCAAAGCAGTACAAATGCCAAAGCAGAAAGTGCTAATGCCAAAGCAGAAAGTGTCGCTAAAACTTTTAGCAACACTTTCGGCAAATTTTAACAATACTTTCTGCTTTGGAATTAACACTTTTTGCTTTGATATTAACACCACCCAATATAGACTATTTATTACCTTTTTTTTGTCGTATTATTATTGTCCTTTTTGAGCTGTTATTTCAGCTCACATGTATAGTTCATACCCAAAATGAGAAAGCATATGCGCACACAATTGTGCAATATCTCATTAGGCAATAAATATCTCACAAGGCACAAGTGGTGTTTGCAATTTTTTATCCAATCAAATCCAAAAAGCTACGCATTTGGAAAATGTTTTAATTAAAGAAAAATTTAGTGGAAAATCCCTTTCTACGAATGTTTGTTGTAATAGACCCACCAATTGGTACTTCCCAATGATAGACCCTATAATTGTAAATGTTGTTAGAGATTAGTCCAAATTTTCCTATTTTAGAATTATTAGATGTCTTTTCTACCCTTACCTATATATACAAAACCGTATATAAGAAATATATACATATATTAAGGAAGTATTTCAGTTACACACAATCCCATTGATTAGGGATATCTTTTTGGAAATAGCAAAATCCCAAAATTATAGGATTCATATTATACACATCTTGTAGTTTGATATCTCACCATTCTATGTTCATCTAATATTCATTCATCAGACAGTGAACACACAGTCTGTTATTGCAAGTTATCGAAGAATGTATCTAAATCAGTATGATTTTCAAACTAGTATAATTTGACAGTGCAAAAGTTCAAACTGTATATATAATGTTTAGAGTTTGTAGTTGACAGTGCAAAAGTGCAAAAGTTCACACTAATCTACCCGTAACCTATATATATATATAATGCTGATATGTATATTTCGGTCAAACTCAATCCCATAAATCTTGCATATATTTTGGGAAGTTACTAAATCTTGCATATATTTTCGGAATTAAGTTACTAAATGCTATGATTGTAGGGCTTTATACGTTAGAATCTGTCTAATATTACACATATATTTTTTAATTTCGTATTTCACCATTTTTGGGTGATCTAACAGTCATTCATCACTATCACCAAAAAACAAATTGTGTTAAATTTCACACTAGAATGAATATAAGTGTTAAATTTCACACTCATATTCGAGTTATTCAACAAAAGGAATACTGTCTTATCACAAATTCATTTGCACATTCAATTTACACTGACTGCAATATTTCATTGACATCACAATTTTCATTCACATAACATACAATTTTGCACCATATCATGCGAAACCAAGAACATGAGTGTTAAATTTTACACTATAACCTTTTGAACCTTATCCTTTGAACTGCAACATAGTATACAGTTACACATCACAACTTTTGAAGCAAGAACAAGAGTGTTAAATTTTACACTACAATCTTTTGGATCACAACCTTTGAACCACAACATAATATACAATCGGGTTCCATTGTATAGACTGAGAGAGAGCAGATCCAGTTTTGCCATTGTTATTGAAACCCAGAAAGCTTCCAAGCATCATAAGTCAAAACATCAACCGGGTTCGAAACAATCACCAAAATTGAATCGGGTGAGTACTTCGCAAAGTTGGGGCACAATAATCGAGAACATGGCCTTGTTCTTCTGTATCAAGTTCAGCCTGGACTCGCCGGGGTTCTGCCTAGCGTCGGCGGTGAAGATACAGAGAGCGGATCCGACGGTGATCTTGGTCCTCGAGTAGTCCACGTCGACCATGATCTTGGTCCTCGGGAGGAACGCGGCGGTGTGTTGGAGATTGAGCATCTTGCTACGGAGTTTATCTGGCTTGCGTCGACTAGCGTGAGGTCATCGGAGAGGTCCTGTGTGAGGATGGTCTGAGATATGGCCTAAGCTTTCTCTCTCTAAACACACACACACACATACACACACACACACACAGAAAGAGAGAGAGAGAGAGAGAGAGAGAGAGAGAGAGAGAGAGAGAGAGAGACCTTGTTGATGCATATAGAATGTGATTTCTTCTCATTTAGGTATTTTGGATTTGAATTTTGAAAACCCCTAAAATAGTTGGGTTATTAATTGCAGTTATGAATGGGAAATAGAAAGGGTAGTTTGGTCCGGATTTGTGGTGTGGACTTAATTCAGACTAAAATGTTTCATAGGTTGGGCCTATTGCAAGAAACCTAAGTAAAATGGACATTATACTAATTAACTCTTAATTAAATTTATTGTGTACACGATGTGATGCACTCAAAAAGACAAATTCACACGCATTAACTAATTAAAAATTTTAATTACTCCCATACCATTACTGCATGTACGTAGGGCAGCTTCCCCCCCTCCCCCCCCCCCCCCCCCCCCCCCCTCTCTCTATGTGGTTTTCTCTTCCTAAGGCCGTTACAATTGGTGCCTTGAGATTTAGCGTGTGACATTAAAGAAGATCGCTCTAGTAGTGTCTTCTACGACCAACATGAAGCACAAGAGAATACACAGAGGCTTAGTAGGAGCAGCAGTTCATGGTTTTCATCGTCGGGCTCATAACAACGCTGAACAATGATCCGTTGGGTTATTCGACTAGGCAAGATACCTAAACCCGACTTGTATACATGTGAGCGTATTTTTCTACATTAGTATCAGAGCCCTTAGTTCGTTGATTTGCCCGTATAATACCCAAAACGAATCTGCCATTAAAGCTTAACCAAGCTTTTCAAACATAAACCCTAAAACTAATTGTTAAGTAGATCTAATACAAAATGTCACACCCGTTCCAGAATTTCATGGTTTTAAACATGCATAAATTGAGATTTGTGGAATTATTAATGTTATTAATAATTTGATTGAGTTGAGTTGATGTGAGTCAACGGTGAGGTGTCTAGTGGAGACACGAAGACTTGGTAACGCCTGTTGCATTGGCATGATTAAATGACATTTATATGACTTAAATGTTATATGACTTTATCTGGTATTTTGTGAATAGTAATTTTACCTGTATTGGTAAATTGTGGTAATCTTTGATATTGTTATATATCGATTTGAGAACTGTGGTGAGAACGTGAGTGTCACGTTAATTGAAAAGATAGGTTGTGTAGAGATTCCACAGAATATAGTTTTCGGACGTTATTTTTGGACCCAAACGAAACCTAGTCGAAAACTTTTGAAATTTATAGTTTTCACTTGTAAAGTTATAAAATGAACGTGTGCGAAGTTTCGAGAGCTAATTAGAAGTTTGAGAAACTTGTGGGGAGGTAAACGTAATTTCCAAAGAGTTTTTCTATATATAGATGAGTATGAGATTTCAAATCTCATCCACAACTCCTAAATATCTAGAGAGAGGAGAGAGAAGGGAGATTTTGTTGCCTCGGGCTTTGCGACGACAAACGACGACCGTTCGTCCGTCAGTTTTTCTCCAGATTTCAGATTTGAACTCGTGGAGGTAAGATCTACGTTTTGATACCACTTAGGCCGTGTTTGGCCAAGTTTTTGTAAAATCTTAATTTTGGACTTTTGGGAAAAATCAGGTAAAACTTGTAGGAATCATACCAAATTCAAAATCCGACGATTATTTATTCCCCTAGTCGATCCTTCAAAGTTTGAAGAGATTCGCACGAGGTATGAATTCTAGATCTATGAAATATATGGATTTTCATGTTTTGGACATCACTTTTGATATTCTTGGATCCGGGCGAAATTCATGTATTAGTTAGGCCCGTCAATTATGCACGTGAAATTATGATAAAAGCACGTATAACTGTTTATGTGAGCACGTTATGTGTCTACTTGGGTCAAAGGGGAGTTTGGTGCAAATTCATTCGGAGTAAGCTCCTCGAACCTTAAGGATTGTGATCTTGTTGGAATTGGAATTGTGGTTGTGTCTGGATTGGAGGTGGGCCCAACCAGTACACGGTACCTGGTATGGAGGAAGGCCCAACCAGTGTACGAGATACGTGGGAGAGGTGGGCCTCCTACGGCATCGACCGGATGAATGCGTACCACTCACCCCAGAGACTATTTCTATGTGTTTTAGATGCTTAAACCATGAATTGTCATATAAGCATACATTTAGAATTGTACGCTCAGCATATAGCTGAGCAGTGGAGATGTACTCCATTGTAGGTAAGAAGAATCGTGAGGAATGAGGCCGAGGAACGCCGGGGATTTCACACTTGTATATGTTTTGTTGTTTTATTTTAAATCCTAAACTTGTGTAAGGATTGGTAATATGTTGTAATAGAACCATAGATTAGTTTCACAGTACTATAATCTTGTAATTGAACGTCCGTAGTTATGTTTTAATGCGTTAAAATCAGTTGTGGTTGTGGTTGTGATTGTTGTGGGTGTTGAGAGGCATGAGTTGTTAATATTTCAATACAGGGCTGTTAGCAGGGGAGCAGTCGACTGAACCCCCTGATCAGTCGACTGGATCTCGTGTATTTGAGATACTGTAAGTGTATATCAGAGAAGCAGTCGACTGAACCCCTTGGGCAGTCGACTGAACACTGTTGACTTTAGCTACTGCTTCCTTTGATTGAAAAGCAGTCGACTGGATCCCCAGATCAGTCGACTGGACCTCTTTGCTATATGATGTATTTTTGGTTCTGCTTAACACAGTCGACGGAGCAGTCGACTGGACCTTAGTGCAGTCGACGGGGCAGTCGACTGAGCCTCTGTTTTCAAAACTAATTTCTTTGAATGTGTTTTCAATGGCCAAAACTTTTTATAACTCTGATTTCAATAGATTTTACAAACACAGAGGGGAACGTTTCCTAAGTTTTAAACTACCAGGGTTGTTTTATAGAAGTTCTTTCCGCTGCGTATTATTAGATGATGTTTGGATGAGCCTTGGTGGCGTGCCACGTGTCCTATTTCCACGCGTAGTGGGATGGGTCGTGACATTTATTGGTATCAAAGCTAGAGGTAACAAAACTTTGGGAACGTTCGACGACGAGTGGAGTGTTGAGTGAATTGCCACATGTTTTCAATTGCATTCATGCATCTTAGAGATGTTTGATGCATATGGATGTTGTTTTACATACATACTATTGTTATTGTTGTACATGCATAGTGTTTATGCATTGAGAACTACAGGACTATAATCATGAGTGACGAAGAACGAGAATTATCGCCACACACTCGACGTATGAATGAAATGGCAGAGATGATGGGGAATATGGGGGAAATGATACGGAATATAGCGGAGCGATTGCCTCACACACCCCATATCGAAGTGGAACCAATAACTGTAGTACATGCACCCGAAAATAGGGGTATGAGATCAATATCTGAACAATTTACTCGAAAGAAACCGATGGAATTTCATGGGATTCCTGATACCACATTGGCAGAACATTGGGTTATGGACATGGAGAGGATTTTTTGATCTATTCCGATGTCAGATAGGGAGAAGGTTGAGAATGCAAGTGACGTACTGAGGGGTGAAGCCCAGAACTGGTGGGTGAATGTCCTAGATCAAGGAGCACCGATTACTTGGGAAGGGTTTAAGGCAGAATTCAATCGCCGATTCTTTCCGCGAGCCGCCTACAATGCAAAGAAGCGAGAATTTGATAACCTTAAGCAAGGAGACATGACTGTGACAGAGTATACTTCCAAGTATAATGTGTTGTTGAGGTTTGGTAAAGATTCTATGCCAGGAGAGGAAGATAGAGCAAGGAAATTTGAAGAAGGCTTAAGGGAAAATATCCGTTTGAGAGTAGAAACCTACGAACATTCGACTGTTGCAGCAGTACAGCAGACGACACTTGTAGCCGAAAGTGGAATAGAGAGATCGAGACAAAATCTCCCAGGAAAGCGAAGTCATGAGGGTGGTGACCGAAGTCAGGGGGGATCTTTTAAGAGACCGTTTTCACGAGGCTCTAGTTCTGGTTTTAATGATTCCAGGAGAGTACCAAGTAACATACCGTTGTGTTCACTTTGCAACCGACCACACACCGGTCGATGTTTTCTGACCAACTTTCAGAACAGATCTACAGGGGAAACAGTGTGAGTTCTATGACTCATTCGCAACTCAAGTGTTTTGACTGTGGTACCTTGGGACACCGAGCGAAGGATTGCCCAAAGAAGCGTTCTCAACAAGGGGCAAGTTCTATGGCTTCTAGTGGTTCGAAGCCTAAGCAGTCTAGTGACGGAGGACAAAGGACGGAGCAACGTCAAGGAAGATCATTCCAGATGAACCCTGGAGACGTGGCTGCTACTGATACAGTGGTCTCAGGTATGGTGCTTGTATGTTCGCACTTAGCACGCATACTCGTTGATTCGGGATCTACGCATTCGTTTGTATCTCATAACTTTGTTGAACATTTGAATGTTAAGTCCGCGCCACTAGGATATGAATTGTCTATCGCTGTGCCACTTAGTAAGTCAGTAGTGACATCTACTATATATAAGAACTGTGCAATCCAACTAGGCGAGAAGTTGATGACTGTAGACCTTATACCGATTGTAGTGAACCATTTCGATGTGATACTAGGAATGGATTGGTTAGCTCTTAACCACGCCACAATAGACTGTGAACGGAAAGAGGTTAATTTTCGATCACCGGTACACGGGAACTTTTGTTTTCAAGGAAGTGGGGTTACACCGCCGTCGTACTTGATTTCAGCTATCCGAGCGGGAAAGTTATTGAAAAAGGGATGTCATGGATTTCTATGTTCAGTGACCGATGTCTCGGCGACTGAATTAAAAGTAGAAGACATTCCGATAGTGCGAGAATATTCAGATGTATTTCCTGATGAGCTACCAGATGTTCTTATTGAGAGAGAGGTCGAATTCACTATTGAGGTTATACCAGACTCAAGGCCAGTATCCAAAGCACCGTATAGAATGGCACCAGTAGAATTGAAGGAACTGAAAGTTCAATTGCAAGAGTTACTTGACAAGGGTTTCATTCGACCAAGTGTATCACCGTGGGGAGCTCCAGTATTGTTTGTGAAGAAGAAAGATGGCTCCATGCGTATGTGTGTTGATTACCGGGAATTGAACAAGTTGACAATCAAGAACAAGTATCCACTACCCAGAATTGATGATTTATTTGATCAATTCGTGGGGCACAAGTATTCTCCAAAATAGACCTAAGATTAGGTTATCATCAGTTGAAAGTGAAGGCTGAAGATGTTGAGAAAACAGCTTTCAGAACGCGTTATGGACACTATGAGTTCTTAGTTATGCCATTTGCGGTTACTAATGCACCAGCTGCGTTCATGGACCTTATGAATCGAGTATTCAAAGACTATTTGGATGATTTTGTGATTGTATTCATTGACGATATCCTTATCTATTCACCTAGTGAGATAGAACACGAGAACCACTTGAGATTGATACTCCAGAGATTACGAGAGAAGCAGTTATTTGGGAAATTCAAGAAATGTGAATTTTGGTTACCTAGCATTACTTTTCTTGGTCATGTAATTGACAAGAATGGAGTTTCAGTTGATCCTCACAAAGTAGAAGCTGTATCAAATTGGCAAAGACCGACTTCCGTATCCGAAATTCGAAGTTTCTTGGGATTAGCGGGATACTACCGCCGTTTTATTGAAAATTTCTCAAAGATTTCATTGCCTATGACAAAGTTAATGAGGAAGGGAGTTACATTTGAATGGAGTCAGGAATGCGAGGACAGTTTTCAAGAATTGAAGTCACGGTTGACGAGAGCACCTATTTTGACAATACCATCCGGAACCGAGGGGTTTGTGATCTATAGTGATGCTTCACACAAAGGGTTGGGATACGTGTTGATGCAAGGGGGTAAAGTGATTGCTTATGCTTCTAGACAGTTGAAGACACATGAGATTAATTATCCGACTCATGATCTGGAATTAGCTGCAGTAATTCATGCCTTGAAGATTTGGAGACATTATTTGTACGGAGAAAAGTGTGAAATATTCACAGACCACAAGAGTTTGAAATATATTTTCACCCAACGGGACTTGAATATGAGACAACGAAGATGGTTGGAGTTGATGAAGGATTATGATCTTTCGATTGAGTACCATCCGGGGAAGGCGAATGTAGTAGCCGATGCATTAAGCCGGAAGACACCGAGGAATTTAGCCGATGAGCTAACACAACAAAAAGAATTGGTAAAAGAAATAGAACGTTTAGACTTGGATGTGATACCAGGGGTAAATGGTGGCTTAATGATGGCAATCATGGCACACCCAGATATTATTGATGAGATCAAGAAGGAACAGTTTTACGATGTCTATTTGTGCAAAATGAGAGATGAGATATCCTTGGGAAAGCGACCTGGTTTTGTATTAGAACAAGGAACGTTGAAACTGGGAAATCGGTTATGTGTACCGAATGTGAAAGACATGAAGGAACGACTCTTAGAAGAAACTCATAGTACAAAATATTCAGTGCACCCGGGAAGTAATAAGATGTACCAAAACTTGAGAGAAAACTTCTGGTGGAAGGGTATGAAGCGTGAAGTCGCTAAGTTTGTATCCGAATGTTCGGCATGTCAACAGGTCAAGGCAGAGAGACAAGTACCCGCGGGGTTACTACAACCTTTGCCAGTGTCGGAATGGAAATGGGATGAGATTACGATGGACTTTGTTTCAGGATTTCCACGATCAATCAATAAAAATGATAAGATTTGGGTTATAGTTGACCGATTAACAAAGTCAGCTCATTTTCTACCGATCAAGACAACTAAACCGTCCAAGTTAGCAGAATTGTATGTAAAAGAGATTGTAAGACTACATGGAGTCCCAGCTATGATTATATCCGATCGCGATAATAGTTTTACGTCAAGATTTTGGGGAGGTTTGCAAGAAGCTATGGGTACGAAATTGAGTTTCAGTACTGCATTTCATCCTCAGACCGATGGGCAGTCAGAACGTATGATTTAGACGCTAGAGGATATGTTGAGACTTTGTGTATTAGATTTTGGGAACGATTGGGAGCACCACTTGCCGTTGATTGAATTTGCTTATAATAACGGATTTCAGTCAAGTATCGGTATGGCACCATATGAAGCTTTGTATGGGCGTAAATGTCGATCACTAGTTTGTTGGACCGAAGTTGGAGAAAGGAAGTTGTTAGGACCTGAGTTAATACAGGTGACTACTGAGAAAGTGAAGTTGATTCAAGAGCGACTCAAAGTAGCTCAGAGCCGATATAAGAGTTATGCAGATTTGAAACGACGACCGATGAATTTTGAAGTAAGAGATTTCGTATACTTGCGGGTATCGCCTTCGAAAGGCATTGTACGATTTGGAAAGAGGGGAAAGCTCAATCCGAGATTCATAGGACCTTTTGAGATCCTAGAGAGGGTTGGTCCAGTGGCTTATCGATTGGCCTTGTCATCAGAGTTGGAACATGTGCACAATGTGTTTCACGTGTCTATGTTGAGACGTTGTATGACTGACACGAGTAAGATCATTGTACCTGAACCGTTGCAAATTCAGGGGGACTTAACTTACGTGGAACAACCAGTGGAGATTCTAGACCGCAAAGAACAAGTTTTGAGAACCAAGACTATTCCAATGGTGAAAGTGCTATGGCGTAGTCATACGTTGGAAGAGGCTACATGGGAAAGTGAGGAAGACATGCGGAATGAGTATCCGTACTTGTTCGACGCTTGAGGTAAAGTTTGGGGACAAACTTCCTTTTTGGAGGGGAGAGTTGTCACACCCGTTCCAGAATTTCATGGTTTTAAACATGCATAAATTGAGATTTGTGGAATTATTAATGTTATTAATAATTTGATTGAGTTGAGTTGATGTGAGTCAACGGTGAGGTGTCTAGTGGAGACACGAAGACTTGGTAACGCCTGTTGCATTAGCATGATTAAATGACATTTATATGACTTAAATGTTATATGACTTTATCTGGTATTTTGTGAATAGTAATTTTACCTGTATTGGTAAATTGTGGTAATCTTTGATATTGTTATATATCGATTTGAGAACTGTGGTGAGAACGTGAGTGTCACGTTAATTGAAAAGGTAGGTTGTGTAGAGATTCCACAGAATATAGTTTTCGGACGTTATTTTTGGACCCAAACGAAACCTAGTCGAAAACTTTTGAAATTTATAGTTTTCACTTGTAAAGTTATAAAATGAACGTGTGCGAAGTTTCGAGAGCTAATTAGAAGTTTGAAAAACTTGTGGGGAGGTAAACGTAATTTCCAAAGAG
This sequence comes from Hydrangea macrophylla, assembly GCA_033977485.1. Taxonomy (NCBI): domain Eukaryota; kingdom Viridiplantae; phylum Streptophyta; class Magnoliopsida; order Cornales; family Hydrangeaceae; genus Hydrangea; species Hydrangea macrophylla. The sequence continues at coordinate 37,822,721 of CM066990.1, forward strand.
TTTTTCTATATATAGATGAGTATGAGATTTCAAATCTCATCCACAACTCCTAAATATCTAGAGAGAGGAGAGAGAAGGGAGATTTTGTTGCCTCGGGCTTTGCGACGACAAACGACGACCGTTCGTCCGTCAGTTTTTCTCCAGATTTCAGATTTGAACTCGTGGAGGTAAGATCTACGTTTTGATACCACTTAGGCCGTGTTTGGCCAAGTTTTTGTAAAATCTTAATTTTGGACTTTTGGGAAAAATCAGGTAAAACTTGTAGGAATCGTACCAAATTCAAAATCCGACGATTATTTATTCCCCTAGTCGATCCTTCAAAGTTTGAAGAGATTCGCACGAGGTATGAATTCTAGATCTATGAAATATATGGATTTTCATGTTTTGGACATCACTTTTGATATTCTTGGATCCGGGCGAAATTCATGTATTAGTTAGGCCCATCAATTATGCACGTGAAATTATGATAAAAGCACATATAACTGTTTATGTGAGCACGTTATGTGTCTACTTGGGTCAAAGGGGAGTTTGGTGCAAATTCATTCGGAGTAAGCTCCTCGAACCTTGAGGATTGTGATCTTGTTGGAATTGGAATTGTGGTTGTGTCTGGATTGGAGGTGGGCCCAACCAGTACACGGTACCTGGTATGGAGGAAGGCCCAACCAGTGTACGAGATACGTGGGAGAGGTGGGCCTCCTACGGCATCGACCGGATGAATGCGTACCACTCACCCCAGAGACTATTTCTATGTGTTTTAGATGCTTAAACCATGAATTGTCATATAAGCATACATTTAGAATTGTACGCTCAGCATATAGCTGAGCAGTGGAGATGTACTCCATTGCAGGTAAGAAGAAAGACAAGAAGAATCGTGAGGAGTGAGGCCGAGGAACGCCGGGGATTTCACACTTGTATATGTTTTGTTGTTTTATTTTAAATCCTAAACTTGTGTAAGGATTGGTAATATGTTGTAATAGAACCATAGATTAGTTTCGCAGTACTATAATCTTGTAATTGAACGTCCGTAGTTATGTTTTAATGCGTTAAAATCAGTTGTGGTTGTGGTTGTGATTGTTGTGGGTGTTGAGAGGCATGAGTTGTTAATATTTCAATGCAGGGCTGTTAGCAGGGGAGCAGTCGACTGAACCATTGATCAGTCGACTGGATCTCGTGTATTTGAGATACTGTAAGTGTATATCAGAGAAGCAGTCGACTGAACCCCTTGGGCAGTCGACTGAACACTGTTGACTTTAGCTACTACTTCCTTTGATTGAAAAGCAGTCGACTGGATCCCCAGATCAGTCGACTGGACCTCTTTGCTATATGATGTATTTTTGGTTCTGCTTAACACAGTCGACGGAGCAGTCGACTGGACCTTAGTGCAGTCGACGGGGCAGTCGACTGAGCCTCTGTTTTCAAAACTAATTTCTTTGAATGTGTTTTCAATGGCCAAAACTTTTTATAACTCTGATTTCAATAGATTTTACAGACACAGAGGGGAACGTTTCCTAAGTTTTAAACTACCAGGGTTGTTTTATAGAAGTTCTTTCCGCTGCGTATTATTAGATGATGTTTGGATGAGCCTTGGTGGCGTGCCACGTGTCCTATTTCCACGCGTAGTGGGATGGGTCGTGACACAAAATTCCAATAGAAGTTCGATATATTTATATTGTTGTGTTCCTAATGGTCCCTAGAGTCGTCCCAAAAACTTTCATGGCCTGATTATTTCAAACGAGTGACATATATTAAACCCTAATTTTTTGGGTCTATAAATTTGAATTTTTTATTCAACTTTGCTCGTTTTTTTTCGGAAAAAAACCAAACGTTGAAACCCTCTGCTTTTTTGACATAATCCTCATCTATGCCACAATGGCTTTCAATTGATATAAAATACATAAGTTTTGGATAAAAAAATGGAGGAGATATAACTACACAAAGACGGTGCCACAAGCAGCCCTATGGCTGCGTTTTTTTGGGTTTTGGCTAAAGGTTGAAGAAGACAAATAGTGTCTGTATGGCGTGTCCACTCACGGTCTGTGGGGTGTGCATCCCAACTCATGGTTGTGAGTTGTGATATGTTCACTGCACGTGGAAAGGGTGGGCCGCTGAACTCTGCAACTTGGGCTTACGACTCAAGTGGGGTCCGATTGCTTTGTATAATAGACCTCTTTGAATGTAACAGTGTTGCCCAATTGGTTGTGGCCTATTGATTGCATTGTCTCCAAAAAGTATTTGATATAATTTAAATGGCCCATTTGTAATTAAAAATTGAGTTTTAAAATACTTTTAAAATTCATTAAAATTCTAAGAAATAAAATTTTGAATTGTTATTATTGTTTAATGTTTAGTACACTGTAAGAGACTCTAAGATAATTTTTTAGTAAATTATCATGTATTTATCAATTTATGGTATTTTAGAGCATATGATTTATGTTTATGCATGTTTATTTAGTTGCTTAAAATAGTCATAATATATTATTAATTTTTGTAATTAATAAGTGACATAAGGGACACTATTTTGAGACCATAAAAAATTTGTGGGATCCATAGATAATATTTGGTAAATTATCTAACTCATACTAATACTTTAGAGCATATAATTATGTGTTTTTGTACACATATTAAATTGCTTAAAATATTATATTGATTATTAGTTCAGGAAATTAACACAATGTGTTTTGCACACTAGTGGTAGCTTGAGAAAATATTTTAGTGAATTTTCTTGCTCTTTGGAATATATTTTAGAGTATATATATTGTGTTGAGTATGCAATATTAAATACTTAAAATATAACAAAAGAAGTTGTTAATTCTTTAAATTAATAAATTGTGTTTTTGTACACTGTTTGGAGACTTGAGAAATTTTTTTAGTAAATTATCTCATTTGTGTTATTTTAGAGCATAAAATTTATGCTTGTGGACAAATTTTTAATTGCTTAAAATATCGGGAGACTATTAATTTTTGAAATGAATATGTAGTGTTTAGAACACCATATTAGACCACTGAAAAATCCTTAAAGAACAATTTCCTCAAAACTTTTGTATTTTGGGGAATTTAGACGCTCATAGTTATTTTGTTGAACTAGATCAATTTACTTTGTTAAATTGGTTCAAAATGTTTTTGGGTATCAATAAATTTTGAAAAATTCATTATAATGAAAAAATTCAGTTTTTCAGTTATTAAAAATTTTTGCATGTTCATTTAAATTAATTTGTTAATTTTAAAGCACTTTATAAATTGGTTTTAAAATAAAAAATTGTTTCTAAATTAGTAAAAAATCAATGATTTTTCATTGAATTTTTTCCTTTAGCTTATGGAAGCTATCCGGGCTTAGCAATGAATTAATTCATTGCATTCATATTTGTAGAGGCTCACTATATTGTTAGTTATGTTTAAATTACTGTTGCTTGTGATTGGATGACCCGAGACCTCTAATCCTCCTCCTTAAATGGAGTGATGAATTAGTCCATTCATTGTAAATAGACCGCATAAGTGCTTGGTGTATGTTAGTAATGCATTAATCTGGATCAACGAATGGACAATTAATTGACGATTTATGGAACTTCTGTCCTCATAATGTATGTTCAAAGTTATTTATGTGTATGTATATAAATAAAGCATCCCTATTTTTTTATGGCTATGTAATGTGAGGATGAGCGTTTATAGTTATTGTATTGGAAAAGCCTATTTGTAAAGGGATGGTTTTCTTTGTTCATACATCATACACTTGAATTACCTTAGCATGAGCTCTAAGTTGTCAATTCGGACCCACGTGGGGGTCCATGTGCACTTTTGTTGTATGGCACACTTTATATCATTGTGGATGATCTTAGTTAGGTAGTTGTACCATCTAATTGGTGTTTGTTTAGAAAAATAAAGTATAAAAGGTTTTTCTTGATTTACAAAATTAAGATTTGATTAATGAGCAATAACAAATTTTTTTGTCTTAAATTATAAAAAGGGAAAAATTCATTTGTAATTTGATTTTAAAACAAACTTTAGTCATATATGCAAGTAATAATTTCAATCCCTTGAGCATGTTCTCAAATGTTTTTCAAACCACACTTTGTTGATCTTAAACAAAGATAACAAGTGTAAAAGGGACTAATTTTTGTAAAATGGCACTGTAAAGTAACACACTTACAGAATGAGTAAGAGCTTATAGGCTTTAGACTTATTCTATGGTCCACCCTATATAACCGAATAATGAGCCTCCGGTCCAACATCGTTATAACCTTGAAAGCCTATAACACTTAGCTCGAGAAGGATCATAGCACGCACTTTGTGCATCATGATCTTGTTGGGAAGTATATGTACTACCCAATAGCCAAAGAATTATGGGATCAGTTCAGATTTGATTTTGGTGGCACATTCACTACTAGATTGAGTATCTAGTTATGAAATTTGGTAAAGTAAAGGGAACGTTCCAAGTACACGATGACTGAACATCTAAGGTCGATGTCAGTATGATTCGTGATATTAGATGCTAGGAACATCATTACTGCCGAACTGTAGCTTTGGGCTATGAGTAGTTCGATGCCTGATTCGTGGGACCACAGGAAACAAATCATGATCCATAGCGAAAATGTTAAATTTTTGGTTTTGACATTTCCCGACATGTTGAGCTAAATACAGAGCACCAAAATATAAGACGAACCATATTGCTACACTCTTGACCACAACTTACATAACTGGGAGTAAGCGCAAGGCTAGCGAGCCTAAAGGCAATGGTAAGAGTACTCCCACAAAGGACATGTGGGGCTAGCACGGTTGCTCCCAAGGCTAACAAGATGGAAGAGCACAGTTGAAGGCTTTTTTTTTTAATTCGGTGGTAATTGGATGGATATTTTTGGGGGGTTGTATTACTAGGACATGGGATGATTACTTTAGTTATCTAGGGATAACTACTTAAGAATCATTTTACTAAATTTTAGCTTCCTCTATTATTCATTTATTCAGACACATGGCATGCTGGACTTGAATGTATAGGAAGTGATAGGATACTTGATTAGCTCGAGAAGGCCTTTTGGGCCCACTCATTACGATTGACCTACCTATGTGTGAGTCTTGCTTAGTTGGCAAAGCAGGTTGAAAGCCTTTTAGAGAGGCTATTAGAGCTACTTAAGCATTAGAGCTAGTTTACTCAGATATCTATGGACCTATGGTTGTAAAGGCACGTCATAGCGCCTCTTATTTTCTCACTTTTATAGATGATATTGTGCGATATGAGGATCGCGATTACTTATCTAATCACTTCATGGAATTGTGTGAGGAAAAGAGGATACACAGATAACTTTCTATTCTTGAAACTCTGCAACAATATGGTATTGTAGAGAGAAGGAATACGACACTCCTAAATATGGCTAGGACTATGATGGCACAAGCCAACCTCCCAATGTTGTTTTTGGGGGATGAACTCTTAATCGCTGCCTACATACTAGAGTGCCTCTTTTCAGTCAGTTCCTTCTACCTCCTTATGAGCTATCAAAAGGCGAAAAGCTCATTTAGGAGCATTTGCACTCATGGAGCTCAGGAGGTTATGTTCACTACACCTCAGAAAAGTGTGAGAAACTACGCTCGAGAGCTAGAAAGTATATCTTTGTAAGATATTCTAATAGCTCGAAATGCTATATTACGTATAATGAATAACCGGAAATAGGATTGATAGAAATAGTGTCACATGATATTGAGAATGACTTCCCCAGGATTGGTAATACTAAGAGATATCTTGACCTCAATGATTTGGAGGATGTTAAAGATAGTATAACATCATTAAGCGAGGGAAGGGAGATTGAGATTCCACATCCAGTAATCGCTGAAATGGTACTAGTCTCCAGCTGAGTGGGAGTACACCGCTAGACGCTAGTAGGAGTGTACCAAATAGTGGGATTGCACAACTAGGCCATCAAGATTCTCAGGTAGTAAACTGTAGGTGATGAGGAAAAAGTTCTCTATCACTGTTTTGAAATTGAGAAAGATATTTTCATATGCATGCATATGTGTACACGAGAGGGGGTAAGGATGAGCCTGCTTCTTTTGATGAAGCATTTTTTTTTCGTCTGCTGAAGTTGAGTGGATAGTTTCTATGCTAGATGAGATGAGCTCTATGGACGCGAATAAAGTCTGGGAGTTAGTTGATATTCCGTCTGTGCGTAAGACTATTAGAGACGAGTGAGTTTTCAACATCTAAAGCAAGGCAGATGGTTCAATTGACAAGTATGAGGTGCGTCTTGTGGTGATAGTCTGTACCTAGAGAGGGTATAGACCATGGAAACATGTTCTCCCAAAGGCTGAGATCTGACTCCATTCACCTTATCCTAACAATTGTCGCACACTTAGTTGTAGAATATTTTTGTTGGATGTTCAAACTATTTTTTTCCATGGAAAACAATACGACAAGATAACTTTGGATTAGCCCATTGCTTTTGTTACCAAAGGGAATGAGCGCAAAAGTATGTCGTTTCAAACATTTTAGTTATTATCTCAAGCTAGTAATCGTCTAGGCAGTGGTACAATGTGTGTACATTAAACGGTCTAAGAAAAATGTTCCAAATCTTTATATATTGACCACATCCTTCTAGCTGGAACTGAGATGAGTTCAATTGTCGTTACTTGAAGGTGGCTATCCTCTCAGTTTGAAATTGAGGACATGGGTGAAGCCAACTATGTGTGGGGAGTTTAGATTGTGAGATATTGTTCTCAGAAACGCCTCTGTTAGTCTCGAGGGAACTTTTTCGTGAACTTTTTCACATAAAAATCTCTTAATTACCCATTAACATCATAATTTTTGAAAAGGACTCACCCTGACCTTAGATCAATGTCTTATGAATAATGAGAAGAGGAAACAAATGTCCAGTTTGCCATATGCGTCAGCGATAGAGAATCTAAAGTATGCTATATTGTGTATTCGGTTAGATGTCTGCTATACGGTTGGTTTAATTGGTTATTGCCAAAGCAACCTTGGTCCTGTCGCTAGAGACTAGTGAAGAAGATCTTGCGATATGTTCATAGGACTGCAGACCTGCCTTATGCTATCCACGATAGAAGCATAATATGTGGTATGCTTACCAACAGTTCGAGAAGCAGTTTTGGTTGAAGAGTTGTGCTCATCTATGGTGAAAGCACGTAAGCTCGACCATATGCAAAATACCTCAAAACCAGCATAGCACATGGACATTCATTTTTGTCACATTTGAGATGTAGTTTGCGCAAAGGGAAATTGTCTTGAGGTACATCTCCCCTTAGGGATTTGATGTGCTTAGACATTTTATTGTGTTATTGACATTATTATTTGAGTTTTTATAAACTGGTTGGTTTCCACATATATATACTTATTATAAATGGAATGAATGCACATTTCTAATATGTCACTAGGCTTGAATCGACCTACTCACACGGGTGATTCACCTTGGCGCTGAGATAGTGAACTAGGACATGTGTGTCCATGGTGCTTAGATGGCGAGCAAGATGAGACACTTGTGTTCATGACACTTAGATAGCTAGCTAGGAAATGTGTGTCCATAGCACTTAGAAAGCGAGCTAGAAGACTTATATCTACATAGTATAAGAGCAGCGAGCTAGATATAAACCTGTATTATCTCTATATGTCGTCTTAGATGGTGCTAAGATGAGACCTTTATATTTGGTCGATCATAGAGAGATCCCACAATTCTATGTAGCTTGTTTATAGTCGAATGTGAATTTTCAGATGGGCGCCAAAAGGGGTGACTGTGCTGGAAAACTTAGGTTAGAAGTTTTGTGTAACATCTAGACTAAGATTCATATGGAGTTACTTGTTTTTCCAAACACATAGTGACATACCTATTTTTATGAAAGAACGCCATAGCATAAATTTCATATTGCATATGCTTTTGCGATCGACTGTGGAGCAGTGAATGGATTCCTCTTCATTGCTGTGTGAGCCACGTAGCATATATCCAAGACATTGGTTATCCTACAAACTGGATGCCTTCACGATTTGGGATTATGTCATAAAGAGTATGCTTGATGACAACTACTTGAGCATGTTATCCTAGGATGAAGAGAAGTTTCCATTCTATGGGGTATGCCTGGGCAAGCGATCAAGCTACTCGGATTGTTATATGGGCTCAGGGAAGATCATTCAATAACATACCATATTTTGTGACTCATTAGCAGGCATGCGACAATCGTATTTTATTACTGATATGTTCTGAGTACATTAAATTGAGGTGGTGTAGCACTTTTTTTCACCGAGGGATTGAGAATGCTATGTCCAGTATGGTTGAACAGTCTAAGGCATACACGAGAAGCTTCCGAGTGATGTGTCTTGCTGGTTATGGTGATGATTTGGCATTACACTCCTGGCACTGTACTTTCTTTTCGTATGGTCGCATGTTCTATTTCCTCGTATGAACAGTTGAGAAGTTCCGTTGTGTGAGAGATTGGTTTTAGTAATAACCCTATGTGGGTGAGTGGGAGATGTAGGAAATTATGTAGGCTATACGGGGACCCACATATTATTGGACCGGGTCCAAAGAGGCCTTGCTTAGGCACCATGCAGTTGGCTTTAGAGTCCTAAGCAAATATGGTTTTGTGTGCCTATAAATATACACATATATCACACAAAACACAGCAACTCTCTCTCTCTCTCCCTCTCTCAAATTGAGGCAACCTCTCCCCCTCTCTCTCTCTCTCTCTCTCTCTCTCTCTCTCTCTCTCCAATTTTCTATCTCTAATGCCATAACCATTGGTGCATTGGGATTTAGCACGTGATATCAAAGGAGATGGCTCTAGTAGTGTCTTCTACGAACAACATGAAGCACAAGAGAGTGCACGGAGGCTTAGTCTGAACATCAGTTTGTAGGTTTCATCGTCGGACTGATAACAACGCCGAACAATGATCAATAGGATGTCATCAATGCATATATGCATTGACGACATCCTATTGACGTGTTTTCTTATCACAACCAAGTGTAGGTGATTGTACAAGTAATAATGTTCTGGAAGTCCAGGTCGAACCCACAGGGAACAGGAAACAAAAATAGGCAATAACTATTTTGTTACTTAAAAAGTAAATAAAAGATGATGGATTTTTGTGGGATTTTACTAACTACTAGTTTTTATATTTTTTCCAATAAAACTAATTAAAAGCTATTTTTTCCTAAGTAGTTTACGGTAAAGATTTTAACAGTGCAAAATAAATTAACTAAGATACTAGTAAGAAAAAGGAAGAAAAAGAAATAAAAGCTAAATTTTTGTGAGATAAACTTTTTGGATTTAATACTAGCGAAAGATAGAAATAAAACAAATATTTAAGCAAAGTTATTAAAAACAGGAAATATTAATTATGTTGGAAGAAATGATTTAAAGAATTGGGAATATGCAAACCAGCACTACGTCCCACAACTTTTGTGCATTTGGAAAGCATTTGACATTTAAGACCGCAGAGTCATTCTTTATTTAAAAAATAAACTTTCTCTAGTCAGGGTCATAGCAAGTGTGTCAGGTTTTATATGAAACGACGTCGTTTGGTTTAAAAAAAAAATAAAAAGGCAATTGGGCAGTAGCCAGGTTCGAACTGTGCCCGTCGCGGATATGGGTTATTCGGCTTCCAATCCCCACCAATCTGCCACTATACAATTGTCTGTCTATTAGTGGATAGAAATATATATAAACACATATTTGATATTTAAATTTTGTCATATGTGTTGTTTGAGTATGCTAGGTGTTTTTTATAACAAAAGATATAGTTTGACAATCTACATAATTAGATTCTTATTTCAAATATGTAATCTTTTGAGCCTAATATAGCCATAGTCTATAAACATGTTAAATGGTCATAAACTATAGATACATAGATATTTTTTGCCATAAATGGAAAAACAACCCATCTAGATAAATTTGCCCATTTAAAATTAGTGCACAGAAGCTGTGGTTTCTAAGTTCTTATTGCATATCCCCAATTAAAGTTTTAGCCTACCATTTTGGAATTGAAACTGTCTTCCAAATAAAATTTATAGAAATTTGGTATTAAATACCAAATTAGGAGAATTATTTGGTTATAAGACACAAGGGAAAAATATTTGGGGATAAGTCCATGATTACTGGACATTAATAAATATAAATCCTTTGACCCATTTAATATCATAGTTTGTGACCATTATACCCTTCACACATTTCCCCTTACTGGGTTTGCAGTTAGAGAGAGAGAGAGACAGAGACAGAGAGAGAGAGAGAGAGAGAGAGAGAGAGAGAGAACATCGATCTCTGATCGGACCACCAAGCACCGCCGTCATTGACCGCCGAGATCCGGAGGCGAGACCACCGGTGACCACCATCATCTCCGGCGACTACCAACATCCTTCGTACTCACCCACATCGAAAGTCATTATCACATCTCCATCCACCGCCATCGCCGACAACCACCACCAACTACGTCCATCACCAATAACCACTAGCCACGACCATCAACGACCACCAAGAATTTCAGATCCACCACCTCCGTGATCAGATCTAGTGGCGTGTTCAAAGATTCATGAAGTCCCTTGTGTGGCACCGTCTGGCTTAGTTGACTCAACGATTTGGAAGGAGAGTTGTACTGATGGAGAAAACTGATTAATGAGAGTGTTTTTCATATGATTATCTCTGTTTTGGCTTGCAGTGAATGGGACACTAATTTCATAAAAAGGTATTTAGTTGTTAATTTGTGATGTAAAAGCAGGGGAAGAGTGGTGTTGTGGTGCTCTTTTTTTTTTTTTTTTTTAACACATTTTTCTTGTGAAATTTATAAAAAAAAAAAAAAAAAAAGGTTAATAGACTTTCTCAAATTTGTTTGTTAGAATATTGTATTTTCATTGAGTGTCACAAACTTGATAAATTTCAAAAGTTCTGAAATTTCACAACTTTTTTTTTGTGAAATTTCACAGCTTTTTTAGTGTTGAAACTCTCTTTAGATATGTGATTTAATTCTCTCTCTCTCTCTCTCTCTCTCTGGATCTAACTCCTTCATCCTCTCTCATTCGATAACACAACTTCTATACTCCAAACAATACATAATTAATATTCCAACAAAATTTCACAAACTTTTTTAGTGAAATTCCACAACTTTTTTTTTTGAAATTTCACAACTTTCTTTTTCCCTCAGAATTTCTTACAAACAATATTACTTTCTTGGTAGATCTTGTCAAGTAGATGTAAGAAATATAATTTATACTTAAAAACAATGTGTAGATTGGAAGTAATGAATTTTTGAAGCGTGAAAAAACTTTGGAAAAACTGTTAACAATGTCTGACGAAGTTGCCGGAGCTCCGACGACATCTTGGTGGTGGTCGCCGGAGGTCCGGCGAGGTGGTCAGAGGTCCGGCGAGGTCGTCGGAGTTCATGGTAGTGTCGTGCCTATTGTGTAGCAATTTTAGCAAAATGATGAGGGTAGTTTAGTCAATTGAAGGGAGAGAGGACTTAGAACTAAACTTTTTGCTTGTTGGATCTAATACTAAAATATTACCCTAATATAGATTTAACACCAATTGACCCTAAAATTTAAGATAAATTAAATAGATGCACGCAATCACCGTCCAATTAAAATTAAAGTTGTAAAACCAAGATAAGGGTAAAAACTAATATTACTATATTATTTTCTCCACTTAACATGAGTTGGAGTTGAATTTGTGGAATCTACAAAATAACAAAGTTTAGTACAACTAGGCTAATACACATAAATGGAAATACTGAACCAAAAATAAAATACTAAACCTTTGACTTTGGATTCTTGTGGGGTCACAGTGGTTGAACTCCAAGAACACAAATAAGCTCAAACCAAATCCTAATATAATTTAGGAGTGAGATATGAATATGGTGTGCTTGGGAATTTAGTAGGTGATTATAACAACTATAGCATTTACTTGCAAAATATGTCTTCTAGTGAATGGAAATATTACTATAAAAACTAAAAATTTGGGGTTTCAAACTATTTTAGGGGACAACTATAAGTACTAATTAGACTAAAAATATTAAATCTAAACATTAATAGGAATATTTTACTACTACAAATTGACAAAGGTTGTACAAGAAAACAAATATTTTATTTTAAGAAATACAATACACAAAGTTTTGCTACATACTTTTTGAACATGAAATCATCAATTACATAAGAGTAAATTTTTACAACTATTAGAACTAGAAAAGGCAAAGAAAAACTAAAGTTTCCTATTTCTAGGGACAATATGAAGTGCTCACATAATAACCTCGCTATACTATTCTCTCCCTAACAGTGTGTTGTGAAGTTCTATTTTTTGTTGGTGTAGGCTCTCTCGTTTTATAATAGACGACTTTTGAGCAATTCTGTCATTGCTTCCATCAGCTTTGGTTCTTTTTTTTCTTCGCGCATTGTTCAGTTTTCTTCCTACCTCTTATAACTTCATTGACAAAACACAACCTGCATAAAAGAAATTTATTATTTGCCAAGTATCAACATCCAAGCACTGCTTGGATGTTGATTTCGTTTCTTCTTCATATATATATTTATATATATATATATATATTTTTTGTTTGTTTGTGGAATGGTTTACAGGAGGTAACTATTCATTTTTTTTACTATGGAATATATCATGGTGTGGTTGCTACTTCTTTCATTCCCTTTATTTCACTTCATTTTTACCTAAACATATAAAATATATAAAAATAAATAATTACATGCATTTGAGTGACATCTTCCTATTAAATTCTATTAATTCAAATATGCATGTAAAACTAGGGATTTGGGGAATTAAATGAGCACTATGCCTATTATATTGGCACATAAATATGCAATATTCAATGTTTGTCACACCCCTCAACTAACTTATTGCTAGTCCCTAGCAATTAAGTGAAAGAGAAATTGTTCAAAAAGTTTTATTAAAAGGTAGGAGTAAACTAATGGAAAGAAAACCTAACTCACTGTCACAGGAATCACGATTGTATTTAGCGTATGCAACAAACCGTTAAACCCCTAGGTTACCCCTAGTGGACGAGTGTTGTCTCGTGAGGGTTTGCAGTGAATATATTCACAAAATTCAAATTAAATTTTTTTTAAGTGCTAAGTAAAGTAAAATAAAAATAAAGGTAGATTTTATCTTTTTTACAACATATAAGATTAAATTTGTCAATAAAATGAAATTTCCAAGTATGTAATAGTGATGCAACACATATACTCACAGTTTGCCAATAGTAGCATTTTTTATACTCTTTAAACTCACAGTGTGTATTTGAAAAGTCAAGCAACTGATCTTAACTTCAAAGTTTACATAACTATTAACAGTCATAAAACTTGTAGTTTTAACTCAAATCTCACTAGGATTTCACTTTTTTAATGAGAAACTCTCAGAAACCGGTGGAGAGAACATCTCACTTGGTAGGGAAGCAAAGATAGAGAAATTGCTTCATTTTTTTTTTATGACTCAATATATAGGCATTTGGATACAATAAGAAAGAATACTTAGCATTAGAAAAGCGATCTACCGTGGAGAACATCCTTATCACTTAAATTTAAAAATTAAATTCTTTTAAATCATAAGGACTTTGACTGGTAGGTTAGAAATTAAGATGAGTAGAAGATTTGGGGTGTATTTGTTCTAAGCATGTGATTGGAGTGTTTGCGCAATTCATTCCAACCTCTTCTTTTTCTTCTCCTTCTTATCATTTGTACAGTTTTTTTTTAAATCAACTCCTTTCTTTCTTTACCACTTCTTGAAATATCTTTACAGTCCAATCACATACTCCCAGGTGGAGCAAGGCATGATTTGGAGAGAATTGAGAATAAGGCAATATAAGGTGAAGAGGGGTGCATTTGAAAAAAAAAGATGGCCTAAATCATTTTTAAAATAGATTAACTTTGTTCATTCAAGCAATTTAGACGTTCTAATGGTAAATCTTGAACGTTCTCTTCTAATGATCAGTCAAAGAAAAATAATGAGACTTTCAACGAGTGATATGATAAAGAGAATAAGATGAGACTGAAAAGAATAGTAACCCTCATAAAGAAAGATTGGCACAAAAGCTCACATGGGTTAATTAGTTTCCACTGCTTGTCTTTAAACTGCATAGTTTATGTTTACTCATCCATTTAGATTCAGTAAATATTTTCACACTGTTTTAAAAGTGTTTAAAGTTTAAAGAGTTTCTAGCATTTGAAATGGTTAAACATGTGACAATGTGTTGTATGCTATTAACATACCCAAAATAACATTAACGTGTCAAATTTAACTTATATAGAGTAAAAGAAAAACTTCTAAAAAAATCCTAAGCGCATCCACTAAGTTGGATACATATATGGTGCAACTAGTATCCTCTGCACCTATACAAAAGCGGCTACGCAATCCGGAGCGTCCAAGTTGTCATGACAACCCATCTACCTCTAGTAAAAGAGATGGGTCTAGAATCACTAGCAATCTAAAAACATCGGTAAGAGGCTGGGGGATAACTCTGGCTTTACCTAGTTTTCACTACCTTTAGAGTCATTCACTGCACTAGACATATCTGGTGATGTTGGGATCATGCAAATTACTCCTATCGAACCAGCTAATGAAAGCCAGATGTATACGTAGAATCATTTTAAAGTCTGACCTGACTGAAAATTATTGAAATGTACTGAAAATAAACTTAAAAATAAATAATAAAAATAAAAAGAAATTAGTGATGGGAAAACAAAATTTATTTGGGTATCAAAGGATCCAGTCCTCTTTCTCAACCAAAATTTTCTTTTGTTTTGATTTGAATTGTCTTTTGTAGCAGTAGTAAAACTTAAAAGATATGCCATTATGAGCAATTAAACTAGGACATTCTTCTCTATAACAATTCAAACAACATCCTAACCTTTTAGCTTTCCTTTTGATGGCATAAAGGCTAGTATCAGCAAAGAGTTTCTTTTGCTCAGAAACAAGTGAGCGACCCATTAACGTCTGATCATCGACTATTGGATCCATTTTTTATGCTCTCAGCCAACAAGAAAGGCTAGACTCAACCCTCCACTTCTTCCAACTATCAACTAAGATATAATTAAAGAGAGCTTAGAGGGGGTGGGTGGGAATTTTATTTAAAAACTAAAAATATTTATACTAAGAAATATATATATATATATATTCAGAACGAAAAAGAAAAAAAAAAATTTTATTTTTTGTTTTAACAGAAAACTTAGAAAGAAGAACTACATATTTTTTTTATAACAAAAATCTAGAACACAAAAAGAAAAACTACATTTTTCTCTCTCTCTCTCTCTCTTTTTTAGAAAAGTCCAAGACAACGTATTAGTACAATAATGATAATAAGGAAAATTATGGTATAAAGTTCAAAAATCAAAAGAGTACTGATGTGTTCGTCATTCATTCTTCTTTTTTTTTTTAAATTTATTTATAAAATAACAGAAAACTTGAAAGAAAAAAAATAATTAGATTTTTTTTAACAAGGGCAACACATCATTATCATAACAACAATTAAGAAAATGAAAAGGTAAAGTTCAAAATACATAAGACCAATAGCTAGCGCGTCATCCATTTTTGTAGTTTAAAAGCTGAAATGGAGAAATATCACCTGTTTCTTGGAAATTTGAGAACCTGGTAGGGTCGTAGATCGAGTGATATTTCTAAGCTTCTTTGGTGAGTGGATACCTACAACTTATGTATTATCTTTTTGTTAAATAATGGAAAAGAGAGAAGATAAAAATCTAAAAAAAACTAAAAAATTAAGATTTAAGCCAAAATTGGAAAAATAGAAAAATAAAATCACAATTAAGCTTTTCTCTGGATTATAGATCTTACCTTTAGTGATCAGTAGAGTGGATCTTTATTTTGGATCAAGAAAATTAAAGAAAATGAAAAATAAATGAGAGAGAATGAGAGATCGAGGCAGAGAGTGAGAGTTGCAGAGAGGAGACGAGAGAGAGATCATGGCGAGAGGGAAGAAGAAAAGAAAGAAAAAAGAAAGGAAAAAGACAGATGGGAAAGTTTTTAGGGTTCAAAGCCCTATTTAAAGCCATTTTCTCTTTTTTAGTGTATATCTCTCAAGAGAAGCTAATTTTTTTTTTTTTAAATTGAGATAAAACAAACAAACAGATGTTAATCGTGAAATCGTTCCCCTAACTGAGTCTGAAATTGTCCTCAATGAGTGAAATGAGAAAAAGAAACCAAGGATAACACCTGTAATAAAAAGAAATAAACAAAGAAAAGATACAATAATAATGACAAAATTAATTCATATATATATATATAAATAAATAAAAGTACTATCACTGTAAAGTGATCAAGAATTACTGTACAATTGATCTTTTGAACTGCAGTTTCAAAGGATCGATCTTGTATTCAAATTTTGCTATCTGGCAGTTTTAGCAACATAGTTTTAAACTAGCAATACTTTTGGTGTGCCTTTTTATTTTGGACTGCAATGGGATAGTTTAAACGTACAAATTAGTACATTTATTAGATAGCATTATTTGAGATATGTAAGACTTGATAAAAATCAGAACTCATAAAATAATAAGTGCAAGTGGTTCTGATACTTAAAACACAGTAATGATTTATATATATATAACAAAAACAAAAGTACAATGACAATAAAAAATAAAGACAGGAATTTTATTTTAACATATCAAGACGTTGACATGGATTATTGCTA
This sequence comes from Hydrangea macrophylla, assembly GCA_033977485.1. NCBI lineage: Eukaryota > Viridiplantae > Streptophyta > Magnoliopsida > Cornales > Hydrangeaceae > Hydrangea > Hydrangea macrophylla. The sequence continues at coordinate 37,839,345 of CM066990.1, forward strand.
ATGAAAGGTGATCATTTCTAGGTCTAGGATAGTAGACTCGAAACCTCAAGTAGGTGTCATAATCACATATGTCGGAATTATCATACACTGTTATTTTCATGAATATACTATATTCTACAGTGACTCTTTGAGGCATGAATTGTTCAATGAAGACAGGGACTAGAGATGTCCCCCATTCGAGTAGGAAAAAGAACCAATCCCTCTGAAAGGCGTACCTTAACATTTCCCCGTTAACAACTCTAGTTAACAAACGCCCCCATCCAAAAATAATGTCATTATCATCATAAATGGGGAATTGTACTAAGGATGTTAAGTATCGCTCTCATTCATTTTCTTTATATTCATGATATAGTTCTTGGAACACCTCATATTGAGCTTGTTCTCATTCATCGTAGTTTGTGCTAATATTATGCCAGTCATCTAATTCATCAAATATTGGCTCACCATCCCACTCCATAGGTTGGTCAGGTTCCACTAAATAATCAATTTCTTCATCAGTGTCATCATAAATTTTTTCGACACACCTGGCGTAAAACATTTCATCCTTGTCAGAGTCCATGAGATATTCAAAATGTGGGCGTGTATCATCATCTGACGAAGTTCTATCCTCTGAAGGATAGTTGTTATTGTCAGACGAACTGGCATGGTTTATACTCATTCTTGCACCTCTACGATGATGAGATGGATTCATATCTCTTTGTTACCCGTGACATCAGATAATATGTTATAATTCCTGAAAAATATTAAAATAGTAAGAAAAATAAAATAAAATAAAATAAAATAAAAATAATATTCCTACTATGTACAATTCTAATCATGATTTATGAATTTAAGAGATATTATAGTTGGGGTCCTCCAAAGGATAGGACTCCAACTCAGATTCAAAATCTCCTAAGAATGGCTTTAATTTATGCCTACTAACTTTAAATGTATTTTCATCTTTAGGGTCCTCAATCACGATAGTTCCATAAGGATAAACATATTTTACAATATATGGACCAGTCCATCGAGATTTCATTTTTGTTTTAAGAAGATGTAGTTTGGAATTATATAATAGAACTTTTTGCGCAGGGATAAATCTTTGATAAATAGGAGTATTAAGACATTTTTCTGTAGAGTACCCCATCATATGACATGTACTGCAAAGTTCTAATTTCTTTTTAGATTGAGTAGGATTAGCTTTTTCCAATTTAAGAGCTACTAGCTTACGAGCTAATTCTTCAATTTTTATTACTAATTCATCTTCTGTTTGTGATTGCTGTGAACTTTTAGCCTTTTCTTTCCTGGCATTTTTTTCTTTTTCCCATTGTGGAGCGTCTTCGCCAAGCCAATCAAAGTATGATTCAGCTTCATCAGCATTTTAAAAATATTCCCCTTAATACATGGCTTCAATTAGTTCCTTTGATTTTGGATCTAATATTTCATAGAAGAAATGAATTATACGCCATTTCTTAAATCCATGATGTGGACAGGTTTGTAGGAGATCTATAAAAAAACTCACAGTCTTCAATGCATGGTTCCTTCTCTTTGTGAGTGAAAAGTTTATATTCTCGCATCAAGCTATAAGTTAAATTTTTGTGATAGAATTTATTTAGAAAAACTTCATTCATATCATGCCATGAAATTATAGATCTAGAACGGAGAGATAAAAGCCAAGATTCAGCTTCATCTTTTAAAGAAAAAGGGAAAAGTTTGAGATAGATTATCTCAATAGGACAAGTTTTATCAGTAAATGTATCACAAATTTCTTCAAATTCACGAATATGAACATAAGCATATTCTTTTTTAATTCCGTAATAAGTTGGAAAGCATAGTAGCATGTTATGTCTAAAATGAAAATTTTCCTGTATGTCTAGGTAGAGTGATGCAAGAAGGAGTGATGATTATTTCTGGGATAAATAAATAACGTAAAGACCGTCGTTCACGCTCTGATAAGACATGTTGTGGTATATTATTCCCATATTTATTATGAGTATCATCAGTTATTCCTTCCATGCCTTCAATTTCAGCCATGATTCTAGGAAACTGTATACTAGATAAATAACTATAAATATTAGAATTATGTGGTACTTAATATAAAAGCTTCAGTAGTATTTAAGGACATATGAAGTAAATGAAAAAAACTAAGTGATACAAATATTATTATTATTATTAATAGCTAAGTAAAAAAAAAACTTTTTTTTTTATTTTTTAATTTTTATAATAATAGTTTTTTTTGGAAGATAGGTTTATATATGTATATAAACATTTTTTTCAGAAGGTAGATACGAACATGCTTATAAATATATATTCATATATTTTTCACAAGGAAAAATCATATATAGTTTTTTTTAATTATTGTTATTTTTTTTTTTTTAAAAAGACAAGATTATTTATAAGGTAGAATAGGTATATATAGATATAGATATAGATATAGTAGGAAAAATAATTTTAAGCCTAAATTTATTTTTATTTATTATTTTTATTAACCGTTCCCCAGAAACGGCGCCAAAAACTTGAAGACATCCTATTGATGCGTTTTCTTATCACACCCAAGTGTAGGTGATCATACAAGTAATAAAGTTCTAGAAGTCCAGGTCGAACCCACAGGGAACGGGAAACAAAGATAGGTAATAACTATTTTATCACTTAAAAAGAAAATAAAAGATGATGGATTTTTGTGGAGTTTTACTAATTACTAGTTTTTATATTTTTTTGCAATAAAATTAATTAAAAACTAGTTTTTCCTAAGTAGTTTACGGTAAGTGCAAAATAAATTAACTAAGATACTAGAAAGAAAAGGAAGAAAAAGAAATAAAAGTTAAATTTTTGTGAGATAAACTTTTTTTATTTAATACTAGCGAAAGATAGAAATAATACAAATATTTAAGCAAAATTATTAAAAACAGGAAATGTTAATTAAGTTGGAAGAAATGATTTAAAGAATTGAGAATATGCAAACTAACACTAGATACCACAACTTTTGTGCATTTGAAAAGCATTTGGCATTTAATACCACATAGTCATTCTTTATTTAAAAAATAATCTTTCACTAGTCAGGGTCACATCAAGTGTGTCAGGTTTGATATGAAACGACGTCGTTTGGTTTAAAGAAAAATAAAAAGGCAATTGGGCAGTAGCCATGTTCGAACCGTGCCCGCCGTGGACGTGGGTTATTCGGCGTCTAATCTCCACCACTCTGCCACTACACAATTGCCTGTCCATTAGTGGATAGAAATTTATATATAAACACATATTAGATATACTCCCTCCGTCCCATAATAAGTGTCCACTTCCATTTTGCACATTGTTTAAGAAAGTTGTATTATTATTAATATTTTTGGTTCATTAAAGGGTCACTTTTCAATTTTACCCTTAGATGTGATGGGTGTTTGACTTTTTGCTTGTTTTGGGACCACAAATAAATGCTAGTTTGTCTTTATTATAAGGGTTGTTTTGAAAAGTAAGTAAAAGCTATATGCCAATTTAGAAAAGTGGACACTTAATGTGGGACATCCAAAAAAGGAAATGTGGACACTTTTTATGGGACGGAGGGAGTATAAATTGTCATATGAGTTGTTTGAGTATGCTAGGTATTTTTTATGACAAAAGACATAGTTTGACAATCCACATAATTAGATTCTTATTTCAAATATGTAATCTTTTGAGCTTAATATAGCCATAGTTTTATAAACATGTTAAATGGTCATAAACTATAGTTACATAGATATTTTTGGACATAAATGGAAAAATAACTCATCTAGATAAATTTGCCCATTTAAGATTAGTGCACAGAAACTGTGATTTCTAAGTTTTTATTGCATATCCGCAATTACAGTTTTAGCCTACCATTTTTGAATTGAAACTGTCTTCCAAATAAAATTTAAGATAAATTAAATAGATGCACGCAATCACCGTCCAATTAAAATTAAAGTTGTAATACCAAGGTAAGGGTAAAAACTAATATTATTATATTATTTTCTCCACTTAACATGAGTTGGGGTTGAATTTGTAGAATCTGTAAAATAACAAAGTTTAGTACAACTAGGCTAATAAAATATACATAAATAGAAATACTGAACCAAAAATAAAATACTAAACCTTTGACTTTGGATTCTTGTGGGGTCACAGTGGTTGAACTCCAAGAACACAAATAAGGTCAAACCAAATCCTAATCTAACTTGGGAGTGAGATACGGATATGGTGTGCTTGGGACTTTAATAGGTGATTATAATAATTACGTGGTTAAGAAATCTGGCATTTACTTGCAAAATCTGTTTTCTAGTGAATGGAAATATTGCTATAAAAACTGAAAATTTGGGATTTTAAACTATTTTAGGGGACAACTATAAGTACTAACTAGACTAAAAATATTAAATCTAAACTTTAATAGGAATATTTTACTATTACAATTTGACAAAGGTTATACAAGAAAACAATTTTTTTGTTTTAAGAAATACAGTACACAAAGTTTTGATACATACTTTTTGAACATGAAATTATCAATTACATAAGAGTAAATTTTTACAACTACTAGAACTAGAAAAAGGCAAAGAAAAACTAAAGTTTCCTATTTCTAGGGACAATATGAAGTGCTCACATGATAACCTCCCTATACTATTCTCTCCCTAACAATGTGTGTTGTGAAGTTCTGTTTTTTGTTGGTGTAGGCTCTCTCGTTTTATAGACGATTTTTGAGCAATTCCGTCATTGCTTCCATCAGCTTTGGGACTTTTTTTTCTTCGCACTTTGTTCAGTTTTCTTCCTGCCTCTGACAACTTCATTGACAAAACACAACCTGCATAAAATAAATTTGTTATATGCCAAGTATCAACATCCAACACTGATTGTATCAACATCCAAGCACTGCTTGTATCAACATCCAAGCACTGCTTGGATGTTGATTTCATTTGTTCTTCATATATATATATATATATAATTTTTTTTTGCTTGTTTGTGGAATGGTTTACAGGAGGTAACTATTCGTTTTTTTTTTTACTATGGAATACGCTATAGTGTGGTTGCTACTTTTTTCATTCCCTTTATTTCACTTTATTTTTACCTAAACATATAAAATATGTAAAAATAAATAATTACATGCATTTGAGTGACATCACCATTAAATTATATTAATTCAAATATGCATGTAAAACTAGGAATTTGGGGAATTAAATAAGCACTATGTTTATTATATTGGCACATAAATATGCAATATTCAATGTTTGTCATGTATGCGTGCATATTTTTCTACACATATGTATAATGACGGTAATGAATTGCAAAAATTGAATAGTCAATATGAAATGCATAAATGACAATTTAATAGAGTAGACATGTAAGCTTTACCTCAACTTGTTTTTGAAGAGATTGAACATAGTTGATGATTTCTTATCAGCGACGAATAGTTGCCATTTATAGCCCTTAAGATACGCTTTGTTAGCCCATTTTTGAAGAGATTGAACATAGTTGATGATTTCTTATCAGCGACGAATAGTTGCCATTTATAGCCCTTAAGATACGCTTTGTTAGCCCATTTCATTTAGTTTTTAATTTCTTTTTAATAAGTATTCTATATGATGTAGGTTTTGGAGCTTTAACTTGAAAATGAATAAAAATCCAATGATTAGTGGCTTTGGAAGTCATTCTGGGCTCAAAGTTGATTCCGGTAAAAGCGGAATGCACTAGCAGCCTCGGTAAATTACATTTCTGACCATGAATACTTTGGATTTGATAAATTTCTTCAGATATACAAAATGTAGATTTTCGAGTTATACACGCGTGGCCGCAAACGGCGAGTCAATCTGAGGTTCGAGCGAAAAGTTATCGCAATTCTACGATCAGTGCGCGGTGTAGTGAAAAGCTCCTCGCGGGAGCGACCTGTGAAAACACCAAAAATGTGTATTTCATCAAATTAGAGTGCCAACGAAGGTTGTTTATGCATACGACATTCAAAAACAAAAATACGAAAGTTTTAGTGCGATTAGACTTAGAAAGCCTCCAATCCTTCCAAAATCTATATAAATCATATTCTAAATCAAATTTTGGGTTACACAACATTAGGCACAACATTATACACATCTATATAAAACTAAAATTTCAGCCATTGAAGAGAGGGAAGCAAGGAGAAGAAGAAGAAGAAGAAGACTAAGGATTCCCATGGCCTCCTCCATCAACCTGTTGCCAATCTTCAATTCTATGGCCGCTTAAACCAAGATCTAGGGTTTCAATGAAACCCTAGCCAAGTAATAGGGTGTATTTTATATTTTTCATTTAGATTTATTATGTATGGATGATGATTACATGTTTAGAGGATTTTTTTATAATATAATCGAACTTCATTGAAATAAATCATTACTTTCAAAATCTATTCTTGTCGTAAATCTATTTTGAATGTGATGTGCTCAATAGTCTATATTTGCTGTGCTTGTATGGATTATTTATATGTAATAGTGCTTATTTTAATTGTGATATAAAGTAGTCTAATAGTTCATGCCTAGGGAAGACGGAGTGCACCGCACCCCTAGTTTAGTGTGAGACACTTCGTGCCAACCGAATATGAATTATGTTGATGCTTGAATCGTAGTTGTCTTCTTGATGGAGGAATTGGGCTTGTAACTACAATTCCCCATTATCATCCAACGTAATAAGCTGATTGAATGCATATATACCCATATTATGAAGGTAGTGGTGGATTTGCAATCCTAGGTTCAATTCCCATATTTATCAAAAACAACTTTTAATTGCTTTCATAGTTTAGATTTATTTTCATTGTTCTTAGTTTAAGTAAAATCAAAATTAAAGTTCTATTTTCTTAATTAACAAGACTTAGGGTTTTTAAAATTAAAGTGCTTTAGTAATTCAATCTCTGTGGGTTCGAGCGAGGGTATTCGCCCGAGCGGCCCGCTCGCGTGATCTGTTGACTTAGAAAATATTTTCTTTTGAACCTTAAAAGTAGCCTCAGATCTACCTCGTGGAAGGATTTGCGCGCGCGATGGTCACTCAAGCGGCGCGCGCGTGCGACAGGGGGATTTTTTGTGTTTTTCTCTCCGTCCTCTTACCTTCTTCCCCCAACCTGGTTAGTTATTTTTCTTTTCTTTTTGCTTCCTTAGGACCCTTTTAGATCGAGTCTTTCTTTGTTTTTATAGTTCTGTTTATGGTTGTTTTTTTTTTCGTTGAGTCTTTCGGTTTTAGTTTAGTTTCTCAAAAAGAACGCCACGGGCTGTTTTACATACACATATTTCTATTAGCTATCATTGTTCTTTTGTTTGTTTATTTTCTTTCGTCAAGTATTGATAGATGAATTAGTAGCTTCATTTGGAGCAATTGAACTTTATCGTCATATTCATATACACTTACCTGGTTTGTGATTGCTGAGATCGAGGTTTTATCGTTCCTTCCTTACGTACTCTCCTTTCTTTCATTTTATTGTTTCATTGGGGACAATGAAATGTTTAGATTTGGGGGTATGCACTAACATGCACATTATATATACACCAATTTTAAAAAATTATTTTTGATACTTGTGCTTAAATAAATGATGTTACCGATGTTTTTGCAATTTCAAGTCGATACTGTTAAGAAACTACGTTCCCAGAATCCGTTGACAGTGCGTATAAGTTGGTATTGTAAAAATTTACGTGAAAGCTACACTAACCCTACAAGGGTGGAACTAGGGTTATCTTGAACTGCAAAAACAGATTGTTGTAGTAGATGAATCGAGAACACGGGCACGATAACAGCTCACGATCTTCTACCGTATTCCTCTGCTGCTAGAATATCGAACTGAGTATGGGCTCTATCGAAAGCCTTTTAGTTTTCTACTCGACCTTTTTACGCTCTCTTTTCTATTTCGAGTTATAATACTCTATATGGAAAAACGCAAATTAAGAGGAGAGCCAAAACAACATATATATAGGCTATGATAGGGACCATAAGAAGTCAATAAGGAATAGGCTTCCATATGGAATTAGGAAACTCCAAATCGAACTGAATCAGATTCCTATTTTCATAAATTATAATTCATACCACTAAAGAATTATAATTGCACTCCTACTCTTATCTCAAAAATATATTTCGAGCTACATGTTATTAAATGCTTATTATCTCCCCACATTAAGAATACAGATATCCATTAATCAAATATAATTACTGACAATCATATTTAGTTATTCTCTTAAAATTCCTTGAGATTCTCTGCTTAACTTATTTGATATGTAGGATACAAAATCCACCTGCAGGGTTTGACATAATCAAAACTTATAAGCATTCTCAAGGGGATATCATCAATCCAAAAATTTAGACATGGATTCTATCATTAATTTATATCCACCACAAAATCAATATTGTCAACCAATCCAATGAGATATTGACCCATTTAAGGATCTCACCCTTTTAGGGATCAAAGTGTAAATATCAAATGTATGTGTCCATAAATTAACTTAGGATTTAGAGCATAAGCACCCATAATAGCCATAAGGTATTAATTATTTTATAAGTCAGTATAAAGATAATTACCCCAAGTCGGTCTTGTTTAATGCACAAAGTGTACCAGCATAGTGAGTTGAAACTATACTATTTCCTGTAGTTAAGACAAACCTACTACAACACCATGCTGCAGTCATACCGATGGTGTGTCCAAACCCATCTAAGACTGTAAACCAAAATCTTACATTCTACAAGATCCGATGGTCTGATCTTCCGCGTGTAAGCCAAACTCTACACACCAAACCACCTATTATGTAGAATCAGAGACACATATGCATAATATTAAATAAATAATACAATACTAACATTGCCCACATAGATTCTCATAAAATTGGAATAACTGATTTTATTAAATGAATAATAAATTAACTACATAAAGCATGGCTTTTAGTATATATCCCTAACAGATGCTTCTTGTTATGTAACTTGGATTGTTATAGAATGGTAAACATGAGAAGATGTGGTTAAACATTTGCTGAAGTCATGATGCGACGTTTTAGGTTATGTATAGTTCGAATCGTAGTTTAATATCATAGATTTGCATACAAAGCTATGCACTGCACGTAGTCGCTTGAATACATGTTTGATGTGAACTATAATATGATTCGGATTTCTAGATAACACAAGGTGGAGACTAGACCCAGTGAGCTTTTGAGCCTATCTTTTCTTTATAGAGGGTTCTGAATACATTTTGTGTTTGTCGAATTTCATTGAAATAGCGCATTAACTCATTGTTTAGTCTCATTATTCTTGTTTTAGTTGATAGTCAAGTTAAAATATCTGTTACCATGATAAATAATCTGCCGTCATAAACGTTGAAGAACCGTATCACCCTAGGACATGATTTTAGGCCTTCTTTGCTTTCCAACCTTTTTACCAGCTGTGGATATCGTAATTTTCTCTTACCCACAGCTTTTTTTATTTAAAATTATTTCAAAATTCAAATTTAAATTCAAAAATGAGTCACCACTTAATTTTTAAAAGGAAAATTAAGAAACCATTTTAAAGCAGACTGATATTTTAGGAAACTAGAGATTAACTAGGTCTAGGGATTATGGAATGAGAGGGGAAGAAGCCCGGCGGACTAAAACACCCCCTCTCATCCTATCTTGCGATAGGCCTCTACTCAACAACCTTTTAATTGAATTAAAAATCTAAGCATGCCCTCAACTAATACATACGTATAAATATACATTACAAAAGCAAGTCTAAAGGGTGCAAAATTGGAAATGATAAAATATCATTCAAAAGCAAATAAGTGATTAGCAAGCAATATGACATGCAATAGGGTACAAGAGAAGTTACCCGGGATCCAACTGCGATTTTGAAATATGCAATATGTACAAGAAGTAGAAATTCTAATAAAAGGTCTCTAATCACATATATATACATAAGGTGAATCTTAATTCTAATGTGTCGCGCATGAAGTCGAAAATCAATGAAATTAAGAAATAATTAATCCTAAGAAGGCTCAAGAGATCATACATTATCGGCGCTACAAAACAAGGTTTAGTCCGCATGTTTTAGAAAGGATATATAATATCAAATAACCACCCTTAAATGTCTAGCTTAATTCTATCAAGTAGAAAGAGTGACACAATTATGAATTCTAATACCAATATATATGGATGAATGTGTATGATTACATAGATATGAACAAGAATGAGTTATTGGATTATTCCTTGATTTGGACCATTTAGCCTCTGTATTTAAGCTTAACTAATAATTGTTAAAGCATGGTCTAAGCCCTAGGTCATGGAAAGATCATATGAGCCATTATTTGCAAAGTATACCAAATCTGTCCAAAGTTTCAGAAAATTACAGAGAACAAGTCAAGACTTTAAAATTTTGAAAAACATAGTTTCGATGGTTTGATGTCAACGGTTTTTGGACACAAAATGCCTCTGTGATTCTAGTTTCCAACCCAAAAAGAAAAATTGAAGCTCAATGGTTCAATCGTTGGGAATTGGAAAAAAACTAGACATCACTCAGGACTTCACAACTCTCTGTCCAAAGTTCTTGTATGATTTTCTAAAAATAGTAAAAAAATCGAAAACACTTTGATCATTTTAGGGTATCTTCCCAACACATTATATTACCAAGAAAAAATTATTTGAGGCCAAGGAAACTTGATTAATGTTCTGATTTATTTATTTCAAAGAGGTGTTACTGTTCTGAAATTCTGGACAGATTGTTGTTATTCCACAAAACTCATGACCAAACCACTTTAAACATGAAATCTCATTAAAACAAAAAATCACAGTGGTAGAACTTTGAGTTATTGACACTTTCTAGTTAGTTTCATTCAATTCCAACAACTCATTATTTAACTAAAAATCTTTGATGAAAAGCGGTCGGTGAATTCACTACATCTGTTGTCAAATTTATCCTTTATTTATTAACTTTATCTATCAAGCCATCAAGTTTGACTTAGCCTAAGTTACTTTTCCTCCCACTTGGTGGTCCTTGGAAACTAATGACACTTATATTTATAGACCTCAATGAAGTATGAAGGAACTTCATGAAATCTCAAAATAATGAAACTAAACCATGGTGGTTGGTGTAGATCCATTGACCAAGCATGATAACATTAACCTTAACTTCCTTATAAAACATGAGCTTTACAAGGGGGCTAAAGGATTTCAAATCAATAGATTCAAGTAAGACATTGAAAGTCTTAAGAATTCTAAGAGATGAATGCAAGAAAAGGAAGAGGAAACCAAGACTCAAATGATATCTAAATTAACTTCAAGACTTGTTTAACCTTAATCCTAAGGTCATTTGATCCAAATCAATAAAATGCAAGTTCAATTACAACTATATATTGTGATGGAACTTAAAATGGAGACTCAAAGAAAAATCCTTAGAGGTTACCTCCAAATCCTCAACTTCTTGATTGTTTTAGGATTTTCCAAAGCCAATTAAGCTCTCCTTCTAGCTCTTCCCTTTAAAAACTTGCTCCTAATTATGTTTAGAAAATTTTAAGAAGTTGAAAACAAAGAAGTTTAAGGATCTAAGCTAAGATACTTAACAAAATCAAGATCCTTTGTAATGGGATATTCATTCTCTATATATAGGCAATTTTTGAAGGGGTATTTCAGTATTTTCACAGCAAAAACCCTAATTTCGGACGTCCTTATGAAGGTATAAATGTACTATTGCAAGTTGGAAGGCACAAAAGCGCGACACTCGGTGGAGATGTAAGCGGCACTCAATAAATGCCGGTACGGCATTCTCTGCCAACCGTCGCGGCATTCACTGAATGCCGCGGACAACTCTAGGGACTGCAGTCTTCTTAAATTCTGATTTTTGCGGCACTCAGTATATTTTAACGGCTTTCATTGTCTGCCGTTGCAGCATTTAGAAAGTGCCACACCAGCAACCTGAGAGTGCTATAAAATGTGCCATGTGCCGTTTTTATTCTATTTTCCCTTTTCTCTCTTTTATCCGAATTGAAGAGCCTTTTTTGAAGAGCTTGGATCACCTTTTGGAAGTCCTAGATAAGTCAGACATTGTCATCATCGGATCTTAGAGGTAACAGTCCCCTGAATCTAATGTCTGGTCAAAATCGGGGTGTCTACAGTTTGCCCCTCTTCGGTAGAGCTTGTAGAGCAACGCATTTCACAGTGAATGTTGAAGCCTCTATGAAGACAAGCCTTTGACCAGACTGTTGGATTTAGGTAAAAACAAAATGCGTTGCGAAAGAAAATGGGTGCGTGGCGAGGTTCCAGTTGGTCTTACTCCATGATGAGCTGCCTAAGTATCCACTCAAGAATCAGACCAAAACGTAGTTCGGGCAGGGGTAAAACACATACACAAGCACAAATAGTCATATGGATGACTGCACCTAACTTATCGTGATGCATGTGCTCTATAAATGATGTGATTTTAAAATGTGCGGTCCTGATGCTTTTAGATGTAATCCATGCCCTATGCTATTCAATGCTCGTGTTAATTCTCTTCAAAATGCGCGGCCCTTTCTGCCGAAAAGACGAACGCAATGGACAGGACGAGGCTTCGTGACTTAGTCCCCGATGTTAATACGGGTTTGCTCTATCTTATATTTTCTTTACACGCTGTATGCTGCATGATGCAATAACCAAAGAAGATTACCGAACTTTGGTCGATGCAATTCCGTTGCAAGAATTAGGATGATATTTTTTTTTTGAAAATTTTGGCCAACGAGGACTGAGAACACAAATCTGTTACATTCTCTAATTTTATCATTGTAAATCTATTATGAGAATCGAGAACATAAATCTGTTATATTCTCAAAGCGAGGCCAATGCAAATCCGTTGCGAGGACCGAGAACACAAATCTGTTACATTCTCTAATTTTATCATTGTAAATCTATTATGAGAATCGAGAACATAAATATGTTATATTCTCAAAGCGAGGCCAATGCAAATCCGTTGCAAGGACCGAAAATGCAAATCTGTTACATTCTTCAATTTTATCATTGTAAATCTGTTACGAGAATCGAGAACATAAATCTGTTATATTCTCAAAGCGAGGCCAACCCAAATCCGTTGCGAGGACCGAGAACGCAAATATGTTACATTCTCTAATTTTATCATCGTAAATCTGTTACGAGAATCAAGAACATAAATCTGTTATATTCTCAAAGCGAGGCCAACGCAAATCTGTTGCGAGGACCGAGAATGCAAATCTGTTACATTATCCAATTTTATCATTGTAAATCTGTTACGAGAATTGAGAATATAAATCTGTTATATTCTTAAAGCTTGGCCAACACAAATTCGTTGCGAGGACTGAGAACACAAATCCGTTACATTCTCCAATTGGCTTGATTCAATTCAAAACTCCTAAAATCTAGGAGTTGAACATATTCAGATTTAATTTGATCATAAATTCTCAAAATCGAGACTCAATCAGACTCAACTCAGATTTTTCAGTACTCGGCGTCAAATCTTTCAAATTTTCAAAATGAAGAGTCGATTAGACTCAAATTCTTTCCAAATTTTCAAAATTAGGGGTTAATCAGACCCAAATTCTTTCAAATTTTCAAAATCATGCTTAAAGAGTCCAGAACTCCCCAAAACAGGGGTCCAATTGTCCCAAGGCAATTTAAATTCTAAAATCGGGAATCAATCGGACTCAAAGAATCTTCTATTCACAAAATTAGGAGTCAAATAATTTATGATTCCTGAAGACAGGGGTCAAATTGACCCGGAACAATTCAAATTCTAGAATCGAGAGTTGATGGGACCCTAAGAATTTCAATTTCATGAAATCAGGAGTCAACTTGACCCAAAACAATTCAAATTCTAAAATTGGGAGTCAGTTAGACCCAATTTCAACATTTTCCAAAAATAGGAGTCAATTTAGTCTTGGGAATCACCTTCGGGGATCAAAACCCAAAGGAAGGCCAATTTCGGGGTTTAGATTTCAAATTCTAAGACCCAATTTGAATTTTGGGGGGAGACCAAAGGCTGCTTAACCACCTTACTCGCGGCACACGCTTCAAAATGCGGTAGTTACAACTTTTGACAAGTCCTAATTGATCTAGAAAACATGGTTTGGATATGTAAACATTGGAAGAGGGTTATTAAAACATGATAACGATGAATTTTTCTTGACTGTTGGCGTCCTACCCATTAGAATAATGTTCTTTCATGTCATGCGTCTTTTTCGAGTCATATGTGAGCATTTCTCATTTTGAAAACATATTTCCTTTGCTCCCATGTATTAGAGAAATTACACCTATTTCTGAGTGTTTCATTTCAGATTGTAATTAACATTGTGAGATTCGTAGTCGAAGCATAGTTGGATAGTTATCCGAGTTACATTCCAAGTTCATGATATGCGTGTGTTCATTTGACTACCACATCATACACGTGCAATTTTATGAGAAATTCTATTGATTTATACGATGCATGTGCTTGGGATTGTTTTCCATGAAGTAGGTGGACGTTTGATTCCGTTTCTTTTTGTTTGTCATTCTATTTCAAATCATTGTTTTATGATAAGGACTATTGAATGCTATGTTTTTTGTTTTTAAATAAAATTTTTTAAATTTAGAATGAAATAAAGATGGTTGTGGGTGACTTGTTGACAAGAACCCTCACGAGACTTCACTTGTCCTACTAGGGACACCTAGGGGTTTAAAAGACTTGTTGCATATGCTAAATGCAATCACGTTGCCTAGGATAGTGAGTTAGGATATTTTAAATGCACTTTAGTTTTACTTTTATGTTTTTCTTTGCTTGAGGACTAGCAATGTCTTGGTTTGAGGGTGTGATCGGCGACGAATAGTTGCCGTTTATAGTCCTTAAGACACACTTTGTTAGACCATTTCATTAAGTTATTAGTTGTTTTTTTAATAAGTATTCTATATTTTGTAGGTTTTGGAGCTTTAACTTGAAAATACACAAAAATCCAATGATTAGTGGCTTTGGAAGTTATTTTGGGCTCAAAAGGTGAATCTGGTGAAAGATGAATGCACTAGCAGCCTCTGTAAATTGCATTTTTGACCATGAAGACTTTGGATTTGAGAAATTTCTTCAGAGATATAAAATGTAGATTTTTGAGTTACAGACGTGTGGCCGTAAACAACGAATCAATCCGAGGTCCGAGTAAAAATTTTAAGCAATTGTACGACCGGTGCGCATTGCAGTGATAAGCACCTCGCGCGAGCGGGCTACGCGAGCGGCCTGTGAAAAAACCAAAAACACGTATTTCATCAAATTAGAGTGCCCAGCGAAGGTGGTTTGTGCATACGATGTCCAAAAACAAAAATACGAAATTTTAGTGCGATTAAACTTAGAAAAGCCTCCAATCCTTCCAAAATCTATATAAGTCATATTCTAAATCAAATTTAGGGTTACATAACATTAGACACAACATTATACACATCCATATACAACTAAAACTTCAGTCATTGAAGATTGGGAAGCAAGGAGAAGAAGAAGAAGAAGAAGACCAAGGATTCCCATGGCCTTCTCCATCAACCTCTTGCCAATCTTCAATTCTATGGATGCTAAAACCAAGATCTAGGGTTTCAATGAAACCCTAGACAAGTAATAGGGTGTATTTTATGTTTTCTTTTAGATTTATTATGTATGGATGATGATTACATGTTTAGAGGATTTTTTATAACAAAATCGAACTTCATTGAATTAAATCATTGATTTCAAAATCTATTCTTATCATAGATCTATTTTGGATGTGATGTGCTCAATAGTCTATATTTGCTATGCTTGTATGGATTATTTACATGTAATAGTGCTTATTTGAATTGTGATAACAAGTAGTCGAATAGTTCATGCCTAGGGAAGACAAAGTGTACCGCAACCCTAGTTTAGTGTGAGACACTCCATGCCAACTGAAGATGAATTATGTTGATGCTTGAATCGTAGTTATCTTCTTGACGGAGGAATTGGACTTGTAGCTACAATTCCCCATTATCATCCAACTTAATAATCTAATTTAATGCATAGATACCCTTATTATGAAGCTAGTGGTGGATTTGTAATCCTAGGTTCAATTCCCATATATATCAAAACAACTTTTAATTGCTTTCATAGTTTAGATTTATTTTCACTGTTCTTAGTTTAAGTAAAATCAAAATCAAAGTTCAGTTTTCTTAATTAACAAGACTTAGGGTTTTTAAAATTAAAGTGCTTTAGTAATTCAATCTCTATAGGTTCGACATTTACTTCCATACAACAAATCCTTAGAAAGTAAAGCATACTTTTATATCTTGATTCTGACAAGATCAATTTCATCAAGCCTTTTAGCCTTTCCATTTCATCTTCTTCCTGATCTTCTTCCATATCATCATGCCATCTTTACAGTCCTCTAGTCTGAGAAACATAAGATGGGAATTCAATTTGGTGTTTAGAAAAAATGTAGGAGCACAGATTTAGTCATGGACAGGAGAGAAAGTTGAACACAAAGTCTCAGCAAAGATAACCAAAAGTATAATGCAATCACATTATTATAAGTAATTTTAAATCCCAACTGAATTGGTCAAAATTGGGGAGTGTTTAAGGGCTGAAAAAGCAAAAGATTCCATGAAAATGAGATATATATATATATATATAGAGAGAGAGAGAGAGAGAGTAATTAATAGGGTCACAAAAAGTTTCTTTTCCAATCACCATTTACTCATCACGAGAGTAATTTAGAAACATGAACTCTGCTCAAACATGTCTGTGTGCTTGTTAACTAACATATACGCATAAACAAACTATAGACGAAAAGCAATGAGAAATAACCATGTGAAGTGTCAAGGAAGAGTCAGAAGAAATGTAAACTTAAAAATTTGTAAGAAAAAGGTGAATCCATTTTAGATTCCAATAATTCAAGTTAGTAACCCATCATATATTTAACAAAAAAAAAAAACTACAATCTGTACTGCAATTTGTAGCATCAGACTCGTACCCGCTTTAGGGCAGCCCCTTCTCATGCTTACTCAAGTGGAGCATCACAGGAGTA
Source organism: Hydrangea macrophylla (assembly GCA_033977485.1). Classification (NCBI taxonomy): domain Eukaryota; kingdom Viridiplantae; phylum Streptophyta; class Magnoliopsida; order Cornales; family Hydrangeaceae; genus Hydrangea; species Hydrangea macrophylla. Next base: position 37,856,269 of record CM066990.1, read on the forward strand.
TTTTGCCAGAACATCATTACCAGAGTTTAATGGGTTAATCATAAATTCATAATGCTAACATCGTATGCATACAGAATCACAACTCTTGCATTGCTAATCACTTCCACTTTAAATTCTAAAGCGGGTAATGATATGTGCATATAAAGATCTGGGTCATTCATTTTGGTGGAGCCTGTGCCTGCATACATGAGATCCATCGAAATAAATGGCCTAGATCTTTATGGGCACATTTTATGTGCACCAATCATTACTCTTCTAAAGCTCTATAAGGGTCCTTTTTTTGCTTTCGGTCCATTAAACAGCCGTGGTAGACTACTTTCTAGTCCTCTAAAACCAATTAACCACATGTTCTTGATTTTTGTTCTATTATGTGCCTGTGTTTAGGTTAGGATTTCCTATAACTCGGGTGTTGTAAGGGAAAGAAAAGGCAAATACTTTTCTTCTTTTGGTAATAAGTTAAACATGAGGAAATAAGGAAGTTCCAAAAAAAAATTATTATTTACTTTGAAGATATACAAAAGCATCCATAATCCTCGTTTGGGTTTGCATATTTAGAAAACAAAAACTTTTTTTGGGGGGGGTGTTTTTCTTCCTTTAGTACAAATAAAAGGCAGCAAAAATTAGGTCAATTATATTGATTCTTTACATAAGGATTTGATATCAGAGTATATATATACATAATAAAAATAAAATAGCAAAGAAAACTTTAAAACAACTTGGAATAAAAATTGATCTATTCTTCTGTTGGGTACCATAGAAAAGTCAATCTGGTATTATAATGTAGAAAAGTCAATCTGGGTTCCATAGAAAAGTTAATCTCTTTTTTAACTACAGAAATGATATTATGTAGAAACCCAATATGGTAGCTGTAAACAAACAGATGTACTGAATGATTTATACAAAAATGTGGAAAATGCCAAAATAAATAAGTGGGTTTTGATTCACATACTATGTTAGATATTAGATGTTAAGCAATATGTGAATCAAATTTGGGAATGATATCATTATTCACTATGGTTTCCAAATGAGTAATGCTACATCCACACACTTTTTGACACACTTTTTGACACACAGCTTTAAATGCATGTACCCTGTGTTGTGTAAGTAGTGCATAGAAAAGTGTGAAAAATTCAAACAGCACAAGGTACATGTGTTTAAAGCATAGTGTGTCAAAAAGTGTGTCAAAAAGTGTGTTCACCAAACATTTCCCTTTCCAAATTTGTGTCCTAAAATGCTTTGTCAGTTGTACCACATGTATTGCCATGTGGATATGGTACAATTGTTAAGCTATTTGAGAATCAAATTTAAGAATGATATTATTATTCACTAAATTGCGGTATTTAAAATAGTATATGCTATATATACTTTCCAAATTGGAGCTCCTCGTCATAAACTAGGCCTTTAAATGAAAAGAAAATTTTAAAAATTAAAAATAAAGAAAATTGAATCAAGGAGATTAAGTTTAGGAATAATCAAGAGTATCCTATTCATCCGCTGCAAAATATTAATGGTGATAGTTGACCAAAATTTAGACCAAATTTTGTGTGTTTATATATATACAAAGTTCCCTATAATATATATAAAGTGTATTTTTCATTACTGGTCATAATCTAGGCCTTTAAATGAAAAATAAAAATAAAAAATTCAGAATGGTGACACGATTTGGTTGTCAAATTACAAAATATATATATATATATATTTATTTTAAATTCTGAAAGGTGACGAAAAAGTATCCACCAAAAAAAAAAAAGAATTGCAAAAAAGTAATGCTATGAACCCCAAATTTAGTTGTTAAATTGTTTAACAGTTGCACCATTTGCAATACTATGTGGTACCACTTACCTTTGCCCCAACATGTAGTACAACTATCAGAGCATTTGGTAACCACATTTGGAATTTAAATTTGGAAAACACAGCGTCATCCATTAAAATATGACTATTATCTTCTCTAGAATATTCATATATATATATATATCCTAAACACATGATAATAGAAGTCAACTAAACGCATGCGTTGATAGTGCATGCATTGAAGGAAGTGAGTGAAATAGGCTAATAGGATAATTAGAGACTTACTTCATTCCAAATATATAGTAACGTGAATTTGAATTAAAATTTATTCCAAATATTAATGGTGATAGTTGACCAAAATTTAAACCAAATTTTGTGTGTTTATATATATAGAAAGTGTATTTTGTAATTCCTGGTCATAATCTAGGCCTTTAAATGAAAAAAAAAAGTATTTTAAAGTTAAAAATTCTGGAAGTTTACACGATTTGGTTGTCAAATTACAAAAAATAATTGAAAAATTCAGAACGGTAAAACTCTTCATCAGTTGGAAAATTCTAAAATAGGAAAGATTAATAGAATATGCCACGTGGTAAAACCAAAATCCTTTATTTTCATATATATATATATTAAATGTTGCGAGGAACGACTTGTTACCAATTAGGCTCAATCTTTGCTCACTCCGACATTACGATGCTAGTTAGGGTGGCCACGAGAGGGGTGACTGGCTGCCCTGAATGCAAACTGCTTTTGCTCCTGGCTTCCATACATAGTCTGCAAATTAGAGGCCAAGTCTACCAAATTCTCAAATGGTTCCGTCACATGCAGAACTCATGGCATGGCCTTGAATAGTCATCCTTAGTCGACGCAGATATCTCTTGTTCTTCTTCTCCAAAGTATCCACTAGGTGTAGGGTAAAATGAGATAACCTTTCAAAAGTGACTGTATATTCTTGAATAGTCTTGACTCCTTGGACCAAATCTATAAGTTCTTTCTCCTTATCTCTCTCAGACGCAAGGAAATACTTCTGAAGAAACATGGTCTTGAACTCTTCGCAGCTCAGGCGTCTAATAGCATCTTCTCCTAAATTGGCCTGCTGAGCTTCGCACCATTCTGCGGCAGAATAAGTGAGCTGAAACTCCGCAAACCTCTTCTTATCGGAATTTGTGCAAACCAAAGCCTTAAAACACGACACCATCTCTCTAATCCACTTTTCTACTTTCATTGCTCCAGACACACCCTCAAACTTCTCTGGGCGTAAGCCTCTGAATCTTTCCAATAGCTTGTCTCCTATACGTCTCGGTGGAGGAGGTGCATGTGGCGGTGGATAATGATGCACACATTGCTGATCGCCAATATGCTCCAACCATTGGAGAAATCTCTCAAAAACTCTAATAGGGTCTAGTCCTTCAGGTACCCGTTCAGACGGTCAGGCTCCATTGTGGTTGTTGTGAGTCACTCTAACCATCTTGAATCTGTGCACAAGAATCCACACAGGCACAATTACTTCTTAGATTAGACTATTACCTTTAGAATATAGTCTAGAGGTGTTCACTACCCAACTCAAATATAATTATATAAAAGTTGTGCGCTCTTGTGCAACACCCAAGTGTAGGTGATCGTGCAAGTAATAGTGGATAAGTCCAGGTCGATCCCACAGGGAAGGAATAGGGAGAATGTCTACTAAGTTATAACCTAAAGAAAATAAAATAAAAATGAAGGATTGGAGGTTCTAATGAATCCTAATTAATTAAATTAAACTAAATAACAAAATAAAGTATAAAGAATCATAACTAATAAAATAAATAAACTAAAGGTGTTGGAAATACGAGAATCCACATTGATCCTAACTATCTACCATGCATATTCATTAACGCTCTATAGAGTACATCCCTTTTCAGTATTCCATATTTTTCTAAAGATATAGAATCAATAGCCCTTTCATGACCGGGACTACATCATCACAGTTGATTTAAAATACTTGAAAGATGGTTTAAAACAATGGTAATTACTTGCACTCTAAATGGTGTTAGCATTCAAAGTGGTTTTCAAAAGTCATTGAAGAAAATAGCCTTAAGGCTTTAAGTTCTAAAAACTGTTGTGACAAACTGAGCTTATAGGGACAATTTGATGACAGATTTCTAAAACAGAAAGTCATGAAACACTTAAAAGAATCATCTCAGGAATTAACAAGTTCGATCGATCGAAGCGCTCTCGATCGCTCGGACATCATCATCCTTCAATCGATCGAAATGCCTTCGATCGCTTGACTATGGCCCTGGTTCGATCGATCGAAATACCTTCGATCGATCGAGCCCAAAGTTTCTAAAGGTTGCATGGCAGAGGTTGGGAATCAATGCTTCATCACATATTCCCAACGTCTAAACTACGGAAACATAATAAATCTAATGCAGAGATAGTAAAACAAGGCAATCATAACATATATAAACTAATAAACTGTCATAATTCAAAATTTTAATTAAGGGTAAAACCCCAATTAAATGCTTAAGTGTGAGCCTGTTAATTATTTTGGGGCGGTATTTGAATTTATATGAACTTGTGTCACTACATTTAATTATTTATTCATTTATTCATTTTCTTTTCTTAATTGGTATTATTTTATTTTATTACAATATTTGTTTTTACTAGGGTTAAAGTGGGTACATATTTTAAATTGGGTGTGTAGGGGTAGACCACACATACACACACATATGCTACATGTATCTACAATCACTTAAAATGCAAAGACAAAACCAAACAAATGGAGGGCCCCACCCCCCCAATATTGCCGGCCAAACCATGTCTCCCTCATTCCATTTCATTTTTTTTTTCTTTTCTTTTCCTTTCTCTCGCTCTCTCTTCTTCATCTTCTTCATCTATCAAAATGGGTATACATAAACCCTCTTCTTCAACCTCCCAATAGACCACCAAGAAATCATTTTCGTGAGTTTAGCTATTTCACAAAACCTTCTTAAAATTTCATAAGCTTTCTAATGGTACCAACGAAATTCGTTTTGGTGACCTCTACCCTAGTTTTCCCAAATTTCATAGAGCACCCAAACTTCTCATCTTCATCCATGGAGTCTCATTGAGGAATTAGTGCATGCAGTGGACTTTTGGGTCTCCTAGGACCTCTCTTTCAATATTCTTGAAGCCATTTGGGGTCCTTTACTTCTTTCTCAAATTTTTGGGCATTTCCATTTATTTTGGAAAATCTACACTAAGGTAGTTATACATTGTTTCAATTTCATATGTTGTACTTGTCTAAATTGATTTGAGTTTATTTATATGTATTAATAGTGGACTTAGACACATGTATTAGGATTTTTCCCCTAAGTTGTAATGTTGGAATTATTATGCCTAAAATGTGAATTACATGCTTTAGTGGTGATTTTGTGGTGCTAAATATAATTAGAGGAATTTTAGAATAATAATATGGATACATGCATGAGGATTTCCCAAAGTTGTAATGTTGGAATTATTACACTATAATGTGATTTATATGCTTTAGTTGTGACTTTGGGGTGCTAAACATAATTAGAGGAATGTTAGAATGATAATATGGACACATCCCTTAGAATTACTCAAAGTTGTAAATTAAGGGTTGTATGCTGAATTTTGAACTTTGTGCTCTTGTTGTGTTAAATTTGATTATGTGGTGCTAGATATGCTTAGGATGCTCCCTTTATGTGCAAACACATGTTAGGACGTTAGTTTGGAAATTTTCGTTAGGAATGTTAAATTATGAAATTTAATTACATTCTTTGAATTTCTTGATATCATGTCTAATGGACTAGAATTATTGCTTAATATATTGTAGTGGATTCCCCTTAACATCATTATCAACATCATATGCATTAAGGCCTAATCGGCAAGCATTACATGAACACGACATAAATGTTTTGTTTTGAAAAGAGAAAAACCCCATGTGAGGGAATTTTATTTAAGAAATCCGGACGTGGGTTGTGATGTGAGACAGGGAGAATGACCCTTAGAAACATTCAAACTCCAGCTATATTCGGTTGGCTCCCGGAAGTTGGTATGCTACACTCCATGCGTGGGTGGCTCATGGTCCGGTAATGAGAGAGGTGTGTACATATCACGCATAGCCTTGCGGCTTTAATCATTTCATTGTAGCCGTGGTGGCGACCCATTGCATCTCATTTCATTTTAGTCATGGATAGCATATAGAATTGTTACAATGTATCCTACGAGCCGTCGTTCTCATAAAAACGACAAAACATTTTTCAGGTGAGCTTGATAAGGGTAAAGGGCACATGTGACCGACGCGGGTCTTGACATCTTTTGTTCCATTTTGAGGGCCGTGCTTGGTGGTGTATATAGATAGTTCTTATGTAAATATTAACTAGTTGGGGAAGTTTGTAATAGTCTAGTACTCTTAAAGAGAATGGTTGTATTATTTTTATTACAAAACTTCTAAAACTTGGACTTCTATATTTTGTCATTTTGGGAAGCCTTGTTGTAATTAATGGACAAATGTTAGTCCTCGTCTTTCCTACTTATTAAACTTATTTATGTTATGTAAATTAAGTTTCCGAAATGGTAGAATCTCTTTTAAAGTTTTATGTATGTATAATCGTATGGAATCCTTGCCGGATTCATTTATGTTTGGTTTTGTCCTGGCCGGACTCATTGTAATCGTATGGAATCCTTGCCGGATTCATCTAGGTTTGGTTTTGTCCCTACCGGACTCATTATATTTGTATGAAATCCTTGCCGGATTTACCCATTTTGTCTTTAAAGGAAATGTTTTAAAAATCTCTCTCTCCCAATCTCTCCCTCTCCCATTCTTCCTCTCCTCATCTCTTTCACTCATCGTTTTCAATAAATTTCGAGTAGATGAAGTTCCGTTTGGGTTAGACACGTATTATATGTTATTTAGGACTTGTTTAGTCTTGTACCAAGGTTTAAACTTGAAAATTTGGCATAGTTGGTAATGTTTCAAAATGCTGTCAAAATTTACTGTCAAGGAAAAACTGCTACTGTGATTTAAGTTTTCTGCCCAAACGGTGAGGAATTGGACAAAATGTCATTAGACGAAAGTTGTGCAGAATTAAATTTTACTTGGACCTACGCAAACAGAATGTGAAAAATCTAAAGTTATAACCACATAAAGATGTTTTAAAAATTCAGCAACTATAAAAAAAAAAAAAATGCCCTTTTTCAAAGTTATTGTATTTTCTTTCTCTCCTTGAAACTAGTACTTGTCCGGATAGTCTCTTAATTAAATTTCCTAGTGCTTCTATCTTTGTTGGGCTCATTAACATGTAAGTCCATTTTGGATTTACGTATTAGTGAGTTATCCTTGAAGGATACCCCGTGGGTTTCCAAAGTCGCTTCCGCATTTCGCGTAAAAATTTTAATTTTATTTTCTCTATTTCTCTATCTTTTCTCTTTCCTCATGCTTCGGTTTTCGGGGCGTGACAGATTGGTATCAGAGCTAACCGGGTTTGAATACCTAGGGGCTATGGGAGTTAAATTTGGGCTTACTTGCAAATTGTTTTTATTTACTACATGTCTAAGTTTTATTTGTACTTCCATTGTTCTCGTTAGAGATTGCATTGAGTATTGAGTGGCCTAGTGAGCATGCCAATATGTTGAATGCCTTCGGGACTATATGACTACATGTTAAATTTCCATGTTCTATGTGTTTACATTGATTATGGTAATATAATCTTGATTCGATAAATGATTGAATTAGAGGTATAGTAGGATGTTAAAAATCTAATCCCTTGTTACCTCGTAGTTGTTCTCTACCTAGCTATGCCGCCGCGTGTTAGAGGCCGTGCTAGAGGCCGACCTCCTAGCCGTGCTAGAGGTCGTGCTAGGGGCCGAGGTGGAGCCGCAGGTCGAGGAGCCCAGTCTTCCTCATCCGCTTCTGCTCCAGCTCCTACTACTGAATCTACTCCAGCTTCTATACCTGAATCTACTCTAGGAGTTCCCGATGGAGCTCAGTTCTTTCGTGAGATGGCCGCTGCCATGAGGGATTTCACTCAAGCTGCCCAAGCAGCAAGGAATGATATACCACCACCACCGGTAGCTCCCGCCGGCGTGGCTCCTGTAGTGCCAGTTGTTCAGGGGGAACCGAGGGCACAATCGGCTATGAGAGAATTTGGTAGAAAGAATCCTCCAGTTTTCTCGGGAGAAACAGACCCTGTTCAAGCGGAGCTTTGGTTGAAGAGGATTACTCGTATCTTTGAACATCTCGGTATTGTTGAAGATAACCTCCGCATAGATGCTGCTACATTTCAATTGGCGGGTCGAGCCCAGATTTGGTGGGAACTTGTCCTTACTACGCAAACTTTGGAGGGTATGTCTTGGAACACCTTTACCCAGCTATTTCTCGATAAATATTTTCCACCAGTTGCTCGTAATGCCAAGAGAATTGAATTCCTCAATCTTCGTCAGGGTGAGATGTCCGTTACAGATTATGAAGCTCGTTTTGGGGACTTAGCTCGTTTTGCACCCGATATCACCGCCGACGATAAGATTAAGGCTAGGACCTTCGAGAATGGACTTCGTCAGGGACTTCGCGCGAAAGTTGTTGGGTTTGAATTAGACTCTTATAGTAAAGTGGTTCAGAAATCACTTGTGTTCGAGGAAGAGTATTTGAGTTCGAAGAAAGATAAGGAATTCCGTGCTCCATCAAAGGGTAATCAGTCAGGTTCATCAAGTGGACACCAATTCAAGAAGCAGAAGCAAGAGTATGTCCCTCAACATTCTACATATTCTTCTCCGATACCTGTTCAAGCTCAGCCAGTTTCTCAGCTCCCGCCTAAATCTCAGTCACATCAATCTCAATCCCGTGGTTCTTATCGTTCTGGTCGTTCCCGTGGAGGGGGTAGCTTCGGTCCGAGGAATTGTTATGGTTGTGGTGACCCAAATCACATATTTCGAGAGTGTCCGTTTAATCAGACAGCATCGCAGGCAGTTGTACCACCACAGGTTCGCCCACCTTTTCCTGGACCTTATCAGCAGAGTTATAGGCCACCTCTTTTGACACCACCGTCAGCTCCTTCTGCTCAGAGCTTTAAGTCAAATGCTCCTAGGGGTCAGTACCATCATGTGGGACATCGTGGAGGAGGACAACACGCTTCAAAGCCACCTCCTACTGTATTCAACCTTGCTGCCGCCGCACCTTCTGTAGTTAACTCTGATGCTTCAGTTATTCGAGGTACGTTATTAGTGTTCAGTTCTAGAGCTTCTGTGCTTATTGATACCGGCGCATCATATTCATTTATATCTTCATCTTGTGCATCATCCTTGGATTTAGAAGTGAGCCATTTAACTTCTACACTTTTAGTCGATACTCCCGTTGGAGGTTTAGTTCCCTTGGATCGGGTATGTCGTGGTTGTGAACTTGTTCTTGCCGACAAGAACATCATTATTGATTTAATCGTTATAGACATGCTTAGTTTTGATGTAATTTTGGGTATGGACTGGTTAACTACCTACCGAGCTTTTATTGATTGTTTCAAGAGAAGAGTTGCTTTTGTGTTACCTTCCGGGGACCTTGGTTATTTTGAGGGTGATCACTTAGACTTCCCGATGCGTTCACTTCACAGTTTGTGTAAAAGAAAGAATCACAATGACTACCTTGCTAGTTTGTTTTCCGATGAAGATGAGCCAACTTTGATTGAATTTCCCCCGATTGTTAGTGAGTATTCTGATGTTTTTCCTGAGGACTTACCTGGTTTGCCACCTATCCGTGAGATTGAATTCGCGATAGATTTAGTTCCCGGTACATCACCAATTTCAATCCCACCGTATCGTATGGCACCCACTGAGTTGAAAGAATTAAAGACACAGTTAGAGGATTTACAACTCAAAGGTTTTATTCGTCCTAGTACTTCTCCTTGGGGAGCACCCGTCCTTTTCGCAAAGAAGAAAGATGGATCACTTCGATTATGTATTGACTATCGTAAGCTAAACCACGTAACAATAAAGAACAAATATCCGCTTCCCAGAATTGATGATCTTTTTGACCAACTTCGTGGTTCAACTTGTTTTTCTAAGATTGACTTGAGGTCGGGTTATCATCAATTGCGAGTTCGCGACTGTGACATTCCTAAGACAGCTTTTCGTTCACGTTATGGTCATTTCGAGTTTCTCGTTATGCCATTCGGTTTAACGAATGCACCCGCCGCTTTCATGGATTTGATGAACCGCATCTTTAGCCCATTCTTAGATAAGTTTGTGATTGTATTCATAGATGACATATTAATCTATTCACCTTCTAGAGAAAACATGAGGAACATCTCCGAATTGTATTAGAAATCTTGAGAGGGCACCGTTTGTATGCAAAATTTTCTAAGTGTGAATTTTGGTTACCGGAAGTGAAGTTTCTTGGTCATGTTGTTTCGGGTGATGGGGTATCCGTTGATCCTTCTAAGATTGAGGCCGTTCTAGATTGGCAGTCACCGAAGAATGTGTTTGAAGTCCGTAGTTTCTTGGGACTAGCGGGTTATTACCGTCGCTTCGTTGAGAACTTTTCTCGTTTAGCTATGCCTATGACTAAGCTTACTAGGAAGGGAGTGAAATTCATATGGGATGATTCTTGTGAAAATGCTTTCCAACAATTGAAAAACCGTTTGACTTCGGCACCTATCCTTGTTATTCCCGAGCGTGGATTGAACTATACCATTTATTGTGATGCCTCACTTGAAGGTTTAGGTTGTGTATTAATGCAAGAAGGTAAAGTCGTAGCTTATGGTTCGAGACAATTGAAACCTCACGAGAAAAATTACCCTACTCACGATTTAGAGCTTGCCGCCGTTGTGTTTGCTTTAAAAAGTTGGAGACACTACTTGTATGGTGAAAAATTTGAGGTATTTTCCGATCACAAAAGCCTTAAATATATTTTTACTCAACGAGACCTTAATTTGAGACAACGCCGTTGGATGGAGTATTTAGGAGATTATGACTTTGACTTGCAATACCATCCGGGTAAGGCTAATGTCGTGGCCGATGCCCTTAGTCGTAAACCCCGTGGCACCTTAGCCTATTTACCTATCCAAGAGTGGAGGATGTTTGAACACCTTGATGATTTTGAGATTCATTGCACAGAAAATCCCAATCTAGCTACTTTGTTCACTTTGACCGTTCAACCGTCACTTTTGAACCGAATTTTGGAATTACAGAAATCCGATGATGAGACCATGTCCTTAAAGTCCCGTATGCTTAATGGAGATTTGGAAAAGGGTTGGACTTTCGATGATAATAGAGGTTTGAGGTCTCGAAACCGAGTCTTTGTTCCCGTAGCTTGTCGAGAAGATGTTTTGAAAGAGTTTCATCATTCCCGCTTCGCCGTTCATCCGGGGGGTACAAAAATGTACCATGATTTACGTCGTCAGTATTGGTGGAAAGGCTTGAAAAGAGCAGTTGTCGAGTTTGTCGCAAGTTGTCCAGTTTGTCAACAAGTAAAGGCCGAGCATCAGAGACCCGCAGGTTTGTTACAACCTCTCCCTATTCCCAAGTGGAAGTGGGAGCATATCACTATGGACTTTGTTACAGCACTTCCTAGGACCTTGCGTAAACATAATGCTATTTGGGTCATTGTGGACCGTTTGACTAAATCGGCACATTTCTTACCAATTAAGGTAACCGACACCGCACACACTCTTAGTATGATCTACATCCGAGAGATTGTGAGACTTCATGGTATCCCAGTTTCGATTGTATCGGATCGTGATTCGAAGTTTGTATCTCACTTTTGGCAGAGTTTGCAGAAAGCTTTGGGTACTCAACTTCTTCTTAGCACAGCATTTCATCCTCAAACAGATGGGCAGTCCGAGCGTACTATTCAAATCTTAGAGGACATGTTGAGAACTAGTATTATGGAACTTGGTGGTAATTGGGAAGAACATTTGCCATTGGCCGAGTTCGCGTATAATAACAGTTATCAAGCTAGTATTCAGATGGCACCGTTTGAGGCATTGTATGGCCGCCCGTGTCGATCTCCTTTATGTTGGGGCGAGGTAGGTGAGACTATTCTTCATGGACCCGATATGGTTAGAGAGACGTCAGAAAAGATTAAAGTGATTCGTGAAAAAATTGATTTCAGCTCAGAGTCGTCAGAAATCTTATGCCGACCGTCACCGCCGGCCTTTGGAATTTGAAGTTGGCAATCACGTGTTTCTAAAGGTTTCTCCGCGTCGTGGATTACAACGTTTTGGACAAAGCGGGAAATTAGCACCGCGGTTTGTGGGACCGTTTGAGATTCTTGAAAGGATTGGTGAAGTCGCGTATCGCTTAGCTCTTCCGCCTCAACTCTCGAGTGTTCACAATGTATTTCATGTTTCAATGCTTCGTAGGTGTAACTCCGATCCACTCCGTCAGCATTACCCCGATCCATCGCATATCATAGATTGGACCAAGTTGCCTCTTGGAGAAGACGCGTCGTATGAAGAGCAACCCATCCGTATCCTTGAGAAGAAAGATCGTGTGTTACGAGGGAGGGTTATCCCGTTGGTAAGAATTCAGTGGAATCATCATGGTATTTCCGAATCGACTTGGGAGGACGAGGATGAAGCTAGGAAGAGTTACCCTTACCTTTTCCCCGAGTAGAGTAAGTCTCTTTCATTTAATAATATTAGTTAGTCAAGGTTTGAGCAAGTCGTTGCTCCCTTTTTCGCTTATTTGCTCCGAATTCCGGGACGGAATTCTTTTAAGGGGGGTAGATTGTCATAATTCAAAATTTTAATTAAGGGTAAAACCCCAATTAAATGCTTAAGTGTGAGCCTGTTAATTATTTTGGGGCGGTATTTGAATTTATATGAACTTGTGTCACTACATTTAATTATTTATTCATTTATTCATTTTCTTTTCTTAATTGGTATTATTTTATTTTATTACAATATTTTTTTTTACTAGGGTTAAAGTGGGTACATATTTTAAATTGGGTGTGTAGGGGTAGACCACACATACACACACATATGCTACATGTATCTACAATCACTTAAAATGCAAAGACAAAACCAAACAAATGGAGGGCCCCACCCCCCCAATATTGCCGGCCAAACCATGTCTCCCTCATTCCATTTCATTTTTTTTTTCTTTTCTTTTCCTTTCTCTCTATCTCTTCTTCATCTTCTTCATCTATCAAAATGGGTATACATAAACCCTCTTCTTCAACCTCCCAATAGACCACCAAGAAATCATTTTCGTGAGTTTAGCTATTTCACAAAACCTTCTTAAAATTTCATAAGCTTTCTAATGGTACCAACGAAATTCGTTTTGGTGACCTCTACCCTAGTTTTCCCAAATTTCATAGAGCACCCAAACTTCTCATCTTCATCCATGGAGTCTCATTGAGGAATTAGTGCATGCAGTGGACTTTTGGGTCTCCTAGGACCTCTCTTTCCATATTCTTGAAGCCATTTGGGGTCCTTTACTTCTTTCTCAAATTTTTGGGCATTTCCATTTATTTTGGAAAATCTACACTAAGGTAGTTATACATTGTTTCAATTTCATATGTTGTACTTGTCTAAATTGATTTGAGTTTATTTATATGTATTAATAGTGGACTTAGACACATGTATTAGGATTTTTCCCCTAAGTTGTAATGTTGGAATTATTATGCCTAAAATGTGAATTACATGCTTTAGTGGTGATTTTGTGGTGCTAAATATAATTAGAGGAATTTTAGAATAATAATATGGATACATGCATGAGGATTTCCCAAAGTTGTAATGTTGGAATTATTACACTATAATGTGATTTATATGCTTTAGTTGTGACTTTGGGGTGCTAAACATAATTAGAGGAATGTTAGAATGATAATATGGACACATCCCTTAGAATTACTCAAAGTTGTAAATTAAGGGTTGTATGCTAAATTTTGAACTTTGTGCTCTTGTTGTGTTAAATTTGATTATGTGGTGCTAGATATGCTTAGGATGCTCCCTTTATGAGCAAACACATGTTAGGACGTTAGTTTAGAAATTTTCGTTAGGAATGTTAAATTATGAAATTTAATTACATTCTTTGAATTTCTTGATATCATGTCTAATGGACTAGAATTATTGCTTAATATATTGTAGTGGATTCCCCTTAACATCATTATCAACATCATATGCATTAAGGCCTAATCGGCAAGCATTACATGAACACGACATAAATGTTTTGTTTTGAAAAGAGAAAAACCCCATGTGAGGGAATTTTATTTAAGAAATCCGGACGTGGGTTGTGATGTGAGACAGGGAGAATGACCCTTAGAAACATTCAAACTCCAGCTATATTCGGTTGGCTCCCGGAAGTTGGTATGCTACACTCCATGCGTGGGTGGCTCATGGTCCGGTAATGAGAGAGGTGTGTACATATCACGCATAGCCTTGCGGCTTTAATCATTTCATTGTAGCCGTGGTAGCGACCCATTGCATCTCATTTCATTTTAGTCATGGATAGCATATAGAATTGTTACAATGTATCCTACGAGCCGTCGTTCTCATAAAAACGACAAAACATTTTTCAGGTGAGCTTGATAAGGGTAAAGGGCACATGTGACCGACGCGGGTCTTGACATCTTTTGTTCCATTTTGAAGGCCGTGCTTGGTGGTGTATATAGATAGTTTTTATGTAAATATTAACTAGTTGGGGAAGTTTGTAATAGTCTAGTACTCTTAAAGAGAATGGTTGTATTATTTTTATTACAAAACTTCTAAAACTTGGACTTCTATATTTTGTCATTTTGGGAAGCCTTGTTGTAATTAATGGACAAATGTTAGTCCTCGTCTTTCCTACTTATTAAACTTATTTATGTTATGTAAATTAAGTTTCCGAAATGGTAGAATCTCTTTTAAAGTTTTATGTATGTATAATCGTATGGAATCCTTGCCGGATTCATTTATGTTTGGTTTTGTCCTGGCCGGACTCATTGTAATCGTATGGAATCCTTGCCGGATTCATCTAGGTTTGGTTTTGTCCCTACCGGACTCATTATATTTGTATGAAATCCTTGCCGGATTTACCCATTTTGTCTTTAAAGGAAATGTTTTAAAAATCTCTCTCTCCCAATCTCTCCCTCTCCCATTCTTCCTCTCCTCATCTCTTTCACTCATCGTTTTCAATAAATTTCGAGTAGATGAAGTTCCGTTTGGGTTAGACACGTATTATATGTTGTTTAGGACTTGTTTAGTCTTGTACCAAGGTTTAAACTTGAAAATTTGGCATAGTTGGTAATGTTTCAAAATGCTGTCAAAATTTACTGTCAAGGAAAAACTGCTACTGTGATTTCAGTTTTCTGCCCAAACGGTGAGGAATTGGACAAAATGTCATTAGACGAAAGTTGTGTAGAATTAAATTTTACTTGGACTTACGAAGACAGAATGTGAAAAATCTAAAGTTATAACCACATAAAGATGTTTTAAAAATTCAGCAACTATAAAAAAAAAAAAAATGCCCTTTTTCAAAGTTATTGTATTTTCTTTCTCTCCTTGAAACTAGTACTTGTCCGGATAGTCTCTTAATTAAATTTCCTAGTGCTTCTATCTTTGTTGGGCTCATTAACATGTAAGTCCATTTTGGATTTACGTATTAGTGAGTTATCCTTGAAGGATACCCCGTGGGTTTCCAAAGTCGCTTCCGCATTTCGCGTAAAAATTTTAATTTTATTTTCTCTATTTCTCTATCTTTTCTCTTTCCTCATGCTTCGGTTTTCGGGGCGTGACAGATTGGTATCAGAGCTAACCGGGTTTGAATACCTAGGGGCTATGGGAGTTAAATTTGGGCTTACTTGCAAATTGTTTTTATTTACTACATGTCTAAGTTTTATTTGTACTTCCATTGTTCTCGTTAGAGATTGCATTGAGTATTGAGTGGCCTAGTGAGCATGCCAATATGTTGAATGCCTTCGGGACTATATGACTACATGTTAAATTTCCATGTTCTATGTGTTTACATTGATTATGGTAATATAATCTTGATTCGATAAATGATTGAATTAGAGGTATAGTAGGATGTTAAAAATCTAATCCCTTGTTACCTCGTAGTTGTTCTCTACCTAGCTATGCCGCCGCGTGTTAGAGGCCGTGCTAGAGGCCGACCTCTTAGCCGTGCTAGAGGTCGTGCTAGGGGCCGAGGTGGAGCCGCAGGTCGAGGAGCCCAGTCTTCCTCATCCGCTTCTGCTCCAGCTCCTACTACTGAATCTACTCCAGCTTCTATACCTGAATCTACTCTAGGAGTTCCCGATGGAGCTCAGTTCTTTCGTGAGATGGCCGCTGCCATGAGGGATTTCACTCAAGCTGCCCAAGCAGCAAGGAATGATATACCACCACCACCGGTAGCTCCCGCCGGCGTGGCTCCTGTAGTGCCAGTTGTTCAGGGGGAACCGAGGGCACAATCGGCTATGAGAGAATTTGGTAGAAAGAATCCTCCAGTTTTCTCGGGAGAAACAGACCCTGTTCAAGCGGAGCTTTGGTTGAAGAGGATTACTCGTATCTTTGAACATCTCGGTATTGTTGAAGATAACCTCCGCATAGATGCTGCTACATTTCAATTGGCGGGTCGAGCCCAGATTTGGTGGGAACTTGTCCTTACTACGCAAACTTTGGAGGGTATGTCTTGGAACACCTTTACCCAGCTATTTCTCGATAAATATTTTCCACCAGTTGCTCGTAATGCCAAGAGAATTGAATTCCTCAATCTTCGTCAGGGTGAGATGTCCGTTACAGATTATGAAGCTCGTTTTGGGGACTTAGCTCGTTTTGCACCCGATATCACCGCCGACGATAAGATTAAGGCTAGGACCTTCGAGAATGGACTTCGTCAGGGACTTCGCGCGAAAGTTGTTGGGTTTGAATTAGACTCTTATAGTAAAGTGGTTCAGAAATCACTTGTGTTCGAGGAAGAGTATTTGAGTTCGAAGAAAGATAAGGAATTCCGTGCTCCATCAAAGGGTAATCAGTCAGGTTCATCAAGTGGACACCAATTCAAGAAGCAGAAGCAAGAGTATGTCCCTCAACATTCTACATATTCTTCTCCGATACCTGTTCAAGCTCAGCCAGTTTCTCAGCTCCCGCCTAAATCTCAGTCACATCAATCTCAATCCCGTGGTTCTTATCGTTCTGGTCGTTCCCGTGGAGGGGGTAGCTTCGGTCCGAGGAATTGTTATGGTTGTGGTGACCCAAATCACATATTTCGAGAGTGTCCGTTTAATCAGACAGCATCGCAGGCAGTTGTACCACCACAGGTTCGCCCACCTTTTCCTGGACCTTATCAGCAGAGTTATAGGCCACCTCTTTTGACACCACCGTCAGCTCCTTCTGCTCAGAGCTTTAAGTCAAATGCTCCTAGGGGTCAGTACCATCATGTGGGACATCGTGGAGGAGGACAACACGCTTCAAAGCCACCTCCTACTGTATTCAACCTTGCTGCCGCCGCACCTTCTGTAGTTAACTCTGATGCTTCAGTTATTCGAGGTACGTTATTAGTGTTCAGTTCTAGAGCTTCTGTGCTTATTGATACCGGCGCATCATATTCATTTATATCTTCATCTTGTGCATCATCCTTGGATTTAGAAGTGAGCCATTTAACTTCTACACTTTTAGTCGATACTCCCGTTGGAGGTTTAGTTCCCTTGGATCGGGTATGTCGTGGTTGTGAACTTGTTCTTGCCGACAAGAACATCATTATTGATTTAATCGTTATAGACATGCTTAGTTTTGATGTAATTTTGGGTATGGACTGGTTAACTACCTACCGAGCTTTTATTGATTGTTTCAAGAGAAGAGTTGCTTTTGTGTTACCTTCCGGGGACCTTGGTTATTTTGAGGGTGATCACTTAGACTTCCCGATGCGTTCACTTCACAGTTTGTGTAAAAGAAAGAATCACAATGACTACCTTGCTAGTTTGTTTTCCGATGAAGATGAGCCAACTTTGATTGAATTTCCCCCGATTGTTAGTGAGTATTCTGATGTTTTTCCTGAGGACTTACCTGGTTTGCCACCTATCCGTGAGATTGAATTCGCGATAGATTTAGTTCCCGGTACATCACCAATTTCAATCCCACCGTATCGTATGGCACCCACTGAGTTGAAAGAATTAAAGACACAGTTAGAGGATTTACAACTCAAAGGTTTTATTCGTCCTAGTACTTCTCCTTGGGGAGCACCCGTCCTTTTCGCAAAGAAGAAAGATGGATCACTTCGATTATGTATTGACTATCGTAAGCTAAACCACGTAACAATAAAGAACAAATATCCGCTTCCCAGAATTGATGATCTTTTTGACCAACTTCGTGGTTCAACTTGTTTTTCTAAGATTGACTTGAGGTCGGGTTATCATCAATTGCGAGTTCGCGACTGTGACATTCCTAAGACAGCTTTTCGTTCACGTTATGGTCATTTCGAGTTTCTCGTTATGCCATTCGGTTTAACGAATGCACCCGCCGCTTTCATGGATTTGATGAACCGCATCTTTAGCCCATTCTTAGATAAGTTTGTGATTGTATTCATAGATGACATATTAATCTATTCACCTTCTAGAGAAAACATGAGGAACATCTCCGAATTGTATTAGAAATCTTGAGAGGGCACCGTTTGTATGCAAAATTTTCTAAGTGTGAATTTTGGTTACCGGAAGTGAAGTTTCTTGGTCATGTTGTTTCGGGTGATGGGGTATCCGTTGATCCTTCTAAGATTGAGGCCGTTCTAGATTGGCAGTCACCGAAGAATGTGTTTGAAGTCCGTAGTTTCTTGGGACTAGCGGGTTATTACCGTCGCTTCGTTGAGAACTTTTCTCGTTTAGCTATGCCTATGACTAAGCTTACTAGGAAGGGAGTGAAATTCATATGGGATGATTCTTGTGAAAATGCTTTCCAACAATTGAAAAACCGTTTGACTTCGGCACCTATCCTTGTTATTCCCGAGCGTGGATTGAACTATACCATTTATTGTGATGCCTCACTTGAAGGTTTGGGTTGTGTATTAATGCAAGAAGGTAAAGTCGTAGCTTATGGTTCGAGACAATTGAAACCTCACGAGAAAAATTACCCTACTCACGATTTAGAGCTTGCCGCCGTTGTGTTTGCTTTAAAAAGTTGGAGACACTACTTGTATGGTGAAAAATTTGAGGTATTTTCCGATCACAAAAGCCTTAAATATATTTTTACTCAACGAGACCTTAATTTGAGACAACGCCGTTGGATGGAGTATTTAGGAGATTATGACTTTGACTTGCAATACCATCCGGGTAAGGCTAATGTCGTGGCCGATGCCCTTAGTCGTAAACCCCGTGGCACCTTAGCCTATTTACCTATCCAAGAGTGGAGGATGTTTGAACACCTTGATGATTTTGAGATTCATTGCACAGAAAATCCCAATCTAGCTACTTTGTTCACTTTGACCGTTCAACCGTCACTTTTGAACCGAATTTTGGAATTACAGAAATCCGATGATGAGACCATGTCCTTAAAGTCCCGTATGCTTAATGGAGATTTGGAAAAGGGTTGGACTTTCGATGATAATAGAGGTTTGAGGTCTCGAAACCGAGTCTTTGTTCCCGTAGCTTGTCGAGAAGATGTTTTGAAAGAGTTTCATCATTCCCGCTTCGCCGTTCATCCGGGGGGTACAAAAATGTACCATGATTTACGTCGTCAGTATTGGTGGAAAGGCTTGAAAAGAGCAGTTGTCGAGTTTGTCGCAAGTTGTCCAGTTTGTCAACAAGTAAAGGCCGAGCATCAGAGACCCGCAGGTTCGTTACAACCTCTCCCTATTCCCAAGTGGAAGTGGGAGCATATCACTATGGACTTTGTTACAGCACTTCCTAGGACCTTGCGTAAACATAATGCTATTTGGGTCATTGTGGACCGTTTGACTAAATCGGCACATTTCTTACCAATTAAGGTAACCGACACCGCACACACTCTTAGTATGATCTACATCCGAGAGATTGTGAGACTTCATGGTATCCCAGTTTCGATTGTATCGGATCGTGATTCGAAGTTTGTATCTCACTTTTGGCAGAGTTTGCAGAAAGCTTTGGGTACTCAACTTCTTCTTAGCACAGCATTTCATCCTCAAACAGATGGGCAGTCCGAGCGTACTATTCAAATCTTAGAGGACATGTTGAGAACTAGTATTATGGAACTTGGTGGTAATTGGGAAGAACATTTGCCATTGGCCGAGTTCGCGTATAATAACAGTTATCAAGCTAGTATTCAGATGGCACCGTTTGAGGCATTGTATGGCCGCCCGTGTCGATCTCCTTTATGTTGGGGCGAGGTAGGTGAGACTATTCTTCATGGACCCGATATGGTTAGAGAGACGTCAGAAAAGATTAAAGTGATTCGTGAAAAAATTGATTTCAGCTCAGAGTCGTCAGAAATCTTATGCCGACCGTCACCGCCGGCCTTTGGAATTTGAAGTTGGCAATCACGTGTTTCTAAAGGTTTCTCCGCGTCGTGGATTACAACGTTTTGGACAAAACGGGAAATTAGCACCGCGGTTTGTGGGACCGTTTGAGATTCTTGAAAGGATTGGTGAAGTCGCGTATCGCTTAGCTCTTCCGCCTCAACTCTCGAGTGTTCACAATGTATTTCATGTTTCAATGCTTCGTAGGTGTAACTCCGATCCACTCCGTCAGCATTACCCCGATCCATCGCATATCATAGATTGGACCAAGTTGCCTCTTGGAGAAGACGCGTCGTATGAAGAGCAACCCATCCGTATCCTTGAGAAGAAAGATCGTGTGTTACGAGGGAGGGTTATCCCGTTGGTAAGAATTCAGTGGAATCATCATGGTATTTCCGAATCGACTTGGGAGGACGAGGATGAAGCTAGGAAGAGTTACCCTTACCTTTTCCCCGAGTAGAGTAAGTCTCTTTCATTTAATAATATTAGTTAGTCAAGGTTTGAGCAAGTCGTTGCTCCCTTTTTCGCTTATTTGCTCCGAATTCCGGGACGGAATTCTTTTAAGGGGGGTAGATTGTCATAATTCAAAATTTTAATTAAGGGTAAAACCCCAATTAAATGCTTAAGTGTGAGCCTGTTAATTATTTTGGGGCGGTATTTGAATTTATATGAACTTGTGTCACTACATTTAATTATTTATTCATTTATTCATTTTCTTTTCTTAATTGGTATTATTTTATTTTATTACAATATTTTTTTTTACTAGGGTTAAAGTGGGTACATATTTTAAATTGGGTGTGTAGGGGTAGACCACACATACACACACATATGCTACATGTATCTACAATCACTTAAAATGCAAAGACAAAACCAAACAAATGGAGGGCCCCACCCCCCCAATATTGCCGGCCAAACCATGTCTCCCTCATTCCATTTCATTTTTTTTTTCTTTTCTTTTCCTTTCTCTCGCTCTCTCTTCTTCATCTTCTTCATCTATCAAAATGGGTATACATAAACCCTCTTCTTCAACCTCCCAATAGACCACCAAGAAATCATTTTCGTGAGTTTAGCTATTTCACAAAACCTTCTTAAAATTTCATAAGCTTTCTAATGGTACCAACGAAATTCGTTTTGGTGACCTCTACCCTAGTTTTCCCAAATTTCATAGAGCACCCAAACTTCTCATCTTCATCCATGGAGTCTCATTGAGGAATTAGTGCATGCAGTGGACTTTTGGGTCTCCTAGGACCTCTCTTTCCATATTCTTGAAGCCATTTGGGGTCCTTTACTTATTTCTCAAATTTTTGGGCATTTCCATTTATTTTGGAAAATCTACACTAAGGTAGTTATACATTGTTTCAATTTCATATGTTGTACTTGTCTAAATTGATTTGAGTTTATTTATTTGTATTAATAGTGGACTTAGACACATGTATTAGGATTTTTCCCCTAAGTTGTAATGTTGGAATTATTATGCCTAAAATGTGAATTACATGCTTTAGTGGTGATTTTGTGGTGCTAAATATAATTAGAGGAATTTTAGAATAATAATATGGATACATGCATGAGGATTTCCCAAAGTTGTAATGTTGGAATTATTACACTATAATGTGATTTATATGCTTTAGTTGTGACTTTGGGGTGCTAAACATAATTAGAGGAATGTTAGAATGATAATATGGACACATCCCTTAGAATTACTCAAAGTTGTAAATTAAGGGTTGTATGCTAAATTTTGAACTTTGTGCTCTTGTTGTGTTAAATTTGATTATGTGGTGCTAGATATGCTTAGGATGCTCCCTTTATGTGCAAACACATGTTAGGACGTTAGTTTAGAAATTTTCGTTAGGAATGTTAAATTATGAAATTTAATTACATTCTTTGAATTTCTTGATATCATGTCTAATGGACTAGAATTATTGCTTAATATATTGTAGTGGATTCCCCTTAACATCATTATCAACATCATATGCATTAAGGCCTAATCGGCAAGCATTACATGAACACGACATAAATGTTTTGTTTTGAAAAGAGAAAAACCCCATGTGAGGGAATTTTATTTAAGAAATCCGGACGTGGGTTGTGATGTGAGACAGGGAGAATGACCCTTAGAAACATTCAAACTCCAGCTATATTCGGTTGGCTCCCGGAAGTTGGTATGCTACACTCCATGCGTGGGTGGCTCATGGTCCGGTAATGAGAGAGGTGTGTACATATCACGCATAGCCTTGCGGCTTTAATCATTTCATTGTAGCCGTGGTGGCGACCCATTGCATCTCATTTCATTTTAGTCATGGATAGCATATAGAATTGTTACAATGTATCCTACGAGCCGTCGTTCTCATAAAAACGACAAAATATTTTTCAGGTGAGCTTGATAAGGGTAAAGGGCACATGTGACCGACGCGGGTCTTGACATCTTTTGTTCCATTTTGAGGGCCGTGCTTGGTGGTGTATATAGATAGTTCTTATGTAAATATTAACTAGTTGGGGAAGTTTGTAATAGTCTAGTACTCTTAAAGAGAATGGTTGTATTATTTTTATTACAAAACTTCTAAAACTTGGACTTCTATATTTTGTCATTTTGGGAAGCCTTGTTGTAATTAATGGACAAATGTTAGTCCTCGTCTTTCCTACTTATTAAACTTATTTATGTTATGTAAATTAAGTTTCCGAAATGGTAGAATCTCTTTTAAAGTTTTATGTATGTATAATCGTATGGAATCCTTGCCGGATTCATTTATGTTTGGTTTTGTCCTGGCCGGACTCATTGTAATCGTATGGAATCCTTGCCGGATTCATCTAGGTTTGGTTTTGTCCCTACCGGACTCATTATATTTGTATGAAATCCTTGCCGGATTTACCCATTTTGTCTTTAAAGGAAATGTTTTAAAAATCTCTCTCTCCCAATCTCTCCCTCTCCCATTCTTCCTCTCCTCATCTCTTTCACTCATCGTTTTCAATTAATTTCGAGTAGATGAAGTTCCGTTTGGGTTAGACACGTATTATATGTTGTTTAGGACTTGTTTAGTCTTGTACCAAGGTTTAAACTTGAAAATTTGGCATAGTTGGTAATGTTTCAAAATGCTGTCAAAATTTACTGTCAAGGAAAAACTGCTACTGTGATTTCAGTTTTCTGCCCAAACGGTGAGGAATTGGACAAAATGTCATTAGACGAAAGTTGTGCAGAATTAAATTTTACTTGGACTTACGCAGACAGAATGTGAAAAATCTAAAGTTATAACCACATAAAGATGTTTTAAAAATTCAGCAACTATAAAAAAAAAAAAAATGCCCTTTTTCAAAGTTAATGTATTTTCTTTCTCTCCTTGAAACTAGTACTTGTCCGGATAGTCTCTTAATTAAATTTCCTAGTGCTTCTATCTTTGTTGGGCTCATTAACATGTAAGTCCATTTTGGATTTACGTATTAGTGAGTTATCCTTGAAGGATACCCCGTGGGTTTCCAAAGTCGCTTCCGCATTTCGCGTAAAAATTTTAATTTTATTTTCTCTATTTCTCTATCTTTTCTCTTTCCTCATGCTTCGGTTTTCGGGGTGTGACATAAACAATGAAATAAAGATAAAGGAAAGGAAAAACCTGAATATAATCTGATTATAACTTGTAAATAACATGAAACTAACTTGAATCTTCAATAATCTTCAATATAACAATGGAAAAGATGAATAAGAACATGAATCTAACCTAATCTACTCCTAATCTAACCCTAAAACTACCCTAAACTGCTGTTTTCTGCGTTCTGGAGCGTCCTCCCTTCGTCTGGCGTCAAAACGACTTATATATAGGGTTCCCGCAGAGTTTACGCAACTTTTGGGTGAATATACAGTTCGATTGATCGAGCTTAGTTCGATCGATCAAAGGTTCGATCGATTGAACTCTCCTCAATCGCTTGAACTTCTCTGATTTTGACAACACTGCGCACCGATGAGAGAATGGCCATAACTTTTCACTTGGACCTCGGATTGAACTCCCTTTTGCGGCCACGCGACCGTAACTCAAAGGTCTACGTTTTATATCTCTGGAAAAATCTTCCAAATCTGAAGTCTTCATTGTCAAAATTGGCATTTTCTCAGAAGCTTCTATTGTTCTCTTCACCAGAATCACTTTTCTTTAGCTCCACTTCATTGATTTACATCCTAATACCTATAAAACAATGCAAAAATATATGTTTTAGCATTAACACAATAAAAAGAACATTATTATTAGAATGCACCTAAATGTAGGGACTTTGGGGATAAAAATATGCATAAAGGACCATATAATACGCTATGAATATGCACTTTTCACCTCGAATCAATACACACATGCTATTTATTAGCATGAGATGCAATCACATACGAAATGTCGAGAAACATGATATTAGATGCAACAACATGCGAATGATGAAAGAAAAGAACAACAAAAGTAGCAGTATGAAGCTTAAGTCGTAAAGCAGCTCCAGAAGTCTTCATCGAATCGGCGGCGTAACTACCTTAGTGTCATTCTAGTGAGGTAATCTTATGGTTTACAACCTAATGTTGGACAATTACGGACACAACTAAACCTAGTGTTCTGATACCAAGCAATCCATGTCACGCCCCAACGTTGTGATAATTAAGGGAAGTAAGGTGCCTTATCAGACCCGTAGGCTCGTAACAAGTTACAGATTGTATGATTGTCCACACAGCAACTTAAATAAAATATCAACGCAATAATAGCAGTAGAAATTTTCTAAGTTTAGCAGAAGCAACTTCAGAGTCTTACAATTACCCACAATATAGACTTATTTATTATAGTCATCCAAAATTAAAAGAAACTGAAGTCTAGAGGCCAAATGGCCAATAGCAACAACAAGAACATAATAAAAGATAAATAATAAAATTCCCAGCAGGAATCGAACAGCTTCAACACGAGCTCTTCTTCAACTGGCTAAGCCCCAGCCTTTTTATGGTATTCTCCCTGCGGAGCAGCATCTTCAACACTTGAAACTACAGTAGCTGGACACGGATGTCCAGGGCCACAAGCCCGTCAGCTGAAAGCTGGGTGAAATACTACAAAGCAAATATAATATGAACATATATACCATTTACATTATCACTAAAAAGTCATCACGACATTACGCAAGTTCTCGCCCAAAACCCATCATTCTTCCCGATTATGCAAACCCAACAATGCAACACAACGCGCATGAATCCATCGTGCCAACAACTCATAAACTTGATAGTACTAGCTTCTGTTAACTCACAACCACAAATAGTGACAGTACTAGCTTCTGCCCATAACCACAACAACAATAAACACATGTTACTAGCTTCTGTCATACACAACACACGACAACATGCCCAATCTAACCTTTTTATGGCCACACATGGCCCTCCAATATGATATAGAGTTACACATAGCCCTCTAACCAATCGTTTAGCCCACAATTGGCCCAAACTCAGTCGCATTCTTCCACACGACCACATATGACCCTCAAATGCAAAAATACGGCCACATATGGCCCTCTAATTACTCGCTTAGCCCACAATTGTCCCTAACTCAAACATCCTAGCCCACAATTGGCCCTAACTCAACACCAACACAACACAACTGACCACAACACGACATGAATGTAACACCATTCACGACAAGACCATTAAGGTTGCATGACAAATTTGACCAACCACAAAACAACCGACAAGGTTATTCAATACAACCATGCAACACAACCATGCTCTCACATTCGTCAACCCACTTATTTATTTAAGTATATTATTCGTGTATTATACTTCATTACATCATTAATGATTCAACCCGACGTCTCCCTTTTAATCATAATCAATAATGATCAGACATCAATATAAAATTGATGTGTTAGAAGAATCAACATAGGAATAATGAATCAATCGTTCTCTTAAGTATGGTACTACTAAGCAAGCATATAGTACAACTACAGAATTTACAAGCTTATTCATATATAACATATATCATTCTAGGTTCAGTCAATAAAGCTCTTAGTACAAACATAGCATAGACCATAATAACTTCAATCATATAAACAAAAAAAGAATGCAAATACTATCAAGCTCGAGTGCTCCGGGCACTCGAGCCCACCAATCTCGAGTGCTCACGCTTGCTTGCGTGCTCGGGTTTAGTAGTTCAGAACAGTGTACATTTTAGTAGCTTCAAAACAACTACGAATTAACAGCTAAAATGCCAAGATTCTTAATTAAACTCACATGCAACATGTTAAGCATCTCGTACATGTTCATATACATCTTATATATGAATCATAACACTCAAAATGATGATCAAAACTAATTAGATGATCAAATATGTATAAACTTGAGAAAAAGATGAGTATTATGATGTTCTAGAGTTAAATTTAGTTAAATCAAACACATGCAATCAACATTTATAGATTATATATGTACACAGACACAGTGTATGTGAGTTGTAATACTCACAATGCAATCAAGATGAAATGGATGATGCAAGATTTGGAAAGATCATGATCAAGATGATCTTGAACTAGAGCTCCAAATGCTCAACATGCAAGCTCTAATCCTCCTTGATCCTCCAAAACATAGCTCCAGAACTCCCTTGTGGTTGAAATGCATATATGCGTGTGTACTTATGGAAGGATTGAATTATGAATACATGGATACGTAAAGCAAAATGTGTGTATGTTTATGAACTCTCCCTCATAAAACCTTGTATGTAACTCTCTATTTCTCCAATAAAAAATGCCCAGAATGGCTGTGTATTTATAGAATTTTAGGACCCCAGGGGCAAAACAGTCTTTCTGTAACTTTTTAAGCTCGAGTGCTCGCTCCTCCCGAGCACTTGCGCCTCAAGCGCTCGCTCTTCTTAAGTGCTTGGGTTTGTTAAATAAGCAAAGTCTTGTTTTGTTTTAAAAAGATTTAGGATATGAATTGCGTGAACACACATAGGATGCCAAGCACACTCAAAATTTGATTTACATATATAAAAAATATTAATAACAAATATCCAGAAATTACATTACAGATAATATAAAATACAGGTGTTACAAAACATTTCATGCCCCAATCGACCAAAATTATTCCAGTTGAATGAGACAGATATTTTATGAACTCTCTGTTTGAAAACCAGTCGATCGAACCTTTGTCAATCGATTGGATCTGGCTGTTCAAAGTAATGCTCTCAGCATCTTGCAAAACCAGTCGACCGATGTCCCGATCAGTACTGGATATACAGATTTTCAAATCTCCCTATTTTAAAAATGTTTTAATTAGACTGTTGAATTATCTAATCACCCTAACTCCCATTTTCGGAATTTTGGGCGTTACAAACTTGACCATAGGTTTTGACATCAACTGCCCCAACCTTACAATGCTTTCTTGGTAACATATTGATTCCCCAAACACAACCCACGCCTCCACCATTTGATCATCTGTCTCTTTGATCGCACTCCACGATGTCTTAACAAATACTGATCAATTACTTTTGATATCGATTAATTTTCCTTATCTTCATCATCAATCTCCAAAAGGCAACGAATGCAAAATATTTAGTCATGCGTCGACTCTTGAGCCTTACCTACAGTTGCACCATCATATTTTCCTCAGCAAAACTCCACATCTAAGGATCGATATTCAGTCATGCGTTGATTCTCCATCATGTTTTCCATTTCTATCTCCTTCATTATTTCCGATAAAGCATCCTTACCCTTTAATATATGCTTTCTCCAACCCTTGTTGAGCTAACATTGCATTCATCATTATGCACCACAATGAGAAGACGTTCTTTCCATTGAATTTTTCTACATCAAATGTTGTCATCATCGTAGACTTCCACAGATGTCACCCAACCTTTGAGCATGCAATGATACCAATTGTTGAAACAAAACACTCCACAAAATTTACCCGTATGATCTACAAATTCTTGTGAACACAATAATAAACAACTTTTTGATGTACTATATACCAAGTGTTGAATGCAAAAACCCTAAAGGAACTAAGAAATCTGAATCTAAGATGAACCCAATAAATATTTCAAAGAAAGCAATCAATCAAGAAGTATCACAAGCGAGATTATATGTGAGACATTACGACAGGATCCAACACCAGGACTATATTCCTTATGGCTTAGACATCAGAAAGAATGATTTTTCTTAGATAACGGTTACCTAGGTAAGGGTTTTTGCTAGTTGGAAAATATTGTATGTGAGTGATGTTGTCAATATCAAGATATAAAAGTATACTTTACTTTTCTACAGATTTGCAGTGTGGAAGTAAAGGTCGAACCCACAGAGATTGAAATACTACAGTGCTTTAATTTTAAAACCTAAATTCAATTAATTAAGAAAAATAGATTTTGATTTTATTTTATTTAAACTAAGAAAAATAAAAGTAAGTCTAAATTACGAAGGCAATTAAAGTTGTTTTAAAGATATTTGAAGGGAACCTAGGATTGCAAATTGTCACGCCCCGATAACCGAAGCGCGAGGAAATAGGAAAGATAGAGAGGAAAGAAGTAAAATTCAATCACAAATGCGGAAGCGACATTGGGATCCCACGGGGATTCCTACAAATATAACTTACTAACATATAAGCCAAAATGGACTTACATGTTAACAAGTCCAACAAAGATGAAACATTAGAAAACTTACTTAAAAGACTATCCGAACAAGTACTAGTTCAAGGAGAAAGGGAAAATACAATAGATTTGATAAAAGGTCATTTTTGAGTAGTTGCTGGATTTTAAATCATCTATAAGTTGTTGTATCTTTAATATTTTCACATTCTGTCCGCGTGAGTCCATGTAAAATTAAATTCTGCACAACTTTTGTCAAATTGCATTTTCTCCAAATCCTCACCGTTTGGGCAGAAAATTAAAATAACAGTAGCAGTTTTTATTTGACAGCAACTTTGACAGCATAAGGACCATTTTTGGATAATTGCTGAATTTTGAAACATCCGTAAGTAACTATATCTTTGAAATTCTCACATTCTGTTGGAGTAGGTCCATGTAAAATTTGATTCTGAACAACTTTTGTCTAATGACATTTTTTCCAATTCTGCACCATTTGGGCAGAAAATAAAAAAACAGTAGCAGTTTTTCTATGACAACAAGTTTGACAGCTTTGTGACAGCTTTTCGAAACCTTCCCAACTTTGCTAAATTCTCGAGTTTAAACCTCAATACATGACTAAACAAGTCCTAAATGACATATAACACATGCCTAGACCAAACGGAACTTCATACATTCGAAATTATTTAAAACGAGAAGTGAAAGAGATAAAGAGAGGAAAAAGGAGAGAGGGAGAGATTGGGAAAGAGATATAGGGAGAGATAGGGAGAAAGTGTTCTAAAAGCTTTTAAACCTTCCAAATTGATATAGGCAAGTCTAAAATAGTATAATACACGTGTACAAACTATCCGGAACATCCAACGATTACAACATGCAAACACGAGGCAACGAAAGAGATTTCACAAAAAAAGGAGGAAGAGAGATTTGAAAACATTTGGGATATTTTGAAGGCGTTAACTCTTTAAAACAATTGAAGCTTCCTCCGATAAGGATTGAAACACATGATGAGTTAAGCTAAAACAAATCCAACAAAGTTTCACAACATCCTCAAACATACCACATATTTAGCTAAAGTGAACCCGGCAAGGGTTCAAACAAAAGAGATCTAACGACCTTGAGACTTAATTATACGATTCAAAAATCCTTCAACAAGTTTAACAATAATGATAGTAAAACAAGGACTAACACGTGACCAACGATTCTCAAAGAAGCTAACTCATTGAAGCTTAACAAGGTAAGCACTTAAACTCAAGAAGTTTTAATAAAAACTTAAAAACAACAAATTTCAAAGTATAAGATTTTTACAAACTTTATGATGTCAAAATGAACGTAGAGAGTTGTACAATTTCTCAAACAATCATAAGTCCTCAAAGTAGAACCAAAGGATTTCAAAGCAACAACACCGGGGTCACTCGTGCCCTTATCGACATCACCTGCAAAATGGTTGGTAGCGTAGTACCTTAGCACGACGGCTAAGTAGACAGTGTTGTAACAAGTCTATATGCTATCCATGATTAAAATGAAATGAGGTGCAATGAATCGCCACCACGGCTACAATGAAATGTTTAAAGCCGCAAGGCTATGCGTGACAAATGCACATCTCTCTCGTTACCGGACCATGAGCCACCCACGCATGGAGTGTAGCATACCAACTTCCGGGAGCTACCCGAATATAGTTTGGAGTTTGAATGTTTCTAAGGGTCATTCTCCCTGTCTCACATCACAACCCACGTCCGGATTTCTTAAACCAAAATTCCCACACATGGGGTTTCTCTCTCTTTTTCAAATAAAATCTTTATGTCGTGATATTTGAATGTTTGCCGATTTGGCCTCAATGCATGAAATGTTTAAAATGACAACATAGATGCTCCAACAAAATAATGAACACAATAATTCTTGCATGTTGAACATGTATTAAAGACATCAAGAGTTAGATTAAAAATTCATAATATAGCACTCCTAATAAGGATTTCTAAACTAACGTCCTAACATGCTTTTACACATAAAGGGAGCATCCTAAGCACCACTAGCATCACATAATCAGCACATAGAGCACTTAGCACATAAAAATCACATTTAGGCTTAAAGCCCTAATTTTTCACATTTGGGGAAAATCCTAAACATGTGTCTAAATTCTCACATAAAGGTTTCTCATTACTTTTTAACCACAAACAACATATAAAAAAAATGGTACAACAAAGAATCTACCTCACAAAGCTTTAAATTCCAACAATGGAAGAAAATTCAAGAGAGTTAAGTAAATCCCAAAAGCTTCAATGGAGTTGCAAGGATTTGTAGGGAACATCAAGAATGCTCCAACAATGCTTCACAAAAAGAGACATGGTGGTAAGAAATTCAAATTTTCGAAATTAAAGGAAACCCTAGGATTTGGGGGTTTTCTAGAATGCTTACCAAACAAGAACCTCAAGCCCTATCAATGTTAGAGACACCAAAAAGGCTTCATGGAAGTCACACTAAGTAAGAGAAACCCAAGATTAGAAGGGAAATTAGTAAACCCTAGATTATTAAAGAGATGAAGAGATTGTTCTTACCCTTAAAAGCAAGCTCTAGGGGGTAGATGGAAGCTTGATAATGATCTTCTCCAATGATCTCTTGAAGCTTGAAGATTGAAGTTTGAAGGAGAAGAAAAACTATGGAGTTTGTATCCTTAGGAGAAGAAGAAGAAAAGAAGAAAAGGAAGGAGAAGAAAGAAACGTGAAATGAGAGGGGGTGGGTAGTGTGGCCGGCTATAAGGGAGTGGGGTGGGACCCACTCTCTTGTATGCTTTAAACAAATTACATGTTTGGTGTTCCAATGGACAATCTGACCCAACGGTGTGAACCCGAAATTAAATAAACACACCCACACGAACAGAAATAAATTTTAAAGCACCTGAAAGGGAAAATAAATAATGTAGTCATGCTCCCTAAAATAAAATACAGTCAAATAAATTTAGAGCCCATGACATAAAAGGTAAAATTACCCAATTGCCCTTTAATAAAATTCTGAAACATGACACAAATCCACCACTAGCTTCATAATAAGGGTATTTACGAATTACTTTAGCTTATTAAGTTGGATGATAATGGGAAATTGTAGCTACAATCCCAATTCCTCCGTCAAGAAAATAACTATGGTTCAAGCACCAACATAATCCATCTTCGGTTAGCACGAATTATCCCACACTAAACTAGGGTTGTGGTATAATCCATCTAATCTAGGCATGGACTATTCGGATACTTGATAGCACAATTCAATTTAAGCACCATTATATGTAAATAATCTAAACAAGCACAGCAAGCATAGATCATTGAGCACATCACAATACAAATTGATCTAAGACAAGAATAAACTTTGAAAGTAATGATTTAATTCATAGAAGCACGATTTATTTATAAAAATCCTCTAAACATGTAATCATCATCCATACATAATAAATCTAGAAGAAAAGCATAAAATACACCCTATTACTTGGCTAGGGTTTCATTGAAACCCTAGATCTAGAGTTTAGTTGTCCATAGAAGTGGTAGATTGCAAGTAGTTGATGGAGGAGGCCATGGAAATCCTTGGTCTTCTTCTTCTTCTCCTTGCTTCCCTCCCTTCAATGGCTGAAAGTGTGGTTGTATATTCTGTGTATAATAGTTGTCCAACCCCTAAATTGAAGTAAAATATAGTATATATAGATTTACAACAAGTTTTTGGAAGCTTTCCTAACCCGAAACGCACTAAAACTGCTGTATTTAGCTTTCCAGACGTAATTAGGCACTTTCGTTCGCGTAGGAATCATTAGTAGAGTGAAATACGCAAGTTCCATTTTTATACAGGTCGTGCGCGCGGGCCGCGCGAACGCGATATTGGGACCTCGCGCGAGCGATTTCTGGATTTCCGCGCGAGCGGGTCGCGCGCGCGATGTTTATTTTTCAGCTTCTTTTGCTCTGCTTTTTCACCCTACTTAACTTGGTTAACTTGATTTCTTCCAAAACCTGTCAGAAAATAGAAAACAAAGTAAAAATATACAAAAACAGGATAAAAAGGTACTAACAAACGCATGTTAAGGCGTATAAATAGGCTCTGTTCTCTCCCGATCAGTGAGACATTATGATAGGATCCAACACCAAAACTGTATGCCTTACAGCTTAGACAGCCAAAAGAATGATTGTTCGGATCAAAAGTTCTTTTAAGAACTAGATCGAGCCAAGGAACCAAAGTCTCATCAGAATCTAGACAGTGTGGACACGCAGAATTTCGCTTTCCTTTTGTTTTGAAACTTGTTTGAAAGGAAAGAATGTAGGTCTGTTGAAAACAGATACAGAGTTGCCACTTGGTCTTTAGGGAACCAAGAAACCCAATTTGACTCACCCAAATGAATAAAGGGCATTGGTCCTTCATAACCAAAGAACTTGGCTCGGGTTTTGGTATGAGAGAGGAAGGAGCCTTTGTCATGACTAAAACACCCTCAACTCGCCCCGCCTCTCGACGGGCCTCAATTAGCATCCAAAACATCATCTTATACTATGTTTGGTTCGACAGTTAATATTTATGACAGGTATATTATATCACATAAGAAATTGAAGTGAAAGATCTAAAGATAACATATCATTCAAAAGATCTAAGCTAAGTATCACACAATGCAAAGTAAAAGATTACACAAACAAACCTAGGAAAAATCGTCTAATCACATATCAAGTAATAAAATTTTCGTAATCTAAGGGGACATGAATTGTTCTTGAAACAAATTAATCAAAGAAATCAAAAATGCTTAGCATGCTAATATGATGCATGTTAATCTTTGAGAAAAGAAGACCTCTCAATCTCCGGGACGGATGAGAAAGGAAGAATTAATTGAGGACGAGCATGAACATATGAACTAGTTCATTCCTTATAATCTTCTTAGATTAGGGGTCACAAAAACCCCAAATCTTGCAAGAATGCAATGCATGATCCTAGGATGAGTAATGGTTGTTGTGTGTTTGTGTACATGGACTTTCTAAAGTGACTTATAAGTCTAAAAAGATGAATGAGTGCATGAAGGAAATTATCATGGGATATTTACAAATGTAGTATAGACTACATACTAAGATATGAACTAATTTGAAGTGCATATAAGCAAAAAATCAAAGAATGAAAGTAAAAGTGTGCTCGCTGTGAATAGTGGACAGAATGGTGACTTGATCTTGTGGAAATTTAAAAGTAGGGTTAGAAACGTTTTCAATGCATGATATTTTAAGGAGATCATCCTTATTGTGTCTAGAACACAAATCAAAAAGCCAATCCTCAATAACTATTACAGATTGAGAGAAATCATATAAACAATAGAGGTTACTCAGAAACAGAGTCTGTATTGTCGACTAAAATGTTGAAAAATCTTAGAAAATGAAAAAAAAAGATCTAGAGGCCCATATTATGCAGAAACTTTCCTATGACACTGAAGTTCAAGGGGAAAATGAGTTGGGCTTACTCCTTTTGGAAAAGGTTTCTGTAAAACATGTTGAAAGTCAACCAAACTGCTGTGACAAAAAAAATAGAATATCTGGAGAGAATGTTTGGGTCCAAATGGACCACTTCCAAGTGTTTTCAAGCCAAGCCAAAAATCATGAGTGTTCTCCAATGAGTTAGGAAGACTTTCCAAGTGGTATTACATCCATATATTGAGTATTGAACTCAGAATAATTCTTTTGAAGTTAAATGACTCACTGTTTTGAAGAATTTTGAGAAAACAAGGTTTATTTCTTGAAATTCAAATATTGGGGGTTTAAGGAGGGCTTTGAAATAGGGGTTTTGAAAGTATATTTTCAACACTCAAAGAGGATTAAAACCACTTGTAACATCAACCTCTAACTCATTTAGAGAACCTCCAAAATTATTGAAAAGGTTTGCTTTATTTTGGAAACAACCTCAAGAATACGTAGGGATGTATTGAGGTTATAATCATCATCTATGAAACATGTTTTTGAGGTCAAGAGCTACTATCCATAAGGATTCACTCACCTCAAACTTCATGTCATCATCTAGATGATGATGAACTTGTAAATAAATAAAGAAAATAAAAAAGAAACGAGGTAAGAAGAGATGAACATTGTATATAAGCAAGCAAATGAACAAATCAATAGATGATATTCAATGGAGGAACCAACCTCTCATGTATGTGTGTATGTGGGTGTAGATTGGTGTCTAAAACAAAAAGAAGATGAAGAAAGTGAATTGAAATCTTGTGAACACAAGTTTAGTTTTGAGAAAACTAATTGAAACTCGCATTGGATTGGATTTTGAAGAAGAAAATCTCTATTCCTCTCTCTATTTCTCCCTAACTCTCTATATCTCTCTCTAATGACTTCCAAGTTCTTGCCCAAATGGAAGCAAATGGGTCTCCTTTATAGGCCAACTTGGGGAGGTATTTTGGGTTTTAAATAGTCTCTAATTGGTCCAAAATCTTCAGAATTTCAAAACTATGTCATTTTTTTATAATGAAAATATGAATTAAAACCTAAAAATTACAAATAAATTATAAAAAAATGAAAAATGACTCAGAGTGCCGCCGCGGCACTCGGCCACTGCCACCGTGATAGTGGGCCAGTGCTGCTGCGGCAGTCAACCCTCCCGTTGACCAGAATTTGCATTTTAACCCCCAAAACTCCCAAAAATCACAAAATGGCCCTATTTCGTAAAAAATTCACAGAAAATTCATACGAAATCCAAATTGAGATTTTTATATACCATTGGAAAGGTATTGAGGTCTAGTTTCTATAAAAAATAGTTTGGAGTTATATCACTTTGGAAAGTTTTGCGGTATTCGCGATAAAAGCCGAATTGATCGCATTTTTCACCTTCAAAAATTCATAACAAATTCGTTTTAGATCCAAAAATTATGTGCGATATACCATTGGAAAGCTATTGACCTCTAGTATTTGATAAAAATATTTCAATGTCGAAAAGGAGATTTTGATTTTTGGTCAAACTTGCAGTCAAACAGTGCACTTCCAGGAAATTCCGAGAAGTTCTAGGAGCCTCCAAAGACTGACGTTTCCGTCCGATTTTATTTTAAAACATATTTTAAGACTTTTCACATGATTTAAGAGAATTTGGATGATTTTGGTCAAATCCTTGTCAAACTTGGTCAAACCTTGGTCAAACCAGTCAACGGAGACTTTTCGGGAACTTCCGGGACTTCCGGGAGTCTCTGCGAGCTAACGATTTCAAATGTTTCTCTTTTAAAATACTTTTCTTTTTGTTCTGAATGACGTCGAATGATTTCTGAGATTCTGGGCCAATCTGGAGAGTTTTGGGCTTTTAGGAGCATTTTGGTCATTTATGCCAATTCTTTGACTTCTTGAGAGTTAGAGGCAATCTCTCAAAATCCGATCTTTCTAATCATCGAGATTTGACATGCTTGTGGCCTCCTAAATCTGTTAGCCGATAAAATGGGGTGTTTACAGTTTGCCCCACTTTGGCATGAACTTGCGAGGCAACGAGTGTCGCAAGCGAGTGCCAAAGCCTTGAAGAGACAAGACTATTGGAGGCTAAAGATTTAGGATAAAAACAAGTGCGTTGCAAAAAATGCAGGAAAAAGAAACCAATGCTGAGACTAGTGTTGGTCATGCTCTGCGTGAGGTGCCTACGTATCCCAAGGGGAATCAGACCAGGACGTAGTTTGGGGCACAAAGGAACAAATCACACATGCACAACAAGACAGACGTATGCTATGTTATGAGAATGACATGCAATGCATGGATGTGATATGAATTGTGTCCTGAGTCCTATCATGTTTAGTGTTCTGATCCTAGTATGAACTAGTGATTTGGGGTGTACCACTCCGAGTGGACTTGTGTCGTGCCTGTGTTGTGTTCTAAAGTGCTTGTGGTCCTAGTATATGTGTTCTATGTATTCGCCACTCTCAGTGGGTTTAGTGGTCTATGATTTGCTGTGACTAATAGACTTGTGAGGGATCTCAACATGGAGGTCTTACCCAAGGAAGAGCATGGTGCTCAAAGTGATACTGTGGTGCTCAAAAGAATGTTTGTGGTGTGTTTTCCACTCCTAGTGGCCTTTGTGATTTGTGTGTGTCATAATCGATGGGCTATGTGTCATGTTATGCCCAATTTGTTGTGTTGGGTGAATTGACCCTCTTGACTCGACTCGTGCTCCCCCTAATCATGATACTATGGACTCGGTGACTCCCAGAGTCTCAACAGTGCTTCTCAAATTTCAATGATGAACCTAAATTCTCAACGGTGCTTATGTTGTTCCTCAAATCTTTGATGGTGCTTGTCAGTGCTTCTTGATTCTCAACGGTGTTCTTCAAATCTCAATGATGCTCCTCAAATCATCAACGATGCTCCTCGACTTTTCAATGATGCTTTTCAACTCTTCTGATGCTCCTCAACACATTTGATGCTCTTTCATTCTTCAATAATGCTCCTCAACACATCTGATGCTCCTTTTCAACAATACTCCTCAACACTTCTGATGTTCCTCAATGTTACTCCACTTTTCAACGATGCTTCTCAACTCTTTTAATGTTCCTTGATGCTCCAACAATGCTTCTCAACTCTCCTGATGTTACTCGATGCTCCTCTAATGCTTCTCAACTCTCCTGATGTTACTCAATGCTCCTCTACCTCTAATCTCTGGGCCCTAAAAAATCCTCACAAAACATATCATCAGCAAACTTGGACTCTAAGCCTAAAAACACCCCAACAACACATCTTATAAAAACATCTGGACTCCGAGCCCTAAAACATCTCAACAACACATCTCATCGACACACCTCATCAACACATTAGCAATAGTTTCTTGGTGTTAGCGATATTTCCTCCGATCAACCGCCTTGAGAAACAACTATCGGTTTGTAGTTTGCAATCACTTATGAGTTTATGCCTCTCATACTTGGACACTTCTCATATTACGACCTTGACTGGTGCAGTAATGATGTTTGGTACTTTTGCTTGTATCCACAATTTTTATAATTGGGAGTCACCTTAGACCTACACATTTAAGACTGTTGGGATGGATGGATTTAACACGAGTAGAGACGACATGCAAGATGGGTTGGTTCGTATGAAGCTTTGAGCTCTGACACACTTTTGATCAGATTACTTCTGACTCAAACAAAGAAGGATTGACTTGGACATGAAATTCTCAAATTGCCACAATTCAATGTGTTTTTGTCATAAATGATGTACCGCTCATCTTTTATGTTCATTCCTCATCTTAAGATGATAGCACTTTGCTAATAAATCTGGTTTTTGAAAATTCCTCCCTATTGATCTAATCGATTCTCCACTTCTCCCAAGAAGTGCTTTGAATTAGTGCCTTAGCTTTTAGAATAAAAGATGCTCTATTTTAAAATTTTCAAAACAACTTGGTGACTTGAAAACTCGCCCTTGGTGTAAAGGGGTTGTTAGGCAAATGAAGTTTGCCCCTTGTTCAAAGCGTAGGAAGTGGAATTCATAGGCAAACGAGGTAGGTGACCGAAGTTTGCCCCTAGTTTAGATGATGGTTCATTGGAGGTTCTGGGCAAACGAGGTAGGTGACCGAAGTTTGCCCCTTGTATGAATGGTAGATAGAAAAATTAAGGCAAACGAGGCGGGTAGCCGAAGTTTGCCCCTAGTGTGGAAGGTGATTTCTGGCTTGAGGCAAGGACAGTGACTTAAATCTCTTGGATGCTCATAAGTTTTGCCTAGGCACAAGTGAAGTGACCTAGCGAGCTCTTTTCTCTCTTTTGTTATTCCTTACTCTAGATTTAGCTCTAATTTTTGCCTAGGCATCCTTTCGGATTTTTGACCTAGCGAGGCATCCTTATT
Organism: Hydrangea macrophylla; assembly: GCA_033977485.1. Taxonomy (NCBI): domain Eukaryota; kingdom Viridiplantae; phylum Streptophyta; class Magnoliopsida; order Cornales; family Hydrangeaceae; genus Hydrangea; species Hydrangea macrophylla. The sequence continues at coordinate 37,894,781 of CM066990.1, forward strand.
TTCTTTTTGAAATTCTGCCTATGTACCCCCGAGTGGAGATCAGGTCCAATGTAGTTCTGGCCAGGACCTTAAAAGAAGAGGGGTTGATTATGATGGTGTCGGGCTGCTTTTGTTGGTGGAGAGACAGAACCGATGTGGTTGCCTATTTATCCCCGAGTGAGAATCAGGTCGAGCGTAGTTCAAGGCAAGGTCTTGAGAGAAAAGGGGGGTTTTCAAACTAACCGTCATACAAGTTTAACTTTGTGTCACTTGTGATAGCCCTGAATAAACGGATTCAATTTCGATCTCCCTTTCTTTTCTTTTTCTTTTTCTTTTTCTTTTGAGGATTAATCCTTTTCACTTTTGCCTAGCCAGTCAATTTTTCTTTTCACATAGTCGATTCATGTGAGATCTTTCGATCACGATCTCAAAATTTCATAATGTGCATGTTAGCTCTCAAAATTTGTTTGTGGTTGTTCGGAGCTTTTTGAAATATGATCTTGACACATTCTTGGGATGTACCTTGAAGTGTACAATTCACTGTATCACAAAATTTTTATTTCTTTCATTTTTCCCATCATTTTGACTGACTAAGGTCAGATCTTGGAAATCAATACCTTTTCAGCTCTAACTTTTGCCTAGGCACCCTTTCGGGTTTTCAACCTAGCGAGCTTTTTCTTTTCTTTTCTTTAATTTTCTTCTTTTCTATTCTTTTTTCCTTTTTTTTAAATGGAGATGAAACTTACTAAAATGTTTGGCTACCATCAAGGACTAAGTCTGGATTGGTTTCAATTGTACAGATTGCATGACTATCAATTAGGTTGGGCCCAAGGCTTTGAAATGGCGGAAAAGGATGTTGGGCAAGCCCCAAGTCAGTTCCAAGTACGTCTTTTGAAGATTGAGGCAATCGCATCTTTTAAATTCTTAGAGTAAGGCTATTTAATTCTCGACCATTCATCAGTGTCAGCACGAAATCGACTTTGACCTTTCAGGATTCTTTTTTTTGTTTGATGCAAAAATTCATTAGCAGAGTAATATCCATGGTCATTTGAAAAGTGACATTTCAGTTCAATGATTCATGCATTTATGACTAGACACATCAGACCAAGCAAAATGATTTCAATCCATTAGCGACAGAGAGAGATTACAGTACTCGACATAGACCCATAACAACTCGATGACAGACATATTTAACCACAAGACCAAACTTGAAATAGACTCAAAACATAGAACAAACTCGACTTGGTCTCAAATGGAGTGTCTTTGTGGCCCTTTTTTTTCAGTAGAAGTTCCAACACTATCGCTCAACTACATGGATTCAACATTCATGAGTGTCAGTGAAAGGGATCATTTGAAAAGGATAGGCCAGGGGCTTAGGTGACATGGGGTTGAAAGGGTGGTGGCTCGAAGATTCTCCTGTCAATGAGGTCTTGGATATCATGGCGGAGACGTATGCACCGGTCGGTGTCATGGCCTGGGCCTTGGTGGTAGGCACATCGTTTGGACAGGTCACAGTTAGGTGGTGGGGGATCGGCACGGGGTTGAAGGAGTTGGAGGTGTCCCTTTTTTAGCAGGCGGCCTAAGGCTACGGAGGGGGAGATATCTAGCTTGGAAAATTCACGGCGTACACTATTTTGGTAAGGGTGGCTAGGCGAGCTGGTTTGGTTTGTGAGCTGGTATGGTTGGGAAGGATAGGCCATGGGTTGGTTACTAAGGGCGTTGACATCCAAAGGGTTTCGGGAGTAGTCGGGCCTCTTCGACTAGCTTTGTGATTCTTCATTCTTGATTTTTCCTTCCCTGATTGCATCCTCAATTCTAGTCCCAATCTCAAACAGTTCTTCAAATGTTGAGATGGACTGGTAGAAGAGTTTCTCATGGTACAGCGGCTGTAGATTCTTGATCAACATCCAAACTTGTTCCTTTTTGACTGGTCGGTGGATCATTTGGGCCACTTTGTTCCTCCATCTGCTCAAGAACGCAGCGAAGGACTCATTGAAGTTCTTTCGGGTAGTCTCTAGATCCCGGATGGTGACATCGAGCTCTTGGTTGTAGGAGTAATGATCAACGAAGACCTGGACTATATCTTCCCAAGTTCGCATCTTAGAAAACTCCAAGGTCAGAAACCAGGATAGAGCAGTCTTGGCGAGGGTTTGAGGGAACAACATTGCAATGTGCTCTTGGGTGTAGCCCATTGATTGGAAAACACTCATGCAGAACTTTACATGGCTCTTCGGATTCCCAGTTCCATCAAAACGATCAATATCAGGCATCTTAAAGTTCTCCAGCAGTTTCAGCTTAACAGGCTCAAAATGGCCTTCCAGATCTAGCATGTAGTCATCGATCCCTTTGCTTTTCCTCAGTACGCTTTCTAGCTTGTCAACCTTGTCCATTTTTACTTAGAATTTCTTTTCATACACAGGCGGCGGGACCCCTTGAAACCATTCTTCTTCTCCGCCGTTCTCATATATACCGACGGGAGGTGGTACAAACCTCGGTGGTGGTGGCGGCATGAATCCCGGTGGTGGTGGGAACCCAGGTGGTTATTGCAGCTGCTGCTATTTTAGTTCGTCCATGAAGGATAAAACTTGGGCCAACCGGTCAGACTGTTGGTTGATCATTTCTGTCATTCTTGCTTCCAAACCTTCCGGATCCATAAATATAACTTTCGACGAAGTGATTCTGATAATGTGGCTCCCTAATCCTTTGACCCATAACGTAGATCCTGGGTGCTTAGAACTTATACTGATATATATATGTGAAAAGACTGTGTGTTAGACTTTGACAAGTAAGGACTTGACTCGTGTATAGACAGACTATCACAGTGTATGCAAGCTGATGAAGCAACCATGCGGATGCAAGCCCTAATCTACATGATGCCCCTACTTCTAACAGATGACAGTTAAGCAAGTAAGGTCCTAGCCAGACAGAGTGTGCTAACTTTACTTTCCAGTATGATCACCAAGGAATAAGAGGAATTTCTAGAGGTTATGAAAGTTTCTATGATAAATAGGGATTTCTTGTTGATTTGGACTGAACTGCTGGGAGAAACTGGTATTTTGGGTGAGTTGGATAGAGTTTTTGGGATAAATATGTAAATCGGAGTTTGTGGGAGAGACTGAGATTTCTGGGTAATCTGGGGGATTTGGACTGAGTTTCTGGAAGAAACTGGTATATTTGGGAAATCTGGGATATTTAGATGGAGTTTCTGGGAGAAACTGGTATATCTGGGAAATCTGGGAGATTTGGACAGAGTTTGGGAGCAACTGGTAAATATGACGAGAGCAAGTGATAATGGTGATCATACTATCTACCAAGTTTTCATACTCCTATGTCTTAGGACCAACAAACAAGGTCTGCGGTGTATATCTTTGTGAACATAGAGCAGACATCCTTATCATGGTGCCTAGGCAGGTCAACTCAATGTAATCACATGTGAGTGATTGCCTTGGGAATCATAAGAAAGAGGTTCTGCCTCATGACACATAAGCATCTACACCGCGCTGGTAATCCCGTCAGGGCATATAGCAGTTATATCACATTGTCCTATCTGAAAAGATAAATGGACAGTCCTATGAATGGTTATACAGGAACCTATGTCCAAAGGCTGGGTTTAGTCAAAGAGGGTCCATTGACGAGAGTTCCAATATACCATTAGGGAGACAGTACGAAAGTTTTTACCCTTATTGATATACCTTGGAAGGTACAATATCAATGGTGACTTGTGCCCTGGCACAACAAGACTTGAACAATGTCAGCGCCGCGTTTCAGACATAGTCGGAGGGAGGAAATGCAAGAGTGCAATGCGGTGAACCAGACACAGTAAAAAGATGATTTTAAGGATGCTTCTTATGAGTCAAACCTCTGTATTATTTTGTTTTAAAATAATTATCCCCAGCAGAGTAGCCAGATTGTGGACAGTCGGAATTCCGCTTTTCTTTTGTTTTGAAACTGGTTTGAAAGGAAAGAATGAAGCTCTGTTGAAAACAGATACAGAGTCACCACTTGGTCTTTAGGGAACCAAGAAACCCAATTTGACTCACCCAAACGGATAAAGGGCACCAGTCCTTCATAACCAAAGAACTTGGCTCGGGTTTTGGTACGAGAGAGGAAGGAGCCTTTGTCACGACTAAAACACCCTCAACTCGCCCCGTCTCTCGACGGGCCTCAATTAGCATCCAAATAATCATCTTATACTATGTTTGGTTCGATAGTTAATATTTATGATAGGTATATTACATCACATAAGAAACTTGAAATGGAAGATCTAAAGATAAGATATCATTCATAAGATCTAAGACAAGTATCACACAATGCAAAGTGAAAGATCACACGAACAAACCTAGGAAAAATTGTCTAATCACATATCAAGTAATGAAGTTTTCCTAATCTAAGGGGACATGAATTGTTCTTGAAACAAATTAATCAAAGAAATAAAAAATGCTTAGAAAGCTAATATGATGCATGTTAATCTTTGATAAAAGAAGACCTCTCAATCCCCAGGACAGATGAGAAAGGAAGAATTAATTGAGGGGGAGCATGAACGTATGATCTAGTTCATTCCTTATAATTATCTTAGATTAGGGGTCACAAAAATCCCAAATCTTACATGAATGCAATGCATGATCCTAGGATGTGTAAATGTTGTTGTGTGTTTGTGTACATGGACTTTCTAAAGTGACTTATAAGTCAAAAAAAATGAATTAATGCATGGAGTAAATCATCATGGGATATGTACAAATGTAGTATGGACTACTTCCTAAGATATGAACTAATTTGAAGTGCATATAAGCATCAAATCAAAGAATGAAAGTAAAAGTGTGCTTGCTGTGAATAGTGGACGGAATAGTGACTTGATCTTGTGGAAATTTAAAGGTAGGGTTAGAAACATTTTCAATGCACGATATTTTATAGAGGTTATCCTTATTGTGTCTAGAACACAAATAAAAAAGCCAATCCTCAATAACTATTACAGATTGAGAGAAATCACATAACCAAAAGAAGTTACTCAGAAACAGAGTCAGTACTGTCGACTGAAATGTTGAAAAATCTTAGAAAATGAAAACACCAGATCTATTAGCCCATATTATACAAAAACACTCCTAAGACACTGAAGTGCAAGGGAAAAATGAGTTGGGACCACTCCTTTTGGAAAAGTTTTCTGTAAAACAAGTTGAAAGTCAACCAAGCTGGTGTGACAGAAAAAATAGAATATCTGGAGAGAATGTTTGGGTCCAAATGGACCACTTCCAGGTGTTTTCAAGCCCAGCCAAGAATCCTGGGTGTTCTCCAATGAGTTAGGAAGACTTTCCAAGTGGTCTTACATTCATATATTGAGTATTGAACTCAGAATAATTCTTTGAAGTTAAATGACTCACTGTTTTGAAGATTTTTGAGAAAACAAGGTTTATTTCTTGGAATCCAAATATTGGGGGTTTTAGGAGGGCTTTGAAATAGGAGTTTTGAAAGCATATTTTCAACACTCAAAGAGGATTAAAACCACTTGTAACATCAACCTCTAACTCATTTAGAGAACTTCCAAGATTATTGGAAAGGTTTGCTTTATTTTGGAAGCAACCTCAAGAATACATAGGGATGTATTGAGGTTATAATCATCATCTATCAAACATGTTTTTGAGGTCAAGAGCTACTATCCATAAGGATCCACCCACCTAAAACTTCATGTCATCATCTAGATGATGATGAACTAGTAAGTAAATAAAGAAAATAAAAAAGAAATGCGGTAAGAAGAGATGAACATTGTATATAAGCAAGCAAATTAACAAATCAATAGATGATATCCAATGGTGGAACCACAAGCATTCAACCTCTCATATATGTGTGTATGTGGGTGTAGATTACTCTCTAAAACTCAAAGAAGATGAAGAAAGTGAATTGAAATCTTGAGAACACAAGTTTAGTTTTGAGAAAACTAATTGAAACTCACATTTGGATTGGATTTTGAAGAAGAAAATTTCTCTTCCTCTCTCTATTTCTCCCTAACTCTCTATATCTCTCTTTAATGGCTTCCAAATTCTTGCCCAAATGGAAGCAAATGGGTCTCGTTTATAGGCCAACTTGGGGAGGTATTTTGGATTTTAAAAAGTCTCCAATTGGTCTAAAATCTTCAGAATTTCAAAACTATGTCGTTTTGTTTATTGAAAATATGAATTAAAACTCAAAAATTACAAAAAATTACAAAAAAATGAAAAATGACTCAGAGGGCCGCCACGACACTCAACCACTGCCGTTGCGGTAGTGGGCTAGTGCCACCGTGGCAGTCAACCCCCCTGTTGACCAGAATTTGCATTTTGACCCCCGAAATTCGCGAAACGGCCCTATTTCGTCCGAAATTCATAGAAAATTCATACGAAATTTAAATTGAGATTGTGATATGCCGTTGGAAATGTATTGAGGTGTACTTTTCATAAAAAAAATAGTTTAGAGTTGGGTCACTTTGGAAAGTTTTGCGGTATTCGCGATAAAAGCCGATTTGATCGCATTTTTCACCTTTAGAAATTCATAACAAATTCATTTTAGATCCAGAAATTATGTGCGATATACCGTTGGAAAGCTATTGACCTCTAGTATTTGATAAAAATATTTCAACATCAAAAAGGAGACTTTGATTTTTGGTCAAACTTCCAATCAAATCAGTCAAATAGTGCACTTCCATGAAATTCTGGGAAGTTTTTGGAGCCTTCAAAGACTGATGTTTCCGTCCGATTTTCTTTTAAAACATATTTTAAGACTTTTCGCATGATTTAAGATGATCTCAGAACTTTTCGGCGAATTCAGATGATTTTGGTCAAATCCTGGTCAAACTTGGTCAAACCAGTTAACGGGGACATTTCGGGAACTTCCGGGACTTCCGGGGGTCTCTGCAAGCTGACGATTTCAAGTATTTCTCTTTTAAAATACTTTTCCTTTTATTTTGAATGATATCGAATGATTTATGAGATTCTGGGCCAATCTGGAGAGTTTTGGGCTTTTAGGGGCATTTTGGTCATTTTTGCCAATTCTTTGACTTCTTTAGAGTTAGAGGCAATTTCTGAAAATCTGATCTTTCTAATCATCGAGGTTTGACATGATTTTGGCCTCCTAAATCTGTTAGCCGGCAAAATGGGGTGTCTACAGTTTGTCCCTCTTTAGCATGAACTTGCGAGGCAACGCGTGTCGCAAGCGAGTGTCAAAGCTTTGAAGAGACAGGTCTTTTGGAGGCTAAAAGATTTAGGAAAAAACAAGTGCGTTGCAAAAAATTCAAGAGAAAGAAACTGATGATGAGCATAGTGTTGGTCGCGCTCTGCGTGAGCTGCCTACGTATTCCAAGGGGGAATCAGACCAAGACGTAGGCACAAACAAATAAACACATGCAAATACACAACAATCAGGCGAATGCTATGTGGGGATGATGCTATGTTATGATGAGCTAAAATGATACGTGTCATGCCTGATGTTGTGTTCTAAAGTACTTTTGGTCCTAGTACATGTATTTTGTGTATTCGCCACTCTCAGTGGGCTTAATGATCTATGCTTCGCTACGACTAATAGACTTGTGAGGGATCTCAACCCCGAAGTCTTACCCAAGGAAGAGTGTGGTGCTCAAAGTGATATTGTGTTGCTCAAAAGAATGCTTGTGTTGTGTTTGCTACTCCTAGTGGGCTTTGTGATGTGTGTGTCGCGACCGATGGGTTATGTGTCCTGTTATGGCTAATTTATTGTGTTTTATTAGTGAAGTGACGCTCTAGACTTGACTCGTGCTCCCCTTAATCGTGATACTATGGACTCAGTGACTCTCAGAGTCTCAACAGTGCTTCTCAAATTTCAATGATGATCCTCAATTCTCAACGACGCTTATATTGTTCCTCAAATCTTTGATTGTGCTTCTCAAACCTTTTGGATTCTCAACGGTGTTCTTCAAATCATAACGATGCTCCTCAACTTTTCAATGATGCTTTTCAACTCTTCTGATGCTCCTCAACACATCTGATGTTCCTTCAACGATGCTCCTCAATACATCTGTTGTTCCTCAACTCTTCAACGATGCTCCTTAACGAATCTGATGCTCCTCAACACATATGATGTTCCTTAACTCTTCAACGATGCTCCTCAACAAATCTGATGCTCCTCAACACATCTGATTTTCCTCAACTCTTCAACGATGCTCCTCAACAAATCTGATGTTTCTTGATGCTACAACAATGTTCTCAACTTTTATGATGTTCCCCGATGCTCCTCCAATGTCTCTCAACTACTCTGATATTCCTCGATGCTCCAACAATGCTTCTCAACTTTTCTGATGTTCCTCGACACATCTGATGCTCCTCCTCAACCATGTTCCTCAACACATCTATTGCTCCTTCACTCTTCAAAGATGCTCCTCGACAAATCTGATGCTCTTCAACGATGTTCCTCAACATATCTGATGCTCCTTGATACATCTGATGTTCCTCAACATATCTGATGCTCCTCGATACATCTGATGCTCCTCAAAAACACACCTAGACTTTGAACCCTAATCACCTCAACAACACATCTTGTCAAAACATCTGGACTGTGGGCCCTAAAACAACACATCACATGGACACACCTCTTCAATATATCTAGACTCTGATTGGATCAACAATAATCTCTTGATGTTGGGGATATTTCCTCCGATCAGCTACCTTGAGAAACAGCTATCAATTTGTACTTTGCAACCACTCACGAGTTTATGCCACATGGACGATTAATACTCGTACTTGGGACACTTCTCATGTTGCGACCTTAACTAGTGTAGTAATGATATTTGGTATTTCTGCTTGTATCCATAGTTTTTTTATAATTGGGAATTACCTTAGACCCACACATTTAAGACCATTGGGATGGATGGATTTAACACGAGTGGAGACAACATGCAAGATGGGTTGGTTCGTATGAAGCTTTGAGATCTAACACACTTTTGATCAGATTACTATTGACACAAACAAAGAAGGATTGACTTGGACATGAAATTCTCAAATTGCCACAATTCAATGTGTCTTTGTCATAAATGATGTACCGCTCATCTTTTATGTTCACTCCTCATCTTAAGATGATAGAACTTTGCCAATAAATCTGGTTTTTGAAAATTCCTCACTATTGATCTAATCGATTCTCCACTTCTCCCAAGAAGTGCTTTGAATTAGTGCCTTAGCTTTTAGAATAAAAGATGCTTTATTTTAAAATTTTCAAAACAATTTGGTGACTTGAAAACTCGCTGATCGGCGATGAATAGTTGCAGTTTATAGTTCTAAAAATACGCTTTGTTAGTCCATTTCATGTAGTTATTAGTTATTTTTTAATAAGTATTCTAAATTTTATAGGTTTTGGAGCTTGAACTTGAAAATGCACAAAAATCCCATGATTAGTGGCTTTGGAAGTCATTCTGGGCTCAAACGGTGATTCCGGTGAAAGCTGAATGCAGTAGCAGTCTCGGAAAATCGCATTTTTGACAAGGAATACTTCAGATTTGAGAAATTTCTCCAGAGGTATAAAATGTAGATCTTCGAGTTATGGATGCGTGGCCGTAAACGTTGAGTCAATACGAGGTTCGAGTCAAAATTTATCGCAATTCTATGATCGGTGCGCAGAGCAGCAGAAAATTTGAGAAAAGTTGGAAAAGTGGAAATTTGTTGGAGCGACCCGCGCGAGCGACCCGTTGAAAAAGTCAAAGTTGTACATTTTGAGGTCTTGAAGAGCCCTATGCGATCTGAATTGGCTGAATACATCCAGAAACGTAAAAACAGCTATTTTAGTGCGATTTGGCTTAGGAAAGCTTCCTAAATCCTTCCAAACTCTATATAAATCCTATTCTAAATCAAATTTAAGGTTACAAATCATTACACAACATTATACACAGCCATATACACAAAAACTTCAGCCATTGAAGAGAGAAAAGCAAGGAGAAGAAGAAGAAGACCAAGGATTCCCATGGCCTCCTCCATCAACCTCTTGCCGTTCATCAATTCTATGGCCAACTAAACTCAAGATCTAGGGTTTCAATGAAACCCTAGCTAAGTAATAGGGTGTATTTTATGTTTTTATTTTAGTTTTATTATGTATGGATGACAGTTACATGTTTCGAGAATTTTTATAAATAAATCATACTTCTATTGATTAAATCATTACTTTCAAAGTTTATTCTTGTCATAGATCTATTTTGACTGTGATGTGCTCAATGATTTATATTTACTGTGCTTGTATAGATTGTTTACATGTAATGGTGCATAAATTGAATTGTGCTATCAAGTATCCGAATAGTCCATGCCTAGATTAGACGGATTATACCACAACCCAAGTTTAGTTTGGGATAATTCGTGCTAACCGAAGATGGATTATGTTGGTGCTTGAACCATAGTTATTTTCTTGACGGAGGAATTGGGCTTGTAGCTACAATTCCCCATTATCATCCAACTTAATAGGCTAAAGTAATTCATAAATATTCCCATTATGAAGCTAGTGGTGGATTTGCAATCCTAGGTTCCCTACAAATATCTTTAAAACAACTTTAATTGCTTTCATAATTTAGATTTACTTTTATTGTTCTTAGTTTAATTAAAATCAAATCAAAATCTATTTTTCTTAATTAATTAGATTTAAGTTTTAAAATTAAAGCACTGTAGTATTTCAATCTCTGTGGGTTCGACCTTTACTTCCACACTGCAAATCTTTAGAAAAGCAAAGTATACTTTTATAAATTGATACTGACAACATCAATTTTTGGCACCGTTGCCGGGGATTGCAAATTACTACCTTTAGTTTTAGAATCTTAGTTTAGTTAATTCGTAAATATTAGATTAGGTTTTCTCTTTCTTTTTTTTTGTTTTATTTGAGTCACTAACTTTTCTTTTTATTTTGTAGTTTCTCGAGTCATCAAATTCTAACATTTCCGGGAGGAATAGCTTAGCACATTAAAGGAGCTTACGCGAAAAAATATAAAAAAATAAATTAAATTGCTTCTTTTGAAATTCGCTTCAAGCCACTATAAGTCAGGGCACTGTGACGCACTATTTGCATTAGTTTAGGGTGAATTGTATTGCATTAGCTAGGAAACCCGGGGCGCCGGGCTTTGACGTGAATCACTGCATAAGGATAATTACATGTATCATAGTAGTACTGTGTGCTTGCTTGTTGTCTTATTTGCGTGATTGCTTTCTGTTTTTGTAGAGTCAGACGTTATTTTAGTTTAGTTTTTTTTTTAAGTTTATGTTTGGTACGCGTTCAAATAAACCTGAATTACATTTTATCGATCTTGAACTTGAACGTAATTTAAGAGTTAGTAAGTCCGCAACCCAAGCTTCTAGAGCTAGGTTGCGAGACGACGAATCAACGCCGATTCCGTCGTCGTTGTTTGAGGCCGAAATTCAAAGTACCCTTAAACGGTTAAGGAGAACTCGAACTTTTAAAATCGAACCGATTAAAATGGCTGACGGAAACAACGGAAATAATATGAATAATCTTAATATACCACCACCTCCTCCACTTAAAGATTACTTTATTCCTACAACTTGCACGCCACAAACATGTATCGACTTACCAGAGGCGACGGCATCTTACTTTGAGATAAAGTCGTCTACCATCTCCCTACTTCCATCTTTCCATGGCCGTCTAAATGAAGATCCATATCAACACTTAGGAGATTTTCAGGATATATGCTCTACTTTGAAAATTCAAAACTTAAAGGATGATGAATTAAAATTGCGGCTCTTTCCATTCTCCTTAAAGGATAAAGCGAAGTATTGGCTTCAATCACTTGAGCCAAACACAATTAAAATTTGGGAAGCCTTAGACAATGCATTTTTACAAAAGTTTTTCCCAATCACAAGAACTAATCAGATAAAAAAATCCATAACAAACTTTGTGATGCAAGATAGGGAATCACTTTACGACACGTGGAAAAAATTTACAGAATTATTATGCTCATGTCCACATCATCAGGTTCCTAAGTGGCAGTTGGTACATGTTTTTTACGAGGGACTTATTTCCTCTGTCCGTAATACCGTCGATGCCGTTTGTGCGGGTACCTTCCTACACAAAAGCGCCGACGAGGCCTGGAAAATTTTTGAAACGTTAAGCGAGAACTCGATGCATCAGGCTGTGTCGGTACGTTCTGAGGGGTATCATCTGCAACCCAAATGTGAGGTAATTTTTGAGTCAAGCCACTCAATAGAATTTTAGGAACTATCTAAAAAACTTGATCGACTTTTAACAATGAACCAAACGACAGCCCCACCCGCTCATGAAGTATGTGCAATATGTTCCGATCCGTCACATTCTATCCTTGCATATCCTTCGGCGAGTCAAATTTCGGAATTCATGGAACAACACATTAATTTTATTCAACAATACCCACGAAATAATTATAATTCGACTACTAATGTTCCGGACGCGCCATGGAGAAACCATCCTAACTTCTCGTGGAAAAATAATAATAATAATCCTAATGAGGGGACTAATTTTCCTAATGCACATCGACCTCAGTTTCAACCTAATCAATACCAACAACCGCCTCCTAAGCCGAGCCATCCAAGGGGTAACGCTTTTGAGGAGAAGGTGTTGGCGACCCTTAATAAAATCGAAACACAAGTACAGGCACAAGCACAACTAGTGCACTCACACACACAATCCATTGCGAAGCTTGAATCCCAAATGGGACAATTAGCTACTATAGTGAGTCGTAGAAACGAGGGGACGTTTCCTAGTCAAACAATTCAAGACTCTAAGGGACAATACGAGCTTAAGGGGTCAAATGAGCAGGTAAACGCTGTCTCAACTAGGTTGACTACACAAGAGCAAGAGGTGATAGAAATTCTGAATGAGAATGTGATAGATATGAACATCAACTCGAATACGAAGAAGGGTGAGGACGTGAGCCAAAATAAGAAAGAAAAAGAAACGGCCCTGACTAATCATCTACCAAAATTACCCTTTCCACCTAATGTTGATGAACCATCAAATTTTCCAAAGAAAGGGTCAAAGGTTGAGGATATACTTGAGATATTTAAACAAGTTAAAATCAATATTCCATTCCTTGATGCTATTAAACAAATTCCCGCTTACGCTAAATGTCTTAAAGACCTATGCACTCAAAAACGTAAATTGCGTATTCATTCTCTGAAAAAGGACTTTCTCACGGAAAAAAAGTTCTATTTTTCAACACTCACCTCCAAAGTATAAGGATCCTGGTACACCAACTATTTCATGTGTCATAGGTGACACTGTCATCCATAGGGCTCTCCTTGACTTAGGTGCGAGTGTTAATCTCTTATCTTATCACGTTTATAAACAACTAGGACTAGGTGAACTTAAACCCACAGCCGCTACTATTCAATTAGCGGATCATTCTGTCAAAGTACCTAGAGGAATCATCGAGACCGTCTTAGTTAAAGTTGATCAATATTTTTATCCTGTTGATTTTATGGTCCTTGATACCGAACCTGTCCTAGATGCTAAGAAGCACACTCCTGTTATTCTTGGTCATCCATTCTTAGCCACCGGTAATGCGCGTGTTAATTGTCGAACGGGGGTGATGAAGGTGTCATTCGGGAACTTGAACTTTAAATTAAACATGTTTAATGCTATTGATCAACCTCCCAAAGACGATGATTATCTATGTATAGAGGGTAGTGAAGTTATATGACAAATTGAACCTACTAATGCACTATACATGGGTGAGGAAAATAATATGGTTAGTGATGAGCAAATGAATTTGAATGATCAAGACCCCAAAGATGAATTTACTCGGAAGGTAAGAAATAGATTTGAACATAATAAGGATGAACCGTCAATTGAATTAATCCAAAGCGACGTTATTTCAGCTTACCACCGGGCTCTTCCTGAAATCCTTAGGGGTATAAAGTTCGATTTTTAGCCTCCATAAAATCTTGAGCTAGAACGGTCTAGCTAAAGACGTAAAGGACAGCGCTTCTTGGGAGGCAATCCAAGCTTTATTTCGTCTGTTTATCTTATTTGTGCATGTTTTTGGGTCATTTTGGTCAGTTTTTGAGTTTTTTGGACAGGTTTGGGGGTTGGAGTAAAGTTATATTTAATTTATATACATAAAATAAGTGAACCGAGAGAAAATATCCTTCTCGCACGCGCGGCCTGCTCGCGCGAGAATGTGCCTTAGTGAAATTTTCGTTTACTTTTTGTTTATGAGCTCTAAGGTTCTCCTCGCGCCTCAATTCACGGGTGCGAGGATGTCTCGCTCACGCGAGATTTAAGAAAATTTATATATATTTGGGATTCGTGTGCGCGATGGCCGCTCGCGCGATCCCCCATTTTCATGATTTTTTTTCTTTTATTTTGTATATCCTTCTCCCCACCTGTCACATAGTTTTTACTTTTCTGTTTCTGTTTCTTAGGTACTTTTAGATCAAGTCATGTGTTGTTTTCCTATTTATAGTTCTGTTTTATTTTATTTTATAGTTATTATCTTTTGGTTTTCATAATTTTGTTCGGTCTTATAGTTTATTTCATTTCGTTTAGCTTAGTTATAATTTCTTTTAGCTGCTTTTATTATTTTGTTTGTTTGTTTTCTTTTATCAAGAAGTAACAGGTAACATTGAACTTTATTGCCATATTCCTTTGTGTTCACCTGTTCTATGCTTGTCAAGATCGAGGTAATATCGTTCCTTCCTTACGTACTTTCCTTTCTTTTATTTTATTGTTTCATTCGGGACAATGAAAGGTTTAGGTTTGGGGGTATGCACTCACATGCACATTATATGCACCGATTTTTAAAATTTTTTTAAATATTTGTGCATAAATAAACGATGTCACCTACGGTTCTGCAATCTCTAGTCGATACATCTTGTTATGTAACTTGGATTGTTATAGAATGGTAAACATGAGAAGATGTGATTAAATATTTGCTGAAGTCATGATGTAACGTTTTAAGTTATGTATCATTCTAATCGTAGTTTTATATCATAGTTTTGCACATAAACTTATGCACTGCACGTAGTCGCTTGAATACATGTTTGATGTGAACTATAATATGATTCGGATTTCTAGATAACACAAGGTGGAGACTAAACCCGGTGAGCTTTTGAGCCTATCTTTTCTTTTTAGAGGGTTATAAATACATTGTGTTTGTTGAATTTCATTGAAATAGCGCATTAACTCGTTGTTTAGTCTCATTATTCTTGTCTTGGTTGATAGTCAAGTTAAAATATTTGTTACCATGCTAAATAATCTTCCGTCGTAAACATTGAAGAACCATATGACCATAGGAAATGATGGTAGGCCCTCTTTGTTTACTGCCGACCGATAAATGATAAATTTCCTTAGTTTGCCATTTGAGCCGTAAAATGCCTTTTTCTTTAATTACCATTATCCTGTTTTTGCTCCAACTTGACCAACTTGGAGTTCGCCACTGAAAGATTCGTCACCTTTTAGTGTTGATAAGGCAATGTGTTGATTGGGAAGAAGAAGATAAGATGCTATTGGGGTAGTTGCTTAGAAATCAATGAATAATCATCCGACAAGCAAGAAAAAAGGGGGAAAAGATTGAAGAGATTGAAAGAAAAAGGAAAGAAATTAAAAAAGAAATATGAAAAAGAAGAGAATGAAAAGATGAAAGTTGGTAGAAGAGATGAATGAAAGAAATCGAACATGCCTTACAATGCCATTCTGAAAACTACCTAATGAATCCTTTCTATCCTTTTTCATTGCCTGAGCCACTTTACAACCTTTGAAAAGTCCTATTTGATCCTAGGAAACATGGTTTGGATATGAAAACAATGGGAGGGGGATTAAAACATGGTAATGATTAATTTTTGTTGACTATTGGCGTCCTATCCATGAGACTACCGTTCTTTCGTGTTATGCGTCTTTTTCGAGTCATATGTGAGCATTTCTCATTTTGAAAATATATTTCTTTGCTCCCATATATTAGAAAAATTACACTTGTTTATGAGTGTTTCATTTGAGAGTGTAATTGACATTGTGAGATTCGTAGTCGAGACAAAGTTAAATGGTTATCCGAAGTATATTCCATGTTCATGACATACGCGTGTTCATTTGACTACCACATCACACACGTGCGATTTTATGAGAAACTCTATTGATTTATACGATGCATGTGCTTGGGATTGTTTTTCATGACTTAGGTGGATGTTTCATTATGTTTCTTTTGTTTGTTATTCTATTTCAAATCATTGTTTTATAATAAGGAGTATTGACTATTAGTTTTTTGTTCTTAATAAAATTTGTTTTAAAATTTATAAGTTAATAAAGATGGTTGTGGGTGACTTGTTGACGAGAACCCTCATGAGACTTCACTCGTCCGACTAGGGACACCTAGAGGTTTAAAAGGCTTGTTGCATATGCTAAATGCAATCGTGATCCATGCAAAAATGGAGTAGTATTTGTAGTAGTAGTTTTATTTTTCAGTTCTTTTTGCTCGAGGACTAGCAAAGTGTAGGTTTGGGGGTGTGATCGGCGACGAATAGTTGTCGTTTATAGTCCTAAAAATACACTTTGTTACTCCATTTCATGTAGTTATTAGTTAATTTTTAATAAGTATTCTAAATTTTGTAGGTTTTGGAGCTTTATCTTGAAAATGCACAAAAATCCAATGATTAGTGGCTTTGGAAGTCATTCTGGGCTTAAACGGTGATTCCGATGAAAGCTGAATGCAGTAGCAGTCTCGGAAAAAATCTCATTTTTGACAAGGAATACTTTGGATTTTAGAAATTTCTCCGGATATATAAAATGTAGATCTTAGAGTTACGGACGAGTGGCCGCAAACGGTGAGTCAATATGAGGTCCGAGTAAAAAGTTATCGCAATTCTACGATCGGTGCGCAGAGTAGCGAAAAATCTGAGAAAAGTGGGAAAAGTGGAAATTCGCTGGAGTGACCCGCGCGAGTGACCTGTTGAAAAAGTCAAAGTTGCGTATTTTGAGGTCCTGAAGAGCCCTGTGCAATCCGAATTGGCTGAATATATCCAGAAACGTAAAAATAGCTGTTTTAGTGCGATTTGGCTTAGGAAAGCTTCCTAAATCCTTCCAAACTCTATATAAATCCTATTCTAAATCAAATTTAAGGTTACAAATCATTACACAACATTATACATAGCCATGTACACAACAAATTCAGCCATTGAAGAGAGAAAAGCAAGGAGAAGAAAAAGAAGACCAAGGATTCCTATGGCCTCCTCCATCAACCTCTTGATGGATGGATGACAGTTACATGTTCCGAGGATTTTTATAAATAAATCGTACTTCTATTGATTAAATCATTACTTTCAAAGTTTATTCTTGGCTTAGATCTATTTTGACTACGATGTGCTCAATGATCTATATTTGCTGTGCTTGTATAGATTGTTCACATGTAATGGTGCTTAAATTGAATTGTGCTATCAAGTATCCGAACAGTCCATGCCTAGATTAGACGGATTATACCACAACCCTAGTTTAGTGTGGGATAATTTGTGCGAACCGAAGATGGATTATGTTGGTGCTTGAACCATAGTTATTTTCTTGACGGAGAAATTGGGCTTGTAGCTACAATTCCCCATTATCATCCAACTTAATAGGCTAAAGTAATTCATAAATATTCCCATTATGAAGCTAGTGGTGGATTTGCAGTCCTTGGTTCCCTTCAAATAACTTTAAAACAACTTTAATTGCTTTCATAATTTAGATTTACTTTTGTTGTTCTTAGTTTAATTAAAGTCAAATCAAAATCTATTTTTCTTAATTAATTAGATTTAGGTTTTAAAATTAAAGCACTATTGTATTTCAATCTCTGTGGGTTCGACCTTTAATTCAACACTGCAAATCTTTAGAAAAGTAAAGTATACTTTTATAAATTGATACCGACAACATCACTCGCCTTTGGTGTGAAGGGGTTGTTAGGCAAACGAAGTTTACCCCTTGTTCGAAGCGTATGAAGTGGAATTCATAGGCAAACGAGGTAGGTGACAGATGTTTACCCCTAGTTTAGACGATGGTTCATTGGAGGTTCTGGGCAAACGAGGTAGGTGACCGAAGTTTGCCCCTTGTATGAAGGGTAGATAGCAAAATTAAGGCAAACGAGGTGGGTAGCCGAAGTTTGCCCCTAGTGTGGAAGGTGATTTCTGGCTTGAGGCAAGGACCTGTAGACACCCCATTTTGTTGGCTATGAGATTTAGGAGACCCATAGCTTGGTGGTTACCAATGATCAAAACGACTTAAAAAGGACTCTTGGTAGTTAGTTCTATCTCTTGAAATGCTCAAAAAGTGGTCCAAATGACCAAAATGCCCTTGAAAGCCCAAACACTCCTAGATTTGGACCAAAAGTTCTGGAAACATGCTATGTCATAAGGAAAGTCATAAAATGAGTTTTCAAGCAAAATCGGATAAAATCGTCAGCTCCCAGAGACCCCCGAAAGTCCCGGAAGTTCCCGAAAAGTTCCTGTTGACCGGTTTGACCGAAGTTTGACCAAATTTGACAAAGGTTTGACCAAAATCATCCAAATTCACCAAAAAGTTTTGGGATCATTCAAGATCATGAGAAAAGTATTAAAATGAGTTTAAAAAGAAAATCGGACGAAAACGTCAGGTCTTGGGATCTCCTAGAGGTTCCAGAACTTCTCGGGAATCTCAAGTTTGATCGATTTGACCTAAAAGTTGACTTTGAAACCGGAGCACCGTATCATTTTTCAAGAATACTAGAGTTCAATAGCTTTCCAAAGCTTTGTCGCACATAATTCCTTGATTTAAAACGAATTTATTATGAATTTCTGAAGGTGAAAAAGGCGATCAAATCGGCTTTTATCGCGAATACCGCAAAACTTTTTAAAGTGACCTATCTTCGAACTATTTTTTTCATGTAAAGTGGACTCTATTACCTTTCCTACGGTATATCACAACCTCAGTTTGGAGTTCATGCGCATTTTCTGTGAATTTTGGACGAAATAAGGCCTTTTCGCGAATACCGGAACTTCTGGGGGCCTAAAAAGAATTATCTGGACGAATGAGGCCCAGTGCCGCCGCGGCACTCTACTCCAGAGCAATCCATTTTTGCAATTTCTTTTGGGGGTCCATTTTGATTAATTAGAAATCAAAATGACGTAGCTCTATGTTTTCAGTTGTTTGGGACCAATGGGAGTACTTCTAAAACCCCAAAATCACCCCAAATTGGCCTATATAAACCCCTCTTGACTTCTCATTTTGGGGGTGTCAAATGCAAGCTTTGAAAAGTTTTAGAGAGAAAGTTGTAGAGATAATGTTAGAGTAGAGAGAAAAGAAGCTTCCTTCTTTGATTTTCAAACAAGAAAGTGAGTTCTAAACTTTGTTTTTACTTCATTACTTCAATTTATTTCATATTCAATACACCCAACTACCATTTTAGTGAGTATTTATGAGAGAGAAAGCTACTTCCATCTCCAAAGTCACCACATATGAGTGAAACATCAAGCTACAAGTCCAAAATCATCATGAATATCATCTATTGATTGCTATATACTTGCTTGTTTACTTTGATGTTCATCTCCTCCTATCTCATTTCTTTTTCTTTTTCTTGTTTACTTACTAGTTTATCATCATCTAGATGATGACATGAAGTTTGAAGGTGAGTGAATCCTTATGGATAGTAGCTCTTGACCTCAAAAGCATGTTTGATAGATGATGATTACACCCTCAATACATCCCCATGTATTCTTGAGGTTATTTCCAAAATAAAACAATGTCTCCAACAATCTTGGAGTTTCTTGATATGTGTTCAAATGTTGATATTTTAAGTGGTCATAATCTCCATTTAAGTGCTGAAAATATACTTTCAAAACCCCTCTAAAATCCCGATATTGGGATTCCAAGAAATAAACCTTATTTCTCTAAAAAAAAATCTTCAAAACAGTGTGTTATTTAATTTCAAAGAATAAGTCTAAGTTCAATACTCAAGGTATAGATGCAAGACCACTTGAAAAGTCTTCCTAACTCATTATACAACACCAATGATTTTTGGCTTGACTTGAAAGCACTTGAATGGGGTCCATTTTTGTCTAAACATTCCTTCCAAACATTCTGCCTCTGCTGTCACAGCATCTAGGTTGACTTTCAACTTGTTTTACAGAACACTCTTCCAAAGAGGGAGGTCCCAACTTATTTTTAACTTGAACTTCAGTGTCTTAGTGAACGTTCTATATAATATGGGCCTCCAGATCTTTTGTTTTCATTTTCTTAGATTTTTCAACATTTCAGTCGATAGTACGGACTCTGTTTCTGAGTAACCTCTATTGTTTATATGATTTCTCTCAATCTGTAATAGTTATTGAATATTGGCTTTTTTGTTTGTGTTCTAGACACAATAAGGATTATCACCATAAAACATCATGCATTAAAAACATTCCTAACCCTACTTTTCAATTTCCCCAAGATCAAGTCACTATTATGTCCACTATTCACAGCAAACATTCTTTTACTTTCATTCTTTGATTTGATGCTTACATGCACTCCAAATTTGTTCATATGTGAGGAAGTAGTCCAAACTACATTTGTACATATCCTATGATGATTTCCTCCATGCATTCATTCATCTTTTTAGACTTATAAGTCACTTTAGAAAGTCCATGTACACAAACATACAACAACCTTTGCATATCCTAGGATCATGCATTGCATTCATGCAAGATTTGGGGTTTTTGTGACCCCTAGTCTAAGAAGATTATAAGGAATGAACTAGATCATACATTCATGCTCCCCCTCGATTAATTCTTCCTTTCTCATCCGTCCCGGGGATTGATAGGTCTTTTTTTCTCAAAGATTAACATGCATCATATTAGCTTGCTAAGCATATTTTGATTTCTTTGATTAATTTGTTTCAAAAACAATTCATGTCCCCTTAGATTAGGAAAACTTTATTACTTGATATGTGATTAGACGATTTTTCCTAGGTTTGTTCGTGTGATATTTCACTTTGCATTGTGTGATACTTGGCTTAGATCTTATGAATGATATCTTATCTTTAGATCTTCCAAATCAAGTTTCTTATGTGATGTAATATACCTATCATAAATATTAACTGTCGAACCAAGCATAGTATAAGATGATTATTTGGATGCTAATTGAGGCCCGTGAAAAGATGGGGCGAGTTGAGGGTGTTTTAGGCTTGACAAAGGCTCCTTCCTCTCTCGTACCAAAACCCCGAGCCAAGTTCTTTGGTTATGAAGGATCCGTGCCCTTTATCCGTTTGGGTGAGTCAAATTGGGTTTCTTGGTTCCCTAAAGACCAAGTGGCGACTCTGTATCTGTTTTCAACAGACCTTCATTCTTTCCTTTCAAACCATTTTCAAAAACTAAAAAGGGAAGGTGGGATTCCGCGTGTCCATAATCCGGCAACTCTGTTGGGGATTTTTATTTTCAATACAAAATAATACAGAGGTTTGACTCATAAGAAGCATCCTTAAAATCATCTTTTTACTGTGTCTGGTTCACCACATTGCACTCCTGTATTTCGCCTCCCGTCTATGTCTGAAACGCGGCGGTGACATTGTTCAGGTCTTGCTATGCCAGGGCATAAGTCACCGTTGATACTGTACCTTTCAGGGTATATCAAAAAGAGTAAAAACCTCCGTATGGTCTCTCTGACGGTATATTGGAACTGTTGTCAATGGACCCTCTTTGACTAAACCCAGCCTTTGCGTATAGATTCCTGTAGGACCTTTCATAGGACTGTTCATTTATCTTTTTAGATAGGACAATGTGATATAACTGTTGTATGCCCTGACGGGATTACCTGTGTGGTGTAGACGCTTATGTGGCATAGAACAGAACCTCTTTCTTACGATTCCCAAGGCAATCACTCACATGTGATTACATCGAGTTGACATGCCTAGGCATCATGACAAGGATGTCTACTCCATGTTTACACAGATATACACTGCAAATCTTGTTTGGTGGTCCTAAGACATAGGAGTATGAAAACTTGCTAGAGAGTATGATCACCATCATCACCTGTTCCCATCATATATCCCTATTTCTCCCAAAACACTGCCCGAACTATCCAGATATCCCTGCTTCACTTAGCAACTCTGTCCAAATCACCCAGAAACCGCTGTTTCACCCAGAACTCTAAAATCCCTGTTCTTCCCAGAAACTCTCATATATACATGTTTCTTCTGAAAACTCTGCCCAATTTATCCAGATTTGCCAGAAATTCTAGTTTCACCCAAAAATCCCTGTTTCTCCCCAGATTACCCAGAAACCTCAGTTTCTCTTAAAAACTCCGATATACTTGTTTCTCCCAGAAACTCTGTCCGACTCACCCAAATATACCTATTTCTCCCAGAAACTCTATCCGAATTTCCCAGAAATACCCAAAGTACTTGTTTCCCCCAGAAACTCTGCCCAAATCACCTAGAAATGCCCAGATATACTTGTTTATCCTAGAAACTCTATCCATATTTCTCACAAATACCCAAAATACTAGTTTCTCCCAGAAGTTCAGTCTAAATCAATCAGAAATCCCTATTTCTCCTAGAAACTCCCATAACTTCTGGAAATTCTTCCAAATCTTCCAAATCCCTGTTTCTCCCAGAAACTCTGTCCAAAATTCCTGAAATATCCCAAAAATCCCTATTATCCCTTGGTGATCATACTGGAAAGTAAGGTTAGCACACTCTATATGGCTAGGACCTTACTTGTTTAACTGCTATCTGTTCTAAATAGGAGCATCATATAGATTAGGGCTTGCATCCACATGCTTGTCTCATGTGCATGCACCATTCTCATTAGTCTGCACACACTGTCTCAGTTAGTCTGTACATAAGTCAGTCCATCTTCATTAACATCACTGTCATTGTTTGTCTAGTCGTCACTATCAGAATCTGATACACCCCTCCTCTTGAATCTGTAGTTCAATATAGATTCCCGAAGATAGCAACTGGGATCCTCGTCCTGAGTCAGAAGTTCGAACAGTCATTTGGTCAGAATTAGCCCGCTAAGTCATTCCAACATGAATCAGGAAGAATTAGAAAACTAAGTCACTGAGTTGGGAGACACCATAAGCCAGCAATTTGATCGCATGACCCAAGTTTTGAGTTTCATGGAAGAACTGAAACAGCAGCAGCCACAATACCCACATGGGTTCCCACCACCACCACCACCACCTGGGTTTATACCACCTCCCATCGTTGTACATAAGAATAACGGAGAAGAAGAATGGTTTCATGGGGTCCCGTCACCTGCATATGAGAAAAAGTTTCAAGAAAAGATGGAAAAAATAGACAAGCTGGAAAGTGTGGTAAGAAAGAGCAAGGGGGTTAACGATTACATGCTAGATCTAGAAGGCCTGTTCGAACTCGTCAAAGTGAAACTGCCTGAAAAGTTTAAAATGCCAGAAATTAATCGCTTCGATGGGACCGGGAACCCAAAAATTCACATCAAGTTGTGCATGAACATCTTCCAATCTATGGGATGCATTCATGAGCACATAGTTATGCTGTTCCCTCGAACCCTCAAGAATGACGCACTATACTGGTTCCTAACTCTTGAAGCCTCCAAGACCCGAGTCTGGAAAGATGTTGCTAGAACTTTTATTGATCACTACTCTTACAACCAAGAGTTTGATGTCACCATCCGGGACCTAGAGACGACCAGGTAGAACATCAATGAGTCCTTCGCTGCGTTCTTGAGCAGATGAAGGAATAAAGTGGTCCAAATGATCCACAGACCTGTTGAGAAAGAGCAAGTACGTATACTGGTCAAGAACATGCAACCAGTGTACCAAGGCAAACTATTCTACCAGTCCATCTCAACATTTGAAGAACTGTTTGAAATTGGCACCAGAATAGAGGATGCCATCAGAGAAGGAAAGTTCAAGAATGATGAACCCAATCACTAGTCCAAGAGACCCAACTATCCCCTAGCCTCCTCAGATGTTAGTACGCATAGTAACCAACCAATGGACTACCCTCTCCGTACTGACCAGTCTATTCCTCCAAATCGCCCAAAAAGGCCCTCGCAAATTCTCCAAACTTGGTGTTCCCCTTTCCATAACCTTGGACCACCTACTCAGATAGGGCCACCTACAGCTTCTCCCTCACAAGCCGCTACCGGATCCCATACCCTCCCAATACAACATGAGCCTACGATGTGCTTACCACCAAAATCTAGGCCATGCCACCAATCAATGCATCCGCCTCTTCCATGACATTCAGAACCTCATATAGGATGTACCCTATACTAATCCTATCCACTATCTTGGCTTGGATCAACCACTCGATTGATCCCTTTTGATGATGCCAATGAGTGTTGAAGCTATGCAGTAAAGTGATGGTGTCTAGAACTTTTGCTAAAAAGAAAAAATAGAATAAGAATAACAAATGAGTCACCGTGACACTCCATTTGATACCAAGTCGAGTCTGATCTATGTTTCAAGTCTATTTCAAAAGTAGTCTTGTGGTCGAGTCCATCTATTATTTAAGTTCGGTTGAGTCTGTACCAAGAAATGCAATCCTTCTCCTTTAATGGAATGAAATCTCATTTTACTTAATCTGATGTGTCTAGTCATAAATGCATGAATCATCAAACTGAAATGTCACTTTTCAAATTACCATGGCTATTGCTCTGCTAGTATTTTTTCTGTAACAAAACAAAAAAGAATCCTGAAAGGTCAAAAGTTAAAGAAAAGTCGTACTTGCCTCAATCTTGAATAGCTGAGAATTGAATAGTCGTACTTTAAGAATTTAAAGACGTTCTTGCCTCAATCTTGAAAAGACATGTTTGAAACTGACTTGGGGCTTGTCCAACACCCTTTTTCCACCATTTCAAAGCCTTGAGCCCAATCCAATGGGGAGCCATACAATCTGTCTGTTAAAAGCAGTGCAGACTTAGTCCTTGATGGTAGCCAAACACTTTCAATGAGTTTCTTCTCCCCTTTCAAAACAAAAAAAAAAAACAAAACAAAAAAAAATAGAAAAAAAAAGAAAGAAGAAAAAAGAAAAGAAAAGCTCGCTAGGCTGAAAATCCGAAAGGGCACCTAGGCAAAAGTTAGAGCTGAAAAAGGTGTTGATTTCCAAGATCTGACCTTAGCCAGTTAAAATGATAGAGAAAATGAAAGGAAGAAAATTTTGGTGATATAGAGAATTGTACACTTCAAGGTACATCATGAGAACATGCCTGGATCACATTTCAAAAGGCTCAGAACGACCACAAATAAATTCTGAGAACTGATTTGCACATTCTGGAATTCTGAAATTGTGATCAAAAGATCTCAGAAGAATCAACTACATGAAAAGTAAAATTGATTGGCTAGGCGAAAGTGAAAATGATCAATCCTCAAGAAAGAAAAGAAAAGAAAAGAAAAGAAAAGAAAAGCAAAGAAAGGGAGATCGAAACTGAATCCTCTTATTCAAGGCTACCGCAAGTGAGCTAAGTTTGAACTTCTTTGGCGATTGGTTTGAAAAAACCCTCAACCGATTTCTTTCAAAACCTTGCCTTGAACTACGCTTGACCCGATTCCCACTCAGGGATATATAGGCAACCGCATCGGTTCGACCGACACCATCATAATCAACTCTCCCTCTTTTTCAAGGCCTTGCCTTGAACTACCCTTGATCTGATTCCTACTCGGGGATACGTAGGCAACTGCATTGGTTCGGTCGACACCATCATAATCAACCCCCCTTCTTTCAAAGCCTTGGCCCGAACTACGTTGGACCTGATCCCCACTCAGGGGTACGTAGGCAGACTTTTAAAAAGAAAAAAAGGATGCCTCGCTAGGTCGCAAATTCGAAAGGATGCCTAGGGAAAAATTAGAGCTAAATCCTAGGTAAGGAATTATAAAAGAGAGAAAAGAGCTCGCTAGGTCACCTCACCAGTACCTAGGAAAAAGTTATGAGCATATGAGAGATTAAAGTCACGGTCTTTGCCTCAAGCGAGAAATCACCTTCCACACTAGGGGCAAACTTTGGCTATCCGCCTTATTTGCTTGAATTTTACTAACTACCCTGCATACAAGGGGGCAAACTTCAGTCACCTACCTCGTTTGCCAGGGCCTCCAATAAACCATCATCCAAACTAGGGGCAAACTTCAGTCACCCACCTCATTTACCTATAAATTCCATTTCCTACACCTCAAACTAGGGGCAAACTCCATTTTCCTAACATGATCCCTTCACACCAAGGGCGAGTTTTCAAGTCACCAAGTTGTTTTGAAAATTTTGAAATAGAGCATCTTTTATTCTAAAAGCTAAGGCACTAATTCAAAGCACTTCGTAGGAGAAGTAGAGAATTGATTAGATCAATAGGGAGGAATTTTTAAAAACCAGATTAAAGTGCTATCATATTAAGATGAGGAGTGCACAAATAAGAAATGCGGTACATCGTTTATGACAAAGACACATTAAATTATGGCAATTTGGGAGCTTCGTGTCGTTGCTTTTGACGAGTCAATCCTTCTTTGGTTGAGTCAGTAATAAAAGTGCATCAAAGTTCAAGGTTTCATACAAACCTTTCCATCATCATTCCTATCACTTCCATTCGTCCAAAATGGTCTCAAATGTGTGGGTTTAAAGTGATTCCACATTATAAAACCTGTGGATACAAGCAGAAGTTTTGAACACTGTTACTGCACTTGTCAAGGCTGCAACATGATAAGAGTCCTAAGAATCTCAAACATTGGTGACACCCCAATCATGCTCACCTGATACAAATCAGTCCATAAGATCCATTGGCTATCTTCCTCCAGTTTCTCACCAACCAAATCAAAATCATGTCGGAAATTTCCTTCATCCCCAGCGGATTTGCTCTATTCCCAGTGCAACCATCCCCTCCCCAGCATAATCTTCTCATCATCAGCAAAGTCATCTCTAGAAAAGTCCCTGAATAAATGTGGTGTATCCCAGTCAAAACCTCATCTGCTCCTTAGAATAAACCATTTTTATCTCAAAAAGGGTTGTCACCTTTCCCACATAATTAGTTCACTCCTAACTGCCTTGTCCACAGAAGAGATATTTTTCTTCCAACAAGTTCAATTCATCTTCAGTACAATCACTTCTTCCATTGGCTCTCAAAAGTGTCATTTCATTCCTAGCAAATTCAGTTTTATCCCTAGCAGGTTTCTCAATTAGTACATTGTTAGTCCAATCCATGACAATCATAGTAGTTCACTATCAACTCGTCATCTTGATTAGTACATCATCAGTTCAAGCCATGAAAGTCACAATAGTTCACTGTCGACTCGTCATCTTGATTAGTACATCATCAGTTCAATCCATGACAGTTACAGTAGTTCACTGTCGACTCGTCATCTTGATTAGTACATCATCAGTTAAATCTATGACAGTCACAGTAGTTCACTGTCGACTCCTCATCTCGATTCGTACATCTTCAGTCCAATCAATGACAGTCACAGTATTTCACTATCGACTCATCATCTCGATTCGTACATCGTCAGTTCAATCTATGACAGTCACAGTAGTTCACTGTCCACTCGTACATCATCACTTCTTCCGATCACGGTTAGTCCAACTGTTGATCAACTCCATGATAATCATAGTAGTTCACTGTCGACTCATCTTTTTGATTCGTACATCCTCACTTCTTCCAATCACGATTAGTCCAACTGTTGATCCAATCCATGATAGTCATAGTAATTCACTGTCGACTCATCATCTTGATTCGTACATCGTCACTTCTTTCAATCACGATTAGTCTAACTGTTGATCCAATCCATGAAAGTCATAGTAGTTCACTGTCGACTCATCATCTCGATTCATAAATTGTTAGTTCTTCCGATCACGATTAGTCCAACTATTGATCCAATCCATGATAGTCACAGTAGTTCACTGTCGACTCGTACATCATCAGTTTTTTCGATCACGGTTAGTACAACTGTTGATCCAATCCATGATAGTCACAGTAGTTCACTGACTACTCCTCATCTCAATTTGTGCATCGTCAGATCATTAATCATCATTAGTTTACCATCAGTCTCATTCAAAATATGTCGTGTTCATCATTCTCATTAAAAACTTAGGCTTCTATGTCCATTAATGGGGCTTCCATGTTCATCGCTTGACATCTCAGGCTTTCATGTTCATCACTTGACGTCTCAGAACTTCTGTGCCCGTCTCCTAATTTACAAGGCTTCCATGTCCATCGGTTATCTGTCAAACTTCATCTTTAATTATTGTCCTCAAGGACCCCACATCCGATCCCATTCGCTTGTGAAGCACACTTTCCAAAATTCAAAAGTTTACTCCAAGACCCATAGTCTTTAAACCTTGGTGTCCCTATTCGGGTCAATAACTGCATCACAGTCAGAAACACTAGCATAACATAAGTCCACTCGGAGTGTATACACCCCACAGCACCAGTTCATACTAGGATCAGAACACTAGGCATGAAAGGACTCATTACACAATTCATATCACATCCACGAATTGCATATCATCCTCATAGCATAGCATCCGCCTGTCTTGTTGTGCATGTGTGATTTGTTTCTTTGGGCCCTGAACTACGTCCTGGTCTGATTCCACTTGGGATACGTAGGCAGCTCACCAAGAGCACGACCAGCACTAGCCTCAGCATCATCCTTGCATCTTTTGCAACACTTCTATCCTAAATCTATAGCCTCCAAAAAGACCTGTCACTTCAAAACTTTGGCACTCGCTTGCGACATGCGTTGCCTTGCAAATTCATGCCAAAGAGGGGCAAACTGTAGACACCCCATTTTGTCAGCTATCAGATTTAGGAGATCCATAGCTTGGTGGTTTAAAATGATCAAAATGACTCAAAAAGGACTCTTGGAAGTTATTTTTATCTCTGGAAATGCTCAAAAAGTGGTACAAATGACCAAAATTCCTTTGAAAGCCCAAACACTCCTAGATTTGGACCGAAAGTTCTGGAAACATGCTATGTCGTAAGAAAAGTCATAAAATGAGTTTTCAAGCAAAATCAGATGAAATCGTCAGCTCCCAGAGACCCCCAAAATTCCCGAAAGTTCCCCGTTGACCGGTTTGACCGAAGTTAGACTAGATTTGACCAAGGTTTGACTGAAATCATCCAAATTGGCCGAAAAGTTCCAGGATCATTCTAGATCATGAGAAAAGTATTAAAATGAGTTTAAAAAAAAATCGGACGAAAACGTCACCTCTTGGGAGCTCCCAGAGGTTCCCAAAACTTCCCGGGAATCCAAGGTTTGACCGATTTGACCTAAAAGTTGACTTTGAAACCGGAGCACTGTATTATTTTTCAAACATTATTCATGAATACTAGAGGTCAATAGCTTTCCAACGGTATATTGCACATAATTTTTGGATTTAAAACGAATTATTATGAATTCCAAAGGGGAAAAAGGCGATCAAATCGACTTTTATCGCGAATACCGCAAAACTTTTTAAAGTGACCTATCTCTGAACTATTTGTTATGTAAAGTGGACTCCATTACCTTTCCAACGGTATATCACAACCTCAGTTTGGAGTTCATACGCATTTTTTTTGAATTTTGGATGAAATAGGGCCTTTTCGCGAATACCGAAACCTCTGGGGGCCTTAAAAGAATTATCTGGATGAATGAGGCCCCAGGCCGGAGCGGCACTCTCCTCCAGAGCAGTTCATTTTTGAAATTTCTTTTGGGGGTCCATTTTGATTAATTAGAAACCAAAACGACGTAGCTCTATATTTTTAGTTGTTTGGGACCAATGGGAGTACTTCTAAAACCCCAAAACCACCCCAAATTGGCCTATATAAACCCCCCTTGACTTCTCATTTTGGGGGTGTCAAATGCAAGCTTTGAAAAGTTTTAGAGATAAGGTTAGAGTAGCGAGACAAGAAGCTTCATTCTTTGATTTTCAAACAAGAAAGTGAGTTCTAAACTTTGTTTTTACTTCATTACTTCTATTTACTTCACATTCAATACATCCAACTACCATTTTAGTGAGTATTTATGAGAGAGGAAGCTACTTCCATGTCCAAAGTCACCACATATGAGTGAAACATCAAGCTACAAGTCCAAAATAATCGTGAATATCATCTATTGATTGCTATATACTTGCTTGTTTACTTTGATGTTCATCTCCTCTTATCTCATTTGTTTTTCTTGTTCCTGTTTACTTACTAGTTCATCATCATATAGATGATGACATGAAGTTTGAGGTGAGTGAATCCTTATGGATAGTAGCTCTTGACCTCAAAAACATGTTTGATAGATGATGATTACAACATCAATACATCCCCATGTATTCTTGAGGTTATTTCCAAAATAAAACAATGTCTCCAACAATCTTGGAGGTTCTTGATATGGGTTCAAATGTTGATATTTCAAGTGGTCATAATCTCCATTTAAGAGCTGAAAAAATACTTTCAAAACCCCTATTTCAAAACCCCTCTAAAAACCCCAATATTGGGATTCCAAGAAATTAAACTTATTTCTCTCAAAAAATCTTCAAAATAGTGAGTTATTTAGTTTCAACGAATTATTCTGAGTTCAATACTTAAGGTATAGATGTAAGACCACTTGGAAAGTCTTCTTAACTCATTATAGAACTGTTTGCTAGTATTTGTGTGGGCATGCCAGAGCCACACGGGCTCGGTGTAGGTGCAAACTAATTTCCTATATTACTTGTGTGAGTGATACACAAGGCTTTAGATCTGACCTCTAACGAGGTGATTGTGTGTGATGAGTAGGAAAGTATCCTCACCAAAAATTCCTTGGCAGTACTGAAGCGCACAAGCCAAATAGTGTAGAGTTTACTAGGTAAACAAATCACAAACGATTAATAAAATACAGATTTTATTAAGTGTTTGGAAAACATAACATATAAGCAAAGAATAGAATCAGAACAGGCTCTGACTGTTCGTAAGAATGAAAACAGTAAAGAAAATAACAAATGAGGGTAGACCTATTTGCTATGAATGTAGAAAGAACATAAAGGTTTGAATGCTTTGAATGTTTTTTGGATGCAATGTGTGCTGTTTTTCGAGATGACGCGGAGTCCGTTTGCAGCTTGGCCAGTCTGCTGTATTTGTAGCGGCCATGGAGGTCTAGATAAGGTAGGAAATAACTGATGAATCATTATCTGGTAAAAAATACCAGTTTATTTCCATAAACTGCTAAAATCTTCCATCTTCAAATATATATATATATCTCTTGAATGTAGTCCATCTTGTGGCTTGGTCCGACTTGCTTCCCCTTCAAGTAAAAGATAATAATATGGTGATATTATCTCCTTCCATATCAGATAATGCTTCCTATATGTGATAATTTTTCCTCCCATAAAAGATAATATCAAAAATATTATCTTTTCATATTCTTAATTTATCACAATAATAGGGAAACATTCACCAATATTTAGAGTTTGTAGGTTGATACACTTCTCAAAAGTGACCAAACCATATCACCTTCTCCACATCGGGCTGAATCATTGCTCAATCCAACTAAAGTCATAGTGGCCACGTGTAGGTCCTAATTTGATCAGAATTAATGTGACAATTGAATGGCCACGTGGCCTAATTGACATACCAAGCCAGGCAACTGATGAATATAGAAGCAAAAATATGTAAATGCCTGATGAAAATAATGAAAGCCAACTTAGCTTTTGTCAACATTAGAATCACTGGTGGGCCCGAATATGTTAGTGTCTTCCATGCTCACCAACCAAAGCCAATTAGATTTTGACATGGCCTTGGGCCCACCATACTTTGACCTCATCAACAAGTAGTACAAATGAGACCCCAAAATCCACATGCCCGATGGAGTGGAGTCATAGCTCGATGGTTGCGTTGAGGCCGACCAATAAAGGGGTGGATGTTGAATTGATGAATTGATTAAGGATCAATAATTACGAAATGGTCAATCAAAGATACCAAATTTACTTACCAACACTACACCAAAGCAACAAATTTGTCACCCTTATTTTCGCTAATTTTGTCACTGTCTTCAGCAGTGACAAAATTGTCACTGTCCTTGACAGTGACAAACAGTGACAAGTTGAAATTAGTGACAAAATTAATATATCGTCAATGCTTATAGCAGTGACAATACTCATGGTACAATTGTCACTGCCGTAAACAGTGACAAATATGACCTAAACAATTTAGAAAACGCGCTAAAACAACCCCTCCTACCTCCTCCCAATATTTCATTTCCCCCCAACCATTTCTTTTCCCTCACTTTACCAAAACCCTTACCAGAGAGAGAGAGAGAGAGAGCCCAATCCCCCCAATATTTCTTTTACTCCCGGCCATTTCTCTACCCTCGCTTTGCTGGTTCACGTTTGCTCCATGAACATACTTATCTAAACTCCCAATCTCAGGTAACAAAAACAAATCACAGTTATCTCTCTCTCTAGCATGTATATGTAAGCTACGAGCCAAGCCATCCGAACCACCTCCGGCCTCGCCATGGTGGCTGT
This sequence comes from Hydrangea macrophylla, assembly GCA_033977485.1. Lineage (NCBI taxonomy): Eukaryota > Viridiplantae > Streptophyta > Magnoliopsida > Cornales > Hydrangeaceae > Hydrangea > Hydrangea macrophylla. Next base: position 37,927,119 of record CM066990.1, read on the forward strand.
GATGTCGAAGCCTCATCGGTGCCCCCAGATCGCCACCACCTCACCGCTGCCGCCGTCTCCAACACCTTTTTCAGCGTCATTGTCTCTTTCTTTATCTTGTTCGGTAATATATTTTTTGCTATACACTCACAAATCTGCGCCAACCCAGATCTACAAAGATCTACACACATAACTTCATGTGAGTGGATCTATGTGTAGATGCACACACAGATCTAATTTGTAAGGGTTTTACATAAGGGTTTTTTTTTTTTTTTTTTTTTTTTTTGATTTGGGAAATTTTTCATTGAAGAACATCTGGGTACAGCTCAGTTCTGCTTAGAATTGCAGAATTTGGGTTTTTTACGCTTCAATTGGAAGACTATTGATCGCATAGTAGTAAATACTAGGGGCTGCATTTATGGGTTTATTTCTTTTTTCTTTTTAAACATTTGGATATGGTTTGTTTTTGCTTTATATTGCTGGTGGTGCGTCTTTCATGTGAGATAAAGATTGTTCTGGGTCACATGCCCAATATCTACTAATAAGATACCATGTTTTATATATTTTTGGTCTGTCCTTGGGGTACGAGACTTTGAAATGTGGGGGATGGTCAGTTCTGATTTCAACATTTACTTGACATTGGTCACAAAACTCATGATAAAATTAGAGACATAGTTTGTGAACTTTGGTTGTAGATTTTATCTTTGTTTCATTTTCTGAAGTGTCTGGGTGTGAGTTAGTTTTGATTTATTTTGTCATATTTAAGATTTACAATGGTATTTTACAAAGCTATTACTTGGGGTACATGATTGTTTCCCTCACAATTGTTTTACTAATTTTATTCAGTAATGTTTGGGGCATACCCTTGCATATCCAAAAGACATCCACACCCTGAGGTGGACCAATGAGAAGAGAGAGAGACTGCGGGGTCCACTGTCAATCTCTTCTCATTGGTCCACCATAGGGTGTCGATACTTTTTGGGTGTGTAAGGGTGTACCCCTAGTATTGTTGAATTTCATTTACTATTTGGGTGGATGGTTGTAAGAGATGAAGATCCTAAGCTATTGTAGTATTGTTAATCACGCATCCAGAGAAAACAAAGAGAATTTCTGCTCCAATTTAATTTTTCTACATTGGAGAAGTGGTTTTGATCATTTAAAATTGTTTTTTAGAATGATTTTGCTGAGTTTATTTCGCTGAATTTGTGTGCTTGCAGTCCAATATAACTGCATGCACAGCAGACTTGACGGCCTCTTATCCTGATTCTGTGCGTCGATTTGAAGCTGTTTTCCAGTATATGATTGGACTCCTAGCCTTTTCCTTATTGTGTCAGCACTTTCTTTTTGGCTAGTCACTACACCAAAAGGTACATTTGAATTTCCACCATCAAATGTGTCGGCACTTTCTTGAATTTCTTGTAGCAGCACCATCAACCCTTCACCATTGAATTTCCATTGGAAGTTGTTTTAGGTTGTATGACTATCAAAGCATTTAGGTAACAAAATTGGAATTCAAATTTGGAACCATATCATTTTTCAAATATATATCATGACAATTCAAAGCATTATTTGTTTAATTTATGTTTGTTTGGTTTATGCCAGGCCATGTAATGGTGCAGTCAACCGATACCTTGCGGTACTTTCAACAATTATGGCTCCATATATGCATACTCGGTATGTCTTGGTTAATATTTTTGATTTTTGGACAACCAAATGCCTCTTCTAGCCTAATGTTTTAGTTTGGTTAATATTTATATATCATTGTTTCTTTGTGTATATAGTCTGGAAAGGTTTGTTAAGGATGAGAAAGTTAAAAAAAATTAAAAAAATTTAGCTTTACTACATTGGCTTGAAGCTGTAAGTAGAATACTTATTCCTTACTTTCTTTTTCCTTTTTTGTTTCTGTTTTTGTGCTTTGTGATTTTTCTTGTATATCTATCTTATATTGGGCAACGATGTGGGTCCCAAAAAGAATTGATCAAAAGGGCCAAGAGTTCACCATTTTACCAACTTTGAATCTTGACCTTTTTCCACACCACATCTATTCTTTACCCATATATTTACACATCCAACGGTAAAAAAAATAAACTCACGGACACAAATGAGGTATCTTATAACTTCCTCCCTCTCATTTCTCCCTCTAGCCAATATTTTCTCTCTCCCCATATCCACTTTCACATGAGATAGAATTGAATCCAATGGTTACCAAATTAAAATCAACACCTTTTAAATTTTAAAAACTTTCAGTTATTAAGTATAGGGAGAAGAAATCTTGAATAAATTTTTTTTATCTCCATCTCTCTCACCATATCTCCTCACTCACCAAACTTCCCATATATCACGTAATCTCACTGTATCCAGCTCTCTTCATCAACTTCTTCATCCTCGGCCACCATTGCATCAAACACATGTAATCTCATGATCTTTTTATGTCTTTATTTAAATCATTTGGTTACAAAAACTACAAATTTCTGCATATATATTTAGGTTGTTTTATGTATATGTGCTTTGATAAATGCATTTTTTGGTGCCAAAAAAATAAAAGAAAAGAAAATAGTAAAAAGTTCTCCAACAATTTGTCAAACCAAAAAACTATCGATCAAATTTGGATTCATGGGAGTTCAGAATTTGTTTCCTCTCTGTGTTTTATAATTTTGTTACCTCTTTTTGTTTTTGGAATTCAAACATATATATATATGTATATATATTTTTTAATTCTTCGAGTGTTTTTGGATGTATTTGCTCATCCAAATAAACTAAGAGTTCACCATTGAATTCTTCGAGTGTTTTTGTCCTTGGCTAGAATTACTGATACTTATAATTAAAGATTTTTCATATTTTATGTTGCTACTTTCACTTTTGAAGTCTATTGTGTTGCTATTTTCTCCTCACAATAGTAATTTGAATTTTTATTATCATTTTCAGAACATTCCATAACATGTGGTTGTTTCCTTTAGGTGACTCGACTTAATGCAAGCTATCCAGGGGGCTTGGATCTTATATTAGAATTGTTAGAGAACTCTTAGCGCACTTAAAAAGCGGAAAGAACCCATTTGATGGCTTTACAACTCCATTAAGTTAATAGTCTTAGAATCTTTTGAAAGCTTTATATATTTTTTATTTGTTTGACTTCTTTTAAAATAAATGTCAAAACATTAATTTGACTTATTACAAAGGTGAAGGTTTTGTTTTTTCATAGATTACATTCATTTAGAAGTAGAAGAATTGTGTAACTATGAAGATGAGGTTTGCTTAGAATTCACAGCGGGCCTTTTGGATGAGTTTTGCCATTGAAATTTTGTAATTACCAAAAGTCAAAATGCAAGAGTTAATGGATGAGTTGTGATTGTAGCCTGTAGTTGTATTTATTTTTTCGTTACCAAGTTCTTGCAATATATATATATGTATATATTTTATGTATTACCAAGTATTATGAGCTTTTCAGTTTTTATGAATTTGCAGGGAACTTTCCCAATTCTCATGGAAGCACCAAATTTGAATGTTCTCAACATCCTACTTTTGATGAAAAGAAGTAATTCACTCTTTCAATTTTTTTTTAAAGAAATTGTTCGTTTGTACTTCTATATTGATTGAATTGTGAACTTTTCATTTGTTGAATGAATTGTAATTTTGGTTTTTTTTTTAGTGACTATTGTGATAGATATCCTTTCATTTTACATTTTTTTTATTCCATTTTGAATTTCTCTGTTTGGCTGTGTATGGAACAGTAAGGAACCACACCATTGTTAGTCTTGCTTTGAATTTCTTCATTTAGTACTCATAGTTAACCAATTAATTTTCAATCTGTAATTTATTTTTCATGTCTTATAGTACTTACTGTGCCATGAATCAGTGAAAATTTTCTAAAAAGTAGCGGGCAATTGATGATATTCTTTTGTAATTAATAATTCAAGTTCCATGGATTTGAATAAGGTTGATACAAATACAGCAGTAAGTATTATTTGGTCTGTGAATCTATATGGATTGTGCTTATTATGCTTTTTTTATTTTGCATGACACCAGGTGTGTATTCAATGTGTGATGCCCCTGCTCTCTCACATGTCCATATATATATATGTATATATATATATTTTCAGGGTAGGAGCCATATAAAATTTCTGGTAGGCTAGATCAACTACTGCTAACTTGCATCCTTGAAGGAAAGGGCCATAAGGTTAGTTTTGTTTTTCTACTTAAAATTCAATTGGGTATGCTTGAAATGGTACACCAAGGTCTCAACAGTACCAAGGCATCTTGAGCTTTTGAAATCAATGTCCTAATGAACTTTGATGCACATGTTAGATTCTTTATGTAATGATCCCAATATGGCAATATGTAAAATTAGGATAAGAAGATGTGAAGTTGTAACAATTTGAGAGAATTTTGAATCATTTAATATCATTTTCTTATCTGCAAACTGAGTTCATGGTTGAATTTCCTACTTTAAAAGATTTATTAAACATTTTTTTTACCGAGCCCGCGGGCACGGGTTCGTACTAGTGCATTTATATGTGTGAAATTATCTGTCAGAGTACTACGTAGGAGCAGAAAATTGTTTCAGCACTTAGCAGAAAATTGGTACTAAATTTGATTCAGACTCGAGAGCTATATAGAAAAAAGGTGGAGACTCAGCCCTATATGAATATACACGTTACTGCCATTTTTCTTTGTTGAATCAAATGCCTCTTGCTGCCATTTTTCTAGTGAATATTGTTTGAATGGTTTATCTAGCTATCTTATCATTATATTACGAAGTTTTCACCTGCTGGTTGGATTTGAATTCTTTCTAGCTAATCAAAATACAAGAAATTTATCTCCAAAAACACTAGAAAACTACCATTAAAAGGGTATATTAGGCCCCACCTTCTTATCCAGATCGAACATGGTTGTCAAAGCATCATCACAAAATGGTCACACATATTAACACAAAGCTGTATCTAGGACTCGAGCTGTTTTACATTCCTGTATGTGATGTAGCGATGGCCACAAATTTAATTATTTGAGCAGTCTAGGTAATGTTTTTGGGTGCCAAAGACTCAGAAGATTGCATTAAAATAGTCGAGTGAACTTACCCAGTGAACATTGTCCTTTGCCTAAAAAGAACCTGCGGGTTAGCGGGGCAGCAGGATGACTTATTATTTCTAAATTTAAAAGTTCTTTCATTTTTAAAAGTCTCGATATTGAGTATGTAACTCTAGTTATTCTCAGTTTTTCATTAGTCCAATTATGATTCAAAATCCAACTAATTTCATTTTTAAAGATCTTGATCACTTTTATCTTCCAAAGATCGACATCCATTTTAAAATTTTTGCTAATGTCAACAATGCCAAATTGTAAGTGCTAAGACTTTTGCTTCATTACGTGAGCTTATAATAAACTCCAATAAAGTGTAAAAAGGGAAAAAAAGAAACCGAAAAAATCTTAACGTGTACATAGTAAAGTGTAAGTGCTAAGACTTTTGCTTCCTTTTTGTTGGTGAGGCTAGGAGGGCTAACAAAGTGTGCATGAACAAGCTACATGGTGGAGGTACTAAAATATTTTTTAGCCTAAACTAATAACCTAATGCATGTTGTTTTAAATAGGTATTGTTTAGTGTTAACAGTGCTATTTTATTCTTAATTTATTTGTCTAACTAATTTATGGCACAATAGTGTTCATCCTGAATGGGAGTTGTTGACCATTAGTTTCATGCATAAATACTTTCCTATGCTGCTGATGAAATTAATTGAGTGGAAGTTGATATTTGGTTGTTGGGATGAGGGATTAGCTAAGGGAGGATACCTTCCCTGAGAAAAATTATCCGAAATTTCAAAAACTCTGAGGTAATAGAATCATTCAACTAGATGTGAGTTTTTCTAGAACTGTTGGAAACTCGTCTGGTTTATTGCCAATGCTCGTCTTAGCCGAATGGTAAACCCATCGGGACTCAGTAGGTAGCTACCTCATGAGTCGAACCTTGAAATTATGTTGTAGTAGTCATTACTGCTCTGAGTTTTTAGAATTCTATCTCAATTCAAATAAGTTATAGCTTTTATTGTGACACGTTTTCTATTTTTCATTTTCACTTTTGCAGGAATTAGAGGAATTGTCGGAGGATGGGAGATGACTTTGGTTTATGAGTGAATTTTATGTTTAAAATTGTTGGATGTCATTTATTTCATAGTCTGAATGTACTCACTAAAGAAATGTTAGCTACTTTGTATCTATCACTTTGATTTTTCTATGTAAATATATCTTTTGTAATGGCTATTACTGAAATTCCATTTTATTTTGTTGGGTGATTCGTGATTCTTTAATGATTTACCACAATAGTAGCAAAAAAATAAAGGAACATTATGTCTAGTGATAAATTGGGTAATCTGAGTAACAATTTGTCACGGTTCGTAGCGGTGACAATTTGTCACTGCTTTCATATTTTGTCACCACAATTGTCAATGTGTAGGGAAGTGACAAATTTGTCACGGTTCAGTGCGGTGACATATTTCATATTTTGTCACCACAATTGTCAAGGTTCACAGAAGTGACAAATTTGTCACGGTCGGAGCGGTGACAAATTTCATATTTTGCCACGGTATGTAGCGGTGACCAATTTCATATTTTGCCACAGTCCAAACCCCCTTTTAGGGGTACGAATTGTCACGGTCCAAACCAAAATTGTCACTGCTTTGAGCGATGACAAATTTTTTTGTCACCCCCGAAATTATCATGGTCTGGAGCAGTGACAAAGGGTCTTTGTCACCGCTAAGAGCAGTGACAAATCGGCCAATCTAGGGCTGTGCAAGTAGTGGCCCACAATGTCACCTCCCGAATTTGCCACATATATCCATGGTTAGTCCAATTGACTTGTGTGTAATCGGTGTTGTGAGTCCGATTAAAAAGATCTAATCGGCCTTAAATAACTTTGAATTAAAAAGTGTATTTTTTAGGTGCAAACAAGAACACCCATGATTTTTGGCTTGACTTGAAAGCACTTGAAAGGGGTCCATTTTTGTCCAAACACTCCTTCCAAACATTCTGCCTCTGCTATCACAGCAGCTAGGTTGATTTTCTACTTGTTTTACAGAAAACTCTTCCAAAGAGGGTGGTCCCAACTTATTTTTCCCTTAAACTTCAGTGTCTTAGGGAACTTTCCAAATAATATGGGCCTCTAGATATGTTGTTTTCATTTTCTAAGATTTTTCAACATTTGAGTCGACAGTACGGACTCTGTTTCTCAGTAACCTCTATTGTTTATATGATTTATCTCAATCTGTAATAGTTATTGAAGATTGGATTTTTGATTTGTGTTCTAGACACAATAAAAATTATCACCATAAAGAATCATGTATTAAAAACATTCCTAACCCTACTTTTTAATTTCTCCAAGATCAAGTCACTATTCTGTCCACTATTCACAGCAAACATTCTTTTACTTTCATTCTTTGATTTGATGCTTACATACACTCCAAATTTGTTCATATTTGAGGAAGTAGTCCATACTACATTTGTACATATCCTATGATGATTTCCTCCATGCATTCATTCATCTTTTGAGACTTATAAGTCACTTTAGAAAGTCTATGTACACAAACACACAACAACCTTTGCACATCCAAGGATCATGCATTGCATTCATGCAAGATTTGGGGTTTTTGTGACCCCTAATCTAATAAGATTATAAGGAATAAACTAGATCATACGTTCATGCTCCCCCTCGATTAATTCTTCCTTTCTCATCCATCCCGGGGATTGAGTGGTCTTCTTTTCTGAAAGATTAACATGCATCATATTAGCTTGCTAAGCATTTTTTGATTTCTTTGATTAATTTGTTTCAAGAACAATTCATGTCCCCTTAGATTAGGAAAACTTTATTACTTGATATGTTATTAGACGATTTTTCTTAGGTTTGTTCGCGTGATCTTTCACTTTGCATTGTGTGATGCTTGGCTTAGATCTTATGAATGATATCTTATCTTTAGATCTTCCAATTCAAGTTTCTTATGTGATGTAATATACCTATCATAAATATTAACTTTTGAACAAAGCATAGTATAAGATGATTATTTGGATGCTAATTGAGGCCCGTCGAAAGACGGGGCGAGTTGAGGGTGTTTTAGTCGTGACAAAGGCTCCTTCCACTCTCGTACCAAAACCCTGAGCCAAGTTCTTTGGTTATGAAGGACCGGTGCCCTTTATCCGTTTGGGTGAGTCAAATTGATTTTCTTGGTTCCCTAAAACAAGAGGGGTTGATTATGATGGTGTCAGGTTGCTTTTGTGGGTGGAGAGACCGAACCGATGTGGTTGCCTACGCATCCCCGAGTGGGAATCAGGTCGAGCGTAGTTCAAGGCAAGGTCTTGAGAGAAAAGGGGGTTTTTCAAACAAATCGTTATATAAGTTCAACTTTGGGTGACTGGTGATAGCCCGGAATAAGAGGATTCAATTTCGATCTCCTTTTCTTTTCTTTTTCTTTTTCTTTTTCTTTTGAGGATTGATCCTTTTCACTTTCGCCTAGCCAGTCAATTTTTCTTTTCACATAGTCGATCCATGTGAGATCTTTCGATCACGATCTCAAAATTTCATAATGCGCATGTTAGCTCTCAAAATTTGTTTGTAGTCGTTCGGAGCTTTTTGAAATATGATCTAGACACATTCTTGTGATGTATCTTGAAGAGTACAATTCTCTGTATCGCCAAAATTTTCTTTCTTTCATTTTCCCCATCATTTTGACTGGCTAAAGTCAGATCTTGGAAATCAATACCTTTTCAGCTCTAACTTTTGCCTAGGCGTCCTTTCGGGTTTTCAACCTAGCGAGCTCTTTCTTTTCTTTTATTTTATTTTCTTCTTTTTTTTTCTTTTCTTTTTTTTTTGAAAGTGGAGATGAAACTTACTGAAATGTTTGGCTACCTTCAAGGACTTTTCAATTGTATAGATTGCATGGCTATCAATTGGGTTGGGCCCAATGCTTTGAAATGGTGGAAAAGGATATTGGGCAAGCCCCAAGTCAGTTCCAAGTACGTCTTTTGCAGATTGAGGCAATAGCATCTTTAAATTCTTAGAGTAAGGCTATACAATTCTCGACCCTTCATCAGTGTCAGTGCGAAATCGACTTTGACCTTTTAGGATTCTTTTTTTTATTTGATGCAAAAATTCATTAGCAGACTATTATCCATGGTAATTTGAAAAGTGACATTTTAGTCCCATGATTCATGCATTTATGACTAGACACATCAGACCAAGCAAAATAATTTCCATCCATTAGCGAAAGAGAGGGATTACAGTACTCGACATAGACCCATAACAACTCGATGACAGACAAACTCAACCATAAGACCAAACATGAAATAGACTCAAAACATAGAAGAGACTCGATTTGGTCTCAAATGGAGTGTCTTTGTGACCCATTTTTTTTTCAGCAGCAGCTCCAACACTATTGCTCCATTGCACGGATTCAACATTCATGAGTGTCAGTGAAAGGGATCATTTGAAAGGATAGGCCAGGGGGCTTAGGTGACATGGGGTTGAGTGGGTGGTGGCTCGATGATTCTTCGGTCAATGAGGTCTTGGATATCATGGCGGAGACATATGCACCGGTCGGTGTCATGGCCTGGGCCTTGGTGGTATGCACATCGTTTAGAAAGGTCACAGTTAGGTGGTGGGGGATCGGCATGAGGTTGAAGGAGTTGGAGGTGTCCCTTTTTTAGCAGGCGGCCTAAGGCTACGGAGAGGGAGATATCTAGCTTGGAAAATTCACGGGGTACACTATTTTGGTAAGGATGGCTAGGCGAGCTGGTTTGGTTTGTGAGCTGGTATGGTTGGGGAGAATAGGCCATGGGTTGGTTACTAAGGGCGTTGACATCCAAAGGGTTTCGGGAGTAGTCGGGCCTTTTGGACTGGCTTTGTGATTCTTCATTCTTGATTTTCCCTTCCCTGATTGCATCCTCAATTCTAGTCCCAATCTCAAACAGTTCTTCAAATGTTAAGATGGACTAGTAGAAGAGTTTTTCATGGTACACCGGCTGTAGATTCTTGATCAATATCCGGACTTGTTCCTTTTTGACTGGTCGGTGGGTCATTTGGGCCACTTTGTTCCTCCATCTGCTCAAGAACGCAGCGAAGGAATCACTGAAGTCTGTCAGGTAGTCTCCAGATCCCGGATGGTGACATCGAGCTCTTGTTGTAGGAGTAATGATCAACGAAGGCCTGGACTATATCTTCCCAAGTTTGCATCTTAGAATACTCCAAGGTCAGAAACCAGGATAGAGCATCCTTGGCGAGGGTTTGAGGGAACAACATTTTGATGTGCTCATGGGTGCAACCTATTGATTGGAAAACACTCATGTAGAACTTTACATGGCTCTTCAGATTCCCAGTTCCATCAAAATGATCAATTTCAGGCATCTTGAAGTTCTCCGACAGTTTCAGCTTAACAGGCTCAAAATGGCCTTCCAGATCTAGCATGTAGTCATCGATCCCTTTTCTTTTCCTCAGTACGCTTTCTAGCTTGTCAACCTTGTCCATTTTTTCTTGGAATTTCTTCTCATACGCAGGTGGCGGGAGCCCTTGAAACCATTCTTCTTCTCCGTCGTTCTCATGTATACCGACGGGAGGTGGTACAAACCTCAGTGGTAATGGCAGCATGAATCCCAGTGGTGGTGGGAACCTAGGTGGGTATTGCGGCTGCTGCTATTTTAGTTCCTCCATGAAGGCTAAAACTTGGGCCAACCGGTCAGACTGTTGGTTGATCATTTCTGTCATTCTTGCTTCCAAACCTTCTAGATCCATAAAGCTAACTGATCTTGTCAAAATCAAGATATGAAAAGTGTACTTTACTTTTCTAAAGATTTGTATTCGTGAAAGTAAAGATTGAACCCACAGAGATTGATTAACTACCGCGCTTTAATTTTAAAACCTAAATTTAGCTAATTTAAGAAAAACAGATTTTGATTTGATTTTAATTAAAATAATAACAATAAAAGTAAATCTAAATTATGAAAGCAATTAAATAGTTGTTTTTATAATAAGTTTAAGAAACCTAGGATTACAAATCCACCACTAGCTTCATAGTAAGGGTATTTATGAATTACTTTAGCTTATTAAGTTGGATGATAATGGGGAATTGTAGCTACAAGCCCAATTCCTCCATCAAGAAAATAACTCTGGTTCAAGAACCAACATAATCCATCTTCGGTTAGCACGAATTATCCCACACTAAACTAGGATTGTGGTATAATCCGTCTAATCTAGGCATGGACTATTCGGATACTTGATAGCACAATTCAATTTAAGCACCATTACATGTAAATAATCTAAACAAGCACAGCAAGCATAGATCATTGAGCACACTACCATCAAAATAGATCTAAGACAAGAGTAAACTTTGAAAGTAACGATTTAATCAATAAAAGCACGATTTATTCATAAAAATCCTCAGAACATGTAACTGTCATCCACACATAATAAAACTAAAATAAAAACATAAAATACACCCTATTACTTGGCTAGGGTTTCAATGAAACCCTAGATCTTGAGTTTAGTTGTCCATAGAAGCGGCAGATGGCAAGTAGTTGATGGAGGAGGCCATGGGAATCCTTGATCTTCTTCTTCTTCTCCTTGCTTCCCTCCCTTCAATGGCTGAAAGTATGGTTGTATATTGTGTGTATAACAATTGCCACCCCCTAATTTGAAGTAAAATAGGGTATATATAGATTAGTAACATGTTTTGGAAGCTTTCCTAATCCAATTCGTACTAAAACTGCTGTATTTAGCTTTCCAGACGTAGTTAGGCAGTTTCGTTCGCGTAGGAATCTTCAGAATACCGAATTACACGTATTTGATTTTTACACAGGTCGCGCGAGCGATTTTTAGTCTGTCGCGCAAGCGGGTCGTGCGAGCAAAGTGCCTTTTTCAGCTTCTTTCTTCCTGCTTTTTCTCCTTATTTAACCTGGATTAGTGTTTCCTTCCAAAACCTGCTCTAAAATAGAAAACGAAATAAAAATACATAAAAACAGGATAAAATTTGCTAACAAATGTAAATTAAGGCATGTAATTAGGATCTGTTCTCTCCCAATCACACCCCCAAACCTACATTTTGCTAGTCCCCGAGCAAAAAGAAAATCAAAATAAAACTACTAATAAAACTCTAGAACAATATGTTTTCTAATTAGCAGTCCTGCCGCGGCACTGGTCCACTGCCACCACGGCATAGGCCCAGTGCCGCCGCAGCACTCTCCTCCAGAATAGTATGTTTTTGCAAATATTTTTGTGGTTCCATTTTGATTAATTAAAAACCAAAACGACGTAGTTCTATGTTTTCGGATGTTTTAAGCCGATGGGAACACTTCTAAAACCCCAAAACCACCCCAAGCTGGCCTATATAAACCCCCCTCGACTTCTCATTTTGGGGGTGTCAAATGTAAGCTTTGAAAAGTTTTGAGAGACAAAGTTGTAGAGATAAGGTTAGGATAGAGAGAAAAAAAACTTTCTTCTTTGATTTCAAAACAAAAGTGAGTTCCAAACTTTGTTTTCTACTTCATTACTCCTATTTACTTCATATTCAATACACCCAACCACCATTTTAGTGAGCATTTAAGAGAGAGGAAGCTACTTCCATGTCCAATGTCATCACATATGAGTGAAACATCAAACTATAAGTCCAATATCTCATTGATCATCATCTATTGATTGTTATTTGCTTGCTTGTGTTATATAATGTTCATCTCTTCTTACCTCATTTCTTTTTTATTTTCTTTATTTACTTACTAGTTCATCATCATCTAGATGATGACATGAAGTTTGAGGTGAGTGAATCCTTATGGATAGTAGCTCTTGACCTCAAATACATGTTTGATAGATGATGATTATAACTTCAATACCTCCAAGGTATCCTTGAAGTTATGTTCAAATGAAAACAAATCTCTCCAACAATCTTAGAGGTTCTTGATGATGAGTTTGATGTTGACATTTTAAGTGGCTATAACCTTCATTGAGTATTGAAAATATGCTTTCAAAACCTCTATTTCAAAACCCCTCTTAAAACCCCTCATTTTGATCTCAAGAAAGAAAACTCTAGTTTTTCTCAAAATCTTCAAAACAGTGAGTCAAAACAGTGAGTGATCTGAGTTCAAAGATTTCTCTAGAACTCAATACTCAATGTATGGATGCAAGGCTACTTGGAAAGTCTTCCTAACCCATTAGAGAACACCCATGATTTTTGGTTTGACTTGGAAATACTTGAAAATGGTCCATTTGGACCAAACATTCCTTCAAGACATTCTGCCTCTGCTGTCACAGCAGCTTGTTTGACTTCCAACATCTTTTTCAGAAACACTTTTCCAAAAGGGGTGGTCCTAACTTATTTTTCCCTTAAACTTCAATGTCTTAGAAAACGTTCTGTATAAAATGGCCCTCAGGATCATTTGTTTTCATTTTCTAAGATTTTTCAATGTTTCAGTCGACAATACGGACTTTGTTTTTGAGTGACCTCTATTGTTTATATGATTTCTCTCAATCTGTGATAGTTATTAAAGATTGGATTTTTGTGTTGTGTTCTAGACACAATAAGGAAGATCTCCATAAAAAATCATGCATTAAAAACATTCCTAACCCCTCTTTTCAATTTCTAAAAGATCATGTTACTATTCTGTCAACTATTCACAGCAAGCACATTTTAACTTTCATTCTTTGTTTGATGCTTACATGCATTCCAAATTGGCTCATGTCTTAGGAAGTAGTTCATACTACATTTGTACATATCCCATGATGATTTCATTCATACATTCATTCATTCTCTAGACTTTTAAGTCACTTTATAAAGTCCATGTACACAAACACACTACAACCTTTGCACATTTTAGGATCATACATTGCATTCATAAAAGATTTGGGGCTTTTGCGAGTCCTAATCTAAGAAGATTATAAGGAATGATCATGATCATACGTTCATGCTTCCCCTCGATCAAATCCTCCTTTCTCATCCGTCCCGGGGATTGAGAAATCTTCTTTTCTCAAAGATTAACATGCATCATACTAGCTTGCTAAGCATATCTTGATTTCTTTGATTATTTTGTTTCAAGAACAATTCATGTCCCCTTTAGATTAGGGAAACTTAATTACTTGATACATGATTAGACGATTTTTCCTAGGTTTATTTGTGTGATTTTTCACTTTACATTGTATGATATTTGACTTAGATCTTATGAATGATATCTTATCTTTTGATTTTCCATTTCAAATTTTCTTATGGGATGTAATATACCTATCATAAGTATTAATTGTCGAATCATGCATAGTATAAGATGATTATTTGGATGCTAATTGAGGCCCGTTGAAAGACGGGGCTAGTTGAGGGTGTTTTAGTAGCGACAAAGGCTCCTTCCTCTCTCGTACCAAAACCCCAAGCCAAGTTCTTTGGTTATGAAGGGTCGGTGCCCTTTATCCATTTGGGTGAGTCAAAATTAGGTTTCTTGGTTCCTTAAGGACCAAGTGGCGACTCTGCATCTGTTTTCAATAGACCTTTTCTTTCCTTTTCAAATCAATTTCAAAAACAAAGCAAAAGGTGGAATCCCACGTGTCCACAATCTGGCGACTCCACTGGAGATTTTTATTTTAAAACAAAATATTACAGAGGTTTGACTCATAAGAAGCATCCTTAAAATCATCTTTTTACTATGTTTGGTTCACCGCATTGCACTCTTGCATTTCCCCCCTCCGACTGTGTCTGAAACGCGGTGCTGACATTGTTCAGGTCTTGCTGTGCCAGGGCACAAGTCACCGTTGATACTGTACCTTCCAACGTATATCAAAAAGAGTAAAAACCTCCGTACTATCCCTGACGATATATTGGAACTCTCGACAACGGACCCTCTTTGACTAAGCCCAGCCTTTGCATATAGATTCCTGTAGAACCTTTCATAGGATTGTTCATTTATCTTTTCAGATAGGACAATGTGATATAACTGATGTATGCCCTGATGGGATTACCTGAGCGGTGTAGACGCTTATGTGGCATAGAAAAGAACTTCTTTCTTTTGATCCCCAAGGCAATCACTCACATGTGATCACATTGAGTTGACCTGCGTAGGCACCATGACAAGGATGTCTGCTCCATGCTCACAAAGATATACACCGCAAACCTTATTTGTCGGTCCTAAGACATAGAAGTATGAAAACCTACTAGACAGTATGATCACTATCACCATATTAACCAGTTTTTTCCAGAATCTCTGTCCAGATATCACCATGTTAACCAATTTTTCCCAGAAACTCTGTCCAGATATCCCAGATATAACCATATTGACCAGTTTTTCCCAGAAACTCTGTCCAAATTTCAAAGAAATACCAGAAACTGTGTCTAGATATTCCAGTTTCTCCCAGAAACTCTGTCCAAATCGACCAAGAATGCCCAGTCTTTCCTAGAAGCCTCCATAGAACCATGGAAACCCCTGTTATCCCTTGGTGATCATACTGGAAAGTAAGGTTGGCACACTCTATATGGTTGGGACCTTAATTGTTTAACTGCTATCTTTTAGAAATAGGAGCATCATATAGATTAGGGCTTACATCCGCGTGCTTGTGTCATTTGCATACACCATTCCCATTAATCTGAATGCACTATCTCAGTCATTCTTACACAAGTCAGTCCACGTTTGTTAAACATCACTGTCTTTGTCTGTCTAAAGTCATCACTGTCGAAATCTGATCTAGTCCTCTCGAAATCTGTCAGGTCAGTATAGATTCCAGAAGTGAGTAGCTGGGATCCTCGTCGTGGGTCAGGAGTTCAGATAATCGTTTGGTCAGAATCAGTCCGACAGCTTACTTCAGCATGAATCGAGAAGAGTTAGAAAACAAGGTTACCGAGTTGGGAGCAACCACAAGCCAGTAGTCTGACAGCCTAGCCCAAGTTTTAAAGTTTATGGAAGAATTGAAGTAGCAGCGGCCGCAACCTCCGCCTAGGTTTCCACCCCCGGGGTTTGAACCGCCCCCACATGAGAATAATGGGGAGGAAGACTGGCTTCAAGGGGTCCCACCGTTTGCATATGAGAAGAAGCTCCAAGAGAAAATGGATAAGGTTGACAAGCTGGAAAGTGTATTGAGGAAAAGCAAAGGGATTGATGATTATATGCTAGACCTGGAAGGCCTCTTTGAGCCTGTTAAGCTGAAACTGCTAGAGAACTTCAAGATGCCTGCCATCGACTGTTTTGACGGAACTGGGAATCCAAAAAGTCATGTGAAGCTATGTATGAGTGTCTTCCAGTCCATGGGTTGTACATTGCAATGTTGTTCCTGCAAACTCTTGCAAAGTCTGCACTATCATGGTTCCTAACCTTGGAAGCCTCCAAAACCCGGGCATGGGAAGACATCGTTCGAGTCTTCGTCGATCATTACTCCTACAATCAAGAGCTGGATGTCACTATCAGGGATTTGGAAACTACCCGGTAGAACAACAATGAATCCTTTGCTGCATTTTTGAGCAGGTGGAGGAATAAAGTGGCCCAAATGACCCACCGACCGATTGAAAAGGAATAGGTGACGATGCTAATCCGGAATCTGCAGCCGCTCTGCCATGAAAAATTATTTTATCAGTCCATCTCCACTTTCGAAGAGCTGTTTGAAGTTGGGACTCGAATTGAAGATGCCATAAGGGAAGGAAAGATCAAAAAAGAAGAGCCTCCGAGTCAGCCAAAGAGGCCCAACTACTCTCGCAATCCTCCGGGTGTCAACGCCCTTAGCAGTCAACCTATGGCTTACCCTCCTAGGCCATACCAACCTCTCAACCAAGCTAATTCCTCCAATCGCTCTTTCCCTAGGAAGCCTCCTCGCAACTTCACCAAACTAGAAATCCCCCTCTCTTCAGCCTTCGATCACCTCCTTAAAAAGGGCCACCTCCAATTACTCCAGCCACGAAATACCCCGTTCCCGCCAAACTGTGACATGTCCAAAAGATGCACCTACCACCAAGCCCCTGGCCACAACACCGATGATTACATGCGCCTCCGCCATGATATCCAAGACCTCATTGACCAAAATATCATCGAGCCACCTCCAAAGCAGCCCCATGTCACTCAAAATCCTCTACCGAACCACCAAAATAATAGCCTCATTGAGTCCAACCATGTAACTTTCAACCCTGCTACCTATATCACCCCTGTAGGTCAACCTTTACCCCTCATTGACATCCCAGAATCTGTGGGAATTCATTTGATTGACGGAGGGGATGACGAGTGGCAGTAATAGCTGGATGATGAACAAGACCTATTCTTCTTGGAAGAACATGATCTAGGGGTAGTGGACCTTAAATGGTATGATCCTGACAATGAAAGCGATGCTTCTATCTGGAACGAGCTAGAGAAACCATTTGTGGGAACAGATTGCGACTGGTTCAAAGAAGATGGGACTGTAGAAGGGCCCATCCCTGCCAAAATTGATCATCTTACTAGGCTAGGCCGTCATTATGAGCCTCCTCAACCCACCACTGAAGCAACCAAAAAAAGTCCGATCAAAGACAAGGAAAAGGGGAAAATGGATGAGATCATCGAAGAAGACAATGAGCTGATAAAGCAGTTGAAGAAAACCCAAGCACATCTCTCGATGTGGGACATCATGGTAATATCCTACAAGTATAGGCAAGCTGTGTTGAATGCCCTGGCTGGAATAGAGGTCCCCATCGATGCCGCACCGGAAGACATGGTGGCTTTCTTGGGCACACTTACCCCTGACCCAATCATTACATTTTCTAATGAAGACCTGCCACCAGAAGGATCTGTACATAACAAAGCATTGTATATCACTGTTGGATGTAAGGGACAGCAGGTGCCATTTTGTCTGGTCGATACAGGCTCTGCCTTAAATGTTTATGCCCTAAGGACTGCCACCGCCTTGGGGGTCAATGTCCTTGACATCACATCATCTGTGCAATCCGTGAGGGCCTATGATAACACCAGGAGAAATATGATGGGAACTATTTCTCTCCAAATCCGGGTAGGATCTTTAGTGAGCACTAAAGTCTTTCAAGTCATGGAGATACCTGCCTCGTTCAATTTGTTGATCGGAAGGCCCTGGCTGCATGTCAACAAAGCTGTATCATCCACTGTGCATCAAATGATCAAGTACGTTCATGAAAAGGAGGTAAAAATCATCCTCGGCAATAGTTGGGGTAATGAAG
Organism: Hydrangea macrophylla; assembly: GCA_033977485.1. Taxonomy (NCBI): domain Eukaryota; kingdom Viridiplantae; phylum Streptophyta; class Magnoliopsida; order Cornales; family Hydrangeaceae; genus Hydrangea; species Hydrangea macrophylla. Next base: position 37,945,238 of record CM066990.1, read on the forward strand.
CTTTCCCGAACTACGCTCCCATCTTCGAAGTCCAAATACCTGAGCTAGAAGAAGGGGAAATCGGGGGATTCTCCATGAAAGAAGTCCACATGATCAATGATGAAGACAGGTTCCCCGAGGTTCACTCTGCAGTTGTCAACATTGTCCGCAAAATGAACTACTTCCCTGGAATGGGATTGGGCCGAAGCCAGCAAGGAATTCGGGAGTTCCCTCAGATCAAAGGACAACAAGGCACTTTTGGGTTAGGGTATAAGCCCACTGAAGAAGACATCGAGATATAGAAGCCATATAAGAAAAGAGTGAGGAATCTCCCGCCGTACCGCAAAACCTTGAATGGGAAATTCCTCAAAGAAGGGGATGACTTCCCCTACTTTGGGTTGCCGGAACCCTAGATCCATCAGGCCACTGGAAAGAGGCACCCCCGGTTGGAAATCTGTACTGACTGTGAAAGGCCTCCCTATCAAGATCCATTCTATCCTGAAGAAGTTGTGAAAACCCCAGAGGAAGACTGGTTGAAGTACCTGGACACTGAAGCAATCGAGAAAATATGGGAAGAATTCGCTGAAAAGAAGGAAGAAGAGAGGGCCGAGAGCCAAGATGATCAGATCAAGCCAACTGAGGAGGGTCTGAGCAACCAGGCTGTAGAGTCATTTGTCTGTGTCTCCCTATCCCCTGTTCCCCCAGAGTTTGTACTGCAAATTATCGAGTCTGTACTAGAGTCGGCTGTTGTAAGCCCACATTTTCTAACATACCAATTTTGATGTTTCTCTCTCTACCAGTATTTTTCTTTGATTAGTGCAAACAGTGCTTTTATTAGTTGTGTTTGTGAATTTGTAAGTAGTTTTAGATTTTGGTTGGAAGGTGCTACAGATTTTTTACATCAACAAATTCTTTACATGTCTCTGTTTTACTGTTTTGGTTTTGCGAAATGTTGAACTTTAGTCATCTTTGTGATTTGATGAAGTTTCCATCACAAGAAATAATGGTTTTGGATGGTAGGGCCCTGATGTTATGTTTATTTTATGAATTTGGTACATGTTTTTGTTTCCAATTTTGAGTTTTTTTGGTTGCATTTTATGATTGTTATCTTCGAATTTTTATGAAGAATCACAGATATTTTTTGGATTTTTGTGGAGGTTTATCCTTTATTGGAATGATTGTTTTCTTCTATGTTGAGTTTTATCAAAATCTAAACCTGGAGTGATTTATTGTTCTATGTTGAGTTTATTCTTGTCCAGCCCTCTAGCATTACTCGTATAGTAGGTATTGTTTTATAACCCTTGTGATTGCCTATTCATATCATGGCAGGTATTTTGATGTTGGAAGTGCTGATTCTTTAGTCAGCCTTTGGGAAGTCTCATAGATGCTGTGTGTCTGGATATTTATCAAACTTAAGTGAGTCCCCTTTAAAACCCTTTAACATCCTTTGACATGCTTTGTTTATGATCTTTTCAAGTACAATGGACCTATTTCTCATTCTATTTTATTTTTTGTGTTGGAAGTGCACGCCAAATTGTTGACTTTTTATATATGCTCTCTGCTATATGATTCCTCCTTCCTTTTGGGCTGTAAAGATTCAAATGTGAATGCTTTAAGCTCTTTTAACTATTGCCCTTTTTAACACTTGATGATCTTAATTTATCTTCCATTCCTTATGTAAGGAGAAAAACCAACCTTAGTACTTTTCAATCAATTAACTTATTCACTCTTGTTGGAATTAGAATATTTTTAGGATATTCTAGAAATAATATCTTTGCATTTATAGGTCATATTGACCACATTTATTTCTCTTTAATGTCTCTTTAATTTATTTTATTTTCTTCCTTTTTGGTTCTCTCTTGTAACAATATTTACAGCTTGGGATGATAAGAATAAAATAATCCCTTTCTCTTATATGTTCTTTTACTCTAATCTGTTTGTTAGTTTAGTTATGGAACATCTTGCTGCCATTTGGTAGGTAGAAAAATGATACTTGGAGCTCATATTAATTGCTTTTGTTGATTTCTCCTTAATTGGATTATCATTTTTGTAGTATATGTAGTTAGAACCAGCTATTCCTTGAAGATACCTTCCCAAGAATCAACTCCACTATGCAATGTGCTTGTACAATTGTTGCTTGGCTACTAATTCAACTCCACTATGTTGCACAGTATCTTCACAGCAATACAAATTGCACCTGTTATATCATGATTCATGGCATACAGGGGCTAGGGAATTGCTCAAGGATCAGTACTTTAGGTTTTGACAAGAATTTGAATATCAATATATATACATATTTTTTTTTTAAGAATATCATGCATATAACAAACAAGCTTATCTTAGGTGATTAAATTGCATCTAGTTGCTATAAAGTTCAATTTAATTATCTATTTTTTGGTCTGATTCAATTCCCCCTACTTGTCTATTTTTCTTATTGTTCGTGTTCTTGACTAAGCTTTCCAGTTAAAAGAAAACAGGAAATAATTCACAAGTTTTGAGCTGTTTCATTTTTGGTAGTTTCACTATTTATTACTCCCTCCGTCCCATTTTAGGAGTTCAACTTTTCGAAGGGATATAATGATTGCTATTCACATGGCATGAAAATGATGCAAAAGTTCCAAAACACCCTTGTTTTTTCTTTCCTTGTACTTTTTGTTTGGTATTTTCAAAATCAATAAGGGTAATTTTGGAAAGTAACTAAAAATTTATGACGGAAGTTTCTTAGGGGACAATAGTTTTGGGACGGCCAGAAAAGGAAAAAAAGGCCTCATAAAATGGGACGGAGGGAGTATATGACAGTATCTTCTTGTCAAATCCTTGATAGATATTTTTCCTTTCTGCAAGTTCTATAATATTTGATGGAGTCTAATCATGTAATTGAGTTCATGAAACTTATTTTTTCTTTATTTTATCATAGTTATTTTCTAGTGAAGATGAAGACACTGATCTATCCAACAGCTTTGTTGTAAAGGCATGCTAGAAATTTGTCCCAGTTACTTGTAAGGTTCCTTCCCTACCTTTTACTCACAGTGAATTGGTAGGGCCTGTTTGTGAATACTTAAATAGGATCTAGTTTGACAGTTAAAGAATTTGTCTAGAGAAAGTTGAATGTGGGCTCACAAGTCACATCCTCATAGGTCAATTTTGAAGCTTAAGGAATTGACATTTTTTTAAGATGTGATCAAAACAAGCACATCTTGATTGTCTTGTTTGCATCAGTACTATTTTTATTTCACTCTCATTGTTATGCATCAAAAAGGTATCCTAAGAAGCCAAGTGGCTATATTATTAGAAAGTAGAGGCTAAACAAATTGAAGACAATGGAAAGGTAGAGTGTTGGCTCAATAGAATGAAACACGCAAAAAGAAAATTGTTACTTGGATGTTTCTTCCTTGAGCTGCTGGATTATTGTTCATTTTTTTATTTTACTATTGCCTTACGAAGATCTATATGAATTATTTTCAACTTGTTTTGGCTGGTGGCCCATGGTTTAAGAGAAAGAAGTTAACACAGAGAGAACCATTGGTTATAGGTGAATTAGAAGAGTGTGTTCATGAAATTTATTCATGAACTTAAAAGGGCTTTATTTGGGAGTTACTAAATTGTGTTTAAAGTTAGAAAAGCGATCATTCCCCAATGGTGGTCCTGCTCACAGAAGGATCTATGCGCGTTTGATTAGAAATAGACCAATTTTCTTGAAATATTTCTATGCTGAGTGGCAGCATACACAGTCTTACATGTGCTTTCAAGCTTGGTAAGCCAAGATCTACGATTGCAACAAAAATAGTCCCTTAAGTTGGATAAACACAAGTATTCAAAAAAAAAAGTAGCAATGATCTTAAAGTAATGTAAAACATGGATAAGTGTTTATTCTTGTTTCAAGCTTTCTCGTTGTTGTATTGGGAAATATTATAACGCTTCTGGCAGTGCAGGTTAGATAATTAATATGGTTTTGATACTAAGTTTTTAAATCTTAGTATACTGAAGATAATAATTATCTTGTAGATATTTGAGTCACTTGAATTTGATGTCATACTTTTAACGCTTAAAATCTCATCTTAGGTTAATGGCACTATTTGAGAAGGATGCTCTTTTTCACTTCTGAAGTAACTTATTACAACTTGATTTGGTTACAGACTCTATAATGATCCAAGCCATTTTCTGGCATTTTCTAAATTGAAGTTATTTAAGCAAAAAATTTGATATGCTCAGCTAATCAAATATTGTTTTATGTAAATAGTCCTTGATGATCTTTTCATGTTGAGGCATAATTTCAATAGTGATTGTTCTTTTACACTTTTGAATGGTTTATATTCTATCCTAACCTTCCATTGTGCTTACTTTGCTATGCAGCTAGCTATTACGGAAATCGGTTCATAACAACACAGAATGGTGTGTGGACGGTAAGTCCGTAATGAATTTAAGTTAGCAACTAAACATCATACTCGACTTGTTCTTGATATTATTCACAGATTCAGCATACAGTAATACATATATATATATGATACGTCTAAATGAGTTGGGAAGGATTTAAGTTTTTCTGAGTCAACCTATAGCAATTTTGTATCAGTGGAAATTTAAGTGCCTGTTTGGGAAGGCTTAAAACATGATCTGGTTTTGTCCCAGTCTCCCTTTCTATATGGTTTTTATGAGAACCAAGGTTATGTCTGTTTGACAATTAAAGAACTAGTTTCAAGATATTAGACTAGGCAAGGACTCATATGCAAGTTTGATAGGGATTCATATTGTCCAAAGAGTTAGACACACAATATTGAATCCATCAGCTTTTCCAGATAGAGATGGTCAATATTCTTATTGGGACCAATTCAACATGTCATGCCATTAACATTTACAAGGACATGAAGTGTACTCATATAGTCTTATTTCCTCTAATTCAATTTGAGAAGGCAATAACTTTAAAATGATGGGGTTGTAGAAAGATTGCATAATGGCTATGGAATTGATGACATACTCTTTGCCTCAGGATTCCACTTCCTGATTTGTACAATCTCACTCACCCCTTTGTTTCTTTACTTGAAAAAATAATAGAAAATGTAGAGTGACCATTTGCTTTGAAAGCCTATATGAAGTGACCACTAAACTTATTATGAGAAACTGGTAAGCTGGTTTCTAAGGTCATCAAGTGCATTTAGACCTCTTCATTCAATATTTTGCATGGGACTATTAAATGAGCTGCTCAAGGATTGCAAATGATTAAGTTCAAATGGTCCCGTAATCACATGATTTAGGACAAAAAGTTGGGAAACAAAACATTACTGTTCAGTTGAACAAACTGATTGTGTCATGTTACAATTATATGTTTAAAATAATGTGAAAAGCATATAGCCCTTTTAAAGTTAGCTAAGTGAGGCTTGAGTCCCACTCAAAATGAAATTTTGGAAAATTTGAAATTGTTGTTGAGTGCGCTTCATGAAGCAGAGGTTAGTGTATGGCTCAAGGGTTAGGCCAGTTAGACGGTTGTTTAAGTCCTCTTTGAACCAAGCCCCACATGAGATTAAACATCTATGAAGGAGGAGCTAAAACAAATCTGTAACATAGAGTTTGTTAATATAGAAAATTACCGTACCGTTAAGTCCCTCGCCAACTATTACGTATTTAAAGGATAATTAAAAATATGTTCAGTAATAAGTTCCTCGCGTACAAACTTCATTATTGTTAGATCATTTTAACCCATCAACTTAATGTTTTATGGATAAATTTTCTCCTAACGGTTACGATTCCGAATATGGATCACATGACTCGCATGATTTTTGTTTGACAAGTATCTCGCATTCCCCATTTGATTTAAAATCCAATTTGGATTATTTCCTGAATTTATCGGAAATTGGAATCTATAAATGAAATTCATTCAAATCAAAATCTCAACTATGCGAGAGAGCTCTCCTAGTTTACAAGTGTTTAACATGTTACAAGATATTGTCATGGGAGCTTGTACAATCACTTATCTAGCTTTTTTTTTATCCTCTTGTGGATATGTCTGAGAATTAATTATCTCATTCCATTGAAAATGAAATATCAGTTATCGACGTGGAGAATCCAGTTCTTGATGTTAATCCATCCCTCTTCCCAATCGTACATCTACTGCTCGTGGTTCCAAGGTGGTATATACCGTGTGAAGTGTGAATGTGTGGAAGGGGTTGGAAAATCAAGATTGAAACTTGGGAGTTATGCCAATTACTATGTGCTTACTCTGGCCCCATGTGCAGCTATCCCTGGGAGGCTACATAACAAAATTCAGATCCGTTTTCACTAGTAAGAAACTTCCTGGACTTTTACCTATGTCTGTTGCTCTCTCTCCTAATGCATGTGCAAGTGTATATATGAAATTTAGTGCTGAGGCTTCATAATAGTGGAGACTTTTCATCAGTTAGTTGTTTGCAGGAATGCTTCTCTTGGATTTTGTCATTGTGACCACTTTTGAGGATGGATATATTGATATGAAGTTTGTTGGTGAAGTTTTTGGTTCTGTCAGGTCACTGTTGAATTGAAGTTTGTAAATTTATTACCTATAATTTTTTTCCCTTTTTGTGTTACATATTTATTTGGTGTTCAAGTTGCGCAGAGTTTGAACCACGGTGTCTGCTTTGTCTGACTGCAGGTATTGTTTTACTGTTGTTGGCACCAATTGTCAGCAGTTGGGTACCCTTTTATTATAACACTTCGATGGCCATTAGAGTTTTTCTTGTCATTTTAATCCTCCATTATCAGGTATTTGGTGTTCATAAAATACGTTTCTTTGTTGCCTGTTTCTATTTCGATTTATCAAAAACTCTTTATCATGACATTGTATAACCTCTTAGTTTTTTAGTTCAGAGACTATACTAGGACATATCAAAGCCTAGCATGTGATCTGTTGAGAAAACACTTCAATTGTTTCAGCAGTTGAAGGTTTAGAAGATTGAATAGGAAGCATGTAAGGCTTGAAAATAGAAATGGCTAACTGGTCACACTTGTATCTGACCATTAACTACAGAAAAATCTTGAGATAACAAAGTTCGTCTGTCATACTTGCCAAAAAAAATAATAAGTAAATAAATAAATTAAATTAAATGCATGCCATAGAGTTTAGGACTATACGCGCAGCAGCACCTTAGTGGCTACATCTTGTTTAAAAGAACATGTAGGGATAAGTTATGTCCATGTCATATGCCCCAAAGCTAGATTATATTACCATCCCTTTTTCGAACACTTGTTTACATTAGAGTTTTTGGGTCCCTTAAGAATACTTGTATTTTAAACTTTTTTGTGCCCATTTTATAGCTTTTAAAAACACAGTATTTTTAAGCAATTTTTTGGGGGTTTGTACAATTCTTGCATAATAGCTCAGTTGTCAAGGAATAATAGATTCTTGTTGAAAACAACTACTGAAAATGGTCTATAGAATCTATTTGTTGGATACTTGTTTCAACTAGAATCTATTTATTATCCATAGTTGCGATTGGAATAATATTTTCATTAGGATTGTTTCGGTCATTATTCTGTGTTCCTAGACATAGAATCTTAAGGCCTCATCTGGATGACTAGAACGATAGCCACTGAAGGAAGGGACGCCTTGTAATGGCATCCATTGTATCATTCTGTTTAAGCGTTAATTTGACAATGAAGGGCTTTCTCACAATTTGCATTCAATTTTTGTAACACCCTGAATTTCAATTCGTTTTCTCTATCTCAATTCATCTAACATGAAGTATACATTTGTTTTCTTTTCATTTTGGCAAATGGTATTTTTCTTCTCAAATTTGCTGTCCAGCGATTTGGACTTGACCAATCAAATTTGAAATCGAGGTATATTTCATAGCTAATAGTTGGAACTTAGATAATAGTTTAATACATGTTCATTAGGATTTAAAAGGTTTGTCTTCGGTAGGAACAATTCAAAGACCCCCCCCAAAAAAAAAAACCTAGTTGGAGTTTGAGGTTCAGGAAGATCAAGTCCAAAAAAAAAAATGAGCAAGAGTTGATTGATTCTCAAGAGCTCCATCTGAATATTTATTTATTTATTTTAATGATGAAGGAGTTACTTTTGAGTATCATGTTGTTTTCAATTTGGCAGCTTCCTATTTGGAGCAAAATTGGGCAAGCCATAAGTTATGAATGTGCATAGTTGAATTGATCCATATAATAAGTCCTACTGCAAAATCGGTATTGAAGTCCTAGTTCACTTATTATGAAATTGCATCACATAGGCATGGTTTCATTGAACATTTGTATCAACTTAGTTCCATGTCCTGCTTCTAAGTTTGTGGTTGGAATGTTTGGATATATCTCAATAGTTTGCTTTGGTGTACTAGCAGAGGGAGTGAAATTATTGCCAACTGGTAGGAAGAAGGTCTTCTACCTCACTATACATGGGTCAATGGTAAGTTTTCTTATGCTTTAGTTTCATTTTATTACTTATTAGAATGTAAGTTAAATAACCCATTCTCTATGACTGGTGGTTTTTGAATAGTGAAACGGTAAAGCGTGTATCCGAATGCCATGAAACCTTACTCGTATCTCAAACTTCCCTAAATAAACTTGTGGGAACTAACGGAATGCATAACGGAATCACAGTTAACAAATAGTGCGAAAAAATGAATTTTTTTCATCACTTAGGCTTGAAAAAACATAGTTTGGGGGGTTTTGAGGGTTGAAACTATAAACCGGTTAACCAAACACCACGAAACCTTACTCACATCTTAAACATGCCTAAAGAAACTTGTGGAAACTAACCGAATGCATAACGGAATCACGGTTCACAAATAATGTGAAAAAATGACTTTTTCGTCACTTAGACTTTAAAAAAACTTAGTTTTTGAGGTTTTGAGTAGTGAAATGGTAAAGCGTGTATTCGAATACCACAAAACCTTAATCGCATCTCAAAGATGCCTAAATAAACTTGTGTTAGAACTAACCGAATGGATAACAGAATCATGGTTCACAAATAATGTGAAAAAATGATTTTTTTCATCACTAAGGCTTGAAAAAACTTAGTTTTGGGGCGTTTTGAGGGTTGAACTTATAAACCGCTTAACCAAAAGCCACAAAACCTTACTCACACCTCAAACATGCCTAAAGAAACTTGTGGGAACTAACCGAATGCATAACGGAATAACGGTTCACAAATAATGCGAACAAATGACTTTTTCATCACTTAGGCTTGAAAAAACTTAGTTTTCGGGGGTTTTGAAGGTTGAAACTGTAAACCACTTAATCAAACGCCACAAAACCTTACTCACACCTCAAATATGCCTAAAGATAATTGTGGGAACAAACGGAATGAATAACAGAATCATGGTTAACAAATAATGTGAAAAAAAGGACTCTTTCATCATTCAGAGTCCCCGAACACATTTTGGTCTCTCAAAACCCCCAAATATAGTTATACTCTTTTATTATTTTATATATACAACTAATTAATGAAAACTTTTTCTTTTTTGTAGGTACAAAGTTTCACATTTTGATTAAAAGTTCTAACAAGCGAACAACTTTTTTTGTCGGCTCGATTGTATATTTTTTTGTTCATTCCAATTAGTTGGTTGATATTGAGATGAATCGATGAAATTTAATAGTTGAAATAGATCATTGGGTTGGATTTAATTTTGTACAGGGTGGTATTGTATATATATAAGTACATGGTGGTATATATTAATGTTTTTACAGAGTGTCATTGAATCAGTATTATTTAAACATTTATGTCGTTTTAAAAAAAATTGGCATAACTAATTGCACATTTATGTCACTTTTATCAAGTATTTATGTTACTTTTATAAAGTATTTATGTCACTTTTAAAGTTTTTATGTCACTTTTACAGTATTTATGTCACTTTTAAGACTTTATGTAATAATTTTGTTTGGTATTTCTGTCACTTTTCTACTTTTATGTCACTTTAGGTTAAAAGTGACATAAATAAAATGGTATTTATGTCACTTTTAAGCATTTATGTCACTTTTTATTAACATATGTGTTGGTATTTATGTCACTTTTCTACTTTTATGTCACTTAGGTTAAAAGTGACATAAATAAAATGATATTTATGTCACTTTTAAGTATTTATGTTACTTTTTATTAATATATGTGTTGGTATTATGAAACATTTATGCCGCTTTTATAAAACATTTATGTCACTTTTAAAACATTTATGTCGCACTGGAAAAAAAATGGCATAAATACCTATTTATGTCACTTTTTAAGTGGCATAAATACCTATTTATGTCACTTTCTTGTACAGCATGTTTTTTAGGTCAAGAGCTATTATCCATAAGGATTCACTCACCTCAAACTTCATGTCATCATCTAGATGATAATGAACTAGTAAGTAAATAAAGAAAATAAAAAAGAAATGAGGTAAGAAGAGATGAACATTGTATATAAGCAAGCAGATGAACAAATAAATAGATGATATTCAATGGTGGAACCACAAGCATTCAACCTCTCATATATGTGTGTATGTGGGTGTAGATTGCTCTCTAAAACTCAAAGAAGATGAAGAAAGTGAATTGAAATCTTGTGAACCCAAGTTTAGTTTTGAGAAAACTAATTGAAACTCACATTTTTATTTGATTTTGAAAAAGAAAATCTCTATTCCTCTCTCTATTTCTCCCTAACTCTCTATATCTCTCTCTAATGGCTTCCAAGTTCTTCCCCAAATGGAAGCAAATGGGTCTCATTTATAGGCCAACTTGGGGAGGTATTTTGGGTTTTAAAAAGTCACTAATTGGTCCAAAATCTTCAGAATTTTACAACTATGTCGTTTTGTTTATTGAAAATATGAATTAAAACCTAAAAATTAACAAAAAATTACAAAAATTTGAAAAATGACTCAGAGTGCCGCCGCGGCACTCGATCACTACCGCCCCGGCAGTGGGCCAGTGCCGCTGCGGCATTCAACCCCCCCGTTGACCAGAATTTGCATTTTGGCCCCCGAAACTCCCAGATTCGCGAAATGGCCCTATTTCGTCCGAAATTCATAGAAAATTCATACAAAATCCAAATTGAGATTGTGATATACCATTGGAAAGGTATTGAGGTCTACTTTCTATGAAAAAATTGCTTAGAGTTGGGTCACTTTGGAAAGTTTTGCGGTGTTCGCAATAAAAGCCGAATTGATCGCATTTTTCACCTTCAGAAATTCATAACAAATTCGTTTTAGATCCAGAAATTATGTACCATATATCATGGAAAGCTATTGACCTCTAGTATTTGACAAAAATATTTCAACGTCGAAAAAGAGACTTTGGTTTTTGGTCAAACTTGCAGTCAAATCAGTTAAACTGTGCACTTCCAAGAAATTCTGGAAAGTTCTGGGAGCCTCCAAAGACTGACGTTTTCGTCTGATTTTCTTTTAAAACATATTTTAAGACTTTTCACATGATCTGGGATGATCTCAAAACTTTTGGGTGAATTCGGATGACTTTGGTCAAACTCTGGTCAAACCTTGGTCAAACCGGTCAACGGAGACTTTCCTGGAACTTCCGGGACTTCCGGGGGTCTTTGGGAGCTTACGATTTCAATTATTTGTCTTTTAAAATACTTTTGTTTTGTTTTGAACAAAATCGAATGATTCCTGAGATTCTGGGCCAATCTGGATAGTTTTGAGCTTTTAGAGGCATTTTGGCCATTTCTTTGATTTCTTGAGAGTTAGAGGCAATCTCTAAAAATTCGATCTTTCTAACCATCGAGGTTTCAGATGCTTGTGGCCTCCTAAATCTGTTAGTCGACAAAATGGGGTGGCTACAGACAGATTTAGTTCTTATCTCCCCATGATTAAAAGTAATTAGTGGGAGAGTGTAGACACCCCGATTTTGACCAGACGTTAGATTTTGGGGAGTATTACCTCTAAGATCCGATGATGACAATGTCCGACTTATCTAGGACTTCCAAAAGGTGATCCAAGCTCTTCAACAAAGGCTCTTCAATTCGAACAAAAGAGAGAAAAACAAAAAAATAGAAGAAAAATGGCACATGGCACATTTTATGGCACTCTCGGGTCGCCGGTGCGGCACTCTCTAAATACCGTAAGGCAGTTAGTACGTGCCGCAATGGCAGACAGTGAAAGCCGTTAAAATAAAACGAGTGCCGCAAAAATCAGAATTTCAAAAAAGACGGCAGTCCTTGGAGTTGTTCGCGGCATTCATTGAATGCCGCGACGGTTGGCAGAGAGTGTCGTACTGGCATTCATTGAGTTCCGGTTCCATCTCCACCGAGTGTCGCATTTTTGTGCCTGCCAGCTTTGCAATAGTACATTTGTACCTTCAAAAGGACGTCCAAAATTAGGGTTTTTGCTGTGAAAATACTAAAATACCCCTTCAAAAATTGCCTATATATAGAGAATGAATATCCCATTACAAAGGATCTAGATTTTGTTAAGTATCATAGCTTAGATCCTTAAACTTCTTTGTTTTCAACCTCTTAAAATTTTCTAAACATAATTAGGAGCAAGTTTTTAAAGGAAAGAGCTAGAAGGAGAGCTTGATTGGCTTTGGGAAAATCCTAAAACAATCAAGAAGTTGAGGATTTTGAGGTAACCTCTAAGTATTTTTCTTTGAGTATCCATTTCAAGTTTAATCACAATGTATACTTGTAATTGAACTTGTATTTTATTGATTTGGATCAAATGACCTTTAGATTAAGGTTAAACAAGTCTTGAAATTAATTTAGATATCATTTGAGTCTTGGTTTCCTCTTCCTTTTCTTTTTAATTGCATTCATCTCTTAGAATTCATAAGACTTTCATTATCTTACTTGAATCTAATGATTTGAAATCCTTTAGCCCCCTTGTAAACTGATGTTTTACAAGGAAGTTAAGGTTAGTGTTATCATGTTTGGTCAATGGATCTAAACCTACCACCATGGTTTAGGTTCATTATTTTAAGATTTTATGAAATTCCTTCATACTTCATTGAGGTCTATAAATACAAGTGTCATTAGTTTCCAAGGACCACCAAGTGGGAGGAAAAGTAACTTAAGCTAAGCCAAACTTAATGGCTTGATAGATAAAGTTAATAAATAAAAGAAAAATTTGACAAAAGGTGTAGTGAATTCACAGACCGCTTTTCATCAAAGATTTTTAGTTAAATAATGAGCCGTTGGAATCAAATGAAATCAATCGGAAAGTATCAATAACTCAATGTTCTACCACTGTGATTTTTTGTTTTAATGAGATTTCATGCTTAAAGTGGTTTGGTCATGAGTTTTGTGGAGCAACTACAATCTGTCCAGAATTTCAGAACAGTAATGCCTCTTTGAAATAAATAATTCAGAGCATTAATCAAGTTTCCTTGGCCTAAAATAATTTTTCTGGGTAATTTAATGTGTGTGGAAGATACCCTAAAAAGATCAAAGTGTTTCTGATTTTTTTACTACTTTTAGAAAATCATACAAGAACTCTGGACAGAGAGTTGTGAAGTCCTGAGTGATGTCTAGTGCTTGTCCAATTCCCAGAGATTGAACCATTGATCTTTAATTTTTCTTTTTAGGTTGGAAACTAGACTCACAGAGACATCTTGTGTCCAAAAACCATTGACATCAAAAAAGGGGAACTATGCTTTTCAAAATTTTAAAGCCTTGACTTGTTCTTTGTAATTTTTAGAAACTCTGGACAGATTTGGTATACTTTACAAATAATGGCTCATATGATCTTTCCATAACCTAGGGCTTAGACCATGCTTTAACAATGGTTAGTTAAGCTTGAATACAGTGGTTAAATGGTCCAAATCAAGGAATAATCCAATAGCTCATTCTTGTTCATATCTATGTAATCATACACATTCATCCATATAGATTGGTATTAGAATTCATAATTGTGTCACTCCTTCTACTTGATAGAATTACGCTAGATATTGAAGGGTGGTTATTTGATATTACTTATCCTTTCTAAAACATGAGGACTAACCCTTGTTTTGTAGCACCGATAAGGTATGATCTCTTGAACCTTCTTAGGATTAATTATTTCTTAATTTCAATGATTTTCGACTTCATGCGCGACACCTTAGAATTAAGATTCACCTTATGTGTATATATGTGATTAGAGACCTTTTATTAGGATTTCTACTTCTTGTATGCATTGCAAATTTCAAAATCGCAGCTGGATCCTCGGTAAGTTCTCTTGTTCCCTATTGCATGTTATATTTGCTAATCACTTATTTGGTTTTGAATGATATTTTATCATTTCTAATTTTGCACCGTTTAGACTTGCTTTTGTAATGTATATTTATACGTATGTATTAGTTGAGGGCATGCTTAGATTTTTAATTCATTTAAAAGGATGTTGAGTAGAGGCCCATCGCAAGATAGGATAAGAGGGGGTGTTTTAGTCCGCCGGGCTCCTTCCCTTCTCATTCCATAATCCCCGGACTTAGTTAATCTCTAGTTTCATAAAAGATCAGTTTGCTTTAAAATGGTTTCTTAATTTTCCTTTTAAAAATTAAGTGGCGACTCATTTTTGAATTTAAAGTTGAATCTTGAAAACATTTTAAATAAAAAAGGTTGTGGGTAAGAGAAAATTGCGATATCCACAATTTGTCTACTCTGCTGGGGATTGAACCCAGAATCTCTGGTATCGCACACCAGAATTTCAGATTTTGGGTTCACTCGAGGATTAGACTTGAAAGCATCCTTTTAATCGAATTAATTAATATTTTGGTGCCCATTGCATAGCACTTGCATGTTTCGCCAGTCGATTGTACGGAACTATGACCTTGGAGGCTCAGGGTAACCCAGTCGGTCAAGCCATCATGGGACTGTGTGATCACCTTTGATCTCGTACAATAGTGTTGGTATATGAAGCATCCTATCGGGTGTGTGTCAAGGGTCCCTTATTTGACCAAAACTCGGCCTTTGCATGATAGCTTTTATAGAACCTTTCAATATTAGGGAATCAATTCTTGATTAGGATTATATACTAGGGAGTTTTGTATGGCCGAAAGGGATTACTTGAGATGATGACGATCTTGCTTGATGAAAGATGTGTAACCCCTTAGTCACTTTTGAGCAATTCCTCTTTATGCCCCATGACATTTAGGAATCCACTTGACTTTGATTAGAAAAATTACATCTCTCATATCATGCTTAACTAAGCATCATTGACCTTGTATGCATCTGAATTCATTAAAAATACGGTGATAATCCGATCATCTGATCCTTCTACCCAAGGAATTTTCAATCCATCTTGGTAAGCAAACAATTTTTGCCATTTTTATTCCAAAGTTTCAACCGCTCTTTCAAAAATCTTCGAAGTCCAAAGCCCTGAACAAATTTTTAAATAAAGTATATTCAAAGGAAGAATCCAACATTTTTGGAATCATTTTTGGAAGAAATGCTCTTCAAATAAATTTCAAAGCAAAATTGTTAAGAAATATTTTCACATCCTCATTTTTAAATAAAAAGATTCAAAATCCTATAGAATTGTTTTGCAAGATCTCATCATGAATTTAAAAAACATTTATGAATACTTGACCTTTGAAAGGGTAGTGAGGATCACAATGAGAGGTGAAATTAGCGCATTTGACATGAGTGAGGAATTTGTAGGCTTATGTGTCTATTTGTTAGGGATAGAGTTTTTTCTTTTCTTTCGCATGTAGTGTAGGCACACACGCACACATGCATTGCATCCGTGTGACATATGAACCATTCATGAAAAGTTTCACCAAGCATCTTTCAAAATTATGATAAAAAGAAATAATAAAAGTTTTAAAAGTAATCAAAAATTCTTTTGTAGGGCAAAAATACCATCAGGTTCGGGCATGGTCTGGTTTAGAGGTCCCACTGCAAGGTTAGTAAGGAGGGAAGGAAACCTTGAGATGGCAGACGAAAGGAATGATGGGGAAGTAGAAGAATTAAGGACACTGGTAGAACAGATGCGGCGACAGGTCGAGAATATGAACCGAATGATCATGATAGAAGCAATGGCACGCCCGCCACCGGTTGTAAATCCACCAATCAATGATCGGCCAATTAGGGAGGAAGGTTGGTACAATGACCCAGAGATGCCCAGGGCCGAGGCTCTCAGAGCAGAAAGGGAAAGGGTGGAAAGGAAAAGACTGACAAAGAGAGGATAATGACCGAGAAGATAGAGAAACTAGAAAGGGTGATGCGCAAGGCTCAGGGGGTCAGTACATATCGTATGGAGTTAGAGGGTCTGTACGATGGGGTCCGTGAGACGCTACCTGTCGATTTTAAGATGCCGGTTTTGATAAGTTTAATGGAACAGGGAAACCTCGCAGCCATGTGAGGATGTGTATCGGGGCCTTCCAGCCTAACGGATTGAGCAACACCTTGATGGCCGTCTTATTTCAGAAGACTTTAACCGGGGCTGCTCTGTCTTAATATCTCACACTTGAACCAAGCAAAAATAGGGTCTGGGAAGAGGTGATCAAAGCATTTGTGACGTAGTATGAATACAACCAAGACTTGGATGTAACAGTCTGAGATTTGGAACCACCAGGCAAGGGAACAAAGAATCATTTACTGAGTATTTGATCAGGTGGACAGGAAAGGCAGCCAAGATGGTGCAAAGGTCATCCGAGAAAGATCAAATCCGAATGTTAATGAAGAACCTTTAGCCTGTCTACCAAGAAAAGATGAGGTTTCAGTCGATTAACTCCTTCGCTAAGGTTTTTGACGTGGGAACAAGGATAGAGGATGCGATCCAAGAAGTGGTAATCAAGAAAGAAGAACAACCAAATTGGTATAAGAGGCCAAACTACGGGACAAATGGAGGACATTCGGGGGGTCACTCTGGCCCCACTGATGTCAACACGTTAAGTGGATCGGAGAGAAAGTTCGACATAACACCAAGAAGAGGAGTGGATAAATAACCAAGGAATTGGTCAGATTTGGGGGCATCACTATCAACCGCCCTTGATAGGCTAATGGCAAAAGGGCTTTTTCGCTCGCTAGAATCTCGACCTTTACCAAGTCCGCTTCTACCAATCTTCCGAGAAGATCTCTATTGTAAATTTCACCAACAAAAGGGTCACTCTACGGATCGGTGTATGAGGCTGAGGTATAAAATTCAGGACCTCATTGATAACAAGGTAATATCCGAGTTGCCCGTCAAAATTCCCAATGTTACTAGGAATTCATTGCTGAATCATCATGATGTACTACCGCCAAAAGACCTTATTTCTTGGGGATAGAAGAGACAACCTTTGATCCATCTAGGCTAATCACTAAAGTCGGGACACTGAGAAAGCCATATCAATTGCTGGAAGAACTGATAATCTATACTCTGGGAATCAATCGGGAGAATGTAGAGAGGGAACGTCAAAGCAAGGGGATTGGTGGATTCAAAAAATTGACGATACCAATGACGACCAAGTAGAAGATGACCTATGGTGTGAGAGCGATAAAGAAATAGAAATAGGGGAGAAGAATTCAAAAGTCGTTTCAGAGGTCGACAGCTTGTGGGCAAGGGAAGAAATCAGTCATCTAACCGGTCGGGGAGGCACTTCAAACCGTACGAGCTTGAGGAGAATCACCTGGGGAGGGAACTGGACAAGGGAAAGGGGAAGATGAGTGAAGAAGAAGAAGAAGATCGGGTCCTAAGACAGATGAAGAAAACTCAGGCCAATATCACTATATGGGGGTTGCTGATTACCTCTAAGCGCCACAAGCAGGAACTCCTTGATGCTCTAAATCAATCTGATGTTTCTATCAACACAGCACCAGAGAACCTCGTAGGAATGATCAGCAAGATCCCGACTCTGGCTATTACCTTTTTGTCAGATGACTTACCACTGGGGGGGCCCGTTCATAATAAACCATTGTACATCACTGTTGAATGCCTGGGGAATACTATTCTTGCTTGTCTTGTTGACAATGGGTTTGCTCTAAACGTGTGTCCATTTCGAACAGCTAAGCGAATGGGTCTGGATGAGTCAACGTTCACACCATCCAAGCAGAAGGTAAGAGCGTAGGACAATACCCAGAGGGTAGTCATGGGTATAATTCTTCTCCACCTACTATTGGGCCCTTGGAAAAAGAAGCCAAATTTCAGGTCATTAACATACCTGCTTCGTTCAACCTACTTTTGGGAAGGCCATGGTTAGACAGTTTGGGTGCCATACCATCGACGATCCTTCAGAAGGTCAAGTGCGTCTGGAAAAACAAAGTCTGTGATATCCTTGGGGACAGTTGGGTCCATTTGTCTAAAGCTTCGTCAAGCCCACCGATTCTAGAGGTACAGTTTTAGGAAGAAGAAATGAGTCTGGGAGGGTTTGAGTTTATTAAAATGTTGGAGGAAGAAAAGACAAGGGAATTCTTGCCACTCTATTTCGATCAATATGAGAGCCCATTAGTCGTAGAAATCATGAAGAAGATGGGTTTTTTCCCGGGCATGGGACTAGAAAAGAATTTCCAAGGTCTGCTAGAGTTCCTGAGAATCCCTACTTAGACTCACACCTATGGTCTGGGTTATCAATAGTCAAAAGAAGGAACAAAAGGAAAAGAAGAAGGCCGTCGACGGGCCATTGGCCGTGTTTCAAAAAACGCTCAACAGATACTTTGTAAAAAGGGTGAGGATTTCCCCTTTTGTGGCTTCCCAGAACCGTGGTTGGATCAGAAGGACAATCGAATAAAGCCAGGGTTTGAGATCTTTTTTTCTCATGAATTCTCTGAGTATGAGGACCCATAACTGCAAATGCTATGAAGACTACTACTGTCAAAGATTGGATTAGTAGGATGGCCTGGTTATGCAGAACTTATTGATCGAAGGGAGTACGGAGGTTGAAGAAAGAAGTCCAGAACGGATTACGAAAGCTGAAACTGAGAAGGAATTTGCTGAAGGTGTGGTGGAAGAAGTGCAAGAAGGGGACGAGGGGAACACGGAAGAACCTGGGAAGAAGTGACTGAAGAAGAAGGCGAGATGGGAACGGGGAACCTGCCAGGCTGCCACACCTTGGAGCTCAAGAAAGGAGTCAACAAAGAGTGGGTCTTCGAGTCTAGTAATAAGTATCCCCCCTCCCCGGAGTCTGTAATGGCCCAAATGAGGCGTCATGCCATTGCAATGTCTATTGTAATTACTCCAAGCAAAGTTAATAAAAATATAACTAATGCACTTAATGAATGTGATGAATGTGATGATCATGAAATACCAAGTGAATTGTAAAAATTAATTGAAAAAGAAAAGAATCTGCATGTAAAATCATTGAGGACACTCTAACGATTAATCTAGGAAATGAAGATAATCCTCAAAATGTTTTTATTGGCTCTACACTTAGTAGAGAAGAAAGCAAAGAATTAATCAAACTATTAAATGAATTCAAAGATGTTTTTGCATGGTCTTATAGAGATATGCCAGGTATCAATCTAGAAATAGTCTAACACCATATCCCCCTCTTCCTTAACTCAAAACTTGTGAAATAGAAATTGAGGTGAATGAGGCCTGAATGGGCACTCAAAGTTAAAGAGGAAGTTGAAAAGCAATTGAAAGTCGGATTCTTAATGGTCACCGAATACCTAGAGTGGATCACCAATATTGTGCCTGTCCCGAAAAAGGATGGTCGTGTTAGGGTTTGTGTCGACTTCCGGGATCTGAACAAAGCCAGGCCTAAGGACGATTTACCTTTACCCCACATTGATGTGTTAGTGGACAATACAGCGGGGCATGAACTCTTATCTTTTATGGATGGGTTCTCAGGGTATAACCATATTCTAATGGTGCTCGAGGATAGGGAGAAATCACTTTCATCACACTGTGGGGAATGTACTACTATAGGGTGATGCCGTTTGGGCTTAAAAATGCAGGCGTAACTTACCAGCGGGCCGCTACGACGTTACTGCGTGACATGATCCATAAGGAAGTAGAGATGTATGTGGACGATATAATTATGAAATCTAAGGAGGGGAAAGGACACTTGGAGGCATTGAAAAAGTTCTTTGGGAGGTTAAGAGAATTTAGAATGAGGCTAAATTCGTAAAAGTGCACCTTCGGAGTCACCACCGGAAATCTGCTAGGATTCCTTATCACTCAGAGGGGAATAGAGGTGGACCCAACTAAAATAAAAGCCATAATCGAGATGTAGCCGCCAAAGAACGAGAATGAGTTGAGGGGGTTTCTGGGTTTGATACAGTTCATAAGCCACTTCATCTCAAAACTCACCCTAACCTGTGACCCTTTGTTTAAGCTGCTTAGAAAAGGAGAGAAGTTTGAATAGGATACCCTATGCCAGCAAGCCTTCATGTCAAAACTCACCCTAACCTGTGACCCTTTGTTTAAGCTGCTTAGAAAAGGAGAGAAGTTTGAATGGGATACCCTATGCCAGCAAGCTTTCGACAAGATCAAAACTTATCTCCAAAACTGACCTGTCCTATCACCTCCCTTACCCGGAAGGCCTTTATTGATGTACTTCTCTGTGTTCGAAGATTCGATGGGGTGTATGTTGGCCTAAGAAGGAGAAGAGGGGCATGTGGAAAGAGCCATTTATTATTTGAGCAAGAGGATGACCAAATACGAGCTGAAATACTCACCCATAGAGAAAGCCTGTTGGGCCCTAGTTTGGTGTTCCCGTCATCTAAGGCATTATATGTTAGCCTTTCCCATAACCCTAATCTCTCTAATGGACCCACTTAAATACTTGTTTGAAAAACTTGTTTTAACTAGTATAATCTCCCAGTGGACCATGATGTTAGCTGAAGTTGATATCAAGTATGTCACTGCCAAACCCGTGAAAGGAAGAGCTGCCGCCGAATACCTGGTCGATCTTACGATAAAATCCGAAGAGAAGGGCGAGTTCCAATTCCCAGATGAAGGAGTGATGGGGATAGAAGAGAACTTATGGAAAATGTACTTCGATGGAGCAACCAACCAATTGGGCTATGGGGTTGGAATCATCCTTGTAGCACCAGATGGGACCCCTAGCCATCAAGCTTAAGTACAACTCAACCAACAGCATGGTAGAGTATGGTGCATGCATAATTGGAATGGAAGCGGCGCTGGCCTTAAAAGTTGAGAAGATCGATGTTTTTGCGAACTCTAATTTGATCATATCTCAAGTTCGGGGTGATTGGAAGGTGAAGCATAAGAAATTGAGACCCTACCACGATTATCTGGAGAGTTTGAAGGTGCAGTTCAAGAAGATATCATTCTATTACCTTCCCCGAGAAGAGAACCAATTGGATGATTCCTTAATAACCTTAGACTCAATGATACAAATCCCTTTAGGAGTCACCATGATCCCGCTATCCATAGAAATAAGGAACCAACCGTCATTTGAGATGATCGCAGCCCTAGAAGAAGAAAGAGAAGCACCTTGGTACAAGGATTTTTGGAAGTTCATTAAAGAAGGAGAGCACCCCGAGGGAGCCTCAGAAAAGGACAAGAAGGCAATCCAAAGGTTCTCAGCCCAATTTGTAATCTATGCGGATTAGTTGTGAAAAAGTCCTATACTGTGTATAACTTGGAGTGTTTATAAGAAAGGGAGGCTAAGAGAATGATGGAGGAGATACACGAGGGAGTTTGTGGACCCCACATGAAAACGGGCATATATTGGTAATGAAGATAATTCGCCAAGGGTAATACTGCACAACCCTAGACAGGGATTGCTGTGAATATGTCCGGAGGTGCCATAAGTGCCAGACTCACACGAACCTGATGCATACCCTGCCCTCCCAACTCTATAGCATGACTACGCCTTGGCCGTTTTCTATCTAGGGTATTGATATCATTGGTGAGATATTCCCGAAGGCCTCCAATGGACACTGGTACATAATTGTGGCCATCGATTATTTCACTAAGTGGGTGGAAGCTACGTCGCATGCAACTTTGAAGGCTAAAGATGTGGTGAGCTTCATAGAAAAGAACATAATTTGCAGATATGGGGTCCCAAATGAGTTAATTTTTTATCACGATAGTCATTTCCAAGGGGAAGTCATCCCACTCATGGAGAAATACAAGATAACACGTCATCAGTCATCCCCGTATAGACCACAGACAAATGGGGCAGTGGAAGCAGCAAATAAGAATGTCAAAGCAATCTTGGGAAAAACGATAGACACGTATAAGGAGAAATGAC
The DNA here is from genome assembly GCA_033977485.1 of Hydrangea macrophylla. Lineage (NCBI taxonomy): Eukaryota > Viridiplantae > Streptophyta > Magnoliopsida > Cornales > Hydrangeaceae > Hydrangea > Hydrangea macrophylla. The sequence goes on from CM066990.1 coordinate 37,967,231, forward strand.
CATTTACACTGTGGGGATACCGGACCTCTGTGAGAACCTCTAAATGGGCCATACCATATTCTTTGGTTTATAGGATGGAGGTTGTCCTTCCAATTGAGGTAGAAATTCACGGGTTTTGGCAGAATGTGATGGAGGAGGTATGAGGGAGTTAATGTTGCTCGATGAGAAACGGTTGACTGCAATAAACCATACTCGAGGATATCAGAAAAGGATAGCTCGTGCTTTCAACAAAAAGGTTCACCCAAGGAAGCTTGCTGAGGGTGACTTGGTCCTCAAAGAACTGAAAGTGTCTGTTCATGACCCCAGAGGAAAATTCAAACCCAACTGGGTCGGGCCATACATCTTTAAGACCCTCTTTTCTGGAGGAGCTGCCTATCTTATGGACCTGGACATGGTTGAATTTAAACAACCAATTAACCTCGATCACCTCAAGAAATATTTTTCTTAAAACCACTTCTTTCAGAACCTCCTATCTTGATGAACTATGCTTGACCTGATTCCCGCTAGGGGATACGTAGGCAACCTGCTTGGTTCGGTCATTAATAATCACCCAAGAGGCACCTTTTTTGAAACCATAAACCGAACTACTGCGAACCTGATACCCACTCGGGATAAGTAGGCAGGCTCTCGAAAGCCTTCGGCCCTTGAAGAACCAAAAAAAAAAAATCCCTATGCCAAACTAGGGGCAAACTTGCATTTGCCAGGAATCACATTAGAGCCCCAAAACCAGGGGCAAACTTCGTTTGCTAAACCGACGAACCCAGATAATACCTTAAGCCCATCTCTGGATCCCTTGGCTACCGAAATAAGTAATATAAGGAAGCAAATGAGAATTCATGGCATAGAATGACTAAAGCTCTAAGCAAGATTCAAAGCAAAGTAACGAAAAGCCAAGAAAAGATTTTAAAAGGAGGATCTTCATAACCTAAGGATAGATCGGAAGAGTGAATACAGTGATTGAACATACATTGAACATTTTCTAAAAACATAAACATTCTTTGGAAAATCATAAAATCACATTCATAAGCGCAAGAAAGTAGGCAGGACTTGTCAGATGTTTTATAAAACAAAGCTCTTTCTTGTTTTGTTTTTATCTATGTATATCTACGAAGTTTTTCTCTCGACCAGAATCTGGATCTGCAAAAGATACTCAGTAGTAGGAGCGACTAAAGTTGGAATCCTCCGAAAAGGAGCGGCCACCCTATCATGCCAAGCCTCAGCGAAAACTTTCACAGTGGAAGGACGCATAACCGAACTCCTTGTGAAATCAGTAGTAATGTCCTCAGTAACATCTTGGAGAAGACCGTACTAATGAACCACTCAGCCAGGAACATAGAAAATAGTAGCATGCAAGCTAGGTAACCAGATACCAGGTCATCCCGAAAGTCATACAGAAACGAAACGGTAAGACCACTGCAGGCAGGTCCAGTAAATGTTGCTAGGAGAAAGGCCCTGAAGCCAACCGAGCCAAGCATCGGTAGAATGGAATAAGAAGTGAACCTCCATATGATCATAGGGTAGTGACCAACGAAGGTGCGAGTGGTGTATAAAGAGATCAAGGCATTCCATGAGCCTAACCTGCAAGACGAAGGGTGCCCCCGTAGATAACATGGCCCTCGCGGTATGAGCACGATCCAAGCCAATCAGGGTCTCGCCAAGGATCAACGTGATGGCACTTTTCATCTTCCTCAAACCATAGGCAATGGGTATGAGAATGTCAGAAGATGACTGGAAGAGGAAATAAGAGAGCATAGCTATTGATAAAGCACTACGCCGAATGATCTGGTACCCATCGCTATAAGGATCCCCCATGGGAGCATAAACGGAGGAAAGGCATTCAAAATCCATTTACCTGCCTTGGACAAAAGAGCCGGCCACATTTTGAGATGTATGAAGAAAAGTAGCAAGGTCCTGAATATACCTGGCCTGTGCCAGAGGAACTATCAAATCCGTAAAAGGATAGGTGTGCAGAATAGCACTAAACTCCTCAAAAAAGGACATACCTCCTGCAAGCTAAAGCGGAAGACATGGAGAGATGGATCCCAACACTGAATAGTAGCTCAAAGCAAGTCCTCATTCAGAAGCATCCGCCAGAAAGCAAAGAGATCATTCAATCTGAAACACTTAATGTTGAGCTTATCAATGCCAAATAGTGTATCCATCCATGGAAAGAGGATTTGGGAACTAATAGGGGCCATTTGAGAAGGAAATGAATGCAAGAAGAGAGTGTTTTGTGGAGTTTTGAAGAAAAGAGGGTATAAATAGAAGTGAATCTGCCCAAACCTACCCACGGTACCCGAGAATCGGCCGCGGCACTCAACGGATTGCCGTCTGGCACTCGGTAATTGCCGTGCGGCATTTACGGACTACCACAGCGGTAATCTGCCTCGAATGATTAACGGAGTGCTGCATGGAGTTTAATCATGGCCAGGGCCTATCTGTAATATTTTTTGCCCACCTGCAAACAAAAGACTGAATAAAAGTAATAAGATGTCTACATCATGCATCACGTACAACAAAATCAAGCCATTCATTCATTCATGCATATAAAGGGAAATAATAAAGGCAAAGGCATTCACCAATCACAAGAAAATAAAGAAGGAAGGACCAAGCCATGGTCACACATACGGTATTAGTAAAAATAAGCAGAAAGGATAAAAGCAATCAGAATAAAGTTTGTAATGCCTATCATACCACGGCTTTCCAGGAGTCGTCATCCAAAAAAAGTATGCATGTATATATACAGCCATCCAAATAAGTGTGTGTCCTCTCCAAAACACTTAAAAGATAAAAGAGGGAGATGAATGAGAAAAGATAGATCAGCCCCGGCCCTAGCCTCGACCCTGACGCGTGACACATCTAAGAGGCTCCTCCTCTGACTCCGTGCCGCTCGCGCCACCCCCACCTCCTCCTCTGCCTCTGCCTCTGCCTCTGTCGCCATTACTACCTCCTCTGCCTCCACCACTGCTGTCTGCACCACGTCTAGCACCTCCATGACCTCCCCTAGGTACTATCTCGAACTGCTGAAGCTGCTGCTAGAGCTCTCTAACCTGCAGGACCAGAGCCCTATTCTCTTCCTCCTAAGTGAAGAAAGAGATTGCAATAATCAAGTTTCATTCATTTGAAAAATGTTAAAACAAGTTTAAATAAAAGGTCAGTATGAGTTTTACCATGGCTCTCGCATGAGCCTCAGCAGCTGTCCGTGCCCCATCGACCTGAATTAATAAATGAAAGAAGAGTAAGAACATCAATATAAGAATGCAAAGACCAGAATCTAGTTTCAAGAGGTTACCCTCCACTCTCAACCATGGATCCACTCTCGCACACTATGAGCGTAGAGCGGACCATCCTCCGCATAGTCCCGCGGGTGTGTTCGTACTACAGCAAAATAGTAGGAGTGCCCGCATCATACCAAGGGACCATAGTCATGACCTGTTATCCAAAAGAAACTATCCTGACACTCCAATCCCAAGGAGGTAGGGCTCGGGCTTGAGTCGTAGAAGGAACGGGCTGCAAAAGAAAAAAAAAAAGTGAATCAGTGAGAAAGAATATGTGTATGAAAAGAACTAAAAGAAAGACTAAAAAGTTAAAACGAAACTCACCCGAGTCACTTCCATCAAAGGGAAGTTCTTCATCAGCTTAGCAGCAAGGAATGCTGTGTACCCCTCGGGAGGCTCAACGAAGTCCTGAATAGAGAGCCCGTCCAGGACGACCGCGAGTGCAGGACCCTGGAGGATCTCGCTAGCTCTCATTAAAAAATGGCAGAGGACATGGCACAAAATACCCAGGAGCCACCAGCGACTGCCTGGTCACTCTCTCTCCCAAATACCACTCCCGACCCTCTAATAAAATCCTGTGGGACATACCCACCCAACTGCCGAATCCCCAGGGAAGCAATAGGAAGCATGTCCACCCAGGCCTGCCACCTGACGTGCGACTCTCTCAGATTCGTCAGGAAGTTCCTGAACGAAACAAAGTCGTGAGCCCTGGTCTTTTGCCCTACCCTCTCTTTCTGCCACTTTAGCCCCTAAGGTATGATAAGGGCGCCTGTTCATCGCGTCTCGGGAAATATCATCTGTAGATACTCGTGGGACCAAATCTGTAAGAAAAGGAAAAGAAAAAGAGAGAGCGTGAGTTTTAAGATTCATGAATAAAGGAGTTGAAATAAAGATATAAAGTTTAAAAGTGAGAATGAATAGTAAAAGAGAGTTGTACCTCCCATGCCCTCCAAAAGACACCAGTGGAGCACGGCCGATCTCGAGAAATGTCCCCCATATGCTTGTACACAATGGCTAATCCTACACCAGCCCAATCATACTGGTATATCTGGTCCATGAGCTCCAAGGACCCCCACCAAGGCCACGGATATCTTGTCGCCCCTGTTTCTCAACTGGGAGCATCCGAGCAAATACATAATAAAACCTCGAGCCATCTGCTCATCCGTTAAGCCCTCCTGGTCTCTAAAAGTATCCAAGAACCACTTGGCCGTGACCAAGGGCTCCTCAGGGACGACTCCTAGCAGTGGCAGCACTCGGTCCCACTCTGTCACCGTATCTAGATAACGGAGCCACTTCCCCCGAAGGGGATCCCAGTGATCATGTTGAAGTCGAGTGGGGTCATCGTCATCTCCCCAAACTCATAGTTAAATGTATTGGTTGTGTCCCACCATCACTCTAGGAGGGCGTGAATCTATCTAAGATCATTGGAACTCTTCGTCAAGAGCTTGAGGAAGTTTCCAAAGCCCGCTGCATTGATGTACCCCTATACGGTCTCGCTCAAAGAATTGTACCACGCCCAGCCGTGCGCCAAGCTACCATGCCCTTTCAGCACGTCAGGCTAGAGCTACGAAGGATACACAATTTAATGTTAGTAGATGAACGGATGAAGAAAAGAAACAAAAGTAAATAAAAATAATAATGATAGTAAATAAATAAAAGGGAGTATGTGGGACGCTCAGAAAATTCAATGGGCATAGTACTTGCATTCATAAAAAAATCACAAAGTCTTGATTGACGCGCATTGTATCCATAAGGTTCATGGAAAGGAGAGAAGGAAAAGAAAAGAGGATATACATGTTGAACACAAGTGAGTGAAAAGAGCAGTTGAAGCGCTCAAAAAATTTTACAAGCATGATATTCGTATTCAGGAGAAAACATATAAAGTATTGCGGTCATAAGCTTTATGAGGAATTTTTTTTATTTTTTTATTTAGAGTTAAGAGCGTTGGAATTAAACATGAATGAATAAGCATGGAGCAATTGAAACGCTCGAAAGATTTTGCAAGCATTCATATTCGTGAAGGAGAATATAAAGCTATGTCACACATCATATTCATGAGAAAGCATATAAGGTTTGTTGTCATTGCATTCATAAGATTCATAGAAAAGATTTGAAAAGAGATGGTTTAAGAGGAGCGTATACCTCTCCGCGAAACGATGGGGCAGACAGATGCTTCCAGATCTCGGAGCAGGAAAGTGGGATGAAAGTGGGGAGTAGCCCTATATCTGGATATCTTCCTACTACCCGAACCACTAGCCATGACTGTAAAAAAAGAGAGTAAATTGGGAGATAAACATCGAAGTTAATCAGGAAAAAACAACACAAAAAAGGAAAATAAAAGGATTGTGATCATGAAAACTAACCTATGGATCCTTTAGATCGATGCAAGAAAAAAAAGAGGAAAATCTCCAAAGAGGATTTCGGTTGAGAGAGTTTGTGAGGAATGAGGAAAAAGGAAACAAAACCTGCGTATAAGCATTCTGACCCCTAAACGTGGCACTCAAAACTGTGCGTGGTAGTTGATGAATGGCCTTACGGCACTCGCTGAGTGCCGCAGCGGCACTCCGCGAATGCCGTACGGTAGTCACGGACTGCCACATTTTGAAGTGTGTGTCGCGAGTAAGGGTGTTAAGGAGCCTTTGGTCTCCCCCCAAAATTCAAATTGGGTCTTGGAATTTGAAATCTGAACCCCCCGAATTTTCCTTCCTTTGCGTTTTGGTTCCCGAAGGTGCTTCCCAAGACTAAATTGACTCCTGTTTTTGGAAAATATTGAAATTGGGTCTAACTGGTTCCCAATTTCAGAATTTGAATTGTGTTGGGTCAAGTTGACTCCTGATTTCATGAAATTGAAATTCTTAGGGTCCCATTAACTCCCGATTCTAGAATTTAAATTGTTTCAGGTCAATTTGACCCTTATCTTCAGGAATCATAAATTCTTTGACTCCTAATTTTTTGAATAGAAGATTCTTTGAGTCAGATTGATTCTCGATTTTAGAATTTAAATTGCCTTGGGACAATTAGACCCCTATTTTCGGGGGTTTTGAACACTTTAAGCATGATTTTGAACATTTAAAAGAATTTGGGCCTGATTGACCCCTGATTTTAAAAATTTGGAAGGAATTTGAGTCTGATAGACTCTTGATTTTGAAAATTTGAAAGATTTGACTCCGGATACTGAGTTGAGACTCATAGAGTCTCAATTTTGAGAATTTAAGATCAAATTAAATCTGAATATGATCAACTCCTAGATTTTAAGAGTTTTGAATTGAATCAAGCCAATTGGAGAATGTAACAGATTTGCGTTCTCAGTCCTCGCAACAGATTTGCGTTGGCCAAACTTTAAGAATATAATAAATTTATATTCTCGATTCTCGTAACAGATTTATGATGATAAAATTGGAGAATGGAATAGATTTGCGTTCTCTATCCTCGCAACGGATTTGCATTGGCCTCGCTTTAAGAATATAATAGATTTATGTTCTCGATTTTCGTAATAGATTTATGATGATGAAATTGGAGAAAGTAACAGATTTGCATTCTCGGTCCTCGCAACGGATATGCGTTGGCCTCGCTTTGAGAATATAACAGATTTATATTCTCGATTCTCGTAACAAATTTACGATAATAAAATTGGAGAATGTAACAGATTTGCATTCTCGGTCCTCGCAACGGATTTGTGTTGGCCTCGCTTTGAGAATATAACAGATTTATGTTCTTGATTCTCATAATAGATTTACGATGATAAAATTGGAGAATTTAATAGATTTGCGTTCTCAGTCCTTGCAATGGATTTGCATTGGCCTCGCTTTTAGAATATAACAAATTTATATTCTCGATTCTCGTAACAAATTTACGATGATAAAATTGGAGAATGCAACAGATTTACGTTCTCGGTCCCCGTAACAGATTTGCGTTGGCCAAAATTTTCAAAAAATTGTACCTTCTTAATCCTTGCAATGGATTAGCATCGACCAAGGTTCGGTAATCTTCTTCGGTTATTGCATCATACAACATGTAGCGTATAAAGAGAACATGAGATAGAGCAAACCCGGATTGAAACTGGGGCCTAAGTCGCGATGCGCCGTCCAGTCAATTGCGACAAAAACGGCTGCGCATCTTAAAAAGAATTAATACGAGCATTGAATAGCATAGGGCATGGATTACATCTAAAAGCGTCAGGACTGCACGTTTTAAAATCACATCATTTTTAGAGCACGTGCATTATGATAAGTTAGGTGCATTCATCCGTATGACTATTTGTGCTTATGTAAATGTTTTACCCTTGCCCGAACTACGTTTTGGTCTGATTCCTGAGTGGATACGTAGGCGGCTCATCATGGAGTACGACCAACTGGAACCTTGCCGTCCGCCCCTTTTCTTTCAGAATGCATTTTTTTTACCTAAATTTGACAGTCTGGTCAAAGGCTTGTCTTCACACAGGCTTCAACATTCACTTGTGAAAGGCGTTGCTCCACAAGCTCTGCCGAAGAGGGGCAAATTGTAGACACCCCAATTTTGACCAGACATTAGATTTAGGGGAGTGATACCTCTAAGATCCAATACCTCTAAGATCCAATGATGACTATGTCCGACTTATCTAGGACTTCCAAAAGGTGATCCAAGCTCTTTAAAAAAGGCTCTTCAATTCGAACAAAAGAGAGAAAAAGGAAAAATAGAAGAAAAACAGCACATAACACATTTTACGGCACTCTCGGGTTGTCGGTGCGGCACTCTCTAAATGTCGTACAGCAGTTAGTAAGTTCCGCAACGACAGACAGTGAAAGCTATGAAAATAAATCGAGTGCCGCGAAACTCAGAATTTTAAAAAAGACGGTAGTCCCTTGAGTTGTCTACGACATTCATTGAATGCCGCACCAGCATTTAGTGAATGCCGCGACGGTTGGCAGTGAGTGTCGTACCGTCACTCATTGAGTGCCGCTTCCATCTCCACCGAGTGCCACATTTTTGTGCCTACCAGCTTTGCAATAGTTCATTTATACCTTCAAAAGGACGTCTGAAATTAGGGTTTTTGCTGTGAAAAATATTGAAATACCCCTTCAAAAATTGCCTATATATAGGGGATGAATATCTCATTACAAAGGATCTTGACTTTATTAAGTATCTTAGCTTAGATCCTTAAACTTCTTTGTTTTCAACCTCTTAAAATTTTCTAAACATAATTAGCAGCAAGTTTTTAAAGGGAAGAGCTAGAAGGAAAGCTTGATTGGCTTTGGGAAATCCTAAAACAATCAAGAAGTTGAGGATTTGGAGATAACCTCTAAGAATTTTTCTTTGAGTCTCCATTTCAAGTTCAATCACAAAATATAGTTGTAGTTGAATTTGTATTTAATTGATTTGGATCAAATGACCTTAGGATTAAGGTTAAACAAGTCTTGAAGTTAAGATAGACATCATTTGAGTCTTGGTTTCTTCTTCCTTTTCTTTTTAGTTGCATTCATCTCTTAGAATTCATAAGACATTCCATGTCTTACTTGAATCTAATGATTTGAAATCCTTTAGCCCCCTTGTAAGCTCATGTTTTACAAGGAAGTTAAGGTTAGTGTTATCATGTTTGGTCAATGGATCTAAACCTACCACCATGGTTTAGGTTCATTATTTTGAGATTTCATGAAGTTCCTTCATACTTCATTGAGGTCTACAAATACAAGTGTCATTAGTTTCCAAGGACCACCAAGTGGGAGGAAAAGTAACTTAGGCTATGCCAAACTTAATGACTTGGTAGATAAAGTTAATAAATAAAAGATAAATTTGACAAAAGGTGTAGTGAATTCACCGACCGCTTTTCATCAAAAATTTTTAGTTAAATAATGATCCGTTGGAATCGAATGAAACCAGCTGGAAAGTGTCAATAACTCAAAGTTCTACCACTGTGAATTTTTGTTTTAATGAGATTTCATGCTTAAAGTGGTTTGGTCATGAGTTTTTTGGAACAACAACAATCTGTCCAGAATTTTAGAATAGTAACACCTCCTTGAAATAAATAAATCAGAGCATTAATCAAGTTTCATTAGCCTCAAATAATTTGTTCTAGGTAATTTAATGTGTTGGGAAGATACCCTAAAATGATTTTCGACTTCATGCGCGACACCTTAGAATTAAGATCCACCTTATATGTATATATGTGATTAGAGACCTTTTATTAGGATTTCTACTTCTTATATGCATTGCATATTTCAAAATCGCAGTTGAATCCCGGGTAAGTTCTCTTGTACCTTATTGCATGTCATATTGCTTGCTAATCACTTATTTGGTTTTGAATGATATTTTATCATTTGCAATCTTGCACCCTTTAGACTTGATTTTGTAATGTATATTTATACGTACGTATTAGTTGAGGCCATGCTTAGATTTTTAATTCAATTAAAAGGATGTTGAGTAGAGGCCTATCGCGAGATAGGATGAGAGGGGGTGTTTTAGTCCGCCGGGCTCCTTCCCCTCTCATTCCATAATCCCCGGACCTAGTTAATCTCTGGTTTCCTACAAGATCAGTTTGCTTTAAAATGGTTTCTTAATTTTCTTTTTAAAAATTAAGTGGCGACTCATTTTTGAATTTGAATTTGAAATTTGAAAAGATTTTAAATAAAAAAGGCTGTGGGTAAGAGAAAATTGCGATATCCACAGAGAGGTGATGTGTTAAATCAGAAAGTAGCATTAATAGATACTGAACAGTGCACTCACTAGTGCCTAGTTCCAACAACATTTGGAAAGCCTTCTTGAGAAGATGGGTGTAATCTTAGCAAAAAAAAAACGGAAGAGATGGGTATAAGATACAAAAGCCATTGGCTTTAGTGCAAGTAGGAGATTGTTAGTAATATGCCCTAAAAGCCAATTGTTGGAAGAGTGTTTTAGGCTTATTATATTAATTAATAGTCTTATTGCTTATTTTATGGCAAGTTTATTATTTATCATGATAGCCATTGCTGTTAAATTTTCATGATAAATCAATTGATTTAAATTTGTGAAGGTAGGCATTTAAAGGGATAAAAAAGAAGATCTTATACTTCTCGGTAATTTTATTCTTCAAAGTGTTCTTAGTGTCGTAGGATTATTAAATTGGGCATTTAATAATGGGTAATTCTTTGGTGACAACTTTCATACAACTTTCACACAACCTCTTAAAATATGTGTCTATCTCTTTCTTGTGTCACTGTGGGGTCTAGTGACATCACAGGAGAGAGATAGACACAGCTTTTTAGAAGGTTGTATGAAAGTTGTATGAAAGATGTCACCAAAGAATTACTCTTTAATAATCATGTTAGACTAAAACATGTCATGTTTATTTTATTTGATAAAATGTGGCTAGTCTTAAGTCATCAGTGTAGGAACATTGGAACAAACATTTGGGTGCTTGATTAGAGAAAACGTTTACTGAACGTGATCAATTATAAAGGACATCCAAATGGAGTTGTACTTATCTATCCACTAGTTGTTCTTAGTTACAGTAGTACAAGTGATCCTTAGACCTAAGACATCATGGTTGCCTTATGTGCGGGTTGTTACACTTTAGCAATGCACAATGTTTACATTTTCACTCGAGTCATATTCATGTGTTGTTGGGTATAGTGAGTTGCACATAGAGGCATGTGATTGTATAATAAGGAATTTATCACTTTCAAGTAAAAAGACAGAATGTCCTATGTGATCTTTTAGAGCATCCACAGCGGTGTTAAAAACACCATTGAACTTGGGTAAACTAAAGGTTTTTGCTCTATTTTGTTCCACAGTGGTGTAGATAAAACTAATGTATACATTAGTTAAACTTAAGGAAACCTAACTTTATGGTACGTTTAAGTTCAGCTAAACGGCACAATGTGTGCCGTCTACCATTTTATGACAAAACCTCACAACACAGTATGTGTCGGCGACTATCTCACGACACACACTGTGCCTTCTAACTTCTCATAGCACACACAGTGCCTTCTACCTCTTTACATACAAAACTTCACAACACAGTATGTGCCAGCTACCATCCTCACGGTACACACTATGCCATCTACCATTCTCACGGCTTTGTGAGTGTCGTCCCCCATTTCACTCAACTACAATGCGCATCAAACATGTACAACAACATAGCTTAAGTTTATCTATGTTATTGAAACACCACTACGAATGCTCTTAAAATATAACTTAAGTTAAGTTCACTGGCCAATTAGATAGGAGGTTTCTAATTTCACAAGGGAGAGTAATATCAATAAGAATGATAAAATACAATTAAATCCGAATGTCTTTAGGCATGGGGCTTCTACCCTGGGGATTCTTTTCAAAAGAAAGAAATTATTTTATTGCTTAGTGGTTTTGAAAAATGGTTTTGAAATTCTTATACTGTCCTTGAAAAAAGATACAGAGTTACCACATGGTCTTTTGGGAACCAAGAAAATCCAATTTTGCCTCACCCAAATGGTTAAAGTGTACCAACCCTTCATTACCAAAGAACTCGGTTCAGGGTTTTGGAACGAGAGAGGAAGGAACCTTTTGCGAAGAATAAAGTGCGCACTCTCTACTCGCCTTGTCTTTCAACAAGCCTCAATTAGCATCGAAATAATCATCAAGAACAAAGTTTGGTTCGACATATAATACTAGGATAGGTATATTACATCACGTAAGAATCTTGAAATGAAAAATGGAGAGGGGAAAATACCATTCATAACAACTAAGTCAAGTATCACACAATGCAAAGTGAAAAATCGACACAAAGTAATCCTAGGAAATATCATCTAATCAAGTTTTCTAACCTAAGAGGGGACATGGATAGTTCTTAAACAAGTAATCAAGAGAATAAAATATGCTTAGCAAACTAAAATAAGTTGCATGCTGACTTTGAGAAAGAGGACCTGTCAATCCTCGGGACAGATGAGAAAGGAAGATTCGATCTCGAGAAGCATGAAATGGGTGACCAATTTCATTCCTTATGATCCTCTTGGATTCGGAGTCATAAAGACCCCCAAACTTGCATGAATGCATTGTATGAGCCTAGAATGTACAAGGTAGTAGTGTGCATGCGTACATGAGATTTCCAAAAGTGACATGGGAGCATGAAGCATGGATGTATGGATGATGTATAGCATGGAAATATTTCAACCAAATAAGGATAAAAGCCATTCATGGAACATGGACTATTTAGGATGCAAGTGTAAATCAAACAAAAACCTTAGAGACCAAAACAACCTTGGTGTGAATAGTCGACAGAATGTTTACATCATCTTGTAAAAATGGAAAAGAGGGATTGGGGTGCACGATATATTCACAAAAATCAACAAGGATCAACCTTATTGAGTCTAGAACACATAGGAGAAAACCACACCTCTATTGGAGTTATAGAATGAGAGCAATAAATCAAACAAGAGTGATCAATCAGAAATAGAGACCGTACTGTCGATTGAATTTGAAAGATTTTTTTTTATAAATTAAAGATTAACTCGAGAGTTAACCAAATAATACAGAAGGTTTTCTAACACATTGAAGTTTAATTAAAAATAAATAAAAGATCCATGTTCTATGATAAAACATTTGAAATTAATGCATGAAGTCAGTTTACAAACTATGAGAGTAAAAGCAGATTATTTATATGAAATTTAAAAATCCAAAAAGGGTACTTCCACATCTCTATAATAGATGAAAAAAATTGGGGATAAACCATGATGCATTAGGAAGATTTTTCAAGTGGTTTCATCATCATAACCTAAGTATTTAATTCAAAATAAATCTTGGAATCTTAACAACTTACTATTTTTTTTTTTATCTTTCTAGAGAAAATAGATTAGATTTTAGAATATAGTTTTAAGTTTTTGATTGGGGGTTTTTGAAATAGATGTTTTAAAAGTGGATATTCAGAAAAAGATGATTTCAACAACGTAGAATACCATTTCCAACCTAGGCTCAAGAAATAGGAAAATAGGTGCTTCAAACATGGTAACTTCAAGGATTAACATTAAGCATGAAAGTGAATGTGTGTGAATGTGTATCATCTAGATGATAAAGAAGTGAAATAAATTAAGAAAAAAAAGTAGAAATGGGGTATAGGAGAGATGAACAATATGAGGATGAATAAAAATAAAATCAAAACAGAAATGAGGTTGAGAACTAGAGATGATAATAATGTAATGAAACATTAACAATTAAGAGTCAACGGTATATATATCTAAACCATTAGCATGGTATTCCTCTCATATGTGTGTGTATTGTGACATAGATTTCACTCTACTACATCTAAAGAATTTAAGTTGGACAAAAGCCCCCATTGTGGAATAAAAGTCTATTACATGTTGATCAACTATGATAAGTGTTACCATTTTAGTGTTGGAACTGTTAGAACGAGTTTTTAGAATTTGAAAGGGGTATATGGTGCTAGGATGTCCAGACTTTTAACTACCAAAAATATTGATTAAACATTATTATCTGTAAATAATATTATGTTTTGTTATCATTTTTTGCTCTGATTATTAGGTTAGTATTTATATTTGAAATTTCTTGCTTAATATTCAAATATAAACACTAAGTGATTTTATTACAATTTGTGATGCTACACTTTGGTTAATAGCTACAAATTTAGGTGTGCTGTTAAAGGTATACTGGCATGTCTTTGAGTGAATCCTGGATTGAAAGTAGTGAGCAATTGTGGAATATATGTATATCGATATCTATGTATACATGTTTTAGCTCACCCCCACACAGTCTTTGCAGGTGCCGTTATTGGAGTATAGAGCCTAAAGAAGTGGATCATGAGGTTGTCTACTTCAAAAGGTAGAATTTACATTTATTCTTCCTTTCACTCAATTCGAATTATTTGTATTTCTTTCTTTCTTTTGGTAGATTGAAACCATAAAATGTTTAAATGATTTAGTAGTCATTCAGGCATTTGTTTATCCCATTTGCAATGAACGTGTATCAGACTTATATTCCATTTTGGAAAATTGTTACATTGAGACAACGAGCGGCCCTTTTTTTATTTTTTATTTTTTGTAAAGGGGCATTTTAAATGTTAATGGACATGTTGGTTTTGATTTGACAACTTTGACAACCATCATTGTTTAATTTTTTAAGACACTTTGAAGTGATGCTCGAGCGAGTACTGTACAATTTGGTGACTTGGTTTTATTTTTAAACCTCTTTGGTCCGTTGAATACTTTGGTCTTATTCGACATCCACGTAGGATTATTTCATGTTTCTTCCACTTCAGTTGATTGGCCCACGTGAGACCTTTGCCTTGTATTTGACTCTTTGACCTTACCCTCATGTATTTTGTTTTTGGGGCGTGACAGGCACAAAACCTATTGCCAAATTCTATAAGTACTATTTACTTTATATATATATATATATCTTGGTACATATTTTTTATCTAAATGAGTCAAGAGTGTTACCCAATAGCAGAAAAATCAGAGTTAATATCATCTTATTCAAATTATACACGACAGGGAATCAAGACCTTGAAAAGTGTCAAAGTTGGATGACCAAAACAAAAAGGCCATAGCGTTCCCTAAATTCTATCACAACATTAAGCAAAAAGGAAGCAATATTAAACATCCCTAGCATATGCATGATTATACCCAAAGCGTACTTAAAAAACCTTAGAAAATATCTTAAAGTCCAACTTACATTTTTTTTGTACAATCCGCATGTTGTTCAGTTTTCATGTAGGTCCACATTAGTTTTTTGCACCATCAAAATGGTGTTGGTGTAGATCCACATCAGTTTTTCATAAGCTTGGCCATCATGATTTTGCATTGTGATATATATTTGATCTAGAGCAGGCATTTTCGCACCACTAATGACATCACCACCTGTTACTTTAGTCTACTTCTTGGTCTTTTTCATGTCTTTCTCCATTTGTTAAGCTCGAATCTTATAAGCCATGGGGGAATAAAGGGGGGGGGTTCAGTTTAGCAACTTTAAAGGCCACCATATAAAATGTGCTCAAATTAGTTATCAATATCACAGTTCTGAATATTGTTCTATCCTTTTCTGAAATTACTGAAGCTTAACTCACTACAAAAAACGAGTCCTTTGTGATGGACGTTTTTGTGATGGATTCAAATCCGTCACAGAAATTATTTTTGTGATGGACTTTGTGACGGAAATGTATCCAACACAAAAAATTAGTCTTTCGGTCCATCAAAAGATTGTGGGGTTTAAGGTCCCTAAATTATTTCTTGAGAGCTCTCTTAAGTTTATCCTCCATTTCTCTTCTCAATTTAGTCGATTTCACATTTGGGGATCACCTCTCAAGCTTTCCCTTGTATCAATTTTGAGCATATTTCATAGATTAGCTTCTATACCAACTAGTAGCATTAAAATGCAAGGAGAATCTTACCATTGAATGGAATGCCACTTTTTTAATGCTGTAGAAAATGTGTAAAATTGACACCTAATTTAATGGAATTAATGTGATCTTTTTGCACATATGAGTAGATGTACTTTTACATTAATGTGCCCTTTGGGATGTTTGAGAAGATATCAGTTCTTGTTGGACTTGTATATTTCACATAATCTTTTAGTGGTTAGGCCATGAGAGAAGATAAACTCTTATGCATAATGTTTTCTAGTCGACTCTTTACTAAGGAGTTGACATTTTTCATGTTCTTTGTTAATACTATAGGTTTTTTCTACAGTTTTAACATTATAATCAGTTCTAAAACTAAGGAAGCAGAAATTAACTGATGCTCAATTTTTACATATCTAAATTCTTCTTGTAAAGACCTTAGATGTAAAGTCTTACAGTAAAGAATTTTTTTATTTTGAAAAATTGATTGGTCTTTTAACTGTTTTAAATCTCTAAGTAATGGTTTAGTGAGGAACTTAAACTGAACTTTTTGTCCACATGCATGAGTGGTTAATCCATCATTATTAGTAGTAAATGGGTAAAGTAGGCATAGAAATGGTATTCCTAAAATAACTTTATCAGTCATGTTTTTAATCAGAATAAATGGTGTTTTAAAGCAAACATTGTTTTGGCAAACATGTGCACTAGGTAACTTATATTCAATTTACATTTGACTACCATTAGCAGAACTAAGACGTTCACTGGTTTTTACATAATATTTAGTTGGAATTAATCCCTCTTGAATGCAATTAAGATCAGCTCCTGAATCTATCAATGCTATAGTCTCTATTTCTAATTCTTTATTTAGTATTATTTTAACATTGCAAAGCCATTTTTGTAGATGTATCTTATTCATAACTTGAAGCAAACTGGGTTGTTCTATTTTTCTAGGAGAATTCTGGTGACTGGGGGAAGTATCTTCACTACTAGAATCTTCACTAGGTGACGTATCTTCACTATTGTGGTTTTGGTCAAACTTGGCAACTTGATCTTGTAGATTTTTTATATCAACTTTAACTTGTTTGATTTCAATTTGCAAATCTTGGACTGTAACTTCCTTTTTGGGTTTATTAAATCTCTCAAGCGTTTTATTAAGACTAATAGTGGAGTGATTGGTTTTACTAGCTTCTTCCTGTTTGGCTAATAAAATTCTAAGCTTAATTAAATATGTTGATTTTAAATCTTCATCATCTATTTTACTGATTAAATCTAATAATAAGTTTTCTTGTTCACTTTTCTTAGTCAAAACACTAATTATTCCATTAGATTGTTCACTAATATTTTCATTAAAGGATGGGTAATTATCATTTAACTATAGATTTATACCAACCATATCCTTATGAGCTAGTTCTATAGGTTTATTTTCATGGGGCTATTTTGGATGGGTTGATTATTTTGTAGATTCCTTTTTACTTTTCTTGTCATGATGATTGTGTTTCCTATCTTTTGTCTTGTTAGAATTGTGAAGTTTACTACGTGATGATTTATGGGATTCACTTTGAAGTGGGTCACTATCTTTTTTAGACTTAGACCTACTATTTTCTTTGTCATCTTTTGGCTTCCTAGGCTTACTGATTTCTTTGTTGATTCTTATTTTCTTAACAATAAAATCTATAGTATCAGGGTAATGTTCCAAATATTCAAAGAAATATATATTTCTTTTAACTAACTTCATGTATTTTTTTCCAAGCTTTTACAATTGATTTTCTCTAATCTACATCATAAATAGCTCGATAATTGGTTCTATAATTTTCATAAATGGGTGACTTATACTCTTTGGCTAACATTTCCATATCAATTTCAAAATCTTTACTTATAGTAAATAAATCTTTACTAAGACCTTCAAAATCTGTTTGAGTAGGAGAATTTGGAAAACTATCTTCACTTGGTATTTTGTAACAAGGATTACTAACTTGGGTTGTGGTTTTAATACCTTTTAACTTAGTATCAATTTTACTGAGGAGATCTTTATCTTTTGTAACTGTTGTAGTCCTACCAGGGATACAAGATGTACTTGATCTAGAAGACATAGAATCAAAATCCCTAATTTTTAAAGGAGATGTCCTAACACGTTGTTCATCAAAACTAATTCTAACTTTTCCATCATTGAATTGTTGTACATGATCTCAATTGACTGTATTATTATTTTGAAAATTACTAGAATGATTTTCATTTTCAAAAATCCAACAACTGGGTAACTCTACATCCTTCCACGGAATAGTCTTAGGAATTTGGATGTTAGCATGTTCAGAACTACCTAACATAAGTAAAGTCTGATTCTTAGGACTTTTAATTAAAGCATGAACATTAAGATTACTTCGAATACATTTATAATAAATTCTATAAATTAAAGCAAGAGCTTGTGAACCATTATGCATATTAGTTATTTCACCAGCATTTTTAATATTTAATGTTAAAGCTTTTGGACATTATGAATGGAATGTAATGCCCTTTGGTCTTGAGAATGCCCCTAGTGAATTTCAAAATATTATGAATGAAATATTTAATCCATTCAGTCATTTTTCAATTGTCTACATTGATGATGTTCTTATTTTCTCAAAGTCAATTGATGAACATTGGAAACATTTAAATTCGTTTTTCAATGCCATCAAAGCCAATGGTCTTGTTGTCTCAGCCTCAAAAATCAGTCTATTTCTGTCCAAAGTCAGATTTCTTGGTCACAATATTCATCGCAGGAAAATCACTCCTATTGATAGAGCTATTCAATTTGCTAATAAATTCCCAGATGAATTCTAGACAAAACCCAGTTACAAAGATTTTTAGGTTCTTTAAATTATGTATATGATTTTTATCCAAGTCTTCGTTCCAAATGTAAACCTCTATTTGATAGATTGAAATCCAATCCCCCTCCTTGGTCACCTGTTCATACTTCCATTGTTCAAGAAGTCAAAAATATGTCAAATCTCTGCCATGTCTTGGCATTCCTTCAGTTAATTCCTTTAAAATTATTCAAACAGATGCTTCCGAGCATGGTTATGGAGGGAGAAATTCAGCAACAGGTTCTAGCCCTAGAACCTCTTATCCCACTTTACCAAACATAATTAATGAAGAAGAACATAGGTATGAAAAACATGACTGATAAAGTTATTTTAGGAATACCATTTCTATGCCTACTTTACCCATTTACTACTAATAATGATGGATTAACCACTCATGCATGTGGACAAAAAGTTCAGTTTAAGTTCCTCACTAAAACATTACTTTCAATTTTTACATATCTAAATCTTCTTGTAAAGACCTTAGATGTAAAGTCTTACAGTAAAGAATTTTTTCATATTTAAAAATTGATTTGTCTTTTAATTGTTTTGCTCAGTGTATACATCAAGTATTACAATCTATGAACTGAATATGAACTGATTAATTACAGAAATCTTTATGAGAGAAGTAGATGAATTATTCTCAAAGAGAATCTCACGTACACTCAAAAAGTTCTCTCCAAAAGCTCTCTGAAAAATGAACTACAAGTTGAACTGCCCAATTTGAACATTTTTTTAAGAAACTCTCACTTGAACTTTTTTAAGAAACTCTAAGAAACTCTGGTAAAGAAACTCTCTTAAAGGAGATGTCCTAACATGTTGTCCAACAAAACTGATTATAAGTCTTCTAGATTAAGTACATCTTGTATCCCGGATAGGACTACAATAGTTAGAAAAGATAAAGAAACTTTGCCTATAACTGGATGCTGAAGGGTTACTTATAGCCTTCCATATGTCCTGTTGATCTCATGAATGGCAATGAGCTGTAAAGGTCTTCTAAAAATCTGGAGAATTACATGGTTTTACTATTGGTGAACAGTGTTCTGTCTGTTACTATTCAATCACGCGGAATCTAAAAAGCCTGTCGGTTACTGTGGCCAAAAGGTTGATTTGATTTCTGTACTTTTTATTGTAGAATTTACAAAAGTAAATACTATTCTTTTATCAAAAGAGCATTGGATCCTTTACTGTAGGCATTGGATGCCTTATCCTTCCATTGCATTGATGCTATTGGCTTCTGCATCTTCATCAGATGGGTAATCATCATCAGGATCACTGTGGTAACGAGGTAACCAGTCACCATAATAACTTCGGAGCATACGAAATTTGTTGTAAATGATGTCCCTTGGTTCTTCAAACTTTGGATACCAAATTTGGCATTCTTTTGAGTGGATGTTGATATCAGAAATTTCTTTACCAATTTCATCGTATGAAAAGTGACCATAATAAATCTTTGAAATCCATAGATCACTTCTTGGATTGCATGACAGGATTAACATTCTCTTGGTTCTACCTCAAGAAAACCAATTCCTATCAGAAAGTTTCATTTGAATAGGGTTGATAGCCTTGGCTCTTCTTTTACAATGGTCAAGGAATGAGTTACTTGCTGGTATTGACTGACTAAACTGGGTTTCAAGATCAGGTATGTTAATAAGAGTGCAATTCCAAGCATTGGCTCCAAATATTCTTACTAAATGCACTGATGGATAAAGATCATAAAAATGAGTGATCCATTTAGGATTGGCTGAAGTGATTCCAAGAATTACTATGCAACCAAAACTTCCATTATCAACTCTTTTAGCATAATCTTTGACTATGTTGTCAATTATCTTTGGAAGTAACTGGAGTTGTCTAAAAGAGGTGACTACTAAAATTCTTAGAAATCCTTTTTCAAAGATTTCAAAAATGACTTGTGGATTTTGGGACTCAAGGCGAACAGCTCTGTAGATTTCTCCACAACTGAATTTTTCAGTGCAAATAAATCCATTTGGGATATTGGGAATCTGCAAAAAAGCTGACTGGTGGAGTAACTGGTAAAAATCTAACCATGACTTGTAATCAGCAGATAAGAAGGGTTCAAATTGACTCATTAGATCAGTATTACAGGAAAATAACTGACTGAATTTGTGTCTTAGAAGAATTTTGAATTTGTTTGAAAAAGATATGGCATGAATATTAAAATGATAATCCTGCTGGATTATGATACTAATGGATATATCCGTTAGTATTTGGAATGGTATCATGTTAATGAGTCCAATTTGAGGAAAGAAATATTCAAAACCAGTTTTCAGTTGCTGCTGATAAGTTATATGAATGCAATATTGATGGATTATCTGAGCAAGAAATCCTCAACAAGTAAACCCATATGACCATGGTGGCCAACAATTACATAACCAATCATGATATAAGTCAAACTGAGATAGTTGATTTATTTGTCACAAGATTTAGTGGAATGCTTTGATATAGTGGGGGAAGCAGACATTAGTTAAAGATCAGAGTAGCAAAGACTGAAGAAGAAAGACACAAATAAATACAGAAGACAATAAATAACTGAAACTTACAGATTGGATTACTGGGAATGAATCACTGAATTGCTCAGTGTATACATTATGTATTACAAACTATGAACTGAGTAATTACAGAATCTTTATGAGACAAGTAGATGAGAATCTCTCAAAGGAATCTCAAGTTCTCTCAAAAGAAAACTCTTGTGAAACTCGCACTTAAACTTTGTTGAGAAACTTTAAGATACTCTGGTAAAAAAACTCTGGTAAAGAAACTCTAATAAAGAAACTCTGCCTGTAACTGGATGCTTAGGGGATTACTTATAGCCTTCCAAATGTCCTATTGAGCTCGTGAATGGCAATGAATTGTAAAGGTCTTCTAAAAAGTTGGGGAATCCCATGGTTTTACTATTGGTGAACAGTGTTCTGTCTGTTACTATTCAATCACTCGGAATCTAAAAAGCCTATCGGTTACTGTGGCCGAAAGTTTGATTTGACATCGGTACTTTTTACTGTAGAATTTACCAAAGTAAATACTATTCTTTTATCAAAAGAGCATTGGATCCTTTACTGTTGGCATTGGATGCCTTATCCTTCCATTGCATTAATGATATTGGCTTCTGCATCTTCATCAGATGGGTAATCATCATCAGGATCACTGTGGTAACGAGGTAACAAGTCACCATTATAACTTCAGAGCATATGAAATTCGTTGTAAATGATGTCCCTTGGTTCTTCAAACTTTGGATACCAAATTTGGCATTCTTCTGAGTGGATGTTGATATCAGAAATTTCTTTACCAATTTCATCTTATGAAAAGTGACCATTATCAATCTTTGAAATCCATGGATCACTTCTTGGATTGCATGACTGGATTAATATTCTATTGGTTCTACCCCAGTTATCCATCAATATTCCATTCGAATAGGGTTGAGAGCCTTGGCTCTTCTTTTGCAATGGTCAAGGAATGAGTTACTTGCTGGCATTGACTGACTAAACTGGGTTTCAAGATCAGGTATGTTAATCAGAGTACAATTCAAAGCATTGGCTCCAAATATTCTTACTAAATGAACAGATGGATAAAGATCACAAAAAGGAGGGATCCATTCAGGATTCGCTGAAGTTATTCCAAGAATTGCTATGTAACCAAATCTTCCATTATTAACTCTTTTAGCATAATCTTTTACTGTGTTGCGAATTATCTTTGTAAGTAACTGGAGTTGTCTAAAAGAGGTGACTTCTAAAATTTTTAGAAATCCTTTTTCAAAGATTTCAGAAATGACTTGTGGATTTTGGGACTCAAGGCGAACAACTCTGTAGATTTTTTCCACAACTGAATTTTTCAGTGCAAATAAATCCATTTAGGATATTGGGAATCTGCGGAAAAGTTGACTAGTGGAGTAACTAGTAAAAATCTAACCATGACATGTAATCAGCAGATAAGGAGGGTTCAAGTTGACTCATTAGATCAGTATTATAGGAAAATAACTGACTGAATTTGTGTCTTAGAAGAATTTTGACTTTGTTTGAAAAAGATATGGCTTGAAGATTAAAATGATAATCCTGATGGATTATGATACTAATGGATATATCAGTTAGTATTTGGAATGGTATCATGGTAATGAGTCCAATTTGAGGAAAGAAATATTCAAAACCAGTTTTCAGTTTCTGCTGATAAGTTATATGAATGGAATATTGATGGATTATCTGAACAAGAAATCCTCAACAAGTTAACCCATATGACCATGGTGGCCAACTGTTACATAACCAATCATGATATAAGTCAAACTAAGATAGTTGATTTATTTGTTACAAGATTTAGTGGAATGCTTTGATACCAGTGGGGGAAGCAGACATTAATTAAAGATCAGAGTAGCAAAGATTGAAGAACAAAGACACAGATAAATACAGAAGACAATAAATAACTGAAACTTACAGATTGGATTACTGGGAATGAATCACTGAATTGCTCAGTGTATACATCAAATATTACAAACTATGAACTGAGTTATTACAGAATCATTATGAGACAAGTAGATGAGAATCTCTGAAAGGAATCTCACGTTCACTCAAAAGAAAACTCTTGTGAAACTCTCACTTGAACTTTGTTGAGAAACTCTAAGAAACTCTGGTAAAGAAACTCTAATAAAGATAATCTGTCTGTAACTGGATGCTGAGGGGAATACTTATAGCCTTCCAAATGTCCTATTGAGCTCGTGAATGGCAATGAACTGTAAAGGTCTTCTGAAAAGCTGGTGAATCACATTGTTTTGACTATTGGTGAACAGTGTTCTGTCTGTTACTGTTCAATCACGTGGAATCTAAAAAGCCTGTCAGCGGTTACTATGGTTGAAAGGTTGATTTGACTTCTGTACTTTTTATAGTAGAATTTACCAAAGTAAATACTATTCTTTTATCAAAAGAGCATTGGATCCTTTACTGTAGGCATTGGATGCCTTATCCTTCTATTGCATTGATGATATTGGCTTCTGCATCTTCGTCAGATGGGTAATCATCATCAGGATCATTGTGGTAACGAGGTAACCAGACACCATTATAACTTCAGAGCATATGAAATTCGTTGTAAATGATGTCCCTTGGTTCTTCAAACTTTGGATACCAAATTTGGCATTCTTCTGAGTGGATGTTGATATCAGAAATTTCTTTACCAATTTCATCATTTGAAAAGTGACCATTATCAATCTTTGAAATCCATGGATCACTTTTTGGATTGCATGAATGGATTACAATTCTCTTGGTTCTACCCCAGGTAAACCATTTCCTATAAGAAAGTTTCATTCGAATAGGGTTGAGAGCCTTGGCTCTTCTTTCACAATGGTCAAGGAATGAGTTACTTGCTGGTATTGACTGACTAAACTGGGTTTCAAGATCAGGTATGTTAATAAGAGTGCAATTCCATGCATTAGCTCCAAATATTCTTACTAAATGGACTGATGGATAAAGATCATAAAAAGGAGGGATCCATTCAGGATTGGCTAAAGTGATTCCAAGAATTGCTATGTAACCAAATCTTCTATTATCAACTCTTTTAGCATAATCTTTGGCTGTGTTGCGAATTATCTTTGGAAGTAACTGGAGTTGTCTAAAAGAGGTGACTACTAAAATTTTTAGAAATCCTTTTTCAAAGATTTCAGAAATGACTTGTGGATTTTGGGACTCAAGGCAAACAGCTTTGTAGATTTCTCTACAACGGAATTTTTCAGTGCAAATAAATCCATTTAGGATATTGGGAATCTGCGGAAAAATTGACTGGTGGAGTAACTAGTAAAAATCTAACCATGACCTGTAATCAGCAGATAAGGAGGGTTCAAATTGACTCATTAGATCAGTATTACAGGAAAATAACTCACTGAATTTGTGTCTTAGAAGAATTTTGACTTTGTTTGAAAAAGATATGGCTTGAAGATTAAAATGCTAATCCGGCTGGATTATGATACTAACGGATGTATCCATTAGTATTTGGATTGTTATCATGGTAATGAGTCCAATTTGAGGAAAGAAATATTCAAAACCAGTTTTCAGTTTCTGCTGATAAGTTATATGAATGGAATATTGATGGATTATCTGAACAAGAAATCCTCAACATGTTAACCCATATGACCATAGTGGCCAACAGTTACATAACCAATCATGATATAAGTCAAACTGAGATAGTTGATTTATTTGTTACAAGATTTAGTGGAATGCTTTGATACTAGTGGGGGAAGCTGACATTAATTAAAGATCAAAGTAGCAAAGATTGAAGAAGAAAGACACAGATAAATACAGAAGACAATAAATAACTGAAACTTACAGATTGAATTACTGGGAATGAATCACTGAATTGCTCAGTGTATACATCATGTATTATAAACTATGAACTGAGTTATTATAGAATATTTATGAGACAAGTAGATGAGAATCTCTAAAAGGAATCTCACGTTCACTGAAAAGAAAACTCTTGTGAAATTCTCACTTGCACTTTGTTGAGAAACTCTAAGAAACTCTGGGAAAGAAACTCTGGTAAAAAAACTCTGATAAAGAAACTCTGCCTGTAACTAGATGCTGAGGGGATTACTTATAGCCTTCCAAATGTCCTGTTGAGCTCGTGAATGGCAATGAACTGTAAAGGTCTTTTGAAAAGCTGGGGAATCACATAGTTTTACTATTGGTGAACATTGTTCTGTTTGTTACTGTTCAATCACACGGAATCTAAAAAGCCTGTCAGTTACTGTGGCCGAAAGGTTGATTTGACTTCTATACTTTTTACTGTAGAATTTACAAAAGTAAATACTATTCTTTTATCAAAAGAGTATTGGATCCTTTACTGTAGGCATTGGTTGCCTTATCCTTCCATTGCATTGATGATATTGGCTTCTGCATCTTCATCAGATGGGTAATCATCATCAGGATCACTGTGGTAACGAGGTAACTAGTCACCATTATAACTTTGGAGCATATGAAATTCGTTGTAAATGATGTCCCTTGGTTCTTCAAACTTTGGATACCAAATTTGGGATTCTTCTGAGTGGATGTTGATATCAGAAATTTCTTTACCAATTTCATCATATGAAATGTGACAATTATCAATCTTTGAAATCCATGGATCACTTCTTGGATTGCATGACTGGATTACTATTCTCTTGGTTCTACCCCTGGTAAACCAATTCCTATCAGAAAGTTTCATTCGAATAGGGTTGAGAGCCTTGGCTGTTCTTTTACAATGGTCAAAGAATGAGTTACTTGCTGGTATTGACTGACTAAACTGGGTTTCAAGATCAGGTATGTTAATAAGCGTGCAATTCCAAGCATTGGCTCCAAATATTCTTACTAAATGGACTGATGGATAAAGATCATAAAAAGGAGGGATCCATTCAGGATTGGCTGAAGTGATTCCAAGAATTGCCATGTAACCAAATCTTCTATTATCAACTCTTTTAGCATAATCTTTGACTGTGTTACGAATTATCTTTGGAAGTATCTGGAGTTGTCTAAAAGAGGTGACTCCTAAAATTTTTAGAAATCCTTTTTCAAAGATTTCAGAAATGACTTGTGGATTTTGGGACTCAAGGCAAACAGCTTTGTAGATTTCTCCACAATTGAATTTTTCAATGCAAATAAATCCATTTGGGATATTGGGAATCTGCGAAAAAGTTGACTGGTGGAATGACTGGTAAAAATCTAACCATGACTTGTAATCAACAAATAAGGAGGGTTTAAATTGACTCATTAGATCAGTATTATGGGAAACTGACTGAATTTATTTCTTGGAAGAATTTCGACTTTGTTTGAAAAAGATATGTCTTGAAGATTAAAATGATAATCCTGCTGGATTATGCTTTCAGGCCATAAATTATATTGACTAGCAAAATGAATTTGTAACTTATAAAATGTTTGAGTATTGGGAGGTGATGATTCCTCCCCCCAAGGAAAGCAAAACATTCTTTGATAAACAAAGAATCCTTTGTTTGGGTTTTACTGGGATTGATCCTCTTTTGGAGTTCAAGAGCCCTTAACTGAAATTCTACTGCCATCATTGATTTCTCAAATAGGCGTTGGTGACTCTTTTTAAATGCTGAATATAAATTATCAAGGATGACCACGGATTTTTCAGTTAAATCACATGTCATACCTGGATATCTATTCATTGGGATTAGGGTTGATTGCAAAATAACTGGGGATGTCTGAACATCAGACTGACTATGAATGGGAGTAAAGGTGAAATCTTGCCTTGGATATTCATCCATAACAATAACTTTCTCTTTTCCCTTGGATAGAGACATTACTGGAACATCAAAGATGATGTTAGTAAATTGAGGAAAAGGAATAGGAATGAAACTCTTGACTGGACTATTAATATTAGTATGTGAAAGGAGTAAATTGTATGAATATGTCTTGAGGACATAATCATCATAACTTTTTGAAAATTTGCAAAAAGGGTTAAAGACAATAACCAAATGAATAATTACTT
Source organism: Hydrangea macrophylla (assembly GCA_033977485.1). Classification (NCBI taxonomy): domain Eukaryota; kingdom Viridiplantae; phylum Streptophyta; class Magnoliopsida; order Cornales; family Hydrangeaceae; genus Hydrangea; species Hydrangea macrophylla. The sequence continues at coordinate 37,994,098 of CM066990.1, forward strand.
GGTAGAATTTGGACTTAATGGGAATGGGTCTAATAATAGGTCTAACTTGGTAAAAATCTCTAATATAAGGAAGGGTAACTATATGCCAAATTTCTAACATTAAATTTAATAAATTGCTTTTGGTTAATATGTTAATTGTCTTATTTTTACAACACTCATCTTGACATCCTAACATTATATCAGGAGAATCATAATGTTCTTTACTACAATCATAAGGAGATGAACTAAATTCATTATCTGACTGTTCAGAATCAGTATTTCTTAACTCTAAAATTTTATAAATATTTTCTGTGACTTCCTTAGATAATCCTAAAGATTTAATCTGGGTTTTAACTTTACAATCTTTAGCATAATGACCAAATTTACCACATTTGAAACATTGGACATTACTTTTGTTATTACTAGTTTTTCCCTTATTCTTAAGATCTTTGTTTTTATTGTTACTAGTATTACTAGGCATAGAATAAAATGAGTCCTTTGAGTCTTTTCGTTTTATGTGCTTCCTATGGTTGATCCTATTTTGCCTAGAAGGGGCTATAGGTGGCAAACCATGTTGTTCACAAAAATTAGCTAACTCATATTTAGCTTTTTGTTTATCATTTTTGGCTTGATTACTGATTTTCATGTCTATACACATTCTTAATCCTTCTCTTTGGATTGTACTAACTATTTCACCATATGTTAAATTATTGTAATCTATGATTTCTTTATCATTACTAAGCACTTCTCTAATTTTATGTGCAAATAAACTTGGTAAACCATTTATGAATTTTTCTTTCCAAAATGGTTCATTACTATCATTTCTGAGCATGACTCTGGATAGGAAAACAACTTTAATTATACCATCTAAAATCACTCAGTGTGGGGCAAGATAAATTACTTAACTGGTCATGGATTCTAGCAGTTATATTACTAGGGGTTCCAACAAAATGTTTGGCTATAATATATATTAATGTATTAACTCCATCAGGTACACCACGTCCTACTTTTTCGTCAAAAATGGGATTTCCATCATCATCTTGTTGAACAACATATCTAATTTTCTCTTTAGAATTGTGAAGTTTACTACGAGATGATTTTTGGGATTCACTTTGAGATGGGTCACTATCTTTTTTAGACTTAGACCTACTATTTTCTTTGTCATCTTTTGGCTTCCTAGGCTTACTGTTTTCTTTTTTGATTCTTATTTTCTTAACAGTAAAATCTATAGTATCAGGGTAATGTTCCAAATATTCAAAGAAATATATATTTCTTTTAACTAACTTCATGTATTTTTTTACAAACTTTTACAATTGATTTTCTCTCATCTACATCATAAATAGCTCGTTAATTGGTTCTATAATTTTCGTAAATGGGTGACTTATACTCTTTGGCTAACATTTCCATATCAATTTCAAAATCTTTACTTATAGTAAATAAATCTTTACTAAGACCTTCAAAATCTGTTTGAGTAGGAGAATTTGGAAAACTATCTTCACTTGGTATTTTGTAACAAGAATTACTAACTTGGGTTGTGGTTTTAATACCTTTTAACTTAGTATCAATTTCACTGAGGAGATCTTTATCTTTTCTAACTATTGTAGTCCTACCAGGGATACAAGATGTACATGATCTAGAAGACTTAGAATCAAAATCCCTAATTTTTAAAGGAGATGTCCTAACACGTTGTTCATCAAAACTAATTCTAACTTTTCCATCATTGAATTGTTGTACATGATCTCAATTGACTGTATTATTATTTTGAAAATTACAAGAATGATTTTCATTTTCAAAAATCCAACAACTAGGTAACTCTACATCCGTCCACAGAATAGTCTTAGGAATTTGGATGTTAGCATGTTCAGAACTACCTAACATAAGTAAAGTCTGATTCTTAGGACTTTTAATTAAAGCATGAACATTAAGATTACTTCGAATACATTTATAATAAATTCTATAAATTAAAGCAAGAGCTTGTGAACCATTATGCATATTAGTTATTTCACCAGCAGTTTTAATATTTAATGTTAAAGCTTTTAACAAGTGGGGGTCACTAAGACATAAGGTAAAATCGGGGAAACAATTAAAATGAACTGGTCCATCATGAAGACTGGACTCTATAACTCCCATCATACAAGCACTAAAATTTAAAAATCTAGCACCTCTAAGACATAATAAAATTGAAGAATTGATTCCTTTAATATTAAGTGGTTTGACTGCAACTTGTATTAACCCTGTGTGTATTAACCCCGTCTTACGTTCCCTTCTGCAGGCTTTACTGTTTGGTAGGATCCTAATCAGGTGGTCTCTCAGCCTAGGTGGTCTTTTGCAAATATCTTTTGAGAAAGAATTTTGAAAGTCAAAAACACAGAAAGAGGGAATGACTACAAGAACAAACACACCAACGGGGTCTTGGCTCTGATACCTATGTTCTGGTAAAGAAACTCTAGTAAAGAAACTCTGCTTGTAACTGGATGCTGAGGGGATTACTTATAGCCTTCCAAATGTCTTGTGGATCTCGTGAATGGATCATGAGCTGTAAAGTACTTTTGGAAAGCTGGCTCTTCACATGGAGTTAGTGTGGATAAACAGTGTTCTGTCTATTACTATTTAATCACGTGGAATCTGAAAAAGCCTGTCGGTTACTGTTGCCGAAAGGTTGATTTGACTTGTCCTTTTTACTGTAGTTTTAACCAGTGTTAATGGGAGTTTCACCGAGAAACTTTTGCATTAACCATGGTTAATACTGTCCTTTTTACCCAATAAAAACATTGGATGCTCAATTATTCCTGACTCTCTTCATAGTGGCTTTGAGCATCTTTGAATGCTGAACTGAAATAGGGATCATAAGGCTGTGCAACAGAGCATGATCCTTCTGAATTGTGACTGTTGTTATCTTGATCATTTTGACAGACTTGAGCTAGTATCTGTTGGGCCATAGCCATTAACTGTGCATTTGATGGCTTGGAACTTGACTTGGATTTGGAGCTTGACTTATCTTTGGGACCAGTAATTGTGCACTTGGCCATGGGGCCTGTGATTGGAGCAGGGGGACTGCTTATTGGTGGGAATTCAAGATTTACTTGTTTAATAATTCGGTGGTGACCAAATTTATCCCACCATTTGACTGAATACTGTCTCTGGATAGTGTTACTCTGAATTTGATACTGCAATTTCAAGATCCATGGCACTTTATATTTACTTGTGAATATGAGTAGAATGGGAAACTGGGTATTGTGCTCACTCATTGTATACTGAGTGTAGAAGTATTTGACCATGTCTTGGAGATCATTTGGGAGTAAGTCTGGCATGGGGTCATGACGGGACCACCAATGGAGGAACCAGGTGGGGAGTTGGTTTTTGAACTTTGTGTCAAAATTGACATACCATAAATGGGAAAATACTTCAGTCTGGTAGAGGAAAACATAAAACCAAGCATCAATATAATCAAAATATTTATACTGAGTATGGTTGGGTAGTGACTTGAGGATGCATGGGTGGGAACCCCAATCTTTACTAGAAATAGTCTTTTTAATATACAATTGGTGAAATAAAATTTTCCTTTCTGACCCAGGAATTGAATCATCATTTTCAGTAATGTGTTTGACATAAATTGACTCAGTAGAGTATAAAATATCTCTGTAATACCTAAGGGATTTTTCTGGACTTTTGGGAATGAAATGCCATCCTGTGGGGAAGGTGAGTTTGACTAAATCAACTGATGCATAAGTGTGTATCTTCTCTCAAGGCCTAACCACTAAAAGATTATGTGAAATATGCAAGTCTGACAAGAAATGATATCTTCATCTTGGTTTTGCTTTTGAGATTCTATCTTCTTGCAAAATCGATATACGTAGCACCTTTCTTGTTTTTCTTGTTCTCTTTAGTTTACCTATATGAATTGGTTCATTGATAAAAAATAATAAAAAAATGTCTGTGAGACTGTAGGTTTTCAATATTTTCCTCACCATTTCCTGGAAAACATATAACCTCTGCTGCTTGATTCCATGTGCGCAATTGACCATGTTCATTCCAGCATTCAAGTGTTTTTTTTTTCATTGCCATTGTTCTTATCAATATATCATTTCTTTATTTTGCAACAGTTCGAGCTCTTAATTCCTAAATTTCTGCTATAATATGATTAATGAATTGATAACCTTGGAGGTTGGGTGATCTTTTTTAGTAAATTTAATTCGTTGGAATATAAACTAATTATTTATTGGTGTAACATTTTGGCAAAAGATCTAAAACATAAACTCAAGGTGTATGGTAATTGTTTAGAGGCCAGTATGGAAGTGAAGGTCTTAGTTTTCTTTGTGTGTGGTTGCGATGGTAGTAAAAGCTACAATAGTTATACATTGGTGTACGCATTCTTCTGGCATACATATTGTCTAAAGCTTTGTGGCATACATATTTGAATTGTCTTAGTTTTTATTGAATATCACTGAGCTTTCCAACTGAACTTGATTATTTGGGAGTAAAACTGTTGGGTGAAGTTTTCCTTTTCACATCATGTACTAATTGTTAGTTTCACTTTGAGAGCCTAAGCATGGGGAGGACACTACTTGCAAACCCATTAACCAGTAAAATCTAAAAACTACCAACATCAGAGAAGATTTTCTAAACATCTATAGTCCACTACGCATGAAGATAATCTCATGGCTTAGTTCATTATCCAGTAGACATAAGCCAAAAAAAAATTGTATATTAATGGTTTCATCCAACTCTGCCAATGAGGAAATCAAATCCACTAACATCCCAGTGGCAACAAATGCCATAAGTGCTGCCATAGGGAAATCAAAATGAACATAAAGGACATAAAGTACTATACTATTCATTTGATTATGTACGATTTCTATCCTTAGGTTACTCTAAAACTTGAAAAATGGTTAAATGACTTCCATCAACCTAACATTGTCAGAAATAAAAGTCAATTCTAGCAGAAACAGTACTAGAAAATGATGTGAGAAAGCAAGTTTGTAAACATGTATAAGCCACAAGGGTTAATGCTAATGTTGTGGTACATTCACAATTAGGGTTGGTGACCTTCGATTGTTTTTTGTGTAGCTTGAACTAACATTAGACTCATCATGTTGTTGTAGGTAGTACTTTGAGATAAGAAATTTGAGCTAATATTGAGTATGCTGGATCATAAAAGTGCCAAGGAGTTGTATGTTGGTTTTGGGTTGCAATAAATTTGTATACACAGATTTATGAAAAATTTCAGATGTTTTAGAAATAGAGAAAATTCTGCCGATTTTTTTTGGTTCTTGTGTTGCTTGTTTTGATAGTTTTTTATTTGTATTTTATGTCTTGTTTTGCTCTTTGGTCTGCTAGGTGGCTGTATTATTATATTTTTAATTAAACTTTCATTTTCTATTTCAGGTTGTGGCGAGAGATTAGAGGATTTAGATCATGATGAGAATTAATTATGAACTTAAAGACTTTATTTAGATTATTATTATCTTATTTTTATTTCTACTAATGTCAGCTATGAAACAATTATGTATGAACATATACTTTATTGTATCTTGTTTTACATTTAATTAACATGCTTTTAAATTTTATGTGGTTCCTGTCATTAAAAATTAGCATGTCATAATTTATAGTGATGTAGAAATAATAATTGTTGGTGACAATATATAAATTTTCATCACAAATATTATTTGTGACGGTTTTAGTAATATTTGTAGTTACAATATTTAAAAATCCGTCACAAAATAGCATTTGTGACATTTTGGGTTTGACACAAATACGGTGTCTCAAATCAAATAAATGTGACACTACTATTTGTGTCGCACACAAAGGCATCACAAATAATATTTCTGACGAATTTCGATCGACACAAATAGAGTGTCTCAAATCAAATGTGACACTACTATTTGTGTCACTCACAAATCCATCACAAATACTATTTGTGATGGTTTCGGGTCAACAAAAATAAATTGTCACCAATTAGAAGGATATGTGACTTTATTTTTGTGTCACACGCAAATCCGACACAAAATCTGTCACAAATACTTTTTGTGACGGAATTTAACCCGACACAAACTTTTTGTGATGCCCCTAACTTGTGTCGGGCACAAATTCGTCACAAAAAGTATTGGTGATGGAATTGCACTTTTTTTGTGATGGATTTTTTCTGTTACAAAAGACCTTTTTTCTTGTAGTGACTATTTATTAGAGATAGAGCATTGTTAGGGATATATACTAAAAGTCATGCTTTATGTAGTTGATTTATTATTCATTTAATAAAATCAGTTGATCCATTTTTATGAGAATCTGTGTGGGCAATGTTTGTATTATATTATTTATTTAATATTATGCATGTGTGTCTCTCATTCTATATAGTAGGTGGTTTGGTGTGTAGAGTTCGGCTTACACACGGAAGATCAGTCCATCAGATATTATAGAATATAAGATTTTGGTTTACAGTCTTAGATGGGATTGGACACACCATCGGTAGCACTGCAGCATGGTGTTGTAGTAGGTTTGTCTTGACTACGGAAAATGGGACTGACTTGGGGTAATTATCTTTATACTGACTTATAAGATAATTAATACTTCATGGCTATTATGAGTGCTTATGCTCTAAATCCTAAGTTAATTTGTAGACACGTACATTTGATATTTACACTTTGATCCCTAAAAGGGTGAGATCCTTAAATGGGTCAATATCTCATTGGATTGGGTGGCAATATTAATTGTATGGTGGATATTAATTAATGATGGAATCCATGTCTCAATTTTGGGATTGATGATATCCCCTTGAGAAAGCTTATAAGTTTTGATTATGTCAAACCCTGCAGGTGGATTTTGTATCCGACATATCAGATAAGTTAAGCAGAGGATCTCAAGGAATTTTAAGAAATTAATTAAATATGATTGTCAGTAATTATATTTAATTAATGGATATCTGTAATCTTAACATGGGGAGATAATAAGCATTTAATAACATGGAGCTCGAAATATATTTTTGAGATAAGGGTAGGAGTGCAATTATAATTCTTTAGTGGTATGAATTATAATTTATGGAAATAGGAATCTGATTCAGTTTGAATTAGGGTTTCCTAATTTCACAAGGAAGCCTATTCCTTATTGACTTCTTATGGTCCCTATCGTAGCCTATATATATGCTGCTTTGGCTCTCTCATCAGCTAGCGTTTTTCTATATAGAGAATTATAACTCGGAATAGAAAAGAGAGCGTAAAAGAGGGAGAGCAGAAAACAGAAAGGATTTCGAAAGAGCTCACACTCAGTTTGATATTCTGGCAGCAAAGGAATACGGTAGAAGATCGTGAGCTGTCATCGAGCCCGTGTTCCCGATTCATCTACTACAGCAATCCGTTTTAGTAGTTTAAGGTAACCCTAGTTCCGCCCTTGTAGGGTTATTCTAGTTTTCACGTAAAATTTTTGCAGTACCAACTTATACGCGCTGTCAATGGATTCTGGGAACGCAGTTTCCTAACAGTGGTATCAGAGCAACGTTGATTCTGCGTATAGGTTGGACGCAACCATGTTGTCCAATAAAACAGATCTTATGCGTGCATTGATGGATGGATAGAACGTAGATCTATGCTAACCCTTGTTTTGCAGCGTTCTTATTCCACTATTATGGTCACTAGTTTTGTGTGATTGGATCCCACGATGGGTTTATTCGTGGTTAATATTGTTGTTTTGATATAGCATGTGAACTCCTTTATGGAGGCATATGATTTGTATGTATTGGATCCCACGCTTGATTGATGCGTGGTTAATTTACTGCAAATATATAGCATATGAACTCCTTTACAGAGGCATAGGGTTTATGTAATATATCTCAAGTAAATCTATGAAGATGGTTCGTGAGAGCAGTTTTACAAGCATTTTTCGACAGCAATCTAGAAGCAGTTTCAGAAGGCAGTTTCAGAAGACTATTTCAGAAAATAGTTCTGGAAGGTAGTTGCTGATGGTAAATCGAATTTAGCTTCCGGGGCGCTGCTCTGGAAACCCCGCGGGGGGCGCTGCCCCCTCGATCCCCGCAAGCTGACCGGGCAGCTCGACCCCCATTGCGTAGTGGCGACATAGAGCTAATCGGGTTCAATGAAGATTTCTTCACAAGAGTTACAGCTTGACCATAATAGTGGGATTCCTATTTTATTGTGGTTTCCTTATTTATGTGTGATTGAATGATTATTATTGTTTCATGTTTAATGAATAGGACAACATGGATAATTATTCCTAGACCTATTTCAGATGTCTAGCTGCATGTTTAATTTATATTAATTTAAAATGATGGACAACTACATGTGTATTTAGAAATAAAACTAATTCCATAATTTGAAAACTTAAGTACTTATTTTCTAAAATCATGAGAATAGAATAATTTTATTATCTACACATGTGGGTTTCACTAGTAAGGATGAATTAATCCTTGTCAAGTATTCCATTATTTTTTATTAATTAAATTAAAAGTTTTTTCTAAAAAATTATAACTCTCGAATTTTTTTTTAAAATTCTAAGTGGGAGAGGGAATTTATTAAGTATAAATCCCATGGTCTCCATCACTAGTTTGTAGATGATATGATTAATTTTGTGTGATGGCTCTAGTGTCATCCTCCCTATCGGATGTAGTTGATCATGGAATCATCAGTGCAAACTTCTTTAAAAGAATGTTTTGGGCGATTGTTAGTGTGGGTCACCTCTCCATCAGAGGTGTTCCTCATGGAACTCTTGACCTAGAATTAAGTGATGGTATACACTTAGCTATAAATAATAATATCCTCTCCATCTGAGTCACTGTTATTATTTATAGGACCAAAGCAAGTCAGCAGTTTGATTTTATTAGGCAAAGTACATTGCCTGGATAGTAAAATTAAAAGACAATTGTCTATCTGAACAAATGATGGATAGTATATGGATTCCCATCGAGTCATACTATTCGCGGTGTATCAGGTTGCTGGCGGATTCCTTTCAAATATGGTAGAGGGAACCAATATTTTCAACACGAATCCATAGTGATTTTTGTCCAAACGTAATTATTTATGTTATGTGATTCTCAGGCTTTTAAATGGGTACTTTCAATCCACTTGCTGTTATACTTAAAGAAAACAAACTTACTGGACCAAACTATATAGACTGGAAAAGGAATTTGGATATTGTGTTAACTGCTGAAGAGTACAAGTTTGTGCTTACTGAAGAATGTCCTGAGCAACCTAGTGAGGGGGCAACCGCTGAGGAAACCCAGGCTCACAAGAAATGGGTCAAGGCTGATGAGATGGCGCGGTGTTACATTTTGGCATCCATGTCAAATGTGCTGCAACATCAGCATCAGTCAATGGCCAGCGCCTATGACATGATGGAGAGCCTCCGAGAGATGTTCAGGGATCAAAGTCGTGCTGCTAGGCAGGTTGCCATGAAAGACTTGATGAACACAACCGTGGCTGAGGGGACGCCTGTAAGGGATCATGTTCTTAAGATGATATCTCTTCTTAATGAACTAGAGATCCTTGGAGCTACAATCGACGGGGAAACCCAGGTCGATATCATACTCCAGTCACTGCCAGAGTCTTTTAAGTAATTCCGCCTCAATTACAACATGAATAAATTTAAATATACCTTGGCGGAGCTGCTTAGAGAACTCCAGGCAGCTGAGGGTCTCAACAAAAAGTTAGCGAGTGCTCTTGTGTTTGAGAAAGGTTCTGCTTCAAAGCCGAAAGGCAAGAAGAAAATGAAAAAGGCTCAAAAGAAGGCCGCGGGTCCTCCGCCAATCCAAAGGCCATGAGGAAAATCGGGAAAGCCTAAAGGAAAATGTTTTGTTTGCAAGCAGCTAGGACACTGGAAGAAGCAATATCCAGTTTATCTCGCCAGACAGAACAATCAAGGTAAATCTCATTTACTAGTTGTTGAATCGTGTTCAGCGGTCCGATCTACCGATACCTGGTGTGTAGATACGGGAGCCACTGATCATGTATGCAATTCTTTGCAGGGGTTCCAGGGAACCAGGCAGCTCAGTGATGGAGAGATTTATCTATATATGGGAAATGCTCCGAGAGTAGCAGTAGTTGCAGTAGGAGATCTACATCTTAGTTTTGGTAGAGATAGAATTTTAATATTAAGAAATTGCTTTTATGTACCTTCTATTAGAAGGAATTTAGTTTCAGTTTCTAGTTTAGTAAAGAATGGATATTCAGTTCATTTTAATAAAGTAGTAGTTATTAAAGAAAACAAACGTTTTATTTGTTCTGGTCAATTGATGGATGATCTTTATATTATAAATCCTATCTCTCCTATACTGCAACTTAATGAATTGAATAACACAAATAGTTTGCCATTTAAGAGAAAAGAACCTTCGAGGATGAACCAAACGCATCTTTGGCACTTACGCCTTGGTCATATTAATTTGAAAAGGATTCAAAGACTGGTTCAAAATGGGCCATTAGGCTCATTGGAAGTGGAGGCACTTCCAGTCTGTGAATCCTGCTTGGAAGGTAAAATGACCAAGAGGCCGTTCTAAGCCAAGGGCTATAGAGCTAAAGATCCCTTGGAATTGGTTCACTCTGATTTTTGTGGTCCTATGACTGTCCAAGCAAGAGGGGGATTTGAGCACTTTGTCACTTTCATCGATGATTACTTAAGGTATGTGATGTTGTCACTATCAAGATATAAAAAGTATACTTTACTTTTCTAAAGATTTGTAGTGTGAAAGTAAAGGTCGAACCCACAGAGATTGATTACTACAGCTTTTGATTTTAAAACCTACGTCTACTTAATTAAGAAAAACGGATTTGATTTGGTTTATAATTAAACTAATAACAATAAAAGTAAATCTAAACTATGAAAGCAATTAAAGTTGTTTTAAATAATATTTAAGGGAACCTAGGATTGCAAATCCACCACTAGCTTCATAATAGGAATATTTATGAATTACTTTAGCTTATTACGTTGGATGAATATGGGAAATTGTAGCTACAAGCCCAATTCCTCCGACAAGAAGATAATCATGGTTCAAGCACCAACATAATCCATCTTCGGGTAGCACGAATTATCTCACACTAAACTAGGGTTGTGATCTAATCCGTCTAACCTAGGCATGGACTATTCGGATACTTGATAGCACGAATCAATAAAGCACCATCACATGTAAACAACCTAAACAAGCACAGCAAGAATAGATCGTTGAGCACATCACAGTCAAAACAGATCTAAGACAAGAATAAATTCTGAAAGCAATGATTTAATCAATAGAAGTACGATTTATTTATAAAAATCCTCTAAACATGTGACTGTCATCCATACATAATAAAACTAAAATAAAAGCATAGATAAAACCCTATTACTCATCTAGGGCTTCATTGAAACCCTAGATCGATGATCTAAGCTGCCATAGGAGTAGAGATCGGCAAGTAGTTGATGGAGGAGGCCATGGAAATCCTTGGTCTTCTTCTTCTTCTCCTTGCTTCTCCCTCTTCAAGGGCTGGAAGTGTGTGTATATGGCTGTATATGAATGTGTATAATAGTTGCCAACCCCATAATTGAGTAAATTTGGAGTTTATATAGAGTTTGTACAAGCTTTGGAAGGCTTCCTAACCCGAAACGAACTGAAACGCATGTAATTTACAGTCTGGACGTCGTTCAGCAGTTTCGTTTGCACAGGAGTCTTCAGTATACTGAAATACGCAACTTTGGTTTTTGGACATATCGCGCGAGCGGGTCGCGCGAGCGCGACATTTAGGCCTTCGCGCGCGCGGATCGCGCGAGCGATTTTGGGGATCTCGCGCGAGCGGATCGCGCGAGCGATTCTCGGATTTCGCGGGAACGGGTCGCGCGCGCGACGTGGCTTTTTCAGCTTCTTTCTTTCTGACTTTTCACCCTGTTTATCCTGGTTTAGTTGATTTCTTCCAAAACCTGTCAGAAACTAGAAAACGAAGTAAAAATATACAAAAACAGGATAAAAAGGTACTAACAAATGTTCGTTAAGGCGTATAAATAGGATTAGTTCTCTCCCGATCACACCCCCAAACCTACATTTTGCTAGTGCTCGAGCAAAACTAAAATAAAAACTACTAATAAAATACTACTCCATTTTCGTATGGATCACGATTGCATTTAGCGTATGCAACAAGCCTTTTAAACCTCTAGGTGTCCCTAGTCGGACGAGTGAAGTCTCGTGAGGGTTCTCGTCAACAAGTTACCCACAACCATCTTTATTACCTTATAAATTTAAAAAGTTTTATTTAAAACAAAGGACATAATATTCAATACTCCTTTATCATACAACAAAGATTCGAATAGAATAACGAACATAAAGAAACAGAATCAAACGTCTACCTACATCATGAAAAACAATCTCAAGCACATGCATCGTATAAATCAATAGAGTTTCTCATAAAATTGCACGTGTGTGGAATGGTAGTCAAATGAACACGCGCTTGTCATGAACTTTGGAATATAACCCGGATAACCATCTAACTATGCTTCGACTACGAATCTCACAATGAATTACACTCTCAAATGAAACACTCAGAAACAGGTGTAATTTTTCTAAACTATGTGAGCAAAGGAAATATATTTTCAAAACGATAAATGCTCACATATGACTCGAAAAAGACGCACGACACAAAAGAACTGTTGTCTCATGGATAAGATGCCAACAATCAAGAAAAATAATCATTACCATGTTTTAATCCCTCTCCCATCGTTTACATATCTAAACCATCTTTCCTTGGATCAAATAGGACTTTTCACAGGTTGTAATGTGGCTCAGGCTATGAAAAAGTATAGGACAGATATATCAGGTAGTTTCAGAATGGCATTGTAAAGCATGTTCGATTTTCTTTCATTCTTCTTCATTCTTTTTTCCTTCTTTTCTTTCATCATTTTTTTTCAACCTTCCTCTTCTGTATTATTTTCTTTTCCTTTTTCTTTTCTTGCTTCTCAAATGATTATTTATCGAATATCAAGCAACTACCCCAATAGCATCTTATTTTCTTCTTCTCAATCACACATCACCTTAACACTACTAAAAGGTGACAAATCTCTCAGTGGTGAACTCCAAGTTTGTCAAGTCGGAGCAAAAACAAGGATAATGGTAATCAAAGAAAGACATGGCATTTTAACGGCTCAAAGGGGCGAACTAAGGAAATTTATCATTTATCGGTCGGCAGTAAACAAAGAAGGCCTAAAATCATTTCCTAGGGTAATACGGTTCTTCAATATTTACGACGGAAGATTATTTAGCATGGTAACAAATATTTTACTTGACTATCAACCAAAACAAGAATAATGAGACTAAACAACAAGTTAATGCGCTATTTCAATGAAATTCGACAAACACAATGTATTTATAACCCTCTAAAAAGAAAAGATAGGCTCAAAAGCTCACTGGGCTTAGTCTCCACCATGTGTTATCTAGAAATCCGAATCATATTATAGTTCACATCAAACATGTATTCAAGCGACTACGTGCAGTGCATAGGTTTATGTGCAAATTTATGATATAAAACTACGATTCAAACAATACATAACTTAAAACATTTCATCATGACTTTAGTAAATATTTAACCACATATTCTTATGTTTACCATTCTATAACAATTCAAAGTTATTGAACAAGAAGTATCAAATTGATATTGCAAAAACGTTAATACTATCGTTTATTTAAACACACTTTTTGAAAAATTTTAAAATTAGTATATGCATGTGTGTGCATACCCCCAAACCTAAACCTTTCATTGTCCCCAATGAAACAATAAAACGAAAGAAAGGAAAGTACATAAGGAAGGAACGGTAATACCGCGATCTTTGACAAGCCTAGAACAGGTGAACACAAAGGAATATGGCAATAAAATTCAATGTTACCTGTTAATACTCGATAAACGAAAAGAAAACTACAAAAGAATATTAAACACAACTAAAAGAAATGTAAATAAATTAAACTAAAATAAATAAACTATAAGTCCGAAAATAAAAAGATAATAAACTATAAAACAGAACCAGAACTACAAAACTAACAAAGGACTAGATCTAAAAATACTGACGAAAGAAAATCAGAAAAGTAAAATATATATCAGAACAAGTATGGGGGCTGATATAGAAAACAAAAGAAAATATCAAGAAAATGAGGAATCGCGCGAGCGGTCCGCGCGAGCGGCCGTCGCGCGCGCGAATTCCTGTTTGTTTTTTTTTTTTTTTTTTTTTTTTTTTCAATAAAAAAAAAATCGCGCCAGCGAGGTACCTCGCGCCCGCGAAATGAGGCGCGAGGAGATCCTGAGGCATCATAAAAAGAAAAGAATGAAAATTCCACTAAGTCACATTCTCGCGCCAGCGGGCCGCGCGCGCGAGAATGGTGTTTTCACTTGGTTCACTTATTTTATGCATATAAATTAAAAATAATTCTATTCCAACCCCCAAACCTATCCAGCACCTCAAAAACAGACTAAAATCACCCAAAAACAAAGAAAAACGAACGAAATAAAGCTTGGGTTGCCTCCCAAGAAGCGCTTACTTTTACGTCTTCAGCTAGATCGTTCTAGCTCAAGACTTACGGCGGTTGTAAATCAGACTTCGTACCCCTAAGAATGTCAGGCAGAGCTCGATGGTAAGCAGAAATTACGTCGCTTTGAATTAATTCAATCGACGGTTTATCAGTATTTTCAAATCGATTTCTTACCTTTCGAGTAGATTCAACATTAGGGTCCGAAGTATTAGGATTCATCCACTCATCATCCTCTACATTATTTCCCGCCCTTATATTTATTATGTTCTTAGGCTCAATATTCCGTGTAACCTCACTACCCTCCACACCTAGATAATCATCGTCTTTGGGAGGTTGATCAATAGCATTAAAAACATTTAATTTTAATTTTATATTCCCAAATGACACTTTCATTACCCCCGTCCGACAGTTAACACGTGCGTTAGCAGTTGCTAAGAATGGACGGCCTAAGATGACAGGAGTATGTTTCCTAGCATCTAGCACCGGTTCGGTGTCAAGGACCATAAAGTCAACGGGATAGAAACATTGATCCACTTTTACTAGTACGTCTTCGACGATTCCTCTAGGTATTTTAACAGAACGATCCGCTAATTGAATAGTAGCGGCCGTAGGCTTGAGTTCACCTAATCCTAATTGTTTATAGACGTGATAGGGTAAAAGGTTAACACTCGCTCCTAAGTCAAGGAGAGCCCTATGAATGATAGTGTCACCTATGACACATGAAATCGTAGGCGTACCTGGATCTTTATATTTTGGAGGAGCGTGTTGGAATATAGAGCTTACTTTTTCCGTGAGAAAGACCTTTTTAGGAGTATGACTCCGTATTTTGCGCTTTTGAGTACAAAGATCTTTTAGACATTTAGCATAAGCGGGAATTTGTTTTATAGCGTCGAGGAAAGGAATATTTATTTTAACTTGTTTGAACACCTCGAGTATATCCTCAACCTTAGACCCTTTCTTAGGCAAATGTGACGGTCCCTCAACGTTTGGTGGATATGGCATTCTCGGAATATAATTCGTTGAGACCGGTTCATTTTCTTTTCTACTTTGATTCACATCCTCACCTTTTTCTTTATTCAAATTTAAATTTTTAGCTTTCTCACCCCCATCCGGAATTACAACAACTTCCTCATCTCGAGTAGTCGTCCTAGTCGAAACAGCGTTCACGCTCTCACTCGTACTACCCACTGCATATTGCCCCTTAGGTTGCTGAGTAGGTTGACTCGGCAACTTACTCTCAGTTAAACGGTTTAATGTATTAACAATTTGCCCTACTTGGGACTCCAGTTTTGCGATGGATTGTGTGTGAGAGTGTACTAACTGAACCACCGAACCAAAGTTTTCAAGTGAGGCCAACACCTTCTCCTCAAAGGCATTATTGCGTGGAGGTGGAGGAGGTGGTTGGTATTGACCTTGTTGGTATTGGGGTCGGTACGTATTTGGAAAATTAGTCGACCTAGGATTATTATTATTATTATTATTTTTCCACGAGAAGTTAGGATGGTTTCTCCATGGCGCATCCGGATTATTAGTAGTTGCATTATAATTATCTCGTGGGTATTGTTGAATAGAATTAATGTGTTGCTCCACGAATTCCGGAAATTGACTCGCCGATGGACATGCAAGTATCGAATGTGAAGGATCAGAACATAATGCACAAATTTCACGAGCGGGTGGGGCTGTCGTTTGGTTCATTGTTAAAAGTCGGTCAAGTTTGTTAGATAGTTCTTTTATTTCAATTGATTGACTTGACTCGAATTTTACATCCCTCTTAGGTTGATTCAGATATCCTTCCGAACGGACAGACACCGTTTGGTGCATCGAATTCTCGCTTAACGTTTCAAACATTTTCCAGGCCTCGTCGGCGCTTTTGTGTAGGAAGGTTCCCGCACAAACGGCATCGACGGTGTTCCTAACAGAGGGAATAAGCCCCTCATAAAAGACCTGAACAAGTTGCCACTTAGGAACCTGATGATGTGGACACGAGCGTAGTAATTCTTTAAATTTTTCCCACGTGTCGTAAAGTGATTCCCCATCTTGCATTACAAAATTGGTTATTGATTTTCTTATCTGATTTGTACGCATAATCGGGAAAAACTTTTATAAAAATGCGGTGTTTAAGTCTTCCCATGTTCTAATTGTGTTTGGCTCCAACAATTGGAGCCAATATTTAGCTTTGTCCTTTAATGAGAATGGAAAGAGCCGCATTTTTAATTCATCATCAGTAAGATTTTGAATTTTCAAAGTAGAGCATATGTCTTGAAAATCTCCTAAGTGTTTATATGGATCTTCATTTAAACGGCCATGGAAAGATGGAAGCAGCGAGATGGTAGACGACTTAATCTCAAAGTGAGATGTCGTCGCCTCTGGTAATTCAATACATGTTTGTGGTGTGTAAGTCGTCGGAATAAAGTAATCTTTAAGTGGAGGAGGTGGTGGTATATTAGGATTATTCATATTAGCTCCGTTGTTATTTTGGTTGTTGTCG
This sequence comes from Hydrangea macrophylla, assembly GCA_033977485.1. Lineage (NCBI taxonomy): Eukaryota > Viridiplantae > Streptophyta > Magnoliopsida > Cornales > Hydrangeaceae > Hydrangea > Hydrangea macrophylla. The sequence goes on from CM066990.1 coordinate 38,011,041, forward strand.
TTATTATTTCCAATGTCTGCCATTTTAATTGGTTCTATGTTATTAAAGCGTGGTTTCTTTAGTTTTTGAAGAGTACTACGTATTTCAGATTCAAATAAAGACGTTGGTTTTAGTGTCAAATCGTCGTCTATTACAAACCTAGTTCCAGAAGTTAAGTTTGAAGACTTGTTAAGTCTTAATGTACGTTCAAGTTCAGAGTCTAAAGGTTGTAATTCCGGTTTGTTTGAACGTGTACCTAACATAAACTAAAACAAAAGAAAAGAAATTAAAAACAAAGACTAACTAAACAAAATAAACAAATAACAATCACGCAAAGAAGATAACAAGCACTCAACTACTATGATGCATGCAAATTATCCTGTAATGCAATGACCGCGTCAAGCCCAGCGCCCCGGGTTTCCTAGCTAATGCAGTGCAATTAACCCTAAACTAATGCAAATAGTGCGTCACAGCGCCCTGACGTACAGTGGTTTAAAGCGAATTCCAAAGGAAGCAATTTATTTAATTTTATTTATATTTTATTTGCGTAAGCTCCTTTGATGTAATTAGCTGCTCCACTCGGAAACGTTGACTACAAAATAAAAAAAAACAAGTTAGTAACTAAAAATAAAACGAAAAATAAGAAAAGGAAACCTAATCTAATATTTACAAATTAACTAAACTAAGATTATAAAACTAAAGGTAGTAATACAATCCCCCGGCAACGGCGCCAAAAAATTGATGTTGTCAATATCAAGATATAAAAAGTATGCTTTACTTTTCTAAAGATTTGTAGTGTGAAAGTAAAGGTCGAACCCACAGAGATTGATTACTACAGCTTTTGATTTTAAAACCTACGTCTACTTAATTAAGAAAAACGGATTTGATTTGGTTTATAATTAAACTAATAACAATAAAAGTAAATCTAAACTATGAAAGCAATTAAAGTTGTTTTAAATAATATTTAAGGGAACCTAGGATTGCAAATCCACCACTAGCTTCATAATAGGAATATTTATGAATTACTTTAGCTTATTACGTTGGATGAATATGGGAAATTGTAGCTACAAGCCCAATTCCTCCGACAAGAAGATAATCATGGTTCAAGCACCAACATAATCCATCTTCGGGTAGCACGAATTATCTCACACTAAACTAGGGTTGTGATCTAATCCGTCTAACCTAGGCATGGACTATTCGGATACATGATAGCACGAATCAATAAAGCACCATCACATGTAAACAACCTAAACAAGCACAGCAAGAATAGATCGTTGAGCACATCACAGTCAAAACAGATCTAAGACAAGAATAAATTCTGAAAGCAATGATTTAATCAATAGAAGTACGATTTATTTATAAAAATCCTCTAAATATGTGACTGTCATCCATACATAATAAAACTAAAATAAAAGCATAGATAAAACCCTATTACTCATCTAGGGCTTCATTGAAACCCTAAATCGATGATCTAAGCTGCCATAGGAGTAGAGATCGGCAAGTAGTTGATGGAGGAGGCCATGGAAATCCTTGGTCTTCTTCTTCTTCTCTTGCTTCTCCCTCTTCAAGGGCTGGAAGTGTGTGTATATGGCTGTATATGAGTGTGTATAATAGTTGCCAACCCCATAATTGAGTAAATTTGGAGTTTATATAGAGTTTGTACAAGCTTTGGAAGGCTTCCTAACCCGAAACGAACTGAAACGCATGTAATTTACAATCTGGACGTCGTTCAGCAGTTTCGTTTGCACAGGAGTCTTCAGTATACTGAAATACGCAACTTTGGTTTTTGGACATATCGCGCGAGCGGGTCGCGCGAGCGCGACATTTGGGCCTTCGCGCGCGCGGATCGCGCGAGCGATTTTGGGGATCTCGCGCGAGCGTATCGCGCGAGCGATTCTCGGATTTCGCGGGCGCGGGTCGCGCGTGCGACGTGGCTTTTTCAGCTTCTTTCTTTCTGACTTTTCACCCTGTTTATCCTGGTTTAGTTGATTTGTTCCAAAACCTGTCAGAAACTAGAAAACGAAGTAAAAATATACAAAAACAGGATAAAAAGGTACTAACAAATGTTCGTTAAGGCGTATAAATAGGATTAGTTCTCTCCCGATCAGTATGGGTACATTTACTTGATGCGGCGTAAGTCTGAATGCTTTGAGAAATTCAAAGACTTCAAGGCTGAAACGGGGAAGCGTCTAAATAAATGTATCAAGACACTACGATCTGATCGTGGTGGAGAGTACCTCTTGGGAGAGTTTAGGGAATACTTATTGGAGCAAGGGATTACATCCCAATTGTCTGCACCCCGTATGCCTCAGCAGAACAATGTAGCACAAAGAAGGAACAGGACTCTCATGGACATGGTAAGATCTATGATGAGTTACTCGGATTTACCAATTTCCTATTGGGGACACGCATTAGAGACAGCTGCATACATTCTAAACTTGGTACCATCTAAGTCAGTACCTACTACTCCCACGGAATTGTGGACTGGGCAAAAACCTAGTCTGCGGCATATTCGGATCTGGGGTAGTCCAGCACATGTGCTGAAAGGGAACGCAAAAAAGTTGGAATCAAGAACAGAAGTATGTTTCTTTGTTGGGTATCCAAGAGGAACTAAAGGTGGTCTGTTTTATAGTCCTAAGGATCAGAAGGTTATTGTTAGCACCAATGCCACATTCTTAGAAGAGGACTATGTTATGGACCACAAGCCTAGAAGTCGTATTGTTCTAGAGGAAATGAGAGGAGAGACACCGAGACATACTTCTTTGATACCAACGGTACGAGAAGAAACACCACAAGAAAGAGTTATCGATATTCCATTACCACGTCGTAGTGGGAGGATTATCGAAACTCGTGTAGATCCCGAACCAACCATTAACACGCAGGTTCCTGAACCAGTACAACGTGTAGATAATGGTGTATTAGGTTCAGAATCTTCACAACAAAATATCAGTGATGCACAGACACGGGTTGTGCCTCATCGTAGTGGGAGGGTTATTATTCAACCTGACTGGTATATGTTCTTGGGAGAGTCTTATGACCGGGTCCCTGATGAACAAGGTACCGACCCCTGTAACTACAATGAAGCACTCCAAGATAAAGATGCAGATCTTTGGCAAAAGGCTATGAAGTCTGAAATGGAGTCCATGTACTCCAATCAAGTCTGGGATCTTGTAGAACCACCCAATGAAATAAAACCCATTGGATGTAAGTGGATCTATAAGAAGAAGAGAGGAGCAGATGGTAAGGTGGAATCCTTTAAAGCAAGGCTTGTTGCGAAAGGGTTCACTCAAAAAGAAGGAATCGATTATGAGGAAACTTTTTCGCCGGTGGCAATGCTGAAGTCTATCCGGATTCTCTTATCCATTGCTGCACATTTCGATTATGAAATTTGGCAAATGGATGTCAAGACAGCATTTCTAAATGGAAATCTTTACGAGTGCATCTATATGATGCAACCAGACGGGTTCATTGCGAAGGGCCAAGAACACATGTTGTGCAAGCTTAAGAAGTCCATTTATGGACTTAAGCAGGCATCTAGGTCTTGGAATATCCGCTTTGATCAAGCAATCAAGTCATTTGGTTTTGATCAATGTGCGGATGAATCTTGTGTGTACAAGAAACATGATGGAAGAGTGGTGGTGTTCTTAGTACTTTATGTGGATGATATCTTGCTAATCGGAAACGATGTGGGGGTATTATCTTCTGTAAGGGTATGGTTATCCAGTAAATTCGATATGAAGGACTTGGGAAAAGCCAGTCACATCCTAGGGATCAAGCTTATGCGAGATCGCAAGAATAGGATGTTGGGCTTGTCACAAGGCACTTATATTGACAATATTCTTGCAAGGTTTAGCATGCAAGATTCCAAGAAGGGATTCCTTCCCTTCAGACACGGAATTACTCTATCTAAGGATCAGTGTCCTAAGACACCTAATGAGATAGAGAAGATGAAGGCAGTTCCTTATGCCTCGGCAGTAGGAAGCCTAATGTATGCTATGCTATGTACTAGACCTGACATCTGCTTTGCTGTTGGCATGGTTAGTAGATATCAGTCTAATCCAGGGCAAGAACATTGGACTGCGGTGAAAAATATTCTCAAGTACCTGATAAGGACTCGAGACTATATGTTAGTTTACCAAGCAGACAATCTTGTACCCATTGGGTACACAGATTCTGATTTCATGTCAGATAGGGATTCCAGAAAGTCTACCTCAGGATATGTGTTTACCCTAGGAGGTGGAGCCATTAATTGGAGGAGTATCAAGCAGTCATGTATTTCTGATTCTACCATGGAAACCGAGTATGTGGCTGCTTCGGAAGCCGCTAAAGAGGCCGTTTGGCTCAGAAACTTCCTTATGCATCTAAGAGTGGTACCTGCGGTACAATCGGCTATTACCCTTTATTGCGATAATAGCGGAGCGGTTGCTAACTCAAAGGAACCAAGGGCCCATAAGAAGGGAAAACACATTGAGCATAAGTATCACCTGATACGAGAGATCGTGCAAAGAGGTGATGTTGAAGTGACCAAGATAGCATCAGCAAATAACCTGGCAGATCCTTTCACCAAGAGCTTACCGGCCAAGAATTTTGATAGTCATGTAGAAGGGATAGGAGTGAGGTGTGTCCCATCATGGCTTTGAGTCTAAGTGGGAGATTGTTAGGGATATATACTAAAAGCCATGCTTTATGTAGTTGATTTATTATTCATTTAATAAAATCAGTTGATCCATTTTTATGAGAATCTGTGTGGGCAATGTTTGTATTATATTATTTATTTAATATTATGCATGTGTGTCTCTCATTCTATATTGTAGGTGGTTTGGTGTGTAGAGTTCGGCTTACACATGGAAGATCAGGCCATCAGATATTATAGAATGTAAGATTTTGGTTTACAGTCTTAGATGGGATTGGACACACCATCGGTAGCACTGCAGCATGGTGTTGTAGTAGGTTTGTCTTGACTACGGAAAACGGTATAGTTTCAACTCACTATGCTGGTACACTTTGTGTATTAAACGGGACTGACTTGGGGTAATTATCTTTATACTGACTTATAAGATAATTAATACTTCATGGCTATTACGAGTGCTTATGCTCTAAATCCTAAGTTAATTTGTAGACACGTACATTTGATATTTACACTTTGATCCCTAAAAGGGTGAGATCCATAAATGGGTCAATATCTCATTGGATTGGGTGGCAATATTAATTGTGTGGTGGATATTAATTAATGATGGAATCCATGTCTCAATTTTGGGATTGATGATATCCCCTTGAGAAAGCTTATAAGTTTTGATTATGTCAAACCCTGCAGGTGGATTTTGTATCCGACATATCAGATAAGTTAAGCAGAGGATCTCAAGGAATTTTAAGAAATTAATTAAATATGATTGTCAGTAATTATATTTAATTAATGGATATCTATAATCTTAACATGGGGAGATAATAAGCATTTAATAACATGGAGCTCGAAATATATTTTTGAGATAAGGGTAGGAGTGCAATTATAATTCTTTAGTGGTATGAATTATAATTTATGGGAATAGGAATCTGATTCAGTTTGAATTAGGGTTTCCTAATTCCATAAGGAAGCCTATTCCTTATTGACTTCTTATGGTCCCTATCGTAGCCTATATATATGCTGCTTTGGCTCTCTCATCAGCTAGCGTTTTTCTATATAGAGAATTATAACTCGGAATAGAAAAGAGAGCGTAAAAGAGGGAGAGAAGAAAACAAAAAGGATTTCGAAAGAGCCCACACTCAGTTCGATATTCTGGCAGCAAAGGAATACGGTAGAAGCTAGATCGTGAGCTATCATCGAGCCCGTGTTCTCGATTCGTCTACTACAGCAATCCGTTTTAGCAGTTTAAGGTAACCCTAGTTCCGCCCTTGTAGGGTTATTGTAGTTTTCACGTAAAATTTTTGCAGTACCAACTTATACGCGCTGTCAATGGATTCTGGGAACGCAGTTTCCTAACAGTGTAAGGGGAGAGTTAGACAAAAGTTTAAAGAAAAATAACATACAGAGTGTTAACAAGATTAATTCAAGTTAATACAACGCGAAAAGTATATTGAAACTAATCTAAAACTATTAATTTCAACCTTTTGGAGAAGCTTCATCTTCTTCAGCAAACGATGACTCTTTTTTGTCATATAGGTGACTTTATTATCAGGTACATTTAGAATATCCCACCATCAATGGCTTTTTGGTTTCCATGTCTAATTTTTTCAACCATTTTACTGCTAGAGAGAGGAGAGAGAGATACAGAGGAACTGTATTGTCAATGAAATGAGAGATCAGCAGGGAAGAAGAATGAGATGTGATATGTATAAAAATATTCATTAAGGGTTAATCTCTGCCACTTCAGCAAGGAAATCCGAAATCATCCACTAATTGCGCTCACCACACAACCACCCCGAGCTGTTTATCGTGTACTGCCCGGGTTTGGCCCACAGGTCGGTGATGCGGGCCCACTCCACGATGGGCACAGCTCGGGCTAGCCCAGTGACTTACTCCACAAACGTTCCATACAGCTTCCTTTCTCAGCTAGAAGACTAATGGGAAGCCTAGATAGTTTCCTAACTACATTAGGGAAGTCCCATGAATTGTGCTAATCAATCCCTATTTGATTGTACTGCCTAATCAGGCTACTTACCCTGTACCAGTGGTCTCTTGCATCTATAAAAGAGATCACTCACCCCCTTCAAGGGGATCACATTCTTAGCCAACAGAATCGTAATTCTACATTGCACTCATACTTTGCCCAGCCAATTTCTGGTAGCTCCAAGCCATTGTTGGTTCACCAGAGACCCTCGACGACTTTCACATCATAGTGCAAGTGCTCTGATACACAACGTGGAGGTAGGTCCCTTAATAAACAGGGCTAAACCACATGCAAATTCTCGTCTTATTATTTTTACTCTCTCTCTTGCCTAAATTTTGGCATCATCAGTTTGGCACCGTCTGTGGAAAATGAAAGTTTTCTCTAAAAAATCAAGTCGGTTACTGACTAACATGCCGCCGAAGAAGGGTAAGAAGATTGCCGCTCCAATGGATCAGGTAGATTCGCAGGCCAGGCATCTAGCGACCTCCATGACCTCGGATCAGATCACCGCAGCTCTTGCACAAGTCCTAGAGGGTCAGCGTCAAGCTCAGCAACAAATTGAAGCACTGCTGGCCCCACAGGACTAAGCCCCTCAAGCCAATGATCATCTGAAGAATGACACACGTGATTGCATGCTCATGCAAACTCGATGACATGCCCATACCGCGCCGGTATCACCCCCAGCTTTGGAGCGCGGTCCAGGGACGATGAGCGTAGACATGGCCCGGAGTGGACACGGCAACGAGCCTTGGCCAACCCTAACCGAGCGAGGGATGCCAGAGAGATCATCAACAGCAGACGCGCTACCAGGAGGGAGGGCCAAGAGCAAATGGCCCGGGAATCAGCCCAAGAATGCCCAGCCAGGAGCCGTGGAGATCTTAGGCACATGATTACCCGGAGTCAAAGTTGTCCCTCCGTCTCTAAGGACAACGCACTTCGAAGAGGAGGCTTTGTCCGACCCGACTTAACGCATAGATACAGAGTGGGAGTACAGAAAGAAAGACAACAGGGCCCAAATCAATGACCTGTAACAATAAATTAAGAAGTTGAACTATAGGCCAGGTCGCGACTCAACAAATACCAAAACTGAGTCACCCTTCATAGCCTGGGTCATGGGATTCCCGATTCCTCGCAAGTTTAAGCAACCACATCTTGACTCTAATGATGGCTCGGGGAGCCCGGTCGATCATGTCCAGACTTAGAAGATGGCGTTAGCTACCAATGCCGACGAACTATTGTGCTTCGCCTTCCCCAGCACCCTCAAAGGTCGGTCGCATAGTGGTTGAACTCACTCAAACCCAGAATGGTCAACGACTTTAAAGCACTTAGCAAGCTCTTCATTAGCCAGTTTGTGGGGATGCTTGACTGATCACAGCCAGTCACCCAATTATTGGCTGCCAAGCAGCGCAAAAGAGAATCCCTAAAGGATTATGTCGACCATTTCAATCAGCAAAAGCTTTAGGTCCGTAACATGAACGAAATGGTTGTGATCACAACCTTTTACTTGGGGGTACAACACACCAAGGTTGCTACATTGTTCCACCATAGTCGACTGGCCACCCTGGTTGAGCTCTCAGAAAGGGTTGGAAGGTACATTGAAATGGAGGAATTCCTGAAGACTAAGTGCTCGAGCTTCGCTGAGGATGACTCCCTGAAGGGAAAATGGAAGCGGGAAGGTTCTAAAAGAGGCTCGATAAAGAAGTCGAAGCAAGACCACCTACGAAACGGTCGGGACCAGTACCCGATTGCGTTCAGACCACTCTTTAAGCCTATCCAGGAGGTTATGGTTGTAGTTGAGGCCCAGAGACTGCTCAAGAAGCCAATGAAGCCAAAGAAGCTAAAGAGCCCGCCCGAGAAAAACCGAGACAAGTTTTGCCGATATCATAGAGATCATTGCCATGATACAGAAGACTACTTCAAGCTTAAGATTGCAATTGAGAAGCTGATCAAGCAGGGGTCATCTGGCCGAGTTCATCACCACGGATAGATGACCACGGCTAGATACTCAAGCTCCCGACCATCTGCAACCCCTCGATTGGACCAACGGTTGGACTAACCATGATCAGAAGGAATGACGATGTACGAGTCGAGATGACGAGTCGACAGTGAACTACTGTGACTATCATGGATTGGACCAATGGTTGGCTAACTATGATTAGAAGAACTAATAATGTACGAATTGAGATGACGAGTCGACAGTGAACTACTGTGACTGTCATGGATTCGACTGATGATGTATTAATCAAGATGATGAGTTGACAGTGAACTACTATGACTATTATAGGTTGGACTAATGGTTGGACTAACCGCTATCAGAAGGACTGACGATGTACGAATCAAGATGACAAGTTGACAGTGAACTACTGTGACTGTCACGGATTGGACTGACGATGTACGAATTGAGGTGATGAGTCGACAGTGAACTACTGTGACCGTTATAGATTGGATCAAAAGTTGGACTAACCATGATCAGAAGGAATAACGATAAGCGAATCGAGATGACGAGTCGACAGTGACCTACTGTGACTATCATGGGTTAGACTGACGATGTACTAATTGATAAGCCTCCTAGGGATGAATCTGCTGGGGATGAAGGACTCTACTGGGGAGGAATGGATAAGATGCACACTGCTAGGGAAGAAGGTAATACGTCCACTGATGGGAGTAAAGGTATGATTCTATTCATAGATGGTTTGTGGTGGCTATGGATTTGACATTGATGGAGGATGATGATCAAAAGACACTCATGGACTTATATTACATTGATGAAGGAAGATCAACAACCACACATGGACTTATGTTACATGAAAGAAGAAAGATGATCAATAGCCACTCATGGACTTATATTGCATGGATGAAGGAAGATCAACAACCACTCATGGACTTATGTTGTACAAATAAAGAAAGATGATCAATAGCCACTCATGGAATTATGTTGCATGGATGAAGGAAGATCAACAACCACTCATGGACTTATGTTGCACGAACGAAGAAAGATGATCAACAGCCACTCATGGAATTATGTTGCTGGAAATGATGGATAACTTTCGACGGCTTGGAAAGGGATGAGATTACCCCAAGTTTGGATACTTCTTATGATGACGCCTTGACTGGTGCTGTGATAGTGTTTGGTTCTGTAATACCCCGTATTTTCAATAAATATTTAATGCAGAGAGATTCTATATACTTCCTTTGACCATTCATAAAATTTAATCTTCGATCGATCAAAGCTCGTTCGAGCGATCGAGCATCTTCATAGTTCAAGCGATCGAACCTTGTTCGAGCGATCGAAATCCTACCGACCTGAATTTAATACGTGGTCCCCACTTCAATCGATCAGACTTTCTTCAATCGATCAAAACTGACCGAACTGAGTTCGAGCGATCGAGAATCTTTCGATTGATCGAGAATGTAATTATCAGATTTCCAGGTTTCCCGCAAACAATGCCATCTGCACCTCTTTCCCCTCTATATATACACTGCATTCGTGTATATTGGGTGTTTGCTGACCCTTGTGAGTTGAGAGAGTGTGTGCTTGTGTGTTGATATATATTATATACACATACATCCATATCTATATACATATACACTATATATATATACTCAGCAGAGGTGAAGAAGAAGAATAGAAGAAGGAAAAGAAGAAGAACAAGAGAGAAGGAGACAGAGACAAGGCAGAAAGGCCGCCATTAAAGCTTCGGAGCTAAAGCTTACCCAAACGCACCCTTAACGACTTTTGGTGAGTTCCAAACTCACTCGGTAACTTAGTTATGATGTTTTACATATTCTGGACGTATTAATTATAACCCAAACACCCCTAGTACATTCTGCACGTTCACAGGCAGAATCTGTGGAAGACGAAGTTCGACCGATCGAACTAAGTTCAATCGATCGAACATCACTGATTCCCAACCGATCGAACTAAGTTCAATCAACCGAGACCACCTTCACTTCGATCGATCGATAAGACTTCAATCGATCGAACATCACTTTTACTCAATCGATCGAGAGGACCTCAATCGATCGAACCCGAGCAGAACATGAATGTATTTCCTTTCAGTTTATAATGCATAGTGCATAGTTGTTTAATTGTTGTTTCATGTTCTTGTTATGCAATATTATGGATAACGGAGGTAATGGGATACGATAACGAGATTGAGATAATATGGTGAGTAACGTAGTTGGGTTCGGAACGCTAGAAATAGTACGACGCGATAACGTAGTAAGTTTGAGATGATAATACTGGGTAGTATTGGATAAGTGAGAAGTGAGTCAGTAAGAGGAATTGTATGTTCAAAGTTGTGTGTGTTGAGCTGATGATTCGCTCAGGTTGAATCCGATAAGTGTATGTCAAGGATTTGATCAGGATCGTGAGAATTATGGGTGCACAGTACTCGCAAGCATTCTTAAAAGCGGTGAACAGTAAGAGTTCTTACAAGCGGTGAACAAGAGTAATTGTGGCACATCCATGATTTATATTCACCAGAGCTATGTATGTACAGTACTCGCAAGCGTTCTTAAAAGCGGTGAACAGTAAGAGTTCTTAAAAGCGGTGAACAAGAGTAATTGTGGCACATCCATGATTTATATTTACCAGAGCTATGTATGTACAGTACTCGCAAGCGTTCTTAAAAGCGGTGAACAGTAAGAGTTCTTAAAAGCGGTGAACAAGAGTATGGGTATATCCATAGACCAGTCGTTATATGAGAACGATGTATGGGTGCTCGCAAGAGTTCTTAAAAGCGGTATAGCGGTGAACAAGAGCACTGGTATGTTGTGCTGATATAATCAGTTCGAGATAGTTAGTTGGGTATTGTGAAATCAGTCTTAGAGTGGGAGTCGATAAGAATCGATTAATGATATGTCTGAATAGTGAATGAGGAATATATATTTAGTATCACTGTCATATATTGTTCATAATGGTAATTATGTTATTTCTATGAGACTGTGTTAGTTAGTACTCACTCAGCTTTCAACAAGCTGACGGCCTTTATTGCCTGGACATTCCCCGTCCAGACTCCCCTGTCCTTTACAATGCAGATGACGGAACTTATGGCGATAATGATTAACCTGAAGGGAGTTACGTAGAGAATGGCCCCACTGATGCAAGTTATGCTAACGCCTATCCGTACGCTAGCTGAAGACCTGAAGATAGATAGTAGTTTATATTACTACTTTTCTTTTACTGTTGTACTTTGTAGTTAACGGGTACTTGGGCATATATTGTCTCCAGACCTGTTGTGATCCTGTGGACCGTACTCTGATGTTTGTAATAGATAGAACAGTGTTTATATTTCAGTTGTTTTACTGTTCCTGATGTTCTTGTGGACTAGTACTATGTGGTGTGGATTATCAGTGACTTTCACTTGTCATTCCCTATGGACCCATAAAGGAAATTTATTTTTCTCTATTTATGATGCTCCGGGGTGTGACAGGGTTTATGGTAATTATGTTATTTCTATGAGACTGTGTTAGTTAGTACTCACTCAGCTTTCAACAAGCTGACGGCCTTTATTGCCTGGACATTCCCCGTCCAGACTCCCCTGTCCTTTACAATGCAGATGACGGAACTTATGGCGATAATGATTACCCTGAAGGGAGTTACGTAAAGAATGGCCCCACTGATGCCAGTTATGCTGACGCCTATCCGTACGCTAGCTGAAGACCTGAAGATAGATAGTAGTTTATATTACTACTTTTCTTTTACTGTTGTACTTTGTAGTTAACGGGTACTTGGGCATATATTGTCTCCAGACCTGTTGTGATCCTGTGGACCGTACTCTGATGTTTGTAATAGATAGAACCGTGTTTATATTTCAGTTATTTTACTATTCCTGATGTTCTTGTGGACTAGTACTATGTGGTGTGGATTATCAGTGACTTTCACTTGTCATTCCCTATGGACCCATAAAGGAAATTTATTTTTCTCTATTTATGCTACTCCGGGGCGTGACAGGGTTTTTGGTATCAGAGCTTCTAGTTATATTACGGTTAGGTTCTGATGTTGTCATTCACTGATGGATCCCACACCATCTGGTCCTAGTATGTTAAGACTTCCTGAGATGAGATATGAGTTTAAGATAAGTTCGTCTTCCTGACGATAGATAGTTTTCCTTTCCAGGATAGCATGGATCCAGAGTTCCATCAGTTTGTTACCGATGCTTATGGAGGACACGTGATCCATGGGGATACCGTGGAGCCAGCTGACCCAGAGTTTTATCGTGAGTGCGTGTGCCAGATAGCTAGTAGACATTTGGAGGAGGACATGTGGAGAGCACTCTATGTGACAGAGAGGACTCACCCGACGCAGATGCGTATGGATGCTTACCATACCGCGAGGATTGGTAGAGACATTTGCCAGGAGATATTACGGTTAGTTCAGAGTAAGCCCGAGATGGATGAGATTGAGTTGAGAGCTATTATAGCCGGTCCACCAGAGCTTGTAGTTGCACCAGCACCAGCAGCACCATCATCACCAGTACCCGATATACCAGTTAAATATGCGACAAAGGAGATGGATGGAGTTACTCAAGGACTATGACTTTTCATTGCAATACCATCCAGGTAAAGCAAATGTCGTAGCAGATGCTTTGAGTCGTAAACCTCGACTAGTGATCGCTGCATTATTAATTCGAGAATGGCAAGCATTGGAGGTGTTAACTGAATTCGAACTTCAGCCAGTGGAACCAATGGAAGGACAGCATTTTGGATGTCTGATGGTACAACCAACTTTGATCAGCCGTATCATAGCAGCTCAGCAGACAGCAGAAGATTTCAAGTTATGGTTCGCCAAGATGTCAGCTAAAGAACCAGAAATCTGGAATGTTAGTACAGACGGAGCCTTACGATGTAAAGGTAGACTCTGTGTACCTAATAAAGAAAAACTTCGGAAAGAAATATTGGATGAAGCTCATAAGTCACGGATGACGATTCATCCAGGAGGTACAAAGATGTACAAGGATTTGAAGAGAAATTTCTGGTGGGAAGGAATGAAGCGAGAAGTGGCTGAATATGTTTCTCAGTGTCTTACTTGTAAACAAGTAAAGGCAGAACATCAGAAACCACCTGGACTTCTACAGCCGTTACCAATTCCTCAATGGAAATGGGAACACATCACCACGGATTTTGTGGTAGGATTACCGAAATCGCAGCAGAATCATGACGCTATTTGGGTAATCGTGGATCGACTTACGAAGACAGCACATTTTATCGCCTACAGTATGACGTATCCAGTGGAACGTTTGAGCCTAATGTATCTACAACACATAGTACGGTTACACGGAGTACCTGTTTCTATCGTGTCAGATCGAGATTCACGCTTTACTGCAGAGTTTTGGAAGATTCTCCAGATAGCGATGGGAACAACATTGAACTTGAGTTCAGCTTTTCATCCATAGACCGATGGACAGACGGAGAGAGTTAATCAAGTAATGGAGGACATGTTACGTGCTTGTGTTATTGATTTTGAGAATTCTTGGGAGACACACTTACCTCTGATAGAATTTGCTTACAACAACAGTTATCATTCGAGCATAGGAATGGCGCCGTTCGACGCTTTGTACGGAAGACCTTGCCGATCGCCGCTATGTTGGACTGAAGTCGGAGATGCTCAATTTCTTGGGCCAAAAATGATACGAGAAACTAGTAAAAAGATTCAAGTAGTACGTGAGAAGATGAAGACAGTTCAGACCCGACACAAGAGTTATGCTGACAAGCGACGCAAAGACTTGGAGTTTGCAGTTGGAGATCATATGTTACTCAAGGTTTCGCCTGTTCGAGGCATCGTCAGATTTGGTCAGAAGAGAGGCAAATTATCGCCACGATTCATCAGACCGTTCGAGATTCTAGAGCGTGTTGGAAAAGTTGTTTATCGCCTTGCGTTGCCCCCGAAGATGTCAGGAGTGCACAACGTTTTCCACATCAGTATGCTGAGGAAGTGTGTTCATAACCCAGCGCATGAGATCAACTTTGAATATATTGAAGTCAACAACAACGTTACGTTCAACGAAGGACCAGTTCGCATTTTATATCATGTAGTCAAGAAGCTCAGGAATAAAGAGATTCCATTAGTCAAGATTCAGTGGAAGCATCATGATGAAGGAGAAGCTTCATGGGAACTAGAGTCAGAGATGCTTGAGAAGTTTCCGTTTTTGTTTTAACTCTGTATGTTTTCGATTTCGAGGACGAAATCTTTTGTTGGGTGGTGGATGATGTAATACCCCGTATTTTTAATAAATATTTAATGCAGAGAGATTCTATATACTTCCTTTGACCATTCATAAAATTTAATCTTCGATCGATCGAAGCTCGTTCGAGCGATCGAGCATCTTCATAGTTCAAGCGATCGAACCTTGTTCGAGCGATCGAAATCCTACCGACCTGAATTTAATACGTGGTCCCCACATCAATCGATCAGACTTTCTTCAATCGATCAAAACTGACCGAACTGAGTTCGAGCGATCGAGAATCTTTCGATCGATCAAGAATGTAATTATCAGATTTCCAGGTTTCCCGCAAACAATGCCATCTGCACCTCTTTCCCCTCTATATATACACTGCATTCGTGTATATTGGGTGTTTGCTGACCCTTGTGAGTTGAGAGAGTGTGTGCTTGTGTGTTGATATATATTATATACACATACATCCATATCTATATACATATACACTATATATATATACTCAGCAGAGGAGAAGAAGAAGAACAGAAGAAGGAAAAGAAGAAGAACAAGAGAGAAGGAGACAGAGAGAGACAGAGACAAGGCAGAAAGGCCGCCATTAAAGCTTCGGAGCTAAAGCTTACCCAAACGCGCCCTTAACAACTTTTGGTGAGTTCCAAACTCACTCGGTAACTTAGTTATGATATTTTACATATTCTGGACGTATTAATTATAACCCAAACACCCCTAGTACATTCTGCACGTTTACAGGCAGAATCTGTGGAAGACGAAGTTCGACCGATCGAACTAAGTTCAATCGATCGAACATCACTGAGTCCCAACCGATCGAACTAAGTTCAATCGATCGAGACCACCTTCACTTTGATCGATCGATAAGACTTCAATCGATCGAACATCACTTTTACTCAATCGATCGAGAGGACCTCAATCGATCGAACCCGAGTAGAACATGAATGTATTTCCTTTCATTTTATAATGCATAGTGCGTAGTTGTTTAATTGTTGTTTCATGTTCTTATTATGCGATATTATGGATAACGGAGGTAATGGGATACGATAACGAGATTGAGATAATATGGTGAGTAACGTAGTCGGGTTCGGAATGCTAGAAATAGTACGACGCGATAACGTAGTAAGTTTGAGATGATAATACTGGGTAGTATTGGATAAGTGAGAAGTGAGTCAGTAAGAGGAATTGTATGTTCAAAGTTGTGTGTGTCGAGCAGATGATTCGCTCAGGTTGAATCCGATAAGTGTATGTCAAGGATTTGATCAGGATCGTGAGAATTATGGGTGCACAGTACTCGCAAGCGTTCTTAAAAGCGGTGAACAGTAAGAGTTCTTAAAAGCGGTGAACAAGAGTAATTGTGGCACATCCATGATTTATATTTACCAGAGCTATGTATGTACAGTACTCGCAAGCGTTCTTAAAAGCGATGAACAGTAAGAGTTCTTAAAAGCGGTGAACAAGAGTATGGGTATATCCATGGACCAGTCGTTATATGAGAATGATGTATGGGTGCTCGCAAGAGTTCTTAAAAGCGGTATAGCGGTGAACAAGAGCACTGGTATGTTGTGCTGATATAATCAGTTCGAGATAGTTAGTTGGGTATTGTGAAATCAGTCTTAGAGTGGGAGTCGATAAGAATCGATTAATGATATGTCTGAATAATGAATGAGGAATATATATTTAGTATCACTGTCATATATTGTTCATAATGGTAATTATTTTATTTCTATGAGACTGTGTTAGTTAGTACTCACTCAGCTTTCAACAAGCTGGCGGCCTTTATTGCCTGGACATTCCCCGTCCAGACTCCCCTGTCCTTTACAATGCAGATGATAGAACTTATGGCGATAATGATTACCCTGAAGGGAGTTACGTAGAGAATGGCCCCACTGATGCCAGTTATGCTAACGCCTATCCGTACGCTAGCTGAAGACCTGAAGATAGATAGTAGTTTATATTACTACTTTTCTTTTACTGTTGTACTTTGTAGTTAACGGGTACTTGGGCATATATTGTCTCCAGACCTGTTGTGATCCTGTGGACCGTACTCTGATGTTTGTAATAGATAGAACCGTGTTTATATTTCAGTTGTTTTACTGTTCCTGATGTTCTTGTGGACTAGTACTATGTGGTGTGGATTATCAGTGACTTTCACTTGTCATTCCCTATGGACCCATAAAGGAAATTTATTTTTCTCTATTTATGCTGCTCCGGGGCGTGACAGGTTCTCCTGCTTGTATTGTCCTTGGAATGCTCTTAAAAATTCTTTAATTTTATTTTAAAATTTTATTATTAGTCACTGTTGACTTACACATTTGAGACTATGACAGACTCAAAGATTGAAAAACATCGACGCACGTATAAGGGCGACACATTTGACACCAAATTGGAAGAAACTCGACTTTGCCAAGATTTGATGTGCATTTATCATAGATGATGCCATTTCACTCCTCATCTTAACATGGTAGCACTTTACTGATAAATCTGATTTTTGAAAATTCCTCCCTATTGATCTAGTCGATTCTCTGCTTTTCCCAGGATGTGCTTTGAATTAGTGCCTTAGCTTATAGAATAAAAGATACCCCATTTCAAAAAATTTTAAAACAACTTGGTGACCTGAAAACTCTCCCTTGGTTCGAAGGGATCGTGTTAGGCAAATGTAGTTTACCCCTAGTTTAAGGTATAGGAAGTGGAATTCATAGGCAAATGAGGTGGGTGAGCGAAGTTTTCCCCTAGTTCGGACGATGGTTTATTAGAGGTTTTGGGCAAACAAGGTAGGTGACCGAAGTTTGCCCCTTGTATGAAGGGTAGATAATAAAATTCAAGCAAACGAGGCTGGTGGCCGAAGTTTGCCCCTTGGCTTGAGGCAAGGACCGTGACTTTAATCTCTCAAATGCTCATAAATTTTGCCTAGGCACTGGTGAAGTGACCTAGCGAGCTATTTTCTCTCTTTTGTTATTGTTCACTTTGGATTTAGCTCTCACTTTTGCCTAGATGTCCTTTTAGATTTTCGATCTAGCAAGCCATCATTATTTTCTTTTTAGAAAGTCTGCCTATGTACCCCCGAGTGGGGATCTGGTCCAATGTAGTTCGGGCCAGGATCTTGAAGGAAATTGGTTTGATTATGATGGTGTCAACAGAACCGATGCAGTTGCCTACGTATCCCCCAGTGGGAATCAGGTCGAGTGTAGTTCAAGGCAAGGCTTTAAAAGAAATTGGTTGAGGGTTTTTCAAACCAATCTTCAAAGAAGTTCAAACTTAGGTCACTTGTGGTAGCCTTGAATAAGAAGATTCAGTTTTAGTCTCCCTTTATTTTCTTTTCTTATTTTTTTCGTTTTGAGGATTGATCCTGTTCACTTTCACCTAGCCAGCCAAATTTGGTTTTCATGTAGTTGATTCATGTGAGATCTTTCTATCCCAATCTCGAAATTACATAATATGCATGTCAGCTCTCAGAATTTGTTTATGGTCATTCGAGGCTTTTTGAAATATGATCTAGACACATTCTCATGATGTACCTTGAAGTTTACAATTCCCTGTATCACCAAAATATTGTTTCTTTCATTTTCTCCACCATTTTGACTAGTTAAGGTCAGATCTTGGAAATCAATACCTTTTTCGCTCTAACTTTTGCCTAGGTGCCCTTTCGGGTTTTCAACCTAGCGAGCTTTTTCTTTTCTTCTTTTCTTTTTTTTTTTTTTAAAGTGGAGATGAAAATCGCTAAAATGTTTGGCTACCATCAAGCACTAAGTCTGCTTTGCTTCCAATTGAATAAATTGCATGGCTTCAAAATGGTGGGAAAAGGGTGTTTGGCAAGCCCCTAGTCAATTTCATGTATGTCTTTTTGAGATTTGAGCAAAAGCATCTTTTAAATTCTTAAAGAAAGACTATTCAATTCCGGGATAACAGGGATTTCCGGGATACTTCGGGAATTTTTAATAGGGATTTGGAATATTCTGAGGAATTTCCAGAAGTTATTTGAGTTTCTAGGAGAAATAGGGATTTCTGGTTGATTTGGACTGAGCTTCTGGGAGGAATTGGTATTTTGGGTATTTCTGAGAAATATGGATAGAGTTTCTAGGAGAAACAAGTATATCTGGGCATTTCTGGGTGATTTAGGCAGAGTTTCTGGGAGAAACAAGTGCTTTGGGTATATCTGGGAAATTTGGATAGAGTTTCTGGGAGAAACAAGTATATTTGGGTGAGTCGTACAGAGTTTCTGGGAGAAACAAGTATATCGGAGTTTCTAAGAGAAACTGAGATTTCTGGGAAATATGGGGAGAAACTGGGATTTCTGGGTGAAACAAGAATTTTTGGAAAATCTGGATAAATTGGACAGAGTTTCTGGAAGAAACATGTATATATGAGAGTTTCTGGGAGAAACAGGGATTTTAGAGTTTCTGAGAGAAACAGTGGTTTCTGGGTGATTTGGACAGAGTTGCTAAGAGAAGCAGGGATATCTGGATAGTTTGGGCAGTTTTTTGGAGAAACAAGTACATTTTGGTGAGTGTCTGGGAAATAGGAATTTTTGGGAAGCTTGGGTAGAGGTTCAGGAGAAACATGAATTTTCTGGAATTTTAGGTGAAACAAAGATATTGGGGAGTTCGAATAGGATTTCTGGGAGAAGCGAAAATATCCGGGTGATTCGGGCAGAGTTTCTAGGAGAAACAGGGATATCCTGATGAGTTGGACAGGGTTTCTGGAAGAAACAGGTGTGGCAGTAGAATGTGATGATGGTGATCATACTGTCTAGCAAGTTTTCATACTCCTATGTCTTAGGACCAACAAACAAGGATTGCGGTGTATATCTTTGTAAACATGGAACAGACATCCTTGCCATGGTGCCTAGGCATGTCAACTCAATGTAATCACATGTGAGTGATTATCTTGGGGATCATAAGAGGGTTCTGTTCCATGCCACATAAGCGTCTACACCGCGAAGGTAATCCCACCAGGGCATACAACAATTATATCACATTGTCCTATCTGAAAAGATAAATGAACAGTCCTATGAAAGGTTCTATAGGAATCTATATGCAAAGGCTGTGTTTTGTCAAAGAGGGTCCGTTGACGAGAGTTCCAATATACCTTCAGAGAGACTTATGTTCTTGAAAGGTACAGTATCAACGGTGACTTATGCCCTGGCACAGTAAGACCTGAACAATGTCAGTGCCGCATTTTAGATATAGTTGAAGGGGAAAATGCAGGAGTGCAATGCAGTGAACCAGACACAGTGAAAAGATGATTTTAAGGATGCTTCTTATGAGTCAAACCTCTGTATTATTTTGTTTTGAAAATAAAATTATCCCTAGCAGAGTCGCCAGATTGTGGACACGCAGAATTCAGTCGTCCAATCTTTCAGTTTTGTTTTGAAATTGTTTTGAAGAAAACAAGAAGGTCTATTGAAAACAGATACAGAGTCGCCACTTGGTCTTTAGGGAACCAAGAAACCCAATTTGACTCACCCAAACGGATAAAGAGCACCGGCCTTTCATAACCAAAGAACTTGGCTCGGGATTTTGGTACGAGAGAGGAAGGAGCCTATGTCATGACTAAAACACCCTCAACTCACCCCGTCTCTCGATGGGCCTCAATTAGTATCCAAATAATCATCTTTTACTATGTTTGGTTCGACAACTAATACTATGATAGTATATTACATTTCATAAGAAAATTGAAATGGAAGATCAAAAGATAAGATATCATTCATAAGATCTAAGCCAAATACCACACAATGCAAAGGTGAAAGATCACACAAAAGAACCTACGAAAAATCATCTAATCACGTATCAAGTAATCAATTTTTCCTAATCTAGGAGGGGACATGGATTGTTCTTGAAACAAATAATCAAAGAGATCAAAATATGCTTAGCAAGCTAGAATGATGCATGTTAATCTTTGGGAAAAGAAGACCTCTCAATCCCTAGGACGGATGAGAAAGGATGAATTAATTGATGGAAAACATGAACGTGTGATCAAGTTCATTCCTTGTAATCTTCTTAGATTAGGAGTCACAAAACCCCCAAATCTTGCATGGATGCAATGCATAGTCTTAGAATGTACAAAGGTTGTAGTGTGCTTGTGTACATAGATTTTCTAAAGTGACTTAGAAGTCTAAAATATGCATGAATGCATGAAGGAAATCATCATAGAATATGTATAAATGTAGTATGAACTACTTCCTAAGAGATGAGCTAATTTAGAGTGTATAAAAGTATCAAATCAAAGAATGAAAGTAAAAGTATGCTAGTTGTGAATACTGGACAGAACAGTGACTTGATCTTGTGAAAAATGAAAAGTAGGATTAGGAATGTTTTCAATGTATTATTTTTTATGGAGATCATCCTTATTGTGTCTAGAACACATATCAAAAAGCTAATCTCCAATAACTATTACAGATTGAGAGAAATCATATAAACAATAGAGGTTACTCAGAAACAAAGTCCGTACTATCGACTAAAATGTTGAAATATCTTAGAAAATAAAAAAAAAACATCTGGAGGCCCATATTATACAGATATTTTCCTAAGACACTGATGTTCAAGGGAAAAATGAGTTGGGACCACCCCTTTTAGAAAAGTTTTTTGAAAAATAATTTGAAATTCAACTAAGCTACTGTGACAACAAAAGTAGAATGTCTGGAAGGAATGTTTGTGTCAAAATGGAACCCTTCCAAGTGTTTTTATATCAAACCAAAAATCATGAATGTTCTCTAATGAGTTAGGAAGACTTTCCAAGTTGTCTTGCATCCATACATTGAGTATTGAGTTCTAGAGAAATTTTTGAACTCAGATCATTCACTGTTTTGAAGATTTTTGATAAAACAAAGCTTATTTCTTGGAATCCAAATGTTGGGGGTTTTAAAGGGGTTTTTAAACTAGGGGTTTTGAAAGCACATTCTCAGCACAAAAAGGGGATTAAGACCACTTGGAACATCATCATCAAACTCATATCAAGAACTCCCAGTATTACTTGCACAAACATAGTTTTGTTTGAGAATATGACTTCAAGAATACATATGAATGTATTGAAGTTAGAATCATCATCCATTAAACATGTTTTTGAGGTCAAGAGCTACTATCCATAAGGATTCACTCTCCTCAAACAACATGTCATCTAGATGATGATAAGCATGTAAGTAATCAAAGAAAAATAAAAAAAGAAATGAGGTAAGAAGAGATGAGCATTAATGTAAACAAGCAAGTAATAGCAATCAATAGATGATAATCAATGGGATTTTGGACTTTTCGGGAACTTCCGAGACTTCCGGGGGTCTCTGGGAGCTGATAATTTTATCTGATTTTACTTCATAACTTATTTTTAGTATTTTTTTTTATGATGTAGCATGTTTCTAGAACTTTTGATCCAAATCCGGGAGTTTTGGGGCTTTCAAGGGATTTTGGTCATTCTGAGCATTTTGAGAGATAGAATTAACTTCCAAGAGTCATTTTTGAGTCTTTTTTTATCATTGTGAACCACCAAGCTATGGGACTCCTAAATCTGATAACCGACAAAATGGGGTGTCTACACTATCGACGAACACCCGAACATTATCCTCACATGCCCGAGTTTTGAGCTGTCCAAGGTACGGAACCATGATAGTGCCGACTTTGCGAGAGTTTGCAGAAACATCATTATGATGTGTTTGTGGGTACAACCCATGGATTGGAAGATGATCATACATAGCTTCACATGACTTTTTGGATTCCCAGTTCCATCAAAGCGATCAATGGCAGACATCTTGAAGTTTTCTGGTAGTTTCAGCTTAACAGGTTCAAAAAGGCCTTCCAAATCTAGCATGTAGTCATCGACACCCTTGCTTTTCCTCAGTACACTTTCTAGCTTGTCAACCTTGTCCATTTTTCTTGGAATTTATTCTCATACGCAGGCAGTGGGACCCCTTGAAATCATTCTTCTTCTCCGCCATTCTCATGTACAGGGATGGGAGGTGGTATGAACGTTGGTGGTGGTGGTGGCGGTGGCATGACTAGCAGTGGTGGCGGGAACACGTGGATACTGCGGCTGTTACTGTTTCAGTTCCTCTATGAATTTCAGAACTTGGGCTAGG
The DNA here is from genome assembly GCA_033977485.1 of Hydrangea macrophylla. Lineage (NCBI taxonomy): Eukaryota > Viridiplantae > Streptophyta > Magnoliopsida > Cornales > Hydrangeaceae > Hydrangea > Hydrangea macrophylla. Next base: position 38,033,879 of record CM066990.1, read on the forward strand.
CTGTTGGACTGCTGATTTATGGTTGCTTCCAACTCGTAACCTTATTTTCTAACTCATCCTGAATCATGCTGAAATGACTTGGTGGGCTGATCCTGACCAACCAATTGTCTGAATTTCTGACCCAAGATGAGGATCCCAGTTGTTGACTTTGGGAATCTATACTGATCTACAGACTTGAGAGGACTGCATCAGATTCTGGTAGAGACAACTTTAGCTAGACAATAACACCGACCTTATCAACCGTGGACTAATTCGTGTACAGACTGACTGAGACAATGCGTGCAGACTGGTGGTGCGTACAAGTGAGACAAGCATGCGGATGCGGGACCTAATCTATATGATGCCTCTACTTCTAACTGAAAATAGTTAAGCAAGTAAGGTCCTAGTATAAGATGATTATTTGGATGCTAATTGAGGCCCGTAGAGAGACGGGGCGAGTTGAGGGTGTTTTAGTCGCGTCAAAGGCTCCTTCCTCTCTTGTACCAAAACCCAAGCCAAGTTCTTTTGTTATGAGATCATCTTGAAGTATCTTGGAGTACCTATAGGAGAGTACACTTAGAATATACAAAAGAGATACAAGTACACTAGGAATATGCTTTGCATTAAGAGAGAATTCTAGAGAGAGAGAATTATGAATTGAAGTTTAGAAAGCTAATCTTAGAGTAATTAGATCATGATTTGAACATTAATTGCCTCCTGCAACTTCCATGGATGAATGCTTGAAGAACAATAGAAGAACACTTGAAGAAGAAGATCTTCAATTCAACTTTGGTTATATAATTAAGAATCCTCTAAGAGGTAAACACTATAATTCATCTCTAATTTCTATTTTGTATATATAGATCTATAATATTTGGACCTAGCTTAGTTTTATTTTATTTATAGAACACTCATCTTCTTCATCTCTTGTTCTTCACACACTCACATAGCCAGATCCAAATCTCTTATGATTTTCATTGATAATTCATAATTAGAGATTGTTTTTCACTTTGATTTTAAATTTTGATTTCATTCTTCAATTTTAGTTTAGATTCATGCATACATGATTATATCTATGTATCTATTTTTGAATTATATGATGGTTTTGAAGTATGATCTATGAGAGGGATGATTCCTATGTTCATACCCATCTCTTGATCATCTCCATTACCTAGAATTCATATTAAATTTCATCTCCAATATGATATTTGTAGGTCCCTTTGATCCATTATCTAAAGTTCTTCGTACAAATTGAGGGCTAAATTGATAGGAAATCATGATAGTCAAGTAGATCTATGAATTTGATCTCTCTAATAAGCTTCAATCAACACCTAAGATGTTTTCCTCAGACTATAAAATGAACTAGATGAAAATTCAGCAAAACAGATTGGTTTTGTCCATGAGATTTGGTCCATCAAAACCCATAGTTTGATGGATTTCAAATTTTCTGGGTAGATTTTGATGAATTAGCTTTCATCCGGTCCGTTTTGAGAGCTTCTAGGTTTCATATGCTATTTTTAGAAATTGTTGAGAAATCGGTTGAAAGATTTGAACATAGTCTCTTTGTGCTTGAATTTCAGAAAATTTATAATAGTTACCGATGTTATGCTTTTTGGGGATGATTCCTAACTCATATATCTATATGCCGTTGTAAAATCATGAGCATAGGATCGAGTTAAGATCGTTTTCTAAGCGTTTGTAGTTGATACTACTGTTATGGAATTTTCTAAAGTTTAAATATAATTATGATTATGTATACAAAATGGTCATACCTTGATCACTCAACAACAATTGATGAATAAAACTTGGTTTAGAAATCATCTAGGATAATTGGATGAGAGATCAAGAGCTTATATCTACTTGACTAACATGATTCATGAACTTCTATAATGGTTCTATTATGGTTTTGCATTCTTTTGTCAAATGATACCAAACTTCCAGAATAACAGAGTATGTTTAAAACACTTTTTCAGAAACCTTAAGTTCATGACATGTACATGGCATTATTTGTGTCATAAACTACAATGAAATAGCTTTCTTTTAACACCAAATAGAGCTTCACATGATTTTTGTAGAATTAATTATGATTTTTTACAAGAACAGTGGACAGTCCTGATCCACTGTTCCCAAAACTCTTATTTCTCTCACTTCAAAAATGGTAAAGAGCTTCTACTTGTTGGAGAAGTTCCCTATACATGTATCTAACTTTCTGTAAAAGGGTTTTAATCCAGCTTATGTTTACGACCACTTTTGATAGGATTCATTTGAGGTTGCTGAATCTGGAAATTTGATTGATGACATCTTCCACTTGCTTTTCATGCATATCATATGTTTGCTTGTGCTTTTGCAATGCTTGGGTATTCTTTGGTGATTTAGTACAGAGAATTGAATGCCGTGGATCCGGACTTCGATTTGTGATCTTGCCTCGTCTACATGTGGCTTAGTGCCCATGTATCATGTACCTTCTCTATCCTTTCTCTTAGAATTTTTCTAGGTTTACAACTTTGTTTTCAATGACACAATTCCTTTAGGATAGTCTCCGTTTATATGCTTATTTGTTAGAGACATCTTATCTAGGATTGTTGCATGATTGCATTACATGTTTCTACTTCTTTTTGCTTTTGCAACTCCGCTTGAGTCAACCCAATGTAAGCCTTCTTGCTCCCTTTTTCATATCATGACATGTTTCCTTTATTTACATCGGTCCCGGGAGGGACTAGCCATTGTAAGTATACGTCTCTCTTGTATTGCATGTGAATCTGACTTCTACTTGATTTAATCTCTTGACATGATTTTCCTTAAATGTTCCTTTTTGACATGTACATATTATCTAGTATGTTTGAGGAAACAACATCAATTATGAATTAAGAACAAGGATATACGAATCAAGGCCTACCATTCGGTAGGTCGAGGAGGGGGTGCTTTAGTCCTGCTTGGGCTCCTTCCCCTCTCGTACCAAGACCCCCGAACTTAGTTTCTGGTAACGAAGGACGAGTAACCTTATTCAATTTTGGTCGAGTCAAATTTGGGTTTCCTAATTCCCGATAAAAATTAGGTGGCGACTCTTTGTCTCTAGGACCTCGGATCGACGAGACGGTCCACAATCTGGTGACTCTGCTGGGGATTTGAACATGAAACTGATAGTTTCTTGTTCTTCGAGGGTTTGACTTGAGCCAAAGAATATCCTAGTTATTAATTCAATAATCATGTTGTTTCTGCTTGCATTTTCACTTGCAATGTCCTTTCATCGTGACTGCTTGAGACCATTGCCTCGTGGGTGGAGGGCCCTCTTTCCTCCATTTGTTAAGAGTTTTGGTAGCATGTGGTCACCGTTAGCCTTGTACCGTTTGTGGTATATAGAACCCTTGGCTTGCTAATGGACCCTTTATGAGACTAAAACCCGGCCTTTGCATATAGTTTCTATAGAAGCCTTCAATTAGGATCTTGTTTATCATCTTTGATTAGGACAATATGATGAATTATTTGCGCTTGCCCATAAGGGATTATGTGGATGATGAGGATGTGTATGCGAAGGCATCATTAAACCTTGTATGATAGATTTCTCTAGAGTAGTATGGTCTTTATCCAAACATCCAATCATTATTCAAGGACAATTTTGAAAATTTTGCAAATACAAGCACTTCCTTGAAAAACCCAAGTCTTTTGAAAAATTCTGGGAATATCCCTTTTGAAAATTTGCTTTGAAATTCCTTTCACAAAATCCTTCCAAAAATTCTCCTAGATTTTAGAGAATCTAAAAAGTTCTACTTTTATGATTCAATTTTAAAACTGCCTCTCAGATTTTAAAGGATTTCAAATTTCTACTTTGGTTTTTCAAATTTCAAAAAGAAATCATGATTCCAATTTTTTGATGATTCAAATCCAGATTTTAGAATTTCAGAATTTCCTACCTCAATTTTCAAGAATCATGATTTCACACCACAAGCATTGATCGTTCAAAAGTATTTTTGAAATTTGTAAATCTCTCCCTTTCTTTCAAAGATTTTCGTGAAAAATTCAATTTTGTAAACCTAAACCATCAAGAATTTCAAAGCTAAAAAAAAATCCTTGGATTATGATTGGATTAGTAAGATGATTAGCATACTCAAGGAATCTTATGTGCTTATGTGCTGATATGCTAGGTCTAAGCTAGATTAAGGTGCATTGCATTTAGATTAGATTACATTTCATCTGCATTGCATGCACTACACGAGCATTGCATATACGACTCACGAGTGCGACACCTCTAATATACTTTTGAAAAAGAAAATAATTATTTTCCTCAGAATTTCGGAACTTGATTTCTTCAATTTTGAAAAATGTTTCTTTTGAAAAAAAAGGGAAATGATTTGCAATCCACATTTGTAAAATACCATTCTTTGAAAATTCTTTTGCAATAAAGATATCTAATTATTTGGAAATTCCCAATAAACAAGAAAAGAGAAGATAGGACCAAAAAGTGGTACTCCCTCCCGGGTCAGAGCTCCGAACAGTCGTTTGATCAGATCAGGGTTTGAAGAAGGAACAGCCGACTCCACTAGGTTTGAGAATATGATATACGAAGCTGACATGGAAGCAAAATTGGCCACAATGCAGACTATGTTAGATCAAAGCAGGGAACAGAATCGGGAACAGCTTGCTACTATGATGAGAATGATTGAGCAGTTGACTAATCCGCCGCCACCACCACCTCCGTTGCACCATGAAGAAGAAGATTCTGGGGAGACAGTTCAACCGAAGGTTCAGCTAGATCAGGAAACTCAGGACAAGTTGGCCAAGATTGACAAGCTAGAAAGTGTGATCAGAAAAAAGCAAAGGGGTGGATGAGTATCTGTTCGACGTCGAAGGATTGTGTGACGCTCCAAAAGCTAAGCTCCCAGAAAAGTTTAAGATGCCGCATATTGAATTCTTCAATGGAACCGGAAATCCAAAGGGCCATCTAAGGCTTTATGTGGGAACTTTACAGCCTATGGGTATTGGGCCAGTATTCGTAGTACTTGACGTATCTTGGAGTACCTATAGGAGAGTACACTTGGAATATTCAAAAGAGATACAAGTACACTAGGAATATGCTTTGAATTAAGAGAGAATTCTAGAGAGAGAGAATTATGAATTGAAGTTTAGAAAGCTAATCTTAGGGTAATTAGATCATGATTTGAACATCAATTGCCTCCCTCAACTTTCATGGATGAATGTTTGAAGAACACTAGAAGAACACTTGAAGAAGAAGATCTTCAATTCAACTTTGGTTATATAATTGAGAATCCTCCAATAGGTAAACACTATAATTCATCTCTAATTTCTATTTTGTATATATAGATCGATAAGATTTGGATCTAGCTTAGTTTTATTTCATTTATGGAACACTCATCTTCTTCATCTCTTATTCTTCAAACACTCGCATATCTATTTTTGAATTCTATGATGGTTTAGAAGTATGATCTATGAGAGGGATGATTCCTATGTTCATACACATCTCTTGATCATCTCCATTACCTAGAATTCATATTGAATTTCATCTCCAATATGGTATTTGTAAGTCTCTTTGACCCATGATCTAAAGTTCTCATAGAACTTTAGGGCTAAATTGACTGTAAATCATGATAGTCAAGTAGATGTATGAATTTGATCTCTCTAATAAGCTTCAATCAACACCTAAGATGTTTTCCTCGCACTTTAAAATGAATAAGATAAAAATTCAGCAAAACAGATTGGTTTTGTCCATGAGATTTGGTCCATCAAAACCCATAGTTTGATGGATTTCAAATTTTCTGGGTAGATTTTGATGAATTAGCTTTCATCCGGTTCGTTTTGATAGCTTCTAGGATTCATATGCCATTTTAGAAATTATTGAGAAATCGGTTGACAGATTTGAACTTAGTCTCTTTATGCTTGAATTTTAGATAATCTATAATAGTTATCGATGTTCCGCTTTTTGGGGATGATTCCTAACTCATATATCTATATGCCGTTGTAAAATCATGAGCATACGATCGAGTTAAGATCATTTTCTAAGCGTTTGAAGTTGATATTACTATTCTGGAATTTTCTAAAGTTTAATTACAATTATGATTATGTATACAAAATAGTCATACATTGATCACTCAACAACAATTGATGAATAAAACTTGGTTTAGAAATCATCTAGGATAATTGGATGAGAGATCAAGAGCTTATATCTACTTGACTAACATGATTCGTGAACTTCTATTATGCTTCTATTATGGTTTTGCATTCTTTTGTCAAAAGATACCAAACTTCCAGAATAACAGAGTCTGTTTAAACACTTTTTCAGAAACCTTAAGATCATGACATTTCCATGGGATTATTTTTGTCATAAACTACAATAAAATAGCTTTCTTTTGACACCAAATAGAGCTTCACATGATTTTTGTAGAATTAATTATGATTTTTTACAAGAACAGTGGACACTCCTGATCCACTGTTCCCAAAACTCTTATTTCTCTCACTTCAAAAATGGTAAAGAGGTTCTACTTTTTGGAGAAGTTCCCTAAGACATGTATCTAACTTTGTGTAAAAGGGCTTTAACCCAGCTCATGTTTAAGACTACTTTTAATAGGATTTATTAGAGGTTGCTGAATCTGGAAATTTGATTGATGACATCTTCCACTTGCTTTTCATGCATGTCATATTTGCTTGTGTTTTTGCAATGCTTGAGTATTCTTTGGTGATTTAGCACAGAGAATTGAATGCCGTGAATCCCGACTTTGATTTGTGATCTTGCCTTGTCTACATGTGACTTAGTGCCCATGTATCATGCACCTTCTCTATCATTTCTCTTAGAATTTTTCTAGGTTTACAACTTTGTTTTCCACGACACAATTCCTTTAGGATAGTCTCCGTTTATATGCTTATTTGTTAGAGACATCTTATCTCGGATTGTTGCATGATTGCATTACACGTTTCTACTTCTTTTTGCTTTTGCGACTCCGCTTGTGTCAACCTAATGTAAGTCTTCTTGTTCCCTTTTTCATATCATGACATGTTTCCTTTATTTGTATCTATCCTGGACGGGACTAGCCACTGTAAGTATACCTCTCTCTTGTATTGCATGTGCATCCGACTTCTACTTGATTTAATCACTTGACATGATTTTCCTAAAATGTTCTGTTTTGACATGTATATATCATCTACTATGTTTGAGGAAACAACATAAGAACAAGGATATTTGAATCAAGGCCTACCATTCGGTAGGGCGAGGAGGGGGTGCTTTAGTCCTGCTTGGGCTCCTTCCCCTCTCGTACCAAGACCTAGTTTCTGGTAATGAAGGGACAGTAACCTTATTCAATTTTGGGCGAGTCAAACTTGGGTTCCCTATTTCCTGATAAAAATTAGGTGGCGACTCTTTGTCTCTAGGACCGCGTGAGGAAGTTCTAGTATTCCCTGAATTGTGCTCCTTGGGATCCGTCCTAGGACACTATCGAGGGAAAGCGACAGGATGACCGAGCGGCGCGTGTCCACATAGATGAGAATGGAAGGTTAGATCGGGGGATCATGAACGTATGATCAAGTTCATTCCATATAATCTTCTTAGATTAGGAGTCACAAAAATCCCCTAAATCTTGCATGGATGTAATGTATGATCCTAGAATGTGCAAAGGTTGTAGTGTGTTTGTGCCCATGGATTTCTAGAATTACTTAGAAGTCTAAAAAATATGCATGAATGAATGGAGAATGTTAATATAGGATGTGTACAAATGTAGTATGAACTACTTCCTAAGAGATGAGCTAATTTGGAATGCATGTAAACATCTAATCAAAGGATGAAAGTTGAAACATGCTCGCTGTGAATAGTGGACAGAACAATGAGCTGATTTTGTAAAAATGGAAAAGTGGGGTTACAAATGTTTTTAAGTCATGATTTTTTATTGAGATCATCCATATTATGTCTAGAATACATATCAAAAATACAAACTACAATAGCTATTACAGATTGACAGAAATCACATGAACAAGAGAGGTTGCTCAGAAACAGAGTCCGTACTGTCGACTGAATGGTAGAAAAATCTTAGAAAATAAAAATAAAACATTTGGAAGCCTATATCGTACAGAAAGTTCCCCAAGACACTGAAGTTCAAGGGAAAAATGAGTGGGGACCATCCCTTTTGTAAAAGGTTTCTGAAAAATAAGTTGGAAGTCAACCAAAGCTACTGTGACAGAAAAACAAAATGTCTAGATGGAATGTTTGGGTCAAAATAAGACACTTCCAAATGTTTCAAGTCAAACTAAAAATCACGGATATTCTTTAATGAGTTAGGAAGACTTCCCAAGTAGTCTCATAGCCATCCTTTGAGGGTTAAACTCAGAATGTTATTTTGAAGTTGGATGACTCACTGTTTTGAAGATTTTTAAGAAAACAAAGATTACTTTCTAGGAATCCAAATGTTGAGGTTTTAGAAGGGTTTTGAATAGAGGCATTGAAAGCATTTTTCCAATACCAAATAGTGATTATAGGCACTTGGAAAATCAACATCCAAACTTACTTCAAGAACTTCCAAGATTGTTGGAGAGCCTTGTTTTCATTTTGGAAATAACTTCAAGAATACATGGAAATGTATTGAAGTTAGAATCATCATCTATCAAACATGTTTTTGAGGTCAAGAGCTACTATCCATAAGAATTTACTCACCTCAAATAGCATGTCATCATCTAGATGATGATGAACTCGTAAATAATCAAAGAAAAATAAAAAAGAAATGAGGTAAAGAGAGATGAACATATATGTAAGCACGTAAGTAAATAACAATCAACATTTGATAAGCATTGAGATGTTAGACTTGTAGCTTGGTGTTTAACTCATATGTAGTGACTTTAGACATGGAAGTAGCTTCCTATCTCATAAATACTCACAAAAATGGTGGTTGGGTGTATTGAATGTGAAGTAAATGGGAGCAATGAAGTAAAAACAAAGTTTAGAACTCTCTTTCTTGTTGAAAATCAAAGATGGAAGCTTCTTTTTTCTCTATTCTAACCTTATCTCTACAACTTTTCTCTCTAAAAGTTTTCTAAACTTGCATTTGACACCCCCAAAATGAGAAGTCAATGGAGGGTTTATATAGGACAATTTAGGGGGAGTTTGTGATTTAGAAAGTGCTCCAATTGGTCCCAAACATCTATGAACATAAAATTATGTCATTTTGGTTTTCAATTATTCAATTTGGACCCTAAAAAATATTTACAAAAATGCAACAGTCTGGGGGAGAGTGCCACAGTGGCACTGGGCCAGTGCCATGGTGGCACTGCTCCTCAGTAGCCCAGATTATTCTGTTTAGGCCCCCAGAGGTTCCGGTATTCGTGAAAAGGCACTATTTTATCCGAAATTCACAAAAAATGCATACGAACTCCAAACTAAGTTTTTCATATACCGTTGAAAATGTAATGGAGTCTACTTTCCATAAAAAAAAATAGTTCGGAGATAGGTCATTTGGAAAAGTTTTGCGGTATTCGCGATAAAATCCGATTTGATTGCCTTTTTCACCTTCAGAAATTCGTAATAATCTGTTTTAATCCAGAAATTATGTGCGATATACTATTAGAAAGCTATTAACTTCTAGTATCCATGAAATATTTTTAAAAAATGATGCAGTGCGTCGGTTTCAAATTCAACTCTTAGGTCAAATTGGTCAAACCTGGGATCTTTAGAAAGTTCAGGGAACCTCTACGAGCTCCCAAGAACTGACATTTTTGTTTAATTTTCTTTTGAAACTCGTTTTAGTACTTTTCACATGATCTAGGAGGATCTTGGAACTTTCGGGCAAGTTCGGATGATTTTGTTCAAACCTTGGTCAAACATGGGTCAAACTGGTCAACGGGGACTTTTCGGGAACTTTCGGGACTTCTAGGGGTCCTTGGGAGCTGACGATTTTATCTGTTTTTTGCTTTAAAATCCATTTTCATACTTTTCCTATGACATAGCATGCTTCCAGAACTTTCGGTCCAAATTTGGGAGTATTCAAGCTTTCAGGGGCATTTTGGTCATTTGTACCATTTTCTGAGTATTTTGTTAGATAGAGCTAACTTCCGGGAGTCATTTTTGAGTCTTTTACGATCATGGTGAACAACCAAGCTGTGGGACTCCTAAATCTGATAGCCGACAAAATGGGCTATCTACAGAGACTCGTCTCCGGGGTCCCCCATCTAGATTGTTCGTTTTCTGATCGGGATGACGAGTTGAAGCCAGATTGACACATCTCTGGAACTCCTATAGTTGGATGAGATAGTAGTCGATGACCTAAGTAGGGTCAATAACCCCAAGCCTAAGGTACAAGGGGGCTAGTCTAAAAGCCTAAAGGGCCTGGCATACAAGGCTCTAGGGGTAACGTAACACTCGATCAATACTACCTTGGGACACCCCGATTGGTTCAGCCGCTCAACCAGGGACGATGATGAACATAAGGAAGAAAAAATCCCACTCCCTCACAAGTCCTAGAGGATTCGTGTTCTCCAACTTCAGTCGGGAAAGAAGAAGAAATTAAAGGAGGAGAAATACAGTGAATTGTAACTAGGGAGGAAAGGACTTACAGGAAAAGATGCAGGAAAGAGCTTGGAGATCTTGACTGGATGCTTTTTCTGTCACGCCCCGACGTAGCATAAATATGGAAAGCGTTTAATTTCCTTTATGGACCCGTAGGTCGCGACAGTTTGAAGGATCGATTCCGTCCCAAAACGTCGAACAACATAAAACCATTAATCAGAGTAGGGCAACCTGGGCTTATAAAAATTAAATCTCTAACTTATTACATCCTATAGTACAGGGTTTACTAAGGCACAGACCGCCTTGAAAATAAAACAATAACTTACAGTCTATTACAGTCATCCTCAAAACCAAATCAACACATAATCATAAAGCATATAAAAGTAACATCTCTTCTCAGCAACAGATCTTAATTTGCATAATCATAAGGTTCTTCTTGGTTATTACCTGCAAAACCTGGACACGAATGTCCAGGACGCATCAACGCCGTCAGCTTCAAGAAGCTGGTGAGTATTAAAAACATAGCTTTGAATGTAAAGACATGCCCATTTACCTTTTCCCCATTTCCATTTAAATACCACAAGTTTATATTTATGATAAAGAGCTTGTTAGAAAACAACCACAACAATAATTAAAAGATAAATTCACACATATGTGACCGTGTATGAGAACAATGCACCATCTCATCTAACCGACTCTTTTCTCTCGACAAAAACCCAACAACCCTCTATCCTACTCCTGGTATCTTTGAAATACTAAGATAGCCACACTTTAGCAACGGGGCGCCAGGGAGTGTCCAGTTTGCCTCACACTTTGGTCCGGGGTACCAGGGAGTGTCCAATGCCTCACACTTTGAATACCCTAACCGCCATGCAAATACCGGGGCAACCCCCACACAGGTATCCAGACTCGAGTCATTCAGGGAGTGTCTATAGGCCACACTTTAGCACTTCCATGGGTGCCAGTGAGTGTCCAAGTTCGGCTTCACACACTTTAACGCTTCCATGGGCGTCAGGGAGTGTCCATTTTTGCCACCTTCGCATTTCAAAGACACCCTCATCCTCTTTTTCAACTCCAACCACAATCACATCCACAACCACAACCATAACCACAGCCACAATTACAACCACAACCACAACCACAACCACAACTCAAACTCATACTCTTTCCACACAATCATTACTCTTTTCCACACTATCATTACTCTTTTACACACTACCAACACTCACTATGCATGTACAACTGACTCCACATGAATGTCATCAAACTTTAAACATAAAGGAATTCACAGAATTAAAGAAATAATACGCGTACGGGGATTGAAAATTCGTAATTCATTGCCTTAATCATTTTAAACATAACTAATAGCATTCTAAAAACTGCTACTAAAATCCTCGTTTTCTATCCAAACGGTGCAGAATCTGAGAAAATTGCATTAGACAAAAAGTGTGCAGAATCGAGTTTTACTTGGGACAACGCGGGCAGAACCTTAAATTTCATTCGTTTTCCTAACAAAAATCTGAAAACAAAATTCTGCTACTGTTAAAATTAAAAGAGAAAATATTAGATTGAATTTCTAATATACTTTTTCTGCTACTGTAATCCTCATTTTCTGCCCAAACGGTGCAAAATCTGAGAAAATTGCATTAGACGAAAAGTGTGCAGAATCGAGTTTTACTTGGGACAACGCGGGCAGAACCTTAAATTTCATTCGTTTTCCTAACAAAAATCTGAAAACAAAATTCTGCTACTGTTAAAATTAAAAGAGAAAATATTAGATTGAATTTCTAATATACTTTTTCTGCTACTGTAATCCTCATTTTCTGCCCAAACGGTGCAAAATCTGAGAAAATTGCATTAGACGAAAAGTGTGCATAATCGAGTTTTACTTGGGACAATGCGGGCAGAACCTTAAATTTCATTCGTTTTCCTAACAAAAATCTGAAAACAAAATTCTGCTACTGTTAAAATTAACTACCTAAATCAGTAAATAAGGAATGAGTTACATTTTGAGTGAGTTAGTAATACTCACCGTGATGTAGATTTGAAGAAATTGTTGAGAAAGAAATATAATTACGAAATTCCCGAATTCCAAGCTTTGACTATGGAGGATTGAACTCTTCTCTCTCTCTACCCAACTGAAGAATTCTCTGCACTCTCTAAACTCTCTGTGAATTTCTGAATTGTGCTATGATGGAAGTGCAGAGTGTGTAGTGTGATTGGGTGTATATATAATCAAATACCCACTAAGAAAACATTGGCCTAACTCCCCACTCATGAACCACTATCCTCCATTAAATACAATGAGTGTGCAGAAATGATGTGTATGCACTGTCCTTTATTCTCCACTGATGAAAGTAAGAGGTAGGTGGAGATGAGGTGGGTCAATGTGTGTTTGGGTAATCTAGCTTATGGCATAAGGACAATACACATACAACAACATTTGCCAAACAAGACCTAAGGAAAAGCATCAGCATAATAATTTGGGTATAAATATATTTGTTCAATCATTTACTTCCAAAATTCTGTGGAAGTTTAACACTGCGCGGACAGTTTTAACTTACACTGGTATTTTCGTGATACGGTGTTTATCACAAAAATACAGAGAATTCATTTTAACGTTAGAAATAGTTTTCTGATTTCATAAAAATACAGTTTGAGTTTAAAAGAAATAATTCCACCGTTTTGAAATACAGTTTTGAATTTTAACACAGGTATTGCAAGTTTTATGAAAATTGCATTTTGACCCCAAAAGTAATTTCAATTATTCAAGAATTAAACTTTTCACATAAGAATCGAAATTAACATATAAACAGACAATATATATTAAATTTTGAATATAATAATGCCAATGATAATGAAAATTTTAAATATGATAATGCATGAAAATGCAGGTTATTACACCCTTCCCCCCTTAAACAGGATTTCGTCCCCGAAATCAAGACTAATTAGTCCTGAAACAACTCCGGGTACTTCTTCCTCATATCAACTTCAACTTCCCACGAGGCTTCATTCTCGTCATGGTGATTCCACTGAACCTTTACCAACGGGATATCCTTATTCCTTAACTTCTTGATACTCTGATCCAGAATCTTCACAGGTCTCTCCTTGTAAGAAACGTTATGACTCGTCTCAATGTCGTCATAACTAACCACGTGCGAGGGATCTCGTATGTACTTTCTCAACATACTCACGTGAAACACGTTGTGAACCCCAGACATCTTTGGTGGTAGCGCCAGTTGATAGGCCACTTTCCCGATACGTTCCAAAATCTCAAACGGTCCAATAAAACGCGGAGCTAACTTCCCCCTCTTGAGACCAAAGCGTACTACTCCTCGTGTTGGTGAAACCTTAAGAAGTACGTGATCTCCAACACTGAATTCCAAATCTTTTCGGCGTCGATCAGCATAACTCTTATACCGGCTCTGAGCGGTTCTCATCCTTTCTTTGACCAAGGAAATCTTCTCGTTGGTTTCTCTAACCAAATCTGGTCCCAACAAATCTGTGTCCCCAACCTCTGCCCAACACAATGGAGAACGACATGGTCGTCCGTACAGTGCTTCGAACGGAGCCATACCGATACTCGCATGATAACTATTGTTATAGGCAAATTCAACCAAAGGCAAGTGTGTCTCCCAAGATTCTTCAAAATCGATCACACAAGCCCTAAGCATATCCTCCATGATCTGATTCACACGCTCAGTTTGTCCATCTGTCTGAGGGTGAAAAGCAGTACTCATCTTAAGCGAAGTTCCCATAGCTTCTTGCAGACTTTTCCAAAATCCAGAAGTAAAACGTGCATCACGGTCTGACACAATCGATACAGGTGCACCGTGAAGTCGCACAACTTGTTGTATGTACATCCGGCTCATCTTTTCCACCGGGTATGTCATACTGTAAGCAATAAAATGAGCTGACTTCGTCAATCGATCCACAATTACCCAAATAGCGTCATGATTCTGTTGCGACCGGGGCAATCCTACTACAAAATCCATCGTAATGTGCTCCCACTTCCAACCAGGAATAGGTAGTGGTTGCAACAATCCTGACGGTCTCTGATGTTCGGCCTTGACTTGCTGACACGTCAAACACTTGGATACAAACTCGGCCACATCCTTCTTCATGCCTTCCCACCAGAAATTTCTCTTCAAATCTTTATACATCTTAGTTCCTCCCGGGTGAACTGTATACCTTGATTTATGTGCTTCTTCCAGGATATCCTTCCTAAGCTCCCCAACCTCTGGCACACATAATCTATTCCTGCACCGATACCCTCCATCGACTCCCACTTTCCATTCTGTCGAATCCTTTTCTGACACCTTCTTGAACCATGATTGAAATTTTTCATCTTCTTTCTGAGCTCCAATAATGCGGTCAATGAGAACAGGCTGTAGGATAAGACATCCGAAAAGTTGTCCTTCTCCTCTTTCAGCACTCTGTATATCAAACTCTGCCAACGTCTCCAATGCTCGCCATTCTCTAACCATTAAGGAGGCGATCGTCTCACGAGTCTGCCGACTCAAAGCATCAGCGACCACATTAGCTTTACCAGGGTGGTATTCCAATGTGAAGTCGTAATCTTTGATCAACTCCATCCATCTGCGCTGCCTCATGTTCAACTCTTTCTGTGTGAACAAATACTTCAGACTCTTGTGATCGGAGAACAAATCAAACTTCTCACCGTAGAGATAATGTCTCCAAATCTTGAGTGCAAAAACCACTGCTGCCAACTCCAAATCATGAATAGGATAGTTCAACTCATTCGGCTTCAGCTGCCTGGATCCATAGGCTATAACTCTGTCATCTTGCATAAGTACACACCCTAGTCCTTGATATGATGCGTCACTAAAGATAGTGAACTTCTCACCAGGCTTGGGTATTGCTAGTACTGGTGCTGTAGTGAGTCTCTCTTTCAACTCTAGAAAGGCTCGCTCATGCTTCTCTGTCCATTCGAATTTCAAATTCTTCTTCGTCAACCCAGTCAATGGTGCAGCTATCTTGGAGAATCCCTCAACAAATCTCCTGTAATAGCCTGCGAGTCCAAGAAAACTCCGAACTTCTGTAGGGTTGCTTGGCCTAACCCAGTTGGATACAGCATCGGTCTTGGACGAATCCACAGAAATTCCTTGAGATGACACCTTGTGTCCCAAAAATTTCACTTCTTGCAACCAGAACTCACACTTACTGAACTTGGCATACAAGTGGTGGTCCTTAAGCGTCTGCATCGCAATCCGTAGATGTTGCTCGTGTTCTTCTCCTGACTTAGAATAGATCAAAATATCATCAATAAAGACGATGACAAACTGATCTAAATAAGGCTTGAATACTCTGTTCATCAGATCCATAAACACTGCCGGGGCGTTCGTCAATCCAAACGGCATCACCAGAAATTCATAATGACCATATCGGGTTCTGAAAGCAGTCTTAGGTATGTCTTCCTTCCGTACCCTCAACTGATGATACCCCGACCTTAGGTCTATCTTGGAAAATATCGTAGCTCCTTGTAGTTGATCAAATAAATCGTCGATCCGAGGCAAAGGATACTTGTTCTTGATTGTCACTCGATTCAATTCTCTGTAGTCGATACACAGCCTGAGCGTCCCGTCCTTCTTCTTCACAAATAATACCGGTGCTCCCCAAGGCGATGTACTAGGACGTACAAAACCTAGGTTCTCGAGCTCTTGAACTTGTCCCTTCAATTCCAATAGTTCTGTGGGGGCCATTCTGTAGGGAATCTTAGTAATTGGTACGGTACCCGGTATAAGCTCAATACAGAACTCTATACTTCTCTCGGGCGGTAATCCAGAAATGTCTTGAAATACTTCTTCAAAGTCCTTGACTACAGGTATAGATGATGCTGTCACCTCTGTACTGACGACTTCAATGTTGGCTAAACATCTTGTGAGGAACATATCTCCCGAAGGGTTACATTGAAAATCAAAGGGTTGATTCTCATTGTCGGAGAATGTAATTCTCTTCCTCGCACAATCCAACTTCACTTGATTCTGAGACAGCCAATCCATTCCTAGGATTATGTCAAACTCCTTCATCGATAGGACGATCAACCTTGCAGGGATTTCTCGGTCTCCTAATCTTAAGGGACAATCCTTGCACACATGTCCTAAACTGACCGCAGCTCCTATTGGTGATGTAGCCTTCAAAGCTTTCTCTAAGCGATGAGGTAAGATACCCAATCTCCGAATTGTATTAACAGATATGAATGAGAGAGCAGCACCCGTATCAAATAATACTCTAACATGGGAGTTAAATAGAGTCAATGTACCTTCCACTGCTTGCTGATCAGGTTGAGCTTCTCCATGATCTCCTTCTTCATATACAGCTCCATCATATCCAGCGGCATCAGGAATAACAGCATTCAAGCGGGTCTGACCCTGTTGCCCATAAGTCGCTTGCTTAGGAGCAGTGCAGAACCTGCTGATGTGACCTGGTTCACCACAGTTGAAGCAGACTATTCCTGGCTGAGCAGCACGCCTTGGTGCCTTGCAGTCCCGAGCCACATGTCCAGGGTTGCCACAGTTGAAGCACTTTACGCCACTACTTCCTTCTCCTACTCGGGGTTGAGTCGGATAGGTAATAGCTTGTGCCTTCTTGCTTCCGTCAAAGTTCCTCTTCTGCCCTTGGGTACGATTCATTGGTGGTCTATTCCCAAAATTACCCCTCTGAGGCGGTCGGAATTCAAATTGTTTGCGATATACTCGAGCATCTTCTTCCAGATCGGTAGCCAGGCCGACTAGTCCTTCAAACGTCTTGTCTAGATGGCCGAGAGTCAGGCGACGAATCTGCGGTGCCAACCCTTGGTTATACTTCCGGATCTTCTTCTCCTCAGTATCAACCATGTGCGGGGCAAACCGTGACAGCCTTTCGAACTGTGTGGTATACTCTTGCACCGTCTTGGTTCCTTGCGTCAGATCCATAAATTCCTTCTCTCTTCTGTGCCTCTCCGTAGCCGGAAAGTACTTCTCCAGGAATCTCCCTTTGAACGCCGTCCATGTCATCCCCATAGCAGCGGTGTTTCCGATAGTGGCTATGACCGAGTCCCACCAATCTGCAGCGGCTTCGGTTAGTTGAAAAGTAGCCAATCTCCTTTTGTCCATCTCGTTGCATTGGACAGCTTCAAACATGCGGTCCATCTGTCTTAACCATTGTTCTGCCTTCCAGGGATCCGTGGTACCCGCAAATTGCTCGGGTCTGAGCGCACGGAATCTCTCCAGCAGCTTATCTCCCGTCTGGCGGTCTCGTTGGTTTTCATTCGCATTACTAACCCTCTCGAGACGTCTGATAAAAGCTTCAAATATTCCCGTGGGGTCGGCAGCCTCGGGCGCTCCTTCAATCAGATTTCTGTTCCTCCTTGGTCTTCCAGCCATTCTATGCATGATAGGGGTAGTAGAATGAGAAACATGCATGCAACAGTACTATGACAAAAATTTTCAAAATAGTATATATCACTATATCACATACTCGTATTATCACATAAGCATACAATAAAATATATATTAAGTACATATAACACGTATTCGAACTAGAGCTGTCTAATAGTAAAGAGGTTGTATTCTTATCCTCTAGACTCTGGTTGTGGGCCATACTGACTATTCCGAGATTTGACTCAGGAAATTTGTCAGTGCCTAAGCTATTAATGAGGGCTATGGTATGCTTTAACTCCTTAGAAACTCGGCTACTATCTTTCTGTAGGGGTATCATAAGTTATGGTTATCTCGACTAATCCTAAATGGATATGTCTGAAGGTATATGGAAATTGCTATTATTTTTGTCGATGTGACAAGACAAACGGGTAATCATTTCTATGATAAAACCAACTTAGAATTTTAGTTTCTGAACTAAGGGTAATCCGAACTAAACTAACACTAGAACTTGGTTGTATAGCTTAGTAAAACTTTAGGGTAACCTATGTCACTAATCTATGGCGTGAATAACTGAGCCTGGTCAATCTAGAAAACCTATGGCTCTGATACCACCAAATCCTGTCACGCCCCGACGTAGCATAAATATGGAAAGCGTTTAATTTCCTTTATGGACCCGTAGGTCGCGACAGTTTGAAGGATCGATTCCGTCCCAAAACGTCGAACAACATAAAACCATTAATCAGAGTAGGGCAACCTGGGCTTATAAAAATTAAATCTCTAACTTATTACATCCTATAGTACAGGGTTTACTAAGGCACAGACCGCCTTGAAAATAAAACAATAACTTACAGTCTATTACAGTCATCCTCAAAACCAAATCAACACATAATCATAAAGCATATAAAAGTAACATCTCTTCTCAGCAACAGATCTTAATTTGCATAATCATAAGGTTCTTCTTGGTTATTACCTGCAAAACCTGGACACGAATGTCCAGGACGCATCAACGCCGTCAGCTTCAAGAAGCTGGTGAGTATTAAAAACATAGCTTTGAATGTAAAGACATGCCCATTTACCTTTTCCCCATTTCCATTTAAATACCACAAGTTTATATTTATGATAAAGAGCTTGTTAGAAAACAACCACAACAATAATTAAAAGATAAATTCACACATATGTGACCGTGTATGAGAACAATGCACCATCTCATCTAACCGACTCTTTTCTCTCGACAAAAACCCAACAACCCTCTATCCTACTCCTGGTATCTTTGAAATACTAAGATAGCCACACTTTAGCAACGGGGCGCCAGGGAGTGTCCAGTTTGCCTCACACTTTGGTCCGGGGTACCAGGGAGTGTCCAATGCCTCACACTTTGAATACCCTAACCGCCATGCAAATACCGGGGCAACCCCCACACAGGTATCCAGACTCGAGTCATTCAGGGAGTGTCTATAGGCCACACTTTAGCACTTCCATGGGTGCCAGTGAGTGTCCAAGTTCGGCTTCACACACTTTAACGCTTCCATGGGCGTCAGGGAGTGTCCATTTTTGCCACCTTCGCATTTCAAAGACACCCTCATCCTCTTTTTCAACTCCAACCACAATCACATCCACAACCACAACCATAACCACAGCCACAATTACAACCACAACCACAACCACAACCACAACTCAAACTCATACTCTTTCCACACAATCATTACTCTTTTCCACACTATCATTACTCTTTTACACACTACCAACACTCACTATGCATGTACAACTGACTCCACATGAATGTCATCAAACTTTAAACATAAAGGAATTCACAGAATTAAAGAAATAATACGCGTACGGGGATTGAAAATTCGTAATTCATTGCCTTAATCATTTTAAACATAACTAATAGCATTCTAAAAACTGCTACTAAAATCCTCGTTTTCTATCCAAACGGTGCAGAATCTGAGAAAATTGCATTAGACAAAAAGTGTGCAGAATCGAGTTTTACTTGGGACAACGCGGGCAGAACCTTAAATTTCATTCGTTTTCCTAACAAAAATCTGAAAACAAAATTCTGCTACTGTTAAAATTAAAAGAGAAAATATTAGATTGAATTTCTAATATACTTTTTCTGCTACTGTAATCCTCATTTTCTGCCCAAACGGTGCAAAATCTGAGAAAATTGCATTAGACGAAAAGTGTGCAGAATCGAGTTTTACTTGGGACAGCGCGGGCAGAACCTTAAATTTCATTCGTTTTCCTAACAAAAATCTGAAAACAAAATTCTGCTACTGTTAAAATTAAAAGAGAAAATATTAGATTGAATTTCTAATATACTTTTTCTGCTACTGTAATCCTCATTTTCTGCCCAAACGGTGCAAAATCTGAGAAAATTGCATTAGACGAAAAGTGTGCATAATCGAGTTTTACTTGGGACAATGCGGGCAGAACCTTAAATTTCATTCGTTTTCCTAACAAAAATCTGAAAACAAAATTCTGCTACTGTTAAAATTAACTACCTAAATCAGTAAATAAGGAATGAGTTACATTTTGAGTGAGTTAGTAATACTCACCGTGATGTAGATTTGAAGAAATTGTTGAGAAAGAAATATAATTACGAAATTCCCGAATTCCAAGCTTTGACTATGGAGGATTGAACTCTTCTCTCTCTCTACCCAACTGAAGAATTCTCTGCACTCTCTAAACTCTCTGTGAATTTCTGAATTGTGCTATGATGGAAGTGCAGAGTGTGTAGTGTGATTGGGTGTATATATAATCAAATACCCACTAAGAAAACATTGGCCTAACTCCCCACTCATGAACCACTATCCTCCATTAAATACAATGAGTGTGCAGAAATGATGTGTATGCACTGTCCTTTATTCTCCACTGATGAAAGTAAGAGGTAGGTGGAGATGAGGTGGGTCAATGTGTGTTTGGGTAATCTAGCTTATGGCATAAGGACAATACACATACAACAACATTTGCCAAACAAGACCTAAGGAAAAGCATCAGCATAATAATTTGGGTATAAATATATTTGTTCAATCATTTACTTCCAAAATTCTGTGGAAGTTTAACACTGCGCGGACAGTTTTAACTTACACTGGTATTTTCGTGATACGGTGTTTATCACAAAAATACAGAGAATTCATTTTAACGTTAGAAATAGTTTTCTGATTTCATAAAAATACAGTTTGAGTTTAAAAGAAATAATTCCACCGTTTTGAAATACAGTTTTGAATTTTAACACAGGTATTGCAAGTTTTATGAAAATTGCATTTTGACCCCAAAAGTAATTTCAATTATTCAAGAATTAAACTTTTCACATAAGAATCGAAATTAACATATAAACAGACAATATATATTAAATTTTGAATATAATAATGCCAATGATAATGAAAATTTTAAATATGATAATGCATGAAAATGCAGGTTATTACATTTTCACTCTCAGACAACTTGGTTTACTCAGAAGATGGGCAACAAGAATAGCAAAAATGTACAACTATTCCTCATATAAGCAGCACGGATGGTCCAGATCAAATCAAATCCAACAGTCCTGCACAACTCCTGCCTAAACGCTACCAGTTGTCGCCTCAAGCAGACAAGTAGTGCCTCAAAAGGCATGCGCATTCCATGCATGACACGACGGCTCGGTTAAGATGTAATTGTTTGGTTATGACCCCGTTGAATCCTTACTGGACGAATCACTCTCTGACACTTGGCAAGCATCGGCCATAAACCCCGGGGCAACCGCTCAACCCAGGTCCCGATTGACCAAGGCGACCGGTCCAACCCCGAGAAATGTCACGGGCAGTGTCCCGATTGGTTTTCTGAGCTATACAAATTTTCAAGCCTCATCCGATGCGGCAGCAGCTTATGCTTGACAATAGGGGGTAACTGAGATGTACAAAAATATTCATGAGGGTTATTCTCCACTACCTCAGCAAGGAAAGCCGAAATCATCCAGTAATTGTGCTCACCATGCAACCACCCCGAGCTATTTATCAAGGACTGCCCGGGTTTGAGACACAGGTTGGGTGCGTGATGCGGACCCACCCCACGACGGGCACAGCCCGAGCATGCCCCGTGACCTACTCCACAAAGGTTCCATATGGCTTCCTATCTCAGCTAGAAGACTAATGGAAAGCCTAGATAGTTTCCTAACTACATTAGTGAACTCCCATTATTTGTGTTAATCAATCCCTATTTGATTGTACTACCTAATCAGGCTACTTACCTTGTACTAGTGGTCTCTTGCATCTATAAAAGAGATCATTCATCCCCTTCAAGGGGATCACATTCTTACCCAACATAATCGTAATTCTACATTGCACTCATACTCTGCCTGGCCGGTTTCAAGTAGCTCCAAGCCATTATTGGTTCACCAGAGACCCCTGGCGACTTTCACATCATAGTGCAAGTGCTCCGACACACAATGTGTATGTTGGTCCCTTAATTAACAAGGCCGAACCACATACAAATTCTCGTCTTAATCTTCTTAGCTCTCTCTCTCTCTCTCTCTCTCTCTTGCCCAAATTTTGGCATCATCAAGATGTACATTAATCACGAAATTTTTACACAGATGGTCTTTCAGATGTTCAACTTTTTTTTATGGTCGTTTAAATTAATTATTTTGTATGTGTAAGCACATTGCTTGTTGCTGCTATGTGAAAACTCATTCCCTCAGTTCTTTTCCGATTCATGGTCTAAAACTATACTTAAATGGACACAAAGTGAGGGAAACCATTCTTTTTACATGAAGCGAGGAGGCTAGTAGAAACATTCTTTTCTTTGTCACTCTACTATCCTTTTCTAATATTTTCATTGTCTAAATCAAAGTTGCAATCTTTTTGTAGGGACTAGAATTCCTTGTTTTACCAACTAATCTATCTATACATGTCTATACTCTTGTATATATATTATCATTTTTTTCAATTAATATTTTAGTCATTGACATGGCTCTACTAATTTACATGGTATCAACTTGATTGATGAGAAACCATTAGTGGAAAAAAGAAAGAAAACCTTTAAGTCTTCTATGAACTATGTTATATAAGATTCCAAGAACTGGTCTTTCTTGCATAAGTACTTATTAACAACCAAACAAGTAAGGAGTAATAGCATTTCAAAACCATCTTGGGATTCAAAATTTGGGGGAATAACATTATAAAAAAATTAAATTAGAGAGTGACATAAAATATGAAAACGAAATTCAATTGAATAGTACTTTACATAAATTAACAATTTCACCATCAATCTTATGAAATGGCAAAACAAATTACAAGCCATTAAGGAGCAATTATAAATGTGGTCAGTCACTGATATGTACAAAAATAGTCATCAAAGGTTAATATCCGCCACTTTAGAAATGATTGCCAGATCATCCGTTAATTACGCCTCGTGCATAGCTATCCCGAGCCGTGTATCCAGAATCGCTCGGTGGCGCCGATAACCAGCCAATGAGTCGGGAACTCAATCTGGGTCCGCCTTGTCGCCAAGGTTACCCAGGAGCTCTTCGTGGCATGTTCTACGACATTCCAAGAAGTTTCTTATCTCAGCTAGAAGACTATGGAAAGTTTCCTGACTCAATTAGGGAACTCGCATGATTTGTGTTAATCCCTCCTTATTTGATTAAACTACCCTTATCGGGCCACTTACCTTGTACGAGTAGTCTCTTGTATCTATAAAAGAGAGCACTCACCCCCTCCAAAGGGGATCACATTCTCATTTTATAAAATTGCTCTACACAGTACTCATACTCTGACCGGCCCATTTCTGGTAGTTCCAAGCCATTGTTGGTTTACCAAAGTCCCCCAGTGATCTTCATATCATAGTGCAGGGGCTTCGACATACGATGTGGATGTAGGTTCCTTCATTAATAGGGCCGAGCAACACTTAAATTTATCTTGTTAACTTATTACTTTCTTTAACCAAATTTTGGCATCATCAGTTTGGCGCCGTCTGTAGGAAACAACAGCTTTCTTCAAAATAAATCTGTGATTGATCAACATGTCGCCGAAGAAGGGTAAGAAGACCACTGCTTCCACAGGTCAGGCTGATTCACAGGCCGTGTAACTGGTTGCCTCTATGACCTCGGAGTAGATCACCACGACTCTTGTGCAGCTCTTAGAAGGTCAGCATTAGGCCCAACAACAAATCAAAGCACTGCTGGCCCGACAAGATAAGCTCCCTCAAATCGAGGATCAGCCTAGAAACGGCGCGCGTGATCGGGAGCCCGCATGGGTTTGACAATGTGCCCATACTACACCTATATCCCCACCGGCTTTGGGGCAATCTGAAAATGATGAGCGTAGCTGGACCCCCAAGTGGCCCCAACAACATGCCTGGGCCAACCCACACTGGACGGGGTACACTAGAGAGATCATCAACAACAAACGTGCTGCCAGAAAGGAGGAACAAGAGCAAACGGTCTGGGAATCGGTCAAAGAACCCCCAGCCAGGAGCCTGTAGACACCCCATTTTGTCGGCTATTAGATTTAGGAGACCCATAGCTTGGTGGTTCACAATGATCGAAAAAGACTCAAAAAGGACTCCTGGAAGTTAGTTATATTTCTCAAAATGCTCAGAATGACCAAAACGCCCCTGAAAGCCCAAAAACTCCCAGATTTGGACCAAAAGTTCTGGAAACATGCTATGTCGTAAGAAAAGTAAAAAAATGAGTTTTTAAGAAAAAACCAGATGAAATCGTCAGCTCCCACAGACCCCCGGAAGACCCGGAAGTTCCCGGAAAGTCCCCGTTGACCGGTTTGACCAAGGTTTGACAAGGTTTGACCAAGTTTGACCAAAATCGTCCAAATTCGCCAGAATCATTCTAGATCATGTGAAAAGTATTAAAATGAGTTTTAGAAGAAAATCGAGCGAAAACGTCAGCTCCTGGGAACTCCCAGAAGTTTCCAGAACTTCCCGGGAATCCCATGTTTGACCAGTTTGACCAGAATTTGACTTTAGAACCGGAGCACCGTAACAATTTTCAAATATTTTTCATGGAAACTAGAGGTCAATATCTTTCCAACGGTATATCGCACATAATTTCTGGATTTAAAAAGAATTGATTATGAATTTCCAAAGGCAAAAAAGGCGATCAAATCGGCTTTTATCGCAAATACCGCAAGATTTTTCAAAGTGACCTATCCCTAAACTATTTTTCATGTAAATTAGACTACATTACCTTTCCAACGGTATATCACAACCTCAATTTGGAGTTTGTATGCATTTTCTGTGAATTTCGGACAAAATAGGGCCTTTTCGCGAATACCGGAACCTCTGGGGGCCTAAACGTAAATTTCTGGGCGTCTGAGGAGCAGTGCCACCGCGACACTGTCCCACTGCCGCTGCAGTACAGGCCCAGTGCCGCCGTGGCATTCAATCCTCGCAGAGTCCATTTTTGTAATTTTTTTGGGGGTCCAATTTGATTAATTGAAAGCAAAAACAACATAGTTTTATGTTCACAGTTGTTTGGGACCAATGGGAGTACTTCTAAAACCCCAAAACCACCCCAAATTAGCCTATATAAACCCCTCATTGCTCTTCATTTGGGGGGGGGGGCAAGTGCAAAAGCTTGAAAAGTTATAGAGAAGAAGAGAGATAGAGATAGGTTTAGAAGAGAGAAAATGAGCTTCCTCCTACTATTTTGCTATAGAAATTGAGTTTTAATCTTGTTTTCTTCCATTACCATTCTTATACTTCACATTCCAAACGCCCCCAATCACCATTCTTGAGCATTCTTGAGTTAGGAAGCTACTTCCATGTCCACATGTCAAAATCTATGAGTGAAACACCAAGCTACAAGTTCAACACATCATGAATATCATCTATTGATTGCTATCTATTTGCTTGCTTGTTTATATAATGTTCATCTCTTCTCACCTCATTTCTTTTTTATTTTCTTTATTTACTTACTAGTTCATCATCCTCTAATTGATGACATGAAGTTTGAGGTGAGTGAATCCTTATGGATAGTAGCTCTTGACCTCAAAAACATGTTTGATAGATGATGATGATTATAACTTCAATACCTCCAAGGTATTCTTGAAGTTATGTTCAAATAAAAATAAATCTCTCCAACAATCTTGGAGGTTCTTGATGATGAGTTTGATGTTGATATTCCAAGAGGTCATAATCTCTATTTGATGTTGAAAATATACTTTCAAAACCTCTATTTCAAAACCCCTCTTAAAACCCCTCATTTTAATCTCAAGAAAGAAAACTCTAGTTTTTCCCAAAATCTTCAAAACAGTGAGTCAAAACAGTGAGTGATCTGAGTTCAAAGATTTTTCTAGAGCTAAATACTCAATGTATGGATGCAATGCCACTTGGAAAGTCTTTCTAACTCATTAGAGAACACCCATGATTTTTGGCTTGACTTGGAAGTACTTGGAAATGGTCCATTTGGACCCAAACATTCCTTCCAGACATTCTGTTTTTGCTGTCACAGCAGCTAGGTCCACTTCCAACCTCTTTTTCAGAAACCTTTTCCAAAAGGTGTGGTCCTAACTTATTTTTCCCTTAAACTTCAATTTCTTAGGGAACTCTTAGTATAAAATGGGCCTCTAGATCATTCGTTTTCATTTTTTAAGATTTTTCAACATTTCTGTCGACAGTACGGACTCTTTTTCTGAGTGACCTCTATTGTTTATATGATTTCTCTCAATCTGAGATAGTTATTAAAGATTGGATTTTTGTGTTGTGTTCTAGACACAATAAGGAAGATCTCCATAAAAATCATGCATTAAAAACATTCCTAACCCCTCTTTTGAATTTCCAAAAGATATAGTTACTGTTCTGTCCACTATTCACAGCAAGCACATTTTAACTTTCATTCTTTGATGCACTCCAAATTAGTTCATATCTTAGGAAGTAGTTCATACTACATTTGTACATATCTCATGATTTCATTCATTCATTCATTCATACTCTAGGCTTTTAAGTCACTTTAGCAAGTCCATGTACACAAACACACTACAACCTTTGCACATTTTAGGATCATACATTGCATTCATGCAAGATTTGGGGCTTTTGTGACTCCTAATCTAACAAGATTATAAGGAATGATCATGATCACACGTTCATGCTTCCCCTCGATCTAATCCTCTTTTCTCATCCGTACCGGGGATTGAGATATCTTCTTTTCTCAAAGATTAACATGCACCATACTAGCTTGCTAAGCATATTTTGGTTTCTTTAATTATTTGTTTCAAGAACAATTCATGTCCCCTTAGATTAGGAAAACTTTATTACTTTATATGTGATTAGACGATTTTTCCTAGGTTTGTTTTGTGTGATCTTTTAGTTTGCATTGTGTGATACTTGGCTTAGATCTTATGAATGATATCTTATCTTTTGATCTTCTATTTCAAATTTTCTTATGTGATGTAATATACTATCATAGTATTAATTGTTGAACCATACATAGTATAAGATGATTATTTGGATGCTAATTGAGGCCCGTCGAAAGACGGGACGAGTTGAGGGTGTTTTAGTCGCGACAAAGGCTCCTTCCTCTCTCGTACCAAAACCCCGAGCCCAGTTCTTTGGTTATGAAGGGCCGGTGCCCTTTATCCGTTTGGGTGAGTCAAAATTAGGTTTCTTGGTTCCTTAAAGACCAAGTGGCGACTCTGTATCTGTTTTCGAAAGACCTTCTTTTCTTCGAAATCAACCTCTTGTTTTCTTTCAAAACAAAGGAAAATCAATTCCGAAACCCCGGAAACAAACAGGAAAAACCGGGAGTGGACGACAGATTCCGCGTGTCCACAATCTGGCGACTCCACTGGGGATATTTATTTTAAAACAAACTAATATAGAGGTTTGACTCATAAGAAGCATCCTTAAAATCATCTTTTTACTGTGTCTGGCTCACCGCATTGCACTCTTGCATTCCCCCCCCCCCCCCATCTGACTGTGTCTGAAACGCGGCGCTGACATTGTTCAGGTCTTGCTGTGCCATGGCACAAGTCACCGTTGATACTGTACCTTCTAAGGTATATCAAAAAGAGTAAAAACCTCTGTACTGTCTCCCTGACGGTATATTGGAACTCTCGTCAACGGACCCTCTTTGACTAAACCCAGCCTTTGCATATAGATTCCTGTAGAACCTTTCATAGAACTGTTCATTCATCTTTTTAGATAGGACAATGTGATATAACTATTGTATGCCCTGACGGGGTTACCTGCGCGGTGTAGACGTTTATGTGGCATAGAACAGAACCTCTTTCTTATGATCCCCAAGGCAATCACTCACATGTGATCACATTGAGTTGACCTGCCTAGGCACCATGACAAGGATGTCTGCTCCATGCTCACAAAGATATACACCGCAAACCTTGTTTGTCAGTCCTAAGACATAGGAGTATGAAAACCTGCTAGACAGCATGATCACTATCACCACACGTTAACCAGTTTCTCCCAGAAACTCTGTCCAGATATCCCAAATATAACCGTATTAACCAGTTTCTCCCAGAAACTCTGTCCAGACATCTCAGATATAACCAGTCTCTCCCAGAAACTCTGTCCTGATATCTCAGATATAACCAGTTTCTCCTAGAAACTCTGTCCTGATATCCCAGAAATGACCAGTTTCTCCCAAAAACTCTGTCCAGATATCCCAGATATAACCGTATTAACCAGTTTCTCCCAGAAACTCTATCCTGATATCCTAGATATAACCCCTCTCTCCCAGAAACTCTGTCCAGATATCCCAAATATGACCAGTTTCTCCCAGAAACTCTGTCCAGATATCCCAGATATAACCGTATTAACCAACTTCTCCTAGAAACTCTGCCAGATGTCCCAGATATAACCTATACTAACCAATTTCTCCCAGAAACTCTGTCCAAATCAACAAAAAATGTCCAGTCTCTCCTAGAAGACTACATAAAACCTGGAAACCCCTGTTATCCCTTGGTGATCATACTGGAAAGTAAAGTTGGCACACTTTGTATGGTTAGGACCTTATTTGCTTAACTGATATCTGTTAGAAATAGGAGCATCATATAGATTAGGGCTTAAATCCGCATGCTTGTCTCATTTGCATACACCATTCCTATCAATCTGTACGCACTGTCTCAAGTCAGTCCATGTTTGTTAATATCTCTGTCATTGTCTTTCTAACGTCATCACTGTCAAAATCTGATCTAGTCCTCTCAAAATCTGTCAAATCAGTATAGATTCCCGGAGTCAATAGCCAGGATCCTCGTCTTGGGTCAGAAGTTTAGATAATCGTTTGGTCAGAATCAGTCTGACAGCTTGCTTCAGCATGAATCGAGAAGAGTTAGAAAACAAGGTTACCGAGTTGGGAGCAACCATAAGCCAGTACTCCGACAGCCTAGCCTAAGTTCTGAAGTTCATGGAAGAATTGAAGTAGCAGCGGCCGCAACCTCCGCCTGGGTTTCCACCACCGGGGTTTGAACCGCCCCCACATGAGAATAATGGGGAGGAAGACTGGTTTCAAAGGGTCCCACCATTTGCGTATGAGAAGAAGCTCCAAGAGAAAATGGATAAGGTTGATAAGCTGGAAAGTGTACTGAGAAAAAGCAAGGGGATCGATGATTACATGCTAGACCTGGAAGGCCTCTTTGAGCCTGTTAAGCTGAAACTGCCGGAGAACTTCAAGATGCCTGAAATTGATCGTTTTGATGGAACTGGGAATCCGAAGAGTCACGAAAAGTTCTGCATGAGTGTTTTCCAATCAATGGGCTGCACCCATGAGCACATCGTAATGTTGTTCCCTCAAACCCTCGCCAAGGCCGCTCTATCCTGGTTTCTGACCTTGGAGGTTTCTAAGACTCGGACTTGGGAAGATATAGTCCAGGTCTTCGTTGATCATTACTCCTATAACCAAGAGCTCGATGTCACCATCCGGGATCTGGAGACTACCCGGCAGAACTTCAATGAGTCCTTCGCTGCGTTCTTGAGCAGATGGAGGAACAAAGTGGCCCAAATGACCCACCGGCCGATCGAAAAGGAACAAGTCCGGATGTTGATCAAGAATCTACTGCCGCTGTACCATGAGAAACTCTTCTACCAGTCCATCTCAACATTTGAAGAACTTTTTGAGATTGGGACTAGAATTGAGGATGCAATTAGGGAAGGGAAAATCAAGAATGAAGAATCACAAAGCCAATCCAAGAGGCCCGACTACTCCCGAAACCCTTCGAATGTCAACGCCCTTAGTAACCAACCCATGGCCTATTCTCCCCAATCATACCAGCTCTCAAACCAAACCAGCTCGCCTAGCTGCCCTTACCAAAATAGGGTACCCCGTGAATTTTCCAAGCTGGATATCTCTCCCTCCGTAGCCTTAGGACGCCTACTAAAAAAGGGGCACCTCCAACTCCTTCAGCCCCGTGCCGATCCCCCACCACCTAACTGTGACCTGTCCAAACGATGTGCCTACCACCAAGGCCCAGGCCATGACACCGACCGGTGCATACGTCTCCGCCATGATATCCAAGACCTTATTGACCGAAGAGTCATTGAGCCACCACCCATTCAACCCCATGTCACCTAAGCCCCTGGCCGATCCTTTCAAATGATCTCCTTCGCTAAGGATTGTTGAAGCTACGCAGTGAGTTGATAGTGTTTGGAACTTCTGCTAAAATAATAATAATAATAAATGGGTCACAAAGACACTCCATTTGAGACTAAGTCGAGTCTGTTCTATATTTTGTGTCTATTTCAAGTTTGATCTTGTGGTCGAGTCTGTCTATCATCAAGTTATTGTGAGTCTGTATCCAGTAATGTAATCCTTCTCTTCTGATGGAATGAAGTCTCATTTTGCCTAATCTGATGTGTATATTCATAAGTGCATGAATCGCTGAACTGAAAATATCACTTTTCAAATTACCATGGACATTACTTTGCTAATAAATTTTTGCATCAAACAAAAAAAAAGAGAGAATCACAAACAGGCCAAAGTCGATTTCGCGCTGACCCCCAAAGAAGAGCTGAGAATTGAATAGTCTTACTTTAAGAATTTAAAGATGCTTTTGCTCAAATCTCGAAAAGACATACTTGAGACTAATTTGGGGCTTGCCCAACACCCTTTCCACCATTTCTACCATTTCAAAGCCTTGGGACCCAACCCAATTGATAGCCATGCGAACCTGTGCGAACTTGGTCCTTGTTGGTAGCCAAACATTTCAATGAGTTTCTTCCCCCTTCAAAATACAAAAAAAAAAAAAAAAAAGGCTCGCTAGGTTGAAAACCCAAAAAGGGCACCTAGGCAAAAGTGAGAGCTAAAAAGGTGTTGATTTCCAAAATCTGACCCTAGCCAGTCAAAAGGTTGAAGAAAATTTTGATTGTATTCTTCAAGGTACATCATAAGAACGTGCCTAGATCACATTTCCAAAGGCACGGAACAACCACAAAATGCCGAGAGCTGACATGCACATTTCAGAATTCTAAGATTGCGATTGAAAGATCTTGCAAGAATCAATTACATGAAAAGCAAAATTGATTGTCTAGGCGAAAGTGAAAAGGATCAATCCTCAAAACAAAAGAAAAAGAGAAAGAAAAAAAGAAAAAGAAAAGAAAGGGAGATGGAAACTGAATCCTCCTTTCAAGGCTACCATAAGTAACCCAAGTTTGAACTTCTTTGACAATTGGTTTGAAAAACCCTCATACCTCAAACCGATTTCTTTCAAGCCTTGCCTTGAACTACGCTCGACCTGATTCCCACTCGGGGATACGTAGGCAACCACATCGGTTCGACACCATCATAATCAAACCAATTTCCTTCAAGCCTCGCCTTGAACTACGCTCGTCCTGATTCCCACTTGGGGATACGTAGGCAACCGCATCGGTTCGGTCACCCCACCTACCTAAAAATCAACCCGCTTCTTTCCAACCATGGCCCGAACTACGTTGGCCCTGATCCCCGCTCAGGGGTACGTAGGTAGACTTTCAAAAAGAAAAAAAGGATGGCTCGCTAGGTCAAAAATCCGAAAGGACGCCTAGGCAAAAATTAGAGCTAAATCCAGAGTGAGCAATAATAAAAGAGAGAAAAGAGCTCGTTAGGTCACCTCACTGGTGCCTAGGCAAAAGTTATGAGCATTTGAGAGATTAAAGTCACGGTCCTTACCTCAAGCCAGAAATCACCTTCCACACTAGGGGCAAACTTTGGCTACTCGCCTCGTTTGCCTGAATTCTACTATCTACCTTTCATACAAGGGACAAACTTCGGTCACCTACCTCGTTTGCCCAAAACCCCCAATAAGCCATCATTCCAAACTAGGGGCAAACTTTGGTCACCCACCTCGTTTGCCTATGAATTCCCCTTCGTACATCTCAAACTAGGGGCAAACTCTGTTTGCCTAACACGATCCCTTCACACCAAAGGCGAGTTTTCAAGTCACCAAGTTGTTTTGAAAATTTTGAAATGGAGCATCTTTTATTCTAAAAGCTAAGGCACTAATTCAAAGCACTTCTGGGGAGAAGTAGAGAATTGATTCGATCAATAGGGAGGAATTTTCAAAAAACCAGATTTATCAGCAAGGTGCTGTCATATTAAGATGAGGAGTGAACATAAAAGATGAGCGGTACATCATTCATGATGAAGGCACATTGGATTGTGGCAATTTGAGAATTTCATGTCCAAATCAATCCTTCTTTGTTTGAGTCAGTAGTAATCTGATCACAAGTGTGTCAGAGATCGAGGTTTCATACAATCTAACCCAACTTTCCTTGTCGTTCCTGTTAAGTCCATTTGTCCTGATGGTCTCAAATGTGTGGGTAAAGGTGATTCCCAATTATAAAAAATAAAAAATAAATAAAAAATTTGGATATAAGTAGAAGTACCAAACATTATTACTACACCAGTCAAGGTCGCAACATGAGAAGTGTCCCAGGTACGAGTGGCATAAACTCGTAAGTGGTTGCAAACTACAAACCGATAGTTGTTTCTCAAGGTGGCTGATCGGAGGAAATATCGCCAACACCAAGAAACTATTGCTGATGTGTTGATGAGGTGTGTCGATGAGACGCGTTGTTGAGGTGTTTTAGGGCCCAAAGTCCAGATGTGTAGATGAGAAGTTTTGATAAGATGTGTTATTGAGGTGTTTTAAGGTTCAAAGTCCAAGTGTGTTGTTGAGGAGGAGCATCAGATGTGTCGAGGAACATCAGAAGAAAGTATTGTTGAAGAGGAGCATCAGGTGTGTTAAGGAGCATTATTGAAGAATTGAGGAACATCAGATGTGTTGAGGAGCATCAGATTTGTTGAGAAGCATCGTTGAAGAGTTGAGGAACATCGGAAGTGTTGAGGAGCATCAGATTTGTTGAGAAGCATCGTTGAAGAGTTGAGGAACATCGGATGTGTTGAGGAGCATCGGATTTGTTGAGAAGCATCGTTAAAGAACATCGGACGTTGAAGAGTTGAGGAACATCGGATGTGTTGAGGAGCATCAGATTTGTTGAGGAGCATCAGAAGAGTTGAAAAGCATCATTAAAAAGTCGAGGAGCATTGTTAAGATTTGAAGAACACCATTAAGAATCAAGAAGCATTGAGAAGTACCGTCAAAGATTTGAGGAACAACATAAGCGTCGTTGAGAATTGAGGATCATCATTGAAATTTGAGAAGCACCGTCGAGACTCTGAGAGTTACCGAGTCCATAGTATCACGATTAAGGGGAGCACGAGTCAAGTTTAGAGCGTCACTTCACCCAACACAATAAATTGGCCTTAACATGACACATAACCCATCGGTCGCGGCACACACAAATCACAAAGCCCACTAAGAGTGGCAAACACACCATAAGCGTTCTTTTGAGCACCACAGTATCACTTTGAGCACCACGCTCTTCCTTGGAAAAGACCTCTAGGTCGAGATCCCTCACAAGTCTATTAGTCGTAGCGAAGCATAGATCACCAGCCCTCTAGACTGAGACAAATCCTTCATTGTCAGCCCTCTAGATTGAGGCAAATCCTTCATCATCAGCCATCTAGATTGAGGCAAATCCTTCATCATCAGCCCTCTAGATTGAGGCAAATCCTTCATCATTAGCCCTCTAGATTGAGGCAAATCCTTCATCATCAGACCTCTAGATTGAGGCAAATCCTTCATCATCAGCCCTCTAGATTGAGGCAAATCCTTCATCGCCAGCGCTCTAGATTGAGGCAAATCTTTCATTCCAAACCCTTTAGGTTAGGGTAGAACTTCCACATCTATCAATCATTTTAGAGAGATTCTCATAGAGTCCCCTACCATCCCCAGCAGAAGATAACAGAAGTCCGAACCAATTCTCCAGACTTTGTCATCATAAGGATCGGCCAGCGATCGAAAACATCACCCGCAGTCAAATCACCCCGATTCCCAGGGCAAGCACTGTCTATTCACAATTCAAGGATCCGTGTCCAAACAAATGTCATGAGCTTCCTCACCAACTCAACTATCATGAGCTTCCTCACTCCTCTGTCCAAAATCATGAGCTTCATCACCAAACAAATATCATGAGCTTCCTCACCAACTGAACTATCGTGAGCTTCCTCACTCCAAAATCACGAGCTTCCTCACCAAACAATTATCATGAGCTTCCTCACCAACCCAGCTATTGAACTTTCTCATGAGTTTCCTCAATATCACGAGCTTCCTCACCAACTCAACTATCGTGAGCTTCCTCACTCCTTCGTCTAAAATTATAAGCTTCCTCACTCCTCTGTCCAAAATCATGAGCTTCCTCACCAACTCAACTATCGTGAGCTTCCTCACTCATCTGTCCAAAATCATGAGCTTCCTCACCAACTCAGCTATTGAACTTTCTCATGAGCTTTCTCACCAACTCAACTATTATGAGTTTTGTCACTTATCATGAGCTTCCTCACTCCTTCATCTAAAAGTATAATCTTCCTCACTCCTCTGTCCAAAATCATGAGCTTCCTCACCGCTCAATTCTCGTGAGCTTTCTCACATATCAATTATCGTGAGCTTCCTCACTCATTTGTCCAAAATCGTGAGTCCACCTCACCTACCTATTGATTATTGAGAGATGCCTTGCCTGTCGCTTATCGTCAGCTTTCTCACTTATCGTGAGCTTCCTCACTCCTTTGTCCAAGATCATGAGCTTCTTCACTTATTGTGAGCTTTCTCACTTTTCACTCCTGAGCTTTCTCACTTCGGTTTCCTCAAACTGTCAGTAATCGTGAGCTCCCTCACTTGTCGGTTATCTTTAGTCATCATTCTCGAGGACCCCGCGTCCGATCCATTTTGCTTACAAAGCACACCTCCTAAATTCCAGAAGTTTGCCCCTAGACCCAGAGTCTTCTAGACCTTGATGTCTTTATCTGAGTCATCCAACACATCACAGTCGCAAACACTAGCACAACACCAGCCCACTTGGAGTGGCACACCCCACAGCACTTACTCTTACTAGGATCAGAACACTAGGCATGATAGGACTCATGTACACAATCATATCACATCCATGCATTGCATATCACTCTTTTAGCATAGCATCCGCCTGATTGTTGTGTATGTGCATGTGTGATTGGTTCCTTTGTTCCCTGAACTACATCCTGGTCTGATTCCCCTTGGGATAAGTAGGCAGCTCATGCAAAGCGCGACCAGCACTAGCCTCAGCATCATTGCATCTTTTGCAACGCTTTTTATCCTAAATCTATAGCCTCCAGAAGACCTGTCTCTTCAAAGCTTTGGCACTTGCTTGCGACATGCGTTGCCTCGCAAGTTCATGTCAAAGAGGGGCAAACTGTAGACACCCCATTTTGTCGGCTATCAGATTTAGGAGATCCATAGCTTGGTGGTTCACAATGATCGAAAAAGACTCAAAAAGGACTCCTGGAAGTTAGTTATATTTCTCAAAATGCTCAGAATGACCAAAACGCCCCTGAAAGCCCAAAAACTCCCAGATTTTGACCAAAAGTTCTGGAAACATGCTATGTCGTAAGAAAAGTAAAAAAAAAATGAGTTTTTAAGAAAAAATCAGATGAAATCGTCAGCTCCCAGAGACTCCCGGAAGACCCGGAAGTTCCCGAAAAGTCCCCGTTGACCGGTTTGACCAAGGTTTGACCAAGTTTGACCGAAATCCTCCAAATTCACCAGAATCATTCTATATCATGTGGAAAGTATTAAAATAAGTTTTAGAAGAAAATCAAGCGAAAACGTCAGCTCCTGGGAACTCCCAGAAGTTTCCAGAACTTCCCGGGAATCCCAGGTTTGACCAGAATTTGACTTTAGAACTGGAGCACCGTAACAATTTTGAAATATTTTTCATGGAAACTAGAGGTCAATACCTTTCCAACGGTATATCGCACATAATTTATGGATTTAAAACGAATTTATTATGAATTTCCAAAGGCGAAAAAGGCGATCAAATCGGCTTTTATCGCAAATACCGCAAAACTTTTCAAAGTGACCTATCCCTAAACTATTTGTTATGTAAATTAAACTCCATTACCTTTCCAACGGTATATCACAACCTCAATTTGGAGTTTGTATGCATTTTCTGTGAATTTCGGACAAAATAGGGCCTTTTCGCGAATACCGGAAACTCTGGGGGCCTAAACGTAAATTTTTGTGCGTCTGAGGCCCAGTGCCGCTGCGGCACTCAATCCCCGCAGAGTCCATTTTTGTAATTTTTTGGGGGGTCCAATTTGATTAATTGAAAGCCAAAACGACATAGTTTTATGTTCACAGTTGTTTGGGACCAATGGGAGTACTTCTAAAACCCTAAAACCACCCCAAATTAGCCTATATAAACCCCTCATTGCTCTTCATTTGGGGGGGGCCAAGTGCAAAAGCTTGAAAAGTTATAGAGAAGAAGAGAGATAGAGATAGGTTTAGAAGAGAGAAAAGGAGCTTCCTCCTACTATTTTGCTATAGAAAATGAGTTATAATCTTGTTTTCTTCCATTACCTTTCTTATACTTCACATTCCAAACGCCCTCAATCACCATTCTTGAGCATTCTTGAGTTAGGAAGCTACTTCCATGTCCAAATGTCAAGATCTATGAGTGAAACACCAAGCTACAAGTTCAACACATCATGAATATCACCTATTGATTGCTATCTATTTGCTTGCTTGTTTATATAATGTTCATCTCTTCTCACCTCATTTCTTTTTTATTTTCTTTATTTACTTACTAGTTCATCATCCTCTAAGTGATAAAATGAAGTTTGAGGTGAGTGAATCCTTATGGATAGTAGCTCTTGACCTCAAAAACATGTTTGATAGATGATGATTATAACTTCAATACCTCCAAGGTATTCTTGAAGTTATGTTCAAATAAAAATAAATCTCTCCAACAATCTTGGAGGTTCTTGATGATGAGTTTGATGTTGATATTCCAAGAGGTCATAATCTCTATTTGATGTTGAAAATATACTTTCAAAACCTCTATTTCAAAACCCCTCTTAAAACCCCTCATTTTGATCTCAAGAAAGAAAACTCTAGTTTTTCCCAAAATCTTCAAAACAATGAGTCAAAACAGTGAGTGATCTGAGTTCAAAGATTTTTCTAGAGCTCAATACTCAATGTATGGATGCAAGGCCACTTGGAAAGTCTTCCTAACTCATTAGAGAACTGCAAAGCGGGGGTATTTGTAAAATACAACCGCGCTAAAAGAAAGAATTGTATTAGTTTTTATCACAACTTCCCGTGTTATCTGCAATTTGCATTGCAAGGCTAATTTCTATACACTATGATTAATCTATGATAAGTTGTATTGTTTTAGCTGTTGTTTGTGCAAATTACTGCTGTGTGGACTAAACAGATGAACATCAGAATAACTGGAATGCTGGAATGAAAACAAAAGAAGCCAAAGCTGAAATGTGGAGTTCGATCGATCTAAGAAGGTTCGATCGATCGAGAGTTCGATCGCTCAAAGAGAGTTGAAGCGCTTGAGGCTTAAGGGTTCGATCGATCAAGAGCAGTTCGATCGATCGAACGGGGTATTTCCAGTAACATTTAGTTTCTTAGGTTTTCTTATATATATGTGTATTGTACACGTCCATGGGGACGCCCACTTTGCAATTTTTACAGTTTTTTAGAGAGAGAGATAGAGGTTTGTGTTTGGTTTTGTAGGTTATTCATCGAAGTTTCATTTGTGAACCGGATTTCTTAAGTTTAAAACGAGTATTCTTCATTCCAGGTTATATATTTATTGTTTATTCATATCTTGCACTTGGTAGTCATAGTTTAATCGCTTGTCTTATAGTGTTGCATGCTAAATATTTATAAAACCATAGATTTCGTAGTTTTCATGAAAAACTTACAACCAAACAAGGTGTTAATGTTCTTTTACGTTAAAAATCAATCTTTGACACTCCAGACGATGTCTGAGTAGTCCCAGGTTGGGAGAACACGATGAAACAGTGATCTCCAGCCTCTGCCATGCAGCAGAATAATCGCTGTGTTCGATCGATCGAAGTTAGTTCGATCGATCGAACCAGAGACAGTCAATCGATCGAAGTCAGTTCGATCGATTGAGGGATGAAGGTCTTCGATCGATCGAAAGCGCGTCGATCGATCGAACTCTCGGATTCTTGAGGATGTTCCCTGCAGTATTCCAGGACTTTTTGTTTTAGGATTTGTTATCATTCTGTCCCAAATAAATGCTCAGTCTGTCAAAACAGTTTTAAAACTAAGGCCCTAAGGCATTTTCTTTCAATACATTTTGCAAACCATCTTCAATGCTAACACCATTGAGGATGCGAGTCTTAACTATTGGATTAAACCGCTTTTACGTATCTTAATTCAACTGTGATGATATGGTCCCGGTCATGAAAGGGCCATGGATTCTCTATTTTTAGAGGAATACGGGAAACTGTGGGTAACATACTCCTTTGTGCTTCAAGGTAAATGCATGGTAGATGGCTAGATTACTGTGGATTCGTGTAATCCCAACACTTTCTTTTAAAGTTAAACATCCTAATTTCAAGTACTGTTTTAATTAGCTAGTTAGATAGTTAGCCATTTTCGTTAGTAATCGTAGCTGTGGAACTTTGTGTTCCGCACCATCGTTTAATCTTATTCATTTTATTTTATTTTCTTTAGAGGTTAGTCTAATTCAATAGGTCAACACCTTCCCTGTGGGATCGACCTGGTCTTACCAGATATTACTTGCACGTCTACCTACACTTGGGTATTGCACAAGAGCGCACAAGATTTTTCTCGTGTCAAGTTTTTGGCGCCGTTGCCGGGGAAGGCGACGATCAATTCCTTAGATTACCTCAGTCTCTCTTCATCTCTTTCTATTTTTATTTTCTCTTCTTTTCAGTTCTTTTGGGTAAGTTTTCACCCTAGGGACTCTCCTAGTTCATGTCCGAGAATTCTATTGAAGGAATTTTTGGAAATCCTTTCTACTTGTCTGACTCTGATAGTTCCATCAACCCAATAGCCACTCCAACTGCATCAATGGATGATCATCAGAGTGAAAATGGTGACAATGTTGTGGTACCAATTGATGAGGCACTCCGTCCTCTTTGCGATCTCATGCAACCAGAACATGCACCTACGCCCTCTTGCATTCAAATCCCACCGCATAATGGCGAATTTCAGTTTCGCAATGGGATGATTCAACTGCTTCCCACTTTTCATGGGATGGAAAGCGAGAAGGCGTATTTACATGTCACCGATTTCGAGGATGTTTGCAAAACATTCTCGCAAACTTGTCCTAGGGAGGTGACGCATCTAATGCTATTCCCCTTCACTTTGAAAGATAAAGCGAAGGCGTGGTTCCACTCCCTAAAACCTAATTCAATTTTCACCTGGCATGCGATGAGCACCGCATTTCTGAAGAAATTCTATCCTACTCGCATGACCACAGACCTTCAGCGTCAAATCAATTCCTATAAACAAAAGAGCAATGAAACCTTCACACAAGCGTGGGAGCGTTTCAAAGATTTGCTTCTCTCGTGCCCACACCATGGGTTTGAGAAATGGCGAACTATCAGCTTCTTTTATCAGGGATTGAATGGTGAAACAAAGAAGTTGGTGGAAACGATGAGCTCTGGACCATTTCTGCGTAAAAACACTGAAGAGGCCGAAGCCCATTTCGAATGGTTAGCTGAATACGCTAATGAATGGTCAAATTCTGACAATATCTCACGCTCACAGATATCCTGTGTAGAGGAGAAAAGCCTATACCAGCTAACCAATGAAGATCACCTCATGACGAAGTATGCAGAGATAGCAAAGAAGGTACAGGAGTTAAGCATGAAAGGAGAGAGCTCTAGGCAAGTCTTGCCTGAGGAACCATGTGGCACATGCAACATGTTGGGACATACAACTCAATACTGTCCTAATGTGCCATATTTTCAAGAGCAAGCCCCTATAGAGATGAATGCCATGCAAGGTTTTCGAGGGGCGGGGAATTCCAACAATAACTTTCAAAGTAACAATAGATGGAATCACCCCGGTTTTGATTGGAGAAATAATGCTGGAGCCCAAAATCAATATCAACAGCAGCCCTACAACAACAATCAATATCAAGGGCAAAACAATAGGCCGTTCCAGCAATACAATCAAAACAGAACCAATAATTACCAGCAAGCTCAACCCTCCAATGCACCACAAACCAATGCCTATGTGCCACCGCACAAGAAGGTACAAGAAGAAGAGCCACTTGCTAATGCCAATCTAACTCAGCAACTCATCCAAATGATGAGTAGAATGTCTGCTACATTACAGAGGATAGATGCACGGCAAGAAGTCTCAGGAGGAACATTCCCTGCCCAACCACTTCAGAACCCCAAGGGACATAACAATGGTCCTAACAATCAAGAACATGCTAAAGCTATGACTACACTGAGAAGTGGAAAAATCATAGAGAAAAGCATGCCTCTGTCCACTCCCGAAGTGTACAAAGAGGAGGAAGTGGTGGATGAAGAAGTTGAGCTACCATTTACTCAAGAGGAGGACCCGTCTACTAATGACGAACCAATCAAGGCAAACATTGAAGCTCCTACAGTAGAGGAAGAAGTTGAGCGAAGGCCTGGGAAGGAGTCTGTTAAGGAGGAACCACCAAAATGCCCCTTTCCTGAACCTTATCCTCAACGGTTGAAGAAACCCAAGAATGAGACGAAGAATCAGGAGTTTCTGGAATTGTTTAAGCAAGTTAAAATTAACCTTCCACTCCTAGATGCTATCAAGCAAGTGCCGGCCTATGCTAAGTATCTCAAAGATCTATGCACGGTCAAGAGGAGGCAAAGCGTGAAGAAACATGCTTATGTCGCATGCCAAGCCAGTGCGATCATTCAAAATGAGTTGCCTCCAAAACTCAAAGATCCCGGTACACCTACTGTCTCATGCAGAATTGGGAACCAAAAGATAGATAACGCACTCCTCGATCTAGGAGCAAGCGTAAATCTGCTGCCTTATTTAGTCTATAAACAGCTAGGGTTGGGTGAACTCAAACCCACCCGAGTCGCTTTGCAATTGGCAGACAGATCTGTGAAGTACCCTAGAGGGGTATTAGAGGACGTCCTGGTCCAAATAGACTCTTTTGTCTTTCCGGTTGATTTCGTGATATTGGACACAGAACCCGTGTCTAATCCTGGTGCACATATCCCGGTTATTTTTGGACGTCCATTCCTCAACACCATTGATGCCACAATCAAGATTAGAACTGGTATCATGACTATCGTATTCGGGAACATGACGTTGAATATCAAGATCTTTTCTAATCCCCGACCTGAAGAATACGATGATGAGGAAGAAATCCATTATATAGACACGGTCATTGAAGATGAAGTTGACTTGGTCGACTATAAAGATCCTTTGGAAGTTGTGATGACTCAATTTGGCGATATTTATCAGCCTGCAGAGTCCACCCCATTGGATGCTGACCTGAACCAGACGTGTCTTATGATGGATACGATAGAGGAGGATAGAGCTGATTGCATGTGGG
This sequence comes from Hydrangea macrophylla, assembly GCA_033977485.1. NCBI lineage: Eukaryota > Viridiplantae > Streptophyta > Magnoliopsida > Cornales > Hydrangeaceae > Hydrangea > Hydrangea macrophylla. The sequence goes on from CM066990.1 coordinate 38,075,597, forward strand.
TAATGCCATATGAACCACTGCCTCCTAAAACCAAGTTGGTAATGCCCTCTAGTTTCCAGTTCCCGGAGTTAGAATTGAAGGAGCTTCCCAAAGAGCTAAAATACGCATTCCTAGGGACTGGAAAAACTTATCCTGTGATCATTTCAGCTGCTTTAACTCATGAACATGAAAGTAAGCTAGTGGAAATGCTTACTAAGCATAAGGATGCTATGGGATGGACAATTGCTGACCTCAAAGGCATAAGCCCATCCATATGCACGCATAAGATATATCTGGAGGAAGACGCTAAACCCTCAAGGCAAATGCAAAGGCGTCTGAATCCCAACATGCAAGAAGTACTTAAAAAGGAAGTGCTTAAACTACTTGACGTTGGGATGATATATCCGATATCTGATAGTCCTTGGGTTAGTCCTACCCAAGTCGTTCCAAAGAAAGCAGGCATAACTGTCATCCCGAACAAAGAGGGTGAATTGGTACCAACACGTGTCCCCACTGGATGGAGGATGTGTATTGACTACAGGAAGTTAAATACTGTGACCCGAAAGGACCATTTTCCTTTGCCATTCATGGATCAAATGCTAGAACGTGTGGCGGGTCACAAGTATTACTGCTTCTTGGATGGATACAGTGGATATAATCAAATTGAAATTGCTCCTGAAGATCAGGAGAAAACCACATTCACGTGTCCATTTGGTACTTTTGCCTACCGACGAATGCCGTTTGGCCTATGCAATGCACCGGCTACCTTTCAGCGGTGCATGCTGAGTATATTCAGTGACATGGTCGAAAACATCCTTGAAGTTTTCATGGATGACTTTTCGGTATTTGGCCATAGCTTCGAAGATTGCCTCAGCAATCTCGAGCGGGTTTTAATGAGGTGTGAGGACAAACATCTAGTCTTGAATTGGGAGAAGTGTCACTTCATAGTGACCAAGGGAATAGTCCTCGGCCACATAATATCGGATGAAGGAATCCAAGTGGATAAGGCTAAAATCGACATAATCTCAAATTTACCTGTCCCCCGTACAGTGCGAGACATTCGTTCATTCTTGGGGCATGCAGGTTTTTATCGTCGATTTATCCAGAACTTCAGCGCAATCTCTCGACCCCTTTGTCAACTTCTTGTTAAAGATGCACCTTTCGAGTGGTCAGAGAGTTGCCAAAAGTCCTTTGAGGATCTAAAAGATCTCCTCACCTCCGCACCTATAATACAGGCACCCGATTGGAGTTTGCCTTTTGAATTAATGTGCGCTGCTAGTGATTACGCCATTGGCGCTGTCCTAGGCCAAAGAAAGGACAATAAGCCATATGTGATATACAATGCCAGCCGAACTTTAAATGAAGCTCAAATGAATTACACTACTACTGAAAAGGAGCTGCTGGCCGTAGTATTCGCTCTGGACAAGTTTAGGTCTTACCTGATAGGGTCGCCAATCGTCTATTTTACAGATCATTCGGCCCTCAAGTATCTTTTGTCAAAGAAAGATGCTAAACAACGGCTTATTCGCTGGATACTCTTACTCCAAGAGTTTGATCTAACAATCAAAGATAAGAAAGGAGTAGAGAATGTGGTTGCGGATCATTTGTCCCGGTTGACTTTTGTTGACAATACTGAATCCCAATCCATTAAAGATGAGTTCCCAGACGAACAGCTACTGGCAGTAAGTAGTCTGCCTTGGTATGCTGATATTGTAAACTACCTCATCACGGGTGAAACACCAACTCATTGGTCGAATCAAGATAGGAAACGGTTCCTCTCGTCCGCGCGTCACTTCTTCTTTGATGACCCATACCTTTTCAAGTACTGTGCCGATCAGGTCATCAGGCGCTGCGTCCCTAATGAGGATATAACCGTAATATTAGCGTCATGCCATTCTCAGGCATGCGGTGGCCACTTCGCGTCACAAAAGACCGCACAAAAAGTCTTACAAAGCGGTTTTTACTGGCCCACAGTCTTCAAAGATGCTTATTCCTTTTGCAAGACATGCCAACGCTGTCAAAAGCTTGGAACCATTTCTAAAAGGAATTCTATGCCTTTAACCCCTATCATCACAATTGAGATATTTGATTGTTGGGGCATAGATTTTATGGGCCCATTTCCCAAGTCGAATAACTGTGAATACATACTCCTTGCTGTCGAGTATGTATCGAAATGGGTAGAAGCGATACCAACGAGATGAAATGACCATAGAACGGTCATGTCATTTCTAAGAGAGCATATTCTGTCTCGTTTTGGTACTCCGAAAGCTTTACTAAGTGACCAAGGCAAGCATTTCTGCAATAGGCCCTTGGAGTCACTTCTCAAGAAATACGGAGTCCATCATAAAATCGCTCTTGCATATCATCCACAGTCTAATGGGCAAGCAGAATTGGCTAACCGAGAAATCAAGCATATTCTCGAGAAGACGGTTAGTTCCAATCGAAAAGACTGGGCATATAAATTGACTGACGCGTTATGGGCATACCGTACTGCCTATAAGACGAATCTTGGTATGTCCCCGTACAGATTAGTTTACGGGAAAGCTTGCCATCTTCCTGTTGAAATTGAACATAAAGCTTACTGGGCAACGCGCTCATTGAACTTTGATATTCAAGAGGGAGGTCAGCTACGCAAGCTCCAACTTGCAGAGCTAGAGGAAATACGACGAGATGCGTTTGACTCTGCAAAGTTGCATAAGGAAAAGTTGAAGGCTCGCCATGATCGTACAATTTGTCGTAAAGCATTCGAACCGGGGCAGAAAGTCTTGCTGTATGACTCTCGCCTCCACCTTTTCCCAGGAAAGCTCCGTTCCCGTTGGACACGCCCGTTCATCATAAAAACAATTTTTCCACATGGGGCGGTTGAGATTGTCAATCCAAAGAACGATGAGTGTTTCAAGGTCAATGGCCAAAGATTGAAACCGTTCTTGGAGAACTTCCACACTGAAGTTGAGCACATCCAGCTGGATGAGCCCAGCTATTCTCATGATTAAAAATCCAAAGTGAAGTTCCAATTGTTGTTGTATTTCTTTTCTTTCCTTGCATTTTAGTTTCTCTCTCTTTTGTTTCTTTTTGGTTTTCGTTCTTTATTTCGTGTTTGTGATCTAGTTCTAATCCATTATACCTTAAACCACTCTGTTGCAGGTGCATAGATGCGAGGTGATGATGTTCATTCTGTCGGTTCTTGGGCTGATTCAGAATGTCGTTGTGGTACCTGGACTGAGGGTGAGCTCACACCCTGCCCCTTGCTTCATCAAGACCCTGAAGCTCATTCTCTTATTGATGCTGCTCAAGGGTACATTCCATATCCACCAGCCCTCCTGGACATCAATCCATACGAAAATATGGGATTTCAGGATGACGATGATGTGGAGGAGGATGAAGACCTGTACATGGGACGTATGGTGGATGATGCACTCATGGCCCAGTGGGAAAATGATGATATGTGGGAGCCATGGGAGGATCATGACCTTCAGGATGTCGTCCCAGATCGCCACAATGCCGTCTTTATTTTCGTGGACGATTTCCTTGTTCCTGAGTTGGTCCCATACCGCTACGTGCACCTGAGCTACCTGCTATTTAGGCTCCAATGCCCATTACCAGCCAGTGCATTTTGGGAACCTATGCCAATAGTGAGGTTGGAACTTGTCACATTTCTTTGTATTTTTGTTTCTATTCATTGTTTTTCTTTTCATGTTAATTCGTGTTTCTTGTGTTCTGTTATTTTGATTTCAGTTTGTTGTCTTTTGTCCAGGATTGTCACTATGTTCCTAAATGGTATTCCGATTTTCCTCCCACATCAGCTGATTCATGGTCTTGGGCCCTACATAAGGCCCCCACACACTCCGCCGCAAGAGGACAGTCCGTTGCGAAATCACACTCCTTTATCCTTGTCTCCATCCGGATCACCTCTTGCATGGGCTTTCAATTCTGTGGAGACGCCAGACTTGTTTGATGATGTCCTTGCTGCTTTTCGATTGTTCTGGGAAAGGGAATCATCGAGTTTGGACTTCACTTCTGACGATTCGGCGGGTTATGAAGAGATTGTGGAAGAGGAAATCTTTATACTCGAAGATTAGTGCTGCATTTCAGTTGTTTTTGTTCAATTTCATCTTTTGTTTATCAACTGGAATGTAATCCTTGACAAAATGTTATTGGTTTTAGTGTTACTTTTATTTTGTTTGGTTTTCTTTAATTAAATAAGGTCCTGACTACCATGTGGGGGAATTTGGTTGCAGTGCGGATGTTTTTATAAAATTTTGATTGACAATAAATTGCAATTTTCTATTCTGAGGATGAATTTCTAGCATACATGCTTGTACGTCAACTGCTTTTCAGTCTCTCTGCATGTCCAGAGTGGTTTCTGATAGTTGGGTGTGATGTGGTTCATGTTTCCCATTGAATTCTGGAATTTTTGTGTTCGATCGATCGAACCCAGTTCGATCGATCAATACCTGGATGTTCAAGCGCTTGTAGTTTATGTTCAATCGATTGAGGGATTTGTGTTCGATCGATCGAACTTAGTTCGATCGATCGAACGAAGCATTTAAACGAGGCGTCTTCAAGACACCTTTTTCATTTCCCTCACTCTCACTCTCAATCGCTCGAGCATAGAGGAGGGGGCGTCTCGGCAATTTTCGTACCCTTGCATTCAATAAGGCGCCCTGATCACTCCTCTGATCATCCTCACCGTCATATCATCATCCCCTCCACCTCCACTGCGTGTTCTACACCGAGGTAGGCCCCACTTGTTTATGTCTTCCTTTTCCTTAATATTCATGTTAGAAAATCCCAAGGGGGTGTCCCCTTGGTCTTAGGATTTTCTTTTGATTAGTGTAACTGTTGTTTCCTTTTTGTTTCTGCGATCGTTGCAACATCGCTGTGTTCGATCGCTTGAACTGGTTTCGAGCGATCGAAGGGGAGATGTTCGATCGATCGAACAATGTTCAAGCGATCGAAGTCTATTCCAGTTCAATCGATCGAACCCAGTTCAATCGATCGAACTCAAGCAGTGGCAGTGTTATTTCTTCTTCTCCCTGTCCTTATCTGTGTCTTGTGTTGTCTATTTTTCAGGGCTGCCAGATGAATCCAGTGACGGGCTACCATAAGTCTAAGCCCCTCAGCCGTATTATACCAGATCCGGTACCCGCACACGGGTTCCGGAATGACGAGGATAGGCTATGGTACGAGAGGTATTTTCAGACACGGATGGTGATGGTCGAGCGCCCGATTGAGCACATTTGGACGGAGAGCCCATGGTTCCTTACACGGATCCGCTCTATGCCTCACTGGTTCCATCTCCTGTCGTTGGCCAAGAGTGTCAATCTATCCTGGATTCGAGGTGCGTGTGCGACTATGATCAGCGACCCGGTTGCACCATTCACCTACCATGCCTTCTTCCGGAGTCGCCCGTTCATCATCAGTCCCGCCACTGTTTCAGCCGCGTTGGGGGTACCAGAGGTACCTGATTATGTTTGCCCCCACCGGCCTGATGCACCAGTGACCCCACCATCCACTCTTATCCGTGAGCTCACTGGAGGCGCCGTTCCGTCTTGGGATGGCGATGCTTTGATCGAGGACCATTTTCTCACCGATGGCTACCATATGATCCACTTGGTCCTCAGCAACTGCCTCCTAGTGACTTCCTATCGAGAGAAGATCGCGGCTTGGTATGCGCGAGTCTTATATGCAGTGGGGACGGGACAGCCAGTTTGTATACCACGCCTATATATTGATTTTATGGTCCACCCCACCCGTTATATCTCGTCCAAAAAGCACCTGAAGGGTGCTTGGGCGATTCAGAGGGTTATGGCTGATGCCGGGTTCCTCGAGCTCGCTGGAGATGATGTTCGCCCTTCTCCCCGTAGATTTAGCGAGGCGGCTGCACGCCGTTCCGACGCCCAGAAGAGGAAGCGAAAGGGAAAAGGGAAAGCAAGGGTGAGGGGGAGGAAGAAGAGGCGTGGAGGGACGGACACGGAGGCCGGAGCTTCAGGGACACCTACTGAGGTGGAGGAGCTTGATTCGGATGATGAGGATGATCCAGTTGCTGCGGTTCAGCAGTTTGAGCTGCGACAGCGGTCGCAGACTCAGGCCCAGGGAGAGTCTTCTTCTTCTGTGCCTCTCCCGACAGTTCACGAGCTACTATTGGAGGAGAGAGAGGCCAGGATTAGACTCGAGGGCAGGATAGACCATCTCCAGACTTTACTGGAGTCCATTTTGATTCAGATTGGGGTTGAGTTGACTGTTCATTCTACTCCGCATCCATCGACGACCCCGTCTGCACCACCTACTACTGATCCATCATCTGCTGCTGCCCCAGATTCTGCTACTACAGGTCCATCCACTTCTTCTGCTGCAGCCGATCCACCACTTGCCGATCCATCTGCTGCAGCCCCTGCTACTACATCGTTGCCGCCTGCTCCTATCGACATCCCTTCCGATGTAGCTGATGATACGCCATCTGGTGTCGAGTAGTTTTAGTTGGGGAGGTGGTGTTGCTGTATTTTTGGTTAGTTATTGTACTATTTTTGGGTATGGTTTTGGTTGGATGGCCTGGTTGGTTGTTTGGTTGGATTATTTGGTTGATTGTATCTATATGGACAGTTTTTATCCCTGTTTTTATTTTATTCTATTTTATTCTGTTCATATTATGATGGTTTAGATTGCTTGGATCATGGTTTTTAGCGTATACTCTTATCTATTGATCCTGTTTGTTTGGAGATTGTGTTCTACTTTTCTATGCTAGGTTGCTTTGCTTGCGATCATCAATTTGCTCTATACAGGTGATACCCATCTATTTTATTTATTGAAAATCAACTTCTGGGGACTTTGTTGTTTTCAGTTGGGGGTAGGAGACAATAGATAGGTATACACCCGTAATAATCAGGTTTTGCACTTAGATATGTTTTAAATTTAATGAGAACACAGTCTGTTAAAATTTTGAAAATTTTTAATCGTATTGTTAGAATAACTCTGAATAACCTCTCCTGCTTGTTAATTAGACAATGACACATTTGTAGTATTCTCGTCTTTTTTATGGATTAAATCCACGCGTTTTTCTGTATCACTGAAATAAATTGCATTTGTAAAGCTATTTATGTACCCAATACTTTTGTGCACTAATTGGCAGCCTTGTAGAAAACCTAAAAATTGAGTTAATATGAATATTGTGCGAAAAGAACAAGTAGTGGAGGCTAATAACCCTTTGTGAGCAATTGAGCCAATCGTCATTTCTGAGGGGATTCTCATACATTGTCGAATGGTCTTTTCTTGCATATACTTCGTGAATTCGTTGTTAAGTCTCAGTTTTCTTTAAAGTTTTGACTGCTTGTTAGAGGAGAACGTTCAGGATTTACCAATTAAACTCAATGAACACTTAAGTGCTAAAAATTGAAAGTTGAGAAAATGATTTAAGCCATCGTTTACCCATTCTTTTACCTGATATAACTATCACCTACATTCATTGAATGATTTCATCCCTGATCCCACACCTTAATTAAATATTTCCAATATAATCATAAGAATTCATACCCTTGATCTATACCTTGACCTCATCGAGCCGTTTGATATATTTGTTGGGAATGAGTCATCAAAGTATGTGAAATGGAAGAAAGTAGTTGTGGGATATATTTATAAAAAAAAAAAAAAAAAAAAAAAAAAAAAAAAAAAAGAAAGAAATGATGATGAATGAAGGTTAAAAAAAAAAAAAAAAAAAAAAAAAAAAAAAAAAAAAAAAGTATATGAAATGAATGGGAGATTGGGTGGAGAAAAGAATTAAGAATAAAAAGAGAAGTTGAAATTCCATCACATACTAAAAAAGCACACTCTTCTCTACAACCCTCCTACCTACTAAATAAAAGCCGCAAGTCAAAGTCTTGAAGATTCTCAATAATTGATTTGAACATGGAAGTGTGAGTTGAGTTATCCACGGTATTTCGCTCCTCTAGTAAGTAGTGTTCCATTCCTGAGACTATACACTCTTAAATGTCCGTTTTTCATAGAGTCGAGTATGAAAGCATTAGCACTTATAATATCATCTTTATCAAAGCTTTCATACGATGTGTGATCATTGTAAAGCAAGTTTCTAAGAGACGTTCTTTTTTAGTGTGACCAATGTGAGAATTGAGCTAAAACTGCAAGTTTTCCAAAGTACAATAGTCTATATAACTCTTAATAAGGTTGGCTGCATGGTTGTTAATTTCACACACACACGGGTGCATGATGGTAATACATTTGTTATATTTTACTTGGTGATATAGGGGAGCATGTGGGTCTCTTTCATGGGTTGATAGAGGATATTATATTATTGTGGAGTTTAGTTAACAATTTAATGGAAGGGTGAATTCTACAAGTTATTCTAAATCTTTTTGAGCTTAAAATTGGAGAATTTTGTGGGTATATTCACTGCAAACCCTCACGAGACAACACTCGTCCACTAGGGGGAACCTAGGGGTTTAACGGCTTGTTGCATTTGCTAAATACAACCGCGATTCCTGCGAAAGTGAGTTAGGATTTTTCTTTTTATCTTAGTTTGGGTTGTTTTTAGTTTTTCTTTGTTTCTTAGTCATGGTAGTATTAGTTTAGGAGTTCTTATTTTATTTTATTTTCGCTTTATCGCTAGGGACTAGCAATAAGCTAGTTGGGGGTTGTGCAAAGCGGGGGTATTTGTAAAATACAACCGCGCTAAAAGAAAGAATTGTATTAGTTTTTATCACAACTTCCCGTGTTATCTGCAATTTGCATTGCAAGGCTAATTTCTATACACTATGATTAATCTATGATAAGTTGTATTGTTTTAGCTGTTGTTTGTGCAGATTACTGTTGTGTGGACTAAACAGATGAACATCAGAATAACTGGAATGCTGGAATGAAAACAAAAGAAGCCAAAGCTGAAATGTGGAGTTCGATCGATCTAAGAAGGTTCGATCGATCGAGAGTTCGATCGCTCAAAGAGAGTTGAAGCGCTTGAGGCTTAAGGGTTCGATCGATCGAGAGCAGTTCGATCGATCGAACGGGGTATTTCCAGTAACATTTGCGTGCGCAGCAGATGCGGGTTTTAACCCTAGTTTCTTAGGTTTTCTTATATATATGTGTATTGTACACGTCCATGGGGACGCCCACTTTGCAATTTTTACAGTTTTTTATAGAGAGAGATAGAGGTTTGTGTTTGGTTTTGTAGGTTATTCATCGAAGTTTCATTTGTGAACCGGATTTCTTAAGTTTAAAACGAGTATTCTTCATTCCAGGTTATATATTTATTGTTTATTCATATCTTGCACTTGGTAGTCGTAGTTTAATCGCTTGTCTTATAGTGTTGCATGCTAAATATTTATAAAACCATAGATTTCGTAGTTTTCATGAAAAACTTACAACCAAACAAGGTGTTAATGTTCTTTTACGTTAAAAATCAATCTTTGACACTCCAGACGATGTCTGAGTAGTCCCAGGTTGGGAGAACACGATGAAACAGTGATCTCCAGCCTCTGCCATGCAGCAGAATAATCGCTGTGTTCGATCGATCGAAGTTAGTTCGATCGATCGAACCAGCGACAGTCAATCGATCGAAGTCAGTTCGATCGATTGAGGGATGAAGGTCTTCGATCGATCGAAAGCGCGTCGATCGATCGAACTCTCGGATTCTTGAGGATGTTCCCTGCAGTATTCCAGGACTTTTTGTTTTAGGATTTGTTATCATTCTGTCCCAAATAAATGCTCAGTCTGTCAAAAAAGTTTTAAAACTAAGGCCCTAAGGCATTTTCTTTCAATACATTTTGCAAACCATCTTCAATGCTAACACCATTGAGGATGCGAGTCTTAACTATTGGATTAAACCGCTTTTACGTATCTTAATTCAACTGTGATGATATGGTCCCGGTCATGAAAGGGCCATGGATTCTCTATTTTTAGAGGAATACGGGAAACTGTGGGTAACATACTCCTTTGTGCTTCAAGGTAAATGCATGGTAGATGGCTAGATTACTGCGGATTCGTGTAATCCCAACACTTTCTTTTAAAGTTAAACATCCTAATTTCAAGTACTGTTTTAATTAGCTAGTTAGATAGTTAGCCATTTTCGTTAGTAATCGTAGCTGTGGAACTTTGTGTTCCGCACCATCGTTTAATCTTATTCATTTTATTTTATTTTCTTTAGAGGTTAGTCTAATTCAATAGGTCAACACCTTCCCTGTGGGATCGACCTGGTCTTACCAGATATTACTTGCACGTCTACCTACACTTGGGTATTGCACAAGAGCGCACAAGATTTTTCTCGTGTCAAGAACACCCATGATTTTTGGCTTGACTTGGAAGTACTTGGAAATGGTCCATTTGGACCCAAACATTCCTTCCAGACAATTTTTGCTGTCACAGCAGCTAGGTCCACTTCCAACCTCTTTTTCAGAAACCTTTTCCAAAAGGGGTGGTCCTAACTTATTTTTCCCTTAAACTTCAATGTCTTAGGGAACTTTCAGTATAAAATGGGCCTCTAGATCATTCGTTTTCATTTTCTAAGATTTTTCAACATTGCTGTCGACAGTACGGACTCTGTTTCTGAGTGACCTCTATTGTTTATATGATTTCTCTCGATCTGAGATAGTTATTAAAGATTGGATTTTTGGGTTGTGTTCTAGACACAATAAGGAAGATCTCCATAAAAAATCATGCATTAAAAACATTCCTAACCCCTCTTTCCAATTTTTAAAATATATAGTTACTGTTTTGTCCACTATTCACAGCGAGCACATTTTAACTTTCATTCTTTGATTTGATGCTTACATGCACTCCAAATTAGTTCCTATCTTAGGAAGTAGTTCATACTACATTTGTACATATCTCATGATTTCATTCATACATTCATTGATGCTTTAGGCTTTTAAGTCACTTTAGCAAGTCCATGTACACAAACACACTACAACCTTTACACATTTTAGGATCATACATTGCATTCATGCAAGATTTGGTGCTTTTGTGACTCATAATCTAAGAAGATTATAAGGAATGATCATGATCACACGTTCATGCTTCCCCTCGATCTAATCCTCTTTTCTCATCCGTACCGGGGATTGAGAGATTTTCTTTTCTCAAAGATAACATGCACCATACTAGCTTGCTAAGCATATTTTGGTTTCTTTAATTATTTGTTTCAAGAACAATTCATGTCCCCTTAGATTAGGAAAACTTTATTACTTGATATGTGATTAGACGATTTTTCCTAAGTTTGTTTTGTGTGATCTTTCACTTTGCATTGTATGATACTTGGCTTAGATCTTATGAATGGTATCTTATCTTTTGATCTTCTATTTCAAATTTTCTTATGTGATGTAATATACTATCATAGTATTAATTGTTGAACCATACATAGTATAAGATTATTATTTGGATGCTAATTGAGGCCCGTTGGAAGATGGGGCGAGTTGAGGGTGTTTTAGTCGCGACAAAGGCTCCTTCCTCTCTCGTACCAAAACCCCGAGCCAAGTTCTTTGGTTATGAAGGGCCGGTGCCATTTATCCGTTTGGGTGAGTCAAAATTAGGTTTCTTGGTTCCTTAAAGACCAATTGGCGACTCTGTATCTGTTTTCGAAAGACCTTCTTTTCTTCGAAATCAACCTCTTGTTTTCTTTCAAATCAATTTCAAAACAAAGGAAAATCAATTCCGAAACTCCGGAAACAAACAGGAAAAACCGGGAGTGGACGACGCATTCCGCGTGTCAACAGAGCCATGGATATCTTAGGCACATGATTACCCAAAGTTGAAATCGACCCCAATCCCTGAGGACAACACACTTTGAGGAAGAGGCTTCATCGTCTGACCCGACCTATCGCTCAGATACAGAACAGAAGATCGATCGAGAGGATTTTAAGGCTCAAATCAACGACTTGTAACAACAAATTGAGAAATTGAGTCGCAAGCCAGGGCACGACTACACCAATACTAAAACCAAGTCACCCTTTACCATCCGGATCATAGGATTCCCCATTCCTCGTAAATTCAAGCAGCCACATCTCGATTCTTATGTCGGTTCACGGAGCCCAGTCAATCATGTCCGGACTTGCAAGTCTCAGTTGGCATTAGTTACCAATACCGACAAACTGCTCTGCCTAGACTTTCCCAGTACCCTCAAAGGCCTAGCCATACAGTGGTTCCATGAACTAAAACCCCAAATAGCCAACGATTTCAAAGCGCTTAGCAAGCTCTTCATTAGCCAGTTCATAGGGATGCTCAATCAAGCGCAGCCAGACACCCAATTGCTGGTCGTCAAGTAGCACAAGAGAGAATCCCTGAAAGACTATGTCAATTGTTTTAATTAGCAAAAAATTTAGATCTACAACCTGAAGAAAATAGTCGTAATCACAACCTTTTGCTCGGGGGTTCAACACACTAAGCTTGCCACATTGTTCCACCACGATCAGTCGGCTACCCTAGTTGAACTCTCGGAGAGGGTTGGGAAATACATTGATAAGGAAGAGTTCTTAAAGTCTAAACTTGCCAACTTTATGGGAGATGAGTCCCCAAAGTCCAAACAGAAATACTAAGGTTCTAAGAAGGGCTTGGGAAAGAAGCCAATGCAAGATCAGCAGAGAGGAGGTCGGGATTAGGCCCCGATTGCCTTCACACCCCTTTTTTGGCCTATCTAGGAAGTCATGGTCGCCGCCGAGGCCTAGCGGCTGTTTAAACAACTGACAAATCTAAAGAGCCTATCTGGGAAGAGAAATCAGGACATGTACTACCGGTACCACAAAGATCATGGTCATGACACAGAGGACTGCTTTAAGTTAAAGATTGCCATTGAAAAGCTGATTGAGCAGGGTCACCTCATCAAGTTTGTCATTGTGGATAGACGACATCGGCCAGACACCTGAGCTCCTGAGCAGCCGCAACCCTTCGGTCATATCAAAGTGATCTCCGGAGGAACATCAGGCAGAGGTGATTCATAGTCTGCCAGAAAGAGGAATGCTCAGACTTTCCAAGTGGATGTTCTGCATGTCCAATCAGCCAAATCCCCACCGACTGATGTCCTGATGTTCTCATCTAACAATGTAAAGGACCTGCACTGCCCCCACGATGATCCACTAGCGGTGATGCTCTTTATAGCCAATTACATGGTAATGAGGGTGTTAGTGGACACAGGGAGCTCCTTGGACATTTTGTTCATCTCAACTTTTGATCAATTCGGGATATCAAGGGACAGGCTCTGACTAGTGGCCAATCCCTATGTCGGGTTTAAAGGTTTAAGCACACAACCGCTCAGGATGATCAAGCTACCAGTCTTGATGGGAACCTACCCGCAATAAGTCTCAGCGATGGCAAATTTCATGGTTATGGAGGCTCCATCTACATACAACATCATCCTTGGGAGGCCAACGCTCAATAAAGCCAAGGCGGTTGTGTTGAAATACAGCCTGGTTGTTAAGTTCCCAACCCCCTAGGCTCGGGAAGCCTAAGAGGAGACCAAGCAACCGCCCAGAGTTGTCATGTTAGCTCCATGCGCAGAGAGGCCAATGCAAAAATGCTGAATGTCTAGGAGATGGATTTGAGGAAAGTGAGGAAAAAAGTAGGTCTAGTAGAGGAACTGAATCAAGTGGTGCTAGACCCCGAGTTCCCTGACTTGTCCATCAGTACTGGCACTCTCCTGGAACCAAGTCTCAGAGAAAAGTTAATCTAGTTTCTGAGAGAGAGCCAAGATGCCTTCGATTAGTGCCACAAAGACATGCCAGGAATACATCCCCGGGTTATGTCCCACCATCTCAACGTTGACTCGAGTTCCTGGCCCATCAAGTAGAAGAGAAGGGGCATGGTTCCCAAAAGACAAGCAGCAGTGCGTGAGGAAATCAAAAAGCTTCTCAAGGTAAGGTCGGTCTGAGAAGTTCACTGTCTTGATTGGTTGGCCAACGTGGTACTAGTCAAGAATAGTAATGGGAAGTGGAGAATGTATGTGGATTTCACTAACCTAAACAAGGCTTGCCCAAAGGACTGCTATCCACTACCTAGGATAGACCTCCTCATGGACTCCACTACCGGTCACTCACTTCTCTCTTTCATGGATGCCTACTCGGGGTACAACCAGATCAGCATGTATCCTAGGAATGAAGAGATAACTTCTTTCACCACCGACCAGGGGACGTATTGCTACAAGGTGATGTCCTTCGGCCCCAAAAATGCTGGGGAAACTTATCAATGCCTGGTCAACTATATGTTCAAGGATCTGATCAGGAAAATAATAGAGGTATATGTTGACGACCTCCTGGTTAAAAGCCAAGACAAGTCTAACCATCTCGACCATCTGGTCGTGGCGTTCAGCATCTTACAAAAATTTTGGATGAGGTTGAACCCGGCCAAGGGCACATTTGGAGTCTCATTCGGTAAGTTCCTGGGACATTTGGTCAGCCGACGGGGAATCGAGGCAAACCCCGATAAAATTCAAGCCATAATAAACATGCGTTCACCTCAGTCCACAAAGGAAGTACAAAGTTTGACCAGGCGAGTAGCTGCCATAAACAAATCCGTCTCTCGGGCAATTGACCAGAGCCAGCCTTTTTTAAAATCCTCCGCAAAGCTTTTTAGTGGTCAGAATTATTGCTTTATCTGGCAGTGTCACCCTTGGTGGTTAGCTCAAAATTAGTCAGGGAGAAGCACGCGATACAATACCCAATCTACTACACGAGTTGAGCACTACAAGGCGCAGAAGGAAGGTACTCCTGCATTGAGAAGCTTGCATGCACACTAATCATCTCCGCCCGAAGACTCCGCCCATACTTTCATGTCCATGTCATTGTGGTCCTCACAGGTTAGCCACTCTGCTAAGTCTTTGGCCAACCTAAAACATCTAGAAGAATTCAAAGTGATCTACCAATCCCGTACAACAATCAAGGGTCAGTGGTGGCAGATTTCCTCGTTGAATTCACTTACCTAAGGAGCCATTTCAGCCCAAGGTACCGCTCGATCTGCTCCCTGACATCCTGACCTGGGTACTCTATATGAAAGGATCTTCTAAAAAATAGGGCAATGGAGAAGGGATCATCCTGACCACACCTGACGGGATTCAGTTGGAGTACACCTTAAGGTTTGGATTTAGGCCTCTAACAATGAAGCTGAGTACGAGGCCGTGTCGGCGGGTTACAATTGGCTACCTCTATGGATGCACAGCAGATTCAGGGATACAGCGACTCTCAATTGGTTGTTAACCAAGTCATCTAGGAGTATGAGGCACGGGAGGACAACATAGTGACCTATCTAGCCCTGGTTCGGTCGGTCACCAGACCGCTCAAAGGTGTCTTAATCATGCAGATTCTAAGAGAGGAAAACACCAGGGCAGACCGGTTAGCACGTCTAGCATCGTCTTCCAAGTCGGACTTGCCTGGGATAAGGGTGGAATATCTGCCCGAACCCAGCGTGTCCAACTTAGGCAGAATGGACGTTGACCCGGTCGATCTCTGGCCCAACTGGATAGACCCTATCGTGTAGTTCCTCATAAATGAAGGCCTCCCGAATGGGAAAGACAAAGCCCGATGGGTAAAATACCGAGTAGCTAGGTACCACCTTGTTGATGGCATGATTTACAAGAAGGGCTTTGCCCTGCCCTTCCTCCGATGTGTCCACCCATCCCAGTTCCAAGCAATCTTATATGATATCCATGAATGAGTGTGTGGAAACCATGTCGGAGGCCGGACACTCTCCCGTAAGGCTCTGCTGTAGGGTTATTATTGGCCAACAATGGCCTAAGACTCTCAGGAGTATGTCAAAAGGTGTGACAAGTGCTAGAGACATGCCAACATGATCAACTGCCCGCCGTAGTTCCAAACTCCAATCCTAGGCCCCTGGCCGTTTGCTCAGTGGGGCATTTACATAGTCGGACCTCTACCTACGGCAAGGGGGTAGTTTAGATTTGTCGCAATTGCTGTGGACTACTTTACAAAGTGGGCAGAGGCCGAGTCCTTGGCAACCATAACCAAGAATAAGATGGAAGAGTTCACTATGAAAAACATCCTTACTAGGTTCGGCATCCCTGGGTACTGGTCAGTGATAATGGCAGGCAGTTCGACACCCTAGTATTCAGGTAATTCTACTCAGGCTATGGTATATTAAACCACTACTCTTCTCCCGAGCATCCCCAAGCCTATAGCCAAAAGGGACTTTGGGCTAATGAACTACCAATACATCTACGGGCCTACCGTACAACTCCCAGAGCGGCAATATGAAAAATGCCGTTCTCACTTACCTATGGCTTTAAGGTAGTGGTACTTACAGAGCTCGGATTGCCAATGTTCCGGGTAGCAAATTTCAGCGAACAAGGCAATGAGGAAGCCCTTAGAGGGGAACTCGACCTAATTGAAGAAAAAAGAGATCAGGCATATCTACAGGTAACAGCATACAAGCAAATGGTCGCACGGTATTTCAACAGCAAGGTAAAGAATAGCAGTTTCCAGGTTAGGGATCTCCTCCTTAAGGCAGTCAATCAGTCAACCAAAGTCCCGAGTCAACAAAAACTCTGACCGAACTGGAAAGGCCCATACATACCGAATCAACCGTCCGGGAACCTACTAGTTGCAAACACTAGAAGGACACGATCTACTGCACCCCTGGAAATGGAGCATTTGTGGAAGTATTTTCAGTAAGCTGAGAAATAGAACCGGTTAGGGATTTTTGTTGACACAAAGTTGTAGCTCATTCCGAGCAATTTTTTAGTTTGAACAAAAAGCTTTTTCTCTTCCTAAAGATGTTCCTTTAATAGTGTCCCTTGACACCGAAAAGATATTGGGATTACACTCGAGGCACCAGAAAGCCCTCGGGATCACACCCGAGGCATCAAAGAGACCCCAGGATCACACCCGAGATACCAGAAGACCTCGAGATCACACCAGTGGTGCTGGGTTCGCTTAGGTCCACAATCCTATAAAGACCCTAGAACTACCAACATTCTAGGTCGGTTACCTATGGTCATCGCCTCTACAGAGCCTCGCCTTAGTAAAAGCTTGGGGGGCAAGAAGGTACAATGAATTAAATAGGCAATCACACTGGCCAATAATAGGATTCAGAACTAAGTATAAATCACCCTTAATATAATCCCGAGTACCTATAGTGCCCAGAGTTAGCCAACCGGGAAGTAACAGTAAAAAATTTATTATAAACTATCTCAAACGGGACCTAAGGATCTCCCGGCCATCAACGGCTCGGGAACCTAAAGGCATTACAGTTCCCTAATGACTAAGTGCTCCATATCGGTTACAGTCAACCTTTTGCTAAGGCGGGGTTCTACAAGGCTCAGAATCGATTGGACATAGGGAATTATAAGCATACACAGGCATACGAATACAAGAGCATAATAATATTACTACAAAAAGGTAGGCCTCAAAGGTCCTTTTCATTTCTTGTTTGGAAAATGTATGTACAATGCATGGGGTGCAATTATAGCAACCTCGCCCCCCCCCCCCCCCCCCCCCCCCCCCAAAAAAAAAAAAAAAAACAAAAACAAACAACAAAAAGAAAAACAAAGGTACAGTCCTGGGACTAAGGGTTGTCCACCATGACCACTTTATCCCAGCAACAGCGTCGCCAGCTGGCACGTCTTCAGCGGCGGCCCCCTCAATAGCCTACTCCTCCTTCAAATAGTCGAACTCAGCCCAGGAATAGCCTAAAG
Source organism: Hydrangea macrophylla (assembly GCA_033977485.1). NCBI lineage: Eukaryota > Viridiplantae > Streptophyta > Magnoliopsida > Cornales > Hydrangeaceae > Hydrangea > Hydrangea macrophylla. The sequence continues at coordinate 38,093,208 of CM066990.1, forward strand.
GGTCCCAGTTCGGATGGCCGAAAGCTGCCCGCTGGGTCAGGTCAGCATAGCCTGCAAGGAAGCCAGCCTCAACTTCTCCTCCGCATCCTTCACCTCTGCCTCCTAGGCAGAAATGGCCTCGGAGAGAGCAAGCTTCTCGGCTTCCGCGGCCTCCTTCATGGCCTCCACCGTCGCTTTCCCAACCGCCGCCTTTGCTTCTGTAGCTTTCCGGGCTGCCCGCTTAGTGGAAAGGAATTCCCAAGCTTCCCCCAACTCCAAGGCCAGGGCCCTCGCTTTCTACTTTTCCACAGTGACGAAGAAGTCCGCATACTCCCATGCCATCTTCTGCGTAGCCAGGGCGGCCTCAGTAGAGGATAGTCTTTCAGCCACCCCGAGCTGGTAAGCCTCAACCCCCGCTGCCAAACAGCCAACCTACAGGTAGGAAACAGAAGCCATTGGTATATCAAACAGGGAAATAATGAAAATTGTATGCGAAGCTACTTACCATGTGGCTGACACTGTACATCAACTGATCAGGGCCTCGGGACACAACCCAGAGCACTTGTCCACCTGGTTTTGCAACAGCCCAGGTCGACCCTTCCTCTGACTTCGTTCACCGTCTCCATCACCGGCATCCCAGCCAGAACATCATGTGGCCTCTGGGGTAAAGGGACAACGCGAGGGGTCGACGCACCAACCAGTATTGCATCAGCAAGGCGTGTGGGAGGAGCAACAACGGTCACTCTAAGAGTTGACGTTCCACCCACTTCTTTAACCATATGGAGCCCCCAATAAAGGCTCTTGAGTTGCTGACCTTCAATAGGGCCCTGCCACTTGTGGATACCGGCATTTGGGCCCACTTTATTTCAAATCATCATTCTTTTAAATTTCAAATACAAAGAGTCGCCACTTAATTTTTAAAAGGAAAAATTAAGAAACCATTTCAAAAGGAAACTGATCTTTTGCGAAACCAAAGATTAACTAGGTCCGGGGATTATGGAATGAGAAGGGAAGGAGCCCATCGGACTAAAACACCCCTTCTTATCCTATCTCTCGATAGGCCTCTACTCAACATCCTTTTAATCAAATTAATAATATAAGCATGTCCTCAACTAATACATACGTATAAATATACATTACAAAAGCATGTCTAAAAGGGTGTAAGATTGCTAACGATAAAATATCATTCAAAATCAAGTAATCCATTTAGCAAGCAAATCATGATATGCAAAGCAAAGAACATAGAGAAATAAACAAAACTTGAGAAAGGATTAGGAGAATGTACCTCGAAAGCGCTACAAAACAAAGAGTTAGTTCACATACTTTAAACAAAAAAACACATCACTAAATCCTAAGCAACAAGTCTCAAGTCTTAACACAAGGTCAGCTCTATCTTTAAATATCAACCTATGTTAATGAATGCACATGAACACATGAGTATGAATGAAGTAGAGATATGAACTATTCATTGGTTTGGATTATTTGTCTTCTGGTTTTAAGCTTACTCAATCATTATTAAAACATAGTATGAACCCTAGGTTAAGAAAAGATCATTTGAACCTTTATTTACAAAGTTGATTAAATCTTTTACTACATTTTGGAAATTCCAGAGAGCAGATCTGAACTTCAAGAACATAGAAAACATGCTTCTGATTGTTGGATCTTGATGATTTTTGCGTATGTTATGCCTCTTTGAGTCTAGTTTTTAACCCAAAAAGAAAATCAAGGTTTGAACAGTTAGATCTCTGAGAAATGGGCAAAAACCAGACGTCACTCAGAGACTTACAACTCTCTGTCTAGAGATCTTGCACGATTTTCGAAAAATAGTAAAAAAATCAGAAATGCTTTTTTTCCTTTTAGGGTATCATCCTAACACATTAAAATACTTAGCAAATATTATTTTGGGTAACAAGTGCTAGATTAAGATCTTGATTTACTTATTTCAAAAGAGTGTTACTGTTCTAAAACTCTGGACAGATTATGGTTGTTCCACAAAACCCTTAATCAAACCATTCTGAACAAGAAATGTAGTAAAAGAAAAAATTACTGTGGTAAAACTTTGTGTTATTGGCACTCTCTAAGTGGTTTCATTCAGTTCCAACGGTCTGATTTCGAACTAAAAATCCTTGATCAAAGGTGGTCATCGAATTCACTACACCATTTGCTCAAGTTCAACTTTCATTTATTAACCCCAACTATTAAACCAATGAGTTGGACTTAAAACCAAACCATTTCTTCTACTATTTGATGGTCATTGAAGACTAAAGACATTGATGTTTGGAGATTTCATTGAAGTATGAATGTACTTCATAAAATCTTAAGACAATGAACCTAAACCATAGGGATTAGTTTAGATTCAAACCACTTCTCCTACCATTTGATGGTCATTGGAGACTAAAGACATACACATATGAAGATTTTAATGAAGTATAAGAGATTTCATAAAACCTCAAAGTAATGAGCTCAAACTATGGGTGAAGTTTGAACTCATTGACTCAATGTACCATAATCAACTTCAATCCCCTCATGAATCATGAGTTCATAAGGACATTGAAGGATTCTAAACACAAGGATCTAAGCAAGACATTGAAATTCTCCCAAACCCAAGGAGTTAGGCATAATCAAAGAAAGGGGCCAAAGTTCACTTCAAGATTTAATTAAGCTTCAAACACTAAACTACTTTGATCCAAATTAGTGAAATGAAAACTCAATCACAATATGTGGTGTATGATGAAATGAGGTGGGAAGAGAGGTTTTGAAAATGTGCAAAAGATCCTAAGTATCTATATATTGTGATTGAGCTACTAAATATACTAATTAGTTTTAGAATCTTTACCTCTAAGTATCCTCAACTTCTTGATTTCTTCAAAGCCTTCCAAGTGATGATCAAACTTCTTCTTTTAGATCTTTTTCTCAACCAAAATCTCTCTATTACTCTCTAATTTGGGAAATATTTAAGGAGAATTAACCTAGGGATCCTAACATTCCATTTTTCCAAGTTGGTAATAATGGGATATACACCTTCTATATATAGGCAATCTTTATTGGTTATTTTGGAAAATTCCCATCCAAAAACCCTAATTCCCACCGCCATTTCAGGGTATAAACCGACCTACTTTAGGACAGGCTGTCACAAAAATGCGGCACTCGGGGAGATAGAAGCAGCACTCAGAAAATGCAGCTGCAGCATTCAGTGAATGCCGGCGCGACTTTCACTGACTGCCAGAACGGCTTTCATGGAATGCCGCAGACAACTCCAGGGACTGCTGTTTTTTAGTAAAAATTCATTTCTTTGCGGCACTTAATGAAATTCGCGGCATTCACAGAATGCATTCCGGTAGTCTAGAGACTGCCGCAGCGGCAACCCGTTATTGCCCCAAAAAGGCCAAAGTGCCATTTTGCTTCCTTTTTACTTTTCCATTCTTTTTCCTTTTGTTTTTGAAGTGCAAGAGCTTTCAGAAGATTTTGAATCATCTTTGGAAATCCTAGATTAGTCGGACGCTTGTCATCATCGGATCTTAGAGGTTGTACTCCCCTTAATTCGACATTTGGTCAAAATTGGGGTGTCTACAGTTTACCCCTCTTCGACAGAGCTTGTGGAGCAATGCGTGTCACAAGTGAATGTCGAAGCCTGTGTGAAGACAAGCCTTTGACCAGACAGTTGAATTTAGGTAAAAACAAAATGCGTTGCAAAAAAACAGTTGTGTGAATGGTTCATGTTGGTCGTGCTCGACAGTGAGCTGCCTACGTATCCCATCAGGAATCAGACCAGGGCGTAGTTCGGGCAAGGGTCAAACACACACACAAGCGCAAGTAGTCACACGGATGGATGCAACTATCTTGTCGTGATGCACATGCTATGCAATGATATTCTTTGAATAGACCTAATTATGCAAATGCCATGCTTACACTATATCATGTCTTCTTTACATTTGACACACATTACATAATGCGTTGGTCAGAGATTATTACCGAACTTTTGACCGATGCAAAAATCCATCGCAGGGGCTAAGAAGAGGCTTTTAACTAAAAATTGAGTGTTGACGCAAATCTGTGGCGAAAAACCAAAAATATAAATCCGTTACACTCTTAACTGGAGGATCGACGTGAATCTGTTACGAAGACAGAGAATGCAAATCCGTTATAATCTCAAAACGAGGATTGATGCAAACCTATTGCGAAAACCGAGAATGTAAATCTGTTACACTCTCAACCAGATGATCGACGTGAATCTGTTACAAAGACCGAGAATTTAAATCCGTTATATTCTAAAAATGTGGGTTGACGCAAATCTATTGCAAAAACTAAGAATGTAAATCCGTTACACTCTCAACCAGAGGATTGATGCGAATCTGTTATGAATATCGAGAATATAAATCTGTTATATTCTCAAAATGAGGATTGGCGCAAATTTGTTGTGAAAACCGAGAATGTAAATCCGTTACACTCTTAACCAGAGGATCGACGTAAATCTGTTACGAAGATCGAGAATATAAATCCGTTATATTCTCGAAACGAGGGTGAACGCAAATTTGTTGCGAAAATCGAGAATGTAAATCCGTTACACTCTTAACTAGAGGATCGACGTAAATTTGTTATGAAGACCGAGAATATAGATCCGTTATATTCTCAAAATGAGGGTTGATGTAAATCTGTTGCAAAAACCGAGAATACAAATCCGTTACACTCTTAACCAAAGGATCGACATAAATCTGTTACGAAAATTGAGAATATTAATCCGTTATATTCTCAAAACGAGGGTTGACGCAAATCTATTGCAAAGACCGAGAATGTAAATCCGTTATACTCTCAACCAGAGGATCGACGTGAATCTCTTACGATGATCGAGAATAAAAATCCGTTATATTCTTAAAATGAGGGTTAACGTAAATCTGTTGCGAAGACCGAGAATGTAAATCCGTTACACTCTCAACTAGAGGATCGACATGAATCTGTTACGAAGACCGAGAATATAAATCTGTTATATTCTCAAAATGAGGGTTGACGTAAATCTGTTACAAAGACCGAGAATATAAATCTGTTACACTCTCAACCAGAGGATTAACATGAATCAATTACGAAGACCGAGAATATCAATCCGTTGTATTCTCAAAATAAGGGTTGGCATAAATCTGTTGCAAAAACCGAGAATGCAAATCCGTTACACTCTTAACCAGAGGATCGACGTAAATCCGTTACGAAGACCGAGAATATAAATCCTTTATATTCTCAAAATGAGGGTTGACCAAAATCTATTGCAAAAATCGAGAATGTAAATCCATTACATTCTTAACCTGATGATCGACGTAAATCTGTTACGAAGACCAAGAATATTGTTATATTCTCAAAATGAGGGTTGACGCAAATCTATTGCAAAAATTGAGAATGTAAATCCGTTACACTCTTAACTAGAGGATCGACGTAAATCTATTACGAAGACCGAGAATATAAATCCGTTAGATTCTCAAAATGAGGGTTGATGCAAATCTGTTGCAAAAACCAAGAATGTAAATCCGTTACACTCTCAACCAGTGGGGTAACCACCTTCAGATCAAAACGAGAGTCAAACAAACTCAAATTCAATTCAACTTTTTGAAATTTGGAGTCCACAGACTTGAATTCAATCTAATTCAAAATTTTGGGGTCAACAGACTCACTTTTCTATTTTTATTTCTGAATCAGGGGTCAATCAGACCCAAATTTACTTCAAAATTCCAAATCAGGGGTCCATCATACCCAAATTTACTTCAAATTTTCAAATCAGGGTTCAATTAGACCCAAATTTACTTTTTTGGGGATAAAAGTGCCAAAAATGGGCGAAATCAGAGGGTTCGAATTCAAATTTCGGGGTTTATTTTGAAATTTGGGGGAAAACCAAAGGCTCCCTGAACCGCCTTACTTGCGGCACACGTGCCAAAATGTGGCAGTACATGACTGCCGCGCGGCAGTTCGTGACTGCCGTAACGGCATTCAGCGAGTGCCGCACCGCATTTCAGAGACTGCCACGCACAGTTCCCCAAGTGCCGTTCTAAGCAGCAGAAACATTTATACCGAGATTTCCAAATCATTTCTCCTTCACTCCTCAACTCTCTCACTCTCGGATCTTCTCTGGAGATTTTTTTTTTCTTTTTCTCACATTGATCCAAGGGGTCTATAGGTAAGTTCCCCTTTGATCCAAGCTTCGTTACTTTCTTTATTTTAGTTGTTTTCTTGAATTTTTCAAAGAATTTACGTTCCGTTCTTTCCCTTTTTTAACAGGTTATGACTAATGGCTCGAGGAGCAAGAAGAAGGCCAAGTACACGACCAGTCCCCACTCCGATCCTTCCTTCCTGCCCCGGGACCCGGACAAACAATTGTCCGCACGAGCATTTCAGCGACAAGTATACACGCTTTCACTCATTCCTTCTCTTTTCAGATTATCCTTTTATGAACCTTATGAAAGTGTTGAAATTATATTATCCCCTATGAATATGATGCATGACGAAACTTCCCATACTTTCGGTGTAATGTGACTATCTTCCTTATGAACCATGTTTGTTCCCATGCTTAGCTTTTCATTCATTTGTTTTATTTATTGTTATTTTTTTTCGAAAAGGACTTATGTCTATCACAACTTTGTACACCTTTCACAAATGCAACTTTTATGCATACGAGTGCTGCAGTCGCCCTTCTTTTATTCATTTGCTTCATTTCTTCTTGTATCCACATGGGTGCGATGTACGCAAATAAAATGAAATTTATACATTCTCTCATAAATATAAATGCCAAGTTTTACAAAGAAAGGATTCCCCTGACTGCTTCAATTGCTCTTTTCATTGATTTTTTTATTCATTTCCCTTCATTCCTATTTTCAAATCTTACGAGTGTATAACAATGAAAACCCTTTTAGAAATATGAATGGCATGTTTGGATCGTTTACCCTTTATTCATACTTACTTTGTTCAATTCTTTCCATTTTTATTTCTTTTGCTGATATTGAATTTCTTAAACTTTTGCAGCTTCAGCCCGACGTGTTGAAAGGGCACGGGAGTTTGGCCCACAGCTTTGAGTGGTTCGGACAGTTGAATTAGACGGTGAAGGGTCTTATTACTGCTGCCAGCTTTGGAGACTTCGTCAAGCTCTTGACGAAGAGCTCGAACGATCTCCGATAGATTCATGCCTTAGTGGAGCGTTGGTGGGACACCACCAACACGTTCCACTTTGATTTTGGGGAGATGACCCTGACCCTGCTCAACTTCTCGATGATTACGCGGATCGCCTTTGGCCGGAAGCATCTGCGGTATCTTACAGACACTGAGTGGGTTTCTAGGAGTGGTCCCGGAGAAGTCCTTGGTCACAGCCATATGGTTCATGGATACATTTAGGTGTCAGCAGGGTTTCACTAACGAGCAGATGACCCGGGGCTTTCTTATGTATATGTTGGGGTGCTCTCTATTGAGCACCAAGGGTGACCGGGTCTCTGTTTCCTTGGTAGCTTCTCTGGAGCACCTGCACCGGATTGACGAGTATGACTGGGCTGGTGCAGGATTAGCCATCCTGTACAAGCATATGGGTAAGATTTCCCGGGGCAGGCCAGCTTCCACCGCTAGCTTCTGGAGAGCGTGGGAGGTACATCCTCTTCTTTCTTTTACTGTTTATTACATTTTTAGAAATTATTTAAACTGTGAGACTCACGCCTCCTCTTTTCCTCTCTTTTTTATATCACAGATTTGGTCCCACGAGTATCTTCACATGATGTCCCCTGAGACCCGCGATCCTGACGCCCTCATCATGCCCCAGGGGCTGAAATGGGTGAAGGATAGAGTCGAGCGAAAGACTGGGGCCCACGATTTTATTTCATTCAGGAACTTCCTAATGAACCTAAGGGAGTAGCACGTTCACTGGCAGTCGTGGCTTGTGGTGCTTCCTGACGCTCGCGTGGGGATCCAGCAGTCGGCTGGTATAACCCGACGAGACGACTACTCAATGGGCCAGATGCCCAGGCGTGGTACTTGGGAGAGAGGGTGACTAGACAGTCATTGGCGGCTCCTGGATTCTTCGTACCACACCCTCCTCCAGACTCTATGAGAGCCACAGACGCACTTCAGGGTGGCGAGCTTACGACTGCTCTGATGGGCTTGGGTATCCATGACTTTATGGTTTCTCCTGCCGGATATCCAGCTTTCCGTGTCGCTAAGCTGATGCCGAAATTCTCTCTGATGGAAGTGACTCAGGTGGGTAAATGAATCCTTCAATCTTTTATGAGTTCTCTTTCATTCTTTATTTATGTTTTATTCTTTTTGTTTACAGCCTGTTCCTGCTGCTGCTTGTCCTCCTGTCTTACTTGAGTGGGATTGGACCATGTTGACTGTCTCGTTTGGCGAGCCTTTTTTGACGACGATCCCCCGGATCTCTCAAGGCATCCCTACTATTCCTCTTGACTATGACATCGTTCTGCGTGCTTATGCAGAGGAGGGCTTGACGTATGCCTACAACGTGAGGCAGTGGGTCCTCGGGCGAGAGTGGATGGTAAGAAACTTATCCTCGCATTTCACTTTGACTTTGATTGTCTCTCACTTTACTAATCTTTATTCTTGGTTCTTGTTTTTAGGCTGAGGGAGCTCGGGCGACTGTCGCGGCTCAGCCGACGACCCAGGTATAATCTTTATTCTTTTATTCATAGTATCTTATTTGTTCTTTCAACATTTTCATCCTCTCTTCTTTCAAACGGAGGAGATTAGAGTCTTGTCCCAGGAGGTGGGATAGCTTCAGTAGCGGCTCCAGCAGTTCGGCATTCCCCTTGGTGATCCTCCTGGAAGTAGCGGTGCGCTTGGAGGTGCGGGACGAGGCGGAGGTGGCGGCGGGGGTAACAGTGGAGGCGAAGGCAGAGGCCGAGGTGGCGGGAGCGGGACAGAGTTGGACGAGGAGCCCCTCAGACATGTGACCCGTCAGACTCGAGGCCGGGGCCGAGGTTGACCACACATGTTTTTTTTTATTTTTATTTTTATTTTCTTACTTTTGAGTGTTTTTGGAAAGACCACATACTTGGATGACTGTATGTATTTATAAACTTTATTTTGATGACAGGTATTAGATAGCCGGGGTAGGATACGTTTAATTCCTTGCATTTCATCTCATGATCACGACCATAGCTTGGTCTTGCATTTCATTTCTTACTGCTCTTTTCTTATTATGCTCTGTGACCATGGTTTGGTCCTTTTATTATCCCTTTTATGACTTTTGTGAATGCCATTGCTTTATTATTCCTTATATGAATGAATGAGTGAATAAATGAATGTGACCATAGCTTGGTCTTGTTGTGCGTATTGCATGATGCGCATGCTTTATTATTTATATTTAATTTTCTGTTTGCAAGTGGGATGAAATGGATACAAACAGGTTCTAGCCAAATGAAACTTCAAACGGCACCCGATTAGGCCTCTGCGGCACTCAGCGAATGCCGCAGCGGCAGTCAACAACTGTCGCCCCGGCATTCGCGAACTGCCACACGGCACTCGGTGATTGCAGCCGCGACAGTCACGGACTGTAGCACCAGCAGTCACGGAATGTCGCGCGGCACTTTCCTGAGTGCCGCCGCACTTTCTTGAATGCCGCCCTGTACTCTGGGCAGCCCTACTTCTATTTATACCCTTCTCTCTTCACAACTCCACAAAACACTTTCTTCTTTCATTCTCTCCTCTTCCAAATGGCCCCCATTAGCTCCCGAATTCTTTTCCCATGGATGGATACCCTCTCTGGTATTGATAAGCTGAATTTTGAGTGTTTCAGACTAAACGATCTCTTCTCTTTCTGCCAAATGTTTCTGAATGCCTGCTTGCTTCGAGCTGCAATTCAGTGCTGGGATCCCTCCCTTCATGTCTTCCGCTTTGGTTCTCATGAGGTCTGCCCTTTATTTGAGGAATTCAGCGCTATTCTCCATATCGACCCTTTTGCGGATCTGATAGTTCCCTCGGTGCAGGCGGGTTACGTTCGTGACTTGGCCACCCTACTCCACATATCCCATAATGCTGCAAGCTCTTTTATACGCGACAGGCAGATTGACTTTGAGCGACTTTCTTCTGTGTATGCCCCCATGGGGAATCCTTATGACGGCGGATATCAGATTATCCGGCGTAGAGCATTATCGATTGCCATGCTATCTTACTTCCTCTTCCAATCGTCTTCCGATATTCTCATACCCATTGCCTGTGGTCTGCGGGAGATGAAGAGTGCGGTCATGCTAGTTCTTGGCGAGACCTTGATGGGTTTGGATCGTGCTTACGCCACCGGGGCCATGTTATCTATGGGGGGCCCTTTTGTCCTGCAGATTTGGCTCATGGAGCGCTTAGATCTCTTCATGCATCCTTTGCACCTTCGTGGGTCTCTTCCCTACGATCGCACTGAGGTTCACAATTTGTTTCTCTCGGATGACGCATGGCTTTATTGGCTCAGAAACCCTTCTCCTGGTGATATTTGCTGGTTTTGCCTAGTTTGGACTTACTGCTCTGTTGCAGTGCGGCTTCCCAGGAAGCCCGGTATCTGGTTTCCTGGTTTGCACGCTACTACTCTCTACATTCCTGGCCGGGTAGTCTGTCAGTTTGGATTAGTTCAAGATGTTGCTGAAGATATTGCTGTGGATTTCACGAGGAGCTCGATCATACGTTCCTCTACTATGAGGGCTTTTGTTGAGGCTTGGCATGACAGGGTAGCTGCTCCCTTTCGGAGGACTCCTACTTCGGCCATTCCTACTGTTGAGTACCTCTCGTAGATTCAGACCCTAGTTGAGAGACTGACTTCATAGACATTCATAGATAAAAAGCAAGACTGGGCGAAGCTTTGTTTTTTACAAAATTTTAGATGGATCCTGTCTATTTTCTTGAGCATCTGAATGTGATGTTCCTCTTTCGTTTCCAGAAAATGTTTTTATGTTTAAGAAAAAGGCGTGCTCTAGCATGTTTAATCAATGTATTTACTCTTTCAGTTTATCTTTAAGTTATGAAAATACTCCTTTCAAAATCTCTTTCCATCTTTAGTTACTTTGCTTTGAATCCTTGCTTGAATCTTTAATCATCCTATACCGTGAATCCTCATTTGATCTCTTACATTACTTATTTTGATGGCCAGGAGATCCAGAGATGGGTTTAGACATTATCTGGGTTCTTCGGTTTGGCAAATGAGGTTTGCCCCTAGTTATGGGGCTCTAAAGTGACTCTGGGAAAACGAGAGTTTGCCCCTAGTTTAGCACAGGGATTTTTGTTTTGTGGACCGAGGGCTTTTGAGAACCCGCCTACTTATCCCCGAATGGGTATCAGGTCCGTAGTAGTTCGGTTTAAGGCTTGACAGAAAGCGCCACTCGGACGTTTTATTAATTTACCAAACCGAGTTGGTTGCCTATGTATCCCCTAGCGGGAATCAGGTCAAGCGTAGTTCATCGAGGTAGGAGGTTTTGAAAGAAGCGGTCTCAAGAAAAGTATTTTTTGAGGCGATCGAGGTTGATTGGTTGTTTGAACTCAACCCCGTCTAGGTCCATGAGATAGGCCGCCCCTCCAGAGAGGAGAGTCTTAATGATGTACAGTCCGACCCAGTTAGGTTTGAATTTTCCTCTGGGTCATAAATGGGCACTTTTAGATCTTTGAGGACCAGGTCACCCTCAACAAGCTTCCTTAGGCGGCCCTTTTTATTGAAAGCACGAGCTATCCTCTTCTGATATCCACGAGTATGGTTTATTGCGGCCAACCTCTTCTCATCAAGCAGCATTAGTTCTTCAAACCTTCCCCTCGTCCATTCTAATTCAGTTGCCTCGCATTCAGCCAGGACCCTGAAAGAGGGTATCTCTACCTCAATTGGAAGAACCGCCTCTATCACGTAAACCAATGAAAATGGCGTGGCTCCCATAGAAGTCCTTATGGATGTTCGGTACCCCCACAGTGCGAATGGCAGCTTCTCATGCCAATCCTTATATGTATCCGTCGTTTTCCCCAAAATTGCCTTGAGATTCTTATTTGCTGCTTCCACTGCTCCATTTGTTTGTGGCCTATATGGAGATGACTGGTGGCGAGTGATCTTGTACTTCTCCAAGAGCAGGATGACCTCTCCTTGGAAGTGACTACCATGGTCGGAGATGAACTCATTCGGGACTCCATATCTTCAAATTGTGTTCTTCTCAATGAAACTCACCACATCTTTGGCTTTCAAGTCGCATACGAGGCCGTCTCTACCCATTTGGTAAAATAGTCAATTGCCACGATTATGTATCGGTGCCCGTTGGAAGCTTTTGGGACTATCTCACCGATGATGTCAATCTCCCACACGGAAAATGGCCAGGGCGTGGTCATACTATAGAGCTGCGATGGTGGGGTGTGCATTAGATTTGCATGGATTTGCCATTTATGGCACCTTCTGACATAATCACAGCAGTCTTTGTCAAAAGTTGTCCAGTACTACCCTTGTCGGATGATCTTCTTTGCTAGCGTGTGCCCATTCATGTGGGGCCCACATACTTCTTCGTGTATTTCCTCCATCATTCTCTTAGCTTCTGTCCCATACAGACACTCCAAATTATACCCGGTATAGGATTTCTTCCATAGCTTATCCGTATAAATTATAAATTGGGCAGAGAACCTTCGGATCGCCTTTCTGTCTTTTCCTGGATCTCCCTCGGGGTACTCTCCTTTCTTAATGAAATTCCAGACATCCGTGTACCATGGCAACACATTTCCCTCCTCTATCATCGCGATCATCTCGAATGAAGGTTGGTTTCTGATTTGTATGTTGGACAATGGAAATTCTACTAGTCAACATAGGCTTTTCGAACAGGTATTTCAGTGGGTCCATTCGGGAGATTAGGACATCGGGAAAGGCTAACATGTAATGCCTGAGGCGACGGGTATACCAGACTAGGGCCCAACAGGCTTTTTCTATGGGTGAGTATTTTAGTTCGTATCCGATCATCCTCTTGCTCAAATAATAAATAGCTTTTCTATATGCCCCTCTTCCCCTTCTTGGGCCAACATACACCCCATTAAACCCTCAGACACAGAAAGGTACAACAATAAAGGCCTCCCGGGTGAGGGTGGTGATAGGACAGGTGGGTTTTGGAGGTAGGTTTTGATTTTATCAAAGGCTTGTTAACACAAGGTATCCCATTCAAACTTTTCTCCTTTTTTGAGTAACTTGAACAATGGGTCGCAGGTTATGGTGAGCTTTGAGATGAAACGACTTATGAACTGTATTCTACCCAGAAATCCCCTTAGCTCTTTTTCATTCTTGGGCGGTTGCATTTTGACTATGGGCTTTATCTTGGCTGGGTTCACCTCTATCCCTCTCTGAGTTATGAGGAATCCTAAAAGCTTGCCGATGGTGACTCCGAAGGTGCATTTTTGCGGGTTCAACCTCATTCTGAATTCCCTCAACCTCCCGAAGAATTTTTTCAATGCCCCTAAATGTCCTTCTCTCTCCTTAGATTTTACAATTCCTTATGTATCATGTCATGCAATAATGTTGTAGCGGCTCGCTGATATGTCGCCCCTGTATTCTCGAGGCCAAATGGCATCACCCTATAGCAATAAGTTCCCCATGGTGTGATAAAGGTGGTTTTCTCCCTATCCTCAGGCGCCATTAGAATCTGGTTGTACCCTGAGAACCCATCCATGAAAGACAGAAGCTCATGCCCGGCGGAGTTATCGACGAGGACGTTGATATGTGGTACAGGGAAATCGTCTTTAGGGCTTGCTTTGTTTAGGTCCCAAAAATCAACGCAAACCCTAACACGACCATCCTTTTTCGGGACAAACACTATATTGGCGATCCATTCTGGGTACTCGGTGACCATTAAGAATCCGGCTCTTAACTGCTTTTCAACTTCTTCTTTGACTTTGAGTGCCCATTCAGGCCTCATTCACCTCAATTATTGTTTTACAGGTTTCGAATTAGGGAAGACGGGGATGTGGTGTTGGACTATTTCTAGATTAATGCCTGGCATATCATTATAAGACCATGCAAAAATATCTTTGAATTCACTTAATAGTTTGATTAATTTTTCGCTTTCTTCTTTGCCAAGTGTAGAGCCGATAAAGACATTTTGAGGATTATTTTCATTTCCCAGATTAATTGTTAGAGTGTCCTCAATGATTTTACATGCAGATTCTTTTTCTTTTTCAATTAATTTTTATAATTCAATGGGTATTTCATGATCATCAAATTCATTAAGCGCATTCGAGTAGGCAGAATTAGTCATGCTTTCATTGATTTTCTTTGGAGTGATTACAACAGACATGGAAATTGAAAGATGCCTCATTTGGGCCATTACAGACTCTGGGTGTGGGGGATACCTATCACTAGACTCAAAAACCCACTCCTTCTTGCTCTCTCCTCCCAGATCAGTGATGAAACATTCTTCTAGATCCCCTGTCTTGGTAATTTCCTCCATCTCTTCTTTCTCGGGCCCTTCTTTGTCGGTCTTCTCCTGATCTTCCCCATTTTCCTCATTCTTGGCTGCCTCATCCACCAGACCTTCAATGTATATAACTTTTGTGCTCCCTTCATCTAGAAGATCTTTCAGGACCGAGCCATCTAGCGTACCAATCCAATCCTTGGCAGTAATCGACTTAACATGCGTCTGTAAGTATGGATCTTTATACGCTGAGAACTCGTGGGGGAAGAAGATCTCAAACCCTGGCTTCAGACTTTTATCTTTCTGATCCACCCACGGTTTTGGGAAGCCGCAAAAGGGGAAATCTTCTCCTTCCTTCACAAAGTATCCGTCATCCGTCGCCTTCTTCTTCTCTCTCAGCTCTTTCTTTGATGGTTGATACTCCAGACCATGAGTGTGAGTCTGAGTGGCGATATTCAGAAATTCCGGCAGACCTTGATGATTCTTACCCAATCCCATGCCTGGAAAGAAACCCATCTTCTTCATTAACCCTGCGACCAACAGGCTTGCGTACTGATCGAAGTAAAGTGGCAGGAACTCTCTTTGCTTCTCACCTTCCAACATATTAATGAATTCGAACCCTCCCAGTCCTGTTTCTTCTTCCTGGAACTGTACCTCCAAGACCGACGCACTTGATGAATCTTCAGATCGACGAACCTAACTATCCCCGAGAATATCACATACCTTGTTCTTCCAGACACACTTGACTTTCTGATGAATCGTGGATTGTATGATCCCAAAACTGTCTAGCCACGGCCTTCTCAGCAGTAGATTGAAAGAAGCAAGTATGTCGATGACCTGAAATTCGGCTTCCTTTTTCACAAGCCTGACAGCTAGATGGAGGAGAACTATTCCCATGACCGTCTCTAAGTGTTGTCATATGCCCTCTCCTTTTGCTTGGACGGTACGAACGTTGTTTCATCCAAACCCATGCGCTTGGCGGCTCGGAACGGACACACGTTTAAAGCGGATCCATTCTCAACAAGACAGGAAGGTACGGTGTTCCCCAGACATTCAACAGTGACATATAATGGCTTATTGTGAGCAGGCCCTCCCGGAGGTAGGTCATCTGATGAGAAGGTAATCGCCAGAGTCGGAATCCTACTGATCATCCCCATGAGGTCTTCTGATTTTGCATCAATGAAAACGTCAGATTGGTTCAAAGTGTCCAAGACTGGCTGCCTGTGACCCTGTCTTCTTCAGCTTCTTCGTCCACCTTTCCTTTTCCCTTGTCTAGATCCTTCCTTGGGTGATCTTCCTCTAGTTCATGTAGCTTGAAGTGTCTGCCCAATCGGGTTAAATGACTGACTTCTTCCCTCATCCATAAATTGTCGGTCTCTGAAACCCTTCCCAAATTCTCGTTTTTGGTTCTCACCTCTTCATCACTTTTGTACCACAAATCATCCTCTATCTGATCTATATTGCCTGTCTCCTGAACCCACCAATGCATCTGTCTCGCTTTTTCTTCTTCGCATCCCTTCGACATGTCCTCCAAGGTATCGATAGTAAGCTTTTCCACCAGTTGATAAGGCCTTCTTGGTGTCCCGGCCTTAGTGATTAGCCTAGATGGATCGAAGATGGTTTCTTCTATCCCCAAGAAATAGAGGCCTTGCGGTGGTGGTACAGTATGGTGATTTGGTAGCAGATTTCTTGTGATATTCGGAGCTCTGACGAGTGGTTTTGATATCACCTTGTTATCAATTAGATCTTGGATTTTGTACCTTAATCTCATGCATCAATCCGTCGAATGGCCCTTCTGTTGGTGAAATTTGTAAAAGAGATCCCCTTGAAAATTTGGCAGAGGCGAATTTGGTAGAGGTCGAGGTTCCAACTGACGAAGGTGCCCTTTTGCTAACAACCTATTGAGAGCAGTGGATAGTGACACTCCTAGATCCGAGAATTTTCTTGGTGCTTTGTCCCCTCCTCTCCTCGGCGTTATGTCAAATTTCCTCTCCGGCCCGTTCAGTGCATTGACATCGGTGGGGCCAGAGTGACCCCCCGTTTGTCCTCCATTAGACCCATAGCTTAGCCTTCTGTAATGATTTGGCTGTTCCTCCTTCTTTATCACTCCCTCTTGGATTACATCTTCGATCCTAGTTCCTACATCAAATACCTCAGCAAAACTGTTGATTGACTGAAATCTCATTTTCTCTTGATAGACAGGTTGAAGATTCTTCATCAACATTCGGATCTGGTCTTTCTTAGATGGCCTCTGTACCATTTTAGCTGCCTTCCCTCTTCAGCGGCTCAAGTATTCAGCAAAAGACTCTCTGTTTCTTTGCCGGGTGGTCTCCAGATCTCTGACGTTAACATCCAAGTCCTGATTGTACTCATATTGCGCCACGAATGCTTTGATCACTTCCTCCCAGACCTGGGTCTTGCTTGGTCCGAGAGTGAGGTACCAGGACAAGGCAGCTCTAGTTAAAGTTTGTTGGAAAAGGACAGCTATCATGGTGGTGCTTAGTCTGCTTGGTTGGAAAGCTCTGATACACATCCATACATGACTACGAGGGTTCACCGTTCCGTCGAACTTATCAAAAACTGGCATCTTAAAGCCGGCCAGCTGCGTATCATGGACCCCATCATACAGACCTTCCAACTCCATCATATAAGTGTCGACCCCTTGAGCCTTACGCATCACCCTTTCCAGCTTCTCGATCTTTTCGGTCAGTAGCCTCTCTTTCTCAGCTTTTTCCCTTTCCCTGTTGGCCTGCAGCGCATCAATCCACTGTGCCTCCTGATCATCAAACCAATCTCCTTCTCCCCCTAGAGGCGGGTCCACAACAGGCGGTACTACAGGCGGTGGTCGACGATTCAGTGCTTCTATCATTCCCATCATACGGTTCATGTTTTTGGCTTGTCGCCTCATTTGTTCTGCTTGTTGTTCTACCAGTGTTCTTAACCCGGCTACTTCCTCGTTGTTCCTTTCTTCTGCCATTTCAGCGTCTTCTCGTCTTACCAGCCTCGCCGTGGGATCCCTAAACTAGGCTTGATTTGAACTTGATGCTATTGTTGCCCCTATAATAAGTTTTAAAATTTCTTTTAAAGACGTTTATCTGCTTCCTTTTGTCATACAAAGACATTTGGTAAAAAAAGACTTTCTTTTATATGTCACACGGATGCAATGCATGTGTGTGTGTGTGCCTACTCTATATGCCAAAGAAAAGAAAATCCTAATTCTAACATATAAACACATAAGCATATAAGATCCTCACCCATGTCAAGTGCGCCAACTTCACCTTTCATTGTGATCTTTATTACCCCCTCAAAGGTTGGAAATTCATTTGAAAAGCATTTCTTTAAATGATGAGATTTTTTTAAAAAACGATTGTCAAAGATTTTGAATCTCTTATTTGAGGATGTGGAAATATTTCTCAATAAAGATGATTGGGTTAAAATTTTGTTTTGAAATTTTTTTGAAAAGCAATTTCCATAAATTTTGAATTCTTCAAGGATGGGGATGTGCAAATATACCTCAACAAAGGTTGATTTGGAATTTTAGTCAAAGAAAATTCCAAAGATTTTTTGAAAGAGCGGTTAGAATCAAAATTTATTTATTTTCAAGGATGTATTTCAAATACCCCGGGGGTAGATGGATCACATGATCAGATCATTATCGTACTTTTCATGAATTCGGATACATACAAGGTCAATGATGTTTAGTTAAACATGATATAAGAGACGTAATCTTATAATCAAAGTTCAACATGTTCCCTAAATGTCATGGGACACGAAGGGAATTGCTCAAAAGTGATTAAGAGTTTACACATCTTCTATCAGGCAAGCATCATCATCATTTCAAGTAATCCCTTCCGGGCATACAAAACTTCCTAGCACATAATCCTAATCAAGAATTGATTTCCTAAGATTTGAAAGGTTCTATGGAAGCTACTATGCAAAAGCTGGGTTTTATTCAAATAAGGGACCCTTGACACACCCTATAGGATGCTTCATATACCAACACATGGTACGAGATCAAGGGTGATCACACAGTCCCATGATGACTTGACCGACCGGGTTGCCCCGAGTCTCCAAGGTCATAGTTCCGTGCAATCGACTGGTTGGACATGCAAGTGAAATGTAACAGGCATACAAAAATTAATGAATTCAATTAAAAGGACATTTTTCAAGTCTAATCTTCGAGTGAACCCAAAATCAGGAATTCTGGTCTGCAAAACCAGAGATTCCAGGTTCGATCCCCAGCAGAGTCACCAGATTGTTGATACCGGCATTTGGGCCCACTATAGTTCAAATCATCATTCTTTTAAATTTCAAATACAAAGAGTCGCCACTTAATTTTTAAAAGGAAAAATTAAGAAACCATTTCAAAAGGAAACTGGTCATTTGCGAAACCAAAGATTAACTAGGTCCGGAGATTATGGAATGAGAAGAGAAGGAGCCCATCGGACGAAAACACCCCTTCTCATCCTATCTCTCGATAGGCCTCTACTCAACATCCTTTTAATCAAATTAATAATCTAAGCATGTCCTCAACTAATACATACGTATAAATATACATTATGAAATCATGTCTAAAAGGGTGTAAGATTGCTAACGATAAAATATCATTCAAAATCAAGTAATCCATCTAGCAAGCAAATCATGATATGCAAAGCAAAGAACATAGAGAACTTACCCGGGATCCAGCCGTGAATATTAAACGTGCAATGCATGCGAATAAGGGAAAATCCTAAGAAAGGGGTCTCTAATCACACATATACATATAAGGCAACTCCTAGTTCTAAGGTATCGTACATGGAGTCAAAAAAACAATGAAATCGAGAAATAAACAAAACTAGAGAAAGGATTAAGAGAATGTACCTCGAAAGCGCTACAAAACAAAGGGTTAGTTCACATACTTCAAACAATAAAACACATCACTAAATCCTAAGCAACAAGTCTTAACACAAGGTGAGCTCTATCTTTAAATATCAATCTATGTTAATGAATGCACATGAACACATGAGTATGAATGAAGTAGAGCTATGAACTATTCATTGGTTTGGATCATTTGGCTTCTGGTTTTAAGCTTACTCAATCATTATTAAAACAGAGTATGAACCCTAGGTTAAGAAAAGATCATTTGAACCTTTATTTACAAAGTTGATTAAATCTGTTACTACATTTTGGAAATTCCAGAGAGCAGATCTGAACTTCAAGAACATAGAAAGCATGTTTCCGACGGTTGGATCTTGATGATATTTGAGTATGTTATGCCTCTGTGAGTTTAGTTCGTAACCCAAAAAGAAAATCAAGGTTTGAACGGTTAGATCTCTGGGAAATCGGCAAAAGCCAGACGTCACTCAGAGACTTAAAACTCTCTGTCCAGAGATCTTGCACGATTTTTTTGAAAATAGTAACAAAAATCAGAAATGCTTTGTTCTTTTTAGGGTAGCCTCCTAACACATTAACCTACTTAGAAAAAATCATTTTGGGTAACAAGTGCTAGATTAAGATCCTGATTTGCTTATTTCAAAAGAGTGTTATAGTTCTGAAACTCTGGACAGATTATGGTTGTTCCACAAAACCCTTGATCAAACCATTCTAAACATGAAATCTAGTAAAAGCAAAAATTACTGTGGTAAAAAATTGTGTTATTGGCCTTCTCCAAGTGGTTTGATTCATTTCCAACTGTCTGATTTAGAACTAAAAATCCTTGATCAAAGGTGGTCATCGAATTCACTGCACCATTTATTCAAGTTCAACTTTCATTTGTTAACCCTAACTATTAAACCAATGAGTTGGACTTAAAACCAAACCATTTCTTCTACCATTTGATGGTCATTGAGGACTAAAGACATTGATGTTTGGAGATTTCATTGAAGTATGAATGAACTTCATAAAATTTTAAGACAATGAACCTAAACCATAGGGATTAGTTTAGATTCAAACCACTTCTCCTGCCATTTGATGGTCATTGAAGAAAAAAGACATACACATATGAAGATTTTAATGAAGTATAAGAGACTTCATAAAACCTCAAAGTAATGAGCTCAAACTATGGGTGAAGTTTGAACTCATTGACTCAATGTACCAAAATCAACTTCAATCCCCTCATGAATCATGAGTTCATAAGGACATTGAAGGATTCTAAACACAAGGATCTAAGCAAGACATTGAAAGTATCACAAACCCAAGGAGTTAGGCATAATCAAAGAAAGGGGCCAAAGTTCACTTCAAGATTTAATTAAGCTTCAAACACTAAACTACTTTGATCCAAATTAGTGAAATGAAAACTCAATCACAATATGTGGTGTCTGATGAAATGAGGAGGGAAGAGATGTTTTGAAATTGTGTAAAAGATCCTAAGTATCTATATATTGTGATTGACCTACTAAATATACTAATTAGTTTTAGAATCTTTACCTCTAAGTATCCTCAACTTCTTGATTTCTTCAAAGCCTTCCAAGTGATGATCAAACTTCTTCTTTTAGCTCTTTTTCTCAACCAAAATCTCTCTATTACTCTCTAATTTGGGAAATATTTAAGGAGAATCAACCTAGGGATCCTAACATTCCATTTTTCCAAGTTGGTAATAATGGGATATACACCTTCTATATATAGGCAATCTTTAGGGGTTATTTTGGAAAATTCCCAGCCAAAAACCCTAATTTCCGTCGCCATTTCAAGGTAAAAATTGACCTACTTTAGGACAGGCTATCACAAAAATGTGACACTCGGGGAGATAGAAGCAGTACTCAGTAAATGCACCTGCGGCATTCAGTGAATGCCGGCGCGGCATTCAGTGAATGCCGGCGCGGCTTTCACTGACTGCCGGAACGACTTTCATGGAATGTCGCAGATAACTCCAGGGACTGCCCTTTTTTAGTAAAAATTCATTTCTTTGCAGCAGTTAATGAAATTGGCCCAAGTTTTGTTCTGCCTCTTTTTTTCTTTTTCTTTCATTTGCAGCAGTTAATGAAATTGCCCTTTTTTTAGTAAAAATTCATTTCATTTCATTTCTTTCCAGAGACTGTCGCAACTGCAACCCGTGACTGCCGCAAAAAGGCCCAAGTGTTGTTCTGTCTCTTTTTTTCTTTTTCTTTCTTTTTCCTTTTATTTTTGAAGTGCAAGAGCTTTCGGAAGAGTTTGAATCATCTTTGGAAATCCTAGATTAGTCGGACGCTTGTCATCATCGGATCTTAGAGGTTGTACTCCCCTTAATTCGACGTTTGGTCAAAATTGGAGTGTCTATAGTTTGCCCCTCTTCGACAGAGCTTGTGGAGCAACGCATATCACAAGTGAATGTCGAAGCCTCTGTGAAGACAAGCCTTTGACCAGACAGTCGAATTTAGGTAAAAATAAAATGCGTTGCAAAAAATAAACTGTGCGAATGGTTCATATTGGTCGTGTTCGACGGTGAGCAGCCTACATATCCCATCAGGAATCAGACCAGGGCGTAGTTCGGGCAAGTGTCAAACACACACACAAGTGCAAGTAGGCACACGGATGGATGCACCTATCCTATCGTGATGCACATGCAATGCAATGATATTCTTTGAATAGACCTGATTATGCAAACGCCATGCTTACACTATATCATGTCTTCTCTACATATGACACACATTACATGATGTGTTGGTCAGAGATGATTACCGAACTTTTAACCGATGCAAAAATCCGTCGCAGGGGCTAAGAAGATGTTTTTGACTGAAAATCGAGGGTTGACGCAAATCTGTTGCGAAAATCAAGAATGTAAATCCGTTACACTCTTAACCGGAGGATCGACGTGAATCTGTTATGAAGACCGAGAATATAAATCCATTATATTCTCAAAACGAGGATTGACATTAATCTGTTATGAAGACCGAGACTATAAATCCGTTACACTCTCAACCAGAGGATCGACGTGAATCTGTTACGAAGACCGAGAATATAAATCCGCTATATTCTCAAAACGAGGGTTGACGCAAATCTGTTATGAAAACCAAGAATGTACATCCGTTACACTCTTAACCAGAGGATCGACGTAAATTTGTTACGAAGACCGAGAATATAAATCTGTTATATTCTCAAAACAAGGGCTGACGCAAATCTGTTGCAAAACCCGAGAATATAAATCCGTTACACTCTTAACAAGATAATCGATGTAAATCTGTTACGAAGACCGAGAATATAGATCAATTATATTCTCAAAATGAGGGTTGACGCAAATCTGTTGCAAAAATCGAGAATGTAAATCCATTACACTCTTAACCAGAGGATCGACGTAAATCTATTACGAAAACTGAGAATATGAATCCGTTATATTCTCAAAACGACGGTTGACGCAAATCTGTTGCGAAGACCGAGAATGTAAATCCATTACACTCTCAACCAAAGGATTGACCTGAATCTGTTACGAAGACCAAGAATATAAATCCGTTATATTCTCAAAACGAGGGTTGACGAAAATTTGTTATGAAAACCAAGAATGTAAATCAGTTACACTCTTAACCAGAGGATCGACGTAAATTTGTTACGAAGACCGAAAATATAAATCTGTTATATTCTCAAAATAAGGGCTGACGCAAATCTGTTGCAAAAACCGAGAATATAAATTCGTTACACTCTTAACAAGAGAATCGATGTAAATCTGTTACGAAGATCGAGAATATAGATCAGTTATATTCTCAAAATGAGGGTTGACGCAAATCTATTGCAAAAACCGAGAATGTAAATCCGTTACACTCTTAACCAGAAGACCGACGTAAATCTGTTACGAAAACCGAGAATATTAATCCATTATATTCTCAAAATGAGGGTTGACGCAAATCTATTGCGAAGACCGAGAATATAAATCCATTACACTCTCAACCAGAGGATCGACGTGAATCTGTTACGAAGACCGAGAATATAAATCCGTTATATTCTCAAAAAGAGGGTTGACGCAAATCTATTGGAAGATCGAGGATGTAAATCTGTTACACTCTTAACCAGAGGATTGACGTGAATCTGTTACGAGGACCGAGAATATGAATCCGTTATATTCTCAAAACAAGGGTTGACGCAAATCTGTTGCGAAGACCGAGAATGTAAATCCGTTACACTGTCAACCAAAGGATCGACGTGAATCTGTTACGAGGACCAAGAATATAAATCCGTTAAATTCTCAAAACGTGGGTTAATGCAAATCTGGTGCAAAAACCGAGAATGTAAATCTATTACACTCTTAACCAGAGGATCGACGTAAATCCGTTACGAACACCAAGAATGTAAATCCGTTACATTCTCAAAATAAGGGTTGACACAAATCTGTTGCAAAAACCGAGAATGTAAATCCGTTACACTCTTAACCAGAGGATCGACGTAAATCTGTTACAAAGACCGAGAATATAAATCCGTTATATTCTCAAAATGAGGGTTGATGCAAATCTGTTGCAAAAATCGAGAATGTAAATCTGTTACACTCTTAACCAGAGGATCGACGTAAATCTGTTACGAAGACTAAGAATGTAAATCCATTATATTCTCAAAATGAGAGTTGATGCAAATCTGTTGCGAAAACCGAGAATGTAAATCCATTACACTCTCAACCAGTGGGGCAACTACCTTTAGATCAAAACGAGAGTCAAACAAACTCAAATTCAATTCAACTTTTTGAAATTTGGAGTCCACAGACTTGAATTCAATCTAATTCAAAATTTTGGGGTCAACAGACTCACTTTTCCATTTTTATTTCTGAATCAGGGGTCAATCAGACCCAAATTTACTTCAAAATTCCAAATTAGGGGTCCATCAGACCCAAATTTACTTCAAATTTTCAAATCAGGGGTCAATCAGACCCAAATTTACTTCTTTGGGGACAAAAGTGCCAAAAATGGGCGAAATCTGGGTGTTCGAATTCAAATTTTGGGGTTTATTTTGAAATTTGGGGGGAAACCAAAGGCTCCCTAAACCGCCTTACTTACGGCGCACGCGCCTAAATTCAAAAGTCTGTGACTGCCACGGGGCAGTTCGTGACTGCCGTAACGGCATTCAGCGAGTGCCGCACGGCATTTCAGAGCCTGCCGCGCACGGTTCCCCAAGTGTCGTTCAATGCGGCAGAAACATTTATACCGAGATTTCCAAATCGTTTCTCATTCACCCCTCAACTCTCTCACTCTCGGATCTTCTCTGGAGATTTTTTTTTCTTTTTCTCACATTGATCCAAGGGGTCTATAGGTAAGTTCCCCTTTGATCCAAGCTTCGTTACTTTCTTTATTTCAGTTGTTTTTTTGAATTTTTCATAGAATTGACGTTCCATTCTTTCCCTTTTTAACAGGCTATGGCTAGTGGCTCGAGGAGCAAGAAGAAGGCCAAGTACACGGCCACTCCCCACTCCGATCCTTCCTTCCTGCTCTGGGACCTGGACAAACACTTGTCCGCATGAGCGTTTCAGCGACAGGTATACGCGCTTTCACTCATTCCTTCTCTTTTCAGATTATCCTCTTATGAACCTTACGAAACTTCCCATACTTTTCGTGTAATGTGACTATCATCCTTATGAACCATGTTTGTTCCCATGCTTAGCTCGTCATTCATTTGTTTTATTTATTGTTATTTTTTTTCGAAAAGGAATTATGTCGATCACAACTTTGTACACCTTTCACAAATGTAACTTTTATGCTTACGAGTGCTGCAGTCGCCCTTCTTTTATTCATTTACTTCATTTCCTCTTGTATCCACATGGGTGAGATTTATGCAAATAAAATAAAATTTATACATTCTCTCATGAATATAAATGCCAAGTTTTACAAAGAAAGGAATCCCCTGACTGCTTCAACTGCTCTTTTCATTGATTTTTTATTCATTTCCCTTCATTCCTATTTTCAAATCTTATGATTGTATAACAATGAAAACCCTTTCAGAAATACGAATGGCATTGTTTGGATCGTTTACCCTTTATTCATACTTACTTTGTTCCATTCTTTCCATTTTTATTTCTTTTGCTGATATTAAATTTCTTCAACTTTTGTAGCTTCAGCCCGATGTGTTGAAAGGGCATGGGAGTTTGGCTTACGGCTTTGAGTGGTTCAGGCAGTTGAATCAGACGGTGAAGGGTCTTATTACTGCTGTTGGCTTTGGAGACTTCGTCAAGCTCTTAACGAAGAGCTTGAAAGATCTCCGACAGATTCATGCCTTAGTGGAGCGTTGGTGGGACACCACCAACACGTTCCACTTGGATTTTGGGGAGATAACCCTGACCCCGCTCGACTTCTTGATGATTACAGGGATCGCCTTCGGCGGGGAGCGTCTGCGGTATCTTGTGGACACGGAGTGGGACCGAGTGGAGCCATTGCTAATATTGGTCCCGGAGGAGTCCTTGGTCATAGCCATATGGTTCATGGATACATTTAGGGGTCAGTAGGGTTTCTTATGTATATGCTAGGGTGCTCTCTGTTGAGCACCAAGGGTGACCGGGTCTCTGTTTCCCTGGTAGCGTCTCTGGAGCACCTGGACCGGATTGACGAGTATGACTGGGGTGGTGCAGGATTAGCTATCCTGTACAAGCATATGGGTGAAATTTCTCGGGACAGGCCAGCTTCCACTGGTGGCTTCTGGAGAGCGTGGGAGGTACATCCTCTTCTTTTTTTTTACTGTTTATTACATTTTCAAAAATTATTTAAACTGTCAGACTCACACCTCTTCTTTTCCCCTCTTTTTTATATCGCAGATTTGGTCCCACGAGTATCTTTGCATGATGTCCCCTGAGACCCGCGATGCTGACGCCCTCATCATGCCCCAAGGGCTAAAATGGGCGAAGGATAGAGTCGGGCGGAAGACTGGGGCATACGATTTTATTTCATTCAGGAACATCCTGACGAACCTAATGGAGCAGCACGTTCACTGGCAGTGGTGGCTTAGGGTGCTTCCTGACGCTCACGTGGGGATCTGGCTGTCGACTGGGTATGACCCGACGAGACGACTACTCGATGGGCCAGATGCCCAGGCGTGGTACTTGGGAGAGAGGGTGACTAGGCAGTCACTGACTGCTCTAGGATTCTTCATGCCACACCCTCCTCCAGACTCTATGAGAGCCACAGACGCACTTCAGGGTAGCGAGCTTATGACTGCTCTGATGGGCTTGGGTATCCATGACTTCGTGAATTCACCTGCCGGATATCAAACTTTCCGTGTCGCTAAGCTGATGCCGAACTTCCCTCTGATGGAAGTGACTCAGGTGGGTAAATGATTCCTTCAATCTTTTATGAGTTCTCTTTCATTATTTATTTACGTTTTGTTCTTTTTGTTTAAAGCCTGTTCCTACTGCTGCTCGTCCTCCTGCCTTACCCGAGTGGGATTGGACCATGTCGACTGTCTCGTTTGGCGAGCCTTTCTTGACCACAATGCCCCGGCTCTCTCAGGGTGCCCCTACTATTCCTCTTCACTATGACGTCGTTCCGCGTGCTTATGCGGAGGAGGGCTTGACGTGTGCCTACAGCGTGCGGCAGTGGGTCCTAGGGCGAGAGTGGATGGTAAGAAACTTATCCTCGCCTTTCACTTTGACTTTGATTATCTCTCACTTTACTAATCTTTATTCTTGGTTCTTGTTTTTAGGCTGAGGGAGCTTGGGCGACTGCCGCGGCTTAGCTGAGGACCCAGGTATAATCATTGTTCTTTTATCCTTAGTATCTTATTTGTTCTTTCAACATTTTCATCCTCTCTTCTTTCACACGGAGGAGATCAGAGTCTTGTCCCAGCAGGTGGGGCACCTTCAGCAGGGGCTCCAGCAGTTCGGCATTCCTCTTAGTGATCCTCCTAGAGGTAGCGGTGCCCCTGGAGGTGCGGGACGAGGCGAAGGTGGCGGCGGGGGCAGCAGTGGAGGCGGAGGCAAAGCCCGAGGTGGCGGGAGTGCGACAGGGCCGGAGGAGGAGCCCATTAGACGTGTGACCCGTCAGACTCGAGGCCAGGGCTGGGGTTGACCACACATGTTTTTTATTTTATTTTATTTTATTTTATTATTTTCTTACTTTTCAGTGTTTTTGGAGAGACCACATACTTGGATAACTGTATATATTTATACACTTTATTTTGATGACAGCTATTAGATAGCCGAGGTAGGATACATTTTATTCCTTGCATTTCATCTCATGATCGCGACCGTAGCTTGGTCTTGCATTTCATTTCTTACTGATCTTTTCTTATTCTGCTCTGTGACCATGGTTTGGTCCTTTTATTATCCCTTTTATGACTTTTGTGAATGCCATTGCTTTATTATTTCCTTATATGAATGAATGAGTTGATACATGAATGTGACCATAGCTTGGTCTTGTTGTACGTGCTGCATGATGCGCACACTTTATTATTTATATTCAATTTTCTGTTTACAGGTGGGCTGAAATGGATACAAACAGGTTCTGCCCAAAATGAAACTTCAAACGGCACTCGATTAGGCCTCAGCGGTACTCAGTGAATGCCGCAGCGGCAGTCAACAACTGCCGCCCCGGCATTCACAGACTGCCACACGGCACTCGGTGATTGACGTGGCGGCAGTCACGGACTGCCGCATGGCACTTTCCTGAGTGCCGCTACACTTTATTGAATGCCTCCCTGTACTCTGGGCAGCCCTACTTCTATTTATACCCTTCTCTCTTCACAACTCCGTAAAACACTTTCTTCTTTCATTCTCTCCTCTTCCAAATGACCCCCATTAGCTCCCAAATTCTTTTCCCATGAATGGATACCCTCTCTGGTATTGATAAGATGAATTTTGAGTGTTTCAGACTAAACGATCTCTTCTCCTTCCGCTGAATGTTTCTGAATGCTGGCTTGCTTCGAGATACGATTCAGTGCTGGGATCCCTCCCTTCATGTCTTCCGCTTTGCTTCTCATGAGGTCTTTCCTTTATTTGAGGAATTCAGTGCTATTCTCCATATCGACCCTTTCGCGGATCTGATAGTTCCCTCGGTGCAGGCGGGTTACGTTCGCGACTTGGCCACCCTACTCCACATATCCCGTAATGCTGCGAGCTCTTTTATATGCGACAGGCAGATTGACTTTGAGTGACTTTCTTCCGTGTATGCCCCCATGGGGGATCCTTATGATGGCGGATATTAGATTATCCGGCATAGTACATTATCGATTTCCATGCTATCTTACTTCCTCTTCCAATCGTCTTCCGACATTCTCATACCCATTGCATGTGGTCTGCGGGAGATGAAGAATGCGGTTATGGTAGTTCTTGGCGAGACCTTGATAGGTTTGGATTGTGCTTATGCCACCGGGGCCATGTTATCTATGGGGGCCCCCTTCGTCCTGCAGATTTGGCTCATAGAGCGCTTGGATCTCTTCGTGCATCCTTCGCACCTTCGTGGGTCTCTTCCCTATGATCGCATTGAGGTTCACCTTTGTTCCGCTCGAATGACGCGTGGCTTAATTGGCTCAGCTTTGCTGGTTTTGCCAAGTTTGGACTTACCGCTCTATTGCAGTGCGGCTTCCCAGGAAGCCCAGTATCTGGTTGCCTAGTTTACATGCCACTACTTTCTACATTCCTGGCTGGGTGGTCCGTCAGTTTGGATTAGTTCAAGATGTTGCTGAAGATATTTCTGTGGATCTCACGAGGAGCTCAATCATACGTTCCTCTACTGTGAGGGCCTTTGTTAAGGCTTGGCATGACAGCGTAGTTGCTCCCTTTCGGAGGACTCCTGCTTCAGTCGTTCCTACTGCTGAGTACCTCTCACAGATTCTGACCCTAGTTGAGAGACTGACTTCATAGACATTCATAGATAAAAGTAAGACAGGGCAAAGCTTTATTTTTTTACAAAATTTCAGACGAATCCTGTCTATTTTCTTGCGCATCTGAATGTGATGTTCCTCTTTCGTTTCCAGAAAACATTTTTATGTTTAAGAAAAAGGCGTGCTCTAGCATGTTTAATCAATATATTCACTCTTTCAGTTTATCTTTAAGTTATGAAAATCCTCCTTTCAAAATCTCTTTCCAGCTTTTGTTACTTTGCTTTGAATCCTTGCTTGAATCTTTAATCATCCTATACCGTGAATCCTCATTTGCTCTCTTATATTACTTATTTTGATGGCCAGGAGATCCAGAGATGGGTTTAGACAGTCTCTAGGTTCTTCGGTTTGGCAAACGAGGTTTGCCCCTAGTTATAGGGCTCTGAAGTGATTCTGGGCAAATGGGAGTTTGCCCCTAGTTTAGCACAGGGATTTTTGTTTTATGGACCGAGGGCTTTTGAGAACCCGCCTACTTATCCCCGAATGGGTATCAGGTCCGCAGTAGTTCGGTTTAAGGCTTGACGGAAAGCGCCACTCGGACGTTTTATTAATTGACCGAACCGAGCTGGTTGCCTACGTATCCCCTAGCAGGAATCAGGTCAAGCGTAGTTCATCGAGGTAGGAAGTTTTGAAAGAAGCGGTCTCAACCAAAGTATTTTTTGAGGCGATTGAGGTTGATTGGTTGTTTGAACTCAACCCCGTTTAGGTCCATGAGATAGGCCGCCCTTCCAGAGAGGAGAGTCTAAATGATGTACGGCCCAACCCAGTTGGGTTTAAATTTTCCTCTGGGGTCATAAACGGGCACTTTCAGTTCTTTGAGGACCAGGTCACCCTCAACAAGCTTCCTTGGGCAGACCTTTTTGTTGAAAGCACGAGCTATTCTCTTCTGATATCCACGAGTATGGTTTATTGCGGCCAACCTCCTCTCATCAAGCAGCATCAGTTCTTCAAACCTTCCCCTCATCCATTCTAATTCGGTTACCTCGCATTCACCCAGGATCCTGAAAGAGGGTATCTCCACCTCAATTGGAAGAACCGCCTCTATCCCATAAACCAATGAAAATGGTGTGCCTCCCGTAGAAGTCCTTATGGATGTTCGGTACCCCCACAGTGCAAATGGCAGCTTCTCATGCTAATCCTTATATGTATCCGTCATTTTCCCCAAAATCGCCTTAACATTCTTAATTGCTGCTTCCACTGCTCCGTTTGTTTGTGGCCTATATGGAGATAACTGGTGGTGAGTGATCTTGTACTTCTCCAAGAGCGGGATGACCTCTCCTTGGAAGTGACTACCATGGTCGGAGATGAACTCATTCGGGACTCCATATCTGCAGATTATGTTCTTCTGAATGAAACTCACCACATCTTTGGCTTTCAAAGTCGCATACGAGGCCGCCTATACTCATTTGGTAAAATAGTCAATTGCCACGATCATTATCGGTGCCCGTTGGAAGCTTTTGGGACTATCTCACCGATGATGTCAATCCCCTACACAGAAAAAGGCCAGGGCGTGGTCATACTATAGAGCTGCGATGGTGGGGTGTGCATTAGATTTGCATGGATTTGGCATTTACGGCACCTTCTGACATAATCACAGTAGTCTTTGTCCAAAGTTGTCCAGGAATACCCGTGTCAGATGATCTTCTTTGCTAGCATGTGCCCATTCATGTGGGGCCCACATACTCCTTCGTGTATTTTCTCCATCATTCTCTTAGCTTCTCTCCCATACAGACACTCCAAATTATACCCGGTATAGGATTTCTTCCATAGCTTATCCGCATAAATTACAAATTGGGCGGAGAACCTTCGGTTTGCCTTTCTGTCTTTTTGTGAAGCTCCCTCGGGGTACTCTCCTTTCTTAATGAAATTCCAGACATCCGTGTACCATGGCTACTCATTTACCTCCTCTATCATCGCGATCATCTCGAATGAAGGTTGGTTTCTAATTTCTATGGACAATGGTATCATGGTGACTCCCGCAGGTATTTGTATCATTGAGGCCAAGGTTGCTAAGGATTTGTATGATTGGGGCCAAGGAAGGTAGTGAAATGATATTTCTTTGAACTATACTTTTAGGCTCTCTAGTTAGTCATGGTAAGGCCTCAACTTCTCATGCTTTACCCTCCAATCACCTCGCACCTGGGATATGATCAAGTTAGAGTCCCCGAAGACATCGATCCTTCCAACTTTTAGGGCTAAGGCTGCTTCCATCCCAATTATGCATGCTTCGTACTCCGCGGTGTTATTAGTTGAGTCATACCTGAGTCTGACGGCCAGTGAGGTAGGGGTTCCATCGGATGCTATTAGAATGACTCTAACCTCGTAGCCTAATTGGTTGGCGGCCCAATCGAAATACATCTTCCACAGATCCCCTCAACTCTATTACCCCTTCGTCGGGAAACTTGAACTCCCCTTTCTCCTCAGACTCTATGGCAAGGTCGGCTAGGTATTCAGCAACGGCTCTTCCTTTAACAGATTTAGAAGTGACATATCTGATATCAAATTCGGACAGCATCATGGTCCAACGGGAAATTCTACTGGTCAAGACAGGCTTTTCGAATAGGTATTTCAGTGGGTCCCTTCGGGAGATTAGGACAACGGGAAAGGCTAACATGTAATGCCTGAGGCGACGGGTACACCAGACTAGGGCCCAACAGGCTTTTTCTAAGGGTTAGTATTTTAGTTTGTATCTAGTCATTCTCTTTCTCAAATAATAAATAGCTTTTTCTACATGCCCCTCTTCCCCTTCTTGGGCCAACATACCCCATTGAATCCTCGGACACAGAAAGGTACAACAATAAAGGCCTCCTGGGTGAGGGTGGTGATAGGACAGGTGGGTTTTGGAGGTAGGTTTTGATTTTATCAAAGGCTTGTTGACACAGGGTATCCCATTCAAACTTTTCTCCTTTTCTGAGTAACCTGAACAACGGGTCACAGGTTAGGGTGAGCTTTGAGATGAAACTGATTATGAACTGTATTCTACCCAGAAATCCCCTTAGCTCTTTTTCGTTCTTGAGCGGTTGCATTTCGACTATGGCCTTTATCTTGGTTGGGTCTACCTCTATCCTTCTCTGAGTGATGAGGAGTCCTAACAGCTTCCCGGTGGTGACCCCGAAGGTGCATTTTTACGGGTTCAACCTCATTCTTAATTCCCTCAACCTCCCAAAGAATTTTCACAACGCCCCTAAATGTCCTTCTGTCTCCTTAGATTTTACAATCATATCGTCTATGTACACCTCTACTTCCTTATGTATCATGTCATGCAATAATGTAGTAGCGGCTCGCTGATATGTCGTCCCTGCATTCTTGAGCCCGAATGACTTCACCCTATAGCAATAAGTTCCCCATGGTGTGATAAAGGTGGTTTTCTCCCTATCCTCGAGCGCCATTAGAATCTGGTTGTACCCTGAGAACCCATCCATGAAAGACAGAAGCTTATGCCCGACGGTGTTATAGACGATGACGTCGATATGTGGTAAAGGGAAATCGTCTTTAGGGCTTGCTTTGTTTAGGCCCTGGAAATCAACGCAAACCCTAACACGACCATTCTTTTTCGGGACAGGCACTATATTGGCGATCCATTATGGGTATTCGGTGACCATTAAGAATTCGGCTCTTAACTGCTTTTCAACTTCCTCTTTGACTTTGAGTGCCCATTCAGGCCTCATTCGCCTTAATTTTTGTTTTACAGGTTTCGAATTGGGGAAGACGGGGATGTGGTGTTGGACTATTTCTGGATCAATGCCTGGCATATCATTTTAAGACCATGCAAAAACAACTTTGAATTCACTTAATAGTTTGATTAATTTTTTGCTTTCTTCTTTGCCAAGTGTAGAGCCGATAAAGACATTTTGAGGATTATTTTCATTTCCCTGATTAATTGTTAGAGTGTCCTCAATGATTTTACATGCAGATTCTTTTTCTTTTTCAATTAATTTTTGCAATTCAATGGGTATTTCATGATCATCACATTCATTAAGCGCATTCGAGTAGGCAGAATTAGTCATGCTTTCATTGATTTTCTTTGGAGTGATTACAACAGACATGGAAATTGAAAGATGCCTCATTTGGGCCATTACAGACTCTGGATGTGGGGGATACCTATCACTAGACTCAAAAACCCACTCCTTCTTGCTCTCTCCTCCCAGATCGGTGATGAAACATTCTTCCAGATCCCCTGTCTTGGTAATTTCCTCCATCTCTTCTTTCTCGAGCCCTCCTTTGTCGGTCTTCTCCTGATCTTCCCCATTTTCCTCATTCTCGGCTGCCTCCTCCACCAGACCTTCAACGTATATAATTTCTGTGCTCTCTTCATCTAGCAAATCTTTCATGACCGAGCCATCTAGCGCACCAATCCAATCCTTGGTAGTAATCGACTTAACAGGCATCTGCAAGTATGGATCTTTATATGCAGAGAACTCGTGCGGGAAGAAGATCTCTAACCATGGCTTCAAACTTTTATCTTTATGATCCACCCATGGTTCTGGGAAGCCGCAAAAGGGGAAATCTTCTCCTTCCTTCACAAAGTATCCGTTGAGCATTTTCAGATAAGGGTCCAAAGGTGCATCAGTCGCCTTCTTCTTCTCTCTCAGCTCTTTTTTTTATGGTTGATACCCCAGAC
Source organism: Hydrangea macrophylla (assembly GCA_033977485.1). Taxonomy (NCBI): domain Eukaryota; kingdom Viridiplantae; phylum Streptophyta; class Magnoliopsida; order Cornales; family Hydrangeaceae; genus Hydrangea; species Hydrangea macrophylla. The sequence goes on from CM066990.1 coordinate 38,126,913, forward strand.
TATGAGTGTGAGTTTGAGTGGCGATATTCAGAAATTCCGGCAGACCTTGAAGATTCTTACCCAATCCCATGCCTGGAAAGAAACCCATCTTCTTCATGATCCCTGCGACCAACGGGCTTGCGTACTGATCGAAGTAAAGTGGCAGGAACTCTTTTGGTTTCTCACCTTCCAACATATTAATGAATTTGAACCCTCCCAGTCCTGTTACTTCTTCCTGGAACTATACCTCCAAGACCGGCGCGCTTGATGAAGCTTCAGATGGACGAACCCAACTATCCCCGAGAATATCACATACCTTGCTCTTCCAGACACACTTGACTTTCTGATGAACCGTGGATGGTATGGCGCCCAAATTGTCTAGCCACGGCCTTCCCAGTAGTAGATTGAAAGAAGCAGGTATGTCGATGACCCAAAATTCGGCTTCCTTTTCCACAGGCCCGACATCTAGATGGACGAGAACTATTCCCATGATCGTCTTCTGAGTGTTGTCATATGCCCTCACCTTTTGCTCGGACGGTACGAACGTTGTTTCATCCAAACCCATGCGCTTGGCGGTTTGGAATGGACACACGTTTAAAGCGGATCCATTGTCAATAAGACAGGTAGGTACGGTGTTCCCCAGACATTCAACAGTGACATATGATGGCTTATTATGAGCAGGCCCTCCTGGAGGTAGGTCATCTGATGAGAAGGTAATAGCTAGAGTCAAAATCCTACTGATCATCCCCACGAGGTCTTCTAACGTTGCATCAATGGAAACGTCGGATTGGTTCAAAGTGTCCAACACTGCCTGCCTGTGATGTTTTGAAGCGATCAGTAAACCCCAAATAGTGATGCTAGCCTGAGTTTTCTTTAACTGTTTCAAGACCATGTCTTCTTCCACTTCTTCGTCCACCTTTCCTTTTCCCTTGTCTAGATCCTTCCCTGGGTGATCTTCCTCTAGTTCGTGCGGCTTGAAGTGTCTTCCCGATCGGGTCAAATGACTGACTTCTTCCCTCATCCATGAATTGTCGGTCTCCGAAACCCTTCCCAAACCCTCATTTTCGGTTCCCACCTCTTCATCACTTTTGTACCATAAATCATCCTCTATCTCATCTATATTGCCTGTCTCCTGAACCCACCAATCCATCTGTCCCACTTTTTCTTCTTCGCATCCCTTCGACATGTCCTCCAAGGTATAGATTGTAAGTTTTTCCACCAGCTGATAAGGCCTTCTTGGTGTCCCAGCCTTAGTGATTAGCCTAGACGGATCGAAGATGGTTTCTTCTATCCCCAAGACAGAGGCCTTGCGGTGGTGGTACATCATGGTGATTTGGTAGCGGATTTCTTGTGACATTCGGAGCTCTGACGGGCGGTTCTGATATCACCTTGTTATCAATTAGATCATGGATTTCGTGCCTTAATCGCATGCATCGATCCGTCGAATGGCCCTTCTATTGGTGAAATTTGCAAAAGAGATCCCCTTAAAAATTTAGTGGAGGTGGATTTGGTAGAGGTCGAGGTTCCAACTGACGAAGGTGCCCTTTTGCTAACAACCTATCGAGAGTAGTGGATAGTGACACTCCCAGATCTGAGAATTTTCTTGGTGCTTTTTCCCCTCCTCTCCTCGGCATTATGTCAAATTTCCTCTCCGGCCCATTCAGTGCATTGACATTGGGGGGGCCAGAGTGACCCCCGTTTGTCCTCCATTGGACCCATAGCTTGGCCTTCTGTAACGATTTGGCTGTTCCTCCTTCTTTATCACTCCCTCTTGGATTGCATCTTCGATCCTAGTTCCTACATTAAATACCTCAGCAAAAGTGTTGATTGACTGAAATCTCATTTTCTCTTGACAGACAGGTTTAAGGTTCTTCATCAACATTCGGATCTGGTCTTTCTCAGATGGCCTCTGTACCATTTTAGCTGCCTTCCCTCTCTAGCGGCTCAAGTATTCAGCAAAAGACTCTCTGTTTCCTTGCTAGGTGGTCTCCAGATCCCTGACGGTAACATCCAAGTCCTGATTGTACTCATATTGCGCCACGAATGATTTGATCACTTCCTCCCAGACCCGGGTCTTGCTTGTTTTGAGAGTGAGGTACCAGGATAAGGCAGCTCCGTTTAACGTTTGTTGGAACAGGACGGCCATCATGGTGGTGCTTAGTCTGCTTGGTTGGAAAGCTTCGATACACATCCGTACATGACTGCGAGGGTTCCCCGTTCAGTCAAACTTATCAAAAACTGGCATCTTAAAGCCAGCCGGCAGCGTCTCGTGGACCCCATCATACAGACCTTCCAACTCCATCAGATAAGTCTCGACCCCTTGAGCCTTACGCATCACCCTTTCCAGCTTCTCGATCTTTTCAGTCAGTAGCCTCTCTTTCTCAGCTTTTTCCCTTTCCCTGTTGGCCTGCAGCGCATCAGTCCTCTGTGCCTCCTGATCATCAAACCAATCTCCTTCTCCTCCTAGATGCGGGACCACTGTCACACCCCGATTTTTGGACAACCAAATACCCATTCAATAATATCCCAACCAGTATTTAATTACCCAAAAATCTGAGAGTGAAAACCAATCAACTTGTCACACATTTTAAATAGTAAACTTTGCTGAAAAATGTTCCTCTTTAAAATAATTCACAAACATTAAGTAACAAAAAAAATAATCATTTTCATTGAGATCTCCATGATAAAATTCTAAGTTACAATTTACAATAATAAAGAGAATTCCATTGCCATAACAAAATAAGAAATCCACATTTTTACAAAACTTGAATCAGAGCTACTACAATCGTCCCATAACCCCAAAAAAATAAAATACAACATGGCCCACAATACCAAGAAATAAATAAATCAAGATCACGAAGCAAAATAAATAACAATTAAAATCCACTCGTAGATCTCTGAATCACAAAATTTACTCCAACCGCTAACATGAACTATTCCTGAAAATAAGAACCCGGCTACACTTCACGAAGAACGCACCCGGTGATAAAATCACACCGGTCAGTACACACGGTACTGGTGTGAGTTAAATAAATAACATAATAACAAAGTCTTAGGGATAACACACAGTCCCTTAGAAAATACCACACTGCAAAATAAGAAATTTATCGGGCAAGAGAGTAGTTCCACTCACACATCAGGACAAGCGGTAGTTTCCTTCAATGTGGTGGCAGTGGCTCCAACCCCTAATAAACACAACTGAAAACTTACCGGTCGGATATCTATGGTGAGTCAGCCCTGCATAAAAGTTAGTGGACCCACCATCCTGTAATATATAGTTATCACAAATCAAGCAAATAAGTCAGTAAACAACATTTCCACATTCTAACTTAAACGTCTCATTCATTATTCTAAACTTATCAGTCTTATGAAATACTCCATTGGCATTTTTTAATAGCCTTTAATTATCTTTGTGTTCCCTAGGTTCACCACTTGGCCACCCTCCATGGTACAGCCCACACATATATCCCATGTGTGCCCGGACATACTACCAACACCCACTCCGGTGCCAGTTTGGTTGGGGTATCAACCAAACCAGGTATACACAACGGACGGCTGGTCAATATGTCACGACGTCTATACAATATAAGCCAAGCATAAGGCTTAGGCCAGCTTGATCACGAAGCCACTGGCAAAAAGTACACTCCACAAGTCTTAAGCCAGCTTGATCACGAAGCCACTGGCAAAAGAGTGCTAGCTACCAAAAACAATAACACAACAACGGGGAGCGGTGAACACTAAAGAACTATGTTGCAATTATCACTTATTGTTCGTATTATCCCCAATAATTGTGAATTTCACGTTTATCAAATAGTTCCGTCTTATCATCCAATCACATCTCTAACTTTTAGATGTATTCCAATTTCTTACAATAAAGGGTTTTATCAATTAACCCATAATAATTCTTCCCTCAATAATTTCCAATCAAATTACAAGATTCCCAATATACTATTCAACGTATCTAATTTACTCCTTTTTATCAAAATGACCACATAATAAGGTCAGTTATTTCAGGTACAATAATCTCAACCCAACATTCAAAATTAGCCTACATGAAACCCATAACAAAAATTCAAATTCTCATATCGTAAAGTATTATAACAGTCGTTCCACAATATTTTCATCGGACTCAACGTTAATGACTATTACCCTTTATTTTTTATCAACATTATATGAGAATTCATGTATCTCTAAGTAATTTTCGTTAAGTCAAACGAATGAATAAAAAATAACACAACGAATCATATTTCTACAATTTCGTACATTTTAATATACTAAAAACTGCTACTGAAATCTTTAATTTCTGCCCAAACGGTGCAGAATCATGAAAAATATCATTAGACGAAAAACGTGCAGAATCACGTTTTACATGAGACTCGCGGACAGAATGTTCAAATTCAAAGCCACGATTTTCTAATAATTTTCTAAAGTTTCTACAACTGTGTGAATTACAAATAAAACGAATTTCACATATATTTCCTAACAAACATGAATATTTCACATATGTTTTTTATCAAACTAACGATTCACCTAACCCTTTCGAATACCCTAATGTCATGATCGCAAAGTCACACGAAGGGGAAAGAAACTATCTAAATTACTTCAACAATAGCGTGTATCCATTACAAAGATTTAACCCTAACAATTAAATTAAACATGTACTATTTTAATTTACTCACATATACATATATACATACGTGTATATATATACTCGGATATACAAAATTTAACTCACCTCGTTGATCAAAAATCAACCACCACGAATGCTTCGCGATTCCCCACGTGCCCACGAACCCTAGACTCTTCTCCTTTCTTCACCCTTTTCTTCTCTTCTTTCTCTTCTCTCTCTTTCTCTCTGTCTCTCTCAATTGCGGCTGTGTAAAGGAAAGGGATTCCTAACCCTATTATTTTATTATGTAAGTATACAAGATGCACACCTAACTTATTAGTATATTAACACACACACCCGTACATACTAACACACATACCCGCACACATCTACACACACATGTAAATCCCGTTTTTCTTTTTATGGGCTCACAAAAGTGACTCATATGAGCCCAAAATGTAACTCAAACCACTAAAATGGCTAACCCAAAGGGTACTTATGCCCCGGGTACTTAATTTTAATATCAGATACACTGTTTGACACATTCGCGGGCCTGTTATTCTATATAAAAAAATAAATACATATCAACCCTTCATTTTTTTTTTATAAATTTAAATTAATAAAATGTAGCATTCGAACTAAAGGGCTCACTAATGATTTAATTTATATGTCCACCAAACACTTAAAATTTTCAAACATGTTTCTTACATAGGCACACTCATATAATATTGCTAACTGAAAATAATTATTAAAACAATTATTTACACACTTAGAAATTTTAGGGTTGTTACATTCTACCCTCCTTAAAGAAATTTTGCCCCGAAATTTGAAGCAACGTTATACGTACAAAACAATTATGAATAAAATTAAGCACGCAATTTCATACAAAATTGTGATTACGTTTTAACTCTCAACCATACGAGACCAAGTACGCCGAGCAACTAATCCAAACAAGGAAACCCTCATATATATACTTTATTCTCGAATAATTAATCGTCAAAAGGTAATCAACAACATAAAGTTTGATGCAAAGATTGTAATTATAAACTATGCATGTAACATGCTCACATTTAATCAATGATTTAACTACATGCTCATGTTTACCTTTTACCATGTCCCGAACTCCTACTACTCGGGATACCCAATACTTACAACTCAAATGTATAGCTTCAAGATCATTCAGAACCTTTCACTATGAATAAGAATACCCGTCCAAATTAATAAGCTGTTGTAGATATAAGAAAACCCCTGGCTCAATATACACTCCCGAAAAAAATCTAAGGCATAGAAATTCCATGTTGAGAGATACGATAGATGCAGCAGTAGAATATCAGCCGATAATACCAGCTTCATAATAAGAAATCCAAAATACCCGTTGATAGATAAGAAATCCCAGAATACCAATAGTAATAGAATCCGCTTCAGAAAACCATAATAATCAATAGAGATGAGAAGGCTAGAAAACCAGTTGATAAGATAAGAAATCCAGAAATCCAATCCTTGCCTCCACTTGCCGTACAAAATTTCTCAAGCCCATCGTATTCACCCACATAACTATTCCATAAACGAAAATAGAACTCCCCTCGATACAACCCCAATATACCAATACAAGATACATGCACTAACATGCAAATTTAACCATTATCCTATATGCTCATACTTGGTCTCAAAAATAACATGCAGTTAATACCAAGCAAGGAAGCAAATCAATATGTACGAGCATACGGTTCACAAACTACTACTACGATATAAAGACATTATTTACATTACAAAGCACATAGCAACAAGAAGCACGTAGAAGCACATACTCCCAATCCCAAAGAAATTCGCAAACCTAAAGCTCTGACAAGCCCATAAACTACGATCTGAGAATCACTTAGACTCGCTAAGCTAACCTTAAGCTCTGATACCAAACTGTCACACCCCGATTTTTGGACAACCAAATATCCATTCAATAATATCCCAACCAGTATTTAATTGCCCAAAAATCTGAGAGTGAAAACCAATCAACTTGTCACACATTTGAAATAGTAAACTTTGCTGAAAAATGTTCCTCTTTAAAATAATTCACAAACATTAAGTAACAAAAAAAAAAATCATTTTCATTGAGATCTCCATGATAAAATTCTAAGTTACAATTTACAATAATAAAGAGAATTACGTTGCCATAACAAAATAAGAAATCCACATTTTTACAAAACTTGAATCAGAGCTACTACAATCGTCTCATAACCCCAAAATAATAAAATACAACATGGCCCACAATGCAAGAAATAAATAAATCAAGATCACGAAGCAAAATAAATAACAATTAAAATCCACTCGTAGATCTCTGAATCACAAAATTTACTCCAACCGCTAACACGAACTATTCCTGAAAATAAGAACCCGGCTACGATCCACGAAGAACGCACCCGGTGATAAAATCACACGGGTCAGTACACACGGTACTGGTGTGAGTTAAATAAATAACATAATAACGAAGTCTTAGGGATAACACACAGTCCCTTAGAATACCACACCGCAAAATAAGAAATTTATCGGGCAAGAGAGTAGTTCCACTCATACTTCAGGACAAGCGACACTTAATGAAATTCGCGGCATTCACAGAATGTCGTCCGGCAGTCCACAAAGTACCGCAACGGTAACCCGTGACTGCCGCAAAAAGGCCCAAGTGTCGTTCTGCCTCTTTTTTTTCTTTTTCTTTCTTTTTTTCCTTTTGTTTTTGAAGTACAAGAGCTTTCGAAAGAGTTTGAATCATCTTTGGAAATCCTAGATTAGTCGGACGCTTGTCATCATCGGATCTTAGAGGTTGTACTCCCCTTAATTCAACGTTTGATCAAAATTAGGGTGTCTACACCACTTTCTTCTCTGGCCCGCCTGGGCGGCCAAAGCAGCCTTCTTTTCCTTCAGAGTAGCCACGTCTCTAGGAGCCATCTCTATGAAACCAAGGAAAGATACATGTCAGCTACATATGAGATTGATCAAATAGCGAGGCAATCAGAAAATAGATAAAAAAAAAAAAAGTACCAGCGATGATCGGAGGGAACACGGGAGCTTTAAACTGATGTTTGGGCTTGGAGAAGGTCCTCTGATCCCCTATCCGGGTCAGCAGTTTGTTAACGTCCGTAGGGTCCTCGGCTAAAGACAAGATCCTGGCCTAGCACTTGTCGGGAATACTGGGTGGGGTCGGCTAATCCCACTACAGAATAAAGGGAAGTTAGCTCTACAATAATAGCAAAGTAAAAAAACAAGAGAGAAGAGATGAGCTTACTCCTCAACTTCCTCGCCCTGCAAGTCCTTAACTGCATTCCTGAGGCCTTCTCACAAAACCTGAGGGTGGATACTTGGAAGAATTTTTTCTTCCACCCTCTATTGTTGCTCGGGTAGTTGACTATGATTATCCTCCCCTGCTTGGCTCCCAGCGAAAAGAAGCCAGCTTCCCCGTGAACCGGAAATGATCGGTGTGTCCAAAAAAACTCATGTATGGTGAGCTCGTAACCGAGAATTTGGGGCCCCCATCAAGAACCTCTACCCATTCAGAGTGAGTTGTCAAGGAGCAATCGCGAGATATATCAGCACGTCCTGGGCTAAAGGTAAAGGGAAAGATGAAGGCCCACCATAAGGGCGTCCTCGTAAAGGGTAACGAAACCTGACTGGTAGAAGTGAGCCCCATCGGCGTGTATGGCCAAGGAATAATGGTCGGGGATGTTGTACCTATCCCTGATCGGACCTAGGTCTGGGGTATGCAAGATGCTAACGATCGACTCGCAAGCAAAGACTACGTCGGGGCTATTCGGCACTGACGCCTCATCGTCCGACCCCCTAAACACCGAGGCAACTGAGAGATCCTAAACTGCCTCGTCATTGGACACTCGAATGGAAATCCTGCCCTCGCTATGTTGGTCGGATGGAGTCACGGCGGGGGGATCCAGGCTGGTATCAGGGGTACCCGACCTAGATTATTCGTCTTCTGATCAGTATGACGAATTGAAACCAGAGTGACACATCTCTGGAGCTCCTATGGTGGGATGAAACAGTAACTAACGACCTAAGAAAGGGTTGAAAACCCCAAGCCTAAGGTACAGGGGAGGCAAGCCTAAAAGCCTATAGGGCAACTCGTATAAGGCTCTCAGGTAATGTAGCACTCGGTCAACACTACCCTGGGGTATCCCGACTGGTTCAAACGCTCCACCAGGTAGGATGTACTACCTGACCTAAACAAGAAGGTGAACATAAGGAAGAAACAATCCCACTCCCGTACGAGTCCTAGTGGATTCTCGCTCTCCAGCTTCACTTGGGAAAGGAGGTCTTGATCGGATGCTTTTATTTCTCTCAACCCGCTCGGTAGACTAAGAGGATAGGCAGCAGGAGTAGCAAAAATGTGCAAGTGTTCCTTATATAGGTAGTGCGGACGATCCAGATTACATGAAATCTGACGGTCAGGAAATTTTGCCACCTAGATCATATTGCAACTGTCACCTTGGGCAGACCAAGCGGTGCCTCAAAAGGTGTGCCCATTAAATGCACGACATGACGGTTTGATTGCGATGCAACTGTTCGGATACATTCACGCCAACCTCGTTGAGTCCTGACCAGACCAATCACTCTGTGACACATGACAGGCACCGACCATAAGCCACCGTGACAACCGCTCGGTCCGGGTCCCGCTAGATCAAGGCGACTGGTCAAACCCCAAGTAATGTTCCGGGCCGTGTCCCGAATGGTTTTCTAGAGCCATACAAATTTTCAACTCTCATTTGATGAAGCATCATATTAGCCTCGGAAATGGGGGGCAGCTGATATGTACAAAAATAGTAATCAAAGGTTAATCTCTGCCACTTTAGCAAAGAGTGCCAGATCATCCGTTAATTACGCCTCGTGCGTAGCTGTCCCGAGCTGTGTATCCAGAACCGTTCGGTGGCGCTCGGTCACCAGTCAACAAGTCGGGAACTCAATCTGTGTCCGCCTCATTTTCAAGGTTACCTAGAAGCTCTTCGTGGCGTGTTCTATGACATTCCAAGCAGTTTCTTATCTCATCTAGAAGATTATGGAAAGTTTTCTGACTCAATTAGGGAACTCCTTTGATTTGTGTTAATCACTCTTTATTTTATTCAACTGCCCTTTTCGGGCCACTTACCTTGTACAACTTTGTTCTTGAAACCATTAAGAGTTGTTATAAAGGTATGTTATGTTTGTTCTAGCAATAGATAAACTTGTTCCCTCCATAAAATTAATGTTGAAAGCTTTCAGTTGGTATACCTACTTGGTACTTAATAATGAGATTTAAGGCAGGTAGTTGCTTTAATTACATAAAATCTGAGTCACTGCAGGTACAACCAAAAAACATATTACATCGCATTGATCATATAACTTTCCTTACCTGCTCATCTCATCATCAACCTGCATACATGAAATATAATCCACTTATCAAAATTCAATGACATTGACCAGGAAAGCCGAAACAACATTTGATTTACACAGAACAACATTTGATGCAAATGGAACAACATTTGACGATCCATGGAACAACATTTAATTTGCACGGAACAACATTTGATGCTCTGGAACAACGTTTGACGGTCCATAGAACAATACTTGATTTGCACGGAACAACATTTGATGATCTGGAACAACATTTGACGGTCCATGGAACAACATTTGATTAAAATAGAACAACATTTTACGATCGATAGAACAACATTAGACGATGCATGGAACAATATTTGATTTGCACAGAACATTTGATGCTCTGGAACAACGTTTGACGGTCCATGGAACAACATTTGATTAGCACGGAACAACATTTGATGATCTGGACAACATTTGACGGTCCATGGAACAACATTTGATTAAAATAGAATAACATTTTACGTTCGATAGAATAACATTTGACGATGCATGGAACAATATTTGATTTGCACAGAACAACATTTGATGCTATGGAACAACATTTGACGGTCCATGGAACAACATTTGATTTGCACGGAACAACATTTGACGATCTGGAACAACATTTGACGGTCCATGGAACAACATTTGATTAAAATAGAACAGCATTTTACGATCGATAGAACAACATTTGACGATGCATGGAACAACATTTGATTTGCTCGGAACAACATTTGATGCTATAGAACAACATTTGACAGTCCATGGAACAATATTTGATTTGCAAGGAACAACATTTGATGATCTGGAACAACATTTGATGGTCCATGGAACAACATTTGATTAAAATAGAACAATATTTTACGATCGATCGAACAACATTTAACGATGCATGGAACAACATTTGATTTGCACGGAACAACATTTGATGCAAATGGAACAACATTTGACGATCAATGAAACAACATTTGATTTGCACGGAACAACATTTGATGATCTGGAACAACATTTGACGGTCCATGCAACAACATTTGACTAAAATAGAACAACATTTTACGATCGATAGAACAACATTTGACGATGCATGAAACAACATTTAATTTGCATGGAACAACATTTGATGCAAACGGAACAATATTTGACGATCCATAGAACAACATTTGATTTGCACGAAATAACATTTGATGCTCTGGAACAACATTTGACGGTCCATGGAACAACATTTGATTAAAATAGAACAAAATTTTACGATCGATAGAACAACATTTGACGATACATGGAAAAACATTTGCTTTGCACGGAACAACATTTGATTAAAATAGAACAACATTTTACGATCGATAGAACAACATTTGACAATGCATGGAACAACATTTGATTTGCACGGAACAACATTTGATTCTATGGAACAACATTTGATGGTCCATTGAACAATATTTTATTTGCACGGAACAACATTTGATGATCTGGAACAACATTTGACGGTCCATGGAACAACATTTGACTAAAATAGAATAACATTTTACGATCGATAGAACAACATTTGACGGTGCATGAAACAACATTTGATTTGCACGGAACAACATTTGATGCAAACGGAATAACATTTGATGCTCTGGAACAACATTTGTCGGTCTATGGAACAACATTCGATTAAAATAGAACAACATTTTACGATCGATAGAACAACATTTGACAATGCATGGAAAAACATTTGCTTTTGCACGGAACAACATTTGATGTAAATAGAACAACATTTTCTCATCATAAAACAACATTTGATTTGCACGAAACAACATTTGATGCACTGGAACAAGATTTGACGGTCCATGGAACGACATTTGATTAAAATAGAACAACATTTTACGATCGATAGAACAACATTTGACGATCCATGGAACAACAATTGATTTGCATGGAACAATATTTTATGCAAATAGAACAACATTTTCTCATCATAGAACAACATTTGATTTGCACAGAACAACATTTGATGCTCTAGCACAATATTTGACGGTCCATGGAACAACATTTGATGAAAATATAACAACATTTTACGATCGATTGAACAACATTTTACGATGCATGGAACAACATTTGCTTTGCACGGAACAACATTTGATGCAAATAAAACAACATTTTCTGATCATAGAACAACATTTGATTTGCATTGAACAACATTTGACGGTCCATGAAACAACATTTGATTAAAATAGAACAACATTTTACGATCCATAGAACAACATTTTACGATCCATGAAACAACATTTGATTTGCATGGAACAACATTTGATGCAAATAGAACAACATTTTTTCATCGTAGAACAACATTTGACGGTCCATGGAACAACATTTTATTGAAATAGAACAACATTTTACGATCTATTGAACAGCATTTGAATGGAATCCATGGCATAGTACGGTCCATCCTATTCATATTACTGCGTCTGACAACATGACTGATCAATGCACTATTGACTTGACAATTCCTTCACGGACTGATAAGGCTCCATCTTCCTGATTTCCTACGTATAATGAATGGAATCCTATTCATAGTACGGTCCATCCTATTCATATTACTGCGTCTGATAACATGACTACTCAATGCACTATTGACTTGACAATTCCTTCACGGACTGATAAGGCTCCATCTTCTTGATTTCCTACATATAATGGATTGATTTACTCCAAGGAGCACAACCATTTGCAATCATTAAGTAATCTACACGCTACGTGGGAAATTCCTACACATGGATAGAGGTGAGTCTTCCCGTGGTTCATCATCCCGACATGGTTTAACTCGAGCTTCGACGAGGGGTATCCCTGGCCCGGCCAGTTTCCTCATAAGGGTCTTACGAGAAGAGCCCACCGAGGACGATACATTCCGAAAAAACCCTTGGATGAAAGTCGTCAATTTTGGGTACTTAGACATGGAAGGGTGGATTCCCATCCATACACTTATACCCCAAAATGGCCCTTAGTTGGCAGATTTTGTCATCGGTATTTTGGAAAGCTTAACCCACATATATGTCAATGATTATCATAAAGACATTTATCTGTGTGTTATTAAGGATCATACTGAAAAGATCACTGGTGCTATGGAGCACAAGATTTTTGCAGTGGGATTAACAGGATTACAATCATGAATGACGATGACAAAGATTTATTGCCACACACACGACGTATGAATCAAATTACCAAAATGATTGGGAATATGGGACATATGATACGGATTATAGCGGAGCGATTGCCTCCAATGCCTCTAATTGAACCAGCACCGGTAGCCATGGTACATGCGCCTGAAAATAGGGGTATGAGATCGGTGTCTGAACAATTTGCTAGGAAAAAGCTGACAGAGTTTCATGGGACGTCTTACACGACGCTGACAGAGCATTGGGTTATGGATATGGAAACGATTTTCAAATCTATTCTGATGACCAATAGGGAGAAGATTGAGAATGCTAGTGATATACTTAGAGGTGAGGCTTAGAATTGGTGGGTGAACGTCCTAGATTAAGGAGCACCGATAACTTAGGAGGGATTCAAAGCGGAGTTTAATCGACGATTCTTTCCGAGGGCTGCTCTTAATGCGAAAAAGAGAGAATTTGATAATTTTTGACAAGGGGATATGACTGTGACGGAGTACACTTCAAAGTAAAATGCCTTTTTAAGATTTGGAAAGGGGTCTGTGTTGACAGAAGAAGACAGAGCAAGAAAGTACGAGGATGGGTTGAGAGATAATATCCGCCTGAGGGTGGAAACCTATGAACATTCGATTGTTGTTGCGGTACAACAAACGACACTTGTAGCCGAAAGTGGTATGAAGAGATCAAAACAAAATCAGCAAGGCCAACAAGGAAAGAGAAACCACGAGGGTAATGACCGGATCTATAGTGGATCTTTTAAGAGGTCGTTTGCAAAGGGCTCAAATTCTAGTTTCAGTGGGTTCAGAAACTGGCAAGTAATATACCGTTATGTCCTCTGTGCAACAGACCACACTGTCCAATGTTTTCTGACAAATTTCTTAAACAAAACTCAAGGAGCTACCAGTGCAAGTGCTACACCGAATATGAGAGACAAGTGCTATAATTGTGGAATGTTTGGACATCAATCCAAGGAGTGTCCGAGGAAATGCCCACAACAAGGAGCTAGTTCTATGGCTTCTATTGGTTCGAAGCCTGGATAGACCAACGATGGGGGACAAAGGACGGAGCAACGTCAAGGAAGGTCATTCCAGACGAACCCAAGAGATATGGCTCATTGGAAGTGGAGGCACTTCCAGTCTGTGAATCCTGCTTGGAAGGTAAAATAACCAAGAGGTCGTTCTCGGCTAAGGGCTATAGAGCAAAAGAGCCGTTGGAACTGGTTCACTCTGATTTGTGTGGTCCTATGAATCCTGTGTGTACAAGAAACATGATGGAAGCGTGGTGGTGTTCTTAGTACTATATATGGAGGATATCTTGCTAATCGGAAACGATGTGGGGGTATTATCTTCTGCAAGGCTTCCAAGCTTTTTTTTTCTTCTTCTCTTTCTCTTTTTCTCTTTGTCTCCTCTATCTCTTTCTCTCTTTTTTTTGTTCTTCTTTCCTTCTTCTTTTTCTCTTCTCTTCTCTTCTACTCTGTCCAAAGAATGTGTGTATGTGTGATGAATATATGTATATATGTGTATGTATAGATATATATCTCTCTCTCTCTCTCTCTCTCTCTCTCTCTCTCAAACAAGCTGTCAAACAAGGCACAAGGCCAAGAATGAACTCATATATATATAAAGAAATAGAGTGCCACGCATCAGAACACGAGTAAACTTGAAACCAAGTCTCTGCAAACGACAATCGATTAGGACTAGTGGCAATCAATTCGCTTAAGATATTTTATGGCAATCGATTGGATAGGAGGGTAATCGATTGGGATAGGGACACGTCGTGGATTCAGGTCGTGATTGCAGCAAAACTTAGAAGAAACAATGCTTTCTCATTGTAGGAACAAAACTTAGTAATTATGGAATAAATGTTTATGATGAAGGAACAAGACTTTCCCATATTTGGAACAAAACTTAAGTTACACTATTGTAACGTGCTTGTTATACCAGACCTTATTTAATCCTTAAACCCTTCGGTGGGCTAATTTTGGGGTTAACTGTCTATGTGAGGTTAATTTTGACACTTAAACTCTCCTCTGTGGGGCTTATTTTAATACTTAATCTTCATGTGAGTCTATTTTGAGAGGATATTGCTCCCTCCATTTGAAAACGATGTCCATCTTTCATTTTTTGGATGTTCCAAAATAAGTGTCCACTTTTAAAAGTCAAGTACAATTTTTACATAAACGTCCTATAATACTCTTACAATAACGACAAATCACATTTATGCGTGGTCAGTGTGGTAAAAAAATGACTACAAAAGTTAAACACCTATCACATTAAGGAAAAAATAGAGAAGTTGTTATCTAATGAACCGAAAAAATGAATACAATATATATTTCTTAAACAATGTACAAACTTAGAGTGGACACTTATTTTGGAACGAAGGGGAGTAGTATTTTCACTTTTGTCCAAAACCACGAGGTTAAGTGTCCACTTTTGAACCACAGGGGTTAGAGTGGAAATGGGCCTAACCACAGAGAGGTAAAATGTAATTAACCCATTAAAATAATATACAAAATACCGCAAAAAAATGCGTACATAAAATTTAAAAATATTTTCCTATGCATCGCACGAGTTTTGATTCCTATTATTACCATAATTCTACTTAGTCATCACAGTAGGAATGTTTTAGGAGACCACTTACTCTTATTTGACCTATAAGATAAAAGTTTAAATTGTAAACATACTACCATTTAAACTCAATACATATGGAATAGTATTATGTGGCACATACAGATAAATAAATGTGTTAAGTGTATTTTAACTCTATGGTTGGGCTCATTTTCACTTTACCCCCTGCTTCAAAAGTGCCCACTAACCCTTGTAATTTTGGACTAAAGTGAAACTGCTAACTTTTTTCACAAAATTGATAAAAATTCTAAAATTTGTCAAAAATACTTAACTTGGCCCCCTACGTGAGGATAATTTTTGGATTAATCCCCTATGTGGAGATAATGCTGCCATTTAACTCAGCCAAGTTAGGCTAATTTTTTACTCCTAAGCCTTTTGGGGGGTTAATTTTGGGACTGTCTACCTATGTGAGGGTTAACTTTGACACTTGAACTCTCCTATGTGGGGCTAATTTTAACACTAAATCCCCATGTGTGACTGTTTTGAGAGAAACCTTAGTAGTTTCATTTTAGTTCAAAATCACTAGGGATTTAAGTGTCAAATTTTAAACTACAAAAAATGAAGTAAAAATAAACTTAACCAAAAGGGGTTAAAAGTAATTAACCCTAAAAGTAATTAACAAAAGGGGAGTATTATCTTACAAAGGGAGAGAAGTGGGTTTGCTTGGATTTGGTTTGGTAACCGGCTGAAGAGATAAAAGGGGACTGAGTGTATTTTTTGGTACAAAACCATGTGTGGTTTACTTTTTAAATTGGGAGATACATATGGACGGCAAGGATGATGCTCCATCATCATCTAATGGTTGAGATTGGTTTAGATATATATACACTCAAACCGCCCAAATGTACCAAAGTGGGCGCCTGTAAATAGATAGATGAAACTCTACTGTCTCCATCATCATTTCAGTCTCTATTTCTTCATCTCTCTTGTGCACGCATTACCATATAACCTGCAACTGTGGAACCAAAAACTATGAATGAAGGTCAAATATTATAAGTGAAATATTAATTACGCTCACAGAAACATAATGGTCTCACTCTTTGAAAATTGAACCAAAACTGACCACTCTGTCTTTAACGTACTGAATTGCCTCTTCCTCTCTCCATGCCTTACTAGTTACGGAGTACTACTTTCAATTGCCTCTTCCTCTCTCTTTAACCCGTGTGAGCCGGCCTTTTATTGGTCAGGGATGGCTCGTCCCACACTTTACACCTATAGGCCACGTTTGTTTCACGGGATTGGGGTAGGATTAGGAGGGATTGGACTAATAGTCCATTTTAATTGAATAGTCCGGTGTTTGGGTACGCTTAAAAGGAAGGGACTAATAATCCTTTTAACTAAACAGTCCACCATATGGGGGACTATCTAATCCCAGGGGGGGTGTGGTATAAATAGTCCCATGACTAATAATTAAAATGGACTAATTGTCCAGTCCTGAGCTTGGCAGCCAAACGTGGGATGTCCTAAAATTATTGTCCACTTTCTTAAATTAGTACATAAATTTTACTTAGTTTCCCCAACTACCCTTGCTTGCAATCAACATCAAAACAAAATAAAAAAAGAAAGTGCAATGATTATGGACAATTGTGGAAAGTAGGTGTAGATTCTTTTTGTCCCTTTAAATAGTTGGATTCCCCAAGATGGACACATTAAATGGGACGGAGGTAGTATTATATTAGTTTTAAATGGATCAAGAAAATTTCCTGTCATAAAAAATGAAAATACTAAAATAATTTTATAAGGGTTTTGTTAACACGTGTTCTTAGGGCATGTGTTAAAGTTTTAAAAGTGGAAATAAATAAGGGAGACAAACACTGAACCACACACCGGACACTGAAACCCACACTGTATCTCTTGTTTATTGCTACTTTTAGAATCTTAACATCTGCCCTAAGAACACATGTTAACAAAAAACCCATTTTGTAATCCGAAATGCTAGATGTACAAAAAATATGCACAACCAAATGCACAACCTGCTTAAAATTGTTGGACTTCGTGCTGAAAAGTCTGTACACACAAAAAGACAAAAAGGGGGTGTACAATTTTTTCAGCACGATGTCCAACAATTTTAAGCTAGTTGTGCATTTGGTTTTGCATTTTTGTGGTGCATCTAGCATTACTCTTTTGTACTCCCTCCGTCCCATAATAAGTGTCCACTTCCTTTTTGCACAATATTTAAGAAATTTGTATTATATTAATTTATTTAGTTCATTAAAGAGTCACTTTCCAATTTTACCCTTTGATGTGATGAGTGTTTGACTTTTTGCTTGTTTTGTGACCACAAATCAATGCTTCTTTGTCTTTATTTTAAGGGTAGTTTTGGAAAGTAA
Source organism: Hydrangea macrophylla (assembly GCA_033977485.1). Taxonomy (NCBI): domain Eukaryota; kingdom Viridiplantae; phylum Streptophyta; class Magnoliopsida; order Cornales; family Hydrangeaceae; genus Hydrangea; species Hydrangea macrophylla. Next base: position 38,144,995 of record CM066990.1, read on the forward strand.
GTAAAAGATGTATGCCAATTTAAGAAAGTGGACACTTATTGTGGGGCATCCAAAAAAGAAAATATAGACACTTATTATGGGACAGAGGGAGTAATAGGGTAATAAAGTAACAGATTGACAACTACTTTAAAACAATGTGACAAGTTTATACTTGGGATGTAATCGGTTCGATTTTGGAGGTTTTCTAATCGATCGATCGATTGATTTGGTTTGGTTTGATTTTACCACTGGAGAGTCTTTGAGTAAACCAACCGAATCGGTCGGTTTGGTCGGTTCAGCTTTTCTTACACTATTTACAGTTCATCAGTTCAACCATTAGGCTAACCATGTTGCACTGTTTACAAATTGAAAATGTTAAGTATACAGGTTTTGAGCATCTAAACTATCAACCTGCTGATATATCGTGGCAGTTTTGAAATTAATTCGAACTTTGTTTGGTAAGTGATGAATAATTTTAAAAATTCACATCAATAATTATATTATTTAGATATTCCATTTAAATTTACCTAGCATTACTCTTAATAATTTATAAACCATGATAATGAATAATTTTCTGTAAAATTATGAATATATATCACATTTTTGTACACATTACATTTTAAACCGAACAAATACTCATGTTCAAACTGTCCTTGAAAAACTTGACTCGTGAGAAGTAGTTCATGAGATATTGACACGTAGTAGTCTGTATCAATACACATATTGTTACAAATTTTAGAAAACTCACGGTATTTTAGTGGATAGGAAAACTTAGCTCGCAATAATAGATGAGTTTTGTAGTCTTTTAGGCATTTAAATGATATATATGAAATCCAAGAACCTGTTCCCGACTGTTTAGTCACTACAACAAATCATACCATCTAGCTTAATCGGTTCACACGGTTCAACAGTCTAATTAAAGAACCAAATTGGATAACCTATCATTTCGGTTCAATTCGCTTTATTGCATTCGAGTTGTCAAAGTCTTTGCTCATTCGAAAATAGAAAAAATTCTGTCACCCACTACAACAATATCGTATGGTAGAATTGACATGTATATATGTATATCTATATACATATATACATATATATATACGGTCAAGCTCTTAAGTGAATAGGATTGAGTGAACAGACCCAGTGAACATGTGTTTTAGCCTTAAAAAACTCGCGGGCTACCCCCGCTGACCCGCGGGTTTTTTTAAGCTACAAAACCATGTTCACTGGTATGTTCACTCAACTATGTTCACTTAAGAGCCGCATTGTATGTGTATATATGTGTATATATATATATGCAAGCATATGCAAAATAATTTATACTTTCAAATTAGAAACTACACGCACATATACAAACGAAATGAATTTTAGGAGTCACTTTCTTTCTTTTTTGGTTTCCTAAGGTATCTCCAGGCCTTCCGTCCAGGACTAATTTTTTAAGGTACGGCCGGACGCCAAAGCAGAGACCTCTCCCAAGATAATTTTCTGCATCCACAAGGGTTCGAACTTGAGACCCTGCTTAAGTGACCAGAGCCCTTTCCACTCAAGCCAACTGCCTCTTGGTAGGAGTCACTTTCGTTTGTCTTGAATTCGAAGTCTTGTAATTGCTTCTTCTGTGTGGACTTAGGTTTTTGGTTGTAAGGTGGTGGAGGTAGTTGCAATTACAAATCAATGCTTCTATGGAAAAATACACAATAGATAAATGCTAACATTTACACATATTGGGTGTTTGGTCATTATCATCACGGACAAAGAGTCGTAATATATCCAGCTAAGGCAAGGGAAATAGCTATATCAAGATAGGTATATGCTTATGTAGGAGTGTGTGGGTTGACACTTTTTACTATCTACCGAAGGACAAATTTTTAGGTACAATGCCTTTTCGGGTGTAAAACAAAAAATACCAGCTCGACAAACGGTTTGTAACCCAGTCTGAAAAAATTAGTCTTAAGTCTGGCCCAAGTTTGAAAATAGGGCTAGCTCGGTCCTAGGTACTAGCATCTCGGGTAGGATCTGACACTACCTCTTCAAGCCCAAGCCTATCCCGAAGCCCAACCCAAAGCTGGAATAAAAGCCAGACTAGAAGCTTTCCAACAATCAAAATTTTGACCATTTTTAAGTATTATAATGTAAAAAATTACAACTTCCTATATTCGCAGTTATTTCCAACTTATAAAAAAAGTGAATATGTACATAATACTATTTTACCATTATATGATAATATTAAAGCACAACTTAGGCTCTACCTTAGGGCCTAGGGTCTGCCCTGGATTGTGAACTCTTAAACACGGTCCAATTCAATCCGACCCGAAAAAAGACATGAGTCCATGGGCTCAAGCTAGATCAATTGCCAGGCTGGGATGGGCCGCACCAGGCGGGACATTTTGACATCCCAAAGTATCACGTGGCATGTTGGCGTGGTATCTACGGTCAATACGAGTAAGTTATTTCGGTGGAACTCACTCCTTGAGACTCACAAATAATGGGACCCCCAATATGTAGAGGCGTGAGTACCACGTCACCATGCTATGTGGTATGGTCAAGATAACTCCAAAATCCCAATATTTAGAGGAGCAAATCCCACCTAAATAACTCACTCCTATTACTGCACACTCAAGGTACCACGTCACCCTGCCAAGTAATACACTCATGGTACCTAAAAATTTCTCCCATCAAAGATTAAGTGAACTTGTCTTTTAGCTAGGGCACGGGCACGTGCGATGCACATGCCAATCCCCTCTTATTAGCTTCTTTTTTTTTTTTTTTTTTTTGTGTGTAAAAATTTAATAAACTAATGAAAGGCATTACATTCTCTCGAATTATCTTCAGTGACTTTTAAAATGTGAGTACTTATAGATTATTAGTATTTTTTCTACTTTGAGTTTTGTTATAGCTTTGTTGTCCCTTTTTTTTAACTGGCAATTTACAATTTTGTTACCAATTATGCAATAATTTAATAAACAAATGAGAAACATTATCTTATGGCATTCAAGTGTTGCATCCAATAATACAGGGTCAGGGAAATGAAGTATGAGTAAGCTATACTTCTGAAATATGCTTCCAGAATACCTTGCGTCGTCCCATTTTATTTGTCTATCTTTACATTTTTAACCATTTTTTTATTTTCCTATGAATAAAGTACTACAATATTTTTTTGACTTATTTTCGTCTCCATGTATTCAAAGTTCCTTAATAGACAATATTTCTGAATTAGTAGATGATGTGTGTGTAATAAAATTAAATTTAGAAGCATGTGGGTGTGAAATAAATTTATGTTTATTTATTACTAACCAATTCATAAATAGCCACTAAATTAGTCATTCTTTTTTTTTTAGGTGAATAATCAATATCCCAAAAATTATTGACCCAAATGTAATTAGACACAAGATTGTTGATAAAAACCTCATTAACATATTAAATAAAATTTCAAAAGCTGACCTGAATGTAACAATAATCTTAAATGACATAATTACCCTCACACAAATCAATATATCGTTATGATGAGTATGACGATGTATGCGTAGTTAAGGTAAAGTGATAGAGTGTTATGCTTTTGGAAAGATGCAGAAGGAGAATATGATATTTAACTAACTCAGATTTGAGTTATTAAACTCTTATATATATATATATATATATATAAGTTTTGATGTGAACCTAAAGACCTGTTTGGGAACTCATAAAATATATCAGGTTTAGCACAGTTCCCATTCTTTATCTGGATCTTAGATGGCATGCATATACATTAAACTCACCAAGGTTTTACTAAAATTTACACAAATTCATACGAAATCATAGAAGGAATAGATTAAATGACGGAGCTTGAAAGGAGAAAGTACTATAATAGTGGATAAATCGAAAGCATTCTCTTTTTAGTAGCAAGCATGGAATTTTCCCTTATCACAATAATGGCAAGTTCCAAAAGGAACAAATACAAACATAAGATAGAAAGAAAAAATGCATATGATTAAGCACAACAATCATCTAGCATGTACTGCAATCTTCAAAATTATTGTAACAAATTGTAGTCGGGCCAAATGGGCACCTACATGTTATTGGACTAGGTCCAAAGAGGCTTGGCTTGGACACCAAGTAATGGGCTTTGGAGTCCTAAGCCCTGTAGGTTTTTATGTGCCTATATATACACATATATACTACATGGAAAACCTAATGAAAATAATAATTTTCAGCAGCCTCTCATTCTCTCTCACGTTAGTTTCTCTCTCTCTAGATACATTATTTCTCTCTCTAGCTAATCACCAAAGGGGCTAGGGATCTAGAACGTGGCATCATCGGGGATCGCTCAAGAAGCATCTCTGCGACTATACGAGACATAAGGGAGTACACGGAGGCAACATGGAGCAATAGTTCGTGGGTGAAGACGCTGGGCTCGTAACAACACCGTTCGGCGATCCGTTGGGTTATTCCGCTAGGTAAGTGACCTAAACCCGACTCGTATGCTTGCGTGCATATTTTTCTACATTGGTATCAGAGCCTGTAGGTTGTTGATTCGCCCGTATATCACCAAAACGAATCTGCCATTAAAGTTTTTGAAGCTTTTACCAAAATTTTGATAAAATTGATTTTAAAGTGGGTCTAGTACAAAACTCCAATAGGGGACCAATTTTTTTTGACATGGTTGTGTCCCATATGGTTCCTAGAATCCCTCCATGAAGTCCCATGGCTTGATTATCTCCGATGTAGGAGAAATCTCAAACCCTATTTTTCGTTGGGCTTCAAAAGCAAATATATTTTTTTTTTAGGTTTTGCGATCTGTTTTTGATATAAATACATAATTTTTGGATCAAAAATGGAGGAAATATAGCTACACAAATAAGCTGCCGCGAGTTGCCCTATGGCTGCAAATTTTTTTTGAGTTTTGGCCAAAGGTTGAAGAAGACGATATGTGCGTAAGGCGTGTCCCACGCACAGTCTGCGGCGTGTGCATCCCAATCCCATGGTGTGATATGTTCACTGCACGTGGGAAGGTTTGGCCACTTAGCAAAGCAACTTGGGCTTATGACCCAAGTGGGGTCCAATTGTTTGGCCATATATATTCGAATGTAAGTGTTGGCCCCATTGATTGTGGGCCATTGATTGCTATGTCACCTAAAGTATTTTTTTTTTAATTAAACAACCCATTTGTCACTGAAATTGTGTTTAAAATACTTTTAGAATTCAAGAAAATTCTGGAAAATGATGTTTTAAAACTATTTTCATTGTTTAGTGTTTAGTACACTATAAGGGACTTTAAGATAATTTTTGTGTAAATTATCATGTATTTTTGGTATTTTAGAGCATGTAATATATGCTTTTGGGCATTTATTGAATTGCTTAAAGTAGCCATAATACATTATTAATTTTTGTAATTAATATGGGACATAAGGGACACTGTTTTAAGACCATGTAAAATTTTTGAGACCCATAGATAATTTTTGGTAAATTATCTCAATCATATTAATATTTTAGAGCATATAATTATGTGTTTTTGGTACACGTATTAAATTGCTTAAAATATTTTTATTGATCATTAATTCAGGGAATTAACACAGTGTATTTAGAACACTAGTGGTAGCTTGAGAAAATTATTTTAGTGTATTTTCTCGCTCTTTGGGACATATTTTAGAGCATATATATTGTGTTAATTACATAATATTAATTGCTTAAAATATAACCAATTAAAGTTGTTAATTCTTGAATTTAATATCTAGTGTTTTTGCACACTGATCGGAGACTTGAGAAAATTTTATGAATTATCTCATTTTTGTTTTGGTATTTTAGAGTATAAAATTTATGCATATGGGCATTTATTTAATTGCTTAAAATAGCCAAAATAGATTATTAATTTTTGAAATTAATATGGGGTGTTTGAAACACCATATTAGACCACTTAAAATCTTTGGAGAACAAATTCCTTGAAATTTTTGTATTTTTTAGGAACTTTGTTGCTCATAGTTAATTTTGTTTAACTAAATCAATTTATTTCGTTAAATTGATTCAAAATATTTTTTGGGCCTTGGTGAAATTCCGGAAATTTTTATTTATAATAAAAAATTTGTTTTTCAATTAATTAAACTTTCCATAAGGTTTTAAATTAATTGTTAATTTAAAGGGCTCTTAATAAATTGGTTTTAAATTATGTTTTAAGATCTAAAATTAGGTTAAAATTAATGAAAAAAAAATCAGGAGTTTTTCATTGATTTTACTTAGCTTATGGAAGCTATCCGGGCTGTGCAATAATCATTTTATTGCACATTTTATTATTATAGAGGCTCATTGCATTATTGGTCAAGTTTAATTACTGTTGTTTGTGATTGGTTGACCCTATGACCTCTAATTCCTCCTCCTTAAGTGGAGTGACGGATGAGTCCATTCATTTTAAAATAAGACCACATGAGTGTTTGATGTGTGTGATTAATACAATTTAATCTGGCTTAAATGAATGGGCAATTAATTGACAATTTATGGAGCTTGTGTCCTCACGATGTATGTTTAAGGTTGTTCTTGTATATGTTTATGAACAAAGCATCCCTATTTTTTTATGGGCTATAAATGTAATGTGAGGACAAGAGTTTTATATTGGAAAAGTCTACTTGTAAAGGGATGGTTTTCTTTGTTCATATATCATACACTTGAATTACCTTAACATGAGCTCTAAGTTGTCAATTCGGACCCACGTGGGGGTCCATGCGCACTTTTGTTGTATGGCGCACTTTATATCTTGTGGATGATTTTAGATAGGTAATTCTACCATTTAATTGATGTTTGTTTAGAAAAATCAATTATAAAAGGTTTTTCTTGATTTACAAAATTAAGATTTGATTAATGAGCAATAGCGAATTTTTTGGTCTTAAATTGTAGAAAGGGGAAAACTCATTTGTAATTGGATTTTAAAACAAACCTTATGAAATGTGCAAATAATAATGTCAACCCCTTGTGCATGTTTTCAAATAATATTCTTCAAATTTTTTGGATTCACAAAAAACAAATGTTTTCCAAACCACACTTTGTCGATCTTTATAAAAGTAATAAGTTTAAAAGGGACTAATTTTTGTAATATGCCACTGTAAAGTAACACACCGATAGAATGAGTAAGAGCTTGTGGGCTTTAGGCTTATTCTATGGTCTAGCCCATTAAACCGAATAATGGGCCTCTGGCCCAATATTATTATAACCTTAATAGCCTGTAATACTTGGCTCGAGAAGGATCATAGCACACGCTTTATGATAAGCAGCATGCACCATGATCTTGTTGGGAAGTATATGTACTACCCAATAGCCAAGGTATTATGAGATCAGCTCAAATTTATTTTCGATGGCACATTCACTACTAGATTAAGCATCTAGTTATGAAGTTCGGGATAGTGAAGGAAACGTTCCAATTACACGATGACTGGACATCTAAGGTCGATGACAGGTATGATTCGTGATTTCAGAATACTCGGAACATCTTTACTGGCGAACTACAGTTTCAGGCTATGATTAGTTCTTTGCTTGATTCGCGGGTCCATAGAAAACAAATCATGATCCATAAAGGAAATGTTAAATTTTTGGTTTTGACATTTTCTGACATGTTGAGCTGAATACGGAGCGCCAAAAAGGTAAGGCGAACCGTATAGTTATACTCTTGACCACGACTTCCATAAGTGGAAGTAAGCGAGGGGCAGTGGGCCTAAACGCAATGGTAAGGGTAAACCCACCTAGAGGCAGGGTGGGGCTAGCAAGTTTGCGCCTAAGGCTAACAAGGTGGAAGAGCGCAATCGAGGGCGTTCTCCAGTTCGGTATTAATAGGATGAATACTTTTTGGTGGTAGTGTTACTAGGACATGGTTATCTAGGGATAACTGCTAAAGAATTTTTTTTCATAATTCTGGTTTCCTCTGTTATTCATTTATTCTAAGACATAGCATGCTAGACTTGAACGCATAGGATTGATAGAATGACTTGATTAGCTCGAGAAGCCCTTTTTGGGCCCACTCGCTAAGGTTGACCTACCTATGTGTGAGTCTTGCTTAGTTGGCAAAGCATGCCGAAAGCCTTTTAGAGAGGCTATTAGAGCTACTCAAGCATTAGATCTAGTTCACTCAAATATCTGTGGACCTATGGTTGTAAAGGCACGTCATGGTGCCTCTTATTTTCTCACTTTTATAGATGATTTCGCGCGATGTGAGGATCGCGAGTACTTATCTAATCAGTTCTGGGAATTGTGGGAGGAAAAAGGGGATACGCAGACAACTTTCTATTCCGGAACTCCGCAATAATATGATGTTGCAGAAAGAAGGAATAAGACATTCCTAGATATGGCTAGGACTATGATGGCGCAAGTCCACCTCCCAGCATTGTTTTGAGAGGATGTACTCTTGATTGCTGCCTACATAGTAGAGTGCTCTCCTTAGTCAGTTCCTTCTACCCCCTTATGAGCTATGGAAAGGCGAAAAGCTCATTTTGGAGCATTTGCGCCCGTGGAGCTCAAGAGGTTATGTTCATTATACCTTGCATAAGTTCGAGAAACTACGCTCGAGAGCTAGAAAGCATACCTTTAAAAGGTATTCTAATAGCTCGACAGCCTATGTTTCGTATAATGAACAAACGGGTATAGGAATGACAGAAATGGTGCTACATGATATTGAGGATGACTTTCCCAGATTTGTATTACTAAGAGAAATCTTGACCTCCATGAGTTGGAGGATATTGAAGACAACATACCATCTTTAAGCGAGGGTGGGGAGATTGAGAATCCACATCCAATAATCGCTGTAAAATGGTACTAGTCTCCACCCGAGTGGGAGTACACCGCTAGACGCTAGTGGGAGTGTACCAGATAGTGGGTGTGCACCACTAGGCACTCAAGATTCTCAGGTAGTACACTGTATGGTGATGAGGAAAACGTTCCCTATCGCTGTTTTGAAATTGAGGAAGACATTTTCATATGTGTGCAAATGTGTGCACAAGTGGATGAGGATGAGCCTGCTTCTTTTGTTGAAGCGTTTTTCTTCGTCTGCTGAAGCTGAGTGGATAGTTACTATGCCAGACGAGATGAGCCCTATGGATGTAAATAAGGTCTAGGAGTTAGTTGACATTCCGCCTGTGCGTAAGGCTATTGGAGACAAGTGTGTTTACAAAATCTAATGTAAGGCAGATGGTTCAATTGACAAGTATTAAGCGCGCCTTGTGGCGATAGTTTGTACCCAGAGAGGGTATAGACCATGGAAACATGTTCTCCCAAAGGGTAAGATCTGACTCCATTCGCCTTATCCTAAGAATTGTCGCATATTTAGTTTTTGAACCTTTTTAGTTGGATGTTTAAACTGTTCTTTTCTCAATGGAGAACAAGACGACGAGATAAATATGGATCATCCCATTGGTGTTGTGACCAAAGGGAATGAGCACAAAAGTGTGCTGTCTCAAACGATCTATTTATTTTCTCAAATCGTCTAGGCAGTGGTACAATGTGTGTACATTAAATGGTCCAAGGAAAGTGTTTTAATTCTTTATATGTTGATGACGTCCTTTTAGCTGGGAATGAGATGAGTTCCATTGTCTCCACTTGAGAGTGGTTGTCCTCTCAGTTTGAGATTGAGGACATGGGTGATTCCAACTATGTGTTGGAAGTTTAGACTGTGAGATATTGTTCTCTGAAGCTCCTCTGTTTGTCTCGAGGGACTTACAAGATGAAGGTTCTTGAATGTTTTCACATGAAAAACTGAAAACCCATAGACATCCCATTTTTGGGGGACTCACCTTGACCTTAGATCAATGTCTTAAGACTAATGAGAAGAGGAAACAAAATGTCCAGTTTGCCATATCCATCCGCAATAGGGAATCTGAAGTATGCTAATGTGTGTACTCGGTCAGATGTCTGCTATGCGGTTGGTTTAATTAGTCATTGCCGTAGCAACCATGGTCCTGTCACTAGAGAGTAGTGAAGAGTATCTTGCGATATGTTCGCACGAGGACTGTGGACCTTGCCTTATGCTGTCCGCGATGGAAGCATAATATGTGGTGTGCTCTGTAGTTGTAAGAGAAGCTGTTTTGGTTGAAGAGTTTTTTGCAGTGGCTAGGCTCTTTATTTCATAGTGATGAGGTTGTGCTCATCAAAAGTGATAGCACGTAAGCTTGAGCATATGCAAAAGATTTCCAAAAAACCATTCTAGCACGTGTCACATTTGAGATGTGGTTTGCGCAAAGGGAAGTTGTCTTAAGGCATATCTCCAATTGGGGATTTGATGTGCTTAGACATTTTATTGTGATATTGACATTATTATTCAAGTTTTTATAAACTAGTTGGTTTCCATGTATATATTTGTTATAAGTGGAACGAATGCACATTTCTTATATGTCACTGGGCTTGAATCGACCTGCTCACACGGGTGATTCACCTTGGCGCCGAGATAGCAAAGTAGGACATGCGTGTCTACGGCGCTTAGATAGCGAGCAAGATGAGACATTTGTGTTCATGGCGCTTAGATAGCTAACTAGGACATGTGTGTCCATAGCGCTTAGAAAACGAGCTTGAACATTTATATCTACGCAGTATAAGAACAGCGAGCTAGATATAAACCCTATTATTTCTATATGTCGCCTTAGATGGATCTAAGATGAGACCTTATACTTGGTCGAACATAGAGATATCCCACGACTCTATGTAGCCTGTTTACAGCCGAATGTGAGTTTTCAGACGGGCGCTAAGAGGAGCGACTGTGCTGGGAGACTCAGGTTAGACGTTTTGTGTAACATCTAGACTAAGATTCGTATGGCGTTACTTGTTTTTCCAAACACAGAGTGACATGCCCATTTTGATGGAAGAACGCCATAGCATACATATCGTACTGTATGTGCTTTCGCGATCGACTGTGGAGCAGTGAATGGATTCCTCTTCATTGCTGTGTGAGCCATGTAGCATATCCAAGACATTGGTTATCCTACAAACTGGTTGCCTTCACGACTTGAGACTATGTCATGAAGAGGACGCTTGATGACAGTTACTTTAGCATGCTATCCTAGGACGATGAGATTATTCCGTTCTATGGGGTGTGTCTGGGCAAGCGGTCAAGTTAGTCGGATTGATATGTGGGCTCAGGGAAGACCATTCAATAACACACCATGTTTTTGTGACTCATTAGCAGGCCTGCGGCAATCGTAATTTGTTACTGATATGTCATGAGTACATTACATTGAGGTGGTACAGCAATTCTTTTCACCGAGGGATTGAGAATGCTGTGTCTAGTGTGGTTGAATCGTCTAAGGCATACACGAGAAGCTTCCGAGTGATGTGTCTTGCTGGTTATGGTGATGATTTGGCATTACACTCCTGTCGCTGTACTTTCTTTTCGTAAGGTCGCACGTTCTATTTCCCTGTATGAAGAGTTGAGAAGTTCCGTTGTGTTGAGAGATTGATTTTAATACAAATCCTATGTGGGTGAGTGGGAGATGTAACAAATTGTGGTCGGGCCAAACGGGCACCCACATGTTATTGGACTGGGTCCAAAGAGGCTTGGCTTGGACACCAAGTAATGGGCTTTGGAGTCCTAAGCCCTGTAGGTTTTTATGTGCCTATATATACACATATATACTACATGGAAAACCTAATGAAAATAATAATTTTCAGCAGCCTCTCATTCTCTCTCATGTTAGTTTCTCTCTCTCTAGATACATTATTTTTCTCTCTAGCTAATCACCAAAGGGGCTAGGGATCTAGAACGTGGCATCATCGGGGATCGCTCAAGAAGCATCTCTGCGACTATACGAGACATAAGGGAGTACACGGAGGCAACATGGAGCAATAGTTCGTGGGTGAAGACGCTGGGCTCGTAACAACACCGTTCGGCGATCCGTTGGGTTATTCCGCTAGGTAAGTGACCTAAACCCGACTCGTATGCTTGCGTGCATATTTTTCTACAATTATGATATATGGGACTCCGGCATAACACAATACTGAGTCGTCTGAAGGAGAAACTTGACAATAACCACAGCAAAGATTAAAACTCCAAAGCCACTGTGATTGCAAAAGAGCTCCATCAAATACTAAATCTGATGAAAAAATGCCAGATCTAGGAGTGACAAGGCCAGAACCAACCATGGTAAAAGAAAATGAAGAGATCTAGTTACAAAACCCAAACTCAAGCCAAAAACAAAAACAAACCTGGAGGGATAGAATCCTCCCGAAGAAGGACAAATCCATCTAAAGGAGGGTCAAACCCCCACAAAGGGGGATAAAATATACTAAAACAAAGACAGGACAAGAACAAAAGCAAGATCCAAAGCTCTCGTGTTGAAAAGAAGGGAGAAGTTTTAGAAAGAGAAAGGGGTTAAATTGAAAGCATTCTAACTATCACTTAAAGAGGCCAAAAAAAATTCGAATCATCCAATTCTTTAGAAGTTGAGGATGACTTTTCAATCAAATGTATTAGGTTTATCTATGCATATCATTTGAAAATGTACTAGATCAGACCAAATTTTATTTTTATTTGGTTCTTATGAAAACCAAACACTGGCTCCTTTGTATTTGAAAAACAACAATAAATACATAGAACTGTTTACAATTCATTCTTTTACTAGAAACACGGAATTGATTATTGTGTTACGTTATTACTCTACCTTTAAAGGGAGAAAAGAAAAGCTCCACTAATATTGGTTTCATGTGCGGGAGTATAATAAAGAAAAATATATTAGCTCTTTTTATTAAGTACCTTTACAGTAAGATGTTATTGGTTTATCTATCTGACATATATATACATGTTACATTGTCACACTTGTACATGTTGACCAATCACAGTTTAAAATAATAGATTTGTCAAAACAGTAGCAAAGTATCTTGAGAACATTTTTTCTCAAGTAATGCCATACTTCCTAAATTTCTATTCCAAAAGTGCTTCTCAAGTGATATGACTTGATCCCACTGCCATATCATTTGGGAAGCACTTTTAAAATAAAAATCTGATAAACATAGCATTACTCTTTTTGTTCACCTCATTGGGCGATAAGCATGGGTTCCACATACTCACCCACAGCAATAATTCAAAAATTCTCTCCTTCCCGCAAACACTCCCCAGCATTTACCATTCCAAAGGTATCTACGTGTATATATATATGTACACACTAGGGCTGCACATGGGTCGGGTTGGGTCGGGTCTCTATAGAACCGGGACCGACCCGATTATGAATGGTCCCATGTTTTGAGACCCAGACCCGACCCGATAAGGTTTGGACTCGGACCGACCCGACCCAGTTACTTTGGTTCGGTTCGGGTCGGGTCTGGGTCACAACCCAGTTTTTTTTTTTTTTTAAAATTTTTGTTTTTTCTTATATTTTATTTTGTTATTATTTTTATTTATATTCATTAGTGAATACCTATGTTTCTATGTATAATACATCCATTAAAAAGATTGATGAGGGCGGAGAGTTATGAAAATTAATTCCAACCACTAGAAAGTGAATATAATATTTTATATATTCATGGATATAATGATGTGCAACCTATAAAAGTTAAAATTAATAAGGTGGTTATGTTTTATATATTCATGGATATAATGAAAAGAAAAATGAGTACTTTGTCACAAAAATAAAGAATTAATTAGCAAAAATAGTTTTGTCTATTGATCGACCCAGACCAGACCCGAACCGACCCAGACCCAACCCGAACCGACCTGAAATATATATCTCTTAACTGGACCCGACCCAACACGACCCATTTCATTCCAGACCCGACCCAACCCGACCCAATCGGTTCGGGTAACGGGTTTTTTGTGCAGCCCTAGTACACACAGCGCCTCGTTTGTTTGCCGGATAGTATAAAGAGGTATAATATTAAATGTAGTTAGTTACTTCGGAAAAACTAATTATAGGATAAAATAATGCAATATTATTTTTATACCATGTTGATTGGTACGTACCAAATTATGCTAGGTATAAAATTGAAATAGTCCAATACTTGTTTGAATGATCATAGTATAAGTTTGGATTAATCTACAGCTTTACCAAAATGCCATTTAAGGAGTAATGATTGGTGCACATAAAATGTACACATAAAGATCTGGTCTATTAATTTCGGTGGATCTCATAAATATAGACACGGGCTCAACCGAAATGAATGGCACAAATCTTTATGTACAAACTTTATGTGCACATCCCCTCAAAAAAAAAAAAAAAAACTTTATGTACACATAGCATTACTCACCATTGAAGTGTGAAAAATTCAAATTGATATTAAGATAACAACCTCCTTAGCATTCCACAATCTTATACCAACTTCATTTGACAATTCAAACATCTTACATCACCATTAAAGCATTCAACAACCGGCTTATGTTTTTCACTTTATGGCCGATTGTTGAAAGACAATAATAAACAACACCGTGTTTTGCAATCTGATACAAGGAAAAAAAAATATATCAATCAAAACTAAAGGAAAGTTGTATATAATTTATAAACTATTACAAATTTGGTTTTGAAAGCTTAGGTTAATGTTTTTGAGAAAAGGAAACAAAAATCAAACAATACAAAATACAAACTTGAATACATCTTGAAGAAGAACAAAAAAATGCAGTAGAAAATAAAAATCACACATATAAACCTATTACCCCTTAAAACTCAGAAGATCAACAGCAAAACAAAACAGATTTCAACTTCGATCTTCTTTCTTCAACTTCAATTTGGTCTCTTCTTCTTCGATCTTCTCTCTTCATCTTCGAAATCGTCTTCGTCTCCGTCTTCTCTCTTCGAAATAAAAAGTTACAACTCTAAACCTCTAGAAATCGTCTTCGTCTCTTTGCCTTTGAACTTCTCTCTCTCTACTTTGTCTTCTCTCTCTGAGATCTTTGGGGGTTAATTAAATGTTCCGTTAGATTTCAGTCCTTTAATGTGTCATTTTCTATAAATAGATCTATTCTATAAGTCAACTTAGAAATCAGTCCCTCACCTATTTTGAGGACCAAAATACCCTCACTCCTACAATTAAGGGTTAAATTTACAACCCATATAACTCTCTCTCTCTCTCTCTCTATATATATATATATATAATAAATCTGAATTTTGAAATTCAAAATACATATAATATATATATATATATAAGAGAGAGAAGAGTGAGAATTAACATAGAAATATTATGCAAAAGAGAAAGAAAAGTGAGGAAATTCTCACTTTAAAATATATAATAGAGTGAGAAATTCCTCAATAATAACATAATACGTGAAAAATTCTCACTTCCAACAATAATGTGAAATTTCTCACTTTAAATGAATCACTGACTATAAGTGAAAAATTGTCTATTTTGGTGATAAATTCTTAGATCTAGAATTTTGAAGGAAGTTAAATAATACAAAATTCTCACCTAAAAAAAAAAAACTAAATTGTGACATCCCAATTACATAGGGGTGTCACATGGCACCTACATTACTATATATTATATATAGATATGTATATATATTGCGGTACCCATGCTAAACTTGAGTGCGGTTACACCATTTTAAACCATGAAAATTTCTCAATAAAATAATGTTAGATTATGTATATAATGGTGAGAAATTATCACTTCTAACCATAATATTTTCTCACTCTAAAAGGCATCACTGACATAAGATTTTCATATTTGGTGAGAAATTTCTCATTTTTTTGGTGAGAAATTTCTCACCAAAAACAACAAAATTTCTCACATTTCCTAGTTGAAAAGCAAATACAACTTAATCAGAGGATGAAATCGGGAACCGGAATGGAGTGCAGATCTGGGCAAGTCGGGAAGTCGGATCCGTTGAGGTCTTGTTGCTTAACAAACATCTCGCATTTTCTACGTAATCTCTCACAGACACAGTTAAATCTCTATCACTGACTCATTCTCTAGATCTGTTCAATCAGACATACGAGCGAGAAGGACAAAATGGAGTCCTGGCTCCCACTTTTCGACATTTTCTTGAACTTGCCATGTCCTGAATTAGATGCATCTTTATGGTTACAGCAATCTTTCAACTCCTCATGGACCACCACCATTACCATAAATTTAGTTTGAATGAAGGTTTTGGGCCTTCAACATCTAAGTAAAACAAACTAAACAATGGCAACCCAACTCACAATCTGACCCTAGAGAGAGAGAGAGAGAGAGAGAGAGAGAGAGAGAGAGTGAGGTAATGAGAGAGAGAGAGAGAGAGAGAAACATATGTTGATATAATTGGGTTTCCAATTATAATATCCTAATTTCTATGTAATGATATATTCACACATATGTATATATCTAATGAAGGACAATTTTGTCCATAAAAAATTCAGATAATTGGGGGAAAGGACTAATTCCTATGTTTTCTTTATTATCAAGGATGAATTTAAGAGATTGAAAATCCAAATACACTAAATCTTCCTTTGACCCATTATGAGGGACTAAATCTTATATTTCTATAATTAAATAGAAGGGGTAAATTGTTCATTTCATGTTTAATACTAACCACTTATCCCTGTATTTTTAATACCACCCCCCACCTAGTATAATTTAATCGCACCTAACCAGCATTGTTCTTAACTCAAAGCCCTCTTATCCCTAACTAATTTAATCCCAAAATGTACAAACAAACACCGTATAAACCTAAATTGGACTAAAATAGTCCAATCCGCTCCAATAATTCGGCAAACAAACGAGGCCTAGGGGTATCCTTGTGCGGTCGTGCCTAAAGGCACTAAAAAATTATTTCAACTATACATGCATTCAACTAATATAACAAACTTAACGTGCTTTCGACACTTCTCGATAAATTATCTTACCAAACAACGTGCCTTCGGCACTTCTCAATGAGCTAAAAGCTATAGTGGTTTTTTTTTTTTTGTTTTTTTAAGGAAAAATTAGTGGAAAATTCCTCAAAATAATCTTCAAAAGTTTAAAGGACAAACTGGTTTTACCATTTAGTAAAAAGGACAAAAGATGTGAAATGCCAAATTTGCCCCAAAAAGGAATCTCACCCAGCACAACATGCGCGCCCCACTCACCCTCAACGAACATATTAAAAGAAATGATATGGTGTTGCCTTCGCACAGTATGAGTGGCCACACCATAGTAGCTTCCATTTCAATCGTTATAAAAAAAATGAAAATAAATAAAATAAAATCAAAACTTTAAAACTCCATAACTTTTGATCTACAACTCTGTTTTTACAAATTTTATACATTTGGAATCGTGTTGACGAGAGCTACAAAACTAGTACCATTGTTGATATGTTCGAGCCAAAACAAAATCGATTTTTTACATGCCTTGTTCTTGACAAACCAAATAGAATTTTCACTTAATAATCATGTACCGGTTAAGTAAAATTTCACTTAATGTTTATGT
The DNA here is from genome assembly GCA_033977485.1 of Hydrangea macrophylla. Classification (NCBI taxonomy): domain Eukaryota; kingdom Viridiplantae; phylum Streptophyta; class Magnoliopsida; order Cornales; family Hydrangeaceae; genus Hydrangea; species Hydrangea macrophylla. The sequence continues at coordinate 38,162,269 of CM066990.1, forward strand.
ATGCCAAGTTAATATATTTTTAGCCAAAAAAAAAAATTTGAAAAAGGAATTTTCCTACGGAGTGTTTTAATGAAATTTCACAAGAAATTTTGCATTTGTTTGGTTTAAAAAACTGTGGTTTTATAATTGATTGTCTAAATTTGATTTTTTTTAAAACAAAACATACATTGTTTAGTATGCAAAAAAGGGGGAAAATGAAATTTTTTTCTCATTAAGTGAATTAGAAATCTCCCCAAAAATCCCTATTTACCCAAGTTTTTATTATTTCACCCACTCAATATTTATTTATACTATTAGGTCCATATTATCAGAAACTTTATTATGATTGATCCACTCCCCAATTTAATGTAAATTATGTTACAATTTTACCCCTTTATGTATATACATACACGCATATATGATTGTATTATTTATATTGTACTTTCTTATATGTAGTGTACATTTAGAGTTCATCATAAATTCCTATATTGTAGGAAATAAGTTAAGATCACAGAATTATATACACATATACGCGTAGAACATTGAATTCCCTTATATTCAGCATATATTAAAGTTGATTTTTAATTTTCTAAATTGTAGGAGATTATATTCAGTATATATTAAAGTTGATCAAAGATATATACATACATATGCACCTATATAATGAATGTTCTATGAATTAGTCAACCTAAAATCATACGGTTATTATCATAACTGTTTTTTGATAATAAATACCTTATTCATAGCATTAATATACCAAGTTGACGTGTATTGCTCTTCAACCGGATTATATTACTCAGTTTTATCACAATTCACAATAGTGGCAAGATGGATTAATATATTGCACACAGACTGCATAGATTTCATAATCCATTTGGAGTTTTGAAGAAAGTTAATGCGAATTCCTTCTTTGAGTATAATTATAGTATGCGGTTGTTAATTGCAGAAATGAATTTATCAACCATATGTTGTCCAAATCTCAACATTAACTGTCTAACTCCACTTCTACACTATCCTTGCTTATTACCAATTCAATGACATGGAATCCAAGTGTAAATTTATGCACTAAAGTCATTCTATATCATTTACAGCAAATATCTTATCAATGCGGTCACGAACAAATGTAACAAACAATAAATTTGATATGGTGTACACGTGCAAATTGCTGCACTGAATCTTGACAGCTATAATTGTTACACTGATAATCATCGAGCAAATGTAAAACAAAAACATTTTTACACTAAAAACTGAGTGTAAATTTATGCACTAAAGTCATTCTATATCATTTACAGCAAATACCTTATTAATGCAGTCACAAACAAATGTAACAAACAACAAATTTGATATGGTGTACAAGTGTAAATTGCTACACTGAATATTGACAGCTATATTTTTTACATTGAAAATCAGTGAACAAATATAAAATCGACACATTTTTACACTGAAAATCAGACAAGTCCAATATAAAAAAAAAACTAATATAAGAGTACAAGAACTAGCATTAGTGTATAATTTTACACTGCATCTGCAGAAAATTAGAGGACCAACAGAAAATAGAGAATCTGTGGAACAAATCGGTGACGCTTCCATTAGAGCCTAACACGCCACCAACAGATCGGGATGCATTGCTCCAAATCTCGGACTCAACGGCGGAGATGGCGACAGCGACGACGATAACTAGTCCAATATATCTGCCATATCCATTGCTCATGTATGCCACAGAGCTTCTTTCCATACCAATGAAGCACTCACGATCGTCAGCGCTTCATTGCCAGAAATAGTCCTTGAAGCAGCAACTGGCCGAATTCTAGAGAGAGAGAGGGGAAGGTTTGAGTGGAGATCTTGTATATGTAAGCTTTTTAATTACATATACATATATAGATGTATATATATATATATGGAATCAAAATAAATCTGTATTTGAATTTAAAAAATCCTAGATTATACTAGTGATGGAGTTAGGGGAAAATGGTGTAAAATGTTTTTGTTTGAGTTGGGTCTATTACAACAAAGATACACTAAATAAGATTTAATACTAGTTATACCTAAGTGAATATTCACTTATTAATACATGAATATTATGTGAAAGTTCACTTATTATTCATGAATATTATGTGAAAGTTCATTGAACTCGTGAATGAACATTAAGTGAACTTTCACTTAATATACATATGCATATTAAATAAAATTTCACCAAAACTCTCATTAAAGCATGTAAAATTGTTTTTTTTTTTGCTCAAAATATATCAAGTTGGTATACATAAATATTTAGTGAAAATTCCTTTTGATTTGTTAGGAATAAGACATGTAAAAAATCAAATTTTTTTTTATCAAAACAACCAACAATGATACTAGCTTTTTAGGTCTCATCGACACTATTCCAACGGTATAAAATTTGCAAAAAATGGAGTTGTAGATCAAAAGTTATGGAGGTTTAAAGTTCAAAAAACTTTTTTGAAATGAGAGCTTCTATAAACACCCTATTTTTGTTCGTCCGTTCGGCAAAAGGAACCCCGCCTCAGGAACAACCCGATGACTGGATTTCAGGAATTGTCGGCTATATGAAGTAGAACTCCATGAAGCACTATAGTCTCTTAGACACGTTGGAATAACCCTTAGGAAGACTTAGCTAAGTTAGAAACTCAATTTAGAAACAAAAAATCAAAATAAAATATTTTTTCTACGTAAAATGACTAAAATTATTAAGCCAAAACACCCTTAACCGAGCCAAAATTCGGACCTTGGGTGGGATCCTAAGAAATCCTTTTCTAAATAGTTCTAAAATATTTTAAAACTATATCCCAAACCTTGTTTTTGACCAAAATAATTCCCAAATAATTTTCATACCATAATAACCTTGAAAGCCAATTACGAGCAACCATTTTTAACACAACTTTAGTATTTTGATCACAACTCTTAAACTAGGAGGTGTTTGGGCCTGAAACCACTTGTAATATATAGTACATTTCCTGGGCAGATAACTCCATAGGTCATAAGTCCAATTTGGACTTAAAATGAGTGAGATATGGCCTTTTAAAGTTGACCCATGATGTAGTGGCGGGATTAAAAGCCTAAACCGAGATTTCTATCTTGTTTTATTTATGGAGACCTTTTAAATACGAAAATTAGTATTTTTTATTACCAAAACACTCTAAAAGGATTATGATATAATTTAAAAGCTTACATATCCTAATTTATTTTGGGCTATACTCCACTTATTTATAACTTTGCCACTTAGAAAAACTATATAAAGTAGTCTCCACCTCTTCATTCCAGGCACTAGAAAATCTTGAGATCTAGAGAGCTCAAGGAATCCCCCAACAAGAGGATTCCTAGAGCACTCCTAGAAAGTTCTTGAAAGAATTGATATTTTAGATTTAAGGTTCTAAGATATCGTAGTGCCAGCGGAGCTCTGCCGGAGAAGATTTCGAGGGAAGTTCTTAGGGTAAGCCTTCTTTCTCTTCTTTTCTTTCTTGTTTTCATTCGTTTTCTAAGTTTTGATTTTCATAGTTCATAGCCTAGTTTTTTTTTTTTTTTTGTTTATTCATAGTAGTTCTTATTTTCTTAATAGTTTAGATCTTCTAGACTTCTAGGTTAGCCTTCTATCTTGTTTGTGGATATATAGGCTATCCCTAATATTACCTATCCCGACCATGGGATAGCCACGATTAGTGAGATTGGTAGCCAAGCCATGGCTATTCCAATCTTACTAGGGACCATGAAACCCTAATTCTAGTTGATACGTACAAAAATATCAGGTCAACGCCTGACTGCCACCTCAGCAAATAATGCCAGGTCATCTGGAGTAGGCGTCTGTTACTCAGCCGCCCCGGAGTGTTTGACCTATGACCGCCCGGTCTATGCCACAGCTCGGGCTCACAAAGCAGGCCTGTCTCCCAGTGGCCATGACACGAGCCTGTTTCGTGGCTTACCCTGCAAGCGTCCAAGTAGTTCCCTAAATCAGCTAGAAGATTATCGAAAGAGGTAGTTTCCTAATCAGATTAGGAAACTCCCATGATTGATGTGAATCAGTTGTAATTAGATTGAGCTTCCTAATCTATTAACTTACCTTGTAAGCGTGGTCTCTTACACATATAAAAGGGACCACTCACCCCCAGTAAGGGGGATGGTATTCTGATCTCACAAGATAGCATAACACACGTACACGGATATACCCAGGCGGTTGACTGGTAGTGCCGCCCTCTTTGTTGGCTCACCAAACACCGCCGGTGATCTATTAGAAAATGTACCCCGGCACAAATGTGCATGTAGGCCATCTCGTTAACGGGGCTGAACCACATACAATCCCTTATGTCATATTCTCTCCCTCCAAATTACTCAAACTCTCCTTCTAATTTTCGGCATCATCAACTTGGCGCCATTTGTGGGAAAGAGAGATTTCTCCTAAAAACAAATCTTTAGCTGATAGCCATAGCGCCGAAGAAAGGTAAGAAGAACGCTGCCTCGACGGGTTAGGTGGAGTCGCAGTCAGGACAGCTAGCTGCCTCCAAGACCCCCGAGCAGATTATCGCAGCTCTTGCGCAACTCTTAGAGGGCTAGCAACGAACCCAGCAACAGATCAAAACACTACTGGCCCGACAGGAGAAGCTCCCATTGATCGAGAATCAGCCCGATAGCAGCGCGCCTGATCAGGAGCAGATCAGACCCTGAAGGCGTGCCTACACTGAGCCATTGTCCCCGTAGGCTAGGGGACAGCTCGGGAATGACGAGCATAGCCAGGCTCCCGAGCGGACCCAACAACACGCTCGAGGCCGCCAGCGCCGAACAATTTACGCCCGAGATATCATCAATAGCAAGCACGCTGCCAGAGTGGATGGGCACGGACAAAAGGCCTGGGAATCGGCCAAAGATACCCTGGCCAGGAGTCGAGGGGATCTCAGGTACACGATTACCCGGAGTCAGAGTCGTGTCCAGTCCTCGAAGACAATGCACTTTGAGGAAGAGGCCTCGTTATCCGACCTAACCTACCGCTCAGATACAGAGCAGAAGACCGGGCAGATGGACGTTAAGGACCAGATCGCGGACCTGCAAAAGAAAATTGAAAAGCTAAGCCACAAGGCAGGTCACGATCACACTAATACCAAAATTGAATCGCCTTACATTGCCCGGATAACTGAGTTCCCTATCCCGAGGAAATTCAAACAACCGCATCTCAATTCCTATGATGGTTCGAGGAGCCAGGTCGATCACATCCGGTCTTATAAGGTTTAGATGGCTCTAGTTATCAGCACTGACAAGCTACTGTGTCTAGCCTTTCCCAGTACCTTTACACGGGCAGCCGCATAGTGGTTCCACTCCCTCAAGCCCCGAATGGTCGACGACTTCAAGATGCTCAGTAAGTTGTTCATCGGCCAGTTCGTGGGAATGCTTGACCAATCACAGCCAGATACCCAATTGCTGACCGTCAAGCAACGCAAGGGGGAATCCCTAAAGGATTATGTCAACCGTTTCAATCAATAGAGGTTATAGATCCACAACCTGAACGAGACGGTCACAATCATGGCTTTCTGCTCGGGAGTTCAACACACCAAAGTTACCACGTCATTCCACAATGACCGACCGGAAAGATGGGTGGAGCTCTCCGAGAGAGTTGGGAAATACATTAATACCGAGGAATTCCTGAGGGCTAAGTGTGCTAGCCTTGCTGGAGACGAGTCTCCGAGTGCCAAACGAAAATGAGATAGTTCTGAAAAGGGCTCAGGGAAGAAACCAAAGCCAGTTCAGTAGAAGGGTGGTCAGGACCAGGCTCCAATGACCTTCACGCCACTCCCTCGGCATTCATGAAGTCATGGTTGCCGCTGATGCCCAGCAGCTCTTCCAATAACCGGCAAAGCTGAAGAGCACGCCCGAGAAGAGAAAATAAGAAAAATATTACCAGTATCACAAGCACATGGTCACGACACAAAAGATTGTTTTAAACTCAAAATGGCCATCGAAAGACTAATATAACAGGGCCACCTCGCCGAGTTTGTCGTGGCTGACCGATGACATAGGGCAGATAACCGAGTTCCCGAGTAGCCACAATCACTTCCGTAAATCAATGTGATCTCAGGAGGGATAGGGATCTGCCCTCACTATACTAGTCTGACGGGGACGCCGAGGGAGGGACTAAGCTGGTATCAGGAGTACCGAAGCAGGACTGCTCATCCTCTGACCGGGAAGAGGAGTCGAACGCTGAGTGACACATCCCTAAGGCACCTGAGACGGGGAGAGGGAGTAACTGATGACCTAGATAGGGGTCAAAAACTCTGAGCCTGGCATATAGAGTGGGCAAGGTCACAAGTCTAAAAGGTAGTGTGTAGAAAGTCCTCAGGGTAAGGTAACATTTGGTCAGTACTACTCCTGGGCAACCTGATCGGTTTAACCGGCCTATTGAACTACCCGACCTAAAGACAGAGATGAACCTAAGAAAGAAGAAGTCCTACTCCCGTGCGAGTCCTAGTGGGTTTTTCCTCTCCAACTTTGCCCAGAAAAGAAAAAGAAAAGGGGAGAAGAAATAAAACAATGAATGGAAACCGACTCTCCCATCCTTGGAATGTGCAGCACCTCTACAAGTACTTTCAGTAAAGCACGAAAGCATTACTGGGTAGGAAACTTGTAGCTCTCCCCGAGTTGTATTAATAATGAATAAAATTCACTTTTTTCATAGCAATGTTTATCCTTGTATTTGATCATTCAAAAGACCTCGGGGTCAAACCCCAGGCATTCAAAAGACCTTAAAGTCAAACCCTAGACATTCAAGAGACCTCGAGATGACACCCAGGGTGAAAGACCTCGGGGTCACACCCGAGGCAAAAGGCCGCAGGGTCACACCTGTGGCACCGGCTTCATTTAGGTCCACAACCTACGATGGGGTCAACCCCCCTAGGTGGCTGATGATGGCAAGCCCCAAAAGACCCTATAACCAACCATGTTCCAGGTCAGTTCCCTATGGTCCATCCTTCAGCAAATGCCCGCCTTAGCAACAGTCCGGGGGGAAGGGAGAATACTGGTACCTAACTCCAGTACCAAAATAGGAAATTACACCGAGCTTGCAATAGGACACTAGACTAGGCATGTAATGCCACTGTTAGACAGTCTCGAGTACCTACAATGCCCAGAGAAACCGACCGGGATAGTAACAGGACCCAGCTCCTACACTATACCCGGTGGGTCCTTCAAAACAGGTCCCTAGAAAACCAAGTGTTCTCCACCTGTTACAGTCCTAAATTTTTGTTAAGGAAGGGATTCTATAGGATTCACAACTAATCTGGCATAGGCAACCACAAAGGCAAGTGCAGAATACAAAACAATTGATGCAAAAGGTGGCCTCAAAGGACCTCTTTCATTAAATAACACAGTATGTACAAATTTTGGGGGGCAGGTATAGTAGCCTCCCTAAAAAAATTTAAATAAAGCAAGCATGAAGTAAAACAAAGCTAAAGGTCGTCAATCTCCACGATGTCATCGTCGATCTTGGCGTCCTTGACTAGCACATCCTCAGCAGAGGCCTCCTCAACAACACAGGTTGAATCCGTCCATAACTCAGAATCAGACTAGGAGTAGCCAGAAAGGTCCAATCTGGGTGGTCGGTAGCAGCCAGTGCGGTCAGGTCAGAGTAGCCCTTGAGGGATCCTACTTCAAACTCTTCCTCTGCGTCTTTAGCCTCCGCTTCCCGAGCGGCAGCAAGCTCAGAAAGGGTCTTCGTAAGAGCCGCCGCGTCCTTCTCGGCAGCCACCTGCCCAGCCTCCGCAGCCACTACCTTAGCTTTTGCGACCTTTCGAGTAGCCCGCTTGATAGAGATTGTTTCATGGGCTTCCCCCAGTTCCAGGGCCAGAGCCTTGGCTTTTTCCTCTCCCACAGCAAGGGTATGGTCGGCAGACTCCCATGCCGCCTTCTCCATGGATAGGGTAGCCTCGATCAATTGGGGCTAGCTTATCGGCTATCTCGGGCAACGAGGCCTCAGCCCCCACCGTTATTCAACCGACCTATAAGAAAACGAGGTGTTAGTGTCCCGAATGGAAAAAAAAAGGTGGCACATATAATATGAATACAGAGCAACTTACCATGTGGCTGATGCTGTAAAGCCAACCAATTATGGCATCAGGACCCAACAGATCGCACTTGTCTACTTGACTCTACAATAGCCCGGGCCAGACTCTCCTGCGGACGGCGTTCGCCATATCCACCACCAGCATTGCGAACGATCCCGCACGTGGTTCCTAGAGTGTCGGCTCGTCTAGAGTGGGGAATGACACCCCGGTCGGTATGGCGGTGGAGGGTAGCTTCAGTGGCACGGCGATGGTTACCCCAGGTGTTGAGGTTCTGACGCTTCCTTGTCCGCCCGGATAGCGATCCCCCGGGAGATCCTCTTCAGCTTCTGGCCCTCAATAGGGTCCTGTTTCTTCTACTTTTGCCCCACCTGGGCCAACATGGCCGCTTCCTTCTCCTTGAGGGTGTCGTCACTTCTTTAGGGGCCATCTCTGTGAAACCAACAAGGACGTGTCAGTTATGCAGAGAGTCGAACAAATAATAAAGCAACAAGGGGGTAGACGGAAAAACATACCGTCTCCTAGTGGCCATGACACGGGCCTATTTCGTGGCTTCCAAGAAGTTCCCTAAATCAGCTAGAAGATTATCAAAAGAGGTAGTTTCCTAATCGGATTAGGAAACTCCCATGATTGATATGAATCAGTTGTAGTTAGATTGAGCTTTCAAATCTATTAACTTACCTTGTAAGGGTGGTCTCTTATGCATATAAAAGGGACCATTCATCCCCATTAAGTGGGATGTCATTCTGATCTCACAAGATAGCATAACACACGTACACGTATATACCCAACCGATTGACTGGTAGTGTTGCCCTTTTTGTTGGCTCACCAAACACTGTCGGTGATCTATTAGAAAATGTGCCCCGGCACAAACGTGGACGTAGGCCACCTCGTTAATGGGGCCAAACCATATACAATCCCTTGTGTCATATTCTCTTTCTCCAAATTACTTAAAGAAACTCTCCTACTAATTTTTGGCATCATCACTAGTATTGCTTATTCATATTTAACTTAGTTTAATCTTATTCATGCTTATCCATGCATCCATCTATACACATGCACACTATCCACACGTAGAATAGTAGGATATCTCAATTAAGGGTTGCACATGTACACATGCACTTAGTACTCATGTTTGGTTATTATGTTTGCATTACCCTAACCCCTGTTGAATTAGGAAGCTATAATTTGGAATGATGTGCTATTCTGGCTAAGTTCTCCTGAATAGTCCATTTTATATATTGCTTTCCTAGATCACCTAGAAGCATGATTAGGTGGACAAAACTAGTTTTAATTTCCTTATATGGTATATGTGCATAGAATTCCTATTTTGCTAGGGTTTTGAATGTGGTTTTCACATTTACTTCCTTGTGATTTTCATGTTTACTTCCTTTTAATTTCCTTTTGCATACACAGGGGACCGTAGTAATACATTTAGTCCCTCATTTACTGTATTAGCATATGCATTATATGATATTTGTACAGTTTCTTGCATAATTTTCTTTATTTAGCTATTTATAACTTGACATAGGAATGCATTATAAATTAATGAAATGGTCTTCATAATATCTATCCAAATCACTTGAAAGTTGAATAGAGGCCTGGCTTTGGACAAAGTGAGAGGGGGTGTTTTAGCACGATCTAGCTCCTTCATCTCTTATACCTTAACCCCCAAATCGAGTTCTTTGGTGACGATGGTGCGATGCTCTCTATCCATTGAACTTGATAGATTTAGTTTTCTTGGTTTCCTTTATCAAATAAAGTGATGATTCTATTAGCGAGAATCTCTCCCCGTTTAGCCTTGTGGGATATATGGATTACTCACTCATGTAGCCTCGTATATGGATCATGGGCATCGATGTAGCATTGGGTATGAATAAAAGCCCCATAGAATCCAAAATACAAGTAATCCAAAATGGTCAGATCAGATGAAGGCTAATGAAGGGTGGTGAACCTCACTTATGGCTATTAACATCATATTTGAATGGGATCAATCAAGCGGGTCTGGTCTTTCTAAGCTTTATACTTGATCGAGATACCCACAAGTGCTATGGTGTGGTCACTCACACGGTGCGACTGCCACATTATATCATTTTTTTAATCTGTTCATTGAGGGGAACGCACATGGGGCGCACTTGAAGTGCGTTTGGCTCGTGGAGAAGGGTAGTTATGGGTTCTTACATTTTTCCCCATTTTTGTCAAAGATATGATTTTGGTAAGGGAGTTTTGATTAAACTAAGATTCAAGTTTCTTTAATAAGAAGCAAAATTGTGCTACTGTCCTTATCTCTAAGTGCTCAAAAAAAATTTGAAATGATGTTGAGTAGGAAAGAGTGGAGTTTATTAGCGGAAGACAAATGTTACATACCTTATCAAATCAAAGCAAATCAAGCTAGAGAGTTGTGGTGCTAGCGGTGAGCTTTGAGAGTGAGAGTGAGAGAAAAAAGGCTGAAAGTGAAAATAGTGAAGAGAAAATATGAAAGAGAGATATAGAGAGAGATAGGGGGTGTCGTTTTAAATTTTCAAAGTTAAAATAGGAAAGAGAGAGATATAGAGAGAAAGAGAGTGGATGTAATTTTGAATTGTGCAAAAGAATGTAATATTATAACACTCATAATTGTGTTATTGCATTTCATTACATTGCCATGCATGATAATGTGATGTGTTATGCATGGTGGCACGTGTGTAAGTGAGTTTTGACTCACAAGTTGATTTGGGCGTCTGTGTAAGAGAACCCTCTGAGACTATGTTGAATGAGTGTTTTGATGTTGTAACGTCTCTCCGAGATTGAGACAATCATTGTTTAATACCGTCAATGTTTATCTGAAAATAAATGTTTACATGTGTATTTCACTATTTGTATTATTATTTGGTCTAGATAATATTTCTGCTATTAGTTGTAGTATCCCTTATGAGGACCAATTAACACGCTACTAATTTGGTAGGCTAATTAGCAATTTCGTAAAATCATGTGAGACTGCGTTTGAAAAAAACTAGTAAAGTTGGACAATTCCTACTAGGGTGCTAAATCGAAGGTTTAAGAACTTGAGTGGAGTTAAATGATATTTTGAGAAGTTTTTGCTATAAATACATAAGTGTGAGATATTTTACAAAGCAAAATCCAATTTGACTTCTAAAAGAAGAAGAGAAAAGAGAGAGAAAAGGGAGATTTGATCTTCGAGCTTGCGACGCTCATATTTGGCAATTTGTCCGTTGATCAAAATATTTTATCGGATATTTGAACTCCTCGAGGTAAGGCTATCATTTTATATCCACTAGGTCTTGTTTGGATAAACTTTTCGAAAACTCATTTTCTAGAATTTTCATAGACAGTTAATAATTGGACTTTTGATCAATAGGAATTGTACTAGACGGTCTTTTGGATGATATTTGTGCTTGGGTTTTCTTTAGAACGAGTTTTCAGAGCGTTATTCGGAGGTGAGTGATTCAACTATGTGTTTTGGAATGATTTCTTGACATGTATTCATATTTTGTATGAAAAGCATGTGTTCGTTTATGGATATATATTGTTTAGTTCGTATTGGGTGTTTATATTGATTAGTGGTCCCAATTGAAGGGTGAAATGTTATGATTATGTCGATAGCACGGTGAAATGTATTTGAGTATGTTTAGTTGCTATTTGGGTCAAAGGAGTGCGTGTATTAAGCCATCGTTGTAGAGCTATTATAGGCATAAGATTGCATGTTTGAAGAAAAAAACATGGGTCTTACCTTTTTGCGTGGACTTAATAGCGAGGAGTCGCGGAGTAGGAGTGTGGAACGTACACGTGGGACTCCGGAAACTAGTATGAAAAGTAGAGATGTGAATGCAAGCATGTTTATCATTCATGTGCATTATTGCTTTATTCACTAAGCGTTAGGTTAAACAAATCAAATATGTATCAATATTTAAATAACCATTTCTGGTGCTAATGCCAGCAAGGAATCGGGAAAGTGACCACAGGGTATTGGTAGTGCTATTAGAAGACGAATGAGCATGTGTACCTCGTAGTATTGTAATAGAATGTTGTAAAAAGAACTTCATGACTTTTGAACTATGTTTAACTTAGAATCATGGAATGGATTCATGATGTTGTAGTAGATAGTAATCTCTTGTAATTATATTTCCGTCATGTTATAATATAGTTAAGATCACTTTGGAATGAGTTTGGAGCGTGTGTGGGGTCCCCGGATAATTTCAGAAAAGCTTTTAACTCGAGGAATTCTGCAGAATGCCTTACTGCTAGAAAACAGTCAACTGGACCCCTTTTGTGAACGAGACACTGCATCAGTTACAGTCGACTGGTAACCCAACACAGTCGACTAGTTTATGTTTTTCAGAAATTATCTTTCTACTTGATTGGAGTTCAGTCGACCGGACATAACAATCGACTAGGAATTTGGCACCCCAGTTGACTGGACATAGAAAATAGTCAACTGGATTATGTTTCAAAAATCATACTTTCTGCTAGACCAATCTCAGTCGATTGGGAATGAGGTGCAGTCGACTGGATTACTGATTTTAAAAATAAATTATTTTTCTTTTCTGCTGCGTGTTCTTAAAACTAATTCTTTTGGGAGCGTAAATGAATTGGAGTAGCCTCAGTGGCATGCCACGGGCTTCGGTTCCGCTATTGTGGGATTGGGCTGTGACATTTATTAGTATCAAAGCATAAGTTTAGAGCCTTGGGAATGAGCGACGATATATGCTAAGAGACGTCGAGTGGAGTGTATGATTGTGACAATAATATTGTTATCATTGTAGAGATGCTTCATATGTTTGCATCTATTATTTTTGATGAAGAACTGTGCACATATATATCTTGTGACATGGCATGCATAGTCATTATGCATGGAACTCAACAAGGTGAATATTTGAGATGTCATGACTGAGCCGATAAGAGAGTTGTCACCGCACTCGCGGATGGATCAAATAGTGAATATGGTGGAAAATTTTATGCAAGCCATAAGTGAACGAGATCAAATGAATGTTCAGGCTCCACCGATTGAAGTTAGATATATCAATGCACCACCAGTACGAAGACCTCAACACAGCATTATCGAACAATTCCATAAATGGAAACCGACCTTGTACCATGGACAAGTTGACATAGACTTGGCCGATCATTTCATTTCCGTATCTTGATATGCATTGATGAAGAGAAAATCCTTTGCGCATCTGATACATTGATGGGAGAAGCATTGGATTGGTGGAACAATGTGCTCGAACAAGGAACGCCAACTACGTGGGAAACATTTAAAGATGAATTAAACAAGCATTTCATTTTGCGGTTTGCTTATACTCAAAAATGCCAAGAGTTTGCTAGCCTAGTTCAAGGAGACATGACTGTGAGTGAGTACGTTTCTCGTTATAATGCTTTGCTACATTTTGGGAAAACTACAATTCTGACTGATGAAGAGAAGGTGCAAAAATTTGAGGAAGGGCTTAGGAAGAATATCCGTAGCCGTGTCGGCATATTGCAATACCCGACCGTTTCTCTAGGTAAGGAAGCCGCCCGTATCGCTCATAAAAAAGTCGATCGATAACGACAAGGACATTAAGGGAAGAGAGCCAATGACAATAAGAGCAAGGGTCAGGAGAATGCAAAGAAGCCATTTACACAAAGTTCGGGATCGTATGTGGGTAGCCAAGGAAGGAGTACGCTCATCAGAGACTCTAGACCGTTATGCCCAACATTTAACCTGCGGCATAAAGGGACTTGCTACCTATTGAGTACATGTTACCTTGCAAGCAACTAGGACACATATCCCAAAATTGTCCTCTGAACACAAATTCGACTGCACCAAACACAACCTAGAACACCAAGAGCTACAACCCAGATATGAGAGGAAAATGTTTTGAGTGTGGCCAAGTAGGACATATAGCAAAAGAGTTATCCGAGTAAAAGGCAACCAGGAATGAGTACCGGGTATCGAGTGTGCCAAGTGGATCTAGGACAGAACCACGAGGGGATAAAGGGAAATGCATCATGCAATAATAAGGGCGATATTTCAAACTCAGGCTGGGGAATATAGATGATACGGTCGTATCAAGTATTCTTCCTATTTGTTCATATCATGCATGTATACTCATGGATTCTGGTTCAACGCATTTATTTGTGTCCCGTGATTTCGTTTGCCATTTAACTGTTAAGTCCGAACTGTTATGATATGATTTATGTGTATCATTGCCTATTAGTGAATCGTTAACAACTTCTTCAGTATTCAAGTCGTGTGAGATCAAGATAGGCGATAAGGTCTTGAGCTTCAATTTTTTGATTCCATTGATAGTGATAACTTTGGTGTTATCTTGGGCATGGATTGGTTGTCGGTTAATCAAGCTAGAATAGATTGTGAACAGAAGCGGGTTAGTTTTTATCCAGCAGGTCAAGAAGAGTTTACTTTTCAGGGTAGGGGTATGACCATACCACTATACTTGATATCAACGATTCAAGTAAGTAAATGTTGAGAAAAGATTATTCGAGTTTTATATGTTCAATTGTCAACACACGAGTTCTTGGACCACTAGTAGAAGACATTCCAATAGTTTGAGAATTTCTAGATGTTTTTTTTCGATGAAGTACCTGATTTATTGATTGAAAGAGAGCTTGAGTTTATGATAGAAGTCGTATCAGGGACACAACCGGTATCCAAAGCACAGTACCGAGTGGCACCGATAGAGTTGAACGAATCGAAAGTTCAGTTATAGGAGATACTTTATAAGGGTTTCATCTGCCCAAATGTTTCGCCTTGGGGAGCTCTAGTCTTGTTTGTGAAGAAGAATGGGACAATGCGTATGTGCATCGACTATCAAGAGTTAAATAAGTTGACTGTCAAGAACAAACATTCATTGCCTCAAATGGATGATTTATTTGATTAGTTGCAAGGATCTCAGGTATTTCTGAAGATTGACTTTAGATCCTGTTACCACCAGTTGAAGGTCAAGGAAGAAGATGTTGAGAAGATAGCTTTCAAGACTAGATATAGTCACTTTAAATTTTTGGTTATGCCGTTTGGAGTGACTAACGCGCCAGCAGCTTTCATGGATTTGATGAATCGTGTTTTCAAAGACTATTTACGTGAGTTTGTTATTGTATTTATAGTTTACATCCTAATCTATTCCAAGAGTGTTGAAGATCACGAATATCATCTGCGATTAGCCCTATATCGATTACGCGAGAAGAAACTGTTTGAAATTTTGAAAAAGTGTGAATTTTGGTTAACGGAGATTACTTTACTTGGACATATAGTGTCAGCAAAAGGAATTTCTATAGATCCTCAGAAGATAGGACGAGTCACCAATTGGTTGAGATCGACTAATGTGACAGAGATCTGAAGTTTCCTAGGATTAGCTGGTTATTATCAGAGGTTTGTAAAAGACTTTTCACGTATAGCAATGCCGATGACACAATTGATGAGGAAAAATTTTGCTTTTATATGGAGTCCAGAATGTGAGGAAAGTTTTCAAGAGTTGAAGAGTCGACTGGTGAAAGTACCAATCTTTGCTGTTCCGGCGAGGACTACAGGGTTTTTTATTTACAGTGATGCTTCATATAGAGGTCTAGGAGGCGTTCTTATTCAAGGTGATAAGGTCATTGCATATGCGTCGAGATAACTTAGACCGCACAAGAAGAATTTTCTGAAACATGATCTGGAATAGGCCATCGTGATTTTTGCATTGAAGTTTTGATGTCATTAAATGTACAGGAAGAAATCTGAGATATATACGGATCATAAGAGTTTGAAGTACTTGTTCACACAACGAGAATTAAACATGAGACAAAGGAGATGGTTAGAGTTGATGAAGGACTATGATTTGTCAATTCAGTATCATCCGGGCAAGGCAAACGTAGTCGTCATGCTCTTAGTCGTAAAGCACCAACCAAAACAGCCTTGGACGTGACTTCTCAAAGAGAGTTGATACGAGATAAGGAGAATCTAGAACTTGATCAAGGATGCCAGTTAACTTGATTGAATCTGAGATGGGTCAGAAAATCACCGCAAGAAATAACATTATGAGCATCATTCTTGACACCTACGGCTTGGCGACGCCACTTCAGAGCCCGTGGAAAAATATGTATCTCTTCCTCCCGGAATGATGGAGCTGTCATGGAAAAATACTCGAAGGCCCACACCTGCAAGAGAATATATAGCAGTGGTCAAAAATACAGAATATCAAAGATTGAACTGGAAATGAAAATATTTCAGTACCTCCCAAGCTCTCCAGAAGCCACCAAATCCAGGGGATTTGCCTCGTGAATGCTCTCCCATATGACTGAAAAGAATGGATAGGCCAGCAGAGCCCCAGTCAAAATCCGTGATCTCCTCAAGATTTCAAAGGCTATCAAGTATGTTCAGTGTAATACGCTCAGCTCAAGTAGAAAGAAGAGAGCAACCAAGCAAATACAAGATGAAAGCACGGGTAAGCTGCATTTCAATAAACTGGTCCGCTTTTTCAGAAGGCCAAAAGTTATTGACAAACCATGTGATGTTCACACTCGATCCATGAAGATCTCTCTAGGTCAGAATAATGCCCAGAAGCTGCTCAATAATAGTGGGATGTCTGTGTATCTTCTTCGCAAAGGCAAGATGATGTCCACCAAATGAGATACCAATTATCATTGCAAAGTAAAGTGGGGTCATGGTTATCTCCCCAAAAGGCATGTGGAATGTATTTGTGGAATCCCACCACCACTTAGCAATAGCTTGGATCATGGCCAAATCATTAGCAGGTCTCTCCAACAAGGTTACAAAAGACCCAATGCCCGCTTGTTTTACATTGGCTACTACATGGTGACGTGATTCCGACAATTCATTAAACCATTCAAGACATTTTCCATGACTACCATGACCTTTGGGGTGCCCTAGCACATTCTAGAAGAAAATTGACAGTTGATTTCTAAGAATTTGCAAGAATTTGAAAGCGCACATACATAAAGAATAAATAATGCAAAATTAAAGAATGGGTTACCTCTTGACGAAATGTCCTTTTAGAGATGTGATTTTATGGTTCCTTCATAGTTGGATACTCCGTGGATTGAGTTGATGAAACTCCACTAGCTTGAAATTTATTTCTACATGTTCTAGAACTCTCACCTTGCCCATGGGAACTCATGGTTGTTAATGCTTGAAGCTTGAAGACAAGAGGTTGAAGATGATGAATAGTGAAACCCTTAACACTTGAATCTCCTAGACTAGAAAGGAGTTGATGAAATCAACAAGGTTTTTGGAAATTTTGATGCATGAAATCGCTTAAAACATCGAGAAATTGCAAGATTTGAGCACCTTAGAAGAAAGGGGTGATACATTGGAGATGAGATGAATGAAACAAAAGAAGAAAAATGTGTTTAAAACCCATAAGTTGTGGCTGGCTGCTCCCAAGGGTGTGTTGGGAACCGCCATTTACTATTCATAGCCTGCCAAAACCCCATTTTGCTCTACATTCGCGTTTTGACCCCTAGAACTCTTGTTTTGACCCAAATTGGTCAAATCTTGATATATAAGGGTTAAGAGTGCTTGAAAATTGTTGAAATTGGTCTAAAAAGACCCTTGAAGAATTTGAATATTGGTTGAACACCATTCAGAATTGAAGAAAAAGTCCCTCGATATGAAGAATCAAGGGCACCACAGGTTGAAAAAGCCAAGAAATTAAGATTTGCATCAAACTCCTGTTATTTTGGGATTAAATTGTGTATTGACTCAGAAATTGGACATTCGGGTCTACTATCACTCGAGTATTACATCCAGAACAAATTTATTGGGTATACACAACATGGGTCAGAATACATGATCTTCAAACCATGAACAAGATATTCAAGAAAGGGCCAGAATAAGCCCAACATGTTGCAATAATGTTTGAGCTGGTTGAAGCACCAATATGAGTGTCAGATTAAATCAGCATGGCCTCCAGAATATGAGTCTTCTACTTCAGATGTCTCCTCAAGCAAAGAAATTTCATATATCATCATAATCACCTCCAGAAGCAAGGAGTACTTCAGAAGACTCGTGAAATCAGAATCTGTGCATCTCTCAGGATCATAGAATCTCCCCAGAGAGAACTTCCAGAATTGCCCCCAGATAAAGGGTATCTCTCAGCATCAAGTATCAAAATTATACCCATATGAAAGGGAATTTATCAGAATTGTGCATCATTTAGCATCGTGTATCAAAACCGCCTTTAGATATAGGGTTTCTCTCAAAATCATGTACCAAAACTACCTCTAGAGAAAGGGTATTTCTCAGCACCGAGTATCAGAATTACCTCCGGATATAGGGTATCTCTCAGTATTGTGTACTAGAATTGCCTCCAGATAAAGGGTATCTCTCAAAAATTGTGTACCAATACTACCTCAAGATATAAGGTATCTCTCAGCATCGTGTATCATAACTGCCTTATGATAAAAGGTATCTCTCAGCATCGTGTATCAGGATTGCCTCTAGATATAGGGTATCTCTCAAAATCGTGTATATCTCAAAATCGTGTATCGGGGTTACCTCTAGAAGTAGGGTATCTCTCAGAATTCTTGTATCTCTCTGAATTCGTGCATCAGAACAGAAGATTTGTCCCTAGCAGAAGGGCATGTTTTAGAGGAATAGAAGAATTGTCTAAAAAAAAAGGACTTGTTTCAGAAGATTTGTCTCTCGACTTGTTATAGAAGATTTGTCCCTAGCAGAAGGACCTATTTTAGAAGCACAGAAGATTTGTCCCAAGAAGAAGGACCTATTTCAGGATTACAGGAGATTTTTCCCTAGCAGAAGGACTCTACATCAGTAACTGTCCAGGGGTTAGGACTCTACATCAGTAAATCATCCCCAACAGGACTCTACATCAGTAAATCATCCCCAGCAGAAGGACTCTACATCAGTAAATTATCCCAAGCAGAAGGACTCTACATCAGCAAATCGTCCCCAGCAGAAAGACTCTACATCAACAAATCGTCCCCAGCAGAAGGACTCTACATCAGCAATCGTGCAAGAGTTAGGACTCTACATCAACAAACTTCCCAGGTTTAGGACTTTGCATTAGTGATCGTCCCCAGTCGAAGGACTCTACATCAGTCATTCGGGTTTAAGGACACATTATTTCAGAAATCGTTAGAAGTTGTTTTCAAAATTCATCCAAGATACTCCTCTACTTCAGCAGTCGTCCGAGATACAGATGACACCTACAGGCCTCAGACTCAGAAGAAAGACTCCGAAAAAACTCTGAGAATCATCCAAGATATAGATAGCTTACTTAGCTTTAGACATATTCAACTATGAGAATGAGACATTGCATCCCTTGCATTAGACTTTGCATCAACGGAACTCTTGAGGATGATTCCTCTGGCATGTGCACGTTCATGTTTCATACTACATCAACATCCTAGGATAGGAGCATTTCATCCGTGTTGTTGTCTGTGTGTTCTCTGTCCTCTCACGCGCTTGAACTATGCTCTGGTCTGATTCCTGGAAAGGATACGTAAGCAGCTCTAGCGAAGAACAACCAGCAACAGCTTCAACTTAGAACCCTCTACCCAGCATTGCATTGCATTCTTGCTTTTGTGATTTTTTGATTTTTGTGGATTTTTTTTTTTTCACGATTTTGTTAAATTCGTCTTTCAGAATTCATATTCACTCAGGGTTATATGAACACAAAGTGTTCTAAATGAAGTATTCTAGATATCCAGAGATTCAAATTTTAAGAAAAGTTCGAAATAGACGTGCATTGAAAATCAATTTTGAAAAAGACGTCGTTTGATTTTAAAAAGATGACGAAATTTTCGGAGACTTCCGAGCTTCAATTGAACTTCAATTTTCATCTCAAAACCTCCTGGAATATTTTCATACTGAAATTGAACTCGACAACTTTCCAATGGTACGTAAACGGACGATTTCGGACACCAAAAAGTATTTTTACGACAAAAGCAGTGCCCGTAATTTTTGAAACAGGACATAAGGGCAACCAGAGGATGAAGAAAAGGAAGTGGCGGGTCCCACTTAGGGGGTGGCGGGTCCCACCTAAGTCGCTACCTCACATGTGCCCCCTGCATTGAGTTTTTTGAGTTCCATACCCTTCTAGAAGCCTCCCATTACGAGGAAATTGCCCGAAAACCGCTTTTAGGCACCAAAGTGGCCATTTCAACCAATTTCTGCTCTCTGAAAATCCTGTTTAGCCATGTAGCTTAAGAGTTAAGTTTTCAAAACTCTATATATAGATCCATATGAGATAATCTTTAACACACAAGTACATATAGAGGAGAGTATATACAAGAGAGAAGTACATACAAGTGAATATACTTGCAAAATACTTTCAATTTAAGAGAGATTTCTAGAGAGAAGTGAGTTAAGAATTAAACTAATCTCAAGATAACTAGATTAGAAATTTGAACATCAATTGCTTCCCTAAAACTTCCATGGATGAGTGCTTGAAGAATTTGAAGAATACTTGAAGAAGAAGACTCTTCAATTCAACTTTGGTGATATAATTGAGAATCCTCCAAGAGGTAAACACAACAATTCATCTTTAATTCCTATTTCTTACATATAGATCTACAAGACTTAGATCTAGTTTAGTTTTATTTTATTTATTAGAACACTCATCTTCTTCATCTCTTGTTCTTCACACATCACATGACTAGATCCAAGTCTCTTTGATTTTATTGATAATTCTCAAATTATAGATTGATTTTCACTTTGGTTTTCAATTTTGATTTCATTCTTCTATTTAATTTAGACCCATGCATACATGATTATACATATGTATCTATTTTGAATTCTATGATGGTTTGGAAGTACGATCTATGAGAAGGATGATTCCTATGTTCATACCTATCTCTTGATTATTCCTATTACCTAGAATTCCTATTGAATTTCATCTCCAATAGGATATTTGTAAGTCCCTTTGATACATGATCTAGAGTTCTTCATAGAACTTGAGGGCTAAATGGACTGGGAATCATGATAATTAAGTTGATCTATGAGTTTTATCTCTCTAATAAGCTTCAACTATCACCTAAGATGTTTTTCTAACACTTTAAAATGAGCTAGTTACAATTCATCAAAACAGATTGGTTTTGTCCATAAGATTTGGTCCACCAAAACCTATAGTTTGATGAATTTCAAACTTTTTGGGTAAACTTTGATGAATTAGCCTTCAATCGATCCGTTTTGAGAACCTCTAGGATCCATATGCTATTTTTAGAATTGTTGAGAAATCGGTTGACAGATTTAAACATAGTCTCTTTGTGCTTGAATTTTAGAAAATCTATAATAGTTATTGATGTCCCACTTTTTGGGAATGATTCCTAACTCATATGTCTACATTCCAATGTAAAATCTTGAGCATACGATCGAGTTAATATCATTTTCTAAGCATTTGAAGTTGATACAACTATTCTGGAATTTTCTAAGTTTAACTACAAACATGATTATGTATACAAAATGGTCATACCTTGATCACTCAACAACAACTGATGAATAAAACTAGGTTTGGAAATCATCTAGGATAAATTGATGAGATATCAAAATCTTAGAATAACTTGATTAACATGATTCATGAACTTCTACTATGTTTTATGTTCCTTTGTCAAATGATACCAAACTTCCAGAATAACAGAGTCTGTTTAAAACAACTTTTCTGAAACCTTAAGATCATGACATGTCCATGGGATTATTTTTTCCATCAACTACAATGAAATAGCTTCATTTTAACACCAAATAGAGCTTAACATGAGTTTTGGAGAATTAATTATGATTTTTACAAGAACAGTGGACATCCCTGGTCCACTGTTCCCAAAACTCTTCTTTCTTGAACTTCAAAAATGGTTAAGAGATTTAACTTTTTGGAGAAGTTCCCTAAGACATGTATCTAACTTTCTGTAAAAGGGTTTTAACCCAGCTCATGCTTAAGACCACTTTTGATAGAATTCATTAGAGGATGTTGAATCTGGAAATTTGATTGATGACATATTTTCTTTGTTTCTCATGCATATCATTTCCTTGTTTGTATTTTTGCAATGCTTGGGTATTTCTTGGTGTCTTAGTGCAGGGAATTGAATGCTGTGGATTCGGACTTCGATGTGTGGACTTGCCTCGTCTACATGTGGCTTAGTGCCCAAGTATCATATACTATATCTATCCCTCTTCTTAGAAATTTTCTAGGTTTATAACTTTGTTTTCAACGACACATTTCCTTTAGGATAGTCCCCATTTATATGATTATATGTTAGAGACATCTTATCTAGGAATATTGCATGATTGCATTGCACATTTCCTTTCTTTTTGCTTTTTGCGACTCCGCTTGAGTCAACCCAATGTAAATCTTCTCGTTCCCTTTTGCATATCATGACATGTTTCTTTTACTTGCATCGGTCCCAGGCGGGACTAGCCACTGTAAGTATACATCTCCCTTGTATTGCATGTGCTTCTAATTTCTACTTGATTTAATCTATTGACATATTTTTCTTAGATGTTCCCTTTTGAAATGTATATATTATCTAGTATGTTTAAGGAAACAACACCAATTATGAAGTAAGAACAAGGATATTTGAATCAAGGCCTACCGTTCGGTAGGGTGAGGAGGGGGTGCTTTAGTCCTGCTTGGGCTCCTTCCCCTCTTGTACCAAGACCCCCGAACCTATTTTCTAGTAATGATGGACGAGTAACATTATTCAATTTTGGACGAGTCAAACTTGAGTTTCCTAATTCCTGATAAAAATTAGGTGGCGACTCTTTGTCTCTAGGATCGCGTGAGGAAGTCCTAGTTTTCCCTGAAGTGTGCTCCTTGGGATCCTTCCTGAGACACTATCAAGGGAAAACATCAGGACCCACCCCTCATCCACATTCCATGGTCCATAATCTGGCGACTCCGCTGGGGACTTGAACATGAAATCGATGGTTTTTTGTTCTTCGAGGGTTTGACTTGAGCCAAGGAATATCCTTGTTATTAATTCAATAATCATGTTGTTTCTACTTGCATTTGCACTTGAATTGTTCTTCCACCGCGACTGTTTGAGACCATTGCCTTGTGGGTTGAGGGCCCTCTTTCCTCTATTTGTCAAGAGACTTTGGTAGCATGTAGTCACTGTTAGCCTTGTACCGCGAGTGGTATATAGAGCTCATGTGTGAACGACATGCCCTCGGGGAGGCGGTCACCCACACCCTGAGCTTGCTAATGGACCCTTTATGAGACTAAAACCCGACCTTTGCATATAGTTTCTATAGAACCCTCAATTACGATCTTGACTATTATCTTTGATTAGGACAATGTGATGAATTATTTACGTTTGCTCGTAAGGGATTATGTGGATGATGAGGACATGTATGCGAAGGCATCATCAAACCTTATATGGTAGATTCCTCTAGAGTAGTATGGTCTTGATATGAATATCCAATCATTATTCAAGGACGATCTTTTTTGAAAAATTTTGAAAATATAAGCATTTCCTTGAAAAACCCGAGTCTTTTGAAAATTCCAAGAATATCCCTTTTGAAAATTTTCTTTGAAATTCACTTTCTCAAAATCCTTCCAAAATTCTCCCTAGATTTTTAGAGAATTTCAAATTCCTACTTTGATGATTCAAACTTTAAATTCTCCTCTCAGATTTTAGAGGGTTTCAAATTCCTACTTTGATTTTCAAGAAAAATCATAATCTCACACTTTGATGATTCAATTTCAAATTCTCCTTAGATTTTAGAGAATTCCAAAACTCATACCTTGGTTTCAAGAAGAAATCATGATTCCAACTTTGATGATTCAATTCCAAATTTTAGAATTTCAGAATTTCCTACATCGATTTTCAAGAATCATGATTTCACACCACGAGCATTGATGGTTCAAAAGCATTTTTGAAAATTACAAATCCCCCCTCGCTTTCAAGATTTTCACGAAAAATTCAATTTTGTAAATCTGAGCCATCAAGAATTTCAAAGCTAAAAATTCTTGGATTAGTAAGATGATTAGCATACTTAAGGAATCTTATGTGCTTATGTGCTGATATGCTAGGTCTAAGCTAGATTAAGGTGCATTGCATTTAGATTAGATTGCATTTCATCTACATTGCATACACTACACGAGCATTGCATATACGACATGCGAGTGTGATGCCTCTAATATACTTTTGAAAAGAAACGATTTGTTTTCCTCAGAATTTTGAAAAAGATTTCCTTAATTTTAGAAAATGTTTTTGAAAAGGAAATGATTTTCTATCTTTGATTTTCCATTCTTTTGTAAATATCATTCTTTGAAAATTCTTTTTAAGACACTTGGTTATTTAAAAATCCACAATAAACCAGAGAAGATAGGACCAAAAAGTTGTACTTCTTCCCGGGTCAGAGCTCCGAACAGTCGTTTGATCAGATCAGGGTTTAAAGAAGGAATAGCTGAGTCGACTAGGGTTGAGAATATGGCATACGAAGCTGATATGGAAGCCAGATTGGCCGTAATGCAGAATGCGTTGGATCAGAGCAGAGAATAGAACCGGGAACAACTTGCCACTATGATGAGAATGATTGAACAGCTCACTACTATGCCACCACCACCGCCTCTGATGCATCACGAGGAAGAAGACCTTGGGGAGATAGTTCAACCAAATGTGCAGCTAGATCAGGAAACTCAAGACAAGTTGGCTAAAATTGACAAGCTAGAAAGTCTGATCAGGAAAAGCAAAGGTGTGAATGAGTGTTTGTTCGACTTTGAAGGGTTGTGTGATGCTCCGAAAGCCAAACTCCCAAAAAAGTTTAAGATGTCGCATATTGAATTCTTCAATGGAGCCAGAAATCCAAAGAGCCATCTGAGGCTTTATGTGGGAAATTTACAGCCTATGTGTACTGCGTCTAACTTCTTCGCTCTGCTATTTCCAAGAGTTTTGAGTGGGGTAGCACTTTCATGGTACCTGACGCTAGAACCAGCCATAACCAGAGATTGGGAGGCATTGGCCAAAGTTTTCATAGCTCAATATTCGTACAACCAGTCATTTGATGTAACTGCGAGAGGTCTGGAGACCACTAGACAGGAGTATAGGGAATCCTTCGCAGGTTTTCTTACTCGTTGGAGGGCAAAAGTTGCTCAGATGACTAGCAGGCTGACAGAAAAGGATCAAGTCTGAATGATCATCAGAAACCTATAGCCCGAGTACTTGGAGAGGCTAGAATTCCAGTCCACTGTGAGCTTTGAACAACTATTTGACGTGGGGACTTTAACAGAGGATACCATCAGGGACAGAAAGATCATGACAGAAAGCACGAGCAATTGGTATAGAAAGACAGAAAGGCCAGTCTATCATCAGCCTGCTGACATCAACATGCTATCTCCTCAGCCTTTTCAGAAAGAGCGCCGAAGCATGACTAATACAAGAGGGAATCAAAATAAGAAACAGTCGAAAGAGAAAAGAGAGTTTTCCAATTTGAGAATGTTACTAAGCACCACACTTGAGAGAATGCTAGAAAAGGGGTATTTGCAGAAATTGGAACCTAAACCAGAACCCAATCCGCTTCCACTAGGTTTCAAAACTAAATTTTATTGTGACTTTCATCAAGGTCGTGGGCATAGCACAGATAGATGGTGGATACTTCGTCATGAGATTGAAGACTTGATTGAAAAAGGGGTCATCTCCCCTCCTCCCGCTCAGGCAAATGTTCAGAAGAATCCTCTCCCTAATCATAAGGGGAACCTGTCGAATGTCAGTTTTGTGGAAGAAGGGTCTCAGATTTATAGCCCAATGATCTACATCACATCCTTAGATCAACCAACCATAGATGTTCAGCTCCATGCTGCAATTTGTATCTTAAGGAATGTGGAAGAGGAAGAGTGGGTTGAAGAAACACTAGCCTTTGAAGAAGAAATAGCCAACGGAAATCTCACAATTAAATGGTGGGATCCCAATACCATCACTGATGATTCGGTCTGGTATGAAGAAGAAAAGCCCATAAAGGCAATCACCGAGAAAGAAAGCACTGAGCCAATAGAAGAATTGGTGGGGTCTGTCCAAACCCTTGAATTCAAAGATAATGATCTCATTGCAATGATGGAAGAAGAAGAAGATTGGTGGTATGATGATGAAGATGATTCCATTAATAGCACCATAATCCCCAATGATTGTGTTTGGAAAATCACTACTAGCATTGAAAAGTTAGCCAAAAAACTTGAGTCTATTTGGATCGCCAATGAAGCCAACCACTTGACACGCTCTGGGCATCATTTCAAACCTCATGGGTTAGAAAATCACAGCAAAGAAATGTGGAAAGAGAAGAAAGTTGTCAGTAAAAGAGGTTGATAAGGGAACCGTGAGTGAAGAAGAAGATGAAATCTTAAAGTAGTTAAAGCATACACAAGCCTGGATCCTAGTTTGGGGATTACTTATGACCTCTCACAAACACAGACAGGTTATGCTTGATACACTCAATAGATTGGATGTTTCTGTCAACACTACTCCTGAAGATCTAGTGAACATGATCTCTGCGAAACCTCATAAGCATGTAATCACATTCACAGATGAAGATTTACCGCCAGAAGGGGCACACCACAATAGGGCTCTCTACATCACTATACACTGCTTGGGGAATAGAGTACCGGTTTGCTTGGTAGACAATGGATCAGCTTTGAATGTATGTCCTCTCCAAAAGCTCTCAAAATGGGACTATCTATTTCAGAACTCTTGCCATCAACAGAGACTATGAGGGCCTATGATAATACTACAAGGGCTATCGTGGGAATGATTAAGTTGAAAATCGAAGTTGGGCCATTGAACAAAGAAGCTGAATTCCAAGTGATTGATATTCCAGCTAGCTTCAATCTACTATTGGGACGCCCGTGGTTACATATAAATGATTTAGTTGCTTCTACTCTCCACCAGAAAGTCAAGTTCATATGGAAAGAGGATGTAGTTACAATCTTTGGGGACAGCTGGATCACGGAAGAAGGGATAAGCCATGGCCCTATACTAGAAGTCCAGACACCGGAAGAAGAAAATGAACTGGGAGGATTCAACTTTGTGGGAATGCTAGATGAAGGAAAGAAGCTGTATGGATATCAACAAAAGAAATCCGTTTGGGATCGACTCAGTTATGACAAAGATAAGGGATTTCCTGATGCATCTGTTTGGGGCAAAGAAATCACTTTGTTCAAGAAGAAGAGGCAATTCATCACCGGACGCGAGTATAGAAAGATGTTTGAGAAGGAAAACCCAATTATCAAAGATCTGCAAGAAGATGTGGGATAGAATTGGATGCCTGAAGTCATGCCTTTGTACTTTAACCAATATGCAAATCGTAAAGTGGCTCACATGATACGAAAGATGAATTATTTCCCTGGAATGGGACTAGGTCATCGTCAAAAAGGAATAATCAAACCACCTAACTTCCATGAAAAGAAAGATAAATCTAGGCTTGGATATCAATTGACTAAAGAAGATGAGAAGCACATGATAAAAGGAAAAGAACTAATGGTTATTTCTGGGCCGAGAATCCTGAATGTGTACTTCGTGAAGGAAGGTAATGACTTCCCCTTCTGTGGATTCCCTGAACCGTGGTATGATCCGGCTACCAAGAGCATCAAGCCAGGGTTCGAGATTTTCTTCAAGCATGAGTTCTCTGACTATGAGGATCCATTCCTGTATCCTCCACCTGCCAAGAAAGAAGGGAAGGATTGGGCTGATCTGATGACAAGTGATGATCTGAACATGCTAATGGGTGAAGAACTGAACATACTAATGGATGCCAAAGAAGCACCGGGAAATGTGAAAGAAATCAAGCCAATAGAGGGAGCCCTGAACAATTGGATAATAGAGTCAGGAGTCAACAAATCCCCTCCCCCACTCCCTCGAAAGTCTATAAAGGCCAATATGAGTCATGATGTTGAGTCTGCTTTTGCTTTTGATGTACCCAAAAATGTTAATGAAATGAACGAGGATTTTGCTTACTCTTCTGTGTTTAATGATCTTGATTTTGAAATTTTTGAGGATTTGCAAAAACTAATTGAAAATGAAAATGAATTTGCATGCAAGATTATTGAAAAACTTTGCTAATAAACTTGGGTAATGAAGATAATCCACAAAATGTTCATATTGGCACCACACCCATTTCACAAGAAAGCAATGGACTAATTAATTTATTAAAAGAATTTAATGATGTTTTTGCTTGGTCCTATGAAGATATGCCAGGCATTGATCCAGAGATTGTCCAACACCATATCCCTCTCTTTCTTAATTCAAAACCTGTTAAGCAGAAATTGAGACGCATGAGACCCGAATGGACTTTGAGAATTAAAGAAGAAGTCGAGAAGCAGTTGAAAGCTAGATTCCTGATGGTAACCCATTACCTGGAATGGATAGCCAACATAGTTCCTGTGCCTAAGCAGTTGATCTGTTATCGTTCATGGATGGTTTCTCAGGGTACAATCAGATTTTAATGGCACCTGAAGATAGAGAAAAGGCCATATTCACTACTCACTGGGGCACATACTGCTACCGAGTGATGTCATTTGGGTTAAAGAATGCTCGAGCAACCTATCAGAGAGCTTCTACTACTTTGTTACATGATATGATCCATTAAGAGGTAGAAGTCTATATGGACGACATGATTGTCAAGTCCAAAGAAAGGAGTGGATATCTAGATACCCTCACCAAGTTCTTTGAAAGATTGAGAAGATACAGGATGAGATTAAATCCACAAAAGTGTACTATTGGAGTAACTACAGGAAAGCTGCTAGGATTTCTCATTACACAGAGGGGAATTGAGGACCCCACAAAGATCAAGGCTATTATAGATATGCCGCCTCCAACAAATGAAAATGAAGTAAGAGGATTTCTAGGATGAATCCAATTCATCAGTCGCTTCATATCTAAGCTCACTACTACTTGTGATCGGCTTTTCAGTTTATTAAGAAACGGGAATAAATTCGAATGGAGCGATCAGTGTCAAGAAGCTTTCGAAAAGATCAAGACTTATCTGTTGAACCCACCAGTTCTTTCACCCCCAAAATCAAGGAAGCCTTTACTATTGCACTTATTCGTGTCAGAAAATGATATGGGATGCATGTTAGCACAAGAAGGAGATTAAGGGCATACGGAGAAAGCCATTTACTATTTGTGCAAGAGAATGACATGATACGAGCTGAAGTATTCTCCGCTAGAAAAGACATGTTGGGCTTTGGTTTGGGCCACTCGTCGTCTAAGGCATTATATGTTGGCCTTCCCTGTTATTTTGATCTTATGGATCCTTTAAAGTACCTCTTTGAGAAACCAGCATTGACTGGCAGAATTTCCTGATGGACCTTGATGCTATCTGAGTTTGACTTAATGCATGCTACGAGTAAATCTATTAAAGGAAGGGCTGTCGCGAAATATTTAGCAGAACATCTGATAAATCTGAAAAACGAAGAAGAATTCATGTTCCCTGATGAAGGATTGATGGAATTAAGAGAAGATACGTGGAAAATATATTTTGATGGAGCTGCAATCCAGAAAGGATATGGAGTAGGGATCATCCTTATATCTCCTGAAGTAGCACATACCCCGTTCGCTATTAAATTAAAGTACACTTCTACCAATAACACAACTGAGTATGAAGCATGTATCTTAAGGTTAAAAGTCGCATTTACTTTAGAAGTGAAGAAACTTGATGTATTTGGGGATTCCAATTTGATTATATCTCAAGTTCGAGGAGACTGGAAAATTAAAGAAGAAAAGTTAAATCTTTATCATGAGTACCTTGATTCTCTACAAACCCGCTTCTTGCACATCATGTTCTTCTAACTACCTCAAGAAGAAAATTAGCTAGCAGACTCTTTGGCTACTTTAGCATAAATGATTGAAATTCCTGTGGGGATAAAGTTAACTCCGTTAATGATTGAATAGAGAGAAAAGCCGTCTTATGAGATGATCGAGAAAATAGAGGAAGTAGAAGAACTTCCGTGGTACACAGACGTGTGGAACTTCATTGAAAATGGGATATATCTAGAAGGTGCATATGAGAAGGACAGAAGTGCCATAAGAAGACTATCAGCTCAATTCATGATTTGAGGTGGAAGT
The DNA here is from genome assembly GCA_033977485.1 of Hydrangea macrophylla. Lineage (NCBI taxonomy): Eukaryota > Viridiplantae > Streptophyta > Magnoliopsida > Cornales > Hydrangeaceae > Hydrangea > Hydrangea macrophylla. The sequence goes on from CM066990.1 coordinate 38,192,304, forward strand.
CTGCTAAAGAAATCGTACAATGGATTCAACTTGATATGTTTGTATGGGAATAATGCGAAGAAAATGATGGAGCAAATTCATGAAGGGGTGTGTGGTCTTCACATGATTGGACATATATTAGCCAAGAAGATCATCCGACAAAGGTATTATTGGACTACTATGGATAGAGACTGCTACGAATATGTCAAAAATTGTCACAAGTGTCAGATCCATGCCAATATGAAGCATGTACCGCCATCACTACTGTACAACATGACTACCCCTTAGCCATTCTCAGTTTGGGGAATAGATTTAATTGGAGAAATAACCCTGAAGGCATCTAATGGACATCAATACATCCTGGTAGCAATTGATTACTTCACAAAATGGGTGGAAGCAAAGTCCTATACAACATTAAAGGCTAAAGATGTGGCCAGATTTATCAGAAGAAATATAATCTGTCGATACGGGGTCCCTCATGAATTGATATCCGATCATGGCAGTCACTTCCAGAAAGAAGTTTTAGATCTACTAGAAGAATACAAGATCATACATCACATGTCAGCACCGTATAGGCCACAGACAAATGGGACAGTTGAAGCAGCCAATAAGAATTTGAAGACGATTCTGAGAAAGATGACTGATACATACCAAGATTGGCATGAGAAACTACCATATGCATTGTGGGGATACAGAACATCTATAAGGACATCTGCAGGAGCCACTCCTTGGCTTACAGAATGGAAACAGTACTCCCAGTCAAAATAGAACTACCATCGCTAAGAATTGTGGCAGAATCCGAGATTCTAGAATTTGATTAGCTAAGAAATCGATATGAAGAGCTAATGTTACTTGATGAAAAGAGATTGACTGTAATTGTTCATGTGCATGTGTATCAGAGAAGAATAGCCTGAGCATTCAACAAGAAGGTCTGTCCAAGAAAAAATTGAGAAAGGCAACCTTGTGCTTAAAGAATTAAAAGCACTAGTTTTTGATCCTAGAGGGAAGTTCAAGCCAAATTGGGTTTGCCCATATATCATCAAGAAACTTCTCTCTGGAGGAACAGCCTACCTGATAGATCTAGATGGAGTTGATTTCAATCAGCCAATTAACATTGACCGTCTCAAGAAATAATATGCTTAAAACCTTTCTTTCAAACCTGTTCTTTCAAAACCTCCAGCCTTCGAGGAACTATGCTTGACCTAATTCCCACTTGGGGATACGTAGGCAACCTACTCGGTTCGGTCACTGCTCTTGAAACACTCAACCACATCTCAAATACCTTCTTTCAAGACTTGGACGAACTACTTTGGACCTGATTCCCACTTGGGGATAAGTAGGCGAGCTTCCCTGGCTCTCGGTCCCTAAACCTTGTAAACTAGGGGCAAACTTTCATGTTTGCCCAAAGCCTCAAGATATCACTACCACAATAGGGGCAAACTGCATTTGCCCAAAACTTCCACTTATCCCTCTCAACTAGCGGCAAACTGTCATTTTCCCATATCCTGTTACCTATTCTCTCTGGATCACTTGGCTATCAGAATTAAGCACTTAAAAAGAAAAATATGGTAATTCTTGATATTAAGTTGAAAAGTTCTCAAGCAATCTAAAGATGTGAGTATAATGTCAAGACTGAAACATTATGTGGAAAATTTTCAAAGCTCCGAGATTATATGCAGAGCCAATTCAATATCTTGTTACAAGATAAACTTTTCATTTCAAAACATGCAAATCCTCAAAAGTTCAAGAATCAAAATTTGAAGACGTTGTTGAAATTTCCTTTCCCTGTAACCAAGTCCTGTGTGTCAGTGTGCAAAATGTCAATCAAAACAACCTTGTGACAAGGAAAAAAAGAGCAAAGGATAGCATAGAGTAGCATCAAGCAAAGTTGAAAGTACAAACACATCAAGTCTCAAACAGAATACATCAACTTCAATCTCAGTACAAAAAGCAAGAAAACAAGAAAGATAGTCGTAGGTACATATAAAAGGGTGTAATCATCAGAATTAGCGATGACGAGTAGCCTGTGAGTATCGTGCAAGCATATCCGAGGCCGTAGAACTATCATCATCATCAACTTGGCGCCTTCACCTAGACACACCAGTCCCACCAGAAGGGCCTACATTCATTCGTTCTAGTTGCGATTGAAGTTGCCTAACTTGAGCCATATGTTAGAAGAAAGAATCAATACAGGGTTAAAAGTACAATGAAAGAAAGAAAGGTTAAGAAATTTACTAGAACCGCATCTCAATATATGTAAGTATGGCACATGCCATCCCACTACAAAAGAAAAGATAAGATCAAAAGGATCAGAAGGGTCAGAAGTAATGAATTCAGAAGTACTCACATGTCCCTCTCGGGCAAGGCTCCAAGATCTCAGATTCTGTGCATAAGCTCGCTCTTCATTTAAAATAACTCGGGAAACCGACTAATATTGCTCTGAAACTACCTGAGGCTCCACAAGATCACGGGGAATCTTCACAGAAGATATAACTCCACATAGCATAATCAAAGCTCGCCAATCACAAGAAGGAATGGGAGGTAAAGGTCGACTAGGGCCATCCACAAAAGAGCTCCCCTACAAATAACAATGAGAAATGAAGAAACAAGTATTTAGTTAGAAATGAAGAAGCCATGAAAATACCTGAGGGTCATCCGAGAGTCGAAAATTTGGTATCAGATGAGAGGCCCTGAAGACATCATAGTTCTCCTCAAAAAGAGTAAATGAGGCAGAAGGAATTTCGTTCAAAGCATCAATAAAATCTTCATCTTCCAGATTCTGCGCCAACCTCATACAAGAAGGCAAATCCTGTGGCACTAAGAGACGATCCTCCAAATCAGTCTGAGGAGCCACTCTCTCTCCATGATACCACTCAAGAATAGAGGGACCCTCAAGAAGAATCCTCTCTCCAGTTATTTGTCTGGCCAAACCAATCTCAGTCACATCGCCATTGTTCGCCCAAGGATGCCAGTTTACTTGATTGAATCTGAGACGGGTAAGAAAATCCTAGCAAGAAATAACATTATGAGCATCATTCTTGACACCTACTGCTTGGTAACGCCACTTCAGAGCTTGTGGAAAAATATGTATCTCTTCCTCCCGGAATGATGGAGCTATCATGGAAAAATACTCGAAGGCCCACACCTGTAAGAGAATATATAGCAGTGGTCAAAAATACAGAATATGAAAGATAGAACTAGAAATGAAAATATTTCAGTACTTCCCAAGCTCTCCAAAAGCCACCAAATCCAGGGGATTTACCTCTCAAATGCTCCCCCATATGACTGAAATGAATGGCTAGGCTAGCAGAGCCCCAGTCAAAATCTGCGATCTTTTCAAGATTTCGAAGGCTATCAAGCATGTCCAGTGTAATCTGCTCAGCTCGAGTAGAAAGAAGAGAGAAACCAAGCAAATACAAGATGAAAGCACGGGTAAGCTGCATATCAGTAAACTGGGCGACTTTTTCAGAAGGCCAGAAGTTGTTGACAAACCATGTGATGCTCACAGTCGATCCAAGAAGATCTCTCTGGGTCGGAATAATGCCCGGAAGCCGCTCAATAATAGTGGGATGTCTGTGTATGTTCTTCGCAAAGGCAAGACGATGTCCACCAAATGAGATACCAATTATCATCGCAAAGTGAAGTAGGGTCATGGTTATCTCCCCAAAAAGCATGTGGAAAGTATTTATGGAATCCCACCACCTCTCAGCAAGAGCTTAGATCATGGCCAAATCATTAACAGGTCTCTCCAACAAGGTTACAAAAGACCCAAAGCCCGCTTGTTTTACATTGGCTACTAGTTGGGGACATGATTTCAAAAATTCATTAGACCATTCAAGACATTTTCCATGGCTACTATGACCTTTTGGGTGCCCTAGCACATTCAAAAAGAAAATTGACGGATGATTTCTAAGAATTTACAAGAATTTGAAAGCTCACATACATGAAGAAGAAGTAATGCAAAATTAAAGAATGGATTACCTCTTGATGAAAGGCCCTTTTAGAGATGTGATTTTGTGGCTCCTTCATAGTTGGATACTCCATGGATTGAGTTGATGAAGCTCCACTAGCTTGAAATTAATTTCTACGTGTTCTAGAACTCTCACCTTGCCCATGGGAACTCATGGTTGTTAATGCTTGAAGCTTGAAGACAAGAGGTTGAAGATGATGAATAGTGAAACCCTTGACACTTGAATCTCCTAGAATAGAAAGGAGTTGATGAAATTAACAAGGTTTGTGGAGGTTTTGAAGCATGAAATCACTCAAAACATCGAGAAATTGCAAGTTTTGAGCACCTTAGAAGAAAGGGATGATACATTGGCGATGAGATGAATGAAGCAAAAGAAGAAAAATGGGTTTAAAACCTATAAGTTGCGGCTGGCGGCTCCCAATGGTGTGTGGGGAACCGCCATTTACTATTCATAGCCTGCCAAAACCCCCTTTTGCTCTATATTTTTGTTTTGACCCCCTAAACTCTTATTTTTACACAGATTGGTCCAATCTTGATATAAAAGCCTTAAGAGTGCTTAAAAATTGTTGAAATTGGTCTAAAAAGACCCTTAAAGAATTTGAATCTTGGTTGAACACCATTCAAAATTGAAGAAAAAGTCCCCAAATACGAAGAATCAAGGGCACCGCAGCTTAAAAAGACCATGAATTGATGATTTGCAACAAACTCCTGTTGTTTTGGGATTAAATTGTGTATTGACTCAGAAATTGGACATTCGGGTCTACTATCACTCAAGTATTACATCCAGAATAGATTTTGTTGGGTATACACAACATGGGTCAGAGTACAGGATCTTCAAACCATAAGCAAGATATTCAAGAAAGGGCCAAAATAAGCCCAACATGTTACAAGAATGTTTGAGCTAGTCGAAGCACCGATATAAGTCTCAGATTAAATCAGCATGGCCTCCAGAATATGAGTCTTCTACTTCAGATGTCTCCCTAAGCAAAGAAATTTCATATATCATCATAATCACCTCCAGAAGCAAGGAATACTTTAGAAGACTCGTGAAATCAGAACCCGTGAATCTCTCAGGATCATAGAATCTCCCCAGCAGAGAACTTCTAGAATTGACTCCAGATAAAGGGTATCTCTCAACTTCAAGTATCAAAATTACACCTAGATGAAAGTGAATTTCTCAGAATTGTGCATCTTTAAGCATCGTGTATCAAAACTGCCTCTAGATATAGGGTTTCTCTCAGAATCATGTACCAGAACTACCTCTAGATAAAGGATATTTCTCAGCACCGAGTATCAGAATTACCTCCAAATATAGGGTATCTCTTAGTACCATGTACTAGAATTGCCTCCAAATAAAGGGTATCTCTCAGAAATTGTGTACCAGTACTACCTCCAGATATAAGGTAACTCTCAGCATCGTGTATCAGAACTGCCTTCCGATAAAAGGTATCTCTCAGCATCGTGTGTCAGGATTGCCTCTAGATATAGGGTATCTCTCAAAATCGTGTATATCTCAAAATTGTGTATCGGGGTTACCTCCAGAAGCAAGGTATTTCTCAGAATCTGTGTATCTCTCATAACTAATGTATCAGAACAGAAGATTTGTCCCCAGTAGAAGGGCCTATTTTAGAGGAACTGAAGAATTGTCTCTAGAAGAAGGACTTATTTTAGAAGATTTTTCCCAAGTAGAAGGACCTATTTGAGAAGCACAGAAGCTTTGTCCCCAGAAAAAGGACCTGTTTCAGGATTATAGGAGATTTGTCCCTAGTAGAAGGACTCTACATTAGCAACTGTCCAGGGGTTAGGACTCTACATCAGCAAATCATCCCCAACATAAGGACTCTACATCAGCAAATCATCCCCAGTAGAAGGACTTTACATCAGCAAATCATCCCCAACAAAAGGACTCTACATTAGTAAATCGTCCCCAGCAGAAGGACTTGACATCAGCAATCATCTAGGAGATAGGACTCTACATCAGCAAACATCCAAGGGTTAGGACTTTGCATTAGCGATCGGCCCTACCAGAAGGACTCTACATCAGTCATCCGGGTTTAAAGAGACATTAATTCTGAAATCGTCATAAGTTGTTTTCAAAATTCATCTAAGATACTCTACTACTTCAACAGTCGTCTGAGATATAGATGACACCTACAAGCCTCGGACTTAGAAGAAAGACTCTGACAAAACTTCGAGAATCATCCAAGATACAGATAGCATACTTATCTTTAGACATATTCGACTGTGAGAATGAGATGTTGCATCCCTTGCATTAGAGTTTGCATCAAGGGAACTCTTGAGGATGATTCCTCCAACACGTGCACGTTCACATTTCAACTGCATCAGCATCCTAGGATAGGAGCATTTCATCCGTGTTGTTGTCTATGTGTTCTCTGTCCTCTTGCGCAGTTGAACTATGCCCTGGTTTGATTTCTTAGCAGCAACTTCAACTTAGCAGCCTCTACCTAGCATTGCATTACATTCTTGCTTTCGTGATTTCTTGATTTTCTCTAATTTTAAATATCTTGATTTTTGCAGATTTTTGTTTTTTCCTAAAACCTCTCAGTATGGTTATTGGGTGCCTTCTAGCTTTGGCACTTACTTGCAGTTCATGTTGTTCACAACAAGCTCTGCAAAAGGGGGGTAAACTATAGACGCCCAATTTTGACCACACTAGTAGAATTTAGGGTGGACAACGTCTTAGAGGATTCGATGATGAAAAGTACCCCATGGAAGGTACTGGATTCCACACAATTGAAAGATCTAACTTTGGAAAGTGACTTCAAGTTCAGAAAAGCCCTTTTCATGCATAAATCCCGAATAGTTCGTTCAGTGAATGCCGTGCCGACAATCAATGAATCCCGTTCCGACACTTATTAAGTGCCGCTTCCATCTCCATTGAGTGTCGCATTTTTGTGGCTGCCAGCTTTCAAATAGTACATTTTGTACCTTCAAAAGGACATCCAGGATTAGGGTTTTGACTATTAAATTACCAAAATAACCCTCCAAAGTTTGCCTATATATAGGGGATGAATATCCCATTACAAAGGACTATGAATTTTGAATCTTAGAACCTTATCTTGATTCTCTTTGTCTTAAACCTCTTAAAATTTTCTAAACACAATTAGGAGCAAGTTTTAGAGGAGTTTAAGGAAGAAGTTGCATGATTTAGAAGAAAAAGAGCTTGAACCACTTTTGAAAGACCTTCAAAAACCTAAGAGTTGAGGGTAATTGGAGGTAAACTCTAGACTAATTAATCCTAATTTAAGTTCAATCACAACATTAGAATCTTTTAGGATCTTTTACACATTTTCAAAAACTCCATTCCCACCTCATTTCTTCACACACCACCAATATTGTGATTGAACTTGCATTTCATTGGTTTGGATAAAAGTAACCTAAGGCTTAAGGTTAAATAAATCATGAAATTAACTTAGATATTACTTGAGGTTTCCTTGTTATTTTTTATCATAATCATCTCTTAGGATTCATAAGACTTTCAATGCCTTATGTGAATCCTTCGACTTGAAATCCTTAAATCTTCTTACAAACTCAATGATTTGTAAGAGGATTAAGGTAGATAATAGCATGTTTGGTCAATGAGTCTAAACCTACCTCCTGGATTAGGTTCATTACTTTGAGATTTCAAGGAGTTTCCTCATACTCCATTGAAATCTATAAGTATGAGTGTCCTTAGTCTCCAATGACCATCAAATGGGAGGAGAAATAGTTTGAGTTAAGCCAAACTTCATGGCTTGATACGTTAGAGTTAACAAATAAAGGTGAACTTGATAATGGTGCGCGTGAGTTCATAAACCCCTTTTAATCAAAGATTTTTAGTTAACTAACGAACTGTTGGAATTGAATGAAACCAATTGGAGAGCGTCATTAACACAAAGTTTTACCTCTGTGATTTTTGTTTTGGTGAGATTCATGCTTAAGATGGTTTGGTCATGAGTTTTGTGAAGCAACCATAATCTGTCTAGAATTTCAAAACAATAACACCTTTTTGAAATTAGCAAATTAGAGCCTTAATCAAGCATTCTTGACTCCAAATAAATTTTCGCATGAATTTTAATGTGTTAACAAGGTCTCCCAAAAATATTAGAGTCACTTGGATTTATTTACTATTTTAGAAAATCATACAAAAACTCTGGACAGAGAGTTGTACATTTCTAAGGGATGTCTAGTGTTTGTCCAATTCCCAAAGATTGAACCGTTGATCTTTGATTTTTCTTTTTGGATTAGAAACTAGACTCACAGAGATATCTTGTGTCCAAAATTTATTAACATCAAACCATGGGAAGCATGCTTGTTCTATTTTTGAAGTTCTAGCCTGCTCTCTGTAATTTTTAGAATTTTGTGACAGATTTGATGAACTTTGCAAATAATGGCTCAAATGACTTTTCTATGACCTAGGACTTAAGCCATGTTTTACTAATGACTAGTTAAATTCAAATCCATAGATTAAATGATCCAAATCATTGATTAATTCATGAGCTTACTCTTGTTCATATTCATATATTCACATACATTCATCCATAGAGATCGATACTTGTAATTAGAATTCATTTTGTGTTACGATTAATTTGCACTTAATCAAACCTAATTATGAGTTCCGTATGATCATATTGGGGACTACACCACCTCTATATGGACATCACATTGGCTCCTAGTTGAGACTTCTATATCTATAGAAGTGATGCATTTCCAACTGATTATAAGGAATTCATGGTTGTGTCATTTCTTTCATACTTGATAGACTTTAAGCTAGAAGTTTAGGGATGTTACTTAGAATTTAATATTATCTCAAGCATGTGGACTAACCCTCTGTTTTATAGCGCTATTGAGGTATGATTTCTCAAACTCCTCTTTAGTCTGTTTAATTTCTTGATTTTATTGATTTTCGACTCCATGCGCGACACCTTAGAATTAAGATTTGCCTTATGTGTACATATGACTAGAGACCATTTCTTAGGTGTTATTTTGTATGCATTGCACGTCTAAATTCGCAGGTAGATCCCGGGTAAGTTTCCAAGTTCCCTATTTCCACATCATCTTGCTTACTACTTGAATTACGTGGCTTATGAATGATATTTTACCATTAGCCATTTTACACCCTTTAGGCATGCTTTTGTAATATATATTTATACATATGTATTCGTTGAGGGAACGTTTAGATTAATAATTCGATTAAAAGGATGTTAAGTAAAGGCCTATTGCGAGTTAGGATGAGAGGAGGTGTTTTAGTCTGCCGGGCTCCTTCCGCTCTCATTCCATAATCCCCGGACCTAGAAAACTCTAGTTTCCAAAAGATCAATTTGCTTTTCAAAATGGTTTCTTAATTTTTCCTTTTAAAAATTATGTGGCGACTCATGTTTTGTATTTTGAATTGGAACAGATTTTGAAAAAGCTGTAGGTAAGAAAAAATGCGATATCCACACTAGTCCCCTGACACAGTCGACTAGTTTATGTTTTTCAAAAATTATCTTTCTACTTGATTGGAGTTCAATCGACCAGACAGAACAGTCGACTGGGAATTTGGCACCCCAGTCTACTAGAGATAGAAAACAGTCAACTTGATTATGTTTCAAAAATTAAACTTTCTGCTGGACCAGTCTCAATCGACTAGGCACGAGATGCTCTCGACTGGATTGCTGATTTTTAAAAATGAATCATTTTTCTTTTCCGCTACGTGTTCTTAAAACTAATTCTAGTGGGAACGTTAATGAATTGGAGTAGGCTCGGTGGCGTGCCACGGGCTTTGGTTCCGTTATTGTGGGACCGGGCTATGACATTTAGTGGTATCACAACACAAGTTTAGAGCCTTGGGAACGAGTGATGATATATGCTGAGAGACGTCGAGTGGAGTATATGATTATGACGATAATATTGTTACCATTGTAGAGATGCTTCATATGTTTGCATCTGTTGTTTGTGATGATGAACTGTGCACATATATATCTTGTGGCATGGCATGCATAGTCATTATACAAAGTACTCAACAGGGTGAATTTTTAAGAAGTCATGACTGAGCCGATAATGAGTTGTCACCGCACTCGCGTATGGATCTAATAGTGAATATGGTGGGAAATTTTATGGAAGCCGTAAGTGAACGAGATCAAATGAATGTTCAGGCTCCACCGGTTGAAGTTAGATATATCAATGCACCACCAGGATCAAGACCTCAACACACCGTTATCGAACAGTTCCATAAATAGAAACCGATCTTGTACCATGGACAAGTTGACATAGACTTAGCCGATCATTGGATGATGGATGTGGAAAGACATTTATGTACCTTGATATGCACTAATGAAGAAAAAACCCTTTGTGCATCCAATACATTGATGGGAGAAGCATTGGATTGGTGGAACAATGTGCTCGAACAAGGGACTCCAACTAAGTGGGAAGCATTTAAAGATGAATTCAACAAGATTTTCATTCTGCGATCTGCTTATACTCTGAAATGCCAAGAGCTTGCTAGCCGAGTTCAAGGAGACATGATTGTGAGTGAGTACGTTTCTCGTTATAACGCTTTGCTATGTTTTAGGAGAAATACAGTTCCGATTGTACAAAAATTTGAGGAAGGGCTTAGGGAGAATATCCGTAGCCGTGTCCACATGTTGCAATACTCGACCGTTTGTCCAGTTAAGGAAGCCATCTGTATTGCTGAGAAAAGTGTCGATCGATATCGACAAGGACAACAAGGGAAGAGAGCCAATGACAATAAGAGCAAGGGTCAGGGAAATGTAAAGAAGCCATTTACAGAAAGTTCAGGAATGTATGTGGGTAGCCAAGGAGGGAGTACGTTCGTCGGAGACTCTAGACCATTATGCCCAACATGTAACCTGTAACATAAAAGGACTTGCTACCTATTGGGTACGTGTTACCTTTGCAAGCAACTAGGACACATATCCTGAAAATGCCCTCTGAACATGAAACTGACCGCACCAAACACAACCTCGAACACCAAGAGCCATAACTCAGAGATGAGAGGGAAATGTTTTGAGTGTGGCCAACCAGGACATATAGCGAAGAACTGTCCGATTAAGAGGATACTAGGAATGAGTACCGGGGTATTGAGTGTGACAAGCGGATCAAGGACAAAACCATGAGGGGAGAAAGGAAAATGAGTCATGCAACAACAAGGGCGATATTTCCAGCTCAGGCTGGGGAATACGGATGATACAGTTGTATCAAGTATTCTTCCTATTTGTTCATATCCTATACATATACTCATGGATTCTGGCTCAATGCATTCATTTGTGTCCCATGATTTCGTTAAGCATTTAACTATTAAGTTTGAACTGTTAGGATATGACTTGTGTGTATCATTGCCTCTTAGTGAATCGTTAATAGCTTCTTTGGTATTCAAGTTATGTGAGATCAAGATAGGCAATATGGTCTTAAGCGTCGATTTGATTCCATTGATAATGATCACTTTAATGTCATCTTGGGCATGGATTGGTTGTCGGTCAATCAAACTAAAATTAATGGTGAGCATAAATGGGTTAGTTTCTATCCGTTAGGTCAAGAAGAGTTTACTTTTTAGGGTAAGGGTGTGACTGTACCGCCGTACTCAATCAATGATTCAATCAAGTAAAATGTTCAAGAAGGTTGTTCAGGTTTCATATGTTCAATTATCGACACACTAGTTCTTCGACCACTAGTAAAAGACATTCTAGTAGTTTGAGAATTTCCAGATGTTTTTTAGATGAGTTACCAGACGTATTGATTGAAAGAGAGCTTGAGTTTATGATAGAAGTAGTATCAGGGTCACAACCGGTATCCAAAGCATAGTACCAAATGACACCGGTAGAGTTGAAAGAATTAAAAGTTCAATTACAGGAGCTACTTGAGAAGGGTTTCATTCGCCCTAATGTTTCGCCTTGGGGAGCTCCAGTCTTGTTTGTGAAGAAGAAGGATGGGACAATGCATATGTGCATCGACTATCAGGAGTTAAATAAGTTGACTGTCAAGAACAAATATCCGTTGCCGCGAATAGATGATTTATTTTATCAGTTGCAAGGAGCTCAGGTATTTTCAAAGATTAATTTGAGATCCGGTTACCACTAGTTGAAAGTCAAGGAAGAAGATGTTGATAAGACAACTTTCAGGACTAGATATAGTCACTTTGAATTTTTGGTTATGTCGTTTGGAGTGACTAACGTGCCAACAACTTTCATGGATTTGATGATTGTGTTTTCAAAGACTATTTAGATGAGTTTGTTATTGTATTTATAAATTACATCCTAATCTATTCCATGAGTGTTGAAGGTCACGAACTCATATGCGATTAGCCCTATATCGATTACGTGAGAAGAAACTATTTGGAAAATTTAAAAAGTATGAATTTTGGTTGACGGAGATTTCTTGCCCTGGACATATAGTGTCAACGAAAGGAATTCTATAGATCCTCAGAAGATAGGAGCAGTTACCAATTGGTTGAGACAGACAAATATGACAGAGATCTTAAGTTTCCTAGGATTAGCTAGTTATTATTGAAGGGTTGTAAAAGACTTTTCACGTATAATAATGCCGATGACACAGTTGGTGAGAAAAAATGTCGCTTTTGTATGGAATTCGGAATATGAGGAAAGATTTCAAGAGTTTAAGAGTCGACTGATAAAAGCACCAATCTTAGCTGTTCCGACGAGGACTGAAGGGTTTTTCATTTATAGTGATGCTTCATATAGAGGCCTAGGTTGCATTCTTATACAAGGTGATAAGGTCATTGTATGTGCGTCGAGCCAACTTAGACCGCACGAGAAGAATTATCCGACACATGATCTAGAGTTGGCCATCATGATTTTTGCATTGAAAATTTGACATTATTATTTGTACAGGGAGAAATGTGAGATATATACAGATCATAAGAGTTTGAAGTACTTTTTCACACAACGAGATTTGATCATGATGCAAAGAAGATGGTTAGAGTTAATGAAGGACTATGATTTGTCAATTCAGTATCATCCAAGCAAGACGAATGTAGTCGCCGATGCTCTTAGTCCTAAAGAACCAACTAACACAGCCTTGGATGTGACTTCGCAAAGATAGTTGATATGAGATATGGAGAATCTAGAACTTAAAGTGATTTTGAGGATTGAAAGTGGCTTGATGTCGACGATTGTGGCACAAACACTGTTGATTTACGAAATCACAGAGAAACAACTTCAAGAGGTGGCTTTGAAGAAGATTTGTAATGAGATTCCGGTGGGTAAGCAACTGGTATTTACTTTTGAAAATGATATTTTGAGATTGAGGGTTAGAATTTGTGCACCTAACGAGAAAGAGTTGAAACGGAATATCCTAGAGGAAGAGCACAATACGAAGTACACCGTTCATCCAGGAAGCACCAAGATGTATAGAGACTTGAGACATGTCGGGAATGAAGAGAGAAATAGCACGCTATATTTTACTATGTACCAGTTGTCAACAAGTGAAGGCCGAACATCAAGTAACTTCAGGATTGTTACAACCATTACCTATAACCAAGTGCAAATGAGAACACATTATAATAGACTTTGTTAGTGGGTTTCTGAGATCTAAGAAATTGAATACTACTATTTGGGTGATTATTGACCATTTGATGAAGTCATCACACTTCCTACAACTTCGAACAACTAACCCGAAGATTTTAGCTAAGTTGTATATCCGTGAGATTATGAGACTACATGGTATTCCAGTTTCTATTGTTTCGAATAAAGACAGTAGTTTTACATCGAAGTTTTGGAGGGCTTTGCAACAAGAAATGGGTACCAAATTGCATTTCAGTACTACTTTTCATTCTCAGACTGATGGTCAATCGGATAGAGTAATCCAAATTCTAGAAGACATGCTTCGGTTATGTGTACTTGATTTTCAGGGTGATTAGGAAGACCACTTGCCGTTGATTGAGTTTGGATATAATAATAATTTTCAGTCAAGTATTGGGATGGCTCCTTATGAAGCTTTACATGGTCATGTATGTCATTCACCGATTAGTTGGACGGAAGTTAGAGAAAAAAGGATTGAAGGGCCAAAAAATTGTACAAGAAACGACAGACAAGATAAAGGTAATTCAACAACGGTTACTGACAGCTCAGAGTAGGTATAAGAGTTATGCTGACGAGCATAGGCGGCCGTTGGAATTTGACTTAGGCGATTTAGTCTATTTGAAGGTGTCACCTTTCAAGGGGATTACTAGATTTGGGAGATACGGAAAACTTAATCCGAGGTATGTAGGACCTTTTGAGATTATTAGGAGAGTTGGACCTATAACATATCGGTTGCACTTGCGAAGTGAGTATGCTCAAGTTCATAATGTGTTCCATATATCGTTACTACGGAAACATTTGGCGGAAAATAAAGATCAAGTGATGACTCCGACATCGAATGAATTCAGAGTGATTTGACGTATGTTGCATATCCGGTAGAGATCTTGGATTGAAAGGATCAAGTCTTACAAAACAAAGTGCTTTTCAAGGTGAAAGTGTTATGGTGTAGCCAAACGACGGAAGAGATAATGTGGGAAATAGAAGATGAGATGCGTACTTAGTATCCGCACCTTTTCAAGACATAAGGTACAAGTTTTGGGACAAACTTCTCTTAAGGGGGAGAGAATTATGACACCCGTAATTGTATTATTGCATTTCATTACATTATCATGCATGATAATGTAATGTGTTGTGAGTGTTAGCTCATGTGTGAGTAAGTTTTGACTCACGAGTTAATTTGGGTGTCTGTGTAAGAGAACCCTCTGAGGCTGTGTTGAATGACTGTTTTGATGGTGTGATGTCTCTTCGAGATTGACACGGTCATTGTAGAATACATTAAATATCTATCTGAAAATAAATGTTTACTTGTGTATTTTACCATTTGTATTATTATCTGGTTTAGATTATATTTTTGCTGTTAATTGTAGTATCCCTTGTGAGAACGAATTAACATGCTACTCATTTAGTAGGTTAGTTAGCAATTTCGTAAAATCATGTGAGACTGCGTTTTAGCAACCAAACGGAACTTAGTGAAGAAAACTAGTAAAGTTGTATAATTCCTACTAGGGGTGTTAAATTGAAGGTTTAAGACCTTGAGGGGAGTTATATGATATTTTGACAAGTTTTAACTATAAATACATAAGTGTGAGATATTTTGACAAAGCAAGATCCAATTTGACTTCTAAAAGGAGAAGAGAGAAAAGAGAGAAAAGGAGACTTGATCTTCGAGCTTGCGTCGCTCATTTTTGGCAATCCGTCCATTGATCAAAATATTTTATAGGATATTCGAGCTCCTCGAGGTAAGACCGTCGTTTTCATATCCGCTAGGTCTTGTTTGGATAAGTTTTTCAAAAACTCATTTTTCAGAATTTTCATAGAAAGTTAATAATTAGATTTTTTATCGATAGGAATTGTACTAGACGGACTTCTGCACAATCTTTGTGCTTGGGTTTTCTTTGGAATGAGTTTTAGGAACGTTGTTCGGAGGTGAGTAATTCAATGTGTTTTGGAATGATTTCTTGACATATCATATTTTGTATGAAAAACATGTGTTAGTTTATAGATATATATTGTTTAGTTCGTATGGGTCGTCTATATTGATAAGTAGGCCTAATTGTCCGGTGAAATGTTATGATTATGTCGATAGCACGGTGAAATGTATTTGAGCATGTTTATTTGCTATTTGGGTCAAAGGAGTACGTGTATCAAGCCATCGTTCAGGAGCCGCTATAGGCATAAGGTCGCACGTTTCAAGAAAAGAAACATGGGTCTTACCTTTTCACGTGGACTTATTGGCGAGGAGTCGCGGATTAGGAGTGTGGAACGTACACGTGGAACTCCGGAGACTAATATGAAATATAGAGATGTGAGTGTGAGCATGTTTATCATTCATGTGCATTGTTGCTTTATTCACTAAGCGTCAGCTTAAATAAATCGAATATGTGTGGTTATTCAAATAACCATTTCGGGTGCTAATGCAAGCGAGGAATTGGGAAAGTGACCACAGGGTGTTGGTAGTGCTATTAGAAGACGAATGAGCATGTGTACCTCGTAGTGTTGTAATAGAATGTTATAATAAGAACTTCATGACTTTTGAACTATGTTGAACTTAGAATCATGGAACAGATTCGTGATGTAATAGATAGTAATCTCTTGTAATTATGTTTCCGTCATGTTATAATACAGTTAGGATCACTTTGGAATGAATTTGGAGCGTGTGTGTGGTCCCCGGATTATTTCAGAAAAGCTTTTAACTTGGGGAATTCTGCAGAATGCCTTGCTGCTAGAAAACAGTCGACTAATTTTTTAGTGCAGTCGACTGGACCCCTTTTGTGAACAAGACACTACATCAGTTACCGTGACTGGTCCCCCGACACAGTCGACTGGTTTATGTTTTTCAAAAGTATCTTTCTGCTCTATTGGAGTTCAGTCGACCGACAGAACAGTCGACTAGGAATTTGGCACCCCGGGAGACTGGAAATAGAAAACAGTCAACTGGATTATGTTTCAAAAATCAAACTTTCTGCTAGACCAGTCTCAATCGACTGGATTACTGATTTTATAAATGAATTATTTTTCTTTTTCGCTGCGTGTTCTTAAAACTAATTCTTTTGGTAACGTTAATGAATTGAAGTAGTCTCGGTGGCGTGTCACGGGTTTCGGTTCCGCTATTGTGGGACATGATTGTGACACATATCAAGGTATGTGATTTATCATAGAGATATAGATGGACATGTTTCTCTTTTTTTTGGCGGTTGGATGTAATGTCATTTTAGTCTCTACAATTTCAATTTTGTCAATTTGGTCTTTATAGTTTCAGTTTAGTTTCAATGTAGTCCATTCGTAAAAATTTCATACAATTTTTGACAGAAAATAGGTCATGCGATGCACAAGGGAGGTATCATTAGGGGCATAATGGTAAATTTACGAAGAGAAATTACACTTTACAAACCTATATTGAACCTGAAACTATAAAATTTGTAAGAAAAATTGATGAATGGACTACATTGAACCTAAACTGAAACGGTAAAGTCCAAATTGATAAAGTTGAAACTGCAGGGACTAAAATAACATTACAGCCAAACTACAAGGGTACGAAATGTAACATACCCTTTTTTTTTAGGAGTGAGGATGGACAGGTCTCTTCGGTTGTAATAATTGTTATATTAGACTATGAATAATGATACACCCACATCTCTAACCACATATCCAACCACATTTTATGCTTTAAATGCATGTACCCTGTACTGTTTGATTTTATCACACTTTTCTGTGTACCATTTGCACAGCACAAAGTACCTGCATTTAAAGCAATGATGTAATCGGAAATGTGGTTAGAGATGTGCAATCACACCTTCAACTACATCCTATTCTTTAAATGCATGTACCATGTGCTGTTTAATTTTTTTTTACACTATTTTATGTACCTCTTACATAACATAAAATACATATATTTAAAGTAAGAATGTAACGAAGATGTGATTGGATTACCTTATTTTTGTCGTATTATTATCGTCCTTTTTGAGCTGTTATTTCAGTTCACATGTATGAATAATAGTTTATAACCAATATGAGAAAAAGCATATGTGCAGACAACTGTGAAATATCTTACTGTATTAGGCAATAAATAGCTCACGAGACACAAGTGGTGTTTTACAATTTTTTATCCAATCAAATCCAAAAAGCTACGTATTTGGAAAATGTTTTAATTATAGTACTTGTCTACAATATGTGATTAGTTCAAAAATTTAAGTTTTTAATTACTACTGTAACATTACTACAAGTAACTACCTTTTCTCCTTTTTTTTTCTTGAAGGGGGGGGGGGGGGGGGGGGGGCGCTGGGGTTTGGTGTGTCTGTGTTTCCGATTCTTCTCCTTGTGAAAACGAGCTTTCCACAAAATCTTGGTGCCTGTTTTCTCTGTGACAAACAAAAAAAAAACAAAACAAAAGCGTTGTACCTTATATAAAGCTCAAATGTCAAAGACTTCCAACAACGTCAAAAACCATCACGTCTTTAATAAGGGAACGTGAAATATAATTTTTTTTTATTGCTTATTTTTTAAATTATTTGGTATAGTGATCTTATACGAAGATATAAGTGATTGGATCTGTTAAGGGGAGGGGGAATGGGCAGGGTACAAACCCCGATAATGAACTCGGCATGGAGCTCCTTTCCATTTCATCTTCTTCCATATTATCATACCGTCTTTACAATCCTCTAGTATGAGAAACATAAGATGGGAATTCAATTTGATTTTAGAAAAAATATAGGAGCTCAGATTTAGTCATGGACAGGAGAGAAACTTGAACACAAAGACTCAGCAAAGATAACCAAAAGTAGAATGCAATCACATTGTTATAAGTAATTTAAAATCCCAACTGAATTGGTCAAAACTGGGAGTGTTTAAGGGTTGATAAAGTAAAAGATTCCATGAGAGAGAGAGGTAGAGAATAGTTAATAGGGTCACAAAAAGTCTCTTTTCCAATCACCATTTACTCATCACGTGAGTAGTTTAGCAACATGAACTCGGCTCAAACATGTCTGTGTGCTTGTTAACTAACATCTACGCATAAATAAACTATAGACGAAAAGCCATGAGAAATAACCATGTGAAGCAGGGGCGGATTTAGAAATCCGAAGTGGGGGGGGGGGGGGGGGGGGGGGTGCTTGGTTATACAAATTTATTATTTTTTTTTCACGAAAAAAAAAAAAAAAACCGAATGCTATCAAAATCAACAGAGTTACACAAAACACAAATATTCATTGATATATAAGGTTCCTAATAAAAACATTTACAATTGACCCGTGCGAGTTTTCATATTTTGAAAGTTTTTTATAATGCTATCATTTGTAACCCCCTCAAAAATCTCATTCTCTAGGTATAGAACTAAACTGTCACTCAACCACTCATTACCCATTCGATTTCGTAGCCGATCTTGATGATATTCATAGCTGAGAAAGCTCTCTCAACTGTAGCACTGCTACCGGTAAGATCAATGCCAAAGTTAGAAGCAAGAAAACTAGAGGGTATACTTTGTGCCTTCCAGTCTCAAACAACAATCTAGCAAGATTGCCAATTCCTTCAAGTCTTGAAAATTCACTACTAGAGCGCATATCAGCGATATATGTATCAAGCTGACTAGAAAGGAGCTGAAGCTGAAATGACGAAAAATCATTTGGATAAAATTCAGCAAAGCGCACTAATTTCATCTTATCAAAACTATTGAACAAATTACATGGGCTCAAGCATGCCATGCAAAGAAGCAACTCCGTACTCGCTTCATTGAAGCGGGCACACAATTCTGCCAATTGCTTATCTAGCAGTGCGTAGAAAACCTCAACACGATAATGATGTAAGTTATTGATTTCTAGTGCATTATGCCTTCTCCTCCCTCGAACCACAAACATATGATCCATATCAATCACAACAATAGCATTTTTTTCACAAAAAGAGGAAACATCATCAAGCAAAGAAGTCCATCCGTAATTCCTCATACCTTGAAGCCTTGTTTTGGATATTTTGACTAAATTCATGGCGTTCACAATATCTTGATCTTTTCTTTGGAGTGCCTAGCTATGATAACTCATTTGTTATTGCCAAAATATTCTTCATAACGAGAAGAACGAACACAAACGCAAATGACTGCATGATATCTAACAAATTCTCTGCTTCAACTCTTTGTTCTGAACTTGAAGCATCTGTCCCAATTATTTCAAGCACTTCAGTAACTGCTTCAAACATAGTAGATAAGCTTACCAAAGTATGGCAATGTGAGCTCCAACGTGTATCACCAGCACGTCGGAGACTTGTTTCTTGGTTTAATCCTTGTCCACTTTGAAGCTCTCCAAGATCAAGTGCCTCGGCGATTTGTGCTGCTTGTTTCGCCCTAAGCATATCTCGACGTTTACAGGAACCTCCCACAACATTCAATACTCTTGATATAGTTTGAAAAAGTGAGGCAACATCATCGTGGTCCTTCACCACAACTATAAGAGCTAGCTGCAATTGATGAGCAAAACAATGGACATAAAAGGCACTTGGATTCTCGTTCAATATGAGTAATTTTAGGCCATTGTACTCACCCCGCATATTACTAGCTCCATCATAACCATGCCCCCGTAATCTAGAAATACTCAATCCATGTCTAAAAAAAACATTATCGAGTGATTTCTTTAGTGTGGAAGCACTAGTATCACTAACATGTTCAACACCCAAAAATTGTTCAATTACATAACCTCTACTATCCACATAACGTATAACAACAGCCATTTGTTCCTTTACTGATATATCACGTGATTCATCAATCAAAATAGAGAAACGTGAATCACCAGGATCACTAATAATCATCATAATAGTTTTCATTGCAGCTGCACTTACAATATCTTTCTGAATACTAGGAGCTATCAATTGATTGTTTTGTGGAGCCTTTTCTAATGCAACGACTCTAATAACGGGACAATTTCTAGCAAGCAAACTCAAAACTTTACGAAAATTCCCGGGGTTTTTTGAATCTTCAGTTTCAGTGTGCCCACGAAATGAAAGTCCTTGCTCTGAAAGAAATCGTATACACTCGACTGAAGCATTCAATCTGGTTTTGTAGTCAAATCGAGCTTGATCTGTTTGCTTATTAAAAGCAAACTCAATATGTTGCTTCTGGTTCATCAAGTCATCACACTTACCTTCTGCAATATTATGAGCACTTAGGGGCCCTTTTCCAACATGTTCTCCTAACTTCTCGAACCTTTTCCAATTATTAAAACCCACACTGCTAAAGACATCATTAATGGAATTACTTTGTCTAAAGAGATAACAAGGCAGACAAAATGCGGCATCCTTAGACACACTATACTCTAACCAAATAGAATTTAGATCGTACCAAGCCGTATTAAAACGCCAATTTTGTTTCCCACTTTTAGTAAGAACATAATCATGATTACATGGTCGCGTTGGACCTTTTTTTGTAGGTAATGCCTACTAACCTTGTCCTGCTCTGTAGGAGGAAATGTATTAATGGGATGCCTTTGCCCGGTATCTTCAGGCAGTTCTGTCAAATTGATTTCTACACGGCTTTGTTTTGGGGAAGAAGTAGATCCATCGTTGCTTGTTTTGGGAGGAGGTGGTCCTCCTCCTCTTTTTAAGAATTTATCCATGAATGTCTGACTGGTCAAAGGAAAAAGGTTTTTAAAATAATAAAACTCCATACTAATCAATTAATCCTAAATTAATACTTGTAGTCTTGTTACTCTTGTAACACTACTAACACAATAAATTTAGACAACCAACCAAATTTAGGATTAAAGAAAAAATAAAGAACCTAAACAAGAAATAAATAAATAAAGAAGAAATAAGAAAAAAGAAAAAAATGAAAATCACATTCACAGTCACAAATTCACAACACTATGGAGTCTACAATGTAACAAAATTTTAGTTTATGCAAAATAATGAAATATATTTAAAATATTAATGCAAAAATTAGTAAATTACCGACCTCATTTTGGTGACAAATCAACAAAGTCTCATATTCTCATTGTCTCAACTGAAAGGTTCAAGACCTTCTGGTTCACAAATTCAAAGATTCTTCATTTCTTCTGAAAGACTCAATGAGAGCCCTTAGTCTGAAACAACAAAATTTAAAACCTAAATCACAATTCACAAACCAAAGAATAAATACCAATCCAACTAAAAAAAAAAACCTACAATCACTACCTAAATGACAAACCTAAACAAAAATCTGAAATAGGGGGACTGGGGGAGAACCTGTTGTCATCCTTGCGCATAGGGGAAGAAGAAAGAGTGATTATTGAATTTATTGTGAATTTGTGCAGAGCTGCAGAGGCAGAGGGCCAGAGGGGTCTAATGGCCAGTCACGGCATTGCCGGTTGGAGGCGGAGGCCCGAGGGGATCGCCGGTCGTTGGTTGGAGGCAGAGGTCCGAGGGGGTCGCCGGTTGTAGGCTTGTAGCTTGTAGTTGTTGAATGTGGATGTATATGAGAGAGAGAGAGAGAGAGAGAGAGAGAGAGAGAGAGAGAGAGAGAGAGAGAGAGAGAGAGAGAGAGAGAGAGAGAGACGTATATCTCAGTCTCTAAATGACTGAATCTGAATGCCCTAATTTTTTTAAAAAATATTTATAAGTGGGCTTCAAATAAAATTTCCAGAGTTCAAGGGGGCTGGTGGGCTTTCAGAATTTTTATGGGGGGGCTTTCAGAATTTTTAAAAGAATGTTCTATGGATTTTAAAGAAACTGGGGTGGGCTTGAGCCCACCTAGCAATACACATACATCCACCCCTGATGTGAAGTGTCAAGAGTCATAAGAAATGTAAACTTAAAAATTTGTAAAAAAAAAAAAAGGTGAATCCATTTTAGATTCCAATCCAGTATACAATTTAACGTTGTCTTAGTAACCCATCATATATTTAACAAAAAAAAACCACAATCTATATTGCAGTTTGTAGCATCAGACTCATACCCGCTTGAGGGCAGCCCCTTCTCGTGCTTACTCAAGTGGAGCATCACAAGATTGTTTTTCCAGAACATCATTACCAGAGTTTAATGGGTTAATCATAAATTCATAATGCTAACATCGTATGCATAGAGAATCACAACTCTTGCTTTGCTAATCACTTCCACTTTAAATTCTAAAGCGGGTAATGCTATGTGCACATAAAGATTTGGGCCATTCATTTCGATGGAGCCTGTGCCTCTGTGGATATCGCAGGTTTTCAAATTTTACCCACTTTTAAAATAAATATTTTCAAATTCAAAGAGTCGCCACTTAATTTTTAAAAGGAAAAAAATTAAGAAACCATTTTAAAAGCAAACTGATCTTTTGCGAAACCAAAGATAAACTGGGTCCGGGGATTATGGAATGAAAGGGGAAGGAGCCCGGCGGACTAAAACACCCCCTTTCATCCTATCTCACGATAGGCCTCTACTCAACATCCTTTTTAATCAAATTAATAATCTAAGCATGCCCTCAATTAATACATATATGTAGGTATACATAACACAAGCATGTTGAAAGGGTGCAAAATTGCTAACGGTAAAATATCATTCATAAGTCACATAATTCAACTAGCAAACATCATGATATGCAATAGAGAACTAGAAAACATATCCGGGATCCGGCCGCGAATATCAAACGTGCAATGCATGAAAAAATAAACCTAAGAAAGGTCTCTAATACATATATACACATAAGGCAAAACCTAAGCTAAGGTGTCGCACATGGGGTCGAAAAATCAATTAAAATCAATAAAATAGATTAAACTAGAGAAGGGTTGAGAAATTGTACCTCAAAGCGCTACAAAACAAAGGTTAGTACACATGCCTTAGACAAGATATAATATCATAAATAAGTAAATCCTAAGTCATGTTCAATTAGATACATCTTAGGCAAGAGATAAGTCCTACTTATGGATATTAACATGTATGAATGAATGCATGAATATGAACAAATAGGGGACATGAATTTCTTCACCAATTTGGATCACTAAGCCTCTGGATTTAATCTAAATTATCGTTATTCAAAACATGGTTTGGGTCTCAAGACATTAGGAGACCATTTGAGTTAAAATAAATAAGATTAGATGAAAACAGTAGCAGTTTTTTGTGATTTACAGAGAGCAGACCAGACGTTCAAAAATGGAAATAAAATACTTTTGATTGTTGGATCTTATTGATTTTTGGATATGTCATGCCTCTGTGAGTCTAGTTTCTAACCCAATTTGAAAATCAAGATTTCAACGGTTAGATCTCCGGGAATATGGAAAATACTAGACCTCACTCAGGATTCTGCAACTCTCTGTCCAGAGATCTTGTATGATTTTCTAAAAATAGTAATAAAATGAGAAACACTTAGATCTTTTTAGGGTACCTTCCTAACACATTAAGGTACTTATAAAAAATTATTTGAGACCCCAAAAACTTTATTAGGGTTCTGATTTATTAATTTCAAAACAGACTTATTATTCTGAAAGCATTTTAGAACTCTGGACAGATTGTATTTAGCTCACAAAAACCATGATCAAACCTTTCTAATCACAAGATCTTGCTAAAACAAAAATCACAGTGGTAAATCAAAGTGTTATGAATATTTTCCCGTTGGTTTCACTCGATTTCAACGGTTAGATCTTAAACTAAAAATCTTTGATCAAAAACAGTTTGTGAACCCACTGTTTTTGTCTTGCTAGTTCAAGTTTGTTGATTGGCCTCAACTATTAAGACATGAAGTTGGGGCTCAAACCAATCTACTTCTTCTACCATTGGATGGTCATTGAAGACTATGAGGCATACCACACTTATGGATCTTGATGAAGTATTGAAATGAACTTCACAAAATTCTCAAATAAAGAACTCAAACCTATGGACCAAAACTTGAGTTCAAAATATTACTCCTACCATTTGATGGTCATTGGAGTCTAAATATAGTTAACATCTACTCAAAACCTCATTGGAATATAGTAAGGATTCTATAAGATTCCTTAATGAAGAGGTTCAAGTTATGGATTGAAACTTGAATCTCTCTAACTATATATAGATTAAAATTATGATTCATTCTAACCTCCATGTAGATCATGAGATCTTAGAAGTTGAATAATCAAACTCAAAGAGGTTCAATGAGATATGGAAGATCTCATGAGCCTTTTTAGTGAAATAGAAGTAAGGAAAATCAAAGATTACTTAGAGAAACTAAGATTACTCCTACCATTTGATGGTCATTGGAGTCTAAATGAAGTTAAAATCTAATGAAACCTTATTGGAATATAGTAGGGATTCCATAAGATTCCTTAATGAAGAGGTTCAAGTTATGGATTGAAACTTGAATCTCTCTAACTATATATAGATTAAAATTATGATTCATTCTAACCTCCATGTAGATCATGAGATCTTAGAAGTTGAATAATCAAACTTAAAGAGGTTCAATGAGATATGGAAGATCTCATGAACCTTACAAGAAATGGTAGAAATAAGAAATCAAAATTTGCTTTGAGAAACCAAGAACACAAATTCTTCAAAATTGAATTTATTTTAAACCCAAGGCATCAATTAGACCCAAATCAATGAAGTAATATGAGATTCAATCACAAGTTCTAAGTGGTGTGTGATGAAATGAGGTAAGAAGAGAGGTTTTGAAAATGTGTAAAGTTCCTAGAACTATGAACTTGTGATTGAATGGCCTAATTCTATCAAATGATTGAGAGGTTACCTCTAAAACCTCAAGGGATTCTTCAACTTCTTGTGAAGATCTTCCAAGACTTCAAGATTTTCTTCAAAATTCTTCAAATTCTTCAAGCTTCTTCAAGAAATTCTTCTTTTCTCTATATGATTTTGTATCTCTCTCTCTCTCTAAATTCAAGTATATGTGTTGATTCAAGTATATTCCAAGTATCAAAAATGGAAGAGAAGGTTTGTTTATATAGACCATCAATCCAGGGATAAATGGGTAAATTCGGGGTGGAAACCCATGTGCAAAGATTTCTTCTAGAACATGTGAGAAAAGCAGTCTGTTACAGCCAGCGGCACTCGACGGGTGCCGGCGGCACTCTCTGAATGTCGGGCGGCACTCTCTGAGTGCCGGGCGGCAAACACTGAGTGCCGGCGCGGCACTCAGTGAGTGCCGCCGCGTTTTCCGCGTGCCGGGGCTAACTGAATTTTGTCCCTCTTTTTGATTTTTCAAAAATATGTTGGTGTAAACACAATTTTTCTATTCTATATATATATATTTGTATTAATATCCCCCATGTGCATGGTATCAACCATGTGCATGGTATATTTTGAATATACTACTCTCTTTTTTTGTATTTTCTCTTTTTCCAAGATTTTTATTTATTTTGTCCTCCTATTTCTCTCAAAAGAACTCTTTATTATTTTTATTTTTCTTAAAATCTGGTTCCCAGACTGGGTTTCTCACGCGTTCTTTATTATTCGGGTTTCTCCCGAATACCCAAACTCTCTCTCTCTTCCTTCTCCTTTTTATATTTTCTATTTTAATTTTGAAATTTGCCTTGAAGAATCATTTTGAATTTTCTGGAAGATCTTCGAATGTCACCGATCATTGTCATCATCGGTCTTTGAGAGGTAACCAATCCCTGGATTTGACGTTTGGTCAAAATTGGGGTGTCTACAGTTTGCCCCTCTTTGACAGAGCTCGTGAAGCAACGCGTATCACAAGCAAATGTCAAAGCCTGTGTGAAAGACAAGCCTTTGACCAAATAGTCGAATCCAGGTAAAAACAAAAGTGCGTTGCAAAAACAGGCGCGCAGATAGCCAAATGCTGGTCGTGCTCAATGGTGAGCTGCCTACGTATCCTAACGGGAATCAGACCAGGACGTAGTTCGGGCAAAGGACAACAACACACCAACGCAGGTAGTCACACAGATGAATGCACCTATCTCATCGTGATGCACATGCTCATGCAATCTTATATCTTATGCTTCCAAACGTGATGTTCCTGAGTCACGTTACTCTTCCTATTATCAGAAATGCACCCTATATA
This sequence comes from Hydrangea macrophylla, assembly GCA_033977485.1. Lineage (NCBI taxonomy): Eukaryota > Viridiplantae > Streptophyta > Magnoliopsida > Cornales > Hydrangeaceae > Hydrangea > Hydrangea macrophylla. Next base: position 38,218,729 of record CM066990.1, read on the forward strand.
TTGAATTATCCTATTATGACACCGTCTTACTCTAGGAATATTATGACTATTGTACACTTCATATGCATATGAGAATCGTCTGATTGACTGAGATGCGCTCTGCGCCTTATACCCCATAGCCGAATCAGGTAGCACGCAGAGAGATTGGGCAGCTCTATGCTCAAAATCCCCAAAATCATCTGATCGGCTAGGCCGAATCAGGTAGCACGCAGAGAGATTGAGCAGCTCTATGCTCAAAATCCCCAAAATCATCTGATCGGCTAAGCCGAATCAGGTAGCACGCAGAGAGATTGAGCAGCTCTATGCTCAAAATCCCCAAAATCATCTGATCGGCTAGGCCGAATCAGGTAGCACGCAGAGAGATTGAGCAGCTCTATGCTCAAAATCCCCAAAATCATCTGATCGGCTAAGCCGAATCAGGTAGCACGCAGAGAGATTGAGCAGCTCTATGCTCAAAATCCCCAAAATCATCTGATCGGCTAGGCCGAATCAGGTAGCACGCAGAGAGATTGAGCAGCTCTATGCTCAAAATCCCCAAAATCATCTGATCGGCTAGGCCGAATCAGGTAGCACGCAGAGAGATTGAGCAGCTCTATACTCAAAATCCCCAAAATCATCTGATCGGCTAAGCCGAATCAGGTAGCACGCAGAGAGATTGAGCAACTCTATGCTCAAAATCCCCAAAATCATCTGATCGGCTAGGCCGAATCAGGTAGCACGCAGAGAGATTGAGCAGCTCTATGCTCAAAATCCCCAAAATCATCTGATCGGCTAGGCCGAATCAGGTAGCACGCAGAGAGATTGAGCAGCTCTATGCTCAAAATCCCCAAAATCATCTGATCGGCTAAGCCGAATCAGGTAGCACGTAGAGACATTGAGCAGCTCTATGCTCAAAATCCCCAAAATCATCTGATCAGCTAAGCCAAATCAGGTAGCACGCAGAGAGATTGAGCAGCTCTATGCTCAAAATCCCCAAAATCATCTGATCGGCTAAGCCGAATCAGGTAGCACGCAGAGAGATTGAGCAGCTCTATGCTCAAAATCCCCAAAATCATCTGATCGGCTAGGCCGAATCAGGTAGCACGCAGAGAGATTGAGCAGCTCTATGCTCAAAATCCCCAAAATCATCTGATCGGCTAGGCCGAATCAGGTAGCACGTAGAGAGATTGAGCAGCTCTATGCTCAAAATCCCCAAAATCATCTGATCGGCTAAGCCGAATCAGGTAGCACGCAGAGAGATTGAGCAGCTCTATGCTCAAAATCCCCAAAATCATCTGATCGGCTAGGCCGAATCAGGTAGCACGCAGAGAGATTGAGCAGCTCTATGCTCAAAATCCCCAAAATCATCTGATCGGCTAGGCCGAATCAGGTAGCACGTAGAGAGATTGAGCAGCTCTATGCTCAAAATCCCCAAAATCATCTGATCGGCTAGGCCGAATCAGGTAAAGAATCGGAGCCAATCAGGCTCAAACCGAACAAATTTCAAAGAATTGGGGCCAATCGGGCTCAAACCAAATCAATTTCAAAATTCTGGGGGTCAATTAGACTCCGAATTATTCTTTTTCCAAAATCTGGAGTCAATTAGACTCCAATCAAGTTCAAACTTCATAAAAAACCGGAGTTGATTAGACTTTATTAACTCATTTATTGCAAACGGGTGTCCCTTGACAAAATTTTCAATAAGCAGGGGCCAATTTTTATTCACAAAAGGGCTTTAAAACTCCTTTTTCAAACCTCGGGGGTTCTTTTGAAACGAGGGAAAATTTTCAAGGACATGGGAGCAAAATTCGGGGGTTCTTTTGTAAATAGTGAAAATCAGGGGTGAAAAGGCCACCTGTCACACGCGGCGGTACTCAGTGAGAGAAACCGGCACTTACTGAGTGCCGGCCGGCACTCTACCAAATGCCGGGCGGCATTCAGTGAGTGCCGGCGACTTTTTGCCGAGTGCCGGTTTGAGCAGTAGTTTGTTTAAAACTTTGTTTCTTTTTCTCTCTTTTCCATTCTCTCCTTCTTCCTCTCTCGGATTTCTTCTCCAAAATCTCACCTTCTCTTGATTCTTCTTCAAGAACCACTCACAATCAAGGTATGTTTCATAAAGATTACATCTTTGTTTCAATCATTGTGCTTGCAATCATGTTTCTCATGTAATTTGATCTTTCTCTTTCAAAGTTTTGATATGAACATTGACTTCCCTTTTTTTCATGTTTGTAGATTCCCCAATGGCTAGTGGTTCAGGGTCTTATGGTCCCCCCAAGAAGAAGTACAAGCCCAATCCAGTCCACAGTTCATCAGTTCTACTTGCCGATCCCCGGGCACATCTCTCGGCACGGGCTTTCAATCGAATGGTACATCCCAAACTTTCCTCTTTATGCTTATGATGAGATAATGCAATGTAGTGCTATGAATGATGAGCAATGAATGCCCTTTCTCCCTTTCCATGCTAATGTAGTATATGACAATCAATGCTTGTATGAATCCATATTTGAAAATTCAACATATCCACCAATCCCCTCTTTCATGATTAGAATTCGATGCTGGGTATTGTGTTCCCCTCCTCTTTTATTATTGCCCTTAGTTGGACACATTGATTTCTTTATTCCATTTATTCATTGCTAATGGGCGGTTGTGCTAATCTGGATGAATTTTGCATATGCTTAATATTTTGAATGAACCTAAAACCCAATCATTGCTTACAACCCACAAACATTTTTTTTTGCTTAGACCTCACAAGTGATCCCTTATTTTTTTTTCAAATCAACGAGTCGCTTAGACTCCAAAGAATTTCTTATTATTCAAATCAACGAGTCGCTTAGACTCCAAAGAATTTCTTTTTTTTTTTTCAAATCAACGAGTCGCTTAGACTCCAAAGAATTTCTTATTTTTTTCAAATCAACGAGTCGCTTAGACTCCAAAGAATTTCTTTTTTTTTTTCAAATCAACGAGTCGCTTAGACTCCAAAGAATTTCTTTTTTTTTTTTCAAATCAACGAGTCACTTAGACTCCAAAGAATTTCTTTTTTTCAAATCAACGAGTCGCTTAGACTCCAAAGAATTTTTTTTTTTTTTTTTCAAATCAACGAGTCACTTAGACTCCAAAGAATTTCTTATTTTTCCTTTACTCACTCAAATGCATTGCTTGGATCCCGAAAGAAAGTAATTATTATTCCTTCATTTTCTTATTTTCTTTTCTCTCTCTCTCTTTTTTTTTTGCAGTCTCCAGAATTTGTCCTCAAAGGTCATGGGAGTATGGCCCATGGCCGAAGGTGGTATATGGAGCTCTCTGACGATGTGAGAACCTTAGTTAACAATGCTGGATTTGGGCTCTTTGCTTTGCTCCTGGAGAAGAGTACAAATGACCGGACCCACATTCAAGCCTTGGCGGAAAGATGGTGGGACACAACGAACACATTCCATATGCCTTTCGGGGAGATGACGATGACTCCCTTAGACTTCGCCATGATCACTGGCGTCCCTTTTGGTGGCCTCCCTATTGCCCGCTATGACGATCTTCAGAACCGTCATGAAGAAATTATTGACTTGCTTGGGGCTCACCCAGGGGATTTCATAGTTCCCGCAAAATGGTTTCTGGATACCTTCAAGGATCAGGCCTTCACTGATGATCAAATGGCCAGGGCCTTCATCATGTATGTGCTGGGTTGCTCGCTGATGAGTACAAAGGGTGACACAATCAGCCTGGGGTATCTGGCTTCTCTCACAGACGTCGATCGCATCTCTCAATACAACTGGGGAGGGGCAGGTTTGGCCACTCTCTACAACCATATGAGTGAGGTTTCTAGGGGAAATTCCCCCTCCACGGGCGGGTATTGGAGAGCTTGGGAGGTAAAGCTTCAACTTTACTTATTTATTTATTCATTCATTTCATCTTTATTCCTTTTATTTTTATTGCATTCCTTTCCTCAAATTTTGAAAACTGAAATTTTGCCTCTTTATTTTACCTTGCAGATATGGTCGCATGAATACCTCCGGATGAGAGCTCCCAGTACTCGGGGCAACGAGGCGGATATCATGCCTCAGGGCTTGAAGTGGAGGAAAGAGGCAACGGGCCGAAAAGTCGGGGCTCATGATTTTGTTGGCTACCGAAACCTTCTCATTAATTTGCGCGAGATTCATGTGATATGGAACCCGTGGGAAGCGGCCCTCCCAGAGGCAGGTGAAGCAATTCAGGCGGCGGTGGCCTACTCTAGATTGAGGGTTCTGATGGTGGGTGAGGCGTGCCGGGAATGGTACCTTGGTGAGAGGGTGACTAGGCAATCTCTTGCTGCCCCAAACTTTTATGTGCCGTGGGTCCCTCCAGCTACTATGAGAAGTACAGAAACCCTGGATCACGAGGACCTGGTAGCTGCTCTAGACGGGGAGAACATTGCCAACCTTCTGGATGGCCCTGATGGTTATGCAGCCTTTAGATTGAACTCTCTTATGCATAATTTTCCCCTCATGGATGTCGTCCGGGTAACAGCTATTATTCACATTCACATATGTATACTTCTTTCATTTCTGTTTTCCATTCCTTTTCCATTTTTCATGCTGGAAACTCTTATTTGCAGCCTGTTCCTGGGGTCGTTGAACCCCCGGCCCTTCCGTAGTGGAATTGGAGCGTTCCCACGGTCGACATGGGTCAAGAGACCATGTATCAGCTGACCCCTTACACTCAGAACGTCCCGACTATCCCTCTACAATATGATACAGTCCCCCGGGATTATGCTGAAGAGGGTCTGTCATATGCTCACACCGTCCAGCACTGGATTCATGGACGCGAATGGAGGGTAAACCCTTTTTGTTTGGAACAAAATTCTCTTCTTTTATTTTATTTGCAAAAAACAACCAACAAAACTCAAAAGATTTCCAAATGATCACCTTTATTCTAATGACTGTATTCTAATTCTCTCTTTTTTTATTTCTCTCTTTTTTTTTTTTTTTTTTTTTTTCTTTTCTCAGGCTGATGGAGCAAGGTCCACTGCCGATCTTCAGGCTAGAGCTATGGTATTACATTCCCTCTCTTCTTTTCCTTTCTCCTCTCTCTTTTCTTAATTGCATTACTTATTTCGCCTGTTCTTTCTTACAGGAAGCTGAGATGGCGGCTCTGAGGAGACAACTCCAGGAGTTTCAACTGAGCCAGGGCGGCGGTTATCAGGGAGGTGCTGGCGGTAGTGGCCAAGGCGGCGACTACCAAGGAGGTGATGGGGGAGACGGAGGAGATGGAGGTGATGGCGGAGATGGAGGCGATGGCGGAGCTGGGAGAGATCAGGCAGCTCAGCAAACGCCCAGAAGGAATCCTCGTCGTAGACGAGGATAGCTTATCTCCTTTATGCTATGTCATGTCCCTGCGAGGACAAAGAATATCGAACTCTCTTATTTAGGTGAAATTAGCAATACTCATGCATGGTGGCCTGCGTGCCCATTTTGAATTTGTTTATATTCATGCTTGATTGCTTCCCCGTATTAGCTCTTTAAATCTTATCCCTTTGCTTATTTAGATCATGAATACCCTCTCTTGGCTTTATTTTAATGAGTGGTGCAAGCAATGGTGCTTAAAATGATGATTGGCAGTATTTTTTTATTCAAATTCTGTGCAGGTTTGGGCTGATTGAAATTATAAGATGACCCATGTGCCTTTTAAACCTGGGCCGGCACTCGGTGAGTCTGGGCGGCACTCGGTGAATGCCGTGCGGCATTCAGTGACTGCCGGCCGGCACTCAGAGAGTGCCGCTACTTTACACCGAGTGCCGGTCCGTCCCCTTTTTCTATATAAGCTGCCATTTACCCATTCCTAGGTTCATTCATGATTTCTAGAGCCATTTTGCCTTCTTTTCATTCAAACTTTTTCATTTTTATATCTCCCTCCGGTCTTCATGGCCCCTATCAGTTCCGACATCTTGTACCCATGGATGGATTCCCTTTCTAGCATAGATCGACTCAACCTTGAATCCCATAGACTGACTGACCTCTTCGCTTTTCGTCATACAGCTCTGGATGAGGACTTGCTTCGAGCAGCTATTATGTGCTGGGACCCTTCTCTTCACGTTTTCCGGTTTGGTCACGAGGAGGTCTGTCCCCTCTTTGAGGAGTTTAGTGCCATCCTCCACACTGATCCGTATGCCGATTTGATTGTTCCGCAGATCCAGGTAGGATATATTCAGGATTTATCGGCCCTTCTTGGCATTTCTCGGGGCGCTGCCGGCTCCCTTGTTCATGACCATCATATTGATTTTGACCGCCTCTCCTCTACTTACGCAACCATTGGCGATCCTGATGATAGGAGATATCAGGTCATCAGGCGGAATGCCCTTTCTCTGGCGATGCTTTCACACTTTTTATTTCAGTCTTCCACTGATATCCTGATTCCGATCGTATGTGGCCTCCGAGAGATGCGGAGTGCTGTTATGCTCGTTCTGGGGGAGACTTTTCTAGGTCTGGATTATGCACATACCGCGGGATCGATGCTGCTTTCGGGGTCACCCCACGTTTTACAGATTTGGCTCTTCGAGCGCTTGGGCTTCTTTGCTCACCTCCCCCCCGGGATATAGCTTCCTTATGATCGTATGGACGTCCATTACCCTTCCCGCACAGTTACCAGCTGGCTTACTTGGTTTCGAGGCTTGAGTTATGAGGACATCTATTGGATATGCCCTCGCTGGTCCTATTGCTCTGTCGCAGTACGTCTTCCTGGGCGCCCCGGGATCTGGTTGACTGGTCTGCGAGTTACCACCTTTTACATTCCCAGCCGGGTAGCCCGTCAGTTCGGCTTGCTCCAGGATGTCCCCGATGTTATTACTGCTGATTTCTTGAGGAGCTCTGTTCTACGTCCTTTGACCGTAAGGATGTTCGCAGAGGCTTGGCATGATAGGGTATCAGCTCCCTTTAGGAGGATTCCAGCTCCAATCGTCCCGACCGCAGAGTATTTGCTTGAGATTCAGTTATTGGTCAGGGGGTAGCTTCCAGATAGACAAAGTAAAAAGAAAAGAAAGAAGCAAGATTTTAAAAAGTTTTGACAAATTCTGCTTGACTTTGGCTAGGTTTATTTTTTGTGATGCGTTTTTTTTTTTTTTTTTTTTTTTTTTTTTTTTTCGAAAATGCTCTGATCATGAAGAATCAAAGTTAGCACTTCTTAAATTTCTCTGGGTTATGAATAGTTTTCCCCTCAATGCCTCCTTCGGCTTTTATTACTCCTTCATGAGTCTTGCTTAGTTTTAATCTCTCTATGTAATGAATTCTTGTTTGTTTTCACATGATGCATATTTTGATAGCCAGTATATCCAGAAATGGGTTTGAATTCTGTCTGGGTTCATCGGTTTTGGCAAACGAAGTTTGCCCCTGGTTTCGGGATTTAGATGCGGTTCTAGGGCAAACGCAAGTTTGCCCCTAGTCTGACATGGTGAAAACTTGGGGCTCTTAAATTTGTTTGGGTTTTGGACCGAGGGCCTTGTGAGCCCGCCTACTTATCCCCGAACGGGTATCAGGTCCGCAGTAGTTCAGCCAAGGCTAGAAAGAACACACATACATCTTTTATTTTGTGACCGAACCGAGCAGGTTGCCTACGTATCCCCTACCGGGAATCAGGTCAAGCGTAGTTCATCAATTCTGGAGGTTTTGAAAGACAAGGTTTCAAGCAAAGTATTTTTTGAGGCGATCGAGGTTGATTGGTTGTTTAAACTCAACCCCATCCAGGTCCATGAGTTAGGCAGCTCCCCCGGAGAGGAGTGTCTTGATGATATATGGTCCGACCCAGTTGGGTTTGAATTTTCCTCGTGGGTCATAAATGGGCGCTTTAAGTTCTTTGAGGACCAGGTCGCCCTCAGCAAGCTTCCTTGGGCGAACCTTTTTGTTGAAAGCACGAGCTATCCTTTTCTGATACCCCCGAGTATGGTTCACAGCAGCCAACCTCCTCTCATCAAATAACATCAACTCCTCATATCTCCCTCGCAACCATTCCAGTTCAGTTACCTCACATTCTGCCAAAACTCTTAGAGATGGTATTTCAACTTCCACTGGTAAAACAACCTCCATCCCGTAGACTAATGAGTACGGTGTAGCCCCAGTTGAGGTTCTCACAGAAGTTCGGTATCCCCATAAAGCAAAAGGTAATTTTTCATGCCAATCTCTGTACGTATCCGTCATTTTCCCCAGGATGGCTTTCACATTTTTGTTTGCGGCCTCTACTGCTCCATTTGTTTGCGGTCTGTATGGTGAAGATTGGTGGTGGGTGATCCTATACTTCTCTAGGAATGGGATAACCTCTCCCTGAAAATGACTCCCGTGGTCAGAAATAAGCTCATTTGGCACCCCATATCTGCAAATTACATTCTTCTGGATAAAATTCACCACATCCTTTGCCTTCAAAGTTGCGTATGATGCCGCTTCCACCCATTTGGTAAAATAGTCTATTGCCACAATTATGTACCGGTGTCCATTTGAAGCTTTCGGAATTACTTCTCCAATGATATCAATACCCCATACAGAAAATGGCCAAGGGGTGGTCATGCTATAGAGTTGGGAAGGTGGGGTATGCATTAAATTTGCATGAACCTGACATTTATGGCATCTCTTAACATACTCACAGCAATCTTTATCTAAAGTCGTCCAATAGTATCCTTGCCGAATTATCTTTTTGGCCAACATATGTCCATTCATGTGGGGCCCACAGACTCCTTCATGTATTTCTTCCATCATTTTCTTTGCTTCCCTTCCATATAGACATTCTAAATTATAACCGGTGTAAGATTTCTTCCACAACTTTCCCGCATAGGTTACAAATTGAGCTGACAATCTACGAATCGCTCTCTTATCCTTTTCTGAAGCTCCTTCGGGGTACTCTCCTTTCTCAACAAAGTTCCAAACATCTATATACCACGGTATTTCAACTTATTCCTCTTCTCCAATGGCGGCGATTATTTCATACGAAGGTCGGGTTCTCTCTTCTATAGACAACGGAATCATGGAGACTCCTACAGGAATCTGGATCATTGAGGCTAAGGTTGCTAGGGAATCTGCCAATTGGTTCTCTTCACGGGGAAGGTAATAGAACGAAATTCTTTTGAATTGCACCTTCAGGCTCTCTAGGTATTCATGGTAAGGTCTCAACTTCTCATGCTTTATTCTCCAGTCACCCCTCACTTGTGATATTATTAGATTAGAGTCTCCGAAAACATCGATCCTCTCTACCCCCAAAGTCAAGGCTGCTTCCATCCCAATTATACAGGCTTCGTACTCTGCCGTGTTATTAGTCGAATTATACTTGAGCTTAATGGCCAATGGAGTGGGGGCCCCGCTAGGTGATATGAGGATGATCCCTACCCCGTATCCTATTTGATTAGCTGCTCCATCAAAGTACATTTTCCAAAGGTCCTCTTTAACTTCCATTACTTCTTCATCCGGAAACTTAAATTCCCCCTTCTCTTCGGATTCTATGGCGAGGTCAGCTAAATATTCGGCAACAGCTCTCCCCTTGACAGATTTGGAAGTGACATATCTGATATCGAATTCAGCCAGCATCATGGTCCAACGGGATATCCTACTGGTCAGGGCGAGTTTTTCAAAAAGGTATTTGAGTGGGTCCATTCGGGATATCAGGGTGATAGGAAAGGCTAGCATGTAATGTCTAAGGCGACGGGTACACCAAACTAAGGCCCAACAAGCTTTCTCCAATGGTGAATAGTTCAACTCATACCCAGTCATCCTCTTACTTAGGTAGTATATGGCTTTTTCCACACGCCCCTCTTCTTCTTCTTGGGCCAGCATACACCCCATTGAGTTCTCGGTTACGGATAGGTATAGCAATAGAGGTTTTCCGGGTTTAGGAGGTGATAGGACAGGCGGGTTTTGAAGGTAGGTTTTGATCTTTTCAAAGGCTTTTTGGCACTGGTTATCCCATTCGAACTTTTCCCCTTTTCTCAACAATTTGAACAATGGGTCACAGGTCATGGTGAGTTTGGATATGAAGCGACTAATGAACTGTATTCTTCCTAAGAATCCTCTCAATTCCTTCTCATTCTTTGGTGGCAGCATTTCGGCTATAGCTTGGATTTTGGTGGGATCTACCTCAATTCCTCTCTGGGTAATCAGAAATCCTAGTAGTTTTCCAGTGGTGACCCCAAAGGTGCATTTTTGCGGATTTAGCCTCATCCCAAACTTCCTCAGCCTTCCAAAAAACTTTCTTAATGCCTCCAGATGCCCTCCCCTTTCTTTGGATTTCACTATCATGTCATCCACATATACTTCCACTTCCTTATGAATCATGTCGTGCAGTAATGTGGTGGCAGCTCTTTGGTAAGTTGCACCTGCATTCTTAAGCCCAAACGGCATAACTCTATAACAGTAAGTCCCCCAAGGTGTGATAAAAGTTGTTTTCTCTCTATCCTCTGATGCCATTAAGATCTGGTTGTACCCTGAAAACCCGTCCATGAAAGACAGGAGTTCATGTCCTGCGGTATTATCTACTAATACGTCGATGTGGGGTAAAGGGAAATCGTCTTTAGGGCTAGCTTTGTTCAAATCCCGAAAATCTACACAAACCCTAACACGACCATCCTTTTTAGGAACCGGTACAATATTGGCGACCCAATCAGGATACTCGGTGACAATCAAGAATCCAGCTCTCAATTGCTTTTCAACTTCCTCTTTCACTTTAAGCGCCCATTCAGGCCTCATTCGCCTCAATTTTTGTTTCACGGGTTTTGAATTTGGGAAAAGGGGAATATGGTGTTGGACAATTTCTGGATCAATTCCTGGCATATCATCATAGGACCATGCAAAGACATCTTTGAATTCTTTTAATAGATTGATTAATTCTTTGCTTTCCTCATTATTAAGTGTGGAGCCGATAGAAACATTTTGTGGATTACCTTCATCTCCCAAATTAACGGTTAGAGTGCTTTCCATGATTTTGCATGCAGGTTCATTTTCTTTTTCAATTAGTTTTTGCAATTCATGAGGTATTTCATCATTTTCATCACATGCATCACAGTTATTATTATGCGAAGTCAAGTAAGCAGAATTAGTCACATTCTCATTAACTTTCTTGGGAGCAATTACAACAGACATAGAAATGGAAAGACGCCTCATTTGGGCCAATACAGACTCCGGGGGAGGGGGGAACCTATCACTAGACTCAAAGACCCACTCTTTCTTGCTTTCCCCTCCCATATCAGTTATGAAGCGATCTTCCCTTTCTTCTTCCTGAGTAATCTCTTCTATTTCCACTTCTTCCGGCTTCCCTTTGTACTCTGGTTTCTCCCTTTCTTTATTCTCGTTACTGTCTTCTTTGTCCCGACCCTTCTCACCCTCATCCTTGATCTCTGCAGAGCTCCCTTTTTCGATCTTCTTGTATCCTTCTTCTAGCAGGTTCTTCATTGCCGAGCCATCCATAGTACAGACCCAGTCCCGAGTAACGGCGGATTTTGCAGGCCGCTGAAGATAAGGATCCTTATAATCAGAGAAGTTATGGGCAAAGAAAATCTCGAATCCTGGCTTCATACGCTTTTCTGCTTCATCCAACCACGGCTCTGGAAAACCACAAAATGGAAAATCTTCTCCCTGCTTGATGAAGTACCCATTGAGAGTTTTCATGTATGGTTCCATCGGTGCATCCGTTGCTTTCTTCTTCTTCTTCAACTCTTCCTTGGTTGGCGAGTATCCCAGCCCATGGGTGTGGGTTTGTGTGATGATACTTGGGAATTCTGACAACCCTTGGTGTTTCTTACCTAAACCCATCCCTGGGAAGAACCCCATTTTTCTCATGATCCCGGCCACCAATGGACTGGCGTATTGATCAAAATACAGTGGTAAAAATTCCTTCGGCTTCCCCTCTTCTATGACGTTAATAAATTCAAACCCTCCCAAACTTGCTTCACCTTCTTGTATCTGTACTTCTAAAATCGGAGCACTTGATGAGGCCCCAGACACATTTATCCAGCTATCCCCCAGAAGATCATATACCTTGTTTTTCCAAATGTACTTAACTTTCTGATGAATGGTTGATGGAATGGCACCCAAACTATCAAGCCACGGCCTTCCCAAAAGCAGGTTAAATGATGCAGGAATGTCAATGATTTGGAATTCCGTTTCCCTTTCACCAGTCCCGACAGAAAGATTCAGAAAGATGATCCCCATCACTGCCCGTAGAGTATTGTCATAAGCCCTCACCTTTTGTTCTGATGGTATAAATGTAGATTCATCGAGCCCCATCCTTTTAGCTGTTCGAAAAGGACACACATTTAGTGCAGACCCGTTGTCGACGAGGCAGGCCGGTAGAGAATTTCCCAGGCACTCAACGGTAATGTGCAACGGCTTATTGAAAACAGGTCCCCCAGGAGGTAAGTCAGCTTCAGAGAATGATATAGCCAGGGTTGGGTTTCTGCCGATCATGCCGACGAGATCTTCTGGAGTAACATTGATGGAAACATCCGACTGATTGAGAGCGTCAAGGACTGCTTGCCTATGACGCTTGGAAGCGATTAACAACCCCCAAATAGTGATGTTCGCCTGCGTCTTCTTCATCTGTCTCAAGACTCTGTCCTCCTCTTCTTCCTCATTCAGTTTCCCTTTTCCTTTATTCATTTCTTGTTCAGGGTGATCCTCCTCGAGTTCGTGTGGTTTAAAATGCCTCCCGGACCATGTGAGGTGACTAATACCTTCTTTAACCCAAAGCCTATCTTGTGTTTCAACAATTTTTAAACCTTCCTCCTCACTTTCATACCAAAGGTCCTCCTTAACTTTACTAAGATCCTGTATACCATCCCCTTTGTACCATAGTGAATTGTCAGCCTCCGGTGCCCACCAATCTGCGTCAACAGCCCCTTCTATTTCTTTCACTTTGCCTTCATCTACCAATCCTTTTAGAGTGCAAATTTGCAGATTCTCCAACATCTGATAAACTTTTCTCGGTCTTCCCAACTTGGTGATCAATGCCGATGGGTCAAAAAAGCTCTCCTCATCTCCCAAGTAGTAAATTCTGGGTGGTGGCACGGCATGATGTTCCGGTAGTGGATTTCTGGTAACATTTGGCGGGTTGGCGGGTGGTTCAGATATTATTTTCTTGTCAATCAAATCCTGAATCTCATGCTTTAGTCTTAAACACCGGTCAGTTGAGTGCCCCTGCTCCTGATGGAACTTGCAGTATAAATCAGGTTTGAAATTTGGAGGCTGTGGATTTAGTCTGGGTCGTGGCTCCAGTAGGCGAAGATGTCCTTTTGCTACAAGCCTATCGAGAGCTGTGGACAAAGATACTCCCAACTCTGAAAACCTCCTTAACGGCTTATCCCCTCCCCTCTTTGGGTAATTTCTGGTTACATCAAACCTTTTCTCAGGTTCGCTCAGTGCGTTCACATCTGTAAACCCTGAATGACCTCCTGAATGTCCTCCTCCTGTTCCATAGTTCGGTCGTCTGTACCTATTCACTGGCTCCTCCTTTTTAATGACCCCTTCCTGTATCGCGTCTTCGATTCTGGTACCTACATCGAACACCTCGGTGAAAGTATTGAGGGATTGGAACCTCATCTTCTCCTGATAGATGGGTTGGAGATTCTTCATCAGCATTCGGATTTGCTCTTTTTCAGTCGGTCTCTGTATCATCTTAGCGGCCTTCCCCCTCCATCGGCTTAGAAATTCAGCAAAAGACTCTTTGTTCCCCTGCCGGGTAGTCTCCAAATCCCTGATAGTAACATCCAGATCTTGGTTGTATTCGTATTGGGCCACAAATGCTTTTACCACTTCTTCCCAGTTTCTAGTCTTCCCTGGTTCCAGAGTGAGATACCAAGACAAAGCAGCTCCCGTTAACGTCTGTTGAAACAAGACTGCCATCATGACCGTGCTTAGACCGCTAGGCTGAAATGCCCCTATACACATTCTTATGTGGCTACGCGGGTTCCCTGTTCCATCAAACTTATCGAACACAGGCATTTTGAATCCTGCGGGCAATACCTCACAAACCCCCTCATACAACCCTTCCAATTCCAACAAATAGGTGTCAACCCCTTGTGCCTTTCGTACCACCCTTTCCAACTTCTCCATCTTCTCAGTCATCAACTTGTCCTTCTCAGCCCTCTCTTTTTCTAGTTTCTCCCTTTCTATTCTCGGCGCTTCATTCCCTTCTGTTTCATCAAACCAATCTTCATCCCTGTGAGGAGGATCATTGCCTGGCTACTGCCGTGCTAGTGCTTCTATCATAGTCATCATTCTAGTCATTTGTCCTGCTTGTTGTTCCACCATTGTCCTTAACTCTGTCATCTCCCTTGCATTAGCCTCTTGTGCCATCTCTTTTCTTACTAGTCTTGCAGTAGAATCTCTGTACCAGGCTATACTCGCAGTTGATTCTATCTTTTACCTACAACCATATTTGTTTAAGTTATTTTTAACTACTTTTTCCCCCTTTTTCAACATTATTCGTTTACTTTTTGCTTTTATTAATGATTCACATGCTTTCAATGAATGATTCAAATGTCATGCGGATGCAAATGCATGTGTGTGTGTGTGCCTATTCTATATGCTAAATAAAAGAAAATTCTAATCCTAACACATAAACACGTAAGCACATAAAATCCTCATCCATGTTTGAGTGTGCTAATTTCTCTTTTCATTGTGATCCTTTTTACCCTTTCAAGAATTTTTGAAATTCATTTAACAAGTATTTCCCCTAGATGATGGGATCTTTTTCAAAATTCCTTAAGAAGCTTTCCTTTGAAAACAACAACATTTCTAAACAAAAGATGATTAGGTTTGAAATTTTGCTTTTGAAATTTCTTTGAAAATGATTTCTTTGATTGCAGAGATTTCTTGGATTATATTCCTTAATAAAAAGGTGATTAGGTCCAAATTTTGCTTTTAAAAAAAAAAACATTCCTTTAGTTGGTAAAACTTTTCAAACTCTTTCAACAATTTTGGGTTCCAAGAATTTTAGGTTCTTTCTTCAAATACGGTTGGAAAGGAAATTTTAAATCCGAAAGTGAACTCCAAAAATTTTGAACGAGTGATTGAATGCCTTGGAATACAGATACCAAAAACGTATTTAAAAATTCTTTGGGTAAGAGGATCATATGATCGGATTATTGTCATACTCTTCATGAATTTGGATGCATACAAGATCAATGATGCTTAGCTTAGCAAGATGTAAGAGATGTAATCACATAATCAAGATCCAGCATGTTCCCAAATGTCGTGGGACATGAGAAGGAATTGCTAAAAGGTGATTAAAGGGTTACACATCTTTAATCAAGCAAGCATCGTCATCATCTCAAATAACCCCTTTCGGGCATACAAAACTCCCTAGCACATAAATCCTAATCAAGAATTTAATTCCTAATTTTGAAAGGTTCTATGGAAACTAATATGCAAAGGCCGGGTTTTGGTCAAATAAGGGACCCTTGACACACACCCAATAGGATGCTTCATATACCAAAACATGGTACGAGATCAAGGGTGATCACACGGTCCCATGATGACTTGACCGACCGGGTTGCCCCGAGCCTCCAAGGTCATAGTTCCGTGCAATCGACTGGCGAGACATGCAAGTGCAATGCAACGGGCACACAAAAATTAATTAATTCGATTAAAAGGATGCTTTCAAGTCTAATCCTCGAGTGAACCCAAAATCAGAATTCTGGTCTGCGAAACCAGAGATTCTGGGTTCGATCCCCAGCAGAGTCGCCAGATTGTGGATATCGCAGGTTTTCAAATTTTACCCACTTTTAAAACAAATATTTTCAAATTCAAAGAGTCGCCACTTAATTTTTAAAAGGAAAAAAATTAAGAAACCATTTTAAAAGCAAACTGATCTTTTGCGAAACCAAAGATAAACTGGGTCCGGGGATTATGGAATGAAAGGGGAAGGAACCCGGCGGACTAAAACACCCCCTTTCATCCTATCTCACGATAGGCCTCTACTCAACATCCTTTTTAATCAAATTAATAATCTAAGCATGCCCTCAATTAATACATATATGTAGGTATACATAACACAAGCATGTTGAAAGGGTGCAAAATTGCTAACGGTAAAATATCATTCATAAGTCACATAATTCAACTAGCAAACATCATGATATGCAATAGAGAACTAGAAAACATACCCGGGATCCGGCCGCGAATATCAAACGTGCAATGCATGCAAAAATAAACCTAAGAAAGGTCTCTAATACATATATACACATAAGGCAAAACCTAAGCTAAGGTGTCGCACATGGGGTCGAAAAATCAATTAAAATCAATAAAATAGATTAAACTAGAGAAGGGTTGAGAAATTGTACCTCAAAGCACTACAAAACAAAGGTTAGTACACATGCCTTAGACAAGATATAATATCATAAATAAGTAAATCCTAAGTCATGTTCAATTAGATACATCTTAGGCAAGAGATAAGTCCTACTTATGGATATTAACATGTATGAATGAATGCATGAATATGAACAAATAGGGGACATGAATTTCTTCACCAATTTGGATCACTAAGCCTCTGGATTTAATCTAAATTATCGTTATTCAAAACATGGTTTGGGTCTCAAGACATTAGGAGACCATTTGAGTTAAAATAAATAAGATTAGATGAAAACAGTAGCAGTTTTTTGTGATTTACAGAGAGCAGACCAGACGTTCAAAAATGGAAATAAAATACTTTTGATTGTTGGATCTTATTGATTTTTGGATATGTCATGCCTCTGTGAGTCTAGTTTCTAACCCAATTTGAAAATCAAGATTTCAACGGTTAGATCTCCGGGAATATGGAAAATACTAGACCTCACTCAGGATTCTGCAACTCTCTGTCCAGAGATCTTGTATGATTTTCTAAAAATAGTAATAAAATGAGAAACACTTAGATCGTTTTAGGGTACCTTCCTAACACATTAAGGTACTTATAAAAAATTATTTGAGACCCCAAAAACTTTATTAGGGTTCTGATTTATTAATTTCAAAACAGACTTATTATTCTGAAAGCATTTTAGAACTCTGGACAGATTGTATTTAGCTCACAAAAACCATGATCAAACCATTCTAATCACAAGATCTTGCTAAAACAAACATCACAGTGGTAAATCAAAGTGTTATGAATATTTTCCCGTTGGTTTCACTTGATTTCAACGGTTAGATCTTAAACTAAAAATCTTTGATCAAAAACAGTTTGTGAACCCACTGTTTTTGTCTTGCTAGTTCAAGTTTGTTGATTGGCCTCAACTATTAAGACATGAAGTTGGGGCTCAAACCAATCTACTTCTTCTACCATTGGATGGTCATTGAAGACTATGAGGCATACCACACTTATGGATCTTGATGAAGTATTGAAATGAACTTCACAAAATTCTCAAATAAAGAACTCAAACCTATGGACCAAAACTTGAGTTCAAAATATTACTCCTACCATTTGATGGTCATTGGAGTCTAAATATAGTTAACATCTACTCAAAACCTCATTGGAATATAGTAAGGATTCCATAAGATTCCTTAATGAAGAGGTTCAAGTTATGGATTGAAACTTGAATCTCTCTAACTATATATAGATTAAAATTATGATTCATTCTAACCTCCATGTAGATCATGAGATCTTAGAAGTTGAATAATCAAACTCAAAGAGGTTCAATGAGATATGGAAGATCTCATGAGCCTTTTTAGTGAAATAGAAGTAAGGAAAATCAAAGATTACTTAGAGAAACTAAGATTACTCCTACCATTTGATGGTCATTGGAGTCTAAATGAAGTTAAAATCTAATGAAACCTTATTGGAATATAGTAGGGATTCCATAAGATTCCTTAATGAAGAGGTTCAAGTTATGGATTGAAACTTGAATCTCTCTAACTATATATAGATTAAAATTATGATTCATTCTAACCTCCATGTAGATCATGAGATCTTAGAAGTTGAATAATCAAACTCAAAGAGGTTCAATGAGATATGGAAGATCTCATGAACCTTACAAGAAATGGTAGAAATAAGAAATCAAAATTTGCTTTGAGAAACCAAGAACACAAATTCTTCAAAATTGAATTTATTTTAAACCCAAGGCATCAATTAGACCCAAATCAATGAAGTAATATGAGATTCAATCACAAGTTCTAAGTGGTGTGTGATGAAATGAGGTAAGAAGAGAGGTTTTGAAAATGTGTAAAGTTCCTAGAACTATGAACTTGTGATTGAATGGCCTAATTCTATCAAATGATTGAGAGGTTACCTCTAAAACCTCAAGGGATTCTTCAACTTCTTGTGAAGATCTTCCAAGACTTCAAGATTTTCTTCAAAATTCTTCAAATTCTTCAAGCTTCTTCAAGAAATTCTTCTTTTCTCTATATGATTTTGTATCTCTCTCTCTCTCTAAATTCAAGTATATGTGTTGATTCAAGTATATTCCAAGTATCAAAAATGGAAGAGAAGGTTTGTTTATATAGACCATCAATCCAGGGATAAATGGGTAAATTCGGGGTGGAAACCCATGTGCAAAGATTTCTTCTAGAACATGTGAGAAAAGCAGTCTGTTACAGCCAGCGGCACTCGACGGGTGCCGGCGGCACTCTCTGAATGCCGGGCGGCACTCTCTGAATGCCGGGCGGCACTCTCTGAGTGCCGGGCGGCAAACACTGAGTGCCGGCGCGGCACTCAGTGAGTGCCGCCGCGTTTTCCGCGTGCCGGGGCTAACTGAATTTTGTCCCTCTTTTTGATTTTTCAAAAATATGTTGGTGTAAACACAATTTTTCTATTCTATATATATATATATATTTGTATTAATATCCCCCATGTGCATGGTATCAACCATGTGCATGGTATATTTTGAATATACTACTCTCTTTTTTTGTATTTTCTCTTTTTCCAAGATTTTTATTTATTTTGTCCTCCTATTTCTCTCAAAAGAACTCTTTATTATTTTTATTTTTCTTAAAATCTGGTTCCCATACTGGGTTTCTCACGCGTTCTTTATTATTCGGGTTTCTCCCGAATACCCAAACTCTCTCTCTCTTCCTTCTCCTTTTTATATTTTCTATTTTAATTTTGAAATTTGCCTTGAAGAATCATTTTGAATTTTCTGGAAGATCTTCGAATGTCACCGATCATTGTCATCATCGGTCTTTGAGAGGTAACCAATCCCTGGATTTGACGTTTGGTCAAAATTGGGGTGTCTACAGCCTCCATACATGGGATCCACCGAAATAAATGGCCCAGATCTTTATGTGCACATTTTATGTGCACCAATCATTACTCTTCTAAAGCTCTATTAGGGCCTTTTTTTTGTTTTTTTTTTTTTTTTTCTTTCGGTCCATTGACAGGGCAGATTCATCATGTTAGCATGGGACAATTTTGTTTATGTTATATCGAACCACATTATCATTGCTTATTTCTCCTCATGTCCATAAAAGAAATTAAGCATTGTGAAATTGTTCTACCTTATTTGGACAATCATTTCTCAAATTCTTATCCTCAGATTGCTTAAACAGCCACAGTAGACTACTTTCTAGTCCTCTAAATGTTCTTGATTTTTGTTCTATTATGTGCATGTGTTTGGGTTAGCATTTCCTATAACTCGGGTGTTGTAAGGGAAAGGAAAGAGAAATACATTTCTTCGTTTGGTTATAAGTTAAACATGAGGAAATAAGGAAGTTCCAAAAAAAATGATTATTGACTATGAAGATATATAAAAGCATCCATAAACCTTGTTTGGGTTTGCATATTTAGACAACAAAATATTTTTTTTAAAATAATTTTTTTTTTTTTGGGGGGGGGGGGGGGGGGGGGGTGGGGGGGGGGGGGGGATTGGGTGTTTTCCTTCATTTAGTACAAATTAAAGGCAGCAAAAATCAAGTCAATTTGATTGATTCTTTACATAAGGATTTGATATGAGAGTATATAATACATAATAAAGATAAAAAATGACAATAACGTACACTTTCCCAAGGTTGAAAAGTAGCAAAGAAAACTATAAAACGACATGGAATAAAAATCGATCTATTCTTTTGTTGGGTACCATCAAAAAGTCAATCTAGTATTATAATGTAGAAAAGTCAATATGGGTACCATAGAAAAGTCAATCTCTTTTCTTACTACAAAAATGATACAGTATTATGTAGAAACCTAATCTAGAAGCTGTAAACACATAGATGTACTGAATGAACTATATAAAAATGTGGAAAATGCCAAAATAAATAAGTGGGCTTTGATTCACATATATATATTACCGAGTGTTTACACCCTAAAATAGGGTTTCCCAAGGCACGTGACGGTCATGTAGACTGAGGATGTCATCACAGGACCATGTAGGTAGATGAACAGGTGATAAGGCTGATGACGCAGGAAAGACTGATATATGATCCAACTGCTGGTAAGGATGGTACATTCAATAGGAGGATATCGATGTCAAGACCAAGGACAGGTTGATACAAGGTTCTAAAAGAAATACCCCAGTTTCATCAAGTGGCGAGTGGCAAAGCAGCATCAACAGTAGCCCTAAGATCGGTCATACTAGACCGATCCCTAACCTATCTATGATTATTGAACCCTAATATCGGCAAGAAGAACGCGGCTCTAATAAAGATATCGGCCCCAATAAGTAAGGCCGATTTCAGAAAGGATCAGGGGCATACACCTTGGCATTAGCAGATAAGGCCGATGACCACCTCTACGGATCCTACAGGATGATGGCTAACAGTAGCCATGCAAGAAATGTAATGTCGGGCTTAGGAAATGGTAAAAGCAGCCCATGGAATCAGTAAAGGTCAAAGGCAATATCGGTTAAAAGAGACCGAGAGACGCAAGTAGGCTTCCTATTGACTAAAAGGCTGACCTCTGCCACCAGTAAGGATTTAGTTACTCAGGGAATGACACAATCAGTCCTGGATTTACTCACAAGTGGTAGGCAGTTAAGCATGGATGAGAATGTGGTCTTTAAAATGTGCTGAGTTGGAAAGGAATCAGTTACGAGAAAAGAACATGGCAGAAGTGGGATCATCATACAAGTCATGGAAGTTGATCGTGGGACATAGTGGGAGCAAAAACTGATATATGCCTAGAAACTAGGAGCCACGTACCCCACTACCCCATTATCCCCACTAACATGAATGGTTATGCAAACAAGTCTATAAATAGGGCAGGTGGTATAACATTGGAAGGGGGCTAACACACACGCCACTTCTGCTCTCAGCAGACTTTAGTGTCTCCTCATAACAATTCTCTTTTGTTCTTGAGTGATTTTGAGTGATCTGTGAGTTCTTGTTCCTGAGTGCTCGTTTTTTTTTGTTTGTTACTTTGAACGTTTGTAATCACTACTTTTCAATCAATGGAGAAGATGATGTCTGTGGAGGTATTCTGAATTGTTGTATTTAGTTCACCTTTTTCCATTTGTAATTTCTTGCTTGCATCAGAGTAGAGAAAGCCCACATTCTGTTGTTTTATTGTTAATAACAAATCGCTTGATTAGAAGTCAGATTAGGTAATCATAATCACCACCACTTTGAGTCCACGTGAACTCTGGCACGCCCAACGCACACTATACAAGAAATTATTGCAAACAATTTTTTGGCACGCCCGATAGGACCCCGTGTCAAATGGCTGCAAAGGGAACATGATCGAAGGGAATTTCCCAGGAGGTAGGCTCACGCGAACCTCTCTTAGACCCTATCAGAGAGCCTGTCGTTGAACCTGTCATAGACCCAATCATTAGCTTGGTAGCCAGTCAGGCCGACTTGTCTAACATGAGTAATCACTCAATGGGAATGTTCAACCAACGATTGGCTGAGATGTCCATTAGACAAGACCAAACCTTTACCCAAGTGAGTGAGATGCTCCGTGAAATGAAGGAGTGGAAGGAGCATCAAGCGGGTGATCCTCCACAGCCTTTTATTCCACCAACTTCCCCGTCTCGGGTTGGGTTGGGGGCAAGCCAGAATGCCCCTTCTTCCTCCCAGACTGAAAAATATGTTACACTGCCAAGGAGGGATGGCAAAGAGATTTTAGGAGAAACGGGAAACCCACCTCGGGTAGTGGTCCGACCAAGCGTCACCATTAGGGAACCACTTGTCAGTCTAAACGGACATGATTCGTACCGACACTGGGGGAGAGTCAACCCGTTGTTTCGAGACAATATAATCAGCGAAGATGAACAAATAGGGAATGATAAAATCGGACTAGAACATGAGGCTGGCATGAGAAAGGCTAATCCAACCCAAACGGTGAGAGTTGACCGAAAACAGATCACCGAAGTCATTAATCAAGATTTTGGCGGCCTTCTTCGAAGGACTCAGCAGCCCATGTATAGGAGGCCACATAGTGATGCCATTGAAAGAATGCCTCTTCCACGAGGATACAAGGTGCCGAATTTCACAATGTTCTCTAGTGAAGGTGATCAATTGACAGTGGAGCATATCGGTCGTTTCCTCCTTCAAAGCGGAGAAGTGAGTCACCAAGGGGATATGCTACTAAAGTTGTTCCCCAACTCCTTGACCGGGGTGGCTTTCAGTTGGTACATCAATTTACCTCCAAACTCATTCCATACTTGGAATCAAATGGAGGAAGCTTTCCACGCCCAATTTTATCGAACAGAGCCCGAAGTCTTTATGGCTGATTTGACGAGGTTGTATCAGCTACCAAGTGACTCAGCTAAAGTGTACATTGCTAGGTTCAAACGAGCTAAGCATCGCTACAAAGTCATATTACCCGAAGAAGAATTCGTCAATATAGCCCTTGGGGGACTCTCCTTCGAACTCAGGAAAAAGTTTGAGGGCATGGGCTTCCGCGATCTCTTCGAGCTGGCAACTCGAGTAGCCTGATATGAGCGCATGCTAGAAGAAGAGCAAGAAAGGAAGAATTCATCTAAGGGAACCTATTATAGGGATCCCAACTATGATATTCATGCTACTGAATATGAAATCAACACCGAAGTGGACGTGGCCGAGATCGTTTCAAAACGGCCATATCTATGCCAGCCATTGCCCAAACCAACCGACGCGCAGTTGTCCTCAGTCAAAAAATAGCCTTTTGAGGCTGGCAAACAATACTCATTTAACATTGCAATGGATGACCATATTTTTGACTTTATAATGGCCGATAGACAAATTTGGCTTCCTCACGATGTTAAATTTCCTATGGCCAATGAGCTGAAAGGAAAAGAGTACTGCAAATGGCACAACTCTTGGCGCCATACCACTAACAATTGCTCGGTATTTCGAAATGTTTTGTAGGATGTGATTGATAAGGGAAACCTGAAGTTTGCCGAGAAGGAGAAAGAAGTAATGGGAGTTGATAGCAACCCATTCCCAGAGATAGTGGGGGCAAACATGGTGACACCTGATTTCACCATCCTGCGGAGACCAAGGGAAAAGATCGACCTCAGAGGAGTTGACGTTGCCGAATCAAGCACGAAACTGAAGGAAGGAAAATTGGCTTCTAGTGTGGTGGCAGACAAGGTTACCCCCGAGGCAAATAATGGCCCAACTTTACAATGGATGGTTGATTTGATCAATCAAGGGTTGTGTCCAAAGTGCAAGGCAGAGGTAACTGAAAAACCTAAACAAAAGAAGGAAAAAGCAGATCGGGCACCAAGCCCAAGAAGACCGATCCAAAGCCTCCTCACCTATCCAAACCAAGAGTACCACAGGAGGCCCGACTTTAGGAAGCACGAGCAATATTTGAAGGAATCAAGGTAAGTGGCTAGGGATATGAGACTAAAACTTATCAACGCCAAGACCGATCTCCGCGGATGGTGGTTCCCCCACAGGCTTAAGTGAACCAATGGTGAAGAGTGGAGCACCCCAAATTCCCAGACCATGCATACTTCAGTAAGACTCAGAAAAGAAGAATGCAGCGGCTGAGGCAAGAAGCTCGAGATTGGGAACCCAAATACCGTTTGGAGAAGAAGCGAGCAGATCAACAAAAGAACATGGTGCCGAGGGCGATCTTAAGCCGTAAAGGAAAGGAAAAGATTGAGGCTGAAGACCAAGATGTAAAGCCTCAGAATCTTGAAACATCAATTCCGGAAGTGAACGAGTCGGACTTAGAAATGGCCGATATCGGTTCAGACTACAAAGAATCATTGGAGAAGTTTATCCAGTTCGGGAGCGTTCCAAAAGACTTCTCGGTGAATATGGTGTACACTTTGTCGAGGTCTTTCAGAGCGAAACTGGACCAGGAAAGGAAAATGGAAGATGATATGCATAAAGACAAGGTTCCATCGACGCTAGTGTTTATCAAGCAAGAAGTAAAAACGGAGAAGTCAAGGGTCTCGGTAATCAGGCCGAAGACTGAGGATGAAGAAGGAAAAAAACCTGCGAAGGTAGTCTTTGAAAAGCTAGC
Source organism: Hydrangea macrophylla (assembly GCA_033977485.1). NCBI lineage: Eukaryota > Viridiplantae > Streptophyta > Magnoliopsida > Cornales > Hydrangeaceae > Hydrangea > Hydrangea macrophylla. The sequence continues at coordinate 38,242,996 of CM066990.1, forward strand.
AGAAGGAATGTCACAGCATCTAAAGCCGTTATACATTAACGCGGCTATTGATGGAGTGACGTATTCAAGGGTGCTAATCGATAATGGAGCAGTGGTGAACATCCTACCATCAATTATGTTGTTGAAGTTACAACGCGATGAGAAAGAATTAATCCCAACTGAGCTCACAGTTTGTGGGTTCACGGGGACACCAGCAAAGACCAAAGGAATCCTCCCATTAGAGCTCACAGTGGGAAATAAAACCACCATGACAGCCTTCTTCGTGGTAGACTCTGGAGCTTCATACAATGCCTTGCTCGGTAGGGATTGGATTCACACCAGTTGGTGTATTCCATCGACTTTGCACTAATTCCTGATTTTCTAGAACGGTGATGAGGTGGAAGTAGTTTGGGTTGATCACAAGCCTTTCGTTGCCAGAGTTCATTGTTCGGAAGCCGTTTTATATGAGGATGACATCGGCCCAGTTAAATTCATCGGAATGGACAAGAACGGTAGGCCGAGATCGGCCACCATGGTAAAAGATCAGAAGAATCAATTGATTCAAGTGTACAAGCAACTCGATCGGCCATCTATCGTGATTACGCCGATCGACGACGATGGAGAACTTAACACCTTCAATGGACCAGAGCCCATCATCAGTGAAGTATAGAAGAGCACTGGCCGTGTAGGCCTGTGTAGCCAGAGTACAAGCTTTTCTTGCAAACAAACAAGCACAAATATCTTCGACAGACATGGCCGATATCCTAGAAAACCAAGAAATTTTGGAGGATTGCATAAACCTCGAAGAATTGGCATCGGCCCCTGCAAAACTCGACGATTTAAAGGCCGAGGTACAGGATCCTCTCCTTGAGGTTAATTTGGGGGCAAGCGGGGAATACCAGCCCACTTTCGTAAACCAATTACTAGAGCCCAATTTCCAAGCATCATTTATTTCCTTGCTAAAAGAATTCAAGGATTGTTTCACTTGGGATTACCATCAGATGCTGGGCCTGGCAAGGGGACTTGTGGAACATCGGTTACCTATTAAAGAGGGGTGTAGGCCGTTCAAGCAATTACCCAGGAGAATGTCCCCTGAGGTGATTTTAAAAGTCAAAGAGGAGATCGAGCGGCTGCTGAAGGCTGGTTTTATAAGAACCACCAGGTACGTCGATTGGATTTCCAATATCGTACCGGTAGTTAAGAAAAACGGCAAAATAAGGGTCTGTATAGATTTTAGAAATCTGAACATGGCAACTCCAAAGGACGAATACCCTATGCCGATAACCGATCAACTTATTGACGCCACGTCCAAACATAAGATTTTATCCTTTATGGATGGGCACTCGGGCTATAATCAGATATATATAGCTGAAGAGGATGTCCCAAAAACCTCTTTCAGATGTCCAGGAGCGATTGGAACATTTGAATGGGTGGTGATGCCGTTTGGATTGAAGAACGTTGGAGCAACGTATCAGCGGGCTATGAATGCAATCTTTCATGACATGATAGGGAAAATCATGGAAGTATACATCGATGATGTTGTTGTAAAATCGGCCACGCAGGCGAAGCATTTGGCCGATTTGAGGCGATCCTTTGAAAGAATGAGAATACATGGGCTGAAGATGAATCCCTTAAAGTGTGCCTTTGGAGTATCGGCAGGAAACTTCCTCGGGTACCTAGTACACCAAAGGGGGATTGAGATCGACAAAAACAAAGTCTGATCTATTCAATCAGCGGAGGCCCCACAGAATAAAAAGGAGCTACAGAGGCTCCTCGGGCAGATCAACTTCTTGCGGAGGTTCATCTCAAACTGCGCGGGTCGGACACATGTTTGGTCCCCGTTACATAAGCTAAAGGCCGAAGAAGAATTCAGGTGGGAGGCTCAGCATCAGCAAGCCTTTGAGGCCATCAAGCGATATCTATCGGAACCACCAGTTATCATGCCTTCGAGGAAGAAGAGGCCGTTAAAGTTGTATTTATCGGCCTCAGACCAATCAATAGCTTGTATGCTTGCGCAGGATAACGAGTGGGGAAAGGAACAGGCAGTGTACTATCTAAGGAGAGTTCTTACTCATATCGAGCGTAGATATACGCCGATAGAAAAATTATGTTTAGCCTTGTACTTTGCTTCACAGAAGTTAAGAGTATATATGCTCCCTGTGTTAGTTTACTTGATCTGTCAAATTGACGTCATTAAATACATGCTGTCAAGACCGATAATGTGTGGGCATGTAGGAAAGTGGACTCTGGCTATGATGGAGTTCACATTTTAATACGTTCCACAGAGATCGGTAAAAGGCCAAGCCCTTGCCGATTTCTTGGTCGATCATCCTTGTCTGGATGTTGGCCCTGAATTAAATGAAGCTATTGATTCCACTCTATTGTCAACAATTTCGTTGACCCCATGGACGTTAATATTTGACGGATCTAGAAATACCGACGGAGCTGGGGCGGGGATAATTGTGATATCGCCGAGAAAGAGAAAGACCGTCTTCTCATTCAAATTAGAATTTGAATGTTCTAGTAATCAAGCCGCGTATGAAGCGTTAATTATCGGTCTCGAGATAATGGCGGAGTTAGATATATCGGCAATTCATATTATCGGCGACTCAAACCTTGTTATAAATCAGTTCAGTGGTGACTATCGCTGCAAGAGTTAGGAATTGTTACCTTTTAACTCAATTGCTCTCCAATTGTTGCGTGAGTTTGACGATGTCAGGGTGTAGCATGTAGCTCGAGCTTATAATTCCGAGGCCGATAATTTGGCACAGGTTGCGTCAGGAACAAAATTGGAAGTCACCGATAGTGAAAAGTTGATTAGAGTGCAGAGGAGAATATTACCATCGGTTAGACAAAGGGAGATGGCAACAGAAGCATTTTCGGTAGTCATGGATGATCAGGACTAGAGAGTCCCAATAATCAGATGCCTCTTATATCCAAGCGGAGCGGCCCAGAGGAAAACAAAGTTGTGCTTGGTCAATTATGTCCTACTTGATGGAGAGTTGTTTAAGAAAAGTTTCAAGGACGAAGTCCTATTGAGATGCTTAGACAAACTCGAGGCCATGAAAGTAATGGCTGAGATACACGAAGGAATCTGTGGAGCACACCAGGCTGGTACGAAAATGAAATGGCTCCTTAGGAGATACAATTACTATTGGGCCGAGCATGTTAAAATATTGCATTAATTACGCAAAAGGATGCCAGGCATGCCAAAAACACGGGCCAATTCAGTGAGTACTAGCCACCGAGATGCAGGTGATTGTCAGACCATGGCCATTTCGAGGTTGGGCCATGGACTTAATTGGAAAGATATATCTACCGTCATCGGGCCAACACTGTTTCATTGTGGTGGCTACTAATTACTTTACCAAATGGGTTGAGGCAGTACCAGCAAAATCGGTGAATCAAGCATATGTGGTCAAATTCATTAACGAACATATAATTCATCGATTTGTACTCCCAGAAACTATCACAGCAGATCATGGATCGGTCTTCATGGGGGATGGAAGTTAAGGCGTTTGCTAAAAGCTGAGGAATCAAAATCCTTAATTCGACTCCGTATTTTGCTCAAGGAAACGGACAGGCCGAATCGTCAAACAAAACGATCAAGGGGATAATAGAGAAGACGGTGGAAGGTAACCCTAGGGTATGGCATGATTTGTTATCGGAGGCGTTATGGGCATACCGTACTTCTAAAAGAGCGTCCACAAACATCACTCCATTCATGCTTACGTATGGTCATGACGCAATGTTGCCAATGGAAGTAACCGTCCGGTCAACGAGACGAGCATTAAAACTCGGCCTTAAATCAGCAGATTACACTGAGGCAATTATAGTCGAGTTGGAAGAACTTGATGACGTTCATCTTAAAGCATTGGATTGTATTAAGGAACAGAAGAACAGAGTTATTCGAGCGTACAACAAGAGGGTTAAACACAAGTCGTTTGGCGAAGGTGACCTAGTTTGGAAAGCTGTATTGCCATTGGGTGAAAGAGATGCCCGATATGGAAAATGGTTGGCTAAATGGAAAGGACCATTCCAGGTGATATCGGTCATTACGGGGGGTGCATATCGGTTAATGGATTTAGATGGCGAGATGCATACAAGGCCGATAAATGGAAAATATTTAAAGCAATATATACCATTCCTTTGGGAATCAGTAAGAATAGATGAATGATGGAAATTTTCATTTACATTAATGTTCAAAAAAGTTTACATGGCATTAGCCGTACATTCCTATAACGGCTACAAAAAAAAAAAAAAACATTAAACATTATTTCTTAGCAAATCTCAACCTAAGCTCTTCCCAAGCCCGGTCCAAGTATTCCAGCTCCTTTTCAGCAGTATCTTTGTCGGCCTCCCACCTGCTTGCTGCCGCTGCAGTTCCGGTCAAGGCATCCACGTGTTCCTGCGCTGTACGCCCAATATCGAGGATGGCTTTCTCAGAAAGTGCAAGGCCTGCATCAGTATTGTTCAGCTCGGCCTGGAGCTTTGCCATCTCGGCCTCGATCCTTGCCTTCTCCTGAAGAAGGCGCTCCTTCATGGTTTTGGACGCCTCAAACTACTACTTATAAGCACCCAGATGCTCGACGCGGGCTTTGTGTTCCCTGGACTTCTCTTTGATTCCAGAGATAAGTTTGGTGGCAGACCGATGTCGGTTCAAATAGTCTGGCAGCCTCAATTGCAGATCCTGGAGATCGGCCTTCATTTCTTCAGATATGTCTAGCCAGGAAAGCATGATACCCATGGCCGAGTGAAACTCATCAAAATCTGGGAGCTGGGAAAGTTTGCGTTGGACCGTAGTCCGAAACCACTCCTCAGCCCGTTGGTACTCAGCAGCGGAAGGACCAGCGGTAGCCTGAGCAATGATGGGTTCGGCCTGGAGGAGCTTCTCGGGGTTCAGAAGAACGAAAAAGGCCTCAACTGATGTGACCGAGCTGAAGTCGGGGATGGGAAGAGAGCTGGAAACCTGCAAGAAGAAATACATTAAGCATGGACAATGAAGAGGCAGACGACACAGAGTACAGTAAAGAGGCAATACATTACCTGGACCGAGGGGGAGCTGGTCGAGGAAGTCGCCGGTGGGGGTGGTGGTACAGCGGGTGTCTGCACTTGGACCGACGGAGAGGCCGATGTCTCAGTATGAGAACCACTGGTGGAAGGAGGCTGATCGGGGACAGATCGCTCACCTATGACCTCGGTATCCCGAGGGGTTTCAGGATCGCTGAGATTGATGGGATCATTGCGATCCGATCCAGAGGGCCTCTCATCCTCAGCAGTTCCCAAGGTGTCACAAACATCGGTGCTGTCAGTGGCAGGTGATAATACCTCGGCCGTACCACGAAGGATGGCCTGCCTGGCCTCGTCCAGCCCTCTATACTGTTGGAGCTCGGCCATCGGCTGATCGTAGGTCATCTGAGGGGCAGTCTCTGCTGGTGCAGCTGGGAAGGACGTTGAAGTTGGAGGTTGCAAAGGAGACTTTGGGGGTGGGGGCATCGTTGCCCGAGAAGTTGGAGGCTTCATCGTCGCATGACCGGTCTTTTTGGAGGCAGTGCCTCCAGCTCCCTATTATCAAACAAGGTCAGCCAAAAAGAAATTTTACAAGTTGGAAAGTAAAGAAAACGCAAGGGAAATTTGATACCTTGCCCGATTTGACGGTGGCCGTGGCAACGTTACGATGTTGACGAGTTGGAGAGGGATATCCTCATCCGACTAGATATCGGTCGCGACGGATGGATTCTCTCTAGGAAGAGCCTCAGAACAAGAATAGAGATAAAATCAGTTAGAGAAAGGGAAGGCTTAATGAAACAAAAGGAAAAAATACCTAAAACTGGTGCTCCAGTTTCTACAACCCATATGGTCGATGATTGATCGACCGCGCCGAGATCATGCAGCCCAGTATAGGTAACTTTTTCCCAGGGTTCCAGCATGGACGATGCTTGCTTATCCACCATCGGAATGGAAATCGCAAAATCAGTGTCCGGCAAGGGAGGTGACCGACATTCAAAGGGCTTGAGAAACTGCTCATAGGACATGACGGATGAATAATCAGCTGTCTACAAGTACTTTCTATGCGCCCTTGTTGTTTTATCTCTGTGTTCCTGCTCAAGCGCCCTCAAATGCCACTTCATATCAGACCGCATGATCTCGGGATGTCTAGGGTCAAATTTGAATTTAAAGAACTTTTCGAAAGCAAGAACGGCTTGATACGGAGTTTCACCTTTGGAGGTAGCAGCTTTCCTCTTCTGACCTGTAACCTGAACCATAGAGGGGTTAGTGGAACGAGATGGTTTCTCGGCGACGGGTGGAGAAATACGTGTAAGTATAGAGAAAACGGGCTCAGAACGTAAACCCGATAGAACTTTGGACCACCAAGTTTCGAACTCGGTGGATGTTGAAGGGAGCTCTTCAAAAGGGAAAAACTCCAATCCCACTCAGGCCGATCTACTGAAGGAACGACACTTCTCAACCTTGGCCAGGTCAGAAAAAAGAGACCGCCCTGACATTGAATGGTTGAATGTTCGGAATGGAGGAATGGGGATTAGTTGCATTAGCCTGAATTGTCGGGCTAAAGCGGGAGCATTATAGTACTCCACCCCACATTTGTTGTTGTGTTGGGATAAGACAGGACTGTACAAGAGATCTTGGCCAACTAAAAAGCTGGCCCAGATTTCCTTATGATCTTCTTGCTCGGCCTCAGGAGCTTGACCCGGATGATAAAGAAGCCAACTCGGGCAACGAAGACGAGGGTGGATAGGGAGAAATTGTTGGGGCGATCAATTCCCCATGAGTTCGTAAAAGAAAGAGAAGAGATGATCGAAAGAAAGGCCCTTCGAGCCGAATCCAGCAAAATGAAAGGCGAATGCGGAAGAGTCCTCGGGAAGAGTAGCGGGATCGAAGTTATCAACTAAACATTTCTCGGGGAAGTAAGATTACAGCCAACATTGGAGGAGCCAAAGGGCTCCTCCCGAATTTTTGAAATCAGAAAAAATGAATTCAAGAATACCACGGTATAGGTAGGAAAGAACAAGAGGAGCAAGTGCAAGTTTTGTGCCTGAGGCAAGAGCAAGGGCGATGTGGGTGTACTCTTTGGTTATGCCATATGAGGCCGAGCAAAAGATAAATCGGTTCAGCAAATAGATCAAGAAGCCAACATGTTCTCGATCAGTGACCTCCCTTGTTCCATACTGGCCGAGATGAAAGGACCAAAGCCAGTAATAACACGAGAACCCCTGCCCGATGTGGTCCTAGGGTATTCAAACTCAAGTGCAGAAGAAAGGTTAGGAGTAACTTCCTCACCAAGGGCAGGAAGACCAGTGAGGAAACAAACGTCTTGGATTGTTGGGCTCATAAGGCCGCAACGAAAAAAGAAAGCGTTGGCCGAGGTCGACCAGAAGAAGAGAGAAGAAAAGAAGAGAGGCTTATGAAGGTAAAATCTCTCTCGGCTAAGCATAATGGCATCATAGATGTCAAGAGCCTTCCATAAGTCCTTTTTCACCTCCGCCAACCAGTCTACCCAGGAGATCCAGTCAGGAGAAGGAATAGGCCAATTTCGCAAGGGGTTAGAAGGGGTATACTGGGAGCCCCAATCAAAGTTAGGGGATTGATAGAGTAATTCTTTGTCTTCTACAACCAGAGGGAAGTAGGGATCTAAAGAAGATGGGGGAAAAGAATCAAAAGAAGGACCAAGTCCTATTGAAGAATTTGGAGGAAGAGGAGTCAATACCTGAGTATTGATTAGACCAAAAATGGTCTCGAGGGCTTGCTTAACGGCGGTGGCATTTGTTTTCACCGCCGGCATAGTATCAGTAGCAGCAGGAGAAGACGAGGTAGCACCGGCGGATTGGGAAGCACTGATTGCAGAGGAGGAGGCCATGGAGATTTGAGAAGAGGAAAGAAAATTTTCCCGAGAAAATAAGGCAAGAAAGTAAAGAATGAAAAATGACAAGGGTTAAAATGATTTATATAAAAGGGGAAGGGGTCATCATGATTTGGGAACGGATTCCCAAGAGGTATGCCTCGATTCTGGAAATGAGGCAGAAAGCACTATTGGGTGGATGCCACATGGAGCCGTACGCCACCAATTTGCAGTTGGTATTTAAATTTGAATTTAAAACGTCTCATAAAACTAATGGCGCACGTTTGACAAGACATTTTGGGGGCATTATTTACACCGTAAAATAGGGTTTCCCAAGGCACGTGATGGTCACGTAGACTGAGGACGTCATCACAGGACCATGTAGGCAGATGAACAGGTGATAAGGCCGATGACGCAGGAATGACTGATATATGATCCAACTGCTGGTAAGGATGGTACATTCAATAGGAGGATATCGGTGTCAAGACCGAGGACAGGTTGATACAAGGTTCTCAAAGAAATACCCCAGTTTCATCAAGTGGCGAGTGGCAAAGCAGCATCAACAATAGCCCTAAGATCGGTCATACTAGACCGTTCCCCAACCTATCTATGATTATTGAACCCTAATATCGACAAGAAGAACGTGGCTCTAATAAAGATATCGGCCCCAATAAGTAAGGCCGATATCAGAAAGGATCAGGGGCATACACCTCGGCATTAGCAGATAAGGCCGATGACCACCTCTACGGATCCTGCAGTGGTAAGCCCATAGGATGGTGGCTAACAGCAGCCATGTAAGAAATGTAATGTCGAGCTTAGGAAATGGTAAATGCAGCCTATGGAATCAGTAAAGGTCAAAGGCAATATCGGTTAAAAGAGACCGAGAGACGCAAGTAGGCTTCCTATTGACTAAAAGGCTGACCTCTACCACCAACAAGGATTTAGCTACTCAGGGAAGGATACAATTGGTCCTGGATTTACTCACAGGTGGAAGGCAGTTAAGCATGGATGAGAATGTGGTCTTCAGAACGTGCTGAGTTGGAAGGAAAGCAGTTACGAGAAAAGAACCTGGCAGAAGTGGGATCATCACACAAGTCATGGAAGTTGATCGTGGGACATAGTGGGAGCAGAAACTGATATATGCCTAGAAACTAGGAGCTACGTACCCCACTACCCCATTATCCCCACTAACATGAATGGTTATGCAAACAAGTCTATAAATAGGGCAGGTGGTGCAACATTGGAAGGGGGCTAACACACACGCCACTTCTGCTCTCAGCAGACTTTAGTGTCTCCTCATAACAATTCTCTTTTGTTCTTGAGTGATTTTCAGTGATCTGTGAGTTCTTGTTCCTGAGTGCTCATTTTTTTTTGTTTGTTACTTTGAACGTTTGTAATCACTACTTTTCAATCAATGGAGAAGATGATGTCTGTGGAGGTATTCTAAATTGTTGTATTTAGTTCACCTTTTTCCATTTGTAATTTCTTGCTTGCATCAGAGTAGAGAAAGCCCACATTCTGTTATTTTATTGTTAATAACAAATCGCTTGATTAGAAGTCAGATTAGGTAATCATAATCACCACCACTTTGAGTCCACGCGGACTCTGGCACGCCCAACGCACACTACACAAGAAATTATTGCAAACACCCAGACAATTGTCAATTTTGAAAATGTCTGAAGAAGTGGCAGGAGGAGGGATATTCTGCTTCCTTCGAGGTTTCTCAAAATGGGTCCTTGGTCTGAATGCTTCCAACAATCACAATAGAAAGAGAAGAAAAACAAAAGTAATCTGCAGAACCAAATGAAGTAGTGTAAAAATAAAACAAATATCAGGATAGATTTAGTCAAATAGTGTTAACACTATAACAAATCAAAGCTCTCGAATTACCCTAGATCCAGTTCTCCTCCCAGAGAATGACATACTCGAAAACCTGTGCAAAATCAAAATCAAAACCAAAATCAAATTAGATTGGAACCGATTAGTCACGGATTTTCAAAACAAAATGGAAAACAAAGAGTATATTCTCAGAATTCTAGGTTCCGCAGCATGGAAAAGGAAAAAAAAAATCAAACAAAATGTGTGTGCTTGTGTGTACAAAGAGGGTAGAGAGACAATTACCTTGGGGAGTTGAGGGAAGAAAAAAGAAGTCGAAGGGGGTTTCTAAAACCCTAACTTGAAAAGGCGGAGGGATGTCGACGGGAACACACACACATAGCTGTGAAATAAGGGGCGAGAGAGAGTGAGAAGACTACAGAGAATAGAGAGAGAGGAAATTTGAGTGATCGTTGTTTCTAAAATAACTTTTGAGTTTGAAACATGAATCATGCCCTCACTTATATAGAAGTGTTTATCTCTTAAATATGTAAAAATTAAAAATTAAAATACTAAAATACTAAAATTTCATAGAAAATGACACATGACAGAAGTGAAAACTTCTGTTTTCATATATATATATATATGTATATATTAGATGTTAGATGTTAAGCTATATGTGAATCAAATTTGTGTCCTAAATGCTTTGTTAGTTGTACCACATGTATTGCCACGTGGATATGGTACAATTGTTAAACTATTTGAGAACTAAATTTGGGAATAATATTATTATTCACTAAATTGAGATATTTAAAATAGTACATGCTATATATACTTCCCAAATTGGAGTTCCTGGTCATAATCTAGGTCTTTAAATGAAAAAAAAAATTTCAAAATTAAAAACAAAGAAAATAGAGTCAAGGAGATTAAGTTTAAGAATAATCAAGGAGAGTAACTATCATATTCATCCACTGCAAAATATTAATGGTGATTGTGACCAAAATCTAGACCAAATTTTGTGTGTTTATATATATCGAAAGTTCTCTATATATATATAGAAAGTGTAGTTTTTTAATTATTGGTCATAATCTAGGCCGTTAAATGAATTTTTTTTTTAATTCAGAAAGGTGACACGATTTGGTTGCCAAATTACATATATATATATATATATATATTTAAAATTCTGAAAGATGACAAAAAAGTATCCACCAAAAAAACAAAAGAATTACAAAAAAGTAATGCTATGAATCCCAAATTTGGTAGTCAAATTCTTTAACAGTTGCACCATTTACAGTAGTATGTGGTACCACTTACCTTTGTCCCAACATGTAGTACAACTATCAAAGCATTTGGCAACCATATTTAGAATTCAAATTTGAGAAACACAGCGTTATCCATCAAAATATGACTATTATCTTCTTTAGAGTATTCATATATATATATATATCCCAAACACGTGATAATAGAAGTCATCTAAATGCATGCGTTGATAGTGCATGCATTGAAGGAAGTGAGTGAAATAAGCTGATAGGATAATTAGAGACTTACTTCTTTCCAAATATATAGTAACGTGAATTTTAATTAAAATTTATTCCAAATACTAATGGTGATATATACAGTTGACCAAAATCTAGACAAAATTTTGTGTGTTTACATATATAGAAAGTGTATTTTGTAATTCCTGGTCATAATCTAGGCCTTTAAATGAAAAAAAAATATTTAAAAATTAAAAATTCTGAACGGTTACACGATTTGGTTGTCAAAATTACAAAAATCAAATTTGAAAAATTCAGAAAGGTAAAACTCTTCATCAGTAGGAAAATTCTAAAATAGGAAAGATTTATAGAATGTGCCGCGTGGCAAACCCAAAGTCTTTTGTTTTCATATATATATATTAGATGTCGCAAGGAACGACTTGTTACCAATTAGGCTCAGCTTTTGCTCAAGATTTTACCAACTAGGATAAGTATGTTTTCTTTTTAAGTTCTATCACTATGTAAATAGATTATATGTGATTCAAAGCTTTAGTTATTGAACCTCTCTCCCTAAAATACTCTCTCAGTTAACCCCTCTACCAGGGGCTTTTCCCATTGGCTCTCGTTTGCTAGTGTTCCTCTATAGGTAGGTATTGTCCTTATTTATGAGCATTTTCTCCCTCTCTTTGGAGGTTTATTTATTTATTTATTTATTTTCTCTTTTATGTTTTTCTTTATTATGTTTTGTTTAGTCCATGTTCTCACTCTCGCGATCTCCTTGACCTCCTTGCGCTGCAATGAACTATAGTTACTCCGCTTGGCAGATAAATCCATTCATTTTAGATCTACTGATTTACTCATACATGTTTGATGTTGTCTCCATCAGATAAGACATCTTTTTGCTCGATGTGGCATTTTGGTGTGGTCTTTTCACAACTCTGACGAATTTTGTGGCGATCTCTATTGTGGGTCTCTTGCAGCTTCCTCCCCCAACTGGCTCAGTCAGTCATGAGTTATACCATAGTTAATTTCATTTGAGATTAAGAGTTTTGCAGTGCAGCCATGTGTAGACACCCTATTTTGGTTCATCTGTTCGACAAAAGGAACCCTGCCTCAAGAACAACCCGATGATCAGAATCAGAATTTGTTGGTTTTGAAGCAAAGCACCGTGGTCTTTGAGATACATTAGAAACACAATGTAGAAATAAAAACCCAATTTAGGATAGCTTTTCACATGAAATGATGAAAAATCACCTTTTATCGACAAAAATTATCTTAAACTAGACTCTCATACCTTTCCAATGGTATATCACAATCCCAAAAGGGATAACTGAGCTGGAGAGAACGAAGTTCGGGAAGTCAGGAGAGAATACACAACTTCCTGGCTGAAAGCTATGGTGACTTTTAGCTGTATGATGCACGGTACTCTTGGACTGCCACCGAAGCTCTCTAAGTGCCAATATGGTATTCATATGTTCTAGATGATTCTGGACCCTTGATTTGACCCCAATCCACATGAACCCCAAAATCTTGAAAATTTGGGTCTTTTTTGTCCCACGTCGATTAGCTATGAACTTTTTCACCCAAAACTCAAACTATAAAAGGGGATCCTCCAGTCTCCATCCATCACATCTAAAAAGGTTGAGGGCTACAGAGCCTAAGGAAACCCCTCTGGAGGATTCCGAAGCATTCCTAGAAGGTCCTTGGAAAAAGCATAAGTTTTTTTAGAGTCAGGATTGAATCTTGGAGTCCGCGGTGCCAGCGAAGCTCTGCCGGAGGAGCATTCTGAGGGAGTTCTTGGGGTAAGTTCTTCTTCTTCTTCTTTTTTTTTTGCATTTATATTTTGTTAGATCTGTAAAGTTTTAGGACAATTTTAATTCATTGTTTGTAGTATCCTATTAGAGTGGAGTTATCCTAAGCGAAGCTATCCCTCTATGTTAGGGCAGCCAGAGCCTGGGGCTTTGGTATCCAATCCATGGATATCCGATCCCTAGGGATAATGAAACCTTAATAAGGATCTACGAGTCTAAATTTAGGGCATTCACGTAGGAATTTAACTGTAATTCATATTAATTGGGATAGTAGGCTATCCATGTTTTATTCATATCCACATTTTAATTTCTGTTCATGCATAAGTAGTTTAATTCACTTAGTGTAATTCATAAATAATTTAATTCATGAATTAATTCTTATCCATGCATATGCATGCATACATATGCATACCATACATAGTAGTCATTTTTGGATATGCATACATACTATCCATGCCTAGAATAGTAGGATATTCTTTGATTATCCTGTATATACATCATGTTGTTATTGTCCTAACCATGGTTAATTAGGATAATTAGGAGTCCTATGCCATCCCGGGTAAGTTCTCTAGCATCCCTCTTATTTATTGCTTTCCTAGGATCAAATAGAAGCATGCTTAGATCGATAAAACACATATTTTAATTCCCTACATGATTACTTGTACTTAGATATCATGTTTTTCTAGGGTTTTGAGTGTAATTTTCACATTTAATTTAATTTTACTTGCTTTCACATGCATAGGGGAGCGTAGTAATACGTTTAGTCCCGAATTACTATTTTAGCACGTGTATTACATGTAACTGCTTAGTTTCTTGCACAATTTTCTTTTATTACTTGTTTATAACTTGAATTCGGATTGCATTAGAAATAAATGAAATGGTCCACATAATGTCTAGTCAAACACCTTGAAAGATGAGTAGTGGCCCATCTCATGATGGGGCAAGAGGGTGTATTTTAGCACGATCTAGCTCCTTCATCTCTCGTACCTTAATCCCGACCCGAGTTCTTTGGTGATGATGGGACGGTGCTCTCTATCCATTGGAGTTGATGGATTTCGTATTCTTCATTTCCTTTATCAAACCAAGTTGCAACTTTATTAGTGAGGATCTCTTCGGATTTACCCTTGTGGGATAAACATGGATTACTCATCGTGTAGCCTCAGATATGGATCATGGGCATTGATTGTTGCCTCAGGTTGGATAAAAAGCTCCATGGAATCCAAAATACGAGTAATCCAAATTGGTCGGATCAGATAAATGCTAATGAAGAATGGTAAACCTCACTCGTAGTTGTTGACATGAGATTTGAAATGGGATCAATCAAGCGGGCTTAATCCTTCTAGGCCCCAAAGCTTCGTTCTAGTACCCATAATTGGCGACTCTGCTGGAGACTGAACTAAGAGTGTTACACTCCAAAACATTCAAGCTTCTTTAACTTTATATTATGAGGATCGCACATGTATTAGTTTTAGGAAGCTTGGAAGGACCAAAGCAGCCTATCAAATCCCCCCCACATAGGACTTCCCTTCCCTAGCACGTACTTAACGGTATAAAAAGTTATCCATGTACAACACCAAACCTGTAATGGGGGGTATATAGGACACTCACTGGGGGACCCTTTTTGACTCTATCTACCCTGATGCATATAGTATCCATAGAGCCAATTCTTTATGGTATGACCTGATATGACAATGTGCGCACACACGCTTTACTTGCCCTTTAAATTATGTGACATGATAAGGAAGCCTATACGACCTGTAGTACCTAGCCCTGTCTAAGGTCCAAGGCATTCTATCCATATAGAATGCTCGCCACATGACATGATACGTGATATGCGCAGAATTATCAGGTCAAAGTCAAGCCTCGCCACCTCAGCAAAGAGAAGCCAAGTCATCTTGAATTTGGACTGACTACACAGCCATCCCGGGCTGTTACGCAAAACTGCCCGGTTTGGTCGTAAGTCCGGCCGTTCTTTCCAAATGGACCCCACATGGGCGCGCCCCCAGCAAGCGTGATTGCTTGGTCAGTAAGTCTCCAGGAAGTTTCCTATCCCAGTTAGAAGACTAAATAGAAGGAGCAGGCAGTTCCCTAAACAACTTAGGAAACACCCCTAAATTTATGTAAATTAAGCTGTAAATAGATTAGGCTTCCTAATCTATCAAATTACCTAGTACGGGTGGTTTGTTGCACCTATAAAAGAGGCCACCCGCCCTATTAAGGGGGTCGCATTCTAAACCAACAGAATATCATACAATTTTCACTAAGACGCATACACCCGGTCAGTTTTGCTGGTAGTGCCGCCCAACTGTTGGCTCACCAGGCCTGCCGGTGATCTGCTAGTGAAGCGCTCCAATGTACTCGTGGACATAGGTCACCTCATTAACGGGGCCGAACCACATACAAACTTCTTTGTGTCCATCTCTTTCATATATTTCTTGTTACCCAAATTTGGCATCATCAGTTTGGTGCCGTATGTGGGAAACGACAAGTTTTTCACCAACAAATTTCTTGACTGATCAACATGTAACCGAATACGGGTAAGAAAAATACTGCCCAGGCCGGTTAGGAGAACTTGCAGCTCGAGCAGCAGGCCGCCTCCATGACCTCCGAGTAAGTGACAGCTGCGCTCGCGCAACTTCTGGAAGGCTAGCGACAAACTCAGCAGCAAATCGAAGCGCTGTTGGCCTTACAGGAAAAGCGTCCTCAATCCAAGAACCAGCCCAAGAAGAGTGTTCTCGACCGGGAGCCCGTACGAGTCCGAAACCATACCCACTCTGCATCGGTGTCCCTGCCAGATTGGGAACATGTCCAGGATGGTGACCGTAGTAGAGCGCCCAATCGTACTGGGTGGCAAGCTCGGACCAATCCTCACCAGGTGGAAGATGCTAGAGATATCATCAACAGATAATGCGCCACCAGGAAGAAGAAATCAGGACCAAAGGCCTGGGAATCAGCCAAAGACCCTTCGGTCTGGAGCCGAGGAGATCTTAGGCATATGATTACCCGGAGCCGGAGCTGGATTCTATCCCCAAGGGTGACGCACTTCGAGGAGGAGGCCTCATCAACAGACCCGACATACCGCTCGAATATGGAAAGGAGAACTGGGCTAGATGTGAAGGCCCAGATCGAGGACTTGCAGCAGTAATTTGAAAAATTGAACCGCAAGTAGCTCCACGATCATACCAATACAGAGACTGAGTCACCATACACCGCTCGGGTCACCGCTTTCCCCATCCCGCAGAAATTCAAACTGCCACATCTCAGCTCTTATGACGGTTCAGGGAGCCCAGTGGATTATGTCCGCACTTACAAGGCTCAGATGGCGCTAGTCACCATGGTCAACGAGTTACTATGCCTGGCCTTCCCCAGTACCCTTAAAGGCCCAGCCGCGCAGTGGTTCCATGCTCTGAAACCCCGAACTGTTGATGACTTCAAGACATTGAGCAAGCTCTTCATCAGCTAGTTTGTGGGGATGCTCGACCAGTCACAACCGGACACCTAACTTCTTACCGTCAAGCAGCAAAATGGAGAGTCCTTGAGGAAGCACGTAGACCATTTCAATCAGTAGAGGCACCAAATCCGCAACCTGAATGAAATAGCTACAATCATGGCTTTCTACTCGGGGGTTCAACACACCAAAGTTGCTACGTCATTCCACCATGATCGACCGCCAACTCTGGTGGAAATCTCAGAGAGGGTCAAAAAGTACATCAACACGGAGTTGTTTCTGAAGTTCAAGCGCGCCAGCTTTACGGGCAGAGTCCCTGAAAGCTAAACAAAAATGGGAGGGTTTCGAGAAGGGTCCGTGAAAGAAGCCCAGACAAGATCAGCAGAGAGGCATTCGGGATCAGGCCCCAATTACCTTTACCCCACTTTTCTGGCCAATCCACGAAGTTATGGCCACCGCAGAGATCCAGAGGCTACTCCATCAGCCCGCTGACAAGCGGGGGTATTTGTAAAATACAATCGCGCTAAAAGAAGAAAATGTGCTAAAATTATTTCACAACTCCTTCATTTATCTGCAATTTGAATTACAATGCTAGTTTGTACACAATTTGATTAAACTATGATAAGTTGTTAGTTTAGCTATAGTTTGTGCAGATTACTATTACTGTGTGAAGAATTGGATAAAAGGGAGCGCTGAATTATAATGAAGACAAGTAAAGAATGAAAAGTGAACCTCGATCGATTGAAGACCATTCGATCGATCGAAAGTTCGATCGATTGATAGCAGCTCAAGTGCTCGAAGACCCCAGAAGTTCAATCGATCGAAAGATGTTCGATCGATCGAACATGGCTTTTATCAGATTATACGCGCACGCAGCAGAGACGGGATTTTAACCCTAGTAGTAGGTTTTTGTATAAATACTCGTATTGATTTTTATTTTCTTGTTTGAGATTAATCTAGGTAATTAGTTTAACACCTTCCCTGTGGGATCGACCCGGACTTAACCAGATTACTACTTGCACGATTACCTACACTTGGGTACAGCACACAAGCTCACACAGAATAGTTCTCGTGTCAAGTTTTTGGCGCCGTTGCCGGGGAAGGCGACAAGCTAACGCTTCGATTTCCTCAATCTATCCTTATCTCTTTCTGTTTTTCGTTTTCTTTTATTCTTTAGATTAAAAATTACTTAGGGTCTTTCCCTTTATGTCCGATAATTCCATCGAAGGAATTTACGGAAACCTATTCTATTCATCCAATTCATCTAGTTCTATTAACCCCATAGTTACACCTATTGATTCAATGGCTGATAATCAAAGTGAAAACGGTGATAATGTGGTTGTACCAATCGACGATTCACTTCATCCTTTGTGCGATCTCATGACACCTGAACACGCGCCTACACCTTCTTGTATTCTCATTCCACCTCATGCAGGTGAATTTCAATTTCACAATGGAATGATTCAACTCCTTCCTACCTTTCATGGAATGGAGAGCGAGAAGGCTTATCTACATGTCAAGGATTTTGAAGATGTTTGTAAAACATTTTCACAGAACTATCCTGTAGACGTGACACGTCTAATGCTATTTCCTTTCACTCTGAAGGATAAAGCAAAAGCGTGGTTACTCACCTTAAAGCCAAATTCAATCTACACCTGGCATGCGATGAACACTGATTTCCTGAAGAAATTCTTCCCACCTCGCATGACCACTGAGCTTAAACGACAAATTAATTCTTACAAACAAAAGAGCAATAAAACATTCACCCAAACTTGGGAGCGTTTCAAGTATTTGCTACTCTCATGCCCACATCACGGGTATGAGAAATGGCAAACCATCAGCTACTTTTATGAAGGATTAAATGGTGAAACTAAGAAATTGGTCAAGACCATGAGTTCAGGGCCATTTCTTCGCAAAAACACGAAAGAAGCTGAAGCTCATTTTGAGTGGTTAGCTAAACACGCCCATGAGTGGTCAAATTCAGACGATCTCCCACGCTCATAGATATCCTGTGTGGAAGAGAAAAGTTTATACCAACTAAAAAGTGAGGATCATCTGATGAATAAGTATGAAGAACTAGCGAAGAAAGTGGAAGAATTGGGAATGAAAGGAGAGAGTTCTAGGTAGTTTTTGCCTGAAGAACCATGTGGCACATGCAACATGCTGAGACACATTACTCAATACTGTCCGAATGTGCCGTATTTTCAAGAACAACCCCCCATGGAAATGAATGCCATGCAAGAGTATAGGGGGCCGGGGAATTCCTACAACAATTATAATTCACAAAGTAATAACAATAGATGGAATCACCCCGGGTTTGATTGGAAAAACAATGCTGGGACTCAAAACCAATATCAACAACAACAGCCCTACAATAATAATAATCAATATCAAGGGCAATACAACAGGCAGTCCCAGCCATTTCATCCAAATAGAGCAAATAAATACAACAACGCTCAACCCTCCAATAATCAACAGCCAAATGTTTACGTGCCACCTCACAAAAAGGTACAAGAGGAAGAACCACTCTCTAACGCGAATTTAACACAACTGTTAATTCAAATGATGAGTAAAATGTCCGTGACATTAGAGAGAATGGATGCATGTCAAGAGGGGTCGAGTGGAACGTTTCCTGCTCAACCACTTCAAAACCCTAAGGGATACAACAATGGTCCCCCTAATCATGAACAGGAAAAAGCCGTGACAACTTTGAGAAGAGGCAGAGTCATAGGGAAAAACATGCCTCATTCTACCCCCGAGGAGTATGAAGAGGAAGAAGTGGTAACTAACAACAACCCATCTACTCAAGAAGAGGAGTCATCCACTAATGACAAACCATTAGAATCAAATGAGGGTGCTCCTAAAGAAGTAGAAGTTAAGAGAAGGCCTGGAAAGGAGCCCATCAAAGGTGAATTACCTAAATACCCTTTCCCCGCGCCGTACCCTCAAAGGCTCAAGAAACCCCAAAACGAGATAAAGAATCAGGAATTTTTGGAGTTGTTTAAACAAGTGAAAATTAATCTCCCGCTCCTTGATGCAATAAAACAAGTGCCAGCCTACGCTAAGTATCTAAAAGATTTATGTACGATCAAGAGGAGGCAAAGTGTGAAGAAACACGCTTATGTCGCTTGCCAAGCAAGCGCAATTATTCAAAATGAATTGCCTCCAATGCTCAAAGACCCTGGCACCCCAACTGTCTCGTGTAGAATTGGGAATCAAAGGATAGACAACGCACTACTTGATTTAGGAGCTAGCGTAAACTCGCTGCCATATTCAGTATATAAACAATTAGGGTTGGGTGAACTCAAACCCACCCGAGTTGCATTGCAATTGGTGGACAGGTCAGTCAAATATCCTAGAGGAATACTGGAAGATGTTCTGGTACAGATAGATACATTTGTTTTTCCGGTCGATTTTGTGATTCTGGACACTGAACCTGTGTCTAATCCATGTTCACAAATCCTGGTGATTTTTGGACGTCCATTCCTCAACACCATTGATGCCACAATCGAAATAAGGAGTGGCATCATGACCATCGTATTCGGGAACATGACTTTAAATGTCAATATTTTTTCAAATCCCCGACCCGAGGAATACGAGGACGAAGAAGAGGTTAACTTCATCGAAACAGTCATCGAGGACGAGGCTAATCTTGTAGAATACAAAGATCCTTTGGAGGTGGTTGTGTCACAATTCAATGCCACTTATCAACCTAACGATTCTACCCCATTGGAAGCTGCTCTAAATCATAACTGCCTCATGATGGAAACTAAAGATGAAGATAGAGATGAATGCATGTGGGTCACACCATATGAACCCTTGCCTCTGAAAACGAAGTTAACCATGCCTTCGAACTTTCAGTTTCCTGATTTGGAATTAAAAGAGCTTCCAAAAGAGCTCAAATACGCTTTTCTGGGAACTGAAAAGACTTATCCCGTTATAATCTCAGCCATGTTGAATGCTAAACAAGAGGATAAGTTAATTCAAATGCTCAAACAGCACAAGGGAGCATTGGGGTGGACTATTGCCGACCTAAAAGGTATAAGCCCATCTATTTGCACCCATAAGATATATCTGGAGGAAGACACTAAACCTTCGCGACAAATGCAAAGACTTCTGAATCCCAATATACAAGAAGTCGTGAAAAAGAAAGTCTTAAAACTTCTTGACATTGGGATTATATATCCTATCTCTGATAGCTCTTGGGTTAGTCCAACCCAGGTAGTGCCCAAAAAGGCGGGTATAACAGTTATCCCAAACAAAAATGGCGAGTTAGTACCAACACGCATCCCCACTAGATGGCGGATGTGTGATTACTGAAAGTTAAATACTGTGACCCGGAAAGATCACTTTCCATTGCCATTCATGGATCAAATGCTAGAAAGAGTGGCGGGTCATAAATTTTATTGATTCTTGGACAGATATAGTGGCTACAACCAAATCGAAATTGTTGCTGAAGATCAGGAGAAAATGACTTTCACTTGTCCGTTCGGTACACTCGCCTACCGTCATATGCCTTTTGGTTTATGCAATGCACCTGCCACTTTTCAGCGGTGCATGTTAAGCATACTCAGTGATATGGTTGAACAGACACTCGAGGTCTTTATGGACGACTTCTCAGTGTTTGGCCATTGTTTTGATAACTGCCTGGAAAACCTTGAGAATGTGTTAGCGAGATGCGAGGACAAACACTTAGTACTAAATTGGGAAAAGTGTCACTTCATGGTGACCAAGGGAATTATCCTCGGCCACATTATTTCTGATAAGGGAATCCAAGTCGATAAAGCAAAAATCGATATAATTTCAAGTCTACCTATCCCTCGTACAGTCCGAGACATCCAATCTTTTCTGGGACATGCTGGATTCTATCGACGCTTTATCCAAAATTTTAGTGTAATCTCCCGACCACTATGCCAACTCCTAGTCAAAGACGCACCTTTCGAATGGTCGAAAAACTGTCAAATATCTTTTGACGCACTAAAAGCACACCTTACCTCCGCACCGATAATACAGGCACCCGATTGGAGTTTGCCGTTTGAGTTAATGTGCGACACTAGCGACTATGCCATTGGTGCAGTCCTAGGACATAGGAAGGATAACAAGCCGTATGTAATTTACTATGCTAGTCGAACACTTACCGAAACTCAAATGAACTATACAACTACTGAGAAAGAGCTACTGGCAATAGTGTTCGCTCTAGACAAATTCAGGTCTTATCTAATAGGGTCCCCAATAGTCTGTTTTACAGACCACTCAGCCCTCAAGTACTTGCTATCTAAGAAAGACGCAAAATAGAGGCTTATCCACTAGATACTCCTATTCCAGGAATTTGATATCACTATCAAGGATAAAAAAGGAGTAGAAAATGTGGTCGCCGACAATTTATCTCGGTTGACATTCACTGACAACACTGAGCCTGTACCTATAAAAGATGAATTCCCAGACGAGCAACTAATGGCTGTCTCCAGTTTGCCTTGGTACGCAGATATAATAAATTACCTTGTTACAGGGAAGACCCCAAGTCATTGGTCAAATCAGGACAAGAAAAGGTTCCTTTCGATCGCACGCCATTTCTTTTTTGATGACCCTTACTTATTTAAGTATTGTGCTGATCAGGTCATTAGGTGTTGCGTTCTGAATGAGGACATAACTGTAATTTTGGCTTCCTGTCATTCTGAAGCCTGCGGTGGCCATTTTGCCTCCCAAAAGACCGCACACAAAGTATTGCACAGCGGCTTCTATTGGCCCACTGTGTTCAAAGATGCCTACACTTTTTGTAAATTGTGTCAGCGATGTCAAAAGCTTGGTACAATTTCGAAAGGAATTCGATGCCCTTAACTCCCATCATTATAATTGAAATATTGGATTATTGGGGCATAGACTTCTTGGGCCCGTTTCCTAAATCTAATAACTGTGAACATATACTTCTAGCTGTGGAATATATATCAAAATGGGTAGAAGCGATACCGACATGACGCATTGACCATAAAATGGTAATGTCCTTTCTTAAGAAAAACATCTTATCACGTTTTGGAACCCCAAAAGCTTTAATAAGTGACCAAGGCAAACACTTTTGCAATAGGCCTTTGGAATCACTACTCAAGAAATACGGGGTAAAGCATAAGATTGCTCTAGCATACCACCCACAAACAAATGGGCAAGCAGAGTTGGCTAACCGTGAAATCAAGCATATATTAGAAAAGACGGTTAGTTTCAACAGAAAAGACTGGGCTTATAAACTGACTGATGCTCTTTGGACGTACCGTACTGCCTACAAGACAAATCTGGGAATGTCTCCATATAGGCTAGTGTATGGTAAGGCATGTCACCTCCCCGTTGAAATTGAGCACAAAGCATATTGGGCGACACGCTCATTAAATTTCGACAGTAAAGAAGGAGGTCATCTCCGGAAACTCCAGTTGGCAGAACTGGAAGAAATTCGTCGAGATGCATATGACAATGCTAAACTTCATAAGGAAAGGTTGAAGGCTCGCCATGATAGAACAATTTTTTGAAAATTTTTTGAGCCTAGATAAAAAGTTTTACTATACGATTCGCGCCTTCATCTCTTCCCAGGAAAACTCCGATCTTGGTGGACAGGACCCTTCACAGTCAAATCTGTCTTTCCACATGGGGCCGTCGAGTTATTTAATCCTAAGAACGACGGAAGTTTCAAGGTCAATGGCCAAAGGGTAAAACCGTTCTTAGAAGATTTCCATCCAAAGGTCAAGCACATCCAACTAGATGAGCCCAACTATGGCTCTACCTAGAACGCTCAAGTGCGTTGTTATAATGTTGTTGTACTCTTTCTTGTACTGTTTTTCATTTTGTTTTGTTCTTTTTCTAGCTATTTCTTTTTTAGTGTGACCTTGATCGTAATCTGCTATTCCATTTCTATCTCCTGCAGGCTGTCCAACATGAGAGATGACGATGTTCACTCGATAGGGTCATGGGCTGATTCAGAATATCAGAACCCACCGTGGACTGCTGATGAAATAGCATTCTGCTTATCTCCATACCAAGAGCCAGGAGCCGAAGACGTCGTTGACTTAACCCACGGATACATCCCATACGATCCTGCTCTTCTCCAGATCAACCCATTTGAGCACATGGAACTCCCTGAAAAGGAGGGAGAACCAGAAGGATATGCTATGTGGGAAGTCGATGACGCTCTAATGGAATAGTGGGAAAATGACTCAATGTGGGAGCCATCGGAAGAAGAGGACTTACAGGATGTGGTGCCTGAACGCCATAATGTCGTATTCACATATGTTGACGACTTCCTGGTCATCCAAGTGGTTCCCTACATTTATGTGCACGTGAGTTACTTGTTGATCTTGTAGAATTTTAGAGTTCGATCGATCGAACAACTCTCGATGGATCGATCATACAAGAACCTCGAGTGCTTTAGTAGGCCTCAATCGATCAAACTTTCTTGATCGATCGAGCCCTGTATTTAAACAAAGCGTCGTCTATACACTTCAGCAGCTTCACTCTCTCTCTCCCTCACTTCGTCGAGCGATTGGAGACAGAGGAGGCTCGAGCAATTTTGACCTCCCTCATATACAATCACAGACCCCCGGGCCCTTAGATCATCATCATCACCCTCATCCTCTTCTCGGTGAGTGCACTCGAGGTATTGTCCACAAACTCCCCCTCTCGTCCTTTTCATTCAAATTGTCATGGGGGTACCCCCCATTGGTTGTTCAACCACTGTTTGTTCTTCTTTTCGTGTTATTTTGTGTATGCGGGCTCTTCCCATTCCCGTTTGCTGTCGCCGCAGTTCTCTGTGTTCGATTGATCGAACACTCTATAATTGATCGAACCCAGAGATTCTTCGATCGATCGAACCAACTACGATCGATCGCGCCTTAGCTAAGGCAGTTTTCATTTTTTTTCCTTCCTATTTTCATTTATTTGATTTCTTTTCAATTTTAGGTGGCCCGCTATGAATCCCACGACCGGCTATTTTAAGGAAAAATCCTTCGACCTTGCTGTAGCAGATCCGGTACTTGACCATGGGTTCCGCCATATAGTCGACCAGTCCAATTACACGAGATTCTTTAGTCCCCGTAAGGTGATGATTGAGAGACCGCTTGAGACGACCTGGCTTTCTGCTCCTTGGTTCTTAGCCAGAATCAAGGCTATGCCACAATGGTACGAGATGTTGTCCCACGCCAAACATGTCAGTGTTTCGTGGGTACAAGAGGTCTGTGCAATGATGATTAAGGACCCGGTCGCACCCTACACTTACCGATCTTACTTCCGCGGCCGAGAGATCATCATTAGTCCTGCCACTTTATCTGCTGCCATAAGGGTCCCTGAGGAGCTAGAGTGTGACTCTCCTCAGCGTGTGGGTACTCCGGAGATTCCTTATGCCACGATTGTCAGAGAGATTACAGGTGGTGTCGTTCAGTTCTGGAACGGATCCTCTCATATAGAGGATCAGCTCCTGACTGATAGGTACCACATGTTCCATCTTGTCCTCTGCAACTGTATTTTTTCGACTTCCTATCACGAGAAGCTGGCGGCTTGGTATGTGCGTGCACTATTTTGTGTGGGGACAGGGAGATGGGTATGCCTCTCGTGATTGTATATTGAGTTCATAGTACAGCCCACACGCTATATCTCGGCCAAGAAGCACCTGAAAGAAGCGTGGGGCATCCATTGCATTGTGACCCAGAGCGGCTTACTCCCTATTGCTACCGATGTCTATCAGTCCCCCAAGAGCCGTTTTGGTGAGACCGCCGCTCGCCGCTCTGACGCCCAGAAGAGAAAAATGAAGGAAATGGCAAGGCTCAAGTTGGAGTGAAGAGGAGGCGAGGAGGCACAGATACCGAGGACGTAGCTTCTGGATGCCCTCAGAGGCTGAGGAGCGTGATTCTGATGAGGAGGGTGATCTTGCAGAGGAGGTTGCCCGTTTTGAGTTGAGACAGAAGTCTCAGGCTCCCGCCCAGGAAGAGTCTTCTTCTGCGCCTCTCCTGACTATTCATGAGTTACTATTGGAGAAGTGAGAGGCCCGGATTAGACTTGAGGGTAAGGTAGATCAGATGACGACTCTGCCGGAGGCGATTGATCGAGATTGGAGTCGACCAGGCACTTCACGCAGCTTCTGCACCACCCCCCAGCGATCCACCTACCACTTCTGCTATTCCACCACCTACCACCTCAGACCCTGTAGCTGCACCACCCACCACCAGTCCATCATCTTCCGCTCCACCTTCCCAGATTGATCCTACAGCTTCATCATCATCGGTGACACCGCCTACTACGGAGATACCACTTCCACCTCCTCCTGTTGTAGCTAACACACCCTTATCCACTCCAGCTGCCACGATCGTGAGTGACCCAGTGGCGGCACCAACTGTTGCTGACGGTGGCAGTGAGGATGCTCCCGATGTATTTATTGAGATATTACCGGACGTCGCCGATGATGTCTAGTTTCTTCTGTATCGATGTTGTTGGTTGTTTTTGGTTATTGGGTTGTTTATATATTTTGGACATTGTGGTTGGATTTGGATGTGTTGGTTGGTTGTTGGATATTTTTGGATACTGTTGGGATTTTTTTTTTTTTTTGTTGGATGGTTTGTATATTTTGTATTTTAGCTTGTATGGCGCATATTTTCACTGTTATGTTCTTTCATTTTATTATATTTCCAGTGATTAGTTCTATTTTAAGTATGGATCCAGTGCTCTATATTTCATATTCTTTTGATCTCTGCTGTTTGGAGTTTGTATGCTTTCTGTACAGGTTGTTACACTTGCAATTCTTATGATGATACATATCAGGTGATATCTCTCTATCTATTTTTGAAAATCGCTTGCTGAGGACATTGTAATTTTCAGTTGGGGGTGGGATGTAGATAGATAATCACCTGTGCGTATTAGTTCTTAGCAATCTGGACCACTCTATCTATTGCGTATATCATACAATTTCCATTAGAAACTAAATTAAATTACAAAAATTTCACATTCAACAAAATTTCAAAAATAATTTCAAACAATGAAGTAAGTTTTTGAATTAAATTGGTAGAATAATTTTGAATATTCACTTCTATTTACCTGTTGTCGAGCAATGACACAACCATTTTATTCTTATCCTTTTATGAATTAAGTTCACACGTTTTTCTAGTTTCGCTAGGATGAATGCATATGTTGACCATTCTTGTATAAAAATCATTTGCATGTGTTAATAGCTATGCAGAAAATTTAAAATAAGAGTTAATACGATTTTTGTACTTTAAGGAATAAAGTAGTGGAAACTAGTTACCCTTAGTGAGCTTTTGAATCCAATCTTCAATTCTGAGGGGATTATCACATCCAATTCGAATTGTTCTTATTGAATAAGCATGTTTAATTCGTTGGATAGTCTCTAATTTTTCATTTTGGCTTCTTAGTAGAGGAGAACGTTCAGGATTTACCAACTAAACTCAATGAACATCGACGTGTAAAAATTAAGAAGTTGAGAAAATGATTTAAGCCATCGTATTTGCTCCTTGCCTTCTCCATTTACCTATATCGACATTTCCGAATATGCATTGTTCTTAACCCCACACCTAGTAAATACTTCCAAATCTATTGTGAAATTCTAAATCCCTAATCGTATACTTTGACCTCAATATACCCCATTGCACACCCAATGTGATTAAATTGTTGAAGTATGAGGAGGGAATAGTGGTGAGAAGGGCTGCATAAATAAAAAAATAATAATAATAATAAATAATAAAAAAAATGATGATATATATTTATATGTATGGAGAGGATGGTTGGAATAAAGTGAAGAAATTACTGAACACAGTCACATGTTGAAAATGTGCAATTTCTTACCCCTCTAATTTCTACCATACTAAATAAAAATCGAAAAGTCAAAACCTTAATGATTCTCAACAACTTAGTTTAAACATGAACGTGTAATTTGAGTTATCCATGGTATTTCGCTCCTCTAGTAAGTAGTATTCCGTTCGTGAGACTATACACTCTAAAATGTTCGTCTTCTATAGAGTCGAGTATGAAAGTATTAGTGTCCGAAAAATCACTCCTATCAAAGCTTTCATACCATGTGCGATCATTATTAGCCAAGTTTCTGTGGGATGTTCATTTTTGAGTGTAATAACTATGTGAGGATTGAGTTGAAACTACAAGTTCTGAGAGTATGATAGTCTAAACAACTCTAAATAAAGTTCGATGTATAGCTGTTAACTTCACACACACACGGATACAGGGATGAGATGCGTATGTTGTTTTTATCTTGGTGACATGAGGAGCATGTGTATTTCTTTCATGGTTTGAATGAGGATGATATGATTCGTAGAGCTAAATTAATAGTTGAATAGAAGGGAGTGTTTAAAAATTATTCTATATCTTTTTGAGCTTAAAATCAGAGAATTTTGTGGGTACATTCACTGCAAACCCTCACGAGACAACACTCATCCACTAGGGGAAACCTAGGGATTTAACGGCTTGTTGCATTTACTAAATGCAATCGCGATTCCTGTGAAAGTGAGTTAGGTAGTTTTCTTTTTTGTTATTTTAATTTAGTTAATTTGGGTCTAGATTATTTTAGTTTTTCTGTTATAGTCGTAGTTTAGCATGCTTTTATTTTCGCTCTATTGCTAGGGACTAGCAAATCGCTAGTTGGGGGTTGTGACAAGCGGGGGTATTTGTAAAATACATCCGTGCTAAAAGAAGAAAATATGTTCAAATTATTTCACAATTCCTTAATTTATCTTCAATTTGAATTACAATGCTAGTTTGTACACAATTTGATTAAACTATGATAAGTTGTTAGTTTTAGCTGTAGTTTGTGCAGATTACTGTTGCTGTGTGAAGAATTAGATAAAATGGAGCGCTGAATTATAATGAAGACAAGTAAAGAATGAAAAGTGAACCTCGATTGATTGAAGACCATTCGATCGATCGAAAGTTCGATCGATCGATAGCAGCTCAAGCGCTCGAAGACCCCAGAAGTTCAATCGATCGAAAGATGTTCGATGGATCGAACATGGCTTTTATCAGATTATACGCGCAAGCAGCAGAGATGGGATTTTAACCCTAGCAGTAGGTTTTGTATAAATACTCGTATTGTATATGTGTATAAGGAAGCCCACTTTTATTTTCATCAGTTTATAGAGAGTAGAGAGCTTTACTTTGGTTTTTTTTGTAGGTTTTAATCAAAGTTATACATTGTTTGGTTTGGATTCCTCCTTGTTCAATACAAGTTTTCGTTTCCAGGTTACTTGGTTTACGTTCTCCACTTAGTTTATATTAGTATAATATGTTATCCCGTAGTCTTGCATGTTAGTTAGAGTTAAACAATTAGTTTTCATAGATTTTATGCAAAAATCACAACCAAACACACCTTTAATCGAACTTTACGTCAAAAATACATCTGTGATACTCCAGACCATGTCTGGGTAGTCTCCAGGTTGGGAGATCACGATGAACCCGTGATCTCCAGCCTCTGCCATGCAGCAGAATAATTCCTGTGTTCGATCAATCGAGAAAGCTCGATCGATCAAAACAGAGATACAGTCGAGCGATCGAAGTCAGTTCGATCGATCGAGAGATGAAGATATACGATCGATCGAAAGTACGTCGATCGATCGAACCTTCTGATTCTTGAGGATATTCTATGCAGTATTCCTAGACTTTCTGCTTTACTGATTTGTTATCAAATTGTCCCCAAACGCATAGTTTGTCAAAACAGTCTGTAAACTTAAAGCCTTGAGGCATTTTCCTTCAATAAACTTTGTAAACCACCCTCAATGCTAACACCATTGTAGGTGCGAGTCTTAATTATTGTTTTAAACTGCTTTTATGTATTTTAAACTTAAATGTGATGATATAGCTCGGTCATGAAAGGACTATGGATTCTTTATCCTAAGAGAAATATGGAATACTGTAGAGGATGTGCTCCATTGAGCTTCGATGTAATTGCATGATAGATGGCTAAGTCGCGGTGGATTCGTGTGATCCCAACATTCCCTTTTATTAATATAAACACATTTTAAATCATCGCTTAAATTAATTAGCTAGTAATTAGTTTAATCTAGTTTTATTGCTTTATCTTTAGTAGTTGATAAATTGTGGGACTTAGTGTTCTACATTCCTTTAAAATATTGATTTTTATTTTCTTGTTTGAGATTAATCTAGGTAATTAGTTTAACACCTTCCCTGTGGGATCGACCTGGTGTGGATATCGCAATTTTTCTTACCCACAGCTTTTTCTTTTAAAGTTCTTTTAAATTTCAAATTCAAAACAAATGAGTCGCCACTTAATTTTTATAAGGAAAAATTAAGAAACCATTTTTAAAGCAAACTGATCTTTTTAGAAACCAGAGATTAACTAGGTCCGGGGATTATGGAATGAGAGAGGAAGGAGCCCGTCAGACTAAAACACCCTCTCACATCCTATCTTGCGGTGGGTTCAGCAGAGGAGTGATGATTTTATGCTCGATGAGATCTTGGATATCGTGGCAGAGCTTCATGCAATGGTTAGTCGTGTGACCAGGGGTTTGGTGATAGGCGCAGTACAAAGAAAGGTCACATTTGCGAGGTAAGGGATTTGGTAGTGGCTTTGGGTCCAGGAGGTTGAGGTGGCCGCTCCTGACAAGGCACTACAAGAAAATATGCATTTTATGTTACTTTTAAATTTCTTTTTATGTCGTTTTTATTGTGAGTTACATAAATATTTCTTGTTCAACCTTTTTATGTCACTTTTAGACTATTTATGCCACTTTTTAAAAAGTGACATAAATGAAAATGCGGTGGCAATTTTGTAAATATAACATTTTATTTTTATGTCATTTTTGTAAAAAGTGACATAAAAAGATGATTATTTATGTCACTTTTTTAAAAAAGTGACATAATAGCCTGTTATTTTAGAAGAATCCTTGTTGTTTTGAAAAAGTGACATAAAAAACAATTTTGGCGCGCGGGAAACCTGTGCGTGCAGAAGCTCGATCTTTTTTAATCCCTCTCTTTTTCCTCATCTCCTCTCATCTAGAGGGAAAGGAGAAGAGAGAGGGAAAGGGGAAGATAAAGAACCGCCGAGAACCACCACCGCTGAGAACGACCGCCTTTACCGCCGCCGCTGAGAACCACCGCCGTCCTCTCCCTCTCTCACCGCTGAGACACACCGCCGATGAAATCTCACTCACTCACTCACTCACTCTCTCTCTCTCCCGTCCTTTTCAACGAACAGTTTATTTCAACCTAGCGTCATCTCTTCTTCCTTCGTACCAGTAACCTTCCATCGCCTCCATGACCATCGTCCCTCTCTCTCTCTCTTCCATCGCCTCCATGACCATCGTCCCTCTCTCTCTCTCTCTGTCTCTCTCTCTCTCTCTCATTTTAGATCTATACATTCTCAATATTCTCTCTCTTCACCCTCTTCTTTCAATCTTCATTTTCAAAAACCTAACCCTAACTTTCTCTCCCTGATTTCACAGATCAAATCGCACTTGACAAGTCATCCAAGATCTTCGTTTCTAGCCACTGCGGCCTAGTTGCCTCCGCCGTGGTCTCACCGCTGATAAGCTCCATCCCCTCGTCGGTAAGCTTATTTGGCTCCAACCCCCAGATCTATGTGATTGGGTTTAGTCTTCTATATCTCTGATCCAAACACACACACACACACACGAACATATCCATAGAATCAAAGACCCATTTTCTTGAACTTTGGCTTAAAAGTCTCGAAGGCTTGCTGTTCAGATCTCTCTCTATTTTGCCATTGTTCACAGATCTGAAATTCCCCCCCCCCCTCCCAACAATTTTATGCTTTGCTAAAATTTTCCTCTTATTAACTAACATAGTTTTTTTTTTTTTTTTTTTTTTTTTTTTTTCAGAATCTGCAGTCCATGGGATAGCTCTCAGCAATGGTGATAAAGGTATATCTAGAAGAAAAATAGCTTATGCACTTACATTAGGCCAGAAATTAGTTTATTAATTGTTATTTTGATCTTGTTGTTCAATTTCTATTTTGGCCGGAAGACAACGAGAGACTTGAATTGTATGGTTGGACTTACCCACTCTTTTGGTCCCCTCTCTCTCTCTCTCTCTGTTGATCTAATTTAGTTTTGCTGACGGTTGGCTGATAACACTTAAATCATGGTTTCCTTTAATATTTGGCAATAATTGGTATGAGGCTTTTGTTGTTCTCCATTGTGATGGTTGTCTTTACCATTTCCAAGCTTGTTATTCTAGCTCTGTTTTGGTTATCTGCAATGACTGGAGTTGAATTTACTATTCCAAAGTTCCAGTCTTTCTTTTTATTTGTACAAATTTGAAAGCATGTCTTCAAAAGCTCTTTTGTTGATTAAGAATGGTTGGTCACATGTAAGCATGTTTCTTTTAAATTTTTTTGGGCTTCTTTTCATTCAGGAATAATTTCAAATCAACATTGTCAAATTCTAATTCCATAACATTTTAATCTAAACACAGGATAAGAATGCAAAAATAGGGGCACAAATGAGAGCAAATGGAGATTCAAAGCAAATTAGAACAATTCAAACCCCATTTGAAGGGATTGAGAAATTGATGTAAGTCTTAAACTCTCAAGTGGCTTGGGTGATTTTGCTTTTGTTGCTTTTTCTTGGAAGTGCTTTCTATTTGATTGTGTCTTTTTTTTTTTTTGGGTTCATGTAGTGATATTGCATGCTAGGTGTTTGTTTTTTGTGTTATTTATTTGTCAAGTGATGCTATGTTTCCCATAACCATAGCATTATTGTTAGTTGTCACTGAGACCTGGATATAGTCTGAAAACAACCCCTGTTTCACTGAAACTTTTACCCATAAATAGAACTTAAAACAGCCCCAAATAACCCATGTATTGTTGAAATGTTTTACTGAATTAATACAGGATGAATACAGCCTCTGTTAGTCCCAAAAAACCCATGTTTTGCTCTAACGTTTTGACACCTGTACACGTATTTTTTTAACACCTATTGAAGCAATTTTAATATTTCCTCCAATTACTTCTAAAGCTAACATGACATTCTCCCTCACTGTATTAGGCTTGAAGGGCCATATAGTAGCACCTAATATAGGTAAGACAACATAGTTTTAGTTAGGCTCTGTTTACCTTTGATGAAGCTTGATCAACAAAAAAAAAGAAGAAAAAGAAGTAGGCTCTATTTGGTTTGAAGATTTAGGGAAGGTAAAGAAAAAACGATGAGGAAAATTGTGTTTCCCTAGTGTTTTCTCTTGTGTTTTCTTGCTTCATTAAAAACATTTGATACTAAATATTTTCAAAATACAATAGGAATTCAAGAAAAGAGGAAAGAAAGTGACTACATTTCGAGTTTTTAATCAGTTTTCACCATGTTTTTCTTTCCTTCCTATTCTTCTAGACTTTTGAAAATTGAACTATACTTTCCTGAGCAAGATTTAAAAAATGAGTATCACATTTTTCTTGGGATCTTCTATAAAACATCCTCGTTTGTTAAGGATGTATCATACATCCCAATTTACGTCCTAAAATGTTGTAGTTAGGTCCCAAAATTTTGGAACTTAAAAACCACTTTTGTTTACTTTTGTTTTTAAAATCAAAGTAGATATTCTGTAACTTAAAAAGCCACTTTAGTTTTTAAATCAAAGTAGTTTTCAAATTTACAATATTTTGGGAGCAAGTTACTACATTTTGGGTCCCAAACTACTACTGTGTATGATACACCGTAAACCACTAGGATGTATCATAGAATTGACCTATTTTTCATTTGTTAACCACAATTTAGTTGATCACTCTAACATATTATTGAATGGCGGATGCACATTCTTTATGTATATTTTCAGTTTTTATTAAGTCAATTTGATTTTTTTTTAAGTCAATTTATCAGCATATACTGTTTTTATTTTCTTTTAGGTCTGGGAGCTAAAGCTCTGTTTGGGAAGCACACTTCCAGAAGCACTATTAGGAGGTCCACAACTATTGGGTCCAAGCACTCTCAAATCCGTCCAACCAAACGAAGCATTAAGAGTGAGTACTCTATATTCTTAGTGTTATGTAGAAACTAGTTTTGGTTAAAACAACTTTTGAGAAAAAACCTCACTTTGGTTGACCAAATTCAGTTGGTATTATAATGGGTAGATGTATGCATCCATGAAGGGAAGTCTTCTTGGAAGTCCTTGTGGTTAGAAAATGATTTTTTTTATGAGGGTTAATCCTCACTTTGGTTGACCAATTCAAGTTGGTATTATAAATTTTTTTAATCTAACTCCCAAATATTGATTCTTTTGTAATTTAAGGGATTATTTAAATAGTTATACAAATCTTTACTTTAAGGCTTTGATAGACACATTGAAAAATTGTACAGAAAAGAAAGAATAGTCTAAAGAAACTTATTTTGGGATCAACTACTCTTATTTTATTCTTTTCCTTGAGATGTACTTTAAAGAAGAAGATTTTATAGGAGGGTTTTTATTTACTGGTTGTCTTTTCAGGACTTTGGACAGAATAGCTGGATTATAGCTAAGGCACCTAATGAGAATCAATCTTGCTAAAAGGTATGACTTTGCTTATGGGCAGTTGCAATGCAAAGTCTGGTTCTTTATAATAAGGCTAGATTCTGCAGAATCATTCTTTAAATCCCTTAAATGACGCAAATTTGGCATAGCTTGGTGAATTCTTCCCACCATTGTTCTTGCCCTGATGTGGATTGTGTTGTACGTGGATTATTTTTCATAGTTAGGAGCATAATCTATTTTAAGATGATTTTGTACTGCTATATGCATCTTGGTCACTTTCCGACTTCAGTGGTCTAAGGACCGTGAAGAGAGATCGAGAGAGATTAAGTAGTAAGAAAGTTTTTGCTATATAGCATTATAGCATGACTAATATGTTTATTTCAATGATTTGTAAGCTTTAAATGACTTGGAGACCTCCAGATTTGGACACTTTGATGCAAACAGGTTTATAAAATACAGACCAAGGTTTAGTAGTAAGTCTTTGATGCATAGCTAAAAGTAGCATGTGTATTGACTCATGCATGCTTGCTATCTGCTGAAGTTTGTTAATAATAAAAGAAAAAGTTTTCATTTTAAGACGTTAGAATAGCATTAAAATTGTATGTAAATGTTCAATAGCAATAGTAAATACTAGTTGTGATGGTGATTTTGAAGGCCTGTGAACCCAGAGCTGGTACTTGACTGCGTGAGGTTACGAATAATGTTAAATATGGAAAAAGGATATCTCATATCTATGTAAAATTGCATTCGTAAATGTGCGTCACATATTTCTGTAGTGGTGCACCTTCTTGGACGTCAATTGCACCATTGCTGAAAACTTATTCATTTTGGTTGCACTGATTTGTGAATTTAGTCTTCCTACTTTGGAGGGTATATTGAGGAATCCATTCAGATGAACTTAATCATTCATAAAGTTTTACCCTTTCATAACAATACAACTGTCGGAACTGATAAAATTCTTGTTGAATAGTTCAGCTTTAACATATGGTAATAACATATCTACCAAGCAATTACCGTAATCCTGATATGCTTTGTCTTAATGATTAGGGTTTGTAGATTCATTAGGGTAGGCATCAAAGAAGTATAGCATATGTTTTAGCATAAACTGGGAGAGTTTGTGTAGGGGGGAAGAAGACTATGGCTCTGTTTGCTCCATGGATTTCATAAAAGAAAGGAAAGAAAACATCGAGGAAAACACTTGTCTTTGTTTGCTTTGTTTTTTTTTTTCCTTTGTTTGGTTTAACAAAGAAAAGAGTGAGGAAATAGGAAGGAAAAGAAAATAGGGTGATAACAAACTAAGAATTTTGAATTTTGTGAGTCACTTAGCTTCCTCTTTTGATTAAAAAAATTTCCCAGGTTACCAAGTTTGTAGCTTTTGGCTTAAAAGAGAGAAGAAAGAGGTTATAATTCTCTCTCTCTCTCTCTCTCTCTCTCTCTCTCTCCTTTTCGCTGTTCCAGTTTGATGGTTTTCAAAAAGAAGCTGTGCAAATGGTGAAAACATCGAAGGGGACATGGTGGCAGCTGATTCTCGTGCTACCGTGCAAGCATGGAAGGCTATATTTGTATGTAATTCGCGCTTTATGACTCAATTTCTTTTTTGATTTGCCAAAGATTTGGTTGTCTATGTTTTGGGTTACTTGGCCAATGATTAGATTTATTTTCATCCAATATATGCGATGCATTATGTGATGAAAAATGTTCATTTTGGCTAATGGGATTGATTGTTAGATACTTGTTCTCTTTTATACGTTTCTTCAATAGCAACCTAGTATTGCTTGTTTTTCGACAAAAACAAATAAAATAGAATTGCTTGTTTATATATGCATAATATATGCTGGATGATCTACACTAAATTGTACTTTTCATTTTTACCCTTTTCAAGTGACATTAAAAAAATTGAGTAATCATAGTTCAAATGTCATTTAGATTTATTGGGTATTTGTGTCATCTGGTTTGTAGCTAATTCCTTGGATACATTTTGAGTGATCCTATGTGTAGTATTACATTTTGTGCTCTACTATTTTCCTTTTACCTGGTGTAAACTGAGGTATTTTATTCACTGCTCAATTAGAGAATCATGAGTTTCCATTCACTTTCAGTCTTGTTCCTATGATAGCAATAAGACAGATTTAAGCAACATTGAAAATCACCATTGAATAGTGTTCCGTTTTCTTTGCATTTTGATGTAGAACTATTTTTTTTTTCCTACTAAAACTGCTTCTGTTGTGAATTTTACAGCATCACAATCTATGAAGAAAATCATCGAAATCAATTTCTATATGCTTGGCACAATGGCTGGAGGAGCAGCCGACTGCCAGTTTTGACACAGAAATCTGGGTATTTAGGTAATCCATAATCATTGGATTTGAACATTCCAAAAACTTTTACTTATGTTTTTCTAAATGACAGTACACCAATAGCTGAATAATATTCAGCATGATAATCAACGCTCTCCAGCCTATGTTTACTAATGTTTCATTCATTTTAGTCCTAACAAATTTAGTCAACTTTGTAACGGGCTTTACAATATACGCTACATCTCTTCACTCTGTGAGTTTAGGAAGAGTAAGATATATCAGTACAATGGATTTTGGAGTTGCAGTGACTCTATAGTTATTTGTGTGAGACTCAGACTAATTAGCAAATCATGTGCTTCGAGTGTGTGCTGTCTCTATTATGTCAAGGATCCAACAAAAATCAGTAGTAGGATTGAATGGTAACTTTTCAAAACAAGTTTTTGACCAGCTGGTGTACTGAACTTCACACACACGCGCACGCACACACATACACACATACACACACACATAGAGAGAGAGAGAGAGAGAGAGAGAGAGAGAGAGAGAGAGAGAGAGAGAGATTCATATGTACAAGGCTGCAACTTAGAAAAATAGCGAGCTTGCCTATTCTATAGGTGCTCATGTCCTAGCTTGGGAAGCTACCCAAAACATGACAAATTAGCACTGGGGGAAACGTTCATATCTCACACTTTAGGCCGTCAATTCGAAAAAGATATTGTGAGATAGTATTGGGAAATTCTACCCATTGTGTGATTGGAAAACAGTACATGTAAAATGTGCTTGCATGAAATTTTAATAAATAGTTTTTCCAAGTTATTTGAGTATTCTGGATTTTTTTTTTCAGGCGATCCAAGATTGAGAATTTGAGATAAGCAGAACATTTTGATTTGGTACATCAGCAATATCTACATCTATAGAGACTATACTAATAGTAGTAGAAAGGGGAAAGGAGGGGAACTGAAATCTTTTTTCCATCACCCATAGTTATAGCTAAACTATTAAACATTTTGTACAGATTATCTTTAGATTCTTACAAGGATAATTAATATGTAATTTTAACTAAATGCAACTAATTCAAGTTAACAAAAATAATACATTCACCCGCCAACCCACGTCTGTCGCTTCCTCCACATTTGTCTCCTGTCCGGCTGTCCTACTTGCACTCGCAGAGTACGTGTCAACTAGTTATTAAAGAAGTTGAGAATTTTTTTCCTACAAAGCCAATATCAAAGTTTGTAGGCACCAAAATGTAAACCTTGGACTATTCCTCGATGACTTGAGTGTTTTATTAGTTCCCAATTTGGGGCAGATGGCTCAATACATCATTAAAAAACTTGGGCTTTAGCGTCCAAGAACATTTATCTTTCAATCTTATAGAATATCCCTGCATACATGCAAGGGCTAATGGGCAATTTATTATTAATTTATTTGTTTTTGATTATTTCAGTGTCGTCTCCATGAACTGGCAAATAAGCGAAGGATTTCAATTGCAGAGGCTTCGAAATTACTAGCAAATATTCTAAATTCATATCGTGGGATGGGGTTATCTGTTGGGACCATGATTGCTGGATGGGGTGAAACAGTAAGGGGACTTGAAAATTTAAGTATGCTTATGTTTATTCTCCATGATTTGACCTCTTTTAATCCTTACTCTATTTTTTTCCTTCTCTAAGTATGCATTATAGGGTCCTGCGCTATATTACGTGGACAGTAAAGGAGGACGGTTGAAAGGAACAAGATTCTCTGTTGGATCTGGTTCTCCTTATGCTTATGGTGTCCTGGACAACAGGTGTGTTTCCTCCCATCCCCAAGTTTTGATCTGTGTTTTCACAGTTTGCTGGCTCAGACACATCTTAGTGATTCGTAGGGCATGTTTAGAATCACTTCCCTGATGCACGTTTGGGCTCAATAGG
Organism: Hydrangea macrophylla; assembly: GCA_033977485.1. Classification (NCBI taxonomy): domain Eukaryota; kingdom Viridiplantae; phylum Streptophyta; class Magnoliopsida; order Cornales; family Hydrangeaceae; genus Hydrangea; species Hydrangea macrophylla. Next base: position 38,281,055 of record CM066990.1, read on the forward strand.
GCCAAAAGACATATAGTAGCCTTTTGGATAGAATCTAGGAAGCACTTTAGATCCCTAAATGCCCGTTTTAGCTGAAGCAGGTCTAGGTGCTTCAGTCCAAATGAAATGCGGGAAGCAACTTAGGGGGTACCAAGTTTTCCTTGGTTTTCATGTTGTTGTACACTTGTTAGCTGTTGGAATAACCTAAAGCTTAGAGATACAAGATACTGCTAGCTATGCATTAAGCACTCCATATGTTGGAGAAAATTCCTAAGTGATGGCTGGGATACTTAGATGGTTTTATTTATGTATTTTGGGGTTCCTTGACTGCTTGTGTAGCTTGGATGTATTCCGCCTTTGAGGAGTAATATCAATAAACTGTTTAAAAAAATGGCCCAACAAGTTGTAATTTGGTACCAATTGTTGTAAAATTTGTAAGTTTTGATATTGAAGTTACCATTTTGGAACCTACTAGCAAAAATAAGATTGAAAAGAAATGATAATGAAAAATAAAAAATAAAAATTCTTTACCCCAAAGTGATCGTGTGTCATGTAATTCATTCAGTGGAGGTACACTTGCAATCTCTATTAATACTTGAAACATGTTCTTTGTTATCTGTCCTTGATTTTGATTTTTTGGGCTCTTAGAGTAAATCCAAACTTAAAGTAGAGCCGTACTGACTCAAACTTAAAGTAGAACAATACCTTTTTATTTTTATTTTTATTTTTTGACAAGTGCGAAAACTTTTTATTTACCAGGATGGGTCTCGTTTAGTTGCTAGATTTTTAGCGGTTTCGTGCGATAATAGATGGAGCACACAGTTTATACTTGGCAATATATGAGATACCTGTCTATGGGAAATGAAAGCAATCAAATTGATTCAAATTTCTCATCATTTTTTCTTTAATGTTTTAGGCTTCGAGTTATTGGAAGGCAGCCGACGCCGGATGAATTTTATTTTTAGATTTGCACAGGCATGTACTGAAGTGACATTTTTGGACATATTTAAGTGTAATATTTGTATGAGTCAATATTCAGTGTTGGATTTAATTTTTTAATTTGATTATTAATTGAGTATTAATTTTGTTGTTGGAATTGATTATTGAGCTGCATTTAATTTTGTACAGGGTGGTATAATATTTATATATGCAATCACCATTTAAAAAAAAAAAAAAACTTAGAAACATTTATGTCACTTTTAAGAAAACTCACATAAATAAAAAGCATTTATGTCACTTTTAAGACAACAGATATTGATAAATGCACATTTATGTCACTTTTACAGTATTTATGTCACTTTTAAGACTTTGATGTAATAATTTTGTTTGGTATTTATGTCACTTTTTTACTTTTATGTCACTTTATGTTAAAAGTGACATAAATAAAACACTATTTATGTAACTTTTAAGTATTTATGTCACTTTTTAATAACATATGTGTTGGTATTTATGTCATTTTTTTTACTTTTATGTCACTTTAGGTTAAAAGTGACATAAATAAAATGGTATTTATGTCACTTTTAAATATTTATGTCACTTTTTATTAACATATGTGTTGGTATTATGAAACATTTATGTCACTTTTATAAAATATTTATGTCACTTTTAAAACATTTATGTCGCCTCCATTTATGTCACTTTTTATTAGAAAAAAAAGTGACATAAATACATATTTATGCCACTTTTTAAGTGACATAAAAAGTTTTTTTCCTTGTAGTGAGGTGACCAAAGGCTATGGATAATGGCATGCCAAGGTCGGTGAAGATTCTTGACTTACAGGTTTGGCTTGATTTCGGGTTCGACTTTGAGCTTGAGCCAGTTTTGGATCCAGATATGGGCTTGGAATAGCTCTTTGGTTAGATGGGATTGGGTTTGAATATGGGCTTTGGTGATAGGCTGGGTTTGGGCATGGGCTTTGGTGATTGGTTGGGCTTGGATGTGGATTTTGGTGCTTGGCCGGGTGATCCATTATTCTCTTCTCCAATTTGTTCATCACTACCTCATTCAAACTCACTTGCTTTTTGAGTAGCTGATAGAGCTCAAGCGTTACCCTCTCCAATTGATTCACCCTTGAGTTCTGTTGCTCAATAGTGGCTTGCAGCTCAACTCTTAAGGCCATTGGCGGATCAATCTTAAGATGATGGTCCATGTTCTCTTAAAATCAAGAAGACGAACCCAAGAAGATTAGAAGTGTCCTCACTAGGGGATCTGGTTATTCCACTTTTTCTACAGGTTCACGACATGAAAAGGCCCGCATGCAGAATTGAATAGTAAGGGATTTTTGAGGGACTTTATTCTTAATTGGGAAGAAGATGTTATGAGTTTGTATGCTACACGTATGTAATGGTATCGATTGGTGAGAGTGCAAAATGTACATGCTCTTATGATTTGATGCATGCAGTGCACACATAGCACACGAATGAAATGCAAGTGTGTGTGTGCCTACTCTATATGCCAAAGCAAAGGAAAATTCCAATCCTAACTGGTAAACACATAAGCACATAAAATCCTCAGCCATGTCAAGTGCAATAATTTCTCCTCTCGTTGTGATCCCCACTACCCGTTCAAAGGTTTTTTTTTTTTTTTTTTTTTAAATTTTCAAAATTCATTTAAAAAGCATTTCTTTAGAACGATGAGATCTTTCAAAAACAATTCTCAAGAATTTTGAATCTTTAATTTAAGAATGAGGATGTAAAAACATTTCTTAATAAAAGACGATTAGATTGAAATTCTGCTTTGAAATTCATTTGAAAAGCGTTTCTTTTAAAAACAATTCCCTTGATTTTTGGGTTCTTCAAGGATGAGGATGTGCAAATATACCTCAACAATGGTTGACTTGGAATTTTAGTCAAAAGCGAACTCTAAAGATTTTTGAAAGAGCAGTTAAATGCTTTAAAATCAAAATCTATTTATTTTTCAAAGATGTATTTAAAATTCTCTGGGGTAGATGGATCACATTATCAGACCATTACCGTACTTTTCATTAATTTAGATACTTACAAGGTCAATGATGCTTAGCTAATCATGATATAAAGAGTATAATCTTGTAATCAAAATTCGGCATGTTCTCCAAATATAGTGGAATATGAGGAGAAATTGTCAAAAGATGATTAAAAGATTATACATCTTTCATCAAGCAAGTATCGTCATCATCTCACATAATCCCTTCTGGGCATACAAAACTTCCTAGCATATAATCCTAATCAAGAGTTGATTTCCTAAGATTGAAAGGTTCTATGGAAACTACTATGCAAAAGCTGGGTTTTGGTCAAATAAGGGACCCTCGACACACACCCGATAGGATGCTTCATATACCAAATCATGGTACGAGATCAAGGGTGATCACACAGTCCCATGATAACTTGACCGACCGGGTTGCCCCGAGCCTCCGAGGTCATAGTTCCGTGCAATCGACTGGCTGGACATGCAAGTGAAATGCAACATGCACACAAAGATTAATTAATTCGATTAAAAAGATATTTTTCCAGTCTAATCCAAAAGTGAACCCAAAATCAGAATTCTGGTCTGCGAAACCAGAGATTCTGGGTTCGATCCCCAGCAGAGTCGCCAGATTGTGGATATCGCAATTTTTCTTACCCACAGCTTTTTCTTTTCAAGTTCTTTTAAATTTCAAATTCAAAACAAATAAGTCGCCACTTAATTTTTAAAAGGAAAAATTAAGAAACCATTTTTAAAGCAAACGGATCTTTTTAGAAACCAGAGATTAACTAGGTCCGGGGATTATGGAATGAGAGAGAAAGGAGCCCGTCGGACTAAAACACCCTCTCTCATCCTATCTTGCGATAGGCCTCTACTCAACATCCTTTTAATCGAATTATTAATTTAAATGTGCCCTCAACTAATACATATACACTACACAGACATGTCAAAATGGTGTAAAATTACCAATTTACAAAATATCATTCAAAAGCCACGTAATTCAAGTAGCAAGCAATATGATATGCAATCAAGAACAAGAAAACTTACCCGGGATCCAGCCGCAGATATTAAACGTGCAATGCATGCGATTTAAATAAAAACTAGGAAAAGAGTCTCTAATCCATATATACAAGTAAAGCAAGACCTAATTCTAGGGTGTCGCGCGTTCAGTTGAAAAATTGATAAAATAAAGATAAACTAAAGAGGAATTCAAGAAATCATACCTTAATAGCGCTACAAAACAAAGGGTTAGTCCACATGATATACAATATATAAAGTTGGATCTTAAATAACAATCCTAGATTTCTAGCTTAAATCTATCAAATGTAATTAAATCTAAAGCAACCAAGTCCTAATTATAAGTGTCAAGCCATATGAATATGTACATGAAAAGAATAAATTATTGGAGTACTCAATGATTTAGATCACTTAAACTTTGAATTCAAGCTTAACTAATCATTATTGAAACATGGTTTGAGCTCTAGGTCATAGAAAAGTCATTTGGACCATTATTTACAAAGTTGGTCAAATCTGTCATAAAATTATAAAAATTGCAGAGAGCAGACCAGATCTTTAAAAAACTAAAAGGCATGCTTCCCGTGATTTGATCTTGATTATTTTTGGACACAAGATGCCTCTGTGTGTCTAGTTTCGAAATCAAAAGGAAAATCAAAGTTTCAACGGTTAGATCGTAGGGAAAAGGACAAACACCAGACATCACTCAGAGATGTACAACTCTCTGTCCAGAGATTTTGTTTGATTTTTTAAAAATAGCAAAAAGATCAGAAATGCATTGTTCTTTTTAGGGTATCTTCCTAACACATTAATCGACTTAGAAAAAATTATTTTGGGTCACAAATACTTGATTAAGGTTCTAATTTGCTTATTTCAAAAGGGTATTGTTGTTCTGAAACTCTGGGCAGATTGTAGTGTCTTCACAAAACTCATGACCAAACCACTTTAAACATGAAATCTCCTTAAAATAAAAATTGCAATGGTAGAACTTTGAGTTATAGTCATTTTTCCTTTGGTTTCATTCAGTTTCAACGGTTAGATTTCCAACTAAAAATCCTTGATCAAAAATAGTTTATGAATCCACTGTTTCATTGTCAAGTTCAACTTTTATTTGTTAACCCCAACTATTAAACCATGAAGTTGGGTTTAAACCAAACCACTTCTCCTACCACTTGATGGTCATTGGAGATCAAGACATGACTAAAACTCATGAGTTTTCAAGGAATATAAGGAGACTCCATGAAAACTCAAGCTTAGAGTTCCCAAACCATGGTAGGGGTTTGGATTCATCTACTTGTTCTTAATAAAATGATAATCAACTTTAAATCTCATGTGAATCATAAGCTTACATGGGACTAAAAGATCAAACTTATGAGATTCAAGTGAGATATGGAAGATCCCCAAGAGTCTCAAGGGAAGAGCATAAACAAGAAAAAGAGAAGAAAAATCAACGAACTAGCTCATGAACTTCAAGAGGATATAAAGAAGATCCCATGAAATTCCAAGTTAGAGAATCCAAGTCATGAATATGGACTTGGATCCATCTATTTGTTTACAAAGTGAAGTGATGATCAAACTTTGACTCCCATGTGAAGCATAAGCTTACATGAGATTCAAAAGATCAAACTCAAGAGCTTTCAAGAGAGATATTGAAGATCTCCAAGAATCTCAAGAGAAAAAAAAGAAGAAATGAAATCAAGAAATCTAAGTGAGCAAGTGCTCTAAATCCATAAAAGAAAACCAACAAGAGTAGAGTATCACATCCAGCTATCCTCAAAATTCTATATTTTGAAGATCTTCCAAGCTCTTCTTTCAAATTCTTCTCCCAATGTTCTCTCTTCTACCCAAATGTTCTTCTCTCAAAAGTTCTCCTAAATTCCTCTCAAATTCCCCCAATATTTTTTTGTCTTGGTCCCCCCCCCGGGCTCTGTGAAGATACCTCTTATTATATAGACAAAAACACCTAGGTAATTTCAGCAAATTCGGAGTAAAAGACAGGTGTAAATGCCTTATTTGGTGGTACAATACGTACTTCCTGAAAATAGACAGACTGCTGCATAGGGCGGCATTCAAAAATCTCTTGCGGCAGTTAGTGGATGCCGCTGCGACACTCCGTGAAAGCCGCGGCGGCACTCCATGACTGCCGCGCGGCACTTACTGAGAGCCGCACCAAATTATTGATTGCCGCATTTATGTCAGCCTTACTTTATCAGTTTTTTTGTTTTTATCCGCATACATATATGTATTGTACCACAAAATATGGACTGTTAAAGTAATCGGTAGTCAGAAATTGTCGGCGGCACTCAGTAAATGCCAGGCCGGCATTCAGTGACAGCCGTTCGGCACTCACCGAATGCTGTTCGGCACTCACTGAGTGCCGCGAAATACTTCCGTGTGCCGTTTTTTGTTGAACTTCCCTTTTTAGGTCTTTTCTTTCCCCCTTTTTCTTAAAGATACTTATTTTCGAAGATCTTTTCCAAAAAATGATATTTTATACCTGAATTCTCCTAAATACCTGGTATTTTCTTCTTTCTGTGAAATTTTATCGCGTTTGGAGAACTTTTTGAAGAGCTTGGAATGCTTCGAATCTTTCGGTCCTTATCATCATTGGACGTGGAGGTGACGCTCTCCTAAATTCGACGTTTGGTCAAAATTGGGGTGTCTACACCTGGACTTAACCAGATTACTACTTGCACGATTACCTACACTTGGGTATAGCACACAAGCGCACACAGAATAATTCTCGTGTCACCCGCCAAGTTGAAGAGCCCGCCAAGTTGAAAAGTCCACCCGGTAAGAGGAAGTTTTGTCGCTTCCACCAACACCACGGGCATGACACAGAGGATTGCTTTAAGCTTAAGATTGTCATTGAGAAGCTAATCGAGCAGGGTCACCTAGCCAAATTCGTGGCAGCAGACAGACGACCTCGGCAAGAAAACTGGGCTCCTAAGCAGCCGCGACCCCTCGAGCAAATCAATATAATCTCCAGAGGCATTTTAGGCGGAGGGGATTCACAGTCGGCCAGGAAGAGGCATGCCCGGGCATCCCAATTAGATATCGAGCATGTCTATTCCACCCGTTCTCCCCCAAACGATGTGTTGACGTTCTCATTCGAGGACATGCTAGACCTACACTACCCTCATGATGATCCGCTAGTGGTGACGCTCTCCATAACAAACTACGTGTTAAAAGGGTGTTGGTAGACACAGGCAGCTCCTCTGACATCATGTTTATCTCAGCATTCGATCAGCTCGGGATATCCAGGGATCAGTCCTGACTGATGGCCACTCCCCTAGTAGGGTTTAACTAGTCCAGCACCTAACCGTTCGGTACCATCGAGCTCCCGGTTCTCATGGGAGTCTACCCTCAGCAGGCATCTGTACTGGCAAGCTTTGTGGTCATGGAAGATCCATCTGCGTACAATGTCATCCTTGGGAGGCCAACCCTCAACAAGGCCAGGACGGTCGTATCAACTTACAGCATGGTGGTTAAATTCTCAACCCCTTAAGGGCCCGGGAGCTTACGCAGAGACCAAGCCATCGCCCGGAGTCGCTATATCAGTTCCTTGCACCAGGAAACCATTACGAAAATGCTAAACATACAGGAGATGGACCCTAGAGACAAAAGTGATGGAGTGGGTCCAATGGAAGAGCTAGAACAGGTGGTGTTGGATCCTTGGTTTCCTGATCGGACCATCAGAATTGGCACTCTCTTAGAGCCAGGCCTCAAGGAAGAGTTGGTTCAATTTCTGCAACAGAGCCAGGATGTTTTCGCTTGGTGCCATGAAGATATGCCCGGGATTAACCCCCGGATAATGTCTCACCGACTTAACGTCAATCCAGAATCCCGGCCGGTGAAGCAGAAAAGACGGGGAATGGCCCCCGAAAGGCAAACAACGGTGTCTGAAGAAGTAGAGATGCTCGTGAAAGCAAAATCTATCTGAGAGGTCTACTATCCCGACTGGTTAGCAAACGTAGTATTGTTCAAGAAAAGCAATGGGAAGTGGAGGATATGCATGGACTTAACCGATCTGAATAAAGCCTGCCCCAAGGACTGCTATCCACTGCCCAGGATAGATCTCCTTGTGGACTCTACAGCCGGTCATGCGCTCCTCTTATTCATGGACACCTATTCCAGGTACAATCAGATCAGTATGTACCCCAAGGACGAAGAAAAAACCTCATTCATCACAGATCAGGGGACCTACTGCTACAAAGTCATGCCCTTCGACCTCAAAAATGCCGGGGAGACCTATCAACTCTTGGTCAATCACATGTTCAAGAACTTGATCGGGAAATCTATGAAGGTCTACGTTGATAATCTGCTAGTCAAAAGTCGGGACGAGTCTGACCATCTAGAGCATTTAGCCGGGCCTTCAGTATTTTGAGGAAGTTCGGGATAAGGTTAAACCCGGCCAAGTGCACATTTGGCGTCTCGTCTAGGAAGTTTCTTGGGCACCTGGTCAGCAGTCGGGGAATCGAAGCCAACCCTGAGAAAATTAAGGTCATCGCAAACATGCGGTTACCCAGGTCAACCAAGGAAGTTCAGAGCTTGGTCGGGCGGCTCGCTGCATTGAACAGATTTATTTCCCGAGCCACCGACCGGTGTCTGCCATTTTTCAAAATCCTCCGCTAGGCCTTTCAATGGTCAGAAGAGTGCGAGGAGGCATTCCAGGAACTCAAGAAGTACATGGTATCGCCCCCTCTACTCTTAACACCCGTGCCAGATGAGGAATTGTTCCTGTACTTGGCAGTATCACCATCGGCGGTTAGCTCGGCCCTCATCCGAGAAGAACACGGGATACAATTCCCAGTCTACTATACTAGCCGAGTGCTTCAAGGGGCAGAAAGCAGATATTCCCGGATCAAGAAGCTCGCTTTCTTCCTCATCACCTCTGCTCAGAGACTCTGTCTGTACTTTTAAACCCACGTCATCGTGGTCCTTACAGTCTAACCTCTCTGCCAAATCTTGAGCAGGCCCGAGACGTCCGGGAGGCTCATTAAATGGGCCTTGGAGTTAGAAGAGTTTGAAGTGGTCTACCGACCTCGAACGACAATCAAAGGACAAGCCGTCACAGACTTTCTCGTTGAGTTCACATACCCGGAGGATCCGATAGAAGAGCTCGCCCCGCCAAATCTACCGCCCGGTTACAGTCAAGCATCCCAACCTGGACACTTTACATAAACGGGTCTTCTAACAAATAGAGTAGCAGGGCAGGAATCATCCTGACCACACCGGAGGGGATCAAGCTCGAGTATGCGCTTGGGTTCAGATTTGAGGCCTCCAATAATGAGGCCGAGTACAAAGCCCTACTGGTCGGATTACAAATGGCAACCTCAATGGGTGCACTGTAGATTCAAGGGTACAACGACTCTCAGTTCTTGGTAAATCAAGTCAATCAAGAGTATGAGGCTTGAGAAAATAAAATGATAGCTTATCTAGCCCTTGTCCGAGCAGTTTCAAAGAAACTTCAGGGGTTCTCCGTCATGTAGATACCTAGGGAGGAGAACACTAGGGCCAACCGGTTAGCTCGCCTTGCTTCATCTTTTGAGTCAGACTTGCACGGGATAAGGATAGAGCACCTACCCAAGCCAAGTGTGTTCAACTCGGAATGCATGGAGGTAGAACCAGTCGCCTCAGAACCTAGCTGGATGGACCCAATCATAGCACTTCTGGCAACAGGTGCGTTGCCAGATGGAAAAGAAGAAGCCCGTCGGGTTAAATATCGAGCGGCAAGCTACTACGTTATTGATGGCATCCTCTACAAAAGGGGATTTTCTATACCGTAACTCTGCTGTGTCCTCCCTGAACAGGTCTGTGGATATCGCAATTTTTGTTACCCACAGCTTTTCTTTTAAAGTTCTTTTTCATTTTAAAACACAAAACAATGAGTCGCCACTTAATTTTTAAAAGGAAAAATTAAGAAACCATTTTTAAAGCAAACTGATCTTTTTAGAAACCAGAGATTAACTAGGTCCGGGGATTATGGAATGAGAGAGGAAGGAGCCCGTCGGACTAAAACACCCTCTCTCATCCTATCTTGCGATAGGCCTCTACTCAACATCCTTCTAATCGAATTATTAATTTAAATGTGCCCTCAAATAATACATATGTATAAAATATACATTACAAAAGCATGTCTAAAGGGTGTAAGATTGCAAGTGATAAAATATCATTCAAAAGCCACGTAATTCAGGTAGCAAGCAATATGATATGCAAATAAGGAACTAGAGGACTTACCCGGGATCCGGCCGTGAATATTTAAACGTGCAAATGCATGCAAATAGATAAAATCTAGGAAAAGAGTCTCTAATCTATATGTACAAGTAAAGCAAAACCTAATTCTAAGGTGTCGCGCATTAAGTTAAAAAATCGATAAAATTAAAATAAACTAAAGAGGAGTTCAAGAAATCATACCTTAATAGCGCTACAAAATAAAGGGTTAGTCCACATGATATGCAATATATAAAGTTGGATCTTAAATAACACTCCTAGACTTCTAGCTTAAATCTATCAAATATAATTAAATCTAAAGCAACCAAGTCCTAATTATAAGTGTCAAGCCATATGAATATGTACATGAAAGGAATAAATTATTGGAGTAATCAATGATTTAGATCACTTAAACTTTGAATTCAAGCTTAACTAATCATTATTGAGACATGGTTTGACCCTCAACTCATGAAAATATCATCTAAGCCATTATTCATAAGATTGGTTAAAATTATTGCAGAATTTTGAAAATTGCAGAGAGCAGACCAGAACTTTAACAAAATAGAAAGCATGATTCCCATGGTTTGATCTTAATGATTCTTGGAAACAAGATGCCTCTGTGTGTCTTGTTTACAAATCAACAAGAAAATCAAAGTTTTAACGGTTAGATCTCTAGGAAAAGGACAAACACCAGACATCACTCAGAGATGTACAACTCTCTGTCCAGAGATTTTGTTTGATTTTTTAAAATTAGTAAAAGACTCAGAAATGCTTTGTTCTTTTTAGGGTGACTTTCTAACACATTAATCTACTTAGAAAAAATTATTTCGGGTCACAAATAGTTTATTAAGGTTCTGATTTACTTATTTCAAAAGAGTGTTACTGTTCTGAAACTCTGGACAGATTTTAGTGACTTCACAAAACTAATGACCAAACCACTTTAAACATGAAATCTCCTTAAAACAAAAATTACAGTGGTAAAACATTGTGTTATTGACACTTTCCCGTTGGTTTCACTTGATTCCAAAGGTTAGATTTCGAACTAAAAATCTTTGATCAAAACCGGTTTATGAATCCACTGTTTCATTGTCAAGTTCAACTTTTATTTGTTAACCGCAACTATTAAACCATGAAGTTGGGCTTAAACCAAACCATTTTCTCCTACCATTTGATGGTCATTGGAGGCTAAAGACCTTTATATTTGTAGATTTCAAATGAAGTATGAATAGGCTTCATGAAATCTCAAGATAATGAATCCAAACCATGGAGATGGGCTTAGACTCAAACTACTTCCTCCTACCACTTGATGGTCATTGGAGATGAAGACATGACTAATACTCATGAGCCTTCAAGAATCTCAAGAGAGGAGTATAAACAAATATATCAAATACTCATTGGTTTTAAGAAATATGGAGGGGATTCCATGAAACCTTAAGTTAAGGAATCCTAAACCATGGTAGGGGCTTAGATTATTTACTTGCTCTTGTACAAAGGATGATCAACCTTGACTCTCATGGGGGAGCACAAGCTCACATGAGATCAAGGGATCCAACTCATGAGATTCAAGTGAAGTATGGAGGACTTCCAAGAATCTCAAGAGAGAAGTATAAACAAAGAAAAGGAAAAGAAAGAACTAAAAGAAAATGCAATTAAAATTTGCAAGTTCACTAATAATACTTCTAAAAAGGTTAATCAAAAGACCAAGTAGTTTTAAAATTAGTAGTTCAAAAGAATGAAGAAAAACAACTTGTAGTTAGAGGATCACCTCCAAACTATCTTCAAAGCTTCTCTCCTTTGAAGATCTTCCAAGCTCTTCTCTCTATTTTTTTTTAAACTCTCTCTCAAAATATATGTTAGTGTAGTGGTAACCACCTCTTGTATGTTGTATATTTTTTTGTTGTCTCCTCCCAAGGAAGATCCTCCTTCTTTTATAGACAAGATTACCAAGTATTTTTAGTGAATTCGGAGTAAAAGACAGGTGTAAATGTCTCATTTGGTGGTACAATATGTACTTCCTGAAATTAGACAGGCTGCTGTACAGGGCGGCAGTCAAAAATCTCTTGCGGCAGTCAGTGGATGTCGCTGCAGCACTCCGTGAAAGCCGTTGCGGCATTCAATGAATGCCGCGCGGCTCTCAGTAAGTGCCGCGCCAAACTATTGATTACCGCGTTTTTGTCAACCTTACTTCATCAGTTTTTTGTTTTTATCCGCATACATATACGTACTGCACCACGAAATACGGACTTTAAAAGCAAACGGCAGTCAAAAAATGTTGGCGGCACTCAGTAAATGTCGGGCCAAAATTCGGTGACTGCCGTTCGGCACTCACCAAATGCCGTTCGGCACTCACTGAGTGCCGTAAAATACTTTCGTGTGCCGGTTTTTGTTGAACTTCCCCTTTTTAGGTCTTTTCTTTCCTCCTTTTTCTTAAAGATACTTATTTTCGAAGATCTTTTCCAAAAAAGACATTTTATACCTGAATTCTCCTAAATACCTGGTATTTTCTTCTTTCTGTGAAATTTTATTGCGTTTGGAGAACTTTCTGAAGAGCTTGGAATACTTCGAATCTTTCAGCCCTTATCATCATTGGACGTGGAGGTGACGCTCTCCTAAATTCAACGGTCGGTCAAAATCGGGGTGTCTACAGTTTACCCCTCTTTGACAGAGCTTGTGGGGCAACGCGTCCCATAAGTGAATGTCAAAGCCTGTGTGAAGACAGGCCTTTTGATCCGACCGTCGGTTTTAGGAAAAACAAAACGAGTTGCAAAAGAAAACATGCGCGCGGCAGCGGTTTACACTAGTCGTGCTCAATGGTGAGCTGCCTACGTATCCATTCAGGAATCAGACCAAGACGTAGTTCGAGCACGGGGTCAAACACACACAAACGCAAGTAGTCACACGGATGGATGCACCTATCCTATCGTGATGCGCATGCTATGTAATGGTATCCATGAATAGACCTGGTTATGTAAGCGTCATGCTTATCATGTCTTCCCTACGTATGACGCACGTTACATGTTGCGTTGGTCAAGGAAGATTACCGTATTCTTGACCGATGCAGAAAAAATCTGTCGCAGGGGCTAAGAAGACGTTTTTGATTTGATTTCGAAGGTTGACGCAAATCTGTTGCGAGAATCGAGAATGTAAATCTGTTACGCGGATCGAGAATATAAATCTGTTATATTCTCAGACAGAGGGTTGACGCAAATCTGTTGCGAGAATCGAGAATGTAAATCTGTTACACTCTCACAATAAAGAATCGATGTAAATCTGTTACGTGGATCGAGAATGTAAATCTGTTATATTCTCAGACAGAGGGTTGACGCAAATCTGTTGCGAGAACCGAGAATGTAAATCTGTTACACTCTCACAACAAAGAATCGACGTAAATCTGTTACGTGGATCGAGAATGTAAATCTGTTATATTCTCAGATAGAGGGTTAACGCAAATTCGTTGCGAGAACCGAGAATGTAAATTCGTTACATTCAAAACAAAGGATCGACGTAAATTTGTTATGAGCATCGAGAATATAAATTTGTTATATTCTCAAAATGGGGGTTAACGCAAATTCGTTGCGAGAACCGAGAATGTAAATTCGTTACATTCAAAACAAAGGATCGACGTAAATTTGTTATGAGGATCGATGATATAAATTTGTTATATTCTCAAAATGGGGGTTAACAAAAATTCGTTGCGAGAACCGAGAATGTAAATTCGTTACATTCAAAACAAAGGATCGACGTAAATTTGTTACGAGGATCGAGAATATAAATTTGTTATATTCTCATAACGAGGTGATCAAAACTTCGGAGCCCACCAGCTCAAATCTACTCTAGTTTTTTTATTTTTTATTTTTTTATTTTTATTTTTATTTTTTTTAAGGTTCTTTTGAAATTTATAGCCTGCGGGCTTAATTTTATCTTTATTTTCAAAATCTAGAACCCACAGGTTCAAATTCATCTTAATTTTCAAAATGTGGAGCCCGCGGGCTCAAATTCATTCTAATTTTTTGAAATTTGTAGTTAATTTAAACCTAAAAACGACCCCGGGGGCCAAAAGTGCAATGAGGGAAAATTTTGGGGGACTCAAGTTCAATTTTCAGGACCTGATTTGAATTCTTGGGGGAAAAATGAAGGGTCTTTGAACCGACTTAACCGCGGCACATGCGACTTTTCGCGGCAGTCAGTGACTGCCGTGCGGCACTCACGGAGTGCCGTTGCGGCAGCCAGCGAGTGCCGCTCGGCAGTTCACCTACTGCCGGGCACGAAAAATCAAGTGCCGCGATTGAGCGGCAGTGGCTTAAACCGTCGGGTTCATTTCCTTTCATTTTATTCTCTCAACTCTTTTTGACTCGAAATCTCTCTGGAGAAAATTTTCCTCTTTCTTTTTTCTTGCTTGGATTGATTTACCGGGGCTTTCAGGTTAGTTCTACTCGATCAAAACTCAGTTAATTGCTTTCATTTCGTTGTTTTTCTGGATTTTTCATGAATTTAACGCGCGAATCTCTCTTTCTCTTTGACAGATTATGGCGAGCGGTTCGGGGAGAAGGAAGAAGGCCAAGTATATGGCTGTGGATATCGCATTTTTCTTACCCACAGCTTTTCAAAATCAAATTAAAAAACAAATGAGTCGCCACTTAATTTTTAAAAGGAGAATTAAGAAACCATTTTAAAAGCAAACTGATCTTTTAGAAACCAGAGATTAACTAGGTCCGGGGATTATGGAATGAGAGAGGAAGGAGCCCGTCGGACTAAAACACCCTCTCTCATCCTATCTTGCGATAGGCCTCTACTCAACATCCTTTTAATCAAATTTATTAATCTAAGCATGCCCTCAACTAATACATATATACATATACATCACAAAAGCATGTCCAAAGGGTGTAAAATTGCAATTGACAAAATACCATTCAAAAGCCACATAATTCAGGTAGCAAGCGATATGATATGCAATAGAGAACAAGTGAACTTACCCGGGATCCAGCAGCGATTGTAAACGTGCAATGCATGCGAACAAAAGAAAATCCTAAAAAAGAGTCTCTAATCACATATACACATAAGGAAAAACCTAATTCTAAGGTGTCGCGCATTAAGTCGAAAAATCAATAAAATTAAGAAATTAAGATAAACTAAAGAGGAGTCCTAGAAATCATACCTTAATAGCGTTACAAAACAAAGGGGTAGTCCACATGCTTCACATAATAATAATATGATATCAAACAATCAATCCTAATTCTCTAGCTTATACCTAGCAAGCAATGAAATCCAACTTTATCCAATTACTAATTCTAATTATAAGCATTAATGTACATGAATTCATGAATATGAACAAGAGTAGGCTATTAACTATGAATTTATTCATTGATTTGAATCATTTGGCTTTGAGATTTAAGTCTAATTAATCATTATTAAGTTATGGTTTAAGCCCTAAGTCATAAGAGAATCATTTGGGCCATTATTTACAAAGTTGGTCAAATGTGTCATGAAATTCTGAAAATTGCAGAGAGCAGACCAGAACTTTAAGAAAATCAAAAGCACGTCTCCCATGGTTTGATGTCGGTGAATTTAGGACACAAGATGCCTCTGTCAGTCTAGTTTCCAAATGAAAAAGAAAATCGAGGTTTAAACGGTTAGATCTCCGGGAAAAGGACAAGAACCAGACGTCACTCAGAGATGTACAACTCTCTGTCCAGAGATATTGTTTGATTTTTTAAAAATAGCAAAAAGATGAGAAACACTTGGATCGTTTTAGGGGATCTTCCTAACACATTAAGGTACCCAGAAAAAATTATTAGAGACCCCAAAAACTCCATTAGACCTCTGATTTATGAATTTCAAAATGGACATGCTGTTCTGAAACTATTCTGAAACTCTGGACAGATTGTGGTTGGCTCACAAAACCCATGATCAAACCCTTCTAAACATAAAACCACCTTAAAGCAAAAATTACAGTGGTAGATTATTGTGTTATTGACACTTTCCCGTTGGCTTCACTTGATTTCAACGGTTAGATTTTGAACTAAAAATCTTTGATCAAAAACAGTTTGTGAATTCACTACTTTCATTTGTCAAGTTCAACTTTTATTTGTTAACCCCAACTATTAAACCATGAAGTTGGGTTTAAACCAAACCACTTCTCCTACCATTTGATGGTCATTGGAGGCTAGAGACTTTTATATTTGTAGATTTTAAATGAAGTATGAATAGACTTCATGAAATCTCAAGATGATGAATCAAAACCATAGGGATGAGTTTAGACCCAAAGTACATTCTCCTACCACTTGATGGTCATTGGAGATGAAGATATGGTTAATACTCATGGGTCTCAAAGGAATATAGAAGGGATTCCATGAAACATCAAGCTAGAGGACTCAAGTCATAAGCATGGACTTGGATCCATCTATTTATTTATAAAAAGTGATGATCAAACTTTGACTCCCATGTGAAGTATAAGCTTACATGAGATTCAAAACATCAAACTCAAGAGCTTTCAAAGGAGATATTGAAGATCTCCAAGAATCTCAAAAGAAGAACATAAACAAGGAAAATAGAAGATGGATCAAAGAACTAGGAAGTAAGGACTTCCAAGTTTACTTAACAAACTCTAAAACTTAATCAAGAAAAACTAAATGATTTGTAAATTAGAAGCTCAAAAGAAAGAAAACACAACTAAGATTAGAGGGTCACCTCCAAACTATCCTCAAAGTTTCTCTCCTTTGAAGATCTTCCAAACTCTTCTTCAAACTCTCCAAACTCTCTTTTTTTTCTCTCCAAAAAATGTTGGTGTAATGGTAGTTTTTTTTGTGTTTTCCCTTCCTTTTTTTTGTCTCCCCTTTTCAATGAAGATACCTCTTCTTATATAGACAAAAATACCCAGGTAATTTCAGTAAATTCGGAGTAAAAGACAGGTGTAAATCCCTCATTTGGTGGTACAATATGTACTTTCTGAAATTAGGCAGACTGCTGCCCAGCGCAGCAGTCCAGAAACTTTCGCGGCAATCCGTGAATGCCACCGCGGCAGTTCATGACTGCCGTCGCGGCACTACGCGACTGCTGCCCGGCATTCATCAAATGCCGCGGAAATTAATGGATTGCAGCGTTTTTGTTAGTCTTACTTTATCAGTTTTTTGTTCTTATTCGCATACGCATACGTATTGCACTGCAAAATACAGACTTTAAACGTGAACGACAGTCAGAAAATGTTGGCGGCACTTGGTGAATGCCGGACCGGCACTCCCTGACTGCCGTGCGGCACTTAGTGAGTGCCGCGGCAGTCTGCCGTGTGCCGTTTTTAGCTAAGATTCCCTCTTTAGGTATTCCTTCTTTTCAAAGCAAATTATTTTTGAAGATGTTTTTCGAAAATTGTGTTTTATATCCGAATTCCCCTAAATACCTGGTATTTTCTCCTTTCTGTGAAATTTTATCGCGTTTTGGAGACTTTTTAAAGAGCTTGGAATACTTCAAATCTTTCGGTCCTTATCATCATCGGACTTGGAGGTGACACTCTCCTAAATTCGACGTTAGGTCAAAATTGGGGTGTCTACAGTTTGCCCCTCTTCGGCAGAGCTTGTGGAGCAACGCGTGCCACAAGTGAATGTCGAAGCCTGTGTGAAGACAAGCCTTTGACCAGACCGTCGAATTTAGGTAAAAAAAAATGCGTTGCAAAAGAGAACATGCGTACGGCAATGGTTCATGCTGGTCGTGCTCGATGATGAGCTGCCTACGTATCCATTCAGGAATCAGACCAAGACGTAGTTTGGGCAGGAGCCAAACATACACAAACGCAAATAGTCATACGGATGAATGCACCTATCTTATTGGGATGCACGTGCTCAAGCAATTTCGTGCTCCATATAATGCCTATGCGACATATTGTTCTTTCTTAGTACCAAAAAGCAACCTATGCCATTCTACTCATGATGTCATTCCATTCTGGGAGAGTCATGACCGTCATAGATGCGCTTACTATGTTTAATTCTCTGACATTCTTCAAGAGTCATCTAATGGTCTAGGATGCGCTACGCGCCTTATACCTTGGTGTCAAATTAGAAACCACGCTTTCCGAAAGATTGAGGTGCGCTTCGCGCCTTATAATCGGGTGTCTTCCAAGAATCATCTGATCGACTGAGATGCGCTACGCGCCTTATACTCCGGTGTCAAATCAGGAACCACGCTGAAAGACTGAGATGCGCTACGCGCCTTATACCCCGGTGTCTTCCAAAAATCATCTGATCGACTGAGATGCACTACGCGCTTTATACTCCGGTGTCAAATCAGGAACCACGCTGAAAGACTGAGGTGCGCTACGCGCCTTATACCCTGGTGTCTTCCAAAAATCATCTGATCGACTGAGATGCGCTACGCGCCTTGTACTCTGGTGTCAAATCAGGAACCACGCTGAAAGACTGAGATGCGCTACGCGCCTTATACCCCGGTGTCTTCCAAAAATCATCTGATCGACTGAGATGCGCTATGCGCCTTATACTCCGGTGTCAAATCAGGAACCACGCTGAAAGACTGAGATGCGCTAAGCGCCTTATACCCTGGTGTCTTCCAAAAAATCATCTGATCGACTGAGATGCGCTACGCGCCTTATACTCTGGTGTCAAATCAGGAACCACGCTGAAAGACTGAGATGCGCTACGCGCCTTATACCCCGGTGTCTTCCAAAAATCATCTGATCAACTGAGATGCGCTACACGCCTTATACCCCGATGTCTTCCAAAAATCATCTGATCGACTGAGATGCGCTACGCGCCTTATACTCCGATAAAGATCGACCAAATAGATGCTGCCATCGAGGACTAACGATAGGTGAAGAGAAGCTGCCATTGAGGACTAATGCTGATGAGAAGCACTAAACAACATGGTAAGATATTGGTCAATAGCCACTCAGAGGTTTACAAGCAAGAACGATGGTCAACAGCCTTTCAAGGACTTATGTTGCGAAAGCGACAATCAACAGCCCTTTTGGGGACTTATGTTGCAACAGCAGAGATCAACGACCTCACAAGAACTTATGTTGCAATTTTTTTTAAAAAAATCGAGAGTCAATCGGACTCAAATCAGTTCAGTTCAGTTCAATTTCTTAAATTGGGAGTCAATCAGACTCAAATCAATTTAACTTTTTCATATCAGGAGTCAGTCAGACTCCATTTGTTTCACTTTTCATATCAGGAGTCAGTCAGACTCAAACAAATTCAGTTTTACCAAATCCGAAGTCATTTCGACTTGAATTAAGTTCGAATCCCATTTACTAGAAGTCAATCAGACTCAATTCAATTTATTTTCTAAGCAAGACTCAAAGAATTTGAACGAAGCTGATATAAAGAATGATTTTCTGCATTTGCGGGCTTTTGGAAGAAACACATCGATTCAGTCAAAAGAGGGAAGTCACCTTTGCCCCTAGTTTTGAACTCTTCTTATATCGCCATTTTATGCTGTGATAGTGTTCGAAACCTCTGCTTGTACTGCTCTTGGGATGCTCATGAAGACTTTTCAAATCTTTATTCATCATCTTAAACCCACACATTTGAGACCATTTATTAACTCATCAAAGGAGGACAGACCTGACAAAGCTAGTTACTCAAAATGACTGACTCAAACTCTTCATTCATTATGAATCAATGTGCTTTCATTGTGAATAATGTATCATCTCACCCTTCATTTATTCATCATTTCACAAATGGTAGTGCTTTGCTGATAAATCTACACTTCTTCTTTTCGATTTAGCGAATTCTTTGTCCATCTAGAATGTGCTTCAAATTAGTGCTTTAACTTATAGAATGAAAGGCACTCTATTTTAACCTTTTCAAAACAAACTCAATTACTTGAGAACTTACATCTGGTACAGAGGGATTTTGGCAAACAAAGTTTGCCCCTAGTTTGAAAGAAACTTAGGGGTTTGCTTCTATGATAAAAGGGATTTTCAGCAAAGGAAGTTTGCCCCTGGTTTGGCGATATATATGTGGCTTCAGGTAGATGTAAGTTTGCCCCTATTCTGAAGGAATGAAACCAAAGGCGCCAAAGGGTGCTGCTTGCAGTTTAGGGATGGCTATGGACCGAGAACCTTGGGAGGTTCGCCTACTTATCCCCGAGCGGGAATCAGGTCCAAAGTAGTTCGGCCAAGGCCTGAAAGAAGGATAGCATGAGATGATGGGGTGATGACCGAACCGAGCAGGTTACCTATGTATCCCCAAGTGGGAATCAGGTCAAAGCGTAGTTCATCAACTCTGGAGGTCTTGAAAGAATTAGGCTTCAAGAATTGGTGGGCTTTTCGAGCCATGTTGCCATTTGGGTATAGGGAGTGCATGTCACTTGTGGTAGCCCTTGTATAGCATGATGAACTATTTCTTCCTTTATTCTTTTTTCTTTCCTCTTTTCTTTTCTTTGACGGTTGATTCTTTAACCTTTTCACCAGCCAGTTAATCTTTTACAATTCTCATCATGTTTTATTCATACTCCATCCTATTCACAAAGTAATATCAGTCCTTCGAATCTTTATTTGTTTCTTTTTTTTCAAAGATATCTCTGCATTGTTTTAGGCTCACTTAGTGTTTGAGTCTTTTTTTGAAGCTGATAAGTCCCTCTTTTCATTTCTAATCTCTTTTCTTTGTTAAGAACAACACAAAGCCTTGAGATAGTTCATGTGCCAATGATCTACTTTGAAGTGCTCAAGAATTCTCAATCTCATCTATTCTCTGCCTTTTCTTTTCTCTTTCCTTTCTTTTCTCTACCTTACTATCTCTTATTCTTTCCATGATTTTGACTGGCTAGGATTAGGATTTTTGAGATCAACACGTATCTTATTTTTGCTCTAAATTTTGCCTAGGCGCCCTTCCGGGTTTTCATCCTAGCGAGCTCTTTCTTCTTTTTTCTCTTTTTTTTTCTTTTTTTGTGCTCTAACTTTTGCCTAGGCGCCCTTCCGGGTTTTCATCCTAGCGAGCTCTTTTTCTTTTTCTTTTCCTTTTTTGGAATAAGAAGTTCATTAAAATGTCTGGCTACCACAAAGGACCCAGTTTATGGCTTTAGACTGGCTGGGCTCATCTTTTAGGCTTGGTATTTGAGAGAAGGGGATGGTGAGCAAGCTTCAAGTTCCAAGTTCATCTTTTCAAGATTGAGCAAGAGCATCTTTAAATTCTTAAAGTAAAGCTAATCAATTCTCTACTTCTCCATGGTTTTGGCACAAAATTTGCTTTGATCACTTGGGGATCCTTTTCAATGCAAAGATTTATTAACAAAGTACTTTCCATGATCATTTGAAAAGGTGACTTTTTCTTCTCCTCTTTTTTTCTTTTGGTCTTAATGATCCATACATTCACGACTCAGCACACTGAATCAAGAAAAATGAGATTTTGTTCAACTAGTAGGGAAGGAGGATTACATCACTCGACTCGATAAACTCGACAAAGACTTGCAAATAGACTTGATAACAGACTGACCAGAAGACTCAACTGGACTTAACATTTGACTCCAACCTAACATAACTCGACTACCAGACTTGGTCTCAATTGGAGTGTCACAGATGATTTTCAATTGACTAGATTTCCAAGAGCATCCACATTTGCTTTAGCAGTAGCAGTTCTGAACACTATCACTTCACTAGCATTGTCCTCGGGTTCACCATTCCCCTTCTGTATCTTTGTGGGAACATCATCCGCCCTTTTGGACCATTTTTCAGTCGAATGGCCCTTTTCTGACTCATACCGAGTATTGTCAATGCCTTTTTCGATTCTGTTGATCAGGTTGGGGCCAGTTGGTTGTTGCGTACTCATGGAGGCAACAAATCCATTGAGATTATTCAGTGATGGCTGTGATTGAAAAGATTGTACGTCATGCCAGATGCCACTTGGTGGGTTCAGCAAAGGAGTGATGATTTTACGCTCAATGAGATCTTGGATATCATGGCGAAGTTTCATGCAATAGTTAGTTGTATGGCCAGGGGTCTGGTGGTAGGCACACTACAAAGACAGGTCACATTTGCGAGGTAAGGGATCTGGTAGTTGCTTTGGGTCCAGGGGACTGAGGTGACCATTCTTGACAAGGTGACCAAGGGCCATGGATAATGACATGCCCATGTTGGTGAAAATTCTCGGTTTGCGGGCTTGGTTTGATTTTGAATTTGACTTTGAGCTTGAGTTGGTTTTTGGGTTGAGATGTGGACTTGGAATAGCTCTTTGGTTAGTTGGGAATGGGCCTGGATGTGGGCTTTGGTGAATGGTTGAGCTTAGGTATGGACTTTGGTGATAGGTTGGGTTTGGACATGGGCTTCGGTGCACAGGTAGGTTCAGACATGCCCGTTGATGCTTCTTTAAGCAATCTATTACTCTCTGATCCATCTTTTCCTCATCAGGGCCCATTTTATCTTTCAATAATTGAATGAACTCAAGCATGACCCCCTCCAATTGCTTCACCCTAGAATCTTGTTGCTCAACAACGGCTTGCAGTTTGCTTACTTTCTCCTCCAAAGCTCTGTGGGCCATTGGTGGATCCATCTCGACATAATGGTCCATGATCTCCTCTAAGTAAGAGAGATAAACCCAAGAAGATTAGAAGTGTCCTTACTAGGGGCTCTGGTTGTTCCACTCTTTCAAGAAAAACAGATAGGAAAAAGGTCCGCATGCAGAATTGAATAGTAAGGGATTTTTTTTTTTTTTTTTTTTTTAGGGACTTTGATCTTAATTGGGAAGAAGATATTGAGTCTGTACGCTACACGTATGTAATGATATCGATTGCAAAATATACATGCTCTTATGATTTGATGCATGTACTGCACACATGGCACACGAATGAAATGCATGTGTGTGTGCCTACTCTATATGCCAAAGTAAAGGAAAATTCTAATCCTAATAGGTAAACACATAAGCACATAAGATCCTCACCCACGTCAAGTGCGCCAGCTTCTCCTTTCATTGCGATCTTTACCACCCTCTCAAAGGTTGGATATGCAGAAAAATTTCGAAATTCATTTCAAAAGCATTTCTTTAGAACGATGAGATCTTTCAAAAACAATTCTCAAGAATTTTGAATCTTTTTTTTT
Source organism: Hydrangea macrophylla (assembly GCA_033977485.1). NCBI lineage: Eukaryota > Viridiplantae > Streptophyta > Magnoliopsida > Cornales > Hydrangeaceae > Hydrangea > Hydrangea macrophylla. The sequence goes on from CM066990.1 coordinate 38,304,240, forward strand.
TTAAAAAAATGAGGATGTGAAAACATTTCTCAATGAAGATAATTTGATTGAAATTTTGCTTTAAAATTCATTTGAAGAGCATTTTTTCAAAAACAATTCCCAAAGATTAGTTTGGAGCTTTAATCAAAAGTGAACTCCAAAGATTTTTGAAAGAGCAATTGAACTTTGGGATGAAGATTACAAAAATCCATTTGCTTTCAAAGATGGTTTTAAAATTCTTTCGGGGTAGAAGGATCACATGATCGGATTATTACCGTACTTTGCATAAATTTGGATGCATACAAGGTCAATGATGCTTAACTAAACATGATATAAGAAGTATAATCTTATAATCAAGGTTCGGCATATCCTCCAAATGTCATGTAACACGAGGAGAAATTGCTAAATGGTGATTAAAAGATTATTCATCTTTCATCAAGCAAGTATCGTCATCATCTCAAGTAATCCATTTCGGGCATACAAAACTTCCTAGCACATAACCCTAATCAAGAATTGATTTCCTAAGATTGAAATGTTCTATAGAAACTACTATGCAAAGGCTGGGTTTTGGTCAAATAAGGGACCCTTGACACACACCCGATAGGATGCTTCATATACCAAATCATGGTACGAGATCAAGGGTGATCACACAGTCCCATGATGACTTGACCGACCGGGTTGCCCCGAGCCTCCAAGGTCATAGTTCCGTGCAATCGACTGGCTGGACATGCAAGTGAAATGCAACAGGCACACAAAGATTAATTAATTCGATTAAAAGGATATTTTTCAAGTCTAATCCTCAAGTGAACCCAAAATCAGAATTCTGGTCTGCGAAACCAGAGATTCTGGGTTCGATCCCCAACAGAGTCGCCAGATTGTGGATATCGCATTTTTCTTACCCACAGCTTTTCAAAATCAAATTAAAAAACAAATGAGTCGCCACTTAATTTTTAAAAGGAGAATTAAGAAACCATTTTAAAAGCAAACTGATCTTTTAGAAACCAGAGATTAACTAGGTCCGGGGATTATGGAATGAGAGAGGAAGGAGCCCGTCGGACTAAAACACCCTCTCTCATCCTATCTTGCGATAGGCCTCTACTCAACATCCATTTAATCAAATTTATTAATCTAAGCATGCCCTCAACTAATACATTTATACATATACATCACAAAAGCATGTCCAAAGGGTGTAAAATTGCAATTGACAAAATACCATTCAAAAGCCACATAATTCAGGTAGCAAGCGATATGATATGCAATAGAGAACAAGTGAACTTACCCGGGATCCAGCAGCGATAGTAAACGTGCAATGCATGCGAACAAATGAAAATCCTAAAAAAGAGTCTCTAATCACATATACACATAAGGCAAAACCTAATTCTAAGGTGTCGCGCATTAAGTCGAAAAATCAATAAAATCAAGAAATTAAGATAAACTAAAGAGGAGTCCTAGAAATCATACCTTAATAGCGTTACAAAACAAAGGGGTAGTCCACATGCTTCACATAATAATAATATGATATCAAACAATCAATCCTAATTCTCTAGATTATACCTAGCAAGCAATGAAATCCAACTTTATCCAATTACTAATTCTAATTATAAGTATTAATGTACATGAATTCATGAATATGAACAAGAGTAGGCTATTAACTATGAATTTATTCATTGATTTGAATCATTTGGCTTTGAGATTTAAGTCTAATTAATCATTATTAAGATATGGTTTAAGCCCTAAGTCATAAGAGAATCATTTGGGCCATTATTTACAAAGTTGGTCAAATGTGTCATGAAATTCTGAAAATTGCAGAGAGCAGACCAGAACTTTAAGAAAATCAAAAGCACGTCTCCCATGGTTTGATGTCGGTGAATTTTGGACACAAGATGCCTCTGTCAGTCTAGTTTCCAAATCAAAAAGAAAATCGAGGTTTCAACGGTTAGATCTCTGGGAAAAGGACAAGAACCAGACGTCACTCAGAGATGTACAACTCTCTGTCCAGAGATATTGTTTGATTTTTTAAAACTAGCAAAAAGATGAGAAACACTTGGATCTTTTTAGGGGATCTTCCTAACACATTAAGGTACCCAGAAAAAATTATTAGAGACCTCAAAAACTCCATTAGACTTCTGATTTATGAATTTCAAAATGGACTTGCTGTTCTGAAACTATTCTGAAACTCTGGACAGATTGTGGTTGGCTCACAAAACCCATGATCAAACGCTTCTAAACATAAAACCACCTTAAAACAAAAATTACAGTGGTAGATTATTGTGTTATTGACACTTTCTCGTTGGTTTCACTTGATTGCAACAGTTAGATTTCGAACTAAAAATCTTTGATCAAAAACAGTTTGTGAATTCACTACTTTCATTTGTCAAGTTCAACTTTTATTTGTTAACCCCAACTATTAAACCATGAAGTTGGGTTTAAACCAAACCACTTCTCCTACCATTTGATGGTCATTGGAGGCTAGAGACTTTTATATTTGTAGATTTTAAATGAAGTATGAATAGACTTCATGAAATCTCAAGATGATGAATCAAAACCATAGGGATGAGTTTAGACCCAAAATACGTTCTCCTACCACTTGATGGTCATTGGAGATGAAGATATGTTTAATACTCATGGGCCTCAAAGGAATATAGAAGGGACTCCATGAAACATCAAGCTAGAGGACTCAAGTCATAAGCATGGACTTGGATCCATCTATTTATTTATAAAAAGTGATGATCAAACTTTGACTCCCATGTGAAGTATAAGCTTACATGAGATTCAAAACATCAAACTCAAGAGCTTTCAAAGGAGATATTGAAGATCTCCAAGAATCTCAAAAGAAGAACATAAACAAGGAAAATAGAAGATGGATCAAAGAACTAGGAAGTAAGGACTTCCAAGTTTACTTAACAAACTCTAAAACTTAATCAAGAAAAACTAAATGACTTGTAAATTAGAAGCTCAAAAGAAAGAAAACACAACTAAGATTAGAGGGTCACCTCCAAACTATCCTCAAAGTTTCTCTCCATTAAAGATCTTCCAAACTCTTCTTCAAACTCTCCAAACTCTCTTTTTTTTCTCTCCAAAAAATGTTAGTGTAATGGTAGTCTTTTTTGTGTTTTCCCTTCCTTTTTTTTTGTCTCCCCTTTTCAATGAAGATACCTCTTCTTATATAGACAAAAATACCTAGGTAATTTCAGTAAATTCGGAGTAAAAGACAGGTGTAAATCCCTCATTTGGTGGTACAATATGTACTTTCTGAAATTAGGCAGACTGCTGCCCAGCGCGGCAGTCCAGAAACTTTCGCGGCAGTCCATGAATGCCGCCGCGGCAGTTCATGACTGCCGTCGCGGCACTACGCGACTGCTGCCCGGCATTCATCAAATGCCGCGGCAGTTCATGACTGCCGTCGCGGCACTATGCAGACTTTAAAAGTGAACGACAGTCAGAAAATGTTGGCGGCACTTGGTGAATGCCGGACCGGCACTCCCTGACTGCCGTGCGGCACTTAGTGAGTGCCGCGGCAATCTGCCGTGTGCCGTTTTTAGCTAAGATTCCCTCTTTAGGTCTTCCTTCTTTTCAAAGCAAATTATTTTTGAAGATCTTTTCCAAAAATTGTGTTTTATATCTGAATTCCCCTAAATACCTGGTATTTTCTCCTTTCTGTGAAATTTTATCGCGTTTTGGAGACTTTTTGAAGAGCTTGGAATACTTCAAATCTTTCGGTCCTTATCATCATCGGACTTGGAGGTGACACTCTCCTAAATTCGACGTTAGGTCAAAATTGGGGTTTCTACAATGGCCACTCATCATCCAAACGCCACACTCTTGCTCCGGGACCCGGATGAGCACTTCTCTGCCCGCGCGTTCAAGCGCGAGATAAACGCTCCCCCTTTTCTCTCTTTTTTTTTAATTTTCTTCTTTGAGAACTTTATGTATAGTGAATCATAACTTTGAATGTCTCATTTCAAATGCAAATGACAAGCTTGTAGTGCTTTCATACGTACTTTATTCAAGATTTTGCATTTCACCTTACTTCCCATGAACTTTGTGAATATCATGCTCGACGAATCATAATTTATTATTCTCCCTCATGTTTATTGAACTTTCGGGTGTTCTACCTGTATCAATTCCCTTATTTCCCCTTCGACTTTTCCCAAAGACTCCAGTATGTCGTTCGTGTTAACTAAAAATTTAAAACACTTCTTGTGAATAAAGAATCTTATGCTCGTGAATTTTCCTTTTCGTTTTTCTTAGGATTTACGAATGCGATGCTTTTTAAATGAAATCCTGAACATTCCCCTGTGTTTATTATACTTGTGAATTTTCTTGAGCGTTCCAAACGCCCTTTTATTCAAAATTGATTCTTGAACGCTTGTGATCACACACTTCTCTTTGAAACTATGCTTCTTTTGGATCCAAATTTCTTTTGAAACTATATGCATGTATTTCAAAAATGTGGACAAACCACTCTTTTTCTTTTCTCGAAATCTCGCTAGAACATTGAGTGCTTTCTCTTATTCATTTTCTCTTAAATGCAAATGAGTGCCATGCTTGTGAAATTTCCTACGAGTATTTCTAGATTTTCCATTTATTTCTCTTTTCATTCATTTTTATGTCGCTTTTCCCCCTTTTTATTTTTTATTATTTTTTATTACCATATATATATATATATATATTTTTTTTAAATTGGTAATATCAAAACTTGTGATTCTTTCTTGCAGCAGCAGCCCAAGGTGTTAAAGGGGCATGGCAGCCTCGCTCATGGGTACGAGTGGTACACATAGCTGAGCGGGCCAGTGTGAGCTTTGGTTGACGCGGCCGGGTTTGGAGACTTTGTCAAACTCTTGACGAAGAGCTCCAATGATCTTTGACAGATTCACACTTTGGCCGAGAGGTGGTGGGACACTACTAGTACATTTCACTTCAACTTCGGGGAGATGACGATGACTCCCCTGGACTTCTCGATGATTACGGGGATTGCCTTTGGCGGAGAGCGTTTGCGGTATCTGACGGATCAGGAGTGGGACCAGGTGGAGCCATTGTTGGGAGTGGTTCCAGTGGAGCCCTTGGTCACGGCCAAGTGGTTCATGGATACGTTTATGGGTCAGTAGGGTTTCACCGATGAGTAGATGGCCTGGGGTTTTCTCATGTACATGCTGGGGTGTTCTCTGTTGAGCACCAAGGGTGATCGGGTCTCTGTTTCCCTGGTAGCGTCTCTGGAACACCTGGACCGGGTTGATGAGTATGACTGGGCTGGTGCAGGGTTAGCCATCTTGTACCGGCATATGGACGACATTTCCCGGGACAGGCCGGCTTCCACTAGTGGCTATTGGAGAGCGTGGAAGGTATACCATTTTCTATATTTCACTGCTTACTACATTTTCATAAACTTATTTAAATTGCGAGACTAACCCCTTTTTTATTGCAAATTTGGTCCCACGAGTATCTCCGTATGATGTCTCCTGAGACACGCGATGCAGACGCCCTCATCATGCCCCAGGGGCTGAAATGGGCGAAGGATAGAGTCGGGTGGAAAACCGGGGCCCACGATTTTATTTCGTTCAGGAATTTCCTAACGAACCTGAGGGAGCAGCATGTTCATTGGCAGCCATGGCTTAGGGTGCTTCCTGATGCTCGTGCGGAGATCCGAGAGTCGGCTGGATATGACCTCTCGAGGCAACTTCTTGATGGGCCAGAGGGCCATGCGTGGTACTTGGGAGAGAGGGTGACTAGGCAGTCAGTCACTGGCAGCCCCTAGATTCTTTGTGCCATTCCCTCCTCCTGACTCTATGAGAGCCACAGACACACTCCAGGGTAGCGAGCTTACGGCTGCTCTGATGGGCTTGGGTATTCATGACTTTGTGGACTCCCCTACCGGATACCTAGTGTTCCGCGCCGCTAAGCTGATGCCGAACTTCCCTCTGATGGAAGTGACTCGGGTGAGTAAATGATTTATCCATTCTTTTATGAGTTTTCTTTCACCCTTTACTTGCTTAACTTTTTTATTAATATTTTTTGTTTGCAGCCTGTTCCTGCTGCGGCTCGTCCTCCTGCCTTACCTGAGTGGGATTGGACCATGTCGACTCTCTTGTCCGGCTCTCACAGGGCGCCCCTACTATTCCTCTGCATTACGACGTCGTCCCGCGTGCTTACACGGAGGAGGGCTTGACGTATGTCCATAGCGTGCAGTAGTGGGTTCTTGGGCGAGAGTGGATGGTAAGAAACTTATCCCCGCCTTTCACTTTAACTTTGACTTTGATTGCCTCTCCTTTTTACTAATCTTTATTCCTGGTTCTTGTTCTTAGGCTGAGGAAGCTCGGGCGACTGCCGCGGCTCAGTTGAGGGCCCAGGTATGATTTTTATCCTTTTATTCTTAGTATTTCATTTTTTTCCTTTCAACACTTTCTGGTTTTATCCTCTCTCATTTTAAACGGAGGAGATCAGAGTCATGTCCCAGCAGGTGGGACAACTTCAGCAGCGGCTCCAACAGTTCGGCATTCCCCTCAGCGACACTCCTGGAGATGGCGGTGCTGAACGAGGCATGGGGCGAGGCGGCGGTAGCGGTGGAGGCAGCAGCGGAGGTAGAGGCAGGTGCGGCGGTAGCGGTGGAGGCAGCGGGACAGAGTCAGAGGAGGAGTCCCTCAGGCTTGTGACCCGTCAGGCTCGAGGCCGGGGTCGAGGCTGACCTCGCTTTTTCTTACTCTTTACTTTTTAAGTGTTCTGGGAGGGTATATACTTTATTCATATGATTGTATGTATACATACACTTTATTTTGATGGCGGCTTTAGGATACCCGGTAGGATAGGCACTTGGATGTCTTTTATATTTTCTGCTTTTCATTATGCTCATTCACCATATGCGTGACCATAGCTTGGTCCTTTTATTATGCTAAAAACTCTTTTTTGTTTTCTCTTGCCTGCCGTATGTGGGACCATGGCTTAGTCCCGTCTTTATTTTAATTTTGAATGCTTTGATCTCTTTTTTGATTGCAAAATGAAATAAATGAAATGAATGAATGAATGTACTGGTCTTTGTTGCGCGTGCTGCATGATGCGCACCTTTTATTGTTCTTTATCTAGTTTTCTGTTTGCAGGTGGGCTGAAAGTGTTACAAACAGACCCTCGCCAATGAAAAACTCGGAACGGCACTCAGTTAAGTCTCCGCGGCAATTGGTGAGTGTCGCAGCGGCAGTCAGCAAATGTCGCAACGGCACTCACGGACTGCTACGCGGCACTTCGTCGAGTGCCGTTCTACTTTACCGAATGTCGCCCTAACTCCAGGCAGATTTGCCTCTATTTATACCCTCTTTTCTTCAAAACTCCGCAAAACACTACCTTCTTTCATTCTCCCCTATCTCAAATGGCCCCCATTAGCTCTCAAATCCTTTTCCCGTGGATGGATATCCTCTCTGGTATCGATAGGCTCAACTTTGAGTGTTTCAGGCTAAACGACATTTTCTCCTTCCGACGAATGATTCTAAACAAAAGTTTGCTTCAAGCCGCTGCCCGATGTTGGGATCCTTCGCTCCACGTCTTCCGCTTCAGTCATCAAGAGATCTATCCTTTGTTTGAAGAGTTCAGTGCTGTCACGCCCCGGAGCAGCATAAATAGAGAAAAATAAATTTCCTTTATGGGTCCATAAGGAATGACAGGTGAAAGTCACTAATAATCCACACCACACAGTACTAGTCCAAAAGAAAAGCAACAGTAACCAACTGAGAATAACACACAGTGTTAACTATTACAAAATATCAGAGTATGGTCCACAGGATCACAACAGGTCTGAAGACAACAAATGCCCAAGTACCCATTAACAAAAGTTTAACAGAACAACTGAAATTAAATCTAATTATAACATCTTCAGTCTTCAACTGGCATAAGGATAATCCTTCCTGGTGTAATCGTCATCGGTGGGGCCTTCCTCTAAATAACACTCATCAGTGTACTGGTCATTACCTGTAAAACAAGGGGCAGGATATTCTGGACGGGGAATGTCCAGGCAATAAAAGGCCGTCAGCTTACTGAGAGCTGAGTGAGCATAAACTAACGAGGTACCAGTTATCTGAAGTAAACACAAGCTTATAAAAACAAGAGTTAACATCTTATTATAAAATAACATTATCTTGTTCTTCTATTCATTCTTATAAACCGACCCTTATCGTCTTATTACTCAAATACCGAACTCAACATATTCAGATGTCATGAACAGACTCAATCGTTTAACTCTAGGGATACACCCTTATTCTGTCCATCGCTTTTAAGAACAATGGTCCTGTTCACCGCATGTCATGGACTCCACGTCAGTCTGTCCCCAGCTTTTAAGAACAATGGTCCTGTTCACCGCATTTCAGGGATATAACGTTTTGAACAAGGCATATCAAGCTATTGCCACGACTTAACGTCATCTACTAGTGATCCTAGCTCACCGCTTTTAAGAACCATGGTCCGGTTCACCGCTTTTAAGAGCATATCACAGATCATCCAGTCTATCTTAAGACTTCTTGGTCCAGCTCACCGCTTTTAAGAACCATGGTCCGGTTCACCGCTTTTAAGAGCATATCACGACCAATCATCCATCCCCGTACCATTCCCGGAACTTACCAAACCTACTTACGTTCCATTCTACATCGACACATGACAATTCCCAATGTGGCCTGACTACTCGGATTAAAAGAAACGGATATCGAACTTATATCAGAAACAACACGTCAACCCACGTCTTCATATTACTTTTTATTCATTATCCATAAATCTTTGGTGTCACATTTCTCCTGTCTACCCCATAATCGCATAATGGAATCCCGAATTAGAAATCGAACAACTAAACCTCTTATATAATAAACAGGCAAAGGAAACCATGTACTGATCATGTCAATCGATTGGAACAAAAGTTCAATCAATTGGAACAAAAGTTATGTCAATCGATTGATAAACATGTCAATCGATTGGGACAATGTCAATCGATTGAAATCCTATTCAATCGATTGGGATGCAACTGATGTCAATCGATTGAGATCATGTCAATCGATTGGAACTACGTCTTCTCCAGCAGATTGTAAAAACAGCATATATAAACGTGCACTACATGTATGTAATCCATCTAAACATCATAATAGCTTATATAAACTTCATATAAAGGGACCAAGTGAGTTAGGACTCACTTAGGGTGCGTTTGGGTTGTGTTTAAGCTTGAAACAAACTTCTCTCTCTCTCTTTCTTCCTTCTCTGTCCAGCCTTCTCTCTCTCTGTCTCTTCCTTCCTTCTTTCTTCTTCTTTCTGTTTCTCCTTCTTCTTCTCTCCTAACTGCCAAGGTAGTGTGTGTGTGTGGAGTATGTATATATATGTAGATATAGAGATATATATATATGACTCAAGAGGTATGTATATTTCTCTCCCAAGGTCTGAAAAACAGCCCCAAGGCCACTAAATGAAACATATATATAGACATAAGGGAGTGCCACGCGTTTAAAGCTGAAGGAAAGAAGAAAACATTTCTCAGGTTATGTCAATCGATTGAGACACCAGTCAATCGATTGGCAACAGATATTTGTAGTCAATCGATTGGAAACAATGTCAATCGATTGAGATGAATAGCAATCGATTGGAAAGTTTGACACGTCATCACTTTTAGTCGGTAGAATGTAAATCGATTGGGATAACTTATCAATCGATTGGTATCAAAAAAGTGTCAATCGATTGGGAATATGTCAATCGATTGGTATCAAAATTTACCAAAAGGAAGAGAAAGTTTATACGAGTATAAAAATGAAATACCGGGTCTTATTAAAATACCAAAATACAGGGTATTACATCATCCACCACTCAACAAAAGATTTCGTCCTCGAAATCAAAAGCAACAAGGTCTAAAACAAAAATGAAAACTTCTCGCGCATCTCTGACTCTAGTTCCCACGAAGCTTCTCCTTCATCGTGATGCTTCCACTGAATCTTGACTAACGGGATCTCCTTGTTCCTGAGTTTCTTGATTCCTCGATCTAGAATACGAACAGGTCCTTCATTGAACGTAACGTCGCTGTTGACTTCGATATCCTCAAAGTTGATCTCGTGCGCTGGGTTGTGAACACACTTCCTCAACATACTGATGTGAAAAACGTTGTGCACTCCTGACATCTTTGGTGGCAACGCAAGGCGATAAGCAACTTTTCCAACACGCTCCAGAATCTCGAATGGTCCGATGAAACGTGGCGATAACTTGCCCCTTTTCTGACCAAATCTGACGATTCCTCGAACAGGTGAAACCTTGAGTAATACGTGATCTCCAATGGCAAACTCCAAGTCTTTGCGTCGCTTGTCAGCATAACTCTTGTATCTGGTCTGGGCTGTCTTCATCTTCTCACGTACCACTTGAATCTTTTCATTCGTCTCGCGTACCATCTCTGGCCCAAGAAGTTGACTATCTCCGACTTCGGTCCAACATAGCGGCGATCGGCAAGGTCTTCCGTACAAAGCTTCAAACGGCGCCATATCTATGCTCGAATGATAACTATTATTATAGGCGAACTCAATCAGAGGTAAGTGTATCTCCCAAGAACTCTCAAAATCAATGACACAAGCTCGTAACATATCTTCCATCACTTGATTAACTCGTTCCGTCTGTCCATCTGTCTGTGGATGAAAAGCTGAACTCAAATTCAATGTCGTTCCCATCGCTGTCTGGAGACTCTTCCAAAATTCTGCAGTAAAGCGCGAATCTCGGTCTGACACAATAGATACAGGCACTCCATGTAATCGTACAACATGTTGTAGATACATTCGGCTCAAACGTTCTACTGAGTACGTCATGCTATAGGCAATAAAATGTGCCGTCTTAGTAAGTCGATCCACGATTACCCATATAGCATCGTGATTCTGCTGTGACTTCGGCAATCCTACCACAAAATCCATGGTTATGTGTTCCCATTTCCATTGAGGAATAGGTAACGGCTGTAGAAGTCCAGGTGGTTTCTGATGTTCTGCCTTTACTTGTTTACAAGTAAGACACTGAGCTACATACTCTGCCACATTTCTCTTCATTCCTTCCCACCAGAAATTTCTCTTCAAGTCCTTGTACATCTTTGTACCTCCAGGATGAATAGTTATCCGTGACTTATGAGCTTCATCCAATATTTCCTTCCGGAGATTTTCTTCGTCAGGTACACAGAGTCTACCTTTACATCGTAAGGCTCCGTCTGTACTTATACTCCAGACTTCTGGTTCCTTGGCTGACATCTTGGCGAACCATAATTTCAAATCCTCTGTTGTCTGTTGAGCCTCTATGATACGGCTGATCAAAGTTGGTTGTACCATAAGACATCCAAAATGTTGTCCTTTCATTGGCTCCACTGGCTGAAGATCAAATTCGGCTAAAACTTCTAATGCTCTCCATTCTCTAATTAGTAATGCAGCGATCACTAATCGAGGTTTACGGCTCAAAGCGTCTGCTACTACATTGGCTTTGCCGGGATGGTATTGCAAAGAAAAGTCATAGTCTTTGAGTAACTCCATCCATCTCCGCTGTCGCATATTCAACTCCTTTTGAGAGAACAAATACTTCAAGCTCTTATGATCGGAAAATAGATCAAACTTTTCTCCGTAGAGATAGTGTCTCCAAATTTTCAATGCAAACACTATTGCTGCTAATTCCAGATCATGCGTGGGATAATTTTTCTCATGTACCTTTAGTTGTCTCGATCCATATGCGATAACATTTCCATCTTGCATAAGCACACACCCAAGTCCTTGGTACGATGCATCACTGTAGATCACATACTTTTCTCCACTCTTAGGTAAGGCGAGTACTGGTGCAGAAGTCAATCTTTCTTTTAACTCCTGAAATGCACCCTCATGCTTGTCTGTCCATTCATACTTCGTCTCCTTTCTTGTTAAATTCGTCAATGGTCCTGCTAACTTGGAGAACCCTTCTACGAATCTTCTGTAATATCCTGCTAAACCCAGAAAACTTCTGACTTCGGTCGCATTTGTCGGTCTGTTCCAGCTTAAGACTGCATCAATCTTAGATGAGTCTACCGAAATACCTTCCTGAGATATAACGTGTCCCAAGAATTTGACTTCTTGTAGCCAAAACTCACACTTGCTGAACTTTGCATACAACTTGCTATCTCGAAGTGTTTGCAAGGCAACTTGTAAATGCTCCTTGTGATCCTCTTCTGTCTTTGAGTAGATCAGTATATCATCAATGAACACAATAATGAACTTATCCAGATATAGTCTGAATACTCTATTCATCAAGTCCATAAATACTGCTGGCGCATTCGTCAATCCAAAAGGCATAACTAGAAACTCGTAATGCCCGTATCTTGTCCTGAATGCAGTCTTTGATACATCCTCTGATCGAACTAACAGCTGGTGGTATCCTGAACGTAAATCGATCTTGGAAAAGATCCTAGATCCTTGTAACTGGTCGAATAGATCATCTATCCGAGGTAACGGATATCTATTCTTAATCGTAACCTTGTTCAACTCCCTGTAGTCTATACAGAGTCGAAGTGTTCCGTCCTTCTTCTTGACAAACAGAACTGGTGCTCCCCAAGGCGACGTACTTGGACGAACAAATCCTAGATTCTCGAGTTCTTGAACTTGCTTCTTCAATTCTAACATCTCAGTTGGTGCCATTCTGTATGGAGTCTTAGAAATAGGCAATGTATCAGGTACTAATTCCACACAGAAGTCTATTTCTCTTTTCGGTGGAAGTCCTTTAATATCCTGAAATACATCCTGAAAGTCTCGTACAATAGGAATTTGATCCATCTTAAGCTCCGTACTCGTACTAATGATCGTAGCCAAATTACTCGTAAGGAACAGGTCGCTTGTCGGTTGACACTGAAATCTGATCGTCGGCTTTCCTTGTATTGGAAATACAATCGTTCTGGTAGGGCACTCCAGATTGGCACTGTACTTAGTTAACCAATCCATCCCTAGGATAACATCAAATTCTGACATCGACAGAACTACCAAGTCTGCTGGAAGATTCCTATCTCCCAAAGTCAAAGGGCAATCTCTACACACCCTACTCAACTTAACTGTCACTCCTAATGGTGACACAGCATTCAGTGTTGACTCAAGTGTCTGGGGTTCTAAACCCAACTGACGCACAATCTTAACAGCAATAAAAGAACGTGCGGCTCCAGTGTCAAATAAAGCTTTAACTGGACTATGAAAGAGTACAAGTGTACCTTCCAAATGTTGCTGCTCATCAGCATTAAAGCCTGCTTCTTCTGGAATAATAGCGTTCATCCTTGTTTGATCTGGAGGTCCTTGAATTCCTTGCACTGGTGCCCCGTAGTATCCTCCTCGTGGTGCACGACAATCCTTGCTCAAGTGTCCTGGTTTGTTGCAGTTGCGGCAGACAATATCTGGCCTGCGGTTAGGTCTGAAGACGGTGCAGTTCCTTGCAATATGTCCGGGTTTTCCACAGTTAAAACATCCTCCACTATTACTTGGCGGGGCTGTTAGTAATGCCTGTGGCTGTAGTCCTCGCTGTTGATTTTGCTGGGGCCGATCATAACTCTGCTGTGGTTTCCTGGTTCCTTCCCAGATTCTCTTATTTCCTTGAAAATTTTCCTGAGGTCTCCATCCTTGGGTATTTCTCGGTGGTCGATTATGGAAATTCCTCGGTTGAAACCCTCGTGACGACTGAGGTCGATTCATCTGTGATTGCTGTACTGAATTAACATCCTTTTCTAATCCTGTAGCAAATCTAACAATTTCCTCATACGTCTGGTTTAGATGACCAACCATCATATGTCTAAGGTGGGGGTTCAGTCCTTGGTGAAATCTCTTCACCTTCTTCTGCGGCGTGTCTATCATATGCTGAGCAAATCTGGATAAACGCTCGAACTGTGTTGTGTATTCCCGTACATTCCATCCTCCTTGGATCAAATTTAGAAAGTTCCTTTCCTGTTGATCTCTCTCATCTTCTGGAAAATACTTATCCAAAAATCTGCCTTTGAATGTCTCCCATGGCATAGCTCTAGCGGCATCGATCCCAACAGTGGCTTGCTCAGCTTCCCACCAATCTGCGGCGGCATAGGTGAGCTGAAACGTAGCAAGGCGACGTTTCTCTTGTTCATTGCATTCCAATGCTCCAAATATCAACTCCATCTCTCTTATCCATTGCTCTGCTTTCCATGGTTCTGTTAGTCCATCAAACTTTTCGGGACGTAACCCACGAAAATTTGCTAACAGCTTATCTCCAGTCTGTCTTGGTGGCGGGGGTACAAGAGGTCTCTGGTGGGTGGAGTGATTATATGTATCTCCCACATGCTCCATCCTCTGCATAAATGCTTCAAAAATTCCCGTTGGATCCATCCCTTCCGGTATAGGTGCTCCATTACGTGCTTGGTGATTTCTCAAAGGTCCTACCATGATGATAACGAGTATCGCCTACAAACGACATATTGATCAGCTGAAAGTCTTCTCGTAGAAACGAACTCAAGATAGAACAAGAAACAGCAAAACTAACCATTCTACTAAACAACACTGCACAACGCAACAACCAAACAATAATAAAAGTACTGCTCGTATATATATATATATCAAAAGATGTACCGTATAGTACACACTAATCAAACTGTGTACCATATGGGACAAGAGTTACAACAACTAAAGTCAGCTAATACTATACAAAGCTATGGTCAATAGCTATCTCTCAAGCTCCCAAAAATCTAGTGGACAACATGTCCTAATATAAACTAACAAAATCTACACCCTGCCGATCCTGACTCAAAAGTCGTCAGCATCTGATCCTGCTGGTGGTGCCTCATCCTCCGGGTCTATATCCATTTCCTCGAGTGGATCATCCTCAACTGGTGCGACAAGATCTCCAACTACTACCCCTATATCCCAATCCTCTATCATCTCTGCATCATCGTCCTCCATCACGTCTACTATCGCCTGGTTAGCGACATCAACAGCTACTGCAGCAAAACCGTCAGCTATGTCAAGAGCTCCTGCTATAGCCACCTCTCCCATAACAAAATCTGCTGGCTGTGCTACCATCTGGGCTATCCATCCTACTGCCATATCGGCCATGGCTGCCATATGCATAATCGGTCCGGCTGGTATCTGAAGCACAACGGGTATCTCTGGCACAACTATCTCCTCGTCGGGTACCTCCTCGTCTACCACTATGTCTGCCTCAATAGCCTCTGGGTCTGGTACTGGATCCTCTGGCTCAAACTCTGGCTCCTCGGGGTCATCCTCAGCTTCATCATCATCTGCATCGTCTGCATGCTCATCCTCTACTGGGTCCTCACCATCTATCGGCTCCTCCTCTCCATCTCCACCCATGTCCTCATCGGGATGCTCATCCTGAGGCTCTACATCTTCCTCATCCTCAATCGGCTCATGCTCTGGCTCTGGGACGGGTACGTCGGGCACTGGTGATGGTGGGGCTGCTGGAGCTGCTGCTGGTGCAACTACGGGCTCTGGTGGACCGGCTACAATGGCTCTCAACTCAATCTCATCCATCTCTGGTTTACTCAAAACTAGTCGCAACATCTCCTGGCAAATGTCTCTGCCAACTCTCGCTAAGTGGTAAGCATCCATGCGCATCTGGGTCGGGTGAGTACTTCTGGTCACATAAAGTGCTCTCCACATGTCTTCCTCTAAATGTCGACTAGCTATCTGGCACACACGCTCACGATAAAAACTCTGGGTCAGCTGGCTCCACGGTATCTCCATGGATAATATGTCCTCCATAAGCATCAGTCACAAACTGGTGAAACTCCGGATCCATGCTATCCTGCAAAGGAAACTATCTATCGTCAGGAAGACGAACTTATCTTATACTCATATCTCATCTCAAAGAATCTTAACACACTAGGACCAGATGGTGTGGAAATACTTAGTGAACAAAAGTATCACAACCTAGAGTACCGAACGCAGGCTCTGATACCAAAAATCCTGTCACGCCCCGGAGCAGCATAAATAGAGAAAAATAAATTTCCTTTATGGGTCCATAAGGAATGACAGGTGAAAGTCACTAATAATCCACACCACACAGTACTAGTCCAAAAGAAAAGCAACAGTAACCAACTGAGAATAACACACAGTGTTAACTATTACAAAATATCAGAGTATGGTCCACAGGATCACAACAGGTCTGAAGACAACAAATGCCCAAGTACCCATTAACAAAAGTTTAACAGAACAACTGAAATTAAATCTAATTATAACATCTTCAGTCTTCAACTGGCATAAGGATAATCCTTCCTGGTGTAATCGTCATCGGTGGGGCCTTCCTCTAAATAACACTCATCAGTGTACTGGTCATTACCTGTAAAACAAGGGGCAGGATATTCTGGACGGGGAATGTCCAGGCAATAAAAGGCCGTCAGCTTACTGAGAGCTGAGTGAGCATAAACTAACGAGGTACCAGTTATCTGAAGTAAACACAAGCTTATAAAAACAAGAGTTAACATCTTATTATAAAATAACATTATCTTGTTCTTCTATTCATTCTTATAAACCGACCCTTATCGTCTTATTACTCAAATACCGAACTCAACATATTCAGATGTCATGAACAGACTCAATCGTTTAACTCTAGGGATACACCCTTATTCTGTCCATCGCTTTTAAGAACAATGGTCCTGTTCACCGCATGTCATGGACTCCACGTCAGTCTGTCCCCAGCTTTTAAGAACAATGGTCCTGTTCACCGCATTTCAGGGATATAACGTTTTGAACAAGGCATATCAAGCTATTGCCACGACTTAACGTCATCTACTAGTGATCCTAGCTCACCGCTTTTAAGAACCATGGTCCGGTTCACCGCTTTTAAGAGCATATCACAGATCATCCAGTCTATCTTAAGACTTCTTGGTCCAGCTCACCGCTTTTAAGAACCATGGTCCGGTTCACCGCTTTTAAGAGCATATCACGACCAATCATCCATCCCCGTACCATTCCCGGAACTTACCAAACCTACTTACGTTCCATTCTACATCGACACATGACAATTCCCAATGTGGCCTGACTACTCGGATTAAAAGAAACGGATATCGAACTTATATCAGAAACAACACGTCAACCCACGTCTTCATATTACTTTTTATTCATTATCCATAAATCTTTGGTGTCACATTTCTCCTGTCTACCCCATAATCGCATAATGGAATCCCGAATTAGAAATCGAACAACTAAACCTCTTATATAATAAACAGGCAAAGGAAACCATGTACTGATCATGTCAATCGATTGGAACAAAAGTTCAATCAATTGGAACAAAAGTTATGTCAATCGATTGATAAACATGTCAATCGATTGGGACAATGTCAATCGATTGAAATCCTATTCAATCGATTGGGATGCAACTGATGTCAATCGATTGAGATCATGTCAATCGATTGGAACTACGTCTTCTCCAGCAGATTGTAAAAACAGCATATATAAACGTGCACTACATGTATGTAATCCATCTAAACATCATAATAGCTTATATAAACTTCATATAAAGGGACCAAGTGAGTTAGGACTCACTTAGGGTGCGTTTGGGTTGTGTTTAAGCTTGAAACAAACTTCTCTCTCTCTCTTTCTTCCTTCTCTGTCCAGCCTTCTCTCTCTCTGTCTCTTCCTTCCTTCTTTCTTCTTCTTTCTGTTTCTCCTTCTTCTTCTCTCCTAACTGCCAAGGTAGTGTGTGTGTGTGGAGTATGTATATATATGTAGATATAGAGATATATATATATGACTCAAGAGGTATGTATATTTCTCTCCCAAGGTCTGAAAAACAGCCCCAAGGCCACTAAATGAAACATATATATAGACATAAGGGAGTGCCACGCGTTTAAAGCTGAAGGAAAGAAGAAAACATTTCTCAGGTTATGTCAATCGATTGAGACACCAGTCAATCGATTGGCAACAGATATTTGTAGTCAATCGATTGGAAACAATGTCAATCGATTGAGATGAATAGCAATCGATTGGAAAGTTTGACACGTCATCACTTTTAGTCGGTAGAATGTAAATCGATTGGGATAACTTATCAATCGATTGGTATCAAAAAAGTGTCAATCGATTGGGAATATGTCAATCGATTGGTATCAAAATTTACCAAAAGGAAGAGAAAGTTTATACGAGTATAAAAATGAAATACCGGGTCTTATTAAAATACCAAAATACAGGGTATTACAAGTGCCATCCCTTCCGCGGATCTGATTGTCCCTCCGGTACAAGCCGGGTATGTTCATGACTTGGCGGCTCTTCTCAATATTTCCCGCGGTGCCGCGGGCTCTTTCATTCATGACAGATAGGTTGACTTCTAGCGCCTCTCCTCGGTTTGTGCTCTCATTGGGAATCCTTACGATAGCGGGTATCAAGTTATACGGCGTAGCGCTCTATCGATTGCTATGCTTTCTTACTTTCTCTTTCAGTCGTCCTCCGACATTCTCATACCTATTGCCTGCAGTTTGAGAGAGATGAAGAGTGCAGTCATGTTGGTTCTCGGCGAGACTCTGATAGGACTGGACCATGCTCATGCTACAGGGGCCATATTATCTTCCAGGGCACCTTTTGTTCTGCAGATTTGGCTAATGGAGCGTTTGGACCTCTTCATACACCCTTTCCATCTTCGCGGGTTACTTCCTTACGATCGTATGGAGATTCACAGGTTATTTCACTCTGCCGATGCATAGCTTGGTTGGCTCTAGGGCCTCTCTTCCAGTGATATCTGCTGGGTTTCTCCTCAGTGGGTTTATCGCTCTATTGCTGTACGTCTCCCTGGGCAACCTGGCATCTGGCTGCCGGGCTTGGGTGCTACGACTTTCTACATTCCCGATCGGGTGGTCTGTCAGTTCGAACTTTTGCAGGATACTACTGAATCTGTGATTGCTGATTTCACCAGGGGGTCCACTTTGTGCCCTTCTATTGTGAAGGCTTTCATCGAGGATTGGCACGACAGGGTCTCAGCTCCTTTCCAGAGAATCCCGGCTCCTACTGTGCCCACAGCTGAATACCTTCTTCAGATTCAAACACTGATCTAGAGACAGGCTTGTATTGATGAAAGTAAGACAAAACAGGATGAAGTTCTTTAAAATTTTCGACAAGTCCTGCCTATCCCTTTACGCTTTTGAATGTGTTTTTCTTTTTTTCTTTTTTAAGAAGTGCTGTCATCTTTAGGAAAGTTCTAACATGTTTAATCAAAGTGTTCATTCCTTCGATTAATCTTTTCTGAAAAATTCTCCTTTCAATGTCTTTTCTTGGTTCTTTACTTTTCTTTTTGCTTAAAAGCTTTACTCCTTCTATATCATGAATTCTCATTTGTTTCTTTATTGTACTCATTTTGATAGCCAGGATATCCAGAGATGGGTTTTAGGTAGATATCTGGGTTCTTCGGATAGCAAACGAAGTTTGCCCCTGGTTTTAGGGCTTTGAAGTGGTCCTGGGCAAACGCCAGTTTGCCCCTAGTTTAGCACATGTTTTTTTTAGGTTTTCATGGGCCGAAGGCTTTTGAGAGCCCGCCTACTTATCCCAAAATGGGTATCAGGCCTGCAGTAGTTCGTCTTAAGGCTGCAAAGAAAAGCGCCAATCAGGCAATTATTTACTGACCGAACCGAGTAGGTTGCCTACGTATCCCCTAACGGGAATCAGGTCAAGCGTAGTTCATCGAGGTAGGAGGCTTTGAAAGAAACGGTTTCAAGCAAAGTATTTCTTGAGGCGATCGAGGTTAATTGGTTACTTAAATTCAACCCCGTCCAGGTCCATGAGATAGGCTGACCCTCCAGAGAGGAGAGTCTTTATGATGTACGGCCTGACCCAGTTGGGTTTAAATTTTCCTCTGGGTCGTAAACGGGCACTTTCAGCTCTTTGAGGACTAGGTCACCCTCAGCAAGCTTCCTTGGACGGACCTTTTTGTTGAAAGTACGAGCTATTCTCTTCTGATATCAACGAGTATGGTTTATTGCGGCCAATCTCTTCTCATCGAGCAACATCAACTCCTCATACCTTCCTCGTATCCATTCCAACTCGGTGATCTCATACTCTGCCAAAACCCTAAGAGAGGGTATTTCTACTTCGACTGGGAGAACGGCCTCCATACCGTAAACCAGCGAATAAGGTGTAGCACCCGTTGAAGTTTTCACCGAGGTTCTGTATCCCCACAATGCAAATGGCAGCTTCTCATGCCAATCCTTATACGTATCCGTTGTTTTTCCCAAGACTGCTTTAACATTCTTATTTGCCGCTTCTACTACTCGATTCGTCTGAGGCCTATACGTGGATGACTGATGGCGAGTGATCTTATACTTTTCTAAGAGCGGGATAACCACTCCTTGGAAATGACTGCCATGATCGGAGATAAATTCATTCGGGACCCCATACCTGCATATTATGTTTTTCTCAATGAAACTCACCACGTCTTTGGCTTTCAAAGTCGCGTACGAGGCTGCTTCTACCCATTTGGTAAAGTAATCAATTTCCACGATTATGTATCGGTGCCCATTGGAAGCCTTCAGGACTATTTCACCAATGATCAATCCCCCATATGGAAAACGGCTAAGGGGTGGTCATGCTATAGAGCTGTGACGACGGGGTGTGCATTAGATTTGCATGAATCTGGCACTTGTGACAGCTTCTAACATATTCACAACAGTCTTTATCCAAGGTCGTCCAATAATACCCCTGTCAGATGATCTTCTTTGCCAGTATGTGCCCATTCATGTGGGGTCCATATACTCCCTCATGTATTTCCTCCGTCATTCTCTTAGCTTCTTTCCCATATAGGCACTCCAGATTATACCCGGTGTAGGATTTCTTCCATAGCTTATCTGCATAAATCACAAATTGACCGACAAATCGTCGAATTGCCTTTCTGTCCTTTTCTGAGGCTCCTTCGGGGTATTCTCTTTCTTTAATGAACTTCCACACATCCACATACCATGGTATTTCCTCTTCACCTTCTATGGTCGTGACTGTTTCGAATGAGGGCTGATTTCTGATTTCTATGGATAATGGGATCATCGTGACCCCCGAGGGGATCTGTATCATTGATGCCAGGGTTGCTAGGGAGTCAGCAATTGGAGGTGACATATCTGATTTCTATGGATAATGGGAGTCGTCTAGGTACTCGGCGATGGCTCTCCCTTAACAGATTTGGAGGTGACATATCTGATATCAAACTCGGCTAGCATCATGGTCCATCAAAAAATCCTACTGGTCAAGGCAGGTTTTTCAAACAGGTATTTGAGCGGATCCATTCAGGAGATTAAGATCATGGGGAAGGCTAACATATAATGCCTAAGGCGACGGGTACACCAAACTAAAGCCTAACATGCCTTCTCTAAGGGTGAGTACTTCAACTCGTATCCGATCATCCTTTTGCTCAAGTAATAAATGGCCTTTTCTGCGTGTCCTTCTCCTTCTTGGGCTAACATGCATCCCATTGAATCTTCGGTCACAGAAAGGTACAGAAGCAAAGGCTTCCCGGGTGAAGGTAGTGACAGGACAGGTGGGTTTTGGAGGTAAGTTTTGATCTTATCGAAGGCTTTTTGGCACAAGGTATCCCACTCGAACTTCTCTCCTTTTCTGAGCAATTTAAATAGCGGGCCGCAAGTCATGGTGAGCCTTGAGATAAAACGGCTTATGAATTGTATTCTACCCAGGAAGCCCCTCAGCTCTTTTTCATTTTTGGGTGGCTGCATCTCGACTATGGCTTTTATCTTGGTCGGGTCTACTTCGATCCCTCTCTGAGTAATAAGGAACCCTAACAATTTTCCTGTGGTGACTCCGAAGGTACATTTCTGTGGGTTCAATCTCATTCTGAACTCCCTTAACCTCCCGAAGAATTTCCTCAGAGCCTCCAAGTGACCTCTTCTCTCCTTAGATTTTACAATCATATCGTCCACATACACTTCCACCTCTTTATGGATCATATCGTGTAATAACATGGTAGCGGCCCACTGATATGTTGCTCCTACATTCTTGAGCCCGAACGGCATCACCCTATAGCAGTATGTTCCCCATGGCATGATAAAAGTGGTTTTCTCTCTATCAAACGGTGCCATCAGGATCTGGTTATAGCCAGAGAATCCATCCATAAAGGAAAGAAGCTCATGTCCGACGATGTTATCAACGAGGACGTCGATATGTGGTAAAGGGAAATCGTCTTTAGGACTTGCTTTTTTTAGGTCTCGAAAATCAACGCAAACCCTAACACGACCATCCTTTTTGGGGATGAGCACTATGTTGGCGATCCATTCTGGATACTCGGTGACCATTAAGAATCCGGCTCTTAGCTGCTTTTCAACTTCCTCTTTAACTTTGAGTGCCCATTCAAGCCTCATTCGCCTCAATTTTTGTTTTACTGGTTTAGAATTTGGGAAAATGGGGATGTGGTGTTGGACTATCTATGGATCAATACCTGGCATATCATTATAAGACCATGCAAAAACATCTTTGAATTCATTCAATAGATTGATTAGTTCTTTGCTTTCTTCTTTGTCAAGTGTAGAGCCGATAAAGAGATTTTGAGCATTATTTTCATTTCCAAGATTAATTGTTAGAGTGTCCTCAATGATTTTACATGCAGATTCTTTTTCTTTTAAATTAATTTTTGCAGTTCAATGGGTATTTCATGATCATCACATTCATCACATTCATTTAGCACGTTCGAGTAGGCAGAATCAGTCATGTTCTCATTAACTTTCTTTGGAGTGATTACAACAGACATGGAAATTAAAAGACGCCTCATTTGGGCCATTACAGACTCTGGGTGTGGGGGAAACCTATCACTAGACTCAAAAACCCACTCTCTCTTGTTCTCTCCTCCCAGATCGGTGATGAAGCATTCTTCCAGATTTCCTGCCTTGGTGATCTCTTCCATCTCTGTTTTCTCGGCCTTTCCTTTGTCGGTCTCCCTCTGATCTACCAAATCTTCCCTGCTCTCGGCAGCCTCCTCTACCAGTCCTTCGATATATTCACCCTTGGCCTTTCCATGATCCGCTTTCATAACCTCTGTGCTCACTTCGCTCAACAGATCTTTCATGACAGAGCCGTCTAACGCACCAATCCAATCTTTGGTGGTGACTGATTTGGCAGACAGCTGCAAGTATGGATCTTCATATGTAGAAAACTCGTGGGGAAAGAAGATCTCGAACCCTGGCTTTAAACATTTATCTTTCTGGTCCACCCATGGCTCTGGGAAGCCGCAAAAGGGGAAATCTTCTCCTTCCTTCATAAAATACCCATTGAGCGTCTTTAGGTAAGGGTCTAGTGGTGCACGACGGCCTTCTTCTTTTCATTCTGCCCTTTCTTGGATGGTTGGTACCCCAGACCGTGAGTGTGAGTCTGAGTAGGGATTTTTGGAAACTCCGGCAGACTTGGTGGTTCTTTCCCAATCCCATGCCTGGGAAGAAACCCATATTTTTCATTATCCCTGCGACCAATGGACTGGCATACTGATCAAAGTATAGTGGCAGGAATTCTTTTGGCTTTTCCTCTTCAATCATGCCGACGAACTCGAACCCTCCCATATTTGCTCCTTCTTCTACAGTTGTAATTCCAGAATAGGTGCGCTTGATGATGCTTTGGACGAACCAACCCAACTATCCCCGAGGATGTCGCAGACCTTGCCCTTCCAAACATATTTGACCTTTTGATGAATGGTGGACGGTATGGCACCCAAGCTATCCAACCATGGCCTCCCTAGCAATAAATTGAAAGAGGCGGGGATGTCAATGATTTGAAATTCGGCTTGTTTATCCACTGGTCCGATGACGAGGTTAAGAGAGATGATACCCATGACTGCTCTTTGAGTGTTGTCATATGCCCTGACCTTTTGTTGGGACGACACGAAGGATGATTCATCTAAACCCATCCGTTTGGCTGTTTGGAAGGGGCATACATTCAGAGCAGACCCGCTGTCAACGAGACAAGCGGGCACGGTGTTCCCCAAACATTCAACAGTGACATACAACGGCTTGTTGAGCATGGGTCCTCTGGGGGGCACGTCATTCGAAGAAAAGGTAATAGCCAAGGTCAGAATTCCGCCAATCATTCCCACGATATCTTCCAGTGCTGTGTTCATGGGAACATCAGATTGATTTAGGGCATCCAACACTGCCTGCCTGTGGCGTTTCGATGCTATCAGCAACCCCCAAATGGTGATATTGGCCTGAGTTTTCTTCATCTGCTTCAGAACCCTGTCTTCTTCCTCTTCTTCGTTCATCTTCCCTTTTCCCTTGTCCAATTCTCTCCCCGGATGTTCTTCCACTAGCTCATGCGGTTTAAAAAAGTGCCTGCCTGACCGAGTTAAATGACTGACTTCTTCTCTTGCCCACAGATTATCAACTTCTGAATCAACTTTCAAAGTACCCTCCCCCACCTCTGTTTCTTTGTCGCTCTCGTACCAAAGATCGTCTTCTACTTGGCTCACGTTTCGACTGTCACTCTTTTGAATCCACCAATCTGACTGTCCCATTTTACTCTTCTCCGGCCGATCCTCCAAAGCACAGATTGTTGAATCCTTAGGTAGCTGGTATGACTTTCTTGGTGTCCCGGCCTTAGTGATTAGCCTAGACGGATCAAAGGTTGCCTCTTCCATCCCCAAGAGATAAAGGCCCTGCGGTGGTGGCACAGCTTGATGATTCGGAAGCGGATTTCTAGTAACATTTAGAACTTTGGTAGGTGGTTCTGAAATTACTTTGTTATCAATGAGGTTCTGGATTTCGTGCCTTAATCTCATACACCGATCAGTTGAGTGACCCTTCTGCTGATGAAATTTGTAGAAGAGGTCTTCTTGGAAATTTGGCAGAAGTGGACTTGGTAGAGGTCGAGGTTCCAACTGACGGAGATGCCTCTTCGCTAACAGTCTATCGAGGGCAGTTGATAGTGACACCCCCAAATCTGAGAACTTCCTTGGTGCTTTGTCCCTTCCTCTCCTCAGTGTTATGTCGAATTTCCTTTCTGGCCCATTTAGTGCATTGAAGTCGGTGGGGCTGGAGTGACCCCCCGTTTGTCCTCCGTTGGATCCGTAGTTCGGCCTCCTGTACCGGTTTGGTTGTTCTTCTCTCTTGATTACCCCCTCTTGGATTGCATCTTCTATCCTTGTCCCGACATCGAAAACCTCAGCAAAGGTGTTGATTGACTGGAATCTCATCTTTTCTTGGTACACTGGCTATAGGTTCTTCATCAGCATTCGGATCTGGTCCTTCTCAGACAGCCTTTGTACCATTTTGGCTGCCTTTCCCCTCCATCTGCTCAGGTATTCGGTGAATGATTCTTTGTTCCCTTGCCTAGTGGTCTCCAAATCTCGGACAGTGACATCTAAATCTTGATTGTACTCGTATTATGCCACAAATGCTTTGATTACTTCCTCCCACACCCTGGTTTTGCTTGGTTTGAGAGTAAGATACCAGGATAAAGCAACCCCGGTCAGAGTCTGTTGGAATAGGACTGCCATCATGGTTGTGCTCAGCCCACTTGGTTGGAAAGCCCTAATACACATTCTTACAAGGCTGCGAGGATTCCCAGTCCCGTCAAACTTGTCAAAAATTGGCATCTTAAACCCAGCAGGCAGCGTCTCGTGGACCCCGTCGTACAGACCTTCCAACTCCATCAAATAGGTATCAACTCCCTGAACTTTGCGCATCACCCTTTCCAACTTCTCTATTTTCTCGGTCAGTAGCTTCTCCTTCTCAGCTTTCTCTCCGTCTCTGTTGGCCCGTAGTGTATCAGTCCATTGTGCCTCCTGATCATTGAACCAATCTCCTTCCCCTCCTCCCAAAGGTGGGTCCATAACAGGCGGAATTACATGTGGTGGTCGGCGATTCAGTTCTTCTATCATCCCCATCATACGGTTCATGTTTTCGGCCTGTCGCCTCATTTGCTCTGCTTGTTGTTCTACCAGTATCCTTAACCCGGCCATTTCTTCATTGTTTCTTTCTTCGGCCATGTCAGCATATTCTCTTCTTACCAGCCTCGCCGTGGGAGCCCTAAACCACGCTTGGTTTGACGTTGATGCTATTTTTGCTCCTACAACAGATTTTGAAATTTTCTTTTTAAGACTTTTGCCCACTTTCTTTTATCACACAAAGATACATTTTTAAAAGATGTTTAGTAAAAACCTTTTTTATATGTCACACGGATGCAATGCATGTGTGTGTGTGTGCCTATTCTATATGCCAAGGAAAAAGAAAAAATCCTAATCCTAACACATAAGCATATAAGCACATAAAATCCTCACTCATGTCAAGTGCGTTGATTTCTCCTCTCATTGTGATCTCACTACCCTCCCAGAGGTTGGATAATCAAATTTTTTTAAAATTCCTTTGAAAAGTTTTCCTTGGATGGTAAAAAGATTTTGAAAACAATGCTTGAGAGTGCTTTTTGAGAACATTCTTCTACAAAAAATAATTTCAAGGATTTTTGAATTTTTCTTTTGAAGATGATCAAGTGAAATATGCCTTAACAAAGGTTAATTTGGGAATTTTAATTGAAAAGAAAAAAAATATTTTTTTTTTTTGAAAAGGTAATCGAAAACCTTGAGAAAAATCTTTGGGTAGGGGGATCACATGACCGGATTGTCACCATACTTTCCATGAATTTGGATACATACAAGGTAAATGATGCTTAGCTAAACATGATATAAGAAGTAAAATTTTATAATCAAGGTTCGGCATGTTCTCCAAATGTCGTGGAATATGAGGAGAAATTACTAAAAGGTGATTAAAAGATTATACATCTTTCATCAAGCAAGTATCGTCATCATCTCAAGTAATCCCTCCCGGGCATACAAAACTTCCTAGCATATAATCCTAATCAAGAGTTGATTTCTTAAGATTGAAAGGTTCTATAGAAACTACTATGCAAAAGCTGGGTTTTGGTCAAATAAGGGACCCTTGACACACATCCGATAGGATGCTTAATATACCAAATCATGGTACGAGATCAAGGGTGATCACACAGTCCCATGATGACTTGACCGACCGGGTTGCCCCGAGACTCCAAGGTCATAGTTCCGTCAATCGACTGGCTGGACATGCAAGTGAAATGCAACAGGCACACAAAGATTAATTAATTCGATTAAAATGATATTTTTCAAGTCTAATCCTCGAGTGAACCCAAAATCAGAATCTCTGATTTGCGAAACCAGAGATTCTGGATTCGATCCCCAGCAGAGTCGCCAGATTGTGGATATCGCAATTTTTGTTACCCACAGTTTTTCTTTTAAAGTTCTTTTTCATTTTAAAACCCAAAACAATGAGTCGCCACTTAATTTTTAAAAGGAAAAATTAAGAAACTGTTTTTAAAGCAAACTGATCTTTTTAGAAACCAGAGATTAACTAGGTCCGGGGATTATGGAATGAGAGAAAAAGGAGCCCGTCGGACTAAAACACCCTCTCTCATCCTATCTTGCCATAGGCCTCTACTCAACATCCTTCTAATCGAATTACTAATTTAAATTTGCCCTCAAATAATACATATGTATAAAATATACATTACAAAAGCATGTCTAAAGGGTGTACGATTGCAAGTGATAAAATATCATTCAAAAGCCACGTAATTCAGGTAGCAAGCAATATGATATACAAATAGGGAACTAGAGGACTTACCCGGGATCCGGCCGCGAATATTTAAACGTGCAAATGCATGCAAATAGATAAAACCTAGGAAAAGAGTCTCTAATCCATATATACAAGTAAAGCAAAACCTAATTCTAAGGTGTCGCGCAATAAGTTAAAAAATCGATAAAATTAAAATAAACTAAAGAGGAGTTCAAGAAATCATACCTTAATAGCGCTACAAAACAAAGGGTTAGTCCACATGATATACAATATATAAAGTTGGAACTTAAATAACAATCCTAGACTTCTAGTTTAAATCTATCAAATATAATTAAATCTAAAGCAACCAAGTCCGAATTATAAGTGTCAAGCCATATGAATATGTATATGAAAGGAATAAATTATCGGAGTACTCAATGATTTAGATCACTTAAACTTTGAATTCAAGGTTAACTAATCATTATTGAGACATGGTTTGACCCTTAACTCATGAAAATATCATCTAAGCCATTATTCATAAGATTGGTTAAAACTATTGCAGAATTCTAAAAATTGCAGAGAGCAAACCAGAACTTTAACAAATTAGAACGCATGCTTCCCATGGTTTGATCTTGATGATTCTTGGACACAAGATGCCTCTGTGTGTCTTGTTTCCAAATCAACAAGAAAATCAAAGTTTCAACAGTTAGATCTCTGGGAAAAAGACAAACGCCAGACATCACTCAGAGATGTACAACTCTCTGTCCAGAGATTTTGTTTGATTTTTTAAAAATAGTAACAAATTTAGAAATGCTTTGTCCTTTTTAGGGTGACTTCCTAACACATTAATCTACTTAGAAAAAATTATTTCGGGTCACAAATAGTTTATTAAGGTTCTGATTTACTTATTTCAAAAGAGTGTTATTGTTCTGAAACTCTGGACAGATTGTAGTGACTTCACAAAACTCATGACCAAACCACTTTAAACATGAAATCTCCTTAAAACAAAAATTACAGTGGTAAAACATTGTGTTATTGACACTTTCCCGTTGGTTTCACTTGATTCCAACGGTTAGATTTCGAACTAAAAATCTTTGATCAAAACCAGTTTATGAATCCACTGTTTCATTGTCAAGTTCAACTTTTATTTGTTAACCCCAACTATTAAACCATGAAGTTGGACTTAAACCAAACCATTTTCTCCTACCATTTGATGGTCATTGGAGGCTAAAGACCTTTATATTTGTAGATTTCAAATGAAGTATGAATAGGCTTCATGAAATCTCAAGATAATGAATCTAAACCATGGAGATGGGCTTAGACTCAAACTACTTCCTCCTACCACTTGATGGTCATTGGAGATGAAGACATGACTAATACTCATGAGCCTTCAAGAATCTCAAGAGAGGAGTATAAAAAAACATAGCAAATACTCATAGGTTTCAAGAAATATGGAGGGGATTCCATGAAACCTTAAGTTAAGGAATCCTAAACCATGGTAGGGGCTTAGATTCATTTACTTGCTCTTGTACAAAGGATGATCAACCTTGACTCTCATGGGGGAGCACAAGCTCACATGAAATCAAGGGATCAAACTCATGAGATTCAAGTGAAGTATGGAGGACTTCCAAGAATCTCAAGGGAGAAGTATAAACAAAGAAAAGGAAAAGGAAAAGAAAGAACTAAAAGAAAATGCAATTAAAATTTGCAAGTTCACTAATAATACTTCTAAAAAGGTTAATCAAAAGACCAAGTAGTTTTAAGATTAGTAGTTCAAAAGAGTGAAGAAAAACAACTTGTAGTTAGAGGATCACCTCCAAACTATCCTCAAAGCTTCTCTCCTTTGAAGATCTTCCAAGCTCTTCTCTCTATTTTTTTTTAAACTCTCTCTCAAAATATATGTTAGTGTAGTGGTAACCACCTCTTGTATGTTGTATATTTTTTTGTTGTCTCCTCCCAAGGAAGATCCTCCTTCTTTTATAGACAAAATTACCAAGTATTTTCAGTGAATTCGGAGTAAAAGACAGGTGTAAATGTTTCATTTGGTGGTACAATACGTACTTCCTGAAAATAGACATACTGCTGTATAGGGCGGCAGTCAAAAATCTCTTGCGGCAATCAGTGGATGCCGCTGCGGCACTCCGTGAAAGCCGCTACGGCATTCAATGACTGCCGCGCGGCTCTCAATAAGTGCCGCGCCGAACTATTGGTTGCCGCGTTTTTGTCAACCTTAATTTATCAGTTTTTTGTTTTTATCCACATACATATACGTATTGTACCACAAAATACGGACTTTAAAAGCAAACGGCAGTCAGAAAATATCGGCAGCACTCAGTAAATGCCAGGCCGGCATTCGGTGACTGCCATTTGGCACTCACCGAATGCCATTCGGCACTCACTGAGTGCCGCAAAATACTTCCGTGTGCCGGTTTTTGTTAAACTTCCCCTTTTTAGGTCTTTTCTTTCCTCCTTTTTCTTAAAGATACTTATTTTCGAAGATCTTTTCTAAAAATGACGTTTTACACTTGAATTCTCCTAAATACCTGGTATTTTCTTCTTTCTATGAATTTTTATTGTATTTGGAGAACTTTCTAAAGAGCTTGGAATACTTCGAATCTTTCGGTCCTTATCATCATTGGACGTGGAGGTGACGCTCTCCTAAATTCAACGGTCGGTCAAAATCAGGGTGTCTACAAGGTCCAAGCAATAATGTACAAAATCCAAGAAGGGGTGTGCGAGAACCACATCGGAGGCCGAGCACTCTCACGCAAAGCCCTGCTGCAAGGTTACTACTGGCCGACCATGTCCAAGGACTCTCAAGAATACGTCAAGAGGTGTGATACGTGCCAAAGATTTTCTCCCATATTCAACTGTCCGGGTGAACTTTAGACACCAATTGTCAGCCCCTGGCCATTTGTTCAGTGGGGTATTGACATCGTTGGTCCTCTCCTGAAGGGAAAAGGACAAGTCAAGTTTACCATCATAGTCGTGGACTACTTCACCAAGTGGGCGGAGGCTGAGCCCTTGGCAATAATCACTGAGAAGAAAATGGAAAGCTTTGTGGAGAGGAACATCCTCAGCAAGTTCGGCGTTCCCCGGGTTCTCATTAGTGACAACGATAGGCAATTTGACACCCCAATATTCAGGTAGTTCTGCTCGGGCTACGGGATATCCAATCACTGCTCATCCCCCGATCACCCCCAGGCCAATGGTCAAGCCGAGGTGACCAACTGGACTATTCTTTAGCTAATCAAAACGAGGCTTGAAAGCACCAAAGGACTATGGACAGAAGAACTATCGACCCTCCTATGGGCCTACCGCACTACACCCCGAGCGGCAATAGGCGAAACACTATTCTCTCTAACCTACGGCTTTGAGGTGGTGGTCCCCACGGAGCTTGGGTTACCTACTTACCGGGTGGCAAATTTTAGTGAGCTAGACAATGAAGATGCCCTTAGGGCGGAACTTAACTTGGTAGAAGAGAAAAGAGATCGGGCGTATCTGAAAATGGCATCCTACAAGCAGAGAGTCTCTCGATACTATAACAGCAAGGTGAACCATCGCAGTTTCCAGATAGGAGATCTGGTCCTAAAGGCAGTCAACCAGTCCACAAAAGTCTCAGCCATGGAAAGTTGGCGCCAAACTGGGAAGGTCCATACCTAGTTACCCGAGTCAACAGCCCGGACACCTATTGGTTACAAACTCTAGAAGGGCACCACCTTTCTCATCTTTGGAATGTGCATCACCTCCGCAAGTACTTCCAATAAAGTATGACAATAATGTTGGCTAGGAACCATGTAGCTCAACCCGAACATATCTATTCATATAGTAATAAAAGTTTCTTTTTTCTCCAAACAACTCTTCTCCATGCTTGCTCACTTAAAAGACCTCGAGTTCAGACCCCAGGCACCTAAAAGACCTCGGAGTCAGACCCCAAGCACTCAAAAGACCTCGGGGTCAGACCCCAGGCACTTAAAAGAGCTCGGGTCCAAAACACAAGGCACAAGCTTTGTTTAGGTCCAACCTATAGGGGGGGCAATGTCCCCTAGGTGACTGATGATGGCAAGTCCCAAAAGATCCTGCAACCACCCACGTTCTAGGTCGGTTTCCTATGGTCACCCCCTCTATATGCCTGCCTTAGCAAAAGCTTGGGGGGCAGGGCAGACTAAATAGAAAATCACACCGGATACTAACAGGACTTGGAATCCTAGAACACTTCTAACATTCCTAAGTACCTACAGTACCTAGAGAAACAGCCCGGGTAGTAAATAGTCAAAAACCTATACTATACCTGAGCGGGACCCCATATTAGGTCCCTGAAAGACCAAGTGTTCTCTACCGGTTATAGTCCTAACTTTTGCTAAGACAAGGTTCCTATGGGATTTACAACCGGTCGGTCATAGGCAATCACAAACAGGCATTCAAGTGCAAAAAAAATTGATGGAAAGACTGGTCTCAAGGACCTTTTCATTAATTAAAAATAGTTTGTACAGCTTGGGGGCAGTTATAGTAGCCTCCCCCAAAAAAAAAGAAGAAGAAGAAAGCAGGCCGAGGACCCTAGTCGTCCACCTCGACCGCGTCTTCGGTCTCCCCATTCTCTCCTTCTGGGGCAGCTCCTCCTCCTGGCCCCAGGCTACCCCCTAGGGTAAGCTCCTCAGTAGTGCCAGCCAAGGCAGGTGAGCCTCCGGTGGCAGGGGGACCAACGTCCCAATAATCTGAATCAATCCCGTCATAGGACGAGATGTCCCATTCTGGGAATCCTGGGCAAGTCGCCGCTTCAGATCTTCATACCCTTGGAAGAAGCCATCGTCAAATGCTTCCTCCATAGATCCTGCCACCGTCACCTCGGCTGCGGCCTTCGCTCGAGCCTCTGCCACCGCCACAAGGGCTCAGGAAGCCTCCTAGTCGACCAAAGCTGCTGCCAGCTCTACCTGGACCGCACCAAGGCCAGGGCTAGGGCCTTGGTCTTGTCCTGATCCATTGCCAGGGCGGCCTTCCATGCCTATAACTCTACCCGCTCCTTTATCAAGGCAGCTTCAGCAGTGCTCACCCTCCTAGTAAAATAAGAGAGGAGGGACTCAGATTTGGCGGCCATGCAGCCAACCTGCAGTGAAGGGTAGGAGACTGGTCAGTCAACGGTACAAAAAAATAATAAATGCATAGCAGATAAGCACAAGGCAAAAGAGCTTACCAGATAAGAGAGGCTTAGAGCCACCCTTGAAAGTCCTCGGGAGATAGACTGGCATATGCCTCTACCTGGTTAGGGATGAGGGCAAACTTCACCCTCTCCCTGACTTCAGTAGGTCCCCTAATTAGTAACCTGGACGGCACATCCATCCGGGGAATTGTTTCCTCCATGGCTACCATATGGGGAGTTGATGTCCCCACGGGTTCCGGACGGTTTGCCGTCCAGTGACGGATCCGCCTCAGGGGGCATTCACCACCCGAGGCTTCCGCAGCAAGCCTTTTCTTTGTGCTACCGCCAACTAGACGGTAGCAGTAGCAGCAGTAGCGGCCTGTCTCTCTCTCAACTGCTCTAAATTTCTCTTTGGGGCCATTTCTGCCAAGGAAAGTACACGGTCGGTGGCCAAGAAAGGCAGCGGAAGCACAACAAAAAGGGTAGTCAATCCAAGCACTCACCAGGGATAATGGAAGAAAAAGTGGGAGCTTGAATGGGCTCTTCCAGAGAGTAGGACTAGACAAAATCACCTATCCAGGACAGCACGTTCCAGACGTTGGTGGGCAGTTCCGCCAAACCAAGATCCTGGCTTGTCACACCTCGGGGATCTTAGGAGGGTTAGTCGAACCAGCTGTAAGTAAAACATAAACACAGTTAGCAGACTGCTGACCTCCTAAAGTAAAGAGAAACAAAAAGAAGTGTACCTGGCGATCTTACCCCTCAACTCTCCTGCCCAGGAAGTCCTCAACTGGATCCTTGGGGCCCGGTCGCAGAGACGAAGGGCGGATACCTGGAAGAACTTGTTCTTCCACCCTTTGTTGTTACTTAGGCAGTTGACAACGATCTTCCTACCCTATCGTTCAGAGAAAGAAAAGAACCTGACCTCCTAGTGCACGGGGAATAGTCGTTGGGCCCATAAAAACTCCTGGAGGGTGAGTTTGTATCCGAAGGCCTGGGGCCACAGAGAGATGGACCCCATCAGGAATCTCCACCCGTTAAGAGCTAACAGCCCGAGAGCAATCCTGAGGTATATCAGGATGTCCCGGGCGACAGGGTGTAGTGCAAGACGAAGGCCAGCCACCGCCGGGGTTCACAGCTAAGGAGCAACCATCAAGGAGGGCGTACCTCTCCCTAATCCAGACGAGGTCCTGCGAATGCAGAATAGAAGGGGTATACTTACAGGTAAACACTACCTCGGGGTCAGGCTCCCCTGGTGTCTCATCGCACCCACCCTAGGAGATAGAGGCGACGGGGGCCTCCTAGTCAAACTCACTATCAGTCACACGGACAAGGATTCTGCCCTCACTCTGATGGTCTGATGGGGTAGCGGAAGGCAGACTTAAACTTGTGTCCGGAGTTCCCGATCGAGACTGCTCGTTTTCTAACCTAGACGTGGAGTCAAAATCAGAATGTTCCATCTCTGGCACTCCTCCCTGGGGGTGGGGAACCAGGCTACGACCTAGGTAGGGGTCAGGAACTCTGAGTCTGAGGTACAAAGGGGGTAGGGTTATCAACCTAAAAGGTAGAAAGTATACAGTCTTAAAGATGAGGTGACACTCGGTCAGAACTACCCGGGGATAGCTCGCTCGATTCAACCTATCTAACGTACCTCCCGGCTTGAAGAAAGAACAAAACCTGAGAAAGAGAAAGTCTCACTCCCATTCTAACCTAAGAAGGTTCACCCTCTCTCCAGCGTCCCTTAGAAAAGAAGAGAAAAAGGTAAAAGAAGAGGAAGAGGATGATGAACTGAAACTGAAAAGGGAATACTTACAAGGTTTAGCGCAGAAGAAGAGCTCGGGAAGCTTTGCCGGACACTTTTTCTACACTCAAACTGCTTGATATCTCTATCAATTGGCAGCAGGAATCCCAAAAATGAACAAGTGTTCTTTATATAGGGAGCATGGACGGTCCAGATCAAGCTAGATCTAACGACCAGGGAATTTTTCCGCCTAAACCTGCCTATAACTGTCATCTCAGGCACGAGGAATGTTGCCTCAAAAGACGCATCCAATTAATGCCAGACGTGACAGTCCGGTTATGATGTGACTGTTCGGTTACGTTCATACTAGCCTCGCTGGATCCTGACTAGGCCAGTGACTAGGTGACATGTGGCAGAAGTTGGTCCTGGGCCCACATAGCCACCACTCGATCCTGACCCAAGATGACCAGCTTGATAGGTCACGACCCGGGTAATAACCCGGGGCTATTTACCGAATGATTTTTTTAGAAGCAGTCTTAATTTTCAAACCTCATCTGATAGAGCATCCCATTAGTTTAAAAAATGGGGGGCAACTGATATGCACAGAAATATCAGGTCAAAGTCAAGCCTCGCCACCTCAGCAAAGAGAAGCCAAGTCATCTTGAATTTGGACTGAATACACAGCTATCCTGGGCAGTTACGCAAAATTGCCCGGTTTGGTCGTAAGTTCGGGCGTTCTTTCTAGATGGACCCCACGTGGGCGCGCCCCCAGCAAGCGTGATTGCTTGGTCAGTAAGCCTACAAGCAGTTTCATATCCCAGTTAGAAGACTAAATGGAAGGAGTAGGCAGTTCCCTAAACCACTTAGGAAACACCCATAAATTTATGTAAATTAAGCTGTAAATCGATTAGGCTTCCTAATCTATAAACTTACCTTGTACGGGTGGTCTCTTGTACCTATAAAATAGGCCACCCACCCCCATTAACGGGGGTCGCATTCTAAACCAATAGAATAGCATACTATTTTCACTAAGACGCATACACCCGGTCGGTTTTAATGGTAGTACCGCCCAACTGTTGGCTCACCAGGCCTGCCGGTGATTTGATAGTGAAGCACTCTGACGCACCCGTGGACGTAGGTCACCTCATTAACGGGGCTGAACCACATACAAACTTCTTTGTGTCCATTGATTATTGTGGCCAATGGGATTAGAAGGAATACTCGATGATTCGATTAAGACTTATATGGCTAAGTGTTTAGCTGATTTGATCTCTTCATAGCATGCATATCATACAGAGCATTGAGAGAACCCAAAAAGATAATGAAAAGATAAAAAAAAATGGTTTCCTAATTTGGACATATGTGGGTATATAGACTCTCTAGAGATAGCTGCAAAAAAGACCGTAAGCACACCTTTTTGGGTTCGTCCCCCTAGTTTAGGAAGACTACTTCGAGCTATAAGTATTGGGATAACTAGAGCCGAAGAAAATGAGAGGATGGAACAGTTATAGGGTACCTTGGCCTATCAGGAGCAACAGTTGCAGCTTATCATAGACCATCTGGCATAAACCACCATGAACCCATAGGGCCTACTGTGGATATCGCAGGTTATTCTTTCTTACCCACTTTTATTTTTTTAAAACATTTTTCAAATTCAAAATTCAAAAACAAATGAGTCGCCACTTAATTTTTAAAAGGAAAATTAAGAAACCATTTTGAAAACAAACTGATCTTTTGCGAAACCAAAGATAAACTGGGTCCGGGGATTATGGAATGAAAGGGGAAGGAGCCCGGCGGACTAAAACACCCCCCTTTCATCCTATCTCACGATAGGCCTCTACTCAATATCCTATTTAATCAAATTAATAATCTAAGCATCCCCTCAATTAATACATATATAGGTATACATAACACAAGCATGTTGGAAATGGTGTAAAATTGCTAACGGCAAAATATCATTCATAAGCCACGTAATTCAAGTAGCAAGCAACATGATATGCAATAGAGAACTAGAAAACATACCCGGGATCCGGCCGCGAATATTAAACGTGCAATGCATGCAATAACAAAATAAATCTATGAAAAGGTCTCTAACACATATATACACATAAGGCAAAACCTAGGCTAAGGTGTCGCACATGGAGTCGAAAATCAATTCAAAAATCAAAGGAATGAATTAAACTAGAGAAGGGATGAGAAGTTGTACCTCAAATGCGCTACAAAAACAAAGGTTAGTACACATGCCTTAGACAAGATATAATATCAAAGAGTAATTAATCATAAGTCATGTTCAATTAAATTCAACTAAGTCTAACTTTATCCAAGAACTAGCTCTAATTGTAAGCATCAATGTATATGAATGAATGAATGGTTATGAACAAGAATGAGACTTGAATGTATTCACTAATTTGGATCACTTAGCCTCTGGATTTAAACTAAATTATCCTTATTCAAAACATGATTCGGGTCCCAAGACATTAGGGAACCATTTAAGTTGAAATAAATAAGATTAGACAAAAACAGTAGCAGTTTTTTTTATGAATTACAGAGAGTAAACTAGATCTTAGAAAAAAGCAATAAAATACTTCCAACGGTTGGATCTTAATGATTTTTGGATATGTTATGCCTCTGTGAGTCTAGTTTCTAACCCAAAACGAAAATTAAAGTTTCAACGGTTAGATCTTCGGGAATATGGAAAATACTAGACCTCACTCAGGATTTTACAACTCTCTGTCCAGAGATCTTGTATGATTTTTTAAAAATAGCAAACAAATCTGAATTGCTTCATTCTTTTTAGGGAACCTTTCTAACACATTAAGGTTCTTATGAAAAATTATTAGAGGTCATGAAAACTTGGTTAGATCTCTGATCTATCAATTTTAAAACCGGTTTGCTGTTCTGAAACTATTCTGAAATTCTGGACAGATTGTGGTTGTCTCACAAAACTCATGATCAAACCATTCTAAGCATAAAATCTTACCAAAACAAAAATTACAGTGGTAAAACAATGTGTTATTGGCACTTTCCCGTTGGTTTCACTTGATTTCAACGGTTAGATTTCGAACTAAAAATCTTTGATCAAAAACAGTTTGTGAACTCACTGTTTTCATTTTGCTAGTTCCACTTTGTTTGTTAACCCCAACTATTAAATCATGAAGTTGGACTTAAACTAAACCATCTCTTCTACCATATAATGGTCATTGAAGACTAAGGACATCTTTCGACCCATGGATTTTTGATGAAGTATGAAATGGACTTCACAAAATCTCAAACAATGAACTCAAACTTATGGACCAAAAACTTGAGTTCAAATCATTACTCCTACAACTTGGTGGTCATTGGAGGCTAAAGACATACATACATGGAGGTTTTAGATGAAGTATGAAGAACTTCTCAAAACCTAAGGAAGAGATTAGTCCAAGCCATAGAGATAGACTTAAACTAAAACATTTCTCCTACCATTTGATGGTCATTGGAGACTAAAAAAAGCAAATCTACTCTAATCTCCATGGAATATAGTATGAATTCCATAAGATTCATAGTAAAGAGATCCTAGTCATAAGTTGATACTAGCATCTCACCAACTATGTGTAGATTAAAATCATGATTCATTTTAATCTCCATATGGATCTGTTTGCACCCAAAAACCGTCAGTGATTTTTGAGCCCGAGTGGAGTTGAAGTTGGGCGAAGAAGACGCTGGGACAAGTAGTGATGACTCATCGGACTCAAGAGGTAAGCCCGATGGGAGCGTGTGGCAAGTGTAAGCATCATCGGGCTATGAGAACATAACTCATCATGTTGAGAGCCCGATGGAAAAGTAAAGCAGCGTTATAACTGATCGGACATTATGAAAAGGAAGAGTTTGTCCGATTGATCATAAGAAGTTGAAGAAATATGATCGGACATGGAAAGAGTCATGAGCCCGATTCGTCCAACAGGGAGAGGTCGATTGATGAAGGACAGGGCATTGATGTCCACAGCTGGCATGATGACGTCATCTCTGAGAGTTTTTTGGAAATAAGAGTCCGTCTGGGAAAGGAGTTAGTTGCCAGCTGGGTTGGAGCGTCTAATCCCTAAATTAAAGGGATCAATTCACGTAAGTTCTGGATAGGGAAGGATTTCTTCAATTAACCAATCAGTGAATAGCTTAAGGCGCAAGTTAAGGAATCCTTTCCTAGTAGGAATTAAACTGTGGCCGCTATAAATATACAGGCAGGCCAACCATTGAAGACACTCCGCGTCACTCTCGAAAACAGCATTCAACACAGCATTCAAAAGCATCCAACCTTTTATGTTTTTCTGCAAGCATAGCAAATAGGTCTACCCTTTTTCTTTGTTAATTTCTTCTACTGTTTTCATTCTTACGCTGTTTTCATTCTTACGAACAATCAGTCTGTTCTGAATCTGTTCTTTGGTTGTATTTTCCAAACAATTAATAAAATCTGTATTTTATTAATCGTTTGTGATTGTTTACTTGGTAAACTCATACACTATTTGGCTTGTGCGCTTCAGTACTGCCAAGGGATTTCTGGTGAGGGTACTTTCCTACTCGCCGCACACAATTGTTTAGTTTAGAAGTCAGATCTAAAAGCCTTGAGTATCACTGACTCAAGCATATAGGAAATTAGTTTGCACACACCGAACCACTTTTGGTTCTGGCACGCCCGCGCATAACTACTAGCAAACATTTTGGCATGCCCGGTGGGACCCATAGTGTCAAGTCATGCCGCCAAAGAGGGATAAGCAGATCGGAAAAAACGGCCAAGACGAGTCGGCCGTTGATACACCTACGGAGGAAAGCACTGGTCATTCTCCGGATGACGGTGGTGTTACTATCGAAGCGATCTCGGAAACCGTGAGAGCCACCGTTGATCCTTTGAGGCAGGACTATAACACCTTGATAGGGTCAATGGCAGGTCTCAACAATGTGGTCAGGCAAACGGCCGATATACGCCGGGAACAGTCTGAGTTGGTCATGGAGACTAGGGTTACCCACGTGAAGCTGGACGCCCTGGCTACTCAGATACAACAGCTTTGCGCCGTTCTTGAGGCCAATAACAAACAAAAGGCCTTGGGATCAGGCTCAGGCTCGGGATCGGGCTCTGGCACGCCGCTTGAGTCCGACAAACCAAAAGACCCACTCTATGTCTGTCCAAACCTAAGGGAGGGTAACTTCTCGGGCAAGAAGCCCGAATTATATAGCGAAACGGCCAGTGGCGTGGTGGTCACCGATCCCAGTGGGTCGGCGACGCCAAGTTTTGTCCAGACAGGAGGCCGTGTTGAAACCCAGTTCGACCGGACTCCACCTCTAGTTCGCGCTGCTGGGGGGCAAAGAAACAATGGGGGGTTTTGGACCCACCAGATCAACAATAATCAACAGTTGCCACCTCTACTAACCCCGGGAATAGGGGCTCAGCCTGAGGTAATTACAACAATAGGCCGTAACCCAGAGGTAATCGGCCAACAAGTGCCCCCAGGTAACACTGCTGGGGGGCAAAGGAATGATAATGATTTTTGGCTTCGTCAGGCCAATAACAACCCACAGCAACCACCACCCCCTGCGGGTGGTGCCCGACCTGCTGCACAGCCTATTAACAGGGAGGAGTTGGTGGCGGCCATACATGAAGAGTATGGCCCGTTCATGAGAAGGATGGAGAGGCCGACGTACCGACGGCCTTACCCGCCTGAAATTGACCAAGTTAATTTCCCACCAGGGTATAAAGTTCCGAACTTTACTCTATTTTCTGGGGAAAGTGAGCATACCACGGTAGAGCACATAGGTCGGTTCATTGTGCAATGCGGCCATGCAGGCAATAGTGACCCTTTAAAATTAAGGCTGTTCCCAAATTCGCTCACGGGCATAGCATTTTTATGGTATGTCAATCTCCCGGCCAATTCAGTACGAAGCTGGCCAGCAATGGAGGAATTGTTTCATGGGCAGTTTTATAGGACTGAGCCCGAGATCTCGTTGGCAGATCTGTCTAGGATGCTCCAACTAGTGGGAGAGACCGTTGAAACATATATAGCCCGATTCAGGAAGGCTAAGTACAGATGTAAGACAGTATTGCCCGAGGAAGAATACTCAAAGATGGCTATGGGCGGAATGTCTTTCGAGCTTCGCAAAAAGTTCGAAGGGACCGATTTCCGTGATTTATTCGAGCTGGCTTCAAGGGCCGCCCGTTACGAGCGTATCCTGCTTGATGAACAGGAAAAGAAGAATTCTTCTAAGGGAACGTATTACAAAGATCCCAATTACGAGGTCCATCTTGCAGATTGTGACCTCGAGGCAGAAATCGACATGGCCGAACTAATCTCTAAGCGGCCTATTGTGTGTAATGCCTTGAACAAACCGGTCAATAATAACGCTGCTGCTAAAAAAATGACGTTCGAGGCAGGAAAAAATTACACATTTGACATAACAATGGCCGATCAGATTTTTGACGCCCTCTTGGCTGAAAAAGTGATCAGGCTAGGTGAAGGTCATCGGATACCCAAGGCCGATGACATAAAAAATAAGGAATATTGTAAGTGGCATAATTCCTGGAAACACTCAACTAACAACTGCGTTGTTTTTCGTAATGTGATACAGGAGAACGTGGAGAAAGGAGTGTTCAAATTTTCGGACAAAGCTATGGGAGTTGATGCGAATCCGTTCCCACAGATCACTGGAACCAATATGGTAGTGCCCGATTTGACTAAGCTGACACGGCCAAGGGTCAAGATAGACTTGACCGACAGCGAGAAAGTCCCAAAGCAAAGGGAAGGAAAACAAATTGCCGTTTCAGGAACTGATAGGCCGAAGGTGACTATTCACGAGCTTCAGAGGACATACCAGGAACGCAAGGAAGCAGAACTAAAGGCTGATGGAGCCCGGTCAACTACAGATAGCTTGATTACGGATTTACGACACCAACTAGAGCTGATTGAACAAGGCCTGTGTCCGAGGTGCAAGGCCGATATTAAGAAAGGGGCCTCCAATCCAAGCAAGAGGCCTAGGGTTGAGGAACGACGAGAGTACAGCCCGAGAAGATCCGTGCATGAGAGGCTTTCCTTGCCCAAACAGGGACGCCCAAAGCCCGAGTGGAAGCCAAAGCCGCCGCCAGCAAGCAGTATGCCTAGCTCGAGTCATAGGGAAGGAAGGGGATATGGATCACGACCCACGATGAGTGCATCACAAAGGGTTGCAGCATCGGACATTCGCTCCCGAATGATACTCCCACCAAGAGTGAGTGATGGGAGATGGTATAGAGCTGAGCATCCAAAATGTCCAGCGATGCCTCAATACAGCAAGTCTCAGAAGAGGAGGTACCAGAGGCTGAGACAGGCCGAGAGGGAACGGCAGCGCTCGCAAGGCCGTGTCCAGATTCCTCAAGAGTCCCTTCAGCGCAAGGCCGACAAACAGATAACGGCCATGGAAGAAGATGAGCCCGTTTTCGATAAGAAAGCGGGCAAAGGGGCAATGCATGCCACAGAGCGCTTGAAGAAACTGTTTGAACAAGAAAAGTGTGAGCCATCGGCCAATCCAATGGAGGAGGCTGATGATTATGAAGAGGAGGATGATTCACCGATTCAATTCGGGACAATCCCAAAAAATCTATCCTCAAACATGGTGTTTACCTTGCCCATGTCATTTATGGCCAAACCGGATCAGCCAACGGCCATTGAAGGTGACGTAATAGAAGGCCGGACCAAGGAGTCGGCAGTAATAGAAAGTGTATGTTGGGGTGGTGGTGAGACCGTCAGACCCAAGGTGGTAGAGGCTACGAGCAAGAACGTGGACACTACCGATATACAAACCGATCGGCCTAAGATAACCATCTTGAGGCCGAAAGGGATCCAAGCTGAGGAGGGGCTGAAACCGGCGGGGCCAGTCAAGGTGGTTTTCGAAAAACTTACCTATCAAATGTCTCAGCACCTGAAGCCGTTGTACGTAAAGGGTCACATTGAGGGAATCCCCGTGAATAGAATATTGATTGATGGGGGATCTACAATCAACATCATGCCCCAAATCATGCTGAGGATCCTTCAAAAATCTGAGTCGGAACTGATTCCGACCGAGATGAATGTTCAGAGCTTCACGGGCACACCATCTAAGACAAAGGGCATCTTGCCTCTGGAACTGACGGTTGGAACCCAAACGGCCATGACAGCCTTTTTCATTGTGGAGACATCGGCCGCCTACAACGCGTTGCTTGGCCGTGATTGGATCCATCCCAA
The DNA here is from genome assembly GCA_033977485.1 of Hydrangea macrophylla. Lineage (NCBI taxonomy): Eukaryota > Viridiplantae > Streptophyta > Magnoliopsida > Cornales > Hydrangeaceae > Hydrangea > Hydrangea macrophylla. Next base: position 38,346,809 of record CM066990.1, read on the forward strand.
TTACTGCATCCCTTCCACTCTCCATCAATTGTTGATCTTTTGGAGAGATGACGAAGTGGAAGTGGTTGGGGCTGATACGAAGCCATTCGTAGCCCGGGTGCAGACGGCCGATGCAGTATTATATGAAGATGATATCGGACCTATCAAATTACTAGGATGTGGCAAACTTGGTAGACCAAATGCAGCCACGTTCCGTAAAGAAATTCTACCAAACTTAAAGCTTGGTTATCACAATCTAAGTCGGACAGAAGAGGTAAGGCCGATAGAAATTAATGAACAAGAAGACTTTGATGGATCTACAGCCAATTGAAGTTAGAAGACAGCTGGCCCTTAAGGCCAGCATGGCCAGATGGTGTGCATATCTGGCCGATAGGAGATTAGAGATCGGCCCTGTAGACGGAATGATTAATCTAGCCGATTGTATCTATGAAGAAGAAACGCCAATAGAAGAGGAGATTCAAATGGATGAACTCAAAACGGCCACAGCCAAGCTTGATGACTTGAAGGCCGACGTGCAGGATCCACTATTGGAGATCAACCTGGGCAATGAAGGAGAGCACAAACCCACATATGTGAGTCAGGTGCTTGAACCACAGTTCCAGGCCGATATCATTGCTCTCTTGCACAGATACAAGGATTGCTTTGCTTGGGATTACGACGAAATGCCCGGACTATCCCGAGAATTGGTGGAGCACCGATTGCCAATTAAGCCGGGCTTTAGGCCGTTCAAACAGCTCCCACGGCGCATGTCACCTGAAGTCACGATGAAGGTGAAAGAAGAAATTGAGAGGCTTTTGGGGGCTGGCTTCATTCGGACAGCCAGGTACGTGGAATGGGTATCAAATGTAGTCCCAGTGGTAAAGAAAAATGGTAAGCTGAGAGTTTGTATTGATTTCAGAAATCTAAACCTAGCTACCCCAAAAGACGAGTACCCTATGCCCATGGCCGATCAATTGATTGATTCGGCCGCCAAACATAAAATTTTGTCCTTCATGGACGGGCACTCAGGGTACAACCAGATTTATATCGCTGAGCAGGATGTCCCGAAGACAGCTTTCCGGTGCCCGGGGGCAATTGGAACCTTTGAATGGGTTGTCATGCCTTTCGGACTAAAGAACGCCGGAGCCACATATCAGAGGGCGATGAATTCAATCTTCCATGATATGATCGGGCATTTCATGGAGGTTTACATTGATGACGTCGTGGTAAAATCGGGTGACAACGCCAATCATTTGAGAGACTTAGAAAAAGCATTTGAAAGAATGCGGGCTCACAAACTAAAAATGAACCCTCTCAAGTGTGCTTTCGGCGTTTCAGCAGGGAACTTCTTAGGATTCCTGGTGCATCAAAGAGGGATAGAGGTTGACAAGAACAAGGCTCGAGCAATACAGGCAGCAAAGCCACCGGCCAATAAGAAAGAGCTTCAAAGGCTACTCGGGCAGATTAATTTCCTGAGAAGATTCATCTCCAACTGTGCAGGAAAGACCCAAGTATGGACCCCATTATTGAAGATCAAGACCGACGAAGAGTTCAAGTGGGAGGACAGCCATCAACAGGCCTTTGAGGGAATTAATCAATATTTGTCAACTTCTCCAGTTTTAATGCCACCCAAGAAGGGTAGGTACCTTAAATTGTATATATCGGCTTCTGAATGCTCTATAGGAAGTATGTTAGCTCAGGATAATGAGCAAGGAAATGAGCAAGCCGTTTATTACTTAAGCAGAATATTAACTCCAATCGAGCAGCGTTATGCGCCGATTGAGAAATTATGTTTGGCTTTGTATTTTTCATCACAGAAGTTAAGAACGTATATGTTGCCCGTTTCTACTTATATTATATGTCAAACCGATGTGATAAAATATATGTTGTCAAGACCAATCATGAGAGGCCGAATTGGAAAATGGACCTTGGCCCTGATGGAATTTGCCATCCAATACCGATCACAGCAATCGGTTAAAGGCCAGGCCATAGCCAATTTCTTGGCTGATCACCCAGACCCAACTGATCTGGGAGAAGTACTACCAGTGCCTAAAGTGTTAAACACTTCCTTGGTCCCATGGACATTGATCTTTGATGGGTCCAAAAGCGCAGAAGGTGCTGGGGCAGGTGTAGTCATTGTATCACCCAAGTATAAGAAGACAAAAATGTCATTTCGGCTCGATTTCAAGTGCACAAACAACCAGGCCGAATACGAGGCATTAATTATCGGACTAGAGATACTCCTTGAGTTGGGGGCATCGTCCGTACACATAAAGGGAGACTCAGGTCTGGTGATCGGGCAGATATCAGGAGAATTCCAGATAAAAAGTTGGGAATTATGCCCGTTTCACTCTGTCGCCATGCAACTCATGGACGAGTTTGATGATATTAGCGTGAGTTATATCCCTAGGTCTACGAATACTGAGGCCGATAAGCTGGCAAAGACAGGATCGGCCTCGTCTCCTACAAAGGCTTTGGAAGACCAAGTTATCACGGTTCATGTCCGATCACTGCCTTCCGTTGCAAAGAGAGGTTGGTATGCTACTACTAATTCGGTCTTGATGGAGGACGACGATTGGAGAAGGCCTATCATCGAATACCTGAATCACCCAAATGTCAGGGTAGACCGAAAAGTTAGACTATTCGCGGTCCGATTTGTGATACTCGATGGAGAATTGTTCAAAAAGCCCATCGGTGACGACGTGATTTTGAGGTGTTTAGGCAAAAAACAGGCCATGCAGGTGATGGCCGAAGTACATGAAGGGATCTGTGGGGCTCATCAGGCCGGTACAAAAATGAAATGGTTACTGAGAAGGTATAACTATTATTGGCCAGGCATGTTGAAGGATTGTATCAGCTATGCAAAGGGATGCCAAGCGTGTCAGAAGCATGGCCCAATCCAGCATGTACCGGCTAAAGAGCTCCAACCAATAATAAAACCATGGCCGTTTAGAGGATGGGCTATGGATCTGATTGGCAAAGTCTTGCCACCATCATCAGGCCAACACTGTTTCATTATAGTGGCGACGGATTACTTCACTAAGTGGGCCGAGGCCATACCATGTAAAACGGTGACCCAGACCACCGTGATAAAATTCATTGAAGAGCACATTATACATCGATTCGGCCTCCCAGAAACCATAACGGCCGACCAAGGATCTGTGTTCACAGGAGCTGAAACGACCGCTTTTGCGGAGAGCAGAGGGATTAAGATTCTCAATTCTACCCCGTACTATGCTCAAGCTAACGGTCAGGCTGAGTCAACCAATAAGATCCTTAAGGGGATCATTGAGAAGATGATCGATGAGAACCCTAGAGAGTGGGACAAGTTGTTGTCCGAGGCTCTCTGGGCCTATCGGACATCTAAGAGGTCCAGTACCGGGGTCACACCATTCATGTTGACTTACGGGCAAGACGCTATGTTACCAATGGAGGTTACCGTCCGATCGGCCAGGAGAGCTTTACAGAACCAGCTTGAGCCCGCAGAGTACACAGAGGCTATGATAGCTGAGTTGGAGGGACTTGATGAAACGAGGCTCATGGCTTTGGACTCGTTAAAAGTGCAGAAGCAGCGGGCCGCCCGAGCTTATAACAAGAGGGTAAAAGCAAAGTCTTTTAGTACAGAAGACTTGGTATGGAAGGCCGTTTTACCTATCGGGGACAAGGATAGTCGGTACGGTAAATGGTCGGTCAACTGGGAGGGTCCGTTCATTATACATCAGGTCAAGAATGGTGGTGCTTACAGACTGCGGGATATGGATGGTGGTATTCATCCTAGATTAATAAACGGTCAGTACCTGAAGTCTTATTACCCTACTCTGTGGGAAACTATTGATTTGAACTATAAACCAAATCCAGGGTTAGAATACGACCAAATCATTAACTACGACCCTGAGCCCGAGTAACGAAAATATGGTTTGTATTGATAGGCTGAGCACAGCTTACTTACAAATATATGCGAATAAAAATAAGTACAAAAGAGGAGTCGGCCTCTAGGCCGACTCAAAATTCCTAAGCTTAGCCTTCAGGTCTTCCCAGGTCTTGACGGCCCCAGACCGGTCCTTCTTGGCCCTTTCTAGCTTCTGGGCCCAAGCCCGGGATATGGGGACGCTGGCTTGTAACTGATCACTGCACTTCTGAGCGTCCCCGCCTAACGAAGAAAGGGCTTCGTCAATTTTTTCAATGGAGGCGTTGTTGGTAACAACCTCGGCCTCACATTGGGCAAGTTGAGTTTTTAATACAGCAATACGGTCCCGCAGCCAAGTACCCCTGGCTAGAACTTGAGCACGGGAGGCCTTTCCCGCTTCGAACTTGGTTCTGGCCCCTTCCAAGAACTTCAATGCTTTCTGACGGGAGCCTAAATGAAGTTCTGCATCCGCTTGAATCTTCAAGGCCGTTCTATCCATAAGACGGACGCTAGGAAGTCTTTCTTTGATATCCACGAGTAATGATAGCTGCCCGTCTGAAAGAGAAGGATCGGCCATGAGGGTGTTCAAAGCGGTGTCAACGTCAGCCGCAGCAGGAAGATTGGAAAGTTCTTGGTCAGCAAGCCCGAAGAGCAGGTCCTTGGCTTGTTGAAGGACGGAAGGTAAAACCGCTTCGGGCTCAAGGGGGCCGAGGTCAAAAGCTCCCAGGTCCAGGCCCAAGAAAAAGTCATTGAAAGGAATAACGGGCACTGGGTCTGAAGGATCGGCCTATTCAAGAAAATACAGTCAGGTATTGTTTTTAGAAACGTATGAATTAGCGCAAAGTAACACAGCAGTACCTGGGTATGAGGACGAAGCGAGGCCGAGATTGTTTCGTGAACATTGGCCTCGCTTGGTTGAGAAGATGTTTGGGAAGAAGAAGGGAGGCCGGTTCCTGCGACCGGACTCATTGGGGCCATTGTCGTCTGTGGGGTTTCTGTTTCAGGGACAGAGCCCGAATTATCATCACCGGCCTCCACGGCAGACGCTTCCGGAGGACTGACCTCGGCCACCACCGGTCCTGGTACTATATGAGCAGGAAAGCTGACGGCGGTGGTAGGCTCCTCTTGTCCGGTTGGGGTTTCGTGTGCAGAAGGGATCGCTTGATTTACTTCCTCCCCAGCGGCCTCGGTGGCAGGTTCAGCACCGGCCTCACCCTCAGTACTCGAAGAAAGAACAACCTGCTCAGGGACTTGGCCGACATGAGCAAGGTCTTCGTCTCCGTCTCTGCTTGAAGGATCTAGAGGAGGCACGATGTGAAGTGGCATCACCCTAACGGCCACTCGCTCTAGATAAGCCGCTGCAGAGGCCGGTGATGTAGGGAGAGTTGGGGGAAGAGTCTGAGCAAGGTTTGGAAGTGGATCCTCTCCCGAATCTTCATCAGCAAGCTGCAAAGATAGAACAAAAGGATTAATATAGAATAACAGGAATTCGGGCTCAAATCAAAAGGGGAAGAGCAAACCTGAACAGAGGCCGGTGTTTTTTGCTTCTTTTGAGGCGGACCCTTGCCCGGAGTTTGTTTACGAGCCAGTCTCTTGGCGACTTGTTTGCGCCGGGCTGGAGCTGCTGCTGGTATAGGGACATCGGCCACAGTGGCCGATGTTGCAGTGAAGGGAGCCAGGGCCTCAGCAGCGGTGCGTGGAAATATGTGTCTAGCCCGTTCACCCCACCATTGGGTGAACTCTTCTGATACTACTGGCCGGGCAGAGAAGGGTGTAAAATTGAACGCGGCTTTGAGCCGGGCAGACCTCTCTGCTATCTTCTTCACCTGCCCATCGTTAACAATAAGGCCCCGTTCAACCCAATCAACGTTGACAGTGATACCAGGAGGAACGGGCACTAGTTGAGTAAGCCCGAATTGGCGGGCATATAAAGGAGCAAAGTAGTACTCGGCCCCGCATTTATTGTTGGCCGACGGGATGCTTGGGCTAAAAATAATGTCTCTAGCTACTAAGTAGCTAGAAAAAATTTCATTATAGGTTGACTGGGTGCCCGGACCCCAGTTTGAAGGGTTATTGGAGAGCTGGAGAAAAGAAGAGAATTGAAGAGAAAAGAATGGGGTGAAGAGATTGACGTCCCGAGGGGAGCAACCCTGGTAAAAGAAGGAAAAACACTCTTCAAAGGAATGTACAGAAGGAGATACGTTCATAAATGGAACGGCAGAGATAGGCACGTCGGCCAAGGGAGTAATTGTGGGTTGGAATTCAGGGAAGTAAGAATGAAGCCACAGTTGTAGTATCCACATCGGGCTCCCACCAGCACTGAAGCCCGAATGAACGAAGTCTGTTGTGCCTCGAACTAAATGTGCCCAAACCAGCGTAGCCATGGCCAGTGGCTGCCCTGATGCAAGGGCCAGGGCTACGGTTGTATATTCTTTAGTGATAGCCTGGCTGGCTGAGCAGAAGAGATATTTGTTGAGCCAGTAGATGAGAAAGGCAGTGTGTTCTGCATCGGACACTGCCGTATCATCTGCCCCTATGCAGGCAGCAAGGAAACCTCCAAAGGCCGTGATCGGCCTATGAGAAACGGTCCCGTCCCTGACAATATCCTGTTGTGGATAGGCAAAGCTGGCCGGTCCAACATTAAGCCCTGGAATGATCTCTTGTCCGTGGGGACGGAGGCCGAGCAGATAACTAATATCTTTGACAGTAGGAGCCATTGGTCCGCAACGGAAAAGAAAGCCGTTGCAAGACGAGGACCAGAAGAGTAGAGCAGAAAGGAGGAGAGGCCGGTCTATCTCAATGCGAGACCGGCTGAGCATGATTGCGTCGTAGATGCCCGTTTGCTTCCAGACGGCGGCCTTAGAGGCCGAAACCCTAGTCACCCATTTGTCCCAGTCAGCGGCGGGGGTCGGCCATCCCCGAATGGGTTGATTCGCCGTCTGGACCTTGGCCCAGTGAGCAGGGACTTGTAGGAATGTCTCGTTTCCTACCGGAGGAAAGAAAGGGAGGAAAGGCGCCGGAGGGTGGCCCAGAAACGCCGCGCCTAAGCCTGGAGCGACGGGAGAACCGTCGGAGGAGCTGTAGGGGGTGAGATATTCGGTGGATATGTCAGCGGCGTGCGCTTTAGCTAAAGCCCTAACCTCCCTACAGCGATTTTGTGGTGGTGGAGCGTCTGCGAAGGATTTTTTTCCTTTGGAGGTGGCTGGAGCGGTTTCGGGAGCCATGGCAATGGAAGGAAGAAAGGTCGCCGGAAAAGATGAAGATAGAGTGAGAAGCTCTGTGTTTGCTTGAATTCTAGAGAGGGGAAAATATGAATGTGTGATGAGTTTCGGACGTTGGATGATATTTAAATATCACGACGCCGTAATCATGGCGCAATAATTGTAGGGTGACTGGTGGGATTCTCCATAACCTGACGTTGGCTGCGTACTTGACGCGTGGCATATTTGAAATTCAAAACGTCACATCAATCAGGGCGGGACGTTTGATATGACCTTTTGGGGGGCAATTGTTTGCACCCAAAAACCGTCAGTGATTTTTGAGCCCGAGTGGAGTTGAAGTTGGGCGAAGAAGACGCTGGGACAAGTAGTGATGACTCATCGGACTCAAGAGGTAAGCCCGATGGGAGCGTGTGGCAAGTGTAAGCATCATCGGGCTATGAGAACATAACTCATCATGTTGAGAGCCCGATGGAAAAGTAAAGCAGCGTTATAACTGATCGGACATTATGAAAAGGAAGAGTTTGTCCGATTGATCATAAGAAGTTGAAGAAATATGATCGGACATGGAAAGAGTCATGAGCCCGATTCGTCCAACAGGGAGAGGTCGATTGATGAAGGACAGGGCATTGATGTCCACAGCTGGCATGATGACGTCATCTCTGAGAGTTTTTTGGAAATAAGAGTCCGTCTGGGAAAGGAGTTAGTTGCCAGCTGGGTTGGAGCGTCTAATCCCTAAATTAAAGGGATCAATTCACGTAAGTTCTGGATAGGGAAGGATTTCTTCAATTAACCAATCAGTGAATAGCTTAAGGCGCAAGTTAAGGAATCCTTTCCTAGTAGGAATTAAACTGTGGCCGCTATAAATATACAGGCAGGCCAACCATTGAAGACACTCCGCGTCACTCTCGAAAACAGCATTCAACACAGCATTCAAAAGCATCCAACCTTTTATGTTTTGCTGCAAGCATAGCAAATAGGTCTACCCTTTTTCTTTGTTAATTTCTTCTACTGTTTTCATTCTTACGCTGTTTTCATTCTTACGAACAATCAGTCTGTTCTGAATCTGTTCTTTGGTTGTATTTTCCAAACAATTAATAAAATCTGTATTTTATTAATCGTTTGTGATTGTTTACTTGGTAAACTCATACACTATTTGGCTTGTGCGCTTCAGTACTGCCAAGGGATTTCTGGTGAGGGTACTTTCCTACTCGCCGCACACAATTGTTTAGTTTAGAAGTCAGATCTAAAAGCCTTGAGTATCACTGACTCAAGCATATAGGAAATTAGTTTGCACACACCGAACCACTTTTGGTTCTGGCACGTCCGCGCATAACTACTAGCAAACAGGATCATAAGATCATAGGAAACTAAGGAATCAAATTCAAAGAGTTTCAATGAGATATAGAAGATCTCATGAACCTTATGAATGAAGTAGAAATAAAGGAAATCAAAGTTTTATTTAGGAACACAAATTTCTTCAAAACTAATTTATCTCAAACCCAAGGCATTAATTAGATCCAAATTAATGAGATGTCATGAGATTCAATCACAAGTTCTTGGTGGTGTGTGATGAAATGGGGTAAGAAGAGAGGTTTTGAAAATCTGAAAAGTTCCTAGATCTAAGAACTTGTGATTGAATTATTATATATATATATATATATTTTTGAAGGCTTTACCTCTAGATCTTCTCAAAACTTGTAGAGATGTTGAGTTTCTCAAGCTTTTCCTCTTCTTCTTCCTCAAGCTTCAAGCTCCTTCAATGGTGATTTGATGGTTGGGTAGAGTTTTGGTGGGATTTGGGTAAAATAATTGGTAGAGTTTCTCTCTCTATATTTCTTTCCTCTAAAGCTCTCCCAATATTTCTCTATACAATTCAAGTGTCTCCCTTTTTCCTTCCCCAAAATGAGAGAAAAATGGTTTTTTTATAGACTTTCATTATCTTAGGGGCTAAGATAAGGGTAGATAGGTCAATTTATGGTGGGTTAGGAATATTCTATGGCATCTCTAATTCTCCATGGCACTTCTATGTAATTCCAATAAACTTGAAAGGCATTTAAGTTGGCTAGAATAAAGGAACATTCTAGAGCATCTTCAAAACACATGGGAGAATAGTGCCCAACAAAGGGCTTTTTGGGTATTTCTTAGATAAGGAATATGCCAAGGGATCTCTAACTCTCCAAATCACATGGGCTACTTTCCTTTATTATTTTCTTTTTCCTATATATATATATATATGTATAGACACATTTTTCATTTTAAATCTAAATTAATCATATGAGTTACCAAATAGTATATTTTTTTCTTTTTAAATCTAAATAAAATACAGGAAACAATGTTATTTTTAGAAAATATAATAATAATAATTATTATTCAATCTATTCTATTTTTTTTAGAAAGTAACCCATGATCCAGTGAGCTCAAGATAGATGGTCAGTGATTGGCCAAATCTAGGGATATTAGGAGCAAGGTTTGGGAACTTGAAGCTTTTCAGAAGTCGAAGTGATAAACTTGAAGAAAATCGTCGGGATATTATTCATCGTTGATTTCTAGAGGTAAATCCCCCTAAGTTTAATAGTTCGGTCAAAATTGGGGTGTCTACAGTTTGCCCCTCTTCGGCAGAGCATTGTGAAGCAACGCGTATCACAAGTGAATGTCGAAGCCTGTGTGAAGACAAGCCTTTGACCGGGCTATTGAACTTAGGTAAAAATAAAATGCGTTGCAAAACATTCGCAGAGACGGTCGGTGCTGGTCGTGCTCAACGGTGAGCTGCCTACGTATCCCTTTGGGAATCAGACCAGGGCGTAGTTCGGGCAAGGGACAACTCCTAAGCACAAATAATCACACGGATGAATGCACATATCCTAACGTAATGCACATGCTCATGGAATAACGACTGTCAATGCAATGTCATGCTATATAGATGCGAAGACCCATGATCATGCTCTTTCTGGTGATATGAATGCATTGTATGCCTTACACCAATATGAATTTCCTCAACCTAGATGACTTCAACAAGGATTTACCTCAATCTAGAGGACTCCAACGGAGATTTGCCTCAATTTAGAGGACTTCAACGGAGATTTGCCTCAATCTAGAGGACTTTAACGGATTTGCCTCAATCTAGAGGACTTCAACATATTTGCCTCAATCTAGAGGACATCAACAGAGATTTGCCTCAATCTAGAGGACTTCAACGGATTTGCCTCAATCTAGAGGACTCCAATGGAGATTTGCCTCAATCTAGAGGACTTCAACATATTTGCCTCAATCTAGAGGACTTCAACAGAGATTTGCCTCAATCTAGAGGACTTCAACAGAGATTTGCCTCAATCTAGAGGACTTCAGCAAAGATTGCCATTGAGGAGTGACGAGGATTGCCATTGAGGCCTAAAAGAGATCGCCATTGAGTACTAACGCAAATGATGTTGCCATTGAGGACTAACACAAATGATGCTGCCATTGAGGACTAATGCAAAGTTGCCATTGAGGACCAACACAAGGTTGCCATTAAGGACTAACACAAATGATGCTTCCATTGAGGACTAATGCAAGGTTGCCATTGAGGACTAACACAAATGATGCTGCCATTGAGGACTAATGGGGATTGCCATTGAGGCCTACCAGAGATCTCCATTGAGGACTAATGAGGATTGCCTTTGAGGACTAATAGAAATTGCCATTGAGGATTAATGAGGGTTGCCATTGAGGCCTAATACAAATGATGCTGCCATTGAGGACTAATGCAAGGTTTCCATTGAGGACTAGCACCGATGATGCTGCCATTGAGGACTAATGCAAGGTTGCCATTGAAGACTAACACATATAATGTTGCCATTGAGGACTAATGCAAGGTTGCCATTGAGGACTAACACCGATGATGCTGCCATTGAGGACTAATGCAAGTTGCCATTGAGGACTAACACCGATAATGCTGCCATTGAGGACTAACACAGAGAAGCTGCCATTGAGGACTAATGCTTAGAGAAGCTGCCATTGAGGACTAATGCTTAGAGAAGCTGCCATTGAGGACTAATGCTTATGAAGAGAAGATGTCATTGAGGACTAAACAACATGGTAAGATATTGGTCAATAGCCACTCAGGGGCTTACAAGCAAGAACGATAGTCAATAGCCTTTCAAGGACTTATGTTTCAAAAGCAGAGATCAAACAGCCTTTTGGGGACTTATGTTGCGAAAGTAGAGATCAACAGCCTCGCGAGGACTTATGTTGCAGAAGCGACATTCAAACAGCCCTTTTGGGGAGTTATGTTCCGAAAGCAATGATCAACAGCCCTTTAGGGGACTTATGTTGCAAAAACGAAGATCAACAGCCTCGCAAGGACTTATGTCAATTTAATTCAAAAAATGAGAATCAGACTCAAATCAATTCAATTCAGTTTAATTTCTTAGATCGGGAGTCAATCAAACTCAAATCAACCTATTTTCTAAACGAGACTCAAAAATTTGAACGGAGTTGATAGAAATAATCATTTTCCATATTTACGGACCTTTCGAAGAAACACATCGATTTTGTCAAAAGAGGGAAGTCACCTTGGCCCCTAGTTTTGGACTCTTCTTATATTGCCACTTTATGCTGTGATAGTGTTTGAAATCTCTGCTCGTACTGATCTTGGGATGCTCATGAAGACTTTTCAAATCTTTATTCATCATCTTAAACCCACACATTTGAGACCATTTATTGACTCATCAAAGGAGGACAGACCTGACAAAGCTAGTTACTCAAGATGACTGACTCAAACTCTACATTCATTATGAATGAATGTGCTTTCATCGTGAATAATTTATCATCTCACCTTTCATTTATTCATCATCTAACAATGGTAGTGCTTTGCTGATAAATCTAAGCTTTGAAAACTTCTCCTTTTCGATTTAGCGAATTATTTGCCCATCTAGAATGTGCTTCAAATTAGTACTTTAGCTTATAGAATAAAAGGCACTCTATTTCAATCCTTTCAAAACAAACTCAATTACTTAAGAACTTGCCTCTGGCATAGAGGGCTTTTAGCAAACAAAGTTTGCCCCTAGTCTTAAGGGCAAATAGGCTCATCCTAGAGGTAATCATCATGAATATGGTGGGCTGAAGCAGGAAACCCAATGCTGATGGGAAAACTTTGTTTGCCCCTGGTTTGGCAATAGATATATGGCTCCAGGCAAACACAAGTTTGCCCCTAGTCTGAAGGAAGGAAACCAAAGGTGCAAAGGGTGATGCTTTTGGTTTAGGAATGGTTATAGACCGAGAACCTTGGAAGGTTCGCCTACTTATCCCCAAGTGGGAATCAGGTCCAAAGTAGTTCGGCCGAGGCTTAAAAGAGAAATATCACGTGGTGCAACGGTGTTTGTGACCGAACCTCACTGGCTGCCTACGTATCCCCAAGTGGGAATCAGGTCAAAACGTAGTTCATCGACTCTAGAGGTCTTGAAAGAATAAGGCTTCAAGAATTATGGGCTTTTCGAGCCATGTTTTCATTTGAGTCCAATGAGTGCTTTTTTCTGGGCAGATTTTCTAAAACATATTCCTTGTGTTAGCTTTTGAACAAAATGATGAGAACATGAACTACGTCTCCCTTTTATTTATTTTTTATTTTTTTCTTTTATTTTCTCTTTTTTTTTTTATGGTGGTTGATTCTTTTCACCTTTTCACTAGCCAGTCAATCTTTACAACTATCATAACACATCGTGTTTAAATCATACCCTACCATACTCATAAAGCAATAGCAGCCCTCCAAATCACTCTTTATTTTTCTTAAAGATACTTTTGCATTGTTATAGGCCCACTTAGCCATGAGCCTCTCACAAAATTTTGATATTAATTGATACTTTCAAATCTCTCTTTCCAATTTATTTTCTTTGTTGAGAACAACACAAAGCTTTGGGATAATTCATCTACCAATGATGTACTTTGAAGTGCTCAAGAATTCTCAATCTTATTTATTCTTTGCCTTTTCCTTTCTCTTTCCTTTCTTTTCTCTACCTCACTATCTCTTATTCTCTTCATGATTTTGACTGGCTAGGATTCGGATTTTGAAATCAACACGCATCTTATTCTTGCTCTAACTTTTGCCTAGGCGCCCTTTCGGGTTTTCATCCTAGCGAGCTCCTTCATCTTCATCTTTTTCTTCTCTCTCTTTTTTTTTTTTTTTTTTTTTTTTTAATTTCTCTTTTTTTTTCGTGCTCTCACTTTTGCCTAGGCGCCCTTTTGGGTTTTCATCATAGCGAGCTCTTTCTTTTCTTCTTTTTTTTCTTTTTTTTTTTTTTTGGAAGAAGAAGTTCATTTAAAACATTTGGCTACCATCAAGGATCAAGTTATGACTTTGGACTGGTTGGGCTCATCTTTTAGGCTTGGTATTTAAGAAAAGGGGATGGTGAGCAAACTTCAAGTTCCAAATTCATCTTTTCAAGATTGAGCAAGAGCATCTTTAAATTCTTAAAGTAAAGCTAATCAATTCTCTACTCCTCCTTGGATTTGGCACAGAATTTGCTTTGATCATTTGGGGATCCTTTTTAATGCAAAGATTTATTAACATAGTATTTTCCATGATCATTTGAAAAATGATTTTTATTTTTTCTCTTCTTTTTTTCTTTCTTGGCTTAATGATCCATACATTCACGACTTGGCACACTTAAATCAAGCAAAATGAGACTTTATTCAACTAGGATAGAAGGAGGGTTACATTACTCGACTCGATAAAAAAAAAAAACTCGATAACTGACTGACTCAAAGACTCGACTGGACTTGACACTTGACTCCTACTGGACATGACTCGATTACTGGACTAGACTTGACTTGGCCTCAACTGGAGTGTCATAGATGATTTTCAATTTGTTAGATTTCCATGAGCATCCACATTTACTTTAGCAGCAGCAGTTCCAAACACTATCACTTCACTATCATCATTTGAACCTCCGGGTCCGCCTTCCCCCAACAGCATGTGTGCAAAAATATCATCCACGTCCATGGTCCAATTTTTAGCGGGACAATATTCATCTGACTCATACCAAGTGCTATCAATGTCTTTTCCGCACTTGTTGATTAGGCGAGGGCCAGTTGGTTGTTGCGCACTCATGGATGCAGCAAATCCCTTGAGGGTTCTTAGTGATGGCTGGGATTGAGAGGTCAGAGACTGAAAAGCTCGTAAGTCAAGATCGTTATGCAAAAGGTCACTCTGTGGATTTGGCGGAGGAGTGATGATTTTCCGATCAATGAGATCCTGGATCTCATGGCGGAGTCTCGAGCAAGAATCAGTACTGTGGCCTTGAGTCTGGTGATAGGTGCAGTACAAGGATAGGTTGTATTGGCGAGGTAAGGGTTTTGATGGTGGCCTTGGGTCCAGGGGATTAAGGTGACCACTCTTGATGAGGTGATCAAGGGCCATGGATAATGTCATGCCGAGGTTGGTGAATATTCTTGACCTGCCGGCTCGGTTTAATTTCAGATTCGACTTTGAACTTGAGTTGCCTTTTGGGCTGAGATGTGGGCTTGGAATAACTCTTTGGTTCGTTGGGATTGGGCATGGATATGGGCTTTGGTGACTGGTGGAGCTTGGGTATGGACTTTGGGGATGGGTTGGATTTGGACATGCGCTTTGGTGATTGGTTGGACTCAAATGTGGATTTCGGTGCTCGGCCGGGTGATCCATTATTCCCCTCTCCAATTTGTTCATCACTACCTCATTCAAACCCACTTGCTTTTTGAGTAACTGATAGAGCTCAAACGTTATCCTCTCCAATTGATTCACCCTTAAGTTCTGTTTCTCAATAGTGGCTTGCAGCTTGTTCACTTTCTCTTCCAAATCTCTTAAGGCCATTGGCGAATCAATCTCAAGATGATGGTCCATGTTCTCCTAAAATCAAGAAGACGCACCCAAGAGGTTAGAAGTGTCCTCACTAGGGGATCTGTTTGTTCCACTCTTTCTACAGATTTGTGACATGGAAAGATCCGCATGCCGCATCGATTTTCAGGAGGCAAGGAATTTTGATGAACTATTGAGTTACTTTGATCTTGACTGGAAAGAGGATGGCGTAAATTTGGATTATACATGCATGCAATGCTTTGATGATTTGATATGCACCGCACTCATGGCACGCAGATGAAATGCAAGTGTGTGTGTGTGCCTAATCTAAGTGTCAAAGAAAAGAAAATCCTAATCCTAACACATAACACATAAACACATAAAATCTTCACCCATGTCAAGTGCGCCAATTCCTCTTTTCATTGTGATCCTCGTTACCGTTTCAAAGGTCTGGTATTCAAAATTTTCAAAATTCATTTAAAAAAAACATTTTTTTTTAAATGATGAGATCTTTCAAAAACAATTCTCAAGGATTTTGAATCTTTTATTTAAAAAAATGAGGATGTGAAAATATTTCTCAATAAAGATGATTGGGTTGAAACCTTGCTTTAAAATTTATTTAAAATACAATTCTCAAAATTTTCAATTTTTCCTTAGAAGATGATCATGTGAAAATATACCTTAACAAAGGTTAGTTTGGAGTTTTAATCAAAAAGTGAACTCCAAAGATTTTTGAAAAAAGCGTTTGAAAATTTTTTTGGAATAAAAATGGCAAAAATTCGTTTGCTTTCAAAGATGGATTTAAAATTCTTTAGGTGGGAGGACCACATGATAGGATTATTGTCGTACTCTTCATGAATTCGGATGCATACAAGGTCAATGATGCTTAGCTAACGTGATATAAAAAGTATAATCTTATAATCAAGGTTCGGCAGGTTCTCCAAATGTCGTGGAACATGAGGAGAAATTGCTAAAAGGTGATTAAAAGATTATACATCTTTCATCAAGCAAGTATCGGCATCATCTCAAGTAATCCCTTCCGGGCATACAACACTCCCTAACACATAACCCTAATCAAGGATTCATTCCCTAAGACTTGAACGGTTCTATAGAAGCTACCATGCAAAGGTTGGGTTTTGGTCAAATAAGGGACCCTTGACACACATCCGATAGGATGATTCATATACCAAAACATGGTATGAGATCAAGGGTGATCACATGGCCCCATGATGGCCTGACCGACCGGGTTGCCCCGAGCCTCCAAGGTCATAGTTCCGTGCAATCGACTGGCGAGACATGCAAGTGCAATGCAACGGGCATACAAAAATTAATTAACTCGATTAAAAGGATGCTTTCAAGTCTAATCCTCGAGTGAACACAAAATCAAAAATTCTGGTCTGCGAAACCAGAGATTCTGGGTTCGATCCCCAGTAGAGTCGCCAGATTGTGGATATCGCAGGTTATTCTTTCTTACCCACTTTTGTTTTTTTAAAACATTTTTGAAATTCCAAATTCAAAAACAAATGAGTCGCCACTTAATTTTTAAAAGGAAAATTAAGAAACCATTTTGAAAGCAAACTGATCTTTTGCGAAACCAAAGATAAACTGGGTCCGGGGTTTATGGAATGAAAGGGGAAGGAGCCCGGCGGACTAAAACACCCCCTTTCATCCTATCTCACGATAGGCCTCTACTCAATATCCTTTTTAATCAAATTAATAATCTAAGCATCCCCTCAATTAATACATATATAGGTATACATAACACAAGCATGTTGGAAATGGTGTAAAATTGCTAACGGCAAAATATCATTCATAAGCCACGTAATTCAAGTAGCAAGCAACTTGATATGCAATAGAGAACTAGAAAATATACCCGGGATCCGGCCGTGAATATTAAACGTGCGATGCATGCAAGAACAAAATAAATCTATGAAAAGGTCTCTAACACATATATACACATAAGGCAAAACCTAGGCTAAGGTGTCGCACATGGAGTCGAAAATCAATTCAAAAATCAAAGGAATGAATTAAACTAGAGAAGGGATGAGAAGTTGTACCTCAAATGCGCTACAAAAACAAAGGTTAGTACACATGCCTTAGACAAGATATAATATCAAAGAGTAATTAATCATAAGTCATGTTCAATTAAATTCAACTAAGTCTAACTTTATCCAAGAACTAGCTCAAATTGTAAGCATCAATGTATATGAATGAATGAAAGGTTATGAACAAGAATGAGACATGAATGTATTCACTAATTTGGATCACTTAGCCTCTGGATTTAAACTAAATTATCCTTATTCAAAACATGATTCGGGTCCCAAGACATTAGGGAACCATTTAAGTTGATATAAATAAGATTAGACAAAAACAGTAGCAGTTTTTTTTTATGAATTACAGAGAGCAAACTAGATCTTAGAAAAAAGCAATAAAATACTTCCAACGGTTGGATCTTAATGATTTTTGGATATGTTATGCCTCTGTGAGTCTCGTTGCTAAACCAAAAAGAAAATCAAAGTTTCAACGGTTAGATCTTCGGGAATATGGAAAATACTAGACCTCACTCAGGATTTTACAACTCTCTGTCCAGAGATCTTGTATGATTTTTGAAAAATAGCAAACAAATCTGAATTGCTTCATTCTTTTTAGGGAACCTTTCTAACACATTAAGGTTCTTATGAAAAATTATTAGAGGTCATGAAAACTTGGTTAGATCTCTGATCTATCAATTTTAAAACCGGTTTGCTGTTCTGAAACTATTCTGAAATTCTGGACAGATTGTGGTTGTCTCACAAAACTCATGATCAAACCATTCTAAGCATAAAATCTTACCAAAATAAAAATTACAGTGGTAAAACAATGTGTATTGGCACTTTCCCGTTGGTTTCACTTGATTTCAACGGTTAGATTTCGAACTAAAAATCTTTGATCAAAAACAGTTTGTGAACTCACTGTTTTCATTTTGCTAGTTCCACTTTGTTTGTTAACCCCAACTATTAAATCATGAAGTTGGACTTAAACTAAACCATCTCTTCTACCATATAATGGTCATTGAAGACTAAGGACATCTTTTGACCCATGGAATTTTGATGAAGTATGAAATGGACTTCACAAAATCTCAAGCAATGAACTCAAACTTATGGACCAAAAACTTGAGTTCAAATCATTACTCCTACCACTTGGTGGTCATTGGAGGCTAAAGACACACATACATGGAGGTTATAGATGAAGTATGAAGAACTTCTCAAAACCTAAGGAAGAGATTAGTCCAAGCCATAGAGATAGACTTAAACTAAAACATTTCTCCTACCATTTGATGGTCATTGGAGACTAAAAAAAGCAAATCTACTCTAATCTCCATGGAATATAGTATGAATTCCATAAGATTCATAGTAAAGAGATCCTAGTCATAAGTTGATACTAGCATCTCACCAACTATGTGTAGATTAAAATCATGATTCATTTTAATCTCCATATGGATCATAAGATCATAGGAAACTAAGGAATCAAATTCAAAGAGTTTCAATGAGATATAGAAGATCTCATGAACCTTATGAATGAAGTAGAAATAAAGGAAATCAAAGTTTTATTTAGGAACACAAATTTTTTCAAAACTAATTTATCTCAAACCCAAGGCATTAATTAGATCCAAATTAATGAGATGTCATGAGATTCAATCACAAGTTCTTGGTGGTGTGTGATGAAATGGGGTAAGAAGAGAGGTTTTGAAAATCTGAAAAGTTCCTAGATCTAAGAACTTTTGATTGAATTATTATATATATATATATATTTTTGAAGGCTTTACCTCTAGATCTTCTCAAAACTTGTAGAGATGTTGAGTTTCTCAAGCTTTTCCTCTTCTTCTTCCTCAAGCTTCAAGCTCCTTCAATGGTGATTTGATGGTTGGGTAGAGTTTTGGTGGGATTTGGGTAAAATAATTGGTAGAGTTTCTCTCTCTATATTTCTTTCCTCTAAAGCTCTCCCAATATTTCTCTATACAATTCAAGTGTCTCCCTTTTTCCTTCCCCAAAATGAGAGAAAAATGGTTTTTTCATAGACTTTCATTATCTTAGGGGCTAAGATAAGGGTAGATAGGTCAATTTATGGTGGGTTAGGAATATTCTATGGCATCTCTAATTCTCCATGACAGTTCTATGTAATTCCAATAAACTTGAAAGACATTTAAGTTGGCTAGAATAAAGGAACATTCTAGAGCATCTTCAAAACACATGGGAGATTAGTGCCCGACAAAGGGCTTTTTGGGTATTTCTTAGATAAGGAATATGCCAAGGGATCTCTAACTCTCCAAATCACATGGGCTACTTTCCTTTATTATTTTCTTTTTCCTATATATATATATATATGTATAGACACATTTTTCATTTTAAATCTAAATTAATCATATGAGTTACCAAATAGTATATTTTTTTCTTTTTAAATCTAAATAAAATACAGGAAACAATGTTATTTTTAGAAAATATAATAATAATAATTATTATTCAATCTATTCTATTTTTTTTAGAAAGTAACCCATGATCCAGTGAGCTCAAGACAGATGGTCAGTGATTGGCCAAATCTAGGGATATTAGGAGCAAGGTTTGGGAACTTGAAGCTTTTCAGAAGTCGAAGTGATAAACTTGAAGAAAATCGTCGGGATATTATTCATCATTGATTTCTAGAGGTAAATCCCCCTAAGTTTAATAGTTCGGTCAAAATTGGGGTGTCTACACCTACCTGCTGTTGATCCACCCATACCACCTATTCTGCTTATTGTATCCAAGAACCCCGTTGATCCAAATCTTGTTAAGGAGGAGGAATGGTTCGATAACGGTGTACGCAGAGATTCTAAAAAGATAATGAAGATAAGTTGGACCACCTAGAATGCATGGTAGGGAAATCCCATGGTGTTGATGACTATCTGTTAGACCTTGAAGGTTTCTTTGAGCCTGCAAAGGTCAAATATCCTGAGAAGTTTAAGATACCTGACTTAGATCAATTTGATGGGACCGGGAATCCTAAGAGCCATCTAAAGATGTATGTCACTGGCTTGAGATCTATGAGGTTAGGGAACGAACACTTAGCCCAACTGTTCTCTCATTATCATGTTTGGAGGAGCCTTGTAATGGCTCTTAGCCCTTGAATCCTCCAAAACCTGTGTTTGGGAGGATATTGTTATGGAGTTTGTGTAGCAATACACCTAAAACACCAAGCTTGATGTTACTATAAGGGATCTTGAGACCACTAGGCAGGATAGCCGGGAATCTTTTGCCACATTCTTGACCAGTTAGAGGGAAAAGCTGCTAAAATACAAATAGACCAACCGAGAAGGAACATGTTCATATGATCATAAAGAACTTGTAACCCACCTATAATGAGCACATGTGTTTCATGCCTATTACTACCTTTAAGCAGAAATTCGATGTAGTAACCAAAATAGAGGATGCCCTGAGGGATGGGAAGATTAAAAAAGAAGAGCATAATCCAAGAAGGAGAAATACAGGCATCAGCTACTCAAACAACCCTACCACACCTGATGTCAATGTCCTGCATTATAACCCTGACCAAAACACCAATCGATCCTACCCAAGAAACAACTGTCACTCCGAACCAAGGAAATCCACCAACCTCAGCCTACCGCTGTCATCTGTATTAACCCGCCTCACTAAAAAAGGCCACCTTAAGCCCTTAGACCTGAGACCTTTATCCGACCCTCTTCTACCTAACCATGACCCTTCTAAATACTATGCCTTCCACCAAGTGCATGGCCATAATACCAACTGCTGCATTCGGCTTTGCCATAAGATCCAAGACCTCCTCGGTAATGGGGTCATTAAGCCTCCACCTCCACCTTCACCTCCACCAAATATCACCTGCAACCCATTACCGAACCACCATATTGCTCCCCCACCACAAAATATCAACCTCATTAGCCTCACCCTACCCTCTTACAACCCAACCATATACATTACCACCATGATCGAACTTGAACCTATGGTTGTCCTCCTAGAAGAATTTGGGATTTGCTTTCTAAGTGATGATGAGGAATAATGGGTAGATAAAGACCCCAAAGTTGAGGACCTTTTCTACTTAGAAGACTTAGACCTTGGCTTAGGAGAAGTGAAATTGTAGGATGGGCTTATCCTTCTGATGACTCTATATGGGATGGTATTGAGATGAACGAAGGAATTCCATAATGCATATGGGGAGAAGGAGATGTGTAACACTTGACTAGGGCATGCAGGCACTTTAAACCTCCACAACTAGAGGGAGATCATCTGGGAAAAGAATTAGACAATGGGAAGGAAAAGGCAGTAAGTGTACCACAAGAGGAGGATAAAGTACTTAAGCAGCTTAAGAAGACTTAGGCTAATATATCCATTTGGAGCTTGTTTATGGCTTCTACAAACCACAGGCAGGTAATCCTTGAAGCTTTAAATCGTCATGATGTGGCTATTGATACTACTCCCAAACATTTGGTAGCCTTGATTAAGCCCATGGTGGAGACCCCGACCATATCTTTCACCGACGAGGACCTTCCTCCCGAGGGACCTTGTCACAATAAGCCACTCCACATTACTATCCATACTTTGGGAATGAGTGTTTTGGTAGTTTTGGTGGATAATGGCTCTGCACTTAATGTCTGTCCTTTGCAAACCATATAAGCTTTGGGAATTTTGATGAGCAAGCTGTGAGTCTCAGACCAATCTGTCCGTGCTTATGATAATACTCAGAGAAAGGTAGTTGGGGTATTCAACTTATAAATTATTGTTGGGCCTACAAGTAGGAATGTAGAGTTCTAATAAAGTGACATAGGGATATCCTTTAATCTATTGCTAGGAAGACTGTGGTTACATGATATGTGGGATGTGCCCTCAACCCTCCACCAAAAGATCAAGATGGTTGTGGAGAATTAGATAGTAGCTCTGTTTGGGGATTCTGGGATCAGTACTACTCAAGATGGAGTCGCGTTCGAGGTATAATTACCTGAGCAAGATCCTACTCTCGGTGGTTTTGAGCTCGATAAAATTAATGCTTTGGGGATGGAAGAGCCATTAGGAAAAGTGGCACCGTACTTGGATGATTATTGAAATCCTATGATAGCTCCTATTATGAACAAGATGAAGTTCTTCCCGGGCATGGGCTTAGGGAAAAGGCAACAAGGTGTAGTCGGATTTCCAAATTTTGGTGGGAAAAGAACAAGAATGGTTTAGGGTATGTACCAACAAAGGGAAAAGCCAGCAAGTCCAAGAGGATCGGACTTCTCAAGAAGAATCTCAATGGCTTTTTTGTCAAGGAAGGGGAGGACTTCTACTATTGTGGCTTCCAGGAGCCTTGGTATAATTATGAAACAAATAAGAGAATCCCCAGTTTTGAGATCTTCTTTGATTGTGAGCCGTTGGGAAAAGGAGTAGTGGTACAAGGTTATAGAAGAGGAATAAGTTGAAAAGGCCATTCAAATAGACTGGGCTGAGAATATGGACCAAAGATCTATGAAGCTGCTATTAAGGGCTAGACCTAGGGATGAGGAAGACATGGACCAAGAGGTGATGGCACTGCAAGGGGAGAAGACTGACGTCTCCAAATTCATCATGGAAGCTAAGGGAGAGCTTAAGAATTGGAAGTATGAGGAAGCATTACTCCCAAAAGAGGGTTTTCATATGTTTTCTAAGCATTACTTAAAGAATTTGAGACATTTTTGCTTGTTCCTACAAGGACGTGCCTACAATCGACCTTGAAATTTTCGAACACAAAATCTCGCTTTTTCCTTAATCCAAACCTGTAAAGCAAAAATTGAGGCGAATAAGACCCGAGTTGGCACTCAAACTTAAAAAAAAGGTTGAGAAGCAATTGCAAGTCAGATTCCTAATAATAACTAAGTATCCAAAGTGGGTGGATAATATCGTTCCTGTGCTTAAAAAAATGGAAGAGTGCGTGTGTGCATAGACTTTCGAGATCTGAATAAAGCTAGCCCTAAGGATGACTTCCCACTTTCCCATACAGATGTTCTAGTTGTTAATACCACCAAGCATGCATTGTTATCATTCATGGATGGGGTTTTGGGGTACAATCAAATATTCATGGTGCCAGAAGATAGAGAAAAGACCACCTTCATCGTGCATTGGGGTACATTATGTTATAGGGTAATGCTATTCTGATTAAAAAATGCTAGGGCTACATATTAAAGGGCTATTACTACAATATTGCACAACATGATCCACAAGGAGGTAGAAGTGTATCTAGATGATATGATAGTAAAAACAAAGGAAAGAAAAAACCACATAAGGGTACTGAGGAAGTTCTTCAAAAGGTTGAAGGAGTTTAAGATGAGGTTGAATCCAAAGAAATGTACATTTGGGGTGACCGCAGGGAAGTTGTTAGGATTCTTAATCACCAAAAGAGGCATAGAAGTGGACCCTGCCAAGATCAAGGCAATTTTAGAGATGAAACCACCTAGGTCGGAGAAGGATGTGAGAAGTTTCTTAGGGAAAATCCATTTCATAAACTGCTTCATTTCAAAATTGGCCACCACCTATGAGCCACTGTTTAAACTATTGAAGGAGGAAAAATTTGAGTAGAGTGAACCTTGCCAAAAAGCCTTTGAGAAAATCCAAACCTACCTATAGAACTCGCTCGTTTTGTCACCACCTATTGAAGGCAAACCCTTACTTTTATACCTGTCAGTAACTGAGGATACCATAGGATGTATGCTAGCTCAGGAGGATGATGAGGGCCATGTAGAGAAAGCCATATATTAACTAAGTAAGAGGATGGTCAGGTATGAGCTTAAGTGTACACCATTACAGAAAACTAGTTGGGCCTTAGTTTAGGCTTCCTGCTGACTTAGGCGCTACATGTTATCTTTTTCTGTGTTGATTATAGCCCGGATGGACCCGTTGAACTACCTATTTGAGAAACCCGCACTAATAGGAAGGATGGTCCATTGGACGTTGATGCTTGTAGAGTTCGACTTGAATACGTCGTAAGGAAATCCATCAAAGGAAGGACTATAGCATAATTCCTAGCTAACCAGGCAATAGAGGGGGATGTCGCTAAGGAATTCTCGTTCCCCGATGAAGATCTTATGGCTATCAGTCAAGATATGTGTAAGTGTATTTCGATGGACCTGCTAATCAGAAGGGATACAGAATTGGGATAGTACTAGTATCTCCAGATGGTGGCCACACGCCATTCGCGGTTAAGCTAAATTTTATTGTCACCAATAATGTTAATGAATATGAGGCCTGCACGATTGGACTAGAAATGGCCTTAGGACTAGGGGCAAAGAAAGTTGAAGTTAGAGGTATGAATCGGGTCGGGTTAGCCTGGCTCGGCCTGAGCACTTTTGTCAGGTCCGGGGTAGACTCCCTTAGTCCCGTCCATGGCCCGGCCCGTTCCTTTGCCCGAAACCCGACCCGGCCCGCTAACCCACTAGCCCGGCCCGAGCCCATAATGGCTAGTTTGGCCCTTTTACAAATATTTTTCCACTTTTTACCCCTCTAAAGGCTATAAAACGGCTAGTTTGGGGGTAAAAATGTAAATGTAATTTTTGACTTCCCAAAATACCCCTTAGCCCATTTTCTATAATACCAAACCTCCCACAACATATTTTCTCACACAAAAATCAATTATCTCTCTCTATTCTCTACTTTCTCTATACTACTCCATAAACTACAAGTCTACAAGCACTTCTACTCTACAAGTTGGTGATTCAATTATCAAATCTCTAATTTGTAAAGGCACTTCTAGTCTTTCTACAACTTGAACATACAAGCTCTCAAGTCTCAAGTCTTATTATAATTTATAGTGGTTCACTTCTTCTTCTAATACTATAAGTTGAGGTAAATTTATTTATTGCTTGACTTCTTGCTTTATTAGTTGCTTATTTAATTTGTAGTATTTTTAATCTTTTATATTTCTTTCCCCTCTTTTTTTTATTTAAAAAAAATGGCATCTCATTCAAGATCTTCAAAAACTAGAGAAGGGCCAACTTATGACTTTGGAAATTTAGATTATGGGTAAAGAAATGAGATTAGTGATTTGGAATTGGAGGATGATGAAGACGTTGAAATTATGGGGTCTAATCCATTTGAACAATCTCCTTCAAATCCTAATGATCCCAATCCCACCACTGAAAGAAAATTAAAATCACCCGTTTGGTTATTTTTAAATTAAATGACGAAAAAAATGGAGCTATTTGCAAAATATGCGGACTCAAATTTTCTTACAAAGGTGGAGGAAATAATACACTTAAAAGGCACATCATAAACAAGCATAAAGATGCATGGGAAGCAGGTACCGCTCAAGCGGGCGGCCTAGTACAATCCCAAATTTCAGCTTCTACTGGCACAAGTGTTGGAACTTTTCTTTATAATAAAAAAAATGAGGGAAGGCTTGGCAAAATTTGTTTGTGCATCCGATATGCCTTTTACTCTAGTTGAAGAAGAGTGATTTACACGTTTTATTCAAACTTTTTTACAACCCGCCTATCAACCTATTGCTAGAAATACCCTTAGAAGTGATATACAATCTGTTTTTCAACAAACCAAAAAAAAATTATTTGGGATTTTTCTACTTTTAATTGTACAATTGCATGCACTTCTGATTTGTGGACTGGTTGTAATAAAACGGGATATATATGTATAACGGCGCATTTTGTAGATGAAAATTGGAATATGAATAAAAATATCATTGCTTTTCGTGCATTAGACTATCCTCATACTAGTGAAAATATATATAACTATATAATCAATGTTTTTAATGAGTATGATATTATGAAAAAAATTATAAGTATTACTTTTGACAATGCTAGTGCTAATATAAATGCTATCAATATGTTTAAAGATCTTATGCGCCCAATGTTGAATGGAAAATTATTTCATGGTCGTTGTGTATGCCATATCATTAATTTGATTATCCAAGATGGATTAACAAAAATTAATGATCACATAGTTAAAATTAGAGAGGCAGTGGTCTTTTGTTGTTCAACGCCTAGCCGTCTACAAGCATTTTATGGTGTTTGTAAACAAAATTATCTTAATCCAAAAAAAATTGCAAACTGATAATAAAACTCGTTGGAATTCTACTTATCTTATGATAGATTCTTGTAAAAAGTATAGTGGCATTATTACTCAATTTGTTAATGTTAATTATCCTTTAGTAAACTTGACTTCAAACGATTGGGATATGGCATGTGACTTTCATGGATTTTCAGAAGTATTTTACAATGCTACAAATAAACTTTCCGGTGTTTACTATTCTACTTCTTTTTTAGTTCTTATGGAATTATATAATATGGCTCATACATTTTATGGTTATAAACAAAAAAAATGACATTTTTATTGATATTTGCGAGAAAATGGAAAAAAAAAAGTTTAAAAAATATTGGTCTAACATTCCACCTGTATTTTACTTATCTGAAATCTTGGATCCTAGAATCAATTTTGATGGTGTTTGTAAAATGGTTAAACAAATATCTGAATTGATGCAAGGACCAGATGGTGAGCCTGGTCTAGAAATAACTACTTTTGAAATGGAAAATACTTTGGAATCTTTATTTCGTATTTACTATGAAAAATAAACAAATAAAGAAAGTGCTACTTCTTCTTCTACTTCTAATATTGAGTTAAGTTCAGGAGCGTCAGGTGGTTCTTTGGCGAGCCAATTTCTCAGTCGAAAGAAACAAAAGGGTGTTAGCTAATCATTTGTAAATAGTTCTAACATTCTTGGTGAACTAAATAAGTATCGAGAAACCGAGTGGGAAAGCTGATTAACCAACGACGAAATGGTCGATTTAAATCTTTTGACATGGTGGAAAGAACATGTAAGTGCTTTCCTTGTTCTTTCCATCATGGCTCGTGATCTACTAACTCCTCCAGCTTGCACAGTTGCATCGGAGTCTGCTTTTAGAGTAGGTGAAAGGGTGCTAGTGGAAAGGAGGAGCAAATTATCTCCTGATATGCTTGACTGCTTGATGTGCTTGAAGGATTGGGACTGTGCACAATATCGAACTCAAAACTGCCAAGATTCTGGAAGTTACGGAAGAAAATTGAAGAATGAAGAATTGAAGAATGAATATGAGAGTTGAAGATCATTCAGTTCCAAACAAATCAATTGTAATACTCCTGGCCCGCATGAATATAAACTGTGAACAGCTTTTAAAAAAAAAATCAATTCTGTAAAATGTAATCTTTACTTTTTATCATACAAATTAATGATAAGCAATCTTTATTTTTTATTAGACTATAATTTTTAAATATCAAATACTAGTAATCTCTTTAATTTTTATTGAATAATAAATATTCTTTACTTTTTTTTTTTAATGAACATTTTTTTAGTAATCACGAATCATTAATGAATAAATCTTTACTTTTTATTATACAAATTAATGATAAGTGATCTTTATTTTTTATTAGACTATAATTTTTAAATATCAAACACTAGTAATCTCTTTAATTTTTATTGAATAATAAATATTCTTTACTTTTTTTTTAATGAACTTTTTTTAGTAATCACTAATCATTAATGAATAAATCTTTACTTTTTATTATACAAAGTAATGATAAGTAATCTTTATTTTTTATTAGACTATAATTTTTAAATATCAAATACTAGTAATCTTACTAATCTCTGGATTCTCTTTAATTTTCATTGAATAATAAATTTTCTTTACTTTTTTTTTTTTTGTTAAACAAACTTTCTTTTAATAATCACTTACCATTTATGCATAAACTAAACATATATATAAAAAAAAAAGAGTAAAAGTAAAAACTCCCCCCAATTCCCAAACATTAAACTTTAAAAGTTAAAACTTTCCCCCCCAAAACTCGGCCCGTCTATGCACCCGTCCACGAACCCGTCCACGAGCCTGTCCACTAGCCCGGCCCGGCCCGGCCCGACCCTAAGCCCAGCCCTAGTGAGCCCGGGCCACCAGTCCGGGGCGGACATCCCCTCCCTTCCAAAGCCCGACCCGGTATTAGGTGAGGCTCGGCCTTGCCCGGCCCGACCCGACCCTCTAGCCCTGTTGGGCCCACTTTGACCAAGCCCTACCTGACCCGTTTGACACCACTAGTTGAAATATTTGGGGATTCCAATTTGATAATTACACAAGCAAGAGGAGATTAGAAGGTAAAGGAGGAGAAGTTGAAGCCTTATCATGAATACCTAGAGAGTCTACAGGCCAAGTTCAAGGAAATCACTTTCTTCTACTTACCCTGAGATGAGAACCAATTCGCGGATGCGTTAGCCACCCTTTCCTCGATGATTGAGACACCTATCAGAATAACCATGAGACCCCTGATCATAGAGAGAAGAGAAAACCCCTCCTTCTGTTGTGTTGTTGTTAACCTAGAGGATGAATAGGGATTACCATAGTATAGTGATATTTGGAAGTTCATAAGAGAGCAAAGATACCCAGAGGGAGCCAATAAGAAAGATAAAAAAGAGCAAGTTGGAGGTTGTCAGCCCAATTCATCATACATGGAGGAAAATTACCAAAGATCACACATAGGGAAGAACCTTTTGTGCCTGGATAGACATAAAGCTGAAAAGATGATGGAAGAAATTCACGCCGGGGTATGTGGCCCGCATATAAATGGACATATGCTAGCAAAGATGATAGTAAGGCAAGGATACTACTGGTCCACCATGGAGCATGACTGTTGTAAGTACGTAAGGAAGTGTCACCGCTGTCAAATCCATACGAATCTTATGCACATTGCACCATCGATTATTTCACGAAGTGGGTAGAAGCAGCATCATACACCAAATTAGAGGCAAAAGACGTGGCAAAATTCATCAAGCACAACATCATATGTAGGTATGGGGTTCCTCATAAGATTATATTTGATAATGGGTCGCATTTTAAGGCTGAAGTACTAGCACTATTAGAAGAGTATAAGATCACCCACCATAAGTCACCACCCTGTAGGCCACAAACCAATGGGGCAGTGGAAGCTGCAAATAAGAATGTAAAGACAATATTGTAGAAAATGGCAGACACGTATAAGGACTATCATAGGAAGTTACCATTCGCCCTATGGGGTTATAGAACATCTATGAGGACATCTACCGGAGCTACACCGTACTCGTTAGTGTATGGGATGGAGTTTGTGTTGCTAATAGAACTCGAAATACCGTCTTTAAGGGTGATGGCCGAATGTGAGCTAAAAGAATCTCAATGGTTGAGAGAGAGGTATGACGAGCTAGCATTGATAGATGAGAAGAGATTGGAAGCACTGAACCATGTCCGGGAATACCAATAGAGGATAACTAGAGCTTACAACAAGAAGGGTTGCCCAAGGAAGATTGCTGAGGGTGACCTAGTCTTGAAAGAATTGAGAGCACAATGTTTTGACACAAGAGGGAAGTTTAAGCCCAATTGGGTTGGACCCTACCTAGTTAAGATCATTCTCAAAGGGGAAGCAGCCTACCTAACAGACCTAGATAACCTTGAATTCAAAGAACCCATTAATCTCGATCATCTCAAGAAATATTATGCTTAACCCACCTGTATACATCTTACCCGAACTACGTAAATGGACCTAATTCTCGTTAGGGGATACGTAAACAGCCTATAAACAAGTTCGGTCCAAGTCCTTAAGTTATTCCCATTCATTTGTTACACTAGGGGCAAGCCCCTTCCAAATCTTGATTTTTCTTCATCTGTCCCTATACTAGGGGCAACCCCCACCTTGAAGCCTATCCCTTCTTTTAAAAGGGCTAGCCCCACTCTTGAACCAAATATTAATGTAAATTTTAAGGAAAAGGTTCAAGCATGTCTCTAAAAGATTAAAATAAGTCAATTTTGAGCCAATAAGTCAAGCATGATAAGAATGGCATAACAAAGAATAAGTGAAAAAGCTGAAAGTAAATTGAATTAGCGTAATTCTCAAGACTAAGTGTTATTGATTAAGGTTTTATTTCGCTGCCATAAAAAAAGAGGAAACTATCCTATCCTATAAGACGAGTCTTAAAAACAAAGTCGGAGTTTTCTTCATTCTCTTAGTCACTTCCTATTTTGTCGATTCTCTTTCTGTATGGCCTTGATAGCATCTTTTGATGGGGTTTTCGTTTTGAGTCCGAACAAACATTTTCGCTCATTTAAAGCTTGCTTATGTGTTTAAAGAGTCTTGGTATGTGTTTTAAATCATTCATTCATAGTCATGACAGAGTCATAGAAGTCATGGAAAGTCCTCCAAGGGAGCATGTCACTCATATAATTCAAATAAGAAGTTAAAGTGAAAGTACAAGGAAAGAAATCCAAAAGTATAATTTGAGTAGTACAATCATCCATAATAGTGCGAGGAAAGTAAAGATAAAGGTTGGAGCTAGTCCCAAAGGCATCTCTTGCCCACATTTGTCCTTCTCTTCCGAACTCATGGTGGTTCTTCATTTTCCTCCTCGTCTTCTTCAATGACAACCTGGCGAGAAGAGGTAGAATGCCTTATCGGCTCTGGCATGAATCTAGTAGGGGGCGGGTGTGATGATGATTCCCACAATCATATCTCTATCTTTTCTATGCGTCTCTGCCTAGATATTACTTCATTATGCGGAAAAGAAAGGAAACCGTTAATCAGAAAATAAAGGAAAAGTTAGGGTGAGGATCCCTTATGAGCTGTTCGAGAGGAAGGCAATTGGATGTAGGTTTGTGTGAGCGTCTCCCTTCTCATAGATTGAGAGCCACTCTCAATGTTGAAAGAAGAACCAAGAGATAAAGAGGATGACATTGTTGAATTTGAACTTGTAGTCTGATGATGTTTGGAGGTGATTTTGGGTAAGTAAATGCTTGATTTCAAAATGTTTAAATGAAGTTTTTATTTTGAAAAACAAAAGTGAGGATGAGAGAATCTAGATTCAAAATTTGAGAATGGAAGGAAAGTGGAGGAAAGGAACAACTTAAGAGAAGAACAAGTAGCAAATGTGTAATGAAATGCCTAAATTAGAGGCTGAGAGCCATGGCGGCTCTCTCAGAATGCCGCGCGCCACTCTCCCGGTGCCACCATGGCACTCAGCCTAGTTTTCCCAGATTTGTGCATTTATGCCCGTGTAATGCCCCATTTAGTCCTCGAATCCAATTTTGGCTCCGATTTGATTCCTTTGATGCTTTTTTGATCAATTTTTCATGATATTGAGAGCTTGGAAACATTCATAAGGTATCATTTGCATGCATATGAATCCCCAGCAGACCATTTAGTCTCATTTAGCTCTACATGGCATTAATTGCTAGAAATCCTGCATTGTTACATTCATTTGTTCAAGCAAGTTTCGAGTCGTGCGTAGTACTCCTAGTTAGCCCTGATGGCTCAAAAAGTATCCTTTCCTAATCAAGTGATGTCACATTTTCCCCAACAAAACATTGAATCCCAGTTGCGCGACATTGCCTCCCGCATTGTCACCCTAATCGAATTGAATGAATTTTTGAATCATGTGTACTGCTCTTGGTTTGCCTTAATAGCTCCACAAGTACCTTTTCCCTAGTGGAGTTAAATCATATTGCATCGTATTCTATGATTTGCCTTAGATGGCTCCATAAATTTGAGTATCCCAATAGAGTTTTCCTTCTTGCTTAGCTCAAGGAGCTATGCCCGTAATGTTGATAGTCACATTGGTAGTCGCAATTGTGAACATTCGTGATGTTTACCATAACTGGCTCATCACTGCGTGTTTTAGGTCCAGTTCACCTTAAGTGGCTCTAGAGACATCCTTGTCTCCACCTAGCTTGAAGAGCTCAAAGAGCTTTGCACGGAGATGTTGTGAAGCCCTCAAGATGAGGCAAACCCATCATGAAGCCCTCAAGATGAGGCAAGTGCTCATAATGTTTGCTTGTAAATATGGCTCATCACTGCATATCTTAGGTCGAGCATACCTTAAGTGGCTCTGGAGATCTCATTGTCTCCACCTAAATCGAAGAGTTACTCTCATAGATGTCGTGAAGCCCTCAAGATGAGGCAAACCCGTTGTGAGCCCTCAAGATGAGGTTAATCTATCGCAAACTCCTCTAAATTAAGGCAATTCCATTATGATGCCCTCATGATGAGGCCAATTCCTGGTGAAGCCCTCAAGATGAGGCAAACTTGTCATAAAGTCCTCTAGATTGAGGCAATTCCATTGTTGAATTCCTCTAGATTGAGGCAATTCCATTGTTAAAGTCCTCTAGATTGAGGCTCATCTCTCGTCGTTCGTGATAGGACACCCTGTTGAATCTTCCTAGATTGGACACCATTTTGTTAAATCGTCCACGATAGGACACCCCGTTGTGTTCATTTGTGTTTTTAGGTGGAATAATCCCCGAGTATCTTGCATGTTCGCTATTGTTTGAGTCTCATATCATTGATTGTGTTTTACTTGAAATATTCCTTGCATGTGATGTGATAATTTGAACTATGGTTGGTCTGATTTCCCATAAGGGAATACGTAGGTTTCTCTTTCGAGCGCGACCACTTGATTTTCGAGACTTTCTTTGTATGCTTGCATGTGTTGATTTTCACGATTTTCTTCCTAAAGTCTTTCAGACTCACTAAAAGGCTATCATGCATGCTTTGACATTCCCTTATGACCCGCGTTGCTTGTAAAGCTCTATCAAAGAGGGGCAAACTATAGACACCCTATTTTGGTTCGTCCGTTCGATAGAAGGGACCCCGCCTCAAGAACAACCTGATGATCGAAATCATGATTTATCGATTATGAAGTAGAGCTCTGTGAAATACCATGGTCTCTGAGATACTTTAGAATACCCTTTAGGGAAACTTAAGTGCGTTAGAAACACAATTTAGAAACAAAAACCCAATTTAGGATAGCTTTTTCATATGAAATGATGAAAAATCGCCTTTTACTGAACAATATCTGAACCTCGGGGTGGGATCCCAACAACTCCCTTTACAAAATATTCCTAACATAGCCTAAATTAGTGATTCAAACCCTTACATTGGCCAAAAAAACCACTTAAGAAAATTTTCTCCCTTTTTGTACCTCACAGGTTTGCTCCTTCTTGGAGTCAGCCTCACTCTTTTGACCATAACTCAAAATCTACAAATTTTTTTGAATGAGACGAAAAACGTGTTAAACTAGACTCCCATACCTTTCCAACGATATATCACAAGCCCAGAAAGGATAACTGAGGTGAGAGAACGAAGTCCGGGAAGTTTGGAGAGAAAACACAACTTCTGGGCTGAAAGCCATGGTGGCTTTTAGCTGAGTGCCGTGCGGCACTCTTGGACTGCTGCCCAAGCTCTTTGAGTGCCATTATGGCACTCAAATGTTTCAGATGCATTCTGGACCCTTGATTTGACACAAATCGGTGTAACGTGAGAATTTATGTTTTTTTTTCATCCCATATCGCTTAGCTATGAACTTTTTCACCCAAAAATCAAACTATATAAGGCGGTCTTCCCCTCCCCATCCATCACACATGAAAATCCTGAGGGCTAGAGAGCCCAAGGAAATCCCTCGGGAGGATTCCAAAGTACTCCTAGAAAGTACTTAGGAAAAGTAGAAGTTTTTTTAGAGTTAGGATCGAGTCTTGGAGTCCGTGGTATTAGCAAAGCTCTGCCAGAGGAGCATTCTAAGGGGAGTTCTTAGAGTAAGTTGTTCTTCCCTTTCTTATTTTTCTACTATTCATTTTATGTTAGATCTTTAAAGTTCAAGGATAGTTTTAAATCCTCGTTTGTAGTAACATATTAAAGTGGAGTTATTGTCACGCCCCGACGTAGAATAATTAAGGAAAGCGTTTAATTTCCTTTATGGACCCGTAGGTCGTGACAGTTTGAAGGTTCGATTCCGTCCCAAACGTCAACAACAAAAACATAATAATCAGAGCAGAGCAATCAAGGCTTACAATATTTTTCTAACTTGATTGTTATTACAGCACGGGGTCTCTAAAGGCACAAACCGCCTTAAATCAAAACAATAACTTAACATCTATTGCAGTCATCCTTATTACAAAACAGTTCATAAACTAAAGCACAGGATATTGATACCAGTTCTATCTTCCAAAGCAGCCATTCTCAGTTTGCGTAATCATAATGTTCCACTTGATCAAAACCTGAAAAGCCTGAACACGAATGTCCAGGGCACATCGACACCGTCAGCTTCAAGAAGCTGGTGAGTATTAAAAACATAACTTTGAATGTAAAACATACTCATTTACCATTTTCAAATTCCCATTTAATTCAACAAGTTTACATTAAAGTAAGGAGTTCATTTTAGAAAACAACCACAATATCATTTGAAAGCTATAATTCACATATATGTAACAGCGTATGAAAACAATGCACCATCTCATCTTACCGACTCTTTTCTCTCGACAAACACAACATCCAACTCTCTCACACCAGTATCTTTGAAATACTTCGATAGCCACACTTTAGCACAGGGGTGCCAGGGAATGTCCAGTTTGCCTCACACTTTAGCACGGGGTGCCAGGGAATGTCCAATGCTTTACACTTTAGTACCTAATCCACCTCGCAAATACATCACACAGTATCCAGACTCGGGTACCAGGGAGTGTCCGTAGGCCACACTTTAGCACTACCATGGGTGCCAGGGAATGTCTAAGTTCGCCGTCACACACTTTGATGCTACCATGGGTGTCAGGGAGTGTCCAGTTTTGCCACCGTCGTATTTTAAAGACACTCTAGCCGCAATCTAAACCACAACACACTTTGGTACTCACTTACCAGGGAGTGTCCACAACACAATCTCAACCACGCATTCTATACCACACTGACCATTACTCTTTTCCACACTGACCAACACTCACACTCACCATTCATGTACAACTGACACCATACGAATGTCAACAGAACTATTGAAATGTCGGGATTGATAACTATGTATATTTGAAAAGAATCGAAATCGAAATCATAATCGTCCTTTAATAACCAAAACATAATCTATTTTAAAATAACTTCCAAATAGAGCCTTAAAAACCCATAAAATATCATCTAAACAGTCCCTTAGCAGAAAACAGACAAAAACTAGAAACTGTCAGAAGTTACGCGCGCGGGCCGCTCGTGTGACGGGTTGCTCGCACGGGCTGCTCGCGCGATATGCCCATTTTTCATTTTCCTTTAAAATCTTTTCTGTCTGCTTGAAATCAGCCACCTTGCTCGCGCGGGCCACTCGCTCAAAAGATCGCTCGCGCGACATGCCCAATTTTTGTTTTCTTTTAAAATCTTTTCTGTCTGCCTGAAAAACAAACAGCTCGCGCGCGCGATGGGTCGCTAGCGTGATCGCCTGCGCGAGTTTAGGCAGTGGCTTCATCTTCTTCGTCAGAACTGCTCTGTTTCAGAAATCAGCGGGTCTTTTGACCCATTTTCAATTCAGAAAGTACATAGGACATGTAATATATGAATTTTCTCATTTTTTTCGCAAGGAATATATAAATCTACAATCAATTTAACGTGTATCGATCCATAGCTCTCGGATTTTACGAAAAACCGAGAGTTGACAGAAATTTCGTTTTAATCATACGTCGCCATACGAACAAATTAAGCTATAATTTTACAATTGTATACTCTACATACTATAATCTTTCATATTTCATTCAGAAAACGAATTTTGATTTAGTTTAGAAAATCCATGTTTTTGAGCTATGGAGTTCTTGAAGAAATTAACCATGGTGATCAACATATACATACATACAAACAGTAATTGAGCACAAATTACATTTGGAGTGAGTTTGAAATACTCACAGAGATTGAGAACAAAGAGATTGTTGAGAAAGAATAGCAATATAAGAGATTCAAACCCAAGCTTTGGCTATGAGGATTTGAAGCTTCTTCTCTTTCTAAAAATTCAGCAAGATAACTCTCAAGCTCTCTCTTTTCACTCTGAATATTCTAGTTTGTAAGGATAATTGTGCAGCTTGTGAATGAGAGTGTGAGTTATAAGTAGCAAAATCTCAACTTGGTGCCCAAGTTATTTCAAGTTTACTCTACAAATTACTCTAATTCAATTATGCAATTATACACATATATAGATATACACATACGTAATATACAAAGATGATATAACTCCATATTTAACCAAGAGTCAAGTATAGACTCGTAGGGGGCAAGAGCTAGAAGTGTTTGGGAAAGTTAGCTTTTGGTCACTAATTAACACATACTACAAAAGCACTCCCAAACAAGGCACAAGCCAATGATCACTTGCCATAAATGGAAAGTAAAGCATAAGTCAAATCTTGCTTTACATCACTTCAAAAATCTGTGGAAGTTTAACATAGAGCGGACAGTTTTAAACAAAAACTGGTATTTTCGCGGCACGTTGTTCACCACAAAAATACAGAAAATTCATTTTAATGTAAGAAATGGTTTTCTGGTTTTATAAAAAAATACTGATTGAGTCAAAAGCAAACATTTCCACCGTTTTGAAATACAATTTTAAAATCCAACACAGGTATTGCTAATTTTGTAAAATTACAGTTTGACCCCAATAAGAATTTCAATATGAATTAAAACAAGTATTAGAATTCTAAACATTAGAATTGCAAATTTGATATAACATCAGGAACATTAATTAATTATGAAATGCAAATTTAAAATTAAGTGAAATGCAGGTTTTTATATCATTCCTCCCTTAAACAAGATTTCGTCCCAGAAATCAAAACTAACTAGTCCTGAAACAACTCTGGGTACTTCTTCCTCATATCGGCTTCGACTTCCCACGAGGCTTTATTCTCGTCATGATGATTCCACTGAACCTTCACAAACGGAATGTCCTTGTTACTCAACTTCTTGATACTCTGAACCAGAATCTTCACGGGTCTCTCCTTATAAGAAACGTTATAATTAATCACGTGCGAGGGGTCTCGTATATACTTTCTCAGCATACTCACATGAAATACATTGTGTACCCCCGACATCTTCGGTGGTAGTGCCAGTCGATATGCCACTTTCTCGACACGTTCCAAAATCTCGAACGGTCCGATGAAACGTGGAGCCAATTTCCCTCTCTTGAGACTGAAGCATACTACTCCTCGGGTCGGAAAAACCATAAAAAGTACGTGATCACCGACGCTAAACTCCAAATCTTTCCGGCGTCGATCGGCATAACTCTTATACCGGCTTTGAGTGGTTCTCATTCTTTCCTTGACTAATGAAATCTTCTCATTGATTTCTCTAATCAAATCTGGTCCCAATAATTCTGTATCTCCAACCTCTGCCCAACACAACGGGGAACAACATGGTCGTCTGTACAATGCTTCAAACGGAGCCATCCCGATACTCGTGTGGTAGCTGTTGTTGTAGGCGAATTCAACCAAAGGCAAGTGTGTCTCCCAAGATTCTTCGAAATCAATAACACAAGCCCTAAGCATATCCTTCTTGATCTGATTAACATGCTCAGTCTGCCCATCTGTCTGAGGGTGAAAAGCAGTACTCATCTTGAGCGAGGTTCCCATAGCTTCTTGCAAACTTTCCCAAAATCTAGAAGTAAAACGTGCGTCACGGTCTGACACAATCGACATAGGTGCACCGTGAAGTCGCACAACTTGTTGTATGTACATCCGGCTCATCTTTTCTATCGGGTATGTCATGCTATAAGCGATGAAATGCGCCGACTTAGTCAGTCGATTCACGATTACCCAAATGGAATCATGATTATGTTGTGATCGAGGCAGTCCTACTACAAAATCCATCGTGATGTGCTCCCACTTCCAACCAGGAATAGGTAGTGGTTGCAACAATCCCGAGGGTCTCAGATGTTCAACCTTGACTTGTTGACACGTCGAACACTTGGATACAAATTCGGCCACATCCTTCTTCATACATCCCACCATAAATTTCTTTTCAAATCTTTGTACATTTTCGTTCTTCCTGGGTGAACTGTATATTTTGACTTATGTGCTTCTGCCAGAATATTATTTCTCAAATCCCCACAGTCTGGTACACATAATCTGTCTCTGTATCGATACCCTCCGTCACTTCCCACCTTCCATTCTGTCGGATCTTTCTCTGACATCTTCGCAAACCATGTTTGAAACTTTTCTTCTTCTTTCTGAGCTCCAATAATGCGGTCGATAAGAACAGGCTGTAGGATAAGACATCCGAAAAGTTATCCTTCTCCTTCTTCAGCACTCTGCACATGGAATTCAGCCAATGTCTCCAATTCTCGCCATTCTCTAACCATTAAGGAGGCAATCGTCTCACAAGTCTGCTGACTCAAAGCATCAGCGACCACATTAGCTTTACTATGGTGGTACTCTACCGTGAAGTTGTAATCTTTGATCAGCTCCATCCATCTGCATTGTCTCATGTTCAACTCTTTCTGTGCGAACAAATATTTCAGACTCTTGTGATCGAAGAATAAATCAAACTTCTCACCGTAGAGATAGTGTCTCCAAATATTGAGTGTAAATACCATTGCAGCCAATTCCAAATCATGAATGGGGTAGTTCAACTCATTCGGCTTCAGCTGTCTAGATCCATAAGCGATAACTCTACCATCTTGCATAAGTAGACACCCTAGTCCTTGATATGACGCGTCACTAAAGATAGTGAACTTTTCATCAGGCTTAGGTATAGGTAGTACCGGTGCGGTAGTGAGTCTCTCTTTCAACTCTAGAAAGGTGCGCTCATGCTTCTCTGTCCAGTCAAACTTCAAATTCTTCTTCATTAATCTGGTTAATGGTGCAGCTATTTTAGAAAACCCTTCAACAAATCTTCTGTAATAGCCTGTGAGTCCAAGGAAACTCCGAACTTCCGTAGGGTTGCTCGGCCTAACCCAGTTCGACACAGCATCGGTCTTGGATGAATCCAAAGAAATTCCTTGAGATGACACTTTGTGTACCAAAAATGTTACTTCTTGCATCCAGAACTCACACTTACTGAACTTGGCATAAAAGTGGTGGTCCTTAAGCGTCTACATTGCAATCCGTAGATGTTGCTCGTGTTCTTCCTCTGACTTAGAATAGATCAAACTATCATCAATGAAGACAATGACAAACTGATCTAAATAAGGCTTGAACACTCTATTCATCAGATCCATAAACACTGCCGGGGCATTCGTCATTCCAAACGACATTACCAAAAATTCATAATGACCATATCGGGTTCTGAATGCAGTCTTAGGTATCTCTTCCTTCAGTAACCTCAACTAATGATATCCCGACCTTAGGTCTATTTTGGAAAACGTCGTAGCTCCTTTTAGTTGATCAAACAAGTCGTTGATCCGAGGCAAGGGATACTTATTCTTGATAGTCATGCGGTTCAATTCTTTGTAGTCGATACATAGCCTGAGTGTCAAATCCTTCTTCTTCGCAAATAATACCGGTGCTCCCTAAGTCGATGTACTTGGACATACAAAACCTAGGTTCTCGAGCTCTTGAAGTTGTTCCTTCAACTCTGATAGTTCGGTGAGGGCCATTCTGTAGGGAACCTTAGTGATTGGTACGGCACCCGGTATAAGCTTAATACATAACTCTATACTTCTCTCAGGTGGCAGACCAGAAACGTCTTGAAATACTTCTTCGAAGTCCTTGACTACAAGTATAGACGACGCTGTTATCTCTGTACTGACGACTTCGATGTTTGCTACGCATCTTGTGAGGAACATATCTCATAAAGGGTTACATTGAAAATTAAAGGGTTGATTCTCATTATCGGGGAATGTAATTCTCTTCCTCGCACAATCCAACTTTGCTTGATACTGAGAGAGCCAATCCATTCCTAGGATTATATCAAACTCCTTCATCGATAGGACAATCAGCCTTGCAAGGATCTCATGGTCTCCTATCCATAGAAGACAGTGCTTGCACACGTGTCCTAACTTGACTGCGGCTCCTAGTGGTGAGGTAGCCCTCAAAGCTTTCTCTAAACGATGAGGTAAGATACCCAATCTCCGAATAGTGTTAACAGATATGAACGAAAGAGCAGCACCCGTATCAAATAACAATTTAAAATGGGAGTTAAACAGAGTTAATGTACCTTCCACTGCTTGTTGATCAAGTTGAGCTTCTTCATAACCTCCTTCTTCGTACACTGTCCCATCATATCCAGCGACATCAGGAATAATAGCATTCACGCGAGTCTGACCTTGCTGACCATAAGTCACTTACATAGGGGCAGTACAGAACTTACTGATGTGACCTAGTTCACCACAGTTGTAGCAGACTATGCCTTATTGAGCAGCACACCTTGGTGCATTGCAATCTCGAGCCAGATGGCCGAGCTTGCCACAATTGAAACATTTCCCAGCACTACTACCTTCTCCCACTTGGGGTTGAGTCAGATAGGTGATAGCTTGGGTTTTCGTGCTTCCATCAAAATTCCTCTTCTGCCTTAGGTACGATGGTGGTCTATTTCCAAAATTACCCCTTTAAGGCGGTCAGAATTTGAATTGCTTTCGGTTCACTTGAGTGTCCTCTTCTAGATTAGTAGCCAAGCCAACTAGTCCCTCGAAAGACTTATCTAGGTGACCGAGAGTCATGCAGTAAATCTACAGTGTCAGTCCTTGCTTATACTTACGGATCCTCTTCTCCTCAGTATCAACCATATGAGGGGCGAATCGAGACAGTCTCTCGAACTGAGTGATGTGATCTTGTACCGAGTTGGTTCCTTATGTTAGATCCATGAACTCCTTCTCTCTTCTATGCCTCCTTGTAGCCGAAAAATACTTCTCCAACAATCTCCCTTTGAATGCAGTCCATATCATTCCCATCGCAGCTCCATTCCCGATAGTAGCTACGACCGAATCCCACCAATCTGCGGCGGCATCGGTTAAATAAAAGGTAGCTAACCTCCTCTTGTCCATCTCATTGCGCTGGACAGCCTCGAACATGCGGTCCATCTGTCTTAACCACTGTTCCACCTTCCATGATTCTGCGGTACCCGTAAACTGCTCGAGCCTTAGCGCACGGAATCTCTCCAGCAGCTTATCTCCAGTTTAGCAATCTCGTCGGTTTTCATTCTGATTACTAACCCTTTCGAGACGTCTGACGAAAGCTTCAAACATTCCTGTGGGATTAGCAGCTAAAGGTGCATCTTCGATCAAATTCTGATTCCTCCTTAGTCCTCCAGCCATTCTATGCATGATAGTGATAGTAGAATGAGGAAAATACATACAACAGAAGTATAAAGCAGTTTAAATGTCAACAACATCAAAAGAGTATTTCTATATATAACTTCTTGATCAAGTTGATACAAAAAGCGTGTATGATCAGAGTTGTGCCTACCCTATCTGTGTGGGTTAGGACGTACATCGTCCATGCAAGAGTTAGAGTTACAAAAATGGGGTCATTGCCCTAGACTCGAATGCATGTAAATACAGTTTGTAAAAAGAGAATAAAGCTACTAGTCAAAAATAGTCAATATATACAAGGCGATATCTAAACGGTCAGTCATCGCCGTAGGTAGCCATCAAAAAGTCAAGCGAGTCAGCCTGATGAAGTCGATGAACATGAGAGGGGCCTGCCCCAAAATTACAACTATGTGAGGTCAACAATGAAGCAGGCACTGGGGCATCTGCCTCTGGCAAAGCTAGCTCGAGTGCTAGTGCCTCCTCAAGGTCAACTGCGAAGTCATCCCAACCTATGCCATCCTCCTCATCAACACCCTCCCCACCTATAGGAGCCAAATGAACCACCTCAGCATCGTCCTCACATCGGGGACAACTGGTGGAGGCACCTCTAGTTGTGCAAGGTGAGCCTGCACAACCTGAACCTCAAGAGGTAAATAGAAGGCATCACTGTTAACCAAGCGAACCATTTCTACGAGTACTAAGCGTTGAATCTCAACAAAGTACAGGATCTCGAGGCAAGCACGGGATAAGTCAACCAACCCTAAAATGTGGATCTGGTGCCAGAGATCTAACTCGACTGTCGCAGCAGCCCGCTGCTCGATAGAGGTGAAATAAAGTATCGTCGAAGCTGATACTATCACTCCCAAGGTAACTGAGTGCCCTCCAAAAGCATCGGGTACAAAAAGGGGCTGAGCTAGATCCATACCTGAAAAAGGTACTAACTAAATCAGGACAGAGATAATCTTAGGCATTTGGGTAACTGAGTCTATCCTCCCTGTTGCATCAACGGGGTGCAAAAGCTTAAGCTAGCTAAACTGTGGAATCCGGTCTACACTGGTAAACCCTAACCTGGCTAAACTATTCTGAGATAAAACCTTGCTTTGATACCACTAAATCCTGTCACGCCCCGACGTAGAATAAATAAGGAAAGCTTTTAATTTCCTTTATGGACACGTAGGTTGTGAAAGTTTGAAGGATCGATTCTGTCCCAAACGTCAACAACAAAAACATAATAATCAGAGCAGAGCAATCAAGGCTTACAATATTTTTCTAACTTGATAGTTATTACAGCACGGGGTCTCTAAAGACACAAACCGCCTTAAATCAAAACAATAACTTAACATCTATTACAGTCATCCTTATTACAAAACAGTTCATAAACTAAAGCACGGGATATTGATACCAGTTCTATCTTCCAAAGCATCCATTCTCAGTTTGCATAATCATAATGTTCCACTTGATCAAAACCTGAAAAGCCTGAACACGAATGTCCATGGCACATCGACACCGTCAGCTTCAAGAAGCTGGTGAGTATTAAAAACATAACTTTGAATGTAAAACATACTCATTTACCATTTTCGAATTCCCATTTAATTCAACAAGTTTACATTAAAGTAAGGAGTTCATTTTAGAAAACAACCACAATATCATTTGAAAGCTATAATTCACATATATGTGACCGTGTATGAAAACAATGCACCATCTCATCTTACCGACTCTTTTCTCTCGACAAACACAACATCCAACTCTCTCACACCAGTATCTTTGAAATACTTCGATAGCCACACTTTAGCACAGGGGTGCCAATGAATGTCCAATTTGCCTCACACATTAGCACGTGGTGCCAAGGGATGTCCAATGCCTCAAACTTTAGTACCTAATCCGCCTCGCAAATACATCACACAGTATCCAGACTCGGGTACCAAGGAGTGTCCGTAAGCCACACTTTAGCACTACCATGGGTGCCAGGGAATGTCCAAGTTTGGCGTCACACTTTGATGCTACCATAGGCATCAGGGAGTGTCCAGTTTTGCCACTGTCGCATTTCAAAGACACTCTAGCCGCAATCTCAACCACAACACACTTTGGTACTCACTTACCAGGGAGTGTCCACAACACAATCTCAACCACACACTCTATACCACACTGACCATTACTCTTTTCCACACTGACCAACACTCACACTCACCATGCATGTACAAATGACACCATATAAACGTCAACAGAACTATTGAAATGTCGGGATCGATAACTA
The DNA here is from genome assembly GCA_033977485.1 of Hydrangea macrophylla. NCBI lineage: Eukaryota > Viridiplantae > Streptophyta > Magnoliopsida > Cornales > Hydrangeaceae > Hydrangea > Hydrangea macrophylla. Next base: position 38,389,996 of record CM066990.1, read on the forward strand.
TGTATATTTGAAAAGAATCGAAATCATAATCGTCCTTTAATAACCAAAACGTAATCTGTTTTAAAATAACTTCCAAACAGAGCCTTAAAAACCCATAAAATATCATCTAAATAGTCCCTTAGCAGAAAACAGACAAAAACCAAAAACTGTCAGAAGTTGAGCAGGCGGGCCGCTCGCACGACGGGTCGCTCGCGCGATATGCCCATTTTTCATTTTCTTTTAAAATAATTTCTGTCTGCTTGAAACCAGCCACCTCGCTCGCGCGGGCTGTTCGCGTGACTTGCCCAATTTTTGTTTTCTTTTAGAATCTTTTATGTCTGCCTGAAAATACACAGCTCGCGCGCGCGGGTCGCTCGCGCGATGGGTCGCTCGCGTTGGCCGCTAGCGTGATCGTGCGCGCTAGTTCACGCAGTGGTTTCATCTTCTTTGTCAGAACTGCTCTATTTCAGAAATCAAGGGGTCTTTTAACCCATTTTCAATTCAGAAAGTACATAGAATATGTAATATATGAATTTCTTGGTTTTTTTCGCAAGGAATATGAATCTACAATCAATTTAACGTAAATCGATCCGTAGCTCTTGGATTTTACGAAAAACCGAGAGTTGACAGAAATTTCATTTTAATCATACGTCGCCATACGAACAAATTAAGCTCTAATTTTACAATTGTATACTCTACATATTATAATCTTTCATATTTCATTCAGAAAACGAATTTTGATTTAGTTTGAAAAATCCATGTTTTTGAGCTATGGAGTTCTTGAAGAAATTAACCATGGTGATCAACATATACATACATACAAACAGTAATTGAGCACAAATTACATTTGGAGTGAGTTTAAAATACTCACAGAGATTGAGAACAAAGAGATTGTTAAGAAAGAATAGGAATATAAGAGATTCAAACCCAAGCTTTGGCTATGGGGATTTGAAGCTTCTTCTCTTTCTAAAAATTCAGCAAGATAACTCTCAAGCTCTCTCTTTTCTCTCTGAATATTCTAGTTTGTAAAGATAATCGTGCAGCTTGTGAATGAGAGTGTGAGTTATAAGTAGCAAAATCTCAACTTGGTGCCCAAGTTGTTTCAAGTTTACTCTACAAATTACTCTAATTCAATTATTCAATTATACACATATATAGATATACACATACGTAATATACACAGATGATATAACTCCATATTTAACCAAGAGTCAAGTATAGACTCATAGGGGGCAAGAGCTAGAAGTGTTTGGGAAAATTAGCTTTTGGTCACTAATTAATACATACTACAAAAGCACTCCCAAACAAGGTATAATCCAATGATCACTTGCCATAAATGGAAAGTAAAGCATAAGTCAATCTTGCTTTACATCACTTCAAAATCTATGGAAGTTTAACATAGAGCGAATAGTTTTAAACACAAGCTGGTATTTTCGCGGCGCGGTGTTCATTTTAACGTAAGAAATGGTTTGCTGGTTTTATAAAAAAATCTTGATTGAGTCAAAAGCAAACATATCCACCATTTTGAAATACAGTTTTAAAATCCAACACAGGTATTGCTAATTTTGTAAAATTGCAGTTTGACCCCGATAAGAATTTCATTATGAATTCAAACAAGTATTAGAATTCTAAACATGAGAATTGCAAATTTTAGATAACATCAGGAACATTAATTAAATATGAAATGCAAATTTAAAATTAAATGAAATGCAGGTTGTTACAGTTATCCTAAGTGAAGCTAACCTGTATGTTGGGGTAGCCGGAGCCTGGGGGGTTGGAATCCAATCCATGGATATTCGATCCCTGAGGATAATGAAACCTTAATCAAGATCTACGAGTCTAGATTTAGGGCATTCACGTAGGAATTTAACTATAATTCATATTAATTGGGATAGTAGGCTATCCATGTTTTATTCATATCCATGTTTTAATTCTTGTTCTTGCATAACTAGTTTAATTTAGCTTAATTCATAAATTGTTTAATTCATGAATTAATTCTTATCCATGCATATGCATACACATACGCATGCACACTACCGCACATAGTAGTCATGTTTGGATATGCATACATACTATCCATGTCTAGAATAGTACGATATTCTTTGATCATCCTATATATATCATGCTGTTATTATTCTAACCATGGTTAATTAGGATTATTGGAAGTGCTATGCTATCCGGGGTAAGTTCTCTAGCATCCTTCTTATTTATTACTTTCCTAGGATCACATAGAAGCATGCTTAGGTGGATAAAACACAGATTTTAATTCCCTACATGATTACTTGTACTAAGATGTCATGTTTTTCTAGGGATTTTGAGTGTGATTTTCACGTTTAATTTAATTTTATTTGATTGCGCATGCATAGGGGAGCGTAGTAATACATTTAGTCCCTGATTTACTATTTTAGTATATGCCTTGCATGTAATTGCTTAGTTTCTTACACGATTTTCTTTTAATACTTTTGTGTAACTTGAATTAGGATTACATTAGAAATAAGGGTAATGCTATGTGCACATAAAGATCTAGGCTATTCATTTTGGTGGAGTCCATCCCTGCACACATGGGATCCACCAAAATGGATTGTCTAGATCTTTATGTGCACATTTTATGTGCATGAATCATTACTCTATAAATAAATGAAATGGTCCACATAATGTCAAGTCAAACACCTTAAAGTTGAAAGCTGAGTAGAGGTCCATCTCACGATGGGGCGAGAGGGGGTGTTTTAGCACGATCTAGCTCCTTCCTCTCTTGTACCCTAACCCCCGAACTGAGTTCTTTGGTGATGACAGGACGGTGCTCTCTATCCATTGGACATGATATATTTAGTTTTCTTGGTTTTCTTTTATCAAGCCAAGTGATGACTCTACTAGTGAAGATCTCTCTGAATTTAGCCTTGTGGGATGAACATGGAATACTCGCTCGTGCAGCCTCGAATTTGTATCATGGGCATCGATTGTTGCCTGGGGTCGGATAAAAAGCCCCATGGAATCAAAAATACGAATAATCCAAATCGGTCAGGTCGGATAAAGGCTAATGAAGGTTGGTGAACATCACTCGTGGTTGTTGACATGAGATTTGAAATGGGATCAATCAAGCGGGCTTAATCCTTTTAGGGCCCAAAGCTTGGTTCAAGTACCCACACCATGAAATTTGTGATTCTCATTTTTTTTATGTATTTTCTTACTTATGTAACCCATACTATTTTTTTTTGGATCTGCTATAAACAAACAATAATAATAATAACAATAATAATAATAATAATAATAAAAGCAAGTGAACAAAATTTAGGTAACTAACTCCGACTTCTTGACTATTGTAATGATGTGACAAATATATAAAAAAAAATGAAAAAATAACGAGTAATATTGTTATAATGTGATGCCACGTTTCTATTTATAATTTTTCTAACACAGTAGAGGTTCTGTCTTACGTTGAAAGGAATTGAGGCTTATGTGAAAAGGTATTCCTCTGAAAATAGGGGATTGATGGATAGATTGATAGATAAAGGGCTCAACAACTTTTTTTTCCTAGAGGGGAGATAGAAGTTGGACCTCAAATTTATGTTGGGGGATAGGCCTTATTTATTTATTTGGATTTGTCTGCCTGTCCGTCTTCCATGACTTTGCGATTAGTACCTATTGTCATTTTATTGGAATAAAACATGGGTTAAACCCGGGGCACGTGCACTGACCCTATAACAAATGCACCAGGTAAATCAAGGAAATAAACTAGCGGCATGATCTAAACCCACACCAAGTTGGACATTATCCATCTTGAAATCCATCTCTCAAACGAACTTTATGAGAATTCGAACCTTTGACCTCTCTTAGGGAGACCAAAGGCCCTATCCAAATTCCTTGCATTTACTCATGTAAAGTCTCCAACTCAAGACTAATGACTAGAACACCCACTGCCTTGGCTACTGGTGATTTGGTTGACAAGCCTTATAACACATGCTTCATTCAGTTGAAACTTGGAATTGGAAGGTGATGATGCCAAAATCTGGGTAAGAGTAGTTGTATGAGAGAGATGGACGCAATGGAGTTTGAATGTGGTTCGGCCCCATTAATAAGGTGACCTACGTACACGGGTGCGTCGGTGCGCTTTCACTAACAGATCACCGACGAGGACTGGTGAGCCAACAGATTCGGCGGCGCTACCAGCGAAACCGACCAGGTGTATGTGTATGGGTGAATGTAATATGTTATTTTATAGGTTTAGAATGCGATCCCCTTCAATGGCGGTGAGTGGCCTCTTTTACAGGTGCAAGAGACCACCCATACAAGGTAAGTCTACAAATTAGGAAGCCTAATCTGATTACCACCGATCTACATGAATTCAGGAGAATTTCCTAAGTGGTTTCGGAAACTACTTGCTCCTTCCATTTAATCTTCTAGCTGGGATAGGAAATTGCATGTAGGCTTACTAGGCAAGCAACCACGCCTTCTGGAGGTCCGCCCATGTGGGGCCCGACTGGAACGAACGCCCAAGCTCCGGACCGATCCGGGCGATTTTGTGTAACAGCTCGGGATGGCCGAGTAATCAGCCCAGATTCAAGGTGACTTGGCTTCCTTTTACTGAGGTGGCGAGGCTTGACTTTGACCGGATACTTTTGTACATATCAGCTGCCCCCATTTTCAAAACTGATGGGATGCTCTATCAGATGAGGTTTGAAACTTAAGACTCCTTCCGGAAAACCGGTCGGGGAAGAGACTGGGATCTTGCCCGGGGCGTGACCGGTCGCGATGGTCTTTCGGGGTTTAGATCGAGCGGTGGTTGTGTGGGCCTGGGACCGGCTGTTGCCATATATCAACTGGTCACTAACCAGATCAAGATCTAGCAAGGCTGGTATAAACATAACTGAACAGTCACGTCGTAACCGGACCTTCACATCCGACATTAAATGTGTGCGTCTTTTGAGGTGACGTTCCGCGTGCCCGAGGTGACAGTTGTCGGCAAGTTTTGGCGGGAAGGCTTCTTGGCCGTTGGATCTGATCTGAACTGGACCGTCCACGCTATATATATAAGGAACACTTGTTTATTTCAGCCCTTCCTGCTGCTAAGTGATAGAGATACCGAGCAGTTTTGAGAGCAAAAGTTCCCAGCCGAGCCTCCCAAGCCATTTTTTCTACTCTATTTCTTGTAAGTATTTGTTCTTCAGTTTCCAATCACTCTTCCCTTCCATCTCTTCTCGTCTTTTTCTTTTCAGAGCGAGGCTAAAGAGAGCGAGCTCGCTTAGGTTAGAGCGGGAGTAGTGGGATTTCTTTTTCCTTAGGTTTTGTTTCTTCTTTAGATCAGGAGGCATGTTAGGTCAACTGAACCGAGAGGGTTGTCCTGGGACAGTCTTAGCCGAGTGTTACCTCACCCTAAAGACCCTTTACTCTTTGTCCCCTAGGGTTGTCACTCTACCCCCACTATACCTCAGACTAGGAGTTCCCAATCCGTATCAAGGTCGTCATCTATTTTCCGATCCCACTATAGGAAGACCAGAGATGTGCCATTCTGGCTTCGATTCTTCTTCCCGATCGGAGGATGAACAATCGAAGTTCGGGCCACCGAACACGAGCCTGGACCCACCGTCCGCCACACCGTCGGACCACCACAATGAGGGTAGGATCTTGATCCAAGTGTCGGACGACGAGTCTGATCAGGAAGCCCCTGTAGCCTCTATTTTGCACGGCCTGGGCGACGAGACACCGGGAGAGCCTGACCCCAGGGTTGTGTTTACCTGTGAGTCTACTTCGTCCATACTGCGTGCTCGGGACCTTGGTCGTATCAGGGATAGGTACGCCATTCCTGGTGATTGCTCCTTGGCCGTCAATCCCGACGGAGCTCATTTCTACCAGTCGAGTTTTGTCACCCTCTATGAGGATGCCCTCATGGCTGGTTTTCGCATTCCCCTCTACCCCATTGCCAGAGATCTTCTGATCTTCCTTAAGATTTCTCCCGGGCAGTTAGCCCCGAATGGGTGGAGGTTCTTGATGGGGTCAATCTCTCTCTGGCCCCAGGTCTTTGGGTATGAGATTACCCTTCAAGAGTTCTTATGGGCCTTTCAACCGTTCCTCGTTCACTGGGAGGTCGGGCTCTATCGGCTCGGCAGGGGAAGAAGATCATCGTTAACTGCCCGAGCAACAACAAAGGGTGGAAGAACAAATTCTTCCAAGTTTCCACCCTCGGGCTTTGCGACAGGGTCCCTATGATTCAATTGAGGACCTCCTGGGCGGGAGAGCTTAGGGGTAAGGTCGTCCAGCATTTTCCTTCTGAACTTCGCTGCTTCTGAGAATGATCATGTGACTAGCCGTTTTCTTGTTTTGCTTTGTAGCGGGATCACTCAATCCCCCGGACATTCCCAAGGTATGCCAGAACCGGATCCGACACATGGCTAGCCTGCCCACAAATATTTGGAACGTACTCTCCCGGACGGGTGACTTCTTTGCCACGTACAGCCCAGACGAGCCCGTTGAGGCTCAAGTATTACCTCCGATCATCCCTGGTAAGTAGTCAGAACCACCTGGCTTTTGTTTTTCCCTTTGAATTTTTCGTTGTCTTCGTTGGTTGCTTACCATGTCATCCCTCTCATTTTTTTTTTGCAAAAATGGCTCCCAAAAGAGATCTTGAGCAACTGAGGGCCAGACAGGCCATCGCTATTGAGGCCACTACAACCCGGGTGGTGGGAAGAGGGAAGAGACCTGCTGTTGAAGGCTCGGGCAGCAACCGCCCACTTCAGCGGTTAAGGAAGGGGGCTACGGGATCATCAGATACCAGGAGGACGTCGACTCCTGTAGACACCCCAATTTTGACCAGCCGTCGAATTTAGGAGAGTGTCGCCTCCGTATCCGATGATAACAAGGACCGGAAGATTCGAAGTATTCCAAGCTCTTCAGAAAGTTCTCTAAAATGCGGTAAAATTTCACAGAAAAGAGAAAATACCAGGTATTTAAGAGAATTCAGGTATAAAACACAATTTTCGGAAAAAATCCTCAAGAATCATTTGCTTTGGAAAAAAAGAAAAATCTAAAAGAGCGAATCTTAACTAAAAACGGCACACGGCGAACTGCCGCGGCACTCACTGAGTGCCGCACGGTAGTCATAGAGTGCCGGGCCGGCATTCACCAAGTGCCGCCAGAAATTTCTGACTGCCGTTCACTTTTAAAGTCTGTATTTTGCAGAGCAATACGTATGCGTATGCGAATAAGAACAAAAAACTGATAAAGTAAGACTGACAAAAATGCGGCAATCCATTAATTGCCGCAGCATTTGATGAATGCCGCGCGGCAGTCGCGTAGTGCCGCGACGGCAGTCATGAACTGCCGCGACGGCATTCACGGACTGCCGCGACAGTTTCTGGACTGCTGCGCTGGGCAGCAGTCTGCCTAATTTCAGAAAGTACACATTGCACCACCAAATGAGAGAATTACACCTGTTTTTTGCTCCGAAATTCACCAAAAATACCTGGTAATTTTGCCTATAAAAGAGAAGGGATCTTCCTTGGAAAGGGGAGGAGAAGAAAAAAAAACAACAAGAGCTACCCACTACATACAACATCCATCACTTCACCAACATTTTTTTTTTTGGGAGAAAAGAGAGTTGAGAGAACTAGAAGAGCTTGGAAGATCTTCAAAGAAAAGAAAACTTTGAGGATAATTTGGAGGTGATCCTCTAACCATAGATTATTCATATACTCTCTTCTTCTTTTGGATCTCTAATTCTAAAACCTCTTGCTATTCTCTTTATTTGTCAAGCAAGCTTAGGAATCTCTATTTTTAATTCTTCCTTCTTCTTTTGTATGTGTTCTTCTCTTGAGAGTCTTGGAGATCTTCAATATCTCTTTTGATCTCTTGAGTATGATCCTTTGAACCTCATGTAAAGCTTATACTCTACATGAGAGTCAAAATTTGATCATCACTTTGTTTCATATAGGTGGATCCAAGTCCATGCTCATGACTTGGGTCCTCTAAACTTGGTATCCAATGAAGTCATCTTTTTTTTTTCTCTTGAAACATAGGAGCATTAGTCATGTCTTCATCTCCCATGACCATCAAATGGTAAGAGTAATAAGTTTGAATTCAAGCTTTGGTCTATAAAGTTGGAGCTCATTGTTTGGAATTTTGAGAAGTTCATTTCATACTTCATCAAAATCCATAAGTGTAAAGTGATTTTTAGTCTTCAAGGACCATCAAATGGTAGAAAAAGTAGTTCGGTTTAATCTCAACTTCATGTTTTAATAGTTGAGGTTAACCAACAAAGTTGAACTAGCAAAATAAAAACAGTGAGTTCACGAACTGTTTTTGATCAAAGATTTTTAGTTCAAAATCTAACCGTTTAAATCAAGTGAAACCAACGGGAAAGTGTCAATAACACATCGTTTGCCACTGTAAGTTTTGTTTTGGGGTAGTTTTATGTTTAAAAAGGTTTGATCATGGGTTTTGTGAGACACCCACAATCTGTCCAGAATTTCAGAATAGTTTCAGAATAGCAAACCGGTTTTAAAATTAATAGATCAGAGCTCTAACCAAGTTTTCATGACCTCTAATAATTGTTTATAAGAACCTTAATGTGTTATGAAGGTTCCCTAAAAATAATGAAGCAATTCGGATTTGTTTGCTATTTTTAAAAAATCATACAAGATCTCTGGACGGAGAGTTGTAAAATGCTGAGTGATGCCTAGTGTTTTCCACATTCCCGGAGATCTAACCATTCAAACCTTGATTTTCTTTCTGGGTTAGAAACTAGACTCACATAGGCATAATATATCCAAAACGCATTAAGATCCAACCGTTGGAAGTATTTTATTTCTCTTTTTTAAGATCTGGTCTGCTCTTTGTAATTCGTAAAAAACTGCTACTGTTTTTGCCTAATCTTATTTACTTCAACTCAAATGGTTCCCTAATGTCTTGAGATTCAAATCATGTTTTGAATAACGATAATTTAGCTTAAATCCGTAGGTTAAGTGATCCAAATTAGTGAATAAATCCATGTTTCATTCTTGTTCACATTCACTCATCCATGTTCATCTAATGCCCATGATTAGAAATAGGTATTGAATAAAGTTGGATTTCATGCTTGTTAGATCTAAGCTAGGGAATTAGGATTGATTATTTGACATCATATTATTATGTGAAGCATGTGGACTAATCTTTGTTTTGTAGCGCATTTGAGGTACAATTTCTCATCTCCCTTCTATTTTATTTCATTACTTGATTTTATTGATTTTTTAACCTCATGCGCGACACCTTAGAATTAGGAGCTTACCTTATATGTATATATGATTAGAGACTTTTTTTCTTAGGATTTTCTTTTGTTTGTATGCATCGCACGTTTAAATATCGCTGCTGGATCCCAGGTAAGTTCTCTTGTTCCTTATTGCATATCATATTGCTTGTTACTTGAAATATGTGATTTATGAATGATATTTTGGCCATTAGCAATTTTACACCCTTTGACATGTTTTTGTGATGTATACGTATATATGTATTAGTTGAGGGCATGCTTAGATTAATAAATTTGATTAAAAGGATATTGAGTAGAGGCCTATCGCAAGATAGGGTGAGAGAGGGTGTTTTAGTCCGACGGGCTCCTTCCTCTCTCATTCCATAATCCCCGGACCTAGTTAATCTCTGATTTCTAAAAGATCAGTTTGCTTTTAAAATGGTTTCTTAATTCTCCTTTTAAAAATTAAGTGGCGACTCACTTGTTTTTTGAATTTGATTTTGAAAAGCTGTGGGTAAGAAAAATGCGATATCCACAATCTGGCGACTTTGCTGGGGATCGAACCCAGAATCTCTGGTTTCGCAGACCAGAATTCTGATTTTGGGTTCACTTGAGGATTAGACTCGAAAAATATCCTTTTAATCGAATTAATTAATCTTTGTGTGCCTATTGCATTTCACTTGCATGTCCAGTCAGTCGATTGCACGGAACTATGACCTTGGAGGCTCGGGGCAACCCGGTCGGTCAAGTTATCATGGGACTGTGTAATCACCCTTGATCTCGTACCATGATTTGGTATATTAAGCATCCTATCGGGTGTGTGTCAAGGGTCCCTTATTTGACCAAAACCCAGCCTTTGCATAGTAGTTTCTATAGAATATTTCAATCTTAGGAAATCAATTCTTGATTAGGGTTATGTGTTAGGAAGTTTTGTATGCCCGGAAGGGATTACTTGAGATGATGACAATACTTGCTTGATGAAAGATGAATAATCTTTTAATCACCTTTTAGCAATTTATCCTCGTGTTACATGACATTTGGAGAACATGCTAAACCTTGATTATAAGATTATACTTCTTATATCATGTTTAGTTAAGCATCATTGACCTTGTATGCATCCAAATTTATGAAAAGTACGGTAATAATCCGATCATGTGATCCTTCTACCCCGAAAGAATTTTAAGACCATCTTTGAAAGCAAGTGGATTTTTGTCCCAATGTTTTCAATTGCTCTTTCAAAAATCTTTGGAGTTCACTTTTGATTAAAGCTCCAAACTAATCTTTGGGAATTGTTTTTGAAAAAAAAAAAAAAAAAAAAACTCTTCAAATGAATTTTAAAAGAAACCCAAACATCTTCTAATAAAAGATTAAAAATCTTTAAGAATCATTTTTGAAAAATCTCACCTCTGAGAGGGTAGTAAGGATCACAATGAGAGGAGAAATTGGCGTACTTGACATGAGTGAAGATCTTATGTGATTATGTGCTTATGTGTTAGGATTAGGATTTTTCTTCTTTTTGGCATATAGAGTAGGCACACAACGCACACATGCATTGCATCCGCATGATATACAAAAAAGTTTTTGTTAAAATAAAGGTAAAAGGTCTTCTAAAAAAATTTTAAAATTTACTGTAGGAGCGAAAATAGCAAATCAAGCGTGGTTTAGGGACCCCACAGCAAGGCTAGTAAGGAGAGGATGTGCTGACATGGCCGAAGAGAGAAACAACGAAGAAATGTCCGGTTTAAGGGTATTAGTCGAACAGCAAGCGGAACAGATGAGAAGACAGGCCGAGAACATGAACCGCATGATGGGAATGATAGAAGAGCTGAATCGCCGACCACCACAAATGAATCCGCCTGTTATAGACCCACCTTTGGGAGGAGGGGACGGGGATTGGTTCGACGATCAGGAAGCACAATGGAATGACGCACTAAGGGCCAACAGGGATAGAGAAAAAGATGAGAAGGAGAAGCTGCTAACTAAGAAGATAGAAAAGTTGGAAAGGTTAATGTGCAAGGCTCAGGGAGTGGATACCTACCTAATGGAACTGGAAGGGTTGTATGACGGAGTACGCGAAACACTGCATGCCGGGTTCAAAATGCCAGTTTTTGATAAGTTTGATGGCACCGGGAATCCTCGCAGTCATATCCGGATGTGCATAGGAGCTTTTCAGCCTAGCGGTCTAAGCACTACCATGATGGCCGTTCTATTTCAGCAAACCTTAACAGGAGCTGCTCTAGCGTGGTACCTTACACTTGAGCCAAGCAAAACCAGAGTTTGGGAAGAAGTCGTGAAATCGTTTGTGGCCCAGTATGAGTACAATCAAGACCTGGACGTCACTGTTCGAGATCTAGAAACGACAAGGCAAGGGAACAAAGAATCGTTTGCTGAGTATCTGAGCCGATGGAGAGGGAAAGCCGCAAAAATTGTACAGAGGCCATCAGAAAAAGACCAAATCCGAATGTTAATGAAAAACCTGCAGCCAGTCTATCAAGAGAATATGAGGTTTCAGTCAATCAACACTTTTGCCGATGTGTTCGATGTGGGAACCAGGATAGAAGACGCGATTCAAGAAGGAGTGATCAAGAAAGAAGAACAACCAAACCGGTATCGGAGGCCCAGTTATGGATCAAATGGAGGGCATTCAGGGGGTCACTCTGGCCCCACCGATGTCAATGCACTTAGCGAGCCGGAAAGAAAATTTGATATCACCAGAAGCCATCCAAGAGGAGGAGGGGATAAGCAACCAAGAAAATTCTCAGATCTGGGAGTATCATTGTCAACCGCTCTTGACAGGCTGTTAGCGAAGGGGCATCTCCGTCAGTTGGAACCACGACCTCTGCCAAGTCCGCTTCCGCCAAATTTCCAAGGGGACCTCTTCTGCAAATTTCATCAGCAGAAAGGCCACTCGACGGATCGATGCATGAGGTTAAGGCATGAAATCCAAGACCTCATTGACAACAAAGTGATATCCGAACCGCCTGTCAAAGCCCCCAATGTCACCAAGAATCCTCTGCCAAACCATCGTGCTGTGCCGCCGCCGCGGGGCCTTTATTTCTTGGAGATAGAAGAAGCAACCTTTGATCCATCTAAGCTAATCACTAAGTCTGGGGCACCAAAAAAACCATACCTGCTGCCTAAGGACTCAACAATCTGCACTTTGGAGGATCAGCTAAGGGAAAATGAAATGGAAAACTCAGATTGGTGGATCCAAGAGAGCGACGAGCAAGACGTGAGCCGGGTGGAGGATGACCTTTGGTACGAAAGACACAAGGAAACAGAGGTGTTAGAGAGTACTTTGAAAGTTAATTCGGAAACTAATAATCTATGGATGAGAGAAGAAGTCAGTCACTTGACCCGGTCAGGCAAACACTTCAAGCCGCACGAACTAGAGGAAGATCACCCGGGGAGGGAGCTGGAGAAAGGAAAAGGGAAAATGAATGAAGAAGAGGAAGAAGACAGGGTTCTAAGGCAAATGAAGAAGACTCAGGCTAACATCACTGTTTGGGGGTTGCTAATTGCCTCCAAACATCACAGACAGGCGGTTCTAGATGCTCTAAACCAGTCTGACGTATCTATCGACACCACCCCGGAGGATCTCATAGGACTGATCGGCAAGATCCCAACTTCGACTATTACCTACTCGTCAAATGACCTGCCTCCGGGAGGGCCCGTGCGCAACAAACCGTTATATGTCACCGTCGAGTGCTTAGGGAACGTCGTGCCTGCCTGCGTGGTAGACAATGGATCAGCCCTCAATGTATGTCCTTTCCGAATAGCTAAGCGGATGGGTCTAGATGAGTCAACATTTGCACCATCTGGGCAAAGGGTGAGAGCTTACGATAATACCCAGAGAACAGTTATGGGGATAGTCCTTCTTCGTCTCACTGTTGGCCCTTGTGAAAAAGAAGTTGAGTTTCAGGTCATTGACATACCTGCTTCTTTCAATCTGCTATTGGGGAGGCCTTGGTTGGACAGTTTGGGGGCCATACCATCGACAATCCATCAGAAGGTTAAATGCATTTGGGAGAATGAAGTCCGTAACATCCTCGGGGATAGTTGGAATCAGTTGACCGAAGCGTCATCTGGCACGCCGGTTTTAGAACTTCAATTGCAAGAAGAAGAAGCGAAGATAGGAGGGTTCGAGTTTATCAGCATGTTGGAAGAAGAAAAGCCGAGAGAGTTTCTACCGCTCCATTTTGATCAGCATGCCAGTCCAGTGGTCGCAGGGATCATGAAGAAGATGGGCTTCTTTCCAGGATTAGGATTGGGAAAGAACCTTCAGGGCCTGCCTGAGTTTCCAAGAATTCCTACTCAGACTCAGACTCAGACTCACGGCCTGGGGTATCAGCCAACAAAGAAGGAACTAAGGGCAAAGAAGAAGGATTTCGATGCGCCGCTAGACCCTTACCTCAAGACGCTCAATGGATACTTCGTGAAGGAAGGAGAAGACTTCCCCTTCTGTGGTTTCCCAGAGCCATGGGTGGACTAGAAGGACAAGCGCTTAAAGCCGGGGTTCGAAATCTTTTTCTCCCACGAATTCTCCAAACACAAGGATCCGTTTCTGCAAGTGCCTGAAAAGCCTGTTACTATCGATGATTGGATCGGTGTACTAGAAGGACCGGTCATGCAGAATCTGTTGAGCAAGGAAGGGGTAGAAGTCGAAGGAAAAGGGGAAGAAAACAAGGGTTTGGAGGTCAAGGACGAGGAAGGGAATGTTGAGGATGTGCTGGAAGAGGATGCGTTGGAAGAAGAGCTGCAACTAGAAGAGGAAGAGAAGACAGACACCGGAGGACTGCCAAGCTGCATCACTATGGAGCTCAAGCAAGGAGCCAACAAGGAGTGGGTCTTTGAGTCTAGTGATAAGTATCCCCCTCACCCAGAGTCTGTAATGGCCCAAATGAGGCGTCTTACTATTGCTATGTCTGTTGTAATCACTCCTAACAAAATCAATGAATGTATGACTGATTCCGCCTACTCGAATGCGCTTAATGAATGTGATGAATGTGATGATCATGGAATACCTAATGAATTGTAAAAGTTAATTGACAAAGAATCTGCATGTAAAATCATTGAGGACACTCTAACGATTAATCTAGGAAATGAAAATAATCCTCAAAATGTCTTTATCGGCTCAACACTTAGCAATGAAGAAAGCAAAGAACTAATCAATCTATTAAATGAATTCAAAGATGTTTTTGCATGGTCTTATAATGATATGCCAGGTATTGATCCAAAGATAGTCCAACACCACATCCCTCTCTTTCCCAATTCGAAACCCATAAAATAGAAATTGAGGCGAATGAGGCCAGAATGGGCACTTAAAGTAAAAGAGGATGTTGAAAAGCAACTAAAGGCTGGATTCTTGATGGTCACCGAGTATCCAGAATGGATTGCCAACATTGTACCTGTCCCAAAGAAGGATGGTCATGTTAGGGTTTGCGTTGACTTTCGAGATTTAAATAAGGCAAGCCCTAAAGACGATTTCCCATTACCCCACATCGATGTGTTGGTCGATAACACTGCAGGACAGGAGCTTCTATCTTTCATGGATGGATTCTCTGGGTATAATCAAATCCTCATGGCACCCGAGGATAGGGAGAAAACCACATTCATCACTCCATGGGGGACATATTGCTATAGGGTTATGCCATTCGGACTTAAGAATGCAGGTGCGACCTATCAAAGGGCTGCCACCACTTTACTGCACGACATGATCCACAAGGAGGTGGAAGTGTATGTGGATGATATGATTGTGAAGTCCAAAGAGAGGGGGGGCACCAAGAGGCTTTGAAAAAATTCTTTGGGAGATTGAGGGAGTTTAAGATGAGGCTGAACCCGCAGAAATGTACCTTCGGAGTTTACCACAGGAAAGTTGTTAGGGTTCCTTATTACCCAAAGGGGGATCGAAGTAGACCCAGCCAAGATAAAAGCCATAACTGAAATAAACCCACCAAAAAATGAGAAAGAACTGAGAGGGTTCTTGGGGAGAATACAGTTCATCAGCCGCTTCATTTCCAAACTCACCTTGACCTGTGATCCATTGTTCAAACTGCTTAGAAAAGGAGAAAAATTCAAATGGGACGCCCTTTGCCAACAAGCCTTCGACAAAATCAAAACCTACCTCCAGAACCCCCCTATCCTATCACCACCATCACCCAGGAAACCATTGTTGCTTTATCTCTCCGTATCCGAAGATTCGATGGGATGTATGTTGGCCCAAGAAAGAGAAGAGGGGCACATGGAGAAGGCCATTTATTACTTGAGCAAGAGAATGATCGGATACGAGTTGAAGTACTCGCCCTTGGAAAAAGCCTGTTGGGCCTTAGTCTGGTGTACCCGTCGCCTTCGCCACTACATGCTAGCATTCCCTGTGATCTTGATATCCCGAATGGATCCACTAAAATACCTATTCGAAAAACCCATCTTGACCAGTAGGATTTCCCGTTGGACCATGATGCTGGCTGAATTCGATATCAAATATGTCACTGTCAAGTCCGTGAAAGGGAGGGCTGTCGCCGAGTTTTTAGCCGATCTCGCTGTGGAATCCGAGGACGAAGGAGAATTCAGGTTCCCAGATGAGGAAATAATGGAGGTGAAGGAGGAGTTGTGGAAAATGTACTTTGATGGAGCAACCAACCAATTATGTTACGGGGTCGGAATCATTCTCATAGCACCCGATGGGACCCCTACCCCATTAGCTGTCAAACTCAAATACAACTCAACCAACAATACCGCGGAGTACGAAGCCTGCATAATTGGGATAGAAGAGGCCTTGGCTTTGAAAGTCGGACGGATTGATGTCTTCGAAGATTCCAATTTGATCATATCCCAGGTCCGGGGAGATTGGAAAGTAAAGCATGAGAAACTGAGACCTTACCATGATTACCTGGAAAGTCTGAAAGCGCAATTTCAAAAGATTTCTTTTTACTACCTCCCTCGTGAAGAAAACCAATTAGCCGACTCATTAGCTACCTTGGCCTCGATGATCCAAATCCCCTCCAAAATTACCATGATCCCGCTATCCATAGAAGTAAGAAAACAATCGTCGTTTGAAATGGTCGCGGTCGTAGAAGACGAAGAGGAAGTACCATGGTATGAGGATGTGTGGAAGTTCATTAAAGAAGGAGAATACCCCGAGGGAGCCTCAGAAAAGGATAGAAAGGCAATTCGGCGGTTCGCCGCTCAATTTGTGATCTATGCAGGTAAGTTATGGAAGAAAATCCTACACCGGGTACAATCTAGAGTGCCTATATGGAAGGGAAGCTAAGAGAATGATGGAAGAAATTCATGAGGGAGTGTGTGGGCCCCACATGAATGGGCACATGCTAGCGAAGAAGATCATCCGACAGGGATACTATTGGACAACCTTGGACAAAGACTGTTGTGAGTATGTTAGAAGGTGTCATAAATGCCAGATTCATGCAAATCTAATGCACACTCCGCCGTCAAAGCTTTATAGCATGACCACCCCTTGGCCATTTTCCGTATGGGGGATCGATATCATTGGTGAGATAGTTTCGAGGGCTTCCAATGGGCACTGGTACATAATCGTGGCGATTGATTATTTTACAAAGTGGGTAGAGGCAGCCTTGTATGCAACTTTAAAAGCCAAAGATGTGGTAAGTTTCATCGAGAAAAACATAATCTGCAGGTATGGGGTCCCGAATGAGTTTATCTCCAATCATGGCAGTCATTTCCAAGGAGAAGTCATCCCGCTCTTGAAAAGGTATAAGATCACTCGTCACCAATCATCCCCGTACAGGCCTCAGACGAATGGAGCAGTAGAGGCGGCAAACAAAAATGTTAAGGCAATCCTGGGAAAACGACGGATACATATAAGGATTGGCATGAAAAGCTGCCATTTTCTTTGTGGGGGTACCGGACCTCGGTCAGAGCTTCAACAGGTGCTACGCCGTACTCATTGGTCTACGGGATGGAGGCGGTCCTCCCAATTGAGGTAGAAATACCCTCTCTCAGGGTCTTGGCAGAGTGCGAAGTAACCGAATCAGAATGGGTACAAGGAAGGTATGAGGAGTTGATGTTACTCGACGAGAAGAGGCTGGCTGCGATCAACCATACTCGGGGGTACCAAAAGAGGATAGCCCGTGCTTTCAACAAAAAGGTTCGCCCAAGAAAGCTTGCTGAGGGTGACCTTGTCCTCAAAGAACTGAAAGTGCCTGTTTATGACCCCAGAGGAAAATTCAAACCCAACTGGGTCGGGCCGTACATCATTAAGACTATCCTTTCCGGAGGAGCGGCTTATCTCATGGACCTGGACGGGGTTGAATTTAAACAACCAATTAACCTCGATCGCCTCAAGAAGTATTTTGCTTAAAACCTTTCTTCTCAAAGCCTCCTACCTCGATGAACTACGCTTGACCTGATTCCCGCTAGGGGATACGTAGGCAACCTACTTGGTTCGGTCACTTAAATAAAACCGCCCGAACGGCGTCTTCCTTCATACCTTGAACCGAACTACTCGGGACCTGACGCCCACTCGAGGATAAGTAGGCGGGCTCTCCAAAGTCCTCGGTCCACTCAAAAAAAAAAACTAGGGGCAAACTTCGTTTGCTAGCCGAAGAACCCAGATATCTACATGAAACCCGTCTTTGGATCTCCTGGCTATCAAGTTACATACTATAAAGAAACAAATGAGAGTTAATGGTATAGAAAGAATGAAGCCTAAAGCAAATTCAAGGCAAGGTAAAGAGCCGAGAAAAGACATTTGAAAGGAGAATTCTTCATAAAAGATTAATTGAAGGGGAGGAACACTTTTATTGAACATGTTAGAACTTTCCTAAAAGATAACAACACTTTTTGAAGAGAAAAATAAGGAAAATCACATTCAAAAGCGTAAACAAAGAGTAGACAGGGTCTGTCAGAAAGTTTTGTAAAATAGCAAGCTTTTCCCTGTTTTCGTCTACTTTATTATGCATGTGTCCGTCAAGCTCGCCTCGCAACCAAGGCTTAGATCTCTAGGAGATATTCGGTAGTAGGCACAGTCAGATCAGGAACCCTCGGGAAAGGAGCAGCCATTCTGCTGGGCCAAGCCTCCATGAAAGCCTTCACAATAGAAGGACGCAAAGGGGACCCCCTGGTGAAATCAGCAGTCACAGATTCAGTAGCATCTTGCACAAGTCCAAACTGACGGACAACTCGGTCAGGAATGTAGAAAGTCGTAGCATGCAATCCCGGCAGCCAGATGCCAGGTCGCCCAGGAAGGCGTATAGCAACAGAGCGACAGGTCCACGACGGACAAACCCAGCAGATGTCACTAGAAGAGCCCTGAAGCCAACCAAGCCACGCGTCGGCGGACTGAAACAAGCTGTGAATCTCCATGCGATCATGAGGAAGTGACCCACAGAGATGGGAAGCATGTATGAAGAGGTCCAGACGCTCCATGAGCCAAATTTGCAAGACAAAAGGTGCCCCAGTGGATAACATGACCCCAGTAGCATGAGCACGGCCCAATCCAATCAGAGTTTCACCAAGGGCTAGCATAACAGCACTTTTCATCTCCCGCAAACCACAGGCGATGGGTATGAGAGTGTCCGAAGATGATCGAAAGAGAAAGTAAGAGAGCATAGCAATCAACAAGGCACTACGTCGAATGATCTGATACTCACCATTGTAAGGGTCCCCTATGGGAGCATAAACAGAAGAAAGGCGCTCAAAGTCGATTTGCCTGTCATGAACAAAAGAGTCCGCCGCATTCCGAGACATGTGGAGAAGGGTGGCTAAGTCCCGAACATACCCGGCCTGAATCTGAGGAACCATCAATTCAGCAGAAGGATCCGTGTGGAGAATGGCGCTAAACTCCTCAAATAAGGGGTAAATCTCCTGAGAGCCGAAACGAAAGACATTGAGAGAAGGATCCCAACATTGGACGGCGGCGCGAAGTAGACCCTCATTTAGATTCATCTGTTGGAAAGAGAAGAGATCGTTTAGTCTGAAGCACTCAAAATTGAGCTTGTCAATGCCAGAGAGAGTATCCATCCATGGGAAGAGGATTTGAGAACTAATGGGGGCCATTTGGAGAGGAAATGAGAAGAAATGAGAAGTGTTTTGAGGAACTTTGAGAAAGAAGGGATATAAATAGAAGAATAAGGCTATCTACCTACCCGCGGCACTAGATAAAGTGCGGCGGCACTTGATGAAGTGCCGCAGCACTCATGACTTGGGTCCTCTAAACTTGGTATCCAATGAAGTCATTTTTTTTTTCTCTTGAAACTTAGGAGCATTAGTCATGTCTTTATCTCCCATGACCATCAAATGGTAGGAGTAATAAGTTTGAATTCAAGCTTTGGTCTATAAAGTTGGAGCTCATTGTTTGGAATTTTGAGAAGTTCATTTCATACTTCATCAAAATCCATAAGTATAAAGTGATTTTTAGTCTTCAAGGACCATCAAATGGTAGAAAAAGTAGTTCGGTTTAATCTCAACTTCATGTTTTAATAGTTGAGGTTAACCAACAAAGTTGAACTAGCAAAATAAAAACAATGAGTTCACGAACTGTTTTTGATCAAAGATTTTTAGTTCGAAATCTAACCGTTGAAATCAAGTGAAACCAACGGGAAAGTGTCAATAACACATCGTTTTACCACTGTATTTTTTGTTTTGAGGTAGTTTTATGTTTAAAAAGGTTTGATCATAGGTTTTGTGAGACACCCACAATCTGTCCAGAATTTCAGAATAGTTTCAGAACAGCAAACCGGTTTTAAAATTAATAGATCAGAGCTCTAACCAAGTTTTCATGACCTCTAATAATTTTTTATAAGAACCTTAATGTGTTATGAAGGTTCCCTAAAACGAATGAAGCAATGCAGATTTGTTTGCTATTTTTAAAAAATCATACAAGATCTCTGGACGGAGAGTTGTAAAATGCTGAGTGATGCCTAGTGTTTTCCACATTCCCGGAGATCTAACCGTCCAAACCTTGATTTTCTTTCTGGGTTAGAAACTAGACGCACATAGGCATAACATATCCAACAATCATTAAGATCCAACTGTTGAAAGTACTTTATTTCTTTTTTTTAAGATCTGGCCTGCTCTCTGTAATTCGTAAAAAACTGCTACTGTTTTTGCCTAATCTTATTTACTTCAACTCAAATGGTTCCCTAATGTCTTGAGATTCAAATCATGTTTTGAATAACGATAATTTAGCTTAAATCCGGAGGTTAAGTGATCCAAATTAGTGAATAAATCTATGTTTCATTCTTGTTCACATTCACTCATCCATGTTCATCTAATGCCCATGATTAGAAATAGGTATTGAATAAAGTTGGATTTCATGCTTGTTAGATCTAAGCTAGGGAATTAGGATTGATTATTTGACATCATATTATTATGTGAAGCATGTGGACTAATCTTTGTTTTGTAGCGCATTTGAGGTACAATTTCTCATCTCCCTTCTATTTTATTTCATTCTTTGATTTTATTGATTTTTTAACCTCATGCGCGACACCTTAGAATTAGGAGCTTGCCTTATATGTATATATGATTAGAGACTTTTTTCTTAGGATTTTCTTTTGTTTGTATGCATCGCACATTTAAATATCGCTGCTGGATCCCAGGTAAGTTCTCTTGTTCCTTATTGCATATCATATTGCTTGTTACTTGAAATATGTGATTTATGAATGATATTTTGGCCATTAGCAATTTTACACCCTTTGGACATGTTTTTGTGATGTATACGTATATATGTATTAGTTGAGGGCATGCTTAGATTAATAAATTTGATTAAAAGGATGTTGAGTAGAGGCCTATCGCAAGATAGGGTGAGAGAGGGTGTTTTAGTCCGACGGGCTCCTTCCTCTCTCATTCCATAATCCCCGGACCTAATTAATCTCTGGTTTCTAAAAGATCAGTTTGCTTTTAAAATGGTTTCTTAATTCTCCTTTTAAAAATTAAGTGGCGACTCATTTGTTTTTTGAATTTGATTTTGAAAAGTTGTGGGTAAGAAAAATGCGATATCCACAACTCCCCACATGGTGGTGGTGGTAGAGGAGGTTGCTCCCCGAACGGACATACCAACTAGGACACCCTTCATCGGGTCTGCCGAGATTAGGGAGAGGGTCAGACACATCCTCCTTCCTAGCCAGGTGGAGGCATGTACGAACATATCTCCTAAAGCTTTCCAGGGATGGCTGTATATCCTAGCCCATTATGTAAGTATTTCTACCATTGTGCTTTTGTTTTGCTTGATTTTGCCAGCCTGGTACCTGATCGTTGTTTCTGGCAGGTTGGCTACATGGCCGCTGGGGCTGAGTCTTTTATGCCCTCCTTGACTGGGAGGGCTACCGCTGTAGAGGCTGCCCTGTCTAGGGAATAGGCCGCTCTGGAGGCTAAGGAGGCTGCCCCGGCGGTAGAAAAGGATAAGGTCAAGGGAATAGCCCTGAGCCTTAGGGCTGCACAGCTAGAGTTGGCTTATGCTCTAGCAGACTTGGAAGCTTGTCGAGGGGTTGTGATGGCGGCGGAGGCTCGGACGAAGGCCTTGGAAGAGGTGGCAACAGGGGGATCCATGGAGGAAGCCTTTAACGACGGCTTCTTACAGGGCTACGAGGATTTGAAGCAGAGGCTGGCCCGGGATCACCCCGAGTGGGACATCTCATCCTATGAGGGGATTGACTCAGATTTTTGGGATATGGGTCCCGCCGCTATTGAGGATGCCACCATCGCCGGGGGCGGACCCGCCGAACACCTTGCCCCGGGTGGGGAGACCACTCTAGGAGGAGAGATTGCTCCAGGAGGAGATGCTGGTGAGAGGATGTGGTCGTGGTGGATGCCTAGCCTCTCTTCCCATTATGTTATCTTTTTTTTTTCATTTTTTTTGGGGAGGCTACTACAACTACTCCCCAGGCAATGTACAAACTGTTCCGCTAATTAATGAAAAGGTCCTTTGAGGCAACCCTTTCCTTCTAACTGCTTATTATTATACTTTGCTTGTATTGCATGTTTGTGATTGCCAATATTTGATCGGTTGTGTTAGTTATTTTGAAACCCTGCCTTAGCAAAATATTTATAGTTGTAACTGGTAGAGAATACTTGGTCTTTCAGGGACCTATTATGTAGGTCCCGCTCAGGTGTAGTGTAGGCTTGTGACCTGTTAACTATCCGGGCGGTTTCTCCGAGTACTGTAGGTACTTAGGAATGTTAGGTGTTCTAGGATTCCAAGTCTTGTTAGTGCCCGGTGTGATTTCCTTTTTAGCCTGGTATTTTCCTGTCACCCAAGCGTTTGCTAAGGCAGGCGTATGGAGGGAGTGACCGTAGGAAACCAACCTGGAACGTGGATGGCTGCAGGGTCCTTTGAGGCTTGCTATCATCAGCCACCTAGGGGGATTTTCCCCCATTATTGGTTGGACCTAAGCAAAGCCGGTGCCTTGGGTGTTGATCCTGAGGTCTTTTATGCCCTGGGTTTTAGCCAGTGTCATTTGAGAGTTGCCATCATCAGTCACCTATGAGGATTTGCACCCATCATTGGTTGGACCTAAGCGAAGCTGGTGCCTCGGGGGTTGATCCCGAGGTCATTTGCTTCGGGCGTTAGGCCGAGGTCTTCAGACAAAACATTTGTAGGGGTCGCATCTTGTGGTAAGAATAGAAAATCTTTATTTCTTTTATGAAAACCATAATAAATTCCTAAGTTGAGCTACAAATTCTCTAACTAATGCTAGATCGCCCCTATCCGAGCATTATTGAAAATACTTGCGTAGATGCTGTATGTTCCATGGGTGAGATAGATCGTGCCCGCCCAGAGTCTATAACCAGTAGGTGCCCGGCCTGTTTACCCGGGTGACTAGGTATGGTCCTTGCCAGTTTGGCCCCAACTTTCCATGGCTTGAGACTTTGGTAGACTGGTTTATCGCTTTTAGAACGAGATCCCCCACCTAAAAACTACGGTGCTTTACCTTACTGTTGAAGTACCGGGAGACCCTCTATTTGTAGGCTGCCACTTTTAGATACGCCCGATCCCCTCTCTCTTCTACTAGGTCAAGTTCTCCTCTGAGGGCTTCCTCATTGCCCTTCTCCCTGAAATTTACCACCCGGTACGTAGGCAACCCGAGCTCCGCGGGGACCACTGCCTCAAAGCCATAGGTTAGTGAGAATGGTGTCTCTCCTGTTGTCGCTCATGGGGTAGTGCAGTAGGCCCACAGGAGGGTCGGTAATTCCTCTACCCATACACCTTTGGTGTTTTCAAGCCTTATTTTAATTGACTACAGAATAGTCTGGTTTGTCACCTCAGCTTGGCCATTGACTTGAGGGTGCTCGGGAGAGGAGTAATGATTTGATATCCCGTATCCCGAGCAAAACTACCTAAATACCGGGGTGTTAAATTGTCTGCGGTTTTCCCTGACCAGAACCTGGGGAATGCCGAACCTGCAGAGGATGTTTTTCTCAATAAAACTTTCCATCTTTTTCTCGGTGATTGTTGCTAAGGGCTCGGCTTTCGCCCACTTGGTGAAGTAGTCCACTGTGATGACAATGAACTTAACTTGCCCTTTGCCGATCGGGAGGGGACCAACAATGTCGATATCCCATTGAGCGAATGACCACAGGACTGAGGATGGGTGTTTGGGGTTTTCTCGGTCGGTTGATCATCGGGGAGTATCTCTGGCACTTGTCACACCTCTTTACGTACTCCTGGGAATTCCGAGCCATCGTTGGCTAGTAATAACTGATGTTGTCAGAATCAAGATATAAAAGTATTCTTTACTTTTCAAAGGATTTGCAGTGTGGAAGTAAAGGTCGAACCCACAGAGATTGATTACTACAGCAACTTAATTTTAAAACCTGAGTCTAATTAACTAAGAAAAACGGATTTGATTTGGATTACATTAACTAATAACAATAAAAGTAAATCTAAATTATGAAAGCAATTAAAGTTGTTTAAAATAATGTTTTAAGGGAACCTAGGATTGCAAATCCACCACTAGCTTCATAATAGGAATATTTATGAATTACTTTAGCTTATTACGTTGGATGAATATGGGGAATTGTAGCTACAAGCCCAATTCCTCCGACAAGAAGATAATCATGGTTCAAGCACCAACATAATCCATCTGCGGATAGCACGAATTAACTCACACTAAACTAGGGTTGTGATCTAATCCGTCTAACCTAGGCATGGACTATTCGGATACTTGATAGCACGAATCAATAAAGCACCATCACATGTAAACAACCTAAACAAGCACAGCAAGAATAGATCGTTGAGCACATCACAGTCAAAATAGATCTAAGACAAGAATAAATTCTGAAAGTAATGATTTAATCACTAGAAGTACGATTTATTTATAAAAATCCTCTAAACATGTGACTGTCATCCATACATAATAAAACTAAAATAAAAGCATAAATAAAACCCTATTACTCATCTAGGGCTTCATTGAAACCCTAGATCGATGATCTAAGCTGCCATAGGAGTAGAGATCGGCAAGTAGTCGATGGAGGAGGCCATGGAAATCCTTGGTCTTCTTCTTCTTCTCCTTGCTTCTCCCTCTTCAAGGGCTGGAAGTGTGTGTATATGGCTGTATATGAATGTGTATAATAGTTGCCAACCCCATAATTGAGTAAATTTGGAGTTTATATAGAGTTTGTACAAGCTTTGGAAGGCTTCCTAACCCGAAACGAACTGAAACGCATGTAATTTACAGTCTGGACGTCGTTTAGCAGTTTCGTTTGCACAGGAGTCTTCAGTATACTGAAATACGCAACATTGGTTTTTGGGCATATCGCGCGAGCGGGTCGCGCGAGCGCGATGCTTGGACCTTCGCGCGCGCGGATCGCGCGAGCGAATCTGGGGTTCTCGCGCGAGCGGATCGCGCGAGCGATTTCTGGATTCTCGCGGGCGCGGGTCGCGCGCGCGACTTGGTTTTTTCAGCTTCTTTTCTTCTGCTTTTTCACCCTGTTTAGCCTGGTTTAGTTGATTTCTTCCAAAACCTGTCAGAAACTAGAAAACGAAGTAAAAATATACAAAAACAGGATAAAATGGTCTAACAAATGCGCGTTAAAGCGTATAATTAGGATTAGTTCTCTCCCGATCACACCCCCAAACCTACATTTTGCTAGTCCTCGAGCAAAACTAAAATAAAAACTACTAATAAAAATCTATTCCATTTTCGTATGGATCACGATTGCATTTAGCGTATGCAACAAGCCTTTTAAACCCCTAGGTGTCCCTAGTCGGACGAGTGAAGTCTCGTGAGGGTTCTCATCAACAAGTTACCCACAACCATCTTTATTAACTTAAAATTTAAAAACTTTTATTAAAAACAAAAAACATACTATTCAATACTCCTTATTATACAACAAAGATTTGAAATAGAATAACGAACAAGGAGAAACAGAATCAAACGTCTACCTACATCATGAAAAACAATCTCAAGCACATGCATCGTATAAATCAATAGAGTTTCTCATAAAATTGCACGTGTGTGATATGGTAGTCAAATAAACACGCGTATGTCATAAACTTGGAATATAACTCGGATGACCATCTAACTATGTCTTGACTACGAATCTCACAATGTTAATTACACTCTAAAATGAAACACTCAGAAACATGTGTAATTTCTCTAGTATACGTGAGCAAAGGAAATATATTTTCAAAACGATAAATGCTCACATATGACATGAAAAAGACGCATGACACGAAAGAACAGTAGTCTCATGGATAAGATGCCAACAATCAAGAAATTAATCATTACCCTGTTTTAATCCCCTCCCATCATTTACATATCAAAACCATGTTTCCTAGGATCAAATAGGACTTTTTAAAGGTTGTATTGTGGCTCAGGTAATGGAAAACGATAGAACGGATTAATTAGGTAGTTTTAGAATGGCATTGTAAGGCATGTTCGATTTCTTTCATTCGTCTCTTCTACCACATTCATCTTTTCATACTTTTTCTTCCTTTTCATTCATTTTTCTTCTTTTCTTCCAAATTTTTTTCAACCTTCCTCTTCTTTATTTTTTCTTTATTCTTTTCCTCCTCGTTGCTTTTGAAACGAATATTCAATAAATAACAAGGCAACCACCCCAAACATCATCTTATTTTCTTCTTCTTCTCAATCACACATCGCCTTAACACCACTAAAAGGTGATCAATCTTTCAGAAGTGAACTCCAAGTTGGCCAAATTGGAGCAAAAACAAGGATAATGGTAATCAAAGAAATGGCATTTTAACGGCTCACAAGGGGGAACTAAGGAAATTTTATCTTTTATCGGTCGGCAATAAACAAAGAAGGCCTAAAATCATTTCCTAGGGTAATACAGTTCTTCAATGTTTACAATGGAAGATTATTTAGCATGGTAACAAATATTTTAACTTGATTATCAACCAAAACAAGAATAATGAGACTAAACAACAAATAGATGCGCTATTTCAATGAAATTCGACAAACACAAGATGTATTTATAACCCTCTAAAAAGAAAAGATAGGCTCAAAAGCTCACTGGGTTTAGTCTCCACCATGTGTTATCTAGAAATCCGAATCATATTATAGTTCACAACCAACATGTATTCAAATGACTACGTGCAGTGCATAGGTTTATGTGCAAATCTATGATATAAAACTACGATTCAAACGATACATAACTTAAAACGTTACATCATAACTTCAGCAAATGGTTAATCACATCTTCCCTTGTTTATCATTCTATAACAATTCAAAGTTATTAAACAAGAAGTATCGGCTAGCGATTGCAAAACTGTAGGTAACATCGTTTATTTAAACACACTTATTGAAAAATTTTAAAATTTAGGATAAACTAATGTGCATGTGTGTGCATACCCCCAAACCTAAACCTTTCATTGTCCCCAATGAAACAATAAAATGAAAGAACGGAGAGTACATAAGGAAAGAAACGATAGCACCTTAATCTTGACAAGCATAGCACAGGTGACACAAAGGAATATGTCAATACAGTTCAATGTTACCTGTTACTGTGTAATAAAAAAAAACAAACTAACAAAAGAATATTAAAAGTAAATAAACAAAAATATACAAAAAAAAACTAATCGAAACTAAACGAAACGACTAACCGGAATAAAACATAAAAGTATAAATGTAATAAGGAAAACAACAACTAACTCGATCTATAATGGCTAAAAAAACAAAAAACAGAAACGAAAACATTGTCAGAACAAGTATGGGGGAAAATACAGAAAACAAAAGAAAAAAACAGGAATTGGGGGAATCGCGCGAGCGGTCCGCGCGAGCGGCCGTCGCGCGCGCGAATTCCCAGCGAATTTTTTTTTTTTTTTTTTTTTTTTTAAAAAAATTTTTCGCGCGAGCGAGGTACCTCGCGCCCGCGATTCCAGGCGCGAGGAAAACCTGAGGCTCATAAAAAGAAAATGAAAGGAAAAACACTAAGGGGCAAACTCGCGCCAGCGGGCCGCGCGAGCGACGTCTCGCGCGAGCGGGCCGCGCGCGCGAGTTTGGTTTTTTTCCACTTTTTGATTAAAATTATGTATATAGTATTAAAATAAATTAATTCTAACCCCTAAACCTGTCCAGAATATCCAAAACAGACTAAAATCACCCAAAAACAAAGAAAAACGAACGAAATAAAGCTTGGGTTGCCTCCCAAGAAGCGCTTACTTTTACGTGTTTAGCTAGACCGTTCTAGCTCAAAATTCAAGGAGGCTGAAAATCAGAATTTGTGCCCAATAGGATATCAGGAAGAGCTCGGTGGTAAGCAGAAATAACATCGCTTTGAATTAAATCGATTGACGGTTTGTCATTATGTTCAAATCGATTTCTTACCTTTCGAGTAGATTCCGCATTAGGGTCCACGGGATTAGGATTCATCCACTCATCATCGTCCGCTATATTATTTTTCCCACTCACATTTATTTCTTTGGTAGGCTCAATATTCCGTTTTACCTCACCTTCCACCTCACATAGGGAATCGTCGTTTTTAGGAGGTTGATCCATAGTGTTAAAAACGTTTAATTTTAAGTTCATGTTCCCAAATGACACTTTCATTACCCCCGTCCGACAGTTAACACGTGCGTTGGCGGTTGCTAAGAATGGACGGCCTAAGATGACAGGCGTATGTTTCCTAGCATCTAGCACGGGTTCAGTGTCAAGGACCATAAAATCTACAGGATAGTAACATTGATCAACTTTTACTAGCACGTCTTCGACGATTCCTCTAGGTATTTTGACAGAACGATCCGCTAATTGAATAGTAGCGGCCGTAGGCTTGAGTTCCCCTAAACCTAATTGTTTATAGACGTGATAGGGTAAAAGGTTAACACTCGCTCCTAAGTCAAGGAGAGCCCGATGAATGATAGTGTCACCTATGACACATGAAATCGTAGGCGTACCTGGATCTTTATATTTTGGAGGAACGTGTTGAAATATAGAGCTTACTTTTTCCGTGAGAAAGACCTTTTTAGGAGTATGACTCCGTATTTTGCGCTTTTGAGTGCAAAGGTCTTTTAAACATTTAGCATAAGCAGGAATTTGTTTTATAGCATCGAGGAATGGAATATTGATTTGAACTTGTTTGAACACCTCGAGTATATCCTCAACCTTAGACCCTTTCTTAGGCGAATGTGACGGTCCCTCAACGTTTGGTGGATATGGCATTCTCGGAATATAATTCGTTGAGACCGGTTCATTTTCTTTTCTACTTTGATTCACATCCTCACCTTTTTCTTTATTCAAATTTAAATTTTTATCTTTCTCACCCCCACCCGGAATTACAACAACTTCCTCATCTCGAGTAGTCGTCCTAGTCGAAACAGCGTTCACGCTCTCACTCGTACTACCCACTGCGTATTGCCCCTTAGGTTGCTGAGTAGGTTGACTCGGCAACTTACTCTCAGTTAAACGGTTTAATGTATTAACAATTTGCCCTACTTGGGACTCCAGTTTTGCGATGGATTGTGTGTGAGAGTGTACTAACTGAACCACCGATCCAAAGTTTTCAAGTGAGGCCAACACCTTCTCCTCAAATGCATTATTGCGTGGAGGTGGAGGAGGTGGTTGGTATTGACCTTGTTGGTATTGGGGTCGGTACGTATTTGGAAAATTAGTCGACCTAGGATTATAATTATTTTGTGGGAATTGTTGCATAGAATTAACGTGTTGTTCAACAAATTCCGGATATTGAGATGCAGAAGGACATGCAAAGATATTATGTGACGGTTCGGAACATAATGCACATACTTCTAAAGAGGATGGATTAGACGTTTTGTTCATTTGCATAAGTCGGTCAAGTTTTCTATTTAATTCTTGTATTTGAATTGATTGACTTGACTCAACTGTCACCTCTCGCTTAGGTTGAAGGTATCCCTCAGAACGTACCGACACAGCCTGATGCATCGAATTCTCGCTTAGTGTTTCAAAAATTTTCCAGGCCTCGTCGGCGCTTTTGTGTAGGAAAGTCCCCGCACAAACGGCATCGACGGTATTCCTAACAGAGGGAATAAGCCCCTCATAGAAGACCTGAACAAGTTGCCACTTAGGAACCTGATGATGTGGACACGAGCGTAACAATTCTTTAAATTTTTCCCACGTGTCATAAAGCGTCTCCCCATCTTGCATTACAAAATTAGTTATATCTTTCCTTATCTTATTTGTACGCATAATAGGGAAAAACTTTTGTAAAAAGGCGGTGTGTAGGGCTTCCCATGTTTTTATTGTGTTTGGCTCAAGTGATTGGAGCCAAAACTTAGCTTTGTCTCTTAAAGAAAATGGAAAGAGCCGCAATTTTAACTCATCATCAGTTAAATTTTGGATTTTCAAAGTAGAGCATATGTCTTGAAAATCTCCTAAGTGTTTATATGGATCTTCATTTAAACGGCCATGGAAAAAAGGTAGTAGCGAGATCGTAGACGACTTTATCTCAAAGTGAGATGCCGTCGCCTCCGGTAATTCGATACCGGCTTGTGGCGTGTAAGTAGTAGGAATAAAATAATTTAGAAGTGGAGGAGGTGGCGGTATATTAAGATTATTCATATTAGCTCCGTTGTTATTTTGGTTGTTTTCGTTATTGTTTCCAATGTCTGCCATTTTAATTGGTTCTATGTTTTTAAAGCGTGGTTTCTTTAGTCTTGTAAGAGTATTACGTATTTCGGATTCAAATAAAGACGTTGGTTTTGGTGTCAAATCGTCGTCTATTAAAAACCTAGTTCTAGAAGTTAAGTTTGAGGACTTGTTAAGTCTTAATGTACGTTCAAGTTCAGAGTCTAAAGGTTGTAATTCCGGTTTGTTTGAACGTGTACCTAACATAAACTAAAAGAAAAGAAAAGAAATTAAAAACAAAGACTGACTCAACTAAAAAAAAACAAATAGCAAGCAATCACGCAAATAAGACGACAATCAAGCACACAGTACTACTATGATGCATGAATATTATCCTGTAATGCAATGACCGCGTCAAGCCCAGCGCCCCGGGTTTCCTAGCTAATGCAGTGCAATTAACCTTAAACTAATGCAAATAGTGCGTCACAGCGCCCTGACTTACAGCGGTTTAAAGCGAATTCCAAAGGAAGCAATTTATTTAATTTTATTTATTTTATTTTTGCGTAAGCTCCTTTGATGTAATTAGCTGCTCCACTCGGAAACGTTGACTACAAAACAAAAACAAACAAGTTAGTAACTAAAAATAAAACGAAAAATAAGAAAAGGAAACCTAATCTAATATTTACGAATTAACTAAACTACGATTATAAAACTAAGAGTAGTAATGCAATCCCCGGCAACGGCGCCAAAAATTGATGTTGTCAGAATCAAGATATAAAAGTATTCTTTACTTTTCAAAGGATTTGCAGTGTGGAAGTAAAGGTCGAACCCACAGAGATTGATTACTACAGCAACTTAATTTTAAAACCTGAGTCTAATTAACTAAGAAAAACGGATTTGATTTGGATTTAATTAACTAATAACAATAAAAGTAAATCTAAATTATGAAAGCAATTAAAGTTGTTTAAAATAATGTTTTAAGGGAACCTAGGATTGCAAATCCACCACTAGCTTCATAATAGGAATATTTATGAATTACTTTAGCTTATTACGTTGGATGAATATGGGGAATTGTAGCTACAAGCCCAATTCCTCCGACAAGAAGATAATCATGGTTCAAGCACCAACATAATCCATCTGCGGATAGCACGAATTATCTCACACTAAACTAGGGTTGTGATCTAATCCGTCTAACCTAGGCATGGACTATTCGGATACTTGATAGCACGAATCAATAAAGCACCATCACATGTAAACAACCTAAACAAGCACAGCAAGAATAGATCGTTGAGCACATCACAGTCAAAATAGATCTAAGACAAGAATAAATTCTGAAAGTAATGATTTAATCACTAGAAGTACGATTTATTTATAAAAATCCTCTAAACATGTGACTGTCATCCATACATAATAAAACTAAAATAAAAGCATAAATAAAACCCTATTACTCATCTAGGGCTTCATTGAAACCCTAGATCGATGATCTAAGCTGCCATAGGAGTAGAGATCGGCAAGTAGTCGATGGAGGAGGCCATGGAAATCCTTGGTCTTCTTCTTCTTCTCCTTGCTTCTCCCTCTTCAAGGGCTGGAAGTGTGTGTATATGGCTGTATATGAATGTGTATAATAGTTGCCAACCCCATAATTGAGTAAATTTGGAGTTTATATAGAGTTTGTACAAGCTTTGGAAGGCTTCCTAACCCGAAACGAACTGAAACGCATGTAATTTAGAGTCTGGACGTCGTTTAGCAGTTTCGTTTGCACAGGAGTCTTCAGTATACTGAAATACGCAACATTGGTTTTTGGGCATATCGCGCGAGCGGGTCGCGCGAGCGCGATGCTTGGACCTTCGCGCGCGCGGATCGCGCGAGCGAATCTGGGGTTCTCGCGCGAGCGGATCGCGCGAGCGATTTCTGGATTCTCGCGGGCGCGGGTCGCGCGCGCGACTTGGTTTTTTCAGCTTCTTTTCTTCTGCTTTTTCACCCTGTTTAGCCTGGTTTAGTTGATTTCTTCCAAAACCTGTCAGAAACTAGAAAACGAAGTAAAAATATACAAAAACAGGATAAAATGGTCTAACAAATGCGCGTTAAAGCGTATAATTAGGATTAGTTCTCTCCCGATCAATAACCTTGAAGCAAGGCTTTTCACGAAAGTGTCTGGCCTCCAACGTGGTTCCCGCAAACTGCCTCGTGGATTTCATACAACACCGCCAAGACTTGGGCAGGGTTGACGTAACAGAGATAAGGGGTAGTGAACCCCCTCTTGTAGAGGATTCCATCAGTAACGTGATATTTGGACGCTCGGTACTTGACCCGGCGGGCTTCTTCCCTATCGTCCGGCAGCGCGCCAGTTGTAAGGAATGTCGTGATCGGATCCATCCAGCTATGGCCTAAGGCGACTGGCTTGACCTCCATGCCTTCCAAGTTGATCACACTTAGCTTGGGTAAGTATTAACTCGGAGGACGAGGCAAGGCGGGCTAACCGGTCGGTTGTGGTGTTCTCTTTCCTCGAGATTTGTGTGATCAAGAAGCCCTTAAACTTCTTCGAGACCGTTCAGACGAGGGTTAGGTAAGCTACCATGTTCTCTTCCCGGGCTTTATACACTTGATTTACTTGGTTGACCATGAGCTGGGAGCCGCTGTACCCTTGAACTTGTTGCTCACCCATTGAAGTAACCAGCTGTAATCCTACCAACAAGGCTTCATACTCGGCCTCGTTGTTAGAGGCACGGAATCCAAACCTTAGTGCATACTCAAGCTGGACTCTGTCTGGAGTAGTCAGGATGATCCCTGCCCCGCTTCCCTGTTTGTTGGAAGACCCGTCCACGTAAAGTACCCAGGTCAGGATATTTGACTGTAGGTCGGGCAGTAGGTCGGGAGGGCTGAGCTCTTGAACCGGGTCCTCCGGGTACGTGAACTCCACAAGAAAGTTTGCTACAGCTTATTCTTTGATCGCCGTGCGAGGTTTGTAGGTTACTTCAAATTCCTCCAAGTCCAAGCCCCACTTGACGAGCCTTTCGGATGTTTCAGGCCTACTTAAAATCCGACGGAGAGGCTGATCTGTGAGGATTACGATTGCGTGGGCCTGGAAATACAAGCAAAGTGTACGGGCAGAAGTGATGAGGGCAAAGGCGAGCTTTTCTATGTGGGAGTATCTGCTTTCTGTGCCTTGTAGTGCCCGGTTGGTGTAGTAGACCGGGAATTATATCCCATGTTCTTCTCGAATGAGAGCTGAGCTGACCACTGAGGGAGACACTGCTAAATATAAGAACAATTCCTTGTTTGGCACGGGTATTGAGAGTAAAGGAGGTGATGTCTGGTACTTCTTGAGTTCCTGAAATGCCTCCTCGCACTCTTCCGACCACTGAAAGGCCTTGCGGAGGATTTTGAAGAATGGGAGACACCGATCGGTAGCTCGGGAGACAAATTTGTTCAATGCGGCAACCCGCCCAGCCAAGCTCTGAACTTCTTTGGTCGACCAGGGTGACTGCATGTTTATGATGGCCTGGATTTTCTCGGGGTTTGCCTCGATACCCCGTCTGCTGACTAAGTGTCCCAGAAACTTCCCAGACGAGACGCCAAATGAGCACTTGGTCGGGTTCAACCTCATCCCAAAATTTCTCAAAATGGTAAAGGCCCCAGCCAGATGCTAAAGGTAGTCGAACTCGTTCCGACTTTTAACCAACGATCGTCAACGTAGACCTCCATGGACTTTCCGATCAAATTCTTGAATATGTGATTAACCAGGCGTTGATAGGTTGCCCCGGCATTTTTGAGGCCGAAGGGCATCACTTTGTAGTAGTACGTTCCTTGATCTGTGATGAAGGAAGTCTTTTCTTCCTCCCCGGGATACATGCTGATCTGATTGTACCCCGAGTAGGCATCCATGAATGAGAGGAATGCATGACTGGTTGTGGAGTCTACAAGGAAGTTTATCCTGGGCAATGGGTAGCAGTCCTTGGGCATGCCTTGTTCAGGTCAATGAAATCCATGCACATTCTCCACTTCCCGTTACTTTTCTTGACTAACCACGTTTGCTAACCAATCAGGATAATGGACCGCTCGGATGGAATTTACCTTTAGGAGCTTCTCGACTTCTTCACATACCACCGCCTGCCTTTCGTCCGCCATACTCCATCTCTTTTGCTTGACCGGCCGAGAGTCCGGGTTGATGTTGAGACGATGAGACATGACCTGAGGATCTATCCCCGGCATGTCTTCATGGCTCCAGGCGAAGACATCCTGGCTCTGCTGTAGGAATTGGATCAACTTCTCCTTGAGGCCAGGCTCCAAGAAAGTGCCAATGCTAACGAACCGGTCGGGAAACCCCGGGTCCAACACCACTTGCTCCAGTTGTTCCGCCGAACCTACTTCATCGCTTTGGTCCCTCGGGTCCATTTCCTGAATGTTCAATGTTTCAGTGACGGCCTCTCTGTATAGGGAGCTGATGCAGCAGTTCCGAGTGGTCGCTTGATCTCCCTACAAGCTTCCAAGTCCCTGAGGGGTTGGAAACTTGACCACCAGGCTGTACGTTGACACAACCGCCTTGGCTTTGTTGAGAGTTGGTCTCCCGAGGATGGCATTGTATGCGGACGGAGCTTCTACAACTATGAAGTTTGCCAGTACAGACGTCTGTTGGGGGTAAGTCCCCATAAGAACCGGGAGCTCTATGATACTGTAGACACCCCATTTTGTCGGCTATCAAATTTAGGAGACCCATAGCTTGGTGGTTCAGAATGATCAAAAAAGACTCAAACAGGACTCCTGGAAGTTAGTTCTATCTCTCAAAATGCTCGGAATGATCAAAATACCCATGAAAGCCCAAAAACTCTCAGATTAGACTGAAAGCTCTGGAAACATACTACGTCAAAAGAAAAGTGGGACCAATGGGAGCACTTTCTAAATCCCAAAACCACCCCAAATTGGCCTATATAAACCCCCCTTTGCTCTTCATTTTGGGGGGGCCAAGTGCAAAGTTTGAGAAAGTTGTAGAGAGAAAGAGAGATAGAGATAGTTTTAGAAGAGAGAAAGGGAGCTTTTCCCACTGATTTTTCTATAAGAAAGTAAGTTCTAATCTTGCTTCCTTCCATTATCTCTCATATACTTCACATTTAAATACCCCCCAATCACCATTCTTGAGCATTCTTGAGTTAGGAAGCTACTTCCATGTCCAAATGTCAATATCTATGAGTGAAACACCAAGCTACAAGTCTAATATCATATTGATTATCATCTATTGATTGCTATTTACTTGCTTGTTTATATAAATGTTCATCTCTCCTTACCTCATTTCTTTTTTATTTTTCTTTATTACTTACTAGTTCATCAACATCTAGATGATGACATGGTGTTTGAGGTGAGTGAATCCTTATGGATAGTAGCTCTTAACCTTCAAAACATGTTTGATAGATGATGATTCCAACTTCAATACTTCCAAAGTATTCTTAAAGTTATGCTCAAATAGAAACTATGCTCTCCAACAATCTTGGAGGTTCTTGATATGAGTTCAATGTTGATATTTCAAGTGGTCATAACTTGCATTTAAATGCTGAAAATATACTCTCAAAACCTCTATTTCAAAACCCCTCATAAACCCCTCTTTTTTATTTCAAGAAATAAAACCCTTGTTTTCTCAAGAAATCTTCAAAACAGTGAATGATCTGAGTTCAAAGATTTCTCTAGAACTCAATACTCAATGTATGGATGCAACACCACTTGGAAACTCTTCCTAACTCATTATAGAACACCCGTGATATTTTTCTTGGCTTGAAAACACTTGGAAGGATTCCATTTTGGTCCAAACATTCTCTCCAGATATTCTGTTTTTGCTGTCACAGCAGCTTGGTTGACTTTTAACGTGTTTTCCAGAAACATTTTCCAAAGAGTGTGGTCCCAAATGATTTTTCCCTTGAACTTCAGTGTCTTAGGGAACTTTCTGTATAATATGGGCTTCCAAATGTTTTGTTTTGCATTTTCTAAGATTTTTCAACATTTCAGTCGACAGTACGGACTCTGTTTCTGAGTAACCTCTATTGTTTATACGACTTCTCTCAATCTGTAATAGTTATTGAAGATTGGCCTTTTGATTTGTGTTATAGACACAATAAGGATGATCTCCATAAAAAATCATGCATTGAAAACATTTCTAACCGTACTTTACAATTTCCACAAATCAAGTCACTGCTCTATCCACTATTCACAGCAAGTATATTTTTACTTCCATCCTTTGATTTGATGCTTATATGTACTTCAAATTAGTTCATATCCTAGGAAGTGGTCCATACCATATTTGTACATATCCTATGATGATTTCCCCCATACATTCATTCATCTTCTATACTTCTAAGTCACTTTAGAAAATCCATGTACACAAACACACTACAACCTTTGTACATTCTAAGACCATGCATTGCATCCATGCAAGATTTGGGGTTTTTGTGAGTCCTAAGCTAAGAAGATTATAAGGAATGAATTCGATCACACGTTCATGCTTCCCTCGATCAAATCTTCCTTTCTCATCCGTCCTGGGGATTAAGAGGTCTTCTTTCCTCAAAGATTAACATGCATCATTCTAGCTTGCTAATCACATTTTGATCTCTTTGCTTATTTGTTTCAAGAACAATTTATGTCCCCTTTAGATTAGAAAAAATTAATTACTTGATATGTGATTAGACGATTTTTCCTAGTTTTATTTGCGTGATCTTTCACTTTTGCATTGTATGATATTTGGCTTAGATCTTATGAATGATATCTTATCTTTAGATCTTCCATTTCAAGTTTCTTATGTGATGTAATATACTATCATAGTATTAATTGTCGAACCAAACATAGTAAAAGATGATTATTTGGATGCTAATTGAGGCCCATCGAGAGACGGGGCGAGTTGAGGGTGTTTTAGTCGTGGCAAAGGCTCCTTCCTCTCTCGTACCAAAACCCCGAACCAAGTTCTTTGGTTATGAAGGGCCGGTGCCCTTTATCCATTTGGGTGAGTCAAATTGGGTCTCTTGGTTCCTTAAAGACCAAGTGGCGACTCTGTATCTGTTTTCAATAGACCTTTACCTTTCCTTTCAAAGCAATTTCAAACAAACAAGGAATAGAATTCCGCGTGTCCACAATCTGGCGACTCCACTGGGGATTTTTATTTTCAAAACAAAATAATATAGAGGTTTGACTTATAAGAAGCATCCTTAAAATTATCTTTTTACTATGTCTGATTCACCACATTGAACTCCTACATTTCCCCCTCTGACTATGTCTAAAATGCAGCGTTGACATTATTCAGGTCGTACTGTGCCAGGGCACAAGTCACTGTTGATACTGTACCTTCTAAGGTATATCAAAAAGAGTAAACACTTCCGTACTATCTCTCTGATGGTATATTGGAACTCTCGTCAATGGACCCTCTTTGACTAAACCTAGCCTTTGCATATAGATTCCTGTATAACCTTTCATAGGACTGTTCATTTATCTTTTCAGATATGACAAAGTAACATAACTGTTGTATGCCCTGACGGGATTACCTGCGCGGTGTAGACGTGTATGTGGCATGAGGCAGAACCTCTTTCATATGATTCCCAAGGCAATCACTCACATGTGATTACATTGACTTGACCTGCCTAGGCACCATGATAAGGATATCTGCTCCATGATCATAAGGATATACACCGCAAACCTTGTTTATTGGTCCTAAGACATAGGAGTATGAAAACTTGCTAGACAGTATGATCACCGTCATCACTCGATCCCATCATATTTACCAGTTTCTCTCAGAAACTCTATATAAAACTACCAAATATACTAGTTTTTCCCAGAAACTCTAATTTTCCAATCTCTCCCAGAAACTCTGTCCAACTCACTTGGAAATGCCCATTTTTTCCAAAAACTTTGTCTAAATCGCCTAGATTTCCCAGGATTCTCTATTTTTCCCTGAAACTCTATCCAGATCTTCCAGATATACTAGTTTCTCCCAAAAACTTTGTCCAAATCTTCCAGATTTCCCAAAAAACTCTATCTAAATCTCCCAGATTTTCCAAATATACCTATTGTCCCAGAAGCTCTATCTAAATCTCCCAGATATACCAGTTTCTCCCAGAAACTATTTCTAAATCCCCCAGATTACCCAGAATTCTCAGTTTTTCCCAGAAACCCCGATATACTTGTTTCTCCCCAAAACTATGTCCAATTCACCCTCTCTGTCCAAATCTTCCAGATTTCCCAAAAATCCCAGCAACTCTGTCCAAACTTCCCAGAAATGCCTAGATGTACCAATTTCTCCTAGAAATTCTAATTTTCCAGTTTCTCCCAAAAGCTCTATCCAATCCGCCTAGATTTCCCAGAAATCCCTGTTTATCCCAGAACTCTTGAAATCCCTATTTTTCCCAGAAATCTTTCCCAATTTACCTTCTTTCTCCCAGAAACTCTAATTTCCCAGTTCCTCCCAGAAACTCTCTCCAACTCACCCAGAAATACCTGTTTCTTTCAAAAACTTTGTCCAAATCACCTAGATTTCCCAGAAATCCCTGTTTACTAAAAACCCTGCCAAAATTCACCCAGATTTCCCAAAAATCTCTACTTATAAAATTTCCCGGATCCTCATTCCTCAAAGAGCAAATCTGTTTCCCTCACCCTCCCCATGACGGTGATCATCCTGGAAAGAAAAGTTAGCACACTCTGTATAGGTAGGACCTTACTTGCTTAACTGCTATATGTTAGAAGTAGGGGCATCATATAGATTAGGGCTTGCATCCGCATGCTTGTCTCATATGCATACACCATTCTCATCAATCTGCACACACTATCTCAGTCAGTCTGTACATAGGTCAGTCCATGTTTGTTAACATCACTTTCATTGTTTGTCTAGTCATCACTATCAGAATCTGATACACCCCTACTCTCGAATCTGTAGGTCAGTACAGATTCCCGAAGTTAGCAACTGGGATCTTAATCCTGAGTCAGAAGTTTGAACAGTCATTTGGTCAGAATTAGCTCGCTAAGTTATTCCAACATGAATCAGGAAGAATTAGAAAAAAAAGGTCACTGAGTTAGGAGCAACCATAAGCCAGCAATCTGATCGCACGGTTCAAGTTTTGAGTTTCATGGAAGAACTAAAATAGTAGCAGCCACAGTACCCACATGGGTTCCCACCACCACTAGTAGGGTTCATGTGACCACCACCACCTGGGTTTGTACCACCTCTCGTGGTTGTACATAAGAATAACGGGGAAGAAGAATGGTTTCATGGGGTCCTGCCACCTGTATATGAGAAAAAGTTTCAAGAAAAGATGGATAAAGTAGACAAGTTAGAAAGTGTGCTAAGAAAGAGCAAGAGGGTTAACGATTACATGCTAGATCTGGAAGACCTGTTCGAATCCGTCAAAGTGAAACTGCCTGAGAACTTCAAAATGCCAGAAATTGATCGCTTCAATGGGACCGAGAACCCAAAGAGTAACATCAAGTTGTGTATGAACATCTTCCAATCTATGGGATGCACTCATGAGCACATAGTTATGTTATTCCCTTAAACCCTCAAGAATGTCGCACTTTCCTGGTTCCTAACTCTTGAAGCCTCTAAGAACCGAGTCTGGGAAGATGTTGCTAGAACTTTTATTGATCACTTCTCTTACAACCAAGAGTTTGACGCCACCATCCGGGACCTAGAGACAACTAGGCAGAACATCAATGAGTCTTTCACTGCGTTCTTGAGCAGATGGAGAAATAAAGTGGCCCAAATGATCCACAGACCTGTTGAGAAAGAGCAGGTACGTATGCTGGTTAAGAACATACAACCAGTATACTAAACAAACTATTCTATCAATCCACCTCCATATTCGATGAGCTGTTTGAAATAGGCACCAAAATAGAGGATGCCATCAGAGAAGGAAAGTTCAAGAAGGATGAACCCCAACACCAGTGCAAGAGACCCAATTACTCCCTGGACCCCCCTCCCCCCCCCCCCCCTCCCCCCCCCCCCAAATATCAATGCTGTTAGCAACCAACCAATGGCCTGAGCCCTCCGTCCATACCAGTCCATTCTGCCAAATCGCCCAAAAGGCCCTCGCGAATTCTCCAAACTTGATATTCCCCTTTCCACAGCCTTGGACCACCTACTAAAAAAGGGCCACCTACAGCTCCTCCCTCACAAACAACTACCGAGTCCCTTACCGTCCCACTACAACATGAGCCTACAATGTGCTTACCATCAAAATCTAGGCCATGCCACTGATCAGTGCATCTGCCTCCGCCATTACATCCAAAATCTAATAGAGGATGTACCCCATCCTAATCCCATTTACTATCTTGGCTTGGACCAACCGATCGAGTGATCCCTTTTGCTGATGCTAGTGAATGTTGAACCTGTATAAGTGAAGTGATGGTGTTTGGGACTTTTACCAGCAAAACAAATAAGGATGCTCTTTCAAAAAAAAAATAAGCGAGTCACCGTGACACTCCACTTGAGACCAGGTCGAGTCTGTTGTATGTTTTAAGTCTATTTCAAGTTTAGT
The DNA here is from genome assembly GCA_033977485.1 of Hydrangea macrophylla. Classification (NCBI taxonomy): domain Eukaryota; kingdom Viridiplantae; phylum Streptophyta; class Magnoliopsida; order Cornales; family Hydrangeaceae; genus Hydrangea; species Hydrangea macrophylla. Next base: position 38,430,666 of record CM066990.1, read on the forward strand.
CTTGTGGCCGAGTCTGTCTGTCACCGAGTTGTTAATGAGTCTGTAATCCTTCTCTATTGATGGAATGAAATCTCATTTTGCTTAATTTGATGTGCCTAGTCATAAATGCATAAATCACTGAACTGAAATATCACTTTTTAAATTACCATAGATATTACTCTGCTAATAATTTTTTCCAACAAAACAAAAAAGAATCCTAAAAGGTCAAAGTCGATTTCACGCTGACACCGATGAAAAGCTGAGAATTGAATAGTCTTACTTTAAGAATTTAAAGATGCTCTTGCCTCAATCTTGAAAAGACATGCTTGAAACTGACTTGGGGCTTGCCCAACACCCTTTTCTACCATTTCAAAGCCTTGAGCCCAATCCAATGGGGAGCCATACAATCTGTCTGTTGAAAGTAGTGCAGACTTAGTCCTTGATGGTAGCCAAACACTTTCGATGATTTTCTACTCCCCTTCTCAAAAAAAAAACAAAGCAAAAAAAAATGAAAGAAAAAGAAATAAAAGAAAAGCTCGCTAGGTTGAAAACCCGAAAGGGCACCTAGGCAAAAGTTAGAGCTGAAAAGGTATTGATTTCCAAGATCTGACCTTAGCCAGTCAAAATGATGGAGAAAATGAAAGAAAGAAAATTTTGGTGATACAGAGAATTGTATACTTCAAGTTACATCATGAGAACATGCCTAGATCACATTTCAAAAGACTCAGAATGACCATAAATAAATTTCGAGAACTGACATGCACATTCTGGAATTCTGAGGTTGTGATCAAAAGATCTCACAAAAATCAACTGCATGAAAAGTAAAATTGACTGGCTAGGTGAAAGTGAAAAGGATCAATCCTCAAAAAGAAAAGAAAAGAAAGGGAGACCAAAACTGAATCTTCTTATTCAAGGCTACCACAAGTGAGCTAAGTTTGAACTTCTTTGACGATTGGTTTGAAAAACCCTCAACCAATTTCTTTCAAAGCCTTACCTTGAACTACACTCGACCTGATTTACACTCAGGGATACATAGGCAACTGCATCGGTTCGGTTGACACCAATATTAACCCCCCCTTCTTTCAAAGCCTTGGCTTGAACTATGCTCGACCTGATTCCCACTTGGGGATACGTAGGCAACCACGACGTTAGTTCGGTCGTCACCAATATTAACCCCTATTCTTTCAAGGTCCTGGCTCGAACTACGTTGGACCTGATCCCTACTCGGGAGTATGTAGGAAGACTTTCAAAAGAAAAGAAGGATTGCCCTCTAGGTTGAAAATCCGAAAGGATGCCTAGGCAAAAATTAGAGCTAAATCTAGAGTGAGCATAATCAAAAGAGAGAAAATAGCTCGCTAGGTCACTTCACCAGTGCCTAGATGAAAGTTATGAGCATTTGAGATATTAAAGTCACGGTCCTTACCCCAAACCAGAAATCACCTTCCACACTAGGGGCAAACTTCAGCTACCCACCTCGTTTGCCTGAATTCATACAAGGGGCAAACTTCGATCACCTACCTTGTTTGTCCAGAACCTCCAATAAACCATCATCCAAACTAGGGGCAAAATTCGATCACCCACCTTGTTTGCCTATGAATTCCACTTCCTACACCTCAAAATAGGGGCAAACTCTATTGCCTAATGCAATCCCTTTACACTAAGGGAAAGTTTTCAAGTCACCAGCTTGTTTTGAAATTTTTTGAAATAGAGTATCTTTTATTCTAAAAGCTAAGGCACTAATTTAAAGCACTTCCTGGGAGGAATAGAGAATTGATTAGATCAATAGGGAGGTTCAAAAATCAGATTTATCAGCAAAGTGCTATCATGTTGAGATGAGAAGTGAATATAAAAGATGAGCGGTACATCATTTATGACAAAGGCACATTGGATCATGGCAATTTGAGAAATTCATGTCTGGGTTAATCCTTCTTTGTTTGAAAAGCATCATTGAAAAGTCAAGGAGCATCATTAAGATTTGATCAACCGTGAAAGATTCAAAGACGAAATCTTGGTTCTTGGCCAAGAATTGAAAGAGAGATTCTCAGAGAGTCTAGAAAAGAATCAGCTCCCGAAGGCCCTAACTGGCTCTTTTGGATTGGGCGTTGCAAAATTTGATCAATAGCGAGAGATTCAGAGATGGGTCCTAGTTCTCAATCAAAAGATTTGATCAACCGTGAGAGATTCAAAGATAGAGTCTTGGTTCTAGGTTAAGAATTGAAAGATTCTCAGAGAGTCCAGGAAAGAATTAGCTCCCAAAGACCCTAACCGGCTCTTTTGGATTGGGCGTTGCAAAATTTGATCAATCGCGAGAGATTCAGCGATGGGTCCTAGTTCTCGGTCAGAAGATTTGATCAACCGTGAAAGATTCAAAGACGAAATCTTGGTTCTAGGTCAAGAATTGAAAGAGAGATTCTCAGAGAGTCCCGAAAAGAATTAGCTCCCAAAGGCCCTAACCGGCTCTTTTGGATTGGGCGTTGCAAAATTTGATCAATCGCGAGAGATTTAGAGATGGGTCCTGGTTCTCGGTCAGAAGATTTGATCAACTGTGAAAGTTTCAAAGACGGAATCTTGGTTTTAGGTCAAGAATTGAAAGAGAGATTCTCAGAGAGTCTAGGAAAGAATCAGCTCTTTAAGACCCTAACCGGCTCTTCAGTCCGACCATTGCCGGATCCGATCAATTGCAAGAGATTAAGATTTGGATCCTGGTTCCTGGTCAAGAGAAACAGTTAAAGAAAAATCGCAAAAAGAGTCGTTTCATCCCCAGCAGATTGAGTTTAATGCCCAGCGAGCATGTCGATTCATACATCGTCAGTTCTTTTGATCACAGCTATTTCAACCATTGGTCCAATCCATGACAGTCACAGTAGTTCAATGTCGACTAGTCATCTCGATTAGTACATCGTTAGTCCAATCCATGATAATCACAGTAGTTCACTATCGACTCATCATATCGATTCGGACATCGTCAATTCTTTTGATCACGGTTATTTCAACCATTGTTCCAATCCATGATAGTCACAGTAGTTCATTGTCGACTCATTATCTTGATTCATACATCTTCAGTTCTTTTGATCACGGTTATTTTAACCATTGGTCCAATCCATGACAGTCACAGTAGTTCACTGTCGACTCATCATCTCGATTTGTACATCGTCGGTTCTTTTGATCATGGTTAGTCCAACCGTTGGTCCAATCCATGACAGTCATAGTAGTTTACTATTGACTCATCATCTCGATTCGTAGATCGTCAGTTCTTTTGACCATGGTTAGTCCAACCGTTGGTCCAATCCATGACAATCATAGTAGTTCACTGTCAACTCATCATCTGAATTCGTACATCGTCAATTCTTTTGATCACGGTTAGTCCAACCGTTGGTCCAATCCATGATAGTCACAGTAGTCCACTGACTACTCGTCATATCGATTCGTGCATTGTCAGTTCATTAATCATCATTAGTTTATCATCACTCTCATTCAAAATATGTCGTGTTCATCGTCCCCATTCAAAATCTTGGGCTTCCATGTCCATTAATGGGGCTTCCGTGTCCGTCGCTTAACATCTCGGGCTTTCCTGTCCATCACTTGACGTCTTAAGGCTTCAGTGTCCATCTCCTATTTTCCAGGGCCTCCATGTCCGTCGGTTATCTGTCAAACTTCATCTCTGACAATGTCCTCTGGGACCACTTATCCGATTACATTCGCTTGCAAAGCATACTTCCCAAAATTCAAAAGTTTGCTCCAAGACCCAGAGTCTTCAACACCTTGGTCTCCTTATTAGGATCTACCACTGCATTAAAATCAAGGAAACACTAGCATGACATAAGTCCGCTCAGAGTGGCACACTCCCCATAGCACCAGTTCATACTAGGATCAGAACACTAGGCATGATAGGACTCATGACACAACTTATATCACGTCCATGCATGGCATGTCATAGCATAGCATCTTCCTGTTTTAATGATGTATTTGCATGTGCGTTTTGTTCCTTGTTCCCCCAAACTATGTCCTAGTCTGATTCCCCTTGGGATACATAGGCAGCTCACTAAGAGCACGACCAGCACTGACCTCAGCATCATGATTTTCATCATTGCATATTTTCATCATTGCATATTTGCAACGCTTTTATCCTAAATTTATAGCCTCCAAAAAGACCTGTCTCTTCAAGCTTTGGCACTCGCTTGCGACATGCGTTGTCTCGCAAGTTCATGCCAAAGAGGGGCAAACTGTAGACACCACATTTTGTCGGCTATCAGATTTAGGATACCCATAGCTTGGTGGTTCATAATGATAGAAAAAAACTCAAAAAGGACTCCTGAAAGTTAGTTCTATCTCTCAAAATGCTCGGAATGACCAAAATACCCCTAAAAGCCCAAAAACTCCCAGATTTGCACCGAAAGCTCTAGAAACATACTACATCATAAGAAAAGTATTAAAATGAGTTTTGAAGTAAAATTTGGTGAAATTGTCAGCTCCCAGAGACCCCCGGAAGTCTCAAAAGTTCCCTGAAAGTCCCCGTTGACCTGTTTGACCAAGGTTTGACCAAATTTGACCAAGTTTTGACCGAAATCATCCAAATTAACCCAAAAGTTCCGAGATCATTCTAGATCATGAGAAAAGTATTAAAATGAGTTTAAAAAGAAAATCAGACAAAAACGTTAGCTCCTGGGAGCTCCCGGAGGTTCCCCGAACTTATTGGAAATCCCGAATTGACCGATTTGACCTAAAAGTTGACTTTGAAGCTGGAGTGCCGTATCATTTTTTAAACATTTTTCATGTATACTAGAGGTCAATAGCTTTCTAATGGTATATCGCACATAATTTTTAGAGTCAAAACGAATTTATTATGGATTTCCGAAGGTGAAAAAGACGTTCAAATCGGCTTTTATCGCAAATACCGCAAAACTTTTCAAAGTGACCTGACTCCAAACTATTTTTTTTATGGAAATTAGACTCCATTACCTTTCCAACAGTATATCACAAGCTCAATTTGGAGTTCGTATGAGTTTTTTGTGAATTTTGGACGAAATAGGGCCTTTTCGCGAATACCAGAACCTCTGGGGGCCTAAATACAAATTTTTGGGCGTCTGAGGAGCAGTGCCGCGGTGGCACTGGGCCACTGCCGCAACGGCACATGGACAGTGCTGCGGCGGCACTCAACCCCCGCAGAATCCATTTTTGTAATTTATTTTGGGGTCCAAATTGAATAATTAAATACCAAAACGATATAGTTTTATGTTCACAGATGTTTGGGACCAATGGGAGCACTTTCTAAATCCTAATACCACTCCCAAATTGGCCTAGAAGAGAGAAAGGGAGCTTCTCTCACTGATTTTTCTATAAGAAAGTGAGTTCTAATCTTGCTTTCTTCCATTATCTCTCATATACTTCACATTCAAATACCCCTCAATCACCATTCTTGAGCATTCTTGAGTTAGGAAGCTACTTCCATGTCCAAATGTCAATATCTATGAGTGAAACGCCAAGTTACAAGTCCAATATCACATTGATTATCATCTATTGATTGCTATTTACTTGCTTGTTTATATAAATGTTCAACTCTCCTTACCTCATTTCTTGTCACGCCCCGAAGTACCAAAAATAGGGAAAAATAAATTTCCTTTATGGGTTCGTAGACACGTGACTGGTTTGTGAGTGTCACCTGATTGTCCAAACATGCTTATAACCATAACATAATATGAGAAGATGACTATGTTCAGCGGAAGCAGGAAACTAAAACATTCAAGTCTTACATCAGTAGTATATTACAAGCCCAAAGATAACCAAAAGATACATATTACAAGTCCAGCTAAACTATTACATCATTAAATATATTAATAACGTAACTATGACAAATAGCAGCTCTAAGATCTTCAGCTGGTGAAACCATAGCTTTCCTCGTAGTAATCTTCACCAGCATAGTCTTCAGTAGTAAAGTCTGCATCTTGATAGCGGTCGGTTCCATCTGAACCTGCAAAGGCTGGACGTGGAAGGTCCAGCGGCATGAAAAGCCGTTATCGGTTAAGCTAAGTGAGGGTCCCCTTAAGGTTACCACCACCAAGGTAAGTTACTCTTCATTTCTTCTTATTCTCAAACTATGTCTCATTAATCTTTCCTTATTCTCAAAACTATGCCTTGTTTAAACCCAATCATTCCTTTTGAAACTTAACCCAGAACTGAACTGACCAACGACATTGACTGAAAGAAGACTTAACTCCAAACGCATTTACCGGTCAAGAAAGAACAACACTCGACAAAGAACCGCTTGATTGAACACATCACTGATGATCCTTAGAACAAGTGTGCGGGATATTAATAGTCTCTTGGTCGAACACGTCATGCTGATGCGTAGACAGATATACATAACATCATAGAATACATTCTCCTTATTTTATTCTCGTGCGTGCAAATGCGTGACCGATGCGACTTACTCCCAACCCTTTTCAAAGACACTTGCGTTTCAAAACAAATACTTTTAAAAACCATTTCATTTCAAAACCAAAACTTTCCAACACCAAATCATTTTGAACCAAACCATTTTACTCATTAACTTAATCTCATCATTCAACTTTCTCATCCACTTAACAACACGCGGTACATCAAGGATAATAACATGCTATAAAAGCCGATTCATGCTTATTCCCTTGATAGGCCACCGGATGTCTTCACGGCGCACACTATCTGTAAATAATGGAACTGGCACATGGGACGTCTTCAACCATGTGTATACTCTCACCGGTCGTCTACACGGCTGAGAAGTATATTAGAACACTAGCCGGACGTCTTCAACGATACATGGGACGTCTTCAACCACGTATGCGCATCATCGGACGTCTTCAACGGCGAGAGGCGCGCTAGGAACTCTAACCGTCCATGTCCACCTGGCTCGTCAGCCGTTGAACCATCGGATCCAATATTCACATCTCTTTCACATTCATCTATCTCATCTCATTCACATCCTCATCAAACACTTCTTTCTCTCATGCAACGCACACTGACACATGTCATGAAATGCACGTGTGTCCACTATCAATACTCACATGCAAATCTACTTTCATTCCTCTTTATTATTAACATGGCATGCATTAACTATTCCGATCAATAACATCGTAAAACGTGCATTTATCACCTTAACAGCGAAAACATAATCATGTAGACATGGATCACATAACAAGGATTTGATACCAGTAAACATATAGATGAAACCCTTAACATACTCATCTACGCGATAGCACTACCATAGTACGAGATTTTCATAACAACACAGGTACCGGAAAAACTAGCATCAACAATCAACACCATGCATAAACAAAACATCATACGAAAATTGTACATTCTGCCAGGATATATTTTCACTGTGTTGACTGAATTAACAAGATTTATTTGGGCATGATAAATTGCTTTGTAGATCAAACTCAAAACTAAAACATTGTAGATAATAGGATTATCTTCATGTACAAAAAAAAATCTAACTTCAACTACATTTTTGAGCTACTCAAAATATTTATTTTACAAGACATTTCTTATATCTCGGACTGTTCTATCCCAGATTTATAACACTGCATTGTACGTGAATTTCACCTATGAAGGAGTGGTTTTTAGACTGAGCTATAGACGCGTTATTTGTAGATAAATGAGTTAGCTTTCATCACAAAAAAACCTAGCTTAATTCTCATTTTTGAGCTGCACAAAACATTCATTTTACTAAACTATGTTCTGCTAAATGTTTCAGTTTCTCAGAACATGCATTTCACCCATAAAGGAGTGATTTCTAGACTGAGCTATAGAATAGTTATTTGTAGATATATGAGTTACCTTTTACCACAAAAACACCTAGCTTAATTCGGATTTTTGAGCTGGACAAAACATTCATTTTACTAAACTATGTTCTGCTGAGAGTTTCAGTTTCTCTGATTTATAACACTGCGTTGTACATGCATTTCACCCATGAAGGAGTGATATCTAGACTGAGCTATAGAAGAGTTATTTGTAGATATATGAGTTAGCTTTTACCAAAAACAACCTAGCTTAATTCGGATTTTTGAGCTGTACAAAACATTCACTTTACTAAACTATGTTCTGCTGAGAGTTTCAGTTTCTCAGATTTATGGATTTGTCTTGCATGTCATGAAAACTTCAACACAACAACATCAAACTTCTACTAAACATTAGTACATATTATATGTGTTCTAAATTGAGTTAGAGTACTCACAACAACTTGAAACTAAGCTTGGATTGTTGATTTGAGCTTGATGGAGCTTGAACTCTACTTCACTAGTGAACTTCTTCTCCTTCTAACTTTCTATTTCTTCTCTCTTTTTCTCATGAACCACCCAAGTCCTAATTTTCTCTCCAAAAATTCAGATTGTGATCTAACTAAGAGAGTGTAGTGTGTGCATGTGCTTGTTTATATAGAATTTCCATGTGCTAGGTGTCCTTTGCATGTTGAATGCTTAGGACATGTGTCCATTAAGTGGACATGTGTCCAAGAGGGTGGCATGTGGTTGCCACATGGCCGACCATGTGGGCCCACCTCGGGTTGTGTGCCACTACCTCAGTATACGTGTCAGTATCAAAGTACGTGCAAACTGGTATTATTTCTAATGTCCAGGTCCGGGTACGGGACTAAGTTAAATCTTATTATGGTCGAGTCGGTATGGTTACTACAGGCTATATGGTAATAATACAACACGTCCATACCGTCACGTAATTAAAATAATAATATAATAATATAGTGGGTCCAATACAGAAAATTACAGGTGTTACATCTTCCACCACCTATCAAAGGATTTTGTCCTCGAAATCTAGATTTTGCTAGGTCTTAGAAAGTACAAGGTACAGATTTTAAGGTTATGAGGTTTCCACTAGCTAACTAATCAGACCTTCTTAAAAATTCTTTCAAACGTACAAACTTCTTTGCTAAAATAATGCAAAGTGAAATTCATAGTTCTGACATTGAATATGGCACCTTTGGTCTTTCGTCTTGTTCATTGCTGAGATTGATTTGGTGACCTGCAAGTTCTCTTTCGGGATCTTCTTTGTGGTGGAACCTTGTTCTGAGTTCCTCGTTCTGGACAATCTTTACGCAGACGTCCAGTCTTTCCACAATTAAAGCACTGTGCGTATCAACTTGTGAGATGTTTCGGTGCTTTGCATTCTTTGAAGTGATGTCTAGATATTCCGTAGCTGTCGCAGATATCACGTTGCTTTGGATGTATCTGAATGGCAGTCTGATGAACTTTCCTCTCATTGTTTCTTTGCCTCTTGTGATGATTCTTGATGTATCTAGAGTTTTCCTGAATGATTGTGGGCTGCATTCGAGTAGTTGTTCGGGATACTGGTTTGTTTCTTTCTGTGTCGTTAATCGGGCAAGATTCTTGCCTCTCAGCTTTTTGATACGATGGTTGAGAAGTCTAGTTGGTCTCACGATTGTCTTCTATAACTTGTAGGGGTCGTGAATGTATCCCTCAGCATGTTAGTACAAAGAACGTTGTGGATTAACGTATCCACTCAGAAAGTGTTGTGATCTACTACACCATTGGTGATAACGTACGCGAGTTGGTGGGCGATTCGATCGTAAATACTCCAATGTGTCGCAGTGATAGCTTCCTTTATTGTGGTCCAATAGCACGTTGCCTCGAGCGATCAATATTTCAATGGTACATTATCTTCGACTTCAAACTGAAGGTTCTTCCTTCACTAGACTGCGTAGTTTCTTGTGTCAACTCTGGGGTTGCTTGTATCCTTCCTTCATTTTTGATCTGTCTGACGTGATGACGATTGACATGGCCTTCCATATAGAACCTCGAGTGATGTCATGCCTATGCTTGACTTTGTCGTAGTTGGCAAACATTTTGATCAGCAACGAGTGGGTTCTCTCGTATTTTAGTTCCTGATGCGCCACGAGCTTTCATAATTGATGGTGTAAACTTTCCCATGTGTCTGCGATGTTGTTAATGATGTGTTGATGACGTGAGCTGGTAAGACGTCTTCTATCGTTAGGTTAGCGCGTCTGGTTTGACCGTCGGTCTAAAGGTGGGATGCGATGCTTGTTGTATACTTATAGTTACTATCTGCCGATTTGTTGTACCTCTACTATAATATATATATATATATATATCAGGACACTAATCATTACAATAATACTAGATACACAAAACTATATTCATTAATAAGTCAAAATTTTGCATAATCGATTGCATAGGTTGTATCAACTTCCCATCTTCTTCCAAGTTCATCAACAGATCTTGATTGATGTTCTTCATTGCCTCGCAATCCTTGCGGATGTGGTCCATTCCACCACATATGTAGCATCGTGATCCATGTCCTCCAATTTGTTTCGGTGTTGGCCATTCGTCGAAGTGATGTCCGCGATTTCTGCAGTTGAAACAACGTTGGCATGTTTTGCGTTGGACCGATGCTATTGTTGTGTCGGACTTTCTCTTGTGCCTCATGTGTTCTTTCAGTCTTTGTGGTGCCTCTTTGCCTAATCCAGCTATATTGGGGATGGTGGTATTGAGTTGGGCTTGTCTGAGCTGCATGTGCTCTATAGCGTCCATCTTGAGTGCTTTGCAGTCCTTGCTCAAATGTCCTCTCTTGCGATAGTTGTAGCAGATAACGTTTGGTTGGTTACAGGTCTTGGGAGCTTGACATTCCTTGGCCAAACATCCAGGGTTTCCACAGTTGAAACAATCGCCATGATCATTATTCGTCATTTTGAGTTGTCCTTGTAGTAGGGTTGACCTTGGTAGTGTAGCAGGTTGTGGCTTGAGTGGTCCCAAAAGCGATTCTGAATGGGCGATATGGAGGTGTCTAAGCAACTTGTCTCCGTAGTCACTTATGCTAGTGTTGTCCGTGGTCTTCCATAAGTCTTGTATTAGTCTTCCAAATATACCAGTGGGATCGATCTCCTTAGGTATTATGTTGCTTAGCCTTCTGGACTGGTCCTTAGTTGTTTGAGATGATTCATCCATTGCAGAGATCGAGAAGATTCTTGCATTCCTACGTATGAGTTTGTGTCTATAAGGTTTCTATCATACCTTATATAAAGCAATCATAACCTGTTATATTTTACATTATAGTTATCATCATAATCCCGGTAGCTAGAATACGATGATTGAAACGATTGAACAGATTGACCCAAAATGAAGCCGAATCCGAAAAGGCATATGAATCCTCACAGGTAGAAGTATAATAGTAGAATGATGTGATCCATTCAAGAATAAAATGTAAATCTAACAATAATTGGATGACTGATTACTATGGAAGTAATCGTAATATCTCAAGATTTGTAGGAAATGAAAGTAACTGATGCCATAAGGCCTTCAACGAATGAAATAAGAATTAGGTATTTCATAAGTGAAATAGTTCAAATGAAACCCTACGGATAAAGAATAATGTAGCAATTGAGAGAGACAATAAGAGGTCAAAATTTATAGAGAGAACAACGTTTTTGAGTTCCTAACAAAGAACAAGAACAGAGAACTCATTTAGAATTATTTCACATGAAATGAACTTGTAAGAATTTGTTCAAGGGATAATAAGTCAAAAAGAATGACTTTGCAGTATCAGTAATCAAATTTATTTAGAATATTCTCAAAGACAAGGAACTTTCAAGATTTTATTTCAAAGAATAATAAGTCAAAAGAATGACTTTCCAGTACTAGTGATCGAACTTGTTCTCAAAAGAATTTGTCAAGAATTGGATGATCAAGGTACTTACTCAAGAATTGTTGACTGGGGAATTTCTAAAAATTCAAGGAAATGAATTACTTATCAAGGAGTGTATCACAATAATTATTGACGGTAATCGGAGCCACTTTACAAAATATATAGATACCATTTTCAGAAGAAATGGCCATTAGAATAGAAGGCACCGATTTACTCAAAAGGAGTGGAATGGGCAGAAAGGATATGACTGCTTACTATGGTACTCGCCTACCATATCTAAGGTAAAGTTTGCCTCTCTTATTATCTATAACGGGTCCTCTAAGAACTCCTCCTCAGGGCCCTCCTCCTTCTTCTCGATGTCAGCTAGATCTACTTCGTGGTTCTGCTCAAGCATCAGTATCATCTCGTCCGCGTCAACTGGTGGTGATGGATGGTCGTGTACATCATCTCCTCGTCTCTGAAGATCGTCCACTGGGTCAACCTCCTCGATCGGCTCGTCATTGCTACTCGTCGGATCGTCATCAATCATCGGATCATCAACGTCATCAGTGTCATCACCATCGGATGGGTCGTCAGCTGTGTGGTCACTGCCTGCAGAGTCATCTCCTACTCGATATGTCATCGTCGCTATCCGTATCCATGGGATTTGAATCCGCATCTGGCTCTGGTATGGGATCGGGAAAGAATGGTGGTGTTGGTACTGCCATGATAATCTAGAAAAGTATACCATCGTATAATGCCTCGTCCTGGGCCATACTGATAAGCTCCTGATGAATGAGTATTATAGTCTCGAAAGCATGGATCGACTCAAGCTGAACCCGATCCGGATACTGTAATGCATTGGTAAGCACAGCTCTCCGCATGTCCTCCTCCCAGATGTGCCTCGCCCTCTGGCAGATCCGCTGTCGATATAGTACAGGGTCGGCAGGCTGGATACGACCGTCGAGAATATAGTGTCCTCTGAAATCGTCGTGATCAAAGATCGGCTCCATAGTCTTGCAAGAGGAGCTAACTTAGTGTCAGTACTAATACGAGGTAAATCTTATGCTTATAACTTAAGGTGTAGGACAATCAGTGAGTGCGTCTAAACCTAAGGCTCTAATACCAAAAATCCCTGTCACGCCCCGAAGTACCAAAAATAGGGAAAAATAAATTTCCCTTATGGGTTCGTAGACACGTGACTGGTTTGTGAGTGTCACCTGATTATCCAAACATGCTTATAACCATAACATAATATGGGAAGATGACTATATTCAGCGGAAGCAGGAAACTAAAACATTCAAGTCTTACATCAGTAGTATATTACAAGCCCAAAGATAACCAAAAGATACATATTACAAGTCCAGCTAAACTATTACATCATTAAATATATTAATAACGTAACTATGACAAATAGCAGCTCTAAGATCTTCAGCTGGTGAAACCATAGCTTTCCTCGTAGTAATCTTCACCAGCATAGTCTTCAATAGTAAAGTCCGCATCTTGATAGCGGTCGGTTCCGTCTGAACCTGCAAAGGCTGGACGTGGAAGGTCCAGCGGCATGAAAAGCCGTTAGCGGTTAAGCTAAGTGAGGGTCCCCTTAAGGTTACCACCACCAAGGTAAGTTACTCTTCATTTCTTCTTATTCTCAAACTATGTCTCATTAATCTTTCCTTATTCTCAAAACTATGCCTTGTTTAAACCCAATCATTCCTTTTGAAACTTAACCCAGAACTGAACTGACCAACGACATTGACTGAAAGAAGACTTAACTCCAAACGCATTTACCGGTCAAGAAAGAACAACACTCGACAAAGAACCGCTTGATTGAACACATCACTGATGATCCTTAGAACAAGTGTGCGGGATATTAATAGTCTCTTGGTCGAACACGTCATGCTGATGCGTAGACAGATATACATAACATCATAGAATACATTCTCCTTATTTTATTCTCGTGCGTGCAAATGAGTGACCGATGCGACTTACTCCCAACCCTTTTCAAAGACACTTGCGTTTCAAAACAAATACTTTTAAAAACCATTTCATTTCAAAACCAAAACTTTCCAACACCAAATCATTTTGAACCAAACTATTTTACTCATTAACTTAATCTCATCATTCAACTTTCTCATCCACTTGACAACACGCGGTACATCAAGGATAATAACATGCTATAAAAGCCGATTCATGCTTATTCCCTTGATAGGCCGCCAGACGTCTTAACGGTGCACACTATCTGTAAACAATGGAACTGGCACATGGGACGTCTTCAACCATGTGTATACTATCACCGGTCGTCTACACGGCTGAGAAGTATATTAGAGCACTAGCCGGACGTCTTCAACGATACATGGGACGTCTTCAACCACGTATGCGCATCACCGGACGTCTTCAATGGCGAGAGGCGCGCTAGGAACTCTAACCGTCCATGTCCACCCGGCTCGTCAGCCGTTGATCCATCGGATCCAATATTCACATCTCTTTCACATTCATCTATCTCATCTCATTCACATCCTCATCAAACACTTCTTTCTCTCATGCAACGCACACTGACACATATCATGAAATGCACGTGTGTCCACTATCAATACTCACATGCAAATCTACTTTCATTCCTCTTTATTATTAACATGGCATGCATTAACTATTCCGATCAATAACATCGTAAAACGTGCATTTATCACCTTAACAGCGAAAACATAATCATATAGACATGGATCACATAACAAGGATTTGATACCAGTAAACATATAGATGAAACCCTTAACATACTCATCTACGCGATAGCACTACCATAGCACGAGATTTTCATAACAACATAGGTACCGGAAAAACTAGCATCAACAATCAACACCATGCATAAACAAAACATCATACGAAAAGTTGTACATTCTGCCAGGATATATTTTCACTGTGTTGACTAAATTAACAAGATTTATTTGGGCATGATAAATTGCTTTGTAGATCAAACTCAAAACAAAAATATTGTAGATAATAGGATTATCTTCATGTACAAAAAAAATCTAACTTCAATTACATTTTTGAGCTACTCAAAATATTTATTTTACAAGACATTTCTTATATCTCGGACTGTTCTATCCCAGATTTATAACACTGCATTGTACGTGAATATCACCTATGAAGGAGTGGTTTTTAGACTGAGCTATAGACGAGTTATTTGTAGATAAATGAGTTAGCTTTCTTCACAAAAAAACCTAGCTTAATTCTCATTTTTGAGCTGCACAAAACATTCATTTTACTAAACTATGTTCTGCTAAATGTTTCAGTTTCTCAGATTTATAACACTGCGTTGTACATGCATTTCACCCATAAAGGAGTGATTTCTAGACTGAGCTATAGAATAGTTATTTGTAGATATATGAGTTACCTTTTACCATAAAAACACCTAGCTTAAATCGGAATTTTTAGCTAGACAAAACATTCATTTTACTAAACCATGTTCTGCTGAGAGTTTCAGTTTCTCAGATTTATAACACTGCGTTGTACATGCATTTCACTCATGAAGGAGTGATATCTAGACTGAGCTATAGAAGAGTTATTTGTAGATATATGAGTTAGCTTTTACTAAAAAAAAAACCTAACTTAATTCGGATTTTTGAGCTGCAAAAAACATTCACTTTACTAAACTATGTTCTGCTGAGAGTTTCAGTTTCTCAGATTTATGGATTTGTCTTGCATGTCATGAAAACTTCAACACAACAATATCAAACTTCTACTAAACATTAGTACATATTATATATGTTCTAAATTGAGTTAGATTACTCACAACAACTTGAAACTAAGCTTGGATTGTTGATTTGAGCTTGATGGAGCTTGAACTCAACTTCACTAGTGAACTTCTTCTCCTTCTAACTTTCTATTTCTTCTCTCTTTTTCTCATGAACCACCCAAGTCCTAATTTTCTCTCCAAAAATTCAGATTGTGATCTAACTAAGAGAGTGTAGTGTGTGCATGTGCTTGTTTATATAGAATTTCCATGTGCTAGGTGTCCTTTGCATATTGCATGCTTAGGACATGTGTCCATTAAGTGGACATGTGTCCAAGAGGGTGGCATGTGGTTGCCACATGGCCGACCATGTGGGCCCACCTCAGGTTGTGTGCCACTACCTCGGTATACATGTCGGTATCGAAGTACGTGCAAACTGGTATTATTTCTAATGTCCAGGTCCGAGTACGGGACTAAGTTAAATCTTATTATGATCGAGTCGGTATGGTTACTACAGGCTATATGGTAATAATAGAATACGTCCATACCGTCACGTAATTAAAATAATAATATAATAATATAGTGGATCCAATACAGAAAATTACAGGTGTTACATTTCTTTTTTACTTTTCTTTATTTACTTACTAGTTCATCATCATCTAGATGATGACATGGTGTTTGAGGTGAGTGAATCCTTATGGATAGTAGCTCTTGACCTCAAAAACATGTTTGATAGATGATGATTCCAACTTCAATACTTCCAAAGTATTCTTAAAGTTATGCTCAAATGGAAACAATGCTCTCCAACAATCTTGGAGGTTCTTGATATGAGTTCAATGCTGATATTTCAAGTGGTCATAACTTGCATTTAAATGCTGAAAATATACTCTCAAAACCTCTATTTCAAAACCCCTCACAAACCCCTCTTTTTTATTTCAAGAAATAAAACCCTTGTTTTCTCAAGAAATCTTCTAAACAATGAAAGATCTGAGTTCAAAGATTTCTCTAGAACTCAATACTCAATGTATGGATGCAACACCACTTGGAAACTCTTCCTAACTCATTATAGAACACCCGTGATTTTTGTCACGCCCCGACGTAGCATAATTCAGGAAAGCATTTAATTTCCTTTATGGACTCGTAGGTCGTGACAAGTGAGTATGACCAATTGTCCCTGCAACAAATAACTTAACAAACATTTCTAGAGCAAAGGATACTAATAAACATAAGCTCTGAAATTTAAAACTTGCTAAACTATTACATAAGTCAATGTCTTAGGCACAAAACGCCCTTATTCAAAAGCTACTCTCCAGTCTATTACAACTTCAGAAATGAAAGACATAGGAAAATAATAAGCAGCCTCCTGGAAAGTTCCCTGCCTCTAACTAGCATAGTCGAAGTACCCTGGCTGCTCCTGCCCCTGAAAATCTGGACATACAGTCCAGGACGCATCAACGCCGTCAGCTTATGAAAGCTGGTGAGCAAAATAAACAAGTGCTCGCAATGTATATATAAGCAAATAAACAACGGTACCATTTAACTTTAACAGTAATATATTCAAGGTTCCAATTCCAACATAATTCACGGGGGAATATAGTAAGAATTAAAAATACGAAATTGTACATGAATTGTGAAACATCTTACTTTGCCAATTCTTTCCTTTAGAACAATCCACTTAAATCAATACATTATTTCAGCTACCAGAAGTAATAAGTATTCAGTCATCCAATTCATACGCTACACTATCGCCTCCAATACCAGGAATACTATCCGATCGGTATTGAAGTCATACACCACACTACTGCCTCAGATACCAGGAATACTATCCGATCGATATCTAGACCAAACACAACCAACCATCGCTCCGGATATCAGGAATACTATCCGATCAATATCCGAAACGCGCGCCTTAGATACCAGGAATACTATCCGATCGATATCTAAGTCGTTCACAACACTATTACCATCGCTTCGGATATCAGGAATACTATCCGATCAATATCCGAAACACGCGCCTTAGATACCAGGAATACTATCCGATCGATATCTAAGTCGTACACGACACTGTCGCCTCCAATACCAGGAATACTATCCGATCGATATTGAGGTCGCACACCAGACCGCTACTCTTTACTCTTTTCACGCTTCTCACACACATGCATGTTGACACAACCTCAACCCTAATATGTATGTCAATGTTTCATAAATAACACCATTAATAAATCACAAAGCCGGATAATCGTACGAGCATAAAATTTCGGCCTAAGTTGTTCTTGTTTCGTACAATCATTAAAACATAGACCTTTAAAACAATATTTTTGCCAAACAGATCTTTGAAATCTCCCAAAACATTTTCCAAACAGTCCCTTACCAAAAATCACACAAACTGCCAAAACTGCCACCTCGCGCGAGCGGATCGCGCGAGCGAGGGGGAGGGCAGATCGCGCGAGCGGATCGCGCGCGCGGAGGGGCTGGACAGGTCGCGCGAGCGGATCGCGCGCGCGAGGGGGGGGGAAAGGTCCGCGCGAGCGGGCCGCGCGAGCGAACCTCGCGCGAGCGGGTCGCGCGCGCGAGTTCTTGCAGAATGCCATCTTCTTCGTCTTCTCCCCTATTTCTGGTTTTAAAACTGAAATTTACCCATTTTCAGAATTTGTTCGTACTAAGACATGTGATATATGGTTCTCCTCGGTTTTCCGCGTAGATTAAGAATACGCGATCAATTTTAACTAATACGGATTATATCACTAGTTATTCGCGATTAAAGGGAGGGTGACAAAACTTTAAATCAACCGTTCGTCGCGATACGGATGAATTAAGTCGTAGGATTTGAACCGTAGGCTATCGGGATCAATATCTTCCATTCCCAATTTACAGAATCGATTTTGGTTACGATTTCTAAAGCTTCAATTTTCAAGCTTCAATGGTGTTTTCATATATATACATATATACACACTTATATACACTGAAAAACACATATATAGACATTGAGAGTGAGTTTAAATTACTCACAGAGCCGATTATACAGAAAATTAAAGGCCGAGAACTTCCGCCGTAATAATCCGTCGAGAATTCCGTCGTTTCCGAAATTCTTCCCGTTCTTGATTTTGAGATATATATAGCTATATATATCTATGTATGTGACAGTGTATATATATATAATCTGTATGTGTGTGTGTGTTTGATTTTGAGAGGAAGAGAGAACAATGGAGAGTTATGGAGAGAATGAGAGATACAGTGAGTGAGAGAGAGACACACTGTTACATATATATAAACAGATATGTTTGGGCTCCAAGTTAGGGGAAGAATTCTCCCGGTGAGGTTGAGCTCACGTGCTCCCTCACCCAAGACACGGTATAAGGCGCAATTTGAAATTAAAACTGGTATTTTTACGGTTGAAAATAAAATGCAGAAAATTATATTAACATAGGAATTAAATTCCCGGTTATACAAAAATATAGATATCGATTTTGAAACCACAGAAAATATTTTGGAAATTACGGTTTGGCCCCAGATAAACATTTATAAATAGAAATTAAAACAGATGCTCATGGAAATGAAATGCCGTATTTATTTATTAATGATAATAAAAAAAATACAGGGCGTTACACCCTACCCACCTTAACAGAGATTTCGCCCCGAAATCTGAGCTAACTAATCCTGAAACAACTCGGGGTATCTAGTCCTCATGTCTGACTCTAACTCCCACGACGCCTCTCCTTCGTCATGATGCCTCCACTGAACTTTAACCAAAGGAACGTCTCTTCTCCTCAGCCTCTTGATACTCTGGTCAAGAATCCTCACAGGCCTATCCTTGTAGACAACATTCTGACTCATCTCAATATCATCAAAATTTACCACATGTGAAGGATCCCGTATGTATTTCCTTAACATACAGACATGGAACACATTATGAACACCAGACATCTTTGGTGGCAATGCGAGTCGATAAGCCACTTTCCCAACACGCTCCAAAACCTCGAACGGTCCGATGAAACGAGGTGCCAGCTTCCCTCTCTTCTGACCAAAACGTACTATTCCACGAACAGGTGAAACCTTAAGGAGCACGTGATCACCGATACTGAACTCCAAGTCCTTTCGTCGCCGATCCGCATAACTCTTATGCCTGCTCTGTGCAGTTTTCATCCTTTCCTTGACCAGTGAAATCTTCTCATTGGTCTCTCTCACCAGATCTGGTCCCAAAAGTTCTGTGTCTCCTACTTCAGCCCAACACAACGGAGATCGACAAGGTCGTCCGTACAAAGCTTCGAACGGCGCCATCCCAATACTCGAGTGATAACTGTTGTTATAAGCAAATTCGACCAACGGTAAGTGCGTCTCACAAGACTCTTCAAAGTCGATTGCACAAGCTCTGAGCATATCTTCCATAATCTGATTAACACGCTCGGTCTGTCCATCGGTCTGAGGATGGAATGCAGTACTCATCTTGAGCGAAGTTCCCATAGCCTTCTGCAAACTTTCCCAAAATCCCGAGGTAAAACGTGCATCTCGGTCTGATACAATTGTCACAGGTGCACCGTGCAGTCGCACCACTTGCTGTAGGTACATTCGACTCATCCTTTCTACTGGGTAAGTCATATTGTACGCGATAAAGTGTGCAGACTTCGTCAAACGATCCACAATTACCCAAATCGCGTCATGATTCTGTTGTGACCGGGGTAATCCAACCACAAAATCCATAGTTATGTGCTCCCACTTCCATCCTGGAACAGGTAAGGGTTGTAACAATCCCGAGGGTCTGTGATGTTCGGCCTTCACTTGTTGACAAGTCAAACATTTAGACACAAACTCGGCTACTTCTCGTTTCATCCCTTCCCACCAGAAGTTTCTCTTCAGGTCTTTATACATCTTCGTTCCTCCTGGGTGTACTGTCAGTCTCGATTTATGTGCTTCTTCGAGAATATCTTTTCTCAAACCTCCCAAATCTGGCACACACAATCTATCTCGACATCTGTACCCTCCATCGGCCCCAACCTTCCATTCTGTCGGGTCCTTCTCTGACATCTTGGCGAACCATGCTTGAAATTTCTCGTCTTCCTTTTGGGCTTCGATGATTCGACTCACAAGTGTTGGTTGTACTACGAGGCATCCAAAGTGTTGCCCGACACTTTCCTCAGAAATCTGCATGTCAAATTCTGCGATTGTCTCTAAAGCTTTCCATTCCCTCAACATCAATGAAGTAATCATTCCTCGAGGCTTCCGACTTAGGGCGTCAGCGACTACGTTAGCCTTACCAGGGTGGTACTCTAATGTGAAGTCGTAGTCCTTAATCAGCTCCATCCACCTACGTTGCCTCATGTTCAACTCCTTCTGAGTAAACAAATACTTAAGGCTTTTGTGGTCCGAGAACAAATCAAACTTCTCCCCATAGAGGTAGTGTCTCCAGATCTTGAGCGCAAACACTACTGCTGCCAGTTCTAAATCATGAGTTGGGTAATTCAATTCATTCGGCTTCAACTGTCGCGAACCATAGGCGATG
The DNA here is from genome assembly GCA_033977485.1 of Hydrangea macrophylla. NCBI lineage: Eukaryota > Viridiplantae > Streptophyta > Magnoliopsida > Cornales > Hydrangeaceae > Hydrangea > Hydrangea macrophylla. Next base: position 38,451,518 of record CM066990.1, read on the forward strand.
ACCTTTCCGTCTTGCATAAGGACACATCCCAATCCTTGATACGAGGCGTCACTAAAGATAGTGAACTTCTCACCATCCCTTGGTATCGCAAGCACTGGCGCTGTTGTCAATCTCTCTTTCAATTCCAGAAAAGCGCGTTCATGCTTATCAGTCCATTCAAACTTCAAATCTTTCTTAGTCAAACCAGTTAACGGGGCTGCTATCTTTGAGAAACCTTCTACAAATCTCCGATAGTAACCAGCTAGTCCCAGAAAACTTCTGACTTCTGTAGCATTGGTCGGCCGAGTCCAATTCGCCACTGCATCGGTCTTTGATGAGTCAACCGCGATTCCTTGTTGAGAGATCACATGCCCGAGAAACTTAACTTCCTGAAGCCAGAATTCACACTTGCTGAATTTAGCATACAGGCGGTGATCCTTGAGAGTCTGCAACGCGATCCTCAGGTGTTGTTCATGCTCTTCCTCTGACTTGGAATAGATCAAAATATCATCAATAAAGATAATAACGAATTGATCTAAGTAGGGCTTGAATACTCTGTTCATCAAGTCCATAAACACAGCCGGAGCATTCGTCATCCCAAACGGCATCACTAAGAACTCATAGTGTCCGTATCTCGTCCTGAAAGCGGTCTTAGGTATGTCTTCCTTCCGCACCCTCAACTGGTGATACCCTGACCGTAGATCAATCTTAGAAAAGGTCGTGGCTCCTTGCAACTGATCAAACAGATCGTCTATCCGAGGTAAAGGATACTTATTCTTGATAGTAACCTTATTCAGTTCTCGGTAGTCAATACACAGCCGCATTGACCCATCCTTCTTCTTCACAAACAACACTGGTGCTCCCCAGGGTGAAGTAATTGGACGAACAAAACCCAACTTCTCAAGTTCTTGAACTTGTTCCTTCAGCTCCAACAACTCTGTAGGGGCCATCCTGTAGGGAACCTTGGTTATAGGTCGAGTACCTGGCACCAATTCCACACAGAATTCTATGTCCCTTTCCGGCGGTAATCCTGAAATATCTCGGAATACTTCCTCGAACTCTTTGATTACCGGTATAGATGATACTGTCACCTCTGCACTGACAACCTCAATGTTTGCTAGGCATCTAGTGAGGAACATATCACCCGAAGGGTTACATTGGAAATCGAAGAGTCGATTCCCCTTGTCCACAAATGTGATCCTCTTCCTTGCACAATCCAACTTCGCATCATTCTTCTCGAGCCAATCCATTCCCAGGATTATATCGAACTCCTTCATCGACAGAACCACCAAACTCGCCAAAAGTTCGCGGTCTCATAATCGTAGAGGACAATCCTTACACACATGTAATAACTTGACTGTGGTCCCTAAGGGTGAGACAGCACTCAAAGCTTCCTCTAAACGATGCGGTACGATTCCCAACTTCTGAACGATCTTAACAGATATAAAGGAATGTGTAGCACCCGTGTCGAATAAAACTTTAACATGAGAGTTAAACAAAGTTAGAGTACCTTCCACTGTCTGTTGCTCGGGCACTCTCTCCTCATAAGCACCTCCTTCATACCCTGTTTCTTCATAACCAGCAGCCTCGGGAATAACAGCATTCAGGCGGGCCTGTCCTTGCTGACCATAGTTACCTTTCCTAGGAGCCTTGCATTCTGGACTTATGTGACCTGGCATGCCACAATTATAGCACACAACTCCTGGACGATCCGCACGCCTAGGTGCTCTGCAATCTTTAGCTCGATGACCGGGAACTCCACAATTGAAGCAGTTATTGTTTTTGGCCCCTTCTATTGCTAGAGGCTGATACTGCTGAACTGCTTGTGTCTGCTGTGGTTTCTTTCCTCCATCCCAGGTCCTTTTCTGTCCTTGAGGGTACCCAGGTTTCTGTCCTGAATAACCCTTCTGCGGAGGTCGATTTCCAAGCGGCTTCGAATTCTGACACCCATCATTTTCCAACCCCGTAGCCAATCTTACCAGAGCGTCAAATGACTGGCCCAAATGCCCCATAGTCAGATGTCAAAGAGACAGGTTGAGACCCCGGTGATACTTCTTGATTTTCTTCTGGGGTGTGTCCACCATATGTGGAGCAAAGCGGGACAGACGCTCAAATCGAGTAGTGTACTCTCGGACAGTCAGATTCCCTTGAGTCAACTCCATAAACTCTTTCTCTCTCTTGTCCTTCTCTTCTTCAGGAAAATATTTCTCGAGAAACCTTTCCTTGAACATAATCCATGGCATTCTCCTTGCAGCTTCTTCCCCTATGGTCGCCTTTTCTGCATCCCACCAATCGGCTGCTGCATACGACAGCTGAAAGATAGCTAGACGCTTCTTCTCCAGATCAGTGCACTCTATGGTCTCAAAGATACGCTCCATCTGGCGTAGCCACTGTTCTGCTTGCCAGGGTTCATCAGTCCCAGCAAAATACTCAGGTCGCAGAGCGCGAAACTCCTTGAGAAGCTTGTCTCCAGTCTGGTGGGCTTGCCTTCCATTCCCGTTGTAATTCCCATTCTGATTATTGTTCCTTGCGTTTTGATCACTAACCCTCTCCAATCTTCTTACAAAAGCCTCGAACATTCCGGTTGGATCTATTACCGGGGGTGCATCTTCAATAGCGGGACGATTCCTGAGATTTCTTCCAGCCATCTGATCGAGAGAACGGCACCTATCCATCAATCAACGGAATACGGTCAAACTCTCGGAAAGAAAGAAAATTCTAAACGATAGAAAGCGACTAGACACGGAATAAAGTCGAACTATCTTATCTTAATGCTATCTTAACGGGAGATCCTATGTGTTTTGGACAATTGGTCGAGCCATAACCTGGCTCTGATACCAAAAAGCCTGTCACGCCCCGACGTAGCATAATTCAAGAAAGCATTTAATTTCCTTTATGGACTCGTAGGTCGTGACAAGTGAGTATGACCAATTGTCCCTGCAACAAATAACTTAACAAACATTTCTAGAGCAAAGGATACTAATAAACATAAGCTCTGAAATTTAAAACTTGCTAAACTATTACATAAGTCAATGTCTTAGGCACAAAACGCCCTTATTCAAAAGCTACTCTCCAGTCTATTACAACTTCAGAAATGAAAGACATAGGAAAATAATAAGCAGCCTCCTGGAAAGTTCCCTGCCTCTAACTAGCATAGTCGAAGTACCCTGGCTGCTCCTGCCCCTGAAAATCTGGACATACAGTCCAGGACGCATCAACGCCGTCAGCTTATGAAAGCTGGTGAGCAAAATAAACAAGTGCTCGCAATGTATATATAAGCAAATAAACAACGGTACCATTTAACTTTAACAGTAATATATTCAAGGTTCCAATTCCAACATAATTCACGGGGGAATATAGTAAGAATTAAAAATACGAAATTGTACATGAATTGTGAAACATCTTACTTTGCCAATTCTTTCCTTTAGAACAATCCACTTAAATCAATACATTATTTCAGCTACCAGAAGTAATAAGTATTCAGTCATCCAATTCATACGCTACACTATCGCCTCCAATACCAGGAATACTATCCGATCGGTATTGAAGTCATACACCACACTACTGCCTCAGATACCAGGAATACTATCCGATCGATATCTAGACCAAACACAACCAACCATCGCTCCGGATATCAGGAATACTATCCGATCAATATCCGAAACGCGCGCCTTAGATACCAGGAATACTATCCGATCGATATCTAAGTCGTTCACAACAATATTACCATCGCTTCGGATATCAGGAATACTATCCGATCAATATCCGAAACACGCGCCTTAGATACCAGGAATACTATCCGATCGATATCTAAGTCGTACACGACACTGTCGCCTCCAATACCAGGAATACTATCCGATCGATATTGAGGTCGCACACCAGACCGCTACTCTTTACTCTTTTCACGCTTCTCACACACATGCATGTTGACACAACCTCAACCCTAATATGTATGTCAATGTTTCATAAATAACACCATTAATAAATCACAAAGCCGGATAATCGTACGAGCATAAAATTTCGGCCTAAGTTGTTCTTGTTTCGTACAATCATTAAAACATAGACCTTTAAAACAATATTTTTGCCAAACAGTTCTTTGAAATCTCCCAAAACATTTTCCAAACAGTCCCTTACCAAAAATCACACAAACTGCCAAAACTGCCACCTCGCGCGAGCGGATCGCGCGAGCGAGGGGGAGGGCAGATCGCGCGCGCGAGGGGGGGGGGGGAAAGGTCCGCGCGAGCGGGTCGCGCGCGCGAGTTCTTGCAGAATGCCATCTTCTTCGTCTTCTCCCCTATTTCTGGTTTTAAAACTGAAATTTACCCATTTTCAGAATCTGTTCGTACTAAGACATGTGATATATGGTTCTCCTCGGTTTTCCGCGTAGATTAAGAATACGCGATCAATTTTAACTAATACGGATTATATCACTAGTTATTCGCGATTAAAGGGAGGGTGACAAAACTTTAAATCAACCGTTCGTCGCGATACGGATGAATTAAGTCGTAGAATTTGAACCGTAGGCTATCGGGATCAATATCTTCCATTCCCAATTTACAGAATCAATTTTGGTTACGATTTCTAAAGCTTCAATTTTCAAGCTTCAATGGTGTTTTCATATATATACATATATACACACTTATATACACTGAAAAACACATATATAGACATTGAGAGTGAGTTTAAATTACTCACAGAGCCGATTATACAGAAAATTAAAGGCCGAGAACTTCCGCCGTAATAATCCGTCGAGAATTCCGTCGTTTCCGAAATTCTTCCCGTTCTTGATTTTGAGATATATATAGCTATATATATCTATGTATGTGACAGTGTATATATATATATATAATCTGTATGTGTGTGTGTGTGTTTGATTTTGAGAGGAAGAGAGAACAATGGAGAGTTATGGAGAGAATGAGAGATACAGTGAGTGAGAGAGAGACACACTGTTACATATATATAAACAGATATGTTTGGGCTCCAAGTTAGGGGAAGAATTCTCCCGGTGAGGTTGAGCTCACGTGCTCCCTCACCCAAGACGCGGTATAAGGTGCAATTTGAAATTAAAACTGGTATTTTTACGGTTGAAAATAAAATGCAGAAAATTATATTAACATAGGAATTAAATTCCCGGTTATACAAAAATATAGATATCGATTTTGAAACCACAGAAAATATTTTGGAAATTACGGTTTGGCCCCAGATAAACTTTTATAAATAGAAATTAAAACAGATGCTCATGGAAATGAAATGCCGTATTTATTTATTAATGATAATAAAAAAATACAGGGCGTTACAATTTTTGTCTTGGCTTGAAAACACATGGAAGGATTCCATTTTTGTCCAAACATTCTCTCCAGATATTCTGTTTTTGCTGTCACAGCTGCTTGGTTGACTTTCAACTTGTTTTCCAGAAACTCTTTCCAACGAGTGTGGTTCCAAATTATTTTTCCCTTGAACTCAAGTGTCTTAAGGAACTTTATGTATAATATGGGCCTCCAAATGTTTTTGTTTTCATTTCCTAAGATTTCTCAACATTTTAGTCTACAGTACGGACTCTGTTTCTGAGTAACCTCTATTGTTTATCTGACTTGTATCAATTTGTAATAGTTATTAAAGATTGGCCTTTTCATTTGTGTTCTAGACACAATAAGGATGATCTCCATAAAAAAATCATGCATTGAAAACATTGCTAACCCTACTTTACAATTTCCAAAAGATCTAGTCACTACTCTGTCCACTATTCACAGCAAGTATACTTTTACTTCCATCCTTTGAGTTGATGCTTAGATGTACTTCAAATTAGTTCATATCCTAGGAAGTGGTCCATACCATATTTGTACATATCCTATGATGATTTCCCCCATGCATTCATTCATCTTCTAGATTTCTAAGTCACTTTAGAAAATCCATGTACACAAACACACTACAACCTTTGTACATTCTAAGACCATGCATTGCATCCATGTAAGATTTTGGGTTTTTGTGACTCCTAATCTAAGAAGATTATAAGGAATGAATTCGATCACACGTTCATGCTTCCCTCGATCTAATCTTCCTTTCCCATCCATCCCAGGGATTGAGAGGTTTTCTTTCTTCAAAGATTAACATGCATCATTCTAGCTTGCTAAGCACATTTTGATCTCTTTGCTTATTTGTTTCAAACTTCCGCGGGATGGGGAATCCGATGACCCGAACGATGTAGGGCGACTCGGTCTCTGTGTTAGTATGATCATGGCGCTGCTTGTAGCTCAGTTGCTCGATCTGTCTTTGTAGGTCCTGGATTTGAGCCTTCACGCCCTCCCGCTTGCTCTCTCTTCCTATGTCAAAGCGGTAGGTCGGATCAGATGATGAGGGCTCTTATTCGAAGTGTGTTGTCCTTAAGGATAGGACCCGGCTCCGGCTCCGGGTGATCTTGTGCCTGATCTCCCCGGCTCCTGGCCGGGGGGTCCTCGGCCGATTCCCGAGCCATATGTCTTGGCCCCTCCTTTCTGGTTGCACACCTACTATTGATGATGTCTCTTGCGTCTCCCGCCCAACGTGGGTTAACCCGGGCATGTTGTCGGGTTTGCTTGGGTGCCTAGCTACATTCGTCATCTCCACGCCGTCTCCAATCCGGCGGGGACATAGGTGCAGTGTGGGTATTTTGTCTGACCCGTGGAGGCTTTCGGTTAGGCGCGCCTTTCCCGGGCTACTCCTCCATTTGGGGGAGCTCATCCTGTCGGGCCAGCAGCGCTTCAATCTGCTGTTGGGTTCGGTGCTGGCCCTCTAGGAGTTGTGCGAGAGTCGCAATGACCTGCTCGGAAGTCATAGAGGTGGCCGGTCCCGTTGGGGCAGTGGTGTTCTTACCTTTCTTTGGAGGCATGTTGATCAGTCGAAGATTTGTTTTTGGAGAAAGCAGTCGTTTCCCACAGACGGCGCCAAACTGATGATGCCAAAATCTGGATAAGAGTAATTGTATGAGAGAGATGGACACAATGGAGTTGGATGTGGTTCGACCCGGTTCATAAGGTGACCTACGTCCACGGGTGCGTTGGTGCGCTTTCACTAACAAATCACCGGTGGGGACTGGTGAGCCAACAGAGTGGGCAGCGCTAGCGAAACCGACCAGGTGTATGTGTATGGGTGAATGTAATATGTTATTCTATAGGTTTAGAATGCGATCCCCTTCAATGGGGGTGAGTGGCCTCTTTTATACGTGCAAGAGACCACTCGTACAAGGTAAGTCTACAGATTAGGAAGCCTAATCTGATTACCACCGATCTACATGAATTTAGGAGAGTTTCCTAAGTGGTTTAAGAAACTACTTGCTCCTTCCATTTAATCTTTTAGCTGGGATAGGAAACTGCCTGGAGGCTTGTTGGGCAAGCAACCACGCCTTCTGGAGGTCCGCCCATGTGGGGCCAGTCTGGAACGAACGCTCGGACTCCGAACCGATCCGGGCGATTTTGTGTAACGGCCTGAGATGGCCGAGTAATCAGCCCAGATTCAAAGTGACTTGATTTTTTTTTGCTAAGGTGACAAGACTTGACTTTGATCCAATATTTTTGTACATATAAGAAGGTACGCTATTTCTTTTGGATGGACAGTGGCACTGAATTATTCTTTGGGTTAATTAGTGATAAATCCCTAGCTAGTGCACTTACATGACTTTAGGTTCTTGAGTTAAAACATGTTTATGATTAAGTCCCTGATATTTTTTAGGGACTAAAATACCCCTCCCTCATTAAGTTTGGTAATCTTTAAAATGGTAACCCCTCCATTAATGTTTTCTACCAAAATTTAATTCTCCCTAAAAATTAAAGGAATAAAAAATTAAGGGAATCAAAATTTGAAAGTCATCATCATTAATAATGACAGTCATTTTCATCCACAATCATGTCCAACATGATTTATGAAACATGATTTGAAGAGAAAGACATAACATGTTTTGGAAAAATGGGAATTGAAAAGAGATTCCCAACATGGTTTGTGAATTTCACAACATATTCTAGAAAAATGGTAATGGAAAATAGAGTCCCAACATGATTTGTGAATTTCATAACATGTTCTGAAAAAATGATAATGGAAGAGAGCCCCAACATGATTTGTGAATTTCACATGCTTTGAAAAATGAAAATGAAAGAGAGAGAGAGAGAGGGAGAGTCACAACATGATTTGTGAATTTCACAAAATGTACTAAAAATTGAAAATGACAAAAAGAGAGTCACAATATGATTTGTGAATTTCACAACATGTTTTAGAAAACGAAAATGAAAGAGATAGAATCATAACATGATTTGTGAATTTCACAAGATGTTTTGAAAAACGAAAATGACAAAAAGAGAGTCACAACATGATTTGTGAATTTCACAACATGTTTTAGAAAACGAAAATGAAAGAGATAGTCATAACATGATTTGTGAATTTCACAAATAACATGATTTGTGAATCTCACAACATGTTTTGGAAAATGGGAATGAGAGAGAGAGGGGCAAGAAAAATAGATTGTGAATTTCACAACTCAAACCGCGACACTAACAATAATCATGGCAGCAACCGTCAGTTCCACTTATGAAATTCATAAAGTGAAAAAATCATCTCAAGAATGCCATGTCAGTTTCACTTGTGATATTCTCAAAAGGATACATCCCGATAATTGACTCCGTCAATTGCCAAACGCATATGGGAATGCATTTGGGCTGCCCAAACAAGGCCTTAGTCATTTTCAATCCACTAGACAAGAAGGTAGAGTATATGAATATATTAATAGCAGTGAGACTGTGAGAGGAGTTATATTTGAGAAGGAGATCCAATTTCTTCTTATTTCGGTACCTTGCAGACGCTGAAGTTGAAAGATCAGGAATTTCTAGGTGAAGCCAGTTGTGTTCTTTCTGAGGTATGTCTAGGATGCACTAGAGTCTGCTGGAGTTAAATTACATGCTTCTTTTTCTTTTTTTGTATGGAAAGAACACAATTAAATAGGATTGATGGAGAATATATAGTAGACTGTACCTAATGAGCATTTAATCTAATTTACCTTTATGGAAGTTGCACAAAAAATTAGAAGCCATTAAATTGAAACGTTTACTGCATACATAAAGACTTAGATGGGTATTTTAGACATAAAAGAACTATTAACCATGATTAGGGATACTAACTCGAATTTTAGGGATCTTGAACCAAAATAGTATTTTGGGTGTCCTTAATCCATGAATGTAGATAAATAAGGGATTTATTGCTAATTTTCTATTATTCTTTTCCCACTCTAGCACTCTACAACTGTAGGTGCGACAGCGAAGAAATGTGAGATAGAGAGAGAGCCCGCATTCTGGTCTCTTGAAGTAGAAGCTTACAAAAGATGCCGAAACGACCACTCAACCAACTCAATTCAACACCACCCCACCTCACCCCTCACAACGAGAACGAACAACCACCTCATCAAAATATCAAATATACTTTCATTACCATTACCATTACCATTACCATCCAAAGATTAGAAAGGTGCGAGATATATATATATATATATATATGAGTGTCGGCATTCTTATTTGGGACCCACTTTTGAATCATCAAATCCCTCGCTCGCTCTCTCTCTCTCTCTCTCTAATCTCTTAACCTTACTCGCGTCGATCACTCTCTGCTTCATAATCTCTCTTTCTCTTTCTCTCTCTCTCTCTCTACAATCAAATGAAGCATTGGAAGGACTACTTAAAAGATCAGATGAAACTCTGAATCTCATTCTCTCTCTCTCTCTCTCTCTCTCGCTCTCTCTAGAGAAGAATGGACTCGAGATCTCGTCTTGACTATGCTCTGTTTCAACTCACCCCAACCAGAACCAGGTAACGTGACCACCTAACTTCTTTAAAATTTTCACACAATTATTACATCCTGTTAAAGCATTTCCTTCAATTTTGTTTTGGAATTTGAATCAACTTTTGAAGATCTGGTTATGTTGTTCAATTTTTGTCACACAATTCGACTATTCTGTTTAATCCATTTGCTAAATCAGATGTGATCTGGTTATTTTCGCCGGTGGTGTGAGTGAGAAACTAGCGTCTGGACTGCTTGATCCATTCCTTTCCCATCTCAAATGCGCAAAAGATCAGATTCATAAAGGTGGATATTCAATCACTCTTCAACCGGCTGTAAATGCCTCTTGGTTCACCAAAGCCACTTTAGAAAGGTTTATTCTCACAATTCAATGTACTATATACCTAATTTTCTGAAATTGATCTTCACTTCTTTGTAGATTTGAATTCATTTCTGAGCTACGATTGTGTTGGATTACTGTCCATTAACTTAATAGTTCTTCTATATACACATATTTTTCTACTACCATTTTTAATGTCCTTAATTCTTAAGTTCTTTCACACACACACACACACACACATATATATATATATATATACGTCTGCAACTTGATAAGTTGCGGACTTATGTTTCCAGCCGTTGGATCCAGTTCTAATTAATGAAAACTGGATCCAACGGCTGGAAACACTCGATGAAAACTGGATCCAATGGCAAGAAACATAAGTCCGCAACTTAATAAGTTGAAGATGTCAGCACAAGAAGTGGACTATAGATATATATATATATATATGTGCATTCATTATTTGATCTGGTTTTGTGTGGTCACTAACTATTATTGATTTGCTTGATCATGTGGTGTTCCTCATTCCCTTGAGAGATTTGTGGTGCAGATTTGTGAGGTTTGTAAGCACACCAGAAGTTCTTGAGAGATTTGTTACAATAGAGAGAGAGATTGCACAGATAGAGAGTTCAGTTCAATCATACGATAACACTAGTATAGCACCAGATACAAAAGGTACATGGTTAAAGATTAATTTTCATAAGTACACCCACAGATTGTCATTTGCTTCAGTGACTAATATTTGGATTTGGCTCATCAATTATTTGCTTGATTCTCCTGGATATTTGACACTTGACACAAAAAAAATGTAATGATTTGATGAGCTTGATGCTGGTTATAATTAATTCTCTTGTCAGAAGAATTTATTTATTATACAGAGTTCAGGGAATTCAATTTATCTTCGAATCATAATTATATATTTAGTAGAAGAAAATTAGTTTCATTCTTTGGAACTTTCGGATCAATGTTTATATTGCTGGGAAAGTAGGAAATTTGTGTCATAATACTCATGCCCATTTCTCAACTAATTGTGCGGTTCTGTGTTAGAGTCACAAATCATTATCTTTTCATTGTTCCTTACAAGTCACAACAAAGGAAGTTCTTAAGCTCTGTTATATTTCAAAATTTTAGTACATTGTACATACTGACTCTTAGACCAGATATTAATGCATTCCCTGGAATTTAACAGGAAATGTGTCAGCTGTTGATGAGCATCCCAAAAAGTCAACTGCTTCCTCTAAGGTATGCATCCTTTCGCAGAACTCTTTCACACGTTCCTTTATTATGTTCTTCGGTAGTTTGCTCCATAATTTTGTGCCCTTTCTTAATACTGAATTTTAGTCGAAAGGTGAATCCAATGGTTCCTGTGATGCTGTAGATGAAGAAAATTCCAAGTAAAACTGTCAACTTGCACTTGGTCAATGTGTTATATAAGAGTAACAACAGCTTATATTCACTCCAATATTTTTTTCTGCTGCTGGTGTTGAACAGAGTTCGTTTACATCGTGTTTTGGAAACTCGGAAGGCAGTGCTCCGAAAAGAACAGGCAATGGCTTTTGCTCGTGCATTAGTTGCAGGATTTGAGGTGGACTACATAGGAGATCTTATTTCTTTTGCTGATGCTTTTGGAGCTTCACGTTTAAGGTATAAAAGAATCGTGATTCTATTGGGTCGGCCAATTCTATTTTCGTTGAGAAACAGATAAAAGAAATGAGATGTTACAGCATATTCGAGAAGAACCCTTGTGATAATTTTCACATAAGACCATGCATCAACTTCTTATTGGTTCTTGAATCCTTTAACTGCTGTTATGCGGGTGCCAGTAACAACTTCTGTCATGGACTTCAGCATTACAGGTCTTTCTTCGGTTGGAAGATGATCAAGTTCCTAATCTAATTGCTCTTGTACCTAAGCGTCTCTACGTTAATCATGTTTACCGAGTCGTTATGAATTCATTGAGAATGGAATTGCATGCGTATGCTTACATATTGTTCAGTGATGCACCAGTTTTGATCACGATGGTGTATATTCTGTTTTACATATTGTTCAGTGATGCTCCAGTTTTGATCACGACGGTGTATATTCTGTTTAAATTAATATTTTGAAATCTGATGCTTCATTCCTTTCTATTCTAAAATTAAGGAAGACATTTTTAATCGACTTCAATTTTATATGAGAAGGTTCATAATTCAGAATGAATTAATCCTTGCCAGAAAATGGAATCATTTCAGAGGGAAAATTATCGTCTTTAGTGATTTTTTCCTGCTTTAACTTCTTTACCCTACTCATCTTTCCACATTTCAGAAAGTCCTCTTCTTTTACTGTATCGGAAAAAAAAGAACTAAGAATACATCATATTCCATTTAAAGCTCCTACTAAGTTAAGCAGTGTGTATTTACAAACCGGTTTCTTTGTCTTACAGTTGTTTCACATGGGAAGAAATTTAGCATCTTCCACGTATTGTTGTAGAATTAAAACTTGTCAAAGTCATCCACATCCACACTATCAATGTCAATTGCAATATACTTCATTAATTGTATATCCTACCAATAATATTTCTATACACATTTTATATATTGTTGGACAGTACATTTTGCAGATTTCTGGTTTTATTCTTAAACTTATTATTCTTTTCTGAGTTAATGACAAGAATGTGTTGTCCATATCTTGAATTCCCTACAATTTTGGATTAACACTAGTTTTTTCTTCTTCAATTTTCTTTTTCTTTTTTCTTTTCTTTTAATTTGTTGAACTATTACACATTAATGTATCAACTTTTCAGATACTGTTGAATAATTTTACTTCAAACAATTTTTCCTCTTTTGGATCTTAATCAAGGCTTACAGTCTAAGAATATGGTTCCTTTAGGGAAGCATGCATAAATTTCATGGAATTGTGCACGAAAAAGACTGATGATAGGCTCTGGATGGATGAAGTAGCAGCAATGCAAGCATGCTCACACTCAGAATTGTCGTACCTGGGAACATCTGGAATCGTACTTGCTGGTGATAGTAATGACCATACTCAAGAAGTCATGACAAATCTCCAGAGTGGTCTTCTCTCTGGCACGACGCAGAATGGATTTACAGATGCATCAGCATCCGAATCAACCGTTAGTTATGGAAGTTCAGACATCAACCAAGGTATGGTTGAATATGTATTGTTGTTTCTACTGCCTAGTTTTCTTGAATTGTGATTTTTGCTGCTTAGAAACTCCTAAAACAAAGAAATAGTCAGTGTTTGGTCACATGTTGGACTTTTGACAGTTGATCAATTTTATCCCTCAACCTCATAATGGTCCTTGTTCTTTCACCACTTCACTAGCTAGTAATTATTGGTTTTGACTTCAGACTCAGAAAAAACCCTTATTTCTGAAACACCATTAAGTTTAATTGTTTTGAAGTTACAACATAAAAGCAATTATCGTGAGTTTGTAGAAAGATATTTCATCTGCCCATATCTCTACCATCCAGTCACCTTTTTTCTCTAGTGACCAATATTTCATCCCTATCCATCCCAGTGAACCCCACCCGCACCTGCATCGCCACTTGCAGGGGTTCTTCTCCGGTGCATCAAGATGTGTGTTCTTTTCTTCTTCTTTTTTTCGAAAGAAGGTGTCTCTGATATTATATTAGAAACATTGGAGTTTATTTACGAATGTTGGGAATTGGATGACACGTCAAATGGCTATTGCTTCTTAGGTACCATGTAGCCTTTACGCTTGTTATTCATGCCTTAATTACATAAAAAGTAGTAGTTGTGGAATAGTTTTTAGAATTATATGGTAATATTTACTCCCTCCGTCCCATTTTGTGAGTCCATCTTTGGGAACTCAACTTATTAAGGGGACAAAAAGAATCTACACCTACTTTCCACAATTGCCCCTAATCATTACAACTTTTTTAATTTTGTCTTGGTGTAGATTTCAAGGAGGGATAGCTTTGGAAAGCAAGTAAAAATTGTACACCAATTTAGGAAAGTGGACACTATTTTGGGACATCCCAAAATGGAATATAGGACTCTCAAAATGGGACGGAGGGAGTAGTTTTTAGTATTTTATACAAATGTCCCCCGCATCGGCATCCCTGCCACATAGGACTGTACATCCATCGAACGGCAGTTTGTTATCATATCTGATGTTTCAAAATTCATGTGCAGATAGTGGCTTGCCAACACCATCTCAGGTGCAATCAATGGATGCCAAAACTCAAGTTCCACGGTCCTGGCCAAACCATTTTCCTCAGTACATGCACAACTTTCAAGGTCCTGCATTTCAACAAATTCCCCCATATCAAGGGTATTTTCATCCTGGTATGCACTTAGCCCCTCCATACTATCCTGGGAATATGCCATGGCCTCCAAATGGGGTTGATTCTAGTGTAGCTCTTGATAGAGATCCAGCTGATTTTCAAGCTCATAGATCATCTTCCCGGAATAAAGAGAAATTTTCACATGGCAAAGGACCAAACACTTTGGTACAAGATGAAAACACTGAGCCCAGTGACTCCAATTCTGAGAGTGATTCAGATCAGTATGTAAAACAAAAGCATCCTTCAAATGAGAAGCTCCGAACGAAAAGGCATGGGAGGAGATCCTCTGGAAAAGTTGTTATACGTAACATTAATTACATTGCTTCAAAGAGAGATGGAGAGAAGGGTGGCATCTCTGAAGGGAATTCATCTGATGAAGATGAATTAATCGATGGAGATTCCCTTAAACAGCAGGTAGACGAAGCTGTTGGGTCATTCGAGCGACACCATAAATCAACATCCCGTAATGGTAGAAAACGAAATGGGACTTTGAATGGGTTGAAGGGTGCTACTGATCAGGATATTGAAAATGGAGCTGCAATTAATTCTGAAGGAGATAAAAGGAGTGAGAATTGGGGTGTTTTCCAGAACCTTATTATGAGAGACACTGATTCTATATCCGCTGACATAGATTCACGTCCCTTACAGATTCAGGAGGAGTATTTTTTAAATATGAGTTCTGGAGAGCAAGCGACTAAACATCGCCCAATTTCGACTGACACCTTTGTAGTGACCGGGAGGGACATGGGTAATGACAGTAATACCCATCCCAAAGACTTTGAAGTGGGAGAGAATGTCAGATCAGTTGCTAAGAGAAGGGACAGCACATACGAGGAGTTATTTTCACAGAAAATTGAAGAATCAGAGAACCATGCAAGGGTTATTTTATCCGATTATGAAAATAAATCTTCCACCATTAAGATCCAAAAAGGAGGAGACTGGTTAATGGCCAGTCAACCAGATAAATCAGCAACCCATGATCAAAGCATAGACAATATATTTTATGGTGATCATTTCACGGGTGAGAAAAATAAGGATGTTCTTTTTGATGACTCTGTCATGGTTCAAACTCGAGAAGTAGACAGCTACGTATCTCATTCTCAACTGGGGATGGACATATGTATGGATTTGGATATTGTTGGAATTACTGAACTGAAAAATAGTGCATCAGAACCTAAAGTTGAAACTGAAAGTGCCCTTGAGCCAGATGACCTTTTCATGGTGCTCGGTAGGGATTCAAGTACGGAGCTAGCTGTGCCATCTTGGAATCCTGAAATGGACTATGGAAATAACGATTTAGTGACTCAGGCTGTGAAAAATCACTCTGATGGTGAACGAACTGATCATCTTGACCCGGAGCCACCCTCTAACAGAAAGGGCATCAAGGGAAAAACTAATGGAGCTATAGAAGGAAAAGCTTTAAGTAAAGAAGCAAGATCTAAATCCTTGGCTAGATCTCTAGGAAAGAGCAAATCTGAGATCATATCGAGGGGCAAGAAACCAGCTTCTGTAAGCAAAATCATGTTTCAGAAGAGCAGCTCTGAGAAGGTATTGTAAAAAACATTTAGGCCTTGTTTGGTTGATGGATATAGTGAGGGAGGGGAAAAGAAAACACCTAGGAAAATACTTTTCTTTGTTTGGTTATAAGGAAAGCATTGAGGAAAATAAGAAGGAAAAGAAAATACAGTGCATAATAAATTAAAAATTCTGAAGTTTGTGAGTCACTTTCCTAGATCTTTTTTGAGTTTATGCATGGACGAAAACACTAGGAAAACACAAGAAAAAAATTTGTTTTCCGTCTCATTTTTCTTTTCCTTTCTCTAAATCCGTAAACGGGATAGAGCCTTAGAAGTGCCTCGTCAACCTATTGTATTGGAAATCATTCTTGTGTTTTCATAGCATTGAAATTACTCTTTTTCTGTATTTATCAATTTAAATGACGTGTACTGCAACTGAGTGAAATTTACTGATATGTTACGACATTTATTTACTATTTTCCTTTCTTACTCTTCTGATTTCCTTCTTACTATTTCTTCTAATCATCTTATTTGTAGGAAGAAGAAAAGAAGAAGAAACTGGATGAACTACGAATTGAACGTCAAAAGAGGATTGCTGAAAGAAGTGCTCGTAGTGGTTTTATTCCGCCAATGTCTAAAAAGACCTCAAAAGATAGTAAGACAGCCATAGATTCAATGAAAGAAAAACCCAAAATTCGATCTCTAACTGAAGAGACAGAGAAGTTCAAGAAGCCAGTCCTTAGGAGTTCCACCATAGATCGCCTGGCAGCTTCACGCCACAAATCGTCGTCCACCGAGTTAAAAGCCAGTCAACCCAGAAATGCAGGATCGAAGCAAAATGGTGTGATGGGTAGTGGGCCCAATAAAAAGAACAATGCTAAGAAGGCTAACACTTCAGATACGAAAAGCAACATAAAGCTTTCTAGTGAGACACATTCTTCTGTATCTAATGCCCAAGTAAAGCAGGATGATACAAAGGGCAAACCAGATTCACCACCGGTAGAGTCAAGCAATGAACAAGTGACTCGTCCCTCTGACCATGCAGATGATTCAATCAAGAAGAACGAAGATGACGTGATTTCGCAAAGAAATACTTCTGAACAACTGGTTGACTTGAAAGGTGATGATGAGGAAGCTATATCTAGAGGATCTATGACTGCACATCCTCTACCTGCATCACCAAACAAAGTTATAAGTTCTAATGCTTTAAACACTATTGAGGATGCTTCAGTGAACGGAAATTTTACTCTCTCACCAGAAATTTCCGTGATAGAAATGTCAACTCCCCCACTAAATAGCGAGATGAGCCCGGAAACAACCCATTCAAGGAAGAAATGGAACAGCAGTGAAATCTCCCCTAAAGCTGCCAAAGGGTTCAGAAAGCTACTATTTTTTGGTCGGAAAAGCCGAAACACTGCTGTAAATTGATCCCATGGAACTCTGTTCATTCTATTCAGAAACATATCTTTCCAACACCATTTACATTGTTCAATTGCTTTGGATTATGGACTGGACAACTACTTTTATGGTTTGATTGACCATCCAATATTTGGTTTGATTGAGCATCGGATATAAGCCTTGCGGCTGCTGGACAGTAGTTGGAATACGGATAGCTTCACACGTAATAAGGCCTATGGTTTTGCAGCCATTTAAAGAATTGTTTCGTAATTTATCTCATTGTTGAAGAGGGTGTGGGTGTAAACATGTTTTTATATTTTTTTGGTTAGTACACTACACGTATATCTGTATCTATAAAGCAATCAGTCTTGTTTGTATTTTGTAATCCTTGTTGAATCTTATGTTTGTTAAATGAAAACCAATCATGTTTTTTTTTTGGTGAGATGTAACTTTATCCTTTGTAATCGTTGTTGAATCATATGTTTGTTGAATGAAATAAAACAATGTTTTGTTGGTGAGATGCAACTTTTTTCTTCTTGTTTAAGCTTGGAGAAATTTCTGTTGTACTTTGTTGGTTGGCATTGTAGTGGATATGCTCTGGTTCAGCACAGATAGTGTTTAAGAATTGGAAAAAAAAAAAAAAAAAAAAGGAAAATCAAGTGCGTGCTGTTGGGGAAGGAATACTTCTATGGAACATTATCCTATGCGAAGGTCACATCAATGCTCTTGCACCATGCTATGTGGAGTGTATTGAGTAGAATAGAAATAGTTCTCATTAATGAAAAAGAAAGACAATTACAGTGTATATAGAGAGAGAGGAGAGATTAGAGAGAGAGAGAAGGAGAGAGGGAGAGAGAGAACAAAGTAGTTACAACAAAATTAACACTCAACACTCTTTCTTAACCATCTAAAACAGATTCTGTTATTAGACTCTGAGATACAAAACAACTAGTCTTTTCATCCCCCTTCAAGTCCCCCTTCAAGCTGATGGAGATGCAAGCAAAGTTAGCTTGGCATGACTTTGGTTGGAGATATTTAAATCTAGGAGAGTCCATGGCTTTGGTGAACAAATCAGCAAACTGATCAACTGATGGAATATGAGCGACTTGAAGTTTCTTAGCACCAATCTTTTCTCTTATGAAATGATAATCAACCTCTCCATGTTTAGTTCTAGCATGAAAAACAGGATTGGCTGCCAAGGACAAGGCACTGATGTTATCGCACCAGAGAGTAGGAGTATGAGCTAACTGGATATGTAAGTCAGCCAAAACCTATTGAAGCCATACCACTTCAGTTGCAGTAGTTGATAAGGCCTTATATTCTGCCTCAGTGCTAGATTTAGCAACTTGTAGACACCCCATTTTGTCGGGTATCAGATTTAGGAGACCCATAGCTTGGTGGTTCACAATGATCGAAAAAGACTCAAAAGGACTCCTAGAAGTTAGTTTTATCTCTCAAAATACTCAGAAAGTGGTACAAATGACCAAAATGCCCCTAAAAGCCCAAACACTCCCAAATTTGGACCAAAAGTTCTGAAAACACGCTACGTCGTAAGAAAAGTAATGAAATGAGTTTTAAAGCAAAATTAGATGAAATCGTCGACTCCCAGAGACCCCTGGAAGTCCCGAAAGTTCCTGGAAAAGCCCCCATTGACCAGATTTGACCCAAGTTTGACTAGGTTTTGAGAGAAATCATCCGAATTCGCCCAAAAGTTTTGAGATCATCCTAAATCAAGTGAAAAGTACTAAAACGAGTACTTAAAGGAAATCAAACAAAAACGTCAGCTTCTGGAAGCTCCTAGAGGTTCCCAGAACTTCCTGAAGGTCCCTAGTTTGACCAGTTTGACCTAAAAGTTGACTCGGAGATCGGAGCACCGTATCATTTTTCAAACATTTTTCATGAATACCAGAGGTCAATAGCTTTCCAGCAGTATATTGCACATAATTTTTGGATTTAAAACGGATTTATTATAATTTTCGAAGGTGAAAAAGGCGATCAAATCGACTTTTATCACAAATATCGCAAAACTTTTTAGAGTCACCTATCTTTGAACTATTTTTTTAAAATTAAAAGTAGGCTCCATTACCTTTCCAACAGTATATCACATCCTCGGTTTGGACTTTGTATGCATTTTCTGTTAATTTCGGACGAAATAGGGTCTTTTCGCGAATATCGGAACCTCTGGGGGCCTAAATTCAATAATTTGGGCGTCTGAGGAGCAGTGCCGCCTCGGCACAGGCCTAGTGCCACTGCGGCACTCTTCCCCAGAAGTCAATTTTTTGTAATTTTGTTTTGTGGCCCCAAATTGAATAATTGAAAACCAAAACGATGTAGTTTTATATTCACAGATGTTTGGGACCAATGGGAGCACTTTTTAAATCACAAACTCCCCCAAATTGACCTATTTAAACCCCCCTTCACACCTCATTTTGGGGGTGGCAAATACAGGTTTATAGAAGTTGTAGAGAGAAAGTTGTAGAGATAAGGTTTGAATAGAGAGAAAGAGAGCTTCCTCCTTTGATTTTCAACAAGAAAGTGAGTTCCCAACCTTGTTTTTACTTCATTATTCCTCTTTACTTCACATTCAATACACCCAACCATCATTTTTGTGAGCATTTATGAGATAGGAAGCTACTTCCATATCCAAAGTCACTATATATGAGTGAAACACCAAGCTACAAGTCTAATATCTCAATGATTATCAACTATTGATTGCTATTTACTTGCTTGTTTATATATGTTCATCTCTTCTTACCTCATTTCCTTTTTTGATTTTTCTTTGTTTACTTACTAGTTCATCATCATCTACATGATGAAATGGTATTTGAGGTGAGTGAACCCTTATAGATAGTAGCTCTTGACCTCAAAAACATGCTAGATAGATGATGATTCTAACTTCAATACATTTCTATGTATTCTTGAAGTTATTTCCAAAATGAAAACAATGCTCTCCAACAATCTTGGAAGTTCTTGAGGTGAGTTTGATGTTGATATTCCAAGTGGTTATAATCTCCTTTTAGTGCTAGAAATGTGCTTTCAAAACCTCTATATTTCAAAACCCCCCTATAACCCCAACATTTGGATTCCAAGAAAATAAACCTTGTTTTCTCAAAATCCTCAAAACAGTGAGTTATCTAGCTTTAAAAGGACATTCTAGCATCAATACTCAAAGGATGATTATGAGACCACTTGGAAAATCTTCCCAACTCTTTATAGAACACCCACGACTTTTGGCTTGATTTAAAAACACTTGTAAGGGGTCCATTTTGACCCAAACATTCCTTTCAGACATTCTATTTTTCTGTCACAACAGTTTTGGTTGACTTTCAACTTGTTTTTCAGAAAACTTTTACAAAGAGAGTGGTCCCAACTCATTTTTTTCCTTGAACTTCAGTGTCTTAGGGAACTTTCTGTGTAATATGGGCTCCCAAATGTTTTTTTTTAATTTTCTAAGGATTTTCTATATTTCAGTCGACAGTACAAACTCTGTTTCTGAGTAACCTCTCTTGTTTATATGATTTATCTCAATCTATAACTTCAATAGTGATTTGTCTTTCTGATATATTTTCTAGACACATTAAAGATGATTTCCATAACAAAAATCATGGATTAAAAACATTCCTAACCCCACTTTTCCATTTTTACAAGATCCGCTCACTGTTCTGTCCACTATTCACAGCAAGCATGTTTTAACTTTTATTCCTTGATTAGATATTTGCACGCATTCCAAATTAGCCCATATATTAGGAAGTTGTTTATACTACATTTGTACATATCCTACAATAACATCCTCCATGCATTCATGCATATCCTAGATTTCTAAATCACTTTAGAAAATCCATGAACACAAAACACACTACAAACTTTGCACATTCTAGGATCATACATTGCATCCATGCAAGATTTGGGATTTTTGTGACTCCTAATCTAAGAAGATTATAAGGAATGAACTTGATCACACGATCATGCTCCCCCTCGATCAAATCTTCCTTTCTCATCCGTCCCAATGATTGAGAGGTCTTCTTTTCTCAAAGAACTAACATGCATCATACTAGTTTGCTAAGCATCTTTGTTTTCCTTGATTTATTTGTTTCAAGAACAATTTATGTCCCTCTTTAGATTAGAAAAACGTTATTACTTGATATGTGATTAGAAGATTTTTCCAACGCTTATTTGTGTGATCTTTTACTTTTGCATTGTATGATACTTGGCTTAAATCTTATGAATGATATATTATCTTTTGATCTTTCATTTCAAGATTCTTATGAGATGTAATATACTATCATAGTATTAATTGTCGAACCAAACATAGTATAAGATGATTATTTGGATGCTAATTGAGGCTTGTCGAGAGACAGGGCGAGTTGAGGGTGTTTTAGTCGTGACAAAGGCTCCTTCTTCTCTCGTATTAAAACTCTGAGCCAAGTTCTTTGGTTACGAAGGGCCGGTGCCCTTTATCCGTTTGGGTGAGTCAAAATTAGGTTTCTTGTTTCCTTAAAGACCAAGTGGTACATCTATATCTGTTTTCACAGACGATTTTGTTCTTTTCTTCAAATCAATTTCTAAATAATGGAAAATTAATTCTGAAACCCCAGGAAGGAACGCACCGGGGTGGGATCTTGGAAGGCCACATGTCCATAATCTGGCGACTTTGCTGGGGATTTTTATTTTCAAAACAAAATAATACAAAGGTTTGACTCATAAGAAGCATCCTTAAAATTATCTTTTTTACTGTGTCTGATTCACCGCATTGCACTTCTGCATTTCCCCCTCCGACTATGTCTGAAACGCGGCACTGACACTGTTCAGGTCTTGTTATGCCAGGGCACAAGTCACCTGTCATGCCCCGACGTAGCATAATCCAGGAAAGCATTTAATTTCTTTTATGGACTCGTAGGTCATGACAAGTGAGAGTGACTAATTGTCCCTGCAACAAATAACTTAACATCATTTCTAAAGAGAAGGATACTGATAAGTATAAGCTCCAAAATTAAAACATACTAACTATTACATCAGTCATGGTCTTAGGCACAAACCGCCTTACAAAAATTCTAATACCCAGTTTATTACAACTCTGAAAAGTAAAACATAAGTAAAGATAAATCAGTTCTTCTGGACATCATCCGGTCTCTAACTAGCATAGTCAAAATACCCTGGTTGCTCCTGACATGGAAAATCTAGACATTGAGTCCAGGACACATCAACGCCGTCAACTTATGCAAGCTGGTGAGCAAAATAAACATATGATTGCAAGGTATATATAAACATATAAACAACGGTACAGTCTAAACTTTAAAAGCAATAATTCAAGGTTCCAACTTTAACATAAGTCATGTGGAGATAAAGTAAGAAGTAAATATCTGACCATGCATGAACAATGTAATATCTCATCTTAACGACTCTTTTCTCTCAAGAAACTCGATTCAATCTTCCCATTACCTCAGATACCAGGAATAATATTTGCTTAGTATCTAAGTCAGACACCATACCATGACTTTGGATACCAGGAATAATATCTGTTCAGTATCCAAACGCGCACCTCAGATACCAGGAATAATATCCGATCAATATCTGAGTCGTTCACTACACTGTCGCCTCCGATACCAGGATTAATATCCGCTTAATATCGAGGTCGCACACTATGCTATCGCCTCAGATACTAGGAATAATATCTGCTCGATATCTGGGTTGATTACAATAAACCATCGCTACGGATACCAAGAATAATATCCACTCGATATCCAAAATGTGCGTCTCAGATACCAGGAACAATATTCGATCAATATCTGAGTCATACACTATGCTATCTCCTTAGATACCAGGAATCCGCTCAGTATCTGGGTCAATCACAACACTATCACCTCCAATACCAAGAATAATATCCGCTCAATATTGGGGTCGCACAACACGCTATCGCCTCAGATACCAGGAATAATATCCGCTCAGTATCTGGGTCAATCACAACACTGTCACCTCCAATACCAGGAATAATATCCGCTCGATATTGGGGTCACACATCATACCATCGCTGACACGAGAATTTTTCTGTGTGCGCTTGTGTGCTATACCCAAGTGTAGGTAATCGTGCAAGTAGTAGTCTGGTTAAGTCCAGGTCGATCCCACAGGGAAGGTGTTAAACTAATTACTTAGATTAATCTCAAACAAGAAAATTAAAATCAATATTTTAATAATGCAGAACACAAAGTCCCACAATTTATCAACTACTAAAAAGATTAAAACAATTAAACTAAATTAAACTAATTACCAACTAATTAATTAAAGCGATAATTTAAAATGTGTTTTTCTTAATTAAAAAGGAATGTTGGGATTACACGAATCCACCGCAACCTAGCCATCTACCATGCAGTTGCATTGAAGCTCAATGGAGTACATCCTCTACAGTATTTCGTATTTCTCTTAGGATAAAGAATCCATAGCCCTTTCATGACCGGGACCATATCATCACAATGGAGTTTGAAATATACAAAAGCGGTTTAAAAACAATAGTTAAGACTCTCACCTCCATTGGTGTTAGCATTGAGGGTGGTTTGCAAAAGTTATTGAAGAAAAATGCCTCAAGGCTTAAAGTTCACAGACTGTTTTGACAAATTGAGCGTTTTGGGACAATTTGATAACAATTCAGTAAAACAGAAAGTCTAGGAATACTGCATAGAATGTCCTCAAGAATCAGAGGGTTCGATTGATCGACGCACTTTCGATCGATCGAATATCTTATTCTCTCGATCGATCGAACTTTATTCGATCGATCGACTGTGTCTCTGGTCCGATCGATCAAACGACTTCGATCGATCGAACACAGGAATTATTCTGCTGCATGGCAGAGGCTTCAGATCACGATTTCATCGTGATCTCCCAACCTGGAGACTACTCAGACATGGTCTGGAGCGTCACAGTTTTATTTTTAATGTAAATATTCATTAAGGTTGCGTTTGGTTGAGATTTAAACATGCAATCACTAAAAAACTACTATTTAACCACTACCAACAAGTAACACTACAATCTACTCAGATTTAAACTATGTAAGCCACTAAAAGAATGCAAATAAAACTGGTGTAACAAAATCTGGAATGAACAAGCTATTAATAAACTTAAAACTTCAACCGAATTCAATATCCGACCTACAAAAATCAAAGTAAAACACTCTCTCTCTATGTAAAACTGATAAAAGTAAAGTGGGCGTCCTTCTGGACGTTTACATTACGAATATATACAGTAAAACCTAATGCTTAGGGTTAAACATGCATTCTGCTACGTGCGCGTAAAAATCTGATAAAAGGCATGTTCGATCGATCGAACAATTCTCGATCGATTGAACTTCCGGGACTTCGATCGCTTGAACATCTCTAGATCGATCGAAACTTCGATCGATCGAATGGTCTTCAATCGCTCGAACTCTATATTTCAGCTTTGATATGTCTTCTTTGAAACCAACCACTTCCTTTCATCATTATCTTTCAATTCTTCACACAGCAACTGCAGTCTGCACAAATTACAGCTAAAACACACAACTTATCATAGTTTAATCAATATGTGCATAAACTAGCATTGTAATTCAAATTGCAGATGAGTGATGGAATTATAAACTAAATCAATACATTTTCTTCTTTTAGCGCGGTTGTATTTTACAAATACCCCCGCTTGTCACAACCCCCAACTAGCGATTTGCTAGTCCCTAGCAATAGAGCGAATAATTAAAGAAAACAAGCTAAACTACACTATAAAAGAAAAACTAGAATAACTAGATCCAGGTTAACTAAATTAAAATGACAAGAAAGAAAACTACCTAAGTCACTTTCGCAGGAATCGCGATTGCATTTAGCGAATGCAACAAGCCGTTAAACCCCTAGGTTCCCCCTAGTGGACGAGTGTTGTCTCGTGAGGGTTTGCAGTGAATATACCCACAAAATTCTCTGATTTTAAGCTCAAAAAGATATAGAATAACCTTTAAACATTCCCTTTTTCATTCAACTATTAATTTAGCTCTACACACATCTCATCCTCATTCAAACCATGAAAGAAATGCACATGTTCCTCATGTCACCAAGATAAAAAATAACATATGCGTCACACCATGTATCCATGTGTGCGTGAAATTAACAGCTATACATCGAACTTTATTTAGAGTTGTTTAAACTATCATACTCTCAGAACTGGTAGTTTCAACTCAATCCTCACATAGTTATTACACTCAAAAATGAACATCCCACAGAAACTTGGCTAATAATGATCGCACATGGTATGAAAACTTTCATAGGAGTGATTTTTCGGATACTAATGCTTTCATACTCGACTCTATAAAAGACGAACATTTAGAGTGTATAGTCTCATGAAAGGAATACTACTTACTAGAGGAGCGAAATACCGTGGATAACTCAACTTACACTTTCATGTTTAAACCAAGTTGTTGAAAATCATTAAGACTTTGACTTTTTCGGCTTTTTTTTTTATATTTAGTAGGGTAGAAATTAGAGGGATAAGAAATTGCACATCTTCATGTGATTTAGTTTAATAATTTCTCCTTTACTTAATTCCAACCACTTTTTTTTTTTTTTTTGACTTCTTCTCCTTTTTTTTTTTGTTTGCAAACATATATATGCAGCCCTTCTCACCACTATTCCCTCCTCATACTTCAACAATCTAATCACATTGGATGTGCAATGGGGTATATGAAGGTCAAGGTATGAAAAATAGGGATTTAGAATTACATAATGGATTCGGCATTATTTATTAGGCGTGGGGTTGAGAACAACACATATTTGGAAATATCGATATAGGTAAATAGAGAAGGTAAGGAGCAAATACGATGGCTTAAATCATTTTCTCAACTTCTTAATTTTTAACACTTAAATGTTCATTGAGTTTAATTGGTAAATCCTGAACGTTCTCCTCTACTAAGCAGCCAACATGAAGAAATAGAGACTAGACAACGAATTTAATCGGCATAGTCAAGAAAAATAATTCGAGTTTTAATGTGATAATTCCCTCAAAATTGAAGATTGGATTCAAAAGCTCACTAAGGGTAACTAGTTGTCACTACTTCATTCTTTAAAGCACAAAAGTTGTATTAACTCTTATTTTAAGTTTTCCGCATAGCTATTAATATGTGCAAATAATTTGGATACAAGAATGATCAACATATGCTTTCATCCTAGAGAAACTAGAAAAACGCGTGAACTTAATTCATAAAAGGATGAGAACAACATGGTTGTGTCATTGCTTGAAATTTAGGAAATTTTGAAATTTTAAGTTAATTCTAACTTCGAATGGAGATTGTATGACATTAGCAATAGATAGAGTGGTCCAGATTGTTAGGTAACTAATATGCATAGGTGATTATCTATCTACATCCCACCCCCAACTGAAAATTACAATGGCCTCAGCAGGCGATTTTCAAAGAAAGATAGAGAGATATCACCTGATATATATTATCATAAGAATCAGAAGTGTAACAACCTGTACAGAAGGCATACAAACTCCAAACAGCAAAAAGGAAAACATGAATTAACTATAAAGCAAGGGATCCATGCAGAACGCATCACTGGACAGATAATAAGATGAAAGAACAGAACAGTGATAATATACATCATACAAACTAAAATCCAAAATATATACACCACCCACCAATAATACAGAATATCCAAAAATATATCCAATCAACCAAACAACACCTCCAAATCCAACCACAAGAACCAAAATACACAAACAATCAATAATACCCATCCCCCAGGACTAGACATCATCGGCGACATCCGATAATATCTCATCAAAAATATCAGGAGCATCCTCACCGCCACCCTCAGCAACAGTCGATGCTGCTGGGGCACTCGTAGTCGTGGCAGCTGGAATAGATAAGAGTGTGTCGGCCACGACAAGAGGAGGGGGTAGTGGTATCTCCGTAACAAGCGGTGACGCTGATGATGTAGAAGCAGCATGATCAAGCGGGAAAGATGGATCGGTAGTGGATGGACCGGTGGTGGATGCTAGAATAGCAGATGTAGTCGGTGGGACGGTGGAAACGACAGGAGCAACAGTAGGTGGATCGCTGGGTGATGCTGCAGCAGTTGCATGAGCTGCCTGGTCGACGCCGATCTGTATCAAGATCGCCTCCAGCAGAGTAGTCATCACATCCACCTTACCCTCAAGTCTAATCCTGGCCTCCCTCTCCTCCAATAACAACTCATGAATAGTCGGGAGAGGTGCAGAAGAAGACTCTCCCTGGGTACGAGCCTGAGACCTCTATCTTAACTCAAATCTTGCCACCTCCTCAACAGGATCTATCTCCTCCTCAGAATCATGCTCCTCAGCCTCGGTGGGCGTCCCAGAAGCGGCTCCCTCAGTATCTGTCCCTCCTCCTCTCCTCCTCTTCTCTCCAACTTTCGCCTTGCCCTTACGTTTCCTCTTTCTCTTCTGTGCATCGAAGCGGCGGGAAGCAGTCTCGCCAAAATGGCTGCGAGACTGGGCAGTACTATCGGCCGCCAAAGGAAGTATCCCCGCATGCTCGATCACCCTATGAATAGCCCAAGCACCCTTCCGGTGCTTCTTGGCCTGAATGTAGCGTGTAGGATGTCTCATGAAATTGATGTAGAGGCGGGGCAAACAGACAGGCTGCCGTGTCCCAATCGCATATAATACCCGGGCATACCACGATGCAATCTTCTCCCGATACGATGTCACTAGTAGGCAATTACTCAGGGCGAGGTGGAGCATATGATAATTATCTGTAAGGTGGAGGTCGGGAATGAGAGCCTCGCCATCCCATGCCGGAAGAGCACCCCAGGTAATCTCTCTGATAATAATGGTCCGGGAGAGCAGCGGTGTGTCAGGACGATGCGGACAAACACAACCAGGCACCTCCGGTACCCCAAGAGCAACAGCGATGGTGGCCGGGCTGAAGATGATCTCCCGGCCACGAAAAAATGATCGAAGAGTAAACGGAGCAACCGAGTCCCGGATCATCGTCGCACATGCCTCCCGTATCCAAGATAGATTTACGAGCTTCGGCTGGGAGAATAGTGTGTACCATTGTGGCATGGCTCGTATCCGGGCAAGATACCACGGAGTAGAAAGCCAGGCAGTCTCAAGGGGTCGCTCGATCATGACCTTTCGCGACTGGAAGTAACGAGTGAACCAAACACGGTCTTCCTCGTTTCTGAACCCGTGATCTGGAACTGGGTCAGGTATAGCGAGGTCGAACGGCTTGGATTTGTATAACCCTGAAACATAAGAGAGAGACAAAGAAATATTAAAAAATAGGAAAACCAGAAAAAGAAAAGAAACTGTCACACTTCGATCGATCGAAGCCTGTTCGATCGATTGAGAATATTACAGGTTCGATCGCTTGAGAATTTTTGATCGATCGAACTGATGCTGGGTTCGATCGCTCGAGACCAGTTCGATCGATCGAGCACAGTGAAGTGGCAGTATCGACGATGGAGAACGGGAAAAGCCCGAAAACAAAAAAAATAATAAGAAAACATACGAAAAGGAGTTAACTAACCAATGGGGGGCACCCCCATACAAAAATGAAATAAAAAGGAAAACGAGGGGTTTCTCGGGGCCTTACCTCGAGAAACGCACTGAGAGGGGGATGACAGTGATGAGGGTGATGATCAAGAGGAACGGTTGCTCCTCAATTGGTGCGGTTGGAAGTGGGGTCCCAAAAACCGCCGAGATGTCCTCTGTGCTCAATCGCTCGAGTAAGGGAGAGAGAGAGAGAGAGAGGAAACTAATGAAGTGTCTTGGCGATGCTTCGTTTAAATACAGGTCTCGATCGCTCAAGATCTCTCGATCGATCGAACCTTCAATCGATCTAGCCCTCCTCAATCGCTCGAGTGTTCGTTATTCTCGATCGATCGAAATACGTTCGATCGATCGAACAAAGAAATTCTACAATATCCTGATTTGAGAAATTAAACACCCCCAACTAGCCAACACTGGTCTGGATATACAGAATAGTGATAAAACAGTGCATTGACAGAACATGTAAGCCAGAAACAGCATCCTCATAGTATAAATTTGCAAATTTATAACAATAAATCCTTATAATAGCATCCATTTGCAACAATATTGCCCCCAACATGGTCTTTAAAACCTTATTGAAAAAGAAAAACTGAAATAAAACTGAAAATAATAAAACTTCGTCTAAGAATACACTCCAATTGATGAAAGAGATATGAAATGACATAAAACAATTGAAGTCAAGCATTATTCTTCAAGTAGAAAGATTCCTTCTTCCACAACTTCCTTCTCTACCAGAACTTCAAATGTAGAGTCTGAACTTAATGATTCCCTTTCCTAGAACAAGCGGAAAGCAGCAAGGACATCATTGAGCAAGTCCGAACTCTCTAAGGAGTTGATTCCACCGACAATTCCCCGATCATCTTATAAGATGGCTTTTTTCTTTGTTCAATCATCAACGGAGTTAACTTTATCCCCATAGGAATTTCAATCATCGAGGCTAAAGTAGCCAAGGAGTCTGCTAGCTGATTTTCTTCTCGAGGCAGGTAGAAGAACATGACGTACAAGAAGCGGGTTCGTAGAGAATCAAGGTGTAATAACCTGCATTTTCATATTTAATTTGTAATTGCATTGTCATATTAAATTTCATTTGGTATTGACTGCTTCATTTAAATACATTTCTCATGTTCTAATTATTATCCCTTGTGTTATTTCATATTAAAATTCATGTTGGGATTAAATTGTAATTTTTATAAAAAGTTTAGCAACACCTGTATTGAATTTCAAATTTGTATTTCAAAACGGTGGAAATGTTCTCTTTTATTTCAAGCTGTATTTTTATGAAACCAGAAAATCACTTCCTACGTTAAAACGAAATTCCTGTATTTTTGTGGTGACCACCGCGCCCCGAAAATACCAGCTTATGTCCAAAACTGTCCATGTTGTGTTTAACTTCCACAGATTTTGGAAGTGACCGATTTGGACATTTGCTTTATTGCCATTTATGGCAAGTGATCATTAGCATAGGCCTTGTTTGGCAATGCTTTGTGTGTGTGTGTGTATTGTTGTGACCAAAAGCTAATATTCCCAAACAACATCAAGTTGCCCCCTAGTACTCTACTTGACCTTTCAATTTATTTGGGAGACAATTGCAGTGTTTAATCTGCATATATGAGTAATATACGTATGTATATATCAGTGTTTATTATAGTTTTTCATTAATTAAGAACTAAACCAATTTGTTGAGTGTAGTTGATAGTTCTTGGCCCCCAAGTTTGGTTATCTACATATATACATACACAACACACTCACACACACACACATTGAGTTCTACTTACTGAATTCCAGAGAGAGTGCAGAGAGTTAACACAGTTTATTTTAGAGAGAGAGAGAAGAGCTTCAATCCACCATAGCTAAGCTTAAGTGGATTTCTTAATTGGCCTTTCTTTCTCAACATCTATTTTGAATCTTCAAACTCAGTGAGTATTCTAAACTCACTAAGAATGTAATTTCATATTAATTGCTGTGTAATTGTTTAATGTTGTAAATCACCATTGATGTTTGTACGTTGAAGTTCATAGCTTGAAAAATGGAGATTTTCCAAACT
Organism: Hydrangea macrophylla; assembly: GCA_033977485.1. NCBI lineage: Eukaryota > Viridiplantae > Streptophyta > Magnoliopsida > Cornales > Hydrangeaceae > Hydrangea > Hydrangea macrophylla. The sequence goes on from CM066990.1 coordinate 38,482,439, forward strand.
CAACCAAAACCTGTTTTGTTAGATGAATATGATAGATTACATGTCATATATACTATATCCAAAGTTTTAGAGCCTAATTTGTTCATATAAGAAAGTATATAAGAAAATAAGTTTTGACATGTTTTAGTTTTTCATGAAATTGGAGAGTTATAGTTAGAATCATGTTAAATTAATCATAGATTCTTAATCCTTGTTGAAAAAGGAAGAGATCCATATATAACATGATATACATACTTACAGAATTGGAAATGGGTCATTTTAGACCCTGAATTGCTGAAACAGGGCAATCTGACGAAGAAGATGAAGCCTTAGCATTAACTCGTGCCACGATCGCGCAAGCGAGAAATCGCGCGAGCGGTCCGCGCGAGCGATCTTTCGCGCGAGCGGCCCGCGCGCGCGATCCTTGCTTTCCCAGGCAGACATAAGAGTTTATATATATATATTGGAATTTAGGCAGGTCGCGCGAGCGAGGGTCACGCGAGAATCCCTTCGCGCGAGCGATCTGCGCGCGCGACCCTGGCTTCCTCAGGCAGACAGAAAAGTTTATATTATAAAAAGGAAATTGGGCATATCGCGCGAGCGGTCCACGCGAGCGATCTTTCGCGCGAGCGGCCCGCGCGCGCGAGGTCTGGCAGTTTCTGGTTTTGTTTGTTTTATGCTAAGGGACTGTTTGGTTCAACTTTTTAGTACTGTTAAGACTCTGTTTGGGAAATTTAGTTAATTAGAACTCTATTTAGTTATGTTTGAATGATTAAAGCATTGTAGTATGACTCATCAATCCCCGTACGCGTGTTGTTCCTTTAATTCAGCATTTTTGCTTTCGTTTAAGTGCATATCATTTATGTAGGGTCAGTGGTACATGCATGGGGGTGTCAGTCTGTGTGGAAAAGAGTAATGGTCAGTGTGAAAAGAGTTAGAGTTTGAGTTGAGTTGTGGTTGTGGATTGAGTTGTGGTTATGGTTGTGATTGAGTTTGAGTTGTGGTTGTAGTTGTGGTTGTGGTTGTGGAGAGGGTATCTTTGAAATGCGACGGTGGCAAATATGGACACTCCCTGACGCCCATGGAAGCGTTAAAGTGTGTGAAGCCGAACTCGGACATTCCCTGGCACCCATGGTAGTGCTAAAGTGTGGCCTACGGACACTCCCTGATACTCGAGTCTGGATACTGCGTGAGGGGTTGCCCCGGTATTTGCATGGCGGTTAGGGTATTCAAAGTGTGAGGCATCGGACACACCCTGGTACCCCGGACCAAAGTGTGAGGCAAACTGGACACACTCCCTGGCGCCCCGTTGCTAAAGTGTGGCTATCTTAGTGTTTCAAAGATACCAGGAGTAAGATAGTGGGTTGTTGTGGCTGTCGAGAGAAAAGAGTCGGCAAGATGAGTGTGGTGCATTGTCTCATTACACGAGTATCTGTTCTTATGAATGATCGACCTTTAATATATTCCTTGTTGTTTTATAAATGAATTCTTTCTGCGGTTTAACTATTGATTTTACAAACTGATAATGGAAAAAGGTAAATGGGTATGTTTTACATTTAAAGTCATGTTTTTAATACTCACCAGCTTCTTGAAGCTGACGACGTTGATGCGTCCTGGACATTCGTGTTCAGGCTTTTCAGGTTATAATCAGGAGGAATCATACGACTATGCGAATTGAGAATGGCTGCTTTTGGAATAAGAGAACTGTTCATTAATGATTTAAGTTTACATGTTTAAGTCTTTAACTGTTTTGTTTTATAAGGATGACTATAACAGACACTAAGTTATTGTTTTATTTTAAGGCGGTCTGTGCCTTAGTTGACCCCGTATCATAAGATGTAATAAGTTAGAAAATTTTTTGTAAGCCTTGATTGCTTTACTCTGATTATTATGTTTTGTTGTTCGACGTTTGGGACGGAATCGATCCTTCAAACTATCGCAACTTACGGGTACATAAAGGAAATTAAACGCTTTCCTTATTTATGCTACGTCGGGGCGTGACACAAGGTACTCATGATAAGGCTTCAACTTTCTATCTTTAACTTTTCAGTCTCCTCAAACTTGAGATATGATCAAATTAGAATCCCCGAATACATCAAGTTTTTTTATTTCTAAAGTCAGTGTAGCTCTAACCCCAAAATACAAGCTTCGTACTCGGCTGTGTTGTTGGTAGAGGTGTACTTCAATTTAATAGTGAACGGATTTACTCGTAGAATGTGTCAAGCCGAACTCAGATAGCATCAAGGTCTATCGGGAAAGTCTTCCGGCCAATGCTGGTTTTCAAAGAGGTACTTTAAAGGATCCATTCGGGAGATCAAAACAACACGGAAGGCCAACATATAATGCCTTAGACGATAAGTGGCCCAACCAACATGTCTTTTCTAGCGGAGAATACTTCAGCTAGTACCCAGTCATCCTTTTGCTCAAGAAGTAAATGGCTTTCTCTGTATGCCCTTTATCTTCTTCTTATGCTAACATGCATCCTATAGCATTCTCTGACACGGATAAGTAAAACAGTAAAGGCTTCCTTGACTTCGGGGGTGAAAGAATTGGTGGGTTTAACAAATAAGTCTTGATCTTGTTGAAAGCTTTTTAACACTGATTGTCCCATTCGAATTTCTTCCCTTTTCTTAATAAGCTGAAAAGCAGATCACAAGTAGCAGTGAGCTTAAATATGAAGCGACTGATGAATTGGATTCATCCCAGAAATCCTCTTACTTCCTTTTCATTTGTTGGAGGAGGCATATCCATAATAGCCTTGATCTTTGTGGGGTCAACCTCAATTCCCCTCTAGGTAATGAGAAATCCTAGCAACTTCCCAGTGGTTACTCCAAAAGTATACTTCTGTGGATTTAATCTCATCATGTATCTTCTCAATCTTCTGAAGAACTTGGTGAGAGTAGCTAAATGTCCACTCCTTTCTTTGGACTTGACAATCATGTCGTCCACATAGACTTCTACCTCTTTATGGATCATGTCATGTAACAAAGCATTAGCAGCTCTCTGATAGGTTGCTCCAGCATTCTTTAATCCAAATGGCATCACTCGGTAGCAGTACGTTACCCAGTGAGTAGTGAGTGTGGCCTTTTCTCTATCTTCGGGTGCCATATAATCTGATTGTACCCTGAGAAACCATCCATGAACAATAACAGCTCATGCCCTGCTATGTTATATACCAAGACATATATGTGTGGAAGCAGAAAATCAACTTTGGGACTAGCCTTGTTCAAATCTCTAAAGTCAACACATACTCGGATCCTTCAGTCCTTCTTTGGCACAGGAACTATGTTGGCTATCCATTCAGGGTATTGGGTTACCATCAGGAATCCAACTTTTAACTGCTTCTCAACTTCTTCTTTAATTTTCAAAGTCCATTTCAGCCTCATGGGTCTTAATTTCTGCTTAACAGGTTTTGAATTAGGAAAGAGAGGGATATGATGTTGGACAATCTCTGGATCAATGCCTGGCATATCTTCATATGACCAAGCAAAAATATCTTTAAATTCTTTTATAAATTGATTAGTTCATTGTTTTCTTGTGAAGTGAGTGTGGTGCCAATATGAATATTTTATGGATTTCATTACCCAAGTTTAATAGCAAAGTTTCTTTAATAATCTTGCATGCAGATTCATTTTTATTTTCAATTAATTTTTGCAAATCCTAAGAAATTTCAAAATTAAGATCATCATACACGGAAGAGTAATCAAAATCTTCATTCATTTCATTAACATTATTGGGTACATCAAAAGCAAAAGCAGACTCAACCTCATGGCTCATATTGGCCTTTACAAACATCCGGGGGAATGGGGGAGAGGATTTGTTGACTCATAATTCTATCACCCAATTATTTAAAGCTCCCTTTATCGGCTTGATTTTTTTTTACATTTCTCGGTGCATCTTCAGTATCCATTAGCATGTTCAGTTCTTCACCCATTAACATGTTCAGATCATCACTTGTCATCAATCTACCTGATCCTTCCCTTCTTTCTTGGCAGGTGGAGCATACAAGAATGGATCCTCATAGTCGAAGAACTTATGTTTGAAGAAAATCTCAAACCCAGGCTTGATGATCTTGGTAGCCGAATCATACCATGGTTCAGGAAATCCACAGAAGGGGAATTTATCACCTTCTTTTACAAAGTATCCATTCAGGATTCTTGGTCCAGAAATAACCATCGGCCCTTTTCCTTTTATCATCTTCTTCTCATCTTCTTTGGTCAATTGATATCCAAGCCCAGATTTATCTTTCTGCTCATGGAAGTTAGGTGGTTCGGGTATTCCTTGTTGACAACGACCTAGTCCTATTCCAGGGAAATAATTCATCTTTCGCACCAAATGAGCCACTTTAGGATTTGCATACTGGTCAAAGTACAATTGCATAACTTCAGGGATCCAATTCTGTCCCACTTCTTCTTATAGATCCTTGGCAACTAGGTTTCCTTTTTCAAACATCTTTCTATACTCGCATCCTATGATGAACGACTTCTTTTTCTTGAACGGGGTGACTTCTTTGTCCCAAATAGATGCATCAGGAAATCTCTTCTCCTTGTCACAGTTGAGTCGATCCCAAACAGATTTCTTTAACTGAACCCGACACAGTTTCTTTTCTTCATCTAGCATTCCCATAAAGTTGTATCCTCCTAGTTTATTTTCTTCTTCCGATGTTTAGACTTCTAGTACAGGGCCATGGCTTGTCCCTTCTTCCTTGATCTAGTTGTCCCCAAAGATTGTAACTACATCTTCTTACCATATGAACTTGACTTTCTGGTGGAGGGTGGAGGCGATTGCATCATTTATATGTAACCATGGGCGTCCCAATAGTAGATTGAAGCTAGCTGGAATATCAATCACTTGGAATTCAACATCTTTATTCATTGGCCCAACTTCAATTTTTAGCTTAATCATTCCCACGATAGCCCTTTTAGTATTATCATAGGCCCTTACAGTCTGTGTTGATGGCAGGAGTTATGAAACAGATAATCCCATTCTGAGAGTTGTTTGGAGAGGATATACATTCAAAGTCGATCCGTTGTCTACCAAGCAAACCGGTACCCTATTCCCTAAGCAGTGTATAGTGATGTATAGAGCCCTATTCCCTAAGCGGTAAATCTTCATCTGTGAATGTGATTACAGGCTTATGAGGTTTTGTAGAGATCATGTTCACTAGATCTTCGGGAGTAGTGTTGACAGAAACATCCACTCTGTTGAGCGTATCAAATATAACATGCCTGTGCTTGTGAGAGGTCATAAGCAATCTCCATACTGAGATCCAGGCCTGTGTTTTCTTCAACTACTTCAGGGTCGATTTCATCCTCTTCTTCGCTCATGGCTCCTTTGTCAGCTTCTTTTGCTTTGACGACTTCCTTCTCTTTCCATGTTTCTTTCCTACAATTTTCTAACTCATGAGGTTTGAAATGACATCCAGAGTGGGTCAAGTGGTTGGCTTCATTGGTGATCCAGATAGACTCAAGTTCTTTGGCTAACTTTTTAGTGCCAGCAGTGACTTTCCATATAGAATCATCGGGGATTATGGCATTATTAACGGAAACATCCCCATCATCGTACCACCAATCTTCTTCTTCTTCCATCATTGCAACGAGATCATTATCTTTGGATTCAGGGCTTTTGATAGATTTCACCAATTCTTCTATTAGCTCAGTGCTTTCTTCTTTGGTGATTGCTTCTATGGGCTTTTCTTCTTTATACCAGATCGAGTCATCAGTGATGGTTTTAGGATCCTACCATTCAATTGTAAGATTTTCATTGGCTATCTCCTCTTCAAGAGCCAGTACTTCTTCAACCCACTCTTCTTCTTCCACATTTCTCAAGATACAAATTGTAGCATTTTTCGAGAGTTGAGCATTCATGGTTGGCTGATCCAAAGATGTGATGTAGACCATCGGGTTATAAATCTGAGACCCTTCTTCCACAAAATTAACATTTGGCAAGTTCCCCTTATGATTAGGGAGAGGGTTCTTCTGAACATTTGGCTGAGCGGGAAGAGGGGAGATGACCCTTTTTCAATCAAGTCCTCAATCTCGTGATGAAGTCTCCAGCATCTATCTGTGATATGCCCAAGGCCTTGATGAAAGTCAAAATAGAATTCAGTTTTGAAACCCGACGGACGTGGACTAGGCTCTAGCTTGGGTTCAAATTTTTGCAGATACCCCTTTTCTAGCATTCTCTCAAGTGCGGTACTCTGTGACATTCCCAAATCAAAAAATTCCCTTTTCTCTTTTGACTCCTTCTGGTTTTGATTTCCTCTTGTATTAATCATGCTTCGATGCTCTTTCTGAAAAGGCTGAGGAGATAGCATGTTGATTTTAGTAGACTGATGATAGACTGGCCATTCTGTCTTTCTGTACCAATTGCTTGTGCTTTCTTTCTTGATCTTTCCATCCCTTATGGCATCTTCTATTAAAGTCCCCACATCGAATAGCTATTCAAAGCTTATAATGGACTAGAATTCTAGTCTTTCCAAGTACTCGGGCTGTAGGTTTCTGATGACCATTTAGACTTGATCCTTTTCTGTCGGCCTACTAGTCATCTGAGCAGCTTTTTCCCTCCAATGAGTAAGGAAACCTGTGAAGGATTCCCTATACTCCTGTCTAGTGGTCTCTAGATCTCTTGCAGTTACATCAAATGACTGGTTGTACAAATATTGAGCCATGAAAGCTTTGGCCAATGCCTCTCAATCTCTGGTTATGCCTGGTTCTAGCGTCAGGTACAATGAAAGTGCTGCCCCACTCAAAACACTTGGAAACAGTAGAGTGAAGAAGTCAGACCCAATACTCAGAGGCTGCAAAGTTCCCACATAAAGCCTTAGATGGCTCTTCAAATTTTTGGTTCCATTGAAGAATTCAATATGCGGCATCTTAAACTTTTTTAGTAGTTTGGCTTTTAGAGCATCACACAACCCTTTAATGTCGAACAAATACTCATCTACCCCTTTGTTTTTCATGATCACACTTTCTAGCTTGTCGATCTTAGCCAACTTATCCTGAGTTTCCTGATCTAGCTGAACCTTTGGTTGAACTGTCTCCCCAACGTCTTCTTCCTTGTGATGCACCGAAGACGGTGGTGGTGGCATAGTAGTTAGTTGTTCAATCATTCTCATCATAGTGGCGAGTTGTTCCTGATTCTACTCCCTGCTTTGATCCAACGCAGCTTGCATTGCGGCCAACCTAGTTTCCATATCGGCTTCGTATGTCATACCCTCAACCCGAGTCGACTCTGCTATTCCTTCTTTAAACCCTGATATGATCAAATGACTATTTAGAGCTCTGACCCAGGAAGGAGTACAACTTTTTGGTCCTATCTTATTTTCTGGTTTATTAGGGATTTTCAAAATAATCAGGTATCTTTATTGCAAAAGAATGGTATTTACAAAATATTAAAGATGGAAAATCATTTCCTTTTCAAAAACATTTTCTTTGAATCAAAGAAATCTTTTTTTCAAAATTCTGAGGAAAATTATTCTTTTCTTTTCAAAAGTATATTAGAGGCGTCGCACTCGTGAGTCATATATGCAATGCTCGTGTAGTGTATGCAATGCAGATGAAATGCAATCTAACCTAAATACAATGCACCTTAATTTAGCTTAGACCTAGCATATCAGCACATAAACACATAAGATTCCTTAAGTATGCTAATCATCTTACTAATTCAATCATTATCCAAGTGAACAGAAGATTTGCAAAATTGAATTTCTCATGAAAATTTTGAACACGTAAGATTCCTTTAGCTTTGAAATTCTTGATGGTTCAGGTTTACAAAATTAAAATTTTCATGAAAATTTTGAAGGGGAGATTTGCAATTTTTCAAAAAGCATTTTTTTAAACCATCAATTCTTGTGGTGCGAAATCATGATTATTTCAAATCGAGGTATGAAATTGGAATTTCTAAAATCTGGGAGGAAAATTTTGAATTTGAATCATCAAAGTGTGAAATCATGATTTTTCTTGAAAACCAAAGTGAGAATTTTGAAATCCTCTTAAAATCTGAGAGGAGAATTTAAATTTGAATCATCAAACTAAGAATTTTGAAATTCTCTAAAATCTGAGAGAATTTTGTGAAAGTGAATTTCAAAGCGAATTTTCAAAAGGGACATTCCCGAAATTTTCAAAAGAGATAAATTTTTCAAAGAACTGTTTATATTTTCAAAATTTTCAAAAATCGTCATTGAATAATGATTGGATGTTCATATAAAAACCATACTACTCTAGAGGAATCTACCATACAAGTTTTGATGATGCCTTCACATACACGTCCTCATCATCCACATAATCCCTTACGGGCAAACGCAAATAATTCATCACATTGTCCTAATCAAAGATGATAATCAAGATCCTAATTGAAGGATTTTATAGAAACTATATGCAAAGGCCGTGTTTTAGTCTAATGAAGGGTCCATTAGCAAGCCAAGGGCTCTATATACCACACGCGGTATAAGGCTAACGGTGACTACATGCTACCAAAGTCTCTCGATAAATGGAGGAAAGAAGGCCCTCCACCCACAAGGCAATGGTCTCAAGTAGTCGCAGTGAAAGAACAATGCAAGTGCAAATGCAGGCAGAAACAACACGATTATTGAATTAATAACAAGGATATTCTTTGGCTCAAGTCAAATCCTCGAAGAACAAGAAACCATCGGTTTCATGTTCAAATCCCCAGCAGAGTCGCCAGATTGTGGACCAATGAATGCATTGAGAGGGGTGGGTCCTGACATTTCCCTCGATAGTGTCCCGGGATGGATCCCAAGGAGTGCACTTTAGGTAAAACTAGGACTTCTTCACGCAGTCCTACAGACAAAGAGTCGCCACCTAATTTTTATCGGGAATTAGGAAACCCAAGTTTGACTCGCCCAAAATTGAATAAGGTTACTCGCCCTTCATCACCAGAAACTAGGTTCAGTGATCTTGGTACGAGAGGGGAAGAAGCCCAAGCAGGACTAAAGCACCCCCTCCTCTCCCTACCGAACGGTAGGCCTTGATTTAAATATCCTTGTTCTTAATTCATAATTGGTGTTGTTTCCTCAAACATACTAAATAACATATACATGGCAAAAAGAGCATCTAGTGAAAATCATTTCAAAAGATTAAATCAAGTAGAAGTCAGATGCACAAGCAATATAAGGGAGAAGTATACTTATAGGGGCTAGTCCCACCTGAGACCGATGCAAGTAAAGGAAACGTGTCATGATATGCAAAATGGAACGAGGAGACTTACATTGGGTTGACTCAAGCGGAGTCGCAAAAAGCAAAAAGGAAACATGCAATGCAATGGTGCAACAATCCTAAATAAGATGTCTCTAACATATAATCATATAAACAGGGACTATCCTAAAGAAATTGTGTCGTTGAAAATAAAGTTGTAAACCTAGAAAAATTCTAAGAGAAATGATAGAGATAGTACATGATACATAGGCACTAAGCCACATGTAGATGAGGCAAACCCATAAATCGAAGTCTGGATCCACGACATTCAATTCTCTACACCAAGACACCAAGAAATACCCAAGCATTGCAAATGTACAAGCAAACAAATGATATGCATGATAAACAAGAGAAAAATGTCATCAATCAAATTTCTAGATTCAGCAACCTCTAATGAATCCTATCAAAAGTGGTCTTAAACATGAGCTGGGTTAAAACCCTTTTTACAGAAAGTTATATACATATCTTAGGGAACTTCTCCAAAAAGTAGAACCTCTTTACCATTTTGAAGTTCAAGAAATGAGAGTTTTGGGAACAGTGGACCAGGACTGTCTACTATTCTTGTAAAAATCATAATTAATTCTACACATATCATGTAAAGCTCTATTTGGTGTCAAAAGAAATCTATTTCATCGTAGTTTATGACAAAAAATAATTTCATGGACATGTCATGATCTAAAGGTTACTGAAAAAGTATTTTAAACAGACTCTGTTATTATGGAAATTTGATATCATTTGACAAAGGAATATAAAACATAATAGAAGTTCATGAATTATGTTAATCAAGTTAATCTAAGATTTTGATCTCTCGTCAATTTATCCTAGAGGATTTCTAAACCAAGTTTTATTCATCAATTATTGTTGAGTGATCAAGGTATGACCATTTTGTATACATAATCATGATTGTATTTAAACTTAGAAAATTCCAAAATAGTTATATCAATTTTAGACGCTTAGAAAATGATCTTAAATCAATCGTATACTCACGATTTTAGATCGGCATATAGATACATGAGTTAGGAATCATCCAATCATCTCCAAAAAGTAGAATATCGATAACTATTATAGATTTTCTTAAATTCAAGCACAAAGAGACCATGTTCAAATCTGTTAACTGATTCCTCAACAATTTCTAAAAATAGCATATGGATCCTAAAAATTTTGAAAACGGATAGAATGAAAGATAATTCATCAAAGTTTACCCATAAAATTTGAAATCCATCAAACTATGGGTTTTGGTGGACCAAATCTTATGGACAAAATCAATCTATTTTGCTGAATTTTATCTAATTCATTTTAAAGTGTGAGGAAAATATCTTAGGTGTTGGTTGAAGCTTATTAGAGAGATCAAACTCATAGATCAACTTAATTATCCTGATTCTCAATCAATTTAGCCCTCAAGTTCTATGATGAACTTTGAATCATAGATCAAAGGGACTTACAAGTATCCTATTGGAGATCAAATTCAATAGGAATTCTAGGTAATAGGAATAATCAAGAGATAGGTATGAACATAGAATCATCCTTCTCATCGATCATACTTCCAAACCATCATAGAATTCAAAATAGATACATTTATATAGTCATGTATGCATGGATCTAAACTAAAATAGAAGAATGAAATCAAAATTGAGAATCAAAAGTGAAAATCAATCTCTAAGTAATAATAATCAACAAAATCAAAAGAGACTTGGATCTAGCTATGTGAATGTGTGAAGAACAAGAGAGGATGAAGATGAGTGTTTTAACAAATAAAACAAAAAGCTAAAATAGATCCAAGTCTTATAGATCTATATATATAAGTAGGAGAGATGAATTGTGATGTCTACCTCTTGGAGGATTCTCAATTATGCAATCAAAGTTGATTTGAAGAGTCATCTTCTTCAAGTGTTCTTCAAGTTCTTCAAGCACTCATCCATGGAAGTGAAGGGAGGCAATTGATGTCAAAATTGTGATCTAATTCTCTAATCTAATTATCTTAAGATTAGTTTAATTCATCATTCACTTCATCTCTCTAGAAATCTCTCTTAAATTGAAAGTATTTTGCAAGTATATTCACTTGTATGTACTTCTCTCTTGTGTGTACTTTCTTGTATATTCTCTTCTATATACTTCTATATGTACTTGTGTGTCAAACATGATCTTATATGGATCTAAATATAGAGTTTGAAAACTTAACTCTCATGTTTCAGGGTTAAAACAGGATTTCAGAGATCAAAAAAGGGTTAAAATGGTCATTTTGGTGCCTAAATGCAGTTTCCAAGCAATTTCCTCGCAGTGGGAGGCTTCTAGAAGGGTCTGGAACTCAAAAAGCTCAATAAAGGGAGCACTGTATAGGTAGTGGCTTAGGTGGAACCCGCCACCCCATAAGTGGGACCTGCCACCTACTTTTCTTCATCCTCTGGTTGCCCACAAGCCCTGTTTAAAATATTAGGTGCACTGCTTTTCCAGATTTTTATAAAAATACTTTTTGGTGTCCAAAATCGTCCGTTTATGTACCATTAGAAATCTGTCGAGTTGAATTTTAGTATAAAAATATTCCAAGAGGTTTTTAAATGAAAATTGAAGTCCAATTGAAGCCCGAAAGTCCTCCGGGACTTTCGTCGTCTTTTTGAAATGAAACGAGTTCTTTTCCAAAATTACTTTTAAATGTGCATCGATTTCGAACTTTTCTTTAAAATTAAATCTTTGCATACCTAGAATACTACATTTAGAACACTTCATGTTCATATAACCTCGAGTGAATATGAATTAAAGCAGGTTTTGTCATATATTGCATATGCTAGAACTTGTGCACTCAGCATATAGTTGAGCAATGGAGATTTACTCCATTACAGGTAAGAAGAAAGATAAGAAGAAGCGTGAGGAGTGAGGTCGAGGAATGCCGGGGAATCACACCTTGTTTATATTTTTGTTCATTTCCTAAACTTGTATAAGGATTTGGGAAGTTGTAATAGATTGTAATAGAATCATGGTTTAGTTCTATATTGTTGAAATCTTGTTTTCAGACACCTGTAATTATGTTTTAATCGTTAATATATCGTTGTGTTTGTGTTGGTTTTGAATCGGAGGAGTGTAGCTTGGAATGGTGCAGAGAATTAGTGTACTGATGCCAATCAATCGACTGGTTTTCGATACAGTCGATTGGATCGTTGGTTTGAACTGAACACTGCTTTGATATGTGGGGATCAGTCGACTGGGTTGAGAAAACAGTCGATTGGATGAGGTCCCTGAACACCATTTTCTGCTAGAATAGAGTATGACCAGACACCTTTAGTTGTCTGATAATTTTGGGCACCAGTCGACTGGGTCCCTGATACAGTCGACTGGACTGAACTGGACTGTTGATCTCTTAAACTTACTGCTTTTGATGGTCAGTCGACTGGACCTCTTTTTTCATAATTGAGTGCCTTTGAGAAGTGTTTCATTTAGGCAAAACTTTTTATGACTCTATTTCTAGTGGATTTGACTTATGCTTCTGCTGCTATTTGCTTTAATGAACTGGATAAGCCTTGATAGCGTGCCATGTGTCCTGTTTTCGTACGTTAGCGAGATGGGTCGTGACAGCCTTACATTCTAGGATATTTGGTAGTAAAACTTTCCTTTCTCCAGTATTAGTTCTCTAATGTTTTAATTAGTTCTTCTGAGTCAAAAAAGACTGGAGGAAGACCATAATTTGTTGTAATCTTTTATTTTATTTTTTGAATTTAAACAGATTGTGTTTTTTTTTTTTTTTGTTGTAATCTTTTTTTCGAATTAAATAGATTGTTTTTTTCCCGAATTTGAACAAATGGTGTTTGATTAGTACATTGACACGACTAAAAAGTTGTGCGCTCTTGTGCAACACCTAAGTGTAGGTGATCGTGCAAGTAATATAGTACTGGAAGTCCAGGTCGATCCCACAGGGAAGGAATAGGAAGAAAATATACTAAGTTACAACCTAAAGAAAAGAAAATAAAAATGAATGATTGGAGGTTCTAATGAATCCTAATTAATTAAATTAAACTAAATATTAAACTAAAGCATAAAGAAACATAACTAATTAAACAGATAATTTAAAGGTGTTGGAAATACGTGAATCCACATTGATCCTCACCATCTACCATGCATACTCATTAACGCTCTATGGAGTTCATTCCTTTTCAGCATTCCGTATTTTTCTAAAGATAAAGAATCAGTAGCCCTTTCATGACCGGGACTACATCATCACAAGTGATTTAAAATACTTGGAAGACGGTTTAAAACAATGGTAATTACTTGCACTCTAAATGGTGTTAGCATTCAAAGTGGTTTTCAAAAGTCATTGAAGAAAATAGCCTTAAGGCTTTAAGTTCTAAAAATTGTTGTGACAAACTGAGCTCATTGGGACAATTTGATGACAGATTTCTGAAACAGAAAGTCATGGAATACTTAAAAGAATCATCTCAGAATTTAACATGTTCGATCGATTGAAGCGCTCTCGATCGATCGGACTGCATCATCCTTCAATCGATCGAAATGTCTTCGATCGCTTGACTATGGCTCTAGTTCGATCGATCGAAATACCTTCGATCCATCGAGCCCAAGGCTTCTAAAGATTGCATGACAGAGGTTGAAAATCAATGTTTCATCACACATTTCCAATGTCTAAACTACGAAAACATGATTAAATTAATACAGCAACAGTAAACTAAGGCGATCATAATAACTAGAGTAATAAATAATGAAATAAAGAAAAGGGACGTTAAACCTGTAATAATCTGATTATAACTTGAAACAAACTTGAAATCTTCAATAACATTTAGTATAGCAATGGAAAAGAGGAAAAATAATATGAATCTAACCTAACCTACTCCTAATCTAACCCGAAAACTATCCTAAACTGTTGTTTTCTACGTTTCGGAGCGTCCTCTCTTCGTCTGGAGTCAAAATGACTTATATATAGAGTTCCCGTAGAGTTTACGCAACTTTTAGATGAATATAAAGTTCGATCGATCAAGCTTAGTTCGATCGATCGAAGGTTCGATCGATTGAACTCTCCTCAATCGCTTGAACTTCTCTGATTTTGACAGCTCTGCGCACCGATGGTAGAATGGCCATAACTTTTCACTCGGACCTCGGATTGACCTCCCGTTTGTGGCCACGTGACCATAACTCAAAGATCTACATTTTATATCGCTGGTAAAATCTTCCAAATCTGAAGTCTTCATTGTCAAAATTGGCATTTTCCCAGCTGCTTCTGTTGTTCTCTTCACCAGAATCACTTTTCTTAAGCTTCACTTCATTGATTTACATTCTAATACCTATAAAATAACGTATAAACATATGTTTTAGCATTAACACAATAAAAAGAACATTGTTATTAGAATGCACCTAAATGTAGGGACTTTAGGGATAAAAGTATGCATAAAAGACCATGTAATACGCTATAAATATGTACTTTTCACCTCGAATCATACATCTCGTATTTGATTGCAATTTGCAACTTGTGTTGTTTATAGTTAAATTATTTTGGAAGGCAATTGTATAGGTACAAAAAAATAGGCTCTTTTTTTAAAAGTCTTTCAAATAAATTGTCACTAATATTTTTCTCAATTAAACTAGATGGCAAAATCATAAATTGTTACCGACATTGCCACTGCTCAGAACAGTGACAAAATTAAAATAATTGTCACCAACATTGTCTCTACTAAGAGCAGTGACAAAATTAAATTATTATCACCGCTTAGAGCAGAGACAAATTTCAAATTATTATCACAGTTCATAGCAGTGATAAAAGGAAGAAAATTAACCCTTTAAGGGGTCCTCAAATGGGCAGTGACAATCGAAATTGTCACTGATAAATATTTTTTGTCACCCCCAAAATTGTCACGGTCAAGAGCAGTGACAAAGACCCTTTGTCACCTCCCAGAGCAATGACAAATCGGCCATTCTAGTGCAGTGATATCTCCAATCGTGTCTCTAATGGAGAGAGAGAGAGAGAGAGAGAGAGAGAGAGAGAGAGAGAGAGAGAGAGAGAGAGAACATAAATTAATTGTATTCTCCTTGCATTACTTGTGTAGCTCTCCTCATCAAACTATATTATATATAAGAGGAGACCGACTAGGTTTTAAATAGGGACTTCCAAATTTCTATCTACATGAGTCATTCTAACATTCTAACAGGACTGGACTGTCACGCCCCGACGTAGCATAATTCAGGAAAGCATTTAATTTCCTTTATGGACTCGTAGGTCGTGACAAGTGAGTATGACCAATTGTCCCTGCAACAAATAACTTAACAACATTTCTAAAGCAAAGGATACTAACAGAACATAAGCTCCGAAATAAAAAAACTTACTAAACTATTACAACAGTCATAGTCTTAGGCACAAAACGCCTTATTCAAAAGTCCAAACTAGTTTATTACAAAACCCAAATTAAAAGACTTAGGAAATATAAAGTAGCCTCCTGGAAAGTCTCCTGACTCTAAGTAGCATAGTCAAAATACCCTGGCTTCTCCTGACCCTGAAAATCTGGACATACAGTCCAGGACGCATCAACGCCGTCAGCTTATGAAAGCTGGTGAGCAAAATAAACAAGTGCTCGCAATGTATATATAAGCATATAAACAACGGTGCAATTTAACTTTTAAAAGCAATAACTTCAAGGTTCCAATTCCAACATAAGCTACGGGGGAATAAAGAAAGCAATAAATATGTGACCATGCGTGAATAATGTAACACCTCATCTTTCTGACTCTTTTCTCTCAACAAAACTCAACACAACCAAACCATTATCTTAGATACCAGGAATACTATCCGATCGATATCCAAAAGAGCACACCAAACCATCGCTTCAGATACCAGGAATAATATCCGATCAATATCCGAAACAAGCGCCTTAGATACCAGGAATAATATCCGATCGATATCTAAGCCGTACACAACACTACCACCATCGCTTCGGATATCAGGAATACTATCCGATCAATATCCGAAACGCGCGCCTTAGATACCAGGAATACTATCCGATCGATATCTAAGTCGTACACAACACTGTCGCCTCCAATACCAGGAATAATATCCGATCGATATTGAGGTCGCACAACTAGAACGCCACTCTTTACTCTTTTCACACAACCTCAACCCTAATATGTATGTCAATGTTTCATAAATAACACCATTAATAAATCACATGAATGTCATCAAACTTTAAACATAAAGGAATTCACAGAATTAAAGAAATAATACGCGTACGGGGATTGAAAATTCGTAATTCATTGCCTTAATCATTTTAAACATAACTAATAGCATTCAAAAAAAAAACTGCTACTGAAATCCTCGTTTTCTGTCCAAACGGTGCAGAATCTGAGAAAATTGCATTAGACGAAAAGTGTGCAGAATCGAGTTTTACTTGGGACAACGCGGGCAGAACCTTAAATTTCATTCGTTTTCCTAACAAAAGTCTGAAAACAAAATTCTGCTACTGTTAAAATTAAAAGAGAAAATATTAGATTGAATTTCTAATATACTTTGAAGTAATGCCATTAAAAATGAGTTATAATTTGTATACATGAATTACATATCAACAGAAAGCTCTTTGAGTCTAGTTTCCAACGCTTCAAACCGTGCGCGTTTTCGAGTTTCCTAGAGGAAGATATGGTCGTTTTAGTAAAAGCCGTCAATGCTGAAAAATGTCAATCGATTGACAAAAGTGTCAATCGATTGAATGACATGTCAATCGATTGGAACACATGTCAATCGATTGAATAACATGTCAATCGATTGGATATGTTTCCAATCGATTGGTATCAGCAGTTTCTCCCCTGTTACGAATTTGAAGCCTGTTTTTGACCCATTTCTCAATTCTGTTCCAACCAAGACATGTAATATATGGATTTCTTCGTTTTTCCGCGTAGATTAAGAATACGCGATCGGTTTTAACTAATTTCAATCGTAGCTCTCGGATTTCACGTAAAACCGAGAGGTGACAAAACTTTGAATTAATGGTACGTCGCGATACGGATGAATTAAGCCGTAGTATTCGAAACACAGCTTATTGGGACTAAGATCTTTCATTCCCAATTCACAGAATTGATTTTGGTTAACTTTTGTAAAACTCCAATTTTTAAGCTTTAATGGTGTATCTATATATATACACATATACACACATATATACACTGAAATATACATATATAAACTTTGGGAGTGAGTTTATAATACTCACAGAGGCTAATTATACAGAAAATTAAAGGCCGAGAACTTCCGCCGTAATGATCCGTCGTTGAGAGATTTTTCCCGATCTTGATTTGATCTTGAGATATATATATATAACTATGTATGTGTATCTGTATATGTATATACTGTATGTGTGTTATGTGTGTTATCTGTGTGTGTGTGTTATCTGCCGAGAGAGAGAGAAAGAGCTGCAGAGAGTCTGTTGAGAGATAAATGAGAGATGGATCCAATGGGGGGAATTAGTGGGTGTATAAATGCTATGAACTCAATTAGACTCCACTCACAAAACACTACACACACATTCCACTAAACACAGCACACACTGCACTAATTCCTTGGGTGTTTTTCCATGTGTACACAA
Source organism: Hydrangea macrophylla (assembly GCA_033977485.1). Classification (NCBI taxonomy): domain Eukaryota; kingdom Viridiplantae; phylum Streptophyta; class Magnoliopsida; order Cornales; family Hydrangeaceae; genus Hydrangea; species Hydrangea macrophylla. The sequence continues at coordinate 38,500,191 of CM066990.1, forward strand.
GATACCCTTGTGTGTGTTGAGCTCACGCAATGATACACACACACAGGTAAAAATATACTGCCCATTTCCAAAACTGGTATTTTACGGTTGAAATAAAAATACAGAAAATTATATTAATGTAGGAATTCAATTCCCGGTTATACAAAAATATAAATATCGATTTTGAAACCATAGAAAATGTTTTAAAAATTACGGTTTGACCCCAGATAATTATTACAAAGAGAAATTAAATTAAAATACTCATGGAAATAAAATGCAATATTTATTTATTAATGATAATAAAATACAGGGCGTTACACCCTACCCACCTTAACAGAGATTTCGCCCCGAAATCTGAGCTAACTAATCCTGAAACAACTCGGGGTATCTAGTCCTCATGTCTGACTCTAACTCCCATGACGCCTCTCCTTCGTCATGATGCCTCCACTGAACCTTAACCAAAGGAACGTCTCTTCTTCTCAGCCTCTTGATACTCTGGTCAAGAATCCTCACAGGTCTATCCTTGTAGACAACATTCTGACTCGTCTCAATATCATCAAAATTAACCACATGTGAAGGGTCCCGTATGTATTTCCTTAACATACTAACATGGAACACATTATGAACACCAGACATCTTTGGTGGCAACGCGAGCCGATAAGCCACTTTCCCAACACGCTCCAAAATCTCGAACGGTCCGATGAAACGAGGTGCCAACTTCCCTCTCTTCTGACCAAAACGTATTATTCCACGAACAGGTGAAACCTTAAGGAGTACGTGATCTCCAATACTGAACTCCAAGTCCTTTCGACGTCGATCCGCATAACTCTTGTGTCTACTTTGTGCAGTTTTCATCCTTTCCTTGACCAGTGAAATCTTCTCATTGGTCTCTCTCACCAAATCTGGTCCTAACAGTTCTGTATCTCCCACTTCAGCCCAACACAATGGAGATCGACATGGCCGTCCGTACAAAGCTTCGAACGGCGCCATTCCAATACTCGAGTGATAACTGTTGTTATATGCAAATTCAACCAAAGGTAAGTGCGTCTCCCAAGATTCTTCAAAGTCAATTGCACAAGCTCTGAGCATATCTTCCATAATCTGATTAACACGCTCGGTCTGCCCATCGGTCTGAGGATGGAATGCAGTACTCATCTTGAGCGAAGTTCCCATAGCCTTTTGCAGACTTTCCCAAAATCCCGAGGTAAAACGTGCATCGCGGTCTGATACAATTGACACAGGCGCACCGTGCAGTCGCACCACTTGCTGTAGGTACATTCGACTCATCCTTTCTACTGGGTAAGTCATATTGTACGCGATAAAGTGTGCAGACTTCGTCAAACGATCCACAATTACCCAAATCGCGTCATGATTCTGTTGTGACCGGGGTAATCCAACCACGAAATCCATAGTTATGTGCTCCCACTTCCATCCCGGAACAGGTAAGGGTTGCAACAATCCCGAGGGTCTCTGATGTTCGGCCTTCACTTGTTGACAAGTCAAACATTTAGACACAAACTCGGCTACTTCTCGTTTCATCCCTTCCCACCAGAAGTTTCTCTTCAGGTCTTTATACATCTTTGTTCCTCCTGGGTGTACTGTCAGTCTCGATTTATGTGCTTCTTCGAGAATTTCTTTTTTCAAACCTCCTGAATCTGGCACACACAATCTGTCTCGACATCGGTATCCTCCATCGGCCCCAACCTTCCATTCTGTCGGGTCCTTCTCTAACATCTTGGCGAACCATGCTTGAAACTTCTCATCTTCCTTCTGGGCTTCGATGATTCGACTCACAAGTGTTGGTTGTACTACCAAGCATCCAAAGTGTTGCCCGATACTTTCCTCAGAAATCTGCACATCAAATTCTGTTATTGTCTCCAAGGCTTTCCATTCCCTCAACATCAATGAAGCAATCATTCCTTGAGGTTTCCGGCTTAGGGCGTCAGCGACTACGTTTGCCTTACCGGGGTGGTACTCTAATGTGAAGTCGTAGTCCTTGATCAGTTCCATCCACCGACGTTGCCTCATGTTCAACTCCTTCTGAGTAAACAAATACTTAAGGCTTTTGTGGTCTGAGAACAAATCAAATTTCTCCCCATAGAGGTAGTGTCTCCAGATCTTAAGCGCGAACACTACTGCTGCCAGCTCTAAATCATGAGTTGGGTAGTTCAATTCATTCGGCTTCAACTGTCTTGAACCATAGGCGATAACCTTTCCGTCTTGCATAAGGACACATCCCAATCCTTGATACGAGGCGTCACTAAAAATAGTGAACTTCTCACCATCCCTTGGTATCGCAAGCACTGGCGCTGTTGTCAATTTCTCTTTCAATTTCAGAAAAGCGCGTTCATGCTTATCAGTCCATTCAAACTTCAAATCTTTCTTAGTCAAACCAGTTAACGGGGCTGCTATCTTTGAGAAACCTTCCACAAATCTCCGATAGTAACCCGCTAGTCCCAGAAAACTTCTGACTTCTGTAGCATTGGTCGGCCGAGTCCAATTCGCCACTGCATCGGTCTTTGATGAGTCAACCGCGATTCCTTGTTGAGAGATCACATGCCCGAGAAACTTAACTTCCTGAAGCCAGAATTCACACTTGCTGAATTTAGCATACAGGCGGTGATCCTTGAGAGTCTGCAACACGATCTTCAGATGTTGTTCATGCTCTTCCTCTGACTTGGAATAGATCAAAATATCATCAATAAAGACAATAACGAACTGATCTAAGTATGGCTTGAATACTCTGTTCATCAAGTCCATAAACACAGCTGGAGCATTTGTCATCCCAAACGGCATTACTAAGAACTCATAGTGTCCGTATCTCGTCCTGAAAGCAGTCTTAGGTATGTCTTCCTTCCGCACCCTCAACTGGTGATACCCTGACCGTAGATCAATTTTAGAAAAGGTCGTGGCTCCTTGCAACTGATCAAACAGATCGTCTATCCGAGGTAAAGGATACTTATTCTTGATAGTAACCTTATTCAGTTCTCGGTAGTCAATACACAGCCGCATTGACCCATCCTTCTTCTTCACAAACAACACTGGTGCTCCCCAGGGTGAAGTACTTGGACGAACAAAACCTAACTTCTCAAGTTCTTGAACTTGTTCCTTCAGCTCCAACAACTCTGTAGGGGCCATCCTGTAGGGAACCTTGGTTATAGGTCGAGTACCTGGCACTAATTCCACACAGAATTCTATGTCCCTTTCCGGCGGTAATCCTGAAATATCTCGGAATACTTCCTCGAACTCTTTGATTACCGGTATAGATGATACTGTCACCTCTGCACTGACAACCTCAATGTTTGCTAGGCATCTAGTGAGGAACATATCACCCGAAGGGTTACATTGGAAATCGAAGAGTTGATTCCCCTCGTCCGCAAATGTGATCTTTTTCTTTGCACAATCCAACTTCGCATGATTCTTCTCGAGCCAATCCATTCCCAGGATTATATCGAACTCCTTCATCGACAGAACCACCAATCTCGCCAAAAGGTCGCGGTCTCCAAACCGAAGAGGACAATCCTTACACACATGTAATAACTTGACTGTGGTCCCTAAGGGTGAGACAGCACTCAAAGCTTCCTCTAAACGATGCGGTATGATACCCAACTTCTGAACGATCTTAACAGATATAAAAGAATGTGTAGCACCCGTGTCGAATAAAACTTTAACATGAGAGTTAAACAAAGTTAGAGTACCTTCCACTGCTCGTTGCTCGGGCGGTCCCTCCTCATTGGTACCTTCTTCATACCCTGTCTCCTCATAGCCAGCAGCCTCGGGAATGACAGCATTTAGACGGGCTTGTCCTTGCTGACCATAGTTACCTTTCCTAGGAGCCTTGCATTCTGGACTTATGTGACCTGGCATGCCACAATTATAGCACACAACTCCTGATCGATCCGAACGCCTAGGTGCTCTGCAATCTTTAGCTCGATGACCGGGAACTCCACAATTGAAGCAGTTGTTGTTTTTGGCCCCTTCTATTGCTAGAGGCTGATATTGCTGAACTGCTTGTGTCTGTTGAGGTTTCTTCCCTCCATCCCAGGTCCTTTTCTGTCCTTGAGGGTACCCTGGTTTCTGTCCGGGATAACCCTTTTGCGGAGGTCGATTTCCAAGCGGCTTCGAATTCTGACACCCATCATTCTCTAACCCCGTAGCCAATCTCACCAGAGCTTCAAATGACTGGCCCAGATGCCCCATAGTCAAATGTCTGAGAGACAGGTTGAGACCTCGGTGATACTTCTTGATTTTCCTCTGGGGTGTGTCCACCATATGTGGAGCAAAGCGAGACAGACGCTCAAATCGAGTAGTGTACTCTCGGACAGTCAGATTCCCTTGAGTCAACTCCATAAACTCTTTTTCCCTCTTGTCCTTCTCTTCTTCGGGGAAATACTTCTCGAGAAACCTTTCCTTGAACACCACCCACGGCATTCTCCTTGCAGCTTCTTCCCCTATGGTCGCCTTTTCTGCATCCCACCAATCAGCCGCTGCATAAGACAACTGAAAGATAGCCAGACGCTTCTTTTCCAGATCAGTGCACTCTATGGTCTCAAAGATACGCTCCATCTGACGTAGCCACTGTTCCGCTTGCCAGGGTTCATCAGTTCCAGCAAAATACTCAGGTCGCAGAGCGCGAAACTCCTTGAGAAGCTTGTCTCCAGTCTGGTGGGCTTGCCTCCCATTCCCGTTGTAATCCCCATTCTGATTATTGTTCCTTGCGTTCTGATCACTAACCCTCTCCAACCTCCTTACAAAAGCTTCGAACATCCCGGTTGGATCTATTACTGGCGGTGCATCTTCAATAGCGGGACGATTCCTGAGATTTCTTCTAGCCATCTGATCGAGAGAACGGTACCTATCCATCAATCAACAGAATTCGGTCAACCTCTTGAGAAGAAAGAAAATTCTAAACGATAGAAAGCGACTAGACACGGAATAAAGTCGAACTATCTTATCTCAATTCTATCTTAACGGGAGATCTTATGTGGTCTGGACAATTGGTCGAGCCATAACCTGGCTCTGATACCAAAAAGCCTGTCACGCCCCGACGTAGCATAATTCAGGAAAGCATTTAATTTCCTTTATGGACTCGTAGGTCGTGACAAGTGAGTATGACCAATTGTCCCTGCAACAAATAACTTAACAACATTTCTAAAGCAAAGGATACTAACAGAACATAAGCTCCGAAATAAAAAAACTTACTAAACTATTACAACAGTCATAGTCTTAGGCACAAAACGCCTTATTCAAAAGTCCAAACTAGTTTATTACAAAACCCAAATTAAAAGACTTAGGAAATATAAAGTAGCCTCCTGGAAAGTCTCCTGACTCTAAGTAGCATAGTCAAAATACCCTGGCTTCTCCTGACCCTGAAAATCTGGACATACAGTCCAGGACGCATCAACGCCGTCAGCTTATGAAAGCTGGTGAGCAAAATAAACAAGTGCTCGCAATGTATATATAAGCATATAAACAACGGTGCAATTTAACTTTTAAAAGCAATAACTTCAAGGTTCCAATTCCAACATAAGCTACGGGGGAATAAAGAAAGCAATAAATATGTGACCATGCGTGAATAATGTAACACCTCATCTTTCTGACTCTTTTCTCTCAACAAAACTCAACACAACCAAACCATTATCTTAGATACCAGGAATACTATCCGATCGATATCCAAAAGAGCACACCAAACCATCGCTTCAGATACCAGGAATAATATCCGATCAATATCCGAAACAAGCGCCTTAGATACCAGGAATAATATCCGATCGATATCTAAGCCGTACACAACACTACCACCATCGCTTCGGATATCAGGAATACTATCCGATCAATATCCGAAACGCGCGCCTTAGATACCAGGAATACTATCCGATCGATATCTAAGTCGTACACAACACTGTCGCCTCCAATACCAGGAATAATATCCGATCGATATTGAGGTCGCACAACTAGAACGCCACTCTTTACTCTTTTCACACAACCTCAACCCTAATATGTATGTCAATGTTTCATAAATAACACCATTAATAAATCACATGAATGTCATCAAACTTTAAACATAAAGGAATTCACAGAATTAAAGAAATAATACGCGTACGGGGATTGAAAATTCGTAATTCATTGCCTTAATCATTTTAAACATAACTAATAGCATTCAAAAAAAAAACTGCTACTGAAATCCTCGTTTTCTGTCCAAACGGTGCAGAATCTGAGAAAATTGCATTAGACGAAAAGTGTGCAGAATCGAGTTTTACTTGGGACAACGCGGGCAGAACCTTAAATTTCATTCGTTTTCCTAACAAAAGTCTGAAAACAAAATTCTGCTACTGTTAAAATTAAAAGAGAAAATATTAGATTGAATTTCTAATATACTTTGAAGTAATGCCATTAAAAATGAGTTATAATTTGTATACATGAATTACATATCAACAGAAAGCTCTTTGAGTCTAGTTTCCAACGCTTCAAACCGTGCGCGTTTTCGAGTTTCCTAGAGGAAGATATGGTCGTTTTAGTAAAAGCCGTCAATGCTGAAAAATGTCAATCGATTGACAAAAGTGTCAATCGATTGAATGACATGTCAATCGATTGGAACACATGTCAATCGATTGAATAACATGTCAATCGATTGGATATGTTTCCAATCGATTGGTATCAGCAGTTTCTCCCCTGTTACGAATTTGAAGCCTGTTTTTGACCCATTTCTCAATTCTGTTCCAACCAAGACATGTAATATATGGATTTCTTCGTTTTTCCGCGTAGATTAAGAATACGCGATCGGTTTTAACTAATTTCAATCGTAGCTCTCGGATTTCACGTAAAACCGAGAGGTGACAAAACTTTGAATTAATGGTACGTCGCGATACGGATGAATTAAGCCGTAGTATTCGAAACACAGCTTATTGGGACTAAGATCTTTCATTCCCAATTCACAGAATTGATTTTGGTTAACTTTTGTAAAACTCCAATTTTTAAGCTTTAATGGTGTATCTATATATATACACATATACACACATATATACACTGAAATATACATATATAAACTTTGGGAGTGAGTTTATAATACTCACAGAGGCTAATTATACAGAAAATTAAAGGCCGAGAACTTCCGCCGTAATGATCCGTCGTTGAGAGATTTTTCCCGATCTTGATTTGATCTTGAGATATATATATATAACTATGTATGTGTATCTGTATATGTATATACTGTATGTGTGTTATGTGTGTTATCTGTGTGTGTGTGTTATCTGCCGAGAGAGAGAGAAAGAGCTGCAGAGAGTCTGTTGAGAGATAAATGAGAGATGGATCCAATGGGGGGAATTAGTGGGTGTATAAATGCTATGAACTCAATTAGACTCCACTCACAAAACACTACACACACATTCCACTAAACACAGCACACACTGCACTAATTCCTTGGGTGTTTTTCCATGTGTACACAAGATACCCTTGTGTGTGTTGAGCTCACGCAATGATACACACACACAGGTAAAAATATACTGCCCATTTCCAAAACTGGTATTTTACGGTTGAAATAAAAATACAGAAAATTATATTAATGTAGGAATTCAATTCCCGGTTATACAAAAATATAAATATCGATTTTGAAACCATAGAAAATGTTTTAAAAATTACGGTTTGACCCCAGATAATTATTACAAAGAGAAATTAAATTAAAATACTCATGGAAATAAAATGCAATATTTATTTATTAATGATAATAAAATACAGGGCGTTACATGGACACACCCATGGATGCCCCAATTTAAATACCCAAAGTCCAACACATCTGAAACCCAAAAAATAGGCCCAGCCCAGCCTGGAGGCAGGCTAGGCGGTGCCTAAGGCCCCAAAACTTTAAGGGCCTCCAAATCTTAGATAAATGTATACTAGTAGTCTTACTTTAAGCCCAAAGGCCCCCAAATACTCCCTAAGTTTGCTAAATCTAAAAGGCCCCCAAACTATTTTAAAGCCCAAGCCCAGCTTATTCTTAGTAAAACTAAAGTAATGATTTTGGCTCTTTTGGGTTTGTATGAGGAACTGTTGTGGGTTTTCAAGTTTGTGAGTGAGAGTGAGAGAGAATTAAACAGTCACCTTAAGAGCTTAGCTTAAGTCCTAGGCAAATTGTAAAAGTCCCAAAACAGACCCTAGCCCTTGCGTCATAGGGAACTTAACTCTAAAACTTTCCTTCCTCTCTCATAGTCTCTTAGAGTGGAATGTTTTGCAAGTTTGGGTTGTAATTGCTGCAGGGCTGGCCCTGACCATTTGGGGGTCCTAGGCGAGCTCTTCAAGTGAGGCCCCTTTGTAACGGACCAATATGAGAGTTCACAGCAGTGACCCTAATTTTTTTTTAATTATTTACCCATTTTTTAGGTAAGGTCTTCTGTATTAAAAATATTACAGTTCTTTTTTTCTTTTTCTTGTGATGTTTTACAATCGTTTTAAAAGTTGTGAGATTTGGTATTGGTAAGAAAAACACTTTTTGTTATTTAAAAAGGAAACTTATGAAAAATAGGAAGGAAAGAATAATGCTATGCTTCCCAAATTTTGTGTCAAATGGTTCCCAAATACATGTGGCGGTAAGACCACCTTCAATAATGGTGGGAGAACTTCAAAATCCTCCAATTAAAATTAGGTGGGCCTACTACCACGTGTTTGAGAACCACTGAGGATACAAAATTTGATAAGCATAACATTACTCATATTTTAAATATTATTAGTTTTCGATATTATTAATCATGGATGAAACACAAGGGAAAATACCAGAGAATTAATTTTTCTCTTTTGATTTCCTTACTTCTTCTCTCTCCATCACTAAGGCTTAGTTTGGCCCCCACGTGACTTTTTAAAAAGAGCTTATGAAATTTATTACTAAGTTGTTTGATAATTTTATACAACACTTTACTCTTTAAAAAGGCATCATAAAACCAAAAAGCAATCTTGAGCTTTTAAAAGCTCCATTCTAGATCTTTTAAAAGCTCCCCCAAAAAAGCCCCAAGTTCAATTTTTGCAAAGCTCATAAACTAGTTACCAAATAAATTAATATGAAATCATGCTTTAAAAAAGGAGAAGCACCAAAATGGGGGCCAAACTAAGCCTAAATCCATGAACCAAATAAAGCCTAATAGTAATAAGGGTTGATTGTTGATTAAAATTTGTAAAGTTAGTATGATGGTAAAAACAACTTGGGTGGGCTAAACTAAAAGATGAGATGAAATTGAGTTGGGACAAATAATTAGGGTGTGTTGGATTTCAGTGGGCCAATATTTTATATGTAGTTATTTTTTCTAAATTGTGGGGTTGGTCTTTTGGACTAACATATTACACATATAAAAAAAAAATTTCAAAATTTAGACCTTATAATTTTCCTTAATCAAATTGGGGCCCTAATTAAACACCAAAAATTGGAGGTCCTAGGCGATGGTCGCCTACGTCGCCTATGCCCTGGGCCAGCCCTGAATTGTCATCCTTTTGGACCTCCTAATAAAATGCTAATTTGATGTAAAAAAAAAACATAAAATCTATTGGGATAATGCATATATATCATATATATTTTGCATGGGTAATCATGACAAAGCCGCGATCCATTTAGTAGTTTAAACAAAAGGGGAGTGTTGAATTGTGTAACCTTAAAACTTCTAAAAGTTGTGGTTGGCAAGAATTGATTGGTCCAACAAATCAATGGTGTTCAAATTGAAGTGAACTTCTTCACTTGATCACATGGCTGGGACTTGCTAGGTGGTGATACATATGTGTATAAATATGCCATATATTGTAGAAGAATTTGAATCACTTGGCTAGAGAGTGGTGATGAGAGAGGGTACTCCTTTGGGGCATGGAACATTAATCATTGGGTTTTCTGTGAGGGGTGTTTACAGCGTTATAGGGATGTGAGCATTGTGAGATAGAGAGCGTGTGGGTGTAGGCTGGAGTTTGACAGAACTACATAGAAATCTGTGTGTTTTTTCTTTGGTATGCATATTTAATTACTGTTTATGTTTGTGTTTATTTGAAAGAATTTGATTCCGCGTATTCGATTCCCAACAAAATCAAATGTACACATAACTATATTTAAATAGAACAAAAAAAATTAACCTCAAAAACGCTGCCCCAAAACCCCGTAAAGCCTAAGAGCCCCCATTTTAGACTTGGCCTTGGCCGCCAAACCCTCAGGTCTGCCCTGCCCAAAAGAGTTATATTTGGGGCACTAACAATATCCACTAACACTTAATAACACACTCTATCTCTCTCCTAGTGGCATTGTGGGGTCTGCAGTGGACCCCGCAGTACCACTAGGAGAGAGATAAAGTGTGTTAGTAAGTGTTAGTGGATTTTGTTAGTGCCCCTAGCATTGCCCTGCCCAAAAAGAACAACAATAATGCTACATCAACCGAACTACACCGAAGATATGCACCGAAGTAAGTGGGTCCCCACTGTTTTACACCAAAATTTGGTTTGGGCGAGTCAAAAACTCAAAGTGTTTAACCCAATTCGTTTGAATTAAAATACCCAAGAAGGCTCAAAACCTTTCTCTCTCCTCTCCTCTCCTCTCCTCTCCTCTACCAAATTGTAAGAAGAAGAAGAAGACCACTGGTACGATTTGGGAGATTTACCATTGACAACCAAAGGTACTCTCTCTCTCTCTCTCACTCTCTCTCTCTCTCTCTCTCTCTCTCTCTCAAAATCTTCACTCTTTCTCTCTTCTCATGCGCTTAGAATTGTATAAGGGGTTCAATTTGGGGACCATTGCTGCGATTTGGGGGAGAAGCCGGCGATTTACCATTGAAAACCAAAGGTGCTCTCTCTCTCTCTCTCTCTCGCTCTCTCTCTCTCTCTTTCTCTCTCTCTCTCTCAAAATCTTCACAAGTTCTCTCTTCTCATGTGCTTAGCCCTACGAGTAGGTTCGATTTGGGGACCATTGATTTCTTTTCAGTTTTTGGGTTCTCATTTAAAAATGAACTTAAGAGATCTGTAACTAGCTTTCACAGAGACAAAATCAATAAATGTCTAAAAAAAAATGGCTGATCTAAGCAACAATTCCAATCAATCTCTACTGTGATGGTGGAAACTCTGGTACTTAGGGAAAAAACCTAAATCTTGAAATGAAGCCCTAAGTAATTACCTGAAGAACATATGTGACAAGGGGGTTAGGCTAAGCCATGTCAATGTAGTCTACTTGTGCAAAATTAACTATACTTGTTGAATGTAGTCTACTTGTTCAGAATTAACTATACTTGAAGTCTATTCTTGTTCAAAATCAAAATGGTTGAGATCTGATGAACTTGCCATGAGATGATGAGATGATGAAATGGTTCAAAATCGATTATGTTAAGTGTTCTATTTCGTCTGCTAAGGACTGTATATGTTTTTCTATGGAACTCAGTGTTGAACACAATTTGATGATAAAACAGGCTAATTGATTAATGTTGAAGCATTCTTAGCAGACCTTCAAAAGAGGTTTGGAAAGCTTTAGACTACCATAAGCATTCTAAGCAGACCTTTAATGTAGTCTACTTGCCGAAGCTTTGCACACTACAATCACCACTATAATAAGCTTGTAAGCATTGTATTTCTAAGCATTGTTTATAAGGTTCAACAATACTTATTTATTTCTTATAATTTCCCACAAATACAATGCATTGATAGTATATGTGTGTGCAGTGCTGCTTTCTGCACTTATTCTTACTGGAATGTGAGCTTTTTAGCAAAACTAATGCTCAACATGTTGCTTAAGGTTAAATCTTTATTTACACACAATTCAACAGAACTTTTCTTTCTGCAGGTTGAACCTTCACTAATGAACTTGTCTGATTTTGTCTCTAGCTGGAAGAACCATGAGAAGCTCAAGCTTCCTGCTTAAAGTGGAGTTTTGTTTGTATACGTATTTTAGCTAACAAAGAGACAGGTCGCTATCACGATGGAGTGTTAAGAGTGAAGGAATTTCTTACCTCAATTTGCAGATAGATTTTTTATTTTTATTTTTATTTTTATTTTTGCTTTTGTTTGTTACTAAATATGCGGAGGTGACCACTAATTGTTCCATTCCCTGGAGCAACAGTGACACTTTGTGTTTAACATTAGAACAAATGCTAATCATAATTGATTTTCTAGCAATTGATTGTTAAGTTCAAGTCTTTTTTTTTTTTGCTGAGAAATTGTTTAGTCTAGATGCTAATTGATGGGAAAGTTTTCCAGAGGCGGGCAGATTGTCCGTTTAAATAGTGTGGTGACTGGTGAATTGTCCTTGAAAAGAAAGGGTTGATAATTTTATTTCAATAATGCTACACACACAATCAAATGCACAACCAATTGCACAACATTGCTTAAAGTGTGTTGGACTGTGTGCTAAAAAGCCTGTACACACACTGCACATCATTTTGTGTGTACAGGCTTTTTAGCACACAGTCCAACATTTTTAAGCAGTGTTGTGCAATTGGTTGTGCATTTGGTTGTGTGTGTGTAGCATTACTCATTTTATTTCCAGTTCACTGATCTGTGTTCATCATTTTTGTTTGTAGCATTGCTCTGGCATACGGTTCAGAGCATTCAGTTGGTTACTGAATGTAGAGATGACTTCTTTGTTATTTATTTATTTATTATTTTTTCGGGTCAAACCTTCTTTGTTATTTCATGTTGCAAGTTTTTTATTCTCTCTCTCTCTCTCTCTCTCTCTCTCTCTCTCTCTCTCTCTCTCTCCAGAACTGTGATGCCAGTGCAAACATGGCAAAAGCCCAAGTTTTGTTTTAGTAGATATATGAAGCATGAACATAATTGCAATGACAAAAAAACATGACAACATTGATCCTGAATGAAAATTAGCTAACAATAAATATGAACTTGAATGCTAAACAATCAACACCAAACCTAAGTCTAAACACAAAGCTGAGAAAACCAAAAAAAAAAAAAAAGCACTCTGAAATATGCTGCATCAAATGTCTTCTGAATATGCTCAGGTATATATAGGCTCTTCCTCAGCTTGTTTGAAAGGTTTCGGTAACGATGACACAAATTGGTGGATGCTTTCTGCTAGCTTGTCCGCTGTATCTTCCTAGAAATCAAAACGACAAAGTGAACTGATTTTCGTAGAAGATATAAGTGACATACTGACATGGAAAATGAAAAATTGTTGCCTAGTTATAGAATAAAATAAACTAGTAAATTATGGGCAGAGTTTCAAATTTCAAATAAACTAGTCTTATTTTCGAGTAAACATTTTTCAATCAATAGTTGATAGAGAAGCTGGAGATCACGGGCTTGAATCTGGAAACAGCCTCTCTGCTTACAAGGGTAAGGCTGCGTATATCTCACCGTCCCCAGACCCCGCAATGGCGGGAGCCTCGTGCACTGAGCTGCCCTTTTTAGTTGATAGAGAAGCTGAATTTTTTACCCCAACTGTCTTACATTAAGTCAAGTTATTGCAATATATTGATGATTAAGTAAATACATTAAAACCAAAACCACCCAAGAGGCAACCCCATCTATGTACAAGTTAAGTACCAGAAAATGCCAAATCTATACAACTCATTTAACCTAAAAATCTACTAAAGAAAGCAAAGAATCCAAAAACATCCAGTAATGAAAAGCTTATATAGCATTACTTTGTTTAATCTGTCGACATAGTCGACAGACAGACAACTGAAGACAATTCTGCATCAGCTGAAATTGTAAGGAAAAAACTTTGTTTACTAGCAAAAGGACCACTGGAGTTATCTAATGATCAGGAACTTGTACCAGAAGGAAAAATGAAGACAATTCTTAATTGATCACTTGCATATATCAAACTAAAAGAATCACTATTGTTGTGACTATATTCCTTTCTAGTAGTTGAAATTTGAAATAGTCTAGTTGACTCCATCCATTTCTAGAATATGAATTCAATTCCACAATACCTTACACCAACTATTTGGGTTGGATTTGTTTTCACAGAAATCACACACAAAAGAATATTGGTAACAAAAAGCTGCTTCGTGCTTCCCTGTGAAACTATTTTCAACAAAAACTCACTAAATCCTAAACTCATTTCTGACATCTCTCTTAAGTGATTTTTAAACTATTCAAAGGCCCTAAACCACTAGTCTTGACAAATTAAGATTAAGAGAGGAAGTGTATTTCTTGATTGGAATTGTTGCTTAGATCATGAGAAGAGAGAATTTGCAAAAATTTTGAGAGAGAGAGAGAGAGAGAGAGAGAAAGAGAGAGAGGGAGAGAGAGTACCTTTGGTTGTCAATGGTAAATCGCCGGCTTCTCCCCCAAATCGCAGCAATGGTCCCCAAATCGAATCCTAATACTACGTAGAATTCTAAGTGCATGAGAAGAGAGAAAGAGTGAAAATTTTGAGAGAGAAAGAGAGAGTACCTTTGGTTTTCAATGGTAAATCGCCCAAATTGCACCAGTGGTCTTCTTCTTCTTCATACAATCTGGTAAAGGAGAGGAGAGGAGAGGAGAGAGAAAGATTTTGACTTTTGAGCCTTCTTGGGTATTTTAATTCAAACAAATTGGGTTAAACACTTTGACCCGCCCAAACCAAATTTTGGTGTAAAACAGTGGAGACCCACTTACTTCGGTTCATATCTTCACTGTGGTTCGGTTGATGTAGCATTATTGAAAGAACAAACTCAAATATTGAGGGAGGCAAGACAGTACTTGCAACAAAGGCTATTGACTTTGGTAATCACATGCATATATGATTTCTTAAATGTGTACTGTAGTAATTTGTCCGTGCTTACATACGATTGAGATATCTATGGCTTTTTACGCTCTATCTACAACTGAAGGAGTCAGTAATCAATAAACAATTTATAGGCCTAAAATACTAGACCTTTTATATATCAATAAAGAATGAATATAAAGACAAGTTCAAACTCGAGGTTTCTTGACCAAATTGTTCATATTTTATGAGTAATGATATGATTATTGAATTTTGTATTCCAAATTTGGATTTTATCATGTGATAGTAGAATTATTTTTACTAATGATGAGAGCACTTTAACAACTTTCAATCAAAGATTCAAAATTAAGTAGGCTCACTGGCGCATGTATTTAAAACCACACTTGAATACAAAATTTGAAAAGAATAGCTTTACTCATATTTTATTGGTGTATTTTATTGGATAAGATTTTTTAACCTTTGTTTGCATTTTAAAATCTATTGGTCTGCTAATGTGCCATGAAGACACGTGTGCACATGAAACAATACGTTTTTCAAAACACCGAGGAAAAAGACCTAAAGAATGTGATTAAATGTGTGTTTGATAATCCAATTAAATTACGAAAATGAAAATTTTCAGCACTCATTTTCTTTCAGTGTGTTTGATTATGTACCACTTAATCGATAAAGTTGTAAAAAAAATACTAAAAACTTTTAGTGGAAAAATTCTGCTAGAAATAACCATTGAATGCAGTCTATTTCATTATTTGAAACACTGCTTTCAATTTTACAAATTCATTCACTTAAAAATTTCAGTATTTAAAATTCAGCACTTTATTTTCAATACTTAATTTTTTAGTTTTATCAAACGGATAGCAAGTTATCTCCTATCTCATTTTGAAGTCTAATTAAGGTCTATTTGAGAGTACTCAAAATTTGAATTGATTTCAATTCTAAAGTCATTTTCTATATAATTTTTACGGAACGAATGTATTGTTAGTTTGACAAATAACTAGTTTTAGGAGAAAAACTAGACTTTACGAAAACTTTTATGCAAGAGATGAACATTCACAAAATATATAGTCTCAGTATGCTTAAATTTAGTGAGTAAAAAGATAATAAACATAGGAAAAAATCTTTTCTTTTATTTGGTAATTAAAAAAATGACAAGAAAAATAAAAAAATACAGAAAAAAAATATAAAAAATTGTTGGAAAATCCCTACAAGTATCCCTCATAAGTTTAAAACTCCAATTGTTTTAACCATTTTCTAAAAAGGATAAAAAGAATCTAACCAGTGCTTACACTGTATAAGTGTATGCACCATAGGAAATCCCACGTGACTCCCAACGCCTCATGCGCGTGACTCCTTCATTCAGTCACTCACACCGTGTGAGTGGTTGTACCATATGATATTCATTTTCGAAAATGTTTTTTTAAACTTTAAACATCCATAACTTTTGATCTACAACTCTGTTTCTTACAAATTTTATACCGTTGGAACCGTGTCGACGAGAGCTACAAAACTAGTACCATTATTGATATCTTTTTAACCAAAAAAAATCTCTTATTTTTACATGTTATGTTCCGGACAAACCTAATAGAATTGAATTTTCACGTAATATTCACGTATGCCAAGTTGATATGTTGTGAGGAAAAAAAAATCGAACGGTCAATTTGTTCTTAAGGAGAGTTTTAGTGAATTTTTACAAGAATTTTGCATTTGTTTGGGTTGAAAAACTATATTTTTTAATTAATTTGTGAAATTTGATTTTTTTTTTTTATTTTAAACGAAATATGCATTGTTTAATATGAAAAAAAAAATAAAGTGAAATTCCACTTAACATATATGAATATTAAGTGAAATTTCACTGAACTTGTACATGAATATTAAGTGAAATTTTACTTAAATTGACACTTGAGCGACTTTTTAACAAAGTAAGTATTAAATTAGACCTTAAATTCTAGAGAGTTACTTCTAGCGACTTTTGGGATAGTTAGTGAAATTTCACTTGACCTACTAAGTGAAATCTCATTGAACGAGTACACGAATGTTAAGTTTTAACTTCAAGTTTTTCACTTGACTTACTTAGTATTTTATGTCTATCAAGTGAAATTTCACTTATTATTCATATATGTAAAAATGTGAATTTTTTTCCTCAAAACATATCAACAATGGTGCTAATTTGTAGCTCTCGTCGACACGATTTCAACGGTATAAAATTTGCGAAAAATAAAGTTGTAGGTCAAAAGTTATGGATGTTTAAAGTTTAAAAACATTTTTCGAAATTGGAAATGATACGGTACACTGATTGCACGGTGCGAGCAGTCTGCGAAGAAAGGCGGGCGCGTGAGGCTCGGGGATATGCGTGGGTCTCGCGCGTGTGGCGCGTGAGGGTGACGTGACTGAGTTTGTTGTGCAAGGGATCTTCTATGGTTATACCGTGCGAGCACCAGCTGTCAACGTTTTGTCCTTTTTGATAAGTTTACTTTTAAATTGTACTACCTCCGTCCCATTTTATGTGTCCATTTTGGGGAATTCAACTATTTAAGGGGACAAAAAGAATCTACACCTACTTTCCACAATTGCCCATAATCATTGCACTTTCTTTTTTTTTATTTTGTTTTGGTATTGATTGCAAAGAAGGGTAGTTTGGGAAACTAAGTACAATTAGCATACTAATTTAAGAAAGTGGACAATATTTTTGGGACATCCCAAAAAGGAAAGATGGACACATAAAATGGGACGGAGAGAGTATTTAAACTTAACAAGTGTTCCATAATTATCCTTTGTTCCTTTATTCATCTTTTACTACTCCGTCCGTCCATTTTTTGAGTCTACCTTTGGGAACTCAATTTATTAAGGGGACAAAAAGAATCTACACCTACTTTTCACAATTGCCCCCAATCATTACAATAACTTTTTTAGTTTTGTCTTGGTGTAGATTTCAAGGAAGGGTAGTTTTGTAAAGTAAGTAAAAATTGTATGTCAATTTAGGAAAGTAGATACTAATTTTGGGACATCTCAAAATAGAATATTGGACTAAAAAAAAGGATAGAGGGAGTATTATATTATAAAAATGATAAGAAAAAAATGATACGAAAAATAAAAAGTAAAAGAGAATAAGTTGGAAAAATCAAGTAAATAGTTTGAATATTGTGAGTCAACTTCATTTCCTTATTCATCTTTTATTATTATATTATAAAAATTTTAATCTTTAATGTAATTTAAATATGAAGAAAATCATGAAAAATACGAAGAAACTAGTTCTATTTTCTTTCATGAAATTCATAAATCAAACATACTTTTAAGATGCATTTGATAAAATTAAAAATTAAGTACTGAAATTAAGTGCTGGATTTTAAGTACTGAAAATTTTAAGCGATTGAATTTACAGTACCAAAAACAATTTTTTAAATACTGAAATAGACTGCATTCAGTGATTATTTTCAGTAGAAATTTTTCACTCAAAGTTTTCAGTGGTTTTTTGGCTGCTATTTCAATTAAGTGGTACGTTATCAAACGCACTGAAAATTAATAAGTACTGAAAATTTTAATTTTTACAACTTAATTGGATTATCAAACGCACCCTTAATTGATTAAAACTAATTTTGTGAGATTTATATACTACTGCTTTTTTTTTTTTTTGGGTATGAGAAGCCAACCAACTAAGATACCAAAAGGTTAGCTGTCAATTTGTCATCCCTTATTACTCCATTTGATGGAAAGTTGTGATCCAAACCGTCCGTATGTATTACGCATCCCACAGTAGTCGTTTGATCAGCCTCAGCAATTGGGACTGTTTGGGAAATCTTAGAACAGAATTTGGTTTAGTGTAAGTTCAACTTTTATTTGTTTCTTGTAAAAACTAAGTTTGGTAAGTATTTTTTACTAACATATGATTCAGTGCCCAATCGAATAACTTTTATAAAACAAGTTCTATGTCAAAACAACTTACAATTGATTTTCACAAAAACCAAATAACAAACAAGACTTAGAATGAACCAATTCTATTTTCAAATACCCAAACAGACCCAAAGGGTCAGGGATTACGTTTGGTACCTGTAAACAGTACAAGCACTTACGCATATCTTCACACACAAATTGCCACCGACAGTCTTTTTTCTTTTTAATCAAAAATTACTTTTCAAGCCTAAACTACGAACTACCGGGACGTAAGCACTGGTACCATATGCTATACATATATATATATATATATCTTTTTTTTGTTGATAATATTGGGTGTCCGGACCAGCTTGTGTGCACCTATATATATATCTATTGTACGTAGCTCGTTTGAAGTTTTAAAAAAAATGATTTAATACATTTTTACCAAAAATGATTAATACATTTCACATCTACCAGATTACAACCATTTTCAATTGTCCCTCATAATTTTAAATGTTAATAATTAATCTCATAATTGTGATGAAAATGAACCCGTTGTCAAATTAAAATACGTCAGGTTATGGTTATATTCATTTTCACTTTACTCTACATAATTTAAAACTTGACAACTAGCACCCTTTGTGATTGAATATAAATGACATCTATTATTTGAAGTTCAAAGTTAATACGATGAAAATTTACACTTCACACGCAATTACATAATGCTAACTAGTAATGCTATGCTTCCAAAATTTCGCATTCCAAATAATTTCCGAACACATGCGGCAGTGGTCCTACCACATGGTATCACCTTCAATACGGGTACGACCACTTTAACATCCTCCAATCAAAATCAAGTAATCTCACTGTCAAATACGTATGGAAGCCATTTGATATACCGACTTTGAAAAGCATAGCATTACTCTAAAGTTAAAAAAATCAACTTTTGAATCTCGAAGTAAAAGGGATAATTAACTTATCGTCTACATTTTGCATAGAATTTAAAAGTCAGTTTATTGCTTTTTCTAAATCAAAAAAATATCAATTTTTTTTTTTTTTATAAAATGAAAAAGTCATCAAATTTTTCATGAAATTGTTGAGTAACTCTTTCAAACAGTGGAAGCAAACTCTACGAAACGTTTGGGAGCAGATCTTTAAAAAGTAGAGAACTCGTTTCTAAGTCGAGTGCAACTCTTCACAACGTTGAGAACAAGACTTCCAAATGTTGGGAGCAATCATCATAACTTCTTGGTCCAAGTTCACAATGTTGAAAATATAAAATAGACAAAAACACAAAATAACAATTTAAAAGTTGATACTTTTTTAAATTTTGTTGATGATTTTTTTAAATTCTTTTTAATGATTGTTGATATATTTTTAATTTTTAAAAAAGTAGTGGATTGACTTTTAAATTTTATACAACAAGTTGATTGAAATGTAATTATTTAAATAGTAAAAAAAGAGCTGACCGACAACAGGTTGCAACCCAAAAAAAAAGGAAAAATTACTTTTCAGTCAAACTATTTGTGTAAAATTTAATTTATCAAGTTTTACAAAATGTTGGAGACCAACTCTTTATAATGTTAGGAGCAACTCTTCTTAACCTCAAGAGTCGGGATGTAAGCAAATGGATTAGACCGATCGAACTGATCGGTTAGTCCGATTCGGTTGATTTTCAAAATTTATCTACAATATAAAAATCGAACTGAACTGTTAAATTACACTAAATCGAACCGTTTCACCCCTAATCGAGTATAACTCTTCATGACGTCGGAAGCAACTTTCTACAAAGAGCCCGTTTGACTGTCTTATGCTTATGCGATTTTGACCGTGATTAATAAAACTACTTAAAAGTAAACCTGCTTATTATGATTTGGGTATTTGGTTGATATGAGGTGCAATTGATTATGTTGTCAGAACAACTTATGAATGTGTTTGGAACCACAAAAATAGAACATGGTTCTAACTATACAAAAGTCAATTATGCCCTTCGACTATATTTTTATTTAGCTATCTAATAAAGTAATTAATAAATATATTTTATAAATAATATATCTTGGATTAAAATATGAATAATGTTATACTTCTCAAATTTGTGGAATGCATTTGTACTTAGCCAAAAATTGCTCACATTTGCTCACCCACCTCTCTTATTGGCTAATGCAATGAGACCCATGATTAAATAAAACATAAGTAATGATGTAAAGTACTGAAACCCACTACAGCCAATAAAAAAATGAGAGTGAGCAAAAAATAAGTAAAATTGCACTCAATTTTGTTTCCTTAATATATACACATATAATAGAGGGCTCAATCTGAAATCACTTCAACATATTGCAATGAAGATTATATCGGCCCACTACATACATATTTGAAAAGTGGTAAAAAGAAAAGAATACATCTAAAAGGTATCAAAGTAAAGAGAAGTGCTAGGCACACATCCCAAATTACACTCTAAACCACACTATATGTTTTAAATGCATGTACTGTGTGATGTTTGAATTTTTCACACTTTTCTGTGCACCACTTACACAACACAAGGTACATGTGTTTAAAATAAGAGTGTGGTTTGAAGTGTGATTTGGAGTGTGTGCCTAGCATTATTGCAAAGTAAATTATGGAGCCGGCTTAATTCCCGTCGCAAAAAATTGGCAAAAAGAATCATTTTTTTCAATTTATTTGTCAAATACTTTTATTTTTAAGTAATAAAATATTTCAAATAACTCAAACACTAAATAGTTTAATATTTTATATCACTTAATAAACAATTACTCCTCCGTCCTTTTTTTTTAGTCCTATATTTTATTTTGGAATGTTCCAAAATTAGTGTCCACTTTTCTAAATTGGTATATAATTTTTACTTATTTTTCAAAACTACCCTTCCTTGAAATCTACACCAAGATAAAATTAAAAAAAAAAGGTATTGTAAGGGTAAATTACACTGACCTCCCCTGAGGTTTGACCTAATTACACTGACCTCCCTCGTATATTGAAAAATTACACAAACCACCCTTGTAAGTAGACGTACCTGACTGTAATAGTAAATTTACCGTTTTACCCTCAATTTGTTTGCACCCTAATCTCTCTGTATGTGTGTATATATACATATACAGCTCTTTGAACATATATATATATATATATATGAACAAATACATATATGAACACACATATGTTTCACCTTGCTTCCTCTGCTAGAAGACGACACTCTCTCTCTCTCTCTCTCTCTCTCTCTCTCTCTCTCTCTCTCTTCTTGATGGGTACGCGACTCTGGGAATTGATTTGGAGGATCTGAAATTTTATCTCTGATTTGGTTTGTATTTGGATGCCAAGCTAAAATTTTTTTGAAATCAAAATGTGTAATTGTGAAATCGAACTTGATTAGTTTAGGGTTCCTGTAAATTTACATTGTGCCCAAATTTTTAAGCCCGAAATTTGAGTTGATTAGGTAGTTCAGTCTATTTGCTTTGCTATTAATTTGGATTTTGGACTAATTTACGCAAATTCTTTGAATCCATCTTTTACTAATGATGTGTTGGTATAATTGTATTCAAAGGCGATTTACACTTAGTTTTTTTAGAGAGAGAAGAGGACAGTGAAAGGGCAAACGACAGAGAGTTGAGAGGTGTTGGGCGGCCGGTGATGATGGGCGGTGGTGGGAGTGCGGAGGTCCAACAAACGTTCAATTGGAGTCAAAAATGGCTATTTAACACATATGTATGTATATGCGTATATATATATATATCTATAAACACACACTAATGTATTGCTGGTTTTGACACATATGTATGTATATGCGTATATATACATATAAACACACACTAATGTATTGCTGGTTTGAATTGAATCAGTAATTTGAAAGGGCCAACTAAGAGCCAGAAATCTTGGGCCTACAATGGTGGTGACTAGTGATTGGGTGTGGCGATTGGGGTCAGTGTGGCAGGCAATAGTGGTGACTATATAAGCTGAGAAGAAGATATATATATATATATATAAATATAGAGAGAGATGACCATTCTTTTGTTCTTTTATTTTGCTTTATTTTTTATTAAAATAAATAAGGGTAATTTTGGTATTAAAGAATTAAAAATTGTTTACATAATCAATTTCTGTTAAGGGTAAACGGTAAAACTAATGGAGGGGAGGTGTGTGTAATGTAAATTCAAACCTCAAGGGAGGTCTGTGTAATTTTTCAATATACAAGGGAGGTCTGTGTAATTAAGTCAAATCTCAGGGGAGGTCCGTGTAATTTACCCGTAATGATTATAGACAATTGTAAAAAGTAAGTGTAGATTCTTTTTATCCCCTTAATAAATTGAGTTTCAAAAATGGACTAAAAAAAAAAGAACAGAAGGAGTACTTTATATTTTATAGTTAATTAACCCAAACCGGCTCGAAGTTGAGTGCAACTTAATTACGCCGAAAATAAATATTCATAGCTTAAATCGACTTTCAATTTATTTCTTTATATTTATTTTTAATTCGGTAGTTCACATTGCCACTTGTCAATGTTGTTGAGATGTCTTAGTTTAGTAACTTCCTCTCTCTCTCTCTCTCTCTCTCTCTCTACTTGACTATTGATTTCTATGCTTCATTAACACTCCTGCGGTGTGGGGTGGTATATGTAAAGGGTGAAACAAGAGAGAGAGAGAGAGAGAGAGAGAGATCCAGATCTGTCTGCTGTGAAGCTCGCTGTAATGGCTTCCAAACTGGTAATGATAGTGGTGTTCATCCTCGATCTCATCGCTTTTGGTTTAGCTGTGGCCGCCGAACAGAGAAGAAGCACTGTCAGTACCCTCTCTCTCTCTCTCTCTCTCTCTCTCTCTCTCTCTCTCTAAAATTCCATTCTTCCTTTGTACATCTTTCCCTTGCATTTACCAATTTTGATGTATAAAATTGTGAATTTTAGCAGAGATTAGTCCCTCATACAAGGGAATTTCACTGTATCGGCCTAAAACTCTCTGTTTGGTTACTTAGAAACTGTAGAAAAACCGAAGTGAAATCAATGTAGTTATTCGGCTTGATTTCATTGTAGTTTGGTGACCAAACTACTTTGAAGAGCATCAAATTCTGTATTCGTTTCTTCTTATTCTTTTTTTTCATCATTATCTTAGCCAATTAAACAAAGAGCAATTATATCTCTGCAAAATTTTCCATAGTAACACCAGATCTATGTATAAACCTCTTCCATAGTGTATAAATAAACTCGTTGACCGATTTTACCTGAAAAATAAAATTTGAAGATTGAATTTTCTTTAGTATGTAAATTGAATGATTCTCAGAACTCTACGGGTTATTAACAATTGGATCAGTACATATATCCTCCTAAGCCATTGGATTTGATCAGATTCATACACAGTTAAGAGAGTTATCTCCTGTTTTACATTGTAATCTCAATTTCCCACAGATCAATGCGGCTAACAATGATTTTACATTTGCCATAAATTTTTTTGGCTGATATGGATCCGATAATAACATTTCCTACCCTTAACTCAAAATTTTACCCAAATAAATTTTAGTAAAAGCTTTAGGGTTAACTACATTTTCTAACCAAACAACAAGCCAAATATTTGTAATTAGGCTTGGACAAATTTGTACCATTAATGCTTTGATCATTTAAGATTCCGTATTATCATTACTCTTCTTTTCCTAACTTTTCTCTGAAAACATGTGATGTGGAGCACGTGGGTTTTCTTTTTTCCTTTTACTTTAGTTTAAACTTGTCAAAGTGAGATTGGGGAATCCATTTCCAATCTCGATGAAATTTGTATTCTACTTGAAATGTAGGCCTGGCAATTGGGCGGTTCGGGCTGGGCTAGAGTTGGGTCGGGCTGAGAACGGGCCTAAGCCTGATAAGGCCCGTACAGTTCGGGTTTAGCATGGATCGGGCCGGGTCTGACCCGTTAACCCGGATCAGGGTTTTTTTTTTTTTTTTCACCTGTTCTGGCACTCTCTTATGGTGGGAGCACCTTGTTTGGCAATCAAACTCCTGAAAAAAAAAAAAAAAAAAAACTGAAAAAACTATGGAATACTCCGTATATGAGTAGATAAAAAGCAATAAAGCAAAATTCTCCCAAAAAAAAAATGCTTCTCTTCACTTCATCATCATTGTAGTTTTAACTTTTATATAATATATACATATACATACAGAAAAACATATATATATATATATATATAAACGAAGAAGCATAAAGCTTTACCATATCAACTCTACATATGTGGGATATACCCAAATCTGATCTTCTTGGGCTACTTTCAGATCTTGGAATCCTACTCTCTGCATGGTTGATGAAATGTTTGGGGAAGAGAGAGAAAGAGGGTAGAGAGAGAGAGAGAGAGAGAGAGAGAGGTTAAACTATTGAAAGGAGAGAAAGAGACGAGAGAAAGGGGCGGCATATGTTTGGGGAAGAGAGAGAAAGAGAGTAGAGAGAGAGACTGAGAGAGGTCTTAACTGAATTGAAAGGAGAGAGAGAGAGAGACGAGAGAGGGGCAGCATTTAAAATTAGGGTAATAGGGTTTTGTTTGTGCGGGCTTTAACGGGTCCATCATGATTTATAATCTTAGATCACAACCCGATAACAGCCCGACCATGATATTTCCTCAGGCCCGAATTCACTTAAATGCGGGCTTCTCGGGACGGTTTCACAGGCTCGGGCCTGAATTGCCAGGCCTATTGAAATGCATTAACATTTAGGCTTTGTTTGGTTGGTTTGCCGATTCATTGAAGGAAAAGAAAAGTGGAAGGAAAACTACTTCCCTTGTGTTGTGTTTTCTTCCATGCTCAGTAACAGAAGAAGTTAAAAATTTTCAAAATACTGAACTTAAGAAAGGAGGGAGGAAAATGAATCCCAAACTTCAAAAATTTTATATTTTCATTTTCTTCCTATTTTCCTCACATTTTTCTTGGTAACCAAACAAAGGGAAGTGTTTTCCTTTCTTTTCCCTCACTAAATCCATGAACCAAACATGCAATAAAGTATAACAGATAGTGCAACTTAACCGGGGCATCAAATCCAAATCATAATGCTCCAATGACATTGTTACAAACACCTCCATGTGTTTGAGATTGATGTTCTTTATTCTCTGTGTTACTAATTAAGTTATGTATTTGTAAACAGGCCACTATTCAACAGGATCCAGATCGAAACTATAATTACTGTGTCTATGACTCGGATATTGCAACTGGCTTTGGTGTGGGCGCATTCTTGTTTCTATTGGCTAGTCAACTCCTTATAATGGTGGCAAGTCGATGCTTCTGCTGTGGGAAGGCTTTGGGCCCGGGAGGTTCAAGGGCTTGTGCGGTCGTCCTCTTCATCATCTGCTGGTACATTTCTAATACTATAGCATTCTATTGTACGAATGTGGTACATTTCTCACACCCACACAAAATTTTTGGAGTAAATTTTGCGCGGAAGTCAATTTTTTTCCCGTTCCTTCTGGTGTTTCATTGATACTTGAAAAATATTTTACAAATAACACAACAATGCACCAATAAGCACTTTTATAAGCATATACATATATAGCTTCTTCTTTGTTTTCTAATGTTTGACTTGCACTAATATTACTATACAAGAATATATGCGAGTGATAATATATTTGTACATGTATATAAGATATGTATACAAACGAATACGTGCACCTATGTAAGTTTGTATATTTAGATTGATATACACATTGTATATACAGGAAATGTGTGCATATATGCATGAGTAAACACATTTTTTGACAGTATATGCATGCTGATTTACTTGCCTTTTCACTTTTGAATATTTTCTAATATGACTTGCACAAAAAGAAATCTGTAAGTCGTTCTCAGCATTTCAAGCTACTTCTGTTATTTCTAAAATGTTTGTAAAAACATTTTTTCTGTAAACCAAACAGCGGAATCACACAGTTACTTGTTATCACATGTTTGTTATGGACAATATTCAGACTCGGAATAATGACTTTTCAGGGTGACTTTCTTCATTGCCGAGGTATGTTTGCTGGCTGGTTCGGTGAGAAATGCGTACCACACCAAGTATAGGACTGTGTTCATTAATAACCCTCCCTCTTGCGAGACCGTAAGAAAGGGAGTTTTTGCAGCCGGGGCTGCTTTCATTTTCTTCACTGGCATTGTCTCCCAGTTTTATTACGTATCCTATTCCAAGGCCAGAGGAAGTTTCCAACCATATGGCGGAGAAGCCGGTGTTGGTATGGCAGCCTATAAATGAGCTTGGTTATGCTGGATCATGTTTCACCATTGAGATAGTTGTCAGTCTCTCTTCATCAATATGGTTACTCCTCTGTGTGTATGAGTTGGATTTCATATTTTAGGAGTTCAATTTAATTAGCTTGTGAAATCCTGTATTCTATTACATGTTCTATAAATTTTTCATTCATGATACTGTGAGATATTCCCTTGTATGTTATGAAAGTTTTAAGTAATAGAAGATCTATTTGTGAAATTATTATGAGCTAGTAACCGTAGTATGCGAATTGCAGCCTTAACCTCAACCATAGTATGCGAACCCCACCCTTACCTCTGTGAATAGACTGTTTTCATGTTTTGAAGACTGTCATCTCTAGGTTGCAAGACAACTTTTTTGGAGAATGTTCCAAGGTTAGTCAACTTATTTCCAACCCCAAGAACTCATGGCCTGATCTGCTCAAAGAGGATTCCACCTCACATTTTCATTTTAACTATCTTAAGAATGGAGATAATATTGACAAGCTTATACTCAAGGTCCCCAAACATCTTGCTGCTGTCGGAAAGAAAAAGTGGAGTAAAACCTTGGTGGGTTATTTTTTGGCAAGAAAGTTGCCTTACACCCTTGTTACGAATACCACTTCTAGATATTGGGACAAGTTAGGAATTGTTGGAACTCTAGCAACTGATTCTAGGGTTTTCTTCTTCAATTTCTCAAATGTTGCAGATAGACATGCTATTTTAGAAGGTGGTCCCTGGTATGTAGCAGGAAAACCCCTCATTCTGAGGAAATGGTTGCCCACTCTCAAGCTAGAGAAAGAGGCTAATTAAAAATGTTCCCGTTTGGGTTAACCTCTATAATATTCCTCTCGAGTACTGGAATGATGAGGGGTTGAGCTATGTAACGATGTTGCTAGTTTGCTTGGAAAACCTCTCCATGTTGATATAATGACTGCTAGTTGCAAGAGAATCACCTATGCTAGAATCTGTATCAAGTTAAATGCGGACATGGAAAGGTAGCCGCACCCGCACTGGGTGTCGAACCGTCGCACCCGTACTTCCTAGCCCTCCTGTGATGGAAGCTAATAAGGATAAGAGCTTTCAAACCCCTACTTTAAATGAGAATGATGATGAGGTTGAAAATGGTTCCCTTATCTCTCTAAATGAAGAAGATGCCGAATGTGAGGACTCAGATAATGCTCTTAGAGGAACGGTTTCAAATGAACCACAAGTTCCCCACTTCCTCCAGGTCGAACACGGGTGAAGCCATTAGTCGGCTCAGTCGGGCTGTAGTCCCCCTAATTTCTAAGCGATTTTTTTCCTATGTGTAATATTTTAGCCTAATTGTAGTTTAGTCCACCCTAATATTTGACAAAACGCCTAATCCTTCTTATTTCTCTTTTTAACCCAACCCAATATTGTTCAATCCAAACAAAATGCATTATATTAATTCAATGATAATCTAGCCAACCACAAATGTTTTGCCCAACTTATTTTCTTAGGTCAACCCCCTAAATATTTTTTTTAAAAAAAAACATGTATCGTAATTGCATTTGTGATTCGAATTTGGCTTTCATTGATTAAAGCTCATTCTTCCAAAGGAGGTTTGAAGGTTGTGGGTACTTTCCCAGGGTAATCCAAAGCTTGCTCTGATACCAGCTGTGAAGACTTGATCCAAATCAACCATAAAACAAACAATGGATATTATGGATTAGGAAGAAAAGAAATACAAGAATGAAATAAGAGGAAAATAAAGAAGAAAACATTACAATTCATCCATGCCTTCTCTGGAAGTGAATCTAACCTATAATATAGGGGAAGAACCAAGTGAGGTGAGCAAGGTGTGACTCTCACGTCAATCACTTCTGCCCCTAACAACTCTAGAAGGAAAATAGAAATAGAAAAGACAAGGAAGTAAAAAAACTAGAAAGCAGTTGTGGACTGTTTGGGAACAGGGTCACCAATAACTGGGCCCTGACAATCTCTTGTTCCCCGGTAAGAAAAGCGTGAGCCCTAAACAAGACTGACTTAATATAATTTCTCCTATTTCCCTTTTCTGATTTGTTTTTTTTCCATAAAAACTAAAAAAAACTACTAAAAGCAATTTATGTTTCCCTTTTTTTAGAAATGAACACGAAAACTTCTAACCCAAAAACTGCAAAATGAAAACAAAAAAAATGAATTGGTTATCAAACACCACCTTAGCAAGTCAATTGTTTTGGTTTCCTTTTTTGGACATATTTTGAAAACGTTTTCAGAAAAAACAAAAACACCGATTTTGATAACCAAATAAGTTTTCTTATATATATATATATATATTTTCATTAATGGCAGTTTTGTCAATTCACAGTTTTTCAACACAATCTGACGGTCAAAACAAAGATCCTCCCTTTAATAAAGAGAGGTGGCCCTCTTTAGAGAATCATTGTATATATATATATATTTTTTTTTTTTTGAGGGTATAACGAAATAAGTTTTCAGTTGCCCTTTTTCTGACAAAATTGACAACAAAAGCTTAATAACAAAAAACCACACCATTATCAAACAGGGGCCTTGGATATCTGAAACTTTAGGGATGTAGGTGATATTTATCTAAAAAAGAAAAAGAAGAAAAGTAAAAATCCATCTGGTCTATCCCACGTTTGTGTGTTTAGAGTGTTTAGACATTAGAGCAAGCTGCTGAAAGTGGTTTGGCAAAACAAGGGCCTACATAAATTGTAGGCCTGTATGGGCCAAGCGTGGGCAAAGGTTGTTCAACACACCAAAAATCATTTGAGTATACGGATACCCATGCACTTTGACCTTTGGGCCCAAAGTCGCTAACCGAACAACTGGACAAAACTCCAATTGCTCACTGGTCCAATTTGTCAAACCTGAATAAATGATAAATCCAACTTGTTCTTTCAGGCCTCGGGGAGCGTGGCCACTGGAGTATTCACTCGGCGCCTCCAGGCCTCGGAGGATTAGTCAAGGTGCGCGCAAGCTGGCCCGAACACCCCCGATTACCAAAAAAAAAAAACTTGTTCTTTCAGAGTACACTGGCGCCAAATTGTGATAGACTGAGCGTCACACAGTGCGACAGTACTCAAATTACAATGCTTAAACCCTCACGTGAAACTAGTACGATTCTTAAATTACATTGGACATTACACAAGATAATTTCTCCAATTCACCAGTAGCATTGATAGTAGAGCCCACACGAAACTAATACGGGTATTCAAATCTTAATGAAAGTCGCATAAATACACTGTCGCACAAGATAATTTCTCTAATTTATCTATAGTGCCGCTTGTATACTTTCGTTTTCTTTGTCACTGTAGTTGGTTAGAATCCAACTTGATTCAAAAGTTTTAAGTCTACTGTATATTCTAATTTGACACAGTTAACCTCGCAAACTAATTGCTCACCTGCAATCTTTGAAAAAAAGGGCAAGTACCATTGGATTTAGTTGCCTAAATTTGTTTACCATCTACAACATTGAAATAAACATGACATTGCCTTTTTCATTTTATTTTATACATTGTTTTGAAAACCGGACCGGTCATTGAACCGGAAAAATGACCGGGTCACGGGTCACTGGTTCAACCGTTGGGTCAACCGGAATTGAACCGTGATGTCATAATTATGTAATAAATATTAATAATAATACAAAATATAAAAAATATAAAAAAATAAAATTAAAAAATAAAAATTTTCCAGAGCAAAGAAGAATGTTATTGCTTTCTAGGCTAGCTTCCGGAGCAAATAAAAATTCTCTGTAGCTGTTGTAAAAACTTGAGCAACTAGGCTAGCTTTCTACAAGAATGTTATTGCTTGAACAAAAGATTCTTATGTGCATGCATGGCAATGAGGTGTTGGAATTTAATGGATAAGAAACTTTAAATAAACAGTGACTAAACTTAAGATCGAAGCACGTATGAATACGTTGTCCGAAAAACAAGTTTACGTCCCACACACCGTTGTTTTGTGAAACAACGCATTGTTCTTGAGGATACTACGATCTAATAATTGAAGTACACAATTGAAGTACAACTCAACTTCAATTGTTCTACAGAGTTGTATGTATATAAGTTGCTCCCAATGACTCTAGAATCGATGAAGAAGAAAAAATAAAAATATGTGTGAAAGTATATCAAAACTAACAAACTTTATTGTATATATAGAAGTGTCTATTGGGTAAGAGATGTCTATCTATACAAATGGTTATGTCCCAACACCTATATCCTACATCTATAACAGTATATACACATTTATCAGTCATTATAACAGATGAAATTCAAACAAATTCAAAGTTTTCACATGAAAAGTTGTGACTCTTTACAAACTGGGCCCAGTCGACCGGTCGAACGAGGCCGGTCGAACGTGGCCGATAGATCGATCAAATGCCCCTCTGCCAGAATTTGTTTAAACTTTTATAGCCGTTGACCCAGTCGATCGGTTGACCGGTCGAAAACCCCTCTGCTAGAATCTTGAAACTTAATGTTCCAAGTCTTTCCCTGAGCATTGAGCAGGTCCATAGCGATCCTCACGATCCCCTTGAGCTTACATAAGCTCCCATTTACACCCCGAATCTAACAATCCCCCACATGTGAATGATTATGGATAACTAAACAAAAATGTAATACAAAAAAACTACGAGAGCAATTCACGAACTTGTGATGCATTAGGGGAGTGTCTTTTGGACTTGAATTTTCCCTTAGTGAATATCTACTAGATTTACTCAATGATGCAGTATACATTAAGTATTGAACTGTTCAACCTATTAGTGTAAACCAACACTAAATAATACACATCACTTATCCTTATACATATTAATTCATTCGGTTGTGTTCATTTTGGTCCTGAACAAGATCCTTATTCATGAAAACTCTTAGAGAACCAAGCCTTTGAAGTTCTTATAGAAGCGACCCACTTCTATTCTCATATAGGTAATACCAATTAAGAGTACTATCATTACTCATCAATATCATTAAATGTAAGTACATAACCTTTGAACAATATACATGAATGATGCCACAATGAATGCGTGTTTACAACATGAATTTTCCTAACTAGTTTGCCTATTGAACCTAGATCTTGGGATCTCCAGTCAGCTAGGTTAGGTTTCCGCCAGGTTGTTCAAAGTATTGTCTTTAGGCCCATTCCGTTCATCGTATATTGAACTTGATCTCTAGGCAATCCTTTCATAAGAGGATCCGCAATGTTTTCCTTTGACTTGACATAGTCAATCGTGATTATACCACTAGAGAGCAACTGCTTGATAGTGTTGTGTCTTCGTCTTATATGTCTTGACTTGCCATTATACACGGCATTCTTAGCTACGGCAAATGCCGCTTTGCAGTCACAATGCACAACTATGGTCATTACTGATGGAATATCCTCTAGGAAGTTCCGAAGCCATTCAGCTTCATCACCCGCCTTGTCTAAGGCTATGAACTCCGATTCCATCTTCGAACGTGCTATACACGTTACTTAGTTGATTTCCAAGAAATCGTAGCTCCACCTAAAGTGAATATATATCCACTTGTGGACTTAGTCTCTTGACTATCCAAAATCCAATTTGTATCGGAATATCCCTCTACCACAGATGGGTATCGTGTGTAGTGTAAATCATAGCTTATGGTATGCTTGAGATATCTGAACACTCTTACAAGAGCGTCCCAATGATCTCTACTCGGATTGCTAGTGTATCTAGCAAGCCTTCCCACCGAATATGCAATATCCGGACGTAAACAATTCATAATGTACATCAAACTCCCGATTACTTGCGAGTACTCAAGTTGAGATATACTTTCACCCATATTCTTCCTCAACTTACAATTGGAATCAAACGGTGTTACGACCGATTTGGAATCCAATTGTCCAAACGTCTTTAATATTTTCTCAACATAATGTGATTGTGTGAGAAGATATTCTTCTGAAGTTTATCTCACTTGTATACCAAGAATCACATCGGCATTACCCATGTCCTTCATATCAAAGCGTGAGCTTAACATCTTCTTGATTTCGTTGATTACTTTCTTATTCATTCCCGTAATAAGTAAGTCATCAACATACAAGCATACAATAACACATGAGTCTGCAAACTCCTTGACATACACACACTTATCGCATTCATTAATTTTGAAACCATTTGCGATCATGGTGTGGTCGAATTTCTCATGCCATTGCTTCAAAGTTTGTTTTAAACTATAAAGAGACTTAACGAGTCGACACACTTTATGTTTGTTCCATATAGATCTCCTCATATAGATCTCCATTAACGAATGCAGTTTTTACATCCATTTGATGTAACTCTAGGTTATAGACGGTGGATATAGTGATTATCATCCTAATGGAAGTAATCCTAGTAACCGGAGAATAAGGATAGTAATCGCTATAAGGTGCTTCAAGTGTACTCATAGCCTCGGTAAAGGTTTGAAGTTCTCCTATGGTAACTAATGTCACAAAATCCGGTCCAAAAGAAGTAGCTTTTCTAGATCTTTTGCTCTTTCTAGGAGCAACTTCAATTTCTTCATCATTCTTAGAACTTCAAGAAATCTCTGTAGACACCCCATTTTTTCCCAACCAAATCATTTCAAAATAAAGTGCTCATTAAACACGAGCCTGACACTTTTTGAATCATCCCAATCTGACCTCGAATGGAAAAAATATTGCAAATCAAAGCTATGGGGTCAAAAGGTCAATAGTTTCACATGCACCCTACCGCACATGGTTATCCCTCCACAAACTGAATGGAGACATCTCAGTGGAAAGGAAAAGGCAAAAAACAAAAGTAGCAAGCAAACAAAAAAAAAGTAAGTAGTCTCTCTCCTTTTTTTAAGTGGAGAGTGCTTTCAACAAAAAAAGAGAGGAGAAGATGCTCTCGTTTGCCTATATAATTGGTCATTGCAGATTCATTTAGAGGGGGGAGCAGTAGCCTCTCTCCCCTCTAAGGCCTTGTTTGGCCCTCCCTCATTTTTCCTTTCTCCATCTTCATCCTCCTCATTACACCATTGAAGCACAAAACAACGCCTACTTGCCAAAGTCCACTGCTGTGATAATGATAAAAAATTCCCCATGAATTCATTTTTGATTCAAATAAAATGAAACCAATTGGAGAGTGTTTCTAACTCAATGATAGTTTCCTATGATTTTTCTCAGAATTTACAAAAATTGTATGGCCCATTTTCAAAGCACAAACACACAAGGCATACAATTTGTCAGAAACATCATAGCATGCTTGCTCAATAACGTCCTCCTTTTGGACACTTGTGGATACCGGGATTCCACCGCTTCGTTTGCTTTTCGAAACTTGTTTGATTTTGAATCAAGGAAAGAGAAAAGGTCTGTTGAAAACAGATACAGAGTCGCCACTTGGTCTTTAAGGAACCAAGAAACCTAATTTGACTCACCCACATGGATAAAGGGCACCGGTCCTTCGTAACCAAAGAACTTGGCTCGGGGTTTTGGTACGAGAGAGGAAGGAGCCTTTGTCGCGACTAAAACACCCTCAACTCGCCCCGTCTTTCGACGGGCCTCAATTAGCATCCAAATAATCATCTTATACTATGTATGGTTCGATAATTAATACTATGATAATATATTACATCACATAAGAAACTTGAAATTGGAAGATCAAAAGATAAGATATCATTCATAAGATCTAAGCCAAGTATCACACAATGCAAAGTGAAAGATCACACAAAACAAACTTAGAAAAAATCGTCTAGTCATGTATCAAGTAATTAAGTTTTCCTAATCTAAAGGGGGACATGAATTGTTCTTGAAACAAAATAATCAAAGAAATCAAAATATGCTTAGCAAGCTAGTATGATGCATGTTATTCTTTGAGAAAAGAAGACCTCTCAATCC
Source organism: Hydrangea macrophylla (assembly GCA_033977485.1). Lineage (NCBI taxonomy): Eukaryota > Viridiplantae > Streptophyta > Magnoliopsida > Cornales > Hydrangeaceae > Hydrangea > Hydrangea macrophylla. The sequence goes on from CM066990.1 coordinate 38,534,744, forward strand.
CCGGGATGGATGAGAAAGGATGATTAGATCGGGGGAAGCATGAACGTGTGATAAAGTTCTTTCCTTATAATCTTCTTAGATTAAGAGTTACAAAAATCCCAAATCTTGCATGAATGCAATGTATGTATTCTAAAATGTGCAAAGGTTGTAGTGTGTTTTGTGTTCATGGATTCCTAGGATGGCTTAAAAGTCTAAAGCGTGCATGAATGGATGGATGAAATCAATATGGGATATGTACAAATGTAGTATGAACTACTTCCTAAGATATGAACTAATTTGGAAGGCATATAAGCATCCAAACAAAGAATGAAAGTTAAAATGTGCTTGCTGTAAATAGTGGACAGAACAGTAACATCATCTTTTGGAAATTGAAAAGAGGGGTTAGGAATGTTTTCAATGAATGATTTTTTATGGCGATGTTTCTTATTATGTCTAGAACACAACCCAAAAGGCCAATATTGAATAGCTATCACAGATTGAGAGAAATCATATAAACAATGAAGGTCACTCAGAAACAGAGTCCGTACCGTCGACTGAAATGTTAGAAAATCTTAAAAAATGAAAAGGAATGATCTAGAGGCCCATTTTACACAGAAGGTTTCCTAAGACATTGAAGTTTAAGGAAAAAATAAGTTAGGACCACCCCTTTGGGAAACGTTTTCTGAAAACGAGGTTGGAAGTGGACCTAGCTGCTGTGACAGCAGAGGCAGAATGTTTGGAAGGAATGTTTGGGTCCAAATGGACCATTTCCAAGTACTTCCAAGTCAAACCAAAAATCATGGGTGTTCTACAATGAGTTAGGAAGACTTTCCAAGTGGCCTTGCATCCATATGTTGAGTATTGAGTCCTAGGGAAATCTTTGAACTCAGCTCACTCACTGTTTTGACTCATTGTTTTGAAGATTTTGGTGAAAACAAAGTTTTGTTTCTTGAAGCCAACATAAGAGGGATTGAGAGGGGTTTTGAAATAGATGTTTTGAAAGCATGTTTTCAATACTCAATAAGGATTATAGCCACTCAAAATGTCAACATCAAACTTATCATCAAGAACCTCCAAGATTGTTGGAGAGATTTATTTTATTTTGAACATAACTTCAATACATTTCAAGAATACCTTGGAAGTATTGAGGTTATGATCATCATCTATCAAACATGTTTTTGAGGTCAAGAGCTACTATCCATAAGGATTCACTTACCCCAAACTTCATGTCATCACTTAGATGATGATGAACTAGTAAGTAAATAAAGAAAATAAAAAAGAAATGAGATAAGAAGAGATGAACAATAAATAAACAAGCAAGTAAATAGCAATCAATAGATGATAATCAATGTGATTTTGGACTTGTAGCTTGGTGTTTTACTCATAGATTTTGACATTTGGACATGGAAGTAACTTCCTAACTCAAGAATGCTCAAGAATGGTGATTGGGGGTGTTTGGAATGTGAAGTATAAGAGAGGTAATGGAAGAAAACAAGATTAAAACTCACTTTCTATAGCAAAGTAGTAGGAGGAAGCTCCTTTTCTCTCTTCTAAACCTATCTCTATCTCTCTTCTTCTCTACAACTTTTCAAGCTTTTGCACTTGGCCCCCCCAAAATGAAGAGCAATGGGGGGTTTATATAGGCCAATTTGGGGTGGTTTTGGGATTTTAGAAGTGTTCCCATTGGTCCCAAACATCTGTGAACATTAAACTACGTCGTTTTGGCTTTCAATTAATCAAATTGGACCCCCAAAAAAATTACAAAAATGGACTCAACGAGGGTTGAGTGCCGTGGCGGCACTGGGCCAGTGCCGCGGCGGCACTGCTCCTCAGAAGCCCAGAAAATTACGTTTAGGCCCCCAGAGGTTCCGGTATTCGCGAAAAGGCCTTATTTCGTCCGAAATTCACAAAAAATGCATACGAACTCCAAATTGAGGTTGTGATGTACCGTTGGAAAGGTAATGGAGTCTAGTTTACCTAAAAAATAGTTCGAGGATAGGTCACTTTGAAAAGTTTTGCGGTATTCGCGATAAAAGCCGATTTGATCGCCTTTTTTGCCTTTGGAAATTCATAGTAAACTCGTTTTAAATCCGAAAATTATGTGCGATATACCGTCGGAAAGCTGTTGACCTCTAGTATCCATGAAAAATATTTGAAAATTATTACGGTGCCCCGGTTCTAAAGTCAAATTCTGGTCAAACTGGTCAAACCGGTCAAACCTGGGATTCCCGGGGAGTTCTGGGAACCTCTGGGAGCTCCCAGGAGTTGACGTTTTCTTGCGATCTTCTTCTAAAACTCATTTTAATACTTTCCGCATGATTCTGGTGAATCCGGATGATTTCGGTCAAACTTGGTCAAACCTTGGTCAAACCGGTCAACGGGGACTTTCCGGGAACTTCCGGGACTTCTGGGGGTCTCTGGGAGCTGACGGTTTCATTCGATTTTTCTTGAAAACTCATTTTTATCACTTTTCTTATGACGTAGCATGTTTCCAGAACTTTGGGACCAAATCTGGGAGTTTTCGGGCTTTCATGGGTATTTTGGTCAATCTGAGCATTCTGAGAGATAGAGCTGACTTCCAGGAGTCCTTTTGAGTCTTTTACGATCATTGTGAACCACCAAGCTATGGGTCTCCTAAATCTGATAGCCGAAAAAATGGGGTGTCTACAGTTTGCCCCTCTTTGGCAGGAACTTGCGAGGCAACGCATGTCGCAAGCGAGTGCCAAAGTTTTGAAGAGACAGGTCTTTTGGAGGCTATAGATTTAGGATAAAAAGCATTGCAAAAGATGCAATAATGCTGAGGCTAGTGCTGGTCGCGCTCTGCGGGAGCTTCCTACGTATCCCAAGGGGAATCAGACCAGGACGTAGTTCAGGGCACAAAGGAATAAATCACACATGCACATACACAACAATCAGGCAGATGCTATGCTATGAGAGTGATATGCTATGCTATGAGAGTGTCTAGTGTTCTAATCCTAGCATGAATTGGTGCTGTGGGGTGTACCACTCCGAGTGGACTTGTGTCGTGCCTGTATTGTGTTCTAAAACGCTTGTGGTCCTAGTACATGTGTTCAGTGTATTTGCCACTCTCAGTGGGCTTGGTGATCTATGCTTCACTATGACTAATAGACTTGTGAGGGAGCTCGACCTGGAGGTCTTACTCAAGGAAGAGCATGGTGCTCAAAGTGATACTGTGGTGCTCAAAAGAATGCTTATGGTGTGTTTGTCACTCCAGTGGGCTTTGTGATTTGTGTGTGCCGCAACCGATGGGCTATGTGTCATGTTGGGTGAAGTGATTCTTGACTCGTGCTCCTCTTAGTCGTGACACTATGGACTCGGTGACTCCCAAAGTCTCAACGGCGCTTCTTAATCCTCAATTCTCAATGGCGCTTATGTTGTTCCTCGAATCTTTGACGGTGCTTTCTCAAGGCTTCTTGATTGTCAACGGTGTTCTTCAAATCTTAACGATGCTTCTCGACTTTTCCATGATGCTTCTCAACAAATCTGATGTTCCTCAACTCATCCGATATTCCTCAACTCTTCAACGACGCTTCTCAACAAATCTGATGTTCCTCAACACATCCGATGTTCCTCAACTCTTCAACGATGCTTCTCAACAAATCTGATGCTCCTCAACACATCTGATGTTCTCTTCAACAATACTCTCTTCTGATGTTCCTCGACACATCTGATGCTCTTCCTCAACAACACACTTGGACTTTGGGCACTAAAACACATCTTATCAACACTCCTCATCAACACATCTAGACTTTGGGCCCTAAAACACCTCAACAACACGTCTCATCGACACATCTTATCAGCAATAGTTTCTCGGTGTTGGCGATATTTCCTCCGATCGGCCGCCTTGAGAAACAACTGTCGGTTTGTAGTTTGCAACCACTTACGAGTTTATGCCACTCGTACCTGGGACATTCTCATGTTGCGACCTTGACTGGTGTAGTAATAATGTTTGGCACTTCTGCTTATATCCAAAGTTTTTTTTTTTAATTGGGAATCACCTTTAACCCACACATTTGAGACCATCAGGACAAATGGACTTAATAGGAACGACAAGGAAAGTTGGGTTAGTTTGTATGAAACCTTGGTCTCTGACACACTTGTGATCAGATTACTACTGACTCAAATAAAGAAGGATTGACTTGGACATGAAATTCTCAAATTGCCACGATCCAAAGTGCCTTTACCATGAATGATGTACCGCTCATCTTTTATGTTCACTCCTCATCTTGATATGTCAGCACTTTGCTAATAAATCTGGTTTTTGGAAAATTCCTCCCTACTGATCTAATCAATTTCTTTGCTTCTCCCAAGATATGCTTTGAATTAGTGCCTTAGCTTATAGAATAAAAGATGCTCCATTTCCATCTGTTCAAGACAATGTTTGTGACTTGAAGGCTTACCATTGGTGTATAGGGATCGAGTGGCAAATGAAGTTTGCCCCTAGTTTGAAGGGCATGAAGTGGGATCGGTAGGCAAACGAGGTAAATGACCAAAGTTTGCCCCTAGTTTGGAGGAAGGTTCATTGGAGGTTTTGGGCAAACGAGGTAGGTGACCGAAGTTTGCCCCTTGTGTGAAGGGTAGATAGTAAAAGTCAGGCAAACGAGGCGGGTAGCCGAAGTTTGCCCCTAGTGTGGAAGGTGATTTTCTGGTTTGAGGCATGGACCGTGACTTTAATCTCTCAAATGCTCATAACTTTTTGCCTAGGCACCAGTGAGGTAACCTAGTGAGCTCTTTTCTCTCTTTTGTTATTGCTCACCTTAGATTTAGCTCTAACTTTTGCCTAGGCGTCCTTTCAGATTTTCGACCTAGCGAGCCATCCTTCTTTTCTTTTTGAAAGTCTGCCTACGTACCCCCAAGTGGGGATCAGGTCCAACGTAGTTCGGGCCATGGTTGAAAAGAAGCGGGTTGATTTTTAGGTAGGTGAGGTGACCGAACCGTTGTGGTTGCCTACGTATCCCCGAGCAGGAATCAGGTCGAGCGTAGTTCGGGCCAAAGTCTTAAAAGAAGGGGGGGTTGATTATGATGGTGTCGACCGAACCGATGTGGTTTCCTACGTATCCCCGAGTGGGAATCAGGTCGAGCGTAGTTCAAGGTAAGGCTTGAAATAAGGGGTTTGAGGTATGAGGGTTTTTCAAACCAATCGTCAAAGAAGTTCAAACTTGAGCCACTTGTGGTAGCTTTGAATAAGAAGATTCAGTTTCGGTCTTTTCTTTCTTTTTTTTATTTTTTTATTTTGAGGATCGATCCTTTTCACTTTCGCCTAGCCAGTCAATTTTACTTTTCATGTAGTTGATTCTTGTGAGACCTTTTGACTGCCATCTCAGAATTCCGGAATGTGCATGTCAGCTCTTGGAATTTATTTATGGTTGTTCCTAGCCTTTTGAAATATGATCTAGACACATTCTCATGATGTACCTTGAAGTGTACAATTCTCTGTATCACAAAAATCTTCTTTCTTTCATTTTCTCCATTATTTTGACTGGCTAAGTTCAGATCTTGGAAATCAATACCTTTTTGGCTCTAACTTTTGCCTAGGTGCCCTTTCAGGTTTTCAACCTAGCGAGCTTTTTTTTCTTTTCTTCTTTTTATTTTGAAAGTCGAGACGAAACTTGCTAAAATGTTTGGCTACCATCAAGGACTAAGTATGTATTGCTTTCAATCGGACAGATTGCATGGCTTCCAATTAGATTGGGCTTAAGGCTTTGAAATGGTGGAAAAAAAAGGTGTTGGGCAAGCCCCAAGTCAGTTTCAAGTATGTCTTTTCAAGATTGAGGCAAGAGCGTCTTTAAATTCTTAAAGTAAGACTATTCAATTCTTGGCTCTTCATCGGTGTCGGCGCAAAATCGACTTTGGCCTGTTAGGGATTCTCTCTTTTTTTGTTTGTTGCAAAAGTTTATTAGCAAAGTAATGTCCATGGTAATTTGAAGAGTGACATTTTCAGTTCAGCGATTCATGCACTTATACACATCAGATTAGGCAAAATGAGACTTCATTCCATCAGAAGAGAAGAATTACATTACTCGATACGGACTTACAATAACTTGATGATAGACAGACTCGACCACAAGATCAAACTTGAAATAGACACAAAATATAGAACAGACTCGACTTGGTCTCAAATGGAGTGTCTTTGTGACCCATTTATTATTATTATTATTTTAGCAGAAGTTCCAAACACTATCAACTCTCTGCGTAGCTTCAACAATCCTTAGCGAAGGAGATCATTTGAAAGGACCGGCCAGGGGCTTAGGTGACATGGGGTTGAATGGTTGGTGGTTCAATGACTCTTCGGTCAATAAGGTCTTGGATATCATGGCGGAGACGTATGCACCGGTCAGTGTCATGGCCTGGGCCTTGGTGGTAGGCACATCGTTTGGACAGGTCACAGTTAGGTGGTGGGGGATCGGCACGAGGCTGAAGGAGTTGGAGGTGTCCCTTTTTTAGCAGGCGGCCTAAGGCTACGGAGGGGGAGATATCTAGCTTGGAAAATTCACGGGGTACCCTATTTTGGTAAGGGCGGCTAGGCGAGCTGGTTTGGTTTGTGAGCTGGTATGATTGAGGAGAATAGGCCATGGGTTGGTTACTTAGGGCATTGACATCCGAAGGGTTTCGGGAGTAGTCGGGCCTCTTGGACTGGCTTTGTGATCCTTCATTCTTGATTTTCCCTTCCCTGATTGCATCCTCAATTCTAGTCCCAATCTCAAACAGTTCTTCAAATGTTGAGATGGACTGGTAGAATAGTTTCTCATGGTACAACGGCTGTAGATTCTTGATCAACATCCGGACTTGTTCCTTTTCGACTGGTCGGTGGGTCATTTGGGCCACTTTGTTCCTCCATCTGCTCAAGAATGCAGCGAAGGACTCATTGAAGTTCTGTCGGGTAGTCTCCAGATCCCGAATGGTGACATCGAGCTCTTGGTTGTAGGAGTAATGATCAATGAAGACCTGGACTATATCTTCCCAAGTCCATGTCTTAGAAACCTCCAAGGTCAGAAACCAAGATAGAGCAGCCTTGGCGAGGGTTTGAGGGAACAACATTGCGATGTGCTCATGGCTGCAGCCCATTGATTGGAAAACACTCATGCAGAACTTTACATGGCTCTTCGGATTCCCAGTTCCATCAAAACGATCAATTTCAGGCATTTTGAAGTTTTCCGGCAGTTTCAGCTTAACAGGCTCAAAAAGGCCTTCCAGATCTACCATGTAGTCATTGATCCCTTTGCTTTTCCTCGGTACGCTTTCTAGCTTGTCAACCCTGTCTATTTTTTCTTGGAATTTCTTCTCATACGCAAGCGGCGGGACCCCTTGAAACCATACTTCTTCTCCGTCGTTCTCATGTAGGGGTGGTTCAAATCCAGGTGGAGGTTGCGGCCGCTGTTGCTTTAATTCTTCCATGAAGGATAAAACTTGGGCCAACCTGTCAGACTGTTGGTTGATCATTTCTGTCATTCTTGCTTCCAAACCTTCTGGATCCATAAAGCTGACTTTCGGCTGAGTGATTCTGACAAGGTGACTCCCTAATCCTCTGACTCACAAATGCAGATCCTGGGTGCTTAAAATTTGTACTGACATATAGGTGTGAAAAGACTGTGTTAGACTTTTAACAGCAATGATTGAGATGACAACTATAGTGATGTTAACAGACGTGGACTGACTCGTGTACAGCCTGACTGAAACAGTGCGTGCAGACCGATAGGAATGGTGTATGCAAATGAGACAAGCATGCGGATGCAAGCCCTAATCTATATGATGCCCCTACTTCTAACAGATGGCAGTTAAACAAATAAGGTCCTAGCCATACAGAGTGTGCTAACCTTACTCTCCAGTATGATCACCAAGGGGATAACAGGGATTTCCGGGATACTTTGGGAATTTCGGATAGAGTTTCTGGGAGAAACATGGGTTTGGAAGATTCGGAGAAATTTCTAGAAGTCATTTGAGTTTCTAGGAGAAATAAGGATTTCTGGTTGATTTGGACTGAGCTTCTAGGAGAAACTGGTATTTTTGGATATTTTTGAGGAATATGGATAGAGTTTCTAGGAGAAACAAGTATATCTGGGCATTTCTGGGTGATTTGGGCAGAGGTGCTGGGATTTTTGGAGAATCTGGGAGATTTGGGCAGAGCTTATGGGAAAACATGAAAATATGGGCAAGTTGGACAGAGTTTCTGGGAGAAACAAGTATATCGAAGTTTCTAAGAAAAATTGAGGTTTCTGGGTATTCTGGGGGAAGCAAGAATATCTTGAGGGACATAAGTATATCGGAGTTTCTGGAAGAAATTGAGATTTCTGGGTAATCTGGGGAAAAATAGGGATTTCTAGGAAATCTGGGTGATTCGGACAGAATTTCTAGGAGAAACAGGGGTATCCTGATGAGTTGGGTAGAGTTTTTGGAAGGAATAGGGATATACGACGAGAATAGGTGATGATGGTGATCATACTGTCTAGCAAGTTTTCATACTCCTATGTCTCAGGACCAACAAACAAGGTTTGCTGTGTATATCTTTGTGAGCATGGAGCAGACATCCTTATCATGGTGCCTAGGCAAGTCAACTCAATGTGATCACATGTGAGTGATTGCCTTGGGAACCATAAGAAAGGGGTTCTGTTCTATGCCACATAAGCGTCTACACCGCGCAGGTAATCCCGTCAGGGCATACAACAGTTATATCACATTGTCCTATCTGAAAAGATAAATGAACAGTCCTATGAAAGGTTCTACAGGAATCTATATGCAAAGGCTGGGTTTAGTCAAAGAGGGTCCGTTGACGAGAGTTCCAATATACCGTCAGGGAGACAGTACGGAAGTGTTTACTCTTTTTGATATACCTTGGAAGGTACAGTATCAACGGTGACTTGTGCCCTGGCACAGCAAGACCTGAACAATGTCAGCGCCGCGTTTCAGACACAGTCGGAGGGGGGAATGCAAGAGTGCAATGCGGTGAACCAAACACAGTAAAAAGATGATTTTAAGGATGCTTCTTATGAGTCAAACCTCTGTATTATTTTGTTTTAAAATAAAAAATCCCCAGTGGAGTCGCCAGATTGTGGATAACGGGATTCCACCGCTTCGTTTGCTTTTCGAAACTTGTTTGATTTTGAATCAAGGAAAGAGAAAAGGTCTGTTGAAAACAGATACAGAGTCGCCACTTGGTCTTTAAGGAACCAAGAAACCTAATTTGACTCACCCACATGGATAAAGGGCACCGGTCCTTCATAACCAAAGAACTTGGCCCGGGGTTTTGGTACGAGAGAGGAAGGAGCCTTTGTCGCGACTAAAACACCCTCAACTCGCCCCGTCTTTCGACGGGCCTCAATTAGCATCCAAATAATCATCTTATACTATGTATGGTTCGACAATTAATACTATGATAATATATTACATCACATAAGAAACTTGAAATTGGAAGATCAAAAGATAAGATATCATTCATAAGATCTAAGCCAAGTATCACACAATGCAAAGTGAAAGATCACACAAAACAAACTTAGGAAAAATCGTCTAGTCATGTATCAAGTAATTAAGTTTTCCTAATCTAAAGAAGGACATGAATTGTTCTTGAAACAAAATAACCAAAGAAATCAAAATATGCTTAGCAAGCTAGTATGATGCATGTTATTCTTTGAGAAAAGAAGACCTCTCAATCCCCGGGATGGATGAGAAAGGATGATTAGATCGGGGGAAGCATGAACGTGTGATCAAGTTATTTCCTTATAATCTTCTTAGATTAAGAGTTACAAAAACCCCAAATCTTGCATGAATGCAATGTATGTATTCTAAAATGTGCAAAGGTTGTAGTGTGTTTTGTGTTCATGGATTCCTAGGATGGCTTAAAAGTCTAAAGCGTGCATGAATGGATGGATGAAATCAATATGAGATATGTACAAATGTAGTATGAACTACTTCCTAAGATATGAACTAATTTGGAAGGCATATAAGCATCCAATAAAGAATGAAAGTTAAAATGTGCTTGCTGTGAATAGTGGACAGAACAGTAACATCATCTTTTGGAAATTGAAAATAGGGGTTAGGAATGTTTTCAATGCATGATTGTTTATGGAGATGTTCCTTATTATGTCTAGAACACAACCCAAAAGGCCAATCTTGAATAGCTATCACAGATTGAGAGAAATCATATAAACAATGAAGGTCACTCAGAAACAGAGTCCGTACCGTCGACTGAAATGTTAGAAAATCTTAAAAAATAAAAATGAATGATCTAGAGGCCCATTTTATACAAAAGGTTTCCTAAGACATTGAAGGTTAAGGAAAAAATAAGTTAGGACCACCCCTTTTGGAAAAGTTTTCTGAAAAAGAGGTTGGAAGTGGACCTAGCTGCTGTGACAGCAGAGGCAGAATGTTTGGAAGGAATATTTGGGTCCAAATGGACCATTTCCAAGTACTTCCAAGTCAAACCAAAAATCATGGGTGTTCTACAATGAGTTAGGAGGACTTTCCAAGTGGCCTTGCATCCATATGTTGAGTATTGAGTCCTAGGGAAATCTTTGAACTCAGCTCACTCACTGTTTTGACTCATTGTTTTGAAGATTTTGGTGAAAACAAAGTTTTGTTTCTTGAAGCCAACATAAGAGGGATTGAGAGGGGTTTTGAAATAGATGTTTTGAAAGCATGTTTTCAATACTCAATAAGGATTATAGCCACTCAAAATGTCAACATCAAACTTATCATCAAGAACCTCCAAGATTGTTGGAGAGATTTATTTTATTTTGAACATAACTTCAATACATTTCAAGAATACCTTGGAAGTATTGAGGTTATGATCATCATCTATCAAACATGTTTTTGAGGTCAAGAGCTACTATCCATAAGGATTCACTCACCCCAAACTTCATGTCATCACTTAGATGATGATGAACTAGTAAGTAAATAAAGAAAATAAAAAAGAAATGAGATAAGAAGAGATGAACAATAAATAAACAAGCAAGTAAATAGCAATCAATAGATGATAATCAATGTGATTTTGGACTTGTAGCTTGGTGTTTTACTCATAGATTTTGAAATTTGGACATGGAAGTAACTTCCTAACTCAAGAATGCTCAAGAATGGTGATTGGGGGTGTTTGGAATGTGAAGTATAAGAGAGGTAATGGAAGAAAACAAGATTAAAACTCACTTTCTATAGCAAAGTAGTAGGAGGAAGCTCCTTTTCTCTCTTCTAAACCTATCTCTATCTCTCTTCTTCTCTACAACTTTTCAAGCTTTTGCACTTGGCCCCCCCAAAATGAAGAGCAATGGGGGGTTTATGTAGGCCAATTTGGGGTGGTTTTGGGATTTTAGAAGTGTTCCCATTGGTCCCAAACATCTGTGAACATTAAACTACGTCGTTTTGGCTTTCAATTAATCAAATTGGACCCCCAAAAAAATTACAAAAATGGACTCTGTGAGGGTTGAGTGCCGCGGCGGCACTGCTCCTCAGAAGCCCAGAAAATTACGTTTAGGCCCCCAGAGGTTCCGGTATTCGCAAAAAGGCCCTATTTCGTCCGAAATTCACAAAAAATGCATACAAACTCCAAATTGAGGTTGTGATATACCGTTGGAAAGGTAATGGAGTCTACTTTACATAAAAAATAGTTCGGGGATAGGTCACTTTGAAAAGTTTTGCGGTATTCGCGATAAAAGCCGATTTGATCGCCTTTGGAAATTCATAGTAAACTCGTTGTAAATCCGAAAATTATGTGCGATATACCGTCGGAAAGCTGTTGACCGCTAGTATCCATGAAAAATATTTGAAAATTGTTACGGTGCCCCGGTTCTAAAGTCAAATTCTGGTCAAACTGGTCAAACCGGTCAAACCTGGGATTCCCGGGAAGTTCTGGGAACCTCTGGGAGCTCCCAGGAGTTGACGTTTTCGTGCGATCTTCTTCTAAAACTCATTTTAATACTTTCCGCATGATTCTGGTAAATTTGGATGATTTCGGTCAAACTTGGTCAAACCGGTCAACGGGGACTTTCCGGGAACTTCCGGGACTTCCGGGGGTCTCTGGGAGCTGACGGTTTCATTCGATTTTTTTTTGAAAACTCATTTTATCACTTTTCTTATGACGTAGCATGTTTCCAGAACTTTGGGACCAAATCTGGGAGTTTTCGGGCTTTCAGGGGTATTTTGGTCAATCTGAGCATTCTGAGAGATAGAGCTGACTTCCAGGAGTCCTTTTGAGTCTTTTACGATCATTGTGAACCACCAAGCTATGGGTCTCCTAAATCTGATAGCCGAAAAAATGGGGTGTCTACAACACTTCAAAGATTTTATTTTGCTCTATTGTTATTTTTCTCATCTATCCTCTTACCTATCTCTCTGAAATTTTTCAGATTTTTTAAAAATCAATCAATTTTTTTTGTAAAAATTCATTTACTTTCGATCGATAGTGTAGTCCCTGATTCTGAGTAAGGGTGTTTCTAAATTCAATTTCTCCCAATTTATAAAAGACATTGCAAAACGTTTTTCTCTCATAGAAACTAGACTCATTTGGGAGCCTTCCCTCAAAATTTCATAAAATTAGAAGTACCGAGACTCCTCCGTTCCATTTTTGGAATACTCAACTCAAATATGCCAAAAAACTGAAAGAACACAAAAAAAAAAAAAAAAAAAAAAAAAAAAAACAAAACAAATTTTTTTTCTTTTACTGAATACTCCTAATTTATCAAGTTTCTCAATAACTTTGATAAAAAGGAAATTCAAACATCACACTTTTCAACAAACTTGGGCACCGTCCCTTTCTTTCGGTATAAAATAAAAAAAAAACAAAAAGAAATACAAAAAAAAAAATGAACTTTCTCAAAATAAAACTCCAATGCCACATTTGCTTGTAATATGCAAATAATACAGGTAAAACATGTAAGTCTTCTCACTCTTAATGGGTACCGACCCTTACTTCCGGCACAAATTAAAATACAAAAAAAATCTCTTTTCAATCATTTGGGCACCCACCCTTACTTTCGACACAAAATAAAAAAAAAAAAAATCTTTTTTCAATCATTTGGGCACCGACCCTTTCTTCCAAAAAAAGTAAGAAAAAGAAAATATAAAAAAAATGGACATCCCTCAACTCAAATGCATCACTTGTTCAAGATCTCCAAGCAACATAGGTAAAGTCAGGTAAGTTTTCTTATCCTACATGTATGTTCTCATATTTTCTTAAAAGTCGGGCACCAACCCTTACTTCCGGCATAGGAATAAAAGAACAAAAAAAATGACAAAAATGCAAAAAAAAAAAAAAAAAAAAAAAAAAAAAAAAAGAGGCATTTCTTTCTTCACTTGCTTACATAAGTTCGTTTCAATCTCAATCACTTTCCAAAATTCCTAGTTACACCATTTTTCACCAAATCACTTTTTAAAACTCACAACTTCAAAGGTTAAAGTCTAGGACTACACCGTATAGGTTAAAGTTCCTAGCTACACCATCTTTTTACTCAAAATATTAATTCCCATTTGCATGGTCTAGATCAACCAACTTTTTCAAAACACCTGCACACTTTCACATATACAAGGGTCAGAACTACGTTTGGCCTGATTTCCGTCTTGCGATATGTAAGCAACTCTCAAAGAGTGCGGCCATACTCATCCCCATTTTCTATCCTATTCACTTTCTAAAAATTTTTATTTTTTATTTTTTTCAGTCGAAATGCTCTATTTTAATAAAAATCACTAAAATTGGCAATCGTGTTTGCACGGATGTTCGAGGGTGCCTAATACCTTCTCTCGACATAATCGAGTCCCCGAATCCATCTCAAAATCTTCAATTTTTGCATGGCTATTCAGAGTCACGCTTTTAAAGGGCCCACTTTCTCAAAACTATTTTTTTTAAGTCAAAGATGAATTACTTTAATTGTCTTGGCAGGGGTCCTAACACCCTAAATGTTAGGTGGCGACTCTGAACATTTCAAAATAGGCCCTACCATATTCTTTTCACTATTCCTAATAAAAATCAAGTCGCAATTCACCCACTCTCAGAAAGTCGGGCTCATACCAATAGCTTGGCCTATTCCGAGGGCGCGGGCGCGACAACTGGCGACTCTGCTGGGGAGTACATGTGGCTTAAGAGGACTTATGCAACCACTTTAGTGATTTTCATTACAATGGGGCATTTTTTTTTACTAGCAATTTTTGCTTTACCTTTTCTTTTTGCATAGGTGTTTGCAACTTAGGCTGAAATAAAATTGCAAGGCCAATGCCAAACTTGCAAAGGCCAATGCCTAAGTCACTATGTACACTACACACAAGCATGCAAGCATAACATAACCCTTCCTCAAGAGGAAACCTTGTAAGATTAGATAAGAAGATGAGTATGTGGCATGGCCGTCACGGTGTCACCGTCGGTACCGCACAGAAAACTCTCTCGCTCGAACCACCAACCTGAGAAAGTGCTTCGGCGCTGAAGGTTTGAAGGTTTGGTGACCAGGCCTGATTTAAGTTTGTATACGACATCAGCCTCTCCACATGTGCATCAATATTGATACATCGCTCTCTCCACATGCTCTCACTCTCTATGTGTGCATCAATATCGATACATCACTCTCTCCACATGCTCTCTCTCTCTCTCTCTATCTCTATCTTTCTCTCTCTTTCTGTCACTCTCACTGACCCTCTCTCTCTCTCTCTCTTTATTTCTCACCTACTCCCTCTCTTTCTATCACTCTCATGGACTCCCTCTGTCTCTCTTACTCTGACCCCCCTCTCTCTCTCTCTTTTCATTTTCTTACCTACTCTCTCTCTTTCTGTCATCTCATGGACTCTCTGTCTCGGTCACTCTCATGGACTCTCTCTCTCTCTCTCTCTCTCTCTCTCTCTCTCTCTCTCTTTTATTTCTCACATGTCCCCTTTTCCTTGTCCCCCTCATGGATCTACTCCCCCTCGCTCTTTCTCTCCTTTTTAAAGACCCTCCATGTCCCTTTCTTTCTCTGTCCTTCTCACCCATTCTCTCTCTTTGATGAACCTCTCTCTGTCTCATTCTCCTTCTCCTTTTGTCTTTCTTCTTCTCTTCCTCTTCCTGTAACCTCTTGGCAAAAACTTGTCTCTCCTCTCGAAAAAAAAACTCACACAACCCATATCTGAATAAGAGGAAACTAAAACAAGCTCTGTACAAGAGCTTTTCATAGAGATCAAGAAAAAGAATAAAGAATCATACCAAAATGGTTTTTTAAAAGATTAATGACCCACATCGTTGTGGTGCATATGAGTATAATAGAAGACGGTGCAAAAGTGATTGTCCCTCGGCTCCCTACTTTTAGTATGCAGGAAGTACGAGGGATTATGAGGCCATTCATGAGTTTTTTGAAAGTAGGAGCTTTCTACGCCTTATTGAAAAGGTATTTGAGGTAAACCGTCAACAAACTATATGTTCCCTTGTGTATGAAGCCACATCTAGACTTCAAGATCCCGTTTTGGGCTGTGTTTCTTACGTCTTTTTCCTTGAACAACAAGTTCTAGAGTTGAAGAAACAGGTTTCACAACTCCAAGCTCAGTCAAAAGAGGAATCACCCAAACAATCCAAAGAGCCTGATCTAGATCCTTGGATCGACTACGCCATGAATGATCTAGGTTGCGACATAGAAATTCCTCAAGAGTATTCCAATCTCATTTTTCCCACCACAATTGCTCCAATCTCTTTTGAAATCTCTAGCCCTACCCGTATTCCTTCTGTTACTCAAATTTGTACGACCTCTTCTCATTCTCGTTGGTCTGATCTGGCCCAACACTTTCAATCTAGCAACAACCACCAAACTTGTCTAAGTCCGTTGGATCTCACAAGCTCTTCAGTCTCTATTCTTTCCCACACCCCTTTGTTACTCCAACTTGCTCATATTCGTCTGATCTAGTCCAACACTCGCAATCTAGCAAGTCCCAAATTCCCCTGTATCAAACAAAAAAACCAGGGGTCCCAAAATATCCAAATCTCCCCCCAAATCTTCAAGAAAGTTCATAAAAAATACCTACTCCGTCCACTAATCCTTACTCTTTTTTCACTGCCAATAACTTCGCTCAAAGCTCCTTCTTGGGCATAATGAGTGAGATGGAGAGTCAACAATTCACAAGGTGGTACGAGCCTTAGAACTAAGGCACTTTTTATTTAAAAAAAAATAGAATGAACATCACAGTCCGTATTCGAGGTAGTCCCTGTACATTGAGTGTGCGTGGGATTGAGCCCACATGTCTTACTATGTGTGTCCCTTCACCAACTTAATGTGGTCTGGACCTTTGGGTACTATTTTATAGGGTAACTGGGAGGGTAAACATCACAGGACGGTATTGTCCTCCGAAGTAAGTCTTGAAAAACATTAACCCAGGGTTCTGTTGAACGGACTATAGGATCTATATGGTTGTTGAAAAGTGCGTAGGATGTCATTAGCATTCGACCTCTAGAAGGAAGCCTCACATTGGCAGAACTCATTTAATCTCTCACTTATCGAAATCCAAATGTACATTTGTATCATTGTAACTTCTCTCTTAAAAAAATCCTCCTTAGCACTATTTTCGTTTCTTATGCAATGTACTCTCACATTGGGCTATCAGTTCAAGAATCAGTTGTGAAAATGCTATCTCTTTTTAGTAACATAAGTGCACTTTCTAAAATGATGACTCTAATACCCCCATCACTTTCATAATTCACTTGTGTTTGCTATCATCAATCCGAATCAACTCAAAGGCTAACATGTGTCCCAATTCTAAAAAGAGCATTCGTGATTATATTTAATCCTTCATTCAGGCCTAATACGATGCAATGGCAGCATATGTAAGTCAATACTGCGAACACTGACATTGTCAAATCCAAGCAGTACTAGTGTATTCGCAATTGTCCAAATCGTCTCATTACCAAATCAATAGGCTATTCTACTCTCTCAAATATACTCTTACTCTCTTTCAAATCAAAAAGCAAAATCAAAAAGCAAAAGGAAAAAAGCAAAAGGAAAGAGAAAAATGAAGAGAAGAGAGAGAGAGAGAGAGGGGAAGTGTCGGCAGAGAGAGAACAAAAACAAAAAGCATAAAAACCTACCCTCACTTCTTTCCCTCATTTCTTTTTCTTATTCTATTCCTTCTTCTCAACTGATCTCTGCATCTCTGCATTTCTCTCTCTCCTCTCCCTTCTCGGCCTAACATCTTTCTCTCACTTCTCTCTCCTTACCATACTCATAGTCATTGTCTTTCACCATTGTGCCTTGCGATTATAACCAAGACCAGAAGTTTGATCTTGTTTTAGGCGTGTGGGTGCTTATCAAGAAAAAGTTTAGAGAACAACATGGATTTGGGCGAGATAATTATACTTTGTGAAGTGTGCTTTCTTCTTGTTATGGTTGTGACAGCTGCAGCTTACTTCTTGTTCCAATGGCTCGATAATGAAGAAGTTCATAAAATCTAGGAAAAATGTTCTTGGAAACTCGGCCCGCCCCTGTGATCCAGATCTGTAATACCCTATATTTTGGTTATATATTAAGACCTGGTAATCGTTTCTATATACTTGTATAACCCTTTACCTTTCATTTGGTAAATTTAAGTACCAATCAATTGCCCTTGCTTCCTAATCGATTGCCACTTTTTGGTTACCAATCGATTGCTATCTTTTCCAATCGATTGCCATTTTACCGATTTGAAATTATTACGTGGAAACATACCAATCGATTGCCATTTTTTTAATCGATTGCCTTCAAATATCTGTTACCAATCGATTGCCATCATTATCAATTGATTGGCATAAGCTGAGATAAATTTTCTTCTTTGCTTGAGCTTTGGACATATGGCACTCGCAATCTCTATATATATGAGAGTATTTATGCCTTGGGCCAGTTTCCACAGCCTAGAGAGAGAGAGACACACACCTTGTAAGATTTATAAATATATGTCTATTTATACACATCCATACACATTTATATATATACACACACACATACATACACTGCCTTGGGCAGGGGAGGAAGAGAAGAATAAGAAGAAGAAAGGAGAAGAGACAGAGAAGAGACAGAGCTGGACAGAGAAGAGAAAAAGAGAAGGAGGAGAGAGAGAACTTGAGGATTTCAAGCCAAATACACCCTTGGTGAGTTACAACTCACTTGGTCCCTCTATTTGTTGTTTTTACAAGTTGTTATGAAGTTTGGATGTGTTAAATGCATGATTTTTACGTCTATATATGCTGTTTTATTAATCTGCTGGTGAAGACAAAGTGCCAATTGATTGGCATTATTCCAAATCGATTGCCATCAGTCTGAACCCAATTGATTGGATAGAATTTTAATCGATTGTCATTATTTGTTAAACCAATGGATTGCCAAAGTTAGCAATCGATTGTTATTAGTTTGGATCCAATCGATTGACATGTTTGCTAATCGATTGTTACCTAATTTATCCCAATCAATATATCCTTTTCCCAATTGATTGGTATTGGAAGAACATGGATTCTTTTGCCTATTTATGTTATTAAGGGTTCGAATGTTCGATTATCGATTCGGACTTCCGTTATGCGATTTTGGATTAATCAAGGATAATGTAATAGCAAATGTAAGTATGATTAAGAGCAATGAGTTAATAAAATGACATGAGATATTATGTAGTTCATGTATGAGTTCGATATCCGTTTCTTTTAATCAGAGTAGTCAGGCCACATTGGGAATTGTTATGTGTCAATAGAACGTAACTTAGGTAGGTTTTATAAGTTCTGGAAATGGTACGTTGACGGACGTTTGGCATGATATGTTCTTAAAAGCCGGTGAACTGATAAATGTTCTTAAAAGGTGGTGAGCTGGACCAAGTAGTCCTAGGATAAATCAGAGGATTCATGATATGCTCTTAAAACCGGTGAACTGTTAAATGTTCTTAAAAGGCGGTGAGCTGGAAAGTATGGTAGATGACACTGAGTCGTGGCAATAGATGATATGCCTTGTTCGAAATGTTATGTCCCTGAAATGCGGTGAGTAGGATATATGTTCTTAAAAGCTGGGGACGGACTGACGTGGAGTCCATGTCATACGGTGAGTAGGATATATTGCTCTTAAAAGTGATGGACGGGATAAGGGTGTATCTCTAGAGTTAAACGATCGAGTATGTTTCATTCAATCAGAATTTGTTGAATTCCGGTCCTTGAGTAACAAGACGACAAGGGTTGGTTAACGACGTGGAGTAAAGGAGCAAGATATTATTATAGTAGAATTTAACTTGTGTATTCATTAGCTTGTTATTTACTTCAGATAACTAGTACCTTGTTAGTTTATATTCACTCAGCTCTCAGTAAGCTGACGACCTTTATTACCTAGATTTTTCCCGTCCAGACTATCCTATACCTTACTCTGCAGGTGACGGAGCTTATGACGATGGTTACTATTCGGGAGGGGAATACGCAGAGGGTGGCCCCACTAATGATGCCTATGCTAGGGAGGACAACTATGCTGATGTTTACGCCAGCTGAAGATCTGGAGATAGTTATTAGTTTATTGTTTATGTTTAGACTGTTTTGTTATATTTGGTACTTGGGTATATGTTGCTTCCAAACCTTATATACTTCTGTTGTAGCTCTACTGTTGTAATAACTCTGATGTTTGTAATAGAAGCAACGACTATTTATATCCAGTTTATTTTTATTACTATTCTTGTTGTAGACTAGTACTGTGTGTTGTGGATCATTAGTAACATTCACCAGTCATTCCCTATGGACCAAAAAAGGAAATTTATTTTTCTCTATTTTTGCTGCTCCAGACATGACAAGATCATTTCTTGGATGGGGTGGCTTTACCAATGAACAATGGATTGATGAAATGTAAGGGTTTTCTTGTTGTTCTCTTTTTGCTCTTATATGTATAAAAAAATATCATCAATAAAAAAAAGAATGTCATGGATTGTGTAAATGCATGGGCAACCAATCACATGTGTTGTTCCCAGCCATCCAGTATATGCACTATTTCTATACCCTTTACCAATAGTCTAATTCTCCATCGATACACCCACAAGCCTTTGGTCACTCTCGCAAAAGACCAATACTCACCCATTGCCTAAAATGCCACTCCTTACAAGGCATCAAAATGCCACACAGGGGCAGTTTCTCCACTACTCAATACATGCATTGTCTGTTGTACAAGTATATATGTTTTTTTTCAAAAAAACAAATTTAAAAAAAAAACCTTCTCCCATTATTCAATAATTATCATCTTGCTTTAAAATTTCATGATTCATTAGATATAACTGTCTTGTAACTTGTTGAATTCAATTTGGACATCGCAATTAGACTTTCGGACACAACACATTTCCAATTTACCATGCAATCGCAATCCATAACAAAACATGCCAAGAGGTTTCAAGTCTATGATTGATCATTATTGCAAAGCGGGGGTATTTGTAAAATACAACCGCGCTAAAAGGAAGAATTGTAGTAGTTTTGATCACAACTTCCCGTATTATCTGCAATTTGCATTGCAAGGCTAATTTTTATACAGTATGATTAATCTATGATAAGTTGTATTGTTTTAGCTGTTGTTTATGCAGATCACTGCTGTGCGGACTGAATAGAGGAACATCAGAATAAATGGAATGCTGGAATGCAAACAAAAGAAGTCAAAGCTGAAAAGTGAAGTTCGATCGATCATAGAAGGTTCGATCGATCGAGAGTTCGATCGCTCGAACAGAGTAGAAGCGCTTGAAGATCAAGGGTTCGATCGATCGAAAGCAGTTCGATCGATCGAACGGGGTATTTCCAGAAACATTTGCGTGCGCAGCAGAATGCGGGTTTTAACCCTAGTGCTTTAGGTTTTTCTTTATATATGTGTTTTGTTCACGTCTTTTGGGACGCCACTTTAACATTTTAGCAGTTTAGAAGGAGAGATAGAGAGTTTGTTTGGTTTTTGTAGGTTTTTCATTGATTTCTCACATTGTGGATTGGATTCTTCTAAGTTTACACAAGTATCTTCTATTCCAGGTTATCTATATACTGTTTATTCATACTCTGCACGTATTAGGAGTAGTTTAATCAATCATCTCGTGATATTGCATGCTAAACATTGGTAAAACCATAGATTTCATAGTTTTAATGAATAACTCACAACCAAACATGGTATTAAAGTTTTCTTACGTTAAAAATCAATCCTCGACACTCCAGACGATGTCTGAGTAGTCCCAGGTTGGGAGATCACGATGAAACAGTGATCTCCAGCCTCTGCCATGCAGCAGAATAATCGCTGTGTTCGATCGATCGAAGTCAGTTCGATCGATCGAACCAGAGACAGTCAAGCGATCGAAGTTAGTTCGATCGATTGAGGGATGAAGGTCTTCGATCGATCGAAGGCGCGTCGATCGATCGAACTCTCGGATTCTTGAGGATGTTACTTGCAGTATTCCAGGACTTTTTGTTTTAGGACTTGTTATCATTCTGTCCCAAATAAATGCTCAGTCTGTCAAAACAGTTTTAAAACTAAGGCCCTAAGGCATTTTCTTTCAATACATTTTGCAAACCATCTTCAATGCTAACACCATTGAGGATGCGAGTCTTAACTATTGAATTAAACCGCTTTTGTGTATTTAAATTAACTGTGATGATATGGTCCCGGTCATGAAAGGGCCATAGAATCTTTATTTCTTTTGAGGAATACGGAAAACTGTAGGTAATATACTCCATTGTGCTTTAAGGTAAATGCATGGTAGATGGCTGGGTTACTGTGGATTCGTGTAATCCCAACACTTTCTTTTAAAAGTTAAACACCTTAATTTAGAATATTGTTTTCAATAGCTAGTTAAATTGTTTAATTAATTTTAATTATTGTCAGTAGTAATCCTAGTTTGTGGAACTTCGTGTTCTGCACCTTCATTCAAACTTAGTTATTTTATTTTGTTTTCTTTAGAGGTTAGTCTAATTCTTTAGGTCAACACCTTCCCTGTGGGATCGACCTGGTCTTACCAGATATTACTTGCACGTCTACCTACACTTGGGTACTGCACAAGAGCGCACAAGAAAATTCTCGTGTCAAGTTTTTGGCGCCGTTGCCGGGGAAGGCGACGATCAATTCTTTAGATTACCTCAGTCTCTCTTCATCTCTTTCTATTTTTCCTTTCTATTCTTTTCGGTTCTTTTGGGTAAGTTCTCACCCTAGGGACTCTCCTAGTTCATGTCCGAGAATTCTATCGAAGGATTCTTTGGAAACCCATTCTACTGCTCTGACTCGGATAGTTCCATCAACCCGATTATCACTCCAACTGCATCAATGGATGATCATCAGAGTGAAAACGGTGACAATGTTGTGGTGCCAATCGATGAGGCACTCCGTCCTCTTTGCGATCTTATGCAACCAGAACATGCACCTACGCCCTCTTGCATTCAAATCCCACCACACAATGGCGAATTTCAGTTTCGCAATGGGATGATTCAATTGCTTCCCACTTTTCATGGGATGGACAGCGAGAAGGCGTATTTACATGTCACCGATTTCGAGGATGTTTGCAAAACATTCTCGCAAAATTGTCCTAGGGAGGTGACGCATTTAATGCTATTCCCCTTCACTTTGAAAGATAAAGCGAAGGCGTGGCTCCACTCTCTAAAGCCTAATTCCATTTTCACCTGGCATGCGATGAGCACCGCATTTCTGAAGAAATTCTATCCTACTCGCATGACCACAGATCTTCAGCGTCAAATTAATTCCTATAAACAAAAGAGCAATGAAACCTTCACACAAGCGTGGGAGCGTTTCAAAGATTTGCTTCTCTCATGCCCACACCATGGGTTTGAGAAATGGCGAACGATCAGCTTCTTTTATCAGGGATTAAATGGTGAAACAAAGAAGTTGGTGGAAACAATGAGCTCTGGACCATTTCTGCGAAAAAATACTGAAGAGGCCGAAGCCCATTTCGAATGGTTAGCTGAATACGCTCATGAATGGTCAAATTCTGACAATATCTCACGATCACAGATATCCTGTGTAGAAGAGAAAAGCTTATATCAGCTAACCAATGAAGATCGCCTCATGACTAAGTATGCAGAGCTAGCAAAGAAGGTGGAAGAGTTAAGCATGAAAGGAGAGAGTTCTAGGCAAGTCATGCCTGAAGAACCATGTGGCACATGCAACATGTTGGGACATACAACTCAGTATTGTCCTAATGTGCCATATTTTCAAGAGCAAGCCCCTGTAGAAATGAATGCCATGCAAGGTTTTCGTGGGGCGGGGAATTCCAATAATAATTTTCAAAATAACAATAGATGGAATCACCCCGGTTTTGATTGGAGAAATAATGCTGGGGCCCAAAATCAATATCAACAGCAGCCCTACAACAATAATCAATATCAAGGGCAACACAATAGGCCAGCCCAGCATTACAATCAAAACAGAACTAACAATTACAATCAAGCTCAACCCTCTAATGCGCCCCAAACTAATGCCTATGTGCCCCCGCACAAGAAGGTACAAGAGGAGGAACCACTTGCTAATGCCAATCTAACGCAACAACTCATCCAAATGATGAGTAAAATGTCTGCCACGTTAGAGAGGATAGATGCACGGCAAGAGAGCTCAGGAGGAACACTCCCTGCCCAACCACTTCAGAACCCCAAGGGACATAACAATGGTCCTAACAATCAAGAGCATGCTAAAGCTGTGACTACACTGAGAAGTGGAAAAGTCATAGAAAAAGGCATACCTCTGTCCACTCCCGAAGTGTACAAGGAGGGGGAAGTGTTGGATGAAGAAGTTGAGCTACCATCTACTCGAGAGGAGGAGCCGTCTACTAATGACGAACCAATAAAGGCAAACATTGCAGCTCCCAGAGTAGATGAAGAAGTTGAGCGAAGGCCGGGAAAGGAATCTGTTAAGGAGGAACCACCAAAATGCCCCTTTCCTGCACCTTATCCTCAACGGTTGAAGAAACCCAAGAATGAGACGAAGAATTAGGAGTTTTTGGAATTGTTTAAGCAAGTTAAGATTAACCTTCCACTCCTAGATGCTATCAAGCAGGTGCCGGCCTATGCAAAGTATCTCAAAGATCTATGCACGGTCAAGAGGAGGCAAAGCGTGAAGAAACATGCTTATGTCGCGTGCCAAGCTAGCGCGATCATTCAAAACGAGTTGCCTCCAAAACTCAAAGATCCCGGTACACCTACTGTCTCATGCAGAATTGGGAATCAAAAGATAGACAATGCACTCCTTGATTTAGGAGCAAGCGTTAATCTGCTGCCATATTCAGTCTATAAACAGCTAGGGTTGGGTGAACTCAAACCCACTCGAGTTGCTTTGCAGTTGGCAGACAGATCCGTGAAGTACCCTAGAGGGGTATTAGAGGACGTCCTGGTCCAAATAGACACTTTCGTATTTCCGGTTGATTTCGTGATATTAGACACAGAACCTGTGTCTAATCCTGGTGCACATATCCCGGTTATTTTTGGACGTCCATTCCTCAACACCATTGATGCCACAATCAAGATTAGAACTGGTATCATGACTATCGTATTCGGGAACATGACGTTGAATATCAAGATCTTCTCTAATCCCCGACCTGAAGAATACGATGATGAGGAAGAAATCCATTATATAGACACGGTCATTGAAGATGAAGTTGACTTGGTCGACTATAAAGATCCTTTGGAAGTTGTGATGACTCAATTTGGCGATATTTATCAGCCTGAAGAGTCAACTCCATTGGATTCTGACCTAAACCAGACGTGTCTTATGATGGATACGCTAGAGGAGGATAGAGCCGATTGCATGTGGGTAATGCCATATGAACAACTGCCTCCTAAAACCAAATTGGTAATGCCCTCTAGTTTCCAGTTCCCAGAGTTAGAATTGAAGGAGCTCCCAAAAGAGCTGAAATATGCATTCCTAGGAACTGGAAAAACTTATCCTGTAATCATTTCATCTGCTTTAACTCATGAACAGGAAAGTAAGCTAGTGGACATGCTGAAAAAGCATAAAGATGCTATGGGATGGACAATTACTGACCTCAAAGGCATAAGCCCATCCATATGCACGCATAAGATATATCTGGAGGAAGACGCTAAACCCTCAAGGCAAATGCAAAGGCGTCTGAATCCCAACATGCAAGAAGTGGTTAAGAAGGAAGTGCTTAAACTGCTTGATGTTGGGATGATATATCCAATATCTGACAGTCCTTGGGTTAGTCCTACCCAAGTAGTTCCAAAGAAAGCTGGCATAACGGTCATTCCGAACAAAGAGGGTGAATTAGTACCGACACGAGTCCCCACTGGATGAAGAATGTGTATCGACTACAGGAAGCTAAATACTGTGACCCGAAAGGATCATTTTCCTTTGCCATTCATGGATCAAATGCTAGAACGGGTGGCGGGTCATAAGTATTACTGCTTCTTGGATGGATACAGTGGGTATAATCAAATTGAGATTGCTCCTGAAGATCAGGAGAAAACCACGTTCACGTGTCCATTCGGTACTTTCGCCTACCGACGAATGCCATTTGGCTTATGTAATGCACCGGCTACCTTTCAGCGGTGCATGTTAAGCATTTTTAGTGACATGGTCGAAAACATCCTTGAAGTCTTCATGGATGACTTTTCAGTTTTCGGCCATAGCTTCGAGGATTGCCTCAGCAATCTCGAACAGGTTTTAATGAGGTGTGAGGACAAACACCTAGTCTTGAATTGGGAGAAGTGTCACTTTATGGTGACCAAGGGTATAGTTTTAGGCCACATAATATCCGATGAAGGAATCCAAGTGGATAAGGCTAAGATCGACATAATCTCAAACCTACCTGTCCCCCGTACAGTGCGAGACATTCGTTCATTTTTGGGGCATGCGGGTTTTTATCGTCGATTTATCCAGAATTTTAGTGCAATCTCTCGACCCCTTTGTCAACTTCTTGTCAAAGATGCACCTTTCGAGTGGTCAGAGAGTTGCCAGAAGTCCTTCGAGGATTTAAAAGATCTCCTCACCTCTGCACCTATAATACAGGCACCCGACTGGAGTTTGCCTTTTGAATTAATGTGCGATGCTAGTGATTACGCCATTGGCGCAGTCCTAGGCCAGAGGAGGGACAATAAGCCGCATGTGATATACTATGCCAGCCGAACCTTAAATGAAGCTCAAATGAATTACACTACTACTGAAAAGGAGCTGCTGGCCGTAGTATTCGCTCTGGACAAGTTTAGGTCTTACCTGATAGGGTCACCAATCGTCTGTTTTACAGATCATTCGGCCCTCAAGTATCTTTTGTCAAAGAAAGACGCTAAACAACGGCTTATCCGCTGGATACTCTTACTCCAAGAGTTTGATTTAACAATCAAGGACAAGAAAGGAGTAGAGAATGTGGTTGCGGATCATTTATCCCGGTTGACTTTTACCGATAACACTGAATCCCAATCCATCAAAGATGAGTTCCCAGATGAACAGCTACTGGCAGTAAGTAGTTTGCCTTGGTATGCTGATGTGGTAAACTACCTGGTCACGGGTGAGACACCGACTCATTGGTCAAATCAAGATAGGAAACGGTTCCTCTCGTTTGCACGCCATTTTTTCTTTGATGACCCATACCTTTTCAAATACTGTGCTGATCAGGTCATCAGGCGTTGCGTACCCAACGAGGATATAACCGTTATCTTAGCGTCATGCCATTCTGAGGCATGCGGTGGCCATTTTGCGTCACAGAAGACCGCACAAAAAGTGATGCAAAGCGGTTTTTACTGGCCCACAGTCTTCAAAGATGCTTATTCCTTTTGTAAGACATGCCAACGCTGTCAAAAGCTTGGAACCATTTCTAAAAGGAATTCTATGCCTCTAACCCCTATCATCACAATTGAGATATTTGATTGTTGGGGCATAGATTTTATGGGCCCATTTCCCAAGTCGAATAACTGTGAGTACATACTCCTTGCTGTGGAGTATGTATCGAAATGGGTAGAAGCGATACCGACGAGACGAAATGATCACAGAACAGTCATGTCATTTCTCAGAGAGCATATTCTGTCTCGCTTTGGTACTCCGAAAGCTTTACTAAGTGATCAAGGCAAGCATTTCTGCAATAAGCCCTTGGAGTCACTTCTCAAGAAATACGGAGTCCATCATAAAATCGCTCTTGCTTATCATCCACAGTCAAATGGGCAAGCAGAATTGGCTAACCGAGAAATCAAGCATATTCTCGAGAAAACGGTTAGTTCCAATCGAAAAGACTGGGCATACAAATTGACTGACGCGTTATGGGCATACCGTACTGCCTATAAGACGAATCTTGGTATGTCCCCGTACAGATTGGTTTACGGGAAAGCTTGCCACCTTCCTGTTGAAATTGAACATAAAGCTTATTGGGCGACACGCTCATTGAACTTTGATATTCAAGAGGGAGGTCAGCTACGCAAGCTCCAACTTGCAGAGCTAGAGGAAATACGACGAGATGCGTATGACTCTGCAAAGTTGCATAAGGAAAAGTTGAAGGCTCGTCACGATCGTACGATTTTTCGTAAATCATTTGAGCCGGGGCAGAAAGTGTTGCTATATGATTCTCGCCTCCATCTTTTCCCAGGTAAACTCCGTTCCCGGTGGACAGGCCCGTTCATCGTTAAAACTATTTTTCCACATGGGGCGGTCGAGATTGTCAATCCAAAGAACGACGATTGTTTCAAGGTCAATGGCCAAAGATTGAAGCCGTTCTTGGAGAATTTCCACTCTGAAGTTGAGCACATCCAGCTGGATGAGCCCAGCTATTCCACCACTTAAAAAAATCTCAGGTGGAATTTCAACTTGTTGTTGTATTTCTTTTCTTTCCCTGCATTTTAGTTTCTTTCTTTCTTTTGTGTTTAGTTTTTGTTTGTTCTTTCGTGTTTGTGATTTAGTTCTAATCCATTATTCCTTAAACCACTCTGTTGCAGGTGAATATGCGAGGTGATGATGTCCATTCGATTGGTTCATGGACTGATTCCGAGTGTTGTTGTGGCACTTGGACTGAGGGTGAACCCACGCCCTGCCCCTTGCATCCTTATGATCCTGAAGTTCACACTCGAATCGATGCTTCCATCGGTTATATCCCATTCGACCCTGCTCTCCTGGACATCAATCCGTATGAAAATATGGACTTTCCTAATGAGGAAGAGTTGGATGAGGAAGAAGACCTGTATATGGGACGCATGGTGGATGATGCCCTCATGGCCCAATGGGAAAACGATGACATGTGGGAGCCATGGGAGGATCATGTCCTGCAGGATGTCGTCCCAGAACGCCACAATGCTGTATTTGTTTTCGTGGACGATTTCCTCATACTTGAGTTGGTCCCATACCACTACGTGCACCTGAGCTACTTGCTATTCAGGCTCCAATGCCCCTTACCAGCTAGTGCACTTTGGGAACCAATGCCAATAGTGAGGTTGGAACGTGTCACATTTCTTTGTAATTCTTGTTTCTTTTCTTTGATCTTCTTTTTGTGATAATTTGTGTTTCTTGTGTTCTGTTGTTTTAATTTCAGTGTGTTGTCTTTTGTCCAGGATTGTCACTATGTTCCTAAATGGCATCCCGGTATTCCTTCCACATCAACTGATTCATGGTCTTGGGCCATACATAAGGCCCCCACTCACTCCGCCGCGAGAGGACAGTCCGTTGCGCATTCACACTCCGTTATCCTTGTCTCCATCCGGATCACCTCTTGCGTGGGCTTTTAATTCCTTGGAGACTCCAGACTTGGTTGATGATGTCCTTGCTGCGTTTCGATTGTTCTGGGAAAGGGAATCATCGAGTTTGGACTTCACTTCTGAAGATTCGGAGGATTATGAAGAGATCGTGGAAGAGGAAATTTTTATACTCGAAGGCTAGTGCTACATTTCAGTTGTTTCTGTTCAATTTCAATTCTTGTTTAGCAACTGGAATGTAATCCTTGACAATTTGTTTTCAGTTTTAGTTTTAGTTTTAGTTTTATTTTTGGTTTTCTAGTCCAATAAGGTTTTAACCACAGCTGGGGATGATAATGGTGCAATTTGGATGCAATAATAAAGTTTTATTTTGATATAAATTGCAATCTTCTATTCTGGGGATACATTTCTGCACTACATGCTTGTTCTTCAACTGTTCTTTCAGTCTATCTGCATGTCCAGATTTGTTTGTGATAGTTGGGAGTGATGTGGTTCATATCCCATTGAATTCTGGAATTTTTGTGGTCGATCGATCGAACTCAGTTCGATCGATCGAACCCTGAATGTTCAAGCGCTTGTAGTTTACGTTCAATCGATTGAAGGATTTGTGTTCGATCGATCGAACATTCTTCGATCGATCGAACAACGCATTTAAACGAGGCGTCTTCAGGACATTTCTTCATTTCCCTCACTCTCACCCTCAAGCGCTCGAAGACAGAGGAAAGGGCGACTCGGAAAATTTCAATTTCTGGCATCCAAAAGGACGCCCTGAACAATCCTCTGATCCCCCTCATCTTCATCTCATCATCTCTCCGTCCCCACTGCAGGTTCTGACCTGAGGTAGGCCCCGTTCGTTTGTGTTTTCTTTTTCCCTTCTTGTTTGTGTTAGAAAATCCCAAGGGGGTGTCCCCTTGGTCTTAGGATCGTCTGTTGGTAGCGTAACTTAGGTTTTCTTTTTGTTTCTGCGATTTCTGAACACCGCTGTGGTCGATCGCTCGAACTGGTTTCGAGCGATCGAAGGGGTGATGTTCGATCGATCGAACAATGTTCAAGCGATCGAAGTCTACTCCAGTTCGATCGATCGAACTCAGTTCAATCGATCGAACTTCAGCAGTGTTTGTTTTGTTTCTTTTTCTTCCTATTCTGATCCGTATCCTGTGTGGTCTTATTTTCAGGACTGCAAGATGAATCCAGTGACGGGCTATCATAAGTCCAAGCCCCTCGATCGTACTATACCAGATCCAGTACCCGCTCACGGGTTCCGAAATAACGAGGATAGGGTTTGGTTCGAGCGGTACTTCCAGACTCGGATGGTTATGATTGAGCGCCCCATTGAGCATATCTGGACTGAGAGCCCGTGGTTCCTCACACGGATCCGCGCGATGCCTCACTGGTTCGATCTCCTGTCGTTGGCCAAGAGGGTCAACCTATCCTGGATCAGAGGTGCGTGTGCGACTATGATCAGCGACCCGTTTGTACCATTCACTTATCATGCCTTCTTCCGGAGTCGTTCATTCATCATCAGTCCCGCGACCGTTTCCGCCGCGTTGGGGGTACCAGAGGTACCTGATTATGTTTGCCCCCACCGGCCTGATGCACCCGTGACCCCACCATCCGCTATTATCAGGGAGCTCACTGGAGGCGCCGTTCCGTCTTGGGATGGCGATGCTTTGATCGAGGACCACTCTCTCACCGATGACTACCACATGCTTCATTTGGTCCTCAGTAACTGCCTCCTAGTGACGTCCTATAGAGAGAAGATCGCGGCTTGGTATGCGCGAGTCTTATATGCTGTGGGGACGGGTCAGCCAGTTTGTATACCACGCCTATACATCGATTTTATGGTCCACCCCACTCGTTATATCTCGTCCAGGAAGCACCTGAAGGGTGCTTGGGCTATTCAGAGGGTCATGGCCGATGCCGGGTTCCTCGAGCTCCCTGGAGATGATATCCGCCCTTCTCCCCGCCGATTTAGTGAGGCGGCTGCTCGCCGCTCCGACGCTCAGAAGAGGAAGCGCAAGGGGAAAGGGACAGCGAGGGTGCGGGGGAGGAAGAAGAGGCGTGGCGGTACAGACACGGAGGCCGGAGCTTCAGGGACACCCACCGAGGTGGAGGAGCTTGACTCGGATGAGGAGGATGATCCAGTTGCTGCGGTTCAGCAGTTTGAGCTGCGACAGCGGTCGCAGTCTCGTGCCCAGGGAGAGTCTTCTTCTTCTGTGCCTCTCCCGACAGTTCGCGAGTTATTATTGGAGGAGAGAGAGGCCAGGATTAGACTCGAGGGCCGGATGGATCAGATCCAGACTTTACTGGAGTCCATTTTGATTCAGATAGGGGTTGATCAGGCTGTTCACTCTGCTCACCATCCCACGGCCACCCCATCTGCTCCGCCTGCTGCTGATCCGTCACATGTTGCTACTCCTACGGATCCACCACTTCCTGATCCACCATCTGCTACCCCAGCTGCTGAGGCTACTGATCCGGTTTCGACCGCTACTTCCGAGCCATCTACTACTCCTACTACTACTGTATTGCCGCCTGCTCCTATCGACATCCCTTCTGAGATAGCCGATGATACGCCATCTGGGGTCGATTAGTTTTAGTCGGGGAGGTGGCATTTATTTATTTTTGGTTGGTTGTATATGCTGGTGGTTTTTGGGTGTTTTATTTGGTTAGTTGGTATTGTATGGACAGTATTTATCACTTCTTGTATTTTATTTTATTTTGTTCATATTCCAGTGGTTTCGATTGATTGGATCATGGTTTTATTGTCTTATTGTTATCTTTTGATCCTGTCTGTTTTGGAGATTGTGTTCTATTTTTTATGCTAGGTTGCTTTGCTTGCGATCATCATTTGCGCTATACAGGTGATACCCATCTCTTTTATTTATTGAAAATCAACTTCTGAGGACTTTGTTGTTTTCAGTTGGGGGTAGGAGACAATAGATAGGTATACACCCGTAATAATCAGGTTTTGCACTTAGATATGTTTTAAATTTAATGAGAACACAGTCTGTTAAAATTTGAAAAATTTTTATTGAATAGTATTGATAGAATAACTCTGAATAACCTCTTCTGCTTGTTAATTAGACAATGATACATTTGTAGTATTCTTATCTTTTTATGGATTAAATCCATGCGGTTTTTCTGTATCATTGAAATGAATTGCCTCTGTAAAGCTGTTATGTACCCAACACTTTTGTGCACTAATTGGCAGCTATGTAGAAAACTTGAAAATGGAGTTAAAATGAATATTGTGCGGAAAAGAACAAGTAGTGGAAGCTAATAACCCTTTGTGAGCTTTTGAGCCAATCATCATTTCTGAGGGGATTCTCATACATTGTCAAATGTTTTTTCTTGCATATACCTGTGAATTCGTTGTTAAGTCTCAGTTTTCTTTAAAAGTTTTGACCGCTTGTTAGAGGAGAATGTTCAGGATTTACCAATTAAACTCAATGAACACTTAAGTGCTAAAAATTGAAAATTGAGAAAATGATTCAAGCCATCGTATTACCCATTCCTTTACCTAACATAGCCCACCTACATTCATTGAATTCACCCCTGATCCCACCTCAAATAAATATTTCCAATAAAAATCACAAGAATCCAAATCCTTGATTTATACCTTGACCTCATCGAACTGTTTGATAAATTTATTGAGAATGAGTCATCAAAGTATGTGAAATGGAAGGAAGTTGTTGTGGGATATTCATACTCAAAAAAAAAAAAAAAAAAAAAAAATAATAAAAAAATGTGATGATGAATGAAGGAGTTCTTTAAAAAAAAAAAAAAAAAAAAAAAAAAAAAAAAAAAAAAAAATTGAATGGGAGATTGGGTGGAGAAAGAATAAAGAATAAAAAGAGAAGTGGAAATTCCATCACATACTAAAAAGCACATTCTTCTCTACAACACCCCCACCTACTAAATAAAAGCCATAATTCAAAGTCTTGAAGATTCTCAACAATTGATTTGAACATGAAAGTGTGAGTTGAGTTATCCACGGTATTTCGCTCCTCTAGTAAGTAGTATTCCATTCATGAGACTTTACACTCTTAAATGTCCGTTTTTCATAGAGTAAAGTATGAAAGCATTAGCACTTAGAATATCATTCTTCTCAAAGTTTTCATACTATGTGCGATCATTGTAAAGCAAGTTTCTGAGAGACGTTCGTTTTGAGTGTGACCAATGTGAGAATTGAGCTAAAACTGCAAGTTTCCAAAGTACAATAATCTAGATAACTCCTAATAAGGGTTGGCTGCATGGTTGTTAAGTCCACACACACACGGGTGCATGATGGTAATACATTTGTATATTTTACTTGGTGATATAGGAGAGCATGTGGATCTCTTTCATGGGTTGATAGAGGATATTATATTCTTGTAGAGTTGAATTAACAGTTTAATGAAAGGGGGAATTCTACAAAGTTATTCTAATTCTTTTTGAGCTAAAAATTGGAATTTTGTGGGTATATTCACTGCAAACCCTCACGAGACAACACTCGTCCACTAGGGGGAACCTAGGGGTTTAACGGCTTGTTGCATTCGCTAAATGCAACCGCGATTCCTGCGAAAGTGAGTTAGGATTTTTCTCTCTATCTTAGTTAGGTTGTTTTTAGTTTTTCTTTGTTTCTTAGTTGTGATAGTATTAGTTTAAGAGTTTTTGTTTTATTTTTATTTTCGCTTTATCGCTAGGGACTAGCAATAAGCTAGTTGGGGGTTGTGCAAAGCGGAGGTATTTGTAAAATACAACCGCGCTAAAAGGAAGAATTGTAGTAGTTTTGATCACAACTTCCCGTATTATCTGCAATTTGCATTGCAAGGCTAATTTTTATACAGTATGATTAATCTATGATAAGTTGTATTGTTTTAGCTGTTGTTTATGCAGATCACTGCTGTGCGGACTGAATAGAGGAACATCAGAATAAATGGAATGCTGGAATGCAAACAAAAGAAGTCAAAGCTGAAAAGTGAAGTTCGATCGATCGTAGAAGGTTCGATCGATCGAGAGTTCGATCGCTCGAACAGAGTAGAAGCGCTTGAAGATCAAGGGTTCGATCGATCGAAAGCAGTTCGATCGATCGAACGGGGTATTTCCAGAAACATTTGCGTGCGCAGCAGAATGCGGGTTTTAACCCTAGTGCTTTAGGTTTTTCTTTATATATGTGTTTTGTTCACGTCTTTTGGGACGCCACTTTAACATTTTAGCAGTTTAGAAGGAGAGATAGAGAGTTTGTTTGGTTTTTGTAGGTTTTTCATTGATTTCTCACATTGTGGATTGGATTCTTCTAAGTTTACACAAGTATCTTCTATTCCAGGTTATCTATATACTGTTTATTCATACTCTGCACGTATTAGGAGTAGTTTAATCAATCATCTCGTGATATTGCATGCTAAACATTGGTAAAACCATAGATTTCATAGTTTTAATGAATAACTCACAACCAAACATGGTATTAAAGTTTTCTTACGTTAAAAATCAATCCTCGACACTCCAGACGATGTCTGAGTAGTCCCAGGTTGGGAGATCACGATGAAACAGTGATCTCCAGCCTCTGCCATGCAGCAGAATAATCGCTGTGTTCGATCGATCGAAGTCAGTTCGATCGATCGAACCAGAGACAGTCAAGCGATCGAAGTTAGTTCGATCGATTGAGGGATGAAGGTCTTCGATCGATCGAAGGCGCGTCGATCGATCGAACTCTCGGATTCTTGAGGATGTTACTTGCAGTATTCCAGGACTTTTTGTTTTAGGACTTGTTATCATTCTGTCCCAAATAAATGCTCAGTCTGTCAAAACAGTTTTAAAACTAAGGCCCTAAGGCATTTTCTTTCAATACATTTTGCAAACCATCTTCAATGCTAACACCATTGAGGATGCGAGTCTTAACTATTGAATTAAACCGCTTTTGTGTATTTAAATTAACTGTGATGATATGGTCCCGGTCATGAAAGGGCCATAGAATCTTTATTTCTTTTGAGGAATACGGAAAACTGTAGGTAATATACTCCATTGTGCTTTAAGGTAAATGCATGGTAGATGGCTGGGTTACTGTGGATTCGTGTAATCCCAACACTTTCTTTTAAAAGTTAAACACCTTAATTTAGAATATTGTTTTCAATAGCTAGTTAAATTGTTTAATTAATTTTAATTATTGTCAGTAGTAATCCTAGTTTGTGGAACTTCGTGTTCTGCACCTTCATTCAAACTTAGTTATTTTATTTTGTTTTCTTTAGAGGTTAGTCTAATTCTTTAGGTCAACACCTTCCCTGTGGGATCGACCTGGTCTTACCAGATATTACTTGCACGTCTACCTACACTTGGGTACTGCACAAGAGCGCACAAGAAAATTCTCGTGTCAATTATAGTATTGACATTGCTCATCATCGCAAGTACATGCAGCTCTACAACTGTTGTAGCATATGGACAACCCACTCTCAAGGGCAAAAATACCTCAATTCAAGGCATGTCACACATCATCAAATACCAACTGGGGCGGCCTATTGCTCCTCACGACATTGCACATTCTCATGTTGCACATATATGATTTCTAAAATCTAACAAGACTTGAGTCAAAATGACGAGAGGCAATCATTTTAGCTATCCATACACTATTATCCACTTCCTAGCCCACTTGAGTCATACATTGAAAATTTCTCTTCAAATTCAAACATCCTGAGGATCACCCCCCACACTGGGGCAAAGCAAAAAAAAAAAAAAAAAAGAAAAAGAAAAAGAAAAAGAGAGCTCAATACAGAAGCTGGAAACAAATTCACAAAATGCTATCAAACTCGAATACTCACTTCAAACTGGGGCAATTCTTCCCCAAGTCACATTTCACTCAGCAATGCTCACCCCAGACTAGACTGGGGTAGGCAAAAAGCAAAAAGAAAGGGGCTCGACAAAAAAATAAAAAAAGAAAAAGAAAAGAAAGTTCAGTACAGAAGTTGGAAACTAATCCACAAAATACTATCCGACTTGGATACTCACTTCGAACTGGAGCAATTCTTCCTCAAGCCGCATTTCACTCAGCAAATTCGCCCCATACTAGACTGGGATAGGCAAAAAGAAAAAAAAAATAAAAAACAGAGCATAAGGTGATCTCAGGCATCGACCTTTCAAATTAAATTTTTGTTTTAGCCTTCATGCGATTCTTCATTTTCTTAACCCATGACCCTGACTTACAATACAATCCACTAAAAATTCCACTCTGATTGACACAAGTCTTGTTGGATTTATTAAATCATACTTTTGCATCATTTCAAAGACATACTATCAAATTCAAGATAGTCTGAGGATGAGCGTAGTGAAAACCTCAAAAGGGCGCTACAAGTAGAAATCAAGACTATGGCATACTATCGACACAACAAATATAGATAAGGACTGGGCATTCAGCTAATAGTGTAGCATCAAGCTCGTGTAGTCAAAATACGTTGTCTTCTAGTGTTCCAACAAGCAACAAGAGAGACAATATCCACTACCTATGAGCATTCTTTCGTAGATGATAAACACATGCATTGAACACTTTTGTAAATACCCTGTACATAGTATAAAATTACATTCAAGAACAAAAAAAAAATCCTTCATACTTTACCATATAGCAGAAAATGCATATCTTTGAATCAGGGGCAACAGGTCCTAATACTTCCATCATTCTTGTAAGGAAAGTCTAACCACTGGCCCAACATACTTTCAAAAGCCTAACTATTGGCCCAACATACTTCTGAAAAATCTCACCATTGGACAATATATCTCCAAAAGCCTCACTACTGACTTAACCTACTTCCAACCCAGTTCATACAGCCTTTGCCCAGACTCCAACTCTACAACAATCCTTCAGCACATATCTACATGTCAAATAAACCTCCCCTCTATAGATCATCAAGAGGTATGTCCCTTACTTCAGATCACCAAGTCCATATCATCTAGCATCAGGTGTGAGCCCGTCAAGTGGCGTCCTGTTCATCTCATCCAATCGCAGGTGTGAGTCCGTCAAGTGGTGTCTTATTCATCTCATCCAGTCGCAGGAGTAAGTCCGTCAAGTGACATCCTATTCACACTATCTATCACCGAAATTAGGAGTGAGTCCGTTAAGTGGCATCCTATTCATACTATTCACACTATCAATCACAAGAATCAGGAGTAAGTCTGTCAAGAGGCATCATATTCACATTATCTATCATCAAAATTGTCAAGTGGTATCCTATTCAAACTATCAATCATCAGAATCAGGAGTGAGTCCATCAAGGGGCATCCTATTCACGTCATCGTCTATCATTCAATATCAGGAATGAGTCCGTCAAGTGACATCCTGTTCATATCACTTACCATCAGGTATAAGTCCCTTAAATGGCATCCAGCTTACATCAGCATCAAGTATCAGGTATTTTTCTTACCCTCCTGCACTCTATACCAATCACGTGCATCACATTTTGTTGTCCTCACCTTTCCACGGTGATCACACATACCACATTTAGCTAATTTTATCACTCTTCACAGCAATCACGCCCCACGTGGCATTTTGTTTATCTTATCTCGAACTCTTTACAACAATCACGCCCTACTTGGCATTTTGCTCTCTCATATCTTCAACAGTCATGCGCATTGCATTCTGCTGATCTTATCTCCACAGCGAACACCTGTATCAGATTTTGCTACTCTCATCTCTCACATTTCACCTTCACGACAATCACACATATCACATTTTACCACTCTCTTATCTCATAGCAATCACGCCCCACGTGGCACTTCGTTCTCTCATATCCACGACATTCACGCCCCCACGTGGCATTTTTCTCTCCTATCTCACAGCAATTACTCCCCACGTGGTTTTCTGCTCTCTCGTATCCACTGCAATCATGCCCCAATGCAGCATTTTGCTCTTCACTATCCTAACATAGCATCCTCTTCGTTTTACGAATTATGCACGGTCTGATTCTCCTCGTAGAAGATACGTAGGCAGCTCTAACAGCTCGACCATACCCTTACTTTTATGTTTTCGTTAAAAATTTGAGATTACGTGGCTTTGAACTTCTCAACTACACCGTCTCTTACCATCTCTCAGCTACCCAGGTACACACGAACTACGCACGATCTGATTTCTTTCGACAGAAGATACGTAGGCAGCTTTAAGAGCACGATCATACCCTCACTTTACTACATTCTCGATTAAATTTCGAGATTATGCGGTTACGTACTTTTCGATTACACCATCCCTCTTTTATTCGATTCTTACGTGAATCCCCAATAGATTTGTTCGCCCATTCTGGTAACATTCTCAATCCCTAGTGGAGCTATTTTCCTAAAATGGCAATACTCCCAATTCCTAGTTACCTACTTTGGCATACCACTCACTTGCCTACTCTGGCACGTCACTTCACTCTTCGCCAATCATGGTGTCACTTACTTAAACTACGCTCAATATGATCCTTCTCCACATAAGATACGTAGGCATCTCGAACAGACTTTTAGATCATTCGTATTCTTGTATATGCTTCTTGTAAAAAGTAAAAAAAAAAAAAACGTTTCAAGAAAGAGTTGAGGCAAAAATGGGTGTCTCCTGATCTTTGTCACGATTTGTTTCGCAAAAACATGACAAAGAGGGGCAACTGTAGACACCCCATTTTTGCCCAACCCAATCATTTCAAAATAAAGTGCTGATTAAACAAGAACCCGTCACTTTTTGAATCATCCCAATCTGACCTTGAATGGGAAAAATATTGCAAATCAAAGGTATGGAGTCAAAAGGTCAATAATTTCGCTTGCACCCTATTGAACGTGGTTATCCCTCCACAAACTGAATGGAGACATCTCGGTGGAAAGGAAAAGGCAAAAATAAAATAAAAAAAAGAAAATTAGCAAGCAAACAAAAAAAAAGTAAGTGGTCTCTCCTTTTTTCTAAGTGGAGAGTGCTTTCAACCAAAAAAAAAATAGAGGAGAAGATGCTCTCGTTTGCCTATATAATTGGCCATTGCAAATTCATTTAGGAGGAGGGGGGGGGGGGGGGGGGGAGAAGCCTCTCTCCCCTCTAAGGCCTTGTTTGGCCCTCCCTCATTTCTCCTTTCTCCATCTTCATCCTCCTCACTACACCATTGAAGTACAAAACAACCCCTACTTGCCAAAGTCCACTACTGTGATAATGATAAAAAAAATTCACCATGAGTTCATTTTTGATTCAAATCAAAAGAAACCAATTGAAGAGTGTTCCTAACTCAATGATAGTTTCCTATGATTTTTCTCAGAATTTACAAAAATCGTATGACCCATTTTCAAAGCACAAACACACAAGTCATACAATCTGTCAGAAACATCATAGCAGACTTGCTCAATAACGTCCTCCTTTTGGACACATTAAAAATTTTGTTTTGCTCTATTATTATTTTTCTCATTAATCTTATCCTCTTACCTATCCCTATGAATTTTTCCAAATTTTTGAAAAAATCATTAAATTTTTGTAAAAATTCATTTACTTTCGGTTGACAGTGCAGTCCCTAATTCTGAGTAAGGGTGCTTCTAAATTCAATTTCTCTCAATTCATAAAAGACATTGCAAAATGGTTTTTTCCCATGGAAACTAGACTCATTTGGGAGCCTTCTCTCAAAATTTTATAAAATTAGAAGCACCGAGACCCCTGTTAGGAAACTGCGTTCCCAGAATCCGTTGACAGTGCGTATAAGTTGGTACTGCAAAAAATTTAGGTGAGAGCTACAATAACCCTACAAGGGCGAAAACTAGGGTTACCTTGAACTGCAAAAACGGATTGCTGTAGTAGACGAATCGAGAACACGGGCTCGATAACAGATCACGATCTTCTACCGTATTCCTTTGCTGCCAGAATATCGAACTGAGTGTGGGCTCTTTCGA
This sequence comes from Hydrangea macrophylla, assembly GCA_033977485.1. Classification (NCBI taxonomy): domain Eukaryota; kingdom Viridiplantae; phylum Streptophyta; class Magnoliopsida; order Cornales; family Hydrangeaceae; genus Hydrangea; species Hydrangea macrophylla. Next base: position 38,574,159 of record CM066990.1, read on the forward strand.
AATCCTTTTAGTTTTCTGCTCTTCCCTCTTTACGTTCTATTTTCTATTCCCAGTTATAACACTCTCTTTGATTGCTGTGACGATTCAATCCTGATCACATTGATCCTACAAAGATGTGTTCGTCAGGAGGATCAAACGATCTCCGATTTACTTGAATTTTTAACAGCAGCTCCGTCTCGACGTCAGGAACGTTGTGTAAAAACTTCAGCAACTTTCGATCAGTATCGAGCAGTCCGAAGCTCTTTTAGTGAGCGTTGTCCGATGCTAGCGATCTTCACTCCTATGTCTCTTGAATGCTCACAGAGACTAGGGTTTGGTGGAAACCCTTCTAGAAGAAAGTTAGGAGGTCAAGGGAAGCTTAGAATGTGAAATCATGCAACCTGAGAGAAGAGCCAAGGCATCATATATATAGGCTACGATAGGGACCATAAGAAGTCAATAAGGAATAGGCTTCCTTATGGAATTAGGAAACCCTAATTCGAATTGAATCAGATTCCTATTTCCATAAATTATAATTCATACCACTAAAGAATTATAATTGCACTCCTACCCTTATCTCAAAAATATATTTCGAGCTCCATGTTATTAAATGCATATTATCTCCCCATGTTAAGATTACAGATATCCATTAATTAAATATAATTACTGACAATCATATTTAATTAATTTCTTAAAATTCCTTGAGATCCTCTGCTTAACTTATCTGATATGTCGGATACAAAATCCACCTGCAGGGTTTGACATAATCAAAACTTATAAGCTTTCTCAAGGGGATATCATCAATCCCAAAATTGAGACATGGATTCCATCATTAATTAATATCCACCACACAATTAATATTGCCACCCAATCCAATGAGATATTGACCCATTTAAGGATCTCACCCTTTTAGGGATCAAAGTATAAATATCAAATGTACGTGTCTATAAATTAAATTAGGATTTAGAGCATAAGCACTCATAATAGCCATGAGGTATTAATTATCTTATAAGTCAGTATAAAGATAATTACCCCAAGTCGGTCCTGTTTAATACACAAAATGTACCAGCATGGTGAGTTGAAACTATACCGTTTCCCGCAGTCAAGACAAACCTACTACAACACCATGCTGCAGTCCTACCGATGGTGTGTCCAATCCCATCTAAGACTGTAAACCAAAATCTTACATTCTATAATATCTGATGGCCTGATCTTCCGTGTGTAAGCCGAACTCTACACACCAAACCACCTACTATATAGAATGAGAGACACACATTAAATAAATAATATAATGCAAACATTGCCCACACAGATTCTCATAAAAAATGGATTAACTGATTTTATTAAATGAATAATAAATCAACTATATAAAGCATGGCTTTTAGTATATATCCCTAACAACCCATTCGTTCCATTTTTAGAATACTCAACTCAAATCTGTCAAAAAACTGAAAGAAGAAAAAAAAAAAAAAATTTTCTTTTACTGAATACTCCTAACTTATCAAGTTTCTCAATAACTTTGATAAAAAGGAAATTCGAACATCACACTTTTCAATAAACTTGGGCACTGTCCCTTTCTTCCAGTATAAAAAAATAATAATAAAATAAACTAAAAAAGAGACAAAAAGAAATACAAAGGCACCGTCCCTTTCTTCCAGTATAAAAAAATAATAATAAAATAAAATAAAAAGAGACAAAAAGAAATACAAAAAAATGGACTTTCTCAAAATAAAACTGCATTACCACATTTGCTTAGAATCTACAAATAATACAGATAAGACAGGTAAGTCTTCTCACTCTTAATGGGCACCGACCCTTACTTTCGGAGCAAAATAAAATACAAAAAAAATCTCTTTCCAATCATTTAGGCACCCACCCTTACTTTCGACACAAAATAAATTAAAAAAAATCTATTTTCAATCATTTGGGCACCAACCCTTTCTTCCAAAAAAAAAAAAAAAAATCAGAAAAAGAAAATACCAAAAAAATGGACATCTCTTAACTCAAATGCCTCACTTGTTCAAGATCTCCAAGCAACACATGTAAAGTCAGGTATGTTTTATTATCCTACATGTATGTTCTCGTATTTTCTTAAAAGTTGGGCACCGACCCTTACTTCCGGCATAGGAATAAAAGAATAGAAAAATGACAAAATTACAAACAAAAAAAAAACATTTCATTCTTCACTTACTTGCATAAGTTCGTTTCAATCTGAATCACTTTTTTCCAAAATTTTTAGCTACACCATTTTTCACTCAAATCACTTTTCAAAACTCACTACTTCAAAGGTTAAAGTCTAGGATTACAACGTATAGGTTAAAGTTCCTAGCTACACTATCTTTTTGCTCAAAATATTACTTCCCATTTGCATGGTCTAGATAGACCAACTTTTCAAAACACCTGCACACACTCACATATACTGATATACAAGGGTCAGAACTACGTTTGGCCTAATTCCTGTCTTGGGATACGTAAGCAACTCTCAAAGAGTGCGGCCATACTCATCACCATTTCTGTCCTATTCACCTTCTAAAAAAAAACTTTTTTCTTTTTTTTCAATCGAAATGCCCCATTTTAATAAAAATCACTAAAATTGGCAATCATGTTTGCACGGATGTTCGAGGGTGCCTAGTACCTTCCCTCGACATAATCGAGTCCCCGAACCCATCTCAAAATCACTGGTTTTCGCATGGCTATTCAGAGTCACACTTTTAAAGGGCCCACTTTTCATAAAACAATTTTTTTAAAGTCAAAGATGAATTACTTTAATTGTCTTTGCAGGGGTTCTAACTCCCCAAATGTTAGGTGGCGACTCTAAACATTTCAAATAGGCCCTACCATACTCTTTTCACTATTCCCAATAAAAATCAAGTCGCAATTCACCCATTCTCAGAAAGTTGGTCCCACTCCGACAACTTGGCCTGTTCTGAGGGCACGAGCGCGACAATCTCTTCAATACTTCTTTTAGGTACTGAATTTTGTCTTCCTTCCCTAAAAGGAAAGATGTGTTTGAAGAACTCAACATCTATCGATTTCATGAATGTGTTGACACGAATGTCTACATTCTCGGACTGAACCACAAAGAATCGATATGTAGCACTATTATTAGCATAGCTGATAAATACACAATCTATTAAGAATGACATTCGCCGTAAGAATGGCATCCCCCCCACAAGTTGTGTGGCACTCCCGAGCTATTTAACATAGCATTTGACATTTCCTTGAAGGGTTTGGTTCTTCCTTTCAGCTACATCATTTTGTTGTAGTGTATACGGCGCAGTTGTTTCATGAATAATCTCATTATTAGCACAATACTCGGCTAATGGAATTGAATCATATTCACCTCCTCTATCCTATCTAACTTGTTTTTATTGTTCTAGATAATTGATTTTCAATTTCAACTCTATATGTCTTAAACATATCCATTGTTTCATCTTTAGATCTAAGTAAGTAAACATAACAATATCTACTACTATCACCTATAAATGCAACAAAGTATTTCTTTCCACCTCTTGTTGGAGTTGGTTTTAAATCACATAAGTCGGTATGATTTAAGTCTAGTAATCCACTTGTTCTATCTATGGATTTAAATGGCTTTTTAGCAAATTTTTATTTTACACATATTTCACATTTATGTGACTTGTCAATTTCAAATTTAGGCAACAATCCAAGATTCATCATTTTATGCATGTATTTGAAATTCACATGTCCTAATCTAGAATGTCACAATGAACATAACTCAACAACATAAGAAGAAAAAGTTTAGCATTTTCATTAATAATGATTTTAGGAGTACAATTGATCTTGAAGATCCATTTATTGAGGTAACCCTTTCCTACATACATTCCTCTTTTAGTTAAAACAAACTTATCAGATTTGAAGACAAGTTTGAATCCTTTCTTACTAAGCATAAGACCCGAAATAAAATTCTTATGAATTTTGGGAACATACAATACATCCAAAATAGTCATTTCCTTTCCGGAAGTGAGCTTTATAACCATATTGCCTTTACCTTCAACGGTCGCAGCCGCAACATTTCCCATATAAAGCCTCTCACTACCATCCGACTTTTTGTAAGTAGAAAACATGTTTCGATCCCTACAAATGTGCTTGGTAGCCCCTGTATCCATCTACCAAACTTTTGAGTCGATTATAATACAAGACTCCATGATTACCACCGCAACGATGTCCATCATGTTAGCTTGGCTAGGTTTCTTGTTCCCATTCAGTCCTTTCTTATGACGACATTCGCTAGCACGATGTCTGGCCACATACCCAATAATTCCCTTTTATCTTCTTGGGATCTCGGTCCTTAGTCCCATTGTATGTAGACTTCCTTTTTCGTCCCTTATTCTTAGACTTAGAAGTGGGCTTTGATGACTCACCTTCAACGAGATTTGCTTTTAGTTCCGTAATACTTGCTGCCCCTTTTTGTCTCCCTTACGGTTATCTTCTTCAATTCTTAAACGACTTGCCAAATTCTCCATCGAAAGTTCCTTACGCTTGTGTTTGATATAGCTTTTGAATTCTTTCTATAAAGGCGGGTACTTCTCAATTATGGACATCACTTGAAACGGTTCACTAATGGCTATCCCCTCTAAGATGATTTGGTTAATGATCACTTGAATCTCCTCCAATTGCTTGACCACCGGAATCGAGTGCACCATTTTAAAATCTAAAAATCTACCCACAATAAACTTCTTTATACCGGCATTCTCTGTCTTGTACATTTTCTCCAAGGATTCCCATAACTCTTTGGAGGTAGTAATAGTCGAATAGACGTTGTAGCGAACATCTCCCAACCCATTCAGAATATAATTACAACATAAAAAATCGGAATGATTCCAAGCTTCCAATGTGGCTTCTTGTTCTTTTGAAGGATTTTTTTGTAGGAACCACCGGCTTCTCTTGTCGTAGGGTGTGTGCAAGATTGAGCGTTGTGAGATAGAACATCATCGTCATTTGCCATTTCTTGAAGTCCTCTCCCTTGAACTTTTCGGACTTCTCGGTATGAGTATTTTTCACAATAGTTGTAGTAGAAGTAGATTCTCCGGCCATTATTTCAACTAATAAACTTTTTTTTCGATTGTTGGAATCTAATGGATAAGAAACTTCAAATAAACAGTGACTAAACTTAAGATCGAAGCACTATGAATACGTTGTCCGAAAAACAAGTTTACGCGTCCACACACCGTTGTTTTGTGGACTACGACGCATTGTTCTTGAGGATATTACGATCTAACAATTGAAGTACAACTCAACTTCAATTGTTCTACATAATTGTATGTATATAAGTTGTTCTCAATGACTCTAGAATCGATAAAGAAGAGAAGATAAAAATCTGTGTAAAAGTATATCAAAACTAACTAACTATATTGTATATATAGAAGTGTCTATTAGGTAAGAGATGTCTCTCGACACAAATGGTTGTGTCCCAACACTTATACCCTACATATATAACAGTATATACACATTTATCAGCCATTATAACAGATGAAATTCAAACAAATTGAAAGTTTTCACATGAAAAGTGTGACTCCTCACAAACTGGGCCTAGTCGACCGGTCAAATGCCTTTCTGCCAGAACTTGTTTAAACTTCTTATAGCCGTTGACCCAGTCGACTGGTCGAAGTGACTCGGTCTACCGGTCGAAAATCCCTCTACTAGAATCTTGAAATTTAATGTTCTAAGCCTTTCCTTGAGCATTGAGCCGGTCCATAGCGATCCTAACAATCCCCTTGAACTTACATAAGCTCCCATTCACAACCCTGAATTTAACATGAGACATATAGCTTATAGCTAAGATGATCATAGAACTTCAATGGCGTAAATCTTGCCTACATTAGTAAATTGGAAAATTAACATACACAATCACTTGAAAATGATTCCATCGTCCTTGGATGATCTTCTAGGCAAGTATCCGAGTAGTTGACTTTAGTGTAATTTTATTTTAATCATGCCTTTGTTTAATCATGGAACTAGAAAAAGAGAAAAGTCATCTGAGAGGAGAGGAAATTAAAAATAATCTATAACCAGAAAAGTCCATACGCTCCAAAAGGTGATTGTTTCTCTAAATTTATCAGCAAAGAAAATCTAGTAATGATTTCATGAGAGCGAATGAAATGTAGAGAATGAATGTTTTGGTGTTGAATTTATCATGTCACAAGTATAAATTCGAAGGCACATTAATAGGATATATGCAGGGAATTGCTATGTGCATCTGTGCAATTATGTAAACTCAAATTTCTTTATTCTAATGAATTTTCTTTTAAAAATTTTTACTTTTGTAAAGTTGAACGGTGTACATAGCAAAACTAGCGGTGTACATAACAATTCCCTATATGTATTGTTATGCGGACTAGAAGAATTGTTTTGATAACCTTTTTTGGAAGAAGAAGAATTGCACAAACTAAGCAAAAAAAAAAAATGTTTAAAGAACAAACCGCTCACAGTCCTTGAAGCATTTCAACTTTTACCCCACTTAGTATCCACCTGGTAGTCAATAATCTAAAGTTATTGAAAAATTTGAGTCTGCTGACAACCAGCTTTTTAACTACTTTTTCAAAAGTTAATTTTTTATTGAAAAATTTGAGTCTGTTGACAACCAGCTTTTTAACTACTTTTTCAAAAGTTGATTTTTTAAAAAATTGAAAAAGTGGGAAAAAAAATCTCTATTTACCAGAATAATACCAATTGTTAAATAAGAATAATACCAATTGTTAAATAATTTTTTTTTAAAAAAATCTCTGCAGAAAATTAAATCTCTTTTAATACAAATCTCGCACTCTTTTTGTTTTGTTTTGTTTTGTTTTATTATTATTATTTTTTATTTATGATAAAAGTATATTTTTATCGATAGTACGAAAAATAATTAACAATGACTAATGACATAAAAAGCTTAGGGTTGATGAAGATAACCTTGTTCCTTATATGTATATATATACACACGCTCACACTGGATAAATAAAAAAAAATTGAGGGGTACAAACGAAGATAATATAAACTATATAAAAATAAAGACAAATGCATATAATCTGAAAGACACACCTAAAAGATTCATATTTAGAAATTGAGGGGGGCAAGTGCCCCTTATTCCTAAGCTAGCTCTGCCCTTGATTCTATTGATCTCGTGTGAGTTCTACAGTAATAAAGAGATGAGTAAAGATTGGGATACATCCAAAGATACAACTTTTAGGGCACAACTCAAAAGATGTGTCTATATCTCTCATGTGATGTCGCTGGACCCCACAGTGACACATGCCAGGAGAGAGATAGATACACTCTTAAGTTGTGGTAAAAAAATTGTGTATTTAGGTGTGCCCCAAATATTACCCTAAAGAGATAAGTAGATCATGGTCATCACATAATTTAAAGTTCACATGGAATAACTATTCTTATTTTAAGCGGAATAGTTTTACATACAAGGCAGTAGGCAATTAGCATTCCTATATGTGATCTCTAGTATATAAATATGCAAACATAAATAAATATTGATGTAAGCGACTAATTAGTTTATCATACAAAGACAATCGTTATATGCGATGCAATAGCAACTAATTAGATCTTTCCACCCATTTCCTTTTGACTTCAATATATTATATATAGTATCATAAACATATCTGATAATGAATCCTTCTCTCTGTCCATAGTGATCATACATAGGATGTGAGAGCTTTGGCTGGTTGTTGAGAGACACCTCTTCACTTACTATGTCACAACATAGCACGCGTTTTTTCTAGCGTGTATATGTATACGATGACAACACTTTTGTGAGGAATGAGTCCACTATCTAATTTTTAGGGTAAATTATATTTTAGTCTATTAAAATATATATTTGTTTTTAATTGGATTTATAGATTAAATTTTTTTTAATTAGGTCCTTCAAACTTTAAAAACTCATTCAGTTAGACTCAAATTCTAATACTGGTAGCATAAATTATTAGAAATTGTCATATACGTTGCGCGTAATGCTTGCCTGTCAATGCTAGATTAAGACAAACACGGGAGATTGTGATGGCTAAAAAATGATGCGATTTTGGGTATAATTGAATGTAATTTGGATTTAGTCGAATATGTTTTCAAATTTGATTGAACGCAATTTCGGATCTGATTGAATGTGATTTTTTGCACTATTCACAATCTCCCGTGTCTGTCTTAACCTAGCTAACATGTGACAGGTAAGCATTACGCACAATGTACGTAACAATTTATAATAATTTAAGCTAATAGTGTCAGAATTTAGGTCTGATTGAATGAGTTTTTGAAGTTTAAGGACCCAATTGAAAAAAAAAAATTAGTTTATGGACACAATTAAAAACAGGTGTACAGTTTAATGGACTAAAGTGTAATTTGCCCTAATTTTTATTACAGCCTCATTTACCCACTCACATATATATATATATATATATATATGAGTAATGCTATGTTTTCCAAAAAAAATTTTCCCTAAAAGTGTTTTCCAACAAGTATGTCAGTGAATCTAGTTGATTTTGAATGGTTGATATTGAAGTGGTCCTATCATTAATGAAGAGTGTTCCAGTGCTACATGTGTGGAAAAACACTTTTAAAAAAAAAATAAATAAATAAAAAAGCATAACAGTACTCTCTCTATATATATGTATTTCAATAAGCCTATTTGTTGTATACTTTTAAATATCTATGAAAGAATGGTTACAATTCACATCAGAGGGTGATGGAATACAATAATTTTTGTTGCATATCAAGAAATTGTATTGTCGTCGTTACTTGTTAATGGTCAGGTCAACTCGTTTCAGAAAAAAAAAAAAAACAAGAAAAAAAGAAAAAGAAAAAAAAGAAGTGTTCGCAAGTTACTAACATTAAGAATTCATTGACTAAAGAAAGACAAAATTGATTTACAGTTTGAATCTAGCATTTCTTTTAGAAACTCCATAATTTCTTAGCAACCTTCGATTCGATTCTGTTCATATCTTTTTTGGGTTAATTATACTTCATTTTTGTGATTAGGTCTATTTTTACTTCACTCCACTGATGTTTAAAAGTGGACATTTACCCCTCTTGTGGTTCGGACTAAGTTGAAACTGCTAAGATTTCTCTCAAATTAACCTCACCTAGGGATTAAATGTAAAAATTAGCACCACACAAGAGAATTTTAGTATCAAAATTAACACCACATAGACAGTTAACTCCAAAATTAGCCCCACAAGGGTGTTAAGTGTTAACAATTAGCTCCACATAAGTGAATTAAATGGTAGCATTATTCCCACATAAGGGATAAACCCCAAAATTAACCTCATAAAGGGTGTTAAGTGTTAATTCCTTTAGCCAATTTTAGAATTTTTATCAGTTTTGAGGAAAATCTTAACAGTTTTATTTCAGTCTGAAATCACAAGGGAATTAATGGGTCAAAAAATATCCGCTCTCAGCTAAATCGCCACGTCAACATGGAAGACACTGAGTCATCCAGAATAGGGACCTAGAATTCAGCTGACCCGGCCTCATCGTCCACAAACTGCTCGGTCTGTGCCCACAACTCGGGGTCACGAGGCAAATACGTCCCCCGGTATGTGTGGCCCAGGCCTGCCCCGTGGCTTGCTCTACAAGGTTGCTGGCAGTCCCCTAACTTAGTAAGAAGATTAATTCGAGTAGTTTCCTGAATTACTAAGGGAACCACCATGATTTATACTAGTCACATGTAATCAAACTAGGTTTCCTAACTTGGCTAGTGACCTTGTATAAGTGGTCTCTTGCACCTATAAAAGAGACCCCTCACCCTCATTGAAGGGATCGCATTCTTATTTCCAAGAACTGCAATACAGATTATTTATACGCATACACCCGGCCCGCCTTCCTGGTAGTGCCGCCCTCTTTGTCGGCTCATCAAGAACCGCCAGTTATCTGTTAGTACATGTGCTCCGACGCACCCGTGGACGTAGGTCACCTAGTTAACAGGGCCGAGCCACATACAAATCCCTTGCCTCATTCATGCTCTCTCTCCTTAGATTACTCTTCTTGTCCTTCACCAAATTTTGGCATTATTAGTTTGGCGCCATCTGTGGGAATCTCGACAAACTCTCTCAGAAAAACAAATCTTTGACTGATCAACGTGCCACCGAAGAAGGGTAAGAAGACTACTGCTCTAGCGGGTCAGGCAGATTCACAGGCCGGGCAATCGGCAGCATCCATGATCCCCGAGCAGATTACCGCGGCTCTTGCACAACTCCCGAAGGGCCAGCGACAGACTCAGCAGTAGATTGAAGCGTTGCTGGCCCGACAAGAAAAGCTCCCTCAAATTGAGAATCAACCCGGGAAGGGTGGGCACGACCGGGATCCTGTACGAGTCCTAAGGCGTGGCCACACTGAGCTTGTATCCCCGCTTGCTCTGGGTCGGTTCAAGAACGATGAACGTAGCCAGGCCCCCGAGCGGACCCGACAATGCCCCCGGGTCAACCCTCGCCAAGCGGGGGACGCCAGAGAAATCATTAACAGTAGACGCGCTGCCAGAGGGGAAGGGTAAGGGCAAACAGCCCGAGATTTGGCCAAAGACCGCCCGACCAAGAGCCATGGAGATCTTAGGCACACGATTACTCGGAGTCGAAGCCAGGTTATGTCCCTGAGGACAATGCACTTCGAGGAAGAGGCCTCATCGTCTGACCCGACATACCATTCAGATATGGAGCGAAAGACCGGTCAGAAAGATGGCAAGGCCCAGATGGAGGACCTGCAGAAGCAAATTGAGAAATTGAGCCGTAAGCCGCACCATTATCACACCAATATAGAAACCGAGTAGCCCTTCACCGTCCGGGTCACAGGATTTCCCATCCTGCGGAAGTTCAAGCCACTGCATCTCGACTCCTACGACGGTTCGGGAAGCCTGGAGGATCATGTCCGAACTTATAAGGCCCAAATGGCACTGGTCGCCACCACCGACGAACTACTGTGCCTGTCCTTTTCCAGCACTCTCAAGGGGCTGGCCACACAGTGGTTCCATGCTCTCAAGCCCCGAACGGTCGACATTTTCAAGGCACTTAGCAAGCTATTTATCAGCCAGTTTGTGGGGATGCTCGATCGGTCACAGCCTGACACCCAACTACTGATCGTCAAGCAGTGCAAGGGGGAGTCCCTGAAGGATTACGTTAATCATTTCAACCAGCAAAGGCTCTAGATCTGCACTTGAACGAAACGGTGGCTATCACAACCTTTTCCTCAGGAGTTTAGCATACCAAAGTTGCTACGTTATTCCATCATGACTGACCGGTAACCCTGGTTGAGCTCTCCGAAAGGGTTGAAAAGTACATCGACACGGAGGAGTTCCTGAAGTCTAAGCATGCTAGCTTTGTGGGAGATGAGTCCCCGAAATCCAAATGCAAACGCGACAGCCCCGAGAAGGGCTCCGAAAAGAAGCTGAAGCAGGATCCGCAAAGAGGCGATCAGGATTGAGCCCCAATTACCTTCACACCTCTTTCTCGGCCTATCCATAAAGTCATGGACGCCGCTGAGACCAAGAGGCTCCTCCAACAGCCGGCAAAGCTAAAGAGCCCGCCTGGGAAGAGAAATCGGGATAAGTTTTGCCGGTGCCATAAGAACCACGGTCACAACACTGAAGACTGCTTCAAGCTCAAGATTGCCATCGAGAAGTTGATTGAACAGGGTCACCTCGCCGAGTTCATCACGGCTGATAGGCGACCTCGGCCTGACACCCGAGATCCCGAGTAGCCGCAACCCCTCGGGAAAATCAACGTAATCTTCGAAGGAATTTCGGGCAGAGGGGATTCACAGTCGGCTAGGAAGAGGCATGCTCGGGCATCCTGATCGGTTGTTTGGCATGTCCAATCCGCCAGCTCCCCGTTGACCGACGTGATGACGTTCTCGTCCAATAACGTGAAGGACCTGCACTACCCCCATGATGATCCGCTGGTGGTTACGCTCTATAGCAAATTATGTGGTCAAGAGGGTGTTAGTAGACTCGGGCAGCTCCTCTGATATTTTGTTTGTCTCGGCTTTTTATCAGTTTAGGATATTAAAGGATCGGCTCTGACTCGTAGCCACCCCCTGGTAGGATTCAATGGATCTAGCACACAACTGCTCAATATAATCAAGCTCCCAGTCCTCATGGGGACCTACCCCCAGTAAACTTTGTGGTGGTAGAAGCCCCGTTCGCCTACAACGTCATCCTGGGGAGGCCGACGCTCAACAGGGCCAAGGCGGTCATGTCAACGTATAGCCTAGTGATCAAGTTTCCAACCCCACAGGGGCCCGGGAGCTTACGTGGAGACCAAGCAATTGGCCGGAGCTGTTATGCTAGTTCCCTGCGTGGAGAATCAATTACAAAAATATTGAACGTCCAGGAGATGGACCCGAGTGACACAAGGGGTGGAGTGGGCCCAGCAAAAAAGCTAAATCAAGTGGCGCTGGACCCCCATCTCCTCGACCGATCCGTCATTATTGGCTCTCTCTTGGAACCTGGTCTTAGGGAGAAGCTGATCCAACTCCTGCAATAGAACCAGGACGTATTCGCCTGGTGTCATGAAGACATGCCTAGGATAGACCTCCGAGTTGTGTCCCATCGTCTCAACATCGACCCGGACTCTCGGCCACTCAAGCAAAAGAGAAGGGGCATGGCCCTTGAAAGACAACCAGCGGCGCGTAAAGAAATTGAAAAGCTTCTGAAGGAAAAATCCGTCTGAGAGGTCCACTATCCCAACTGGTTGGCAAATATGGTACTCGTTAAGAAAAGCAATGGGAAGTGGATAATGTGCGTGGTTTCACCGACATGAACAAGGCTTGCTCCAAGGATTGCTATCCGCTGCCTAGGATAGACCTCCTTGTGGACTCCACGGCCGGTCACTCGCTTATCTCTTTTATGGATGCCTATTCGCGGTACAATCAGATTAGTATGTACTCCGAGGACGAAGAAAAGACGTCCTTCATCACTGACCAAGGGTCGTACTGCTACAAGGTGATGCCCTTCGGCCTAAAAAATGCCAAGGAAACTTATCAGCGCCTGGTCAACCACATGTTCAGAGATTTGATCGGGAAGTCAATGGAGGTGTATGTCGATGAGTGTTGGTCAAGTGTCGGGAAGAGTCTGACCATTTCGAGCACTTGGCTGGGGCCTTTAGTATCTTAAGAAAATTCTGGATGAGGTTGAACCCGGCCAAGTGCACATTTGGAGTCTCGTCTGGGAAGTTCTTGGGACATATGGTCAGCAGGCGGGGGATTGAAGCGAACCATGAAAAATTCAGCAGGCTATTATTAACATAAGGTCGCCCAGTTCAATCAATGAAGTTCAAAGTTTGGCCGGATGGGTGGCGGCGCTGAATCAGTTCGTCTCCTGAGCTACTGATCGGTGTCTGCCGTTCTTCAAAATCCTTTGTAAAGCGTTTCAGTGGTCGGAAGAGTGTGAGGAGGCATTTTAGGACCTAAAGAAATACCTAACATCACCCCCTCTGCTCTCCACACCTGTAGTGAAGGAGGAGCTGTTCTTATACTTTGCGGTATCACCCTCAGCAGTTAGCTCGGCGCGCTCATTCGAGAAGAGCACGTGATATAATTCCCGATCTATTATACCAGCCGGGCACTTCAAGGCGCAAAAAGCCGGTACTCCCACATTGAGAAACTAGCCTTCACCCTCATCACTTCTGCCCGGAGACTCTGCCCATACTTCCAGGCCCATGTTATCCTGGTACTCATAGATCAACCTCTCCGTCATATATTAGGTAGGCCCGAGATATCCGGAAGGCTTGTCAAGTGTACGTTGGATTAGAAGGATTCGAGGTAGTCTAGAGACCTCGGATATCAATCAAGAGACAAGCAGTGGCTGATTTTCTCATTGAGTTCACATATCCAGAAGACCTGGTCAAAGAACTCGACCTGCCAGTTCTAGCGCTGGGCCCACATCCTAACACCCCAAACTGGGTGCTCTATGTGGACGGGTCCTCCAACAAACAGGGCAGTGGAGTGGGGATCATCCTGACCACACCCGACGGGATCCAACTGGAGTACGCTCTAAGGTTAGGGTTCCGAGCTTCTAACAGTGAGGCCGAGTATGAAGCCCTGCTGGTCGGGTTGCAGTTGGCCACCTTTATAGGTGCGCAGTAAGTCCAAGGGTATAGCGACTCCCAGCTCATGGTAAATCAAGTCAATCAGGAGTACGAAGTTCGGTAAGATAACATGGTAGCTTATTTGGCCCTTGTCTGAGCAGTTTCAAAAAAGCTTAAGGGTTTCTCCGTCATACAGATCCCGAGGGAAGAAAACACTAGGGCCGATCAGTTAGCCCACCTCGCCTCATCCTCCGAGTCTGACCTACTCCGGATAAGGATGGAATACTTACCCGAGCCCAGTGTGGACGTCTTGGACGGCATAGAGGTCCAACCGACTGCTTTAGAGCCCAAATGGACGGATCCGATCATGACATTCCTGACAACCGGTGATCTACCAGACAAAAAAGAAGACGCCCGACGGGTGAAGTACCGGGCGGCCAGATACCACCTCGTTGACGGCATCCTCTACAAAAGGAGGTTCTCTATCTCGTATCTCTGGTGCGTCCACCCTGTACAAGTCTAAGGAATATTGCATGAAATCCATGAAGAATTGTGTGGAAGCCACATCGGAGGTCGGGCGCTTTCTCAAAAGGCTCTGCTACAAGGCTAATACAGGTCAACGATGGCCCGGGATTTCCAAGAATACGTTAAGCAGTGTGACAAGTGTCAGAGGTATTCTATCATGCCCCGACGTAGCATAAATAAGGAAAGCGTTTAATTTCCTTTATGGACCCGTAGGTCGCGATAGTTTGAAGGATCGATTCCGTCCCAAACGTCGAACAACAATAATATAATAATCAGAGTAGAGCAATCAAAGCTTACAAATATTTTTCTAACTTATTACATATTACAGCACGGGGTCTCTAAAGGCACAGACCGCCTTAAACCAAAATACTAACCAATGTCTATTACAATCATCTTTATTACAAATCAGTTCATAACATGTAAACTTAAAGTATAAGATCTTAAAATATGCAATGTCGATAATAGTTTCTCTTCCAAAAGCCGCCGTTCTCAATTAGCATAGTCATAAGGCTCAGCGTAGTCGTAACCTGAAAAGCCTGAACACGAATGTCCAGGATGCATCAACGTCATCAGCTTCAAGAAGCTGGTGAGTATTAAAAACATAACTTTGAATGTAAAACATATTCATTTACCATTTTCCAATTTTCATTTAAATCCACAAGTTTATATTTAAGATAAAGAGTTCGTTTTAGAAAAACAACTACATTGTTATTTGAGAGATAAATTCACATATATGTGACCGTGTATAAGAACAATGCACCATCTCATCTTACCGACTCTTTTCTCTCGACAAAACCCAACAATCCACCACCACACACCGGTATCTTTGAAACACTAAGGTAGCCACATTTAGCAACGGGGTGCCAGGGAATGTCCAGTTTGCCTCACACTTTGGTCCGGGGTACCAGGGAGTGTTCAATGCCTCACACTTTGAATACCTAAACCGCCATGCAAATACCAGAGGAACCCTCACGCAGTATCCATACTCGGGTATCAGGGAGTGTCCGTAGGCCACACTTTTGCACTACCATGGGTGCCAGGGAATGTCAAAGTTTGGCTTCACACACTTTGACGCTACCATGGTCATCAGGGAGTGTCCAGTTTTTCCACCGTCGCATTTCAAAGACACCCTCGCCGCAATCTCAATCACAACACACTTTGGTACTCACTTACCAGGGAGTGTCCACATCACATTCTCAACCGCACTCACTATGCCACACTAACCATTACTCTTTTCCAAACTGACCAACATTTACACTCCCTATGCATGTACGACTGACACCACATGTATGTTATGAAACTTTAAAACATGAGGCAATTAACTGAATCATATAATCGACGTGCGTACGGGGATTGATAAGTCACAATTCATTGTTCTAATCGTCCACACATAATCAAATAGGATTCTGCTTTAATAAATTTCCCAAACAGAGCTTTAACAGTATATAAATTTTATCCCAAACAGTCCCTTATCACAAAACAGGCAAAAACTAGAAAGTTCCAGAAGTCGCGCGCGCGGGCCGCTCACGCGAAAGGTCGCTCGCGTGGGCCGCTCGCGCGACCTGCACATTTTTCTTTTTATTTTAAAAACCGTTTCTTCCTGCCTGAAATCGGCCACCTCGCGCGCGGGGGTTGCTCGCGCGAAAGGTCTCTCGCGCGACCCTTGCTCGCGCGACTTGCCTGTTTTTCATTTTCTTTATAAGCTTTTCTATCTGTCTGAGAATACAAGTCTCGCGAACGCGGGCCGCTCGCGCGAAGGGTCGCTCGCGCGACCCTCGCTTGCGCGATCGCGCGTTCGAGATGAAGCAGAGGCTTCATCTTCCTCGTCAGAACTGCTCTGTTTTTAGTTTAAGGGTCCAAATTGACCCATTTTCAAAAACTAAAGTATATATATCATATTACCTATGGATCTCTTTATTTTTCAACAAGGATTAAGAATCCATTATCAATTTAACATGATTCAAACTATAACTCTCAAATTTTATGAAATTTCAAAAGACATCAAAACTAATTTCCTTATATACTTTTTCATATGAACCAATTGGACTCTAAAATTCCAAACATGGCATATATGATATCTAATCTTTCATATTTCATTCTAAAAACAGATTTTGATTGAGTTTGGAAATTCATGGTTTTGAAGCTATGAAATTTATACGTATAATTATCAATGGAGATTTTTCAAACAAGCTACATAATCAGAAATTGGACTATGTATTACAAGTTAAGTGAGTTAGAAATACTCACTGATAAGAAGATTAACAGATTGTTGAGAAAGACTAAGCAAATAAGGATCCAACTCCAAGCTTTGGCTATGGAGTTTTGTGTAGCTTTCTCCTTCTAAGCATTTCAGTAGCTCAACTCTCTCTTTTCTCTCAGTGTATCATTCTGCTGAAATTGTGTGTGTGAGTAGTGTATAAATAGAGAAGCCAAAGGATGAGCTTGGGCTCCAAGTCTCTTCAAGGATACTCTACAAATTTGAATTTGTATTAACAATTATCTAATCTCAGCTCATATAAACATACGTACACCCAATTTGTATACACCATCTGTAGAAGTGTAGTTTAGATGGAGTCTAAGCTAGCCTAGGGGTCAATTAGAGGTATAGGGGTCAAGATAAGGTGTTTGGGAAAATAAGCTTATGGCACAACAATTGCACACGCACTACATGCATAACCAAACAAGGCACATCCAATGATGAGTTGCCATAAATGGAAATAAAGCAAGTGTCAAATCTTGCTTTATATCACTTCCAAAATTTGTGGAAGTTTAGCACGGCGCGGACAGTTTTGGAAGTAAACTGGTATTTTCGTGGCGCGGTGATCACCACAAAAATATAGAAAATTCATTTTAACGTAAGAATCGATTCCCTGGTTTTATAAAAGTACTGATTGAG
Organism: Hydrangea macrophylla; assembly: GCA_033977485.1. Lineage (NCBI taxonomy): Eukaryota > Viridiplantae > Streptophyta > Magnoliopsida > Cornales > Hydrangeaceae > Hydrangea > Hydrangea macrophylla. Next base: position 38,591,580 of record CM066990.1, read on the forward strand.
TTAAGAGAAAATATTTTCATCGTTTTGAAATGCAGTTTTGAAATCCCACACAGGTATTACTAGTTTTGAAAAATTACAGTTTGGCCCCAATAAGAATTTCAAATATGAAATTAAGTGAGAAATAAATTCTACACATAAGAATTGAAATTAAAATAAGAGTTACAATACAATTGAATTTAAATATGAAATGAAAATGCAGGTTATTAAGCCCTCCCTCCCTTAAACAGGATTTCGTCCCCGAATTCAAGACTAACTAGTCATGAAACAACTCTGGGTACTTCTTCCTCATCTCAGCTTCAACTTCCCACGAGGGCTTCGTTCTCGTCATGGTGATTCCACTGAACCTTCACTAATGGAATGTCCTTATTCCTCAGCTTCTTGATACTCTGATCCAGAATCTTCACAGGCCTCTACTTGTAAGAAACGTTATGACTCGTCTCAATATCGTCATGACTAACTACGTGCGAGGGGTCTCGTATGTACTTTCTTAGCATACTCACATGAAATACATTGTGAACCCCAGAAATCTTCAGTGGCAGCGCCAGTCGATATGCCACTTTTTCGACACGTTCCAAAATCTCGAATGGTCCGATGAAACGCGGAGCTAACTTCCCTCTCTTGAGACCAAAACGTACCACTCCTCGGGTCGGTGAAACCTTAAGGAGTACGTGATCTCCAACACTAAATTCCAAATCTTTTCGGCGTTGATCAGCATAACTCTTATACCGGCTCTGAGCGGTTCTCATCCTTTCCTTGACCAAGGAAATCTTCTCGTTGGTTTCTCTAACCAAATCTGGTCCCAACAATTCTGTGTCAGCAACCTCCGCCCAACACAATGGAGAACGACATGGTCGTCTGTACAATGCTTCGAACGGAGCCATCCCAATACTTGTATGATAACTATTGTTATAGGCAAATTCAACCAACGGCAAGTGTGTTTCCCAAGATTCTTCAAAATCAATAACACAAGCCCTAAGCATATCCTCCATGATCTGATTAACACGCTCAGTTTGCCCATCTGTCTGAGGGTGAAAAGCAGTACTCATCTTGAGCGAGGTTCCCATAGCTTCTTGTAAACTTTCCCAAAAGCCAGAGGTAAAACGCGCGTCACGGTCTGACACAATCGACACAGGTGCACCGTGAAGTCGCACAACTTGTTGTATGTATATCCGGTTCATCTTCTCTACCGGGTAAGTCATACTATAAGCGATGAAATGCGCAGATTTCGTCAATCGATCCACGATTACCCAAATGGCGTCATGATTCTGCTACGATCGAGGCAATCCCACTACAAAATCCATCGTAATGTGCTCCCACTTCCAACCAGGAATAGGTGGTGGTTGCAGCAATCCTGACGGTCTCTGATGTTCGGCCTTGACTTGCTGACACGTCAAACACTTGGATACAAATTCGGCCACATCCTTCTTCATACCTTCCCACCAGAAATTTCTCTTCAAATCTTTATACATTTCGTTCCTCCCGGGTGAACTGTATATCTTGACTTATGTGCTTCTGCTAGAATATCATTTCTCAACTCCCCACAGTCTGGTACACATAATCTATTTCTGCACCGATATCCTCCATCGATTCCCACCTTCCATTCTGTAGGATCCTTCTCTGACATCTTACCAAACTATGTTTGAAACTCTCATCTTCTTTCTGAGCTCCAATAATGCGGTCAATAAGAACAGGCTGTAGGATAAGACATCCAAAAATTTGTCCTTCTCTTTCCTCAGCACTCTATACGTCAAACTCTGCTAATGTTTCCAATGCTCGCCATTCTCTAACCATTAAGGAGGCGACCGTCTCACTAGTCTGTCGACTCAAGGCATTAACGACCACATTAGCTTTACCAGAGTGGTATTCTAACGTGAAGTCATAATCTTTGATCAGCTCCATCCATCTGCGCTGCCTCATGTTCAACTCTTTCTGTGTGAACAAATATTTTAGGCTCTTGTGATCGGAGAATAAATCAAACTTCTCACCGTAGAGATAGCGTCTCCAAATCTTGAGTACAAATACTACTGCTGCCAATTCCAAATCATGAATGGGATAGTTCAACTCATTCGGCTTCAGTTGTCTGGATCCATAGGCGATGACTCTGCCGTCTTGCATAAGTACACACTCCAGTCCTTGATATGATGTGTCACTAAAGATAGTGAACTTCTCATCAGGCTTGGGTATAGCTAGTTCCGGTGCAGTAGTGAGTCTCTCTTTCAACTCTAGAAAGGCACGCTCATGCTTCTCTGCCCACTCGAACTTCAAATTTTTCTTCGTTAATCCAGTCAACGGTGCAGCTATTTTAGAAAATCCCTCAACAAATCTTCTGTAATAGACTGCGAGTCCAAAGAAACTCTGAACTTCGGTAGGGTTGCTCGGCCTAACCCAGTTCGACACAGCATCTGTCTTGGACGAATCCACAGAAATTCCTTGAGATGACACCTTGTGTCCCAAAAATTTTACCTCTTGCAACCAGAACTCACACTTACTGAACTTGGCATACAAGTGGTGGTCCTTAAGCGTCTGCATCGCAATCCGTAGATGTTGTTCATGTTCTTCTCCTGACTTAGAATAGATCAAAATATCATCTATAAAGACGATGACAAACTGATCTAAATAAGGCTTGAACACTCTGTTCATCAGATCCATGAACACTGCCGGAGCATTCGTCATTCCAAACGGCATCACCAAAAATTCATAATGACCATATCGGGTTCTGAATGCAGTCTTTGGTATATCTTCATTCTGTACGCTCAACTGATGATATTCTGACCTTAGGTCTATCTTGGAAAATATCGTAGCTCCTTGTAGTTGATCAAACAAATCGTCAATCCGAGGTAAGGGATACTTGTTCTTGATAGTCACACAGTTTAATTCTCTGTAGTCGATATATAACCGTAGTGTTCCATCCTTCTTCTTCACAAATAAAACTGGTGCTCCCCATGGCGATGTACTTGGACGTACAAAACCTAGGTTCTCGAGCTCTTGAACCTGTTCCTTCAATTCTAATAGTTCAGTAGGCGCCATTCTGTAGGGAACCTTGGTGATCAGAGTCGTACCCGGTATAAGCTCAATACAGAACTCTATACTTATCTCGGGCGATAAACCAGAAATGTCTTGAAATAATTCTTCGAAGTCCTTGACTACAGGTATAGACGACGTTGTCGCTTCTGTACGGACGACCTCGATGTTTGCCAAACATCTGGTGAGGAACATATCTCCTGAAGGGTTACACTAAAAATCAAAGGGTTGATTCTCATTGTCGGAGAATGTAATTCTCTTCCTCGCACAATCCAACTTCACTTGATTCTGAGAGAGCCAATCCATTCCTAGGATTATGTCAAACTCCTTCATTGATAGGACAATCAGCCTTGTAGGGATTTCACGGTCTCCTAACCGTAAGGGACAATCCTTGCACACGTGTCCTAATCTGACTGCAGCTCCTAATGGTAATGTAGCCTTCAAAGCTTTCTCTAAACGATAAGGTAAGATACCCAATCTCCGAATTGTATTAACATATATGAACGAAAGAGCAGCACCCGTATCAAATAACACTTTAACATGGGAGTTAAATAGGGTTAATGTACCTTCCACTGCTTGCTGATCAGGTTGAGCTTCTTTATAATTCCCTTCCTCGTACACAGTTCCATCATATCCTGCTGCATCTGGGATAACAACATTCAAGCGAGTCTGACCTTGTTGACCATAAGTCACCTGCTTAGGAGCAGTGCAGAATCTGCTGAAGTGACCTGGTTCACCACAGTTGTAGCAGACTATTCTTGGCTGAGCAGCACGCCTTGGTGCCTTGCAGTCTCGAGCCAAATGACCAGGGTTGCCACAGTTGAAGCATTTTCCACTACTACTTCCTTCTCCTACTCGGGGTTGAGTCGGATAGGTAATAGCTTGGGTCTTCTTGCTCCTATCGAAATTTCTCTTATGCCTTTGTGTACGATTCGTTGGCAGTCTATTTCCAAAATTACCCCTCTAAGGTGGCCAGAATTCAAATTGCTTTCGGTTCACTTTGCCATCTTCTTCCAGATCGGTAGCCAAACCAATAAGTCCTTCAAAAGACTTATCTAGGTGGCCGAGAGTCAGGCGACGAATTTGCGGTGTCAGCCCTTGGTTATACTTACGGATCTTCTTTTCCTCAGTATCAACCATGTGAGGAGCAAACCGAGACAGTCTCTCGAACTGAGTGGTGTACTCTTGCACCGACTTAGTCCCCTGAGTCAAATCCATGAATTCTTTCTCCCTTCTGTGTCTTTCTGTAGCCGGGAAATATTTTTCCAGAAACCTTCCTTTGAATACGGTCCAAGTCATCCCCATAGCAGCTGTGTTCCCGATAATGGCTATCACTGAGTCCCACCAATCTGCGGCGGCATCGGTCAACTGGAAGGTAGCCAATCTCCTCTTATCCATCTCGTTGCACTGGACAGCCTCGAACATACGGTCCATTTGCCTTAACCATTGTTCGGCCTTCCAAGGTTCTGTTGTACCCGCAAATTGCTCGGGCCTTAGCGCACGGAATCTCTCCAGTAGTTTATCTCCAGTTTGGCGGTCTCGTCAGTTGTCATTCGTATTACTGATCCTTTCCAAACGTCTGACAAATGATTCGAACATCCTCGTAGGATCGGCAGCCTCAGGTGCTCCCTCAATCAAATTCATGTCCCTCCTTAGTCCCCCGGCTATTCTATGCATGATAGTGATGAAAGGGTGAGAAACATACATGAAGCAGAAATGTAAAGCAATTTAAGCGATAACAACAACATTCAAAAGAGTATATTATATATAACTTCTTGTCAAGTTGATACAAAAAACATGTATGATCAGATCAACGCCTACCCTATCTATATGAGTTAGGACGCATGCAAGAGTTAATGTTACAAAAATGGGGTCATTGCCCTACACTCTAATGCATGTAATTACAGTTTGCAAAAAGAGATAGATCTAATAGTCAAAAGTAGTTAATATGTACAAAGTCATATCTAGAACGTCAATCGTCTCCATAAGCAGCTATCAGGAGATCTAGCGAGTTGACGGGGCAAAATCGCTGCATAAAGAACAGACCAACCCCGTCATAGACCTGAGAGGTCGACGATGAAGCAGGCACAGGGGCGTCTGCCTCAACAAGCATCTCCTCAGGTAAGGCTAGCTCAAGTGCTAGCTCAGCCTCTAGGTCAGTGGCTAAGTCGCTTAGACCTATGCCATCCTCTACATCCTCTCCACCTATCGAAAACAAATGAACAGCCTCTACATCGTCCTCGGCAAAGGGAACCACTGGCGGAGGCATCTCTAGTTGTGCCAGATGGGCGTGCACAATCTGGATCTCGAGGGCGAGATAGAAAGCATCGCTATCGACCAACCTCAAAACCTTAACCAACACCAATCGCCGAGCCTCTGCAAAGTAACGAAGCTCTAGGCTGATACGAGTCAAGTCAACTAAGCCCATCACATGAACCTGGTGCCATAAATCAGATACTACGGTCGTTGTGGCCAACTGCTCAACGGCCGCATGATACAAGTCGAGGAAGGCTGGGACCACTGCCCCAGGTGTCACAAAGTGTCCCCCAAATCCGTCTGGTACATATAGTGGATGAGCTGGGTCCATACCTGATAAAAAGGTACTACTTAAGTCAGGACAAAAATAATCTAAGGCATTTGGGTTCTGAGTCTATCCTCCCTGTCGTATTATCAGGTGTGTAACACTTAATGGAATGTGGAATCGGGTCTATACTGTTAAACCTTAACCTGGCTAAACTTATTCTGAGATAAATAATAACCTGGCTCTGATACCACTAAATCCCGTCACGCCCCGACGTAGCATAAATAAGGAAAGCGTTTAATTTCCTTTATGGACCCGTAGGTCGCGACAGTTTGAAGGATTGATTCCGTCCCAAACGTCGAACAACAATAATATAATAATCAGAGTAGAGCAATCAAAGCTTACAAATATTTTTCTAACTTATTACATATTACAGCACGGGGTCTCTAAAGGCACAGACTGCCTTAAACCAAAATACTAACGAATGTCTATTACAATCATCCTTATTACAAATCAGTTCATAACATGTAAACTTAAAGTATAAGATCTTAAAATATGCAATGACGATAATAGTTTCTCTTCCAAAAGCCGTCGTTCTCAATTAGCATAGTCATAAGGCTCAGCGTAGTCATAACTTGAAAAGCCTGAACACGAATGTCCAGGACGCATCAACGTCGTCAGCTTCAAGAAGCTGGTGAGTATTAAAAACATAACTTTGAATGTAAAACATATTCATTTACCATTTTCCAATTTTCATTTAAATCCACAAGTTTATATTTAAGATAAAGAATTCGTTTTAGAAAAACAACTACAATGTTATTTGAGAGATAAATTCACATACATGTGACCGTGTATGAGAACAATGCACCATCTCATCTTACCGACTCTTTTCTCTCGACAAAACCCAACAACCCACCACCACACACTGGTATCTTTGAAACACTAAGGTAGCCACACTTTAGCAACGGGGTGCCAGTGAATGTCCAGTTTGCTTCACACTTTGGTCCGGGGTACCAGGGAGTGTCCAATGCCTCACACTTTGAATACCAAAACCTCCATGCAAATACCGGAGGAACCCTCACGCAGTATCCATACTCGGGTATCAGGGAGTGTCCTTAGGCCACACTTTAGCACTACCATGGGTGCCAGGGAATGTCCAAGTTCGGCTTCACACACTTTGACGCTACCATGGTCGTCAGGGAGTGTCCAGTTTTGCCACCGTCGCATTTCAAAGACACCCTCGCCGCAATCTCAATCACAACACACTTTGGTACTCACTTACCAGGGAGTGTCCACATCACATTCTCAACCGCACTCACTATGCCACACTGGCCATTACTCTTTTCCAAACTAACCAACATTCACACTCCCCATGCATGTACGACTGACACCACATGTATGTCATGAAACTTTAAAACATAAGGCAATTAACTGAATCATATAATCGACGTGCGTAGGGGGATTGATAAGTCACAATTCATTGTTCTAATCGTCCACACATAATCAAATAGGATTCTGCTTTAATAAATTTCCCAAACAGAGCTTTAATAGTATATAAATTTTATCCCAAACAGTCCCTTATCACAAAACAGGCAAAAACTAGAAACTGCCAGAAGTCGCGCGCACGGGACGTTCGTGCAAAAGGTCGCTCGCGCGGGCCGCTCGCGCGACCTGCCCATTTTTCTTTTTATTTTAAAAACCTTTTCTTCCTGCCTGAAATCGGCCACCTCGCGCACGCAGGTCGCTCGCGCGAAAGGTCTCTCGCGCGACCCTCGCTCGCGCGACCTGCCTGTTTTTTATTTTCTTTATAAGCTTTTCTGACTGTCTGAGAATACAAGTCTCGCGCGCGCAGGCCGCTCGCGCGAGTGGTCGTTCGTGCGGGCCGTTCGCGCGATCGCGCGCGCGAGATGAAGCAGAGGCTTCATCTTCCTCGTCAGAACTGCTCTTTTTTCAGTGTAAGGGTCCAAATTGACCCATTTTCGAAAATTGAAGTATATATATCATATTACCTATGGATCTCTTTATTTTTAGGGTTAGATTCGGAGTAGATTAGGTTAGATTCGTGTTTTTCTTCATCTTTTCCATTGTTTTACTCAAGATTATTGAAGATTCAACTTTGTTTCAAGTTTACTACAAGTTATAATCAGATTATTCCAGGTTTTACTTTCTCTGTTCTTTATTTGATTGTTTATAAATCTAGTAGTTATGATTGCTTTAGTTTGCTATTTCTGTAATAGTTTATTCATGTTTCTGTAGTTTAAACGTTGGGAATATGTGATGAATCATTGATTTCTAGCCTCTGCCATGCAATCTTTAGAAACCTGGTCTCGATCGATCGAAGGTATTTCGATCGACCGAGACAGTGCCATAGTCAAGCGATCGAAGACATTTCGATCGATTTAATGATAATGATGTCCGATCAATTGAGAGCGCTTCGATCGATCGAACATGTTAAATCCTGAGATGATTCTTTTAAGTAATCCATGACTTTCTATTTTAGAAATCTGTCATCAAATTGTCCCAATAAGCTCAGTTTGTCACAACAATTTTTAGAACTTAAAGCCTTAAGGCCTTTTCTTCAATGACTTTTGAAAACCACTTGAATGCTAACACCATTTAGAGTGCAAGTAATAATCATTGTTTTAAACTGTCTTCCAAGTATTTTAAATCACTTGTGATGATGTAGTCCCGGTCATGAAAGGGCTACTGATTCTTTATCTTTAGAAAAATACGGAATACTGAAAAGGAATGAACTCCATAGAACGTTGTGAGTATGCATGGTAGATGGTTATGATCAATGCGGATTCACGTGTTTCCAACTTCTTTAGTTTATCTGTTTAATTAGTTATGTTTCTTTATGCTTTAGTTTGCTATTTAGTTTAAGTTAATTAATTAGGATTCGTAGAACCTCCACTTCTATATTCTTATTTTCTTTTCTTTTGCTTTATGTTGTAATTTAGTAGATATTCTTCCTATTCCTTCCCTGTGGGATCGACCTGAACTTCCAGTACTATATTACTTGCACAATCACCTACACTTGGGTGTTGCACAAGAGCGCACAACTTTTTAGTCTTGTCATGTTTTTGGCGCCGTTGCCGGGGAAGGCAACTAGGCTAGAATTTTACTTAGTTATTTCTAATTTTTCTTACTTTTCAAAAAAACATAAAAAAATAAAATTAAATAAAACTTTTGGACTTTTTCTCTCACAAGTTAAAAAAATAAATAAATAAAATTCCTATTGTTTAAAAATTTTGGGTATTTATGTCTTATCCATATTACCCTCCATACAACACAAACACAAATAACATGAATAGGTACACACTTGAAAGTCAAAATAGTTATCCCCCAAGTTGGCAAGCACCCACCTATGACGCGCACTATCAACCCGAGTGCTACCAACCACCACAATGGGAAAACAATAGTGGTAGTCCCCCATATTATCAAACTTATCAAGAACCTCCACATGGAGAGTTCTATCAACCGCAATGGGGCTATAACCAAAATAATAATGTAGGATATAGTAGTAGTTCCCACAATTACCAAACGCACCAAGAATTTCCTTCTGGGGAGTCTTGTTCACAAGCACAATGGGAAGGGGACTATTATCAACAACGATGGGACGAAGCTTCGTATAGTAATAACGAGGAGAATAACCAAGTTGAGGATAATGGTATGTTAACATTGCTGCTTAGTGAAATGAAAAGGCTAGATAGTGCACTTGATAAATTAGAAAATAGATATCAACAAGCATATGCTAGCCAATCTTTAGAAGACTATACCAATCCTTCAACACTATAACCTAAATTTCAAGACACTAATAATGGAATGGAATTGGAGGATAATGACGGGTGTATAATAATGTCTGAACTCCAAAACCAAACCATTAAGCATGAAGTTGTAGAACCATCTTCTCCTCAATATACAACCCCAGACATCAACTCCTTCACTGCCTGGATAAAGTTGCATAATTTCTTTGTCCAGAGCAGCTCAATAGACGATAAACATAGTGAGGAGAGTTATAAGGATAAAAATGAGGTTTTTAAAGATAATGAGAGTTTAGGTGATTTCAAGCAATTGGGATAGGAGGAGTTATTTGTTGACTCTACCCCTACCTTTGATAGTGACCCTAGGGAGGACATAATTGAAAAATCTAAATCCTGTTTAGATTCATGTGATATTCATGAACCCTCACCTCTTTCGGCCGAAGAGGTGGTGTCACCAAGTTACCCATCACCTATCCTCTCTATTAATCAAAGCTCTCATCCCGAGCTTGAAAGTTATGTGTACCCCACTATTGAACAAAAAGAATGTGTTGTAGAAGAGGATGACAAGGATTCTAGCACATGTACTTCGCCAAATTTTAAATTTCAAAATTCTGTGAGAGAAAACTTGAAAAATTTTGGGCCCACATTAGATGATCTTAAACTTCAACAAGAAGCTAGTAATCTTCTAGACTGCTTAACCTTCTTGAGTAATAATGACATTGAGGCTCAAATAGATAGCTTTATCCAAGTCCAGTCCAAAATAGTTACATAGAACAGAAATTAAATTCCTATGATCATATACCCATAGATTCTGTTCTAATACAAGAGGAGGGTAATAAAGCTAAATTAGAATATTACTTAGACCCTGCCCCTTTTATTGAACCGTGGCCACCCCCTAGTATTAAAATAGAGGCCGTTATAGGAAATACCAACACCAAAGATCGTTTATTGCATATAATTTCTAAAAAGTGTGGCATACCTCTTGTAATTGTCCCCAACAAATTTAGAGGCCATAGGTTTTGCATCATCTCCTCTGACCTTGAGCCTGACATTAGTTGGGGGGAGTTGCATTTTTATGAGGATCCCAAAAGTCTTCTCACTGTTAAATTATTTTACTGGGAAGATCCTCAAAAATTTCGATTATTACTTTATGATAAAAATCTTGAAACCCAATTTATTTACTGGGTAGTTCTATTATATTATATTTTTTCCTTATTGCTACTAATGATTTTGCAGGTAACTTAACAAAGAAATAAAAGAAAATTAAAAAAAAATCTGGATATTAACGCCTCAAGGTAACATTCTTCCTTCTCTCGCTTTACTTTACATATCCATGTGCTTAGTTTAGAACATTGGGGATAATGTTCAGTTTTAGTTGGGGGGAGTGAGTCATTGCATGCCTCGTTTCTTTCTTTTTATGCTTTAGTGTCATGTAACTGTTTAGCAACATAACTCAGTAAATTAAAATTTTAAAATTTAATTTTAATTTTTTAAAAAAATATATATATTAAATTGGTTCTCGTATTTCTCTCTTAGTTAATGTAGTTAGTTATGATGCATTAGTGTTATTTTCTGTATGTTATCAGTATGTGATACACAATGATAGTTTGTTTACTATCTTAGTTATAGTATATTTTATGCTTTTTAATCTTCAAACAACATTGAGCACATTGTGACAACCTTGTACTTAGCTAAAATGGATTAGTAAGCATATCTTAGGTGTCTTGAGAGACTGTAGTGGAGACTAATAACCCAAGTGAGCTTTTGTGCCTTTCTTTTTTTTTTTTGAGGGTTTTATAAATTACTCTTACTTTTTGAAAAGCGTTTTAATTCGTTGAAAGTCTCATTTTCTTCTTCATTTTGAATGATCACTAGAAGAGAACGATCAGGATTTACCAACTCTAAAGCTTTTGAATTTACTGAAATGATAATCCTATGAACTTAGAAGATGATTTAGGCCATCTTTTGACCTTACATGCAAAATAGAGCCTTGGCCTACCTCTATTCTATTCCTTTACTTCACCTCTTGAGCATTATCATATTTACCTTGTCTACACAATCCTAAAGTCAATACCTAACTCGAAATTAGAGTTCAAGCCTAGTTCTTTATCTAGGAGTGATTGGGATGTGTTGCATTGATAAGAAATTTGTTAGTGTGAATAAGGGAAAGTTGGCAAAAAGAAAAAGAAAAAGAAAAAGAAAAAGAAAAAGAAAAAGAAAAGCATGAAAAGAAAAAAAAAGAAAAAAAGAAAAAAAAAAGTGCCAATGGTTGTTTCAAAAGAAATAAAATAATAATAAAAAGAAGAGTGGAAAAAAGAGAAGAAAAAAAAAGAGAAGAAGAAGAAGAGAGAGATTGGAGATGTGGGGAAGTTTGAAAAGTTGTAGTAGACATTCCAATCACATCCTTTGTCCCAATTGAATATCACGAGCCTCTTTATTCTAAACTTAACACCTCTTTTTCAAAGTCCTAATAATTCTAGGTTAATTGGATCTGAAGTTAAGGTAATGAGAGAGTTCTCCACGGTATATCGCTCTTCTAGTGAAAAAAATCCTTTCATGAAACTTTGTGCACTATAAGATTTTCGTTTTTCTATTTAGATATGAAAAGCATTTGATTCCATTTACATTTACTCTTTATAGCTTCCATATCATGAGTGACAATTATTACACCTAATTCGGAGCGATTTCATCTTGAGAGTGTAATCCTAGTGAAAGTTGAGTCAAAACGAACGTCTTGATAGTATATTAGGTTATGCAAGCTTTGAAATGAAGTTTTGTATTTTGGTTGTCCATTCACACACACACTTGAAGATTAGTAGGTGTGGAACATTCTAATGACTTTGATAGTAGATTAACTGTAATGTGTGTGTTGCATGGCTATGGCATACTAGAGAGTTTCATAAGATTGTTGAGCTTAACTATATTGCTAAATGAGAGGAAAAATTCATTTAAAATATTTAAATGAGAACCATTACCATAAACATGAATTTTGTGGGTAGATTCACTGCAAACCCTCACGAGACAACACTCGTCCACTAGGGGGAACCTAGGGGTTTAAAGGCTTGTTGCATACGCTAAATGCAATCGCGATTTTCTGCGAAAGTGATTTAGGATTTTTACTTTCTTTTGTTTTCAATTTCTAGAGTTTAAATAAACATTGCTGTAGTTCGCTTCATTGCTAGGGACTAGCAACGAGCTAGTTATGGGGTGTGATTCAAGGTGAAAAGTGCATATTTATAGCGTAATACATGGTCTTTTATGCATGCTATTATCCCCAAAGTCCCTACATTTAGGTGCATTCTAATAACAATGTTATTTTTATTGTGTTAATTCTAAAACATATGTTTATGCATTGTTTTATATGCATTAGAATGTAAATCAATGAAGTGGAGCTAAAGAAAGTGATTCTGGTGAAGAGAACAACAGAAGCAGCTGAGAAAATGCGAATTTTGACAATGAAGACTTCAGATTTGGAAGATTGTCCTAGAAATACAAAATGTAGATCTTTGAGTTATGGTTATGTGGCCGCAAATGGGAGGTCAATCCGAGGTCTGAGTGAAACGTTATGGCCATTCTCCCATTGGTGCACAGAGTTGTCAAAATCAGAGGAGTTCAAGCCCTTGAGTAGAGTTCAATCGATTGAGAGTTCGATCGATCGAACTAAGCTCGATCGATCGAACTTTATTTTCATCCAAAAGTTGCGTAAAATCTGCAAGAATCCTATATATAAGTCGTTTTGACGCCAGACGAAGAGAGGATGCTCCAGAACGCAGAAAACAGCAGTTTTAGGGTTGGATTCGGAGTAGATTAGGTTAGATTCATGTTTTTCTTCATCTTTTCCATTGTTTTACTTAAGATTATTGAAGATTCAACTTTATTTCAAGTTTATTACAAGTTATAATAAGATTATTCCAGGTTTTACTTTCTCTTTTCTTTATTTGATTGTTTATGAATCTTGTAGTTATGATTGCTTTAGTTTGCTGTTTCTGTATTAGTTATTCATGTTTTCGTAGTTTAAACGTTGGGAATATGTGATGAATCATTGATTTCCAGCCTCTACCATGCAATCTTTAGAAACCTGGTCTCGATCGATCGAAGGTATTTCGATCGATCGAGACAGAGCCATAGTCAAGCGATCGAAGACATTTCGATCGATTGAAGGATGATGCTGTCTGATCGATCGAGAGTGCTTCGATCGATCGAACATGTTGAATCCTGAGATAATTCTTTTAAGTAATCCATGACTTTCTGTTTTAGAAATCTGTCATCAAATTGTCCCAATAAGCTCAGTTTGTCACAACAATTTTTAGAACTTAAAGCCTTAAGGCCTTTTCTTCAATGACTTTTGAAAACCACTTGAATGCTAACACCATTTAGAGTGCAAGTAATAACCATTGTTTTAAACCCTCTTCCAACTATTTTAAATCACTTGTGATGATGTAGTCCCAGTCATGAAAGGGCTACTGATTCTTTATCTTTAGAAAAATAAGGAATACTGAAAAGGAATGAACTCCAAAGAACGTTAGTGAGTATGCATGGTAGATGGTTATGATCAATGCGGATTCACGTGTTTTCAACTTCTTTAGTTTATCTGTTTAATTAGTTATGTTTCTTTATGTTTTAGTTTGCTATTTAGTTTAAGTTAATTAATTAGGATTCGTAGAACCTCCACTTATATATTCTTATTTTCTTTTCTTTTACTTTAGGTTGTAACTTAGTAGATAGTCTTCCTATTCCTTCCCTGTGGGATCGACCTGGACTTCCAGTACTATATTACTTGCACGATCACCTACACTTGGGTGTTGCACAAGAGCGCACAACTTTTTAGTCGTGTCAGTGGGACCTATGTTCCAGTAGTTCGAGTCAATCCCTTTGTAGGATGAGATGTCCCACTCGGGGTGATCCCGGGTTAGCCTTCTTTTGAAGTCCTCATAGCCCTGAAAGAAGCCATCGTCAATGGCCTCCTCCGTAGACCCCACAGTTGCTGTCCCGGTGAGGGCTTTTTCCTGAGCTTTCTCTGCCGCCAAGTTGGCCTGGGCAGCCTCCAGATCAGCCAGGGCAACCGCCAGCTCCGCTTGCGCAGCGCTAAGGCCTAGGGCCAAGCCCTTGACCTTGTCTTTCTCGATGGCCAAGGCGCTCTCCTTGGCCTCAGAGGCTGCTCGTTCTTGTGATAGGACAACTTCAGCAGTAGTGGCCCTCCTGGCCAGAGTGGGCAGGAAGGATTCAGCTCCTGCGGCCATGCAACCGACTTATAGAAAACAAGCACGAATCGGTCAATTACTAAACAGAGCAAAATAAAAAATTGAATGACAAGAAAAATGGCAGAGATACTTACGAAGTGGGAAAGGCTATACAACCACCCCTGGAAAACTTGGGGAGACATGTTTGTGCACATCTCCACTTGGCTGGGAAGGAGGACTGATTTGACTTTCTCCCATATCTCCGCCGACTCCCCCAGCAGTTCCGGGACGGGAAGTCCACCTGGGGAGCAGTTTCCTCCACCACCACCACCACCACACGTGGGGCCAACTTCCCCCCGGGTTCCTTATACGTCGTTGTCCCGTACCTTATCTGCCAGAGCAGACGATCGCTGCCCGAGGTCTCAGTAGCGGGCCTCTTTCCTCTATCCGCCACCTGGTGGGCGGCGGTGGCGATGGCGGCCTGTCTGACCCTCAACTACTCTATGTCTCTCCGGGGGCCCATTTCTATGAAGGAATAAGATCGCAAAGTTAGTTGCTAGGAAAAACAGTGAAAGATAGAAAGCCAGAATATTCACCTAAGAATTTACCCGGGATGATTGGAGGAAAGATGGGAGCTTGAGCGGGTTCGTCTGGGTCGTAGAAGGCCTTGAAGTCCCCTGTCCAGGTTAGCACATTCCAAATATTGGTGGACAGGTCTGCCAAGTGCCTAATCCTTGCTTGGCACTCCTCCAGAATGCTCTGCGGGTCAGCTGATCCCAATGCAAAACAAAGTATGACACAGTTAGCTATGTGGTTACACTCAAAAGCAAATGAAAGCAGAAAGAAAAGTGTTGGGCGGGCATACTCCTCAGCTCCCCTACCTACGAAGTCCTTACTTGAATCCCTAGGGCCCGTTCACAGGCCCAGGGGTGGAAACCTGGAAGAACTTGTTCTTCCACCCCTTGTTGTTGCTCAGGCAATTGACAATATTTTTTTCCCCCGCCGAGCCTCGAGAGAGAAGAAACCAACCTCCCATGCATTGGGAACAATCAGTTGTCCAGAAAAACTCTTGAAGGGTGAGCTCGTACCCGAAGACTTGGGGCCATAAAGAAATGGACCCCATAAGGAACCTCCACCCATTTAGGGCTAACTGCCCGGGAGCAATCCCGAGGAAGATCAGGACGTCCTGGGCAACTGGGTGAAGTGTAATACGGAACCCAGTCATGATGGAGTCCTCGTATAAAGTGACGAAGCCCGGGTGATGGAGCTGGGCCTCACCAGCCTGCATGGTCAGGAATAACCGTCGAGAATGGCGTATCTATCCCTAATCCGACTAAGATCTTGAGCGCGCAAGACAGAAGGGGTGAATTCACAAGCGAACGCAAGCTCGGGGTCAGGGCCCTCCAATATTTCGTCACCAAAATCCCAAGAGACAGAGGCCAACGGGGCCTCCTGGTCTGACTCATCATCCGACACTTGAATCAGGATCCTACCCCCACTATGGTGGTCTGACGGTGTAGCAGAGGTTGGATCCAAGATTGTGTCCGGTGTCCCAAACCATGATTGTTCGTCCTCTGACAGGGAAGAGAAATCAAAACTGGAGTGCTGCATCTTTAAGGTCCCTGGGACTAGACGGGGGAATAAGTGGCGGCCTAGATAGGGGTCGGCGACTCCAAGTCTAAGGTACAAGGGGAGAAGATCCAACAACCTGTAGGGTAAAGTGTACAGAGCTCTCAGGGTAAAAAAATACTCAGTCAACATTATTACAGGACAACCTGATCGGTTTAACCGCTCTACCACAGAGGACGAATTACTTGACCTAAGGAGGACGGTGAACCTAAGAAAAAAGAAGACCCAATCCCGTACAAGCCCTAATGGATTCGTCCTCTCCAGTCTCGCTCAAGAAGGAAAAAGAAAGAGGAGAAAGAAGAAAATAGTGAATTGAAACTGGGGAAGTGAAGAATTACAAGGATTAAAGCAGGAAAGGATCTCGGGAAGCTTGACCGGGGACTTTCGCTTTCAAACCGATCGGTATTTTCTATCTCAGGGCAGCAGGAATGAGAGAAATGACCAAGTGTCCCTTATATATGAAACACGGACAGTCCAGATTGGATCAGATCCAACGGCCAGGAAGTTTTCCCGCCTAAACCACATGCAAGCTGTCTCCTCGGGCACATGAATGGTCGCCTCAAAAGACACGCGCATTAAATGCGCGACGCGATGGTCTGATTACCACGCGACTGTTCGGTTCCGCTAAAACTGGCCCCGTTGGATCTTGACCAGACTAGTCACTCCTTAACACATGGCAGTCACCGACCCGGGGTCCTAGCGTTACTGTTCGATCTAGTCCCCGGGTGGCTGGGGGGTCTATTCTCGAGGAATAACCCGAGCAGTTCCCCGAGCGGTCTACTGAATAGCACAGATTTTCAAACCTCATTCGATGAAGCATCGTGCCAGCTTTGAAAATAGGGGGCAGCTGATGGGTCAGAAAATATTTGCTCTCAGCTAAATCGCCATGTTAACATGGAAGACACCGAGACATTCGGAATAGGGACCTAGAATTCAGCTGACCTTGCCACATCATCCACGAACCGCTCGGTCTGTGCCCACAGCTCAGGGTCACGAGGCAGATACGTCCCCTGGTAGGTATGGCCCAGGCCTACCCCATGGCTTGCTCTACAAGGTTGCTGGCAGTTCCCTAACTTAGTCAGAAGATTAATTCGAGTAGTTTCCTGAATCACTAAGAGAACCTCCATGATTTATGCTAGTCACATGTAATCAAGTTAGGTTTCCTAACTTGGCTAGTTACTTTGTACGAGTGGTCTCTTACACCGATAAAAGAGACCCCTCACCCTCATTGAAGGGATCACATTCTTATTTCCAAGAACTATAATACAGATTATTTACATGCATACACCTAGCCGGCCTTCCTGGTAGTGCCGTCCTTTTTGTCGGCTCACCAAGGACCACAATGATCTGTTAGTACACGGGCACTGACGCACCCATGAACGTAGGTCACCTAGTTAACGGGGCTGAACCATATACAAATCCCTTGCCTCATTCACGCTCTTTCTCCTTAGATTACTCTTCTTGTCCTTTACCAAATTTTGGCATCATCAGGAATTAATTGTCCACTTTTAAACCACATAGGATAAAGTAAAAATGAACCTAACCACAAAGGAATAAAATGTAATTAACCCTATTTTTTTAACCCTATAGGATTTTTATATTTGAATACCAAATTAATTCGCCCCTGGTAGTATTCCTATTACACCTCCCCTAACCCGTTTCATTAGGGACAAAATGGAGCGGGATATTTTGCCCATAGGCCTAGTGTCAGTTCATTCATTAGGGTACTTTTGTTGGCATTATAATAAAAAAATCAGGATATCTGTGACTTTGAGGCAAGGACACTGCCTCTCAGTCTCAAGTGTTAATTGTCCCAACTCTAAAAGTTTGCTACTTGGTTTCAAGCAATCTACCTCCAATATAGAATAAAGTCACCAAATTGGCAAATTCTTTATTCTAACTGAAAAATAACTTTTTCACATTAAGAGTTTAGAGTGAGTATCTTATTTAAAGTGAAAATCTTTGAATTCCAGATCCTATATTTACAAACATACAGTAGTGATTAGTTGCTATAAAACGAATGTCTTTTGGTTTAAACTGGTTTCCATCTAGAAACCTGTTAAAAATAACTTATAGGGCTTTTTATCCAGTGCATCTCGCAATTTTAGTGAAATAAAATTAACCACACTAGGCTTTGCGTTATAAATATATCAGGCATAATCCGTACCTAAAGGCAATATCGAACAATTCTGATCGTACATGTGCCTTCAACTAATAACTAACTCCACGTATTTGTGACACTTAGTAAATTTTTTTTTTTTTTGGGGGGGGGGGGGGGGGGGGGGGGGGGGCGCAGTGTGTTGGGGTAGAGGAAGTTACACAGGGGTAGTGCTCCCAGAATTTTTACACTCAAATGAACGAAAGTAGTAATCTTATAAGAAAATTTGAGTACTGTGACTATTGGCGAGCTACATATTAAATGAAGCTTTAACTCAATTTTTTTTTCCCTAAATTTAGCGTAAAAATTTGAATAAGGATCGGAGATGACTTTATATAACCAAAGAACTTTTGTAAAGTTTCTAGCGGATAAATAACAAACACAAACAATCTATCTGTCACACTCTACTCTTTAACATTGTGTCCAATCACATACCCAAAAACTTTTACATGCAGTAAACTAATCCTTTCATACTCACCAGAAATAAAATGATAACAAAAAATAACATAAAATAAAATAAAATCTTAGAGCATCTACAGTGGACATGTGTATACATTAAATTTAGTGGAACTTAGCATTATGCACTTGTAATGGTGCAGTGCAGGGAATACAACAAATTTAAGGATTGAAACTCTTTTTATTTTTATTATTTTTTTATAACAAGGATTGAAACTTGGTGGAACCTAAAGTTAGTGTTTGGCTAAGTTTAGCTATTGAATGGGGGTTACGGCACAGAGTGTATCGCGAGATACCATGCGGCACAAACAAAGCTGTCACACCCCGATTTTCGGAAAGACAAATATCCAATTAAGTGCATAACATGATCAATATTCAACCACCCAAAAATCCAAGGTTGCTAACCCACACTTAATTTTAAAAGACGATTTTAAGATAAATTGAATTTAAATTACTCTCATAAACCACATTATCTCTTTTTAAACACAATCCAGTTGATTGGATATTTGGCTTTCCGAAAATCGGGGTGTGACAGTTTGGTATCAGAGCTTAAGGTTAGCTTAGCGAGTCTAAGTGATTCTCGGAATGTGGTTTATGGGTTGGTCAGAGCCTTAGGTTTGCGAATTTTTGGGATATGGACTATGTGTTATTACGTGCTTCTATTGCTTTGTGCTGCAATGTGTTTCATGGTACTATGTGTTTTGTTCTATTGTGTCGTTTATAACATGTTAGTCTTAAATGCATGTCATTTTCTAAATGACTTGATAGGAGCATACATGATACTGTTTAGATTTGCATGTTGGTGCATGCATATTTGGTTGTAACATTGGGGGTCTTATCAAGGGGAGTGATGTTTTGGCTCATGGAGTAGCAATGTGGATGACTATCTATGAGAAAGATTGTGAAAATCTTATTTGAGAGTTGGAGGCAGAGATTGGATATCTGGACTTCTTATGTGATCAACTGGTTTTTCTTATCTCTATTGATTATCTACTATTTTTCTGATGCGGAATCTACTACTATTGGTATTCTGGATTTCTTATCTTCTGAGGCAGATATCATCAACGGGTATTATGGATTTCTTATGATTATGCTGCTGCTATTCTTATATATGGGAACTCTATGTTGTATGATTTCTCTGGTGTAATTATCGAAGATATTCTCTTCTCTATGACATATTATGATCTAGATGGTTATGGAATTATCTTCAACGGCAGTATCGTCTTCTCAATCTTATTATTAGCAAAGAGTTTTGGAAGAATGACCATTCTCGGATGCATTGGTTGATCAGGGAGTATTGAGTATTCCAAGGAGTATTAGAGTGGGGGTAAATGGTATCAGAGCGGAAACCCAGCCGAAAGTGTGGAGCAAGTCCTACACGAGGAAGTGTGTCCCTTAAGGAGGGTGGATTGTGACGACCAAGAGCCAATACTCCTGAGGCAGGAAGGCTAAGGTGGTGGATGAGGTGAGGTAAGGTGTGGGGGTTTGTCCTACATTGCCTGGGGTAAAGTTCTTGGACTAGTTTATAAGGATTAATGGCCCCTCTATATGCAACAAAGCCATTTAAAAACCGTGAGGGAGCTAAACACAAAAGAACTCAACAGTTAAGCGTGCTGCCACCGGAGCAGTACCAGGGATGGGTGACCCCTGGGAAGTTTTTTGTGTTTAGGCCCAAAGCGGATAATATTATTGCTAGATGGGGAGGTGGGTCGTTACAAAAGTCGTCTCTCATTGAAAAACATTCCACACTATTGCTAGATGGGGAGGTGGGTCATTACAAAAGCAGTCTCTCATTGAAAAACATTCCACATGGCACACGCTGTTCCGTGTCTCTCCCAAACGGGACACTGTGTGCCGTGAGGGTTCCTTTTTCTAGATTTTTCCTATTTGTGTTTGTTTTGGGTGCAAAGCTTCTAAACTACATCGTTTCATGCCAAACAACTTTGTGAGTGCCGTTTAGTTACTACACCATTGCAAGTGTCCCCTCTATGTACATTAAACTTAAGCTAATTTTCCCTTATAAAGTATATACTACCCACTGTAGATGCTCTTATAATGTACAAGTCACATGAAAATCTTATAAGGGAAAACTCAGTAGGATAATTGAGT
Source organism: Hydrangea macrophylla (assembly GCA_033977485.1). Classification (NCBI taxonomy): domain Eukaryota; kingdom Viridiplantae; phylum Streptophyta; class Magnoliopsida; order Cornales; family Hydrangeaceae; genus Hydrangea; species Hydrangea macrophylla. The sequence continues at coordinate 38,612,418 of CM066990.1, forward strand.
TGAATCCAAAGAAATTTCAATGAAGTGGCGTAGTTACATTTCTTAGATTATTTTTTTCATACTACTTTAAAATGTGATTAGTCACGTGTATAAGTGTGTTTACATAGCACTAGTTAAATGGACCAATAAAATTTTTAAAGCAAGACAAAAGGTATTTAAGAAGATGTGCTGAAGTTCTTTCCAAATTTCAATTACTAGATGGATCAAGGACTAGTACCTATTACTAGAGCAAAGATTACCTCCAACAAAAAAAGAGAAATTATCTCGTGTAACTATTACACTCGTGTAACTTCCATTGTGATTTGAGATTCTATGGGTTCACATATATAGATTCTACAATAATGAAGAGATTACAGTGACTGTCACACATGGGATAATTTGTCCTAGATGAATAATTCTCGGGCTAACAATAAAGTAGTATGACTAAATGTGCTAAAACCCAGATGAAGAAAAAGGAATTGTAACTAATTAACACTACATTTGTTTTGAGAGAAGTAGAGAGAATAGTTTCTCACCATTTCTCTAATCTGGTAAGATGAGTGGGGAGAGAAGAGAATATAAAGGGAGAAAAAGAGCACACTCTTGGTTCTCTCCAAATCGCATAGATTTCGGAGAGAAAATAGGGTGAATCAAAATATAATATTGTCTAAAAGACCAACATGTCCCAATATATTTTCATTTGTTCTAACATATATTTCTAACAGAGGATAAACGTAGGGGTGTTACAAAAACCGAACGAATCGACCGAATCGACCGATTTTGGTCAGTTTTCGAAAAATTCTCTAAGCTAAAAAACTGACAAAAATGACTGAAGCATAGACACTTTAGTTGGTTTTGAAGCATAGACACTTAGTTGGTTTTGAAACTTTGAAAAAAAAAACACAGACAAACAAACACGACTGATTAACACCCTAGATAAAATAGTATATTGGTTCTAAATATATATGTATATATATATATATTTGTTTAATTATGAAAACTAACGAAAAGAGAGAAAATAACCTCTCTCCTCTGCTCTTCTTTATTATCTATTTAAATATGGGGTAATACTAAGACAACTTTTGAAATCTAAAAGATGTATCTATATCTCTCATGTGATGCCATTGGACTCCACACTGACAAGAGAGATCTCTCGTTGTAGCTATCACCATCATCTTTCATCACTCGTACCACTTGGCTGCACTTGGCACTTGCTTGTTATACTCTCTCTCTCTCTCTCTCTGTGTGGAGATTGCGACTTTTTAATTCTTAATTTGGAGGTCAGAGACCTACATAAGCTTTCTGTTCCTTGTTTTTGTTAAGAGTATACAACAATATTTGTGGCCACACATGGAAGATCCTAGGAAAAGCTGCACAGTGAAACATGGTAATATTCAAATTTCTGACAAACACAAAGGCAAACATATCTATAGAAGCACCACCCAAACACATCATCATCAACAGCAAGAACAGACATGGCCAAAGCTAATCAAAGAAGAATCCTCCTCCATTTCCAATAGGCCTCTCAAGAAAATCAAAAGCCCAGAACCTCAAAACTCAATCCAATCCAATGATCAATCAACCCATCAAACCAAACCAATAATTCCAAAATTTTCTCATCCTCCTCAATCTTCAAACTTTGTTTTTCCTTTTTCTCTTGAAGAGTCTCAACCTCTTATAAACAAACCCAACCATTTTACACCAAAAATGATATCTTTTGAATCACCCCACCTTCAATCAGACAATTATTCAAACATATTAGGTCATGGCAATGAGGTTTCAATGAGCCCACTTTCTCTTTCTGCCACAAAGCTATACAGAGGAGTGAGACAGAGACAATGGGGCAAATGGGTATCTGAGATTCGTCTTCCTCGTAAAAGGACCAGACTCTGGTTGGGCACATTTGAAACTGCCCAAGAAGCTGCTCTGGCTTATGACCGCGAGGCCTTTAGATTGAGAGGAAAGAACGCGAAACTTAATTTCCCAAATCTCTTTCTTGATCATGAAAGTGAGGACAGAGACGCCTCAAAAGGTTCAATTGTAAATTCATCTTCCTTACCATGTATGAGCAATAAATATGAGTTTGTATCGAATGAGAATATTGAAGTTAAGAATGAAGCTGATCAAGTGAGGGGCGTGCCAACTTTCGATGCAGAAGAAGGTTTAATGGAGTTTTCTGGGCAGGTTTGGAGGGAAATGGAAGATGGTGGGTTTCTAAGAATCCCCGTTTGGGACTACATTGATGCAACAAATAATTTTACGGAGCAATCCAGTTTCACTATTAATCCTAGTATTGTGCAAGATGATAATATCAGCAATGATTTAATTAAGATTCGTCGCGATGATTCTTTTTTAACTGGCTCGAGTGGGCTCGAGGTAAAAAAAGGCGAACCATGGGACCTGCAGTCTTAGGTTCGATTTTTAGAGCGTCATGTGGGCTTGAATGATACACTAATTATTTAAGAAGCACAAACACTTATAAGAATGTATAACACGGTCACATGTCGTGTCTGAGAAACAAACACGACATGCCGCTGATACTTTTTATTTGAAGCATAATGTGAATACAAATGTTCAGTTGAAGAGGTAGTTGTGTGAGTTGGCGGATACATGATATCATGGATATCTATTTGTTTATGAAATTATGAGAGTGCATTGAATTTGGCATGCTTGTCTGTTAATTATCAGCAGACAATATATAATCAAAAATGCTAGGTTCATAATGAATTGTACAACCAATTGTACAAACGTGCAGTACAAGGTTGGACTTTGTATTGAAAAGCCTGCACACCTTTTTGAGTGTACAGACTTTTCAGCACAATGTCTAACCTTGTCTAACCTTGTGCTACACATTTATGCAATTAGTTGTGCAATTCATTGTGTGTCTAGCATTACTTATATATAATTGTTCAAATGAGACTTTTTTCTATTTCTATATGTTTTGCATCTCTTGTTCAAACAATTCCTGCAGATACTAACAATAATGCAAGCTATATGTACATGTGTCTTGTTTCTGTCGTATTACTTCAGAGAATTCAACTATATACTTGGGAACTTATGTGATACATTACAGAAACACCCCCTGTGGTTAAGCCTTTTATCAGTTAACCCCTTATACTTTAAATTTTATCACTAATACCCCCTGTGGTCTGGACTAAAGTGAAATAGTCACTTTTTTCGTTAAAGTTAACAAAAAATGGGTAAAAATACGAAATTACCCTATTACATGCTAATAAGAACACCCTTATATACTTAAATGTTTATTTATGCATATGTGGTATACTATTATATTATTTTGAAATTATATTTGTTGTTAGAGATCATTCTGTAGTCACTTTGAGGTACATTCATGAGAACAAATTTATTTAATTTTTTATTTTATTTTTGATCTACCCAGCTTGGACACACACACACACACACACACACACACACCACAGTCTTGGCGATATATATATATGTATATTTTATTTTTATCTACTCTTAGACACACACAATCTTGGTGGTATGTTAGTTTTTTTTTATCTACTCTTGACCACACACAGTGAAATCCAGTGTAGTGATGTACTAAGATCTAAAAAAAAAAAATTTATCCCCAAAATTTTTTTGGTGTGTGTGTGTCAAATTCGCTCTCACAAAGGTACCCCTAAGTGACCACATAATGGTCTTTAACAACAAATGTAATATCAAAATAATATGATAATGTATCACTTATGCCTAAATAAACATTTGAGCACATAAGGGTGTTATTATTAACATGTAATAAGGGTAATTTTGTACTTTTATCAATTTTCCGTTAACTTTAACGGAAAAAATGACTGTTTCACTTTAGTCCAAACCACAGGGGGTATTAGTGATAAAATTTAAAGTACAGGGGGGTATTTGATTAAAGGTCTAATCACAGGGGGTGTTTCTGTAATTAACCCTATATTTAAAAACAAAGTGATTTTCAAAGTTATTACACTTTAGAACCTAATTTGCACTATTTTAGCGCCCAAAATCACTACTATTATGTTACAACAAAACCACTAGGATGTTCCTAGCAAAAAAAAAACCACTAGGATGTATCACTAAATTTTCCTATATTCATAGCGGTGGGGTCTGAATTCTTGAGTGGAGCACCGGGGGGAGAGAGAAAATTACAAAATTGGCCAATCTTAGTTATGCTCAAATCTGAAAACTAGATGTTAATTTATCCCAAAAAAATAAATAAATAAAACTATGAAAACTAGATAATTCTCCTAGGCTCTGTTTGGTTTGCGATTTTAGAGAAGGAAATGAAAAGGAATGGAAAACATAATGGAAAACAACTTCCCTCATGGTTTCCCTTATGTTGATTTGCGAAGGAAAGAATTACCTGGTTCTTACAGTTTTCCTTCTTCCTTAAATGACAAAAATTTAAAATTTCTAAATATAATTGTGATACATGAATAAAGGAAGAAAAGTGAGTTACCAGACACACGACATTCAAAATGTTTAATTTGTTTCTAAAATTATTATCTTTTCTTCATCACTTTCCTCATCGTTTTCATATTATCGAAATAAAGGAAAATATTTTCCTCTACGTTTTCTTTTCTTTTCCCTAATAAAATCTAAAAACCAAACAAAAGACCTAATACAAATGGCACCCAACCTGTTCAAAGTAATTAACGAATCAAAACCTTTCGAAATAGGAAAAAACATGTTTCTGATGGCCTAAACGCAATAATTTTGCCCCCCAAAACAACATTACTAGTATAAAAAGGGTACTTTACAAAAACCTCTCAGGAATTTTGTCTTAAATACGTGGGCCTCCCTCGTATTTTGAAAAACTACATTGACCTCCCTTGAGGTTTGAAGTTAAGTAACAGATTCCTCCCTCCTCTAGCGGTCTATACTGTTTTAAAAACTTGACCGAATCGGCTGGTTCAACCGGTTGAACCATCTAACAGTTCAAGAAATAGTCCGACTTGTATCGATGAACCGAAAATTTAAAAAAAACGCTCTATTTTTTTTAAATCGAAAAATCGGGGGGTTGAACAGGGATAACCGGTAATTTAATTGGAAAACCAGAAAATTATGAGTTTTTTTATTTAAAATTATAAATAATAATTATTAGGGTCAATTACATTGACACCCCCTGAGATTTAGCGCTTTATCCCAAACCTCCCTTGAGATTTTTGACATGACACTGACATCCCTCGAGGTTTTGTATTTGCTAACAAATTACCCCTTGCCGTTAATGGCCGTTAAGTACATGGATGACAAAGGATGATGTCAGCAATTTTTTTTTGTCAAAATACCAATTCTACCCCTCTAATACTAAAAGTATTTATATGCTTAATTTTCCCAAACAAACTAAAGAATTTTTTTTTAAACCCATTATTACCCTCCACAACACTATAAAAAAATTGTGTCATATGCTTAATTTTTTTTATTTACTATCTACGAGTTTTACGTATAAAATAAAAATTTTAATGCAAATAATACAAGATAATCACGGTAAAAAATGAACTTAGTTGAAGGTTTTAAAAAAAGGAATGGAAAAAAGGGCTGTGTTTGTATGTGAAATTAATGTAGTAGATAAGATATTTATTTGAGTAAAAGTTCAAATAAAATTAAGGACCAAAGTTTAACTGAATCAACTAATTATTAATTAATTTAAAAAATGAATCAGTAAATTCCAAGAGGGGTGGTTTTTCTTTTTCTTATTTGCTAGTTTATGTGTAAAATATTTATTTATATGCATATATAACAAGATAATTTAGGTAAAAACTACTGAATACACTAAGGTGAAGTTTTTTCCATGTCAGGTTTGACTAAGTGGAAAAAAGAGTATATGTTCGTATGTAAAATTAACTAATACATAAAATATTTATTTGGGTAAAAGTTAAAACAAAAACTGAAGGATTGAAGTTAAAATAATCAACTCATTAGTTATAAATATATATATATATATATGAGGAGCTCATTTTTAATTAATTTTAAAAATGAAGAAACTTAGTTTAAAAATGGAATATTCAGTAAAATTCCAAGAGGGGTGGTTTGTGAAAAAAAAGTGCTAAACTTTAAGGGTGGTCATTGACATGTCAATTAAGCGTAAAACAGTCATTTAACCCAATCTATTAACGGTGTTAAGCCAACAAGTCTGACAGGGGAGGTTAGTGTATTGTCAGAAACCTCGGGGGAGGTTTGTGCAAAAGAGCTAAACCTCAGGGGGGTGTCAGTGTAATTTACCCTAATTATTACATAGTTATGACACGTTCAATTCCGGATGACCCAATAGTTAAACTAGTGACCCATGACCTGGTCATTTTTACGGTTCTACAACCAATCCAATTTTCAGAATATTGGCAGCCCCTTAATAATATTAACAGTAGTGAGGATAAATTACACAAACCTCTCTCGAGTGCCACATATCTAACTACCGTGATGGAAAGGATGAAAGTACCTATTTGCTCTTACTAGAAAGTCAAGAATCGTGAAAATTTGCTCTATCGATGCACCTGCCCTTACTGCTCAACCACATTTCCAACTTCTCAAAGATAGAAATCACATGACCTCCCTCCCTTTCTTCGTCATAGATGTAGTTCGCATATACCGAGAAAGGGTCATTGATTAGTTCACATTTAGGCTAATTACTGGAGTGCACACGAACCAATCAATGACTGTCAGAAGAGGGGGTAATCTATTACCTAACTACAAACCTTAAAGAAGGTCCGTGTATTCTTTTAAAATATTAAAAAAGTCTGTGCATTTAAGATAAATCTCAGGGGAAGTTTGTATAACTTAATAAAAACAATTATGCATTTTGCTATCCATGCCATTTTATTGAGACATGGACATTTCGAGTATGGTGCATCTTTAGCCCAAATGACGTACACTTCTACATTATTTCAACACCTCACAGTACCTTTCGTGCACTCCATGTTTGTTTTAGTTTCACCATTGAAGTTGTCTACTCTCTCTTTTTTTTTTTTTTCTCTGGGCTATTCATACATGCAAAACAAAGTCTAAAGAGAGGTTTCTTATCTCCAAAAGGTATTCATTCTAATCCTAACTATGACTGATGATTGGTGTACATAAATTGTTTATATGCACATAAAAATTAGGGTCATTCATTTCGGTGAATGCTATGTATGAGGCATGGACTTCACTAAAATGAATAGCCCAAATCTTGCACACTTTATAAATGTGCACATAGCTTTACCCCCTAACTATTATGAATAATGCTTTGGTAGTTTTCAAATTTGAATACCAAATTTGATAATTAAATATTTGATAGTTGTACCATATATTATGATAGCAGCCGTGGTACACAAACCATTTTATTCAGTACTTCTCTATATGACATTCCAGACATCCCAAATTTCAAAACCATATAAAGCATTACTCACCTACTATACCTTACCTGATCAAAGAAACCATCTTGGGTAGAAAGAAATTGAATTTTTTTTTACCCTTTTCATCATTGTGGGCCCAATATATACACGATCATCACTGTTTCAACTTATTTTCTAAATCCATCACTTTTTTAAAGTCGCTAGTTGAAGTAGCGATTTCACCAAAAAAATATTTGTAGAAGTCGTTAGTCCAACTACCGACTTCTGGCCGCAACAAGAAGTCACTAGCTAGTTGAACTAGCGAATTCTATTGGCATACATACTATAATCTCTCACATCTTCTTGAGATAAGGGAAAGTAGAAGTCGCTAATTGACTTACATACTATAATCTCTCACATCAACTAACGACTTCTACAGATTAGGGAAAAGTAGAAGTCGCAAGTGGGACATGCGACTTCCACAGATTTTTATTTGGTGAAATCGTTACTTTAACTAGCAACTTTAAAAAAGTGATGAGTTTGAGAAATAAGTTGAAACAATGATGGGTGGTGTATGTATTTGTGACTCTACACTTTCTCAACAGACATTCATGTCCCTCGCATTCTATTTAAACTTGACCTTCCAGATTGATAATACCACAGTTTTGACGGGCAAGGCACTGAGTCAACTCATGAGATCATGGCCGCAATTCATCCTTATTTGCCATGGCAAGAAATTGACAAATACGTAAAATAATACGAGAAAACACTGTACGTATATAATTTGCTACAATAGGAAAAACCAAAACGATAATTTTTCTCTAACTAAAAACTTGAATTTGTGACGTCTTTATCTTCTGCTTAACTAAATATTTCTGGGATTGAGCTGTAGGCTGATCTAGTCTTACCATTCAAAGCTCTATATGACTGCTGAGAAATTATTGTGTAGTTCTGGATATCCAGTTCGGCCAGTTGAGGGGTGGTCGGGACCACACAAAAAAGAATAATGCTATTTTTCTCAAATTTAAATCCCCAATTTGGGTTCCAACTATTTTGCCAGTTGAACCACATGCCGTAGTATGTGGTGCCACCGATCACTACCACAGCATGTAGTACAACTGTTAAAGTATTTGGAATCTAAATTTAGGATTCAAATTTTGGAAAGTATAGAACTATAAGGACAAAAACTAAATTGGACATCACATAAATATTTAGAACTAGTTCTAGTTCATGACTTGCGAACAATAGAACTGTTTTAATATTCTCTAAACATCTCCTCGAGAAAGAACCTTTTATTTTCTGTCTATTCATTTTTCTTAAGGGTGCGTTTGATAGGCATTTTTTATTCATGAAAAAAAATTTCTTCATTAATTTTCCAGCTTATGAGGTGTTTGATTGCCTAGATTTTCTACGGAATATTTTTCAACAAAAAAATCACGTGACCTCATTTTTGAAGCAAATCAAAACCAGCCACTCTCCTAAAAATCATTTTCCATGGAAAATTTTTTAGAAGCTCTATCGATCTCCATCTCGACTCTGGACTCCAACCTCAAATCTCCAAATGGGTCTCGATCTCGACTCTTTCTTCTATCTCGACTCTCTCTCTCTCTCAATCTCGACTCTTTCTCTCGATCACCAACCTTAGATCTCCAAATCGGTACACACACACTCTCTCTCTCTCACACACACATACACACATCGATACAAATATATACATATACACAGTGGGAATCTCTGACGGGTCTTAACTTGCGAGTGTAAAACAAAATAGTGGACCCCACCCACGTGAAACACTCCAGTCCACACTTAAATCACATCCTTTTTCACACTTGAGGACCATGTTGCAAAATTTTAAAATTATTGGCGCCCATACCCTCTCGTTCACTGTTCAATAATGCACGCATGACCAAAAATATATCACCCAATTTAGTCCCCAACCCAAAACAAGCCCCAAACCGACATGCCCTAGCAGCTTCCTCCCCCCCCCCCCCCCCCCCCCCCCCCCCCCCCCCCCCACACACACACACACACACACACAGCAGCGACAGTCATCGACGGTGTCGACTGGCAGTGGCGACGGCGGTTTGTAAAAGCCACATTCTAATGCTTTCAGATTTGATTTTCCAAACAACTTTGTTCACTCTTCCTTGTTTTACATAGTGGTTTGAGAATGAAATTGAAACTTTGCTTAATCATTGGATCTATTAGTAATTTTTTTTTCGTTCTTTTGATGGTAATCATTTGAAGTTTGGTTGCTCATTTTTTGGTTTTAATTTTAATTTTAATTTTTTTTGACTTTCCAAACACCTTTGTTTGGTCTCTGCTGCCTTAGCTAATCCGTGCCAATTACCATACTTGGATCCACCGTAGCTGAATATATAGCTGTACATAGCTCTTAGCATTGGTAAATCTTAGAAAATCAAATGGCATGGAGTATAAGAAATCAATTGTGAATCTAATTGTGCAAAGTCAAATTTTTTTATTTTTTTTTGAAGAGCCTAATTGGGAATCTTAGAAAATCAATTGACATGGGTATAAAAATGGGGGTGAATGTGGAGTATAATACATGTTTAGAAAAAAATGGATGACATGGAGTATAATACAAGGAGTTGTGAGCAAAATTTGAATATAGAATTAGAGAGCATACACAATTTGGGGGTCAAAGTAGGGGGTGAATGCGGGGAACAAAATTTGGATTCAAACAACGATTCTGATTCTGATTTTGATTTTGTTTACTACCCTCAAGTAGTGGATGATGTTACTCCTATACAAGGTCAGGAATTTTAAACATTAGATGACTTGAACAATTTTTACAAGGCATATACGAGCCATGCTGGATTTAGTGTTTGAAAGTGGTCCGAAAAAAAAAGGGGTGGGAAGCAATAAGATAGTAAGAAAGGAATATTTGTTATAAACAAGAAAAAGGTAACCTAATATCAGATGAGGGTGTAAAAAGAAAACGGGGAACAATAAAAAAATGTTGCAATGCAAGACTTGCTATGGTGAAGTCAGCAAATGGAACATCTATTGTTTGTCACACCCGTCCTGGAAAATCATTTGTTTTAAAATGCATAATAAAATTGTTGAGAAGTATTAATGTTGGTTAATAATTAAGATAAGGTTGATTGTGGTTCAACGCCAAGTGCCAATCGAGGACACAAGAATATGGAATTTCACGAGGCATTGACATAGTTAAATGGCCTTAATGTGACTTAAATGTTATTTGATAATTTTTGGTATATATGCATAGTATATTATACCTGTTGGGTATGCTTTATGATAATTTTGATCTTGATTTAGATCACTTTGAATGTTATAGTGAGAACGTAAGTGATACATTACATAAAAGGTAGGTTGTCTAGAAATTTCACGAAGATAGTTTTTAGAATGTAATTACGGTGACAAACGGAACTTAGTCGAAAACTTTTATAACTTATAGTTTTCACTCATGAAGCAATGAATTAGACGTGTACGACGTTTTGGGGAACAATTAAAATTTTGAGAACTCGTGGGGAGGTAAATATAATTTTTGAGACTCACGACGATATATAGAAAGGGGTGAGATATTTCTCATAAGTATCAACCCTAAAGTTAGGAGATTTGGGGATTTTGGTTGCTTAGAGCTTCAAGAGACAAATCGACGACCTTCTGTCCATTTGTTTTCTTCTAAATTTCATATTACCTTGAGGTAAAAGCTACGTTTTGATAGTTGTTAGGCCTCGTTTGGAAAAGTTTTATGAAAAAGTTTATTCTAGAAATTTGGGAAAAGTATATGAATACTTGTAGAAATCACTTCTAATCGGAGATCCGATGTTTAATCGGGCTACTCGTACTTTCCTCAAAGTTATAGGACGATAGCTTAAGGTATGAATTCTAGACTTATGAATTATAAGGAATTTCATGTATTTAAATATCCGACATGATATTTTGGATCCGAGCAAAATTCATGTATTAATTAGGCCCATTAATTATGCACGCGAAAATATATGAAAAGCACGTATATGTGATAGTATGAGCATGCTATGTCTATGTGGGTCGAAGGGGAGTTTGATACAATTTCATTCTGGGGGTAAGCTCCTCAATGTTTGATGATTTGTAGCGACGATTACAGTGCATGGTTTGGGAGAAGGCCCTGCTAAGACACAATGTATGGTTTGGGGGAAGACCCTGCCAGGACACTTGGATGAGTGGTTGGGAAAAGGCCCCCTATGGCATCGATTTCATTGTTTCATTACCGGATGAATGCGCATCTCTTTCCCCGGAGACTATTTTGATGTGTTTTGATGTTTAAAGCATGAATTATCATATAAGCATTTGTTTAGAATTGTGTACTCAACATATAACTGAGCAATGGAGATTTACTTCATTGCAAGTATAATAACCCGAGTTTTTAAGCAGTGATTTAATATCATATTTCAAAACTCCAGTGAAAATTTGGAATTTTTCGGAATATATTTGAATTTTTAGTCACAAAGGTATTTTGGAAATTTTCACCTGAGATGTAAGTCTTGACCAGAAAATTCGAAAATGAGATTTTTGGACTGAAAGGAGTGTATGCTTTAATGATTCACTTCTGGTGTTTTAACTTTTGTCATAACAGGCATGGTTAGTGAGATATAGTAGTTTGTGTGTGTGGTACCTTGTACTTTGAGGGTTGTACCAAGCCACTTACTATATAAGAAGGTTATTAAGAGATATTTCATTTTATCTATCTCTTTCTCTCTCCTCATTTCTTCTCCAAGAGAGATACACCATTTTTGGGTTTCCAAGATTTTCTTCAAGTTTTGACCTTGGCTATCATCTACTTTTATTTACTTCAAGTCTTGCCTCTTTGCAGTTAAACGTTCCTTGCGACGAGGAGCACATGGGGATGCATTTATTTTGCAAAAGCCCCAAATTATTTTCTTGAATGAATTTTCTGAAAAGTCAAGGTAGTTCATATAACTCTCTAATATGATGTACTATATGTTAACTATTATGAATCTAGACTACTACATGGTTTGGTACACCTTTGGCGTACATAAAATCCAAATTTAGTTCTTTTGAAATTTTTGCCTAAATGATCTAGTTGTTTATGTGCTTTACCTATGTGCATATGTGCCTATGTGCCTTAGGTGATTATTTGGAAGTTGAAACATGTCTACTAGCTTTCATAGAAGCTTTGATAGCATGTTTGTGTAGAAATTCATAACTTCTTGCCTATGTTTAGATTTTATGAAAGATTATGAACATGCTTGTTCATCTAGCATAATATTGTTCAGTTGCATTTCATAAGCATGAGATAAGTATGATTATGAAATTAGGCATGAACACATGCATCAACATGAAATGCACGAAAAGGATTTTGGGTGAAAGACCTCCATGTATGGAGCTTTCAATTTAAAAAGGGAAAGATCTCCCTTATGGGACTTCCAGATTTTAAAGATCATGAAAAACCTCTGCAAGAGGATTTTGATTTGAAGTATAGATAATCCCGGTTGTGGGTGTGAAGGTGAGGGTTGGCCATTAAGAACGCGATCTCCTGGTCTTGCAAACCATAGAATCGTAAGCTAAAGACCCGTATAAAGTGGTTACAGACCCCCATAACGCGGTGGCCTATAGACCGGGTGTTGTGTTGAGAGTGAGTGTTTGGAAAATTCACAAAAAGGCCTACATACGACATTGTTTTGCTTTGGCAACAAATCATTGCATTCATGCATTCATGCATAAAATTCATGGTATTTTGAATTGTATGACTATACGCACCGTCATGCTCATGAACTGCTTTTAAAACCCTTTTTAGGTGGAATGGATAAGGGCAAAGCCCTATAGTGACCTGCATGTAATCGCCTTTTTAAAGACCCCATTTATGGGGAGATTCTAGAAATCATGTAATACATAGTTAAATGTTTTAGATTTGTCACTTATGCTTTTACATATTTGATTGTTATCGGACGTATTCTAGTCTATATTCATTTTTTGTAAAACTAGTATTCATGGTTGTATTAGGGTACATGTTATCCTCCTTTAACTTAGACTTATTAATTGAATTCCTAAATCATTTTAGGATTCATTATATTTGTATTGGCATGTAATTGTAACATAAGTCACTCCTTTTCGGAAGATTGCATGCATATATGTTATGGATAGAACAACTCATTTTCATTTTTATTTATGCTTGGATTGGGAGGGTGTCGCATAGTTTTTACTTCCCTTTTTATTAAGTTAGAATCACCCGTTTGGGGGCAAAGTTGTGTGAACATGTAGTTGATGTTCAGCAGAGTCTTCTGCTACTACAATCCAGTCGACCGATCAGGAGTCCAGTCGGCTGGATTCTATATCCGAGAGGTTTGGACTCTCTGTATTTGTGAATATAGTCGACTGGGTAGCCCCAGTTGATCGATTTTATTCTTGTCGACCGGGTCTGATGTTTTATAAACTCTCTGCTTCAAAACCAGTCGACCAGACCTTTATGTCAGTCGATTGGATCGGATTGTTCAAAATAATGCTCTCAGTATGTTGTAAAACCAGTCGACCGATGTCCCGATCAGTCGACTGGATCTTCAGACTTTCAAATTTTCTTATTTTAAAATGATTTAATTGGACTATTAACCCATTTTTGGGATTTGAGGCATTACAGTAGGTATGAAAAAAAGAAAGAAGAAGTAAGAAGAGTGAGGTCGATGGGACAATGGGAGTGTCCTTCTATATATTTGTGTGTCTATTCCATTCCAACGTTGTAATAATTGCTTCAAGGAATTAGAACCATGTTTTATTTTAACTTGGAAATCCCGGAATGGATGTGTAGTAATTGTAATCCGTAGTAAAACTCTGGTATTTATGTTTAGTGGAGTTGTAATACAGTTAAGGCTATTTCAGAATGTGTTTGGTAGGTGCCTTTAATCCTTGATTGAGTTTGGATAACCTTAGACTTGAAATTGTGTAAAATGTGCAGCAGTAGGGGAAAACAGTCGACTGGGCCGGGACCACAGTCGATTGGACTCACTTATTAAACAAAATTTCTTCCCAAATTTAGAAAAAAACTAGTTGACTGGTTTATTTGTTTCGGTCGACTGGATTGTATTCCAAAACATGTCATTCTGATGAATCTTTCCAGTCAACCAAACAGGTACCAGTCGACTGAGAAATTGAGACCCCATTCGACTGAGTCCCTGACACAGTCAACTGGATTGAGCAGTTGAGCCGTATACTCTCTGTAATTGCCTCACAGTCGACCGGGTCCCCGACACAATCGATTGTATTACTGTTTTCAAAATTCATTTCTTCCTTCAGTGTTTTCAAATGGGAAAAAAAATTTATAACTCTGATTTTATAATCCATAGAATCTTTGGGAGGTGTTTTATCACCATTGTATTCATATTTATTCCGCTGCTATGTTAGAATTGGTTTGGATGAGTCTTGGTGGCGTGCCACGTATCCTATTTTCGTTCGTAGCAGGATGAGTCGTGACATTTATTGGTATCAGAGCTATAGGTAACAAAACTTTGGGAACGTGCAACGTCGACTGGAGTATTGAGTGATATGGCGTATACTCTAGAATGCATTCACTCAATGTAGAGATGTTTGATGCATATGGTATATGGTTATACATACATGATTATGTTATTGTCATACATGCATAATATTTATGCATTTGCTGATCGGTGGAATCATACGGATATGGAGCTGTATGATGAGATGAGGTTCATGTGTTACCATAGACCTTGTGTGATGACATGAGGGAGAGATGATATCTTGGTAGTGGTGAGCAGTTGCATTTATCCAACGAAAATAAAATGATTTTTGATCAAATCGGTGAATGTTTTAAACAATAGTGACGAGTGTCCTTTGAGGGATCTGGCCGAGAACGGAGTCTGAGTAGTGAGCGTCAGATGAGATTTCCTTATAGTTCACATAGAGAATGAAGTGATTGTTTGTAGTTGAGTTTTGGAATTGGAATTGATTGATAAGAGTTCTATTTCAAACATGGGTTAAATGTCATGATGTGAGAGAATAGAGATGAATATTGGGTTTTCTGATAGAAAGATAGTCCAACAGAATGTATTGCTCATGTATGGGATAGGTGAGGAATCTCTCACCTTATCTTACGGTGTTAACCTATGGTGTGTGATCGGCGACGAATAGTTGTTGTTTGTAGTCCAAAAGATACACTTTGTTAGCCCATTTCATATAGTTATTAGTTATTTGTTAATAATTATTCTATGTTTTGTAGGTTTTGGAGCTTTAACTTGAAAATGCAATAAAATTCGATGATTAGTGGCTTTGGAAGTCATTATGGGCTCAAAAGGTGATTCTGGTGAAAGTTGAATACAGTAGCAGTCTCGATAAATCGCAATTTTGACAAGGAATACTTTGGATTTCAGAAATTTCGCCAGAGATATAAAATATAGATCTTCGAGTTACGGACGCATGGTCGTAAACGGCGAGTCAATTTGAGGTTCGAGCAAACAGTTATCACAATTCTACGATCAGTGCACAGTGTAGTGAAAACTACTTCGCCCCAGTGGGCCGCGCGAGCGACTTGTGGAAAAACCAAAAATGTGTATTTTATCAAATTAAAGTTCCCAGCGAAGGTGGTTTGTGCATATGACGTCCAGAAAAGTAAATATAGCCGTTTTAGTGCAATTTGGCTTAGGAAAGCTTCCTCAATCCTTCCAAAATCTATATAAATCCTATCCTAAATCAAATTTGTGGTTACACATCATTACATAACATTAGATACATCCATATACAACAAAAACTTCAGCCATCAACCATTGAAGAGGGAGAAGCAAGGAGAAGAAGAAGAAGAAGACCAAGGATTCCTATGGCCTCCTCCATCAACCTCTTGCCAATCCTTGATTCTATGGCCGCTTAGACCTAGATCTAGGGTTTCAATGAAACCCTAGCCAAGTAATAGGGTGTTATTTATGTTTTTCTTTTAGTTTTATTATGTATGGATGATGATTATATGTTTTGAGGATTTTTTTTTAATAAAATCGTACTTCTATTGATTAAATCATTACTTTCAAAGTTTATTCTTGTCTTAGATTTATTTTGAATGTGATGTGCTCAATGATCTATATTTGCTGTGCTTGTATGGATTATTTACATGTAATGGTGCTTAATTGAATTGTGATTTCAAGTAGCCGAATAGTTCATGCCTAAGAAAGATGGATTGTGCCGCAACCCTAGTTTAGTGTGAGACAATCTGTGCCAACCGAAGATGAATTATGTTGGTGCTTGAATCGTAGTTATCTTCTTGACGGAGGAATTGGGCTTGTAGCTACAATTTCCCATTATCATCCAACGTAATAAGCTAATTGAATGCATAAATACCCTTATTATGAAGCTAGTGGTAGATTTGCAATCCTAGGTTCACTTTAATAACGTTTACAACTTTTAAATTGCTTTCATAGTTTAGATTTACTTTCATTGTCCTTAGTTTAAATAAAATAAAAATAAATTTTTTTAATTAACTAGGTTTAGGTTTTAAAATTAAAGTATTTTAGTTTTTCAATCTCTGTGGGTTCGACCTCTACTTCTACACTACAAATCTTTAAAAGTAGAGTATACTTTTATATCTTTATTTTGCCAATATCAATTTTTGGCGCCGTTGCCGGGGATTGCAAATTACTACCTTTAGTTTTAGAATCTTAGTTTAGTTAATTCGTAAATTTTAGATTAGATTTTCTTTTTCTTATTTTTCATTTTTATTTTGAGTCAATCACTACCCCATTTGTTTTGTAGTACTCGAGTCATCAAATTCTAGCATTTTAGAGGGAAAAATCTTATCACATCAAAGGAGCTTACACAAATCAATTAAAAAAAAGGAAAGAAAAAAAGATTCAAGTAAACCGTTTCCTTTAAAATTCTCTTCAAACCATTGTAAGTCAGTGCACTAAGACGCACTATTTGCATTAGTTTAGGGTTGATTTGCATGTGCATTAGCTAGGAAACCCGGGACGCTAGGCTTTGATGCGAATCACTGCATTACAGGATAACTTTCATGCATCATAGTAGTTGTGTGCTTGTTGTCTTATTTGCGTGATTGTCTTTCGTATTTATTTGAGTCAGTCTTTATCTCAGTGTCGTTTTTTTTAGTTTATGTTTGGTACGTGTTCGAGTAAACCCACTTTACATTCTTTCGACCCTTAACTTGAACGTACCCTAAGAGTTCTTATGTCATCAACCCAAGCTTCTAGAGTTCGGTTGCTAGACAACGAATCAACTCTGAAACCGTGGTCGTTATTTCAGGCCGAAATTCAAACCACACTCAAACGTTTAAGAAAAACTCAAACTATTAACATCTAACCTATTCCAATGGCCGACCTTGGAATCAACGGAAACAATGGCAACAACGGAAATAATGAAAATAATCCTAATATACCTCCGCCTCCTCCGCTTAAAGATTATTTCATTCCTACGGCCTACACGCCACAAGCAAGTATCGAATTACCGGAGGTGACGGCATCTCACTTTGAGATAAAGTCATCTACCATTGCACTACTCCCTTCATTCCATGGCTGCATTAAAGAAGATCCTTATCAGCACTTAGGAGATTTCCAAGATATATGCTCTACTTTAAAAATCCAAAATCTAACTGATGATGAATTAAAATTGTGACTCTTTCCATTCTCCTTAAAAGATAAAGCTAAGTATTGGCTCCAATCTCTTGAGCCAAACACTATTAAAACATGGGAAGCATTATATACCGCATTTTTACAAAAGTTTTTCCCAATCACAAAAACTAATCAGATAAAAAAATCAATAACAAACTTTGTGATGCAAGATGAGGAAACACTCTATGACACTTGGGAACAATTTAAAGAATTATTGCGCTCTTGCCCACATTATCAAGTTCCCAAGTGGCAATTGGTATAGGTCTTCTACGAGGGACTTATTCCCTTGCTTCGTAATACTGTTGATGCAGTTTATGCGGGTACCTTCCTACACAAAAGTGTCGACGAGGCATGGAAATTTTTTGAAACATTAAGCGAAAACTCGAAGCACCAAGTCGTGTCGCTACGTCCTTAGGGGTGTCTTCCACCTAAACCCAAGAGAGAGGAGTGTTTTACGTCAAGTTAGTCAATCGGGAAATACAAGAATTATCTAAAAAACTTGACCGACTTATGACGATGAACCAAATGTCGAGCTCACCCTCTTATAAAATTTGTCAATTATGTTCCGATCCTTCGTATTCTACGCTTGCATGCCCATCCGCATCTCAATTTTTGGAATTTGTAGAGCAACACATAAATTCTATTCAACAATTCCCACAAAATAGTTATAATCCTATGATGACTACTTATCCTAATACTTACCGACACTTTCAACAAATTCAATACCAACACCCTCCTCCTAATCCAAACCCTCCAAGGGTTAACGCTTTTGAGGAGAAGGTGTTGACCTCCCTTAAGAATATCAAAACGTAACTGCAAGCACAAGCACAAATAATGCACTCTAACACACAATCCATTATGAAGCTCGAGTCCCAAATGGGACAAATAGATCATACAATGAGTCGTAGAAACGAGGGTAATTTGCCTAGCCAAACTATTCAAAACCCTAAGGGACAATACGAAAATGGGGGTTCGAATGAGCAAGTAAATGCAGTCTCGATTAGGATGACTATTCAAGACGACAAAGTTGTTAAATCAAGAGAAGGGTGAAGACAAAATGAGGGTGAGAAAAATGTAAACATTAATTCAAATCAAGAGAAGGGTGAGGACATGAGTTAAATTAGGAAAGAAAATATAATGACCCCGACGAATTATGTACCAAAATTGCCCTTTCCATCTAAAGTTGAGGAACTATCACAATTTTCAAAGAAAGGGTCGAAAACGGATGATATACTCGAGGTATTTAAACAAGTTAAAATTAATATTCCTTTCCTCAATGCTATTAAACAAATTCCCGCATACGCTAAATGTCTTAAAGACCTATGCACTCAAATTCCCAAGTTCCGCAGTCATATTTTGAAAAAGGTCTTCCTCACAGAAAAAGTAATTCAATTTTCCAACATGCTCCTCCAAAGTATAAGGACCCCAATACACCAATGATCTCTGTATCACAGGTGACGCTTTAATCCATCGGGCTCTCCTTGACTTAGGGGCGAGCATGAACCTTTTGCCATACATGATTTATAAATAATTAGGTCTACATGAACTTAAATCCACAGTCGCTACCATACAATTAGTGGATCGCTCTATTAAAATCCCTAGAGGAATCGTCGAGGATGTCTTGGTAAAAGTTGATAAATGCTATATCCTGTCGATTTCATGGTCCTTGATACAGAACCGGTGCTAGATTCTATGAAGCACACTCCTGTCATTCTTGGTCGTCTATTCTTAGCAACCGCTAACGCTCGTGTCAACTGTCAGACGGGGGTGATGAAGGTGTCATTTGGGAATATGAACCTTAAATTAAATATTTTTAACGCTATTGATCAACCTTCCAATGATGACAATTACCTATGTGAGGCGGATAGTAAGGTAAGACGAACTATTGAAGCTAATAAAGCAATAAAAGGGAGTAATAAGAATACTACGGTTAATACTGAGTGGACAAATTTGAATAATCCAGATCCTAATGACAAAGTTACTCGGAAGATGAGAAATCGATTTGAATATGAACAAGAGGAACCGTCGAATGAATTAATTCATAGCGACATTCTTTCTACTTTCCACCAGAATCTACCTAATAGCTTCAAGAGTACAAAGTCAGA
The DNA here is from genome assembly GCA_033977485.1 of Hydrangea macrophylla. NCBI lineage: Eukaryota > Viridiplantae > Streptophyta > Magnoliopsida > Cornales > Hydrangeaceae > Hydrangea > Hydrangea macrophylla. The sequence goes on from CM066990.1 coordinate 38,632,401, forward strand.
GTTACGACCTCCATAAGTCTAGAGCTAGAACGGTTTAGCTAAAGACATTAAAGACAGTGCTTCTTGGGAGCAACCCAAGCTTTATTTCGTCTGTTTCTCTTATTTTTGAACGTTTGTGGGTCAATTTGGTCAGTTTTTGAGTTCTCTGGACAGGTTTGGGAGTCGAGGATAATTTGTGTTAAACTTATATACATTGTCAGAAAGAGAAAAGAGGAAAAGGCTAAGTTGCGAACGCGACCCGCTCGCGCGACAGGTCGCTTAAGCAGGCCGCTCGTGCGAGATTTTGCCTTAGGAAATTTTTTTTAAACTTTTTATATCTACTCTCAGTTTCAGATCACTACGCGCGAGTATATCGCCCGAGCGGCCTACTCGTGCGGTCTGCCACCTTAGAAATTTTTCTTTATAAACCTTTAAAGCAAACCTCAGCATTAACTCGCGGAGGGCTCGCGTGTGCTAGTGGGGGATTTGTGTATTTTTCTCTTTGTTCTCTTACCTTCTTTTTTCCAAACCTGGTTAGTTGTTTATTCTTTTGTTTGATCTCTTAAGCCAATTTAGATCGAGTCTTTCATCGTTTTCATGGTTCTGTTCATGCTTGTTCTTTTATATTTTTGCTGTGTCTTTCAGTTTAGTTTCTCAATAAGTATGCCATGGTCTACATTTCATATATATATATATATATATATTTCTATTGGCTATCACTGTTCTTTTGTTTGTTCATTTTCTTTTGTCAACTATTGACAGGTGAATTAGTGTTTTCATTTGGAGTAATTGAACTTTATCGCCATATTCATATACGTTTACTTGTTTTGTGATTGCCGAGATCGAGGTAATGTCGTTCCTTCTTTCTGTACTCTCCATTCTTTATTGTTTCATTAAGGACAATGAAAGGTTTAGGTTTGGGGGTATGCACTCATATGCACATTATTACATTATTATGCACAATTTTTCAAAAAATTTTGATACTTATGCTTTAATAAATGATGTTACCAACATTTTTGCAATCTCGAGTCGATATTTCTTGTTATGTAACTTGGACTTTTATAGAATGGTAAACAAGGAAGATGTGGTTAAACATTTGCTAAAGTCATGATACGACGTTTATGATATGTATTGTTCGAATCATAGTTTTATATCATAGATTTGCACACAAACTTATGCACTACACGTAGTCGCTTGTATACATGTGTGATGTGAACTATAACATGATTTGGATTTCTGGATAACACATGGTGGAGACTAAACCCAGTGAGATTTTGAGCCTATCTTTTATGTTTAAAGGATTATAAATACTTTTTGTGTTTGTCGAATTTCATTGAAATAGCACATTAACTTGTTGTTATAGTCTCATTATTCTTGTTTGGGTTGATAGTCAAGTTAAAATATTTGCTACCATGCTAAATAATCTTCCGTCGTAAAGATTGATGAACTATATGACCATAGAAAATGATGGTAGGCCCTCTTTATTTACCACTAACTGAAAAATAATGAAATTTTCTTAGTTCACCCCTAAATGCCCTTTTTCTTTAATATCCATCATCCTTTTTATGCTCCAACTTGGCCAACTTGGAGTTCACCAATGAAAGATTGATCAACTTTTAGTGGTGATAAGGCGATGTGTCGATTAAGAAGAAGAAGAAAACAAAATGATGTTTGGGGTAGTTGCCTTGGTATTCAATGAATATTCATTTCAAAAGTAACGAAAAAGAAAAAGAAAAAGGTTGAAAGAAGAAAAGAAAAAAAAAAGAAGAGGAAAGAAATAAAAAATATATATGAAAAGAAGAGAATAAAAAGATGAAAGTTGGTAGAAGAATGAATGAAAGAAATCGAACATGCCTTACAATGCCATTCTAAAACTACCTAATGAATCCGTTCTATCCTATATCATTGCCTGAGCCACGTTACAACCTTTGAAAAATCCTAATTGATCCTAGAAAACATGGTTTGGATATGTAAACGATGGAAGGGGGATTAAAACATGGTAACGATTAATTTTTCTTGACTATTGGCATCATATCCATGAGACTACTATTCTTTCATGTCATGCATCTTTTACGAATTATATGTGAGCGTTTCTCATTTTGAAAACATATTTCCTTTGCTCCCATATATTAGAAAAATTACACATGTTTTTGAGTGTTTAATTTGAGAGTGTAATTAACATTGTGAGATTCATAGTCGAAGCATAGTTGGATGGTTATCCGAATTATATTCCAAGTTCATGACATACGCGTGTTCATTTGACTACCACATCACACACGTGCAATTTTATGAGAAACTCTATTGATTTATACGATACATGTGCTTGGGATTGTTTTTCATGACGTAGGTGGACGTTTGGTTCCGTTTCTTCTTGTTCGATATTCTATTTCAAATCATTGTTTTTTGATAAGGAGTATTGAATGATTGTTTTTTGTTTTAATAAAACTTTTTAAATGTATAATGAAATAAAGATGGTTGTGGGTATCTTATTTGAGGAGAACCCTCACGTGACTTCACTCGTCCTACTAGGGACACCTAGGGGTTTAAAAGGCTTGTTGCATATGCTAAATGCAATCGCATACAAAAACTTCAGCCATTGAAGAGGGAGAAGCAAGGAGAAGAAGAAGAAGACCAAGGATTTCTATGGCCCCCTCCAACAACCTCTTGCCAATCCTTGATTTTATGGCCGCTTAGACCTAGATCTAGGGTGTCAATAAAACCTTAGCCAAGTAATAGGGTGTTATTTATGTTTTTCTTTTAATTTTATTATGTATGGATGATGATTACATATTTGAGGATTTTTTTATAATAAAATCGTACTTCTATTGATTAAATCATTACTTTCAAAGTTTATTCTTGTCTTAAATCTATTTTGAATGTGATGTGCTCAATGATCTATATTTACTGTGCTTGTATGGATTATTTACATGTAATTGTGCTTAATTGAATTGTGATATCAAGTAGCCAAATAGTTCATGCCTAGGAAAGACGTATTGTACCGCAATCCTAGTTTAGTGTGAGATAATTTGTGCCAACCGAAGATGAATTATGTTGGTGCTTGAATCGTAGTTATCTTCTTGACGGAGAAATTGGGCTTGTAGCTACAATTCCCCATTATCATCCAACGTAATAAGCTAATTAAATGCATGAATAACCTTATTATGAAGCTAGTGGTAGATTTGCAATCCTAGGTTTACTTTAAATATCGTTTACAACTTTTAAATTTCTTTCTTAGTTTAATTAAAATCAAAATCAAAATTTTATTTTTCTTAATTAACTAGGTTTAGGTTTTAAAATTAAAGTGTTTTAGTATTTCAATCTCTGTGGGTTCGACCTCTACCTCTACACTACAAATCTTTTAAAAGTAGAGTATACTTTTTATATCTTAATTTTGACAAGATCAGTGTGATCATACGAGGTTATCTTATGATGTTATCTTATGGTATGTACGGTGTATGTCGGGTAGTTAAAGAATCTTCAACCTATTGTACGGTATTGGAATGATTGGATGGTTGAGAAATCTCTTAACGTATCTTACGGTATGTATTGGACGGTTGAGGAATCTTTCAAACTATCTTGTGGTATGTATTGGGGATTGATGAATATCTTAACGAGTTATGAGTATCATGGTTGTGGAGAAATCTCTTAACTAAACCTGGCTTTGGGTGGTTGTGGTACCATCGTGGATTTAAATGTAATAGGAGAGGCTACCGGTTAATAGTATAGAAGTAGAAATGTTGTGATCATTCGGGGGATCATCATGGGTAATCACGTGCATAATAAAATGAAGTGCTCTTGGTATGAGAATTTTTAGAACTTTGTAATTTGAACCGTTAGTGTTGAAATCAGAGAGATTCGAAAGTGTGGACTCTAGTAATTGATCATAGAAGCTCTAGAACATCATTAGTTTGATGCATAGTCTTTTAAAAACTTTTGGGAGTCGGTTGGAAACAAATCTGAACTCTTAAGTTCATGTTATGAGACTTGTACCATATGTGTACTCGTAATTTGGGGGACGAGGCTATGTTGTGTAAATAAAATATATATATGTATTTTACATGTCTTTAAAATACTATATAAAGCTTTTGAAATGATTTGGAGAGTTACCGGTTTGAGTTGGTTGATAGGGGACTAGAAAAATCTGAGTTTTGTAAGAAGGAAATGTTGTTTTGGTCCCTTTCGACCGGTCGAAGGGGGAAGTTTGACCGCTTGAGCACCCCTCTGCCAGATCCTTCAATTTTTGGTTTTTTGGCTGTCGGCTTTTACGAAAATGGGCATAACCCTTTCTAGAAAATTCAGATTCGCACGCCGTTTTTGTGTTAGAATAGGATTCAAAGAGCTATCTTTTAATATAAAACTTACCCATATTTTTTAAATGAGCATTTTGCCCTTAGGCTATTTTATCACAGAAAAGTTCTTTTAAGATGTCTAATCCATGCGTTTTGTGTTAATTAACGTAATTCAATAAAATGGAAGATCTATTAATGCGTTTAAAACATCGTTGAATGTTTGAAGCAAGTTATGGTCAATGGAAAGTTGAAGTACGATAATTATTGCGATACTGAACAAGAACAATGCTGAAAATGGATAAAGAAGTAAAGAGAATTTGGGGAAGTCAAGTTAGAAGGGTGAAAATATAAATTGGGAAGATGAGGCTTCGATGAGTAAGTGAATATGAACAGTAAGATTGGGATGAAGACTTGGTAGTACATTGTGTATATTATCGGATATGATAGTAGGAATGTAAAACGGTTAGAGGATAATGGTGGATACAATGGAATGCTATCTCAGTTGTCGTGGATTCCAATGAGGTTGAAGAATTTTGAGAATGTCAGATTTCATCCCAAGAAAATTTTAAAGTGTCAAAATGTTTTAAAATAAAACTTTTGTTGGAGTAAGAAAAAAAGTGGTATTTAATACTTATGATATTGTATCAAGTAGACTTTGGAAGTCAGGTATCGTGGAAGGATATGGTATGTTTAATGCTTGGGACACAACGATGTTTATCGAACTAATGAGTTCTATGTGAACAGATTATGAACTTGGAAATTCTAAAGTAAGGAGTCAGTAAAATGTGGTACACTTAGACTTAGTAAGTGGGAGGTAGTGCCACTAAATTAGTTGACTTGAGTATTGTTCCAAAGGGAACTTGATTTCGTTGTAAGTTTTGGAACAACCTGGGGTTTGGAATGATTTAAGGTTTTGATTGATCAGAAACTTGATGAGATCCGTAAAGTGTGAAGTACTTGAAAGACATCAGTTAGGAATCGGTTGGCATTGGTAATCGGAGTGAGAATAAGGTAACCTTGGAGTATGTTCGCGAAAGGTATGTGAATTGAAAGTTGATAAAGAATTTATCGAACACAATGAGACTATAACACTTTATGGGGAGATTTAGTTACTGGTTTATCTTCATATTGTATGCGGGGATTGTATAAATGCTTAGAGTGAAGGTTATTAGGAACTCAGTATGAGTTGAGATATACAAGAGTGTGATTGGTATGGAGTTGTGTAAAGGTGAAAGTGAAACACCAGAGACTTATGGAGTCGTATAACTATGTAAATGGTAGTGGATCTACCTTGACTGATAGACTAAAGAATAGTAGACGAATAGGGTATGAGGTGAGAAGGGATTACATTAAGATTAAGATCTCCGACAGAAAAGTAATGGACTTGGGGTGTGTGTACGGTATGTGAATAAAATGGATTGAAAATGGTAAAGGGTTTGAGACAGTGATGAGGTATGTGTAGAACGTAGGGACACATTGTGGTGAATTCTGAGGCACGTATATGATTGACTAAGTCAATTTTGGTTAACAATGTTATTTGCTACAACGGATATTGGGTAATTATGTTGTGAAAGTTTTATGTAAAATTTTAAAATAATTTGATAATCAAAAAGGTAAACATGTATTTGAGTTTGTTAAAAGCTTTCAATTGAAAGTGTAAGGTGTAATCTTCTATGCTAATTGACGACAGTTTGAGTACATAAATTGAGAGATAAATGACAAGTGTGTTGACCTCACCGAGGGGATTCGGGGCATTAGGTGGCCTCGAACAAGTAAAATGGTGTGAAATTTTCAATTGAGAACCTGAATGGTGTCTTACGAATCATGTATGATTGGAAGTATAATACGAAGTTGGATTAAACTGAAATAGAATTTGATAAAAAGTGAGAGTTGTTGAAACGTGTGATTGTTCTATAAGTATTTCGCGAATAAAAAGATAAGGGTTTGAATCTAGAGAGTATGAAACAGTTGATTGAAGCATTGGCTTATCGATGAGGTATATATGTATGATAGTACTTAGTTGTGGTTCACTTCAAGATAAAGAATTGTATATGGTTGTTAACTAATTGAGATGTGTTGTCAACGACTTTTGGTCTACAAGAAAGATAGGTGAATGGGAGATGAGTTATTTCGTCTGTTTTGGTGATTTAGGTATAAACTTTGGATTTCAGAAAGCATATATAACATGTATGAGGAAAGGATACATGAGATGACGTTGTGACGTCGCAATGTGATTTATGTCAGGATCGACTATTGATCACCCAGGTATTGATGTTCTTACTTATTGAGATGTTCGATGCGTTGTTAGTATTCGATGTGAGTCGTCCATCGGATTGAGATGGGGACTCTGAGGATTTTGTAACGACTTGTATTTTCATTTAATCTTAAATTGACATTTCCATAATTAATTTGTATTTGCATTATCATATTTAAAAATCAATATGTATTGTTTGCGATTATTCTAATTTCAACCCTCACATGTTGAACCTAATTATTAATTTTATTTCATGTCTTAAATTCTTTGGAGATCAAACTGCAATTTCTATAAATTTAGTCATACCTGTGTGGATTTCAAAATCTGTATTTCAAAGACGGTGAAAATATTTTTTGTTAACTCAAATTGTGTTTTTATGAAACCGAAAAATCAATTCTTACGTTAAAATGAATTTTCTGTATTTTTGTGACGAACACCGCGCCACAAAAATACCAGTTTGTGTTTAAAACTGTCTACGCCGCGTTGATCTCCCACAGTTTGGGAAATTCCACTAATCAAGATTTGGCACTTGTGCTTTACCATTTATGGCAAGTGATCATTGGGTTGGGCTTGTTTGGGAATGCTTTGTGTGTGTGTGTATTCTTATGCCATAAGCTAATTTTCCCAAACAACTTCAAGTTGCCCCCTAGTACTCTACATGACCCCTATGAGCTCCTATCAGCTTCTCAAATTGTTGGAGTGTTTGTATACTGATCGGGAGAGAACAGAGCCTATTTATACGCCTTAACATGCGTTTGTTAGTACCTTTTTATCCTGTTTTTGTATATTTTTACTTTATTTTCTATTTTCTGATAGGATTTGGAAGAAATTAAGTATACCAGGCTAAACAGGGTGAAAAAGCAAGCAAGAAGAAGCTGAAAAATCAACATCGCGCGCGCGACCCGCTCGCGCGAAAACCCAGATATCGCTCGCGCGACCCGTTCGCGCGGAAGTCCAGAAATTGCTCGCGCGATCCGCTCGGGCGAGGTCCCCATATCGCGCTCGCGCTGCCTGCGCGCGCGACTTGTGTAAACATGGAACTTGCGTATTTCAGTATACTGATGATTTCTACGCGAACGAAACTGCCTAATTGCGTCCAGATTGTAAAATATAGCAGTTTTAGTGCGTTTCGGGTTAGAAAAGCTTCCAAAAACTTGTTGTAAATCTATATATACCCTATTTTACTTCAATTTAGGGGTTGGACAATTAATACACAACCAATATACAACCACACTTTCAGCCATTGAAAGGAGGGAAGCAAGGAGAAGAAGAAGAAGACCAAGGATTTCCATGGCCTCCTCCATCAATTACTTGCCATCTACCACTTCTATGGCAGCCTAGACAAAGATCTAGGGTTTCAATGAAACCCTAGCCAAGTAATAGGGTGTATTCTATGCTTTTCTTTTAGATTTATTATGTATAGATGATGATTACATGTTTAGAGGATTTTTATAAATAAATCGTGCTTCTATTGATTAAAATCATTACTTTCAAAGTTTATTCTTGTCTTAGATCTATTTTGATTGTGATGTGCTCAATGATCTATGCTTGCTGTGCTTGTTTAGATTATTTACATGTAATGGTGCTTAAATTGAATTGTGCTATCAAGTATCCGAATAGTCCATGCCTAGATTAGACGAATTACACCACAACCCTAGTTTAGTGTGGGATAATTCGTGCTAACTGAAGATGGATTATGTTGGTGCTTGAACAATAGTTATTTTCTTGACGGAGGAATTGGGCTTGTAGCTACAATTCTCCATTATCATCCAACTTAATAATCAAATTGAATGCATAAATATTCCTATTATGACGATAGTGGTGGATTTACAATCCTAGGTTCCCTTAAACATATTCATAAAAACACTTTTAAATTGCTTTCATAATTTAGATTTAATTTCATTAGTTACATTAATTTAATTAAAACTCAAAACAAAATCGTTTTCTTAATTAATTAGATTTAGGTTTTAAAATTAAAGCACTGTAGTATTTCAATCTCTGTGGGTTCGACCTTTACTTCCACACTACAAATTCCTAGAAAGTAAAGTATACTTTTATATCTTGATTTTGACGACATCATATACCATTCATAATCTGTGCTCATATGTAAATACGTGGTTGTGTGTGTGCTGGATATTATGGGTATATGTATAATCCCAATTTGTTAAGCAAACCACAAAGTTCTTGGCCTCCAAGTTATAAGTTTATATAACTCACATCTCTTTCTCCCTCCATTACACACTCTACACTATACAAAAACAGAGAGAAAGTGAGAATTTTGAGAGTCTACTTACAAAAAAATTTCAGAGAGAGAAAGCTTCTTAAATTTATCAAAGCTTGAATTGAAGATTCTTAATTCTTGTTCTTGTTCTTGTATTCCTTTCTCAACAAACACTACTTCTCTCAATCATAGTGAGTATTTATAACTCACTCAGAATGTAATTCATGCTTTAACTTCTTTTGTGCTTGTCAAATTTTGAAATCTCCATTGATGATCATATGTTTGAAGTTTCATAGCTTGAAATCAAGATTTTTCAAACTCAACTTATAAAAGATTACATGTGGTAGATGCTATGTTTAAAGTATAAGAGCTTAATTCATTCATATGAGGACGTACATTAAAAATGAAGTTTTGACGTCTTTCGGTTTTTCATAAAATTCGTGAGCTATGGATCGATTCAAGTAAAATTGGTAGTGGATTCATACTCCTTGCGAAAAACCGAAGAGATCCATATATAATAAGGCTTGGTTATTGTCAAATTTCAAAATGGGTCAAAAGGACCCCTTAAAACTGAAACAGGGGAAAACCAGCGAGGAAGACGAAGCTTCTGCATGAACTTGCGCGCGCGAGCGACCCCCCCGCGTGAGCGACCCGCGCGCACGAGATTTGTGTTCCCAGGCAAATAGAAAAGTTTTGTAAAAGAAAATTGAAAAATAGGCAGGCCGCGCGCGCGAGTTGTGTGTTTCCAGGTAGTAAGGAAAGTTTATATAATAAAACAGGAAAATGAGCAAATCACGCGAACGGCCCGCTCGAGCTACCCCTCGCGCGAGCGGCCTATGCGCACGACTTCTGACAGTTTCTAGTTTTTGCTTGTTTTATGTTAAGGAACTGTTTGGGTGATGTTTCATGAACTCTTAAAGCTCTGTTTGGGAAATTCACTAAAATAGAATCTTATTTGGTTATGTTTGGATGATTAAAACGTTGTATTACGACTTTACAATCCCCACACGTACGTTGTTCCTATAATTCAGCATTTTACTTTTGTTTAAGTTTTCATGACATACATGTGGAGTCAGTTGTACATGCATGGTGTGTGGTTGTCAATGTGGAAAAGAGTGTGTGGTTAAGATTGTATTGCGGACACTCCCTAGTAATTGTGTACCAAAGTGTGACGTGTTGAGATTGCGGTGAGAGTATCTTTGTAATGCGACGGTGGCAAAACTGGACACTCCCTGATGCCCATGGTAGCGTTAAAGTGTGTGACACCGAACTTGGACATTCCCTGGCACCCATGGTAGTGCTAAAGTGTGGTCTACGGACACTCCCTGGTACCCGTGTCTGGATACTGCGTGAGGTTACCTCCGGTATTTGCAAGGCAGATTAGGTACTAAAGTGTGAGGCATTGGACACTCCCTGGTACCTCAGACCAAAGTGTGAGGCAAACTGGACATTCCCTGGCACCCCTGTGCTAAAGTGTGGCTATCGGAGTATTACAAGGATACTGGTGTGAGATAGTGGGTTGTTGTGTTTGTTGAGAGAAAAGAGTCGGTAAGATGAGATGGTGCATTGCTTTTCATACACGGTCACATATATGTGAATTAAAGCTTTTAAATGATATTGTGATTGTTTTCTAAAAATGAACTCTTTACTTTAATATAAACTTGTTGAATTAAATGGGAATTGGAAAATGGTAAATGAGTATGTGTTACATTCAAAGTTATGTCTTTAATACTCACCAACTTCTTGAAGTTGACGGCGTTGATGCATCCTGGACATTCGTATCTAGGCTTTTCAGGTTATGACTATGTTGGGCCCTATGATTATGCCAACTGAGAACAATTGCTTGGAAGATAGAACTGTTATCAATATCCTATGTTTTAAGTTATAAACTATTTTGTAATAAGGATGACTGTAATAGATGATAGATATTGTTTTGTTTTAAGGCGGCTTGTGTCTTAGTTGACCCCGTATTGTAATATGTAATAAGTTAGAAAAATATTTGTAAGCCTTGATTGCTCTGCTCTGATTATTATGTTTTTGTTGTTGACGTTTCGGACATAATCGATCCTTCAAACTGTCACGACCTACGGGTCCATAAAGAAAATTAAACGCTTTCCTTATTTATGCTACGTCAGGGCGTGACAGATTTATTGTCCTTCAGAGCTTGAGGATATATTTTCCTCGTGAGATTGTGATATCTCAGTAGAGACGTGTGGTTTGGGGTGAGATAAACGTTGGAAGTAGTTATAAGTAGTCGTTGCGATATGATAAAATGGTATAAGTTTGGGGACAAACTTCCTTTTTGGAAGGGAGAGTTGTCACACCTATCCCGGAAATCATTTGTTTTAAACTGCATAATCAAATTGTTGAGAATTATTAATGTTGGTTAATAATTGAGATCAGGTTGACTGTGGGTCAATGACCGGTGTGAATCGAAGACACGAGAATATAGAATTTCACGAGGCATTAACATAGTTAAATGGCATTTAAGTGACTTAAATGTTATTTGATAAATTCTGGTATATGTGAATAGTAGATTATACCTGTTGGGTATGCTTTATGATAATTTTGATCTTGATTTAGATCACTTTGAACGTTATAGTAAGAACGTAAGTGATACGTTGCATAAAAGCTAGGTTGTCTAGAAATTCCTCGAAAATAGTTTTTGGAACGTAATTACGGCAAATGGAACTTAGTCGAAAACTCTAATAACTTATAGTTTTCACTCGCGAAGCAATGAATTAGACGTGTAAGACTTTTCGGGGAATAATTAGAAGTTTTGAGAATTGAGAACTCTTGGGGAGATAAACGTAATTTCTGAGACTCGCAGCTATATGTTGAAAGGGGTGAGATATTTCTCATAAGTATCAAACCTAAAGTTGGGAGATTTGGAGATTTTGGTTGCTTAGAGCTTCAAGATACAAATCGACGACCTTTCATCCATTTGTTTTCTTCCAAATTTCATATTTGAACTCCTCGAAGTAAGAGCTACATTTTGATATTTGTTAGGCCTCATTTGGCTAATTTTGATTAAAAAGCTAATTCTAGAAATTTGGGAAAAAATATATATAAAGACTTGTAGGAATCACTTCTAATCGGAGATCTGACGTTTAATCTGACTACAAGTGCTTTCCTCAAAGTTATAGAATGACAGCTTAAGGTATGAATTATAAAGAATTTCATGTATTTAAATATCCGACTTGATATTTTGGATCTGGGTGAAATTCATGTATTAATTAGGCCCGTTAATTATGCACACGAAAATATATGAAAAGCACGTATATTTGATCATATGAGCATGCTATGTGTGTATGTGGGTAGAAGGGGAGTTTGATACAATTTCATTCCGGGGGTAAGCTCCTTGGTGTTTGAGGATTTGTAATGACAGCTACAGTGCATGGTTTTGGAGAAGGCCCTGCTAGGGTACAGTGTATGGTTTGGGAGAAGGCCCTGTCAAGACACTTGAATGAGTGCTTAGGAGAAGGCCCTTTACAACATTGATTCCATTGTTTCATCATTGGATGAATGTGTATCTCTCACCCCGGAGACTATTTTGATGTGTTTTGATGTTTAAAGCATGAATTATATAAGCATTTGTTTAGAATTGTGCACTCAGCATATAGCTGAGCAATGGATATTTGTTTCATTGCAGGTATGATGAAAAGGAAAGAAGAAGCGATAAGAGTGAGGCTGATGGGACAACAGGATTGTCCTCGTACATGTTTTTGTGTCTATTCCATTCCAACGTTGTAATAATTGCTCCAAGGAATTAGAACCATGTTTTATTTTAACTTGGAAATCTCGAAATGGATGTGTAGTAATTGTAATTCGTAATAAAACTCTGGTATTTATGTTTGGTGTAGTTGTCATACAGTTAAGGTTATTTCAGAATGCGTTAATTTGCTAAGTGTATTTCTTCCTTGATTGAGTTTGGATAACCTTAAACTTGAAATTCTGTAAAATGTGCAGCAGCAGGTGAAAACAGTCGACTGGGTTAGGACCACAGTCGACTGGACTCACTTGTTAAACGAAATTTCTTCCCAGATTTAGAAAAAAATAGTTGACTAGTTGTTTGTTTCGTTCGACTGGATTGTGTTCCAAAACATGTCATTTTTCTGAGTCTTTCCAGCCGATCGTACAGGTACCAGTCAATTGAGACATAGTCAATTAGATAGGGCTGTTGAGCCATATACTCTTTGTAATTGACCTCACGATCGACCGGGTCCCCGACACAGTCGACTGGATTACTATTTTCAAAACTGATTTCTACCTTAAGTGTTTTCAAATGAGAAAAACTTTTTATAACTTTGATTTTTATAATCCATAATATATTTGGGAATGGTTTTATCATTGTTGTATTTGTATTTATTCTGCTGCTATGTTGGAATTGGTTTGGATGAGCCCTAGTGGCGTGCCACGTGTCTTATTTTCGTGCATAGCGAGATGGGTCATGACATGGTTAGTGTAATTGAGGTGGGCCATTGTCACCCATTGGCAACCCCCTCTAAAAGACATCTTTTACGATCTCACCGTAAGGTTTCGAGTGCCCTAAAGTTTTTAACTCAACGACTTGGCATGGTAAATACACCACCACATCAAAAATACAACCTTGTGGAAAAAAGTGGCTTAAATGACGAGTGGCTACAATCAATGTATGAAATTCGGTAAGAAAGTTTAATTTATTGGTCATTTTTTATTTTTGTGTTTGAATTATATAAATTACTTTGCTATTGTATTCGTGTAGAACTACCCCACCGAATAAAGACGCTACTTTAGTTGCAAGTTTAGATGGTAGTGATTCGTCCACAGGTAATTTAAAATGTATTGTTGTAACATCCCGTATTTTCCTGATATAAATATTCATTTAAAAAAAAGTGTTAATGAGGCAACCTATATTTTTATGTGTTATTAACTAGCTGTATGCATTTATATTTTTAAAAGTCATTTATTTATCTATGTGTATTTATTTTAATTTTTATTAATTATTGTGTGAAATTTTGGAGAGCTAAGTGGTGGAATTAAGTTGAAAAAGTTTAAGTTGAACAAGTTACTGAAGTGTTGATGTATTTATTTTTTAGTAGTGCTTAGAGGCCCGTGAATGTGTTAAATAGTGTTTTTAACATTTAAATTAAGTACACGAATCATGTACATCCATTGGGCTACTCATTTTAGTACTTTTAAATATATTTTGGGCCCATATGAAGTCTTTTTGTGAGCCCGTAAGACAAAAAGGGGGATTTCTATCAATTGTGTTATAATATATGTGTCATATATATGTATACATATTATTTAGGTGCCCGAGGGTTTAAAAAAAGATAAAGAAAGAAAGCATCCACCAAGAATATAGAGAGAGAAGAAAAGGAAGGAGAGAGAGAGAGAGAGAGAGAGAGAGAGAGAGAGAGAGAGAGAGAAGAAGAAGAAGAAGAAGAAGAAGAAGAAGAAAAGCAAGGAAGAAGGAGTCGGGTCTCGGGTTCGTGGACACATGTGGAATCACGGAGCATTCGTTGTTGCAAATTTTTTAATCAAATAAGGTGAGTTAAATATGTGTATTCGGGTATATCTATGCACACGCATGTATATATGTATACGCGAGTGAATGAATTACTGATATGTCTAATTTAATTGTTGATGTTTTTTTTGTTTGTTAGAATGCACATTATTATTGTCAATTTAATTTATGACCTTTGTGTGACTTCATGAATTTGATTCTCAGATAATGATCCTAGGGTATTCGTAAAGGTTATGTGGATAGCTAGTTGATGAACACCTATATGAAATACTCATGATAATTAAGAAATTTTGTGAAATTCGTTTATCTCTAATTCTAACAGTTGCTAAAACTTCAGAAAAGTATTGTAAAATCTTGGCTTAGAATTTTAACATTTTGTCCGCGCAACCTGTGGAAAACGTGATTCTGCACACTTGTCGTGTTTTGAGTTTTCTCTGATTCTGCACCGTTTGGGCTATAAATTTAAGTTACAGTAGCAGTTTTATAAGATTAAAATGTGTTTATTGTCTAAGTTGATTTATGTGTCGGATGAACTCGTATTCGTTATTATGATATAACGTGAAATTACGTTAAGATATAAGCATTCTCATCTAATGTTGGGTTTCATGAATTTGTGAATGTGAGACCATCTGTGTGAAGTCTTTCGAATAGAAGTTAATATTAGGAAATCCTTTAGTGTTCACCACCGCTCCTTATGATTTTAGGCGGCGACTTCGTGGATGACCCGTCCTTGTGTGATTAGACAACTACGTGGATGACCCGTCTCTTCATTTTTAAGCCTTATGCCATGTACATACCCCGATTTTGACCAACTGTCGAATTTAGGGGAGTAATAACTCCAAGTCCGATGATGACAATGTTCGACTAATTTGGGATTTCCAAAGGTGATTCAAGCTCTTTGAAAGGCTCTTTCAATTTCAAACGAAACAAAAATGAAAGAAAGAAAAGGAGAATAGAAGAAAAGCAGCACATAGTGTTTTTGCGACAGTCACGCCGCATCGGCACTCTCTAACTGCCGCGATGGCATTCAGTGAATTCCGCAACGGAAGTCACCGAATGCCACAAAAACACACCAATTGCTGTGAAAATCAAAAATCCTGAAAAGACGGCAGTCCGTGGAGTTGTCTGTGGCATTCACTGAGTGCCACATCGGCGTTTAGTGAATGCCACGTCGGCAATCAGTAAGTGTCGTTCCGACACTTACTGAGTGCCGTAGATAACTCCACTAACTGTCGCATTTTTCTAGCAGTCTGCTTGAATATATTACGCTTTGTACCTTCCAAAGTACATCCGGGATTAGGGTTTTACCCCTGAAATTACCAAAATAACCCTTTAAAATTTGTCTATATATAGGGAGTGAATATTCCATTACAAGGGGATCTTAATCTTAAGGTTTTGAATCTAAAACATCTTGATATCCTCAGAGAAAAATTAGGAGAATCTTAGAGAAAATTAGAAGAATTAAGGAGCAAGAGCTAGTAGAAGAGCTTGAATAGCCTTTGGAATACCCTCAAATTACAAAGAAGTTGAGGATAATTAGAGGTAACTCTAGACTAATTAGCCTTTAGCTTCAGTTCAATCACAATTCATAGAATTGATTAGGATCTTTTACACTTTTCAAAAAGTCTCTTCCCACCCCATTTCATCACACACCACTAGAATTGTGATTGAACTTCAATTTGTCCCTCTTATTGGATTTGGGTCAAAGTTGCCTTAGATTTGAGATCAAATAATCCACAAAGTAAAATTAACTTGGATGTCACTTGAACCTTTATTTCCTTTTCCTTTGTCATGTTCATTTCTTTCGGGATTCATGAGGTTCTCAATGCCTCTTTTGATTTCCATGAGTTAGTCTGTTAAACTCTCTATGAACTTGTGACTCAAATGAGAATAATCATATCCATGCATATTTAGTAGATCTAAGTATTGATTCATGACTTAGGTCTTCTAGTTTGAAGTCTTATGGAATCCTATCCATATTTCATTAAGGCTCACATCGATTAGTCATATTTAATCTCAAATGACCATCAATGGGAAGGAGAATTAGTTTTAGGATGAGTCAACTTCTATGGTTTGGTTGATAGATTCAACCAAAAAGGATAGACTTGACAAATGGTGCAGTGAATTCATAAACCAATTTTGATCAATGATTTTTAATTAAATCATGATCCACTAGAATTGAATGAGACCAGTTGGAGAGTGTTAATAACACAAAGATCTAGCATTGCAATTTTTGTTTTGATGTGATTTCATATTTAAGATGATTTGGTCATGAGTTTTGTGACACAAGCATAATCTGTCCAGAATTTCAAAACAGTAATACCTTCTTGAAATTAGTAAATCAGAGCCTTAATCAAGCATTATTGACTTCAAATATTTGTTTCTATGAAGTTTAAAGGTGTTAATAAGATCTCCTAAAAAGATTAAAGTCATTCGGATTTATTTACTATTTTTAGAAAATCACACAAAATCTCTGGACAGAGAGTTGTTAAATTCTGCGTTATGTCTTGTTATGACCCAATTCCCATAGATTGAACCGTGGGATCTTTGATTTTCTTTTTGAGTTAGAAACTAGACTCACAGAGGCACCTTGTGTCCAAAAATCACTAAGATCCGATCTTTGGAGGTATGCTTTTTCTATTTTTAATGTTCTAGTCAGCTCTCTGTAACTTTCAGAATTCTGTGACTGATTTAGTAAACTTTGCAAATAATGGCCTAAATGACTTTTTCATGACCTAAGGCTTAAACTATGGTTTTTTAATAATGATTAATTAGACTTAAATTCAAAGATTAAACGATCCAAATCAATGAATAATTCATAGCTCATTCTTGTTCATGTCCATGCATTCATTCATGTATGTTATAAGTACTTGTAATTAGGACTTATTCTCGGTTTAAGTTGCATCCAATTGAACCTAGTTGTGAGTTCCTTGTGATCATGTTGCGATTATATCATCTCTATATGTTCATTACATTGGCTCCTAGTTGAGACTTGTATATCTATAGATGATGTTATGCTTCCAACTAGTTAGAAGGAATTCATGATTATGAATGTTATTAGATATTATATCTTGTTCAAAGCATGTGGACTAACCCTTTGTTTTGTAGCAATTGAGGTATGATTTCTTGACTCTCTTCTCTAGTTTATTTTATTTCTTGATTTTCATTGATTTTTCGACTCTATGTGCAACACCTTAGAATTAGGTCTTTCCTTATGTGTATATATGTGATTAGAGACCCTTTTAGGATTGCTACTCTTGCATGCATTGCACGTTTCTATATCGCAACTAGATCCCGGGTAAGTTCCTTTGTCCTCTATTTGTATATCATTTTGCTTGCTATTTGAGTTATAGAGTTTTGAATGATATCTTATTGTTAGCAATCTTACACCCCTTTCGACATGCTTTTGTAATGTGTATATATATGTATTAGTTGAGGGCACGCCTAGATTAGTAATTTAATTAAAAGGATGTCAAGTAGAGGCCTATCACAAGATAGGATGAGAGGGAGTGTTTTAGTCCGTCGGGCTCCTTCCCCTCTCATTCCACAATCCCCAGACCATGAAATCTCTAGTTTCCAAAAAAGATCGAATTGCTTTTAAAAAGATTTCTTAATTTTCCCTTTTAAAAAATTAAGTGGCAATTCATTAAATTTGAAAAGGTTTAAAAAAGCTGTGGTTGAATTGCGATATCCACCATCTGGCGACTCTGCTGGAGATCGAGCCAAGAATCACTGGTTTCACAGACTAGGATTTTTTATTTTGGGTTCACTTGAGGATTAGACTTTGAAGCGTCCTTTTAATCGAATTATTTTTTGGGTGCCTGTTGCATTAATGCTTGCATGTCTCGCTAGTCAATTGCACAGAACTATGACCTTGGAGGCTCGAGACAACCCAGTCGGTCAAGCCATCATGGGACTATGTGATCACCCTTGATCTCATACCATGTGTTGGTATATGAAGCATCCTATCAGATGTGTGTAAAGGGTCCCTTATTTGACCAAAACCTGGCCTTCGCATGATAGCTTCTATAGAACCCTTCAATCTTAGGAAATCATTTCTTGATTAGGATTTATGTGCTAGGGAATTTTGTATGCCCGAAAGGGATTACTTGAGATGATGACAATACCTGCTTGATGAAAGATGTATAACCTCTTAATCACTTTTGAGCAATTCCTTCTCATGTCTCACGACATTTGGAGAACATGCCGAACTGTGACTATAAGATCACACTTCTTATTTCTTGTTAGCTAAGCATCATTGACATTGTATGCATTCGAACTCATGAAAAGTATGGTGATAATCCGATCATGTGATCCTTCTACCTAATAAATTTTAAATCCATCTTTATAAGCAAACAAGATTTTTTCCGTCCTTACCCCAAAGGTTTTTCTGGAAAATCACGCTTTCAAAATCTTTGAAGCTCACTTAATCCTTGTTGAAATATATTTTGACATCCTCATTTTCAAAAGAAGAATCCTTGGGAATTGCTTTCGAAAATCTCACCATCTAAAGAGGTACTTTTCAAAATGAGTTTCAAAGCGAAAATTCAGCCTGATCATCTTTGTGGAGAAATGTTTTCATTCTCAAAAGCATTATTAATTAGAATTGTTTTCAAAAGATTTTATCATGAAGCCTTTTTAATGACCAACCTTCAAAAGGGTAATAAGGATCATAATGAGAGGTGAAATCGGTGCATTCAACATGAGTGAAGATTTTATGTGCTTATGTGTTTAGGTGTTAGGATTATGATTTTCTTTTCTTTTGCATATAGAGTAGGCATACACATACATGCATTGCATCCGTGTGATATATGAACCATTCATAAATGCTTTACCAAGTATTTACAACAAAGCACCATCAAATAAAAAATGAAAGGATAATGGTAAAATAAAAGAAAAAGAAATGACAAAATGAAAATTCTTTTGTAGGGCAAAAATAACATCTGGTTCGGGCACTATCTGGTTTAGGGGTCCCAAAACAAGGCTAGTAAGAAGGCAAAGTAACACCAAAATGGCTTACGAAGGGAACATTGGGGAAGTATCATAATTAAGGGCGATAATAGAAAGGCAAGAAGAGCACATGAGACGGCAGGCCAAGAACATAAACCGTATGATGAACATGATAGAAGCAATGACCTGATAGCCGCCGCCTGCAAATCCACAAGTTGTTGACCCACCCCTTTCCAACAGCGAGAGAAGTAGATTGGTTTGATGATCTGGAGGCACAGAGGGCTGATGTACTGTGAGCTGACAGAGAAAGGGAAAAGACTGAGAAGGAAAAGGTAATGGCTTCAAAAGTTGAGAAGCTTGAGAGAGTGGTGCGTAAGGCTCAGGGAGTTGATACCTATCTGCTGGAACTAGAAGGGCTATATGATGGGGTCCACGAAACACTGCCTGTCGGTTTTAAAATACCTATCTTTGACAAATTTGACAGAACAGGGAATCCTCGCAGCCATGTAAGGATGTGTATTGGGGCTTTTCAACCTAGTGGATTGAGCACTGCCATGATGGTCATCTTATTTCAGCAAACCTTGACTGGGGCTGCCTTGGCCTGGTACATCACACTTGAACCAAGCAAAAATAAGGTCTGGGAAGAGGCAGTTAAAGCATTAGTAGCACAATACGAGTACAACCAAGACTTGGATGTCACAGTCCGAGATTTGGAAACCACTAGACAAGGGAATAAGGAATCATTCGCTAAGTACTTGAGTCGATGGAGGGGCAAGGCAGCTAAGATGGTGCAACGACCATCTGAAAAAGAATAGATCTGGATGATAATGAAGAATCTCCAACCTGTCTATCAGGAGAAGATGAGGTTCCAGTCAATCAACACTTTCACCGAAGTCTTCGACGTAGGGACAAGGATAGAGGACGCAATCCAGGAAGGGTTAATTAAGAAAGAAAAACAAAGATGTGGGGAGAAATCGAGATGGGAACAGGGAACCTACCAGGCTGCCACACTGTGGAACTCAAGAAAGGAGTCAACAAAGAATGGGTTTTTGAGTCTAGTGAGAGGTATCACCCCTCCCCGGAGTCTGTAATGGCCCAAATGAGGCATCTTACTATTGTTATGTCTGTTGTAATCACCCCGAACAAAGTTAATGAAAGTATGACTGATTCTGTCTACTCAAAGGCGCTTAATGAATGTGATGAATGTGATAATTACAAAATGCCAAGCGAATTGCAAAAATTAATTGAAAAAGAAAAAGAATCTGCATAAAAAATCATTAAGAACACTCTAACAATAAATCTGGGAAATGAAGATAATCCACAAAATGTCTTTATTGGCTCTACACTTAGCAATGAGGAAAGCAAAGAACTAATCAGTCTATTAAATGAATTCAAAGATATTTTTGCATAGTCTTATTGTTAGGGATATATACTAAAAGCCATGCTTTATGTAGTTGATTTATTATTCATTTAATAAAATCAGTTAATCCATTTTTTTATGAGAATCTGTGTGGGCAATGTTTGTATTATATTATTTATTTAATATTATGCATGTGTGTCTCTCATTCTATATAGTAGGTGGTTTGGTGTGTAGAGTTCGGCTTACACACGGAAGATCAGGCCATCAAATAATATAGAATGTAAGATTTTGGTTTAGAGTCTTAGATGGGATTGGACACACCATCGGTAGGACTGCAGCATGGTGTTGTAGTAGGTTTGTCTTGCCTACGAAAAACGGCATAGTTTCAACTCACTATGCTGGTACACTTTGTGTATTAAACAGGACTGACTTAGGGTAATTATCTTTATACTGACTTATAAGATAATTAATGCCTCATGGCTATTATGAGAGCTTATGCTCTAAATCCTAAGTTAATTTGTAGACACGTACATTTGATATTTACACTTTGATCCCTAAAAGGGTGAGATCCTTAAATGGGTCAATATCTCATTGGATTGGGTGGCAATATTAATTGTGTGGTGGATATTAATTAATGATGGAATCCATATCTCAATTTTGGGATTGATGATATCCCCTTGAGAAAGCTTATAAGTTTTGATTATGTCAAACCCTGCGGGTGGATTTTGTATCCGACATATCAGATAAGTTAAGCAGAGGATCTCAAGGAATTTTAAGAGATTAATTAAATATGATTGTCAGTAATTATATTTACCTAATGGATATCTGTAATCTTAACATGGGGGAGATAATAAGCATTTAATAACATGGAGCTTGAAATATATTTTTGAGATAAGGGTAGGAGTGCAATTATAATTCTTTAGTGGTATTTATTATAATATATGGAAATAGGAATCGGATTCAATTCGAATTAGGGTTTCCTAATTCCATAAGGAAACCTATTCCTTATTGACTTCTTATGGTCCCTATAGTAGCCTATTCCTTATTGACTTCCATCAAGAGTATTATAACTCGGAATAGAAAAGAGAGCGTATAAAGAGAGAGCAGAAACATAAAGGATTTCGAAGGAGCCCACACTCAGTTCGATATTCTGGCAGCAAAGGAATATGGTAGAAGATCGTGAGCTGTTATCGAGCCTGTGTTCTTGATTTGTCTACTACAGCAATCCGTTTTAGCAGTTTAAGGTAACCCTAGTTCCGCCCTTGTAGGGTTATTGTAGTTTTCACGTAAATTTTTTTGCAGTGCCAACTTATACGCGCTCTGTCAATGGATTCTGGGAACGCAGTTTCCTAACGGTGGTATCAGAGCAACGTTGATTCTGCGTATGGGTTGGACGCAACCATGTTGTCCAATAAAACAGATCTTATGTGTGTTTTGATGGATGGATAGAACGTAGAACTATGCTAACCCTTGTTTTGCAGCGTTCTTATTCCACTATTATGGTCACTGATTTTGTGTGATTGGATCCCACGATGGTTTTATCCGTGGTTAATTTTGCTGTTTTAATATAGCATGTGAACTCCTTTATGGAGGCATAGGATTTGTGTGTATTGGATCCCACGCTTGATTGATGTGTGGTTAATTTACTGCAAAGAAATAGCATGTGAACTCCTTCATGGAGGCATAGGGTTTGTGTAATATATCTCAAGTAAATCCATGAAGACAGTTCATGAAGACAGTTTACAAGCAGTTTCAGAAAGCAATCTGAAGGCAGTTTGCTGATGGTAAATCGAATTTAGCTTCCGGGGCGCTGCCCCGGAAACCCCGCGAGTTGACCGGGCAGCTCGACCCCCGTGCGTAGTGGCGACATAGAGCTAATCGGGTTCAATGAAGATTTCTTCACAAGAGTTGCAGCTTGACCATAATAGTGGGATTCCTATTTTATTGTGGTTTCCTTATTTATGTGTGATTGAATGATTATTATTGTTTCTTGTTTAATGAATAGGACAACATGGATAATTGTTCCTAGACCTATTTCAGATGTCTAGCTGCATGTTTAATTTATATTAATTTAAAATGATGGACAACTACATGTGTATTTAGAAATAAAACTAATTTCATATTTTGAAAACATAAGTACTTATTTTCTAAAATCATGATAATAGAATAATTTTATTATCTACACATGTGTGTTTGACAAGTAAGGATGGATTAATCCATGTCAAGTGTTCTATTATTTTTTATTAATTAAATTAAAAGTTTTTCTAAATATTATAACCCTCAATTTTTTTAAAATTCTAAGTGGGAGAGGGAATTTATCAAGTGTAAATCCCATGGTCTCCATCACTGGTCTGTAGATGATATGATTAATTTTGTGTGATGGCTCTAGTGCCTTCCTCCCCATCGGATGCAGTTGATCATGGAATCATTAGTACAAACTTCTTTAAAAAAATGTTTTGGGTAATTGTTGGTGTGGGTCACCTCTCCATCAGAAGTGTTCCTCACAGAACTCTTGACCTAGAATTAAGTGATGGTATACACTTAGCTATAAATAATAATATCCTCTCTATCTGAGTCACTGTTATTATTTATAGGACCAAAGCAAGTCAGCAGTTTAATTTTATTAGGCAAAGTAGATTGCCTGGACAGTAAAATTAAAAGGCAATTGTCTATCTGAACAAATGATGGATAGTATATGGCTTCCCATCGAGTCATACTATTCGCGGTGTATCAGATTGCTGGCAGATTGCTGGCAGATTCCTTTCAAATATGATAGAGGGAACCAATATTTTCAACTCGAATCCATAGTGATTTTTGCCCAAACGTAATTATTTATGTTATGTGATTCTCAGGCTTTTAAATGGGTACTTTCAATCCACTTGCTGTTATACTTAAAGAAAACAAACTTACTAGACCAAACTATATACACTGGAAAAGGAATTTGGATATTGTGTTAACTGCTGAAGAGTACAAGTTTGTGCTTACTCAAGAATGTCCTGAGCAACCTGGTGAGGGGGCAACCGCTGAGGAAACCCAGGCTCACAAGAAATGGGTCAAGGCTGATGAGATGGCGCGGTGTTACATTTTGGCATCCATGTCAAATGTTCTGCAACATCAGCATCAGCATCAGTCAATAACCAGTGCCTATGACATGATGGCGCGGTACACGGGTTATGATGCTACGCAAGCGGAGAACGTGGAGGAAGAGTACACCGAAGATGGCTATGGATATACTTGTTAGAGAGAAGACTAGTGGATGTCTTTTGTAAATGTCTTTGGTGGAAAGCTCTATCAGAAGACTTATTATAACTTTTGTAAGGCCGTAGAGCCATAAGACTTTGATGTATCTACCATGATGTAATAGTTAACTAGTACTGTGGCCTTTCTTTGTAATATATCAATGTGAGCAGATGTTGGTTTTATCCTTTTGGTTACGTTATTTATTATTAGTATTTGGTCATGGACAATTCGGTAATGCAACCAGTCACGTGCCTCAGGGTCCAAGATGGAAATTTTAAATTTTTTTCCCTATTTTGGCTACGCCGGGGCGTGACAGGGGAATACCCTGAAGGAGCTTCAGGGAAGGACATGAAGGCAATTCGAAGATTCTCTGCTCAATTTGTCGAATAACCTGTCAAGAGAAAGAGTTAAGTTGAACCGTTAAACTCTTGAAATTAATCAAGAATAAAACAAAAATAAGAAGAAAATCAAGATTCTGATCGTGGAAAACTAACCTATTGGCCCATTGTATCACTGCAAGTGAATGGAGAAAAATCTCCAGAGAAATCCGGATGGAGAAGATGTCGAGAAATGACAAAAAATCGGAGAAAGATCAATACATAAACAGTCTGCCCACCCTTAGTGGCACACGAGAATCGTCCACGATAGTCACTGTAGTACCGGGCGGCACTTGCTGAGTGCCGCTGCGGCTTTCCGTGAGTGCCGCAACGGCTTTTGCGGACTACCGCGTTTATGAGCATGTCCTGCAATTGAGAAGGTTGAAGGGTCATTTGTTTCCCCCCAAAAATTCAAAAAGATCCCGAATTTTGAATTCAAACCCCTAAAATTTGACCACCACTTGCACTTTGGTCCCTAGAAAACAATTTTTGTATCCACATGACTTCAAATCTTGAAAAGATAAGTTTGGACTAAGTCTGTTTGAGTTTTGATTTTTAAAATTAAGAAGATTTTGACTCCTGATTTTGAGAATTTGAATCAAATTGAGTCCGATATGACTCAAAGTTTTAGGATTTAAGAATTGAATGGAGTCTGTTTGACTCCGATTTTGAAAAGTTGAATTGAATGAAGTCTAATTGGAGTCTAATTGAATTTTGATTGTCAAAAGTTGAATTGATTTTAGTCTAATTGACTCCTATTTTTGAAAATTGGAATTGACTTGAGCCTGATTGGCTCCCAATTTTGAAAATTTGAATTAAATCGAGTCTAATTAACTCTTGATTTTGAAATTTTGAATTGACTGGAGTCTGATTGACTCCCAATTTTGAAAAGTTTGAATTTAATTAAGATTTATTGACTCTTAATTTTTGAAAATTAAATTGAATTGAGTTTGATGGACTCCCAATTTTAGAAATTTGAAAGATTTGAGTCTGATGGACTCCTGATTTTTGAAAATTAAATCGATTAAGTCTAATGGACTCCTGATTTTCGATAATTGAGTTGAATTTAGTCTGATGAACTCCTGATTTTAGAAAATTAGCTGAATTGTGTTTGATCGATTCCCGATTTTAGAAAAATGAATTGAATAAGAGTCTATTTGACTCTCAAAAATTGGAATTTGAAAAGGTTAATTTCTTGAATTAAAAATATCTGGAGCAAATATATCCGACAGGGCCGAAGGGCTGTGGATATTCGGAACAACCAGATTCGAAGAGGCCAAAGGGCTGAGGATTTTCGGAACAAACATATTCTACGAGGCCGAAGGGCTGTGAATTTTCATGAGCAAACATATCCGACGAGGTCGAAGGGCTGCAGATATTTAGAGCAAACATATCCGACGGGGCCGAAGGGGTGTGGATATTCGGAGCAAACAGATTCGACGAGGCCGAAGGGCTGCGGATTTTCATGAGCAAACTGATCCGACTGGGTTGAAGGGCTGTGGATATTCATAGCAAACAGATCCGACGGGGCTGAAGGGCTACGGATATTCAGAGCAAACAGATCCGACGTGGCCGAAGGGCTGTGGATTTTCAGAGCAAACAGATATGACAGAGCTGAAGCGCTGCGAATATTCAAAACAAACCCGCACTGACACCGGGGCCTAACTCGCAAAGCGCCGCCCAGTCAATTGAGTTTAGTATTCACCCGATTGGCCAATATGGCTACGATTCCTGAAGAAGACTAAGTTATTAACCAAAGAAACTCTGAGTTCCAATGATAACTCGTCTTTAAGTTAAAGCACCACAAGTATTGAGTAAGCATAGGACATGGATTGTATCTAGAATACATCAAGATAGCACAATCTTAAATCATAGCATTTACATAGCGTATAAATGGTATTGGCCACCATCATTGCATGAGCATGTGCATCGCGATAGGATAGGTGCATTCATCCGTATGATTATTTGTGCTTGTGTGTGTGCTTGTCTCTTGCCCGAACTACTTCCTGGTCTGATCCCTATAGGGATACGTAGGTAGCTCGTCGATGAGCATGATCGGCATGGACCATTTGCGCAGCCATTTTTGCAACGCATTTTTGTTTTTACCTGAATTCGACAGTCTGGTCAAAGGCTTGTCTTCACACAGGCTTCAACATTCGCTTGTGACACGCGTTGCTGCACAAGCTCTGTCGAAGAGGGGCAAACTGTAGACACCCTGATTTTGACCAACCATCGAATTTAGGGGAGCATTACCTCCAAGTCCGATGATGACAATGTATGACTAATTAAGGGTTTCCAAAGGTGATTCAAGCTCTTCAAAAGGCTCTTTCAATTTCAAACGAAACAATATGAAAGAAAGAAAAGGAGAATAAAAGAAAAACGGTATAATATGTCTTTGCAGCAGTCACGTGTCGTTGCAGTGGCACTCTCTAACTGCCGCGACGATATTCAATGAATTCCGTAACAGCAGTCACCGAATGTTGCAAAAACACACCAATTGCCGCAAAAATCAAAAATCCAGAAACGGCAGTCCGCGGAGTTGTCTATGGCATTCACTGAGTGTCGCATCGGCGTTCAGTGAATGCCGCATCGGCTATCAGTAAGTGTTCCAGCACTTACTGAGTGCCGCGGACAACTCCACTAACTGCCGCATTTTTTCAGCAGTCTGCTTTAATATAGTACGCTTTGTACCTTCAAAAGTACATTCGGGATTAGGGTTTTACCCTTGAAATTACCAAAATAACCCTTTAAAACTTACCTATATATAGGGAGTGAATATCCCATTACAAGGGGATCTCAATCTTAAGGTTTTGAATCTAAAACATCTTGATATCCTTATAGAAAATTAGGAGAATCTTAGAGAAAATTAGAAAAATTAAGGAGCAAGAGCTAGAAGAAGAGCTTAAATAGCCTTTGGAATATCCTTAAAACACAAATAAGTTAGGAATAATTGCAGGTAAACTCTAGACTAATTAGCCTTTAGCTTAAGTTCAATCACAATTCATAGAATTACTTAGGATCTTTTACATATTTTCAAAAAGTCTCTTCCCACCTCATTTCATCACACACTACTACAATTGTGATTGAACTTCTATTTGTCCCTCTCATTGGATTTGGATCAAAGTTGCCTTGGATTTAAGATTATATAATCCACAAAGAAAAATTAACTTGGATGTCACTTGAACCTTTATTTCCTTTTCCTTTGTTATGTTCATTTCTTTTGGGATTCATGACGTTCTCAATACCTCTTTTGATTCCCTTAAGTTAGTCTTTTAAAATCTCTATGAACTTGTGATTCAAATGAGAATAATCATGTACATGCATAATAGTAGGTCTAAGTCTTGATTCATGACTTAGGTCTTATAGTTTGAAGTCTTAT
The DNA here is from genome assembly GCA_033977485.1 of Hydrangea macrophylla. Taxonomy (NCBI): domain Eukaryota; kingdom Viridiplantae; phylum Streptophyta; class Magnoliopsida; order Cornales; family Hydrangeaceae; genus Hydrangea; species Hydrangea macrophylla. The sequence continues at coordinate 38,659,959 of CM066990.1, forward strand.
GGAATCATTTCCATATTTCATTAAGGCTCACATGGATTAGTCATATTTAATCTCCAATGACCATCAATGGGAAGGAGAATTAGTTTTAGGGGTTGTTAGAGGGCTTTCTTGAATTTTGCTTGGTTTCTCTTGAAATTCTATTTAGCGAATTGGATAGAAGGTAAAACCCATTGGGTAGTGAAAATTGTCATGCAAGCCAATTTAGTACTATGGGTTTTGATTTATGCTCACTAAACATGGTATAGTCCAAAAAGTGTATCGTAGTGGTTTAATCAAATTAAGATTTCTCAGTCATTGAGGAGTGAAAGTATAGAGGGAACAAATGACAATTCTTAAGAACATGTCAAACAATCCCTTTTACACAAGTCAAATGTGAAAACAATGAAAGTCAAATTTGAAATGTGAGACTAAACTTTCCAATGACAACTCTTCTGAAGCCAAACTTTTACTCAATCAAATGACAATTCTTAAGAACATGTCAAACAATCTCTTTTACACAAGTCAAATGTGAAAACAATGAAAGTAATGAGCATAAGCCCAAGATATTAAAGGGCTATTTGGGAAATGATTTGGGTAGTGGTTAGCATGGAAAAAGTTATGGAACAAGTATGACGAGTAGAAGAAGAGAAGGAAGGAGAAAAATGAGAAAGGGAGCGAGGTGAGGTAGAATTATAGGTGAAGAAAATGAAGGGGAAATCAGCCATTTTGGGTTTTCTTCAATTCCAAATAATCAATTTGCAGAAGTATAGAGAATGATGACTCAAGGGAGTGACTAGGGATTAACCTTCCTATTATATTAAGAGAAATGCTAGGCACACATTCTGAACCATACCCCAAATCATACTCCTTGCTTTAAATGCATGTACCTTGTGCCTAGAGATAGAATAAAAACATGCAGAAATAGAAAGCCATTATGGCCTGTTGACCGACAATCTACTTGACAGAATTCTGAACCTTCAACCCGTGGATAGTTTATGAAGTGTTCTCTAGTTGAGGAGATGACACATGCGCCCCTCTCGTAGAGGCCACGTAGTGGTACAATTGGTGTTAGCTGTTGCCATTTGGCCTCGTAGGTCTCAGTATGTACAATGTCTAAAAATTCAGTTTTAGGGACTATAGTAACAATTCAGTGGATGTTATGAATATATATATTGGATGCCTATCACATGTCAATTTTTGGAGGGATGCAACTTTGTTAGTTAGTAGCATGTGAATGTTTGTTGGCTCTAGTTTGATCAAGGAGCTTGGAGCTATATGTCATGTGAATATAGAAGAAGACACAAAGAAGTCTCCTATAAGTGGGAATGAACATCCTCACTGTTGTGATGACGAAAGTGATAGAAGAGAGATTTGGTGAAAGTTCAGGTAGAAGATTCAAGTAAAGAAGATTGAATATCAGTATACTATACTGGTAAGATATAAGTGCATGTATTGAGTTGTTATCACAATAATAAATATGATCCCCTCTGCAGTGGACGTAGGCAAATTGCCGAACCACCTGAAATATTTGTGTTCCTTTATGTTAATTATTTATTATGTGCATGTTTAATTATTAGTTTTATAACACGTTATCAGCACGAGCCTATACCAACTGGGTTGGCTCATGACAAAAGGTACCATATATCTATATTGTTTAACTTATATATATATACACATATGTATACATGTATACACCCCTGAAGTGGTTATAAATTTTACTCCTCCCGAAGAGGAATTTATTGCAGACTTTATGAAGAAGTGATTATAGGCAGTACTCTTGAAGAGGCATATTTGAAAATACTCCTTAAGAGCTAATTACTAAACCTCTTGAAGGGGTAGTAGATAAATCTTCTGCAGAAAAACTCATCATACTCTTAATGAACTAGTCTCCTGAAGAGATATACATATATATATATTTACTTTTCTATATGTGTGTGTATACTCCTGAAGAGTTATCTCCCAAACAGATAATAAATAAACTTCTTGAAGAAGTAGTAAATAAATAATTGATATCTTAGACATAACTCTTGAAAAAAAAAAAACAAAAGACAACCATGCAGAAGCCAGGTTCGAACTCGAGTCCGCGGACGTGGGTTATTCGGCACTCAGTTCGTTGCCACTCTGATACCACACGATTGTCTAACCATTATTGAATGGAAAAATTGAAGAGTTAAAGAAAAAAAAAATAAAATAAAACAAAACAATCGCGGATAGCCAGGTTCGAACCCGAGATCTCAGAGTTAAAGATCCTCAGTCCCCACCACTCTGCTATCACGCAATTTAGTGATTATCAATATGTATATTAAGCATATATATACATGTGCTGAAAAGTCTCCCGTAGAGATAATTCATGACCCTCCCGAAGAGGAAATCTCTTGAAGAGATTATGGAAAATCTAACTGATTATTCTCTTGAAGAAGGAATTTTATTTTACATTATTACATCCCTTATTTGACATTAACCTGTTCATTTGCATACCTTCATTTTACTTGATTCTAAACCTTACTTTCTTTTATCTGTATAGTGTTTGAATATGTCGAATCTTGACAAGTTTAAAATTGTACCTCTGGACATCTCGGGAAACATCTATCTATCATGGGCTCATAAAGCTGAAATACGACTAAAAGCAAAGGATCTTTGGAATACCATTGTAGAAGGAAATTATGAATCGGAACGAGACCAAGCCAGTGCACTAGAGTTTATCCAACACCATATCCATGAAGGATTACAAGATGAATATCTTGTAGTAAAAAGTCCTCTTGTCCTCTGGACCAATTTGAAAGAACGTTTCCAACATATAAAATTAATTACCTTACCAAAAGCTCGATATAACTGGATCCAACTGCGATTCTAGGATCATAAGACAGTTGGGGAGTATAATTCAGCTTTATTTCAAATTACTTCTCAATTGGAATTGTGTGGAGAAACGGTCACTGATTTAGAGATGATAGAGAAGACATTATCTACTTTTCATCCCTCGAGTGTACTCTTGCAGGAGCAATATCGAGAGCGGAGATTCATGAAGTACTCCTCATTAATATCATGTCTTCTCGTGGCAGAACAAAATAGTGAACTATTGATGAGAAATCATCATCGCCGTCCAACTGGCTCTGCTCCATTGCCTGAAGCACATGGAACCACATTCGCTGAAAAGGATGAAGTTCCACACAATAATCAAAGAGTTGGACGAGCGATGTAAAAGTATTCTTTATTTCATTCGCTGAAAAATTTGGAAGTTCCACACATTTGCAAAAATTGATGTTGTCAGAATCAAGATGTAAAAGTATTCTTTACTTTTCAAAGGATTTGCAGTGTGGAAGTAAAGGTCGAACCCACAGAGATTGATTACTACAGCAACTTAATTTTAAAACCTAAGTCTAATTAATTAGGAAAAACGGATTTGATTTTGAATTTAATTAAACTAATAACAATAGAAATAAATCTAAACTATGAAAGCAATTAAAAGTGTTTTTTAATGAATGTTTAAGGGAACCTAGGATTACAAATCCACCACTAGATTCATAATAAGAATATCTATGAATTACTTTAGCTTATTACGTTGGATGAATATGGGGAATTGTAGCTACAAGCCCAATTCCTCCGACAAGAAGATAATCATGGTTCAAGCACCAACATAATCCATCTGCGGATAGCACGAATTATCTCACACTAAACTAGGGTTGTGATCTAATCCGTCTAACCTAGGCATGGACTATTCGGATACTTGATAGCACGAATCAATAAAGCACCATCACATGTAAACAATCTAAACAAGCACAGCAAGAATAGATCGTTGAGCACATCACAGTCAAAATAGATCTAAGACAAGAATAAATTCTGAAAGCAATGATTTAATCAATAGTAGTACGATTTATTTATAAAAATCCTCTAAACATGTGACTGTCACCCATACATAATAAAACTAAAATAAAAGCATAAATAAAACCCTATTACTCATCTAGGGCTTCATTGAAACCCTAGATCAATGATCTAAGCTGCCATAGAAGTAGAGATCGGCAAGTAGTTGATGGAGGAGGCCATGGAAATCCTTGGTCTTCTTCTTCTTCTCCTTACTTCTCCCTCTTCAAGGGCTGAAAGTATGGTTGTATATTATGTGTATAATAATTGCCAACCCTCTAATTGAAGTAAAATAGAGTTTATATAGATCTACAACATGTTTTGGAAGCCTTTACAACTCGAAACGGACTGAAACTCATGTAATTTACAGTCTGGACGTCGTTTAGCAGTCTCGTTTGCACAGGAGTCCTCAGTATACTGAAATACGCAACATTGGTTTTTGGGCATATCGCGCGAGCGGGTCGCGTGAGCGCGACTTTTGGTACCTCGCGCGCGCGGATCGCGCGAGCGAGTTATTGGGGGTCTCGCGCGAGCGGTTTTCTGATTTTCGTGCCCGCGGACCGCGCGCGCGACTTGGGTTTTTCAGCTTCTTTCTTGATACTTTTTCACCCTGTTTAGCCTGGTTTAGTTGATTTCTTCCAAAACCTGTCAGAAACTAGAAAACAGAGTAAAAATATACAAAAACAGGATACAAAGGCACTAACAAATGCGCGTTAAAGCGTATAATTAGGATTAGTTCTCTCCCGATCACACCCCCAAACCTACATTTTGCTAGTCCTCGAGCAAAACTAAAATAAAAACTACTAATAAAAATCTATTCCATTTTCGTATGGATCACGATTGCATTTAGCGTATGCAACAAGCCTTTTAAACCCCTAGGTGTCCCTAGTCGGACGAGTGAAGTCTCGTGAGGGTTCTCATCAACAAGTTACCCACAACCATCTTTATTAACTTGGAAATTTAAAATGTTTTATTAAAACAAAGAACATAATATTCAATACTCCTTATTATACAACAAAGATTTGAAATAGAATAACGAACATAAAGAAATAGAATCAAACGTCTACATACATCATGAAAAACAATCTCAAGCACATGCATCGTATAAATCAATAGAGTTTCTCATAAAATTGCACGTGTGTGATATGGTAGTCAAATGAACACGCGCATGTCATGAACATGGAATATAACCCGGATAACCGTCTAACTATGTCTTGACTACGAATCTCACAATGTCGATTACACTCTAAAATGAAACACTCAGAAACATGTGTAACTTCTCTAGAATATGTGAGCAAAGGAAATATATTTTCAAAACGAATAACGCTCACATATGACATGAAAAAGACGCATGACACGAAAGAACAGTAGTCTCATGGATAAGATGCCAATAATCAAAAGAAGTTAATTTTTACCATGTTTTAATCCTCCTCCCATCGTTTACATATCAAAACCATGTTTCCTAGGATCAGATAGGACTTTTCAAAGGTTGTAATGTGGCTCAGGTAATGAAAAAGGATAGAATGGATATATCAAGTAGTTTCAGAATGGCATTGTAAGGCATGTTCAATTTCTTTCATTCGTCTCTTCTACCACATTCATCTTTTCATACTTTTCATTCCTTTTCATTCTTTTTTTTTTTTTTTCTTTTCTTTCATCATTTTTTTTTCCAACCTTCCTCTTCTTTATTTTTTTCTTTTCCTTTTTCTTTTCTTTCTTTTGACACGAATATTCAATACATAACAAGGCAACCACCCCAAACATCATCTTATTTTCTTCTTCTTCTCAATCACACATCGCCTTAACACCACTAAAAGGTGATCAATCTTTCAGAAGTGAACTCCAAGTTGGTCAAATTGGAGCAAAAACAAGGATAATGGTAATTGAAGAAAGAAATGGCATTTTAATGGCTCAAAAGGGGGAACTAAGAAAATTTATCATTTATCGGCCGGCAGTAAACAAAGAAGGCCTAAAATCATTTCCTAGGGTTATATGGTTCTTCAATATTTACGACGGAAGATTATTTAGCATTAAAACAAATATTTTAACTTGACTATCAACCAAAACAAGAATAATGAGACTAAACAACAAGTAGATGCGCTATTTCAATGAAATTCGACAAACACAATGTATTTATAACCCTCAAAACAGAAAAGATAGGCTCAAAACCTCACCGGGTCTAGTCTCCACCATGTGTTATCTAGAAATCTGAATCATATTATAGTTCACATCAAACATGTATTCAAGCGACTACGTGCAGTGCATAAGTTTATGTGCAGATCTATGATATAAAACTACGATTCAAACGATACATAACTTAAAACATTTCAACATGACTTCAGTAAATGTTTAATCACATATTCTCATGTTTACCATTCTATAACAATTCAAAGTTATATACTAAGAAGTATCAACTTGCTATTGCAAAAACGTCGGTAACATCGTTTATTTAAGCACAAGTATCGATTTTTTTTTTTTAAATTAGTGCATAATAATGTGCGTGTGTGCATACCCCCAAACCTAAACCTTTCATTGTCCCTAATGAAACAATAAAATGAAAGAATGGAGAGGACGTAAGGAAAGAACGATAGTACCTCGATCTTGACAAGCATATAACAGGTGACACAAAGGAATATGTCAATACAGTTCAATGTTACCTGTTACTACTAGATAAACGAAAAGAAACTAACAAAAATATTAAAAGTAAATGAAATCTAAATATAAATCGATAAACTAATCAAAACTAAACTAAACGAATAAATGGAAAAGAAATAAACGAAAAAGTAGAAATGTAATAAGGAAAACAACAACTAATCTTGAACTAAACTGAAACAAATAAACAAATATCATAAACGTAAAAACTATTAGAACCAGTGTGGGGGAAAGATACAAGAAAACAAAAGAAAATATGCAGAAATGGGGGAATCGCGCGCGCGAATTCCCAGGAAATTTTTTTTTTTTTTTTTTTTTTTTTTTTTTTTTTTTTTTTTTTTTTTTTTAATTTCCGCGCGAGCGAGGTACCTCGCGCCCGCGATTCCAGGCACGAGGAGAACCTGAGGCTCATAGAAAAGAAAACAAAGGAAAAAACACTAAGGGGCATTCTCGCGCCAGCGGGCCGCGCGAGCGACGTCTCGCGCGAGCGGGCCGCGCGCGCGAGAATGGTTTTTTCCATTATTTAGTTAAAATTTTGTATATACTATAAAGAAAACTGAATTCCAACCCCCAAACCTATCCAGAATGTCCAAAAACGTCCAAAAATAAGAAAAACGAATGAAATAAAGCTTGGGTTGCCTCCCAAGAAGCGCTAACGTTTACGTCTTTAGCTAGACCTTTCTAGCATAAGACTCATGGAGGCCGTAAATCGGACTGTGTACCCCTAAGGATGTCAGGTAGAGCTCGGTGGTACGCAGAAATAACATCGCTTTGAATTAAATCGATTAACGGTTTGTCATTATGTTCAAGTCGATTTCTTACCTTCCGAGTAGATTCCGCATTAGGGTCCACGGGATTAGGATTCATCCACTCATCATCGTCCGCTATATTATTTTCCGCACTCACATTCATTTCTTTGGTAGGCTCAATATTCCGTGTTACCTCACCTTCCACCTCACATAGGGAATCGTCGTTTTTAGGAGGTTGATCCATAGCGTTAAAAACGTTCAATTTTAAGTTCATGTTCCCAAATGACACTTTCATTACCCCCGTCCGACAGTTAACACGTGCGTTAGCGGTTGCTAAGAATGGACGGCCTAAGATGACAGGAGTATGTTTCCTAGCATCTAACACGGGTTCAGTGTCAAGGACCATGAAGTCGACAGGATAATAGCATTTATCAACCTTTACTAGTACATCCTCGACGATTCCTCTAGGAATTTTAATAGAACGATCCGCTAATTGTATTGTAGCGGCCGTAGGTTTCAGTTCACCTAATCCTAGTTGTTGATAGATGTGATAAGGTATGAGATTAACACTCGCTCCTAAGTCAAGGAGAGCCCTATGAATGATAGTGTCACCTATGACACATGAAATCGTAGGCGTACCTGGATCTTTATATTTTGGAGGAGCGTGTTGGAATATAGAACTTACTTTTTCCGTGAGAAAGACCTTTTTAGGAGTATGACTCCGTATTTTGCGCTTTTGAGTACAAAGATCTTTTAGACATTTAGCATAAGCAGGAATTTGTTTTATAGTGTCGAGGAAAGGAATATTCATTTTAACTTGTTTGAACACCTCGAGTATATCCTCAACCTTAGACTTTTTATTTGTAAGATTAGACGGTTCCTCAACGTTTGGTGGATATGGCATTCTAGGAGTATAATTCGTTGGGACCGATTCTTTGTCGTTCTTATTTTGGCTCATGTCCTCACCCGTCTCTTTATTAGAGTTAATATTCATACCTTTCACATTCTCATTCAGAATTTCTATTACCTCCTCCTCTCGGGTAGTCAACCTAGTTGAGACGGCGTTCACTTGTTCATTCGACCCCTTAACCTCATATTGTCCCTTAGGATTTTGGATTGTTTGACTAGGCAACGTCCCCTCGTTTCTACGACTTACTACAGTAGCTAGTTGTCCCATTTGGGATTCAAGCTTCGCAATGGATTGCGTATGAGAGTGCACTATTTGTGCTTGTGCCTGAACTTGCGTTTCAATAGTCTTAAGGGACGCCAACACCTTTTCCTCAAAAATATTTCCCCTTGAAGGATTAGCATTAGGAGGCGGTTGTTGGTATTGGTTAGGTTGAAACTGAGGTCGATACGCATTTGGAAAATTAGTCGTCTCATTAGGATTATTATTATTTTTCCACGAGAAGTTAGGATGGTTTCTCCATGGCGCATCCGGATTATTAGTAGTTGCATTATAGTTATTTCGTGGGTATTGTTGAATAGAATTAATGTGTTGCTCCACGAATTCCGGAAATTGACTCGCCGATGGACATGCAAGTATCGAATGTGAAGGATCAGAACATAATGCACAAATTTCACGAGCGGGTGGGGCTGTCATTTTGTTCATTGTTAAAAGTCGGTCAAGTTTGTTAGATAGTTCTTTTATTTCAATTGATTGACTTGACTCGAATTTTACATCCCTCTTAGGTTGATTAAGATATCCTTCCGAACGGACAGACACCGTTTGGTGCATCGAATTCTCGCTTAACGTTTCAAACATTTTCCAGGCCTCGTCGGCGCTTTTGTGTAGGAAAGTTTCCGCACAAACGGCATCGACGGTATTCCTAACAGAGGGAATAAGCCCCTCATAGAAGACCTGAACAAGTTGCCACTTAGGGACTTGATGATGTGGGCACGAGCGTAATAATTCTTTAAATTTTTCCCACGTGTCGTAAAGTGATTCCCCATCTTGCATCACAAAATTGGTTATTGATTTTCTTATCTGGTTTGTACGCATAATCGGGAAAAACTTTTGTAAAAATGCGGTGTGTAAGTCTTCCCATGTTCTAATTGTATTTGGCTCCAAAGATTGGAGCCAATATTTAGCTTTGTCCTTTAATGAGAATGGAAAGAGCCGCATTTTTAATTCATCATCAGTAAGATTTTGAATTTTCAAAGTGGAGCATATGTCCTGAAAATCTCCTAAGTGTTTATAAGGGTCTTCATTTAGACGGCCATGGAAAGATGGAAGTAGCGAGATGGTAGACGACTTTATCTCAAAGTGAGATGCCGTCGCCTCCGGTAATTCAATACACGTTTGTGGCGTGTAAGTCGTCGGAATAAAATAATCTTTAAGTGGAGGAGGTGGCGGTATATTAAGGTTATTCATATTCGCACCGTCGTTTTGATTGTTATTGTTATTTCCACCGTCAGCCATTTGAATCGGTTTAATTTGAAAAGTTCGAGTTTTCCTTATCCGTTCACGGGTACTCTGAATTTCGGCCTCAAACAACGACGACGGAATCGGAGTTGATTCGTCGTCTTGCAACCCAGCTCTAGAAGCTTGGGTTGTGGACTTACTAGTTTTTAAGGTACGTTCAAGTTCAAGATCGAAAGATTTTAAATCTGGTTTATTTGAACGTGTACCCAACATAAACTAAAATAAAGAAAAAGAAACTAAAAACAAAGACTAACTAAACAAAATAAACAAATAGCAAGCAATCACGCAAGTAAGATAACAAGCACTCAACTACTATGATGCATGCAAATTATCCTGTAATGCAATGACCGCGTCAAGCCCAGCGCCCCGGGTTTCCTAGCTAATGCAGTGCAATTAACCTTAAACTAATGCAGATAGTGCGTCACAGCGCCCTGACTTACAGCGGTTTAAAGCGAATTCCAAAGAAGCAATTTATTTAATTTTATTTATATTTTATTTGCGTAAGCTCCTTTGATGTAATTAGCTGCTCCACTCGGAAACGTTGACTACAAAATAAAAAACAAGTTAGTAACTAAAAACAAAAACAGAAAATAAGGAAAATAAAAACTAATCTAATATTTACGAATTAATTAAACTAAGATTATAAAACTAAGAGTAGTAATACAATCCCCGGCAACGGCGCCAAAAATTGATGTTGTCAGAATCAAGATGTAAAAGTATTCTTTACTTTTCAAAGGATTTGCAGTGTGGAAGTAAAGGTCGAACCCACAGAGATTGATTACTACAGCAACTTAATTTTAAAACCTAAGTCTAATTAATTAGGAAAAACGGATTTGATTTTGAATTTAATTAAACTAATAACAATAGAAATAAATCTAAACTATGAAAGCAATTAAAAGTGTTTTTTAATGAATGTTTAAGGGAACCTAGGATTACAAATCCACCACTAGATTCATAATAAGAATATCTATGAATTACTTTAGCTTATTACGTTGGATGAATATGGGGAATTGTAGCTACAAGCCCAATTCCTCCGACAAGAAGATAATCATGGTTCAAGCACCAACATAATCCATCTGCGGATAGCACGAATTATCTCACACTAAACTAGGGTTGTGATCTAATCCGTCTAACCTAGGCATGGACTATTCGGATACTTGATAGCACGAATCAATAAAGCACCATCACATGTAAACAATCTAAACAAGCACAGCAAGAATAGATCGTTGAGCACATCACAGTCAAAATAGATCTAAGACAAGAATAAATTCTGAAAGCAATGATTTAATCAATAGTAGTACGATTTATTTATAAAAATCCTCTAAACATGTGACTGTCACCCATACATAATAAAACTAAAATAAAAGCATAAATAAAACCCTATTACTCATCTAGGGCTTCATTGAAACCCTAGATCAATGATCTAAGCTGCCATAGAAGTAGAGATCGGCAAGTAGTTGATGGAGGAGGCCATGGAAATCCTTGGTCTTCTTCTTCTTCTCCTTACTTCTCCCTCTTCAAGGGCTGAAAGTATGGTTGTATATTATGTGTATAATAATTGCCAACCCTCTAATTGAAGTAAAATAGAGTTTATATAGATCTACAACATGTTTTGGAAGCCTTTACAACTCGAAACGGACTGAAACTCATGTAATTTACAGTCTGGACGTCGTTTAGCAGTCTCGTTTGCACAGGAGTCCTCAGTATACTGAAATACGCAACATTGGTTTTTGGGCATATCGCGCGAGCGGGTCGCGCGAGCGCGACTTTTGGTACCTCGCGCGCGCGGATCGCGCGAGCGAGTTATTGATGTTGTCAATATCAAGATATAAAAAGTGTTCTTTACTTTTCCAAGGATTTGCAGTGTGGAAGTAAAGGTCGAACCCACAGAGATTGATTACTACAGCTCTTAATTTTAAAACCTAAGTCTAATTAATTAGGAAAAACGGATTTGAATTGGATTTAATTAAACTAATAACTATAAAAATAAATTTAAACTATGAAAGCAATTAAAGTTGTTTTAAATAATGTTTAAGGGAACCTAGGATTGCAAATCCACCACTAGCTTCATAATAGGAATATTTATGAATTACTTTAGCTTATTACATTGGATGACAATGGGGAATTGTAACTACAAGCCCAATTCCTCCGACAAGAAGATAATCATGGTTCAAGCACCAACATAATCCATCTTCGGTTAGCACGAATTATCCCACACTAAACTAGGGTTGTGATCTAATCCGTCTAATCTAGGCATGGACTATTCGGATACTTGATAGCACGAATCAATAAAGCACCATCACATGTAAACAATCTAAACAAGCACAGCAAGAATAGATCGTTGAGCACATTACAGTCAAAATAGATCTAAGACAAGAATAAATTCTGAAAGCAATGATTTAATCACTAGAAGTACGATTTATTTATAAAAATCCTCTAAACATGTGACTGTCATCCATACATAATAAAACTAAAATAAAAACATAAATAAAACCCTATTACTCGTCTAGGGCTTCATTGAAACCCTAGATCTATGATCTAGTTGGCCAATAGAATTGATGAATAGCAAGAGGTTGATGGAGGAGGCCATGGAAATCATTGGTCTTCTTCTTCTTCTCCTTCCTTTCCTCTCTTCATTCCTTTTCATTCTTTTTTTCTTCTTTTCTTTCTTTTCATTCTTTTTTTCTCTTCTTCTTTTCTTTCATCATTTTTTTTTCAACCTTCCTCTTCTTTATTTTTTCTCAATCTTTCCCTTTCCTTTCATTGCTTTTTGCATAAGTAATCATCAAAATACAAAGCAACTATCCCAATAGCATCTTATTTTCTTCTTCTTCTCAATCACACATCGCCTTAACACCACTAAAAGGTGATCAATCTTTCAGAAGTGAACTCCAAGTTGGCCAAATTGGAGCAAAAAACAAGGATAATGGTAATTTAAGAAAGAAATGGCATTTTAATGGCTCAAAAGGGGGAACTAAGAAAATGTATCATTTATCGGTCGGCAGTAAAAAAAGAAGGCCTAAAATCATGTCCTATGGTTATATGGTTCTTCAATATTTACGACGGAAGATTATTTAGCATGGTAACAAATATTTTAACTTGACTATCAACCAAAACAAGAATAATGAGACTAAACAACAAGTAGATGCGCTATTTCAATGAAATTCGACAAACACAATGTATTTATAACCCTCAAAACAGAAAAGATAGGCTCAATAGCTCACTGGGCTTAGTCTCCACCATGTGTTATCTAGAAATCCGAGTTATATTATAGTTCACAACCAACATGTATTCAAGTGACTACGTGCAGTGCATAAGTTTATGTGCAAATCTATGATATAAAACTACGATTCAAACAATACATAACTTAAAATATTTCAACATGACTTCAGTAAATATTTAATCACATATTCTCATGTTTACCATTCTATAACAATTCAAATTACATACTAAGAAGTATCGGATTAAAATTGCAAAAACGTCAGTAATATCGTTTATTTAAACACACTTATTGTAAATTTTTAAAATTTTAGTGCATAATAACGTGCATGTGTGTGCATACCCCCAAACCTAAACCTTTCATTGTCCCCAATGAAACAATAAAACGAAAGAAAGGAGAGTACAGAAGGAAGGAACGATAATACCTCGATTTCGACAAGCATATAACAGGTGAACACAAAGGAATATGTCAATACAGTTCAATGTTACCTGTTACTACTAGATAAACGAAAAGAAACTAACAAAAATATTAAAAGTAAATGAAATCTAAATATAAATCGATAAACTAATCAAAACTAAACTAAACGAATAAATGGAAAAGAAATAAACGAAAAAGTAGAAATGTAATAAGGAAAACAACAACTAATCTTGAACTAAACTGAAACAAATAAACAAATATCATAAACGTAAAAACTATTAGAACCAGTGTGGGGGAAAGATACAAGAAAACAAAAGAAAATATGCAGAAATGGGGGAATCGCGCGCGCGGTCCGCGCGAGCGGCCGTCGCGCGCGCGGATTTCCAAATTTTTTTTTTTTTTTTTAGAAAAACTTTCTCTCGCGAGCGAGGTACCTCGCGCCCGCGAATCCAGGCGCGAGGAGAACCTGAGGCTCATAGAAAAGAAAACAAAGGAAAAAACACTAAAAACCATTCTCGCGCGCGCGGCCCGCTCGCGCGACGCGCGGATCGCGCGAGCGAGTTATTGGGGGTCTCGCGCGAGCGGATCGCGCGAGCGGTTCTCTGATTTTCGCGCCCGCGGACCGCGCGCGCGACATTGGTTTTTCAGCTTCTTTCTTTCTGACTTTTCACCCTGTTTAGCCTGGTTTAGTTGATTTCTTCCAAAACCTGTCAGAAACTAGAAAACAGAGTAAAAATATACAAAAATAGGATACAAAGGCACTAACAAATGCGCGTTAAGGCGTATAAATAGGATTAGTTCTCTCCCAATTTGTACCGCTTGTTCACAAGGAAAATTGATTGTAAGACCATCTCCTACAAAAGTAAACTTTGAATCCCCAGCATTTTTGGAACGCATTCAAGGGGATATATGTGGACCTATCCATCCAGCATCTGGACCATTTTCTTATTTCATGGTCTTACTTGATGCCTCTACTAGATGGTCACATGTTTATTTGTTGTCATCTCGGAACACTGCATTTGCTAGGCTCCTTGCCCAAATCATTCGATTACGAGCACAATTTCCTGACTACCCTATAAAGGCTATACGCCTTGACAATGCTGGTGAATTCACATTTAAGGTTTTTGATGACTATTGCATGTCTATTGGTATTCATGTTGAACATCCTGTTGCTCATGTACACACACAAAATGGGTTAGCTGAATCGTTTATCAAACGCCTCAAATTGATTGCTAGACCTTTACTTTTAAGAACGAAACTACCTGTTTCTGCTTGGGGTCATGCCATATTACATGCTGCATCATTGGTTCGCATTAGACCAACTGCTTATCATAAATACTCTCCGTTACAACTCGTTTTTGGGCAACCACCCAATGTTTCTCATTTAAGAGTATTTGGTTGTGCTGTGCAAGTTCCTATTGCACCACCACAACGTACAAAAATGGGTCCTCAGCGACGCCTTGGAATTTATGTTGGTTTTGATTCTCCATCTATAATAAGATATCTTGAACCTCTAACGGGTGATCTCTTTAAGGCAAGACTTGCAGATTGCCATTTTGATTAAACAATATTCCCACTATGAGGGGGAGCAAAGCCGGAGCCTGAAACTCAACGAGAAATTTCTTGGCAAACAACGACTATGTCTCATCTTGACCCCCGTACTACTCAATGTGAACTTGAAGTGCAAAGGATCATTCATTTACAAGAAATTGCAAATCAATTGCCTGATGCATTCACTGATACAAAGAAAGTGATAAAATCACATGTACCAGCTGTGAACACTCCTGCGAGAATTGAAGTCCCTGCAGGACAATCTGGTAGTGCAGTGGTAAGCGAGTCTACGGCACGCTTGAAGCGTGGTAGACCTAGTGGTTCAAAGGACAAAGTTCCTAGAAAGAGAAAACTAAAGGGGCAAATGAATGAGGTAGAAATTCCTGGAGAAACCTCAAAAGGCATGATCGAAATACTTGATAAATCCAACGTTGGTAAGCATATTTCCCCCGAAGAGGAACAAATAGCCCCCGAAGAGGCACAAGTATTAGACAATACGGAAATATCGATAAATTATATATCCACTGGAAATTTATTGGACCGTAATAATATTGTCATGGATCATGCATTTGCTTTTACAGTAGCACTTGAAATCACCCGAAGTGATGATGATCCTGAACCACATAGTATTGAAGAATGTCGATGTAGAAAGGATTGGCCCAAGTGGGAAGAGGCTATCCAAGCGGAGTTGAACTCATTGGAAAAACAGGAAGTATTTGGGCCTATAGTCCGTACACCTGAAGACGTAAATCTCGTTGGATACAAATGGGTATTTGTGCGGAAACGTAATGAACAGGATGAGATTGTGCGATACAAGGCCAGACTTGTAGCACAAGGTTTCTCGCAAAGACCTGGTATAGATTATGATTAAACATATTCTCCTGTTATGGATGCTATTACGTTTCGATTCCTGATTAGCCTATCAGTCTCCGAAGGACTAGATATGCACTTGATGGACGTGGTTACAGCATATTTATATGGATCACTAGACAATGACATACATATGAGGATCTGATGAGAACATGGCGGCTAGCACAAGGTGGAATGCGGACCCGAACCACGTGCCAATTGGTCCGGTTACAAAGGCACGAGCAAAGCGGTTCAAGGACAATCTCAATGGGCTGGTTCAACAAATTTGGGTTGAGACTAATCTGAGTGGCCCAAAGGAGGATACTAGTGATCCACAAGGCTGGGTGTCCATGATTCAAGCTCTAGAATAAATTATAGGCTTGCATGCCAACTTAGGGATTTTTTTATATTCATTAGTTTCCTTTTATTTTAGTTTTGGGATGAATTATATTGGACCATAATATTTCGTAGGCTTAAAAGGGCCCAACTTTAAGCCTCAGCTATTTAAACAGTTTTAGGGTTTGTAATATTCAGTTTTGATCATTAATAATATTGTGAGAGTTTTCTCTTTGGTTCTTTGAAGAACTATTCGAACTTATCAGATTTACTCTGTGGCGTTCATACCTGGACTTATCAATCGAGTTTTCCATCCTTGATTGTGGCGTCTTCATCCTTTATACCAAGGTTGGCATCTGTTATAGGTGTTGGGTCGCGGTTTCCATTGAATCTGACAGTAGAACGGTCCGAGACATTAATCGTGTTACGGGTTTCGTCACATTATTGGCGGGGTTCGTATCAGTTGGTATCAAAGCACAGTTCTAGTCTCAGGTTTATCATATCTTTTTCGTTTCTGTTCTTATTCGTTTCTTCTGGTTCTGTTCGTATTCGTTTTTGTTTCTCTTCGTTTTCTTATTCGTTCTCGTTTTTGAACCGTATCAAAAAAAAAAAAAAAAAAAAGGGTGTTCGATTACGATCTGAAATTTTGTGTTTAGGGTTTGCGAAACTGATCTGTGATTTGCTCTTGTTACTTCGTGTTTGTTCATTCTCGTGATCGTTGTTATTGTGGTTTTTTTTCTTCTTGGAATTAGGGTTTCTGAATCAGATACGTGAACTGCGAAGTCTGCCTGATTATTCAAGAAAAAAAAATTACAAAAAAAAGAAAAAAAAAAAAAAGAGGAAAAAAAAAAAAAAAAAAAAAAAAAAAAAAAAAAAAAAGGAAAAGAAAAGAAAAGAAGAGAAGAGAAGAGATCTGTAGGGGGGGTAAAAAAAAAAAAAAAAAAAAAAAAGAGTACAAAAACTCGGCTTAAAATTTTATTTTTGTTTTGCGATATTTGGGGTCTAAGGAGTCCGAATCTGACCTTACTTCATAGTGTGAAAAAAAAAAAATTTCCGAAAATTCCATTTTTTTTGTGCTTTTGGAAACCTAGCCATCCGCGTTCGTTTTTTTCGTCGTGCTTTCAGCTTCCAAATTTGATTGGTCTAGTTTGGGTGTGGATTGTTACTGAGAAATTCTGGTCATTGTTTGAACAGTTTCATAAGAACCGAGTGAGAATTACTACGAGTGGAAAAAGGCAAGAGTGGTGAGCACATAAGAGGGTAAAAGCCAAATTGATTTTTCAGTTTAAACACGAGTGAACTTGAGTGATACATCCTAGTTGAGTGAAACACGTGAGCGAGAGTTGTGAGGTCCTATATATTTTTTTTATCTAATCTTTGTTTTGCAGCGAAATATGGCCCATAAAGACAAAAACATTGCCGGGGAGGTTTCGGGAGAGACTGATCAGAAACTACTATTGGAGGCATTAATGGGTGAAATGAGGAGGGTATTGAGGACAGAGATGGAACAAGTTCATGAACGGATAGATAGAGTAGAGAATGCACGTGTGGAGCAGCCACAAAACAATGCTCCTCATGGACGTAGAAGAGAGAGAGTTCAACCGAGGGGAGTGAGAGTTGAAGAAGAGGAGTATTTTTGGGGAGACTTTGACGAAGAAAATGATCAGGAGTCAATAGATAATCATAGGAGATATGGTGGTCGGGGTAGAGAAGTTAGGTTTAGAGAAGCTAGGAACCGGGAAGATAATAATTTGGGTAGTATTAAGATGAAGATTCCTTCGTTTCAAGGGAAGATTGATCCGGAAGCCTATCTAGAATGGGAGAAGAAGGTAGAATTAGTATTTGATTGCCACCATTACTCTGAGGCTAAGAAGGTAAAACTTGCTGCCATTGAATTTTCTGATTATGCTATCATTTGGTGGGATCAATTGGTGTTGAATAGGAGAAGAAATAGGGAGCGTCCAATAGAGACATGGGAGGATATGAAAACTGTGATGAGGAAGCGGTTCGTTCCAAGCTATTATTACCGAGAGTTGTACAACAAGTTGCAAAGTTTGAGGCAAGGTAATAGGAGTGTGGAAGAATATTATAAGGAGATGGAAGTTGCTATGATTCGAGCGAATGTAGAGGAAGATCAAGAGGCTACAATGGCTAGATTCTTAGTTGGGTTGAATCGGGAAATTGCCAATGCAGTGGAATTGCAACACTATGTTGAGTTGGAGGATATGGTACACATGGCTATTAAAATTGAGAATCAACTCAAGAGGAGGGGCAGCAGCACACGTCCAAGCCAAAATCCAAGCCAAAATTCCAATACATCCGCTTGGAAACCAAATAATTGGAAAAGAGATGAGAAGCAGCCTTTGGTGAAGCCAAAAACTGAGCAAAAACAAGAGGTGGCCAGCCATGGAAATCAAGGTAAATCCGATTCGTCTACTTCTCGGAACCGTGATATTAAGCGTTTTAAGTGCCAAGGTAGGGGACACATAGCTAGCCAATGTCCAAACAAGAGAGTTATGGTGTTACGAGATAATGGTGAGATTGAAACCGAAGATGAAGATGACAACGAATCTGTGCCACCATTGGAGGATGCCGATGATGAAGAGTATGCTGCCCAAGGGGATTTGTTAGTGGCAAGGAGAGCTCTAAACATGCAGGTTAAGGAAGATGATGATGCACAACGGGAGAACATCTTTCATACGAGATGTCATGTCAAAGATAAGGTGTGTAGTGTGATCATAGATGGGGGGAGTTGCACTAACGTTGCTAGCACAACTTTGGTGGAGAAATTAGGGCTGCCAACAATCAAGCATCCACGACCTTATAAATTGCAATGGCTCAATGATAGTGGTGAAGTAAGGGTAACTAAACAGGTGTTAGTTTCTTTTCGTATTGGGAAATATGAAGATGAAGTTTTGAGTGATGTGGTTCCGATGCAAGCTGGACACTTGTTGTTAGGGAGGCCATGGCAATTTGATCGACGTGTTAAGCATGATGGTTTCACAAATAAATACTCGTTCGTGCTTAATCAAAGGACAATCACCTTAGTGCCTTTGACACCGAAGCAAGTTTATGAAGATCAAGTGAGGTTGCAAAGGGAGAGTGAACAAAAGAGAAAGAGTGAGAAAAATGAGAGAGAAAAAGAAAAGAAAAATGCAGCCATTGAGGGAAAATTAGAGGGAAACCAAAAAAAGAATTTTTATGCAAAAGCGAGTGAGATCAAACGAGCGTTGTTTTCAAATCAGCCTATGATTGTACTTTTGTACAAAGAGGCATTTTTAAACACTAACCAAATTGACTCATCTTTGCCTAGTTCTGTTGTTTCTCTTTTGCAGGAGTTTGGTGATATCTTTCCCGAGGAGGTTCCACATGGTTTACCCCCTATTCGAGGGATTGAACATCAAATTGATTTCGTGCCCGGTGCTACCATTCCAAACCGACCAGCCTATAGAAGCAATCCTGAGGAGACAAAGGAGCTACAAAAGCAGGTTAGTGAGTTGATGGAAAAGGGGCACGTAAGAGAAAGTATGAGTCCATGCGCCGTTCCGGTGATTTTGGTTCCTAAGAAGGATGGGACGTGGAGAATGTGCGTTGATTGCCGAGCCGTCAACAACATAACGGTAAAGTATCGACACCCTATTCCTCGCTTAGATGATATGTTAGATGAGTTGCATGGTTCTTGTATATTTTCTAAGATTGATTTGAAAAGTGGGTATCATCAAATTAGAATGAAAGAAGGTGATGAATGGAAAACTGCATTTAAAACAAAATATGGATTGTATGAATGGTTAGTTATGCCTTTTGGATTAACTAATGCTCCTAGTACTTTTATGAGATTGATGAACCATGTTTTGCGTGCTTTCATTGGAAAATTTGTAGTTGTTTATTTTGATGATATCCTGATTTATAGCAAAAACTTGGAAGAGCATTTGAAGCATTTAAAACTTGTGTTAGATGTGCTTAGAAATGAAAAGTTGTTTGCTAACCTAAAGAAGTGCACTTTTTGCACCGATAAGCTTGTGTTTCTTGGTTTTGTTGTGTGTGCACAAGGAATACAGGTTGATGAAGAAAAGATTCGTGCTATCTAAGAATGGCCAAGCCCATCTAGTGTAAGTAATGTGCGAAGTTTTCATGGACTTGCTAGTTTTTACAGGAGGTTCGTGAAAGACTTCAGTAATATAGCTGCACCGATAACCGAAGTCATCAAGAAAAATATTGGGTTCAAATGGGGGGAAGAGCAAGAGAAGGCATTTCAATTACTCAAGGAGAAGTTAACTCATGCACCTTTACTTGCTTTACCTAACTTTACAAAAACTTTTGAAATTGAATGTGATGCTTCAGGTTTAGGTATTGGCGCCGTGCTTATGCAAGAAGGGAGACCGATTGCATATTTTAGTGAGAAGTTAAGTGGGGCTGCCTTGAACTATCCCACGTATGACAAAGAGATGTATGCATTGGTTCGAGCTTTGGAGACATGGCAGCATTACTTGTGGCCTAAAGAGTTCGTGATTCACACCGATCATGAGTCTTTAAAGCACCTTAAAGTCCAACACAAGTTGAACAAGAGGCATGCACGATGGGTTGAATTCATTGAGACGTTTCCATACGTCATTCGATATAAACAAGGTAAGGAGAACATCGTTGCCGATGCACTTTCTCGAAGGTACATTCTAATCTCTACTCTTGATGCTAAGATTCTTGGTTTTGAGCATATTAAGGAATTGTATCCTTTAGATCTCGATTTTAGTGAAGAATTTGAATCTTGTGAAAAAACAGCCCATAATAAATTCTATAGGCATGAGGGGTTTTTATTTCGAGAAAATAAATTGTGCATTCCAAATTGTTCTGTGAGAGAGTTGCTTGTGAGGGAGTCACATGGGAGAGGGTTAATGGGACATTTTGGGGTAGTAAAAACATTAGCCGTTTTACAAGAACACTTCTATTGGCCACGCATGAAACAAGATGTTGAGCAAATTTGTGGTAGATGTGTCACATGTAGGCGAGCGAAATCTAGAGTACAACCCCATGGCTTATACACACCTCTTCCAATTCCTAGTGAACCATGGATTGATATTTCAATGGATTTTGTGTTAGGTTTACCTAGGACTAAACACGGTCGAGACTCAATTTTTGTGGTTGTGGATAGATTTTCCAAGATGGCACATTTTATTCCATGTCACAAAACTGATGATGCTTCACATGTTGCTGATTTGTTCTTTAAGGAGATTGTGAGATTACATGGTATGCCTAGAACCATTGTTTCAGATAGAGATGTTAAGTTCTTGAGTTACTTTTGGAAGACCTTGTGGTGTAAGTTGGGGACTAAGTTATTATTTTCTACTACTTGTCATCCACAAACTGATGGTCAAACCGAAGTAGTAAATAGGACTTTATCTACTTTGTTAAGGGCTATTATTAAAAAGAACATCAAAACATGGGAAGAATGTTTACCACATGTTGAGTTTGCTTATAATCGTACTATCCATTCTGCTACTAAATTTTCACCCTTTGAAATTGTGTATGGTTTTAATCCTTTAACTCCTTTGGATTTATCTCCTTTACCTGTTACTGAGCATGTTAATTTAGATGGCAAAAAGAAAGCAGATTTTGTTAAGCAGATTCATGAGAAAGCAAGGCTCAATATTGAGCGAAGAACGGAGCAATATGCAACGCAAGCTAACAAAGGGCGACGCAATATCATCTTTGAACCTGGAGATTGGGTTTGGGTACACATGCGAAAAGAAAGATTTCCAGCACAAAGGCGTTCTAAATTGCTTCCCCGAGGCGATGGTCCTTTTCAAGTTCTTGATCGCATCAATGACAATGCCTACAAGCTAGAGTTGCCTGGTGAGTATAATGTTAGTACTACTTTTAATGTTGCTGATTTATCTCCTTTTGATGTAGGTGATGATTTGAGGACAAATCCTTTTCAAGAGGAGGGGAATGATGAGAACATGGCGGCTAGCACAAGGTGGAATGCGGACCCGAACCACGTGCCAATTGGTCCGGTTACAAGGGCACGAGCAAAGCGGTTCAAGGACAATCTCAATGGGCTGGTTCAACAAATTTGGGTTGAGACTAATCTGAGTGGCCCAAAGGAGGATACTAGTGATCCACAAGGCTGGGTGTCCATGATTCAAGCTCTAGAATAAATTATAGGCTTGCATGCCAACTTAGGGATTTTTTTATATTCATTAGTTTCCTTTTATTTTAGTTTTGGGATGAATTATATTGGACCATAATATTTCGTAGGCTTAAAAGGGCCCAACTTTAAGCCTCAGCTATTTAAACAGTTTTAGGGTTTGTAATATTCAGTTTTGATCATTAATAATATTGTGAGAGTTTTCTCTTTGGTTCTTTGAAGAACTATTCGAACTTATCAGATTTACTCTGTGGCGTTCATACCTGGACTTATCAATCGAGTTTTCCATCCTTGATTGTGGCGTCTTCATCCTTTATACCAAGGTTGGCATCTGTTATAGGTGTTGGGTCGCGGTTTCCATTGAATCTGACAGTAGAACGGTCCGAGACATTAATCGTGTTACGGGTTTCGTCACATTATTGGCGGGGTTCGTATCAGGATCCCTGAAGGATTTAAAATGCCTAAAGCATATACCTCTGAACCACGAAATATGTACTCGATAAAATTGCAAAGATCTTTATACGGATTAAAGCAATCCGGACGCATATGGTACAATCAACTAAGCGAATACTTGTTGAAAGAAGGATATATAAATAATCCTATGTGTCCATGCATTTTCATTAAAAGATCAGAATCTGGCTTTACAATTATTGCGGTATATGTAGATGATCTAAATCTTGTTGGAACTCCCGAAGAGCTCACAAGAACCGCTGATTATTTAAAGAGGGAATTTGAAATGAAAGATCTCGGAAAAACAAAATTTTGCCTTGGATTGCAACTTGAGCATTTCCCTGAAGGGATCCTCTTACATCAATCTACATACACGGAGAAAATTTTAAAACGTTTCTATATGGATAATGCTCATCCATTGAGTACTCCGATGGTAGTTCGATCACTTGATGTAAAGAAGGATCCCTATCGTCCTCAAGATGATGAAGAGGAGTTACTTGGCCCTGAAGTGCCATATCTGAGCGCAATTGGTGCTCTCATGTATCTTGCAAATTGTACACGACCAGATATTGCATTTGCTGTCAATTTGCTAGCAAGATTTAGCTCAGCTCCAACTCGAAGACATTGGAACGGAATCAAGCACATTTTTCGCTATCTTCGTGGTACAATTGATTTAGGATTATTTTATCCAAGGGAATCCAAATCACCATTAGTTGGATACGCTGATGCTGGTTATCATTCTGATCCACACAAAGCTAGATCTCAAACCGGCTATGTATTTACTTGTGGCGATACTGCTATATCATGGCGATCTGTGAAGCAGACATTGACTGCCACTTCTTCGAATCATTCTGAGATTCTTGCACTACATGAAACCAGTCGCGAATGTGTTTGGTTGAGATCCATGATACAGTATATTCGAGAGTCGTGTGACTTATCTTCAATAAATGATACACCAACAACACTCTATGAGGATAATGATGCATGTGTAGCACAAATCAGAGGGGGATTCATTAAAAGTGACAGAACCAAGCACATCTCACCAAAATTCTTCTATACACATGAACTCCAAGAAAAGGGTAAGATCAATGTTCAACAGATACGCTCTATTGATAATCTGGCAGATCTATTCACCAAAGCACTACCAGCTACAACGTTCAAGAAGCTAGTGCATAGCATTGGGATGCGCCGACTGAAAGAGTTCTCTTGAGAAATTCATGCTCATGTCGACATGAGGGGGAGCAATCGATTGGCAAGAATATTCTCTTTTAGATAGACATCCAAGAGGGAGTGTTATGAATATATATATTGGATGCCCATCACATGTCAATTTTTGGAGGGATGCAACTTTGTTAGTTAGTAGCATGTGAATGTTTATTGGCTCTAGTTTGATCAAGGAGCTTGGAGCTATATGTCATGTGAATATAGAAGAAGACACAAAGAAGTCTCCTATAAGTGGGAATGAACATCCTCACTGTTGTGATGACGAAAGTGATAGAAGAGAGATTTGGTGAAAGTTCAGGTAGAAGATTCAAGTAAAGAAGATTGAATATCAGTATACTATACTGGTAAGATATAAGTGCATGTATTGAGTTGTTATCACAATAATAAATATGATCCCCTCTGCAGTGGAGGTAGGCAAATTGCCGAACCACCTGAAATATTTGTGTTCCTTTATGTTAATTATTTATTATGTGCATGTTTAATTATTAGTTTTATAACAGTGGATTTCTTTTATCCAGTATTTTCATGTTGTTTTGGTGCAGACAATGAGCCCACTCATCTCATTCTATGATTTTGCAAACTGAATATAGCATTTCCCAGCAATAGGAACATGAATATTATATTCCTTCTCCAAACAATGCTAATGAGCTTTCTAATGAACATACTAAAAGGTTTGAATGTGCTTTGCATATTTATAAATACATCAGTAACTTCATATATGCTATACATATATCTGTTTCACATGGAGGAGGAAAATGAGAACTTTTAACAACCCATCTTGTATTGCTTTCACATTGAAATTATCTCAATCATTTTCTGCACTTTCTTCTCTTTTCAAGTGAATTGCTGTTTGGATGGATGGAATCTGATAGGATTTCACTTCCTTTTCTTTGGTATATATATATTGCTTTTTTGTACATCCTTCTGTATGCCAGATTTCTGGGTTGGATTAATGATAGGCATATCCTCCAACAACTAGTAGATTTGAAACTATGCTTTTATAATTTTATGAGATTGTTTAGACCAGCATAGAGTAATCATTATTTTGCCTGTATTGTAATATTATCAATATGTTTGTACTATATTTAAATTCAGTGATACGGTGCCTTGCCAGTCATGTTGCAGTAGGTGATAATATTTGGTGTATTTGGTGCATTTTGTATTGAGTGTTGTACCTTGTTGTGGATGACATTCTTATTCAACTTCTCTTTAAAGCTAGTTATATGATTTAATTTGATTTAATTTTCTTTTTTTTTTTTATGTTGTTTTAGGATAAGCCTGATGTAAGAAATTTGAAGGGAAAGTTATGTCCTTATTATTAGAGAAACTTCGAGCCATGGGCATACAGGAGGGGGATATAGAGGAGCTTATACTATTGTTTGAGCCAGATGAAAAATGTAGACGATTCTTCATCAAGATTAATGATGATGCTTTTATGTGTGCTTGGGTCTATCGTGAACTTAGAAAAGATCCGGCAAATTGATTTTGATTTTTAGTAGATTAAAACAATCATGGAGACTTTTTACTTTGAGGAGTATTTTTTTTTTTTTTTAATGGAACTTTGACGAGTACTTCTAATTTTACTTTAATGAGACTTGGTTTTTAGTACATTAAAACAATTGTTTGTAAAATTGACTATTGATAAGTAGTTGTTTGAAACTGTTTATTTGTGATTCACTAGTTATTTGCTTGAAAAAAAGGTAAGTTTTCATGAAAAAGTGTTGCAATCAAACATCAAAAAAAGTTATTTATATGGAAAATGACCATTTTTTGCCAGAAAATAGTGATAATCAAACAAGAAAATTAGATTTTTCATGGAAAATGTTAGATTTTCCAGCCACAATATAACAGCAATCAAACAGACCCAAATTTTATTTCCATGGAAAAATTTATTTTCAACCCATTTTTTACCTTGTAATCAAACGCACTCTAAGTTCCAAACGGAGAGAAAATCTCATTCATTTCCTCCATATACCTCTTCCCTCCCTGCTCTTGGAGAAAATGATCCCATGAATGGTGTGACGGCCTATTGTGGACCGTCGATCACTAGTTGGCACACATGAGACCCACAATGTGACGGGCTCTTGGGAAATTTTTCCTCCTGTGTATTTATTGTCCAACATAAGGCTTTAATTATGGCTCCAATTGCAGCAAGAAATTGCTATTCAGCCCAAAGTGGCCCAACCCACATCTAATCTTTTGAACAGCCCAGGCTTCATTCAAACTCCAAACTCTTCAATTGTGGGTTGGACATTAGCAAACTATAGGTCCTAGCCCACCACAGAATGGCCTCTGACAGAGTCAAGTACCTCTAACTTCTCACCTTCTTTCTCTCTCTCTCTGTCCAACAAGCACTTACTTTGCTCTTAAAGCATAATTGATTACATAATCACCACGTTTTGATGTCCACAAGTTTAATGTCAGCCTATATTAGGGCTTTAAGCTAGCGCAGTGCCATTAATTTGGAAGAACAACTAATACCAAATCGGTATGTCCATAATTTAATACTAATTCATTTGTGTAATAAGGATGATTCCACACCTTAGTTTGTATGTCATAGGTTACATATTAATGGATATCATAATTGTAACATAAAAAAGTTTCTTCTAGAGTTCTAAAATATTTTTATTCTTCTAGGCGATATTAATATTAAAATTAGAGCATTAAAGTGTAAAGTAATTATACAATAAAAGAAATTCAATTTTTTAACTCCACTACTTTAATCAGTGTCCAACTTTTTTGTACATTAAAATTTTGTTTTTACTCCACGTAGTAGGGTAAGATATTGCATATTCTAATTAAGGGATAATAATAAAGTGAAGACATTTCATCTCTTTAAAATAAGGTTATTGGAATAATCTTATCAAAGACTATAATTAATTAAAATAAATGAATAAAAAAATTTATTTTACTATCGCATGGTAATGCTACCTTAGTACCTTCATCTAGTGAGTTTAAGGGAATTTTGGATAGTACTAACATATTCCACATATGAGTAAAATATCATATATTGAGAGAAGACAAAGTTCATATACTTTGTGACTATGTTCACTCACAAAGAGTACAGTAAAAAATCATGATCCAAAGAAGAAATTATGTTGATTTCTCTTCTAGGGACACGTTTAGTTGGGTGGATAATAATCTCAAATCTAATGTTATCTATCCCCATTACTAATATTCCTTGGATGGTGCTCTGTTCGTTTCACGTTTATAGCATTTTTGGAAGGAGAGAAACCTCCATAGTTGTTTACAATTCCAACACTACTCCAATTCCAATTGGATGGAGGAATATCATGACTAATGCTTCCGAAAACCGTCTAGCTTTCAAACATGAAACTGGACATCTTGTTTTCCGTAGGGATCTGATTAAATGGTGTCATCCCATTGCAAGAAAAATATGGATGGTAGAAGCAAGGGGAACCCTAACAAATTTCAAAGATGACGCAACTGGCTATGTGGTTGTATGGGGGGTTTGGCCCTTTGCATGAGTCTAGGGGGAGCTCGAGAGCATTCAAGGAGGCTTGATGATGGTGAGACAAATGTATATTGATAGGCTAATAGTCGAGATCGACTCAGAGGTTGCCTACAAACTCTTGGCTAGCTGGTGTCTTTGTAGAACATCCTCTACGTGCTTCTGACAGACTGCAAGCTTCTCAGAGAAATGTAAAAAAAAATTATGGTACATACCAAACGTGAAGTCAATAGGTGTGCAGACTGCTTAGCAAATTTAGGGGTAGATATGCCGTAAGGCTTTGTTTGGCTCGCTAACCCCCCTAACTAGTGTTTGCTGTAATTATGGTTCGGGCGTGCCAGAGCCTTGTGAGGTAGACCCAAACTAATTAACACAAAATTTCCTAGGTCACTTGTGTGAGTGATACACAAGGTTTGGAAATCTGACTTCTATCAAAACGATTGTGATGGCCAAGTAGGAAAGTACCCTTTGCCTAAGATCCTATGGCAGTATTGAACCACACAAGCCATACAAGTGATGAAAGATGAATTAAATAAAATAGACTTTTATTTAATTAAAGAAAAGAAATTACAAGAAGTAATTGAAAAGCTAGGAAAATAAAAGACTGTTATATTTGCCTAAACTAAGAATGCTAAAGGATGCATTTGGGATGCGGTTGAATGCGGTGTATCGAAGAGACGCGGAGTGCCTTTGATAGCTTGGCCTGCCTGTTCATTTATAGCGGCCATGGAGGTCTTCTAGATAAAGTAGGAAATATCTGATAAATATTATCTGGTAAAAAATACCAGTTTATTTCCATAAACTGATAATAGCTTCCATATCTTCGAAATATATATATATATGTGTATATATATTGAATCTTGAATCTGGTCCACATATTGGCTTTATTCCTCTTGCTTTGCCACCAAGTAAAAGATATAATAATATTTCCCTTTCCCTTATCAGTTAGTTTCCTAACTTTGATAGACTTGGATAGGAATTAATTACCTTATCAGATATGGTAACAATATTTAGAGAGTTTGTAGGGATTAGTACTCTTTATCTTTTCCAAATTGATTAGAACACTGACTGCACAAAATAAGTTACCAATTTGGAACAACTATGTAGTGGCCGGCTCACTTTGATATGTGCAGTGAAATGAGGTGGCAGCCCGATGGTGCAAGCATAATGGAAGCCCGATATATACACAGTCCGATGGCATTGAACTGCCAAATAAGGCCTAGCCCGACTGAATAAATACCCAAAGTTGGTCAGTCCGATCACAGTGATGCCCGATCAACTTTTGAAGTCCGATAGAATGAGCCCGAGCACTCTGACTTGGCCCTACCACGCTTGGCAATATACACAATCGGTCTATAAGTCCGAATTTACATATTAGCCAGCCCGATCAAAGAGTGATCAGTCCAAGCTCGATAGAAATAGTACTAGTGCAACGGTAGCAAGCCCGATCAACTCGTGGTTTAGCCCGACTGTAATAAGCCCGATCAACTTTTGAAGTAACCGCTCAGCCATTAATTTTGCCATCGGTCTCATGAGTCCGATTAAAAGAATTCTAATCGGCCTCTACAAACTTTGATTTAAAAAATGTATTTTTTAGGTGCAAACAACTAGCTAGTCAACCCTCTGTTGACCAGTAATAGCAGAATCGGATTTCTCCGGCATTTAGTTTGTTTTCCCAAGTATCCAAAAAAAATACTTGTTTTAGTACTACTCTATGTAAATTCCTATGTGACTTTTAGAAGTCCTATTAAATGTGGTCTACTAGCCTTCTATGCTAGTTGGACTCTACTAACTATTTAGCCAATAGAAAATTATCCCAATTAATGTATATATATATATATATATAAAAGATATACGTTATTAATTATTGAGAGAATCAATGATTGAATGGTTCATCTTTTAACAGTTATTAAATAAAGGACTTTTCATATTCAGTAATTATGAAAGTTATTACGTATTTCAAGACCATCTTTATGACAGTCATTAATATGCCCTCTTCTCTCCTCTATAAAAGGTACACTCCACCCCTTGAAAGTTAATCTCAATCAATTACAGAAATAAGAGTGTGCATAATTAAGAGACAGAGAGAAGAAAAAGAAGCCTAGAGTAAAGTTTAATCTAAGGGGTTCCAATTTCTTCTCTACCAATTTCAATGGCGAATAATGGTATGTAAATTTATCTTTGATTTGTTAAGATGTATTATATTCAAGATCTTGACATATAAAATTATTTCCGCATGATAATTTTATTAATTAAAGTCTAACAATTGATATCAAAGCACATGTTTTAAATATATGCATCTTAGAATCTAAGCTAAAGTGACAACGTGTTAATTTTGGACTAAAAAGAACACGATTCATTTTGGTTTAGTCGATCTGGTCATAGACGTAACAAGTATCCATAGATTGATGATGGATTTGTGCCTCTATGTATTA
Organism: Hydrangea macrophylla; assembly: GCA_033977485.1. Lineage (NCBI taxonomy): Eukaryota > Viridiplantae > Streptophyta > Magnoliopsida > Cornales > Hydrangeaceae > Hydrangea > Hydrangea macrophylla. Next base: position 38,689,718 of record CM066990.1, read on the forward strand.
TCATCATCATCATAATGTATATATCTATGAAGAAACATACACATACACTTCTCTTGTTAAAGACTGTTCATTGAACATGTATATAGTACAGATAGTATAGTGATTGATATCTAATATCATGACTTCAGAAAGTATGTTAGCATTGGAAGTCATGGAAACTGACTACATTTGTCATTATATTTGATTGACTTAATTTGTGATGGATTTGATTCCTGAGAAATGATCATGGGTATATAGTTTTCATTTATCATGGGTATAGTCTTCATATACATGTTATCCATGGATTCTAACTGAAAGTGAAATTCTAATTTGATTACAAGGTTAGCTAACAGTTTTTGGTATTAGATGCCAAATATTTAAATTCAGTTTACTCATCAATTCTTGAGTATTATGCAAAACTGAACGGTTAAAATTTGTAATCAAATTATTTTGCTAAAATAAATTTATGTTTTATTTATTTTATTTAAAATTTAGAGTTATTGTTAATTACTTTTGTCATTGGATAGAAATTTCAATCACATAAAAGTAGATATGAAATAATTATTGTTATTTCATTAAATTAGTGATTGAGTAAATAAATGACAATTTTAGCAATTAATTAATAACTCTAATAAAGGTGATAGAGATTATACAATTTTAGAGTAATTGCTTAAAGTAGTCATTGAATAGAAAATTCAATCACATGAAAGGAAATTAGAAATTACTATTATTTTCATTAAATTAGTAATTGAATTATTAAATGATGACTTTAGCAATTAAATAAATAACTCTAATAAAAGTTTAGAGAATATTATTGTTTAGTTTTATTTTCATATAGTTTATTAGCTTGGTAGTCGCCAAAGTGACCTAGATTAGTGAGCCTTATGAATATAAACTACATTAAAGATTAATCAAATAAGGGTGACATAAAAGACAATAATATTCTCAATGGCAGTCATAGTTGGTAGATTGGGACTAGCCAAACACTACAAAGCTGCAAAATTAGGAGCACTAGGAATGCAAGTGGATGAATCCTTCTTAGTACAGTTTATTCTCAACTCACTCCCTTCTCAGTTTGGTCCATTCAAAATTCATTATAATACTCATAAAAGATAAGTGGAATTTGAATGAGCTGACTAGTATGTGTATTCAAGAGGAAGTGAGATTAAGGAAAGAATGACTTGTGGACAGGCAGAATCGGTCGTTCACTCTTTCGGTTTGTTTTGAAATTGATTTGGATCAAAGAAAGAAAAGGAAGGTCTGTTGAAAACAGATACAGAGTCGCCACTTGGTCTTTAAGGAACCAAGAAACCTAATTTTGACTCACCCAAATGGATAAAGGGCACCGGCCTTTCATAACCAAAGAACTTGGCTCGGGGTTTTGGTACAAGAGAGGAAGGAGCCTTTGTCGCGACTAAAACACCCTCGACTCGCGCCGTCTTTTGACGGGCCTCAATTAGCATCCAAATAATTATCTTATACTATGTTTGGTTCGAAAATTAATACTATGATAGTATATTACATCACATAAGAAACTTGAAATGGAAGATCAAAAGATAAGATATCATTCATAAGATCTAAGCCAAGTATCACACAATGCAAAGTGAAAGATCACACAAACAAACCTAGGAAAAATCGTCTAATGACATATCAAGTAATAAAGTTTTCCTAATCTAAGGAGGCATGAATTGTTCTTGGAACAAATAAACAAAGAAAACAAAGTATGCTTAGCAAGCTAGTATGATGCATGTTAATCTTTGGGAAAAGAAGACCTCTCAATCCCCGGTACGGATGAGAAATGAAGATTAGATCGAGGGGAAGCATGAACATGTGATCAAGTTCATTCCTTATAATCTTCTTAGATTAGGAGTCACAAAAGCCTCAAATCTTACATGGATGCAATGTATGATCCTAAAATGTGCAAAGGTTGTAGTGTGTTTGTGTACATGGACTTTCTAAAGTGACTTAAAAGTCTAAAATATGCATGAATTCATGGGGGAAATCATCATAGGATATGTACAAATATGGTATGGACCACTTCCTAGAATATAAGCTAATTTGAAGTACATATAAGTATCAAATCAAATGATGGAAGTAAAAGTATACTTACTGTGAATAGTGGACAGAACAGTGACTTGATCTTGTGGAAATTGAAAACTAGGGTTAGAAATGTTTTCAATGAACAATTTTTTAGGGAGATAATTCTTATTGTGTCTAGAATGCAAATCAAAAAGCCAATCCTCTATAACTATTACATATTGAGAGAAATCATATAAACAATAGAGGTTACTCAGAAACAGAGTCCGTACTGTCAACTGAAATGTTTAAAAATATTAGAAAATGAAATCAAAACATCTAGATGCCCATATCATACAGAAAGTTCCCTAAGACACTGAAGGTCAAGGGAAAATGAGTTGGGACCACTCGTTTTGGAAAAGTTTTTTGTAAAACAAGTTGAAATGCAACCACGCTGCTGTGACAAAAAAATAGAATGTCTGGAAGGAATGTTTGGGTCCAAATGGACTCCTTCCAAGTGTTTCCAAGTCAAACCAAAAATCATGGGTGTTCTCTAATGAGTTAGGAAGGCTTTCCAAGTGGTCTCATGTTAATACTTTGAGTATTGAATCCTGGGGAAATCTTTGAAATCAGATTGTTCACTGTTTTGAAGATTTTGGGAAGAATTAGGGTTTAATTCTTTAAAATCAAAATGAGGGAGGGGTTTTGAAATAGAGATTTTGAAAGTGTATTTTCAACACTTAAATGGAGATAACTTCAAGAATACATAGAAATGTATTGAAGTTGAAATCATCATCTATCAAACATGCTTTTGAGGTCAAGAGCTATACTATCCATAAGGATTCACTCACCTCAAACTTCATATCATCATTTAGATAATAATGAACTAGTAAGTAAACAAAGAAAAAAAATAAAAAAGAAATGAGGTGAAGAGAGATGAACATTCATATAAACAAGCATATAATAACAATCAATAGATGATAATCAATGTGATTTTAGACTTGTAGCTTGGTGTTTCACTCATATATGGTGACTTTGGACATGGAAGTAGCTTCCTATCTCATAAATGCTTACTAAAATGGTGGTTGGATGTATTGAATGTGAAATAAATGGGAGTAATGAAGTAGAAAACAAAGTTTAGAACTCACTTTTAAGTTGAAAATCAAAGGAGAAGCTTCTTTTCTCACTATCCTAACCTTATCTCTACAACTTTCTCTAAGCTTTTGTTTGCACCCCCCAAAATGAGAAGTTAAGGGGGGTTTATATAGGCTAATTTGGAAGGAGTTTGGGATTTCAAAAGTGCTCCCATTGGTCCCAAACATCTGTTAACATAGAACTATATCGTTTTGGTTTTTGATTATTCAATTTGGAGCCCCAAAAGAAATTACAAAAATGGACTGTTCTGGAAGGGAGTGTCGCGGCGGTACTAGGCCTATGCCGCGGCGGCAGTGGGCCAGTGCCGCTGTTGCACTGCTCCTCTGATGCCCAGATAATGCCATTTAGGCCCCCAGAGGTTCGGGTATTCGCAAAAAGGCCCTATTTCGTCCAAAATTCATAGAAAATGCGTATGTACTCCAAACTGAGATTGTGATATACCGTTGGAAAGTTAATGGAGTCTACTTTAATAAAAAAAAATAGTTGGAGATACGTTACTTTGAAAAGTTTTGCGGCATTCGCGATAAAAGCCGATTTGATCGCCTTTTCACCTTCAGAAATTCATAATAAATTCGTTTTAAATCCAGGAATTATGTGCGATATATCATTGGAAAGCAATTGACCTCTAGTATCCATGAAAAATGTTTGAAAAATGATACGGTGCCCCGGTTTTAAAGTCAACTTTTGGTCAAACTGGTCAAACCAAGGACCTTCAAGAAGTTCTGGAAACTTCTGGGAACTCCCGAGAGATGACGTTTTTGTCTGATTTTCTTTTAAAACTCGTTTTAGTACTTTCCACATGATCTAGAATTATCTCAAAAATTTTCGGCCAATTTGGACGATTTCAGTCAAACCTGGTCGATCCTTGGTCAAACCGGTCAACCCTGAGAACTTCCGGGACTTCCGGGGGTCTCTGGGAGCTGACTATTTCATCTAATTTTACTTAAAAAAACTCATATTATGACTTTCCTTACAACACAACATGTTTCCAGAACTTTTGGTCCAAATCCGGGAGTGTTTGGGCTTTTAGGAGCATTTTTGTTATTTGTACCACTTTCTGAGCATTTCGAGAGATAGAATTAACTTCTAGTAGTGGTGTCAATCGACCCGACCCGCTTTTTTGGGCTAAAAGGCCCGCTAGGCCCGGTTCACATACCCCGGGCCGGGGTGGACACCCATCCTTTCGTCTATGGCCCGACCCGAAATAGTGAAAAAGCCCGGCCCGGCCCGAAGCCTGCCACGGCCCACTTTAAAAATAGAAGAAAGCCCGCTAGCCCGTCCGGCCCGGCCCGGCCCGATGTCTGGCCCGCTAGGCCCGGGCCACCGATCTGGGGCGGACACACCTCCTCCACTCCCAAGCCCGGCCCGACCCGGCCCGATGTTTGGTGAAGCCCGGTTCGGCCCGGCCCGAAGCCCGCTCGGGGCTCGCTTTGACCGAGCCCGGCCCGGCCCGTTTGACACCTCTAACTTCTAGGAGTCCTTCTGAGTCTTTTTCGATCATTGTGAACCACCAAGCTATGGGTCTCCTAAATCTGATAGCTGACAAAATGGGGTGTCTACAGGACCCCACTCTATATTGGTTTGTGACTCATGAAGCTAAAAAAAAAGGAAAGTTTGTGAAAGGAAAGAGGATTCCACCAAAGAAAGGAGATGGACCCTGGAAAAGTAGCCAGGGCCATGGAAAGTCTATTGTCACGTGTTATTTTTGTGGCAAGAAAGGACATGTGAAGAAGGACTGCAGCAAGCGTAAAGCTTGGTTCGAAAAGAGAGGTATCAATCTTTCTTTTGTATGTTATGAATAAAATCTTACTAAAGTTCCTTCTAATACTTGGTGGATTGACTCTGGGGCCTCAACTTACATAACAAATTCAATGCAAGGATTCCTTACAACTCAGAACCCGAAGGAAAGTGAACGATTTATCTATATGGGGAACCGTCTCAAAGAAGAAGTTGTATTTGTTGGAACCTACCGCCTACTCTTGGAGACGGGTCATTAGATGGATCTTATGGACACTTTTTATGTACCTTCGATTTCTAGGAATTTGGTTTCTCTATCCAGATTAGATGTTGCTGGATATTCTGTTTTATTTGGTTGTGCGAAACTTATTTTAATGTATAACTCTATTATGGTTGGTTCTGGTATTTTATATGATGGTCTTTATAAAATTTCCTTGCATCATGAGTTTGCACAATCTTTAATAGCCCTGCATTCGAATGTTGGTTCAAAACGAGGTCTAATTAATGAAAACTCTTCAATCTTGTGGCATACAAGACTGGGGCATATCTCCAGGGATAGAATTGAGAGATTGGTGAAAACTGGGATTTTGGATCACCTAGACTTCACTGATTTTTAAGTGTGTGTGGAATGCATTAAAAGAAAAGCAAACCAAACACACTAAGAAGGGTGCCATAAGAAGTACTAACCTTCTTGAGATAATTCATACAGATATTTGTGGACCACTCTCCATTCCATGTTTTGCTGGAGAAAGATACTTTATCACCTTTATAGATGATTTTTCTAGCTATGGTTATGTATATCTAATACATGAAAAGTCTCAGGCCGTTGACATCCTTGAGGTGTACATTACTGAGGTTGAGAGGCAGTTAGATAGAAAGGTTAAAATAATGAGATCTGATTGAGGTGATGAGTTCTATGGTAGATATGATAAGACAGGACAAAATCCTGGTCCATTTGCCAAATTTCTTGAAAAGCATGGCAATTGTGCTCAATACACAATGCCAGGTATGCCACAACAGAATGGAGTTGCTGAAAGGTGTAATCGTATACTTTTGGATATGGTTAGGAGTATGATGAGTGTCACGCCCCAACGTAGCATAAATATGGAAAGCGTTTAATTTCCTTTATGGACCCGTAGGTTGCGACAGTTTGAAGGATCGATTCCGTCCCAAACGTCGAACAACAAAAACATAATAATCAGAGCAGAGCAATCAAGGCTTACAATATTTTTCTAACTTAATAGTTATTACAGCACGGGGTCTCTAAAGGCACAAATCGCCTTAAATCAAAACAATAACGTAACATCTATTACAGTCATCCTTATTACATAATTCAGTTTATAACTTAAAACATATAAAAGTAAATTCTCTTTCCAGCAGTGTTTCTCAATTTGCATAGTCGTAATGTTCCGCTTGATCAAAACCTGAAAAGCTTGAACACGAATGTCTAGGGCGCATCAACGCCGTCAGCTTCAAGAAGCTGGTGAGTATTACAAACATAACTTTGAATGTAGCACATACTCATTTACCATTTTTCAATTTCCCTTTTAATTTAACAAGTTTACATTAAATAAAGAGTCCATTTTTAAGAAAACAACCACAATATCATTTGAAAGCTTTAATTCACATATATGTGATCGTGTATGAAAACAATGGACCATCTCATCTTACCGACTCTTTTCTCTCGAAAAACACAATAACCCACTATCTCACACTAGTATTTTTGAAATACTCCGATAGCCACACTTTAGCACAGGGGTGCCAGGGAATGTCTAGTTTGCCTCACACTTTAGAACGGGGTGCCAGGGAATGTCCAATGCCTCACACTTTGGTACCTAATCCGCCTCGAAAATACATCACACAGTATCCAGACTCGAGTACTAGGGAGTGTCCGTAGGCCACACTTTAGCACTACCATGGGTGCTAGGGAATGTCCAAGTTTGGCGTCACACACTTTAACGCTTCCATGGGCATCAGGGAGTGTCCAGTTTTGCCACCGTCGCATTTCAAAGACACTTTCGCCACAATCTCAACCACAACACACTTTGGTACTCACTTACCAGGGAATGTCCACAATACAATCTTAACCACACTCTCTTTACCACACTGACCATTACTCTTTTCCACACTGACCAACACTCACACTCACCATGCATGTACAACTGACGTCATATGAATGTTGTGCAACTGTAAACAGAACATATGAAATGCCAGGATTGATAACCATGTATATTTGAAAAGAATCGAAATCATAATCGTCCCTAAATGACCAATCATACCCAAAATATAATCTGTTTTAACATTTTTCGCAAACAGGGCCTTAAAGACCCACAAGTTAACAACCAAACAGTTCCTTAACATGAAATAAGCAAAAACTAGAAACTGTCAGAAGTCGCGCGCGCGGGTCGCTCACGCGATTTACTCATTTTCCCGTGTTATTATATAAACTTTCCTTACAGCCTGGAAACACACAGCTCGCGCAAGCGGGCCACTCGCGCGATTTGCCCATTTTTCAATTTTCTTTTACAAAACTTTTCTGTCTGCCTGGGAACACAAACCTCGCGCGCGCGACCCTCGCTCGAGCGATCGCGTGCGTGAGTTCAGGCAGAAGCTTCGTCTTCTTCGCTGGTTTTCCCCTGTTTCAGAAATTAAGGGGTCTTTTGACCTTTTTTGCAATTTGGAAGTAAATAGGACATGTAATATATGATTTTCTTCGATTTCTCGCAAGGATTAAGAATCTATGATCAATTTTATTTGAATCGATCCGTAGCTCTCGGGTTTTACAAAATACTGGGAGTTGACAGAAACTTCGTTTTAATCATACCTCGCGATACTAACAAATTAAGCTTTAATATTCCAACCGTATACTCTGCATACTATAATCTTTCATATTTCATTCAGAAAATGAATTTTGATTAAGTTTGGAAAATCCATGTTTTTCAAGCTTAAGTTTCAAACGTAAGTCATCAATGGAGATTTTCAAATTAAGCTATTCCAAATAGAAAATACAATCTGAATTACATTCTAGGTGAGTTTAGAATACGCACTGGGATTGAGAGTGAAGAGTTGGTTGAGAAAGAAATGGCAAGCTAAGAATATTCAAACCCAAGCTTTGGCTATGGGGATTGAGAAGCTTTCTCTCTCTATAAATTCTGTAGGAGTTCTTTGTGATCTCTCTAAACTCTCTCAATTCAGTTTGTAAAATCTAAAGAAGATTCAAGATTGTGAAGTGAAGGAGTGTATATACATAGAAATCAAATTTGAACTACTTGGAGCCCAAGTTCAACCTCATACACTCAACAAATCCTATTTTGTTTTTCAATTTATCAATGTTGTAGAATAAACACACAAATACATACGCATACACATCTTCTACATATTTGAAGAGGCAATATAGGCTAATAGGGGTCAAGACAAGAATGTTGTTTGGGTAATAGAGCTTATGGCACAACATTAACATACCCAAAGTAAGTCTAACCAAACAAGGTACAAGCTAGTTGACTAGGAATCACTTATGATGTTTGGGAAAACAACTTATGGCTCATAAATCAAGCTCATCAATTGAGCATTGCCAAACAAATCTACCCAATCATTGCTTGCCATAAATGGAATAAAGCAAATATCAAATCCAACTTTATGTCACTTCCAAAATCTGTGGAAATTCAACACAGCACGGACAGTTTTAAACATAAACTGGTATTTCTGTGGCACGGTGATCACCTCAAAAATACAAAAAATTAATTTTAACGTAGAAAATGATCTTCCAGTTTTATAAAGATACAGTTTGAGTTAAAAGAAGAATATTTCTACCATTTTGAAATACAGATTTCAAATCCAATACAGGTATTTCTAAATTTTATAAAATCGCAGTTTGACCCCAAAAAGAATTTGGACATGAAACAACTCAAGAAATAAAATATAGAACATGAGAATTGTAATTAGAATAAAAGCAGACAATGCAAATTAAATTTAAATGTGATAATGCAAATATGAATAATTTAATAGAAATGCAGGTCGTTACAATGAGTTTTTCAATTGTACCTGATTCATTGTAGGGTGAAGCATTAAAGACTGCAATGTATATCTTGAACAGGGTTCCTAGGAAGGCTGTCTCAATAACTCCTTTCGAGTTGTGGACTGATAGAAAGTCTAGTTTGAGACATTTACATGTTTGGGGTTGTCCAGCAGAAGCAAGGATCTTCAACCCACATGAGAAAAAGTTAGATTCACGAACCATATCTGGATATTTCATTGGTTATTCAGATAAGTCCAAAGAGTACAAATTTTATTGTCCTACCCATAGTACGAGGATTGTGAAAACTGGTAATGCCAGATTCTTAGAGAATGGCGAAGTTAGTGGGAGTGATGAATTAAGAAAGGTTAGTCTTGAGGAACTAAGAGTCGATATCCCACCACCCTTTCCTCCTCGAGAAATTGTTATTCCTTAAGCTATTCAACCAGTTGAGGGAAATGAATAACATAATGGAAATGATTCACCACTTCATAAGGATGTTGCCATTGAAAATAATGTAGTACCACCACAACTGGAAATTTTGAGGAAATCTCAGAGGGAAAGGAAATCTGCCATTTCAGATGATTATGTAGTGTATCTACAAGAATCTGATGTTGACATTGGGATTTATAAGGATCCGGTTTCACTTTCACAAGCCATGGAAAGTGATAATTCTAGTAAATGGATCGATACTATGAATGAAGAGTTGAAATCGATGGACCAGAATGGTATCTGGGATCTCGTTGAATTGCCTAATAATTATAAGAAAGTCGACTGTAAATGGGTTTTTAAGACCAAGCGAAACGCTAAAGGCAATATCGAGAGATATAAAGGCCAAACTTGTGGCTAAAAGTTTCACTCAGAAAGAAGGCATTGATTATAGAGAGACCTTATCTCCGGTATCTAAGAAGAACTCATTTAGAATTATCATGGCACTTATAGCTCATTATGATCTATAGTTACATCAGATGGATGTAAAAACCACCTTTTTAAATGGACATTTGGATGAGGATAACTACATGGAACAACCTGAAGGGTTCATAAAGAAAGGAAAATAACATTTGGCTTGCAAATTAAAGAAATCCATTTACGGTCTTAAACAAGCTTCCAGGCAATGGTATATAAGGTTTAATGATACCATTGCTACTTTTGGATTCAAGGAAAACACTGTTGATCAATGTATTTATCTAAAGATCAATGGGAGCAAGTTTATCTTTTTAGTCCTGTATGTGGATGATATCTTGTTAGCCAGTAGTGATCTTGGTTTGTTGCACAAAACTAAGGATTATCTTTCTAAGTGTTTTAAGATGGTTGATATGAGTGAGGCATCCTATGCCATTGGCATAGAGATCTTTAGGGATCGATCTCGAGGATTGCTGGGATTGTCTCAGAAAGGTTATATCAATCGAAGTCTTGGAAAGATTTAATATGCAGTTGTGTTTAGTCTGTGATGCACCTATCATGAAAGGTGACAAAATAAAAGTCAGTGCCCTAGGAATGACTTAGAAAAGGAACAAATGAAGAAAGTTCCATATGCATTAGCTGTGGGGAGCTTAATGTATGCTTAGACTTGTACCAGACAGGATATTAGCTTTGCAATTAGAATGTTAGGTAGATATCAAAGTAATCCAGGAATGGAACACTGGAACTCAGCAAAGAAAGTTATGCAATATCTTCAAGGGACGAAGGATTATATGCTCACATATAGGAGATCAGATCAGTTAGAAGTGGTCGGGTACTCAGACTCAGATTTTGGTGGTTGCTTAGATAGCAGAAAGTCCACATCAGGCTTTGTGTTTCTGCTAGCTGGTGGAGCAATCTCGTGGAAAAGTGTGAATCAGTCCATTATTGCTTTATCCATCATGGAGGCCGAGTTTGTAGCATGTTTTGAGGCCATAAGTCATGCTTTATGGTTGCAGAGTTTTATTTCAGGACTTGGTGGTGTTGACTCTATTGCCAAGCCGCTGAAAATTTATTGTGACAATACCTCAGTAGTTTTCTTCTCTAAGAATGGAAAATACTCTAGTGGTTCCAAGCACATGGAACTTAAGTACTTGGTTGTTAGAAAAAGAGTCCAGAAACAGCAAGTGTTAATTGAAAATTTAAGCACTGCTCTTATGATTGCTGATCCATTGACTAAGGGATTACCTCCAAAGACATATAAGGAACATGTTGTAAGGATGGGTCTTTTGAGTAATCAATGATGTAAATGATGAATATTTCAGTTGTAGAGTAATTGACACTTATGCGCAATTAAAGTTTGTTTCTTTTATTTTTTGTTTTCAATTATATGTGCACAATTTATGTTTTATTGTTTGATAAATAGGAAATGTCTTAACAAGACACATTACATGGGCATTACAAATAATAGACTAAGGTTAGTACAGGTTATTAATGGCATGGTGTATGGAAGGGAATACGACACAAATGTTGTACAACCGCTATATGACTCACATTGATAGTCTATGCTAATCTTAGGATAACAGTAACTGACAGTTTGGGTGTATTAGCTAATTTCGGAAATTTGTGATCACGTATTAAAGTTTTATACGTGGAATCCAACTAAGTCAAGTATCATAATCGGTCTAGTGGATCAAGTGGGAGAATGAAAATTCATATGTGACTTTTAGAAGTCCTATTAAATGTGGCCAACTAGCCTTCTATGTTAGTTGGACTCCACTAACTATTTAGTCAATAAAAAATTATCCCAATGAATGTATATATATATATATATATACAAAAGATATACGTTATTAATTGTTGAGAGAACTATTGATTGAATGGTTCACCTTTCAACAATTATTAAATAAGGGACTTTTCATATTCAGTAATTATGAAAGTCATTATGTATTCCAAGACCGTCTTTATGACAGTCATTAATAGGCCCTCTTCTCTCCTCTATAAAAGGTACACCCTACCCCTTAAAAATTAACCTCAATCAATTACAGAAATAAGAGTGTGCATAATTGAGAGACTGAGAAAAGAAGAAGAAGCCTAGAGTAAATTAAAGTTTAATCTAAGGGATTCCAATTTCTTCTCTACCAATTTCAATGACGAATAACGGTATGTAAATTTATATTTGATTTCTTAAGATGTATTATATTCAAGATCTTGAAATATAAAATTATTTCCGCATAATAGTTTTATCAATTAAAGTCTAACACTCTCTTTTCCGATTTTCAAGACATGGGTATTTATGATCTATATACTTGATGCCCAGTTTTCTGCTATGTTCATGTCAAACAAAGAAATTGTCTCTTTGTTGAACAAAAACTTTGTGGTGGTTTCTTACCAAAATGTCAAATGGCAAACCTGACCATGGGACTTATTCCAGGTGGTTTTATCCCATTTCTTTTAAGTAGGAGGTGGGGAGTTTGATTCCCCTTGTGGGGAGTTTATTTCCTCCTTAGTCATTTATAAGAATAAGTTCCTTTGAAGTAGACCCCTAACCCCCCTTAACTGTTTGAAAGTGTGTGTGCGACGGTTACCGATGCTTTTAACTCGAGAAAAAAAAAAAATCAAATGGCAAACCTCATAATTATGTTAAGGCATGATGTTGCTTCCTTTTTTATTTACTTATTTTTTTATATATGGTTAGGTTAATTTGAAGTAGTACAATGCACATGCAAAGCATTATACAGATTAAAAGTTGTTGCATGGGCACTTTTTTTTGTTGGGGGTAATGGTTACATCAACTTGTCCGGCCTTTATTTAGTGCTACATGTTTGCTACCTAATTTTCATCTGCCATTGAACACCTAATAATTTAGAGGTGGTAATTCGGGTTACACGGGTCGTAATCGGGTCATAAATGAGTTGCGTAATTTTGGGTTGATTTTTCGTTTTGAGTATTATTCAATAAAAAATATTAAATATTTTTATTTAATCGTGTCGTGTCGTGTCATAATCGAATTGTCTCAGTAAAACGGGTTGCCGTGTCAAAAATTACCGTCCCTACCTAATATAGAATTGGGTCATCAAACATCTTATTTAAATCACAATAGTTTGTTCAAATACCAAAAGATTCAGAGAGATATTTGCAAAAACAAAAACTTTAGTAACGTTTTGAGTAGATGAATTTAGTTCTGGCTGCCATTCTGTGGATGTGGATAAAAATTGGATGTTTTTAAATTGATTTTTAATCGATTTTAGAATATCAATGCGACCCTACCAAGTCTAGAAAAAAGTGTCATTAGGGCTAGATGACTTTTTTTTTTTTAAACCCTTTTGGTCGGAAGATAGGAGGAGACTTTGGTTTGGTCACTTTTTTAGACTTACAATCACCAGAGATTATGATAAAAGAAGAAAATACATAATTGGATTTTCACCTTAGCTGTTAAAAAGTCAAATAAGACCTCAAAAGCTCAAATCCACTACTCATACTTGTTTTAAAAAGTCAAATTGTTAGGGGGTCGCTATTCCGCATGTCCAAGAACGACAAACAAGCAAAAACAGGCCCAATCAAGTACACTAAATGTATTCATTTATTTCCATTAAAAAAAATGTATTCATTTAATAATTATTGAAGTCAGGCTTTTAGCCAAAAAATTACTCATTCCGTCCCATATAAAGAGTTTCTTTTGGGAATTCTAACTTATTAAGGAGACAGTCTTGATTTTGGTGAGATTTTTAACTTTTCAACATTGCCCTTTTTGAAATTCAAAATTGTAGTATCACATCAAAAAAAAAAAAGGGAAGAGTTAGATATAAAGGGCAAATTTGGAAAGTGTGTATTAAAGTACTTTGACTTTTCAAAGAGAACTCTTAAAATGAGACATCAAAAAATGGCATCAAAGACTCTTAATATAGGACAGAGGGAGTACTATTTACCATTTTCTGAAAAAAAAAAAAAAATACTAAAATCAAGTCATCTAATGTACGACAAATCTCTCTCTCTGTCTCTCTCTCACTCTTTCAAAAATTGAATGTGGCATCCAAGGAACTCACTGCCCCCCAGTCTTAAAAAGAACCTAGATTGGTTGTATCAAACCCTAAACAAATCTAAAAGCAAAAAGGGCAATTAAGGAGAGTATCCAATAAGTAGATCCGGTTATATTAATATATAGAGTTTATTGCTGGTCTTAAGGGTAACATAATATAAACATATATGTGTGTCTATCTTGGGTCTTGCTAGGGGCACTAATAACTTTCACTAACACTTATTAACACACTCTATCTCTCTTCTAGTGATTCTACAGGATCCGGACTGATTGGTTGTAAATTACTCGTCTATCTTTTGACATGTGTGTGTATAAGCCTATCAGGTGCCTTGTAGGTGTTATTTGCTAAATATGTTTCAGATCCTATACAAATTTTCTTAATGTAATCAGGAATAGCCGAATATGCATTTCATGCTATAGATTAATTGGTATATATGGTCGCAGGCATGGATCATAGAAAAGCCAATACTTTGCTGCCACATCACTTAAAATTTGCGGTGCTCGTCCTTAAGGACACAACAATAGATTTCTGTCAAATCTCACATTTCCATCAAATAAATGAAACAATGATCAACTATAGACCATTCGCTAGATAAGAAATAATTATGCATTTGAATGTCCATAGAATTATAAATTAAGCTATTTAGAATTGACCACAAGGAAAAAAAGAAGAAGAAGAAAGAACAGACTAATTATGTATCACCAATTCAGTGGTATTTGGTAATCAAAATAACAAATTTCACGTTCTTTAGAAAACTCGAATACGATAATTTCTCAGGAAGTAAAAATATCCTAATTCGAGATAGAGAAATTTTGTCTTGTACAACTCTTCCTTGTTAAGTTATCGTGAGACTCTCTCCCCTCTCCAGTAATTTACACACACGTAGCTAGGTAAGGCTACAAATTAGGCTATTTATATTAGAATTAACCAAAATAGTACATAAGTTTAAATTAAATTATCTACAGATTTACCAATTTCAAATCAAGGACAACCAAACTCACTCCATTATTGGACATATGCTAATTGGTATAGCAAACAATACTGGTACAATACAAGCGACATATGAATTCTAAATTCAAAATACTTAAAATCAACCAGATCAAGGAAAGGCCACAAGACTGTGCTAGCCAATCTCGGGATTGCATTCACGTCCTAACTAACAGAACTCATTATAATTCAAAATTAATTATAAAAACACCTTCGCGCAGGTATGAACACACTAAAAAACTCCCAACTATATTCTCCTTCAGTTGCTAACTGTTTGTGATGAATTTCTCCAGCCAACAAGGAAGTGCCACGAAGGATTCGACGTGGCAAGGCAGTTCACTAAGTGGATTTAGCATGGTGACAGTTACTAGCAGTTTGACCATTTCGTTCTGTTTGAAAGAGTAATTGCTGAGGGACACGCGTTAACAGTGAAGAATAACTGAGAGCAGGTGTCAACTCAAGACAATGCCACGTGAATTGGCAGTTACCAGTTTGAAAATGAGAGGGAACATTCAAACAAGACTACTGTGAAGCCTCGAGTATTATAAATAGAAGAAGTCTGTGATCAACAAGGACAATCAATCAACATCATCTAATACACTTCTATACTTTTACAAATACTATATTTTTATCAGTACTTTTAGAGTTCGAATTGGGACACCTTCAAAGTTATCTTTAAGGTTAGATTGTAATTTGTTTTACTTAATAAAATAGCCTATTACCTTATTATTTCCTTTACTTTACTGTTCTTTCATAGGAGTAGCTATACTTTAATTAGTTCGAAGTTCTTTTAGTCATATCTTTACATATTTAAAGTCCTTGTTAAGACATCGAACGTCACCACAATCTCCTTGGTGAGGCGCTGTTTAGATTTTACACATTGACAATTTGCTTGCCTGGCATGCTCGCACATATGTAATTTTTCAACCAAACATTTTTGGCACACCCGATGGGACTCTAGTGTAAAAAGATGACAACAGAAACCTTTGAAACAATAGGTCTGTTGATAACGCCAATATTGGTGTTAATAACGTTGAAATTGGTGGTTCTCCACACCAATATCCACAAAGCAGTAACACTGAGAATCATGTAAATAATGAAAACTCAGTAATAGGAGTTGAAAATTTGAACCCGAATCCAAGCAATGGAAATGTGGGTTTTCAACATGATCTGGTGAATCAATTGACACCAGTGTTCGAGCATTTGGGAAATATGATTCAGAGCGTTAATAATCTGATTAATTCCCTTAATAATAACATACCATGTAACGCCCTGTATTTTATTATCATTAATAAATAAATATTGCGTTTCATTTCTATGAGTATGTTAATCTAATTTCTCTTTGTAATAATTATCTGGGGTCAAACTGTAATTTCTAAAATATTTTCTATGGTTTCAAAATCGATATCTATATTTTTGTATAACCGGGAATTTAATTCCTATGTTAATATAATTTTCTGCATTTTATTTTCAACCGTAAAATACCAGTTTATGTTTTAATCTGCGCCTTATACCGCGTCTTGGGTGAGGGAGCACGTGAGCTCAACCTCACCGGGTATTTTCTACCCATTGCTTGGAGCCCAAAACATTGGGTTTATATATATACGTTGCTCTCTCTCTCTCAATCACACAGTGTCTCTCATTCTCTCCCACACAACTCTCTGCATCTCTAAATCTCCCTCATTTCGCTCAATCTTTCTCTTATTCTCTCAAGATCACACAACACACACACACATACAGATTATATACTATATACATACACACATACATAGATATATAGCTATATATATCTCAAGATCAAGAGAAATCGGAGGAGAATTCTATCGGCGGAATTATCGGCGGAAATTTATCTGTCTCAAATTCTCTGTGTAATTGCCCTCTGTGAGTATTATAAACTCACTCCCAATGTATATATATGTGTATTGCAGTATGTATATGTATGTATATATATATATATGAAATCACCATTAAAGCTTAAAATTGGAGTTTTGTCAAACTCAACCAAATTCAATTCCGTGAATTGATTTTGGAAGATCTTTGTCCCAATAGATTACGGTTCGAATCCTACGCAGTAATTCATCCATATCGCGACGTACCGTTGATTTTAAGTTTTGACACCCTCACTTTAATCGCGAATATTTAGAGATATAATCCGTGTTAGTTAAAATTGATCGCGTATTCTTAATCTACGTGGAAAACCGAAGAGATTCATATATTACATGTCCTGGTACGAACAGAAAACAGAAATGGGTAAAATTCAGTTTGAAAACCAGAAACAGGGGAAAAACGAAGAAGATGGCATTCTGCAAGAACTCGCGCGCGCGACCCACTCGCGCGGACCATCCCCCCCCTTCGCGCGCGCGATCCGCTCGCGCGACCTGTTTTTCCCCTTCGCGCGCGCGATCCGCTCGCGCGATTTGTTCTCCCCTTCGCTCGCGCGACCCGCTCGCGCGACCTGGCAGTTTGAGCAGTTTCTATGTTTTCTTATTAGGGACTGTTTGGAAAATGTTTTAAAAGTTTTTAAAGAACAGTTTGGCAAAAAAATATTGTTTTAAAGGTCTATGTTTTAAGAATTGTACGAAATAGAACAACTAAGGCCAAAATTTATGCTCATAGGATTATCCGGCTTTGTGATTTATTAATGGTGTTATTTATGAAACATTGACATACATATTAGGGTTGAGGTTGTGTCAACATGCATGTGTGTGAGAAAGCGTGAAAAGAGTAAAGGGTGGCGGTCTGGTGTGCGACCTCAATATCGATCGGATAGTATTCCTGGTATTGGAGGCGACAGTGTTGTGTACGACTTAGATATCGATCGGATAGTATTCCTGGTATCTAAGGCGTGCGTTTCGGATATTGATCGGATAGTATTCCTGATATCCGAAGCGATGGTGATAGTGTGGTGTACGGCTTAGATATCGATCGGATATTATTCCTGGTATCTAAGGCGCTTGTTTCGAATATTGATCGGATATTATTCATGGTATCCGAAATGATGGTATTGAGTGTGGCTTAGATATCGATCGGATATTATTCCTGGTATCTGAAGCGATAGTTTGGTGTGCTGTTTTGGATATCGATCGGATAGTATTCCTGGTATCTGAGATAATGGTTTGGTTGTGTTGAGTTTTGTTGAGAGAAAAGAGTCAGAAAGATGAGATAATACATTGTTCATGCATGGTCGCATAGTTATTGCTTTCTTTATTCCCCCATGGCTTATGTTGGAATTGGAACCTTGAGACCATTGCTTTTAAAGTTGATTTGCACTATTGGTTATATGCATATATACATTGCGAGTACTTGTTTATTTTGCTCACCAGCTTTTATAAGCTGACGGCGTTGATGCGTCCTGGACTGTATGTCCAGATTTTCAGGGTCAGGAGCAGCCAGGGTATTTTGACTATGCTACTTAGAGTCAGGAGACTTTCCAGGAGGCTGCTTTATATTTCCTATGTCTTTTAATTTGGGTTTGTAATAAACTAGCTTTAGACATTTGAATAAGGCGTTTTGTGCCTAAGTTTATGACTGCTGTATTAGTTAGTAAGTTTTAATTGTGGAGGTTATGTTTTGTTAGTATCCTTTGCTCTAGAAATGTTGTTAAGTTATTTGTTGCAGGGACAATTGGTCATACTCACTTGTCACGACCTACGAGTCCATAAAGGAAATTAAATGCTTTCCTGAATTATGCTACGTCGGGGCGTGACATACCACATCTTCCACCAATAATGGTGTCAAGTGGTAATCCTTCTGTGATTAGACAGAATAGAAGAGATCTTTTTCATGGCTTATTTCAGCCAAATCCTTCAGTTCATGCAAATGAGCCTCCCTTTGGGCCTAATTCACAAGAAAGTTTCTATATGCCTGTCCCTAATCCTACTATTTCAATGTTTGAAGGGACTCAAGGGTTGCATATAGGACATGGTCAAGATCAGATCTATAGACCAATGAATATCGAAGAACCTAGGCCTAGGGAAAACATAATATGCCAAAATAGGAGAGTGAATAACAATACTACATTTGAACCAGACCCTACTGGAATAGAAGTGGGTCAAAGGAATGAAATTCCTAGGAGGGTGGATAATGTTCTCCAACCACCTCCAATATCACCAATGAATCCTCCTTTGGTTCAACCAGGTTATCAACAACCACCTAATATGGTTGATAGAAATGACATAATCAATTTAATCCATGAAGTTTGTGGACCCATGGCTCGGGGGGTACAAACTCCAGTATATAAGAAACCTTATCCTAACTGGATTGATAGGATTGAATTTCCTAGGGGATTCAAATTCCCTACCTTTACTATGTTTGCTGGAGATGGGAGTCAATTTACAGTTGAACATATAGCAAAATTTATCATTCAGTGTGCTGATGCAGGAAATAATGAATACCTTAGACTTCGTTTATTTCCTACTTCATTGACAGATATAGCATTCACATGCTTTATCAATTTGGCTCCTAATTCGATCCATAATTGGACACAGATGGAAGAATCCTTTCATACTCAGTTTTTTCATACATAAACCAGAAGTGTCTATGCCTGATTTAGCCAGACTTTGTCAAAAACCTGATGAAAAGGCTGCTCAGTTCATAAATAGGTTCAAAAGGGCTAGAACAAAGTGCAAAATCGTCTTGCTAGAGCCTGAATTTGTTAAATTGGCTCAAAATGGTCTCGAATTTAGACTTCGAAAGAAGTTTGATGCATTAGAATTTAGAGATCTTGTTGAATTAACTGCTCGAGTCTCTAGATATGAAGCCCTGTTGGAAGAAGAAAATGAAAGAAATGCTTCTTCACTAAAAACATGTTACAAAGATCCTAATTATGAGATAGATGCTGCAAAAATAATAGAAAAATAGCCTTTCACATGTAACAGTCTTGTGAAGAAAAATGTTTATGCTGAAGTATATAAATTTAAAGGATCGTTTAAGAAATATTCCTTCGATATTTATAAACTTGATGAAATTTTTGATCATTTGTTAGAAGGAAAGATAATTATGTTGTCTGATGAGATAAAATTACCCTCTAGTGATGAGTTAAAAGGTAGAAAATATTGTAAATGGCATAATTCCTGAGCTCATTCAACTAATAACTGTACTATTTTTCGAGACAGGATTCAAGACTTGATTAAGAAAGGGAAGTTGAAGTTCCCTGAAAAGCAAATGGGGGTTGATGAAGATCCTTTCCCAGAAGTGCAAGAGGTCTCCATTAATGTCCACAACATTTCCTTTGAAACTCTTGTCAAAGAAAGGGAAAATGCGAAGGAAGAAGATCAAAATAAAAGGCTCGAAGAGGTGGCAAAGAAGAGTCCTGAATTTTCCATTTTCAACCAGGAGTATGCAAAAAATTTATGCATTGGTTATGGAAAAAGATATGCTGAGATCAATGATGAAGGGGTCTCAGGGCTAAAACAGGTAGAAAAAACAAACAACCTTCGTTCGAATAGAAAAGGGTGAATACTTCGTATGAACCTCCATTTCAGTCAATCACGAATGTTGGGAGGGGACAATTCAAAGGTCCAATCTACCCAGTTTCGATGCACACTGAACCAATGACAGCAAGATATTATCCAAAACCAATGGCTCACTTCAAAGCCAATTATTTGAGGAATTTTTATGCTGGTAATTCTGTTTGACCATCAAGTAACATGCAATATGTGAGGCCAGGTATACCTTATGCACCAAAGAAGTATCATATGGTGCAAAAAGGAAGACAAGCCTAATTTATACCATCAAAGTTAGTACCAGCCAATGTGGTACAAGCTGAGATGAGTATGGCTACTTCGAATACATTACCAAGAGTTGGCGAAACATCACAATCAGATGTGCCTACATTGGTACCAGGAGTACCAAATTGGTTTGTTATGCAACATGATAGAGTAAAAAATATGGTAGATCAACAAGGCTCTTAAAATAAAAACAGGATGATCAAACCTCCACAGGTTGAGAAGAATACATGGCGTGTGCTTCAACATCCTAAAGAAAAGAACCAAAAGATTGTTCCTATGATAAATAGGACTCAGCAAAGAAGACTTCAGAGGAAGTATACCATGTGGAAAGAGTGTTCCAACATGAAGACCCAAAGTCAAGTGGTGGAAAATGAGAATGAGAGAGATTATGAGTACTTCGAAGCCAAATCCTAGATTTGATCGTAACATTAAGGCAGACAATGATACTATATCTGACGAAATTATCCTTAAAGCCAAGGTTATAGAATTGGAAAAGGCTATGAGTATTGACGAAGGAAATGAAGAAATGACAATGGTAGAATCCCAAACTTTGGGAAATACTGAGATGAAGCTCAATGATGAGATTGTCAAGAATGAGAATATACACATCCAGTTTGACACATTTCCAGAACAAATGGAAGTTAATACTGCCACATTTACCTTACCAAAGATCTTCGAAGCAACAGAAGATCAACAAATGGATGAAGAAATGGAAATAGAAACATCTACTGAAGATGTCTCTGAGGTAAATCTTCCTAAATTCATTTTTAGTGATTGTAATTTTGTATATTCATTCGAAGAACCATCGTCAGAAATGACTAAGCACCTTAAACTATTATATATATATATATAAAGGCTTGTTTAAATGGAGTTCTTTTAAACAAAGTATTGGTTGATAATGGTGTTGCTGTCAAGCTTATTCCTCAAACTACTTTGAAGAAAGTTAATAAACAAGACTCAAAGTTGATACAAACTCACATTATGATATCAGGCTTCACTGGTGAAAAGAAAAACACCAAAGGGGTAATACCTATTGAAACTATAGTAGGTTCGAACAATCCAAAACTACTTTCTTTGTGGTAGATGCTAGTCCTAGTTATCATGCCCTATTAGGAAGAGACTGGATTCATGCTAATTGATGTGTTCCTTCTTCAATGCATCAGAAATTGTTGCTTATAAAGGAAGATTGTGAGATTAAAATAGTAAAGGCTGATATTAAGCCTTTTCATGCTAGCTCCAATTGCGTCAAAACTCAATTTTATCAAGAGAATGTTAAACCAATTGACCTTAAAGAGTCAGAAGATGAATCCACAGAGGAGAATTGGGTTATTTTGGCTGATATGCCATTTGGTTCTTTGGAACCATTGGATGATGACAAGGTGGTTTAATGACTCACACATTTATAGAAATAGAAAATGTAGAAGAGACTATTCGACTGGTCTTAAAAGTTAATGATTGCAAATTTAGAATCAAGGATTGAAAAAGATATTTGACTATAAATTGGTCAGATTATGTCTTCGAAGAAGATTCCCAAGAGTTAAGGGATGCTGGCAAGGAAGAATTATCTGTAATGCCAGAAAATTCTATACAAGAAGTGTCATAGGATCCTTTATTGGAGATCAATTTAGGATCAGATCAGCAAAAAAGAATTACTTATTTAAGTTCTAAATTTGGAAAGTGTGACCAAAATAAATTGGTTGAATTATTAAAAGAATTTTGAGACTATTTTGCTTGGGATTATGATGAATTACCAGGACTTGAAAGAAGTTTAGTGGAGCATAAATTGCCTATCAAAGCTGGATATAAACCAGTAAAGCAACAACCTCGAAGGATGACACCAGAAGTCACCATGAAAATTAAAGAAGAAATAGAAAGGTTGCTCAAGGCAGGCTTCATTAGAACTGCTAGGTATGTTGAATGGCTTTCAAATGTTGTTCCAGTTATGAAGAAAAATGGTAAATTAAGAGTCTGTATTGATTATAGAAATCTTAATTTGGCCACACCTAAGGATGAATATCCTATGCCAATAGTTGATTTATTAATTGATAGATCTGCTGGAAATACTATAATGTTTATAATGGATGGTCACTCAGGATATAATCAAATATGTATTACTGAGGAAGACATTCATAAAACTGCATTTAGATGCCCAGGGAATATAGGTACCTTCGAATGGGTACAAATGCCTTTTGATTTGAAAAATGCAGAAGCTACCTATCAAAGGGCTATGAATGCTATCTTTTATGATATAATTGGAACATTTTTAGAATGTTATATAGATGACATAATGGTCAAATCTAGATCATTTGATAATCATCTAATACACATGAGATTAGCATTCGAAAGAATGAAGTTTTTCAAACTTAAATTGGATCCTTTAAAATGTGCTTTTAGGGTTAGTACTGGAAATTTCTTGGGATATTTGGTACATGAAAAAGTAATTCAAGTGGATAAGAATAAAGCTCAAGCAACTATCCAAAGTAAGCCCCCTTCGACTAAAAAGGAATTGCAAAGATTCCTAAGGCAGGTTAATTTCATTCAAAGGTTCATTTCCAATACTGCTGGAAAAACTCTAATATTTTCTCCTTTGTTGAAATTGAAGGATCATGAAGAATTAAAGTGGGAAGATAAACATCAAGTTGCCTTTCAAGCCTTGAAGGATTATTTGGTGAAGCCACCATTATTAATGCCTCCAAGAAAGGACAGACCAATGAAGTTGTATATCTCAGGAGCAAAAGCATCAATTGAGGTCCTGTTAGCCAAAGATAAGATGATAAAAAAGAATAGGTTGTATATTACCTTAGTAGGTTCTTCAATCCTGTCGAATGTAAATATTCTTTTATGGAAAAACTTTGTTTATCCTTGTATTTTGCAGTATTGAAGCTGAGATATTATCTTCTTCCCACTAAAGTCTATGTGATTACTAAGTTTGATTTAATCAAGTACATGTTGACTCGACCTATTTTAAGGAATTGAATTGGTAAATGGATTCTTACTTTATCAGAATTATGTTTATTCTATGTACCACAAAAGGCAATGAAAGAGCAGGCCTTAGCAGATTTTTTGGCTGACCACCCAAATTGCCTCGAAATAGAAAGAAATTACGAAATTGGGCATACAACTATTAGTCCATGAAAATTATGGTTTGATGGTTCGAAAATTGAATTTGCTACAGCCATTAGATTCATTATTGAATCACCTGAGAGGATTAAAATGTAATATGGCTTTAAACTTGATTCGAATCAATGTACTAATAATCAAGTTGAGTATGAAGCTCTAATAATGGGTCTCGAAACCTTGTTAGATCTTAAATCTACATTTGTAGATATTTTGGGGATTCCCAATTAGTTATAAACCATATGAATGGGGAATACAAATGTATGAGTAGTACTTTAAAGATATATTATGACTCTACAATAGGTTTGTTATCCAAATTCGATAATGTAAACCTCTTGCATATTCCTAGAAGCTTTAATGAAGAAGCCAATGATGTAGTTCAACGGGCATCTGGATTTAGAGCAAGTATTGAAGATGTTGAGATGGAACAAGTTACTTATAGAAAATTACTACCTATATTGGTAGATAGATTACCTTTTGTTAACATCTCAAATGTAGAATTTCATAATAATTGGAGAAAACTAATCATAAATTATCTCTCAGGATTGGATGAAAAGCCCAATAGAAGCATAAGATTGAAATCTGTCAATTACATTATGTACAATGGAAAATTGTTCAAAAGTGGAAGTGATGGATTACTACTCGAATGTTTAAGTAATCTCGAAGGAATTGAAGCTATAACTCAAATTCATGAAGGATTATGTGGTGCTCATCAATCTGGGATTAAAATTAGATGGTTACTTCAAAGACATAACATTCATTGGCCAACAATTTTAAAAGAGTGTATTGAATTTTCCAAAGGATGTCAAGAATGTCAGAAACATGGTCCTTCAAAACATTTACCCACTGTTGTTCTTCAATATGTGGTAAAACCTTGGCCTTTTAGAGGCTAGGCCATTGATGTGATAGAAAAAATTAGTCCTCCTTCTTCGAAGGGTCATGGATTCATTATTGTGGCCATAGATTATTTCAGTAAATGGGTAGAAGCAGAACCCATGCAAACTATGACTCAAGCAATAATTATCAAATTTCTAGAAAATATAGTATACAGATTTGGTATGAATGGATCTTGTTCCATAACAGCTTTCAGGATCAGAACTTGTACTGGCCTTCGAAGGCCCAATTTCAACTTCAACAGCAGATTCAATCTAGTCAAGAAAAAGGATAAACGGTTATTTGTAACCTATTTGTGAGGAAATATAAGAACATGAAGGATACTAAGAAAGTTTCAATGACTCACCACTGGTTGATATTCAAGCAGTAAAGGTTGAATGTCTTGTAAAGGATATTCTTAAACCTTTGAAATCTTGGGACTGGGAAGTTCTGCTTGTAGAATTGGTAGAGCAGACTCAGGTTCAGGTTCCACTTTTGAAATGGGAACTGCTGAAATGGGAGTTTCCCCAATGATCCTCGAACCAACAGCTGCTTCGATAGTTGTCTTGGCTTTCTTCTTTCAAATAATTTGTATGGCAGGGCTCGAGTCTTCTCTTTCTTCACTAGATTCTTTGCCTCCAGCTGCTTGAGGGGGACTCTCTGATGGAAGAATTAATCTTCTTTTAGGTCTAGAAATTGGAGGAGTAGGGGCTTTAACCATTGAAGAAACTAGAAGAAGAAGTGCAGCCTTCGAAGACTTAGGCTTTTGATGACAAGAAGAACCTTCACCAAATGTTTTCCCTATGTTACAGAATTTGAACAACAGCAATTAGAAAACCTGTTTCTCTATTCAAAAGAAAAGTGATTGAGTTGGTAATCTATTTACCTTTTGACTTTGAGTCAATATGTCTCAAGAGATGGCATTTGTCCATTGAAATTGCCATCAAATTTTCCCACCAGCTTAAGAAGGCAGGGGTGTAGGTTGTGTATATTGGCAGAGAGGTGAACTCCAGATTGCTAACTTTGTTTTGGTAAACTGCTAAAGCAGCAATTATTACTAATTCTGGTACTCTCGAAGTGGTTTTATAAGCCATAAAGGTGTTGGCTTGACTTCTGATTGGGAAATGAATTGATTGGGTAAGACCAAATTGTCTCGAAAATTGGTTTGGGAGGTAGAGTTCACCATAAGATTTAGTGCTAAGGGTATTTCCAAAAAATAGATCTCTGCTGATCAAAAAGCTTTCCTATGCAGCCTTTAATTCAAGTGCATTTGCTGTTTTATATAGAATATGACAGCCACAGAGGGGAAAGAGGAGTTTTGTCCTTAGAATTGTAAAGGATAAAAAAGGGTGCAGAGAGATCGAAGAAGAAATGGAGTGAGTCTTTAAAAGATAGTTCAGCATCTGGTAACAGAACAAAGAAGGGTCCATGAGGAACAAAATTTTCTCTATGTCCCAAATTATGAATTTCTGAAAAATAGGCATAAAGACATAGTTGCAGAATCCAGAAAGGACCACCTTGATTTGGATGAAAGGGGTCATAGCTCAAATCAGAAAAGGATCTACATAGGGATCCTAGCACAAAGGGAGCCAAAGCTAGTCTTTGACCAGTAACTAAAGCTTTGGCAATGTTGGAGAATTCAAGAACAACCCTTTGGGAAGAGGCACAGAATAAATGCTTCGAAAGCCAATAGAGAAGAAAGCAATAATACTCTGTGTCTGTTACATTCCCTGATGACTTTTTATGAGAAGTTAGGAAATTGGTGTATCTTAAAGATTTTGAATCAGCGTGAATTGGAGGACTATCAGACTCCACCATGTAGGGGTGAGCATCCTCCCCATGAGACAGAAATCCTATTAAATGACAGATATCTAAGACGGTTGGACCTATTGGACCAAAACAAAGTTGGAAATGGTTAAAGATAGGGTTCTAGAAGCATAGAGCTCTAGCAAGTAGGTTAGCACTGGCTTCGATTGGATATTTCGAGAGGTTAACAGCATGATAGATTCCTGTTGCAATCAGGGCCTCTCTCTTCTTGTCTAAAATCCTTTCTACCCATTCTGGCCACTCTTTCCCAGGTTTGGGCCAATGTCAAAATTTTAATTCACTCCTGGGAATAGCAATTTCCTGTTGATACGCTAGGTGGTGTTGTCCTAATCTAGGTAATAGACATGAAGTTTGAGATTAGGAGTACTTAGGCAGGGACCAATGGCAATGGAAGATTTATGGTTGGGAAAGGCTACAAGGACAAGGATTTTATTGATTACTGAGGTTTCTTGCCCATTCGAATACTGTTCTTGTTCATCCTGAATGATTTTTTTGAAATCATCGTAGACTTCCTAAAGCTGAGTATTGTCTCTGGATGTAGCCATTTTTTGGAAACAAGATAACCAGAGTAGGATGAAAGTGATTGCGAAAAAGATAAAATGCAAAGGAGATAGATGGGAGTAGAAGAGTTTTGCAGAAGTTAGAAGGGTTTTTTTCCCTCCTTATCTCTTATCTATTTATAGCCTTTGGTGACGTGTGGGAAGAAACGCATTTATTAAGAAAATAGCTGTCATGCCCCGAAGTAGCAAAATAGGGAAAAATAAATTTCCATTTTTGGACCCCGAAAGTACGTGTCAAGTGAAGTCACATGATTTTTCACACAAAAACTTAAACATTTAAAACATAATCCAATACATCTGGAAAATGAAGGTATAGCCTTACTAAGTTCAAATAGTCAGAACCGTTACAATATCAAAGTCTGGTCCATAGGATCACAACAGGTCTGGAGACAACATATGCCCAAGTACCCGTTACAAAAGTCTACAGCAATAACAGAAGCATGAACTAGACTATGACAGTCTTCAGTCCTCAGCTGGCGTAAGGATCAGCGTCAGCATAAAACTCTCCTCCAGTGTAACCGTCATGTATGGGGTCACCCACCACATATCCCTCATCAGGGTAGTAGTTATCGTCATAGGCTCCGTCACCTGTATAGTCAAACATTTGCATACCTAGACGTGAAATGTCCAGGGCATAGCCATCAGCTTACAAGGCCGAGTAATAGGTACTCTGGGTAACATAGTTAAAATAGATTACATCATTAGCATTAAATATCTTTAACACATGTATCAACTCATAATAGTATATATCATTTCTCAATTGTTCTCATCTCTTAATACATCTCCGATTCCAAAACATAACACATCTCACTATGCCAACTCATCTATCAACATATCCATGCTCTGTACATAGCATCTCATAGTCTACAAACCTCTGATTCACCGCCATTTACAGAGGTAAAACCTGTCCTTCACCGCAAGTCATGAATCAGTCCGATGTGACTGTCTGAAACACTTTCCAAAACACAATACATCTCACTATACCAATTCATCTATCAACATATCCATGCTCTGTACCTAGCATCTCATAGTCTACAAACCTCTGATTCACCGCCATTTACAGAGGTGAAACCTGTCCCTCACCGCAAGTCATGAATCAGTCCGATGTGACTGTCTGAAACACTTTCCAAAACACAATACATCTCACTATACCAATTCATCTATCAACATATCCATGCTCTGTACATAGCATCTCATAGTCTACAAACCTCTGATTCACTGCCATTTATAGAGGTGAAACCTGTCCCTCACCGCAAGTCATGAATCAGTCCGATGTGACTGGCTGAAACACTTTCCAAAACACAATACATCACTCTATCGACATATCAATGTCCTAATCCCATAGTCTAACAAACCTCTGGTTCACCGCCATTTACAGAGGTGAAACCTGTCCCTCACCGCAAGTAATGAACCAGTCTGATGTTGACTGTTTGAAACAAAACACAATATATCTCACTATGCCACGACTGACACATTCCATTAACAAAACCTCCGTTTCACCGCTATTCAGAGGGTATACCTTCCCTCCCCGCACGACGTGAACACGGTCCAATTGTTAACCTAACCCACATCACCTAGTCAACAAACCTCTGGTTTACCGCTATTTACAGAGGTGAAACCTGTCCCTCACCGCAAGTCATAAACCAGTCCGATGTGACTGTCGGTCATGCTGACCCAAATCCCAATACTAAAACAAACCCACGACTTTCCCATGTGGCTACCTAAAATAGAATAACTGCCCATCAAAACCCAAACCAAACTTGGTTAACGCGTATACGTTCCTCACTTAATAATTACCTCAAAGGTACAACAGCTTAAGCCCTTTACTTCTCATAGTAAACATTAGCAATCATCACGTTATTCTCTTTATTAACGCAGTTCAATCATCATAAAAGGTTTAGAATAATAAGATAACATCATTATAAACATGGTATAACAACATTGTAAATCTCATCATAGCATGAATCAAACATTGTTATCACATAACTGCATTCAAATCAAAACTAGAATGAAATATTAGACATCAGGCATGATTCTAGTAAAAATAGGGCATAAGGGTATTTTGGTCATTTTCTAGTTTATAAGTCATGATTCAAAAATATAAAAGTTACGTGAGATCAAATAAATAAGTATTCATGTTGTAGGTTAAGAGTTTTCGATCTCCGTTAAGAAAATATCTTGATTTCAGTCGATTTAAGTGAAAATAGGTCACAAGGGTAT
This sequence comes from Hydrangea macrophylla, assembly GCA_033977485.1. Taxonomy (NCBI): domain Eukaryota; kingdom Viridiplantae; phylum Streptophyta; class Magnoliopsida; order Cornales; family Hydrangeaceae; genus Hydrangea; species Hydrangea macrophylla. Next base: position 38,718,870 of record CM066990.1, read on the forward strand.
TTTGGTCATTTTCCAGTTTTGTAAGTCCACAACTGAATTTATAAAAGTTCCGTGAGATTAAATAAATAAGTATTCATGTTGAAAGTTAAGAGTTTTCGATCCTCATTAAGAATCCATCTCGATTCCAACCGTATTTGGAAATACCAGTTTATCGTATTTATACCGTATTTGAAAAACCAGAATACTTTATTTATACTATATCATAATACTGTATTCATATCGTATTATACTATATTAGAATACCCTATTTATACCATATTATACTATATCAGAATACCGCATTTATACATATAACAAATATAAATACGTAATATAATACGTATACATACCACATAATTAATATGAATCATAATCATAATCATATGTGCATAACAAAGTGTAATATATATAGCTGAGGGAGTTGGAGACTCACCTAAATTCGCAGAATAATAATGCCGAGAAAACCCGAAGAAAACCCGAAGAATCTCCGAATATAAAATTCAGGCTTCAAATAGTGTTCTTGGTGTTCTTGGTGTACTATGTGTGTTCTTGGTGTTCTTGGTGTACTAGGTGTGTTCTTGGTGTTCTTGGTGTTCTATGTGTGTTCTTGGTGTTCTAGGTGTGTTCTTGGTGTTCTAGGTGTGTTCTTGGTGTTTGTGTGTGTGAGATGAAGATATGTAAGCATTAGGATGACTTCTCAACCTCATAAGTCTAAGGATAAATGTAATGGAATGGTCCCATATATATAGGAACCAAGGAAGGACCTCACCTTGCAATTTCCAAGAGTTAAAGGTTCAAAGGATAATTATTTCCTTAGGGCCATGTTTGGTTGGATGTGCAATAAAATCATAACTGGTCCAAATATACCAGATATTCACAAATCTGCTAAATTTCTGTTTCTAAAAATTTTAAAAATTTATAATCAAGTTCTATAAATACTGAATATTATAATAACAACATAAAAACACTATTCGTCTTGGGAAAAATATTTGAAAATAGGGGGTATTACAATAGCTGTTAGGGTTGGTTACTCATTTAGCCGTTATTTAAAAAATGAATACATTATGGTTTAGAATGAACCATTTCAGTTTGGTCAAAACGTACATGAATATTTATAATTCATTGAACTTAATGGCATTGCAATTAAAATTACATACATAATTGATAATAATGTGGAAACCCATAAGTTACGAGATTGTGGAACATATTCCAATAGTAAGTAAAATACTCTGCTTCTATTTCTATCTCGAGGCTTAAGTTTCTAGCTTGCAATGCCAATCTATCTTCGCTTCGAAGAGAGGAATAAGCATTCTTGAGTTGTTCTTCATACTGATTTAAACGAGAATTGATCTTGGCCAAGGCTTTGCGAAGACTGCGAAGCTCCTTGGTTAATGGAGTTTTACCTCGAAAGGATACGCCAGCAGATTTGGCTTCATCTTTGAGATATGCAATTTGATCTTCGAGGTTAGGCTTTGAATAATAGGAAGAATCATTCTCTTCATCAGAACTTCCACACCCATAGATATATTTGTCTTTAAACTCTGATACTTCATCAAGGAGTACAATGGAACCTTCCTTGAAGCTGTCATACAGGTCTGTCAAGTAATTCAAGTGTGTAACACTTTCTTGATGATGAGAATACCACCTTACATGAGTAGGTAAGGTTCGAAGGGTGAATTCAAGTTGGGTGTGTTGAAATATCCCATTCATGACATAAAATGTGACAACTCCACTTGGGTTTGAAAAGAAGAGGGAACATTCAAACAAGACTACTGTGAAGCCTCGAAGGGTGAATTCAAGTTGGGTTTGAAAAGAAGAGGGAACATTCAAACAAGACTACTGTGAAGCCTCGATGATTATAAACAGAAGAAGTCTGTGATCAAGAAGGACAATCAATCAACATCAACCAATACACTTCTATACTTTTACAAATACTGTATTTTTATCAGTACTTAATTTTAGAGTTCGAATTAGGACACCTTCGAAGTTATCTTCAAGGTTAGATTGTAATTTGTTTTACTTAATAGAATAGTCTATTACTTTAGTATTTCCTTTACTTTACTGTTCTTTCATAGGAGTAGTTATACTTTAATTAGTTCAAAGTTCTTTTAGTCATATCTTTACACATTTAAAGTCCTTGTTAAGGCATCGAACGTCACCACAATCTCCCTAGTGAGGCGCAGTTTGGATTTCATGCATTGACAATTTGCTTACCTGGCACGCTCGCATATATACAATTTTCCAACCAAACACTAACCTAAGTATCGGAGAGACTTTTGGCCTATTGGCCAGGCCAGGCACTATGGATTCCAATGTTAATAGACTAGACGAAAGCAATTCTCGCCCGAGACGGATGATTCATAATGTCAAAAGCATTCCTCAAGAAAAATTATGTAGTGCCATACACACCCTTAAGATTTTTGGCATCAACACTATATGACATTTGCTTGCATATTATCATGGGAATTTAATTAAGATATGCTTGAAGCGTGGATTTAATTACTACAACTTGAATAAATCGATTTTGTTTTTCTTTTACTTTTTTTTCCCCTTTGTACTGAAAATGGTTAATGACGTAGTTTCAAGCTGAAACACAGGCTGTTGGGAATCAAGCCACGCCGTCTGTCGTTCATTCAATTATAAACACCATTTTGTAGATTTAATTGATATTATGTTTATTTGTTAATAATTAATCAATGATTGTGCAAACCACGAAAGGTAAAGCAAAGCATGCTTAGTCCTCAGTTAATGGGCAGGAGGTTCGTTTTATATATTCGTTTATAGGAAAACACCTACTAAAATTTCTTATTTTTTTTTTCATAATATTTTATGATGTCATTGGTTCAAGTATATATATGCCATATACAATGAGGAGTCGGATTTGATCTTGGGCACATAAAAAATTATGTGATTGTTGTGTGAATTTCATGCATAGTGGGTTGAGAGTAAAAATATAACTATTCAACAATAAACTAATTTTTACACAACTTTGTCAAAAGAAATTATAAAAATTTAGGCGAAATTCGTAGAAATAACTGCTAAGAGTTTGAAGTTCAATTTTATTCTTAGTTTGTTAAAAAGTTTCTGAAATGGATATTTCCCTTAATATTTGCGTACTATCATTCATGTACGGAGGACTTTTTCTTAAGAAGGAATCTTAATTATCCTTAACACTAAAGTATAATTGATAATGGACTTAGAATTAAATTGCCCTAGAATTTTTGTTCATATGCTGAACTTGATTCACTTTTTTTCATTTTTTAAAATGCATTTCATTTATAAAACAAGAAATCCTTAATATGTTCAAAAGGGATATCTATAGGGCTGATATACTTGAGAGTAATTGAGTAAATAAGAAACTTATTTAGGTAAAAGTTCTGAAATATTTAAGGATCACATTGATATCTATGAATTTACAAGGTGTAAATTAAAAAATTCAAAAGCTAGGGGTACAAGAGTGTGTGTATATATATATAATACAAAATATTGAGTCAAAAGGTATAAAAGTTTAGGGGAACATGCCCCGAACCCTGTATATGTTCCGCCATCTTGGCCACATATATACCGCGTAAGCACAATTGGATATGTAAACCAATTCCATATCTATTATATACAAAGATTCTCTAAAGAGGGTCACCTCTTTTATTAAAGAGAAGGTCTCTATTTTGGCCGTCGGATTGTGTTTAAAAACTGTGAAATGACAAAACTGCCATTAATGAAAATACGATCCGACGGCCAAAACAGAGGTCCTCTCTTTAATAAAAAGAGAACGCCCTCTTTAGAGCCTAACTGTTATTATATATATAGAAATATATGATTTATATAGGGTGATGCTATTGCCACTCCATCATTGAACCAAGCCACTCCATTGTACCATTCTTAAAACATGTGGTACATGCATGTCATGCATTACATACATGGTACCACATGCTCTGATAGTGGTACCATGGAGTGCATTGGTTCAATGATGGAGTGGAAATAACAATTCCCTTTATATTTATATAGTTTTTTTAGGCTTAAAAGTAACTTCATCGGGTAAGTTCACACAACCCAGTTTACTTAATAGTCTCTCCCTATATCTATACTATTATTTAAAAGAGGCTAAAATCGAATATTCTTTAGATGCCAAATTAATTTGGCCTTATTGATCATTTTTTATTTCTAATTTGGTTATTTGGTAATTTCACATCAATCAATCTACATCAATTTACTATTCAATAGTAACTTGAGTTTTGTTTGACAAGGCTTCTGTAAGCCTTAAGCATCTTTCAGGAATTACCAAATTAATGTTTGTTTGGTAAGGCTTGTTTGAGTATTAAGGCAACTTTTAAAGAATCTTGAATTACCAAATAACCTTAAGTCACTTTTCTAAACAAGCAAATTTAAGGCTTGTTTGGCAAGGCTTGTTTGAGCCTTAAGACAACTTTTAAGGAATCCTAAGTTACTTTTGTAACTTATCTTTTTGTATATATGTGTGTATATATATATATTTTGGTACATATTATATATATTTATTTTTTTTAAAAAAGGGTTAATAAATTCCAAAAAAGTGGTACAGATGTACAAGGGGCATACCCCAGGATAAACTGTAAGCTCAAAGACCATGCTCAAAAGAGCTACAAGAGAACATCTCCCGAAGGCGACGAGAGGCTATCCGACCCAAAGGATAGAGAGACACCCTTCCCCACCAGCATGGAGAAACAAAGCCAAAAAACAAAAGCCAAACTAAACCAGGATAACCAAGGACCCAAAGGGCCAAAAAAACAAAAAAAACAAGAAAAAACAAGAAAAAACATCAAGATAAGTGCCTTCCATTAGGACGACTACCACTGAATTTAATCTTCGCTTCTCATTTTTTCTGTCTATTAGAGATGGGGCTATCAGTAGCCATAGTACCTTCCTCGAGCTCATCCTCCAAGGTATCATCCTCCACAACAAGAGGGGTGCTGGGATCCTCTCGGCCCACATCAACAGAAGAAGGGTAGTGAGAGGGACCAGCCTCAGGAAATTCCCTAAATGGGGGAGGAATCTCATCCTCACTCAGAGTGTGATCACGAAGTGGAATATTAACATCTTGGGAAAGCACCGAGAACATGTTACCTACATTCTGAGGAAAATTGTCAGGGACACACACTTTCTCTTTACCCTTATTCTTTCATTCCACTACTTTCCATACTCCGACCTCAGGTTTCTTGTTAAAGGACTTAGAAGGGGCTGTGGGATGGGTATGGTAATGACGAAAGTTTGACGAACAGGAGCCGATCTCGGTTTAGCAACATTAGAGCAATTATGACCGAAAGAGGAGCACTTTGCACACCTGAGAGGAGTCCATTGGTATTCAACTGTAATGTCCGTAAGAAAAATCCCGCCTAGCTCATCATCCGTTTCAAGAGCAAATTTAGTGATAAGATCATCTGCACCACTCATTTCCACACACACCCTGGCATAGAATATCCGTCTACAACTAGCGGTCATTCGGTCCACCCGTAGTGGTTTACCAAGAAAGCTTGCAATGAAACTAATTCCTTTGGGATTCCAAAGCTCCAAAGGGATACCATACAAATTAACCCAAATAGGGATAGAGTGAACCTCCTCCTTACTTAAAATCAAGTTTGGTTTCCAAGGTCTTAAAATAAGAGGTTGACCAACAACATACCATGGACCACCCTCCATAATAGAATCCCTTTCCTCCACACTTGAAAAGGTAAAGAAATAAAACCCAGACTCAGTGGCCAAAGTGTCAACAAGGCCTTTCTGGCCCCATAATCTTTCGGTGGCTTTCGTAACTAGAGAATATGGAGGATTCTTGGTCTTTCCCACAAAATGCCCAATCAAAGTGGTATCCCAATCCTTTTTACCTTCATTGATCAGCTCAGCCGGAATCCTAAGATGAAGATTATCATTGCGGGGTCCATGGGAAATAAAGCCAAGAGGAAATGCAACATTTTCATAAGAGCCATTCCCATTAACCTGATCCAAAGGGTCAAGCAACCCGTAGGGTGGGCCATCCCCATTCTCACATTGCATGACATTATCCCTGGGTAAAGTAGTAGACACGTCCCCCCAATCTATTCCATGTAAAAGCACATGAGCCCAACTTCTATCTCTACTACATGAGTTATGCATGGGACCCACCTGATTTTCATCTTCACCATGAACCGACGACAATGAGGTTTGACTGGGGTAAGGTTGACATGTGGTAGAAAAGTCAGCTTGATGAGCTGACTGACACTTCAATGCAGAGTTAAGTATAATGTGATCATCCTTGCAACATGTAGGTTTCATCAAAGCTCAAAGTCCTTGGGTTGTCCCATCTATAGCCGCTTGGTTACTTAACAAAACAGTGCCCATTTGAAAAAGTTTGGATGTTTCAATATTTTTTATGGGCTCCACATGATGATATGTATAGGGATCAATAAAAGCTGAATCGATATCACATGGATACCTTGAGATTTGTGCACCTACATGGGACTGATGATCCTTGAGCAGTGAACTTGCTGTCACATGTGGTTTTCCTATGTGAAGCCCAGCTGGCTTTGGTGTGTGAAATACACTTCCACTCTCCAACACATGGGAACTCTCAAAACGTTGCTCATTTGGATCAAAAAGGTGTTTTTTGCAAGCTTCAAGTTTTTCACTTTCAACAATTTCCATAGCCGAACTAGGAGCTTGGACATAGGAACCACCACAATTAGGATCAGAACTTGAAAAGATGGTGTTAGTACATAAGGTTTTCCCAGAAACACTAGCAAAAGACCCCTGAGCAGATTCGGCCTGAAGAGCTTCATATAAAAAACCTTCAAACTTATTAGATTCATAAGCATGAACATCTTCACATCTCGGTTGAACAACTCCATCAGGATTTAGAAGAGGCCTAGGATCCTTTCTAACCTTCAAATCCCTGGAAACAGAAGCCTAATCACCTTCAAATCCATGGACAGTAGGCTGAGCATCAACAAAACCATTAATTGGGTTTGTTGAACATTGCAAAGAACCAACATTTGTAGATTTCATATCGAGTGAAGGAATATTTGAGCACTACATCTGCTTCCATAGATCACCAATGAATTCATTCGCATATGGATCCTTTGGTGGTCCCCTCTGTCTTAAGGATCGTCGTAGATCCCCTTGATTTTTGAGATCCAACTCAGTAGCACATGAGGTTACTCCAGCAGATTGCTCTGCATCTTGGTCTTGATCTCCGTTCGAGAGTTTATCAGTAGCCCTAGAAGCATTGGTGGCAACCACCACTTCTTTGAGCTCGCTCAAAGAAAGTTTAGGAAGTTTAGTGTTAGCTGGGGATCGTTTTAGCCTTTCTCTCTTGCCCATTGGAAGGGATGAGCATAGAGGTCTAGAGAGAAGGGGGAGCTTCTCTCTCTAGACTCACATTACACTTTACCACAAATTCTCAAAAAAGTTGAAGAAGATGAACTAGAAGATGAACCAGAGAATAATGAAATTATACCAGACAGTGATAGGTAATGCTCCCTTTAGTAATATTGCTGTTTTCAGTTCTTGTTTTCAATTTTTTTTTTGGAAACTGAAAAGGGAAATGTGTTTGGTAATCGTTTTCGTTCTCCTTTTTCTTTTTGAAAATGACAATGGATTTAGCAAGAGAATTATAAATTGTGTGTACAATTATAAATTGAATTACCAAATAACCCTTTTGTTAAATAGAATTATCAAATTACCCTTTTACCTTTTGTAATTATCCTTGAGTGTATATATACATATACTATTTTATTATATTATTAAAATTACCATTTTTGCCTTCTGTAAAGTACCCTTTTGTCAAAGTTTAAAGTATGTATATTAAATTAAAGGGTTAACTAGTAGTAAATCCTATTAGTTATACCTTATTTGAAATAGGTCTAACCCAAAAAAGAATTTAGTGATAGGTCCACCAATATTTTTAGGACAATACTACCCCACTGCTATCCCCAGTGTGACACAGCTCTCGTTCCCAACATCGCTTAAAATCCTCCTGAAATAGTGCAGTGATCTGCGGCATTATGGGATTTCAAATTCAAACAAGAAATTGGTCCTGATTTTTGCCATTCACATACCTAGAAACTACGGTTCCAAGTGCAGAAGTGTTTTCAAGCTCTTGGTGGAGAAATCGTCGTCGTCTTACCAATGTTGAGATTAAGTAATAAAAATTAGAGTATAAAGTCACCAGATAGCCAACAAATATCGGAGGACGGGGGAGCTTGGTGGCCGTGGTTCGGTGGTAGCCTCGTCGACTTGGTGGATGTGGTTCGGTGGTAATGGTTCAAGGGGAGGGAGAAGAGAGGGCTGGAAGGGGTTTTTTTTTTTACGAATCCAACAATTAGAACCCAAGAACAGAGTTGACCACTAATTTGCTCCTCCAAATCAGACCCCACCATTGAAGAAAAAGAGAAATCTTCCAAGAAACCTAGGTCCCAAATCCAAATCTCTTGATCTCCTATTTTATAATTAGTTAATTTGGTCTTAATTCATTTAATTTTTAATTTGTGGGTTTTCATTTTTGGATCAGACCCAGATTCAGAAGTTATAGCTCTGCCATCCAAGACTCTGAAGGCGACTAGCAAATTCATATGGTTTTTATTGGATTTTCTTGGTTTTAACATGAAGGTGAGTAGTGGCTGCAGGGTCTGGTTTAGTTTCAGTTATATATATATGTATGTATATGTACAAGCACATATCTTTTGTTTCTTTTGAGTTTTGGAAAATAAAAAATTATCTATTGGGTTGATGCCAAATCCACAAGAAACCAGTAAGAGCCGGATATGAAGCTTTAAGGGGTTCAAACAACACACTTAAAAAGAACTCAAATTCAACAACCTCTCTTTAGGTGATCGTATGGTTAAATGACGTTTTAGTGTGAAAAATGTAGGAAAAAAGAGGTTTTACTTCAAAATGTTCTTCTTACTGCATTTCTATACACATTTAAACACTGTGAAGTAGTTTACTCTGCTTTGTAAATCTACATGTTTGATATTTTTTCCTCATTTGGGAAAGTTTCAACAAATGGGTGATAAATTTTACACTCTAAATTCTTAGCAATGGCAAACTTGAGAATATTTTCAATTGTATGATAAAAAGTCTCGTATTGGGTATGAATTTTACACTCGAGATTGTACACCCTCCGGCTTGTTCCATCGTCATTTGTGAATACGTGTAAGTTTGAAAAGCTATGAAGAAAGGGTTTTTGGTCAGAGTATTCTTCTACGCTACTTCACACAATGACATTTGTACTTTGTGGTGATCCGATTCATTTTCACAACACCATCTCTTGTGAAAGCTGGGTCAAATTTGTCACTAGATTTATGGATATTTGACTTTTTGATCATTGTATAAAGATGATTTACTGAAAAAGTTGAGGAAAAAAATGGTTCTTGCTTCTGGTGAAATAAGTGATAAATTTCACACTGAAATGTGAAAAATTCTTCACACTACCAGAGGTCCAATACAAACCCACATGAAAAGATAAGTGTGTGCAATGTTAGGATTCTATACTTACCATTAATCATGTAAAAAGTCTCGGATTAGTGATAAATTTTACACTGAGATGTAAATTTTTTTTTACATTATTAGAGCAAATGCGCTAGTGCTTCTGTAAGGTGTTGACTTTTCTCCGTTGAGGTGCTTCTAGTCGATGGAGCTTAGTTTTTGCGATGGTTTAATGGTGGTTTGTTTGTGGATTGATTGATTGCAGGTGGGTGTTGCTTGGCTCAGGATCGCAGTGATGGCAAACTTGCTTGTGATTTAGCTGGTGAATTTTGCTTTGTGGATTACCCCATAAAGATGGTTTAATGGGGTTGTTTTTGTTGAAAGTTGGTTGGTGCATTTTGTTGAAAGAGAGGTGGTAGGCTTTTTGTTTTGGTATTTGGGATATATGCAGAGGTTTTGTTTTGGCCCTTATCCTTATGTTGTAATAGTTAGCAAGATCAGATCCATTTTTCTAGTGCGGTGTAGAATTATAAACTTGCAATATCACTATCTCTTTCTCTGTATGAATTTGGGATATTTGAGATTTGATATGTGTATCCAATCATACTAGAAATTCTATATCTAAATATGTTTTGTTTGGTGTAAGGATCACCTTCTAATTGTAAATTCATAGGCTCTGTCTTTGGTCCTTATGCTCAAACAGTCAGCAAAATTAAATTCTTTTGCTCAGTTGTAGTGTATAATTGTACACTAAAACAGTAACTTGTTGGTCCTTTGCTCATTACATATGCAAAGGTTCTGTTGTTGTTCCTTTGCTATAATAGTCGGGAAGATTAGATTTTATTGTTCAATTTGCAGTGTAAAAATGTACACTAGTACTGTGACTCATCAGTGCTGTCAGAAATTTGTAAAAAATCAATAGAATTATAAGATTTAGTCCTTCATAATGGGTCAAAAATAGATTTAGTGTATTTGACTTTTTAAACACTAAAATTCATCCTTTACCCCAAATCTGTGTATTTTTTATGGACAAAATTATCCTCATCATTAAATATATATATATATATATATTTCATCAATTTTAAATTGATGAGAGCAGTAATTAAATGCAATTTTATCTCTCTCTCTCTCTCTCATCTCACGATCTCTCTCTCTCCTCTCCTTTACTACCCATTAAATGGGTCATCTCTCTATATATTAATCTCTCTCCAGAATGGTGAGTGAGATTAGGAATGGGTTTCTCTTTCTCTCTCCTCTCCTTTATCTGTTTATATGTATCTATATATATATCTCTCCTCTCCTTTTCAAATCTGTGTCCACATGTGTTTCCTCCATGTAAAAGAGATTAGGAGATGTAGTGACTGTTTGGAATCTCTCTCTCTCATCTCACGATCTCTCTCTCCTCTCCTTTATCTGTTTATATGTATCTCTATATATATATATATCTCTCTCTCTCCTCTCATCCCACCTTCAACAGTTTTAGAGATAGAGAAAAACCAACCCCAGTTTTAGAGATAGAGATTAGGATATGTGGGTCACCTCTTCCAGCGATGGTTAGTGGGAAATTTTTTTTTTTTGTGAGAAATTTTCTCATCAAATCCATATTTCTCTCTTCTTGATTTGGTGAGAATTTCTCACCATAACATATGGTGTAATTTCTCATTTATGATTAGTGAGAAATGATTTTTTTTTTTTATTTTGGTGAGAAATTTTCTCATCAAATCCATATTTCTCTCTCCTTGATTTGGTGAGAATTTCTCACCATAACATATACTGTAATTTCTCACCATAACATATACTGTAATTTCTCATTTATGATCAGTGAGAAATGATTTTTTTTTGTGACAAATTTTTCCTTCAAACCCATATTTCTCTCTTCGTGATTTGGTGAGAATTTTTCACCATAATATATATAATTTCTCATTTATGGTTAGTGAGAAATTTAATTATTTATTTATCTCTCTCACTGGTTTGGTCAATTTCTAGATTTTTATAAGATATATATATATGTATGTATTTTGTGGATTTTGAATTTCAAAATCCTGATTATATATAGTTATATGGGTTTTGCATTTAAAAACCCTGATTTGTGGGAGTGAGGGTATTTTTGTCATAAAACAGGTGAGGGACTAATTTCTAAGTTGACTTATAGAATGAATCAATTTTTAAAAATGCTACAATAAAGGACTGAAATCTAAAGAACCCATAATTCAATGGGGGCAATCTATCTCAAGAACAAAACATGTGACATGACAATACGAATAACAAAGTAGCAATGAATGTCCCAATTACTGTTGAATGTAAATATGAAACTCCTACAATCCTGGTAGAATCTATTGCATAAAAAAAAAAAAAACACTACTCGGAAAGCATAATAGCGCTAAATTTCACAGCACTCAGATCTAATTGCAAAAACAAATAACAGTAAATTATTGACACCTGTCATTTCACTCCTTTATAACCTTTCTACAAGATTTTCAATCCTAGAGTACTCTCTGTTGGTCCCATTGAAACTGGGCTGGATGTTGAAAAATTCAACAATAGGGAAGAATAAAGTTGGTAAGATACTCCTAATTGTAATCCTATAATTATGGGATTTAATATTGAATAGCTATTAAATATATATGAATAACATAAGAGCTCATTTAAGTGTATACATACATATATATCGACTGTTACATATATATACATTAATTGTTATGCGTATTAACATGTGTTCTATATATATTGATTGTTATATATTATGGAGGGTAAAATTGTCATCAAATGATTGAGATTTTGGACTGATTGCAATAAACTTCACGCTGTTTAGAATTTATTAATATTTTGGGATTTAGAATGGACGTTATCTATATTAGTTTGGTAAGGAGGGATTTATGGGTAGATTTCTATAAATTAAATAACCAAATTATCATTTTGTTAAATTGAATTACCAAATTACCCTTTTATTTTTTGTAAATTACCAACAAATTCGTATATTAGGGACGAAAATTTTTGTCACAAACAACAAAATTTTGTCCCCAAAAATTAATTCGGGATGGATATTTTATGTCCCAAATTCGTCCCCACATGTTAAACGCTAATAGTTTTGGGGTACGGAAAAAAGAATCGTCCCTAATGTACAACATTAGGGGGCAAAAAAATAATTGGTCACCAAAACTTAATTTTTTGTGACGATATATATGTCCCTGAAGTATGAACATTTTTGTCCCAAAATCATAGTTTTGTCCCAATAATGGCGAATAAGAGGCAATTAATAACAATTTATTCCGCCCCAAAAAGCATATATCAAAGACGAAAATTTTCATCTCCAAAGCTGAGTCTTTAGCCACCAAATATTGTTCTCAAACAGTGTGCTTTTAAGATTTAATAAATTTTTACCCAAAAAAAATTAAACTTATAACAACGAATATTTTATCCCAACAAAGAGGTAATAAATTACAATATGGTTGTAAAAGAGCATCCACAGTGGGTTGCTATAACTTACACTAAGTTGTTGTACACGGCAGAGTGTGTTAACAATGGGAAATAAGGGGACGGCACAAAGTGTGCCGTGTGAATAATGTTGCGGCATTCATTGTGCCGTGTACAATGGTATGGCCCATGCGGCACACTTTGTGCCGTCTGCTTTCATGCGGCTCACTTTGTGCCGTGTGATGCCAACCCAATGGACCAACGGCTATATCTCCCAATGGCTAAATCCCAACGGCGAAAAATCCCAATGGCCACAATCCTCATTCTATATAAACATTACACAATTCATACAAAATTTGTTTAATTGTTATCCTCCTGATATATAAACATTACACAATTTATACAAAATTTGTTTAATTGAAAGTTTGTATGAAATTAAAGGTCTGTAAAATTTTTACAGTTTTATTATTTAGATTATCTACAAAAAAAAAATTTCATTTTGAATTTCTCCCATTACAAATTATGTATGCAATAAGAGTATCTAGATTTTTCATAATTACAAATTATTTGTATCTATGCAATTAGAAGAAAAGCTTGTATTTATATATAGACAGATGGTGGAATTTATTTGTAACAGTTATAAAGAAAACTCCCAACGGTTCTATTTGAAACCTCCAATGGATATATTATAAAGCTCAACGGTTAAATTTCGAACCCCCAACGAATATATTTTAAAGCTCAACGGTTATATTTGAAACCCCCAACGGATATGTTATAAAGCTCAACGGCTATATTTGAAACCCCCAACGGATATATTTTAAAGCTCAACGAATATTTTTTCCCTTTCCTATAAATTGTCAACTTCAATTTTTTTTTGGAATAGATTACACACCGTTTCATTCATTTATTCACTTGTGTTATACAAAGTGAACATGGATGGCAATTTGGAGGAGTTCATTTTAGCCAAATACCATTCAAATTTCTTAAATGATGAAGATGAAGCTCCAATAATTTTCGTGGAGACAAAAAAATGGGTTGCTCTCTCAAACATTGTTCGTGATAGTGGCGCAATTAAAAGTAGAAGAATGATCAACCATAAAAGAGAAGAAGGCCACATGCGCTTATGGTGCGATTACTTTGCTCAAGAGCCTATATACACATATTACATATTCCGACGACGTTTTCATATATGTTGTTCTTTGTTCAATCGAATTCTTGAAACGGTCACGAACTACGACAAATATTTTGTTCAAAAGAATGATGCTGTACACACGCTGGGATTGACCTCGCACAAAAAATTATTGCTGCTTTGCGATGCTTGGCTTATGGTGAATCATCTGATATATGGGGGGAATACCTCTGTATGGGAGAGACCACTACACTGCCAACGGTGAAAAAATTTTGTGTTGCTATTCTTGTTGTATTTGGAGAAGAGTATGGAAGAGCGCCCACTGTCGCTGATATAGCACGCATGTCCGAAGAGAATTCAAGACGTGGTTTTTCGGGGATGATTGGTAGCATCGATTGCATGCATTGGGAATGGAAAAATTATCCCACCGCGTGGCTTGGTCAGTATACTAGTCACAAAAATCCACCAACAATAATACTAGAAGCAGTGGCATCATATGACACTTAGATCTGGAGATCATTCTTCAGAATGCCAGGTTCATGTAATGATCTTAACGTGCTACATCGATCTATAGTGTTCAAAGATCTACTACATTGCCGTACTCCCCCTAACTACACTATTAACGGTAATGACTACGACATGGGTTACTATCTAGCAGATAGTATCTACCCACCATATGCGAATATTGTCAAGACTTTAAAGCACCCAACTTCACAGAAAGAGAAAGTTTTTTAGCCAGGCTCAGGAAGGTGTGCGCAAAGATGTTGAACGTGCATTCAGTATTCTGCAGGCTCGCTTTGGATTTGTATGTAATCCAGCAAAATTATGGAACAAAGAAGCGTTGGCTGTGATAATGAAAGCGTGCATAATTTTGCATAACATAATTGTAAAGGATGAAAGGCATGACTGCAACTGGCGCGCATAATATGACGATAGTCAACCTATTCCAGAAATTCATAGAGATGGTGAGGCAGGGTTCTATGAATTTATGGATCGCGAGGCAAACATGCACGATGGATAGAAACACAACAACTGCATGATGATCTAATAAAACATGTTTGGGAGTTGTACGCTGAAGAACAACCATGACTGCAAAGGTGAAATATATGTCTTAAGAAGTGGTGAGGAGTCTAGATTCAAGTGAAAAGCATTGAAATTAAAAATTACAATAAGGCTGGATAAATTAAAGTGGTGCAGAAGAAGATCCAGGATTCTGTGATTAACTTTGCCTCCTCTGCAGGATCTCATCAAACCACATTTTGTAGTATTGTTGTTGGTGATATGACATGTTGCTAGTATCAGTTGTCATTATTATGTGTTTCTCTTTTCACAACTTGATTTCCATCCCATTTTTCCTGCATTCCACCTCATCTTTCCTTAATTGTATCAACTCTTCCATTTGTGTTTCAAAATGTTTTCTTGATTCACGGTTATCTTCAATACTTTGAGCATATTGCGTTGCAAAATTTTCAACACTTTTAATAGCTGCGATGTTAGCAGCAACACTACTAGCTCTACTTTTTCTCTTTTGTCGTTCTTTTGTGGCTTTTCGACCCTCTAGCCTATCGGATGGTGATTCTATGTCAATTTGTACATCATCACAGGTGTTTAGACTTGCAATAGGAGTGGTTGGAGTACCAGGCGATGATGTTTCATTGCCATCAGAACCAAAATGATGCGAGTTGACCCTAGTCGTACTGGTATCATATTTGGGTAGCTACTTTAATATTTGATAGCAATTGTCGAAGACAAATTATTTGCCCGATTGCGAGTGATATTCTTGTTGTGCACGATTGATCTGCTCATAAGAGATAAACGTGAGTACTGTAATTAGACTGAATTATTGTAGATAAGTTATACTCAAAATTGCATGAAATATTACCCAGTCAAGTTCATTTGACCCGCTACCATGATTTGAGCCGTAATTGTGTGCTATCTTAGATGCGTATATCATGACTGCTTGTGAAATTGTTGGGAATCATGTTTGAAGACTACCGCCAGCACGCTTGGTGACAAAATCTTCATTTTGGTTGTACTCGTGTTCGACAGTGCCCCAAAATGTTGAACCAGGTTCATTGTTTCCAACAATTGGATTTGTACTAACCTTAACATATACATGACAGAGTATTTCATCTTCAAATTGTCTCATATTTGGGGTTCTAATTCTAATACCCATTTTTTTTTAACAATTTTGAGTTAGTATGATATAGCTTCTGTGAATGTAATATGTTTTTATAGATTTACAATTATGACCATTAAAATTGTGCCTGTAGACACCCCGATTTTGACCAAACGTCAAATTAAGGAGAGTGTCACCTCTATATCCGATGATGACAAAGACTGAAAGGGGAAGCTCAACAGAAATCGGCACACGGCAGTGTTTGCGGCACTCAGTGAATGCCGAACGGCACTCACAGAATGCCGGACTGGCTCTCACTAAATGCCGCCGACATTTTCTGACTTTCGTTTGCTTTTAAAGTCCGTATTTTGTGGTACAATACGTATATATATGCGGATAAAAACAAAAAAATTGATAAAGTAGAGCTGACATAAACGCAGCAATCAATGATTTGGCGCGACGCTCAGTAAGTGTTGCGCGGCAGTCATGGAATGCCGCCGCGGCTTTCACAGAGTGCCGTTCTGGCATTCCCAGAGTGCCGCAGTGTAATACCTGTAATTTCTCTACGTGCAATAATACGAGTTTTACGAATTTCCATGTCTGGTATATTATTATATTATTATTTTATTATGTGACCGTATCAGTGTAATATAATTACTAATTAAACTGCAATCACTGCACCGACTCGACCGTAATTAGAATTAACTTAGCCCCGTAACCGGACCCGGACGTTAGAAACAATACCCGGTTGCACGTAAATTGAGACTGACACGCGTATCGAGGAACTTATGCACGTAAAACGAGGAAGTGGCACAAAACCCTAGGTGGGCCCCACATGGCCGGCCACATGGAAGCTACATGCAACCCCATTGACACATGTCACCACCCCATGTGACACTTGTCCACTTGTAGGACACTTGTCCTAACATGCATACATGCATGTGACACCTAGCATAAGTCTTGCATTATATAAGCTTCCATGCATATGCATTTTTGGTTCTTTTAGTACATTACAATCTGCATTTAGAGAGGAAGTTAGGAGACTTGCATGTCCATGAGAAAAATAGAAGAGAAGTAAGAGGATTAGGAGAGGAGGAAGAAGAAGATTCCATCACTTGAAGCTTGTGTCCAAGCTTCCTAAGCTCAAATCCAAAGCCCAAGCTCAATTTCAAGTTTAGGTGAGTATTCTAACTCACTTTAGAACCTATATAGTATGTAGTAATGTTTATTAAGTGCTTGATGTTGATAGTTTGAGAGATCCATGCCATGCAAGATAAATTTTCAAATCTGGGAAGCAGAAACTTCCAGCAGAGTGTTGTTTAGTAAAACAAACATTTCGAGCAGTTAGAAAATGGGAATGAGGCTAGGTTTTTTTGTGGAGAAATCTAACTCATTTATCTAAAAATAACTCTTCTATAGCTCAGTCTGAAAATCACTTCTTCATAAGTGAAATATACATGCAACGAAGTACTTTAAATCTGAAAAACATAAACCTCCAGCAGAATGTAGTTTAGTAAAATGAGTGTTTTAAGCAGTTCCAAAATCTGAATTAAGCTAGATTTTTTTTGTGGAGAAATCTAACTCATTTATCTACAAATAACTCTTCTATAGCCTGGTTTAAAAATGACTCCTTAATAGGTGAAATGTACATGCAACGCAGTCCTATAAATCTGGGACAGAGCAGTCCAAAAATATAGAAATGTCTAAGTAAAATAAATATTTTGAGCAGCTCAAAAATGCATTTGAAGCTAGATTTTTTTTTACATAAAGCTAATCCAATTATCTACAATGTTCTAGTTTTGAGTTTGATCTACAAATCAATTTATCATGCCCAAATAAATCATATCAATTCAGTCAACATAGTAAAATTAAATTCTGGCAGATTGTATAACTACTTATATGATGTGTTTATTAATGATGCTTGCTTTCCGGTACCTATGTGGTTATGGATATCTTGTGCTATGGTAGTGTTATCGCGTATATGAGTATGTTAAGGGTTTCATCTATATGGTTATTGATATCAAATCCATGTTATAGATCCACGAGCTGCACGCTAGGTTTCCGTTGTTATGAATATAGTGTGATGACCATAGAGAATTCATACCCAAGTTATAAGTATGTTGTACAACACGATTATTGCACTGATAGTGATTGGATAAGTTTCCATTGTAAGTATATTACAACGTAAAACAGGATGACGGATGTATAAACGTAACTTTGAAAGTATATTCGGAAGTCCTTTAATGAACTAAATTCCGAAATGAGTGACGAATGTGCGGTCGGGAAAACATAAGGGTCGGTTATGCTATGTTAGAAGTAGATTATGCTAAGGATAATTGTCGGATAGGTAATCTGGGCAGCGGAGGTCAGAATAATGAGAAAAGGGTATGGTTGACGAATGTGAAAGTTGTGTATCATTTCGGTTCTTCGTGATGGTGAAATGGTGTTTCTTAGAGTGAAGACTCCTTTCGGTTCTTAGTGATGGAATGGAAGTTCTTGCACTCCGTAAACGTTTCGGTTCTTCGTGATGATGAAACGGTATTTCTTAGAGTGAAGACTCCTTTCGGTTCTTAGTGATGGAATGGAAGTTCTTGCACTCCGTAAACGTTTCGGTTCTTCGTGATGATGAAACGGTATTTCTTAGAGTGAAGACTCCTTTCAGTTCTTAGTGATGGAATGGATGTTCTTGCACTCCGTAAACGTTTCGGTTCTTTGTGATGATGAAACGGTATTTCTTAGAGTGATGACTCCTTTCGGTTCTTAGTGATGGAATGGAAGTTCTTGCACTCTGTAAACGTTTCGGTTCTTCGTGATGATGAAACGGTATTTCTTAGAGTGATGACTCCTTTCGGTTCTTAGTGATGGAATGGATGTTCTTACACTCCGTAAACGCTTCGGTTCTTCATGATGGAGAAGTGGTGGTTCTTCGTGACAAAGTGAAGGTTACAAGTGTTTTGGGTTAATGAAAGATGGTTTAGTCAGTGCGAGATGGTTTTGGTCAGTAAAAGATGGTTTGATCAGTGTAAGATGGTTTGGTTAACGAAAGAGGGATTGGTTACAATTGGCAAGTACAAAGTAATTTAGTTGTGCAATTGTGACAGCCTTTTTAGTGTTGTTAATTGGAGTTAGGACTCCGAAATAGACTTCGGTAATGGACTGTGATAATGTTCTGAGATGTAGAAGCGAGTTATATCGATTGTTTATTTTTCTCTTCGAATGCCTGTATGGGCACGTAAGTTGTTGTAGTCCGACGGTGAGAACGTGAGAGAACTTTAATAGACGTAATAAAAAAGTAGTAAATGTATTCCTATTGTGTTTTACTATATACGTTCCATTTGATTTAGCTTACTCACTCAGCTTTCATAAGCTGACGACGTTCATGTCGCTGGACATTCCCATGTCCAGCTTATCCAGGTAACGAGTACACGAGTTATGATGCTACGCAAGCGGAGAACATGGAGGAAGAGTACACCGAAGATGGCTATGGTCATACTAGTTAGAGAGAAGACTAGCAGTTATCCCCTGTAAATGTTTTTAATTATAACCAGAAGACTTAGCATATATTTTGTTATAGCTTTTGTAAGGCCCTAGAGCCATAAGACTCTGATGTATCTACCCTGATGTAATAGTTAACTAGTATTGTGGCCTTTCTTTGTAATATATCAATGTGAGCAGATGATGGTTTTATCCTTTTATTATATCGTTTAAATATTATTATTTGGTCATGGACAATTCGGTTCTGCAACCAGTCACGTGCCTCAGGGTCCAAGATGAAAATTTTAAATTTTTCCATATTTTGGCTACGCCGGGGCGTGACAGGGATTTTTGGTATCAGAGCTTTAGGTTAAGACGTGTACACCGATTGTCCTACACACTTAAGTTATAAACTGTTAGACCTTTTTCCATCCATAAATACATAAACCTTATGGTGGCTTTGTGATTAGCATGGCTCCTTATTACATCCCGGATGGATATGGAGGATGGGGTTGATGAGGAGATTGACCCAGCGGTGGGTATTGACCTAGCAGAGGATGTTGACCCAATAGAGGGTGCTGGTGAGGGGGAAGCAATGATAGTCATGGAGGTTGGAGAGCCAGAGGTTGAGGATGACTTTGAGGATGACTCTAAGGATGCAGATATAGAGCCTTTGGATAAGGATGAAGATGAGATGGTTGATAAGTTTGACCCGTACTTGGACTGGGTTCCACCTATGGAGATTCCAATCTTGGATGATGTTCTACCATATAAGTCAGATATGAAGGACTTTTGGGATAGGACTCCCACGATCTAGAGCTTTACTTGTATTAGGACTAGTAGCCCATCTTTTTGTGTATATAGTATGTACCCAGGCATATAACACAAACTAGTGGTAGCGTGTACGCCTTTCTATGTAAATATTTGAAGTTATCTATAAATATTTGTTTCCTCTACTTGATGAAATGTATTGACGTGATATGTACTCATATTAGAATTGTTAGCTATACCTTATATCGTTTATATATCTCATAACGATAGTTAGGACTGGAGGGTAACCAGTAGTTATTCAGTTAGGTTCATAACACACAACCAGATGACAAGTCAGCCACCTCAGCTTAGGAATGGACCAAGGGGAAGACCTCCGACCAGTTTCCAAGGAACCAAACACCCGTGGAATAATGGTAAGAAACCAGGACACACCTTTCCCCGGAATAAGCATGCAAAACCAACTGCACCACAAGTACCAACCACTACTACCGGGAATAACAAGAATGGATGCTTTAAATGTGGGATCCCCGGACACATGGCTCGTGACTGCACAGTCCCCAGGGACAATTATCGAGTTAATCTTGTCTGTTACAACTGTGGCAAGAGGGGACACATGAGCAGAGAATGTAAGGCACCAAAAGGAAACTACCATGGGCCTACTACTCAAGGCCAAGCTGGTAAGGCTAGACTCAATGCTATCATACCCGAGGCAGCTGACTATGATGAAAAGGAACAACAGAACTTGGAAGGTACACTCTCATTATATGCTAGTAGAGTTAAAGTACTTTTTGATACGGGTGCTACGAATTCGTTTATTGCCTTTGAGATTGTACGACGATTGGGTTTAGTACCCCAAGCACTTGAGGTAGCCTTGAACGCGGTATCACCTTTGGGAGTGACCGTGAAGCTAGGAAAGGTGTGCAAGGACTGTACTTTGACATTGGAGGACAGGAACCTATATGCAGACTTAATTGTTCTGTCAATGAAGGAATTCGACGTAATCTTAGGATTTGACTGGCTTACTAAGTATCATGCAAAGTTAGATTGTGCTGGTAGGTCGATCACATTTTCAGTACCTGGAAGTGCACCCTTTAGTTTTCAATGCAACCCTACTAGTGACGCCTTCCTTACAAGTCGTTTAGCCGCTATGGAAACTACAGGCTCAGATTTGACGATCGCTCGGATTCCGATAGTCCGAGACTATGAGGATGTCTTTCAGGACATTTCTGGATTACCACCAAAGCGCGAGATCGACTTCTGTATTGAGTTGATACCCGAAATGACACCGATATCCAAGGCTCCTTATCGTATGGCCCCAACGGAAATGCTGGAGTTGAAGAAGCAAGTACAAGAGTTAGAAGATTTTGGATTTATTAGACCAAGCACGTCACCTTTGGGAGCCCCGATTCTATTTGTTAGAAAGAAGGATGGAAATCTTCGACTCTGTATCGACTATAGAGAGTTAAATAAGGTTACTATTAAGAACAAGTACCCGCTTCCCAGGATAGACGATTTGTTCGATCAACTACAAGGAGCGACGACCTTTTCTTAGATTGACTTGCGATCTGGGTACCATCAGTTACTTGTCAGGCCGGGAGATATACCGAAAATAGCTTTCAGAACAAGATATGGGCACTACGAGTTCTTAGTTATGCCTTTTGGATTAACTAATGCCCCGGCGGTATTCATGGATTTGATGAATCGGGTGTTCAGACCCTTCTTGGATCAATTCATCATCGTGTTTATCGACGACATCCTCATTTATTTGAAGAGTGAAGAAGAGCACAAGAAGCATGTACAGATTGCACTTCAGACACTTAGAGAAAATCGTCTCTATGCTAAGTTCAGTAAATGTGAGTTTTGGCTGAAAGAGGTCAAATTCTTGGGCTCACAGAATGGAATTTCGGTGGACTCAACCAAGACAGACGCAGTTTCTAGTTGGAATAGACCAACCAACGGATCAGAAGTACGAAGTTTCCTTGGATTGGCTGGATACTACAGGAGATTCGTGGAAGGTTTCTCAAGGATCGCGTCTCCTTTAACCGGACTAACAAAGAAGGATTCAAAGTTTGAGTGGAAGGACAAGCACGAATGCGCCTTTCAAGAATTAAAGGAGAGGTTAACCTCAGCGCCAGTGCTAGCCATACCCAAGAGTGGTGAACAGTACACTATCTACAGTGACGCTTCATATCAAGGACTAGGATGTGTACTTATGCAGAATGGTCAGGTGATCGCTTATGGATCTAGGCAATTAAAGCCACATGAATTAAACTACCCTACACATGATCTAGAATTGGCTGCAATTGTCTTTGCACTTAAGATTTGGAGGCACTACCTCTACGGAGAGAAGTTTGACCTGTTCTCAGACCACAAAAGCTTGAAATACCTGTTCTCTCAAAAGGAATTAAACATGAGATAACGACGTTGGATGGAGCTACTTAAGGACTACGACTTTAATTTGCAATACCACCCCGGTAAGGAAAATGTAGTCACAGATGCTCTAAGCAGAAAACCCCAAAGGTTAATCGCCTCACTTTTAATCAGGGAATGGAAAGCCTTAGAAGCTTTAATGGAATTTGACTTTCAGACTACAAGACCAGGTATTGGACGACCTTTTTTGGATGTCTTATGGTGCAGCCAACCCTCATTAACCGAATACTCGAAGCTCAAAAGAAGGACGAAGGAATGAGGACATGGTTTGAGAAGGCGAAAGCAAAGGATCCGACTGAATGGAATATTGGAACAGAAGGGGCATTCAGATGTAAGGACAGGTTATGTGTACCCAACACAGATAATTTGAGGAAAGACATTCTGAATGAAGCCCACAAGTCAAGGATGACTATACACCCCGGCGGAACCAAGATGTACAAAGAATTAAAAAGGAACTTTTGGTGGGAAGGCATGAAGAGAGAAGTCGCGGAATATGTAGCAAAATGCTCTACTTGCTAGTAAGTCAAGGCGGAACACTAACGACCTCCAGGATTACTACAACCTCTACCAATCCCAGAATGGAAATGGGAGCATATCACCATGGATTTTGTTGTGGGATTGCCGAGATCTCAGCAGAACCATGATGCTATTTGGGTATTTGTTGATCGGATGGCCAAATAAGCCCATTTTACTACCAACAACATGACCTATTGTATCGAGAAGATGAGTCGAGTATACCAGCAACAGGTTGTGCGATTTCATGGAGTACCGGTGTCAATCATATCAGAATGTAATTCGAGATTCACTACTAGAAGTTTAGGAGAGTCTTTCGAAAGCAATGGGAACGTCTCTGATGCTAAGTTCTGCATTTCATCCACAGACTCACGGATAAAAAGAAAGGATGAAAGCAGCGTAAAGCAGATACAAGAAGCTACGCGGATAAATGACGTCGAGATCTAGAATTTAGGGTTGGAGATCATGTGCAATCGAAAGTTTCTCCGGCTCGAGGCATTGTAAGGTTTGGACAACAGAGGGGAAAGCTATCACCACGCTACATCGGACTACTTGAGATTCTAGAGCACATAAGGAAAGTCGTCTATAGATTGGCGTTACCACCAAAGATGTCGGGAGTTCATAATATTTTCCATGTAAGTATGTTGAGGAAGTGTCTTCGCGACCTGGCACACGAGATTGATTTCAAAGATATTACAGTAAACAACAATGCTACACTCGTCGGAGGACCTGTAAGAATTATGGATCACAGAATCGAGAAGCTAAGAAACAAAGAGATTCCGCTGGTAAAGGTTTAGTGGAAGCATCATGATGAAGGAGAAGCTTCTTGGGAGCTGGAATCGGAGATGCGAGAGAAGTTTCCATCTCTGTATAGTACTAGCTCATTCTGATTTCGAGGACGAAATCCTGTAATAGGTGGTAGAAGATGTAATACCTGTAATTTCTCTACGTGCAATAATACGAGTTTTACGAATTTCCATGTCTGGTATATTATTATATTATTATTTTATTGTGTGACCGTATCAGTGTAATATAATTACTAATTAAACTGCAATCACTGCACCGACTCGACCGTAATTAGAATTAACTTAGCCCCGTAACCGGACCCGGACGTTAGAAACAATACCCGGTTGCACGTAAATTGAGACTGACACGCGTATCGAGGAACTTATGCACGTAAAACGAGTAAGTGGCACAAAACCCTAGGTGGGCCCCACATGGCCGGCCACATGGAAGCTACATGCAACCCCATTGACACATGTCACCACCCCATGTGACACTTGTCCACTTGTAGGACACTTGTCCTAACATGCATACATGCATGTGACACCTAGCATAAGTCTTGCATTATATAAGCTTCCATGCATATGCATTTTTGGTTCTTTTAGTACATTACAATCTGCATTTAGAGAGGAAGTTAGGAGACTTGCATGTCCATGAGAAAAATAGAAGAGAAGTAAGAGGATTAGGAGAGGAGGAAGAAGAAGATTCCATCACTTGAAGCTTGTGTCCAAGCTTCCTAAGCTCAAATCCAAAGCCCAAGCTCAATTTCAAGTTTAGGTGAGTATTCTAACTCACTTTAGAACCTATATAGTATGTAGTAATGTTTATTAAGTGCTTGATGTTGATAGTTTGAGAGATCCATTCCATGCAAGATAAATTTTCAAATCTGGGAAGCAGAAACTTCCAGCAGAGTGTTGTTTAGTAAAACAAACATTTCGAGCCGTTAGAAAATGGGAATGAGGCTAGGTTTTTTTTTGGAGAAAGCTAACTCATTTATCTAAAAATAACTCTTCTATAGCTCAGTCTGAAAATCACTTCTTCATAAGTGAAATATACATGCAACGAAGTACTTTAAATCTGAAAAACATAAACCTCCAGCAGAATGTAGTTTAGTAAAATGAGTGTTTTAAGCAGCTCCGAAATCTGAATTAAGCTAGGTTGTTTTGTGGAGAAAGCTAACTCATTTATCTACAAATAACTCTTCTATAGCCTGGTCTAAAAATGACTCCTTAATAGGTGAAATGCACATGAAACGCAGTCCTATAAATCTGGGACAGAGCAGTCCGAAAATATAGAAATGTCTAAGTAAAATAAATATTTTGAGCAGCTCAAAAATGCAATTGAAGCTAGATTTTTTTGTACATGAAGCTAATCCAATTATCTACAATGTTCTAGTTTTGAGTTTGATCTACAAATCAATTTATCATGCCCAAATAAATCATATCAATTCAGTCAACATAGTAAAATTAAATTCTGGCAGATTGTATAACTACTTATATGATGTGTTTATTAATGATGCTTGCTTTCCGGTACCTATGTGGTTATGGATATCTTGTGCTATGGTAGTGTTATCGCGTATATGAGTATGTTAAGGGTTTCATCTATATGGTTATTGATATCAAATCCATGTTATAGATCCACGAGCTGCACGCTAGGTTTCCGTTGTTATGAATATAGTGTGATGACCATAGAGAATTCATACCCAAGTTATAAGTATGTTGTACAACACGATTATTGCGCTGATAGTGATTGGATAAGTTTCCATTGTAAGTATATTACAACGTAAAACAGGATGACGGATGTATAAACGTAACTTTGAAAGTATATTCGGAAGTCCTTTAATGAACTAAATTCCGAAATGAGTGACGAATGTGCGGTCGGGAAAACATAAGGGTCGGTTATGCTATGTTAGAAGTAGATTATGCTAAGGATAATTGTCGGATAGGTAATCTGGGCAGCGGAGGTCAGAATAATGAGAAAAGGGTATGGTTGACGAATGTGAAAGTTGTGTATCATTTCGGTTCTTCGTGATGGTGAAGTGGTGTTTCTTAGAGTGAAGACTCCTTTCGGTTCTTAGTGATGGAATGGAAGTTCTTGCACTCCGTAAACGTTTCGGTTCTTCGTGATGATGAAACGGTATTTCTTAGAGTGAAGACTCCTTTCGGTTCTTAGTGATGGAATGGAAGTTCTTGCACTCCGTAAACGTTTCGGTTCTTCGTGATGATGAAACGGTATTTTTTAGAGTGAAGACTCCTTTCAGTTCTTAGTGATGGAATGGATGTTCTTGCACTCCGTAAACGTTTCGGTTCTTTGTGATGATGAAACGGTATTTCTTAGAGTGATGACTCCTTTCGGTTCTTAGTGATGGAATGGAAGTTCTTGCACTCCGTAAACGTTTCGGTTCTTCGTGATGATGAAACGGTATTTCTTAGAGTGATGACTCCTTTCGGTTCTTAGTGATGGAATGGATGTTCTTACACTCCGTAAACGCTTCGGTTCTTCGTGATGGAGAAGTGGTGGTTCTTCGTGACAAAGTGAAGGTTACAAGTGTTTTGGGTTAATGAAAGATGGTTTAGTCACTGCGAGATGGTTTTGGTCAGTAAAAGATGGTTTGATCAGTGTAAGATGGTTTGGTTAACGAAAGAGGGATTGGTTACAATTGGCAAGTACAAAGTAATTTAGTTGTGCAATTGTGACAGCCTTTTTAGTGTTGTTAATTGGAGTTAGGACTCCGAAATAGACTTCGGTAATGGATTGTGATAATGTTCCGAGATGTAGAAGCGAGTTATATCGATTGTTTATTTTTCTCTTCGAATGCCTGTATGGGCACGTAAGTTGTTGTAGTCCGACGGTGAGAACGTGAGAGAACTTTAATAGACGTAATAAAAAAGTAGTAAATGTATTCCTATTGTGTTTTACTATATACGTTCCATTTGATTTAGCTTACTCACTCAGCTTTCATAAGCTGACGACGTTCATGTCGCTGGACATTCCCATGTCCAGCTTATCCAGGTAACGAGTACACGGGTTATGATGCTACGCAAGCGGAGAACATGGAGGAAGAGTACACCGAAGATGGCTATGGTCATACTAGTTAGAGAGAAGACTAGCAGTTATCCCCTGTAAATGTTTTTAATTATAACCAGAAGACTTAGCATATATTTTGTTATAGCTTTTGTAAGGCCCTAGAGCCATAAGACTCTGATGTATCTAGCCTGATGTAATAGTTAACTAGTACTGTGGCCTTTCTTTGTAATATATCAATGTGAGCAGATGATGGTTTTATCCTTTTATTATATCGTTTAAATATTATTATTTGGTCATGGACAATTCGGTTCTGCAACCAGTCACGTGCCTCAGGGTCCAAGATGAAAATTTTAAATTTTTCCATATTTTGGCTACGCCGGGGCGTGACACGCGGAACCTTCCTGACTGCCGTTAACTCCAGCAGTCTGCTTTTTTTCAGAAAGTACGCATTATACCACCAAATGAGATATTTACACCTGTCTTTTACTCCGAATTCACTGAAAATACCTGGGCTATGTTGTCTATAAAAGAAGAGGGATCTTCCTTGGGATGAAGGGGGAGAGATATACCATAATATGCCACTATAACAACACATGTTTGGGAGAGATAGAGAGTTTTGAGAGCTTGAAGAAGAGCTTGGAAGATCTTCAAATTAGAGAAGCTTTGAGGATAGTTTGGAGGTGATCCTCTAACCATAAGTTGTCTCCTTTTCATTCCTTCTTTTAAGCCTCTAATCTTATTTAAGTTGTCATTCTCTTTTATTTCTTCTTAGCATGGTTAGAAAGCATCTATGAATTTGAAGTAAACAAGTTTTACCAAAAGGCTCTTTGATGGGTTTAGAGCATTAGCTCTCTTTGTCTCCTTATTTTCATTTCTTTTTTTATCTATACTTCCCTCTTTAGATTCTTAGAGATCATCAATATCTCTCTTGAAAGCTCTTGAGTTTGAAATTTTGAATCTCATGTAAGCTTATGCTTTACATGAGAGTCAAAGTTTGATCATCACTTCATTTTATAAGCAAATGGATGGATCCAAGTCCATACTTATGACTTGGGTCCTCTAGCTTGATGTTGCATGGAATCCTTTCCATATTCTTTCAAGACTCATGAGTATTAGCCATGTCTTCATCTCCAATGACCATCAAATGATAGGAGAGTGTAGTTTGAGTCCAAGCCCATCTCCATGGTCTAGATTCATCATCTTGAGATTTTAAGAAGTCTATTCGTACTTCATTTGAAAATCTACAAGTATAAGGGGTCTTTAGTCTCCAATGACCATCAAATGGTAGGAGAAAATGGTTTAGTTTAAGTCCAACTTCATGGTTTAATAGTTGGGGTTAACAAATAAAAGTTGAACTTGACAATGAAACAGTGGATTCGTAAACCGGTTTTAATCAAAGATTTTTAGTTCGAAATCTAACCGTTGGAATTAAGTGAAACCAATGGGAAAGTGTCTATAACTCCAAGTTCTACCACTGTAATTTTTGTTTTAAGGAGATTTCATGTTTAAAGTGGTTTGGTCATGAGTTTTGTGAAGTCATTACAATCTGTCTAGAGTTTCAGAACAATAACACTCTTTTGAAATAAGTAAATCAGAACCATAATAAAGTGTTTGTGACCAAAAATAATTTTTTCTAAGTAGATTAGTGTATTAGGAAGTCACCCTAAAAAGAACAAAGCATTTCTGATTTTTTTACTAGTTTTAGAAAATCGTACAAGAACTCTGGACAGAGGGTTGTAGAATGCTGAGTGATGTCTGGTTGCTGTTCAATTCCCGGAGATCTAACCATTGAAACTTTGATTTCTTTTTTGGGTTAAAAACTAGACACACAGAGGCATCGTGTGTCCAAAATTTATCAAGATCAAACCACGGGAACCATGCTTTTTATTTCTTTGAAGTCATGATCTGCTCTCAGCAATTTCAGAATTCTGCAAGTTTTAATCAATCTTATGAATAATGGCTTAGATGATATCTTCATGAGTTAAGGTTCAAACCATGTCTCAATAATGATTAGTTAAGCTTGAAACTCAAAGTTTAAGTGATCTTAATCATTGAGTATTTCATAATTTATTCTTGTTCATGTACATATTCATCCATATGGCTTGATACTTGTAATTAGGACTTATTTGCTTTAGATTTAATTACATTTGATAGATTTAAGCTAGAAATTTAGGGTTGTTATTTCTAACTTCATATCTTGTATACCATGTGGACTAACCCTTTTGTTTTGTAGCGCTATTAAGGAATGACTTCTTGAATTTCTCTTTAATTTATTTTAATTTCTTGATTTTGTCGATTTTTCGATCTCATGCGCGACACCTTAGAATTAGGACTTGCCTTATGTGAATACGTGCGATTAGAGACTCTTTTCTAAGATTTTCTTTCATTTGTATGCATTGCACGTTTGATATCGCTGCTGGATCCCGGGTAAGTTCTCTTGTTCCCTATTTGAATATCATATTGCTTGCTACTTGAATTACGTGGTTTTTTGAATGATATTTTATCACTTGCAATCTTACACTCTTTAGACATGCTTTTGTAATGTATATCTATACATATGTATTAGTTGAGGGCACATCTAAATTAATAATTCAATTAAAAGGATGTTAAGTAGAGGCTTATCGCGAGATAGGATGAGAATGGGTGTTTTGGCCCAATGTGCTCCTTCCCTTCTCATTCCATAATCCCCAGACCTAGACAATCTCTGGTTTCTGAAAGATCAGTTTTCTTTAAAAATGGTTTCTTAATTTTCCTTTTAAAAATTAAGTGGCGACTCATTTGTTTTGTTTTGTGTTTTAAATTGAAAAGATTTTTTTTTTAAAAGAAAAGCTATGGGTAAGAAAAATGCGATATCCACAGTGCCGTTAGTAAATTTTTTGATTCCGTTCAAAATTATAACCATTGGGACGAAATGACACAAAGTGTGCCGTGTGGCTGTGGAAGGCACATTTTGTGTCGTGTGTGGTGAAATGGCACAATGAGTGTCGTGCGGGTGAAACGGCACAAAGAGTGCCGTGTGGCTTTGGAAGGCATAGTTTGTGCCGTGTGGCCTTTGGTCGGCACAATGTGTGCCGTCTAGATTCATGCGGCACACTTTGTGCCGTTTCGTGTGCTTGACGGCTCAGCCTTTGCCGTAACTCCCTAGATTAGCTGAAACTCATAGAAACTTAGTGCTACCGCAAACTTAAGTTTGGCTAAGTTTTATATCCTATACATTAGTTAAAACTCGCCCATTGTTAACGCCTTTTAACTAAGTTATCCTAATTTGTCCTACAGAACACTACCATTGTTGATGCTCTAGTGGTATGCTGCTTTTAATAGCTAGTAACTAGTGACCATAAAATTTGGTCACTAAAGATTTATTTTTCTGGCAATATAGCAATTTTCTCAGGTTAATTTATAAATGCCCCTGTTCCATAATATCATGCCAATGGATATGTTTACAATTCAACATTATTCACAAGCCATCCAACAATCCAAACAATGGAAATCAAAATTACAAAGTTCATCATCATTAAAAAAGCCCAAATGTTCCAAGCAAATGTATAAAACATTTTGCTCATAAGTTGTTAGAAAAAAAAAATCCAAAGCATCAAATCCATTTTCCATTTGCATTGCATTCATTATAGAAAAGTGCATGAGATAAATGCAATAAACTCCTAAAGCTCCAGAAGAAGGGGGGGGGGGGGGGGGGGGGGGGGGGGGGGGGGGGGGGGAAGAAAAAGAAAAACCAAAAGCTCTAAGAAATTCCTTGATAAAGAACCAAATAATAGCTTGGACCTGTTGATGGCCTGCCGATATAACAAAATTTTAAAAATTGTTAACACTAGACAAGGAAGAATGTAACATATCACATAATTGTATAATAGGCCAGGCAAAGATTAAAAATTATGAACTATTATTAAATGTCTAATGCCTAACCAAAGTAGATTTATCTTTGCAAGAAACAAATGTATATATTCCTAAATAGTGAATTATTTCCGTGGCTCGTCTATCTTCACATGTTTTTCTAGGTACTACAACATGTTCTTTGAAAGCATTCACGTCCTTTCAAATTACTTGTTTTCTCGTATGTTTCTAAGTATATTATGGTGTTGAATCAAGACATTTGATACTCACTTTGAAAATGTTGTCCATGTAAAGCTAAGTACATTAATCTTTTTTAGAAAAATAAGTGTGTACATTCCAATAAAATTGGGTTAATTTTCAAACCAAATAACCTTTTTGAGTCCCATCTTTCTCCACAAGTTTCTTTAAGCTCCCTCGAGGTTCTCCTAGTGTTTCAAACAATTTGAACCTCAAGCGAAAGTATAGCTCCTTTTCTAGAATTTAGCATAATTTACCCTTTTTTTTGCCTTATGTCTGAACGTAAAGTCCTTAATTCCAATAACAGTACACTATACTTTAAAAATGAACTTGTATATCCTTTGTTCATACCATGTAGAAGATATTGGCCTATATTGTGCTACGAAGGAATTGAACGTAGCCTGCATCTGACTTTGCATTTGATTTTGTATTTCACTTTGTGTAGCCCTCATTTGACTACGTTCTTGTTGTTGAGCCTCTATCTCCATTTGTTAAGCTTTCACTTGTTGGGTCAACTCATTTGCTTGTCTCTTAGCATCCTCAACTCTCCTCCTAGAGTTGGACAACTTTCCATGTCCAAGTCCACGAACATAACCATGTTTAGTTTTGAGTACTTGATCACATATCTGGTCTGAAGTGAATGGAGTACTCCCCTCTGGTGTCGGACGAGATTTCATTTCAACCATCTGATCCTGCACATGTATACATATTCTTATGTTATACAATTCAATACATTAATATTAATCCAACCAAAGTAAAAATGAAAATTTTATTCTTACATATTTTTTCTCTGCTATTACAGAGCTCCATCCCTTCTCTAGCGTCCAATAGCAATCTTTATAAAACTCAATCCTGTCAATCTCTCCTGGGGTCGTGCAATCTTGCTATGTCATTACCACAATATCTTAATAGTATTAGCTTGTGGTTACTTACTAAACAAATGAAGTATAATGATAATTTTAGAAAAGAACAAATAACATACACTCTTCTCATGCCGAAGCTGGGTGAATGACTTGGAACCAGCATGGTGGATCACCTTAAGCTTTGATCTATTCTTAGCAATTATCTTGGATCGCTCCTACATTGAACAAAAACTAAAATATCTTGCCATCACCCTTGCTTAAATTCAATTTATCTTGGTGTGTCAAAATTTTACAATTCTAATACAAAACTTAAGGCTATGAAAATGCCATATTAGAATGAAAAAAAATTAAAAATAAAGAGTTCAGTTCAACAATTCTTAGAAGGTAGTGATTATTCCTAGCAGTGTTGGTGTGCTGGGTTAACACTACAAAAAATGCACTTTCTATGCCTCTTATCTTTGTGCAAGTGTCTTGCAATCTTCAGTAATATCTCCAACTACTAAAAGTCATTTTCATTAAGTTTCGGTGAAACATTTGGATAACAATAACTACTACCACAAAATTTGTTATTATTACTACAAGTACTTGCCTTTTGTTGAGAATTTTGGATTAATATTATAATAGCCATCAACAAATTATAAAACTAAAAAGAAAAAAAAAATAAAAGAGACATCCCATATAGAGTATGCTGTGCCTTTGCAGATGAGGAAATGTATAGATCTCCACATGGACTAGACCGATATATTAAAGCAAAAAATAAACTGCTAGACCTATTAGTACCTTAAACCTTCCATTGTTAAATTGCGTACAAATATCCTCCCAATCTTCTTGTGCAATACAATCGCATGGATATCGACATGCCAAGGCATGGTTACCGATATTCTTATAGTATTTGTGGAGCTTGTGTCGATATGATTTGAATCATGGTCCCTAGTCGGACGTTCTAGAGTGGGAAGTCCATGTCAAACTTTTCCTAAATTATTAACAACAAATGTGTAAACACATAGGATTTATTTTCTGCAAAATTAGGAATACCATAGTTGAATGGACAACTAATTTTAAAGTAGTTTACTCTTACTAGAATATGGTCATACATGATTTGTTTATCTCTTGTTTCTATTTTCTTCCATCCTTTGTATGTGATTGGTGTAAGAGTGCGACATATTACTCCTAGCTCAGATTTCCAAAGCCCTGCCCAGTCACCCATTGGTCTCAGCTTTCCAGGAGGGAAAATTATCTTAATCCTCCCACCTGTTCTATCAATTGACTTCGCCAGTGCTACCCCTCGTGTCTTACCACGTCCTCGTCTTGACGAAGTTGAAGCTGATGTGAGAAATACATATATGCATACAAAAAAAATGCACAACAATCAATTGTTATGCATCAATATACATTAACATGGCAACTAAACACAAAGACAGCCCCCAAAAATGACATCTATGTTGGAAAAACAAAAACAAAACCAACCCAAAACAACCAAAAGCCAACAATCTTTTATCTTAGTAATGTGGCTATATGATATCATTCTTACCCATGTTATGAGCAACTTCTGCAACAGGATATTGAGATAGACTTTGAACTGATAATAAAGTTGATGAAGGCACTGATATGGCTAAAGGTCGCTGTCGGCATCTTCCAGGTGCCATGTTTAACTACAACCTTGTGTCAATAACAATAGTTGGTACATGTTAGCACTTATACAAACAACATTGTGTATGGTGAATACAAAGACAGACAAAGATAAGCACATACATTACATATTGGCATCATTAAAAATGAAAAATTGCATATAATAAGAAAAAACAATAGAATAAGAATTCTAGGGAAATGGAGATAATGTTATTCACATAATGACAAATGAAATTTCATCTAGCTTATATTAACACTAAAAGTAAATATTCTAATTAATCTAAGTCGCTGTCATTATCGTTGAGCAAGCTTTATTCATGGTTTGTGTAATACTCGGCCAATGTATCATCTTCCTAACCATCTTCTTCACCGGGAGTAATCATCTTCTTCATACAACTCTGTGACATCAGTTTGAATAACACTGACATCAATCTAGTATGCATCCACATCATCTTTATGCATTGGTAGCTCAGAGACTTCTTCTTGGATTGCCTCAATCACTTCAGCTGGCTCACTTTGCTGATAAGCCTCTGTACTACTTATAAACACCTCATGTTCATCTTCCATTTTGACCTTTGATTCTGGAACATCAAATGTGTTTCTAGGTTGTGTCTTGTGTACAATATACCAACTATTACCTAGTTTAGTATCACTGATGTAAAAGACTTGCTCTACTTGAGATGCCAACACAAGAGAGTCATCCTTATACCAATTACACGCAGTATTCATGCTTGTGAAATGTGCGGCACACTCCGTCTTCCCTAGGCATGAACTATTCGACTACTTGATATCACAATTCAAATAAGCACTATTACATGTAAATAATATATACAAGCACAACAAATATAGATTATTGAGCACATCACATTCAAAATAGATCTAAGACAAGAATAAACTTTGAAAGCAATGATTTAATCAATAGAAGTATGATTTTATTATTCAAAATCCTCAAAACATGTAATCATCATCCATACATAATAAATCTAAAAGAAAAACATAAATAATACCCTATTACATGGCTAGGGTTTCATTAAAACCCTAGATATTGGTCTAAGCGGCCATAGAATCAAAGATTGGCAAGAGGTTGATGGTGGAGGCCATGGGAATCCTCAGTCTTCTTCTTCTTCTTCTTCTCCTTGCTTCCCCATCTTCAATGGCTGAAGTTTTAGTTGCTGAAGGATATGTATATTATTGTGTAACCCCCAATATGACTTAAAAGAGGATATATATAGATTTGGAGCAAGTTTTGGAAGCTTTCCTAAACCTAATCGCACTAAAACTGCGTTATTTACGTTTTTGGACTTATTCAGCCAATTAGGATCACACAGGGCTCTTCAATACATCGAAATACACATTTTTTATTTTTTCAATGGGTCGCTCGCGCGGGCCGTTCGCGTGCGATGCCCAAAATCACGCCAGCGAGCTACTACAGCGACATGCCCATTTTTCCACTTTTCTAAAATTTTATCAACTTTGAGCACCGATCGTAGAATAACGATAACTTTTGACTCAGACCACGGATTGACTCACCGTTTGTGACCAAGCATCTGTAACTCAAAGATCTACATTTTGAATTTCTAGAGAAATTTCTAAAATCTAAAGTCTTTATTATCAAAAATACAATTTACCAAGGCTGTCATTGTTTCCAGCTTTTACCAGAATCAACTTTTGAGTACAGAATGTCTTCCAAAGCCACTAATCATTGGATTTTAGTGCATTTTCACATTAAAGTTCCAAAACCTACAAAATGTAGAATGCTTATTAAAAAACAACTAATAACTAAATGAAGTGGGCTAACAAAGCATATCTTCAAGACGATAAACGGGAACTATTCGTCGCCGATCAAAATGGTTGTCTATATGTATTCCTGTCTTCTTATTGCCAACATCCCACCAATCACACCTATATAAGAAAAACCAATTTCCTCCCAAGTAGTCCAATTCAATAATATCGGTTAACATACCATAGAAGTCAATATCTTCTGACTGATGCTCCCCTTTTACTACAACATCACTATTTGAGTCTTATGGTAATTCTCTCGCTTGTTGTGTGGTTCTAATCCCATTGACAATGCAGCCGGAGTATCTTTTGATTCGAGGATCACGACCACAAGCCACTGAATGAAGCTCATTAGTAGCTTCAGGTGAATTTTGTGCCCACAGAATTTTTATCTAATTATAACATCATAATGTGTATTAGTATAATTATAGTATTTAGCATCTGTATACAAAATATTCAACTAAATACTTACACATCATTCAAACCATTTAGGAAATTGTTGTTCACGTTGTTGTTGTACATTACTTCCACTTTGTTTCTCAAGCTCAAGCATGTGCTAGCTATATAAAATAGGTTTTTATAAGAACAAAAATGTTCAGTCAAATAAATAAAGTCTCGTATTAGTATCATATATAAATACTTTAACTTACTTTGCATAGTGATTTATTTCGCTGTAGTTATTCAACACGTACCATTGAGCCTTAGTAAGCTCTGATAGATTTAGATGAGTACGATGTGTTGTTCCTAGTGGACAAACATGATGTCCAAAAATAGATAACTTTTCCTCTTGTTGCCCTTGACTTCTATCACAGTTACGTTCCTCTCAATTGAACCTAGTCTCAACGCCTTGGAGGTACATTGAACAGAATGTCAAGCATTCACTGTCAATATAGGCTTCTGCAATTGAACCTTTTGGGCGTGCTTTATTGTGCACAAACATTTTCAGTGTGCGCAAGTAACTATTAATAGACATTACCACACTATTCAACTTAGTAAAAATACTTAATAGTTTAGACACGCTTGATTTACATTTTAGACATTACCTTTCAATTGGATACATCCATCAAATTTATACTAGTCTAGCAAATTTTTCCTCGCGTGGAAGGTAAATTGCTAAGTGCACCATCCCATCAAAGAATGCAGGAGGGAAAATGCTTTCAAGTTTGCAGATTATGAGAACAATATCCCGTTCTAATCTCTCAAGCATTTCCATCCTCAATGTTCTACAACACAATTCTTTGAAGAAGAAACTCAACTCAAGTAATGTAGTATAGATATCTTTCTGAAGGCATCCACCTAGTTCTACCGGGAGCAACTGTTGTAAAAGGACATGGCAATCATGGCTTTTCAATCTCAAAATCTTACAATCGTTCACATTGACACTTCTAGGTATGTTTAATGCATATCCATCTGGAAATTTTACCAACTTCAACCACTTACACAAGCTTTTCTTTTCATCAGCCGACAATGTGTAGCATGCATATGGCATTACATACTTACCTCCATTTGTAGTCAAGTACAATTCCTTTCTGATACCCATTTCCATCAAATCCAGGCGGGCTTTTTGATTGTCATGTATTTTTCCATCAATATTCATCAATGTTCCTAATATATTATCACATATATTTTTTTTAGTATGCATCACATCAAAATTATGGCGAATCTTAAGGGTTTTCTAGTAAGGTAGCTGAAAGAAAATACTTTTTTTGTCTGATTAAATTCATTTACAGTGTTCTTTGTCTTCTTGTTACGTGGTCCATTCCTAAACTTTACATCATTGATGCTTTCAAGTTGTCATAGCGCGTCATCCCCAGATAGTTCCTTAGGCTGCCACTTATGTTCCTATTTTTTGTCAATATCCTTCTTTTTTTTGCCAAGCATGCTTTTTGGGTAGGAAGCAATGATGTGCCACGTAGCATATTTTCCTACCATGCTTCAATGATAGAAAACTTGTCTCCTTGTTACAAGTTGGACATGCCAATTTACCCTTGGTGCTCCAACTAAAAAGATTTCCATAAGCAGAAAAGTCATTTATAGTCCATAAAACCTTTGCATGCAATTTAAAATTATGTCCTGTGAAAACCTCATATGTTTCCACACCATCTTGCCACAACTCTCTCAACTCATGTATTAGTGGTTGTAAATACGCATCAATGTCTTTTCCAGTTGACTTTGGTCCAGGTATAAGTAAGGAAAAGAATAGAAAAGGTTCTTTTATACATTTCCATGGAGGTAAGTTGTATGGCATAAGCATTACTGGCCACATGTTGCAAGCATTACTCATGTTACGTAACAGATTAAAACCATCGCTTGCTAGCCCAAGTCAAACATTTCAAGGATCATTGGTGAACCAATCATACTTCTTATCAAACTCTTTCCAAGCCTCAGAGTTGGCTGGATGTCTTAACACATTGTTCTACTCAATCCATTTTTCTTTGTGCCATTACATATCTTCTGCTGTCATTTGTGACATAAATAACCTCAATAGCCTATGTTTTAGTGGAAAATACCATAGTACCTTATGAGGAACTTTCTTACCCTTCCCATCGTCATACTTATATATGGACTCGTGACATTTAGGATACTCTTTTTCTTTTTCAAGTTCCTTCCAAAACAGTACACAGTCATTTTTACATGCATGTATTGTCTCATAGTCGAGACCTAATTCCCGCATTATGCTTCTAGCCTCGTAATGGGATTTTGGCAATACACTACCATCGGGAAGTACATTATTTAAAAGCAACATGTCTGCGGATTTGTTGGCCCAATAGTTAGTTATCTTTAAGTGGAATAACTTCACAATGAATGACAACTTATAGTACTTATGACAACCTGGATAAAGCTCTTGTTGTGCATCCTTCAACAAACTTGAGAACTTTTCCATTTCATTCTCCTTCGCATTAGGACCAAGATTACGAGATGTGTCTTCTACAAGCACATGTGGATCATGATTGGGTGCGATTCCTCTTGATGTGCATGTTGCCCATCACTACTAAATGGACAATCTTCTTAATCACTCATAAATGTTGCTGCATAGTAGTCTTCTAAAATTTCTTGCATTTCTCCAACATCATGTATGTCAAGGTCTCTGATATCACGATCACTGTTCACATTAGAATTAGTAGCATGAACTGAGTTTGGCTCAAAAGCCTCCCCATGATATATCCCCCGAGTGTAAGATTTATTCATCCCATTTTCATACAAGTTGTCCTCAACCACATCTACACACTTGAAGGAGACATTACTACATTTAGAACATGGACACTGAACCCTATTGAATCTATCTTTAAGAGCACGTACCAACTTCATGAAATTCCTCAAGCCATGTATGTACTCGGGTGAAAATCTATTATTAAGTTGAATCCAACTCTTATCCATCCTTTCATCGAAAGAAGAAAAAAAATTACTTATCAACCTACTTGTTAAGTCGGTCATTACTTGTTAGTAAATCAAAAGGTAATACAATTTACTTTCAAATTATAAAAGAAATACACTACTTGACAATTAGATAAAATAAATAAATAAAACTGCAGCAGTGGTTAAAAAAATAGCTCAAAAAAGGCTGCTTGCAATTTTATTTTTCATGTCCACACAAGCATGTGTGGCACTTCCTAATTTATACAAAGGAAAAAATATATTTAAAGATTACTAGAATATAAGCTTTTTTTTTTTAAAGTTCAAATGCCATGTTTTCCATAAGAATGTTGGCAGAATGTGGTCCATCTTATTACTTCTAAATCCAGAAGTTGTGTATGATAAACATAGTCATTGCTTGGTTAAATTCAAAACACGAGTTGGAGGCCTAACTTTGGAACTCCATACACCTAATTACATGGGTATTTTACCCGATTTGATCTTCTAGTTTCTGTAGGGCTCTGTTTGGTTTATAGCTTTCATGATTCATGAGGCGTTTTTCCTTGTGCTTTCCTCTATGCTTAACTAACATACAGAAAATATATAAAAAAAATTTCTATAATATATTTGGAATATATGAATAGAGGAAAGGAAATGACTCACAATGTTCAAAATATTTAACTTACTTCTTACGTTACTATTTTTACTTCCTTTTTCCTTATTATTTTTTGTACTAACCAAACAAAGGAAAATGTTTTCCTCTATGCACATGTTTTTTTTCTTCTTTTTACGTCACTAAATCCAAGAACCAAACGAAGCCCATGAAAATTAGTTTTGAAATATAGGATTTTTTGGAAGCTAGTTACAACCCTTTGGGACCTAACTATGGCATTTTAGCAACAAAACTACTAGTTTGTATGACATGTCCTAACCACTAGGATATATCGTATGTTTTTTCGAATTCTAATAGAAATTTCTATGAAATTGCCAATGAACACCCAAACAGATCAAAAACATTAACAACAAATACATAATTTTTTCTCAAGTTGATTGACTTATTTTAAACAATGACTAGAACTGCATGCTTTCAAAACATTCTACTTGTACAATTAATGAAATAGAAAGCAATCCAGCAAGCAAAAAATAAGCATGAGATATACAAATTTTGTGATAAGGCATGATATCAATCAACGAAAGGTAAGCATCACTATTTGTGCAAAAGAAAAATTAAAGCAAGCAACAATGTTTTGCTTATTTATTTTGATCATATCAGTATCAATATAATACAATAAACCATTGAGATAGATGGAGACTACTCGGAATTACCCAAACTCTATATGTGAGGAAAAAAAGGGTAAAAGGGTCCATTATAAAAATGCTTGAAAGTGGATCTATTTCATGTAAATCAAAAAAGTTGTTCTACAGAGGACACAACAATGAACAGAGGTCTGATTTCAACATATACCTTATATATGCACACACACACACACACACACATGTTTAGGTAGGAAAGAGGGCAAAAAATGAGAACAAATTTTCTCTCCCAAATAATAAATAATAATCCCAGTTACTTCAAACATTTACAAGATGGCCCTTTTGTATGTGTGTGTGTATATATGTGTGTGTGTGTGTGTTTTCTTTCCCTATTTCTCTTCAAAAATTTGGCTAGGCTTACTAAATTTTCTGATAGTAACAAAAGGTTTGATGACAGGAATGCAAAATCACAAGCAACACAAGCATGGTGAGGCAAATAGGAAGGAAAAGAAATTTCTGATGTTATTTAAGCATGGTGGTAAACATCAAGGATAACACGAGGAAATTGTTTTCCTTCTCTAAATCTACATAACAAATGAAGCCCTAAGAGTGAAGTCAATCCATAAAATCAATATAATCAAAGGGTTTAGAGAGAAAACTTATTGGGAAATCAATTGACCTCTAGAACAACCATGATAGCAAAGAAACCAGCATCTATGGCAGCAAGTGATTTAAGAACCTGATTATATGAATATCTTAATCATGGAATTGTCGCTTAGGGCTTGATTGAGCACAAAGAGAAATAGCAAGAGATGGAGAGAAAATCGCTTCTAGTAGTCGAGAATGGCGTGAGTAGGGGGAAAAATTGAGCACGAGAATGGAGATCGTGCTGAGAGTGTTGCTATGTAGTTTGTGCGAGCATGCCAGAACCAAAAGTGGTTTGGTATGTGCAAACTAATTTCCTACATGATTAAGTGAGTGATACTCATGGCTTTGAGACCTGACTTTTAAAAGGTGATTGTGTGTGATGAGTAGGATAGTACCCTCACCAAAAATCATATGGCAGTATTGAAGCACACAAGTCAATTAGTGAAGAGTTTACCAGGTAAACAATCACAAATGATTAATAAAATATGAAAGATATCTTATTGATTGTTTGGAAAACAAAACCAAAGAACATGATCAGAACAAGCTCTGATTTGTTCAAGAGATTGAAAAAGTAAAGAAAAGACTAATAGAGATAGACCTATTTACTATGAATGTACAGAAATTGGGAGACCGCAGGGTTGTTGAATGTTCTAAATGCTGTGTATGTGTGCTGTTTCGAGATGACGCAGAGTCCTTTGCGTGGTTGGCCTGCCTTTTTTTTATAGCAGCCTTAGAATAGTCCTGATATGGCAAGGACTCCTTCACTTGCGCTCTAAGCAGGATACTGATTTTAGAATCCTTCCTTATCCTAAACTCTTTCCATCTTCAGCCTGATTGAGTCAATCCCTATATTCTCGGGATTCTCTCTCCTTATCCAACTGGATGCGCTCAGATCCTTTCCAAAAAGGACTCTATTTCCTTAAATTGAGGATGATGTCATCATGATAACTATGAACAAAACCACGTTCTCCTTTTAACCATTAGACTCCTGTGACCATACTTTTAACTTCATCGGGCTTGCAATTTCCACTTATCGTGCCTTTACTACCTTCTCTGAATATGGTGTCCGATCGTTGAGTGTACTCTCCTGATCACTCATCGGGCTTCTCCTGATGCCAGCATATGCTTTTAGATGCCCGATGGATGTTATCCATGTTTAACCAACCAGACAGGTTCCAACATCTACCATTGCTTACTTATTTCAAGGATGGTGCCCGATCAGTCAGTTCCTGACCCATATCACCAATCAGGCTTCACATTACTTTAGGTTGTACTTTATCCTTATTGATATATGTACCTTTTCAACTTGATGATTGACCATGACTTTGGGCTGGCCAGTCCAGAATAAGGCTTGGGCTGATCATCTTCAGGCCCATTCCAACAACACTCTCGGGCTTAAAATCCTTTGAAGGTTTTTAGGTGCAAACAATTGCCCCCCAAAAGGTCATGTTAATCATCCCGCCTTAATTGATGTGATGTTTTGAAATTTAAACTTGCCATGTGTCCATCATGCAGGATATGTCAGATCTTGAGAATCCCTCTAGTCACTCTATATTAAATGCTGAGGCGTATAAAGCGACGAGATTTTAAAAGCCTCCCTACTTTCCTAAATCATTTGTGTCTCCTTCTCTCTCTCTCTCTCTCTCTCTCTCTCTCTCTCTTTCTCTCTCTTTCTCTCTCTTTTTACAGCTCAGATCTTCTCTCTCTAGAACCTCCATCTTTTCCGACGAGTAAACCCTCATCACCACCCCCTTCAATGGCTCCTAAAACCGCTCCAACGACCTCCTCAAAAGGCAAAAAGTCATTCTTGGATGCTCCACCCGCACGGAATCTATGCAAAGAGGTCAGGAAACTAATGCCGCCACCATTTCCACTGACTGGTTTATCAACTGCTCTTCTTCTGATGGGACGCCGGTAGCGCGTGGCTTTGGCACAGTATTCTGCGGTCTCCTCCGGCGACCTTTGAGCCATACTTCTCTCGGGTGCCTAATGAATCTTTCCTCTAACTACCCACCCATTGGAGCAAGATCTGGATCGCCACTCATCCCATCAGGAGTTGGCCTACACCTACCTCAGATTGGGACAAGTGGGTGACAAGGGTTTTAGCTTCAAAGGCTGAACTTTGGAAACGGACAGGCATTTACAATGCTATTATGCTTAGTCGGTCTTAGATGGAGATAGACCGACCGCTTTTCTTTTCTGCTCTCTGACAAACACTAAATATTGCACATTCATGTGCCAATATAATAAACATAGTACTCATTTAACCCCCTAAATCCCTAGTTTTACATGCATATTTGAGTTAATATAATTTAATGGTGTCATTCAATTGTGTGCTTTTACATATTTTATATGTTAAGGTGAAAATGAAGTGAAATAAAGGGAAGGAAAGAAGTAGCAACCACACCATAGTATATCCCATATGTTAGTCAAAATATGAATAGTAACAAACAGTAAAGTTCCTATAAATTTATCATGTGAGCACTTCATAGTGTCCCTAGGAGTAGGAAACTTTAGTTTTTCTTTACCTAGTAGTTGTAAAAATTTACTTTTATGTAATTGATGTTTTCATGTTCAAAATATGTAACAAAACTTTGTGTACTGTATTTCTCAAATTAAAATATTTGCTTTCTTGTAGGACCTTTGTTCATTTTTAGTAGTAAAATAATCCTATTAAAGTTTTGATTTAATATTTTTAGTCTAGTTAGTACTTGTAGTTGTCCCATAAAATAGTTTGAAACCCCAAATTTTCAGTTTTTATAGCAATGTTTCCATTCACTAGAAGACAAAATTTGCAAGTCAATGCTAGATTTCTAAGACACGTAGTTGTTATAATCACCTACTAAAGCCCCAAGCATACCATACCCATATTCCTCCCTCAAATTAGATTAGGATTTGGTTTGGCCTTGCTTGTGTTCTTGGAGTTCAACCAGTGTGACCCCACAAGAATTCAAAGTCAAAGGTTTAGTATTTTATTTTTGATTCAGTATTTCCATTTATTTATGTTTTATTAGCCTAGTTGTACTAAACTTTGTTATTTTGTAGATTTCACAAATTCAACCCCAACTCATGCTAACTGAAGAAAATATATATTAATATTATATTTTATCCTTACCTTCGTTTTATGACTTTAAATATAATTGGACAGTCACTGTGTAAATCTATTTAATCTTTCTTTAAAAAAGGTTATTTGGAAGACAGTTTCAATTCCAAAATAGTAGATTAAAACTTTAATTGGGGATATGCAATAGAAACTTAGAAACCATAGCTTCTGTGCACTAATCTTAAATGGGAAAATTTATCTGGATAGGTTGTTTTTCCATTTGTGACCAAAAATATCTATGTATCTATAATTTATGACCATTTAACATGTTTATAAATTATGGTTATATTGGAC
This sequence comes from Hydrangea macrophylla, assembly GCA_033977485.1. Lineage (NCBI taxonomy): Eukaryota > Viridiplantae > Streptophyta > Magnoliopsida > Cornales > Hydrangeaceae > Hydrangea > Hydrangea macrophylla. Next base: position 38,762,954 of record CM066990.1, read on the forward strand.
ATCAAAATATTTCATATTTGAAATAATAATATAATTATATGGATTGTCAAACTATGTCTTTTGTCATAAAAAAACAACTAGCAAACTCAAACAATTCATATGACAAAGTTTATTTTTCAATATGTGCATACATATATATATATTTCTATCCATTAATGGACAAGCAATTGTGTAGTGGCAGAGTGGTGGAGACTGGGTGCCGAATAACCCACATCCGTGGCGGGTCACGGTTCGAACCTGGCTACTGCCCAATTGCCTCTTTATTTTTCTTTAAACCAAACGACGTCGTTTCATATCAAACCTGACACACTTGATATGACCTCAACTAGTGTAAGTTTATTTTCAAAATAAAGATTCACTCTGTTTAGAAATGCCAAATCCTTTACAAATGCACAAAAGTTGTGTGATCTAGTGTTGGTTTTCATATTCCCAATTCCTTTAAATAATTTCTTCCAAATTAATTAATATTCCCTGCTTTTAGATAACTTAGATTAAATATTTGTATTATTCCCATCTTTCGTTATAATAAAATTAAAAAAGTTAATCTCATCAAAATCTAGTTTTTATTTCTTTTTCTTCATTTTCTTACTAGTATCTTAGTTAATTTATTTTGCACTGTTAAATTCTTTACCATAAATTGTTACAAAAAATTGCTTTTAATTAGTTTTATTGCAAAAATATAAAAACTAGTAGTTTAGTGAAAGCCCCAAAAATTCATCATCTTTTATTTTCTTTTTAGGGACAAAATATTTACTGCCTATCTTTATAACTTTATTTTTCGTTCCCTGTGGGTTCGACCTGGTCTGACCAGAGCTTTATTACTTGTACGATCACCTACACTTGGGTGTTGATAAGAAAACGCGTCACATCTTCGGCGTTACTCCCAGACTTAACCACCATATCATCAATGTATACCTCCATGAATCGCCCAATCATGTCATGGAAGATTGAGTTCATTACCCGTTGATAAGTGGATCTTGTAATTTTTAGCCCGAAAGGCATCACAACCCATTCAAAGGTCTCAATTGCCTATGGGCACCAAAAAGCTGTCTTTGGGACATCCACTTCGGCGATATATATTTGGTTATAACCTGAGTGCCCGTCTATAAAGGATAAAATTCTGTGTTTGACAGCCAAATTTAGATTGGCCATGGGCATTAGGTACTCATCTTTTGGGGTAGCCAAGTTTAGATTTTGAAATCAATACACACCCAAAGCTTCCCATTTTTCTTCACCACTAGAACCACATTAGAATTCCACTCTATGTACCTTGCTGTCCGAATGAAATCGGCCCCATGGAGTCTCTCTATTTCTTTCTTTACCTTCAGAGTGACTTTGAGAGACATGCACCTAGGTAGTTGTTTGAATGGTCTAAATCCCGATTTGATTGGCAATCAGTGCTCTACCAATTCTCTAGACAGCCCTGGAATTTTGTCATAGTCCCAGGCAAAGTAGTCCTTATACTTGTGTAAGAGGGCTGTTACATTGGCCTTGAACTGTGGTTCCAACATTTGACTTACATAAGTTAGCTTATGCTCTCCTTCATTACCCAAGTTTACTTCTAAAAGGGGGTCTTGAATGTCGACCTTGAGGTCGTCCAGTTTCGCAGTGGCCGTCTCTAATTCCTCCATTTGAATCTCTTGTTCTTTTGGGCTCTCTTCTTCATAGATACAATCAGCCAGGTTAACTTCACCATCAGCTTCGTCGACTTCTAACCTTTTATCAGCTAGATATGTACACCACCTGGCTATGGTGGCCCTTAAGGCCAACTGTCTCCAAACTTCAATCAATTGTGGGTTCATCGATAACATCTTCTTCATTGAGCTCCATCGGTCTATCTTCCTCTGTCCGATTGAAGTGATAATAACCTATTTTTAGGTTCTGGGCATTTTCTTTGATGACCATGGTCGTGTTTGGTCATCCCATCTTGCCACATCCCAGCAAATTAACTAGTCCGATGTCATCTTTATATAACAATACATCATTTGTTTGTATTCATGCTACGAATGGCTTTGGATCGGCCCCAACCACTTCCACCTCATCTCCCTTTTAGAAAATTAGTAACTGATGCAGGGTGGATGGAATACAATAGTTGGGATGGATCTAGTCTCAGCCTAGCAGTGCATTATATATGGCCGATATCTCCAAGATAAAGAAGGTTGTCATAACAGTCTTACTACCCACAGTTAGTTCCAATGGTAGGAAACCTTTAGTCCTTGAGGGTGTCCCCGTGAAGCTCTGGACATTCATCTCGGTCGAAATCAGTTCTGACTCAGACTTTTGGAGAATTAGCATGATCTGGGGCATGATGTTGATAGTGGATCCTCCATCAACGAGAATTCTATTTATTGGGACTCCTTCAATATGTCCCTTCATATATAGCGGTTTCAAGTGCTGGGACATCTAATAGGTGGGTTTTTCAAAGACCACCTTGATAAGCCCTCCTGATCTTTGTCTCTCTCCAGCTTGCTTCCCTTTCAGCCTTAAGATGGAGATCTTAGGCCTATCAGACTATCAGACTATTGATCAATGGCGTCCATATTCTTGCTTGTGGCCTCTACCACCTCAGGCTTGACTGTTTTTCCTCCATTCCAAAACACGTCTTCTATCATGGTTGACTCTTCGACCTAGCCTTCCATCACGTCTTCCTTCATGGCCGTGGATTGGTCTAGCTTAGCCATGAAGGACATAGGCAAAGTGAACACTATATTTGAGGATAGACTCATTAGACTATTACAAAATTGGATTGGCATATGGTCCGAATCTAAGAAGTCATCGGTCTTGCCATCAATTGAGTTCGTCTCGAGCTTACACTCCTCCGTTGCTTTATCTTGCATAAACCCTTCCTTTAGGCGTTCAGTGGCATGCATCACTCGTTTGCCCGCCCTTTTGTCAAATACGAGCTCTTCCTCTACTGGATGCTTCTGAGAATCGGGCATATGGGGCGGAAGAACCTTTGGAAGATTATAAGTCCGACCCTCCTAGTATTGCCGTTCCCTTTCAGCCTACCTCGCCCTTTGAAATCTCCTCTTTTGGGATCTGCTATACTTGAGCACTACTAGGAATTTGGGGTAACCCGATGCCACCTTTCTTTTTCCACCCTTAAAGGAAGCACTCTTGAACGTATGTCTGATGTTGAGACCCTTATTGGCGCACTGGGCTTAGCTGCTGTCTGAGGACGTTTTTCCCTTAATCGGCTTGAATCTCTGAAACCTTCCTGCATTACTGGCGATGATCTGGGATTCCATTCAGGCCTAGATTGATTTTACTTTGGTAATGTGAGCCTATCATGAACGGACCTCCTCAGGCTTTGTTGATGATATTCACTCACCCTTGGCCTCTTACTTGGGCTGGAGACCTCCTTCTTGATATAGGCCTTGCACATTGGGCAGAGGCCTTGCTATAGTAGGTCTAATTGTCACTGTAGATCGGTGATCAAACTATATGTATTTGATCAGGCAGTTTCAATCTCATCCTTGCGTTTGGCTTGCTTCCATTCTTGATAAGTCTTTTGAAACTCATGAATTGTTACCTTCGGCCCTTTCATGGTCAAAGTAGCAATTTGTTGTCCTTTTTCTATTAACTCTATCAGGTCGACTTTTGGTCTGGGCCTAGTTAGCTTGGTCAGATCAGGCACCACCAAGTTTGTGCCCATGATCCGTGGGAACGGATTGGCATCAATACCTATGGCTTTATCAGAGAACTTGAACACTTCCTTCTCTACGTTTTCCTGTTTCACATTATGAAAACCACGCAATTGTTAGTAGAGTGCTTCCAGGAGTTATGCCATTTATAGTTGACAAGCGGGGTATTTGTAAAATACAACTGCACTAAAAGAAGAAAATACACAGATTTAGTTCACAACTTCTTGCTTTATCTACAATTTGTATCACAATGCTGGTTTTTACGCAATATGATTAATCTATGATAAGTTGTATTATTTTAGCTATTATTTGTACAGATTGTTGTTCTGCTGTGAGAAGAAATGAATAACAGAATAAAGGGAATGCTGGATTACAAACAAGAGAATTCAAAGCTGAAATACAGAGTTCGAGCGATTGAAGATGTTTAATCGATCGAGATTTTGATCGATTGAGTACGGTTAAAGTGCTCGAGTAATTCAGAAGTTTAATCGATCGAGTGATGTTCGATCGATCGAACATGACTTTTATCAGAACTCACGCGCACGCAGCAGAATATTTGTAATTAACCCTAGTATTAGGTTTACATCCCAGGGGACGCCCACTTTACTTTTCATCAGTTTACATAGAGAGAGGAGAGTTTGTTCTTGATTTTTTTAGCTTTTAAGCTTTGCATATTGCTTTTGGGATTGATTTCTATGGTTTAATATAAGTTTCTCCATTCCAAGTTCTATAATCTTAGTTTATACACATTCTACTTGCTTTATATCGTAGTTCAATCCATTCGAATCGTTAGTTTTGTAGTAGTAGTCTGAAATCACTTGGTGTTATAGTTTTCATGTTTAAACCACAACCAAACATGACCTTAATGAATTTTCACGTTAAAAACGAATCTATGAGACTCCAGACCATGTCTGAGTAGTCCCAGGGTTGGGAGATCATGATGAAACAGTGATCTCTAGCCTCTGTTATGCAGCAGAAAAATACCTATGTTCGATCGATCGAAGTTAGTTCGATCGATCGGGCCAGAGATTGAGTCAAGCGATCGAAGACATTTCGATCGATTGAGAGTTGACGAGATTCGATCAATCGAAAGTGCGTCGGTCGATCAAACTCTCTGATTCTTGAGAATGTCCTTTGTAGTATTCCTAGATTTTCTACTTTAGAGATTTGTTATCAAACTGTCCCCAAATGCTCAGTTTGTCAAAACAGTCTCCAAACTCAAGGCCTTAAGGCATTTTTCTTCAATATCTTTTGCAATCCACCTTCAATGGTAACTCCATTATAAGCGCGAGTCTTAACTATTGTTTTAAACCGCTTTCACGTGTTTTAATTAACTGTGATGATATAGTCCCGGTCATGAAAGGGCTATGGATTCTTTATTCTAAGAGAAATACGGAATACTGTAGAAGATGTGCTCCACTGAGCTTCAATGTAACTGCATGGTAGATGGCTAGGTCGCTGTGGATTCGTGTGATCCCAACACTCCCCTTTTATTAAGTAAAAACCAATTTTAAATATTGCTCTATTCAATTAGTTAATCATTAGTTTAAATTAATCGCTTTAGTAGTAGTTACTTTGTGGAACTTTGTGTTCTACACTCTTTCAAACATTGATTTTTATTTTTCCTTTTAGAGATTAATCCAAGTTTCTAGTTCTCAACCTTCCCTGTAGGATCGACCTGGACTTCCAATACTATATTACTTGCACGATCACCTACACTTGGGTGTTGCACAAGATAGAGCACACAAAATAATTCTCGTGCCAAGTTTTTTGGCGCCATTGCCGGGGAAGGCAACTAGCTAACGCTTAGATTACCTCGATCTATCTTTATCTCTTTCTATTTTCCTTTTCTTTTAATTCTTTAGATTAAAACCTTTTAGGATCCTTTCCCTTTCATGTCCGATAATTCCATTGAAGGAATTCTCAAAAATCCATTTTGCTTATCTGATTCTTCTAGTTCTATTAATCCCGTAGCCACACCTACAGATGTAATGGCTGACAATCAAAGCGAGAATGGGGATAATGTGGGTATATCTATTGATGATTTGCTACGTCCTTTGTGCAATCTCATGCAACCCGACCATGCACCTACGCCTTCTTGTATTCTCATTCCACCCCATGCGAGCGAATTCTAATTTTGTAACAGAATAATTCAACTCCTTCCAACCTTCCTTGGAATGGAGAGCTAAAAGGCATATCTACATGTCAAGGATTTTGAGGATGTTTGTAAAATGTTCTCACAGAATTGTCTTGTAGATGTAACACATATAATGCTATTTCCCTTTACCTTAAAGGATAAAGCAAAAGAGTGGCTACTCACCCTTAAGCCAAATTCTATCTTCACCTGGCATGCGATGAACACTACTTTCTTAGAGAAATTCTTTCCACCTCGCATGACCACTGAACTTAAATGGCAAATAAACTCTTACAAACAAAAGAGCAATGAAACATTCACCCAAACTTGGGAGCGTTTCAAAAATTTGCTTCTCTCATGTCCACATCACGAGTATGAGAAATGGTGAACCATTAGCTACTTTTATGAAGGGTTAAGTGGTGAAACTAAAAAGCTGGTTGAAACCATGAGCTCAGGTTCATTTCTTCACAAAAACACCAAAAAGGCTGAAACCCACTTCGAGTGGTTAGCTGAGCATGCTCATGAATGGTCAAATTCTGAAGACATTCCACGCGCACAAATATCTGGTGTAGAGGAGAAAAAGTATTTATCAACTAAAGAGTGAAGATCATCTAATGACCAAATACGAAGAACTAGTAAAGAAGGTAGAGGAGTTAGGGATGAAAGGAGAGAGTTTTAGATAGGTTTTACCTGAACAACCATGCGGCACATGCAATATGTTGGGACACACAACTCAATACTGTCCCAATGTCCCGTACTTTCAAGGGCAAGCCCCTATGGAAATGAACGCCATGCAAGGATACAGAGGGGCGGGGAATTTCTATAATTACAATAATAATATGCAAAATAATAACAATAGATGGAATCACCCCAGTTTTGATTGGAAAAATGATGCTGGGACACAAAATCAATAACATCAACAATAGCCCTACAACAATAATAACCAATATCAAGGGCAATACAATAGGCAGTCCCAGCCATTCAATCAAAATAGATCAAATAATTATAACCAAGCTCAACCCTCTAATACTCAATAGTCAAATGTGTACGTGCCACCACACAAAAAGGTGCAAGAGGAAGATCCACTCTCTAATGCGAATTTAACACAATAGTTAATTCAAATGATGAGTAAAATGTCCGCAACATTAGAAAGAATGGATGCACGACAAGAGGAGTCGAGTGGAATGTTTCCTGCCCAACCAATTCAAAATCCTAAGGGATACAACAATAGTCCCAATAATCAAGAACATGCTAAAGCTGTGACTACTCAAAAAGCAGCAAGATTATAGGGCACAACATACCTCTCTCCACTCTTGAAGAGTATGAGGAGGACGAAGTGGTAAATAACTACAAACCTTCCACTCAGAAAGAGGAGCCATCCACTAATGATGATGCTCCTAAAGAAGTAGAAGAAGTTGAGAGAAGGCCCGGAAAGGAACCCGTCAATGATGAATTACCTAAATGTCCTTTCCCCACGCCTTACCTTCAAAGGCTGAAGAAACCCAGAAATGAGGTAAAGAATTAGGAGTTCTTGGAACTGTTTAAACAAGTCAAAATAAACCTTCTACTCCTTGATGCAATAAAACAAGTACCGGCCTATGCTAAGTACCTTAAAGATTTATGCATGGTCAAAAGGAGGCAAACTGTGAAGAAACATGCTTATGTCACTTTCCAAGTAAGCGTAATCATCCAAAATGAATTGCCTCCAAAACTCAAAGACCCCGATACTCCCATTGTCTCATGCCAATTGGGAACCAAAGAATAGACAACACACTCCTTGATCTAGGAGCAAGCATAAACCTGCTGCCATACTCAGTTTATAAACAATTAGGGTTGGGTGAACTCAAACCTACCTGAGTTGTGCTACAACTGGCAGATAGGTCGGTCAAATACCCAGAGGAATACTGGAAGACGTTCTCGTACAGATAGACTCCTTTGTCTTTTCGATTGATTTTGTAATTCTAGACACTAAACCGGTCTCTAGCCCTTGTGCACAAATCCCGGTGATATTTTGACGTTCGTTCCTCAACATACTCGATGCCTCGATAAAAATAAGAAGTGGTATAATGACCATCGTATTCGAGAACATGACTTTAAATGTCAAGATCTTTTCAAATCCCCGACTTGAAGAATACAAGGATGAGGAAGAAGTTAATTACATCAAAATAGTCATTGAAGATAAGGTTGATTTCGTTGATTACAAAGATCCTTTGGAGGTAGTTGTGTCACAATTCGACGCTGTCTATTAACCTAATGATTCTACTCCATTGGATGCTACTTTAAATCACACTTTCCTCATGACGGAAATGAAAGAGAAGGATAGAGCTGAATGCATGTGGGTAACACCATATGAACCATTGCCTCCCAAAACAAAGTTAATCATGCCTTCAAATTTTTAGTTTCCTGATCTGGAATTAAGGGAGTTCCCAAAAGAGCTTAAATATGCTTTTCTAGGGACTAAAAAAAGACTTATCCTATCATAATTTCATATACGTTAAATTTTGAACAAGAGGGTAAGTTAATCCAAATGTTAAAACAACATAAATTAGCATTGGGATGGACTATTGCCGATCTCTAAGGCATAAGCCCGTCTGTCTGCACCCATAAAATATATTTGGAGGAAGATGCTAAACCTTCACGATAAATGAAAAAGCGTCAGAATCCCAACATGAAAGAGGTAGTCAAAAAGTAAGTTTTAAAACTACTTGATGTTGGGACAATTTATCCAATCTCTGACAGTCCTTGGGTTAGTCCAACCCAGGTAGTACCAAAGAAGGTAGGCATAACGGTTATTCCAAATAAAGACAGTGAATTAGTACCAACACGCGTCCCCACCGGATGGCGAATGTGTATTGATTATCAAAAACTGAATACCGTGATCCAAAAGACCAATTTCCTTTACCATTCATGGATCAAATGCTAGAACGAGTGACGGGTCATAAGTACTATTGCTTTTTGGACGAATATAGTGGGTACAACTAAATAGAAATTGCTCCTGAAGATCAGGAAAAAAAAAACCTTCACGTGTTCGTTCGGTACTTTCGTATACCATCGTATGCCCTTCGGCTTATGCAATGCACCTGCTACCTTTCAGCGGTGCATGTTAAGTATTTTCAGCAATATGATCGAACAAATACTTGAAGTATTTATGGACGATTGTTTGGTGTTCGGCCATAGTTTCGAAAATTTCTTAGACAATCTTGAACATGTGTTAGCAAGATGAGAGGACAAACACCTAGTACTAAACTGGGAAAAGTGTCACTTCATGGAGACCAAGGGAATCGTCCTCGGCCACATTATTTCTGATAAAGGTTTCCAAGTGGATAAAGCAAAAATCGACATAATCTCGAACCTATCTGTCCCTCGTACAGTTAAAGACAATCGATCTTTTCTGGGACATGCGGGATTTTATCGTCAATTCATTCAGAATTTTAGTGCAATATCCCGACCAGTCTGTCAACTACTCGTTAAAAACACACCATTTGAGTGACCAGAAAGCTGTCAAATGTCTTTTTATGCACTAAAAGAGCACCTTACCTCTGCACCGATAATACAGGCACCCAACTGGGGGTTGCCATTCAAATTAATGTGCGATACTAGTGACTACGCCATTGGTGCAGTGCTAGGACAAAGGAAGGATAATAAACCATACCTAATCTACTATGCTAGTTGAATGCTGAATGAAGATCAGATGAATTATACAACCACTGAAAAAGAGCTACTGGCTATAGTCTTCGCTTTGGATAAATTCAGGTCTTATCTTATAGGGTCCCCTATTGTCTGTTTCACAGACCACTCGGCCCTTAAATACCTGCTATCTAAAAAGGATGCAAAACAAAGGCTTATCCATTGGATACTCCTACTCCAAGAATTGGATATCACAATCAAGGATAAAAAAACGAGTAGAGAATGTGGTCGCCGACCATTTGTCTCGGTTAACGTTTGTTGACAACATTAAACCCATACCAATAAAAGACGAATTCCCAGATGAGTAACTGATGACCATCTTGGGTTTACCCTGGTATGCGGATATAGTAAATTACCTAGTTATGGGAGAGACCCCGAGTCATTGGTCAAATCAAGATAAGAAACAGTTCCTCTCTTTCGCACGTCACTTCTTCTTCGATGACCCGTACTTATTCAAGTATTATACTGATCAGGTCATCTAGCGTTGTGTTCTGAATGAGGACATCACTGTAATTCTTGCCTCATGTCATTCAGAGGCCTGTGGTGGCCATTTTGCTTCATAAAAGACCGCATAAAAAAAATCTCACATAGCAGTTTCTATTGGCCAACCATATTTAAGGATGCCTATTCTTTTTGTAAATCGTGCCAACGCTGTCAAAAGCTTGGTACAATTTCAAAACGAAACTCTATGCCCCTGACTCCCATAATCACAATTAAAATTTTTGATTGTTGGGGCATAGACTTCATGGGCCCATTCCCGAAGTCAAAAAACTGTAAGTATATACTCCTTGCTGTGGAGTATATCTCGAAATGGGTAGAGGCAATCCCAATAAGGCGAAATGATCATAGAACAACAATTTCTTTCTTAAAAGATATATCCTTTCGCGTTTTAGAACCCCAAAGGCATTAATTAGTGGCCAAGGATAGCACTTCTGCAATAGAACCTTGGAGTCACTGCTTAAAAAGTATGGGGTTAACCATAAAATCGCCTTAGCCTACCATCCACAAACAAACGAGCAGGAAAAATTAGCTAACCAAGAAATCAAACATATTCTCGAGAAGACGGTTAGTTCAAATAGGAAAGACTGGGCATACAAGCTGACCGATGCTCTATGGGCATACCGTACTGCTTACAAAATAAACCTGGGAATGTCCCCATAACGCCTAGTGTACGGAATGGCATATCATATCCCCGTCGAAATTGAGCATAAATCTTATTGGGCGATGTGCTCATTAAACGTTGATATTAAAGAGGGAGGACAGCTCAGAAAACTCCAACTCGCAGAGCTCGAGGAAATTCGTAGAGATGTGTATGACTCTGCTAAGTTGCATAAGGAAAGGTTGAAGGCTTGCCACGATAGAACAATCTTTCAAAAATCATTCGAGCCAGGGCAGAAAGTCTTGCTATACGACTCCCGCCTTTACCTCTTTTTTGGGAAGCTCCGCTCCCGATGGACAGGTCCTTTCATTGTTAAATATGTCTTTCCACATGGGGTCGTCGAGCTATTCAATCCAAAAAACGATGAGATCTTCAAGGTCAATGGCCAACGATTAAAGCTGTTCTTGGAGAATTTTTAACTAGAAGTTGAGCACATCCAGCTGGATAAGCCCAACTATTCCTCTACTTAAAACGCTAAAGCGTATCCTGAAACTGTTGTACTTTTTTCTTTTAATATATTTTTTATTTCGTTTTCATCTATTTCTATTTTATTCCCTCTTTTGAAGTGTGACTTTGCATTTAACCCACTATTCTTTATTATCTATCCCCCGTAGGCTGTTTAAAATGAGAAATCATGATGGTACACGATCCATGTTTTTGATTGGTTCATGGGCTGATTCAGAAGATTAAAACCCCACATGGACCGCTAACAATATTGGTTCATGGGAGATTATTTTCAGCCTCGCTACTGTGGCTACTCCTTTGGGAGTACCGGAGGTCCCTAACCACTTCTACCCTCATATACCCGGTACACCGGAGACTCTGCCCTCTACTATCATCTATGAGATTACCAGCAGTGCTGTTCAAATCTGGAATGGCATTTCCCTGATCGAGGATTAGTTACTGACTGAGAGTATCATCTCCTCCACCTGGCACTCACCAATTGCATTCTGATGACTTCCAATCACGATAAGGTGGCGCCATGGTATGCTCAAGTCCTTTACGCTATTAGGACAGGGCAGAACATCTGCCTGCCTTGCCTTTATATCGATTTCTTTATCCAACCGATGCGGTACATTGCCGCCAAGCATCATCTGAAGGGCGCTTGACCAATCCATAGAGTGATTGAGCAGGCTGGATTGGTTTCGTTGGCCACCGATAAGATTACATAGGCATCGATTTGATTTGGAAAGATGACAGCGCGCCGTTCTAATGCGCAGAACAAGATAAAGTTTAGAGGCAATGCGATGGATGGTCGTGAAAAGGAGGAGAGGTGGAAGCACCGACACTGAGGGTACGGCTTCTGGGACGCCTACTGAGGTTGAGGAGCTAGATTCCAATGAGGAGGACCCCACTGCTGCTGCCCAGCAGTTCCAGCTGAGACAGAGGTCTCAGGCTCCGGCCCAAGGAGAGTATTCTTCTGTGTCTCTCCAGACTCTCCACACGCTATTCATCGAGGAGAGGGAAGCACGGATGAGGCTTGAGGGGAAGATAGACTACATGATGACTCTGCTTGAGGCGATACTAATACAGATAGGGGTCGATCAGTCATTACATACAGCTCCACCACCCGCTGTACCACCCACCTCTGATCCGTTATCTTTCGCAGCACCTCCTTCTACTGATCCACCATCGCCTACAGATTTAGCTACTACACCATCTATTCTCGTGAAGACACCACTTCTACCACCTCCAGTTGTGCCTGTTCTTGCATCTACTATTCCTTCAGATGCAACTGTGAGTGACCCGGTGATGGCTTCTATTACTACTGAGGGTGGAGGTGATGATGTTGCCGATGCGCCAATTGAGATTCTATCAGATGTGGCTGATCATTAGTTGTATTGCTAGATGGGAGTTTAAGCATTTTTGTTGTGTTTCTTTTATTTCTGGTTTCTCGCTTCTCTCTCTTTTAGTATTGCTTTTGGATGTATGGATGTGTTGGGACTGTTGGATCTTTTGGACATTATAGTCACTGTTATGTGCTTTATTGTTTTACTTTTCCAGTGATTGGGTATTGTATTATATATGGATCATACTCTATCAGTTTATATTTTATTTCTTTTGATCTTGGCCGTTTGGAGATTGTATTTTTAGGTTACAAGTTGCATTGCTTGTGGTTATGGCTTTGCTTGATCAGGTGATATCCATCTATTTACATTTGAAAATCAACTTCTGAGGACATTGTTATTTTCTATTGGGGGTGGAATGTAGATAGATAATCACCTGTACATATTCACACTTAGCAATCTGGATACTTTAATGCACAATTCATACAATCTCAATTAGAATTGGATAAAAAAAAAATTAAAAATTAAAGATATTTGAAAAATTTTGAATAACTTTATTGGTAGAATAACTTTGAACATTCACTTTTGCTTAGCTGTTACCAAGCAATGACACATTTATACTATTCTCATCTTTTTATGGATTAAGTTCACGCATTTTTCTAGTATCACTAGGATGATTGCATGTGTTGACCTTTCATGTATCCAAAATCCATATGCACGTGTTGATAGCTATGTAGAAAACCTAAAAATGAGTTAATACGACTGTTGTGCTAATAAAATAATAGTGGAGATTAATTACCCTTCACGAGCTTTTAATCCAATCTTTGTTTCTTAGGGAATTTTCACGTAAATTCGAATTATTTTTTTTTTCTTGAATATGCATATTAAATTCGTTGCACTAGTCTCAATTAATTTTAGTCAACTTTGAGGAGAACGTTCAGGATCTACCAACTAAACTCAAGAAACATTGAAGTGTTAAAGCTAAGAAATTAAGAAAATGATTTAAGCCATCATTACTTATTTCCTACCGATATCCATATCTCTTTACCCATACCGATTTAATAATTCCTATTACATTATGAAATGCAAACTCCTAATCCTTTACCTTGATTCGAAATGACCTCATTGTGCATCCAATAATAGAAAACTGTCAAATTATATGATTGGAGGAGAATAGTTGTGGAGGTTCTATACAAAAATAAATAAATAAATAAATAAAGAAAAAAAAGACAAGAAATGAAAAGAAGAAAAAAGGAGAATATGAAAGGATGAAAGTTGGTTAGAGATGTGAAAAGAACGTAATAAGAATAAAAATGAGATGATAAGGTCCATCATACGCTAAGTCACACAATCTTCCTTTCTCATCATCTTTATCCACTACATAAAAGCCCAAAAATCTTAAGTCTTAATGATTCTTAATAACTTGGTTTAAACATGAACGTGCGACTTGAGTTATCCACGGTAGTTCGCTCCTCTAGTAAGTGGTGTCCTATTCATGAGACTACACACTCTCAATGTCTGTCTTTTGTAGAGTTGAATATGAAAGCATTAGTATCCAGAAATTCACTCCTATCAAAGATTTCATTTCATGTGCGATCATTTTTAAGCAAGTTTCTGAGAGACGTTCATTTTTTAGTGTAAACCCATGTGAGAATTGAGTTAAAACTACGAGTTCTAAAAGTATGATAGTTTAAATAACTCTAAATAAAGTTCGATGCATAGCTATTAACTTCACACACATGGATACATGATTGTGACACATATGTTATATCTATTTTGGTGGCATAAGAAACATGTGAGTTTCTTTCATGGTTTGCTTGAGGATAATATGTCTTTGTAGAGCTAAGATTAACAGTTGAATGGAAGGGATTGTTTAAAAGTTATTCTATACCTTTTTTAATCTAAAATTAAGAATTTTGTGGGTATATTCATTATAAACCCTCACGAGACAACACACATCCACTAGGGGGCCCTAGGGGTTTAACGACTTGTTGCATTCGCTAAATGCAACCGCGATTCCTGCGAAAGTGAGTTAGGTAGCATCTCTTTTTATTCAGATTAGTTTTCTTTAGTTTATTTTGTTTTAGCTTAGTCGTTGTAGTAGTTGTTTAGCTTGTTTTCATTATCGCTTTAACGCTAAGAACTAGCAATAAGCTAGTTGGGGGTTATGACAAGCGAGGGTATTTGTAAAATACAACCGCACTAAAAGAAGAAAATACACGGATTTAGTTCACAACTTCTTGCTTTATCTGCAATTTGTATCCCGATGCTGGTTTTTACGCAATATGATTAATCTATGATAAGTTGTATTGTTTTACCTATTATTTGTGCAGATTATTGTTTTGCTGTGAGAAGAAATGAATAACAGGATAAAGGGAATGCTAGATTACAAACAAGAGAATTCAAAGCTGAAATACAGAGTTTGAGCGATCGAAGATGTTCAATCGATCAAGATTTCGATTGATTGAGTACGGTTCAAGCACTCGAGTAATTCAGAAGTTCAATCGATCGAGTAATGTTCTATTGATCGAACATGGCTTTTATTAGAACTCACGCCCACGCAGCAGAATAGTTGTAACTAACCCTAGCATTAGGTTTATGTATAAATACTCGTTATGTTTACGTACTAGGGGACGCTCACATTACTTTTCATCAGTTTACATAGAGAGAGAGGAGAGTTTGTTCTTGAATTTTGTAGGTTTTAAGCTTTGCATATAGCTTTTGGGATTGATTTCTATGGTTAATATAAGTTTCTCCATTCCAGGTTCTATAATCTTAGTTTATTCACAATTTGCTTGCTTAATATCGTAGTTCAATCTATTAGAATCGTTAGTTTTTGTAGTAGTAGTCTTAAATCACTTGGTTTTATAGTTTTCATGTTTAAATCACAACCAAACATGACCTTAACGAATTTTCACGTTAAAAACGAATCTGTGATACTCCAGACCATGTCTGAGTAGTCCCAAGGTTAGGAGATCACGATGAAACAGTGATCTCTAGTCTCTATCATGCAGTAGAAAAATACATGTGTTCGATCGATCGAAGTTAGTTTGATCGATCGGGCCAGAGATTGAGTCAAGCGATCGAAGACATTTCGATCGATTGAGAGTTGACGAGATTTGATCGATCGAATGCGCGTCGATCGATCGAACTATCTGAATCTTGAGAATGTCCTTTATAGTATTCCTAGACTTTCTGCTTTAGAGATTTGTTATCAAAATGTCCCCAAATGCTCAGTTTGTCAAAACAGTCTCTGAACTCAAGGCCTTAAGGCATTTTTCTTCAATATCTTTTGCAAACTACCTTCAATGCTAACACCATTGTAGGTGCGAGTCTTAACTATTGTTTTAAACCGCTTTCACATGTTTTAAATTAACTGTGATGATATAGTCCCGGTCATGAAAGGGCTATGGATTCTTTATTCTAAGAGAAATACGGAATACTATAGAAGATGTACTCCATTGAGCTTTAACGTAACTGTATAGTAGATGGCTAGGTCGTTGTGGATTCGTGTGATCCCAACACTCCCCTTTTATTAAGTTAAAACCCGTTTTAAATATTGCTCTATTTAATTAGTTAATCATTAGTTTAAATTAATCGCTTTAGTAGTAGTTACTTTGTGGAACTTTGTGTTCTACACTCTTTAAAATATTGATTTTAATTTTTCCTTTTAGAGATTAATCTAAGTTTCTAGTTCTCAACCTTCCCTGTGGGATCGACCTGGACTTCCAGTACTATATTACTTTCACGATCACCTACACTTGGGTGTTTCACAAGAGCACACAAAATAATTCTCGTGCCAACAATATTCTTTATTTTTAATGTCATCGGCCTTCGGGATCCAATGACCGTCACCTAGCTTGATCACTTTATCGGCCAGAAGGGCGTCGAAAATCTGATCGGCCATAGCGATGTCAAAAGTACAATTTTTCCTACCTCAAACACCATTTTTTTTCATAGTGGCATTATTATTTATGGGCTTTCTTAAAGCATGGCATATTATTGGCCGCTTACAAACTAACTCAGCCATATAAACTTTCGCTTCGAGGTTATAATCTACCAGATGGACCTTGTAATTGGGATCTTTATAGTATGTACCCTTGAAGGAATTTTTCTTTTCCTATTAATCTAGAAGAATACGCTTATAGCCAGCGGCCCTAGTGGCCAGTTCGAACAGATCACGGAAATCAATCCCTTTAAACCTTTTGCGAAGCTCGAATGACACCCCTTCCATGGCCATCTTGACATACTCCTCTTCGGGCAAGACAGTCTTGCACCTATACTTAGTCTTTCTGAAATGGGCTATTTAAGTCTCAACCTTCTCCCGTACCAGTTGGAGCATTCTCGACAGATCCACCAGAGAAGTTTCAAGCTCAGTCCTATAGAACTGACCATGAAGCAACTCCTCCATCCCTGGCAAATTTTGAACAAAATTGGCAAGGAGGTTGACATACCATATAAAGGCTGTCCTAGTGAGGGAATTAGGGAATAACCTCAACCTCAAGTTATCATTACCACCCACATGGCCACACTGTACGATGAAGCGGCATATGTGCTCTATGGTTGAGTGTTCGTTCTCTTTTGAAAATAGGCTAAATTTTGGGACCTTATAACCCTGAGAGAAATTGGTTTGGTCCACTTCAGGCAAATATGGCCATCTATACGTCGGCCTCTCCACCATTCTCATTAATGGGCCATACTCTTCGTGTATGGAAGCAACCAGTTCCTCCCTATTGATGACTTTTAGAACAACAAGCTGTGCTACCACAGGAGGCGCTAAGGAGAGTGGGACCTGATATTGATTGCTAATGGCTTAGTAAGGCCAGAAAATATCGTTAACTCTTTGCCCCCAGCAGTACGAGTAGGGGGCTCCGTGCTACCGATCACGTTCGTATTTCGGCCTAAGGGATGAATAAATACTGGTGCTACAGATCCAGTGGGATTGGTAACCACCATACTACTTGATCCTCCTACTTGTGAATCAAGTTGTTTGTTCTGCCTGTTTTGCTTTCAGAGGTTCGAGCAAACGTAAGCAGACTCCTTCTTCTTATCAGCCCAACCAGAGGTGCCGATTAGCTCCTTAGGGCTTTCGGGAGTTAACATGCCTACTAGTACTGAGACGGCTTTTGATAGGCTTGAGGTTTCTGAGGTCAGGCCGTCTAGCTTAGCATGCGTAGCCCTAGTAGACGTGATTAGTTCGATCTGACCAAGATGTACTTCGGCCGTTTGGCCGGCTAGCCCCTTAAAGTTATCCATCGATCTAATAAGGCATTGTAATCTTGCCTCATAGGTACAACATTTAGCCTCATGACTTCTGAAAGTGCTTCTAGAGTTATAGCACTGTCTTGTGGAGAGCGGCCATTGCTCTCTTCCTCTATTAGGTTACCAGTCGGATTGTCCTATCCATTATTTCCATTCTTGTGATCCTTCTTTGGAGACTATCTTAGCACTATAGGTCCCATCGGGCATGCCAAAAATGTTTACAGTAGATTTATGGTGGCGTGCCAGAACCAAAAGTGGTTCAAGTTGTGTAAATTAATTTCCTATATGCTTGTGTGAGTGATACACAAGGCTTAAAGATCTGACTTCTAACAAAATGATTGGGATGGCCAAGTAGGAAAGTACCCTTAGCCTAAGGTCCCATGGCAGTATTGAAGCACACAAGCCAATTAGTGAAAGAGTTTACCAAGTAAACAATCACAAACCATTAATAAAATACGAAGATATCTTATTGAATATTTGGAATAAAACTAACAAAGAACAGAATCAGAACAAGCTCTGACTATTCAAAAGAATGACAACAGTGAAAGGAAAAAAAAAAAAAGGACAGACCTAGTGCTATGGACACAAAAAGCTTTAAAAATACAAAGTCGAATGCCTTTGAATGTTGTGAGACGCTTTTGAATGCTATTTTTGAGATGACGCGGAGTTCCCTACACGATTGGCCAGCCTTTGTACTTATACCGGCCCTAGAGCAATCCTGATATGGCAAGGATTCCTTGACTTGTGTCCCAAGCAGGATATAGATAGCAGAATCCTTCCCCAGTCTCCAACTTCTTCCCTCTCTTCATCCCGATCTACCCAATCACAATATTCTCGGGATTATCCATCCACGTCCAGATAGATGTGACCAGATCTTTTCCTAAATGAACTCTGGTTCCTTAATTTTAGGGTGACATCATCATGACAATTGGAGATAGAACCGCCTAACTAATTCATTGGCCTGACATAACCATGCCCTAGAAAAGGACTCAGACTGTAACTTGCCAGCTATCATGTCTTTGACGCGTATGAGCCCGATAACGGTATACACATACTTCTGAACAGTCGGGTTGATCCATTCCCCCCTGCCAAACCTTTCTCTCATGGATGCCCGATTAATGACATTTACGCTAATCCAACCAATCGGGCTCGGACACTTACAATTTCTCACTTGTTCCAAGTATGGTGCCCGATCGTTAAGTATTTGACCCATATCACCTATCGGGCTCCATACTACTTGTGCTTTATTCTTATGAACCACATGCCTTCTTGAGCCCAATCACTATTCGCAATCTTGGGCCGGCCATATCCCAGTCCATTCTAACTCACTTGGGTTCAAAATCCTTTGGCAATTTTTTTGGGTACAAACAATAACCCTTGTGTGCAAAGAAGAGGTGTTCTTCTTTGGAAGAGATTGAACGCTCTTGCAATGGTTTGGTGCACACCTGTGAAGTGTATCAAGACGGCTTGATTTACACCTGTAAGTAGGTTGATAAAGGAATACTCAAGAGGTGTTGTGGACAAGTGGCTTCCGGGAGCCCACCCCCCTCCGTGTTCTTTCCCAGGGTTTTGGAATTGATTTTCCTTGTTTTGAAATTGTTTGAAGAAAAGAAGAAAGAAAGTCTTTTGAAGATTTTGAAAAAGTCTATGAAAACAGATACAAAGTCGCCACTTGGTTTTTAAGGAACCAAGAAACCAAATTTGACTTACCCAAACGGATAAAGGGCACCTGCCCTTCATAACCAAAGAACTTGGCTCGGGGTTTTGGTACTGTGGGATACCGGCATTTGGGCCCACTTTTGTTTTTTTAAAACATTTTCCAAATTCCAATTTCAAATACACGAAGAGTCGCCACTTAATTTTTTTTAGGAAAATTAAGAAACCATTTTGAAAGCAAACTGATCTTTTGCGAAACCAAAGATAATCTGGGTCCGGGGATTATGGAATGAAAGGGGAAGGAGCCCGGCGGACTAAAACACCCCCTTTCATCCTATCTCGTGATAGGCCTCTACTCATCATCCTTTTTAATCGAATTAATAATCTAAGTGTGCCCTCAACTAATACATATATATAAATAATACATTACACAAGCATGTTGAAAAGGGTGCAAGATTGCTAACGACAAAATATCATTCACAAGCCACATAGTTCAAATAGCAAGCAAAATGATGTGCAAATAGGGAACTAGGAAACTTACCTGGGATCCAGCTGCGAATTTAAACATGCAATGCATACATATAAAATAAACCTAAGAAAAGGTCTCTAACGCATATAAACACATAAGGCAAGACCTAGTCTAAGGTGTCGCGCATGGAGTCGAAAATCAAGAAAATCAACAAATGAAATAAACTAGAAAAGAGATGAGAAATTGTACCTCAAATGCGCTGCAAAACAAAGATTAGTCCACATACTTCATATAATAATATGATATCAAACAATCAATCATAATCCTCTAGCTTAGATCTAACAAGCATGAAATTCAATTTTATCCAATAGCTAATTCTAATCATAAGCATTAATGTACATGAATGAATGAATGTGAACAAGAATAAAACATGGATTTATTCACTAATTTGGATCACTTAGCCTCTGGATTTAAGCTAAATTATCATTATTCAAAATATGATTTGGGTCCCAAGACATTAGGAGACCATTTGAGTTGAAATAGGTAAGATTAGACAAAAACAGTAGCAGTTTTTTATGAATTACAGAGAGCAGACCAGATCTTAAAAAATAGAAAAACCATACTTCTAACGGTTGGATCTTAATGATTTTTGGATATGATATGCCTCTGTGAATCTAGTTTATGACCCAAAAAGAAAATCAAGGTTTGAACGGTTAGATCTATGGGAATATGGAAAACACTAGACATCACTCAGGAATCTGTAACTCTTTGTCCAGAGATCTTGTACGATTTTCTAAAAATAGTAAAAAGATGAGAAACACTTAGATATTTTTAGGGTATCTCCCTAACACATTAAGGTACTTAGAAAAAATTATTAGAGACCCAGGAAACACCGTTAAAGTTATGATTTATTAATTTCAAAATGGACTTACTGTTATGAAATTTTGGAGAGAGAGTTGCATGTTTTGAAATCATAAGACCAAACCATCTTAGGCATGGAATTTCATCAAAACAAAAATCACAGAGGTATTTAAATGGGTTATGAACCTCCTCCAATTGGTCTCATCCATTTCCAATCAATCATGACTCTATAAAAAATCTTTGATTACGATTGGTTTATGGATTCACTGCACCTTTGTTAAATTGATGTTCATAGTTTAAAACTAACTTGATCCATGATCCTAGAGAGGACTAGAATCAAGTATGATTTTAATTTATGGGATAAATAATGAAATAAGAAGAGGTTCATAGATTTAACCTTGATGGACTCCTATCATAGATCTCATATTTGGAGATCTAGCAAGACAATCCTAAGGTCCTACTTATTTTAAATGAAAATCTACATTCAATTCTTCTCTCATATGTATGGTCATAGATTTAACCATGAAGAATATAGGGTCATATTACTATTTCTCCTACCAAGTTAATGGTCCTTGGAGGCAAAATGACATCCCAACTACATAAACCTCCATGGAATATAGCATGAACTCCATGAGATTTTTAGTAAGGAGGTTCCAAACCATGAATTACGATTTAAATTCAACTACCTACATGTAGAGATGATCATAATCCACTTTAATCCCCATATAAATCATAAGATCATAGGGAATTAGAGGATCAAACCCAAAGAAATCTAATGAGATATTGAAGATCTCATATATTTCTTTAAGAGGAATATAAATAAAAGAAAAGAAATCAAAATATTTGAATACTTCAAGTCAAAACTCTTTTATTCATAAATCCAAAGCTCTAATCCAAATTAATGAAACACCATGATAATCAATCACAAATTCTAAGTGGTGTGTGATGAAATGAGGTAGGAAGAGAGGTTTTGAAAATGTGTAAAAGTCCTAGATCTAAGAATTTGTGATTGAATTACCTAATTCTACCAAGTGATTGAGAGGTTACCTCCAAGACCTCAAAGCTTCTTCTATCTCTTGTGAAGTTCTTCCAAAATCTTCAAACCCTTCTTCAATTCTTCAAGTTTTTTCAAGAAACTCTATCTTCTTCCTCTCAATTCTCTCTCTATAACTCTTGTATTTCTCTCTTTTGATTCAAAAATATGTGGAACCCCCAAAATGAAGATGAAAATTTGTTTATATAGACTACCATCTCAAGGTCATATGGGTAAATTCGGGTGAAAACCCATGTGCAAAGTTTTCTTCTAGAACATGTGAGAAAAGCAGTCTGTTACAGCGCGCGGCACTCGACGAATTGCCAGCGGCACTCACTGAATGCCACGTGGCACTCGCTAAGTGCCGGGCGGCACTCACTGAATGCCAGGCGGCACTCACTGAATGCCGCCGGCTTCGCCACGTGCCGCGGCTAACCGAATTTCTGTCTTCTTTTTAATTTTTAAAACATATATTAACAAATTATGTTAAAATACTTACATTTGTAATATATTTTGTTAAGAATATATTCATTGCATGTATTTTAATGTGTTATTTCTTTTCTCTTTTTCTTTTCTTCTTCTTTTCAAAATTCCTTTTTTCAAAATTCCTTTTTTATTTTCTCCTTTCTATTACTTATTTCAAAACTTTCTTTCATATCTCATTTCTCAGGATGAATCCCCAGACTGATTTTCTCATACGTTCTTCAACATTCGGGTTTCTCCCGATTACCCAATTTCTCCTCTCTCTTTCTTATTTTGAACTTTCGAAATTTGTCTTGAAGAATCTTTGAAGGATTTGAATTTTCTGAAAAATCTTTAAATTTCACCGGCCATCGTCATCATCGGTCTTTTAGAGGTAATCAATCCTTGGATTTGACGTTTGGTCAAAATCGGGGTGTCTACAGGTACGAGAGAAAAATGAGCCTTTGTCACGACTAAAACACCCTCAACTCACCCCGTCTCTCGACGGGTCACAATTAGCATCCAAATAATCATCTTATACTATGATTGGTTCGATAATTAATACCATGATAGTATATTGCATCTCATAAGAATCTTGAAATGGAAGATCAAAAGATAATATCATTCATAAGATCTAAGCCAAGTATCACATAATACAAAAGTGAAAGATCACACAAACAAACCTAGGAAAAATCGTCTAATTACATATCAAGTAATCAAGTTTTCGTAATCTAAAGGGGGACATGAACTGTTCTTAAAACTAATAATCAAAGAAATAAAAAATATGCTTAGCAAACTATTATGATGCATGTTTATTCTTGAGAAAAGAAGATCTCTCAATCCTCGGGACGGATGAAAAAGGAAGATGTGATCGAGGGGAAGCAAGAATGTGTGATCAAATTCATTCATTATAATCTTCTTAGATTAGAAGTCACAAAAACTCCAAATCTTGCATGGAGTCAATGTATGAACCTAGAATGTGCAAAGGTTGTAGTGTGTTTTGTGTTCATAGATTTTCTAAAGTGACTTAGAAGTCTAAAATATGCATAAATGCATAGAGAATTTTATTTTAGGATATGTACAAATATAGTATGAACTACTTCCTAAGAGATGAGCTAATTTGGCATGTATGTAAACATCTAATCAAAGAATAAAGTTGAAACATGCTTGTTGTGAATAGTGGACAGAATAGTGAGCTGATTTTGTAAAAATAGAAAAGTGAAGTTAGGAATATTTTTAATTCATGAATTTTTATCGAAATCATCCTTATTGTGTCTATAACACATATCAAAAAGCCAAATCACTATTGAAGTTACAGATTGAGAGAATTCATATGAAGAAGAGAGGTTACTCAAAAACAGAGTTCGTACTGCCGACTGAAATGTAGGAAAATCTTAGAAAATGAAAACAAAACATTTAGAAATCCATATTACACAAAAGGTTCCCTAAGACACTGAAGTTCAAGGTAAAAATGAGTTGGGACCACTCTATTTGTAAAGGTTTTCTTAAAAATAAGTTCAAAGTCAACCAAAGCTGCCATGACAGAAAAATAGAATGTCTAGAAGGAATGTTTAGGTCAAAATAGAACCCTTACAAGTGTTTTAAATCAAACCAAAAATCATGGGTGTTCTCTAATGAGTTGGGAAGACTTTCCAAGTAGCCTTGCAATCATCCATCGATTATTAAACTCAGAGTAATATTTTAAAGCTGAGCAACTAACTGTTTTGAAGATTTTGAGAAAACAAATGTTTTTTTTTCTTGAAATCAAAATGAGCGGTTTTGAGGGAGTATTTTTAGCACTCAATGGAGATTATAACCTCTTGGAATGTCAACATCAAACTCATATCTTTCAAACATGTTTTTGAGGTTAAGAGCTACTATCTATAAGGATTCACTCACCTCAAATACCATGTCATCATTTAGACAATGATGAACTAGTAAGTAATCAAAGAAAAAAAAAAGAAATGAGATAAGAAGAGATGAACATGGTATGTAAGCATGTAAACAATCAATAGATGATATTCAATATGATATTGGACTTGTAGCTTAGTGTTTCACTTATATATGGACATTTGGACGTAGAAGTAACTTCCTATCTCATAAATGCTCACAAAAATGGTGGTTTGGTGTATTGAATGTGAACTAGAGAGGAGTAATGAAGTAAAAACAAGGTTGAAAACTCACTTTCTTGTTGTAAATCAAAGGAGGAAGCTCTCTTTCTCTCTATTCTAACCTTATCTCTACTATTTTCTCTCTACAACTTCTATAAACTTGCATTTGCCACCCCAAAAATGAGAAGTCAAGGGGGATTTATATAGGACAATTTGGGGGGAGTTTGTGATTTAAAAAAAGTGCTACCATTGGTCCAAAACATCTGTGAACTTAAAACTACGTCGTTTTGGTTTTCAATTATTCAATTTGGGGCCAGAAAACAAAATTACAAAAAATGGACTTCTGGGGGAGAGTGTCGCGGTGGCATTGGGTCTGTGCCGCGGCGGCAACGAGTTAGTGCCACGGTGACACTGGTCCTCAGACGCCCAGATTATTATATTTAGGCCCCCAGAGGTTCTGGTATTCGCAAAAAGGCCTGATTTCGTTCAAAATTCACAAAAAATGCATACGAACTCCAAACTGAGCTTGTGATATACCATTGGAAAGGTAATGAAGTATACTTTTCATAAAAAATAGTTCAGAGGTATGTCACTATAGACACCCCATTTTATCGGCTATCAGATTTAGGAGACTCATAGCTTGGTGGTTCACAATGATGAAAAGGACTCAAAAGGACTCATGGAAGCTAGTTTTATCTCTCAAATTGCTAAAAAAGTGGTACAAATAACCAAAATGCCCCTTGAAGCCCAAACACTCCCAAATTTGGACCAAAAGTTTTGGAAACATGCTATATCGTAACAAAAATGATAAATAGAGCTTTGAAGCAAAATCAGGAAAAATCATCAACTCCCATAAACCCTCGGAAGTCCCAGAAGTTCCCGGAAAGACCCCGTTGACCAGTTTGACCCAAGTTTGACCAGGGTTTGACCGAAATCATCCAAACTCACTAGAAAATATTGAGATCATTCTAGATCATGTGAAAAGTATTAAAATGAGTTTTAAAAGAAAATCGGACGAAAACGTCGACTCCTAGGAGCTCCCAGAGGTTCCCAGAACTTCTTGGAGATCCCAGTTTTGATCGATTTGATCTAAAAGTTAACTTTGAAACTGGAGTGCCGTGTTATTTTTTAAACATTTTTCATAGATACTAGAGGTCAATAGCTTTCCAATGGCATATCGCACTTAATTTCTAGATTCAAAACGAATTTACTAAGGTGGAAAAGACAATCAAATTGAATTTTATCGCGAATATCGTAAAACTTTTCAAAGTGCCCTGACTCTAAACTATTTTTTATGTAAGGTAGACTTCATTACCTTTCTAACGGTATATCACAACCTCAGTTTGGAGTTCGTATGCATTTTTTGTGAATTTCGGATGAAATAGGGCCTTTTTGCGAATACTAGAATCTCTGGGGACCTAAACATAATTTTAATGGGCGTCTGAGGAGCAGTGCTACGGCGGCACTAGGCTACTACCGCGGCGGCACATGGCCAGTGCCGCGGCAGCACTCAACCCCCACTGAAGCCATTTTCGTAACTTATTTTGGGGGTCCAAATTGAATAATTGAAAGCAAAAATGACGTAGTTTCTTGTTCACAAATGTTTGGGACCAATGGGAGCACTTTCTAAATCCCAAAATCACCCCAAATTGGCCTATATAAACCCCCCTTTGCTCTTCATTTTGGGGGGGGGGGGGGGGCAAGTGCAAAGTTTAAAAAGTTGTAGAGAGGAAGAGAGAAAGGGAGCTTCTCCCACTGATTTTCTATACGGAAGTGAGTTCTAATCTTGTTTTCTTCTATTACCTCTCTTATACTTCACATTCAAATCCTCCCCAACCACCATTCTTGAGCAATTTTGAGTTAGGAAGCTACTTCTATGTCCAAATGTTAATATGTATGAGTGAAACACCAAGCTACAAGTCCAAAATCACATTGATTATCTTCTATTGATTATTATTATTTGATTGTTTATATATTATGTTCATCTCTTCTCACCTCATTTCTTTTTTATTTTTTTTTTTATTACTTGCATGTTTATCATCATCTAGATAACATGTTGTTTGAGGAGAGTGAATCCTTATGGATAGTAGCTCTTGATCTCAAAGACATGTTTGATGGATGATGATTCTAACTTCACACTACACCATATGACTAGATTTCTAACAGACAGAAAATAATCCAATTAATGATTCTTTTTAGTTTTGATCTGTGAATACAAAAAATTGAGGATATAAAATTCGAGATTAAATTTTCACTTTTGATCAGAAAATTTGCAATTTTGGCCATTGTTCAACTATTTTAGCTTTTGACTTTATGAGATTGACTACAAGTGACCAAAAAAGGGTCACTTGTGGTTAAATTTACTCTATCAACTATAATTTGTTAATGAGTGAACGATGTGTGCCTAAACTATGTATAATTTTGGCTAGTTCTGGTTACCCAACACCGAAAATATTGTATTTGGTCTAGGTTTGAACAACGTTCTTAGTGGAATTTGAGGTAGCTACTTCACTAGTGGTTTACCAGCCTTTTTGTTGGTGACTCTGTAACACCCGTACCCGGGAAACGGGTAAATTATTGTGTTAATATGCATTAATTAATAAAATTAGTGTATAAAATGGATTAAGGGGAGGCTTGGACTCGCCCAAGTAAAAAGTGTTCAGAGAGGGACACTAGTTGGAAAAGTCCCCAGAGAGGTGGGACAGGTATTGAAATTTAACCCATTGAAGGGTAAATTGGTAATTTGCATTTTAAGTGATTAAATGCATTTTTATATGATTACATGGATATTTGCTAAGTTGCTTTTAATAGATATTGTTATGTGGTAGTATTAGTTTGGACACCCAAATAAGGGTGTAAATGAAAAAGATGTAAAATTAGTAGGTGCGATAGCAATTTCACAAAATATGTGGGACCCACGTTGGGACCCATACGGAACTTAGACAAACACTCATTAGATAATTGGGTAGTTAATGAAATGTTTGGGGGATTTCATAATAAGAACTTAAGAAATTTTGGGGGTGTAAATGAAAAAGGGGAAAATTGAGGTTGAGACACCTCACATACATGCATATGGAGGTGTCAAGATTGAGAGAGTCTCTCAATTACAGCAGAATTAAAACAAAACAAAGAGTAGAGCTCGGAGAGAGAAACGGAGAAACCGTCACCGACGTCGAATTCTCGCCGTTCCGTCGCCGCCGTTCGTCGGATTCGCGAATCGAAGCCGTTTTCGGACTCGTGGAGGTGAGACGATCATTTCTATACCCTTAATTTCTGTTTAAATTGCTAGATTTTAGTAGCTCGTACTTAACGGTGAGACGTCGTCTACCGAAATTCTTGTAGGATTTACTTGGTGAGGGAATTGGGCTCAAATTGGGGAAATTCAGCATCCTCTAGGTGTAAATTGAGTAAAATCTGTGTATAAGGTGAGTTTTCTACACCTAAATCTGATTGTGTTTAATGGGTTCAAGCTATATGTGATGTTAGAGATGTTAATTCATGATTAGGAATTATAAAGATGTTAATTGTGTGAATTCTATGTCAATTTTATGAAAATCATATGTTGATACATGAATATGTGTTATGTGCTTATATGTCTATGTGGTAGTCAATGAGCACCGGGGAAATGGTTCATTGTTGGGAGTAATAAGGGTGGCGAAGAGGAAGAATCCGATAAATACGGAAGTCCAAGGAATAGAAGTGACCACGGGACCAAGGGAGGTCTTCGGGTCTGAATGAACCATATAACCGGTGACTCGGCGATTACGTTTATGCTTATGTGTTATTTGTAGCATTGCACGTGTTAAACATACAATCATGTTTAGAATGCTCACTAAGCAAGTTGCTTAAGAAAACCGTTTTCCTATTTCTGTTGTGGTACATAACAACCACCGCAGGTACGGAGCGATATCCGGAGAGAAGGTGACGCGCTCGGGAATGGGGAAGAGAGTTAGAGCTTGTAAATATGTTTTAAACTTATATTATAATGTAACTAGTGGGTTGAGGTTCTCAACTTGTGAATTAAAGTCTTGACTTATGGATGGGAGAGATGGGAGAGATGGGGGAGATTTGTGCCCCATGCTTGTAAATTTCTTTTGAAACTTGTAAAATGATGTAAAGTATGGTGTCTTTTATGTTAATGTTCATATTTAAGTTGTTGGAAGTGAACTTGGGTCACAACCATGTATTTTGGAAAGTTGGGAGTAAATTTGAGAACATATGTGTAATCTCTCTCGTTTTGTTCTAGTAGGGTGCAAGTAATGGATTTGACCATCTCGACAAGTCCGGATGTGTCGTTAGTGTCTTGGACATGTTTCTTTAGTGTTTATAATGTTAGTTATGACTTTGAGTTGAATTCCAACAAGTTTTATAAACTTTGAATGAGAATTGAGTTTTAAAGTTGAAAAGTTTGTTCTTGAACCAAATGAGATGAGTTCATGATTAACTTGATCCAATTTTGGGTATGATTCTATGATCCATGCTTAACTTGAGTTTAAACATGTTTAGAAATGTGTTGGAGTTGATTTCCCAAAGTTTCATAAGGTTTCTATGAGATTTGGTTGTGTTTTGGTAAGTTAAAACTTGTTTGACAGCAAAAAGGAATTTGAGCAGCAGATTTGTGAAGGGGATCGATCCGCCCTTTATGAAGGGATCGATCCGCCCTTTTTAGGGAGCATTCTGCGAGAATGTCAAGTAAATGGATCGATCCGCCCATAATGAAGGGATCGATCCGCCTTGTATTTTTCCCCAGCATGTCCGTTTTTACGGAAACATGCATAACTTCTTCTAGGAAACTCGGTTTCGCGTGCCGTTTGTTGCGTTGGAACCGGGACTCAAAATTCTAACTTTTGGTATAAAAATTTTACATACTTTATAAATGACCATTTTGCCCTTGGGGCCTATTTTGTAACAACAGAGTTGTTTAATGGGGTTAAACACACGTGTTTCTTAGTAATTCGCATATTTCTTTACAAATTAATGTGATTGGGAGCTTGTAGCATTGTTACACGTGTCCTAATCCGCACGAGGCGGGTTGGGGTGTGACAATTTTTGGTATCAGAGCAGTTGGCTAGAGCCTTTGGGGACGAGAGACGTATACGACGCGTAGTGTGCACACAATGACACGTAGTTGCATAAACATGCATACACGTTTATTTAGCATGCTTTTAAATGTTGATTAGTATGTTATGTGTTTATTTAAAAGTAACGTGCATGTGTGTACTATATGTGGGTGCCAGGCATTATGTCTAGAGGTGACACCTCAAACCGAATGGAACGGGTTGAAAGAGCAATCGAAGGGTTGGTACGAGTAGCAGAAACTCATGTGATCGAAGAGAGACCGGTACAACCAAATCCGAATCCAAGGGAAGACATTATTACTATTTCTAAATTTCACAAACAAAAGCCGACCATATTCCGCGGGGAAGCCGATCCGATGAAGGCGAATTTTTGGATCTCGGATATGGAAAAGATCTTCCGGGTATTACCATGTACTGATGAACAAAAAGTGCTATTTGCTGCAGACACGTTAAAAGATGAGGTGCAATATTGGTGGCGTACTAAGCTAGGCCCGGGTCAACCGACAACGTGGGACCAATTTCTTGAGACTTTCAATGATCAATATTTTCCAGAGTCATTTGGGGATCAAAAGGCTCAAGAATTCATGGAGTTGGTACAAGGGGGAAAGTCAGTCCGGGAGTACTCCATGCAATTTACGAGTTTGGCAAGGTTTGCCGGGGACATTGTAACAACCGAGAAAGTGAAAGCAAGGAAGTTTGTAGCGGGACTTCAAGGTGACATCCGAGGACGAGTGACCGTATTCCGTCCAGAGACTTATGCTAAGGCATTGGACATTGCTTCTATTGCTGAGAGAGACCTTGGTTATACTTCAAACTTACCACCACCACCGAGTCAACAAAGTAAACGACCGGGATCAAGTCAGTTCAGTGGTCAGGGGAGTGCAAAAAGACAGAGTTTAGGAGGATCATCAACTAGTATTGGTAGTGGTTCCGGTGGAAATAAACCGAGGTGTCAGACTTGTCAGAAATTTCATTGGGGCCGGTGCAATCAACTTCCAAACCCAATCATTTGCAATAGTTGCCGACAACCGGGACACATTGCCAGAAATTGTCCGAATCAGAATATAGATATGAGAGGTCGATGCTTCACTTGTAAGGAATTGGGACATCAATCTAAGGATTGTCCTACTAGACGCCAAGGAGCATCAGGTTCAGGTTCTTCTGCGGCTAGCGCTATCACACCAAGGACTACTCAACCTCCGAGGAGGGAGCAACGAGAGGCAAGATCATTTCAACTCAGGCCGGGAGATGCTGCTTCTGCCGACACTGTTGTCTCAGGTATGGTTCCCATTTGCTCACATCTAGCAAATGTACTTATAGATTCGGGATCTACACACTCATTCGTGTCACACCATTTTGCTAAACATTTAGATAAACCATTAGAGTTCCTAAACTATGATTTATCTGTCGCGATACCGTTGGGGGCTCCGTTGGTTAGTTCGGGTGTGTTTAGAAAGTGTGAGATTAATGTGAATGGTAAAGAGTTAACTGTTGATTTGGTACCATTAGTAATTCAACACTTCGATGTTATATTGGGTATGGATTGGTTAGCGGCTAATCATGCTAATATTGATTGTAACACTAAAGGAGTAGCATTCCGTATTCCGAATCAAGATGAGTTTTATTTTCAAGGTAAGGGTGTTGTATCACCGCCGTATATCGTGTCAGCTATTGAAGCTTGTCGTTTATTAAAGAAGGGTTGCCGGGGGTTTCTGTGTAGTATTCTTGATACTAGAGGTCCCGATTTAAAACTTGAAGATATTCCGGTAGTTAGAGAGTTTCCAGATGTATTCCCCCAGGAGTTACCTAGTGTATTGATTGATCGAGAAATTGAATTTGGTATTGATGTTATGCCGGGAACCCAACCAATTTCACGAGCACCATATCGAATGGCACCAATTGAGTTGAAAGAGTTAAAGATACAGTTGCAAGAGTTGCTAGACAAGGGTTTTATCCGACCTAGTGTGTCCCCGTGGGGTGCACCAGTACTATTCGTGAAGAAGAAAGATGGTACAATGCGGATGTGTATTGACTACCGGGAGATCAACAAAGTAACCATCAAGAACAAATACCCGTTGCCACGTATTGACGATCTATTCGATCAACTTCAAGGGGCTGAGGTATTTTCAAAGATTGACTTACGATCTGGGTACCATCAACTGAAAGTTAAAGCTAAGGATGTGGAGAAGACAGCCTTTAGGACCCGTTACGGGCACTATGAATTCCTAGTGATGCCGTTTGGGGTTACTAATGCGCCTGCTGCCTTCATGGATTTGATGAACCGTGTATTCAAATCATATTTGGATGAGTTCGTTATTGTATTCATTGATGACATTCTCATTTATTCTAAGAGTCCGAAAGAGCATGAACGACACTTGAGACTAGTTTTGCAGCGACTTCGAGAGAAACAATTGTTTGGGAAGTTGAAGAAGAGCGAATTTTGGTTGACGAGTGTCACTTTTCTAGGACACGTGATTTCTAAAGAGGGTATTTCTGTTGACCCACAGAAGATTGAAGCTGTTATGAATTGGTCAAGACCGACAAATGTATCCGAGATTCGAAGTTTCTTGGGGTTAGCCGGATATTATCGAAGGTTTGTTAAAGACTTTTCTAGAATTGCAACGCCAATGACAAGGTTGATGAGAAAAGATGTACCATTTGAGTGGAACAAGGAATGTGAAGATTGTTTTGTAGCATTGAAGAAAAAGTTGACTACGGCATCAATACTTACAATTCCAACAAGCACTGGAAATTTTAGAATATACAGTGATGCTTCCCACCAAGGCTTGGGATGTGTTTTGACACAAGATGACAAGGTAATAGCCTATGCTTCAAGGCAGTTGAGACCTCACGAGAAGAACTACCCGACACATGACTTGGAGTTAGCGGCGGTAATTTTTGCGTTAAAGATTTGGAGACATTATCTATACGGGGAAACTTGTGAAATCTTCACGGATCATAAAAGTCTGAAATACCTATTCACTCAGAGGGATCTTAATATGAGACAAAGAAGATGGTTGGAACTCATGAAAGATTATGATTTAAAAATTCAATATCACCCGGGAAAAGCCAATGTAGTTGCCGATGCCTTGAGTCGGAAGTCGTCAGAAAACTTAGCTTATGCCTTGACTGGACAGGAAAAGTTGATAAAGGAATTTGAACAATTGAAGCTTGAGGTAGTTCCTAAAATTAGAGGTGGTTTAATGGCTGCGATCGTGGCACAGCCAAGTTTAATTGGTGAAATCAAGACTAATCAGTTCTTAGATCCAGAATTCAAGAAGATTGTGGATGAGTTACCAGAGGGGAGAAGGCCAGAATTCAGTTTCCAAGATGGTGTTCTGAAATATATAAACCGATTATGTGTACCTAAAGTTGGAGATCTGAGAAATAAAGTTATGGAGGAAGCCCAC
Source organism: Hydrangea macrophylla (assembly GCA_033977485.1). Lineage (NCBI taxonomy): Eukaryota > Viridiplantae > Streptophyta > Magnoliopsida > Cornales > Hydrangeaceae > Hydrangea > Hydrangea macrophylla. The sequence goes on from CM066990.1 coordinate 38,795,707, forward strand.
AATACAAGATATTCTATACATCCGGGTAGTACCAAAATGTACCGAGACTTGCGAGAAATTTACTGGTGGAGTGGTATGAAGCGAGAAGTTGCAGAATTTGTGTCTAAATGTATGACGTGCCAAAAGGTGAAACTAGAACATCAACCACCCGGGGGAGAACTACACCCGTTAGAGATACCTGAGTGGAAATGGGAACATATTACAATGGATTTTGTCTCGGGATTTCCAAAGTCTCAAAAGTCAAATGATAGCATATGGGTGATTGTAGACCGGTTGACTAAGTCAGCCCATTTCCTACCTATTAAGACCAAAGATCCATCAAAACTTGCAGAGATTTATATTAGAGAGATTATACGGCTTCATGGAGCACCAGTGTCGATAGTGTCAGATCGTGACACTCGGTTCGTATCAAGATTTTGGGAGAGTTTACAAAGGGCTATGGGGACAGCTTTACATTTTAGTACTGCATTTCATCCCCAGACCGATGGTCAATCCGAGCGAGTGATTCAAATTCTGGAAGATATGTTGAGAGTATGTGTTATGGATTTTAAAGCTGATTGGGAAACTCATTTGCCGTTGATTGAATTTTCTTATAACAACAGCTTCCAAACTAGCATTGGAATGGCGCCTTATGAGGCATTATATGGAAGAAAGTGTAGATCGCCGGTATGTTGGACAGAAGTTGGAGAGAAACAGCTTTTGGGACCAGAGATAGTGCAAATCACTACTGACAAGATTCAATTGATTAAGCAACGGTTACAAACGGCTCAAAGTCGTTATAAAAGTTATGCGGATACGGGTAGAAGACCGTTGGAGTTTGAGGTGGGTGACTATGTGTTTTTGAAAGTATCACCTTCAAAAGGCATAGCACGTTTTGGTAAGCGAGGTAAGCTTAGTCCGAGATATGTTGGGCCGTATTTGATTCTTAATCGAGTTAGGCCATTAGCTTATCGGTTAGAGCTGCCACAAGAATTAGAGAATGTTTATAATGTGTTTCACGTATCGATGCTTCGACGTTATGTGCCGGATTCGAAACATGTTATCATTCCGGAACCGTTAGAGATTCGGGAAGATTTAACTTACGTGGAACATCCAGTGCAAATTCTTGATAGGAAGGATCAAGTATTGAGGACCAAAGTGATTCCCTTGGTGATGGTTCAATGGCGAAGCCATTCAGTGGAAGAGGCTACTTGGGAGCGGGAGGATGAGATCCGAGCCAAGTACCCGCATCTCTTCAATTCTTGAGGTAAGAGTAAGTTTGGGGACCAAACTCCCTTTTAGGGAGGGAGAAATGTAACACCCGTACCCAAGAAACGGGTAAATTATTGTGTTAATATGCATTAATTAATAAAATTAGTGTATAAAATGGATTAAGGGGAGGCTTGGACTCGCCCAAGTAAAAAGTGTTCAGAGAGGGACACTAGTTGGAAAAGTCCCCAGAGAGGTGGGACAGGTATTGAAATTTAACCCATTGAAGGGTAAATTGGTAATTTGCATTTTAAGTGATTAAATGCATTTTTATATGATTACATGGATATTTGCTAAGTTGCTTTTAATAGATATTGTTATGTGGTAGTATTAGTTTGGACACCCAAATAAGGGTATAAATGAAAAAGATGTAAAATTAGTAGGTGCGATAGCAATTTCACAAAATATGTGGGACCCACGTTGGGACCCATACGGAACTTAGACAAACACTCATTAGATAATTGGGTAGTTAATGAAATGTTTGGGGGATTTCATAATAAGAACTTAAGAAATTTTGGGGGTGTAAATGAAAAAGGGGAAAATTGAGGTTGAGACACCTCACATACATGCATATGGAGGTGTCAAGATTGAGAGAGTCTCTCAATTACAGCAGAATTAAAACAAAACAAAGAGTAGAGCTCGGAGAGAGAAACGGAGAAACCGTCACCGACGTCGAATTCTCGCCGTTCCGTCGCCGCCGTTCGTCGGATTCGCGAATCGAAGCCGTTTTCGGACTCGTGGAGGTGAGACGATCATTTCTATACCCTTAATTTCTGTTTAAATTGCTAGATTTTAGTAGCTCGTACTTAACGGTGAGACGTCGTCTACCGAAATTCTTGTAGGATTTACTTGGTGAGGGAATTGGGCTCAAATTGGGGAAATTCAGCATCCTCTAGGTGTAAATTGAGTAAAATCTGTGTATAAGGTGAGTTTTCTACACCTAAATCTGATTGTGTTTAATGGGTTCAAGCTATATGTGATGTTAGAGATGTTAATTCATGATTAGGAATTATAAAGATGTTAATTGTGTGAATTCTATGTCAATTTTATGAAAATCATATGTTGATACATGAATATGTGTTATGTGCTTATATGTCTATGTGGTAGTCAATGAGCACCGGGGAAATGGTTCATTGTTGGGAGTAATAAGGGTGGCGAAGAGGAAGAATCCGATAAATACGGAAGTCCAAGGAATAGAAGTGACCACGGGACCAAGGGAGGTCTTCGGGTCTGAATGAACCATATAACCGGTGACTCGGCGATTACGTTTATGCTTATGTGTTATTTGTAGCATTCCACGTGTTAAACATACAATCATGTTTAGAATGCTCACTAAGCAAGTTGCTTAAGAAAACCGTTTTCCTATTTCTGTTGTGGTACATAACAACCACCGCAGGTACGGAGCGATATCCGGAGAGAAGGTGACGCGCTCGGGAATGGGGAAGAGAGTTAGAGCTTGTAAATATGTTTTAAACTTATATTATAGTGTAACTAGTGGGTTGAGGTTCTCAACTTGTGAATTAAAGTCTTGACTTATGGATGGGAGAGATGGGAGAGATGGGGGAGATTTGTGCCCCATGCTTGTAAATTTCTTTTGAAACTTGTAAAATGATGTAAAGTATGGTGTCTTTTATGTTAATGTTCATATTTAAGTTGTTGGAAGTGAACTTGGGTCACAACCATGTATTTTGGAAAGTTGGGAGTAAATTTGAGAACATATGTGTAATCTCTCTCGTTTTGTTCTAGTAGGGTGCAAGTAATGGATTTGACCATCTCGACAAGTCCGGATGTGTCGTTAGTGTCTTGGACATGTTTCTTTAGTGTTTATAATGTTAGTTATGACTTTGAGTTGAATTCCAACAAGTTTTATAAACTTTGAATGAGAATTGAGTTTTAAAGTTGAAAAGTTTGTTTTTGAACCAAATGAGATGAGTTCATGATTAACTTGATCCAATTGTGGGTATGATTCTATGATCCATGCTTAACTTGAGTTTAAACATGTTTAGAAATGTGTTGGAGTTGATTTCCCAAAGTTTCATAAGGTTTCTATGAGATTTGGTTGTGTTTTGGTAAGTTAAAACTTGTTTGACAGCAAAAAGGAATTTGAGCAGCAGATTTGTGAAGGGGATCGATCCGCCCTTTATGAAGGGATCGATCCGCCCTTTTTAGGGAGCATTCTGCGAGAATGTCAAGTAAATGGATCGATCCGCCCATAATGAAGGGATCGATCCGCCTTGTATTTTTCCCCAGCATGTCCGTTTTTACGAAAACATGCATAACTTCTTCTAGGAAACTCGGTTTCGCGTGCCGTTTGTTGCGTTGGAACCGGGACTCAAAATTCTAACTTTTGGTATAAAAATTTTACATACTTTATAAATGACCATTTTGCCCTTGGGGCCTATTTTGTAACAACAGAGTTGTTTAATGGGGTTAAACACACGTGTTTCTTAGTAATTCGTATATTTCTTTACAAATTAATGTGATTGGGAGCTTGTAGCATTGTTACACGTGTCCTAATCCGCACGAGGCGGGTTGGGGTGTGACAGACTCCATGCCTTCTTTTGCTTACTCTCTCTTCCAACCTTGAATCCTTAACTTGGGAGTTGGTAACACACATCCAACACCATCCAGTCATAGGCATCTGGTGGGGACTCCATGCCTTCATAATTGAAACTCCGAATCCAAAATGTTGTTTCCTAAAATTAGCTTAATCTTCTATGTTAGTAATCTGTTGGTATCATTAGTTTGTGAATAAACTTATTTTACATTGTTAACAATTCAAAAGTGGGCCACGTAATTGGGTTCTTCTACTTGGTGATTATTATCAAGTATCTAAAGGTTAATGTTGAGTTCCATGCCTTTTTTCTAACTCCTACATCTTTACTTTGGCTAGGATTCCTTTCTTGTAATTTCAACTAGCAATTTCAAAATATTTGTCAAGGGTACTTTGCAATAAATATGTTGTTCTAACTTCTGACTACCTACATTTGCTGTGAATACATGACAGCTACATATGTTCAGTGATTTTGATGCATTGCAGTCATTCTTGGGATCTGTAGACACCTCGATTTTGACCAAACGTCAAATCTAGGGATTGGTTACCTCTCAAAAGACCGATGATGACAATGGCCGGTGACATTCGAAGATTTTCCAGGAAATTCAAAATCTTCAATTGATTCTTCAAGACAAATTTCAAAATTAAAAATAGAAAATATAAAAAGGAGAAAGAAGAGAGAGAGTTTGGGTATTCGGGAGAAACCCGAACATTGAAGAACATATGAGGAAATCATTCTGAGAATTTGCTCAATATATATATAAAAGAAGAGTTTGGAAAAGAAATATAAAATAAAAAATGATGAAAAAGGAATTTTAAAATAAAGAGGAATTTTTGAAAAGAAAAGGAAGAAAAGAAAAGGAAAAAGAGAGGAGGAATAATACATTTAGAGCATATATTATGGATGTATTCTTAATGGAATATATTAAAAATACAAGTATTTTAACATAATTCGTCAATAATTAAGCTTATGTTAATATATATGTTGAAAATTAAAAAGTAGGGCGAAATTCAGTTAGCCCCGGCACCCGGAAAATCCGGCGGCACTCACTGAGTGCCACCTGGCACTCAGCGAATGCCGCCTGACATTCAGCGAATGCCGCCCGGCACTCAGCGAATGCCGCCGGGAGCCGTCGAGTGCCGCTGGCTGTAACAGACTGCTTTTCTCACATGTTCTAGAAGAAATCTTTGCACATGGGTCTCCACCCGAATTTACCCATTTATCCTTGAGATGATGGCCTATATAAACAGATCTTCATCTTCATTAAGGGGGTTGAGCTTTCGAATCAATATACAAACATATACAAGAGATATACTTGAGTTTAGAGAGAGAATTATATAGAGAATTGAGAAGAAGAGAAGAATTTCTTGAAGAATTTGAAGAGTTTTGAGAAGAATTTGAGGATCTTGGAAGAACTTCACAAGAAATTGAAGAATTCTTTGAGGTCATAGAGGTAACTTCTTAATCCTTGGTAGAATTAGGACAATTCAATCACAAGTTCTTAGATCTAGGAACTTTTCACATTTTCAAAACCTCTCTTCTTATCCCATTTCATCACACACCACCAAGAACTTGTGATTGAATCTCATGACATCTTATTAATTTGGATCTAATTAATGCCTTGGGTTTGAGATAAATTAGTTTTGAAGAAATTTGTGTTCCTAAATAAAACTTTGATTTCCTTTATTTCTACTTCATTCATAAGGTTCATGAGATCTTCCATATCTCATTGAAACTCTTTGAGTTTGATTCCTTAGTTTCCTATGATCTTATGATCCATATGAAAATTAAAATGAATCATGGTCATAATCTACACATAGTTGGTAAGATGCTAGTATCAACTCATGACTAGGATCTCTCTACTCTGAATCTTATGGAATTCATACTATATTCCATGGAGATTAGAGTAGATTTGCTTTCTTTTTTAGTCTCCAATGACCATCAAATGGTAGCAGAAATGTTTTAGTTTAAGTCCATCTCTATGGCTTAGACTAATCTCTTCCTTGGGTTTTGAGAAGTTCTCTATACTTCATCCAAAACCTACATGTATGTGTGTCTTTAGCCTCCAATGACCACCAAGTGGTAGGAGTAATGTTTTGAACTCAAAGTTTTGGTCCATGAGTTTGAGTTCATTGTTTTGGATTTTGTGAATTTCATGTCATACTTCATCAAAAACCCATAATTCTAAAGAGGTCCTTAGTCTTCAATGACCATTAAATGGTAGAAGAGGTGATTTGGTTTAAGCCCAACATTATGATTTAATAGTTGAGGTCAACCAACAAAGTTGAACTAGCAAAACGAAAACAGTGATTTCACAAACTGTTTTCGATCAAAGATTTTTAGTTCGAAATCTAACCGTTGAAATCAAGTGAAACCAACGGAAAAGTGTCAATAACACAATGTTTTACCACTGCAATTTTTGTTTTGGTAAGATTTTATGCTTAGAATGGTTTGATCATGAATTTTGTGAGACAACCACAATCTGTCCAGAATTTCAGAATAGTTTCATAACAGCAAACCGGTTTTAAAATTGATAGATCAGAGCTCTAACCAAGTTTTCATGACCTTTAATAATTTTTTATAAGAGCCTTAATGTGTTAGGAAGGTTCCCTAAAAAGAATGAATCAATTCGGATTTGTTTGCTATTTTTAAAAAATCATACAAGATCTCTGGACGGAGAGTTGCAAATCCTGAGTGAGGTTTAGTGTTTCCCATATTCCCGGAGATCTAACCGTTGAAACCTTGAGTTTCTTTTTAGGTTAGCAACTAGACTCACATAGGCATAACATATCCAAATAGCATTAAGATCTAACCGTGGAAAGTAATTTATTCCTATTTTTGAACATCTGGTCTGCTCTCTGTAATTCATAAAAAATTGCTACTATTTTTGTCTAATCTTATTTATTTCAACTCAAATGGTCTCCTAATGTCTTAGGACTCAAACCATGTTTTGAATAATGATAATTTAGTTTAAATCCAGAGGCTAAGTGATCCAAATTAGTGAATAAATATCTCATTCTTGTTCATAATCACTCATTCATTCATATACATTGATTCTTATAAGTAGAACTAGTTCTTGGATAAAGTTGGACTTAGTTGAAAAGTTGGACTTAGTTGAATCTAGTTGAACATGACTTAGGATTAATTACTCTTTGATATTATATCTTGTCTAAGGCATGTGTACTAACCTTTGTTTTGTAGCGCATTTGAGGTACAATTTCTCATCCCTTCTCTAGTTTAATTCATTTCTTTGATTTTTGAATTGATTTTCGACTCCATGTGCGACACTTTAGACTAGGTCTTGCCTTATGTGTTTATATTTGATAGAGACCTTTTAGGATTTCTATTCTCGCATGCATTGCACGTTTAAGTATTCGCGGCTGGATCCTGGGTATGTTCTCTAGTTCTCTATTGCATATCAAGTTGTTCGCTATTTGAATTACGTGGCTTATGAATGATATTTTGTCATTAGCAATTTTACACAATTTCCAACATGCTTGTGTTATGTATACCTATATATGTATTAATTGAGGGCATGCTTAGATTAATAACTTGATTAAAGAGGATGTTGAGTAGAGGCCTATCGTGAGATAGGATGAAAGGGGGTGTTTTAGTCCGCCGGGCTCCTTCCCCTTTCATTCCATAATCCCCGGACCCAGTTTATCTTTGGTTTCGCAAAAGATCAGTTTGCTTTAAAATGGTTTCTTAATTTTCCTTTTAAAAATTAAGTGGCGACTCATTTGTTTTTAGAAATTGATTTTGAAAAGCTTTGGGTAAAGAAAACCTGCGATATCCACAATCTGGCGACTCTGCTGGGGATCGAACCCAGAATCTCTGGTTTCGCAGACCAGAATTCTGATTTTGGGTTCACTCGAGGATTAGACTTGAAAGCATCCTTTTAATCAAATTAATTAATTTTGTATGCCCGTTGCATTGCACTTGCATGTCTCGCCAGTCGATTGCACGGAACTATGACCTTGGAGGCTCGGGGCAACCCGGTCGGTCAAGCCATCATGGGGCCGTGTGATCACCCTTGATCTCGTACCATATTTTGGTATATGAAGCATCCTATCGGGTGTGTGTCAAGGGTCCCTTATTTGACCAAAACCCGGCCTTTGCATAGTAGTTTCCATAGAACCTTTCAAAATTAGGAAATCAATTCTTGATTAGGATTTATGTGCTAGGGAGTTTTGTATGCCCGAAAGGGATTACTTGAGATGATGACGATGCTTACTTGATAAAAGATATGTAACCTCTTAATCACTTTTGGGCAATTTCTTTTCATGTCCTATGACATTTAAGAATAAGCCGAATCTTGATTATAAGATTACATCTCTTGTATCATGTTTAGCTAAGCATCATTGACCTTGTATGCATCCGAATTCATGAAAAGTGCGATGATTATCTAATCGTGTGATACTCCTATCCAAGAATTCAAAGTTCACTGTTAATGACAGATTTTGATTATCCATCATCTTTTATCCAAAAATATTTCAAAAAAAAAAATCACTCTTTCAAAAAATGAAGGGATCCAAGGTTTATCTTTTTTGTAAAAAAAAAAAAAAAATCAAATAAACCTAATCATCGTTTATATCTTCATTTTCAAAGAAAAGATTCAAAATTCGCAAAAATTACTTTGAAAGACTTCATCATCCAAAGAAATGGTTTTCAAATGAGTTTCAAAGTAATATTTCAACTCAATCATCTTTTGCGGAAAAAATGATTTCACTTTCAAAGGAAAATTTGAGATTCTTGAGAATTTGAAAGATCCCATCATGCTTTTCAAAAAAAAAATTTTAATCCGACCTTTGAGAGGGTAGTGAAGATCACGATGAAAGGAGAAGTTAAGCGCACTTGACATGGATGAGGATTTTATGTGCTTATGTGTTTATGTGTTAGGATTAGATTTTTCCTTTTCTTTTGCATATAGAATAGGCACACACACATGCATGCATCGCATCCGTGTGACATATGAGCCATTTTTTACCAAGCATTTTCAAAATAAATAAAGTTGTTTGAAAATTGATTAAAAATAAAAATGGTTGTAGGCAAGATAGCATTGGACACCAGGGCAGTTTGGGTCAGGGATTCGAGTGCAAGGTTAGTACGAAGAGAGCCAGAGATAGAAATAGAAATGGATCACGAACAACATGCTGCAGAAATAGCACAATTGAAAGAGATAATGGACCAAATGATGACCATGTTGGAAACACTGACCCGTCAGAGGCCCGTCATTGACCCACCAATAGTCGACCCTCCTCCTGTTCGGGATATGGAAGATGATTGGTTTGAGGTTCCGGAACCGCCAAGAGTTGACGTACCTAGGGCAGAGAGAGAGAAAATTGAGAAAGCTGAGAAAGAGCGTATCGAGATGAAGGAGAAGGTGGAAAAGCTAGATAAAGTTGTCCGCAAGTCCAATGGAGTTGATAGTTATCTGCTAGAGCTAGAGGGTTTGTTTGAAGGGACTAAGGAAAAACTGCCAGTTGGTTTCAAGATGCCAGAGATAGATAAGTTCGATGGTTCCGGCAACCCTAGAAACCACGTGAGGATGTGCATCGGGGCCTTTCAGCCAAGTGGTCTAAGTCCTGCCATGATGGCCATGCTGTTTCAACAAACTTTGAGTGGGGCCGCTTTATCCTGGTATTTCACATTAGAGCCAAGCAAGAGTCGCATATGGGAGGAAGTGGTGAAAGCCTTTGTCACCCAATATGAATACAACCAAGAGCTCGATGTAACTGTGAGGGATCTGGAAACAACCATGCAAGAGAATAGAGAGTCATTTGCTGAATTCCTGGCACGATGGAGGGGGAAAGCTGCAAAAATGACCCAACGTCCATCAGAGAAGGAACAGATACGGATTGTAATCAAGAACCTGCAGAGTGTTTACCAGGAGAAACTCATGTACCAGTGCATTCATACCTTTGCAGAACTATTTGAAATTGGAACCAGGATCGAGGACGCAATCAAGGATGGAAGGATTAAGAAGGAAGAATCCCAGGGGAACCGCTCTAGAAGACCATTTTATGGAGGGAACACGGGAAACCAGGTAGCGACTGATGTCAATGTTTTAAGCAAGGAGGGTGCACCAAAACCGAGATTGGGGGGACAACCACGTCAGTTCACTGATTTAGGGATCTCATTGACCACCATTCTCAAGTGATTAAAGGAAAAAGGATATCTAAAGCCATTGGATCCAAAGCCAATGCCTGATCCGCTCCCGCCAGGCTTCAATTCAAACCTCTATTGTGAGTTTCATCAAGCTCATGGCCATACAACTGACCGATGCAAGAGGCTGAGACATGAAGTACAAAATCTGATTGATAATAAGACCATTTCCCCTCCACCTGCAACTCGACCGCATGTGACTCGGAACCCGCTCCCCAATCATCATGCTGTACCACCACCACGGAACATCAATCTCTTAGATGTTGGGAAGGAAATCTTCGACCCATCTGTGTTGATCGTACCGGTAGGACAAGCTGCCAAAGCTTATGAATTCCCAGAAGATCAAAGGATATGCCTTATAGTAGTCGAGGAAGAGGATTGGCTGATAGGAGGAGAAGAAGAACAAGCATTTGAGGAAGATATGGACAATGAAATCATCCAAATAAATTGGTGGGATCCGAACAATCCTACTGATAACTCCGTCTGGGAAGAAGAGGTTTACAGTGACACGGATAGTCTGTGGTCCGAAGGAGAAGAGAAGGAAATGCTGAGGAAGTGGTCAATCATGCCAAGCTGTGTGGGTTAGATGGGAATGATTTGGAAAAAGGTCAAGCGTCACATTTCATCCAGAAAGGAGGAGATTTCCCCTGCTACGGCTCTCCAGAGCCATGGGTGGACTACAAAGATAAGTACTTGGAGCAAAGGTCTGAGATCTCTTTCTTACATGAGTTCGTTGACTATGAAGATCCATACTTGCGAGTGCCTACAGAACCTATGTCTGTCCAAGATTGGATTTATGCACTGGATGGCCAGGCCATGAGGAATCTCTTTAATGAAGAAGGCAGTAAGACCGAGGAGAGCAGTCCAAAGAAGATCATAGAAGTGAAGATTGGGAAAGAACAGATGGAAGAAATACTGAAAGAAGAGGTCAAGGGAAATAAAGCAAGGAGAGAAAGGTCGGAAAATGGAGGAGAGATAGAATCAGGTAATTTGCCAAAATGTCCTTGAGTCTAGTGATAGGATTCCTATACCCCGGAAGTCTGTAATGGCCAGTATGAGCCAAACCTTTTAAATTTTCTGTTATCAATGAAAGTGACTGATTCTGCTTACTTGATTCCGCTTAATGATTTTTTTAATAACTGTGAAAAAAAAAAGGAGAGCAAATGAACCTGAATGCAAAATCATTGAGGAAACCTTGGCATTTGATTTAGAAAATGAAGAAGATTCTCAAAGTGATTCTTTCCATATTTCACTCAATAAAGATAAAAGCATAATATTGATCTCATTGCTGAAAGAATACAAGGATGCCTTGCATTGGTCCTATGATGATGTGCCAGAATGAATTCAGAAATTATCCCACATCACCCCCTTTACACCAAACCTAAAAGGTGAGCTCACAGTCCAAAGCCATGAACTTGTTCCTTAATTGTAGCTAGATATCTTAAATGAACTTCTTCTTCTAAAAAAAAAGAAAGAAAGAAAGAAAGAAAAAAAAAATAAAAAAAAAGAGAGCTCGCTAGGATGAAAACCCGAAAGGGCGCTTAGGCAAAAGTTAGAGCAAAATAAGATGCGCGTTGATTTCAAAATTCGAATCCTAGTCAGTCAAAATCATGAAGAGAATAAGAGATAGTGAGAAAAGAAAGAAAAAAAAGAGAGAAAAAAAGTAGAGAATAAATAAGATTGAGAATTCTTGAGTACTTCAAAGTACATGAATTTTCCTAAGAAAAGAAATTGGAAATGAAAAGAAAGATTTGAAAGTATCAATTAAATTTTTGTGATAAACTCAATGGATAAGTGATAAGTGGACCTAAGACAATGCAGAAATATCTTTGAAAAAGATAAGGAGTAATTTGGAGGGCTGATATTACTATGTGAGTATGACAAGAGTATGAGTAAAACATGATGTATTATGAGAGTTGTAAAGATTGACTGGCTAGTGATAAGGTGAAAAGAATCAACCGCCACAAAACAAAAAAGGGGAAAGAAGAAAAGAAAAGAAAAAAAGAAGGAAGAAAAGAGGAAAAGAAAAAAAATGCATAAGAAGGAGAAGTAGTTCATCATCTTGTTCGAAAGCTGCCACAAGGAATATGTTTCAGAAAATCTGCCCAGAAAGGGCGCCCATTGAACCTAAATGAAAACATGGCTCGAAAAGCCCACCAATTCTTGAAGCCTTATTCTTTCAAGACCTCCAGAGTCGATGAACTACGTTTTGACCTGATTCCCATTCGGGGATACGTAGGCAGCCTGCAAGGTTCGGTCACAACTACACACATAGTCAATCATTGCACTTCTTTCAGGCCTCGATCGAACTACTATAGGACCTGATGCCCATTCGGGGATAAGTAGGCGGGTCTCCCAAGGCCCTCGGTCCAAAGAAGAAAACCCAACCAATTCATGAAATTACCTTGAAAACTAGGGGCAAACTATCGTTTGCCCAGAGGCCGCGTCAACTCCCTCAAACCAGGGGCAAACTTCGTTTGCCTAGCATTCCCAAGCCCCCTGTCAAACTAGGGGCAAACTGTCATTTGCCAAATAAAATATCTCTGTGTTTAACTGGCTTTCAAGGACCAAGCTTAGGCATCCTAAGAATTCTTGAAGTAAAAAGTTGAAGTTTTCATGCATAAATCTAAAATTGATTTAAGATGGAAAGAAACATGAGAAGAAGAATTCTTCATTATCGAAAAGTCAATTATAAAGGGAGATACAATGAAAGAATATTATGGGATAACAATTTTTTCTAAAATTGATCAAAAGAAGCGCAAAGAAAAGAAAGCAGAATTGGTCAAAAATTTGAAAATGTGTGTATCTCAACTCAGTTTGAGTCTACCTTATTGAAATCCAAAAGATATATTCCGCAGAGGGATCAACAAGAATTGAAGATTCCAAAAGAAGGGTAACAGCAGGGAGGTCAGGGAGTCAGATTCTGCTCCACTAAGGAAATCAAATAGAGGTCGAGTAATATCTTCAGAGAGAGCAAAATCAAGTGAATACCCTCAGCAAATCAGGCTCCAAGCCGTACAAGCTAATCATCGGATGAACCAGAAAGCCTTTGGATTTGTCTATAATTAAAAAGGAGGTCAGTAAATGGAAAAGTGGGGTTGTTGTGGAGAACTGCTCATACTTCTTCCTCTTCTTGCCCGAACCGCCCAAACTGCTGTCCATAGCAAGCAATCCATCAAAAAGAATATTTTGAAAAAAAAAACGATAAAGATAAATCCAAAATAAGAAGCATATAAACATCTCTTCAGCTAGAATAGCCCCAAAGCAAAACTTTTGAGGCTGTACCGTCATTGATCAAATCCTCGGTCTTGGAATAAGTCGTCTATCGCATCCTATGAGTTACCGAACAAATCTTTGGTCTTGGTATAAGTCGTCTATCGCATCCTATGAGTTACCGATCAAATTCTCGGTCTTGGTATAAGTCGTCTATCGCATCCTATGAGTTACCGATCAAATTCTCGGTCTTGGTATAAGTCGTCTATCGCATCCTATGAGTTACCGATCAAATTCTCGATCTTGGTATAAGTCGTCTATCGCATCCTATGAGTACCGATCAAATTCTCGGTCTTGGTATAAGTCGTCTATCGCATCCTATGAGTTACCGATCAAATTCTCGGTCTTGGTATAAGTCGTCTATCGCATCCTATGAGTTACCGGTCAAATTCTCGGTCTTGGTATAAGTCGTCTATCGCATCCTATGAGTCACCGATCAAATCCTCGGTCTTGGTATAAGTCGTCTATCGCATCCTATGGGTCGCCGATCGAATCCTCGGTCTTGGTATAAGTCGTCTATCGCATCCTATGAGTTACCGATCAAATCCTCGGTCTTGGTATAAGTCGTCTATCGCAGCCTTTGAAGTCACCGATCAAATCTTCTATCTTGGCATAAGTCATCTACTACAGCCTGGGGTTACCGATCAAAACAAAAAGGGAAAGAATAAAACCAAATTTAGAAATGCCGAAAACAAGTTGTCGAGTCTGCGCGACTCCAGGTCTTCGAAAAATAAAATCAATTTTTAGGAAATGAATTTTCGAGTCCGCGCGACTCCCAATCTTTGAAAAGTAGAAATGAATTTTCGAGTCTGCGCGACTCCCGATAGAAAATGAATTGTTTAAGTCCGCGTGACTATTCTGAAAAGGAAAAGAAAAATAAAAATTACCTTTGCAATACCGACCGAATTTGGGGCCATTGAATCTAGAGCGATTTTGATTTTTCTGCTATCTGGGGTCATCGAATCTGGAGCGATTCTGACTTTTCTGCAAAAACATCTCATATCTTGGAAGACACCGGAGTATAAGACGCGAAGCGCATCTCAGTCTTTCAGCACATTTCATGATTCGGCACCGGAGTCTAAGACGCAAAGCGTATCTCAGCCAACCAGATGATCCTCAAGACACCGGAGTATAAGACGCGAAGCGCATCTCAGTCTTTCAGCACATTTCCTGATTCGGCACCGGAGTCTAAGCAGCAAAGCTCATCTCAGCCAATCAGATGATCCTCAAGACACCGGAGTATAAGACGCGAAGCGCATCTCAGTCTTTCAGCACATTTCCTGATTCGGCACCGGAGTCTAAGACGCAAAGCGCATCTCAGCCAATCAGATGATCCTCAAGACACCAGAGTATAAGACGCAAAGCGCATCTCAGTCTTTCAGCACATTTCCTGATTCCGCACTGGAGTCTAAGACGCAAAGCGCATCTCAGCCAATCAGATGATCCTCAAGACACCGGAGTATAAGACGCGAAGCGCATCTCAGTCTTTCAGCACATTTCCTGATTCGGCACCGGTGTCTAAGACGCAAAGCGCATCTCAGCCAATCAGATGATCCTCAAGACACCAGAGTATAAGACGCAAAGCGCATCTCAGTCTTTCAGCACATTTCCTGATTCGGCACCGGAGTCTAAGACGTAAAGCGCATCTCAGCCAATCAGATGATCCTCAAGACACCGGAGTATAAGACGCGAAGCGCATCTCAGTCTTTCAGAACATTTCCTGATTCGGCACCGGAGTCTAAGACGCAAAGTGCATCTCAGCCAATCAGATGATCCTCAAGACACCGGAGTATAAGACGCGAAGTGCATCTCAGTCTTTTAGCACATTTCCTGATTCGGCACCGGAGTCTAAGACGCAAAGCGCATCTCAGCCAATCAGATTATCCTCAAGACACCGGAGTGTAAGGTGCAAGGCGCATCTCAGTCGATCAGACGATTCTCAAAAAACTCACATAGAGCATGCATACATCCATCATGATGTTTTTAGAATAGAACGAGATCATAATGGGATAATTCAACGTATAGGGTGCATTTCTGATAATAGGAAAAGCAACGTGACTCGGGATCATCGCGTTTGGGAGCATAGAGCATGAATTTCCTTGAGCACATGCATCACGATAGGATAGGTGCATTCATCTGTGTGACTACCTGCGTTTGTGTATTATTGTCCCTTGCTCGAACTACGTCTTGGTCTGATTCCCGATGGGATACGTAGGCAGCTCACCCTTGAACACGACCAGCATTTGGCTCTCTGCGCACCCGATTTTGCAACACACTTTTGTTTTTACCTGGATTCGACTGTTTGGTCAAAGGCTTGTCTTTCACACAGGCTTTGACATTCACTTGTGATACGCGTTGCTTCACAAGCTCTATCAAAGAGGGGCAAACTGTAGACACCCCGATTTTGACCAAACGTCAAATCTAGGGATTGGTTACCTCTCAAAAGACCGATGATGACAATGGCCGGTGACATTCGAAGATTTTCCAGGAAATTCAAAATCTTCAATTGATTCTTCAAGACCAATTTCAAAATTAAAAATAGAAAATATAAAAAGGAAAAAGAAGAGAGAGAGTTTGGGTATTCGGGAGAAACCCGAACATTGAAGAACACATGAGGAAATCAGTCTGAGAATTTGCTCAATATATATATAAAAGAAGAGTTTTGAAAAGAAATATAAAATAAAAAATTATGAAAAAGGAATTTTAAAATAAAGAGGAATTTTTGAAAAGAAAAGGAAGAAAAGAAAAGGAAAAAGAGAGGAGGAATAATACATTTAGAGCATATATTATGGATGTATTCTTAATGGAATATATTACAAATACAAGTATTTTAACATAATTCATCAATAATTAAGCTTATGTTAATATATATGTTGAAAATTAAAAAGTAGGGCAAAATTCAGTTAGCCCCGGCACCCGAAAAATCCGGCGGCACTCAGCGAATGCCGCCTGGCATTCAGCGAATGCCGCCCGGCACTCAGCGAGTGCCGCCGGGGGCCATCGAGTGCCGCTGGCTGTAACAGACTGCTTTTCTCACATGTTCTAGAAGAAATCTTTGCACATGGGTCTCCACCCGAATTTACCCATTTATCCTTGAGATGATGGCCTATATAAACAGATCTTCATCTTCATTAAGGGGGTTGAGCTTTTGAATCAATATACAAACATATACAAGAGATATACTTGAGTTTAGAGAGAGAATTATATAGAGAATTGAGAAGAAGAGAAGAATTTCTTGAAGAATTTGAAGAGTTTTGAGAAGAATTTGAGGATCTTGGAAGAACTTCACAAGAAATTGAAGAATTCTTTGAGGTCATAGAGGTAACTTCTTAATCCTTGGTAGAATTAGGACAATTCAATCACAAGTTCTTAGATCTAGGAACTTTTCACATTTTCAAAACCTCTCTTCTTATCCCATTTCATCACACACCACCAAGAACTTGTGATTGAATCTCATGACATCTCATTAATTTGGATCTAATTAATGCCTTGGGTTTGAGATAAATTAGTTTTGAAGAAATTTGTGTTCCTAAATAAAACTTTGATTTCCTTTATTTCTACTTCATTCATAAGGTTCATGAGATCTTCCATATCTCATTGAAACTCTTTGAATTTGATTCCTTAGTTTCCTATGATCTTATGATCCATATGGAAATTAAAATGAATCATGGTTATAATCTACACATAGTTGGTAAGATGCTAGTATCAACTCATGACTAGGATCTCTCTACTATGAATCTTATGGAATTCATACTATATTCCATGGAGATTAGAGTAGATTTGCTTTCTTTTTTAGTCTCCAATGACCATCAAATGGTAGGAGAAATGTTTTAGTTTAAGTCCATCTCTATGGCTTAGACTAATCTCTTCCTTGGGTTTTGAGAAGTTCTCTATACTTCATCCAAAACCTACATGTATGTGTGTCTTTAGCCTCCAATGACCACCAAGTGGTAGGAGCAATGTTTTGAACTCAAAGTTTTGGTCCATGAGTTTGAGTTCATTGTTTTGGATTTTGTAAAGTTCATGTCATACTTCATCAAAAATCCAAAATTCTAAAGAGGTCCTTAGTCTTCAATGACCATTAAATGGTAGAAGAGGTGATTTGGTTTAAGCCCAACATTATGATTTAATAGTTGAGGTCAACCAACAAAGTTGAACTAGCAAAACGAAAACAGTGATTTCACAAACTGTTTTCGATCAAAGATTTTTAGTTCGAAATCTAACCGTTGAAATCAAGTGAAACCAACGGGAAAGTGTCAATAACACATTGTTTTACCACTTCAAGTTTTGTTTTGGTAAGCTTTTGTGCTTAGAATAGTTTGATCATGAATTTTGTGAGACAACCACAATCTGTCCAGAATTTCAGAATAGTTTCAGAACAGCAAACCGATTTTAAAATTGATAGATCAGAGCCCTAACCATGTGTTCATGACCTCTAATAATTTTTTATAAGACCCTTAATGTGTTAGAAAGGTTCCCTAAAAAGAATGAAGCAATTCGGATTTGTTTGCTATTTTTAAAAAATCATACAAGATCTCTGGACGGAGCGTTGCAAATCTTGAGTGAGGTTTAGTGTTTCCCATATTCCCGGAGATCTAACCGTTGAAACCTTGATTTCCTTTTTTGGTTAGCAACCGGACTCACCTAGGCATAACATATCCAAAAATCAGTAATTTCCAACCGTTGGAAGTAATTTATTCGTATTTTTGAACATCTGGTCTGCTCTCTGTAATTCATAAAAAACTGCTACTGTTTTTGTCTAATCTTATTTATTTCAACTCAAATGGTCTCCTAATGTCTTAGGACTCAAACCATGTTTTGAATAATGATAATTTAGTTTAAATCCAGAGGCTAAGTGATCCAAATTAGTGAATAAATATCTCATTCTTGTTCATAATCACTCATTCATTCATATACATTGATTCTTATAAGTAGAACTAGTTCTTGGATAAAGTTGGACTTAGTTGAAAAGTTGGACTTAGTTGAATCTAGTTGAACATGACTTAGGATTAATTACTCTTTGATATTATATCTTGTCTAAGGCATGTGTACTAACCTTTGTTTTGTAGCGCATTTGAGGTACAATTTCTCATCCCTTCTCTAGTTTAATTCATTTCTTTGATTTTTGAATTGATTTTCGACTCCATGTGCGACACTTTAGACTAGGTCTTGCCTTATGTGTTTATATGTGATAGAGACCTTTTAGGATTTCTATTCTCGCATGCATTGCACGTTTAAGTATTCGCGGCTGGATCCTGGGTATGTTCTCTAGTTCTCTATTGCATATCATGTTGTTTGCTATTTGAATTACGTGGCTTATGAATGATATTTTGTCATTAGCAATTTTACACCATTTCCAACATGCTTGTGTTATGTATACCTATATATGTATTAATTGAGGGCATGCTTAGATTAATAACTTGATTAAAGAGGATGTTGAGTAGAGGCCTATCGTGAAATAGGATGAAAGGGGGTGTTTTAGTCTGCCGGGCTCCTTCCCCTTTCATTCCATAATCCCCGGACCCAGTTTATCTTTGGTTTCGCAAAAGAACAGTTTGCTTTAAAATGGTTTCTTAATTTTCCTTTTAAAAATTAAGTGGTGACTCATTTGTTTTTAGAAATTGATTTTGAAAAGCTGTGGGTAAAGAAAACCTGCGATATCCATAGGATCTAAGTGCTATCTTCTCTAAGAAAATAAGTAAATTTAATGTTGCCATAAGACTAAAGACCAAGGTTTAGTTTTTTAACGATGGTTCCATAGAGCTGGCTTTTAAGACATCCAGAGCTCCAAAATTTAGCTTGTTATGTCATACTGATTCCCCCAGCCTGGGGAGTGAAAAGTTAAGGTAGGAGGTCCATCCTAAGCACATAACCAATCAACCTACCTAAGTATATATGCTTGTCTTTTTCTTAGAACTGTGTTTAATTGTTGTGGATCCAATATGTGATCTTACACACTTGTTCCTTTAAATTATGATCAATTTCGTTGCTAGAGAATAGAAGAATATGTAAAGAAAATTCGATGGTACATCCTATTGGTTGTGGATGTATCAACTCTCACAATTTTCCAAATTTTGAGCTGGCTCAAGTCTTCCAATTTTGAAATATGATTGGATATTATAAAATCTTTACCTGGTACCAGATTGTCCTTCCATTTTGTACGACTTAGAAATGGGAGTCTAGAAAAACAAATGGACACGCTTAATTATGGTAGACAACCAATACAAATGAACATGTACTTAAGATTATTATGGCTGACATATGCACAACATGCTTTAGGCAGTTATCTCTTTGAGTTTTTGGTACTCATAAATCGGAATATCTTCCAGTGCCCGATTAGTTTGTATTAATCAATTAGCTTTCATTTTCTTTACAAATTCAGCCTGGAGTGGCCGTGAAGAATGCTAAAGAAGGAACTGAGAGCTCAGCCTCCTGGTTTACACTTGGTGGAGTTATACAAGCAAAAAAATAGCTCAAGAGACTGTTAGAGATCCCCACATGTTCACGTTCGCATTTAACAAAGGTGACGATTTTAACTCATAGTTATGAGCTGGGATTTTGGTTAGTTACACATTTTAGATTGCAATAAACAATTTGGGAATGGATTTATTAGTTAAGCTCCATTTCTGGTTGTCACCAGCTTGATCAGCTAGTCTGATTTAGTTTTGAAAATTTGGGTTCATATGGAACACAAATCTTCATGGTTTTATCATCCTCTTCTTTTTTATTCTCAGTAAGTGAAGTCAAAGTTACAGACATCTCATAAATAGGTTGAATCTTCAATGTTCTTTTCTGGATTTGTTGCCTTATTGGCTATTTGGGTGTCTAAATAATATGTGACAGCTAATGTGCTAATATTATCTAGATAATACTAAATTGTTTTATGTGCATATGGCAAAATGTAAAATTCCAGTGATAGGGATAGCATGGTGATTCTATACGTTAAATACATGCTGCAACTAAAAACTTATTTTGTTCTCTGTATGTGACAATTTTCTGCATTAAATTGTGCACACGTTAGCGCACTGTTCTGCATCTCCTTCCTAATAACTTGCATGATGGAAATAAGTAATTTAAATCACTCTAATGGATTAAAAAGCACAACTAAGGTTCATTTTCGAAAGGTTTTAGGCTTCTAATCATAGGATTATATATTCTAATGGATTGTGAATGAGGACAAGTCAGTTAGTGCTGTCATTTCATATGACAAAAATATTGATGAAAGATGTAGACATTCTTGAAAATGACCATGTAGGGTGATAAAACATACATAATTTTGAAGTGAAATCTTCTGATAGGATATTTTGTTCTTTTTTACTAATTATAGCAATATTACGTCGTAGTAGTAAATAGAGTGCAATGAGCTACAGTTCTAGCAATCTCTGGAGGCATTTTGAAATGAACACACGTGCACACAGCACACATGCACAACACACAATTCACGTGCACAATAGCACAACACAGTAGCGCATGTGCACTGCAACCCACTTGCACAACAGCACAATAACCCACAAGCACAATAGCACAGCCCAGCACAGTATGTGCACAGACCACGTGCATAGCACAACAGCCCACATGCAAAGCAGTATAGCATAGCACAACACACGTGCAATACATACACGCACGACAGCACACATCACGCGCACACGCACATGCAACACACATCCACACGGGAAGATTTTAGCACTGTATGAGGATTTGTCTATATGGTGGTAAGATTTTCTTCTCACGTTATGGAGCCTCCATAATTTAGTTAGGCCACCCACTAAGAACCCAGGTTAGTACCGGGTAAGAACCCATAAGTGAGGTGGATCTTGGTGGCTTAACCTCTTTTCTTATTTGGTTAACCTCTTTAAAATACACTTGATTATTTGCAATTATAATATAACCTCTCTCTCTCCCTCTCTCTCTCTCTCTCTCTCTCTCCACAGTTTGCTCCTACATAGATCTTCTTACTGCTTGAGTGATGAAGAATAACTCATTTTAACTCTATGTTTTGATTTGCAGCTATCAAACTAGAGCTCTGTGACGCAAACGGTGGGACTGAAATGTAGGATATCAGCCTCAGAAAGGTATTAAACCCTTCCGTTTTTTTCTTAACTTACTAACTCCAATTATTGTTGCATTCCCATTAATCTTTGCTTTTACTTTACTCTAAACCCTCAATTTATTTAGTCTCACTAAATTAGAAGCATATGTGTTTTGAATTCAAATGTAACAACTTATATCACTTGATGTGGACCTACCCTTGTAGTTTTGAATTCAAAAGATTTATTGCACTCGCACACCAACAGGTTTGAATTCTGAATTTGGAGCCTTAGGCATTTGGGGAAAAAAAATTCCGTTTCTAACATAGAAAGCAATTGCTGTGGAAAATTGCTCCAATTTTTTTTTTCCTTTTTCTCTCATCATTTTAAGTGATTTAATTATGTAGGAGTATTAAAAAGCAGAGAGAAGGTACGATAAGAGAAGAAATGGACGAGCATGGTAAAGAAATTCTTAACAGAGAAATGGTCTCTTTGAACTCTGACCATCAGATTAAGAAGTCAAAGAGAGAGGAGAAGTGAAGATTCTTGAAGACATGCTTTGTTTGTTAGTTTAGGTTTGAATGGAAGAACTCTTTAAATTTCCGACTTTGTTAGACATGTGTGACTCTTTACTTAGTTATGATTATTATGGAATAGTTTTGTTGTGTTGGGTATAGAGATGTTGATTAGACATGGATAAATGCTATACTTATTATGATTACTTTAGATTATTTTTTATTTTGTTGGATATAGATTAATGTTATTATTTTTTGTATTTGGTATAGATTAATATGCTTGTTAATTAGGTGCAAAAAAAATTGGGAAGTATATAAATAAATTGTATTTTTTAGAAATATGCCTATTTCTAACGGATATATCCGTCAGAAATCCTTTGATTTACTAACAAATTTACTAATGGATATATCCGTTAGAAATATTAATTTTACTAACAGATATATCCGTTAGTAAATCCGTTAGTAATATTACTAACACTAAAATACTAACTGATATATCCGTTAGAAATACTTTTCCCTATGGAAATATCCGTTAGTAATGAGGTCATATGGTGTAGTGTCAATACATTCATATGTATTATTGAAGTCATATTCTCAAACAAAACTATATTTGTGCAAACAATATTGGGAGTTCTTGGTGATGAGTTTGATGTTGATTTCTTAAGTAATCTTAATCCCATTTTTGTGCTGAAAATGTGCTTTTAAAACCCCTATTTCAAAACCCCTATATGACCCCAATATTTTGATTCCAAGAAACAAGCCTTGTTTTACCAAAAAAAATCTTCAAAACAGTGAATGATCTGAGTTCAAAGATTTCTATAGAACTCAATACTCAAAGGATGATTACAAGACTACTAGGAAAGTCTTCCTAACTCATTATAGAACACCCATGATTTTTGGCTTGACTTGAAAACACTTGGAAGGGTTCCATTTTGACCCAAACATTCCTTCAAGACATTTTATTTTTGTTGTCACAGCAGCTTGCTTGACTTTCAACTTGTCTTTCAGAAAACTTTTCCAAAAGGAGTGATCCCAACTCATTTTTCCCTTGAACTTCAGTGTCTTAGGGAACTTTCTGTATAATATGGGCCTCTAGATGTTTTGTTTTCATTTTCTAAGATTTTTCTACATTTCAGTCGACAGTACGGACTCTGTTTCTGAACAACCTCTCTTGTTTATATGGTTCTGTCAATCTGTAACTTCAAAAGTGATTTGGAATTTTGATATGTGTTCTAGAAAAAATAAGTATGATCTCCATGAAAAATCATGAATTAAAAACATTTTTAACCTCACTTTTCCATTTTTAAAAAATCAACTCACTATTCTGTCCACTATTCACAGCAAGCATGTTTTGAGTTCTTCTCTTTGATTTGATGCATACATGCAATTCAAATTAACTCATTTCTTAGGAAGTAGTTCATACTACATTTGTACCCTACAATGACATTCTTCATTCATTCATGCATATTATATGGTCTCAAGTCATTCTAGAAAATCCATGAACACAAACACACTACTACCTTGCACATACTAGGTTCATACATTGCATCCATGCAAGATTTGGGGACTTTTGTGACTCCTAATCTAAGAAAATCATAAGGAATGAAATCGATCACCCGTTCATGTTCTCCCAATCTAATCTTCCTTTCTCATCCATCCCGGGGATTGAGAAATCTTCTTTTCTCAAAGATTAACATGCATCATTCTAGCTTACTAAGCATATTTTGTTTTCTTTGACTATTTGTTTCAAGAAATTTTCACGTCCACTTTTTTCGGAGAACTTGATTACTTGATATGTGATTAGACAATTTTTCCTAGGTTTGTTTGTGTGATTTTTCACTTTTGCATTTTGTGATATTTGGCTTAGATCTTATAAATGATATCTTATCTTTTGATCTTCAGTTTCAAGATTCTTATGAGATGTAATATACTATCATAGTATTACTTGTCGAACCAAACATAGTATAAGATGATTATTTGGATAATAATTTAGGCCCGTCGAGAGACGGTGCGAGTTGAGGGTGTTTTAGTCGCGATAAAGGCTCCTTCCTCTCTCGTACCAAAATCCCGAGCCAAGTTCTTTGGTTATGAAGGGCCGGTGCCCTTTATCCATTTGCGTGAGTCAAAATTAGGTTTCTTGGTTCCTTGGTTCCTTAAAGACCAAGTAGCGACTCTGTATCTGTTTTCAATAGACCTTTTCTTTTCACCTTTCATTCAAAATAATTTCAAAACAAAAAGGAAGACCGATTCCGCGTGTCCACAATCTACCGACTCCACTGGGGACTTTTATTTTCAAAACAAAATACTACAGAGGTTTGACTTACAAGAAGCATCCTTAAAATCATCTTTTTCATGTGTCTTGTTCACTGCATCGTACTCCTGCATTTCCCCTTCGACTGTGTTTGAAACGTGGCGCTGACATTGTTTAGGTCTTGCTGTGCCAGGGAACAAGTCACCGTTGATACTGTACCTTCCAAGGAATATTAAAAAGAGTAAAAACTTCCGTACTGTCTCTCTGACAGTATATTGAAACTCTCGTCAACGGATCCCCTTTGACTAAACCCAGACTTAACATATAGATTCCTGTAGAACCTTTCACAGGACAGTTGATTTATCTTTTCAGATAAGACAATGTGATATAACTGTTGTATGCCCTGACGGGATTACCTGCGCAGTGTAGACGCTTATGTGGTATAGGACAGAACCTCCTTCTTATGATTCCCAAGGCAATCACTCACATGTGATCACATTGAGCCGACTTGCCTAGGCACCATGATAAGGATGTATGCTTTGTGTTCACAAAGATATACACCGCAAACCTTGCTTGCCGATTATAAGACATAGGAGTATGAAAACTTGATAGACAGTATGATCACCATCATCGCTTACTCTTGTAATATATCCCTGTTTCTCTATAAACTCTATCCAAATTTCCCAAAAATATCCAAAATACTTATTTCTCCTAGAAACTCTGTCTAAATCACCCGGAAATGCCCAAATATACTTGTTTCTCATAGAAACTTTGTCCAAATTTCTCAAAAATACCCAAAATACCAGTTTCTCCCAGAAGTTCAGTCCAAATCAACCAGAAATCCCTATTCCTCCTAGAAACTCCCATAACTTCTGGAAATTCCTCCGAATGCTCCAAATCCCTGTTTTTCCCACAAACTCTGTCCAAACTTCTTAAAATAACCCGAAAATCCCTATTGTCCCTTGGTGATCATACTAGAAAGCAAGGTTAGCACACTCTGTATGGCTAGGACCTTACTTGTTTAGCTACTATCTGTTAGAAATAGGAGTATCATATAGATAAGGGCTTGCATCCGCATGCTTGTCACATATGCATGCACCATTCTCATCAGTTTGCATACACTGTCTTATTCAGTCTGTACACAAGTCGGTTCACGTTCGCTAACATCTCTGTCGTTGTCTATCTAGTCGTCACTGTCAGAATCTGATACACTTCTCCTCTTGAATCTATAGGTTAGTATAGATTCCCAAAGTCAGCCGCTGGGATCCTTGTCTTGGGTCAGAAGTTCAAACAACCGTTTGGTCAGAATCAACCCGCTAAGGTATTCAGCATGAATCAGGAAGAGTTAAAAAACAAGGTCACTGAGTTAGGAGCAACTATAAGCCAGTAATCTGATCGTCTGGCCCAAGTTTTGAGTTTCATAGAAGAACTGAAGCAGTAGTAGCCATAGTACCCACTTGGGTTCCCACCACCACCACCAAGGTTCATGCTACCACCTCCACTTGGGTTTGTACCACCTCCTGTCGCCATAAATGAGAAAAATGGAGAAGAAGATTGGTTTCATGGGGTCCCACCACATATATACGAGAAAAACTTCCAAGAAAAGATGGACAAAGTTGACAAGCTGGAAAGTGTGTTAAGAAAGAGCAAGGGGGTCGATGATTATATGTTAGAACTGGAAGGATTGTTCGAGCCCAACAAGGTAAAGCTACCTGAGAACTTCAAGATACCTGAAATTGACCGTTTTGATGGAACTGGGAATCCAAAGAGTCATATCAAGTTGTGCATGTACATCTTCCAATCTATGGGATGCACTCATGAGCACATAGTTATGTTATTCCCTTAAACCCTCAAGAATGCCGCACTATCCTGGTTCCTAACTCTTCAAGCCTCTAAGACCTGAGTCTGGGAAGATGTTGCTAGAACTTTTATTGATCACTACTCTTACAACCAAGAGTTTGATGTCACCATCCGGGACCTAGAGATGACCAGGCAGAACATCAATGCGTCCTTCGTTGGGTTCTTGAGCAGATGGAGGAATAAAGTGGCCCAAATAATCCACTGACTTATCGAGAAAGAGTAAGTACGTATGCTGGTCAAGAACATGCAATCAGTGTACCACGACAAGCTATTTTACCAGTCCATCTCAACATTTGAGGAACTATTTGAAATAGGCACCAGAATAGAGGATGCCATCAGAGAAGGAAAGTTCAAGAAGGATGAAACCCAACACCAGTCCAAGAGACCCAATTACTCCCTGGACTCCCCGGATATTAATGCACTTGGCAACCAACCAATGGCCTGCGCCCTCCATCCATACCAGGCCATTCCACCAAATCGTCTAAAAGGCCCTCGCGAATTCTCCGAACTTCATATTCCCTTTTCCAGTGCTTTGGACCACCTACTCAAAAAGGACCACCTGCAGCTCCTCCCTCATAAACTACTGCTGGATCCCATACCCTCCCACTACAACATGAGCCTATAATGTGCTTACCACCAAAATCTAGGCCATGCCACCGATCAGTGCATCCGCCTCCGCCATGACATCCAAAATCTCATAGAGGATGTACCCCATCCTAATCCAATCTACTATCTTGGCTTGGACCAACCGCTAGAATGATTCTTTTTGCTAATGCCAATGAATGTTGAAGCTACGCAGTTAAGTGATGGTGTTTGGAACTTCTGCTATAAAAAAGAATAAGTGAGTCACTGTAACATTCTACCAAGTCAAATAGAGCTTATTCTATGTTTTGATTCTATTTCAAGTTCAGTCTTGTGGTCAAGTCTATCTATTTAAGTTCGGTTGAGTCTGTACCAAGAAATGTAATCCTTCTCTTTTGTTGGAATGAAATCTTATTTTGCTTAATCTGATGTGCCTAATCATAAATGCATGAATCACTGAACTGAAATGTCACTTCTTTAAATTACCATGGATATTACTCTGCTAATTAATATTTATATAAAAATGAATCCTGAAGGGTCAAAGTCAATTTCGCACTGACACCGATGAGGAGCCGAGAATTGAATAGTCTTACTTTAAGAAATTAAAGATACTTTTGCTCAAATCTCAAAAAGATATACTTGAAAGTGACTTGAGGCTTGACCAATACCCCTTTTCACCATTTCAAAGCCTTGGGCCTAATCTAATTGGGAGCCATACAATCTGTCTGATTGAAAGCAGTGCCGACTTACTCCTTGATGGTAGCTAAACACTTTCAATGAGTTTCTTCTACCCTTTAAAAAAAATACGGGAAAAAAAGAAAGAAAAAGAAAGAAAAGAAAAGCTCACTAGGTTGAAACCCGAAAGGCCACCTAGGCAAAAGTTAGAGCTAAAATGGTGTTGATTTCTAGAATCTAACCCTAGCTAGTCAAAATGATAGAAAGAAAGAAAGAAAAGGAAAACATTGATGAAACAAATGAGAGAATTTTACTCTTCAAGGTACATCATGAGAATGTGTCTAGATCATATTTCAAAAGATTTCGAGACCACAAACAAATTTTGAGAGCTGACATACACATTATGAAATTTTAAGATTGCGATCAGAAGATCTCACACGAATCTACTACATGAAAAGCAAAATTGGTTGGCTAGGTGAAAGTGAAAAGAATCAATCCTCAAAACAAAAAAAAAAAAGAAAAAAGAAAGAAAGGGAGACTAAAACTAAATCCTCTTATTCAAAGCTACCACAAGTGGCTTAAGTTTGAACTTATTTGATGATTAGTTTGAACCCCTCATACCTCAACCAATTTCTTTCAAGCCTTGGCTTGAACTACACTCGACCTGATTCCCACTTGGGGATACGTAGGTAACCGTACCAGTTCAGTCAACACCATCATAATTAACCCCTTTTCTTTCAAGACTTTGGCTTAAACTACGCTTGACCTGATTCCCACTCGAAGATACGTAGGCAATTGCATCGGTTTGGTCGACACCATCATAATTAACCCCTTTTTTCTTTCAAGACTTTGGCCCGAACTACGTTGGACCTGATCCCCACTCGAGGGTACGTAGGCAGACTTTCAAATAAAGAAAAGAGGATGGCTCGCTAGGACAAAAATCTGAAAGGACGCCTAGGTAAAAATTAGAGCTAAATCCAATGTGAGCAATAACAAAAGAGAGAAAATAACTCGCTAGGTCACTTCACTAGTGCCTATGAAAAAGTTATGAGCATTTGAGAGATTAAAAGTCACGGTTCTTACCTTAAGCCAAAAATCGCCTTCTATACTAGGGGAAAACTTCAGCTACCCACCTCGTTTGCCTGAATTTTACTCTCTACCCTTCATACAAGGGAAAAACTTTGGTCACCTACCTCATTTGCCTAAAACCTCCAATAAACTATCGTCTAAACTAGGGGCAAACTTCGGTCACCCACCTCGTTTGCCTATGAATTCTACTTCCTACACCTCAAACTAGGGTAAAACTCCGTTTGCCTAACATAATCCCTTCATCCCAAGGGTGAGTTTTCAAGTCACCAACTTGGTTTGAAAAAAAATCAAAACAGAGTATCATTTATTCTAAAAGCTAAGGCACTAATTAAAGCACTTCCTAGGAGAAGTATAAAATTAATTAGATCAATAGGGAAGAATTTTCAAAAACCAGATTTATCAGCAAAGTGCTATCATATTAAGATGAGGAGTGAACATAAAAGATGAGTAGTACATCATTTATGACAGAGACACATTGAATTATGCTAATTTGGGCACTTTGTGTCGTTACTTCTATCGAGTCAATCCTTCTTTGGTTAAGTCAGTAATAATCTGATCAAAACTGTATCAGAGTTCAAGGTTCATACAAACCAATCCAACTTTCCTTGTCATTGTTATTCCTATCAAGTCCATTTGTCCTAATGGTCTCAAATGTGTGGGTTTAAAGTGATTCCCAATTACAAAACTTGTGGATACAAGTAGAAGTTCGAAATACCATTACTGCACTTATCAAGGCTATAACATGATAAGTGTCCTAAGAATCTTGAGCATTAGTGGTAGTCATAAGTCAGTCCGTAAGATCCACTGGCAATCTTCCTCCAATTCCCCAGCAACCAAACTAAAATCAGGTCATAAATTTCCTTCATCCCCAGTGGATTTGCTCTATTCCTAGTGCAATCATCCCCTCCCCAGTAGAATCTTATCATCTCTAGCAAACTCATTCCCAACAAAGCTAGTTCATCTCTAGAAAAGTTCCCTGAACATATGTGGTGTATTTCAATCAAAACTATATCCTCTCCTCAGAAGAAACCATTTTCATCCCAGAAAGGTTGTCACATTTCCTACATAATTAGTTCACTCCTAGTAGCATTGTCCCCAGAAGAGATTCTTTTCCTCCAACAAGTTCAATTCACCTTCAGTACAATCACTTACACCATTGGCCCTTAAAAGAGTCATTTCATCCCTAGCAAATTCAATTTTATCCCCAGCAGGCTTATCAATTAGTACATCATCAGTTTAATCCATAACAATCACAGTAGTTCACTGTCGACTTGTCATATCGATTAGTACATCATCATCTTAATCCATGACAGTCACTGTAGTTCACTGTCGACTTGTCATCTCGATTAGTACATCGTCAGTTCAATCCATGACAGTCACAATAGTTCACTGTCGACTCGTCATCTCGATTAGTACATCATTAGTGCAATCCATGACAGTCACAGTAGTTCACTGTCGACTCATCATCTCGATTAGTACATTGTCAGTTTAATACATGACAGTCATAGTAGTTCACTGCAACTCATCATCTCGATTAGTACATCGTCGGTTCAATCCATGACAGTCACAGTAGTTCACTGTCGACTCATCATCTCAATTAGTACATCATCAGTTTAATCCATGACAGTCACAGTAGTTCACTATCGACTCATCACCTCGATTAGTACATCGTCAGTTCTTTTGATAACGGTTAGTCCAACCGTTAATCCTTTTCATGACAGTTACAATAGTTCACTATCGACTCGTCACCTCAATTAGTACATAGTCAATCATAGTAGTTCACTGTCGACTCGTCATCTTAATTAGTACATTGTCAATTTTTCTGATCACGGTTAGTCCATCCGTTAGTCCAACCCATGACAGTCATAGTAGTTCACTATTAACTCGTCATCTCGATTCGTACATCATCAGGTCGTTAATCATCATTAGTTTACCATCACTCTCATTCAAAATATGTCATGTTCATCGTTCTCATTCAAAATCTTGGGCTTCCATGTCCATTAATGGGGCTTCTGTGTCCGTTACTTGACATCTCGGGCTTCCATGTCCATCACTTGACGTCTTAGGGCTTCTGTGTTCGTCTCCTAATTTTTAGGGCTTCTATGTTGGTCAGTTGTTTGTCAAACTTCATCTTTGATTAACGTCCTCTGGGACCCCACATCTGATTATATTCGCTTGTGAAGCACACTTCCCAAAATTCAGAAGTTTGTTTCAAGACCCCCAGAGTCTTTTTAGACCATGGTCGGCCAATGTATCATAGTCAGAAGCACTAGCACAACATTAGCCCACTCGGAGTGGCATACCCCACAGCACTAGCTAATGCTAGGATCATCAGCACCATAAAAAGCATGCATAAAACCCACTAAGGCTGGCAAATACACCGAATTCATAATAGAATTACAACAGGACTCAGTACACAATTCATATCATATCCATGCATTATATATCATCCTCATAGCATAGCATCCGCCAGTCTTATTGTGCATGTGTGATTTATTCTCCTAGTCTGATTTTCTTTAGGATATATAGGCAACTCACGCAGAGCGTGACTAGCATTGACCTCAGCATCATCCTTGCATCTTTTTTAATTCTTTTATCCTAAATCTATAGCCTCCAAAAGACCTGTCTCTCCAAGGCTTTGGCACTCGCTTGCGATATGCGTTGCCTCGCAAGTTCATGCCAAAGAGGGACAAACTATAGACACCTCATTTTGTTGGCTATCAGATTTAGGAGATCCATATCTTGGTGGTTCACAATGATCGAAAGCACTCAAAGGACTCATGGAAGTTAGTTCTATCTATGAAATTGCTCAGAAAGTGGTACAATGACCAAAATGCCAGATTTAGACTGAAAGTTCTAGAAACATGCTACGTCATAAGAAAAGTGATAAAAAGTGTTTTAAAGTAAAATCAAGCAAAATTGTCAGCTCCCAGAAATCCCCGAAATTTCCCAGAAAGTCCCCTGTCACACCCCGATTTTTAGACAACCAAATACCCATTCAATAATATCCCAACCAGTATTTAATTGCCCAAAAATCTGAGAGTGAAAAAAAAACAATCAACTTGTCACACATTTGAAATAGTAAACTTTGCTGAAAAATGTTCCTCTTTAAAATAATTCACAAACTTTAAGTAACAAAAAAAAATAATCATTTTCATTGAGATCTCCATGATAAAATTCTAAACTACAATTTACAATAATAAAGAGAATTCTGTTGCCATAACAAAATAAGAAATCCACATTTTTACAAAACTTGAATCAGAGCTACTACAATCGTCCCAGAACCCCAAAATAATAAAATACAACATGGCCCACAATGCCAAGAAATAAATAAATCAAGATCACGAAGCAAAATAAATAACAATTAAAATCCACTCGTAGATCTCTGAATCACAAAATTTACTCCAACCGCTAACACGAACTATTCCTGAAAATAAGAACCCGGCTACGCTCCACGAAGAACGTACCCGGTGATAAAATCACACGGGTCAGTACACACGGTACTGGTGTGAGTTAAATAAATAACATAATAACAAAGTCTTAGGGATAACACACAGTCCCTTAGAATACCACACTGCAAAATAAGAAATTTATCGGGCAAGAGAGTAGTTCCACTCACACTTCAGGACAAGCGGTAGTTTCCTTCAATGTGGTGGCAGTGGCTCCAACCCCGAATAAACACAACTGAATACTTACCGGTCGGATATCTATGGTGAGTCAGCCCTGCATAAAAGTTAGTGGACCCACCATCCTGTAATATATAGTTATCACAAACCAAGCAAATAAGTCAGTAAATAACATTTCCACATTCTAACTTAAACGTCGCATTCATTATTCCAAACTTATCAGTCTTATGAAATACTCCATTGTCATTATTTATTAGCCTTTAATTATCTTTGTGTTCCCTAGGTTCACCACTTGGCCACCCTCCATGGTACAGCCCACACATATATCCCATGTGTGCCCGGACATACTACCAACATCCACTCCGGTGCCAGTTTGGTTGGGGTATCAACCAAACCAGGTATACACAACGGACGGCTGGTCAATATGTCAAGACGTCTATACAATATAAGCCGAGCATAAGGCTTAGGCCAGCTTGATCACGAAGCCACTGGCAAAAGCACATTCAACAAGTCTTAAGCCTGCTTGATCACGAAGCCACTGGCAAAAGAGTGTGAGCTACCAAAAACAATAACACAACAACGGGGAGCGGTGAACACTAAAGAACTATGTTACAATTATCACTTATCGTTCGTATTATCCCCAATAATTGTGAATTTCACGTTTATCAAATAGTTCCGTCTTATCATCCAATCACATCTCTAACTTTTAGATGTATTCCAATTTCTTACAATAAAGGGTTTTATCAATTAACCCATAACAATTCTTCCCTCAATAATTTCTAATTAAATTACAAGATTCCCAATATACTATTCAACGTATCCAATTTACTCCTTTTTATCAAAATGACCACACAATAAGGTCAGTTATTTCAGGTACAATAATCTCAACCCAACATTCAAAATTAGCCTACATGAAACCCATAATAAAAATTCAAATTCTCATATCATAAAGTATTATAACAGTCATTCCACAATATTTTCATCGGACTCAACGTTAATGACTACTACCCTTTATTTTTTATCAAAATTATATGAGAATTCATGTATCTCTAAGTAATTTTCATTAAGTCAAACGAATGAATAAAAAAATAACACAACGAATCATATTTCTCCAATTTCGTACATTTTAATATACTAAAAACTGCTACTGAAATCTTCAATTTCTTCCCAAACGGTGCAGAATCATGAAAAATACCATTAGACAAAAAACGTGCAGAATCACGTTTTACATCAGACTCGTGGACAGAATGTTCAAATTCAAAGCCATAAATTTCTAATAATTTTCTAAAGTTTCTGCAACTGTGTGAATTACAAATAAAACGAATTTCACATATATTTCCTAACAAATATGAATATTTCACATATGGTTTTTATCAAACTAACGATTCACCTAACCCTTTCGAATACCCTAATGTCATGATCGCAAAGTCACACGAAGGGGAAAGAAACTATCTAAATTACTTCAACAATAGCGTGTATCCATTACAAAGATTTAACCCTAACAATTAAATTAAACATGTACTACTTTAATTTACTCTCATATACATATATACATACGTGTATATATGTATACTCGGATACACAAAATTTAACTCACCTCGTTGATCAAAAATCAACCACCACAAATGCTTCGCGATTCCCCACGTGCCCACGAACCCTAGACCCTTCTCCTTTCTTCTCCCTCTCTCTCTCACACACACACACACACACATACAAACACACATAAACGTCTGTTCTCTCTTCTTCTCTCTTTTCTTCTCTTCCCTTTTTGTTTTAATATGGGGGCTAGGGTTTTTAATATAAGTATATATGTACACTACACATACAACACATGCCAATAAAACACACACAAATATATAAATCCCGTTTTTCTTTTTATGGGCCCACAAAAGAGACTCATATGAGCCCAGAATGCAGTACAAAGTGTTAAAATGAGTAGCCCAATGGGTACCCATGACCCCGGTA
The DNA here is from genome assembly GCA_033977485.1 of Hydrangea macrophylla. Classification (NCBI taxonomy): domain Eukaryota; kingdom Viridiplantae; phylum Streptophyta; class Magnoliopsida; order Cornales; family Hydrangeaceae; genus Hydrangea; species Hydrangea macrophylla. The sequence continues at coordinate 38,829,538 of CM066990.1, forward strand.
CTAAGTTTTAATGTTAATTACATTATTTAACACATTCGCGGGCCTGTAAACACTATATAACAAAAATACATATCAACCCTTCACTTTTTTTTTCACAAATATAAATTAATAAAATATAACTCCCAAACTATACGCGCTCACTCATGATTTAATTGATATGTCCACCAAACACTTAAATTTTTCAAACACATGTCTTACATAGGCACACTTATATAATATTGCTAACTGAAAGTAATAATTAAAATAATTATTTATACACTTAGAAATTTTAGGGTTGTTACATCCCCGTTGAGTGATTAGCCCCAAGTTTGACCATGTTTGACCAAAATCATCTGAACTCTCCAAAAAGTTCCAAGATCATTCTAGATTATGTGAAAAGTACTAAAATGAGTTTTAAAATAAAATTGGACGAAAATGTCAACTCTTAGGAGCTCCTTGAGGTTCCCGGAATTCTTGGAGATCCCAGGTTTGATCGATTTGACCTAAAAGTTGACTTTAAAACTGGAGTGTCGTGTTATATTTCAAACATTTTTTTTATGGATTCTAGAGGTCAATAGCATTCCAACAGTATATTGCACTTAATTTCTGGATTCAAAATGAATTTATTATGAATTTTCGAAGGTGAAAAAGATGATCAAATTGGATTTTATCGCGAATGCCGCAAAACTTTTCAAAGTGACCTAACTCTGAACTATTTGTTATCTAGGGTAGACTCCATTACCTTTCCAACGGTATATCAGAACATCGGTTTGGAGTTTGTATGCATTTTCTGTGAATTTCAGACGACATAGGGCCTTTTCGCGAATACCAGAACCTCTGGAGGCCTAAACATAATTTTTTGGGCGTTTGAGGTGTAGTGCCGCGGCGGCACTGGGCCACTACAACAGTGGCACATGGCCAGTGTCGCGGCGGCACTTAAGTCCCGCTGAAGCCATTTTTGTAATTTATTTTGGGGGTCTAAATTGAATAATTGATAGGCAAAATGACGTAGTTTCTTGTTCACAGATGTTTGGGACCAATGGGAGCACTTTTTGATGATGCCAAAATTTGGTTAAAGTAAATTAAAGTAATTAAAGGAGAGAGAGAATGAGAGACTAGCTTTTTGTATGTGGTTCGGCTCTGTTAATGAAGGAACCTACGTCCACGTGTGTGTCTGAGCACGTTCACTATACTGTAAAAAGTCGGGGACTTATGGTGAACCAACAATATTTTTGGAGCTACCGTAGGTCGCCCGAGCGTGTTGGTGACTGCTATAGAGGTGCTGTAGAGATTGAAAGGTTGATCCTCTCCATGGGGGTGAGATTTTGATTGGGGATCTCTCTAATGCGGGCGAGTGGTCTCTTTTATAGATGCAAGAGACCTACTCGTACAAGGATAAGGAAATACAATCCAATTAGGATTGATTGGCATTAATTGTGGGGTTTTTTTAATTGGATTAGGAAACAATGTGTACTTTCCATTAGTTTTCTAGCTTTAGTAAGAAGCTGTCTAGAATATTCTGGATCAAGCCTCGGGGCCTGGGCGAGCTGTCCCTGCGATGAGCTATGCATGCGTGGTCTTCCTGACCTATTAGTCGGCTTTGTGTATATTCTGCTCGGGAAGTCTCGGACAGACTAGACCGCTCGGGCTGAGGCTTGTCCAAGGAACTGTGCATGATTTGTTCGGGACAATGACCGGCTGTTGAGTTGAACCGCTCGGTCATAGGATAGAGCCAGTTTTGGGCGTATCAGCTACCCCCCATTTCCAAGGTTGGCTTGATGCCATATCGGGGCAAGCTTGGAAATCTACTTGATGCCACTTGCCACTATATGAGTGCTCGGGGAAGATGTCTTGGAGGTTTTGAGTCTTGTGAGTTCTTGGGAACTAGCTAAGAGTTGAGACTTAGCCTAATTCGGAGTCTTTAAGTGCTCGGGAATTGGCCAAGAGTTAAGTCTTAGCCTAATTCGAACTCTTTTGCTTGAGTTATCTCCCAGGATGGTTATCTTCTACCCCTAAACCTTCGTCAAGATTGTGGGCAAATGAATTTGACCATGTTGGAAAAGGCAACCTAAAGCGTATTGCTTTAGGGTCCTTTTATGTTAACTCTCTAGGATGGTTATCTTCCGCCCAACCAGTCTTCGTCAAGACTATTGGGAGAAGAGTTTGACCATGTTGGTGGAGCCGACCTAAAGTGTGTTGCTTTAGGGTTTTTTTGCTCCTCTATCGTGGGCCAACATAAAAGGAGTTCCTCTATCGTCGGTTTGGACCTAAGTGGAGTTATTGCCTCTGAGTACTGTAGGCACTCGGGTTGTGTAAGAGTTTGACTTGGTTAACCTCAAGGCCTGTAAATACCTGGTGTGATTGCCTATTTAGTTCATTGTGCCTTCCTACCCCCCAAGCTTTTGCTAAGATGGGGGTATATAGAGGCTATGATTATAAGTAACCGACCTGGAACATGGGTGGTTGTAGGGTCTTTTGAAGCTTACCATCGTCAGCCGCCTAGGGGGATTTACCTCCATCGTCGGCTGGGGGCCTAAGCAAAGCCAGTGCCTCAGATTTAAGATTGAGGTCTTTTGCCTTGGGTGTCAAGCCGAGGTCTTTTGCCTCGGGTATCAAGCCGAGGTCTTTTGTGCCTCGGGTGTGGTCCTGAGGTCTTTTGCCAACTGCGTAACAGTGGTCTTTGGTTGCCTCGGGGTTGAACCCGAGGTCTTTTTAGTGTGCCTCGAGTGTAGCCCGAGGTCTTTTGATGTACCTCGGGTGTAGCCCAAGGTCTTTCCAAGAGCTCTCTGACAGTCTGTGGAGCTTCATGCGATGATAGGGCAAGTTCCACTGTAGTCGATCTCGTAAGGACTGTTGAAGATAGGAGGTCAAGTCATGATGACCGGGCTCCTGGTTACTCAAAGCTGGAGGCAAGGTCAGAATCATTGGATCCAGATTGCTAAAAATTGGAGGTCGTGTCGGGGCTACCGGACTCAAACCAATGCGAACTGGAGGTCGGGTCAGGGCTATCCGATTCAGACCACTATGAACTAGAGGTCGGGTCGAGGCTACCGGACTCAGACCGCTATAAACTGGAGGTCGAGTCGGGGCTGCTGGACTCAGACCACTGTGAGTTGGAGGAACTGCTAGAACTACTAGGCTTCTCCACATTGTTCTTCTCGGGCTGTTACCGCTTCTGCTTACTTCCGGAAGGCTCGTAACTTTCTTGCCCGGGGTCTCTGGTCTTTAGAAACTCTTCAGTGTCAATGTATTTTCCGACCCTCTCTGCGAGTTTAACCAAGGTTACCGAGCGATTTTTGTGAAACGACGTGGCACACTTGGTGTGCTGAACTCCTGAGCAGAAGGCTATAATAGCAACAGTTTCATCAAGATCATAGATTCTGAGCTTCTCTTGATTCAACTGGTCAGTGAATTCCTTGAGGGTCTCATTATCCCTTTATCTGACTATCAGTAGCTGTACATTAGGCTTTGCCCATTCATGCATACCGATGAACTGGTCGATGAACTGCTTGCTGAGTTGCTTGAAACTGCAGACCGATCAGGGCTTCAAGGAGTAGAACCATTGGGCGGCTGGGTCTTTCAAGTGCTGGGGAAAACCAGGCAGTTCAATTCGTTGGCTTTGGTGGAGCGAGCCACCTGAGTCTTGTAGGTCCGGACGTGGTCGACCGGGTTTCCCGAGCCGTTATAAGAATCTAGGCGGGACTGTTTAAATTTTCACGGGATGGCAAACCTCATGATCTGGCTGGAGAACGGTGACTCTGTCCTGGTATTGGCGTGATTCTGAGTAGGGTTTTGACCCAGCTTTTTGGCCACTCCGTCAATCTATTTCTGCAAGTCCTGGATACGGGCCACCACTCCTTCCTGACCGGTATCCGGGGGGTTGGTCGGGTGGAAGATGCTTCTTCTTTATGGCGGTGCGCTGCCCTCTGGGATCGGGCTCGGCTATGACTCCGACTGATCGTGTGCCCAAGGCCACCTTGACTCTTGGCCGAGTGACCCTGGACTGATTTCTGGGCCATATGCTCCTGTCTCTCCTCTCGGGCAGCACGCCTACCGCTGATGTCTATGGCACCCTCAACGCGAGACGGGTTCGCTCGGGCACGTTGTCTGGTCAAGATCGGTTCTCGAACGTACGCGACATTCCCAGGCGGTTTCCTGGCCACTGGATGGTTACTTTATTAAGCTTGTAGGGCTTCAATCTGCTATTGGGTTTGACGCTGGATCTTTAAGAGTTGTGTGAGGGTTGTGGCGATCTGCTCTGGTGTCAGGATCGCTGGGGCTGCGCAACCTTCTTACTCTTCTTCGGCGGCATTTTTTCTGTCAAAGATTTGTTGATGAGAAATTTGTCTTTCCCATAGACGGCGCCAAGCTGATGATGCCAAAATTTGGTTAAAGTAAATTAAAGTAATTAAAGGAGAGAGAGAATGAGAGATTGGTTTTTTGTATGTGGTTCGGCCCTATTAATGAAGGAACCTACGTCCACGTGTGTGTCTGCGCATGTTCACTATACTATAAAAAGTCGGGGACCTGTGGTGAACCAACAATATTTTTGGAGCTACCGTAGGTGAGTCGGGTGTGTTGGTGACTGCTATAAAGGTGCTGTAGAGATTGAAATGTTGATCCTCTCTATGGGGGTGAGATTTTTGATTGGGGATCCCCTCTAATGGGGGCGAGTGGTCTCTTTTATAGATGCAAGAGACCTGCTCGTACAAGGATAAGGAAATACAATCCAATTAGGATTGATTGACATTAATTGTGGGGGTTTCCTAATTGGATTAGGAAATAATGCGTACTTTCCATTAGTTTTCTAGCTTCAGCAGGAAGTTGTCTAGAATATTCTGGATCAAGCCTCGGGGCCTTGGCGAGCTGTCCCTGCGACGAGCTATGCCTGCATGGTCTTCCCGACCTGTTAGTCGGGCTTCGTGCATATACCGCTCAGGAAGTCTCGGACAGACTAGACCACTCGGGCTGAGGCTTGTCTAAGGAACTGTGAATGATTTGTTTGGGATAATGACCGGCTGTTAAGTTGATCCGTTCGGTCATAGGATAGAGCCAGTTTTGGGTGTATCACTTTCTAAATCCCAAAATCACCCCAAATTGGCCTATATAAGCACCCATTTGCTCTTCATTTTGGGGGGGCCAAGTACAAAGCTTAAAAAAGTTGTAGATAGGAAGAGAGATAGAGATAGGTTTAGAAGAGAGAAAGGGATCTCCCACTGATTTTTTTATAAGAAAGTGAGTTCTAATCTTGTTTCCTTCTATTACCTCTCGTATACTTCACATTCAAATCCTCCTCAACCACCATTCTTGACCAATCTTGAGTTAGAAAGCTACTTCCATGTCCAAATGTCAATATCTATAACTGAAACACCAAGGTACAAGTCCAAAATCACATTGATTATCTTCTATTAATTGTTATTATTTGATTGTTTACATATTATGTTCATCTCTTCTCACCTTATTTCTTTTTTATTTTTCTTTGATTACTTACATGCTTATCATCATCTAGATAACTTGCTGTTTGAGGAGAGTGAATCCTTATGGATAGTAGCTCTTGATCTCAAAGACATGTTTGATGCATGATGATTCTAACTTCAATACATTCATATGTATTATTGAAGTCATATTCTCAAACAAAACTATGTTTGTGTAATAATATTGGGAGTTCTTGATGATGAGTTTGATGTTGATTACTTAAGTAGTCTTAATCCCATTTTTGTGTTGAAAATGTGCTTTTAAAACCCCTATTTCAAAACCACTCTAAAACCCCAACATTTGGATTCCAAGAAACAAGCCTTGTTTTACCAAAAAAAACTTCAAAACAGTGAATGATTTGAGTTCAAAGATTTCTCTAGAACTCAATACTCAAAGGGTTACAAGACTACTTGGAAAGTCTTCCTAACTCATTATAGAACACCCATGATTTTTGGCTTCCATTTTGACCCAAACATTCCTTCTAGACATTTTATTTTTGTTGTCACAGTAGCTTGGTTGACTTTTAACTTGTCTTTCAGAAAACCTTTCCAAACAGAGTGGTCCCAACTCATTTTTCCCTTGAACTTCAGTGTCTTAGGGAATTTTCTGTACAATATGGGCCTCTAGATGTTTTATTTTCATTTTCTAAGATTTTTCTATATTTCAATTGATAGTATGGACTCTGTTTCTGAACAACCTCTCTTGTTTATATGATTCCTCTCAATCTGTAACTTCAAAAGTGATTTGGATTTCTGATATGTGTTCTAGACACAATAAGGATGATCTCCATGAAAAAGCATGAATTAAAAACATTTTTAACCTCACTTTTCCATTTTTAAAAAATCAACTCACTATTCTGTCCACTATTCACAGCAAGCATGTTTTGAGTTCTTCTCTTTGATTTGATGCATACATGCAATTCAAATTAACTCATTTCTTAGGAAGTAGTTCATACTACATTTTTACATATCCTACAATGACATTCTTCATTCATTCATGCATATTATATGGTCTCAATTCATTCTAGAAATTCCATGAACACAAACACTCTACTACCTTGCACATACTAGGTTCATACATCGCATCGATGCAAAATTTGGGGTCTTTTGTGACTCCTAATCTAAGAAGATCAAAAGGAATGAAATCGATCACCCGTTCATGTTCTCCCGATCTAATCTTCCTTTCTCATCCATCTCGGGGATTGAGAAATCTTCTTTTCTCAAAGATTAACATGCATCATTTTAGCTTGCAAAGCATATATATTTTGTTTTCTTTGATTATTTGTTCCAAGAACAATTCATGTCCCCTTTTTTTAGGAAAACTTGATTACTTGATATGTGATTAGATGATTATTCCTAGATTTATTTGTGTGATCTTTCACTTTTGCATTTTGTGATATTTGGCTTAGATCTTATGAATGATATCTTATCTTTTGATCTTCCATTTCAAGATTCATATGAGATGTAATATACTATCATAGTATTAATTGTCGAACCAAACATAGTATAAGATAATTATTTGGATGCTAATTGAGGCCCGTCAAGAGACGGGGTGAGTTGAGGGTGTTTTAGTCGCGACAAAGGCTCCTTCCTCTCTCGTACCAAAACCCCGAGCCAAGTTCTTTGGTTATGAAGGGTCGGTGCCGTTTATCCATTTAGGTGAGTCAAAATTAGATTTCTTAGATCCTTAAAAACCAAGTTGCGACTCTGTATCTGTTTTTAATAGACCTTTTCTTTTCACCTTTCATTCTAAATTATTTCAAAACAAAAAGGAAGACCAATTATGCGTGTCCACAATCACTTTGAAAAGTTTTGCACTATTTGCGATAAAAGCCGATATGATCGTATTTTTCACCTTCGAAAATTTATAATAAATTCGTTTAAATTCCAAAAATTATGTATGATATACCATTGGAAAGCTATTAATCTATAGTATCCATGAAAAATGTTTAAAAAATGATATGGTGCTCCGGTTTTAAAATCAACTTTTAGGTCAAATCAGTCAAACTAGGGATCTCCAGGAAGTTCTGGGAACCCTTGGGAGCTCCCAAGAGCTGACGTTTTCGTTCGATTTTCTTTTGAAACTTTTTTAATACTTTTCACATAATCTAAAATGATCTCGAAACTTTCTAGTGAAATTGGATGATTTCAGTCAAACCTTGGTCAAACATGGTCAAACCCGTCAACAGGGCACTTCTAGGACATCCGGGGGTCTTTGGGAGCTGACGATTTCATCTGATTTTGCTTTAAAACTCATTTTATTACTTTTCTCACGACATAGCGTGTTTTTAGAACTTTTGGTCCAAGTCTGGGAGTGTTTGGGCTTTCAGGGGCATTTTGGTCATTTGTACCACTTTTCGAGTATTTTGAGAGATAGAGCTAACTTCAAAGAGTCCTTTTTGAGTATTTTCGATCATTGTGAACCACCAAGCTATGGGTCTTCTAAATCTAATAGCCGAAAAAATGGGGTGTCTATAGGTGTTCTTCAGGGATGGACGTAGGCCACATTGTGCGTGTTGCCAAACCACTTGAAAACTTAACTTGCAAGTATCTCTTCCCTTCTCTATTTACTTTATTATTTGTGATTGTGTTTAATTTGCAATTAAGTTTTAAAAATGTTAATTTTCTGCTAAAACCTATTCACCCCCTCTAAGGTTTTCATTTTGGGCCAACAAAACAACATACCCGCCCAAGACCTCTCCTTGTGTGGTTCACGACAATCACAAAAACAATCATACGAACAAGAGAATAGAAAATCAAGCAAAAGTATTAAAACATAGACGACTTCTCTCTATTGATAAAAAAAAACCTTACAAGACAACCAATCACTTACTTGTCTCTCCTCTATTGTTTTTCCTCACTCTTTTTCTAGAGTCTCTCTCTTCTCTTAGGAAAATACAATGTGTGAGATTCTCTCTCCTCTACAGATTGATGATTTCTTCCCCTATGGATTTGGTCCTATATTTATAGTGACACAAATCCTAGTCCTATAATAATAGGAACCTTATCTTCTATAAGAAACCTTATAGGAATATAAAACTCTTAAGGAAACCTAAACCTAATAGGAAACAAGAATTTCTTCTACTGATCCCCGTTCTTGCTCAAGCGATCCGCTCGGGCAGCTTCACCTGCGGGCGACATTATAGAATGTCCAGCAGAAGTTCTTCGTCCCTATCCGCTCGGGTGATGCTCTCTCAAGCGGCTTCTCCTCCTATGGTTCCTTGTTTTCGTCTTCGTCTTCATCTTCTTATGATTTTGTCACAAAACCCAACAATCTTCACCTTGACAAAAATCTTATTGTCATCATCACCTTCATTGTCTTTGGGTTATTTATCAATCTTCATCTCCTCATCGTCTTTTCCACCTCTCCATCATTATCTATGTAGACTTGTTGTTCCTCAAATCCTCATTATCTATAGATTGAAAAAACTTTAAAGCTACATCAAGGCAGTCACCATCTTCATCATGGTAGAAGTCACCACCTTAGGCTTGGACTTTGACCCAACATCTCATCTCACCATTGTCGTGGGAGCAACGTACGAGTGCCCAACATCTCTTCTAGTCATCTTCTTGGGAACATAGCACGATTGCCCAACTCTTCTTCTCGACGTATCCATAGGAATGATGCACAAACTTGGCCTCATTGCTTTGACCTACATCTTCACCTCTTGTAGAAACGGTTGGTGTCACTAGGGTTACTGTTGGAGCTTTTTCACTGGCTCCCACATCTTCTTCACCACCTTTGTGACTACTCTGTTCACCATTGTATTTTCCAAAAGGACATACAAATTTCCAACCTTTTGATCCATCAGCGTGACCCTTGAATTCCTCTTCACCTTTATCAGGTCTTTACCCACTGCAATGGAGCATCCCTTCAAGTCAAACACACCCAAAGAGATTAAGTTCATTTTCAAGCCCGGAACATGGCAGACATCATTTAGCAACCTTGTCGAGCTGTTGGTAATCTTGATCATGACAGTGATAATTCCCTTCACCTCTTCGACTGTGTTGTTCCCCATAAAGACTTTTCCCTCCATCGGTTGATAGGATGAGAACTATTCTTATATGAACAAATATGGGAAAAACACGCCGAATCAAGCAACCATTTGTTCGCCCTCTTTTCTTCACTTGCAATTGACATGGCATCATCATAAACGACATCAATTCTTCCCTTATCCTTTCCTTTTGTAGCAGCACCTCCCTTCCTTTGAGGATAATTAAAAGACATGTGACCAATTTTGCCATAGCAGTAACATTCTCTCTCCTTCCATGTCCGAGTATCTCGTGCTCCTTCACCACCACCTCCTCTATCGATTTTCTTTCCTCATCAATTCTTCTTCTTTTTGTTGCAAGCAACAAGGGTTGTGCTTCCTCCTTCGCCTCATCTTTCTTATCCATCTTCTTACATGAGAACAAGGTTGTCTTCACGTGCTCAAAGGTAATAATATCTCTCCCATAAAGCATTATGCTAAATAATTATGGGTGACAAGACTTTACCGACAGTAATAAAATTATCGCCTTGTCCTCATCGTCGAGTTTCACTCCTACATTAGATAAGTCGCATAGTAACTTGTTGAATGCACTGATGTGACCTTTAAGGTCATCCTCTTCCTACTTCTTGAACGAGTACAACTCCTGCTTCAATACTAGCCGGTTGGTGAAGTTCTTTCCCATGTAAAGATCCTTTAGCTTCCTCTACATCGCTTTGGCCGAGGTCTCTTCAATCATATCATACACCACATCATCATCCAAACTCAAGCGTATGGTGCTTACCTCTCTGGAGTTTCTTCGATCCCAATTTGTGTCGGTCATCCCAGTATATTTACCAGCTTTGCCATATAAAGCCTTTACAACACCTTGCTGAACCAAGGCTGTCATGCCTTGGAACTGCACAGACGGTTCTAGGACACGTGGCATGCCACCAAGGCAAATGCTATACTCCTAAAGGTTTGTTAAAATCATAGAAATATAAAGTTATAAAAAGTTTTTCCATTTAAACATTATAAACAATTCATTTTGAAATAGGAAAAATCCAGTCGATCGATCGGTCATCGAGTCGACTATGCATATAGGAGCCCAGTCGACTGTGACCATATCAGGTTAACTGTACCCCTACCTATAGAAAATCCCGTTTAGAAACACAATCCAGTTTAGCACCCTAGTCGACTGTTTTGAGTCAGCAGTGTTCAATTTGCAGCAACACAAGTTCTAATCAAAATTAAACCAAACAGACTCAACACCTGGTAAATATGTTCAAACTTGACATAACCAATATGATAACACCCTTATATACAAACATCAACCTACTAACAAACTATTACCTGATCCAAGCCACCAACTTAGCATATTCTTGAACCATATACAAAACATAAGTTAATAGTTAACCAAAATTCGCCAAATACAACCTGAAATAACATATTACAAGTTCCAGTTTCAATATACAACATTAGTAACAACTACTCTTGTCATTCCCAGAACTCCCACGTTGTCTCACCAATTCCATTTCTTCATTTCTTTGATGCTCTGTCTTTATCACCTACAATGGTTATTCAATAACCACTACACTAAATAAGTAATATGCTTGTGAATGCCAACAATTATAAACATGAATAACAAACATGCTCAATCTCATCTTTCACACGTCACTATGGTCCCCGGGAACATAAGTATTGGCCACCCTTTCATACTAGCCCGCGACTACTCCATTAGTCCGCGTGACTAGCTGAGACCCACACCTCTTTCTTTCAGGCGTGTGACCTCATGGCCAATTTGGCACCTAATCTCACTTCGATGGCAAGTACAAGTTCCCCTTTGACCCACATTAACAACTCAACATGTTCACATAGTCATTTCACTGTGTAATTTTACAATTTATACATGAGCTACCAAAATTACTCCAAACATGTGAATTTAAGCTAATTAGACATACTTATCATCTCAAAGATAATTCCAAACATCCAATTATCCAAATTCCATAATCATTGTCAGTCACTTCTTGGATTTTGCTCCTAAGCGCAGAATTAAGATCCTAGTGATTCCTATGTATAATTCTTATACAAAATTGTAAGTGAGCTAAGCCCCCGAATTGGGTCGCAGAGAAACTATCTCAGAAATTAATAAAATTTATACCACCGCATTAAACTCACCTCTAGGAGTCTAAATATGTAGCCTGTTTTGAAATTTAACGTTAAGTGGTGCGTCATTTAGCATCGAGATCGTCGTCGAATTCCGTCGTAATTTCCATACAAATGGTTTGCCTTTGTTAAGTTCTGTAACTAAAGAAAAGAAAGAGATGAGTCATAATGAGTCATATTACATGTGTCAATCAACATGTAAATTGTATATTTGTGATTCTACACTTGCCTCCCCATGTTTTACTTGTTTTACGTTTATACCTTTGCTAGTTATAAAACTTATTAAAATAATCCCAAACTTAAATGGGTGTTGTCTATATCACGCATGGGGCTCATAAGTGGTCCCATATAATTTAATGAAGTTGCTAATTAACCTACTAATTATGCAACGTGTCCAATTCGTCCTCACAAAGGTATCCCTAACGGACCATAGAAGTGGTCTCTAGCAATTAACATGTTATTTTAATAACATAGTATAATATTCACATATGCCTTAATGAACATTTAAGCACATAAGAATCATTTCCCATATCTGTCCCATCGTACGAGGACCTATCACAATTGTCCTAAACTAGGACTACCGTAGAGCCAATAACTGGGTTCCCAACTGGACACCCCTAGTCAACGTAGTGAGTTCAAACTCACTTAACACATATAATCATATCATTAACAAAATGTTAATATGCATGCTAAATATAATTTAAATATAACCCAAGGGAGTGGGTGTTACATCTCTCCCCTCCTTAAAAAGAAGTTTGTCCCTAAACTCGCTGTACCTGAAATATCGAACAAGTATGGATATTGATCTCTTATTTCTTTTTCTGTTTCCCACGTAGCTTCCTCAACCGAGTGATTTCGCCACAATGCCATGACTAATGGAATAGTCTTTGTCCTCAACACTTGCTCTTTTATGTCAAGAATCTTGATTAGATACTTTATATAAGAAAATCTTCTCTGATTTCCAACGACTTTAGTGAACAATCACTTGACTCGAATCTAATACACATCTACGTATCATCGATACATGAAAAAATATTGTGTACATGAAATTCAATATCTTTTAAAGGAATGTAGAACACAAAGTTCCACAGTTTAACAACTACTAAAATTGAAGCAATTTAAACTAGATTAACTAATTACTAACTAATTAACTAAAGCGATGATTTAAAATGTGTTTTTCTTAATTAAAAAGGAATGTTGGGATCACACGAATTCACCGCGACCTAGCCATCTACCATGCAATTACGTTAAAGCTCAATGGAGCACACTCTCTACAGCATTCTGTATTTCTCTTAGGATAAAGAATCCATAGCCCTTTCATGACCGGGACTATATCATCACAATGGAGTTTGAAATACACAAAAGCGGTTTAAAACAATAGTTAAGACTCTCACCTACAATGGTATTAGCATTGAGGGTGGTTTGCAAAATATATTGAAGAAAAATGCTTCAAGGCTTAACGTTTACAGATTGTTTTGACAAACTGAGCGTTTTGGGACAATTTGATAACAATCCAGTAAAACAGAGAGTCCAAGAACACTACATAGAATGTCCTCAAGAAAAAGGGTGTTCGATCGATCGACGTGCTTTCGATCGATCGAACATCTTCTTCTCTCGATCGATCGAACCATCTTCGATCACTCGACTTTGTCTCTGGTCCGATCGATCGAACTACTTCGATTGATCGAACACAGGAATTAATCTGCTGCATGGCAGAGGCCTGAGATCACAGTTTCATCGTGATCTCCCAACCTGGGGACTACTCAGACATGGTCTGGAGCGTCACAGTGTTGTTTTTAACTTGAATATACATTAAGGGTGTGTTTGGTAGAGATTTTATCATCAAAACTATGAAACTAATGGTCTAAACTTATTTACCATTCAAAACTACAAGTTTAACAGATTGTACTACTAGAAAATAAGTGCAAAAAGTAAATAAACAATAACAAAGTAACCTGGAGAGATAAACTTGTATTAAACTAGATAAAGATCAATCCCAAAGCAATATACCACCTTCAAAACATAAAAACTCTCTATTTTTCTCTCTAAAAATTGATAAAAAGCAATGTGGGCGTCCTTCTGGACGTACATAATACAAGTATATATACCTAAGCCTAATGCTAGGGTTAAAAACTCGCTTCTACTGCGTACACGCTTATTCTGATAAAAGCCATGTTTGATCAATCGAACACGTCTTGATCGATTGAACTTCTGGGTATTCGATCGCTTGATCTTTTCTCGATCGATCGAATCTTCAATCGATCGAACTCTGTATTTCAGCTTTTGATTATCTTCATTAGAATTCATCACTTCCTTTTATTGTTATCTTTCAATCCTTCACACAGCAACTGTAGTCTGCACAAATTACAGCTAAAACAAACAGTTTATCATAGTTTAATCAATATGTGTATAAACTAGCATTATAATTCAAATTGCAGATAAACAAGGGAATTGTAGACAAAATAAGTGTATTTTCTTCTTTTAGCGCGGTTGTATTTTACAAATACCCCCGCTTGTCACAACCCCCAACTAGCGATTTGCTAGTCCCTAGCAATAGAGCGAAAATAAAAACAAGCTAAACTAACACTACAATGACTAAAGTAAAAATAACATAAACTCAGGTAAACTAAACGAAAAAGAAACTACCTAACTCACTTTCGCAGAAATCGCGGTTGCACTTAGCGAATGCAACAAGCCGTTAAACCCCTAGGTTCCCCCTAGTGGACGAGTGTTGTCTCGTGAGGGTTTGCAGTGAATATACCCACAAAATTCTCTAATTGAGCTCAAAAAGATATAGAATAACTTTTAAACATTCCCTTTTCATTCACTATTGATTTAGCTCTACAAAACATATCATCCTCATTCAAACCATGAAAGAAATGCACATCTTCCTCATGTCACCAAGATAAAAATAACATATGCGTCACACCCATGCATCCGTGTGTGTGTGAAATTAACAGCTATACATCAAACTTTATTTAGAGTTGTTTAAACAATCATACTCTCAGAACTGGTAGTTTCAACTCAATCCTCACATAGTTATTACAATCAAAAATGAACATCCCTCAGAAACTTGGCTAATAATGATCGCACATGGTATGAAAGCTTTCATAGGAGTGATTTTTCGGATACTAATGCTTCCATACTCGACTCTATAAAAGACGAATATTTAGAGTGTATAGTCTCATGAAAGGAATACTACTTACTAGTAGAGCGAAATACCGTGGATAACTCAAATTACACTTTCATATTTAACCAAGTTGTTGAGAATCATTAAGGCTTTGACTTTTCAGTTTGTATTGAGTAGGGTAGAAATGAAAGGGTAGAAGTTGCACATCTTCATGTGATTTAGTTTAGTAATTTCTCCTTCTCTTCATTCCAACCATTCTTTTGTATATTTATATATATATATTTTTAACCTCTTCTCCTTTTCCCCCTTTTTTTTTAATATATATGCAGCCCTTCTCACCACTATTCCCTCCTCATACTTCAACAATCTAATCACATTGGGTGTGCAATAGGGTATATTGAGGTCAATGTATGAAAGTAGGGGTTTAGAATTTCACAATGGATTTGGCATTATTTATTAGGCATGGGGTTAAGAACAATGCATATTCACAGATGTCGATAGAGGTAAATGGAGAAGGTAAGGAGCAAATACGATGGCTTAAATCATTTTCCCAACTTCTTAATCTTTACACGTTAATGATCATTGAGTTTAGTTGGTAAATCCTGAACATTCTCCTCTAATAAGCAGTCAAAATAAAGAATTAGAGACTATTCAACGAATTTTATTACGCTTATTCAATAAAAACCATTCGAATATAATGTGATAGTTCCCTCAAAAGTAAATATTGGATTAAAAAGCTCACTAAGGGTGACTAGTTTTCACTACTTCATTCTTTGAAGTACAAAAGTCGTATTAACTCTTATTTTAAGTTTTCTGCATAGCTATTAACATGTGCAAATGATTTGGATACAAGAATAATCAACATATGCATTCATCCTAGCGAACTAGAAAAATGCGTGAACTTAATTCATAAAAGGATGAGAACAAAATGGTTGTGTCATTGCTTGATAGCAGAATAGAAGTGAATAATAAAAAAATTTCTACCAATTTTAATTCAAAAACTTACTTAATTGTTTGAAAATTTTGCAAAGTTGTTGAATGTGAATTTATATATATATATATATTTTAATATTTACTTTAGTTGCTAGTGGAAATTATATGACATACGCAATAGATAAAATGGTTCAGATTGCTATGAGCTAATGTGCACAGGTGATTATCTATCTACATTCTACCCCCAACTGAAAATTGCAATGTCCTCAGCAGGCGATTTTCAAAAGAATAGATAGAGAGATATCACCTGTTATATATCATCAGAAGAATGGCAACTGTAACAACCTGTACAGAGAGCATACAAACTCCAAGCAGTAGAGATCAAAAGAATATGAAATATAGAACATGGGATCCATGCTTGGAATGGAACTAATCACTGGAAATATAATAAAGTGAATGAACAGAACAGTGATAAAATGCACCATGCAACTAAAATATAAAATATACAAAGCAGCCATCAATACAAAATTTTCCAATAGTATCCAAAAATATATCTAACAACAAACCAACCCATCCAACTCCAACCACAAGAACCAAAATACACAAACAATCAACAACACCCATCCCCCCAGAAACTAGACATCATCAGCGACGTCCGATAATATCTCAAGAACAATATCAGGAGCATCCCCACCGCCACCCTCAGCAACAGTCGGTGCTGCTGGGTCACTCGTAGTCATGGCAACTGGAATAGATAAAGATGTGTCGGCCATGACAAGAGGAGGTGGAAGTGGTATCTCCGTAGCAAGAGGTGACGCCGGTGATGTAGAAGATGCAGGATCAGTCGGGGAAGATGGATCAGAAGATGATGGACCGGTGGTGGATGGTGGAACAGCAGATGTAGTAGGTGGGACGATGGAAGTGGTAGGAGCAGCTTCAGGTGTATCACTGGGTGGTGGTGCAGCAGCGGCATGAGCTGCCTGGTCGACGCCGATCTGTATCAAGATCGCCTCCAGCAGAGTAGTCATCACATCCACCTTACCCTCAAGTCAAATCATGGCCTCTCGCTCCTCCAATAACAACTCATGAATAGTCGGGAGAGGCGCAGAAGAAGACTCTCCCTGGGTACGAGCCTGAGACCTCTGTCTCAACTCAAATCTCGCCACCTCCTCAACAGGATCTAACTCCTCCTCCGAATCATGCTCCTCAGCCTCTTTGGGCGCCCCAGAAGCAGCACCCTCAATATCGGTGCCTCCTCCTCTCCTCCTCTTCTCTCCAACTTTCGCCTTACCTTTGCCCCGCCTCTTTCTCTTTTGTGCCTCAGACCGACGAGAAGCAGTCTCGCCAAAATGGCTGTGAGACTGAGCTGTCATATCACCAGCCAATGGAAGTAGACCCGCCTGCTCAATAACCCGATGAATGGCCCAAGCACCGTTCAGGTGCTTCTTGGCCTGAATGTAGCGAGTGGGGTGCCTCATGAAATCAATATAGAGGCGAGGCAAACAGACAGGCTGCCCTCTCCCAATCGCGTATAATACCCGGGCATACCACGCTGTAATATTCTCCCGATAAGATGTCACTAATAGGCAGTTGCTGAGGGCGAGGTGCAGCATATGATAATTATCTGTAAGGAAATCAGGAATAAGAGCCTTGCCATCCCAGCTCGGAAGAGCACCCCCAGTGATCTCTCTGATAATAATGGTCGGGGATATCAGCGGCGTGTCAGGGCGATGCGGACAAACATAATCGGGTACCTTGGGTACCCCAATAGCAGCAGATATAGTGGCCGGACTGAAAATGATCTCCCGGCCACAGAAAAATGAACGGAGAGTGAACGGAGTAACCGGATCCCTGATCATCGTAGCACACGCCTCTCGGATCCAGGATAGGTTAACG
The DNA here is from genome assembly GCA_033977485.1 of Hydrangea macrophylla. Lineage (NCBI taxonomy): Eukaryota > Viridiplantae > Streptophyta > Magnoliopsida > Cornales > Hydrangeaceae > Hydrangea > Hydrangea macrophylla. The sequence continues at coordinate 38,847,084 of CM066990.1, forward strand.
AGCTTAGGCTGGGAGAAGAGCGTATACCACTGTGGCATGGCGCGTATCCGTGCAAGATACCAAGGAGTGGCCAGCCATGCTATCTCGAGGGGTCGTTTAAGCATGACCTTGCGCGACTGGAAATATCTGGTGAACCATACTCGGTCTTCGTCATTTCGGAACCCATGCTTGGGTATAGGGTCGGGTATGGCTAGGTCAAATGGCTTGGCTTTGTGATACCCAGTGATTGGATTCATTTTAAGGCCCTGAAACATGAGAGAGAAACAAAGAAACATTAAAAATAGGGAAACCAGAAAAGTAAATGAAACTGTCACAATTCGATCGATCGAAGCACGTTCGATCGATCGAGAATATTGCAGGTTCGATTGCTCGAGAATGTTCGATCGATCGAACAGATGATTGGTTCGATCGTTCGAAACCAGTTCGATCGATCGAACACAACGAAGTGCAGTATCAACGATTGAGAATGGGAAGAGCCCACAGACAACAACTACAATAGGAAAACTAAAGAAAAAGAGTTAACTAACCAATGGGGGGCACCCCCATACAAAAAATGAAATGAAAAGAAAAAACGAGGGGGTTCTCGGGGCCGCACCACGAGAGATGCACCGTGAGAAGGATGACAGTAATGAAGATGATGACCAGGGAGAACGGTTGCTCCGCAATTGGTGTGGTTGGAAGTGAGGTCCAAAAAAAAATCCGCGTGAGTCGCCTCTGTGCTCAATCGCTCGAGAAAGTGGGAGAGAGAGAGAAACTGATGAAGTGTCTCGGTGATGCCTCGTTTAAATACAGGGTTCGATCGCTCGAGATGTTTCAATCGATGGAACATTCGATCGATTGAGCCCTCCTCAAACGTTCGAGATTCTGATAATCTCGATCGATCGAGATACGTTCGATCGATCGAACAGAGAAATTCTACAATATGCCTGATTTGAGAATTTAAACACCCCCAACTAACCAACACTGGTTTGGACATACAGAATAGTGATAAAACAGTGCATTGATAGAACATGTAAGCCAGAAACATCATCCTCATAGTAGAAAATTGCAAAATTATAGAAATAACTCCTTAAAATAGCATCCACTTGCAATATTATTTCCCCCATACATGATCGTTAAAACCTTATTGAAAAAGAAAAAACTAGAACGAAGTTAGAATTAACAAAACCTTGTCCAGGAATACACTCCAATTAATGAAAGAAATTATGAAATGACATAAGACAATTGGAGTGAAACACTATTCATCAAGCAGGAAGATCTTGTCTTCCACAGCCTCCTTCTCCGCCGGAACTTCAAATGTAGAGTCTGAACTTGATGATTCCCTTTCCCAGAACAAGCAGAAAGCAGTGAGGACATCATCGAGCAAGTCCAAACTCGCTAAGGAATTAATTCCACCAACAACAGGGGATCCGGATGGAGACAAGGATAACGGAGTGTAATTGCGCATCGGATGTTCCTCTTGCGGCGGAGTTTCCAGGGACCTTATGTATGGTCCAAAGCCATGAAAGAGTTGATGTGGAAGGTATAACGGTGGAAATGGTGGATTCATAGTGATATTCCTGATAAAGGAAAACAAAAAGAAATGAAGAAAATAAATTAACTAGAGCATAGAAAGAACAAACAGGAAGAATTAAACAAAGCAAAAACAAAAAGAAAAAAAAAGGAATGTGACTCAGAGTTAACCTCACTATTGGCCGGATAGACCGATGTGCACTGGCAGGTAGAGGGCATTGAAGCCTGAACAACAAGTAACTGCCATACTCATAGATGTAGGGAACCACATGGATGACTATAAGATTGTCAACATATGTGAAAACAGCATTGTGACGTTCGGGCACCACATCTTGTAAGTCCTCCTCTTCCCATGGCTCCCACATTGAGTCATTTTCCCACTGGTCCAATAGTGCGTCATCCACTTCTCCAACAGGATACCCTTCAGGTTCTCCTTCCTCTCCAGAAAGGTCTATATGCTCGAACGGGTTAATTTGGAGGAGCGCAGGATCGTATGGGGTATATCCGTGGGTTAAGTCAACAATGTTGTCAGCTCCTGGCCCTCGATATGGAGATAAGCAGAATGCAATTTCATCAGCAGTCCACAGTGGGTTCTGATATTCTGAAACAGCCCATGACCCTATCGAGTGAACATCGTCATCTCTCATGGTGAATAGCCTGCACAAGCTAAAATTGGAATAGCAGATTATGATCAAGATCACACTCAAAAAGGAAAAGATAAACAACAGAACAAAACAAAACGAGAAACAGCAAAAGAAAAAGAAAGTACAACAACATTGATACAACGCACTTGAGTGTTCTAGGTTGAACCATAGTCGGGCTCATCTAGTTGGATGTGCTCGACCTCGAGTTGGAAATCCTCTAAGAACGGTTTCAATCTTTGGCCATTGACCTTGAAACTTCCATCGCTCTTAGGATTAAATAACTCAACGGTCCCGTGTGGAAAAACAGATTTGACTATGAAGGGTCCTGTCCACCGAGATCGGAGTTTTCCTGGGAATAGATGAAGGCGCGAATCGTATAGCAAAACTTTCTGTCCAGGCTGGAAAGATTTTCAAAAAATCGTTCTGTAATGGTGAGCCTTCAACCGTTCCTTGTGGAGTTTGGCATTGTCATATGCATCTCGTCGAATTTCTTCCAGTTCTGCCAACTGCAGTTTCCGGAGATGTCCTCCCTCTTTAATGTCAAAGCTTAATGAACATGTTGCCCAATATGCTTTATGCTCAATTTCAACGGGGAGGTGACATGCCTTACCATACACTAGACTATATGGAGACATTCCTAGATTTGTCTTACAAGCAGTACGGTATGCCCACAGAGCATCAGTCAGTTTATAGGCCCAGTCTTTTCTGTTGAAACTAACCATTTTCTCTAAGATGTGCTTGATTTCACGATTATCTAACTCTGCCTGACCATTCGTTTGTGGGTGGTAGGCTAGAGCGATCTTGTGGTTAACCCCGTATTTTTTGAGTAGTGACTCCAAAGGCCTATTGCAAAAGTGTTTGCCTTGGTCACTTATTAGGGCTTTTGGGGTTCCAAAACGCGATAAGATATTTTCCTTAAGAAAGGACATCACCGTTTTATGGTCATTGCGTCTCGTCGGTATCGCTTCTACCCATTTTGATATATATTCCACAACAAGGAGTATATATTCACAGTTATTAGATTTAGGAAATAGGCCCATGAAGTCGATGCCCCAGCAATCGAATATTTCAATTGTGATGATGGGAGTGAAGGGCATAGAATTCCTTTTTGAAATAGTACATAGCTTTTGACAGCGTTGGTACGATTTACAAAAACTATAGGCATCTTTGAACACGGTGGGCCAATAGAAACCGCTATGCAATACTTTGTGTGCGGTCTTTTGGGATTCAAAATGGCCACCGCAGGCTTCAGAATGATAGGAGGCCAAAATTACAGTTATGTCCTCATTCAGGACGCAACGCCTGATGACCTGATCAGCACAATACTTAAATAAGTATGGGTCATCGAAAAAGAAATGGCATGCGAATGAAAAGAACCTTTTCTTGTCCTGATTTGACCAATGGCTCGGGGTCTCTCTTGTAACGAGGTAGTTAATTATATCCGCGTACCAAGGCAAATTAGAGATAGCCATCAGTTGCTCGTCTGGGAATTCATCTTTTATAGGTACCGGCTCAGTGTTGTCAGTGAATGTCAACCGTGATAAATGGTCGACGACCACATTTTCTACTCCCTTTTTATCCTTGATAGTGATATCAAATTCTTGGAGTAGGAGTATCCAGCAGATAAGCCTCTGTTTTGCATCTTTCTTAGATAACAGGTACTTGAGGGCCGAGTGGTCTATAAAACAGACTATTGCGGACCCGATCAGATAAGACCTGAATTTGTCTAGCACGAAGACTATTGCCAGTAACTCTTTCTCAGTAGTCGTATAGTTCATTTGAGTTTCAGTCAGTGTTCGACTGGCATAGTAGATTACATAAGGCTTGTTGTCCTTCCTCTATCCTAGAACTGCGCCAATGGCGTAGTCACTAGCATCACACATTAACTCAAATGGCAAACTCCAATCGGGTGCCTGTATTATCGGTGCGAAGGTAAGGTGATCTTTTAGTGCATCAAAAGATATTTGACAATTTTCTGACCATTCGAAAGGTACATCTTTAACTAGGAGTTGGCACAGTGGTCGTGAGATGGCACTAAAATTTTGGATAAAGCGTCGACAGAATCCTGCGTGTCCTAGAAAAGATCGGATGTCTCGGACTGTACGAGGGACAGGTAGATTTGCAATTATATCAATTTTTGCTTTATCCACTTGGATACCCTTATCAGAGATAATGTGGCCGAGGACGATTCCTTTGGTCACCATGAAGTGACACTTTTCCCAGTTTAGAACTAGGTGTTTGTCCTCGCATCGCGCTAACACATTCTCTAGGTTTTCTAGGCAGTTATCAAAATTATGGCCAAACACTGAGAAGTCGTCCATAAAGACCTCGAGTGTTTGTTCAACCATATCACTGAATATGCTTAACATGCACCGCTGAAAGGTAGCAGGTGCATTGCATAAGCCAAAAGGCATACGACGGTAGGCGAATGTGCCGAACGGACAAGTGAAAGTCGTTTTCTCCTGATCTTCAGGAGCTATTTCGATTTGGTTATAGCCACTATATCCGTCCAAGAAGCAATAAAATTTATGACCCGCCACTCTTTCTAGCATTTGATCCATGAATGGAAATGAAAAGTGGTCTTTTCGGGTCACAGTATTTAACTTTCGGTAATTAATACACATCCGCCATCCAGTAGGGATGCGTGTCGGTACTAACTCGCCGTCTTTGTTTGGGATAACTGTTATGCCAGCCTTTTTGGGCACCACCTGGGTTGGACTAATCCAAGAGCTGTCAGAGATAAGGTATATTATCCCAATGTCAAGAAGTTTTAAGACTTCCTTTTTTATGACTTCTTGCATATTGGGATTCAGACACCTCTGCATTTGTCGGGAAGGTTTAGCGTCTTCCTCTAGATAAATCTTATGGGTGCAAATAGATGGACTTATGCCTTTGAGGTCAGCAATAGTCCATCCCAATGCTCCCTTGTAGAGTTTGAGCATTTGAATCAACTTATCCTCTTGTTCTGGATTTAACGTGGATGAGATTATAACAGGATAAGTCTTTTCAGTCCCCAGAAAAGCGTATTTGAGCTCTTCTGGAAGCTCATTTAATTCTAGATCGAGAAACTGAAAGTTCGAAGGCATAGTTAACTTCGTTTTTGGAGGTAAGGGTTCATATGGTGTGACCCACATGCATTCAGCTCTATCTTCCTCTTTTGTTTCCATCATGAGGTAGGCATGATTTAGGGCAGCATCCAATGGAGTAGAGTCATTAGATTGATAAGTAGTGTCAAATTGTGACACAACTACCTCCAAAGGATCTTTATAATCTACAAAATCAGCTTCCTCTTTGATGACCGTTTCAATGAAGTTAACTTCTTCTTCATCCTCGTATTCTTCAGGTCGGGGATTTGAAAAAATCTTGACATTTAAGGTCATGTTCCTGAATACGATGGTCATAACACCACTTCTTATTTTGATTGTGGCATCGATAGTGTTTAGGAACGGACGTCCAAAAATTACCGGGATTTGTGACCATGGGTTAGACACAGGTTCAATGTCCAGAATCACAAAATCGACCGGGAAGACAAATGTATCAATCTGTACCAGAAAGTCTTCCAGTATTCCTCTAGGATATTTGACTGACCTATCTGCCAATTGTAATGCAACTCGGGTAGGATTGAGTTCACCCAACCCTAGTTGTTTATAGACTGAGTATGGCAATAAGTTTACGCTAGCTCCTAAATCAAGGAGTGCGTTGTCTATCCTTTGATTCCCAATTCTGCACGAGACAGTTGGGGTGCCAGGTTCTTTTAACTTCGGAGGCAATTCATTTTGAATGATCACACTTGCTTGGCAAGCGACATAGGCATGTTTCTTTACACTTTGCCTCCTTTTGACCGTGCATAAGTCCTTCAGATACTTAGCGTAGGCTAGCACTTGTTTGATTGCATCAAAGAGTGGGAGATTGATTTTAACTTGTTTGAACAATTCCAAGAACTCCTGATTCTTTGCCTCGTGTTGGGGCTTCTTGAGCCTTTGAGGGTAAAGCGCAGGGAAAGGGCATTTAGGTAATTCGTCAATGATGGGCTCCTTTCCAGGCCTTCTCTCAACTTCTTCTACTTCTTTAGGAGCATCCTTATTTGGTGCTGATGGTTTGTCATTAGTGGACGACTCGTCTACTTGAGTAAATGGTTTGCTCCTAGTCACCACTTCCTCCTCTTCATAATCCTCGGGATTAGAATGAGGCATGTTTTTCTCTATGACTTTGCCACTTCTTAATGTAGTCACGGCTTTTGCCTGTTCATGATTAGGAGGGCCATTATTGTATCCCTTAGGGTTTTGAAGTGGTTGAGCAGGAAATGTTCCACTCGACCCCTCTTGACGTGCATCCATCCTCTCTAATGTCGCGGACATTTTACTCATCATTTGATTTAACTGTTGTGTTAAATTCACGATAGAGAGTGGATCTTCCTCTTGCACCTTCTTGTGAGGTGGCACGTAAATATTTGCTTGTTGGTTGTTAGAGGGTTGAGCTTGATTGTAGTTATTTGCTCTATTTTGATGGAATGGCTGGGACTGCCTGTTGTATTTCCCTTGATATTGATTATTATTATTGTAGGGATGTTGTTGTTGATATTGGTTTTGGGTCCCAGTATTGTTTTTCCAATCAAACCCGGGGTGATTCCAACTGTTATTATTTTGCGTGTTGTAATTATTGTAGGAATTCCCCGCCCCCCTATACCCTTGCATGGCATTCATTTCCATGGGGGCTTGTTCTTGAAAATACGGCACATTGGGACAGTATTGAGTACCATGTCCCAGCATGTTGCATGTGCCGCATGGTTCTTCAGGCAAAAACTGCCTAGGACTCTCTCCTTTCATTCCCAACTCTTCCACTTTCTTCACTAGTTCTTCATACTTGCTCATCATATGATCCTCACTTTTTAGTTGATATAAACTCTTCTCTTCCACACAGGATATCTGTGAGCGTGGGACATTGTCTGAATTTGACCACTCATGGGCATGTTCAGCTAACCACTCAAAATGAGCTTCGCTTCTTCCGTGTTTTTACGAAGAAATGGCCTTGAACTCATGGTCTCGACCAACTTTTTCGTTTCACCATTTAGCCCTTCATAAAAGTAGCTGATGGTTCGTCATTTCTCATACCCATGATGTGGGCATGAGAGTAGCAAATCCTTGAAACACTCCCAAGTTTGGGTGAACGTTTCATTGCTCTTTTGTTTGTAAGAGTTTATTTGTCGTTTAAGCTCAGTGGTCATGTGAGGTGGAAAGAATTTCTTTAAGAAAGTGGTCTTCATCGCATGCCAGGTGTAGATGGAGTTTGGCTTCAAGGTGAGTAACAACGCTTTTACTTTATCCTTCAGAGTGAAAGGAAATAGCATTAGACGTGTTACATTTACAGGAAAATTTTGTGAGAAAGTTTTACAAACATCCTCAAAGTCCTTGACATGTAGATACGCCTTCTCGCTCTCCATTCCATGAAAGGTAGGAAGGAGTTGAATCATTCCATTGTGAAATTGGAATTCGCCTGCATGAGGTGGAATGAGAATACAAGAAGGTGTAGGCGCATGTTCAAGTGTCATGAGATCGCACAAAGGACGAAGTGAATCGTCGATTGGTACAACCACATTATCACCGTTTTCACTTTGATCGTCGGCGGTGTAACTATGGGGTTAATAGAACTAGATGAATTGGATGAATAGAGTGGGTTTCTGAAAATTCCTTTGATGGAATTATCGGACATAAAGGGAAAGACCCTAAGTAGTTTTTAATCTAAAGAACGAGAGAAAAACAAAAAACAGAAAAAGATAAGAAAAGATTTGAGGTAATCGAAGTATTAGCTTGTCGCCTTCCCCGGCAACGGCGCCAAAAACATGACACGAGAATTTTTTCTGTATGCGCTTGTGTGGTATACCCAAGTGTAGGTAATCATGCAAATAGTAGTCCGGTTAAGTCCAGGTCGATCCCACAGGGAAGGTGTTAAACTAATTACTTAGATTATTCTCAAACAAGAAAATAAAATTCAATATCTTTTAAAGGAATGTAGAACACAAAGTTCCACAGTTTAACAACTACTAAAACTGAAGCAATTAAACTAGATTAACTAATTACTAACTAATTAACTAAAGCGATGATTTAAAATGTGTTTTTCTTAATTAAAAAGGAATGTTGGGATCACACGAATTCACCGCGACCTAGCCATCTACGATGCAATTACGTTAAAGCTCAATGGAGCACACTCTCTACAGTATTCTGTATTTCTCTTAGGATAAAGAATTCATAGCCCTTTCATGACCGGGACTATATGTCACGCCCCGGAACGGCAAAAATAGAGAAAAATAAATTTCCTTTTTGGGTCCAAAGGCAGCGACGGGTGAAGTCACATGATTGTCCACACCACGCAGTACTAAGCAACAAGAAGTAATAGTGTAACAAGAGTGAAGTCTAGGTTCTAATCACAATGTAACATAAAGTCAACAGAAGTTACTAACTATTACACATCAGAGTCTCAAATCAAATATAAGATAGCGGAAGTACAAATGCCAAGGCAACATATGCCTGACTACAAAAAGGGTTCTAAAACGGTAAAGACAATTAGCTACAATTCTAGTCTAGTCTTCAGTTGGCGTAGAGGTAGTCCTCGGCGTAGTAATCTTCTTCGGTTTGACCTCCGTCGGGGAAATCCTCCACAAGGACTCCGTCACCGGCATAGTAGTCCTCTCCTGCAGGCCCTTCACCTGTATAGTCATAACCAGCGTGCGCTGGAACGTAGAAATGTCTAGCGGCATAAACGCTGTCAGCTTAATGAAAGCCGAGTGAGTTAAATACTAACAGGGTATCAACTATTGATATTATCACAAGTTATAAATAGTAACCAAATTAGAATTCAGTAAGGGTAACTCCTTTAATCAAACCAATGATCCGATTACTGACGTCCTATTCATTTTAAGATCGACAACGCGACATGATAGGGGAACAGACTCGACAGTAGTTCAACTCTATAACACACCATTGCTCATCAACCGCTTTTAAGAACATATGCACAGTTCACCGCATGTCATGGATACCACGTTAGTCCATCCCCCGCTTTTAAGAACATATGCACAGTTCACCGCATGTCAGGGATATAACGCTTTAAACAACAGTACATCATTCTATGCCACGACTTAGCGACGTCTACCAGTGATCACGGTCCACCGCATGTCATAGACACCTTCGTCTGTCTACCGCTTTTAAGAACATATGATTAGATCATCTGGCTATCTTAGGGTAAATGGTCCGGTTCACCGCAAGTCATAGACACCTTCGTCTGTCTACCGCTTTTAAGAACATATGATCGACCAAAGCCCGCCCACGCAAATTTCCCGAATCTTAGCAAACCTACTTAAGTTCAACTCTATCACCGATACATGACAATCCCAATGTGGCCCGACTACTCTGAATGAAATGAACGTAAACTCCAAAGGATTCACGACTATTCTGTTATCTAACATTATCAACATTATCCGTTAGTCTTGTTGTTACTACGACCCTACGCTGCATTAACTCGTTATCATGTCTGTATTACAATAATAAAGCATGCTAGGAAATACTGAATAGTAAATAAACAACTAAACAGTTATAACATCAACTAAACAAGTAAAACAGTAAACTGTAACTGCCAATCGATTGGTATAGAGGTTCAATCGATTGGTATAAAAGTAGCATCAATCGATTGGACAATGATTCAATCGATTGGCATAGAAGTAGTGTCAATCGATTGATAAAAGGTTCAATCGATTGGATCACAATCCATGCCAATCGATTGCACAAAATGTCAATCGATTGGGACCTGAAAGATGTCAATCGATTGGTAAGAGTACCAATCGATTGATACTTCGTCTTCTTCACAGAGAAGACTGTCCAGCAACCTATAACGGGAATACATGGTTTCTGCATCTCTTCTTCATTAAAACAAGTCCTAACATCAATGATAAGGCTACCAAGTGAGTTTAAAACTCACTTTAGGCATTAAGGGCGTGTTTGGTTGTGTGTTTTGAAGCTTGGAGCTTCAATGGTGGTCTCCCTCTCTTTCCTCTGCTGTGTCTCTCCTCTGTCTTCTTCTTTCTTCTTCTTCTTCTTCTTGTCTGGTCTTCTTCTCTTCTCTCAATCCACCTCTGTGTGTGTGTAAGTGTATGAATATATGTATATATGTGTGTATATATATATGAGTGTTTATATATACATAACACACACAAACACTCCCTCTCACTCTCTCTGATTTTTCTAAAAAGAAAAACGCAGGAAAAGGGCTCATATATATAGGGAGAGAGTGTTCACGTGGCCTCTCCCCAGCCAGAGCAAAAGAATCTGCCCAGCTACCTCCAATCGATTGGCATAAGTGTCAATCGATTGATACAATCAATCGATTGATATAAAGGTCAATCGATTGGTATCCAAAATAAGGCAATCGATTGGAAAACTTGTCAATCGATTGGTATCCAAATTATACCAAGGTAAGGCCAAGCTCAAACAAGTATTAAAAGAAACATACAGGGTTTTATTTTATATAATATATTACAAAAATACAGGGTATTACATCATCCACCACTCATTAAAGATTTCGTCCCCGAAATCCGAAATAAGCAGGGTTAAAACAGAAATGGAAACTTCTCTCGCATTTCCGACTCCAGCTCCCATGAAGCTTCTCCTTCGTCGTGGTGCTTCCACTGAACCTTCACTAGCGGGATCTCCTTGTTTCTGAGCTTCTTCACTCCTCGGTCTAGAATACGCACTGGTCCTTCGTTGTATGTCACGTTCTCGTTCACCTCGATATCTTCAAAACTGATCTCGTGCGTTGGGTTGTGGGCACATTTCCTCAATATGCTGATGTGGAAAACGTTGTGCACTCCTGACATCTTTGGCGGCAATGCAAGTCGATATGCAACCTTCCCAATACGTTCTAGGATCTCAAACGGTCCAATGAATCGCGGCGACAACTTGCCTCTTTTCTGTCCGAATCTGATGATACCTCGAACTGGCGAGACTTTGAGTAGCACATGATCTCCAACTGCAAACTCTAGATCTTTCCGTCGCTTGTCGGCATAGCTCTTGTGTCTGGATTGTGCTGTCTTCATCTTCTCTTGTACAATCTGGATTTTCTCGTTGGTTTCTCGAATCATCTCAGGCCCAAGTAGTTGAGTATCTCCGACTTCGGCCCAACATAGCGGCGATCGGCAAGGTCTTCCATACAAGGCTTCAAACGACGTCATCCCTATGCTTGTGTGGTAGCTGTTGTTGTAGGCAAACTCGATCAAAGGTAGATGCGTCTCCCATGAACTCTCGAATTCAATGACACAGGCTCGCAACATATCCTCCATCACTTGATTGACTCGTTCGGTCTGACCGTCTGTCTGTGGGTGAAAGGCTGAACTCAAATTCAATGAAGTTCCCATTGCTGTCTGAAGGCTCTTCCAGAATTCTGCGGTAAAGCGTGAATCTCGATCTGAAACTATTGAGACAGGTACACCGTGCAGTCGCACTACTTGCTCTAGATACATCCGGCTCAATCTTTCAACACGGTACGTCATGCTGTAGGCAATAAAATGTGCTGACTTGGTGAGTCGATCCACTATTACCCAAATAGCGTCGTGGTTTTGCTGAGACTTTGGAAATCCAATCACAAAATCCATGGTGATGTGCTCCCATTTCCATTGGGGAATTGGTAGTGGTTGTAGGAGTCCAGGTGGTTTCTGATGCTCTGCCTTTACTTATTTGCAAACAAGACATTGCGATACATACTCGGTCACTTCTCGCTTCATTCCTTCCCACCAGAAGTTTCTCTTCAAATCCTTATACATCTTGTTTCCTCCTGGGTGGATAGTCATCCTTGACTTGTGTGCTTCGTCCAAAATGTTCTTCCTGAGATCATCGTCATTTGGCACACAGAGTCTACCTTTGCATCTCAGTGCTCCGTCCGTACTAATACTCCATATCTCTGGTTCCTTTGCGGACATCTTGGCAAACCATAACTTGAAATCCTCGTTCGACTGTTGAGCTTCCAAGATGCGGCTGATGAGAGTCGGTTGCACGACAAGACATCCAAAGTGTTGTCCTTCTCCTGATTCCACTGGTTGAAGGTCGAATTCGACTAACGTCTCCAATGCTCGCCATTCTCTAATCAAAATTGAAGCAACCAAAAGGCGTGGCCTCCGGCTCAGAGCGTCGGCTACAACATTTGCTTTACCCGGGTGGTATTGCAAAGAGAAGTCGTAGTCCTTGAGTAGTTCCATCCATCTCCGTTGTCGCATGTTCAACTCCTTCTGAGAGAACAGGTACCTTAAACTCTTATGATCTGAGAACAAGTCGAACTTTTTTCCATACAAATAGTGTCTCCAAATCTTCAGGGCGAACACGATTGCAGCTAGTTCCAAGTCGTGCGTCGGATAGTTCTTCTCATGCGGCTTCAATTGTCTCAATCCGTATGCGATGACATTCCCCTCTTGCATTAGCACAAAACCAAGTCCTTGGTGTGATGCATCACTATAGATTATGAATTGTTCACCACTCTTAGGTATCGCAAGCACGGGTGCCGAGGTTAGTCTCTCCTTCAATTCCCGAAATGGATCCTCATGTTTATCGGTCCATTCGTACTTCGTCTCCTTCCTAGTCAGGCTTGTCAACGGTCCTGCGATTCTAGAGAATCCTTCCATAAATCTCCGATAATACCCAGCCAATCCAAGGAAACTCCTAACTTCGGTCGCATTGGTTGGCCTGTTCCAGCTCAAGACTGCATCGATCTTAGATGAGTCTACGAAAATCCCATCCTGTGATATCACATGTCCCAGGAATTTAACTTCCTGAAGCTAGAATTCACATTTGCTGAATTTTGCATACAGACTATTGTCTCTGAGAGTCTGTAGAGCAATTTGTAGATGCTTCTTATGTTCCTCTTCCGTCCTTGAAAAAATTAGAATGTCGTCGATGAATACTATAATGAATTGATCCAGATAGGGTCTGAATACTCTATTCATTAGGTCCATGAATACTGCCGGGGCATTAGTCAATCCAAAAGACATCACTAGAGACTCGTAGTGTCCATATCTCGTCCTGAAGGCAGTTTTCGGTATGTCTTTCGGTCGAACAAGCAATTGATGGTATCCTGAACGCAAATCGATTTTTGAGAATATCCTTGATCCTTGTAGTTGATCGAACAGGTCGTCTATCCTGGGAAGTGGGTATCTATTCTTGATCGTGACTTTATTCAGCTCCATGTAGTCGATACAAAGTCGTAGCTCTCCGTCTTTCTTCTTCACAAATAGAACTGGTGCTCCCCAAGGCGATGTACTGGGGCGAACAAAACCTAAGTCTTCAAGTTCCTGAACTTGCTTCTTCAATTCCATCATTTCTGTTTGCGCCATCCGATACGGGGTCTTGGAAATCGGCAACGTTCTGGGTGCTAACTCAATGCAGAAGTCTATCTCTCTCTTCGGCGGAAGTCCTGAGATACTTCGGAACACATCTTCAAAGTCTTGAATAACGGGGATCTGCTTGATAGTAAGCTCCGTGCTTGAAGTCTTAATCGTGGCTAGACAGCTCGTGATAAACATGTCGCTCAACGGTTGGCACTGAAATCTAATCTGCGGGCAACCAGGCGTCGAAAAGACAATGGTCCGACTAATACAATCCAGGTTAGCGCCATACTTAGTAAGCTAATCCATTCCTAGGATAACGTCGAACTCAGACATTGACAAAACTATCAAGTCTGCTGGGAGATTCCTATCCTCTAGTGTCAAGGGACAATCCTTGCACACCTTACCGAACTTAACGGATACTCCCAAGGGCGAAACGGCATTAAGGGTCGGCTCAAGGGCTAGGGGTAACAAACCCAAATCACGTACCATTTTAATAGCTATGAAAGAACGGGCAGCACCGGTATCAAACAAAGCTCTAACTTGACAGTGAAATAAAATGAGTGTACCTTCCAAGTTTTGCTGTTCCTCCGCATTATACCCTGCATTGTCAGGAATGATGGCATTCACCCTAACCTGTCCTTGCTGTCCTTGCTGTCCTTGAGCAGGCGCCCCATAGTAACCTCCACGTGGTGCTCGACAATCCTTGCTTATGTGACCAGGCTTGTTACAGTTGCGGCAGACGAGGTCATTATGGCGGTTGGTCTTGGGGGCTGTGCAATACCTTGCAATATGTCCAGGCACTCCACAGTTGAAACATCCATCAGTGTTCTGTCATTGGGCGACGGGCTGTGCCTAAGATGGTCCTCGCTGTTGATTCTGCTGTCGAGGAAAATTAGCTTGGGGCTTCCTTGTCCCATCCCATGTGCGCTTGGTTCCCTGGTAGTTATTGGTCTGGGGTCTCCATCCCTGATTGTTCCTCGATGATTGCGCGGGAAAGTTCCTTGGTTGGAAGGTCCTGGGTGGAGGTCGATTCGCTTGTGGTCCTTGCACAGGGTAAGCATCCTTTTCCAAACTTGAAGCAAGACGGACAATCCCTTCAAATGACTGGCCCAGATGGCCTATCACCATGTGCCGGAGGTGGGGGTTGAGTCCTTGGTTGAATCGCTTGACCTTCTTGACGGAGGTGTCTATCATATGCGGAGCGAAATGGGAAAGTCGCTCGAATTGTGTAGTATACTCCCTGACTGTCCAGTTTCCTTGGGTTAGACTTAGGAAATTCCTCTCTTGTTGGTCTCTTTCGTCCTCAGGGAAATACTTCTCGAGAAATCGAGTCTTGAATGCTTCCCAAGGCATTCTTCTTGCAACGTCGATCCCAATTGTGGCTCTCTCAGCCTCCCACCAGTCCGCGACGGAGTAAGTTAGTTGAAATGCGGCTAGACGTCTCTTGTCAAGCTCACTGCACTCCAGGGCTTCAAAGATTAGCTCCAACTCTCGTATCCATTGCTCTGCTTTCCAGGACTCTGCTATGCCATCAAACTTTTCGGGTCGCAGGCCACGAAATCGTTCCAACAGTTTATCGCATGTCTGCCTTGGAGGGACAAAGTGGTTGTTGCCATTGTTGTTGGTGGCATGATTGTAGGTATCGCCGATGTGTTCCATCCGTTGCATGAAAGCTTCGAAGACTCCAGTTGGGTCCATACCCTTGGGAATGGGTGCTCCCAGTCGTGCTTGATTCCTTGTGGGTCCCACCATAGTGATCCGTGTGAGGTGTACCTATGAAGGATCTAACGATTAGCTGACAATCTCCTCGGGGAAGTGACCATACTTAGATAACAGAAAGCATAACATGAATCAAAAAAATCACAACCATAACATAATAATGAGATGATAACAGAAATAACCAAGAGAAACGATCTGCCATATATATATACCCAAAAGATGTACAGCGGAGTACACAACAGATCATCTGTGTACCGCGTAGTACATGGCCCTATACAAGGTCTAAACAAAAGAAAAGATATACACAAAACCACTACTGGTGGCTACCTATACAAAAAGGCTACGGTCCATAGTTGTCTATGTAAGCGTCAAAAGTAAGTGGACAACATGTCCTAAAGTCAAACGTAAAAGTCTAAGTCCTAAAGGTACTGGACTCAAAAGTTGTCCACATCGGATCCATAGATGGAAGCCTCGTCCTCTGGGGCAACCTCAGACAAAACATCATCCTCATCCATATCATCGTCATCCATCATGTCCTCATCCTCTATCACAACATCCTCGATCAGCTCGGGTCCATCATGTTCCACAACAGCTCCCAAATCTCCTACATCAGCGGCCATGTCAGCCTGGGCTGCATCATATGCGGCCGCAAGTGCCTCAGCCTGTACCATAGCCTGTGCCAACTCTGGTGCTCCAATCTCAAATCCATGGGGATGTGCAGCCATCTCTGCGGCCCACTCAGCTGCCAGCTGTGCTATAACTCCTCCTGGTAAGACTGGTACTACTGCATCATCACCTACATCGTCGTCTGCGGCTACCTCCTCTTCCTCTATCGGATAACCCTCTGCAACTACAATATCTACGCCAACTGGCACGTCCATACCGGCTAGGTCCATGGGGTCCTCCTCCTCTGGATCATACTCTGGCTCCTCGTCATTGGTGTCCTCGTCCTTCTCATCCTCCATCTCCTCATCGTCATCCTCTGGCTCATCATCGCCATCGCTCTCATCATCATCCTCTGGATCCTCATCTGCTGGGGGTGCATCAGCCATGTCCTCCTCCGGTGGGGGTGGAGGTGTCTGGGGTGGTGGCTCTGTCGGGGATGGTGGAGGCGCTGCTCTAACCTCTGCAAGTAAAACCTGGTACGAAGAACGGTCTCGTAACATTTGTAAAGAATCCTCCTCGATGCGTTTGAAGGTCTCCTTGCGGTAGATCATCTCCTGACGTATCACTTCTGGGTCCTGGGTCCCAAATCTCTGCTGCTCAATCCGCATGTCTCGCTCTGTCTCTGAAATAGCCCTCTGCCTAACCTTCCAGGCATAGTACTGTGGATCTGCTGGCACAATACTCCTCTCATACACAAAGTGTCCTCCAAACTCGTCTGGAACGAACAGCGGCGGTGCCATGCTACCTGAAAAGGGACTATCTTAAGTCAGAACTAATCTTAATACTCATCTATAGAATCTCAAGGTTCTAGGACCAGATGGTGTGGGACAATCTGTGAGCGAAAAGGTATAAACCTAGGCTCTGATACCAAAAAATCCTGCCACGCCCCGGAACGGCAAAAATAGAGAAAAATAAATTTCCTTTTTGGGTCCAAAGGCAGTGACGGGTGAAGTCACATGATTGTCCACACCACGCAGTACTAAGCAACAAGAAGTAATAGTGTAACAAGAATGAAGTCTAGGTTCTAATCACAATGTAACATAAAGTCAACAGAAGTTACTAACTATTACACATCAGAGTCTCAAATCAAATATAAGATAGCGGAAGTACAAATGCCAAGGCAACATATGCCTGACTACAAAAAGGGTTCTAAAACGGTAAAGACAATTAGCTACAATTCTAGTCTAGTCTTCAGTTGGCGTAGAGGTAGTCCTCGGCGTAGTAATCTTCTTCGGTCTGACCTCTGTCGGGGAAATCCTCCACAGGGACTCGGTCACCGGCATAGTAGTCCTCTCCTGCAGGCCCTTCACCTGTATAGTCATAACCAGGGTGCGCTGGAACGTAGAAATGTCCAGCGGCATAAACGCCGTCAGCTTAATGAAAGCCGAGTGAGTTAAATACTAACAGGGTATCAACTATTGATATTATCACAAGTTATAAATAGTAACCAAATTAGAATTCAGTAAGGGTAACTCCTTTAATCAAACCAATGATCCGATTACTGACGTCCTATTCATTTTAAGATCGACAACGCGACATGATAGGGGAACACACTCGACAGTAGTTCAACTCTATAACACACCATTGCTCATCCACCGCTTTTAAGAACATATGCACAATTCACCGCATGTCATGGATACCACGTTAGTCCATCCCCCGCTTTTAAGAACATATGCACAGTTCACCGCATGTCAGGGATATAACGCTTTAAACAACAGTACATCATTCTATGCCATGACTTAGCGACGTCTACCAGTGATCACGGTCCACCGCATGTCATAGACACCTTCGTCTGTCTACCGCTTTTAAGAACATATAATTAGATCATCTGGCTATCTTAGGGAAAATGGTCCGGTTCACCGCAAGTCATAGACACCTTCGTCTGTCTACCGCTTTTAAGAACATATGATCGACCAAAGCCCGCCCACGCAAATTTCCCAAATCTTAGCAAACCTACTTAAGTTCAACTCTATCACCGATATATGACAATCCCAATGTGGCCCGACTACTCTGAATGAAATGAACATAAACTCCAAAGGATTCACGACTATTCCGTTATCTAACATTATAAACATTATCCGTTAGTCTTGTTGTTACTACGACCCTACGCTGCATTAACTCGTTATCATGTCTGTATTACAATAATAAAGCATGCTGGGAAATACTGAACAGTAAATAAACAACTAAACAGTTATAACATCAACTAAACAAGTAAAACAGTAAAATGTAACTGCCAATCGATTGGTATAGAGGTTCAATCGATTGGTATAAAAGTAGCATCAATCGATTGGACAATGATTCAATCGATTGGCATAGAAGTAGTGTCAATCGATTGATAAAAGGTTCAATCGATTGGATCACAATCCATGCCAATCGATTGCACAAAATGTCAATCGATTGGGACATGAAAGATGTCAATCGATTGGTAAGAGTACCAATCGATTGATACTTCGTCTTCTTCACAGAGAAGACTGTCCAGCAACCTATAACGGGAATACATGGTTTCTGCATCTCTTCTTCATTAAAACAAGTCCTAACATCAATGATAAGGCTACCAAGTGAGTTTAAAACTCACTTTAGGCGTTAAGGGCGTGTTTGGTTGTGTGTTTTGAAGCTTGGAGCTTCAATGGTGGTCTCTCTCTCTTTCCTCTGTTGTGTCTCTCCTCTGTCTTCTTCTTTCTTCTTCTTCTTCTTCTCTGGCTTCTTCTCTTCTCTCAATCCACCTCTGTGTGTGTGTGAGTGTATGAATATATGTATATATATGTGTATATATATGAGTGTTTATATATACATAACACACACAAACACTCCCTCTCACTCTCTCTGATTTTTCTAAAAAGAAAAACGCAGGAAAAGGGCTCATATATATAGGGAGAGAGTGTTCACGTGGCCTCTCCCCAGCCAGAGCAAAAGAATCTGCCCAGCTGCCTCCAATCGATTGGCATAAGTGTCAATCGATTGATACAATCAATCGATTGATATAAAGGTCAATCGATTGGTATCCAAAATAAGGCAATCGATTGGAAAACTTGTCAATCGATTGGTATCCAAATTATACCAAGGTAAGGCCAAGCTCAAACAAGTATTAAAAGAAACATACAGGGTTTTATTTTATATAATATATTACAAAAATACAGGGAATTACACTATATCATCACAATGGAGTTTGAAATACACAAAAGCAGTTAAAAATAATAGTTAAGACTCTCACCTACAATGGTATTAGCATTGAGGGTGGTTTGCAAAATATATTGAAGAAAAATGCTTCAAGACTTAACGTTTACAGATTGTTTTGACAAACTGAGCATTTTGGGACAATTTCATAACAATCCAGTAAAACAAAAAGTCCAGGAATACTGCATAGAATGTCCTCAAGAAAAAGGGTGTTCGATCGATCGACGCACTTTCGATCGATCGAACATCTTCTTCTCTCGATCGATCGAACCATCTTCGATGCTCGACTGTGTCTCTGGTCCGATCGATTGAACTACTTCGATCGATCAAACACAGGAATTAATCTATTGCATGGCAGAGGCCTGAGATCACGGTTTCATCATGATCTCCCAACCTGGGGACTACTCAGACATGGTTTGGAGCGTCACAATGTTGTTTTTAACTTGAATATACATTAAGGGTGTGTTTGGTAGAGATTTTATCATCAAAACTATGAAACTAATGGTCTAAACTTATTTAGCATTCAAAACTACAAGTTTAACAGATTGTACTACTAGAAAATAAGTGCAAAAAGTAAATAAATAATAACAAAGTAACCTGGAGAGATAAACTTGTATTAAACTAGATAAAGATCAATCCCAAAGCAATATACCACCTTCAAAACCTACAAAACATAAAAACTCTCTATCTTTCTCTCTAAAAACTGATAAAAGCAATGTGGGCATCCTTCTGGACGTACATATTACAAGTATATATACCTAAGCCTAATGCTAGGGTTAAAAACCCGCTTCTGCTGCGTGTGCGCTTATTCTGATAAAAGCCATGTTCGATCGATTGAACACGTCTCGATCGATTGAACTTCTGGGTATTCGATCGCTTGATCTTTTCTCGATCGATTGAATCTTCGATCGATCGAATGGTCTTCAATCGATCGAACTCTGTATTTCAGCTTTTGATTATCTTCATTAGAATTCAGCACTTCCTTTTATCGTTATCTTTCAATCCTTCACACAGCAACTGTAGTCTGCACAAATTACAGCTAAAACAAAGAGCTTATCATAGTTTAATCAATATGTGTATAAACTAGCATTATAATTCAAATTGCAGATAATCAAGGGAATTGTAGACAAAATAAGTGTATTTTCTTCTTTTAGCACGGTTGTATTTTACAAATACCCCCGCTTGTCAAATGGGAGGTTAGGTTACCTCAGTGGGGTCTTGAATCTTTTCCAATCCCTCCAATCAACTTCTTCTTCTACATTTTTCTCCTTCGTTATGTCTTCTTTTCTCTCTACTGGTCTGCATGTGTGTGTGCTATGAACAGAGGGGAAAAAATGGAAAGAGATGGAAAAAGGTGGAGGGGGTATGGTGTACAATGTATGGAGCGTGTGTGTATGTGTCAAGTTAGCCAAGTGTGTGGGAGAGAGGGGGGGTATGGTGTTCTCTCAAGCTCTCTCTCTCTCAGGCTCTCTCTATAAGAATCTGTAATGGACAGATTAGGGGGGGGCTGGGAATGAGAGTAATAAGGGTGAGGGGGTGTTCCTTATATAGAGGGAGGAAATAAGGGAGCTTATCCCATATGCTGGGTGCACCAACATGTGTATAAGTGTGTGTATGCTTGTGTGTGTCCAAGGGTAGACATGGGTGGTCTACATGACTATCAAGGAGTAGTTTGGGTCTCACTCTCAGGTAACTGCATTACGATGTATGCCAACATCCGGTTAGGTGCAAAAACTGTGAAAAAAAATTAATATAGTAGCAAAAGTATATACTTACAGGGCTGTGCACGTGCCTATATATATATATAACAGTCCGTCTATAAATCCTTAATGAAATCATAATGTCAAGGTTACGACTATTCTAATACTTACTAGGTTAGAAATGATATCATAGTCGTCAAGACGTTGCTATAGGATCTTATAAGGGTTTTCTAATTAGGAAAATCCTAATGGACCTTCTGTAACCGTACCATGGTGATGTCATCAATTCACTAACTTACATGGAAATTATGAGGAAATTATGGGTGCTACAACTTAAGTCTTGTTTGGCTTGCTTTATAAAAAACCTAATTCTAAAATTTTGGGAAAAACCATGTATAACTTATAGGAATCGCGTATAAACATTTAATCGGGCCTCTAGTTAATCCTTCAAAGTTATAGGGCGATTGCTTGAGGTATGAATTTTTAACCTATGTAATATAGGGAATTTTGGATGTTTGAGATATCATGTACGAAATTGAGTTCTGGCCAAAACTTATGTGTTAATTTAGGCCCATGAAATTCAACGAGTACGTATGACAAGCATGTTTGTATGATAGAGTGAGCATGCTAAATGACTATATGGGTCAAAGGGGAGTTTGATACAAGTTCAAGCTGGGGTACGCCTCTCGATGTTTATGAGTTATAGTAGCGATGGCTACTTGCTTGGTTTGGGAACTGGCCCTGCCGGAGCAGTTGGTACAATGGTTGATAGACTCTGGGCTTACCATTACCATTGCGGTTAATAGACTTTGGGCTTGCCAATACACTAGATGAATGCGTGTCTCTCTCCCTAGAGACTATTTAATATGGTTCAGATGTTTAAAAAGCATGAATTGCCTCATACACATATGTTTAGAATTATACACTCAGCATATAGCTGACCAATGGAGATTTATTCCATTGCAGGTGATAAGAAGAAGGAAAGAAGAAACAAGAAGAGTGAGGCCGATGGGGATGCCGGGAATCACCTCTTGTGCATGTTTTTGTTTTCAATGTTAATGTTGTAATAATGAAATAGTGAAGCTAGAACCATGATTGGTTGACTTGAAAACCCTAAAAGGATTTCGCAAGTGTTGTAATAGGTTATCTAGCTACTTGTAGTTAATTTTGTAACAAATCCAAACTTATGAGATTGCGTTTTGAATATTTAACTTGTCAAACTTGAATTTATAATGAATGTTGTTAATGTTTTATAATTTAAACCAAACAAGCCTTAGCTTGTTCAGTTATGGTTTTTGTTTTTGGTTTAGGAAGGTTTAATCATGTCCTTATAGTTTTGAAAGATTGGGTTTTAAGATTTATGTTGTGGATTTATTATGGTAGAATAAGGTTAGATGACTTTTAGACAAAGTTCTGCCAAGGGGTCATTCGACCGGTCAAAGTACCCACTTCCTTGAAGGAATGTTTGTCGAGGGACATTTGACCGATCGAAGGGGATCGTTCAACCAGTCGAAATGACCCCTGCTAGTGAACTTTTTATACCCCTTCTGGAAATTATTTATATGTTTTGATTGGTTCTTGGGGTACCCTTGGGACCTTTTTCAACATAATTTCATCCGGTTCAAAATATAATTACATTTTCAAATTTATACGGATTTTATCACTCAAAGGGTATTGTTTTCAAAAGTTTTAAATACTCAAAGTCGTTTTAAGTTTTCTTCTCCTCTACTATAATCTTTTAATGAGTTGGATGAGCCTTGGTGGCATGTGTGGACACGCGGGATTCCACCTCTTGTTTGTTTGAGATTGTTTTGAAAAGGAAAAGAAAAGGTCTGTTGAAAACAGATACAGAGTCGCCACTTGGTCTTTAAGGAACCAAGAAACCTAATTTTGACTCATCCAAATGGATAAAGGGCACCGGCCCTTCATAACCAAAGAACTTGGCTCGGGATTTTGGTACGAGAGAGGAAGGAGCCTTTGTCGTGACTAAAACACCCTCAACTCGCCCCGTCTTTCGACGGGCCTCAATTAGCATCCAAATAATCATCTTATACTATGTATGGTTCGACTAGTAATACTATGATAGTATATTACATCACATAAGAAAATTTGAAAATGGAAGATCTAAAGATAAGATATCATTCATAAGATCTAAGCCAAGTATCACACAATGCAAAGTGAAAGATCACACAAAACAAACCTAAGAAAAATTATCTAATCACATATCAAGTAATAAAGTTTTCCTAATCTAATGTGACATGAATTGTTCTTGAAACAAATAAATCAAAGAAAACAAGGATGCTTAGCAAGCTAGAATTATGCATGTTAATCTTTGAGAATAGAAGATCTCTCAATCCCCGGGACGGATGAGAAAGGATGATTAGATCGAGGGGAAGCATGAACGTGTGATCATGATCATTCCTTATAATCTTCTTAGATTAGGAATTACAAAAACCCCAAATCTTGCATGAATGCAATGTATGTATCTAGAATGTGCCAAGGTTGTAGTGTGTTTTGTGTTCATGGATTCCTAGAATGACTTAGAAGTCTAGAATGTGTATGAATGAATGAAGGAGGTCATCATGGGATATGTACAAATGTAGTTCATCCTAAGACATTAGCTAATTTAGAGTGCATGTAAGCATCAAATCAAAGGGGGAAAGTAAAAGTGTGCTTGCTGTGAATAGTGGACAGAACAGTAACATGATCTTGTGAAAATGGAAAATAGGGGTTAGGAATGTTTTCAATGCATAATATTTTATGGAGATCTTCCTTATTGTGTCTAGAACATAACCCAAAAAGCCAATCATTAATAACTATCACGGATTGAGAGAAATCATATAACCGATTGAGGTTACTCAGAAACAGAGTTCGTACTGTCGACTGAAATGTTAGAAACTCTTATAAAATGAAAACAAAGGATATAGAGGCCCATATTATACAGAAAGTTCCCTAAGACATTGAAGTTCAAGGAAAAAATAAGTTGGGACCACTCATTTTGAAAAAGTTTTCTGTGAAACAAGTTGAAAGTCAGCCTAGATGTTGTGACAGCTAAGGCAGAATATCTGGAGAGAATGTTTGGACCAAAATGGGGTCTTTCTATGCATCTCCAAGTCAAACCAAAAATCATGGGTGTTCTCTAATGAGTTAGGAAGACTTTCCAAATGGTCTTACATTCATACATTGAGTATTGAACTCAAAATAATTCCTTGAAGTTAAATGACTCACTGTTTTTAGGGTTTTGAGAAAAACAAGGTTTATTTCTTGAAATCAAAATGAGGGGTTTAAGAGGGGGGTTTTGAAATGGGGGTTTTGAAAGTATACTTCCAGAACTTGGATGAATATTCTAACCACTTGGAATATCAATTCCTAACTCATTTCAAGAACTTCCCAAGTATTTGCAAAACATGGTTTTATTTGGAAATCAAACTCAAGAATCTATGAGAGTATGATACATGAGAGGATAGATGATACATGATATGATATAGCATGCTAAAAGTGGTAAAGAACATGTTCATGGGATATGGGTTCATCTAGATACAAGAGAGTGTTGCATCAAAGTGTGAAAGTCAAAAGTGACATGCTGTGAATAGTGGACAGACTGTATGCATTACTTTACAACATCATAATGGGAGGTCAAACATGCCTAGGAAAATGTAATAAAAACCAGAGAGCCTCCATAGTGTGTCTAGAATACACAGAAAAAGACCAAACCTCAATAGCTATCACAGATTAAAAGAAACAAATCAAAATGTACACATGACTCAGAAATAAAAGCTGCACTGTTGACTGATTTTGTATGTTTTTTCATAAATCAAAGAAATGGTTTATGATGACCCATTATATACCGAATGTTTCCTAAGACACCCAAGTTTCATAAAGAAACTAGAAAAGATATATGTATAGTGACGAAAACATCCAGAATAAGTGCAAGAAGTTAGGTAAACATTCTGTGAGAACATAGGCAGATTATGAATATAAACTTCTTAAATCCGAAAATAATACTTTTACATCTCTATAATTGATGGAAAAAATTGGAGACAAACTATGATGTCTTAGGAAGATTTTCCAAGTGGTTTCATCGTCATAACTCAAGTATTTAATTCAAAACAAATCTTTGAATCTGGACAGCTCACTGTTTTGGATCATTCTTGAAGAAAATTGATTTGGGTTTTGGAATAGAGTTTGAGTTCTTGATTAGGGGTTTTGAAATAGATTTTCAAAGCATGAACTTAAACACTTGATATGACTATGTGACCACTTAGAATCTCATCCAACCTTGAATCATCAAAGAACTCCCAATATTACTTACACAAACATAGTTTTATTTGAAAATATGACTTCAAGAATACATATGAATGTATTGAAGGTAGAATCATCATCCATCAAACATGTCTTTAAGGTCAAGAGCTACTATCCATGAGGATTCACTCTCCTCAAACAACATGTCATCTAGATGATGATAAACAACTAAATAATCAAAGAAAAGTCAAAAAGAAATGAGGTTAAGAGAGAGATGAACATCAAAGTAAACAAGCATTCAAATAGCAATCAATAGTTGATAATCATTGAGATATTGGACTTATAGCTTGGCGTTTCACTCATATATGGTGACATTTGGACATGGAAGTAGCTTCCTATCTCATCAATACTCAAGAATGGTGGTGAAAGAAATGTTTGGATGATTGAAGTTTTGATAGCAAACTCAAGTAAAAAGAAAACTCACATTGATGGAGAAAATAGAAGAAGAAGACTACTTCTTCTCTTTCTCTCTCTATATTTCTCTAGAGTTTCTTCCTAAGCTCTCTCTAAGCTTCCATGTCTCTACTCTATATGGAAGTAAATGGTTTCTTTTATAGGCAAATGAGGGGTGGTAAATGGGGTTTTACAAAGTATAAAAAGGTCTCCCATTGGTCCAAAATAAGCTGGGAACCAAAACTACGTCGTTTTGGTTTTTAATTAATCAATTTGGACCCCCAATCAAAATTACAAAAATGGACTGTTCTGGGGGAGAGTGTCGCGGTGGGACTGGGCATGTGCTGCAGTGGCAGTGGGCCAGTCCTGCAGCGGCACTGCTCCTCCTTCGTCCAGATAATGCTGTTTAGGCCCCCAGAGGTTTCGGTATTCGCGAAAAGGCCCTATTTCGTCTGAAATTCACAAAAAATGCATACAAACTCCAAATTAAGGTTGTGATATACCATTGGAAAGGTAATGGAGTCTACTTTACATAAAAAATAGTTCAGAGATAGGTCACTTTGAAAAGTTTTGCGGTATTCACAATAAAAGCCGATTTGATCGCCTTTTCCACCTTCAGAAATTCATAATAGATTCATTTGAAATCCAAAAATTATGTGCGATATACCTCGGAAAGCTATTGACCTCTAGTATCCATGAAAATTGTTTGAAAAATGATACGGCACTCCGGTTTCAAAGTCAACTTTTGGTCAAACTGGTCAAACCTGGGATTCCCGGGAAGTTCTGGAAACCTCTGGGAGCTTCCAGGAGCTGACGATTTCGTGCGATCTTCTTTTAAAACTCATTTTAATACTTTCCACATAATCTAGAATGATCCCAGCGAATTTGGACGATTTTGGTCAAACTTGGTCAAATTTGGTCAAACCGGTCAACAGGGACTTTCCGGGAACTTCTGGGATTTTCAGGGGTCTCTGGGAGCTGGCAATTTTATCTAACTTTGCTTCAAAACTCATTTTATCAAATTTGACCAAAGTTAGGGGTCTCTGGGAGCTGGCAATTTTTCTTATGACGTAGCATGGTTTCAGAACTTTCGGTCCAAATCTGGGAGTTTTTGGGTTTTTAGGGGTATTTTGGTCATTCTGAGCATTCTGAGAGATAAACTGACTTCCAGGAGTCCTTTCGAGTCTTTTTTATCATTGTGAACCACCAAACTATGGGTCTCCTAAATCTGATAACCGATAAAATGGGGTGTCTACAGCGTGCCACGTGTCTTATTTCCACCCATGGTAGGATGGGTCGTGACATTTATTGGTATCAATCCTATAGGTAATAAAACTTTGGGAACGTTTGACGACGAGTATTCTAGAATAACTCGAAGGGTATTGGTATTAATCCTATAGGTAACAAAACTTTGGTATCAATCATATTCTAGAATGCACCCATACATTGTAGAGATGTTTGTTGCGTATGACATGTTGTTATATATACATGTTTACATTTATTGTTATACATGCATAGTGTTTATGCATTGAGATTGACAAGATTGTACAATCATGAGTGATGGTGACCAAGATTTATCACCACATACTCGGCGAATGGACCACATGACCGAAATGATAAAAAACATCGAGGACTTGGTTCATAATTTAATGGAGTTGTTACCTCCAACAACTCCATTCGAGGAAGCACCGATAGCCGTTGTGCCGGTACCTGAGAATAGGGGTAGAAGGTCTATGTCAGAATAATTTACAAGGAAGAAGATGACAGAGGTTCACAGGACCTTTGACACGACCCTAGCAGAGCATTGGGTTATGGATATGGAAAGAATTTTCAGATATATTCCGATGTCTGGTGCGCTGAAGATTGAGAACGCTAGTGATATACTCAGGGGTAAGGCCCAGAATTTGTGGGTTGATGTGTTGGATCAAGGAGCACCGATAAATTGGGAAGGGTTCAAGGCGGAATTCAATCGTCGGTTCTTTCTGTGAGCTACTCATAATGTGAAAAGAGGGAGTTCAATAATCTACAATAAGGAGATATGATTGTGACCGAGTACACTTCAAAGTATAATGCACTATTGAGATTTGG
The DNA here is from genome assembly GCA_033977485.1 of Hydrangea macrophylla. Taxonomy (NCBI): domain Eukaryota; kingdom Viridiplantae; phylum Streptophyta; class Magnoliopsida; order Cornales; family Hydrangeaceae; genus Hydrangea; species Hydrangea macrophylla. The sequence continues at coordinate 38,874,641 of CM066990.1, forward strand.
TAAAGGGCCTGTGCTCACTGAAGAGGATAGGGCAAGGAAATTTTAAAAAGGACTGAGGGAGAACATTCGCTTAAGAGTAAAGACCTATGAACACTCAACAATTGAAGCAGTGCAATAAATGACACTGGTGGCTGAAAGTGGAATGGAGAGGTCATGGTAGAACCAACAAGGGAAGAAAAACTATGAGGATGGTGACCAGAACCAAGGTGAATCTTTTTAGAGGCCTTTTGCAAGGGGTTCTGGTTCTAGTTCTAGTTTCAGTGGACAAGGAAGGACCACGAGCAACATACCAATTTGTCCGCTTTATAATCGACCACACACCAACTAATTTTTCATAATTAACTTTCAGAACAAGAACTAAGGAGTGGCTAGTACAAATTCTACACCTGATCTGAGGGGCAAGTGCTATGATCGTGGGATACTTGGACATCGATACAAGGATTGCCTGAGAAAGCATCCTCTACAAAGCTAGTTCTATGGCTTCAAGTGGTTCAAAGGCAAAGCCTAGACAGATTAACGATGGGAGATAAAGGATGGAACAGCGTGAGGGGAGATCATTTCAGATGAATCCTGGAGATGTGGCTGCTACGGATACAACGGTTTCATGTATGGTGCCTATATGTTCACATCTAGCACGCATACTTGTTGACTCGGGATCTACTCATTAATTTGTGTCATACAATTTTGTTGAGTATTTGAATATTAGATTGACACCATTAGGATATGAATTATCCATTATAGTATCTCTTAGTAAGCCGATGGTAACATCTATGATATACAAGATTTTGTGAGATCTCTTTAGGCGAGAAGTTGATGACCGTAGACCTTAAACCGCTTGTCGTGAACCACTTTGATGTGATAGGAATGGATTGGTTATCCACAATAGATTATGAACAGAAAGAAGTTAGTTTTTGATCACCAGTGTACGGAAGATTTTGTTTCCAAGGGAGTGGGGTTACACTGCCACCTTATTTGATTTCAGCTATCCGAGTGGAAAAATTGTTAAAGAAGGGATGTCAGGGATTTCTATGTTCGGTGATTGATACTTTAGCGACCGAATTGAAAGTAGAAGACATTCCGATAGTATGAGAGTATCGAAATGTGTTTTTCGACGACCTTCTAAATGTTCTCATTAAGAGAGAGATTGAGTTCACGATTGAGACAACACCGTACTCAAGACCCAATGATCCATATTGAAAACACCGTATCGAATGGCATCTGTAGAGTTGAAAGAACTGAAAGTCCAACTACAAGAACTACTCGACAAAGGTTTTATTCGACCTAGTATGTTGTCGTGGAGAGTTCCAGTGTTATTTATGAAGAACAAGGATGGGTCAATGCATATGTGTGTGGACTACCGAGAGTTAAACAAATTGACAATCAAGAACAAGTATCCATTGCCTAGAATCGATGACCTATTCGATCAATTTTGTGGAGCACAAGTGTTTTCAGAGATAGATTTGAGATCGAGTTATTACCAGTTGAAAGTAAATGTCGAAGATGTTAAGAATATAGCTTCCATAATGTGCTACAGACACTATGAATTTCTAGTAATGCCATTTGGAGTTTCCAATGCACCAGCCGTGTTCATAGACCTTATGAATTGAGTCTTTAAGGACTACAAAGATAATTTTGTGATCTTGTTTATAGATGACATTCTTATCTATTAGCCAAGTGAGGTGGAACACGAGAGACACTTGAGACTTATATTTAAGAGATTACGAGAGAAGCAACTACAAAAAATTTAAGAAATGTGAATCCTCGCTACCTAGGATTGTTTTTCTTTGTCATGTGATCTACAAGAATGACGTTTCAGTTGATCCTCACAAGGTAGAGGCTGTATCTAATTGGCAGAGACTGACTTCAGTATCTGAAATTTGAAATTTCTTAGGATTAGCAGGACATTACCGCTGTTTCATCGAGAATTTCTCTAAGATTTCGCTACTTATGACAAAATTGATGAGGAAGGGCATTACATTTGAATAGAGTTCACAATGTGAAGACAGTTTTCAAAAGTTGAAGTCGCATTTGATAAGAGCACCTATCTTAACGATAACATCCAAAACCGAAGGATTTTTGATTTATGGTGATGCCTCGCATCAAGGTTTGGGATGTGTACTTATGCAAAATGGCAAGGTGATTGCCTATGCGTGTCACGCCCCGGCGTAGCCAAAATATGGAAAAATTTAAAATTTTCATCTTGGACCCTGAGGCACGTGACTGGTTACAGTACCGAATTGTCCATGACCAGATAATAATATTTAAACGATATAATAAAAAGATAAAACCATCATACTTACTGGAATATATTACAAAGAGAAGTCAAAGTACTTAGCTAGTTAATACATCATTATAAATACATCAGAGTCTTATGGCTCTCGGCCTTACAAAACTATTACAAAATATATGCTAAGTCTTCTGGTTATAATCAAAACATTTACAGAGGATAACTGCTAGTCTTCTCTCTAACTAGCATAACCATAGCCATCTTCGGTGTACTCTTCCTCCGCGTTCTCCGCTTACGTAGCATCATAACCCGCGTACTCGACTACGTATTCGATAGGAATACAAACAATTCAGGAGACCCGTCTAGACATTCTTAATGCCACTACCATTCATTTCTAACATCCGACATCATTTACAAACCCAAAGTGTCCCTTGCTAACCAAACCATCTTTCATCAACCACTTCATCTTTCATCAACCAAAACATCTTTCATCAACTACTTCGTCTTTCATCAACCAAAACATCTTTCATCAACCACTTCGTCTTTCATCAACCCAAAACATCTTTCATCGACCAAAACATCTTTCATCAACCACTTCGTCACGAAGAACCGAAGTGTTAAGGAGTGCAAGAACATCCATTTCGTCACGAAGAACCGAAAGGAGTCTTCACTCAAAAATCACCGCTTCGTCACGAAGAACCGAAAGCGTTACGGAGTACAAGAACATCCATTTCGTCACGAAGAACCGAAAGGAGTCTTTACTCAAAGAATCACCGCTTCGTCACGAAGAACCGAAAGCGTTACAGAGTACAAGAACATCCACTTCGTCACGAAGAACCGAAAGGAGTCTTTACTCAAAGAATCACCGCTTCGTCACGAAGAACCGAAAGCGTTACGGAGTACAAGAACATCCACTTCGTCACGAAGAACCGAAAGGAGTCTTTACTCAAAGAATCACCGCTTCGTCACGAAGAACCGAAAGCGTTACGGAGTACAAGAACATCCACTTCGTCACGAAGAACCGAAAGGAGTCTTTACTCAAAGAATCACCGCTTCGTCACGAAGAACCGAAAGCGTTACGGAGTACAAGAACATCCACTTCGTCACGAAGAACCGAAAGGAGTCTTTACTCAAAGAATCACCGCTTCGTCACGAAAAACCGAAAGCGTTACGGAGTACAAGAACATCCACTTCGTCACGAAGAACCGAAAGGAGTCTTTACTCAAAGAATCACCGCATCACAACTCAACCGCACATCCCTTTTTCTTACTATCCTGATCTCCGTTGCCCAGATTACCTATCCGACAATTATCCTTATCATAATCTGCTTCTAACATAGCACAACCGACCCTTACATTTTCCCGACCACGCATTCGTCACTCATTTCGGAATTTAGTTCATTAAAGGACTTCCGAATATACTTTCGAAGTTACGTTTATACATCCATCATCCTATTTTATGTCATAACATACTTACATTTGAAACCTATCCAATCACTGTCAGCGCAATAATCGTGCCGTACAACATACTTATAGCTTGGGTATGAATTCTCTATGGTCATCACACTATATTCATAACAACGGAAACCTAGCGTGTAGCTCGTGGATCTATAACATGGATTTGACATCAATAACCATATAGATGAAACCCTTAACATACTCATATATGCGATAGCACTACCATAGCACAAGATATCCATAACCACATAGATACCGGAAAGCAAGCATCATTAATAAACACATCATACAAGTAGTTATACAATCTGCCAGGAATTAATTTTACTATGTCGACTGAATTGATAAGATTTATTTGGGCATGATAAATTGATTTGTAGATCAAACTCAAAACTAGAACATTGTAGATAATTGGATTAGCTTCATGTACAAAAAAAATCTAACTTCAATTGCATTTTTGAGCTACTCAAAATATTTATTTTACTTAGACATTTCTATATTTTCGGACTGCTCTGTCCCAGATTTATAGTACTGCGTTGCATGTGCATTTCACCTATTAAGGAGTCATTTTTAGACTAGGCTATAGAAGAGTTATTTGTAGATAAATGAGTTAGCTTTCACCACAAAAAAATCTAGCTTAATTCGGATTTTTGAGCTGCACAAAACATTCATTTTACTAAACTATGTTCTGCTGAGAGTTTCAGTTTCTCAGATTTAAAGTACTTCGTTGCATATACATTTCACCTATGAAAAAGTGATTTTCAGACTGAGCTATAGAAGAGTTATTTGTAGATAAATGAGTTAGCTTTCTCCACCAAAAAACCTAGCCTCATTCTCATTTTTGAACTGCTCGAAATGTTTGTTTTACTAAACAACACTCTGCTGGAAGTTTCTGCTTCCCAGATTTGAAAATTTATCTTGCATGGCATGGATCTCTCAAACTATCAACATCAAGCACTTAATAAAACATTACTACATGCTATATAGGTTCTAAAGTGAGTTAGAATACTCACATAAACTTGAAATTGAGCTTGGGCTTTGGATTTGAGCTTAGGAAGCTTGAACACAACCTCAATGGTGGAGACTTCTTCCTAGTTCTTCTTCTCCATCTCCATGCATCTCTTATCTCTCCATGGAGTTCATCTCCTAGCTCTCTCTAACTCTATATGCTGATTGTAAAATGACCAAGAGTCTAATGCATGAATATAGGCATCCTTATATAAAGAAAGGAAGGGATTATGTGTCACCATGCATGCTTGCATGGTGTGCATGTATGGACAAGTGTCCTAGAGGTGGACAAGTGGCAAGGGAGGTGGTGCCATGTGGTGCATGGGCTGCCATGTGGCCGACCATGTGGGGTCCACCTCGAGTTTTGTGCCACTACCTCGGTTTGCGTGCAAAAGTTTCTTGTTATGCGTGTCGATCTCGGTTTACGTGCAGACAGGTATTATTTCTGATGTTCGGGTCCAGGTACAGGACTAAGTTAAGTCTAATTACGGTCGAGTCGGTGCAGTGATTATAGTCTAATTAGTAATTACATTACACTGATATAGTCACACAAATAAAATAATAATATAATAATAGACCAGATATAGAAATTCATAAAACTCGTATTATTGCACGTAGAGAAATTACAGGTATTACATCTTCTACCACCTATTACAGGATTTCGTCCTCGAAATCAGAATGAGCTAGTACTATACAGAGATGGAAACTTCTCTCGCATCTCCGATTCTGGCTCCCAAGAAACTTCTCCTTCATCATGATGCTTCCACTGAACCTTTACCAGTGGAATCTCTTTGCTTCTTAGCTTCTTAATTCCGTGATCCATAATTCTTACAGGTCCTCCGACGAGTGTAGCATTGTTGTTTACTGTAATATCTTTGAAGTCGATCTCATGTGCCGGGTTATGAAGACATTTCCTTAGCATGCTTACATGGAATACGTTATGAACTCCCGACATCTTGGGTGGTAACGCCAATCTATAGGCGACTTTTCCTACGCGATCCAGAATTTCAAATGGTCCAATGTAGCGTGGCAATAGCTTTCCCTTCTTCTGTCCAAACCTTACAATGCCTCAAGCCGGAGAAACTTTCGATTACACATGATCTCCAACTCTAAATTCCAGATCTCGACGTCATTTTTCCGCGTAGTTTCTTGTATCTGCTTTGCGATGCTTTCATCCTTTCCTTTTATCCGTCAGTCTATGGATGAAATGCAGAACTTAGCGTCAGAGACGTTCCCATTGCTTTTGGAAGACTCTCCCAAAATTCTAGTAGTGAATCTCGAATTACATTCTGATACGATTGACACCGGTACTCCATGTAGTCGCACAACCTGTTGCTGGTATACTTGACTCATCTTCTCGATACAATAGGTCATGTTGTAGGTAGTAAAATGGGCTTATTTGGTCAGCCGATCAACAAATACCCAAATAGCATCATGGTTCTGCTGAGATCTCGGCAATCCCACAACAAAATCCATGGTGATATGCTCCTATTTCCATTCTGGGATTGGTAGCAATTGTAGTAATCCTAGAGGTCATTGGTGTTTCTCCTTGACTTGCTGACAAGTAGGGCACTTGGCTACATATTCTACGACCTCACTCTTCATGCCTTTCCACCAAAAGTTCCTTTTTAAGTCTTTGTACATCTTGGTTCCGCCGAGGTGTATGGTCATTCTCGACTTATGTGCTTCATCCAGAATGTCTTTCCTCAAACCATCCGTGTCGGTTACACATAACCTTTCCTTAGATCTGAATGCTTCGTCTGTTCCAATATTCCACTTAGTCGGATTCTTTGCTTTCGCCTTCTCAAACCATTTTCTCAATCCCTCATCCTTCTTTTGAGCTTCGAGTATTCGGTTAATGAGGGTTGGCTCCACCATAAGACATCCAAAAGGTCGTTCAATACCTGGTCTTGAAGTCTGAAAGTCAAATTCCGTTAAAGCTTCTAAGGCTTTCCATTCCCTGATTAAAAATGAGGCGATTAACCTTTGGGGTTTTCTACTTAGAGCATCTGCGACTACATTGCCTTACCGGGGTGGTATTGCAAATTAAAGTCGTAGTCCTGAAGTAGCTCCATCCAACGTCGTTGTCTCATGTTTAATTCCTTTTGAGAGAACAGGTATTTCAAGCTTTTGTGGTCTGAGAATAGGTCAAACTTCTCTCCGTAGAGGTAGTGCCTCCAAATCTTAAGTGCAAAGACAATTGCAGCCAATTCCAGATCGTGTGTAGGGTAGTTTAATTCATGTAGCTTTAATTTCCTGGATCCGTAAGCGATCACCTGACCATTCTGCATGAGTACACATCCTAGTCCTTGATATGAAGCGTCACTGTAGATAGTGTACTGTTCACCACTCTTGGGTATGGCTAGCACTGGCGCTGAGGTCAACCTCTCCTTTAATTCCTGAAAGGCGCGTTCGTGCTTGTCCTTCCACTCAAACTTTATGTCCTTCTTTGTTAGTCCGGTTAAAGGAGACGCGATCCTTGAAAAAAAACCCTCTACGAATCTCCTGTAGTATCCAGCCAATCCAAGGAAACTTCGTACTTCCGATGCGTTGGTTGGTCTATTCTAACTAGAAACTGCGTCCGTCTTGGTTGAGTCCACTGAAATTCCGTTCTGTGAGACTACATGTCCCAAGAATTTGACTTCTTTCAGCCAAAACTCACATTTACTGAACTTAGCATAGAGATGATTTTCTCTAAGTGTCTGAAGTGCAATCTTTACATGCTTCTCGTGTTCTTCATCACTCTTTGAATAAATAAGGATGTAGTCGATAAACACGATGATGAATTGATCCAAGAAGGGTCTGAACACCCGATTCATCAAATCCATGAATACCGCCGGGGCATTAGTTAATCCAAAAGGCATAACTAAGAACTCGTAGTGCCCATATCTTGTTCTGAAAGCTGTTTTCGGTATATCTTCCGACCGGACAAGTAACTGATGGTACCCAGATCGTAAGTCAATCTTCGAAAAGGTCGTCGCTCCTTGTAGTTGATCGAACAAATCGTCTATCCTGGGAAGCGGGTACTTGTTCTTAATAGTAACCTTATTCAACTCTCTGTAGTCGATACAGAGTCGAAGATTTCCATCCTTCTTTCTAACAAATAGAACCGGGGCTCCCCAAGGTGACGTGCTCGGTCTGGTGAGTCCAAGATCTTCTAAATCTTGTACTTGCTTCTTCAGCTCCAGCATTTCCATTGGGGGCCATACGATAAGAAGCCTTGGATATCGGTGTCGTTTCGGGTATCAACTCAATACAAAAGTCGATCTCGCGCTTTGGTGGTAATCCAGAAATGTCCTGAAAGACATCCTCATAGTCTCGGACTATCGGAATCCGAGCGATCGTCAAATCTGAGCCTGTAGTTTCCATAGCGGCTAAACGACTTGTAAGGAAGGCGTCACTAGTAGGGTTGCATTGAAAACTAAAGGGTGCACTTCCAGGTACTAAAAATGTGATCGACCTACCAGCACAATCTAACTTTGCATGATACTTAGTAAGCCAGTCAAATCCTAAGATTACGTCGAATTCCTTCATTGACAGAACAATTAAGTCTGCATATAGGTTCCTATCCTCCAATGTCAAAGTACAGTCCTTGCACACCTTTCCTAGCTTCACGGTCACTCCCAAAGGTGATACCGCGTTCAAGGCTACCTCAAGTGCTTGGGGTACTAAACCCAATCGTCGTACAATCTCAAAGGCAATAAACGAATTCGTAGCACCCGTATCAAGAAGTACTTTAACTCTACTAGCATATAATGAGAGTGTACCTTCCAAGTTCTGCTGTTCCTTTTCATCATAGCCAGCTGCCTCGGGTATGATAGCATTGAGTCAAGCCTTACCAGCTTGGCCTTGAGTAGTAGGCCCATGATAGTTTCCTTTTGGTGCCTTACATTCTCTGCTCATGTGTCCCCTCTTGCCACAGTTGTAACAGACAACATTAATTCGATAATTGTCCCTGGGGACTGTGCAGTCTCGAGCCATGTGTCCGGGGATCCCACATTTAAAACATCCATCCCTGTTGTTCTCGGTAGTAGTGGTCGATACTTGTGGTACAGGAGGTACTACGTTCTTGTCTCGGGGAAGTGTGGGTCCTGGTTTCTTACTGCTGTTCCATGGGCGCTTGTTTCCTTGGAACTGAGTCACAGGTCTTCCTCGTGTTCGTTCCTAAGCTGAGGTGGCTGACTTGTCATATGTTTGTGTGTTATGAACCTAACTGAATAACTACTGGTTACCCTCCAGTCCTAACTATGGTTACAAGATATATAAATGATATAAGGTATAGCTAACAATTCTAATATGAGTATATATCAAATAAATACATTTCATCAAGTAGAGGAAACAAATCTTTATAGATAACTTCAAATATTTACATAGAAAGGCTACACGCTACCACTAGTTTGTGTTATATGCCTGGGTACATACTATACACACAAAAAGATGGGCTACTAGTCCTAACACAAGTAAAGCTCTAGATCCTGGGAGTCCTATCAAAAAAAATCCTTCATATCTGACTTATATGGTAGAACATCATCAAAGATTGGAATCTCCATAGGTGGAACCCAGTCCAAGTACGGGTCAAACTTAACAACCATCTCATCTTCATCCTAATCCAAAGGCTCTATATCTACATCCTTAGAGTCATACTCAACCTCTGGATTTCCAGCCTCCATGACTATCATTGCTTCCCCCTCACCAGCACCCTCTGTTGGGTCAACATCCTCGGCTAGGTCAATACCCACTGCTGGGTCAATCTCCTCATCAACCCCATCCTCCATATCCATCCGGGATGTAACAAGGTACCATGCTAATCACAAAACTATCTTAAGGTTCATATCTTAAGTGTGTAGGACAATCGGTGGACACTTCTTAACCTAAAGCTTTGATACCAAAAATCCCTGTCACGCCCCGGCGTAGCCAAAATATGGAAAAATTTAAAATTTTCATCTTGGACCCTGAGGCACGTGACTGGTTACAGTACCGAATTGTCCATGACCAGATAATAATATTTAAACGATATAATAAAAAGATAAAACCATCATACTTACTGGAATATATTACAAAGAGAAGTCAAAGTACTTAGCTAGTTAATACATCATTATAAATACATCAGAGTCTTATGGCTCTCGGCCTTACAAAACTATTACAAAATATATGCTAAGTCTTCTGGTTATAATCAAAACATTTACAGAGGATAACTGCTAGTCTTCTCTCTAACTAGCATAACCATAGCCATCTTCGGTGTACTCTTCCTCCGCGTTCTCCGCTTACGTAGCATCATAACCCGCGTACTCGACTACGTATTCGATAGGAATACAAACAATTCAGGAGACCCGTCTAGACATTCTTAATGCCACTACCATTCATTTCTAACATCCGACATCATTTACAAACCCAAAGTGTCCCTTGCTAACCAAACCATCTTTCATCAACCACTTCATCTTTCATCAACCAAAACATCTTTCATCAACTACTTCGTCTTTCATCAACCAAAACATCTTTCATCAACCACTTCGTCTTTCATCAACCCAAAACATCTTTCATCGACCAAAACATCTTTCATCAACCACTTCGTCACGAAGAACCGAAGTGTTAAGGAGTGCAAGAACATCCATTTCGTCACGAAGAACCGAAAGGAGTCTTCACTCAAAAATCACCGCTTCGTCACGAAGAACCGAAAGCGTTACGGAGTACAAGAACATCCATTTCGTCACGAAGAACCGAAAGGAGTCTTTACTCAAAGAATCACCGCTTCGTCACGAAGAACCGAAAGCGTTACAGAGTACAAGAACATCCACTTCGTCACGAAGAACCGAAAGGAGTCTTTACTCAAAGAATCACCGCTTCGTCACGAAGAACCGAAAGCGTTACGGAGTACAAGAACATCCACTTCGTCACGAAGAACCGAAAGGAGTCTTTACTCAAAGAATCACCGCTTCGTCACGAAGAACCGAAAGCATTACGGAGTACAAGAACATCCACTTCGTCACGAAGAACCGAAAGGAGTCTTTACTCAAAGAATCACCGCTTCGTCACGAAGAACCGAAAGCGTTACGGAGTACAAGAACATCCACTTCGTCACGAAGAACCGAAAGGAGTCTTTACTCAAAGAATCACCGCTTCGTCACGAAGAACCGAAAGCGTTACGGAGTACAAGAACATCCACTTCGTCACGAAGAACCGAAAGGAGTCTTTACTCAAAGAATCACCGCATCACAACTCAACCGCACATCCCTTTTTCTTACTATCCTGATCTCCGTTGCCCAGATTACCTATCCGACAATTATCCTTATCATAATCTGCTTCTAACATAGCACAACCGACCCTTACATTTTCCCGACCACGCATTCGTCACTCATTTCGGAATTTAGTTCATTAAAGGACTTCCGAATATACTTTCGAAGTTACGTTTATACATCCATCATCCTATTTTATGTCATAACATACTTACATTTGAAACCTATCCAATCACTGTCAGCGCAATAATCGTGCCGTACAACATACTTATAGCTTGGGTATGAATTCTCTATGGTCATCACACTATATTCATAACAACGGAAACCTAGCGTGTAGCTCGTGGATCTATAACATGGATTTGACATCAATAACCATATAGATGAAACCCTTAACATACTCATATATGCGATAGCACTACCATAGCACAAGATATCCATAACCACATAGATACCGGAAAGCAAGCATCATTAATAAACACATCATACAAGTAGTTATACAATCTGCCAGGAATTAATTTTACTATGTCGACTGAATTGATAAGATTTATTTGGGCATGATAAATTGATTTGTAGATCAAACTCAAAACTAGAACATTGTAGATAATTGGATTAGCTTCATGTACAAAAAAAATCTAACTTCAATTGCATTTTTGAGCTACTCAAAATATTTATTTTACTTAGACATTTCTATATTTTCGGACTGCTCTGTCCCAGATTTATAGTACTGCGTTGCATGTGCATTTCACCTATTAAGGAGTCATTTTTAGACTAGGATATAGAAGAGTTATTTGTAGATAAATGAGTTAGCTTTCACCACAAAAAAATCTAGCTTAATTCGGATTTTTGAGCTGCACAAAACATTCATTTTACTAAACTATGTTCTGCTGAGAGTTTCAGTTTCTCAGATTTAAAGTACTTCGTTGCATGTACATTTCACCTATGAAAAAGTGATTTTCAGACTGAGCTATAGAAGAGTTATTTGTAGATAAATGAGTTAGCTTTCTCCACCAAAAAACCTAGCCTCATTCTCATTTTTGAACTGCTCGAAATGTTTGTTTTACTAAACAACACTCTGCTGGAAGTTTCTGCTTCCCAGATTTGAAAATTTATCTTGCATGGCATGGATCTCTCAAACTATCAACATCAAGCACTTAATAAAACATTACTACATGCTATATAGGTTCTAAAGTGAGTTAGAATACTCACATAAACTTGAAATTGAGCTTGGGCTTTGGATTTGAGCTTAGGAAGCTTGAACACAACCTCAATGGTGGAGACTTCTTCCTAGTTCTTCTTCTCCATCTCCATGCATCTCTTATCTCTCCATGGAGTTCATCTCCTAGCTCTCTCTAACTCTATATGCTGATTGTAAAATGACCAAGAGTCTAATGCATGAATATAGGCATCCTTATATAAAGAAAGGAAGGGATTATGTGTCACCATGCATGCTTGCATGGTGTGCATGTATGGACAAGTGTCCTAGAGGTGGACAAGTGGCAAGGGAGGTGGTGCCATGTGGCCGACCATGTGGGGTCCACCTCGAGTTTTGTGCCACTACCTCGGTTTGCGTGCAAAAGTTTCTTGTTATGCGTGTCGATCTCGGTTTACGTGCAGACAGGTATTATTTCTGATGTTCGGGTCCAGGTACAGGACTAAGTTAAGTCTAATTACGGTCGAGTCGGTGCAGTGATTATAGTCTAATTAGTAATTACATTACACTGATATAGTCACACAAATAAAATAATAATATAATAATAGACCAGATATAGAAATTCATAAAACTCGTATTATTGCACGTAGAGAAATTACAGGTATTACAATGCGTCTAGATAGTTGAAAACACACGAGATAAATTATTCGAGTCACTATCTAGAATTGGCTACGGTAATTTATGCTTTGAAGATTTAGAGGCACTACTCATATGGTGAGAAGTGTGAGATCTTCACGGATTACAAGAGCTTGAAATACATTTTCATGCGACGAGACTTGAACATGTGATAGAGAAGATGGTTAGAGTTAATGAAGGATTATGATCTTTCAATTGAGTATCATCCAGGAAAGGCTAATGTAGTAGCCGATGCGTTAAGCCGAAAGACAACAGGGAACTTAGCCGACGATCTAACACAACAAAAAGAATTGGTTAAGGAAATGGAATGCTTGGAGTTAGATGTAATTCCAGGGACGAGTGGTGGTTTTATGATGGCAATCATAGCTCATCCAGATATCATCGATGAGATCAGAGTAGAACAATTCACGGATTATTACTTATGTAAGATGAAAGACAAGATACCTTTGGGAAAATGACCTGGCTTTACATTGGAGCAAGGGGTATTGATGCTTGGAAATTGATTGTGTGTACTGAATTTGAAAGACATGAAGGAGAGAATCCTAGAAGAGGCATATAGTACTAATACTTAGTTCATCCGAGAAGTAACAAGATGTACCAGAACTTGCGAGAAAACTTTTGGTGGAAAGGTATGAAACGGGAAGTTGCTAAGTATGTTTTTGAGTGTACGGCATGTCAACAAGTCAAAGCAGAGAGACAAGTACCTGCCGGACTACTACAACCATTGCTTGTGTCAAAGTAAAAATGGGATGAGATCACGATGGATTTTGTATCCAGATTTCCATGATCGCCTAATAGGAACGACAAAATTTGGATTATAGTTAATAGATTGACAAAATTAGTTCATTTCCTATCAATCAAGATGACTAAATCGTCTAAATAGAAGAAATGTATGTGAAGGAGATTGTATGACCTCACAGAGTTTCAACAGTGATTGTATCTAATCGTGATAGTAGTTTTACGTCGAGGTTTTGGGGAATTCTATAGAAGGCTATGGGTTCTAAGTTGAGTTTCAGTACTGTATGTTATCCTCAGACCGATGGACAGTCAGAGCGAATGATTCAGACAGTAGAGTATATGCTTTGATTGTGTGTTCTAGACTTCGGAAGTGATTGAGAGAAGCATTTTCCATAATTGAATTTGCTTACAATAACGGTTTTCAATCAAGTATTGGGATGGTACCTTCTGAAGCTTTGTATGGATGTAAGTGTCGTTCACCGGTTTGTGGGACCGAAGTTGAAGAAAGAAGATTGTTAGACCTGAGATAGTACAATTGACTACCGAGAAAGTAAAGCTAATCCAGGAGCGGCTTAAGGTAGCTCAGAGTCGTTATAAGAGTTTTGTGGACTCTAAGCAACAACTGATGACGTTCGAAGTAGGAGACTTTGTGTATTTGAGGTATCATCTTCAAAAGGCATTGAGCAATTTGGGAAGAGGGGAAAGCTCAATAATCTACATAATTCTTTGAAGAATAGTTTTTTTTTTCAAAAGACTTTAAGGAACTTTTAGTGTGCTGTAGGTGATTTTGCATGGACTTGTATAGAATGCTCGGAACTCCCTAGACTTAAAGGGATTTATTGAATTCTCTAGGGTCTTTTAGAGATGTGCAGAATATTATAAGTAGGGTCACATTCTATAAAGATTACTTTATTAGGAGGTCCAAAAATTCTAAAATATTATCATGATTTTCTATTCCATTGGATGATCGCCCCTTATATATATCCTGGCCATTGACTGTACTAACTATTATTTATAAGTAGGGTGACCTTCATCAAAATCATTCAAGAATTATAAAGTTTCGGACAGAGATAAGTTCCCTAATTTAATTACCATAACACAACCCCTAAACCTTTTTAGTGGTAAGGATAAGAGACAAATAACATTTATCCTATCCAATATTTGGTGGCACGATCGGACAAGATAAAATAATCCTAAACTAGAATTTTATCCCATGGAGAGTGCGATAACTCTAACCCATGGTGTTAAAAAGTAATAATTTAGTTATTATCCGGAATTTATATCTGAGCACGTTCCAAACACAATACAAACATAACATCTTATCAGACCAAATTATTATCCTATCCTATTCGCTAGTTTTATCTGGACTGCCAAAGGCGTAATAGAATAGGGGGCTTAATTAAATTTTTAGGAGGCTTAACTTAAATATAACTTTCTTTCATAGGGTAGATAAAAAAAAGTTCAAAACATAGGGCTCCCCTTGTCCCTACATAAATCTACCCCTGCCAGCAACGGTGTTAGCGATCTCTTACGACTTGGATTTGGGTAAGTTCTTTTGACCTCATTTATTTTTTTGGGTAAATGACACTCATAATTGTCAAATCGGGATTCGTATCATGAATCAAAATGAGATTAGTGAATTGAATCGGGATTCGCGATCGTGAATCATAAGATTCAGATACAAATTTTTTACAAAAAAAATCGATTAAATGATAGAGAAAACTATTTGATGAAAAAAAAAAGAGGACAATTGTATAATAATGTAAAACACATCCTCCATATTAAGAAATTAAATATTATATTATACAGGGTTGTGACCATCTTTTTTTCTTAAAAATTTAGTCAAATGGAGAACTCACAAACAGAGTTAACAGCTCTCGGTCGGGCTTCGTTTTAGTTGTTTGTGTTGATAAATATTATATATATTTGTGATATTTATCTAATAAGAATATGGAGGCTGGGTAAACTGAATTCTCAAAAATAAACAAAAAAAAATTGGAAAAAAAGGTTTTAATGTCTATGTCTCAGCAGTTGAACCAACCATGCTTAGTTTGGTTTGTATGTGTTAATGTATGTTCTAAATGTTACGTTATACCTATATAGTGGGAATACAGAGGATGACTCCACTGAATTTCAAAGAAAAAAATGGAAAAGAAGACCACCTCTCTTGTCAATAGAGAGAGTGGTGGTAGATTGTTATTAGTATATTATATTAGTTGTGAATTTTGTCTCTTACACAGGTTATTTTATTAATATGTATGTTTATGTTCATATATTATATCACCTGGGTTGAAATCTGTAACCAAAAAAAAAAAGAGACAAAAAAAAATTTGGTCAAAATTCTCTCGCCTGAATCGCATTGTATCATAAAAATGTATCGAATCGCACGATACATCTGCGATTATTGTAGGGCTTTGATCCGTATATGCGATGCAAATCGAAAAGGTATTGTATCGTATTGAATTGTATGATATGTATTGCGTATCATACTATTTTAACAACAGAGATTACACTGACCTTCCTCAAGGTATGTCTGAATTACATTGTCACACCTTGGAGTAGCAAAAATGAGGAAACTTTAATTTCCTTTTTTGCACTCATAGGGAATGACTGATTGAAAATCGTCATGTCCTCTAACAACTATGAACAATATAATAACAAGGGAGAATTGCTAATTCTAAAACATAACTCAACTTCAATTTTAATATTAAAACGATTACAGAACACCAGTTACAATACTAATACAACAGACTATTACGAATACACGATGCTGACGACTATCTTCCGTCTTCAGCCTAGCTCTACACCTCCAGTGTTCCTTGACATCTACTCTCATGTCTGACCTGTCGTCTAACCAACCTACAAGGAAATCTGAACGTTGGATTGTCCAGGGCATAATATGCCATCAGCTTTGAACCAAAGTTGAGTGAGCGTTCACAACCATATTCACTTCCAATATACATAAAGCAACCACTCACTCGTGTTAATATTCAGCATCTTAGGAGGCGATT
Source organism: Hydrangea macrophylla (assembly GCA_033977485.1). Taxonomy (NCBI): domain Eukaryota; kingdom Viridiplantae; phylum Streptophyta; class Magnoliopsida; order Cornales; family Hydrangeaceae; genus Hydrangea; species Hydrangea macrophylla. The sequence continues at coordinate 38,891,158 of CM066990.1, forward strand.
AGTCTCTTATCAAATGATGTATCTCCTATGGGCATACCAAAGGTATCAACCAACTTATTATACAATCACACAAACATTCACAATTAACTAACTAACGAAATTAATATATTTCATAACATGCTTGTTTGGTTCTTAAAATCATATCAACTTATCTCGTATTATTTCATTTCGTTATTCTCATTATGTGTACTCAATGCAACCTAAACCCAAACTCTGGGATATGAAATCCTACGATCAATGCAACTCAATTATGTCAAGTTATAGAACCCACAATGACAAGAAACTCTGAACTTGCTTTCATGTAACTTGCTCCATAACTCAAACCACGCTTCTACTACACACTCTGATACTCATTTTATATTTTGTTTTGTCATGACCCACGAGCAATGGCACTAGGGTGTGTATATCCACCTAATCCAAAATAGCACGATGGAGAATCGACACAATTGTCTATGCAATCGTTGATAATTCACCACACAGATGAGTTGCACGTCATAATACTAACTACGAATTTGCAAGAATGACAGCAAACCCATACACCATGTGTACCATCCCAACAAACCCACCAAGATGGATGGCACATTAGTAATTGACTAGCGCATGAAATACATCACGACGGCAAACCCACACAGCGTGTGTACTATCTTTGGCAAACTGGCTCAAACGACTAGTACATTAATTAGCGCATTAACTGCTAAACGGTACGACGACAAATCCACTCAAACGTATGTACCATCTCTGGCAAAATCCAAATGGACGACTGGCACATTAATAGCTCTAACTAATCTCTTATTACTACAATCACATATCTGAACTTCACTTTCTCATTCTCACATATACTTATCATTGTGCAAAGCTTTATAATCATAACAACTCATGACTCACAATGATTCTGACAACGTCGACTCACGACTCATGAATCACAATGATTACACAGACGTTGACTCATGACTCCCAAGAATCCCCAAACACATTGAATCACGACCTCACTTGACCAGAGTCACTGACATCGACTACGTATACGTTGATACCATAATGTGATATTCAATTACATGATTCTTTATAACATAACTACATTAGAGGCCACGTATAAATAAAACCATTTACATGTTCTTTATGGTCGGAGTCACCGACATCGACTATGAGTATGTTAATACCATAATGTGATATTCAATAACATGATTCTTGATAACATAACTACATTAGGTACCACATATAAATAAAACCATTTACATGCTCTTTATTTTCATTAGAAAATTTAGACATGGTTATCGAAGCAGTACCAGCTACATATTTACATAACCACCATCAGCACATTAATCATACAACCTATCATCCACAAGCAACTATCCATCACATCATACACATGACTTATATATATTCTTTCACATATAGTTCTCTTCTTTTACTTTTTGTAAATATAACATAGTAGTGTGTAACATGCTTATCTCATAGCAATTGATTCCATAACATACTCTACATATATGTTAAAGCACATTAACTTGCAGTTATAGCATGACAGTCATAAATATAACTTTTATATATCACATACAAATACTCTAGCAGTTCTTATGTACATGAGGAGTGAGGTTAGAAAAAATTACCTCGATGTCTTAATAAGTCATGCGTCCACAATTCATATTTAGGTCGAGGTTCCTACAATGCATATGATAATGTAGTGGTTAAATGTGTGTTCTCAAAGAAAGGGCAGAATGCTAATTCATACTGAAGAACAAACACATGGGCAAGAACTCCACCTAAGGGGAGTCAAACCTCGGGGTGGAAATTTTCGACCCGATACGAAAATATACGGGTTTGGGTGACTCGTATAAGGGCACGGGTCATAAACGAATCAACCCATTTGACACGATTAATAAACGGGTTTAAGCGGGTCAACCCGTCTAACCCGTTTGACCCGATTAAGTATTTAAGTGCAGTTATGGCATTTTTTTAGTTCTAAAAATAATTTTTATTAATCTGAAAATCTAAAATACAAATAATATAAATAAGAATTATAAAAAAAATTTAAAAATTGTAAAGAAAAATTCCTTTTTTTTTTTTGCTCCCAAAGCAAAAAAAAAAAAGAGTAATTACCAACTTACCAAACAAGTAAATCTACATGTAATAATTAATAACTAATGTAATAAAAAAATAATTATTAATAACTAATAAGTTTACAATAGTTTTATAATAGTTGGATATTGCTATATTTGTAGTATTTTGGTATTTAAGATGATATGTAATACGTATTAATAATTGATACATTTGATGGGAAGACTTATTTGTGTTTTTAATAAGGCTGTAAGCTTATTTTTAATAACTGAACCGATCGGTTCAGTTTTCTTAAAATTACCTACAACTAAAAAATCGATCCGACCGCCCAAATTGGGAAAATCGACCAAAAGTCAAAAAATCGATCGAGCCAACCACTTCGGCTGGTTTTCAAAACATGGAAAAATCGAAAAAATAATAATAAAAAGATCAAAATTTGAACCGAACCGATGACACTCTACACGAGTTAAACGGGTGACCCGTGTATGACCCGGCACAATTATGACACGACACGATTTAACACGTTAAGAATGACACGATAATGACCCGGCACGATAATGACCTGACACGTCCCGATTGCCACCCCTAGTCAAACCCTTCTCCTTCCCACCAGAGAGAAGAATGTGATACGACTAGACCAAATGATCATTGGTCAAATGGCAGTCTTTCTAATGTTTTCAAAAATGGTACTACTCTTATCTATATCTATTTTTTTTAAATTACAAAACAAATTTCAAATTATTATTTTAAATAATCAATTGCTCTTAACTAATCATCACATTTTTTTCGTTCCCTCTTTAAAACTAAAAATTCACACACATACTCTCCAAAATTTTGCAATTGATAGTTCATGATTATGTATATAAGTGCACGTTAAAGCGAGGAAGAGGGAAATGTAAAGAAAGTGATCTAAGTGGTAGAGTAAGCCTAGTGATTTTGTGTTGTTTAGACAATTGCTTATGGCTACTCTTTTAAATATATTTTGCATGAAATGGATTATGTTTCACCTTATTTTGCCCCATGTTTGTTCTTCAGTCGGAATGAGTGGCCGTTGTTGGCTTTGTAGTGGGCTATTGTGGGGATTTGGGTTGGGTTGGGTTGGGTTGGGTTGGGGTTAAGGGGGTGTATGGTGTGTGTGTGTGTGTGTGTGTGTGTGTGTGTGTGTGTGTGTGTGTGTGTGTATCCAATCATAATCTAGGTAAGTATTAAAAAAAATTGGTCTCCACCATTTTCCTCCTCCGTTTGATAAAACTGAAAATTTTAGGGCTTGCTTGGTAACATTTCCTGTTTTCAGTTTTTAGTTTTTTAAAAATGAAAACCAATTTTCATTTTTTTAATTAATAATGAAAAGAAAAAAATTTGTTTGATAACATTGTTGGTTTTTTAAAAACTCAGGAATTGTACCTCACCAAAATACATTTTTGATGCAAAATGTTATTTTAATAATGTATTGTCATATGTTTTTCCCATAGTCTGAATATTCATTATTCTGCTCACTAAACTGTATTAAACTTATCGATTTGATTACTCTGTTAGAGTGCAATTTTGAGGATTTGGGTAATCAAATAGGTGGTATTGTATCAATTTGATTGAGTAATGCTATGCTCCTAAATTTAAATCCCATATTTTGGTCTCAAATATTTTGGCATTGTAAAAAAAAAAGCAAAAAGTTTTAATCACCAATCACAAGCCATCAATGGTGGTTGTATTGCCACATCTCATACTGACTATCTAACTTCCCTTTCTCTCTTTCTTTCTCTCTCATTTGTTTTCTCTTTCCTCTTTCCCCCCATTGGCACACCACCGACTGAACCTGTTTGTGTCTCTCCCAATTTGATCAATGTAAGTTGGATGGTTTGAACTTATTCAGACATACACACACACACACACACACACACACATATATATATATACGGTTGGGCTAAATACACCCACATATTTGCTATCTACACTCACAAATCTTTACTTTAATCTTTTGTAAACAGTAAAATGGGATATACCCAAAATACCATTTCCTTCTCTCTCTCTCTCTCTCTCTCTCTCTCTCTCTCTCTCTCCCCTCTCTTCTTTCTCGATCCTCTCTCGCTCTTCTCTTTTTACTGTAGTCTCAATCCACCACCCGTACTGCTACCATGATCAACCCCACTACCCCTCGTTCCACCACGATTAGTAACTTACCGACCTCCTCCATTGATGATCGACCACCTTCGCTGCCACTCAACGACTATCTACCACAGGCACCACCCCTCTCGGCCACTACTCAATTGTGATGGTTTGAACAATTCGTGTAATGATTTGTAGTTTTTGATTTGAGATTTCTTTCTCATTAACCTGCTAATCGATTAACTTCTCGATTAGACAAGCTCGAGCTTGTTGGAGGCGAATCATCTATTAGACTTCAATGGTACTGGTGGATTTTGATTGGAAATTGGTGTATTCAGCATTGCTTTGTTCCTTTGTGAAGTTTCAATATATTTTTTCATGTATATATATTAAGATTTATATATATGCGTGTATATACAATACTTGATAGAGATGACAAAGAAAAAGAAAATGATGAACAAGGAGAGATACACATCAGAGCAGGATTTGGTTCGCCTCTTGTTCATAAGATAGCTCACTTGAAGAACTGGGGTGTTCTTTGTTGGGTAGATTCAAGATTTCCTTTAGGTTTTCCATAAAACTCAAAAAAAGGCATATGATGAAGAACTGAAACAAACCACCTCTCAGAAATACCCTAAATTTTGAGCAATAACCCATTAATGATGTCCTTCAAACTTCCAAAATTCAGAGCTCAAAGAGCCTATAACCGCCAAAATTGTCCAACATCAGCAAAAGAACAAACAGTGGTGTTGGGTGGGTTGAGGCGTGATGGATTTAAGTTTCAAAAACTTAAATATTATGCACAGCGGAAAAAAATAGTTCAAAAATTTGATTGGAATGTGAGATCTACTTCTTATCAATCTATAGATGCGTAGAGACAAGAATATACCTTTATGTCTTGAACCCAATTCAGATTGTCTTCTTTCTTTAATGTTCATCAACTTCCTCCAAATAATCTTCACCTTTGTGTCTCCTTGAATACTTCCCAAAGAGGCTAGGGTTTGTCGGAACCCTAATAGAAAGGAAGGGAAAGCCTAGAAGACTCACAAACAGTCTGGACCTTGTGAGAGCTTAAAAACGACGAATAACCTACTCTGTCTCGCAATTCTTCCTATTTATAAGTTTTATAACCACCTTGGTTTCAATCGATTGAACCTTGTTCAATTGATTGAACCACATTCAATCGATTGAAACTTTTTCAATCGATCGAAATAAATTATGTTCAATGGATTGAAACTTGTTCCATCGATTGAATTATCAATCGATTGAAACTGTTTCAATCAATTGGTTCATCCCCTTATGCCTTTCCAAGTAGTCTTGCAGAGCTAAGAGTGGGATCTCCTAGGTTCTTAATTGTTGGCTTAAAATAGTTGTTAATCCCTACAGTCAAACTCTTTGATCAGCAGATTAACCAACTGATATGTTAACGTTAACTCCACTAGATAACGATAACTGCACTCCGATGCTAAAGAACATATCCGAAGTAGTAACTAGACTTGTACGTTTGTACTAATCTACTTTTACCTTTAGCATTCGTAATCATATTCAAGTAGTTGGATAATTAGTTACTGTTAACCTAAATGATGATTACATCTTCCATTCCTTGTGTTTCATTCACCTCTCATGCTTACCAAATATGTTAATAACTACTTGTGAATAAGACTGCAGTTCTCAATAATCAACTTGGTGACATTTTTAAGGGAATGCTTATTCTTTATTAGATGGTAGATTCTATCTTGACAATATATGTTCACAACCCTATGAACATGACTTACCCAAGATACCTAGGTGTTGATCTTGAAGACCTCACTGATTGGTAAGTCAAAGCAATCACATCCATAGTTTGTATCCATAATCGTCTCAAGATTAAGAACACGTACCTTATATAAGTGATGAGTTCCTATCAACTAATGACAGTTTTAGATGTCAATAGGAAAGCTCAAGGTCCGTCTATATACTAGAAGCACTAGCATATTAACTTAGAATCTCACACTCTAGTGATTGAGATTCATCACTCCATCCAATGGTAGTTAATCATGCTACAACGTATACCTGATGAGATATCCAGTTTCATTATCCATTGTGATAAATTTTAAGTATCAATGAATAGCAATTCGTATCTCATAGGCATGTATCTCATATATACACAAATTATCTACTATGACACTTAAGAATTACAAACAATCATCTCATGAAACATACATAACGAAATGTAATCTGATATCCATCTGTAAAATGTCAATGTCTAATGCATACAGTAATGGTTTGAGGGCACAATCCCAACAAGATGGCGGTACAGAGAAGAGAGAGGACTAGAGAGGGGAGAGAGAGAGGAGGTTAGGGTTAGGGGGAAAGTATATCCCATTTTACTGTTTAACAAAGATTAAAGTAAAGATTTGTGGTTGTATTTAGCACCACCCTATATATATAATATATACACATATCTATATGTGCGGTGAGGCTCTTAAGTGAACTGGGTTGAGTGAACTTACCCAGTGAACTGACTTAAAAGCCAGTTCACTAGGTAAGTTCACTCAACCCAGTTCACGTAAGAGCCTCTCCCTTTATATGTATATCTATATGTATATGCACATACATGTATATATATGATCACTACATATGTATTTCTCTCTATTTGCTCAGAATTGTGATTAGGTGGTTTTGGGGGCCTCGATGACAAGGCCGATGTTCCCTCTGGCAGAATCGTGAGAGTTGACCAAGCGTTTTGGTCTTCAAAATTTAGGAAACGTCTTTTTTCTCATTTTCGATTTTATCCCATATTTTAAAAACAATTTTTGTGGGTAAAAAACTAAATTGTTACCAAACGCATTTTCAGTTCTTGATTCCTAAAAAATAGAAACAAAAATTGAAAACAAAAAAACCTCAACGTTACCAAACAAGCCCTTAATTTTCTGCACCAAATTTAAGTTTTTAAATTTGCTAATAATGAAAATGATGTTTCAATTACTAACATAGACTGCATTCAAGTATTTTGTTCACTAAAATTTTTTTGTTAAAAGTTTTTAGTAGTTCTTGGTTGCCTTTAGCACTAAAACACCGATTGGTCGGTTTAAGGAATTCAAGAAAAGACAAAAATTGAAAATCAACCAAACTAGATTGACCAACTACCTATTAGCTGATTTATTAAAGGAATAGACAAGCCTAAATTGACCGAAAATTGATTGACACCGCCTAAATCGACCTACAGAAATTGAAAGTCAATTTTAATCCTGTGAAATTTCAAAAACAAATCCACCACAAACATTCCTAGGTACACCATATCACACTCACAAAATAAGTGCTAAAAAGCACCTAGTTTATAAATTTTAAATTATTTTTTTTGGCGGCCAGACACATAGGTGGTGTTTGGTGTAACTTCTCATACAAAAATCCATTCCTAAAATGAGCTTTTTAAGATGGACTTTTTTTTTTAAAGAAGTGCTTGTTTGGTGAATAAATGTTTTTTAAATAAAAAGTGCATATAAATCTGCAAATATGCTTGGTGGTAACATCTTAAAAGCAAAAAACTTGTACCTACTTTCTAATATTATTCTTAAAACTAAATGGATATAACATATTATAGTCTATAATTTTATAGCGCAAAATAGTTAACTGAAACAAATTAAAATTATTCATCCATAGCTATCATGCCAAATGTACTAAAAACTGGCACAGAAAAAAATGTATAAGAAAAAACACTTCTAATTACAAAATTTCTGTCAAAAAAAAATCAGGATTCAACTAGGCAATGTAAAATAATAGGGATCGACTAGGTTATGTAATTCAAGTAGGAGATTTGTATAAAGATAACATGAATTATAAAATAAGGAATAAAAGTGTAATTGTGTGTACAAAGTTCCTGACTTCTGGGGAAATGCAAAAATCACAATTTTGAGAAGTCAAGATTTTTTGCTTCTCTAAATGGGCATTCTTGAGATGCACTTCGTTTCAAGAAGTCCATTCACAAACCTCACCAAACGAATTTAGTTCTGTAAATAGACTATCTTTCTTCCAAGTCCATTTCCAAAGATTTTCAAATAATTGGTTTGGCAAACACACCCTTCTTTCAATAAAATCCTAAACAAAATTGATTCTAGTTTCATAATTTCATTTTGTAACATGCGAGCACAAACACACAAAACATCATCGAACTCCCCAAAGTCCAACTTCCCACAACACACCACACGACACCGTTCCCTTTCCGGTTGTCTCTTTCTCACGAATTGCATAGGGCTCCGTTTCCTCTCTTTGTTTGTCTGTCTGTCTGCCTCTCTCTCTCTCTCTCTCTAACTCATTATCGGATCTGAGTTCTGCGAGTTAGTACTTTGATCATCGATACTGTTGTCCGATCTCCCCAAATTCCCATTATTTCTCATGCTATTCCGCATCGTTCTCTCTCTCTCTAAAACCACAGTGATTGTTGATGGACTGATCAAAAACTGAACTCCACTACACACACTTCTAGTCTAGAGAGAGAAACAAACAAACATGGCCGTAGTAGCAAGGGGCATTTTCATTCCAGATAGGAATGCCCGAATAATGAAGAAATCGGCCGACGAAGAAAAAGAAGACGAAGACGAGTGTTTCTACGAGTCTCTTGATCGCATCTTGTCATCGACATCCTCATCTTCTTCTTCGGCCGAGGAGGATGACAATGATGATGATAAAGATCTGATTTTGAATTCGAGTTCGAGTTCGCCCAATTATGCTCTGGACCGTCCGTTGCGAATTCCTAGGTTCTCGATGGACGTATGTGTCCGTTGCGAATCCATAGGTTTTAGATGTGCTAAAGATCCAATTTTTTAGCTAATTTTTTTTAGCTCACTGGATCAACCATGTTCTCTATGAAAGAGAGCTTTATATTTTTTTATTGTTGTTTACATTGAGTTGAGAAATTCACTTTACCTTCCCTCCTCTAATGGAAAAATTATCCCAAGTGACCGTCACACAGTGTAATGGTCACTTGGGATAATTTCTCACTCAAATGGGTCTCATATGTATTAGTTTTTATTATTTTAATTTTGGATAATCTCCCAACTGTATTTCCTCTCTCTCCTCTCACATTTGGAAAATCAAAAAGGTTCTCTACATAACCATTTGGAAAGCCTATTGGAGCTCCAATAAATTGATTCCCCCTTTAAAATAAGAGTAATGCTACACCCACAACCAAAACCATAACCAACACATCTTGGCCCTTAATTTTGGTGGGTCCTGTGTGGGACCCTGTAGACATCCCAATTTTGACCAATTGTCAAATCCGGGGGATGATTACCTCTGAAACCGATGACGACGATGTCCGGAAAAATTCGAAAGTCTTCAAGGGTAATTCAAGCTCTTCAGAAAGTTTCTCAATCTCAAAAAAATTACTAAATTCAGAAAAGAAAGGAGAAAACCAAAGTGTTATGGGAATTTCGGGTGTAACAATGCACATGGAAGAAAAATTGAAGAAAAATATTCAAAATACAAATAAACACACATATATATATATATATATGTGTGTGTGTCTTTCTTCTTTAGAAAATAAATTTGGTTTAAAAGAATTTAAAAAGAAAAAAAAAAGAAAAAAAAAAAATATATATATATAGATAAGAGGATGAGGCGGCACAAGGCGAAGCCGATGGCACTCGCTGAGTGTCATGTCGGCACTCACTAAGTGTAGCGTCGGCAGTCCGTGAGTGCTGGTCTCTTGAGTGACGGACCGGTACTCACTGATTGTCACAGACAACTTAACGAGTGCTGCTGTAGACACCCAATTTTGACCACACTGATAAGATTTAGGGTGGACAACATCTTGGACGATTCGATGATGAAAAGCACCCCATGGAAGGTACTGGATTCAACACAATTGAAAGATCGAATTTCGGAAAGTGACTTCAAGCTCAAAAAAGCCCTTTTCCATGCATAGATCCCGATTTTGTCAAAATCGTCTCTCAGAATTCATATTCACTCAGGGATAGATGAACATAAAGTGTTCTAAACACAGTATTCTAGGTATCCAAAGATTTAATTTTAAAGAAAAGTCCAAAATCGACGCACATTTAAAAGTAATTTTGAAAAAGAAGTCGTTTGATTTCAAAAAGACGACGAAAGTTCCGGAGGACTTCCGGACTTCAATTGAGCTTCAATTTTCATTTTAAAAACTCCTGGAATATTTTTATACTGAAATTCAACTCGATAGCTTTCTAACGGTACATAAACAGACAATTTTCGGACACCAAAAAGCATTTTTACAAAAAATCTGGAAAAATAGTGAACCTAATATTTTAAACAGGGCTTGTAGACAACCAGAGGGTGGAAAAAGTAGGTGGTGGGTCCCACAAAGGGGGTGGCGGGTCCCACCTAAGCCTCTACCCACAAGTTGCCCCCTCTATCGAGCTTTTTGAGTTCCAGACCCTTCTAGAAGCCTCCCACTACGAGAAAATTGCCTGGAAACTGCGTTTAGGCACCGAAATGGCCATTTTAACCCTTTTCTACTCTCTAAAAATCTTGTTTTCACCCTGAAACTTAAGAGTTAAGTTTTCAAAACTCTATATATAGATCTCATGCATCTCATATGAGATCATCTTGAGTGATCTTGGAATATACTAGAGTACTAAAGAGATGAAGTGAATTAATATTAAAATTTTCCTAAACTAATCTCAAGATAATTAGATTAGATGAATTAGACATCAATTGCTTCCCTCAAGCTACCATGGATGAGTGCTTGAAGAGCTTGAAGAACACTTGAAGAAAAAGATCCTTCAAATCAATTTTGATTGCATAATTGAGAATCCTCCAAGAGGTAAGCATCCAATTTATCTCTAATTCCTACTTTTGTATATAGATCTATAAGCCTTGGATCTAGTTTAGTTTTATTTCATTTGTTAGAGCACTCAAATTCTCTCTCTTTTGTTCTTCACACACTCACATAGCTAGATCCAAGTCTCTTTTAATTTTGTTGATAATTCTTAAATTAGAGATTGATTTTCACTTTGGTTTTTAGTTTTGATTTCATTCTTTTATTAAGTTTAGATCCATGCATACATGATTATATATGTATCTATTTTGAATTCTATGATAATTTTGAAGTATGATCTATGAGAAGGATGATTCCTATGTTCATACATTTCTCTTGATCATTCCTATAGCCTAGGATTCCTATTTGAATGGATATTTGTAAGTCCCTTTGATCCATGATCCAAAGTTCTTCATAGAACTTGAAGGCTAAATTGATTGAGAATCATGATAATTAAGTTGGTCTATCAGTTTGGTCTCTCTAATAAGCTTCAACCAACATCTAAGATGTTTTCCTCACTTTAAAATGAACTAATTAATATTCAGCAAAAACAAATTGGTTTTGTCCATAAGATTTGGTCCACCAAAACCCATAGTTTGATGGATTTCAAATTTTTTGGTAAACTTTGATAAATTAACTTTTGTTCGATCCGTTTTGAGAACCTCTAGGACCCATATGCTATTTGTAGACATTGTTGAGAAATCGATTGACAAATTTGAACATAGTCTCTTTGTGCTTGAATTTCAAAAAATCTATAATAGTTATCGATATTCCACTTTTTGGGGATGATTCCTAACTCATGTATCTATATGACGATGTAAAATCGTGAGCATACGATTAAGTTAAGATCGTTTTCTATGCGTTTGGAATTTTATAAGTTTAACTACAAACATGATTATGTATACAAAATGGCCATACCTGGATCACTCAACAATAATTGATGATTAAAACTTGATTTAGAAATCATCTAGGATAAATTGATGAGAGATCAAAAGCTTAGATTAACTTGATTAACATGATTCATGAACTTCTATTATGTTTTACATTCCTCTGTCAAATGATACCAAACTTCCAGAATAACAGAGTCTGGTTAAAACAATTTTTCAGAGACTTTAAGGTCATGATATGTCCTTGGGATTATTTTATTCATAAACTACTATGAAATAGATTTCTTTTTGACACCAAATAGAGCTTCACATGATTTTTGTAGAATTAATTATGATTTTTACAGGAATAGTGGATAGTCCTAGTCCACTGTTTCCAAAACTCTTATTTCTTGAACTTTAAAAATAGTAAAGAGGTTTTTCTTTTTGGAAAAGTTCCCTAAGACATGTATCTAACTTTCTATAAAATAGTTTTAACCAGCTCATGTTTAAGACCACTTTTGATAGGATTCATTAGAGGTTGCTGAATCTGGAAATTTGATTAATGACATATTTTCCTTGTTTATCATGCATATCATTTGTTTGCTTGTATTTTTGCAATGCATGGGTATTTCTTGGTGTCTTAGTGCAGAGAATTGAATGTCGTGGATTCGGACTTTGATTTGTGAGTTTGCCTCGTCTACATACAGCTTAGTGCCCATGTATCGAGTACTATCTCTATCCTTTCTCTTAGAATTTTTCTAGGTTTACAACTTTATTTTCAACGACACATTTCCTTTAGGATAGTCCTCGTTTATATGCTTATATGTTAAAGGCATCTTATGTAGGATTGTTGCATGATTGCATTACACGCTTCCTTTCTTTTTGCTTTTCGCGACTCAACTTGAGTCAACCCAATGTAAGTCTTCTCGTTCCCTCTTGTATATCATTACATATTTCCTTTACTTACATCAGTCCCGGGCGGGACTAGACACTATGAGTATACCTCTCCCATATATTGCATGTGCATCCGACTTCTACTTGACTTAATCTCTTGACATGATTTTTCTTAGATGTTCCCTTTTGACATGTATATATTATCTAGTATGTTTGAGGAAACAATGCCAATTATGAATTAAGAACAAGGATATTTAAATCAAGGCCTACCGTTCGGTAGGGCGAGGAGGGGTGCTTTAGTCCTGCTTGGGCTCCTTCCCACCTAATACCAAGACCCCCGAACCTAGTTTCTGGTAATGAAGGGCGAGTAACCTTATTCAATTTTGGGAGAGTCAAGCTTGAGTTTCCTAATTCCTGATAAAAATTAGGTGGCGACTCTTTGTCTCTAGGATCGCGTTAGGAAGTCCTAGTTTTCCCTAAAAGTGTGCTCCTTGGGATCCATCCTGGGACACTATCAAGGGAAAACGCCAGGACCCACCCCTCATCCGTATATCATGGCCCACAGTTGCCTACTATAACAATCTAATTTTTTAAAATACGTATTGAAAAATCCCAGTTAGCCGATTCCTTCAACCGTAGCCTTAATGATCCAAACCCCAATAGGAGTCAAATATAATCCCATTATCCATAGAAAAAAGAAACCAACCTTCATTTGAGATGATTGCAGCTATTGAAGAAGGTGAAATGCCTTGGTATATGGACGTTTGGAATTTTATTGAGAAGGGAGAATACCCCGAGGGAGCTTCAGAGAAAGATAAAGAGGCGATACGAAGGTTTTCTATTCAATTTGTGATTTATGCGGATAAACTATAGAAGAAGTCGTATACCGAGTATAATCTACAATGTCTGTATGGGAGAGAAGCAAAGAGAATGATGGAAGAAATACATGAGGGAGCTTGTGAACCCCGTATGAATGGGCATATGCTAGCAAAGAAGATCATCCAACAAGGGTATTATTAGACAACCTGAGATAGGGATTGTTGTGAGTATGTCAGGAGATGCCATAACTGTCAAATCCATGCAAACCTAATGCACACCCCGCCTTCTCAACTCTATAGCATGACCACGCCTAATTCATTCGCTGTATGGGTATTGCTATCATTGGTGAAATAGTTCCTAAGGCATCCAATGGGCATTAGTACATAATTGAGGCAATTGATTATTTTACTAAATGGGTAGAAGCAGCGCCATATGCAACTCTGAAGGCCAAGGATGTAGTGAGCTTCATTCAGAAGAACTGACACGAAAATAATCTTGTGTGCTCTTGTGCAATACCCAAGTGTAGGTAGACGTGCAAGTAGTAACTGGTAAGACCAAGTCGATCCCATAGGGAAGGTGTTGTTGACCTATTAACTTAGACTAAACTCAAAAGAAAGGAAAAAACAGTAAGATTTAATAATGGTGCAGAATACAAAGTTCCACAAACTAAGACTACTAAAGAAAGTAATTCAGATTAAACTAAAGAACTAATTAGCTAGTTAAAACAATATTCTAAAATAGGATTTAACTTTAAGAAGAAAATGTTGGGATTACACGAATCCACAGTAATCTAACCATCTACCATGCAGTTACTTTGAAGCACTAAGGATTACATTACCTACAGTATGCCGTATTTCTCTTAAAATAAAGAATCCATAGCCCTTTCATGTCCGGGACTATATCATCACAGTTAACTTAAAACACGTGAAAGCGGTTTAATTCAATAGTTAAGACTCGCACCTACAATAGTGTTAGCATTGAAGGTGGTTTGCAAAATGTATTGAAAGAAAATGCCTTAGGGCCTTGATATTGAAAACTGTTTTGACAAACTGAGCATTTAGGGACAGTATGATAACGAATCTCAAAAACAAAAGGTCCTGGAATACTGCAGGGAACATCCTCAAGAATCAGAGAGTTCGATCGATCGACGATCGTTCGATCGATCGGAATCCTTCATCCCTCAATCGATCGAAATGTCCTTCGATCGCTTGACTATCTCTGGCTTGATCGATCGAACTACCTCCGATCGATCGAACACAGGATTTATTCTGCTGCATGGCAGAGGCTAAAGATCACTGTTTCATCGTGTTTTCCCAACCTCAGGACTACTCAGACATTGTCTGGAGTGTCACTCGTTGGTATTTAACATATGAGAACATTAAGGCTTTGTTTGGATGTGAGTTTTTCATGAAAAATACGAAAACTAGTGATTTTAACTTATCTAGCATGCAATACTACGAGATTGAAGATTAAACTACGATTAACTAAGTGTAAAATGTAAATAAAACAATAAATAAGTAACCTGGAACGAAAAAACTCGTATTAAACTATAAGAATCCAAGATCACAACGTAAAATCTTGAATAAAAACCTACAAAACAATATAAACTCTCTATCTCTCTCTGAAAACTGATGAAAAGCAAGAGTGACCGTCCTCTGGGACGTATACAATACACATCTATATAGAAAAACCTAAAGGCTAGGGTTAAAAACCCGCATTTGCTGTGTACGCGAAAGTTTCTGAAAATACCATGTTCGATCGATCGAACATCTCTCGATCGATCGAACACCTGGAACTCAAGCGCTTCAACCTTCTTTAAGCGATCAAACGTTTGATCGATCGAACTATCTTCGATAGCTCGAACTTCAAAATTTAGTCTTGAATTCTTTTGTCTGTACTCCAGCATTCCAATTGTCCTGATGTTCATCTCTCTAGTCCACACAGCAGAGATCTGCACAAAGAATAGCTAAAATAATACAACTTATCATAGATTAATCTCATTGTATGAAAACTAGCCTTGTAATGCAAATTACAGATAAAACTGGAAGTTGTGATTAAAACCAATGCAATTCTCCCTTTTAGCGCGGTTGTATTTTACAAATACCCCCGCTTTGCAAGAACATAATTTGTAGATATGGGGTTCCAAAAGAATTCATCTCCGATCATGGCAGTCATTTCCAAGAAAAGGTCATCCCGCTTTTAGAGAAGTATAAGATTACCCGCCATCAGTCTTTCCTTTATAGACCTAAAACGAATGGGGCAGTAGAAGCAGCAAAAGCAGCAAATAAGAATGTTAAGGGGATCTTGGAAAAAATGACAGATATATATAAGGATTGGCATAAAAAATTACCATTTGCATTATGGGCATACCAGACCTCTGTAATAACCTCTACGGGAGCTATACCATATTAGTTGGTTTAAGGGATGGAAGATATTCTTCCGGTCAAAGTAGAAATACCCTCTCTTAGAGTTTTGGTGGAATGTGAAGTGACTGAGCTTGAATGGATGCGGTGAACGTGTGAGGTGTTAATATTGCTTAATGAGAAAAGGTTGGCTACACTAAACCATAATCGGGTATATCATAAAAGGATACCTCGTGCTTGCAATAAAAAGGTCCGTCCAAGGAAGCTTGTTGAGGGTGACCTAGTCCTTAAAGAACTTAAAGTGCTCGTTTATGATCCTAGAGGAAAATTCAAACCTAATTGGGTCGGACCATATATTATTAAGACTCTCCTCTCCGAAAGGGCTGCCTATCTTATGATTCAAACAGTCGATCAACCTCGATCGCCTAAAAAAAATTTTGCTTGAGCCCTATTCTTTCAAAACCTCCAATGTCAATGAACTATGATTGACCTAATTCCCACTAAGGGATATGTAGGTAACCTGCTCGGTTCAGTCATTAATAATTGCCTTAATGGCACCTTTCTTCAAACCTTAGTTGAACTACTTTGGACCTGAGTTTTCCTATGCTAAGTTTTCCCAAAGCCACAACCAGGGGCAAACTTCGTTTATCGCCCGAATCCCAAAACCCATCTCTAGATCTCGTGGCTATCAAAATGAGCATTTTGTGGAAACATAAGTGAATTCATAGCACAGGATGATTAAAGCTCTAAGCAGAATTCAAAGCAAGGTAATAAAAGTCAAGAAGAGATATGGAAAGGAAGATTTTCATAACTCGAAGATTGATCGAAAGAGTGAACACTTTGTTTAAACATGTTAGAACATTTCTATTACAATGACATTCTTCGAAAGAAAAAGTAAATCACATTCAAAAGCGCAACAAGAGTAGACAGGGTTTGTTAGAAATTTTGTAAAATAAAGCTCTCCCCTGTATTTATTTATTTTACTGTATCTATGTCTATCTGTGAGCATGTCATTCAATCAGTGCCTGGATCTCCAAAATATACTCTATAGTGGGAGTGATTAGAGTAGGGATCCTCCGGAAAGGAGCAACTACCTTCTCATGCCAAGCCTCGGCAAAAGCCTTCACCGTGGAAGGGCGTAAAAAAAAACTGAGCTCCTCATGAAATCCACAGTAATATCCTCAGGTACATCCTGAAAAAATCCATAGTGGCGGACCACTCGACCTAGAACGTAAAAAGTAGTAGCATGAAGACCAGGTAGCCAAATACCAGGTGGTGCTGAAAGTTATATGGTGACAGAGCAGTGACCCCACTAAGGACAAATCTAGCAGATATCCATAGCGGATATGGCTCTGAACCATGTAAGCCAATCATTAGATGTGCTAAAAGGCCTCCGAATCTGCCTCTGATCAAAAAGAAGAACTCTGCGAGGACCGTAAGGGCGAACCCAAAACTATAGATGCTCTAAAAGCCAGAACTTCAAGATCAGTGGAGCACTGCAAAAGAGGCCGGTCCTATTAGTATGAGCCTGATCTAGACCCATCACCATCTCAGCAAGAACAAGCAGCATAGGATTCTTCTATGCACGAAGACCGCAGGCTATCGGTATGAGAGAATCAGAGGAGGCAGTGAAGAGAAAAATGAAAAATCAGTGCTAAGCTCAGGGCACTCCATCCAAATGCATGATGATCAAAGTTTACACCCGCAACTGGGATATGAATAAAATTGTGTGCTCTAAATGCTACACCCAAGTATATGTGATTGTTCAAGTAATATATTTTCTAGTAAGCCTAGGCCGAACCTAAGGGAGAGTTTTAATTTCAATTGATTAACTTTACCCAATTTATTAATATTAAAATAATGAAAAGATGATTTCTTTTAAGACTGATTTTAGCTACTTTGCATTAAAGTAAAACTATAAACTAATGAAAGCTATTAAAATTATTAAATAACTGAAAATGATATTAAATTAATGAAGTTTACTTATAAATGAAACTACTTATTAATTATGGCTATATTTTGAGTTCTAGAGTGATTTAACTAAGTTAATTAACTATTAGCTATGACTTGATTAAAACAGCGAGTTAAATTAAAATACTTCTAAAGATGAGAAAAGCGCTAGGATATTACAAATCCACAGTAAACTTCTTAACTCTCATGCTCACGAAAAGATATGACACTCCCTATCATCCAAGATCTTGCCTCTAACACGTAGGTTTCATTAAAATAATAAAATACCCTATAGCCGGCACAAAGATATAGAACTATTTCAATTAATCCCCTTTTATGAAGTACGGGCAGATTGCTTATGAGTGTGATTCATGGCCAAAACTAATCTACGGTGCTTGAAAATAATTAATCTAAGCTAAACCCAAGAAGGAAGTTCACAAACTATTGAAAATCCAAGTTGAAAGTCATCAACGTCATGCTCGGTAACATTGTTCATGTTAGAGAACATAAAATCCTATGAATTTCTACTTAAAGGTTCATTGATCTCTGAATTTAGGGCTGCCCGTTAAAAACACGCATGGAAATCAAGTTGTTTACCTGTTTCATTGCTCTTCCCTAACTAGAGATTTAGCCTAACATAGTAAAATTGAATCTAATAACTATATTAATGGAAAACATGATAAAAGCAATCACAAAAATGAATCTGGAATATAAAATCTAATTAGAAACTAAGAAAAACCTAGATTGAATTAGTAGTAAAAACTTGTATTGAAAAATCTCTGATGTAGAACTTGAAATCCTTACAAAGTTCCTTGAATGAAAACTAGGATTTTATGAACCCTCGGATCTCCTAAAGCTGCTCTCTAGTAGTACTTTATGTAAACTATATCAATTATACACGAAGTAATCCTATATTTATACGTTTAAGAGGTCAAAATCCGAAAAAAAAAAAAAAAAAAAAAAAAAAAAAGAGCTGATTTTTGCAATTCTGTAGAACGTGACCGGTCCTGTCCTTTTTAGCGTGACCGGTTATGGTCATGACCGGTCATGGATATGTTTTGGGACCAGTCCTGGCTGCGACCGGTCCTACCTATGTTTTGCGACCGGTCCTGGTCTTCTTTTAGGATCTTCTTCCTTTTATTCTTCTTATTAACTTTCTCTTCTGCACTGTTATCCACTTCATCTTCCTTATACCTTTTTATTCTGCAAAACAATATACTTATGCGAATATTAGCAGTATTGCCTCATTTGTGCATTTGTATTAAAATATGCATAAGTACTTAGAGTTAGGGATGAAAACATCTATAAGTAGTCTTATTAGTGCTTTTGGATATGCAATATCCATCGCTTGTCAGCAATACTGGGCAAAAATGCATGGGAAGTCGATCTCATGATCTAAAATCAATGACCTTACAACTAGGGGAGTACAACCAAGAAGTAATATGAGATCCCGAACGAATCCGACTTGAGCAGTGGGAAGAATCAAATCAAAACACGGGTTGAAGTCAAGAATGGTGCTGAATTCCTCAAATAAAGGAGTAATCTTGTGGTGACTGAATATGAATACGTGAAACTCAAGATTCCAACACTGAATGGCCGCATGGAAGAAGCTTTCCTCAAGATTCACATGTCGTCGGGGAAGGAGCATGTTAAGACCAAAATAGTGGAAATGGAGAAGATCTAACTAGTAATGTCATCCATCCATAAGAAAAGGAGTTGAGAATCAAGAGGAGCCATAGAGAGAGGATGGAAAGAGAATAAGAAGCTTAAAAGTTTGAATGTACATCAAATGAATGAAAAAAAGGCTAGGTAAAGGAAGCAGAGAACTGAGCTGCACTCGAAGAAAGCTGGTGGCACTCGCGCTGGCAATTCACGAAGTGCTACGCGGTAGTCAGTAAGTACCAATCAGTTCCACCGAGTCTCGGTGAAGGCTCAAGCAGTTCCTAGTGCTATTTGTAAATCATTAAGCCCAAAGCCCTACATAGGAAATTAAATAAATACTGTAAAAAAATACAAAAAATAGCATTTGTGCATCATTCATCATCATTCATCGACAAACATAATCCAGTAAGCAATAAAAGAAAAGCATTCACATTACGATTAGTCATCCTGAATACCCAACAGGTGGTGAAATAATATTCGATTATCATAAAGATAAAATTAAGCATGAGCATAGAAAATCGAAAAAAATGACCCAAAGGCCATCATGCATGCATGCAAATCATCCTTCCATCTACTTAATCAAATACAAATCCATTATAAAATGGAAAATAAATAGAAATCAACTTAATCATACACAAATCCATTATAAAACAGAAAATAAATAGAAATCCAGATAGTTGTTTTTCCTCGTAGGGGCATCCAAATAAAAAGAGAAAAGAGAGTAATAAGATCATCATCATCTGCGACGGGTGCCCCATCTCGAAGGTGCCTATGGAGCCATCTGACCACCCCTGACACCTCCATCACTGTCATCTCCGCCTTGTCCGCTACTACCCACTCTAGCATACCCGCCTCCTTAGCCCATCTGCAATTCCTGCAGCTGTCTCCTCAAAGCTACGAACCCTCCTCTTGTTAAGAGAAATTAAGAAAGAAAAACAAAAAAAAGAAGAATAATAAAAAAATTTGTTTTCTTGTAAATAATATTCTTTCGAGTACGCGGACTCACTTTTTGTGAATAATATTCTTTCAAGTCCGCCGACTCATTTTACTTTGTTCATTTGTTTTGAAAATATGAAGTTCTTTCAAAGATTGTAAAATAAGAAAAGGGAACCTGAGCCTTCCCCTGAAGCTCTGTACTCGCTCTTGCTCCGTTGGCCTAAGAATATTAGATAATAAGCATTAGCATCAGAATAATTGAGAGGATGAGAAAATTGGGCAATAATCATAAATAAAGTAGTTTTTGAGCCTACCCACCACTCGCGGCCATGAATCCAGTACTAAGCAGAGTGAGCATATAGCAACCCCTCCTCAGCATAATCTTGAGTGACATTCATATTGAAAAGAATGGTCAGAACACCTTAAGTGTACAAAAGAAGGCAATAAGTGATCTCTTGGCCCATATAGACTGACGGCACATTCCAGTGCCACTGAGGAAGTGGTGGAGGATCAACAACCCCAGGAATAGCCTACAAAAGAAAGAAATCAAGTCAATAATGAACTATAGCAAAGGAAAAGAAAAAGGAATGAATAAAATATTACCCGGGTCACTTCCATCAAAGGAAAATTAAGCATCAAATAATCCAGGCAGAAGGCATTGTAGCCACTAGGATCTTCTATGTGATTTGCAATACCTTCTCTGCTCAAGGTCGTGATCAAGTCATCATGTTCCAAGGTCTAAGCGCTCCTCATAGTTGGTGGAGGAGCCTTGGATATGTAAAAAGTAGGGTCAACGAGGGACTATCTGGTCACCCTCTCGCCCAAGTACCACTCTCTACATGCGTCCCCTTCCATCAGAATCTGCATCCTAGTAAAGCCATAGGCGGCCTGGAGCTCCGCACTGGCCTCCGAAAAAGCTGTAGACCATGGACTCCATGTCACGTGGACCTCACGAAGATTAGTGAGAAATTTTTTGCAACCTATGAAATCGTGGACCCTGACTTTTCAGCCCGTTGCTTCTTTCCTCCATTTCAAACCTTGAGGGAGGATTGCATTCTCATCTGCTTTGGTATTGGGAACCCTCATACAAAGATACTTATAGGACCATATTTGCAAAAGAAATATCAAGTAGGTTAGTTCAATACTAAAGAAAATTATAAGAAATTCAATAGGGCAAAAAAAATAAAAAATGAAGTGTTTTACCTCCCAGCCTCTCCAAAAGCCCCTAGTAGAAGGATAATTACCTCAGAAAATATCGCTCATGTGGCGATATAGCGTGGCCATCCCCATTCCTCCCCAGTTATATTGGTTAATCATGTCGACATTTTCCAAGGATGCCAGATAGGATTGGTGAATTCGATCGCCACTAGTGCTTAACAAGGAATAACCCAGCACGTACATGATGAAAGCCCAGATCATTTAATCGTCAATAAAATCCTGGGCCTTGAAGGTATCAAGGAACCACTTGGCTGGAACAATAGGGTCCCCTGGGTAAGCGTCGAGAAGTCGATGATCAATTCGTGTTGGCTCCAAACGTCGTCAAATTGAGTCGGAAGAAGACCGTCGAATGGGAATGCCTATGATCATTGAGAAATCTAACAGAGTTATTATCATTTCTCCGAAGGGGAGGTGGAAGGTGTTCGTGATGTCCCACCACCTCTCTGCCAGGGGATAGGTCTGAGCCAAGTTATTTGAACTTTTTGCTAGAAGTTGCATGAATAGCCCAAAACCGACATTGTCAATCATCTCTTTAACAGGATCAGGGAGATCCTTGCACCACTCATACCCAAATGCGCCTGAAAGAAAGAATAAATAAATAAAGAGCGATGAATAAGTAAGGAAAGAAAAACAATGAAAGCAAGATGAATAATAAATTTAAAAAATTCAAAAAAAAAAAAAAGAAGCGTATAATTGCGAAGTACATATTTTTTGAGTCAATGTGACTCCGTGTTTAAAGAAGGTGAATTTTTAAGTCCATGCGACTCCACGATTGTAAAATGTAGATTATTGAGTCCGTACGACTCCCAATATTGAAATAAACAAGGGGGGATATCATGAATTTGTTTAAGCCGAAGCAACTCTGTTTGAAAAATAAAATTTTGGTTGTGATCTTGTTCAAGACAAAGTAACTCCGTTTGTAAAATAAAATTTTGGTTGTGATCTTGTTCGAGTCGAAGCAATTCCTTTTGAAAATATTTTTTTTTGGTTAGGATCTTGTTTAAATCAAAGTGACTCCTTTTGAAAAAAAAATTTTGTGATCTTGTTTTAGTCGAAGCGACTCAATTTGAATTTGTTTGAATCAATATAACTCCCATTTTTTAATAAATTAAAAAGTCAACTTGATAGAACCAATGTGATCCCTATTTTCAAAAAAAGGGGAAGGAAAATAATAAAATTTTAGGCATGATCTCAGCACAAAGTCGACAAAACCAAGGTAGCAAGAACAAGCAACGCATGAACTAAAGTCTATATGAGAACCTAGCATCTAAAGCTTCACTAAAAAAAATCAACCCAAATAAGCATGAGGGAATTCATGATAATAGTATCATAAGGGGAATCAAAATCACAAATCGCACAAAATAAAGTCATACTCATACATGCATTAAGCAGCATATGTTGTATTTATCATCAAGAAGAATAAAAGTTTGAAGTAGGAGTTTGGATTTTTAACTCTTTGCAAAAGGCACATGCTGAGAGGTGTCTTTCGGGGTCGGTAAGGAGGAACACGGAATTGTGGTGTGGAGAAGGCTTATACTTCTTTCTTGCAAGTACTTGGGAGCTTGAACCACTAGCCATGAGAATATATTTGCAACAAAATATGAGAGAGATCAAGTTTTTAAGAAACTCAAAGGAAACATGCAAAAAGAAAAGAAAAACTAAACTAGAATAGCTATTGTTTTGATCATGAATCGAACAAAAGATGGAATCTTGACGTTGTGTTTGAGCAAACTAACCTTTGATTGATGAAGTTTGAGTTGGAAAACAAAGAAGAGAGAATAACTTGGAAGGGATTCATATGGATAGGAGAAGAGAGAATAAGAGAAGAAGAAAAAAAAGAAGTTTGTTTAAAAAAAAAACAAATTGCTAAACTCACCGGCACTCGATATAAAGTCAGCGGCACTCACAGAGCACTGCATGGAATTAACTGACTGCCCACCGGCACTCAACGAGTGCCATCATGTCTACTTCGAGTGGTACTGTGATGACAAGTAGCTTCTCCCCCCAAAATTTTTCATATTCGCATGGGGACCACCGAATGTTGCTTAAATACCCCTCAAAGTTTTCTCCAGTTTTAAATAATCCCCTGAGATTCAAAAATAAACTTTAAAGTCTTTCCTAGAAGTCAAAATTGACCACAGAATTGGTAGCATTGATTCTTCTGAGTCTGATCAACTCTGGATTTTAGAAATTTTTAGTATATTTGAGTCTGTTTGACTCCAGTTTATTCGTAAGAATTGAAATTCTTTTAAGTCAAATTGACTTCCGATCTTGAAAATTTGATTTGAGTTTCATTAACTCCCAATTTTAGAAGTTGAATTGAATTAAGTCTGATTAACTCCCGATTTTGTAAAATTTGAATTCTTTGAGCTTAAACGGCTTCGGATTTTTTAAAATGAATTGATTTGAGCCTAATTGACTCCAGGTTTTACAATTTGAGTTCTTTAAGTCTAATTGAATCCCAATTTTTGTGTCCTTAACGAGCGGTGGATGGGAGATCACTGGCAAGATATCGATAAGTCATGGAAATAGAATGATATGTCGTGCTCGAGGCATGGTATCCATGAAATTTGGTGGATTGAGAATATATACTCTATGTTCTCGACTATGGTCGAGAAGAGTAGTGGTGCATCCATGAATGTTATAATCAAATCGGAGTCATAAGAGTCAGTGGGTCTTTGTAAATAAAATGTGGGTTCGAATTACGCAGGGTTGAATAAAGAGAAGATATTACTTAGTATAGTAGTATCTTATAACTTTCATAAATTTTTTTACTTCAGATAACTGGTACCTTCTTAGTTTATGCTCACTCAGCTCTCAGTAAGCTGACAGCCTTTATTACCTTGACTTTCTCTCGTCCAGACTATCCTGTACCTTAGTCTGTAGGTAACGGATCCTACAACGATGGTTATTATCCGGGAGAGGAGTACATAGAGGGTGGTCCCATAGATGACACTTATACTAGGGAGGACTACTATGCAGATGTTTACGCCAGCTGGAGACTTGGAGATAGTTAATAGTTTATATATTTCTATTTATACTATTTTGTTATATTTGGTACTTGGGAATATGTTGCTTCCAAACCTAATATACTTCTACTATAGCTTTACTGTTGTAATAACTCTGATGTTTGTAATAGAAGAAACAGTTTTGTATATCCAGTTTGTTTTTATTACTATTCATGTTGTAGACTAGCACTGTGTGGTGTGGATCATTAGTGACATTCACCAGTCATTCCTTATGGACCCAAAAAGGAAATTTATTTTTCTCTATTTTTGCTGCTCCGGGGCATGACAGGATTTTTGGTATCAGAGTCTTAGGTTGTGATACTTTTGTTCACTAAATAATTCCACACCATCTAGTCCTAGCATTTTAAGATTTCTTGAGATGAGATATGAGCTTGAGATAAGATTGTCCTTTTGACGATAGATAGTTTCCTTGCAGGTTAGAATGGATCCAAAGTTTCATAGATTTGTGGATGACTCATATGGAGGACACGTGATCCATGGGGATACCTTGGAGCCAGCTGACCCAGAGCATTACCAGGATTGTGTGTGTCAGATAGCCAGTCGTTATTTGGAGAAGGATATGTGGAAGGCCCTCTATGTTGATGGACGGACTCACCCGACCCAGATGCGAATGGATGCTTACCATTCAATAAGGTTTGGCAGGGATATTTATTCGGAGATTTTATGATTGATTAGGAGTAAACTTGAGATGGATGCTATCGAGCTATGAGCTATTCTTGGAGGACCTATTGAGGCAGAACCTGTAGTAGTGCCACCATCACCAGTACTTGAGGTACCCATTCTAGAACCACAAGAATAGCCTAAGTAGTCACTACACCAGAGGCTGAGCTGATAGTGGATGCTAACCCAGAGGAGGATCTCGTAGAGGACATTGAGCTAGTTGAGGATGACAAGGACCCAGAGGAGGATCTAGAGGAGGACTCAGAGGTTGTTGTTGAGGAGGACATAGGAGTAGTGGTAGATGAGATTTTGGATGACATTGCAGTTGAGCTTGAGGTGGAGGAGGTAGTCGTACCAGAGATACCCGTGGTGTTTGATTTACCAGCAGGACCTATACTTTATATGGAAACTATTGCCAATATGGCATCCAAGTGGGTAACAGCGATGGTTGCACAGCCATTCGGACTTCCGATAGGACAGGTTACATTAGTAGATGCTATGGTTATTATTGGGGATTTTGCTGAGTTGATTGCCGATGTTGTCGAGCCAGCATTTGATGTTGAGGAAATAGAGGTTGACGACATGATAGTCGAGGATTGGGATATTGGGATGGTAGTAGGAGGACCAGCAGCACCAGCTGAGGAGAATCCACCGGTAGAGATGGACATTGCACCTGAGGATAATGCACCAGCAGCAGGATCAGATACTGACAATTTTTTAGTCAGGATCTGCAGGGTGTAGTTTTTGATTAGTTTATATCAGGACATGTTGTCCACATGATTTTTAGGAGCTTGAGAGATAGCTATTTGACCATAGCTTTGTATAGGTATTATCAATAGTAATCGTAGCATTGTAAATAGCTGACCTTAGTGTTGTTTTAGCTTTGTCCCATGTGGTACACAGTTTGACTAGTGTGTACTATGCAGTAAATCTTTTGATATATACGAGCAGTACTTTTGATATTGATAGTAACCGTTTGGGTGTGTTGTTTTTGTAGAACTGTTAGCTCTTGTTGCTTCTTGCTCTATCTTGTTTTCATTTCTGTGAGAAGACTTTCAGCTAATCATTTAGTCTTTTGTAGGCAATACTCGTAATCATTATGGTAGGACCCTTGAGAAATCACCAAGTGCGTATTAGACCACCTATTCTTAAAGGAATGGACCCATCTGGAGTTTTTGAAGCATTCATGCAATGGATGGAGCATGTAGGCGATACCTACAGCAATGCTACTAATCAACAACCTGTCTATCCCCCAGTTGCACCATTCCAATAGAGGCAAACAAGAGACAAGTTATTAGCAAATTTCTGTGGGTTACGTCCTGAGAAGTTTGATGGACTAACAGAACCATAGAAAGCAGAATAATGGATAAGAGAAATGGAGTTGATTTTCGAAGCATTGGAATGCAACGAACAAGAGAAGCATCGTCTTGCAAGGTTCCAGCTCACCTACGCCGCTGCAGATTGGTGGGAAGCTGAGCAAGCCACTATTGGGATAAATGCTGCAAGAATAATATCGTGGGAAACCTTCAAAGGAAGATTTCTGGAGAAGTACTTTCTGAAAGATGAAAAGGATCAACAGGAGAAGAATTTCATAAGCTTAGTCCAGGGAGATTGGACTGCAAGAGAATATACCACACAGTTTGAGCGACTGTCTCGATTCGCCCAGCATATGATTGATACACCGCAAAAGAAGATAAAAAGATTTTACCAGGACTAAATCCCCATCTTCGCCACATGATGATTAGTCACCTGAACCAAAGTTTTGAAGGACTGGTCAGACTTGTTGTAAGTCTAGAGAAGGATGCATATCCAATACAGCGACCTCAGACGAGTTAACCACAACCATCAAGGAACTTCCAACAGAGAAATTTCCAAGTACCGTCACCAAGGAATACCTAAGGGTAGAGACCTCAAGGAAATTTCCAAGGAAATAAGAGAACCTGGGATGAAACCAGAAAGCCTCAGTCAAGCTATTCTCAACTCTAGCAATATCATCAGTAGGGACCACAGCCACAGGCATTGTTGACAGCCCCATTAAGCAATAATGGAGGATGTTTTAATTACAGAAAGCAATGGCACATTACTAAGTTCTGCACAACTTCTAAGGTTAATCATCGGACAGATGCTATCTGCCAAAATTACAACAAGCTAGGACACTTGAGCAGGGATTACCGTGCACCAAACAGAGGATAATATGGGGCACCAATTCAAGAAATTCAAGGACCCCCGGATCAGAGAAGGATGAATGCTATTATCCCAAGGGAAGCAAGTTTTAATGCCGATGAACAGCAGCATTTGGAAGGTACGCTCGTACTCTTTCATAGTCCAGTTAAACCCTTATTTGATACTCGAGCCACGTTCTTTTATTGCTATTAAGATTGTGTGTCAGTTGGGTTTAGAACCCCAGACCTTGTGCCAGCACTAAATGTTGTGTCCCCTTTGGGAGTGACTGTTAAGTTGGGTAAAGCATGTAAGGATTGTCCACTAACTTTGGGAGATAAGAATATTCCAGCAGACTTGGTAATTCTGTCAATGTCAGAGTTTGACATTATCCTAGGAATGGATTGGTTGACTAAGTATAATGCCAATTTGGATTGCCCTACTAGGACGATTGTGTTTCTGATATCAGGATGTCCGACGATTAGATTCCAATGCCAGCCGGCAAGCGATATGTTTCTTACGAGTAGTTTGGCTACAATCGGGAGTGCGAATACGAAACTTAAGAATGATTAGATTTCTACTGTACAAGACTTTCAGGATGTATTCTAGAATATTAAAGGACTTCTACCAAAGTGAGAAATAGACTTTTATGTGGAATTAGTACCTGGTACGTCGTCGATATCAAAGACTCCATATAGGATGGCACCAACTGAGATGTTGGAACTGAAGAAGCAAGTCTAAGAACTTGAAGATTGAGGATTTGTTCATCCAAGTACGTCAACTTGGGGAGCACCAGTTCTATTTGTGAAAAAGAAGGACGAAACACTTCGACTCTACATAGACTACAGGGAGTTGAACAAGGTTATGATCAAGAATAGATATCCACTACCTCGGATAGACGATCTATTTGACCAATTACAAGAATCTAGAATCTTTTCCAAGATCGATTTATGTTTGGGATATCACCAATTGTTAGTTCGACCAGAGGATGTATTGAAGACTACATTCAGGACGAGATATGGGCATTATAAGTTTTTAGTTATGCCTTTTGGATTGACGAATGCTCCAGCAGTATTCATGGACTTAATGAATAGAGTATTCAGACCATATTTGGATAAATTCATTATAGTGTTCATCAAAGACATACTGGTCTACTCGAAGACAGAGGAAGACCACAAAGAGCACTTACAGATCGCTTTGCAGACACTCAAAGATAGCAAGTTGTATGCAAAGTTCAGCAAGTGTGAATTTTGGCTACGGGAGGTCAAATTCATAGGACATGTTATATCTCAAGATGGTATTTCTATGGACTCATCTAAGATTAATGCAGTCTTAAGCTGGAATAGACCGACCAATGCTACAGAGGTTAGAAGTTTCCTTGGCCTAGCAGGATATTACAGAAGATTTGTAGAAGGATTCACCAAGATAGCGGGACCTTTGACAATTTGACAAGGAAGGAGATGAAATATGAGTGGACAGACAAGCATGAAGGTGCATTTCAAAAGTTAAAAGAAAGATTGACTTTAGCACCAGTACTCGCAATACCTAAGAATGGGGAGAGTTATGTGATCTATAATGATGCATCGCACCAAGGACTTGGATGTGTACTTATGTAACATGGGAATGTGATTGCTTATGGATCAAGACAGTTGAAGGTACATGAGAATAATTACCCTACTCGTGATTTGGAACTAGCAGCAATAGTGTTTGCATTAAAGATCTAGAGATACTATCTCTATAGAGAGAAGTTTGATCTGTTTTCCGATCATAAGAATTTGAAGTATTTGTTCTCTCAGAATGAGCTGAACATGCGATAACGAAGATGGATGGAATTACTCAAAGACTATGACTTTTTATCACAATACCATACAGGTAAAGCGAACCTTGTAGCGGATGCTTTGAGCCGTAAACCTCGACTAGTGATAGCTATATTACTAATTCGAGAATGGAAATCATTAGAAGTTTTAGCTGAATTTGAGCTTCAGCCAGTGGAACCAATGGAAAGACAGTATTTTGGATGTTTGATGGTACAACCAACTTTGATCAGCCGAATCATTGAAGCTCAACAGACGGCAGAAGATTTGAAGTTATGGTTCACCAAGATGTCAGCAAAGGAACTAGAGATATGGAGTATTAGTACAGATGGAGCCTTACGATGTAAAGGTAGACTTTGTGTACCTGACGAAGAAAATCTCTGGAAAGAAATATTGGATGAAGTGCATAAGTCACAGATGACTATTCATCCGGGAGGTACGAAGAGGTACAAGGACTTGAAGAGCAATTTCTGGTGGAAAGGAATGAAAAGAGAGATAGCCGAGTATGTATCTTAGTGTCTTACTTGTAAACAAGTAAAGGCAGAACATCAGAAGCCACCTGGACTTCTACAGCCATTACCAATTCCCCAATAGAAATGGGAACACATCACCATGGATTTCATGGTAGGATTGCCAAAGTCACAGCAGAACCATGATGCTATTTGGGTAATCGTTGATCGACTTACAAAGACGACACATTTTATCGCCTACAATATGACATATCTAGTAGAACGTTTAAGCCGGATGTATCTACAACACATAGTACGGTTACACGGTGTACCTGTTTCTATCTTGTTTGATCGAGATTCGCGTTTTACTGCAAAATTTTGGAAAAGTCTCCAAAAAATGATGGGAATAACATTGAACTTGAGTTCAGCTTTTCATCCGCAGACTGATGGGTAGACTAAACAAGTTAATCAAGTAATGGAGGACATGCTACGTGCTTGTGTCATTGATTTTGAAAGTTCTTGGGAGACACACTTACCTTTGATTGAGTTCGCCTATAATAATAGTTAGCATTTGAGCATAGGGATGGTGCCATTTGAAGCTTTGTACAGAAGACCTTGCTGATCGCCGTTGTATTGGACGGAAGTCGGAGATACTCAACTTCTTGGGCCAGAGATGGTACAAGAAACTAGTGAAAAGATTCAGATTGTGCGTGAAAAGATGAAGACAGCTCAAACGCGACACAAGAGTTATGCTGACAAGCAATGCAAAAACTTGGAGTTTGCCGTTGGAGATCACGTGCTACTCAAAGTTTCACCTGTTCAAGGCATCGTCAGATTTGGTCAGAAGAGAGGCAAGCTGTCGCCACATTTCATCAGACTGTTCGAGATTTTGGAGCGTGTTAGGAAAGTTGCTTATCGCCTTGCATTGAAGATGTCAGGAGTGCACAACATTTTCCATATCAGTATACTGAGGAAATGTTATTATAATCCAGCACACGAGATCAACTTTGAGGATATTGAAGTCAACGACAATGTTACATTCAACGAAGGACCAGTTTGTATTTTGGATCGAGGGATCAAGAAACTTAGGAACAAGGAAATTCCGCTAGTCAAGGTTCAGTGAAAGCATCATGATGAAGGAGAAGCTTCGTGGGACCTAAAGTCAGAGATGCGAGTGAAGTTTTTGTTTTTGTTTTAGACCTTGTTTGTTCTTGAGTTCGAGGAAGAAATCCTTAATGAGTGGTGGATGATGTAATACCCTGAATTTCTAGAGAGTATTAATAAATAAAATTTCGTTCTATATACTTATATAAACTTTTTCTTTCTTTTGTGAAATTTGGTTTACTAATCAATTGCCTTGTTTCCAATCGATTGCACTTTTCAGATACCAATCGATTAACATTATTCCAATCGATTGCCATTCTACCGACTAAATTTTATGATGGGGCAACATACATCCATTCCAATCAATTGCCATCTAATCCAATCAATTGCCTTCAAATATCTGTTACCAATCGATTGGCATAAGGTGAGACAAGTTTTCTTCTTTGCTTGAGCTTTAAACGTGTGGCACTCTCACAACTCTATATATATGAGAGTATTCTTGGTCTTGGGTCTGTTTGGCTAGTTTTTGGTTAAGAGAGAGAGTTTGTTATATATATATACACACACACAAACACCCATATATCTACACACACACACTCACTGCCCTTGGCAGAGAAGAAAAGAAGAAGAAGAAGAAGAAGAGAAGAACAAGAAGAGACAGAGAAGGAGTGAGAGAGATGGACAAAGAGAAAGAGAAGGAAGAGAGAGAGAGAGAGAGAGAGAGAGAGAGAGAGAGAGAGAGAGAGAAAAAACTTGAGGTTTTCAACCAAACACACCCTAGGTGAGTTCCTAACTCACTTGGTCCCCATAATTGAAGTTTATACAAGTTGTTATGAAGTTTAGATATGTTAAATGCATGGTTTTTACGTTTATATATGCTATTTTTATAATCTGTTGGTGAAGACAAAGCGCCAATCGATTGGCATAATTACCAATCGATTGCCATCAGTTTGGACCTAATCAATTGGATAGAATTCCAATCAATTGACATCCCAATTGATTGCCAATGTTAGCAATCGATTGACATAGTTTTGGAACCAATCGATTGCCATTTTCCTTAATCAATTGTTATGATTTTTATCCCAATCGATTGGACCTTATCCCAATCGATTGGTATTGGCTGAACATAGATTCCTTTGCCTATTTATTATATTAAGGGTTCGATTGTTCGTTTCTCGATTCGGACTTCCGTTATGCGATTTTGGGTTAATCAGGGATAATGCAACAACAAGGATAAGTATGATTAAGAATAATATATTAACGTGATGATGTAGGCAACATGTCAATTTGTGTACAAGTTTGATATCTATTTCTTTCAAATCAAGAGTAGTCTGGCCACAATGGGATGGGATACCATGTATCAATCATAGTATGAAGTTTAGATTAGTTTCGATAAGTTCCTTGGAATGGTACGCAAGTGGACGTTTGGTCATACGATGCCCTTAACGAGCGGTGGATGGGTTATATCCTTAACGAGCAGTGGGCAGTACCAAGTAGTTCAGAGATAGTCCAGTGATCTATGTATATCCTTAACTAGCGGTGGACGGGATATGTCCTTAACAAGCGGTGGATGGGAGATCACTGGCAAGATATTGATAAGTCGTGGAAATAGAATGATATGTCGTGCTTGAGGCGTGGTATCCATAAAATTCGGTGGATTGAGAATATATACTCTATGTTCTCGACTATGGTCGACAAGAGTAGTGGTGTATCCAGGAATGTTACAATCAGATCGGAGTCATAAGAGTCAGTGAGTCTTTGTAAATAAAACGTGGGTTCAAATTACGTAGGGTTGAATAAAGAGAAGATATTACTTAGTAAAGTTGTATCTTATAACTTTCATAAGTTTGTTTTACTTCAAATAACTGGCACCTTGTTAGTTTATGCTCACTCAGCTCTCAGTAAGCTAATGGCCTTTATTACCTAGACTTTCCCCCGTCCAGACTATCATGTACCTTATTCTGTAGGTAACAGATCCTACAACGACAGTTACTATCCAGGAGAAGAGTACATAGAGGGTGGTCCCATAGATGACACTTATACCGGGGAGGACTACTATGCTGATGTTTACGCCAGCTGAAGACTTGGAGATAGTTAATAGTTTATATATTTTTGTTTAGACTCTTTTGTTATATTTGGTACTTGGGCATATGTTGCTTCCAAACCTTATATACTTTTGTTGTAGCTTTACTGTTGTAATAACTCTGATGTTTTTAATAGAAGTGACAGTTTTGTATATCCAGTTTGTTTTTATTACTATTCTTGTTGTAGACTAGCACTATGTGGTGTGGATCATTTATGACATTCACCAATCATTCCCTATGGACACAAAAAGGAAATACTTTTTTTCTTTATTTTTGCTGCTCCGGGGCGTGACACGATTTGAGTCTGATTAACTCCAGGTTTTAGAAATTTGAGTTCTTTAAGTCCGATTGAATCCCGATTTTTGTGAAATGAAAATTCTTTTGAGTCGAACCGACTCCCTATCTTGAAAATAAATTCTTTTGAGTCAAATTGACTCTCGATCTTGAAAATTTGATTTGAGTTTCATTAACTCCCGGTTTTCGAAGTTGAATTGAATTGAGTCTAATGTACTCCCGATTTCAGAAATTTGAATTCTTTGAGCCTGATTGAATCCCGATTTTTGTGAAATTAAAATTCTTTTGAGTCGAATCGACTCCCGATCTTGAAATTAAAAAAATTTTGAGTCAAATTGACTCCCAATCTTGAAAATTGATTTGAGTCTGATTGACTCCCGATTTTATAAATTGAATTAAACTGAGTCTGATTGACTTCGAATTTTGGAAAATTTGAATTCTTTTGAAGCATATTCGATCCTGAGCTTAGAAATGTGATTTGGTTCGAGTCTGTTTGACTCCTAAAAATAAGTCGAATTGACTATGAATTTTGAAATTAGAAATTTGAAACCGAGGTATGAAAAAAAAAACCTTGAGTTAAAAGTAACCATGAAAAACCTATCTGATGGGGCCAAAGGGCTGCGGATCACCAAAGAGCACACTATCCGACAAGGTCAAAAGGCTGCAGATTGCCAAAGAGCGCATTATCCGACAGGGCCAAAGGGTTATGGATTGCCAAAGGACGCATTATCGGACAAGGCCAAAGGACTGCGAATTGCCAAAGGGTACATATCCGATAGGGCCAAAGGGCGCATTATCCGATAGGGCCAAAGGGTTGCAGATTGCCAAAGAGCGCATCATCCAACAAGGCCAAAGGGCTGTGGATTGCCAAAGGGCGCATTATCCGACAGGGCCAAAGGGCTACGGATTCCTAAAGGGTGAATTATCCGACAGGGCCAAAGGGTTGTGGATTGCCAAGAGTGCATTGTTCGACAGGGCCAAAGGGCTACGGATTACGAAAGGAAGAATTATCCGACAGGGCCAAAGGGCTACGGATTACCAAAAAATGCATTATTCGATAAGGCCAAAGGGCTGCAGATTGCCGAAGAGGGAATTATCCGACGGGGCCAAAAGGCTATGGATAACAATGAATACTGAAGACCAAGCATCAAAAAGATAAGATACGGAATGCATCTAGATACACTGAAGCACCAAAACCTCGAATCTTTGCATTTACTTAGTCTGAAGCATAAAGTTTTGGCAGCCGTCAGGGCATGAGCACGTGCATTATGATAGGATAGGTGCATTCATTTGTATAACTATTTGTGCTTGTGTGTGATCCCGTGCTCGAACTACGTCCTGGTCTGATTCCATTGGCATGCATAGACAACTCACCATCGAGCACGACCAGTACTAACCATTTACGCGACTATTTTTGCAACGCATTTTGTTTTTACCTGGATTCGATAGCTTGGTCAAAGGCTCGTCTTCACACAGGCTTCGACATTCACTTGTGACAGGCGTTGCTTTACAAGCTCTACTAAAGAGGGACAAACTGTAGACACCCTAATTTTGACCAGCCGTCAAATCTAGGGGATGATTACCTCTGAAACCAATGACAACGATGTCCGGCAGAACTCGAAAGTCTTCAAAAATAATTCAAGCTCTTTGAAAAGTTTCTCAATCTCAAAAAAATTACTAAATTCATAAAAGAGAGGAAAAAACCAAAGTATTATGGGAATTTCTGGTGTAATAATGCGCATGGAAGAAACATTAATGAAAAATATTCAAAACACAAATAAACACACACACACACACACACATATATACATATATATATATATATGTGTGTGTGTGAGAGTGTAAGTGTCTTTTGTCTTTAGAAAATAAATCTGGTTTAAAAGAATTTGAAAAGAAAAAAAATAAAAGAAAAGGAAAGGAATAGGAAAAAAAAAAGAAAAGAATATATATAAAAGGGGATGAGGTGGCACACGGTGAAGTCGGCGGCACTCGCTGAGTGTTGCGCCGGCACTCACTGAGTACTGCAGACAACTCAGCGAGTGCTGCCTGCTGTAACAGTCTATTTTTTTAATACGTATTGAAAAACTAAAGATGTCATTGCACATGGGTTTTTACCCTGAATTTACGAAAATAACCCCTCAAGATTGGTCTATATAAGGAGAGATATATCTCCATGGTGAGGGGTTAGACAATTGAGATACAATTTAGAGAATTGAGAGAGAATCAAGAGAGAATTGAAGAGGAAGTCATTGATGAAGAATTGAGAGCTTGAAGAAGACTTGAAGACCCTTGAAGATCTTTATTAAACTAAGAGAAATCTGAGGATATTTGGAGGTAATTCTCTAATCTTAGCGTATCTTTAACCTAAATTCAATCACAATTCATAGAATTCCTTAGAATCTTTTACCCAATTTTCAAAATGTCTCTTCTAACCACATTTCATCACACACCACTTGAATTGTGATTGAATTTCCATTCATGTTTGTTGATTTGGATCTAATTAGTCTTAGGTTTGAAGTGAAATAAGTTTTCTAAAAGAACTTAGAATTGGATCATCAATTGGGTTTGAATTTCATCTCTCTTGTTTTGTGCTCTTCTTTTGAAAATCCATGAGATCTTCCATATCTTATTGGGATTCCTTGAGTTTAATCTCTCAATTTTCTATAAATTATGATTTACATGAGAATTGGGATTGATTTTGGTTATGTTTGTGTGTAATTAATGTATCTAAGTCCATAATCATGACTTAGGTCCATTAAATTGAAGTTTTATGAAGCTTATCTCATGTTTCATTGAAATTTATGAGGTTTAGTGTCTACAATCTCCAAGGACCATTAATTTGAGAGGAGGTATGAATAAGTTAAGTCTTAATCCCTCAAGGATCATCAACTTGAGAGAGGGGTTGAGCTTTGAACAAGCCAATTTTCATGGTTTGGAAGTTAAGTTCAAATAATCCTAAGTATTCAAGGTATATTCATGAGTTTGGGTAAATCCTTGAAAATTATCATTGAAGCCTCATTAAGGTTAAGTTTATGAACCTCTTTTCATGGACTTGAGTATTGTATTAGGCCATAATCCTTGTTTGATCCAAATTCTCTCTAGAATTTTGGATCAAACTAGATTCAATATATAGGTGACCATTCAACAATGGTGCAGTGAATCCATTGACAAGCAGTGATCAAGGATTTTTAACGAAATCATGATTCGTTGGAATTAGATGAAACCAATTGGAATGTGTTCATAACACCTGAGTTTACCTCTGTAATTTTTTTTTTGATCATATTCTATGGTTAACATGGCTTGATCATGGTTTTGGTAACTTAGCCACTTTCTGTCCAAAATTCCAGAATAGTGAACCTGTTTTAAATTGTTGGGATCAAAGCCATAATCAAATGTCTTAGGCTTCAAATAAATTTTTCTATGAAGTTTAATGAGTTAATAACTTGAAAGGTTTAAGATTCGTTTACTATTTTTAACGAATCATACAAAATCTCTGGACAGAGAGTTGATAAATCCTAAGTGATGTCCAGTCTTGGTCCAATCCCCAGAAATTGGATTGTTTGATCTTTGATTTTATTTTTGGGTTAGAAACTAGACCCACAGAGGCACATTGTGTCCAAAAATCACCAAGATCAAGCCATGGGAACCACGACTTCCCTATTTTTTAATATTTGGTCTTTTCTCTGTAAATCTTGAATTCTGTAACTGGTTTGATGAATCTCACCAATGATGATCCAAATAATTCTTTCATGTTATAGAACTTAAATCATGTCTTGAATAAGATTAATTTATCTTAAATTCAAAGGTTAAAAGATCCAAATCAATGAATAATTATGTATCGCTCATTCTCAGACATTCATTATCATCACATGCATATTGATTCTTGTAATTTAGGACATTGATTTATATTGAGTTAAGTTGATTGGTTGAACTTAGTCAATGAATCCTTTTCTTATTACATTGAGGTCGTATCATTTCTACATGGATATTACATTGGCTCCCCGTTGAGACTTGTATATCTATAAGAATGATGTAATGTCAACAAATTGGAAAGAATTCTTAATTTAGTCAACCTTCCCTATTCTTGTTAGATTTTGGGTTCAAATCTAATATAATATTATGTTTAAAGCATGTGGACTAACCTTTGTTTTGTAACGCTATTGAGGTACGATTTTCTCGACCTTTCTCTTGTTTATGTTATTTTCTCGATTTTATTGATTTTCGACTCCATGCGCAACACCTTAGACTAGGACTTGGCCTTATGTGTATATATGGATTAGAGACCATTTTTAGGTTTTCTATTATTCGTATGCATTGCACGTTTCTCATTCGAAGCTGGATCCCGGGTTAGTTCTCTTATTCTCTATTTACACATCATTTGCTTGATATTTGAACTATGTGGTTTTGTATGCCGTTTTATCGTTAGCAATTTTACACCCCTTTCAATATGCTTTTGGAATGCATACTTATATCTATGTATTAGTTGAGGGCATGCTTAGATTATTAATTCGACTAAAAGGATATTGAGTAGAGGCCTATCATGAGATAGGATGAGATGGGTGTTTTAGTCCACCGGGCTCCTTCCCCTCTTATTCCATAATCCTCGAACCTAGAAATCTCCAAAAGAGTAGTTTGCTTTTAAAATGGTTTCTTGATTTTCCTCAAAATTAAATGGCGACTCGATTTGTTTTGTTTTAAAAGAAAAAAAAAAGTAAAACCATTTAGGGTCCCGTATCCACAAACTCGTGTAGGACCCTTATGGGACCCACCAAAATTGCAGGTCCCCAAATGTGTTGGTTGTGGGTGTAGCATTTTTGATAAAATAATTATATATACAAATATACAGAACACTTCTCATGAGCAAGACCTCATTTTAACAAAATGAGGACTTTTAATTACAACAGTTAGATCAAATTTTTATTAAGGGTAATAAAATAATTTCACAGACTAAAAACTGAATCCAACGGCTGCAAATAGGAGTCCTCGTCTTAACAAAATGAGGGCTCCTTCATGAGAATGGTTCTGTATATATATAAAAGAGACCATGATTGGAGATGCTATAAGTTCCTTTGCTTTTAGGTACATGTCTAGTATAGCTTTCTTGGATTGTGATCGTTTCACTTTCAATTAGCTATTTTCATAGTTTTAAAGAATTTGATTCTTTTTTAAGCTAAAAGACTGTTTCTTTTTTTTTTTTTTAAATACTCGATTCCTTTTTCAAGCTTGTTAAAAATCTCTTGTTCAAAAAATTAATTATTTTAAAAGCTAACCCAAATGAATTCTGAATGTCTTTATCATTGATCTGATTGCAATCCATGATTTCAAATAATGTCAGGAGCTCAAGTCTGAGGTGAACGATTGATAATATGATGAGGACAACATTATTGGCTCTCAGGATAACGATTGATATTTCATGTAGGCGCTCTTGTTGAATGGCAAGCTCGTTGAAAGCATCAAGAGAGTGGTCTTAATGGTGTTCTGAGTGGGGTGTTCTGAATGTAGCTGTCACTTGTTCAGGTAGGCGCTCTTGTTGAATGGCAAGCCCTTTGAAAGCATAAGAGATTTGTCTTAATGGTGGAGAGTTCTCATGAAGAATATTTGAGATTTATTTTCGAAAACCAGCAGGTCGCATTTATGTATATGGTTATAGAAAGTTACATTGAAGTTCATTTTCGAAAACCAACAGGTCCTATTTATTATGTGTATAGCTATGTAAAGTTCCATTTGAAAGTTAATACGAGAAAACCTATTTTTTTTTCTTTTTGGATTTCTTATTCATGCAGGAAATGGTATTGCGAGGATTACTGCCAAGACTCAAGAAATCCTAAAGACATGAAATACTCTACTATTTCTGACAATTGGAAGACATGAGGAATATCAAACTGAAGTGTTGTATTTTTTTAATAGTAATTTATTGTTTATGGAACATCAATGAGGTCAGGGGCGGATCCAGAATATGGCCCAGGGGTCTATCTTTTACGTGTTTACAAGACTTAAGTGGGCTTTTCATATTTGACGATAAAAGAGATATGAAGAAGTAGAGAAAGCAAATAAGTATGCACTTTTTATTACTCGGAAGTATAGTTTTTTTCTTGAGAAAATTTATAATTCTTGAATGATTTTAATGAAGGCTACCATACTTATAAATAATAGTTAGCATGATCAATGACCAAGATTTATATAAGGGGCGATCATCCAATGGAATAGAAACTCATGATAATATTTTAGAAGTTTTGGACCTCCTAATAAAGTAATCTTTCTAGAAGGTGACCCTATTTATAATATTATGTACAAGCCTCTATAAGACTCTTAAGAATTCAATGAATCCCTTTAAGTCTAGGGAGTTCCAAGCATTCTATACAAGTCCATGCAAAACCACCTAGAGTATAGTAAAAGTTTTTTTTTTTTTTTTTAACAGAGAAAAGTTCCCTAATTTAATTACCATAACTTCTGAACTAGATTTTTATCCCACGGAGAGTGATAACTCTAACCCATGGATTAGAAGTTTGAGATAACTTCTAGGGACAAATTTTTATTTATTTAATTTTTTTTAGATCTCTCTCTTTTTTTCTTTTTCTTTTCAATATCTTTTTTTTTCATTTTTAGATCTGTTTTTTTATTTTTCCAGATCCTTTTTTTTTTCTTTATCTTTTCCATTTTCAGATCTAATTTTTTTCTTTTTTTTTATTTTATTCTGGTCCCTTTTTTTCTTTTTTCATTTTCATCTCTCTCTCTCTCTCTCTCTCTCTCTCTCTCTCTCTTCAGATTTTGTAATTTTTTTGGTGTTAAAAAGCAATAATTTAGTTATTATTCGGAACTTATATTGGGCAACATAACAGCTTATCAGGCAGAATTACTATCCTATCTGATCATGTCTTATCCTATCCTATCCGCCAGTTTTATCCGGCCAGCAAAACGAAAACCAAACCAAACCAAACTAAACCAAACCAAGCCTTGTGTCCCAATCAGTTGGGGTCGGCTGTATGAATCATTTTTCTCCATTCTGCACGATCAAGAGCTATACGTTTCTTTCTTCAAGCGATCGCCCCTCCTTTAAGCGCTTGAAAATCTACCGACCTGAATTTATGACGTGTTCCCATGCTCAAGCGATTGAACATATTTCAATCGATCGAACCCTGATTAACCTATTCTCAATTGATCAAAAAGAGCTCGATCGATCGAACTTAGTGATATGTCCAAAAATGTCAGGGCAAAGTCAAACCTCTACCTAAGCAAGGGAATGCCAAGTCATCCGAAATGGGCACTCACTTCCATAACCATCCAAGATCATCTAGCCAAGACCTCCCGATTTGGGCTCACAACCGGGTCGTACGGTGTAGTTATACTCAACGAAGCCCGGGCACGTCTCATGGCTTGCCCCGCAAGGCTCCGGGCAGCTTTCTAACTCAGTCAGAAGACTAATGGAAAGTACAAGCTATTTTCTAAACCACTTATGAAACTTTCATGGTTTATGCTAATCACATGTAATTAGATTAGGCTTCCTAATCAGCTCACTTACCTTGTACGAGTGGTCTCTTGCATCTATAAAAGAGATCACTCATCCCCATTAAAGGGGTCGTATTCTTATTTCACAAAAATAGCAGTATATATCACTCATACGCATATACCCGGCCGATTTTTTAATAGTGCTGCCTACTTTATCGGTTCACCAAAGGCCGCCGGTGATTTATTAGTGAACGCTCTCAGGCATACACTTGGACGTAGGTCGCCTAATTAACGGGACTGAACAACATATAAACTTCTTCTCTCATTCTCTCTCCCCTCAAACTGCTCTCCTAGCTCTTACCCAAATTTTGGCATCATCAGTTTGGCGTCGTCTGTGGAAAACATAAAACTCTCTAAAAAAAACAAATCTCTGATTGATCAATATGCCGCCGAAGAAGGGTAAGAAGATTGTTGCTCTAACAGGTTAGGCAGATTCACAAGCCGGGCAACCGACCGCTTCCATGACCTCTGAGCAGATCACCGCGATTTTTGTGCAACTCCTGGAGGGCCAGCGGCAAACTCGGCAGCAGATCGAAGCACTGTTGGCCCGACAGGATAAGCTCCCTCAAATCGAGGATCAGCCCGAGAATGGTGTGCACAATTAGTGCCTGGGGTCATGGGCACCCATTGGGCAAATCATTTATCACATTAGAATGCATTTTCGGGTCCATATAAAGCCTTTTTGTGAGGCCCTTAGATAAAAAAACGGGATTCACATGTTTGTGTGTGTTTTATTTATAAGTGTTGTGTGTGAAATATATATACACATATATTAAACCCTAGCCCCATTTAACCCAAAAAAAAAGGGAAGAGGAGAGAAAAAACTAGAGAACAGACGTATGTGAGAGAGAGAGAGATAGAGAGAGGGAGAGAGAGGGAGAGAGAGGGAGGAAGAAGAAGAAGAAGAAGAGAGGAACCTCAACCTTCGATTTGTGTAATCATCATCAACCTTGAAGCCCTAAATCGGTGAGTTAACTTGTGATGTTCTTTCAATCTCGTTTGATTGAAAATTTAAATGGATAGAATATTAAATTAGTATGGTTATGGATTATGAGATTTAGGTTTTTTTTTTTATAATGATTGAAGTTGTGATTTGAGATTTATAGATGAGCATTGAATATACATTTGAGCAATTATTCAATTTTCGGATTTGGGGTTTTCACGGATCAGATTTGAGTAGAAAGTTTATAATAAATCATACGTTACAGTTTTCGTGATTCTGTTCGCGTAGGCCTGTAGGAAACGCAATTCTGGACAATTTGGTCTAATGGTATTTTTTTTCCAATTCTGCACCGTTTGGGCAGAATATGCATATTACAGTAGCAGTTTTATGAAGGTTAAAATAAGTGTATTTGCTATATTACATTTTTGTGTGATTTCGTGTTCGTTAATATGAATTGATTTGTTTGTACTTAGAGAGATATGAGTTCTCGTGTATTGTTGAGCTTTGTGAAATTGTAACTGTGCGATTTTGTAAGGGTTATGAATCTGTGTGAACATGTAGCTGTTAATATGATTTTAACAGAAATTTGATTTGAGATATATGAATCTCTTATAAAATTGAGTTTTGTGAAAAACGTGGATGAATGAACGTTAGAAAAAGTCCTTATAGTTCACCACTACTCCTTATGATATTAGGCGGCGACTTCGTGGATGACCCGTCCTTGTGTGATTAGACGGCGACTACGTGGATGACCCGTCTCTTCATTTTTAAGCCTTATGCCCGGCTTGTTGGTCTATTTCATGTGTATTTAGACATTGTTTATTGACGTCAAGAACGTAAGGACTAGCCTTTCGGTAGATACTCAAATCCCAGTGATACCCCATGGGAGTTGGGACCGGAGTGGGAGTTAGTATTACGTTAGGAGACACATGGGATATATGTGTAGGCTGAACCATGGATGGGTGGCCGAGGTGGTGAACATAAGGTGTAATTTAGATCGAGTATTATGTGTTTTTTTTTTTATTTGCGGATTTACAGTTGTAATGTGGTTTATGATTTTCAGTTATATGAAATTCTAGGGATTGGTAGTCGTGTAGTTTTCAGGATTTTAAATAATTTCGGTGTTGTGTCCGTTAGCTGAAACCTAGCATTCTATGTGTAACGTACAATTTTTTGGAACGTAGTAATTTGATAATAAACTGGACCAGATTAGTAAATTGAATATTTTGGATACTTAGATTCACAGTTTATGGCCGTTTCGCGTAAACTAAAGTAAAACGACGATCCGAACAACTTTTGTGTTTTACACTTTTTCTAAAAACGTCATCTTGACACTATTTTCATCGATTTTCAGAATCTTCTGAACATTGTCTATGTAAGAGCTGAATTTTAATAATTAATTTCTGAATTATCTATTTAGAATTTATGAACGAGGACGCGTGTCATTCCTTGAAAATTTTATTCTTGACATTTTTCGTGTTTTAAGTTTTGTCTAATTCCAGTTCTTTGTTAGAGATAAAATCATTTTAATTAATAACACCTTATTATTGGTTTATATTATTGTGTTAAGTTCTATTTATACAGGATGGTAGGCCTACTAATGGTTTGCACGTATCGGCCTACCATAGTTAAGAAAGGTAAGTATTCAATTGTTTTTATTCGGGCAAGAAACTACTTGCCACCACATAAACGGAAACTACTCTATTGTCCAGATATGTGTGTGGAACTACCTGTCTTGGCCCAAGAATGTTGTAGTATGATTTGTAGTCTACGGGTTCAAGTTGGATCCCTAAGACTTGTGTTTTGTTTAACTCATACCAGTCATGTGACTGATCCGAGTGTGTTATGCATTCGGGTGCGTTTCTGTTTGAAATGTAGTCGGATGACATGTGCAGGATAGTATAGTTGGAGTTCATTGTGGAGCAGCCGATCTGTTCGTGAAGTTGAAGTACGTTCTTTTAATTCTTTAATTACTATATGATACTCTTTTATTTAGTTGGCATTGTGAGCCATGGTTGAGAACTTGCATCAGATGTAGTTATATTTCAGTTGTATTATTGGACTTTTGGGACGTTTATAGCAGATCTGACCTGAGATAGTGTAGTGTTGAAATTATTCCGTTTATTATTATAACTAGATACTTTTATTGTGATTCGATGGAGGAAATTATATTATTTTTATGTAAAGGGAAACGTTTGGTTTTCATTTTGTAATAAATGAGAATGGGGAAAATTTGAAACGTGGATTTTTCTTGTAAAGTTTTTGGGAATGAATTTGATGATAAATGAGTTTTGTTTAAATAGAAATCATGTGGTTTATGAAAGCAATTAAAATCAGTTTATCTTAAAATGGTCTTTTAAAATTGGGTATGGGTTGTCACCCTTAGATTTTTGGGTGGTGAATATTGATTAGGGTATGCACTTGATTAAATATTTGTCTTCCCAAAAATCGGGTTGTGACAGTTTGGTAACAGAGCCTAAGGTTAGCTTAGTGAGTCTAAGTGATTCTCGGAATGTGGTTTATGGGTTGGTCATAGCCTTAGGTTTGCGGATTTTTGGGACAGGGATTATGTGTTATTTCGTGCTTCTATTGCTTTGTGCTATAATGTGTTTCATGGTATTGTGTGTTTTGTTCTACTGTGTACTTTATACCGTG
Organism: Hydrangea macrophylla; assembly: GCA_033977485.1. Taxonomy (NCBI): domain Eukaryota; kingdom Viridiplantae; phylum Streptophyta; class Magnoliopsida; order Cornales; family Hydrangeaceae; genus Hydrangea; species Hydrangea macrophylla. The sequence continues at coordinate 38,935,494 of CM066990.1, forward strand.
TTAGTCTTAAATGTATGTCATTTTCGGGATGACTTAATAGGAGCATACATGATATTGTTTAGATTTACATGTTAGTGCATGCATCTTTGGTTGTAACGTTGGGGGTCTTATCAAGGGGAGTGTTATTTTGGCTCATAGAGTAGCAATGTGGATGACTATCTATGTGAAGGACTGAAAATCTTATTTGGGAGTTGGAGGCAGAGATTGGATATTTGGACTTCTTATGTGATCAACTGGTTTTCTTATCTCTATTAATTATCTACTGCTTTTCTGATGCGGAATCTATTACTATTGGCATTCTGGATTTCTTATCTTCTGATGCGGATGTTATCAACGGATATTCTGGATTTCTTATGATTATGTTGTTGCTATTATTATATATGGGACCTCTATTCTATATGATTTCTCTGGAGTGATTATCGATGCTATTCTCTTCTCTATGACATATTATGATCCGAATGGTTATGGATTTCTCTTCAACGGCAATATCGTCTTCTCAAGCTTATTATTAGCAAGGAGTTTTGGAAGAATGAGCATTCTCAGATACATTGGTTGATCAGCGAGTATTAAGTATTCCATGGAGTATTAGAGTGGGGGTAAATGGTTTCACTCCTAATTTTATTCTTATATGTTGCATTATTATCTGTGTCTTAATTAGGCCTGGCAAACAAAGCCCGGTGCTGCTAGCCCGCCCGAATTGGCCTGAAATTTCTGTCTTCGGGTTAGCTTAATTTTTTTGCGGGTTGAATTGGGTTAATGTCCCTAAAGAGACGGGCTAATTTCGGTGACAATGGGCTTTTTCGGGTCGGGGGAAAATAAAAAATAAAGCAATGATCAGCGTCTCTCTCTCTCAAACATCAATACACGATCAGCGTCTCTCTCTCTTTCTGGTTTCTCAACCCTAGGTTCCCTTGCTCTCTGATTGTCGTCTCTCTCTAGGCCAACCGGAGGTAGCCGAAGCTAGATCAAGCATATAATCACAAGTTTAAGCAAGATCTGGTACTTCTCTTCGAACGATTTCACAGAAGATTTGCTTCTCAATAGTTTCTTCGCTGAAATTAGCGACGATATTGAAGTCCGCATCTCTCTCTCTCTCTCTCTCTCTCTCTCTCTCTCTCTCTCTCTCTCTCTCTCTCTCTCTCTCTCCATATATATATATATTTGTATATCTCTATGTATGTGTTTAAAGCAATACTCAACAAATGCCTTAATTTCACATCTGGGTTTTTTTAATTTCAGTTGTTTTTGTTTTTAGTTTCTATAATTGTTTGTAGATTTAGGTTCAGCCAAGTTGTGGGTTGTGGGTGATTTTAGTATGAGTTTGATAATCTAGGGATTTCAGTTGTTTTTGCTTTTAGTTTCGAAAGAAGATCTTGATTTTAGCCGAAGCTAGATCAAGCATATAATCAGTTTTGATCAGTTTTGATAATCTACTGGCTTATCTGCATGAATAATGTTTTTGTTTGGTAATAGATAAATTTATATATGTCTACTATATATATAGGTGTATATGAATAGTGGCAATTTCAATTCAATAACTTTTTTTTGGTTGTTTGAGGAAGATAAGAATAATGTGGAATACAATCTATGATACCGAGTGGATGTAATTTTTCATTTTTGAATTTAACCTCGATGAATGTTCTTTACTCCTGATATTTTTTTCATTTCACATTTGTTTGCCCCATTAGAAATTTCATGAATTTAAGGACACACAAACAATGATAAGTGTAATCTCTTGTATTTCTTAGAGAAAACAGTGGTAAAAAAAATCATACCATTTTTTTTTCCATTTTCGTAGCAACGCTCTTTCTATGTTTCTCTGTTTTGTTCAGCGGGCATTTTTAAACCAAATGTGTATATGGCCATATCTACCTTATCTCGGGTGTGCTTATTGTAGTGGCTCCTTAGTCCTTAGTAATGGCAGCAAATATTAGGAAACAAGAAACATTATTTTGCTGTTTTCACTATAATTTTCTATTTAGCATGTACTGAACTAATGAACTTGCATTTTATAAGCCAAATCTCTGAAAGTGCTTGAAATTAGGTGGGGAAAAAAAACTATAAACTAACTTTGTTTGAACAACTAAATAAAAGTGTAAAATAGGTCGGACAATTTCATGAATAAAATGCTAGGAGTAGGATTCAGCTATTTTCTTCGCTTTTGGAAGGACTAGATTTTCAGTCCCAGGAGGACAATGAGAATTAGATTTTTTTTTTCTCTTTTAAAAATTTGGATCTTTGAATGATTTCCCAAAGAATATGTTCAACATCTGTGGTCCTTTGAGAAGCTCTTTTTTTTTTTGTTTATTTGGGATTCTTTGGCATGAAAACAAGTTGGTATTGGAGATTTGAATCACCTTTTCATGGCCACTTATGCTTTGACTGAAAAAAGTTGAACAGGGGAATTTTTGTGTATGTAAGATACACCCTAATGTATTAGATTAATTCTACATTCTCAAAACTTTAATTGTTTAAGAAACTGAAATGTGACTTGATATGACTATAATCATATTACTGTATTTTGATATGCGCCGTTAACTTCTACAATGGGTATGTATATTTTTATATGTATCATATGTGTATATACAGCATGTGGTGTTAATTAATTGAAAAAGTTTTGAGCTTCTATTTTAAGTCTCTGGTTTGCTATTAGGTAGTTAAGACTCCAAGCTGTAATAGTGTGTTTACTTCAACCATTTCTAAAGAAATGGGGGAGAGTTGTTTAATGTTTGTTGCTTTTAAAGGAAAGACATTAGGATGATATGATCTGTAATAGACAATGAGTTTAAAAATTAAAAAAAATAAAAGGGAAAATGAAAAGTGTTTTGTTTTAGAAACTGGGAAAAACAGTGTGGTAAGGGGAAAATTTTTTTGAAAACTGTTTCAGGAAAATAGTTGGGTTTTGGAAAAAGAAAAACATAGATAAATGTGTTGGCTTAATTTAATTCTTTAATAATGTCTTCATCATTTACCTAAGAGACATTAATTCTCTTAGTAACTGAAACCTAATTAAAGGTCTAGGCACTTATTTCTAAGTTTTAAAATTCACAAGCAAGTTGGTTAATATTTTGATTATGTGAATTTTATGAAGCTTATGTGAATTTTTTGTGATTATTACTTGCATACATACATACAATTTTACTCAAAAATGTAGAAATAGATAATAATAATTATTATAAAAAAAAAATTGCATACATACATACAATTTTATTAGTCCTATTCTTACATGATTTCTATGATAGGAAGTAGGAAATATGTCAACCTCAAAAGTGGCATCACATAATACACGTCATTTTCTTTAGGTTAAGGTATAGCGGACAGCGGTACCTATTCTTTAGGTTAACGTTATCTCATTTCTATGCAAATATTAGATTCTTTACTATAGATGAAAATGTCGATGAACATGATGTGGAGCAAAGTTCTGCTACGAGTTCCAAACGTTGCAAAAAGTCCGTTGTGTGGGAGGATTTTGAGAAATTGCCTTTGAGTAGTGATGGGAAACAAAGGGCTAGATGTAGAGTTTGCAAACAAGATTTAATTGCAAGCTCAAAGGGTGGTACATCCAGTATGTTAAGGCATATCGTTGGCCATAAATAGGCCTGGCAAACAAAGCCCGGTGCTGGTAAAGTGTTAATAATTTCTATTTGATGTCTAATTTTCTTGTATCTATTTAATATTGTTTTAATTTAATGTAGCTTTTGATGAATCGGAGGAAGAACTTGTTGAAGACTGTTTGCACCTAAAAAATACATTTTTAAAGTTAAATATTAGTAAGAGGCCGATTGAGACTTTTCAATCGGACTTAGAGACCGATGGCAAAATTAATGACTAAGTGACTGATCATCATTTGATCGGGATACTTCAATCGGACTGATATCTATCGGGGCTGACTAACCTTTCCTTCGGGCTGTCTCATCAACATGACTTTAATCGGACTGCCAGTCAACTCATTCGGAATAGTCGCTATTTAATCGGGCTACATTGACACATTTTCGGACTGATCAACTATTTGATAGTCAATCGGACTCAGCTTTGGTTGGCCAAATTATTCATCGGCCATGATGAATTAAGCTACAGTGTTTAGCCTTGCATTTAATGTCTTGACTATTTGAGATTGGAAAAGTAATAGAGGGGCCCGCCGATTACTTCAATGCTAAAGGAAATGCTTTTCATCGGGCTTATCAATTGTTTGTGTTTATAAGAATGGTGGCCACGCGTCATTTGGCCTAAACCTCATTTAGATCTACCAAATTCACGTGGTGGGCCACATGCTTATTTTGACATAATTCAGCCACATGGTTTGGCTTTCCATTTAATACTTCTGGCCATTCTTAAGTCAACCACCAATTTGATTCCTCTAGTGGTTTAGTCCAACGCAGTTTAGATGGCAGCACTACATAATCGGGCTAAGTTGATTAGTTGCCATAAAGATATGGTTAGATAATTATGGGAAGTATATTAATCCCTATATTATCATATATGTGATAAGGGATAATATTGCAACATATGGAAAATATTATCAGATTTGAGAAGATAATATTTTGATATTATCTTTTATTTGGCATGATATTATCACATATTTGGGAAGTATATCTCTTACTTGCTAGCTAAGTCAGCCGCACCGAGCCACAAGATGGACCAGATTCAAGCTGCTAATATATATACACATCTGTATATATGTATATATTATGGAAGACTTTTATCAGATTTGGGAGATAAATCTGGTAAATTATACCAGATTATCATTCAAGAGCTTTTATTTCCTAATCAGCTTCAACCTCCATGGCCGCTATAAATCAACAGGCAGGCCAAGCTGTAAAGGCACCCCGCGTCACTTCGACAACCGCATCCAAAAAGCATTCAACATGCGTTCTTAGTTTTTTAGGCAAATAAAAAGCATCCTTTTTATTTTTCTTAGCTTTCAATTACATTATTGTAATTTCTTTTCTTTTAATTAAATAAAAGTCTATTTTATTTAATTCTTTCCTTCATCACTTGTATGGCTTGTGCACTTCAGTACTTCCATAGGATCTTAGGCCAAGGGTACTTTCCTACTTGGTCATCACAATCACCCGTTAGAAGTCAGATCTAAAGCCTTGTGTATCACTCACACAAGCAATATAGGAAATTAGTTTGCACACACTCGAACCACTATTGGTTCTGGCACGCCCGCGCAAATTAAAGCGAACAAAGACTTTGAAGGTGTAATGGGGGGACTTGACCAATGTTGAAATTATTTTGATTAGGTATAACAATACATGTTCAACATCTCCTTATGAGTTCCTTTTACTTTTATTTTTTTAGCTAGTGACTCATTTTTTTTTTTATTATTTTTTTTACGGTTCATTTACAGGTGCATTTTGTGCTTATGAACTGATAGAGGAGATGAGAGGTGATTCGATGGGAGAAGATGAGAGTGTATTTAGCTTTAGTTGTGATTGTGATATAAATTTGTTTTCATGAATTGATAGAGGAGATCAGAGAGAAGAGGACTGTAATTTTGTTTTCATGAGTTTATAATTTTGTGATATATACTGACCATATACAGACCATACTATAATTTTGTTATAATTTGGGAAAACTAATCAGTCTCTTTGTATACTGTTGAGGAGAGAAGAGGCTAGAGATGAGTTAAGTATTGCTTTGAGTGATGGAACCCACTATATATTATTTATTAAAGGTAAAACTGTGAGAGAGAGAGAGAGGTTACTGTATTACAGCATATGGAACACTAGTACGGGTACCTCATTCACATGGGTAGGACAGAAGAAAAAAAAAAAAAAGTCATAATTCATACCCGACCCGACCCGAACATAAGCAGGCCCGAACCCAGTCCGACCCGAACCCGACCCGAACCCGCCCAAGCCCGAACCCGCCCGAACCCGCCCATTTTCCAGGCCTAGTCTTAATTATCTGCTAACATTTAACAATTGACTATATGAGGCTAAAGGTATATATATGAGGGTTTCCTTGTTTGGATTATTCGCTCGACGTACCAGGCCTTGTATTATTGAGAGTTAAATGTGAATCTATGTTTTCTATTAGTTGTGTGTTTAACAATATTTATGAATAAGTATTTGTATTACCGTCGCTTCAAATTTCGGGACGAAATTTTCTTTAAGGAGGGTAGAATGTAACAACCCTAATTTTCTAAGTGCTTTTAGTAATTTTTATATTATTATTTTCGAGTATTAGACATTAACTGTGTGTATGTATCTTAGTGACACCTAATAAAAATGTTGAAGTAGCGTGTATGGGTAGTTAGTATGTTAAGTAGTGTGCTTAACATAGAAATTTAGTGCCTGGGGTCATGGGTACCCATTGGGCTAATCATTTGTCACATTAGAATGCATTTTCGGGTCCATATAAAGCCTTTTTGTGAGGCCCTTAGATAAAAAACGGGATTCACATGTTTGTGTGTGTTTTATTTATAAGTGTTGTGTGTGAAATATATATACACATATATTAAACCTTAGCCCCATTTAACCAAAAAAAAAAAAAGGGAAGAGGAGAGAAGAAACTAGAGAACAGACGTATGTGAGAGAGAGAGAGAGAGATAGAGAGAGGGAGAGAGAGGGAAGAAGAAGAAGAAGAAGAAGAGAGGAACCTCAACCTTCGGTTTGTGTAATCATCATCAACCTTGAAGCCCTAAATCGGTGAGTTAACTTGTGATGTTCTTTCAATCTCGTTTGATTGAAAATTTAAATGGATAGAACATTAAATTAGTATGGTTATGGATTATGAGATTTAGGTTTTTTTTTATAATGATTGAAGTTGTGATTTGAGATTTATAGATGAGCATTGAATATACATTTGAGCAATTATTCAATTTTCGGATTTGGGGTTTTCACGGATCAGATTTGAGTAGAAAATTGATACTAAATCATACGTTACAGTTTTCGTGATTCTGTTCGCGTAGGCCTGTAGGAAACGCAATTCTGGACAACATTCGTCTAATAGTATTTTTTCCAATTCTGCACCGTTTGGGCAGAATATGCATATTACAGTAGCAGTTTTATGAAGGTTAAAATAAGTGTATTTGCTATATTACATTTTTGTGTGATTTCGTGTTCGTTAATATGAATTGATTTGTTTGTACTTAGAGAGATATGAGTTCTCGTGTATAGTTGAGCTTTGTGAAATTGTAACTGTGCGATTTTGTAAGGGTTATGAACTTGTGTGAACATGTAGCTGTTAATATGATTTTAACAGAAATTTGATTTGAGATATATGAATCTCTTATAAAATTGAGTTTTGTGAAAAACGTGGATGAATGAACGTTAGAAAAGTCCTTATAGTTCACCACTACTCCTTATGATATTAGGCGGCGACTTCGTGGATGACCCGTCCTTGTGTGATTAGACGGCGACTACGTGGATGACCCGTCTCTTCATTTGTAAGCCTTATGCCCGGCTTGTTGGTCTATTTCATGTGTATTTAGACATTGTTTATTGACGTCAAGAACGTAATGACTAGCCTTTCGGTGGATACTCAAATCCCAGTGATATCCCATGGGAGTTGGGACCGGAGTGGGAGTTATTATTACGTTAGGAGACACATGGGATATATGTGTAGGCTGAACCATGGATAGGTGGCCGAGGTGGTGAACATAATGTGTAATTTGGATCGAATATTATGTGTTTTTTTTTATTTGCAGATTTACAGTTGTAATGTGGTTTATGATTTTCAGTTATATGAAATTCTAGGAATTGGTAGTCGTGTAGTTTTCAGAATTTTAAATAATTTCGGTGTTGTGTCCGTTAGCTGAAACCTAGCATTCTATGTGTAACGTACAATTTTTGGGAACGTAGTAATTTGATAATAAACTGGACCAGATTAGTAAATTGAATATTTTGGATACTTAGATTCATAGTTTATGGCCGTTCCGCGTAAACTGAAGTAAAACGACGATCCGAACAACTTTCGTGTTTTACACTTTTTCTAAAAACGTCATCTTGACACTATTTTCATCGATTTTCAAAATTTGCTGAACATCGTCTATTTAAGAGCTGAATTTTAATAATTAATTTCTGAATTATCTATTTAGAATTTATGAACGAGGACGCGTGTCATTCCTTGAAAATTTTATTCTTGACATTTTTCGTGTTTTAAGTTTTGTCTAATTCCAGTTCTTTGTTAGAGATAAAATCATTTTAATTAATAACACCTTATTATTGGTTTATATTATTGTGTTAAGTTCTATTTGTACAGGATGGTAGGCCTACTAATGGTTTACAGGTATCGGCCTACCATAGTTAAGAAAGGTAAGTATTCAATTGTTTTTATTCGGGCAAGAAACTACTTGCCACCACATAAACGGAAACTACTCCATTGTCCAGATATGTGTGTGGAACTACCTGTCTTGGCCCAAGAATGTTGTAGTATGATTTGTAGTCTACGGGTTCAAGTTGGATCCCTAAGACTTGTGTTTTGTTTAACTCATACCAGTCATGTGACTGACCCGAGTGTGTTATGCATTCGGGTGTGTTTCTGTTTGAAATGTAGTCGGATGACATGTGCTGGATAGTATAGTTGGAGTTCATTGTGGAGCAGCCGATCTGTTCGTGAAGTTGAAGATACGTTCTTTTTATTCTTTAATTACTATATGATACTCTTTTATTTAGTTGGCATTGTGAGCCATGGTTGAGAACTTGTATCAGATGTAGTTATATTTCAGTTGTATTATTGGACTTTTGGGGACGTTTATAGCAGATCTGACCTGAGATAGTGTAGTGTTGAAATTATTCCGTTTATTATTATAACTAGATACTTTTATTGTGATTCGATGGAGGAAATTATATTATTTTTATGTAAAGGGAAACGTTTGGTTTTCATTTTGTAATAAATGAGAATGGGGAAAATTTGAAACGTGGATTTTTCTTGTAAAGTTTTTGGGAATGAATTTGATGATAAATGAGTTTTGTTTAAATAGAAATCATGTGGTTTATGAAAGCAATTAAAATCAGTTTATCTTAAAATGGTCTTTTAAAATTGGGTATGGGTTGTCACCCTTAGATTTTTGGGTGGTTGAATATTGATTAGGGTATGCACTTGATTGAATATTTGTCTTCCCAAAAATCGGGTTGTGACAGACAGCGTGCCTATACTGCACTGGTATTCCCACTAGCTTTGGGGCAGTCAGGAACGATAAGCGTAGCCAAGCTCCCGAGCGGGACCGACAACGTCTCTAGACTAACCTGTGCCTGGCGGGGGATGGTAGAGAAATTATCAACTACAGACGCGCTGCCTAAAGGAGGGACAAGAACAAACAGCCAAGGAGTCGGCCAAAGAACCCCCGACCAAGAGCCGTGGAGATATTAGGCACACAATTACCCGAAGCTGAAGCTGGGTCCCATCCCTGAGGACAACGCACTTTGCGTAAGAGGCCTCGTCATCTGGCCTGACATACCACTCAGTTACGAAGCGGAAGACCGGTCAAAAAGATGTCAAGGCCAAGATCGAGGACCTGCAGAAGCAAATTGAGAAATTGAACCGCAAGCCGGGCCCTGACCACACCAATACTGAAACCGAATCACCCTTTACCGTCCAGGTCATAGGATTCCCCATCTCGTAGAAATTCAAACCACCGCACCTCAATTCTTATGACGGTTCAAGGAGCCCGGTGGATCATGTCTGGACTTACAAAGCCCAGATGGCGCCGGTCACCACCGCCGATGAACTACTGTGCCTGGCCTTTCCCAGCACACTCAAAGGCCCGGCCGCACAGTGGTTCCATGCTCTAAAACCCCGAACGGTCGATGATTTCAAAGCACTCAGCAAGCGCTTCATCAGTCAGTTTATCGGGATGCTCAATCGATCATAGACAAACACTCAATTGCTAGCCATCAAACAACGTAAGGAGGAACCCTAAAAGATTATGTTCACCATTTCAATCAACAAAAGCTCCAAATTTGCAACCTGAATGAGACAGTTGATATCACGGCCTTTTGCTCGGGAGTATAGCATACCAAGGTTGCCATGTCATTTCACTATGACCGACCTGCCACCTTGGTTGAACTCCTGGAGAGGGTCAGAAAGTACATAAATACGGAAGAATTCCTAAAGTTCAAGCACGCCAGCTTTGTGGGAGATGAGTCCCAAAATCCAAACACAAATGCGAGGGTTCCGAGAAGGGCTCGGGAAAGAAGCCGAAGCAGGATCAACAGAGAGGTGGTCGGGATCAGGCCCTAATTGCCTTCACAGCACTTTCCCGGCCTATCCACGAGGTTATGGCCGCCGCCAAGACCCAAAGGCTGCTCCAGCTACTGGCAAAGTTGAAGAGCCCGCCCGAGAAGAGAAACCAGGATAAGTTTTGTCAGTATCATAAAGACCATGGTCACGACACAGAGGATTGCTTCAAGCTCAAGATTTCCATCTAGAAACTAATTGAACAGGGTCATCTTGACGAGTTTGTCATGACAGATAGACGACCTCGGTCGAACACCCGAGCTCTCCCGAGTAGCCACAACCCCTCGGGCAAATTAACGTGATCTTCGGAGGAACTTCAGGCAGAGGGGACTCACAGTCGACTAGGAAGAGGCATGCTCGGGCATTTTGATCGAATGTCTGGCATATCCAACCCACCAGCTCCCCACTAACCGACGTGCTGATGTTCTCGTCTAAAGATGTAAGGGACCTGCACTACCCCTACAATGATTCACAAGTAGTGACGCTCTCCATAGCCAATTTTATGGTAAACAAGGTGTTAGTGGACACAGGTAGCTCCTCTGACATCTTGTTTGCCTCAGCATTCGATCAACTAGGGATATCAAGGGACTCTGGCTGGTTGACACTCCTCTGGTCAGGTTCAATAGTTTAAGGATGCAACCGCTCGGGGTTTTCAAGCTGCTGATCCTCATGGGAACCTACCCTCAGTAAGTCTTAATAATGGCAAACTTTGTGCTTGTAGAAGCTTCGTTCACATACAATGCCATCCTTGGGAGGCCAACGCTTAATAAAGCCAAGGTAGTTGTGTCAACATACGGCTTAGTGATCAAGTTTCTAACCCCCCAGGGTCCCAGGAGCTTGCGTGGAGACCAAGCAACTATCCGGAGTTGTTATGTCAGCTCCTTGTACAGAGAAGCAGTTATAGAAATGTTGAACGTTCAGGAGATGGACCCGAGGGACATAAGGGATGGAGTAGGACTGGTAGAAGAGCTGGAGCAAGTGGTGCTAGACCCCCAACTACCCGACCGGTTCATCAATATTGGTACTCTTCTGGAGCCAGGTCTCAGAGGGAAATTAATCCAGTTCTCGCGACAGAGCCAGGATGTCTTCGCCTGGTGCCATGAAGACATGCCTAGGATTGATCCCCGGGTCATGTCCTACCGTCTCAACATTGAGCCAAACTCCTGACCGGTCAAGCAGAAGAGGAGGGGCATGGCCCCTAAAAGGCAAGCAGTAGTACGTGAAGAAATGAAAAAAAAAAACCCTAAAGGTGAATTCCGTCTGAGAGGTCCACTACCCCAATTGGTTGGAAAATTTGGTACTAGTCAAGAAAAGCAACGGGAAGTGGAGAATGTGTGGATTTTACCGATCTAAACAAGACCTGCCCCAAGGATTGCTATCCGCTGCCTAGGATAGACCTCCTTGTGGACTCCACGGTCGGTCACTCACTTCTTTCTTTCATGCACGCCTAGTCGGGGTACAAACAGATCAGCATATATCCCGGGGACGAAGAGAAGACTTCCGTCATCACAGACCAGGGGACATATTGTTACAAGGTGATGCCCTACGGCCTCAAAAACTCCGGGGCAACTTATCAACGCCTGGTCAATTCCATGTTCAAAGATTTAATCAGGAAATCGATGGAGGTCTATGTCGACGATCTTTTGGTCAAAAGTCAAGACGAGTCCGACCACCTCGAGCTCCTGGCCGGGGCCTTCAGCATCTTAAGAAAGTATCGGATGAGGTTAAACCCGACCAAGTGCATATTTGGAGTCTCGTCCAGAAAGTTTCTGGGTCATTTGGTAGGTCGGCGAGGAATCGAGCCAAACTCCAAAAAAAATTCAGGCTATCATTAACATGCGATCACCGAGGTCTACCAAGGAAGTTCAGAGTTTGGCCGGATGGGTAGCCGCATTCAACAGGTTCATCTCTGAGCTACCGACCGGTGTCTACCATTCTTCAGAATCCTCCGTAAAGTGTTCCAATGGTCAGAAGAGTGTGAAGAGGCATTTTAGGACCTCAAGAAATACCTGACATCACCTCCCCTACTCTCAATGCCCGTACCAAAGGAGGAGTTGTTCCTTTACATGGAAGTGTCACCTTTAGCTGTGAGTTTGGCGCTTATCCTGGACGAGCACGGGATACAATTCCTGGTTTATTATACCAGTCGAACGCTCTAAGGCGCAGAAAGTCGATACTCCTGCATCGAGAAGCTGGCCTTTGCCCTCATCACCTCTGCCCGAAGACTCCGCCCATACTTCTAGGCGCACATCATCGTGGTCCTCACAAATCAGCCTCTCTGTTGAATCTTAAGCAGGCCTGAGCATCCAGAACGCTCGTCAAAGTGGGCATTGTAATTAGAAGAATTTGAAGTAGTCTACAAACCCCGGACGGCAATCAAGGGATAGACAGTGGCAGATTTTCTCGTAGAGTTCACATATCCAGAAGACACAGCCGAAAATCTCGACCTGCTGGTTATACCGCGTGGTCTATAGTTTGACACCCCGACCTGGGTACTTTATGTGGACGGCTCATCCAGTAAGCAAGGCAGTGGGGCAGGGATCATCCTGACCATGCCTAACAAGATCCAGTTAGAGTATGCATTGATGTTTGGGTTCCAGACGTCTAACAACGAGGCCAAGTACAAGGCCCTGTTGGTTGGATTACAGTTGGCTACTTCGATGGGTGCACGGTAAGTCCAAGGGTACAATAACTCTCATCTCGTGGTCAATCAAGTTAATCATGAGTATGAAGCTCAGGAACACAACATGATAGCCTACCTAGCCCTCATCCGAATAGTCTCAAAGAATCTTAAGGGGTTCTCCATCACATAGATATCGAGGGAAGAGAACACGAGGGCCAATCGATTGGCCCACCTTGATTCATCTTCTAAGTCAAACCAACCTAGGATAAGGATAGAATACTTACCCGAGCCCAGTGTAGCCAACTTAGAAGGCATAGAGGTCGAACTGATCACTTTAGGGTCTAGCTGGATGGACATGAATGTGACGTTCCTCATAACTGGAGGCTTACTAGACAGAAAAGACGAAGCCCGACGGGTAAGATACCAGGCGGCCAGATATCATCTCATCAATGGCGTGCTCTATAAGAGAGGGTTCTCTATCCCCTATCTCCAATGCGTTCACCCCGCCCAAGATAAAGGAATATTATACGAAATCCACGAAGGTGTGTGTGGGAACCACATAGGAGGTAGGGCACTTTCTCGCAAAGCTTTGTTACAAGGCTATTATTGGCCAACGATGGCTTGGGATTCCTAAGACTATGTTAAATGGTGTGACAAGTGTCAGAGATATTCGCCCATGATCAACCGCCTGGGAGAGCTCCAGACACCAATCCTCAGCCTAGCTATTCACTCAGTGGGGCATTGATATCGTTGGTCCCCTTCCAATGGAAAAAGGACAAGCCAAGTTCACCGTCATCACCGTAGACTATTTCACTAAGTGGGCAGAGGACAAGCCCTTGGCAATGATCACCGAGAAAAAGATGGAAAGTTTCTTTGAAAAAAACATTCTTAGTAGGTTCGGCATCCCCCAGGTCCTGGTCAGTGACAATGGCAGGTAGTTTGACACCACAGTATTCAAGCAGTTTTACTAGGGATACGGAATATCAAACCGCTACTCTTCTCCCGAGCACCCTCAAGCCAATGGCCAAGCCGAGGCGACAAACTAGAAAATTCTTAAGTCAATCAAAACTAGACTTAAAAATGCCAAAGGTCTTTGGACAGAAGAACTACCGACCCTTCTGTGGGCCTACCGTACCACTGCTTTAATGGCAACAGGGGAAATACCATTCTTACTGACCTATGGCTTTGAGGTAGTGGTACCCACAGAGCTCGGACTGCTAATGTTCTAGGTGGCGAATTTCAGTGACCAAATCAATGAGGAAGCCCTTAGGGGGGAGCTTGATCTGATAGAGGAGAAAAGGGATATGTCATATCTGAAAATCTATAGATACACTATTAGTGTTTGCATTTACTCAGCTTTCGTAGCTGTCGATGTTTTATGCCGCTGGATATTCTACATTTAGCGGGCCAGGGTTATGAGTATGCAGGGGAGGATATGTTACCCGAGGCTATGAGGAGAAAGCCTACTATGATGGAGGCTATGCTAGAGAGGACTACTACGTGAACTGAAGACCTGGAGCTTGCAGGAGATAGATTATGTTTATGTTTTAGAGACTATTGTATTAGTTAAGTTTGTAATCGGCATACGTTGCCATAGTACTTTATTCGCTACTAATTATGGATTTTGTAATAGTTTAGTAGTAAAATCTGATTTTATATATCGACCTTAGAAATTTTCAATGCGTGGTTTGTTTCATTACTCTGATGATTAGACTTTTGTTATGGACAATGTGGTGACTTTTAATTGTCATGGCCTATGGGTACAAAAAGGAATTTGTTTTCTCTATTTTTGCTACTGCGGGGCGTGACAATGCTCACTTAAATTTATATATATTCATATCTTGTTGCACTACATACTCCCAGGTCAGTCTAGGTCTGCCGCTCCCTCTAACCATTCCAGACACTACGATCCTATCACTCTTTCGCACATGTGCATCTACAGGTCTTCGTTGCACATGGCCGAACCATCTAAGTCTATACCCCTTAACTTATCCTCAATTTGTGCCACTCTTATAGTCTCTCTAATGTACTCATTTCTAATTCTATCTTCCCTAGTCTTACCACACATCCACCTTAGCATCCTCATCTCAGCTACACTTACTTTGTTAATGTGTTATTTCTGAATTGCCCAACATTCTGTCTCATAGGGCATAGCTGGCCTACATAAAGAATTTTTCAAAACTTAGGGGGCTCAAACCTCTCCCTCCCCCTTGCCTCTACATAGATCCACCCATGTCCAGAAGTGTAAGGGTTGAAACGTTGTTTTCATTTGTCAATATGCTCAAAAGGTAATAGAGTTTGAAATATGCTATGAGTGATTTCTTGCAATTTTTCTCTTGCCTTCATTTTTTTCCCTTCTTCCCCCATTTTCATATGCATTTCTATGTATCAACCTTGTTCGGAGGATATTATAAAAGGTTTTCATTTTTTGTTGTTTATTAATTGGGTTTCAAAATAAATTTTCTTTTTCTTTCTATTTGAGTTCGAAATAATGATTCTAAATCTACCATTTTTTTGTGACCACCACATTCAAAAGGTACTCAATTTCAGTACAAGAAATTCAGCCTCTTAGATTAAAAAAAGAGTTAAATACTAGCCCATAGAATTTCCAAGACCAACCTAAAAACTACAACTCATATAAGCCAACACAAAATACAGATGAAATATATGTAAGAAGTCCTTCCTTTGTGTAAATATGTGCAAAAATGATTAGTGGTAACATCTTAAAAGTACAAATTTAGGGAATTGCTATGTACACCCCGTGTATTTGCTATGTACACCCAAATTTCTTTATTCTAATCATTTTTCTTCTAAAAATTTTCACTTTTGTAAAGGTGAGCGGTGTACATAGCAAAATTAGCGGTGTACATAGCAATTCCCCAAATTTATACCAACTTACTAATATTACTCTTAAAACTAAATGGATATAACCTATTATAGTTTAAAATTTTAGAGTGCAAAAGAGTTAACTGAAACAAATTAAAATTAGGGAAAATTGGTGAAAAGGTCATTAAGATGAGTTTTATTGGAACTAAGGACAATTAAAAATACACATTGAGAATAAATGCTCCAATGTCCATAGACCAAAATACCCTCATCTTCAACCTCTAACCCTAACCAAACCCTAGCCACCATAACCACTACTCCATAACCAAACCCTCCGGCCTCCACTCTCGCCATCTTCGGCGACCACCACCTCACCATATTCGGCAACATATCCGACGACCTCCACCTCGCTATCTCCGGCGACCACCACCTTGCTGTCTCTCTCTCTTTATAAGTATATATCTGTATATAAATGTCTCTGTTTCTTTATCTCTCTCTCTGTAAAACTCTCTCTCTCTCTCTCTCTCTCTCTCTCTCTCTCTCTGTGTGTGCTAGATCTAAAAGCAATAAAATTGGATGGTATGTGTTAGGAAAATTGACTGTATATAAGTTGTCATAATAAATTCAGTGGTATATATTGTCTGCAATTTCTTATTAGTAAATGAGATTTTCACTAAAAGTTCTGAATGACATTAAAACAAAATGTGTTTTCCAGGTCTACACGATGTCACTCATGTCAGATTTAGATTTCTGACCATCTTAAGAGAAATTTGTGTGGCCATGAATTTTGTGTGGTCGGGGGTGGTGGTGGCAATGGAGGGGGAAGAGAGAGAGAGATGATGGTGGTGGTGGCTATGGAGGGGGAGGTGTAGACACCCCGATTTTGACCAAACAATCGAGTTAAGGGGAGTGATACCTCCAAGACCCGATGATGACAACGTCCGGTCAATCTAGGACTTCCAAAGATGATTCAAACTCTTCGAAAAACTCTCTAGCCTAAACAAAAAGCAAAGAGAAAGAAAGAGGAAAATAGAGGCAAAACGGTACTGTGGCAAATATGCGGCAGTCACAGGTTGCCGCTGCGGCACTCCCTAACTACTGGACCGGCATTCAAGGAGAGCCGCAATGGCATCCACTAACTGCCACTAAAATGCTTCTAAGTGCCGCTAAATTTGAAAATCCTAAAAAGACGGCAGTCTATGGAGTTGCCGCTGCATTCTATGAGTGTCGTTGTGGCATTCAGAGAATGTCACGCCGGCATTCACTGAGTGTCGTTCCGGCATTCAGCGAGTACTGCTTCCATCTCCATTGAGTGCTGCGTTTTTGTAACAGCCTGCTGTAATACAGCACATTTTGTACTACCAAAGGACAGTCCGAATTAGGATTTTCTGCTCTGAAATGACTGAAATACCTCTTCAAATTTTTCTATAAATAGAGGATGAATATCCTCTTGCATGAGGTTGGAGTTTTCTTTAAATCTAGAGGTTGTATTAGTTCTCCAAGTTTTAAAACTTTCAAAATTTCTTCTCTAAACACAATTAGAAGCTAGTTTTAGAAGAGTTGAAGAGGGTGGAAAGCTTGATTAGTCTTTGGAAGTTCTTCAAAATCAAAAACTTGAGGATATTTTGGAGGTAAAACTTTGAATTAATTAGTCTTTCTAATCACAAATATACTTAGAGTCTTTGATTTTTCTTTTCCTCTCCCTTTTAGTCTTTGAGATTCATGAGACCCTCAATGTCTTACTTGAATCCTTAGACTTGAAATCCTTAAATTCCTTTGTAAGCTCATGATTTACAATGAAGTTGAAGTTGATATTAGTACACTTGATTAATAAATCTAAACCTATCTCCATGGTTTAGGTTTGTTATGTTTAGGTCTCATGAAATTTTTCCATATTTCTTTGAGACCTTCAAGATATGAATGTAGTTAGTCTCCCATGACCATCAAATGGTAGGAGAGGTGGTGTGGTTCAAGCCAAGTTACATGGCTCAAATTAGTTAACAAAGTTGTAATTGAATAAATGATGTAGTGAGTTCACAATCTGTTTTTGATCATAGATTTTTAGTTGAACATCGATTCGTTGGAACTGAATGAAACCTATGGAAAAGTGTTTATAACTCAAAGTTCTACCATTGCAATTTTTGTTTTGAGGTAGTTTCATGTTTGGAGTGCTTTGGTCAAGGGTTTTGTGGAACAACTATAATCTGTCCAGAGTTTCAAAATAGTAATACTCTTTTGAAATAAGCAAGTCAGAACCTTAATCAAGCACTCTTGAACCAAAATAAATTTTTCTAAGTAGTTTAATGTGTTAGGAAGCCACCCTCAAAACACCAAAGTATTTATGATTTTTTTACTATTTTTAGAAAATCATACAAAAACTCTGGACGGGGAGTTGTAAGTCTCTGAGTGATGTCTAGTGTTTGTCCAATTCCCGGAGATCTACCCATTCAAACCTCGATTTTCTTTTTGGGTTAGAAACTAGACACACAGAGGCATCTTGTGTCTAAATATCATCAAGATCAAACCACGAGAAGTATATTTTTTATTTCTTTGAAGTTCTGATCTGCTCTCAGCAATTTTCAGAATTCTGTCACAACTTTGATATATCCAGCAAACAATAGTCTAAATGATCTCTCCATGACCTAGGACTTAAACCATGTGTTAATAATGATTAGTTAAGCTTAAATATAGAGGCTAAATGATCCAAACCAAGGAATAATACAATAGCTTATTCTTGTTCATGTAATCATGCACATTCATCCATATAGATCGGTATTAGAATTCATAATTGCGTCATTTCTTCTACTTGATAGAATTAAGCTAGACATTTAGGAATAATTATCCAATATTATACATTCTTCCTAAAGTATGTGGACTAACCCTTGTTTTGCATCGCACTTGAGGTACAACTTCTCAACCCTTTCTCTAGTTTACTTAATTCCTTGATTTTTTATTGATTTTATGACCTCATGAGCGACGCGTTAGAATTAGGATCTTGCCTTATGTGAATACATGTGATTAGAGACCTTTTCTTAGGTTTTACTTTCTATTCGTATGCATTGCACATTTAATATTCGCGACATGGATCCCGGGCAAGTTCCATAGTTCCCTATTTGCATATTATATCGCTTGCTACTTGAATTATGTGGTTTTTGAATGATATTTTATCACTTGCAATTTTACACCCTTTAGACATGCTTTCGTAATGTATATTTATACATATGTATTAGTTGAGGACATACTTAGATAATTAATTCGATTAAAAGGATGTTGAGTAGAGGCCTATCGCGAGATAAGATGAGAAGGGGTGTTTTAGTCCGATGGGCTCCTTCCCTTCTCATTCCATAATCCCCGGACCTAGTTTAATCTTTGGTTTCGTAAAAAGATCAATTGCTTTAAAATGGTTTCTTAATTTCCCCTTTTAAAAAATTAAGTGGCGACTCATTGTTTTGTATTTTAAATTGAAAAAGATTTTAAAAGAAAAGTTGTGGGTAAGGAAAAATTGCGATATCCACAATCTGGTGACTCTGCTGGGGATCGAACCCAGAATCTCTTATTTCGCAGACCAGAATTTTTGATTTTGGGTTCACTCGAGGATTAGACTTGAAAGCATCCTTTTAATCGAATTAATTAATTTTTGTGTGCCCGTTGCATTGCACTTGCATGTCTAGCCAGTCGATTACACGGAACCATGACCTTGGAGGCTCAGGGCAACCCGGTCGGTCAAGTAATTATGGGACTGTATGATCACCCTTGATCTCGTACCATGTGTTGGTATATGAAGCATCCTATCGGGGGTGTGTCAAGGGTCCCTTATTTGACCAAAACCCAACCTTTGCATAGTAGCTTCCATAGAACCTTTCAAATCTTAGGAAATCAATTCTTAATTAGGATTAATGTGCTAGGGAGTTTTGTATGCTCGGAAAGGGATTACTTGAGATGATGATGATACTTGTTTGATGAAAGATGTATAATCTTTTAATCACCTTTTAGCAATTTCTCCTCATGTTCCACGACATTTGGAGAACATGCCGAACCTTGATTATAAGATTATACTTCTTATATCATGTTAGCTAAGCATCATTGACCTTGTATGCTTCCAAATTCAAGAAAAGTATAGTGACAATGCGATCTTGTGATCCTTCTACCCAAAAGTTTTAAAATTCACTTTTGAGAGCAAACAAGATTTTGATAAACCACCATTCTTTATCCTAAAATGTTTTTCGGTCAAGCAAAGCTCCAAACTAACCTCTGTTAAGGTATATTTTCACATGATCATCTTCTAAGGAAAAATCCAAAAATTTTGGGAATTGTTTTTGGAAGAAATGCTCTTCAAATGAATTTCAAAGCAAAATTTCAACCCAATCATCTTTATTGAGAAATATTTTCACATCCTCATTTTTAAATAAAAGATTCAAAATCCTTGAGAATCATTTTTGAAAGATCTCATCATTTAAAGAAATACTCTTTCAAAAGATGCCTATGTGTTTATGTGTTAGGATTAGGATTTTCTTATGTGCTTATGTGTTTATGTGTTAGGATTAGGAATTTCTTTTTCTTTGGCATATAAGATAGGCACACACACACACACATGCATTGCATCCGTGTGACATATAAAATAGAGTTTTTACCAAGAGTCTTTTAGAAACAAAATATATATATATATATATATGTGTGTGACAAAAGGAAGTGAGTAGAAGTTTTTTAAAAGGGAAAATTTAAACCTTTTGTAGAGGCAAAAATAGCATCAAGTTCAAATCAAGCTTGGTTCAGGGATCCCACAACAAGGTTAGTAAGAAGAGAAGACGCTGAAATGACAGGAGAAAGGAACAATGAGGAAGTAGCCGGGTTGAGAACACTGGTAGCACAACAAGCAAAGCAAATGAGGTGGCAAGCCGAAAATATGAACCGTATGATAGGAATGATAGAAGCACTGAATCGCCGACCACCGCATATAATTTCGCCGGTTATGGACCCACCTCTAAGGGGGGAAGGAGATTGGTTTGATGATCAGGAGGCACAGTGGACTGATGCACAGTAGGCCAACAGGGAAAGGAAGAAAGCTGAGAAAGAAAGGCTACTGACCGAGAAGATAGATAAGCTAGAAAGGGTAATGCGTAAGGCTCAGGGAGTTGACACTTATTTGCTGGAACTAGAAGGTTTATATGATGGGGTTTGTGAGGTACTACCTGCTAGATTCAAAATGCCGGTCTTTAACAAGTTTGATGGAATCGGAAACCCTCGAAGTCATATCCGAATGTGCATAGGCGCCTTTCAGCCAAGTGGTTTGAGCGCAACCATGATGGCTGTCTTGTTCCAGCAAACATTAACCGGAGCCGCACTGTAGTGGTACCTTACATTAGAGCCGAGCAAAACTTGGGTCTGGGAAGAGGTGATTAAAGCATTCGTGGCACAGTATGAATACAATCAGGACCTGGATGTCACAGTCCGAGATTTGGAGACCACTAGGCAGGGAAACAAAGAATCATTTGCTGAGTATTTGAGTAGGTGGAGAGGAAAAGCAGCTAAGATGGTACAGAGGCCGTCCGAGAAAGACCAGATTCAAATGTTGATGAAGAACCTTCAACCTGTCTATCAAGAGAAAATGAGATTCCAGTCGATCAACACTTTTGCTGAGGTATTTGATGTAGGGACTCGGATTGAAGATGCAATCCAATAGGGAGTGATAAAAAAGAAGGAACAGCCAAACCGGTACAGAAGGCCAAACTATGGATCCAATGGAGGATAGTCGGGAGGGCATTCTGGCCCCACCGATGTCAACGCACTGACCGGGCCGGAGAGGAAATTTGACATAACACCAAGGAGAGGGGGGGACAAAGCACCAAGAAAATTCTCAGATCTGGGAGTGTCACTGTCAACTGCTCTCGATAGGTTGTTAGCAAAAGGGCATCTTCGTCAATTGGAACCTCGACCTCTACCAAATCTGCCTCCGCCAAATTTTTAAGGGTATCTCTTTTGTAAATTCCACCAACAAAAGGGCCACTCAATGGATTGTTGCATGAGGCTAAGGCACAAAATCCAAGATCTTATTGATAACAAGGTGATATCGGAACGGCCCGCCAGAGCTCTGAATGTCACAAGAAATCCACTACCAAACCACCATGTTGTACTACCACCACAAGGCCTCTATTTCTTGGGGATAGAAGAAACCATCTTCGATTCGTCTAGGCTAATCACTAGAGCTAGGACACCAAGAAGGCCTTATCAGCTGATGGAGAATCCGACAATCTGTACCTTGGAGGGTGCTTCGAAGGGATGTGAAGAGGAAAAAAGCATAACAGATGGAATATAGATCAGATAAAGGATGATTTGTGGTACAAGAGTGATGAAGAGGTAGGAACCGAAAACAAGAATTTAGGAAGGGTTTCGGAGGCCAACAATTTGTGGATGAGAAAAGAAGTCAGTCATCTGACCCGGTCAGGCAGACACTTCAAGCTGCACGAACTAGAGGAAAACCACCCGGGGAGGGATCTAGACAATGGAAAGGGAAAAATAGATGAAGAAGCAGAGGAAGACAGGGTCCTGAAACAATTGAAGAAAACTCAGGCTAACATCACTGTTTGGGGCTTACTGATCGCTTCAAAACGTCACAGGCAGGCAGTCTTGGATGCTTTGAACCAATCTGATGTTTCCATCAACGCAACACCAGAAAACCTCACAGGAATGATCAGTAGAATTCCGACTCTGGCTATTACCTTCTCATCAGATGACCTAACTCCAGGAGGGCCTATTCACAATAAGCCATTGTATGTCACTGTCGAATGCCTGGGGAACACTGTGACTGGCTGTCTTGTTGACAATGGATCCGCTCTAAACGTGTGTCCATCCCGAACTGCCAAGTGCATAGGTTTGGATGAAACAATGTTTGTACCATCTGAGCAAAAGGTAAGGGCATACGACAACACTCAGAGAACGGTTATGGGAATAATTCTCCTTCATTTAGCTGTCGGGCCTGCGAAAAAGGAAGCCGAATTTCAGGTCATCGACATACCTACTTCTTTCAATTTACTGCTGGGAAGGCCGTGGCTAGACATTTTGGGTGCCCCATACCATCTACGGTTCATCAGAAAGTCAAGTGTGTCTAGAAGAGTAAGGTCTGTGATATTCTCGAGGATAGTTGGGTTCATCTATCTGAAGCTTCATCAAGTGCACCGGTTTTGGAGGTACAATTCCAAGAAGAAGAAACAGATCTGGGAGGGTTCGAATTCATTAATATACTGGAGGGTGTAGACACCCCATTTTGTCGGCTAACAGATTTAGGAGGCCACAAGCATGTCAAACCTCGATGATTAGAAAGATCGGATTTTCAGAGATTGCCTCTAACTCTCAAGAAGTCAAAGAATTTGCAGAAATGACCAAAATGCCCCTAAAAGCCCAAAATTCTCCAGGATTGGCCTAGAATCTCATAAATCATTCGATGTTGTTCCAAACAAAAAAAAGGTATTTTAAAAGATGAATACTTGAAATCGTAAGCTCCCAGAGACCCCCGGAAGTCCCGGAAGTTCCCGGAAAGTCTCCGTTGACCGGTTTGACCAAGGTTTGACCAAGTTTGACCAAAATCATCCAAATTCACCCAAAAGTTCCGAGATCATTCTAGATCATGTGAAAAGTCTTAAAATATGTTTTAAAAGAAAATCGGACGGAAACGTCAATCTTTGGAGGCTTCCAGAACTTCCCGGAATTTCCTGGAAATGCACTGTTTGACTGATTTGACTGCAAGTTTGACCAAAAATCAAAGTCTTATTTTCGACATTGAAATATTTTTATCAAATACTAGAGGTCAATAGCTTTCCAACGGTATATCGCACATAATTTCTGGATCTAAAACGAATTTGTTATGAATTTCTGAAGGTGAAAAATGCGATCAATTCAGCTTTTATCGCGAATATCGCAAAACTTTCCAAAGTGACCCAACTCCAAACTATTGTTTATGGAAAGTAGACCTCAATACCTTTCCAACGGTATATCACAATCTCAATTTGGATTTCGTATGAATTTTCTGTGAATTTTGGACGAAATAGGGCCGTTTCGCGAATTCCGGGAGTTCTGGGGGCCAAAATGCAATTTTTGGTCAACGGGGGAGTTGACTGCCACGGCGGCACTGGCCCACTACCGCGGCGGCAGTGGCCAAGTGCTGCGGTGGCACTCTGAGTGATTTTCCATTTTTTTTTGTAATTTTTGGTTAATTTTTGGGTTTTAATTCAAATTTTCAACAAATAAAATGACATAGTTTTTATTATTCCGGGATTTTGGACCAATTAGAGACTTTTTAAAACTCAAAATACCTCCCCAAGTTGGCCTATAAAGGAGACCCATTTACTTCCATTTAGGGGGGAGCTTGGAAGCCATTAGAGAGAGATATGAAAGTTAGGAAGAAATAGAGAGAGAAATCAAGATCTTCTTCTTCAAATCCAAGACAAATGTGAGTTTTTTTATTTAGTTTTATAAAAACTAAACTTTTATTTTCAAGCTTTCAATCCATCTTCTTCATCTTCTTTGAGTTTCCTTTGAGTTAGAGAGTGATGTACTCACCCATATACACACATATGAGAGGTTGAATGCTTGTGGTTCCACCATTGAATATCATCTATTGATTTGTTCATTTGCTTGCTTATATACAATGTTCATCTCTTCTCACCTCATTTCTTTTTTATTTTTCTTTATTTACTTACTAGTTCATCATCATCTAGATGATGACATGAAGTTTGAGGTGAGTGAATCCTTATGGATAGTAGCTCTTGACCTCAAAAACATGTTTGATAGATGATAATCATAACTTCATTACCTCTAAGGTATCTTTGAAGTTATGTCCAAATAAAAATAAATCTCTCCAACAATCTTGGAGGCTCTTGATGATGAGTTTGATGTTGGCATTTTAAGTGGCTATAATCTTTATTTAGTATTGAAAATACATTTTCAAAACCTCTATTGCAAAACCCCCCTCAATCTCTCTCATTTTGATCTAAAGAAAGAAAACTCTAGTTTTTCCCAAAATCTTCAAAACAGTGAGTCAAAACAGTTCAAAGATTTCTCTAGAACTCAATACTCAATGTATGGATGCAAGTCACTTGGAAAGTCTTCCTAACTCATTAGAGAACACCCAGGATTTTTGGTTTGACTTGAAAATACTTGAAAATGGTCCATTTGGATCCAAACATTCTCTCCAGACATTCTGTTTTTGCTGTCACAGCAGGTAGGTCCACTTCCAACTTCTTTTTCAGAAAACATTTCCACACGGGGTGGTCCTAACTTATTTTACCCTTAAACTTCAATGTCTTAGAGAACTTCTTGTATAAAATGGGCCTCTAGATCATTTGTTTTCATTTTCTAAGATTTTTCAACATTTCAGTCGACAGTACGGACTCTGTTTCTGAGTGACCTCTGTTGTTTATATGATTTCTCTCAATCTGTGATAGTTATTGAAGATTGGATTTTTGAGTTATGTTCTAGACACAATAAGGAAGATCTCCATAAAACATCATGAATTTAAAACATTCCTAACCCCTCTTTTGAATTTTCAAAAGATCATGTTACTATTCTATCCACTATTCACAGCAAGCACATTTTTACTTTCCCCCTTTGATTTGATGCTTATATGCACTCCAAATTAGTTCATATCTTAAGAAGTAGTTCATACTACATTTGTACATATCTCATGATTTCATTCATACATTCATTCATGCTCTAGGCTTTTAAGTCACTTTACCAAGTCCATGTACACAAACACACTACAACCTTTGCACATTTTAGGATCATACATTGCATGTTGGAAAAACCGGTTTAAAATTAAAAGTTTAAACGCGCAGCGGAAAAGTCAAGTTATAAAAACTTAATGGTAGCCCAGGATCTATTACTCGTTAATTCCATAGATGCGCACAAGAGGGGACAAGAGTTATACCTTAGTGTCTTGAACCCAATTCTGATTTTCTTCAACCTTGGTGATGCAGCAGCCTCCACTAGGTTGTCTTCACCCTTATGTCTCCTGCGGATGCCTGCCGGAAAGACTAGAGATGGTGGGATCTCTAATATAGAGGATAGGAAGGTTTAGGAAGACTAAAATAGTTTCTGCAGCGTCTGGTTAATAAAAACGACGAACAACTTTTCCAGAACGCAGCTGCCCTATTTATAGATTCCCAGAACCGACCTAGACTTCGAGCGATCGAAGACCTTCGATCGATCGAACCTTCGATCGATCGAACCATTCTCGATCGATCGAGACTGCCAAGACTTCAATCGATCGAACATACTTCAATTGATCGAACTTATCTTGACAACTTCCTCATGTGTCTTTCCAAGTATCCTGGCGGAGCTAAGAGTGGGACCTCCTAGGCTCTTTATTGTTGGCTCAGACCAGTTTGTTAATTACCGTGACCAAACTCTTTGATCAGCAAACTAATTAACTGGTCAGTTAACATTTACTCCACTATAAAACGATAACTGAACTCCAACGCAAAAGAACATATCCGAAGCGATAACTAGACTTGTATGTTGTACTAATGTCCCTTTACCTTCAGCATTCGCAATCATATTCAGGTAGTCGGATAACTGTTACTGTCAACCTGAATCATGATTACTTCTTGTATTCCTTGAGTCCCATTCACCTTTCATGATTACCAAACATGTTGATAACTCTTATCAACAAGACTGCAGTACTCAGTAATCGACTTGGTGACATTCTCAAGGGAATGCTTACTCTGAAACAGAGGGTAGATTCTGTCTTGACAATATATGTTCACAACCCTATGAATATGACATACCCAAGATACCCAGGTGTTGATCTTCTATAGACCTCACTGATTGGTAAACCAAAGCAGCCATATCCACAGTCTGTGTTCATAATCGTCTCAAGATTAAGAACACGTACCTTATACAAGTTATGAGTTCCTATCGACTGATTGACAGTCTTGAGCGTCAATAGGAAAGCTCAGGTCCGTCAATGCACTATAAGCACTAGCATGTTAACTAAGAGTTAAACTCTAGTGATTGAGATTAATCACTCCATCCAATGGTAGTTAATCATGCTACAGTGTAAACCTGATGAGATATCCAGTCTCATCATCCACCGTGACACATTCTAAGTAACAAAGAATAGTAATTTGTATCTCACTTGTATGTATCTCATACATACACGAATTACTTACTATGATACTTAAGGATAACAATCATCTCATGAAAGAAACATACATAACTAAATGTAAAGCAGATATCCATATATTAAAATGTCAATGTCTCATATATAAAGTAATGGTTTGAGGGCACAAACCCAACATTGCATTCATGCAAGATTTGGGGCTTTTGTGACTCCTAATCTAAGAAGATTATAAGGAATGATCATGATCACACGTTCATGCTTCCCCCTTGATCTAATCTTCCTTTCTCATCCGTCCCGGCGATTGAGAGGTCTTCTTTTTCTCAAAGTTTAACATGCATCATACTAGCTTGCTAAGCATATTTCGATTTCTTTATTTATTTATTTCAAGAACAATTCATGTCCCCTTAGATTAGAAAAACTTTATAACTTGATATGTGATTAGACGATTTTTCCTAGGTTTGTTTTGTGTGATCTTTCAGTTTGCATTGTGTGATACTTGGCTTAGATCTTATGAATAATATCTTATCTTTTGATCTTCCATTTCAAATTTTCTTATGTGATAATATACTATCATAGTATTAATTGTTGAACCATACATAGTATAAGATGATTATTTAGATGCTAATTGAGGCCCGTCGAAAGACGGGGCGAGTTGAGGGTGTTTTAGTCGCGACAAAGGCTCCTTCCTCTCTCGTACCAAAACCCCGAGCCAAGTTCTTTAGTTATAAAGGGCCGGTGCGCTTTATCCGTTTGGGTGAGTCAAAATTAGGTTTCTTGGTTCCTTAAAGACCAAGTGGCGACTCTGTATCTGTTTTCAACAGACCTTTTCTCTTTCTTTGATCTAAAATCAAATTTCAAACAAAAACAAGTTTCAAAACAAAAGAGGTGGAATCCCGCGTGTCCACAATCTGGCGACTCTGTTGGGGATTTTTATTTTAAAACAAAATAATACAGAGGTTTGACTCATAAGAAGCATCCTTAAAATCATCTTTTTACTGTGTTTGGTTCACCGCATTACACTTCTGCATTTCCCCTTCGACTGTGTTTGAAACGCGGCACTGACATTGTTAAGGTCTTGCTGTGCCAGGGCACAAGTCACCGTTGATACTGTACCTTCCAAGGTATATCAAAAAGAGTAAAAACCTCCGTACTGTCTCTCTGGCGGTATATTGGAACTCTCGTCAACGGACCCTCTTTGACTAAACCCAACCTTTGCATATAGATTCCTGTAGAACCTTTCATAGGACTGTTCATTTATCTTTTCAGATAGGACAATGTGATATAACTGCTATATGCCCTGGCGGGATTACTTGCGCGGTGTAGACGCTTATGTGGCATAGAACAGAACCTCTTTCTTATGATTCCCAAGGCAATCACTCACATGTGATCACATTGAGTTGACTTGCCTAGGCACCATGATAAGGATGTCTGCTCCATGCTCACAAAGATATACACCGCAAACCTTGTTTGTTGGTCCTGAGACATAGGAGTATGAAAACTTTCTAGACAGTATGATCACCATCATCACCTATTCCCGTCGTATATCCTTATTTCTTCCAGAAACTCTACCCAACTCATCAGGATATCCCTGTTTCTCCTAGAAACTCTGTCCGAATCACCAAGATTTCCTAGAAATCCCTATTTCTCCCCCAGAATACCCAGAAACCTCAATTTTTCTTAGAAACTCCGATATACTTGTTTCTCCCAGAAACTCTGTCCGACTTACCCAGTTATACATGTTCTCCCAGAAGCTCTGTCCAAATCTCTCAGATTACCCAGAAATCTCAATTTCTCCCAGAAACTCCAGTATACTTGTTTATCCCAGAAACTCTGTCCAACTTACCCAAATTTTCATGTTTTCCCATAAGCTCTATCATAATCTCCAAGATTTCCCAAAAATTCCAGCAACTTCATTCAAACTTCCCAAAAATGCCTAGATGTACCAATTTCTCCCAGAAATTCTGATTTCCCAGTTTCTCCTAGAAGCTCAGTCCAACTCAACCAGAAATCCTTATTTCTCCTAGAAACTCCCATAACTTCTGGAAATTTCTCCGAATCTTCCAAATCCCTATTTCTCCCAGAAACTCTGTCCAAAATTCCCGAAGTATCCCGGAAATCCCTGTTATCCCTTGGTGATCACACTGGAAAGTAAGGTTAGCACACTCTGTATGGCTAGGACCTTATTTGTTTAGCTGCTATCTGTTAGAAATAGGAGCATCGTATAGATTAGGGCTTATATCCACATGCTTGCCTCGTATACATGCACCATTCCTATCAGTCTACACGCACTATCTTAGTCAGTCTGTACACAAGTCAGTTCATGTTTGTTAACATCACTGTCATTGTCTCTCCAGTCATCACTATCAGAATCTAATACACTCTTCTCGAATCTATAATTCATTATAGATTCTCAAAGTCAGCCACTGAGATCCCCATCCTGGGTCAGAAGTTCGAACAGTCGTTTGGTCAAGATCTGCCCACCAAGTTACTCCAGTATGAATCAAGAGGAATTGGAAAATAAGGTCACTATGTTGAGAACAACCATAAACCAGCAATCTGATCGCCTGGCCCAAGTTTTGAGTTTCATGGAAGAACTGAAACAACAGCAGCCACAGTACCCACCTGGTTTCCCACCACAACCAGGGTTCATACCACCACCACCGTCTAGGTTTGGACCGCCTCCCGAGAATAATGGGGAAGAAGACTGGTTTCAAGGGGCCCCGCCGCTTGCATATGAGAAGAAGCTACAGGAGAAAATGGACAAAGTTGACAAGCTTGAAAATGTGTTGAGGAAGAGCAAAGGGGTTGATGATTACATGTTAGACCTGGAAGGCCTCTTTGAGCCCATCAAGCTAAGGCTGCCCGAGAACTTCAAAATGCCTGAAATTGACCGTTTTGATGGAACAGGGAATCCAAAAAGTCACATCAAGTTGTGCATGAGCATCTTCTAATCGATGGGCTGCACTCATGAGCACATTGCGATGTTGTTCCCACAAACCCTTAAGAATGCCGCACTATCCTGGTTCCTAACCCTTGAAGCCTCCAAGACCCGAGTCTGGGAAGACGTTGCTAGAACTTTTATTGATCACTACTCTTACAACCAAGAGTTTGATATCACCATCCGGGATCTAGAGACTACCAGGCAGAACTTCAATGAGTCCTTCACTGCGTTCTTGAGCAGATGGAAGAATAAAGTGGCTCAAATGATCCACAGACCTATTGAGAAAGAGCAAGTACATATGCTGGTCAAGAATATGCAACCAGTATATCATGACAAGCTATTCTACCAATCCATCTCCACATTCGAAGAGCTATTTGAAATAGGCACCAGAATAGAGGATGCCATCAGAGAAGGAAAGTTCAAAAATGATGAACCCCAACACCAGTCCAAGAGACCTAACTACTCCCCGGATATCAATGCACTTAGCAACCAATCAATGGCCTGCGCCCTTTGTCCATACCAGTCCATTCCGCCAAATCGCCCAAAAGGCCCTCGCGAATTCTCCAAACTTGATGTTCCTCTTTCCACAGCCTTGGACCACCTACTCAAAAAGGGCCACCTGCAGCTCCTCCCTCATAAGCCGCTACCAGATCCTATACCCTCCCACTACAATATGAGCCTACGATGTACTTATCACCAAAATCTAGGCCACACCACCGATTAGTGCATCCGCCTCCGCCATGACATTCAGAACCTTATAGAAGATGTCCCCTATCCTAATCCCATCCACTATCTTGGCTTGGACCAACCGATCGAATGATCCCTTCCATCGATGCTAATGAATGTTGAAGCTACGCAGTAAAGTGATGGTGTTTGGAACATCTGCTAAAAAAAATAGAATAAGAATAATAAATGGGTCGCAAAGACACTCCATTTGAGACCAGGTCGAGTCAAGTTGAGTCTGTTCTATGTTCCGAGTCCATTTCAATTCTAGTCTTGTGATCAAGTCTGTCTGTCATCGAGTTGTTAATAAGTCTGTAAACCTTCTCTATTGATGGAATGAAATCTCATTTTGCTTAATCTGATGTGCCTAGTCATAAATGCATGAATCACTAAACTGAAGTGTCACTTTTCAAATTACCATGGATATAACTCTGGTAATAATTTTTCTACGACAAAACAAAAAAGAATCCTGAAAGGTTAAAGTCGATTTCACGCTGACACTGATGAAGAGCTGGAATTGAATAGTCTTACTTTAAGAATTTAAAGATGCTTTTGCCTCAATCTTGAAAAGACATACTTGAAACTGACTTGGGGCTTGACCAACACCCTTTTTTCACCATTTCAAAGCCTTAAGACCAATCCAATTGGGAGCCACGCAATCTGTCCGATTGAAAGCAATGCAAACTTAGCCCTTGATGGTAGCCAAACATTTCAGTGAGTTTCATCTCCACTTTCAAAAAAAAAAAAAAAAAGAAAAAGAAAAGAAAAGAAAAGAAAAAGCTCGCTAGGTTGAAAACCCGAAAGGGCACCTAGGCAAAAGTTAGAGCTGAAAAAGGTGTTGATTTCCAAAATCTGACCCTATCCAGTCAAAATGTTAGAGAAAATTTTGATGAAACAAATGAGAGAATCATACGTGTAACAACCCTAAAATATTTAAGTGTGTAAATTATTATTTTAATTAATTTTTTTTCAGTTAGCAATGATATATGAGTGTACCTAGGTAAGACACGTGTTTAAAAATTTTAAGTTTGGAAGGCACCGGATTATAATATTAGTGAGCTCATTTAAATTGGGTGTTACATTGTTATTAATTTATATTGGTTATGTAAATATTATAGTCGTAGGTCTTATTAAATCGATTTAATTTAATGGTTGAAATTTTATATGATTTAAAAAGATTCCCAATTGAATAAAGGTAGGAAAGTTACGATTGTGAGACTTAGTTGGAATTGGACTATGTGAATAATGTAACACTCCAATTTATTTTAATTAGTTCATAATAAATTTATTTGATATTTTCATGATTTAATTTTTTTGCATTATTAATGTGGATAATATAAAAAAAAAATTGGTGTTAGTGTTTTACACCATAGGGAATCTCATCAAATAAAAATAAAAATAAATAAATAAATAAATTGTGTAAGTGCACGGTGTGTGGTGGATGTGGCGTGTGTGTGGTATAGTTATATTGTGTGTGTGTGTAGTATAGTTATATTGTGTGTGTGCATCATACATATAAACATATAACATAATATAATATTAGGTTACATAGTACTCAAAGGAACATTAGTTCCTATTGCTCAGCCGCCAGAGAGAGAGAGAGAGAGAGAGAGAGAGAGAGAGAAGAAAAAGAAGAAGAAGAAAAGGGAGGAGAAGGATTCCGGGTTCGTGGTCACGTGGGGAATTGCGGAGCATTCGTGGTTGTCAATTTTGGATCGAACTAGGTGAGTTAGACTTTGTGTATCCGAGTATATATATATACACGTATGTATATATGTATGTGTATGGGAGTAAATTAGTGCATGTTAAATTTAATTGTTAGGGTTAAATCTTTGTAATGGATCGATACACGTTACTATTGTTGCAGTAATTTAGATACACTCTTTCCCTTCGTGTGACTTTGTGATTATGACATTAGGGTATTCGAAAGGGTTAAGTGAATAGTTAGTTTGATAAAACCATATGTGAAATATTCATCGCAATAAAAAAAAAAAGATATGTGAAATTCGTTTTTTTTTTTTTTTTTTTGTAATTCATACAGTTGCAGAAACTTCAGAAAATTATTAGAAAATCGTGGCTTTGAATTTGAACATTTTGTCCGCGTGTCTTATGTAAAACGTGATTCTGCACACTTTTCGTGTTTGAAGTTTTTCCTGATTCTGCACCGTTTGGGCAGAAATTTAAGATTACAGTAGCAGTTTTCAATATAGTTCAACGTGCAAATTGGAGAATATGATTTCTTATTATGTGCTTTATGTATGCTAATATTGAATGTTGGGTTGAGATTATTGTACCTGAAATAACTGACCTTATTTTGTGGTCATTTTGATAAAAAGGAGTAAATTAGATTCGTTGAATAGTATATTGGGGATCTTGTAATTTGATTGGAAATTATTGAGGGAAGATTGTTATGGGTTAATTGATAAAACCCTTTATTGTAAGAAATCGGAATGCATCTAAAAGTTAGAGATGTGATTAGACTATGATGAGACGGAACTATTTGATAAACGTGAAATTCACAATTATTGGGATAATACGAACGATAAGTGATAATTGCAACATAATTTCTTAGTGTTCACTGCTCCCCGTTGTGTGATATGTGTTTTGGTAGCTCGCACTCTTTTGCCAGTGGCTTCGTGATCAAGCTGGCTTAAGACTTGTTGAGTGTACTTTTTTCCAGTGGCTTCGTGATCAAGCTGGCCTAAGCCTTATGCTCGGCTTATATTGTATAGACGTCTAGGCATATTGACCAGCCGTCCGTTGTGTATACCTGGTTTGGTTGATACCCCAACCAAACTGGCACCGGAGTGGATGTTGGTAGTATGTCCGGGCACACATGGGATATATGTGTGGGCCGTACCATGGAGGGTGGCCAAGTGGTGAAGCTAGGGAATGCAAAGATAAATTTAAAGTTAATAAGTAATGAACATGGATTATTTCATAAGACTGATAAGCGTGGAAAAATGAATGCGACGTTTGAGTTAGAATGTGGACGGTTTGTATACAGAATTGTTTGCTTGGTTTATGATCATTCAATTTGCAGGATGGTGGGCCCACTAACGTATTACAGGTTTGGCTCACCATAAGTAATGGGTAAGTATGAAACTCGTAGTAACTTTGGATTTTGGGCAAGAAACTACTTGCCACCACATAAATGGAAACTACTCTATTGTCCAGATATGTGTGTGGAACTACCTGTCTTGACCCAAGAGTATTGTAGTGTAATTTTTTGTCTACGGGTTCAAATTGGATCCCTAAGACTTGTTGTTTTGTTTAACTCATACCAGTCATG
Source organism: Hydrangea macrophylla (assembly GCA_033977485.1). Taxonomy (NCBI): domain Eukaryota; kingdom Viridiplantae; phylum Streptophyta; class Magnoliopsida; order Cornales; family Hydrangeaceae; genus Hydrangea; species Hydrangea macrophylla. Next base: position 38,969,200 of record CM066990.1, read on the forward strand.
TGACTGACCCGAGTGTTATACATTCGGGGGCATTTCTATTTGAAACGTAGTCGAATGTATTTGTGCAGGTTTAGTTTTTGGAGATTTTCGTTGGAGCTTCTGTTTGGGTGAAGAGATGGTCGTTGTGTTGTTTATTATTGGAGTTGTACTTATTTTTGTTGTACTTGATTGTATTTTATTTTCTGGCATTGTGGGCCAGTATGTATAATTGTAATAAATATGGTATATTGGGTATTGGGAACGTTGTAGTTACTCTGACCAATGGATGTATAGATTTTATTCTTATTTATTTTTATTTCCGCTGAACTCTGTATGTGGACATTTTATTTATGAAAATGATGTTTTTTTTTTTTTTAAATTGAAAAGTGATATAATATTTATAATGGAACTTTATTTCTTTTACAATGAAATGGATGTTTGGGAATACATGTTTAATAATAAAGAGTTTTTCTTTAAACATAAGATCACATGTCCTTATTTAAGGAGTATTAAATACTGTTTTCAATAAATTTTCTGTTAGCATATGGGAGGGTGTCGCTCTCGTGATTTTTGGTATTTGAATATTAGTCCGGATACAGGCTCTGGATTGAATATTTGGTTGTCCAAAAATCGGGATGTGACAGTTTGGTATCAGAGCTTAAGGTTAGCTTAGCGAGTCTAGGTGATCCTCGGATTGTGGACTAGATGTTGGTCAGAGCTATAGGTCGCATATTTTTTTGGGTTTGGGGTTATGTGTACTTATGTATTATCCAAGTGTTGCCTACATGTTATTTAATTATTTTAATTACATAACTTTCCGAGCCTATCATAACATGTTAATTTGTTGAAATCATTTGTTATATTATGAGTTGCATAATAGTGCATGCATACACATTGTGGGTATGACGGGTAGTAGAGGAGAATTGGAGGACGATCAACAGTGGAGCTCCTCCTAGTGGATTCCTATTGTTATTAGCAGGCCTTCAGCATTATCTGGTATCTACAGGCATATCCTTCAAGAGATTATTATTCTATTGGAGTATCAGAAATTTTGTTATTATCGGAAAAAATCTGATATATTATTTCCCTTATTATCGACTGGTATTCTCATATGTGTTCAATAATTCGGTTGTCTCGGACTTCTTATTATGGAGCTGTACTTATCAACAAGTATTTTGACATGGAGCATAATTCTTGTATCTTTATTCGGACTTTCTATTATATTCTGGAGCATCTATCGGATCAACGATATATCTATTTTCTACAACTATGACGGATTTGAACACGTGTTGGTTTATTTCCGATCGCATTATTATCTTCGCAGTCTTATTTCCAGTACAGAGTTATGTATATTCTTGAAGTTCCGAAAGTTTTCTCGTAAGTTCCGATACATCTTGTTACTTCCCGGGTGCACTGAATATTTTGTACTATGAGCTTCTTCTAAGAGTCGTTCCTTTATGTCTTTCACATTCGGTACACATAACCGATTTCCCAGTTTCAACGTTCCTTGTTCTAATACCAAACCAGGTCGCTTTCCCAAAGATATTTCATCTCTCATTTTACACAAATAAACATCGTGGAACTGTTCCCTCTTGATTTCATCAATAATATCTGGGTGTACCATGATTGCCATCATTAAACCACCACTAGTCTCTAGAATCACATCCAAGTCTAAGCGTTCCATTTCTTTTACTAATTCCTTTTGTTGCGTTAGCTCGTCGGCTAAATTCCTCGGCGTCTTCCGGCTTAATGCATCGGCTACTACATTCGCCTTCCCCGAATGGTACTCAATCGAAAGATCGTAATCCTTCATCAACTCCAACCATCTTCGTTGTCTCATGTTCAAATCCCGTTGGGTAAAAATATATTTCAAACTCTCTTGTGGTCCGTGAATATCTCACACCTTTCCCCGTATAAGTAGTGTCTCCAGATCTTCAAAGCATGAATTACTGCGGCTAATTCAAGATCATGGGTCGGATAATTAATCTCATGTGTCCTCAACTGTCTAGAAGCATAAGCAATCACTTTACCACCTTGCATCAACACGCATCCCAACCCTTGATGCGACGCATCACTAAAGATCACAAACCCCTCGGTTCCGGATGGTATTGTCAAAATAGGTGCTCTCGTCAATCGTGACTTCAATTCTTGAAAACTGTACTCGCATTCCTGACTCCATTCAAATGTAACTCCCTTCCTCATCAATCTTGTCATAGGCAATGAAATCTTCGAGAAATGCTCAATAAAACGGCGGTAATATCCCTCTAATCCCAAGAAACTTCGAATTTCGGATACGGAAGTCGGTCTTTGCCAATTTGATACAGCTTCTACTTTGTGAGGATCAACTGATACTCCATTCTTGTCAATCACGTGACCAAGAAAAGTAATGCTAGGTAACCAAAATTCACATTTCTTGAATTTCCCAAATAACTGCTTCTCTCGTAATCTCTGAAGTATCAACCTCAAGTGGTTCTCGTGTTCTATCTCACTAGGTGAATAGATAAGGATATCGTCAATGAATACAATCACAAAGTCGTCCAAATAATCTTTGAATACCCGATTTATAAGGTCCATGAACGCAGCTGGTGCATTAGTAACCCCAAATGGCATAACTAAGAACTCGTAGTGTCCATAACGCGTTCTGAAAGCTATTTTCTCAACATCTTCGGCCTTCACTTTCAACTGATGATAACCCGATCTTAGGTCTATCTTGGAGAATACTTGTGCCCCACGAAGTTGATCAAATAAATCATCAATTCTGGGTAGTGGATACTTGTTCTTGATTGTCAACTTGTTCAATTCCCGATAATCCACACATATTCTCATTGAACCATCTTTCTTCTTTACAAACAACACTGGAGCTCCCCACGGCGAAATACTTGGTCGGATGAAACCTTTGTCAAGTAACTCTTGCAATTGAACTTTCAGTTCCTTCAATTCTACTGGTGCCATTCTATACGGTGCTTTGGATACCGGCCTTGAGTCTGGTATAACCTCAATAGTGAACTCGACCTCTCTCTCAATAAGAACATCTGGTAGCTCATCAGGAAATACATCTGGATATTCTCGTACTATCGGAATGTCTTCTACTTTTAATTCGGTCGCTGAGACATCAGTCACTGAACATAGGAATCCTTGACATCCCTTTTTCAATAATTTTCCTGCTCGGATAGCTGAAACCAAGTACGGCGGAGGTGTAACCCCACTCCCTTGAAAACAAAAGTTCCTGTGTACCGGTGATCGAAAATTAACCTCTTTTCGTTCACAGTCTATTGTGGCGTGGTTAAGAGCTAACCAATCCATTCCTAGTATCACATCGAAATGGTTCACTACAATCGGTATAAGGTCTACAGTCATCAACTTCTCGCCTAGTTTGATTGCACAGTTCTTATATATAGTAGATGTCATTACTGACTTACTAAGTGGCACAGCGATAGACAATTCATATCCTAGTGGCGCGGACTTAACATTCAAATGTTCAACAAAGTTATGAGATACAAACGAATGCGTCGATCCCGAATCAACGAGTATGCGTGCTAAGTGCGAACATACAAGCACCATACCTGAGACCACTGTATCAGTAACAGCCACGTCTCCAGGGTTCATCTGGAATGATCTTCCCTGACGTTGCTCTGTCCTTTGTCCCCCGTCACTAGACTGCTTAGGCTTCGAACCACTAGAAGCCATAGAACTTGCCCCTTGTTGAGAACGCTTCTTTGGGCAATCCTTCACTCGGTGTCCCAAGGTACCACAATCAAAACACTTGAGTTGCGGGTAGGTCGCAGAACTCACACTGTTTCCCCCTGTAGATCTGTTCTGAAAGTTGGTCAGAAAACATCGACCGGTGTGTGGTCGGTTGCAAAGTGAACACAACGGTTTGTTACTTGGTACTCTCCTGGAATCATTAAAACCAGAACTAGAGCCTCGTGAAAACGGCCTCTTAAAAGATCCCCCCCTGACTTCGGTCACCACCCTCATGACTTCGCTTTCCTTGGTGATTTTGTCTCGATCTCTCTATTCCACTTTCGGCTACAAGTGCCGTCTGCTGTACTGCTGCAACTGTCGAATGTTCGTAGGTTTCTACCCTCAAACGGATATTTTCCCTTAAGCCTTCTTCAAATTTCCTTGCCCTATCTTCCTCTCCTGGCACTGAACCTTTACCAAATCTCAACAACGCATTATACTTGGAAGTATACTCTGTCACAGTCATGTCTCCTTGCTTCAAGTTATCAAATTCTCTCTTCTTTGCGTTGTAGGCGGCTCGCGGAAAGAACCGGCGATTGAATTCCGCCTTGAACCCTTCCCAAGTAATCGGTGCTCCCTGATCTAAAACATTTACCCACCAGTTCTGGGCTTCACCCTTCAGTACATCACTTGCGTTCTCAATCTTCTCTCTATCTGTCATCGGAATAGATCGAAAAATTCGCTCCATGTCCATGACCCAATGTTCTGCTAATGTTGTATCAGATGTCCCATGAAACTCCATCGGTTTCTTTCGAGTAAACTGTTCAGATATTGATCTCATACCCCTATTTTCGGGTGCATGTACTACAGTTATTGGTTCCACTTCGATGTGGGGTGTAGGAGGCAGTCGTTCCGATATATTCCGTATCATTTCCCCCATATTCCCCATCATCTCTTCCATTTCATTCATACGTCGAGTATGTGGCGATAGTTCTCGCTCTTCGTCACTCATGATTTCAATCCTGTAGTTCTCAATGCATAAACACTATGCATGTACAACAATAACAATAGTATGTATGTAAAACAACATCCATATGCATCAAACATCTCTAAGATGCATGAATGCAATTGAAAACATGTGGCAATTCACTCAACACTCCACTCGTCGTCGAACGTTCCCAAAGTTTTGTTACCTCTAGCTCTGATACCAATAAATGTCACGACCCATCCCACTACGCGTGGAAATAGGACACGTGGCACGCCACCAAGGCTCATCCAAACATCATCTAACGATACGCAACGGAAAGAACTTTAAAACAACCCTGGGTATTGTAAAACTTAGGGAACATTACCCTCTGAGTTTGTAAAATCCATAGAAATCAGAGTTATAAAAAGTTTTGGCCAAAGGAAAACACTTTCAAAAGAATCAGTTTTGAAAACAGAGGTGCAGTCGACTGCCCAGTCGACTGTACTAGGGTCCAGTCGACTGTGCCTGACAGAAACTAAAACCCTAAATCCGTAACAGAGGTCCAGTCGACTGCACAGTCGACTGCTTAGAGAAAACTAGTCGACTGCTTTTCTATTCTAAGAAGCAGTGGCCAAAATTAACAGTGTTTAGTCGACTGTCCAAGGGGTCAGTCGACTGCTTCTCTTATAATATACCTTCAGTGTCTCAAACCCACGAGGTCCAGTCGACTGACCCTGGGTCCAGTCGACTGCTCCCCTGCTGGGCAGCCTGTGTTGAAAAATTAACAAGTCCTGCTACTCAATACCAACAACAAACACAACCACAACGGATTTTAACGTATTAAAACATAACTACAGATGTTCATTTACAAGATTACAATACTATAGAACTAATCTATGGTTCTATTACAACATATTACCAATCCTTACACAAGTTTAGAATTTAAAACAAAAACAACCAAAACATATACAAGTGTGAAATCCCCGGCGTTCCTCGGCCTCACACCTCACGATTCTTCTTGTCTTTCTTCTTACCTGCAATGGAGTACATCTCCACTGCTCAGCTATATGCTGAGCGTACAATTCTAAATGTATGCTTATATGACAATTCATGGTTTAAGCATCAAAAACACATAGAAATAGTCTCTGGGGTGAGTGGTACGCATTCATCCGGTCGATGCCGTAGGAGGCCCACCTCTCCCACGCATCTCGTACACTGGTTGGGCCTTCCTCCATACCAGGTACCCTGTACTGGTTGGGCCCACCCCCAATCCAGACACAACCACAAATTCCAATTCCAACAAGATCACAATCCTCAAGGTTCGAGGAGCTTACTCCGAATGAATTTGCACCAAACTCCCCTTTGACCCAAGTAGACACATAACATGCTCACCTAAACAGTTATACGTGCTTTTATCATAATTTCACGTGCATAATTAACGGGCCTAACTAACACATGAATTTCGCCCGGATCCAAGAATATCAAAAGTGATGTCCAAAACATGAAAATCCATATATTTCATAGATATAGAATTCATACCTCGTGCGAATCTCTTCAAACTTTGAAGGATCGTCTAGGGGGCTAAATAATCGTCGAATTTTGAATTTGGTACGATTCCTATAAGTTTTACCTGATTTTTCCCAAAAGTCCAAAATTAAGATTTTTACAAAACTTTGCCAAACACGACCTAAGTAGTACCAAAACGTAGGTCTTACCTCCACGAGTTCAAATCTGAAATCTGGAGAAAATCTGACGGACGAACGGTCGTCGATCGGCGTCGCAAAGCCCGTGGCAACAAAATCTCCCTTCTCTCTCCTCTCTCTAGATATTTAGGAGTTGTGGATGAGATTTCAATCTCATCCTCATCTATATATAGAAAAACTCTTTGGAAATTACGTTTACCTCCCCACAAGTTTCTCAAACTTCTAATTAGCTCTCGAAACTTCGCACACATTCATTTTAAAACTTTACGAGTGAAAACTATAAATTTCAAAAGTTTCCAACTAAGTTTTGTTTGGGTCCAAAATAACGTCCGAAAACTATATTCTGTGGAATCTCTACACAACCTACCTTTTTAATTAACGTGTCTCTCACGTTCTCACCACAGTTCTCAAAATGATATAATCAATATCAAAGATTATCAGAATTATACTATACAGGTATAATTACTATTCACAGAAATACCAGATAAGATCAAATAACATTTAAATCATATAAATGCCATTTACTCATGATTATGCAATATGAACTGCCATGTTCCTGTGTCCTCATTGACACCTTACCGTTGACTCACAGTCAACTTCATCCCCATCCAATTATCAAATAACATTGATAACCACTACATTCATTATGCAGGATAAAACTATAAATTTTTGGAACGGGTGTGACAACATAGTACTCAAAGGAACATTAGTTCCTATTGCTCAGCCGCCAGAGAGAGAGAGAGAGAGAAGAAAAAGAAGAAGAAGAAAAGGGAGGAGAAAGGAGAAGGATTCCGGGTTCGTGGTCACGTGGGGAATTGCGGAGCATTCGTGGTTGTCAATTTTGGATCGAACTAGGTGAGTTAAACTTTGTGTATCCGAGTATATATATACACGTATGTATATATATGTATGTGTATGGGAGTAAATTAGTGCATGTTAAATTTAATTGTTAGGGTTAAATCTTTGTAATGGATCGATACACGTTGCTATTGTTGCAGTAAATTAGATACATTCTTTCCATTCGTGTGACTTTGTGATTATGACATTAGGGTATTCGAAAGGGTTAAGTGAATAGTTAGTTTGATAAAACCATATGTGAAATATTCATCGCAATAAAAAAAAAAAAAGATATGTGAAATTCGTTTTTTTTTTTTTTTTTTTTTTGTAATTCATACAGTTGCAGAAACTTCAGAAAATTATTAGAAACTTGTGGCTTTGAATTTGAACATTCTGTTTGCGTGTATTATGTAAAACGTGATTCTGCACACTTTTCGTGTTTTAAGTTTTTCCTGATTCTGCACCGTTTGGGCAGAAATTTAAGATTACAGTAGCAGTTTTCAATATAGTTCAACGTGCAAATTGGAGAATATGATTTCTTATTATGTGCTTTATGTATGCTAATATTGAATGTTGGGTTGAGATTATTGTACCTGAAATAACTGACCTTATTTTGTGGTCATTTTTGATAAAAAGGAGTAAATTAGATTCGTTGAATAGTATATTGGGGATCTTGTAATTTGATTGGAAATTATTGAGGGAAGATTGTTATGGGTTAATTGATAAAACCCTTTATTGTAAGAAATCGGAATGCATCTAAAAGTTAGACATGTGATTAGACTATGATGAGACGGAACTATTTGATAAACGTGAAATTCACAATTATTGGGATAATACGAACGATAAGTGATAATTGCAACATAATTCCTTAGTGTTCACTGCTCCCCGTTGTGTGATATGTGTTTTGGTAGCTCGCACTCTTTTGCCAGTGGCTTCGTGATCAAGATGGCTTAAGACTTGTTGAGTGTACTTTTTGCCAGTGGCTTCGTGATCAAGCTGGCCTAAGCCTTATGCTCGGCTTATATTGTATAGACGTCTAGGCATATTGACCAGCCGTGCGTTGTGTATACCTGGTTTGGTTGATACCCCAACCAAACTGGCACCGGAGTGGATGTTGGTAGTATGTCCGGGCACACATGGGATATATGTGTGGGCCGTACCATGGAGGGTGGCCAAGTGGTGAAGCTAGGGAATGCAAAGATAAATTTAAAGTTAATAAGTAATGAACATGGATTATTTCGTAAGACTGATAAGCGTGGAAAAATGAATGCGACGTTTGAGTTAGAATGTGGACGGTTTGTATACAGAATTGTTTGCTTGGTTTATGATCATTCAATTTGCAGGATGGTGGGCCCACTAACGTATTACTGGTTTGGTTCACCATAAGTAATGGGTAAGTATGAAACTCGTAGTAACTTTGGATTTTGGGCAAGAAACTACTTGCCACCACATAAATGGAAACTACTCTATTGTCCAGATATGTGTGTGGAACTACCTGTCTTGACCCAAGAGTATTGTAGTGTAATTTGTTGTCTACGGGTTCAAATTGGATCCCTAAGACTTGTTGTTTTGTTTAACTCATACCAGTCATGTGACTGACCCGAGTGTGTTATACATTCGGGGGCATTTCTATTTGAAACGTAGTCGAATGTATTTGTGCAGGTTTAGTTTTTGGAGATTTTCGTTGGAGCTTCTGTTTGGGTGAAGAGATGGTCGTTGTGTTGTTTATTATTGGAGTTGTACTTATTTTTGTTGTACTTGATTGTATTTTATTTTCTGGCATTGTGGGCCAGTATGTATAATTGTAATAAATATGGTATATTGGGTATTGGGAACGTTGTAGTTACTCTGACCAATGGATGTATAGATTTTATTCTTATTTATTTTTATTTCCGCTGAACTCTGTATGTGGACATTTTATTTATGAAAATGATGTTTTTTTTTTTTTTAAATTGAAAAGTGATATAATATTTATAATGGAACTTTATTTATTTTACAATGAAATGGATGTTTGGGAATACATGTTTAATAATAAAGAGTTTTTCTTTAAACACAAGATCACATGTCCTTATTTAAGGAGTATTAAATACTGTTTTCAATAAATTTTCTGTTAGCATATGGGAGGGTGTCGCTCTCGTGATTTTTGGTAATTGAATATTAGTCCGGATACAGGCTCTGGATTGAATATTTGGTTGTCCAAAAATCGGGGTGTGACACTTCAAGATACATCTTAAGAACGTGCCAAGATCACATTTCAAAAGGCACGGAATGACCACAAATAAATTCCGAGAGTTGACATGCACATTCTGGAATTCTGAGATTGCGATTGAAAGATCTCACAAGAATCGACTACATTAAAAAGCAAAATTGACTGGCTAGGCAAAAGTGAAAAGGATCAATCCTCAAAACAAAACAAAAAGAAAAAGAAAAAGAAAAGAAAAGGAGATTGAAACTGAATCTTTTTATTCAAAGCTACCACAAGTGGCTCAAGTTTGAACTTCTTTGACGATTGGTTTGAAAAACCCTCATACCTCAAACCCCTTATTTCAGACCTTGCCTTGAACTACGCTCGACCTGATTCCCACTCGGGGATACGTAGGCAACCACATCGGTTCGGTCAACACCATCATAATCAAACCAATTTCCTTCAAGCCTTGCCTTGAACTACGCTCGACCTGATTCCCACTCGGGGATACGTAGGCAACCACATCGGTTCGGTCAACACCATCATAATCAAACCAATTTCCTTCAAGCCTTGCCTTGAACTACGCTCGACCTGATTCCTACTCGGGGATACATAGGCAACCGCATTGGTTCGGTCGACACCATCATAATCAACCCCCCTTCTTTTAAGACTTTAGCCCGAACTACGTTGGACCTGATCCCCGCTAGGGGGTATATAGGCAGACTTTCAAACAGAAAAGAAGGATGGCTCGCTAGGTCAAAAATCCGAAAGGACGCCTAGGCAAAAATTAGAGTTAAATCAAAGGTGAGCAATAACAAAAGAGAGAAGAGAGCTTGCTAGGTCACCTCACTGATGCCTAGGCAAAAGTTATGAGCATTTGAGAGATTAAAGTCACGGTCCATGCCTCAAGCCAGAAAATCACCTTCCACACTAGGGGCAAACTTCGGCTACCCGCCTCGTTTGCCTGACTTTTACTATCTACCCTTCATACAAGGGGTAAACTTCGGTCACCTACCTTGTTTGCCCAAAACCTCCAAAAAACCATCATCCAAACTAGGGGCAAACTTTGGTCACCCACCTCGTTTGCTTATGAATCCCACTTTGTACACCTCAAACTAGGGGCAAACTCCGTTTTCCTAACACAATCCCTTCACACCGAGGGCGAGTTTTTAAGTTACCAAGTTGTTTTGAAAATTTTGAAATAGAGCATCTTTTACTCTAAAAGCTAAGGCACTAATTCAAAGCACTTCCTGGGAGAAGTAGAAAATTGACTAGATCACTAAGGAGGAATTTTCAAAAATCAGATTTATCAGCAAAGTGCTACCATGTTAAGATGATGGGTGAACACCAAAAGAGAAATGGTACATCGTTTATAACAAAAGCAAATCAAGTTTCGACAAGACGAGCTTGTTTCATTTTGGTGTCAAATATGTCATCCTCGTGCGTCAATGTCTGTCAAGTTTTTGAGTCTGTTGTAGTAAGTCAACAGTGACTAATAAAATTTTCAAATCAAGTTATAAAGAGCATGCCAATACAAGCAGGAGTACCAAACACCATTACTGCACCATTTAAGGCGTCAGCATGAGAAGCGTCCAAACTTATGGCAAATGCAAATTTCATCCCTTTCCAAACCATCGAAAGTTGACCATCATCTCCTTGCAACATAAGTCCATGAGTGGTTGTTGATCACCTTCCCTCGTCCATGCAACATAAGTCCATGAGTGGCTGTTGATTACCTTCCCTCGTCCATGCAACATAAGTCCATGAGTGGCTGTTGATTTTCCTTCATCTCTAAGAAACATAAGTCCATGAGTGGCTATTGATTGATCTCGGATTGGGCACCGCAAAGATTTGATCAACCGCCAGAGATTCAGAGATGGATCCCGGTTCTGGGCCAGCAAGATTTGATCAACTATGAGAGATTCGAATTTGAATCCTGGTTCTCGGTCAAGAGAAGTAGTTGCTTCATCCCCAGCAGATTCAGTTTATTCCCCAGCAGGCATATCGATTTGTACATCGTCAGTTCAATCATGACAGTCATAGTAGTTTACTGTCGACTCGTCATCTCGATTAGTACATCGTCAGTTCAATCCATGACAGTCACAGTAGTTCACCGTCGACTCGTCATATCGATTCGTACATCGTCAGTTCAATCATGACAGTCACAGTAGTTCGTTGTCGACTCATCATCTCGATTAGTACATCGTCAGTTCAATCCATGACAGTCACAGTAGTTCACTGTCGACACGTCATATCGATTCATACATCGTCAGTTCAATCATGACAGTCACAGTAGTTCACTATCGACTCGTTTTCTCGATTAGTACATCGTTATTTCAATCCATGACAATCACAGTAGTTCACTGTTGACTCATCATCTCGATTCATACATCGTCACTTCTTCTGGTCACGGTTAGTCCAATTGTTGATCCAATCCATGATAGTCACAATAGTTCAGTGTTAACTCATCATCTCGATTCGTACATCGTCACTTCTTTTGGTCACAGTTAGTCCAACTGTTGATCCAATCCATGATAGTCACAGTAGTTCAGTGTTGACTCATCATCTCGATTCATACATCGTCACTTCTTCTGGTCACAATCACTGATAGTCACAGTAGTTCACTGTTGATTCGTGCATCGTCACTTCTTCCGGTCACGGCTAGCCCAACTGTTGATCCAATCCATGATAGTCACAGTAGTTCATTGTCGACTCATCATCTCGATTCATACATCGTCAGTTCATTAATCATCATTAGTTTACCATCACTCTCATTCAAAATATGTCGTGTTCATCATTCTCATTCAAAATCTTGGGCTTCTATGTCCATTAATGGGGCTTCCATGTTCATCGCTTGACATCTCGAGATTTCATCACTTGATGTCTCAAGACTTCTGTGTCCGTCTCTTAATTTCCAGGTCTTCCATGTCCGTCGGTTATCTGTCAAACTGCATCTCCAATTATAGTCCTCTAGGACCCCACATCCAATAACATTCACTTGCGAAGCACGCTTCCCAAAATTCAGAAGTTTGCTCCAAGACCCAGAGTCTTCAAACCTTGGTGTCCCTATTCGAGTCAATAACTGCATCACAGTCAGAAACACTAGCGCGACATAAGTCCACTTGGAGTAGTACACCCCACAACACTAATTCATGCTAGGATCAGAACACTAGACATGATAGGACTTAGGACAAAATTCATATCACATCCATGCATAGCATATCACTCTTATAGCATAGCATCCGCCTGATTGTTGTGTATGTGCATGTGTGATTTATTCCTTTGTGCCCTGAACTACGTCCTGGTCTGATTCCCCTTGGGATACGTAGGCAGCTCACGCAGAGCGCGACTAGCACTAGCCTCAGCATCATTGCATCTTTTGCAACTCTTTTATCCTAAATCTATAGCCTCCAAAAAGACCTGTCTCTTTAAAGCTTTGGCACTCGCTTGCGACATGCGTTGCTTCGCAAGTTCATGCCAAAGAGAGGCAAACTGTAGACACCCCATTTTGTCGGCTAACAGATTTAGGAGGCCACAAGCATGTCAAACCTCGACGATTAGAAAGATCGGATTTTCAGAGATTGCCTCTAACTCTCAAGAAGTCAAAGAATTTGCAGAAATGACCAAAATGCCCCTAAAAGCCCAAAATTCTCCAGGATTGGCCTGGAATCTCATAAATCATTCGATGTTCCAAACAAAAAAAAAGGTATTTTAAAAGATGAATACTTGAAATCGTAAGCTCCTAGTGACCCCCGGAAGTCCCGGAAGTTCCCAGAAAGTCTCCGTTGACCGGTTTGACCAAGGTTTGACCAAGTTTGACCAAAATCATCCAAATTCACCCAAAAGTTCCGAGATCATTCTAGATCATGTGAAAAGTCTTAAAATATATTTTAAAAGAAAATTAGACGGAAACGTCAGTCTTTGGAGGCTCCCAGAACTTCCCGGAATTTCCTGGAAGTGCACTGTTTGACTGATTTGACTGCAAGTTTAACCAAAAATCAAAGTCTTCTTTTCGACATTGAAATATTTGTATCAAATACTAGAGGTCAATAGCTTTCCAACGGTATATCGTACATAATTTCTGGATCAAAAACGAATTTGTTATGAATTTCTGAAGGTGAAAAATACGATCAATTCGGCTTTTATCGCGAATACCGCAAAACTTTCCAAAGTGACCCAACTCCAAACTATTTTGTTATGGAAAGTAGACCTCAATGCCTTTCCAATGGTATATCACAATCTCAATTTGGATTTCGTATGAATTTTCTGTGAATTTTGGACGAAATAGGGCCGTTTCGCGAATTCCGGGAGTTCTGGGGGCCAAAATGCAATTTTTGGTCAACGAGGGAGTTGACTGCCGCGGCGGCAGTGGCCAAGTGCTGCGGCGACACTCTGAGTGATTTTTCATTTTTTTTTGTAATTTTTGGTTAATTTTTGGGTTTTAATTCAAATTTTCAACAAATAAAACGACATAGTTTTGATTATTCCGGGATTTTGGACCAATTAGAAACTTTTTAAAACCTAAAATACCTCCCCAAGTTGGCCTATAAAGGAGACTCATTTACTTCCATTTAGGGGGGAGCTTGGAAGCCATTAGAGAGAGATATAGAAAGTTAGGAAGAAATAGAGAGAGAAATCAAGATCTTCTTCTTCAAATCCAAGACAAATGTGAGTTTTTTTATTTAGATTTCTAAAAACTAAACTTTTATTTTCAAGCTTTCAATCCATCTTCTTCATCTTCTTTGAGTTTCCTTTGAGTTAGAGAGTGATGTACTCACCCATATACACACATATGAGAGGTTGAATGCTTTGGTTCCACCATTGAATATCATCTATTGATTTGTTCATTTGCTTGCTTATATACAATGTTCATCTCTTCTCACCTCATTTCTTTTTTATTTTTCTTTATTTACTTACTAGTTCATCATCATCTAGATGATGACATGAAGTTTGAGGTGAGTGAATCCTTATGGATAGTTGCTCTTGACCTCAAAAACATGTTTGATAGATGATGATCATAACTTCAATACCTCTAAGGTATCTTTGAAGTTATGTCCAAATAAAAATAAATCTCTCCAACAATCTTGGAGGCTCTTGATGATGAGTTTGATGTTGGAATTTTAAGTGGCTATAATCTTTATTGAGTATTGAAAATACATTTTCAAAACCTCTATTGCAAAACCCCCCTCAATCTCTCTCATTTTGATCTAAAGAAAGAAAACTCTAGTTTTTCCCAAAATCTTCAAAACAGTGAGTCAAAATAGTTCAAAGATTTCTCTAGAACTCAATACTCAATGTATGGATGCAAGGCCACTTGGAAAGTCTTCCTAACTCATTAGAGAACACCCATGACTTTTGGTTTGACTTGAAAATACTTGAAAATGGTCCATTTGGATCCAAACATTCTCTCCAGACATTCTGTTTTTGCTGTCACAGCAGCTAGGTCCACTTCCAACTTCTTTTTCAGAAAACCTTTCCACACGGGGTGGTCCTAACTTATTTTTCCCTTAAACTTCAATGTCTTAGGGAACTTCCTGTATAAAATGGGCCTCTAGATCATTTGTTTTCATTTTCTAAGATATTTCAACATTTCAGTCGACAGTACGGACTCTATTTCTGAGTGACCTCTGTTGTTTATATGATTTCTCTCAATCTGTGATAGTTATTGAAGATTGGATTTTTGGGTTGTGTTCTAGACACAATAAGGAAGATCTCCATAAAACATCATGCATTTAAAAAATTTCCTAACCCCTCTTTTGAATTTTCAAAAGATCATGTTACTGTTCTATCCACTATTCACAGCAAGCACATTTTTACTTTCCCCCTTTAATTTGATGCTTATATGCACTCCAAATTAGTTCATATCTTAAGAAGTAGTTCATACTACATTTGTACATATCTCATGATTTCATTCATACATTCATTCATGCTCTAGGCTTTTAAGTCACTTTACCAAGTCCATGTACACAAACACACTACAACCTTTGCACATTTTAGGATCATACATTGCATTCATGCAAGATTTGGGGCTTTTGTGACTCCTAATCTAAGAAGATTATAAGGAATGATCATGATCACACATTCATGTTTCCCCCTTGATCTAATCTTCCTTTCTCATCCGTCCCGGGGATTGAGAGGTCTTCTTTTTCTCAAAGTTTAACATGCATCATACTAGCTTGCTAAGCATATTTCGATTTCTTTATTTATTTGTTTCAAGAACAATTCATGTCCCCTTAGATTAGGAAAACTTTATTACTTGATATGTGATTAGACGATTTTTTCTAGGTTTGTTTTGTGTGATCTTTCAGTTTGCATTGTGTGATACTTGGCTTAGATCTTATGAATGATATCTTATCTTTTGATCTTCCATTTCAAATTTTCTTATGTGATAATATACTATCATAGTATTAATTGTTGAACCATACATAGTATAAGATGATTATTTGGATGCTAATTGAGGCCCGTCGAAAGACGGGACGAGTTGAGGGTGTTTTAGTCGCGACAAAGGTTCCTTCCTCTCTCGTACCAAAACCCCGAGCCAAGTTCTTTGGTTATAAAGGGCCGGTGCCCTTTATCCGTTTGGGTGAGTCAAAATTAGGTTTCTTGGTTCCTTAAAGACCAAGTGGCGACTCTGTATCTGTTTTCAACAGACCTTTTCTCTTTCTTTGATCTAAAATCAAATTTCAAACAAAAACAAGTTTCAAAACAAAAGAGGTGGAATCCCGCGTGTCCACAGAGGGAGAAAAGCCGAGAGAGTTCCTACCATTGTATTTCGATCAGTACGCAAGTCCGTTGGTCGTTGGTATCATGAAGAAGATGGGTTTCTTCCCAGGCATGGGATTGGGTAAGAATCATCAAGGTCTGCCAGAATTTCCAAAGATTGTCACTCAAACTCACACTCAAGGTCTGGGCTATCAACCATCCAAGAAGGAGCTGAGAGATAAGAAGAAGGCAATTAATGCACCATTGGATCCATACCTGAAGACGCTCAACGGATACTTTATGAAAAAGGGAGAGGATTTCCCCTTTTATGGCTTCCCAGAACCATGGATAGATCAGAAGGACAAATGTATTAAGCATGGGTTTGAGATCTTCTTCCCCCACGAATTCTCTGAGTATCAAGATCCATAGCTACAGGTACCCGTGAAGTCAGCTACTGTAAAAGATTGGGTTGGTATGCTGGATGACTCAGTCATGAAGAACCTGTTGGGCGAGGAAAACACAAAAGCTAAGGGAACCGGCCAAGAAGGGGTCATGGAATATAGGGCCGAAAAAGAACACGCTGAGGGATTGGTGGAAGAGATGCAAGGAAGGGAGAACGTACGACATGGAAAAGTTTGAAAAGCCAGAAATGGGAGAGATTACCTAGACAGGGGAACTAGAAGAGTGCTTCATCACTGATCTGGGAGGAGAAAGCAAGAAAGAGTGGGTTTTTGAGTCTAGTGATAGGTATCCCCCACACCCAGAGTCTGTAATGGTCCAAATAAGGCGTCTTTCAATTTCTATGTCTGTTGTAATTGCTCCAAAGAAAATCAATGAAAACATGATCGATTCTGCCTACTCGAATGCGCTTAATGAATGTGATGAATGTGATGATCATGAAATACCAGATGAATTGCAAAAGTTAATCAAAAAAGAAAAAGAATCTGCATGTAAAAACATTGAGAACACTCTAACAATCAATCTAGGAAATGAAGATAATCCTCAAAATGTTTTTATCGGCTCTACACTTAGCAAAGAAAAAAGCAAAGAATTAATCAAACTATTAAGTGAATTCAAAGATATTTTTGCATGGTCTTATAATGATATTCCAGGCATTGATCCAGAAATAGTTCAACACCACATCCCCGTCCTCCCCAATTCCAAACCTGTAAAACAAAAATTGAGGTGAATGAGGACTGAATGGGCACTCAAAGCCAAAGAGGAAGTTGAAAAGCAGTTAAGAGCCGGATTCTTAATGGTCACCGAGTATCTAGAATGGATCGCCAATATAGTACATGTCCTGAAAAAGGACGGTGGTGTTAGGGTCTGTGTCGACTTCCGGGATCTGAACAAAGCCAGCCCTAAGGATGATTTCCCTTTACCTCACATTGATGTGTTAGTGGACAATACGATGGGGCATGAACTACTATCTTTTATGGATGGGTTCTCAGGGTATAACCAGATTTTAATGGCGCCCGAAGATAGGGAGAAAACCACTTTCATCACACTATAGGGGGACATACTGCTATAGGGTGATGCCATTTGGACTCAAAAATGTAGGAGCAACTTATCAGCAGGCCGCTACTACGCTATTACACGATATGATCCATAAGGAGGTAGAGGTGTATGTGGATGATATGATTGTAAAATCTAAGGAAATGAGAGGTCACTTGGAGGCATTAAGAAAATTCTTCGGAAGGTTGAGGGAATTCAGAATGAGGTTGAACCCCCAGAAGTGCACCTTCGGAGTCACTACCAGAAAATTGTTAGGGTTTCTTATTACTCAGAGAGGGATAGAGGTGGACCCGACCAAGATAAGGGCCATAGACGAAATTCAACCACCCAAGAACAAAAAAGAGTTAAGGGGATTTCTGGGTAGATTATAGTTCATAAGCTGCTTCATCTCGAAGCTCACCTTAACTTGTGACCCATTGTTTAGGTTAATCAGAAAAGGAGAGAAATTCGAATGGGATACCCTATGTCAACAAGCCTTTGATAAGATTAAAACCTACATCCAAAACCCACCTGTCCTGTCACCACCCTCACCCGGGAGACCTTTACTGTTGTACCTTTCTGTGTCCGGGGATTCAATGGGGTGCATGTTGGCCCAAGAAGGGGAAGAGGGGCGTGTGGAAAAAGCTATTTATTATTTGAGCAAGAGGATGACCGGATACGAGCTGAAATACTCACCTTTAGAAAAAGCCTATTGGGCCCTAGTCTGGTGTACCCGTCGTCTTAGGCACTACATGTTGGCCTTTCCCGTTGTCCTAATCTCCCGAATGGACCCACTCAAATACCTATTCGAAAAGCCTGTCTTGACCAATAGAATTTCCTGTTGGACCATGATGTTGGCCGAATTCGATATCAGATATGTCCCTTCCAAATCTGTTAAAGGAAGAGCTGTTGCTGAATACCTAGCTGACCTTGCCGTAGAATATGAGGGGAAAGGGGAGTTCAAGTTTCCTGAAGAAGGGGTAATGGAGTTAAAAGAGGATCTGTGGAAGATGTATTTTGATGGAGCCACCAACCAACTAGGCTATAGGGTTGGAATCATCCTTATAGCACCTGATGGGACACCTAACCCGTTAGCCGTCAAGCTTAAGTATAATTCAACCAACAACACGGCCGAATACGAGGCTTGCATAATTGGGATAGAAGCAGCCTTAGCTCTAAAAGTTGGAAGGATCAACGTTTTCGGAGACTCTAACCTGATCATATCCTAAGTGCGAGGTGATTGGAGGGTGAAGCATGAGAAGTTGAGGCCTTACCATGACTACCTAGAGAGCCTAAAAGTACAGTTCAAAAAGATATGGTTCTACTACCTTCCCCGTAAAGAGAACTAGTTAGCCGATTCCCTAGCAACCTTGGCCTCGATGATACAAATCCCTTCGGGAGTCACCATGATACCATTATCCATAGAAATCAGGGACCAACCTTCATTCGAGATGATCGCAATGATAGAGGAAGGAGGTGAGTTGCCTTGGTACGTGGATGTTTGGAATTGTATTAAGAAAGGAGAATACCTCGATGGAGCTTCAGAGAAGGACAGAAAGGCGATCCGAAGGTTCTCCGCCCAATTTGTGATCTATACGGATAAGTTGTGGAAGAAATCGTATACTGGGTTCAATTTGGAGTATTTATATGGAAGGGAGGCTAAGAGGATGATGGAAGAAATACACGAAGGAGTCTGTGGGCCCCACATGAATGGACATATGCTAGCCAAGAAGATAATTTGACAGGGGCATTACTGGACCACTTTGGACAAAGACTGCTATGAGTACGTCAGAAGATACCATAAGTGTCTGATCCATGCAAATCTAATGCTTACCCCACCTTCCCAACTCTATAGCATGACCATGCCGTGACCTTTTCTGTTTGGGAAATTGATATCATAGGTGAGATAGTTCCAAAGGCATCCAATGGACACCGATACATAATTATGGTAATTGATTATTTCACCAAATGGGTAGAGGCAGCGTCATACGCCACTTTAAAGGCTAAAGATGTGGTGAGCTTCATAGAAAAGAACACAATTTGCAGATATGGAGTCCCGAATGAGTTCATTTCGAATCATGGTAGCCATTTCCAGGGAGAAGTTATCCCACTCTTAGAAAAGTACAAAATCTCCCGCCATCAGTTTTCCCCTACAGGCCTCAAACAAACGGAGCAGTAGAAGCGGCAAATAAGGATGTTAAAGAAATCTTGGGGAAAATGACCGATACATACAAAGATTGGCACAAGAAGTTACCATTTGCATTGTGGGGATACCGCACCTCTATAAGAACTTCCACGGGAGCTATGCCATATTCATTAGTTTACGAAATGGAAGTCGTTCTTCCAATTGAAGTAGAAATACCTTCTTTGAGAATCTTGGCGAAGTGTGAAGTGACTGAGTTGGAATGGATGCGAGGGAAGTATGAGGAACTAATGTTGCTTGATGAGAAAAGGTTGGCTGCAATAAACCATACTCGGGGGTACCAAAAGAGGATAGCTCGTGCTTTCAACAAAAAGGTCCGCCCAAGGAAGCTTGTTGAGGGTGACCTGGTCCTCAAAGAACTGAAAGCGCCCGTTTATGACCCCAGAGGAAAATTCAAACCCATCTGGGTCGGGCCGTACATCATTAAGATTCTCCTCTCTGGAGGAGCGGCCTATCTCATAGACCTAGACGGGGTTGAATTCAAACAACCAATCAACCTCGATCGCCTAAAAAAATACTTTGCTTGAAACCACTTCCTTCAAAACTTCCTACCTAGATGAACTACGCTCGACCTGATTCCCACTAGGGGATATGTAGGTAACCAGCTCGGTTCGGCCATTAATAAATCTTCCGAGTGGCACCTTCTGTCAAACCTTAAACCAAACTACTGTGGACCTGATACCCACTTGGGGATAAATAGGCAGGCTCTTAAAAGCCTTCGGTCTAAAAAAAAAACCTACGCCAAACTAGGGGCAAACTCATGTTTGCCCGGAATCACTTCAATGCCCCAGAACTAGGGGCAAACTTCGTTTGCTATCCGAAGAACCCAGATATTTACCTTGAACCCATCTCTGGATCTCCTGAATATCGTAATGATTACTGTGAAGAAGCAAACGTGAATTCATGGCATAGAATGAGCAAAGTTGTAAGCAAAAATACAAAGCAAGATAAAGAGCCAAGGAAAGACATAAAAAGGAAAATTTTCATAAGGGGTTAATTGAAGGAGTGAACACTTTGAGTAAACATGTTGGAACTATTCCTAAAAGCATGAAAAGCACTTTTTGAAAAGGGAAATAAGAAAACCATATTCAAAAGCGTAAAAAGATGGGCAAAACTTGTCTAAAATTTTACAAAATAAAGTTTTGTCCTGTTGTTTTATTTCCATTCACGAATGTCTACAAAGTCTGTCCCTGGACCAGAGTCTGGATCTGAAGAAGGTACTCAGTAGTAGGCGCAATCGAAGCAGGAACCCCTTGGAAAGGAGCTAACACTCTGTCATGCCAAGCTTCAATGAAAGCCTTCACAATAGAAGGGCGCATGATCGAACCTCTAGTAAAATCAACAGCAAGAGCCTTAGTAATATCCTGGAGAAGCCTATACTGACGAACCACTCGGTCGGGAACGTAGAAAGTAGTAGTGTGCAAGCCATGCAACCAGATACCGGGCTTCCCAGGAAGCCGCATTGCGACAGACCAATAAGACTGATTCGGGAAAAACCAACAAATATCACCAGTAGAGGGGTTTTTGAGCCAATTAAGCTATGCGTCATCTGAACGGAACAAATGGTGAACCTCAATGCGATCATAGGGAAGTGACCTATGAAGGTGCGAAGGATGCACGAAGAGATCCAACCACTTCATGAACCAAAGTTGCAGGATGAAAGGGGCTCCCGCAGATAACATGGCCCCGGTGGTATGAGCCCAATCCAAACCTATCAAGGTTTTGCCAAGAACTAGCATGACGGCTCTCTTCATCTCTCGCAGACCACATGCAATGGGTATGAGAATATCAGAAGACGACTGGAAGAGGAAGTAAGAGAGCATGGCAATCGATAGTGCGCTACGCCAGATAATCTAATACCCGCCGTCATAGGGATCTCCCACGGGGGTATAAACCGAGGAAAATCGCTCGAAGTCAATCTGCCTGTCACAAATAAAAGAGCCCACAGCGTTAATGGAGATGTGGAGCAGGGTGGCCAAATCTTGAATATAGCCCGCCTGCACCAGTGGAACCACCAGATCCGCAAAAGGGTCGGTATGAAGTATGGCGCTAAACTCTTTAAATAAAGGACAGACTTCATGGAAATCGAAGCAGAAGACATGAAGGGAGGGATCCCAACACTGAATCACAACTCGAAGCAAGCCTTCATTCAAAAACATTCGTCGAAAAGAAAAGAGGTCGTTCAGCCTGAAACACTCAAAATTTAGCCTATCAATGCCCGACAGAGAATCCATCCATGGGAAGAGGATTTCAAAGCTGATGGGGGCTATTATGGGAAGAAGTGAAGAAGAAAAAAGGATGTTTTGCAGAGTATTGGGGGAGGAAAGTGGTATAAATAGGAGAATAATGTTGTCTACCTACTCGCGGCAGTCGATAAAGCTGGATGGCACTCAACGAAGTGCCGCGCGACAATCCGTGAATGTCGTTGCGGCATTCACTGAGTGCTGCAAAGGCCTAACCGAGTGCCGTTTGGAGTTTAATTTTAGCCAAGATTTGTTTGTAATATTTTCAGCCTACCTGCAAATAGAAAATTGAATATATAAGCGTGCGCATCATGCAGCACGTACAAACAAGACCAAGCCATGGTCGTATACATCCATTTATGCATTATCCATTTGTGCATTCATTCATTCATTTTAAACAAATAAAGAAGATGGAAGCATTAAAGGACCAAGCTATGGTCACACATACAACAAGTAGTAATAAAAGTAGAAAAGATAAAAACAGTCATAAAGCACGTAAAGGCAGAAAATAAAAGATATACGGATGCCTATTCTACCGGCAATCCTAGAGCAATCATCAAAACAGGTGTGTGTGTGTGTGTGTGTGTGTATAAACAGTCATCCCAATGTATCTGTATCCTCACGAACGCTCAAAGATATAAAATAAAAGATGGAAAAGGGCACTGTCAGCCCCAGCCGCGGTCCCGAGCCTGACGTGTGATGCGTCGAAGAGGCTCCTCCTCTGACTCTGTCCTGCTCGCTATGCCTCTGCCTCCGCCTCCGCCGCTGGCAGTACAGCTCGCTCCACCTCCGCCTCTACCGCCACTGGTACCTCCGCCACCACCTCTACCTCGTCCAGCGCTGCTGCCCCCGGGAGACCCTCCGTAGTCTCCATCGGGATCTATCCCAAACTGCCAAAGCCACTGCTTAAGCTCCCTCACCCGTAGAGTCAGTCTCCTGACCTCATCATCCTGAGAAAAAGGAAAGGTGAATAACATAGTCTATTTTGAAATAAAAGTGAAAAGTGTTAATAAAAGGGAGTTGACTCGACTTACCCTGGCTCTCGCCTAAGCAAAAAAATTAATGAAAAAGGATTAGTGGAAGTAGAATAAGGATACAAGAATTGAAAATAAGGTCCTATAAGCTTACCCTCCACTTTGGACCATGGATCCACTCTCCAACACTATGAGCGTAGAGCTGGCCCTCCTCCGCATAGTCCCGAGGGACATGATCATACTAGAGTAGAATGACATGAGCGCCTGCGGGGTATCGGGGGACCTCAATCATGACCTGCTCGCCATAAGAAACGGTCTGGATACTCCAATCCCAAAGTGGCAAAGCTGGGGCACGAGTCGCAGTAGGAACAAGATGCAAATAGAAGAAATGTAATCAATAATAAAATATTTGGAAACTCAAAAATAGAAGAAAGAGTGCAGAAACAAAGAGGACTCACTCGAGTCACTTCCATCAAAGGAAAGTTCCTCATCAGCCTCGCAGCTCGGAAAGCTGCATATCCATCAAGAGAATCCACGAGCGTCTGAATCGAGACTCCCTCAAAAGTAGCTGTAAGCTGGGAACCCTGGAGTGTATCCATGGCCCTCATGGAAGCAGGAGGGGGATGTAGCACGAAATAATCAGGAGCCATTAGTGACTGCCTGGTCACTCTCTCGCCTAAGTACCACTCCCTAGCCTCGGGGCCGTCCAATAGAATCCTCATCGGGTCGTACCCACTCGACCGCTGTATCCCATCTAGACCTTCGGGAAGCACGTCCCTCCAGGGCTGCCACTCCACGTGGTGTACTCGCAAAGTCGTCAGGAAGTTCCTGAACGAGATAAAGTCGTAGACCCCAGTCTTCCGCCCCACCCGATCCTTCGCCCACTTCAGCCCTTGGGGCATGATGAGGGCGTCTGCTGGTCGTGTCCTAGGCGACATCATAAGAAGATACTCGTGGGACAAAATCTGTAAAACCAAACAAAGAGGAGTGCAAGGACCACATTCTTTTGAAAATTGATTAGAAAAGGAAATGAAATAAAAGAAAAGAGAAGTGTTGCATACCTCCCACGCCCTCCAGAAATCGCCAGTGGAGGCCGGGTGATCCTGGGATATCTCTCCCATATGCTTATATAAGATGGCCAATCCAGGACTGGCCCAATCGTACTGGTAGATCTGGTCCATGCGCTCCAAGGACCCCACCAACGTCACGGAGATCCGGTCTCCCTTGGTGCTCAACAGGGAGCACCCCAGCATGTACATCAAGAAGCCCCGAGCCATCTGCTCGTCGGCAAAGCCTGGCTGGCCTCTGAAGGTGTCAAGGAACCACTTGGCCATAACCAAGGGCTCCTCCGGGACCGCTCCAAGTAGCTCCTACACCCTGTCCCACTCGGTGACCACATCCAAATATCGTAGGAGCTCTCCTCCGAATGGGATCCTGGTGATCATGCTGAAGTCCAAGGGATTCATCGTCATCTCCCCAAAGTCGAAGTGAAAGGTGTTGGTGGTATCCCACCACCTCTCCGCCAGCGCATGGATCTGTCGTGGGTCATTGGAGCTCTTCGTCAAGAGTTTGACGAAGTCCCCAAAACCTGCAGCCCTGATGAACCCCTGTACGGTCTCACTAAGCTCTCCGTACCACTCAAACCTGTGAGCGAGACTGCCATGCCCCTTCAGCACCTTGGGCTGCAGTTGCAAGAGAAAGAATCACAAGATTTGATGTTAGTAAATAAGAAAGAAATGAGAAGCAAAAATATGAAGAGAAAGATAAAAGAAAGAAAAATGTATATACGAAAAAAAAATTAAATAGAAAATAATAAATAATAATAATAATAATGAAACAATATCTACATTTTTTTCGAGATGTAGGTTTTGAGAATGGCGTGACCATGAGGAACAGGTGAATAAAAATAGTTCTTGAGAGAACTTCACGAGCATGGATTTCACATTTACGAAAAGTTTGCAGAATAACAAAAAATAAAATAAAAAAGGGGAAAAGCAGTAATAAAGGATGAATGAATAATGAAAGTGTGTAGAATACTGGTTTATTATTCATAAAGGGGTGTGCGAGGTATTGATTGATATACATCGCAGTCAAAAGTCCGAGAAAAATTAGCGAAGTCGAATGTGCAGATACAGGTGGGACACCCGAGCATTCATAAGCATAACATTCATTTTTTTTGTCCCCACATTCATAAAAGTTTGTAAGAAATAGGATAAAAGAATACAAAATGTAATGAGAATCGGTTAATAGCTTTCAAGACACTCGAAAATGCTACAAGCATAGCATTTGCATTTGAAAGGAGGCATTCAAAGTTGCATTGATTGCACGTTGCATACGACGTAAGAATCATGAAAAGAGAAAAGAGAGGGGCACGTTTACCTCGCGCTTGAACGCGCAGGTGGATAAATGCTCGTCTGGATCCCAGAGTAAGAGTGTGGCATCGAGGTTAGGTGTAGCTCGATACTTTGCCTTCTTCCTACTACCCGAGCCGCTCGCCATAATCTGTCAAAGGAAAAAAAGGAATTCGTGATTAGATTCATGAAAAATTCAGAAAAACAACAAAAATAATGAGAATGATACAAGTTTTGATCGAGAAGAACTAACCTGTGAGTGCCAGAGATCAATACAAAAGAGAAGAGAGGATAGGGGAGAATTTCTCCAAAGAGGATTTGGTTTGGAAAGGTTTTGAGAGAATGAAATGAAATGAAATAACACTCTACGTGTAAGATGCCGCCCGCCAAACGCGGCACTTGATTTTCGTGCGCAGCAGTTGGTGAACTATCGTGCGGCACTCACTGAATGCCGCAGCGGCACTCTGTGAGTGTCGTACGGCAGTCACGGACTGCCGCAAATTCTAGCGTGTGCTGCGTTTGAGGCGGTTACCAGACCCTTCATTTTCTCCCCAAAATTCAAATTGGGACCCGAAAATCGAATTCTAACCCCTAAATTTTGCCCTCATTATGCTTTTGACCCCCGAAGAGGGTTCTTCAAGATTAGATTGGTCTTCAATTTCGTGAAGTTGAAATAAATTGGAGTCTATGAACTCCAAATTTTGAAAATTGAAATGATTTTGAGTCCGTGGGCTCCAAAATTCTGAAAATTGAAATGATTTGGAGTCCATGGGCTCCAAATTTTGAAAATTGAAATGATTTTGGAGTCTATGGACTCCAAATTTTGAAAATTGAAATGATTTTGAGTCCGTGGGCTCCAAAATTTTGAAAATTGAAATGATTTGGAATCCGTGGGCTCCAAAATTCTGAAAATTGAAATGATTTTGGAGTCTATGGACTCCAAATTTTGGGAATTGAAATGATTTGGAGTCCGTGGACTCCAAAATTTTGAAAATTGAAATGATTTTGAGTCCGTGGGCTCCAAAATTCTGAAAATTAAAATGATTTGGAGTCCGTGGGCTCCAAATTTTGAAAATTAAAATGATTTTGGAATCTATGGATTCCAAATTTTGAAAATTGAAATGATTTTGGAATCTATGGATTCCAAATTTTGAAAATTGAAATGATTTTGAGTCCGTGGGCTTCAAAATTCTAAAAATTGAAATGATTTGGAGTTCGTGGGCTCCAAAATTTTGAAAATTCAAATGATTTTGAGTCTGTAGGCTCCAAAATTTTGAAAATTGAAATGATTTTGAGTCCATGGGCTCCAAATTTTGAATAGTTAAATGATTTTGAGTCCGTGGGCTCCAAAATTCAAAAATTGAAATGATTTTGAGTTCGTGAAATGATTTTGAGTCCGTGGGCTCCAAAATTTTGAAAATTGAAATGATTTTGAGTCTTGACTCATCCAAATATGATTACCCCATTTTTTTAGTGTGTAACATACTTGCACTCTCGGTTCTCGCAACAGATTTGCGTTAATCATTGTTCTGGGAATATAACGGATTTATATTCTCGACCCTCGCAACAGATTTGCGTTAATCCTTGTTCTAGGAATATAACGGATTTATATTCTTGACCCTCGCAACATATTTGCGTTGATCCTTGTTTTGGAAATATAACGGATTTATATTCTCGATCCTTGTAACATATTTGCGTTAATCCTTCAGAGTGTAACAGATTTGCATTCTCGGTTCTCGTAACAGATTTGCGAGATAGGATGAGAATGGGTGTTTTAGTCCAATGGGCTCCTTCCCTTCTCATTCCATAATCCCCGGACCTAGTTTAATCTTTGGTTTCGCAAAAAGATCAGTTGCTTTAAAATGGTTTCTTAATTTCCCCTTTTAAAAAATTAAGTGGTCACTCATTGTTTTGTATTTTAAATTGAAAAAGATTTTAAAAGAAATGCTGTGGGCAAGGAAAAATTGCGATATCCACAGGAGGAGAGAGAAAGTTAAAGAGAGAAGAGAGTTGGTGGTAGTGGCGACGGCTCCGGCGACGATGAGGATGGCTTCGGTGGTGGTGGCGGTTATGTTAGTGGTGGCTATGGAGGGAGGAGGAGAGAAAGAAGAGAGATGGTGGTGGTGGTGGCTATGGAGGGTGAGGAGAGAGAAAGTTAGAGAGAGAAGAGAGTTGGTGGTAGTGGCGACGGCGACAGCTCTACCTCCGGCGACAGCTCCGGTGGTGGTGGTTGTGATGGTGGTGGCTATGGAGGGAGGAGGAGAGAAGGTGGTAGTGGTGGTGGCGACTATGGTGGGGGAGGAGAGAAGATGGTGGCTATGGTGGTGGTGGTTGTGATGGTGGTGGCTATGGAGGGGGAGGAGAGAGAGATGTTGGTGGTGGTAGCTATGGAGGGGGAGGAGAGAGAAAGTTAGAGAGAGAAGAGAGATGGTGGTGGTGGTCTCTTAGGATTCCATGGGCAATTTTGTCATTTAGAGTGAAGTTTAAAATTTTATAGAACTAAGAGGGATAGTTTAAATTTTATAAGACTTTGGGAGGGAAAGTTTTTTTAGAATGTTTCCTTGTATGGGTGTTTGAGTATGACTTGTGCTTTAGTCCAACTTAGCCCAATCTTAGGGGCCTTACACAAAGTCTCCCTTAAAATTATTCATCTAACTATCATGTCTAATGTACTAAAAACTGGCATAGAGAAAAATGCATAAGAAAAAACACTTCTAATTACACAATATATACCCAAAAGATGAAAATAAAAATATAAGGATTCTACTAGACTGTAAAACAATTGGGATCGACTAGGTTATGTAATTCAGGTATAAGATTTGGATAAAGATAGTAGTATTAATTACTATAAAATAAGGGATAACAATGTAATAATGTGTACAAATCTCATGTCTTACGGGAAAATATAATAATCATAATTTTGAGAATTTGGAAGATGCATTTATTGTTAAGAAGTTAATTTTACTTTGTATAAAATGGTCTTTCTTTCTTGGGTAAATTACACAAATCTCCCCTGAGGTTTGCCTTAATTACACGGACCTTCCCTCTTGTTTCAAAAATTACACAGATCTCCCTCGAGGTTTGAATTAGGTAACAAAACGCCCCCTCCCCTAACGGTCCGTTAGTTTTTTTTACATTAGCCTCCCCTGAAAATTACAATTAGCCCCCCTAATATTATAAAATTGTCATACTAAGCCCCCTTTCTCTTATATTTTTGTTCTAATTATAAAATTCCTCCTCTCTCCTATGTTTTTGGGTTAATTTTTTTAGCATTAATTTATATCATCTACACAAAATACATATAAATAGGTCCAAATTTTTTTTCCCCAAACAAACATCTATCAAGCCCCCCATGTATTAATTTTCTAGATCCGCCCCTGTCCCTATGCTTCAAAAGTGGACACTTAACCCCCTGTGATTGTGAACTAAAATGGAATTGTTATGATTTCACTCAAAACTGATGTTAATTTTGGGGTTAACGCTCTTTGAGTGAAATCATAACAGTTCTATTTTAGTTCACAATCACAGGGGGTTAAGTCTCCACTTTTGAAGCATAGGGACAGGGCCGGATCTAGAAAATTAATACAGGGGGGGCTTGATAGAGGTTTGTTTGGGGGAAAAAAAATTTTTGGACCTATTTATATATGTTTTGTGTATATTTTGTGTAGATGATGTAAATTAATGCTAAAAAAATTAACCCAAAAACATAGGAGGGAGGGGGGATTTTATAATTAGCACAAAAATATAAGAGAAATGGGGCTTAGTATGACAATTTTATAATATTAGGGGGGCTAATTGTAATTTTCAGGGGAGACTAATGTAAAAAAACTAACGGACCATTAGGGAAGGGGGCGTTTTGTTACCTAATTCAAACCTCGAGGGAGGTCTGTGTAATTTTTGAAACAAGAGGGGAGGTCCGTGTTATTAAGGCAAACCTCATGGGAGGTTTGTGTAATTTACCCTTCTATCTTCCATAAGTCAATTTCCAAAGGTTTCCAAATAATTGGTTGGCAAACACACCCTTCTTTCAACAAAGGGCAATGCTAGGAGCACTAATAAAATTCACTAACACTTACTAACACACTCTATCTCTCTCCTAGTAATACTGCGGGGTCTACTACGGACCCCACGATACTACTAAAAAAAAATAAAATGTATTAATAAGTGATAGTGGATTTTATTAGTGCTCCAAATATTACTCTTCAACAAAATTGATTCCAATATCATAATTTCATTTTGTAACATGCGCGCACAAACACAAAACATCACCGAACTCCCCAAAGTCCAACTTCCCACAACACACCACACGACACCGTTCCCTTTCCGGTTGTCTCTTTCTCACGAACTGCATATGTTTCCTCTCTCTCTCTCGCTCTCTCTCTCTCTACTTTCTCTCTCTAAAACTACAGTTAGTGCCAACGGACCGATCAGAAACTGAACTCCACTACACACTTCTAGTCTAGAGAGAGAAACAAACAAACACGTTCGACCGTAGTAGCGAGGGGCATTTTCATTCCAGATGGGAATGCCCGAACGATGAGCAAATCGGGCGACGAAGAAGACGAAGACGAGTGTTTCTACGAGTCTCTCGATCGCATCTTGTCATCGACCTCCTCCTGCTCTTCTTCTTCGTCAGAGGACGACGACGACGACGACAAAGATCCGATTTCGATTTCGAATTCGGGTTCGGGTTCGCCCAATTATGCTCCGGACCGTCCGTTGCGAATCCCTAGGTTTCCGATGGGCGTGTCGAATGGTTACGATGTGTGGATCTCTCAACCCTCCTCCATTGAGGAACGCCGCACGAGGCTGCTCCGCCAGATGGGTCTCAGTCGAGACCCCTCTCTCTCCCGGAAAAAGATCTCGCCGGAAAATTTAGACGGCGGCGGAGAGTTCGGCCGATCTGGGTCATCCGATCATTTGAAACCCAGTTCCGATCCTGTTATAGTTCGGTCGAAATCCGATCAGTGTAATTCTAATTCATCTCTTTATTGTACTCAAATTGTTTCAGTTAATTCAAATTCAGTTTCTGCTAAAGAAGTTGGTGGCCCATTTGTAAATAACTATACTGTTACCGACATTGCTGCACCGAATAAGCCACCCTCCGGTAAAAACTCTTGGAGGATTGAGGATATTAGAAATGATTCGATGAGTTCGAGGGCTAATGCGAATTGTGACCCCCTTCCAGTTTCGGAGATTGTTAATGGTGGGGAAGTGGACGATGATTTGGGTTGTAACGGAATTGTAATGGCGAGTGATCCGGTATGCACGATTAAGAACCTTGACAATGGGAAGGAGTTTGTGGTGAATGAGGTTGGAGAGGATGGTATGTGGGACAAGCTCAAGGAGGTGAGTACTGGAAGGCAATTGACCTTGGAGGAGTTTCAGATGAGTGTTGGTCATTCGCCAATTGTTCAAGAATTGATGAGGAGACAAAATGTGGAGGATGGTGATAAGGAACCTGTGGATTCGAATGGGAATGGAAGCGGCACGAGTGGATTGAAATTGAAGAAGAAAGGTAGTTTGTTGGAGAGTATACGAAATGTTGCTAGTAATATGATTGGTTATAAGGAAAGACGAAGCAGTGATGAGAGGGAAACTTCATCGGAGAAAGGTGGGCGGAGGTCGAGCTCTGCCACCGATGATAGCCAAGACGTTTCTTTTCATGGCCCGGAGAGAATTCGGGTTCGACAGTACGGAAAATCATGCAAAGATCTCACGGCACTTTACAAGAGTCAGGAGATACAGGCTCACAATGGTTCTATTTGGACTATCAAGTTTAGCTTGGATGGTAAGTATCTTGCAAGTGCTGGGGAGGACCGTGTCATTCATGTGTGGCAGGTCTTGGAATCAGAGAGGAAGGTTGATCTGTTAATGGATAAACTGGAAGATGGAAACTTGAATCTTTTACTTTTGGCCAATGGGTCACCAGGACCAACTTCGGTGTCACCAAATTTGGAGAACCACCCAGAGAGGAAAAGAAGGGGAAGGTCATCCATAAGCCGGAAATCAGTGAGCCTGGACCATGTTGTCGTGCCAGAGGCCGTGTTTGAGCTTTCAGAAAAGCCCATCTGTTCATTCCAAGGACATCTTGATGATGTGCTTGACCTATCATGGTCCAAGTCTCAGGTTAGTTCCTATCCTACTTATTTGTTTTTCTTGCAGTATGTTACATTATAGGTTATTACTTATGTTTCTACGGTTCTACCCTCCAAAGTTAGCATTTCACTGTTACCTTCTTCCACCCTTGACTTGTGAAATGTGTGTCATAGTTTTTGGCTGAAAATTAGATGTTAGCGTTTTTGGACAGTTAGGTGTTCAAACAAATGGGTCTAAAATTTTAGCAAGAAAGAAGAAACCAGAAAAAGAATGAAACTTGCTGTTTGTTGTTGAACTGGTCGACTTATTTGTGATTGTCTTAATTGGCACCTTGAAGTTGGTGCATCTGTTTCTTTTGTTTGCTAAGGAGGGTCTTGCCCTAATTTTTATGGTTTGAGCTCAATTCATGGGAAGTTGTTGTAGAAAGTAAAACAGAGTAGAGCGTAAATGTTAGGTCACAATTGTGGTGAACATTGATTGATTTGTTTTTGTGAAGATGTTTCTTCCGCAGGAAGTACCTTCCACATGTGAACCATCCACAATATAAGATAGGAACAAGCATCATCAAAACCTGCAGTTCTTAAACTTTCGTAGTTTTTTGGCCACTATCATGACAGACGTTTGTGGTACTGATGTGAATTTGGGACTTTTAGTTGAGTTCTTTGTTATACTCAAACATTCATAAGATTGCTACATGCTAATGTCGTAACTAGACATGCCTGGCTTTTTTTTATGAGGGAAGTAGAAATTTAGGATTTTATTTTCAAAGGGGAGTAAATAATGGACTAAAGAATTTTAGGGTGCTTCTTATCTTCGTATGATATTATTGGAGTGTGGAGAATTAATTTAGACAAAGTGCTACTCCCTCCTTTCCAATTTGTTTCTGGCCAGAAATTCGAAACTTTAAGGGCACACGTGTTAAATGCATTCACTCACAAGTAGGAAACATAAGCAACCAAAACCGCCCAAACAAGATTTAAAGATTCACATTAATTGCTTGTTGGGAAAGTATTGAACATCCTTTCGAAAGGAGAATTCAAGAATTACAAAGATCTTTTGTAGTGACGTCTTAGACGGGACTGTGGGATATACCAAATTGGCAAAATGGAAGAACAAAATGGGATGCAGCCCTGCAGGAAGTATCATAGATGAGTTAATCAGTATAGTCGTTGGTATCGAGGATTGTGAAGGTTGAGATCCCCCTTGAAATTTTTAGGCCTTTTATTTTATTCTTGGAGGAATTCTTTTGCCGTTGATTGGATTTTTCTTCCGGCTCTAGGGCAATTTTTACCATCTTTTAAAAAAAAAAAAAAAACTCATTTTTGATGTTCAAACATTAAAATTGGCATGTGTTTTTATCGATGAATGTACTCGTGATCAACATATAAAGGATGAACAAAGTGATGTTTAAGTGATTCATAAGACTTTATAAAGGAAATTATTTGGATAATGCTCGAAACAGCTTAATACGGTGTTCTCTGCAATTTAGTTAGTGATGGTTGATGTTTTTCAAGCTTGTAGATTTTGGATCTTTGTAAGGCTTAGTTTGGCCCCCATTTTGGTACTTCTCCTTTTTTAAAGGACAATTTTATGTTAATTCATTTGGTAACTAGTTTATGAACTTTGCAAAAATTGAACTTAGGGCTTTTTTTGGGGAGCTTTTAAAAGTTCAAGGTTGCCTTTTGGTTTCATAATGTTTTTTTTTAAGAGTAATGTGTCACTTGTACAAAATTATCAAACAACTTAATAATAAATTTCATAAGCTACTTTTAAAAAGCCACGTGGGGCCAAACTAAGGCTTAGTTTGGCCCCCATTTTGGTGCTTCTCTTTTTTTAAAGCACAATTTCATGTTAATTCATTTGGTAACTAGTTTATGAGCTTGTATGTTACACGGACTCTTCAAAGTGTCCGGAGGACACGGGTATGGATTGCCATGTCCGACACGGGTACTTTGCCTTTCTTGGCTGAAAATTACACTAAATTACACTAGAAGGATCCTACCCAAGTGTCATACCCATGTCCGTAAAGAGTCACGTCGACACGGGTACTTCTCCTATTTAAAAGAGTCCATGTAACATAGATGAGCTTTGCAAAAACTGAACTTAGGGATTTTTTGGGAGGAGCTTTTAAAAGCTCAAGGTTGCTTTTTGGTTTCATGATGTCTTTTTGAAGAGTAGTGTGTCACTTGTATAAAATTATCAATCAACTTAGTAATAAATTTCATAAGCTCCTTTTAAAAAGTCACGTGGGGGCCAAACTAAGCCTAAGTCTAAATGGTGTAAAGCTTATTTTCCAGGAGAGCATTTTGCTCACCCAATGAGGTGTTTGGGTGAGCAAAAATGCTCTCATTTTCTGGATGAGTTGGAAGGTGTTTTTTAGTTGGCTAGGTTTTAAAGTTGTTGAGTCATAGTAAATTTCGCAAAAGCCCTAGTGGATATCTAGAGTACTGCAATTTGTCTTGTTCTGAATTTTTGAGACAATGCTCGTTTCAGGGGTAAGGGTTGATCAAGGCTTGAATGAACAATGTAATAGCAATGGGGTTGGTTAGGGAGTGATAGAGAAATGTTTGTTATGATTTGTTATGATATTTAAATATGTAATTGGTGTACGTTGTTGGGATGTCCATGAAATTTTTGAAGGCTACAGAAGCAAAAAGGCCACTTCATAATTTGTTGATTTGAACAACACTTAAAACAACCTAATACAGTATTTCATTCAGCGATGGGCTTGGTATTTTGGATCTCAAGTGTTATAAAGGTTATTTACTTAGTGTCTTTAATACTTGGATGGGTTTTAAAGCTAGGTGTTAAAGCGTAGGTATTTAGGGAATGTACCAGTTGAATTTCTCAACTGCATTTTTGGGCTTCAAGTGCTAGAGATAAGGCTCATGATGTGGGGAAAAGGTTGAGCATGGATTAATAGAGCAATGCAACAGGAGAACTTAAATATGGTTAGTTAGGAATTGATATAGCAACGATGTGGCTGTAATCCCTGAATAGTAGTGGGTTCTTTTGAGTTTCTTTGAATCTTTTAGGTCAAGCAAGGGTTAGACTTAATCAAAGTAAGTAGATTCTCTCTCTCTCTCTCTCTCTCTCTCTCTCTCTCTCTCTCTCTCTCTTCTTAAATATGCAAGGAGTGATTAGGGGGAATCTTAAGAAAGAAAGATTAAAAGAAGGTAGGAATTGCATATAGATTCCCTTAGGAATCACACCTAGGCTTGTTTTGAGCGATTCCTTGTTTTTTTAAGCCGATTTTTTAAACATAATTTTGTGAAAAAATAGGTGCTTAAAATGGTTCTAGAACTTGTATAGGCTATAGGTAATCTTGACTGCAGTGGACATGGACTCCATTTTTGAACCTAAGCAAAAGCTTATTTAAGCCATACACAATGATCAACTTTTTATTTTTATGTATTTATTTATTTATTTTTGTATACTTAGTATATATGGTAATAAACACAGAAATATTCTCACATGTTGACTCTTTAATACAAAAACCTTGATTTAGAACTTGAACGAGTAGAGATTCTACCACTTGTCGGGCAAACTGGAAGTTTTTTTTGGCTTTTAAATCTCAAGTTCATTAACATTAAATTTTACCCGCAAAACTAGTTTGGGAAAGCATTAAATTGAAATTGATTAAAACTGATAATTGACTGTTAGGTCCCAACTGGGCCCCTCCTTGAAGTTCAACCAATACCCTTGGGCACTTAGTTTGGACGATTCATTGAACATCCTAAAAGTACCAAAATGTATACGGCCTCACTTATTGGACCATCTGCTAAAACAGCAGATGGTCACTGTTTTCTTCTCCTTTTTTTTTGGGTGATTGTGGACACGAGGAATCCGTCGTCCACTCTTTCAGTTTTGGTTTGAAATTGATTTGGATCAGAGAAAGTGTCTATTGAAAACAAATACAGAGTCGCCACTTGGTCTTTAGGGAACCAAGAAACCCAATTTGATTTACCCAAACGGATAAAGGGTACCGGCCTTTCATAACCAAAGAACTTGGCTCGGGGTTTTGGTACGAGAGAGGAAGGATCCTTTGTCGCAACTAAAACACCCTCAACTCGCCCCGTCTCTCGACAGGCCTCAATTAGCATCCAAATAATCATCTTTTACTATGTTTGGTTCGACAATTAATACTATGATAGTATATTACATCTCATAGGAATCTTGAAATGAAAGATCAAAAGATAAGATATCATTCATAAGATCTAAGCCAAATATCATACAATGCAAAGTGAAAGATCACACAATGCAAAGTGAAAGATTACACAAATAAACCTAGGAAAAATCGTCTAATCACCTATCAAGTAATCAAGTTTTCCTAGTCTAGAAGGACGACATGAATTGTTCTTGAAACAACTAATCAAAGAAATCAAAACATGCTTAGCAAGCTAGAATGATGCATGCTAATTTTTGAGAAAGGAAGACCTCTCAATCCCCGGGACGGATGAGAAAGGGTGATTAGATCGAGGGGAAGGATGGACGTATGATGCAACTCATTCCTTATAATCTTCTTAGATTAGGAGTCACAAAAACCCCAAATCTTGCATGGATGCAATGTATAATCCTAGAATGTGCAAAGGTTGTAGTGTGTTTGTGTACATGGACTTTCTAAAGTGACTTAGAAGTCTAAAAATATGCATGAATGCATGGAGGAAATCATGAGATATGCACAAATATAGTATGGACCAATTCCTAAGATATAAACTAATTTGAAGTACATATAAGCATCAATTCAAAGGATGGAAGTAAAAGCATGCTTGCTGTGAATAGTGGACAAAACAGTGAGTTGATCTTGTGAAAAATGAAAAGTGGGGTTAGAAATATTTTAGTTCATGATTTTTTATGGAGATCATTCTTATTGTGTCTAGAACACATACCAAAAAGCCAATCTACAATAACTATTACATATTGAGAGAAATCATATAAACCATAGAGGTTGCTCAGAAACAGAGTCCGTACTGTCGACTGAAATGTCAAAAAATCTTAGAAAATGAAAACAAAACATCTAGAGGCCCATATTATACAGAAAGTTCCCCAAGACACTGAAGTTCAAGGAAAAAATAAGTTGGGACCACTCCTTTTGGAAAAGTTTTTTGAAAGTCAACCTAGCTGCTGTGACAGTAAAAACAGAATGTATGAAGAGAATGTTTGGGTCAAAATGGAACCCTTCCAAGTGTTTCCAAGTCAAACCAAAAATCATGGGTGTTCTCTAATGGGTTAGGAAGACTTTCCAAGTGATCTTATGTTAATTTTTTAGTATTGGGTTCTAGAGAAATCTTTGAACTCATGTCACTCACTGTTTTGAAGATTTTTGAGAAGGATAGGGTTTTATTTCTTGAAATCAAAAAGGGGGGTTTATGAGGGGTTTTGAAATAGAGATTTTGAGAGTGCATTTTCAGCATCCAACTGAAGGTTATGACCACTTGAAATATCAACATTGAACTCGTATCAAGAACCTCCAAGATTGTTGGAGGACATTGTTTTATTTGAGAATATGACTTCAATAATAGATATGAATGTATTGAAGTTAGAATCATCATCCATCAAACATGTCTTTGAGGTCAAGAGCTACTATCTATAAGGATTCACTCTCCTCAAACAGCATGTTATCTAGATGATGATAAACATGTAAGTAATCAAATTAAAATAAAAAAGAAATGAGGTGAGAAGAGATGAACATAATATGAACAAGCAAATAATAGCAATCAATAGATGATAATCAATGTGATTTTAGACTATAGTTTGGTGTTTCACTTATAGATATTGACATTTGGACATGGAAGTAGCTTCCTAACTCAAGATTGCTCAGGAATGGTGGTTGGGGAGGATTTGAATGTGAAGTATAAGAAAGGTAATGGAAGAAAGCAAGATTAAAACTTACTTTCTTATAGAAAATCAGTGGGAGAAGCTCCCTTTCTCTCTTCTAAACCTATCTCTATTTTTCTTTCTCTCTACAACTTTCTAAAACTTTGCACTTGGCCCCCCCAAAATGAAGAGCAAAGGGGGGTTTATATAGGCCAATTTGGGGTGGTTTTGGGATTTAGAAAGTGCTCCCATTGGTTCCAAACATCTGTGAACATAAAACTACATCGTTTTGGTCTTTAATTATTCAATTTGGACCCCCAAAATAAATTACAAAAATGGGTTCTGCGGGGCTTGAGTGCCACCACGGCAGTGGCTCAGTGCCGCCGCGGCACTGGACATGTGCCGCCGCGGCAGTGGCCCAGTGCCGCTGCGGCACTGATCCTCAGATGCCTAGAAAATTACGTTTAGACTTCCAGAGGTTCCGGTATTCGCGAAAAGGCCCTATTTCGTCTGAAATTCACAGAAAATGTATACGAACTCCAAATTGAGCTTGTGATATACCGTTGGAAAGGTAATGGAGTCTACTTTTCATAAAACATAGTTCGAAGTCAGGTCACTTTGAAAAGTTTTGCAGTATTTGCGATAAAAGCCGATTTGATCGTCTTTTTCACCTTCGAAAATCCATAATAAATTCGTTTTGAATTCAGAAATTATGTGCGATATACCGTTGGAAAGCTATTGACCTCTAGTATCCATGAAAAATGTCACGGCGCTCCAGTTTCAAAGTCAACTTTTAGGTCAAATTGGTCAAACCTGGGATCTGCATGAAGTTCTGGGAACCTCTGTGAGCTCCCAAGAGCTGACGTTTTCGTCCGATTTTCTTTTAAAACTCATTTTAGTACTTTTCACATGATCTAGAATGATCTTGGAACTTTCTGGAGAATTTGGATGATTTCGATCAAACCCCGGTCAAACCTGAGTCAAACCGGTCAACGGAGACTTTCCGGGAACTTCCGGGAGTCTTCTGGGAGCTGACGATTTCATCTGATTTTGCTTCAAAACTCATTTTATCACTTTTCTTACGACGTAGCATGTTTCCAGAACTTTTGGTC
This sequence comes from Hydrangea macrophylla, assembly GCA_033977485.1. NCBI lineage: Eukaryota > Viridiplantae > Streptophyta > Magnoliopsida > Cornales > Hydrangeaceae > Hydrangea > Hydrangea macrophylla. Next base: position 39,007,550 of record CM066990.1, read on the forward strand.
CAAATCAGGGAGTTTTTGGGCTTTCAAGGGCATTTTGGTCATTCTAAGTAATTCGAAAGATAGAACTAACTTTCAGGAGTCCTTTTGAGTCTTTTTCAATCATTGTGAACCACCAAGCTATGAGTCTCCTAAATCCGATAGCCAACAAAATGTGGTGTCTCCGGTGACTAAACTTGTATTATAATTATAATAAATGTGCCGAATGGGCAGTCTATGCGCAAGTCAAGAAATAGGAGACAAGACTATGCGGTCCCTACAAGAAAGATCTCCTATAAAATCTACAAAGAAACTAACAGAGACTTGAAAAACTGTCTGGAAGCCGTATGGCTAAATAGATAGATATTTGGCTGTAGTATATGGACAAGCAACTCGGATTTCATAAAAGTTTCCCTGTATATGCTCCCTTTTAGTACACGTCCTAAGGCATAACGCACCACCCTATGAAGCACCGATACAGATACTACACAACATGCAGCAGAGAAACAACAAATCCTGAAGAAAAAAAACGCAACACGATATGGCGTGGACACTGAAAAGGTTCATTGTATATATGTTTTTGTATTGGTAACCATGTAACATAAAAATTACAATATTCTTAAAATAACTAAATAAATTACCTTCCAGCAAAAATGCCGCCTTCATCACCTCGTCACGGGAGACCAATTTTATTTCCTTGTTTTTTTAGTTTTTATTTTTATCTTAAATCCTTTAACTTTCTAGTAATCCTTCTGTTCATCATAAATGTCTTCACTCTTCAAATTAAACCCCTCTTTTGCAACCTTAGGGCTCGCGTGGTAACGTTGTGGTTTTTGATTTTCAGTTTTCATTTTCATTTTTTGTATTGAACCATGCATTTAATTTAATACACAAAATGAAAACCAAAACTGAAAAACCAAAAACCACAACGTTACCATGCGAGCCCTTAGTTTACACATGAAGACTTTTGCCCCAAAGTTCAAGACTTCTTTGTAAAAAAGAATAAAAATAAAAACACCGTGTCGGAAAAGTGTCGGAGCCGTGTTGGTGATGTTTCGAATTTAAAAAATAATTAAAAAATTCCAGACATGTTTTGGATGTGTCCGAGTTCTGTCGCACGCGTGTCGCCACCACCTGCTAAGCCACTTTAAAATTTTGGAAGTACTTTCCACCGGGTATCCAAGAAAGTCCTTTTCTGCCTTGGCAGTAGGCCAATAGCCTAAAGCACTCCTTTTATTTGGTTTTTACGAAAACTATTATTGTGTTGGTTTGATAAAAAAACTGTTCTTGGGTTATTTTTAAGTCGGGCACGGGCCTATAAACCAAACCAAGCCTTGTGTCCCAATCAATTGGGGTCGGCTATATGAATCCTTTTTCTCCATTCTGCACGATCAAGAGCTATATGCTCATTTAAATTATATATATTCATATCTTGTTGCACTACATATTCCCAAGTCAGTCTAGGTCTACCTCTCCCTCTAACCATTCCAGGCACTACGATCTTATCACTCTTTCGCACAGGTGCATCTACAGGTCTTCGTTGCACATGGCCGAACCATCTAAGTCTATTCTCCTTCAATTTGTCCTCAATATGTGTTACTCCTACAGTCTCTCGGATGTACTCATTTCTAATTCTATCTTTCCTAGTCTTACCACACATCCATCTTAGCATCCTCATCTCCGCTACACTCACTTTGCTAATGTGTTGTTTCTTAGTTGCCCAACACTCTGTCCCGTAGAGCATAGCTGGCCTAATAGCAGTCCTATAAAATTTTCCTTTCAATTTTGCTGGTATTCTCCGATCACATAATACTCCAGAAGCACTCCTCCACTTAAGCCAACCCACTTTAATTCTGTGGGTCACGTCATCACCAATCTCTCCGTCTCTACTGATCATGGAACCTAGATAGCGAAAGTGTTCCCTCTTTGGGATCTCCTGATCTTCGATCTTCACTGCTTCGTTGTCTCTACTTCCACTGTTGCTAAAAGTGCATTCCATGTATTCTGTTTTCGTTCTACTTATCTTTAGTCCCTTAGTCTCCAGTGCTTCTCTCCAAGCTTCTAGTTTAGTGTTGAGTCCCCTTTTCGTCTCATCAACCAAGACAATATCATCTGCGAACAACATACACCATGGGACCTCATCTTGAATGTGTCTAGTCAATTCATCCATAATTAGGGCGAACAAATAAGGGCTCAAGGCCGACCCCTGGTGCAGGCCTACGGTAATTGGGAATTCGCTTGTTTCTCCGGCTGGTGATCTAATTGTAGTAACTGCTTCATCATACATATCCTTCACCACGTCAATATAGCCCTTGGTCACTCCTTTCTTCTCTAGCACCCACCAAATTAAATCTCTAGGCACTCTATCATAAGCTTTCTCTAAATCAATAAAAACCATATGTAGATCTAACTAACTACTCTAAACCGTTGAACCGGTTCTTGTATTACCCAAACAACCTTATGGGCCATGAGCCTTTGCACATAGTTCAATGAAGAAGGAAATGATTAGATATCCTCTTCCTTTCTTGTACTTGAAATGCCAAGTCATCTTCTGGCACTTTACCAAATTCTTCATACACAGCGTAGTCCCCAGACCTGCGCTGTACTAAATTATTCATGTTTTCATACGTAGACTCGACCTGCCGATTCTGAAGAGGCCTACTAAGCCAATACTTCAAAGTGACTTTTCTTTGTAAGAATCTAACAATGATCTGGAGTAGGAACAGTCTAGATATTCAAAAGCGATGAAATTTTGAAACGGGAGGTTGATTAAGTAGATGACTCTATTGGTAAACAAACTAAAACTGCAGTTGAGAGGGTGGAATTTTCATAAACCTGAAGAAAATTATTGGTATTTTGTCTTTCAGTTTTCATATTACACTCGAACAAACTAGACATCTGGCACCTATGCAATACTATTGAGCCTTTAGTAGGACAACAGGATCAAGCTGCTGAACAGTGAATTTGTTATAGCTTATAAATAAATGCTGCTCGCTAATCAAATATATTACCAGGATATCTTATTCAGAGTTTTATTTCCAGCATTTGCTTTCATCTTCAATGGACAAAACTGTTCGGCTGTGGAACTTGTCTAGCAAGTCTTGTCTGAAGATTTTTTCACATAATGATTATGGTAAGCATATGTGATCTGTACTGCTACTCTCTTTTTTTCTTTTTTTTCTTTTTTGTGGCCTTCAATTGAATTCCTACAAACGGCTGACGAATCACATGTATCTTTTTTCTTTTTTTCCCTGATTATACACTTCTAATCAATGCATAATGAACTAATAATTCCATTTGGTAATCTTACAACAAACACTTAGTTTAGATGATATGTTGGGGGAAAATTTTAATTCTTTCTCCAAATTTATACTGAAATATGGGAGCATCAAGAAACAGGTTTCTTTCAATTGCTATTGTCGGCTAATAACCTAATTACATATGTATTGTTGGGATATGCCTTGACACAGTAACTTGCATCCAGTTTAATCCGGTTGATGATAGATACTTCATAAGTGGATCCTTAGATGCTAAGGTTCGCATTTGGAGCATTCCCGATCGTCAAGTTGTTGATTGGAACGATTTGCATGAGATGGTCACTGCAGCTTGTTATACCCCCGATGGTCAGGTTGGGCCCCATTTGATTGGTTGCGTTAATTTCCAATTATGAAATTGTTATATCTGTCTCAACGAGTCTTTGTTGATTTCCGTAGGGTGCACTAGTTGGTTCGTACAAGGGAAGCTGCCGTCTGTTTAACACATCTGGTACGAGATAATAGGGCCCTCTGTGTGTGTGTGTATATCTCTCTCGCACTTCGTTGTCAAGTTCTTGCTCCATTGCTTATATTTGTTTTGGTTTCTTTTTCTCCAGAAAATAAGCTGCAACAAAAAAGTCAAATCAATTTACAGAATAAGAAGAAGAAGTCTCATCAGAAGAAAATCACTGGATTCCAGGTAATTTATTTGATCTCTGGTTGTGGTTAAAATGCATATGATACATGTGGCAAAGAAAGTATTTTTCAAAAAGAGAAGAAAGCATGGCCTTATGGTTTGTTTACTTTCGGGTCACAAACGTGTGCCCCATGCCTCTGGAGTCGCTGATTAGTCTTTGTTAAACAGTTTGCCCCAGGAAGTTCATCAGAAGTGCTTGTCACATCTGCAGATTCACGAATTCGGGTCATTGATGGTGTTGACTTGGTTCATAAGTTTAAAGGTAACATAACATAATTTGTAGTTGCACAATTTGTTCTGTTGCTCATTCTTTCTGTTAAATGTGCATTATAAAGAAACTTCTAGGTAGTTGGTTTTGACACTTGATCCAATTACCTAACTCAATAGTTCCACCAAAGTTGACAGCTAACCAAACCAAACCAAGCCTTGTGTCCCAATCAATTGGGGTCGGCTGCACGATCAAGAGCTATATGCTTATTTAAATTATATATATTCATATCTTGTTGCACTACATATTCCCAAGTCAGTCTAGGTCTGCCTCTCCCTCTAACAATTCCAGGCACTACGATCTTATCACTCTTTCGCACAGGTGCATCTACAGGTCTTCGTTGCACATGGTCGAACCATCTAAGTCTATTCTCCTTCAACTTATCCTCAATATGTGTCATTCCTACAGTCTCTCGGATGTACTCATTTCTAATTCTATCTTTCCTAGTCTTACTACACATCCATCTTAGCATCCTCATCTCTGCTACACTCATTTTGCTAATGTGTTGTTTCTTAGTTGCCCAACACTCTGTCCCGTAGAGCATAGCTGGCCTAATAGCTTTCCTATAAAATTTTCCTTTCAATTTTGCTGGTATTCTCCGATCACATAATACTCCAGAAGCACTCCTCCACTGAAGCCAGCCCACTTTAATTCTATAGGTCACGTCATCACCAATCTCTCCGTCTCTACTGATCATTGAACCAAGATAGCGAAAGTGTTCCCTCTTTGGGATCTCCTGATCTTCGATCTTCACTGCTTCGTTATCTCTACTTCCACTGTTGCTAAAAGTACATTCCATATATTCTGTTTTCGTCCTACTTATCTTTAGCCCCGTAGTCTCCAGTGCTTCTCTCCAAGCTTCTAGTTTAGTGTTGAGTCCCCTTTTAGTCTCATCAACCAAGACAATATCATCTGCGAACAACATACACCATGGGACCTCATCTTGAATGTGTCTAGTCAATTCATCCATAATTAGGGCGAACAAATAAGGGCTCAAGGGCGACCCCTAGTGTAGGCCTACGGTAATTGGGAATTCGCTTGTTTCTCCGGCTGGTGATCTAATTGTAGTAACCGCTTCATCATACATATCCTTCACCACGTCAACATAACCCTTGGTCACTCCTTTCTTCTCTAGCACCCACCAAATTAAATCTCTAGGCACTCTATCATAAGCTTTCTCTAAATCAATAAAAACCATATGTAGATTTTTTTTCTTCTTTCTATACTTTTCCATTAGTCTTCTAAGTAAATAAATTGCTTCGATAGTTGATCTCCCAGGCATAAATCCAAAATGATTTTCTAACACTGATGTTGCACCTCTTAAGCGATGCTCCATCACTCTCTCCCATAGCTTCATAGTATGGCTCATCAACTTAATACCTCTATAGTTGTATTGTTGTACATCTCCTTTACTCTTATATATAGGCACTAGGATGATCTTCCTCCACTCATCAGGCATTTTTCTAGTCATTAAAATCCTACTAAAAACTTTTGTAAGCCAAGATGCCCCCACATCTCCCAAGCATTTCCAAACCTCGATGGGGATCCCATCTGGTCCTAAGCCTTGTTGGGTTTCATCTTCTTCAAAGCAAATTCCACCTCAAACTTCCTTATTCTCCGATAGAATCTGTATTCTCTAGTTTCATCGTAACTTCCAGTTTCTTCTTCCATTGTGTTATCCATATGTTTTTCATTCAGCAACTTCTCAAAATAGCTCTTCCACCTTTCCTTAATCTCTTCGTCGTTCACTAATACCCTAGAATCATCGCTTTTTATACACTTAACCTGATTAATGTCTCTCATTTTCCTTTCTCTCGACTTAGCAAGCTTATAAATACATTTTTCTCCCTCTCTAGTGTCTAGTTTGGTGTAGAAGGCGCCATAGGCTTCCATTTTAGCAATTCTAACTGTCCTTTTAACCTCCTTATTTGCACATTTATAGCTTTTGAAGTGTTCCTCACTTCTATCATTTTGCCACTTCTTAAAGCAATCCTTTTTGTTTTACTGCAGCTTGTACCTCTTCATTCCACCACCAAGTATCTTTAGAAACTAACCCTCTTCCCTTCGACTCTCCGAGGACCTCTTTTGATATTCTTGTGATGCACCCTGCCATTCTATCCCACATAGTATTGCTTCCATCTTCCAAATTCTAAGGTGCTTCTGTATACATTCTCTCTTGGAATATTTTTATAGGGTCTTTTCTAGTACAACATTGTCCTTTTATATGGATATCTAAAATAGTAAGTCTATGTTGAGATGTTAAACTCTCTCCTGGGATGACCTTACAGTCTTTACATGTTAAGCGGTTTGCCTACATGGACTTGAAAATTGAGATCTTCTCTCTTGGCCATTAAAATTGAGTTCTATCTTTGCCTACATGGCCATTAAAATCTCCACCTACAATTATCTTCTCTCCTCCCCGTATTTCTTGCATTAAAGCGTCCAACTCATCCTAGAATTGTCTTTTAGTGTGATTATCCAATCCTACTTGGGGCGCGTATGCACTAATCACATTAATTATATCCACTCCAACTACCAGTTTGATAAGCAATATTTTGTCTCCTTTCCTCGTGACTGTCACAACTTTATTCTTGAGGTTCTTGTCAACCACGATTCCGACACAATTTCTATGCCTATCTTTCCCTGTATAGAATATCTTATACCCGGTCTTTTCTACCTCCTCAGCTTTCTTTCCAACCCACTTTGTTTCTTGTAAACATACTTTCGTATAACAATATTCAACTACTTTTTGTCATATGGATGGTGTGACTAAGCATTTAGCGGTGATCAACGAGGTTTTTTGTCAACTCTATGGGAGACCTGGTCTTGTTTTAGCTTTTATTTGGGTTTAATAATTGAGTCATAGAGAGCAACTTGATAATTTTTCTGGACTATAGTTGAGCACTCTTATATGTGCTTAATTTTAAAACCCATAGCTATCATTGGGTTGCCTAAATGACGAATGAATGTATTATAATATTTGACATGTACGCAATAGGAATTTCTAGGAAATTCACTCATCAGAGCTCCATATATGCGAAATTTTCCTGGATTTGTTGTAATTAGTTTGTCACTGAAAGACTTGTGGAAGTCTCGGTGAGAAATATTTAATGATGCCTTTTTTTCTTTAATTTTTTTTTTTACTTATATGTGATACTCATCAACTGGGTGAGACCATTTAATAATGTCTGCCAGGTGGAGCCTGGCGTTCCTTGACATCAGGCAACCATTTAACAATCCCAACTCCCTAAAATCCTTATTTCTTGTCCAAAGATCTATTTACCTATAACAGAAGTCCAATGAATCATCTCTCTCAATAGGGGGAAAAAAGAAATAACAAGAGGTCGTTCTTGCTAGATTTTATCATTTTTAACCATAGCTCTGCTCGAGACCTTGACTAGAAATGCTGGAGCAGGCCCTATTTGACTGATTTGACTTTAACTTGATGGTCTCTTCTATTCATGATATGAATCTTGATGAGAAAAGGTGATAATCATTGCTGCTTCTGCAAATGTGGACTCTGAGTGAGGATAGGGTACATATCTGTCATGTTTGGAAGGTAGACTGGGTTTAAACCTTCCTTGGTCATTATCTGCAGAAAGTGACTATGCTGAGACTTGGACACACACTCCTATGCTTTAGAGCATGAGCTTTTGTTATCCTGATACTTTTAGTTGGAGCAATCCATGTCTTCAAGTAGTTTGTATTCTGTATATCACAGAGATCTGTTGGACTATACGAGTGAGTTTGGTCCGATTAAAAACCAGTATTTCTAATAGATCTCGTAGCATGAAGTGGCTATTTTTAAGACCCACTTGTGGTATGAAAATGTGTTAAAAACTTAATAATGAAGCATCCCACATACTGAAATTCTATATGCCGTTCCCATCTTTAATAAGTAGCTAGTGATACATCTTAATGGGGTTATTTTTTTTTTATGCAGTTCACAATTTACCTTCTAGGATTTGTTTATATTTTTTTCCCTGGCATGGTGATTGGGCCCATTGGGGGGAATAAGAGATAGTTGAAGTTACGTTTGGTGTGTTAACCGAAAGAGATTTTTTTGGAGGTATTTATGCTTATGCCTAGGATTGAATATACTATTCACCTTGTCAATATCTCAAATCAATCTGGTTGATAAAATCAAGTCCACTGTGGAGACATTCACAAACTGCTGTACCGTTATTTTTAGGGTGCTTGAGCCAACACTCCCTGGAACAAATAACGTCGTACATAAAGAATGGTTGCTACTCTTTTTTTTTTTTTTTTCTTTTTTCTTTTTAATCTCATTAGGTCCTTTTTACCTTTTTGGTCAAAAATACCCTTTCATGGCTAAACAACTTCAAACTCCCCCAACTTTTGTTATGAAAGTCCGATTTTCATAAAATTTGATGTTTTGGAATCAGCAAACGAGATCTATCAAACGAGATCAATATTGACTATGAAATCCGGGAAAAAGGAAGAAGGTAAAAATGTGGGTTTTTTTTTTGCCAGAAATATAACAAAAATTTATTCCTTTTGTAAAATTGGCACCATAGAGATCTTGAAAAAAATACATGGAATAAAAAAAAATCACACAAAAAGTCCAAAAAATGATAAAGTAATGGTCATTAATACAAACAGATAATTATCAGATAAAGTTGTCTGTTTGCAAACAGATAAAATCTCAAAATGAGAGTGCAAATTACTTGTTTTTGTAAAATTTTCAAGTCAAATGCGTAGATCTCGAAGAAATACATGAAATAAAAAAATTATAATAAAAAAATAAAATAAATCATCCAAAAAGGCTAAAAAATGAGGAAGTTATGGTTTAATTCAAATTGTTTAATTCAAACAGATAATATCGTTTGTTTGGACATATAAAAACGCTAAACTAAGTTCCAAATTCCTTTTTTTTTTGGTACAATTTTCAAGTCCAATGTGTTGATCTCAAAAATAAAATAAAATAAAATAGAATAAAATAAAATACATGAAATAAAAAAATAAAATAAAATAAAACTAAAAAAAAAAAAAAAAAATCACCAAAAAAGGCTATAAAATGAGTAAGTTATGGTTGTCTAAAGCAAACAAATAATGTAATGTTAGTCATTTCTGTCAGGTGCAGGGGTTAAAAAGTCGGAAAATAAGTGTCGAAAGGGTGGTGAGGTACCTTACCCTAAAAAGGCTAAAAAAGTTTGTTTTTTTAATTGCATCACTTGATTTAGAAAGGCTTAGCACCGATTTCCCCTTATTTTTATTGGGTAACTCCAATTTAGGTTTAGTAATACATCCCAAATGCTGGCAACAATACTATATCTGCTCTTCTTGGTAAAAGAAGAAATGCTATGACAAACAGTTGTCTCTCTAGGAAGCTTCCGTAAGATTCCATATGTTGGTTATACATGCTCCATGTAGTCAATGCTATGTAAAGTTTTTGCAAACAAAGGAATATCACGCAAATCTTCAGATTTACGGACTACCCATTTTAAGGTCGCAGTTTTTCTGTGCAATTGAATCTTGAAATATTTAGATGAGGTAAAAATTGGAAATTGCTGCCAGTACGTTCATTCTGTGCAATGATATGTGACTGTGAGCATCTTCTCCTGTAATAACTCAGATCTCTGAATTTTGGAAATAGAGAATGATATTACATTTTGGACATTTGGATACACCCTAGTCATTTGAGACCATAGAACTTTTACCATTCAGTGACCAAGTAGAATGCTGAATTAGGAAAAGAAAAAGATAGATTGATACAAGCTCTCACTCTAACATGTTACTATCTCCCTGTCAACCTCTCTCTCTTATGTTCTTTTTCTGTGCCTATAATCTATAGCTGTAGTATATCGATGGTATTGTATGTGATTCAAAAAGGAAGTTTAATCCGTTCCAAATTGAGTATTACATACACATTTCCTATCTATTTACAATCACATGATTGAATGGTTTCAATTCTGTGACAGGGTTTCGCAACGCAAGCAGCCAAATCTCGGCCTCCGTCACAGCAAATGGAAAATACGTGGTGTGTGCCAGTGAGGATTCCAATGTCTATGTTTGGAAACACGAAGGTGATTCCCGAGCTAGCAGAAGCAAAGGTGTTACGGTCACGCGTTCCTATGAACATTTTCACTGTCAAGATGTGTCAGTGACCGTCCCTTGGCCTGGCTTTGGCGATGATACATGCGGATTCCAAGAAACTTGTTCTGGGGAACAAAATGGGATCATCGATCATTTCGACGAGGTTTCTACAGCCAATCATCCTCCGACACCTGTAGAAGAGATGAATGCTAACGAGGGTTCACCGTTTGCATCTGGATGCACCAATAGTCCATTGCACGGAACTATTTCCAGTGCAACCAATAGTTACTTCTTTGATAGAATCTCGGCAACATGGCCGGAGGAGAAACTTGTTTTGGCTGCTAAGAACCGTAGTCCTCGTGTTAGTGTCGACTTTGCCAATGGGTTGTACCAAAGTAGGTCAGCATGGGGAATCGTGATTGTAACTGCTGGTCTTCGTGGGGAAATCAGAACTTTCCAAAATTTCGGATTGCCTGTACGGATTTGAGGGGGGCAGAGAAATTTGAAGAGCCTCGAGCATGTTGATCAAGCACTACAAATTGCTGGAAAATACTTCGATACCCCTCAGATTGGCATAATTTGTACAGGGATGTTTGGTGAGATTTGTAAAATAATTAGCGAGTTCCGTTTCTTTATTTCTTTGTCATTGTTCTTGTCGCATTTGGCATACAGTTGGATTGTCAGACTGATTAGTCGGAGAAGAATAGGTTTGTCGAGAACGAGGGAAAAAAAAAAAGAGGGGGGGGGGGGGGGGGGGGGGGGGGGGGGGGTGTGCGGGCGCGTAGAGAAGGGAGAGGAAGGTTGGGGGTGGTGGAAAAAAAAAACTATGAATTTAGAAATCAATGGGATTTCTGTAGTAGGGGAATTGTAGAGTTATGAGAATGGAAAAAGTTTAATGAATTTAAAACAGAATTCTTTTACAATTTAGTTACTATAGTCTCCTCCTCATATGTAACCATGAACTGGGGTATGGAGAAAGAAGTTGAGGGATTCTTGAAGCAGTCCCTGCAAGTTGCTTATGTAATTGTGTAGCCATATAACTTTTTGAAGCCAGGTATATTGCAATGGATACGAATATTTTTCTTTTCTTTTCTTTTCTTTTGGGCAAGAGGAAGAACGCTCAAGATCCATATGCATCTGTCTATTCATTTTAGACTTATTTATGAAAATATAATTATCAAAATCAATCCGGATACTAATACGAGAAAAATGTTGTTTTTTAACTAGTTCTTATGGGAATAAAGGTAATTTTGATTTGACAATGAAAGAAATTGACACTCATCAAACATTTGAATTATAGAATTGCTTCATTTATGAATCACATAACTGGTTATTTGTTTTTTCAATGAGTAAGCAAAATTTTGACTCTATTCTACCTCAATATGCATCATAATAATAAAAAATTTAAAAATAAAAATGGAATTCAAGATGGGATTCCACTTTAAACCATAAAATCAGTCTCTAAAATGTAGATGTAGATAATATAACACTATTTGGTTTAGTGAACTATTTTTTGACTATCCAGTTGAAATTTGTACGTGTATAAATGCGTCTTAAGTCGTGAGTTTGAACAACTTTCTTTTCTTTACCTGGTGAGCTATGGCAGGTTGTATTGTTATAAGGAGTATATACAATGGCCCGTTTCAAGGGGACTTTTTGAAAGCCACGGTCTCCTATGGAATAAAAAATCATCTACCATTAAGTAAATAAACACAAAATATTTGAAAAAGTCTAAAACATGACTTGGTTTAGTCAAAATATATATTTTTTTTATTTATTCTCACATATGAGTCTGCACGATCTATTATATTTCTTAAAACATATTCTCCGTTAAACAAATATACACTTAATTATTGCAAGAATCAAACTAAAAAATGGGCTTGATTCGAAGCAGATCTTATTTTAGATATTTCCAAACATGTTAAGAGTGATGGATCAAAAACGATTACATGCAAGTCCATAAGTGATCTATAACCTTGCCATACCACTCCACTTGACCGTCTGTACTCAACCCAAAGGTGGGCGATTAGATGCAAGTCCATAAGTAATCTATAACCTTGCCATACCACTCCACTCTACCGTGTGTACCCAACCCAAAGGTGGGGTTAGCTCACATTTTGTCATAGGGTTCAAGATCACACATTACACACACACACGGAACCGGGAGGGTGGGAAAGAGAGAGAGAATATCCGTAGTGCCCCAATCCATGGGATGCACCTTACCAACCCTATATCCTCTCAAAAGAACACAAAAAATACCATGCCGCTGCCCATAACCAGTGGGGAGTGTTACAGACTTTGGGGAGCGAGCCCACAAACTGGGTAAAATATCCCCTTCTTAGGGCCCACCCAACAATAATAAAATTGTTTTTAAATATATATCATAAGAAATCCAAACGAACGAGTCTCATTGGTTGCTTGGAATTGAAGTGGCAGATTCATCTGCAAAATAATTATCTTATCGGCTCTGTCTTTCCCATATCCAAATTCACAGTACCCCCTTTTTTTGTCATAATACTTGCCATCACCCTAACCACTATATATACACGTATATAGATATATACATTATCACTAAAATATTCAACAAATTGGAAGGAACCCCAGTTCGAATTAGTTAATTTGCTACAAGTTGTGAAGGTGCTCTAATGGCTCTCCAAGCTGCTACTCTGGTTCCTTCTGCTTTCTCTTTCCCCAAAGAGGTTTGCTCTTTTTTGTTCCATTTTGAGAAACTTTCTTTTTCTTTTTCTTTTTCTTTTTCTTTTCTTTTTTCAGTAGATGTCGCAAAATGGCTAATGGGTTTGAATTGTGGGGACAATTGGTATGTGATTGCAGGGAAAAACTGGTGCATCATTGAAGGACTCGGGTGTGTTTGGTGTTTCACTCTCAGACCATCTTAAATCTGACTTCTGTTCTTCAGCATTAAGGTGTAAGGTACAAACTACATCTCTCTCTCTCTCTCTCTCTCTCTCTCTCTCTCGTGTGTGTGAGCTTTTGTATGTGTTTATCTACCCTTTTTCACATTGGAGCACACAATCTGTTCATAACCCACTATAGTATATGAGATTAAGCAATGAAAATTGTCAAGTATCAGTGCTTACACAAGTAATTTGTTAATAAGTAATTCTATACACTCCTCCCTACTTACACTCTCCACCTCACCATGTAGTAAAAAAATTTATTTATAATTATACCCATAAGCAAAATGACACATAAGTACAAGTGAACAAAAAGAATGTCTAAAAATAGTCTCTACACCCACCAAACTTGACAAACCCTAATCACTACAATCACTTTCTTCTATTCATGGTATCCAGCCAGACCACTGCCACAATAATCTCAGTCTTCTTAGCATCTCTATAATTTAATTAGTTAAAAAATTTCAGTGGGCCCAATTGATTTTAATTAGTTGATGTTGAAGTGATCCCACCATTATTAAGGTGGGTCCTACTGCCACGTGTATTAGGAATCACTTTTGGGGAAAAAAATTGGGAAAACATATCTTTACTCTTATTTTAATGTCAATTCCACCAACGCTCTCTCCACTTTAGCTAGGATTTGTGCCCATTGATATCTCAATAAATATGAAATTTGAAATCTGGAGAGCCAAATTGTAGAGCATCTCCAACCCATACTTCAAAATCTCATATGCCAAATTCATTTGAAGTATTATGTGCCAAATTGGTATACTTAAATTTGACATATATCTACATATAATTAGAACTCCCATCTGACATGACAAATTTATTAATTTTTCTTATTTTTTCTTTTAAGATTTGTGATCTTAGTTATGATATACAATCAGATTTTTTCTGACTTCTACTCTTAGATTGGGCTTGCTAGTTGCTACGGATTAAGAGTAACATGTAGTAATGTTTTTGTATGCAGACCCAAAGAAAACTGCACCTCGGTGCCATAAGAACCCAGGCGGTAGTGACAGCTCCGGCAGTTAATCGGACTGCCCCAGAAGGAAAGAAAACCTTAAGAAAGGGCAGTGTCGTGATCACCGGAGCCTCCTCCGGATTAGGTCTAGCTACGGCCAAGGCATTGGCAGAAACCGGAAAATGGCACGTGATAATGGCTTGCCGGGACTTCCTAAAGGCCGAACGGGCTGCCAAGTCAGCTGGAATGCCCAAGGAAAACTACAGTGTAATGCACTTAGACCTTGCCTCCCTAGACAGTGTCCGACAATTTGTCGATAGCTTCAGGCGATCGGGTCGGCCACTTGATGTGCTTGTTTGTAATGCTGCTGTGTATTTCCCAACTGCTAAGGAGCCTACATTTTCTGCAGAAGGGTTTGAACTTAGTGTTGCCACTAATCATCTTGGACACTTCCTACTTGCACGATTAATGCTCGAGGATTTGCAGCAATCTGATTATCCATCGAGGAGGATGATTATTGTCGGCTCAATTACAGGTACTATGATCAATTCTGATGAGATAAGTTATTATTATTATTTACCATTTGTAACTATGGAAAACTCTTGAAACTCGCAAACTTGTAAGTTGATGCACTAAAATGTGATAAATACTTGTGCAAATATGTTATATCAGGTAACACAAATACCTTGGCTGGAAATGTGCCTCCGAAGGCAAATCTCGGGGACTTGAGGGGCCTTGCCGGAGGATTGAACGGACTAAACACATCGGCCATGATAGATGGCGGAGATTTTGACGGTGCCAAAGCATACAAGGATAGCAAGGTCTGCAACATGCTCACTATGCAAGAGTTCCACCGCCGTTACCACGAGGAAACCGGGATCACATTTGCATCCCTTTACCCGGGTTGCATTGCCACCACTGGCTTGTTCAGAGAGCACATCCCGTTGTTTAGAACTCTCTTCCCTCCTTTCCAGAAGTACATTACCAAGGGCTTTGTCTCGGAGGAAGAATCTGGAAAGCGACTTGCACAGGTAAAAAACGTTATGCTATCTCTGTTTGGTTTGCAGATTTAGTGAATTTAAACAGAAGGAAAAGGAAAAGAGGAGGACAAAGTAAAGGAAAATATATTTCCTTAGGGTCCGTTTGGTTTTCCAATTTGGTGAAGCTAGGAAAAGGAAAATAAAACAAGAAGGAAAATTATTCATTCCCTAATGTTTTTCCTGGAGTTTTCCCCCATGCGTAAATGATATTAGAAATTGAATTTTGTTGAAAATGTAAGAAAAACTCGAGGAAAGAGAAAGGGGAAGAAAAATGTGTCCATAAGGTTCCGTTTGGTTTGCGGATTTAGATGAGAATGAAAAAGGAGCAAAAAGGATAGAAAGAACTGAAAAATTCTACATGCAAATAATCTTAAAAACCGAAAACTACATAGATGACTTTTATCATTATATATGGTGTTCGTAAACCTGACTCTTATTTTGTCATATATTCAAGGTTGTAAGCGAACCAAGCTTGACAAAGTCAGGAGTATACTGGAGCTGGAACCAAAACTCAGCTTCATTCGAGAACCAATTGTCTGAAGAAGCTAGCGATGCAGATAAAGCTCGTAAGGTTTGGGATCTTAGTGAGAAACTTGTTGGTTTGGCTTAAAAAAACAAGCCTTGAGAGGAAGTTCTTGCTGTTCACTAACCTTTTCCATGGGAGAGGACTGAGGACCTCGATGAAAATCTGAGTCCATGTTTGAATGCTGGATTTGGATTTCCAAGTTGGGCTGTTGTAAGCAAATTTTATTTTTCTTTTTTCTTTTTTGGGAGGGGTGCCCAAGAGTAGATGACTTTGAGTTTATGTGAGCAATAAAATGACTCCCCTGTTTTTCAAATCTTGCAGTCCTATGGTGGTTTCATGGTTTAGAAAGTGAAAATTCATGTGACGAACTTGGAAAATCACAAAAGGGCATTCACTTTTGACAACACAAATTATATGATTAAGGCCTAATTACACTTTACTCCCTTATAATATACCCATGTTTTCAATTGGATTCATATACATTTTTTTTTTGTTCAATCGAACCCTTAAAACTTCAAAAACTCATTCAATCACACCCAAAGCATGTCGCCAACATAAATTAACGAAAATTATCACGTGAGTTGCGCGTAATATTTACCTGTCATAGGTTAGGTTAAGACAAACGAAGGAGATTGTGAATGACGCAAAAATAATGTTATTTTGGGTCTAATTGAATGCGATTACAGATCAATTTTTTGCACCATTCACAATTTCCTATTTCTTACCCTAACATGTGAATGGTAAGCATTACACCCAACTTACATGACAATTTTTGTTAAATTATGGCAACAACGTCAAACTTTGAGTCTCATTGAATGAATTTTTGAAGTTCAAAGGGTTCGATTGAACAAAAACAAAGGATATGTATTCAATTGCAACCATGAGTGTAGTATTAGGGTGTAAAGTGTAATTATGCCTATAATTAGCTACTTCTAATTCTAATTGAATGCGATTTTCCTCCCATACAATACAAGCTTATGAGCTTTCTTCAACTAAAACGCTAGGGTAGTCAATAGTGGAAGACGATAAACATGAATAGAGCCGTGATGCAGAAAAACTTGATAACGTGTAGGTTGAATGAAGTTATGGTCTCAAAAGTCAGATCTAATGAAATAGAGATTTTTTTTTATTATTATTAAAAAAATATTTTTAAGGGAACTAAAATAATTTGGTAGAAGGTTTATTTGAGCCAGCTTAAAATCAAACACTAGCTTTGGCCATTTACAAGAACTCCACTCCACATTATTGGTTAACTGATGTAGTGAAAGAATCGCATACGGTTTCTCAACTGGTTCAACTTCGGTTCCATACTACCTTCCCCGCAACCATTGCTGCAATTTTTTTTGTGCTAAGGTCCATTGCTATTTGCTGCACACTTTTGGTATTTTAAGTTTTTTCTGATTCTGCACCGTTTGGGCAGAAATTTAAGATTACAATGGCAGTTTTTAGTATAGTTAAACGTGCAAAATTTGAAAAATATGATTTCTTTGTGGATTTTCTATTCGTTAATATGACTTAACGAAAAAAATTACTTAAAAATACATGAATTCTCATATAATGTTGAGCTATGAAAAATGGGTAATAGTCATTGACTTTGAGTCGATAAAATTTAATAATTCCGAGAATGCAAAAATGGTTTCAAGTTTCTTAGTGTTCACCGCTCCCAGTTGTGTTACTTTATTTTTGGTAGCTCGACTTGCTGATCAAGTGTACCTTTTTGCCAGTGGTTTCGTAATCAAGCTGGCCTAAGCCTTATGCTCGGCTTAATTTATAGACGTCTAGGCATATTGACCGGTATTCTGTTGTGTATACCTAGTTTGGTTGATACCCCAACCAAACTTGCACCAGAGTGGATGTTGGTAGTATGTTAGGCAAACATGAGATATATATGTGGGTGTACCATGGAGGGTGGCCAAGTGATGAACCTAAAAAATTGAATAATGAATCGTTCAAATAAGTAAGAGTGGAGTTGTAAATAAATTCATGAAGAGTTAACCGTTCAAATAAATTATTTCTTTGATTGATGTTAGTTTAACTTCAATTGTTTTTAACATGTAGCTTAGGACTAAGATTTCCATTCTGGTGATATTTTAATAAAAAAGTGTTCCGGACATCTTCGTGGTATTTTTGTCGTTACTAACTTTTGTATTACAGGACGGTGGACCCATTAACGTTTTACATGTTTTGCTCACCATAAGTAGATTGGTTAATATGAAATTCGTAGTAGGTTTGAGTTTCGGGCAAGAAACTACTTGCCACCACATAAATAAAAACTACTCTATTGTCCAGATATGTGTGTGGAACTACTCTTAGCCCAAGAGTGTTGTAGTACAGTTTGTAGTATACGCGTTCAAGTTGGATCCCTAAGACTTGTTGTTTTGTTTTAACTCATACAAGTCTATGACTGACCCGAGTGTGTTATGTATTCGAGGGTGTTTCTATATGAAACGTAGTCGAATGTATGTGTAGGTTTAGTAATGGGTGAGATTTTCTGTGGAGTTTCTGTCTGTGTGAAGAGATTGTTGATGTGCTATTTCTTGTCAGAGTTGTATTTATTTTTTTATTGTACTTTATTTTTATTTCTGGTAATGTGAGCCCTATTTTTAATGTTGTAGTATGAATTGTATTATTGAGATTGGGAATAGTGTAATGGCTCTTTTACTCGCCCACCACCACCCTGTTTACATATGTCCCATTCATGTAACCATTCAATAATTGTATTGCTGAAGCAAGGGTAAAATGGGGATGCAAAATGACATGTGTCAACATCGTGGTGGTGAGTGAGAAAGAGTAAGCAAAAAAAAATGCACTCGTACTTTTTCTTATGTTCTAAGATGTTATTAGTCCATCTATATGACACATAAGACACACTTATACACACAGATCAATTACAATTCAAAACAATAAAAATATTATGAAAAAGAAAAGTAACAAGTATTTTCCTTTCACCAAACCAGGTATGTAGATTTCCACAATTCCACCTATCTTACGTTATGATATTGTTCCCAATAGATTGTTGACTCATTCTTGGCTAGGAAGCACCGACACTTATAATAAGGTCACATGTCACGTGTCGTATCGTGTCCGACACACGGACACGACACTTCATGGACACTTATCTTGGAGTGTCGATGTGCAATATTTATGGAATTTTGTCGTGTCGGTGTGTTCATATCGTGTCGTATCCGTGTCAGAGTGTCCGTGTCCGTGCTTCATAGATTCTTGGGTTATAGACATTTAAAATATTTTCAGTTTTGGGCTTAAACTATCATGGACTTTGGCACCACAGGTACCCAGTGGTAAGGGCTCTTTTTCACGATTTCAAATTGGGGAGGAATGGAAGGTAGAGGCTTTGTTGTTACCGAATTATGCTTGTATGGTTAAACTCTAATTTGACCTTAATTGGCTCTACACATTAATAACTCCACTGTGGTGCCTCGATGGAGTGGAGGGATAGATTTGACCAAGCAAGCTCCATAGTGTGCCTTTTACGGGAGGCGTCCTGCCAAGGAACCCTGGCCACATGAGTAGTAGGCTACGCCCAAGAAGGGGTAGGGTCACCTACGATTGCCCCTCTTCAACCCTTTTCTGTTCAGCGAAAAAAAATATCATGGACTTTGGTTATTATGCACCGAGGACCTAAAAGCTGTTATTTCCTCCTCTGTTTTTCTATAGAAAATCAGGGACGGACCCAAAGAGGGACTGGGGGCCACGGCCCCTGCAAAAAAATTAAAAACTTTGAGGGTCTATATAGAATTTTGAAGATTTGAAAATATTTTATATAGTGGCCCCTCCAAATTTGTGACTTTACATGTAGAGGTTCTTAACACATAGTGTCCACTTGACTTTCATTATGTTGAAATGGTGATGTGTTAGGAATCACATTTGGGGATAAAAAAATTTGAAAAGAATAACATTACAGGATTAATAACAATATCCACTTGTGTGACCGTGTGATATTAAAAGTCTCTATTAATAGTGAAGGGGAAGAGTAATATCCCCTTATTTAGCTCGGGAGATAAACATCTAATTCTAATTTGCCACAACTACTCATTCGACTCTCTGTCTCACTTAAAAATAAAAAATATGTATAAATAACCCAAAAAAAATTGGGATACTTAATATACAGCCCATTATAGCTACCTTTTTAGAAATTGGTCCCTAGAGTAACACAATGTAAGAATTAGTCCTTCACTTATTTTAGGGACCAAAATACCCCTATATTATAGATATATGTATATTATATATTATATATATATGGCAAATCTCACAAATTCCTCCAAATCTCTCTCTCTCTCTCTCTCTCTCTCTCTCTCCATTCTGGAGACCACAGAGCTATGGTTTCTAAAGATTGTCGCTGACCGTGGAAAGAAATCCAAGGTCGCCAAGAGACCCAATGAGGAAGATTCCGATCTCATTTACAGAGACCTCAATCATTCTCTCCATCGAAAAGTTGCAGGAGGTTCAAGACGAGTACGAGGAGGTTCGATTCTCATCATCTACAGTTATATACACTGATACACATACATGCAGTCTAGGGCTCATCTTCCACACGATGAGGTGATATATTAATGTATATACTTCTATATATATGTATATAAATGTATGTATACGTTTTCTATGAAAGTGAGATTTTTATTTGTTTCTAAATTAGTTATGTGAAACATTAGATGATCAACGAGGCGATTGTGTCACTGAAGGAGAGGACAAAATCGATCCAGTACGCGATAGCAAAGTTTACCGAAGAGAAGTAGAGCGATTTGCATCCGAATTTCAAGAAACTTTTGCTTGTTCATTGAAGAAGCTTGTCGCTTGGTGTAAAATTTTGTGTGTGTGTGTGTGTGTGTGTTTTTTTTTTTTCATTTCTAATTTAAGTGAGAAATTTCTCACCAAAAGTTTGTCGCTCCTAAAAAGGTGAGAAATTTCTCACCAAAATCTGTACTCGAACTCGCGACTCAAAAATTGTTATGGTTGTGTTTGTATTAAAATTTCGGATCTACTCTTTGTGTGAATGGTTGAGTTTGTATAAAAAGTGGGAAATTCTCGCTTCTGATATTTGTCACATTAACATATCAATACAATATACAACACACTTCTTCACAAAATTCTCACATGTTAATAAGCGAATGATAAATTTGTTACCATTGCAATTAATTTGACACACTACAAATTTATCACAAACTTGCTAGTACAATTATAACGAACTAAAAATAAAAGAAATTCAAACATAGCACACACATATTTCAGTGACAAATTTATCACATACTTGCTTGTACAGTTATATAAACATGGATGAAATTTTCTAGAATACAAAATATTTTGAATTATTGTTAGATCCTTATCCTATATGTACATATATTTATGTTAAAACTCCTATTTAAAGCATACACAATCAACTTCCTTGATTTTAGGAGTCCATAACTACACAACTCATCCACTTCTGGTAAAATATACAATTACTAAAATTAAACGAGATTCAAATTTTTTTCTATATACAAACTCATAATGAAAACATCTTACACAACAGATGCAAGTTTCACGCATATTATGTATACGACTCATTAGCATCTACTGTACAATTACACTGGCACCATGACAAAAACAAGTGGGAAATTTGTCACACTAACATATCAATACAATATACAACACACTTCTTCACAAAATTCTTACATGTTAACAAATAAGTGACAAATTTGTCACCATCGCAATTAATTTGGCACACAATTGAATACCAGTGACAAATTTATCATTAACTTGCCAGTACAGTTATAATGAACTGAAAATATAAGAAATTCAAACATAGCACACACATATATTTCAGTGACAAATTTATCACATACTTGCCTGTACAGTTATATAAACGCGGATGAAATGTAGAATTCAAAAGTTTATCACTTTTTCAATAACAACAGTGAGAAATCTATAATTCAAAAAATTCGCTAGATATGTGATAAGAACAAATTTGAAATCTTCAATCAGAATATTTCAATAACAATTATTGTATATGAACCTATGAATCCGCTTATTATGAGGTTTAATGCATCAAAATTAACTACCATAATTTTAGGAACCCATTAATGCATGTCTCCTACACTTCTGCAGTAATGGGTAATATCCAAAAATATTATATATTCAAATACTTACTGAATATAACAGATAAGGGTTATAATTGTAATAAAAAAAACAGTAATTTAGGGAAAAGGACTAAATCCTGATTTCTACACCAATCAGGGGATTTATTTCAAGTCTACCTAAAATAGATGTACTCAATATACAAAAACTAGCTAATTAGGGACTGAACAATAGGTTTCTAAAAAAAATTCTCCCCCTTGCACAAAATCCTGAATCGCCACCGTAGAAAATAGTCGCATGTTGAATCAAACCAATTAAATCTCTTTGTTCACTGCCTTAACTAGCTTTGCCCTTGTTAAGAAAGCAGCCTTGACCATTTTTTCCATTCAATAAGGTCCTGTTTTGGATATCCTGGTATGCAATTACAGAGCATATAACCCAAGAGAAAAAAAGAGAAAAAGATATACTCTTGAATGATTGCATTTACATAAAAATGTGCTCAATTTGAAAATAATGCTTAAAATCATAAATTTATTCATTTCAAGAAAACAGAGAAATTATGCAAGAAAAATGTGTTAAAATCCTCTATTTATCTACATGGATTCATTCATTACGATGAATTTTTTAATTAATCCAATACTTTTCTTGAATAATGGATGGGAATACTATCAAAGTGATTCTTATTTAAGCAAAATAATTATTTTCCAAACCAAATATTTACATTCTCCAACTCCGACTTTTAACACAGAAATACAAAACAAAACACGGAAGGAAAAAAAAAAAAAAAAAAAAGCGAGGAATAATTAAAAACATGAACACTAACATTTGAGCTATTGTGTGTTCCAGTCAGTCCAATTGGTTTCACTTCCCACACGAGGAATGCTGTTGACCCTGGAGTACTTATCAACCTTGAAGTTGGACCCACATATCATCCCTTCACTATCTATTCTCTGCATGGCTTTCATCTTGTTCATTGGATGCTCGAAACTCATCAAACCTCCCTCACTGTGGAACATACATCCTGCGCAACCATCAAATACGCATGCAGGTGAGAATTATTTTGTTCTTTTGCGTCGCGTGTGTTATATTTAGGGCTTTGTTTGGAATTAATCATTTGCACAAACGCATCTCCGCACCAAAATGTGCTTTTGGAACCTAAATTGCACCTGTTTGTCTTAATTTTATGAAACACTTTAGAGCGTTAAAAATCACGTTTTGACTGAAGCAGTAGGAAAAGCATAATGATGATCCCTTTACGTCGTCGTCGTCCTTTTTTTTTTTTTGAACGGTTCACTTGAAATTAGGAGTTGTGCTTTTGCCTAATTAAACAAAAAATTCCACTCCAGTCGAAGGAGCGCTCTTAATTACAAATTTCACTTATAATGCAAGTGCAAATTCAAGAGAGTGGTGATCCATTTAAGATTGGATCATAATGTTAGATCTATATGATGCATGAGATGTGGCTGGATTTTTGAACGTTAGGGTTTGTTTGATAACCCAATTAAGTGTTGAAATTGAAAACTTTCAGCACTTTTTTTTTTTTTTGTTTTTTTCCATTGTATTGGATAATGTAAAAACGCTTACCAATTAACTGAAAAAGTAGCCAAAAAATCTATTGAAACTTATAAGTACAAAAGTTCTACTGAAAAAAATCACTCAATGTGATCTGTTTTGTTTTCCATTTGGAATAATATACTTGTTGAGTATTACACCCTTAGTTTAGAATTTTTAGTACTTAAACTTCAACACTTATTTTTTAGTACTTAATTTTCAATTTTCACAAATAGGTAAATGAACCTTGTCATACCTTTAGGGAAAGGAGCAAAGGATTTGGCACAGCATGCTTTAATCACCTCCAAATCATCAGATATTACCACAGAACCATCCCCAGCAATGCCCCAGAATAGCTGAACTCCACCATCTGAACCCTGTAAGCAGCATGCCCATTAATACATCACAATTTTATTATGCATATATTAAATACAGATGCATATACATACTATTATTTACGGCAGAATTAAAATTGTAGCAGGAAAAATACATGTTGCATACCAGTGCTGCAAAAACAGTCCCAGCCTTGCTATCATAGACAACAAATGCAAAGCTTCCATCCAGACCCTTGATCACCTGATCAGCAGGGTAAGGGCCCCTGTCACGCAGTGTCCGATACGCTTCGATCACAAACATGGCCTCATTAGTGCCCTTTGATAGTCCATATTGTTTGATCAGCGAGCATAGGTTGTTCAAGCTTCCCATGAAGAGGCAGTATATATCATCAAACCCACAAAACAGCCTGCAATTATTAAGTGCATATAAGAAAACTAGCTAGTTTGGCACGGAAAAATACAGAAAAAGTAACCGAAAAAATTTGTCAATTTTAATTATGTTTGGGACCAAATGTGAAAATTGGACACACTAACTGAAACCTATGTTACCCGGACCCTTTATAATTCATGGAGTACCCGTACCCGACCCGACACCCGGATAATGGTACTTCTCTTTCCGATCCTTCAAAATAGTGTAAAATCTTTAAAATTGGACGAACCCGACACCCGTACCCGAGTCCGGGTAACATAGACTGAAACTCTATCCTCGGGATATATTAAAGTGTAGGATCAAAATCCCCAAAATTGAAGGGTAGAAAGTGCAATTCACCCTTAAAATAGTTTTTAATAAGAATTATGTGGTCTACTACTACATGGGTGCCAAAAGGTCCCCTCGGCTCAACATTGGTTGTGCTTGGGCTTTTGCCAAAAAGCTGATGTCTCTATTTCAGGTCAAGTTGAGCTTAAAGTTCATGGTCCAAGAACGGTCATAGGAGCGGGTTTAGGGGTCGACATAGGTGGACTTTTCCAATTAATCAAAGGATGATATAAAGACTACTATGCATTAATTAGGCGCGTACAAAATTACCGAAAAACGGAATCGGCCGGCAGTCACCGACAGGTATGAGCGGTTTTGGTCGGTGGTGATAGAAGATAGTAGGCTACCGGATTTGGTGGATCAAAAAATTGATAATCGGCTCGGCCGCCGGTTTCAAAGAAATGTCAGTACCGGCCGATATATATAAGCAACATTAAAAATATTACTTTCGTACTTACAAGTTACAACTAGTATATTATATGTATGTTCAATTGTCTAGGGGCCATCAAATCAAAAGATCTGATCTCTTTCTTTATTTTTTAATTGAGTAATCAAAGATCTTATCTCTGAAAGCAGATTCGCTTTTCGATTTTCACGCAACCCATCTGAGCAGCAGCAGTGCCTTCTTCGGTTCTTCCCGCCTCTGCAAGACCTAGGTTCCAAGCCCTAGCTCCCATCTCTCATCGCATCACCATTCCCTACCCCTCTCACTCTCTTGAAGGTTACACACACACACTCTCCCTCTCTCTCTCTCTATATATATGTGTGTGTGTGTGTGTGTGTGTGTGCATGTGTGTGTGTTGAATGGATGTATATTTTGTACATTTGCATTTGGTCAGGTTTTTACATTTTGCTCAAATCTTAGGGTTTTAAATACTGAGTGGGCTTTTCCTTTTATTGATTATGGTTTTTCTAGATTGATTCAGCGAAGAAGTTAAAGGAGGATTTGAAGGTGATCCTACTAGTATCTAATTTGTATTCATCTATTTCTTTCTTTGTTTTTCCTTATTTATTTCCAAATCTTTTTTTTTTTGTTTTCCTTCTTCTATGTTTTTTCGTTTATCTACTTCTATTCTGTCCGTCCTTTATATTTTATATTCTTTTCTATTTTTACAACTATTTTCTTCTAGTGTATACCCAAAAACTATAAGAGCCATTTTTTCCCTTGTGTTTTGTGTAGAATTATAAATGGCTGGCGGAAATCCTCAAAGTGAAGTCTGAGAGTTCAAGAATGACGAACATAGAACGAAGTAACCCACTTCCACCCAATCCCAATGTAAGTATAGCAAAGAAGAATAGTAGTGGCGGTAGGAAAAGGTCTTGGGTTTGGGATCATTTCACGGAAGTATGTAAAGAAAATTCAGCTGCTAAACGTAGGGCTTCATGTAACTATTGTAATCATTCTTATGCATGTGACTTTCAGTTTTTAGCTTCGGCTTTCGACATTCGAAGTTTTTCTGTTTTTAGCTTTCATTTTAATTATTCAGTTTTTACTCTTCAGTTTTATCATTGGCTATGTACAAGGCTTTTTTGATAATTATGGTGAGAAACTTGGAACAGTTGTACTCTTCCTTTGAGATATTGTTTTCAAGGTGTAAATCAGTAGCTTGTTGGACATTTTTATTTGCAGTTGTCTACTTATAGAAAGTAGAATCTCACTGCAGATTATCTATCAGGTTATGGGTTGAAACTTGAGTTTTTGAAAGAAGAGCAGCTTATGAGTTTTTGGTTCTTTACTAGACTAATTGTAATTAATAGGTAGCTTAGTTGCTTAAAATAGTCTTATTTTTGGCAACTGCAAGACTGAAAGTAATAGTTATATTGGAATTCTTGTTAAGTGAATACCTTTTTGTTAAATAGATAGCTAAACATGGTCTTATTTTGACAATTGTAATTAACTGATATGGTGGAATTCTGGTTAAATATATATATATATATATATATTTTTTTTTTGGTAATATGAAGCAGTAATCATCATCATCTTACATGTGAGGCAGTGATAGATTAAACTTTGTATTATGTTTTGGCCTTTGTTTTGTTGATTTTATCTTGTAGTATTGGCCCTTATTGGCCCATTAAAAAACTCTAAAACTGGCCAATAAGTGGCCTAGATAACATGCTTTTCTTAGCACAAAAAATGTGGCCCATATAAACGATACCGAACCGAAACCACACCGACATAAGAGTAATTTTTGGGATACAACTTTCATACAATTTTCACACAACTTCCTTAAAGGGATGTGTCTATCTATTTCTTGTGATGTCACTAGACACCACAGTGACACAAGAGAGATATACACCTCTTTTAAGAGGTTGTATTAAAATTATATGAAGGTTGTGTCCCAAGAATTACCCCGACATAAACTCACTCGGTGTGCCACCCCAGATTCTAATGTCTACCGAATTAGGTGGTCATATAATGGACAGACTTGTTTGGTTCGGCGATCAAATATTCCGAAAAACCGACCATACCGACCGAGTTCACCACTAGTATTAATAATCATTTGCAAACAAATAGTATTAAAAAGCCCTTTATAATATGATTCACAAAAAATCGAGGACAGATACTCGACACCCAAAGGGGCAGTTGGGTAGGCAGCATCCATGTAGCACCTGGATCACAAAATTTTCATTTTTTATATTTTTTTTTTTCACATTTTGAAAAATAAAAATTATTACCTTTATTAATTTTCTTTTGTTTTTGTAATTCTGCAATTCCTACATGGGAGATGCCCACTTAGGAGAACCCAATTGGCTGTAGAGGATCATACTTCAAAAAAATTACCTTGTATTACGAGCAATTAGAACATCAAAATAATCAATTAAAAGTCTAAACTAATAAAAAGGAGAAGAATTGCATCAGTTGTCTTATATCCCAACTATGTTGACACCCATACGGACTTCTATGCGACTTGGATCGGACTTGATCACTGGATGATGAGTCCTTGGACTGAGCTGGGCTTCAAAAGATAGGCCCACCTGATATGCAAGGGCCTAGATCCGGACTGCCAAAACTTCGGGCTTGACCCGGACTTAAGCCGCCCCGCACCCCCCCCAACAACACCCACAATCTTTTTTTTTTTTTTTTTTTCTCTCTCTCTCCCCTCGATTTGAATTATTTTTACACCCTAACTACCATCACTAATGTTTCTGAAGTTTGAGCTAATTTTGAATTTAACGCAACAAAATATGCATAGATAGTGTATTGAAAAATTTTAAAAAAAAAAAAAAAAAAAAAAGGGCATAGAGGAGTGTATCTAAAATTAACTCATTCATTAGATAACCATATGGTATAAAATATTGAGGAGTGAGAAAGAGAATCACCTTTGGTTTGGAGAGTAAGGTTTGTCATGCTGAACGTAGGCGAGCACAGCCGCATCTCCAAAGTTCATAGAGAAAGTGTTATTGGGATGAGCAGATAGGAACTCTTTAAGAGTCTCTTCCGGAAGCTTTGGTTTCTTAGAACATTTGTGAGATTGAGGACTGTTAAGCTCCTCTGGTGGATTAGCAAACGCCTTGTGAAATATAGCCAACATTTCTTCTCTCTCTCTCTCTCTCTCTCTCTAAAACGATACTCTTAAGACAGAAATACAAACTCACATTGGTGATCAATATTTAAGAGAACTAAGAAGTGCCCATGGAGATATATACATATACATTGAATACTTTATATTTGGTCATGGACAAATGTCAAAGAGATAGGAGAGTGGGGCCCGTGGCGTTGTTATCTTTATTACAACGATTGATGATGGATAAGGATTCTCGAGTATTCCGGTGTCTCTAACTTTTACTACTTTATTGTTATCTCTAAATAAACTACTCCAATTTTTATAGGGTACATTTTGCTTACTCATTTTAACGAGCATGTGGAAACCACTATTTTGAATCCTTTATTTACTTTTATTTTGTTCATACAAAATAGCAGATCCTATATGCACATCAAATAAAATATTTAAGTGAGTAATGAATGAACAATAATTATGTTTATTTTTAAAAAATTAAGATAAATTAGTTTTTTAAATAAATAAATAAATTAAAACAAAGATGACAGAAAGATATGATTATTTCTACTTAAGACAAGGATATAGCGAACCCTCATTAGCATAAAAGATGGATCCATAGGGTCGATGTGGATTGCTAAAATTGGGATCAAGTTCAATTAAGGTTTTGTTTTGTTTTGTTTTTGTTTTGGTTTTTTGTTTTTGTTTTGTGATTGTGATTGTGATCATTTGGTTAGTGGTCTCAAGTGAGAACTTATGTGCCAGGACCGAAAAAGGTGGAGAGATAAAGTAAGAACTTCCATAATGAACAGAGCATGTGTAGAGTGCCCTTTTCAATAGAGTTAAAGTCGTTGCTCAAGTCTTTTTTTTATTTATTATTTATTTTTTAATTTTATTATCATCAAAATCAGTGTTAACATTAATTTGACAAAGAAACTAATTTTAAATAATTTTAATCTAGACACATACTAATATGTATATAAAAAATATTTAATACGAACATAAAATTGTTGAAAATATTTTTTTTTCAACTAGGAAACCAATTTTTGTGTTATCAAGAAGTCACTTAGTATTGGGGTGAGCTTTTGATAAGAAGGTGTTCCTTTTATTTGTGAACAAAAATGTTTTGTTTTACTAAAAAAAAATAACAAAAAAGAAAAATTAAAAAGAGTATTTGCAAGATGAGTAATACTTGGGCACAACCAAAGTCACAATCTTTTGCTCACAACCTCCATTTTGTATCTATCTCTCTCCTAGTGGGCACTGTGGGGTCACTGGCACTGTGGGACCCATCAAGAGAGAGATAGACACAAAATGGAGGTTGTGAGCAAAATGTTATGACTTTGATTGTGTCCCAAGTATTACCCTTGAAAGATAGAGTGAAGAAAGTAGTACTATAATACCATTTGATCGAATGGGAGCAAATTTGCTCACGGCCAGCACCACGACCCTTTCACGAACTTCTCAAAAACTACCATGTGACAAAAGAAAAAGAGGTCTCATAGAGGTTGTTTGAGATTTTAAAAAAAAAAAAGGAGGAAGAATTTAGAGGCTGTTTGGGATTAAAAAAATAATAAAAAAAAAATAGAATTTTAGGGGTTGTTTGAGATATAAAAAATACAGAATATTAGAAGCAAAATCAGACTTGACATTGTGAGTAAAATAAGAAGTCTGTTATTTTTTTTTGGGTAATCCCAAATAGCCCCTAAGTCACCTCTTTTTATTTTATTCTCTTGGACTGAACCAGATAGTCAAGACAATTTTAGTACTCATAAAAATCAGACAAAAAATGAGTAAAATGAGAATAAGTTGCCAGTAAAGTAAAACTTGGATCGAACCTAAATTTCTGTTTTTTTTTTATATAATCCCAACTGTTTTTTTTTTTAAATAATCGCAACCAAACAATTCTTAGGAGACATTTTTTTATTTTGCCACGTGGCAATTTTAGAGAGGTCAGTCAAAGAGCCTTCATGGGGCTGGCTATGAGCAAATTTGCTCCCATTTGAGATTGGGCTTGGTCTTATCCAAAACTGGACAAAAGTGACCTCAGCCGAGTCCTCCTCCTGATCAGGAAACTAAGATCCAGACTAATCATACGACCGCCAATGGTTTGCTTTTCAGTTTCTGTGGGCATCGCCATACTACTACTGTCTTCAAATCTCAATTCTGAAAAATGGGATTATTAAAAATCAGTTAACTTTTGTCTAATATTTTAAAAAACAGTCAATTACTTTTTTAAATGAAAAAAAATCAAGTTAAAATTAAAATTTTAAAAACACGTCAACTTTTTATCTTTTTAAAATAAAAATAAGAAAATAATATTTACCCCCAAACTTCTTCCTCACCACCATGGCTGACCACTACACCACGACCACCACCACTACCACCACCACCACGACCACCACTAGCCACCATCACGACCACCACCATCCTATATATATATATATATATCTATTACATGGTCACCACCACCCCAACCTCTCTCTATCTCTTCAATCTCGATCTCTCTTCTCACCATCACCACCACGGGTCTCCTCCCTCATCCACCCCTGCTAATGTAGAAAAAAAAAAGGTTGCAGGTTGGAGCAACTGTCCAAATGGCGGGAGCAACTCACCAAACGGAAAGAGTAACGTCGCTCATTACGTTTGGTGAGTTGCTCCCGATACGTTTGGTAAGTTGCTCTTTCTGCTTGGACAATTGCTCAAAAAACCTACACCTTATTTTTTGTAGCGGCACTGGTGAATGAACGAGGTGGCCCATGGTAGTCGTGGCTATGAAAAGAGAGAAAGAAGAGATAGAGAAGTTGGGAGCGGAGGTAAGGTATAGGTTTTTGGAGCAATTGTCCAAACAGAATGAGCGACTCTCCAAACATAAGGAGCAACGTTACTCTTTCCGTTTGGTGAGTTGCTCCTTATGTTTGGTGAGTTACTCATGCCGTTTGGGTAGTTGTTCCAACCTGCAACTTTTGTTTTTGTTTTCTTTTCTTTTGTGCAGTGGCAGGGATGGACGAGGGAGGAGGCTCATGGTGGTGGTAGTGGTGGTGATGATGAGAAGAGAGAGGAGATAGAGAGAGAATGGGACGGTGGCGGTGGCTATATATTAGATATATATATATATATAGAGAGAGAGAGAGAGAGAGAGGTTGTGGTGGTGGTGATGGTCATGGTGTGGTGGTGGCTGGTAGTGGTGGTGGTCGTGGTGTGGTGTGGTGGCCAGCCATGGGAGTGGAGGTGGTGGTGAGGAAGAAGATGGGAAGATAAATGTAGTTTTTTTATATAAAAAAAATCAAAAGTTAATGTGTTTTTAAATTTCTAGTTTTAACTTGATTTTTTTTTTCATTTAAAAAAAGTAGTTGACTATTTTTTAAAATATCGAATAAAGTTGACTAATTTTCAATAATCCTCTGAAAAATTCTATGACTTTAAGATGTATGTTAAATGTGTTTTGATGCTAAAATTTTATATATACGGCCATACTCTTAAATGAGCAATGTTAAGTGAACATACCAATTGAATATATTTTTGGCTTAAAAAATCCGCAAGTTGCACCACTGATCCACGTGTCCCGCTGATCTGCGGATTTTTTTAGGTTAAAAATCATTAGTGAACTATTTTTCGGTGAATATTGACTAATATGATGCTTAGGTGAGTATTGGTGAACTACTTTTTGGGTGAACAACAGTATTTTCATGTTCACTCAAAAGCCTCACCGTATATATATAGATATATTTTGATATGGGGGAAGAGATGAGATTCGAACCCTAAACCTGTGCATTGAAGAGAATTATATATGCCAAATTTTTTACCACTTAAACTATGCGAATCTATACTATATATATCTATCTACTATCGTATAAAAACGAAGAAACAAGCACGTCAAAAAATATGAACTTCCTCTTTTGCCCTTCACTATACCATAATTACTCATAGATCTATTTATACATCGTAAGAATATATTGGTTTGTGTGAGGGTAAATTTGTCATTTTGGCTAAATAATTACATTCAAGTCAGCTTTTATAATTTTATTTAATATAATAATGAGGTTTTAATCAACAATCTTGTGTCTAATTACATTTGGGTCAACAATTTTTTGGATATTTATTATTGACTTCAAAAAAAGTCAACAAAAGTGGCTATTTTGGTGGGTATTTAGGAATTGGTCACTAATATTTACAATTTGGTCAACTTCTTCTCTCAAATGAGGTTTCAATCAACAATTTGTGTCTAATTACATTTGGGTCAATAATTTTTGGAATATTTATTATTCACTTGATAAAAAGTAAAAAAAATGGCTATTTTAGTTGTTATTTAGGAATTGGTCACTAATATTTACAATTTGCTCAACTTCTTCTCTCAAAGTTAGGATTCATATATTGTAATATGTGTAATTGTATTAGGTCAGCAAGTTTTGGGATATTTATTATTCACTTTAAAGAAGTTTTAAAAAGTGGCTATTTTAGTGACTATTTAGGAATTGGTCACTAATTTCACATTTTGGTCAACTTCTTCTTTCAAATTTAAGCTCTGGTATATTTAAATTATCAATTTAAGTGGCTATTTTAGTAGCTACTACCTCCGTCCCATTTTATGTGTCCATCTTGAGGAATCCAACTATTTAAGGGGACAAAAAGAATCTACACTTACTTTCCACAATTGCCCATAATCATTGCACTTCCTTTTTTTTATTTTGTTTTGGTGTTGATTGCAAGAAATGGTAGTTTGGGAAGCTAAGTCAAATTTGCATACTAATTTAAGAAAGTGGACAACAATTTTGGGACATCCCAAAAAGGAAAGATGGACACATAAAATGGGACGGAGAGAGTATTATTAATTGGTCAACTTCTTCCCTCAAATTCAGGATTTATAGATTATATTTGAATATCAATTAAGGCCTACAAACACATTCATGCCCTTTTTTAGAGGAAATACCCTACTTGTGTCATATATTTTTAATGGCGCTTTATTAGGTACCTTTACTACTCATTTATAAGATAGTCAGAATTATCAACTTCTTCCGTAAGAAGAGTTTTAGATTAAATAGTTACATTTACAATTTTCTATTTAACTGTTTTAACATCTTATGTTGATTTTTAAAAGTGGACCTTATTTTGAAATATCAAAAAAAAAAAAAAAAAGGAAACGTGACACTTATTTTAAAAATATCCAAAAAAATGAAGCATTGGCACTTATTTTAAAATGGAATGAGTAATTATACCTCTCCAAAGACCTCTAATGTCAAGATTAATACACAATATATCTAGAAATACAACTATTCGACGGGCACGTGCCTTGCACGTGCACCCTCACTAGTATATATATATAATAGCAAATGAAGATCAGAAGCAAATGAAGATCATATTTGACTGCAATTAGGGCTGCTCAAAATCCACCCGCCCACTCGACTCACCCGACCACCCGACTCACCCGTAGCCTTTTTTTTTTAAACAATATGGGTGGAGTCACGGGTCTTGGGGGTGGAAACCCGACAGTTTCGGGTGGAGTCACGAGTCTAGGGGGGTGAAAACCCGATTCACCCGACCCGACTCGAAACATACTTAATTTTTTAAAAATATATATGTAATATGCTTATATCAATATATGCATTATGTATTATATAGTCTTTAATATATATATATATATATACTAGGTATTGCCCGTGCCCGAGGGCACTACTCGGCAAAACTGGTTTTAACTCTAAAACCTTATAACTTGTACAACAATCGCTAAAAAAATCGACAAAGTCTCCTTTGTTATTTCAACATTAGACTCTGCTAACATGCACAACCGAAAGATTCTAACACGCGTTCATTCAGTCAATATTTAACTCCATGTGCCATCAGCACTTAATACAATTCCACATGTATTTTAACAACAAAGAGAAGAATATGATATACGAAAATCCCAAAATACAACAATTGAAAATTTCAATAGAAACAAAACATCACATGCTCATAATCGTTGTCACAGCATGTGGTACAACTGTCATACAAATTGGACAACAATAACATTCAGGAAAAATTCTTTAAATTAGGAGTCTGAGGCGGGATCAATTGGTCCTCACAGCTCGAGCTCGACCCCTTCAGTTAGGTTCTGACAAAATATATTTACACCCAAATATATTGACATAAAACGGGCTAAAAGCACAATAAAAAGATTTTTTTAAAAAGGGTTAGGCGGCGGTGGTTATCAATAAACAACCTATTAGTAACACCCTCTTTACAACTATACTGCTTAGTATTGATTAATCAGATTTGCTTGCGATAACAAACAAAATTTTCAGCATTGATTAAGAAGAAAAAAGAAATGGAATGAAACCCATCAGCTGCAACAGCAGTAGCACTTAGCCGCTTTCGTAGTGAATGAAAAAATGCTAATAAAAAAAGATGGACGATAAACTTCAAGAAATTGCTACATTCTTCAGCAAACAAAAAAATGCTATAGCTGGCAACTGCTTGAAGGCAAAAGGAATATTTCTTACCTGCAGCTTCACGGGGTTAGGAATTTTGACTTGTCAATCTGTAATGTATAAGTTAAAAAAAATAGAAGCAAGTAAATGAAGTTTTTGGTTAGAAAAAGAAAACATAAATTCAGATTGTACCTGGACTTTAGCAGCAGCTTTTTCACACTAAATTCATTAAGGTCCAAATTTGCCAATTTAATTTCTGAACAACCATTGGCCCTTTCGAGGGAAAAAAATAAAGTTAAAAAAAAATTCTATTATGATATCCATTGTTGCATGTGAAATTTTCCAGATGTGTGAGCCCAACGTTAGTGTGAAAAAGAGGACATCGTTCATTCTAGTATGCCTCTTTTTTATTTATGAATATGCATTGCATCCTTCGGGAGGAACTCATAATGTTTTCAATAATACCAAGTGTTCCTTACGATTTAAGGATCGCTTTCAATAAACTATCAAATATTTCGACACACGACTATTGCATAAAAGAAAAAAATTCTATGATTCAACAATTATAGCAGCTGTCCAGGCTCCACAATTCCTACCATTGCAGAAAAATTTCAGCACTCAAGAAAACACATCAGAGTGAGCAATTACACACATGATGAATTTGAAAAGCTAAGCATTAAAAGTTACTCCAATTTAACACTAAACTTGATTGAGGCGTTAACAAAAAGCCTATTATCATGTGAAACTGAACCGTCTTGATCCATAAGAACAGAAAATCTATTGATAGCCCTCTTAACAATAAATCTACACACTAAAAAATTCTTACACAACATATTTACAATAGCAACTAAAAGTAATTACACGTACATGCCCATGAATAGAAAGGGTAGATAAACACACACACACACACACACACACACACACACACACACACACACACACACACACACACACACAGAGCACCTAGACATTTATTGCTAACTTTGCTGATAGAAGACTTAACTCTTGAAGCTCTTGGTCACCCAAAGTCTCCCCTGAAATCCCAGCATTCGAAGTCAAATATGTACATATAAAATCAACCGTTCTAAAACTTAATGTAAAGAAAGAGAGAAAAATAAACAGAATAATCTTAAAACTGAATGCCAATTACAAAGGTCAACTTTTACCAACTTTCCAACAATTCAGAAAATCATCCTAAAATTAGGGGCATAAATTAGTGAATTAGTGAGTTTAAAATTAGTGAATTAGTGTATTTAACATAATTGAATTTAAAATGAAGAATAAACTTCTTGTCAGATCAATTTAGGAAATGTTTGAGGACAATTATGGGGAAAGAGAGAATCCCAGGCTGGATGAGATGAAAATCTGCAAAACTAACATTTAAGTTTTCATTTGGGAGCATTTTTGGGGGGATTGAAAAAAAAAAAAAAAATTTAGTCAAATGAGATTTTAACTTTAAAGGAAAACCCCAAAATTTTGTTACCATTACAATATGAAAAAGAATAAGATTAATAAAACTAATACCCATCATACATGAACATAATTTTGTTACCAGTAAGGAAAGGAACAATCATGCACAAAAAAAATCAGTAGCTTGGGGAATATCCGTGATAAGGAAGGTCATATGTAGTGCCAATCATACATGAACATAATTTATGATTAAAATTTTTGTAAGTGATTTTATGATTAATACCCATCATACATTAACATAATTTTGTTACCGGTAAGGGAAGAATAATCATGCACAAACAATTTCAGTAGATTGGGGAATATCCTTGAAAAAATAAAAACATTTAGTCAATGAGATTTTAACTTTAAAGGAAAACCCCAAAATTTTGTTCCCATTAAAATATGAAAAAGAATAAGATTAATAAAATGAAGACACATTTTAAATGAAGGACATTCAAAGAGCAAACAAACAGATCGACGAATAAAATTATGTTTACTAAGCAATTCAGAGAGGAAAGGAACAATGAATCAGTGTGTACATATTCAAGTAAATTTGGTATTTACACATACAGACAGCATCACAGTTCTATAATTAGATGATGAAAATGAATAACTCTAAAATGAAACTAAATTTTGAAAATGAATAACTCTAAAATGAAAATGAATAACTCTACAAATTTTAAGGGATACTAAATTTGAATCAATGCAAATAAAGGTTAAAAAAGAAAAAGAAAAAGAAAGGAAACAAAAAAGAAAAAAAAAATTGAAAAGAAAACAAAAGGACAGCAAAAAGCTTTGTTAGGTTAAAAAAAATAAAAAAAAAGGGTTTGATCTGCAAGTTTTTTGTACCCAGAATAATGATCTCTGGTTCCTTGAAAGGGGAAAGAGTAAGAAAAAACAAAACACATTCGGTTACTATGGAAAGGAAAAGAATTTTGGGGTTCCATCACTGTGGAAAGGAAAAATGGTGTGGGTTAAAAAAATTCTGAACAAAAAAAAAAGTTGAAAATGCGACCTGAGCATTTTTTTTATGCGATTCTTCTTCTTCTTTTTTGACCTTCTTCTTCCAATCTTCTGATCTTCTTCTTCCGATCATCTTCTTCTTCCCATCTTCTTCTTCCGATTTTCTTCTTCTTCCGATTTTCTTCTTCTTCCGATCTTCTTCTTTAGAGGAATGGTTGATCGGTGGGTCTTCTTCTTCTTCCGATTTTCTTCTTCTTCCGATCTTCTTCTTTAGAGGAACCATTGATCGGTGGGGAGAGAGAGAGAGAGAGAGAGAGAGAGAGAGAGAGAGAGAGAGAGAAAGAGAGAAACCCGAAGAGAGAGTGAGAGGGTTTGTGAAGAGAGAGAAACCAGAAAGAAAGAGGGAGGAACCAGAGAGAGAGAGAGAGATGTGGGGAGGGAGATGGAGCCGAGAGTGGTGGTGATTGGGTGGCTTCGAGGTGCTAATGGTGTCAAGAACCCTAACCCCCAAAATGGAGAAGAGAGAGAGAGAGAGAGAGAGAGAGAGAGAGAGAGAGAGAGAGAAGTGGGTCTGTGAAAATAAAAATTGGGTAGGTGATGTCTGATGTGTAAGGCGTGAGAAAACTTGATCCCACTCAACAAATTGATGCAGTCATAGATTTTTAGCCAATCAAAGGAAGCTTAGTCATAAAAATTGTCCTAGTCATATTTTTCCTTCCTACAATATTATATAGATGTAATATGCTTATATCAGTATATGTATTATGTATTATATAGTATTTAAATATATATATATACATATATATGTTATATTCTTATATCAATAAAATATATATGTTATTAGCAGAGATATAAAAACATTACGTTTTGTGATGATGGCTAATCAGCGTAGGTAATGCATGGCATGGTGATGAAGTAAATGAAAGAAGTAGAAATCTGTACGAGTAATTGATAATGGACACTTGCATTTCATGACACGAGTTAGTATGCATTGCATGAAGAGCGAGATGTGATTGAATGAGAAATATGATCGAGAAAGAGAAATGAATTTGAGCAAAGTGCCAATTAGGCGATAGTTTGATGTGCCAGTTGGGTGACAGTCAATGTGCCAATTGGGCGATAGTTTGATGTGCCAGTTGGGCGATAGTTTGAGTACCAATTGGGCGACATCCAATGTGCCAGTTAAGCAACAGTCAGCGTGCCAGTTAGGCGACAACTTGAGTTTCGGTTGGGCGATAGTTTGAGTACCAGTTGGGCGACAATTAACGTGCCAGTTGGGCGATAGTTAGAATGTCGGTTGGGCAACTGTTATAGTGTCTGTTAGGGCGACAGTAACAGTACAACAATTAGATTGTCAGTCGGACGATAAATGAATGAGAAAGAGGAAGTGATGAGAAAGGGATTGACGAGTGAGACGTTGGGTTTTGAGATAAGTGTCATGAGTTCATAGCTCATGTCATGGATTCGACGTCTTGACGTAAAAGTAGTAGTATTGGTCATGCATTGACACACACGAGCACGCTAATGGAAGAAGAATGTGTTCTATGATGAAATATTACGCTTAATTGTTTACATGTTTTTGTTGAGAACTTTCTATGCCCGTGAAAGAATGCGTCTTTTGATAAGAGATTAACTGCATCCTAAGATTCAGAACAATAACGTGAGTTGAGAGATATTTGTATTTATTAATTATTGTGCGGTTGGACTCTCACTCAGCCTTGTTCCAAAGTTGACGGCATGTTACGCCCTGGGCATTCCTATGTCCAGAGTGATGCAGGTTTTGTTAAATAAGGAGGCGAGCTCAGGATGCAAGGTCGAGGAGCTAAGAAGGATAGAGCCGAGCTGGAGATTGAAGAGAGTTATCTCAGTTGTTTCTTATGTTTAAGTTCATATAACAAGTGTAATATGGTCCTTTTGTAATAGACTGGATGTTATTATAACTTGTGTTTTGTTTTCGCTGTTTTATTTACATTCTGTTAAGTTTAAGTTATGTTTATACTTTAGCATTGCCCCTATGGTTGTGGTACGGAGTTAGATGGACAGAACGGTTAATCAACCAGTCATGTGTCTACGGACCCATAAAGGAAAATTTTAATTTTTTCCTATTTTTGGCTTACTCCGGGGCATGACAACTTTGATACCAAAAGTCCGCGTAGGCAAAATAGGGAAAATTTTAAAATTTTCATCTTGGACCCTGAGGCACGTGACTGGTTGCATCCCCAAATTGTCCACGACAAAAAAACTAATAATAAACAACATAACTAAAAGGATAAAACCAACGTCTGCTTACAAGGATATATTACAATATGAAGCCACAGTACTAGTGAACCATTACATGATCATAAATACATGAGAGTCTTATGGCTCTAGGGCCTTACAAAAACTATTACAAAAGATATGATAAGTCTTCTAATAGAGATTACAATAAAAAACATTTACAAGATTTTAACTACTAGTCTTCTCTCTAACTAGCGTAGCCATACTCCTTCTTGGTGTATCCTTCCTCCATGCACTCTTCCTGGCCAGCATTTCCACTTGTGTACTTGTCTTCTAGAAAAGCTGGACATGGGAATGTCTAGCAACATGAACGTCATCAGCTTATGTAACACCCGTACCCGGAAAAGAAGATTAATTTAGTGTTAATGTGTGTTAATTAAAGATAATTAATGCATGAGATGAATTAAGGTGGGGTTATGAACCTACATGTGAAAAGGTGTTCAAATGCGGACACAGATGAAAGTCCTGTGAAAGGCGGGACTGGTATAAAAGTGGGGCCCAACGAGGGTCTAATTAGAATAATTGCATTTTGATGTCATTATATGTTTATGTGCATATTTATTTAAATGCTTAAAGTATTATTATGTCTTATGATAGATAAAGAGACCAATTTGGGTACCCATGTAAGGGCGTATTTGAATAAAATTGATAATTGGTAGGTTTAATAGCAACCTCATGAATTATGTGGGACCACGTTTAGGACCCACGCGGGACTTAGATTAAATCCTTTTAGAAAAGATGGGTAGTTAACGTAATTAACATGGGGGTTTCATAATAAAGCTCAAAGAAAGTCAGGGGAGGTAAACATAAATAAAGGAAAGTTATGTTAACACATATGCATG
The DNA here is from genome assembly GCA_033977485.1 of Hydrangea macrophylla. NCBI lineage: Eukaryota > Viridiplantae > Streptophyta > Magnoliopsida > Cornales > Hydrangeaceae > Hydrangea > Hydrangea macrophylla. Next base: position 39,047,400 of record CM066990.1, read on the forward strand.
TGTACACAAGTGTCTCTCACTTGTAAACACAGGTGGGTTTTGAGTTGGAGAGTGAGCCGAGAGCCTCGACGAAGACGACGGAATTCTCGACGACGTTTCTTGTCGTTCCTTCGCCGTCCGGCGTCGGATTCATGAACCGAGACCGGATTTGGACTCGTGGAGGTAAGAGGATCACATGCACGTCTTTTATTTTCAGTTTCGGCAACGTTTTTACGGTGGCCGTTCTTAATAGATGATGTTCTTGACACCAAACTTATGTAGGAATTAGACCGGTGGAATTTGGGTTGGAAATTTGCTAGAGGTTGGGATTTCTAAGCTTAATTCGCTAGTAAATCAAAGGGGTAAGTGCTCTAATCCCAAAATTGGGTGTTTAGATATGTTGGTGTGATAATTGTTGGCTTAGAATGCTTAATCCATGTTTATGTTTATATGTGTTGTTGAAATTGGGTAAAAAGTATGTCAAAGTTATGAAATTGCCATGCTTATATGCTTATATGCTAAGTTGCTTAAATGCTTATGTGGATCAAAGGGAAGTCAAGTAGTGAGCACCATTTGTAGGTCCCATATGTAAGGGATAGGAAGTCTTCAATGAGTAGGACGTGGTGACGACCACAATGAAATGCCGGTGACGCCTTCGGGGTCACAAGAGAGTGTGTGTTGTGCTATATGCGCCAAAAGAGTGAGAAATTCCGGGGTGAGAAGGACCCGGGGGTAGTGGCTTGAGTTGCTTGACTTTCCGGAGATCAATTTGTTGTTGTTTATCATGATTGTTGCATTTGCATATTAAACATTCCAATAGCATGATTAGTTCCCTCACTAAGCGAAAGCTTAAACGAAAATATATTTTCTGTTGTGGTTATTGAATAACCATTGCAGGTACGGCACGAGAAGAGGAGAGAAAATGATCCACGCGACGGGTTTGGGTGTGGGAGTAGCAAGTTGTGTTGATATGTGCATATGTATGGATGTTTTGAAGTTAAGTTGTAGCTCTGTGTTTTAAAAGTGTAAACAACTTGTATTTTGGAAATGTTGGGGACAACTTGTGTTTTGGGAATCCTTGTAATATGTATATTGGGAAGGAACTTGGAGTAGTAGGTAACTTTGGTGGTAGATTACACTTAATTTCCTTTTGGTTGAGAAGTTATGCAAGTTTTGAGTTAAGTTGTGAATTTTGATGTAAGTTCATGATCCTAAGGAATAATTTGTGTGATTGTCAATCCATGCTTTAGAGATGTTGTGTTAATGTTTAGAAACATTTGGAAATGCTTTGAGAATGAGTTTTAAGGGTTTCACAAAGTTTTGGGAAGTTTGGAACAAGTTTGGACTTGAAAAATGATGTTTTTAAGCAGTAGGGAGCTGTTCTGCAGAAGCCGGATCGATCCGGCCTTTTCGCGGATCGATCCACCCCTTTTCAGGGACATTCTGCTAGAAATTTTCAGAGATGGATCGATCCGCCCTTTTCGCGGATCGATCCGCCCCTATGAAAACAGACTGTCAGCTTTTACGGAAACAAGCATAACTCTCTCTACAAAACTCGGATTCGCACGCCGTTTTTTGCATTGGAACCGGGACTCAAAGACCTATCTTTTGGTATAAAATTTGCTATACCTTATAAATGACTATTTTGCCCTTGGGTCTGAGTTGTGTCAAGAAAGCTCTTTTATGGAGTCTAAAACATATTTTTCTTCATGATTAGTGTATGGTTTGGTGTGTGGGCTTTGTTACACGTGTCCTAATCTGCCTGGGGCGGGTTGGGGTGTGACAACTTATGAAAGCCGAGTGTGAAAACTAAATCAAATGGAACTTATGTAGTCACACACAACAAGAAATACATTTACTACTTCTATTACATCTTTTAAAGTTCTCTAACGTTCTCACCACCAAACTATAACCACTAGCGTGCCTACACAGGTATTTGAAAAGAATATGATCAACACGACTAATAACACTACCGCAATATACTACTAGAGCCTGACACATAATCCCAACTCTAGCCAATCAATAACAGAGAGTCCAACCACATTACACTAACTTTTACTTCGTCACAGAGAATCGAGGTATTCAACTCAATCTTCACTTCGTCACGGAGAATTGAAGTGTTCAATTTAACCTTCACTTCGTCACGGAGACTCGAAGTGTTCGACTCATCCTTCACTTCGCTATGAAGACTCGAAGTGTTCAACTGATTCTTTACTTCATCACGGAGACTAGAAGTGTTCAACTAAACCTTCACTTTGTCACGGAGAATCGAACTGTTCAACTCAACCTTCACTTCATCACGGAGACTCAAAGTGTTCAACTCAAACTTCACTTCGCTAAAGAGACTCAAAGTGTTCAATTTAAACTTTACTTCTTCACAGAGACTCGTATTGTTTAACTCATACTTCACTTCGTCATGGACACTCGAAGTGTTCAATTCAAACTTTACCTCGTCACGGAGACTTGAAGTGTTCAACTCAAACTCCACTTCGTCACGGAGACTCGAAGTGTTCAATTCAAACTTCACTTCATCACAGAGACTCGAAGTGTTCAACTCAAACTTCATTTCATCACGGAGAATCGAAGTGTTCAACTCAAACTTTACTTCGTCACGAAGACTCAAAGTGACTCAACTCAATCTTCACTTTATCACGAAGGCTCGAAGTGATTCAATTCAATCTTTACTTCGTCACAAAGATTGGAAGTGACTCAACTCAATCTCCACTTCGTCACGGAGACTCAAAGTGATTCAACTCAATCTTTACTTCATCACGGATATTCGAAGTGACACAACTCAATCTTCACTTAGTCACGAAGACTCGAAGTGACTCAACTCAATCTTCACTTCGTCATGAAGACTCAAAGTGACTCAACTCAATCTTCACTTCGTCACGAAGACTCAAAGTGATTCAACTCAATCTTCACTTTGTTACGAAGACTCGAAGTGATTCAACTCAAGTCCGAAGACTTCCAGCGTATCCTGCCAAGTCTGAAGACTTCTAGTGTATCCCGCCAAGTCTGAAGACTTCCAGCTTATCCAGCCAAGTCCGAAGACTTCTAGCGTATCCCGCCAAGTCCGAAGACTTCCAGCTTATCCAGCTAAGTCCGAAGACTTCCAGCGTATCCCACCAAGTTTGAAGACTTCCATGTTCAACCCCGTTGGGACAAATAAAGCCCAATAATAAGAAAACCCTGACTTGTCAGCCGTTGATCACTACGGATCTAATTGCCTCAAGAGATCTTACACCATTCATATCTTTCCATAGAATCTAGACTATGCAGTGCGTACTGAAACTACATTATATGCACGTGTTCACAATAAGTCTAACACGGAGTCCTAGCTTCCGAACCAACCCGACACAAAGTCTTAACATAACCATACTGAGTTTGACGCAGATTTCTAACTCATAATGCTAGTCTGACACAAAGTCCTGACTCACCACTCTAATCGATCATCATAATAAGCCTCACGTGGCCACCAAACCGACAACTGTATCCCTCTTACAATGTCGTACAACATACACATAGCTTGTGTATAAACTTTTCTATGGTTCACGTAGGATTAATCTTACACTGCCACCATCAACAACACATTATATTTATAACAACAAAATCATAACATGTAGCACATAGACCTATAACATAGATTTGATACCAACATATATATAGATAAAACCCTTAACATGCTCATCTATGCGATAACACTACCAAAGCATGAAATATTCATAGCAATACAGGTACTGCAAAACTTGCATCATCAATCAATACAATGCATAGACAATACATCCTACACATAGTTGTACAGTCTACTAGTATTAATTTCACTGTGTTGACTGAATTTATATGATCTATTTGGGCATGATAAATTGCTTTATAGATCAAACTCAAAACTAGAACATTAAAGGTATTTGGATTATCTTTATGGACAAAAAAATCTAGCTTCATTTAGATTTTTGAGCTACTCAAAATGTTTATTTTACTTAGACATTTCTTAATTTTTGGACTGCTCTGTCCCAGATTTTTAGCATTGCATTATTCTCAAATAGTTATTTGTAGATAAATGAGTTATCTTTCTTCACAAAAAAACCTAGCTTCATTCAGATTTTTGTGCTACTCAAAACGTTCATTTTACTAAACTATGTTCTGCTAAAAGTTTATGTTTCTCAGATTTATAGCACTGCATTGTACATGCATTGCACCTATGAAGGAATGATTTTTAGACCAGGCTATAGAAGAGTTATTTGTAGATAAATGAGTTAAGAGTTTTTCAAAAAAAAAAACCTAGCTTCATTTAGATTTTTGAGCTACTCAAAACGTTCATTTTACTAAACTACGTTTTGCTGAAAGTTTTTATTTCCTAGATTTGAAAATTTGTCTTGCATGGCATGGAAACCTCAAAATAACAACATCAAGCACTTACTAAACATTACTACATACTATATATGTTCTAAAGTGAGTTAGCAAACTCACCTAAACTTGAAATTGAGCTTCGGCTTTGGATTTGAGCTTAAGGAAGCTTGAATTCAACTTCAATGGTGGATGTTCCTTGTTCTTCTCCTTCTTCTTTACTTCTTGACTTATGGGATTCTTTGTAGGACTTCTAAGACTTCTTATTATAGATTCTAAGTCCCCATGGTGGCATATATAAGTGTATGGGTATGTATATGTGTTTGCATGTGAGGTGTATACAAGGAGATGAACAATGAACTCTAGATTTACTCTTAAATTCTCTTCTACCTCTCTATGTATCTCTAATCTCCTACCTTTCTCTCTTTATTTATATTGTAGTGGCAAGAGAGTGTATTCCATGGGGTATGTATGATTATATAGTGAAAGATGGAAGCTAGGTATCAAATGCATGCTTGCATGCTAGGACATGTGTCCAACAAGTGGACAAGTGGCTAAGGTAGGATGACAAGTGTCTAAAGTGTGGTTAACATGTGTAGGGTGGTGGTGGGAGGAGCTTCCATGTGGCTGGCCATGTGGGGCCCACCTCGGGTTCCGTGCCACTTCCTCAGTTTATGTGCATAATTCCTCTTTGTGCGTGTCAATCTCAATTTACGTGCAACCGGGTATTATTTCTAATATTCGGGACCGAGTACGGGACTAAGTTAAGTCTAATTACGGTCGAGTCGATGTGGTGCTTATAGTCTAATAGTATTACACTGATACAGTCACACAAATAAAATAATAACATAATAATAAGCCAGATATGGAAATTCATAAAACTCATTTTATTACACGTAGAGAAATTACAAGTACTACAGGGTGTGTATATATAATATGAGTGTTTGTGTGTGTATATATATTATGGTGTATCTCTCTCTCTCTCTCCCAAAATTCAGAACCTTGAGAGTGTGTGTATATGCCACATATATATAGGGAGGGGGAAGGGCAGGTGGCAGAACACGTAAACTGGAAATACTAAGTTCGATCCATTTTCAATAGATTGAGAACATGTCGGTCAGGGTTTGATGGATTGAAACATGTTCAACTACTTGAGAATGGGGATACATCATAAATTAAGGTTGGCAGAGTTTCAAGTGATCAAAGTAGGTTCGTTCGATTGAAGAAACATAAGTTTGATCGCTCAAAGGAAGTTCGATCGATTGAGACTGAAATTATAGGAGCTGTAAGTATCAACATATTGAATCTTACTAATATCAAAAGTATTATAAAATAACAATGAAAATATAGGATATTACATTATCCCCCTCTAAATAAAGATTTCATCCCTGAAATCTAAACTAAGTATCGTTGAACAACTCTGGATACTTCTCACGCATCTCCGATTCTAATTCCCAATAAGCTTCTCCTTCATTGTGAAACTTCCACTGGATCTTTACCAATGGAATTTCCTTATTCCTTAGCTTCTTAACTCCTTGATCTAGAATTCGTACTGGTCCTTCATTGATGGATACATTGTCATTTACCTCAATGTCTTCAAAGTTGTTCTCATGACTTGGATCGTGAGCACACTTCCTTAACATGTGTAGACACCCCAATTTTGACCGGACTATTAAACTTAGGGGGATTTACCTCTGGGGATCAATGATGAATATGTCTCGTAGGAATCAAGACACTTACAAGCAATCTGATTCTCTTCCAAGAAGAATCTCGGTCCAAAATCGTCCTTTCAACCAAAAAGATCAACATTCTTATTTTACCTGTCACCTTGTGGACTATGAATTTTGAACACGTATAGAAACACAGCATTGTCCTCGGAGCATCTTAAAACCATTTTCAAAAGGAGATAAATTCAGCATGAACCCCAAAAAGGTCATCAAAAGTCAACAGTTGACCCAGTAAAAAGTCAACGGGTCAAAAGGAGGTCAATCGTAAAATTTTTGAATTTTAAGATGAAAAGTCCCGATAATTGTTCATTGGGTCTCCCTTATGCTAGAAATGATTTTTAAGAATTTTTAAATGAAAGGGACATTGAGAAATCGAAAGGTCTTTAAGAAGAATTGTGCAGGAAATTGGAAATTTTGCCTTCGGAGGGAGAGTTGACTTTTTTTCCTTAAGGATTTTGATTTTTTTGATATTTTTATTGAATCCAAATGGGGGATATTTCGTTAATTACATTTAATGTCTTAAATAAATACATAAGACATGAAATGAAATTAAGGTGCTGAATTGCTGTGAATAGTGCTGAACTGCTGTACACTGGCACCCAGAGTGCCCGAACAGTAGTTCGCGAGTGCCGTTTCATCTTCATTGAGTGCCGGCCTGGGCTAATTTACATTTTTAAGACAAAATTCTTTTTCAATCTTTGATCAAATGAATGTACCAAACGATGCCATTTTTTGTGTACGTGTTTACTACTCTTAGGTCATGTAAACCATGCTCCCACCATCCCTAATTGACCTATCTACCCTTATCTTAGCCCCTAAGATAATGAAAGTCTATTAAGACCCCATTTTCTCTCATTTTGTGAGGTTGGAGACTTGAATCTTGAGAGAGAGACTTGAACCTTGAAGATGAGACTTGAATCTTAGAAAGAGAGGCTGAATTTTGAAGATGAAGTTTGTTCTTAGAGAAATATAGAGAGAGAAACCCAGAAACCCCATACAAATCCTACCCAATACACCAAATTCCTCAAATCTCCATTGAAGAACCTTGAAGCTTCAAGGAAGAAGAAGAAGAAAAAGAAGAGTATTGCTTGTAAGGCTTGGATCTCTCCAAATCAATCAAATCCTGAGAAGATCTAGAGGTTAAATCCCTATTCCTACACTTATTATACATTATTAAATCACAAATTCATAGATCTAGGATCTTTACACATTTTCAAAACCTCTCTTCCTACCTCATTTCATCACACACCACATAGAATTTGTGATTGAATCTCATGATGGTTCACTAGTTTGGATCTAAATAAGCCTTGGGTTTAAACTAAAACTAATTCATAAGGAGATTTTGTTATTTTGGACCCTCTCAAATAACTTTTGATTTTGTTTCATTCTTGATATTGCTTCTTTTGGAAATCTATGAGATCTCCTATATCTCAAGAGGTTTGCTTAAGAATGATCTCTTAGTCTCCCATAATGTTATGATTTATGTGGGGATTAAGTTGATCATAGTTGTACCCACATAAGTTTGAATAGATTCAAGGTCCTAACTCATGACTTGGAGCCTTCAACTTGAGAATCTCATAGGACCCTCTCTATATCCTTTGAAGGTTCATATGGGTTTGGTCTTACTTAAGTCTCTAAGGACCATTAACTTGGTAGGAGAAATAACAAAATGAACCTATATCCCTCAAGGACCATGTATTTGGGAGAGGAACTAGGTATTGTTCAAGTTTGATTCAAACTATAAACATTAATCCAACAAAGGTGCAGTGAATCCATAAACCAACTGTGATCAAAGATTTTTTTATAAAATAATGGTCCATTGGAATTGGATGAAAACAATTGGATAATGTTCATAACTCATTTAAGCACCTCTGTGATTTTTTTTAATGAAATTCCATGTTTAAGATGGTTTGGTCTTGTGATTTCAAAACAAGCAACTCTCTGTCCAAAATTCCAGAACAGTAAGTCCGTTTTAAAATTATTAAATCAGAACCTTAACCAAACTTCCTTGGACTCTAATACATTTTCCTAAGTAGTTTAATGCGTTAGGAAGGTATCCTAAAAAGATCTAAGTGTTTCTCATTTGTTTACTATTTTTAGAAAATCGTACAAGATCTCTAGACAGAGAGTTGCAGATTCCTGAGTGATGTCTAGTGTTTTCCTTATTCCCAGAGATCTAACCGTTCAATCTTCGATTTTATTCTTGGATTAGAAACCAGACTCATAGAGGCATATCAGACCCAAAAATCATTAAGATCCAACCGTTGAAAGTATGATTTTTCTATCTTTGAAAGTCAGGTCCGCTCTCTATAGTTTATGAGAAACAGTCACTGTTTTTGTCTAGTCTCATTGATTTTAACTTAAATGGTTTCCTAATGTCTTGGGACCCAAATCATGTTTTGAATAATGATAATTTAGCTTAAATCCATAAGCTAAGTGATCCAAATTAGTGAATAAATTCATATCTCATTCTTGTTCATATTCATTCATTCATTCATTCATGTATATTGATGCTTATGATTAGAACTAGTTCTTGGATAAAATTAGACTTAGTTGAACATAATTGAACATAAACATGGATTCTTTATGATCGTGTTGGGATTATAGAACCCCTATATGGACATTACATTGGCTCGTAGTTGAGACTTGTATATCTATAGAGGTGCTATGGCTCCAACTAATCAAAAGGAATTCATAGTTTTGTCAATTCTTTCCATGCTTGATAGATTTAAGCTAGAAGTTTAGGGTTGATTATTTGATATCTTTGATCAAGGCATGTGTACTAATCTTTGTTTTGTAGCGCATCTGAGGTACAATTTCTCAACTCCTTCTCTAGTTTAATTTACTTCTTTGATTTTAATTGATTTTCGACTCCATGCACGACACCTTAGCTTAGGTCTTTGCTTTATGTGTATATGTGATTAGAGACCCTTTTTAGGTTTTATCTTTATTTGTGTGCATTGCACATTTAAATTCGCAGCTGGATCCCAGGTAAGTTTTCCTAGTTCCCTATTTGCACATCATCTTGCTTGCTATTTGAATTACGTGGTTTATGAATGATATTTTATCATTAGCAATCTTACACTCTTTTCAATATGCTTTTGTAATATATATATATGTATATATGTATTAATTGAGGGCGTGCTTAGATTGATAATTCGATTAAAAAGAATGTTGAGTAGATGCCTATCACGAGATAGGATGAAAGGGGGTGTTTTAGTCCGCTGGGCTCCTTCCCCTTTCATTCCATAATCCCCGGACCCAGTTTATCTTTGGTTTCGCAAAAGATCGGTTTGCTTTTAAAATGGTTTCTTAATTTTCCTAAAAAAAAATAAGTGGCGACTCGTTTTGAAATTGAATTTGAAAGAAATTGTTTTAAAATCAAAAGTGGGCCCGAATGCCGGTATCCACAACATGTTCACGTGAAAGACATTATGCACTCCTGACATTTTAGGCAGTAACATGAGTCTATAGGTAACCTTTCCTACACATTCAAGGATCTCAAATGGTCTAATAAAACACGATGATAGCTTTCCTGTCTTCTTTCCAATTCTGACAATTCCTCGCACCAGAGATACTTTAAGTAGAACACAATCTCCAACACTGAATTCTAAGCTTCTGCGATGTATACAAGTATAACTCTTGTGTCTACTCTACATTGTTTGCATCCTTTATTTCATGATCTGGATATTCTTGTTAGTTTCATAAACTAATTCAAGTCCAAGCAGCTGATTGTCTCCAACCTCTGCCCAACACAAGGGTGATCGGCACGGTCTTCCGTATATTGCCTTAAAGGGTACCATTCTTATGCTTGAATGGTGACTGTTGTTATATATGAACTCAACCAATGGTAGATGAGTCTCCCATGAGCTCTCAAAATCAATAACACACTTGAAGCATGTCCTCCATCACCTGGTTGACTCGTTCAATCTGTCCATTAGTTTGTGGATGAAAGGTTGTGCTCAAGCTCAATGAAGTCCCTAAAGCTGACTGTAGGCTCTTCCAGAACTCTGTAGTGAATCTTGAGTCACGATCGGACATGATAAATACTGGTACATCAACCAGTCGCACAACTTGTTGTATGTACATCTGGCTTAGACGCTCGATCGGGTATGACATACTATAAGCTATAAAGTGCACTAATTTGGTAAGTCGATCCACAACTACACAAATAGCATTGTGGTTTTTCTAAGAAAATCCTACCACGAAGTCCATAGTGATATGCTCTCACTTCTATCCAGGAACTGGTAATGGTTGTAGAAGTTTGGGTGGTTTCTGATGTTCTTCTTTCACTTGTTTACACGTAAGACATTATGATACATGCTCAGCAACTTCTCGCTTCATTCCTTCCCACCGGAAGTTTTTCTTCAAATCTTTGTACATCTTCGTACCTCCTGGGTGGATAGTCATTCGTGACTTATGAGCTTCGTCCATTATATCCTTTATGAGATTTTCATCATTAGGCACACAAAGTCTGCCCCTGCATCTGAGTGCTCCATCTGCACCAATACTCCAATTCTCTGGTTCCTTTACCGTGTTGCTTACGAACCATTCTTGAAGTCCTTCATTCTTCTTTTGTGCCTCCAAAATATAACTGATGAGGGTCGGTTGCACCATGAGACATTCAAAGTGGTGCCCTTTACTTGAATATGAGGCTTGAATACCAAATTCAGCCAAAGTTTCCAATGCTTGCGACTCTTTCACCATAAGAGAAGCTACTGCTATCCTCCTGGGTTTTTGACTCATCGCATCGGCTACCATGTTCGCCTTTCTAGGGTGATACTGCAATGTGAAATCATAGTCTTTCAATAATTCTATCCAACATTGATGCCTCATGTTCAACTACCCTTTAGAGAACAAATATCTCAGACTCTTGTGATCCGAAAACAGATCAAACTTCTTGTCGTAGAGGTAATGTCTCCAAATCTTGAATGCAAAAATTATTACAGCTAGCTCGAGGTCATGCGTCGGATAATTCAACTCGTGAGGTTTCAACTGTCACAATATGTATGCGATTACTTTCCCATCTTACATCAGAGCACATCTAAGTCCTTGGTATGATGCGTCACTATATATGGTGATCTGTTCACCGCTCTTAGGTATGGCAAGCACTGGCACAATGGTCAATCTTTCCTTCAATTCTTGGAATGCTCGTTCATGCTTGTTACCCCATTCAAACTTCAAGTCCTTCTACGTTAGTCCGGTCAGAGGAGCTGTAATCTTGGAGAATCCTTCCACGAATCTCCAATACTATCCAGCTAAACCCAAAAAACTGCTGACTTCCATTGTGGTGGTTGGTATATTCCAATCCAGAACAACGTCCATCTTTGACGAGTCTACGGCTATTCCATCCTGCGAGACGACATGTCCTTGAAATTTGACCTCTTTCAGCCAGAACTCACACTTGCTGAACTTCACATATAATTGGTTATCTCGGAGGGTTTGTAGTGTGATCCTTACATGTTCCTTATGTTCCTCCTCGGTCTTTGAGTAGATTATAACATCATCTATGAACACGATAATGAACTAGTCCATGTAGGGTCTAAATACTCGATTCATTAGGTCCATAAATACCGCTGGAGCATTGGTTAATCCAAAAGACATAACCAAGAATTCATAATGCCCGTACCTCGTCCTGAAGTAGTTTTTGAAATATCCTTGGGTCGAACCAATAGTTAGTGATATTCGGATCTTAGATCGATCTTTGAGAAAGTCGTCACCGCTTGCAACTGATCAAATAGATTGTCGATTATCAGGAGTGGGTACTTATTCTTAATCGTGATCTTGTTGAGCTCCTTAGAGTCGATATAAAGTTGCTGAGTTCCATCCTTCTTCTTAACGAACAACACTGGTGCTCCCCAAGGTGACGTGCTTGGTCGAACAAACTTAAGATCTTCCAACTCCTGTACTTGCTTCTTCAGTTCTTACATCTCTGTTGGTGCCATTCGATAAGGAGCCTTCGATTATGGTAAAGTACCAGGCACTAACTTGATACAGAAATCAATCTCCCGCTTAGGTGGCAATCCTAAAATATTCCAAAACACATCCTTAAAGTCTCAAACTACAAGAATCTATGCAACAATGAGTTCTGAACTCGAGCTCTCGATAGCTTCTAGACGAATGGTAAGAAACGCATCACTGGAGGGGTTGCACTAAAAATTAAAAGGCTGACTTCCTTGTATCAAAAAGGTAATCATCCTATTGGCATAGTCCAACTTGGTACGATATTTTGTGAACCAATCAAATCCTAAGATTATGTCAAATTCCTTCATTGACAAAACGAATCGATGTGCGGGAAGAATTCTATCCTCGAGGGTTAAGGCACAGTCCTTGCATACTCTTCCTAACCTTACGGTCACTCCCAAAGGTGATACCGTATTTAGGGCTATGTTAAGCGCCTGGGGGTACTAAACCCAAAAGTTTAATAATTCTGATAGCAATAAATGAATTCGAAGCACCATTATCAAATAAAACTTTAACTCGAGTGCTGAATAACGTAAGAGTACCTTCCATGTTCTACTGTTCATCCTCATCAAATCTTGTGTTCTCTGGGAGGATAGCATTCATACGAGCCTGTCCAACTTAGCCCTGAGTAGCTAGTCCATTGTATGCCCTACGGGGTGCTCTGCAGTCCTTGCTAATGTGGCCGTGATTGCCACAGTTATAACAGCGAATGCCCAAATGGTTATAGTTCTTGGGAGCTTAGCAATCCTTAGCCATATGGCCTGGCTTCCCACAATTGAAGCATCCACGGGAATTGCTTCTAGTAGTAGAAGGGAGTCTTTGTGGGGGAGGTACTTGCTTTACAGTATAGCAGTTCTGAGGAAACACAGGTTGTGACTTCCTTTCTCTAGTCCAGTTATACTTGTTCCCTTGGAACCGCATTGGAGGTCTCGGTCCTTGGTTGCCTTTGGGTGGTGGTCGATTCCCAAAGCATCCTTGTTCTCAGCCGTTGATATCCTCATGACTGATCACCATTCCCACCATGGCCTTAAATTCTAACCCTGATGATTCAGAGTCATCGATTGTAGTGGTAGGGAGAGACCTTGGTGATACTGCCTATTCTTCTTTGTTGGTGTATCAATCATATGAAGGGCAAATAGAGACAACCGTTCAAACTGCACTGTATACTCCCTTACGGTCTGGTTTCCTCGCCTTAGCTCAATGAATTCTCTCTCCTTCTAATTCCTTTCCGTTTGAGGAAAGTAGTTCTCCAAAATAACCCTTTGAATGTGATCCAGCGCATCCTTCCTGCCACATCCTCTCCTACAGTCGCCTTCTCTGATTCCCACCAATCGGATGCCACATAAGTTAACTGGAATGTTGTCAGTCGATGCTTCTCGATCTTGTTACATCCCAGGGTATCAAAGATTGCTTCCATCTCTCAGAGCCACTATTCCGCTTGCCACAGCTCAATATTCCCGTCAAACTTCTTCGAACGAAAATGACAAAAATGCACTATTATTCTGTCCTCAACTGGCCTTGGAGGTGGTCCATGATTATCTCCATTGTGCACGTTAGGATTGTTGATCCGTTCCATCCTTTTCACAAAGGATTCAAACAATCCAGTCAGATCAGTAGCCTGGGGTGCTAGGGGTTCATCCTCAATCTATGCAGGACGATTTCAAGTAGGCATTCCTGCCATCGATGCAATAGGATTGGGTACCTATACAAATACCTATAGGTTAGATATCAACCCAAAAATAATTATAGAAAGTAATTCGCAACCAAACATAATAGTTATAACTATTATCACATTAATGGCAAAGCAGCTTTATACAAACAACTCAAAAATGTTTACTTCGAAAGTTAACCCCTATCTCAAGGAATCTTAGGTTCATACTAAAAAAATGTTTGAAAATTGGTGAACGCGACTACAAAACCAATCTTTGATACCAAAAATCCTATCACGCCTCGCAGTAGCAAAAATAGAGAAAATAAATTCCTTTTTGGACCCGTAGGCCATGACCATCGAAAGTGACCACATTACCCATAACCAAAGTCTAATCATCAGAGTAATGAATCAAACCACGCATTGGATAGTTCTAAGGTCGATATATAAACTCAGAGTTAAATACTAAACTATTACAAACCTTATGTATTTGCAAAAAAGTAACTAAAGTATTAAGGCAACATACACTAATTATAAACGTAACTAGTACAGAAGTCTCCAAAACATAAACATAAACTATGGCATAACTTCCAGCCTTCAGCTTGCATAGTAGTCAGCACCAGCATAGCCTCCGTCATCGTAGGCTCTATCCTCATAGCCCCTATACATGTATGCGTCTCCTGCATACTCATAACCCTGGCCAACTTGACGTCGAATATCTAGTTGCACAAACACCGTCAGCTACGAAAGTCGAGTGAATGCAAACACTTACAAAGTATCAATAGATTAGCAGCATATGTAACAACAACATTATTAAGGAATCATCTCGTCGTTCATGTTCATGAATGTTCCAACTTATTATGTATAATTGATATCTTCTTAACCTAATCTCATCATAACATGGAGTCCAGGTCCACATCACGCACGCAGCCTTACTTTTCATAGTACTAAACTCATTCCTTGATGATCCCTTTCTAACCTGGCACGCAGCCAAACACATCATGACTTATTCAAACCTGACACGTAGTCCCAACCTCTAACACATAAAGAAGACACGTAGTCCTAACTCCAAACACAGACATGTAATCCCATACCATACAAGCTATCAAATCCCAACACACAATCCTAACATTCTGGCTAACCCACTATGATATTGTTACTACGGCACCCAGCCCTGATATGATACGGTACACAGCCCTGACATACTACAGCACGCAGCTCCACTCTACCACAACACTAAGCAATACCACTACACACAACAATAATATAGCACTCTGTAATACCACAGTACTCAGTAATAACACAACACTTAGCAAATACTACAGCACTCAGCCATAGCACAACACTAGCAAATACCATAACATACAACGATACCACAATACATAGCTCTGCAATACTACGGCAAGTAGCCCTAATGTACTACGACACTCTAACCCTGACATATTACCCTCGACATGAAGTCCCACATCACATAACCTCCCAAATCTGACACGAAGTCCAACTCTATCATACGTCAACCTGACACGAAGTCCCGATCCTATCTCATCACCTTGGGTTTTCACACCCGACATCATACGATCTTAGCGACCACGCTCATACGCACTAATATAAGTTGTATCAACCATTGCGGTCTACAGACCCACCACTATATATGATGGCTTTCACTCTCATTATTATCTCAACGTTAACTGAATGGTTCCACTGTTTAATGCATTAACCCATTATTCTATGTGTGTATTATTCTAATACCACTTTCCAACATCAACGTATGATAATAAACAGGTTAACAGTCCATCAAATATAAACAAACTAAACATTTAACATTCTTTCAAGTTTGATCGTTTGAAGTCATTTCAATCGATTGACAAAAGTAAAGTTTGATCGATTGAACAAATTGAGAAATGTTTGATTAATTGAGATTGGTCTGTGTTTAATCGCTCAAAAGCAGTTCGATCGATTGAAACTTGGTTTTCTTCCTAAACTGAACTGAGCCTTATTTGCACGTCCGGGGTCCATTCTTTCTTACTGAAACACATATAAAACAACATATCTATGGTACAGAGTGAATATAGACACTCACCGTTAACGTTGATGACGCTAGCAATGTGTGAGGTGGTCGTGGGTTCCTCATGGGTCTCTTTCTCTTCTCTTTCTTCTTTTCTTCCTCTGTCTCTTCTTTCTCTCTCCTTCTCCCTGTCTTTTTCTTCTTCTCCTAGCCTAAGAGTATGGGGGTATGTGTGTTTGTGTATGTAGATATATATATACAGGTGTATCTATATAATATAAGTGTATGAATATATATATTATGGTGTTTTTCTCTCTTAAAGTCAGAACCTTGAGAGCGTGTGTATATGCAAGGTACAGGTGGCAGAGCACGTAAACTGTAAATACTAAGTTTAATCGATTGAGAATAGGTCGGTCAGGGTTTAATCGATTAAAACATGTTCAATTGCTTGAGAATGGGGACACATCATAAATTCAGGTTGCAGAGTTTGAAGTGATCAAAGTAGGTTCGATCGATTGAAGAAACATAAGTTTGATCGTTCGAAGGAAGTTCGATCGATTGAGATTGAAATTACAGAAACTGTAAGTATCAACATATTGAATCTTATTAATATCAAAAGTATTATAAAATTACAATGAAAATACAGGGTATTATAGTATATCTCATGCAAATACTGAAGTTATCACAGCCTTCCTCGAAATTATAGACCCAACACAACGTACTCGCTCTCTTGTATCTTTCCCAAATGTCTCAAAGATAGGATCACTGTCCAAAATCTCCTCCTCACTGTTCTCCTGAAACAACGTCAGAAGCATTTCAACCCTATCCTACATATAAAGAGATTTTAATGATCATTCTATCATGTTTGGGGTAAAAGGAAAAACAAATACATTTAAAATTGTGTTTATCGCAAATTCTTTGTCATGAGGCATATAACTCCTATATTCTATTTATGGGTATCAAACCACAATTCAACACGATACAGGTAACGTCCATGCTCTGCTTTCCACTTTTCTACGTGTCGGCATAACTATCACGACCCATATTATGAGTGGTCTTTATCGGACAACTTGCTTTTATAGCTTTATTATGCTTTCTTAGATCATTTTGGGATTCCATAGCCTCATTATTACAAAATTACTCCCATTCCTCACTTTTAGTATGTAGTAGGACTTGCCCCTTCCACTTGGGAACATCATCACCTACCAAGTTTGTTTGTAGCTTTACTTAAACTTCTTCCAAGCATTGTTGGCTTTTATTTTAAGAAAATGTCTTTTGACTCTCTTTCACATCAGGAAATTCACCCTATCAATGGTTATAAGAGTAAGATTTTGACTTTGAAAAAATACTAATATAGTCTATAGAGGAAGATGAAATAATCAAAGTATAAACCAAAAACTAAAACAATATAATGAAACAATATCTAAAAATACCTTATACGTTGTCCATATTTGATTTTTATATCGTATTGGAACCATTTTCCATGAAATGAAGCAAATTGTTACATGTGTTCTCGTAAGGTGTCCCAGCCTAGAAGACGATTGCACTAAATCTCCCCCCTTGTTGGAAGTCTATGGTCATTAAATTTTAATTTCTTCGTAGAAGACCCACCTACCACTGAAGAAACTATAGCAACCCTTGATCGAGAGGTTGATCCAAGGTCAGGAGTCACATCCTCTGATGCTGAATTTTGAAGTATTAGCTACATGAGACATCTCCCCCTGCATGTATCTATAGGACATATAGCCCAATTGTCACGCCCCGTAGTAGCGAAAATAGAGAAAATAAATTCCTTTTTGGACCCGTAGGCCATGACAGTTGAAAGTCACCACATTGTCTACGACCAAAGTCGAACCATCAGAGAAATGATTCAAACCACGCATTTGGAAGTTCTAAGTTCGATATATAAAACCAAAGTTAAATACTAACTATTACAACCCATAAGTATTGCAGAAGTATAAATAAAGTATTACGGCAACATACGCCGATAATAAACGTAACTATTTCAGAAGTCTCTAAACATAAACACGAGCTAACTACGGCACAACTTCCAGCCTTCAGCTTGCGTAGTATTCAGCACCGGCATAGTCTCCATCATCGTAGGCTCCATCCTCGTGACCCTTGTCCATGTATGCATCACCTACATACTCATAACCCTGGCCAGCTGGACGTCGAATATCCAGCGGCATAAAACGCCGTCAGCTACGAAAGCCGAGTGAATGCAAATACTAACAGAGTATCTACAGATATGTAGCATATAACAACATCAATAAAAAGGATCATCTCATCGTTCGTATGCATGTATGCACCAACCCAATATCTAACAACGGACATCATCCCAAATCTCCCAATACATAACATAGACTCTTGGGTCCACATTAATCAGACACGTAGTCCCATACCTACGGTCTGTTCACTCTTGACACACAATCCCATATAATCTAGCCAAACGCCCCGATATACTTTGGCCAACACGCCCCTGATACATCCTGGCCAACACGCCCAATACTTTACTCTGGCCAACTCGCCCAATATGTTACTCTGGCCAACTCGCCCAATATGTTACTCTGGCCAACTCGCCCAATATGTTACGGCCAACACGCCCAATATGTTCTCTGGCCAACTCGCCCAATATATTCTCTGGCCAACTCGCCCCATATGTTACTCTGGCCCACTCGCCCCATATGTTACTCTGGCCCACTCGCCCCATATGTTACTCTGGCCAACTCGCCCAATATGTTACTTTGGCCCACTCGCCCCGTATGTTACAGCCAACACGCCCAATATGTTACGGTCTTCGTGACCGCATTTATACGTACCAATCATAAATAGTATCGACCATTGTGGTCGACAGACCCACTACTATGCACGTTGGCTTTTCAATCTCATTATTATCTCAACATATATCAAAAGGATATAAAAAAAACAAGGAAAATACAGGGTTTTACACATAGCAACATTCAAACCAGAACTAGAATGAAATATTAGACATCGTGTATGATTCTAGTAAAAATAGGGCATAGGGGTATTTTGGTCATTTTCCAGTTTATAAGTCAGGATCCGAAAACATAAAAGTTACGTGAGATCAAATAAATAAGTATTCATGTTGTAAGTTAAGAGTTTTCGATCCTTATTAAGAAATATCTTGATTTCAGTCGACTTAAGTGAAAATAGATCACAAGGGTATTTTGGTCATTTTCCAGTTTTGTACGTCCACAACCGAATTTTATAAAAGTTTCGTGAGATTAAATAAATAAGTATTCATATTGGAAGTTAAGAGTTTTCGATCCTTATTAAGAATCCATCTCGATTCCAGTCGTATTTGACAATACCAGTTTATCGTATTTATGCCATATTTGAAAAACCAGAATACCGTATTTATACTATATCATAATACTATATTTATACCGTATTGTACTATATCAGAATACCCTATTTATACGTCTAAAAAAATATAAATACGTAATATAATACGTATAAGTATCACATAATTAATATAAATCATAATCATATGATCATAACAAAGTGTAATATAAATAGCTGAGTGAGTTGGAGACTCACCTAAATTCGTAGAATAATAATGCCGAGAAAACCCGAAGAATCTTCGAATATAAAATTCCGGCTTCAAATAGCGTTCTTGGTGTACTATGTGTGTTCTTGGTGTACTAGGTGTGTTCTTGGTGTTCTTGGTGTACTAGGTGTGTTCTTGGTGTTTGTGTGTATGTTCTTGGTGTTTGTGTGTGTGTTCTTGGTGTTCTTGGTGTTTGTGTGTGTGTTCTTGGTGTTTGTGTAGGCATTAAAATAACTTCTCAACCTCATAAGTCTAAGGATAAATGTAATGGAATGGTCCCATATATATAGGAACTAAGGAGGGACCTCACCTTGCAATTACCAAGAGTTAAAGGATCAAAGGATAATTATTTCCTTAGGGCCATGTTTGGTTGGATGAGCAATAAAATCATAACTGGTCCAAATATACCAGATATTCACAAATCTGCTAAATTTCCGTTTTTTAAAAATTCTGAAAATTTATAAACGAGTTCTATAAATACTGAATATTATAATAACAACATAAAAACACTTATTCATCTTGGGAAATAAATATTTAAAAATAGCGGGTATTACATCATCCCCCACTAACTGAAGATTTCATCCCCGAAATCCGAACTAAGCATCGTTGAACAACTCCGGGTACTTCTCACACATCTCTGACTCTAGCTCCCATGATGCTTCTCCTTCGTCGTGAAACTTCCACTGGATCGTTACCAACGGAATTTCCTTACTTCTCAGCTTCTTAATTCCCCAATCCAGAATTCGCACTGGTCCTTCATGAAATGACACATTATCGTTAACCTCAATGTCCTCAAAGTTGATCTCATGAATCGGATTGTGAGCACACTTTCTTAACATGCTAACATGAAACACGTTATGTACTCCTGACATCTTAGGCGGTAACACGAGTCGGTAGGCAACTTTTCCTACACGTTCAAGGATCTCAAATGGTCCAATGAAACGCGGTGCTAGCTTTCCTCTCTTCTGCCCAAATCTGAAAATTCCTCGCACCGGAGATACCTTGAGTAGCACATGATCTCCAACACTGAATTCCAAACTCCTGCGACGTTTATCTGCATAACTCTTGTGTCTACTCTGCGCCGTTCGCATCCTTTCTTTCACGATCTGGATCTTCTCGTTAGTTTCTCGAACTAATTCAGGTCCAAGCAGTTGATTGTCTCCAACCTCTGCCCAACACAAAGGTGATCGGCACGGTCTTCCGTATAATGCCTCAAAGGGTGCCATTCCAATGCTCGAGTGGTGACTGTTATTGTACGCAAATTCTATCAGTGGTAGATGAGTCTCCCATGAGCTCTCAAAATCAATAACACACGCTCGAAGCATGTCCTCCATCACTTGGTTAACTCGTTCAGTCTGCCCATCAGTCTGTGGATGAAAGGCAGTGCTCAAGTTTAACGAAGTCCCCAATGCTGTCTGTAGACTTTTCCAAAACTCTGCAGTGAATCTTGAATCACGGTCTGATACGATTGATACATGTACACAGTGCAGTCGCACAACTTGTTGTATATACATCCGACTCAAACGTTCGACTGGATACGACATACTACAAGCTATGAAATGCGCCGATTTGGTAAGTCGATCCACAACTACCCAAATAGCATCGTGGTTTTGCTGAGACCTTGGCAAACCTACCACGAAATCCATAGTTATATGTTCCCACTTCCATCCGGGAACTGGTAATGGTTGTAGAAGTCCTGGAGGCTTTCGATGTTCCGCCTTCACTTGCTTGCACGTGAGACATTGAGACACGTGTTCCGCAACTTCTCATTTCATTCCTTCCAACCAGAAGTTTCTCTTCAAATCTTTGTACATCTTTGTGCCTCCTGGGTGGATAGTCATTCGCGACTTGTGCGCTTCGTCCATTATGTCCTTTCTAAGATTATCTTCATCTGGCACACAAAGTCTGCCTCTGCATCTGAGTGCTCCATCTGAACCAATACTCCAATTCTCTGGTTCCTTCACTGCATTGCTCGCGAACCACTCTTGAAGTCCTTCGTTCTTCCTCTGTGCTTCAAGGATACGACTGATGAGTGTCGGTTGTACTACCAAACATCCAAAGTGTCGTCCTTCACCTGAATCTGAGGCTTGAATACCGAATTCAGCCAAAGTTCCCAATGCTTGCCATTCTTTGATCATAAGAGAAGCTACTATTATCCTCCTAGGTTTCCGACTTAAAGCATCGGCTACTACGTTTGCTTTCCCAGGGTGATACTGCAATGTGAAATCATAGTCTTTCAATAATTCCATCCAACGTCGTTGCCTCATGTTCAACTCCTTTTGAGAGAACAAGTATCTCAGGCTTTTGTGATCTGAGAACAGATCGAACTTCTCGCCGTTGAGATAATGCCTCCAAATCTTGAGAGCAAAAACAATCGCGGCTAGTTCGAGGTCATGCGTTGGATAATTCAACTCGTGAGGCTTCAACTGCCGTGATCCGTATGCAATAACCTTTCCATCTTGCATCAGAACACATCCGAGTCCTTGGTGTGATGCGTCGCTATAAATGGTGAACTGCTCACCGCTCTTAGGTATCGCAAGCACTGGCGCTGTAGTCAATCTCTCCTTCAATTCTTGGAATGCTCGTTCATGCTTATTACCCCATTCAAACTTCAAATCCTTTTTCGTTAGTCCGGTAAGAGGAGCTGCGATCTTGGAGAATCCTTCCACAAATCTCCAATAGTATCCAGCTAGACCAAGAAAACTTCTGACTTCCGTTGCAGCGGTTGGTATATTCCAATCCAGAACTGCGTCTGTCTTTGAGGGGTCTACTGCTATTCCATCTCATGAGACAACATGTCCTAGGAACTTGACTTCCTTCAGCCAAAACTCGCACTTACTGAACTTCGCATACAGTTGGTTATCTCGAAGGGTCTGTAGTGCGATCCTTACATGTCCCTCATGTTCCTCCTTGGTCTTGGAGTAGATCAGAATATCGTCTATGAACACGATAATGAACTGGTCCAAGTAGGGCCTAAATACTCTATTCATTAGGTCCATGAATACCGCTGGGGCGTTGGTTAATCCAAAAGACATAACCAAGAATTCATAATGCCCATACCTCGTCCTGAAAGCAGTCTTTGAAATATTCTCAGGTCGAACCGACAATTGGTGATATCCGGATCGTAGGTCGATCTTCGAGAAAGTCGTCGCTCCTTGCAACTGATCAAACAGATCATCGATTCTAGGGAGTGGGTACTTATTCTTAATCGTGACCTTGTTGAGCTCCCTATAGTCGATACAAAGTCGCTGAGTTCCGTCCTTCTTCTTAACAAATAACACCGGCGCTCCCCAAGGTGACGTGTTGGGTCGAACAAACTTGAGATCTTCTAGCTCTTGCACTTGCTTCTTCAGTTCTTGCATCTCTGTTGGTGCCATCCGATAAGGAGCCTTCAATTTCGGTGAAGTGCCAGGCACTAACTCGATACAGAAATAAATCTGCCGCTTAGGTGGCAGTCCAATAATACTCTGAAACACATCCTCAAAGTCTCGGACTACAGGAATCTGTGCAACAGTGAGTTCCGAACTCGAGCTCTCGATAGCTACTAGACGGCTAGTGAGAAAAGCATCGCTAGAGGGGTTGCATTGAAAATCAAAAGACTGACTTCCTGGTACCAAAAAGGTAATCATTCTATTGGCACAGTCCAACTTGGCACAATACTTCGTGAGCCAATCAAATCCTAAGATGATGTCAAATTCCCTCATTGACAAAACGATTAGATCTGCGGGAAGAATTCTATCCTCGAGGGTTAAAGTACAGTCCTTGCACACTTTCCCTAATTTTACGGTTACTCCCAAAGGTGATACCGCATTCAGGGCTACATCAAGCGCCTGGGGTACTAAACCCAAAAGTTTAACAATTCCGATAGCAACAAACGAATTCGAAGCACCAGTATCAAATAGAACTTTAACTCGAGTGTTGAATAACGTAAGAGTACCTTCCATGTTCTACTGTTCAGTCTCATCAAATCCCGTATTCTCTGGAAGAATAGCATTCATGCGAGCCTGTCCAACTTGGCCCTGAGCAACTGGTCTGTTGTATGCCCTATGGGGTGCTCTGCAATCCTTGCTGATGTGGCCATGCTTGTTGCAGTTGTAACAGAGAACGCTCGCCCTGTTGTAGTTCTTGGAAGCTCGGCAGTCCTTACCCAAATGACCTGGCTTTCCGCAATTAAGGCATCCACCAGTATTGCCTCTAGTAACGACAGGAAGTCCTTGTGGAGGAGGAGCTGGGTTCATAGCATAACGATTCTGGGGAAACGCCGGTTGTGGCCTTCTCTCTCCATTTCAGCTATGCTTGTTCCCTTAGAATCGCATCGGAGGTATAGGTCCTTGGTTACCTCTGGGTGGTAGCCGATTCCCAAAACGTCCTTGCTCCCGTCCATTAATATCCTCATGACCGACTGCCATTCCTACCATGGCCTTGAAGGTTTGACCCTGATGATTCAGAGTCATCCGTTGTAGTGGCAGTGAGAGGCCCTGGTGATACTGCCTATTCTTCTTCTCTGGAGTATCGATCATATGAAGAGCAAAACGGGATAATCGTTCAAACTGCACTGTATATTCCCTCACGGTAAGGTTCCCTTGCCTTAGTTCGATGAATTCTCTCTCCTTCCTGTTCCTCTCGGTCTGAGGAAAGTAGTTCTCAAGAAAGAGCCCTTTAAATGTGATCCAGGGCATCCTTCTGGCCGCTTCCTCGCCTACGGTCGCCTTCTCCGATTCCCACCAATCGGCAGCCGCATAAGTCAATTGGAATGTCGCCAGTCGACGCTTCTCGATCTCATTACATCCAGGGTGTCGAAGATTGCTTCCATCTCTCGGAGCCACTGTTCTGCCTGCCATGACCCAGTATTCCCGTCAAACTTCTCCGGACAAAAGTGACGAAAACGCTCCACTATTCTATCCTCAACTGGCCGCGGGGGTGGTCCTTGATTATTTCCGTTGTGCATGTTAGGATTGTTGATCCGTTCCATCCTACGCACAAAGGCTTCGAACAGTCCAGTCGGATCAGCAGCTTGGGGTGCTTGGGGGACGTCCTCAATCTGAGCGGGACGATTCCGAGTAGGCATTCCTGCCATCGATGCAGTAAGGTTGGGTACCTAAACAGACATCTCTCGATTAGTCGTCAACCCAAAAATAGTCAAAGAAAATAATTCCAAAATTATACGTAATAGTTATAGAAAATAATTCGCAACTAAACAAAATAGTAGCTATAACTAGTATCACATTAATAGCACGGAGAATTCCATAGGGACGATCTCTAAAACACAAACTTAGAGTCAACCCTTATCTCAAGGAATCTTAGGTTCAACTCAAGAAATGTTGGACAATTGGTGAACGCGACTACTAAACCTAGGCTCTGATACCAAAAATCCTGTCACGCCCCGCAGTAGCAAAAATAGAGAAAATAAATTCCTTTTTGGACCCGTAGGCCATGACAGTTGAAAGTCACCACATTGTCCACGACCAAAGTCGAACCATCAGAGAAATGATTCAAACCACGCATTTGGAAGTTCTAAGTTCGATATATAAAACCAAAGTTAAATACTAACTATTACAACCCATAAGTATTGCAGAAGTATAAATAAAGTATTACGGCAATATACGCCGATAATAAACGTAACTATTTCAGAAGTCTCTAAACATAAACACGAGCTAACTACGGCATAACTTCCAGCCTTCAGCTTGCGTAGTATTCAGCACCGGCATAGTCTCCATCATCGTAGGCTCCATCCTCGTGGCCCTTGTCCATGTATGCATCACCTACATACTCATAACCCTGGCTAGCTGGACGTCGAATATCCAGCGGCATAAAACGCCGTCAGCTACGAAAGCCGAGTGAATGCAAATACTAACAGAGTATCTACAGATATGTAGCATATAACAACATCAATAAAAAGGATCTTCTCATCGTTCGTATGCATGTATGCACCAACCCAATATCTAACAACGGACATCATCCCAAATCTCCCAATACATAACATAGACTCTTGGGTCCACATTAATCAGACACGTAGTCCCATACCTACGGTCTATTCACTCTTGACATACAATCCCATATAATCTAGCCAAACGCCCCGATATACTTTGGCCAACACGCTCCTGAAACATCCTGGCCAACACGCCCAATACTTTACTCTGACCAACTCGCCCAATATGTTACTCTGGCCAACTCGCCCAATATGTTACTCTGGCCAACTCGCTCAATATGTTACAGCCAACACGCCCAATATGTTCTCTGGCCAACTCGCCCAATATATTCTCTGGCCAACTCGCCCAATATATTCTCTGGCCAACTCGCCCAATATATTCTCTGGCCAACTCGCCCCATATGTTACTCTGGCCCACTCGCCCCATATGTTACTCTGGCCCACTCGCCCCATATGTTACTCTGGCCAACTCGCCCAATATGTTACTCTGGCCCACTCGCCCCATATGTTATGGCCAACACGCTCAATATGTTACGGTCTTCGTGATCGCATTTATACGTACCAATCATAAATAGTATCGACCATTGTGGTCGACAGACCCACTACTATGCACGTCGGCTTTTCAATCTCATTATTATCTCAACATATATCAAAAGGATATAAAAAAATAAGGAAAATACAGGGTTTTACACATAGCAACATTCAAACCAGAACTAGAATGAAATATTAGACATCGTGTATGATTCTAGTAAAAATAGGGCACAGGGGTATTTTGGTCATTTTCCAGTTTATAAGTCAGGATCCGAAAACATAAAAGTTACGTGAGATCAAATAAATAAGTATTCATGTTGTAAATTAAGAGTTTTCGATCCTTATTAAGAAATATCTTGATTTCAGTCGACTTAAGTGAAAATAGATCACAAGGGTATTTTGGTCATTTTCCAGTTTTGTACGTCCACAACCGAATTTTATAAAAGTTTCGTGAGATTAAATAAATAAGTATTCATGTTGGAAGTTAAGAGTTTTCGATCCTTATTAAGAATCCATCTCGATTCCAGTCGTATTTGGCAATACCAGTTTATCGTATTTATGCCGTATTTGAAAAACCAGAATACCGTATTTATACTATATCATAATACTGTATTTATATTGTATTGTACTATATCAGAATACCCTATATATACGTCCAAAAAAATATAAATACGTAATATAATACGTATAAGTATCACATAATTAATATAAATCATAATCATATGATCATAACAAAGTGTAATATAAATAGCTGAGTGAGTTGGAGACTCACCTAAATTCGTAGAATAATAATGCCGAGAAAACCCGAAGAATCTTCGAATATAAAATTTTGGCTTCAAATAGCGTTCTTGGTGTTCTTGGTGTACTAGGTGTGTTCTTGGTGTACTAGGTGTGTTCTTGGTGTTTGTGTGTGTGTTCTTGGTGTTTGTGTGTGTGTTCTTGGTGTTTGTGTAAGCATATGGATAACTTCTCAACCTCATAAGTCTAAGGATAAATGTAATGGAATGGTCCCATATATATAGGAACCAAGGAGGGACCTCACCTTGCAATTACCAGAAGTTAAAGGATCAAAGGATAATTGTTTCCTTAGGGCCATGTTTGGTTGGATGAGCAATAAAATCATAACTGGTCCAAATATACCAGATATTCACAAATCTGCTAAATTTCTGTTTTTTAAAAATTCTGAAAATTTATAAACGAGTTCTATAAATACTGAATATTATAATAACAACATAAAAACACTTATTCATCTTGGGAAATAAATATTTAAAAATAGCGGGTATTACACCAATCAACACAATATATTATAACATATGATTTCATGAAAGATCAAGATTATCCTCTTAGGCTCTGTTTGGTTCATGGATTTCATGAGGGAAAAGAAAACGGAAAGGAAAGCGAGAAGAAAAACTAGTTCCCTCGTGTTTGCCCTTATGCTTTCCTTCTTGCTTAAATGACATTAAAAAATAAAAAAATTATAAAATATAATTGTAATATGCTGTAGTAATGAAGGAAGGAAAATGAGTCAAAACATTTAAACTGTTTTATTTATTTATCACCTTATTCTCTTTTCTTTTCGATTTTCCTCCTCATTTTCCTTATTAACCAAACAAAGGAAAATAATTTCCTCTATGTTTTCCTTTCTTTTCCCTCACTAAATCCAAGAACCAAACATAGCCTTAAAGATAAATAACATGCAATTAAGAAATAAAACCTTACACTTTCAAGTACAACCTTACATGCATTAATTAAGAAGTACAAAATCATCTCAACTTACATAAAAAATAAAAAAACATATCAGGGGCCAACAAAAACAAAAGACCAACCAAGAACTCACAAAAAGGTCTTCCTATTTACTAAATAAAATCGCTATCCAAAAGTTCACACAACTTATTTTCTTCAAGAATAGTCATACATTGTAGGATCAATCTCAAGTGCATCAATTGCTTTGATTAATCTCTTAGGAGAATGTAAAATGACTGACCTCCCATCTAGCTTGACATCCTTAAAATAAAGCACTTGACTTGCTTGAGATGCAAGAATGAACGGTTCATTATGGATTGCAGCTTTACTCATGAGGTTGCTCAAGTTTACCATCACCAATTTTGAGGTAGGGTCAATTTTGCAAGCATTATTTTTCTCCACATCCACCCAATCATAATAGAATACCGCATGTGTAAAATTGTTGTAATTTAAATCAAGAATATGTCTAATAACTCCATAATAAGTCATGAGGATCCCTTTCTTAGTACTGGCTTTCATGGATACACCACTACTCTGAACATTACGATTCTTTTCATGTGCGAAAGTGGAAAAAGTATAACCATTACATTTGAACTTGCTATAGCTTATGACCTTGTGGAGTGGACCATCTGCATTGGCAAAATGCCCATGTCCTTGGCTCTTAAGGCCTACAAGGAAATAAACAGTTTTCATATATAATTAAAATTATATTACGATTAAAAAACAAGTATAAGTAAATACTTGCCTCAACTCTTAACCAAGGGATGAAATCATCAACTCAATGCATTGATGATGTAGTCGCTTGTTGAAAACTCGTAGTTGACTCAAGTTTGCTGCTCATGACAAATATTCAAAGTTAGGAATATGACATGACAACCATTAATATGTGAAGTGATGCACGATTATATGCATACCTTCTTCGATCATGGACACCCTGGCATTGGAATAAAACCCATCTGCGTGCTTACTCATACTGCACTAGATTTATGATCAGTTCCTTGCCTTTACCCAAAGCTCGTTGGCCAGCAGAGTCATCAAACTCGTTGTCATGATAGGCTTCAAGGTTCCTCTTATGAGTTCTTTTACCTTTTTTGATACGTACTCCATGGCGTATAAAGAAGCTTCATATTGTAGATATGCATTCACAATGCTCCCTTCAATGTACCTTTTGTTCCGTGACCACATTTTGTATTTTTTTTCATTTTCCTTTCAATCGATCACATCGCCCGATATCTAGGGAGTCCAGCTGCCAATGCTTCATTGGCTAAATGGTGTATGAGATGGATTATGATCACAAAGAATGAGGGTGGAAAGTATATTTCCAAAACACAAAGTGCCTCTATCAACGCTTGCTTTGCCTTGATCAAATGGTCCCTGAAAATCAATTTCGCAGACAACACGTTGAAAAATATGCTAATTCGTTGTATAGCTTTAGACAAAGCCTTGTTCTCTGGAAATGAATGTATAAGCAATGCCAGAAGTAAAGTGTTGCATAATAACATGATAGTCATTAGACTTAAGATTGACAATTTCCAAGGGGTCAAGGCTAACGTTATTATTGAAATTAGAAGAAAACCCAATCGGGACATTCAATGTTTTTAAGAAACGATAAAGGTTATCTTATCTTCTTTTCCGAGAGTAAAAGGGGCTTGAGGCATTTGTCTTTTAACATTACCTCCAACATCTTGCATCCACAATTTTCTCTTCAGATTCAATGGATTCTCTAACTCTTCCCATGCTTTGATGGTATCCTTATTTGACGAGCCCTTCACTGACAAAATGGTGCCTAAAATAGTCTCTATGGCATTCTTCTCAATATGCATGACGTCAAGGTTATAGTGAGTATCATGATCCTTCAAATACTCTAAATCAAATAAGATAGATCTTCTCGAAAAACCTTCGATAATCATGGGTTCCTCTTAATCACCTTCGCTCTGTGAATCACCATCAAATTTGCCTATGTCCTTGACCGCCTTCCCCTTCCCTTTTCCCTTCCCCGTCCTCTTCCCTTTTACTTTTCCTTTCCCTTCCCCTTTCCTTTATCTTTTTCTTTAGCACTTTGTTGATCAATAACTGACACAAGTTGGTCAACCTCTACACTAGTTAACTTACTTGGAGCCATAGCTTCTTCTATCTTACCATAAATGTTTGCTTAGATGTGTCAAACCTATAATGGTGGTCTCGAGGGAGGAACATGCAAGATCGTATATAGAAACATTTCTTAGAATTTGATAGATACAAGAAGGTGTGTTCTTGGAGCAAATTGGACATGCATAATGATCTTGCATTGCACAACCTGCTAACATCCCATAAGCAGGGAAATCATGAATACCCCACATCAACATGGCTCTTCATTGAAAGTATTCTTTCTTGTCTTGTAACACTGGCCCCTTTTATCTGTATTTATCTATATATGAATGTATTTCTATGTTTCTGTATTTCT
The DNA here is from genome assembly GCA_033977485.1 of Hydrangea macrophylla. Lineage (NCBI taxonomy): Eukaryota > Viridiplantae > Streptophyta > Magnoliopsida > Cornales > Hydrangeaceae > Hydrangea > Hydrangea macrophylla. Next base: position 39,077,287 of record CM066990.1, read on the forward strand.
TAGAATTTGATAGATACAAGAAGGTGTGTTCTTGGAGCAAATTGGACATGCATAATGACCTTGCATTGCACAACCTGCTAACATCCCATAAGCAGGGAAATCATGAATACCCCACATCAACATGGCTCTTCATTGAAAGCATTCTTTCTTGTCTTGTAACACTGGCCCCTTTTTATTTATATTTATCTATATATGAATGTATTTCTATGTTTCTGTATCCGTATGTGCAAGGTAAGATCGTTTATGAATGAATTCTAATGATAGTGAGTATGGATGTTTAATTCTTGAACCCTTGAACTCTTAAAACCTTTGAAGGGTTGCTGAAGTAGGAGCCCCGAGCACTCAAGCTAAAAAGTGAGTGAAAGGATAATTTTACCCCTGGACTTAAAAACTCTATAAATACCCAACATTAATTACATTTTAAACTCAATTTTTAGAGAGTTTATGTGAGGGAGAGTTTTGAATGTTCATACATAAAAATGTGCACACACTCACACCCATGCTTGCACATGTTCCAATCCATGATTTAACCACTTCATAAATACACAAACACATGCATTTCAACTAAGATGAAGCTCTGGAGTTGAGTTCTTAAAGATCAAAATGCATAAGGAGGAGTTTTGGAGTTTTGAAGCTTGCTAGAGTTGAATTGAAGCTTGATCAAACACAACACACACACATTTTCTTCAAATTGCATCACTTGATCATCAAGATTCTTGTGAGTACCCTCACTCACTTTAAAATCATGTTTTGTTAAGTCAAACTATGATCTATGATGTTACATGTGACATGCATTGAGTATAAAAGGAAGCTATGTTGTTAAACTAGCTAAATTGCTAGAATACTGCAAACCCGAGCGCTCGGACGAGGCACAAGTGCTCGAGCCAAACGAGTAGGCCAAGCCTGAGTGCTCGAGAGGCACGACCGCTCAATTGCAGCTATACTCAGAAGATTGGTTTGTTGCATGTTATATTTAAGATGTTGTACTTCATGTTGATAGAGTAGTACCTTAGAATGGATTACTTATATAATGAAAGGAATGTAGGAATCCTGGAATTTACAAGGGTGAGCGATCGAGCCTATTGATCTTGGTATGAGCATCATTTCTATAATAATTAAAAGATGAATTGAACAAGTAAGACATACACATGCGAGATACATAAACCTCAATAATTACAACACAATAAGTACAAGAATATGACATCCCGATAATAATGTGAATAAAGACTTATACCTCGCGAGTTAGTTGATGATATGCAAGTTATGATAATGAGGATTTAAATGAAACAATCGTATCTGTCGGTTTGGTTCTTGTGTTTCATTCAGAAAAGAGTAATGAGTACCGTGCTATTATTTGAGTGTTACCTAGGCCATTTAGGCACTGTGGGTGAGTCAATTATGTCTATTGGAACAAGATGGGGTTACCTAAGGCCAAGTTGGGCACAGATAAAAGGCCAAGTTGGGCATATATAAAAGGTAACCTAACGGCCGTAAGGCGATGATGTTCCCAAGGCTGAATGGAATAAGATGGGGTACCAAATGCCATGTTAGGCACAGATAAAAGGCTAAGTCGGGCATAGATAAAAGGCCAAGTTGGACATAGATAAATGGTAACCTATTGGCCATAAGGCTATGATATTCCAAGCCAACAACACATGTGCTAGATGCATGCAAAGAGTCGAGTTTGTAAAAGATTGGGCCTGTGGTCCAATGATTGGATCAGTGATCAAAAGTATATTGAGATTGTAAGATTGAACCAGTGGTTTAAAGTGAAATGTCAAGATTGGACAGATAGTCCAAGGTGATCAATTGGTTAATGTCAGTTGTGTTTTGAAATTTCAAACATTGTTGTCAAACGTTTCCAAACGTACGTAGTACGTCGAGAATGGGTTTAATCAGACTTAAGGATAATGATTTTCTAAAGTATGAAAAGGATGCCTACTTTCTTAATGAATGGGTTTTCTAAGCTTGTTTAAGTGTACTAGGTTTACTTACTCAGCTTGCATTCAAGATGACAATATTCATGTCTTGGACAATCAAATGTCTAGATCTTGCCGAAGCAAAGTACCCGAATGAGAAGTATGTCGAGGAAGGCTACGGCTTCACAAGTCAGCTGATGGAAACTGAAGACTAGTAGTTTACTTATCTTTTGGTTTACTTTGAGGCATTATGTGCCGAACTTATTATCCTAATGTAGGGCTTATGCCCAAGTTACTCTATCCCTTCTTTACCCTTCTATGCTACTATAATAATGAGATTTATGACTCTGATGTTGATGTCTAATATTTAAGTATGCCTAGACCACCATGTTTATTACTATTGCTTGTTATTTCTATATCGATTCTTATTTGATGTGGACAATCATGAAGTATTCAACTTGCCACGGACCTACGGATCCAAAAGAGAAATTATTTTAAATTATTCCTATTTTAGTTAATCCGGGGTATGACATGTCTGCATCCTAATCTTCCACTCTATACCATAAGACCTTCAACTCGACGATTAGGTTAGAGGAAAACATCAATAAAAAATTTAGGTGACCTTGGTCTAAGGATCAATACTGTAAACATTGAGGACTCACTCTTCATGCACAATGAAGGGGGAAGGTTGAGAAGTTGAATGATGACTAGCCAACAACTGTAGCTATGACCATACAAATTGTTCTGGCTAAAATCGTCAGTGGATATTGTAAGGCGAACATTTTGCGGCTCTTCAGCAAAATGCTTCCACATGATGTTCGCATTTGCACAATCTGAAGAATCTCAAAGATGTCTCAAAAATTTGAAATAAGAGTTTACCTGAGAATGCCAAGTTATTTTTTCAACTATCCATTTGATAGTGTACAACTACTTCAACCTAGGAATTAAAGGGAAGTGTCTCATTACCTTTTGAGACACTTTACGAAACTTCTACAATCCCTTAGAGTCAACTATCTTTTCCCCATTATGGTCTCATGAACTCAACACCTATCACTTAGCTCCATATTTTAGACATTTATGGTTGTGCTCATGCTCTTTCCAAAATAACATGCAGTTGTTAATGCACACATCATATTTGACGTAGTCCATATCAAAATCTCTTATCATGTTCTTCGCTTCAGGATAACTAGTTGTCAAGTTACTCCCTTCAGGAAGTAACTTATTCAACAATCCAAGAAATGCGCCTGTGGCACCATTAGACAACTAAATTGTGTCTTCAAATAATTCAACTTCACAAGAGCATACATTGTCGTATGACGTGATTCACCACTATGAGGGTGCAGGGGTTCCATTGTAAGTCAATGTAGACATTCGTACTTCTTACCTTCATGTGTTTGAGGATCATTCGGAACCTCAAAAGCTGTACAACCTCCATTGCTTCTTTCAAAATTAGGAGTTTAAAGACCAACAGCTTCCCTCGTGAACATCTCATAAGGATCATTTACAAGTTTATCCAATTTGGAAAAATTTGATTCGTCAATGGGATTGTTGAATCTTGATATACATTGTTTGGCTCATTCTCTAACAGCTTAAGCTTTTGGAGTAGTTGGTAACTTAACATGGTATCAGAGCCTTGTTTATGGGAGTTCATGGGTTCGACTCTCCATCCTCACTCTGTTGTGCATATTTGTAATTTGTTATTTGTTTCTACTATGATGGACTATAGTTTGTTTGCTCTTCACGTTCAAGTCGGGGTTACACGTGGGGGAGGGTGTTGAAGCTTGATTTACATTATTGGGCTCATTCTTTAATAGCTTAAACTGTTGGAGTAGTTGATAACTTAACAGGGATCTATATTATCATTTACAGTCTTAGATTGTGGTGGTTGATGCACTTGATTTACAAGTGGTCCCTCCCCATGGAAATACCATAAGGTGTAGTCTTGAACCATCCTATATTTCATTAAGTGAACAAAGATATCATCCACATCGATATGCCCAGTCCCATTTCGACAATGCCTATACGGACATGAATGTTTACACCTAGACATATTTTCATGCACAAACTTTAAAACTCTAGGATCCCATTCCTATAAGTAGTTGTTCTCCTTTATCCACTCTTTGTTGATCCTCGATGACATACTACATAAGATTGTATGGCACATGGCACAATAAGAAACTTCTGCTAAAAAGGAAATGTAGAACAAAATATGCTTGAAACGAAAAAAAGAGACTGGTGTTTCTATAATATGCTATGGACGTGTGACACAAAAGTAGGTAATTTGATAAAAATTTGACAAAATTACCAAGCTAAATATCTCCCAAGTTCTCGACTACACATATGGTCAACACAAAAAGGTTCTAAGCACTACTCAAAAAAGTTCACAAAAGAAGCAAATGAAAATAATAACCCATCCTAAAAAATGACATCAAATATCATCTCTAATGCATTCTTTAACGACAAAATCAAGAGAATTGAGCCTTTCTTGTGTGTGAATGTGAAGAATAAGAGACTGACTATTCTGGTTAAGACCCAATTCATCCAACTACAATAAATGAAGCATATATTTCGACCAAAACAATTATAATTATCAAATATCATCTCTAATCCATTCTTTAACAGCAAAATCAAGAGAACTGGGCCTTGCCTGTGTGTGAATGTGAATAACAAGAGACTAACTATTCACGTGAAGACCCAATTCATCCTACTATAGTAAATGAAGCATATATTTTCAATTTCAGAGTATGCATAAGCAATCAGGCACACATGCTACCTCAGAAATAGTGCCCAATCTCTTATAGAACAGTCCAGCCTTGTTGCGATATAGAATTGCTCTATAGCGTCATCTTGGTTTACCAATTTCCCCCCCTAAAATGCATACATACATGTTACTAGAATCTTTTCACACAAAGTTACATTGTATGGTATGCGTCAAAGTTACATTACTTTGGGACCTGTTACTATCCAATAGAAAATATAACTAACAAATAGCACCTAAAAAATTACTATCAAATGTCACATTTTTATTACCAAATGACCCATTAGAAAAGTTAATCCTAATTGGAAAACAAATACAACAAAATGACATCTTATTATGAATGTGGCAGCCCCCTAGGGAATTGCCATTCACTATTAAGCATCTTCAATCTTTACAAAACAGAGAAGGCAAGAAAATACATACAAATAGGGTTATCACCTTTACGAGGTGTGAAGGGTATAATCAACAATACAAGTGATCCTTAAAACACCAGCATAATAGACAATAAGTACAAGAAGTGGAAAAGTTTCTCTCTCAAAATCCTCCTTTTTTCCAATTACCAAATAGCTTAGAGTTTTAAGTTTTTCAAATTTGAAAAGCAAAATGTTGGGGTGGATTTTTTTTAATTTTTAATTTTTATTTAATTTTTCTCAGGGAAGAGGGGCCGGGGAAGAGGGAGGGGGGGGGGGGGGGGGTGTTATCATAAGTGTATGTACAAGATCTTGGTCTCATTACATCATCAGAATCTTCACATAGGAATATGTAAACTCTTAGTGGATAGCATTAAATAGCAGACCACAAATTTTGCTACAACTAGGATTCCTCAATTTTGAAAACTCAAAGAGAGAGACCAAGTAAAATCTTTTTCTCTACCATAGTTTTCTTTTAGTATTCTATGTCTTAGATTTTCTTCTTATAATAATTGTCGTCACCTCTTTTTTCCACATATTTATTATTGTTCTCATTTAATTTTATGGTCTTGAATTGCCTTGCACCAAGTAAACATGAACAAATTAACATGGCAACACAGGTCTATGTCAACAAATCAATATCAAATTTTGACATTTAGAATGCGTTTAAAATGACAACTTCAAAATGCATTCTCACTAGTTGTAATTACATTATCCCATTGACTACCAACTTATTTAAGGATGCATTCTAATAAAATTATTACTTTTCCACAAAAAGAAAGTCTTAGTTATTTTTGATTTTAAGTCAGGGATGGTGTTTTGAACATGAGGACATGAGTTGGGGGTTGACTAAAGACCATGCTCCTCAATTTTTAACTTACTCTATAATGTTTCTAACTTCATCTCTACTCAATATTGGTACATTCACTACAACAACCAAAAAAAGTCGCTTTCCTAGCTATTGTAGCATAAGGTAAACATAAGATAGTGTAGTTCTCAACGTAAAGATAAGGGTCGAAAACTAAAAATTCGTAACTCTAGTTTTACAAGCTAATGTGCTTTTTTGAATTCTTGGGGGCACAATGTGGAAGGACCTTGTGAAAACAGTAAGGCCTACAAGGGCAATTGCATTAGTGCAACAATATTTCCCATTAAGTAGAAATTGGAATATCAATACTTGTTTGAGGCAAGTGCATTAGTGCCTTGTGAAATGAAAAAATATCAATACTCCACTGTACTCCAAGTGCATTAATGCCAAATGAAAAATAGCCACTAGAATTCTTGGGGCACAATGTGGAAGGACCTTGTGAAAACAATAAGGCCCACAAAGGCAAGTGCATTAGTGCAACAATCTTTTCCATTAAACGCAGCCAAAAAAAATCGCAAGTCTATACTCAGATTTGTACCAAAGAATCAGTTTACCCAAAAAAAAATCAGTTTACAAAAAAAAAAATTCAATTTAGCGAAAAAAAACCCTAAGGGTCTGTTACAGAGAATAGAGAAAGAGCAATGGTTTCACGTTTTGAGATTCTAGGGTATGATTTTTGGGGAATTTTTTTTAAATAACAATAGAAATTTTGAGATTATAGGATTTTTAGGATTTTGGTAGAAAATGTGTGTATAGAGAGAGAGAGAGAGAGAGAGAGAGAGAGAGAGAGAGAGAGAGAGAGAGAGAGAGAGAGAGAAGAAGAAGAAGAAGAAGAAGAAGAAGAAGAAGAAGAACCAAAGAGTTCCCGACAACGAGGAGGCGATGGCATGGAGGAGCGGTAGAGTGGAGGAGGTGATGACGTAGAAACGATGACATCGGGGAGGAGGCAACGACCTGTCTCTTCTCTCTCTCTCTCTCTCTCTCTCTCTCTCTCTCTCTCTCTCTTCCTTCTTCAGTTCACTCTAATGCACTCCCTTATTCATGTGAACCCTAATGTTAGCGGGGAAGGCTTTGAGCTTTGTGATTTTTGTTCACCACTCTAATGTGTTCCCGTGTTCGAGACTTGATACACACATTATGAGTGTGTGATTAATAGTGGTCAACATTTTTTTAAAACTGGCAAGTCTTTTATTTATTTATTTTTTAAAGTCAAATTTGACACTGCTTAAATCCGTGCCTGATTTGGCATTGCTACAACTGCGCTAGATAGCCCAAAAACCGTTTCAAGTTTTGGCACAATTTTAAGCAGTGCCAAATGGAAAAATGCAAAATGTGCCAATTTGGGCTTTTTGGTGTAGTGAGATAACATGATTGCATAGGTGACTTAGCTTCTTTTTATATATAGTAGATATATATTTATTTGTATATTTATTAGATACATGAATGGCCAATTTCCTCCAAAAAAAAACCCAAAAAAGAGATACATGAATGGCCAATGCTTTCATTTTCCTGAACAAGTACATTCTATAATTCTACATTTCGTTTTCTCTTTACTGAACAGTTTTGAACTTTTCATTGTCCATAATTAATTTTCCTACACATTACTAATGGATCATTCAACTTCGCAAGGCACCCTTCTTATCTTTCTCCTCTTACCTACTGTTTGCTAGTAGTTTTGCGCGGGCATGCCAGATCCAATAGTGGTTCGAGTTGTGCAAACTAATTTCCTAACATGCTTGTGTGAGTGATACACAAGGCTTAAAAAATCTAACTTCTAACAGGTGATTGTGAAAGGTGAGTAGTAAAGTACCCTCACCTAAAGGTCCTAGACAGTGTTGAAGCATATAAGCCTAGCAAGTGATGAAAAAGCCATGAAGAGAATTAAAAAAAAAAGATAGATTTTTATTGAAAGAGTGAAAGAGAAATTACAAGAATACAATTAGAATGCTAAGAAAGCCTAGGAAAATAAAAAGAATGCTTTAAGAATGCATGTTTGAATGCTTTGGGATGCTTTTGTCGAAGTGACGTGGAGTGATCTTCAATGTTGGCCAGCCTGCTGATTTATTGTGGCCTTAGACGGTAGTGATAAGGCAAGAAAATATCTGAGGAATATAATCTGGTAAAAAATACGAGATATATCTCCATATCTGATAAAAGCCTTCCCTATCTTTGAAAAAGATATATACATGTGTACAAACCGCTTCTCTTGCGGGAGTCCGCAACTTAATAACTTACGGACTTCTGTTTTTAGCCACTGGATCCTGTAAAATTACTACAATACCCTTAATGAAAACTGGATCCAACGGCTGAAATAGAAGTCCACAACTTATTAAGTTGCGGACTCCCGCACAAGAAGCGTTCTGTACATGTGTATATATATTGAATCTAGTTCATATTTGGTCTTCATTCGGCTGCCTTTTCTTACAAGCAAAAGATATACTTCTCAAATATATCCCATAATATTATCTCTTCCAAATGTGATAATAACTTCCATATCTTCGAATATATATACACATATATTATATATATTGATATTATTGCTCAAAATATTAAAACATTATTCTTCCAAAAAGATGATATTATCCCTTATCAATAATATGAGAATAATATAATCTTTATTAATGATAAGGGATAATATCATCTTTTCAAACTCCCTCTATTTATAGACATCGAGGCTTCTCAGCAACCTTGTTTAAATGTTCCCTCCTCTTTTCAAACTAAGAACTACTCTTACACATGGCACCTCCTCATATTGTCACCTGCCCTTTCAGTTATTCCACAATGATTGATACGTGTCCCTTGACAGTTAATTATTCTGAACAGAATAAACCCGCAAAACTGTTGTAACTACTCTCGTATTGTGTCCAACTCAATCAATTTTTATGCCACGTCGAATCCCACGTGGCACCTTTGTATTGGCTGGAAATTTTATCACAAACATTACCCCCCGTGCCATTTTCCTTTTGATTCAAAAAAGATAATGGTGATCGTGGCCAAATCATGTTAGGCAGTTGAAACCTTTCATGCAACCTTCTCGTCATAGTTAAAAGATCCACACCTTTATACATAATCCGCTATATCTGCTTAATCCTTGAAACCCCAATTCTGCTTGTCACTTCGAATCTACTTTTTTACTCATGTCTTCTTCTCAATCTTCATTCGATGTCAATGACTGCTTCCCTTTAGACCTTCCCAAAGAAGTGATGCTGTCAACAAAACGTCCCGAAACTCCTCACCAAACTGATTGGGATCCCCCTGAGATTCCTCCTAAACCCTTTACCTATTCGAAGTGGGAAAAGTGGCATACTATGCTAAACCGACCAAGTGCCTCTTCATTAGGACAAGGTTCCACTTCGAGCTCCTCAAAATCAATCTACAATAATCAAACTTTTCCTCCTGCTTGGGAACAACCCATTTCCCACGGCGAAGGGGTAGGATATTACAAAGGCACGAGACTCGAAACTCCCACTACAATGTTGACTTCATATGTATGAGATGATCATCGAATGTTTTAGATTTAGCAATTATATCATCTATATAACATTCTAAAAATGTTCCAATCATGTCATGGAAAATAGCATTCATAGCTCTCTGACAAGTAGCCCCTGCATTTTTCAAACCAAAAGGCATTTGTACCCACTCGAAGGTACCTATACTACCTGGACATCTAAATGCAGTCTTATAAATGTCTTCCTCAGCAATACATATTTGATTATACCCCGAGTGACCATCCATCATAAACATTATAGTATTTCCAGCAGATTTATCAATTAATAAATCAACTATTGGCATAGGATATTCATCTTTAGGTGTGGCTAAATTAAGATTTCTATAATCAATGCAGACTCTTAATTTACCATTTTTCTTCATAACTGGAACAACATTCGAAAGCCATTCAACATACCTGGCAGTTCTAATGAATCCTGCCTTGAGCAACCTTTGATTTCTTCTTTAATCTTCATAGTTACCTCTAGAGTCATCCTTTGAGGCTGCTGCTTCACTGGTTTGTAACCAGCTTTGATAGGCAATCTATGCTCTACCAAGCTCCTTTCGAGTCCTAGCAATTCATCATAATCCCAAGCAAAGCCAACCAAAGCAGTCTTGAAACTCTTTTAATAACTCAACCAATTTATACTGGTCACCCTTTCCAAGTTTGGAACTTAAATAAGTAACTCTCTTTTGTTGATCTGATCCTAAATTGATTTCCAATAGAGGATCTTATGACACCTTTTATATCAAATTTTCTGGCAATATAGATAATTCTTCCCTGCCCACATCTTTTAACTCTTGTGAATCTTCTTCAAAGACGCAGTCTGACCAAGTTATGGTCGAATCTTTCTCAATTCTTGACTCTGAATCTGTCATTATTATCTTTTGTAAGACCAGTCGAATGGTCTCTTCTATATCTACTATTTCCATAGGCGTATGAGTCATTAAACCATTTTGTCATCACCCAATGGTTCCAAAGAACCAAATGGCATATCAGCCAAAATATCCCAATTTTTTTCTGGGGATTCATCTTCTGACTCTTTGAGGTCAATTGGCTTGACATTCTCTTAATACAATTGAGCTTTGTCACAATTGGAACTTGCATGAAAAGCCTGAAATATTAGCCTTTACTGTTTTAACTTCACAGTTTTCCTTCACAAGCAACAGTTTCTGATGCATTGAAGAAAGAACACATCTATTAGCATGAATCCCATTTAAACAAGCCTTGTTTAAAAGAATCATTATCAAACACATCTGTTAGCAGCACCATTATCAACCAATACCTTGTTTAAAAGAATCCCATTTAAACAAGCCTTATATATAATGGTTTAAGATGCTTAGTCATTTCTGTTGATGGTTCTTCGAATGAATAAACAAAATTACAATCACTAAAAATGAACTCAGGAAGATTTACCTCAGAGACATCCTCAGTAGATGCTTCCATTTCCATTTCTTCATCTATTTGTTGATCTTCTGTTGCTTCAAAGATTTTTGATAACATGAATGTGGCAGTGTTAACTTCCATTTGTTCTGGAAATGTGCCAATCTGGATAAGTATATTTTCATTCTTGGTCGAGTTTCATTTCAATATTTCCCAAAACTTGAGATTCTACCACTGTCATTGCTTCATCCCCATCATCAATGCTCATTGCCTTTTCCAATTCTAATACTTTGGCTTTTATGATACTTTCCTCAGACATAGTATCACTATCAACTTTCGTATTTCAATCAAACCTGGGATTAGGTTTCTAAACATTACTGGAATCTCTTTTGATTTCATTTCCTAATTCTTGACTTTGAGCCTGCATATTGGAAAACTCCTTCCACATCGTAAACTTCCTCTGAAGGCTCCTTTGTTGAGTCCTATTTATCATGGGAACCATATTTTGGTTTCCTTCCTTGGGATGTAGAAGCACATGCCATGTATTCTTTTCAACCTGAGGTGGTTTAATCATCCTATTCTTGTTTTGAGGACCTCCTTGTTCCATCATATTTTTGAATCTATCATCTTGCAAGACAAACCAGCTTGGCACCCCTGATACTAATGAAGATTCACATGATTGTGATGTCTCACCAACTTTTGGTGATTTATTCAATGTTTCCATGTCCATCTCTGTTTATACCATATGTGCTGGTACAAATTTTGATGGCATGAATTGAGTTTGTCTTTCTCTCTGTATCCCATAATGTTTCTTTGGTGCATGAGAGAAACCTGGCCTTACATATTGCATGTTCCTTAATGGCCGACCATAGTTACCAGCATGAAAATTCCTTGAAAAATTGGCTCTAAAAGGAGCCATTGGCCTTGGAGCATACCTTGCTGTCATAGGTGCAGTATATGTTGAGGCTTGGTAAATTGGCCCTCTAAACTGCCCTCTCCCAACATTCATGATTGGTTGAAATGGAGGTTCACAGAAAATACTTACCCTCTTTTGTTCGAACAAAGGCTGTTTGTTTTTCCTGCCTGTTTTAGCCCCAACCCTTTCATAATAGACTTCAACATATCTTTTCCCACAACTAATGCATAAATTCTTTGCATATTCCTGGTTGAAAACTGAGAACTCAGGGTTTTTCCTTGCTATTTCTTCGCGTCTTTTCATCTGGTCCTCTGACTTTACATTTTCCCTTTCCTTGACCAGAGCTTCAAAGGAAATGTCATGGACATTGATTGACACTTCTTGTACTGCTGGGAATGGATCTTCATCAACCCCCATTTGTTTTTAGGGAATTTCAATTTCCCTTTCTTGATCAGATCTTGAATCCTGTCTCGAAAAATAGTACAATTATTAGAGTCCAAGAATTATGCCACTTGCAGTATTTTTTACCTTTTAATTCATCATTAGAAGGTAACTTTGCCCCATCAGACAATTTAATGATTTTCCCTTCTATCAGATGATCAAATATTTCATCCAATTTATAAACATCGAATGAATATTTTTTGAATGATCTTTTAGATTTGTACACTTCAGCAGAAACATTTTTCTTTACAAGACTCTTACATGTGAAAGGTTCTTTTCCTATTATTTCTGCAGCATCTATCTCATAATTAGGATTTTTATAATATGTTTTTTATTGAAGAAGCATTCCTTTCATTTTCTTCTTCCAATAAGGCTTCATATCTAGAGACTCAAGTAGTTAACTTAACAAGATCTCTAAATTCTAAAGCATCAACTTTCTTTCGAAGCCTAAATTCGAGACCATTTTGAGCCAACTTAACAAATTCAGGCTCAGGTAAAATGATTTTACACTTTGTTCTAGCCCTTTTGAACCTACTTATGAATTGAGTGGCCTTCTCATCGGGTTTTTGACATAGTCTGGCCAAGTCAGCTATTGATACCTCTGGTACTGTCTGAAAAAACTGGGTATGGAAGGATTCTTCCATCTGTGTCCAATTATGGATCGAATTAGGGGCTAAGTTAATAAACCAAGTAAATGCAGTGTCTGTTAATGAACTAGGAAACAAACGAAGCTTAAGATATTCATTATTTCCTGCATCAGCACACTGACCGATGAATTTTCCTACATGTTCAACTGTGGATTGACTCTCATCTCCAGCAAACATAGCAAAGGTAGGGAATTTAAATCCCCTAGGGAATTCAATCATATCAATCCAGTCAGGATAAGGCTTCTTGTAGACTGGAGTTTGTACCCCCCAAGCCATGGGTCTACAAACCTCATGGATTAAATTAATCATGCCATTTCTATCAACCATATTCAGTGGTTGTGATGACTTGGTTGACCCAAAGGAAGATTTATTGGTGGTATTGGAGGCGGTTGAGGATTATTATCCACTCTCCTAGGATTTTCATTTCTTCGACCCACTCCTATTCCAGTAGGATCTGGTTCGAATACAGGATTGTTGTTTATTCTCCTATTCTGGCCTATTATGTTTTAACTAGGCCTAGGCTCTTCGATATTCACTGATCTATAATTATAATCTTGACCACCCATATGATTCCCTTGCATCCCTTTGAATACTAGAGGAGTATTATTAGGGACAGACATATAGAAACTTTCTTGTAAGTTAAGCCTAAAAGGAGGCCCATTTGCATGGGTAATAGGATTTGGCTGAAACGAGCCATGGGTATGACCTCTTTCATTCTGTCGAATCAATGAAGGATTTCTATTTGGCACCATTACTGGTGTAAATTATAATATATTATTATTAAGGAAAGTGATCAGGATATTAACATTCTGGATCATATTTTCCAAATTATCGAATATTGGTGTCAATTGATTCACTAAATCATGTTGATTTTCTGAACCAACATTCCCATTATTGGGAATTGGATTTAAATTCTCAACTCCTATTTCTGGGTTCTCATTGGTCGCATGATTCCCAGTATTGCTGCTCTGAGGATTTTGGTGTAGAGAACCACTAATTTAAGCAATATTAGTACCAACATTGGCGTTATCAACAGACCCATTGCTTCGAAGGTTTCTGTTTGCCATCCTTTGATACTAGAGTCCCACCGGGCGTGCCAAAAATGTTTGGTTGGAAAATTTATAAGTGTGCGAGCATGCCAGGCAAGCATGTTGCCACCTCACCAGACAGATTGTGGTGATGTTCGATGCCTTAACAAGGACTTCAAACATGTAAAGATACAACTAAATGAACCTCGAACTAGTTAATTATCAGCTACTCCTATTACAAGAACAATAAATGAAAGTAACATACCACTTTATTAAGTTAAAAGAAACTACAATCTAATCTTGAAAATGACTTCGAAGGTATTCTACTTCTAAATCTAAGTTCCTAGATAGAAATGCACTAAATGTTCTGAAAGATATGTATTGATTGTAATCCAAAGATCCTCTTTCGAACACAAACTCCCTCTATCTATATTAATATTGGGCAATGGTGTGGGACTCAAAAACGAGTGATCTATTGGCTTAAATTTGCCCATAAACTCAACTTAAGATCTGCACCTTTATTTCTCTAGATCTATTTCCTACCATTGGATCAGCTTAATCCAAAGGTCACAACACTAATATATGAAACACACACATGCCTCTCTTACACCATATCAACACTCACCCCAATTCTCTCCCTCTACCCCACGTCTCTCCTTCTGCCTCTCTCACACATGACACACATGCCATGCAATACATTAACTGCCAACAAATTAAATTACTCACAATAAAGTAACCCAAAAAAAAATAAAAAATTAATAACCTTGGCAAATCAAAACAGTTTCTCTCTCTCTGTCCAAGCCAACAACGATCTTCACAGTTCATAGCTCGAGCCTTTTAGCAGAAGCAAGTTCCATAGAGTCTTCAAAGACCCTCCCTTGATTTGTTGAATACATACATGTCTTTGTATATGTTGGTGTAGATTACTGGATTTTGGAGTTTTTCACGCTGATTTTTTTTTTTTGGTGATTATGTAGTGCAAAGTTTCCAAATTCGAGAGACCCGTCATATAGCTGCTCGAGAGCCTATTTCGAACTCAAAGATCTCGAAGTAAGTTTTTGTGAGACACAGAACAGTAAAACCAATTAAATTGCTGTCATTAAATTATTTAGCTGAGTTATTTATATTATTATTCTGCTGAGTTATAAAATACTTAGTTCATATAATGATGAGCGGCTAATATAATGTTGAGCTGTGAATTATTTAATTTAAATGCTGAGCTGTTAATTAAAATTTTATATTATGCTGTAAATCGTTATATCGCTGAGCTGTGAATATTAAAGTTGATTTGGGTTATTTGATAGGTAAATAACTCATTTGGAGGTGTAGGAGATATATATGTGAAGTAGAAAGTTAAAGAAGTTGTAATTAAAAACAATTGGGGAGTTTATTAGAATTTAGCAAAAGTTAAAGTTTTATCTAAATATACATATATCTATCGTTCCTTTTTCTGAGAGAGAAATAAGAGACAGTAGAGAGAAAGAAGAGAAACAGAGAGAAAAAGAAAAAGAGAGAAAGGAAGAGATCAAGAAGAAGGATTCAAGAGAAGCCTTAGGAGGTTCATCTTCTTCCCTAGGAATTGGGGTTTTACCCAAGAGCAACAAGGAGGTAAGGTTTTGGTTAAAAGCTTGAATTGGGGTTTTGTGTTCATGGATAAAAATATGAAATTAAAGTTGTAATTGATGTTGTAGAACTTGTTTACATGATCCTTGATATGTATATATGATGTGGTATGAAGATTTTTATGTAAAACTTGAGTTTTGGGCAAGTTTGGAACATGTATTTTTAGGGTTTGGTATAAATCCGAAAATTGAATATTTTAGATTCAAATTTGAAGTTTGATTTGGTTGATTTTGATAGTGAATATGTGTTCTATATGCCTTAGGTGATATGTATATCATGTATGGCAATTTTTGCTTGAATATAGTTGATTTTGGAATTGTTGGGGTGTTGAAATTTAAGGGTTTTCAATAAATCCGAAAATTGCATTTTATTTTGGGTTTTGATTTTAATGTTTTTGGTGTTGGGAGCATATTATTAATGTCTTGAAATATTACTAGTTCAAGTCTTGAAAAGATTGATTTGGGTTTGACTATGGATGAAATTTGGATTTAGGTTTGAGGTGGTAGCCACCATTGATGAACTTTGAAGCTTTTGGGTGTTATTGGTTCTTGAAAATTGTTGTTTCAAATCTATATGTTGGTTGATTTTTGTTGTTATAATGACATTTTTAATGCTTTGGATTACTCTTACAAGAAACTTTGAAAGAGTTGAGTTGGGAAGAGAAGTAAAGATTGATATGTGTTCTTGGTGCAGTGTGTGTTCTTGGTGTAGTGTGTGTTTTTAAAATACTCTAACTTATGGGTATTACTTGAATTGGAAAAATTGTTGATTATGAATTGATATTTAAATTTGATAGTTGCAACAACAATATATATATATATATGTGTATATTGAAGAAGTATATAGAAAATATTAGAGTTGGGTTATGATTTGGGTAAAACACCATTGAAGATGTTCTTGAGCCTTTAAAATGGGTTCTTGATTTTTATTTGATGGTGGTGGTGAACAATATTAGATGTGGATTTTTTTTAATGCTTTATGAATATTATTGGAACTTGAAAGCCTCCATGAAAGAGTTGTTAGTTTTTTTTATAAACCTTGATTGGGGTAGAGAGAGAGAAAGTTAGAAATTAGCTATTTGGGTATGATTTTGGGAATTTGGGTGGTTTCAAATGAAAACTTGAACTTCTTACATCTTTATTTCTTATAAAAGTTGTTTCTCCTTAAATGTTTCTTATAGAAGTTGCTTATTTTTACATTGTTATTTATAATAGAAGTTGTTTATTTTTACTTACTAGTTATGAAATTGAAGATTGAGAAATATGATTTTTTTTATTAATTGGAAAGCCTAAGTTGTTAACTTTTTGCTATTATAAGATTTGCTTTGTTAGGAAATCTAATTTTTAAGATTTCAGGGACCGAGGCTAGTACTAGTGGACCCAAGGAGGTGACCGAGAAGCAAGCAGAAAGGTGAATTTTATTCACTTACCGGATTTGAGGTGGGTCTTCTAGATATAATTTTATTGCTGTTTATGTTATATACATAGCTGGCATAACATGAATGTTATGCAATATTGCTGAGCTGTATGCTGTATGATTTTGACTTCATTACTAGCATGACATAAACTGTATGTTGTGCACTTGCATTGCTGAGCTGTTAAACCAAGTAGCTGAAAACTTGGTAAATTAGCCAAAAGAGGCTAAAGCTGATGGGCCCGGGTGTGTGAGTCATGGCATGTATGAGATTGCATTGTAGGTATGCGTTAAGCTGTGTTTGTGTTGTGCTGAGCTGTATATATGCTTAAATTCGCATATCTTTATATCTAGTTGTTTGTGAGCCGTGGTTTGCTCACGCCCACACAGATTTTCTTGTGCAGGTACAATGATCTCTTGGGCTATAGGATTGCACTGCCATGGGTCTAGGTTCGCTGTGGATGGCCATGTAAAAGTGGTATTTTGCCGGAAGTGTAAAATACAATCTAGTTTATAACTTTTGTTAGACGTTGTAAAAATTTAAACTTTTAAGTTCAGTAGTGTGGATTAGTTTAATGTATAATAGTTTGAATTGTGGATGACAGAAAAACTTTGAATATGTGTAAACACTTTAAATTTTGTGATATAATGTTATGTGGGATTTAGTGTAAATCCTGCTAAATAGATGTGGTTTCAATATTAAATCTATTAGTCACAAGTGGAATTAGTTTGTTTGGATTAGGTTAGTCGTTGTAAATTATTTGTAATATATTTGGATTTTCAAAATAATTGAGCATGTTTCTTTAAAGCTGTTCAATACAGGTTGGATTATCCAAATTTGAGCCGTTATATAGCTGATTTGTTTTAAAACTATTAGTTTCAAGATTAATTAATTGTCTTTGCTGTTAGCTGAGCTGTTTAATAGGCGTTCTGACCATGCCGGGTCGGGGTCCCACAGTTTTATTCAATTGCATCTTGAATCTCTAATAATCATGATTTTCTGTTTGTTTGCTGAGAAACAAAAGAAATTGAATGTTATAGTTGTTGTTTTCAACATTTTAATAACATGTTTGTACATTCACAGTTTCCCTATCACGTCTCTCACCCTCTCTCTCACATAATTAACTTCCATGTCAGAGAATCTTATTAAAACACAACTTCTTTACCAAAAAAGAATGAAATCTGTTAATGTTATGAATCATACACTTTACCCGAAAGCACACGAGGGTTAAGTGGTAACTTTTAAACCATAGGGAGATAAAGTGGCATCGAGCCAAACCACAAGGGGTAAAATATAATTAACCCTAAGAAAAATGTTTCCAAACCCATTTGTGTGTATTGTGCATGTGATCTCTCAATTTTAGATTTTCATTTTTAAATATCCGATTTGTGTGCATGTGTTCATTTTTAATAATTCATAACATTAACAGATTTCATTCTTTTTTGGTAAATTGTTGATCTTAGCATTTCATAAAAAAAATAATTTGCTATTTCTACGGCTACCCGTTTACACTTTGATAAATTTTTTCATTGTATGCTACATAATGAGCTGTGAGATGCAATGTAGCTTATTAAGGCTATGCTAGGATTTTATTTTTTTTATTTTTTATTTTTGCCGGCTTAGCATGGCCCCATGGCCCGATCATTAATTTTTTTTTTATCTCAGGGCCATGTAGGATTTTGATGGTTCATTATAATTGGAGTTTTAGTTGCTTCGTATCACTGTGAAAAAGAAGAAGAATAAGAAGCTAAGCATTAGCTTTTTCTCCCAATTCTACATGTTTATTGTATGCATGTTCTTTAATTAATACATCCAGTTTGGCCATTTTGTGCAATTTCGTTAATAGGTCATATCATCATGTTTTCAATTTACATGTTCTTTTAAATATTTGTATCTGATAATTTATTAATTTTTTTTCTTCTATTTCCCCTTTTTTTTTTTATTTACATATGTTTTCCTTCTATTTTCTATAGGGTATTTGTCGGGTATACTCTTCCTTACCCAATACATAGGACATATCTCTACAGAGAAAGAGATATGGATTAGTGCTTTATTTGCAACTAATACTGATTGATTTTAAATCAGTGCTTTATTTAGTATTGTGTAGAGATATGTCCTATACTATTGTGTAGAAATAGCATTAATTAGCCAATCTAATTTTTTTAGTGCGTTTGATAACGCACCACTTCCATTTTACTCAGTAATTAGGCAATCCTTTGAACTCCACTGTATCACTTGAAGTAGTGCCCTTAAATTAAATGTTGGTTACTAGAAAATATGTATATTACAGAACGGTGTGTCGTTGCACAGAGCTATAGTCATTTATGTTAATTTTTTGTGATTTCAGGTTATTTTATCATGGATAACATGACTATCTACGGTCAAGTATGATTTTTCGATTTATTATGAACATAAAACAATTCCATTTTTTTTAGTTGAGCTATCAGTATTGATTCTTTCAATATTTTGTAGATGGACGGAGACTTGAAGAAAACAGTGAGTGTATATATTTTTTCCCTTTTATTTTATGTTCGCATTAAATATAACTTACGATGCTTTATGCAACAGGTACAATTTAAAAAAAAAATAAATGTGGGCATTGTCATTCGAGAAGAATGTGAGTTAAATAGAGAGATACTTGCTCGGGTAATGATATCAACTATTGGTCTGTGATTTAATATTTTCCGGTCCTGTCAATTTTTAATATATGTGTGTTTGATAATTTACTTTTCTACCATTGTTTTAAGGGGTATGTTGAACGCAACCGTAAAAGGAAGGAGCAAGCAATAGAGAGTGACAGACTAATTGCCGATATAAGAAAGAAAAAGGGCAAAGAAAATGTAAGTTCTTTATATTATGATTATGCTACGATTACTTTTATTTTTGTGTTTTGTGAATTTAGGGCACTTATGGTAGATAGGAATGAGTCGGATTCATTCCATTTCTTTGTTTGATGTGACTACCTACATTGGAATGACCTTTTGTTTTGGAATGACTATTTCTACTTAAGCTGGAATGAGTTTTTCTTTCCAAAACCTAAAGAATGCCTATTACGTACATTCATTGTCAAAATAGTTATCCATGCTTATAAAATTCAAAAGATATACTTAACTAAGCTAGCCCTGGATCCCAACAAAAACAATAACACTTAAAGAATTTTGAAAGGCCACAAAAAGACTCCCCACGCAACAAACGTAGAAGAACCAACTAAATCAGTTTGGTGAAAAATAAGCTCAACAATTCAAAATATTTTTTTTTTTTTGCTTTGTATGTTTTATTAAATTTGGTATTTGATCTGCACTTACTACTGTTATTGACCCCAGACTGTAATTTTGTAGAAATGGTTTAGAGATGTTGCATGAGACTTTGAATTTGTATCAAATGATTTTGAGATAATAAAAGCCCGTAATTTGAAAAGATGGGGAATCAACAAGGTAGTTCATAACGATATACCATTTGTATCTAACTTATGTTTTCAACGCACACTGTATTGTTTTCCATGTCAATGTAACTATTATAATTCTTTTTTTCTTTTTTTTACTTTTCAGATTGTTGTGCATTCACCGGGTTGTGCTAAGCATATCGAGATTGACACTTACACATTTTATAAATTGATGATGAAAACTCACAAGAAAATTTAACGAATGATATTTTAATTAAAGGTTTTGGTACTCATTTTTGTATATGTTGATATAGTTTTAATAAATGAAATTAATGTTGGAGTACTCAATTTGGTATAAGTTTAGATCTTTTTAAACATATCTTGAAGTTGACAGTCATTATAATTTTGTTAGTTACATAAATCTGCTTGGAATATAATCAAGAGAGTGCTTCTACTTCTGTAGACTTCAATTAATTAGTTTTGGAATTCATATTTTGTTGTTGTTATAGTCTTATATCATTTTTGTCTATTTTTTGCGGTTATTTGTTAAAGATCAAGAGACTCTTTAATGAATTGAATCTTTACCGTTTTGTGAATACTTGTAAAATTCTTCCCGCATTTTTGTCTTTGTTGTGATATCTATGAATCTGTTGTAAAAATTCCAACCATATCAAATGCCAACCATATCTCAGATTAATTTCAAAATCAAAATCAATAAATTGAAAATATATTATTGTGCCCGTGGAACTAATGTCTTCACTTAAATGTGCATGAAGTACATACATTATAGCTTTCTTATTGGGATTTAGGAAGATTGTTCTCTTTTTTTTTTTATTTATTTATTATATATTTTTGGAAATATAATCACACATCAACCAACTTTTGGGGGCAATCATTTTGAAAGTTAAAATTATTACTAACTTAATTTCTTCATGGATCATGAAATGTCACTCTCCTTCAAGTAATATAATACATATTTACAGCCTATCTTTTTTTTTTTTTTTTTGCAAACAAATTTACAGCCTATCTTTTTTTTTTTTTGCAAACAAATTTACAGCCTAATTATATTGAAGTCATTATACTCTGCATTTTGTTTTCGCCCGTGCCCGCGGGCACGAGTACGTACTAGTTTATAGACATCGAGGCTTCTCAGCAAGCTTGTTTGAATGTTCCCTCCTCTTTTCAAACTAAGAACTGCTCTTACACATGGCACCTCCTCATATTGACACCTGTCCTTTCAGTTATTCCACAACGATTGACACGTGTCCCTTGGTAGTTAATTATTCTAAACAGAATAAACTAGCAAAACTATTGTAACTACTCCCGTATTATGTCCAACTCAATCAATTTTTATGCCACGTCGAATCCCACGTGGCACCTTTGTGCGACGTGGCACCTTTGTATTGGCTGGAAATTTCATCACAAACACACTTACTTTCCATAATAACCAAAATATAAGGAAGCCAAACATTCACAGTAACCAGCCCGAGAATGGCCAAACAAGCCTTAGGCCAATGGACTGTGGACAAATGAGCACGTGATTGAATTAATTTATGATACTTCCACTTTGTCAGCATAACTAGTGATCTCAAACAATGCTTTGCGTGGGGTCCTCCAGATAGAAAACTGATAATGGTAATAGTGCAAAGCACAGAGAGAGCGAGAGAAATTAGAGAGAACACAAATATTATTGTGTAAGGGATGATTTACAAAGAATACAAAGGGTCCTATTTATAACTCTATAATCCTAGAATATATGGGGAATATTCCTAATCTAAACTAGGAATGTAATCACAAGGATATTATATGGTTTATACAATATATATGATATTATTACACAATATATTCTAATAGCCCCCCCTCAAACTCAAGGTGGTAAAATGGATATCAACTTGAGTTTGGAAACTAAATCTTGAAGGCGTCTTGGAGAATGAGCTTTGGTGAAGATATCAGCAGTCTGATCAGCAAAAAAGAAAAATACAAGCCGAGTGGTTCCATTAATTAGATGATGACGCACAAAATGACAATCAATCTCAATGTGTTTTGTGTGTTCGTGGAAAACGTCATTATGAGCAATCTGAATAGCACTCTGATTGTCATAGTAGATAGTAGTGGCAGTGGAGTGAACAACTCTTAAGTCCTCGAGTAACTAGCGGAACCAGAGGAGTTCTTGGGTAGCATCAGCTAGGGCACGATATTCTGCTTCTGTGCTAGAGCGGGCAATGACTATTTGTTTCTTGCTTCTCCAAGAAATAAGAGAGTCACCAAGGACGAAGCAATAACCCGTAGTGGAGCGACGATCAATAGGATCTCCTGCCAAATCAGCATCAGAATAGGCACGAAGTTCATGTAAAGAATGGGCAAAAAAGTGTAGACCATGAAACATAGTTTCTTTGATATATCTGAGAATACATAGCACATCTTCAAAATGGGATGAGCGAGGAGTAGAAAGGAACTGGCTTACAATATGGACGACATAGGCAATGTCTGGTCGAGTAATTGTAAGATAGACAAGACTCCCTACCAGCTGCCGATACAGAGTGGGATCATCAAGACGAGTACCATCCATAGGAGTGAGCTTAGAATTGAGCTTAAGAGGAGTAGGACTGGTTTTATTATCAGTGAGACCTGCACAGGAAGGAAGATCAGAAGAGTACTTTGCTTGGAAGAGGTAATATCCGTTAGTAGTAGAAGTGATTTCGAGTCCCAAGATGTAGTTAAGTTTCCCAAGGTCTTTCATCTCAACATTCTGACTGAGATATGCCTTGAGATCTGAGATGCTGGTTGCATCATCCCCCGTAATAATCATATCATCGACATAGAGAAGGAGTAGAATAGTTCCTTCCTTAGTCTTGCGAATAAAGAGAGTAGAGTCGTAGGAGCTAGAAGTGAACCCGAAGTTTTCAATAATAGTGCTAAATTTGGAAAACCATGCGCGAGGAGCCTGTTTGAGACCATAAAGAGCTCGACGAAGTTTACAGACCTGATGAGGAGAATGATGGTAACCAGGAGGAGGGCGCATGTACACTTCTTCACTAAGTTCACCGTTGAGGAAGGCATTTTTCACATCCATTTGAAATAGATCCCAACAAAAAATTGTTGCAACCGCAATGAGGCTACGAACTGAAGTAAGGCGAGCAACAGGGGACAAATGTCTCCTCATAATCAATACCGTACTCCTGTGTAAATCCCTTAGCAACCAGATGAGCTTTGTAGCATTCAATGGACCAATCAGAGTGGGTCTTGACTTTGTAAACCCATTTACACCCCATAACATTTTTTCCATTCGGAAGATCAACTAAGTCCCATGTGTGATTTTTGATCCAATGCCTGTAATTCATCACTCATTGCTTTTTGCCAAAGCGGGTCAGAACAAGCCTTATGGTAGTTTTGAGGCTCATAATGGGATAAAATGGTAGAAAGAACAAAAAAATCACGAAGACGGACTGATTGTGTTCTTACCCGGTCACTACGACGAGGATGATCATCAAAAGCTGGTGCAGATCCATCAAGCAGGATAGGCAGATCAGGAGAGGGTAAGCTGGATAACTCAAGTTCATTTTCTTCATTTGGGTTTTGAAGTATAGGTGTTGGAATTTGTAGTTCAGGGAAGGGTGAATGGAAAGAGACGAATTTGTATCAATGGTGTCAGGGAACAGGTTAGTGGAAGGATCAGTGAAGAAAACAGGAGTAGTGGCAGGTGAGAGGTGAAACTGGGACAAGGATGAGAACATTTTGTGCTCCCAAAAGACAACATGGCGAGATATACGAAGACGTTTTGAGGAGGGATTTCAACACCGATAACCTTTGTGTTCAATGCCATAACCTAAAAAGTAGCATAGGCGGGCCCGAGGTTCTAGCTTAGTACGTTCATAAGGCTGAAGGAGAATAAAACAAGCATAACCAAAGGTTTTAAGAGTGGTATAGTTAGGTGAATGGCCATACAAACGTTGATAGGGGGACTGATTTTCTATAGTGGAAAATGGAACACGATTCATGGTATAGACAGACGTAAAAGGACCTTCCCCCCAAAAATGTTCAGGACATGATGTAGAGAGGAGTAGAGATGGAACAATATTGAGAATATGTCTGTGTTTGCGTTCAGCATGCCCATTTGTTGGGAAGTGCCAGGACACAACCGATGAGGAAGTGTTCCATGATGACGAAGAAAGTGAGAACTTTAAAGTCCTTATATTTGGCAGCATTATCAGCATGGAAGACTTTGATATGACATGAAAATTGTATTTTGACCATGTTAGCAAAGTCAAAATATATTTGTGGTGATTCAGAACGACTATTCATAAGATAAAGCCATGTACAACGAGAATAGTCATCGACAAAAATCACATAGTATCTAGATCCCCCCATAGTGGTAGTGGGAGAAGGTCCCCAAACATCAGAATGTATTAAGTCAAAAGGCACAGAGGAAACAGAAATACTTTTATTAAACAAAAATGCCGATTGTTTGGCAATTGGACAAGAGAGACAATCAAAATTGTCGTTATTGATTGACCCTAGTTAACCACTAGACACTAAAGTTTTTATACGATCAACAGAAGCATGTCCCAATCGAGCATGCCAGAGATTGAGAGAAGAAGTTGATATAGTAGAGCTTGCCTTTTGAACTGACTGAGTTAGGCCTGATGGAATATGAAGGCTGATGAGTTCAAAGAGGCATCCAGTCTTACGGCCTATTCCAAGAGTCTGTCCCGTCCTTGGATCTTTCACACAACAACCAGAAGCAGAAAAATATATAGTGAGTCCAAGATCACAAAGTTGACCAACAGAAATTAGATTCATTGTGAGATTGGGAATAAAGTAGGCATCAGGTAGAGATGTGTGAGAGGTGGAGATATCTCCAATATGATTGACAGACATATGAGAACCATCAGCAGTATGGATGGTTGGTGTATAAATAGCGGAATATTTGGTGGAGACGATGGTGGGATCAGGTGTCATATGATTAAAACATGCAGAATCAAAAAACCAAGAAGAGGTACCTGGAGTGATATTTGGGGCAGTGATTGATGGACCCTCGGCAATTATGGCAGCACACTTATTTGAACCTTTGTAACTGGACCTGGATTGACCCCCTCGAGATGTGTTGTTATGAACGGTCCTATCGGGATTCTTAAAGCAATCACTTTGATAGTGACCATGCCCTATCGTCTTACAATGCTTACAGACACGGGCATGGGCGAACCCAAGTATAGGTCAGGGGGCTGAACTTTTGGAAATTACATAATTATATGTAATATTTTACAAATTTTATAAATAGGCCCTCCTAAAATTCATACAGGCCCCTCCTGAACTTTTAAAAATTCTAGAGTTACATACAATATTTTATAGATTTTAGACACAGGCCCCCCTGGACTTTTGAAAATTCTAGATTTATATGTAATATATTACAGGTTTTAGAAATAGGCCCCTTGAAATTACATGATTTACCCCAAACTAGGGGTGTTAAACCAATTTTACAGTTTTACACATAATTGTGTATAAGTACACCTAAAAAAATTTGTCTCGGGGGCGCTGACCCCCCCATATAATTTAGGCCCCCCCTGACCAAAAATTCTGGGTCCGCCCCTGGACACGGGTGGGACAGTCCAAGAGAAGGTGACTAGGGAATTTGCAGTAGTTACAGAGGATTGCAGAAGAGTGAGATTGCTGCGGTTGATATTGCTGGTTTTTATTACTGAAAGAGGACCCTCCACGAACTACTAGGACTGCATTGGTAGGGGAAGTCTTGCGACTAGCAAGACGAGTTTCCTCTGATAGAAGCTCGGCAACAACATGCTCCAGTGTAGGTAGAGGAGTGCGATGGAGAAGAGATGCTTGAACGGGCTCAAATTCATCAGTGAGGGCCATGAAAAATAGAATGAGGTGTTGTTGATCCCTATATTCAGAGAACTTTTCAGCATCAGAGGTGTTAGCCCATGTTGGTTCCGAAGAGGCAAGTTGATCCCAGATATAGTGCATTTCAGAGAGAAATGTATTGATAGATTGACCAGGTTGTTATTGCATACGATGTAGATTCTGGAGGAGCTGATATTGGTTTGCAAGATCAGCAGTGGTGTATTGTTTTTCCAGAAATCCCATACAGATTTAGCTGTGGAGAATCTGCCAAATTGAAGGTGGATAAAACTAGTAGAGGTATTTCGAAACCACGTGATGATTTGGTGGTTCTTGTTGTCCCAATCTTCAAGATGGTCAGCGAATTTGATAGCTTCTTCCTCGGTAGCTTGTTTTGGTTCAGGGATATCACTCGTGACGTATCGCCAGAGCTTGCGGCCCTTGAGAAAGCTAGACATAGCCTGGGCCCAAGGTATGTAATTAGTTCCATCCAAAGTGGTGGAAATGGGTTGCGAGACCTTGGTGCGCTCCACAGAGAATAACTGATGATGCTGGTCGGGTCGGGTCGGGTTAGGTCGGGTCGGGGTGATTAGATTGGACTGATTGTTGTGGGTAGTGTATTTCGGGTATTGGATTATGATTTGGAGTGAGTTAAGGGAGGCAATGGTGATGATTCACTGGGTTAGGGATGATTCGGTGTGAGTGGGATGATGGTGTATGGTGATGAGTTGTTGGTATAACAGGTTGATGCGGCTTAGGATGGGGTCTGATATGAGTCATGGTAAATGGTGATTCGACAGACTGATAGTGTGATAGGCAAATTGGTGGATCAAAGTTTGGGGTTAGGTCAAGTTTACGTCTGATCAGAGTGCTATACCTATACTATGATGATGATACTGCAATGATGACGTAGATGATGTCTTGACAGATTAAGACTTTGGTTGTCTATACTACGGACGTGATGATGATATCATAATGATGATGTAGATGATGTCATGTCAGATTAAGTCTTGGTTTAGGTGATGTAAGCGGCGGTTTGATGATGAATTTTGTGGTCTTTGCAAGGTGGTGTTTGGGATTGTTGGTGGTATTAGCAGATTGTGAGACGACAGATTGAGGCTTTGTGCAGGTCACCAAAATTGGTTTGGCTCTGATACCATAATAATGGTAATAGTGCAAAGCACAGAGAGAGCGAGAGAAATTAGAGACAACACAAATATTATTGTGTAAGGGATGATTGACAAAGAATACAAAGGGTCCTATTTATAGTTCTATAATCCTAGAGGTGTCAATCAGGTCGGGTTGGCCCGGCCCGGCCCGAGCCCGGCCCGATTTTTCCGGGCTAAAAGCCCGGCCCGCTAGGCCCGAGCACTTTTGTCCGGTCCGGGGTGGACACCCTTTGTCCCGTCCACGGCCCGGCCCGCTCCTTAGCCCGAAACCCGGCCTGGACCGCTCACCCGCTAGCCCGGCCCAAAGCCCGGATTAACTAGCCGTTGTGGCCCGGCCCGGC
The DNA here is from genome assembly GCA_033977485.1 of Hydrangea macrophylla. NCBI lineage: Eukaryota > Viridiplantae > Streptophyta > Magnoliopsida > Cornales > Hydrangeaceae > Hydrangea > Hydrangea macrophylla. The sequence continues at coordinate 39,104,926 of CM066990.1, forward strand.
CCGTCCCGGCCCGAAGCCCGGCCCGGTAGGCCCGCCCGAGCCCATAACGGCTAGTTTGGCCATTTTTTTAATATTTTTCCACTTTTTACCCCTCTAACGGCTATAAAACGGCTAGTTTTGGGGGTAAAAATGTAAATGTACTTTTTGACTTCCCAAAATGCCCCTTAGCCCATTTTCTATAAATACCAAACCTCTCACAACATATTTTCTCATGCAAAAATCAATTATCTCTCTCTATTCTCTACTTTCTCTATACTACTCCATAAACTACAAGTCTACAAGCACTTCTACTCTACAAGTTGGTGATTCAATTATCAAAGCTCTAATTTGTAAAGGCACTTCTAGTCTTCTACAACTTGAACTTATAAGCTCTCAAGTCTCAAGTCTTATTATAATTTATAGTTGTTCACTTCTTCTTCTACTACTATAAGTTGAGGTAAATTTATTTATTGTTTCACTTCTTTCTTTATTAGTTGCTTATTTAATTGTTAGTATATTTAATCTTTTATATTTCTTTCCCCTCTTTTTTTTTATTTAAAAAAAAAGGCATCTCACTCAAGATCTTCAAAAACTAGGGAAGGCCCAACTTATGACTTTGAAAATTTAGATTATGGGGAAAGAAATGAGATTAATGATTTGGAATTGGAGGATGATGACGACGTTGAAATTATGGGGTCTAATCCATCTGAACCATCTCCTTCAAATCCTAATGATCCCAGTCCCACCACTGAAAGAAAATTAAAATCACCTGTTTGGTTATTTTTTAAATTAAATGACGAAAAAAATGGAGCTATTTGCAAAATATGCGGACTTAAATTTTCTTACAAAGGTGGAGGAAATAATACACTTAAAAGGCACATCATAAACAAACATAAAGGTGCATGGGAAGCAGGTACAGCTCAAGCGGGCGGCCTAGTACAATCCCAAATTTCTGCTTCTACTGGCACAAGTGTTGGAACTTTTCTTTATAATAAAAAAAAAATGAGGGAAGGCTTGGCAAAATTTGTTTGTGCATCCGATATGCCTTTTACTTTAGTTGAAGAAGAGTGCTTTACACGTTTTATTCAAACTTTTTTACAACCCGCCTACCAACCTATTACTAGAAATACTCTTAGAAGTGATATACAATCTGTTTTTCAACAAACCAAAAAAAAATTAATTGAGGATTTTTCTACTTTTAATTGTACAATTGCATGCACTTCTGATTTGTGGACTGGTTGTAATAAAACGGGATATATATGTATAACGGTTCATTTTGTAGATGAAAATTGGAATATGAATAAAAATATCATTGCTTTCCGTGCATTAGACTATCCCCATACTAGTGAAAATATATATAACTATATAATCAATGTTTTTAATGAGTATGATATTATGAAAAAAATTATAAGCATTACTTTTGACAATGCTAGTGCTAATACAAATGCTATTAATATGTTTAAAGATCTTATGCGCCCAATGTTGAATGGAAAATTATTTCATGGTCGTTGTGTATGCCATATCATTAATTTGATTATCCAAGATGGATTAACAAAAATTAATGATCACATACATAAAATTAGAGAGGCAGTGGTCTTTTGTTGTTCAACGTCTAGCCGTCTACAAGCATTTTTATGGTGTTTGTAAACAAAATCGTCTTAATCCAAAGAAATTGCAAACTGATATTAAAACTCGTTGGAATTCTACTTATCTTATGATAGATTCTTGTAAAAAGTATAGTAATATTATTACTCAATTTGTTAATGTTAATTATCCATCACTAAACTTGACTTCAAACGATTGGGAGATGGCATTTGACTTTCATGGATTTTTAGAAGTATTTTACAATGCTACAAATAAACTTTCCGGTGTTTACTATTCTACTTCTTGTTTAGTTCTTATGGAATTATATAATATGGCTCATACAATTCATAGTTATAAACAAAAAAATGACATTTTTATTGATATTTGCGAGAAAATGGAAAAAAAGTTTAAAAAATATTGGTCTAACATTCCACCTGTATTTTACTTATCTGCATTCTTGGATCCTAGAATCAATTTTGATGGTGTTTGTGAAATGGTTACACAAATATCTGAATTGATGCAAGGACCAGATGGTGAGCCTGGTCTAGAAATAACTACTTTTGAAATGGAAAATACTTTGAAATCTTTATTTCGTATTTACTATGAAAAATATACAAATAAAGAAAGTGCTACTTCTTCTTCTACTTCTAATATTGAGTTAAGTTCAGGAGCGTCAGGTGGTTCTTGGGCGAGCCAGTTTCTCAGTCGAAAGAAACAAAAGGGTGTTAGTCAATCATTTGTAAGTAGCTCTAACATTCTTGGTGAATTAAATAAGTATCGAGAAACCGAATGGGAAAGCCGATTAACCAACGAGGAAATGGTCGATTTAAATCTTTTGACATGGTGGAAAGAACATGTAAGAGCTTTCCCTGTTCTTTCCATCATGGCTCGTGATCTACTAACTCCTCCGGCTTCCACAGTTGCATCGGAGTCTGCTTTTAGTGTAGGTGGAAGGGTGCTAGAGGAAAGGAGGAGCAGATTATCTCCTGATATGCTTGACTGCTTGATGTGCTTGAAGGATTGGGACTGTGCACAATATCGAACTCAAAACCGCCAAGATCCTATTCTTGAAGACTTCGCAAATTTGGAAGTTACAGAAGAAAATTGAAGAATGAAGATTTTAAGAATGAATATGAGAGTTGAAGATCATTTAGTTCCAAGCAAATCAATTGTAATACTCCTGGCCCGCATGAGTATAAACTGTGAACGGCTTTTAAAAAAAAAAATGCCAATTCTGTAAAATGTAATCTTTACTTTTTATTATACAAATTAATGATAAGTAATCTTTATTTTTTATTAGACTATAATTTTAAATATCAAATACTAGTAATCTCTTTAATTTTCATTGAATAATAAAATTCTTTACTATTTTTTTTAATGAACTTTTTTTTAGACTTTTAGTAATCACTAATCATTAATGAATAAATCTTTACTTTTTAATATACAAATTATTAAAATTAATGATAATAATCTTTACTTTTTATTAGACTACAATTTTTAAATATCAAATACTAGTAATCTCTTTAATTTTTATTGAATAATAAATATTCTTTACTTTTTTTTTTGAATGAACTTTTTTTACTAATCACTAATCATTAATGAATAAATCTTTACTTTTTATTGTACAATTTATGATAAGTAATCTTTATTTTTTATTAGACTATAATTTTTAAATATCAAATAATAGTAATCTCATTAATTTTTATTGAATAATAAATATTATTTACTTTTTTTTTTGTTAAACAAACTTTTTTTTAGTAATCACTAATCATTAAAGCATAAACAAAACATATATATAAAAAAAATTTAAAAAAAAAAAAAAAAAAGCAAAAACTCCCCCGAGCCCGTCCATGAGCCCGGCCCGGCCCGTCCACGAGCCCGGCCCGGCCCGGCCCGGCCCTAGTGAGCCCGGGCCACCGGTCCGGGGCGGACATCCCCCCTCCCTTCCCAAGCCCGGCCCGGCCCGGCCCGATTTAAGGTGAGGCCCGGCCCGGCCCTCTAGCCCGGTTTGGCCCGCTTTGACCGAGCCCGGCCCGGCCCGTTTGACACCACTATATAATCCTAGCATATGCAGGAAAAATTCCTAATCTAAACTAGGAATGTAATCACAGGATATTATATGGTTTATACGATATATGATATTATTACACAATATATTTTAACAAAAACCATCATAACTTTTAACACTTCGTTTGGATTGAGAGAAACGGAGAGAAGAGAAGAGAAAGGGGGTCACTTTCTCTCCAATACTCTCGTTTGGGAAGTTAAGTGGGGAGAGAAGAGAAGAGAAAGTGGAGAGAAAAGAGAAGAGAAAGTGGAGAGAAAAGAGCTCACTTTTGTTTCTCCCCAAATCGGAGAGAAACTGGAGAGAAAAGAAGAGAACCAATATTAAGTGGTGTATAAAAGACCAATATATCCCTGTATATTTTTGTTTATTCCAACAAATATCCCCAGCATTATATATATAAACCTAAGATACAACATTGGCGCCTCTTCTTTTAGCCAAAAAAATAAAAGTTAATGAAGACACGCGCATGATTGGTTACACTTTACTTGTTGAAAATCCTGCTAAGGCTAGGGCATTCTTTGGTGTTCCATCTGAAGGACGAGTGCCTTTCTTGTATTCCCTACTGCGAAGTGCAAAACTTATTTGAAAGTTCGCTTATGTTCGTGGGATGAACAATAATTAATCTTTATATTTATGCTTAGTTCTGTTAGAAATTAGCTTATTTTTTATTTATTTTCCATCGACTTGACAGAACATAAATAACTAGTTTTCTTGTTTTGTTTTGTTGTTTGTTTTTTTTTTTTTTTTTGGTGATAGTGAACATAAATAAGTTTTAAATTGAAGGATGTTTATCTATTATTATATTATTGTTTCACAATGATAGTGATGGTTTGAAAAGTCTGGTGTGATCTCAAAGTTTTATCACATTTTGAAGGGTTGCTCGGTTTGGAGCAATGGCGGTAGGTGAGTTATTTTTTTGGCTGATAACCGTTCGTTGGTTATTTTGGGAGTTTGTCTTCTTTTTCTTTTTTTTTTTTAATCGAGTGGTGTTTGTCTTCTTGCCTTGTAATGTGGTTGCTTGACAATTTGATTTTTGGGTTGTTATGTTAGCTTATTTGTTTTTTTGGCTGATAATTTATTTTTTTTGGACCTATTTATACGTATTTTGTGTATATTTTGTGTAAATGATATAAATTAATGCTAAAAAAATTAACCCAAAAACATAGGAGGGATGAGGAATTTTATAATTAGCACAAAAATATAAGAGAAAGGGGGCTTAGTATGACAATTTTATAATACTAGGGGGGCTAATTGTAATTTTCAGGAGGGCTAATTGTAAAAAAAAAATTTGTGCAAAGTAAAATTTTTTAAAAACCTAGGGGGGGCTTTGTACCTCTGTATGTCCACCCCTGGTTGAAAGTGGGTTATAATAATCATGGTTTGTAATTGGAATGTCATTATTTGGTAGAGGATAAAAGAGTAAAATGATCGTTAGTACTTTCTTTTCTCTTCTCTCGTTAAAGATAAACAAACATGAAAAAGTCATACTAAGCCCAATAACACTTTCTCTATGAACTTTGGAGATGCGGCTGTGCTCGCCTACGTTCAGCATGACAAACCTTACTCTCCAAACCAAAGGTGATTCTCTTTCTCACTCCTCAATATTTTATACCATATGGTTATCTAATGAATGAGTTAATTTTAGATACACTCCTCTATGCCCTTTTTTTTTTTTTTTTTTTTTTTTTTTTAAATTTTTCAATACACTATCTATGCATATTTTGTTGCGTTAAATTCAAAATTAGCTCAAACTTCAGAAACATTAGTGATGGTAGTTAGGGTGTAAAAATAATTCAAATCGAGGGGAGAGAGAGAGAGAGAGAGAGAGAGAGAGAGAGAGAGAGAGAGAAAAAAGGTTGTGGGTGTTGTTGGGGGGGGGGGGGGGGGGTGGGGGGGTGCGGGGCGGCTTAAGTCCGGGTCAAGCCCGAAGTTTTGGCAGTCCGGATCTAGGCCCTTGCATATCAGGTGGGCCTATCTTTTGAAGCCCAGCTCAGTCCAAGGACTCATCATCCAGTGATCAAGTCCGATCCAAGTCGCATAGAAGTCCGTATGGGTGTCAACATAGTTGGGATATAAGACAACTGATGCAATTCTTCTCCTTTTTATTAGTTTAGACTTTTAATTGATTATTTTGATGTTCTAATTGCTCGTAATACAAGGTAATTTTTTTGAAGTATGATCCTCTACAGCCAATTGGGTGCTCCTAAGTGGGCATCTCCCATGTAGGAATTGCAGAATTACAAAAACAAAAGAAAATTAATAAAAGTAATAATTTTTATTTTTCAAAATGTGAAAAAAAAAATATAAAAAATGAAAATTTTGTGATCCAAGTGCTACATGGATGCTGCCTACCCAACTGCCCCTTTGGGTGTCGAGTATCTGTCCTCGATTTTTTGTGAATCATATTATACTCAAGGGCTTTTTAATACTATTTGTTTGCAAATGATTATTAATACTAGTGGTGAACTCGGTCCGGTATGGTCGGTTTTTTGGAATATTTGATCGCCGAACCAAACAAGTCTGTCCGGGAAGCTCAAACAAGACTTATCAAATAGGCTTTAATTTACAAATCTGTACCCCCGGGAAGCTCAATCTATGCACAATTGATTGACACAAATCATGGGGGTTTCCTATGTAGATTAGGAAATAACTTGCACTTTCCCTTACTCTTCTAGTTGAGATAGGAAACTGTCTGGAATCTTGTGGAGTAAGTCAATAGACGTGCCCTGGTCGCATCTACTGAACGATGAACCTGCGCTGTACTCCTGAGCTGTCAAGATGGCTCGGGATGGCTGAATGGCAGGTGCCCTCTGCGGATGACTTGACATCCCCTTGCTGAGGTGGGCGTTTGACTTTGACCTGATATTTTCATACCTATCAGCTGTCCCCCATTTTTGAAATTGATGTGATGCTTTATCAGATGAGGTTTGAAAATCCGTGCTCCCGTTAGGCCGCTCGGGACCACATCTGGGATATTACTCAGGGCTGGACCCACCGCCTTAGCCACCCAGGGGCTAGACCGGGCGGTATCCCCGGGTACCTAGGGCCGGTAGTTGCCACATGTCAAGGAGCGATTGGTCTGGTCAGAATCCAACGAGTTTTGTGTGAATGTAACCGAACAGTTGCATGGTAACCGGACCATCACATTGTGTACATTAGCGTGCGCCTTTTGAGGCATCACTTCACGTGCTCGAGGAGACAACTGTCAGGTGATTTAGGTCGGAAAATATCTCGACCGTTGGATCTGATTTAATCTGGACCGTTCAAGCTGCATATATATAGGACACTTGTGCATTTCTTCCATTCCTGCTATTCAGAGAAAAAGAATACTTAGCGGTTTAAGAGAAAACAATACTCCCGACCAAGCTTCCCGAGCTCTCCTGTGCCTAATTCTTGTAAGTCTTCGCATTCCCAGCCCTTGTAATTCACTGCACTTTTCTCTCCTTCTCTTCTACTCATTCCCGGGTTAGGCTGGAGAATAGGAATCCATTAGGGCTTGCGAGGGAGTGGACTTTTTCTTTCTTAGGGTCATCTTCCTCCTCAAATCAAGTAGCGCAACAGGGCACAACTAAACCGATTAGGTTTTCCGAGGGTAGTTCTGACCGAGTGCTATCTTACTCTGAAGAACTTGTATACTTTGCCTTTTAGGCTAGTTACCTTGCCTCCTCTGTACCTCAGACTTGGAGTCCCTGACCCCTACCTAGGTCGCTGGTTATTTCCTTATTTAGCCACAAGAGACTTAGAGATGTGCCATTCTAGTTTTGATTCGTCTTCCCGGTTGGAGGACAAACAATTGCGATTAAGGACCCTGGACACAAGTTTAGACCCGCCTTCTGCGAACCCGTTTGACCATTCGAATGTTATACGATGAAGCAGGTCAAGAGACCCCAGTAGCCTTCATTTGTCGGGGCTCAGACGATGATGCGCCGGTCCCGGGTAGTCCTGAAGTGGTATTTTCTTGTGAATTTATTCCTTCCAGCTTGTGTACCCAAGACCTTAGTCGAATTAGGGAAAGGTACGCCATTCCTGACCATTGTTCCTTGGCTGTACACGCTGGGGGGATAACCTCTACCAACCGAGCTTTGTAACTCTTTATAAGGATGCCCTCATGGCTGGCTTTAGCACCCCCTACATCCGGTCGCCCCAGATGTTAAGATCTACTTGGGGATTGCTACCGAGCAGTTAGCCCCGAACGGTTGGAGGTTTCTGATGGGGTTCATCTCTTTGTGGCCCTAAGTTTCGGGTACGAACTCACCCTTTAAGAGTTATTCTGGACCCACTGATCGTTCCTTGTGCATGGGGAGGTCGGGTTTTTCTCTCTAGGGGCCCGATAGGGGAAAAAGATCATCATCAACTGCCCGAGCAACAACAAGGGGTGGAAGAACAAGTTCTTCCAATTGTCCACCTTCGGGCTCTGTGAGGAAGCCCAATGAACCCTATTGAGGACTTCCTAGGCAAGGGAGCTGAGGAGTAAGGCCGCCCTGCATTCCTTTTTCGCTTTCCGTTACTTTTACTATAACCTTGGGACTAACTGTTTTGTGCTTTATTTTGTAGTGGGGTCAGTTGATCCAACGAGTATCCCCGAGGAGTACCAGAACAGGATCCGGCACTTAGCAAGCCTGCCTACAAATTTCTGGAACATGCTGACCCAGTGGGGAGATCAGAAGGTATCTTATGATCCAGATCAGCCCGTTGAAACCGTTTTTCCTCCAATCATCCCTGGTAAGCTTTCGGGTGAATTCTTTAGCCTCGACTACTTTTCATTGATTTCCCGCTCACTAACCACATGATCTTTCCTTTCGCATAAATGGGTCCCTGGAGAGATCCAGAGTTGTTGAGGGCCAGATAGGCCGCAATCGCAGCCGCCGCATGAATGGCAGAAAGAGGGAAGAGACCAGCCGCCAAGGCCACAGGCAGCGACCGCCAGCTCAAGCAGATAAGGCACAAAACGACGACTCACCAGGATCCGGGGGAGACGTCTGTTCCCTGAGTGGTGGCGCTAGACACCGTTCCAGCGATGAATATACCGTCCGGGACAGCGTCGGGAGAGTCAGTAAAAATCCAAGAGAGGGTCAGGTTGGGACTTCTCCCGAGCCAGGTGGAAATGTGTGCCAACATGTCTCCCCAGGCTTTCCAGGGGTGGCTGTACAACCTCTCCCACTTTGTAAGTATTCCCACCTCCTCGTTTTTTGCCCCTCATTTTTTTAGTCTGCTACCCGACTAGTTTATGCTTATTTTTTGCAGGTCAGTTATATAGTCGCTGGAGCCAAGTCCTTCCTGCCCTCCCTGGCCAGGAGGGCCGCCACTGCTGCGGCTGTTGTGTCAAAGGAGCAGGTAGCCTTAGAGGCTTAGGAGACCGCCCTGGCCATGGAGAAAGATAAGGTCAAGGGCTTGGCTCTGGGCCTTGGTGCAGCGTAGGCAGAGTTGGCGACCGCCATGGTAGAACTAGAGGCCGCCCGGGAAAACTTGGTGGTGGTAGAGGCTCGAGAGAAGGCTCTGGCCGAGACGACAGTGCCTGGATCTACCAAGGAGGTCTTTAACGATGGATTCTTTCAAAGCTATGAAGACCTGAAGAGAAGGTTGGCTCGGGATCACCCCGAGTGGGACATCTCGTCCTACGAAGGGATGGACTTAGACTACTGGGATGTGGGTCCTTCCACTGTCGAAGGTACTACTGCCCAGGCTGAACCAGCTAAGGATGTTACCCTGAGCGGGGGTGCTGCCCTGAGAGGAGAAGCTGGAGAGACCAAAGAGGTGGTCGTTGTGGACGACCTTTAGTTTCCAATTTTGAACATCTCTTTTTTTGTTTTTTTTTGGGGAGGCTACTATAATTGCCTCCCATGCATTGTACATTTGTTTGATGTTAATGAAAAGGCCCTTCGAGGCCGCCTTTTGCACCAACCGTTTATATTCTTGTACTTGTATGCCCGTGTTTATAATTGCCCGTGTCCGACCGGTTGCTAGCCTTGCCGAAACCCTGCCTGGAAAAAGTTTCAAGACTATGATCGGTGGAGAACACTTGGTCATTTGGGGACCTGTACTTTGAAGATCCTCATCCAGTATAGTGTAGGATTTTATTCCTGTTACTCTCCGTACAGTTTCTCTGGGTATTGTAAGTACTTTGGAATGTTTTGGAATTCCAACATTCCTATTAGTGCTCTGTATGATTTCCTGTTTTAGTCCAGTATCTCCCTGCCCCCAAGCTTTTGTTAAGGCAGGTGTTGGTAGAGGGAGTGGCCATAGGGAACCAACCTAGAACGTTGGTAGTTATAGGGTATTTTTATGCTTGCTATCATTAGCCACCTAGGGGGATTTGCCCCCATCGTCGGTTATAGACCTAAGCGAAGGCGGTACCTCGGATGAGACCCCGAGGTCTTATAGGCCACAAGTTCGAGTCCGAGGTCTGTTGTGTATCGGGTGTGATCCCGAGGTCTTTTGTGCACAGAATACTAGAAGGGAACACTTTTGTAGCAAAATAACAATCTTTATTTCTTTCGAAAACTTTAATTAATACTCGAGAGAGCTGCAAATTTCCTAATTGATGCCAATCCGTTCTTATCCATGTGTCATTGAAAGTACTTGTGAAGGTGCTGCACGTTCAAAGGGTGAGACATGTCTTGCCCGTTTAGAGTCTATAACCAATAGGTTCCCGGGCGTTTGACTTGGATAACCCGGTAGGGTCCTTCTCAGTTTGGACCCAACTACCCATGACTCGAGACCTTGGTAGACTGGTTTACTGCCTTGAGGACCAGGTCTCCCACCTGGAAGCTACGATGCTTGACCTTACTGTTGAAATACCGAAAGACCCGCTGCTTATAGGCTGCTACCTTCAGATATGCCCGATCTCTTCTCTCTTCTATTATGTCGAGCTCTCCCCTAAGAGCTTCCTTCTTGCCTTGCTCATTGAAATTTGATACTCAGTAAGTTGGCAATCCGAGCTCTATTGGTACCATTTCTTCAAAGCCGTAGGTAAGTGAGAACGGTGTTTTTCCTATTGCTGCTTGCGGAGTGGTGCGGTAAGCCCACTAAAGGGTCGGTAATTCATCTACCTAGAGCTCTTTGGCATTTTCAAGACTTGTTTTAATGGACTGCAAAATTGTTTGGTTCATCACTTCGGCCTGTCTATTAGCCTGAGGATGTTCGGGAGAAGAGTAATGATTTGATATTCTGTAACCCGAACAGAACTGCCTGAATACCGGGGTGTCAAACTATCTTCCGTTGTCACTGACCAGTACCCGAGGTACGCCAAACCTGCTGAGAATGTTTCTTTCGACAAAACTCTCCATAATTTTCTCAGTGATTGTTGCTAAGGGCTCGGCTTTCGTCTATTTGGTATAGTCCACAACGACGATGACGAATTTGACTCGGTCTTTTGCCATTGGAAGGGGACTGACGATATCGATGCCCCATGAGCGAACGACCAGGGGCTAAAAATCGGTGTTTGGAGCTGCTCCGGGTGATTGATCATGTTGGCATGCTTCTAAAACTTGTCACACTTTTTGACATACACCTGTGAGTCTTGGGCCATCGTCGGCCAGTTGTACACTTATAACAGAGCTTTACGAGAGAATGCCCGACCCCCAACGTGATTTCCACACATCCCCTCGTGGATTACATATAAGACTCCTTGAACCTGGGCGGGGTGAACACATCGGAGATAGGGGATGGAGAACCCCCTTTTATAGAGCAAGCCATCGATGAGGTCATATCTGGCCACTCGCTACTACACTCGTCGTCTTCATCCTTTCCGTCCGATAAGCTACCAGTTGTGAGGAGCGTCGTGATCAGATCCATCCAGCTGGGCCCTAAAGCGATTGGTTCAACCTCTATGCCTCCCGAGTTGGCTATACTGGGCTCAGGTAAGTATTCTATTCTTATCCTGGGTAGGTTCGACTCAGAGGATGAAGCAAGGCGGGCTAACCGGTTGGCTCTCGTATTCTCTTCTCTCGGGATCTGCGTGATTAGGAAATCTTTGATCTGTTTGGTAACTGACCTAACCAAGGCCAGGTAGGCAATCATGTTATCTTCCCGAGCTTCGTACTCCTGATTGACTTGATTGACTACGAGCTGGGAGTCACTGTACCCCTAGATTTGCTGCATGCCCATCGAGTTAACTAACTACAATCCAACCAACAAAGCTTCATACTCGACCTCGTTAAGAGGCCTGGAACCTGAACCTTCGTGCATACTCAAGTTGGATTCCTTTGGGTGTGTTCAGGATGATCCCTGCCCCGCTACCTTATTTGTTGGAAGACCCGTCCACATAAAGTACCCGGGTTGGGGTATTAAGCTGTAGACCGGATGGTAGATTAGGAGGGTCAAGCTCTTCGACCGGGTCTTCTGGATACATGAATTCCGAGAGAAAGTCTGCCACTGCCTGCCCCTTGATTGCTGTCCGGGGACGATTGACTACTTCGAATTCTTCCAACTCCAATGCCCACTTAACAAGACTTCTAGATGTCTCGGGCTTGCTCAGGACCTAGCGAAGAGGCTGATCTGTGAGGACCACAATTACATAGGCTTGAAAGTATCGGCAGAGTCTCCGAGCAGAGGTATAACTTTCTCATGGATCTGATTTGGATGGGCAAAGGCAAGCTTCTCGATGCGGGAGTACTGGCTTTCCACGCCCTGGAGTGCTCAGCTAGTATAATAAACTAGGAACTGGATCCCATGCTCCTCTCGGATAAGTGTCGAGCTTACCATTGAGGGTGACACCACTAAGTATAAGAACAACTCCTCCTTTTGTATGGGTGTTGAGAGCAGAGGGGGTGACGTCAGGTACTTGAGTTCCTGAAATGCCTCCTCATACTCTTCTGATCATTGAAAGGCTTTGCGGAGGATTTTAAAAAATGGCAGACACCGGTCGATAGCTCGGGAAGCAAATCTGTTCAATTCGGCTACTCGTCCGGCCAAACTCTGTACTTCTTTGGTCGACTTGGGCGACCGCATGTTAATGATGGCCTGGATTTTTTGGGGGTTGGCCTCGATTCCCCGTCTGTTGACTAAGTGTCCTAGGAACTTCCCGGACGACACTCCAAACGTGTACTTAGCCAGGTCCAACCTCATCCGGTATTTTTTCAAGATGCTGAAGGCCCCGGTCAGGTGCTCGAGATGGTCAGACTTGTCTCGACTTTTGACCAAAAGGTCGTCGACATACACTTCCATTGACTTCCCGATCAACTCTCTAAACATGCAATTGACCAGGCATTGATAAGTTGCCCTGACATTTTTTAGGCTGATAGGCATTACCTTGTAGCAATACATCCCTTGGTCGGTGATGAAGGAAGTCTTTTCTTCATCCTTGGGATACGTGCTAATCTGGTTGTACCCTGAGTAGGCATCCATGAAAGAGAGAAGTGAATGACTGGCCGTAGAATCCACAAGGAGGTTTATCCTTGGTAGCGAATAGCAGTTCTTGGGGTAGGCCTTGTTCAGTTTGGTAAAGTCCACACACATTCTGCACTTCCCGTTACTTTTCTTGACTAGTACCACGTTTGCAAACCAAATGGGATAGTGAACCTCTCGGACAGACTTTACCTTCAGGAGCTTTTTGATTTCTTCGCGGACAACTGCTTGTCTTTCAAGTGCCATGCCGCTCCTCTTCTGGTTGACCGGTCAGGAGTTTGAGTTGATGTTGAGACGGTCAATCCCAGGCATGTCTTCATAGCACCCGGCGAAGACATCCCGGCTCTGTCGCAGAAACTGAATCAACTTCCCTCTAAGACCTAAAGTGCCTATGCTGACAGACCGGTCGGGAAGTTGGGGGTCCAACACAACTTGCTCCAACTCTTCTACTGGGCCTACTCCATCCCTTATGTCCCTGGGGTCCATCTCCTGAATGTTCAACTTTTCTGTAACTGCTTCTCTACGCAAGGAGCTGACATAACAGCTTCGAGCGGTTGCTTGGTCTCCACGCAAGCTTCTGGGACCCCGGGGGGGTTAGAAACTTGATCATCAGGCTATATGTTGACACAACTACCCTGGCTTTATTAAACTTTGGCCTCCCGAGGATGACGTTTTATGCGGATGGGGCCCCCACCACTATGAAGTTTAATCCCAGGCATGTCTTCATGGCACCCGGCGAAGACATCCCGGCTCTGTCGCAGAAACTGAATCAACTTCCCTCTAAGACCTAAAGTGCCTATGCTGACAGACCGGTCGGGAAGTTGGGGGTCCAACACAACTTGCTCCAACTCTTCTACTGGGCCTACTCCATCCCTTATGTCCCTGGGGTCCATCTCCTGAATGTTCAACTTTTCTGTAACTGCTTCTCTACGCAAGGAGCTGACATAACAGCTTCGAGCGGTTGCTTGGTCTCCACGCAAGATTCTGGGACCCCGGGGGGGTTAGAAACTTGATCATCAGGCTATATGTTGACACAACTACCCTGGCTTTATTAAACTTTGGCCTCCCGAGGATGACGTTTTATGCGGATGGGGCCCCCACCACTATGAAGTTTACCATCACCGAGACTTGCTGCGGGTAGGCTCCCATGAAGACTGGCAACTCGATCATCCTAAGTGGTTGTGTGTATGAGCCGTTGAACCCGACCAAAGGAGTGGTAACAGGTCAGAGCCTGTCCCTTGATATCCCGAACTGGTCAAATGCTGAGGCAAATAGGATGTTAGAGGAGCTACCCATGTCGACTAAAACTCTCTTTACCATATAATTGGCTATGGAAAGCATTACTACTAAAGGGTCATCGTGGGGACAGTGCAGGTCTTGTACATCATCAGATGATAACGTCAGCACATTGGTCGATGGGGAGTCAGCTGATTAGACATGCACGATATCTGCTCAAGATGCCCGAGCATGCCACTTTCTGGCCCACTGTGAGTCCCCTCCGCCCAAAGTTCCTCCAGAGATACATTAATTTGATCGAGGGGCTGTGGCTGCTCAAGAGCTCAAGCGTCTAGCCGAGGTCGTCTATCGGTGGTGACGAACTTGGCAAGGTGACCATGCTCGAAGAGCATTTTAATTACAATCTTCAGCTTAAAGCAGTCATCTGTGTCGTGACCATGATCTTTGTGGACCGGTAGAACTTATTTCAGTTTCTCTTCTCGGGCGGGCTCTTCAGCTTCGTTGGTTGTTTGAGCAACCTCTGAGCCTCGGCGGCGGCCATGACTTCATAAATAGGTCGGGAAAGAGGTATGAATGCAATTGGGGCCTGATCCTGACCGCCTCTCTACTGATCCTACTTTGGCTTCTTTCTCGAGCCTTTGCATTTTTGCTTTGGCTTCGGGGAACCATCCTCTGCTTGGCTTGCACATTTAGATTTCAGTAATCCTTTCGTGTCAATGTATTTCCCAACCCTCTTTGAGAGTTCGACCAGGGTGGTTGGCCGGTCATAGTGGAACGACGTGGCGACCTTGGTGTGTTGAACCCCCAAGCTTCTTCTGTGATTGGGACTGTTTCGCTCAAGTTGTGAATTTGAAGATTTTGTTTATTGAAACGGTCAACATAATCTTTTAGGGATTCTTCCTTGCGTTGTTTGACAGCCAGTAATTGGGTTTCCGGTTGTGACCGATCGAGCATTCCCACAAACTGGCTGACGAATAGCTTGTTGAGTGCCTTGAAGTCGTCGACCGTGCGGGGTTTGAAGGCGTGGAACTATTGTGCGGCTGGCCCTTTGAGGGTGCTGGGAAAGGCCAGGCAGATCAGTTTGTCGGCACTTGTCACAAGAGCCATCTGAGCCTTGTAAGTCCGGACGTGATCGATCGGGCTCCCTGAACAGTTGTAAGAATCGAGATGTGGTTGTTTGAATTTCCACGGGATGGGAAATCCTGTGATCCGGACGGTGAAGGGCGACTCAGTTTCGGTGTTGATGTGTGTAGACACTGATCGGGAGAGAACTAATCCTATTTATACGCCTTAACGAACATTTGTTAGTACTTTTTTTTATCCTGTTTTTGTATATTTTTACTCCGTTTTCTAGTTTCTGACAGGTTTTGGAAGAAATCAACTAAACCAGGCTAAACAGGGTGAAAAAGCAGAGTTAAAGAAGCTGAAAAAGCCAAGTCGCTCGCGCGACCCGCGCCCGCGAAGAACCAGAAATCGCTCGCGCGATCCGCTCGTGCGAGATCCCCAGAATTGCTCGCGCGACCCGCGCGTGCGAAGAGCCAAATGTCGCGCTCGCGCGATATGTGTAAAAACCAAAGTTGCGTATTTCAGTATACTGAAGACTCCTGTGCAAACGAAACTGCTAAACGACGTCTAGACTGTAAATTACATCAGTTTCAGTTCGTTTCGGGTTGGGAAAGCTTCCAAAGCTTGTGTAAACTCTATATATATTTAGTTTTTATAATTTTGAGAGGTTGGCAATTATTATACACACATACTTCCAGCCATTGAAGGGAGGGAAGCAAGGAGAAGAAGAAGAAGACCAAGGGTTTCCATGGCCTCCTCCATCAACTACTTGCCATCTATCACTTCCATGGACGGCTAGATCATAGATCTAGGGTTTCGATGAAGCCCTAGACGAGTAATAGGGAGTTGTTTATGTTTTTACCTTAGTTTTATTATGTCTGGATGACAGTCACATGTTTAGAGGATTTTTATAAATAAATCGTACTTCTATTGATTAAATCATTGCTTTCAGAATTTATTCTTGTCTTAGATCTGTTTTGACTGTGATGTGCTCAACGATCTATTCTTGCTGTGCTTGTTTAGATTGTTTACATGTGATGGTGCTTTATTGATTCGTGCTATCAAGTATCCGAATAGTCCATGCCTAGGTTAGACGGATTAGATCGCAACCCTAGTTTAGTGTGGGATAATTCGTGCTAACCGAAGATGGATTATGTTGGTGCTTGAACCATGAATATCTTCTTGTCGGAGGGATTGGGCTTGTAGCTACAATTCCCCATTATCATCCAACTTAATAAGCTAAAGTAATTCATAAATATTCCTTGTTATGAAACTAGTGGTGGATTTGCAATCCTAGGTTCCCTTAAATATTATTTAAAACAACTTTAATTGCTTTCATAGTTTAGATTTATTTTTATTGTTATTTAGTTTAATTCAAACCAAATCAAAAGCCATTTTTCTTAATTAATTAGACTTAGGTTTTAAAATTAAGAGCTGTAGTAATCAATCTCTGTGGGTTCGACCTTTACTTCCACACTGCAAATCTTTTGAAAAGTAAAGAATACTTTTATATCTTGATATTGACAACATCAATTTTTGGCGCTGTTGCCGGGGATTGCATTACTACCTTTAGTTTTATAATCTTAGTTTAGTTAATTTGTAAATACTAAATTAGTTTTTATTTTTCTTATTTTCTGTTTTTGGTTTTAGTTACTAACTTGTTCTTTTATTTTGTAGTCAACGTTTCTGAGTGGAGTAGCTAATTACATCAAAGGAGCTTACGCAAATAAAATAAATAAAATAAAATAAATTGCTTTCTTTGGAATTCGCTTTAAACCACTGTAAGTCAGGGCGCTGTGACGCACTATTTGCATTAGTTTAGGGTTAATTGCACTGCATTAGCTAGGATACCCGGGGCGCTGGGCTTGACGCGGTCATTGCATTACAGGATAATATTCATGCATCACAGTAGTTGAGTGCTTGTTATCGTAGTTGCGTGATTGCTATTTGTTTTTTTTTTGTTGAGTCAGTTTTTGTTTTTAGTTTATTTTCTTTTAGTTTATATTAGGTACACGTTCAAATAAACCGGAATTAAAACCTTTTGACTCTGAACTTGAACGTACATTAAGACTTAACAAGTCTTCAAACTTAACTTCTAGAAAAAGGTTTTTAATAGACGACGATTCGACATCAAAACCAACGTCTTTATTTGAATCTGAAATACGTAGTACTCTTACAAGACTAAAGAAACCACGCTTTCATAACATAGAACCGATTAAAATGGCAGACATTGGAAATAATAACGATAACAATCAAAATAACAACGGAGATAATTTGAATAATCCTAATATACCACCACCTCCTCCACTTAAAGATTATTTTATTCCAACGACTTACACGCCACAAACTTGTATTGACTTACCGGAGGCGACGACATCTCACTTTGAGATAAAGTCGTCTACCATCTCGCTACTTCCATCTTTCCATGGCCGTTTAAATGAAGATCCATATAAACACTTAGGAGATTTTCAAGATATATGTTCTACTTTGAAAATCCAAAACTTAACTAATGATGAATTAAAATTGCGGCTCTTTCCATTCTCTTTAAAAGATAAAGCGAAATATTGGCTTCAATCTTTGGAGCCAAACACAATTAGAACATGGGAAGACTTACACACCGCATTTTTACAAAAGTTTTTCCCGATTATGTGTACGAATCAGATAAGAAAATCTATAACTAATTTTGTGATGCAAGATGGGGAATCACTCTACGACACGTGGGAAAAATTTAAAGAATTATTACGTTCGTGTCCACATCATCAGGTTCCTAAGTGGCAGTTGGTCCAGGTCTTTTACGAGGGACTTATTCCTTCGGTCCGTAACACCGTCGATGCTGTTTGTGCGGGTACCTTCCTACACAAAAGTGCTGATGAGGCCTGGAAAATTTTTGAAACGTTAAGCGAGAATTCGATGCACCAAGCGGTGTCTGTCCGTTCTGAGGGATACCCACAACCTAAGAGGGAGGTAAAGTTCGAGTCAAGTCAATCAATTGAAATAAAAGAACTATCTAACAAACTTGACCGACTTTTAACAATGAACCAAACGACAGCCTCACCCGCTCGTGAAATTTGTGCATTATGTTCTGATCCTTCACATTCGATACTTGCATGTCCATCGGCGAGTCAATTTCTGGAATTCGTGGAGCAACACATTAATTCTATTCAACAATACCCACGAAATAATTATAATGCAACTACTAATAATCCGGATGCGCCATGGAGAAACCATCCTAACTTCTCATGGAAAAATAATAATAATAATCCTAATGAGGCGACTAATTTTCCTAATGCATATCAACCTCAGTTTCAACCTAATCAATACCAACAACCGCATCCTAATCCGAACCCTCCAAGGGGTAACATTTTTGAGGAAAAGGTGTTGGCATCCCTTAATAAAATTGAAACGCAAGTACAGGCACAAGCACAAATAGTGCACTCTCATACACAGTCCATTGCGAAGCTTGAATCCCAAATGGGACAACTAGCTACTGTAGTGAGTCGTAGAAATGAGGGGACGTTGCCTAGTCAAACAATTCAAAACCCTAAGGGACAATATGAGGTTAAGGGGTCGAATGAGCAAGTTAACGCCGTCTCAACTAGGTTGACTACACGAGAGGAAGAAGTAATAGAAATTCCGAATGAGAACGTGAAAGATATGAATATCAACTCTAATACGAAGAAGGGTGAGGACGTGAGTCAAAATAAGAGAGAAAAAGAATCGGTCCCAACGAATTATATTTCGAGAATGCCATATCCACCTAATGTTGAGGAGCCGTCTAATCTTACAAATAAAAAGTCTAAGGTTAAGGATATACTCGAGGTATTTAAACAAGTTAAAATCAATATTCCTTTCCTCGACGCTATAAAACAAATTCCCGCTTATGCTAAATGTCTAAAAGACCTTTGTACACAAAAGCGCAAAATACGTAGTCATACTCCGAAAAAGGTCTTCCTCGCGGAAAAAGTAAGTTCTATTTTTCAACACTCACCTCCAAAGTATAAGGATCCTGGTACGCCAACGATTTCATGTGTCATAGGTGACACTATCATCCATAGGGCTCTCCTTGACTTAGGTGCTAGTGTTAACCTCTTACCTTATCATGTCTATAAACAACTAGGTCTAGGTGAACTGAAACCTACGGCCGCTACAATACAATTAGCGGATCGTTCTATTAAAATACCTAGAGGAATCGTCGAGGACGTCTTGGTTAAGGTTGATAAATGCTATTATCCTGTAGACTTCATGGTCCTTGACACTGAACCCGTGCTAGATGCTAGGAAACACATTCCTGTCATTCTAGGCCGTCCATTCTTAGCCACAGCTAACGCACGTGTCAACTGCCGGACGGGGGTAATGAAAGTGTCGTTTGGGAACATGAACTTAAAATTAAATGTTTTTAATGCTGCTGATCAACCTCCTAAAGACGACGATTACCTATGTGAGAAGGAAGGTGAGGTAAGACGGAATATTGAGCCTAACAAAGCAATAAATGTGAGTAACGACAAAGATATAGCGGATGATGAGTGGATGAACCCTAATAATCTGGACCCTAATGCTGAATATACTCGAAAGGTAAGAACTCGATCTGAACATACTGACAAATCGTCGATTGAATTAATTCGAAGCGATGTGATTTCTGCTTACCATCGAGCTCTACCTGACATCCTTAGGGGTACAAAATCCGAGTTACAGCCTCCGTAAGTCTTGAGATAGAACGGTCTAGCTGAAGACGTAAAAGTTAGCGCTTCTTGGGAGGCAACCCAAGCTTTATTTCGTTCGTTTATCTTATTTTTGAGTCTGTTTGAGTCTGTTTTGGATATTCTGGACAGGTTTGGGGGTTAGAATTAATTTATTTTAATATTGTATACATAATTTTAGCTAAAAAATGGAAAAAAAAATACCATTCTCGCGCGCGCGGCCCGCTCGCGCGAGACGTCGCTCGCGCGGCCCGCTGGAGCGAGAATGTGCCTTAGTGTTTTTTCTTTCGTTTTCTTATTTTGAGCCCTCAGGTTCTCCTCGCGCCTGATATCGTGGGCGCGAGGTACCTCGCTCGCGCGAGATTTTTGAAAAAAAAAAAAAAAAAAATTTTTTGGTATTCGCGCGCGCGACGGCCGCTCGCGCGATACCCTATTTTTCTGATATTTTCTTTTGTTTTCCCTATCAGTCCCCCACACTTGTTCTGATAGTTTTTACTTTTCTGTTTTTCTTTCATAAGCACTTTTAGATCTAGTCCTTTGTTGGTTTCGTAGTTTTAGTTCTGTTTACTTTCTTTTATAGTTTATTATCTTTTTGTTTTCGTACTTTCTTTAGTTTTATAGTTTATTTAGTTTAGTTTAGCTTAGTTATAATTCTTTTCGCTGTTTTTATTATTTTGTTTGTTTAATTTTATTTTGTTAAGAAGTAACAGGTACCATTGAACTTTATAGCCATATTCATTTGTGTTCACCTGTTCTATGCTTGTCAAGATCGAGGTGCTATCGTTCCTTCCTTATGTACTCTCCTTTCTTTCATTTTATTATTTCATTGGGGACAATGAAAGGTTTAGGTTTGGGGGTATGCACACACATGCACATTATTTTATGCAAAATTTTAAAATTTTTCAATAAGTGTGTTTAAATAAACGATGATTACCGATGTTTTGCAATCTTCATTTGATACTTCTTGTTATGTAACTTTGAATTGTTATAGAATGGTAAACAAGAGAAGATGTGATTAAACATTTGTTGAAGTTATGATATGACGTTTTAAGTTATGTATTGTTTGAATCGTAGTTTTATATCATAGATTTGCACATAAACTTATGCACTGCACGTAGTCTCTTGAATGCATGTTGGTTGTGAACTATAATATGATTCGGATTTCTAGATAACACATGGTGGAGACTAAGCCCGGTGAGCTTTTGAGCCTATCTTTTCATTTTAGAGGGTTATAAATACATTGTGTTTGTCGAATTTCATTGAAATAGCGCATCTACTTGTTGTTTAGTCTCATTATTTTTGTCTTGGTTGATAGTCAATTTAAAATAGTTGTTACCATGCTAAATAATCTTCCGTCGTAATTATTGAAGAACCGTATCACCATAGGAAATGATGGTAGGCCCTCTTTGTTTACTACCGACTGAAGAATTATAAATTTCCTTAGTTCGCCCTTTGAGCCGTTAAAATGCCATTTCTTTCTTGCTTACCATTATCCTGGTTTTTGCTCCGACTTGACAAATTTGGAGTTCACCACTGAGAGATTTGTCACCTTTTAGTAGTGTTAAGGTGATGTGTTGAAAAAGAAGAGGAACATAAGATGCTATTGGGATAGTTGCTTTGTACCTTAATGAATAATCATTCGAAGAACAAGAAAAGGAAAAGGAAAAAGAAGTATATTGAAAAATAAAGAAGAAGAAGGTTGAAAAGGAGAAAAATGAATGAAAAGGAATGAAGAGAAAGAAAAGATGAAAGTTTGTAGAAGAAGAATGAAAGAAATCGAACATGCCTTACAATGCCATTCTGAAACTACTTGATATATCCATTCTATCCTTTTTCCATTACCTGAGCCACAATACAACCTTTGAAAAGTCCTATTTGATCTTAGGAAACATGGTTCGGATATGAAAACGATGGGAGGGGGATTAAAACATGGTAATGATTAATTTTTCTTGATTGTTGGCATCCTATCCATGATACTACTGTTCTTTCATGTCATGCGTCTTTTTTGAGTCATATGTGAACATTTCTCGTTTTGAAAACGTATTTCTTTTACTCACATATACTAGATAAATTACACCTGTTTCTGAGTGTTTCATTTGAGAGTGTAATTAATTGTGAGATTCGTAGTCGAAGCATAGTTGGATGGTTATCCGATTTATATTCCAAGTTCATGACATGTGCGTGTTCATTGGACTACCACATCACACATGTGCAATTGTATGAGGAACTCTATTGATTTATACGATGCATGTGCTTGAGATTGTTTTTCATGATTTAGGTGGATGTTTCATTATGTTCCTTTATGTTCGTTATTCTATTTCAAATCATTGTTTTATAATAAGGAGTATTGAATGTTATGTTTTTGTTTTTTATAAAAATTTTTAAATTTACAAGTTAATAAAGATGATTGTGGGTGACTTGTTGACAAGAACCCTCACGAGACTTTACTCGTCCGACTAGGGACACCTAGAGGTTTAAAAGGCTTGTTGCATACGCTAAATGCAATCGTGATCCATACGAAAATGGAATAGATTTTTATTAGTAGTTTTTATTTTAGTTTTGCTCGAGGACTAGCAAAATGTAGGTTTGGGGGTGTGATCGGGAGAGAACTAATCCTATTTATACGCCTTAACGAACATTTGTTAGTACTTTTTTTATCCTGTTTTTGTATTTTTTTTACTCCGTTTTCTAGTTTCTGACAGGTTTTGGAAGAAATCAACTAAACCAGGCTAAACAGGGTGAAAAAGCAGAGTTAAAGAAGCTGAAAAAGCCAAGTCGCTCGCGCGACCCGCGCCTGTGAAGAACCAGAAATCGCTCGCGCGATCCGCTCGCGCGAGATCCCCAGAATCGCTCGTGCGACCCGCGCGCACGAAGAGCCAAATGTTGCGCTCGCGCGACCCGCTCGCGCGATATGTGTAAAAACCAAAGTTGCGTATTTCAGTATACTGAAGACTCCTGTGCAAACGAAACTGCTAAACGACGTCTAGACTGTAAATTACATCAGTTTCAGTTCGTTTCGGGTTGGGAAAGCTTCCAAAGCTTGTGTAAACTCTATATATATTTAGTTTTTATAATTTTGAGAGGTTGGCAATTATTATACACACATACTTCCAGCCATTGAAGGGAGGGAAGCAAGGAGAAGAAGAAGAAGACCAAGGGTTTCCATGGCCTCCTCCATCAACTACTTGCCATCTATCACTTCCATGGACGGCTAGATCATAGATCTAGGGTTTCGATGAAGCCCTAGACGAGTAATAGGGAGTTGTTTATGTTTTTACCTTAGTTTTATTATGTCTGGATGACAGTCACATGTTTAGAGGATTTTTATAAATAAATCGTACTTCTATTGATTAAATCATTGCTTTCAGAATTTATTCTTGTCTTAGATCTGTTTTGACTGTGATGTGCTCAACGATCTATTCTTGCTGTGCTTGTTTAGATTGTTTACATGTGATGGTGCTTTATTGATTCGTGCTATCAAGTATCCGAATAGTCCATGCCTAGGTTAGACGGATTAGATCGCAACCCTAGTTTAGTGTGGGATAATTCGTGCTAACCGAAGATGGATTATGTTGGTGCTTGAACCATGAATATCTTCTTGTCGGAGGGATTGGGCTTGTAGCTACAATTCCCCATTATCATCCAACTTAATAAGCTAAAGTAATTCATAAATATTCCTTGTTATGAAACTAGTGGTGGATTTGCAATCCTAGGTTCCCTTAAATATTATTTAAAACAACCTTAATTGCTTTCATAGTTTAGATTTATTTTTATCGTTATTTAGTTTAATTCAAACCAAATCAAAAGCCGTTTTTCTTAATTAATTAGACTTAGGTTTTAAAATTAAGAGTTGTAGTAATCAATCTCTGTGGGTTCGACCTTTACTTCCACACTGCAAATCTTTTGAAAAGTAAATAATACTTTTATATCTTGATATTGACAACATCAGACACCCCGATTTTGACCAAACGTCAAGCCCAGGGATTGGTTACCTCTAGAAGACCGATGATGACGAAGATCGGTAAAATTTGAAGGTTTTCCAAAAAATTTAAGTTCTTCAAAGATTCTTCAAAACAAAATTCAAAAATCAAAATAAGAGAGAGAGAGAGAGAGAGGAAAATTGGGTACTCGGGGGAAACCCGGACGTTGAAGAACATGTGAGAAAATAAGTCTAAAAAATATTATTCAGAAAGAGATATAATATGAAAGAAGTTTTCAAAAGAAAAAGAGGAAAAGAAGTTTTCAAAAGAAAAAGAGGAAAAGAACTTTTCAAAAGAAAAGAAAAATAAAGGAAATGAAATAATAGTATATACCATGTATATAGGTGTATCTTAATAAAGTACACTACATATATAAGTACATTAGTATATACTTTGCTAATAATTAAAATTGTAGTAATGTAGGTTTTCAAAATTCAAAAGAGGGCAAAATTCTGTTAGCCCCGGTACGCGGGAAAGCCGGCGGAACTCAGTCATTCAACGAGTGCCGCCCGGCATTCAGTGAATGCCGCCAGCAGCCATCGAGTGCTGCGAACTATAACAGACTGCTTTTCTCACATATTCTAGAAGAAAACTTTGCACATGAGTTTTTACCCGAATTTACCCATTTAACCTTGAATTGGTGGTCTATATAAACAAAACCTTCATCTTCATTTGGGGAGACTTGAATGAAGAGAGAGAAATACAGGAGTTATATACATACATTAGAGGAAGAATATAGAGTTTTTCTTGAAGAATTTGAAGAATTAAAGAAGAATTTGAAGATTTTTGGAAGAACTTCCCAAGAAATTGAAGAAATCCTTGAGGTCATAGAGGTAACCTCTCAATCCTTGGTAGAATTAGGTGAATTCAATCACAAGTTCATAGTTCTAGGAACTTTGCACATTTTCAAAACCACTCTTCCTACCCCATTTCATCACATACCACTTAGAGCTTGTGATTGAATTTCATAATGTTTCATTAATTTGGATCCAAAATAGAGCTTTGGATTTATGAATAAAAGAGCTTTTGACTTGAACTTTTCAAATAACCTTTGATTTCCTTTCTTTTGTTTATATTCTTCTCAAGAGATCTATAAGATCTTCAATATCTCATTAGATTTCTTTGAGTTTGATCCTCTAGTCCCCTATGATCCTATGATTTATATGGGGATTAAAGTGGATCATGGTCATCTCTACATATAGATGGTTGAGTTCAAGTCTTAACCCATGACTTGAAATCTCCTCACTAAAAATCTTATGGAATTCATGCTATATTCCATAGAGGTTTACGTAGTTGGGATTTCATTTGGTCTCCAAGGACCATTAACTTGGTAGGAGAAATAATAAGATGACTCTATATCCTTCAAGGATCATACATTTGAGAGAAGAATTGGATGTAGATTTTCATTTAAAATAAGTAGGACCTTAGGATTCTCTTGCTAGATCTCCAATTATGAGATCTATGATAGGAATCCATCAAGGTTAAATCTAGGGATTTCTCCCTATTTCATTATTTGTCCCAATAATCATAATCATACTCGATTCTAGTCCTTTCTAGGATCATGGATCAAGTTGGTTTTTTAACTATGAACATTAATCTAACAAAGGTGCAGTGAATCCATAAACCAATTGTGATCAAAGATTTTCTATAGGATCATGGTTCATTGGAATTGGATGAGACCAATTGGAGGATGTTCATAACCCATTTAAGTACCTCTGTAATTTTTGTTTTGGTGAAATTCCATGTCTAAGATGGTTTGGTCTTATGATTTCAAAACATGCAACTCTCTGTCCAAAATTTCAGAACAGTATGTCCATTTTGAGATTAATAAATCAGAACCTTAATAAAGTTTCCCGGGTCTCTAATAATTCTTTCTAAGTACCTTAATGTGTTAGGGAGATACTTTAAAAAGATCTAAGTGTTTCTCATTTTTTTTACTATTTTTAGAAAGTCGTACAAGATCTCTGGACAGAGAGTTGCAGATTCCTGAGTGATGTTTAGTGTTTTCCATATTCCCAGAGATCTAACCGTTCAAATCTTGATTTTCCTTTTGGGTTATAAACTAGACTCATAGAGGCATATCATATCCAAAAATCATTAAGATTTAACCGTTGGAAGTATGGTTTTTCTACCTTTTAAAATCTGGTCTGCTCTCTGTAATTTTGGAAAAACAGTCACTGTTTTGTCTATTCTCATTGATTTTAACTTAGATGGTTTCCTAATGTCTTGGAACCTAAATCATGTTTTGAATAATGATAATTTAGCTTAAATCCAGAGACTAAGTGATCCAAATTAGTGAACAAATTAATATCTCATTCTTGTTCATGATCATTCATTCATTTATGTATGTTGATGCTTATGATTAGAACTAGTTCTTGAATAAAATTAGGCTTAGTTAAACCTAATTGAATGTAATAATGGATTCCTTATGATCATATTGGGATTATATCACCCCTATATGGACATTACATTGGCTCCTAGTTGAGGCTTGTACATCTATAAAGGCGCTATGACTCCAACTAATCAAAAGGAATTCATAATTTTGTCAATTCTTTCCATGCTTAATAGATCTAAGCTAGAGATTTAGAATCGATTATTTAATGTCATATTATTATGTGAAGCATGTGGACTAACCCTTGTTTTGTAGCACTTTGGAGGTATGACTTCCCATCTCTTCTCTAGTTTATTTCATTTATTGATTTTCGACTCCATGCACGACACCTTAGCTTAGGTCTGGCCTTATGTGTATATGTGATTAGAGACATTTTTCCTAGGATTTCTATTCTTTGTATGCATTGCATGTTTCCCATTTGACGGCTAGATCCCTGGTAAGTTCTCTAGTTCCCTACTTGCACATCATTTTGCTTGCTACTTGAATTATGTGGCTTATGAATGATATTTTAACGTTAGCAATTTTGCACACTTTTTGACATGCTTGTGATATGTATACTTATATCTATGTATTAGTTGAGGGCATGCTTAGATTAATAATTTGATTAAAAAGGATGATGAGTAGAGGCCTATCACGAGATAGGATGAAAGAGGGTGTATTAGTCCGTCGGGCTCCTTCCCCTTTCATTCCATAATCCCCCGACCCAGATTATCTTTGGTTTCGCGAAAGATCAGTTTACTTTCAAAATGGTTTCTTGATTTCCCTTTAAAAATTAAGTGGCGACTCTTTGACTTTGAATTTGAAGTTTGAAAGAAATGTTTTAAAAGTTTTAAAAGTGGGCCCAAATGCCGGTATCCACAATGTGGTCTTGACCTAGCTTGCGGTTCAACCTCTTGATTTGTTTCTGCAGGTCCTTGATTTAGGCCTTGATGCCCTCCCGATCGTTCCTCTGTTCTGAATCTTGGCGATAGGTTGGGTCAGATGAAGATGCCTCCTCTTCAAAGTGCGCTGTCCTTTGGGACAGGGCTTGGCTACGACTCTGGTTAATCGCGTGCCTAAGATTTTCCGACTTTTGGCCGGATGGTCCTAGGCTGATTCCCGGGTCTGTCGCTCCTCCCCGTCCCTTCTGGCAGCGTGTCTCTTGTTGATGATATCTTCGGCGTCACCCTTTCGATTTAGACTAGTCTGGGTACGTAGTAGGGTTCTTATGGGATCCCTGCCACATTCATCATTCCTGGGTTGTCCAATCGCCTGGAAGGCTAGTGCAGTACGAGTACTTCGTCGGGTCGGTTCGGGCATCCGAGCGTGCTCGTTGTTCCCGTCTTGTACCTTGGTTTGCTGAGGCTTATCCTGTTGGGCCAGTGGGACTTTAATCTGCCTCTGAGTTTGATGCTAGCTCTCGAAAAGCTAAGCTAGTGCCGTAGTGACCAACTCTAAAGTCGTGGAGGCGGCCGGTTGCCCGGCCTATGAGTCCGCCGACCCGTCGGAGCAGCCGTCTTCATACCTTTTTTTGGCAGCATGTTGATCAGTCAATGATTTATTTGGAGAAAGCTTGTCACTTCCCACAGACGGCGCCAAGTTGATGATGCCAAAAATTGGTCATAAAGTAAGAAAAGAAGAAGATGAAGACAAAAAGGTTTGTATGTGGTTCGACCCTGTTAATTAAGAGACCTACGTCCACGGGTGTGTCGGAACACTTTTACTAACAGATTACCGTCGACTCTTGGTGAACCAACAAGGAGGACTGTAGTACCAGAAACCGACCGGGTATATGAGTAGGAATGTTTTGTATTGCTATTCTATAAAGTGAGAATGCGATCCCCTCTAATGGGGGTGAATGGTCCCTTTTATAAGTGCAGGAGACCACCCATACAAGGCAAGTGAGCTGATTGGGAAGCTCAATCTATTTATAATTGATTAACACAAATCATGGGGGTTTCCTAAGTGGATTAAGAAATAACTTGCACTTTTCCTTAGTCTTCTAGCTGAGATAGGAAACTATCTGGAATCTTGTGGAGTAAGTCAATAGACATGCCCGGGTCGCATCTACTGGACGATGAACCCGCATCGTACTCCCGTGCTATGAACCCATACCGGGCGGTCTTGGCCGGACGGCTCGGGATGGCTGAATGGCAGACGCCCTCTGCAGATGACTCGGCATCCCCTTGCTGAGGTGGCCATTTGACTTTGACCTAATATTTTCGTACCTATCAATTAGTATTATTATTTATGTATTTAGAGTGTGTACAATTATAAATTGTAGCAACAAATTACCCTTTTGTTAAATTGAAATACCAAATTACCCATTTACCTTTTGTAATCACCATTGTGTGCATACATATACATATATTCTTTTAACATATACAATTACTATTTTGCCTGTTATAAAGTACCTATTTGTTATAGTTTAAATTGTGTATAATTATAAATTAAATTACCAAAGTACCCTTTTTCTTTTGTAAATAACCCATTTGTATATATGTGTATTTATACATATTATAATTTTTTTGTTCAAAAAATTTGTTAATTAAACGAAGTGTACAAATGTATAAGGGGCACAGCCCAAGAGACACAACAATGCTAAAAAAAACGGAATGAAAGGCTGAAAAGGTCTAATATAATAGAGAAACACAAAAACACAACCAACCATACCCGCAAGGCATAGGCAAAAAACACTATGCAAACAAGAGTGATACTATGCTTCCCAAATTTTTATCCCAATTTAAATTCCAAATAATGTAACAGAGGAACCACATTCAAACAAGATGGGATCAACATCCAATCAAGTTTCGGTGAATCCCCTGCATGTCATTTGGGATTTGAAATTGGGATAACAATTTGGAAAGTGTAGCATTTACCGCAAACAACACAACAAGCAGTCTAGCTCTGAGTTTTGAGCTATCACAAGTCAACAAATGTGCATTAAACCACATGTGACAAACAAAGCATGTCACACCACATACTTGATGCCCTGGAAAAGTGGACAAAGGACTGAATATTAAAAAATTTGCACTGCCCAAGGACTTTTATAAACTTGAGATAGTATCCTCTACAACGCGCACACAAGCACGTGAGGGAAACCCAACTTCTTCAACTGCATCTTCATCCTTAGGTCTTCTTGATCATCTAAAGTAACACCACCTCATCGTCTTCAGCTCCATACTATGACCAAACCAGCAGCACCCTTTTCACAGTTAAACCCCAGAATTGGGAAACCAGGAAAAAGACCCCATTGCCAAAAGAATGGTAATTAAGAGAAAGCAGAGAAAATAACCTCCCACCAAAAACCTCCCCAATTACTTCAAGAACGAAGCTTTCCGATCTGACACGAAGATTGATTTGACCCCAACATCAAACTCCACAAAGAAGAGCAATCTAAAGTCAAAACCCCATCAAGGCTGATCAAAGGAAAACCATTGGTAAAGAAGGAGAAGAGAGGAAAATGGAGACCACCCTAGCTTCAGAGAACCAAAAACTCCCTAGATTTGAGACTCAAGAGCAACCAAAATAGGTTCTGAAATGACCCAACAACAGCGCCCCCAATCTCCTCAACACAGATTAGTAAAGAGTGAGAATAGGAACGAGAAGGAAAGAAAACTCCACCCTACAACCCGAAGCTCATTTCCAAATCCAAGGCATCAAAACACACACCAAATCTGACAAGAAGCTCAACACAAGGCTGGCAATATGGGTTTTTAAAAAGGCCCCCAAAAGAGCAGCCATGAAAATGGAAGGTGAGAAACAGGAAAGGGAGAGAGGTGGGGGGTTGGATGGCAGGAAGGAGAAGAAAACAAAGAGGGGTGAAGAACAGAATAACGAAGAAGACACATGTTGACCAAGCTTAAAAGATAGATATATGAAAAACAATGGTCAGCAAAACAAATCCAAGAAAACAACCCCAAACGCGACCAAATCGCTGTAAAAGAACTTGTAGAAAATCATACGCACATATGCATATGAGTTGGTTATAGGTGTCTTACCTAGCGGAATTACCCAACATATCGAATACGGTGATGTTACAAACCCAACAAGATCTCCCACGAATTGTTGCTCCTACAAAACTTCCGTGTACTCTCTTATGCTTCGCATAGGTCGTAGAAGACACTACTAGAGTGGTCTCCATTAGTATCATGTGCTAAATTCCAAAGCTCCAATGTTGACGGCTTAGAGAGAAAACGTGAGAGAGAGAGAGGAGAGAGAGAGATGGTCAACTAAAGTGTGCAAGAGGCTAATCCTATGTGTGTGTGCAATATACATATATGTAGGCACACATCTATAAAAGCCTTAGCTCTCCAAAAGTCAAAGCCCATTGAACCCGGTCCAATGTATGTGGGTGTACTAATTACCCCCACAATATTTCTTACATCTCCCACCTACCCACATAGGGCTTGTTGCTAAAATAATCTCTCGGAACAGAACTTCTTATCTCTTCATACAGGGAAATAGAATATGCGACCTTATGAAAAGAAAGTACAACGATAGGAGTGTAATGCCAAGCCATCACTATAACTAGCAAGACACATCACTCGGAAGCTTCTCGTGTATGCCTTAAAAAGTTCAACCACACCAGACACATCATTCTTAATCCCTTGGTGAAAAGAAGTACCACCTCAATGTAATGTACTCATGACATATTAGTAACAAGATACGATTGTCGTACACCTACTAATGAGTCACAAAACATGGTGTGTTTTTGAATGGTCTTTCCTGAGTCCACATGTCAATCCGACTAACTTGACTGCTTGCCCAGACACACCCTATAGAACGGAATCCTCTCTTCGTCCTAGGATAGCATGCTAAAGTATCTGTCATCAAGCGTCCTCTTCATGACATAGTCTCAAGTCATGAAGGCAACTAGTTTGTAGGATAATCAATGTCTTGGATATGCTACGTGGCTCACACAACAATGTAGAGGAATCCATTCACTACTCCACTGTCAATCGCAAAAGCACATACAATATGAAATAAATGCTATGGCATTCTTCCATAAAAATGGGCATGTCACTCTATGTTTGGAAAAAAAAAGTAACACCATACAAATCTTAAGGAAAAGAAGAAAAGAATGTGAGATCTAGAATTCAGAAATAGAAAATTAAAAAGAAAACAGAAAATAGGAAGTGAAAAAGGAACATACCTCGCATGCTCTCCAAAAACCGCCCATAGAGACAGGGCGATCCCGGGAGAGCTCTCCCATATGCATGTAAAGAATGGCCAACCCCGTACTAGCCTAGTTATACTTATAGATCCGTCCCATATCCTCCAAAGACCCCAACAATGCGTCTTGGATCCCATTGCCCTTGTTGCTCAGCAGAGAGCACCGCAATAAGTACATGATGAGCCCTCTGGCCATTTGCTCATCTGTAAAGCCCACCTGGTCTTTGAATGTGTCAAGGAACCACTTGGCCATGACCAAAGGCTCAACTGGGAGCACCCCCAGTAGTACGGGCACCCGATCCCACTCTGTCGCCACATCGAGCATACGTAGACACTCGGCCCCAAAAGGGATCCCTGTAATCATGCTGAAGTCGAGAGGAGTCAATGTCATCTCCCCAAACTCGATCTGGAAGGTGTTGGTGGTGTCCCACCACCGCTCTACAAGAGCATGAATCTATCAGAGGTTGTTAAAGCTCTTGGTCAAAAGCTGGACAAACTCTCCGAAGCCAGTCGCATCTATATAGCCCCTCACAGTCTCATTTAGAAACTCGTACCACTCAAAGCCGTGGGCAAGGCTACCATGGCCCTTCAGTGACTCGGGCTAAAGCTGCAAGAAGTCACAAAGAATTTGATGTCAGTGTGTGGTAAGCGGTGAAAAGAAAAGAAAAGAAAATAGTAATAATGAAGAATAAGAAATAGTGAATGAAAGCATTTTTAGCATCAAGCACACGTATTCTAATATCATTAAGCGAATGAATAGGTAATTGAAGAATCGAACGAAAGTAAATGAGGGGATACCTCTTGTCAGAATGCCTAAGAGGATATATGCTCATCGGGATCTCGAAGTAGAAAAGTAGGGTCACTATGAGGAGTAGGGGATGTACGTACCTCTCGTCGAAACGCCCGAGCCGCTCACCATGGTAGTTGATCTATCAAGAGAAAGAGAGAAAAAATAAAAGAAAATTCAAGTTTTAGAAAAAGGGGGGTAAAGAAAAGAAATCAAGAAAATGAAAATAATAAGGAAGAAGAATGAGAATCTAATCGAGGGGAACTAACCTATTGTTCTCTTAAGATCAATAATGAATAAAGAAAAATCTTAAAAGAGATTCAGATCGAAAAGCTATCGAGAAGTGATAGAAAATGAAATACATAATCTGATCTGTGCCTCGAACGGCCTCGAAAATCCGTAAATGGCAGTCGCTAACTGTCGCGCTGTACTCCGCGCTGTACTCGCTGAGTGCTGCACCACATTCAGTGAGTGCCATTGTGGCAGTCATTGACTGCCGCATTCCTCTGTACATGCCACGAATTGGGCAACTGAAGAGTTGGACATTTCTCCCTCCAAAATTCAAATAAGTCCTAAAATTTTGAATTCGAACCCCCAAAGTTTGCCCTTTTATTACACTTTGATCCCTAGAAAATAATTTCAAGATCATGTGATTCCAAATCCTTATAAAAGTAAGTTTGAGTCTGCACGACTCCAAATTTGGAAAATAAATTTGAATTTTCAAAATTCATGTGACGCTAGATTTTGAAATGAATTTTCGGGCTTGAATATAGATTTTGACTCCCAATTTTTGAAATAGAAATTCTTTGAGTCTGGTTGACTCCCAATCTTTTAAAATAGAAATTCTTTGAGTTCGCTTGACTCCCAATTTTGCGAAACAAAAATTCTTTGAGTCCGATTGACTCCCTATTTTGTGACATAGAAATTCTTTGAGTCTGATTGACTCCCATTCTTGTGAAATCGAAATTCTTTGAGTCTGATTGGCTCCCAATCTTGTGAAACAAAAATTCTTTTGAGTCTGATTGACTCCCAATATTGTGAAACATAGATTCTTTGAGTTTGATTGACTCCAAACTTTGTGAAATAGAAACTCTTTGAGTCCGATTGACTCCCAATTTTGTGAAATAGAAATTCTTTGAGTCCGATTCAACTCCTATTTTTAGAAAATGAATTGAATCGAGTCTGATTGACCCCCGATTTTAGAATTTGATTTTGATTTGAGTCGAATTGACTCTGAATTTGGTAAAATTGAATTTGTTTGAGTCCTGATTTCAGAAAATGAGTTGAATTGACTCTGATTGACTCCTGATTTTAGAAATTAAATTGAATTGAGTCTGTTTGACTCCTAATTTTGGATTTTGAAATGGAATTGAGTCTGATTGACTCCCGATGTCAAGAATTCGAGTTAAATTGTGTCTGGCTGACTCTTTATTTTAGGAATTAGAGTCAAATTGAGTTTGATTGACTAGAAATTAATTGGAATTGAGTATGTTTAACTCCCAATTTTGGATTTTGAAAATGGAATTGAATCTGATTGACTTTTGATTTTGGAAAATTGAAATGATTTGAGTCTGATTGACTCTAGATTTTGAAATTTGAACTGAATTGTGTCAGATTGACTATCGATTTTGAAATCAAATTTGAATTAAGCCTGATTAACTCCCGATTTTGAAAAAAGAATTGAGTTTGATTGACTCCTAATTTTGAAGATTAAGATAAGCAAACATATTCGACGGGCTGAACGGTTGTGGATACTTAGAGAAAATATATTCGAAGGGGCCGAACGGCTGCGGATACTATGAGCAAACATATCCGACGGGGCCAAACGGTTGTAGATACTTAGAGCAAACATATCTGACAGGGCCGAACGACTGCGGATAACGACGAATACTGAAAACCAAGCATCGAAAGCATAGGACATAAAATGCATCTATGCACATCAAAAACACCATGGCCTCGAATCGTCGTATTTTGAATAGCCTGAAGCACAAAGTGTGCAATTGCATTGGCAGCCAACATTGCATGATCACGTGCATCACGATAGGATAGGTGCATTCATTTATACGAATATTTGTGCCTGAGTGTTGTCCAGTACCCGGACTATGTCCTGGTCTGATTCTTGAAGGCAAAATGTAGGCCGCTCACCATTGAGCACGACCAACACCGACCGTCTTTGCACCTATTTTTGCAACGCATCTTTTGTTTATTACCTAAATTCGATAGCTTGGTCAAAGGCTTGTATTCACACAAGCTTCAACATTCACTTGCGATATGTGTTGGTCTGCCTGCTCTGTCAAAGAGGGGCAAATTGTAGATACCTTGATTTTGATCGACTATCGAATTTAGGGGATTGTTAGCACTAAGTCCGATGATGACAATGTTCTACGGATTCAAAAGTCTTTAGATTATTCAAGCTCTTTGAAAAGGTTCTTAATCTTGAAGCTATGAAATTTAGAAAAGAAGACTGGAAACGACCGGGTGTTCAGAAAATTTCAGGTGTAAAATACATATAGGAAAATATAAAATCAAGTTTGGAAGTATTGTGAAAAAAATTAAAAAAATGGGTTTTTTTATTTAAACCATTTTAAGAAAAGGTTTTGAAAAATGAAAAGAATAGAAAAGAAAAACTTTAGAGAAGAAAAACAAAAAGAAAAAAAGGAATTAGAATTCCACTATAGGTCGACACACACTGAGTGCCTGTAACAGTCTTTTTTATTAGATACGTATTGGTTCCATTGCACATGGGTTTTTACCCTAAATTTACTGAAATAACCCCTTAAGAATGGTCTATATAAGGGGATGTTTTTCTCTAGTACAAGGGTTGATCTCTTGAGAGGACAAAGCTAGGGAATTACTTGAGTTTTAAAGAGATTGATGAAGAACCTTGAAGAAGAGCTTGAAGACTTTGAAGATCTTCATAAAACAAGATGAAAAAATCTTAGGATTTTGGAGGTTATTCTCTAATTTTAGTTTACTCTTAATTTCTATTCGATTACAATTCAAAGAATTCATTAGGATCTTTCACACAATTTTCAAAAAGTCTCTTCTAACCTCATTTCATCACACACCACTTGAATTGTGATTTAGTTCCTTCTTATATTTGTTGATTTGGATCTAAATACATTTGGGTCTAAAATAAAACAAGTTTTTTTTAAGTGAAATTCCATTTGGATAATTATCTGGGTTTGAATTTCATCTCTCTTTGCTCATGCTCTTCTTTTGGAAATCAATGGGAATTTCAATATCCCACTTGAATTCTGAGTTTGATCTCTTAAATTTCTATAAATATTATGTTTATAGGAGAATTAGAGTTGATCTATGATCACTTCTATGAATAATTGATGGATCTAAGCCTATGTTCATAGTTTTGGTTCATCCATTTGGAGTTTATGGAACTTTTTATGTGTCATTGAATTTTGTGAAAATTAGACTTTAATCCTCAAGGATCATGTATTTGGGAGAGGTATTAGATGTAGATCTAGTTGTTCTCTTGTTTTGATTATTGAATTCAAATATTCTAAGCTCCAAATATTTTTTCTTATGAAGTTTCATGAGTTAATAAGATCCCCTAAAAAGATTGAAAGAATTCATATTCGTTTACTATTTTAAATAAATCATACAATGTCTCTGGACAGAAAGTTAATAAATTCTAAGTAGAGTCTGATCTTGGTCCAATTCCAAGAGATTGGACCTTTTGATCTTTGATTTCTTTTTGGGTTAGAAACTAGACTCATAGAGGTATATTACATCCAAAAATCATTAAGATCAAGCAATGGGAACCATGACTTTTCCATTGTTAGATATCTGGTTTCTTCTTTATAAATCCTGAATCCCGAGACAGACTTTGGTAAACTTCACCAATGATGATCCATATGAATTTTAAATCTAGAGATTCAAGGATCTTAATGAATGAATAATTTATGACTTGCTCATTCTCATACACTCATAATCATGTGGTAGTGATATTTGCATTTTTGGGCATTGGTTTGTATGAGTTAAGTTATGTTTGGTTGAATTTACTCATGGATTCTTTTCAACTACGTTGAAATCGTATCATTTTTATATGGACATTGCATTGGCTCCTCGTTGAGACTTGCATATCTATAGGAGTGTTTTGACTTCAATAAATTGGAAAGAATTCATGGTTTCGTCAACTTTCTCCATTCTTGTTAAAAAGTTAGGTTAAAATAATATTGTGTTTAGAGCATGTGGACTAACCTTTGTTTTGTAGTGCGATTGAGGTATGATTTCTTGACTTTTTTCTAATTTATTTTATTTCTTGATTTTATTGATTTTCGACTCCATGTGCGGCACCTTAGATTAGGATTTTACCGTATGTGTAAATATGTGAATTAGAGACCTTTTCCAAGGTTTTCTATTTTTTGTATGTATTGCAAGTTTCCCATTCGCAGCTGGATCTCAGGTAAGTTCTCTCATTCTCTATTTTGCATATCATTTGCTTGCTATTTCAATTATACGGTTTTGAATGTCATTTTACCATCAACAATCTTACACCCTTTCAACATGTTGTTTTGAAATGTGTATATATATATATTTATGTATTAGTTGAGGGCATGCTTAGATTAATAATTCGATTGAAAAGGATGTTGAGTAGAGGCCTATCACGAGATAGGATGAGAGGGGGTGTTTTAGTTTGTAGGGTTCCTTCACCGCTCATTCCATAATATCCGGACCTAGAAATCTCTGGTTTTCAAAAGATCAATTTCCTTTTCAAATAGTTTCTTAATTTTCCTCAAAATTAAGTGGTGACTCTTTTTGTTTTAAATATTGGAAAGTTAAAAAGAACATCCACGGTCCCGTATCCACAGCTATCCTTATATTTCTCATAATACATCGTGTTTCAATCATACTCTCACATACAAAGCATTGTTAGCCCTTCAAATTTGTTGATTTGAGCTCACTTAAAGATACTTCATTTCTACAATTCTATTTTAATTTTCTTGTTCAATTATAACTTAGAACCTTGGGACAATCGCGTTCCTGAATTCTCAATTTTTTTTTCTTTCTGTGATATGGACTGGCTAGGATCGGCTTCTCAAAATCAGCACGTAAAATCTTTTTGATGCTCTAACTTTTGTCTAGGCACCCTTTTGGGTTTCATCCTAGCGAGCTTTCTTTCTTTTTCTTTCTCTTTTTTTTCCCTTTCAAGAGAAGGAGTTCATTTGAAATGCTTGACTACAATCCAGGACCGAGTTCGCATGGCTTTCAATTGGATAATTCACATGGCTTCCACTTGGATCGACTCATTCTCTTAGACATGAGGCTTTGGAAATGGGGAGAAAAGGGGTCAGACAAGTCCCAAGCAACTGTCGACCATATCTTTTCTAGATTTGAGCAAAAGCATCTTTAAATTCTTAAAGTAAGACAAATCAATTCTTAGCTTTCTTCAGTGTTAACACAAAATCGACTTCGATTCTTTCGAGATTCTTTTCAATGCAAAAATTTACTAACAGAGTAATTTCCACAATAATCTAAGAAGCGAGCGGGAGGGGAGAAGACTCATTTTTTACATTTTCAGCTCAGCGATTCATTCAGTCATAACTAGGCAGGCGCATTAGATTAAGTAAAATGAGATTTCAATCCATTACTAGAAAGAGAAGGATTGCATGACTCGATGAAGACTCAAAACAACTTGATAGACATACTCGATCACAAGACTAAATAATCAAAACATAAAAATAAAAAATAAAAAAAAACCTCGAAATGACTCGACTGGACTTGAATTGATCTCAAAATGAAGTGTCACTGTGACTAGCTTATTTTTTTAAGAGCATCCATATCGGCTTTAATAGCAGCTGTTCCAAACATGATTACTTCACCACATCCTTTAAAGCTTTCTTGGGCTTGCCATTTTCCACCAAAGGTTGAAGCTTTTCAACTACACCTTCATGCCCATACTTATTGTCTCCGAGGCACCAATCCTCTTCCTTCGTAGATTGCATCAAGTTTATCTCACCAAAATCAGGCAAAATTATGTGGGACGGTTGTTCCAAATTTGAGATATAAATTATCGAGTCATAGTGTGCTGATCCTATGTCAAGAAAATTGATATCTGTGGTGGCTAAGCTCTTTGACAATTTGGAAGCGGATTTCTATTGTTATTTGGTTATTCAGGTGGAGGACCAATGATCCCCTTCTTGATAAGATCTTGAATTTTGTGTTTCAACCTCCAACACTTATTGTACTATGACCTCATTCTTGATGAAGGTCACAGTACAGTTCGACCTTGAAGTTTTAAGGAAGTGGATTCGGTTCCGGCCTCGGATCTAGCTTCTCCAAGTATCCCTCTTTAACATTATTTTTAGTGCTGTACTCAGAGACATTCCTAGTTCGAAAAACTTTCTTCTTTCTTTCTGTTGTCCTTGATTTTGATTTTTCCTTGCAACTATGGTATCTTGATACATTCCCTACTGCTACTGAAATGGCTCCTTTGGTAATTGTGGTGCCAATGCATTGACATGATTGTTCAGATAGACTTATCTTTTGAACTTTTTCGAACGCCTTACATTGGGTACACTATACAAATCTTCCTCATCCAGCTTGTAGTCATTGACTCTTCTATTTCTATGGATCACATTCTCTCTACCATCCTTGGTGAGCCTATCAATGGTTTCTTGATCCAAGGTCTATATCCCAAGGTTAGCCAATTCCTCAAACAATTCATCATCATTACCGTGTGCCATTTGTGAAATCGGGGGTGCTGGATTAGCTAATTGCTTTATCATACTCATTATTTTTGCAAGTTGTCCTCTAATTTGATCAATGGCAAATTCCATAGCGGTCATTTTAGCATCTATATTTACTTCATGCGTTGTTCTCTCAGAAGGCTATTCTGGTTGGTTGGTTGTCCGATGCATAGGTCCAAGCGGAGGGAGTATAGATCTCTAGTCTCATTTTATCTGATTTATTAAAAAATGAATCAATATTTTATTCACGAAAGAATTTCTTTTTACAAAACCAAATCAAAATTCCCTTTTTACAAAATTTTCAAAAGAATCAAAGAATGAAATGAGCAGATTTACAAACATGGAAAAATTATTTCTCTTTGGTTTTTCAAATCATTTTCTAAAAATCAAGCTTCTTTTTCGTATTTTTAAAACATTTTCGAAAATCAAAGGGATTATTACGAATGGCTTCTTCAAGCCACTTCATATTTTTCAAAACCTTGCTTTTCAAATTGTTTTCTAAAAAGAATAATAGGGAATTCATTCATTTGGTAAATAACTCTTTTCCTTCTCAAAAGCACATTAAAGGTGTCATGGTCGTGAGTTGTATATACAATGCTCGTGTATGCAATGCATGTGAATGCATCCTAATCTTGAATGAAATGCAACCATAATCTAGCTTAGCATATCATCACATAACCAAGTAAGATCCCTTGAGTATGCTACTCATCCTACTAATTTAATCGTTTATTCAGGGATTTGAAATCATTTCATAGCACAGATTTTCAAAGAAGGGTATTTCGGCAAAAATCCCAAATATGGGGAGTAACTTGGCAATTTTAAAAAGACATTCTGAGCTTATCGATAAATCAGAGTGCAAATTTGCAATTTTCAAAAGATGAGGTGAGCATATTTGGATATCTTCCAAAGTTCAAGGTAAATTTTCAAAATGGTAATCAATACCATGCATAACTTAGCACAATAGATTTTTCAAAAGCAATGATTTTAGAATTTTTGAAAGACTTGGGAATCTTCTAAATAGAAGGTTTTAAAAAATTCCTAAGATTTCCAAAATGGGTGCTTCCAAAAGAAGGTTTTCAAGAGAATTCAATTTTTCAAAAAGGTTTTTTTTCAAAATGATCAAAGGTTCAGGTGAGTACCATACTACCCTGGAGGAATCTATTCATACAAGGTTTAACGTTGAATTCACCTAATCGTCTTCATCATCCACATAATCCCTTATTGGCAATCGCAAGTAATTCATTACATTTCTAATCAAAGATGAAAATCAAAGATCCTAATGGAAAGGTTCTATAGAAGCTACGTGCAAAGGCCGGGTTTTAGTCTTAAAAATGCTCCATTAGCAATCTCAAGAGCTCTATATACCACGTACGGTACAAGACTAACAACGAACACATGCTACCAAAGTCCCTTGATCGGTGGGGAGTTTCCTCCTTCAGAACCTTCAAGGCATTTATATCAAGCAGTCGCGGCTGTAACCATGAAAGTGCAAGCGAGTGTAGATGGCGTCGGTGATGGTGAGTTGATTAGACCACCTCAACCGTCAAGTTTGGATGTGTAGACACCCCGATTTTGACCAAACGTCAAATTCAGGGATTGGTTACCTCTAGAAGACCGATGATGACAATGACCAGTAAAGTTTGAAGGTTTTCTAGAAAATTTAAATTCTTCAAAGATTTTTCAAAACAAAATTCAAAAATCAAAATAAGAGAGAGAGGGAAATTGGGTACTCGGGGGAAACCCAGACGTTGAAGAACATGTGATAAAATCAGTCTAAAAATTTTTTTATTCAAAAAAAGAGAGATAAAATATGAAAGAAGTTTTCAAGAGAAAAGAAAAGAAGAAGAAGAAGTGATAGTATATACCATGTATATAGGTGTATCTTAATAAAGTACACTACCAAATATAAGTACATTAGTATATACTTTGCTAATAATTAAGATTGTGGTAATGTATATTTTGAAAATTAAAGTCAGGGAAAAATTCTGTTAGCCCCGGCATGCGGGAAAGCCGGCGGCACTCACTGAGTGCCGCCCAGCATTCAGCGAGTGCCGCCCGGCATTCAGTGAATGCCGATGGCAGCTATCGAGTGCCGCGAACTGTAACAGACTGCTTTTCTCAGATGTTCTAGAAGAAAACTTTGCACATGGGTTTCCAGCCGAATTTACCCATTTAACCCTGAATTGGAGGTCTATATAAAAAAAAAACCTTCATCTTCATTTGGAGAGACTTGAATTAAGAGAGAGAAATACAAGAGTTATATACATACATTGAAGAACATAGAGCTTTTCTTGAAGAATTTGAAGAATCAAAGAAGAATTGAAAGATTTTTGGAAGAACTCCACAAAAGATAGAAGAATTCTTTGAGGTCATAGAGGTAACCTCTCAATCTTTTGTAGAATTAGGAGATTTCAATCACAAGTTCATAGTTCTAGGAACTTTACACAATTTCAAAACCTCTCTTCCTACCCCATTTCATCACACACCACTTGGAGTTTGTGATTGAATTTCATAATGTTTCAATAATTTGGATCCAAAATAGAGCTTTGAATTTATGAATAAAAGAGTTTTTGACTTGAAATTTTCAAATAACCTTTGATTTCCTTTCTTTTGTTTATATTCTTCTCAAGAGATCTTCAATATCTCATTAGATTTCTTTGAGTTTGATCCTCTAAGTCCCCTATGATTCTATGATTTATATCGGGATTAAAGTGGATCATGATCATCTCTACATATAGATGGTTGAGTTCAAGTCTTAACCCATGAATTGAAATCTCCTCACTAAAAATCTTATGGGATCCATGCTATATTCCATAGAGGTTTATGTAGTTAGGATTTTATTTAGTCTCCAAGGACCATTATCTTGGTAGGAGAAATAATAAGATGACTCTATATTCTTCAAGGATCATACATTTGAGAGAAGAATTGGATGTAAATTTTCATTTAAAATAAGTAGGACCTTAGGATTCTCTTGCTAGATCTCCAATTATGAGATCTATGATAGGGATCCATCAAGGTTAAATCTAGGGATTTATCCCTATTTCATTATTTGTCCAAATAATCATAATCATACTCGATTCTAGTCCTTTCTAGGATCATGGATCAAGTTGGTTTTAAACTATGAACATCAATTTAACAATGGTGTAGTGAATCCATAAACCAATTGTGATCAAAAGATTTTCTATAGGATCATGGTTCATTGGAATTGGATGAAACCAATTGGAGGATGTTCATAACTCATTTAAGCATCTCTGTAATTTTTGTTTAGATGAAATTCCATGTCTAAGATGGTTTGGTCTAATGATTTCAAAACATGCAACTCTCTGTCCAAAATTTCAGAATAGTAAGTCTATTTTGAAATTAACAAATCAGAACCTTAATAGAGTTTCCTGGGTCTCTAATAATTTTTTCTAAGTACCTTAATGTGTTAGGGAGATACCCTAAAAAGATCTAAGTGTTTCTCAATTTTTTACTATTTTTAGAAAATCGTACACGATCTCTGGATAGAGAGTTGCAGATTCCTGAGTGATGTCTAGTGTTTTCCATATTCCCAGAGATCTAACCGTTCCAATCTTGATTTTCTTTTTGGATTAGAAACTAGACTCACAGAGGCATATCATATTTAAAAATCATTAAGATCCAACCGTTGAAAGTATGGTTTTTCTACCTTTTAAAATCTGGTCTGCTCTCTGTAATTTTGGAAAAACAGTCACTGTTTTGTCAAATCTCATTGATTTGAACTTAAATGGTTCCCTAATTTCTTGGGACCCAAATCATGTTTTGAATAATGATAATTTAGTTTAAATCCAGAGGCTAAGTGATCTAAATTAGTGAATAAATTCACATCTCATTCTTGTTCATGTTCATTCATTCATCCATCCATGTACATTGATGCTTATGGTTAGGACTAGTTATTGGATAAAGTTGGACTTAGTTGAACCTAATTAAGCATAAACATGGATTCCTTATGATCATGTTGGAATTATAGAACCCCTATATGGACATTACATTGGATCCTAGTTGAGGCTTGTATATCTATAGAGATGCTATGGCTCCAACTAATCAATAGGAATTCATAGTTTTGTCAATTCTTTTTATGCTTGATAGATCTAAGCTAGAGATTTAGGATTGATTATTTGATGTCATATTATTATGTGAAGCATGTGGACTAACATTTGTTTTGTAGCGCTTTGGAGGTATGACTTCTCATCTCTTCTCTAGTTTATTTCATTTATTGATTTTATTAATTTTCGACTCCATGCGCGACACCTTAGCTTAGGTCTGGCCTTATGTGTATATGTGATTAGAGACATTTTTCCTAGGATTTCTATTCTTTGTGTGCATTGCACGTTTCCCATTTCGCGGCTGGATCCCAGGTAAGTTCTCTAGTTCCCTACTTGCACATCATTTTGCTTGCTACTTGAATTATGTGGCTTATGAATGATATTTTATCGTTAGCAATTTTGCACCCTTTTTGACATGCTTGTGATATGTATACTTATATCTATGTATTAGTTGAGGGCATGCTTAGATTATTAATTCGATTAAATAGGATGATGAGTAGAGGCCTATCACGAGATATGATGAAAGGGGGTGTTTTAGTCCGTCGGGCTCCTTCCCCTTTCATTCCATAATCCCCGGACCGAGATTATCTTTGGTTTCGCAAAAGATCGGTTTGCTTTTAAAATAGTTTCTTAATTCCCCTTTAAAAATTAAGTGGCGACTCTTTGATTTTGAATTTGAAATTTGGAAAAATGTTTTAAAAATAAAAGTGGGCCCAAAATGCCGGTATCCACAGGATGATAATGCATGATTGGGCCGCTACCAGGTTTGGACTTAAATATAAAAAGGACATGGATGACTCTGATGAGCAAATGTGGCCTCTTCAAGGGTCATATTGAGGTATTGGGATATTTTCTTTTGTTTTTTCATTGATTTTCAATTTTATACAGTAATAGT
Organism: Hydrangea macrophylla; assembly: GCA_033977485.1. Classification (NCBI taxonomy): domain Eukaryota; kingdom Viridiplantae; phylum Streptophyta; class Magnoliopsida; order Cornales; family Hydrangeaceae; genus Hydrangea; species Hydrangea macrophylla. The sequence continues at coordinate 39,148,879 of CM066990.1, forward strand.
GCTCCTATGAACCTTTGTTCTAGGGTGTACAACTATTAGCTTTCATTTTTCTCAAAAGAACCACAGTTTTTTTGGTGATACACCTAAACATTTTAAACTTTTCATTTGTCTAGTCATTTTTTTAATCTAATTGACAGTCTGTTGCTTCTTTCCCCCCCCCCCCCCCCCCCCCCCCCCATAATTCCCTGTTTGTACAATGCATTATTTATTCTTCCTTTTCCTTCTTTTTTTGTGTTGATCAATTATCCATGCTTCAAACAATACCAGTTGTTTCTTGGGCAAGAGAATGTGAGTCATGTGACCATCATTGAAAATGACATTTCAACAACAAACTTTCAACTACTGTTGACCAAACCACTAAAGTTTTAGTCTTTGCAAGAAATATTTATTTTTGAATTTCCCACTTTCATTTATGTTTTGTCATTTTTCAAGCCCATTAATCAATTCAACTTCTCATGTTATCACCTTCTTCTTTTTTTCGGTTACAACTCACATTGTCTCGCCCTGGCATAGCAAAGTAGGGAAAAATTAAAATTTTCACCTTTGGAACCATAGATATGTGACTGGTTTGAGGATCGCGTGCTTGTTCATACAAGAAAGAACCAAGATAAAAGCAATAAACAATAAATAGAAGCAGTAACAATAAATGTGGTGGTTCTAGGTCTATATAATATTAAACATCATCAGAGTCTTAAATCCATTATTGCAACCCACAGAAAAGAAAAAGAAAGATAATATTATCCCGGGCATAAAGCCCTACAACATAGGAATAATAATAAGATTGGCAACTAGTGTCTCAACTATTAACAAAAGATAAATAAACAAAAGTCTTCTCTTCCGTAAGCTAGCTTGCCAAAAAGCCGTATCCTTCCTCAGCATACTCCTCGTCCGGGTAATCAGCCTCCACAAGATCTGGACATTTGATTGCCCAAGACATGAAAGTCGTCAGCTTTACTACAAGCTGAGCGAGTAAACCTACTACACTGAATAGGCTCATTAAACACTTGTTAATCCATTAAGAAAGTAAAACGTTCCATTTTTTCTTTCATGAAAACATGTCTTTAAGTCTCGACTATTCTAATCTCGAGGCGATGTGTACATTTAGGAAACACAACTGACATCGATTGACAGATCACTTTAGACTAGTAGTCCAATCTTTACAAACTTAACACTTTGGATCACCGATCCAACTTTGGACCACATGTCCAATCTCATATCTACTTGACTCTTGCATGCATCTAGCACGAGTGCCGTTGGATTGAAATATCGCCAATTTCTGGTCATGATTACCATCTTTACATCTTTGCCCCAACTGGCCACTTGTTTGACATCTGTCTTATGGCCTCATTACTTGGTAATCCCAATCTTATTCCATTCGACCTCGGTTAACTTGTCATCTTGCCCCAAATTGGCCACTTGCTTGACATCAGCCCATATGGCTATTAATCATCTCAACAACTGAACCAGAACTCTTTACTCTTTCTCTAACTGACCATATGAATGAAATACAAGAGACTAGACCAACGGATACTATCGTCTTGTTATCACAGTTATCACATATTAAGAATCGCCAACAAACGCGTGTCGTATAAGTCGTCAAAGCGCATTATTCTCGGAGTCGTGTACTTAAGTACATCGCATTATTATTCACACAGTAATCGTATGGTCTCACATATAAGTTCTACCGATTAATCACATCATCATATTAAGAACATCTTCCTTTTTCCTTCTTAAAGTGATACATTACTGAAGTACTACTCCAATAAATAAGGTACAACTGGTAATAAGCATATGCAAACATCTATGAGAAGTGGAACTCAATGTACAAGTTTCACGACTCATAGTATAACCAAGCTTAGCATAACTTATCTTATATATATAACATACTATCCTAAAAAGTACTGTCAAGTCCAAGTGCTTGCGCCTGACCCGTTCATTAGGCTCGAGCGCTTTGCGCTTGGTCTGAGCACTCAGGTTTAGCAGTTTCAAATAGTGGCAGTTTTAGTAACTCAAAATCCAAGCTTTGATCTTTGTGCATGTTATATGCATGGCTCTAGATTGTTAATATAACTTAACAAAACATGTTTGTGAGTGAGTAAGAGTACTCACTTAGGATCTAGATGATCAAATGTAATAAAAATGTGTGTGCATGTTCTTGATCTTCAAGAACTCCTCGACATCAAGCTTCGATGCAACTACAAGGGTGTTGATCCTTCAAAGTCCTTGATTCTCCTTGAACCTCACTTCTAGAACTTCATAGTAGTGGTGATACATGTGTTTGTATGCATGGATCATAAAATCAAAGCCATGCAAGGTGCGCTTGTGTAGAAAATTTGTTTGTGGGTGTATGAACTCCCAAATCTCCCTCTCAAAGACACTCTCCAGAAAATAGGATATATCAGTTCATAAATGTAGGAAATGGTCTCGTATTTATAGACTTTTTGAGACCCAGGGGCAAAATAGTCATTTTACCCCTTTTAAGGTCGAGTGCTCTTGCCTCGCGCGCTCCCAAGGTCTGAGCGCTCGGGCCTCCTGCTTAAAAATCCTTCTAATGTTTCAAGGATTCAAAGGCCCCAGTATTTAATATCCATAAGAACTAATCATCAAAGTTTATTCATATAGGATCATAACTTACATAAACAGATATATTAATACAGAAATACATCCATATACGGATATAAACAAGTAAAAGGGACGATGCTACATCTCTTTACCACCCAATAAACGATTTCGTCCCCGAAATCTGAGCTAAGACTCACTAAACAATTCCAGATACTTCTCAAACATAACGGACTCCATCTCCCAAGAAACTTCGTGTTCGTCGTGATGTTTCCATTGAACTTTCACCAATGGTATCTCCATGTTCCTCAGCTTCTTGATCTCCCTTCCCAAGATTCACACTGGCCTTTCGGTGTACGTAGCTCTGTTGTCCACCTCAATGTCTTTGAAGTCGATCTTATGTGTAGATCCATGCACATACTTTCTCAGCATGCTAACGTGAAACAACTTGTGTACTTCTGACATCTTCAGTGGCAATGTAGCGACCTTTTCCACGTGTTCCAAAATCTCGAATGATCCAATGTAGCAGGGAGAAAGTTTCCCTCTCTTTTATCTGGATCTCACCACACTCTTCTGATTAGAGAAACCTTTAGCAAAATGTGATCTCCAACGCACAATTCTAGGTCTTTTTGATGCTTGTCCGCATAGCTCTTCTGTCGGCTCTAGGCTACCTTCATCCTTTCCTGCACTATTTCATTCTTCTCGTTAGTCTTTTAAATCATATATGTCCTTAAAAGGTTGTCTTCTCCTGCTTCTTCCCAACAAAGAGGTGAATGACACTGTCTTTCATAGAGTGCTTCAAACGGTGCCATCCCGATGCTTGAATGACAACTATTGTTGTAAGCAAACTCGATGAGCAGCACATGTGTCTCCCAAGTACTTTTAAAGTCGATAACGCATGCTCATAGCATTTCCTCCAATATTTGATTCATCTGCTCCGTCTGTCCATCTGTCTGAGGATAAAATGCAAAACTCAGTTTCAGCAAATTTCCTATGGCTGCTTGCAAACTTTCCCTAAATTCGTCTATGAAACATGAATCACAGTCCGAAACAATTGAAACAGACACTCCATGTAGTTGAACAATCTACTACAAGTAAAGTCGACTCATCTTTTCGACTGGATACGTTATGTTGTACGCGATGAAGTGGGTTGACTTAGTGAGTTGGTCTACGACTACCCAAGTAGCATCATGGTTTTGTTACGGCTTAAAAATCTAATTCAGCCAAAGTGTCCAATGCTTACCACTCTGTGATCATCAAGGAAACAATCCTACTATGAGGTTTCCTACTCAATGCATCACCAACTACATTAGCTTTACCAGAGTGGTATTGCAAAGTGAAGTTATAATCCTTCAACAACTCCATCCAGCATCGTTGTCTCATATTCAGCTCTTTCTGAGAGAACAAGTACTTAAGGCTCTTATGATCAGAGAATAGATCAAACTTTTCTCCAAATAGATAATCTCTCCAAGTCCTGAGAATGAAGACAATAGCTGGTAGCACCAAATCATGCATTGTGTAGTTTACCTGTACAGTTTCAGTTATTGCGATCCATAGGCGATCACTTTTCCTTCTTGCATAAGTATGCATCCGAGTCCTTGATAAGAGGTGTCACTGTAAATGGTAATTCTTTCTCCATTCTTTGGTATGGTAAGCACTGATGTGAAGGTTAACCTCTTCTTTAACTCTTGGAAAGCACGTTCATGCTTGTCTAACCATTCGTACTTTGAATCCTTCTTCATCAAGCTAGTCAATGGCACGGCTATCTTCGAGAATCCTTCTACGAATCTTCAGTAGTAACCTGCTAGTCCAAGGAAGTTCCTTACTTCTAAGGCATTAGATGGCCTATTCCAACTTAAGACGCGTCAATTTTGGACGAGTCCACTGCAATTCCTTCTGAAGAGACTATATGACCCAAGAATTTCACTCAGGGTCGGTCCTGGGGTTTTGGGGGCCTTAGGCGAACCTCTAAAATGGGGCCTCAATATGGTAGCATGAACTAATTACTAAATCAAAAAGAGTAATGATTGTTTCACATAAAATGTGTACATAAAGTGCACACATAAAGATTTGGGTCATTCATTTTGGTCTGTCCCATGTATGTAGGCATGGACCCCATCGAAATGAATGGCCTAGATTTTTATGTGCACATAGAATTAACGGGGAAAATCTAATTTTTTTATAGGAAAGGGAAGCCTAAATTACCTAAATAGAGTCCAGAAACTTGGTAGCCAAAATGGGCAACTACTATAGCAGCAACCACGTGGCCACTTGCAGAATCACATTTTTTTTGTAGTTTGAAAAAATACCAAAAAATAATCATGTATAGTCCTACAAGTGGCCATGTGGGTGTTGCCAACTTTGGCAGCTAAGGATCCAAAATCACCTAAACAACTCAGAATCGAATAATTTCCTTCCTCAAACTCTGAGAGTAGTGTAACTGTTGTTGATCCTTTACCCCAAATAGAGAATTTTAACTATACATATAGTCAGGCTCTAAAGAGGGCTTCCTCTCTTTATTAAAGAGAGGACCTCTATTTTGGCCATTAGATTCAGTTTTTAAACACGATTCGACGGTCAAAACGGAGGCCCTCTCTTTAATAAAGAGATGATGCCCTCTCTGGAGAATTTTCGTATATATATATATTGATCCACTAAGTTAAAATTTTAAATGTAGATATGTGTGATATGAGTAATGTTAGACCCATATAAATTTCACACAAAACAATCTTGACCATTGATTCTAGTTGTTTCCATATGGGGAATACATGGATCTCATACGTGACCCACTAAAATCAAGGGATATGATTGTTTTGTGTAGAATTTTGTATGAGTCTAACATTATTGGTGTGATATATATACTTTTGGAAATGCATTAATTTTAAGTGTTGCACATGTCTTATAAAAGAAAAAGTAGCGACACAAGAAGAAAAAAAAAAGAAAAGAAAAAGAAGGTAATAATGCAGGCGGGATGATGGCAGAAGAGAGGGAGTATTGAGAATGGGAAGGAGCATGGTTCCACGTGTTTGGGGCCCTTGGATGCTGGGGGTTTGAATTTAAGGGCTGGGCTTATTCATATGGCAAGATATATTGGGGGCCCTCAAATTATATTATAGGTTGGGGGCCTTAGGCCTGTGCCTACTCTTCATAGAGGCAGGGCTGGCCCTGATTTCACTTTGTCTGTCCAAAATTCACACTTGTTGAGCTTGGTATACATCGATGATCCTTAAGCGTTTGCAATGCAATCTGGACAGGCCTCTTATGGTCTTCCTTTATCTTCGTGTAGATTAATATGTCGTCAATGAACATGATCACAAACTGATCCAAGTATGGTTGAAACACCTGGTTCATCAAATCCATGAATACTGTAGGCTAACCGTAGAAACATTCATGTGGGGCAGGCCACTGCTCTTTTTCTTAGCAATTCCAAGCCCCAACTTCTTCCTCAATAAGGCTAGAGCCATGCACGAATGAAGCTACGCGCCAATGAAGGGGTGTTAGTGAGTGAAAACAACATCACCAAGAACTCATAATGACCATATCTGGTTCTAAAAGCAGTCTTAGATATGTCCTCAGGTTGAACAAGCAACTGATGATATCCCAATCAAAGCTCTATGTTCGAGAATGTCGTCGCTCCCTGTAATTGATCGAACAAATCATCTATCCAAGGGAGGGGATTCTTGTTCTTGATCATAACCTTGTTTAACTCTCGATAGTTAATACAAAGTCTGAGTGATCCGTCCTACTTCTTCACAAACATCACTGATACTCCCCATGGCGATGTACTTGGCTGAATGAATCCCAAATCTACCAACTCTTGAACTTGCTTGTTCAACTCCTGCATCTCAATCGGGGCCATCCAGCACGGGGTTTTAGAGATCGGCAATGTCCTTGGTGCTAATTCTATATAGAAATGATCTCCCTCTTCGGCAGTAATTCGACGATATCTTGGAACACTTCAGGGAAGTCTCAAACCATGGGTATCTGGGTCATAGAATTCTTAGCTCTAGAACTCTCTACAGCGACCAGACGACTAGTTAGAAATGTCTCACCCAAGGGGTCTCATTGAAAATAGAAGGACACGTGCCCTGGTACGGAGAATAAAATTGACTTACTAGTACAATATAACTTGGCACGATACCTCGCAAGCTAAGCTATTCCAAGAATCACATCGAATTCCTTCATCGACAACACGATCAAATCTGCAGGAAGAACTTGGTCTTCTATGGTTAAAGATCAATCCTTGCACACCTTACTCAACTTAACTGACACTCCTAGGGGCGAGACATAGTTAAGAGAATCCTTAAGTGTCTGGGGTTCTAATCCCAACTTCAGAACAAGTCTAGAGGCAATAAAAGAATTCGTAGCTCCCATATCAAACAACACTCTAATTCGATGATCATATAACATGAGAGTACCTTCCATATTTTGCGGTGCTTCCTCTTCATAGACAGCTTCTTCAGGAATGAATGCATTGAGCCTTTCTTGAGTGGTTGCACCATAGTATCCACCTGGAGGTGCTCGAGGATCTCTAGCAATGTGTCTCGGTTTGCCATAATTATAGCAGATGATGTCATTGTGAAGATTCTTCTTTGGGCACCAGTAGTCTTTGGCAAGATGCCCTGGTGTCCCATAATTGAAACTGTTTCTTAGCTTTCCTCCGGTAGCAGTAGGTTGTCCTTGAGGAGCAACTAGTTGATTACGATAAAAGGTCAGTTGAGGCTTCTTTTTTCCATTCTAGGTCCTTTTTGTTCCTTGAAAGCGGCCCAGTGGTCTTGGCACAAATTTTCCTCTCATAGGAGGTCGGGTAGCCAGTCTTGGGTCCTTGACATCCATCTTTCTTCAATCCGAAAGCTAATCTCACTAATATGTCAAATGTCATATCAGATATCGCAACATCATATGGCACAGATAGGGATTCAATCCTCAGTCGTATCTCTTGATCTTCTTCTATGGAGTATTTATCTGATGCTCAGCGAAATGAGATAACCTCTCAAACTGGGTAGTGCACTCGCGCACCGTCATGTTTCCCTGAGTCAAGTCAATGAACTCCCTTTCTCTCTGATCCTTTTCTTCTTCAGGGAGTATTTCTCCAAAAACTTTTCTATGAATGCAGTCCATATCATCCTTTCCAACACTTCAGCTCCCATCATCACCTTTTCAGACTCCCACCAGTCGTTAGCAGCACAGGTGATCTGGAGTGTCGCTAAACAATGCTTCTCATCTTCGTCGCACCTCATCCTCTTGAAAATACAGTCCATACTTCTTAGCCACTTCTCAGCTTGCCAGGCTTCGTCGATTTTGTCGAACACATCGGGGTGCAGAGCTCTGAATCTCTCTAGTATCTTATCTCTGGTGATCATCGGTAGAGGTGCAGCTTGGTGGTTCGCCTAGTTATTGTTATTATTGTTGTTGTTGTTGCAGTTCCCACGATGGTCGTCACTGATATACTCTAAGCGTTGCAGAAAAGCTTCAAAAACTCCAGTAGGATCCATGTTCTCGGGGATAGGGGCCCTTCCTCGTCGATTCCTTGTATTCCTTGTTCCCTCAGCCATAACGTCAACCTACATGATGTGTAGGACAATCAATGAGCACAACTAAAATCTATGGCTCTGATACCAAAAATCCTTGTTAAGCATCAGTGTAGCAAAGTAGGGAAAAATTAAAATTTTTATATTTGGACCCGTAGATACGTGACTGGTTTGAGTTGTCCATACAAGAAATAACCAAAATAAAAGTAATAAATAATAAAAAGAAGCAGTAACAATAAACATGGAGGTTCTAGGTCCAAATAATATTAAACATCATTAGAGTCTTAAATCCATTATTATGACCCACAAAAAAGAAAAGGAAAGATAGTATTATCTAGGCGTAAAGCCCTACAACATTGTAATAATAATAAGATCGGTATCTAGTGCCTCAACTATTAACAAAAGTCTTCTCTTCCATTAGCTAGCTTGCAAACTTGTATCCTTCTTCAGCATACTCCTCGTCTGGGTAAGGATGTTTGATTGTCCAGGACATGAAAGTCGTCAGCTTCACTGCAAGCCGAGTGAGTAAACCTACTACACTAACAGGCTTATAAAACACTTTTTAATCTATTAAGAAAGTCAAACGTTCCATTTTATCTTCTTTTAAGAAAACATGTCTTTAAGTCTCGACTATTCTAATCTCGAGGTAATGCGTACGTTTAGGAATCATTCAATGACAATACTCAAATCTTTGAAACACAACTGACATCGATTGAAAGATCACTATGGACTATTAGTCCAATCTTTACAAACTTAACACTTTGGATCATTGATCCAATCTTTGGATCACAGGTCCAATCTCATACCGACTCAACTCTTGCATGCATACGGTACGAATGTTGTTGGCCTGGAATATCACCCCTTTTCGATCATGGGTTACCATCTTTTCATCATTGCCCTAACGGACCATTTACTTGAAATTTGCCTTACGACATCATTACTTGGTAATCCCAATCTCATTCCATTCGACCTCTGTTAACTTATAATCTTGCCCCAAATTGGCGACTTGCTTGACATTAACCCACATAGCTATTAACTGTCTCAACAACTGAACCAGAACTCTTTACTCTTTCTTGAACTAACCATACAAACAAAACACAAGAGACTAGAGTGACAGATACTATTGTCTTGTAATTAGAGTTATCACAGTTTACGCATAACCAACTAACGCGCATCGTATAAGTCGTCAAAGCACATTATTCTCAGAGTCGTTTACTTAAGTACATCGCATTATTATCCATATAGTACTCACATGGTCACACGTATAGGTTCTATCGATTAATCACATCATCATGCTAAGAATACATCTTCCTATTTTCTTCATAAGTGATACATTCTTAAAGTACTACTCCAATAACATAAGGAGCAATTGCTAATAAGATTATGCAAGCATCTAAAAGAAGTGCAACTCAAGGTACAAGTTTTACAGCTCATAGTACAACCAAACTTAGCATAACTTATCTTAAATATGTAATAAACTATCCTTAAAAGTACTGTAAAGTCTCAGCACTTGGGCCTGGTCCAAGCTCTCATGCTTGGCTGTTCATTACGCTTGAGCGCTTCGCGCTTGGTCTGAGCGCTCGGGTTTAGCAGTTTCAAATAGTGACAGTTTTAGCAACTCAAAATCCAAGCTTTGATCTTCATGTATGTCATATGCATGGCTCTAAATTGTTAATATAACTTAACAAAACATGTTTGTGAGTGAATAAGTGTACTCACTTAGGATCTAGATGATCTAGATGATCAAATATGATGAAAATGTGTGTGTATGGGCTCGATCTTCAAGAACTCCTTAACATCAAGCTTCCATGCAACGTCAAGGGTGTTGATCCTTCAAAGTCCTTCTTGGTTCTCCTTGAACCTCACTTCCAGAACTTCATTGTAGTGGTGATACATGTATTTGTGTGCATTGATCATAAAATGGAAGCCATGCAAGGTGTGTTTGTGTAAAAAATGTGTGTGTGGGTGTATGAACTCCCAAATCTCTCTCTCAAAGACTCTCTGGAAAACAGGATATATCAGTGCATTAATGTATGAAATGGTGTGGTATTTATAGACTTTTTGAGACCCAGGGGAAAAATAGTCTGGTCACCCCTTTTAAGCTCGACACCTCAAGAACTCTCAAGGTCCGACCTCTCGGGCCTCCTTCTTTAACAATCCTTATAATGTTTCACGGATTCAAAGGCCCAAGTATTAATATCCATACGAACTAGTCATCAAAGTTTATTCATATATGATTGTAACTTACATAAACGGATATAGTAATACAGAAATACATCCATATACAGATAAATAGAGGTAAAAGGGATGGTGTTGCACACATACATTACATCACACACATTACTCAGCAAACCCTCATGAAATGTGTTCTTGGAGGTATGGATATGGGAAATCGCAAGAAGGTCTTGTCGGTCTCAATTATGTCCCGGGACAGATCCAAGGCTATATATAGCGACCTAAGCCCTTACCGCTTTAATCCACTTGATTAGAGTCGCCACATGATTTTTATGGTATCAGGAACCGCGAATTGACTTGCTCAAAGTGGTAGGGTACTCACCCTTCATTGCCATAAAATAGGCTTGGGAGTCTTGGTACAAAAGGAAGGAGCCATATATTTGGGCTAAAGCACCCCTCCTTTCCTTACCTTACGGTAGGCCTTGCCAATATCTTTATTCTTAATTCATAACTGGTATTCTTTCCTCAATCATACTAGATAATATATATGTCATAACGAGCATCTAAGAAAAATTAATCAAAATGTTAAGTTCAAGTAGTAAGTGGATGTACATGCGATACTAGAGAAGATAGAGATACTCACAGTGGGCCGATCCCGCTTGGGATCAAATGCAAAGAAAGAAAATGTACATGGGATGTAAAGGGACTCGTTGACTGATCATGCAAAAATCATAACTGTTACGCCCCGTAGAAGCAAAAATAGAGAAAATAAATTCCTTTTTGGTCCCGTAGGACCATGACTGGTGAATAACTCCATTGTCATCTACTCAAACCATTAAATACAATGATAGGGAGGCTGCTATTCATAAAACATATCTTATTAACATAATCAGAGGCTACAGCAGAAGCTCACAGGTCGCAGTCTAATAAAAACTATTACAACAACTGGCTTATAGTTTGAAGCCTACAATAGTAATAATAGCATTACAAGAAATATACAAGCTAACTATTATAAAGAAGTACGTCTTTGTCTTCAAGCCTTCAGCACCAAGTCTGGCAGAACATCAGTCCTATGTCCTCAAAACCTACAAAGCACTAGACATTGGAATGTCCAGGGCATAAACACCATTAGCTTTGAATACAAAGCCGAGTGAGTGCATCAAACATACTCCTCACCTATTACTGTTCAGCATCTTAAAATGTAGTTAATCTCTTATCAATGACGTCTCTAATGGACATAGCAGAGGTCTCAGTAAATACACATCAAATCAATGATAGAAGGAAACATATTAAGTAATGACAAAGATAAAGATCATGGTATAACATCTCATCACGCAATTCACCAGATCCATGCATGCAACCCATGCAACCATCCCATGTATCTATCTTTACGTCGGGACACTAAATCCATGACTGAACCATCATCTATTCAATCCATACCCATATCTGTGTTCATACTCGTATCCATATTCATATTCTCATCTATATCCATACGTTAATATAATAATACCAATCTAATATCCATATGTCGATACCACATAATTAAGCTAGCAGGCAATACATGTCACTTACCTGATGGTGTCCTACTTCACATGTTCCCTTAGTAGGCTAATGGTCGTCTGTATGGTACATCTCATTTATAAACTATGGAAAGCAATACATCAGACATCTTCTACGACATGTATACCCTCACTGGTCGTCTACACAGTGAGAATACATTAGGGCACTAACTGAACGTAATAGTCAATGGTACACTGGACGTCTTCAACAGTGGACATGCATCACTAGACGTCTTCAACAGTGAAAGGCGCACTCGGAACTCTAACCGTCCCATGTCCACCCGACTCGTCCGCTGTTGATCCCATGGATCCAAAGTACAAATATCTCATATTTCACATAGGCACATATCCCATTTCTCATCATATTCTCTTATATCTCCATACCACTACCCCATGCATGCTACCACATGTCGTGAAATACATTACTCTAGATAGTAGGACTATCACATGCTCTACATTCATCTTGCCTATTCTTTAATTGTTTATTGGCATGCCATCGTATTCATCATGTCTATTCAATTTTGCAATATCATCATGTAACTGTTAAACAGTTCATCTTGTTACAGTGTCACATTATCTCTTCAATCACCAATATCGTATATTGAAGGCATGGATCAACATATAAGCTGCTAATAGTTATATCATAATCAAGAGGAAATGACAGTGTTCTGTAAGTTTGGATCGATTGAAGTCCAATCGATCGATTAAAGAAACAGTAAGTTTGATCGATTGAAGAAATAATAGGTTTGATCAATTGAAACCCTTTCGATCGATTGAACAGTCGTCTTTTTCCCAGAACTTAGCAGAGATGAACTGGTGTTTACAGGGACACATTTATATGTTCTAAAACACCCATAAGCATCCTATAATCCCCCTCTTGAGTGAGTTGATGAACTCACCTCACTTTGGTGGTCCTCTTCGTTGGTTCTCTCTTCCTCTCTCCGTTTTCCTCTTCCTCTTCTTCTTCTTCTCACTTTTTTTCTCCTGCTTGAGAGGTAGATATGTATACCACACATACACTATTATTTATATGTTGATATGGAATACACACACACATAAACTCTCTCCCTCTAGTCTCCTCTGAATTGCTAAACACCCACACACACGAAATAACACACATATATATAGGCAAAAAGGGAGGGACAGGTGACAGCTTCTGCATAAACTAGGGTAAAGATAATAACACTTTTGATTGATTGGAGTGAGTTGGATCGATTAAAAATAGGTTGGGCAAGGTTTGATTGATTGAAAAGAGTTCAATCACTTGAAAAAGAGTCCTCATCTGGCTCGGCTACATTGATGATCAACTCGGCAAAATCCCCAACTAGGGCCATAGCATCTGCTAATGCAACCTGTCATATCGGAACTCTAGCTAACTGTGTAACCATCGCTGCTACCCACTCGGCTACCATGTTGGCAATAGCTGCCATATGTAATACAAGTCCTGCTGGTAAATCAAACTCTATGGGTATCTCTGGTACATCTACCCCCTCATCAGGAACGTCCTCTACTGGTCCCTCAAAAATCTCATCTCCTTCTACTGGGTCCTCTGGTTCAAACCCTGGCTCCTTTGGGTCATCGTCCGGCTAATCGTCATCGTCAACTGGCTCGATGTCCTCGACAAGATCCTCTTCTAGGTCAGCATCTACTATCAGCTCAGCCTCTGGTAACTCTGGCTCCTCAAGCTGCTCCTGTGGCTCTAGAATGGGTACCTCAGGTACTGGTGATAGTGGTGCTACTGCTGGTACTGCCTCAATAGGTCCTCCAAGAATGGCTCGAAGCTCAATAGCGTCCATCTCCATCTTACTCTAGATCAAACGTAAAATCTCCTAGTAAATATCCCTACCAATCCTCACTGAATGGTAAGCATCCATGCGCATCTCTATAGGGTGGGTCTTCCCGATCACATAGAGAGCCTTCCACATGTCCTCCTCTAGATATCTACTAGCTATCTGGTGTATGCGGTCATGATAAAACTCTAGATCAGCTGGCTCCACTGTATCCCCATGGATCACGTGTCCTCCATAGGCATCGGTCACAAACTTATAGAACTCTGGATCCATAATGCTAACCAGCAAAGGAAAACTAAGTATCGTTAGAAGGATGAACTTAATTATCTTAAACTCATATCTTATGTCAAGGATCTTAAGATACTAGGACCAGATGGTGTGGAATCGTTTAGTGAACAAAAGTATCACAAACCTAGCGCTCTGATACCAAAAATCCTGCCACGCCCCAGAGCAGCAAAAATAGAGAAAAATAAATTTCCTTTTTAGGTCCATAGGGAATGATGGGTAAAAGTCACTAATTATCCAAACCACACAGTACTAGTCCACAAGATAAACAGGAACATAAAATAACTGAAATATAAAAGTAGTATCACTATTACAAACATCAGAGTGTGGTCCACAGGATCACAATAGGTTTGGAGACAACATATGCCCAAGTTTTCGTTACTAAAATAAAATAGAGTTCGACAGAAATCAGAAATAAACTAAATACGACTATCTTAAGGTCTTCGGCTGGCGTAAGGATAGTCGTCAGCATGATGCTCCTCTCCAATAGAACTGCTATCAGTGGGGCCATCCTCTGCATAATCCATCACCGTAAGTTCCAGCACATACATTGTTAGAGATAGGGTAGTCTGGACGGGGAATGTCCAGGTAATAAAGGCCGTCAGCTTACTGAAAGCTGAGTGAGAACTAACTAACAAAGTCTCATATAAATAACGAAATTACCAGTTATGAATGATATATAGCAGTTATACTAAATATATCTCTTCCTCTTTTATTCAGACACATCATTAACCGATTCTCATCTTCTACCAACTCTAAGGCTGACTGTACTAATACCAACTGACTATCTTGAACTGATTATATCATCACAACATACTAGTGCTCCTTTTCACCGCTTTTAAGAACTCTTACTGTTCACCGCTTTTAAGAACTCTTGCAATTACCCATACATCGTTCTCATATAACGACTAGTCTACAGACGTACCCATACTCTTGTCCACTGCTTTCAAGAACTCTTACTGTTCACCTCTTTTAAGAACGCTTGCGAGTACCGTACATACATAGCTATGGTAAATATAAACCATGGGCGTGCCATATCTACTCTTGTTCACCGCTTTTAAGACTGTTCACTACTTTTAAGAACTCTTGCGAGTACTGTGCACCCATAGCTTCCACAATCCTGGTCAAATCCTTTTGACTCACTTATCGGACTCAACCTGAGCGAATCATCAGCTCGACTCATATAACCTCAAAAATAACCAATAACCCACTGACTCAAACACTAGTTACTCAATACCTACGGTGATTAACTCCAATCCTTATCTCGTCATCGCATCATATTATTACTAACGTTCCGAACTTGACTGCATTACTTACCATATTATCTCAATCTCATTATCATATCCCATTTCCTTTGTAATCCATAAAATCACATAATAGGAACATGAAACAATGATTAAACAACTACGCATTATGAGTTTAAACTTAAGGAACATATCTATGTTCTGCTAGGTTCGATCGATTGAAGTCATCTCAATCGCTTGAAGGGAAGTGATGTTCGATCGATCAAAGTTTTCTCGATCGATTGAAGTCAAGGTGGTCTCAATCGATTGAAGTCATTTCGATTGATTGAGAAATAGGGAGGTTCGATCGATTGAACGCAGTTCGATCGCTCAAGCTTCATCTTCTCCAAATTCTGTAGTGAACATGCAGAATTTGGTAGGGTGTGTTTGGGTGATATTCAATACATCCAGAATACGTAAAACATCATAACTAAGATACCGAGTGAGTTTGGAACTCACCAAAAGATCGTAAGGGCGCGTTTGGCAAGCGTGAGCTTTGAAGCTTTAATGGCCTCTCTCTCTCTCTCTCTCCTCTGCTTTATCTCTATCTCCTCCTCTTTTCTTCTTCTTCTTTTCCACCTACTTCTACTTCTCTCTCTCTCCCAAGCTATGAGTATATAAATAGGTGTGTGTATATACATATATGTATGTGTATATATATTAACACACAAGCACACACACTCTCTCTAGCTTTCTCAAGTTCAGCAAACCCTCATACACACAAACACAACCATATATATAGAGGGGAAAGAGTGCAGGTGACAAGGTTTACGGGAAACCTGGGAATTCAAATGATTACAACTTCGATCGATCGAATGGAGTTCGATCGCTCGAGATCAGTTCGGCTATGTTTGATTGATTAACTAAAGTTTGATCGATTGAAGTAGGGACCACGTCATAAATTCAGGTCGGTAGGGTTTCGATCGCTCAAACAAGGTTCAACTCAAATAGGGTTCGATCGCTTGAACTTTGGAAATGCTCGATTGCTCGAATGAACTTCGATCGATCGAAGGTAGAATTTCAAATATGATCAAGGGAAGTTTATAAAATCTCTGTGCATAAATACTTAGTGAAAATACAGGGTATTACATTAAAGAAAAAGGGCATTTTAACAACTTAAAGTGGCAAACTAAGGAAACTTTTATCATTTATTTGGATAGGTAAACAAAGAGGGCCTACCATCATTTACTATGGTCATATGGTTCTTCAATGTTTATGACGGAAGATTATTAGCATGGTAGCAAATATTGTAACTTGACTATCAACCAAAACAAGAATAATGAGACTAAACAATGAGTTAATGCGCTATTCAAATGAAATTTGACAAACACAAAATGTATTTATAACCCTCTGAAAAGAAAAGATAGGCTCAAAAACTCATTGGATCTAGTTTTCACACTATGTGTTAACTAGAGATCCGAATCATATTATAATTCACATCAAACATGCATTCAAGAAACTACGTGTAGTGCATAGGTTTGTGTGCAAATCTATGATATAAAACCATGATTTGAATGATACATAACATAAAACGTCGCATCATGACTTCAGCACATGTTTAACCATATCTTCTCATGTTTACCATTCTATAACAATCTAACTTACCTAACAAGAAGTATCGACTCGAGATTGCAAAAGCGTCGGTAACATCGTTTACATAAGCACGAGTATCAAAATTTTTTAAAAAATCCATGCATAATAATGTGCATGTGAGTGCATATCCCCAAACCTAAACCTTTCATTGTCCCTAATGAAACATTAAAATGAAAGAAATGAGAGTACGTAAGGAAGGAACGACATTACCTCGATCTCAGCAATCACAAACCAGGTAAACGTATATGAATATGGCGATAAAGTTCAATTACTCCAAATGAAGCCACTAATTCACCTGTTAATACTTGACAAAAGAAAATAAATAAACAAAAGAACAACGATGGCCAATATAAATATATACATGTAATGCAAACCGTGGCATACTTGTTGAGAAACTAAATTAAAACCAAAAGACTCAACGAAAATAAAAAAGAACAAGCACATATAGAACTATCAAAACAAAGAAGGACTTGGCCTAAAAGGGACCTAAGAGAGCAAACAGAAAGGAGAAAAACACGTAAGTAAGGGTGGGAGTGAGAAGAAGAGAACAAAAGAGAAAAAACACAAAAATCTCATCCTCGTGTGAGCGACCTCTCGCGCGCGCAATTCCTTTCGCGAGGTAAATCTGAGGTATGTTTTAAAAAAAACTTATAAAGTTTGTATGTCCAAAACTCATGCGTGATTTGAGGCGCAACCTGATGTTGAGGGCGTGTATAATAAAGGAGTTTAAAATTTTTCTTAAGGCACAAACTCGCGCGAGCAAGCTATGCGCGCGACATATTCTCTTTCTTTTAATGTGAATGAGTTCAAAATAAATTGACCCCGACCCCCAAACCTATCCAGAAAACGAAAAGCTGACTCAAAATGACCCAAAAAGTGTACAAAAATGAGAAAACGGAACTGTAAAAGCTTGGGTTGCCTCCCAAGAAGCGCTGTCTTTTACGCCTTCTGCTAGACCATTCTAGCTCCAAACTCATGGAGGTCGAAACTCGGACATTGTACCCTTGAAGACATTAGGGATACTCCGGTTAAAAATAGAAATAGGTTCAATATTTGTTAACTCATTCGATGATTCCTCTTTTTCGGTTTCAAATTGATTCTTGACCCTTTGAGAAAATCTTTCATTAAGATCCAGTTTGGTAGGGTCCCTTTCATTAAGGTTCATCTGTGCATTACACACTAGATAGTCCTTCCTTAAGTCTTCTTGTCTATTAAGTTCTTTAGCGTGCCTTGCCTCACTTTCTGCCATACATGGGTAATCATCATCATTTAGAGGCTGCTGAATAGTGTTAAAAATGTTTAATTTTAGGTTCATGTTCCCAAACAACACTTTCATTACCCCTATTCGACAATTGACAAGCGCATTAGCGGTTGCTAAGAATGGACAACCAAGAATGACAAGGTGTGTCTCCTAGCATCTAGCACAGGTTCGGTTTCAAGGACCATGAAATCGATGGGATATTAACGTACATTTGTCGACTTTAACTAGGACGTCCTCGACGATCCCTCTAGGAATTTTTATGGAATGATCCGCTAATTGTATGGTAGCGGCCGTGGGTTTAACTTCACCTAGACATAATTGTTTATAAATCGTGTATGGCAGTAGAATCACACTCACACCTAAGTTAATGAGAGCTCGATGAATGACAGTGTTGCATATGACATAAGAAATTGTTGGTGTACCTGGATCCTTATACTTTGGAGGAGCGTGTTGGAAGATTGAATTACTTTTTTGATGAAGAAGACCTTTTTTGGAGTATGACTGTGCAACTTGCGCTTTTGAGTGCATAGGTCTTTTAGACAATTGGCGTAAGCGGTAATCTGTTTAATAGCGTCGAGGAATAGCATACTAATTTTCACTTGTTAAACAACTCGAGTATATCTTCAGTTTTTGACCCTTTCTTTGAAAGATGTGACGGTTCCTCAATGTTTGGTGGGAATGGCATTTTCGAAACATTATTAGTTGGGACCGTTTCATTTTCTTTCCTAATTTGACTTGTGTCCTCACCCTTCTCTTAATTCAAATTAATGTTCACATCTTTCCTACTCTCTCTTGGAATCTCAACAACTTCTTCCTCTTGAGTAGTCGTCCTAGTTGAAACTGCGTTCACTTGCTCACTCATACCACCCACCTCATATTGTCCATTATGTTTCTAAATAGGTTGACTTGGCAACTTACCCTCATTTCTATGATTCACTGCATTAGCTAGTTGTCCCATTTAGGACTTAAGCTTTACAATGGATTGTGGGATTGTGTGTGAGAGTGCACTATTTGTGCTTGTGCTTGCACTTGCGTTTCGATAGTCTTAAGGGATGCCAACACCTTTGCCTCAAAAGCGTTATCCCTTGGATGGTCAGAATTAGAAAGGGGGTTTTGGTATTGACTTTGTTGAAATTGGGGTCGATAAGTATTAGAAAAATTAGTCATCATAGGATTATAACTATTTTGTGGTAATTGTTGAATAGAGTGTATGTGTTGCTCCACGAATTCCAAAAATTGAGACGCGGATGGGCATGCAAGTGTACAATGCGAAGGATCGGAACACATTTGACAAATCTCATAAAAGGGTGAGCATGTCGTTTGGTTCATCATCATAAATCGGTCAAGTTCTTTAGATAGTTCTTGGAATTCAATTGAGTGGCTTGACTCGAACCGCTCCTCTCGCTTAGGTTGAGGGGGAAGACACCCTCAGGACATACTGACATGGCTTATGCATCAATTTTTACTTAACGTTTCAAATATTTTCCATGCCTCGTTGGCGCTTATGTGTAGAAAGGTACCCGCACAAACAGCATCGACAGTATTTACGAACTATGGGAACAAGTCCCTCATAGAAGATCTACACCAATTGCCACTTGGGAATTTGATGATGTTGGCAAGAGCGCAATAGTTCTTTAAATTGTTCCCAAGTGTCATAGAGCGTTTCCCCATTTTGTATCACAAAGTTTATTATGGATTTTCTTATTTGATTAGTTCTTATGATGGGGAAAAACTTTTATAAAAATACGGTATGCATTATTCACATGTTCTAATAGTGTTTGGCTCAAGAGATTAGAGCCAATACTTAGTTGTATCTTTTAAGGAGAACGGGAAGAGATGCAATTTTAATTCATCATTAGTTAGATTTTGGATTTTCAATGTAGAGCATATATCTTGGAACTCTCCTAAGTGATGATAAGGATCTTCTTTAATATGGCCATGGAATGAAGGGAGTAGCGCGATGGTAGATGACTTTATCTCAAAGTGAGATGCCGTCACCTCTGGTAATTCGATACATGCTTGTGGCGTGTAGGCCGTAGGAATGAAATAATCTTTTAGCAGAGGAGGTTGAGGTACGTTAGGGTTATTTCTATTATTTCGGTTGTTTCCAAAGTCAGCCATTGGAATAGGTGTGATGTTAATAGTTTGAGTTATTCTTAAACGTTTAAGGATGCTTTGAATTTCGGACTCAAACAATGACGACAGTTTAGGCGTTGATTCTTCGTCTAACATCAACCGAGCTCTAGAAGCTTGGGTTGAAGACCTAAGGACTTTAAGGAATCGCTCGAGTTCAAGATTAAGCGGATGTAATTCAGATTGCTTCGAATAGGTACCAAACATAAACTAAAGAAACTAACACTACGACAAAGACTGACTCAACCGAATAAGAAAATAAACTACGCAAATAAGGCACACAACACTACTATGATGCATGCAATTATGCTATTATGCAGGGATTTGCGTCAAAGCCCAGTGCCCCGGGTTTCCTAGCTATTTCACGTGCAAATCACTCCTAACTAATGCAAATAGTGCGTCTCGGCATCCTGACTTATAGTGGTTTGAAGCAAATTTTAAAGGAAGCGATTTACTTGTATTTTTGCTTTTTTGCAATTTTTTTATTCGCGTAAACTCCTTTGATATGCACCGCTATTCCACTCCAACTTGCTATGATTTGACGACTTAAGTGCTACAAAATACGTATAATGTTTTAGCCACTCGAAACAAAAACAAAAAATAATAAAAAGAAAACCTAATATAATATTAACGAATTAACTAAACTAAGATTTTAAAACTAAAGGTTGTAATTTACAGTCCCCGGCAACGGCGCCAAAAATTGATCTTGTCAAAATGAAGATAAAAAGTATACTCTACTTTAAAAGATTTGTAGTGTGGAAGTAGAGGTCGAACCCACAAAGATTAAAATACCAAAACACTTTAATTTTAAACCCAAACCTAGTTAATTAAGAAAATTGAATTTGGATTTTGATTTTAATTAAACTAATAACAGTGAAAATAAATCTAAACTATAAAAGCGATTAAAAGTTGTTTTGATAAATAAGTGTATTGAACCTAGGATTGCAAAATTCACCACTAGCTTCATAATAAGGGTATCTATGCATTCAATTAGTTTATTACGTTGGATGATAATGGAGAATTGTAGCTACAAGCTCAATTCCTTCATTAAGAAAATAACTAAGATTCAAACATCAACATAATTCATCTTCGGTTGGCACGGAGTGTCTCACACTAAACTAGGGTTGCGGCACACTCTGTCTTTCCTAGGCATGAACTATTCGACTACTTGATATCACAATTCAAATAAGCACCATTACATGTACATAATTCATATAAGCACAGTAAATATAGACTATTGAGCACATCACATCCAAAATAGATCTAAGATAAGAATAGATTTTGAAAGTAGCGATTATATCAATGAATACAATTTTATTAATTAAAATCCTCTAAACATGCAATCATCGTCCATACATAATAAATCTAAAAGAAAAAAAACATAAATAACACTGTATTACTTGGCTAGGGTTTCATTGAAATCCTAGATATTGGACTAAGCGGCCATAGAAGCGATGAATGGCAAGAGGTTGATGGAGGAGGCCATGGGAATCCTTGGTCTTCTTCTTCTTCTGCTTCTTCTTCTTGTTTCTCCTTCTTCAATGGTTGAAGTTTAAGTTATTGAAGGATGTATCTAATGTTGTGTAACCCCAAATTTTAATTAAAAGAGGATACATATAGATTTCGAGTATATTTTGGAAACTTTTCTAAACCTAATCGCACTAAAACTGTTTTATTTGTGTATTTGGACGTATTCAGCCAATTCCGTTCGCACAAGACTCTTCAATACATCGAAATATACATTTTTGGTTTTTTCAACGGGGTCGCTCGCGCACGATCCCCAAAATTGCGCGAGCGGGCCGCTCCAGCTAGATGCCTTTTTCCAGATTTTCTCAACTTTGCGCACCGATCATAGAATTGCGATAACTTTTGACTCGGACCTCGTATTGACTCACCGTTTGCGGTCACACGCCCATACCTCAAATTGCTACATTTCATATATTAGGAGAAATTTCTAAAATTCAATGTCTTTATTGTCAAAAATATGATTTACCGAGGCTGCTACTGCATTCAGCTTTTACCGGAATCACCTTTTGAGCCCAGAAAGTCTTCCAAAACCACTAATCATTGAATTTTAGTGCATTTTCAAGTTAATGCTCCAAAACCTATAAAATAGAGAATCCTTAATAAAAAACAACTAGTAACTAAATAAAATGGGCTAACAAAGCGTAACTTTAGGACTATAAATGGGAACTATTCGTCGCCGATCAGTATGTATATATTCAATCTGTGATCTTGGAGGCTAAGTCAGAAGATGTGTCTTGTAAAGCTTACATACATCATGTTAGGGATATATACTAAAAGCCATGCTTTATGTAGTTGATTTATTATTCATTTAATAAAATCAGCTAATCCATTTTTTTATGAGAATCTGTGTGGGCAATGTTTGTATTATATTATTTATTTAATATTATGCATGTGTGTCTCTCATTCTATATAGTAGGCAGTTTGGTGAGTAGAGTTCGTCTTACACACGGAAGATCAGGTCATCAGATATTATCGAATGTAAGATTTTAGTTTACAATCTTAGATGGGATTCGCTACACCATCGGTAGGACTGCAGCATGGTGTTGTAGTAGGTTTGTCTTGCCTATGGAAAACGGCATAGTTTCAACTCACTATGCTAGTACACTTTGTGTATTAAACGGGACTGACTTGGGGTAATTATCTTTATACTGACTTAGAAGATAATTAATACCTCATGGCTATTATGAGTGCTTATGCTCTAAATCCTAAGTTAATTTGTAGACACGTACATTTGATATTTACACTTTGATCCCTAAAAGGGTGAGATCCTTAAATGGGTCAATATCTCATTGGATTGGGTGGCAATATTAATTGTGTGGTGGATATTAATTAATGATGGAATCCATGTCTCAATTTTGGGATTGATGATATCCCCTTGAGAAAGCTTATAAGTTTTGATTATGTCAAACCCTGCAGGTGGATTTTGTATCTGACATATCAGATAAGTTAAGCAGAGGATCTCAAGGAATTTTAAGAAATTAATTAAATATGATTGACAGTAATTATATTTAATTAATGGATATCTGTAATCTTAACATGGGGGAGATAATAAGCATTTAATAACATGGAGCTCGAAATATATTTTTGAGATAAGGGTAGGAGTGCAATTATAATTCTTTAGTGGTATGAATTATAATTTATGGAAATAGGAATCTGATTCAGTTCGAATTAGGGTTTCCTAATTCCATAAGGAAGCCTATTCATTATTGACTTCTTATGGTCCCTATCGTAGCCTATATATATGCTGCTTTGGCTCTCTTCTCAGTTAGCGTTTTTCTATATAGAGAATTATAACTCGGAATAGAAAAAAGAGCGTAAAAGAGGGAGAGCAGAAAACAGAAAGGATTTCGAAAGAGCCCACACTCAGTTCGATATTCTGACAGCAGAGGAATACAGTAGAAGATCGTGAGCTGTTATCGAGCCCGTGTTCTCAATTCGTCTACTACAGCGATCCATTTTTGCAGTTCAAGGTAACCCTAGTTCCGCCCTTGTAGGGTTATTGTAGTTTTCATGTAATTTTTTGTGCAGTACCAACTTATACGCGTTGTCAATGGATTCTGGGAACGCAGTTTCCTAACACATCACACTTATATTAACCACACACGAGCACTCATTGCTCTCAAATATTGTTGATCAGTTTGGTTGATTTGATAACACAGTTAGGTAGTTTAGTTATACAATTGTATTAGTTATGTATCTTTTAGTTAATCAGTTAAGCTACTTTAGTTAGTCCGAGTAACTTTAGGAAAATATCTCAAACATAATCATTAGAGAAAATAATGTATATGATGTAATACTATATTTAATTAATGCTTTTTATCCCAAATCGTAGGGTAATTTTGGGACACAGTCTTTACAAAATATTACAGATAAAAAAATTAAGGGTTGCGAAATTAGAGGCATTGAAATTATAATTAATAATGCATATACCAATTATTTATTCAAATAAGAAAATCATTAGGTATAATATACATCAATAAAATAAAATTGGTATTTCATTTAATGCATGGGAATTAAAAATTACATTTTGCTACAATATATTTTTATTCAACAGTGTGCAATTATGCACTGTTAATCGAAGAATACTCACAGAATTGTATGGTGATAAGGCCATTCCTATATCGGAGATGTACATTAGCCAATCCCAAAGTATTTGTATCTCTGACATAGTGAGAAATTTCACAATATAGAGCAGAGGAAGATCTATACATTTTTATTCCGTAGTGTGAAATTCAATACTAAGAGTACAAATAAGATGATGTACGTATCAAAGCGTGAAAATGAATAGTATTGAAATTGTACTAATATAGTGTCAAATTTTGTACAATTTTAAATTTATTAGTAGTATTAAATTTCATAGAGTGTTAAATTTCTCACTGTTTTACACATGAGAGTAAACAGAAAAACACTCACGTATCTACATTCTTCAAACCTAACACTCCCGCAACGGCTCTATATTACAACTTGTGATCAATGATTGTTAGATGAATATAGAATGGTGGGATAGTTACATACAAATGGAATATGTGTGTTGTGTATACCTAAAAATTATGGGATTTAGTTATTTCCATAAATATATGCAAAATCATAGGAATATTTGTAACTGATTTATTTCATGAATATATATGTATGTAAATATCTATAGAGTCAGACTCCAATGCGCACTAGATGAGTGCACTAGGCTTTTAAGCCTAAAAAACCGTGAGTCGCCCCGCTAACCCACGCCCCATCCCGCCACCCCGCTGAACCGTGGTTTATTTAGGCTTAAAAGCCCAGTGCGCATTGGAGCCTGACTCTATACATATATATATATCCTGCTGTGTATATGCTTGAGGGGTAAAAGGGTCAATAGATTTATCTCTAATTGGGGATTCTGGACTAATCCCTAAAACTATTCCCCAAACTAGGACCTATTGATATGAATATAATATAGATGGGCCTATTCCAAAATAGTTAGGTACACTAAATTTCTTAAAACAAAAAAAAGCTTCCCTCATTTATTTTTTAATATTTATGTCATTCAATGAAAATAACAAAAAAATTTTATTAATTTAAGGGTATAATAGTAAAATGCCTAATATTCCATTCTTTCATTCTCAAATTCTTTCTTAGGTAAATTATCTTTTACTTCCTTGAGGTTTGCTTCCATGGTACTTTGTCCCCTATAGTTTTGAATATAACACATAACCCCATGTGGTTTACCTCTGTGGTACTTCACCTCTCTATAGTTTAGAATGTAACACATTAAGCCCATGTGGATTGCCTCTGTGGCACTTTAGCCCATATAGTTTTTTACCCTCCTATAGCCAAAACAAATTGCAATCTACATGGGATAAAGTGCCACAAAAGCAAATCACACGGAGAGAAAAACTAACTCCTACTCCGTTTACTAACGGGAACTCCGACTTCGCCCCGCCGCACCCCGTCCAGTTGTTAAAGGAAACACACACTAGATCTCCAACACATACGCACACAGTAGTTGTATGTGTGTATATATATACGATCTATATATTAGACACACACCGTCCATATATACACTAGTAATTATATATAGCCAATGGTATTATAGTCAATAAAGCATAATTATAAGGCTATATTAGGAAATTGTTACTTTAATCGGTAGCTAATATGAATTATCAACTTCGTCCCGACTCCTACAAGGTTTTGATTTTCAATTACCAAATCGGCTCCTACTCCTATTATATCTCCTCCAAACTCGTTCCGTTAGAGACGCGGTGGGCCGGAGTGATAGCAGGCGGGAATTTTTGCCATCCCTAATTATATGGGGTGTGACAGAGGTATACATCTAAGCGGTGTGGAATTGTTTAAGGGAACTTGTAAACAAAGAATCGGAGCTGCCTAATAAGATCAAGAGTTAAACGCAATTTGCACCCTTATAGTATACTGTGTTTGACACTTTGGTCTCTAAATAATTTTTTTTTCGCATTTTGTCCCCCGGCCAATACTTTTTGCAATTAATTTGCCCCCTCCGTCCCTAATAAGATCCCGGGTTAAATGTGTTTTACACCTTTAAACTATACCCTATTTGGCACTTTGATTCCTAAATATATTTTTTTTTTCGCATTTTGGTCTCTCAACTACTCCCCCGTCCCATTTTATGTGTCCCCCTTTCCTTTTTGGGTTGTCCCAAAATTGTTGTCTATTTTTCTAAATTAGTATGTAAATTTTACTTAGTTTTCCAAACTACCATTCATTGCAATCAACAACAAAACAAAATAATAAGAGAAAGTGCCATGATTATGAGCAATTGTGGAAAATAGGTGTAGATTCTTTTTGTCCACTAAAATAGTTGGATTCTCCAAGAGGGACACATAAAATGGGACAGAGGGAGTAATATTTTGTGGCAGTTTGCCCCATCTGTCACTTTTAGCGTCAACAAAATGTGACTTTTTGCGTCACTAAAAGTGACTAAGGGGGCAAATTGTACAAAATCCTAATTGAGAGACCAAAGTACGAAAAAAATTTAGGTACCAAATTGCCAAACAAAGTATACTTTGAAGGTGCAAAATACATTTTATCCTCAAGGCCATGGCTCTTTTGTACCGTGTACCTCAATGTTTTTTTTTTTGGTAACCGTGGGTGTCCAGGTCAGCTTGCACGCACCTCGACTAATCCTACGAGGCTAGGCGTCCGGGTGAATCACTTGTGGCCACCTCCTTAAGATTCAAACTTGAGACCTCTGGGTATAACACCCAGAGCCCGTGCCATCCGTGTACCTCAATGTTAACACCACCAAACGCTGAAATGCGTCACCAACAATTGTAATCACCACTCGCCAGTATATTAATATACACGTACACAGTGCGCGCGCACACACACACACATATATATATATACTAGCGTTTGGCCCGTGCTATGCACGGGATATTAAAGAAGTGTAACAAAATTAATTTAGGTATGATTATTAAATAACAATTACAATCATTGCATCAAATTATCTAGATTATTAAAATTAGATCAAATTAGTTATGCTTTTAAGCTAAATTATATCAGATTTTGTTACCAAATGTTTTGTCAATTGTACTACATATAAACCATTTGGGAACCAAATTTATTATTCAAATTTGGGAAGTATAACATTTGTCCTGTTCAATTCAAAATAAAAGGTCTATTTAGTTTTTATATAACATTTTAACAATTGTTTCTCTTGTTAGTTGCTATATACACTGAAGTTCGTAGAAAATTAGCATCTGCCAATATGAGAGTCATCTACACTATTACCACTAAAGCGGGAAATGATTCATTAACTTTTAGAAACTCTGAACTGTTGACCAAAGCAAAGAATCACATATGTGAAGAATAACGATACTGCACATATGTATGTATATTGCGTAGTCGTTGCAACGTCATCCTTTCAGATAGCCGAACCAACTTGTATTTTGTAGACATCATCCCGAAAATACTTTTAAGCCACTAATAGAGAATGGTGAATTATAGGATAATTTTTTTTTAGGTGAGCTATCACTCATACAGTTCTCAGTACGAAGGAGTGCTTACCTAGGTGTGAAAATTATAGATATTTTTGTAAGCTTAGTAAATTTTAATGTCCATAAAAGTGTTAAAAAGATTTAAGGAGGTTATTAAAAATATCAGCATCGTTCAACATGTAGTTTCTGTGTTTTTTTCATGTGTAGACACATTTGCCAATTTCCGACATAGAAAATGTCAGGCCAAAAATTATCACTCCTATAGTTTTGAATATAGAGTAGTTAGAATTTTGTGAATTTGAAATTGTACTTTGCATAGTATATTGTAATTTTAGAATTAAGGTGTTAATAAACTGATAAAACTTTTTCAAAGTAAGTTCATAGAATACGTATATACACTTGGGAAAAGGGGTAATAAGATGGGTAACTACAAACATGAAATACATATACATTCGAATTAATGCAAATACGTGCAGCGAATGAAAATAACGAAAACATAAACAGAATTTACACATGTGGATATTTTGGAGTGGCTGTGAATACAAAGAATGCCTATTGTAAGTGGTGTACATATTTGTGCACACCAAATGATTCTCATGCTATATAGCCTATTATAATATCAACTCATAGATAAAAAAAAAAAAGGTATAAACTATTTCATATGGAAACAAAAAACTCCATTAACATAAACTTTTGTTTGAGTAGCGAAATTATTTCCAATTTTATCAATGTTTGACAGTGAACACACTTAAAAGAGAGAGGGAGGGAGAGGAAACAATAAGTCTACAGACACATTTAGTTTCACAACACTTCACACAATGGGGGTATCTTAGCAAAATGAAACTTGTGGGCCCCACACTCTTATTGCACAACAGCCCTTGCATCAAATAATAAAAATATTCCCCAAATGTGGCCTCCCTCCCACATTCACGTTAGATAATTTTGGAGCCCTAACTGTGTTGAAGAAGGGCAGTGAGGAAGACCACAACCAGCCGCCGGCGACGAAGACCACCACCAGCCGCCGTCGGGTTATCTCTCTCTCTCTCTCTCTCGCGATCTCTGTCGCTCTCTCTCTCTCTCTCTCTCTCTCTCGTGATCTCTCTCTCGCTCTCTGTACATGTATATATATATATACATATACATATCTACATACCTATATATATCCACATGTATGTATGCATATCCAGAGATGTATATATATATATATAAAATTGCTTTTTCTATGGAAGTTGCTTGAAATTTTTTTTATTTTTTGTTCTGTGGCTGAAAGTTGCTTGTTTTTTTTTTTTTTAAATACTTTATTTGCTGAAAGTTGCTTGAAGTGGCTTGAAGTTGCTTGTAGTTGCTTGTAGTTGCTTGATATCCACACTTTTTCTATGGAAGTTGCAATGAGTCAATTTTTTTTATTTTTTGTTCTATTGCTGAAGTTGCTTGATTTTATTTTATTTTATTTTATTTTATTTGCTAAAAGTTGCTTGATTTTTTTTCTTAGATATTGCTTGATTTGTTGCTGAGAGATGTTACATTGTTGATTGCCTTGATTTGAGATGTTGTAGCAAAATGTGAAGTCTTTTCAAACTTAGGCACTAGATGTTAAATCAAACGTCGGGGAATGATGGCGGCGACAAGCAATGCCGGCGGCAACGGCGCTCTCAAGGACGATCAAACCAATGTTGGTGTCAGGTGGGTCTCTTTCTGTCTAAAAAATTCAGTATTCCAATTCGAATACACAAATTTCTTGTTTAGAACTTTTTGATGAAAGACCTAGCATAGGCACACCCATTGTCCCATTTACAACATCATTTTGTAAAAATTCCAATTGTTATTTGTCAAGTAAGTTGTCCCTATGTGTGTCTTTATATGTATGGGTATGTTAGAATAAACTATAGTTGCTCCAAATTTTATAGTAAAGTTTTCACCAATTTATTAAAGTTAGGATACACAAGTGATTTGATAGTATAGTTGAAATTGAGGTAGGATTTAGAAAAGTTACATAAGTAAATAATTGAGGGCATTAAACATTGTTATTTTGTAGATACTTGGAAGAAGAAGTATCAAGTGGGTTTGTAAATATCACCGAAGATGCTATTGAAAACGAGTATGAGAATGCCTTAACAATTAATGAGGAAGAAAAAAAAATAGAAGAGCCAAAGGAGGGGATGGAGTTTGATTCTATAGATGAACTCATGAGATTTTATGCATTGTATGCCAAGCAAAAAGGTTTTGCCGTGGCCAAGAGAACCTCAAAGAAAGTCGAAGGGATCTTGACGTGTGTTCAGATTGAGTGTACTCGTGGTGGGACGACAAGAATTAAATCTTCCAACCCGACAAAAATGCGTCCAAATTCAAAAATCAATTGCAAAGCTAAGATTAATGCATTCCATTCGCGCAATGGAAAGTGGTGTGTGAAAGGGGTTGTACTAGACCATAATCATACGAAGAGTCCAGGCAATTCCCGATATTACAAATCCAATAGGCTTTTGCAACCATATGTTAAAAGGAAACTCCTTATGAATGATAAAGCTGGAATTAGAGTGAACAAAAATTTTAATGCATTAGTTGTAGAGGCAGGGGGGCATGAGAATTTGTCTTTTATTGAAAAAGATGTCAGGAACTACATCTCTGCAGTCAGGCGTTTACAACTGGGCGAAGGTAATGCTAATGCAATGCATAACTATTTTTGAAAATGCAATTTAACAATTCCGAGTTCTTCTACATAATGGATTTAGATGACGAAGGTCGACTAAAGAATGTATTTTGGGCGGATGCAAGGAGTCGGGCAACGTTTAAAGAATTTGGTGACGTAGTTACCTTTGATACCACTTACTTGGTTAATAAATATGACATGCCATTTGCGCCTTTCGTCGGGGTGAACCATCATGGCCAGTCGGTATTACTAGGGTGTGGATTGATCTCAAGTGAAGACACTGACACCTTCACTTGGTTATTCCGGTCTTGGCTTAGATGTATGTCTGATTGTCCACCGAATGCAATAATTACAGACCAAGACAAAGCCATGAAAATAGCAATTGAGTGTGTTTTTCCTAATTCACGACACCGATGGTGCTTATGGCATATCATGAAGAAGTTGCCTGAAAAGTTGAAAGGATACAAAGAATATGAATTAATCAAGTATAGTATACAAAATGCTGTGTATGAGTCATTATCCAAAGAAGAGTTTGAAGATTCTTGGGGAAAATTCATTGATAAATATCAACTACAAAGTAATGAATGGTTACTTGGCTTGTATGATGAGAGGAATAGGTGGGTACCCACTTTTGTGAAGGATGTATTTTGGGCTGGAATGTCAACCACTCAGCGAAGTGAAAGCATGCACGCTTTCGTTGATGGGTACATTAACTCCAAGACCACTTTGAAACAATTTGTGGAGCAATATGAGAATGCTTTGGCCAAAAAAGTAGAAAATGAAAAACAAAAAGAGTTCAATTCATATAACTCAAGCTACCTTTGTGCAACTTTCACAAGACTGGAGAAGCAATTTCAAAATGTTTACACGCATGCCAAATTTAAGGAATTTCAAAATGAGATATTTGGGAAGCTTTGTTGTCATTTGACTGTATTAGGGATTGTAGAGGTTGGATTTAGAGAATACGAAGTACGTGAACGGGTTCAAGTTGGAGACAGGCACAAGTCTGCTACTTTCAAGCTTACCTTTAATGATGCGACAAATGAAGTTAATTGTAATTGTCGACTATTTGAGTTTAGAGGGATCATGTGTAGGCACCAACTCATGGTGTATAATGAGAGAGAGATTTATGATGCAGTACCTGCCAAATACATCCTACAAAGGTGGAGCAAGATTGTCAAAAGGAGACACACTAAAGTACGAATCAGTTATGATAATTGGTCGGCCAAACCCGAAGCACGTCGTTATGATAAAATGTGCAATGCATTCTTTGATTTGGCTGATGTGGCAGCAGATTCTGATGATTGGTGTGATGCGGTAATGGAACATATGTATCGATTGAAGAGGGGGTTCCAAGAGCATGCTGAAATTTGTGGAAGCACGTTACCAGTTACTACTAATATAAATAATGAGTCAACTTCACACGGGGAAGGCATTGTTATTTCAAAAGGGAGTGCCAATATACTTGATCCTTTGGTTACTCGTAGTAAGGGGAGACCGCCAGTTAAAAGAAAAGTTGGCAACGTTGAGAAAGCAGTGAAGAAAAAATCAAGGGCTAAAAAGAAGACTAGTAGCTCAACTTATGAACATGTTTGAAATTAATTACTCTTTCAAGATATGAATTAAGAAAATTAGAGTACCTCCCTCTGGTTCCAATTTTGATAAGAGCCACCTTAGTCTTAGTCTTCTCTTGAATGGCAATGGAGGCCCTTGTTGCTGTAAATTTGTTTGGTTGATTGTGGGCTCGAGTTTTGGGAGATGGTAGACTAGTGAACCCGAGTGCTGAAACTGAACCAGTGCTAAAAAAATTGACTCATTGCAACTTCCATAGAAAAAGTGTGGATATCAAGCAACTTCAAGCAACTTTCAGCAAATAAAATATTTAAAAAAAAAAAAAAACAAGCAACTTTCAGCCACAGAACAAAAAATAAAAAAAATTTCAAGCAAATTCCATAGAAAAAGCAATTTTATATATGTATATACATCTCTGGATATACATATATACATGTGGATATATATAGGTATGTAGATATGTATATGTATATATATACATGTACAGAGAGCGAGAGAGAGAGAGCGACAGAGATCGCGAGAGAGAGAGAGAGAGAGAACCCGACGGCGCCTGGTGGTGGTCTTCGTCGTCGGCGGCTGGTTATGGTCTTCCTCACTGCCCTTCTTCAACACAGTTAGGGCTCCAAAATTATCTAACGTGAATGTGGGAGGGAGGCCATATTTGGGAAATATTTTGATTATTTGATGTAGGGGCTATTGTGCAATAAGAGTGTGGGGCCCACAAGTTTCATTTTGCTAAGAATACCCCATTGTGTAAAGTGTTGTGAAACTAAATGTGTGTGTAGACTTATTGGAGAGGAAAACATACCCTGTAGAGAGAGAGGACTAAGTGTGAGGAAGTAAGAGTATCATTAATGGGCGTGTGTGTGAGAGAGAGATGAGAGACATGAGACAGTGGAGAAAGACGTGGGTGTGTGTGCGTGGTTTTTAATTTTTTGTTTGCAGTTGTGGGCTTGATTCGATTATACATGTGATTTATATATAGGTGTATATGTATAAGTGGTGTAGCTCTTTTGATTTGCCACGTGGATGGTAATGTGTGTTAGGAATGCCAAGTGGAGTGACGATTACATTTGCATCTATATATTTATAGATAGATATATAAGGAGTATATAAAATATATATTCCTATCTCATTAGTCTCACACAACACACACATTTCATCACCCAAGACGCCACTCCATCTCTCTCTCTCTCTCTCTACATTTAGTCTTGTATGGCAGATTGCTTGCTAACCAACGAGGTAGCTGACCTCTGTCTCGGCAAGCCGCCATTGAAGGCTCTCTCTATCTCCGCCAACGTCGGCGACGCCTTGGCAGCAATCAAAACCTCCGACGACAACTACATCAGCGTATGGAGCTGTGACCACTCGTCGCCTACGAAAAACGCCGCCGGCGACGATGGTTGTCGATGCGTCGGCAAAGTTTGTATGGTTGATGTGATTTGTTTTCTGTGCAAAGATGAGAACACCTCGTCTCCTTCGTCCGCTCTCAAGTCACCATTGTCTGTACTAATTATGTCAATGGTTCCAGGTGTAGTGCGTCACGTGGAACGCTCTTCGAGGTGACAGATAATCTTCCCTTTCTCTCTCTATATCTCTGCATAAAAATATAATATATACATATATGTAGCTCCTGAATTCGATTCAATCATTTTCTTCACTAGTTGTCTTCTTCATAAATTACTTTTCTTCTGTTATTTAAAAATTTAATGGAGAAGTTTATAATTTGAATTCATGTTTGACTAAAATTAACACCTACTTTATCTGTTTCATAGATTTTTACTTCGAATAAGGAATTTTAGTACTCTTAAATCTTAAAAGTTTTGAGTAATGTAATGAAAAATTCATGGATCTGAAAATGTTCTCTGTTAATCGAGAACTCTAATTTCAATTGCTCTCATATATCTATATATACTTTCGGAATTCAATTCAATCAATTTCTTCACTGTCGTGTTCTTCATAAATTTCTATTTTCTGTTTTTTAGGAATTTAATGGAGGAGTTTCGAACTTGTGCTGTAATCAATTGTTTGCCTGTTTCACATTGCTCTGTTATTAATTATTTTGACATAAATTGACACCTAATTCATTACTATTTCAGAGACTATTAACTTCCATTAAACAATTTTAACTACTCTAAATCTCAAAAGTGTAAGATAAAATCCAATGAAATTAATGGATCTGAAAATGTTCTCTGCTAATCTACAACTCCAATTTCAATTCCTTTCAATTTCCTCTGTTTTTTTTGTTTTCAATTAGTTTTTAATCTCAAATTTAAATCTCTGTTTTGTGTCAGTTTGATTGAAGCTATTGATCTGATCCTCCAAGGTGCTCAGAATTTGATAGTCCCAATCAAAAGCAATAGTTCAAAAAGAAAACTGAACAAATCATCTGTACACAACGGCCGCGAATATTGTTGGCTAACTCAAGAAGACGTAATCAGATTTCTACTAAGTTCAATCGGCCTATTCTTGCCGATTCCATCTCTCTCCATTGAAAAACTCGGCATTATCAGCACAGAACTACTCGCCGTCAACTACCATTCCTCGGCCACCGGAGCGATTTCTAAATCCCTCGGGGAACAAACATCGGTGGCCGTCATCGACAATGAAAGAACTCTGATGGGTGAGATCTCGCCGTTCACCCTCTCCTGCTGTGACGAGGCCGTAGTGGCCGCCATTTTGACTCTCTCTGCCGGAGACCTAATGGCCTACATCGACTGCGGCGGTCCTTCTGAGGAACTGATTGGAGTCGTAATCGCGAGGTTGAAGGAGAGGGAATTGGACGGAATGCTGGAGGAGTTTTCGATTTCTTCTCTCTCTAAGACTCTTTCAACTTCGAACTCCTCGTCGTCGGACGACGAGCCGCCGTTGACGATGTCGACGAGTAGGTTCAATAGATCTGGAAGCTACTCGGCGAGAATGATGAGGAGATCGGAGGCCATAGTGTGCCATCCGTGGAGTTCGTTGGTGGCGGTGATGATTCAGGCGATCGCTCACCGCATGAGTTACGTTTGGGTCATTGAAGATGATTGTAGCTTGGTTGGGATTGTGAAGTTCATTGACATGTTGGAAGTTTTTCGAGAACATTTGTAAGGTGTGCTGTAATTTTAATTTTTAATGCACGGATTAGGGGGCAAAAAAAAAAGTTCTAAATCAGATCATCAAAGCGAGAAATTATTTAATGAGCCCGTCAATCAACGAAAGTATGATAATGTGGTGTAATCTCTCAATCACAATTATACATATACCCTATTTCTAGGGATCATATCATATATCAAAACAGACATAAAGAAGAAGGGTGATGCTATTTCCACTCCATCATTGAACTATGGCACTCTATGGTACCATTTTTAAAGCATGTGGTACATGCATGTCATGCATTACATACATGGTACCACATGCTCTGATAGTAATACCATGAAGTGTATTGGTTCAATGATGGAGTGGAAATAACAATTCCCAAAGAAGAAAGAAGAAATACTTTTCTTGCTTTTTGTGTTGAGTGTGTGTGTTGTTTTAATTATTATTTTGTATTTTTGGCACTTTGGGCTGTTGTGATTTTGTTCAATTTTAAGCAGTTGTTATGAGGTTTTTATGCTGTTTTTTATATGTAAATGAGATGAAAGAAACAAATCAAGACAGAAACTTGAAAAGTATTAAAAAAAAAAAAAAAAGACTGACAGGTACTTGAAGCTCTGACTCATACACACACATGTACGGAGTATCTCCCTCCCTGCGTCCCTCTCACTCTCACTCTCACTCTCACTCTCACTCTCGAATACATGGGGCTGTTTGGGTAATTAAAAATCCAATTGCGTGAATCATAGTAACTCATAAGTAGAGGTGTTATCGGTTCCGTGATTTGGTTTGGTCGGTTTTTGCAAAATTTCAAAATTGACCAAATGACTTTGGTTAGGTCGATTTCGTCGGTTTTAGGATGTTTATTTTGGCTCATTTTCCCATTGTACCATTTTGATGAAAACTAACTAAATTGAATCGTTTTTTTTTTTTTTTTTTCAATCCGGTTGATTTTTCAGATTTGTTGACACCCCATTCGTTAGTGAAGTGAGTTTACTGATTCTTAATGGAAATTATTTTTTAAATTCAACATTTTGGTAAATGTGCATTTCTCGCACATGAGAGACGGTTCTCATAAAAAAAAATATAACTTTAGTTCTGTAACAAATATTATAGTCGGGTCATACGGGTACCCACATGAAATTGGACTGGACGCAAAGAGGTTTGGCTTGGACACCAAATAACGTGCTTTGGAGTCTCAAGCCTAGTAGGTTTATCATGTGCCTATATATATGGATAGAGTAATTCTTTGTTGATAATTTTCATACAACTTTCATACAATCTTCTAAAAAGATGTGTCTATCTCTCTTATGTGATGTCGCTGGACCCCACAGTGACAGATGAGAGAGATAGACTCATCTTTTAGAAGGTTGTATGAAATTTGTAACCAAAGAATTACTCACATGGATATGTATCACACATTGAAACCTAGGAAATATTATATTCTCAGCAGCCTCTCTCTCTCTCGGTTATATCTTTCTCTAGGTAATCACCAAGGAGCTTGGGATTTAGAACGTGGCATCATCGGAGATCGCTCAAGAAGCATTCTCTGCGACTGTACAAGATATAAGAGAGTATACAGAGGCAGCGAGTTCGTGGTTCAAAAGGAGGGGTCGTAACAACACCGTTTCTCTGATCTATCGAGTTATTCCGCTAGGTAACGCAGCTATATTCGATCAATATGCATGTGTGTATGCATTTAATATTGGTATCAGAGCCTCTTGGACGTTTGTTCCCCCATATATGAACCCAAAACAAATCCACCATTGTTGGATCATGTTTTGTGTACAAAAGCTTGCCTAAATCGAATTCTAAGTGGGTCTACATTAAAACCCTAATATTTTTCGAAATTTTTGGAAGAAAAATGTTCTTATATGACTATAGAGTCTACCTATGAAGTCACATAGCCCAATTATCTCTGTAGGTTAAGAAAAACGAAACCCTAATTTCTGGACTGTTAAAAACTGAATTTTTTTTCAAACTATGAGCCACTATTCTGGACGATTTATACATGCAATTTGTCTGTTTGTTTGTTCAATCTTCAAGTACTCAGTGAGATCTTTCCAACTATATAAAATTTATTGAAAGCGGATCTCAAACGAGGGAGATATGAGCGTGCAAAGGTGGCGCAGCTTGGGGGTTGCGTTTTAGGGTTTCTGCCGAGGAAGATGACCCCCCGAAGCCTCCCCCACGCGCACTGCCGGTGCGTCAAGCGCGTGCGGCGTCGCCGGCGACCGACGACCGCCCTTTTCGACGCATATGGGTCCCTGTCCGGCCACTCTATTTTAATAAAATTTTTATAAAAATATTCTAGAACATTTTTTAATTGTTTTAGATTTAAAACAGTTTCTGTCAATTAAAAACATAGCTTTTAAATGTTTATACTGTTTTTAATTGCTTTAAA
The DNA here is from genome assembly GCA_033977485.1 of Hydrangea macrophylla. Taxonomy (NCBI): domain Eukaryota; kingdom Viridiplantae; phylum Streptophyta; class Magnoliopsida; order Cornales; family Hydrangeaceae; genus Hydrangea; species Hydrangea macrophylla. Next base: position 39,186,224 of record CM066990.1, read on the forward strand.
AATTCTGAAAATTATAGAAAAATATTTTTTTATTTTTCTTAACTTATGGACACAGAGTGGGACCCAGAATAATTTCTTGGGAAATTACTTCATTGTTTTTTGGTATTTTAGAGCATAAAAGATGTTATTGTACGTGTTTTAAAATTGCTTAAAATATCCAAAGTATATTATTAATTCTTGGAATTAATATGTGGTGTATTTAACACTGCTGGGGTGTTGTGGGAGGGTTGCATGCCTACCTCCAATATTTATGATATTTTTGAAGCATTAAATCATGTTTTTCACCCATTGTTTTAATTGCTTAAAATATCCAAATATATTTATTAATTTTTGGAATTGATATTATATGGTTAGGACACTATTTTGGAGCATGTGAGACTGATGGGCAGATTTATTCATTTAAATATTACTTTTTTAAGGAATTTAACACATAATTGTTAAATAGTTTTAACAAAATCAATTTCTTTTGATAAATTGATTAATATTGGATCTTTTGCTCCCATAAATTCTGGAAATTTTTGTTAATAATAAAAAATAAGTTTTCAGGTATTAAAAATTTTCATGTGGACTTTAAATTATTTTTGGTAATTTAAAGGTCCTTAAAGAATTGGTTTTATATTAGTTTAAAACCCAAAATAGTTAATATAATTGATCAAAAATCTAGGATTTTTTCATAGTTCTTCCTTGACTTATTGGAGCTATCCGGGGCTGCAAATTTATTCTTATTGCAATTTTTTAGAGGTTCATTGCATTATTGGTCACGTTTAGTTACTGCTGTTTGTGATTGGTTAACCCTATGACCTCTAATTCCTCCTCCTTAAGTGGAGTGATGGATTAGTCCATTCAATTTTTAAATAAGACCACATGAGTGCTTGGTGTGTGTGATTAATACAATTTAATCTGACTTAAATGAATGAACAATAATTGACGATTTACAGAGCTTGTGTCCTCACGATGTATGTGTAAGGTTGTTCTTGTATATGTTTATGAACAAAGCATCCCTATTTTTTTTTTTGGCTATAAATGTAATGTGAGGATGAGTGTTTTATTTATTGTATTGGAAAAACCTATTTGTAAAGGGATGGTTTTCTTTGTTCATAAATCATAAACTTGAATTATCTTAACATGATCTCTAAATTGTCAATTTGGACCCACGTGGGGTCTCTGTGCAATTTTTTTGTGTGGCGCACTTAATATTTTGTGGATGATCTTAGATAGGTTAAAGGACCATCTAATTGATACTTGTTTGGAAAAATCAATTATAAAAGTTTTTTCCTTGATTTTCAAAATTTAGGATTTGATTAATGATCAATAGTAAGTTTTTTGGTCTTAAATTGCAAAAAGGGGAAAGATAATTTGTAATTGGATTTTTTAAAAACAAACTTTTATGAAATGTGCAAGTAATAACGTCAAAACCTTTGCGTAATTATATATATTTTTTAATGTAGAAATGGCTGTCGCGCCCGCCCCGAAGGTGGGGGGCGGTCCCCTCGTGGGATCGCGACCATTTTAAAAGGAAATAAAATAAAATAAGGTAATAGGCTCAAAGCAGCGAGCAAAAGCGTGAAAAAGAAATGTGTGAAAGTACGTACAAGTGGGAGTAGGGCTAGTAAAAATTTTTACAGTCGCCACCTAACGTTATTGGGAGTTAGGATCCCTGCAAAGACGATTAGAGTAATCATCTTTGACTTTTGATAAACAGTTTGAGAAAAGTGGGCCCTTTTAAAAGTGTGACTCTTGATAGTCGTGCAAAAACCAGAGTTCTTGAAGTGGGTTCGGGGACTCGATTATGTCGAGGAAAGGTATTAGGCACCCTCGAACATCCGTGACACACGATTGCCGGTTTAGTGATTTTCATAGTAACGGGGCGTAAGTAAGAAGTAGTAGAATACATATACTATAAATTAAACGTGACCATCTGTGACACGCGGCTGCCGATTTACGTATCTCGACACGAGATAGTTTTGAAATAGAAAAGTTATGTATACGTATCTCAACACGAGATAATTTGAAAGTATATATACGTATCTCGACACGAGATAGTTTGAAAGTGAAGTTATGGCCGCACCTAAGTGTGGGTTGCTACGTATCTCGACTCGAGAATCAGGCCGTACGTAGTTCTGTGCTATGTATGTGTGTGAGTTTTTTGGTCGATCTAGACCACGAGTGTATAAAATAATATTTTGAGTAAAGTGGGTGTAGCTAGGAACTTTAACCTATACGGTGTAGTCCTAGACTTTAACCTTTGAAAAAGTAGTGAGTTGTGAGAAAGTATTTTTGAGTAAAAAGTCAGGGTAGATCGACCGAGCGATGAGTTTTTTTTTTGTATTTTTTGTTTTTTACGATTTTTTTCCTTTTTGTTTTATGTGCCGGAAGTAAGGGTCGGTGCCCGTGAAGAGTGTGAAGACTTACCTGTCTTACCTGTGCTGTTTGCAGATTCCAAGCAAAGGTGGCATTGGAGTTTTATTTTTGAGAAAGCCCATTTTTTGTATTTTTCTTTTCGTCTTCTTTTTTTGTATTTTTGATTTTTTATACCGGGAGAATGGGACGGTGCCCAGTGATTTGAAAAAGTAACCGAAAGTAAGGGTCAGCGCCCAAGTAAAAAAAGTGTGCCAGAAGTAAGGGTTGGTGCCCAAGTAATGAAAAAGTACCGGAAGTAAGGGTCGGTGCCCATGAAGTTTTGAAAAGGTTTTACCAGAAGTACGGGTCGGTGCCTAGGTAATGAAAAAGTGTGCCGGAAGTAAGGGTCGGTGCCCATAAAGTTTTGAAAAGATTTTACCAGAAGTATGGGTCGGTGCCTAGTGCAAGTGGAGAGAAGTATCATTATTTTTTTGTTGTGTTTCCTAATTTATCAAAGGATATCTATAATAGGAGATAAAGTGCATCCGGGTAGGTCATTAGATCTCCTTCCGGCTGACGGAAGATGTAGAGTCCAAATCGGGTGGAGTTCGAAGGTCTCCTTCCGACTGGTGCAGGATATAGAAGTTTGATAAAGTTCAGCCGAGTGGGTCGTTAGATCTCCTTCCGGCTGATGCAGGATATGAAGTCCAATCGGGTGGAGTTCGAGGCCTCCTTCTGATTGGTGCAGGATATAGCAGTTTGATAAAGTTCAGCCGGGTGGGCCATTCGATCTCCTTCCGGCTGACGCAGGATATAAAGTCCAATCGGCTAGAGTTTGAGGGTCTCCTTTCGACTGGCAAAAAGAAGACAGAATATCTGACTAGTGGATTTATAGGGAAACCACACACTAAAATAAGATAAAAAGATAAAGAAAAAGGCGGAATATCCGACTAGTGGATTTATTGGGAGCCCAGACCACTAAAGCATATAAGTAAATAAAAGAAAAGAAAAAGGCGGAATATCTGACCAATGGATTTATAAGGAGCCCCAGACCACTAAGTGTAAGAGTTTGAGGGAGTTACTTATGCAGAAGGGGGTTATTGAAGCCGAGTCGGTGTTTTTTGAGTCCGTTGAGTCCAAAAAGACCCAAGTCATACTTTGACACGAAATTGACCTGATTGGACGTCATAGTTGAGTCCGGAAGGGTCGGAAGATTCAGAAAAGCCATAAGGCGGGCCGGAATGGGCCCGGGCTGAGTTGAGCGGGACCCGCGGGGGTTAGAACTGGCCAGTATAGCCTGAAATAGACATATAAAATGCCAAACAGTCCTTAAGAGTTGGATTCGAATTAGCTAGGAACAAGTGCCGGAACTGCCAAATTAGCTAGGAACAAGTGTCCGTTCGTTGAAATCTGGACCCGGAGTGGAGAAAATTGGGAAAAACCAAAAGTGGGGCCCAAGTGCCATATCAGCAAGCCAAGTGTCAGTCAAAGACATGTGGCGCCTTCTGATTGGCTGTTCAAAGCTGACGAGGTGCTGATTGGGCCACTGACTGGATGCCCTGACTGGGCAGTCAAGCAAACACATGGCAGTGTCTGAATGGCTAGTCAACGTGATGATATGGCAGTCTATGCCACGTGTCAACATATCATTGGTTGGTTAGTGCTGGTATGGCAGTGACGTGGCAGTACACGTGGCAGTTGATGTGGCGATCAGTGCCACATGTCAGCTTCTCATTGGCTAGTCAACGTTGATACATCATTGATGTGGCACGTACGTGGCTGTCTGACTGGACTGCTGACTCAGCAGTCGTTGCCACGTGGCAGCTTCTGATTGGTGGTCAACTATTGAGTCAGCGCTGACTGTTGGTTGCGCGTGGGGAGGAGAAACGGAGGGCTGGTGGCGCGTGTAGCGCGTGCAGCGGTTTCTGCTGACCTTTGGAGGTCAGGCCACCGGAGTTGGGATCGTCTGGTGCAGCCGATGAGTCTGGTGGTGGTGGTTTGTGGAGATGATTGCCGGAAAGGCCGTCGGAGCCACCTCTATCCAGCGGCGGCACGTGATGGATCTTAGAGGTACGTGTGCCTTTTGTGGAGTTGGTTTGGTGGCAGGATCAGCGGCGTTGGCTCCGGTTTGGCCAGGGGGACCCACTGGATGGGGCGGTGAGACTTCATAAAGAGTATAAGGGTGTGTTTGGCTGCCTTTTCAGTTTCTGGAGTAAGTTTGAGGCTTGTTTGGTTCAGGATTATTTCGTGAGCTTTTTGGGCACTTTTGTAGACTGTGGTTGGGCAAGGGGTTGGGTAATTTGGTGTTGATGATGGGTTTTGGGTGGTGGAGACAGTGGTGGTATGGTGGTGGTTGTACTGATGTGTTTGGTGGATAACCAAACAAAGCCTAAGGGTTTGGGAGGTTTCTCCTTAAACCAAACAGGGCCTAAAAAATGAGGGAGGCTGTTGGCTTCTTTTTTCTTGTGCATGGGAGAGAACTTTCTTTTTATAGAAATTTTTTTTCCAAACCCTACATGGGTTGTGATCCCATGTAGGTGGGACGCGGAGGGGTGGCTCCAATTGTTTGATCAAGGCCATTGATCGATCCGCACTTTGGTTCTTGATATCTTTTAATCTGAACGTCCGATTCAGTCGATTCGAAAAGATCCGAGCTTAGTTTATGTCACCCTTATATCCATATGATCGGATCAGAACTTGTATGAAACTCGAAAGCGACTCCGTTTTCTTCAGACTATTGACGTTTGATCAGGATCGTCTAAACTTCGATTGTCGATATCTTTTGTTCCGGCCATCCGATCTTTCTGATTCAAGATGATCTGGGATCGTATTAGCATTCTCCTTGAATCTGTACAGTTTGATTAAGATTCTCTAACTTTTAGAAATGACCGTTTTGCCCTTGTCTTTCCAATTGAGCTTTGAAACTTCGGTTAGCCATCGTTTCTTCTCTAATTATCCAATTAAGCTGATTCGACTTGCAGAATTCCTATTTTTCTCTGTGTTTCTATCCACATATGCCCAAATCGGACTTTCGGTGTTTCTAGATTGACGATCGTTTCCCTAATCCTTGATTTTGGGGTGCCAAAACTTCGATTGGAGTTAGATTCACCGTCGGTTACCAGAATATGATGATTTGAAGTTCTGTGGCCCTACATTGATGCCCATTTTTCCTCAATGTAACCGAATTTGACCTTCGGTCATCCCGGGCTTAATTTCGGTCTTGAATTTCGTGCTGAGCTTGGACTTTGGTTAAAAATGTCGTCGATTATCATAATCAGACGATCCCGAATTTCGGACCTCCGGTGGATGAGCTGCCGTCTCCGTATTTGACTTTGATTTGGCCTCTGGGGTCCCTGTTTGGATTCTGGAGCTTTTTTCCTCGATTTGCATGCCCGGTGGGCCTCTTGCCATAGTTATTTCTTTTTTTTTTGGCAGGTAAAATTGGGGTGTCTACAATGGCTTCAAAGCAATTGTCGCTGATTTGAACAAAGAAAACAAATTAAATGGGAAAGACTATGACGCATGGCAACGAAGAGTAATCCTCCTGCTGACTGAGGAAGAACTGCTTCCCCATCTAACCCAGTCAATGGTCCAACATGTTTTGCCAGATAATGGGCCCATGGCCCAATATCGCTGAGACCTTGAAACCTATAATGAATGGGTCAAGAAGGATCATCACACGTGCAATATATTGTTAAGCAGCATGAATGATGACCTTCTTGGTGAGCATTTCCAATACTCCAGTACCAAAGAATTATGGGACCAGCTAAAATTTGTTTTCGGTGGGACATCAACCACTAGGCTCAAGAGCCTGGTGTTAAAGTTCGAGGTGTATAGGAAAGATCCCAAGCAATCGATGACTGAACATCTTAGGACGATGTCTGGTATAATTCAAGATTTTGGTGGTGCTGGGAACATCCTCACTGATGAACAAAGGATTCAAGCGGTGATTCGGTCACTGCCTGAAACTTGGGTCCATATGAATCAAAATTTGACACATGATGAAAATATCAAGAACTTTGCTGATATATCTAAACATGTGGACTTGGAGGCGGAGCTCCAAGAGGCGAACTGCATTACTACACTCATGGTGAGAACTTCCATAGGTGGAGGTGAGCGCAGGGCTCGTGGGTCCACGCGCAATGCTAAGGGTAAAAGGGTTCAGAAAAAGGGTGGGGCTAATAAGTTAGCTCTAAAGACTGATAAACCAAAGAAGCACAAGGGTAAGTGTGCTGGCAAGAAAAATGCTTCCAAATCAAAATGCTTCAATTGTGGAGGATTGAGACACTTTGCTCGTGAATGCACTGAGCCGAAGAAGGTAACTTTCCCACCCAACTCTCATTCGCTCATTCGTTTCATGATTGGATTGCAGATACAACATGTGACCAGTGATCAAGGGGGGTTCGCAGATTATCATAAGATTCCAAGTGGCACCAGTAGGGTATACATGGGGAACGACACTTGTGAAGAAGCAGCGGGAGTAGGTTCATACCAACTACATTTACACACATGGCGCACATTACTTCTTCATAATATGCTCTACGAACCCAGAATCCAATATAATCTACTCTCGGTCTTAGCACTTCTTAATTTAGGTTTTGTTTTTCAGTTTGGACATGGTAAGTTGGATATTGTTTTGGATGGTGTTACTTTTGGACATGGTTGATTCCATTTCCTCTACTTCTTTAGTTGCTGATTCAAATAGAAATTTTGACTCTGTAACATGGCATGCTAGACTTGTACACATAGGACGTGATTGGATGACTAGATTAGCTCGAGAAGGGCTTCTAGGCCCACTCGCTAAGGTTGGCCTACTTACGTGTGACTCTTTCCTAGCGGGTAAAGCGTGCCGTAAGCCTTTTGGTAAGGCTAAAAGAGCTAACCATGCATTAGAACTAATACACTCTGACATATGTGGACCAATGAAAGTGAAGGCACGTCATGACGCCTCTTACTTCCTTACTTTTGTCGATGACTACACGCGATATGGATATGTCTATCTGATTTCTCATCGTTATGAAGCTCTAGATTGTTTCAAATGCTTCATAGCAGAGGGTGAAAATCAGCAAGAAAAGTCTCTAAAGATTTTTCGAACAGACAAAGAACGCGAGTACTTGTCCGATCAGTTCAAGTAACTGTGTGAGGAAAAGGGGATACGCAGACAGCTTACTATTCCTGGAACTCTGCAACAAAATGGTGTTGCAGAAAGAACGAATAGAACACTTCTAGATATGACTAGATCTATGATGGCGCAAGCTAACCTCCCAATATCATTCTGGGGGGATGCACTGTTAACTGCTGCCTACATATTGAATAGAGTGCCTTAACAGTTAGTTCCTTCCACCCCCTATGAGCTATGGAAAGGCGAAAAGCCCAATTTAGAGCATTTGCCCGTGGGGCTCATCAGGATATGTTCACAATGCTTCTCATAAGCATGGGAAACTAGGCGCGAGAGCTAGAAAGCATATCCTTCATAAGATATTCTGACAGCTCAAAAGGCTATGTTATGTATGGGGAACATCCGGATGGAGGAATGACAGAAATTGAGTCACATGATGTTGATTTCTTTGAGAATGACTTCCCCAATATCGGTGACGCTAAGAGAGATCTTGACCTCTATGAGCTAGAGGATGTTGAATACGTCGTACCATCTTTAGGTGAGGGTGGGAAAATTGACATTCCACATCAAATAATAGCTGAAAATGTTACTAGTCTTAACCTAAATATGAGTACACAGCTAGACACTAGTGAGAGTGTACCAGACTATAAATCGCTGAAAATGGTACTAGTCTTCAGCCGAGTAGGAGTACACTGATAGACACTAGTGAGAGTGTACCAGTTGGTAGGAGTACACCACTGAATATTCAAGATCCCCAGGTAGCATACCACAGAAGTAGACGAGGAAAAGTTCCACATCGATATTTTGATATTGAGGAAGAAGCTCTCATGTATACAGTAGATGATGACGAACCTGCTTCCTATAAGGAAGCGATTTTTTCTGCTGCCAAATCTTAGTGGCTGGTTGCTATGCAAGAGGAGATGAGCTCGATGGACAAGAATAAAGTATGGGAGTTAGTTGATATTCCGCCTGACCGTATGACCATTGGAAACAAGTGGGTTTCAAAGTCAAGCGTAAGACAGATGGATCAATCGACAAGTATAAGGCGCACCTAGTGGCGAAAGGTTATACCTAACGAGAGGGCATAGACCATGGAGACACATTTTCCCCTGTAGTGAGATTTGCCTCCACACGCCTTATTCTGGCAATTGTCGCTTATTTAGACTTAGAACTCTTCCAGATGGATGTCAAAACTGCATTTCTCAATGGAGAACTAGACGAAGAGATCTATATGGATCAACCCGTTAGTTTTATAACCAAAGGGAATAAGCGCAGAGTGTGCCATCTCAAGCGATCTATTTATGGACTCAAGCAATCGTCGAGGTAGTGGTACTTGAGGTTCCATGATTTAATCACCTCCTTCGATTTTGAGTTGATTAAGGAGGATCACTGTGTGTACATCAGACAGTCCAAGAAGGGTATCCTGATTCTATCTTTATATGTCGATGACATCCTTTTAGCTGGAAATGACATGAGTGCCATTGTCACCACTAAAGAGTGGTTGTCCTCTCAGTTTGAGATAAAGGACATGGTGAGGTCAACTACATGTTGGGAGTTAAGATTTTGAGAGATCGGTCAAAGAAACTTATGTGTTTGTCTCAAGAGACTTACTTAAAGAAGGTTTTTGAGCGTTTTCACATGAATAACTCAAAACCCATCGACACTCCAGTTGATAAGGCATTCCACTTGACTTTAGATCATTGCCCTAAGAATGAAGAGGAAAAGGAACAAATGTCAAACGTGCCATATGCATCTGCAATAAGGAGTCTGATGTACGCTATGTTGTGTAGCCTTCATGACATCTGCTATGCGGTGGGTCTAGTTAGTCTTTACCAGAGTAACCCTGGTCCATATGAAGGAAAAACAGGTTTAAAATATTTTAAACGCGTAGTGGAAAGATTGAGTTTAAAAAAATTATTGGTATGCCCGGATCTACTACCCGTTAATTTTATAGATGCGTACTAGCAAGAGGGAGAAGAAATATACCTCAGGTCTTGAACCCAATTCTGAAATCTTCAACCTTGGTGATGCAGCAGCCTCCACTAGGTTGTCTTCACCCTTACGACTCCTACGGATGCTTCTTGGAGAGACTAGATATGGTGGGACTCTAACAAGGAGGATACGAAGGTTTGGGAAGCCCTAAAAAGGTTCTACTTTCGTATAGGAAAAATGACGATTATTAAACACTATACGCAGCTGCCCTATTTATAGATTTCCAAAACCGACTTTAACCTTCGACCGATCGAAGTGGCTTCGATCGATCGAACTACTTTCGATCGCTCGAACCTGCCTAGATTTCAATCGATCAAAAACTATTTGATCGATCAAACCTGTCATGAAAAGATCCTCTTGTGTCTTTCCAAGCATCCTAGCGGAGCTAAGAATGGGACCTCCTAGGCTCTTTATTGTTGGCTCAGATCAGTTGTTAATTCCCATGACCAAACTCTTTAATCAGCAAACTAACCAACTAATCTGTTAATGTTTACTCCACTATAAAACGACAACTAAACTCCAATGCAAAAGAACATATCTGAAGCGATAACTAAACATGTATGGTGTACTAATGTCCTCCTACCTTCAGCATTCGTAATCATATTCAGGTAGTCGGATAACTGTTACTGTCAACCAGAATCATGAATACTTTTTGTATTCCTTTAGTCCCATTCACCTCTCAAGATTGTCAAACATGTTGATAACTACTTATCAACAAGACTGCAGTTCTCAGTAATCAACTTGGTGACATTCTCAAGGGAATGCTTACTCTGAATCAGAGGGTAGATTCTATCTTGACAATATATGTTCACAACCCTATGAACATTACATACCCAAGATACCCTGGTGTTGATCTTTTATAGACCTCACTGATTGGTAAGTCAAAGCAGCCATATCCACAGTCTGTGTTCATAATCATCTTAAGATTGAGAACACGTACCTTATACAAGTTAAGAGTTCCTATCGACTGTTTGACAGTCTTGAGTGTCAAACTAGCATATTAACTAAGAGCTACACTCTAGTGATTAAGATTTATCACTCCATCCAATGGTAGTTAATCATGCTACAGTGTATACCTATTGAGATATCCAGTCTCATCATCCACTGTGACAAGTTATAAGTATTAAAGAATAATAATTCGCATCTCACTTGTATGTATCTCATACACACATGAATTACTTACTATGATACTTAAGGATTAACAATCAATTCATGAAAGAAACATACACAATGAAATGTAAAGCTGATATCCATACATTAAAATGTTAATGTCTCATACATAAACTAATGGTTTGAGGGCACAAACCCAACAAACTCCCACTTGTACTCACAACCATACAGGATTACATTTGAGAACTAGACTATCTAAATGACGATCAAAGACCTGATGTGGCAAGACATTTGTAAATGGATCCTCAAGATTGTAAGAGGTGGCAATCTTGTATATAGTCAAATCTCCACGTTGAACAATATCTCGGATTAGATTATATTTCCGCTCTACATGCTTTCCCTTTCCATGGTTCCATGGCTCCTTGGACTGAGCCACTACCCTACTATTATCATAATAAGAGCAATAGGTGATAGCGACACTGGTACCACCTCGATCTCCATAAGGAACTTCTTAAGCCAAACAGCTTCCTTTGCGGCTTCACAAGCAGCCACATACTCAGCTTCTGTAGTTAAGTCTGTAATGCATTTCTGCTTAATGCTCCAACTGATAGCACCACTTCCCAAGGTAAAGAGATTTTTGGATGTCGAGTTTCTCAAATCTTTATATGAGCATGTAATCTTTGGTCCTTCTCAAGTACTTAAGAATGTGCTTAATGGCTGTCCAGTGTTCTGGACTTGGATTCGATTGATATCTACTAACCATGCCAACGGCAAAGCAAATATCTGGTCTAATGCACAACATCGCATACATGAAACTTTCCACTTTCGAAGCATAGGGAACTCTTACCATGCGATTCCTCTCCTCCTGTGTCTTTGGACACTGATCCTTGGAGAATGCCAAACCATGCCTAAAAGGTAACAAACCTTTCTTCGAATTATCCATTGAAAACCTAGTTATCACCTTATCGATATAACCAGCTTGAGATAATCCCATTATCTTTCGCTTACGATCTCGAAAGAGATTTATTTCAAGAATATAGCTCACCTCTCCTAGATCCTTCATATCGAAAGTACTAGCTAGCTAAACCTTGACCGTTGACAATGCTGCTACATCATTTCCAATGAGTAGAATGTCGTCAATGTAAAGCACAAGAAAAGCCACCACTTTCCCTTCACATTTCTTGTATACACAAGGTTCATCTAGATTCTGTATGAAACCAAACGACTTGACCGCTTGGTCAAATTGAATGTTGCAACTCCTGGATGCCTGCTTAAGCCCATAAATGGACTTTTGCAACTTGCATACCAAGTTACCTTTCCAACCAGCTATGAACCCTTCTGGTTGCTACATATAGATGTCCTACTCAAGATTGCCATTCAAGAATGCAGTCTTGACGTCCATCTGCCAGATCTCATAATCTAGGCATCCAGCAATGGGTAAGAATATTTTAATGGACTTGAGCATGGCTACCGGCGAGAAGGTTTCCTCATAGTCAATACCCTCCCTCTGAGTATAACATTTCTCTACAAGCCTGGCCTTAAAGGTCTCAACCTTTCCATCAGATCCTCTTTTCCTCTTGTATACCTACTTACAACCAATGGATTTAATATTGGCTAGAAGTTCTATAAGATCCCAGACCTGATTGGAATCCATAGATTCCAATTCAGCCTTCATAGCTTTAACCCAATGAGCTAAATCAACATTAGTCATTGACTCTATGTATGTAGCAGGATCAGATTCAGATTCTATGGAGATAGTTTAAAAAATTTCTCCTAAGAACATGTGTCTATCAGGCTGGCTAATAATCCTCCCACTACGATGAGGTACCGGTGCGGAAATGAGTGAAGAAGTGATATTTTCTTAATTTACATCATTATCAAATGCGGGTTGGATTGAGGGCTCTCCTTCTATCTTTCTCAGATCTATCCCTCCCCTTAGGTTTATGGTTCATGATATAATCATCCTCCAAGAAAATAGCATTTGTACTAACAAACACTTTCTGTTCTCTTGGATCATAAAAATGCCATCCATAAGTTCCCTTTTGATACCCTACGAAGTAACATACTTCCGATCTAGAATCCAACTTACTCATCTTTACTTTCAGTACATGTCCTGGGAACAGATTTGCATGGTACTACATTTAGTATGTATGCAGCGGTTTCCAAAGCATAACCCCAAAGGAATACTGGTAACTCCAAATAACTCATCATTGACCTAGTTAAGTCTAAAAGAATCCGATTCCTTCTCTCCACTACACCGTTCTGCTGAGGCGTACAAGGTACAATCAACTGTGATAGAATCTCATTCTGTACGAGGTGATCAATAAACTCATCAGCGAGGTACTCGCCACCTCGACCAAATTGAATGGCCTTGATATGTGTGCCCAATTGCTTCTCCACTTCAGCCCTAAACTCTTTGAACTTTTCAAAGGCTTCAAACTTGTACTACATTAGGTACACATATCCATACCTAGAGTGGTCATCAATAAATGTTATGAAATACTCATAACCATCCCTTGCTCTAATATTTATTGGTCCACGCACATCAGTATAAACTAATTCCAACAATGCATTGGTCATGTTGCCCTTTGCGGGAAAGGGCCTTTTGGTCATCTTACCCTCTAAACATGACTAGCAGATTTCCATTAGTTCGAGAACCAAATCGCCTAAGACTCCTTCTTTGACTAGTCTACCAATCCTATTTAGATTGATGTGGCCAAGCCTCATATGCCAAAGCATTGTTGGTTAGTGGAAGGTTCTTTTCTTTTAGATGGTACAGTTACCATTGAGTTATTAAGTTCCATACAAGAGTCTTTAGAAATATTGGGAATAATCACATACAAGTCATTAGTTTTAACACCAGAACATATAAAAGAACTATTTCTTTTAATAACAACTTCTGTTCCAAAATGAAAAGACCAACCATTATTCGATAAATTTGAAACTAAAAATTAAATTACGTCTCATTAAAGTGACGTAAAGTACATCTGACAAAACTATTGTCTTATTGTCCAAAAACTCTAAAACTACTACTCCTATAGCAACTGCTGAAACGGTTGCGCTAGAACCCAGAGTCAGTACGATCTCCCCATCACTACATTTCCTGGTTGATCTGAACTCCTACAATAAATTACAGATATGGTTAATCGCACCAGAATCAATGCACCAAGTGTTTGAAGTATCCGTTATAAAACTTACTTCAATCGCATGTGATTCAATCATACCTTGAACTCTTGTAGCTAAGAATTCTGGACAGTTCCTCTTCCAGTTGCCCTTCTCACCACATTGGAAACACTTTCCTTTGCCTTGGTCACCCACCTTCCCTTTTTCCTTACTTTTTTCCTTATATTTTATAATCTTAGGGATCGGTCCAACACTTGGACCACCAATGCCAGCCTTCTTCTTCCCTTTCTTTTCTTTCGGCATAGATTGGAAAAAGAAAGAGCTTTTTTCAACGTTCAAAACGTTGCCCCCAGGCTTGATCACCCCTTCTGCTGCTAGTAAAGAACTCATTAATTCGCTCATTGAAAAATCCATTTTATTCATATTATAATTCAGTTTAAATTGAGCGAATGACGGCGATAGCGTATTGAGGATCATATCAACTTGGGTCTGTGCGTCATTGTTGGTAGCTAGGATCCCCAACTCGTTCAAATAACCAATCATTTTTAAAACATGTTCTTTGACTGGAGTCCCTTCTGACATCTTAATACTCGTTATCTTCTGCATGGCTACCTGTCTGGTAGGCCTGCCATGCTCCCTAAATATCATTTTCAGGGATTCGATAATGTCACTAGCAGAATTGTTCGACTGGAATTGGTGTTGTAACACACCAGCCATTGAGGCCAGAATGTAGCAACGGGCCATTGCATTTGACTTCTTCCATTTATCGAACTCGCGTCTGGCAGGTACCGAAGCATTTGCCGTGGGTTCTTCGGGGCATGGGGTGGTGAGGACATATATATGATACTTCACAGTTAAAACGACGTCAAGGTTTCGTTTCCATTCTGTGTAGTAATTTCCAGTTAACTTGTTTTGAGTAAGTATGGTGGCCAGTAGACTAAAAGTAGATCCAGACATTATGATTTACTGAAAAAATCAAAAGACAAAATAAATATGGATATCAGATTTTGACAGTTTGAAATAAAAGAATCCTTAAAACTCTTATTTTATAACAAAGTTGTCGGAATATAAAAACGAAAGAGTAAAGCCTCCGTGTTGTGGTCAATACTCGATCTTTTGATTAATCATGACTTTTCTACTATGCAACTCTTACAAAACAAGTTATGACTCCCGAACCTTTTTGATCTCTAATTTTTTGAATAATGCCCCGTGTGGGATCCCTTATCCATAGCTTAGCTAGTGTGTACCATTAACTAGGATCCAATTACAACCACCTTAAGTAGCGCCACTATATGGTGGTCACCCTCTTACACGTCTGATTGATCCTATCCATATGAAGTTCATATCTAGTAACCAATGAGTAGTGTACCCTCCGTGTGGAATGATCACCCCTGGTGAGGTGACATAGAATGCACTACTCATCTTACAATGAACAGTTAATGGAAGATCGTGGGTGTTATTAACAAGACCATCTCCTACTAGATTTGGTAAATAAGGATTTTGCTTTTGAAAAAATTGTTTCCACACATTACCCATAAACATCCAATGTTTACTAATGCATTGAAAATTGTTTTTGATTTTTATTTTAGAAAACTTGTTTTTATAATGCATGTAGTAACAACATATTTAATATTCCAATAACAGACAAGCATATAAAAATAAAAAAAACTAAAATTGAAATAAAAACATCCAAACGATGCCTCTATCTCCCATGGTTCTATCTCTATAGAATCTCTTTCTTGGTTTGATCACCTCCAGCTCCATCTTCATGGACAATGGCTTGCTCCTCCATCTCCATGGGTTTTATAATTCTATTACATTGCTCCTATGCTTCTTTCGAAGCTTACAATTTATCTAGAAATAGAAATTAAAAACAAGAAATAAGAAGGCTTGGAAAATCGGTGCGACTTTCCTTTTCGTAGGATTGAAGTCGCAGCGCCCTTTATACATGCCTTAAAATCAAACCATTATTAAATACAGTTTATAATCATCCACCAATCACAAACACCTTAATATAAAATTAAAACTTTGATCTTGGCGCCATGGGAGATAGAAGATTAATCTTGCTGTAAAAAGGGTTAGTCGTACGCACATCCACACATTTATAACAAATACATAATCCATTGGAACCCTTAATTGATTTACATAGTACATAAACTCTTTATGCACTCATTTAGAACATTATAACAACATCTAACTTCTCTGTCACTCTTCAATCGATCAAAGAGCGTTCGATCGCTCGAACCTTCGATCGATTGAATTTTATTCAATTGCTTGAACATTCAATTTCACATAATGATTTGAAAAATTACAGAATATTATAAAAATAAAACGTATAATTTTAAAAACCTTTGAATCTGTGAAAAATGCACCTGAACAAAAAATCATTCTTGATTGATCGAACTCCATTCAATCCATCAAACAAAACAAAGTTCGATCGATCAAAACCGTTTCGATCGTTTGAGATAAGACAAAGTTCGATCGATCGAGCTTACTTCAATTGATCGAATTCATCATGCATCCAATGCAATCACAGATTTGTATTTTTCTGCGATAACACTGCAAAAATAGATCTGTGATGATGCAGTTTTGAAAACAGTCCTAAAATCAACATGTAAATCAAAACTAGTGTTCCAAAACGCATCTATAGATCCAAACAAGCGTGGCTCTTATACCAATTGAAAGAAAATAGGTTTAAAGCATTTTAAACGTGCAGCAGAAAGATTGAGTTTCAAAAAATTATTGGTATGCCCGGATCTACTACCCGTTAATTCTATAGATGCGTACTAATTAGAGGGGAAAAAAATATATCTCAGGTCTTGAACCCAATTTTGAAATCTTCAACCTTGGTGATGCAGCAGCCTCCACTAGGTTGACATTACCCTTATGGCTCCTGCGGATGCTTCCCAGAGAGACTAGAGATGGTGGGATCTCTAACAAGGAGGATAGGAAGGTTTGGGAAGCCTTAAACAGGTTCTACTACTTTCGTATAGGAAAAACGACGATTATTAAACCATGTACGCAGTTGCCCTATGTATAGATTTCCAAAATTGACTTTAACCTTCGATCAATCGAAGTGGCTTCAATCGATCAAACTTTCGATCGATAGAACTTCTTTCGATCGCTGAAACCTGCCTAGACTTCAATTGATCGAAACCTATTTGATCTTTCGAACCTGTCATGACAAGATCCTCTTGTGCCTTTCCAAGCATCCTAGCAGAGCTAAGAGTGGGACCTCCTAGGCTCTTTATTGTTGGCTCAGATCAGTTGTTAATTCCCATGACAAAACTCTTTGATCAGCAAACGAACCAGCTGATCAGTTAACGTTTACTCCACTATAAAATGATAACTAAACTCTAATGTAAAAGAACATATCCGAAGCGATAACTAGACTTGTATGGTGTACTAATGTCTTTCTACCTTCAGCATTCGTAATCATATTCAGGTAGTCGGATAACTATTAATGTCAACCTAAATCATGAATACTTCTTGTATTCCTTGAGTCCCATTCACTTCTCATGATTGCTAAACATGTTGATAACTACTTATCAACAAGACTGCAGTTCTCAGTAATCAACTTGGTGACATTCTCAAAAGAATGCTTACTCTGAATCAGAGGGTATATTTTATCTTGACAATATATGTTCACAACCCTATGAACATGACATACCCAAGATACCCAGGTGTTGATCTTTTATAAACCTCATTGATTGGTAAGTCAAAGCAGCCATATCCACAGTCTGTGTTCATAATCTTCTCAAGATTGAGAACATGTACCTTATACAAGTTATGAGTTCCTATCGACTGTTTGACAGTCTTGAGTGTGAATAGGAAAGCTTAGGCCTGTCAATGCACTATAAGTACTAGCATATTAACTAAGAGTCAAACTCTAGTGATTGAGATTCATCACTCCTTCTAATGGTAGTTAATCATGCTACTGTGTATACCTGATGAGATATCTAGTATCATCATCCACTGTGACAAGTTATAAGTATCAAAGATTAGTAATTCGTATCTCACTTGTATGCATCTCATGCACACACAAATTACTTACTAAGATACTTAAGGATTAACAATCATCTCATGAAAGAAACATAGATAATGAAATGTATTGCTGATATCCATACTTTAAAATGTCAATGTCTCATACATAAAGTAATGGTTTGAAGGCACAAACCTAACACCATATCACTGGAGAACAGTGAAGCAGATCTGCAATACATTCGCGGGACTATGGATCTTGCCCTTTGTTATCGTGGAGGAGACTTGAAGCTGAGAAGATATAGTGATGCTAATTGGGCTAGCGATAAAGATGAACGCAAGTCCACTTCTGGCTACACATTCACACTTGGAGGTGGAGCAATCTCTTGGTGTAGCAAGAAATAGTCATGTATCGCACTATCCACAATAGGGGCAGAGTATGTGGCTTATTCAACAGCTATTCAGGAAGCTGTCTAGTTGAGGAGGTTTTTACGACGTCTAGGCTCTTCGCCTCATAAGGATGAAGCAGTGCTCATTTACAGCGATAGCACATCAGCCTTGGCCTATGCAAAAGACCCCAAGTACCATGGGAAGTCAAAGCACATAGACATCCATCATCACTACATTTGAGATATATGGTTGCGCAAGGGGAAGTTGTCTTGAGGCATATCTCCAATGGCAGCATGGTGGCTGATCTATTGACTAAGCCCATGTTTTTCTGTCCCACATTTGTAGCATGGGACTTCGTAGGATTTGATATGCTTAGACAATTGTATTGGATTTGACATTATTATTCTTATTATTATCCAGTTAATAATAAACTTATTGATTTCCATATATAATTATTGTATGAATGGAATGAATGCACATTTCTAATACGTCACCGGGCTTGAATCGACCTGCTCACACGGGTGATTCACCTTGGTGCCGAGATAGCAAACTAGGACATGTATGTCCATGGAGCTTAGATGGTGAGCAAGATGAGACATTTATGTTCATGGTGCTTAGACATCTAGCTAGGATATGTGTGTCCATAGGGCTTAGAAAGTGAGTTTGAACACTTATATCTACGCAGTATAAGAACAGCGAGCTAGATATAAACCCTATTATTTCTATATGTCACCTTAGATGGATCTAAGATGAGACCTTTACATTTGGTCAAACATAGAGATATCTCAGGACTCTATGTAGCCTGTTTACAGCCGAATATGAGTTTGTAGACAGGTGATAAGAGGAGCGAATGTGCTGGAGACTCAGGTTAGACATTTTGTGTAGCGTCTAGACTAAGATTTGTATGGCATTACCTGTTGTTCCAAACACAGAGTGACATACCCATTTCTTATGAAAGAACGCTATAGCATACATATCATACTGACTGTGGAGCAGTGAATGGATTCCTCTTCATTGCTGTGTGAACCACATAGCATATCCAAGACATTAGTTATCCTACAAACTGGTTGCCTTCACAACTTGAGACTATGTCATGAAGAGGACGCTTGATGACAGCTACTTCAGCATATTATTCTAGGACGAAGAGATAATTCCGTTCTATGGGGCGTGTCTGGGCAAGCGGTCAAGTTAGTCAGATTGACATATGGGCTTAGGAAAGACTATTCAATAACACACCATGTTTTATGACTCATTAGCAGGCTTGCGACAATCGTATTTTGTTATTGATATGTCATGAGTACACTATATTGAGGTGGTGTAGCAATTCTTTTTACCGAGGGATTGAGAATGTTGTGTCCTGTATGGTTGAATCGTCCAAGGCATACACGAGAAGCTTTCGAGTGATGTGTCTTGCTGGTTATGGTGATGATTTGGCAATTACACTCCTGTCGCTGTACTTTCTTTTTGTAAGGTCGCACGTTCTATTTTCCTGTATGAAGAATTGAGAAGTTCTGTTGTGTTGAGAGATTGGTTTTTAGTACCAACCCTATGTGGATGAGTGGGAGATGTAGCAAATATTGTGGTCGGGCTATACGGGCACCCACATGAAATTGGACTGGGTTCAAAGATGCCTGGCTTGGACACCAAATAACGGGCTTTTTGAGTCCCAAGCCTAGTAGGTTTATCATGTGCCTATATATATGGATATGTATCACACATTGAAACCTAAGAGATATTATAATCTCAGCAGCCTCTCTCTTCCTCATGCAGTCTCTCTCTCTCTCTCTCTCCTCTCGGTTACATCTTTCTCTAGCTAATCACCAAAGAGCTTGGGATTTAGAATGTGGCATCATCGGAGATCGCTCAAGAAGCATTCTCTGCGACTGTACAAGATATAAGAGAGTACACGGAGGCAGCGAGTTCGTGGTTCAAAAGGAGGGGTTGTAACAACGCTGTTTCACCGACCTATCGAGTTTTTCCACTAGGTAACGCACCTATACTCGATCTATATGCACGTGTGTATGCATTGAACAAGTTCGAATAAGTTGAGGAAGATCATTGACACAACCCATGTACGCTGGCACCACAAATTTTTATTTTATATTCTTGCTCTTTTTTTTTTAAAATTTACAAAACTGGTTAAAGTGTGTGTTGTTGTTGTTGTTGGTAAAACTGATAAGTAAACTATATTGATATTCAATAAATAGATTCTGTGAATACAGATGATATAAGACAGAAGCAGTACAAACTTAATCCTTTTATAACTGAATTATAATAACTGAAAGAAAAGCAGAAACTAGAAAAATTATCAAAGCGACGCCTGTGATATATTCACAGTTTCCTTAGAACATATTCGCCGCCTCACCAGAAGTGCTCGAGGATATCTCTGGCTTCTGTCTCCTAGGATACATCGGTAACTAACAGTCGACAACCACAGTGTTCGACTCCTCTCTGGAAAATTTAGGACTTGAAGGATCAACACATGGAGATCAGTCTGTGGAAGAACTATCTTTGGACTAAGGGAGAGACATACAGTATATAGGGAATTAATTGGACGAATTTATTCTATGAAATAAATCACAGCAATTTCTGTAACCTTTCAGACATTCCAAAAGTTTCTACAATGCAACACATGGGCAAAAATTCCAAGGGTCACTCAATACAGAAATTGAAAACCTAATACTTGAGGGGTCTAAAAAGAAATACTGTGTGGGTCGCACCCACAACCACGACCCCGACCCGGCACGGCCGAACGGCGGTAGCGACGCACGCGTGCATGTGTGGAGTAAACCCAAAGGGCCTTAGGTCCTTCCTGTTGGCCCAAATATGGAAACCTTAGAGGGGGGGGGGGGGGGGGGTGAATAAGGTTTTAGCGGAAAATAAACCTTTTAAAAACTTAATAGCAAATTAACACAATCACAAACAATAAAGTAAAGAGAGAAGGGAAGAGACACTTACAAATGGAATTTTTAAGTGGTTTGGCTATTCGCACACCTCGGCCTACGTCCACCCCTCAAGAACACCTCTTGAGGATTCCTTTAATTCAACCTGCTTACGAATGTAGATCAAACCATTACAAGAGTCTTCAACTCTCCCAAAGATGAACACCTCTTCTTTGTATACAAGGGTTACTAACCCTCACTCTTTACAAATAACGATTTGGGTACAAATTGAGCTCTCTCTCTCTAGAATGGATGATAAACTTAAAGCTCACATAACAACTCTCTAGTGAGTGGATAATACAAATGAAAGCTCACTACAATTTACTCTCTCAAGAATTACAATTGAAATTTAGAGCAAATTGAATTTTCACTCAAACTAGGGCTCAAATGGGAATGATAATTAAACAAGATGTTTGAATGATTTTTTTTTTAATGTTTCTTCTTGTTTACGACCCTTAAAAACATATCTATATATAGCTTTTGAAATATTATAGCCGTTGGGAGGAGTGAATGGGGGGTGTAAAAACATTTTTTGGAGAGTTTAAAAACTAACCGTTAGTGCATTCTATGCAGTCCAGTCGACAGGATCGAAGGTTCAGTCAACTAGGAAGTTTATATTAGAGATGAGACATTCTACATGAAATCCAGTCAACTGAACAGTATTTCTAGTCAACTGATTTTACAATCCAGTTGACTGGACATGAAATTTTTCAGTTAACTGGATTCTGCTGGTTTTTGGCAGACTGACACCTCTTTACTAAAATGGCCATAACTCCCTCTACAAAATGAGTTTTTGCAATCCATTTAAAGATTTGGAAACTAGATTCAAATACCTTTCCAACCGTATAAAACGCAACATCTAATTTCTTACCAATTGGATCAGGTTTGCATTTAAATTTGACCCATCTACAAAGGGTTCTTGATTTTGACTTAACCACTTGAAAACTTTTGTAAAATGAATTTAATTGAGTGGTCTAAGTATGTTTAGGTCCTTGAAATTATTTTAAAGTGTGAAAGCAAGGATCCTAAGGTCCAATTAAAGTTAATTGAGCCCCTATGGGAGATTGATCAAAATACTTACAAATAAATCCTTGTCTTCAAACAAGGATAAAAATTCTTCAAGTCTTCAAGCATGATCCTTGTTGAGCTCCCTCACTCTTGGACTTCACCATATGCTATCTCATAATCTCAAACAAAGTTAGAACATTTATGTTCATGAATAGAGAGATTAGCACAATGAAAATGACATGATAATAGTTTAGAATAGAACATTAAGAGCATGCAATTATAACTAGATTTGTCATCATCAAAACAAACATAGATAACGCCTTATATAAATTCAAGGCTAACAATTTTCCCTTTTTGATGATGTCAAAACATGCAATAGAGATACATGCAATTAAAGCACAATAAGAGTCATTTTCATATTATCATGCAAAGTAACAAGATATGCAAAGCATGAATTTAAGAATGATAATTTTTGATAACTTTCTAAGAATCTCTATTAACATTTTTCCTCTTCTTTTTAAAGATCTCTATCAATATCCCATCCGTTTAAAGATCTCAAAGATCTCTATTCTCTATTCATTTTTCCCCTTTTTGACAACAGCAAAAAGATAGGAGATTTGAACTAAGAGTTCCCCCTCAAGATAAGCAAACATGTTATGGAGGATGGATACCCAAATACCAAATACCAAATATGATACCCAAATACCAAATTCCAAATATGATACAAAAACAATTAAAGTAAACATAATAGTATGTTCCCCCTCAACATATGCATATATGAATAAATACTAATGATATGATCAAATTATGCATTATCTCCTTAGGAGGATGGATATTCTATGAACATCAAAAGAAAATAACTTGATAGATTAAACAAGATTAGCATGCTATCAAAATCAAGAGAAATATCAAAACAAATTAATCTATTCTACTCCTACTAGGCTTAAGGTAAGAGATTTAACCATTGTCTAAGCGCCTTTGGATGCAACATTTGCCAAGGAGGTAGGAGAAGATCCCTTCACAACCCAAATCATGTTAATTTTATTTTGAAATAAACATTTATAATTACTATGCTCTTTTTTCATGCAATAATGACAAGTTACATGAGGGGTATTCTCATTTTGGTTTGAAGCTTTAACAAAGAAATTCATGTGAGAATTTTGAGAATTTGAAGTAGAAGGTGTGGACTTTACAAAGAAGCTTTTTTACTTCTTTTCCTTGTATGTGGGTTTAAATCCCAAACTGGCCTTGTCAAAAACACATTTTTGCTTTCCCAAAAGCATATTCAAATTTTGTCCACTTTGTGTGAATTTGGCCAATGTTTTTGTCAAATCTTCAATCTCCTTTCTAAATTTAACCTTTTCTTTTTCAATAAATTCACTTGAAGGTTGATTGATTGAAGCAAGTTTTTCTTTTCTTAAAATTTCATTTTGAGATTTCAAATCTTCCAATTTCTTTTTCAACTCCAAATTTTCTTTTTCATTTTCAATCTTCAAAGATTCATTTTGGGATTTCAAAATATTTAACTCATTTGAAAGTGTGGAAAAATTCTTTTTAAGAGTTATATATTTAGATCTAAAGTTCTCTAACTCCTCATGTAACTCCTCAAATGCACATTAAAGCTCATTATAGTTAGGAGATTCAACAATAGATGTAGGAATAGAGTTTACCAAATTCTCTTGTGCACCTTCTTGGTCACATGAGTCATCATCGGATGAGTCATCATCATCCCAAGTGGCCTCTTTTGCCATTTTTTCATTCTCATTATCTTTATTTGCAAATAGGCGCACTCTTTCCTCTTCACAAGTTTGGTTACTTGTAACATGAAAATTTTCTGAACATATCCAAATTTCATTTGCATTAGAGCATGAACAAATTCAATTATATGAACTATCATCGAAAGAATTATATAGAATTTGCATGGCTCTAAGATTCAATAGAAAGTTATTTTGATCACTTTCATTCCATTCAATCTTTGGTTTGGGAGAAAAACCATTTTTGACAATGTTCCAAAGATTTATGTCAAGTGATATAAAATAAATTTCTATTCTCCTCTTCCAATGATCATACTTATGATCTTTTAACAATGAAGGAGTACTAATGCAATAACCTTCTTGAATTTTTGTTTCCATAGAACTTGACTCAACATTTTGAAGTTCAATAAAATCATTAGAGTCATTAAAAGAGCAAGAAGTAGAGGTTACCCCATTGTCAATTACCATGAGGCAAAGATTGACAATCTCATCTTCATTTGAGTTGTCTTCCGATGATTCACTCTCGGGGAAACTTTGAGTGGCTTTCATTGCCTTCTTCTTACGTTGTTCATCTTTAGGAAGTTTCTTTCCCAATTTTTCTTTCTTTAGAAACTTTACGAAATTTTGGGTGATCAAAGCCATTTTCTCATCCTCATCACTCTCATGATCTTTTTCCGTTTTCTTTGAGCTTGAGGACTTCAAGGTGATGTCTCCTCTTTTGATCTCCTTTTTCTTGTCTTCTTCGACAAGAACAGTTAACTCTATTTCATGGGTAATGAGAGATCCCATGAGTTGTTCAATTGACAAGTCTGTCAAATCTTTCGCTTCCCGGATAGCCATGACCTTCGATTGCCATTGCTTTGGTAAAGCCCTAAGAATTTTTGCAATAATTTCTTCATTAGCATAAACTTCACCAAGATTTTTCAAGCTATTGATGATAGTTGTAAAACGGGTAGACATATCACCAATAGACTCAAAAGGCAACATTTTGAACATTTCATGAGATTGAACAAGCAAATTAATTTTGACTTTTTGACTTGGCTTGTTCCCTCATCAGTCACTTCAAGTTTATCCCAAATTTCTTTTGCAGATTCACAAGATGAAATTCTATTGTATTCATTTGGATGTAAACCGCAATATAATAAATTCATTGCCATTGCATTCATTTTAATGAGTTTCTTATCAACATCATTATACTCATCTTCCGTTTTTAAAAAAGAAATATCATTTAAAATTTTTGTAGGAAGATGAGGGCCTTTGATCACTATTTGCCATACATCAAAATCTTGAGAAATCATATAGATTCTCATTCTATTTTCCAATAAGCATAATTTGATCCATTAAAACAAGGTGGTCTATTTGCCTATTTACGCTCACTATAATTGATGCGAGAAGTGTTGGTTTCCATTTGGATCTTGCCACGCCCCGAAGTACCAAAAATAGGGAAAATAAATTTCTTTTATGGGTTCGTGGACACGTGATTAGTTGATTAACCGTTCTGTCCTCTCTAACTCCACACATGCCTTCATAAGGGAAGTACTAAAGCATAAACATCATTTACTCTAAACTGAAACATAATTACAGCAACGGGGGATATAACGATTACAATAACTACAAATTATTACATGAGGCCATACTAAACTTATACATAAGCTTAAACACTGAAATAACTACCTCATGTTCTCCAACTTGGCTCTTAACCTTTCTTAGCTCCTCAGTATTGCATCCAGAGCTAACCCTCCTGCCCTAAGAAAACCTGCAACACTCAGGACATGAGAATCTTCAGGACGAAAAATGCCGTCAGCTTTGGAATAAAGTTGAGTGAGTAACATAACCACGCAATAATCTATAATACAAAACGTTTCTCTATTTGCATCATAGTTTTAGTATCTTTAGATACGGTAACTTTCTTATCAAAAGATGTATTCTTTCATGGGCATGGCAATGGTCTCAATCAAAACATTTAGGCAGTACACATATCTCAATATTTCTTTCATAGAATACATCCTCCTTTTGTTAATGCCGTCAGTGATTAAATTAAGCAAGGCTACCCTTAGGGTTACCACCATTAAAGTATGTGATTCATCATTTCTTATTCTCAGAACCATGTCTCGTTCAAACCCAACCATACCCTTTGAAGCTTAGCCCAAAACTGACCTGACTAACGACATTGACTGAAAGAAGACTCAACTCCAAACGCATTTACGGGTCAAGAAAAAACAACACTTGACAATGAATCGCTTGATCGAACACATCAGTGACGATCCTCGGGTCACCCGTAAGACCGAACACGTCATGATGATCCTCAGATCAAGAATGCGGGATATAAACAATCACTTAGTCGAACACGTCATGATGATCATCGGGTCACTCGCACTTAACCGAACACTTGATCGAACACGTCATGACGATCCTCAGGTCACTCGTACTAAACCGAACATCTCATGCCGATCCTCAGACCAAAGGTGCGGGAAATTAACAATCACTTGATTAACCACGTCATGACGATCCTCAGGTCATCCGCACTTGACCAAACACGTCATGTCGATCCTCATATCAAGAATACAAAACATTTCACAACTCCCCAATCGACTCCATGGAATTACCGAAAGACTGACTTCACAAGAAGTAGTCGAACTCAGCACGAAAGTTCACAAATTAGCTTTGACCGGAATTCACACGACAAGAAACAAAGCTCAACGTCCCTTATAATCCGCTATTCAAGGGTTTGCCATTATCTTACGTGTTCGTACGTTTCGTAGTTTAGTTCAGTAATAACATTTATTATACTTCCGAAGTTACGTTATACATTCGTCACTCTATTTCATATCTTAACATACGTACGATGAAAACTTACCCAATTACTATCAATGCAATAATCATTCCATACAACATACTTATAGCTTGGGTATGAACTCTAAATGGTCAAATCACATTATATTCATAACAGCAGAAGTATAGCATATAGCTCATGGATATTTAAACATGGATTTGATACCAACAATTATATAGATAAAACTCTTGAAATGCTCATCTATGCGATAGCACTTACCATAGCATAAATATTCATAGCGATACAGATATTAAGGTATGTAGCAACATTAATTGACACCATATATATATACAATACATCATGCAAGTAGCTTGTAGATATCTTGGATAGATTTTAATACTGATTAGAGTGAGGTTAGGAAACTCACCTCGAGTATGTAGCAAGCTCAGAACCTTAGTAGAAGTTAACCAGCAAGTACAACAATAACCAGAACAAACAGAATAAAGTATGAGTACTAACTACAGGGGCATACTGGTAATCTTACCAAATGAGAATATAAAACTTAAGGTAGTGATCTACGTGTCATTCTAAGTTCAACGCCATTGATTAGACTTAAATCAGAGTCCGTCACGTTCTACGAGGTGAAAGGTAGGACTTACTACACTAATGCGGGCCCTAAGGACAAGCTGTATTTTCGATCGAGTCGAAAGTTCACCGAACTTTAAGGGGATGTTTTAGGCATTATTCTAAGACTATGCGCGCGAACCGCGTATTTTTCGTGCTCCTAGATTAATTAATATGAATTATTGAAGATAATGTATATCAGAAAATACTCAAAAAGGGATTTAAATATATAATTATAATTGTACTGAGAAATTAGTGCTTAGAAGTATTTTTATTAAATACTAGATATTAAAATACACTACCAGTATTTATCTTATAATTTTCGGAGCTCGTTTAGTATTTATAATAATTAATATACTAATAAAATAGCTCCTTATTAATTATTAACAATATCACTATATAGTATTATAACTTTATAAATCTTGGGATATCAGAAAAATAGCATTTGGGGCATTCACTTAATTTTCCACAATTTATATACATATATAGATATTTAAATTACTATTTAAGTACTCTAAAAATCCACATATTATACTTATAAATTACTAAATTATTAATTATTCTGTTATTACAATAGTATAATTGTACCCATTATGTTGAGGATATTATATAATAATATCTTGTAGCTTAAGAGTATCTATAAATACATATAAGTATTTATTATCTAATTTAAATGCCATTTAAAACTAATATTTATTATTTATAATAGTCATATAAATAATAAATATGTATCTATGCATATATATAATTTAATACTATAATAATATTCAGAATATTAAGAATATTACATATAAATATTTCATAGCTTAAAAATAAAGATTGTATTTAAAACTTATTCATAATAATTAAAAACATTTTTAAAACTATTAGTAGGTAATAATATTAATAATAAAGATAATAATAATAATCATGGCCCGTCGGGTCAACCGAACTGACCCAAACTCAATGGATAGTCCAAATATACACACAAATAAATCCAAACCCAACACTCGCGGGTTTGACCCCAAACCCGAACCCAAACATATACGAGTTAACCGTATATACAAACAGGAGGATCCACTTCATTAACCCACTCTGGTTAACCCGTTCCCAAGTAAACAAAATAAACCAACCCACTACTCTGACCCGAACCGAAACCCAAACCCAACAGCACTCACAACACCACCTGCTCCAAAACCCGGACCCCAACTCGACACCAAAACGGCGTCGTCCTACTTATGGGGGACTCGTGGGTTATTCAACCCGAACCGAACCTGCTACCCTCCCCACTTCTACTCATAACCCAAACCAACCCTAACCTAAATCCGACCCAGCCCGAACCCGAGTGTTAAAACCCTTTAGATTTTATTTCTTCTCCTGCGAGACAAGGCCGTCGAAAAATCGGGCTCGCCAAAAAATCTTACAATGCTCGTTTCTCTCTCATCTCTCCATGAAAATGGGTGATTCCAATGGGGAAATGACCGGAATCCCATGCTCCATAACATACTAGAGGCTGGAGGTTTGGTTTATTCGTTTGCTGCTCGAACCAGGCCATTATCCTTTCCGCCAAAAATGTAAATAACCCCTTGCCTGCTTGACCAAACATGATCTAAATAAAAAGCTACTCATTGGGGGTCTAATGGAGTTTATGAGGATCATTTTGATGTACCTTAGAGGAGATTAAGTAAGGGTTGAGAAATCAAGTTCTCAAAGTGGTGCTCCAATGGCCGCCGGAGCTCATCGAGAGCCTTAGGCTCTGTTTGGGAGCTTGCATGTCGTTCTGGGCATGATCAATAGTCATGCAAAGGTCTCAAAATGAAAATGGGGGTTGGGTTTACCTTATAGAAGTCTTGGATTCTCTTGTCTCTCTATTTCTTCTTCGATCTTCTTCTTTTCTCTCCTCTGCGCGCGCGTGTGTGTGTGTGTGTGTGTGTGTGTGTGTGTGTGTGTGTGTGTGCGTGTGTGTGTGTGTTTGTGATGGGGATGGTACGGAGATGATGTAGAGAGGAGAAGTGAAGAGATGGTGGGGTGGTTGTGTACAAGCCGAGAGTGTGAGGGGTGTATGGGTGAAAATAATGTATGGGGTGGGGCTTGTGTGTACACCGAGAGTGAGGGTATGGTGTGGTGTTTAATCTCTTCACCTATCCTCTAAAACTCTCAGGTTCTCTCTCCATATAATCTGTTTTAGACAGATTTTATGGGGGCTGTGAGCGGATTAAAATGAGGGTGAGGGGTGTGTATATTAGTGTGCATGAGGTATATATATATATATGGGGAAGGCAAGAGTGTTGACAAGTGTCCTAGGATGGTTGCCAAGATGCATGAGTGACACATGGTGGGGGCAATGCATGACTGCCACGTCGGGTGGTGGGGCCCACGTCTCGGTTTATGTGCAATTATATGTGATTGCGTACAAGTCTCGATGTGCGTGCATAACTATAATTGTGCCTACGTACGGGCTATGTACAGCTTAAGTATAAGTCTTCTGTGAATTCTAACTATGCTTAAAAGTCGGCTGTGATAATAATAGTACTAAATATAACGACGTCATTGTTGTTGCTAAGATAATAACTAAAGATCCTATAGAGGTTCCTTATTAGGGTCATCCTAATGGACCTTCTGTAACCGTCCCCATGGTGACGTCACTAATCTTTATTCTCCTACGTGGAATTTCTGGAAAAATTCAGGGTGTTACAAATCTTAACTCAAAATTTCAAAAACTTTTGAAAATAGAAGAGCCGAAGCTTTGATACCAATTTTGGTCCCACTTCTATTAGGCCTTAAACATGGCGAAAACAAACATTTATCTAACAATTCCCCACATGAATGAAATTAATTGAAACGATGTGAGACAACGTAGACTCGATAAGAGAGAGCACAATGGATCACTTCTGCAACTGGACAAGTAGCTGTTGACTTGAACCTTCCCTTGTGATAATGTATCAGATTTACTGGCGAATCAGTGAACGTGTAGTCTTGAACTGATTGTCGTTAGTGTAAACAACCAACAGATCTCATATAAGAGCTTTCCAAATATAGTTTAGTTCTTACACTTATGTTCATTTTGGCCTTGAACACTTGCCTAGTTCAGCGAATGTTTATAAAAGAATTTCGCCTTTCTTTAATTCTTTTTAGAAGCAGCCCCACGTCTCATTCACATAGGTGACTTGTTTGTAGTATCCTGTTGTACTCCGTTTGGCAATACCAATGCACATAGTCATTAAAAGCTGAGCTTATCCTCACGATTCAGGTATCACTATTGTATCATAGAAATGGGCAGAAGAGCATTTCTCTCCAGTGAGTCTCCTAAGGTACATGAACCTAAGTTATCCCTTTGAACCTAGATCTTGGGCTCTCTAGCCAACTAGGTTGGGTTTCCATTCCCGTACCTTATAATGTCATAGGCTTTAGTCCCAGTCCTTTAGATAACATATTAACTAACTCGGTTAGAGGATCCGTAATATTGTCCTTTGACTTTACATAGTCAATTGTGACAATCCCACTAGAGAGTAATTGTTTTATAGTATTGTGTCTTCGACGAATATGTCTTGACTTACCATTATACATATTGCTTTGTGCCCTTCCAACAATAGACTGGCTATCGCAGTGTATGTAAATTGCTAGCACAGGTTTCGACCATCTTAGAATATCTTCTACAAAATAACGAAGCCATTCAGCTTCTTTCGCTGCCTTGTCTAGCTTAATGAATTCTGACTCCATTGTCAATCTAGCTATACAAGATTGTTTTGAAGGCTTCTATAAAATAGGTGCACCACCAAGTGTAAAAACATATCCACTTGTAGACTTTGAATCTTTCATATCTGATATCAAGTTTGCATCACTGTATCCTTCCAACACAACTGGATATCTTATTTAGTGCAACCCATGATCAAGAGTGTAATGTAAATACCGGAGTACTTTCACTATCACTTTCCAATGATCATTTCTTGGATTACTCATGTATTTACTCAATTTACTAACTGAAAAAGCAATGTCAGACCTTGTATAACTCATCAAGTACATCAAGCTTCCTTTCCTCGAGAATATTCCAATTGAGAAACACTCTCACTGGTATTCTTAGATAGGTGTAGACTTAAGTCCACAGGCATCCTGGCTATACTTGTATCAGACTTGTTGAACTTCTCTAGAATGTTGTCTACATAATGTGGTTGTGACAAAACAAGTCCATTAGTATTTCTAGAGATCTTGACGCCCTGTATAACATCAGCAAGTCCCATATCTTTCATGTCAAATTTAGAATTCAATATTTTCTTAGTTGAGGTAATAATTTTATCATTACTTCCCACAATGAGCATGTCATCAACATAAAGACACAATATGACATAACCATCATTGGTGTCTTTAACATAAACACATTTGTCATACTCATTGATCTTAAATCCACTAGAAATCATAGCTTTGTCAAATTTCTCATGCCATTATTTAGGAGCTTGCTTCAAGCCATTTAATGATTTGACAAGCTTGCTTCCACTAGAGAATACGTATCAAAGTAGTCTAGACCCTCCTTTTGTCTATACCCTTTAATGACAAGCCTTGCCTTATACTTGTCAATAGTATCATTCGTTTTCATTTTTCTCTTGAAAATCCATTTGTACCCCAAAGGCTTACATCCAGGAGGCAGATCAACCAGTTCCGAAAGATGGAATCAGTTTCACTCTTGATTGCTTCTTTCCATAATGGACCCTCTGATGATCTTATAGCTTTATTATAGCTTTGAGGCTCACTTTCTAACAGATAGGTTAGAAAGTCTAGAATAGGATTTTGATGCTCTAACCCTTTTCCTCCCTTGTCTAGGCTCAATATCAACATTCTCTTCTTGGGTTTTACTATTTTCCCCAACAGTCTCAAATGTCTGTTTTTTAAAACTATATTCCTCGTTACAAGGAAATACATTCTCAAAGAATGATGCATTTCTAGATTCCATTTTTCAGATTTGTTTACAGGAAACCGATACGCACTGCTATTATGTGCGTAGCCAATAAATAAATAATCAACAATTTTTTGACCTATCCTTTCTTTATTAGGAGTAGGTACAAGAACCTTTTCAAGACACCCCCACATTCGTAAGATTTTATAAGAAGGTTTTCAACCATTCCATTGTTCATACGAGATTTGATCAACTTTCTTTCGAGGTACCTTATTTAAAATTTAATTTGCAGAGAGAATTGCACAAGTTCTGTGGCAATCCAGAACTTCTTAACATAGTATTCATCATTTCTTTTAAGGTACGATTTTTCCTTTCAGCAACTCCATTTGATGGAGGTGAATAAGATGTAGTGGTCTGGTGAATAATTACATGTTGTGCACAGTACTCTGCATATGGTGCTATATATTCACTACCCCTATCACTTCTTAACACCATAATCTTTTTGCTTAGTTGATTTTCAACCTCTGTCTAGTATAGAATGAATTTATCCAAAGCTTCATCCTTACTTTTTAAAAAATACACATAACAATATTTAGTGCAATCATCAACAAAAGTAATAAAATACTTATTAACACTTCTTGATTGAACCATTTTTAAATCACATATATCAGTGTGGATTAATTCCAATGGTTCGGTACTTCTTTCTATTGATAGAAATGAAGTCTTTGTAACTTGGCTTCAACACAAGTTTCACATTTATAACTTGTATCAATATGAAAGCTGGGTATGTGGTCTAATTTGATTAATCTTCGCAACAAATTAAAATTAACATGTCCTAGTCTACCATGCCACAAATTAGAAGACTCAAGCAAGTAAGCAGAAGAGGTACTCATTTTATTAATATTATTATTCGGTACAATGGCCATTACATTAAGCTTAAATAGCCCATCACTCATGTACCCGTTCCCCACATACATCCCAGTTTTAGTCAGCACCACCTTGTCTCACTCAAAAACCATTCAGAAACCATGCTTGCTTAGAAGAGAACCAAACACTAGGTTCTTGCGAATTTCAAGCACATGTAGGACATTGTTCAAAGTTAGCTCTTTCCCTGAAGTCATGTTAAGAATTATCTTTCCTTAACCTTCCACATCAGAAGAGGTTGAGTTGCCCATGAACATCTTCTCACCATTATTCATTGGCTCAAAGGAAGTGAACATTACTTTGTCAGAGCATATGTGGAGAGTGGTACCAGTGACAATCCACCATTCCTTTGGGTTTGAACCTACAAAGTTAACTTCAGAGACCATAGTTGACAGATTAATATCAGAAACATCCCTCGAGATATAATCTAATTCTTCCATGTTAGCCTCTTAATTTTTCTTATATTTCTTTTGTGACAGCTGACACTCTGAAACTCGGTGTCCAGTTTTACCACAGTTGTAGCATTTCCCTTGAAATTGAAATTTAGGCTTCTTGGAGATACCGTCTTTTGGCCAAATTTTGGGCCCTTTGCCAGAAAAAGTTTTTTCTTCACACTTGAACTTTGACCATGCTCAACCACATTAGCCTTGGCCACAATATTATTTCACACTTACCTGTAAGCCCCTTTGTTGTCTTCCTCAATTCGAAGTCTAATAATTAGATCTTCAATTTTCATCTCCTTTCGCTTATGCTTTAGGTAGTTCTTGAAATCCTTCCAAGCAGGGGGCAGTTTCTCAATAATTGCAGCAACCTGAAAGGTTTCACTCAAGGTCATCCCTTCAGCATGGATTTCATGCAATATCACTTGCAGCTCCTGAACTTGCCTGATCATAGTCTTTGAGTCCACCATTTTATAGTTGAGGAATCTCCCCACTACAAATTTCTTTGACCCGGCATCCTCAGTTTTGTACTTTCTGTCTAAGGACTCTCACAGTTCTAGCACAGAAAGTCCGAGTGCTTCCAAGCATCAATGGCTAACACAACCTCTCGATCTTGTTCATTCTCATTAGGAGCATGAGCATATTCCTTTAAGAACCTCAGAAGGTTCAAGGTGGCAAGATAAAACAGCATCTTTTGCTGCCATCTTTTGAAATCAACTCCATTGAATTTTTGGGGTTTCTTCTCGTGGTTCACAGGAACCGTTTGGATTGAGGGAACCTTCACAGGGATCGAACCAATCACCCCGGTGTTGGAGCCAGTAGCATCGTCGGTCGCAACAGGGTTCACAGTCTCATTTGCCATTATTGAAAATATTATCAAAGTAAATATTAAATCCAAAATAAGAAAAGGATAAAATTTTTTCCTTATGATTATTTTCAGAGTTGAATCTGAAAATAATAACTTTTGTTAGATAATTTTTTGTCCCTTTTTTGAAATCAAACTGCTTCTGTTCGATAGTTTAAAAAATATATATATATATATATTATTTTTTTATTTAAAAAAATACCAATTTGTTTTAAGACTGTTGGTAAAACTGATAAGTAAACTGTATTGATATTCAACAAATAGATTCTGTGAATACAGATGATATAAGACAGAAACACTGCAACTTAATCCTTTTATAACAGAATTACAATAACTGAAAGAAAAGCAGAAACTGGAAAAATTATCAAACCGAGGCCTGTTGTATACTCACAGTTTCCTTAAAACAGATTCGTCGCCTCACCAGTAGTGCTTGAGGATATCTCTGGCATCTGTCTCCCAGGATACAGCGATAACTAACAATCGACAAGCAAGGTATTCTACTGCTCTGACGAACCAACTATGTCTGTGACTCTCTCTCTAGAAAATTTAGGACTGGAAGGATGAACTCATGGAGATCTGTCTGTGGAAAAATTGTCTCTGGATTGAGGGAGAGACATACATTTATATATAGGGGATTAATTGGACGAATTTAATCTATGTAATAAATCACAGAGTCTTTTCAATTTTTGTAACCCTTCAGACATTCCAAAAGTTTCTGCAATGCAAAACATGTGGAGAAATTCCAAAGGTCACTCAATACATAAATTGAAAAACTAAAACTTGAGGGGTTTAAAAAGAAATACTATGTGGGTCGCACCAGCACCCGCGACCACGACCCGGCACGGTCAGACGGCGGCGGCGCGCGCGCGCGTGTGTGGAGTAAACCCAAAGGGCCTTAGGTCCTTCCCCTTCCATATAAGTGGGTACCCCTTGGGACCCAAACCCAAAACATGAAGTAGCTTTATCAATACACTTGAAGCTCCTTCTAATTTCCCTATGTGGGACAAGGCAAGTTGTGAACCTTTTCCATTTCAACAACTCCTTGTTAGGGTGACCTTTTAGCATTAATTTCTTATTCACCCTATAATGGTTTTGGACATGTGAATATCCAAACTTCATCTCGTCATGGAGGAGAACACAAGGACCCCACTCAAATTCTAAGTGGGTCCAACTTCTATTAGGCCTTAAATATAGCCAAAACACATATTTATCCAATAGTTGTTGCACCATTGATGTTACCGACGATCTGATTCCCTAATAAATACCAGATAGAGAGTGATACTCGGGGCTCTTTGGGAATCTTTGAAATTAATGTATTTAACCCAATATAATTTGATTGAGTCCATTGGACTGTTTGGTAAGGCAAATAATAAGTTCTATGGCTCATGAGTGAACTTGTTCTATAATGTGAAATGCTGGGTGAATGTCCAAATCGTGTATATAATCTGACTGAGTTTGATCGGCTATTTGAAAAAGTAAATAATCAGTTTTATGGCTCATGAGTACTGGTTCTATAATTTGAAGGCTAGCTCTATTGTCAGAGCAAAAAAAGCTAATTTCAGAGTAAAAAGTATCGCTAAAAGTGTTAGTGATATTTTTTTTTCCTCCCTAAAATATTTAGCGACACTTTTTGCTATTACATTAGTTATTATTGCTGTGACAATAGCACTACCCTAATTTGAAATGCATGGTGAATGTCCAAATCATGCATGTAATGGAGTTTGTGTCCAGCATAATATCTTCGTTCAAACTGATTCTTTGTCAAGTTAACTAATCTTCATCTTTTTATCTTTTCTCTTTTTGTGATTACAAAGGAAGGGGCTGACATACGCAATAGAAGGGCCTATGACCCAACTTGGTGCCAAACGAGCTATATTCACTTTGCCAACCTTAATTCTAAATAAAAATAAAATAAAATAAAATAACTCAAAAAAAAAACATAAAAATTAAAACTGCAACCGAAGCATACTTAATTTTTATGTTTTTTTTTTGAGTTATTTTATTTTATTTTATTTTTATTTAGAATTAAGGTTGGCAAAGTGAATATAGCTCGTTTGGCACCAAGTTGGGTCATAGGCCCTTCTATTGCGTATGTCAGCCCCTTCCTTTGTAATCACAAAAAGAGAAAAGATAAAAAGATGAAGATTAGTTAACTTGACAAAGAATCAGTTTGAACGAAGATATTATGCTGGACACAAACTCCATTACATGCATGATTTGGACATTCACCATGCATTTCAAATTAGGGTAGTGCTATTGTCACAGCAATAATGACTAATGTAATAGCAAAAAGTGTCGCTAAATATTTTAGAGAGGAAAAAAAAATATCACTAACACTTTTAGCGACACTTTTTACACTGAAATTAGCTTTTTTTGCTCTGACAATAGAGCTAGCCTTCAAATTATAGAACCAGTACTCATGAGCCATAAAACTGATTATTTACTTTTTCAAATAGCCGATCAAACTCAGTCAGATTATATACACGATTTGGACATTCACCAAGCATTTCACATTATAGAACAAGTTCACTCATGAGCCATAGAACTTATTATTTGCCTTACCAAACAGTCCAATGGACTCAATCAAATTATATTGGGCAATGCTAGGGGCACTAACAAAATCCACTAACACACTCTATCTCTCTCCTAGTGGTACTGCAGGGTCCACTGCGGACCCCACAATGCCACTAGGAGAGAGATAGAGTGTGTTAGTAAGTGTTAGTGGATATTGTTAGTGCCCCAAATATAACTCAATATAATTGGCTTAACTACATTTTACACTTTCTTAGTTTGCTATTTGTGTCAATTTGATCCATGTAGTTTAGAAAGTGTCAGTTTGGTCCCTATAATTTAGAAAGTGTCACTTTAGTCCTTGTAGTTTCATAAATGTGTCAAATAAGTCCAATAAGTCCCTTAGTGATAAATTATTTTGTCACTGAAAGTAAAAAATTTGTCACAAAAAATGTTTGATGAACTAAAATGACATACTTATGAAACTATAGAGACTAAAATAACACTTTCTAAACTACATGGATCAAATTGACACAAATAGCAAACTAAGAAAGTGTAAAATGTAGTTAAGCCAATTATATTGAGTTATATTTTGGGCAATGCTAGGGGCACTAACAAAAATCCACTAACACTTACTAACACACTCTATCTCTCTCCTAGTAGCATTGTGGGATCCGCAGTGGACCCCGCAGTACCACTAGGAGAGAGATAGAGTGTGTTAGTAAGTGTTAGTGGATATTGTTAGTGCCCCAAATATAACTCTTATATTTTATGCATTCTCAAATAGATCCAGGTAAACACTGCAGACCTCCTTTGAAAGATTTTTTATATTTGTGAATTTAAGCAAATAATCAGGGACAGAGCTATATTGGCGGGGTGGCGGGGTGGTGAGATTCATGTGGAACCCACCAGATTTAAGGACAATCAATGGTCATAATATGCTGAATGTGATTGGGGGTGTGGTTGAGGGAGTGGGTGTATCATTACTCTTTTACATACAATAATGATAAACACACTCCCTCAACCACACCCTCAACCACATTCACTAGATCCTGTCCCTTGATTCCAGTGGGTCCTATGTGAGATTCATGTGGAACCCACCAGATTTAAGGACAATCAATGGTCATAATATGCTGAATGTGATTGGGGGTGTGGTTGAGGGAGTGGGTGTATCATTACTCTTTTACATATTATGAATTTGTGCCCCCTAATTAAATTTTAATTTACCAACTTTTGAACTAAGAAATCTCAAGTTGGTCCTAAACTTTTTCAAACATTAAAACATCATATTTAGTGGATTAATTCTCAAGAATTAATCCCTTATGGATATCCATTTTAAACATATTAAAGATTCTTTGTTTTATTAATAAAAATAGTAAAAGAATAAAATTAAGCATATGAACATAATTTTTTTTTAGAGAGTTTGTAGAGATTGGTTTGGCTATAAATAATTTCATTTACCCATCAACTCACCGTATGCATGCGTAACCCACTGAACAACCATACAATTTTTAAGGTCCTAAAAATTCAAAAGATTTTTGTTGTTATAAAATGTGTCCATTATGTATCACTACATTAATGCATGTCTACAAAGCCTATCACTACATTAATGCATGTCTACAAAGCCTATCACTACACTAATGAATGTCTATAAATTGAGCATCAACTCAATGAAGAAAGGATACGGGAGAATTAGAGATCCAGAGAAGAGAGAAATAGAGAAGTGTAATATTGAGAGTTTCTACACTGATTATGTTTGGATTGTACTTCTACAAATCCCTCAATAATATATCAACTCCCTCCGCAGTGGACGTAGGCAAATTGCCGAACCACCTGAAATATCTGTGTCCCTTTGTGTAATTATTTATTTGTGCACCAGTTATTACTAGTTTTATAACACGTTATCAGCACGAGCCTGTACCAACTGGGTTGATCATATCAAAGGGTAAGAATATCATTTTTATTGATTATACTTATACTTAACTGTCTTCATATATAATATATATGTATACATATATACACCCCTGAAGTGGTTATAATTTAAACTCCTCTTGATCAAAGGAATTTATTACAAACTTCCTGAAGAAGTAATTAGACAGTCCTCTTGAAGAGGCAATATTTTAAATGCTCCCGAAGAGTTAAAAAAAAAAAAAATTGAACCTCTTGAAGAGGTAATAGATAAAACTTCTGCAGAAGTACTTATTATACTCCTGAAGAGATACGTACAGATATATCTATTTTTACTTGTAGATGCATATACTCTTGAAGAGTTAGTCTCTTAAAGAGATTATGGAGAATCAAACTAATTATCCTCCCGAAGAGGAAATTCTTATATTGTAGTATTGCATTATTTACTTGACATTAACATGTTTATTTACATGCATATGCATTTACTAGATTCTAAATATTATTATTTTTATATATATAGTGTTCTACAATATGTCAAATCTTGCCAAACTTGATATTGTGGCTTTGGACATTTCTGGGAACAATTATCTGTTGTGGGCTCACCAGGCTGAAATCCGACTAAAGTCAAAGAAACTTTGGAAAATTGTTGTAGAAGAAAATAATGGATTAGTACAAGATCAAGATAAGTTAGAGGAAGATCAATCCACGGCAATGATTTTCCTTCTCCACCATATCCATGAAGGTTTACAAAATGAGTATCTTACGGTCAAGGATCCTTCTATCCTTTGGACTAATTTAAAAGAAAGATTTGAACACATAAGATTGATCATTTTGCCAAAAGCTAAATATGATTGGATCCACCTGCGATTCCAGGACTACAAATCAGTTAGAGACTATAACTCTGCTTTATTTCAAATTAGTTCTCAACTGATGTTGTGTGGGGAAACTATCATTGATCTTCAAATGATAGAAAAAACATTGTCAACATTTCATGCCTCAAGTGTGCTCCTGCAGCAGCAATATCGAGCACAAGGATTCACAAAGTACTCCGCATTAATTTCATGTCTTCTTGTTGCGGAACAAAATAATGAATTGTTGATGAAAAATCATAATATGCGCCCCACTGGCTCGACACCATTGCCCGAAGCAAATGGAACCGTATTCCCTGAAGTGAATACAACTCCACACAATAAACATAGGCATGGACGTGGGGGAAATCATGGATATGGTCGTGGTCGTGGAAATAATCATAGTCGTAATCATGGTAGTGGTCAGAATCGTGGCCGTAACCAAGGAAAGAATAACCATTGGCATCGTGAGGGTTATCATCCATACAAGAACAACACACCTTACCACCCGAAGTGGAACAAAAATGCTAAAGGCAAAGGTGTACAAAGAGCTGTCAAGAAAGACGAAGATAGTTGCTACAGATGTGGCATGCAAGGGCATTGGTCGCGTAAATGTCATATACC
Organism: Hydrangea macrophylla; assembly: GCA_033977485.1. Classification (NCBI taxonomy): domain Eukaryota; kingdom Viridiplantae; phylum Streptophyta; class Magnoliopsida; order Cornales; family Hydrangeaceae; genus Hydrangea; species Hydrangea macrophylla. Next base: position 39,226,367 of record CM066990.1, read on the forward strand.
AAAACACTTAGTAGATCTCTATCAAGCATCACTAAAAGGAAAAGAAAAAGAGATAGAGACACATTTTGCAGACCATAATGACCCATTGGATATAACCCACTTGGATGTTGCTGATTTCTTGGTCGACCCTAATGCTAATATTGATTGCTTAAACAACAACGAATCTGGGCTGAACAACTATGCTATGTATTAGATTGCCTTATTGTACTCCGCTTGTATCTTTGTTTTCTTAATAATGTATAAACAGTTTCTGTTGGTTATAATAATATATGCATCTTATTACTTGATAGATTGTACGATGAAAGAAGGAGATATATGTCTGGTTGATAGTGCAACTACACACACCATTCTTCAAGACCAGAGATATTTCTGGAACTTGAAATTAGCAGAAGCTAATGTGAGCACAATATCTGGTACTACCAGTCTCATTGAAGGCTCTGGAAAAGCAAGCATTATTTTATCAAAAGGAACAACGATTCATTTAGAAAATGCTCTATACTCTAGCAAATCCCGAAGAAATTTGCTCAGTTTCAAAGATATCCGCCGAAATGGATTCCACGTTGAAACCATTAATGAGGGTAATATTGAGTACCTTTGCATCACTAAAGTCGTTTCAAACAAAAAGCATATTTTGGAAAAACTTCATGCACACTCCTCTGGATTGTATCAGACAACGATAAGTGCTATTGAATCACATGTTGTGGTGAACCAAAAGTTTTCTGACCCAAAAGTGTTTGGACTTTGGCATGATCGTCTTGGTCATCCTGGAGCTATTATGATGCGTAGGATCATTGAAACCTCAAATGGACATCCTTTAAGAAATCAGAAAATCCTTTTACCTCGTGATAATCCTTGTACTGCTTGTTCACAAGGAAAATTGATTGTGAGACCATCTCCAACAAAAGTGAAAATTGAATCCCCAGTATTTTTGGAACGTATCCAAGGGGATATTTGTGGACCTATTCATCCACCGTCTGGACCATTTTTCTACTTTATGGTCTTACTAGATGCTTCAACTAGATGGTCGCATGTTTGTTTACTCTCATCTCGTAATGCTGCATTTGCCAGACTTCTTGCTCAGATAATTCGATTACGAGCACAATTTTCTGATTTTCCTATCAAAACTATACGTCTTGATAATGCTGGGGAATTCACATCCAAGGCATTTGATGACTATTGCATGTCAATAGGAATTCATGTTGAACATCCCGTTGCTCACGTGCATACACAGAATGGTTTAGCTGAGTCGTTTATCAAACGTCTCAAGTTGGTTGCTAGACCCTTACTTTTGAGAACAAAGCTGCCTACATCTGCTTGGGGTCATGCCATATTACATGCTGCATCATTAATTCGGATTAGACCAACTTCTTATCATGAATACTCCCCTTTACAACTTGTATTTGGACAACCACCTAATGTTTCCCATCTACGAATTTTTGGTTGTGCTGTGCAAGTTCCTATTACACCCCCACAACGCACAAAAATGGGTCCTCAGAGACGCCTTGGAGTTTACGTTGGTTTTGATTCACCATCTATAATAAGATATCTTGAACCCCTAACTGGTGATCTTTTTACTGCACGGTTTGCAGACTGTCATTTTGATGAGACCGTATTCCCACCATTAGGGGGAGAAAAGCTGAAATCTGAAGCTCAGCATGAAATTTCTTGGAATACATTGGCAATGTCTCATCTTGATCCTCGCACCAATCAATGTGAACTTGAAGTTCAAAGGATCATTCATTTGCAAAAGGTTGCAAATCAATTGCCTGATGCATTCACTGATGCAAAGAAAGTGATAAAATCACATATACCGGCTGTAAACACTCCAGCAAGAATTGAAGTCCCAAGAGGACAATCTGGTAGTGCAGCGGTAGATGAGTCTACGGCACGATTGAAACGTGGTAGACCTAGTGGTGCAAAGGATAAGGTTCCTCGGAAGAGGAAAATAAAAGGACATATTAACAAAGTGGAAACTCATACAGAGATCTCAAAAGGCGCTATAGAAATACTTGATAAATCCAACGTTGGTCAACAGGGTTCCCCTGGAGAGGAACAAGTAGCCCATGAAGAGGCACAAGTATTTGAGAATAAAGAGATCTCGATAAACTATATGTCCACTGGAAATATGTGGGATCGTAATGGCACGGTCATTGATCACATATTTGCCTTTACGGTAGCACTAGACATCACCCAAAGTGATGAGGATCCTGAACCACAAAAAGTGGAAGAATGTCGACATAGAATTGATTGGCCAAAGTGGGAAGAGGCCATACAAACTGAGTTAAACTCATTAGAAAAACGGGAAGTGTTTGGGCCTGTAGTCCCTACACCTGAAGATGTAAGTCCCGTTGGGTACAAATGGGTATTTGTACGGAAACGTAATGAGCAAAATGAGATTGTGCGATACAAGGCTCGACTTGTAGCACAAGGTTTCTCACAGAGACCTGGCATCGATTACGATGAAACATATTCCCCGGTAATGGATGCAATTACATTTCGATTTTTGATAAGCCTATCAATGTCTGAAGGACTTGATATGCGCTTACTGGACGTGGTTACAGCATATTTGTATGGATCACTAGATAATGATATACATATGAGGATCCCCGAAGGATTCAACATGCCTGAATCATGTAAGTCAAAACCACGAGATATGTACTCCATTAAATTGCAAAAATCTCTATACGGATTAAAGCAATCCGGACGCATGTGGTATAATCGCTTGAGCGAATATTTATTGAAAGAAGGATATATAAATAATGCTATATGTCCATGCGTCTTCATCAAGAGATCAGAATCCGGTTTTGCAATCATTGCAGTATATGTTGATGATCTTAATCTTGTTGGCACTTCCGATGAGCTCACAAGAACAGCTGATTATCTGAAAAGGGAATTTGAGATGAAAGATCTTGGAAAGACAAAATTTTGTCTTGGATTACAACTCAAGCATTTCCCCGAAGGAATTCTCTTACATCAATCCTCATATACAGAGAAAATTTTGAAACGTTTCTATATGGATAATGCTCATCCATTGAGTACTCCTATGGTAGTCCGGTCACTTGATGTAAAGAAGGATCCCTATCGTCCTCGTGATGATAATGAAGAGTTACTTGGTCCTGAAGTACCATATCTGAGCGCTATTGGTGCTCTTATGTATTTGGCAAATTGTACCCGACCAGATATCGCTTTTTCTGTCAATCTGCTTGCAAGATTTAGCTCAGCACCAACTCGAAGACATTGGAATGGTATCAAGCACATTTTTCGCTATCTTCGTGGTACAATTGATTTGGGATTATTTTATTCAAAAGGATCCAAATCACCATTAGTTGGATATGCCGATGCTGGTTATCTCTCTGATCCACACAAGGCTCGATCTCAAACAGGCTATGTATTTACTTGTGGCAATACTGCTATCTCATGGCGATCTGTGAAGCAAACATTGACAGCCACTTCTTCAAATCATTCTGAAATCATTGCACTGCATGAGGCCAGTCGTGAATGTGTTTGGTTGAGATCTATGATCCAACATATTCGAAAATCATGTGACTTATCGCCTATCAAAGATATCCCGACAACACTCTATGAAGATAATGCTGCATGTGTGGCACAAATCAGAGGGGGATTTATTAAAAGTGATAGAACTAAACACATCTCACCAAAATTCTTCCATACACATGAGCTCCAAAAGGAAGGTGAAATCAATGTTCAGCAGATACGCTCCATTGACAATTTTGCAGATTTATTCACCAAGGCATTATCAACTTCAACATTCAAGAAGCTAGTGTATAATATTGGGATGCGCCGACTCCAAGAGCTTTCATAAAATCATACTGGTGTCAACATGAGGGGGAGCCATTTATTCAATAATATATGTTATAGACATTCAAGGGGGAGTGTTATAAAATGTGTCCATTATGTATCACTACATTAATGCATGTCTACAAAGCCTATCACTACATTAATGCATGTCTACAAAGCCTATCACTACACTAATGAATGTCTATAAATTGAGCATCAACTCAATGAAGAAAGGATACGGGAGAATTAGAGATCCAGAGAAGAGAGAAATAGAGAAGTGTAATATTGAGAGTTTCTACACTGATTATGTTTGGATTGTACTTCTACAAATCCCTCAATAATATATCAACTCCCTCCGCAGTGGACGTAGGCAAATTGCCGAACCACCTGAAATATCTGTGTCCCTTTGTGTAATTATTTATTTGTGCACCAGTTATTACTAGTTTTATAACATTTATTTATTTTTAGGTAAGTTAAAAATCCAAAGCTTTATTATCTCTTCCAAAATCAGGGGGCGCTGCATTGAGCTACATGTAGGTTTGTGCCCCTATTATCAAAACCTAACTCCGTCCCTATAAATAAGTATATTATCATTAAAAAATATCTATAGTTCAAAAGATGGATATGTCATTTAATAATGGATGTAAAACGAGAGCATGTTTGTCAAATCCTAACTCTGTCTCTATAAATAAGTATAATATCATTAAAAAAAATGTAGTTCAAAAGTTGGAAATGTCAGTTAATAATGGATGTAAAACGAGAGCATATTTGTCTATTCAAAATTTTTGTTTATAAGTTCACAAAATGGGAGTATTTTAGTTATTATTATTTGTCTACTTGGATGGATCGATGTATTACAATAATACAAAAAGCTAAGAAGATCAGTGATGTCAAGTTCAACATTTGAGACTAACTAAGAAAATACACGCAAGTGATATTTACCCTAGTTATACAGGGATGTATCATTGAAGATCCTTGCAAATAGCCTTTGGTTGAGTGTCATATTAGGTAGAGTATTTTATGTGCATGTGGACTTAGTAAAACAATGAATTTTAAAAATGATACCGTCTGTCATACAGATCCTTTGTTTTTTAGTGTCTTGCTGATCCCACTTCACTGAACAAAATTGATTGTGAGGTGAAAATGTTATTACTAGCATATAAAAAAAAAATATATATATATATATATATATTGTTACTCAACTTTAAAAGCTAAGTTTGAATTATACTTAAAAGTGCACATCAGGCTTCTATCAGTTGCAAAACAGCTTCTACTTGAGGATTTGCTAATGAGGTAGGTCACGTCTTGAAATAGTCTAATATGTAACCATTTTTGCAAAAATCAAATTAATTATCTTTCAATGTTGATCGACCCATAAATCAAAGAGTTAATAGTTTATCTTTATGGGTAGAAGGAGCTAAAGAAATGCAAATTGCAATTATGAAATGGTTTATGCACTATTTGGAGGCGGCACTTTACTCCTTTAAAAAAAAATAAAAAAATTAATAGTAGTAGTCTTTGCATAACATTTAGAAGTACTTTTTAAGCATATAGTTTGGTCTCAAAGTGTTTTTGTTATCCAAAATATATTGGGATGTATAAATCTGAAATCTGAAATACTTACCGATTGGAGATCCAAAATAAATATATAATAAATTTGAGAAAGAATTCGAGCCCAGTGAACTGTTTCCTTAAGACGAATTTGCTCCCTCTCGGTGCACAAGGTTGATGAACAATCGTCTCCCAAGATAGAACAGATTTACAGTTCTGTATAAGTTGCACTCCAATATGCAGAACCCAGCGAACACAAATATATGTATAATACTCGAACAGACTTAATTCTAATTCAGAGAGAGAGAGAGATAATAATTTTCTTATTTTTCTATGAATGAACAAGACTCATATATATAGGTTGCAAGAGACTGTTCGTCAACAGTCACAACCCTTCGAAAGGAGACTGTTCGTCAACAGTCACAAATATTCGAATAAGGGGTTGTTTGCCAAAACCCATATACAACACTAAACTCCAATTTATCATTCAATTTGATTTTCCAACAATCCCCCACATGAATGACAAATTGACTATACAACACGCAAATGACAATGCAGACACTAGTTCGAGTATCAACGAAGAAGTACTGCTTCAGACTAAGTTGCCTAGTGGCCTTGAACTTGCCCTAGTGATAAACTATCGGATTTACTAGCCGGTGAGTAGACTTTATTGTCTTTGAACTCCCAGCCATTTGTGTAAACCTAAACAATAGAATACACACAGCCCTTCTTCTTACATATTTGGTTCTCACGCTTGTGTTCGTTTTGGCCTTGAACACCTCTTGGTTCCGTGAGTGTTTTTAGAAAATTCAGCCTTCAAATTCTCATAGAAGCGGCCCCTTCTTACTCACGTAGGTGGTTACTATGAAGAGTATCCTGCAATACCCCACTTGGACATTTTCCAAGGTATAGGAACCATTAAAAGCATATTTTATCCTTTTACTCGCGGCAGATTGACACTGACTCATCTTTGAAATGGGAGGAGGAAGATATAATTCTTCTCAGTGTGTATCGAGTACTACATAATTTAGTTTTCCCGTTGAACCTAGATCTTGGGATCTCCAGTCAGCTAGGTTGGGTTTCCACTATGACAACTCTTGTTTAGTGCATAGGCTTTAATCCCATTCCTCTCGATGAACTTTTCACTTGCTCTTGTGTTAGGCCTTTAGTTAATGGATCCGCTATGTTATCCTTTGACTTTTCATAGACAATAGAGATAACTCCATTAGAGAGCAATTGTTCTATGGTATTATGTCTTTGACTACATATCAAGACTTACCATACTTTTATGTGCATTTCCAATTGTTGATTGGCTACCACAATGCACAAATTCTTGACACAAGTTTTGTCCAACTTGAAATATCCTCTAAGAAAAGACGAAGCCAATTTACTTCTTCTCTTGCTTTATCTAAAACAATATATTCAGATTCCATTGTTGATCAGGCAATGCAAACTATTTATAGGATTTCCAAGGCACAACTGCACCTTTAAGTATAAAGACATATCCATTCGTAGATTGTCAGTCTTTTTTTTTTTTAAACAGATTTCCAACTCGGATCTATATCCTTCAAGTACAGTTGGACATCTTTTGCAGTGTAATTCATAGATCAAGGTATACCTCATGTATCCAATTACCCTGACTATCACCTTCCAATAATCTACACTTAGATTACCTGTCTATCTACTCACTTTGCTGATTGAGTACACTACATTTGGCCTAGCGCAAATCATGATATGCACTAGATTTTTTTTTCTTTTGTTTTCGAATAATGAAATATTGAACTTCTGTCAATTTACATACTCATACATACTTTCTTTTCAACGTTTCATTGATAGTCATAATCATGTCAATATTGCTAACACATACAAAGAAACAAAGACATAACTCATCTTAATGCTTTTAGCACAAATCATAATGTAACACTAATCAAACCCATTTGACGTACTCAAATGGGTTGTCCCAAAACAACAACCTTTAAGAATTGTTCCACATATAATTGTGGCAAATCACACACTTAAAAATCCTCTGTATGTTTGCTAACTTTAAAGCCATTAGCTTTAAGTTTCAATGGGAACCCAATAGTTATTTAGACTAATATCTCGAGTTACCACATTCAATTATCTTGGTTTATACATCTCCAAGTCTATCCATATAATTAAATTATATGAGCACAATAAATTCAAGATGGAATTAAATATATATGCCTAAAATTTTTATACTTACAAAATATTAACGCAGTTCAACATATATTTTCCCCCACATTTGCAAGTATAAGTGATGGATGTTGACACTAACATCTTATCACTACCCTCACATTTCATGATTTTTTCCGATCATATGCACACTACAGTACTTGACCTTAACGATATGATAAATTTAAGAATAAATTTAGGACATGTGTAAAATTTAAAACTTTCAGGGGCTAAACAAAATTTCCAGATTATTTGGTTCAAAATGTAAAATACATATATATTTCATATATGTGAACAAACTGATTTCTTTGAACCAACACCACGATTCAACCAAAGTGGTCATTAGCCTAATAGAATCAACTACTTCATGAAATGTTGTAGCAATTTTCCATATTGTGTATTGAACAGAAACATATACATGCATGTAGTGTTATTACAATTCTTACACAAACCATACTAAATAAAGTCTGTGGTTGGGTTGAAATAGACTTTAGTCACTTTTTATTTCTATCCAATGCGTAACAAAGAAGATATATATATATATATATATATTTTTCAAATATAGAAGAGTAAATTTTCTGTAATCTTCCATATAGTACTGTGAAATGCCACAAAACTATCTGTATTGTTAGATTAACAAATGTTTCAAAATAAATATTGTTTTACAAAGAGCACAAGAGTTGCATCCTTTCATAAATATGCACCAATATACACCAAGAAAATATTTCTCACATTCTGAAAGTACCATGACAAACTATATATCCTGAACATTAAGTCAAAGATTCCAGAATGATATAAGCTGATAGGAGAATGGGTGTGCCTTATAAAGCACCTTTTCGGTTCGGGGTAAACCAAAAGATACCAAATGGATTTACATCAATGGGGTCACGTGTTTGCTCCATCAAGAAATTACTAGACACAGATTGACAGTGGGCGGTGTGTAGCGGTTATCCACCAAGTTTTTTTTTCTTTTAAACTTGCACCGTTTCACAGATCAGTAACACAAATTTCATACTATAAAACCATGATAACGTAGAATACTTATATATTAAAGAATCGAAATAAACACATACACTATATATGTATTTCGTGTAAGACACATGCAACTTAAAGTTAGTGTCAATAGAAACTTCCAGATTGTACAAAGCGGTGCAATGTTTTGAGAAAATGTCGAAAAAGTGAATTGTTATCACCACAGTAAGCAAAAGTCTTTCAATTTCCCAATTCAAACCAAATATGGATTGATTGTTAGTAAAAAACAAAATATTGGAATTCCAAGTCAGTTTTTGATACTGAGAAACAGTAAAGAAAAATATGACTGCTATATACCCATGGAGCATGCGAAACCATATTGGTAAACCATACATATATATAGATGAAGTTATTAAGTAATACTTAATACATACTAACATACACGTAAAATAAATGTCATTTTCTGATATGTACGCAAAATGAGCAGTAAATGATCAAACAGATCCGAAGGTTAACAAACTAGTTTTTCCAGGTTACAAAAACTCATATTTTCGGATTGGACCAGTTTGAGAAAAGCAAATCATGTGTTGTGAATAAATTTCAGATCCGAACAAAAAATTCATCTTAAGATTATTATCCAAAATATATTGGGATGTATAAATCTGAAATCTGAAATACTTACCGATTGGAGATCCAAAATAAATATATAATAAATTTGAGAAAGAATCCGAGCCCAGTGAACTGTTTCCTTAAGACGAATTCGCTCCCTCTCGGTGCACAAGGTTGATGAACAATCGTCTCCCAAGATAGAACGGATTTACAGTTCTGTATAAGTTGCACTCCAATATGCAAAACCCAGCGAACACAAATATATGTATAATACTCGAACAGACTTAATTCTAATTCAGAGAGAGAGAGAGATAATAATTTTCTTATTATTCTATGAATGAACAAGACTCATATATATAGGTTGCAAGAGACTGTTCGTCAACAGTCACAACCCTTCGAAAGGAGACTGTTCGTCAACAGTCACAAACATTCGAATAAGGGGTTGTTTGCCAAAACCCATATACAACACTAAACTCCAATTTATCATTGAATTTGATTTTCCAACAGTTTTTGCGACTCAAAACACACACTTTAGTCCATTTAGGATCTCCTGAGTCCATGCGATTTGATTCTCTGATTAGGGAAAGGTCCTCTGTACATAAATATTAAACATGAATATAAAGTGAAATTTTAGTGGACCGTGCATGAATATGTTAACAAGGAATTAAAAGAAGATTGGGAAAAGATTATTTTATTATTGTACATCCCAAAGTATATATAATGTTACAAGGTAAATAAAGAAGGAAAGGAAATAAATAAGAAAATGAAAGAAATAAAACTACTTAAATGTGGTCAACATGAACATAAATAACAAAATAAAATCCGAGATAAAATCCCCTAATTCCAAAACTCCACCTGAAGTTGTGGCAAAGATGTTGACGTGACCAAACTTGCCAAGAGATGACTGTAGAAGTGCTGGACCAAAAGACTTAATGGACATATCAGCGGTCTGATCTAATGAAGGAACAAAGCTCGGTACGATGACTCCTGACCGAACTTTTTTCCCGAATGAAATGGATGTCAACCTTTATATGTTTAGTTCTTTCATGAAGAACTGAATCAGATGATAACATATTAGCAGACTTGCTATCCCAAAATAACGTAGATGCGCCCACCCCTGAGAAGCCTAACTCATCAAGAAGAGAACGAAGCCATATGAGTTCACATCAATCCTGAGCCCTCGCACAGTACTCGACCTCAGTAGAAGATCGTGAGACAATAACTTGCTTTTTACTTTTCCAGGAGATAAGATGACAACCTCGAAAAGTAAAAAAACCATAAGTAGATCGTTTATCACCCTTTAAGCCTACATAATCTGTATCAATAAAACAGGAGAGACCTGATTGAGCTCCTATCTTAAAGAAAAGACCAAGACCAGGATAGGTCTTGAGATATCGCAGAATATGATAAACAACATCAAGATGTGAAGTACGTGGTGAGTGCATAAATTGACTCACAACACTAACAACAAAATTAAGATATGGTCTTGTGTTCGTCAACTAGATGAGACAACCCACAAGATGCTGGTATACCGAGGAATCTAATAAGGGCTCTCCCAATTTAGCAGTCAACTTATGACTTAGATCCATAGGAGAAGAAACATGTCTACACCCAAGCATTCTCGTATCTTGAAGGAGATCAAGGGCATACTTTCGTTGGGATAACGAAATACTTTGGCAGGACTGGGCTACCTCAATGCCAAGAAAATGCCTCAGTGGACCCAAATCCTTAATGTCGAACGATATTCCAAGAGAACACTTCACTTGTACAATACCAGATGCTTCATCTCTTATAATAATAGTATCATCAACATAAATAGAGATAATGATACACTGCCCTTTGGAATTACGATGAATAAAACAAGTATGATCGGAATGGCAGCGAATAAATCCCATAGTAAGCGCCACATCATTAAACCGGCTGAACCATGCACGAGGAGACTTCTTCAATCCATAGAGAGATTTGTGGAGGCGACAAACTTTCCCTGAATACTCCCCCTGAGCCCGAAAACCATGAGGGGGATCCATATAGATAACTTCAGACAAATCACCATTAAGAAATGCGTTCTTGACATCAAGCTGATAAGAGGCCAAGAATAGGAGGCAGCAAGAGAAACAAGAAGCTGGACTGTGGTCAGTTTAGCAACCGGAGGAAAAGTAGCCCTGAAATCCTTACTTGGAACCTGTGTGATGCCCTTAGCCACAAGACGGGCCTTATATCGATCAATGGTGCCGTTAGCCAAATACTTAACACTAAAAACCCATTTATATCCAACTTTACATTCACCATTCGGGAGATAGACAAGTTCCCAAGTCTTATTATCCTGAAGAGTACTCATTTATGTTTTCATAGCAGCCACCCACTTCGGATTTTGGGGAGCTTCATAAACAGAGCGAGGAATGGAAACAGAATCAACTGCATTAACAAAAAAGCTAAATGGTTTTGACAGACCCTGATAAGAGACATACTTAGAAATTGGATGGTTAATGCTACTTGAAAGAATATAACGTGCAGGAGGATGATGAATATGAGTAGGATAACAAGGAGGAGTAACATCAGAGACTAAAGGAGGAGATGAGATACCTGATTTTGGAGAAGATGTTGGCATGGGGTTGGGAGCGCGAGGATGATGAGAGTACACTTGTAACGGAGTCAGCTGTAATTACTGGAGGCAAAGAGTCACTGGGTATGTCACTGGGTATATCAAGAATAGGCATAAGATGGGGAAAGACTGAGATATTATCACAACATGCTCTACTGGAGTTTCCAGAGAGGAAGAAGCACCTGTAAAAAAAAAGGGAACTGTTTCCAAAAAAAGAGACATCCAAAGAGTGATACAAATGACGTGTGACAGGATCGTAGCAACGATATCCTTTGGACATAGAGGAATACCCAGAAAAATGCACTGGACAGCCTTATCATCAAGTTTAGTGCATGTAGGGCTATGATTTTAGACAAAACAGGTGCACCCAAAAGCTCGGGGAATAATGGGAAAGAGTCTACTACCAGGTTTAAGGACATGAAGCGAGGCCTGACCTTGTAGAATACGACTAGGAGTATGATTAATAATGTAAGTAGCAGTAAGGACAGCAAAATGCCAAAAATGGTTGGGAACATTCATACCACGTAAGAGACACCGAACCATTCCCATAAGATAATGATTTTTATGTTCGGCCACCCCATTTTGTTCGGGGGTGTAAGGACAAGTGTGTTGCTAAAGAATCCCCACTTTATTAAGTTTGGCTCGAAACACATCAGTTATATATTCTCTACCATTATCAGACAGAATATTACACACAACAGTATGAAATTGAGTTTTAATCATTTGAATAAAAATTTTAAAATGAGAGAAAACTTCAGATTTCTTCTTCATAAGATAAACTGTCACACCCCGATTTTTTTGTACTACTAAATATTCAATCTAGAGCATGTATCCAGACTAGTATTAAACTGCTAAAACCCTAAGAGTGACACCCTCACACAGGCTAACGGATAATGTATTGAAATAGTATTTAATACGCATTGAATAAGAACGTGCAATCTTGTGTTAAAAGAAAAACTCTTTATTATTAAATTTATATTCCCAAACATCCATTTCATTATAAAATAAATAAAGTTCCATTGCAATTATTGTTCCCTTTTAAATAATAAAAAAAAACATCATTTTCATTAATAAAATCTCCATACAGACTTTAGCGAAAATAAAATAAATTCTAGATATCCTTTGGTCAAGAGCCACTACACTACTCCTAATTTCAATAATACAATTCATACTACATAAATATGACTCACATTGCCAAAAATAAAAATTAAGTACAATAAGAAAATAATAAAACTATGACAAGAAATAGCACATCAGCAATCTCTTCACACAGACAGAAGTTCCACAGAAAATCTTTCCCATTACTAAACCCGCACATACATTCGACTACGTTTCATATAGAAACACCCCGAATGCATCATGCACCCGGGTCAGTATATAAAATACTGATATAAGTTAAACAAAACAACAAGTCTTAGGGATCTAACTTGAACCCGTAAATTACAAACCATACTACAACACTCTTGGGCCAAGGCAGGTAGTTTCACACACATATCTGGACAATAAAGTAGTTTACATTTATGTGGTAGCAAGTAGTTTCTTTCCCGAAACCCAAAGCTACTACGAATTTCATACTTACCAATCTACTTATGGTGAGCCAAACCTGTAAAACGTTAATGGGCCCACCATCATGCAATACAAAAGTTAGTAACCACAAAAATACCACGAAGATGTGCGGAACACATTTTTATTAAAATATCACCAGAATGGAAATTTTAGTCCTAAGCTACATATTAAAAACAATTGAAGTTAAACTAATAGCAATCAAAGAAGTAATTTGTTTGAACGGTTAACTTTTCGGGAGTTTATTTACAACCACATTCTTACCTTTATGAATGATTCACTATTTAATTTCCTAGGTTCACCACTTGGCCACCCTCCATGGTACACCCACACATATATCCCATGTGTTCTCGGACATACTACCAACATCCACTCTTTTGGTTGGGGTATCAACTAAACCAGCTATATATACACAACAGAAGGCTGATCAATATGCCTAGACGTCTATAAATTAAGCCGAGCATAACGCTTAGGCCAGCTTGATCACGAAGCCAGTGCATAAAGGTACATTTAGCAAGTTGAGCTACCAAAAAAAATGACACAACGGGGAGTGGTAAATACTAAGGAACTTGAAACCATTTCTGCATTTTCGGAATTATAAAATTTCATCGGATTCAAAGTCAATGTCTATCACCCATTTTTTATAGCTCAACATTATATGAGAATTCATGTATCTCCAAGTAATTTTTTGTTAAGTCATATTAACAAATAGAAAATCCACAAAGAAATCATATTCTCCAAATTCCGCACGTTTAACCATACTAAAAACTTCTATCGTAATCTTAAATTTCTGCCCAAACGGTGCAGAATCTGGAAAAATGTAAAACTCGAAAAGTGTGAAGAATCACGTTTTACATATGATATGCGGATAGAATCCTAAATTTCTAAGCCACGATTTTCTAATAATTTTCTGAAGTTTCAGAAATTGTTAGAATTACAAAAAATGAATTTCACACAACTTTCTAATTATCATGAGTATTTCACACAAGTGTTTATACATCTAACTATCCACATACCATTTACGAATACTCTAGCATCATTACCCGAGGATGAAATTCATGAAGTCACACAAAGGTCATAAATTAATTCGACAATAATATTGTACATTCTAATGCAAAAAAAATTTAACACCAACAATTGTATTATACATGTAAGAAATTCATTCACTCGGGTATACAATTATACATACATGTATATATATAACCGAATACACACATTTAACTCACATTGTTTGAATCGTTGAATAGATGCGAGTACAAATCTAACGACGAACAACACGACGCGACGACGGATCCAAAACCCTTATCTTCTTCTTCTTCTTCTTCTTCTTCTCTCTCTCTCTCTCACGTCTGTTCTCTATTTTCTTTTTCCTTTTTCCTTTTTTTTTTCTCTTTTAATCCTAGGGCACCTAGATTTATGTAGGTAGAAAGATATAAACACACCCACGTATATTATTAAAACGCAAACACAAAAATACTAAAAATTCCATTTTTTATCTTATGGGTTCACAAAATGACATCATATGGGCCCAAAATGCAGTATAAAGTACTAAAATAAGTAGCCCAATGGGTACCCATGACTCCGGTACTTAATCTGAATGTTAATTACATTATTTAACATATTTACGGGCCTATAAATACTACTAAAAAAATTAACATATCACTCTTCAATAACTTGGTCAATTTAAACTCTTACTGCTTCAACCCCACTACTTAACTTTACAAAACTTCCTACAGTAATTAATAACAATAAAAAAATTATAACCCACAAAGAAATAAATGACCATAAAAATATAAATGCACACAACCAATTGATAACACGTAAAAATTCAGGTTGCTTCCTTAACATATTTAAAAAGGAATATTTACATCAGAAAAAAAAAGTACAGGGTGTTACATTCTACTCTCCTTAAAGAAATTTCGTCCCGAAATTTGAAGCGATGGTAAACACAAGTAGTATTCATAAATAATGTTAAACACACAATTAATACAAAACACATGATTCACATTTAATTCTCAACCATACAAGACTTAGTACGTCGAGCGAATAATCCAACCAAGGAAACCCTCATGTATCTACCTATGGTCATGTATAGTTGATTGTTAAATTCTAACCAGAACTGAAACATAACACAATATAACTAATCATTTCACATACACACTTAGACCTTACAAATAATTTCAACACACAATGATGCAATTCACAAATGTAGTCTATGTGCATGCACATGTTCACCTCTTATCGTACCCCGCACTACTCCGCCTCGAGATATCCCAAATATCTTGTTGACTTACCGATATATGCAATAAAATAATACTCATGTCGATGAAGATGTGACGCCCCGCAAAAATAAGCGTATTTCCATTGAAAAATTAAATAAATCACACTTGATTCTTTAAAATAAAAATACAAAATTTCTTTAAAACTCCCAGCAGGTCCATATTCTCCACGGATCTCCTATATCATCCTTAACCTTATCTCCCTTCTAGGCTTCGGTTACCGGCACTGCCTGCATCTAAAAACCATACCGGGAAGTATACAATATGACATGAATAATAAAGGCTCAAAAGGATAATGACAATCAAATACATAGAATGACATCAAATCAATTGACCAGTCTCACAACCCAACTGCTCACACTACCCAAACGCTCATACCAATAGCATCATACCAGGTTCCTCTTGATCACATAGCAAGAGATACCTCACCTCACCTCACCCGTCTCCAGTACGTCAGTCCCTGAGGCCTGTTGGACTGTTGGTAGGTGCTCCTTGCTCATGACCCGTTAGTCCCATAGCACTTAGCAATAAACACATACTCATTGATTCCAAATGAAAACACAACATAACTGCAAAAAGAGTACAAGTAGAGATAATAAAGAAATACTCCGGAGAATTTAGAAAGCATATTGTACACAACCCGGTACCTATAAATGATGTTGAGCAACTCCCAAACACTTCTCTTCTTCTTCTTCTTCTTCTTCTAACTTGAGGTGTATGTATATCTATAATTGTGTGTATATATATATATATAAATCTCTCTATGTGTGACTCTTTCAAGCTCTCTATGCTAGAAGTGTAGAATGTGTGTGTTTGAGAGAGTATGTGAGTGTATAAATAGCCAAGCTTCCACTTGGAGACAATGGCCTAACAATCCACTTATTAACCACTAACTTCTAATTAATTGGTAGTTTATAAGGAATATGCAAGATGATGTAAACATACACTAATGCACCTATAACTCCACTAATATTAGTGTATAAATAAACAAGCATAATGGCCTAACAACCCACTATCTTCTAATTAATTGGTAGTTTATAAGGAATATGCAAGATGATGTAAACATACACTAATGCACCTATAACTCCACTAATATTAGTGTATAAATAACCAAACATAATGGCCTAACAATCTAATTATTAAAAGAGAAAATATTAGATTTAATTTCTGATACACTAAAACTGCTACTGTAATCCTCGTTTTCTGCCCAAACGGTGCAGAATCTGAGAAAATTGCATTAGACGAAAAGTGTGCAGAATCGAGTTTTTCTTGAGACAACGCGGGCAGAATCTTAAATTTCCTTCGTTTTCCTAACAAAAATCTGAAAACAAAATTCTGCTACTGTTAAAATTAAAAGAGAAAATATTATATTTAATTTTAAATATGACTCGAAAAATCTTAACTTCCAACACGAATACCAAATCATTTAATCTCACGCAACTTTTCCCAAAAATATATTTTTAGTTCATGACTTATAAAATTGAAAAAATGACCAAAATACCCCTGTGACCAATTTTCGCTAAAATCGCACACGAAGTCTAAATCGTCAATTTAAACATGAAAACACGGGTTACTACAATCTACCCTCCTTAATAGAGATTTCGTCCCGAAATCTAGAGATAAAAGCATTTGGTAAAAAAAAACTTCGTAAATTTCTTAAAATAATGTTTAAAACAAATATAGCATATTTTGTTTTATAAAATAACAAATTTTTTTTTTTTTTTTCAACCTTCTCTGACTCCTCCCAGGCGATGTAGACTATCTAACCTTGACTTAGTCCTACATTTCCGGCTGGGGACAGGCTTTGATACCATTTGTGACGCCCCGCAAAAATAAGCGTATTTCCATTGAAAAATTAAATAAATCACACTTGATTCTTTAAAATAAAAATACAAAATTTCTTTAAAACTCCCAGCAGGTCCATATTCTCCACGGATCTCCTATATCATCCTTAACCTTATCTCCCTTCTAGGCTTCGGTTACCGGCACTGCCTGCATCTAAAAACCATACCGGGAAGTATACAATATGACATGAATAATAAAGGCTCAAAAGGATAATGACAATCAAATACATAGAATGACATCAAATCAATTGACCAGTCTCACAACCCAACTGCTCACACTACCCAAACGCTCATACCAATAGCATCATACCAGGTTCCTCTTGATCACATAGCAAGAGACACCTCACCTCACCTCACCCGTCTCCAGTACGTCAGTCCCTGAGGCCTGTTGGACTGTTGGTAGGTGCTCCTTGCTCATGACCCGTTAGTCCCATAGCACTTAGCAATAAACACATACTCATTGATTCCAAATGAAAACACAACATAACTGCAAAAAGAGTACAAGTAGAGATAACAAAGAAATACTCCGGAGAATTTAGAAAGCATATTGTACACAACCCGATACCTATAAATGATGTTGAGCAACTCCCAAACACTTCTCTTCTTCTTCTTCTTCTTCTTCTAACTTGAGGTGTATGTATATCTATAATTGTGTGTATATATATATATAAATCTCTCTATGTGTGACTCTTTCAAGCTCTCTATGCTAGAAGTGTAGAATGTGTGTGTTTGAGAGAGTATGTGAGTGTATAAATAGCCAAGCTTCCACTTGGAGACAATGGCCTAACAATCCACTTATTAACCACTAACTTCTAATTAATTGGTAGTTTATAAGGAATATGCAAGATGATGTAAACATACACTAATGCACCTATAACTCCACTAATATTAGTGTATAAATAAACAAGCATAATGGCCTAACAACCCACTATCTTCTAATTAATTGGTAGTTTATAAGGAATATGCAAGATGATGTAAACATACACTAATGCACCTATAACTCCACTAATATTAGTGTATAAATAACCAAACATAATGGCCTAACAATCTAATTATTAAAAGAGAAAATATTAGATTTAATTTCTGATACACTAAAACTGCTACTGTAATCCTCGTTTTCTGCCCAAACGGTGCAGAATCTGAGAAAATTGCATTAGACGAAAAGTGTGCAGAATCGAGTTTTTCTTGAGACAACGCGGGCAGAATCTTAAATTTCCTTCGTTTTCCTAACAAAAATCTGAAAACAAAATTCTGCTACTGTTAAAATTAATTACCTAAATCAGTAAATAAGGAATGAGTTACATTTTGAGTGAGTTAGTAATACTCACCGTGATGTAGATTGAAGAAGTTGTTGAGAAAGAAATACAAGAATTAAGAATCTCCAATTTCAAGCTTGGCTATGGAGGATTGAGCTCTTCAAATTCTGAAATTATTATCTCTCTATGTGACTCTCTCAAGCTCTCTATGTTAGGAGTGTAGAATGTGTAGTGTGGTTGGGTGTATAAATACCCAAACTCCCACTTAGAAAACATTTGCCTAACATCCCACTCATTCTCCATTAATCTCCACTAATTACAAAGAAAGTGCAGCAATGATGTGTAAATATACACTTGCAATTCATAATGCTCCATTGATAATTGAAAGGGTAGGTGGAGTTGGTGTGGGTCAAGGTGTGTTTGGGAATCAAGCTTATGGCATTAGGACAACACACATACTACAAGCATTTGCCAAACAAGGCCTAAGGGAAAACTTTAGCAATAATAATTGGGTATAAAGAAATTTGTCCAATCAGTTACTCCCAAAATTCTGTGGAAGTTTAACACTGCGCGGACAGTTTTAAACCTAAACTAGTATTTTCGTGAAACGGTGTTTATCACAAAAATACAGAAAATTCATTTTAATGTTAGAAAGAGTTTTCTGATTTTATAAAAATACAGTTGGAGTTTAAAAGAAATAATTCCACCGTTTGAAATACAGATTTGAAATTTAACACAGGTATTGCCAGTTTTTAGGAAAATTGCATTTTGACCCCAAAAGTAATTTCAATTATGGGATTAGTCAAGAAATAAATTTTTCACATAAGAATTTAAATAAAGGCAGACAATGTATATTTAATTTTAAATATGGCAATGCAAGAAAATGGGGGTTATTACACCCTTCCTCCCTTAAACAGGATTTCGTCCCCGAAATCAAGACTAACTAGTAAGAAACGTTATGACTCGTCTCAATATCATCATAATTAACCACGTGCGAGGGGTCTCGTATGTACTTTCTTAGCATACTCACATGGAATACATTGTGAACCCCAGACATCTTTGGTGAAGTTGATAGGTGACACGAATATTTTCTGTGTGCGCTTGTGTGCAATACCCAAGTGTAGGTAGACGTGCAAGTAGTAACTGGATTAAGTCCAGGTCGATCCCACAGGGAAGGTGTTGAATTAAACTACCTAGATTAGACTCTAAAGAGAAAACAAAAATCAATATTTAAAATGAAGTGTAGAACACAAAGTTCCACAGTTAACAACTACTAGAATTAAAGACAACTAAATTAACTGAACTAACGGTTAACTAACTAAGCAAGATTCTAAAAGAAACGGTTCTTCTTAATAAAAGAAAGTGTTGGGATCACGCGAATCCACCGTGACCTAACCTTCTACCATGCAATTTCAGTTAAGCTCAAAGGAGTACACCTACTACAGTATTCTGTACTTCTCTAAAGATATAGAATCAATAGCCCTTTCATGACCGGGACTACATCATCACAATTAAGTTTGAAATACATGAAGACGGTTTAATCCAATAGTTAAGACTCTCACCTACAATGGTGTTAGCATTGAGGGTGGTTTGCAAAATATATTGAAAGAAAATGCCTTAAGGCCTTAAGTTTAAAGACTGTTTTGACAAACTGAGCATTTAGGGACAATTTGATAACAAATCCTTAAAACAGAAAGTCTTAGAATACTGTTTTGGGTGTTCTCAAGAATCAGAATCCTCGATCGATCGACGCGCTTTCGATCGATCGAATATCTTCATCTCTCGATCGATCGATACTTCCTCGATCGCTCGACTAAATCACTGTCTCGATCGATCGACATACTTTCGATCGATCGAACACAGGAAAAAAATTACTGCATGGCAGAGGCCTAAAATCACGATTTCATCGCGATTTCCCAACCCTAGGACTACTCAGACATTGTCTGGAGTACCACAGATTGATATTTAACGTAAAAGTTCATTGAAACTATGTTTGTTTGAAAGTTTTTCATTAAAACTATAAAAAAGAGATTGAAATCTAACTAACATGAAATACTACGAGAATAACAAGTATACTACGATTAACTAAGCGCAGAAAACAAATAAACAATAAATCAAGAACCTGGAATGCAGATAAACTTGTATTGACTAAAGAAATCCAATTCACAATGATAATTCTTCAATGAAACCTACAAAAACCAAGGAAAAAACTCTCCCTTCTCTATCTAAAACTGATAAAACAAAGTTGGGCGTCCCCTTTTGACGTATACAATATGAAGATATATAGTAAACCTAAGAGCTAGGGTTAAAAACCCGCAACTGCTGCATGCGCGTATAATCTGATAAAAGGGACTTTCGATCGATCGAAACTTTCTCGATCGATCGAACATCTTGAATTGTCGATCGCTTTAACTTCCTTCGATCGATCGAAACCTCGATCGCTCGAACTATGTCGATCGCTCGAAGTTTGCAATTCTTCTTCAATCTTCCTTCTTTGAAACAAAGCATCTCCTTTTTATCAAATCTTTCAGTCTTTTATACAGCAGCATTCACCTGCACAAATAGTAGCTAAAACAATACAACTTATCATAGATTAATCATATTGTCTAAAACTAGCATTGTAATGCAAATTGCAGATAAAACGGGAAGTTGTGATCAAAACTAATGCAATTCTTTCTTTTAGCGCGGTTGTATTTTACAAATACCCCCGCTTTGCACAACCCCCAACTAGCTTATTGCTAGTCCCTAGCGATAAAGCGAAAATAAAATAAAATAAAAACTCCTAAACTAATACTACCACAACTAAGAAACAAAGAAAAACTAAAAACAACCTAAACTAAGATAGAGAGAGGAAAAAAAAATCCTAACTCACTTTCGCAGGAATCGCGGTTGCATTTAGCGAATGCAACAAGCCGTTAAACCCCTAGGTTCCCCCTAGTGGACGAGTGTTGTCTCGTGAGGGTTTGCAGTGAATATACCCACAAAATTCTCCAATTTTAAGCTCAAAAAGATTTAGAATAACTTATGACATCTCTCCCCATTAACCTGTTAATTCAACTCTACAAGGATATAATATCCTCTATCAACCCATGAAAGAGATCCACATGTTCCCCTATATTACCAAGTAAAATATACAAATGTATTACCATCATGCACCCGTGTGTGTGTGGAATTAACAACCATGCGGCCAACCCTTATTAAGAGTTATCTAGACTATTGTACTTTGGAAACTTGCAGTTTTAGCTCAATTCTCACATTGGTCACTCTCAAAAACAACGTCTCTCAGAAACTTGCTTCATAATGATCGCACATAGTATGAAAGCTTTGATAAAGATGATATTCTAAGTGCTAATGCTTTCATACCTGACTCTATGAAAAACGGACATTTAAGAGTGTATAGTCTCATGAATGGAATACTACTTACTAGAGGAGCGAAATACCGTGGATAACTCAACTCACACTTTCATGTTCAAATCAATTGTTGAGAATCTTCAAGACTTTGAATTATGGCTTTTATTTAGTAGGTGGGGGTGTTGTAGAGAAGAGTGTGCTTTGTAGTATGTGATGGAATTTCCACTTCTCTTTTTATTCTTCATTCTTTTCTCCACCCAATCTCCCATTCATTTCATATGCTTCTTTTTTTTTTTTTTTTTTTTTTTATTTTTTTTATATAACTCCTTCATTCATCATCATTTTTTTTTTTTTTTTTTTTTTTTTTTTTTTTTGAATGTCCCACAACAACTTCCTTCCATTTCACATACTCTGATGACTCATTCTCAATAAAATTTATCAAACAGTTCGATGAGGTCAAGGTATAAATCAAGGATTTGGATTCTTGTGATTTTTATTGGAAATATTTATCTGAGGTGGGATCAAGGGGTGAAACGAATCAATGAATGTAGGTGGGTTATATTAAGTAAAGGAATGGGTAAACGATGGCTTGAATCATTTTCTCAACTTTCAATTTTTAGCACTTAAGTGTTCATCGAGTTTAATTGGTAAATCCTGAACGTTCTCCTCTAATAAGCAGTCAAAACTTTTAAAGAAAACTGAGACTTAACAACGAATTCACAAGTATATGCAAGAAAAACCATTCGACAATGTATGAGAATTCCCTCAGAAATGAAGATTGGCTCAAAAACTCCCAAAGGGTTATTAGCTTCCACTACTTGTTCTTTTCGTACAATATTCATTTTAACTCAATTTTCAGGTTTTCTACATAGCTGCCAATTAGTGTGCACTAATATTGGGTACATACTAGCTTTACAAATGCAATTTATTCCAGTGATACAGAAAAACGCGTGGATTTAATCCATAAAAAGATAAGAATACTACAATGTATCATTGCCTAATTAACCAGCAGGAGAGAGTATTCAAAATTGTTCTATCAATAAGATCCAATAAAAATTTCAAAATTTCAAAATTTTAACAAACTGTGTTCTTAAATTTAAAGCATATCCAAGTGCAGAACTTGATCGTCACGGGTGTATACCTATCTGTTATCTCCTACCCCCAACTGAAAACAACATAGTCCCAGAAGTTGATTTTCAACAATTAAAATAGATAGGTATCACCTGTATAGTGTAACGCAATGATACGAAGCATAGCAACCTGGCATAGAAATATAAAACACAATCTCCAAAACAACAGATCAATAGATAAAACAAAAAAAACTATGATCCAAACAACATTAACCACTGGAATGAAGAGAACTGAAATATCAGTAGTAATATCCATACATGCCCAAAACAACCACAAAAAAAGAAACAAAAAAACAAAAACAACAAAACACATAAACCAACGTGTCCCACCAAGCCAAACCAAAACACCAAATAACCATAAATACAGAAACACCACCTCCCCTAAGAATACTAATCAACTCCAGACGGAGCATCCTCAGCCACATCAGACGGGATGTCGATGGGAGCAGGCGGTGGCTGTACGGTAGCTGGCGGAATATCGGCAGAAGTAGATGGAAGATCGGTCGTGGATGGAGCGGATGATGATGGATCAGCAGCAGTGGTAACAGGAACAACAGTAGGGGATGGATCAGCAGCAGGTGGTGGTGCAGCGGCAGCAGATGGGGGCACAAACGGGTCAAACCCAAGCTGGACCAGCAGTGTAGTCAGCAGGGTAGAGATATGATCGATCTTACCCTCAAGCCGCATCCGTGCCTCCCTCTCCTCCAATAATAGATCGTGAATAGTCGGGGGAGGCGCAGATGACGACTCTCCCTGGGCTGGAGCCTGAGATCTCTGTCTCAGCTCAAAACGTGCCACCTCCCGAATGGGATCATCCTCCTCCGAATCTGGCTCCTCAGCCTCAGTGGGCGTCCCAGAAGCCGCACCCTCAGTATCGGTGCCATCAGCTCTCTTCCTCTTCCCTCCAACTTTCGCCTTCCCCTTGCCCTTTCTTCTCCTCCTCTGAGCATCTGAGCGGCGAGAAGCAGCCTCACCAAAACGACTGCGAGCCTGAGATGTCGCATCGCCAGGTAAGGGAAGGAGGCCAGCATGCTCAATCACTCTGTGTATAGCCCAAGCACCTTTCAGGTGCTTCTTGGCAGCAGTGTAGCGAGTGGGGTGCCTCATGAAGTCAATATATAAGCGAGGCAAACAAACAGGCAACCCCGTCCCTATGGCATATAACACATGTGCATACCAGGGAGCAATCTTCTCCCGGTAGGAGGTGACCAATAAACAGTTGCTCAACGCGAGGTGGAGCATATGGTAATCATCGGTCAGGTAAATATCTGCAATCAGTGCCATACCATCCCAGCTCGGTAATGCTCCTCCAGTAAGCTCTCGGATAACAGCAGTGGGTGAGAGCACTGGTGTACCGTCACGGTGTGGGCAAACACAATCAGGCACCTCAGGGACTCCAATAGCAGCGGAAACGGTAGCAGGGCTGAACACGATCTCCCGGCCGCGAAAGAATGATCGTAGTGTGAATGCGGCACCGGGATCTCTGATCATCGTCGCGCAAGCTGCGCGAATCCATGCGAGATTCACTCTCTTTGCCAGAGAGAGCAAATCGTACCAGTGTGGCATGGCCTGGATGCGGGCGAGAAACCAGGGGATATCGAGCCAGACAGTCTCGAGTGGTCGCTCTAGCATGACCGGCCTAGTCTGAAAATATCTCGTGAACCACTGGCGGTCGGGGGTGTTCCGGAAGCCATGGAGTGGGACCGGATCAGGAATAGCAAGGTCAAAGGGCTTCTCCCTGTGGTAACCCGTAACCGGGTTCATTGTGGGCCCCTGAAAATAGAAGAGAAACAAAAAAGAAATCAAAACAAGACAAAAATGAAAAGAAAGTGAAACTGTTGGAGTTCGAGCGATCGAACAATGTTCGATCGATTGAGAAAAGGCAAAGTTCGAGCGCTCGAAACTATTTCGATCGATTGAGAATGTGCAAGGTTCGAGCGATCGAACCTAGATCGATCGATCGAGAACAGCGAATGTGCGGGAACCATTTCCGAGAACAGAAACGGCCCCAAACATAAACAAAAACACGACAAATAAGAAAGGAAGAGGCTTAAAAACACACTGGGGGCACGCCCTTAAGAAATGGAATCAAGTGAAACGAGGGGGGAACTCGAGGTCTTACCTTGAGTTGCGTGTAGTGGTGAGGATGCCGGAGTTGAGGGTGATGATCTGGGGAGGTAGAGCTCCTCGAATAACCGAGTGAAATGAAGGGAAGCGAAAACTCGCCTCGAGTGTGCTCCTCTGCGCTCAATCGCTCGAGAGTGAAGAGGGAGATGAAAAAAAAACTGAGGAAATGTACGCTGGAAGCCTCGGTTAAATACAAATCTCGATCGATCGAGATTGTTCGATCGATCGAATATTAGATCGATTGAAAGTGTTCAAGCGATCGAGGATAAGAGATCGTCGATCGATCGAGATACATTCGATCGATCGAACCTGGAAATTCCAAGATATCACAGAATGGATGAAATAAGTACCCCCAACAGATCTAAAGTATTCTGGACAAACAGCAGAAAGATAAAAACAGGGCAAAGACATAGCCAGTAAGCCAAAAACGCATTCTCAACTATAAAATTTGCAATTTGAATTAAATAAAACCTCTTAAAAACATCCAAACTACACAGTATTGCCTCCCAATTGGTATTTAAACCTTATTGAGCCAAAGAAAACTAAAATAAAACTAAAACCAAAAACATGTCTGTCAAAGATCACACTCCAATTGCTAAACATAAAAGGAAATGAATGAAAACAACTGGAGTGTGGCACTATTCTTCGAGTGTGAAAAGATCTTCTTCCACAATTGCTTCATGCCGCACCAAATCTTCAAAAACGGAGTCCAGGCTCGATGATTCCCTTTCCCAGAACAGTCGGAAAGCAGCAAGGACATCATCGAACAAATCTGGAGTCTCTAAGGAAGTGATAGCATTGGCAAGAGGTGATCCGCATGGAGATAGAGATAACGGAGTGATATTGCACAATGGACATTCCTCTTGTGGCGGAGTCTGCGGCCGTTGAATGTAAAAGCCATGAAAGAGCTGATGTGGAAGGAAAATAGGTGGGTATGGAAGATTCATAGTGACAATCCTGACAAAGAAAAGAAAAACAAAGAAAAAATTAAACAAAACGACATCAAGATATTGGAACACAAGAAATAAAAAAACGAAAGGAAAAACAAGGAACAGAAACAAACAAAACACAGAAAAAATGACCAAGCTCCAACCTCACTATCGGCAGAGATTCCCAAAATACACTAGCAGGCAAGGGGCATTGAAGCCTGAAAAGCAAATAGCTCAAGTGCACATAGCGGTATGGGACCAACTCAAGCATGAGGAAATCATCCACGAAAACAAAGACGGCATTGTGGCGTTCTGGGACGACATCCTGGAGGATATGATCTTCCCATGGCTCCCACATATCATCGTTTTCCCATTGGGCCATGAGGACATCATCCACCATTCTCCCCATGTACAGGTCTTCTTCCTCATCCAACTCTTCCTCATTAGGAAAGTCCATATTTTCAAACGGATTGATGTCCAGGAGAGCAGGGTCGAATGGGATATATCCGATGGAACCATTGATTCGAGTGTGAACCTCAGGATCATAAGGATGCAAGGGGCAGGGCGTGGGTTCACCCTCAGTCCAGGTGCCACAACAACACTCGGAATCAGCCCATGAACCAATAGAATGGACATCATCACCTCGCATATTCACCTGCAGCAGAGTAGTTTAAGGAATAATGGATTAGAACTAAATCACAATTACGAAAGAAAGAACAACTAAACACAAAAGAAAGAAAGAAACTAAAATGCAGGGAAAGAAAAGAATTACAACAACAAGTTGGAATTCCACTTGAGATTTTTAAGTGGTGGAATAGCTGGGCTCATCCAGCTGGATGTGCTCCACTTCAGTGCGAAAATTCTCCAAGAACGGCTTCAATCTTTGGCCATTGACCTTGAAACACTCATCGTTCTTGGGATTGACAATCTCAACCGCCCCATGTGGAAAAACAGTCTTTACGATGAACGGGCCTGTCCACCGGGAACGGAGTTTTCCTGGGAAAAGATGGAGGCGAGAGTCATACAGCAACACTTTCTGCCCCGGCTCAAATGATTTACGAAAAATCGTACGATCGTGTCGAGCCTTCAACTTTTCCTTATGCAACTTTGCAGAGTCATACGCATCTCGTCGTATTTCCTCTAGCTCTGCAAGTTGGAGCTTGCGCAGCTGACCTCCCTCTTGAATATCAAAGTTCAATGAGCGTGTTGCCCAATAAGCTTTATGTTCAATTTCAACCGGCAGGTGGCAAGCTTTCCCGTAAACTAGTCTATACGGGGACATACCAAGATTCGTCTTATAGGCAGTACGGTATGCCCATAACGCGTCAGTCAATTTGTATGCCCAGTCTTTTCGATTGGAACTAACCGTTTTCTCGAGAATATGCTTGATTTCTCGGTTAGCCAATTCTGCTTGCCCATTTGACTGTGGATGATAAGCAAGAGCGATTTTATGATGGACTCCGTATTTCTTGAGAAGTGACTCCAAGGGCCTATTGCAGAAATGCTTGCCTTGGTCACTTAGTAAAGCTTTCGGAGTACCAAAACGAGACAGAATATGTTCTCTGAGAAATGACA
This sequence comes from Hydrangea macrophylla, assembly GCA_033977485.1. Lineage (NCBI taxonomy): Eukaryota > Viridiplantae > Streptophyta > Magnoliopsida > Cornales > Hydrangeaceae > Hydrangea > Hydrangea macrophylla. The sequence continues at coordinate 39,254,146 of CM066990.1, forward strand.
TGACTGTTCTGTGATCATTTCGTCTTGTTGGTATCGCTTCTACCCATTTCGATACATACTCCACAGCAAGGAGTATGTACTCACAGTTATTCGACTTGGGAAATGGGCCCATAAAATCTATGCCCCAACAATCAAATATCTCAATTGTGATGATAGGGGTTAGAGGCATAGAATTCCTTTTAGAAATGGTTCCAAGCTTTTGACAGCGTTGGCATGTCTTACAAAAGGAATAAGCATCTTTGAAGACTGTGGGCCAGTAAAAACCGCTTTGCAACACTTTTTGTGCGGTCTTCTGTGACGCAAAATGGCCACCGCATGCCTCAGAATGGCATGACGCTAAGACAACGCCTGATGACCTGATCAGCACAGTATTTGAAAAGGTATGGGTCATCAAAGAAAAAATGGCGTGCAAACGAGAGGAACCGTTTCCTATCTTGATTCGACCAATGGGTCGGTGTTTCACCCGTGACCAGGTAGTTTACCATATCAGCATACCAAGGCAGACTACTTACTGCCAGTAGCTGTTCATCTGGGAACTCATCTTTAATGGATTGGGATTCAGTGTTATCGGTAAAAGTCAACCGGGATAAATGATCCGCAACCACATTCTCTACTCCTTTCTTGTCCTTGATTGTTAAATCAAACTCTTGGAGTAAGAGTATCCAGCGGATAAGCCGTTGTTTAGCGTCTTTCTTTGACAAAAGATACTTGAGGGCCGAATGATCTGTAAAACAGACGATTGGCGACCCTATCAGGTAAGACCTAAACTTGTCCAGAGCGAATACTACGGCCAGCAGCTCCTTTTCAGTAGTAGTGTAATTCATTTGAGCTTCATTTAAGGTTCGGCTGGCATAGTATATCACATGCGGCTTATTGTCCTTCCTCTGGCCTAGGACTGCGCCAATGGCGTAATCACTAGCATCGCACATTAATTCAAAAGGCAAACTCCAGTCGGGTGCCTGTATTATAGGTGCGGAGGTGAGGAGATCTTTTAAATCCTCGAAGGACTTCTGGCAACTCTCTGACCACTCGAAAGGTGCATCTTTGACAAGAAGTTGACAAAGGGGTCGAGAGATTGCACTGAAATTCTGGATAAATCGACGATAAAAACCCGCATGCCCCAAAAATGAACGAATGTCTCGCACTGTACGGGGGACAGGTAGGTTTGAGATTATGTCGATCTTAGCCTTATCCACTTGGATTCCTTCATCGGATATTATGTGGCCTAGAACTATACCCTTGGTCACCATAAAGTGACACTTCTCCCAATTCAAGACTAGGTGTTTGTCCTCACACCTCATTAAAACCTGTTCGAGATTGCTGAGGCAATCCTCGAAGCTATGGCCGAAAACTGAAAAGTCATCCATGAAAACTTCAAGGATGTTTTCGACCATATCACTAAAGATGCTTAGCATGCACCGCTGAAAGGTAGCCGGTGCATTACATAAGCCAAATGGCATTCGTCGGTAGGCGAAAGTACCGAATGGACACGTGAACGTGGTTTTCTCCTGATCTTCAGGAGCAATCTCAATTTGATTATACCCACTGTATCCATCTAAGAAGCAGTAGTACTTATGACCCGCCACTCGTTCTAGCATTTGATCCATGAATGGCAAAGGAAAATGATCCTTTCGGGTCACAGTATTTAGCTTCCTGTAGTCGATACACATTCTCCATCCAGTGGGGACACGTGTCGGTACTAATTCACCTTCTTTGTTCGGAATGACCGTTATGCCCGCTTTCTTTGGAACTACTTGGGTAGGACTAACCCAAGGACTGTCAGATATTGGATATATCATCCCAACATCAAGTAGTTTAAGCACTTCCTTCTTAACCACTTCTTGCATGTTGGGATTCAGACGCCTTTGCATTTGCCTTGAGGGTTTGGCGTCTTCCTCCAGATATATCTTATGCGTGCATATGGATGGGCTTATGCCTTTGAGGTCAGCAATTGTCCATCCCATAGCATCCTTATGCTTTTTCAGCATATCCACTAGCTTACTTTCCTGTTCATGAGTTAAAGCAGATGAAATGATTACAGGATAAGTTTTTCCAGTTCCTAGGAATGCATATTTCAGCTCTTTTGGGAGCTCCTTCAATTCTAACTCTGGGAACTGGAAACTAGAGGGCATTACCAATTTGGTTTTAGGAGGCAGTTGTTCATATGGCATTACCCACATGCAATCGGCTCTATCCTCCTCTATCGTATCCATCATAAGACACGTCTGATTTAGGTCAGCATCCAATGGAGTTGATTCTTCAGGCTGATAGTTATCGCCAAATTGTGTCATCACAACTTCCAGAGGATCTTTGTAGTTGACCAAATCAACTTCATCTTCAATGACCGTGTCTATATAATGGACTTCCTCCTCATCATCGTATTCTTCAGGTCGGGGATTAGAAAAGATCTTGACATTCAATGTCATGTTCCCGAATACGATTGTCATGATACCACTTCTAATTTTGATTGTGGCATCGATGGTGTTGAGGAACGGCCGTCCAAAGATAACCGGGATATGTGCACCAGGATTAGACACAGGTTCTGTGTCCAATATCACAAAATCCACCGGAAATACAAACGAGTCTATTTGGACCAGGACGTCCTCTAATACCCCTCTAGGGTACTTCACGGATCTGTCTGCCAACTGCAAAGCAACTCGAGTGGGTTTGAGTTCACCCAACCCTAGCTGTTTATAGACTGAATATGGCAGCAGATTCACGCTTGCTCCTAAATCAAGGAGTGCGTTGTCTATCTTTTGATTCCCAATTCTGCATGAGACAGTAGGTGTACCGGGATCTTTGAGTTTTGGAGGCAACTCGTTTTGAATGATCGCGCTAGCTTGGCACGCAACATAAGCATGTTTCTTCACGCTTTGCCTCCTCTTGACCGTGCATAGATCTTTGAGATACTTTGCATAGGCCGGCACCTGCTTGATAGCATCTAGGAGTGGAAGGTTAATCTTAACTTGCTTAAACAATTCCAAAAACTCCTGATTCTTCGTCTCATTCTTGGGTTTCTTCAACCGTTGAGGATAAGGTGCAGGAAAGGGGCATTTTGGTGGTTCCTCCTTAACAGATTCTTTTCCCGGCCTTCGCTCAACTTCTTTTTCTACTCTAGGAGCTTCAAGGTTTTCCTTTATTGGTTCGTCATTAGTAGACGGCTCCTCCTCTCGAGTAGATGGTAGCTCAACTTCTTCGTCCAACACTTCCCCCTCTTTGTACACTTCGGGAGTGGACAGAGGTATGCCTTTTTCTATGACTTTTCCACTTCTCAGTGTGGTCACAGCTTTAGCATGTTCTTGATTATTAGGACCATTGTTATGTCCCTTGGGGTTCTGAAGTGGTTGGGCAGGGAATGTTCCTCCTGAGCTCTCTTGCCGTGCATCTATCCTCTCTAAAGTGGCAGACATTTTACTCATCATTTGGATGAGTTGCTGCGTTAGATTGGCATTAGCAAGTGGCTCCTCCTCTTGTACCTTCTTGTGCGGGGGCACATAGGCATTGGTTTGTGGTGCATTAGAGGGTTGAGCTTGATTGTAATTATTAGTTCTGTTTTGATTGTAATGCTGGGGCGGCCTATTGTTTTGCCCTTGATACTGATTATTGTTGTAGGGCTGCTGTTGATATTGATTTTGGGCTCCAGCATTATTTCTCCAATCAAAACCGGGGTGATTCCATCTATTATTACTTTGAAAAGTATTGTTGGAATTCCCCGCCCCTCGAAAACCTTGCATGGCATTCATTTCTACAGGGGCTTGCTCTTGAAAATATGGCACATTAGGACAATACTGAGTTGTATGTCCCAACATGTTGCATGTGCCACATGGTTCTTCAGGCATGACTTGCCTAGAACTCTCTCCTTTCATGCTTAACTCTTCCACCTTCTTTGCTAGCTCTGCATACTTAGTCATGAGGCGATCTTCATTGGTTAGCTGATATAGGCTTTTCTCTTCTACACAGGATATCTGTGATTGTGAGATATTGTCAGAATTTGACCATTCATGAGCGTATTCAGCTAACCATTCGAAATGGGCTTCAGCCTCTTCAGTGTTTTTTCGCAGAAATGGCCCAGAGCTCATTGTTTCCACCAACTTCTTTGTTTCACCATTTAATCCCTGATAAAAGAAGCTGATCGTTCGCCATTTCTCAAACCCATGGTGTGGGCATGAGAGAAGCAAATCTTTGAAACGCTCCCACGCTTGTGTGAAGGTTTCATTGCTCTTTTGTTTATAGGAATTAATTTGACGCTGAAGATCTGTGGTCATGCGAGTAGGATAGAATTTCTTCAGAAATGCGGTGCTCATCGCATGCCAGGTGAAAATTGAATTAGGCTTTTGGGAGTGAAGCCACGCCTTCGCTTTATCTTTCAAAGTGAAAGGGAATAGCATTAAATGTGTCACCTCCCTAGGACAATTTTGCGAGAATGTTTTGCAAACATCCTCGAAATCGGTGACATGTAAATACGCCTTCTCGCTTTCCATCCCATGAAAAGTGGGAAGCAATTGAATCATCCCATTGCGAAACTGAAATTCGCCATTGTGTGGTGGGATTTGAATGCAAGAGGGCGTAGGTGCATGTTCTGGTTGCATAAGATCGCAAAGAGGACGGAGTGCCTCATCGATTGGCACCACAACATTGTCACCGTTTTCACTCTGATGATCATCCATTGATGCAGTTGGAGTAATAATCGGGTTGATGGAACTATCAGAGTCAGAGCGGTGGAATGGATTTCCAAAGAATCCTTCAATAGAATTCTCGGACATGAACTAGGAGAGTCCCTAGGGTGAAGGTTTACCTAGAGAACTAAAGAATAAAGAAAACAAAAAGAGAAATAGATGAAGAGAGATTGAGGTAATCTAAGAATTAACTCGTCGCCTTCCCCGGCAACGGCGCCAAAAACTTGACACGAATATTTTCTGTGTGCGCTTGTGTGCAATACCCAAGTGTAGGTAGACGTGCAAGTAGTAACTGGATTAAGTCCAGGTCGATCCCATAGGGAAGGTGTTGAATTAAACTACCTAGATTAGACTCTAAAGAGAAAACAAAAATCAATATTTAAAATGAAGTGTAGAACACAAAGTTCCACAGTTAACAACTACTAGAATTAAAGACAACTAAATTAACTGAACTAACGGTTAACTAACTAAGCAAGATTCTAAAAGAAACGGTTCTTCTTAATAAAAGAAAGTGTTGGGATCACGCGAATCCACCGTGACCTAACCTTCTACCATGCAATTTCAGTTAAGCTCAAAGGAGTACACCTACTACAGTATTCTGTACTTCTCTAAAGATATAGAATCAATAGCCCTTTCATGACCGGGACTACATCATCACAATTAAGTTTGAAATACATGAAGACGGTTTAATCCAATAGTTAAGACTCTCACCTACAATGGTGTTAGCATTGAGGGTGGTTTGCAAAATATATTGAAAGAAAATGCCTTAAGGCCTTAAGTTTAAAGACTGTTTTGACAAACTGAGCATTTAGGGACAATTTGATAACAAATCCTTAAAACAGAAAGTCTTAGAATACTGTTTTGGGTGTTCTCAAGAATCAGAATCCTCGATCGATCGACGCGCTTTCGATCGATCGAATATCTTCATCTCTCGATCGATCGATACTTCCTCGATCGCTCGACTAAATCACTGTCTCGATCGATCGACATACTTTCGATCGATCGAACACAGGAAAAAAATTACTGCATGGCAGAGGCCTAAAATCACGATTTCATCGCGATTTCCCAACCCTAGGACTACTCAGACATTGTCTGGAGTACCACAGATTGATATTTAACGTAAAAGTTCATTGAAACTATGTTTGTTTGAAAGTTTTTCATTAAAACTATAAAAAAGAGATTGAAATCTAACTAACATGAAATACTACGAGAATAACAAGTATACTACGATTAACTAAGCGCAGAAAACAAATAAACAATAAATCAAGAACCTGGAATGCAGATAAACTTGTATTGACTAAAGAAATCCAATTCACAATGATAATTCTTCAATGAAACCTACAAAAACCAAGGAAAAAACTCTCCCTTCTCTATCTAAAACTGATAAAACAAAGTTGGGCGTCCCCTTTTGACGTATACAATATGAAGATATATAGTAAACCTAAGAGCTAGGGTTAAAAACCCGCAACTGCTGCATGCGCGTATAATCTGATAAAAGGGACTTTCGATCGATCGAAACTTTCTCGATCGATCGAACATCTTGAATTGTCGATCGCTTTAACTTCCTTCGATCGATCGAAACCTCGATCGCTCGAACTATGTCGATCGCTCGAAGTTTGCAATTCTTCTTCAATCTTCCTTCTTTGAAACAAAGCATCTCCTTTTTATCAAATCTTTCAGTCTTTTATACAGCAGCATTCACCTGCACAAATAGTAGCTAAAACAATACAACTTATCATAGATTAATCATATTGTCTAAAACTAGCATTGTAATGCAAATTGCAGATAAAACGGGAAGTTGTGATCAAAACTAATGCAATTCTTTCTTTTAGCGCGGTTGTATTTTACAAATACCCCCGCTTTGCAATAGGTCGAACGTTCCAAAGGCTTGTGGGGTATCAGACTGTTGGTATAGGGTTTAGAAACAATGCATGTACTGGATGGATGGGAACAACACATATGATTGTTTGCTCATGTATTTACACGATCCTTGATCGGCACAGATGAGGGAAGAGTTGCGTTCAAGGAGGAGGAGTGAATAAGAAATGAGGGAGAGAGAGAATATTTATACCCTTTTTTTTTTTTTTTGAAAGAGAGTAAAAGTTTTGAGAAAGTGGAGCAACCTATTGATTTGGCAATGAGATGATTTGGACAATTGCGAATGCACTAGTGCTATTTTGGATTTGGTAATATCAATGTTCGCAGTATGGATTTGCATGTGCTGCCATTGTATCGAATTGGGCCTGAATGAAGGATTAGGAATGATCAAGCATGTCATGTCAGCCTTTGAGCTAGTTTAAATTGATGATAGCAAACACAAGTGGATCGTGAAAGTGATGGGGATTAGAACCCTCTTTTTAGAAAGTGCACTTATGTTACTAACAAGAGATAGTATTTCCACAGCTGATTCTTGAACTGATAGCCCAATGTTTAGGGTACATTACATAAGAAGCGAAGATAGTGCTAAGGAGGGTTTTTTTTTTTTTTTTTTTTAGATATGAAAAGTTACAATGATACAAATGTACATTTGGATTTTGCTGAGTGGGAACTGAGTCCTGCCAACGTGAGGCTTCCCTCCAGAGATCGAATGCTAACGACATCCTACACACTTTTCAGCAACCATATAGATCCTATAGTCCGTTCCACAGAACCCTGGGTTAATGTTCTTCAGGACTTACTTCTGAGGACAATACCGTCCTGGGATGCTTACCCTCCCAGTTGCCCTATAAAACAATACCCAATGATCCAAACTACGTTAAGCTGGTGGAGGGACATGCATAGTAAGACATATGGGCTCAATCCCACGCACACTCGACGTACAGGGACTACCTCGAATACGGACCATGATGTTCATTCCATTTTTTTTTTTTTTTTTTTTTTTTTTTTTTTTTTGAAGAAAACACAAAAAAAAGAGCCTTAGTTTTGAGGCTCAAGCCACCTCGCGACCTTTTTTCCTTTTCTTTTAGAGACACGTTGACTCTCCACCATGTTAATTAAACCCAAGAAGGAGCTTTGAGCTAAGTTATTAACAGTGAAGAAAGAGTAAGGATCAGTGGATGGAGTAGGTGCTTTTGATGAACTTGCTTGAAGATTTGGGAGGAAATTTGGATATCTTGGGACCTCTGGTTTTTTCGTTTGCTCCAAGGGAATCCGGGACTTGTTAGATTGTGAGTGTTGGACTAAATTAGACCAGCAAGAGCAAGTTGGAGTAACAGAGGTGGTGGGGGCAGGACGAGAGACTGGAGAAATTACGTCGGGAGTAGCGAGATCCAGTGGTGTTGGAGAGGTTTGGTGGTTGGTGCTAGATTGTAAGGACTGGACTGGAGAAATTGTGTTGGGAGTATCGAGATCCAGTGGTGTTGGAGAGGTTTGGTGGTTGGTGCTAGATTGTAAGGACTGGACTGGAGAAATTGTGTTGAGAACAGCGAGATCCAATGGATTTGAAGAAGTTTGGTGGTTGTTGCTAGACAGTAAGGACTGGATCAGATTAGACCAAGGAGAAGTTGTACAAATTTGAGTGACAGGGGGAATACAGGTAGGGCTAGAGATTTCAGAAGAGATTGGAGTAGTTGTGGTGTGAGAAATGAGATTGGAACACTTTCGAGGGTTTTCTATGTCGTGATCTAGATCTACCATGGCATAGTTGAGCCAAGGATCTGGATCAGGCTCTTTGGAATGTTTGGGTGACTCCTCTTTTGATTGAGCTTGAAGTTGTGAGACTTGTTCTTTCATTTCAAGAACTTGTTGTTCGAGAAAAAAGATGTAAGAAACACAACCCAAAATGGGATCCTGAAGCCTAGCTGTGGCTTCAAACGCAAGGGATTTGATAGTTTGTAGATGATCTACCTCAGGTACCCTTTCAATAAGGCGTAGAAAATTCCTATATCCGAAAAGGCCGTGAATTGCCTCATAATCCTTCACACTCCCAGCATATTGAAAGTAGGGAGCCAAGGAACAGTCACTTCTGCACCGTCTTCTGTTATACTCGCATGCACCACAACGACTTGTGTTAACAACCTTCTTAGAAACCATTTTTGGCTTGTTTTAGCTTCCTCTTATTAAGATATGGGTTGGGTGAGGTTTTTATTTTTTTTATTTTTTTTTTTTATTTTTTTTTTTTTTTAGGGGGGAGATGAGTTTCTGCCAAGAGGCAAAAGGAAGAATAAGAGAAGAAGAAAGAGATGGGGAGGGTTAGACGGAGAAAGGCTCATGGTGAGAAGGATAGAGAGATATGGGACATGGATGGTCTTTAAAAGGAGAGAAAGAGAGAGAGCACATGGAGAGTGACAGAAAGAGATAGGGCAGGTGAGAAAGAAAGAAGAGAGAGAGAGAGAGAGAAAGAGAGAGAGGGTCACTGAGAGTGACAGAGCACGTGAAGAGTGACAGAAAGAGAGGGGGCAGGTGAGAAAGAAAGAAAAGAGAGAGAGAGAGAGAGAAAGAGAGAGAGAGGTCACTGAGAGTGACAGAGCACGTGAAGAGTGACAGAAAGAGAGGGGGCAGGTGAGAAAGAAAGAAAAGAAAGAGAGAGAGAGAGAGAAAGAGAGAGAGGGTCACTGAGAGTGACAGAGCACGTGAAGAGTGACAGAAAGAGAGGGGGCAGGTGAGAAAGAAAGAAAAGAAAGAGAGAGAGAGAGAGAAAGAAAGAGAGATAGTGGGGCGTTGAGAGTGACAAAAAGGGAGAGAAAGAGGGGGTTAGTGAGAGGGTCATAAAGAGAGAGAGAAAGAGAACGGGGTCGGTGAGAATGAGAGTGACATAAAGAGAGAGAGAAAGAAAGAAAGAGAGAGGGCAGAGAGTGATGCATGTGTAGAGAGTGAGACCACATGGAGAGAGAGTGATGTATCAATATTGTTGCACGTGTAGAGAGTGAGAGCATGTGGAGAGGCTGATGTCTAATAGCAAAGAGGTCGTATTCTTATTCTCCATACTCTGGGCTGTGGGCCATGATGACTGTTCCGAGATTTGACTCAGGAAGTTTGTCAGTGCCTAAGCTATTTATGAAGGCTATGGTATGCTTTAACTTCTTAGAAACTCGGCTACTATCTGTCTGTAGGGGGATCATAAGTTATGGCCATCTCGGCTAATCCTAAATGGATACGTCTGAAGATATATGGCGACTGCTATCATTCTTGTCGATGTGACAAGACAAACGGGTAATCATTTCTATGATAAAATCAACTTAGAATTTTAGTTTCTGAACTAAGGGTAATCCGTACTAAACTAACACTAGAACTTGGTTGTATAGCTTAGTAAAACTTAAGGGTAACCTATGTCACTAATCTGTGGCGTGAATAACTGAGCCTGGTCAATCTAGAAAACCTATGGCTCTGATACCACTAAATCCTGTCACGCCCCGACGTAGCATAAATATGGAAAGCGTTTAATTTCCTTTATGGACCCGTAGGTCGCGACAGTTTGAAGGATCGATTCCGTCCCAAACGTCGAACAACATAAAAACTATTAATCAGAGTAGGGCAACCTGGGCTTATAAAAAATTTTCTAACTTATTACATCCTATAGTACGGGGTTTACTAAGGCACAGACCGCCTTGAAATAAAACAATAACTTACAGTCTATTACAGTCATCCTTATTACAAAACCAAATCATATCTTAAAACACATAAAGCGTATAAAAGTAAATTCTCTTCTCAGCAACTGATCTCAATTAGCATAGTCATACGGTTCATCTTGATTATTACCTGCAAAGCCTGGACACGAATGTCCAGGACGCATCAACGCCGTCAGCTTCAAGAAGCTGGTGAGTATTAAAAACATAGCTTTGAATGTAAAAACATACTCATTTACCTTTTTCCCATTACCATTTAAATACCACAAGTTTATATTTAAAGATAAAGAGCTTGATAGAAAAACAACCACAACATTATTTAAAAGATAATTTCACACATATGTAACCATGTATGAGGACAATGCACCATCTCATCTAACCGACTCTTTTCTCTCGACAAAACCCAACAACCCTCTATCCTACTCCTGGTATCTTTGAAATACTAAGATAGCCACACTTTAGCAACGGGGCGCCAGGGAGTGTCCAGTTTGCCTCACACTTTGGTCCGGGGTACCAGGGAGTGTCCAATGCCTCACACTTTGAAGACCCTAACCGCCATGCAAATACCGGGGCAACCCCCACACAGGTATCCAGACTCGAGTTATCAGGGAGTGTCCATAGGCCACACTTTAGCACTTCCATGGGTGCCAGTGAGTGTCCAAGTTCGGCTTCACACACTTTAACGCTTCCATGGGCGTCAGGGAGTGTCCATTTTTGCCACCTTCGCATTTCAAAGACACCCTCATCCTCTTTTTCAACTACAACCACAACCACAACCACAACCACAACCACAACCACAATCACAACTCACAACCACAATCACAACTCAAACTCATACACTTTCCACACTAACAATACTCTTTTCCACCCTACCATTACTCTTTTACACACTACCAACACTCACCATGCATGTACAACTGACTCCACATGAATGTCATCAAACTTTAAACATAAAGGAATTCACAGAATTAAAGAAATAATACGCGTACGGGGATTGAAAATTCGTAATTCATTGCCTTAATCATTTTAAACATAACTAATAGCATTCTAAAAACTGCTACTGTAATCCTCGTTTTCTGTCCAAACGGTGCAGAATCTGAGAAAATTGCATTAGACAAAAAGTGTGCAGAATCGAGTTTTGCTTGGGACATCGCGGGCAGAACCTTAAATTTCATTCGTTTTCCTAACAAAAATCTGGAAACAAAATTCTGCTACTGTTAAAATTAAAAGAGAAAATATTAGATTGAATTTCTAATATACTTTTTCTGCTACTGTAATCCTCATTTTCTGCCCAAACGGTGCAAAATCTGAGAAAATTGCATTAGACAAAAAGTGTGCAGAATCGAGTTTTGCTTGGGACAACGCGGGCAGAACCTTAAATTTCATTCGTTTTCCTAACAAAAATCTGAAAACAAAATTCTGCTACTGTTAAAATTAATTACCTAAATCAGTAAATAAGGAATGAGTTACATTTTGAGTGAGTTAGTAATACTCACCGTGATGTAGATTGAAGAAGTTGTTGAGAAAGAAATACAAGAATTAAGAATCTCCAATTTCAAGCTTGGCTATGGAGGATTGAGCTCTTCAAATTCTGAAATTATTATCTCTCTATGTGACTCTCTCAAGCTCTCTATGTTAGGAGTGTAGAATGTGTAGTGTGGTTGGGTGTATAAATACCCAAACTCCCACTTAGAAAACATTTGCCTAACATCCCACTCATTCTCCATTAATCTCCACTAATTACAAAGAAAGTGCAGCAATGATGTGTAAATATACACTTGCAATTCATAATGCTCCATTGATAATTGAAAGGGTAGGTGGAGTTGGTGTGGGTCAAGGTGTGTTTGGGAATCAAGCTTATGGCATTAGGACAACACACATACTACAAGCATTTGCCAAACAAGGCCTAAGGGAAAACTTTAGCAATAATAATTGGGTATAAAGAAATTTGTCCAATCAGTTACTCCCAAAATTCTGTGGAAGTTTAACACTGCGCGGACAGTTTTAAACCTAAACTAGTATTTTCGTGAAACGGTGTTTATCACAAAAATACAGAAAATTCATTTTAATGTTAGAAAGAGTTTTCTGATTTTATAAAAATACAGTTGGAGTTTAAAAGAAATAATTCCACCGTTTGAAATACAGATTTGAAATTTAACACAGGTATTGCCAGTTTTTAGGAAAATTGCATTTTGACCCCAAAAGTAATTTCAATTATGGGATTAGTCAAGAAATAAATTTTTCACATAAGAATTTAAATAAAGGCAGACAATGTATATTTAATTTTAAATATGGCAATGCAAGAAAATGGGGGTTATTACAGAAGATAAATCCATTCTCAACCGATATGTATAAAAGAAAGTTGTAGATAGCAGAATACTGATGACTTGATAAATAATCCAAAAGGACAGAAAAATAGAATTCCTGCGCGCCTAGAAATATAAGGAATAGATACAGCAGCAGAATATCCGTCGATAATAATCAGTGTCATAATAAGAAGTCCATAATATCAATTATAATAATTTCTACATCAGAAGTCCAGTTGAGAATAATAGAAGCCCCGCTGACACTGTAAGAAGACCAGATAATAATTCGTCGATAGATTCACCAAGATCGCTCAGATATAGATTCTTGATAACTCACCATAGATGATCGCTTCGGATAATAGGTAGAGAAAATAATAACAACTCAGCTTCCCTTCTCGAAGAAGATACCATATTATAGGTATAGACAATCATATGCATAGTTTCCTTTCTATATACAGTGCTTGTCAAGAACCCCACTTCTTGATTTAACCTCCAACTCCCCTTTACTACTCCGTCACCAAAAAATATATATATGCATGCACTATTATGCAAGAATTTATAGTAACACATATGATTAACATGTAATATCATACAATTCTACTCGGCCATCATGTAATGACATGCACTTAGAGCTATACAAATTAACTACTAAATTAAAAGCACATACAAGCCACATAAGCAACACATAAATACACACACTACAAGAAAAACGACCTTTCGTGACGGTTCAAAAACCGTCGCCAAAGGTAGTAGAAACCGTGGGTAAAACCTTTCACGACGGTTTTACCACGGTTTTCCCACCCGTGGAATTTGTGGCTGTGGTTATAGGTATGCCACGGTTTACCAACCATGGCGAATAGTTTTACCCACGGTTTTTGCGACGGTTACACCTGTCGTAAATAATTGACCAAAAGTGTTGGATTCTTGTATTTTATGCGATGGTTGGAGCGACGGTTGAGAAAACCATGGGTATTGCCTACTGCATTTGCAACAGTCTAGAAATCATGGCTAATACTTCGTTTAAATAACACACGGGAGGAATAGTCACAGTTTGTAAACCGTCGCTAAAGACACTTTTTAATATTTTACCTATTTCAACAAACGTTACAACCATGATTAAAAGTTATAGTTGTGATGAATGAAATAATTTGTAATTATTTCTTGCATGGTACCTAATTAAACATATTTCTCAAATTTATTTAGCTGGTAAATGCAAAAAAAATAACACCCAAATAAAATTATAACCACAATAGTAATAAGTAATAGTCTACATCCCAAAACATCAAAACATTAAAATCTCCACAATATCTTGATACATGAAAAGTCATAAAAAGTCTAGAAGTGTTTCCAACTAGTTGGGAATAGAGTAAAACAAAAGATAACTGATGTAGAAATTCTGTGCTCCTTATTCCTTGTGAACCTGTAAAACAAGAGAACAAAAGAAACCATACAAATTCTGTGCTCCTATTTTCCATCTTGATCCAACTCTTGTCTATGTTTATCTACCCATGTGACCAAAAAAAAAAGAGACCAAAAAAATGGGACAAATCAATCTAAATTAATGGCTAATCCAAAATCATTAATGCTTTTCATTCACACTCTTTACTCATAGCATTTGTTATATTATATATAAGCAATGAGTCAACATTATAGTGCCAATTAGTGAATGTGTTTGTGGACAAATTAAACCTTTTGGGCAGTAAAGTGGAGTATGCGAGAAGAATGTTGTTCCCATATCTATCACAGAATGAGAGAAATGAAGCAAACAAGAGGCATAACTCAGAAATAGAATCTGCAACGTTGACAGAAATGTAAAAATACACTAAAAATAATTAGATTGATGAGAAAATTCTAATATTTGATGAGAAGGTGTCCAACACATCATATTACAAAATCATGAAAATAAAAGAGGTTCTTAGTATGAAAAATTTTCACGAAATAAATGTTTTCAGACTGACCAGAATGCTGTCACAGAAAAATAGAACACTGTTCTTGGATGTTTGAGTCTCAAAAATGGATTTCCAGGATACGAAGGGCTAAGCCAAAATTTGGAGACATAATGGATGATTTAGAAACCTTTCCAAGTCGTTTCATCTTCATATCATAAACACAAAGAGAAAAATGATTTTTTAAAGTTCAAAACTCACTGTTTTTGTGATTTTAGAAGGCCTGGACTTGGATTCTTGGGATGAAACATTTGGGGGTTTCTTGGAGATCTAGTGTTGATTTTTTGAGAGAAAATAACTAGAAAGACCATTCAAGAAAGAACCGAAGAGAGGATGAAATGCTCTTAGGATTACACTACACAAAGTGATAACAAAGTGAGTCGGAGAGGTCCTGACACAAAGTGGTAACTACACAGAAGGTAGTAGTAGTAGTCGCTGAGCAATATTATATAAGTTTTGAAAATGTAATTAAACTAAGCTTATATACCTTGACGGAGGAGCTTCGGATGAGGAAAAAAGAATGCGTTGTTGCTTCCCTGAGACTGGACTAAGCTGGACCTGAAATTAAACGAATCAAATGATATTTATACATGAGTTCATTTGAAGAGGTTCTAGATATATAATCAACCCAGGGTTACCAATACCACCAAATTGTCTCAAATAGAACAACATGCTATGAGAACATGGAAACAGAATCTAGATAAGCATGACACTCAATCTACTCGCAATGCTCTTTGAACCACTGATTCTAAGCAAAAATTTGCAGACAGAATAGCAGAATCCTTGGTGATAATGGTAAGGTTGAAGCAATGGAAATAGATACAAAACAATGTCACAACATAATGCCAATATGCTGTTCATAATGTTGGACAAAAAATTGAACAAAAATAGCATATACACATATTATAAACCATAAGCAATAGTTCACGATGAATTAAAATGACCAAGGGATAGATACAAAATTCTATGACTGAAATCATGAAACATTGTATTAGAAACTTACATCCTGAAAGGAGCTATTGCAGTCATAGCAGCAGAGCACTAGGAGAACAGTTTTTCACTTAAAACTAAAATCTTCAAAGTTGAGAAATATGTAATTGTGAATACGTGGCTGTATGAAACCCAAATCTACTAGTGTGAATCAACTCGTGAATTGGCCAATTCTATCAACCATGCTCAAAAGAAATAAAGGTGTCACTTACAAGAATTTTAGGCTCATAAAGTCTTCATAGGTGCGTAAATTTTTTCAATTGTATTAAGTAGCAACACAAGTATGACATTAGAAGATCCTTACAAGTGCAGTCAAATTACAAGCATTAAAAAGAAGAAAATATAAAATAGAGAAATAGAGAGGTAGATAGGGAATGTATAAAATGACAATAATGTAGTCAGAATTAATACCCAAATAAAAACAAAATAGCAAAACGCAATTCATCAAAATTCTCAACACCCGAAAAAAAAAAGTATCAAATGCTAAGTCTGTTGACCATTTAATTCATCAATTCCAGAAAAGTAGAACAGGAGAACAAATTCATCCACTCCCACAGAGAAAACTATTGTCAAGTAGAATTCCTTACAATTAACACTTAGAAGTTAGAACCACAACCACTTCATTTTCAAAAACACTCTCTTAGGTGACATCCATCTTTGATAATAACTCCCTTGTGACTATCATTTTGTAGCCATTCTTTACTATGTAAGATATTTAATGTCATACTATGTAGGTGACATTAAATATCTTAGTGGTGTTAAAGCTTGAAAAGTTCAAAAAGGTAAAAGAACAAAGTCACAGCTAAAAAAAAAAAAAAAAACCTTAATCAGTGAACACTAGTTTGTGAAATATATAATGTGAACAACTATATAAGCTTGCTAAACAACAAGATGAACCTGTATTTCTTGATTTATTTAGTAATTATTTTTTACTATTTTTGATATATTAATTAGAGGACTTGAACCTTCAAGTTTAGTTCAACCGTCAACCACAAATATAACCCTACATATATAATGAACATGCATGTTAGTACAGGGTTTAGAAAGAAATTCCAAAAAAATTCACAGAAGATCTAGTTATTTGCCAAGACAAAAATCTAATTCTAAAGCTCATATAATTGTTTCATTCATATAAACCATATATGTATCACACACACTATGTATGTATAGGGTGGGTTAAAAAACAATGAAAAATCACTACAAGTTATAGACACAACAGTTCGTTTATTTCAAACTTCAAAATTCAAAAAAAAAAAAATTGATTATTGGAACAAAGGAAGATCAATGAACCCTACTTGAGTGTGTGAGTTTTGGTTGTGTCCCAAACTTTACCCTTTAGTCCTCTCTTTCCCTATATATATTGAGCCACACAATAATTTTGAAGTAACATCCACCCCAAACTGAACTACCATATATATCAACAATAGTCAAGCATCATAAAGTTAAAATCAACAAAATAGATAGTACCAATCGCATTGATCTTCAGCAAAACAAATTCAAACTCAAATAAGTTTGGGGTAACTGAATCGCAACGGCCACAAGGGTTGAGTAAGGTTAATTAAGATTTCATGCTCACTTAAACACCTTTTGATATTCTGAAATGAGCTTTCAAATTGATGTTTCCTATGCTAACATTTGGATTCTCTCTCTTCACTAAGTATGGTTAGATTTCGGCAGTTTTGCACTTCACTCTACATTGCTCTTATTTCGAAGAAATCGGAGAGAGAGAGAGAGAGAGAGAGAGAGAGAGAGAGAGAGAGAGAGAGGAATTGGAGAGATAGAAACAAACCTGTTCAATGAGAGGAGTCGACGACAGTGATGAGGAGGCGACGGCGATGAGGGGAAGATGGCGATGAGGAGGTGCGGCTGGTGAGAGAGGGGACTGAGCGGCGGTTGGTGATGAAAGGGAACTGAGGTGTGGCGGCTAGTGAGAGAGGGAAAAAATTAGGGCACTGTTTATTTGTTCCAACCCAATAAAAACATCCAAACTTAGCCACAGTCCAATTAATAACCGTCGACAATTCACCACGGTTTTAAAACCGTGGCTAATTATTCACGGTTTTTAAGACAACCGTGGAAAATTAACCACAGTTTTTACAACCGTCATGTTTTTTCCGTGGCCAATGCCCCTTTTTCTTGTAGTGACAAACAATACATAAGTGATACAAAGAAAACACATAAGAACAACGTAGCCCAAGCCCAAAGAAATTCATAAACCTAAAGCTCTGACCAACTCCTAACCATGATCCGAGAATCACCTAGTCACACATAGTCTAGGTTAACCTAAAGCTCTGATACCAAATTGCCACACCCTGATATTTTTGCCCAAAAAATATTCAATCCAGGGCATATATCTAGACTAATATTCAACTACCAAAACCTCGAGAGTGACACCCTTACACAGGCTAACGGATAGTTTATTGAATACAGTATTTAATACTCATTGAATAAGAACATGTGATCTTGTGTTTAAAGAAAAAGTCTTTATTAATAAATTTGTATTCCCAAACATCCATTTCATTATAAAATAAGTAAAGTTCCATTGCAATTATAATTCCCTTTTAAATAATAAAAAACATCATTTTCATTAATAAAATCTCCATAAAGAGTTCAACAGAAATAAAATAAATTTTAGACATCCTTTGGTCAAGAGCCACTACAATACTCCAAATCTCAATAATACAATTCATACTACATCATTAATATGACTCACATTGCCAGAAATAAAAATAAAGTGCAATAAGAAAATAATAAAACTATGACAAGAAATAGCACATCAGCAATCTCTTCACACAGACAGAAGCTCCACAGAAAATCTTCCCCATTACTAAACCTGCACATACATTCGACTACATTTCATATAGAAACGCCCCAAATGCATTACGCACCCGGGTCAGTATATAAAATACTGGTATGAGTTAAACAAAACAACAAGTCTTAGGGATCCAACTCGAACCCCTAAATTACAAACCACACTACAACACTCTTGGGCCAAGACAAGTGGTTCCACACACATATCTGGACAATAAAGTAGTTTCCATTTATGTGGTGGCAAGTAGTTTCTTGCCCGAAACCCAACGCTACTACGAATTTCATACGTACCAATCTAGTTATGGTGAGCCAAATCTGTAAAACGTTAATGGGCCCACCATCTTGTAATACAAAAGTTAGTAACCACAAAAAAACCACGAAGATGTGCGGAACACGTTTTTATTAGAATATCATAAAAATGGAAATCTTAGTCCTAAGCTAAATATTAAAAACAATTAAAGTTAAACTAACAGCAATGAAAGAAGCAATTTGTTTGAACGGTTAACTCTTCGGGAATTTATTTACAACCACACTCTTACTGTTATGAACGATTCACTATTCGTTATCCTAGGTTCACCACTTGGCCACCCTCCATGATACATCCACACATATATCCCATGTGTGCCCGGACATACTACCAACATCCACTCTGGTGCCAGTTTGGTTGGGGTATCAACCAAACCAGGTATATATACACAACAGAAGGCAGATCAATATGCCTAGACGTCTATAAATTAAGCCGAGCATAAGACTTAGGCCAGCTTGATCATGAAGCCACTGGGATAAAGGTACACTCAGTAAGTCGAGCTACCAAAAAAAATATCACAATGGGGAGTGGTGAACACTAAGGAACTTGAAACCATTTCTGTATACTCGGAATTATAAAATTTCATTGGACTCAAAGTCAATGACTATCACCAATTTTTCATAGCTCAACATTATATCAAAATTCATGTATCTCCAAGTAATTTTTCATTAAGTCATATTAATGAATCGAAAATCCACAAAGAAATCATATTCTCCAAATTTTGCACATTTAACCATACTAAAAACTGCTACTGTAATCTTAAATTTCTACCCAAACGATGCAGAATCAGGAAAAACTTAAACATGAAAAGTGTGCAGAATCACGTTTTACACATGACACGCGGATAGAATCTTAAAATTCTAAGCCACGATTTTCTAATATCTTTCTGAAGTTTCAGAAACTGTTAAAATTACAAAAAAATTAATTTCACAAAACTTTCTAATTATCATGAGTATTTCACACAAGTGTTTATATATCTAACTATCCACATACCATTTACGAATACTCTAGCATCATTACCCAAGGATGAAATTCATGAAGTCACACAAAGGTCATAAATTAATTCGACAACAATATTGTACATTCTAATGCAAAAAAAATTTAACACCAACAATTGTATTATACATGTAAGAAATTCATTCACTCGGGTATACAATTATACATACATGTATATATATATAACCAAATACACACATTTAACTCACATTGTTTGAATCGTTGAATAGATGCGAGTACGAATCTAACGACGAACAACACGACGCGACGACGGATCCAAAACCCTTCACTTCTTCTTCTTCTTCTTCTTCTTCTTCTTCTTCTTCTTCTTCTTCTCTCTCTCTCTCTCTCACTTACGTTTATTCTCTGTTTTCTTTTTCCTTTTCTTTTTTTTTTTTCTCTTCTAATCCTAGGACACATAAATATATGTAGGTAGAAAGATATAAACACACCCAGTATATTAATAACACACAAACACACAAATACTAAAAATCCCGTTTTTTATCTTATGGGATCACAAAAAGACATCATATGGGCCCAAAATGCAATACAAAGTACTAAAATAAGTAGCCCAATGGGTACCCATGACTCCGATACTTAATCTGAATGTTAATTACATTATTTAACACATTTATGGGCCTATAAATACCACTAAAAAAATTAACACATCACTCTTCAATAACTTGGTCAATTTAAACTTTTACCACTTCAACCCCACCACTTAACTTTACAAAACTTCATACAGTAATTAATAACAATAAAAAAAGGGTGATGCTAAAGCCAAAGCAGAAAGTACTAATGCAAAAGTAGAAAATGTCGCTAAAAGTTTTAGCGACACTTAGGTATCTGTCGTTAAAACTTTTAGCGACACTTTCTGCTTTTTCATTGGCACTTTCTACTTAGGCATTAGCACTAGCCTAAAAAAATGGTAACCCACAAATAAATAAATAACCATAAAATTATAAATACACACAGCCAATTAATAACATGTAAAAATTCAGGTTGCTTCCTTAACATATTTAAAAATGAATATTTATATCAGAAACAAATACTGGGTGTTACATAAACCCACGTACAATGAGTATAATCATCAATAAATGTAACATAAAATCAGTGCTGTGACATGGATGTGATGGGGGAAGGACCCCACACATCAGAGTAAATAATATCAAAAGCACTAGGTGCCCAGTGCATGTGAGGAATATAAGAAGTGCTAGTATGTTTTGACAGTTCACAAACCATGCATTTAAAATGGAAATCCTTACAAGCTTTATTTAATAGGGGAAACAACCGACATAAATATTGAAAATTGACATGGCCTACACGAGCATGCCACAATTCTAAAGATTGAATTGAAAACACATTTATTTAAGTCTGACAAAATAGAATTATTAAAAGTCGGTAACATGGAAGCTTGAAGGCTAGAGAATGTCCTTGACACCGAAGGATCACCAAAGTATCCGTCACACTCGAACCCCTTGCCAAAAATCTTCTTCGTAGTCAGGTCCTGCAAATAATAGGAATGAGGTAAGAATACTACAGCACAGTTATGATCTTTGACAAGGCAGTTAATAGAGAGCAAGTTAAAAGTAAAATTAGGAAAATAGTACACAGATGAGAGGTTGATGTTGGGGGATAGTCGGGCATCACCCTGACTATAGATGGGAATGAAAGATCCATCTATGATACGTACAAACTATTTTATGGAGGTAAAAGGAGAAGTAAACACGAAAAGCTCACCGGTCATATGATTATTTGTACCAGAATTGAGAATCCAAGTAGGGTGGCCTGACTTACCATGAAGAGCAGTAGGAGTACCTTCAACAATGGTGGCCGTGGGGCCAGTGGATGAGGAAGGATCTCCCAAACCTATATGAGACTGAAGCTGAGCAATTTGAGACTAAAGGTGACCATAATTGGGTAGAAGAGGAAGCATCTCAACAACAGGTCCTTTACGAGGAGCACCCCAGCCGCGGCCAGTACCACGACCAGTAGGACGACTTTGAGTAAATTGCCCCTTCCACTTTGGATGAAGAGTGAAAAAATGATCTATGGAGTGACCCGGCATACGATAATGCTGGCAGTAAGGATGATTGCCTCCTGGACGAGAACTAGAAGAAGTCGAAAAGGCCATCTGGTTAGGGACAGGTGGAGGAGAGGGCCAAGAATCAGGAACAGATAGTAGGCAATGATGTCTCTCATCACCATCAACAGTGGCAAAGCCCTCAAATAAAGAGGGCATAGGGATTATTTTCAGAATCTGAGTATGGAGGGCCTCGAACTCAGGCTTTAGCCTATTAAGAACTGGTAGGTATGATGGTGGTCAAGCCACTTGACTTCGACATCTCCATCAATAGAGAAATCTGTGATGGGTTCATACTGGGCTAACTCCTCCTACCCAGTCTGCATGTATCAAAAGAAATAATAAACAGAGAGTCCCAAAGTAGCTTGGGAGGCATGAGAGATATCCTGGTAGAGCTAAAAAATGCGGGAGTCAGAATATGCATGATCATACATCTTCTTTAAAGTAGTTCAAAACCCACGAACGGTATTATGATACATAAACATATTATAGATCTGTTCAACCATCGAATTAAACATCCAGCCCAGAATAATGCAATTATCGATAAACCACTCCTCAAACTTTGGGTCAGATTTGGCAGATTTTACCTCCTTCCCTAGTAACCACCCAATTGTCCGTTTTCCTCCAAGGTAGAAATGAAGAGAATTAGACCAAGCGTGAAAATTTTTCCCATTCAGTAGAACACTAGTGACTCGGTGAATGAGAGTCGGATGAGATAAAGAGAGATCTGAACGAGCAATAAGAGTAGTAATAACATCCTTACTGGGATCAACCATGATGAAAAGAAGGATGGACAAAGGCTACTGGAATACTCACATTGATTTTGTAGCAACGATAGGCATGGCCAGAAACTCGACAGAAAATAGGAACAACAGAAAAATCGGTCACAGTCGGAAACTCGGCAAAAGACAGGGGCAACTGAAAACTCGGTCACCCAGACTGAAGACAGAGAGCATGATACAGGCTCTTAGCACATCACAAACAGGCCCTTAAAAGGGCACAAGAGCATCCGAGAAGCTGCAACACCAAGCTAATGGCTTGGGAAGTTGTAGCGCACAAAGAAAAAGCCCTAGGGGCTGCGGCACTGTGGCTGAAGGTGGTGGTGTGGTCGCCGAGGGGTAGGTGAGGACTGAGGGGCTGCGGCGAGTTGTGGTGTTGATGGGAGGGTTGCGGGGCAGGCTGTGGTGGTGGTGGGTTGCAGCGCAAGCTGTGGTAGTGGTGTTGGGTTGTGTGTGTGTGGCTCTTATACCAAAAAGAAGATTGGGAAAAGATTATTTTATCACTGTACGTCCCAAAGTATATATAACGTTACAAGGTAAATAAACAAGGAAAGGAAATAAATAAGAAAAGGAAAGAAATAAAACTACTTAAATGTGGTCAACATGACCATAAATAACAAAATAAAATCTGGGATAAAATCCACTAATTCCAACATAATTTAACAAACTAAGAATGAAATTAGACTTAAAACTCTTAATTACTTCTAGAAATCTTCACGTAAATTATTGTTTCTTGGTCCATCATCTAGTAATTTTGACTCTTTCAGAAAAAGTGTAACATACGAGGCGCATGGCTTGGATAACATACTGCTTTTGGTCTTTTACAATCACCAGGGGATGAGGAATTGGGTCATGGCTAATATAATGATTCGTAATTATATTAAATGAAAATTTCTAGGAATTATTACATTTCAATCACCTTTTTGTGAGGCAATTAAGCGCTAGTCTAATACTTTTTGGAATTTGAATGGATGTCTACACAAAGTCTGATATTACTCAGACATCAACTTTTGTTGTTTATCCAATTTTTGGATAAAACTCCAAACTCCCTTAACAAAAAGGGATTACTATATTTCAGTCATGTTTTTGTATGGAATTTAATAGTCAGTCAATTACTTTTGCATATTAAAAGGATGTCTACTTCAATTGAACAAATTATTCAGATGTCAAAACTTCATTTTTTTTTTCAAATATTGAACTAAACTCCTTTTTTTTTTTAACTTTACTCTTCTTCTCTAACCTCAAACCTTAGTTGAGGTTATAGAAAGAGAAAGCCATAGCTGCCCCAATATAACTAATTTCCTCTCTCTGCTCGTCATCCGCCAAAACCACTACAATCCTTTCCTTTCCTTCCTCATGGCCGATCGTCATTGTTACTGTAGATTGTGTAGATCAATCTATGCAAACATACATAAATATGTATATATGCACATATAAAACCTATTTTGTGTTTGATGAGCAAAGCACAACAGGAGAAGAAATGAATAAGATAACATCAGAGCGTTGGGAAGGTCCTTAAAGCAAAAGAATTTGAAAAAAAAGAGGAGTTATAACAGGTTGTTGCGTACATTAAAACTCTACACCAAACGTCAGGAGCAACTCGCAGTATCATTGCACCAATTGTCGTAGAATTGCTCCCAACATTGTTCAAGTTACACCAACTTGTCATCATCATTGCACGTTTTTGGAATTGCTGTGTTGTATGAGTTGCACCCAACGTTTTGTGAGTTGCTCCCAAAATTAAAATAAAGTTTGATTTTGGTACGTAGCAACTCTTTGGACTATTTGGATAAACTCTCCATAACATTGGGAGCAACTCACACAACATTGCAATTCCAAAAATGTATTTCATATATTCTAATTTTTGTGCATGTCCCACAACATTGCATTGACTGTTAGAATATATAGAGAGAGAATGTGAGACAATATGAGGAATATCTCTGTATTAAATTGTAATGAAATGGTACAGTAGAGGCTTATTTATAGTTTTGGAGTGGATTACCATTCTTAAAGTTAAGTGATGTGGGACAAGAGTTATATGTGTGAAGTATAGTGTACTACAAGTGTAGTACAAAAGTACAAGTATAGTATATTAAATATACTGATAATATATATTAACATTGACAACACACATACACAAACCACATTATGTACATGTGTGTGTATATTCAAAAGTGTCTAAACCCCAAGTCAAAACTAACGAATTCCACACAAACATACACACCCCCTCGATGAGTCCCAAACTCACTCGGTGTCTTTATTATGGGATTTTGCATGTTTTAAAGAAGGAAAGACACAACTTAAGCATCCCCTGTAGTTCTATTTTTTTGAATTGCTCGTCTCTATGAAGAAGATGTAGTCCTAATCGATTAAAACTTGTCCCAATCAATTGCTAAGTATTTTACCCCAATCATTTGGGCTTTTATCTAATTAATTGGCATTAATGGTTGCCCAATCTATTGCTAAAGTTTGCAATCGATTGATACTATGTTTTTACCCTAATCGATTGTTCCCTTATCTCAATCGATCGGAAGTTATAGTTTATTAATATTTCTTATCATTTATTATATGAATTGTTCAATTGATTAAATGTCGTTTCATGCTTTCCATATGTGATACTATTGTAGTTAAGATATAATGCGATGCCATAGTGTAAAAAAATATTAAGATAACGGACTAATGTCTACGATGTTAGATCATGTGTCGATCATGAATCAATTTGATATTCGTTCAATTCAATCAGAGTAGTCAGACCACTTGGGAATGTCATGTATTAGTATTATTGTAACACTAACTAGGTCTGCTAAGTTCTGGGATTCTTTCAATTCAATCAGAGTAATCAGACCACTTGGGAATGTCATGTATTAGTATTATTGTAACACTAACTAGGTCTGCTAAGTTTTGGGATTCTTGTGTGGACTAGCGTTGGTCAAAATACGTCCTTAAGAGCGGTGGACTGTGCATACGTCCTTAACAATGATGGACTAGACCAATTAGCCATAAGATAGGCTGGTGATCCAATCATGCGTCCTTAAGAGAGGTGGACTGTGCATACGTCCTTAAGAGTGGTGAACTGGGATCACTGGTAGACGTCATTAAGTCATGGTAATAGAAATGATATGTCTTTTCTCGAAGCGTTATGTCCCTAATGTGCGGTGGACTGTGCAAACGTCCTTAAGAGAGGGGGACGGACTGACGTGGTGTCCATAGCATGCAGTGGACTATGAATATGTTCTTAAGAGCAATGGACAGAGCATTGGTGTATCCAAGAATATTACTATCGAGTATGTACATTAATTAGTAGGATATTATTAGTTCTCGTATAACAAGACATTAGTAGTCGGCTAATGAACAGATCAAATGAACGAAGATATAACTAGTAGAACTATATCTCATGTCCTTTCAAAACTAGTAATTACTTCATATCTATGATACCCTGTTAGATTTCTACTCACTCAGCTTTAATAGCTAACGGTGTTTTATGCCTGGACACTCCCCATCCAGCCTATCCTGTCTTTGATAATATAGGTGGCGAGCCCTACGATGAAGGTCTCTATCCGGGGGGTAACTATACAGAGGGCAGCCCCGCTAATGATGCATATCCTGGGGAGGACTATTACGCTGATGATTATGTTTACGCTAACTGAAGATTAGGATAGATTGTAACCTTTCTATTTCAGTACTACATTTTGTAATCGGGCATATGTTGCCCTAGGACTTTAGTTCATTTCGTTACTAGACGATGTTGTAATAGTTCAGTAACTTGATAATATGGTTATGTCAGATTGGTTTTTGGGTACTGTTATCTCTTTTCTATTTGTTGTCTATAACTGTGTGGTGTGGATAATTTAGTGACTTCACCAATCATGGCCTACAGACCTAAAAAGGAATTTTATTTTCTCTTTTGCTGCTCTGGGGCATGACACCATATGGATGTATCATACTTTCAAAATTACATATTGTAGTTTTGGTTGCACCATACAACAAAACATAGCTACAATTTCTTGACACTCAGGTGGCAAATATAGTAACTTGAATGCCCAATTTTGTAACAATAGAAAAAAATTCCTATTTTTAAAAGGATCTAAAATTTGGCACGTAGGTTACAAAATTGAAAACCGACATTAATTTTAAAATGTAAGAAAAAATTTGGGAAATGGTTAAATAAATAAAATAAAATAAAAAAGAGCCAGAACAACATATACAAAAGTACGAGGGGCATATACCCCATGATTTACAAAGAGCTCAATAACAAGCATAGAAGCTATCCAT
Organism: Hydrangea macrophylla; assembly: GCA_033977485.1. Taxonomy (NCBI): domain Eukaryota; kingdom Viridiplantae; phylum Streptophyta; class Magnoliopsida; order Cornales; family Hydrangeaceae; genus Hydrangea; species Hydrangea macrophylla. The sequence continues at coordinate 39,280,876 of CM066990.1, forward strand.
AAGATTTTGTGATAGTTACAAAATTTGGCACGCATGTTACAATTTTTTGAACCAACCAAAAAAAAAGTTACAATCTTTTGATATCAAGTACTAAAATTTTGTAACCTTTTCAGGTTAGATCAGATAACAAAAATTGGTAGTCCTTCTTGATAAAAAAAATCAAACACTGCCTTATTGGACACAACTATTGGATTATATGGATATGAAAATAAATAAAATAGTGACTAGATTGAGTACGCACAACATTGTTCAAAAAATGAATTTACGTCCCACACTTGGTTGCTTGTGGACTAAGATGTATCACTCTTGAGGATACTACAATCTAATATAATATAGGCAACAATCTCTATTTTATTCTGCAAAACATTCTGTATATGAAAATCTCTCTTGACTCTAGAAAAGGTGGAGAAAAAGATATAAAATCTGGAACAAAAGTTATCTAAAATAAACTAACTATAACCTATATGTAGAGGTGTCTATTGAGTAAGAGATGCCTCTATACACAAAGGGTTGCGTCCCAATACCTATACACTAAGTATACATTTGAATATACATGTTTAGAAGCCATTAGAACATATGAAGTTCAAACAAATTCAAAGTTTCAACATGGAAAGTTGTGACTTTTCACAAACTGGGTTCAGTTGACCGATTGAATTCCCCTCTACCAGAAACTATTTAAAACTTCATATAGTTGTTGACTTGGTCGATCAGTCGAAGACCCCTCTGCTAGAAACTTAGAACTTAATGTTCCAAGCCTTTCTCTGATCCTTAAGATCCCCTTGAGCTCTCATAAGCTCACATTCACACCCCGAATCTAACAATCCCTTACATGTGAATGATTATGGCTATCTAAACAAAAATGAAAAAACAATAAAACTACTAGAGCAATCCACATATTTGGAATGCATTAGTAGAGTGTCTTTTGGATTTGAACTTTCCCCTAGTGAATATTTACTAGATTTACTCGGTGAAGCAGTGTGCATTAAGTATTGAACTGTTCAACCTTTTAGAAGAAAACATGTATATAAAAAAAATAGCTGATCAAAGTGAGAATTATCTCGTTCACAATCTTTATAACATCTTTAGATAAAATACAAAAGATTCAGATAGCAAGTAGCATACCTTCTTTGTTTACGTAAATAACGAATGTTGGTATTTTTGTAGCAGTTGCTCAATTCATATTAGCTTAGTAATTATTGAAATGGAAAATTTATCAACGGAGACTAAAACCAGGTTTGTTATACCCCTCTCTCTGTCCAACTTATAAAAAAGAAGAAAAAGAAGAATATTTGAATTTGATCATAATGCTAAAAAAAATAAAAAACTATTGTGTGAGTTCTTTTGTGATGTGTGAGATAAATGTAAGAAGGTATAACACGCAAGCAGGTTAGTACATGTGGAATAATAGATAAAAAGTGATAAAATAATGCAGATGTGTGGTAGAATAATATTATGTAAAAATGTAATAGAATAAATGGGATTCGGAGAGAACATGGCTCGGGTGAGAACCAAGGTAGCCCCAAATGAGAGAGAGAGAAAGTAGTAGTAGACCGAGATCTAGGCGAATGTGTGGTGTGGTGTAATGTGGTGTCTAATGTAGGGTAGGAGCCGGTCGGTGTTGGTAAGTGGTATTGTAAGGTGATCCGAGGGATGTTAGGAGATGGGCTAAGGATTGATAACACCCAAAGGCTTGAGAGTGAGGGTGAAGTAGCTATCAGTGACTTAGGCCAATGGTGAGAGCAAGAGTCTCTTAGCTAGATTGTTGGGAGTCTATGCTGGGCTTTGTTGAGTTGGACCACACCATCTAAATGTGTAGAATGAAGCTGGTACTTATAGAGGGAGTAGTGAGTGGTTGTGAGACAGTTGCAGAAAGCTGAATTGGCCTTCTTGGAGTGATCCGTCTACTTAAGGTAGGTATAGGCATTAAATGAGATGTTGATTTGGCATGGGCTTGGGAGAAGCAATTTCAGATATGAGGGTTGTGTTGTCACTTTGTGGCAGATGAACGCTACAGAGTTGTCAAAGGGGGATGGTATTCTATTGGTGCAGAGTGGTAGCAAGGGGTAGTGTCACTTGAGGGTGACAACTCAATATTATATTGTGTATTGGTTAAAAGGGTGAATGGTTTCTATTGGTGCAGAAGGTTTAAGCAATGGGGTTCTCGAGACCATGCTGCTATGGTTTCCAGAGGGTTAAACGAGGGTGAGTACCGAAGCTAAAGCCATTGGTACAGACCCTTAAGTAGAAAGGATATCAGGACCCTGCTATTGGTTCACAGAATATTCAGCAAGGCTGGGATGACCAGGCGATGCAAGAGTCAACGGTTTCAGCTGTTCTTGCGGTCATGGGCTTCTTTGATTGGTTGTGAGGCTGGGGCAAGGCACGTGAAAGTAGTCACGTGTCTCTCTCTCTCTCTTTGGTACTAACCCTAACTATGCTTGTGAGGCATTAGTTAGGAAGATGCCCTTGGTCCTAGCCACCTAACCATAAGCTCCCGAGATCCCAACGGACGTGACCACCCTTAGGTACTGCTTCTGGACCAAGGGTAGGCGTCCAAGTGATGAGTGTGTAATTATAGTATAGTGAGTAGAGACTTAGCGGGGAGGGGAGCGGAGCAGATTTAGCTCCTTCGGATCCGGCCTAGTGGAGGCATAGGTGTAAATGATATCGGAGACACCTGTATCTTGTGGTGATGTAGGTGACACCTATACATTTGTTTAAAGCGGGTTACCCAATACCGGATGTGGTATGTGTCTTTGTGGAGATTCGCTGTTGGAGACCGAGAGCACTTTATGGTGGACTCTTTTGAAGTGGGCTTCCTTTGTGGGCTACTTTGAGGTGGGCTTTGTTTGAATAAGGCTTCAGAGTGGAGTCATCCGTAGTGGGGCTTCAGAGTGGGCTACTTTGGGCCTTCGGAGAATAAGGCTTCGGAGTGGAATCATAGGCTTCGACTTCCAAAGTGAAGCTTCGGAGTGGTGAGGCTTCGGAGTGGACTCATCCGAAGTGGGCCTTCGGAATGGGCTTATCCGAAGTAGGGCTTCGGAGTGGGTTCATTGAGGTCGGCCTCAGGGTGAGTTTCTCAATCGTGGAGCTTCACAGTGGGCTCTGTAGGGTAGGTCTTGTGTGTAGCCATTGTTGTTGGTGGAGCCCATATTGATACACGTGTAGTCGTTGGTGACGTGTACTAGTCAAGCTATATGAGCGGTCAACTACTATCTACATTAGCCCCCCTGTCCGTATTCTAGGCGTGAAGCGGCTAGGATGCGGGCATAATCCTTGCGTATCTTTCTGAGATTGTTTTTCTGATGACGAATGGATATTTTTTCTTTTGCGGGTGGTACTAGTGTTCTGGTAACTTTGTTGACGGTTGACGGACGCCTCAACTTTTGTAGACAGTACTAACTTTTTGGTGAAGTTTTTGATGGCGAATCTGGTTGGTAGATTAGTGTAGTAAATAATAGTATTACTCGATGTCTATATCCACTGTACATCGTTGGAATAGCAGCTAAAAAAAAGGGGGGACTTTGGAGAGTTCATACATTCAATTCTTTGACGCACAATTTCTTTCTTACTTTTTGAAAGTGCGAGACATGTTCCAGGTTGCGGAGAGCTCCTTATCTAGATTATTACCATGTAGGGCCAGAGTGTTTTGGCGATGGCGTGGGGTCAAAACATCTTGGGACCTTTGTCACGACTTGTACCAAGCTTGTGCATGGAGTGGGGCTACAAGTTTTGCCTAGCATATTTCCAAGGATCTTTTCTATCAGTGCAAAAATGGGAAGAGAATATTTTCATCAATGCACATGTCTTATTCGACTCTGTGTGCTCTATTCGGGTGTCATGCTTCTTCGTGGTGCTTGAGGCGAGTGAATGATTTATACTTCCTTCCTCATATATTAAGGATGAAGTTCTTAATTGTGGGATAGTTGGTGGTGCCGTTGTGTTTTGTTGTCAACCGTTGCGACGCCTTCTTCGGCAGGAGCATTGGGCTACTGAGCTCGAAGCTTTAGCCTTCGAGGTTCTTGTCACAAGGTCTCAAACTGGATGACATTTTCAGGTGAAGCGGGCGGCTCAACTCTGTTCCCCATTTCGAATAGGACTCCAGTAGGCGCATGTGTATGCCCATTTTATTGTATGTACTGGGTCTGTTCCATGGTGCACCCAATATCCTTGAATTGATGTATGTATTGGGTCGGTAACCTTATCTTTTTTGTGGTATTGAGAATTTGATTTTTTGTGTTTGAGATTGTGAATTTTTGTTTTCACATTTCTTATGGCGTATCATTCTTTTGTTGAGTGGTGGTATGGAGAAACCCGGAGATATTAATAATGTGGAGAAAAAAAGAAAAGAGGGAGGCGAGCATGTTGCTCGCTTTGACCCTTGATGTCAATATTAAGAAGGGGGTTTGTGCCCGCACTGCCCTTGTGAGGCTAAGAGATAGGGAGCGCGACGCTTGTCCCATCCTTGGGATTGGGAGAGGGAGAGTGTGTTACTCATGTCGCATACGTGATGGAGCGCATATTGCTCATTCTACCTATATGGAGATATGGAGACTAGAGTCGTGCTCTTTGGGGATTAGAGATTACGATTGAACGATTTGGAGATAGGGAGATTAGGGAGAGAACGTGATGTTTGTGGTAGGTCGCTATGCAGATTCGGAGATAAAGGGAGAGCACGATGCGCGTGCCATCATATGGAGATATAGAGATGAGGGTCGGGTCGTGCCCTTCTTTAGAGATATGGGGATTAGGGGGAAAGCAGGTGCTTGTGCCACCACTCTGGTGGAGAGCGTGATGCTCGTGCCACCCTTCTCAAAGGGGGAGAGGCATGTTGCTCGTACCGCCCTAGTGGGCTTCTTTGATTGGTTGTGAGGCTGGGGCAAGGCACGTGAAAGTAGTCACGTGTCTCTCTTTCTCTTTGGTACTAACCCTAACTATGCTTGTGAGGCATTAGTTAGGGAGATGCCCTTGGTCCTAGCCACCTAATCATAAGCTCCCGAGATCCCAATGGACGTGACCACCCTTAGGTACTGCTTCCGGACCAAGGGTGGGCGCCCAAGTGATGAGTGTGTAATTATAGTATAGTGAGTAGAGACTTAGCGGGGAGGGGAGCGGAGCAGATTTAGCTCCTTCGGATCCGGCCTAGTGGAGGCATAGGTGTAAATGATATCGGAGACACCTGTATCTTGTGGTGATGTAGGTGACACCTATACATTTGTTTAAAGCGGGTTACCCAATACCGGATGTGGTATGTGTCTTTGTGGAGATTCGATGTTGGAGACCGAGAGCACTTTGTGGTGGACTCTTTTGAAGTGGGCTTCCTTTGTGGGCTACTTTGAGGTGGGCTTTGTTTGAATAAGGCTTCAGAGTGGAGTCATCCGTAGTGGGGCTTCAGAGTGGGCTACTTTGGGCCTTCGGAGAATAAGGCTTCGGAGTGGAATCATAGGCTTCGACTTCCAAAGTGAAGCTTCGGAGTGGACTCATCCGAAGTGGGCCTTCGGAGTGGGCTAGCGGAGGCTTCGGAAAGGTGAGGTTTCGTAATGGATTATCCGAAGTAGGGCTTCAGAGTGGGTTCATTGAGGTCGGCCTCAGGGTGAGTTTCTCAATCGTGGAGCTTCACAGTGGGCTCTGTAGGGTGGGTCTTGTGTGTAGCCATTGTTGTTGGTGGAGCCCATATTGATACACGTGTAGTCGTTGGTGACGTGTACTAGTCAAGCTGTATGAGCGGTCAACTACTATCTACAACTATCAGGGAATAAATAAAATTTGCGCAAAGAAAGTAAGTTGTTTTTCAAAGTTTCAATAGCTCAAGCTTCAAGCCAATTTGGGAATTATACATTCTTGCACCGGGTTGAATTCATCAAGACTTTAATACAGTTATAGTGAGGTTATTAACTGCTTCATTTTTGGAAAATGGTGTAGTTTTCTTGCCTTTGAACTGTTGGAGAATGTAATTAGACAAGCTAATTCAAATGTTCAAGAATCATCTCCTTCTGAGGGCATAGTTCCTGTAAGTCCCATCCTAATGCTAGAATCAGCACTGGGGAGCTTATTCTCCATTTGGGAGCAGATAAGCAATCAGATGATATAACAATGCTCCTGTTATGCAAATTTGGTCAATACATTGCGCTATAGATAATTTCCCTTTTAAACTACTGCCCGATGTTCATATCTATTGCATGTGTGCCTTTGTAGGAAATTCATTTGCTTACGGAAGATCTTATCAAATAAATAGTGGAGTTTATATTGCAAACATGGAGGTCAGTGTATTGAGTAAATGCCAGTCAAACTAGTCTGTCATCTCTTCAGCTCCCAAGTTTGGTTCTTGCATGCTATTTTTCTAAAGACTTCTATTCTAACGAATTTAACTGTATAAGTTACTATAAACTTATGCCATTAATTTCGAGTCCTTTTTGTGTGATTTAAGTGGTTTTGGATGGCTCTTCTACTTCATAATTGTTTAGTAAAATCATAATTTTTTTAATTGTTTGATTTTCTCACCTCATGTTTGAAACATGCGAACTGCATTGATCAAAAGTCTAGAAATAGCATGAGTTAGTGTGCTTGGCTAGTAGCACTCAAAATATGTATTTTGTACATAACGATTGTTTGGAATATTTGGTCAAAAGTGTCAGATATAGCCGAGTGAATGTGAGCATTCAGACTAAATGACACTTGTCCTCCTAACCAAATGTGAAATACCCAAACACATAAGTATTTAAAAATGTGAAAGTAGTAAATATGCATCATCAAGCCATCGGCCTTGAATCTTTGCCAATCGGGCTCTTTTGTTTGGGAAGAAGCATGGCCTTTAGGCACACACATCAAAACTCACGATGACATGGTGGGCCCTGGTTTAAATGTTTGTCAAGTGGTGGGCCACCTCAATGATTACAAATGATGACATTAAACCAAATAAGCCTTCATCGGGCTGCTTTTGGCATTTGTGTCATGATATCCATTAATTGGATTTTGGTAAGTTTTTCATCTGAAATTACAATTTGGCAAGAAGAATATTTCATCGAGCTACGTACATCACTACCATGCTTGTGATCGGCTATGGATTATCCCGATTGGGACGTCTCGGCGTACTCCTGGATTGAATCTGATTTCTGGAAGGAGCTGTCATCGACTGCTAGGGAGGAGGATGGAGTCGCTACGGCTGATGAGGTCGGGGAGACTGACAAGGTGGTGATTGTGGATGAACAATAGCCATTTTGCTTGTTTTTTTATTTTATTTTATTTTTTTAGGGAGGCTACTATAATTGCCCCCCAAGCATTGTACATATTTGTTTTTGCTGTTAATGAAAAGGCCCTCTGAGACCACCTTTTGCAGCAACTATTCTACATTTTTGCACTTTGTATGCCTGCGTTTATAATTTCATGTGCCTGACTGGTTATAAGTCTCACCAAAACCCTTAGCAAGCGCTTTAGGACTATGACCGGTAAAGAACACTTGGTCTTCTAGGGACCCGTACTTACAAACTTAGGTTTGAAGGTTCCGTCTGGTATAGCATAGGAATTTGTTCCTGTTACTGCCCGGACAGCTTCTCTGGGAACTGTAGGTACTTGGGAATATTTTGGAATTCTCAGCCGTGTTAGTGCTCGGTGTTATTTCTTATTTGAGCCCAGTATCCCCCTGCCCCCCAAGCTTTTGCTAAGGCAGGCATTGGTAGAGGGATTGACCAGAGGGAACTGACCTACAACGTTGGTGGTTATAGGGTCTTTTTAAGCTTGCTACATTAACCACCTAGGGGGATTTGCCCCCATTGCCAGTTATGGACCTAAGGAAAGCTGATGCCTTAGATGCGACCCCGAGGTCTTATGCGCCTCGGGTGTAAGTTTGAGGTCTTTTGTGCCTCGGGTGTGGTCTCGAGGTCTTTTTGTGCCTCGGGTGTGGTCCTGAGGTCTCTTATACCTCGGGTGTGGTCCCGATGTCTTTTTTTGCATGGAACACTGGTAGGGGTCATTATTTGCAGTCAAAACAAAAATTCTTTATTCCTTTTGAAAATCATAATAATTGCTCGAGGAGAGCTACAAATTTCATAACCAGTGCTAGTCTGTTCTTATCCATTCATCACTGAAAGTATTTGCGAAGGTACTGCACGTTACATGGGTGAGATAAGTCCTGCCCATCTAGAGTTTGTTATTAGTAGGTTCCCGGGCAGTTGACTCGGGTGACCCGATAAGGTCCTTCTCACTTTGGACCCAACTTCCTGTGACTCGAGACCTTGGTAGACTGGTTTACTGTCTTATAGACCAGGTCTCCCACCTGGAAGCTGTGGTGCTTGCTTTTGCTATTGAAATACCGAGAGTCCCGCTGCTTATAGCCTGCCACTTTTAAATATGCCCGATCCCTTTTCTCTTCAATCATATCGAGCTCCTCCTAAGGGTTTTCTCATTACTTTGCTTGCTAAAATTAGCTACCCAGTATGTTGATAATTCGAGCTCTGTGGGGACCACTGCTTCGAAGCCGTAGGTGAGGGAGAGCAGGGTCTCCCCTATGGCTACTCGGGGAGTAGTACGGTATGCCCACAGAAGGGTTGGTAGTTCTTTTACCCAAAGCCCTTTGGCGTTTTCAAGTCTGGTTTTGATTCACTACAGAACTGTCTAGTTCGTCACCTCGGCTTGACCATGCTTGGGGGTACTCTAGAGAAGAGCAGTGGTTTGATATTCTATATCTCGAGCAAAATTACCTGAATACTGGGGTGTCGAATTGCATGCCATTGTCGCTGACCAGGACCCAGGGAATGCCGAACCTGCTGAGAATGTTTTTCTCAACAAAACTTTCCATCTTTTTCTTGGTGATCATTGCCAAGGGCTCGGCTTCTGCCCACTTAGTGAAATAGTCCACAGCGATGACGGTGAATTTGACTTGGCCCTTCGCTATTAAGAGGGGACCGATGATATCAATGCCTCACTGAGCAAACGGCCAGGGGCTGAGGATTGATGTTTGGAACTGCGTCAGGCGATTGATCATGTTGGCATGCCTCTGACACTTGTCACATTTTTTATGCACTCCCAAGAGTCCCGGTCCATCATCGGCCAATAGTAACCTTGTAACAGAGCTTTGCGAGAAAGTGCTCGACCTCCTACGTGGCTTCCATACATTCCCTCGTGGGCGGGGTGAACGCATCGAATAAAGTACCGGATGAAGTTGAACCTAGCCAAGTGCACATTTGGAGTCTTGTCTGGAAAATTTTTGGAACATTTAGTCAGCAGGCAAGGGATCAAAGCAAACCTCGAAAAAATTTAGGCTATTATCAACATGCAGTTGTCCAGGACAGCCAAAGAAGTTCAGAGTCTGGCCGGATAGGTAGCTGTACTGAATAGATTCATTTCCTGATCTACCGACCAGTGTCTGGTATTTTTCAAAATCCTCCGCAAAGCCTTTCAATGGTCAAGGAGTGCGAGGAGGCATTTCAGGAACTCAAGAAGTACCTGACGTCGCCCCCTCTACTCTCAACAGCTGTACCAAAGGAGGAGTTGTTCTTATATTTGGCGGTGTTACCCTCAGTGGTAAGCTCGACACTCATCTGAGAGGAGCACAGGAGATAGTTCCCGGTTTATTACACTAGCTGAGCGCTCTAAGGCGCCGAAAGTCGATACTCTAGCATCAAGAAGCTCATCTTCGCCCTCATCACATTAGCCCAAAGACTCTGCCCGTACTTCCAAGCCCACGTCATTGTGGTCCTTACGGACCAGCTTCTCTGCCGAATTCTAAGAAGGCTTGAGACATCTAAAAGGCTTGTCAAGTGGGCATTGGAGTTAAAAAAATTTGAAGTAGTCTACAGACCCCAAACGGCAATCAAGGGACAAACCATAGCGGATTTTCTTGTAGAGTTCACATACCCAAAAGATCCGATCGAGGACCTCGCCCCGCCCGAATTATCGCCCGACCTATGGCCTGATACCCCGACCTGGGTACTTTATGTGGACGGGTCTTCCAATAAATAGGGTAGCGGGGTAGGGATCATCTTGACCACAACCGATGGAATCCGGCTAGAGTTCGCGCTAAGTTCAAATTCTAGGCCTCCAATAACGAGGCCGAGTATGAAGCTTTATTGGTCAGGCTGCAGCTGGCCAACTCGATGGGCGTGCAGCAAATCCAGGGATATAGTGACTCCCAACTCGTGGTCAACCAAGTCAATTGGGAGTACAAAGCTTGAAAAGATAACATGGTTGCTTACCTAGCCCTTGTCCGCATAGTCTCAAAGAAGCTTAAGGGGTTCTCCATCACACAGATCCCGAGGGAAGAGAATACAAGAGTCGACCGATTAGCCCATCTTGCCTCACCCTCCGAGTCAGACCTACCTGGGATAAGGATACAATACATACCCGAGCCCAATGTGGTTAACTCAGAAGGTAAAGAGGTCGAACTGGTCGCTTTAGGGCCCAGCTGGATGGATCCGATTATAACATTCCTCACAACTGGAGGCTTACCAAACGGAAAAGATGAAGCCTGATGGGTATGATACCGGGTGGCCAGTTATCATCTCATCGATGGCGTGCTCTATAAAAGAGGGTTGTCTATCCTTATCTTACTTCCAAGGCGAGTCAAGTCTTCTATTCGAAAGACATTAGAAATCCCAATTGGTGGGTCGTTGTACATTCACCGAAGACATTGACCAAAAGAGTAGATGAATTAACAATTTGTTGAAGTAGCATGACTCTGTCTAACTTTCGGCTCTTACATTAATTGCTACTATGTTGAGATTGTAATTGCTACCTTTATTGTAAAATTTTCCTTATGGTCAGTTAATTATTGCTAATTTTGGAATATAGTTGCTACCTTTATTGTAAAAATATCATTGCGGTCTGTTAATTGTTGCTATGTCATTTAATATTGTTATTATTATTTTAATATTTCTTGTGAACTAGCACCTTCTTTCAAATGATAGGCATTCGTTATGATGTCAGCAAGTGCAGGTAATTCAAATTAGTGTTTATCTTAGCCATCTTCTTCAATGCTGCCCGCATCTGAGTTAGCAGGAAGCAAAGCCCCAAAGGGCCCGAAGGAAAAAATGAAAGTCATAATTCAAGTTGATAGATTTGTTGTGGTTAAATATGCAAACGTATGGAGTAGTCGTATGGTGGATTTTGTGAGAGCTCACCTTCCAATTAGCTAAAAAGATATTTGAACTGTGCCAAAGAACTTCAAAGATGATGTTTGGAATGCTTTGATGGTAAAATTTTGTTTGTATGCTCTTTATTCAATTAGTTGTTTTGCTTTAATTATTTACTTGTATCATAACTATTTTATTCCACTACTATAGTGAATTTGAACTAGATGTTCCACCACATGTGGCTCGCCCATTGGCGGAGAAGTCATGGCCCCAAAGTTTAGGCTCACAAAATAATTTGCGGGCCTTTTGAATGAAGAAGTATGGCCGGGCGGCATTGATCCACATATTTGGACAAAGTTTGCAGAAAATGAGAGTGATCCAAAAAAGAGCAAAATGTTACGAATTGCAACAATCAAAAATAGCAGGAGACTCCCCATACTCTTGGTCATTGTTCCTATGCTAAAAAACAATTCGTAATGGTTTGTATCATTTTTTATACATTTTTTTTGTGTTTTAACAATTTTTATTTTTAACTAACTCATTAAATTTTAATGTCTAAGAACAAGAAAATCCTGGAAAAAAATATTCATCGCGTAGATTAATGGCTGACGGCACGTGAGCGTGGAGATGAGACTTTGTTGGAGAGTGCTAAGAGTAAATATGTGAGTGACATATTTGATTGTTTGTAGGTTTAAATTTTAGCATAATTATTTTATTTTATTACAAGTTTCACTTTTATATACTGTAGGATGAAGTTATAGCTACTAGAAATAGAAGAAAATAAAGAAGCCAAAGCTTGTCTGACTAGGAATATATAATGACACGTGTGAAGACCTTGACTATGATGAATTAGCATAAGTATTTGGGAAGGAAATCAAGGGAGGTGTAGACACCCTAATTTTGACCGAACTATTAAACTTAGGGGGATTTACCTCTAAATCAATGATGAATAATGTCCCGATGATTTTCTTCAAGTTCATCGCTTCGAATTCTGAAAAGCTTCAAGTTCCCAAACCTTGCTCCTAATACCCCTAGATTTGGCCAATCACTGGCCATCTGTCTCGAGCTCACTGGATCATGGGTTACTTTCTAAAAAAAAAAGGAATAGATTGAATAATAATTATTATTACATTTTCTAAAAATAACATTGTTTCTAATATTTTTTTTAGATTCAAAAAGAAAAAAGAAAAATATACTATTTGGTGACTCATATGATTAATTTAGATTCAAAATGAAAAATGTGTCTATGCATACATATATTTATATATATATATATAAGAAAAGAAAAATAATAAAAGAAAGTATCCCATGTGATTTGGAGAGTTAGAGATTCCTTGGCATATTCCTAATCCAAAGTAAATACCTAAAAAGCCCTTTGTTGGGCACTAATCTCCCATGTGCTTTGAAGATGCTCTAAAATGTTTCTTTATTCTAGCCAACTTAAATGCCTTTCAAGTTTCTTGGAATTACATAGAAGTGCCATGGAGAGTTAGAGATGCCAGAGAATATTCCTAACCCACCCCAAATTGACCTATCTACCCTTATCTTAGCCCCTAAGATAATGAAAGCCTATAAAAAAAAACCATTTGCTCTCATTTTTTGGGGTTGAACACTTGAATTATATAGAGAAATATTGGGAAAGCTTTAGAGAAAAATATAAAGAGAGAAACTCTATAAATTATTTACCCAAAACCCCACCATAACTCTACCCAACCATCAAATCACCATTGAAGGAGCTTGAAGCTTGAGGAAGAAGAAGAGGAAAAGCTTGAGGAATTCAACATCTCTATAAGTTTTGAGAAGATCTAGAGGTAAAACCTTCAAATCTATCTTCATATATAATAATTGAATCACAAATTCTTAGATCTAGGAACTTTACACATTTTCAAAACCTCTCTTCCTACCCCATTTCATCACACACCACATAGAGTTTGTGATTGAATTGTCATGTGTTATTTTCATTAACTTGGATCTAGATATAGCGTTGGGTTTATGGTTGTAAACGGATTTTTGATTTAGGTTTTCAAAATTCATGTTAATTCTTTTCCATTTTCTTCTCTTAATATCTATGAGATTCCCAATATCTCATTGGATCCTTTTGAGTTTGATCCTTTAGTCTCCTATGATACTATGATTCATATGGAGATTAAGGTTGATCATGATCATATGCACCCATAAGGTGGTTGGGTCCAAGTCTTGGCTCATGACTTGGATCTCCCTACTAAGAATCTTATGGAATCCATACCATATTCCATAGAGGTTTATGTAGATTTGAGTCTTATTTAGTCTCCAAGGACCATTAACTTGAGAGGAGAATAAGATATCATAACTCTATATTCCTCAAGGATCATACATTTGGGAGAGGAACTAGGCATTGTTTAAGTTTGAATTCAAAATATGAACACTAATCTAACAATGGTGCAGTGAATCCTTAAACCCACTGTGATCAAAGATTTTTTATTAAATCATGGTCCATTGGAATGGGATGAGACCAATTGGAGGATGTTCATAACTCACTTAAGTACCTCTATGATCTCTCTTGAAGAAATTCCAAGTTAAAAATGGTTTGGCCTTATGGTTTCAAAGCAAGCTATTCTCTGTCCAAAGTTTCAGAACAGTAAACCCGTTTTAAAATTAATAAATCAGAACCTTAACCAAACCTTTTGGCCTCCAATAAATTTTTCTAGGCATTTTAATGTGTTAAGGAGATACCCTAAAAAGATCTATGCATTTCTCATTTTTTTTTACTATTTTTAGAAAATCACACAAAATCTCTGGACAGAGAGTTGCAGATTCCTGAGTGATGCCTAGTTTTTTCTTTATTCCCGGAGATCTAATTGTTCAAAACTTGATTTTCTTTTAGGGTTAGAAACTAGACTCACAGAGGAACATAATATTCAAAAATCACTAAGATCTAACCGTTGGAAGTATGGTTTTGCTATCTTTGAAAGTCGGGTCTGCTCTCTATAATTCATTAGAAACTGTCACTGTTTTGTCTAAACTTATTGATTTCAACTTAAAAGGTTTCCACAATGCTTTGGGACCCAAATCATGTTTTGAACAATGATAATTAAGTCTAAATCCAGAGGCTAAGTCGTCCAAGTTAGTGAATAATTCATAGCTTGTCCTTACAAATATCTATGCATTCATTCATGTATATTGATGCTTGTAGTTTGGCACTAGCTCTATGTTGTTTTGTCCTTAATTGAACCTAATTGTGAGTTCCTTATAATCATGTTGGCATTATACCACCTCTATATAGACATTGCATTGGCTCCTAGTTGAGACTTGCATATCTATAGAGGTGATATGTTCTCAACTAATTAGAAGAAATCCATAAATAGGTCAATTCTTTCCTATTTGATAGATTTAAGCTAGAAGTTTAGGTTCGATATCTTGTGATCAAGGCATGTGTACTAACCTTTGTTTCGTAGTGCATTTGAGGTACAATTTCTTAACCCCTTCTCTAGTTTAATTTACTTCTTTGATTTTAATTGATTTTTGACTCCATGCGCGATACCTTAGCTTAGGTTTTACCTTATGTGTATATATGTGATTAGAGACCCTTTTTCTTAGGATTTCTATTTTGTGTTCATTACATGTTTAATATTCGCGGCAAGGATCCTGGGTAAGTTTTCTTGTTCCCTATTTGCATATCATTTTGTTGCTACTTGAATTATGTGGTTTTGAATGATATTTTATCGTTAGCAATCTTACACCATTTTCAACATATTTTTGTAATGTATATGTATATATGTATTAGTTGAGGGCACACTTAGATAATTGATTCGATTAAAATGATGTTGAGTAGAGGCCTATCGCGAGATAGGATGAGAGGGGGTGTTTTAGTCCGCCGGGCTCCTTCCCCTCTCATTCCATAATCCCCGGAGCTAGAAATCTTTGGTTTCGCAAAAAAGATCGGTTTACTTTTAAAATGATTTCTTAATTTTCCTTTAAAAAATTAAGTGGCGACTCTTTGTAATTGAATTTGAATTTGAAAATTATTTTAAAATTAAAAGTGGGCCCAAATACCGGTATCCACAGGATGTGGGGTTCATGTGGTGGGTTCTCATGTCTCTAAGAAGCAACAAAGTCAACTTGGGGTGGCAAGGTCAATAATTGAACAAAAAGGTAAGGCAAATGAAGAAGACAAATTATTTAAGGATGAAGTCATTTCAAGACTTAACAATTTTAAGGGTGTAATGATGTATTTTATTTTCATATTTTCAAATGTGAGTACCCCACCATTGGTGACTATTCATTCAAGTGATATTGCATCCAATTCAGTTAATCACCCTACTAATTTAGGTCAACACTTGAATGACATTTTTGCCATAATGGAAAATCTAAATTCTCTTCATTCTATGCCTACTCCCACTGACAACCCCCCGGTTATCTTACTTGATATATTTAGGAAAGAATTAGTAAAGGGGTATGTTGTGATGAATCCTAGTACTAAAATGTGTCACTTCAAAACCGTTGGTATTGACGAAAAGAAAGTATCTATCGAGGAAGTGATTCATGCCAATGCTTATTTGCTCGACCCTCCTCAAGGTGGCTACTGTACTTTGGCAGGCTTTGTTCAAGGTGAATTTGTGATTTGGCTTGAGAGTAGGTTAAAGCATGTTTGACTTCAATTATCTAATTTTCTATAACTCTTTAAATTTCAAACAATGTTTGTTATAGTTAGTTTAAGTTTGGTCGGATGAACTCTTTACTTGTTATGATTAGTATGAATTATAGATTATGTTTGTTGTGTTTGGTATGTATTATGGATTATGTTGGGTTTGGATTATGGATTATGTTCTTTTTGTGCGTGTGTGTTTCGTATGGATTATAATGCTTGTTAATCAGGTGGAAAAAAATTATGAAGCATTTCAAATAAATAATTTTTTTATTTGTAATGGGTATATCCGTTACAGAATCTATTACTAATTTTAAGCATTTTGGATATTAGTAACAGATCCGTTACTAATCTATTACAAATCGTTAGTATTTTTAAAATAAAATTAAAAAAGTTGAATATCCATCTTTTACTAAACTAATTTGTAACAGGTATAACCGTTACGAAGATTATATTAGTAATGGGTATATCCATTACAAATATCCGTTACTTATTAGTAACGGATATATCCGTTACAAAAAACCGTTACAAATTTGCAATGCCAAAATTGTAATGGATACATCCGTTACAAATAATTTTTGTAATGGATATTTCTGTTACAAATTGGGCCATATGGTTTAGTGAACGAGCCGACAAAAGTGTTGTGAAATGTTTGGTCAGCCACATGCTTCAAGGAAGATACATTCTAAGCATTAATCACTGGTGCAAGGCGTGAATCCAGGAGGGTGACTTGGCTTGATTCTCTTATGCTTTTGGCATCCACCTTGCTCATGAGAGAAGCGATCTGCATATCACTCTCTTCAACAATCTTCGTGAGCTTGTCAATAGTACTAGCCATTGTCATAGTGTCGGTCATCATAACTAGCATAACCACTATATAAGATGAGGTGTTTTGAAATTGAACATTTCTAGGAGAATGACTTATTCGGGAACCTAGGGGATGAAATAGAGTATGAACCTAAATTTAAATTAGCATCAAAGATGGAGCAAATCAGTGATGAAGACAAGTGTGTTTGTGCATAGTCTTCTGAGACATAAAAGACATTTTTGGACTTCACCTGATCTTTTCCTTTTTCCCTAAGGCCGTCGAGGTGACAAGCATGTGAGCCTTCGCGTGTTTTGATTTTGTTTGACCTGCATGGTCGACATGAGAACTAGTTCCCTTAACTTCACTACGAGTCATGGGACCTAATGAAACCTTATTGTTGCTTGTGAAAATGCTACTATTTTGAGCACTATTCATCGAAGTGGTACTCTTGGTCACACGAGCAATAATGGTCTTATCAGTGTTCTTGTAATACCCTATATTTTCAATAAATATTATGCATAGAGATTTTATATACATCCCTTGATCATATTTAAAATTCTACCTCCGATCGATCGAAGCTTGTTCGAGCAATCGAGCATTTCCAAAGTTCAAGCGATCGAACCCTATTCGAGCGATCGAAACCCTACCTACTTGAATTTATGACGAGGTCTCCGCTTCAATCGATCACACTTCCTTCAATCGATCAAACCTGGCTGAAATGATCTCGAGCGATCAAACTCCATTCGATCGATCAAACTTGTAATCATTTGAATTCCCAGGTTTCTCGTAAACCTTACCATCTGCACTCTTTCCCCTCTATATATATGGTTGTGTTCGTGTGTGTGAGGTTTTGCTAAACTTGAGAGAGCTTGAGAGAGTGTACGTGCTTGTATGTTAATATATATACACATACATCTATATATACACATATATAGATATATACAGTCAGAGACAGAGGAAGACAAGCAGAAGGAGAAGAAGAAGAAGAAGAGGAGAAAGGAAGGAGACAGAGAGAGACAGAAGAGACTGAGGCAGAGCAGAGAGAGAGAAGACCTCATTAAAGCTCGAGGTTGGAATCCAAGCCAAACGCGCCCTTACGATCTTTTGGTGAGTTCCAAACTCACTCGGTATCTTAGTTATGATGTTTTACGTATTCTGGATGTATTAAATAGAACCCAAACACACCCTACAAAATTCTGGACTTTCACTGTAGAATCTGGAAAAGATGAAGTTCAAGCGATCGAACTGCATTCAATCGATCGAACCTCCCTGTTTCTCAATCGATCGAAATGACTTCAATCGATCGACAATACTTCGATCGATTGAACATCACTTCCCTTTAACCGATTGAGATGACTTCAATCGATCAAACCTAGCAGAACATGGATATGTTCTTTAAGTTTGTAACTCATAATGCGTAGTTGTTTAATCATTGTTTTATGTTCCTATTATGCAATATTATGGATTACAGAGGTAATGGGATACGATAATGAGATTTAGATAATGTGGTGAGTAACGCAGTCAGGTTTAGAACGTTAGTAATAATATGATGCGATAACGAGATAAGGATGGGAGATAATAACTGCGGGTATCATTGAGTAACTATTGTTTGAGTCAATGGGTTATTGGTAATTTTTGAGGTTATATGAGTTGAGCTGATGATTCGCTCAGGTTGAATCCGATAAGTGTGTAACAAGGATTTAGTCAGGATCGTGAGAATTATGGGTGCACAGTACTCGCAAACGTTCTTAAAAGCGGTGAACAGTAAGAGTTCTTAAAAGTGATGAACAAGAGTCACTACACCAAAAGTGCCAATCTGGGATGTTTCGTGTTTTTTCATTTGGTACTGCTTAAAACCGTCCCAAAATTTGGAACGGCTTTAGATCAATCTAATTCGGCTAATAACAGTGCAAATTTGGAGCTATTTTAAGTAGTCCCAGTTTTACCAAAAAATGCGCCGGATGTGGCCAAATTACTTTTCCCCCACAACCTAATTTTCCCCTAAATATTTGGTGAAACTAGCTCTTACAAGTCACAACCTAATCTCTCATTTGGGAGAATGAACCTGTCCACAGTCCAGAGTACACTTCCCCACCTCCTCACCTAAACTTCCTCGCGTCGCCATCTCGCCGCCCAACCGTTGCTGCTTCGCCGTCGCCACCTTGCTGCCGTCGGATAGGTCTCTCTCTCTCTTTCTCTCTCTCTCTCTCTCTCTCTCTCTCTCTCTCTCAAGTCTCAAGCTCACAAATTGAAAACCCTAGGCCCCAACAACAAACGGTCAGACCACCACCACCACCAAACAGTCAAAAGCTTTGAAGCCATCATTCACAGCTCTTCTATACATGTTTTCTTCTTTCTCTTCTATGAAATGGTGATTGGTTTTGGAAAAAACCATTCTGATTTGTACAAAATGACCGAAATAGTCTCAAAGGTCTAAAAATTAGTCGATTTCGTCTCTATGACATAATTAATATTCATTTTACTAGATTTATTTACATCTCAGATCTAATTTTATGTTTTGTTTTTGAATGCAGAATGCTCTGTATTTTGTACTATTTATTTTAATGGTAGTATGCTTATGTTCATACTTCATATCCATGTGACATTTTCTGATCTGTCACTCTCTTTCATTTGTTTTAATTTTACTTTTGTTTTTCAAATAGCTAATCGGTGTTTTTCAAAAGTTTACTTGTCTCCCTCTCTGTCCTGATATCCTTGCTTGCCTCTTTACGCAGAAATTTTGGATTTGGGCTTCCAAACTTTTGCTGGGTTTTCTATTTTTTTTGTCCTCAGTCTTTGTTCCTCTCTTACATCTGTTTTTTCTTTGTTAACTAACACCTAATTTTTTGGATTTGTATAAATCAAACTACATCTAGATGAGTATTTTTCGTGACATAATAAAAGGGTTTGTTCATTTTTCCCTTCTTATCAAAGTTTACTTTTCATCTTGGTTTGTTTGGTTAAGTTTTACTCTTCATGACACAATGTTCACTCTTGACTCTTTTTTTGAAGTTTGGAAATGGAGAATGAGAAGTTAGATGTGGTGTTAGTATTTCAGAATGGAAGTCAATATGCCCTCTTCAGGATAAATTGAAAGGTATTTGTTGGCTTATATATCTGGTTATTCAAATTTCCTCTGTCAGTGACTGGGTTGTGAGAAAATGTACGTAGGAAAAGAAAAAGACTAGATCTATATATTAATCATTTGGAACAAAATGTATACTCAAATGAGCCTAAAACTAGCTGATTAATTGAGTTTATGAGTTTCAATAAATTTCAAAACCAGAAACATATTAATAAATAATGTTCTCTGAAACTCTTCTCTGTTTTTAGCTTTATTTTCTCTGCTTCAATTCTCTCTATGAGAGTTTGCTTGCTCAGCATATGTGGGTTGAAAAATGAGAAATCAAAATGTGCTTGTAAAACACATGTGCTCAGCACATACTATTTACATTTTTATGTTGATTGCACTGATTTGTCATGTAATGTGCTTGTAAGGTGGATTCAGAAATACATCTTTCCGAAAGTATTGGTTTTGACAGCATGTTGCATATTTCTTATTTGAGAAATGTGGGAACAATTACGATTGTTTATAGCATTTTTGAGTTGGGTTCTTTTAAACTTGCAACCCTTGTGGTAGTTTTTGAAATTTGATGATAAAGCTTGGTTTTAAGGTTACTTGAGCTGAATTTAGTATACTGAAGTTGAGAACTTATGACATGAAATTCCATTATCATCATAAGTATTCATGTTTGATACTTTAAGAAATTGCAATTGGTCTTTGCATGACAAAATTGGTGCCCTACATCTTTATTTAGCTGCCTTGAGCCATACAATGTGTCAGTATGTGCTAAACTGGAAATTTATGTGCTGAAACTGATTAATATGTGCTGAATCTGGAAAACGATGTGCTAGAACTAGTAAAATTATGTGCTGAAATTGTGCTGAAATTGATTAGTTTGTGCTGAAAGTGCTGATATTGTGCTGAAACTGATTAGTATGTGCTGAAAGTGCTGAAATTGATTAGTATGCACTGAAACTGGAAATTTATATGCTGAAACTGATTAGTATGTGTTGAAACTAGAAAATTATGTGCTGAAATTGATTAGTTCGTGCTTGGAGCAATATGGATCATCTTGTTTGGGCAAACTTGTATTTAATATTCAAGTTAACATCACGGTATTTAATATGCTGAACATTAAGAACAAAATTGTTTTCACGTTTTCTACTCTCTCACCTAGCTAATGAGTATTACAGATCAAACTTAGGGGTCGGGAAGACTGAAGAGCAACACTTGGCTGGTTCTATCCATGCACAGCCTTAGTATATTGACTGATCTATTTTTCCATTCTAGGAATCTGGAAAATCGGCTGCTAAATGAAATTCCTTCACAAGCTCTTGAAACTCTAGCAAGAGGTACCCATCTTTATTTCCATCATAGTTCTGATTAAAAAATTTTGAGAGACGCGACTCTTCTTATAGCAAGGTCAATTAAGGAATTGACTGACCATGTTCTCCTTACACTTAGTTATAATAATAGTTGGCAGTAATTGATAGTTAATGTGCATGCGGAGAACCCCCGAGTTCCCTTTTATTTTTCGTGTCGAGTTTCTTTTGTTGTTTTCCATTTCCTTTAGGGAAAATTTCTTATTGAACCATGATTCTTGAACTTTATTTTAGAATGTCATCGAGGATCTTCAAAGAGTGGATAAAGGGGAACAACTTTCAATCTGATGCTTATAGGAATGGGGTTCTAGTGTTTTTAAAGTTTGTGCAGGAAAACATGTTTGGGGATAAACATTCATGTCCGTATAGGCGTTGTCGAAATGGGAATGGGGTGATATCTTTGTTCATTTGATGGAATATGGGATGGTTCAAGACTATACCTTATGGCATTTCCATGGGGAAGGACCACTTGTAAATCAAGTCCATCAACTACCACAATCTAGGACAGTAATTGATGTTATAGAACCCATTGATGAATTAAATTTTCCCAAATTGAATGAACTTGTAAATGATGCTTGTGAGATGTTCACGAGAGAAGATGGTCCTTCAACTCTTAATTACGAAAAAAAATGATGGAGGTCATGCAACTTCTGAGGTTCCGAATGATCCTCAAACACAAAAACTAAGAAGTACGAACATCCACATCGACTTGCAATGGAACCCTTGCACCCTCCTACTAGTGCATCACGTCATACGACAATATATGCTCTTGTGAAATTGAATGATTTGAAGACACAATTTAATTTGTCAGAAGGTGCCACGAGAAGTATTCTCGGATTATTGAATGAGTTACTTCCTGAAGGGAATAACTTGATAACCAGTTATCCAAAAATGAAGAATACAATAAGAGATTTTGGTATGGACTATGTCAAATATGATGCATGCATTAACAACTGCATGTTATTTTAGAAAGAGCATGAACACAGTCAAAAATGTCAAAAATGTGGTGCTGCGCGATATGTGTTGAGTTCACGATACGACAATGGGGAAAAGATAGTAGATGCTAGCGGATTGCCAAGGTTTCATAAAGTCTCTCAAAAAGTAATGAGACACTTCCGTTTAATTCCTAGGTTAAAGCGGTTGTACACTGACTTGGCATTCTCGGGCAAACTCTTGTTTTCAATTTTTGAGACATCCTCGAGATTCCTCAGATTGGGCAAATGCGAACATCATGTGGAGGTAATTTTCTAAGGAGCCGCAAAATGTTCGCCTTGCAATAGCAACTAATGGTATCAACCCTAATAATTTGTATGGTCAAAGTTACAGTTGTTGGCCACTCATCATTCAACCTCTCAACCTTCCCCCTTTGATGTGCATGAAGAGTGAGTTCTCAATGTTGACAGTGTTGATCCCTGGGCCGAGGTCGCCTAAAAGTTGTAGTGATGTTTTCCTCCAACCATTAGTGTTATGGTCTGGAGTGGAAGCTTGGGATGCAGACAAGAAAGAATATTTTCAATTAAGAGCCATGTTGATGTGGTGCATTCATGATTTCCCTTCCTATGGGATATTAGCAGGTTGTGCAATACAAGGTCATTATGCATGTCCAATTTGCTCTAGGAATACACCTTTTGAATATCTCCCAAAGTCTAAGAAATGTTGCTATCTATGATCCCGCATGTTCCTCCCTTGAAACCACCGTTATAGGTTTGACACATCCAACCAAACATTTAATGGTAAAAAAGAGGATGCTATGGCTCAACATAAGTTAACTAGTGTATAGGTTGAGCAACTTGTGTTAGTCGTCGATCGACAAAGTGCTAAAGAAAACTGGAAGGGGAAGGAAAAGGGGAAGGGGAAGGGGAAGGAGAAGGCAGCAAGGGACGATGACAGTGATTCACATAGTGAAGGTGACAAAGATGATCCCATGGTTATCAAGGGTTTCTCAAGAAGATCCATCTTGTTTGATTTAGAGTATTGGAAGGATGATACTCGTCATAACCTTGACATTATGCATATTGAGAAGAACGTCACAGAGACTATTTTAGGCACCATTTTGTCAGTGAAAGGATCGTCGAATAAGGATACCATTAAAGCACGAAAAGAGCTAGAGGATCCACTGAAACTGAAGAGAAAATTGTGGATGCAAGATGTTGAAGGCAGTGTTAAAAGGCAAATGCCTTAAGCGCCTTTTGCTCTAGGTAAAGAAGAGAAGATAACCTTTTATCATTCCTTGAAAACATTGAGGCCTCGTTTATTTCGCAGGACTAAGGGGGGGATTGAGGGGGATTGGACTAATAGTCCATTTTAATCAAATAGTCCGGCGTTTGGCATCGCTATGGAGCACAGGACTAATTGTCCATTTTAAAAGAATAGTCCCCCATATGGGGGACTAAGTTATACCATGGGGGAGGTGGTATTAGTAGTCCCGGGACTATTTCTTAAAAAGGACTAATTGTCCAATCCCACCTCTGCCATCCAAACGTGGCCTGAAGGTCCCGATAGGGTTTTCCTCTAACTTCAATAATAACGTTAGCCTTGACCCCTTAGGATTTGTCAATCTTAAGTCTCATGACTATCATGTGATTATGCAACACTTGCTTCCAGCGTTGCTTAGGCACTCATTCCCAGATCACAAGCCTTTGTTTAAAGCTATATAATGGATTAGCATATTTTTCAATGTTTTGTGTGCGAAAGTGATTTTTAGGGAACATTTGATGAAGGCAAAACAAGCACTGATAGAGGCACTTTGTGTCTTAGAAATATACTTTCCACCCTTATTCTTTGTGATCATGATCCATCTCATGCACCATTTAGACGATGAAGCATTGGCAGTTGGACCCCCTAGATATTAGGCTATGTGGTTGTTTGAAAGGGAAATGAAAAAATACAAAAAGTGGTCGCGTAACAAAAGGTACATTGAAGGGAGCATTGCCAATGCATATCTATTACATGAAGCTTCTTTGTATGCCATGGAGTACATATCTCAGAAAGGTGAAGGAACTTATAAACGAAACCTTGAAACTTATCTTGATGACGAGTTTGATGACTCTACTGGTCAACGAGCTTTGGGTAAAGGCAAGGAACTGATCCTAAATAACGTGCAATTTGAGTAAGCACGCAGATGGGTTTTATTCCAATACCAGGTTGTCCATGAGTGGAGAAGGTATGCATGTAATCGTGCATCACTTCACATATTAATGGTTATCACCGTATATTTGTAACTATGAATATTTGTCATGTGCTAAAAATTTGAGTCAACTATGGGTTTTCAACAAGGGACTACATCAATGCATAGAGTTGATGATTTCATCCATTTGTTAAGGTTTGAGGCAAGTCTATACTTATACTTTTTTTTTAATCGTATTATTATTTTATATGACGTATAAAGTCTTGTTTATTTCCTTGTAGGCCTTAAGAACCAAGGAC
Source organism: Hydrangea macrophylla (assembly GCA_033977485.1). Lineage (NCBI taxonomy): Eukaryota > Viridiplantae > Streptophyta > Magnoliopsida > Cornales > Hydrangeaceae > Hydrangea > Hydrangea macrophylla. The sequence continues at coordinate 39,305,246 of CM066990.1, forward strand.
ATGGTCATTTTGCCATACGCAGATGGCTCGCTCCACAGGGTCATAAGCTATAACAAGTTCCAGTGTAATGGTTATACTTTTTCTACTTTCGCACATGAAGAGAATCACAATGTTCAGAGTAGTGGTGTATCCATGAAAGCCTTTAATAAGAAAGGGGTCCTCACGACTTTCTACGGAGTTATTAGACAAATTCTCAATTTAAATTACAACAGTTTTATGTATGCAGTATTCTATTGTGATTGGGTTGATGTGGACGAAAAGAATGCTCGCAAAATTGACCCTACCTCAAAATTGGTGATGGTAAATTTGAACAAGCTCATGAGTAAAACTGCAATCCATGATGAACCGTTCATTCTTGCATCTCAAGCAAGTCAAGTGTTTTATTGCAAGGATGTCAAGCTCAATGGGTTGTCTGTCGTTTTACATACTCCTAAGAGATTGACCAAAGCAATTGATGTACTTGATATTGATCATACGATGTATGACTGCATTCTTGAATAAAATGAGAAGTTGTGTGAACTTTTGGATAGTGAATTTATTTAGAAAATGGGAAGGCCCTAGTGGAAGTTGGGTCATTTTTGTGAGCTGTTGCAACTCTGTTTAGCTTATGTTGTTTATGAATCTAAAGAAAAATCAAAGTTTTATGTGTACTATCAAAAGCTTAGATTGTTTAGCTTAGGCTGCTATTAGTGAATGCAAATGATTCGCATTGAATATGAATACCTCCTCTCTCTCTCTCTCTCTCTCTCTCTCTCTCTCTCTCTCTCTCTCTCTCTCAATTTTTTATTTAATTTGGTTGATGAGCTTTTTGATTTAAGTTTTAAAGTTTGGGAAAAGTTGAAGACTTGAAGCTTTAAGACTCAAAGAAGCCCGAAATCAGCATTAAGGAGTTGGAAGTATGTGAATTCGCCTTTTCTCGGTTACTTCATTTTTTCTGTTGTCTATATATTTCTCCTACATTTCTCCTAGATAAGTATGTGCTGAAACTAATTAGATTGTTTAGCTTAGGCTGCTTTTAGTGAATACAAATGATTCGCATTGAATATTGAATATGAATACCTCTCTCTCTCTCTCTCTCTCTCTCTCTCTCTCTCTCTCTCTCTCTCTCTCTCTCTCTCTCTCTCTCTCAGCTTGTTTAGCTTAGGCTGCTTTTATGTGCTAAAACTGGAAAATTATGTGCTAAAATTGTGTTGAGAAACTGATTAGCATGTGCAAAACTGGAAAATTATGTGCTGAAATTGTGCTGAGAAACTGATTAGTATGTGCGAAAAGTGCTGAAATTGTGAGCTGAAAGCAGTCGTTCAGTTGATGGAAGGTCAGCTACTGATTAGTATGTTCTGAAACTGAAATTATGTGTGCTGAAACTGATTAGTATATGCTAAAACTTGAAAGTTTTATCCTGAAATTGTGCTGAAAGTGCTGAAATTGTGAGTTGAAACTGATTAGTATGTGCTAAAACTGGAAAAGTGTGCTGAAATTGATTAGTATGTGCTGAAACTGGAATATTATGTACTGAAATTGTGCTAAAACTGATTAGTATGTGCTGAAACTGGAAAGTTTTGTGCTGAAATTGTGCTGAAACTGATTAGTATGTGCTGAAAGTGCTGAAATTGTGTGCTAAAACTGATTAGTATGTGCTGAAACTGGAAAAATGTGTGCTGAAACTGATTAGTATATGCTAAAACTGAAAAATTATGTGCTGAAATTGTGCTAAAACTGGAAAGTTATGGGCTGAAAGTGCTGAAATTGTGTGGTGAAACTAATTAGTATGGGCTGAAACTGATTTGTATGTGCTGAATCTAGAAAATGATGTGTTGAAACTGGAAAATTATGTGTAGAAACTGATTTGTGCTAAAATTGGAACTTTATGAGCTAAAATGTATGTGCTGGAAATTTATGTACCTACATGGGAGATGTCTCACGTAGGTGATAATTCAAATCCGACAATAGATGGCGTAATGCCTGAGCTTAGATCTACCTCCAGGTCGAGGGTTGCTACAGGTTCTTCCGTGGTAGGTAGGTCTTCTATGAAAAAACTAAAATTTAATGACCATGGACTTCCGGTAGAAGGGGAAGATTCGGCTAAATCCACTTCTAGGCTGGGACACCTTACGAGAACGCATGTCCCAATTTGCTACATTTCATGGACGAAGGTTCCAATACAATATAAAAATCAATTTTGGACAACTTATAAGGTATAACATTTTGTTCCTAGTACTATAGACTATATATGTTAGTATTTTTCTAAGTCAAAATCTTACTTTTATAAACATTTGTAGGGTGAATTTCCTGATGTGAAAGAGAGTCAAAAGAACATTTTCATGAAAAAAGGCCAACATTGCATGGAAGAAGTTCAAAGGAAAGCTACGAGCAACCTTGGTAAGTGATGATGTTACCAAGTGGAAGGAGCTTGTCCCAGTAAATATTAAAAATGAGGACTGGAAGAAATTTTGTGATAATGAGGCTACAGAATCCCAAAAGGAACTAAGAAAGCGGAACAAAGCTTTAAAAGAAAGTTGTCCGACAAAAAAACCACTCATAATACGGGTCGTGATGGTAATGTCCGATCTGCAGAAAAGTAGAAAGCGGAGCATAGACGTTTCCCTAATCGTGCTGAATTGTGGTTGTATACCCAAAAACTTAAAGATGGGAGCTATGCGCCTCATGACAAAGAATTTGCGGTAAAATCATCTTTAAATGTTTTCTTTTTTTTTTCATTTTTTTTCCTTTTACCCCAAATATCATAGAATGGTCATTAAAATGTCATTGTATGCAGGATAAAGTTGAAGTGCTTCTAAAGTTGTTTCAAGAGAGTGTCGAGGAGGAGACATTGGACAGTGGTCCAATCTTTGAGACATTTGGGGAAAGAGAAGAAAGGGCGAGTTCGTTGTGTTGGGTCTACAGTTTCAAGAAAGGCTATGATAGCTTCAACATTTGCACGAGAAATGCTTCAAGAAGTCAAAACGGATCATAATGACTGGAGGGAGAAGGTAGATAGCCTTAAAGAAGAAATGGAGGTGTTGAAATCGACAGTCTTGGACTAGGTTAAAGATTTCAAGAGTGGAAAATTTATGTGTAGTGGCCATGACATTCACACAACTCCTACAATAACTGGTGCAACTCCCAAGAGTGCCATGCCTACCACTACACCTCAGTTTTCTAGTCCGAGTGAGTTGGTTCCATGCAAAATTCTATCTTATTCGAGTTAGATTTGTGGTTATGGGAGAAAAACGCAGCTCAACATTGTCCCTTTAGTTCATGGCCATCGCTTGAAACCGAGGGAAGTGCGTGTTATTCTTGACAATATCAAACTGCACGGTTGTCCGCTTTGGGGTAGTGAACAAGCCACTAGTAGCACATTGGGAGATGTGGGTATAGGTGGATTTTTGTATTAGCACGACGACCTACTCCCCCCTCTCGACGACACTGATCAAGAATGAAGCTTGATTTTCATGGCTTTATTTTTTTGTTAAGGACTTCATTATGGACTGTGTCTTAGGTATATTTTGTTTCATGTTGAATTGCTATGGTTTATATATATTATATTGGGGACTTTTTTATAAATTGATTGTTGCTATGATTATATTCTATAATACTTGGTATTGTTATTTGGTTGCTGTGATGCTGTAGAATTAGTATTAGTTATGTTCCCATTAAAAAAAATCTGGCACCACTACAGGAGCTCCAAAATAGTGCCAAAAAATGTGCCAGATTTTTAAATTTTATATAACAAATCTGGTACGGTCTACAGCCATGCCAAAATTACGTCCCATCACTAGAGTGGTTTTTAGTCGTGCCAAAATTATGTCCCAAAATTGGGACACTTGGTGAACTATAACTTGGCCATGTGATGACTAACTAATTTGGCCACGTGGCACTAATATGGCACGGTTTTAAACCGTACTGAAAAAGCGTTCCAGATCCCGAAAATCTGGCGCTCTTTGACCAAAATTTGGCACAGTTCTAAACCGTGCCAAAAAATTAGGATCGGCCATATTTGGTACGGTAAAAAACCATTCCAGATTTGGTCTGGTACGGTTTTAGTCCGACCCAGTTTAGCATTTTTGGTGTAGTGAGTAGATATGGCACGCCCATAGTTTGAATTTACCAGAGCTATGTATATACGGTACTTGCAAACGTTCTTAAAAGCGGTGAACAGTAAGAGTTCTTAAAAGCGGTGAATAAGAGTATGGGTATATCCGTAGACTAGTCGTTATATGAGAACAATGTATGGGTGCTCGCAAGAGTTCTTAAAAGCGGTGAACAGTAAGAGTTCTTAAAAGCGGTGAACAGAAGCACTAGTATACCGTGATGATATAATTAGTTTGAGATAGTCAGTTGGTATTAGTACAGTCAGCCTTAGAGTTAGTAGACGATGAGAATCGGCTAATGATGTGTCTGAATAAAAGAGGAAGAGATATACTTAGTATCACTGCTATGTATCATTCATAATTGGTAATTTCATTATTTTTATGAGACTGTGTTAGTTAGTTCTCACTCAGCTTTCAATAAGCTGACGGCCTTTATTGCCTAGACATTCCCCGTCCAGACTACCTGTCTCTAACAATGCAGGTGCTGGAACTTACAGTGATGGATACTACTTGGAGTTGAATTATACAGAGGGTGGCCCCACTGATGCCGGTTATAATGGAGAGAATCACTATGCTAACGACTATCCTTACGCCAGTTGATAATCTAAAGATAGTCGTATTTAGTTTATTTATGTTGTTCTGTTGAACTCTATTTTGTTCTAGTTAACGGGTACTTGGGCATATAATGTCTCCAGACCTGTTGTGATCCAATAGACCACACTCTGATGTTTGTAATAGTGATACTACTTTTATATTTTAGTTGTTTCATGTTCCTGTTTATCTTGTGGACTAGTACTGTGTGGTGTGGATAATTAGTAACTTTCACTTGTCATTCCCTATGGACCCAAAAAGGAAATTTATTTTTCTCTATTTTTGCTGCTCCGGTGCATGACAGTTCTTGCCTATCAGGAAAGCTAAATCTTCTTTGAAACCATTAAACTTGTTGGAGTGAGAATTTGCATGTGTGTATGTATGAGAAAGAGATGAGAGGCAGAAAGGTCCCACCGCGCATGCCAAAAAGTTTTATGAAAATAATTTTCGAGTCTACAAAAATAAACAAGATAAACACAAGAACAGTTATTCGATTTTATTTATCAACTGAAATGGGCACAATCTCTGTGAATTCTTTTACAATCAAAATGAATAATCCTCTTCTTCGTTCTCCTTTGGTGCTTCAGCTTCAAGGCCTGAAATACTTGATTTTGAATGGAATTGGATGATTTTGTGAACTTGATGACCACCGAATGTTGAAGAAGAATCCTTTGCATGTGCATAAACAATAGTTCTTGAGATTGGTAAATACTTTGACTGGGCAAGCCACCGTCTCTTCTGGGAATGCGCCCCTGTGGGGATGGTTCGGGATGAACGCCCGGACTGTGGACCAAACCGGGCGGTTTTGTCTAACGGACCGGGATGACTGAGTAGTTAGCCAAGATTCAATGTGACTTGACTTCTCTTTGCTGAGGTGGCGAGGTTTGACTTTGACTCGATATTTCTGTTCATATCATTGGATTAGCAATTTGAGGTCTAGTAATATGTACCATACCTAGAATTACCAATAATACTATTATATTCCTTTTGATAAATTTAATCACACTTATATGTAATTTAACGCAACACTTGGCTCAAAGGAATCCAAAAAGGTTTGAAAGGAAATTATTATCTCAAAACTTTTTTCAATATAAAGATAATGATCATAAAAGCCAATAATGGCTATTGTAATTTTAAATTAACAAACTATATTGGCTTCACCCAAATCATTCATATAAAAATAAAGTGATAGTAAATATATATATGTATATAAGTTTACACACTTTATTCTTTATAAATCCATTCGATTTATCCAAATAAATTTTCACCTCTGACTCTCCATATGAAACGTGTTTACATCCTTTTGATAACTAATCAAAGCATGAACATCAATATCAGCTAGTAAAAATTAATTGATGTAAAACAGGAGAATAGGTACCCAAAGAAACAATAATTTCCTTAAACCACTTAGCTTCTAAAGTGTAGCTTCATGTACTTTTTTTTGTTGAACCATCAAAAATCTTTCTAATCCATTTACTATATACTATTCTACTTTCAAGAAGTAAATCCACAAGTTTCAACTACAATTAGACATAATAGAGTCTAAATCATCTTGAATTACTTCTTTCTAGAAATCCTGAAGAGATTAGAGAGTCCTCTAAACAAATAGTATATCTTTCTAAAGTAAATGAATTAAAATTACTTCCAAATTAAGTCTTATTAGCACTTAACTCTCTTACTCATTTGTGGTTCTGATAATATGTTTTGACCTCTATCATGCGTTCTAAATACAATATATCTAGACTAGATAAACAGGAGGTTGTGAACCCCCACTATACCTCAATTTACAGTGATATATATGCTCATAAATACAAGCACCAATAGACTCAAAAATTTGCATCAATTTTTTTTAATGTCAAAAAATTACAAGCACTAAAATTAAATGCATGTCCCAAAAGGCATATTTTATAACTCTACTAGCAAGTTCCGTAGGATTTAAAAATCCTAACTTAGCCAAATACTTCAAACTTGAAAACAAATCAAACCGGGCTTTCTTAAATTTCTCAATGCTAAAACTTGAGCAACTTTTGTTTTAGAGCAAAAAACTTTATTAAAGCAAAGACATACAACTTAGTAAAATTTATCTCCAAATACTTAAATTATCTTAATTAAATATTGAATGAAATAGAAGATCTCTAGTCTCAGTCATTGGGACAAAAAGAGTCAACAAGTATAAAAAGCAATCTCCCAAGCCATTAATATCTCATACTCAATATATAAATACTCCATCAGAAACTCTTCAAAACCCGTAAACTAAATACTCTTTCAGCTATATGACATTAACATACCCATCAAACAACATATAAAGACAAATATTGATAGGAGCAATACACAATAAACTAACACCCTTTAATACTATTAGCCACCATAATTAAGAGTTGATGTGCTTCCCAAATAGCGAACCTGCTCCAAAAATATTTGATCAATATTCCTACGTGCAGTATCCTAACCATTACCTCTATCGGGTGATTGGACCTATGTCTGCCACTACCTTCTTGGAACCTGTCAAATTATTTTCTCTAAAAAAGCACATACTTACCGTACCCGGAATCTAACAATGTAAGATAAATGCCCATACAATTGGAGTGTGAGGACCCCTCCACCATACACAACTTGCTACAATCACAGTAACACTGAAATTGTCTTTTGCCATAGATCATGACCTGCTATCACATCCAAAATCTATCACAAAAAAAAAAAAAAAAAAATCTCAAACCATATAGAATCTCGCTAATCTGCACCACCCTCCGATGAATCTGCAACACCTTTGGTCCCATGAACGCACCACGTTATATAACTACCCATCCCATTTGGGCACATATCTAACAGAAACGAATTTGGTTTTTCTAACAAAAATTTTCCGTTACTACTTTGTAATGGCAAACTTCCGTTACAATTGTTTCAATTCCGGTAGTAATTTATAGCTTTTGGGTTTTTTAAATTTTCTAGCAGCAAAAAAAAATTACTAACCGTAAATTGCAACTACAAATTTTGACTAGAATCAAAATTCATGAAGAAAAAGAAAAAGAAAAAGAAGAAAGAAAACAAAAGGAGAAGAAGCCTAAATTCTATCGACTGAATGTTAGGAGAGAGAGAGAGAGAGAGAGAGAGAAGAGAAGCGACGATCAGAGTGAAGAGCCCGCCGCCCGCCGCAGAGCTGCCGGTTGCCGCCTGTTGCTGCTTGTTGCCGCCACTTGCTGCAGCCAGCTAGAATATTCACACACTCTCTCATTCTCTCACTCTCAAAATATCTGTGTACAAAAATGGGCATATATACACAATGGTTAGGGTTTTCATCTTCTCTCTCCTCCATGGTGGGATTTTGGACTGAGAAGGGTTTGCTTGAACTCCAAGTAAATCCATACCTAGAAAAGAGGGGAAAACCCTAACCTTGGATCCTATTTTTTTCTACATAGAGGATCAATATCTGTTTAGGTTATTATGCTCTCACTGTTATGTTGATTGATTGTAGCGTGGATGTATATATTTTTTAATGCCTCCATCTAATTAGGGTATTATGCTCTCACTGTATTCTATGGATATATGATTTAGGTAACTTGATTTTGAATCTGATTGCTAGCTCAAATAGGGAAAAACATGGCTTATTACTAATGGTTTGTTAGTTCTGAATTGATCTGTTTAAATGTTGAAAGTTACTCTATTAATCTACAGTTCTGAATTGCTAGAGTTTATTTATGATATTTGAATTTGTCAATAATCTTTTCATCATTCTTATTATAACTTGAAGTCCTCTTTCTGTTTATGTTTTTGTTAGTGTAACTTTTTTTTTAATCTCATACTCTGCCATTTTGACTGCTGGAGTTCCTTTGAAATAGATATATATTCCTACGTGAAATGCTTTAGAGCCGTTGATTTGTGAAGGTGTGAGGGTCAATCATTTTATATGTAATGAATATAATGATTGAATGGTTTATGATTATATCTTTCCCAAAGTTAAATAATAAATAATTAATGGTGATATTTAAACATTTAAATTTGTTGGTGCAATGAGTATGCACATATATATAACTTAGGGACTGAATAGAACCTCTTGAAATCTTATAGGGCACTCTTGTAATCATTATTTTATCTACAAATTTTTTAATGTTTTGAAACTCCATTTTCGGTATAAATTCCTCACTGCTTGTTGACCAAGAGAATAGGTCTACACTTCTTAACAAGTCCAACAACTAAAAGTTCAGAGGGAGAATCAAATTAAAAAGATGCAAAATTAATACATTCTCAATAATATATTTTATCTATTGTAGAACTTCTGCCTTGTGAATTCGAATATCAAAAAATTATTAAGGGTCAATTACATTTATCCCATTTGGCTAGGCCCATTTTCACTTTATCCCATATATGAACTTTAAAAGTGGACACTAACCCTCTATAGTTTTGGACTAAAGTGAAACTGTTAAAATTTTCATCCAAAACTAGAGTGAAGATTCTAATATTGGCCAAAAACATTAACACTTATATGTGGTGATAATACGTATAGTCGTTTAACCACCTATGTGGGGGCTAATTTTAACACTTAACCTTTTATGAGGCTAATTTTAGGGTTAAGTGTCTATGTGGGGTTGGTTTGGACACTTAAACTCTCTTATGTGGGCTATTTTGAGAGAAATATTTGTAGTTTCACTTTAGTACAAAACCACAGGGGGTTACGAGTCCACTTTTGACAGGGGTAAAGTGAAAATGAACCTAACTACGGAAGTAAAATGTACTTAATTAGCCCAATTATTAAAGTTAGTATAATTATCTTATTAGGTAGCTAAATTTGGACAACAATTCAGTAAAGTTGCTTTGGTACATTTCATTAGGTTCCTCTTACATAGATCCACAATTTCTAAAAAAAAAACAGTTTTAGAAAAAATGTAATCTTAAAAAAATAATTTTAAAAATTTTCTTGTCTTGTGAATATTTAAAGATATTATTGTCTCCATAATTTGACACTGCATGTGGTACAATTGACAAAGCCTTTTGTCCCAAATAATGTGAATACTTCTACATTTCCATTCAATAATAAGAGGACCAATTGGTTTCTATTCGAAATTAATTGGCATGTGTGTTGGGAAGTACCATAGTATTACACTTTTGCATATGTAGTGTAGTAATTTTCCGTGCATATGATCAAGATATGGTCAAGTGCACCCAGCTCAAGAAAATATTCGACCAAATCTTTCTTGGAAAGTCTCAAACCAAACTATTTATAATCACTCATTTTACATCAAAAGACGTTACGAAAATCTTCCTTTAAGATAAATTCATTTGAATTTTGGTCCAGTAAAGTAACAAACAGAAAGGGAATTTAGAACCCACCTTACCTTAATCTCCATTTGGACACCACTAAACTACATTTTCAGTTCTAACTCATACTTACCCCATTCCTCTTTCTTTCTCCAATTCATCAAATCATTCCCACTCACAGGTTCAAATGTGCCCCAACATAATCATTCCCACTCATAGGTTCAAATGTTCAAATGAGCCATTTTTAGTTTGTTGGACTTGTATAAATTCTTTTGTTGCTTTATGTATTATATAGTCATTATATTCATCTCCATGCCTCTCTCTTACACCCAACATGCTTATAGACTTGCAAACATGGTCATTATATTCATCTCCATACATATTAACTTGTGATCATGCTATGCGTGTGTGTGTGTGTGTGTAAGAGAGAGGCACGGTTAAGGGGTAGCCTGTTCTTTGTACATATTAACTCTCTCTCTCTCTTGGTTAAGGGGTAGGCCATTCTTTATACATATTAACTCTCTCTCTCTCTTGGTTAAGGGGTAGGCCATTCTTTATACATATTAACTCACTCTCTTTCTCTCTCTCTCTCTCTCTCTCTCTCCCTCTATTGATTTAGGGGTAGCCCGTATTTTATACATATAAACTCTTTTTCTCTCTCTCCCTCTCTCTCTCTCTCTTGGTTAAGGGGTAGCCCATTCATATCATTGCTTACATTTTTTTCTGTTTAATGCAAGTTTTCCACAGCTAATTGTCTCATTTTTGTGTGTGCAGGAACCACCACTTCTGACACCGACCACCTCAACCATAGGCACTCTCTCTTTCAAGGTCTTCTCTCTCTCTCTCTCTAACCGATAAACTCGCATCTCTCTTGCACTCCTTTTTTCTACACTTACTTATGATTTTCCAATAGGATTTGTGGATTTGAATCCCTTCCATCTCGTCTGTTTGGTTGGCTACTATTTGCAAGAAATTGCTTGGTATTTCACACTCAAAGGTTTGGCTTTTCGCTTATTATTTTTTGTATGCTTTTATTGCCTTATTGCAATTGGAGTCTTAGGATAGTGCGGCTATGGTGTAATATGTGAGCCTTAGGATAGTGAGGCTATGTATCATTGCTTTTAATCGCATATGCTATGTATCTAAGTTTATGTTCTATGTGTGAATATTATTTCATTGGTTAATCGCACTCAAATGATTGGTTAATAACCTTTTAAAAAAATGGTTAATAATCTGTGATGTTTGAATTAGCATTTTCATCCAATTTTCTAGATGTAATTTAAGATTGTCAATTTGGTTTAGGGCGGGTCCGGTACATTTGAGTTGCTTCAATGTTCTAATCTATTGAACCACTGCTCATTTTTACATAGTTGTCTCTGCCTCGTATATAGTGCTTAAGCACTTGATAATTAAAATGAATAGTGAACCAATCTTTATGATATAACTGAAGGAAAAAGTGGTTTAAAGTTAGAGTTTAAACGCGCAGCGGAAATAGGTTAAGTTATAAAACTTTTGGTATTCCAGGATCTACTACTAGTCAATTCCATAGATGCGTACAAGGGTGCAAGAATTATACCTTAGTGTCTTGAACCCAATTCTGAAACTTTAACTTCCAGCAGCCTGCACTAGATGATCTTCACCCTTATGACTCCTGCGGATGCCTGCCGGAAAGACTAGGGTTGGTGGAAACCCTAATAGAGAGGATAGGAAGGTTTTGGGAAGACTATGATAGTTTCTGCAGCTTCTGCGTATAAAAACGACGATCACCTTCTTCCAGAACGCAGCTGCCCTATTTATAGATTTCCAGAACCGACCTAGACTTCGATCGATCGAAGTGACTTCGATCGATCGAACCTTCGATCGATCGAACCATTCTCGATCGATCGAACCTGCTGACTTCAATCGATCGAACATACTTCGATCGATCGAACCTGTCTTAACAGCTTCCTCAAGTGTCTTTCCAAGCATCCTAGCGGAGCTAAGAGTGGGACCTCCTAGGCTCTTTATTGTTGGCTCAGACCAGTTTGTTAATTACCATGACCAAACTCTTTGATCAGCAAACTAACTAACTGGTCAGTTAACGTTTATTCCACTATAAAACGATAACTGAACTCCAACGCAAAAGAACATATCCGAAGCGATAACTAGACTTGTATGGTGTACTAATGTCCCTCTACCGTCAGCATTCGTAATCATATTCAGGTAGTCAGATAACTGTTACTGTCAACCTGAATCATGATTACTTCTTGTATTCCTTGAGTCCCATTCACTACTCATGATTACCAAACATGTTGATAACTCTTATCAACAAGACTGCAGTACTCAGTAATCAACTTGGTGACATTCTCAAGGGAATGCTTACTCTGAATTAGAGGGTAAATACTATCTTGACAATATATGTTCACAACCCTATGGACATGACATACCCAAGATACCCAGGTGTTGATCTTCTATAGACCTCACTGATTGGTAAGTCAAAGCAGCCATATCCATAGTCTGTGTTCATAATCATCTCAAGATTGAGAACACGTACCTTATACAAGTTATGAGTTCCTATTGACTGTTGACAGCCTTAAGCGTCAATAGGAAAGCTCAGGTCCGTCAATGCACTATAAGCACTAGCATATCAACTAAGAGCTACACTCTAGTGATTGAGATTAATCACTCCATCCAATGGTAGTTAATTATGCTACAGTGTAGACCTGATGAGGTATCCAGTCTCATCATCCACTGTGACATATTCTAAGTATCAAAGAATAGTAATTCGTATCTCACTTGTGTGTATCTCATACACACACGAATTGCTTACTATGATACTTAAGGACAAAACAATCATCTCATGAAAGAAACATATACAATGAAATGTAAAGCTGATATCCATATATTATAATGCTAATGTCTCATACATAAAGTAATGGTTTGAGGGCACAAACCCAACAAACTCCCACTTGCACTCACAACCATTCAGAACTACATCTAAGACCTAGACTATCTAGATGACGATCAAAGACCTTCTGTGGTAAGGCCTTTGTAAACGGATCAGCAAGATTGTCAGCGGTGGCAATCTTGGTGACAGTCACATCTCCACGTTGAACTATATCTCGGATTAGGTGATATTTCCGCTCTACGTGCTTTCCCTTCCCGTGGTTCCTTGGCTCCTTGGACTGAGCCACTGCCCCACTATTATCGCAGTATAGCGTAATAGGTGACAGCGATGCTGGTACCACCTCGAGTTCCATAAGGAACTTCTTGAGCCAAACAGCTTCCTTTGCAGCTTCACAAGCAGCCACATACTCAGCTTCTGTAGTTGAGTCTGCAATGCATTTCTGCTTAATGCTCCTCCAACTAACAGCACCACCTCCCAAGGTAAAGAGATGTCCGGATGTCGACTTTCTCGAATCTTTATCTGACATAAAGTCCGAGTCAGTGTATCCTACTGGAATTAACTCACTACCGCCGTACATAAGCATGTAATCTTTAGTTCTTCTCAAGTACTTAAGAATGTGCTTAACGGCTGTCCAGTGCTCTGGACCAGGATTCGATTGATACCTGCTAACCATGCCAACGGCAAAGCAGATATCTGGTCTAGTGCATAACATCGCATACATGAGACTTCCCACTGCCGAGGCATAGGGAATTCCTGCCATGCGATTCCTCTCCTCTTGTGTCTTTGGACACTGGTCCTTGGAGAACGCTAAACCATGCCTGAAAGGTAACAAACCTTTCTTCGAATTATCCATTGAAAACCTAGTTAGCACTTTCTCGATATAACCAGCTTGAGATAATCCCATTATCTTTCGCTTGCGATCCCGAAAGAGCTTTATCCCAAGAATATAGCTCGCCTCTCCTAGATCCTTCATATCAAAAGTACTAGCTAGCCAAACCTTGACCGTTGACAGCGCCACTACATCATTCCCAATGAGTAGAATGTCGTCAACGTAAAGCACAAGAAAAGCCATTACTTTCCCTTCACATTTCTTGTATACACAAGGCTCATCCAGATTCTGTATGAAACCAAACGACTTGACCGCTTGGTCAAATCGGATGTTCCAACTTCTGGATGCCTGCTTAAGCCCATAAATGGACTTTTGCAACTTGCATACCAAGTTACCTTTCCGACCAGCTATGAATCCTTCTGGTTGTTGCATATAGATGTCCTCCTCAAGATTGCCATTCAAGAATGCAGTCTTGACGTCCATCTGCCAGATTTCATAATCTAGGCATGCAGCAATGGATAAGAGTATTCTGATGGACTTGAGCATGGCTACCGGCGAGAAGGTTTCCTCATAGTCAATGCCCTCCCTCTGAGTATAGCCTTTCGCCACAAGCCTTGCCTTAAAGGTCTCAACCTTTCCATCAGATCCTCTTTTCCTCTTATAGACCCACTTGCAGCCAATGGGTTTAATATTGGCTGGAAGTTCTACAAGATTCCAGACCTGATTGGAATCCATAGATTCCAATTCAACCTTCATAGCTTTAATCCAATGAGCTGAATCAACATCAGCCATTGCCTCTTCGTAAGTGGTAGGATCAGATTCAGATTCTATGGAGACAGCTTCAAAAACTTCTCCTAAGAACATGTATCTATCAGGCTGGCTGATAATCCTCCCACTACGACGAGGTACCGGTGCAGAAATGGGTGAAGAAGTGGTATTTTCTTGATTTTCATCGTTATCAACTGCGGGTTGGACTGAGGGCTCTCCTTCTATCTCTCTAAGATCTATCCTTCCCTTAGGTTTATGGTTCATGATATAATCATCCTCCAAGAAAACAGCATTTGTACTAACAAACACTTTCTGTTCTCTTGGATCATAAAAATACCATCCATAAGTACCCTTTGGATACCCTACAAAGTAACATACTTCCGATCTAGAATCCAACTTGCTCATCTTTCCTTTAAGCACATGTGCCGGACACCCCCATATCCGGAGATGTTGCAAAGAAGGCTTGCGCCCAATCCACATCTCTCGTGGTGTCCTGGGAACAGATTTGCTTGGTACTAGATTTAGTATGTATGCAGCGGTTTCCAAAGCATAACCCCAAAGGAATAACGGCAACTCTGAATAACTCATCATCGACCTAGTCATGTCTAAAAGAGTCCGATTCCTTCTCTCCGCTACACCGTTCTGCTGAGGCGTACCAGGTGCAGTCAACTGTGACAGAATCCCATTCTGTACGAGGTGATCAATAAACTCATTAGAGAGGTACTCGCCACCTCGATCAGATCGAATGGCTTTGATATGTGTGCCCGATTGCTTCTCCACTTCAGTCCTAAACTCTTTGAACTTTTCAAAGGCTTCAGACTTGTGCTGCATTAGGTACACATATCCATACCTAGAGTGGTCATCGGTAAATGTTATGAAATACTCATAACCACCCCTTGCTCTAATATTTATTGGTCCACACACATCAGTATGAACTAATTCCAACAATGCATTGGTCCTATTGCCCTTTGCAGGAAAGGGCCTTTTGGTCATCTTACCCTCCAAACAAGATTCGCAGACTTCCATTGGTTCGAGAACCAAATCGCCTAAGACCCCTTCTTTGACTAGTCTGCCAATCCTATTCAGATTGATATGGCCAAGCCTCATATGCCAAAGCCTTGTTGGATTAGTGGAAGGTTCCTTTCTTTTAGATGGTAAAGTTACCACTGAGTTATTAAGTTCCAAACAAGAATCTTTTGAAATATTGGGAGTAATCACATACAAACCATTTGATTTAACACCAGAACATATAAAAGAACTGTTTCTTTTAATGACAACTTCAGTTCCAAAATGAAAGGAATAACCATTATTCGTCAAATTAGAAACTGAAATTAAATTACGTCTCATTAAAGGGACGTAAAGTACATCTGATAAAATCAAAACTTTATTGTCTGAAAATTCTAAAACTACGACTCCTATAGCAACCGCAGATACGGTTGCGCTAGAACCTAGAGTAAGCACGATCTCCCCATCACTGCATTTCCTAGTTGATCTGAACCCCTGCAATGAATTACAGATATGGTTAGTCGCACCAGAATCAATGCACCAAGTGTTTGAAGTATCCGTAATAAAACTTACTTCAATCACATGTGATTCAATCATACCTTGAACTCTTGTAGCTAAGAATTCTGGACAGTTCCTCTTCCAGTGGCCCTTCTCACCGCATTGGAAACACTTTCCTTTGCCTTGGCCACCCACCTTCCCTTTGCCCTTACCTTTTCCCTTAGATTTTGCAATCTTAGGGACCGGTCCAACACTTGAACCACCAGTGCCAGCCTTCTTCTTTCCTTTCTTACCTTTCGGTGTAGATCGGGAAGAAGAAGCGCTTTTCTCAACGTTTAAAACGCTGCCCCCAGGTTTGATCACCCCTTCTGCTGCCAGTAAAGAACTCATTAATTCGCTCATTGAAAAATCCATTTGATTCATATTATAGTTAAGTTTGAATTGAGCGAATGATGGCGACAGCGAGTTGAGGATCATATCAACTTGGGTCTGTGCATCGATGTTGGCTCCCAAGGTCTCCAGTTCGTTTAAATAACCAATCATTTTTAAAACATGTTCTTTGACTGGAGTACCTTCCGACATCTTTGCACTCATTATCTTCTGCATGGCTACCTGTCTGGCAGGCCTGCCATGCTCCCCAAACATTTTTTTCAGGGATGTGATAATGTCACTGGCAGAATCGTTCGATTGGAATTGGTGTTGTAACACACCAGCCATTGAGGCCAGAATGTAACAACGGGCCATTCCATTCGACTTCTTCCATTTGTCGAACTCGCGTCTGGCTGCTGCCGAAGCATTTGCCGCGGGTTCTTCAGGGCTTGGGGTGGTGAGGACATATATGTGATCCTCCGCAGTTAATACGATGTCAAGGTTACGTTTCCATTCAGTGTAGTTATTTCCAGTTAACTTGTTTTGAGTGAGTATGGTGGCAAGTGGACTAAATGCAGATCCAGACATTATGATTACTGAAAATCAAACAAACAAAATAAATATGGATATCAGAATTGACAGTTTGAAATAAAAGAATCCTTAAAACTCTTATTTAAAACAAAATCGCCGGAATATCGAAACGAAAGAATAAAGCCTCCGTGTGGTGGTCAATGTTCGATCTTTCAATTTATCATGACTTATCCGCTATGCAACTCTTGCAAAATATCCATGACTCCCGAACCTATTTGATCTCTAAGTTTCTGAATAATGCCCCGTATGGGATCCCTTATCCATAGCTTAGCTAGTGTGTACCATTAACTAGGATCCAATCACAACCGTCTCAAGTAGCGCCTCCTTGTGGTGGTCACCCTCTAACACGTCTGATTGATCCTATCCATAGGAAGTTCACATCTAGTAACCAATGAGCAGTGTACCCTCCGTATGGAATGATCACCCCTAGCGAGGTGACACAGGATACACTACTCATCTTACAATGAACCGTTAATGGAAGATCGTGGGTGTTATTTGATAAGACCCTCTCCCACTAGATTTAGTAAATTAAGGATTTTGGTTTTGAAAAAATGTTTCCACACACTACCCATAAACATCCAATGTTTACTAATGTGTTGAAAACGGTTTTTGAATTTTATTTTAGAAAACTTGTTTTAAGTGCATGCAACAATGTATTATACGCCAATCACAAAACAAGCACATAAAACAAAAAACTAAAATGAAATATAGGCATTCAAACAATGCCTCTATCTCCCATGGCTCTATTTCCATAGATCCACCTTCTTGGTTTGGTCGCCTCCGGCTCCATCTATATGGACAACGGCTCCTTGCTCCATCTTCATGGAATTTCTAATTCTATTACATTGGACCTATGCTTCTTTTGAAGCTTACAATTTATCTAGAAAAAGGAAATAGCAAAAAAAGAAATAAAAGGCTAGGGAAACCGGTGCGACTTTCCTTTTCGTAGGATTGAAGCCGCAGCGCCCTTTACATACGCCTTAAAACCAAACCATTAATAAATTACAACATGCACCAATCTCAAACAATTTAAATATAAATATTTAAATGACTTGGTGCCATGGGAGATAGCGACTAATTTTGCTGCAAAAGGGTTAGTCGTACACACATCCACACATACATAACAAATATATGTAACTATTGGAACACTTAATTGATTCACACAGTATATAAACACTTTACATACTGAATTAGAACTTAAAACAGCATCTTACTTCTCTGTCACAGTTCGATCGATCGAAGACCGTTCGATCGCTCGAACCTTCGATCGATTGAACACTGTTCAATCGCTTGAACATTCTGTTTCACAGAATGATTTAAAATTTTACAGAAATAATTTAAGATTAAAGTATAATTTAAAAAACCCTTACAACTGTGAACAGAACACCTGGACAGAGAATCTGTCTCGATCGATCGAACACTATTCGATCGATCGAACACCAGAAGGCTTCGATCGATCGAAACGAGTTCGATCGATTGAGAACAGAATGTTCGATCGATCGAAACAAGTTCGATCGATCGAACCCACCTTGCATCCTATGCAAATCACAGTTTTGTATTCTGCTATGATAACACTGCAGAAACAGATCTGTGACGATGCAGTTTCGAAAACAGTTCTAAAATAAACATGCAAATCAAAACTAGGGTTCCAAAAACGCATCTATAGATCCAAACGAGCGTGGCTCTGATACCAATTGAAGGAAAAAGTGGTTTAAAGTTAGAGTTTAAACGCGCAGTGGAAATAGGTTAAGTTATAAAACTTTTGGTATTCCAGGATCTACTACTAGTCAATTCCATAGATGCGTACAAGGGTGCAAGAATTATACCTTAGTGTCTTGAACCCAATTCTGAAACTTTAACTTCCAGCAGCCTGCACTAGATGATCTTCACCCTTATGACTCCTGCGGATGCCTGCCGGAAAGACTAGGGTTGGTGGAAACCCTAATAGAGAGGATAGGAAGGTTTTGGGAAGACTATGATAGTTTCTGCAGCTTCTGCGTATAAAAACGACGATCACCTTCTTCCAGAACGCAGCTGCCCTATTTATAGATTTCCAGAACTGACCTAGACTTCGATCGATCGAAGTGACTTCGATCGATTGAACCTTCGATCGATCGAACCATTCTCGATCGATCGAACCTGCTGACTTCAATCGATCGAACATACTTCGATCGATCGAACCTGTCTTAACAGCTTCCTCAAGTGTCTTTCCAAGCATCCTAGCGGAGCTAAGAGTGGGACCTCCTAGGCTCTTTATTGTTGGCTCAGACCAGTTTGTTAATTACCATGACCAAACTCTTTGATCAGCAAACTAACTAACTGGTCAGTTAACGTTTATTCCACTATAAAACGATAACTGAACTCCAACGCAAAAAGAACATATCCGAAGCGATAACTAGACTTGTATGGTGTACTAATGTCCCTCTACCGTCAGCATTCGTAATCATATTCAGGTAGTCAGATAACTGTTACTGTCAACCTGAATCATGATTACTTCTTGTATTCCTTGAGTCCCATTCACTACTCATGATTACCAAACATGTTGATAACTCTTATCAACAAGACTGTAGTACTCAGTAATTAACTTGGTGACATTCTCAAGGGAATGCTTACTCTGAATTAGAGGGTAAATACTATCTTGACAATATATGTTCACAACCCTATGGACATGACATACCCAAGATACCCAGGTGTTGATCTTCTATAGACCTCACTGATTGGTAAGTCAAAGCAGCCATATCCATAGTCTGTGTTCATAATCATCTCAAGATTGAGAACACGTACCTTATACAAGTTATGAGTTCCTATTGACTGTTGACAGCCTTAAGCGTCAATAGGAAAGCTCAGGTCCGTCAATGCACTATAAGCACTAGCATATCAACTAAGAGCTACACTCTAGTGATTGAGATTAATCACTCCATCCAATGGTAGTTAATTATGCTACAGTGTAGACCTGATGAGGTATCCAGTCTCATCATCCACTGTGACATATTCTAAGTATCAAAGAATAGTAATTCGTATCTCACTTGTGTGTATCTCATACACACACGAATTGCTTACTATGATACTTAAGGACAAAACAATCATCTCATGAAAGAAACATATACAATGAAATGTAAAGCTGATATCCATATATTATAATGCTAATGTCTCATACATAAAGTAATTGTTTGAGGGCACAAACCCAACAATAACATAGACCTCGCTGATTGTTAGTTGAACTATATAGAAAAGCGGTTTAATTCCTCTTGGCTCTTGCTATTTTTGGTGTATTCTATGTCACTTTAGAGAGTCAATCTATCTATGTGAGAATTTACTTGAATATGCATAATTTTAAGTTGACTTTATTTGTGCAATGTTTGTGATAAAATTTTGGTTTAGAAATGGGGATAAAGCAGCAAAATTATGAACCCTAACCCCTCAGTGAGAATAGGAGCATTATTATTTGAGCTCAGGTCCATCAAATCCAGATTTGTTGAGCTAAATGTATCCCTGAATACTACGTGATAGTCAAATGGTTCAAACTACTTGAACTCTGGATTTCTATGAACCTTTTCAGCCAACTATTTTGTCAATGAAAAACCACCTCTTCAACGTTTTCTTATCACTGCTGGTTGGGGAACAGTCCATCAAGCACAAGACGCCTGAAGCTAGTGACCATAAAAAGAAGTTTAAATGAAGAGATAGAGAGATTCAAGATAAGGTTAATTCTCAAACAGACCAGAATCATGTTGCTTCTAGATTCTACACAAAAGTTCTGCTTACTGCATTTCGATATTATAAAGAGCTAAGCGATATTATGTTTGCAAAGCTGAAGTTGTTGAAAATATAGATGTTGCAGCATAGTGCCCGATGCCATAAACTACTCATAACTAAAACACACTAAGTATATGAATTAACAAACGCGTAGGCCATTGACAGACTAGTTTTTATTACTTAATGGCCATGTTTGGAATCTGTACTTCCTCTCTCTCTCTTTTGGGGAGTGGATGTGGTCTCCATCACGTAAAACAAGAGGTTTCATCTGATGAAGTAAATAGGCTTTAGTATATTCATCTTCAAGACAGTAGTAATGATTCTAAGTACATACGTCTCCCTCTCTCTCTCTCTCTCTCTCACACACACACACACACACTCTTTCTCTCTCTCTCTCTCTCTCTCTCTCTCTCTCTCTCTCTCT
The DNA here is from genome assembly GCA_033977485.1 of Hydrangea macrophylla. Classification (NCBI taxonomy): domain Eukaryota; kingdom Viridiplantae; phylum Streptophyta; class Magnoliopsida; order Cornales; family Hydrangeaceae; genus Hydrangea; species Hydrangea macrophylla. The sequence continues at coordinate 39,326,308 of CM066990.1, forward strand.
CTCTCTCTCTCTGTCTTACTTTCTCTCTCACATACCCACACACGCGCGCGCATGCACACTCGTTAAAGAACCTTTCAACTGATATTTCCTTTATTAATTACAAAATAGTTGTCACTTCACTTTGTAATTCTAGTAATGAGATGATGTAGCGTATTTCCTTTACATATATCTATAGTATTAAGAGAGAGGATAAGGTATAGTTTTGGTTCTGTGTTTGTGACCTTGAAGATCATACAGTTTCTCTACTCCCTGATTGCTTTTTCCTTTTTTCCTCATGTTGGTCTAGAGGATAGGGGAAAATGAAAAAAACAAAAAAAAAATAGGAGTCCATTTACATTGGAAAAGTAGAGAATTTTTTTCCACCATGGACCTAAGTGTCACAAAAGCAAATCATTTTTTGCGATTATGTCATAAAAGCAAATCATTTTCTGTGAATATATTGTTGCAGAATTTAAGTCAGTATAGAGTAAGCCTTTCTATTTAAGTCAGAAAGAGCAATAGAGGGTGGAATTGGTTACCAGGGAGAGATGGTTTCTACAGCTATGGCTACACAGGTATGTATTGCTTGAAATTCATCACTTTATTCATGGTTTGGTTAATCTAATTGTTCTGTGGGTGTTACTTGAATTTTTACTTGACTGTTTAGATGCATTCATATTGTTGTTGTAGGCTTTTGTGCTAAGTGTGCAAGTTGATTCTGTGTGTGTGTATATGTGTGTGTGTGTGTGTGCGCGCGCGCGCGCTATGAATATATCTGTTAATTAGACTTAAGCCTATAAAATAAACATTTTTGTTCTTAGGTCCAACCCTTTTTTCTTTTGTCCTTGTTTTTTGACCCCCCTGACTCAATGAGCTTGCTAGATAGAGAAAGAGTAGTTGGTCTAGTTCCCAAAATTCATGAACCTAATAGTCATTGTGTTTAAGCATTTGAAATCTTACCAACTTCCTTGTACCAAAAATCTCTTAATCCGACAGACATCCCAAACAGACTCTAAATCTGGGATGTAATACAATTCTCTTTTAGAAATCTCTGTTTTTCTTTGGTATGCGTGTTTTTATTATTGTTTGTGTATTTGTGTGTGTTTATGAGAGGAGTTTGGTTTCGCTTTTTAAATTCTCAACAAGTGATATCAGAGGCACGGTTGGTGAGATCATGATGGGCAGAGCGCACGACAGCAGTGGACAGCAGCACGGTTTTTTTCTATAAAGAAAAAACATATAAAAAAAGAAGAAAAAATTGATGCAACAGTACGAACGGTGACGTGACGTGGCAGGTGGTAATTATTGTCTTGGATGATGAAGGCAATGACTTTCGGTGTACTAATTCCTTGTGAAATTTAAAGGCCTATTTAGTGGAGAGATGAGGTAGTGAGCTTCGACATCGAATGATTTTTCATAACTTTACAAGCGCAGAGGGTGAGAGCGAGGAGAGAAGAGAATGGTGAAGTGGAAGAGCGGCGACAATAGTGGAGGTGGGTCGAAGATTGAGAGTTGAGATGAGGGAAGAGAGAAGAAATCACATAGATATATATATAAGGAATATATGGTGTATATAAACTAGCTGTGTTTGGCATTTTATCGACTAAAATATAACAAACATAATAAGGCCAAATTAATAAAAACAATAATTTTCTTCGTCTCTATTTCTCAACAAGATCTAACAAGCAAGGTTTTGAAACACATACCGGATAGGAAGGTTTGACCGGTTCCGAAAACAAGCCGATTTAGTCCGGAAATCGTCTCTGAAACAAAAGCCGTTCTCTTATGTCAAAACCATCCATACCGGACGGTTAAGCCTGAATTTTTAAAAATCGCCGCCGATTTGAGGGAACCAGAAAGGTCGCCAACTAGATATGAAAAATACTCCATCCGTTCCATTTTATGTGTCCCCCTCTATGTAGCATGGATACAGACACGCGACACGGATACGACACGATACGGACACGCCTATGTGGCAAATTCTAAAAATACAAGATACGGACACGGCTAGGATACGACTAATAAATTATTAAATCTTTGAATTAAATATACAATTCACAGCAGGATTGTCAAAGTAGATAATTGTTGGAAAACCCCTCAACAAACTCTCAAAAGTTTTAAACTCCAATTGTTTTGACCATTTTCTAAAAAGGACAAAAAAAAAAATCCAAGTCAGTGCTCACACGGTATAAATACACGTACCATAGAAAATCCCATATGGAAGCCCAGCCCTCAAGCGCGCTTTTGTTGGTTTCATCCACTCACACCGTGTGAGTGGCTGTACCATATGATATCCAATTTGAAAATGTATTTTTAAACTTTAAACCTCCATAAATTTTGATCTACAACTCTGTTTTTTTACAAATTTTATACCATTGGAACCGTGTCGACGAGAGCTACAAAACTAGTACCATTGTTGATACCTTTTGAGCAAAAGAAAAAAAATCTATTTTTACATGCCATGTACCAGACGAACCTAATAGAATTTTCACATAGTATTCGTGTATTGGTTATTGAATTTTAACGTAATATTCACGTATGCCAAGTTGATATGTTGTGAGAAAAAAAAAACCGAATGTTCACTTTGTTGTTAATGAAAGTTTTAGTGAAATTTCACAAGAATTTTACATTTGTTTGGGTTGAAAAACTATGTTTTATAATTGATTTGTGAAATTTGATTTTTTTATTTTTTATTTAAACAAAATATGCATTGTTTAATATGAAAGAGAAAAAAAAAAAAGAGTGAAATTTCACTTGGCATATATGAATATTAAGTGAAATTTCACTGAACTTGTACATGACTATTAAGTGAAATTTTACTTAACTTGACATTTAAGGAACTTTTTAACAAAGTAAGTATCAATTGAGACCTTAAACTCTAGAGAGTTACTTTTAGCGATTTTTAGGATAGTTAGTGAAATTTCACTTGACACAATAAGTGAAATCTCACTGAACGAGTACACGAATGTTAAGTTTAACTTCAAGCTTTTCATGAAGAATGCATGTACGGGTTCAATGAATTTTCACTTAATATTTATATATGCCAAATTTATATGTTTTAAGAAAGAAAAAAAAAAAGACGAATTTTAACAAGAATTCCTACATTTGTTTTGGTTGAAAAATTGTGTTTTATAATTGATTATGAAATTTGCTTATTTTAACAAAATATGCATTGTTTAAAAAAAAAAAAACAAATCACCATGCCTATATGAATATTTAGTGAAATTTCACTTAACTCGTACATGAACATTAAGGCTTAGTTTGGCCCCCATTTTGGTGCTTCTCCTTTTTTAAAGCACAATTTCATGTTAATTCATTTGGTAACTAGTTTATGAGCTTTGCAAAAATGAAACTTAGGGCTTTTTTGGGGAGAGTTTTTAAAAGCTCTAGAATTGGATGAAATTTCACTTAATATTTTATGTATATCAAGTGAAATTTCACTTATTATTTATGTATGTAAAAACATGAAAATCTTTTTTCTCAAAACATATCAATAATAAATTGGGGCACTCAGCCATAGCACCCTAAAATTAATACAAGGCTACATAAAACCCAAGACCCAAATATTTAACTCAATAACCCCTTCTCCAACCAAAATGACCTAATTTGCTAAGAAACAGAAAATGCCATCTCCTCCTACACAGCAAAAGTGACAAGTACGATGATGATAGTGGTGGTGAGGATGGTGGTGGTGGTGGTGGTGCGATGGTGGTGTTGTGATTTTGTTGGTGCTTCGATGGTGGTGGTGCGATGGTGGTGCTGTGATGATGGTACTGATGCTCCAATTGTAGACAGAGGTGATGATGGTGGTGGTGGCGGTGGTGGTGCGATGGTGGTGCTTCAATGGTAGTAGTGGTGGTGCTGTGATGGTGGTGGTGATGACGATGGTAATGGAGGTGAGGATGGGGTGATGTCGACGGCGACGACGATGACAATGGCAGTGACAACGATGATACAAATGGTGATGGTGACGCGGTGCGGTAGTGGTGCTGGTGGTGGTAGTGGTGGTGCTGGTGGTGGTGGTGTGGTGCTGGTGGTGTTGGTGCTCTGATGGTGGTGGTGGTGCTGCTGCTGCTGCAAAATTCTGTTGTAGAAAACAGATAATATTATCTGTTTACAAAAATAGATAATATTGTGGTGCTGCTGGTAGTGGTTGTGGTGGTGCTGTGATCGCAATGGTTATGAACTGTGCTGTTATAGGGGTATGGTGGTGGTGGTGCGGTGGTGGTGGTGGTTGTGCAAAATTATCTATTTTCGAAAACAGATAATATTGTCAAAACAGATAATATTATCTGTTTTGTGGTGCTGCTGCTAGTGGTTATGGTGGTGCTGTGATGGTGGTGGTTGTGAACTGTTCTGTTATGGGGGTGGTGATGGTGGTGCGGTGGTGGTGGTGCTCTGATGGTGGTGGTGGTGGTGCAAAATTATCTGTTATTGAAAACAGATAATATTGTCAAAACAAATAATATTATCTGTTTTGTGGTGCTGCTGGTAGTGGTTGTGGTGGTGCTGTGATGGTGGTAGTTGTGAACTGTTCTGTTATGGGGGTGGTGATGGTGGTGCAGTGGTGGTGCGGTGGTGGTGGTGCTCTGATGGTGGAGGTTGTGGTGAAAAATTTTCAGTTTTTGAAAACAGATAATATTATCTGTTTGTTGCTCTGGTGGTAGTCATGGTAGTGCTGTGATGATGATGGTTATGAACTGTACTGTTAAGGGGGATGTGGTGGTGGTGGTGGTGGTGGTGCAATGGTGGTGGTGCTCCGATGGTGGAGGTTGTGGTGAAAAATTCTCAGTTTTTGAAAACAGATAATATTATCTGTTTGCAAAAACAGATAATATTGTGGTGCTCTAGTGGTGGTCATGGTAGTGCTGTGATGGATGTGGTTATGAACTGTGCTATTAAGGGGGAGGTGGTGGTGGTGGTGGTGGTGGTGCAGTGGTTGTGGTGGTGGTGCAGTGGTGGAGGTTGTGAAAAATTCTCAGTTTTTGAAAACAGATAATATTATCTGTTTGCAAACAGATTGTGGTGCTCTGGTGGTGGTCATGGTGGTGCTGTGATGGATGTGGTTATGAACTGTGCTGTTAAGGGGGGGTGGTGGTGGTGGTGGTGCAGTGGTGGAGGTTGTGAAAAATTCTCAGTTTTTGAAAACAGATAATATTATCTGTTTGCAAACAGATAATATTATCTGTTTGCAAAAACTCATAATATTGTGGTGCTCTAGTGGTGGTCATGGTGGTGCTGTGATAGATGTGGTTATGAACTGTGCTGTTAAGGGGGAGGTGGTGGTGGTGGTGGTGGTGGTGGTGCTGTGGTTGTGGTGGTGGTGCAGTGGTGGAGGTTGTGAAAAATTCTCAGTTTTCGAAAACAGATAATATTATCTGTTTCCAAACAGATAATATTATCTGTTTGCAAAAACTCATAATATTGTGGTGCTCTAGTGGTGGTCATGGTGGTGTTGTGATGGATGTGGTTATGAACTGTGCTGTTAAGGGGGAGGTGGTGGTGGTGGTGGTGGTGGTGGTGCAGTGGTTGTGGTGGTGGTGCAGTGGTGGAGGTTGTGAAAAATTCTCAGTTTTTGAAAACAGATAATATTATCTGTTTGCAAAAACTGATAATATTGTGGTGCTCTAGTGGTGGTCATGGTGTTGCTGTGATGGATGTGGTTATGAACTGTGTTGTTAAGGGGGAAGTGGTGGTAGTGGTAGTGGTGGGGTAGTGGTGGAGGTGCTCCGATGGTGGAGGTTGTTGTGAAAAATTCTCAGTTTTTGAAAACAGATAATATTATCTGTTTGCAAAAACAGATAATATTGTGGTGCTCTTGTGGTGGTCATGGTAGTGCTGTGATGGTTGTGGTTATGAACTGTGCTGTTAAGGGGGAGGTGGTGGTGGTAGTGGTAGTGGTTGTGGTGGTGGTGGTGATGCAGTGACAATGGTGATGGGGATGGCAGTGACATTGGTGGTGATGGTGATGGTGATGGTGATGGTGACGACGATGGTAGTGGTGTTGTTATGATGGTGCTGGTGGTGGTGCTAGTGCTACGATGGTAGACGTGGTGGCGATGGTGGTGGTGCTGCATAGTGGACACTGTGGCGAGGGTGGTAGTGCTTCGATGGTGGTGATGGTGGTGCTGCGATGGTGGTGATAATGGTGCTGTGATGGCAGTGGTGGTGGCGCGGTGGCCATGGAATGGCGTGGTGGCGGCGACGGTGACGGTGGCGATCGTGCTGGTGATGAAGATGACGATTGTGGTAGTGGTGGGGGTAGATTTGTCATAAAAACAAAAAAAATTAAAATGAAGGGGTTTAGCTTTAAAACAAATCAACACTTTGAGTTTATATTAAAAAATAACTTTTGTTGGGTTTTACAAACTATACACTAATTTTAAGGGGTTTATCACAAAATTTCTCTAATAAATTTAAAAAAAGACGACTTTTAACAAGAATTCCTGCATTTGTTTTGGTTGAAAATTTGTGTTTTATAACGGATTATGAAATTTGCTTATATTAACAAAATATGCATTGTTTAAAAAAAAAAAAAAACAAATCACCATGCCTACATGAATATTTAGTAAAATTTCACTTAACTCGTACATGAACATTAAGGCTTAGTTTGGCCCCCATTTTGGTGCTTCTTCTTTTTTAAAGCACAATTTCATGTTAATTCATTTGGTAACTAGATTATGAGCTTTGCAAAAATTGAACTTAGGGCTTTTTTGGGAGAGTTTTTAATAGCTTTAGAATTGAGTGAAATTTCACTTATTATTCATGTATATAAAAACATGAAATTTTTTTTTCTCAAAACATATCAACAATAGTACTAGTTTTGTAGCTCTCGTCGACACGATTCCAACGTTATAAAATTTGCGAAAAATAGAGTTATAGGTAAAAAGTTATGGATGTTTAAAGTTTCAAAACATTTTTCGAAATTAGAAATACTACGGTACGCTGCTCGCACGGTGTGAGCAGCCTTTGGAGAAGATGCGCGCGTGGGGGAGCGTGGGCGCGCGCGTGGGGGCGATAGTGGTTGTCATTGGAGATTCTATGGTGCGTGCACTTATACCGTGCGAGCACTAGCAGTCAACTTTTTGTCCTTTTTATTAAGTCACTTTCTAATTTGTATTTTAGTTTAATAAATAGTGTACTGAGGTACTTTTTGGTAAATGCCCCTTCTCAAAAACACCAATTGCTTATCCCCAATTTTACTATATTAAGACTATTGTTCAAAATTTTAAAAGCATTTTTAATGAGAGGCCACCATGCCTAGTTCACTCGCATGTCCAACCAGGCCAGCTGCGTGTCCAACACGTGCTCAAGGTGTATCTAGTGTTAAAAAATTTAAGACACGTTTTTTAGTGTGTCTGACACGTGGTGACGTGTGTCCGATGAGTGTCGGTGTCTGACACGGACACGATACGGAGACGGCACCCAAAGTGAAGTGTCCGTGCTACATACCCCTTTCCTTTTTAGGATGTCCCAAAATTATTGTCCACTTTCCTAAATTAGTATCCAAATTTTACTTAGTTTCTCAAACTACCTTTCCTTGCAATCAACACCAAAAAAAAAAGTGCAATGATTATGGGCAATTGTGGAAAATAGGTGTAGATTCTTTTTGTCCCCTTAAATAGTTGGATTCCCCTAGAGCGACACATAAAATGGGATAGAGGGACTAATAATTTAGCCACTAACTAAATAATGCATGCCCGGGGTTAAATATTGAATGCAACTGCAGCATATCCTATATGGTATTACAAACCAATATAGAGTATGCATTAATCCATCTAGCTCCTATGTCTATGGTTCAACTCAGCATATAACTGATCCAACTCAACAAATTTTAAATTTGTGAGAGGAGATAAAATCCCACATGGTATACCCAATATTTTCTCTTAACTCATGATTGGAAATCACTCAGTAGCCTCTCATTGCGATTCAGCACTCAGCAGCCTCGCCTCGCCACCGCCCCTCGCCGTCGCCGCCTGTGTCGCTGTCGAGGTCTCGTTTCCCATCTGCTCTCTTCCTTTGAATCTGAAAGTGGTATGATATCTTTTTCTCCTATTTCTCTCTTCTTAATTTTCTGAAAATTAAACTATCTGAATTTTTATTCATGAGTTTATGGGTATGGTATTCAACTATTCATGCTTTATGAGTTTACTAGTTTATGTGATCATTGTGATTTGTGATGAATTAAAGTTTACTGTTATATATAATATATGAATATGTGTGTAATATGTATATATATCATCCATTGAGCATATTCATTTAATTTTATATTTGATTTCTTATTTTCTATTATTGACAACACAAATCAAATAAATTGAAGTGGTCTTGTAAAAAATTAAAAATAAATATTGTTCTTTTCATCTTGTGTAGACTTTGGCTTTGTATGTGAAAAATTGCTTTATGTGTGTTCTTCTTCTGTACACGTGTTGATTTCTTTGACTTTTGAGTACTATGTTTACGTTATGAATTTTTTATGATTATATGAAAGTTTGGAAATCAAATTTAGAATTTTTTTTAGTGATGTTTATAATTATATATTATACCATTAATATTTTAAAATAAATATATTAATTACATAATTATGATTCACGGTTCGATTCTGTTTCCCCCGACGGTTGAACCAGTAACCCGTAATCCGAACGGTTCGATCAACGGTCTGGGTTTCAAAACATTGCTAACAAGGTAGGTCAGTGTAATTCTTACAAATAATGGTTAATTACATTTTATTCCCTGTGGTTATCCCTGTTTCATTTTACCCCTATGTTGTTTAAAAGTGGACACTTGACTACCCTGTAATTTCGGACTAAAGTAAAAATACTAAAATTTCTCTCAAAATAACTTCTCATGGGGAAATTAACCCCACATAGACAATTTACACCAAAATTAGCCCCACACAGGGGTTTACGTGTAAAAACATTAGTCCCCAGTGTTGAATGATGCTGCTAATGCCTTCCCTTTCCAGAAGGCTCAACTCAAAACCCTAGGTACCAAAACCCTCGCAAGTCTAACTCGGCTAAATTCAGCACTCAATCCTACTCTTTAATTTTCGTCTCCAAGGTACACATTCAGCTCTCTCTCTCTCTCTCTCTCTCTCTCTCTCTCTCAGTTACATGTTGATCTGGTAGTGATCCATTTCGGTTTTGGAAATCGTTATAAGTTGACATGTTGATTTGAATTTCTAACTCGATAAATATAATTCTTATTTACTAGTTTAGAAGATGATTCTGATTGGAGTTTGTTGATGCAAATTAAGTGTTTGATGGAATTCCTTGTAGATGGTTTTGTCTGATTTTTAACAAGAAGCTTATCTGGACATCTATCAACAATGAGCTTAGATCATGATATCGCATTAGGTTTCTAATCCAATCTTTGATCTGAAGAGCAGATGTGAAAGTTACATATTTGGTCCATAGATTGCTGTTTACTTGGAGAAAGCCTTTCCTTTCCATTGCGCACAATTGACAGAGTATGTGGCCTTAGTTTGCATTCTGTGACAAATTGGAAATGTTTCCTGTTTTCTTATCGTGTTTTCGAAAAATAGTTGGCAGCGGACCCTATTCAAAACTCGGGAATGAGTTAAGTTAAACAATGGGGAATTTGAGATGGAAAAAAGAAAATAGAAATTTACAGTCATAATTTTTTTTTTCTGCTGGTGGGTGTTGAGGACCTGAGGTTGAAGCCTCAGGGCCTGTTTGGAAATGCTAAAATAGGATGTGGTTAAGTCTCAGTCGCACTTTCTATCTAATTTTCATGAGAAACCAGGCTATTGTGGATGGACAAAGAACCAGTTTTAAGATAGATAAGAAATGTACACTCCTCAAACACTAGTATTATGGAACTAGCTCAGTTATGTATTAGACCAGTTTTGTGGTTCATAAGTGAGCTGGGTATATGGCTTCCCAAACAGCCCCTCACATTTGTGCTTACCACTCTGTAAAAGCATAATGAAGCACCTGTCTTTACCCTTTAGTCTGTACCAATTTCAAGTTAAGTTTGGCTCACTAATTCCATTTGTGTTGTACTGTTTGATTGCTAATACCAAGCGCACTTGGTTAGATTTTAACTTCCTTTACTTGGCACTACATTACTTAGCTAGCTATGGTTGTTTATAAACATTTTCATTGTATCTTGTCAGGTATTGGCAGTGATAAATGGGAAGCAGAGGAGTTATTGGTGATAAATGGTCTATGAGGATTCTGTGGTTATGTGCAATTGGAAGTGCCGTCGGTATGAATTCCATTCCGCCTCTTGTTTTATTCAAGAAATGCAATTTGATCTTTTATTTGGAAAAATTCTGCCGATCTACAATGACAGTTGCTTCAATTATTTATTATTCTTACTTTCCCATTTGCCACATAAATTCTATCATGGTTGTACTTGTTGGGATCGATCAATTCATGAGTTGACTCGAGTTTCATACCATCCGATGTGAATGGCAATTTGTAATTTTGAACTTGGACGTTTTTGAACTTGTGCTACAATCTTGTTTTGTTCATTTTAAGCACTGTAGAAGTGTTCCAAGTTCTAACATGTCTAAAATTTGCAGTACTTTTTTCAAAGTGGAAAAAATAAAATGAATCTTACAATTCACAATACGATGTGATTCACAAATCATAATTTTGGTCAATCAATTTGCAATTTGACGACCATGAATTTTATTTTCTTGTTTAGGCCTTTATATGGTTGCTGTAGAAAGGCAAACACAGAACAGGGCACGGATGATTGCTGAATCTATGAAGGCAATGGAATCAAGTGGAGACGGTGGTGAGAACGTCTGAATGCAAACTTGCACGGATCTCAATTATTGGCTTCTAGTTATTTCCTTTCGACTAAGTCCCATTTTTACTTACAACTCGTGTACTTTGAGTTCCGAAAATTTGAACAATGAGTCTCTTGAGTGATCTTTTCATGTAGAAATATTATCTTTGTTTTGATCCTTGAACGATTAAGGTAGCATTGAATTTACAGTCAAAATGGCAACTGGTAGAAATGACTGGACCCTATTAAAAGATTTCCCCCCAATGAACTGTTATCAAATTTAGATAGCACATACAGGATATATAAACCTTTGTAGTTAATATCGTGGAATGGTTTGCATTTATGCTTACTTTCAGAGTCTGTTTGGAAAAGTAAAAAATGAACCATGTTAGTCCAAGTTTTTACTTTTTTATTTTTATTTTCTTCTTGTGAGAATCAAACTGGTGTTGGTTTAACTACAAACCAGAGAATTATTGGACTGTGCAAGAAATTGCATATGAATTGCAAAACTAATTCTTTGCTTTCCCAAACAATCTCTTAGTTTTGTTTGAAAAACAACGTAAGTGCAGACTGGCTTACATGGAGCAAAGCACTACACCCATGAGTCCATGACCCGTGCACCCTCAAGCAGTGAGGTTAATAAAAGATAATGCGAAATTATAAAAGAGAATTGTGTTGCATCCCAGATTTAGAGTCTGTTTGGGATGTCTGTCGGATTATGAGATTTTTGTAAAGGAGAATTTCTCCAATATGGATTTTTCAAAAAGTTGTTTACCATTCAGTATTGTTGCGAGGAAAACTGATTTTTCAGCTTTTGGAAAAAATGTCCAATTTGCTGATTCAAAATTAATCTGTTTTATCAGGTTTTTTTTTTTTGAAAATTTTAATGCATTCTCTCTCCTTAAATGAATATGGTGTGTATAATTTTTCATTATTTTAGTTATACCTAATTATTCATTTCACACTCTCTCTCCTCAAATGTGGAGAACCAAAAAGGATTTCCCAAAATAGAGAACTATTTGGGGAACCCATTGGAGCTCAAAAATGCACTTTGATTTTCCAAAATAGCTAGAAAGTGAATATGGATAATGTGGTTGGAGTTTGCTCTAATTTCTCTAAATTATGAGCCCTCCACCGCCTCATAACTTGACAAGGCAACAAGGTAAGAAAGACAAGCCCAAAAACCAGAATCTTTGACCCAACCCAACAAAATAATTTTCGATGAATTCCAAAAGGTTTTTGCTAAGTTGTCTTATCGGCCTTCAAGAAGTCACAAGTTTAACTTGCGACATCAAAAACTTGATAAGTTACAAGCTCAACTTGGGACTTCAAAAAGCTTTTGAATTTGAAAAATAAGTTGAAAATGTGATGGCTATGGAAGATAAGACCGCCCATTTGATGAGTTTGGATAAAAAATTCCACAAAACAAAGGAATTCCCAGTGGCAACAAGTTCTTTAAAGTTAAAACACAGTATTGAGAAGACTTAAAAGCTATGATAGGATTACCAGTAAAAAAAAAAAAGCAATGATAGGATTTCTAATAAAAAAAAAAATCTATGATAGGAAATTAGGAATTTAGCTGCCCGAGTGAAACCAATTAAATGCCAAAATCCATTTAAACAGGTCCTTGATTTTAAACCAGAAAACAATGATTCTTTTTGGAGTAGAGGAAAGGACATGTTTCTTGTGGACAGGGACAGATGTAGAAAATTGGGAGAGGGGAGTTTACGGGGGTTCGAGGGCACTGTCTGAGGCGATTTTTTTGGGTCTATTTATACATATTTTTTTGGACGGATGAAAGAATTAGAAAACTTAATATTGAGTGACTCCAAATGTACTATAAAATGACACATTATTTTTATAAATTGAGACTAAAAGGTTGAATGTTTTATACTTGGGAGAGGGGCTTAAGTGTAAAATAGAGAGTTTTTTTAATTTAAAAGGGGGGCTTAAGTGTAAAAATATACTTTTCTAGGGTATATTTGATATTTCCCCCCTTGCCCTTCTACACATCCGTCCCCACTTGTTGATATATCAACATAAAATTGAAAACCACTCTCCCCACTCTACCCATATGGAGACCAAGGGGGGCCATCAGCCATGGCCCCTCCAAAATTTTTGAAAATTTGTGGGATATATACGTAATTTTAACATTTAGAAATTAATTTAAAAATTGTCCCTCCAAATTTTAACATTTACAACATAAGCTATTCATAAAAAGTCAATTTAAAAAATCAAAAGCTCCAAGGCCACAATTTATTTTGCAGGACAAATCTAAGGACACAAGAAATCGAACTAATAATCCTTTTTAATTCAATAGTTCGTTTATTGGTCGGGCAAATAGTGCAAACTTAATTGTCAATAGTAATTTAATAGTTCTCATATGGAAGACTATTTATTTCATGGGTGTGGCATAATTGTCCCCCATAATAGTGAAGTGGAAGAGTAATACTCCATTACCCAGCTCGTGAGACAAAAATTGTCTAAATCTGATCGAAAAAACTACTCTTTCGACTCTCTGTCTCGCACCAAAAATATGTATAAAATAAACCAAAAAATTTCACCTCAAGAGTACTGCTCCCAAGCCCCCGCATGAAACTTGTTCAATAGCGGACCCAAATCCATTAAACTTGTCCCCAGACATAAAATACTGAGTCTGCCATTGAATGCATCAAAGCACCAATTTGGCTATGATAGGAATTTAGCTGCCAGAGTGAAAACAATGAAATTCCAAAATCCATTTAAACACGTCCTTTATTTAAAACCATAGAACAATGATTCTTTTGGAGTCAAGGATTGTTGGAAACTATGCATAAGCAACTAATATATCAGTGACTAAACTTTAGATCAAAGCATGTATAAATACGTGGTCAGAAAAACAAGTTTACGTTCCACACACCGTTGTCTTGTGGACTACAACGTCTTGTTCTTGTAGATACTACGATCTAACAATTGAAGTACAACTCAACTTCAATTGTTCTGCAGAATATATGTATATGCAATGCTCTCAATTGACTCTAGAATAGATGAAGAAGAGGAGATAAAAATCTGTGAAAATCTATATCAAACTAACTATCTATATTGCATATATAGAGGCGTCTATTGGATAAGAGATGTCTCTCTACACAAATGGTTGTGTCCCAACACCTATGCACTAAGTATATAACTGTATATACACGTTTATCAGCCATTAGAACAATAGAAGTTCAACAAAATTCAAAATTTTTACATGAAAAGTTATGACTCTTCACAAACAGGGTCCACTCGACCGGTCGAACGAAGCCCGTTGATCGGTCGAATGCCCCTTTGCTAGAACTTGTTTAAAACTTCATATAGCCGTTGACCCAGTTGACCGGTTGAAAACCCCTCTACTAGGATCTTGAAACTTACTGTTCCAAGAATTTCCCTAAGCATTAAGCCAGTCCATAGTGATCCTAACGATCCCCTTGAGCTTACAGAAGCTCCTATTCACACCTCGAATCTAACAATCTTCCACATGTGAATGATTATGGCTAACTAAACAAAAATGAAATACAATAAAAATATGAGAGCAATTCACTGATTTGCGATGCGTTAGGAGAGTGCCTTTTGGACTTGAACTTTCCCTTAGTGAATATCTACTAGATTTACTCGGTGACATAGTGTATATTAAGTATTGAACTATTCAACCTTTTAGTGTAAATCAACACTAGATAATACACACCACATATCCTTATACATATTAATTCATTCGGTTATGTTCATTTTAGCCCTGAACAAGATCCTTATTCATGAGAACTCTTAGAGAACCAAGCCTTTGAAGTTCTCATAGAAGTGACACCACTTCCATTCTCATATAGTTGATACCAATTAAGAGTACTATCATTACTCATTAATATCATTAAATGTAAGTACATGACCTCAACAAATTTTTTTACACACTTGAACAATATACATAAATGATGCCATAATGAATTTGTGTTTACAACATGAACTTCCCCAAATAGTTTGCTTATTGAACCTAGATCTTGGGATCTCCAGTCAGCTAGGTTAGGTTTCTGCCAGGTTATTCAAAGTATTGGCTTTAGGCCCATTCCTTTCGTCGTATACTACACTTGATCTCTAGGCAATCCTTTTATAAGAGGATCCACAATGTTTTCCTTTGACTTAACATAGTCAATCGTGATTACACCACTAGAGAGCAGCTACTTAATTTTGTTGTATCTTCGTCTTATATGCCTTGACTTGCCATTATAGAGGACATTCTTAGCTATGGAAGATGCCGCATTGCAGTCACAATGCACAACTATGGCCGTTATCGATTTCGGCCATAATGGAATATCTTTTAGGAAGTTCCGAAGCCATTTTGCTTTCTCACCCGCCTTGTCTAAGGCTATGAACTCTGATTCCATAGTCGAACGTGCTATGCACGCTTGCTTAGTTGATTTCTAAGAAATCGCAGCTCCACCTAAAGTGAATATATATCCACTTGTGGACTTAGTCTCTTGACTATCTGAAATCCAATTTACATCAGAATATCCCTCTACCACGGGTGGGTATCGTGTGTAGTGCAATCCATAACTCATAGTATGCTTTAGATATTTTAACACTCTCACAAGAGCAACCGAATGACCTTTTCCCGGATTGCTAGTGTATCTAGCAAGCCTTCTCACTGAATATGTAATATCCAGACGTGTACAATTCATGATGTTCATCAAACTCCCTATTACTTATGAATATTCAAGTTGAGATATGCTTTCACCCATATTCTTCCTTAACTTACAATTGGCATCAAATGGTGTTACAACTGGCTTGCTATCCAATTGTCCAAACTTGTATAATATTTTCTCAACATTATGCGATTGTGTGAGAAGATATCCTTCGAAAGCTTGTCTTACTTGTATGCCAAGAATAACATTGGCTTTATCCATGTTCTTCATGTCAAAGCTTGAGCTTAACATTATCTTGGTTTCATTGATTACTTTCTTATTCGTTCCCGTAATAAGTAAGTCATCAACATACAAGCATACAATAACACATGAGTTTTTAAACTCCTTGATATATGCACACTTATCGCATTCATTGATTTTGAAACCATTTGATATCATGGTGTGGTCGAATTTTTCATGCCATTGATTTGGAGCTTGTTTCAAACCATAAAGAGACTTGACGAGTCGACACGGTTTATGTTCTTGTCCCTTTACAACAAACCCTTCCGGTTGTTCCATATAGATATCCTTATCTAAATCTCCATTAAGGAACGTAATTTTCACACCCATTTGATATAATTCTAGGTTATAGACGGCGGCTATAGTGATTACCATCCTAATGGAAGTAATCCTAGTAACCAGGGAATAAGGATCAAAGAAATCTATTCCCTCTTTTTGTCTATAGCCTTTTGTGACTAGCTAGCTTTGTACTTATCTATGGTACCATCGGCTTTGAGTTCTTAAAAATCCATTTGCAACCAATTGGTTTACCACCCGGAGGTAAGTCAACCAACTCCCTTATATGGTTTTGCATGATGGAGTTGTTGGGTTTGTGCCCTCAAACCATTAGTTTATGTATGAGACATTGACATTTTAATATATGGATATCAGTGACACGAGAAAAATCTTGTGCGCTCTTGTGCAACACCCAAGTGTAGGTGATCGTGCAAGTAATACTGGATAAGTCCAGGTCGATCCCACAGGGAAGGAATAGGGAGAATGTCTACTAAGTTATAACCTAAAGAAAAAGAAAATAAGAATATAGAAGTGAAGGTTCTACGAATCCTAATTAATTAAAGTAAACTAAATAATAAACTAAACATAAAGAAACATAATAATTAAACAACTAAATTAAAGGTGTTGGAAACATATGAACTAAAGGTGTTGGAAATACGAGAATCCACATTAATCCTAACCATCTACCATGCATACTCATTAACGTTCGATGGAGTTCATTCCTCTTCAGTATTCCGTATTTTTCTAAAGATAAAGAATCAATAGCCCTTTCATGACCGGGACTACATCATCACAAGTGATTTAAAATACTTGGAAGACGGTTTAAAACAATGGTAATTACTTGCACTCTAAATGGTTTTAGCATTCAAAGTGGTTTTCAAAAGTCATTGAAGAAAATAGCCTTAAGGCTTTAAGTTCTAAAAACTGTTGTGACAAACTGAGCTTATAGGGACAATTTGATGACAGATTTCTAAAACAGAAAGTCATGGAATACTTAAAAGAATCATCTCAGGAATTAACATGTTCGATCGATCGAAGCGCTCTCGATCGATCAAACATCTTCATCCTTCAATCGATCGAAGTGCCTTCGATCGCTTGACTATCTCTGGTTCGATCGATCGAAATACCTTCGATCGATCGAGCCCAAGGGTTCTAAAGGTTGCATGGCAGAGGCTGGGATTCAATATATCATCACATATTTCCAACGTCTAAACTACGGAAACATAATAAAACTAATACAGGAATAACAAACTAGAGTAATCATAGCATATAAACTAATAGCAATCAAATAACAAGGATTGGAAAGAAAAACCTGGATATAATCTGAAATAAACTTGAAAGAAACATGAAAGAAACTTGAATCTTCAATAATCTTCAGTAAATCAATGAAAAGGATGAAGAATAATATGAATCTAACCTAATCTACACCTAATCTAACCCTAAAACTACCTAAAACTGCTGTTTTTCGCGTTCTGGAGCGTCCCCCTTTCGTCTGGCGTCAAAACGACGTATATATAGGGTTCCCACAGAGTTTACGCAACTTTTGGGTGAAAATAAGGTTCGATCGATCGAGCTCAGTTCGATCGATCGAAGGTTCGATCGATTGAACCCTTCTTCAATCGCTTGAACTCTTCTGATTTTGACAGCATTGCACCCCGATGGGAGAATGGCCATAACTTGTTACTCGGACCTCGGATTGACCTCCCGTTTGCGGCCACGCGACCGTAACTCAAAGATCTACATTTTATATCTCTGGGAAAATCTTCCAAATCTGAAGTCTTATTTGTCAAAATTGCCATTTTCTCAGCTGCTTCTGTTGTTTTATCCACCAGAATCACTTTCTTTACAATGTTTGCTTTCCATAACCTGTAAAATAGTGTAAAAACACATGTTTGAGTCTCAACATCATAGAAAACACTTAATCATTGATATGCATCTAAATATAGGGACTTGGGGATAAAAGTATGCATAAAAGACCGTGTAATACGCTATAAACATACACTTTTCACCACGAATCACACCCCCCAACTAGCTCGTTGCTAGTCCCTAGCAATGAAGCGAACTACAACAGTGTTTATTTAACTCTAAAAATGAAAACAAAATCAATTAAAATCCTAACTCACTTTCGCAGGAATCGCGATTGCATTTAGCGTATGCAAGAAGCCTTTAAACCCCTAGGTTCCCCCTAGTGGACGAGTGTTGTCTCGTGAGGGTTTGCAGTGAATCTACCCACAAAATTCATGTTTATGGTAATGGTTCTAGTTAAATGTTTTCAAGAAATTTTTCCTCTCATTTAGCAATATAGTTAAACTCAACAATCTTATGAAACTCTCTAGTAAGCCATAGCAATGCAACACACATTACAGTTAATCTACTATCAAAGTCATTAGAATGTTCCATACCTATTAATCTTCAAGTGTGTGTGTGAATGGACAACCAAAATACAAAACTTTAATTTCAAAGCTTGCATAACCTAAGACACTATCAAGACGTTCATTTTGACTCAACTCTCACCGGGGTTACACTCTTAAGATGAAATCACTCTGAATTAGGTGTAGTAATTATCACTCATGATATAGAAGCTATAAAGAGTAAATATAAACGGAATCTAATGCTTCTCATATCTAAATAGAAAAACGGACATTTTATAGTGCATAAAGTCTCATGAAAGGATACTTTTCACTAGAAAAGCGAGATACCGTGGAGAACCCTCTTATTACCTTAACTTCAAATCCAATTTACTTAAAATCATCAGGACTTTGAAAAAGAGGTGTTAGATTAAGAAGAAAAAGGCTCGTGATATTCAATTGGGTCAAATGATGTGATTGGAATGTCTACTATAACTTTTCAAACTTCCCACATCTCCAATCTCTCTCTTCTTCTTTTCTTTTATTTATTTTTTTCACACTCTTCTTTTCATTCTTTTTTTTTTCTTTTGTAGCAACCATTGGCATTTTTTTTTCTTTTTCTTCTCATGCTTTTCTTTTTTTTTTTTTCATTTTTTCTTTGCCAACATTCCCTTATTCACACTAACATACTTCTTGTCAATGTAACACATCCCAATCACACCTAAATAAAGAACTGAGGCTCGAACTCCTAATTTGGAGTTAGGTATAGACTTTAGGATTATGAAGACAAGGCGATTATGATAAGCTCAAGAGGTGAAGTAAAGGAATAGCATAGAGGTAGGCCAAGGCTGTATTATCCATGTATGGTCAAAAGATGGCCTAAATCATCTTCTAAGTTAATAGGATAATTCATTTTAGTAAATTCAAGAGCTCTAAAGTTTGGTAAATCCTGAACGTTCTCTTCTAGTGATCAGTCAAAATGAAGAAGAAAAATGAGACTTTCAACGAATTAATACGCTTTTCAAAAAGTAAGAGTAATTTTATAAAACCCTCAAAAACAAAGAATGGCACAAAAGCTCACTTGGGTTATTAGTCTCCACTACAGTCTTTCAAGACACCTAAGCTATGCTTACTAATCCATTTTAGCTAAGTACAAGGTTGTCACAACGTGCTCAAAGTATTTGAAGATTAAAAAGCATAGAACATACTATAACTAAGATAGTAAAGAAACTACCATAGTATATCACATACTAATAACATACAGAAAATAACACTAATGCATCATAACTAACTACATTAACTATGAGAGAAATACAAGAACCATTAAAAATTTCAAATTTTTTTTTTTGCAATTTTGATTTACTAAGTCATGTTGCTAAGCAGGTATATTGACACGAAACCATAAAAAGAAATAAACGAGGCATGCAATGACTCACTCCCCCCAACTAAAACTAAACATTGTCCCCAATGTTCTAAACTATGCACATGGACATGTAAAGTAAAGCGAGAGAAGGAAGGATGTTACCTCGAGGCATTAATATCCAATTTTTTTTCAAGTTACCTGCAAAATCATTAGTAGCAACAAGGAAAAATAGAGAACATAATATAACAACTCAGTTAATAAATTCGGTTAATCAAGATACTTATCATAAAGTAACAACCGAAATTTTTGAGGATCTTCCCAGTGAAATAATTTAACAATGACAAGACTTTTGAGATCCTCATAAAAATGCAACTCCCCCCAACTAATGTCAGGCTCAAGGTCAGAGGAGATGATGCAAAACCAATGGCTTCCAAATTTGTTGGGCATAGTTATAAGAGGAATACCACACTTTTTAGGAATTATATGCAAGAAACGATCTTTGGTGTTGGTATTTCCTATAACAGCCTCTATTTTAATACTAAAAACGGGGGGAGGCCATGGTTCAATAAAAGGGGTAGGGTCGAAGTGATGTTCTAATGAAGCTTCACCACCCTCCGCTTGTCCTAGAACAGAATCTATGGAGATATAATCATAGGAATTGAATTTCTGTTCCATGCACATGGTTTTGGACTGGACTTGGATAAAGCTATCTATTTGGACCTCAATGTCATAATCACTCAAGATGGTCAAGCAGTCTAGAAGATTGCTAGCTTCTTGTTGAATTTTAAGATCATCTAAAGTGGGCCCAATATTTTCCAAGTCTTCTCTCAAAGAATTTTGAAAGTTAAAATTTTGTGAAGAACATGTGCTAGTATCCTTACCATCCTCTTTCACAACACAGTCTGTTTGTTCACGAATGGGGTACACATAACATTCAAGCTCAGGACGAGAGCTTTGATTGACAGCAAGGATAGGTGATGGACAACTTGGTGCACCTCTTCGGTCGAAAAAGGTGAGGGTTCATGAATATCACAAGAATCTAAATCAGATTTAGATTTTTCAATTATGTCCTCTCTAGGGTCACTTTCAAAGGTAGGGGTAGAGTCAACAGGGGACTCTTCCTTTCCTAATTGCGTGCAATCTCCTAAACTCTCATCATCTTTTAAAACCTCATTCTCATCCTTGTAACTCTCCTCACTATATATGTCATCTATTGTGGTGCTCTGGACAAAGAGATTGTGCAGTGTTATCCAGGCAGTGAAGGAGTTGATGTCTGGGGTTGTATGTTGAGGAGAAGATGGTTCTACAACTGCATGCTCAATGGTTTGGTTTTGGAGTTCTTGTTGGGTTATCACTTTCTCAAATGAGTTGTTAACCTCACTCGGTATAAACCCGTCATTGTCCTCTAATTCCATTCCATTGTTAGTGTCTTGAAATTTAGGTTGTAGCGTTGAAGGACTGGTATAGTCTTCTAAAGGTTGGCTATCAAATGCTTGTTGATATCTAGCTCCTAATTTATCAATTGCACTCTCTAGCCTTTTCATTTCACTAAGCAGCAATTCTAACATACCATTATCCTCAACTTGGTTATTCTCCTCATTATAACTATATGAAGTTTCACCCCATTGTTGTTGGTAATAGTCCCCTTCCCATTGTGTTTGTGTGCAAGACTCCCCAGAAGAAAAGTCTTGGTGCATTTGGTAATCGTGGGAACTACTACTATATCCTACACTATCATTTTGGTTATATCCCCATTGCGATTGATAGAACTCTCCAGGTGGAGGTTCTTGATACGTTTGATAACATGGGGGACTAACACGATGGTTTTCCCATTGTGGTGATTGGTAGCACTCAGGTTGATAATGTGCATCATATGTGGGTGCTTGCCAACTCGGGGTATAGTTCTCATTACCTAATGTGTACCCATTCGTGGTATTTGTGTTGTATGGAGGGTAATATGGATAAGACATGTTTACCCAAAATATTTAAACAAAAGAAATTTTTTTTTTTCTTGTGAGAGAAAAAGTCCAATGATTTTTTTTGTTTTTTTTTGTTTTTTTTTTTTTTTTTTTTTTTTTTTTTTAAGTAAAAGAAGAAAAATGAAAAAACTTAGTAAAATCCTAACCTAGTTGCCTTCCCCGGCAACGACGCCAAAAACTTGACACGAGAAAAATCTTGTGCGCTCTTGTGCAACACCCAAGTGTAGGTGATCGTGCAAGTAATACTGGATAAGTCCAGGTCGATCCCACAGGGAAGGAATAGGGAGAATGTCTACTAAGTTATAACCTAAAGAAAAAGAAAATAAGAATATAGAAGTGAAGGTTCTACGAATCCTAATTAATTAAAGTAAACTAAATAATAAACTAAACATAAAGAAACATAATAATTAAACAACTAAATTAAAGGTGTTGGAAACATATGAACTAAAAGTGTTGGAAACACGTGAATCCACATTAATCCTAACCATCTACCATGCATACTCATTAACGTTCGATGGAGTTCATTCCTCTTCAGTATTCCGTATTTTTCTAAAGATAAAGAATCAATAGCCCTTTCATGACCGGGACTACATCATCACAAGTGATTTAAAATACTTGGAAGACGGTTTAAAACAATGGTAATTACTTGCACTCTAAATGGTTTTAGCATTCAAAGTGGTTTTCAAAAGTCATTGAAGAAAATAGCCTTAAGGCTTTAAGTTCTAAAAACTGTTGTGACAAACTGAGCTTATAGGGACAATTTGATGACAGATTTCTAAAACAGAAAGTCATGGAATACTTAAAAGAATCATCTCAGGAATTAGCATGTTCGATCGATCGAAGCGCTCTCGATCGATCAAACATCTTCATCCTTCAATCGATCGAAGTGCCTTCGATCGCTTGACTATCTCTGGTTCGATCGATCGAAATACCTTCGATCGATCGAGCCCAAGGGTTCTAAAGGTTGCATGGCAGAGGCTGGGATTCAATATATCATCACATATTTCCAACGTCTAAACTACGGAAACATAATAAAACTAATACAGGAATAACAAACTAGAGTAATCATAGCATATAAACTAATAGCAATCAAATAACAAGGATTGGAAAGAAAAACCTGGATATAATCTGAAATAAACTTGAAAGAAACATGAAAGAAACTTGAATCTTCAATAATCTTCAGTAAATCAATGAAAAGGATGAAGAATAATATGAATCTAACCTAATCTACACCTAATCTAACCCTAAAACTACCTAAAACTGCTGTTTTTCGCGTTCTGGAGCGTCCCCCTTTCGTCTGGCGTTAAAACGACGTATATATAGGGTTCCCACAGAGTTTACGCAACTTTTGGGTGAAAATAAGGTTCGATCGATCGAGCTCAGTTCGATCGATCGAAGGTTCGATCGATTGAACCCTTCTTCAATCGCTTGAACTCTTCTGATTTTGACAGCACTGCACCCCGATGGGAGAATGGCCATAACTTGTTACTCAGACCTCGGATTGACCTCCCGTTTACGGCCACGCGACCGTAACTCAAAGATCTACATTTTATATCTCTGGGAAAATCTTCCAAATCTGAAGTCTTATTTGTCAAAATTGCCATTTTCTCAGCTGCTTCTGTTGTTCTATCCACCAGAATCACTTTCTTTACAATGTTTGCTTTCCATAACCTGTAAAATAGTGTAAAAACACATGTTTGAGTCTCAACATCATAGAAAACACTTAATCATTGATATGCATCTAAATATAGGGACTTGGGGATAAAAGTATGCATAAAAGACCGTGTAATACGCTATAAACATACACTTTTCACCACGAATCAATCAGCTTTACACTTCATTGTGTATATTTCTTTCATGAGATTATTGTTAATCCTTAAGTATCATAGTAAGTAATTCATGTGTGTATGAGATACATAAAAGTGAGATACGAATTATTATTCTTTGATACTTAGAGCTTGTCACAGTGGATGATGAGACTGGATATCTCATCAGGTTTACACTATAGCATGATTAACTACCATTGAATGGAGTGATTAATCTCAATCACTAGAGTATAACTCTTAGTTAATATGCGAGTGCTTATAGTGCATTGACGAACCTGAGCTTTCCTATTGACACTCAAGACTGTCAACAGTCGATAGGAACTCATAACTTGTATAAGGTACATGTTCTCAATCTTGAGATGATTATGAGCACAAACTGTGGATATGGCTGCTTTGACTTATCAATCAGTGAGGTCTATAGAATATGACCTGGGTATCTTGAGTATGTCATGTTCATAGGGTTGTGTGTTGGGTTTATGCCCTCAAACCATTACTTTATGTATGACATTAGCATTTTAATATATGGATATCATTTTTACATTTCATTATGTATGTTTCTTTCATGAGATAATTTTCAATCCTTAAGTATCATAGTAGGTAATTCGTGTGTGTATGAGATACATACAAGTGAGATATGAATTACCATCCTTTGATACTTAAAGCTTGTCACAGTGGATGATGAGACTGGATATCTCATTAAGTATATACTGTAGCATAATTAACTACCATTGGATGGAGTGATTAATCTCAATCACTAGAGTGTCACTCTTAGTTAATATGCTAGTGCTTTTAGTGCATTGACGGACCTGAGCTTTCCTATTGACACTTAATGCTGTCAAACAGTCAATAGGAACTCATAACTTGTATAAGGTACGTTTTCTCAATCTTGCGACGATTATGAACATACACTGTGGATATGGCTGCTTTGATTTACCAATCAGTGAGGTCTATAGAAGATCAACACCTGGATATCTTGGGTATGTCATGTTCATAGGGTTGTGAACATATATTGTCAAGACAGAATCTACCCTCTGTTTCATAGTAAGCATTCCCTTAAGAATGTCACCAATTTGATTGCTGAGTACTGCAATCTTGTTGATAAGAGTTATCAACATGTTTGGTAATCATGAGAGGTGAATGAGACTCAAGGAATATAAGAAGTAATCATGATTCAGGTTGACAGTAATAGTTATCCGGCTACCTGAATATGATTACGAATGCTAAAGGTAGAGGGACATTAGTACAACATACAAGTCTAGTTATCGCTTCGGATATGTTCTTTTGCGTTGGAGTTCAGTTATCGTTTTATAGTGGAGTAAACGTTAACTGACCAGTTAGTTAGTTTGCTGATCAAAGAGTTTGGTCACGGTAATTAACAAACTGGTTTGAGCCAACAATAAAGAGCCTAGGAGGTCCCACTCTTAGCTCCGCTAGGAAGCTTGGAAGGGCACATGAGGATCATGTCAAGGCAGGTTCGATCGATCGATCGAAGGAGTCTCGATCGCTCGAGCTTTGTTCGATCGATCGAATACACTTCGATCGCTCGAAGGTTAGGTCGGTTCTGGGAATCTATAAATAGGGCAGCTGCGCACTGAAGGTTTTTTTTAATCGTCGTTTTGAATGTCAGAAGCTGCAGAAACTATTTAGGTTTCCCTAAACCTTTCCCATCCTCCCTGTTAAGGTTCCCACCAACCCTATTCCTTCCGGCAGGCATCCACAGGAGTCATAAAAGTGAAGACAGCCTAGTGGAAGTTGCTGCACCATCAAGGAGAAATAAGTTTTCAGAATTGGGTTCAAGACCTGAGGTATATTTCTTCTCCCTCTTGTTAGTACGCATCTATGGAATTGACGGGTAGTAGATCCTGGGCTACCAATAAGTTTTTATAACTTGACTTTTCCGCTGCGCGTTTAAACTTTTATTTTAAACCGGTTTTTTCCATCATTGTGAACATATATTATCAAGATAGAATCTACCCTCTGTTTTAGAGTAAGCATTCTCTTGAGAATGTCACCAAGTTGACTACTGGGAACTGTAGTCTTGTTTTATCAACATGTTTGGTAATCATGAGAGGTGAATAGGACTCAAGGAATATAAGAAGTAATCATGATTCAGGTTGACAGTAACAGTTATCCGACTACCTGAATATGATTATGAATGCTAAAAGTAGATGGACATTAGTACACTATACAAGTCTAGTTATCGCTTCGGATACATTCTTTTGCGTTGGAGTTCAATTATCACTTTATAGTGGAGTAAACGTTAACTGATCAGTTAGTTAGCATGCTGATAAAAGAGTTTGGTTATGGGAATTAACAACTGGTCTGAGCCAACAATACAGAGCCTAGGAGGTCCCACTCTTAGCTCTGCTAAGATGCTTGGGAAGACACATAAGGATCTTGTCAAGGCGGGTTCAATCAATCGAAGGTGTCTCGATCGATTGAAGTCTTGGCGGGTTCGATCGCTTGAAGGTGGTTTGATCAATTGAAGCCACTTCAATTGCTCTAACATTAAGTCGGTTATGGGAATCTATAAATAGTGCACCTGAGTCTAAAAAAAAGAGTTCGTCATTTTTATATAGCAGAAGCTGCAGAAACTATTTTAGACTTCCCAAAACCTTCTCTATCCTCCATATTAGAGATCCCACCATCTCTAGTCTTTCTGGAAGGCATCCGTAGGAGTCATAAGGGTGCAGACAACCTAGTGGAGGCTGCGGCACCATCAAGGAGTTTGAAGATTTCAAAATTGGGTTCAAGACTTAAGGTATAAATTTTTGTCCTTTCTCTTTAGTACGCATCTATGGAATTGACGAGTAGTAGATTTCGGGCATACCAATAAGTTTTGTAACTCAATATTTCCACTGCGCGTTTGAAAATAATTTTAAACCTATTTTTCCTTCAATTGGTAGCAGAGACATGCTTGTTTGGATCTGTAGATGCGTTTTGGAACACTAGTTTTGATTTGCATGCTGATTTTAGGACTTTTTTCAAAACTGCATCATCACAGATCGTTTCTGCAGTGTTTACGCAGCAGAATACAAATATATGCTTGCATTGGATGCATGATGGATTTGATCAATCGAAGTAGTATCGATCGATCGAACTACGTCTATTCTCAAGTGATCTAACTAGTTTTGATCGATCGAACTTTGGTTCTGTTCGATCTATCGAATGGTGTTCAATCGATAGAGAGCAATTATTTCTCCAAAAGTTCAGTTTACAATTTTAAAGTTTTTAAAATGTATACTTTAATTTTTTTTTTATGCTGTAAAATTTTTCAAACCTTGTTGTGAAACTGAAAGTTGAATCGATTGAACTATGTTCAATCGATCGAAGGTTCGATAAATCAAAACTTTCTCGATCCATCGAAGTGTAACAGAGAAGTGAGATGCTATTTTGAGTTCTAATTCAGTGCATAAAGAGTTTATGTATTGTGTGAATCAATTAGGGGTTCCAATAGTTACACATATTTGTTATATATGCATGGATTTGCGTACGACTAACCCTTTTGCAGCAAGATTAATCTTCTATCTCCCACAGAACTAAGATCAAAGTTTTAATTTTGTATTAAGATGTTTTGTGATTGGTGGATGATTGTAAATTGTATTTATTTTTGGTTTGGTTTTAAGGCATGTGTAGAGGGCGCTGCGACTTCAATCCTACGAAAAGGAAAGTCGCACCGGTTTTCCTAGCCTTCTCTATTTTCTTGTTGTTAATTTCTATTTCTAGATAAATTGTAAGCTTCAAAAGAAGCATATGAGCAATGTAATAGAATTAGAATATACATGAAAATGGAAGAGCAAGCCATTGTCCATGAAGATGGAGCTAGAGGCGATCAAACCAATGAAGAGGTTCTATGGAGATAGAGCCATGGGAGATAGAGGCATATAAATGCCTTTGTTTGAATTTTAGTTTTTTGTTTTATGTGCTTAGTTGTGATTGACATTTAATTATATTATTACTGCTTGCATGCACGTAAAACAAGTTTTCTAAAATAAATCCAAAAACGATTTCAACGCATTAGTAAACATTGGATGTTTATGGGTAATGTGTGGAAACAATTTTTTCAAAAGCAAAATCCTTTACTACCAAATCTAGTGGGAGAGGGTCTTATTAATAACACCCATGATCTTCTATTAACGTTTCATTGTAAGATAAGTAGTGCATTCTGTGTCACCTCGCCAGGGGTGATCATTCCATACGAAGGGTACACTACTCATTGGTTACTAGATGTGAACTTCCTATGGATAGGATCAATCAGACGTGTTAGAGGGTGACCACTACACAGAGGCGCTACTTGAGGCGGTTGTGATTGGATCCTAGTTAATGGTACACACTAGCTAAGCTATGGATAAGGGATCTCGCACGGAGCATTATTCAGAAACTTAGAGATCAAAAGGGTTTGGGAGTCATTACTTGTTTTACAAGAGTTGCATAGAGGGCAAGTCATGATTAATTGAAAGATTGAACATTGACCACCATACAGAGGCTTTATTCTTTCGTTTCGATATTCCGGTGACTTTGTTTTAAAATAAGAGTTTTAAGGATTCTTTTATTTCAAACTGTCTTTTGATTTTTTTTTCAGTAAATCATAATGTCTGGATCTACTTTTAGTCCACTTGCCACGATACTCACTCAAAACAAGTTAACTGGAAATAACTACACAGAATGGAAACGAAACCTTGACATTGTATTTACTGCGGAGGATCACATATATGTCCTCACCACCCTATGCCCCGAAGAATCCACTGCAAATGCTTGGGCAGCTGCCAGACGCAAGTTTGATAAATGGAAGAAGTCAAATGGAATGGCCCGTTGCTACATTCTAGCATCAATGGCTGGTGTGTTGCAACACCAATTCCAGTCGAACAATTCAGCCAGTGAGATTATCGAATCCCTGAAAAAGATGTTTGGGGAGCATGGCAGGCCTGCCAGGCAGGTAGCTATGCAGAAGATAATGAGTGCAAAGATGTCGGAAGGGACTCCAGTCAAAGAACATGTTTTAAAAATGATTGGTTATTTAAACGAGCTGGAGACCCTAGGTGCCAACATCGATGCACAGACCCAAGTTAATATGATCCTCAATACACTATCACCGCCATTCGCTCAATTTAAACTGAATTATAATATAAATAAAATGGATTTTTCATTGAGCAAATTAATGAGTTCTTTATTGGTAGCGGAAGGGGTGATCAAACATGGGGGCAATGTTCTGAATGTTGAGAAAAGCTCTTCTTCTTTCCGATCTACACCGAAAGGTAAGAAAGGAAAGAAGAAGGTTGGCACTAGTGGTCCAAGTGTTGGACCGGTCCCTAAGATTACAAAATCCAAGAGCAAAGGTAAGGGCAAAGGGAAGGTGTGTGGCCAAGGCAAAGGAAAGTGTTTCCAATGCGACGACAAGGGCCACTGGAAGAGGAACTGTCCAGAATTCTTAGCTACAAGAGTTCAAGGTATGATTGAACCACATGTGATTGAAGTAAGTTTTATAACGGATACATCAAACACTTGGTGCATTGATTCTAGTGCGACTAACCATATCTGTAATTCATTGCAGGGGTTCAGATCAACCAGGAGGTATAGTGATGGGGAGATCATACTTACTCTAGGTTCTAACGTAACCGTATCTGCTGTTGCTATAGGAGTTGTAGTTTTAGAATTTCTTGTTAGGAAACTGTGTTCCCAAAATCTATTGACAGCGCGTATAAGTTGGTACTGCAAAAAAATTACGTGAAAACTACAATAACCCTACAAGGGCGGAACTAGGGTTACCTTAAACTGCTAAAACGGATTGCTGTAGTAGACGAATCGAGAACACGGGCTCGATAACAGCTCACAATCTTCTACCGTATTCCTTTGCTGCCAGAATATCGAACTGAGTGTGGGCTCTTTCGAAATCCTTTATGTTTCTGCTCTCTCTTTTTACGCTCTCTTTTCTATTCCGAGTTATAATACTCTTGATGGAAAAACACAAACTGAAGAGAGAGCCAAAGCAGCATATATATAGGATACGATAGGGACCATAAGAAGTCAATAAGTAATAGGCTTCCTTATGGAATTAGGAAACCCTAATTCGAACTGAATCAGATTCCTATTTCCATAAATTATAATTCATACCACTAAAGAATTATAATTGCACTCCTACCCTTATCTCAAAAATATATTTCAAGCTCCATGTTATTAAATGCTTATTATCTCCCCATGTTAAGATTATAGATATCCATTAATTAAATATAATTACTAACAATCATATTTAATTAATTTCTTAAAATTCCTTGAGATCCTCTGCTTAACTTATCTGATATGTCGGATACAAAATTCACCTGCAGGGTTTGACATAATCAAAACTTATAAGCTTTCTCAAGGGGATATCATCAATTCCAAAATTGAGACATGGATTCCATCATTAATTAATATCCACCACACAATTAATATTGCCACCCAATCCAATGAGATATTGACCCATTTAAGGATCTCATCCTTTTAGGGATCAAAGTGTAAATATCAAATGTACATGTCTACAAATAAACTTAGGATTTAGAGCATAAGCACTCATAATAGCCATGAGGTATTAATTATCTTATAAGTCAGTATAAAGATAATTACCCCAAGTCAGTCCCGTTTAATACACAAAGTGTACCTGCATAGTGAGTTGAAACTATACCGTTTTCCGTAGTCAAGACAAACCTACTACAATACCATGCTGCAGTCCTACCGATGGTGTGTCCAATCCCATCTAAGACTGTAAACCAAAATCTTACATTCTATAATATTTGATGGCCTGATCTTCCGTGTGTAAGCCGAACTCTACACACCAAACCACCTACTATATAGAATGAGAGACACACATTTATAATATTAAATAAATAATATAATACAAACATTGTCCACACAGATTCTCATAAAAAAATAGATTAACTGATTTTATTAAATGAATAATAAATCAACTACATAAAGCATGGCTTTTAGTATATATCCCTAACATTTCTAGACAATAAAGTTTTGATTTTATCAGATGTACTTTACGTCCCTTCAATAAGACGTAATTTAATTTCAGTTTATAATTTATCGAATAATGATTATTCTTTTCATTTTGAAACTGAAGTCGTGATTAAAAGAAATGGTTCTTTTATTTGTTCTGGTGTTAAATCAAATGGTTTGTATGTGATTACTCCCAATACTTCTAAAGATTCTTGTATGGAACTTAATAACTCAGTGGTAACTATACCATCTAAAAGAAAGGAACCTTCCACTAATCCAACAAAGCTTTGGCATATGAGGCTTCACAATATCAAATTAAATAGGATTGGCAGACTAGTCAAAGAAGGGGTCTTAGGCAATTTGGTTCTCAAACCAATGGAAGTCTGTGAGTCTTGTTTAGAGGGTAAGATGACCAAAAGGCCCTTTCCCGCAAAGGGTAATAAGACCAATGCATTGTTGGAATTAGTTCATACTGATGTGTGTGGACCAATAAATATTAGAGCAAGGGGTGGTTTTGAGTATTTCATTACATTTACTGGTGACCACTCTAGGTATGGATATGTGTACCTAATGCAGCACAAGTCTGAAGCCTTTGAAAAGTTCAAAGAGTTTAGGGCTGAAGTGGAGAAGCAATTGGGCACACATATCAAGGTCATTCGATCTGATCGAGGTGACGAGTACCTCTCTAATGAGTTTATTGATCACCTCGTACAGAATGGGATTCTATCATAGTTGACTGCACCTGGTATGCCTCAGCAGAATGGTGTAGCAGAGAGTAGGAATCAGACTCTTTTAGACATGACTAGGTCAATGATGAGTTATTCGGATTTACCTTTATTCCTTTAGGGATATGCTTTGGAAACCATTATGTACATACTAAATCTAGTACCAAGCAAATCTGTTCCCAAGACACCACAGGAGATGTGGATTGGGCGCAAGTTTTTTTGCAACATCTCCGGATTTGGGGGTGTTCAACACATGTACTGAAAGGAAAGATGAGCAAGTTGGATTCTAGATCAGAAGTATGTTACTTCGTAGGGTATCCAAAGGGTACTTATGGATGGTATTTTTTTGATCCAAGAGAATAGAAAGTGTTTGTTTGGACAAATGATGTTTTCTTGGAAGATGATTATGTCATGAACCATAAACCTAGGGGAAGGATAGATCTGAGAGAAATAGAAGGAGAGCCCTCAATTCAACCCACAGTTAATAACGATGTAAATCAAGAAAATACCACTTCTTCACCTATTTTCGCACCAGTACCTCGTCGTAGTGGGAGGATTATCAGCCAACCTGATAGATATATGTTCTTAGGAGAACTTTTTGAAGCTATTTCCATAGAATCTGAATTTGATCCTACCACATATAAAGAGGATGTAGACTCAGCTCATTGGGTTAAAGCTATGAAGGCTGAATTGGAATCTATGGATTCTAATCAGGTCTGGGATCTTGTAGAACTTCTAGCCAATATTAAACCCATTGGTTGTAAGTGGGTCTACAAGAGGTAAAGAGGATCTGATGGAAAGGTTGAGACCTTTAAAGCTAGGCTTGTAGCGAAAGGTTACACTTAGAGGGAGGGCATTGACTATGAGGAAACCATCTCGCTCAAGTCCATCAGAATACTCTTATCCATTACTGTATGTCTAGATTATGAGATTTGGCAGATGGACGTCAAGACTACATTATTCAATGACAATCTTGAGGAGGACATCTATATGCAACAACCAGAAGGGTTCAATTCTGGTGGGAAGGGTAACTTGGTATGCAAGTTGCAAAAGTCCATTTATGGGCTTAAGCTGGCATTCAGGAGTTGGAACATATGTTTTGACCAAGCAGTCAAATCGTTTGGTTTCATACAGAATCTGGGTGAACCTTGTGTATACAATAAGTGTAAAGGAAAAGTGGTGGCTTTTCTTGTGCTCTACGTTGACGACATTCTACTCATTGGAAATGGTGTAGCAGTATTATCAACAGTCAAGGTTTGGCTAGCTAGTACTTTCGATATGAAGGATCTAAAAGAGGTGAGCTATATTATTGGAATAAAGCTCTTTCGGGGATCATAAGCAAAAGATAATGGGATTATCTTAACCTGGTTATATCGATAAGGTGCTAACTAGGTTTTCAATGGATAATTCAAAGAAAGGTTTGTTACCTTTCATGCATGGTTTAGCGTTCTCCAAGGACCAGTGTCCAAAAACACAGGAGGAGAGGAATCGCATGGAAGGAGTTCCCTATGCTTCGACAGTGGGAAGTCTCATGTATGCAATGTATTACACTAAACCAGATATCTGCTTTGTCGTTGGCATGGTTAGTAGATACCAATCGAATCCAGGTCCAGAGCACTGGACAGCCATTAAGCACATTCTTAAGTACTTGAGAAGGACTAAAGATTACATGATTATGTACAGTGGTAGTTAGTTAATTCCAGTGGGATACACTGACTCAGACCTTATGTCAGATAAAGATTCGAGGAAGTCGACGTCCGATCATCTCTTTACCTTGGGAGGTGGTGCTGTCAGTTGGAGGAGCATTAAGTAGAAATGCATTGCAGACTCAACTATAGAAGCTGAGTATGTGGCTGCTTGTGAAGCCGCAAAGGAAGCTGTTTGGCTCAAGAAGTTCGTTATGGAGCTCGAGGTGGTACCAACGTCGCTGTTACCTATTACGCTTTATTATGATAATAGTGGGGCAGTGGCACAGTCCAAGGAGACAAGGAACCACGAGAATGGAAAGCACGTAGAGCGGAAATATCATCTAATCCGAGATATTGTTCAACGTGGAGATGTGACTGTCCCTAAGATTGCCACCAATGACAATCTTGCGGATCCGTTTACTAAGGCCTTGCCACAGAAGGTCTTTGATCGTCATCTAGATAGTCTAGGTCTCAGATGTAATCCTGAATGGTTGTGAGTGCAAGTGGGAGTTTGTTGGGTTTGTGCCCTCAAACCATTACTTTATGTATTAGACATTGACATTTTAATATATGGATATCAGCTTTATACTTCATTGTGTATGTTTCTTTTATGAGATGATTGTTAATCCTTACGTATCTAGTAAGTAATTCGTGTGTGTATGAGATACATACAAGTGAGATACGAATTATTATTCTTTGATACTTAGATCTTGTCACAGTGGATGATGAGACTGGATATCTCATCAGGTTTATACTATAGCATGATTAACTACCATTGGATGGAGTGATTTATCTCAATCACTAGAGTGTAACTCTTAGTTAATATGCTAGTGCTTATAGTGCATTGACGGACCTGAGCTTTCCTATTGTCACTCAAGACTGTGAATAGTATATAGGAACTCATAACTTGTATAAGGTACATGATCTCAATCTTGAGATAATTATGAACATAAACTATGGATATTGCTGCTTTGACTTACCAATCAGTGAGGTCTATAGAAGATCAACACTTGGGTATCTTGGGTATGTCATGGTCATAGGGCTGTGAACATATATTGTCAAGATAGAATCTACCCTCTGTTTCAGAGTAAGCATTTCCTTGAGAATGTCACCAAGTTGACTATTGAGAACTACAGTCTTGTTGATGTAGTTATCAACATGTTTGACAATCATGAGAGGTGAATGGGACTCAAGGAATATAAGAAGTAATTATGATTCAGGTTGACAGTAACAGTTATCCGACTACCTGAATATGATCACGAATGCTGAAGGTAGAGGGACATTAGTACACCATACAAGTCTAGTTATTGCTTCGGATGTTTACTTTTGCGTTGGAGTTCAGTTATCGTTTTATAGTGGAGTAAACGTTAACTGATCAGTTGGTTAGTTTGCTGATCAAAGAGTTTGGTTATGGGAATTAACAACTGGTCTGAGCCAACAATAAAGAGCCTAGGAGGTCCCACTCTTAGCTCCGCTAGGATGCTTGGGAAGGCACACGAGGATCTTGTCAAGGCGGGTTCAATCGATCGAAGGTGTCTCGATCGATTGAAGTCTTGGCGGGTTCGATCGCTCGATGGTGGTTCAATCGATCGAAGGTTCGATCGATCGAAGCCACTTCGATCGCTCGAACATTAGGTCGGTACTGGGAATCTATAAATAGGGCAGCTGCGTCCAGAAAAAAAGAGTTCATCATTTCATATAGCAGAAGCTACAGAAACTGTTTTAGACTTCCCAAAACCTTCTCTATCCTCCATATTAGAGATCCCACCATCTCTAGTCTTTCCGGCAGGCATTCGTAGGAGTCATAAGGGTGAAAACAACCTAGTGGAGGCTGCTGCACCATCAAAGAGTTTGAAGATTTTAGAATTGGGTTTAAGACCTGAGGTATAAATTCTTGTCCCCTCTCTTTAGTACGCATCTATGGAATTGACGGGTAGTAGATCCGGGCATACCAATAAGTTTCGTAGCTCAATATTTCTGCTGTGCGTTTAAAAATAATTTTAAACCTATTTTTCCTTCAGAAGTCCACCTCACTATTTACCACTTCTTGCCAATAAGGCGCTTCGGGTGTAATCATAGCCTCGTTAAAGTTTTGAAGTTCACCTATGGTAACTAGTGTCACAAAATCCGATTCAAAAGAAGTAGCTTTCTTAGCTCTTTTGCTCTTTTTAGGAGCAACTTTGATTCATTGTTCTTAGAACTTGAAGAGATCTCTTCAATACTTCTTTTAGGTGCTGAATTTTGTCATCCTTCCCTAAAAGGAAAGATGCTTTGAAGAACTCAACATCTATCGATTCCACGAATGTGTTGACATGAATGTCTACATTTTCAGACTTTACCACAAGGAATCGATATACAACACTATTATTAGCATAACCGAAAAATTCACAATCTACGGTCTTAGGTCCTAGTTTCATTCATTTAGGAAGCAGAACTTGTACCTTACCTAGACATCCCCACACTTTGAGCTTTTTATATGAGGGCACTCTTCCTTTCCAAACTTCATAAGGAGACTTATTAGTCTTCTTATGTGGAATTCTATTAAGAATAACATTTTTCGTAAGAATGACATCCCCCCAAAAGTTGTGTGGCACACCCGAGCTATTTAGCATAGCATTTGCCATTTTCTTGAGGGTTCGTGTCATGACCCATCCTGCTACGCGCAAAAATTGGACACGTGGCATGACACCAAGGCTTATCCAATTCCATTAAAGTAAATAGCAACATAAAACATAAGTAAAATCCATTAAAATCAGAGTTATAATAAGTTTTGCACAATTGAAACACTTAAGGAAAATATCTTGTTTGAAAACAGCAGTCCAGTCAACTGATCGAGGGTCCGATCGACTGGAAATGCAAGATACAGAGAACTAGAAATTCACAGACCCTAACACAGTCGATTGTGTCAGGGACTCAGTCGACTGTGGGCTCAAAACTTCAGTTGACTGACATCATCCAATCGACTGTTTCTTTCACAGAAACAAAAATCAACAATTCCAACAGTAGTCCAGTCGACTGTGTCGGGGACCCAGTCGACTATTTTTTAATATATAAAAGCAGTGTCTAAAACAAAACAGGAATCCAGTTGGCTGAACATGATCCAGTCGACTATTTCTTATCAGATTGTTGACCA
This sequence comes from Hydrangea macrophylla, assembly GCA_033977485.1. Lineage (NCBI taxonomy): Eukaryota > Viridiplantae > Streptophyta > Magnoliopsida > Cornales > Hydrangeaceae > Hydrangea > Hydrangea macrophylla. Next base: position 39,362,286 of record CM066990.1, read on the forward strand.
TTCTGCAGAATCCAAACCAAGGGTCTCCAAACCAATTCCAACACAAACACAATTGATATATCCAAGATTATCCAGCCATGAAGTCAGTCTGCCATGTCACCAGGAGGTACGAGTTACCTCGATAACGGCACCAGTAGCCGAGCACTCCCGAGGTGTTCGTCAGGACTGCGCGATTCGTATCAATAGGCCGGGCATGAAAGGCCGCGGCATCTCGTGGACCTGGCCTAACCAGCAGTTTCCTGAATCATCTGAAAGACTGCAAGAAAGAATGTGGCAGTTTCCTAAACCACTTAGGAAACTCTCCCCAAATCATACAAATCAATTATAATTAGATTAGGCTTCCTAATCTGACTGACTTACCATATAAGGGTGGACTCTTGTGCCTATAAAAGAGCCCACCTACCCTGTCTACAGGGACCCCGAAAAGAACTCTCTAGCTAATAGGCATAGAACAGAGAACTTATTCATATGGATATACCCGACCAGTATTACTGGTAGTGCCGTTCCTCTTTGTTGGCTCACCAGGCCCGTCGGTGATCTGCTAGGAAACGCGCACAGACGCAACCGTGGACGTAGGTCACCTCGTTAACGGGACCGAACCACATACAACTTGTTCTTGTCTTTTTCTCTCTCTACACCCTTCTTACTAATTTTCGGCATCATCAGTTTGGAGCCGTCTATGGGAATGACAGAGTTTTTCACCAACAAATTCTTGACTGATCATTATGCTGCCTAGAAGGAATAAGAAGGCCACTACTCAGCCCGGTCAGGAGGATTCGCAGCCTGGGCAATTGGCTGCCTCCATGACCACTGAGCAGATAACGGCAGCGCTGGCACAACTCTTGGAGGGCCAGCGCCGAACACAGGAACAAATGGAGGCGCTTTTGGCCCGGCAGGAAAAGCGCCTTGCACCAGAAGATCAGCCCGAGAAAAGCGCTCCCGTTTAGGATACTGCTCGGGCACGAAGGCGAGTTCGTTCTGCCCCGGTGTCCCCACCGGACTGGGAACACCTCAATGATGGTGAGCGCAGCCAGGCGACCAGGCGTTCACAGAGGCGAGCTCGGCCCAATCCTCGCCGGGTAGAGGATGCCAGAACCATCATCAACCGATGGCGTGCGACCAGAGGGGAAGAGCCAGGACGGAAGGCCCAGGAATCAGCCAAAGACCCTCTGGCCCTGAGCCAAGGGGATCTTAGGCACACGATTTCTCAGACCCGAAGCCGGGTCTTATCCCCAAGGTCGACGCGCTTTGAAGAAGAGGCCTTGTCGTCCGATCCGACCTACCGCACGGATGTAGAGAAGAGAACCGGGGGGGATGACGTCAAGGCCCAGTTCGAACAACTACAGTAGCAGATTGAGAGGTTGAGCTACAAGTCCGGCCACGACCTCACCAACACGGAGACAGAATCACCCTACACCACTCGGGTGACGCAGTTCCCTATCCCACAGAAGTTCAAACCCCCTCACCTCAGCTCCTATGACGGCACAGGGAGTCCGGTGGACCACATTTACACTTACAAGGCTCAGATGGCACTGGTCACCACTGTGGACGAGCTACTATGCCTGGACTTTCCCAGTACCCTCAAAGGGCCAGTAGCACAGTGGTTCCATGCTTTAAAGCCCCGGACAATCGATGACTTCAAAGCCCTCAGCAAGCTGTTCATCAGCCAGTTTATCGGGATGCTCGACCTGTCGTAACCGGACACTCAGCTGCTGACCATCAGGCAGCGCAAGGGGGAGTCCCTGAGGGAGTATGTGGACCGTTTCAATCAACAAAGGCTTCAGATCCGCAATCTCAATGAAACGGCCGCAATTATGGCCTTCTGTTCGGGAGTTCAACACACCAAGGTTGCCACGTCATTTGATCGCGACCGACCGGCAACCTGGTGTAGCTCTCGGAGAGGGTCGGAAAGTACATAGACACTGAGGAGTTCCTAAAGGCGAAGCGTGCCAGCCAGGCGGGAGATGAATCCCCAAAGGCAAGCGCAAGCATGAAGGATTTGAGAAGGGCTCGGGAATGAAGCCGAAGCAAGATCAGAAGGATGTCCGGGGTCAGCCCCCATTGCTTTTACACCCCTTTCTCGGCACATACAAGAATTCATGGCCGCGACCGAGGCGCAGAGGCTGCTTTAGTAGCCAGCAAAGCTTAAAGCCCCACCCGGGAAGAGGAATCGGGAAAAGTTTTTCCATTTTCACAGAGATCACGGCCATAACACAGAAGACTGCTTCAAGTTAAAGATGGAAATTGAAATATTGATTGAGCAAGGACATCTAGCAGAGTACATCGCAGCATACGGATGGCCCGCACAAGGAGCCCAAGCTCCCTGTCAACTCCAGCCTCTCGGTCAAATTAATGTGACCTCCGGAGGAATGTCAGGCGGAGGGGATTCATAGTCGGCACGAAAGAGGCATGCTCGGGTGTCCCGGGCGGATGTCTGGTAGGTCCAATCCACCAGCTCCTCCCCAACTGACGTTCTGACGTTCACCTCCGATGACTTGCAGGGTGTCCACTGCCCCCATGATGACCCACTAGTTGTGACGCTTTTTATAGCCAACTTTATGGTCAAGAGGGTGCTAGTGGACACAGGCAGCTCGTCCGACATTATGTTCACATTGGCATTTGGATCAGCTCGGGATCTATAGGGATCAGCTCCGGCCAGTCGCTACTCCCCTGGTTGGATTCAATGGCTCCAGCACACAACCGCTTGGGATAATCGAGCACCCAGTTCTCATGGGAACCTACCCTCAGCAAGCTTCTGTGCTGACAAATTTCGTGATCGTGGAAGCCCCGTCGATCTATAATGTCATCCTTGGGAGGCTGACCCTCAATAAGGCCAGGGCAGTCGTCTCCACTTACAGCTTAACAGTGAAGTTCCTAACTCCACAGGGACCTAGAAGCTTGCGGGGAGATCAAGCTACCGCCCGGAGTTGCTATGTTAGCTCATTGCGTCGGGGGGCTATCACCGAAACATTAAACATTCAGGAGATGGACCCCCGGGACCAGAATGACACGATAGGTCCGGTGGAAGAATTGGAAAGAGTGATGTTGAATCCCGAATACCCAGACTGCACGGTCAGTATCGGTACCCTGCTGGAGCCCGACCTGAAGGAAAAACTAACTCAGTTCCTGAGGCAAAACCAGGACGTTTTCGCTTGGAGTCATGAGGATATGGCTGGGATTGACCCCTGGATAATGTCCTATCATCTTAATGTCAGTCCGGATTGCCGACTGGTGAAGCAGAAGAGAAGGGGCATGGCCCCCGAGAGATAGACAGCGGTAGCCGAAGAGGTGGAAAAGCTCCTGAAGGCAAAGTTCATCCGAGAGGTCCACTATCCCGATTGGTTGGCTAATATTGTTCTGGTAAAGAAAAGTAACGGGAAGTGGAGGATGTGTGTGGACTTCATCGACCTCAACAAGGCTTGCCCCAAGGATTGCTATCCGCTACCCAGGATAGACCTCCTTGTGGATTCTATGGCAGGTCACTCACTCCTCTCGTTTATGGACGCCTACTCGGGGTACAACCAGATCAGCATGTACCCCGGGGACGAAGAGAAGACTATGTTCATCACTGATCAGGGGACATATTGCTACAAGGTTATGCCATTCGGTCTCAAGAATGTCGGGGCCACCTACTAACGCTTGAACAACTACATGTTCAAGTACCTGATTGGGAAGTCTATGGAAGTATATGTGGATGATCTGCTGGTCAAGAGCCGGGACGAGTCCGACCACCTTGAGCATCTGGCCCGGGCCTTCAGCATTTTGAGAAAATTCAGGATGAGGTTAAACCCGGCCAAATGCACCTTCGGCGTCTCATCTGGGAAATTTTTGGGCCATCTAGTTAGCAGACGGGGAATTGAGGCAAACCCCAAAAAGATCAAAGCCATCATCAACATGCGGTCGCCCAAGTCGACGAATGAGGTTCAGAGCCTAGTTGGACGGGTGGCCGTACTGAACAGATTTGTCTCTCGAGCTACCGACCGGTGCCTGCCATTCTTTAAAATCCTCCTCAAAGCGTTTCAGTGGTCAGAAGAATGTGAAGAGGCGTTCTAAGAACTCAAAAAGTACTTGGCGTCCCCTCCTCTACTCTCAACACCCATGCCGGGGGAAGAATTGTTCTTATACTTGGCAGTGTCACCCTCAGCGGTCAGTTCGGCACTCGTTAGGGAAGAGCACGGGATACAATTCCCAGTGTACTGTACCAGCCGGGCATTACAGGGCGCAGAGAGCAGATACTCTCGTATCAAAAAACTGGCATTCGCCCTCATCACCTCGGCCAGAAGGCTCCGTCCGTACTTTCAGGCCCATGTCATTGTGGTCCTCACAGATCAACCTCTCCGTAGAATCCTCAGCCGTCCAGACACGTTCAGGAGGCTCGTCAAGTGGGCATTGGAGTTGGAAGAATTTGAAGTGATCTACCGACCTCGGACTACCATCAAGGGACAAGCCATAGCAGACTTTCTGGTTGAGTTCACGTATCCAGAGGACCTAGTTGAAGAGTCTGAGCCACCGGCCCTACCGCCCGGGTTACACTCTGACATCCCTACCTGGGTATTGCATGTGGACGTTTCATCGAATCAGCAAGGCAGTGGGGCAGGAATTATCCTAACTACCCCCGACGGCATCCAGCTCGAGTACGCGCTAAGGTTTGGGTTCCGTGCCTCCAAAAATGAGGCTAAATACGAAGCCCTATTGGACAGATTACAATTGGCCATTTCTATGAGTGTGCAACAGGTCCAGGGATACAGCGATTCCCAGCTCCTGTTTTGTAGCCTCAAAAGCAATAGGATCTATAGTTGAATATGGAATTTTTGCAAATATGATGCTATCAATATGGGCTGGTGTAGGTATTTGTCATCCGGATGTAGGAAAATTAGAATGTGAGCATGAAGGAGACCGCGTTTTTGGAATTCAATCGTGTAGACAACTGAAATTTTTAAAAACTGCAACATAAATTAAAATCCAATTTAATAAATCGAAAGTATAGATGTTCGGCTAAAAATGTAAAAACACTACAATCTAAATACTATGTATCAGAGGAATGTGGTAGAATTGGGAAGGATGTTGAGTTGTAAAAAACCTGCAAAGGACTTACTTCCAACAACTCTTCCGAACAGGTGGTTTTTCTTTAAATCATTAAGCATTTCATCAAGTTTAATCTTGAAAACTCTATCCAAACTCTATCCACTACATCAGGTCTATCTTCAGGTCCTTGCCCAGGTATGTCATCATTAAGAAAAGCCTTAATTTCAGGCCACTTGGGATTGCAAGTAAATGTTATGAATAAATCAGGAAAACCTGTGCTTCTACAAATTGCCATCGCATCGTGGTAGTTCTGCACCATGTACCTTGGTCTGCCGGTGAAAGTAAGAGGTAGTATGACTCGTTTGCCTACATTTGACGCATCAGTGTCTCCCCTAAAAATTGCATCCTTCAAATCGCTATACAATTCTGCTCATAATTTGGATTGGTTTCTTTGTACCCATGCAAGTTGTGTTTCCTCTATACATTTGTAGCAATCAACTATGTATTGTTGGAACAATCGTCCACCACGTACTAAAGTTTGCCCCTCATTTGACCTTTGCTGCAATCTGAAGGCATAAAATTCCCTCATTGTTATACTATCACGGCTTGCACTTCCACCATTAGGAAGTCTTTTTTTAATACCAAGTTGAAATCCATCTTCTCCGTATGGGAACAACAACGGATACTGCATTGCCATAAAGCTTGGGTGGAGTTCACTTATCCTTTGCAAGCCCCTAGAATGTCTATCAACGATGATGTCACATTTAGTATTTTCAATATTAAAATCTCCTACAACCACAGCAGCAACATCTAAAGCAGTTGGCAAGTTGTAACGCCTCCCATCAGTATCCCTTGATCCAATAAGTCTGATGCTGACAATAGGAATTACAGATTCATCGAATCTATCACGAGCTGCCCGAAATGTCCTTGCCAAAGGGTTGTACTCATCTAACATCCGTATGAGTCCATCGATAATGTCAGCTTATAGAACTTCTTGCCCTTGCCCTCTTGTAATAGCCTGAATACGATTCCTGATTCATTTTTTGTGTCGTAAATATATAGTTGTGCAAATTTTGGTCGGCTACCCTCTACTGGTAGTAATGAACCAATTTTGTGGTGATTTTGGCCATTTATTCTGAATACATAAGCTGAACGACCATTGTTTATCCCATGATCAATGTGTCCACCAATAGACGTAAATGCAAAGCTACAGTTATATGTCCTAATAGAAGCTCGGAATCTTATGGACCTACGACCGCCATTGTAATCCGTTAACACTTGTAGATAATTTGGAGGCCTTTTTAACAATAGCAGAACGACTTTTCCTTCGGAACAGCACAGCAAAAATTTTGGAATTCTAGGTCTTTGGGATTTCAGTGTCCTCTCCTCATACCATAGTTTTGCTCTGCAATGGACACATATATGCATAGCTTGGCCAAGGTTCCATGGTTCAAAGAATTGCCCTAGTGATACATAGTCAAAATGTCAACATTTTTTTCCTTTTGAAAATCGTTAATGTTATGGGTAGAAGGAGTAGATAACAAACATCAATAACATGAAAACATTAAAAAATGCACACTAATTAAATAATAAAGGTTGTTCACAAATTTTGACGGCATGATAGCCTTATCCGTACATGAAACCCAAAGTTTGGCAATAAAACATAAATGATAAATCACTACATTTTCTCGCAACTTAGAATCTATTGGGTGAATTTAATGAAGTATAGATTAATTTAGCTATAAAAACATTAGAATATGACTGTAACGAAGATTTCATATCTATAGTGAATGCAATAATAGTAAAAAATATCCTATACATTTGTAACACTCATGAAAATAACAAAACAACCAATGAGAATTCCAATTAATATAAATATTCAATTATAATGTTGGTTTAATGAATCAAGGTTAACTTACTCGTCCTCGGGAGGTTGGCATTATTTTGTTGACAATTAATTTCCGGTACAGTTGAAGGATGTATATATGAAGTACCTGTTGGGTAGAGAAGTGTATGGAGTTTCAGTTCTTCCAAATTAGTATACAGTTAGTAATACGAATGATTTAATGGAGTAGAAATAATTATGTAACATACATAGAATTATGTAACTTGCCTTCATCTTGAGGAGGGACACGATTTGATTGAACAAACGATTGAAAATTACTTGTATCATCTGATCTTGTTTCATGTGGAACCGGGTCGTAGGACTCAGAGACAACATCCATGTCATCCACATTAATGGATGTAGGTGTAGTAGAAGCACTGATTGGTAGGGATTGTCTAACATCAGACCATTCCAAACGATCAGAGTGGCCTATCTGATCTCTGTTTCTCTTTCGTGATCTTATTACTCGTCTCAATAACCTTGCATTTTTGCAGAAATACATGTTTGTTTCTGTAGCAAGCTAATTCTCAACTTCTACATGTCCTTTCTTGCCAATACATCCCCAAATCATATCATATGTTTGCATAAAATTACTTAATCAAAATGACAACTAATCAAGGCAGAAGTTGAAACTGTGTTTTATTTTTTTAGTGAAGCTATCATATCGAGAGTTGGCGACATAATATTTAGAACCAAACATTCAGCCTTACTATCATTATGTAGGATGAGAGTAATCCCACTACCAATGTATTGTACAACAAAATTAGCATTAAAATTTGAGAAGCATAGAATTATTCACAACATATAGACGCAAATAACATACAAATGAACAAAAGTAAATTGCTGCATTTTCTTTTCCGTTTATATTTGGCCCATCAAAAAATAATAGTAAATCAAAACCAATGAAAATATTATGAGGCAACGTTCATTGCCCCATTGAATTTTAGTTACGAAGAGACGAAGGCACAAATGGAAGATAAGTTTAATTTTTTTCGTGAGATTCATAGTAAAATATGCATTATGATTACTGGACGGTTGAAGAACAAAACTTATAAAAGTTGTTTTTTGGCTAATGACAAAATTATAAAGATTGTTGGCTGAGAACAATTCCTAAAGACATAATACTGATACTAACTCATTAGTATGAGACCTTGACACCTTCACAATCCCAATCCCACTGCCAAAGAATTATCACAGTATATAAATATTCTACGTTTTGGATTCTTTCAAATATAATAGCAGTCCCTTCGTTTTCTTTCAAAGATGAAGAGGGAAGATGTTTAACATTAACTACTATTCTTAAGTAAGATATAAGCTATTTCTTTAATCATAAACTTTAAGATTTTAAAAAGAAATCAATTTTAGTTCTCAAATAGGCTATAAGGAGGGGGAGAGGAACTGCAAACAATTTTCAATTTGAAACTTTTTTCATTTTGTACCATTTAGTAGTTACGGCATTTCATTCCAAACTTTGAATAAGAATTAGATTCAACAAAGCAGAATCCTACACTAATCTAAGCGTAATACCAAATGTTGTTTTAGTTGAACATTCCTTATTATTTATGGGTAGCACTAACTCACAAATACTTAACGGCTTAATTATATCAATACCTTGGGGGAAAAAAAACAGGGTCAGGTCTCAGCAACCAAATGAATTCGTTTTTTTTTAAACTTATAAGGTTTTTTTTATTTTATGATTTTGACGCCAAACAATTTCCAACCCAAATTGTGTTCAGCTTACAAATATTTTATCCAAAAACTAATGTTCCTTCCCCTTTGGTCTTTATTAAAAAAATTCTTTTGTTTAAAACAATCCCACTCCCCCTAATACAAAGCTATTTTTAATTTCTTTCCCCAAACTACAATTCTATTACGTGTCTAGGCAAAATTGTACTAAGGGTTTTTTTAATTTTTTTTTTCCTTTTTATCCTTCAAACAAAACTGAATGTATTCTAAACCGGTAAATTAGGGAAAAGATACTCTCACATGTGGAACAATGATCCCGGATTGGTCATAAGAATTTGTCCCAACACAATAACCCATCTAAAACAAATTGATCTCATATTGCAGAGATCTAAATATAGATAAGGGTAAAAATTGTATTAAACTACATTTCTTAACATTTGTTATGTAGTGGAAAACCATAAACTTGATAGCTCAAATGCAACATATGATTGTTAATTGTTTTTTTATCATTAAAGCATTACTGATCTAATATCAAACCAAATTCAAAATGAAGGTTAACATTCCCAACCTCCAGGTAACATAAATAATTATTCAAAAAGAGGGGGACAAAAGAAAAGTGGTAGGGGTGGAGGAAGTACTGCTAATACTGGTCTCCTCAAGACATCTACCGACATGTGCTCTTCTAGAATCTCAGTCTGAATCATCAGCAGAGCCCTCAGGATCATCGGAGACCAAATCTATTATCTCTTTGTCGGCTGCTCCATTTGGGTCATCCTCAAACATCGCCTCAATCCATTGTCCAGGATCTTCATTCTCCTCTATCAAATACCCAAAATCCTCCTTTGGGTCCTCTTCATCTTCCAATAACCCGTTAAGGTTCTCATCGGGCTCCTCGTCACTTCCTACCTCCATGGGTTCCTCCTCAGGATCATCCTCAGAATCCTCATCTGGATCCTCCATCTCATCTTCTGGATCGAGGTCCACAAATGCTAAATTGTTACCTATAGCAGTAGGTCTTGGTACGGGTGCATGTATGGGTATGATTGGTGGGCCAGGTATCACTACTGGGCAGGTATGTTTGGTGGGATAGGTATGAATGCTGGGGTTATAATTGGTGAGACCTCGGGGTCCTCTTCATCTTCCAACCACCCGTTAAGGTTCACATCGGGCTCCTCGTCACTTCCTACCTCCATGGGTTCCTCCTCAGGATCATCCTCGGAATCCTCATCTGGATCCTCCATCTCATCTTCTGGGTTGAGGTCCATAAATGCTAAATTGTTAGCTATAGTAGTAGGTCTTGGTACGGGTACATGTGTGGGTATGATTGGTGGGACAGGTATCACTACTGGGGCAGGTATGATTGGTGGGATAGGTATGAATGCTGGGGTTATAATTGGTGAGACCTCAGGGTCCTCTTCATCATCCAACCACCCTTTAAGGTTCACATCGGGCTCCTCATCGCTTTCTACCTCTATGGGTTCTTCCTCAGGATCATCCTCGGAATCCTCATCTGGATCCTCCATCTCATCTTCTAGGTCGAGGTCCACAAATTGTAAATTGTTACCTATGGTAGTGGGTCCTGGTACGGGTACATGTGCAGGTATGATTGATGGGACAGGTATCACTGTTGGGGAAGGTATGATTGGTGGGACAGGTATGAATTCTGGGGCTATAATTGGTGCGATAATTACTGGCCCTGGGGCAGGAGGTATGATTGGTTCATGTCCTTCCATATGTATTTGGTGCTCAGCCTCGTCGTAGATCCAGCAGTTCTGAACCTTGCAGATCGTGTCCTCAATCTCACGATGTAACGCATCTAGCTAATATAGGATAGTGGTTCTCTGTTGAGCGTGGCCTTGAATAGCCTCATCATGAATGACGCGATGCAATTGGCTTAGCAAGCGTTCTTGGGATAGATGGTCGATGGTTATGTGGAATAGTGCTGGCTCTAATGGAGAGATTTGGCCATCAGGGTTTATTTGATGACCTCCATATTCATCAGCTACAATAAGTGTGTCCATGCTAACCTGCCCAAACGAACTAACTTAAAGTTAGTACTATCTCATGGTTTTGCTCTTCAAACTCTATACCATAAGTTAACTCAAGCGTTGCTTTCATTCCAAATATCTCCATCATGCCTCTAACATAAAAATAATAAATAATACAAAAAAAACAAGCAATAACTACTATTTTAATTATTTCTTAATTCGTGAGTCTTGGCACATTGTTGAACAAACTCATCCATCCTATGTAAAAAAACATGTATTTTTTCCAGTGTTCTTTTTGTAGGTTAAAGTAGAAAATGATGAACTATAAACATAACATTCAAATATTTAACATTTTCAAATATAACTTAAATATTGATGCATTGACTGTTGTAGAAACATTTTACTTCTGCTTGAAACAATCAAGAAGGTCACCAGAGAAAATATGTTTATTTAAGACTAATAGCACTATGCCTTATATGTTGTGTAATGAATACAATTCAAGTAAGTGGAAAAGAACAGCAAAATATATAAGTCTTCGATTTTTGTATATTTAGCCAAAGTATTATTACTAACCATTGATTTAGCTTTTATATTCATCACTTTTAAAAGAAGTGCTTTTTCAAGATAGTACAAATTAGAACCTTTTACATAAGGTTTTTAAAGTATGAAAATGAATTGTATTTTCCAAAAGGTGTGAAAAAGTTAGTCAAAGCGCTCACAATATTTTAAACAATCATTCATAAGTGGTCGAGAAAAAACCTTGGCTTTTGTACATATGTTGTATCGTCATCAGCAGCAAATGTGTATTTAAAGAACAAATTAACATACTTTGACTTTAAAAGAGAAATAAATAAAATAGATAAAAATGGGAAAACTACCAAGAAAGTACATGCCACACTTCTAGCCATTGTATTTAGAGAAAGAACTAAGATATACCAATAACAGCTCTGCAAAATGCACAGCACCAGCCTTTTACTTCCAGAGAAGCATTTTCCACGGCTTCAAGAAACTTGCTTCTTCTTGGAAAAAGAAGCAAAATGAAATAGGGAAAAAGGGGTTTTGAAGTTGGGAAAATGATACCAATTATTATTATTAAAAAAAAAAGGGAAAATTCGACGATTCACCAATTTAAGTCCCAAATGTGGTTCCCAAATATGTTGATGTGTAAGGGATGTTGCTTTACTTCCTAAGTCTGAATCAAGAGATTGTCAGTTAGACTACAAAATCAAATGTTGGCTAGAATAGCATTTCTTCTTACCCTCCACATGTATGGAGCTTGAGTTATAACATTGAGGAATGGTTGAAAATTATATATCAGAAAATGTTATATTTTCCCAAAATTTGAACTCGTATAATAAGTAGAAGATAAATTTACGACTACCAATGTCAAATGTTCTATACCAAACTAAGGCAAAGGAAAAATATCCACGGTGTCTTTGAATGTTGTATTTTTGATCTATTGAAAATTGTACAGCTACTTGAAAATTATGTATCAGAGAATGTTAAATTTTCCCAAATTTTAACTCGTATAATAAGTAGAAAATAAATTCACGACTATCAATATTCTAAACCCAAAAAAAATAAAAGCCAAAGGAAAAATACTTAAGCAATGTCCAATAAAGTCCAAGCACAATATAAACAAAAGAGGCATTTTATTACATCAATCGAGAAACTTTAAGAGTTGGAATGTAACTTTAAAGGAGGAGAAAGTTTAATAAAGTGCAGTAGTTACCACTTTTTCCCTTCAAAAAGGAACTGAAATAGAACTTGTGGGTAGTGAGATGGATTAAGTTGTGTTTGTGTTTTATGGTTTGTAATACCACACATCCTCACAAAACATAAGTAGAGTAGATCATCTTTTTAAGCTCTAAGCTGAAATAACAGTGTTTGACTAAAAAACGTAGATCATAAGGGGAGAAGAATTTTCATATAACCCAATCATGGACAATCTACAAAATTAGTATTTAATATAGGTATTATTACAATTAAAGAACAAAATGGGTTCTTATCAAAATTTAATCAAATGACATTGTGAATATACTTATAAGTCTTTTAACTTTTACATTATTTATGAAGAAGGATAAAAGCAGTTTTTGGAGGGCAATTTGTCTTTTTTGCCCATATCTTTCTCCATATCACTTACTTTGCATATATTCCTAGATTTAAAATGCTAAATATGTCCTGTAATAAGAAAATAGATATGGTGTTCTTGACCAAATAATCCACTACTACTTTGGTATAAATTTTAATTCAATAGCTCTAATGAACACATGAATTCAAAAGAAATAGTTAACAAAAACTTACGACTGTGATCTATACTATTTTGGTGCATGAGCAAACAATCCCCACTGTTTCAGCTCGTTATTTGGGTTTTTCTCTACTGATTATTTCGCTGAAAAAACAGTGTTTGACTAAAAAATGTAGATCATTAGGGGAGAAGAATTTTATATAACCCAATCATGGACAATCTACAAAATTAATATTTAATATAGGAATTATTACAATTAAGGAACAAAAAGGGTTCTAATCAAAATTTAATCAAATGACATTGTGAATATACTTATGAGGTCTTTTTACTTTTACATTATTTATGAAGAAGGATAAAAGCAATTTTTGGAGTGCAATTTGTCCTTTTTGCCCATATCTTTCTCCATATCACTTACTTTGCATATATTCCTTGATTTAAAATGCTAAATACATCCTGTAATAAGAAAATAGATATGGTGTGCTTGACCAAACAATCCACTACTACTTTGGTATAAATTTTAATTAAATAGCTCTAATGAGCACATGAATTGAAAAGAAATAGTTAACAAAAACTTACGACTGTGATCTATACTGTTTTGGTGCTTGAGCAAACAATGCACCACTGTTTCAGCGCGTTATTTGGGTTTCTCACTACTGATTAGTTCGTTAATGATATAGGATTGTGTTATTTTAGTTTTAATTCAAGATCTAAATTGTCTTGATGAGCAATGGAAAAAACATAAACTTCTAAAGAAGAAGGGCTAAAAAGACAAATTTTCTTTCTAAAGCCTCACTTTTGACTTCTCTAAAAATAAATTTTAATTATAAAGACTTGCAAAATTAAAATTCAGAACTTTTCTTTACTTGGATGTTAATATGAGCCTGATTGTTTCCTAAACTTCCCTTAAAGTTGCATATTAAACCAAGGTCAAGGTCATCACATATATTTGTGCATTTCAGATTTCCCATATCATAGCCTACGTAGATTACAGAACTGAGTTCAACTTGAAATAATTCTAACTGTGGGGTGAAAAAATATTAAATCACGAACCCCATAAACTACTAATCTCGTAAGTCCCTTGGGATTACTCAATTTGGACAGAAACTAACCCAACCCCAAGACTTTGCACTCAAATCAATATATCAAACATCTAATGTGCACAAAAGATAAGCCTCACAAACACCCCTAAACGCATACCCTAAACAACACCAAAAAAGGCCAAAACATCAATTGAAGGCAATAATCAAACTTACAATATAATTCAACTAAAGCAAGGAACAAATCTGTTTTGGAATTTAAAAATCGTACCTGCTACATCAATCGCCAATGGTAAATGTAAATGGGTAATATGGGACTTGAAGATATCTGGTGGTGCTGTGTTGGTGGGAGGAACTGCATCAATGTTGACAAAAAAGGGTTTATAAAGAAGCAAACTCTAGAATGGAATCCATGATGTCTTCTCATCTTCCGAAACGGTAAACGGTTGGAAGCCCATGGGTTCAACTAAAACCCCTACAATTAGAGTCAATTTGAAGAGGTGAGAAACTGATAAAACTTCTTTCTACGCACAAAGAGGATGGCTGACTGTTTGGGTCTAAAATTACAGAGATGTATTCAATGTGGAGATGGAAATGTTAGAGACGGATGGGTAGAAACGTTATGAAGAGAGAGAGAGAGAGAGAGAGAGAGAGATGTTCAATTTTTTAGGGAATTTTTGTGTAGGAGCCCTGGCCGTTGTAATTTCTTGGAGAGAGAGAGAGAGATGAAATTGTTATAAATGCAGGTATTAAAAGAGGCCAATTTTTGGGCGTGAGAATTTGGGAGTGAAATTGAAATCAGAAGAAGAAGATGAAGACGACAGAAACGTAAAAGGTGGAGATAAATGGGAAAATAAATAAACAATGGTCATATGCTCACCTTCTGCTATTTAAAAGGAGGACATAAATGGGAAAATAAATAAGAAATGGTCATATGCCACGTGTCAGTCTGGCAGTGTTCTTCTATCTCACCTTCTACTTTTAGTATTTTATAGTAGATGTGCTTTCGTTGTGAATAGTGTATCATCTCACTTTTCATTTATTCATCATCTTACAATGGTAGTGCTTTGCTGATAAATCTAAACTTTAAAAACTTCCCCTTTTCGATTTAGCAAATTCTTTGCCCATCTAGAATGTGCTTCAAATTAGTGCTTTAGCTTATAGAATGAAAGACACTCTATTTCAATCCTTTCAAAACCAACTCAATTACTTGAGAACTTGCCTCTGGCATAGAGGGATTTTGGCAAACAAAGTTTGCACCTAGTTTGAAAGAGAATTAGGGGCTTGCTTTTATGATAAAAGGGATTTTCAGCAAAGGAAGTTTGCCCCTTGTTTGGCGATATATATGTGGCTTCAGGCAAACGTAAGTTTGCCCCTAGTCTAAAGGAAGGAAACCAAAGGCACAAAGGATGCTGCTTACAGTTTAGGGATGCCTATGGACCGAGAACATTGGGAGGTTCGCCTACTTATCCCCGAGCGGGAATCAGGTCCAAAGTAGTTCGGCCAAGGCCTGAAAGAAAGATAGCATGAGATGATGGGGTGATGACCAAACCAGTTAGGTTGCCTACGTATCAGGTCAAGCATAGTTCAACTACTCTGGAGGTCTTGAAAGAATTAGGCTTCAAGAATTGGTGGGCTTTTCAAGCCATGTTGCCATTTGGGTCTAGGGAGTGCATGTCACTTGTGGTAGCCCTTGTGTAGCATGATGACCTACTTTTTCCTTTATTTTATTCTCTTTCCTCTTTTCTTTTCTTTTCTTTTCTTCTCTTTTATTTGACGGTTGATTCTTTAACCTTTTCACTAGCCGGTTAATCTTTACAACTGTCATCATGTTTTATTTATACTCTATCATATTCACAAAGTAACATCAACCCTTCAAATCCTTATTTGTTTTTCTCAAAGATATCTCTGCATTGTTTTAGGCTTACTTAGCATTTGAGCCTCTCACGAAAATTTTGAAGCTAATAAATTTCTTTCCTTTGTTTAGAACAACACAATGCCTTGAGATAGTTCATGTACCAATGATCTTCTTTGAAGTGCTCAAGAATTCTCAATCTTATCTATTCTCTGCCTTTTCTTTTCTCTTTCCTTTCTTTTCTCTACCTTACTATCTCTTATTCTCTCCATGATTTTGACTGGCTAGGATTAGGATTTTTAAAATCAACACGTATCTTATTTTTGCTCTAACTTTTGCCTAGGCGCCCTTTCGGGTTTTCATCCTAGCGAGCTCTTTTTTTTTTTTCTTTTTCTTCTTCTTCTTTTTTTTTTTTTTTTTGTGCTCTAACTTTTGCCTAGGCACCCTTTCGGGTTTTCATCCTAACGAACTCCTTTTTCTTTTTCTTTTTCATTTTCTTTTTCTATTCTTTTTTTTTTGGAAGAAGAAGTTTATTTAAAATGTCTGGCTACCATCAAGGACCAAGTTTATGGCTTTAGACTGGTTGAGCTCATCTTTTAGGCTTGGTATTTGAGAAAGGGAGTGGTGAGCAAGCTTCAAGTTCCAAGTTCATCTTTTCAAGAATGAGCAAGAGCATCTTTAAATTCTTAAAGTAAAGCTAATCATCTACTCCTCCTTGGTTTTGGCACAAAATTTGGTTTGTTATTTGGGAATCCATTTTTAATGCAAAGATTTATCAACAAAATATCTTCCATTATTATTTGAAAAGTGATTTTATTTTCGTTTTCTTCCTTTCTTTGTTTGACGATCCATTTATTCACCACTATGCACATTTATCTAAAATGAAATTTTATTCAACTAGAGGAGTACATCACTTGACTCGATAGACTTGACCAAGACTTAAAAACTTGATAACAGACTGACTAGAAGACTCGACTAGACTAGACATTTGATTCCAACTTGGACATGACTCGACTACAGAGTGGACTAGACCTGACTCTGGTCTTAAAATGGAGAGTCATAGATAATTTTCGATTTATTGGGTCCCCAAGAGCATCCACATTTGATTCAGCAGTTGCATTTTCAAACACTATTACCTCACTGGCATCTTCCTCAGGTTCATCATTTCCCTTCTGTATCTTTGTAGGAACTTCATCTGCCCTTATGGCCCATTTTTCAGTCGAATGACCCTTCTTTGACTCATACTGAGTATTGTTAATGCCTTTTTCGATTCTGTTGATTGGGTCGGGGCCAGTTGGTTGTTGCGCACTCATGGAGGCAACGAATCCCTTTAGAGTATTCAGCGATGGCTGTGATTGAAAAGATTGTATGTCATGCCAGATGCCACTCGGTGGATTCAGCAAAGGAGTGATGATTTTATGCTCAATGAGGTCTTGGATATCATGGCAGAGTTTCATGCAATAGTTAGTCATATGGCCAGGGGTCTAGTGGTAGGCGCAGTACAAAGACAGGTCACATTTGTGGGGTAAGGGATTTGGTAGTGGCTTTGGGTCCAAGGGGTTGAGGTGACCATTCTTGACAAGGTGACCAAGGGCCATGGATAATGGCATGCCAAGGTTGGCGAAGATTCTCGCTTGCGAGTTTGGCTTGATTTTTTATTTGATTCAGAGTTGGCTTTTGCGTTAGAGGGGATTGGATCTGAATATGGACTTGAGGTCGGAAATGGGTTTTGGAGATTGGTCGGGTATGACTGTAGATTTTGGTGATTGGTTGGGCTTGGGATTGTATATGGGCCTTGGTGCATAGGTGGGTTCAGACATCCATGTTGGTGCTTCTTTAACCGATCCATTGTTCTCTTCTCCAACTGATTCATCTTTTTCTCATTAGGGCCCGTTTGATCTTTCAATAATTGAATGAACTCAAGCATGACCCTCTTCAATTGCTTCACCCTTGAATCTTGTTGCTCAACAACGACTTATAGTTTGCTCACTTTCTCCTCCAAAGCTCGCAAGGCCATTGGTGGATCAATCGCAACATCAAGGTTCATGTTATCCTCTAACCAAGAAAGACGAACCCAAGAAGATTAAAAGTGTCCTTATTAGGGGATCTGATTTTTCCACTCATTCTAAAAGGTTTGCATGTACAATTAATTTTAAGGAGGCAACGAATTTTGAGGAATTATTGGATTACTTTGATCTTGACTGGAAAGAAGATGTTGTGAATTTGTATTCTACATGTATGCAATGATATTGATTAATAAGAGTGCAAAATGTACATGCTCTAATGATTTGAATGCATGCACCGCACGCATGGCACACAGATGAAATATAAGTGTATGTGTGCCTACTCACTTTATATGCCAAAGAAAAAGAAAATCCTAATCTTAACACATAAGACACATAAGCACATAAAATCCTCATCCATGTCAAGTGTGCTAATTTCTCCTTCATCGTGATCCTTATTACCCCTTCAAGGATTTTTAAAATATTTTTGGAAAATCATTTAGAAAGTATTCCTTGGATGATAAATTTTTTTTTTGAAAAGAATGCTTGAGAATTCTTTTGAGAATGAGGATGTTAAACATTCTTCTACAAAAATGATTGGATTTTTATTTTGAAATTTATCTAAAAATCATTTCTCCCAAAATAATTCCAAAGATTTTTAAACTTTTTCTTTTAAAGATGATCAAGTGAAAATATGCCTTAACAAAGGTTAGTTTGGAGCTTTGCTTGACCGAAAAACATTTTGGGATAAAGAATGGTGGTTTATCAAAATCTTGTTTGCTCTCAAAAGTGAATTTTAAAACTTTTGGGTAGAAGGATCACACGATCGGATTGTCACCGTACTTTTCTTGAATTTGGATGCATACAAGGTCAATGATGCTTAGCTAACATGATATAAGATGTATAATCTTATAATCAAGGTTTGGCATGTTCTCCAAATGTCGTGGAACATGAGGAGAAATTGCTAATAGGTGATTAAAAGATTATACATCTTTCATCAAGCAAGTATCATCATCATCTCTAGTAATCCCTTCCGGGGCATACAAAACATCCTAGCACATAATCCTAATCAAGATTTGATTTCCTAAGATTGAAAGGTTTTATAGAAGCTATCATGCAGAGGCTGGGTTTTGGTCAAATAAGGGACCCTTGACACACATCCGATAGGATGCTTCATATACCAATTCATAGTACGAGATCGAGGGTGATCACACAGTCCCATGATAACTTGGCCGACCGGGTTGCCCCGAGCCTCCAAGGTCAAAGTTCCGTGCAATCGACTGGCTGGACATGCAAGTGAAATGCAACAGGCACACAAAGATTGATTAATTCGATTAAAGGGATGTTTTCAAGTCTAATCCTCGAGTGAACCCAAAATCAGGAATTCTGGTCTGCAAAACCAGAGATTCTGGGTTCGATCCCCAGCAGAATCGCCAGATTGTGGATATCGCATTTTTCTCCTGTACCCACATCTTTTCTTTTAAAATCTTTTTCAATTTAAAATACAAAACAATGAGTCACCACTTAATTTTTTTAAAAGGGAAAATTAAGAAACCATTTTAAACAACTAATCTTTTTGCGAAACCAAAGATTAAACTAGGTCTGGAGATTATGGAATGAGAAGGGAAGGAGCCCATCGGACTAAAACACCCCTTCTCATCCTATCTCGCGATAGGCCTCTACTCAACATCCTTTTAATCAAATTAATTATCTAAGCATGTCCTCAACTAATACATATATATATAAATATACATTACAAAAGCATGTCTAAAGGGTGTAAGATTGCAAGTGATAAAATATCATTCAAAAATCACATAATTCAAGTAGCAAGCGATATGATATGCAAATAGGGAACTATGGAACTTACCCAGGTTCCATGCCGTGAATATTAAACGTGCAATGCATACAAATAGAAAGTAAAACCTAAGAAAAGGTCTCTAATCACATGTATTCACATAAGGCAAGATCCTAATTCTAACGCGTCGCGCATGAGGTCATAAAATCAATAAAAAATCAAGGAATTAAGTAAACTAGAGAAAGGGTTGAGAAGTTGTACCTCAAGTGCGCTGCAAAACAAGGGTTTGTCCACATACTTTAGAAAGAATGTATAATATCGGGTAATTATTCCTAAATGTCTAGCTTAATTCTATCAAGTAAATGAAATGATGCAATTATGAATTCTAATACAGATCTATATGGATGAATGTGCATGATTACATGAACAAGAATAAGCTATTGTATTATTCCTTGGTTTGGATCATTTAGCCTCTGTATTTAACTTAACTAATCATTATTAACACATGGTTTAAGTCCTAAGTCATGGAGAGATCATTTAGACTATTGTTTGCAAGATATATCAAAGTTGTGACATAATTCTGAAAATTGCTGAGAGCAGATCAGAACTTCAAAGAAATAAAAAAAAACATACTTCCCGTGGTTTGATCTTGATGATTGCAAAGCGGAGGTATTTGTAAAATACAACCGCGCTAAAAGGAAGAATTGTATTAGTTTTTATCACAACTTCCCGTTTTATCTGCAATTTGCATTGCAAGGCTAATTTTCATACAATATGATTACTCTATGATAAGTTGTATTGTTTTAGCTGTTGTTTGTGCAGATCACTGCTGTGTGGACTGAACAGATGAATATCAGGATAAATGGAATGCTGGAATGAAAACAAGAGAAGTCAAAGCTGAAATTTGGAGTTCGATCGATCTAACCCAGTTCGATCGATCGAGCGTTCGATCGCTTAAAGAGTGTTGAAGCGCTTGAGTCTTAAGGGTTCGATCGATCGAGAGAAGTTCGATCGATCGAACGGGGTATTTCCAGTAACATTCGTGTGCGCAGCAGATGCGGGTTTTTAACCCTAGGTTTTTAAGTTGCTTATATATATGTATATTGTATACGTCCAAAGGGACGCCCACTTTACATTTTTACAGTTTTAGAGAGAGAGATAGAGAGTTTGCTTGTGTTTTGTAGGTTTTTCATTGAGTTTTGCATTGTGAACCGGATTTCACTAAGTTAATACTAGTACTCTTCGTTCCAGGTGATTTATATATTGCTTATTTACATTCTGCACTTTGTAGTCGTAGTTTAATCATTCATCTCGTAGTGTTACATGCTAGATATTTTCAAATCCATAGATTTTATAGTTTTCATGAAAAACTCGCAACCAAACGAGGCTTTAATGTTTTTGTACGTTAAATATCAATCTTTGACACTCCAGACGATGTCTGAGTAGTCCCAGGTTGGGAGAACACGATGAAACAATGATCTCCAGCCTCTGCCATGCAGCAGAATAATCGCTGTGTTCGATCGATCGGAGTTAGTTCGATCGATCGAACCAGAGACAGTCAAGCGATCGAAGTCAGTTCGATCGATTGAGGGATGAAGGTCTTCGATCGATCGAAAGCGCGTCGATCGATCGAACTCCCTGATTCTTGAGGATGTTCCCTGCAGTATTCCAGAACCTTTTTGTTTTAAGATTTGTTATCATTCTGTCCCAAAAAATGCTCAGTCTGTCAAAACAGTTTTTAAAACTAAGGCCCTAAGGCATTTTCTTTCAATACATTTTGCAAACCATCTTCAATGCTAACACCATTGAGGATGCGAGTCTTAACTATTGGATTAAACCGCTTTTACATATTTTAATTTAATTGTGATGATATGGTCCCGGTCATGAAAGGGCCATGGATTCTCCATCTTTAGAGGAATACGGAAAACTGTGGGTAATGTACTCCTTTGTGCTTCAAGGCAACTGCATGGTAGATAGCTAGATTACTGCGGATTCGTGTAATCCCAACACTTTTTCCTTAAAGTCAAACATCCTAATTTAAAGTACTGTTTTAACTAGCTTGTTAGATCGTTAATTTAATCTTAATTATTTTCATTAGTAATCGTAGCTGTGGAACTTTGTGTTCTGCACCATCGTTCAATCTTATACATTTTATTTTGTTTTCTTTGAGGATAGTCTAATTCGATAGGTTAACACCTTCCCTGTGGGATCGACCTGGTCTTACCAGTTACTACTTGCACGTCTACCTACACTTGGGTATTGCACAAGAGCGCACAAGATTTTTCACGTGTCAATGATATTTTGACACAAGATGCCTCTGTATGTCTAGTTTCTAACCCAAAAATAAAATCGAGGTTTGAACGGTTAGATCTCCGGGAATTGGACAAAAACTAGACATCACTCAGAGACTTACAACACCCCGTCCAAAGTCTTTGTATGATTTTCTAAAAATAGTAAGAAAATCAGAAATGCTTTGGTCTTTTTAGGGTAGCTTCCTAACACACACTACTTAGAAAAAATATTTTGGGTCAAGAGTACTTGATTAAGGTTCTGATTTGCTTATTTCAAAAGAGTGTTACTGTTCTGAAACTCTGGGCAGATTATAGTTGTTCTACAAAACCCTTGACCAAACCACTCCAAACACGAAACTACCTTAAAACAAAAATTACAGTGGTAGAACTTTGAGTTATAAACACTTTCCCGTTGGTTTCATTCAGTTCCAATGGTTCGATGTTCAACTAAAAATCTGTGATCAAAAACAGATTGTGAACTCACTGCATCATTTATTCAAATACAACTTCATTAACTAATTTGAGCCATGGTACTTGGCTTGAACCACAACACCTCTCCAACCATTTGATGGTCATGGGAGACTAACTACACTCATATCTTAAAGGTCTCAAAGAAACATGGAGAAATTCATGAGACCTAAACATAACAAACCTAAACCATGGAGATAGGTTTAGATTTCTTAATCAAGTATACTAATATCAACTTCAACTTCCTTGTAAATCATGAGATTACAAGAGAATTGAACGATTTCAAGTCTAAGGATTCATGTAAGACATTGAAAGTCTTATAAATCTCAAAGACTAATAGAAAAGAAAAAGAGAATAAAGAAAAAAAAAGGATTCCAAGACTTCAAGTATATTATGATTAAACTATAATTAAACCCAACTAGTTTAGAGTCTACCTCCAAAAATATCCTCAACTTGTGGTGGTGAGGAACTTCTAAAGACCAATCAAGCTCTTCAACCTTTAATCCATACAACTCCTTCTTTAAACTCCTCTAAACTCACTCCTAATTGTGTTTTAAGAAGAATTTTGAAAGTTAAGACAAGGAGATAACTAATATAACCTCTAGATTCAAAGAAAATTCAACCTTAAAACCACTAACTAAACAACCAACCCCTTGCAAAAGGATATTCATCCTCTATTTATAGACAAACTTGAAGAGGTATTTTAGTCATTTCAGAGCAGAAAACCCTAATTCGGACTATCCTTTGGTGGTACAAAATGGGCTGTATTACAGCTAGCTGTTACAAAAATGCGGCACTCAATGAAGATGGAATGACATTCACCGAATGCCGGAATGGCACTCAATGATTGCCGGCGCGGCATTCAATGAATGCCGTGGATAACTCCACGGACTGTCGTCTTTTTTGAAATTCTAATTTTTGCGCCACTTGATGTATTTTTGCGACAGTTACGGACTGCCGGTCCAGCAAACACAGAGTGCCGCTGCGGCACTGCGTGACAGCCGCAGCCCACACTATATGCCATTCTGTTCCTTTTTCTTTTCTTTCTTTTTTGTTTGAATTGAAGAGTCTTTTGAAGAGGAAGAGTCTTTTGAAGAGCTTGAATCACCTTGGAAGCCTTAGTTTTGTTCGGACATTATCATCATCGGACTTGGGGGTAACACTCCCCTTAATTCGACGTTTGGTCAAAATTGGGGTGTCTACAGTTTGCCCCTCTTCGGCAAAGCTTGTGGAGCAACTCATTTCACAAGCGAATGCTGAAGCTTGTGTGAAGACAAGCTTTGACCAAACCGTCGGATTTAGGTAAAGAAAACAAATGCGTTGCAAAAAATGGCTGCGCAAACGGACTATGTTGGTAGTGCTGCCTACGTATCCATTTAGGAATCAAACCAAGACGTAGTTCGGGCAAGGGTCAAACACACAAGCGCAAATAATCACACGGATGAATGCACCTATCCTATCATGATGCACATGTTCATACAATGATGGCTGTCAATGCAAATTCATGCTCTATAAATGATGTGATTCGTAACTGTGCTATCCTGATGTTTCTTGATGCAATACATGCCTTACTTAATGCTCGCATTTACTCAAACTCAAAGATGAGTTATTCTGTAGAATTCGGAGTTTTTATAATCCACAGGTTGATTCTTCTTCAAGATACTTGGCCGTCTCGGCCAAAAGGACGAACGTAATTGACTAGGCGGCACTTCTCGACTTACGCCCCGGTGTCAACGCGGGTTTGCTTTCTCAACGCAATCGGCTGGGCGGCGCTTCGCGACTTAGGCCCCAATGTCTTCCAAGAATCATCTGATCGACTGAGATATGCTTTGCGCCTCATACTCCGGTGTCGAATCAGGAAAAATGCTTTTTGAAAAGACTGAGATGCGCTTCACGCGTTATACTCCGGTGTCTTTCAAGAATCATCTGATCGACTGAGATGCGCTTCGCGCCTTATACTCTAGTGTTGAATCAAGAACCATACTTTTTGAAAGACTGAGATGTGCTTCGTGCCTTATACTCTGGTGTCTTCCAAAAATCATCTGATCGACTGAGATGTGCTTCGCACCTTATACTCCGATGTCGAATCAGGAGCCATGCGTTTTAAGATGCGCTTCACGCCTTATACTCTGGTGTCATTCAAAAATCATCTGACCGACTAAGATGCACTTCACGCCTTATAATCCGGTGTCGAATCAGGAACCATGTTTTTTGAAAGACTGAGATGCGCTTCCCACCTTATACTTTGGTGTCTTTCAAAAATCATCTGATCGACTGAGATGCACTTCGCACCTTATACTCCGGTGTTGAATCAAGAACCACGCTTTTTAAAAGACTGAGATGCATTTTGCGCCTTATACTCCGGTGTCTTTCAAAAATCATCTGATCGACTGAGATGCGCTTCGTGCCTTATACTCCGGTGTCGAATCAGGAATCACACTTTTGAAAAGACTGAGATGCGCTTTGCGCCTTATACTCTGGTGTCTTTCAAAAATCATTTGATCGACTGAGATGCGCTTTGCGCCTTATACTCCAAAATTAATTGGCAAGATGATTCAGGGATTGCCACCCAGACGGTTCTGAGTGATTGATCAGGGATTGCCTCCTAGTCAATCTAGGATTGCGCCTAGCCAGAGAATGCTTGATTGATCAGCGATTGTCATTGAGGGCTAACAATGATTGCCTTTGAGGACTAACAGATTACTATTGAGGACTTAATAAAGAATTCCTTGGAGGACTAACACAAATGATGCTGCCATGCAAGGTTGCCTTTGAGGACTAACACTGATGATGCTGCCATTGAGGACTAATGTAAGGTTGACATTGAGGACTAACACTGATGATGCTGCCATTGAGGACTAATGCAAGGTTGACATTGAGGACTAACACTGATAATGCTGGCATTGAGGACTAAAGCAGGGTTGCCATTGAGGACTAACACAAATGATGCTGCCATTGAGGCGTTGAGAGTCGCCAGATTGGGAGTCAATTTGGCTCAAACGAATTTCTATTTCAATTAGACTCAAACACTTTCAAAAAAATCAGGAATCGATGTGACTCAAACGTATTTCTTCTTCTCAATAATTCAGAGTCAATTAGACTCAAAGATTTCCTATTTCACATAATTGGGAGTCGAATCGGACTCAAGGAATTTTCGAACTCTCCTTCAAAATTTTCTAAAAATAGGAGTCGAATTATACTCGCAGAATTTCTATTTCACAAAATTTGGAGTCGAATCAGACTCAAGGAATTTTCAAATCTCTTTCAAATTTTCTAAAAATAGGAGTCGAATTTAGACTTAAAGAATTTCTATTTCACAAAATAGGGATTCGAATCGGACTCAAGGATTTTTCAAATTTTCTAAAAAATAGGAGTCGAATCAGACTTAAAGAATTTCTATTTCACGAAATTGGGAGTCGAATCAGACACAAGGAATTTTCTTATTTCCAAAATTTGGGAGTCGATCAGACTCAAAACAAAATCCTACTTCACAAAATCGGGAGTCACTCAGACTCAATTCTAGTTGGGAGTCAAACAGACTCAAAGAATCTTAGTTTCACGAAATTGGGAGCCAATCAGACTCAATTTAGTTCAAATTCGAATTAACTTCTCAAAACATAGAGTCCATCAGACTCAAACGAGTTCAATTTCACAAAATCTGGAGTTGGTTCAATTCATCTTAATTTAAAATCAAAAAAAATTTGGAGTCGATCAGACTAATTCCAAAATTTAAAAATCCATAGTCAATCAAACTCAATTCAAATCGTATCTCAAAATCGGGAGTCAACCAGACTCAATTCAATTTTCAATCGATCAGACTTGACTTAATTCATTTTCTGAAATTAGGAGTCAGTCAGACTCAAACAAATTCAATTTTACCAAATACGGAGTCAAAAATTTGACTCAAATCAATTCTCATTTCCAAGTCTGGAATCGATTCGACTCAAAATAATTTCCATTTCAAAAGGGAAGTCACAATGGCTTAATGAATTCACAATTTACAAACAGGGAGTCATATGATCTTGAAAATTTACATTTCCCGAACACGGAGTCATACAGACTCGAAAATTCACATTTTACAAATAATCACATGAACTCGAAAATTCACATTTTACAAACATAGAGTCACATGAACTCAAAACTTCACATTTTACAAACACAGAGTCACATGAACTCAAAAATTAATATTTTACAAAACACGGAATTACATGGACTCAAAATTTAATTTTTTTACAAACACGAAGTCCCACAGACTTGAAGAATTTTGAACTTTATAAGATGGGCATCTCTTGGACTCAAGAATTCATACTTTACATCATGCAGACTAAAAAACATTCTTTCATATAATCGGAATCACGCAAACTCAAAGCTCATATTTCACACAACTGAATTATGCGGATTCAAAAATTCATGTTTTCCAAAATTTCATTTCAAACAAAGTCACACAGGCTGAACAAATTCACTTTTTACATAAAACGGAGTCACACAGACTCAACAACTTTACTTTTTATACAAATGGAGCCATACGGACTTAACAAATTCACGTTCTACATAAATAGAGTCACACGGACTCAATCAAATTCATATTTTACATAAACAGAGTCAGACGGACTCAAAGAATTAGTTTTACAAAGATGGGGAGTCCTTAGTCCCAAAGAATTAGTTTTACAAAAATGGGGAGCCCTCGGGACTCAAAGAATTGATTTTACGAAAATGGGGAGTCCTCGGACTCAAAGAATTTTATTTTACAAAAATGGGGAATCCTCAGATTCAAGGAGTTGATTTTTTCAAGATTTAGGGAGTCTTGAGACTCGTAGAATTTGGACGGAGCTGATAGAAAGAATGATTTTTCTTCATTTACAGACCTTCGAAAGAAACACATCGATCTTGTCAAAAGAGGGAAATCACCTTTGCCCCTAGTCTTGGACTCTTCTTATATTGCCACTTTAGCATTTACGTTGTGATGGTGTTCGAAGCCTTCCTCGAATTGCTCTTAGGATGCTCGTGGAGACTTTTCAAACCTTTATTCATCATCTTAAACCCGCACATTTGAGACCATTATTGACTCATCAAAGGAGGACAGACTTGACAAAGCAATTACGCAAGACGTCTGACTCAAACTCTATATTATCATGAAATGTGCTTTCGTTGTGAATAGTGTATCATCTCACCTTTCATTTATTCATCATCTTACAAATGGTAGTGCTTTGCTGATAAATCTAAACTTTGAAAACTTCCCCTTTTCGATCTAGCAAATTCTTTGCCCATCTAGAATGTGCTTCAAATTAGTGCTTTAGCTTATAGAATGAAAGGCACTCTATTTCAATCCTTTCAAAACAAACTCAATTACTTGAAAACTTGCCTCTGGTATAGAGGGATTTTGGCAAACAAAGTCTGCCCCTAGTTTGAAAGAGACTTAGGGGCTTTGCTTCTATGATAAAAGGGATTTTCAACAAAGAAAGTTTGTCCCTGGTTTGGCGATATATATGTGGCTTCAGGCAAACGTAAGTTTGCCCCTAGTCTGAAGGAAGGAAATCATAGGCGCAAAAGGGTGCTGCTTACAGTTTAGGGATGGTTATGGACCGAGAACCTTGGGAGGTTCGCCTACTTATCCCCGAGCGGGAATCAGGTCCAAAGTAGTTTGGCCAAAGCCTGAAAGAAAGATAGCATGAGATGATGGGGTGATGACCGAACCAGATAGGTTGCCTACGTATCAGGTCGAGCGTAGTTCAAGTACTCTGGAGGTCTTGAAAGAATTAGGCTTCAAGAATTGGTGAGCTTTTCGAGCCATGTTGCCATTTGGGTCTAGGGAGTGCATGTCACTTGTGGTAGCCCTTGTGTAGCATGATGAACTACTTTTTACTTTATTTTATTCTCTTTCCTCTTTTCTTTTCTTTTCTTTTATTTTCTTTTCTTCTCTTTTATTTGACGGTTGATTCTTTAATCTTTTCACTAGCTAGTTAATCTTTACTACTCTCATCATGTTTTATTCACACTCTATTATATTCAAAAAGTAATATCAACCCTTCAAATCTTTATTTGTTTTTCTCAAAGATATCTCTGCATTGTTTTAGGCTTACTTAGCATTTGAGCCTCACACAAAAATTTTGAAGCTGATAAATTTCTTTTCTTTGTTTAGAACAACACAATACCTTGAGATAATTCATGTGACAATGATCTTCTTTGAAGTGCTCAAGAATTCTCAATCTTATCTATTCTCTACCTATTCTTTTCTCTTTCCTTTCTTTTCTCTACCTTACTATCTCTTATTCTCTCCATGATTTTGACTGGCTAGGATTAGGATTTTTGAAATCAACACGCATCTTATTTTTGCTCAAACTTTTGCCTAGGCGCCCTTTCGGGTTTTCATCCTAGCGAGCTCTTTTTTCTTTTTCTTTTTCTTCTTCTTCTTCATTTTTTTTTGTGCTCTAACTTTTGCCTAGGCGCCCTTTCGAGTTTTCTTCCTAGCGAACTCCTTTTTCTTTTTCTTTTTCTTTTTCTTTTTCTTTTTTTTTCATTTTCTTTTTCTATTCTTTTTTTTTTGGAAGAAGTTCATTTAAAATGTTTGGCTACCATCAGGGACCAAGTTTATGGCTTTAGACTGGTTGGACTCATCTTTTAGGCTTGGTATTTGAGAAAAGGGGATGGTGAGCAAGCTTCAAGTTCCAAGTTCATCTTTTCAAGATTGAGCAAGAGCATCTTTAAATTCTTAAAGTAAAGCTAATCATCTACCCCTCCTTGGTTTTGGCACAAAATTTGGTTTGTTATTTGGGAATCCATATTTAATGCAAAGATTTATCAACAAAATATCTTCCATTATTATTTGAAAAGTGATTTTATTTTTGTTGTCTTCCTTTCTTGGTTTGACGATCCATTTATTCACCACTATGCACATTTATCTAAAATGAAATTTTATTCAACTAGAGGAGTACATCACTTGACTCGATAGACTTGACCAAGACTTAAAAACTTGATAACAGACTGGCTAGAAGACTTGACTAGACTAGACATTTGATTCCAACTTGGACATGACTCGACTACAGACTGGACTAGACCTGACTCTGGTCTTAAAATGGAGTGTCATAGATAATTTTCAATTTATTGGGTCCCTAAGAGCATCCACATTTGATTCAGTAGTAGCATTTCCAAACACTATTACCTCACTAGCATCTTCCTCAGGTTCATCATTCCCCTTCTGTATCTTTGTAGGAACATCATCTGCCCTTATGGCCCATTTTTCAGTCGAATGACCCTTCTTTGACTCATACCGAGTATTGTCAATGCCTTTTTCGATTCTATTGATTGGGTCAGGGCCAATTGGTTGTTACGCACTCATGGAGGCAACGAATCCCTTGAGAATGTTCAACGATGGCTGTGATTGAAAAGATTGTATGTCATGCCAGATGCCACTCGTTGGGTTTAGAAAAGGAGTGATGATTTTATGCTCAATGAGATCTTGGATATCATGGCGAAGTTTCATGTAATAGTTAGTCGTATGGCCAGGGGTCTGGTGGTAGGAGCAGTACAAAGATAGGTCACATTTGTGGGGGTAAGGGATTTTGTAGTGGCTTTGGGTCCAGTTTGAGGTGACCATTCTTGACAAGGTGACCAAGGGCCATGGATAATGGCATGCCAAGGTTGGAAAAGATTCTTGGCTTGCGGGTTTGGCTTGATTTTTGATTTGATTTGGAGTTGGCTTTTGGGTTAGAGGGGATTGGACCTGAATATGGACTTGAGGTCGAAAATGGGTTTTGGAGATTGGCCGGGTATGACTATAGATTTTGGTGATTGGTTGGGCTTGGGATTGGATATGGGCCTTGGTGCATAGGTGGGTTCAGACATGCATGTTGGTGCTTCTTTAACCGATCCATTGTTCTCTTCTCCAACTGATTCATCTTTTTCTCAACAATGCACGTTTGATCTTTCAATAATTGAATGAACTCAAGCATGACCCTCTCCAATTGCTTCACCCTTGAATCTTGTTGCTCAACAACGACTTGCAGTTTGCTTACTTTCTCCTCCAAAGCTCACAAGGCCATTGGTGGATCAATCGCAACATCATGGTCCATGTTCTCCTCTAACCAAGAAAGACAAACCCAAGAAGATTAGAAGTGTCCTTACTAGGGGATCTGGTTTTTCTACTCTTTCTAAAAGGTTCACATGTAGAATTAATTTTCAGGAGGCAAGGAATTTTAAGGAATTATTGGATTACTTTGATCTTGACTGGAAAGAAGATGTTGTGAATTTGTATTCTACATGCATGCAATGATATTGATTGATGAGAGTGTAAAATGTACATGCTCTAATGATTTGAATGCATGCACCGCACGCATGGCACGCGGATGAAATGCAAGTGTGTGTGTGCCTACTCACTTTATAAAGAAAAGGAAAATACTAATCTTAACACATCAGACACATAAGCACATAAAACCCTCTTCGATGTCAAGTGTGCTAATTTCTCCTTTCATTGTGATCCTTATTACCCCTTCAAGGATTTTTTAAAAATTTTTAGAAAATCATTTAGAAAGTATTCCTTGGATGATAATTTTTTTTTTGAAAAGAACGCTTGAGAATTCTTTTGAGGATGAGAATGTTAAAAATTCTTATACAAAAATGATTGGATTTTTATTTTGAAATTTATCTAAAAAGCATTTCTCCCAAAATAATTCCAAAGATTTTCGAACTTTTTCTTTTAAAGATGATCAAGTAAAAATATGCCTTAACAAAGGTTAGTTTGGAGCTTTGCTTGACCGAAAAACATTTTGGGATAAAGAATGGTGGTTTATCAAAATCTTGTTTGCTCTCAAAAGTGAATTTTAAAACTTTTGGGTAGAAGGATCACATGATCGGATTGTCACCGTACTTTTCTTGAATTTGGATGTATACAAGGTCAATGATGCTTAGCTAACATGATATAAGATGTATAATCTTATAATCAAGGTTCGACATGTTCTCCAAATGTCATGGAACATGAGGAGAAATTGCTAAAAGGTGATTAAAAGATTATACATCTTTTATCAAGCACGTATCGTAATCATCTCAAGTAATCCCTTTCGGGCATACAAAACTTCCTAGCACATAATCCTAATCAAGATTTGTTTCCTAAGATTGAAAGGTTTTATAGAAGCTATCATGCAGAGGCTGGATTTTGGTCAAATAAGGGACCCTTGACACACATCCGATAGGATGCTTCATATACCAATTCATAGTACGAGATCGAGGGTGATCACACACTCCCATGATAACTTGGCCGACCGGGTTGCCCCGAGCCTCCAAGGTCATAGTTTCGTGCAATCGACTGGCTGGACATGCAAGTGAAATGCAACAGGCACACAAAGATTGATTAATTCGATTAAAGGGATGTTTTCAAGTCTAATCCTCGACTGAACCTAAATTCAGGAATTCTGGTCTGCGAAACCAGAGATTCTGGGTTCGATCCCCAGCAGATTCGCCAGATTGTGGATATCGCATTTTTCTCCTTTACCCACAGCTTTTCTTTTAAAATCTTTTTCAATTTAAAATACAAAACAATGAGTCGCCACTTAATTTTTTTAAAAGGGAAAATTAAGAAACCATTTTAAAGCAACTGATCTTTTTGCGAAACCAAAGATTAAACTAGGTGCGGGGATTATGGAATGAGAAGGGAAGGAGCCCATCGGACTAAATCACCCCTTCTCATCCTATCTCGCGATAGGGCTCTACTCAACATCCTTTTAATCGAATTAATTATCTAAGCATGTCCTCAACTAATAAATATATATATATACATTACAAAAGCATGTCTAAACAGTATAAGATTACAAGTGATAAAATATCATTCAAAAATCACATAATTCAAGTAGCAAACGATATGATATGCAAATAGGGAACTATGAAACTTACCCAGATTCCATGCCGCGAATATTAAACGTACAATGCATACAAATAGAATGTAAAACCTAAGAAAATGTATCTAATCACATGTATTCACATAAGGCAAGATCTTAATTCTAATGCATCGCGCATGAGGTCATAAAATCAATAAAAAAATTAACGAATTAAGTAAACTAGAGAAAGGGTTGAGAAGTTGTACCTCAAGTGCGCTGCAAAACAAGGGTTAGTCGACATACTTTAGGCAGAATGTATAATATCGGATAATTATTCCTAAATGTCTAGCTTAATTCTATTAAGTAAAAGAAATGACGCAATTGTGAATTCTAATACTGATCTGTATGGATGAATGTTCATGATTACATGAACAAGAATAAGCTATTGTATTATTCCTTGGTTTGGATCATTTAGCCTCTGTATTTAAGCTTAACTAATCATTATTAACACATGGTTTAAGTCCTAGGTCATGGAAAGATCATTTAGACTACCGTTTGCAAGATATATCAAAGTTGGGACAGAATTCTGAAAATTGCTGAGAGCAAATCAGAACTTCAAAGAAATAAAAAAAAAAAAAACATACTTCCTATGGTTTGATCTTGATGATATTTGGACACAAGATACCTCTGTGTGTCTAGTTTCTAACCCAAAAAGAAAATCGAGGTTTGAATGGTTGGATCTCCAGGAATTGGATAAACACTAGACATCACTCAGAGGCTTACAACGCCCCGTCCAAAGTCTTTGTATGATTTTCTAAAAATAGTAAAAAAATCAGAAATGCTTTGGTCTTTTTAGGGTAGCTTCCTAACACACACTACTTAGAAAAAAAAAATTTGGGTCAAGAGTACTTGATTAAGGTTCTGATTTGCTTATTTCAAAAGAGTGCTACTGTTCTGAAACTCTGGGCAGATTATAGTTATTCCACAAAACCCTTGACCAAACCACTCCAAACATGAAACTACCTTAAAACAAAAATTACAGTGGTAGAACTTTGAGTTATAAACACTTTTCCGTTGGTTTCATTTAGTTCCAACGGTTCGATATTCAACTAAATATCTGTGCTCAAAAACAGATTGTGAACTCACTGCATCATTTATTCAAATACAACTTCGTAAACTAATTTGAGCCATGGAACTTGGCTTGAACCACAACACCTCTCCTACCATT
Organism: Hydrangea macrophylla; assembly: GCA_033977485.1. Lineage (NCBI taxonomy): Eukaryota > Viridiplantae > Streptophyta > Magnoliopsida > Cornales > Hydrangeaceae > Hydrangea > Hydrangea macrophylla. Next base: position 39,395,601 of record CM066990.1, read on the forward strand.
TGATGGTCAAGGGAGACTAACTACACTCATATCAACTTCAACTTCAACTTCCTTGTAAACCATGAGCTTACAAGAGAATTGAAGGATTTCAAGTCTAAGGATTCATGTAAGACATTGAAAGTCTTATAAATCTCAAAGACTAATAGAAAACAAAAAGAGAATAAAGAAAAAAAAAAGGATTCCAAGACTTCAAGTATATTATTATTAAACTATAATTAAACCCAACTAGTTTAGAGTCTACCTCCAAAAATATCCTCAACTTGTGGTGGTAAGGAACTTCTAAAGACTAATCAAGCTCTTCAACCTTTAATCCACACAACTCCTTCTTTAAACTCCTCTAAATTCACTCCTAATTGTGTTTTAAGAAGAATTTTGAAAGTTAAGACAAGGAGAACACTAATATAACCTCTAGATTCAAAGAAAATCCAACCTTAAAATCACCAACTAAACAACCAACTCCTTGCAAAAGGATATTCATCCTCTATTTATAAACAAATTTGAAGGGGTATTTCAGTCATTTCAAAGCAAAAAAACCCTAATTTGGACTGTCCTTTGGTGATACAAAACGGGTTGTATTATAGCTGGCTGTTATAAAAATGCGGCACTCAATGGAGATGGAAGCGGTATTCACCAAATGCAGGAACGACACTCAATGATTGTCAGTGCGACATTCAATGAGTGCCGATACGGCACTCAATGAATGCCGTGGACAACTCCATGGACTGCCATCTTTTTTGAAATTCTAATTTTTACAGCACTTGATGTGTTTTTGTGACAGTTATGGACTGCCGGTTCGGCAAACACAGAGTGTCGCTGCGGCACTGCGTGACTGCCACAGCCCACACCATGTGTTGTTCTGTTCCTTTTTCTTTTCCTTTTCTTTTCTTTCTTTTTTGTTTGAATTGAAGAGTCTTTTGAAGATCTTGAATCACCTTGGAAGCCTTAGTTTTGTTCGGACATTGTCATCATCGGACTTGGAGGTAATACTCCCCTTAATTCGACGTTTGGTCAAAATTGGGGTGTCTATAATGGCTTTCCACTCCCTGGTACTTAGCCCGCATATGGGCAATGCCGCATTGGTTCGATTTACTCTCTCAGTCTAAGAGAGTAAATCCATCTTGGATCCAAGAGGCTTGTGCGACGACGATCCGGGATCCGGCCTCTCCATTCACATATAGATCATTCTTCCACGGCCGGGAGATCATCTTCAGTCCAGCCACAATTGCAGCCACTTTGGGGGTATGTATGTCCCCATCGACCAGACGCTCTAGTGACCCTACTGACCACTATTATCTGGGAGATCACAAGTAGTGCCGTTCCATAGTGGAATTGCATATCATTGATTGAGGACCACTACCTCACAGATGATTATCATATGCTCCACCTTGTGGATATCGCATTTTTCTTACCCACAGCTTTTCTTTTAAAGTTCTTTTAAAATTCAAATTCAAAACAAATGAGTCGCCACTTAATTTTCAAAAGGAAAAATTAAGAAACCATTTTGAAAGGAAACTGATCGTTTGCGAAACCAAAGATTAACTAGGTCCGGGGATTATGGAATGAGAGAGGAAGGAGCCCGTCAGACTAAAACACCCTCTCTCATCCTATCTTGTGATAGGCCTCTACTCAACATCCTTTTAATCAAATTTATTAATCTAAGCACGCCCTCAACTAATATATATACATATACATCACAAAAGCATGTCCAAAGGGTGTAAAATTGCTAATGACAAAATATCATTCATAAACCACATATTTCAAGTAGCAAGCAATATGATATGCAATAAGGAACAAGAGAACTTACCCGGGATCCAGTAGCGATATTAAACGTGCAATGCATACAAACAAAAGAAAATCCTAATAAAGTCTCTAATCACATATACATATAAGGCAAGCTCCTAATTCTAAGGTGTCGCACATGAGGTTGAAAAATCAATAAAATCAAGAAATAAAAATAAATTAAAGGGGGTCCTAGAAATCATACCTTAATAGCGCTACAAAACAAAGGGTTAGTCCACATGCTTCACATAATAATATGATATCAAACAATCAATCCTAATTACTAGTTCTAATTATAAGCGTTAATGTACATGAATGAATATGAATAAGGATAAGACATGGATTTGTTCATTAATTTGGATCACTTAGCCTCTGGACTTAAGCCTAATTAATTGTTATTAAGATATGGTTTAAGCCCTAAGTCATAGGAGAATCATTTGGGCCATTATTTACAAAGTTGGTCAAATGTGTCATAAAATTCTGAAAATTGCAGAGAGCAGACCAGAACTTTAAAAAAAGAAAAAGCATGCTTCCCATGGTTTGATGTCGGTGAATTTTGGACACAAGATGCCTCTGTGAGTCTAGTTTCCAAATCAAAAAGAAAATCAAAGTTTCAATGGTTAGATTTCGAACCAAAAATCTTTGATCAAAAACAGTTTGTGAACTTACTGTTTTCATTTGTCAAGTTCAATTTTTATTTGTTAACCCCAACTATTAAACCATGAAGTTGGGTTTAAACCAAACCACTTCTCCTACCATTTGATGGTCATTGGAGATCAAGACATGACTAAAATTCATGAGTTTTCAAGGAATATAAGGAGACTCCATGAAAACTCAAGCTTAGAGGACCCAAACCATGGTAGGGGTTTGGATTCATCTACTTTGTTCTTACTAAAATGATGATCAAATTTAAATCTCATGTGAATCATAAACTTACATGAGATTCAAAATATCAAACTCAAGAGCTTTCAAGAGAGATATTGAAGATCTCCAAGAATCTCAAGAGAAAAGTATAAACAAAAAAGAGGAAATGAAATCAAGGAAACTAAGAGAGCAAGTGCTCTAAATCCATAAAAGAAAACTAACAAGATTAGAGTATCACCTCCAACTATCCTCAAACTTCTATATTTTGAAGGTCTTCCAAGCTCTTCTTTAAACTCTCCTCCCAATCTTCTCTCTTCTACCCAAATGTTCTTCTTTCAAAAGTTCTCCTAAACTCCCCTCAAAATCCCCCAATATTTTTTTGGTCTATCTCTTCCCCCTCTTCCTTGCATGTGTTCCTCCCATTTTATAGGCAAAATTGCCAAGTATTTTTAGTGAATTCGGAGTAAAAGACAGGTGTAATCATCCCATTTAGTGGTACAATACGTACTTCCTGAAATTAGACAGACTGCTGCCCAGGGCGGCATTCAAAAGTTATTCGCGGCAGTCCGTGGCTGCCGCCGCGGCACTCCGCGACTGCTATCGCGGCATTCCGTGACTGCCGCGCGACTCTCAGTGAGTGCCGCGGAAAATTATTGATTGTCGTTTTTTTTTGTCAACCTTACTTTATCAGATTTTTGTTTTTATCCGCCTACACGTACGTATTGTACCACAAAATATGGACTTTAAAAGCAAACGGCAGTCAGAAAATGTCGGCGGCACTCAGTAAGTGCCGGGCCGGCACTCACTGGATGCCATTCGGCACTCACTGAGTGCCGCTCGGCACTCACTGAGTGCCGCACTCACTGAGTGCCGCACTCACTGAGTGCCGCTCGGCACTCACTGAGTGCCGCGGTATACTGACGTGGCCGTTTTCTGTTGAACTTCCCTTTTTAGGTCTTTTCTTTCTTCCCTTTTTCTTTAAAGAAACTTATTCTTGAAGATCTTTTCCAAAAATGGTGTTTTACACCTGAATTCTCCTATTTTCTTCTTCCTGTGAAATTTTATCGCGTTTGGAGAATTTTCTGAAGAGCTTGGAATGCTTCGAATCTTTTCGGTCCTTATCATCATCGGACGTGGAGGTGACGCTCTCCTAAATTCGACGGTCGGTCAAAATTGGGGTGTCTATAGTTTGCCCCTCTTTGATAGAACTTGTGGGGCAACGCGTCCCATAAGTGAATGTCAAAGCCTGTGTGAAGACAAGCCTTTGACCAGACTGTCGAATTTAGGTAAAACAAAATGCGTTGCAAAAACGGCCTCACAAATGGTTCATGTTGGTCGTGCTCAACGGTGAGCTGCCTACGTATCCATTCAGGAATCAGACCAAGACGTAGTTCAGGCAGGAGCCAAACATACACAAGCACAAGTAACCATACGGATGAATGCACCTATCTTATCGTGACGCAAGTGCCATGCAATGGTATTTTCCGAATTGACCCGGTCATACAAACGCCATGCTCATCATGTTTTCCCCGCGTGCGACACACTTTATGTGATGCGTTAGTCAGGAAAGATTACCTAATTCTGTGACTGATGCGAAGATCTGTTACAGGGGTCAGGATGTTTTTGATTTGATTTCGAGGGCCAACGCAAATCTATTGCGAGAACAGAGAATATAAATTCGTTATATTCTCAAAAAAAGGGTTAACGCAAATATATTGCGAGGATCGAGAATATAAATCCGTTATATTCCCAAAATGAGGGTTAACGCAAATATGTTACAAGAACCGAGAGTGCAAATATGTTACATTCTCAAACAAAGGATCAACGCAAATATGTTACGAGGATCGAGGGTTAACACAAATATGTTGCGAGGATCAAGAATATAAATTCGTTATATTCCCAAAATGAGGGTTAATGCAAATATGTTGCGAGAACCGAGAGTGTAAATATGTTACATTCTCAAGCAAAGGATCAACGCAAATATGTTACGAGGATCGAGGGTTAACGCAAATATGTTGCGAGAACCGAGAGTGCAAATATGTTACAAGGATCGAGAATATAAATCCATTATATTCCCAAAATGAGGGTTAACGCAAATATATTACGAGAACCGAGAGTGTAAATATGTTACATTCTCAAACAAAGGATCAACGCAAATATGTTACGAGGATCGAGGGATAACGCAAATATGTTGCGAGAAAGGAGAGTACAAATGTGTTACATTCTCAAACAAAGGATCAACACAAATATGTTACGAGGATCGAGGGTTAACGCAAATATGTTGCGAGAACCGAGAGTGCAAATATGTTACATTCTTAAACAAAGGATCAACGCAAATATGATACGAGGATCGTGGGTTAACGCAAATATGTTAAAAGGATCGAGAGTGCAAATATGTTACATTCTCAAACAAAGGATCAACATAAATATGTTACAAGGATCGAGGATTAACGCAAATATGTTGCGAGAACCGAGAGTGCAAATATGTTACATTTTTAAACAAAGGATCAACGCAAATATGTTACGAGGATCGTGGGTTAACGCAAATATGTTGCGAGAACCGAGAGTGAAAATATTTTACATTCTCAAACAAAGGATCAACGCAAATATGTTACGAGGATCGTGGGTTAACGCAAATATGTTGCGAGAACCGAGAGTGCAAATATGTTACATTCTCAAACAAAGGATCAATGCAAATATGTTACGAGGATCGAGGGTTAGCGCAAATATGTTGCGAGAACCGAGAGTGCAAATATGTTACATTCTCAAACAAAGGTTCAACGCAAATATGTTACGAGGATCGTGGGATAACGCAAATATATTACGAGGATCGAGAATATAAATCCGTTATATTCCCAAAATGAGGGTTAACGCAAATATGTTGCGAGAACCGAGAGTGTAAATATATTACATTCTCAAACAAAGGATCAACGCAAATATGTTACGAGGATCGAGGGTTAATGCAAATATGTTGCGAGAACCGAGAGTGCAAATATGTTACAAGGATCGAGAATACAAATCCGTTATATTCCCAAAATGAGGGTTAACGCAAATATATTGCGAGAACCGAGAGTGTAAATATGTTACATTCTAAAACAAAGGATCAACGCAAATATGTTATGAGGATCGAGGGTTAACGCAAATATGTTGCGAGAAAGGAGAGTGCAAATATGTTACATTCTCAAACAAAGGATCAACGCAAATATGTTACGAGGATCGAGGGTTAACGCAAATATGTTGCGAGAACCGAGAGTGCAAATATGTTACATTCTTAAAAAAAGGATCAACACAAATATGTTACGAGGATCGTGGGTTAACGCAAAAATATTACAAGGATTGAGAGTGCAAATATGTTACATTCTCAAACAAAGGATCAACGTAAATATGTTACAAGGATCGAGGATTAATGCAAATATGTTACGAGAACCGAGAGTGCAAATATGTTACATTCTTAAACAAAGGATCAACGCAAATATGTTACAAGGATCGTGGGTTAACGCAAATATGTAGCGAGAACCGAGAGTGCAAATATGTTACATTCTCAAACAAAGGATCAACGCAAATATTTTACGAGGATCGTGGGTTAACACAAATATGTTGCGAGAACCGAGAGTGCAAATATGTTACATTCTCAAACTAAGGATCAATGCAAATATGTTACGAGGATCGAGGGTTAGCGCAAATATGTTGCGAGAACCGAGAGTGCAAATATGTTACATTCTCAAACAAAGGATCAACGCAAATATGTTACAAGGATCGTGGGATAACGCAAATATGTTGCGAAGATCGAGAATATAAATCCGTTATATTCCCAAAATGAGGGTTAACGCAAATATGTTGCAAGAACCGAGAGTGTAAATATGTTACATTCTCAAACAAAGGATCAACGCAAATACGTTACGAGGATCGAGGGTTAATGCAAATATGTTGCGAGAACCGAGAGTGCAAATATGTTACAAGGATCGAGAATACAAATCCGTTATATTTCCAAAATGAGGGTTAACGTAAATATATTACGAGAACCGAGAGTGTAAATATATTACATTCTCAAACAAAGGATCAACGCAAATATGTTACGAGGATCGAGGGTTAACGCAAATATGTTGCGAGAAAGGAGAGTACAATTATGTTACATTCTCAAACAAAGGATCAACGCAAATATGTTACGAGGATCGAGGGTTAACGCAAATAGGTTGCGAGAACCGAGAGTACAAATATGTTATATTCTTAAACAAAGGATCAACGCAAATATGTTACGAGAATCGTGGGTTAAAGTAAATATGTTACAAGGATCGAGAGTGCAAATATGTTACATTCTCAAACAAAGGATCAACGTAAATATGTTACAAGGATCGAGGATTAACGCAAATATGTTGCGAGAACCGAGAGTGCAAATATGTTACATTCTTAAACAAAGGATCAACGCAAATATGTTACGAGGATCGTGGGTTAACACAAATATGTTGCGAGAACCGAGAGTGCAAATATGTTACATTCTCAAACTAAGGATCAATGCAAATATGTTACGAGGATCGAGGGTTAGCGCAAATATGTTGCGAGAACCGAGAGTGCAAATATGTTACATTCTCAAACAAAGGATCAACGCAAATATGTTACAAGGATCGTGGGATAACGCAAATATGTTGCGAGGATCGAGAATATAAATCCGTTATATTCCCAAAATGAGGGTTAACGCAAATATGTTGCAAGAACCGAGAGTGTAAATATGTTACATTCTCAAACAAAGGATCAACGCAAATACGTTACGAGGATCGAGGGTTAATGCAAATATGTTGCGAGAACCGAGAGTGCAAATATGTTACAAGGATCGAGAATACAAATCCGTTATATTCCCAAAATGAGGGTTAACGCAAATATATTGCGAGAACCGAGAGTGTAAATATGTTACATTCTAAAACAAAGGATCAACGCAAATATGTTATGAGGATCGAGGGTTAACGCAAATATGTTGCGAGAAAGGAGAGTGCAAATATGTTACATTCTCAAACAAAGGATCAACGCAAATATGTTACGAGGATCGAGGGTTAACGCAAATATGTTGCGAGAACCGAGAGTGCAAATATGTTACATTCTTAAAAAAAGGATCAACACATATATGTTACGAGGATCGTGGGTTAACGCAAAAATGTTACAAGGATTGAGAGTGCAAATATGTTACATTCTCAAACAAAGGATCAACGTAAATATGTTACAAGGATCGAGGATTAACGCAAATATGTTACGAGAACCGAGAGTGCAAATATGTTACATTCTTAAACAAAGGATCAACGCAAATATGTTACGAGGATCGTGGGTTAACGCAAATATGTAGCGAGAACCGAGAGTGCAAATATGTTACATTCTCAAACAAAGGATCAACGCAAATATTTTACGAGGATCGTGGGTTAACACAAATATGTTGCGAGAACCGAGAGTGCAAATATGTTACATTCTCAAACTAAGGATCAATGCAAATATGTTACGAGGATCGAGGGTTAGCGCAAATATGTTGCGAGAACCGAGAGTGCAAATATGTTACATTCTCAAACAAAGGATCAACGCAAATATGTTACAAGGATCGTGGGATAACGCAATTATGTTGCGAGGATCGAGAATATAAATCCGTTATATTCCCAAAATGAGAGTTAACGCAAATATGTTGCAAGAACCGAGAGTGTAAATATGTTACATTCTCAAACAAAGGATCAACGCAAATATGTTACGAGGATCGAGGGTTAATGCAAATATGTTGCAAGAACCGAGAGTGCAAATATGTTACAAGGATCGAGAAAACAAATCCGTTATATTCCCAAAATGAGGGTTAACGTAAATATATTACGAGAACCGAGAGTGTAAATATATTACATTCTCAAACAAAGGATCAACGCAAATATGTTACGAGGATCGAGGGTTAACGCAAATATGTTGCGAGAAAGGAGAGTACAAATATGTTACATTCTCAAACCAAGGATCAACGCAAATATGTTACGAGGATCGAGGGTTAACGCAAATATGTTGCGAGAACCGAGAGTACAAATATGTTACATTCTTAAACAAAGGATCAACGCAAATATGTTACGAGAATCGTGGGTTAAAGTAAATATGTTACAAGGATCGAGAGTGCAAATATGTTACATTCTCAAACAAAGGATCAACGTAAATATGTTACAAGGATCGAGGATTAACGCAAATATGTTGCGAGAACCGAGAGTGTAAATATGTTACATTCTTAAACAAAGGATCAACGCAAATATGTTACGATGATCATGGGTTAACGCAAATATGTTGCGAGAACCGAGAGTGCAAATATATTACATTATCAAACTAAGGATCAACGCAAATATATTACGAGGATCGTGGGTTAACGCAAATATGTTGCGAGAACCGAGAGTGCAAATATGTTACAAGGATTGAGAATACAAATCCGATATATTCCCAAAATGAGGGTTAACGCAAATATGTTGCAAGAACCGAGAGTGTAAATATGTTACATTCTCAAACAAAGGATCAACGCAAATACGTTAAAAGGATCGAGGGTTAATGCAAATATGTTGCGAGAACCGAGAGTGCAAATATGTTACAAGGATCGAGAATACAAATTCGTTATATTCCCAAAATGAGGGTTAACGCAAATATATTGCGAGAACCGAGAGTGTAAATATATTACATTCTCAAACAAAGGATCAACGCAAATATGTTACGAGGATCGAGGGTTAACGCAAATATGTTGCGAGAAAGGAGAGTACAAATATGTTACATTCTCAAACAAAGGATCAACGCAAATATGTTACGAGGATCGAGGGTTAACGCAAATATGTTGCGAGAACCGAGAGTACAAATATGTTACATTCTTAAACAAAGGATCAACGCAAATATGTTACGAGGATCATGGGTTAAAGTAAATATGTTACAAGGATCGAGAGTACAAATATGTTACATTCTCAAACAAAGGATCAACGTAAATATGTTACAAGGATCGAGGATTAACGCAAATATGTTGCGAGAACCGAGAGTGCAAATATGTTACATTCTTAAACAAAGGATCAACGCAAATATGTTACGAGGATCGTGGGTTAACGCAAATATGTTGCGAGAACCGAGAGTGCAAATATATTACATTCTCAAACTAAGGATCAACGCAAATATTTTACGAGGATCGTGGGTTAACGCAAATATGTTGCGAGAACCGAGAGTGCAAATATGTTACATTCTCAAACAAATGATCAATGCAAATATGTTACGAGGATCGAGGGTTAGCGCAAATATGTTGCGAGAACCGAGAGTGCAAATATGTTACATTCTCAAACAAAGGATTAACGCAAATACGTTACGAGGATCGAGGGTTAACGCAAATATGTTGCGAGAACCGAGAGTGCAAATATGTTACAAGGATTGAGAATACAAATCCGACATATTCCCAAAATGAGGGTTAACGCAAATATGTTGCAAGAACCGAGAGTGTAAATATGTTACATTCTCAAACAAAGGATCAACGCAAATACGTTATGAGGATCGAGGGTTAATGCAAATATGTTGCTAGAATCGAGAGTGCAAATATGTTACAAGGATCGAGAATACAAATTCGTTATATTCCCAAAATGAGGGTTAACGCAAATATATTACGAGAACCGAGAGTGTAAATATATTACATTCTCAAACAAAGGATCAACGCAAATATGTTACGAGTATCGAGGGTTAATGCAAATATGGTGCGAGAAAGGAGAGTACAAATATGTTACATTCTCAAACAAAGGATCAACGGAAATATGTTACGAGGATCGAGGGTTAACGCAAATATGTTACGAGAACCGAGAGTACAAATATGTTACATTCTTAAACAAAGGATCAACGCAAATATGTTACGAGGATCATGGGTTAAAGTAAATATGTTACAAGGATCGAGAGTGCAAATATGTTACATTCTCAAACAAAGGATCAACGTAAATATGTTACAAGGATCGAGGATTAACGCAAATATGTTGCGAGAACCGAGAGTGCAAATATGTTACATTCTTAAACAAAGGATCAACGCAAATATGTTACGAGGATCGTGGGTTAACGCAAATATGTTGCGAGAACCGAGAGTGCAAATATATTACATTCTCAAACTAAGGATCAACGCAAATATGTTACGAGGATCGTGGGTTAACGCAAATATGTTGCTAGAACCGAGAGTGCAAATATGTTACATTCTCAAACAAAGGATCAATGCAAATATGTTACGAGGATCGAGGGTTAGCGCAAATATGTTGCGAGAACCGAGAGTGCAAATATGTTACATTCTCAAACAAAGGATTAACGCAAATACGTTACGAGGATCGAGGGTTAACGCAAATATGTTGCGAGAACCGAGAGTGCAAATATGTTACAAGGATTGAGAATACAAATCTGATATATTCCCAAAATGAGGGTTAACGCAAATATATTGCGAGAACTGAGAGTGTAAATATGTTACATTCTCAAACAAAGGATCAACGCAAATATGTTACGAGGATCGAGGGTTAACGCAAATATGTTGCGAGAAACGAGAGTGCAAATATGTTACATTCTCAAACAAAGGATCAACGCAAATATGTTACGAGGATCGAGGGTTAGCGCAAATATGTTGTGAGAACCGAGAGTGCAAATATGTTACATTCTCAAACAAAGGATCAACGTAAATATGTTACAAAGATCGAGGATTAACGCAAATATGTTGCGAGAACCGAGAGTGCAAATATGTTACATTCTTAAACAAAGGATCAACGCAAATATGTCACGAGGATTGTGGGTTAATTCAAATATGTTGCGAGAACCGAGAGTGCAAATATGTTACAAGGATTGAGAATACAAATCCGATATATTCCCAAAATGAGGGTTAACGCAAATATGTTGCTAGAACCGAGAGTGTAAATATGTTACATTCTCAAACTAAGGATCAATGCAAATATGTTACGAGGATCGTGGGTTAACGCAAATATGTTGCGAGAACCGAGAGTGCAAATATGTTACATTCTCAAACAAAGGATCAATGCAAATATGTTGCGAGAACCGAGAGTGCAAATATATTACATTCTCAAACTAAGGATCAATGCAAATATGTTACGAGGATCGTGGGTTAACGCAAATATGTTGCGAGAACCGAGAGTGCAAATATGTTACATTCTCAAACAAAGGATCAATGCAAATATGTTACGAGGATCGAGGGTTAGCGCAAATATGTTGCGAGAACCGAGAGTGCAAATATGTTACATTCTCAAACAAAGGATTAACGCAAATACGTTACGAGGATCGAGGGTTAACGCAAATATGTTGCGAGAACCGAGAGTGCAAATATGTTACAAGGATTGAGAATACAAATCCGATATATTCCCAAAATGAGGGTTAACGCAAATATATTGCGAGAACTGAGAGTGTAAATATGTTACATTCTCAAACAAAGGATCAACGCAAATATGTTACGAGGATCGAGGGTTAACGCAAATATGTTGTGAGAAACGAGAGTGCAAATAGGTTACATTCTCAAACAAAGGATCAACGCAAATATGTTACGAGGATCGTGGGTTAACGCAAATATGTTGCGAGAACTGAGAGTGCAAATATGTCACATTCTCAAACAAAGGATCAACGCAAATATGTTACGAGGATCGAGGGTTAGCGCAAATATGTTGTGAGAACCGAGAGTGCAAATATGTTACATTCTCAAACAAAGGATCAACGTAAATATGTTACAAGGATCGAGGATTAACGCAAATATGTTGCGAGAACCGAGAGTGCAAATATGTTACATTCTTAAACAAAGGATCAACGCAAATATGTTACGAGGATCGTGGGTTAACGCAAATATGTTGCGAGAATCGGGAGTGCAAATATGTTACAAGGATTGAGAATACAAATCCGATATATTCCCAAAATGAGGGTTAACGCAAATATGTTGCAAGAACCGAGAGTGTAAATATGTTACATTCTCAAACAAAGGATCAACGCAAATACGTTAAAAGGATCGAGGGTTAATGCAAATATGTTGCGAGAACCGAGAGTGCAAATATGTTACAAGGATCGAGAATACAAATTCGTTATATTCCCAAAATGAGGGTTAACGCAAATATATTGCGAGAACCGAGAGTGTAAATATATTACATTCTCAAACAAAGGATCAACGCAAATATGTTACGAGGATCGAGGGTTAACGCAAATATGTTGCGAGAAAGGAGAGTACAAATATGTTACATTCTCAAACAAAGGATCAACGCAAATATGTTACGAGGATCGAGGGTTAACGCAAATATGTTGCGAGAACCGAGAGTACAAATATGTTACATTCTTAAACAAAGGATCAACGCAAATATGTTACGAGGATCATGGGTTAAAGTAAATATGTTACAAGGATCGAGAGTGCAAATATGTTACATTCTCAAACAAAGGATCAACGTAAATATGTTACAAGGATCGAGGATTAACGCAAATATGTTGCGAGAACCGAGAGTGCAAATATGTTACATTCTTAAACAAAGGATCAACGCAAATATGTTACGAGGATCGTGGGTTAACGCAAATATGTTGCGAGAACCGAGAGTACAAATATATTACATTCTCAAACTAAGGATCAACGCAAATATTTTACGAGGATCGTGGGTTAACGCAAATATGTTGCGAGAACCGAGAGTGCAAATATGTTACATTCTCAAACAAATGATCAATGCAAATATGTTACGAGGATCGAGGGTTAGCGCAAATATGTTGTGAGAACCGAGAGTGCAAATATGTTACATTCTGAAACAAAGGATTAACGCAAATACGTTACGAGGATCGAGGGTTAACGCAAATATGTTGCGAGAACCGAGAGTGCAAATATGTTACATTCCCAAACAAAGGATCAATGCAAATATGTTACGAGGATCGAGGGTTAGCGCAAATATGTTGCAAGAACCGAGAGTGCAAATATGTTACATTCTCAAACAAAGGATTAACGCAAATACGTTACGAGGATCGAGGGTTAACACAAATATGTTGCGAGAACCGAGAGTGCAAATATGTTACAAGGATTGAGAATACAAATTCGATATATTCCCAAAATGAGGGTTAACGCAAATATATTGCGAGAACTGAGAGTGTAAATACGTTACATTCTCAAACAAAGGATCAACGCAAATATGTTACGAGGATCGAGGGTTAACGCAAATATGTTGCGAGAAACGAGAGTGCAAATATGTTACATTCTCAAACAAAGGATCAACGCAAATATGTTACGAGGATCGTGGGTTAACGCAAATATGTTGCGAGAACTGAGAGTGCAAATATGTCACATTCTCAAACAAAGGATCAACGCAAATATGTTACGAGGATCGAGGGTTAGCGCAAATATGTTGTGAGAACTGAGAGTGCAAATATCTTACATCCTCAAACAAAGGATCAACGTAAATATGTTACAAGGATCGAGGATTAACGCAAATATGTTGCGAGAACCGAGAGTGCAAATATGTTACATTCTTAAACAAAGGATCAACGCAAATATGTTACGAGGATCGTGGGTTAACGCAAATATGTTGCGAGAACCGAGAGTGCAAATATGTTACAAGGATTGAGAATACAAATCCGATATATTCCCAAAATGAGGGTTAACGCAAATATGTTGCAAGAACCGAGAGTGTAAATATGTTACATTCTCAAACAAAGGATCAACGCAAATACGTTACGAGGATCGAGGGTTAATGCAAATATGTTGCGAGAACCGAGAGTGCAAATATGTTATAAGGATCGAGAATACAAATTCGTTATATTCCCAAAATGAGGGTTAACGCAAATATATTGCGAGAACCGAGAGTGTAAATATATTACATTCTCAAACAAAGGATCAACGCAAATATGTTACGAGGATCGAGGGTTAACGCAAATATGTTGCGAGAAAGGAGAGTACAAATATGTTACATTCTCAAACAAAGGATCAACGCAAATATGTTACGAGGATCGAGGGTTAACGCAAATATGTTGCGAGAACCGAGAGTACAAATATGTTACATTCTTAAACAAAGGATCAACGCAAATATGTTACGAGGATCATGGGTTAAAGTAAATATGTTACAAGGATCGAGAGTGCAAATATGTTACATTCTCAAACAAAGGATCAACGTAAATAAGTTACAAGGATCGAGGATTAACGCAAATATGTTGCGAGAACCGAGAGTGCAAATATGTTACATTCTTAAACAAAGGATCAACGTAAATATGTTACGAGGATCGTGGGTTAACGCAAATATGTTGCGAGAACCGAGAGTGCAAATATATTACATTCTCAAACTAAGGATCAACGCATATATTTTACAAGGATCGTGGGTTAACGCAAATATGTTGCGAGAACCGAGAGTGCAAATATGTTACATTCTCAAACAAAGGATCAATGCAAATATGTTACGAGGATCGAGGGTTAGCGCAAATATGTTGCGAGAACCGAGAGTGCAAATATGTTACATTCTCAAACAAAGGATTAAAGCAAATACGTTACGAGGATCGAGGTTTAACGCAAATATGTTGCGAGAACCGAGAGTGCAAATATGTTACATTCCCAAACAAAGGATCAATGCAAATATGTTACGAGGATCGAGGGTTAGCGCAAATATGTTGCAAGAACCGAGAGTGCAAATATGTTACATTCTCAAACAAAGGATTAACGCAAATACGTTACGAGGATCGAGGGTTAACGCAAATATGTTGCGAGAACCGAGAGTGCAAATATGTTACAAGGATTGAGAATACAAATCTGATATATTCCCAAAATGAGGGTTAACGCAAATATGTTGCAAGAACTGAGAGTGTAAATATGTTACATTCTCAAACAAAGGATCAACGCAAATACGTTACGAGGATCGAGGGTTAATGCAAATATGTTGCGAGAATCGAGAGTGCAAATATGTTACAAGGATCGAGAATACAAATTCGTTATATTCCCAAAATGAGGGTTAACGCAAATATATTGCGAGAACCGAGAGTGTGAATATATTACATTCTCAAATAAAGGATCAACGCAAATATGTTACGAGGATCGAGGGTTAACGCAAATATGTTGCGAGAAAGGAGAGTACACATATGTTACATTCTCAAACAAAGGATCAACGGAAATATGTTACGAGGATCGAGGGTTAACGCAAATATGTTGCGAGAACCGAGAGTACAAATATGTTACATTCTTAAACAAAGGATCAACGCAAATATGTTACGAGGATCATGGGTAAAAGTAAATATGTTACAAGGATCGAGAGTGCAAATATGTTACATTCTCAAACAAAGGATCAATGCAAATATGTTGCGAGAACCGAGAGTGCAAATATGTTACAAGGATCGAGAATACAAATCCGTTATATTCCCAAAATGAGGGTTAACGCAAATATATTGCGAGAACCGAGAGTGTAAATATGTTACATTCTCAAACAAAGGATCAACGCAAATATGTTACGAGGATCGAGGGATAACGCAAATATGTTGCGAGAAAGGAGAGTGCAAATGTGTTATATTCTCAAACAAAGGATCAACACAAATATGTTACGAGGATCGAGGGTTAACGCAAATATGTTGCGAGAACCGAGAGTGCAAATATGTTACATTCTTAAACAAAGGATCAACGCAAATATGATACGAGGATCGTGGGTTAACGCAAATATGTTACAAGCATCGAGAGTGCAAATATGTTACATTCTCAAACAAAGGATCAACATAAATATGTTACAAGGATCGAGGATTAATGCAAATATGTTGCGAGAATCGAGAGTGCAAATATGTTACATTTTTAAACAAAGGATCAACGCAAATATGTTTCGAGGATCGTGGGTTAACGCAAATATGTTGCGAGAACCGAGAGTGAAAATATTTTACATTCTCAAACAAAGGATCAACGCAAATATGTTACGAGGATCGTGGGTTAACGCAAATATGTTGCGAGAACCGAGAGTGCAAATATGTAACATTCTCAAACAAAGGATCAATGCAAATATGTTACGAGGATCGAGGGTTAGCGCAAATATTTTGCGAGAACCGAGAGTGCAAATATGTTACATTCTCAAACAAAGAATCAACGCAAATATGTTACGAGGATCGTGGGATAACGCAAATATATTACGAGGATCGAGAATATAAATCCGTTATATTCCCAAAATGAGGGTTAACGCAAATATATTGCGAGAACCGAGAGTGCAAATATGTTACATTCTAAAACAAAGGATCAACGCAAATATGTTATGAGGATCGAGGGTTAACGCAAATATGTTGCGAGAAAGGAGAGTGCAAATATGTTACATTCTCAAACAAAGGATCAACGCAAATATGTTACGAGGATCGAGGGTTAACGCAAATATGTTGCGAGAACCGAGAGTGCAAATATGTTACATTCTTAAAAAAAGGATCAACACAAATATGTTACGAGGATCGTGTGTTAACGCAAAAATGTTACAAGGATCGAGAGTGCAAATATGTTACATTCTCAAACAAAGGATCAACGTAAATATGTTACAAGGATCGAGGATTAACGCAAATATGTTGCGAGAACCGAGAGTGCAAATATGTTACATTCTTAAACAAAGGATCAACGCAAATATGTTACGAGGATCGTGGGTTAACGCAAATATGTTGCGAGAACCGAGAGTGCAAATATGTTACATTCTCAAACAAAGGATCAACGCAAATATTTTACAAGGATCGTGGGTTAACACAAATATGTTGCGAGAACCGAGAGTGCAAATATGTTACATTCTCAAACTAAGGATCAATGCAAATATGTTACGAGGATCGAGGATTAGCGCAAATATGTTGCGAGAACCGAGAGTGCAAATATGTTACATTCTCAAACAAAGGATCAACGCAAATATGTTACAAGGATCGTGGGATAACGCAAATATGTTGCGAGGATCGAGAATATAAATCCGTTATATTCCCAAAATGAGGGTTAACACAAATATGTTGCAAGAACCGAGAGTGTAAATATGTTACATTCTCAAACAAAGGATCAACGCAAATACGTTACGAGGATCGAGGGTTAATGCAAATATGTTGCGAGAACCGAGAGTGCAAATATGTTACAAGGATCGAGAATACAAATCCGTTATATTCCCAAAATGAGGGTTAACGTAAATATATTACGAGAACCGAGAGTGTAAATATATTACATTCTCAAACAAAGGATCAACGCAAATATGTTACAAGGATCGAGGGTTAACGCAAATATGTTGCGAGAAAGGAGAGTACAAATATGTTACATTCTCAAACAAAGGATCAACGCAAATATGTTACGAGGATCGAGGGTTAACGCAAATATGTTGCGAGAACCGAGAGTAAAAATATGTTACATTCTTAAACAAAGGATCAACGCAAATATGTTACGAGAATCGTGGGTTAAAGTAAATATGTTACAAGGATCGAGAGTGCAAATATGTTACATTATCAAACAAAGGATCAACGTAAATATGTTACAAGGATCGAGGATTAACGCAAATATGTTGCGAGAACCGAGAGTGCAAATATGTTACATTCTTAAACAAAGGATCAACGCAAATATGTTACGATGATCGTGGGTTAACGCAAATATGTTGCGAGAACCGAGAGTGCAAATATATTACATTCTCAAACTAAGGATCAACGCAAATATATTACGAGGATCGTGGGTTAACGCAAATATGTTGCGAGAACCGAGAGTACAAATATGTTACATTCCCAAACAAAGGATCAATGCAAATATGTTACGAGGATCGAGGGTTAGCGCAAATATGTTGCAAGAACCGAGAGTGCAAATATGTTACATTCTCAAACAAAGGATTAACGCAAATACGTTACGAGGATCGAGGGTTAACGCAAATATGTTGCGAGAACCGAGAGTGCAAATATGTTACAAGGATTGAGAATACAAATCCGATATATTCCCAAAATGAGGGTTAACGCAAATATGTTGCAAGAACCGAGAGTGTAAATATGTTACATTCTCAAACAAAGGATCAACGCAAATACGTTATGAGGATCGAGGGTTAATGCAAATATGTTGCGAGAATCGAGAGTGCAAATATGTTACAAGGATCGAGAATACAAATTCGTTATATTCCCAAAATGAGGGTTAACGCAAATATATTGCGAGAACCGAGAGTGTAAATATATTACATTCTCAAACAAAGGATCAACGCAAATATATTACGAGGATCGTGGGTTAACGCAAATATGTTGCGAGAACCGAGAGTACAAATATGTTACATTCCCAAACAAAGGATCAATGCAAATATGTTACGAGGATCGAGGGTTAGCGCAAATATGTTGCAAGAACCGAGAGTGCAAATATGTTACATTCTCAAACAAAGGATTAACGCAAATACGTTACGAGGATCGAGGGTTAACGCAAATATGTTGCGAGAACCGAGAGTGCAAATATGTTACAAGGATTGAGAATACAAATCCGATATATTCCCAAAATGAGGGTTAACGCAAATATGTTGCAAGAACCGAGAGTGTAAATATGTTACATTCTCAAACAAAGGATCAACGCAAATACGTTATGAGGATCGAGGGTTAATGCAAATATGTTGCGAGAATCGAGAGTGCAAATATGTTACAAGGATCGAGAATACAAATTCGTTATATTCCCAAAATGAGGGTTAACGCAAATATATTGCGAGAACCGAGAGTGTAAATATATTACATTCTCAAACAAAGGATCAACGCAAATATGTTACGAGGATCGAGGGTTAACGCAAATATGTTGCGAGAAAGGAGAGTACAAATATGTTACATTCTCAAACAAAGGATCAACGGAAATATGTTACGAGGATCGAGGGTTAACGCAAATATGTTGCGAGAACCGAGAGTACAAATATGTTACATTCTTAAACAAAGGATCAACGCAAATATGTTACGAGGATCATGGGTTAAAGTAAATATGTTACAAGGATCGAGAGTGCAAATATGTTACATTCTCAAACAAAGGATCAACGTAAATATGTTACAAGGATCGAGGATTAACGCAAATATGTTGCGAGAACCGAGAGTGCAAATATGTTACATTCTTAAACAAAGGATCAACGCAAATATGTTACGAGGATCGTGGGTTAACGCAAATATGTTGCGAGAACCGAGAGTGCAAATATATTACATTCTCAAACTAAGGATCAACGCAAATATGTTGCGAGAACTGAGAGTGTAAATATGTTACATTCTCAAACAAAGGATCAACGCAAATATGTTACGAGGATCGAGGGTTAACGCAAATATGTTGCGAGAAACGAGAGTGCAAATATGTTACATTCTCAAACAAAGGATAAACGCAAATATGTTACGAGGATCGTAGGTTAACGCAAATATGTTGCGAGAACTGAGAGTGCAAATATGTTACATTCTCAAACAAAGGATCAACGCAAATATGTTACGAGGATCGAGGGTTAGCGCAAATATGTTGTGAGAACCGAGAGTGCAAATATGTTACATTCTCAAACAAAGGATCAACGTAAATATGTTACAAAGATCGAGGATTAACCCAAATATGTTGCGAGAACCGAGAGTGCAAATATGTTACATTCTTAAACAAAGGATCAACGCAAATATGTCACGAGGATCGTGGGTTAATGCAAATATGTTGCGAGAACCGAGAGTGCAAATATGTTACAAGGATTGAGAATACAAATCCGATATATTCCCAAAATGAGGGTTAACGCAAATATGTTGCTAGAACCGAGAGTGTAAATATGTTACATTCTCAAACAAAGGATCAACGCAAATACGTTACGAGGATCGAGGGTTAATGCAAATATGTTGCGAGAACCGAGAGTGCAAATATGTTACAAGGATCGAGAATACAAATTCGTTATATTCCCAAAATGAGGGTTAACGCAAATATATTGCGAGAACCGAGAGTGTAAATATATTACATTCTCAAACAAAGGATCAACGCAAATATGTTACGAGGATCGAGGGTTAACGCAAATATGTTGCGAGAAAGGAGAGTACAAATATGTTACATTCTCAAACAAAGGATCAACGCAAATATGTTACGAGGATCGAGGGTTAACGCAAATATGTTGCGAGAACCGAGAGTACAAATATGTTACATTCTTAAACAAAGGATCAACGCAAATATGTTACGAGGATCATGGGTTAAAGTATATATGTTACAAGGATCGAGAGTGCAAATATGTTACATTCTCAAACAAAGGATCAACGTAAATATGTTACAAGGATCGAGGATTAACGCAAATATGTTGCGAGAACCGAGAGTACAAATATGTTACATTCTTAAACAAATGATCAACGCAAATATGTTACGAGGATCGTGGGTTAACGCAAATATGTTGCGAGAACCGAGAGTGCAAATATATTACATTCTCAAACTAAGGATCAACGCAAATATGTTACGAGGATCGTGGGTTAACGCAAATATGTTGCGAGAACCGAGAGTGCAAATATGTTACATTTTCAAACAAAGGATCAATGCAAATATGTTACGAGGATCGAGGGTTAGCGCAAATATGTTGCGAGAACCGAGAGTGCAAATATGTTACATTCTCAAACAAAGGATCAATGCAAATATGTTACGAGGATCGAGGGTTAGCGCAAATATGTTGCAAGAACCGAGAGTGTAAATATGTTACATTCTCAAACAAAGGATTAACGCAAATACGTTACGAGGATCGAGGGTTAACGCAAATATGTTGCGAGAACCGAGAGTGCAAATATGTTACAAGGATTGAGAATACAAATCCGATATATTCCCAAAATGAGGGTTAACGCAAATATGTTGCAAGAACCGAGAGTGTAAATATGTTACATTCTCAAACAAAGGATCAACGCAAATACGTTATGAGGATCGAGGGTTAATGCAAATATATTGCGAGAATCGAGAGTGCAAATATGTTACAAGGATCGAGAATACAAATTCGTTATATTCCCAAAATGAGGGTTAACGCAAATATATTGCGAGAACCGAGAGTGTAAATATATTACATTCTCAAACAAAGGATCAACGCAAATATGTTACGAGGATCGAGGGTTAACGCAAATATGTTGCGAGAAAGTAGAGTACAAATATGTTACATTCTCAAACAAAGGATCAACGGAAATATGTTACGAGGATCGAGGGTTAACGCAAATATGTTGCGAGAACCGAGAGTACAAATATGTTACATTCTTAAACAAAGGATCAACGCAAATATGTTACGAGGATCGTAGGTTAACGCAAATATGTTGCGAGAACTGAGAGTGCAAATATGTTACATTCTCAAACAAAGGATCAACGCAAATATGTTACGAGGATCGAGGGTTAGCGCAAATATGTTGTGAGAACCGAGAGTGCAAATATATTACATTCTCAAACTAAGGATCAACGCAAATATGTTGCGAGAACTGAGAGTGTAAATATGTTACATTCTCAAACAAAGGATCAACGCAAATATGTTACGAGGATCGAGGGTTAACGCAAATATGTTGCGAGAAACGAGAGTGCAAATATGTTACATTCTCAAACAAAGGATAAACGCAAATATGTTACGAGGATCGTAGGTTAACGCAAATATGTTGCGAGAACTGAGAGTGCAAATATGTTACATTCTCAAACAAAGGATCAACGCAAATATGTTACGAGGATCGAGGGTTAGCGCAAATATGTTGTGAGAACCGAGAGTGCAAATATGTTACATTCTCAAACAAAGGATCAATGCAAATATGTTACGAGGATCGAGGGTTAGCGCAAATATGTTGCAAGAACCGAGAGTGCAAATATGTTACATTCTCAAACAAAGGATTAACGCAAATACGTTACGAGGATCGAGGGTTAACGCAAATATGTTGCGAGAACCGAGAGTGCAAATATGTTACAAGGATTGAGAATACAAATCCGATATATTCCCAAAATGAGGGTTAACGCAAATATGTTGCAAGAACCGAGAGTGTAAATATGTTACATTCTCAAACAAAGGATCAACGCAAATACGTTATGAGGATCGAGGGTTAATGCAGATATGTTGCGAGAATCGAGAGTGCAAATATGTTACAAGGATCGAGAATACAAATTCGTTATATTCCCAAAATGAGGGTTAACGCAAATATATTGCGAGAACCGAGAGTGTAAATATATTACATTCTCAAACAAAGGATCAACGCAAATATGTTACGAGGATCGAGGGTTAACGCAAATATGTTGCGAGAAAGGAGAGTACAAATATGTTACATTCTCAAACAAAGGATCAACGGAAATATGTTACGAGGATCGAGAGTTAACGCAAATATGTTGCGAGAACCGAGAGTACAAATATGTTACATTCTTAAACAAAGGATCAACGCAAATATGTTACGAGGATCGTGGGTTAACGCAAATATGTTGCGAGAACCGAGAGTGCAAATATATTACATTCTCAAACTAAGGATCAACGCAAATATGTTGCGAGAACTGAGAGTGTAAATATGTTACATTCTCAAACAAAGGATCAACGCAAATATGTTACGAGGATCGAGGGTTAACGCAAATATGTTGCGAGAAACGAGAGTGCAAATATGTTACATTCTCAAACAAAGGATAAACGCAAATATGTTACGAGGATCGTAGGTTAACGCAAATATGTTGCGAGAACTGAGAGTGCAAATATGTTACATTCTTAAACAAAGGATCAACGCAAATATGTTACGAGAATCGTGGGTTAAAGTAAATATGTTACAAGGATCGAGAGTGCAAATATGTTACATTATCAAACAAAGGATCAACGTAAATATGTTACAAGGATCGAGGATTAACGCAAATATGTTGCGAGAACCGAGAGTGCAAATATGTTACATTCTTAAACAAAGGATCAACGCAAATATGTTACGATGATCGTGGGTTAACGCAAATATGTTGCGAGAACCGAGAGTGCAAATATATTACATTCTCAAACTAAGGATCAACGCAAATATATTACGAGGATCGTGGGTTAACGCAAATATGTTGCGAGAACCGAGAGTACAAATATGTTACATTCCCAAACAAAGGATCAATGCAAATATGTTACGAGGATCGAGGGTTAGCGCAAATATGTTGCAAGAACCGAGAGTGCAAATATGTTACATTCTCAAACAAAGGATTAACGCAAATACGTTACGAGGATCGAGGGTTAACGCAAATATGTTGCGAGAAACGAGAGTGCAAATATGTTACATTCTCAAACAAAGGATAAACGCAAATATGTTACGAGGATCGTGGGTTAACGCAAATATGTTGCGAGAACCGAGAGTGCAAATATATTACATTCTCAAACTAAGGATCAACGCAAATATGTTACGAGGATCGTGGGTTAACGCAAATATGTTGCGAGAACCGAGAGTGCAAATATGTTACATTTTCAAACAAAGGATCAATGCAAATATGTTACGAGGATCGAGGGTTAGCGCAAATATGTTGCGAGAACCGAGAGTGCAAATATGTTACATTCTCAAACAAAGGATCAATGCAAATATGTTACGAGGATCGAGGGTTAGCGCAAATATGTTGCAAGAACCGAGAGTGTAAATATGTTACATTCTCAAACAAAGGATTAACGCAAATACGTTACGAGGATCGAGGGTTAACGCAAATATGTTGCGAGAACCGAGAGTGCAAATATGTTACAAGGATTGAGAATACAAATCCGATATATTCCCAAAATGAGGGTTAACGCAAATATGTTGCAAGAACCGAGAGTGTAAATATGTTACATTCTCAAACAAAGGATCAACGCAAATACGTTATGAGGATCGAGGGTTAATGCAAATATATTGCGAGAATCGAGAGTGCAAATATGTTACAAGGATCGAGAATACAAATTCGTTATATTCCCAAAATGAGGGTTAACGCAAATATATTGCGAGAACCGAGAGTGTAAATATATTACATTCTCAAACAAAGGATCAACGCAAATATGTTACGAGGATCGAGGGTTAACGCAAATATGTTGCGAGAAAGTAGAGTACAAATATGTTACATTCTCAAACAAAGGATCAACGGAAATATGTTACGAGGATCGAGGGTTAACGCAAATATGTTGCGAGAACCGAGAGTACAAATATGTTACATTCTTAAACAAAGGATCAACGCAAATATGTTACGAGGATCGTGGGTTAACGCAAATATGTTGCGAGAACCGAGAGTGCAAATATATTACATTCTCAAACTAAGGATCAACGCAAATATGTTGCGAGAACTGAGAGTGTAAATATGTTACATTCTCAAACAAAGGATCAACGCAAATATGTTACGAGGATCGAGGGTTAACGCAAATATGTTGCGAGAAACGAGAGTGCAAATATGTTACATTCTCAAACAAAGGATAAACGCAAATATGTTACGAGGATCGTAGGTTAACGCAAATATGTTGCGAGAACTGAGAGTGCAAATATGTTACATTCTCAAACAAAGGATCAACGCAAATATGTTACGAGGATCGAGGGTTAGCGCAAATATGTTGTGAGAACCGAGAGTGCAAATATGTTACATTCTCAAACAAAGGATCAATGCAAATATGTTACGAGGATCGAGGGTTAGCGCAAATATGTTGCAAGAACCGAGAGTGCAAATATGTTACATTCTCAAACAAAGGATTAACGCAAATACGTTACGAGGATCGAGGGTTAACGCAAATATGTTGCGAGAACCGAGAGTGCAAATATGTTACAAGGATTGAGAATACAAATCCGATATATTCCCAAAATGAGGGTTAACGCAAATATGTTGCAAGAACCGAGAGTGTAAATATGTTACATTCTCAAACAAAGGATCAACGCAAATACGTTATGAGGATCGAGGGTTAATGCAGATATGTTGCGAGAATCGAGAGTGCAAATATGTTACAAGGATCGAGAATACAAATTCGTTATATTCCCAAAATGAGGGTTAACGCAAATATATTGCGAGAACCGAGAGTGTAAATATATTACATTCTCAAACAAAGGATCAACGCAAATATGTTACGAGGATCGAGGGT
Source organism: Hydrangea macrophylla (assembly GCA_033977485.1). Taxonomy (NCBI): domain Eukaryota; kingdom Viridiplantae; phylum Streptophyta; class Magnoliopsida; order Cornales; family Hydrangeaceae; genus Hydrangea; species Hydrangea macrophylla. The sequence goes on from CM066990.1 coordinate 39,421,166, forward strand.
TAACGCAAATATGTTGCGAGAAAGGAGAGTACAAATATGTTACATTCTCAAACAAAGGATCAACGGAAATATGTTACGAGGATCGAGAGTTAACGCAAATATGTTGCGAGAACCGAGAGTACAAATATGTTACATTCTTAAACAAAGGATCAACGCAAATATGTTACGAGGATCGTGGGTTAACGCAAATATGTTGCGAGAACCGAGAGTGCAAATATATTACATTCTCAAACTAAGGATCAACGCAAATATGTTGCGAGAACTGAGAGTGTAAATATGTTACATTCTCAAACAAAGGATCAACGCAAATATGTTACGAGGATCGAGGGTTAACGCAAATATGTTGCGAGAAACGAGAGTGCAAATATGTTACATTCTCAAACAAAGGATAAACGCAAATATGTTACGAGGATCGTAGGTTAACGCAAATATGTTGCGAGAACTGAGAGTGCAAATATGTTACATTCTCAAACAAAGGATCAACGCAAATATGTTACGAGGATCGAGGGTTAGCGCAAATATGTTGTGAGAACCGAGAGTGCAAATATGTTACATTCACAAACAAAGGATCAACGTAAATATGTTACAAAGATCGAGGATTAACCCAAATATGTTGCGAGAACCGAGAGTGCAAATATGTTACATTCTTAAACAAAGGATCAACGCAAATATGTCACGAGGATCGTGGGTTAATGCAAATATGTTGCGAGAACCGAGAGTGCAAATATGTTACAAGGATTGAGAATACAAATCAGATATATTACCAAAATGAGGGTTAACGCAAATATGTTGCTAGAACCGAGAGTGTAAATATGTTACATTCTCAAACAAAGGATCAACGCAAATACGTTACGAGGATCGAGGGTTAATGCAAATATGTTGCGAGAACCGAGAGTGCAAATATGTTACAAGGATCGAGAATACAAATTCGTTATATTCCCAAAATGAGGGTCAACGCAAATATATTGCGAGAACCGAGAGTGTAAATATATTACATTCTCAAACAAAGGATCAACGCAAATATGTTACGAGGATCGAGGGTTAACGCAAATATGTTGTGAGAAAGGAGAGTACAAATATGTTACATTCTCAAACAAAGGATCAACGCAAATATGTTACGAGGATCGAGGGTTAACGCAAATATGTTGCGAGAACCGAGAGTACAAATATGTTACATTCTTAAACAAAGGATCAACGCAAATATGTTACGAGGATCATGGGTTAAAGTATATATGTTACAAGGATCGAGAGTGCAAATATGTTACATTCTCAAACAAAGGATCAACGTAAATATGTTACAAGGATCGAGGATTAACGCAAATATGTTGCGAGAACCGAGAGTACAAATATGTTACATTCTTAAACAAAGGATCAACGCAAATATGTTACGAGGATCGTGGGTTAACGCAAATATGTTGCGAGAACCGAGAGTGCAAATATATTACATTCTCAAACTAAGGATCAACGCAAATATGTTACGAGGATCGTGGGTTAACGCAAATATGTTGCGAGAACCGAGAGTGCAAATATGTTACATTCTCAAACAAAGGATCAATGCAAATATGTTACGAGGATCGAGGGTTAGCGCAAATATGTTGCGAGAACCGAGAGTGCAAATATGTTACATTCTCAAACAAAGGATCAATGCAAATATGTTACGAGGATCGAGGGTTAGCGCAAATATGTTGCAAGAACCGAGAGTGCAAATATGTTACATTCTCAAACAAAGGATTAACGCAAATACGTTACGAGGATCGAGGGTTAACGCAAATATGTTGCGAGAACCGAGAGTGCAAATATGTTACAAGGATTGAGAATACAAATCCGATATATTCCCAAAATGAGGGTTAACGCAAATATGTTGCAAGAACCGAGAGTGTAAATATGTTACATTCTCAAACAAAGGATCAACGCAAATACGTTATGAGGATCGAGGGTTAATGCAAATATGTTGCGAGAATCGAGAGTGCAAATATGTTACAAGGATCGAGAATACAAATTCGTTATATTCCCAAAATGAGGGTTAACGCAAATATATTGCGAGAACCGAGAGTGTAAATATATTACATTCTCAAACAAAGGATCAACGCAAATATGTTACGAGGATCGAGGGTTAACGCAAATATGTTGCGAGAAAGGAGAGTACAAATATGTTACATTCTCAAACAAAGGATCAACGGAAATATGTTACGAGGATCGAGGGTTAACGCAAATATGTTGCGAGAACCGAGAGTACAAATATGTTACATTCTTAAACAAAGGATCAACGCAAATATGTTACGAGGATCATGGGTTAAAGTAAATATGTTACAAGGATCGAGAGTGCAAATAATTTACATTCTCAAACAAAGGATCAACGTAAATATGTTACAAGGATCGAGGATTAACGCAAATATGTTGCGAGAACCGAGAGTGCAAATATGTTACATTCTTAAACAAAGGATCAACGCAAATATGTTACGAGGATCGTGGGTTAACGCAAATATGTTGCGAGAACCGAGAGTGCAAATATATTACATTCTCAAACTAAGGATCAACGCAAATATGTTGCGAGAACTGAGAGTGTAAATATGTTACATTCTCAAACAAAGGATCAACGCAAATATGTTACGAGGATCGAGGGTTAACGCAAATATGTTGCGAGAAACGAGAGTGCAAATATGTTACATTCTCAAACAAAGGATAAACGCAAATATGTTACGAGGATCGTAGGTTAACGCAAATGTGTTGCGAGAACTGAGAGTGCAAATATGTTACATTCTCAAACAAAGGATCAACGCAAATATGTTACGAGGATCGAGGGTTAGCGCAAATATGTTGTGAGAACCGAGAGTGCAAATATGTTACATTCTCAAACAAAGGATCAACGTAAATATGTTACAAAGATCGAGGATTAACCCAAATATGTTGCGAGAACCGAGAGTGCAAATATGTTACATTCTTAAACAAAGGATCAACGCAAATATGTCACGAGGATCGTGGGTTAATGCAAATATGTTGCGAGAACCGAGAGTGCAAATATGTTACAAGGATTGAGAATACAAATCCGATATATTCCCAAAATGAGGGTTAACGCAAATATGTTGCTAGAACCGAGAGTGTAAATATGTTACATTCTCAAACAAAGGATTAACGCAAATACGTTACGAGGATCGAGGGTTAATGCAAATATGTTGCGAGAACCGAGAGTGCAAATATGTTACAAGGATCGAGAATACAAATTCGTTATATTCCCAAAATGAGGGTTAACGCAAATATATTGCGAGAACCGAGAGTGTAAATATATTACATTCTCAAACAAAGGATCAACGCAAATATGTTACGAGGATCGAGGGTTAACGCAAATATGTTGTGAGAAAGGAGAGTACAAATATGTTACATTCTCAAACAAAGAATCAACGCAAATATGTTACGAGGATCGAGGGTTAACGCAAATATGTTGCGAGAACCGAGAGTACAAATATGTTACATTCTTAAACAAAGGATCAACGCAAATATGTTACGAGGATCATGGGTTAAAGTAAATATGTTACAAGGATCGAGAGTGCAAATATGTTACATTCTCAAACAAAGGATCAACGTAAATATGTTACAAGGATCGAGGATTAACGCAAATATGTTGCGAGAACCGAGAGTACAAATATGTTACATTCTTAAACAAAGGATCAACGCAAATATGTTACGAGGATCGTGGGTTAACGCAAATATGTTGCGAGAACCGAGAGTGCAAATATATTACATTCTCAAACTAAGGATCAACGCAAATATGTTACGAGGATCGTGGGTTAACGCAAATATGTTGCGAGAACCGAGAGTGCAAATATGTTACATTCTCAAACAAATGATCAATGCAAATATGTTACGAGGATCGAGGGTTAGCGCAAATATGTTGCGAGAACCGAGAGTGCAAATATGTTACATTCTCAAACAAAGGATTAACGCAAATACGTTACGATGATCGAGGGTTAACGCAAATATGTTGCGAGAACCGATAGTGCAAATATGTTACAAGGATTGAGAATACAAATCCGATATATTCCCAAAATGAGGGTTAACGCAAATATATTGCGAGAACTGAGAGTGTAAATATGTTACATTCTCAAACAAAGGATCAACGCAAATATGTTACGAGGATCGAGGGTTAACGCAAATATGTTGCGAGAAACGAGAGTGCAAATATGTTACATTCTCAAACAAAGGATCAACGCAAATATGTTACGAGGATCGTGGGTTAACGCAAATATGTTGCGAGAACTGAGAGTGCAAATATGTTATATTCTCAAACAAAGGATCAACGCAAATATGTTACGAGGATCGAGGGTTAGCGCAAATATGTTGTGAGAACCGAGAGTGCAAATATGTTACATTCTCAAACAAAGGATCAACGTAAATATGTTACAAGGATCAAGGATTAACGCAAATATGTTGCGAGAACCGAGAGTGCAAATATGTTACATTCTTAAACAAAGGATCAACGCAAATATGTTACGAGGATCGTGGGTTAACGCAAATATGTAGCGAGAACCGAGAGTGCAAATATGTTACATTCTCAAACAAAGGATCAATGCAAATATGTTACGAGGATCGAGGGTTAGCGCAAATATGTTGCAAGAACCGAGAGTGCAAATATGTTACATTCTCAAACAAAGTATTAACGCAAATACGTTACGAGGATCGAGGGTTAACGCAAATATGTTGCGAGAACCGAGAGTGCAAATATGTTACAAGATTGAGAATACAAATCTGACATATTCCCAAAATGAGGGTTAACGCAAATATGTTGCAAGAACCGAGAGTGTAAATATGTTACATTCTCAAACAAAGGATCAACGCAAATACGTTACGAGGATCGAGGGTTAATGCAAATATGTTGCGAGAACCGAGAGTGCAAATATGTTACAAGGATCGAGAATACAAATTCGTTATATTCCCAAAATGAGGGTTAACGCAAATATATTGCGAGAACCGAGAGTGTAAATATATTACATTCTCAAACAAAGGATCAACGCAAATATGTTACGAGGATCGAGGGTTAACGCAAATATGTTGCGAGAAAGGAGAGTACAAATATGTTACATTCTCAAACAAAGGATCAACGGAAATATGTTACGAGGATCGAGGGTTAACGCAAATATGTTGCGAGAACCGAGAGTACAAATATGTTACATTCTTAAACAAAGGATCAACGCAAATATGTTACGAGGATCATGGGTTAAAGTAAATATGTTACAAGGATCGAGAGTGCAAATATGTTACATTCTCAAACAAAGGATCAACGTAAATATGTTACAAGGATCGAGGATTAACGCAAATATGTTGCGAGAACCGAGAGTGCAAATATGTTACATTCTTAAACAAAGGATCAACGCAAATATGTTACGAGGATCGTGGGTTAACGCAAATATGTTGCGAGAACCGAGAGTGCAAATATATTACATTCTCAAACTAAGGATCAACGCAAATATGTTGCGAGAACTGAGAGTGTAAATATGTTACATTCTCAAACAAAGGATCAACGCAAATATGTTACGAGGATCGAGGGTTAACGCAAATATGTTGCGAGAAACGAGAGTGCAAATATGTTACATTCTCAAACAAAGGATAAACGCAAATATGTTACGAGGATCGTAGGTTAACGCAAATATGTTGCGAGAACTGAGAGTGCAAATATGTTACATTCTCAAACAAAGGATCAACGCAAATATGTTACGAGGATCGAGGGTTAGCGCAAATATGTTGTGAGAACCGAGAGTGCAAATATGTTACATTCTCAAACAAAGGATCAACGTAAATATGTTACAAAGATCGAGGATTAACCCAAATATTTTGCGAGAACCGAGAGTGCAAATATGTTACATTCTTAAACAAAGGATCAACGCAAATATGTCACGAGGATCGTGGGTTAATGCAAATATGTTGCGAGAACCGAGAGTGCAAATATGTTACAAGGATTGAGAATACAAATCCGATATATTCCCAAAATGAGGGTTAACGCAAATATGTTGCTAGAACCGAGAGTGTAAATATGTTACATTCTCAAACAAATGATCAACGCAAATACGTTACAAGGATCGAGGGTTAATGCAAATATGTTGCGAGAACCGAGAGTGCAAATATGTTACAAGGGTCGAGAATACAAATTCGTTATATTCCCAAAATGAGGGTTAACGCAAATATATTACGAGAACCGAGAGTGTAAATATATTACATTCTCAAACAAAGGATCAACGCAAATATGTTACGAGGATCGAGGGTTAACGCAAATATGTTGTGAGAAAGGAGAGTACAAATATGTTACATTCTCAAACAAAGGATCAACGCAAATATGTTACGAGGATCGAGGGTTAACGCAAATATGTTGCGAGAACCGAGAGTACAAATATGTTACATTCTTAAACAAAGGATCAACGCAAATATGTTACGAGGATCATGGGTTAAAGTAAATATGTTACAAGGATCGAGAGTGCAAATATGTTACATTCTCAAACAAAGGATCAACGTAAATATGTTACAAGGATCGAGGATTAACGCAAATATGTTGCGAGAACCGAGAGTACAAATATGTTACATTCTTAAACAAAGGATCAACGCAAATATGTTACGAGGATCGTGGGTTAACGCAAATATGTTGCGAGAACCGAGAGTGCAAATATATTACATTCTCAAACTAAGGATCAACGCAAATATGTTACGAGGATCGTGGGTTAACGCAAATATGTTGCGAGAACCGAGAGTACAAATATTATACATTCTCAAACAAAGGATCAATGCAAATATGTTACGAGGATCGAGGGTTAGCGCAAATATGTTGCGAGAACCGAGAGTGCAAATATGTTACATTCTCAAACAAAGGATTAACGCAAATACGTTACGATGATCGAGGGTTAACGCAAATATGTTGCGAGAACCGAGAGTGCAAATATGTTACAAGGATTGAGAATACAAATCCGATATATTCCCAAAATGAGGGTTAACGCAAATCTATTGCGAGAACTGAGAGTGTAAATATGTTACATTCTCAAACAAAGGATCAACGCAAATATGTTACGAGGATCGAGGGTTAACGCAAATATGTTGCGAGAAAGGAGAGTACAAATATGTTACATTCTCAAACAAAGGATCAACGCAAATATGTTACGAGGATCGAGGGTTAACGCAAATATGTTGCGAGAACCGAGAGTACAAATATGTTACATTCTTAAGCAAAGGATCAACGCAAATATGTTACGAGGATCATGGGTTAAAGTAAATATGTTACAAGGATCGAGAGTGCAAATATGTTACATTCTCAAACAAAGGATCAACGTAAATATGTTACAAGGATCGAGGATTAACGCAAATATGTTGCGAGAACCGAGAGTGCAAATATGTTACATTCTTAAACAAAGGATCAACGCAAATATGTTACGAGGATCGTGGGTTAACGCAAATATGTTGCGAGAACCGAGAGTGCAAATATATTACATTCTCAAACTAAGGATCAACGCAAATATTTTACGAGGATCGTGGGTTAACGCAAATATGTTGCGAGAACCGAGAGTGCAAATATGTTACATTCTTAAACAAAGGATCAACGCAAATATGTTACGAGGATCGTGGGTTAAAGTAAATATGTTACAAGGATCGAGAGTGCAAATATGTTACATTCTTAAACAAAGGATCAACGTAAATATGTTACAAGGATCGAGGATTAACGCAAATATGTTGTGAGAACCGAGAGTGCAAATATATTACATTCTCAAACTAAGGATCAACGCAAATATTTTACGAGGATCGTGGGTTAACGCAAATATGTTGCGAGAACCGAGAGTACAAATATGTTACATTCTCAAACAAAGGATCAACGCAAATATGTTACGAGGATCGTGGGTTAAAGTAAATATGTTACAAGGATCGAGAGTGTAAATATGTTACATTCTCAAACAAAGGATCAACGCAAATATGTTACGAGGATCGAGGGTTAACGCAAATATGTTGCGAGAAACGAGAGTGCAAATATGTTACATTCTCAAACAAAGGATCAACGCAAATATGTTACGAGGATCGTGGGTTAACGCAAATATGTTGCGAGAACTGAGAGTGCAAATATGTTACATTCTCAAACAAAGGATCAACGCAAATATGTTACGAGGATCGAGGGTTAGCGCAAATATGTTGTGAGAACCGAGAGTGCAAATATATTACATTCTCAAACAAAGGATCAACGCAAATATGTTACGAGGATCGTGGGTTAACGCAAATGTGTTGCGAGAAATGAGAGAGTAAATATGTTACATTCTCAAACAAAGGATCAACGCAAATATGTTATGAGGATCGAGGGTTAACGCAAATATGTTACGAGAACCGAGAGTGCAAATATGTTACATTCTTAAACAAAGGATCAATGCAAATATGTTACGAGGATCGTAGGTTAACGCACATATGTTGCGAGAACTGAGAGTGCAAATATGTTACATTCTCAAACAAAGGATCAACGTAAATATGTTACAAGGATCGAGGGGTTAACGCAAATATGTTGCGAGAATCGAGAGTGCAAAAATGTTACATTCTCAAACAAAGGATCAACGTAAATATGTTACAAGGATCGAGGATTAACGCAAATATGTTGCGAGAACCGAGAGTGCAAATATGTTACATTCTTAAACAAAGGATCAACGCAAATATGTTACGAGGATCGTGGGTTAACGCAAATATGTTGCGAGAACCGAGAGTGCAAATATATTACATTCTCAAACTAAGGATCAACGCAAATATGTTACGAGGATCTTGGGTTAACGCAAATATGTTGCGAGAACCGAGAGTGCAAATATTATACATTCTCAAACAAAGGATCAATGCAAATATGTTACGAGGATCGAGGGTTAGCGCAAATATGTTGCGAGAACCGAGAGTGCAAATATGTTACATTCTCAAACAAAGGATTAACGCAAATACGTTACGATGATCGAGGGTTAACGCAAATATGTTGCGAGAACCGAGAGTGCAAATATGTTACAAGGATTGAGAATACAAATCCGATATATTCCCAAAATGAGGGTTAACGCAAATCTATTGCGAGAACTGAGAGTGTAAATATGTTACATTCTCAAACAAAGGATCAACGCAAATATGTTACGAGGATCGAGGGTTAACGCAAATATGTTGCGAGAAAGGAGAGTACAAATATGTTACATTCTCAAACAAAGGATCAACGCAAATATGTTACGAGGATCGAGGGTTAACGCAAATATGTTGCGAGAACCGAGAGTACAAATATGTTACATTCTTAAGCAAAGGATCAACGCAAATATGTTACGAGGATCATGGGTTAAAGTAAATATGTTACAAGGATCGAGAGTGCAAATATGTTACATTCTCAAACAAAGGATCAACGTAAATATGTTACAAGGATCGAGGATTAACGCAAATATGTTGCGAGAACCGAGAGTGCAAATATGTTACATTCTTAAACAAAGGATCAACGCAAATATGTTACGAGGATCGTGGGTTAACGCAAATATGTTGCGAGAACCGAGAGTGCAAATATATTACATTCTCAAACTAAGGATCAACGCAAATATTTTACGAGGATCGTGGGTTAACGCAAATATGTTGCGAGAACCGAGAGTGCAAATATGTTACATTCTTAAACAAAGGATCAACGCAAATATGTTACGAGGATCGTGGGTTAAAGTAAATATGTTACAAGGATCGAGAGTGCAAATATGTTACATTCTTAAACAAAGGATCAACGTAAATATGTTACAAGGATCGAGGATTAACGCAAATATGTTGTGAGAACCGAGAGTGCAAATATATTACATTCTCAAACTAAGGATCAACGCAAATATTTTACGAGGATCGTGGGTTAACGCAAATATCTTGCGAGAACCGAGAGTACAAATATATTACATTCTCAAACAAAGGATCAACGCAAATATGTTACGAGGATCGTGGGTTAAAGTAAATATGTTACAAGGATCGAGAGTGTAAATATGTTACATTCTCAAACAAAGGATCAACGCAAATATGTTACGAGGATCGAGGGTTAACGCAAATATGTTGCGAGAAACGAGAGTGCAAATATGTTACATTCTCAAACAAAGGATCAACGCAAATATGTTACGAGGATCGTGGGTTAACGCAAATATGTTGCGAGAACTGAGAGTGCAAATATGTTACATTCTCAAACAAAGGATCAACGCAAATATGTTACGAGGATCGAGGGTTAGCGCAAATATGTTGTGAGAACCGAGAGTGCAAATATATTACATTCTCAAACAAAGGATCAACGCAAATATGTTACGAGGATCGTGGGTTAACGCAAATGTGTTGCGAGAAATGAGAGTGTAAATATGTTACATTCTCAAACAAAGGATCAACGCAAATATGTTATGAGGATCGAGGGTTAACGCAAATATGTTACGAGAACCGAGAGTGCAAATATGTTACATTCTTAAACAAAGGATCAACGCAAATATGTTACGAGGATCGTAGGTTAACGCACATATGTTGCGAGAACTGAGAGTGCAAATATGTTACATTCTCAAACAAAGGATCAACGTAAATATGTTACAAGGATCGAGGGGTTAACGCAAATATGTTGCGAGAATTGAGAGTGCAAAAATGTTACATTCTCAAACAAAGGATCAACGTAAATATGTTACAAGGATCGAGGATTAACGCAAATATGTTGCGAGAACCGAGAGTGCAAATATGTTACATTCTTAAACAAAGGATCAACGCAAATATGTTACGAGGATCGTGGGTTAACGCAAATATGTTGCGAGAACCGAGAGTGCAAATATGTTACAAGGATTGAGAATACAAATCCGATATATTCCCAAAATGAGGGTTAACGCAAATATGTTGCAAGAACCGAGAGTGTAAATATGTTACATTCTCAAACAAAGGATCAACGCAAATACGTTACGAGGATCGAGGGTTAATGCAAATATGTTGCGAGAACCGAGAGTGCAAATATGTTACAAGGATCGAGAATACAAATTCGTTATATTCCCAAAATGAGGGTTAACGCAAATATATTGCGAGAACCGAGAGTGTAAATATATTACATTCTCAAACAAAGGATCAACGCAAATATGTTACGAGGATCGAGGGTTAACGCAAATATGTTGCGAGAAAGGAGAGTACAAATATGTTACATTCTCAAACAAAGGATCAACGCAAATATGTTACGAGGATCGAGGGTTAACGCAAATATGTTGCGAGAACCGAGAGTACAAATATGTTACATTCTTAAACAAAGGATCAACGCAAATATGTTACGAGGATCATGGGTTAAAGTAAATATGTTACAAGGATCGAGAGTGCAAATATGTTACATTCTCAAACAAAGGATCAACGTAAATATGTTACAAGGATCGAGGATTAACGCAAATATGTTGCGAGAACCGAGAGTGCAAATATGTTATATTCTTAAACAAAGGATCAACGCAAATATGTTACGAGGATTGTGGGTTAACGCAAATATGTTGCGAGAACCGAGAGTGCAAATATATTACATTCTCAAACTAAGGATCAACGCAAATATGTTACGAGGATCGTGGGTTAACGCAAATATGTTGCGAGAACCGAGAGTGCAAATATGTTACAAGGATTGAGAATGCAAATCCGATATATTCCCAAAATGAGGGTTAACGCAAATATATTGCGAGAACTGAGAGTGTAAATATGTTACATTCTCAAACAAAGGATCAACGCAAATATGTTACGAGGATCGAGAGTTAACGCAAATATGTTGCGAGAAACGAGAGTGCAAATATGTTACATTCTCAAACAAAGGACCAACTCAAATATGTTACGAGGATCGTGGGTTAACGCAAATATGTTGCGAGAACTGAGAGTGCAAATATGTTACATTCTCAAACAAAGGATCAACGCAAATATGTTACGAGGATCGAGGGTTAGCGCAAATATGTTGTGAGAACCGAGAGTGCAAATATGTTACATTCTCAAACAAAGGATCAACGTAAATATGTTACAAGGATCGAGGATTAACGCAAATATGTTGCGAGAACCGAGAGTGCAAATATGTTACATTCTTAAACAAAGGATCAACGCAAATATGTTACGAGGATCGTGGGTTAACGCAAATATGTTGCGAGAACCGAGAGTGCAAATTTATTATATTCTCAAACTAAGGATCAACGCAAATATATTACGAGGATCGTGGGTTAACGCAAATATGTTGCGAGAACCGAGAGTGCAAATATGTTACATTCTCAAACAAAAGATCAATGCAAATATGTTACGAGGATCGAGGGTTAACGCAAATATGTTGCGAGAACCGAGAGTGCAAATATGTTACAAGGATTGAGAATACAAATCCGATATATTAACAAAATGAGGGTTAACGCAAATATGTTGCGAGAATCGAGAGTGTAAATATGTTACATTCTCAAACAAAGGATCAACGCAAATACGTTACGAGGATCCAGGGTTAATGCAAATATGTTGCGAGAACCGAGAGTGCAAATATGTTACAAGGATCGAGAATACAAATCCGTTATATTTCCAAAATGAGGGTTAACGCAAATATATTGCGAGAACCGAGAGTGTAAATATATTACATTCTCAAACAAAGGATCAACGCAAATATGTTGCGAGAAAGGAGAGTACAAATATGTTACATTCTCAAACAAAGGATCAACGCAAATATGTTACGAGGATCGAGGGTTAACGCAAATATGTTGCGAGAACCGAGAGTACAAATATGTTACATTCTTAAACAAAGGATCAACGCAAATATGTTACGAGGATCGTGGGTAAGAGTAAATATGTTACAAGGATCGAGAGTGCAAATATGTTACATTCTTAAACAAAGGATCAACGTAAATATGTTACAAGGATCGAGGATTAACGCAAATATGTTGCGAGAACCGAGAGTGCAAATATGTTACATTCTTAAACAAAGGATCAACGCAAATATGTTACGAGGATCGTGGGTTAACGCAAATATGTTGCGAGAACCGAGAGTGCAAATATATTACATTCTCAAACTAAGGATCAACGCAAATATGTTACGAGGATCGTGGGTTAACGCAAATATGTTGCGAGAACCGAGAGTGCAAATATGTTACATTCTCAAACAAAGGATCAATGCAAATATGTTACGAGGATCGAGGGTTAGCGCAAATATATTGCGAGAACCGAGAGTGCAAATATGTTACATTCTCAAACAAAGGATTAACGCAAATACATTACGAGGATCGAGGGTTATCGCAAATATGTTGCGAGAACCGAGAGTGCAAATATGTTACAAGGATTGAGAATACAAATCCGATATATTCCCAAAATGATGGTTAACGCAAATATATTGCGAGAACTGAGAGTGTAAATATGTTACATTCTCAAACAAAGGATCAACGCAAATATGTTACGAGGATTGAGGGTTAACGCAATTATGTTGCGAGAAACGAGAGTGCAAATATGTTACATTCTCAAACAAAGGATCAACGCAAATATGTTACGAGGATCGTGGGTTAACGCAAATATGTTGCGAGAACTGAGAGTGCAAATATGTTACATTCTCAAACAAAGGATCAACGCAAATATGTTACGAGGATCGAGGGTTAGCGCAAATATGTTGTGAGAACCGAGAGTGCAAATATATTACATTCTCAAACAAAGGATCAACGCAAATATGTTACGAGGATCGTGGGTTAACGCAAATGTGTTGCGAGAAATGAGAGTGTAAATATGTTACATTCTCAAACAAAGGATCAACGCAAATATGTTATGAGGATCGAGGGTTAACGCAAATATGTTACGAGAACCGAGAGTGCAAATATGTTACATTCTTAAACAAAGGATCAACGCAAATATGTTACGAGGATCGTAGGTTAACGCACATATGTTGCGAGAACTGAGAGTGCAAATATGTTACATTCTCAAACAAAGGATCAACGTAAATATGTTACAAGGATCGAGGGGTTAACGCAAATATGTTGCGAGAATCGAGAGTGCAAAAATGTTACATTCTTAAACAAAGGATCAACGCAAATATGTTACGAGGATCGTGGGTTAACGCAAATATGTTGCGAGAACCGAGAGTGCAAATATGTTACATTCTCAAACAAAGGATTAACGCAAATATATTACGAGGATCGAGAATACAAATCCGTTATATTCCCAAAATGAGGGTTAATGTAAATATGTTGCGAGAACCGAGAGTGCAAATATGTTACATTCTCAAACAAAGGATCAACGCAAATATGTTACAAGGATCGAGGATTAACGCAAATATGTTGCGAGAACCGAGAGTGCAAATATGTTACATTCTTAAACAAAGGATCAACGCAAATATGTTACGAGGATCGTGGGTTAACGCAAATATGTTGCGAGAACCGAGAGTGCAAATATGTTACATTCTTAAACAAAGGATCAACGCAAATATGTTACGAGGATCGTGGGTTAACGCAAATATGTTGCGAGAACCGAGAGTGCAAATTTATTATATTCTCAAACTAAGGATCAACGCAAATATATTACGAGGATCGTGGGTTAACGCAAATATGTTGCGAGAACCGAGAGTGCAAATATGTTACATTCTCAAACAAAGGATCAATGCAAATATGTTACGAGGATCGAGGGTTAACGCAAATATGTTGTGAGAACCGAGAGTGCAAATATGTTACATTCTCAAACAAAGGATCAACGCAAATATGTTACGAGGATCGTGGGTTAACGCAAATATGTTGCGAGAACTGAGAGTGCAAATATGTTACATTCTCAAACAAAGGATCAACGCAAATATGTTACGAGGATCGAGGGTTAGCGCAAATATGTTGTGAGAACCGAGAGTGCAAATATGTTACATTCTCAAACAAAGGATCAACGTAAATATGTTACAAGGATCGAGGATTAACGCAAATATGTTGCGAGAACCGAGAGTGCAAATATGTTACATTCTTAAACAAAGGATCAACGCAAATATGTTACGAGGATCGTGGGTTAACGCAAATATGTTGCGAGAACCGAGAGTGCAAATTTATTATATTCTCAAACTAAGGATCAACGCAAATATATTACGAGGATCGTGGGTTAACGCAAATATGTTGCGAGAACCGAGAGTGCAAATATGTTACATTCTCAAACAAAGGATCAATGCAAATATGTTACGAGGATCGAGGGTTAACGCAAATATGTTGCGAGAACCGAGAGTGCAAATATGTTACAAGGATTGAGAATACAAATCCGATATATTCCCAAAATGAGGGTTAACGCAAATATGTTGCAAGAATCGAGAGTGTAAATATGTTACATTCTCAAACAAAGGATCAACGCAAATACGTTACGAGGATCCAGGGTTAATGCAAATATGTTGCGAGAACCGAGAGTGCAAATATGTTACAAGGATCGAGAATACAAATCCGTTATATTTCCAAAATGAGGGTTAACGCAAATATATTGCGAGAACCGAGAGTGTAAATATATTACATTCTCAAACAAAGGATCAACGCAAATATGTTACGAGGATCGAGGGTTAACGCAAATATGTTACGAGGACCGAGAGTGCAAAAATGTTACATTCTTAAACAAAGGATCAACGCAAATATGTTACGAGGATCGTGGGTTAACGCAAATATGTTGCGAGAACCGAGAGTGCAAATATGTTACATTCTCAAACAAAGGATTAACGCAAATATAATACGAGGATCGAGAATACAAATCCGTTATATTCCCAAAATGAGGGTTAATGTAAATATGTTGCGAGAACCGAGAGTGCAAATATGTTACATTCTCAAACAAAGGATCAACGCAAATATGTTACAAGGATCGAGAATTAACGCAAATATGTTGCGAGAACCGAGAGTGCAAATATGTTACATTCTTAAACAAAGGATCAACGCAAATATGTTACGAGGATCGTGGGTTAACGCAAATATGTTGCGAGAACCGAGAGTGCAAATATGTTACATTCTTAAACAAAGGATCAACGCAAATATGTTACGAGGATCGTGGGTTAACGCAAATATGTTGCGAGAACCGAGAGTGCAAATTTATTATATTCTCAAACTAAGGATCAACGCAAATATATTACGAGGATCGTGGGTTAACGCAAATATGTTGGGAGAACCGAGAGTGCAAATATGTTACATTCTCAAACAAAGGATCAATGCAAATATGTTACGAGGATCGAGGGTTAACGCAAATATGTTGTGAGAACCGAGAATGCAAATATGTTACATTCTCAAACAAAGGATCAACGCAAATATGTTACGAGGATCGTGGGTTAACGCAAATATGTTGCGAGTACTGAGAGTGCAAATATGTTACATTCTCAAACAAAGGATCAACGCAAATATGTTACGAGGATCGTGGGTAAGAGTAAATATGTTACAAGGATCGAGAGTGCAAATATGTTACATTCTTAAACAAAGGATCAACGTAAATATGTTACAAGGATCGAGGATTAACGCAAATATGTTGCGAGAACCGAGAGTGCAAATATGTTACATTCTTAAACAAAGGATCAACGCAAATATGTTACGAGGATCGTGGGTTAACGCAAATATGTTGCGAGAACCGAGAGTGCAAATATATTACATTCTCAAACTAAGGATCAACGCAAATATATTAAGAGGATCGTGGGTTAACGCAAATATGTTGCGAGAACCGAGAGTGCAAATATGTTACATTCTCAAACAAAGGATCAATGCAAATATGTTACGAGGATCGAGGGTTAACGCAAATATGTTGCGAGAACCGAGAGTGCAAATATGTTACAAGGATTGAGAATACAAATCCGATATATTCCCAAAATGAGGGTTAACGCAAATATATTGCGAGAACTGAGAGTGTAAATATGTTACATTCTCAAACAAAGGATCAACGCAAATATGTTACGAGGATCGAGGGTTAACGCAAATATGTTGCGAGAAACGAGAGTGCAAATATGTTACATTCTCAAACAAAGGATCAACGCAAATATGTTACGAGGATCGTGGGTTAACGCAAATATGTTGCGAGAACTGAGAGTGCAAATATGTTACATTCTCAAACAAAGGATCAACGCAAATATGTTACGAGGATCGAGGGTTAGCGCAAATATGTTGTGAGAACCGAGAGTGCAAATATATTACATTCTCAAACAAAGGATCAACGCAAATATGTTACGAGGATCGTGGGTTAACGCAAATGTGTTGCGAGAAATGAGAGTGTAAATATGTTACATTCTCAAACAAAGGATCAACGCAAATATGTTATGAGGATCGAGGGTTAACGCAAATATGTTACGAGAACCGAGAGTGCAAATATGTTACATTCTTAAATAAAGGATCAACGCAAATATGTTACGAGGATCGTAGGTTAACGCACATATGTTGCGAGAACTGAGAGTGCAAATATGTTACATTCTCAAACAAAGGATCAACGTAAATATGTTACAAGGATCGAGGGGTTAACGCAAATATGTTGCGAGAATCGAGAGTGCAAAAATGTTACATTCTTAAACAAAGGATCAACGCAAATATGTTACGAGGATCGTGGGTTAACGCAAATATGTTGCGAGAACCGAGAGTGCAAATATGTTACATTCTCAAACAAAGGATTAACGCAAATATATTACGAGGATCGAGAATACAAATCCGTTATATTCCCAAAATGAGGGTTAATGTAAATATGTTGCGAGAACCGAGAGTGCAAATATGTTACATTCTCAAACAAAGGATCAACGCAAATATGTTACAAGGATCGAGGATTAACGCAAATATGTTGCGAGAACCGAGAGTGCAAATATGTTACATTCTTAAACAAAGGATCAACGCAAATATGTTACGAGGATCGTGGGTTAACGCAAATATGTTGCGAGAACCGAGAGTGCAAATATGTTACATTCTTAAACAAAGGATCAACGCAAATATGTTACGAGGATCGTGGGTTAACGCAAATATGTTGCGAGAACCGAGAGTGCAAATTTATTATATTCTCAAACTAAGGATCAACGCAAATATATTACGAGGATCGTGGGTTAACGCAAATATGTTGCGAGAACCGAGAGTGCAAATATGTTACATTCTCAAACAAAGGATCAATGCAAATATGTTACGAGGATCGAGGGTTAACGCAAATATGTTGCGAGAACCGAGAGTGCAAATATGTTACAAGGATTGAGAATACAAATCCGATATATTCCCAAAATGAGGGTTAACGCAAATATGTTGCAAGAATCGAGAGTGTAAATATGTTACATTCTCAAACAAAGGATCAACGCAAATACGTTACGAGGATCCAGGGTTAATGCAAATATGTTGCGAGAACCGAGAGTGCAAATATGTTACAAGGATCGAGAATACAAATCCGTTATATTCCCAAAATGAGGGTTAACGCAAATATATTGCGAGAACCGAGAGTGTAAATATATTACATTCTCAAACAAAGGATCAACGCAAATATGTTGCGAGAAAGGAGAGTACAAATATGTTACATTCTCAAACAAAGGATCAACGCAAATATGTTACGAGGATCGAGAGTTAACGCAAATATGTTGCGAGAACCGAGAGTACAAATATGTTACATTCTTAAACAAAGGATCAACGCAAATATGTTACGAGGATCGTGGGTAAGAGTAAATATGTTACAAGGATCGAGAGTGCAAATATGTTACATTCTTAAACAAAGGATCAACGTAAATATGTTACAAGGATCGAGGATTAACGCAAATATGTTGCGAGAACCGAGAGTGCAAATATGTTACATTCTTAAACAAAGGATCAACGCAAATATGTTACGAGGATCGTGGGTTAACGCAAATATGTTGCGAGAACCGAGAGTGCAAATATATTACATTCTCAAACTAAGGATCAACGCAAATATGTTACGAGGATCGTGGGTTAACGCAAATATGTTGCGAGAACCGAGAGTGCAAATATGTTACATTCTCAAACAAAGGATCAATGCAAATATGTTACGAGGATCGAGGGTTAGCGCAAATATATTGCGAGAACCGAGAGTGCAAATATGTTACATTCTCAAACAAAGGATTAACGCAAATACATTACGAGGATCGAGGGTTATCGCAAATATGTTGCGAGAACCGAGAGTGCAAATATGTTACAAGGATTGAGAATACAAATCCGATATATTCCCAAAATGAGGGTTAACGCAAATATATTGCGAGAACTGAGAGTGTAAATATGTTACATTCTCAAACAAAGGATCAACGCAAATATGTTACGAGGATCGAGGGTTAACGCAAATATGTTGCGAGAAACGAGAGTGCAAATATGTTACATTCTCAAACAAAGGATCAACGCAAATATGTTACGAGGATCGTGGGTTAACGCAAATATGTTGCGAGAACTGAGAGTGCAAATATGTTACATTCTCAAACAAAGGATCAACGCAAATATGTTACGAGGATCGAGGGTTAGCGCAAATATGTTGTGAGAACCGAGAGTGCAAATATATTACATTCTCAAACAAAGGATCAACGCAAATATGTTACGAGGATCGTGGGTTAACGCAAATGTGTTGCGAGAAATGAGAGTGTAAATATGTTACATTCTCAAACAAAGGATCAACGCAAATATGTTATGAGGATCGAGGGTTAACGCAAATATGTTACGAGAACCGAGAGTGCAAATATGTTACATTCTTAAACAAAGGATCAACGCAAATATGTTACGAGGATCGTAGGTTAACGCACATATGTTGCGAGAACTGAGAGTGCAAATATGTTACATTCTCAAACAAAGGATCAACGTAAATATGTTACAAGGATCGAGGGGTTAACGCAAATATGTTGCGAGAATCGAGAGTGCAAAAATGTTACATTCTTAAACAAAGGATCAACGCAAATATGTTACGAGGATCGTGGGTTAACGCAAATATGTTGCGAGAACCGAGAGTGCAAATATGTTACATTCTCAAACAAAGGATTAACGCAAATATATTACGAGGATCGAGAATACAAATCCGTTATATTCCCAAAATGAGGGTTAATGTAAATATGTTGCGAGAACCGAGAGTGCAAATATGTTACATTCTCAAACAAAGGATCAACGCAAATATGTTACGAGGATCGAGGGTTAGCGCAAATATGTTGTGAGAACCGAGAGTGCAAATATATTACATTCTCAAACAAAGGATCAACGCAAATATGTTACGAGGATCGTGGGTTAACGCAAATGTGTTGCGAGAAATGAGAGTGTAAATATGTTACATTCTCAAACAAAGGATCAACGCAAATATGTTATGAGGATCGAGGGTTAACGCAAATATGTTACGAGAACCGAGAGTGCAAATATGTTACATTCTTAAACAAAGGATCAACGCAAATATGTTACGAGGATCGTAGGTTAACGCACATATGTTGCGAGAACTGAGAGTGCAAATATGTTACATTCTCAAACAAAGGATCAACGTAAATATGTTACAAGGATCGAGGGGTTAACGCAAATATGTTGCGAGAATCGAGAGTGCAAAAATGTTACATTCTTAAACAAAGGATCAACGCAAATATGTTACGAGGATCGTGGGTTAACGCAAATATGTTGCGAGAACCGAGAGTGCAAATATGTTACATTCTCAAACAAAGGATTAACGCAAATATATTACGAGGATCGAGAATACAAATCCGTTATATTCCCAAAATGAGGGTTAATGTAAATATGTTGCGAGAACCGAGAGTGCAAATATGTTACATTCTCAAACAAAGGATCAACGCAAATATGTTACGAGGATCGTGGGTTAACGCAAATATGTTGCGAGAACTGAGAGTGCAAATATGTTACATTCTCAAACAAAGGATCAACGCAAATATGTTACGAGGATCGAGGGTTAGCGCAAATATGTTGTGAGAACCGAGAGTGCAAATATATTACATTCTCAAACAAAGGATCAACGCAAATATGTTACGAGGATCGTGGGTTAACGCAAATGTGTTGCGAGAAATGAGAGTGTAAATATGTTACATTCTCAAACAAAGGATCAACGCAAATATGTTATGAGGATCGAGGGTTAACGCAAATATGTTACGAGAACCGAGAGTGCAAATATGTTACATTCTCAAACAAAGGATCAACGTAAATATGTTACAAGGATCGAGGATTATCGCAAATATGTTGCGAGAACCGAGAGTGCAAATATGTTACATTCTTAAACAAAGGATCAACGCAAATATGTTACGAGGATCGTGGGTTAACGCAAATATGTTGCGAGAACCGAGATTGCAAATATGTTACAAGGATTGAGAATACAAATCCGATATATTCCCAAAATGAGGGTTAACGCAAATATGTTGCAAGAACCGAGAGTGTAAATATGTTACATTCTCAAACAAAGGATCAACGCAAATACGTTACGAGGATCGAGGGTTAATGCAAATATGTTGCGAGAACTGAGAGTGCAAATATGTTACAAGGATCGAGAATACAAATTCGTTATATTCCCAAAATGAGGGTTAACGCAAATATATTGCGAGAACCGAGAGTGTAAATATATTACATTCTCAAACAAAGGATCAACGCAAATATGTTACGAGGATCGAGGGTTAACGCAAATATGTTGCGAGAAAGGAGAGTACAAATATGTTACATTCTCAAACAAAGGATCAACGCAAATATGTTACGAGGATCGAGGGTTAACGCAAATATGTTGCGAGAACCGAGAGTACAAATATGTTACATTCTTAAACAAAGGATCAATGCAAATATGTTACGAGGATCATGGGTTAAAGTAAATATGTTACAAGGATCGAGAGTGCAAATATGTTACATTCTCCAACAAAGGATCAACGTAAATATGTTACAAGGATCGAGGATTAACGTAAATATGTTGCGAGAACCGAGAGTGCAAATATGTTACATTCTTAAACAAAGGATCAACGCAAATATGTTACGAGGATTGTGGGTTAACGCAAATATGTTGCGAGAACCGAGAGTGCAAATATATTACATTCTCAAACTAAGGATCAACGCAAATATTTTACGAGGATCGTGGGTTAACGCAAATATGTTGCGAGAACCGAGAGTGCAAATATGTTACATTCTCAAACAAAGGATCAATGCAAATATGTTACGAGGATCGAGGGTTAGCGCAAATATGTTGCGAGAACTGAGAGTGCAAATATGTTACATTCTCAAACAAAAGATTTACGCAAATACGTTACGAGGATCGAGGGTTAACGCAAATATGTTGCGAGAACCGAGAGTGCAAATATGTTACAAGGATTGAGAATACAAATCCGATATATTCCCAAAATGAGGGTTAACGCAAATATGTTGCAAGAACCGAGAGTGTAAATATGTTACATTCTCAAACAAAGGATCAACGCAAATACGTTACGAGGATCGAGGGTTAATGCAAATATGTTGCGAGAACCGAGAGTGCAAATATGTTACAAGGATCGAGAATACAAATTCGTTATATTCCCAAAATGAGGGTTAACGCAAATATATTGCGAGAACCGAGAGTGTAAATATATTACATTCTCAAACAAAGGATCAACGCAAATATGTTACGAGGATCGTGGGTTAACGCAAATATGTTGCGAGAACTGAGAGTGCAAATATGTTACATTCTCAAACAAAGGATCAACGCAAATATGTTACGAGGATCGAGGGTTAGCGCAAATATGTTGTGAGAACCGAGAGTGCAAATATGTTACATTCTCAAACAAAGGATCAACGTAAATATGTTACAAGGATCGAGGATTAACGCAAATATGTTGCGAGAACCGAGAGTGCAAATATGTTACATTCTTAAACAAAGGATCAACGCAAATATGTTACGAGGATCGTGGGTTAACGCAAATATGTTGCGAGAACCGAGAGTGCAAATTTATTATATTCTCAAACTAAGGATCAACGCAAATATATTACGAGGATCGTGGGTTAACGCAAATATGTTGCGAGAACCGAGAGTGCAAATATGTTACATTCTCAAACAAAGGATCAATGCAAATATGTTACGAGGATCGAGGGTTAACGCAAATATGTTGCGAGAACCGAGAGTGCAAATATGTTACAAGGATTGAGAATACAAATCCGATATATTCCCAAAATGAGGGTTAACGCAAATATGTTGCAAGAATCGAGAGTGTAAATATGTTACATTCTCAAACAAAGGATCAACGCAAATACGTTACGAGGATCCAGGGTTAATGCAAATATGTTGCGAGAACCGAGAGTGCAAATATGTTACAAGGATCGAGAATACAAATCCGTTATATTTCCAAAATGAGGGTTAACGCAAATATATTGCGAGAACCGAGAGTGTAAATATATTACATTCTCAAACAAAGGATCAACGCAAATATGTTACGAGGATCGAGGGTTAACGCAAATATGTTACGAGGACCGAGAGTGCAAAAATGTTACATTCTTAAACAAAGGATCAACGCAAATATGTTACGAGGATCGTGGGTTAACGCAAATATGTTGCGAGAACCGAGAGTGCAAATATGTTACATTCTCAAACAAAGGATTAACGCAAATATAATACGAGGATCGAGAATACAAATCCGTTATATTCCCAAAATGAGGGTTAATGTAAATATGTTGCGAGAACCGAGAGTGCAAATATGTTACATTCTCAAACAAAGGATCAACGCAAATATGTTACAAGGATCGAGAATTAACGCAAATATGTTGCGAGAACCGAGAGTGCAAATATGTTACATTCTTAAACAAAGGATCAACGCAAATATGTTACGAGGATCGTGGGTTAACGCAAATATGTTGCGAGAACCGAGAGTGCAAATATGTTACATTCTTAAACAAAGGATCAACGCAAATATGTTACGAGGATCGTGGGTTAACGCAAATATGTTGCGAGAACCGAGAGTGCAAATTTATTATATTCTCAAACTAAGGATCAACGCAAATATATTACGAGGATCGTGGGTTAACGCAAATATGTTGGGAGAACCGAGAGTGCAAATATGTTACATTCTCAAACAAAGGATCAATGCAAATATGTTACGAGGATCGAGGGTTAACGCAAATATGTTGTGAGAACCGAGAATGCAAATATGTTACATTCTCAAACAAAGGATCAACGCAAATATGTTACGAGGATCGTGGGTTAACGCAAATATGTTGCGAGTACTGAGAGTGCAAATATGTTACATTCTCAAACAAAGGATCAACGCAAATATGTTACGAGGATCGTGGGTAAGAGTAAATATGTTACAAGGATCGAGAGTGCAAATATGTTACATTCTTAAACAAAGGATCAACGTAAATATGTTACAAGGATCGAGGATTAACGCAAATATGTTGCGAGAACCGAGAGTGCAAATATGTTACATTCTTAAACAAAGGATCAACGCAAATATGTTACGAGGATCGTGGGTTAACGCAAATATGTTGCGAGAACCGAGAGTGCAAATATATTACATTCTCAAACTAAGGATCAACGCAAATATATTAAGAGGATCGTGGGTTAACGCAAATATGTTGCGAGAACCGAGAGTGCAAATATGTTACATTCTCAAACAAAGGATCAATGCAAATATGTTACGAGGATCGAGGGTTAACGCAAATATGTTGCGAGAACCGAGAGTGCAAATATGTTACAAGGATTGAGAATACAAATCCGATATATTCCCAAAATGAGGGTTAACGCAAATATATTGCGAGAACTGAGAGTGTAAATATGTTACATTCTCAAACAAAGGATCAACGCAAATATGTTACGAGGATCGAGGGTTAACGCAAATATGTTGCGAGAAACGAGAGTGCAAATATGTTACATTCTCAAACAAAGGATCAACGCAAATATGTTACGAGGATCGTGGGTTAACGCAAATATGTTGCGAGAACTGAGAGTGCAAATATGTTACATTCTCAAACAAAGGATCAACGCAAATATGTTACGAGGATCGAGGGTTAGCGCAAATATGTTGTGAGAACCGAGAGTGCAAATATATTACATTCTCAAACAAAGGATCAACGCAAATATGTTACGAGGATCGTGGGTTAACGCAAATGTGTTGCGAGAAATGAGAGTGTAAATATGTTACATTCTCAAACAAAGGATCAACGCAAATATGTTATGAGGATCGAGGGTTAACGCAAATATGTTACGAGAACCGAGAGTGCAAATATGTTACATTCTTAAACAAAGGATCAACGCAAATATGTTACGAGGATCGTAGGTTAACGCACATATGTTGCGAGAACTGAGAGTGCAAATATGTTACATTCTCAAACAAAGGATCAACGTAAATATGTTACAAGGATCGAGGGGTTAACGCAAATATGTTGCGAGAATCGAGAGTGCAAAAATGTTACATTCTTAAACAAAGGATCAACGCAAATATGTTACGAGGATCGTGGGTTAACGCAAATATGTTGCGAGAACCGAGAGTGCAAATATGTTACATTCTCAAACAAAGGATTAACGCAAATATATTACGAGGATCGAGAATACAAATCCGTTATATTCCCAAAATGAGGGTTAATGTAAATATGTTGCGAGAACCGAGAGTGCAAATATGTTACATTCTCAAACAAAGGATCAACGCAAATATGTTACAAGGATCGAGGATTAACGCAAATATGTTGCGAGAACCGAGAGTGCAAATATGTTACATTCTTAAACAAAGGATCAACGCAAATATGTTACGAGGATCGTGGGTTAACGCAAATATGTTGCGAGAACCGAGAGTGCAAATATGTTACATTCTTAAACAAAGGATCAACGCAAATATGTTACGAGGATCGTGGGTTAACGCAAATATGTTGCGAGAACCGAGAGTGCAAATTTATTATATTCTCAAACTAAGGATCAACGCAAATATATTACGAGGATCGTGGGTTAACGCAAATATGTTGCGAGAACCGAGAGTGCAAATATGTTACATTCTCAAACAAAGGATCAATGCAAATATGTTACGAGGATCGAGGGTTAACGCAAATATGTTGCGAGAACCGAGAGTGCAAATATGTTACAAGGATTGAGAATACAAATCCGATATATTCCCAAAATGAGGGTTAACGCAAATATGTTGCAAGAATCGAGAGTGTAAATATGTTACATTCTCAAACAAAGGATCAACGCAAATACGTTACGAGGATCCAGGGTTAATGCAAATATGTTGCGAGAACCGAGAGTGCAAATATGTTACAAGGATTGAGAATACAAATCCGATATATTCCCAAAATGAGGGTTAACGCAAATATATTGCGAGAACTGAGAGTGTAAATATGTTACATTCTCAAACAAAGGATCAACGCAAATATGTTACGAGGATCGAGGGTTAACGCAAATATGTTGCGAGAAACGAGAGTGCAAATATGTTACATTCTCAAACAAAGGATCAACGCAAATATGTTACGAGGATCGTGGGTTAACGCAAATATGTTGCGAGAACTGAGAGTGCAAATATGTTACATTCTCAAACAAAGGATCAACGCAAATATGTTACGAGGATCGAGGGTTAGCGCAAATATGTTGTGAGAACCGAGAGTGCAAATATATTACATTCTCAAACAAAGGATCAACGCAAATATGTTACGAGGATCGTGGGTTAACGCAAATGTGTTGCGAGAAATGAGAGTGTAAATATGTTACATTCTCAAACAAAGGATCAACGCAAATATGTTATGAGGATCGAGGGTTAACGCAAATATGTTACGAGAACCGAGAGTGCAAATATGTTACATTCTTAAACAAAGGATCAACGCAAATATGTTACGAGGATCGTAGGTTAACGCACATATGTTGCGAGAACTGAGAGTGCAAATATGTTACATTCTCAAACAAAGGATCAACGTAAATATGTTACAAGGATCGAGGGGTTAACGCAAATATGTTGCGAGAATCGAGAGTGCAAAAATGTTACATTCTTAAACAAAGGATCAACGCAAATATGTTACGAGGATCGTGGGTTAACGCAAATATGTTGCGAGAACCGAGAGTGCAAATATGTTACATTCTCAAACAAAGGATTAACGCAAATATATTACGAGGATCGAGAATACAAATCCGTTATATTCCCAAAATGAGGGTTAATGTAAATATGTTGCGAGAACCGAGAGTGCAAATATGTTACATTCTCAAACAAAGGATCAACGCAAATATGTTACAAGGATCGAGGATTAACGCAAATATGTTGCGAGAACCGAGAGTGCAAATATGTTACATTCTTAAACAAAGGATCAACGCAAATATGTTACGAGGATCGTGGGTTAACGCAAATATGTTGCGAGAACCGAGAGTGCAAATATGTTACATTCTTAAACAAAGGATCAACGCAAATATGTTACGAGGATCGTGGGTTAACGCAAATATGTTGCGAGAACCGAGAGTGCAAATTTATTATATTCTCAAACTAAGGATCAACGCAAATATATTACGAGGATCGTGGGTTAACGCAAATATGTTGCGAGAACCGAGAGTGCAAATATGTTACATTCTCAAACAAAGGATCAATGCAAATATGTTACGAGGATCGAGGGTTAACGCAAATATGTTGCGAGAACCGAGAGTGCAAATATGTTACAAGGATTGAGAATACAAATCCGATATATTCCCAAAATGAGGGTTAACGCAAATATGTTGCAAGAATCGAGAGTGTAAATATGTTACATTCTCAAACAAAGGATCAACGCAAATACGTTACGAGGATCCAGGGTTAATGCAAATATGTTGCGAGAACCGAGAGTGCAAATATGTTACAAGGATCGAGAATACAAATCCGTTATATTCCCAAAATGAGGGTTAACGCAAATATATTGCGAGAACCGAGAGTGTAAATATATTACATTCTCAAACAAAGGATCAACGCAAATATGTTGCGAGAAAGGAGAGTACAAATATGTTACATTCTCAAACAAAGGATCAACGCAAATATGTTACGAGGATCGAGAGTTAACGCAAATATGTTG
Source organism: Hydrangea macrophylla (assembly GCA_033977485.1). Lineage (NCBI taxonomy): Eukaryota > Viridiplantae > Streptophyta > Magnoliopsida > Cornales > Hydrangeaceae > Hydrangea > Hydrangea macrophylla. Next base: position 39,449,005 of record CM066990.1, read on the forward strand.
CGAGAACCGAGAGTACAAATATGTTACATTCTTAAACAAAGGATCAACGCAAATATGTTACGAGGATCGTGGGTAAGAGTAAATATGTTACAAGGATCGAGAGTGCAAATATGTTACATTCTTAAACAAAGGATCAACGTAAATATGTTACAAGGATCGAGGATTAACGCAAATATGTTGCGAGAACCGAGAGTGCAAATATGTTACATTCTTAAACAAAGGATCAACGCAAATATGTTACGAGGATCGTGGGTTAACGCAAATATGTTGCGAGAACCGAGAGTGCAAATATATTACATTCTCAAACTAAGGATCAACGCAAATATGTTACGAGGATCGTGGGTTAACGCAAATATGTTGCGAGAACCGAGAGTGCAAATATGTTACATTCTCAAACAAAGGATCAATGCAAATATGTTACGAGGATCGAGGGTTAGCGCAAATATATTGCGAGAACCGAGAGTGCAAATATGTTACATTCTCAAACAAAGGATTAACGCAAATACATTACGAGGATCGAGGGTTATCGCAAATATGTTGCGAGAACCGAGAGTGCAAATATGTTACAAGGATTGAGAATACAAATCCGATATATTCCCAAAATGAGGGTTAACGCAAATATATTGCGAGAACTGAGAGTGTAAATATGTTACATTCTCAAACAAAGGATCAACGCAAATATGTTACGAGGATCGAGGGTTAACGCAAATATGTTGCGAGAAACGAGAGTGCAAATATGTTACATTCTCAAACAAAGGATCAACGCAAATATGTTACGAGGATCGTGGGTTAACGCAAATATGTTGCGAGAACTGAGAGTGCAAATATGTTACATTCTCAAACAAAGGATCAACGCAAATATGTTACGAGGATCGAGGGTTAGCGCAAATATGTTGTGAGAACCGAGAGTGCAAATATATTACATTCTCAAACAAAGGATCAACGCAAATATGTTACGAGGATCGTGGGTTAACGCAAATGTGTTGCGAGAAATGAGAGTGTAAATATGTTACATTCTCAAACAAAGGATCAACGCAAATATGTTATGAGGATCGAGGGTTAACGCAAATATGTTACGAGAACCGAGAGTGCAAATATGTTACATTCTTAAACAAAGGATCAACGCAAATATGTTACGAGGATCGTAGGTTAACGCACATATGTTGCGAGAACTGAGAGTGCAAATATGTTACATTCTCAAACAAAGGATCAACGTAAATATGTTACAAGGATCGAGGGGTTAACGCAAATATGTTGCGAGAATCGAGAGTGCAAAAATGTTACATTCTTAAACAAAGGATCAACGCAAATATGTTACGAGGATCGTGGGTTAACGCAAATATGTTGCGAGAACCGAGAGTGCAAATATGTTACATTCTCAAACAAAGGATTAACGCAAATATATTACGAGGATCGAGAATACAAATCCGTTATATTCCCAAAATGAGGGTTAATGTAAATATGTTGCGAGAACCGAGAGTGCAAATATGTTACATTCTCAAACAAAGGATCAACGCAAATATGTTACGAGGATCGAGGGTTAGCGCAAATATGTTGTGAGAACCGAGAGTGCAAATATATTACATTCTCAAACAAAGGATCAACGCAAATATGTTACGAGGATCGTGGGTTAACGCAAATGTGTTGCGAGAAATGAGAGTGTAAATATGTTACATTCTCAAACAAAGGATCAACGCAAATATGTTATGAGGATCGAGGGTTAACGCAAATATGTTACGAGAACCGAGAGTGCAAATATGTTACATTCTTAAACAAAGGATCAACGCAAATATGTTACGAGGATCGTAGGTTAACGCACATATGTTGCGAGAACTGAGAGTGCAAATATGTTACATTCTCAAACAAAGGATCAACGTAAATATGTTACAAGGATCGAGGGGTTAACGCAAATATGTTGCGAGAATCGAGAGTGCAAAAATGTTACATTCTTAAACAAAGGATCAACGCAAATATGTTACGAGGATCGTGGGTTAACGCAAATATGTTGCGAGAACCGAGAGTGCAAATATGTTACATTCTCAAACAAAGGATTAACGCAAATATATTACGAGGATCGAGAATACAAATCCGTTATATTCCCAAAATGAGGGTTAATGTAAATATGTTGCGAGAACCGAGAGTGCAAATATGTTACATTCTCAAACAAAGGATCAACGCAAATATGTTACGAGGATCGTGGGTTAACGCAAATATGTTGCGAGAACTGAGAGTGCAAATATGTTACATTCTCAAACAAAGGATCAACGCAAATATGTTACGAGGATCGAGGGTTAGCGCAAATATGTTGTGAGAACCGAGAGTGCAAATATATTACATTCTCAAACAAAGGATCAACGCAAATATGTTACGAGGATCGTGGGTTAACGCAAATGTGTTGCGAGAAATGAGAGTGTAAATATGTTACATTCTCAAACAAAGGATCAACGCAAATATGTTATGAGGATCGAGGGTTAACGCAAATATGTTACGAGAACCGAGAGTGCAAATATGTTACATTCTCAAACAAAGGATCAACGTAAATATGTTACAAGGATCGAGGATTATCGCAAATATGTTGCGAGAACCGAGAGTGCAAATATGTTACATTCTTAAACAAAGGATCAACGCAAATATGTTACGAGGATCGTGGGTTAACGCAAATATGTTGCGAGAACCGAGATTGCAAATATGTTACAAGGATTGAGAATACAAATCCGATATATTCCCAAAATGAGGGTTAACGCAAATATGTTGCAAGAACCGAGAGTGTAAATATGTTACATTCTCAAACAAAGGATCAACGCAAATACGTTACGAGGATCGAGGGTTAATGCAAATATGTTGCGAGAACTGAGAGTGCAAATATGTTACAAGGATCGAGAATACAAATTCGTTATATTCCCAAAATGAGGGTTAACGCAAATATATTGCGAGAACCGAGAGTGTAAATATATTACATTCTCAAACAAAGGATCAACGCAAATATGTTACGAGGATCGAGGGTTAACGCAAATATGTTGCGAGAAAGGAGAGTACAAATATGTTACATTCTCAAACAAAGGATCAACGCAAATATGTTACGAGGATCGAGGGTTAACGCAAATATGTTGCGAGAACCGAGAGTACAAATATGTTACATTCTTAAACAAAGGATCAATGCAAATATGTTACGAGGATCATGGGTTAAAGTAAATATGTTACAAGGATCGAGAGTGCAAATATGTTACATTCTCCAACAAAGGATCAACGTAAATATGTTACAAGGATCGAGGATTAACGTAAATATGTTGCGAGAACCGAGAGTGCAAATATGTTACATTCTTAAACAAAGGATCAACGCAAATATGTTACGAGGATTGTGGGTTAACGCAAATATGTTGCGAGAACCGAGAGTGCAAATATATTACATTCTCAAACTAAGGATCAACGCAAATATTTTACGAGGATCGTGGGTTAACGCAAATATGTTGCGAGAACCGAGAGTGCAAATATGTTACATTCTCAAACAAAGGATCAATGCAAATATGTTACGAGGATCGAGGGTTAGCGCAAATATGTTGCGAGAACTGAGAGTGCAAATATGTTACATTCTCAAACAAAAGATTTACGCAAATACGTTACGAGGATCGAGGGTTAACGCAAATATGTTGCGAGAACCGAGAGTGCAAATATGTTACAAGGATTGAGAATACAAATCCGATATATTCCCAAAATGAGGGTTAACGCAAATATGTTGCAAGAACCGAGAGTGTAAATATGTTACATTCTCAAACAAAGGATCAACGCAAATACGTTACGAGGATCGAGGGTTAATGCAAATATGTTGCGAGAACCGAGAGTGCAAATATGTTACAAGGATCGAGAATACAAATTCGTTATATTCCCAAAATGAGGGTTAACGCAAATATATTGCGAGAACCGAGAGTGTAAATATATTACATTCTCAAACAAAGGATCAACGCAAATATGTTACGAGGATCGAGGGTTAACGCAAATATGTTGTGAGAAAGGAGAGTACAAATATGTTACATTCTCAAACAAAGGATCAACGCAAATATGTTACGAGGATCGAGGGTTAACGCAAATATGTTGCGAGAACCGAGAGTACAAATATGTTACATTCTTAAACAAAGGATCAATGCAAATATGTTACGAGGATCATGGGTTAAAGTAAATATGTTACAAGGATCGAGAGTGCAAATATGTTACATTCTCCAACAAAGGATCAACGTAAATATGTTACAAGGATCGAGGATTAACGTAAATATGTTGGGAGAACCGAGAGTGCAAATATGTTACATTCTTAAACAAAGGATCAACGCAAATATGTTACGAGGATTGTGGGTTAACGCAAATATGTTGCGAGAACCGAGAGTGCAAATATATTACATTCTCAAACTAAGGATCAACGCAAATATTTTACGAGGATCGTGGGTTAACGCAAATATGTTGCGAGAACCGAGAGTGTAAATATGTTACATTCTCAAACAAAGGATCAATGCAAATATGTTACGAGGATCGAGGGTTAGCGCAAATATGTTGCGAGAACCGAGAGTGCAAATATGTTACATTCTCAAACAAAGGATTAACGCAAATACGTTACGAGGATCGAGGGTTAACGCAAATATGTTGCGAGAACCGAGAGTGCAAATATGTTACAAGGATTGAGAATACAAATCCGATATATTCCCAAAATGAGGGTTAACGCAAATATGTTGCAAGAACCGAGAGTGTAAATATGTTACATTCTCAAACAAAGGATCAATGCAAATACGTTACGAGGATCGAGGGTTAATGCAAATATGTTGCGAGAACCGAGAGTGCAAATATGTTACAAGGATCGAGAATACAAATTCGTTATATTCCCAAAATGAGGGTTAACGCAAATATATTGCGAGAACCGAGAGTGTAAATATATTACATTCTCAAACAAAGGATCAACGCAAATATGTTACGAGGATCGAGGGTTAACGCAAATATGTTGCGAGAAAGGAGAGTACAAATATGTTACATTCTCAAACAAAGGATCAACGCAAATATGTTACGAGGATCGAGGGTTAACGCAAATATGTTGCGAGAACCGAGAGTACAAATATATTACATTCTCAAACTAAGGATCAACGCAAATATTTTACGAGGATCGTGGGTTAACGCAAATATGTTGCGAGAACCGAGAGTGCAAATATGTTACATTCTCAAACAAAGGATCAATGCAAATATGTTACGAGGATCGAGGGTTAGCGCAAATATGTTGCGAGAACCGAGAGTGCAAATATGTTACATTCTCAAACAAAGGATTAACGCAAATACGTTACGAGGATCGAGGGTTAACGCAAATATGTTGCGAGAACCGAGAGTGCAAATATGTTGCAAGGATTGAGAATACAAATCCGATATATTCCCAAAATGAGGGTTAACGCAAATATGTTGCAAGAATCGAGAGTGTAAATATGTTACATTCTCAAACAAATGATCAACGCAAATACGTTATGAGGATCGAGGGTTAATGCAAATATGTTGCGAGAACCGAGAGTGCAAATATGTTACAAGGATCGAGAATACAAATTCGTTATATTCCCAAAATGAGGGTTAACGCAAATATATTGCGAGAACCGAGAGTGTAAATATATTACATTCTCAAACAAAGGATCAACGCAAATATGTTACGAGGATCGAGGGTTAACGCAAATATGTTGCGAGAAAGGAGAGTACAAATATGTTACATTCTCAAACAAAGGATCAACGCAAATATGTTACGAGGATCGAGGGTTAACGCAAATATGTTGCGAGAACTGAGAGTACAAATATGTTACATTCTAAAACAAAGGATCAATGCAAATATGTTACGAGGATCATGGGTTAAAGTAAATATGTTACAAGGATCGAGAGTACAAATATGTTACATTCTCAAACAAAGGATCAACGTAAATATGTTACAAGGATCGAGGATTAACGCAAATATGTTGCGAGAACCGAGAGTGCAAATATGTTACATTCTTAAACAAAGGATCAACGCAAATATGTTACGAGGATCGTGGGTTAACGCAAATATGTTGCGAGAACCGAGAGTGCAAATATATTACATTCCCAAACTAAGGATCAACGCAAATATTTTACGAGGATCGTGGGTTAACGCAAATATGTTGCGAGAACCGAGAGTGCAAATATGTTACATTCTCAAACAAAGGATCAATGCAAATATGTTACGAGGATCGAGGGTTAGCGCAAATATGTTGCGAGAACCGAGAGTGCAAATATGTTACATTCTAAAACAAAGGATTAACGCAAATACGTTACGAGGATCGAGGGTTAACGCAAATATGTTGCGAGAACCGAGAGTGCAAATATGTTACAAGGATTGAGAATACAAATCCGATATATTCCCAAAATGAGGGTTAACGCAAATAGATTGCGAGAACTGAGAGTGTAAATATGTTACATTCTCAAACAAAGGATTAACGCAAATATATTACGAGGATCGAGGGTTAACGCAAATATGTTGCGAGAAACGAAAGTGCAAATATGTTACATTCTCAAACAAAAGATCAACGCAAATATGTTACGAGGATCGTTGGTTAACGCAAATATGTTGCGAGAACAGAGAGTGCAAATATGTCACATTCTCAAACAAAGGATCAATGCAAATATGTTACGAGGATCGAGGGTTAGCGCAAATATGTTGTGAGAACCGAGAGTGCAAATATGTTACATTCTCAAACAAAGGATCAACGTAAATATGTTACAAGGATCGAGGATTAACGCAAAGATGTTGCGAGAACCGAGAGTGCAAATATGTTACATTCTTAAACAAAGGATCAACGCAAATATGTTACGAGGATCGTGGGTTAACGCAAATATGTTGCGAGAACCGAGAGTGCAAATATATTATATTCTCAAACTAAGGATCAACGCAAATATATTACGAGGATCGTGGGTTAACGCAAATATGTTGCGAGAACCGAGAGTGCAAATATGTTACATTCTCAAACAAAGGATCAATGCAAATGTGTTACGAGGATCGAGGGTTAGCGCAAATATGTTGCGAGAACCGAGAGTGCAAATATGTTACATTCTCAAACAAAGGATTAACGCAAATACGTTACGAGGATCGAGGGTTAACGCAAATATGTTGCGAGAACCGAGAGTGCAAATATGTTACAAGGATTGAGAATACAAATTCGATATATTGCCAAAATGAGGGTTAACGCAAATATGTTGCAAGAACCGAGAGTGTAAATATGTTACATTCTCAAACAAAGGATCAACGCAAATACGTTACGAGGATCGAGGGTTAATGCAAATATGTTGCGAGAACCGAGAGTGCAAATATGTTACAAGGATCGAGAATACAAATCTGTTATATTCCCAAAATGAGGGTTAACGCAAATATATTGCGAGAACCGAGAGTGTAAATATATTACATTCTCAAACAAAGGATCAACGCAAATATGTTGCGAGAAAGGAGAGTACAAATATGTTACATTCTCAAACAAAGGATCAACGCAAATATGTTACGAGGATCGAGGGTTAACGCAAATATGTTGCGAGAACCGAGAGTACAAATATGTTACATTCTTAAACAAAGGATCAACGCAAATATGTTACGAGGATCGTGGGTTAAAGTAAATATGTTACAAGGATCGAGAGTGCAAATATGTTACATTCTTAAACAAAGGATCAACGTAAATATGTTACAAGGATCGAGGATTAACGCAAATATGTTACGAGAACCGAGAGTGCAAATATGTTACATTCTTAAACAAAGGATCAACGCAAATATGTTACGAGGATCGTGGGTTAACGCAAATATGTTGCGAGAACCGAGAGTGTAAATATATTACATTCTCAAACTAAGGATCAACGCAAATATGTTACGAGGATTGTGGGTTAACGCAAATATGTTGCGAGAACTGAGAGTGCAAATATGTTACATTCTCAAACAAAGGATCAATGCAAATATGTTACGAGGATCGAGGGTTAGCGCAAATATGTTGCGAGAACCGAGAGTGCAAATATGTTACATTCTCAAACAAAGGATTAACGCAAATACATTACGAGGATCGAGGGTTAACGCAAATATGTTGCGAGAACCGAGAGTACAAATATGTCATAAGGATTGAGAATACAAATCCGATATATTCCCAAAATGAGTGTTAACGCAAATGTATTGCGAGAACTGAGAGTGTAAATATGTTACATTCTCAAACAAAGGATCAACGCAAATATGTTACGAGGATCGAGGGTTAACACAAATATGTTGCGAGAAACGAGAGTGCAAATATGTTACATTCTCAAACAAAGGATCAACACAAATATGTTACGAGGATCTTGGGTTAACGCAAATATGTTGCGAGAACTGAGAGTGCAAATATGTTATATTCTCAAACAAAGGATCAACGCAAATATGTTACGAGGATCGAGGGTTAGCGCAAATATGTTGTGAGAACCGAGAGTGCAAATATATTACATTCTCAAACAAAGGATCAACGCAAATATGTTACGAGGATCGTGGGTTAACGCAAATGTGTTGCGAGAAATGAGAGTGTAAATATGTTACATTCTCAAACAAAGGATCAACGCAAATATGTTATGAGGATCGAGGGTTAACGCAAATATGTTACGAGAACCGAGAGTGCAAATATGTTACATTCTTAAACAAAGGATCAACGCAAATATGTTACGAGGATCGTAGGTTAACGCAAATATGTTGCGAGAACTGAGAGTGCAAATATGTTACATTCTCAAACAAAGGATCAACGTAAATATGTTACAAGGATCGAGGGTTAACGCAAATATGTTGCGAGAAAGGAGAGTACAAATTTGTTACATTCTTAAACAAAGGATCAACGCAAATATGTTACGAGGATTGTGGGTTAACGCAAATATGTTGCGAGAACCGAGAGTGCAAATATATTACATTCTCAAACTAAGGATCAACGCAAATATTTTACGAGGATCGTGGGTTAACGCAAATATGTTGCGAGAACCGAGAGTGCAAATATGTTACATTCTCAAACAAAGGATCAATGCAAATATGTTACGAGGATCGAGGGTTAGCGCAAATATGTTGCGAGAACCGAGAGTGCAAATATGTTACATTCTCAAACAAAGGATTAACGCAAATATGTTACGAGGATCGAGGGTTAACGCAAATATGTTGCGAGAACCGAGAGTGCAAATATGTTACAAGGATTGAGAATACAAATCCGATATATTCCCAAAATGAGGGTTAACGCAAATATGTTGCAAGAATCGAGAGTGTAAATATGTTACATTCTCAAACAAATGATCAATTCAAATACGTTATGAGGATCGAGGGTTAATGCAAATATGTTGCGAGAACCGAGAGTGCAAATATGTTACAAGGATCGAGAATACAAATTCGTTATATTCCCAAAATGAGGGTTAACGCAAATATATTGCGAGAACCGAGAGTGTAAATATATTACATTCTCAAACAAAGAATCAACGCAAATATGTTACGAGGATCGAGGGTTAACGCAAATATGTTGCGAGAAAGGAGAGTACAAATATGTTACATTCTCAAACAAAGGATCAACGCAAATATGTTACGAGGATCGAGGGTTAACGCAAATATGTTGCGAGAACCGAGAGTACAAATATGTTACATTCTTAAACAAAGGATCAATGCAAATATGTTACGAGGATCATTGGTTAAAGTAAATATGTTACAAGGATCGAGAGTACAAATATGTTACATTCTCAAACAAAGGATCAACGTAAATATGTTACAAGGATCGAGGATTAACGCAAATATGTTGCGAGAACCGAGAGTGCAAATATGTTACATTCTTAAACAAAGGATCAACGCAAATATGTTACGAGGATCGTGGGTTAACGCAAATATGTTGCGAGAACCGAGAGTGCAAATATATTACATTCCCAAACTAAGGATCAACGCAAATATTTTACGAGGATCGTGGGTTAACGCAAATATGTTGCGAGAACCGAGAGTGCAAATATGTTACATTCTCAAACAAAGGATCAATGCAAATATGTTACGAGGATCGAGGGTTAGCGCAAATATGTTGCGAGAACCGAGAGTGCAAATATGTTACATTCTAAAACAAAGGATTAACGCAAATACGTTACGAGGATCGAGGGTTAACGCAAATATGTTGCGAGAACCGAGAGTGCAAATATGTTACAAGGATTGAGAATACAAATCCGATATATTCCCAAAATGAGGGTTAACGCAAATAGATTGCGAGAACTGAGAGTGTAAATATGTTACATTCTCAAACAAAGGATTAACGCAAATATATTACGAGGATCGAGGGTTAACGCAAATATGTTGCGAGAAACGAAAGTGCAAATATGTTACATTCTCAAACAAAAGATCAACGCAAATATGTTACGAGGATCGTTGGTTAACGCAAATATGTTGCGAGAACAGAGAGTGCAAATATGTCACATTCTCAAACAAAGGATCAATGCAAATATGTTACGAGGATCGAGGGTTAGCGCAAATATGTTGTGAGAAACGAGAGTGCAAATATGTTACATTCTCAAACAAAGGATCAACGTAAATATGTTACAAGGATCGAGGATTAACGCAAAGATGTTGCGAGAACCGAGAGTGCAAATATGTTACATTCTTAAACAAAGGATCAACGCAAATATGTTACGAGGATCGTGGGTTAACGCAAATATGTTGCGAGAACCGAGAGTGCAAATATATTATATTCTCAAACTAAGGATCAACGCAAATATATTACGAGGATCGTGGGTTAACGCAAATATGTTGCGAGAACCGAGAGTGCAAATATGTTACATTCTCAAACAGAGGATCAATGCAAATGTGTTACGAGGATCGAGGGTTAGCGCAAATATGTTGCGAGAACCGAGAGTGCAAATATGTTACATTCTCAAACAAAGGATTAACGCAAATACGTTACGAGGATCGAGGGTTAACGCAAATATGTTGCGAGAACCGAGAGTGCAAATATGTTACAAGGATTGAGAATACAAATTCGATATATTGCCAAAATGAGGGTTAACGCAAATATGTTGCAAGAACCGAGAGTGTAAATATGTTACATTCTCAAACAAAGGATCAACGCAAATACGTTACGAGGATCGAGGGTTAATGCAAATATGTTGCGAGAACCGAGAGTGCAAATATGTTACAAGGATCGAGAATACAAATCCGTTATATTCCCAAAATGAGGGTTAACGCAAATATATTGCGAGAACCGAGAGTGTAAATATATTACATTCTCAAACAAAGGATCAACGCAAATATGTTGCGAGAAAGGAGAGTACAAATATGTTACATTCTCAAACAAAGGATCAACGCAAATATGTTACGAGGATCGAGGGTTAACGCAAATATGTTGCGAGAACCGAGAGTACAAATATGTTACATTCTTAAACAAAGGATCAACGCAAATATGTTACGAGGATCGTGGGTTAAAGTAAATATGTTACAAGGATCGAGAGTGCAAATATGTTACATTCTTAAACAAAGGATCAACGTAAATATGTTACAAGGATCGAGGATTAACGCAAATATGTTACGAGAACCGAGAGTGCAAATATGTTACATTCTTAAACAAAGGATCAACGCAAATATGTTACGAGGATCGTGGGTTAACGCAAATATGTTGCGAGAACCGAGAGTGCAAATATATTACATTCTCAAACTAAGGATCAACGCAAATATGTTACGAGGATTGTGGGTTAACCCAAATATGTTGCGAGAACTGAGAGTGCAAATATGTTACATTCTCAAACAAAGGATCAATGCAAATATGTTACGAGGATCGAGGGTTAGCGCAAATATGTTGCGAGAACCGAGAGTGCAAATATGTTACATTCTCAAACAAAGGATTAACGCAAATACATTACGAGGATCGAGGGTTAACGCAAATATGTTGCGAGAACCGAGAGTGCAAATATGTCATAAGGATTGAGAATACAAATCCGATATATTCCCAAAATGAGTGTTAACGCAAATGTATTGCGAGAACTGAGAGTGTAAATATGTTACATTCTCAAACAAAGGATCAACGCAAATATGTTACGAGGATCGAGGGTTAACACAAATATGTTGCGAGAAACGAGAGTGCAAATATGTTACATTCTCAAACAAAGGATCAACACAAATATGTTACGAGGATCTTGGGTTAACGCAAATATGTTGCGAGAACTGAGAGTGCAAATATGTTATATTCTCAAACAAAGGATCAACGCAAATATGTTACGAGGATCGAGGGTTAGCGCAAATATGTTGTGAGAACCGAGAGTGCAAATATATTACATTCTCAAACAAAGGATCAACGCAAATATGTTACGAGGATCGTGGGTTAACGCAAATGTGTTGCGAGAAATGAGAGTGTAAATATGTTACATTCTCAAACAAAGGATCAACGCAAATATGTTATGAGGATCGAGGGTTAACGCAAATATGTTACGAGAACCGAGAGTGCAAATATGTTACATTCTTAAACAAAGGATCAACGCAAATATGTAACGAGGATCGTAGGTTAACGCAAATATGTTGCGAGAACTGAGAGTGCAAATATGTTACATTCTCAAACAAAGGATCAACGTAAATATGTTACAAGGATCGAGGGTTAACGCAAATATGTTGCGAGAATCGAGAGTGCAAAAATGTTACATTCTTAAACAAAGGATCAACGCAAATATGTTACGAGGATTGTGGGTTAACGCAAATATGTTGTGAGAACCGAGAGTGCAAATATGTTACATTCTCAAACAAAGGATTAACGCAAATATGTTACGAGGATCGAGAATACAAATCCGTTATATTCCCAAAATGAGGGTTAATGTAAATATGTTGAGAGAACCGAGAGTGCAAATATGTTACACTTCCAACCAGAGGATCGACGTAGATTTGTTATGAGGATCGCCATTGAGACCTAATACAAAGTTGCCATTGAGGACTAATGCAAAGAGAAGCTGCCATTGAGGACTAATGCAAGGAGAAGCTGCCATTGAGGACTAATGCTTACGAAGAGAAGCTGCCTTTGAGGACTAATTCTTATTCTGGAGTCTTCTTATGCTCAGAGAACTAGATTTAGATATTCAGAGTTACTTCGGACTTAAAGAATTGATTTCACAAAATATCGGGAGTCCACAAACTCAGAGAGTTGAATTTTCAAATCTTTGGGGAGTTTTTTTTTTAGACTCAAAGAATTTTGAACGGAGCCGATGGAAAGAACAATTTTCTGCATTTACGAACCTTTGGAGGAAACATATCAGTTCTGTCAAAAGAGGGAAGTCACCTTTGCCCCTAGTCTTGGACTCCTCTTATATTGCCATTTTAGCACCATGATGTGACAGTGTTCGAAACTTCTGCTTGTATTGCCCTTGGGATGCTCATGAAGACTTTTTAAATTTTTATTCATCATCTTAAACCCACACATTTGAGACCATTTATTGACTCATCAAAGGAGGACAGACCTGACAAAGCTAGTTACTTAAGATGACTGACTCAAACTCTACATTCATTATGAATGAATGTGCTTTCATCGTGAATAATTCATCATCTCACCTTTCATTTATTCATCATCTAACAATGGCAGTGCTTTGCTGATAAATCTAAGCTTTGAAAACTTCTCCTTTTTGACTTAGCGAATTATTTGCCCATCTAGAATGTGCTTCAAATTAGCGCTTTAGCTTATAGAATAAAAGGCACTCTATTTCAATCCTTTCAAAACAAACTCAATTACTTGAGACTTGCCTCTGGCATAGAAGGTTTTTTTTTTTTTTGGCAGACAAGGTTTGCCCCTAGTCTTAAGGGCAAATAGACTCATCCAAGGGTTTTGGAGGACATGATGGTACAGGATGCCTTTAGTCCATTTACTCCCAACCTAGAGGTAATCATCATGAATATGGTGGGCTAAAGCGGGAAACTTAATGCTGATGGGTAAACATTGTTTGCCCCTGGTTTGGCAATAGATATATGGCTCCAGGAAAACACAAGTTTGCCCCTAGTCTACAGGAAGGAAACCAAAGGTGCAAAGGGTGATGCTTTTGGTTTAGGAATGGTTATAGACCGAGAACCTTGGAAGGTTCGCCTACTTATCCCCATCAGGTCCAAAATAATTCGGATAAGGCCTGAATGAAAGATAGCATGAGATGATGGGGTGATGACCGAACCGAGTAGGTTGCCTACGTATCCCCAAGTGGGAATCAGGACAAAACGTAGTTCATCTGAGGCTGGAGGACTTGAAGAAATAAGGCTTCAAGAATTTGTGGGCTTTTCAAGCCATGTTTTCATTTGGGTCCAATGAGTGCTCTTTCTGAAATGGGTTGCTTATGGTAGCCTTTGAACAGAGATATGAACTACTTCTCCCTTTTATGCATTTTTTCTTTTCCTCTTTTCTTCCTTCTTTTTTTGTTCTTTTTTTTTTGTTTTGTGGCGGTTGATTCTTTTCACCTTATCACTAGCCAGTCAATCTTTACAACTCTCATAATATGTCATGTTTTAATCATACTCTATTATACTCACAAAGTAATATCAGCCCTCCAAATCACTCTTTATCTTTCTCAAAGATATTTCTGCATTATTTTAGGCCCACTTATCACTTATCCATTGAGTCTCTCACAAAAATTTAATTGATACTTTCAAATCTCTCTTTTCATTTCTAATTTCTTTTCTTTGTTGAGAACCACACAAAGCTTTGGGATAATTCATGTACCAATGATGTACTTTGAAGTGCTCAAGAATTCTCAATCTTATTTATTCTCTGCTTTTTCCTTTCTTTTCTCTACCTCACTTTCTCTTATTCTCTTCATGATTTTGACTGGCTAGGATTCAGATTTTGAAATCAACAAGCATCTTATTTTTGCTCTAACTTTTGCCTAGGCGCCCTTTCGGGTTTTCATCCTAGCGAGCTCCATTTTCTTTTTCTTTTTCTTTTCTTTTTCTTTTTTTTTTTTGGAAGAAGAAGTTCATTTAAAATGTCTGGCTACCATCAAGGACCAAGTTTATGGTTTTAGACTGGTTGGGCTCATCTTTTAGGCTTAGTATTTAAGAAAGGGGGATGGTGAGCAAGCTTCAAGTTCTAAGTTCATCTTTTCAAGATTGAGCAAGAGCATCTTAAAATTCTTAAAGTAAAGCAAATCAATTCTCTAGTCCTCCTTGGATGTTGGCACAGAACTTGCTTTGATCATTTGGGGATCTTTTCAATGCAAAGATTTATTAACAAAGTATTTCTCACGCTCATTTGAAAAAGTGATTTGATTTTTTTTTTTTTTGGCTTAATGATCCATACATTCACGACTTGGCACACAGAATGAGATTTTATTCAACTAGTAGGGAAAAGGATTACATCACTTGACTCGATAAAAAGAAAGATTTGGAGAATAAACTCGACAACCAACTGACTCAAAGACTCGACTGGACTTGACACTTGACTCCTACTTGACATGACTCGATTACCAAACTAGACTTGACTTGGTCTCAACTGGAGTGTCACAGACGATTTTCAATTGATTAGATTTCCAAGAGCATCCACATTTGCTTCAACAACAGTACTTCCAAACACTATCAATTCATTATCATCATTTGAACCTCCGGGTTTGCCTTCCTCCAACAGCATGTGTGTAGAAATGTCATCCGCATCCATGGCCCAATTCTTAGTAGGACAGTATTCATCTGACTCATACCAAGTGTTGTCAATGCCTTTTCCACATTTGTTGATTGGGCCAGGGCCAGTTGGTTGTTGCGCACTCATAGATGTAGCAAATCCTTTGAGGGTTCTCAGTGATGGCTGGGATTGAGAGGTTGGAGAGTGAAGAGCTTGCAAGTCAAGATCATTATGCCAAAGGTCACTCGGTGGATTTGGCAGAGGAGTGATGATTTTCTGATCAATGAGATCCTGGATCTCATGGCGGAGTCTCGAGCAAGAATTGGTATTGTGGCCTTGCGTCTGGTGATAGGCGCAGTACAAGGATAGGTCATATTTGCGAGGTAAGGGATTTGATGGTGGCCTTGGATCCAGGGGATTGAGATGATCACTCTCGATGAGGTGACCAAGGGCCATGGATAATGGGGATAGGTTGGATTTGGACATGCGCTTTGGTGATTGGTTGGACTCGGATGTGGATTTTGGTGCTCGGCCGAGTGATCAATTATTCCCTTCTCCAATTTGTTCATCACTACCTCATTCAAACCCACTTGCTTTTTGAGTAACTGATAGAGCTCAAACGTCACCCTCTCCAATTGATTCACCCTTAAGTTCTGTTGCTCAATAGTGGCTTGCAGCTTGTTCACTTTCTCTTCCAAATTTGTTAAGGCCATTGGCGAATCAATCTCAAGATGATGGTCCATGTTCTCCTAAAATCAAGAAGACGAACCCAAGAGGTTAGAAGTGTCCTCACTAGGGGATCTGGTTGTTCCAGTCTTTCTACAGATTCATTACATGAAAAGGTCCGCATGCAGAATCGATTTTCAAGAGGCAAGGAATTTCGAGGAATTATTAATTGGAAGGAAGATGTTGTGGGTTTGTATGTAATGATGTTGGTCAATGTGACAAACATGTTCATGCTTCGATGGTTTGAGGAAACTGAATGCATGCACCGCACATATGGCACACGAATGAAATGCACGTGTGTGTGTGCCTACTCTATATGTCAAAAAAAAGAGAAAATCCTAATCCTAACACATAAGCACATAAGCACATAAGATCCTCACCCATGTTAAGTGCGCTGATTTCTCCTCTCATTAGGATCCTCACTACCTTCCCAGAGGTTGGTCATTTCAAAATTTTCAAAATCTATTTGAAAAGCTTTTTTTTTTTTGTTTGGGTAGTTTGAAAAAAAGGCCTTTGAACAATCTTTGAGAGTGCTTTTTGAGAACATTATTCTACCAAAATAATTTTCAAGGATTTGCGAATTTTTCTTTTGAAGATGATCAAGTGAAGTAAGGGTAATTTGGGAATTTTTAATTGAAAAGAGGAAAAGATTTTTTGAAAAGGTAATCGAAAACCTTGAGAAAAACCTTTGGGTAGGGGGATCACATGACTGGATTATCACCGTACTTTCCATGAATTTGGATACATACAAGGTCAATGATACTCAACTAGACATGATATAAGAAATATAATCTTATAATCAAGGTTCGGCATGTTCTCCAAATGTCGCAGAACATGAGGATAATTTGCTAAAAGGTGATTAAAAGATTATACATCTTTCATCAAGCAAGTATCGTCATCATCTGAAGTAATCCCTTTTGGGCATACAAAACTCCCTAGCACATAATCCTAATCAAGAGTCGATTTCCTAAGATTGAAAGGTTCTACATAAACTATCATGCACAGGCTGGGTTTTGGTCAAATAAGGGACCCTTGACACACATCCGATAGGATGCTTCATATACCAAATCATGATACGAGATCAAGGGTGATCACACAGCCCCATGATAACTTGACCGACCGGGTTGCCCTGAGCCTCTAAGGTCATAGTTCCGTGCAATCGACTGGCTGGACATGCAAGTGAAATGCAACAGGCACACAAAGACTAATTAATTTGATTAAAAGGATATTTTTCAAGTCCAATCCTCAAGCGAACCCAAAATCAAAATTTCTGGTCTGCGAAACCAGAGATTCTGGGTTCGATCCCCAGCAGAGTCGCCAGATTGTGGATATCGCATTTTTCTTACCCACAGCTTTTCTTTTAAAGTTCTTTTAAAATTCAAATTCAAAACAAATGAGTCGCCACTTAATTTTTAAAAGGAAAAATTAAGAAACCATTTTGAAAGGAAACTGATCGTTTGCGAAACCAAAGATTAACTAGGTCCGGGGATTATGGAATGAGAGAGGAAGGAGCCCGTCAGACTAAAACACCCTCTCTAATCCTATCTTGTGATAGGCCTCTACTCAACATCCTTTTAATCAAATTTATTAATCTAAGCACGCCCTCAACTAATATATATACATATACATCACAAAAGCATGTCCAAAGGGTGTAAAATTGCTAATGACAAAATATCATTCATAAACCACATATTTCAAGTAGCAAGCAATATGATATGTGACACGACTAAAAAGTTGTGCGCTCTTGTGCAACACCCAAGTGTAGGTGATCGTGCAAGTAATACTGGATAAGTCCAGGTCGATCCCACAGGGAAGGAATAGGAAGAATATCTACCAAGTTATAACCTAGAGAAAAAGAAAATAAGAATGGCTGATTGGAGGTGTACTAACAAATCCTAATGAATTAAATTAAACTAAATAATAAACTAAACTTATAGAAACATAACCAATTAAATAAATAAACTAAAGGTGTTGAAAACACGTGAATCCACATTAATCCTAACCATCTACCATGCACATTCATTAACGCTCTAGGGAGTACATCCCTTTTCAGTATTCCGTATTTTTCTAAAGATGAAGAATCAATAGCCCTTTCATGACCGGGACTATATCATCACAATTGATTTAAAATACTTGGAAGACGGTTTAAAACAATGGTAATTACTTGCACTCTAAATGATGTTAACATTCAAAGTGGTTTTCAAAAGTCATTGAAGAAAAGGCCTTAAGGCTTTAAGTTCTAAAAACTGTTGTGACAAACTGAGCTTATTGGGACAATTTGATGACAGATTTCTAAAACAGAAAGTCATGGAATACTTAAAAGAATCATCTCAAGAATTAACATGTTCGATCGATCGAAGCGCTCTCGATCGATCGAACAGTCATCCTTCAATCGATCGAAGTGCCTTCGATCGCTTGACTATGGCTCGGGTTCGATCGATCGAACTGTCTTCGATCGATCGAGCCCAAGGTTTCTATATCATACATGGCAGAGGCTAAGAATCAATATTTCATCACATATCTCCAACGTCTAAACTACGGAAACATGATAAAACTAATGCAGGAATATAAAAACATAACAATCATTAACATCTAAACTAATAAACAATCAAATAACATAGATTGGAAAGGAAAAACCTGTAAATAATCTGAATATAATCTGAATAAACTTGAAACAAACTTGAATCTTCAATCTACAATGGAGAAGGAAGAAGAAAGTGATGAATCTAACCTAATCTACTCCTAATCTAACCCTAAAACTACCCTAAAACTGCTGTTTTTCGCGTTCTGGAGCGTCCTCCCTTCGTCTGGCGTCAAAACGACGTATATATAGGGTTCCCACAGAGTTTACGCAACTTTTGGGGGAAAATAGAGTTCGATCGATCGAGCTTAGTTCGATCGATCGAAGGTTCGATCGATTGAACTCTCTTCAATCGCTTGAACTCCTCTGATTTTGACAGCTCTGCACCCCGATGGTAGAATGGCCATAACTTTTTACTCGGACCTCGGATTGACCTCCCGTTTGCGGCCACGTGACCGTAACTCAAAGATCTACATTTCATGTCTCTGGGAAAATCTTCCAAATCTGAAGTCATCATTGTCAAAATTGGCATTTTCCCAGCTGCTTCTGTTGTTCTCTTCACCAGAATCACTTTCTATGCAATGTTTGCTTTCCATGACCTGTAAAATGGTGTAAAAACACATGTTTGAGTCTCAACATCATAGAAAACACTTAATCATTGATATGCATCTAAATCTAGGGACTTGGGGATAAAAGTATGCATAAAAGACCGTGTAATACACTATAAACATGCACTTTTCACCTCGAATCACACCCCCCAACTAGCTCGTTGCTAGTCCCTAGCAATGAAGCGAACTACAGCAATGTTTATTTAACTCTAAAAATTGAAAACAAAAGAAAGTAAAAATCCTAAATCACTTTCGCAGGAATCGCGATTGCATTTAGCGTATGCAACAAGCCTTTAAACCCATAGGTTCCCCCTAGTGGACGAGTGTTGTCTCGTGAGGGTTTGCAGTGAATCTACCCACAAAATTCATGTTTATGGTAATGGTTCTCATTTAAATTTTTTCAAGAAATTTTTCCTCTCATTTAGCAACATAGTTAAGCTCAACAATCTCATGAAACTCTCTAGTAAGCCATAGCAATGCAACACACACATTACAGTTAATCTACTATCAAAGTCATTAGAATATTCCATACCTATTAATCTTCAAGTGTGTGTGTGAATGGACAACCAAAATACAAACTTTAATTTCAAAGCTTGCATAACCTAAGATACTATCAAGACGTTCATTTTGACTCAACTCTCACTGGGATTACACTCTCAAGATGAAATCACTCCGAATTAGGTGTAATAATTATCACTCATGATATGGAAGCTATAAAGAGTAAATGTAAATGGAATCTAATGCTTCTCATATCTAAATTGAAAAACGGACATTTTATAGTGCATAAAGTCTCATGAAAGGATACTTTTCTCTAGAAGAGCGAGATACCGTGGAGAACTCTCTCATTACCTTAACTTCATATCCAATTTTACTTAAAATCATCAGGACTTTGAAAAAGAGGTGTTAGATTAAGAAGAAGAAGGCTCGTGATATTCAATTGGGTCAAAGGATGTGATTGGAATGTCTACTATAACTTTTCAAACTTCCCACATCTCCAATCTCTCTCTTCTTCTTTTCTTTTATTTATTTTTTTCACACTCTTCTTTTCATTCCCTCTTTTTTTTTTCTTTTGTAACAACCATTGGCATTTTTTTTTTCTTTTTCTTCTCATGCTTTTCTTTTTTTTTCTTTCATTTTTTCTTTGCCAACTTTCTATTATTCACACAACCAAACTTCTTGTCAATGCAACACATCCCAATCACACCTAAATAAAGAACTGAGGCTTGAACTCCTAATTTGGAGTTAGGTATAGACTGTAGGATTGTGAGGACAAGGAAAATATGATAAGCTCAAGAGGTGAAGTAAAGGAATAGCATAGAGGTAGGCCAAGGCTGTATTATCCATGTATGGTCAAAAGATGGCCTAAATCATCTTCTAAGTTAATAGGATAATTCATTTCAGTAAATTCAAGAGCTCTAAAGTTTGGTAAATCCTGAACGTTCTCTTCTAGTGATCAGTCAAAATGAAGAAGAAAAATGAGACTTTCAACGAATTAATACGCTTTTCAAAAAGTAAGAGTAATTTTATAAAACCCTCAAAAAAAGAATGGCACAAAAGCTCACTTGGGTTATTAGTCTCCACTACAGTCTTTCAAGACACTTAAACTATGCTTACTAATCAATTTTAGCTAAGTACAAGGTTGTCACAACGTGCTCAAAGTTGTTTGAAGATTAAAAGGCATAAAATATACTATAACTAAGATAGTAAACAAACTACCATTGTGTATCACATACTAATAACATACAGAAAATAACACTAATGCATCATAACTAACTACATTAACTATGAGAGAAATACAAGAACCATTTTATTATCTTTAAAAAAAAAAAAAAATAAATAAAAATTTTAAAATTTTTGCAGATTTTAATTTACTGAGTTACATGTTGCTAAGCAGGTATATGACACTAAAGTACAACAAACAGATATGAGGCATGCAATGACTCACTCCCCCCCAACTAAAACTAGACATTGTCCCCAATGTTCTAAACTAAGCACATGGACATGTAAAGTAAAGCGAGGGAAGGAAGGATGTTACCTCGAGGCATTAATATCCAATTATTTTCCAAGTTACCTGCAAAATCATTAGTAGCAACAAGGAAAAATAGAGAACATAATATAACAACTCAGTTAATAAATTCGGTTAATCAAGATACTTATCATAAAGTAACAACCGAAATTTTTGAGGATCTTCCCAGGGAAATAATTTAACAATGACAAGACTTTTGAGATCCTCATAAAAATGCAACTCCCCCCAACTAATGTCAGGCTCAAGGTCAGAGGAGATGATGCAAAACCAATGGCTTCCAAATTTTCTTGGGACAGTTATAAAAGGGATACCACACTTTTTAGGAATTCTATGCAAGAAACGATCTTTGGTGTTGGTATTTCCTATAACAGCCTCTATTTTAATACTAAAAACAGGGGGAGGCCATGGTTCAATAAAAGGGGCAGGGTCGAAGTGATGTTCTAATGAAGCTTCACCACCCTCCGCTTGTCCTAGAACAGAATTTATGGAGATATAATCATAGCTATTGAATTTCTGTTCTATGCACATGGTTTTGGACTGGACTTGGATAAAGCTATCTATTTGGGCCTCAATGTCATAATCACTCAAGAAGGTCAAGCAGTCTAGAAGATTGCTAGCTTCTTGTTGAATTTTAAGATCATCTAAAGTGGGCCCAATATTTTCCAAGTCTTCTCTCAAAGAATTTTGAAAGTTAAAATTTTGTGAAAAACATGTGCTAGTATCCTTACCATCCTCTTCCACAACACATTCTGTTTGTTCACGAATGGGGTACACATAACATTCAAGCTCAGGACGAGAGCTTTGATTGATAGCAAGGATAGGTGATGGGCAACTTGGTGACACCACCTCTTCGGCCGAAAGAGGCGAGGGTTCATGAATATCAGATGAATCTAAAGCGAATTTAGAAATTTCAATAACGTCCTCCCTAGGGTCACTATCAAAGGTAGGGGTAGAGTCAACAGGGGACTCATCCTTTCCTAATTGCGTGCAATCACCTAAACTCTCATCATCTTTTAAGACCTCATTCTCATCCTCGCAACTCTCCTCACTATATGTGTCATCTATTGAAGTACTCTGGAGAAAGAGATTGTGCAACTTTATCAAGGCAGTGAAGGAGTTGATGTCTGGGGTTGTATGTTGAGGAGAAGATGGTTCTACAACTTCATGCTCAATGGTTTGGTTTTGGAGGTCTTGTTGGGTTATCACTTTCTCAAATGAGTTGTTAACCTCACTCGGTATGAACCCATCATTGTCCTCTAATTCCATTCCATTGTTAGTGTCTTGAAATTCAGGTTGTAGCATTGAAGGACTGGTATAGTCTTCTAAAGGTTGGCTATCAAATGCCTGTTGATATCTAGCTCCTAATTTATCAATTGCACTCTCTAGCCTTTTCATTTCACTAAGCAGCAATTCTAACATACCACTATCCTCAACTTGGTTATTCTCCTCATTATAACTATATGAAGTTTCACCCCATTGTTGTTGGTAATAGTTCCCTTCCCATTGTGTTTGTGTGCAAGACTCCCCAGAAGGAAAGTCTTGGTGCATTTGGTAATCGTGGGAACTACTACTATATCCTACACTATCATTTTGGTTATATCCCCATTGCGATTGATAGAACTCTCCAGGTGGAGGTTCTTGATACGTTTGATAACATGGGGGACTAACACGATGGTTTTCCCATTGTGGTGATTGGTAGCACTCAGGTTGATAATGTGCATCATATGTGGGTGCTTGCCAACTCGGGGTATAGTTCTCATTACCTAATGTGTACCCATTCGTGGGATTTGTGTTGTATGGAGGGTAATATGGATAAGACATGTTTACCCAAAATATTTAAACAAAAGAAATTTTTTTTTTTTTTTTTTTTTTTTTTTTTTTTAAGAAAAAGAAGAAAAATGGAAAAACTTAGTAAAATCCTAACCTAGTTGCCTTCCCCGGCAACGGCGCCAAAAACTTGACACGACTAAAAAGTTGTGCGCTCTTGTGCAACACCCAAGTGTAGGTGATCGTGCAAGTAATACTGGATAAGTCCAGGTCGATCCCACAGGGAAGGAATAGGAAGAATATCTACCAAGTTATAACCTAGAGAAAAAGAAAATAAGAATGGCTGATTGGAGGTGTACTAACAAATCCTAATGAATTAAATTAAACTAAATAATAAACTAAACTTATAGAAACATAACCAATTAAATAAATAAACTAAAGGTGTTGAAAACACGTGAATCCACATTAATCCTAACCATCTACCATGCACATTCATTAACGCTCTAGGGAGTACATCCCTTTTCAGTATTCCGTATTTTTCTAAAGATGAAGAATCAATAGCCCTTTCATGACCGGGACTATATCATCACAATTGATTTAAAATACTTGGAAGACGGTTTAAAACAATGGTAATTACTTGCACTCTAAATGATGTTAACATTCAAAGTGGTTTTCAAAAGTCATTGAAGAAAAGGCCTTAAGGCTTTAAGTTCTAAAAACTGTTGTGACAAACTGAGCTTATTGGGACAATTTGATGACAGATTTCTAAAACAGAAAGTCATGGAATACTTAAAAGAATCATCTCAAGAATTAACATGTTCGATCGATCGAAGCGCTCTCGATCGATCGAACAGTCATCCTTCAATCGATCGAAGTGCCTTCGATCGCTTGACTATGGCTCGGGTTCGATCGATCGAACTGTCTTCGATCGATCGAGCCCAAGGTTTCTATATCATACATGGCAGAGGCTAAGAATCAATATTTCATCACATATCTCCAACGTCTAAACTACGGAAACATGATAAAACTAATGCAGGAATATAAAAACATAACAATCATTAACATCTAAACTAATAAACAATCAAATAACATAGATTGGAAAGGAAAAACCTGTAAATAATCTGAATATAATCTGAATAAACTTGAAACAAACTTGAATCTTCAATCTACAATGGAGAAGGAAGAAGAAAGTGATGAATCTAACCTAATCTACTCCTAATCTAACCCTAAAACTACCCTAAAACTGCTGTTTTTCGCGTTCTGGAGCGTCCTCCCTTCGTCTGGCGTCAAAACGACGTATATATAGGGTTCCCACAGAGTTTACGCAACTTTTGGGGGAAAATAGAGTTCGATCGATCGAGCTTAGTTCGATCGATCGAAGGTTCGATCGATTGAACTCTCTTCAATCGCTTGAACTCCTCTGATTTTGACAGCTCTGCACCCCGATGGTAGAATGGCCATAACTTTTTACTCGGACCTCGGATTGACCTCCCGTTTGCGGCCACGTGACCGTAACTCAAAGATCTACATTTCATGTCTCTGGGAAAATCTTCCAAATCTGAAGTCATCATTGTCAAAATTGGCATTTTCCCAGCTGCTTCTGTTGTTCTCTTCACCAGAATCACTTTCTATGCAATGTTTGCTTTCCATGACCTGTAAAATGGTGTAAAAACACATGTTTGAGTCTCAACATCATAGAAAACACTTAATCATTGATATGCATCTAAATCTAGGGACTTGGGGATAAAAGTATGCATAAAAGACCGTGTAATACACTATAAACATGCACTTTTCACCTCGAATCAATATGCAATAAGGAACAAGAGAACTTACCCGGGATCCAGCAGCGATATTAAACGTGCAATGCATACAAACAAAAGAAAATCCTAATAAAGTCTCTAATCACATATACATATAAAGCAAGCTCCTAATTCTAAGGTGTCGCGCATGAGGTTGAAAAATCAATAAAATCAAGAAATAAAAATAAATTTAAGGGGGTCCTAGAAATCATACCTTAATAGCGCTACAAAACAAAGGGTTAGTCCACATGCTTCACATAATAATATGATATCAAACAATCAATCCTAATTTTCTAGCTTAGATCTAGCAAGCATGAAATCCAACTTTATCCAATTACTAGTTCTAATTATAAGCGTTAATGTACATGAATGAATATGAATAAGGATAAGACATGGATTTGTTCATTAATTTGGATCACTTAGCCTCTAGACTTAAGCCTAATTAATTGTTATTAAGATATGGTTTAAGCCCTAAGTCATAGGAGAATCATTTGGGCCATTATTTACAAAGTTGGCCAAATGTGTCATAAAATTCTGAAAATTGCAGAGAGCAGACCAGAACTTTAAAAAAAGAAAAAGCATGCTTCCCATGGTTTGATGTCGGTGAATTTTGGACACAAGATGCCTCTGTGAGTCTAGTTTCCAAATCAAAAAGAAAATCAAAGTTTCAATGGTTAGATTTCGAACCAAAAATCTTTGATCAAAAATAGTTTGTGAACTTACTGTTTTCATTTGTCAAGTTCAACTTTTATTTGTTAACCCCAACTATTAAACCATGAAGTTGGGTTTAAACCAAACCACTTCTCCTACCATTTGATGGTCATTGGAGATCAAGACATGACTAAAACTCATGAGTTTTCAAGGAATATAAGGAGACTCCATGAAAACTCAAGCTTAGAGGACCCAAATCATGGTAGGGGTTTGGATTCATCTACTTGTTCTTACTAAAATGATGATCAAATTTAAATCTCATGTGAATCATAAACTTACATGAGATTCAAAATATCAAACTCAAGAGCTTTCAAGAGAGATATTGAAGATCTCCAAGAATCTCAAGAGAAAAGTATAAACAAAAAAGAGGAAATGAAATCAAGGAAACTAAGAGAGCAAGTGCTCTAAATCCATAAAAGAAAACTAACAAGATTAGAGTATCACCTCCAACTATCCTCAAACTTCTATATTTTGAAGGTCTTCCAAGCTCTTCTTTAAACTCTCCTCCCAATCTTCTCTCTTCTACCCAAATGTTCTTCTTTCAAAAGTTCTCCTAAACTCCCCTCAAAATCTCCCAATATTTTTTTGGTCTATCTCTTCCCCCTCTTCCTTGCATGTGTTCCTCCCCTTTTATAGGCAAAATTATTCGCGGCAGTCCGTGGCTGCCGCCGCGGCACTCCGCGACTGCCGTCGCGGCATTCCGTGACTGCCGCGCGGCTCTCAGTGAGTGCCGCGGAAAATTATTGATTGCCCTTTTTTTTGTCTACCTTAATTTATCAGATTTTTGTTTTTATCCGCCTACACATACGTATTGTACCACAAAATACGGACTTTAAAAGCAAACGGCAGTCAGAAAATGTCGGCGGCACTCAGTAAGTGTCGGGCCGGCACTCACTGGATGCCGTTTGGCACTCACTGAGTGCCGCACTCACTGAGTGCGGCTCGGCACTCACTGAGTGCCGCGGTATACTGCCGTGGCCGTTTTCTGTTGAACTTCCCTTTTTAGGTTTTTTCTTTCTTCCCTTTTTCTTTAAAGAAACTTATTCTTGAAGATCTTTTCCGAAAATGGTGTTTTACACCTGAATTCTCCTAAATATCTGGTATTTTCTTCTTCCTGTAAAATTTTATCGCGTTTGGAGAATTTTCTGAAGAGCTTGGAATACTTCGAATCTTTTTGGTCCTTATCATCATCGGACGTGGAGGTGACGCTCTCCTAAATTCGACGGTTGGTCAAAATTGGGGTGTCTACAGTTTGCCCCTCTTTGATAGAACTTCTGGGGTAACGCGTCCCATAAGTGAATGTCAAAGCCTGTGTGAAGACAAGCCTTTGACCAGACTGTCGAATTTAGGTAAAACAAAATGCGTTGCAAAAATGGCCTCACAAATGGTTCATGTTGGTCGTGCTCAAAGGTGAGCTGCCTACGTATCCATTCAGGAATCAGACCAAGACGTAGTTCAGGCAGGAGCCAAACATACACAAGCATAAGTAACCATACGGATGAATGAACCTATCTTATCGTGACGCAAGTGCCATGCAATGGTATTTTCCGAATTGACCCGGTCATACAAACGCCATGCTCATCATGATTTCACCGCGTGCGATGCACTTTACGTGATGCGTTAGTCAGGAAAGATTACCTAATTTTGTGACTGATGCGAAGATCTATTACAGAGGTCATGATGTATTCGATTTGATTTCGAGGGCCAACGCAAATCTGTTGCGAGAACCGAGAATATAAATTCGTTATATTCTCAAAACAAGGGTTAACGCAAATATGTTACGAGGATCGAGAATATAAATCCGTTATATTCCCAAAATGAGGGTTAACGTAAATATGTTACAAGAACCGAGAGTGCCAATTTGTTACATTCTCAAACAAAGGATCAATGCAAATATGTTACGAGGATCGTGTGTTAACGCAAATATGTTGCGAGGATCGAGAATATAAATCCGTTATATTCCCAAAATGAGGGTTAACGCAAATATGTTGCGAGAACCGAGAGTGTAAATATGTTACATTCTCAAACAAAGGATAAACGCAAATACGTTACGAGGATCGAGGGTTAACGCAAATATGTTGCGAGAACCGAGAGTGCAAATATGTTACAAGGATCGAGAATACAAATCCATTACATTCCCAAAATGAGGGTTAACGCAAATATATTCCGAGAACTGAGAGTGTAAATATGTTACATTCTCAAACAAAGGATCAACGCAAATATGTTACGAGGATCGAGGGTTAACGCAAATATGTTGCGAGAATCGAGAATATAAATCCGTTATATTCCCAAAATGAGGGTTAACGCAAATATGTTGCGAGAACCGAGAGTGTAAAAATGTTACATTCTCAAACAAAGGATCAACGCAAATATGTTATGAGGATCAAGGGTTAACGCAACTATGTTGCGAGAACCGAGAGTGCAAATATGTTACAAGGATCGAGAATACAAATCCGTTATATTCCCAAAATGAGGGTTAACGCAAATATATTACTAGAACCGAGAGTGTAAATATGTTACATTCTCAAACAAAGGATCAACGCAAATATGTTACGAGGATCGAGGGTTAACGCAAATTTGTTACGAGAAAGGAGAGTGTAAATATGTTACATTCTCAAACAAAGGATCAACGCAAATATGTTACGAGGATCGAGGGTTAACGCAAATATGTTGCGAGAACCGAGAGTGCAAATATGTTACATTCTAAAACAAAGGATCAACGCAAATATGTTACGAGGATCGTGGGTTAACGCAAATATGTTACAAGGATCGAGAGTGCAAATATGTTACATTCTCAAACAAAGGATCAACGTAAATATGTTACAAATATCGAGGATTAACGCAAATATATTGCGAGAACCGAGAGTGCAAATATGTTACATTCTTAAACAAAGGATCAACGCAAATATATTACGAGGATCGTGGGATAATGCAAATATGTTGCGAGAACCGAGAGTGCAAATATGTTACATTCTCAAACAAAGGATCAACGCAAATATGTTGCGAGAACCGAGAGTGCAAATATGTTACATTCTCAAACAAAGGATCAATGCAAATATGTTACTAGGATCGAGGGTAAGCGCAAATATGTTGCGAGAACCGAGAGTGCAAATATGTTACATTCTTAAACAAAGGAACAACGCAAATATGTTACGAGGATCGTGGGTTAACGCAAATGTGTTGCGAGGATCGAGAATATAAATCCGTTGTATTCCCAAAATGAGGGTTAACGTAAATAAGTTGCGAGAATCGAGAGTGTAAATATGTTACATTCTCAAACAAAGGATCAACGCAAATACGTTACGAGGATCGAGGGTTAACGCAAATATGTTGCGAGAAACGAGAGTGCAAATATGTTACAAGGATCGAGAATACAAATCCGTTATATTCCCAAAATGAGGGTTAACGCAAATATATTCCGAGAACCGAGAGTGTAAATATGTTACATTCTCAAACAAAGGATCAACGTAAATATGTTACGAGGATCGAGGGTTAACGCAAATATGTTGCGAGAAACGAGAGTGCAAATATGTTACATTCTCAAACAAAGGATCAATGCAAATATGTTACGAGGATCGAGGGTTAACGCAAATATGTTGCGAGAACCGAGAGTGCAAATATGTTACATTCTTTAACAAATGATCAACGCAAATATATTATGAGGATCGTGGGTTAACGCAAATATGTTGCGAGAACCGAGAGTGCAAATATGTTACATTCTCAAACAAAGGATCAATGTAAATATGTTACAAGGATCGAGGGTTAACGCAAATATGTTGCGAGAACCTAGAGTACAAATATGTTACATTCTTAAACAAAGGATCAACGTAAATATGTTACGAGGATCGTGGGTTAACTCAAATATGTTGCGAGAACCGAGAGTGCAAATATGTTACATTCTCAAACAAAGGATCAACACAAATATGTTACGAGGATCGTGGGTTAATGCAAATATGTTGCGAGAACTGAGAGTGTAAATATGTTACATTCTCAAACAAAGGATCAACGCAAATATGTTACGAGGATCTAGGGTTAGCGCAAATATGTTGCGAGAACCGAGAATGCAAGTATGTTACATTCTCAAACAAAGGATCAACGCAAATATGTTATGAGGATCATGGGTTAACGCAAATGTGTTGCGAGAAACGAGAGTGCAAATATGTTACATTCTCAAAAAAAGGATCAACGCAAATATGTTACGAGGATCGAGGGTTAACACAAATATGTTGCGAGAACCGAGAGTGCAAATATGTTACATTCTTAAACAAAGGATCAACGCAAATATGTTACGTGGATCGTGGGTTAACGCAAATATGTTACGAGAACCGAGAGTGCAAATATGTTACATTCTCAAACAAAGGATCAACGTAAATATGTTACAAGAATCGAGGGTTAACGCAAATATGTTGCGAGAACCGAGAGTGCAAATATGTTACATTCTTAAACAAAGAATCAACGCAAATATGTTACGAGGATCATGGGTTAACGCAAATATGTTGCGAGAACCGAGAGTGCAAATATGTTACATTATCAAACAAAGGATCAACGCAAATATGTTACGAGGATCGAGAATACAAATCCGTTATATTCCCTAAATGAGGGTTAACGCAAATATGTTACGAGAACCGAGAGTTCAAATATGTTACACTTCCAACCAGAGGATCGACGTAGATTTGTTATGAGGATCGCCATTGAGACCTAATACAAAGTTGCCATTGTGGACTAATGCAAAGAGAAGCTGTCATTGAGGACTAATGCAAGGAGAAGCTTCCATTGAGGACTAATGCTTATGAAGAGAAGCTGCCTTTGAGGACTAATGCTTATTCTGGAGTCTTCTTATGCTCAGAGAACCAGATTTAGATATTCGGAGTTACTTCGGACTTAAAGAATTGATTTCACAAAATATCGGGAGTCCACAAACTTAGAGAGTTGAATTTTCAAATCTTTGGGGAGTTTTTTTTTTTAGACTAAAAGAATTTTGAACGGAGCCGATAGAAAGAATGATTTTCTGCGTTTACGGACCTTTGGAGGAAACATATCGGTTCTGTCAAAAGTGGGAAGTCACCTTTGCCCCTAGTCTTGGACTCCTCTTATATTGCCATTTTAGCACCATGATGTGACAGTGTTCAAAACTTCTGCTTGTATTGCCCTTGGGATGCTCATGAAGACTTTTCAAATCTTTATTCATCATCT
Organism: Hydrangea macrophylla; assembly: GCA_033977485.1. NCBI lineage: Eukaryota > Viridiplantae > Streptophyta > Magnoliopsida > Cornales > Hydrangeaceae > Hydrangea > Hydrangea macrophylla. The sequence continues at coordinate 39,479,997 of CM066990.1, forward strand.
TAAACCCACACATTTGAGACCATTTATTGACTCATCAAAGGAGGACAGACCTGACAAAGCTAGTTACTTAAGATGACTGACTCAAACTCTACATTCATTATGAATGAATGTGCTTTCATCGTGAATAATTCATCATCTCACCTTTCATTTATTCATCATCTAACAATGGCAGTGCTTTGCTGATAAATCTAAGCTTTGAAAACTTCTCCTTTTTGACTTGGCGAATTATTTGCCCATCTAGAATGTGCTTCAAATTAGCACTTTAGCTTATAGAATAAAAGGCACTCTATTTCAATCCTTTCAAAACAAACTCAATTACTTGAGACTTGCCTCTGGCATAGAAGGTTTTTTTTTTTTTGGCAAACAAAGTTTGCCCCTAGTCTTAATGGCAAATAGACTCATCCAAGGGTTTTGGAGGACATGATGGTACAGGATGCCTTTAGTCCATTTACTCCCAACCTAGAGGTAATCATCATGAATATGGTGGGCTAAAGCGGGAAACTTAATGCTGATGGGTAAACTTTGTTTGCCCCTGGTTTGGAAATAGATATATGGCTCCAGGCAAACACAAGTTTGCCCCTAGTCTACAGGAAGGAAACCAAAGGTGCAAAGGGTGATGCTTTTGGTTTAGGAATGGTTATAGACCGAGAATCTTGGAAGGTTCGCCTACTTATCCCCATCAGGTCCAAAGTAGTTCGGGCAAGGCCTAAATGAAAGATAGCATGAGATGATGGGGTGATGACCGAACTGAGTAGGTTGCCTACGTATCCCCAAGTGGGAATCAGGTCAAAACGTAGTTCATCTGAGGCTGGAGGTCTTGAAGAAATAAGGCTTCAAGAATTTGTGGGCTTTTCAAGCCATGTTTTCATTTGGGTCCAATGAGTGCTCTTTCTGAAATGGGTTGCTTATGGTGGTAGCCTTTGAACAGGGATATGAACTACTTCTCCCTTTTATGCATTTTTTCTTTTCCTCTTTTCTTTCTTCTTTTTTTGTTCTTTTTTTTTTGTTTTGTGGCGGTTGATTCTTTTCACCTTATCACTAGCCAGTCAATCTTTACATCTCTCATAATATGTCGTGTTTTAATCATACTCTATTATACTCACAAAGTAATATCAGCCCTCCAAATCACTCTTTATCTTTCTCAAAGATATTTCTGCATTATTTTAGGCCCACTTATCACTTATCCATTGAGTCTCTCACAAAAATTTAATTGATACTTTCAAATCTCTCTTTTCATTTCCAATTTCTTTTCTTTGTTGAGAACCACACAAAGCCTTGGGATAATTCATGTACCAATGATGTACTTTGAAGTGCTCAAGAATTCTCAATCTTATTTATTCTCTACTTTTTCCTTTCTTTTCTCTGCCTCACTTTCTCTTATTCTCTTCATGATTTTGACTGGCTAGGATTCAGATTTTGAAATCAACACGCATCTTATTTTTGCTCTAACTTTTGCCTAGGCGCCCTTTTGGGTTTTCATCCTAGCGAGCTCCATTTTCTTTTACTTTTTCTTTTCTTTTTCTTTTTTTTTTTTTTTGGAAGAAGAAATCCGTTTAAAATGTCTGGCTACCATCAAGGACCAAGTTTATGGTTTTAGACTGGTTGAGCTCATCTTTTAGGCTTGGTATTTAAGAAAGGGGGATGGTGAGCAAGCTTCAAGTTCTAAGTTCATCTTTTCAAGATTGAGCAAGAGCATCTTAAAATTCTTAAAGTAAAGCTAATCAATTCTCTAGTCCTCCTTGGATGTTGGCACAGAACTTGCTTTGATCATTTGGGGATCTTTTCAATGCAAAGATTTATTAACAAAGTATTTCTCATGCTCATTTGAAAAAGTGATTTGATATTTTTTTTTTTTTGGCTTAATGATCCATACATTCACGACTTGGCACACCGAATGAGATTTTATTCAACTAGTAGGGAAAAGGATTACATGACTTGACCCGATAAAAAGAAAGATTTGGAGAATAAACTCGACAACCAACTGACTCAAAGACTCGACTGGACTTGACACTTGACTCCTACTTGACATGACTCGATTACCAAACTAGACTTGACTTGGTCTCAACTGGAGTGTCACAGACGATTTTCAATTGATTAGATTTCCAAGAGAATCCACATTTGCTTCAACAACAGTACTTCCAAACACTATCACTTCACTATCATCATTTGAACCTCCGGGTTTGCCTTCCTCCAACAACATGTGTGTAGAAATGTCATCTGCATCCATGGCCCAATTCTTAGTAGGACAGTATTCATCTGACTCATACCAAGTGTTGTCAATGCCTTTTCTACATTTGTTGATTGGGCCAGGGCCAGTTGGTTGTTGCGCACTCATAGATGTAGCAAATCCTTTGAGGGTTCTTAGTGATGGCTGGGATTGAGAGGTTGGAGAGTGAAGAGCTTGCAAGTCAAGATCATTATGCCAAAGGTCACTCGGTGGATTTGGTAGAGGTGTGATGATTTTCTGATCAATGAGATCCTGGATCTCATGGCGGAGTCTCGAGCAAGAATTGGTATTGTGGCCTTGCGTCTGGTGATAGGCGCAGTACAAGGATAGGTCACATTTACGAGGTAAGGGATTTGATGGTGGCCTTGGATCCAGGGGATTGAGATGATCACTCTCGATGAGGTGACCAAGGGCCATGGATAATGTCATGCCAAGGTTGGTGAATATTCTTGACCTGCCGGCTCGGCCTAATTTCAAATTCGACTTTGAACTTGAGTTGCCTTTTGGGCTGAGATGTGGGCTTGGAGTAACTCTTTGGTTCGTTGGGATTGGGCATGGATATGGGCTTTGGTGACTGGTTGAGCTTGGGTATGGACTTTGGGGATAGGTTGGATTTGGACATGCGCTTTGGTGATTGGTTGGACTCGGATGTGGATTTTGGTGCTCGGCCGAGTGATCCATTATTCCCTTCTCCAATTTGTTCATCACTACCTCATTCAAACCCACTTGCTTTTTGAGTAACTGATAGAGCTCAAACGTCACCCTCTCCAATTGATTCACCCTTAAGTTCTGTTGCTCAATAGTGGCTTGCAGCTTGTTCACTTTCTCTTCCAAATCTGTTAAGGCCATTGGCGAATCAATCTCAAGATGATGGTCCATGTTCTCCTAAAATCAAGAAGACGAACCCAAGAGGTTAGAAGTGTCCTCACTAGGGGATCTGGTTGTTCCAGTCTTTCTACAGATTCATGACATGGAAAGGTCCGCATGCAGAATCGATTTTCAAGAGGCAAGGAATTTCGAGGAATTATTAATTGGAAGGAAGATGTTGTGGGTTTGTATGTAATGATGTTGGTTAATGTGACAAACATGTTCATGCTTCGATTGTTTGATGCACTTGAATGCATGCACCGCACATATGGCACACGGATGAAATGCACGTGTGTGTGTGCCTACTCTATATGTCAAAAAAAAAAGAGAAAATCCTAATCCTAACACATAAGCACATAAGATCCTCACTCATGTCAAGTGCGCTGATTTCTCCTCTCATTGTGATCCTCACTACCTTCTCAGAGGTTGGTCATTTCAAAATTTTCAAAATCTATTTGAAAAGCATTTTTTTTTTGTTTGGGTAGTTTAAAAAAAAGGCCTTTGAAAACAATCTTTGAGAGTTCTTTTTGAGAACATTCTTCTACCAAAATAATTTTCAAGGATTTTCGAATTTTTCTTTTGAAGATGATCAAGTGAAGTAAGGGTAATTTGGGAATTTTTAATTGAGAAAAACCTTTGGGTAGGGGGATCACATGACTGGATTATCACCGTACTTTCCATGAATTTGGATACATACAAGGTCAATGATACTCAACTAGACATGATATAAGAAATATAATCTTATAATCAAGGTTCGGCATGTTCTCCAAATGTCGCAGAACATGAGGAGAATTTGCTAAAAGGTGATTAAAAGATTATACATCTTTCATCAAGCAAGTATCGTCATCATCTCAAGTAATCCCTTTCGGGCATACAAAACTCCCTAGCACATAATCCTAATCAAGTGTCGATTTCCTAAGATTGAAAGGTTCTACATAAACTATCATGCACAGGCTGGGTTTTGGTCAAATAAGGGACCCTTGACACACATCCGATAGGATGCTTCATATACCAAATCATGGTACGAGATCAAGGGTGTTCACACAGCCCCATGATGACTTGACCGACTGGGTTTCCCCGAGCCTCCAAGGTCATAGTTCCGTGCAATCGACTGGCTGGACATGCAAGTGAAATGCAACAGGCACACAAAGATTAATTAATTTGATTAAAAGGATATTTTTCAAGTCTAATCCTCAAGCGAACCCAAAATCAAAATTTCTGGTCTGCGAAACCAGAGATTCTGGGTTTGATCCCCAGTAGAGTCGCCAGATTGTGGATATCGCATTTTTCTTACCCACAGCTTTTCTTTTAAAGTTCTTTTAAAATTCAAATTCAAAACAAATGAGTCGCCACTTAATTTTTAAAAGGAAAAATTAAGAAACCATTTTGAAAGGAAACTGATCGTTTGCGAAACCAAAGATTAACTAGATCCGGGGATTATGGAATGAGAGAGGAAGGAGCCCGTCAGACTAAAACACCCTCTCTCATCCTATCTTGTGATAGGCCTCTACTCAACATCCTTTTAATCAAATTTATTAATCTAAGCACGCCCTCAACTAATATATATACATATACATCACAAAAGCATGTCCAAAGGGTGTAAAATTGCTAATGACAAAATATCATTCATAAACCACATATTTCAAGTAGCAAGCAATATGATATGCAATAAGGAACAAGAGAACTTACCCAGGAACCAGCAGCGATATTAAACGTGCAATGCGTACAAACAAAAGAAAATCCTAATAAAGTCTCTAATCACATATACATATAAGGCAAGCTCCTAATTCTAAGGTGTCGCGCATGAGGTTGAAAAATCAATAAAATCAAGAAATAAAAATAAATTAAAGGGGGTCCTAGAAATCATACCTTAATAGCGCTACAAAACAAAGGGTTAGTCCACATGCTTCACATAATAATATGATATCAAACAATCAATCCTAATTTTCTAGCTTAGATCTAGCAAGCATGAAATCCAACTTTATCCAATTACTAGTTCTAATTATAAGCGTTAATGTACATGAATGAATATGAATAAGGATAAGACATGGATTTGTTCATTAATTTGGATCACTTAGCCTCTAGACTTAAGCCTAATTAATTGTTATTAAGATATGGTTTAAGCCCTAAGTCATAGGAGAATCATTTGGGCCATTATTTACAAAGTTGGCCAAATGTGTCATAAAATTCTGAAAATTGCAGAGAGCAGACCAGAACTTTAAAAAAAGAAAAAGCATGCTTCCCATGGTTTGATGTCGGTGAATTTTGGACACAAGATGCCTCTGTGAGTCTAGTTTCCAAATCAAAAAGAAAATCAAAGTTTCAAGGGTTAGATTTCGAACCAAAAATCTTTGATCAAAAACAGTTTGTGAACTTACTGTTTTCATTTGTCAAGTTCAACTTTTATTTGTTAACCCCAACTATTAAACCATGAAGTTGGGTTTAAACCAAACCACTTCTCCTACCATTTGATGGTCATTGGAGATCAAGACATGACTAAAACTCATGAGTTTTCAAGGAATATAAGGAGACTCCATGAAAACTCAAGCTTAGAGGACCCAAACCATGGTAGGGATTTGGATTCATCTACTTGTTCTTACTAAAATGATGATCAACTTTAAATCTCATGTGAATCATAAACTTACATGAGATTCAAAATATCAAACTCAAGAGCTTTCAAGAGAGATATTGAAGATCTCCAAGAATCTCAAGAGAAAAGTATAAACAAAAAAGAGGAAATGAAATCAAGGAAACTAAGAGAGCAAGTGCTCTAAATCCATAAAAGAAAACTAACAAGATTAGAGTATCACCTCCAACTATCCTCAAACTTCTATATTTTGAAGGTCTTCCAAGCTCTTCTTTAAACTCTCCTCCCAATCTTCTCTCTTCTACCCAAATGTTCTTCTTTCAAAAGTTCTCCTAAACTCCCCTCAAAATCCCCCAATATTTTTTTGGTCTATCTCTTCCCCCTCTTCCTTGCATGTGTTCCTCCCCTTTTATAGGCAAAATTACCAAGTATTTTCAGTTAATTCGGAGTAAAAGACAGGTGTAATCATCCCATTTGGTGGTACAATACGTACTTCCTGAAATTAGACAGACTGCTGCCCAGGGCGGCATTCAAAAGTTATTCGCGGCAGTACGTGGCTGCCGCCGCGGCACTCTGCGACTGCCGTCGCGGCATTCCGTGACTACTGCGCGGCTCTCAGTGAGTGCCGCGGAAAATTATTGATTGCCGTTTTTTTTTTGTCAACCTTACTTTATTAGATTTTTGTTTTTATCCGCCTACACATACGTATTGTACCACAAAATACGAACTTTAAAAGCAAACGGCAGTCAGAAAATGTCGGCGACACTCAGTAAGTGTCGGGCCGGCACTCACTGAGTGTCGCGGTATACTGCCGTGGCCGTTTTCTGTTGAACTTCCCTTTTTAGGTCTTTTCTTTCTTCCCTTTTTCTTTAAAGAAACTTATTCTTGAAGATCTTTTCCAAAAATGGTGTTTTACACCTGAATTCTCCAAAATATCTGGTATTTTCTTCTTCCTGTGAAATTTTATCGCGTTTGGAGAATTTTCTGAAGAGCTTGAAATACTTTGAATCTTTTCGGTCCTTATCATCATCGGACGTGGAGGTGACGCTCTCCTAAATTCGACGGTCGATCAAAATTGGGGTGTCTACAATTTGCCCCTCTTTGATAGAACTTCTGGGGCAACGCATCCCATAAGTGAATGTCAAAGCATGTGTGAAGACAAGCCTTTGACCAGACTGTCGAATTTAGGTAAAACAAAATGCGTTGCAAAAACGGCCTCACAAATGGTTCATGTTGGTCGTGCTCAACGGTGAGCTGCCTACGTATCCATTCAGGAATCAGACCAAGATGTAGTTCAGGCAGGAGCCAAACATACACAAGCACAAGTAACCATACGGATGAATGCACCTATCTTATCATGACGCAAGTGCCATGCAATGGTATTTTCCGAATTGACCCGGTCATACAAACGCCATGCTCATCATGTTTTCCCCACGTGCGACGCACTTTACGTGATGCGTTAGTCAGGAAAGATTACCTAATTCTGTGACTGATGCAAAGATCTGTTACAGGGGTCATGATGTTTTTGATTTGATATCGAGGGCCAACGCAAATCTGTTGCGAGAATCGAGAATATAAATTCGTTATATTCTCAAAACAAGGGTTAACGCAAATATGTTGCGAGGATCGAGAATATAAATCCGTTATATTCCCAAAATGAGGGTTAACGCAAATATGTTACAAGAACCGAGAGTGCCAATATGTTACATTCTCAAACAAAGGATCAACGCAAATATGTTACGAGGATCGAGGGTTAACGCAAATATGTTGCGAGGATCGAGAATATAAATCCGTTATATTCCCAAAATGAGGGTTAACGCAAATATGTTGCGAGAACCGAGAGTGTAAATATGTTACATTCTCAAACAAAGGATCAACGCAAATATGTTACGAGGATCGAGGGTTAACGCAAATATGTTGGGAGAACCGAGAGTGCAAATATGTTACAAGGATCGAGAATACAAATCCGTTATATTCCCAAAATGAGGGTTAACGCAAATATATTGCGAGAACCGAGAGTGTAAATATGTTACATTCTCAAACAAAGGATCAACGCAAATATGTTACGAGGATCGAGGGTTAACGCAAATATGTTGCAAGAAAGGAGAGTGCAAATATGTTACATTCTCAAACAAAGGATCAACGCAAATATGTTACGAGGATCGAGGGTTAACGCAAATATGTTGCGAGAACTGAGAGTGCAAATATGTTACATTCTTAAACAAAGGATCAACGCAAATATATTACGAGGATCGAGGGTTAACGCAAATATGTTGAGTGAACCGAGAGTGCAAATATGTTACAAGGATCGAGAATACAAATCCGTTATATTCCCAAAATGAGGGTTAACGCAAATATATTCCGAGAACTGAGAGTGTAAATATGTTACATTCTCAAACAAAGGATCAACGCAAATATGTTACGAGGATCGAGGGTTAACGCAAATATGTTGCGAGAAACGAGAGTGCAAATATGTTACATTCTCAAACAAAGGATCAACGCAAATATGTTACGAGGATCGAGGGTTAATGCAAATATGTTGCGAGAACTGAGAGTGCAAATATGTTACATTCTTAAACAAAGGATCAACGCAAATATGTTACGAGGAAAGTGGGTTAACGCAAATATGTTGCGAGAACCGAGAGTACAAATATGTTACATTCTCAAATAAAGGATCAACGTAAATATGTTACAAGGATCGAGGGTTAACGCAAATATGTTGCGAGAACCGAGAGTACAAATATGTTACATTCTTAAACAGAGGATCAACGTAAATATGTTACGAGGATCATGGGTTAACGCAAATATATTGCGAGAACCGAGAGTGCAAATATGTTACATTCTCAAACAAAGGATCAACACAAATATGTTACGAGGATCGTGGGTTAACGCAAATATGTTGCGAGAACCGAGAGTGCAAATCTGTTACATTCTCAAACAAAGGATCAACGTAAATATGTTACAAGGATCGAGGGTTAACGCAAATATGTTGCGAGAACCGAGAGTGCAAATATGTTACACTTCCAACTAGAGGATCGACGTAGATTTGTTATGAGGATCGCCATTGAGACCTAATACAAAGTTGCCATTGAGGACTAATGCAAAGAGAAGCTGCCATTGAGGACTAATGCAAAGAGAAGCTGCCATTGAGGACTAATGCAAGGAGAAGCTGCCATTGAGGACTAATGCTTATGAAGAGAAGCTGCTGACACGACTAAAAAGTTGTGCGCTCTTGTGCAACACCCAAGTGTAGGTGATCGTGCAAGTAATATAGTACTGGAAGTCCAGGTCGATCCCACAGGGAAGGAGTAGGGAGAATGTCTACTAAGTTATAACCTAAAGAAAAAGGAAATAAGAATATAGAAGTAGAGGTTCTACGAATCCTAATTAATTAAAAGTAAACTAAATAATAAACTAAACATAAAGAAACATAATAATTAAACAACTAAATTAAAGGTGTTGGAAACACGTGAATCCACATTGATCCTAACCATCTACCATGCATACTCATTAACGTTCGATGGAGTTCATTCCTCTTCAGTATTCCGTATTTTTCTAAAGATAAAGAATCAATAGCCCTTTCATGACCGAGACTACATCATCACAGTTGATTTAAAATACTTGGAAGACGGTTTAAAACAATGGTAATTACTTGCACTCTAAATGGTGTTAGCATTCAAAGTGGTTTTCAAAAGTCATTGAAGAAAATGCCTTAAGGCTTTAAGTTCTAAAAACTGTTGTGACAAACTGAGCTTATTGGGACAATTTGATGACAGATTTCTAAAACAAAAAGTCATGGAATACTTAAAAGAATCATCTCAAGGTTTAACATGTTCGATCGATCGAAGCGCTCTCGATCGATCGAACAGTCATCCTTCAATCGATCGAAGTGCCTTCGATCGATTGACTATGGCCCTGGTTCGATCGATCGAAATACCTTCGATCGATCGAGCCCAAGGTTTCTAAAGGTTGCATGGAAGAGGTTGGAAATCAATGTTTCATCACATATTCCCAACGTCTAAACTATGGAAACATAAATAAACTAATGCAGGAATAGAAAACTAGAGTAATCATTAACATCTAAAGCAATAAACAATGAAACAAAGAAAAGGAAAAGAAAAACCTGGAATAATCTGAATAAAACTTGTAATAAACATATAACCAACTTGAATCTTCAATAATCTTCAATGTAACAATGAAAAAGAGGAAGAAAGTGATGAATCTAACCTAATCTACTCCTAATCTAACCCTAAAACTACCCTAAACTGCTGTTATGTGCGTTCTGGAGCGTCCCCCCTTCGTCTGGCGTCAAAACGACGTATATATAGGGTTCTCACAGAGTTTACGCAACTTTTGGGTGAAAATAGGGTTCGATCGATCGAGCTCAGTTCGATCGATCGAAGGTTCGATCGATTGAACCCTCTTCAATCGCTTGAACTCTTCTGATTTTGACAGCTCTGCACCCCGATGGTAGAATGGCCATAACTTTTTACTCGGACCTCGGATTGACCTCCCGTTTGCGGCCACGTGACCGTAACTCAAAGATCTACATTTTATATCTCTGGAAAAATCTTCCAAATCTGAAGTCATCATTGTCAAAATTGCCATTTTCTCAGCTGCTTCTGTTGTTCTATCCACCAGAATCACTTTCTTTAGCTCCACTTCATTGATTTACATCCTAATACCTATAAAACAATGCAAAAACATATGGTTTAGCATTAACACAATAAAAAGAGCATTGTTATTAGAATGCACCTAAATGTAGGGACTTTGGGGATAAAAGATGCATAAAATACCACGTAATACAGTAGAAATATGCACTTTTCACCACGAATCACACCCCCCAACTAGCTCGTTGCTAGTCCCTAGCAATGAAGCGAACTACAACAATGTTTATTTAACTCTAAAAATTGAAAACAAAAGAAAGTAAAAATCCTAAATCACTTTCGCAGGAATCGCGATTGCATTTAGCATATGCAACAAGCCTTTAAACCCCTAGGTTCCCCCTAGTGGACGAGTGTTGTCTCGTGAGGGTTTGCAGTGAATCTACCCACAAAATTCATGTTTATGGTAATGGTTCTAGTTTAAATGTTTTCAAGAAATTTTTCCTCTCATTTAGCAATGTGATTAAGCTCAACAATCTCATGAAACTCTCTAGTATGCTATAGCAATGCAACACACACATTATAGTTAATCTACTATCAAAGTCATTAGAATATTCCATACCTATTAATCTTCAAGTGTGTGTGTGAATGGACAACCAAAATACAAAACTTTAATTTCAAAGCTCGCATAACCTAAGACACTATCAAGACGTTCATTTTGACTCAACTCTCACTGGGATTACACTCTCAAGATGAAATCACTCCGAATTAGGTGTAATAATTATCACTCATGATATGGAAGCTATAAAGAGTAAATGTAAATGGAATCTAATGCTTCTCATATCTAAATAGAAAAACGGACATTTTAGTGCACAAAGTCTCATCAAAGGATACTTTTCACTAGAAGAGCGAGATACCGTGGATAACTCTCTCATTACCTTAACTTCAAATCCAATTTACTTAAAATCATCAGGACTTTGAAAAAGAGGTGTTAAATTAAGAAGAAAAAGGCTCGTGATATTCAATTGAGTCAAAGGATGTGATTGGAATGTCTACTATAACTTTTCAAACTTCCCACATCTCCAATCTCTCTCTTCTTCTTTTCTTTTATTCTTTTTTTTCACACTCTTCTTTTCATTCCTTTTTTTTTCTTTTGTAACAACCATTGGCATTTTTTTTTCTTTTTCTTCTCATGCTTTTATTTTTTTCTTTTTTTCCTTTTTTCTTTTCATGCTTTTTTTTTCTTTGCCAACTTTCCCTTATTCACACTACCAAACTTTTTGTCAAGATAACGCATCCCAATCACTCCTAAATAAAGAACTGATGCTTGAACTAATTTGGAGTTTGGTATAGACTTTAGGATTATGAAGACAAGGCGATTATGATAAGCTCAAGAGGTGAAGTAAAGGAATAGCATAGAGGTAGGCCAAGGCTGTATTATCCATGTATGGTCAAAAGATGGCCTAAATCATCTTCTAAGTTAATAGGATTATTCATTTAAGTAAATTCAAGAGCTCTAAAGTTTGGTAAATCCTGAACGTTCTCTTCTAGTGATCAGTCAAAATGAAGAAGAAAAATGAGACTTTCAACGAATTAATACGCTTTTCAAAAAGTAAGAGTAATTTTATAAAACCCTCAAAAATAAAGAATGGCACAAAAGCTCACTTGGGTTATTAGTCTCCACTACAGTCTTTCAAGACACTTAAACTATGCTTACTAATCCATTTTAGCTAAGTACAAGGTTGTCACAATGTGCTCAAAGTATTTGAAGATTAAAAAACATAGAACATAATATAACTAAGATAGTAAAGAAACTACCATGGTGTATCACATACTAATAGCATACAGAAAATAACAATAATGCATCATAACTAACTACATTAACTATGAGAGAAATACAAGAACCATTTTATTATCTTAAAAAAAATAAAATAAAATAAAATAAAAATTTTAAAATTTTTTCAGATTTTAATTTACTGAGTTACATGTTGCTAAGCAGGTATATGACACTAAAGTACAACAAAAAGATATGAGGCATGCAATGACTCACTCCCCCCAACTAAAACTAAACATTGTCCCCAATGTTCTAAACTAAGCACATGGACATGTAAAGTAAAGCGAGAGAAGGAAGGATGTTACCTCGAGGCATTAATATCCAATTTTTTTTCAAGTTACCTGCAAAATCATTAGTAGCAACAAGGAAAAATGGAGAACATAATATAACAACTCAGTTAATAAATTCGGTTAATCAAGATACTTATCATAAAGTAACAACCGAAATTTTTGAGGATCTTCCCAGTGAAATAATTTAACAATGACAAGACTTTTAAGATCCTCATAAAAATGCAACTCCCCCCAACTAATGTCAGGCTCAAGGTCAGAGGAGATGATGCAAAACCATTGGCTTCCAAATTTGTTGGGCATAGTTATAAAAGGAATACCACACTTTTTAGGAATTATATGCAAGAAACGATCTTTGGTGTTGGTATGTCCTATAACAGCCTCTATTTTAATACTAAAAACAGGGGGAGGCCATGGTTCAATAAAAGGGGCAGGGTCTAAGTGATGTTCTAATGAATCTTCTTTACCCTCCTCTTGTATTAGAACAGAATCTATGGAGATATAATCATAGGAATTAAATTTCTGTTCTATGCACATGGATTTGGACTGGACTTGGATAAAGCTATCTATTTGGGCCTCAATGTCATAATCACTCAAGAAGGTCAAGCAGTCTAGAAGATTGCTAGCTTCTTGTTGAATTTTAAGATCATCTAAAGTGGGCCCAATATTTTCCAAGTCTTCTCTCAAAGAATTTTGAAAGTTAAAATTTTGTGAAGAACATGTGCTAGTATCCTTACCATCCTCTTCCACAACACATTCTGTTTGTTCACGAATGGGGTACACATAACATTCAAGCTCAGGACGAGAGCTTTGATTGACAGCAAGGATAGGTGATGGGCAACTTGGTGACACCACCTCTTCGGTCGAAAAAGGTGAGGGTTCATGAATATCACAAGAATCTAAATCAGATTTAGATTTTTCAATTATGTCCTCTCTAGGGTCACTTTCAAAGGTAGGGGTAGAGTCAACAGGGGACTCTTCCTTTCCTAATTGCGTGCAGTCACCTAAACTCTCATTATCTCTTAAAATCCCATTCTCATCCTCGTAACTCTCCTCACTATATGTGTCATCTATTGAAGTACTCTGGCTAAAGGAATTGTGCAACTTTATCCAGGCAGTGAAGAAGTTGATGTCGGGGGTTGTATCTTGAGGAGAAGATTGTTCTACAACTTCATGCTCAATGGTTTGGTTTTGGAGTTCTTGTTGGGTTATCACTTTCTCAAATGAGTTGTTAACCTCACTCGGTATGAACCCATCATTGTCCTCTAATTCCATTCCATTGTTAGTGTCTTGAAATTCAGGTTGTAGCGTTGAAGGACTGGTATAGTCTTCTAAAGGTTGGCTATCAAATGCTTGTTGATATCTAGCTCCTAATTTATCAATTGCACTCTCTAGCCTTTTCATTTCACTAAGCATCAATTCTAACATACCATTATTCTCAACTTGGTTATTCTCCTCATTATAACTATATGAAGTTCCACCCCATTGTTGTTGGTAATAGTCCCCTTCCCATTGTGTTTGTGTGCAAGACTCCCCAGAAGGAAAGTCTTGGTGCATTTGGTAATCATGGGAACTACTACTATATCCTACACTATCATCTTGGTTATATCCCCATTGCGATTGATAGAACTCTCCAGGTGGAGGTTCTTGATACGTTTGATAACATGGGGGACTAACACGATGGTTTTTCCATTGTGGTGATTGGTAGCACTCAGGTTGATAATGTGCATCATATGTGGGTGCTTGCCAACTCGGGGTATAGTTCTCATTACCTAATGTGTACCCATTCGTGGTAATTGTGTTGTATGGAGGGTAATATGGATAAGACGTGTTTACCCAAAATATTTAAACAAAAGAAAATTTTTTTTTTTTTTCTTGTGAGAGAAAAAATCCAATGATTTTTTTTTTTTTTTTTTTTTTTTTTTTTTTAAGTAAAAGAAGAAAAATGGAAAAACTTAGTAAAATCCTAACCTAGTTGCCTTCCCCGGCAACGGCGCCAAAAACTTGACACGACTAAAAAGTTGTGCGCTCTTGTGCAACACCCAAGTGTAGGTGATCGTGCAAGTAATATAGTACTGGAAGTCCAGGTCGATCCCACAGGGAAGGAGTAGGGAGAATGTCTACTAAGTTATAACCTAAAGAAAAAGGAAATAAGAATATAGAAGTAGAGGTTCTACGAATCCTAATTAATTAAAAGTAAACTAAATAATAAACTAAACATAAAGAAACATAATAATTAAACAACTAAATTAAAGGTGTTGGAAACACGTGAATCCACATTGATCCTAACCATCTACCATGCATACTCATTAACGTTCGATGGAGTTCATTCCTCTTCAGTATTCCGTATTTTTCTAAAGATAAAGAATCAATAGCCCTTTCATGACCGAGACTACATCATCACAGTTGATTTAAAATACTTGGAAGACGGTTTAAAACAATGGTAATTACTTGCACTCTAAATGGTGTTAGCATTCAAAGTGGTTTTCAAAAGTCATTGAAGAAAATGCCTTAAGGCTTTAAGTTCTAAAAACTGTTGTGACAAACTGAGCTTATTGGGACAATTTGATGACAGATTTCTAAAACAAAAAGTCATGGAATACTTAAAAGAATCATCTCAAGGTTTAACATGTTCGATCGATCGAAGCGCTCTCGATCGATCGAACAGTCATCCTTCAATCGATCGAAGTGCCTTCGATCGATTGACTATGGCCCTGGTTCGATCGATCGAAATACCTTCGATCGATCGAGCCCAAGGTTTCTAAAGGTTGCATGGAAGAGGTTGGAAATCAATGTTTCATCACATATTCCCAACGTCTAAACTATGGAAACATAAATAAACTAATGCAGGAATAGAAAACTAGAGTAATCATTAACATCTAAAGCAATAAACAATGAAACAAAGAAAAGGAAAAGAAAAACCTGGAATAATCTGAATAAAACTTGTAATAAACATATAACCAACTTGAATCTTCAATAATCTTCAATGTAACAATGAAAAAGAGGAAGAAAGTGATGAATCTAACCTAATCTACTCCTAATCTAACCCTAAAACTACCCTAAACTGCTGTTATGTGCGTTCTGGAGCGTCCCCCCTTCGTCTGGCGTCAAAACGACGTATATATAGGGTTCTCACAGAGTTTACGCAACTTTTGGGTGAAAATAGGGTTCGATCGATCGAGCTCAGTTCGATCGATCGAAGGTTCGATCGATTGAACCCTCTTCAATCGCTTGAACTCTTCTGATTTTGACAGCTCTGCACCCCGATGGTAGAATGGCCATAACTTTTTACTCGGACCTCGGATTGACCTCCCGTTTGCGGCCACGTGACCGTAACTCAAAGATCTACATTTTATATCTCTGGAAAAATCTTCCAAATCTGAAGTCATCATTGTCAAAATTGCCATTTTCTCAGCTGCTTCTGTTGTTCTATCCACCAGAATCACTTTCTTTAGCTCCACTTCATTGATTTACATCCTAATACCTATAAAACAATGCAAAAACATATGGTTTAGCATTAACACAATAAAAAGAGCATTGTTATTAGAATGCACCTAAATGTAGGGACTTTGGGGATAAAAGATGCATAAAATACCACGTAATACAGTAGAAATATGCACTTTTCACCACGAATCAGCTGCCTTTCAGAACTAATGCTTATTTTGGAGTCTTCTTATGCTCAGAGAACTAGATTTAGATATTCGGAGTTACTTCGGACTTAAAGAATTGATTTCACAAAATATCGGGAGTCCACAAACTTAGAGAGTTGAATTTTCAAATCTTTGGGGAGTTTTTTTTTTAGACTCAAAGAATTTTGAACGGAGCCGATTGAAAGAATGATTTTCTGCATTTACGGACCTTTGGAGGAAACATATCGGTTCTGTCAAAAGAGGGAAGTCACCTTTGCCCCTAATCTTCGACTCCTCTTATATTGCCATTTTAGCACCATGATGTGACAGTGTTCGAAACTTCTGCTTGTATTGCCCTTGGTATGCTCATGAAGACTTTTCAAATCTTTATTCATCATCTTAAACCCACACATTTGAGACCATTTATTGACTCATCAAAGGAGGACAGACCTGACAAAGCTAGTTACTTAAGATGACTGACTCAAACTCTACATTCATTATGAATGAATGTGCTTTCATCGTGAATAATTCATCATCTCACCTTTCATTTATTCATCATCTAACAATGGCAGTGCTTTGCTGATAAATCTAAGCTTTGAAAACTTCTCCTTTTTGACTTAGCGAATTATTTGCCCATCTAGAATGTGCTTCAAATTAGCGCTTTAGCTTATAGAATAAAAGGCACTCTATTTCAATCCTTTCAAAACAAACTCAATTACTTGAGACTTGCCTCTGGCATAGAAGGTTTTTTTTTTTGGCAGACAAAGCTGCCCCTAGTCTTAAGGGCAAATAGACTCATCCAAGGGTTTTGGAGGACATGATGGTACAGGATGCCTTTAGTCCATTTACTCCCAACCTAGAGGTAATCATCATGAATATGGTGCGCTAAAGCGAGAAACTCAATGCTGATGGGAAAACTTTGTTTGCCCCTGGTTTGGCAATACATATATGGCTCCAGGAAAACACAAGTTTGCCCCTAGTCTACAGGAAGGAAACCAAAGGTGCAAAGGGTGATGCTTTTGGTTTAGGAATGGTTATAGACCGAGAACCTTGGAAGGTTTGCCTACTTATCCCCATCAGGTCCAAAGTAGTTTGGACAAGGCCTGAATGAAAGATAGCATGAGATGATGGGGTGATGACCAAACCGAGTAGGTTGCCTACGTATCCCCAAGTGGGAATCAGGTCAAAACGTAGTTCATCTGAGGTTGGGAGGTCTTGAAGAAATAAGACTTCAAGAATTTGTGGGCTTTTCAAGCCATGTTTTCATTTGGGTCCAATAAGTGCTCTTTATGAAATGGGTTGCTTATGGTAGCCTTTAAACAGAGATATGAACTACTTCTCCCTTTTATGCATTTTTTCTTTTCCTCTTTTCTTCCTTCTTTTTTACTTCTTTTTTTTTGTTGGAGGTTGATTCTTTTCACCTTATCATTAGCCAGTCAATCTTTACAACTCTCATAATATGTCGTGTTTTAATCATACTCTATTATACTCACAAAGTAATATCAGCCCTCCAAATCACTCTTTATCTTTCTCGAAGATATTTCTGCATTATTTTAGGCCCACTTATCACTTATCCATTGAGTCTCTCACAAAAATTTAATTGATACTTTCAAATCTCTCTTTTCATTTCCAATTTTGTTTCTTTGTTGAGAACCACACAAAGCCTTGTGATAATTCATGTACCAATGATGTACTTTGAAGTGCTCAAGAATTCTCAATCTTATTTATTCTCTGCTTTTTCCTTTCTTTTATCTACCTCACTTTCTCTTATTCTCTTCATGATTTTGACTGGCTAGGATTCAGATTTTGAAATCAACACGCATCTTATTTTTGCTCTAACTTTTGCCTAGGCGCCCTTTCGGGTTTTCATCCTAGCGAGCTCCATTTTCTTTTTCTTTTTCTTTTCTTTTTCTTTTTTTTTTTTTTTTTGGAAGTAGAAGTTCATTTAAAATGTTTGGCTACCATCAAGGACCAAGTTTATGGTTTTAGACTGGTTGAGCTCATCTTTTAGGCTTGGTATTTAAGAAAGGGGGATGGTGAGCAAGCTTCAAGTTCTAAGTTCATCTTTTCAAGATTGAGCAAGAGCATCTTAAAATTCTAAAAGTAAAGCTAATCAATTCTCTAGTCCTCCTTGGATGTTGGAACAGTAATTGCTGTGATCATTTGGGGATCTTTTCAATGCAAAGATTTATTAACAAAGTATTTCTCACGCTCATTTGAAAAAGTGATTTGATTTTCATTTTTTTTTTGGCTTAATGATCCATACATTCACGACTTGGCACACAGAATGAGATTTTATTCAACTAGTAGGGAAAAGGATTACATCACTTGACTCGATAAAAAGAAAGATTTGGAGAATAAACTCGACAACCAACTGACTCAAAGACTCGACTGGACTTGACACTTGACTCCTACTTGACATGACTCGATTACCAAACTAGACTTGACTTGGTCTCAACTGGAGTGTCACAGACGATTTTCAATTGATTAGATTTCTAAGAGCATCCACATTTGCTTCAACAACAGTACTTCCAAACACTATCACTTCACTATCATCATTTGAACCTCTGGGTTTGCCTTCCTCCAACAGCATGTGTGTAGAAATGTCATCCGCATCCATGGCCCAATTCTTAGTAGGACAGTATTCATCTGACTCATACCAAGTGTTGTCAATGCCTTTTCTACATTTGTTGATTTGGCCAGGGCCAGTTGGTTGTTGCGCACTCATAGATGTAGCAAATCCTTTGAGGGTTCTCAGTGATGGCTGGGATTGAGAGGTTGGAGAGTGAAGAGCTTGCAAGTCAAGATCATTATGCCAAAGGTCACTCGGTGGATTTGGTAGAGGTGTGATGATTTTCTGATCAATGAGATCCTGGATCTCATGGCGGAGTCTCGAGCAAGAATTGGTATTGTGGCCTTGCGTCTGGTGATAGGCGCAGTACAAGGATAGGTCACATTTACGAGGTAAGGGATTTGATGGTGGCCTTGGATCCAGGGGATTGAGATGATCACTCTCGATGAGGTGACCAAGGGCCATGGATAATGTCATGCCAAGGTTGGTGAATATTCTTGACCTGCCGGCTCGGCCTAATTTCAGATTCGACTTTGAACTTGAGTTGCCTTTTGGGCTGAGATGTGGGCTTGGAGTAACTCTTTGGTTCGTTGGGATTGGGCATGGATATGGGCTTTGGTGACTGGTTGAGCTTGGGTATGGACTTTGGGGATAGGTTGGATTTGGACATGCGCTTTGGTGATTGGTTGGACTCGGATGTGGATTTTGGTGCTCGGCCGAGTGATCCATTATTCCCTTCTCCAATTTGTTCATCACTACCTCATTCAAACCCACTTGCTTTTTGAGTAACTGATAGAGCTCAAACGTCACCCTCTCCAATTGATTCACCCTTAAGTTCTGTTGCTCAATAGTGGCTTGCAGCTTGTTCACTTTCTCTTCCAAATCTGTTAAGGCCATTGGCGAATCAATCTCAAGATGATGGTCCATGTTCTCCTAAAATCAAGAAGACGAACCCAAGAGGTTAGAAGTGTCCTCACTAGGGGATCTGGTTGTTCCAGTCTTTCTACAGATTCATGACATGGAAAGGTCCGCATGCAGAATCGATTTTCAAGAGGCAAGGAATTTCGAGGAATTATTAATTGGAAGGAAGATGTTGTGGGTTTGTATGTAATGATGTTGGTTAATGTGACAAACATGTTCATGCTTCGATTGTTTGATGCAACTGAATGCATGCACCGCACATATGGCACACGGATGAAATGCACGTGTGTGTGTGTGCCTACTCTATATGTCAAAAAAAAAAGAGAAAATTCTAATCCTAACACATAAGCACATAAGCACATAAGATCCTCACCCATGTCAAGTGCGCTGATTTCTCCTCTCATTGTGATCCTCACTACCTTCTCAGAGGTTGGTCATTTCAAAATTTTCAAAATCTATTTGAAAAGCATTTTTTTTTTTTTTTTGGGTAGTTTAAAAAAAAGGCCTTTGAAAACAATCTTTGAGAGTGCTTTTTGAGAACATTCTTCTACCAAAATAATTTTCAAGGATTTTCGAATTTTTCTTTTGAAGATGATCAAGTGAAGTAAGGGTAATTTGGGAATTTTTAATTGAAAAGAGGAAAAGATTTTTTGAAAAGGTAATCGAAAACCTTGAGAAAAACCTTTGGGTAGGGGGATCACATGACTGGATTATCACCGTACTTTCCATGAATTTGGATACATACAAGGTCAATGATACTCAACTAGACATGATATAAGAAATATAATCTTATAATCAAGGTTCGGCATGTTCTCCAAATGTCGCAGAACATGAGGAGAATTTGCTAAAAGGTGATTAAAAGATTATACATCTTTCATCAAGAAAGTATCGTCATCATCTCAAGTAATCCCTTTCGGGCATACAAAACTCCCTAGCACATAATCCTAATCAAGAGTCGATTTCCTAAGATTGAAAGGTTCTACATAAACTATCATGCACAGGCTGGGTTTTGGTCAAATAAGGGACCCTTGTGTAACACCTGTAATTTTCTTTTCATTAATAATATCAATTTTTTGAATTTCTATATTGGACCGACTATATTATTATATTATTATTTGAATTATGTGACGGTATGGACGTATTGTAGTATTATCATATTAGACTGTAGCAACTGTACCGACTCGACCGTAATAAGAATTAACGTAGTCCCGTACCCGGACCCAGACAATAGAAACAATACCCGTTTGCACGTAAACCGAGACCGACATGTATATCGAGAAACTTATGCACGTAAACTGAGAAAGTGGCACACAATCCAAGGTAGGCCCACATGGCCGGCCATGTGGCAGCCACATGCAACCCTCTTGGACAAATGTCCACTAGTAGGACACATGTCATGGCATATGGCATATACACATGCCACATGACACCTAGCTCCTCCTAGGATTCTATATAAGCATGCATATAGCATGCATTATACACACTTTGTGTCTATGACCAGCACTTAAAATCTATGAGAGAGAGCTGGAGTTTTAATTCTTGAGAGAAAGAAGAGAAGAAGTCACCATTGAAGTTGAAGTTCAAGCTCCATCAAGCTCAAGAACAACATCAAGCTTTGGTGAGTAAATTGTGAGTAATTATGAGTAATCTAACTCAATTTAGAACACCTATAATATGTACTAATGTTTAGTAGAAGTTTGATGTTGTTGTATTGAAGTTTTCATGACATGCAAGACAAATCCATAAATCTGAGAAACTAAAACTCTCAGCAGAACATAGTTTAGTAAAGTGAATGTTTTGTGCAGCTCAAAAATCCGAATTAAGTTAGGTTTTTTTGTGGTAAAAGCTAACTCATATATCTACAAATAACTCTTCTATAGCTCAGTCTAGAAATCACTTCTTCATGGGTGAAATGCATGTACAACGCAGTGTTATAAATCTGAGAAACTGAAACTCTCAGCAGAACATAGTTTAATGACCGTTGGAAAGTTCATACCCAAACTATAAGTATATTGTATGGCACGATTATTGCGATGATAACTGATCGGGAAAGTTTCCATTGTAATTATCTTGAGAGGAAAACGGAATGTCGGACGTATAGCGAAATATTAACGGTTATAAATGGATGATATTAATGAACTAAACTACGAAACGTGCGAATGCGTAAAATAATGATAAAACCTTCGATAACAGATTTAATGTGAATAAGGGACATTGGGCCTCGTTTCTAGTCGTGTGACTACCGGTCAAAGTTGATTTGTGAACTTTCGTGTCGTGTTTGGATATTTCTTGCAAAATTGGTCTTTCGGTAATTCCATGGTGTCGATTGGTGAGTTATGTTTTGTTCCTTGATCTGAGGATCGGCATGACGTGTTCAGTTAAGTGCGGATGACCTGAGGATTGTCGTGACGTGTTCGATCAAGTGGTTGATTATTTTTCCGCACCCTTGGACTGAGGATCGGCATGACGTGTTCGGTTATGTACGGGTGACCTGAGGATCGGCATGACGTGTTCGTCCAAGTGATTATTAATTTCCCATACCCTTGGTCTGAGGATCGGTATGACGTGTTCGGTAACGTGCGGGCGACCTGAGGATTGGCATGACGTGTTCGACCAAGAGATTGTTAATGTCCCGCACACTTATGCCATTTGGGCAATAGTTTGAATGCCATTTGGGCGACAGTTTGAGTGCCAGTTGGGCGACAGTTAACTATTCATTGTTGAGTGTTGTACTTTCTTGACCAGTAAATGCGTTTGGAGTTAAGTCTTTTTTCAGTCAATGTCATTGGTCAGTTCAGTTCTGGGTTAAGTTTCAAAAGGAATGATTGGGTTTAAATGAGACATGGTTTTGAGAATAAGAAAAGACGAACAAGACATAGTATCGAGAATAAGAAATGATGAACGAGATATGGTTTCGGGAAATAAGAAGAGATGTAGAATAACTTACCTTAAGTGGTGGTAACCTTAAGGGGGCCCTCACTTAACTTAACCGCTAACGGCTTTTCATGCCGCTGGACCTTCCACGTCCAGCCTTTGCAGGTCTAGACGGAGCCGACTGCTATCAAGATGCTGACTATACTACTGAAGACTATGCTGGTGAAGATTACTACGAGGAAGGCTACGGTTTTGCCAGCTGAAGACTTTGGAGTTTTTCTTTTGTTATAGTTCTGTTACTATTATGTTAGTGATGTAATAGTTTAGCTGGTCTTGTAATATGTATCTTTTGGATATCTTTTTTTTGGCCTGTAATATACTACTGATGTAAGACTTGGATGTTTTAAATTTCTGCTTCCGCTGAACTTAGTCACTTTCCCATATCACATTATTGTTATAAGCATGTTTGGACAATCAGGTGACACTCACAATCAGTCACGTGTCTATGAACCCATAAAGGAAATTTATTTTTCCCTATTTTTGGTACTTCGGGGCGTGACAGGGATTTTTGGTATCAGAGCCTTAGGTTTCGACGCGCTCACTGATTGTCCTACACCTTAAGTTATGAGCCTAAGATTTCCCTCGTATTAGTACTGACACTAAGTTAGCTCCTCTTGCATGACTATGGAGTCGAGCTTCGTTCATGATGATTTTGGAGGTCACTATAATCGCGACGGTCGTATCCAGCCTGCCGACCCTGTAATATATCGATAGCGGATCTGCTAGAGGGCAAGGCATATCTTGGTGAAGGACATACGGAGAGTTGTGCTTACCGATACATTACAGTATTTGGATCGAGTTCAGCCCGAGTCGATCCATGCTTCAGAGGCTACCATACTTAATCACCAGGAGCTTATCAGGATGACTCAGAACAAGGCACTATATGACGATATACTCTTCCCGATTATCATGGCGGCACCAGCACCACCATTCTCACCCAAGCCCATACTAGAGCCAGATGCAGATTTAGATCCTATTGATACAGATAGCGACAACGACATAGCGAGTGGAGAGGATTCTGTAGGCAGTGACCACTCAGCAGATGACCCATCTGATTGTGACGACACATATGATGACAATGACCTGACAATTGTGACGATCCGGCAAGTAGCGATGACGAGCTGATCGAGGAGGTTGACCCTATGGGCGATCTTCAGAGACCAGGGGATGATGTACACGACCATCCAGCACCACCAATTGACGGGGACGAGATGATACTGATGCCTGAGCAGGACCACGAAGCAGATCCAGCTGACATCAAGGAGAAGGAGAAGGACCCTGAGGAGGAATTCTTAGAGGACTCGTTATAGATAATAAGAGAGGCAAACTTTACCTTAGATATGATAGGCGAGTACCATAGTAAGCAGTCATATCCTTTCTACTCATTCCACTTGAGTAAATTGATGCCTTCTATTCTAATGGTCATTTCTTCTAGAAAAGGGATCTATGTGTTTTAAAGAGTGGCTCTGATTACCATCAATAATTATTGTGATACAGTCCTTGATAAGTAATTCATTTCCTTGAATTTTTAGAAATTCCCCAGTCAACAATTCTTGAGTATGTACCTTGATCATCCGATTTTTGACAAATTCTTTTGAGAACAAGTTCGATCACTAGTACTGCAAAGTCAATCTTTTTGACTTATTATTCCTTGAACAAATTCTTACAAGTTCATTTCATTTGAAATAATTCTAAATGAGTTCTCTGTCCTTGTTCTTGCCATGAACTCAAAAACGTTGTACTCTCTGTACATCTTGACCTCTTATTGTCTCTCTCAGTTGTTACCTTATTCTTTATCAGTGGGTTTCGTTTGGACTATTTCACTTATGAAATACCTAATTCTTATTCCATTTGTTGAAGGCCTTATGCCATTAATTACTTTCATTTCCTACAAATCTTGAGATAGTATGATTACTTCCATAGTAAACAGTCATTCAATCATTGTTAGATTTACATCTTATTCTTGAATGGATCACATCATTCTACTATTGTACTTCTATTTGTAAGAATTCATATGTCTTTTC
Organism: Hydrangea macrophylla; assembly: GCA_033977485.1. Lineage (NCBI taxonomy): Eukaryota > Viridiplantae > Streptophyta > Magnoliopsida > Cornales > Hydrangeaceae > Hydrangea > Hydrangea macrophylla. Next base: position 39,504,483 of record CM066990.1, read on the forward strand.
AAATTCAGTTTCATTTTAGATCAATCGCTTCAATCATCATATCTTAGTTACTGTGATTAAGATGATAACTATAATGTGAGATGTAATAGGTATGATTGCTTCGCATAAGGTATGATAGAAACCTTATAGACACGAACTCATACGTAGGAACAGAAGGATCCTCTCGATCTCTACAATGGATGAATCATCAAAAAAAACTGAGGACCAGTCCAGAAGGCTAAGCAACATAATACCTAAGGAGATCAATCCCACTGGTGTATTTGGAAGACTGATACAAGGCTTATGGAAGACCGCTAACGGCACTAGCGCAAGTGACTATGGAAACGAGTTGTTTAGACACCTCCATGTCGCCCATTCAGAATCGCTTTTGAGACCACTCAAGCCACAACCTGCTACACTACCAAGGTCAACCCTACTACAAGGAGCACATGAGATATTGACTTAACCCGAGGCGATGGAAGATGCAAGAATAGAACATACCTTCAACAGATCGAACGACCTCATAGACTCCTGATATCAACCACGTTTAATCACAACGAACGACTCGCACCGTGAGCATTAGTGAAGATGAGTACTGCATTCCACTTTCAAGCCAATGATCAGATCGCATAGGACCTACCAACAGAAGACACGTTTCAGGTTTACAACACCAATGTTCCATCAACACACTGAAGAAATGCATCTCTAACCCTGCGCACATTATAAATTAAAACCACGTAAGGCTGAGTAATTATATTCATCTTTCTAATTTAACTCCTTTTGAGTAAACCTACTATTTTCTACCATTGGTTGCGTTAGATCAATTATCCTTATGATGAACCATGGGATGTCCTTTATTGTTTCACTAATTGACAGTTATTCGTTGTCCTCTCTGATTTCACTTAACAAGATTTTGGATCATTCTGATCATTGATAAATCCAATTGTGAATTCATTTGCTTTCCAATGCTATAAGTCACCTCTTTGGACTTATCACCATGAAAATCGATTCCAATAATTCATTTATAAACCAATCATTGTAAGTCATTTGGACTTATGATCTGTTAAATTAATCTTTCTAAATCGTTTGGACTGTCAACAACCGTTTGACCAACTTTCGCAAGTGCGTATCCCTTGACATTATTGCAAAGGATCTCTTTGTATTTGTTCACCTAAGGAACTCAAGTATATTGCACCCCTTTGTAAATTAGTCTTCATTTCCTTTCATTTCACAAACTCTTCTTATTAGTAACCTTGACTTTTATCATTAAGGCTTCACCTAAATTATTGGCTCATGAGATAAGGAATTCTTATGTCCTACTTGGGAGACCTTGCGCCTATAGTCATTGCATTACTATGATTGTCCTATAGTAATCTTCTAACGGTTATTCTTAGATACTCATTCTATACATTGTGATCCTACAAGTGATTGATCACGTACCTCTTCGTTTCTAACTCAGTACATAATGAATATTCATTTTGTTATGAATTCAACTCCTTACAAGTGAATTCAATCCTACTCCAATTACTAGTAACAACTTATATGCTTGGTATTAATTAATGCATAGAGAAATTGCTTAACGACTTGTGTCATCACCTATGATGCCGAAACTCCATGACGATTTCATGTCGACACGCAAAGGAACTCAATCACAATAACATGCTTAAAAGGACGCCATGAACCCTACAAGTTATAGAAGATAGTCGTGAGACCAACTAGACTTCTCAACCCTCGCATCAAGAAGCTGAGAGGTAAGAATCTTGCCTGATCAAAGATGTAGAAGAAACAAACCAGTATCACGAATAACTACTCAAATGCTGTCCACAATCATTGAGGAAAACTCTAGATACATCAAGAATCATCACAAGAGGCAAAGAAATGATGAAAGCAAAGTTAATCAGACTACCGTTGAGACAAATCCAAAGCAACGTGATATCTGTGACGGCTGCGGAATATCTGGACATCACTCCAAAGAATGCAAAGCAGCGAAATAGCTCACAAGTTGATAGGCACAGTGCTTCAATTGTGGAAAGACTGGACGTGTGCGCAAAGATTGTCCGAAACGAGAAACTCAAAACAATGTTCCACCACCAAGAAGATCCCGAAAGAGAACTTGCAGATCACCGAATTAATCTTAGCATTGAACAAGACGAAAGACCGAAGGTGCCATATTCATTGTCAGAACTATGAATTTCACTTGGCATTGTTTTAGCAAAGAAGTTTGGTTGTTTGAAAGAATTTAGGAGAAGGTCTGATTAGTTAGCTAGTGGGAACCTCACAACCTTAAAATCTGAGATATGATTAGTACATTGTACTTTCTAAGACCTAGCAAACCCTAGATTTCGAGGATGAAATCCTCTGATAAGGTGGGTAGAGATGTAGCACCTGAATTTCTCCGAAAATTCCACGTAGGATATTAGAAATTAGTGATGTTGCCACCAAGGTTGTTAGGTATTCATAATGTTTTTCACATTAGTATGTTGAAGGAGTATCATCAGGGCACGACGCAACATGTAATCGACCTCAAGGACATTGAGGCAAATAACAACATGTTTTACACAGAGAGACCCATCAAGATTTTGGATCGAGAAACCAAGAAGCTGAGGAACAAGGAGATTCCATTGGTGAAAGTTTAATGGAATCATTATGATAAAAGAGACGCTTCGTGGGAAATGGAGTCAGAGATGCGAGAGAAATATCCTTTTCTATTTTGTACCTAGATAAGCTTTGATTTCGAGGACGAAATCCTTTAATAGGTTGTGGATACCGGGCTTCCACCTCTTTGTTATGTTTTGAAATTCGTTTGATTTTGAATCAAGGAAAGAGAAAAAGGTCTGTTGAAAACAGATACAGAGTCGCCACTTGGTCTTTAAGGAACCAAGAAACCTAATTTTGACTCACCCAAATGGATAAAGGGGCACCGGCCCTTCATAACCAAAGAACTTGGTTCGGGGTTTTGGTACGAGAGAGGAAGGAGCCTTTGTCGCGACTAAAACACCCTCAACTCGCCCCATCTTTCGACGGGCCTCAATCAGCATCCAAATAATCATCTTATACTATGTATGGTTCGGCAATTAATACTATGATAGTATATTACATTACATAAGAAACTTGAAAATGGAAGATCAAAAGACAAAATATCATTCATAAGATCTAAGTCAAATATCATGCAATGTAAAGTGAAAGATCACACAAATAAACCTAGAAAAAATCATCTAATCATATATCAAGTAATTAGTTTCCTTAATCTAAAGGGGACATGAATTGTTCTTGAAACAAATAATCAAAGAAATCAAAATATGCTTAGCAAGCTAGTATGATGCATGTTAATATTTGAGAAAAGAAGACCTCTCAATCCCCGGGACGGATGAGAAAGGATGATTAGACCGAGGGGAAACATGAACGTGTGATCATGATCATTCCTTATAATCTTCTTAGATTAGGAGTTACAAAAACCCCAAATCTTTGCATGGATGCAATGTATGTATCTAGAATGTGCCAAGGTTGTAGTGTGCTTTGTGTTCATGGATTCCTAGAATGACTTAGAAGTCTAAAATGTGTATGAATGGATGGATGAAATCAATATGGGATATGTACAAATGTAGTATGAACTACTTCCTAAGATATGAACTAATTTGGAATGCATATAAGCATCAAATCAAAGAATGAAAGTTAAAATGTGCTTGCTGTGAATAGTGGACAGAACAGTAGCATCATCTTTTGGAAACTGAAAAGAGGGGTTAGGAATGTTTTCAATGCATGATATTTTATGGAGATGTTCCTTATTGTGTCTAGAACACAACCCAAATGGCCAATCTTGAATAGCTATCACATATTGAGAGAAATTATATAAACAATAGAGGTCACTCAGAAACAGAGTTCGTACTGTCGACTGAAATGTTAGAAAATCTTAGAAAATGAAAAAGAATGATCTAGAGGCCCATTTTATACAGGAAGTTCCCTAAGACATTGAATGTTAAGGTAAAAATAAGTTAGGACCACCTCTTTTGGAAAAGTTTTCTGGAAAAGAGGTCGTAAGTTGACCTAGCTGCTGTGACAGCAAAAACAGAATGTTTGGAAGGAATGTTGGGACCCAAATGGACCATTTCCAAGTACTTCCAAGTCAAACCAAAAATCATGTGTGTTCTCCAATGAGTTAGGAAGGCTTTCTAAGTGGCCTTGTATCCATATGTTGAGTATTGAGTTCTAGAAAAATCTTTGAACTCAACTCACTCACTGTTTTGACTCATTGTTTTGAAGATTTTGGAGAAAACAAAGTTTTGTTTCTTGAAACCAAATGAGAGGGATTGAGAGGGGTTTTGAAATAGATGTTTTGAAAACATATTTTCAACACCCAATAAGGATCATAGCCACTTAGAATACCTACATCAAACTCATCATTTAAGAACCTCCAAGATTGTTGGAGAGATTTATTTTATTTTTGAACATAACTTCAATACATTCCAAGAATACCTTGGAAGTATTGAGGTTATGATCATCATCTATCAAACATGTTTTTGAGGTCAAGAGCTACTATCCATAAGGATTCACTCACCCCAAACTTCATGTCATCACTTAGATGATGATGAACTAGTAAGTAAATAAAGAAAATAAAAAGAAATGGGATAAGAAGAGATGAACAATAAATAAACAAGCAAGTAGATGATAATCAATAGATGATATTCATGAAGCATGAGACTTGTAGATTGGTGTATCACTCATATGTAATGACACTAGACATGGAAGAAGCTTCCACTCTCTTGAATGCTCACTAAAATGGTGGTTGGGAGTATTGAATGTTGAAGTAAATGGAAGTAATGAAGTAAAAACAAAGTTAGAACTCACTTTTGTTTTTTAAAATCAAAGAAGAAAGCTTCTTTTCTCTCTACTCTAGCCTTATCTCTACAACTTTCTCTCCCAAACTTTTCCAAAACTCACATTTGACTCCCCTCAAATGAGGAGTAATGGGGTGTTTATATAGGCCAACTTGGGGTGTTTTTGGGATTTAGAAAGTACTCCCATTGGCTCCAAACATCTGAAATCATAAAACTACGTCGTTTTGGCTTTTAATTAATCAAAATGGGGCCACAAAAGTTATTACAAAAATACACTGCTCTGGGGGGGAGTGCCGCGGCGGCACTGGGCCAGTGCCGCAGTGGCAGTGCTCCTCCCTTCGTCTGGATAATGCTATTTAGGCCCCCCGAAGTTCCGGTATTCGCGAAAAGGCCCTATTTTGTCCAAAATTCACAGAAAATGCATACGAACTCCAAATCGAGGTTGTGATATACCGTTGGAAAGGTAATGGAGTCTACTTTACATAAAAAAAAAGTTTGGGGATAGGTCACTTTGAAACGTTTTGCGGTATTCGCGATAAAAGCCGATTTGATCGCCTTTTCGCCTTTGGAAATTCATAATAAATTCGTTTTAAATCCAGAAATTATGTGTGATATACCGTTGGAAAGCTATTGACCTCTAGTATCCATGAAAAATATTTGAAAATTGTTTCGGTGCCCCGATTCCAAAGTCAAATCTTGGTCAAACTGGTCAAACTTGGGATTCCCGGGAAGTTCTGGGAACCTCCGGGAGCTCCCAGGAGCTGACGTTTTCGCTCGATTCTCTTTAAAAACTTATTTTAATACTTTTCTAATGATTCCGGTGAATTCGGACAATTTCGGTCAAACTTGGTCAAACTTCGGTCAAACCTGGTCAAACTTTGGTCAAACCGGTCAACGGGGACTTTCGGGGAACTTCCAGGACTTCCGGGGGTCTCTGGGAGCTGACGATTTCATTCGATTTTTCTTAAAAACTCATTTTATCACTTTTCTTACGACGTAGCATGTTTTCAGAACTTTGGGACCAAATCTGGGAGCTTTCGGGCTTTCAGGGGCATTTTGGTCATTCTGAGCATTCTGAGAGATAGAGCTGACTTCCGAGAGTCCTTTTGAGTCTTTTACGATCATTGCGAACCACCAAGCTATGGGTCTTCTAAATCTGATAGCCGACAAAATGGGGTGTCTACAGTTTGCCCCTCTTTGGCATGAACTTACGAGGCAACGCATGTCGCAAGCGAGTGCCAAAGTTTTGAAGAGACAGGACTTTTTGGAGGCTATAGATTTAGGACAAACAGTGTTGCAAAAGATGAAAGGATGATGCTGGTCGTGCTCCGCGTGAGCTGCCTACGTATCCCAAGGGGAATCAGACCAGGACGTAGTTCAGGGCACAAAGGGATAAATCACATATGCACATACACAACAATCAGGCGGATGCTATGCTATATGAGGATGATATGCAATGTGTGGATGTGATATGATCTCATACATGAGTCCTATCATGCCTAGCTTTCTGATCCTAGAATGAGCAGGTGCCATGGGGTGTGCCACTCCGAGTGGGCTGGTGTTGTGCTAGTGTTTGCGATTGTGTCGTGGTGGGTGACTCAGATAAGGGCATTGAAGTCTAGAAGACTCCGGGTTTAGGGGAAAACTTCTGGAAGTGTGCTTCATAAACAAACGTAATTGGGTGTGGGGTCTCAGAGGACTATGATCGAAGACGTCTTTTGGCAAATAACCGACGGACAGAGGGGCCCTGGAATTTAAGAGACTGACACAGAAGTCACGGGACGATCGTGAAATCCTGAGATGTCACATGATGAACATGGAAGCCCCATGGTGTAATGAGAGCGATGATGATTAATGGACCGACGATGTTTGCATCGAGATGACGAGTCGACAATGGACTACTGTGATTGAACTGACGGTGTATAAATCCGCTGAGGATTAATCTGAATCTGCTGGGGATGAAGCGATACTTTCTAGGATCTCTCTTCAACTGCTCCTTTTGATCAAATCTTACGGGCCTGTCGGGGTCTCCGGGAACTGGTATCTTTCTGCTTCTGTCCTCGGGGGATAATGCAGGGTTCTCGGGGAATCTCTTTCGGTGCTCAATCCAAGAGAACCTGTCGGGGTCTCCGGGAGCTGGTATCTTTCTGCTTCTGTCCTCGGGGGATGATGCAGGGTTCTCGGGGAATCTCTTTCGGTGCTCAATCCAAGAGAGCCTGTCGGGGTCTCCGGGAGCTGGTATCTTTCTGCTTTTGTCCTCGGGGGATAATGCAGGGTTCTTGGGGAATCTCTTTCGGTGCTCAATCCAAGAGAACCTGTCGGGGTCTCCGGGAGCTGGTATCTTTCTGCTTCTGTCCTCGGGGGATGATGCAGGGTTCTCGGGGAATCTCTTTCGGTGCTCAATCCAAGAGAGCCTGTCGGGGTCTCCGGGAGCTGGTATCTTTCTGCTTTTGTCCTCGGGGGATGATGCAGGGTTCTCGGGGAATCTCTTTTCTTGATCTGGAACCAGGATCCGTTACCAGAATTCTCGTGTTTGATCGAAATTCGCGACGGTTGTCCTGAAACGACCGATTCGGGTCTTCGGGAGCCGATTTTTCCCAGTTTTTGCCTGCTGGAGGTTGTTCTGATGACTTTTAGTCTGCTTGGGGTAAAACCTCATAAATCTCGACTGGAATGGGCCACCGGGGCTGATCGGGGCCAAAAACAGGCTGAAAAAGGCCAAAACGGGCTAGAACGGGGCGAAACGGAGCAAAACGGGGCGAAACGGAGCAAACGGAGCGAAGCGGGGCCCACGGGGAGCAGTGCCGCGGCGGCACTGGGCCACTGCTGCGGCGGTAGTTGGCCAGTGCCGCGGCGGCACTGGGTGACCGGACTTCATCTTCCTATATCTCGGGTTTTTGAGCTTTTGAAGCTCATTCTTGGCCATTTTGGGGTGTTTTTGGAGCCAAAATTCATCAAAACGCAGCTTGTGCGCGCTCAGGTGAGTAATCTTTTCCCGTAGTTGGATTTTTGATTGGTGTTTTGGTTTGCCCAAATTTTCAAGAAGAAAGTTTAAATGTGACTTCCATTTTTCTTGTAGATCCATGGCTTCGAGCTCAAGGAGACCGTCTAAGAAGGCCAAGGGACGGATGAAGGCCGAGGTGCAAGCTCCGGACTTGATTTTACAGGACCCTCAACGCCATCTTTCGGCCGCGGCTCTAGCGAGCTTGGTATGTGAAACTTTCAACATTTTAGGACTGCTTTTATGTATTATGCTAGTTTTGTGAGCCGTAGCGTGCACCTAGAGATCGTTAGAAGTTCGATTTGTGCTCGAATGTGGATTTTGTGAATTCGGTTCTCGGGTCGTGAATAGTGATTTTGTGCATCTTTTGTCGTCTTTGTTGTGTGCAGGTGCCGGAAGTGGCATTGAAAGGCCATGGTAGCCTCGCCCATGCTTTCTTATGGTACACCCAGCTTTCGCCCACCGTTAAGAGGATGGTTGATGATGCCGGGTTCGGAGGCTTCGTCCGCTTGATTTCGAAAAGTAGCAATGATTTGGCTCACTTCTATGCACTGGCCGAGAGGTGGTGGGACACTACCAACACTTTCCACCTGCCGTTCGGAGAGATGACTATGACGCCTTTTGATTTCTCCATGATCACGGGCTTGAGGGTTGGCGGGAAGCGCCTGGTTCTGGACTACTTTTATGATCTCGACCCGGAGGCGGTGGAGATGTTGATTGGGGCTGTTCCCCCTAACCTGGAGAGACATTGGTTCCCCTGCGGCTGGCTTTACCGGGCCTATGGCAGAGGTAATCACAATCTGAACAATTCCCAGCTTTTGAGGGTTTATCTTCTGTATGTCCTCGGGTGCTCCATCTTTGCGACAAGGAACGACCGGGTGAGCTTGAGGCTCCTTTCTTGCCTGGCGACCATTGATGAGATCCCCTCCTACAATTGGGGCGGTGCTGCCCTGGCCCATCTCTACAAGCATATGGGGGAGGTCTCTCGGGGCGATGTTAAATCTACTGGGGGATTCTGGCGAGCTTGGGAGGTACGCACTGTTTCCTCTTTTATTTTTCCATCTTTTTGATTTCCATATTTGTTCTGATTTCTTCTTTGTCTGTGCAGCTTTGGAGTTTTGAATACTTGAAGATGTTGGCTCCTTCCCCGGCGGATGAATCAGGCGAGGATGAGGATGGCATGGCTCCTGTGCCTTTATTCCCACGAGGTTTGAGATGGCGGAGGGACGTTGTTGGGGTGAAGAGCGGGGCCCACTGGATTGTTTTGCTCAGAAACTTCTTAACTGAGCTGACGGCCTCTAGTGTTGATTGGACGCCTTGGGAGGGCGTCGCTTACGCCGCCCCAGAGGAGATACAAGCGGTTAAATCTCTTACCTCTTGCCGCCTTCTGCTGGAGAGTACCGAGTGCAGGCAGTGGTTCCTTGGGGAGCGGGTCTCCCGGCAGGTGGTTGGTGGTTCCCGGTATCGCGTCCCTCATGATCCTTCTGCGATGGATGCTAGTGACCTCTCTGGTGATGCTTTGCTGGCGGCCTTAGCCGGCACCGATGTTTGGGATCATTTCCTCTCCGAGACCGGTTACGAGGCTTACCGTGGCCGCTTCTTGATGCCTAACTTCCCACTCCTGGAGGTGAGTTCCCTTTTTTGTATTTTTTGTTTATATTCATTGTCCATGTTTTTGATTTATCTTTTCCTAACTTATTCTGTGCCCTCAGCTTCGCGAGATGTACAGGAGGCAGGCTCCTCAGGCCCCCGACCCTATCCCCCCTTGGGATTGGAACGTCAATGTTCTAGGCGCTGATGGCACTCCCCAAGTGATGGAGGTGCCACGAGTCACATGTGGGTACCCTACTCAGCCAGCGGGCGTCCTCAATGTTCCTTGGAGTTACGCTGAGGATGGTCACGCCTTGGCGGCTAGCCTACGGTCCTTGGTCCTTACACGAGACCACCGGGTATGTCTCTAATTTTGCACTTTCTTAAAGTTATAAGGTTCTAATCCTGGATTTTTTTCTTTGACAGATGGATGGTATGCGGCAATTTGCCGCCAATCAGATGGCGCCCTTAGTAAGTCTCTGACTCGACTCTGTTTTTGTACTTTTCTTTTTTTTTTTTTTTTTTTTTGCTGTTCCCTTACTGATTGCCTTCATTTTTATTTGTGTGTGCAGTACCGTGGAGGCGGGGCTGGCTCATCGAGGACTGGTCCAAGATGTAGAGGTGGTAGGAGGAGGCCGTCGCCGACGTACACTCCGGGTGGTCTGACGGAGGACGAAGAAGAGGAGGACTGAGGCTTCCCAAGCGGGAATTATTATTTTATTTTCTTTTCCTGTTTTCGATTGGGTTGTACTGAGGATATGATTATTTGGACAGTGTAGGACGATGTGTAGCACAATTTGTGACCTTTTGACAGAGTATTATGATGTTTTGCCTCCTAGGCCGGATATCTTCCGGTTTAGAGGCGCAGTTGTGTGCTTGTTGATACATGTGCATTGTGATTGCTGGATGTTACTGCGATGGGCAGTTTTGTGATAGTGAGTGCTTTTGTCTTGCAGGTGGGATAGTCCGTGAAACGTGGAGGTGCTGCCAAAATTTTGAATTTTGCTAGAGCCGCGACAAAAAAAATGGCTTTGTATGATCCCGCCCAACTCACAGCTTGGCTGAACGTTACGGATGGCGTGGAGCGGATCAACCTCTTTAGCTATGGCTTGACCGAGCTATTCTCTCTTTGCCAGATGACCCTGAACACTGAGTTCTTGCGTGCTGCCATTGGTCACTGGGACCCGGTGAATCATGTCTTCAACTTCAACGGCCTGGAAATATGCCCTACGTTTGAGGAATTTTGTGCCATTCTTGGCTTTGATTCTGACTCCGACTTGATCCTCCCTTCTGTTGATACCCTCAGTCCTACGCGAGGCTTGGCTGAATATCTGAATTGCTCAGTCACTATTTCCCGCCGGCTGATTCAAGGTGAGGTTCTCAACATTGCTTCTATTATTGCCCGGTACGCCAGTCCTGGGAATCCCAGCGTGTATGATGCTTCCCGTGGGGCCGCTTTGATATTGTGCATGACTTCGCACTTCTTGTTCTCGAGCACTTCCATTGACTTGGTGCATGTGTGCCTCGGGCTGAAACTTAGCAGGAATCCCATGGCCATGGTTCTAGCTGAAACTTTGAATGGTTTGGATAATGCCTTCAACCAAGGGACTCCTCTTCTTTCTGGGGCGCCTTTGGTGTTACAGGCTTGGCTTTACGAGCGCCTTCAGCTGTGGACGGGCCGTATACCACCGGTTTACTTTCGTCGAGCCGTGCTTCATTCTCACTATACCTTTGCCGATTGGGTGGGCATGATGAGCGCCTTATCTGAGGCTGACATTTGCTGGATCTTGAGGCGTTGGGGCCTCTATGCTATCACCACGAGCCTCAGGGGTCACCAGAGAGTGTGGTTGATGGGTCTGAGAGAGACTTCTTTCTATCATCCTCGCCGTTTGGCCAGACAGTATGGACAGGTTCAGGAGGTTCCCCGGGGGTTTACTGAGAGGGTCTTTGCTTCCAGGATCAGAGCTACCACTATTGCTGCTTTTATTGATGGTTGGACTGACCGAGTAAAGGCCTACTTCTAAAGACCTTTGAAAAAATAAAAGACACTAAGACAAAACTAGTCCTGACTGATTCTGCTCATTCCTCCAAGTGTCTTTGAACATGTGGTTGCTTTTTGAAAGACTTTTATTTCTTTGATTATTCCTGCCTATGTAATATTCAAAGTTTGTTTATCGGTGAACCTTGGTTACTTTGGGAATCTCATTTTATGCATTTTAGCTTTCTAAAAACATTTTGTAACTTGAGATTTCAATTAGTTGTTGCTTTTGGTACTTGCTTGAGCATGCTGGGGTTGTTAGAGGCAAACGAGGCGGGTGGCCGAAGTTTGCCCCTAGTTTGGGATATGTATGGTTGTGAGGCAAACGAGGTAGATGACCGACGTTTTCCCCTAGTTTAGAAGAGGTTCAGGCAAACGAGGCGGGTGGCCGAAGTTTGCCCCTAGTGTGGAGGGTGGTTTTTGGGTTATGGTAAGGACCGCGACTTTATTTCTCTCACGTGCTCATAATTTTTGCCTAGGCACCAAGGAGGTGACCTAGCGAGCTATTTTCTCTCTTTTGTTATTGCTCACTTTGGATTTAGCTCTAATTTTTGCCAAGGCGTCCTTTCGGATTTTCAACCTAGCGAGCCATCCTTCTTTTTCTTTTTGAAAGTCTGCCTACGTACCCCCGAGCGGGGATCAGGTCCAACGTAGCTCGGGCCAAGGTTTTGAAAGGAAAGGTTATTTTTTGTTGGTGGAGTGACCGAACCAATGTGGTTGCCTACGTATCCCCAAGCGGGAATCAGGTCGAGCGTAGTTCAAGGCAAGGCTTGAAAGGAATGGTTATTTTTTGGTCAAGCATAGTACTTTTTGAGACGATCCATGTTGATTGGTTCTTTGAATTCGACACCATCGAGGTCCATGAGATAAGCTGCTCCTCCGGAAAGAATGGTCTTGACGATGTAAGGGCCTACCCATTTAGGTTTGAATTTCCCACGGGGATCAAAGATCGGAGCTCGCAATTCCTTAAGGACAAGGTCGCCCTTGACAATCTTCCTTGGGCGAACTCTTTTGTTGATAGCACGGGCTATCCTCTTTTGATAGATTCGAACATGGTCGACTGCCGCTAGGCGCTTTTCATCTATGAGGGCCAATTCTTCATATCTTTCCCTTAACCAATCTGATTCCGAAATTTCACACTCTGCCATCACGCGTAGGGATGGTAATTCTATCTCCACCGGAAGTACCGCTTCCATCCCATACACTAGTGAGTAAGGAGTCGCTCCTGTGGATGTCCTTATCGATGTTCTGTATCCCCAAAGTGCAAATGGTAGCTTTTCATGCCAGTCTTTGTAGGTATCAGTTGATTTTTGCAGTATGGCCTTGACATTCTTATTCGCAGCTTCGACGGCCCCATTGGTCTGTGGTCGGTATGGCGACGACTTGTGATAGGTGATTTTGTATTCCTCGAACAGATCCCTGACTTCTGCCTTGAAATGACTTCCGTTGTCTGAAATAATCTCATGGGGAACTCTATAACGGCAGATGAGATTTCTCTTGATGAATTTGGCCACTTCCTTGGCCCCCAACTTGGTGTAGGATGCAGCTTCTACCCATTTTGTGAAGTAGTCTATGGCCACCAGGATGTACCGATTTCCATTTTAGGCCTTTGGAATGATTTCACCAATAATATCAATTCCCCAGGTGGAGAATGGCCAAGGCGAGGTCATGCTGTATAGAAGAGATGGTGGCACATGCATCATGTTTGCATGGATCTGGCACTTGTGACACCTTCTTACGTACTCACAACAATCTTTCTCCAATGTTGTCCAGTAGTACCCTTGCCTTATAATCTTCTTGGCCAACATGTGACCGTTCATGTGAGGGCCACAGACCCCTTCGTGTATTTCCTCCATCATTCTTTTGGAGCTCTTTCCGAACAAGCAGGTCAGGTTGTGACCGTTGTATCCTTTCTTCAGCAGTTTCCCGCCGCAAATGACGAATTGCGCTACGAATCTTCGAATTGCCCTTTTGTCTTTCTCCGTAGATTCTTGGGGGTATGTCCCTTTTTCTATGAAATCCCAGACATCCTGATACCATGGTGCTTCATTCTCTTCTTCTTCGACTGTGGCGATTATGTTGAACGAAGGCTCGTACCTCTGCTCAATTACCAAGGGCATCATCCTGACTCCCACAGGAATTTTGATCATCGAAGCTAGAGTGGCCAAGGAATCTGCCAGCTGGTTCTCTTCCCTGGGCAAGTAGAGGAATGTGATATTTTCGAACTGCCTCTTGAGTTGGTCGAGACGATCATGATAGGGCTTCAACCTTTCTTCTTTTACTTTCCATTCTCCTCTGGCTTGTGATATGATGAGGTTTGAATCCCCGAAGACATCCAACCTCTGAACTTTCAGCTCTAAGGCTGCCTCCATTCCCAGAATGCATGCTTCATACTCAGCAGTGTTGTTGGTGGAGTTATAATTGAGCTTGACTGCTAACGGAGTATGGTCCCCACTCGGCGATACTAGGATCATCCCTACTCCGTATCCCTTCATGTTGGCTGCTCCATCGAAGTACAACTTCCACTGTTCTTCCTTGATTTCCATGATGCTCTCGTCCGGAAACGGAAAGTCCCCACTTTCTTCGGAGTCAACGGCATGTTCTGCGAGATGCTCAGCTACGGTTCTCCCTTTTACTGACTTGCTCGTAACATACTTGATATCGAATTCGGATAATAGAAGTAACCAACGGGATATACGACCGGTCAGGGCGGGTTTTTCGAGAAGGTATTTTAGAGGATCCATGCGGGATATGAGCACAACCGGAAAGGCCAGCATGTAGTGCCTTAGTCGGCGAGTGCACCAAACCAAGGCCCAACATGTTTTTTCGAGGGTAGAATAGTTGAGCTCATACCCAGTCATCCTCTTGCTGAGGTAATATATGGCTTTTTCGGAGTGGCTTTCTTCTCCTTCTTGGGCTAGCATGCAACCCATGGCATTTTCAGAGATGGATAGGTAAAGGAATAAGGGCTTATGAGGCATTGGTGGTGAAAGGACAGGCGGATTTTGAAGGTAGGCTTTTATTTTGTCGAAAGCGGCTTGGCATTGGTCATCCCATTGGAACTTCTCCCCTTTTCTCAACAATCGGAACAGAGGATCGCATGTAGCTGTGAGCTTGGAAATGAAGCCGCTGATGAATTGGATTCTTCCGAGGAACCCCCATACTTCTTTTTCATTCCGTGGTGGCGTCATTTCGAGGATTGCCTTGATCTTAGAGGGGTCCACCTCTATTCCCCTTTGTGTGATGAGAAAACCCAGGAGTTTACCGGAGGTTACGCCGAAAGTGCATTTCTTTGGATTCAGCCTCATCTTGTATTTGCGCAACCTTTCGAAGAATTTTTCCAGCGCTACCAGGTGCCCTTCTCTATCCTTGGATTTCACAATCATGTCGTCTACGTATACTTCTACCTCCTTGTGAATCATATCATGCAGCAGAGTGGTGGCAGCTCTTTGGTAAGTCGCCCCCGCGTTCTTGAGTCCAAAGGGCATTACTCTATAATAGTAGGTTCCCCAAGGGGTGGTGAATGTCGTCTTTTCCCGATCTTCTGGCGCCATTAGAATCTGATTGTACCCTGAGAAACCATCCATGAAAGACAGTAGCTCATGTCCTGCGGTGTTATCTACCAAGACGTCAATATGGGGAAGCGGGAAGTCATCCTTGGGACTGGCCTTGTTCAGATCACGAAAGTCGACGAACACACGAACTTTTCCATCCTTCTTCGGGACTGGCACGATATTGGCAACCCATTCCGGGTATTCGGTGACAATGATGAACCCTGCCTTGAACTGCTTCTCCACCTCTTCTTTAACCTTGAGTGCCCATTTCGGTCTCATGCGCCTCAGTTTCTGCTTAACAGGTTTAGAATTAGGGAGGAGAGGAATATGATGTTGGACGATGTCGGGATCGACCCCAGGCATGTCTTTGTAAGACCAAGCAAAAACATATTTGAATTCTTTTAGCAAGAGGGTTAATTTTTCTTTTTCTTCTTTATTAAGGGTTGAGCCAATTTGCACAATCTGTGGATTATCTATTTCACCTAGGTTAACTGATAAAGTATCTTCGATTATTTCATAAGCAGGTGGTTTTTCAATTAGTTGCTTTAGTTCGATTGGGAGATCCTCGGAGGGATCTGTGCATTCACAAGTGTCAGACACAGAGGAGTAAGCAGAATCGTCTTTCATTTCATTCATGACAGGTGAAGTGATTACATTGGATAGTGGTGGGCTTACAGCAGCCGACTCCAGTACAGACTCGATAATTGGTAGTACAGACTTCGGGGGAATAGGGGATTGGGAGACACAGACAGATGACTCTACAGCCTGGTTGCTCAGACCCTCCTCAGTTGGCTTGATCTGATCATCTTGGCTCTTGGCCCTCTTTTCTTCCTCCTTCTCAGTGGATTCCTCCCACATTTTCTTGATTGCTTCAGTGTCCAGGTATTTCAACCAGTCTTCCTCTGGGGTCTTCTCAACTTCTTCGGGATAGAACGGGTCTTGATATGGGGGCCTCTCGCAGTCAGCAAAGATTTCAAGCCCGGGGTGCCTTCTCCCAGTGGTTCGATGGTTCCAGGGTTCAGGGAACCCGAAGTAAGGGAAATCATCCCCTTCTTTGACGAATTGTCCATTCAAAGTCTTGCGGTATGGTGGGAGACCCTTCACCCTTTTCTTTCATGGCCTCTGTAGCTCGGCGTCTTCATCAGTGGGCTTGTACCCCAACCCGAAAGTGGCTTGTTGCCCTTTGATCTGCGGGAATTCCCGAATTCCTTGCTGGCGTCGACCCAACCCCATTCCGGGGAAGTAGTTCATCTTGCGGACAATGTTGACAACTGCGGAGTGGACCTCAGGGAATCGGTCTTCATCCTTGATCATATGAACTTCTTCCATGAAGAATCCTCCAATTTCTCCTTCTTCTAGCTCAGGTATTTGGACTTCAAAAATGGGAGCGTAATTTGGGAAAGCTTCATTACCCCAACTATTACCGAGGATGATCTTTACCTCCTTCTCATGAATGTACTTGATCATTTGATGCACAGTGGATGATACAGCTTTGTTGGCATGAAGCCAGGGCCTTCCAATCAGCAGATTGAATGAGGCAGGTATGTCCATGACTTGAAAGATCTCAGTGCTCACCAAAGATCCTACCCGGATTTGGAGAGAAACGGTTCCCATCATATTTCTTCTAGTGTTGTCATAGGCTCTCACGGATTGCACAGATGGCGTGATGTCAAGGACATTGACCCCCAAGGCGGTGGCATTCCTCAGGGCACAGACATTTAAGGCCGAGCATGTGTCGACTAGACAAAACGGCACCTGTTGTTCCTTACATCCCACGGTGATGTATAATGCCTTGTTATGCGCGGATCCCTCTGGTGGCAGGTCCTCATCGGAGAATGTAATGATGGGGTCGGGGGTAAGCGCACCCAAGAAAGCTACCATGTCCTCCGGCGCGGCGTCGATGGGGACTTCAATCCCAGCCAAGGCATTTAACACGGCTTGCCTGTGCTTATAGGATGTTACCATGATGTCCCACGTCGAGAGATGTGCTTGGGTTTTCTTTAGCTGCTTGATCAGCTCATTGTCTTCTTCGATGACCTCATCCATCTTACCCTTCCCCTTGTCTTTAACTGGACCTTTCTCGATGTCTTCGGTGGTAGGCTGTGGAGGCTGATAATGACGGCCTGACCTGGTTAGATGATCAATCTCGGCAGGAGTAGGTCCTTCTACAGTCCCATCCTTCTTAAACCAATCACAATCCGTTCCCACAAATGGCTTTTCCGGCTCGTTCCAGATGGAAGCATCACTCTCGTTGTTAGGATCATACCATTTAAGGTCTACCGCCCCTAGGTCATGCTCTTCCAGGAAGAACAAGTCTTGCTCGTCGTCAAGCTGCTGCTGCCACTCGTCATTCTCCCCTCCGATCAGATGAATTCCCTCAGAATCCGGGATGTCAATGCAAGGCAAGGGTTGTCCTAGGGGGGTGATATAAGTAGCAGGGTTGAAGGGTACAGGACTGGACTCAATGAGGTTGACATTTTGGTGGTTTGGTAGGGGATTTTGGGTGATATGAGGCTGCTTTGGTGGTGGCTCGATGATATTCTGGTCGATGAGGTCTTGGATGTCATGGCGGAGGCGCATGCAATCATCAGTGTTATGGCCGGGGGCTTGGTGGTAAGTACATTGCTTGGACATATCGCAGTTAGGCGGGAGCGGGGTATTTCGAGGCTGAAGTAATTGGAGATGGCCTTTTTTGAGGAGGCGATCTAGGGCTGAGGAGAGAGAGATTTCTAGCTTGGCAAAATTGCGAGGGGGCTTTTTCTGGAAAGGGCGGTTGGAGGAATTTGCCTGGTTGGAGGGTTGGTATGGTCTTGGAGGGTATGCCATGGGTTGGCCGCTAAGGGCATTGACATCCGGGGGATTCCGGGAGTAGTTGGGCCTTCTTGGCTGACTCGGAGGGTCTTCCTTTTTGATCTTCCCCTCCCTGATAGCATCTTCGATTCGGGTTCCGACTTCAAACAACTCCTCAAAGGTGGAGATGGACTGGTAGAATAATTTCTCATGATAAAGCGGCTGCAGATTCCGGATGAGCATCCTTACCTGTTCTTTCTCGATTGGTCGGTGGGTCATTTGGGCTACCTTGTTCCTCCATCTGCTCAGAAATGCAGCGAAGGATTCATTGTTGCTTTGCCGGGTTGTTTCCAAATCCCTGATGGTGACATCCAGCTCTTGATTGTAAGAGTAATGATCGACGAAGACTCGAACAATGTCCTCCCAGGCCCGGGTTTTGGAGGCTTCCAAGGTTAGGAACCATGATAGTGCAGATTTTGCCAGAGTTTGCGGGAATAGCATTTCAATGTGCTCGTGGGTGCAACCCATGGACTGGAAGATACTCATACATAGCTTCACGTGGCTTTTCGGGTTTCCAGTTCCATCAAAACGATCGATGGCAGGCATTTTGAAATTCTCTGGCAGTTTCAGCTTGACAGACTCGAAGAGGCCTTCCAGATCTAACATGTAATCATCGATACCCTTGCTTTTCCTGAGTACGCTTTCCAGTTTGTCAACCTTGTCCATCTTTTCTTGGAGCTTCTTCTCGTATGCGGACGGTGGGACCCCCTGAAACCAGTCTTCTTCCCCATTATTCTCAGGTGGGGGTAGTTCAAATTCCGGTGGTGGAAACCCGGGTGGAGGTTGCGGCCGCCGCTGCTTCAGTTCTTCCATGAACTTCAGAACCTGGGCCAGGCTGTCGGACTGCTGGCTTATGGTCGCTCCCAATTCAGTAACCTTGTTTTCCAACTCTTCCCTATTCATGCTGACGTAAGCTGTCGGACTGATTCTGATCAAACGATTATCCGAACTCCTGACCCACGAATAAGACCCTGACTGTTGACCTTAGGAATCTATACTGACCTGACAGATTTTGAAAGGACTAGATTAGATCTTTGACAGTGGTGACTTTAGGCAGACAAAGATAGTGATGTGGACCGACTCGAAACAGCGCGTGCAGATTGATGGGGAATGGTGCATGCAAATCGGACAAACATGCGGATGTAAGCCCTAATCTATATGATGCTCCTATTTCTAACAGATAGCAGCTAAACAAATAAGGTCCTAGCCATACAGAGTGTGCTAACCTTACTTTCTAGTATGATCACCAAGGGATAACATGGATTTCCAAGATACTTCGGGAATTTTGGACAGAGTTTCTGGGGGAAACTGGTTAATGTGGTTATATCTGGGATATTTGGACAGAGTTTCTGGGAGAAACTGGCCAATGTGGTTATATCTGGGATATTTGGACAGAGTTTCTGGGAGAAACTGGTCAATATGGTTATATCTGGGATATTTGGACAGAGTTTCTGGGAGAAACTGGTTAATGTGGTTATATCTGGGATATCCGGACAGAGTTTCTGGGAGAAACTGGTTAATGTGGTCATATCTGGGATATTTGGACAGAGTTTTTGGGGGAAACTGGTAAGTACGGTTATAGTGATCATACTTTCTAGCAGGTTTTCATACTCCTATGTCTCAAGACCGACAAACAAGGTTTGCGGTGTATATCTTTGCGAGCATGGAGCAGACATCCTTGTCATGATGCTTAGGCAGGTCAACTCAATGTGACTACATGTGAGTGATTGCCTTGGGAATCATAAGAAAGAGGTTCTGTTCTATGCCACATAAGCGTCTACACCGCTCAGGTAATCCCATCAGGGCATACAGCAGTTATATCACGTTGTCCTATCTGAAAAGATAAATGAACAGTCCTATGAAAGGTTCTACAGGAATCTATATGCAAAGGCTGGGTTTAGTCAAAGAGGGTCCGTTGACGAGAGTTCCAATATATCGTCAGGGAGACAGTACGGAGGTTTTTACTCTTTTTGATATACCTTGGAAGGTACAGTATCAATGGTGACTTGTGCCCTGGCACAGCAAGACCTGAACAATGTCAGCGCCGCGTTTCAGACACAGTCGGAGGGGGGAAATACAAGAGTGCAATGCGGTGAACCAAACACAGTAAAAAGATGATTTTAAGGATGCTTCTTATGAGTCAAACCTCTGTATTATTTTGTTTTTAAAATAAAAATCCCCGGCAGAGTCGCCAGATTGTGGATACCGGGCTTCCACCTCTTTGTTATGTTTTGAAATTCGTTTGATTTTGAATCAAGGAAAGAGAAAAAGGTCTGTTGAAAACAGATACAAAGTCGCCACTTGGTCTTTAAGGAACCAAGAAACTTAATTTTGACTCACCCAAATGGATAAAGGGGCACCGGCCCTTCATAACCAAAGAACTTGGTTCGGGGTTTTGGTACGAGAGAGGAAGGAGCCTTTGTCGCGACTAAAACACCCTCAACTCGCCCCATCTTTCGACGGGCCTCAATTAGCATCCAAATAATCATCTTATACTATGTATGGTTCGGCAATTAATACTATGATAGTATATTACATTACATAAGAAACTTGAAAATGGAAGATCAAAAGACAAAATATCATTCATAAGATCTAAGTCAAATATCATGCAATGTAAAGTGAAAGATCACACAAATAAACCTAGAAAAAATCGTCTAATCATATATCAAGTAATTAGTTTCCTTAATCTAAAGGGGACATGAATTGTTCTTGAAACAAATAATCAAAGAAATCAAAATATGCTTAGCAAGCTAGTATGATGCATGTTAATATTTGAGAAAAGAAGACCTCTCAATCCCCGGGACGGATGAGAAAGGATGATTAGACCGAGGGGAAACATGAACGTGTGATCATGATCATTCCTTATAATCTTCTTAGATTAGGAGTTACAAAAACCCCAAATCTTTGCATGGATGCAATGTATGTATCTAGAATGTGCCAAGGTTGTAGTGTGCTTTGTGTTCATGGATTCCTAGAATGACTTAGAAGTCTAAAATGTGTATGAATGGATGGATGAAATCAATATTGGATATGTACAAATGTAGTATGAACTACTTCCTAAGATATGAACTAATTTGGAATGCATATAAGCATCAAATCAAAGAATGAAAGTTAAAATGTGCTTGCTGTGAATAGTGGACAGAACAGTAGCATCATCTTTTGGAAATTGAAAAGAGGGGTTAGGAATGTTTTCAATGCATTATTGTTTATGGAGATGTTCCTTATTGTGTCTAGAACACAACCCAAAAGGCCAATCTTGAATAGCTATCACATATTGAGAGAAATTATATAAACAATAGAGGTCACTCAGAAACAGAGTTCGTACTGTCGACTGAAATGTTAGAAAATCTTAGAAAATGAAAAAGAATGATCTAGAGGCCCATTTTATACAGAAAGTTCCCTAAGACATTGAATTGGAAGGGAAAAATAAGTTAGGACCACCCCTTTTGGAAAAGGTTTCTGGAAAAGAGGTCGTAAGTTGACCTAGCTGCTGTGACAGCAAAAACAGAATGTTTGGAAGGAATGTTGGGACCCAAATGGACCATTTCCAAGTACTTCCAAGTCAAACCAAAAATCATGTGTGTTCTCCAATGAGTTAGGAAGGCTTTCTAAGTGGCCTTGTATCCATATGTTGAGTATTGAGTTCTAGAAAAATCTTTGAACTCAACTCACTCACTGTTTTGACTCATTGTTTTGAAGATTTTGGAGAAAACAAAGTTTTGTTTCTTGAAACCAAATGAGAGGGATTGAGAGGGGTTTTGAAATAGATGTTTTGAAAACATATTTTCAACACCCAATAAGGATCATAGCCACTTAGAATACCTACATCAAACTCATCATTTAAGAACCTCCAAGATTGTTGGAGAGATTTATTTTATTTTTGAACATAACTTCAATACATTCCAAGAATGCCTTGGAAGTATTGAGGTTATGATCATCATCTATCAAACATGTTTTTGAGGTCAAGAGCTACTATTCATAAGGATTCACTCACCCCAAACTTCATGTCATCACTTAGATGATGATGAACTAGTAAGTAAATAAAGAAAATAAAAAGAAATGGGATAAGAAGAGATGAACAATAAATAAACAAGCAAGTAGATGATAATCAATAGATGATATTCATGAAGCATGAGACTTGTAGATTGGTGTATCACTCATATGTAATGACACTAGACATGGAAGAAGCTTCCACTCTCTTGAATGCTCACTAAAATGGTGGTTGGGAGTATTGAATGTTGAAGTAAATGGAAGTAATGAAGTAAAAACAAAGTTAGAACTCACTTTTGTTTTTTAAAATCAAAGAAGAAAGCTTCTTTTCTCTCTACTCTAGCCTTATCTCTACAACTTTCTCTCCCAAACTTTTCCAAAACTCACATTTGACTCCCCTCAAATGAGGAGTAATGGGGTGTTTATATAGGCCAACTTGGGGTGTTTTTGGGATTTAGAAAGTACTCCCATTGGCTCCAAACATCTGAAATCATAAAACTACGTCGTTTTGGCTTTTAATTAATCAAAATGGGGCCACAAAAGTTATTACAAAAATACACTGCTCTGGGGGGGAGTACCGCGGCGGCACTGGGCCACTGCAGCGGCGGCAGTGCTTCTCCCTTCGTCTGGATAATGCTGTTTAGGCCCCCCGAAGTTCCGGTATTCGCGAAAAGGCCCTATTTTGTCCGAAATTCACAGAAAATGCATACAAACTCCAAATCGAGGTTGTGATATACCATTGGAAAGGTAATGGAGTCTACTTTACATAAAAAAAAGTTCGGGGATAGGTCACTTTGAAAAGTTTTGCGGTATTCGCGATAAAAGCCGATTTCATCGCCTTTTTCGCCTTTGGAAATTCATAATAAATTCGTTTTAAATCCAGAAATTATGTGTGATATACCGTTGGAAAGCTATTGACCTCTATTATCCATGAAAAATATTTAAAAATTGTTTCGGTGCCCCGATTCCAAAGTCAAATCTTGGTCAAACTGGTCAAACCTGGGATTCCCGGGAAGTTCTGGGAACCTCCGGGAGCTCCCAGGAGCTGACGTTTTCGCTCGATTCTCTTTAAAAACTTATTTTAATACTTTTCTAATGATTCCGGTGAATTCGGACAATTTTGGTCAAACTTGGTCAAACTCTGGTCAAACCTGGTCAAACCTTGGTCAAACCGGTCAACGGGGACTTTCGGGGAACTTCCGGGACTTCCGGGGGTCTCTGGGAGCTGACGATTTCATCCGATTTTTCTTAAAAACTCATTTTATCACTTTTCTTACGACGTAGCATGTTTTCATAACTTTGGGACCAAATTTGGGAGCTTTCGGGCTTTCAGGGGCATTTTGGTCATTCTGAGCATTCTGAGAGATAGAGCTGACTTCCGAGAGTCCTTTTGAGTCTTTTACGATCATTGCGAACCACCAAGCTATAGGTCTCCTAAATCTGATAGCCGACAAAATGGGGTGTCTACATAGGTGGTGGAAGATGTAACACCTGTAATTTTCTTTTCATTAATAATATCAGTTTTTTGAATTTCTATATTGGACCGACTATATTATTATATTATTATTTGAATTATGTGACGGTATGGACGTATTGTAGTATTATCATATTAGACTGTAGTAACTGTACCGACTCGACCGTAATAAGAATTAACGTAGTCCCGTACCCAGACCCAGACAATAGAAACAATACCCGTTTGCACGTAAATCGAGACCGACACGTATATCGAGAAAATTATGCACGTAAACTGAGAAAGTGGCACACAATCCAAGGTGGGCCCACATGGCCGGCCATGTGGCAGCCACATGCAACCCTCTTGGACAAATGTCCACTAGTAGGACACATGTCATGGCATATGGCATATACACATGCCACATGACACCTAGCTCCTAGGATTTCTATATAAGCATGCATATAGCATGCATTATACACACTTTGTCTCTATGACCAGCACTTAAAATCTATGAGAGAGAGCTGGAGTTTTAATTCTTAAGAGAAAGAAGAGAAGAAGTCACCATTGAAGTTGAAGTTCAAGCTCCATCAAGCTCAAGAACAACATCAAGCTTTGGTGAGTAAATTGTGAGTAATTGTAAGTAATCTAACTCAATTTGGAACACCTATAATATGTACTAATGTTTAGTAGAAGTTTGATGTTGTTGTGTTGAAGTTTTCATGACATGCAAGACAAATCCATAAATCTGAGAAATTGAAACTCTCAGCAGAACATAGTTTAGTACAGTGAATGTTTTGTGCAGTTCAAAAATCCGAATTAAGTTAGGTTTTTTTATGGTAAAAGCTAACTCATATATCTACAAATAACTCTTCTATAGCTCAGTCTAGAAATCACTCCTTCATGGGTGAAATGCATGTACAACGCAGTGTTATAAATCTGAGAAACTGAAACTCTCAGCAGAACATAGTTTAATGACCGTTGGAAAGTTCATACCCAAACTATAAGTATATTGTATGGCATGATTATTGCGATGATAACTGATCAGGAAAGTTTCCATTGTAATTATCTTGAGAGGAAAACGGAATGTCGGACGTATAGCGAAATATTAACGGTTATAAATGGATGATATTAATGAACTAAACTACGAAACGTGCGAACACGTAAAATAATGATAAAACCTTCGATAATAGATTTAATGTGAATAAGGGACATTGGGCCTCGTTTCTAGTCGTGTGACTACCGGTCAAAGTTGATTTGTGAACTTTCGTGTTGTGTTTGGATATTTCTTGCAAAATTGGTCTTTCGGTAATTCCATGGTGTCGATTGGTGAGTTATGTTTTGTTCCTTGATCTGAGGATCGGCATGACGTGTTCGGTTAAGTGCGGATGACCTGAGGATCGTCGTGACGTGTTCGATCAAGTGGTTGATTATTTTTCCACACCGTTGGACTGAGGATCGGCATGACGTGTTCGGTTATGTACGGGTGACCTGAGGATCGGCATGACGTGTTTGTCCAAGTGATTATTAATTTCCCGTACCCTTGGTCTGAGGATCGGCATGACGTGTTCGGTAACGTGCGGGCGACCTGAGGATCGGCATGACGTGTTCGACCAAGAGATTGTTAATGTCCCGCACACTTATGCCATTTGGGTGATAGTTTGAATGCCATTTGGGCGACAGTTTGAGTGCCAGTTGGGCGACAGTTAACTATTCATTGTTGAGTGTTGTACTTTCTTGACCAGTAAATGCGTTTGGAGTTAAGTCTTCTTTCAGTCAATGTCATTGGTCAGTTCAGTTCTGGGTTAAGTTTCAAAAGGAATGATTGGGTTTAAATGAGACATGGTTTTGAGAATAAGAAAAGACGAACAAGACATAGTATCGAGAATAAGAAATGATGAACGAGATATGGTTTCGGGAAATAAGAAGAGATGTAGAATAACTTACCTTAAGTGGTGGTAACCTTAAGGGGGCCCTCACTTAGCTTAACCGCTAACGGCTTTTCATGCCGCTGGACCTTCCACGTCCAGCCTTTGCAGGTCTAGACGGAGCCGACTGCTATCAAGATGCTGACTATACTACTGAAGACTATGCTGGTGAAGATTACTACGAGGAAGGCTACGGTTTCGCCAGCTGAAGACTTTGGAGTTTTTCTTTTGTTATAGTTCTGTTACTATTATGTTAGTGATGTAATAGTTTAGCTGGTCTTGTAATATGTATCTTTTGGATATCTTTTTTTTGGCCTGTAATATACTAATGATGTAAGACTTGGATGTTTTAAATTTCTGCTTCCGCTGAACTTAGTCACTTTCCCATATCACATTATTGGTATAAGCATGTTTGGACAATCAGGTGACACTCACAACCAGTCACGTGTCTACGAACCCATAAAGAAAATTTATTTTTCCCTATTTTTGGTACTTCGGGGCGTGACACCTTGACACACATCCGATAGGATGCTTCATATACCAAATCATGGTACGAGATCAAGGGTGATCACACAGCCCCATGATGACTTGACCGACGGGGTTGCCCCGAGCCTCCAAGGTCATAGTTCCGTGCAATCGACTGGCTGGACATGCAAGTGAAATGCAACAGGCACACAAAGATTAATTAATTTGATTAAAATGATATTTTTCAAGTCTAATCCTCAAGCGAACCCAAAATCAAAATTCCTGGTCTGCGAAACCAGAGATTCTGGGTTCGATCCCCAGCAGAGTCGCCAGATTGTGGATATCGCATTTTTCTTACCCACAGCTTTTCTTTTAAAGTTCTTTTAAATTTCAAATTCAAAACAAATGAGTCGTCACTTAATTTTTAAAAGGAAAAATTAAGAAACCATTTTGAAAGGAAACTGATCGTTTGCGAATCCAAAGATTAACTAGATCCGGGGATTATGGAATGAGAGAGGAAGGAGCCCGTCAGACTAAAACACCCTCTCTCATCCTATCTTGTGATAGGCCTCTACTCAACATCCTTTTAATCAAATTTATTAATCTAAGCACGCCCTCAACTAATATATATACATATACATCACAAAAGCATGTCCAAAGGGTGTAAAATTGCTAATGACAAAATATCATTCATAAACAACATATTTCAAGTAGCAAGCAATATGATATGCAATAAGGAACAAGAGAACTTACCCGGGATCCAGCAGCGATATTAAACGTGCAATGCATACAAACAAAAGAAAATCCTAATAAAGTCTCTAATCACATATACATATAAGGCAAGCTTCTAATTCTAAGGTGTCGCGCATGAGGTTGAAAAATCAATAAAATCAAGAAATAAAAATAAATTAAAGGGGGTCCTAGAAATCATACCTTAATAGCGCTACAAAACAAAGGGTTAGTCCACATGCTTCACATAATAATATGATATCAAACAATCAATCCTAATTTTCTAGCTTAGATCTAGCAAGCATGAAATCCAACTTTATCCAATTACTAGTTCTAATTATAAGTGTTAATGTACATGAATGAATATGAACAAGGATAAGACATGGATTTATTCATTAATTTGGATCACTTAGCCTCTGGACTTAAGCCTAATTAATTGTTATTAAGATATGGTTTAAGCCCTAAGTCATAGGAGAATCATTTGGGCCATTATTTACAAAGTTGGCCAAATGTGTCATAAAATTCTAAAAATTACAGAGAGCAGACCAGAACTTTAAAAAAAGAAAAAGCATGCTTCCCATGGTTTGATGTCGGTGAATTTTGGACACAAGATGCCTCTGTGAGTCTAGTTTCCAAATCAAAAAGAAAATCAAAGTTTCAATGGTTAGATTTCGAACCAAAAATCTTTGATCAAAAATAGTTTGTGAACTTATTGTTTTCATTTGTCAAGTTCAACTTTTATTTGTTAACCCCAACTATTAAACCATGAAGTTGGGTTTAAACCAAACCACTTCTTCTACCATTTGATGGTCATTGGAGATCAAGACATGACTAAAACTCATGAGTTTTCAAGGAATATAAGGAGACTCCATGAAAACTCAAGCGTAGAGGACCCAAACCATGGTAGGGGTTTGGATTCATCTACTTGTTCTTACTAAAATGATGATCAACTTTAAATCTCATGTGAATCATAAACTTACATGAGATTCAAAATATCAAACTCAAGAGCTTTCAATAGAGATATTGAAGATCTCCAAGAATCTCAAGAGAAAAGTATAAACAAAAAAGAGGAAATGAAATCAAGGAAACTAAGAGAGCAAGTGCTCTAAATCCATAAAAGAAAACTAACAAGATTAGAGTATCACCTCCAACTATCCTCAAACTTCTATATTTTGAAGGTCTTCCAAGCTCTTCTTTAAACTCTCCTCCCAATCTTCTCTCTTCTACCCAAATGTTCTTCTTTCAAAAGTTCTCCTAAACTCCCCTCAAAATCCCCCAATATTTTTTTGGTCTATCTCTTCCCCCTCTTCCTTGCATGTGTTCCTCCCCTTTTATAGGCAAAATTGCCAAGTATTTTCAGTGAATTCGGAGTAAAAGACAGGTGTAATCATCCCATTTGGTGGTACAATACGTACTTCCTAAAATTAGACAGACTGCTGCCCAGGGCGGCATTCAAAAGTTATTCGCGACAGTCCGTGGCTGCCGCCGCGACACTCCGCGACTGCCGTCGCGGCACTCCGCGACTACCGTCGCGGCATTCCGTGACTGCCGCGCGGCTCTCAATGAGTGCCGCGGAAAATTATTGATTGCCATTTTTTTTCGTCAACCTTACTTTATCAGATTTTTGTTTTTATCCGCCTACACATACGTATTGTACCACAAAATACGGACTTTAAAAGCAAACGACAGTCAAAAAATGTCGGCACTCAGTAAGTGCCGGGTCGGCACTCACTGGATGCCGTTCGGCACTCATTGAGTGCCGCTCGACACTCACTGAGTGCCGCGGTATACTTCCGTGGCCGTTTTCTGTTGAACTTCCCTTTTTAGGTCTTTTCTTTCTTTCCTTTTTCTTTAAAGAAACTTATTCTTGAAGATCTTTTCCGAAAATGGTGTTTTACACCTGAATTCTCCTAAATACCTGGTATTTTCTTCTTCCTGTGAAATTTTATCGCGTTTGGAGAATTTTCTGAAGAGCTTGGAATACTTCGAATCTTTTCGGTCCTTATCATCATCGGACGTGGAGGTGACGCTCTCCTAAATTCGACGGTCGGTCAAAATTGGGGTGTCTACACACCTCGCACTCAGTAATTGCATTCTAGTCGCATCCTATTAAGAGAAGATAGTAGCATGGTATGCACGAGTCTTATATGCAGTAGGGATGGGGAAGCCAGTCTTCTTGCCTCGCCTTTATATTGACTTCATGATCCACCACACCTGCTACATCGCTGCCAAGAAGCACTTGAAAGGAGCTTGGGCTATCCATCGGGTTGTTGCTCAGGTAGGACTTCCCCAGCTCCCTACTAATAAGGTTCAGACTTCTTCCAGCCATTTTAGAGAGACGACCTCCCATCATTTAGATCCCCAGAAAAGAAATCAAAAAGGGAAAGGCAAAGAAAAATTTATAGCAAAGAAGAAGAGGAGTGGAGGCACCGATACAGAGGGTGCAGATTTTGGGAGCCTTCTGAGGCTGAGGAACCCGAGTCCGATGATGAGAGAGATCCTATTGAGGAGGTTGAGAGATTCGAGCTGAGACAGCGGTCTCAGGCTCCGGTCTGGGGAGAGTCTTCTTCCGTGTCTCTCCAAACTCTCCACACATTGTTTATCAAGGAAAGGGAGGCACGGATACGACTTGAGGGTAAGGTTGATCACTTGGTTACTTAGTTGGACACACTACGGTTCAGTTGGGGGTCGCTCAATCGTTGCATACATCTTCACACCCCTCGGCTGCACCACCCACTTCCGATCCTTCACCATCTGCACCATCCACCACTATACCCTCATCATCTATAGACCTACAGCCACCCTTTGATCCAGCTGCTCCATCCACGTCGACAGCACCGCTGATTCTCTCTGAGACGTCCCTACCTCCACCACCTCTAGTTGTGTCAGTTCCTTCTGAGACTATTCCTTCGGACACGACTGTGAGTGACCCAGTGCCGGCTCCTGCTATTGCTGAGGATGGAGGTACTGATGCTTCAGATACGCCGATCGAGATCTTATCTGATGTGGCCGATGCTTAGTTATTCATGCTAGTTGAGAGTACGAGAGTTCCGTTGTATTTATTTTCTTTTTGTTTTCTCTCTCCTCTCTCTCAGTACCTTTTGGTGGACATTTGGACATTATGATCACTGTCTGTACTAGTATTGTTCTATGTTTCCAATAATTGGTAGTGTGATATCCATGGATCCTATTTTGTATTGTTATATGTATTGATCTTGGTTGCTTGGAGATTGTATGCTTTAATTACAGGTTGCTATGATTGTTGTTATTGCTTTGCTTCTATCAGGTGTTATCCATCTACTTTCATTTGAAAATCAACTTTTGAGGACATTGTTATTTTTAGTTGGGGGTGGGATGTAGATAGATATTCACCTGTACATGTTCCCACTTAGAACTATGGATAATTTCATTGCAATTATCATACAATCTCAATTAAAATTAGAAAATTTGAATAAATTTGAAAATTTTGAAAAATTTTGATATATTTTGAACTTAGATGATAGAATAGCTTCAAACATCCACTCCTGCTTAGCTGTTATGAAGCAATGACATATTCATATTACTCTCATCCTTTTATGAATTAAGTTCATGCGTTTTTCTAGTATCACTAGGATGATTGCATGTGTTGACCCTTCATGTATCCAACATCCATATGCACTAGTTGATAGCTATGTAGAAAATCTAAAAATGAATTAATACTACTATTGTGCTAAAAGAACAAGTAGTGAAACTAATTACCCTTAGTGAGAATTTGATCCAGTCTTCGTTTCTGAGGGAATTGTCACATAAACTCGAACTATTTTCCTTGATTTGTAAAAGTTCGTTGAAATAGTCTCAATTAATTTTTCCTTTTGGATGTTTATTAGAGGAGAACGTTCAAGATCTACCAACTAAACTCAATGAACATTGCAATGCAAGAACTAAGAACTTAAGAAAATGATTTAAGCCATTGCTACCCATTTCCACCACTATCCATATCCCTTTACCTACAGTTAAAGAAGTTATTTCGTCTCTAAACCCACACTGATTAAATATTCCCAATTCTATTACGAGAATACAAGCTCCTAACCTTATACCTTGACCCCGATGGACCTTAGTGCACATTCAATATGACTAAATTGTCAAAGTATGTGATTGAAGGAGAGTGTGGGAGATAAAAAAAATAAAAAGAAAAGAAGAAAAAAGGGGAATATGAAAGGATGAAAGTTGGTTGGAGAAGTGAAAAGAATAAAATGAGATGATAAGCTCCATCACATGCTAAGATGAGCATTTTCTTTCTCATCATCTTTGTTTACGATATAAAAACCCAAAAATCTCAAGTCTTAATGATTCTTAACAAATTAGTTTGAACATGAACGTGTGAATTGAGTTATCCACGGTATTTTACTCCTCTAGTAAGTAGTATCCTATTCATGAGACTATACACTCTAAATGTTCATTTTTCATAGAGTCAAATATGAAAGCATTAGTAACCAGAATATCACTCTTATCAAAGCTTTCATACATGAGCGATCATTATTAAGCAAGTTTCTAAGAAATGTCCTTTTATGAGTGTAAACCAATGTGAGATTTGAGTGGAAACTACAAGTTCTGAAAGTACGATAGTCTAAATAACTCTAAATAAGGTTCAACGCATAGCTGTTAACTTCAGACACACATGGATACATAACTGCAATACATATGTTATATCTATCTTGGTGAAGTGAGGAGCATGTGGTCTTTCATGGTTTGATTGAGGTTAATATGTATTTGTAGGGCTAAGTTAATAGTTCAATAGGAGGGAATGTTTAAAAGTTTTTCTATATCCTTTTGAATTTAAAATGGAGAATTTTGTGGGTATATTCACTATAAACCCTCACGAGACAACACTCGTCCACTAGGGGGAACCTAGGGGTTTAACGGCTTGTTGCATTTGCTAAATGCAACCACGATTCCTGCGAAAGTGAGTTAGGAGTTATCTCTTTCTACTGAGGTTAGTTTGTTTTAGTTTATTTAATTTTCTTTTAGTCTTTGTAGTAGTAGTTTAGCTTGTTTTCATTGTCGCTTTATCGTTAGGGACTAGCAATAAGCTAGTTGGGGGTTGTGACAAGTAGGGATATTTATAGAATACAACAGCGCTAAAATAATTAAAAAAAAATATACTGATTTAGTTTACAATTCCCCATTTTTTCTGCAATTTGGATTACAAATCAGTTTATGTACAATATGATGAATCTATGATAAGTTGTGTTGTTTTAACCGTTATTTATGCAGATTGATGTTTTGCTGTGTCCAGGAATGAATAACAGATAAAGGATAAAGTTGGATTACAAGCAAGGCAATTAAAAGCTGAAATGTTGAGTTCGAGCGATCTAGGATCATTCAAGCGATCGAGTGTTCGATCGATCGACTCAAGTTCAAGCGCTCGAGTAATTCAATGTTCAAGCGATTGAAGGACGTTAGATCGATCGAACATGGCTTATATCAGAATTGACACGCGTGCAGCAAAGACGTATTTTGCAACCCTAGCCTTAGGTTTTTCTATATATACTAGTTATATTCACGTCCCAAAGGACGCCTAACTTTTGTTTTAATAGTTTATAGAGAGGAAGGAGAGTTTGTTTTGGTTTTGTAGGGTTAAACTTTGATATTGCTTGATTTTCTTGGAGGTTTCAGTTTTCAATACAAGTGTTCTTCGTCTCAGATTTCATATTATTGTTATCTACATTTTATTAGTTCAATCTTATAGTTTAATCTGTTATAACTGTAGTATTTCACAGTGTTAGTGGTAAAATCCATAATTTTCGTAGTTTACATGTTTAAATCATAACCAAACGTAGCCTTAATGAACCTTCACGTCAAAAACCAATCTAAGACACCCCAGACTATGTCTGAGTAGTCCTAGAGTTAAGAGATCATGATGAAATAGTGATCTCTAGCCTCTGCCATGCAGTAGTATAAAACCTGTGTTCGATCGATCGAAGTTAGTTCGATCGATCAAAACAGAGATACAGTCAAGCGATCGAAGACATTTCGATCGATTGAGAGATGATGATGTTCGATCGATCGAGAGTGCATCGATCGATTGAACCTTCAGATTCTTGAGATGGTCCTTTGCAGTATTCCTAGACTTTCTATTTTTGAGATTTGTTATCAAACTGTCCCCATATGCTCAGTTTGTCAAAGCAATTGCTGAATTTTAAGCCTTAAGGCATTTTTCTTCAATAACTTTTGCAAACCACTTTGAATGCTAATACCATTCAGAGTACGAGTCCTAACTATTGTTTTAAATCGCCTTCATGTATTTTAAAATCAACTGTGATGATATAGTCCCGGCTATGAAAGGACTATTGAATCTTTATCTTTAGAACAGAATACTGTAGAGAGACGTACTCCATAGAGCTTAATGAAATTGCATGGTAGATGGCAAGGTCACTGTGGATTTGTGTAATCCCAACGTTCCCCTTTCATAAAGATAAACCGTTTTAAAATATCGTTTTAGTTAATTAGTTAATCATTAGCTTAATTTAGTTGCTTTAATTTTAGTAGTTGTTAATTGTGGAACTTCGTATTCTACACCTTTCTTTAAAAATTGAATGTTTTATTCTTTTGAGTTTAATCTAAGTAACTAGCTTCACACCTTCTCTGTGGGATCGACCTGGTCCTATCCAGTACTACTTGCACGTCTACCTACACTTGGGTATAACACACAAGCGCACACAGAAGATTTTCGTGTCAATCATCATCATCATCATCATCATCATCATCATCATCTATTTGAAGTTTTGATCATTGTAAGTATTATAACTCACACATAATGTGTTCATATACATATATATAAGCAGTAATTATGTTGCATGTTGTTATTGAACAAGATTTAGCTCAAGAACATTCATAATCTTCATCTAATTAGTTTTGATTCTTTAGTGAGTACTATAATTCATACATAATGTGTATATGTACATGTATAATATGTTTAGATGTTGC
The DNA here is from genome assembly GCA_033977485.1 of Hydrangea macrophylla. Taxonomy (NCBI): domain Eukaryota; kingdom Viridiplantae; phylum Streptophyta; class Magnoliopsida; order Cornales; family Hydrangeaceae; genus Hydrangea; species Hydrangea macrophylla. The sequence continues at coordinate 39,537,858 of CM066990.1, forward strand.
ATGCATGTGCTGCTTTGAGATATTGAAGTTTTATATGTTTAAATTGTAGTTATGTTACTAATTATCAAAGTCTTCTAGAAAACTACAGAACCTAAGCGCTCTAGCCCGGAGCGCTCGAGTGGTTTGAGCGCTCGAGCTTTGCAATATTTTGGAAATTTTTTGTTTTCTTATTGAATTATAAAATGAAATATTTTGGAAATTAATTCTATATTGTTCTAGAACAGAATGATTTGTTTACGACGATTAATAAAATGTGTCAGGATGAATGACTAATGGTGTAACAATTATGAATACGCGAATAATGTACCCAAAAGATAAGTGTGCTAACAGACATATGAGACATGGTTGTGCTGCATGGTTGGGTTAAATAACCTCAACGGTTGTTCTATGTGTGGTTGCATTTATCCAGTGACCTTAACGGTCTTGTCGTCAGTGTGTCGTGTGGAATCGGAAGTCCAGATCGTGATGTGTTCTGTGTGTTGTTGAGTTAGGGCCAATTGTGGGCTAGGCAATTGAGTTAGGGCCAAAGTGGGCTAGGTGATTGTGTTGTGGCCGAATGGAGCTTACGTATGTGTTTGAGGTCAAATTTGGCATGATGTGTTGTGTGTCGTGTGTGACGGAAGCTAGTACCGTCAGTTCAATGTTGTTATGGTTATTGTTGGGATTATATCACATGTGGGATAATCCCATTAATTTAGGATTGTGATTTGGCTTAGATTCTTATTGTGATTTGGTTTCCTAGCCTTTTATGATAGAGTTGTATTACTTGTTCAACAAGTAGTAGGTTGTAAGCTCTATATAAAGGGAAGTTGTATACGAATTTAGGTAAGCCCTTGGTGTACCAAGTTGGGGTTCTCCCCTCATGGGGATGCATGGTCTAGGGTGAGAGAGATATTAATCACTAGGGTTTTCTATGAGGGTTGTTCACAATGATAGGGATGTGAGGTAGGGATGGGTGTTTCTTTAACTCTATGATTTGTCTAGATTATAGTGATTATGTCAGGTTCTTTGGGGTATTGAGTGAGGAGAGTACAAGGGTCTTGTATTTGGGTTATGGGATTTAATCCATGTAACTTGTATCATGTTTTAGTCAATAGTGAAGGAATGTATCTTTGAGGTGTAAACGTAGGCAAGTGTTTGGCGGAACCACGTAGATATCTGTGTGTCTTTTCATTGGTGTGCATGTTTAATTACTGCTCATGTGTATGTGTTTATTTAGAGAATTTGATTCTGCGTGTTAAATTCCCAACAAGTGGTACCAGAGCTATGGTTGTCAGATTATAGTGACAGAGGCACACGATGGCAATGGAGATTAGCAGCATGGTGGTTAAAAAAGATAACACAGGATGAAGGAAAAAAAAAGGAATAAGTGAACATGTTAGTAACATGGTGACAGTGGTCATGGTCATGGTCATGGTCCCATGAATGATAGGCTTCATATTTGTTTTTTTTAAGTTTGTCATGGTAAATTATTCCATGTGGTATGATGTAGCGAAACTTGAATCATGATTGGTTGGAATTTCAAGGAGCTTGTGGGGATAATCTATGTTGCTTGAAATTTGGGTCAGAGATGGTTCCTAAGGTTTTTGGGCACTGCTGATTTATCTGCACGAATTGGAATTTATTTTTCTTGGTGATAGATCTTATACATATATAGTAGCAGGTTGGGATCTAGGGCCGAAAAATAATTTTAATGCTACTGTGATTGTAGCAGGTTGCGTATGGTGGAGAGGTTTTCACATTCCACTCATACGGGCACTTCTCTTGGGTTGTTAGATTTCAGGTACAGTAAGTATGTGCTTTTGGAGAAAATAATTAGATGGGTTCCAAGAAGACGGGGGCAAACACAAGCGTAATTATCCGATAGAGGTAGTTGTTAGGTTACTACACGTAGGAACGTTGATCAAATATTTTTGGAGCAGGCTCACTATTTGGGTGATGTGATATTGATCCCAAAGTTGCAGAGGAAGCTAATATTATTGCTTAAATCACACACGGCAGTTGAGAGAAGTATGGATGGTTTATGTCATCTGCTTGGTAGAGTTGTACTCCCAAGTCCTCGATAAAAAATTCTTATATAAGTGAGTGCGTGGATGGTTTGTTCACGGTTCAGACAATGGTGAGGGGAAATCCTGTTGGGGAAAAAGAGGGGTCGAGGCTCTTCCCTGGTAGAGTTAATGGATATAATTAACTTCGGGCTTGCTCATGTATTGGCCGAGGTCTGATGAATCAGAGGTGTTGAGACCAAGTTGATTCGGGGTGCACACGCTAGTACGGAAGTGGGTCAATGGCAAACGGTTACAAAGTCGTCAGCTTTGTGGGTGCTCCGGTTGAGGGGGTGTTGAACATGTGTGATAGAATGATTGGGCAGTTTTCCCACAAGTGATACAGGGGGGTGATTTTTGGGATTATATCACATGTGGGACAATCCCATTAATTTAGGATTGTGATTTGGCTTAGATTGCTATTGTGATTTGATTTCCTAGCCTTTTGTGATAGAGTTGTATTACTTGTTCAACAAGTAGTAGGTTGTAAGCTCTGTATAAAGGGAAGTTGTATAAGAATTTAGGTAAGCCCTTGGACACCAAGTTGGGGGTCTCCTCTCATGGGGGTGCATGGTCTAGGGTGAGAGAGATATTAATCACTGGGGTTTTCTGTGAGGGTTGTTCACAATGATATTATGATAGGGATGTGAGGTAGGGATGGGTGTTTTTTAATCTCTGTGATTTGTCTAGATTATAGTGATTATGTCAGGTTCTTTGGGGTATTGAGTGAGGAGAGTACAAGGGTCTTGTATTTGGGTTATGGGATTTAATCCATGTAACTTGTATCATGTTTTAGTCAATAGTGAAGGAATGTATCTTTGAGGTGTAAACGTAGGCAAGTGTTTGGCGGAACCACGTAGATATCTGTGTATCTTTTCATTGGTGTGCATGTTTAATTACTGCTCATGTGTATGTGTTTATTTAGAGAATTTGATTCTGCGTGTTAAATTCCCAACAAGTGGTACCAGAGCTATGGTTGTCAGATTATAGTGACAGAGGCACACGATGGCAATGGAGATTAGCAGCATGGTGGTTAAAAAAGATAACACAGGATGAAGGAAAAAAAAAAAGGAATAAGTGAACATGTTAGTAACATGGTGACAGTGGTCATGGTCATGGTCATGGTCCCATGAATGATAGGCTTCATATTTGTTTTTTTTTAAGTTTGTCATGGTAAATTATTCCATGTGGTATGATGTAGCGAAACTTGAATCATGATTGGTTGGAATTTCAAGGAGCTTGTGGGGATAATCTATGTTGCTTGAAATTTGGGTCAGAGATGGTTCCTAAGGTTTTTGGGCACTGCTGATTTATCTGCACGAATTGGAATTTATTTTTCTTGGTGATAGATCTTATACATATATAGCAGCAGGTTGGGATCTAGGGCCGAAAAATAATTTTAATGCTACTGTGATTGTAGCAGGTTGCGTATGGTGGAGAGGTTTTCACATTCCACTCATACGGGCACTTCTCTTGGGTTGTTAGATTTCAGGTATAGTAAGTATGTGCTTTTGGAGAAAATAATTAGATGGGTTCCAAGAAGACGGGGGCAGACACAGGCGTAATTATCCGATAGAGGTAGTTGTTAGGATACTACACGTAGGAACGTTGATCAAATATTTTTGGAGCAGGCTCACTATTTGGGTGATGTGATATTGATCCCAAAGTTGCAGAGGAAGCTAATATTATTGCTTAAATCACACACGGCAGTTGAGAGAAGTATGGATGGTTTATGTCATCTGCTTGGTAGAGTTGTACTCCCAAGTCCTCGATAAAAAATTCTTATATAAGTGAGTGCGTGGATGGTTTGTTCACGGTTCAGACAATGGTGAGGGGAAATCCTGTTGGGGAAAAAGAGGGGTCGAGGCTCTTCCCTGGTAGAGTTAATGGATATAATTAACTTCGGGCTTGCACATGTATTGGCCGAGGTCTGATGAATCAGAGGTGTTGAGACCAAGTTGATTCGGGGTGCACACGCTAGTACGGAAGTGGGTCAATGGCAAACGGTTACAAAGTCGTCAGCTTTGTGGGTGCTCCGGTTGAGGGGGTGTTGAACATGTGTGATAGAATGATTGGGCAGTTTTCCCACAAGTGATACAGGGGGGTGATTTTTGGGATTATATCACATGTGGGACAATCCCATTAATTTAGGATTGTGATTTGGCTTAGATTGCTATTGTGATTTGGTTTCCTAGCCTTTTGTGATAGAGTTGTATTACTTGTTCAACAAGCAGTAGGTTGTAAGCTCTGTATAAAGGGAAGTTGTATAGGAATTTAGGTAAGCCCTTGGACACCAAGTTGGGGGTCTCCTCTCATGGGGGTGCATGGTCTAGGGTGAGAGAGATATTAATCACTGGGGTTTTCTGTGAGGGTTGTTCACAATGATAGGGATGTGAAGCAGGGATGGGTGTTTTTTAATCTCTGTGATTTGTCTAGATTACAGTGATTATGTCAAGTTCTTTGGGGTATTGAGTAAGGAGAATACAAGGGTCTTGTATTTGGGTTATGGGATTTAATCCATGTAACTTGTATCATGTTTTAGTCAATAGTGAAGGAATGGATCTTTGAGGTGTGGACGTAGGCAGGTGTTTGACCAAATCACGTAGATATATGTATGTCTTTTCATTGGTGTGCGTGTTTAATTACTGCTCATGTGTGTGTGTGTGTGTGTGTGTGTTTATTTGGGGGAATTTGATTCCGCTTGTTAAATTCCCAACAGTTATGGGCAGAAGCTAGTACTGCTAGTGTTGTGGGCGTGAGTTGACAAGAGATAGTACTATCAGTTGTGAGTTATTGGCATGGTGGATTCGTGTGCATTGCATTGCATTGTCATAGTTGCATAATCGATAAGGATGTCAGATTTGGGTAAGGATCTGCGTAACGTCTCAATAACTTTTCAGTGATAACGTAAACGGTGTATATGTTCATATTGTGTTTGGTTTGTAGTATTTCACTCAGCTTTCAGTTGATGGTGTGTGGCCTTGGACATCCGTGTTGAGCTGTTGTAGTTCTAGATATTGGAGATGTTATTCCGCTGGGCAAGTACCGTGAAGAGGTGAACGTCGACTAGGAAGGTTGGGACTTTGCCAGCTGAGGAGGCGTCCACGTTGTTACAGTTGTTTGTTCTCGTTAGGAAATTTCTATTATATATCTTTTTGATGTTATTTTTCGACCATTTGGCCTTTAGACTTCTGTTTCTTTTGTATTAAGATGATTGTAATAATTAGTATATATTATGGAGGATTGTAAGACTCTGATATTGCATCCGCTGAACTTAGAACATTTCCACTGCTATTATTACTCTGATAGCTTATTTCATTGGTATTTGGACAATCATGCGATATGTAACTTGTTACGAGCCTACGGGTCCGATAAGGAAGCTTACTTCTTGTAATTATCGCAACGCCGGGGCGTGACACCAAGTCACAATGAGGTGTAGCTTTTGGTAATTGTAGGATAAACCAATTGGTCATATTGTATTGTAAGCAAGTCCCAATGAGGTGTTGGTTCTATCTAATTGGTTCCATTTGTTATTAGAACACTATTTAGGTATCTCCCCAGTATCGTCTATAAGTTTAATTAAGTTCAGAAATTAAGAACCTTTATTTATCTATATGTATAGAAATCTACCCAAAAATCCCTCCTTATCAATCTTTTTTGGAATATGTCCATTCCATATTAGTTTATATTGATAGTTCCTAACCAAACTGAACTTTGTTGTTATCAGTTCATAACCCCCAATATTTTGCTATCTAGATGATCTTTTTACCCCTGTATATATATATATATATATAGAAGCCAGTACATGGCTATTTGTATACTCATTAAATGATTGTTTAATGATATGCACATATTATGCATAACCAAATATGGGTATGGAATTCCATATTTATAGGATTGCACAATTGTAGGGGTGAATATAAAATCTCATAATTTAGGGGGTTGTTACCTGTATCACATTATTGTATCTTGATTAGCTTGCAATATCTTCTGTCATTCAATTGTCTCGAGAGTATAAACTGTAATATTTTCTGCCATAAAATTTACCATTGGTTTTTAACTTTTCATTAATGAGACACCCACATCTCCAACCACACCTCCAACCACATCCTTGCTTTAAATGCATGTACCATGTGCTATGTAAGTGGTGCACAGAAAAGTGTGAGCACAGGGTACATGCATTTAAAGCATACGATGTGGTTGGAGGTATTGTTGGAGATGTGGGTGTATCATTGTTGTTAACATTTATACTTACTGGCAAGAAAAATAACACCTGGAGAGTTAGAGAGCTATATTAAGGGGTTGAAAAATAGAGTGTACAACTATCACAAATGCTTGGAATTGTTTTGGGTTTGCATGGTTGGAATGAAAAATAGAGTGTAAAATTTATCACTGATTAAAAACTTTTATACTTGATCACTGAAATAATCACATGTGCAGATTTACAAATTATCACACACATCGCCTGTAGGGTTTGAACTGTTGTAATAAAAAATCGAGTGTAAAATTTACCATAGACTTTGGGAAAAATTATCACAGATACATGTTTACAAATTATCACAGATGCATGTTTACAAATTATCACAAATGCAGGGTTTGCATTTGTTGAAATGATAAATTCAATGTAAAATTTACCACAGATGCATGGTTACAAAATATCACACATGCAGGGTTAGCATTGTTCAAATGAAAAACTCAGTGTAGAATTTACCACAGACTTGTAACTTATCACAATCAGTGAAAAAATTAACCCAACAAGATTTACAAAGATATCGCAATCCACTATAATAAATAGTTGGTAAGTGTTCTCGGAAAATCATTAAGAAGTCAAGGAGTTAGGAGTATTTTTTTGTTCCTTACAATATGAAAGTCACCAATACAAGTGGTATTTTTTTTTCTTTAAACAGCAAGCAAATTCATTGATGAGCCAAGAAGGCCACAAAAAATATACCCACCAAACTGAAGCTAACTGGATCTCCCAAACAAAAACAAGAATTCAATCCACAGAATACACAAAGAACCTGACCAAAAGGAAAAAATAAAATTAATAAATAAAAACAAATAGAAAACACCTAAAGACTAAAGTGCAGAGATCCAAAGCTTGCGAGAATCTCCCCAAAATAGACGATGCTACCATGAAAAAAAATAAATAACCAAAAGCACCATAAAATAACCCACATCAAATGAAGATGCAAGAAAGGAACTAAACATTTTTTCGTGCAGCAACCCATAAAACTGATTTTGAAACCACCAAAGACCAAACTAATAGCAACCCAAAATTAGTGAAGACCACATCAACTTTGAATCAACAAAGAGAATAACAGCAACTCAGTATCAGCATAAAGAGACCACGGAGAAAGCACACCCAATAGAACTTCAAGCAATGACCCAAAATTTAGCAAAATATGGTTTATGTACTCATGTATATACAGAGAGAGATAGAGAGAGAGAGAGAGAGAGAGAGAGAGAGAGAGAGAGAGGGTTGAGAGGATATAGTGTATATATAAGCTTTTTAATAATTATATATACATAAATAGATAATAGCATGATTTGGGTTTTTTCAAACCTAAATTTGAAACCCCTAATTTTCAAATGACTTAATTATAGCAAGATTTAATAGGGCATTTGTGTATTATATATATTTATGGGCCTAACACGAAAAACTTTGTTGGATTGGACCTATTTCAAAAAAAGGTGCACTAAGTTGGATTTAATACTACTTAACCCTATTTTTATAGGTACAAATATTTTGCATTGAAAAGGCACTAAGGAGTGTGCTCATGTACGGGTATACATCTCAAGAAAAACAGGAGAACTTAATTTTGTGTCTATTTAGCCTTAATTTTGAGTATATGAGTGAGACTAGACAATGTGATATTGTTTGCGCATGAGTTACATTGCGTCTTTTTTTCACATTTACCATTGCATCTAGTTGGTTATGAATTCGTAAGGCCTAAGCCTACTATTGTGTTGTTAAAGCTCGGTTTGTTGCACTGAATATGTTCAGATCTTCGGCAAATTGTATCCAATCTTGATTCTTTAGAATGAAGATGTCATGAACTAAGTGGGAGGGTGATGGGAAGCCATCCCACAACGCTCAATTATGGGTCAGGTGATGTGTTTATAAGTTCGTGGGCACCCTTCCCTTGTAAGCCAATTTTAGGCGCGAGTTCTACCCATGGATTTATGACATATGCTAAGGGCTTCAGCATGGGAAAAGGAGGAGAGGGTTATACTTTATGTATGTTCCTAATAGGATGAAGTCTATTTTTCTCCCTAAAGTTGAAAACCCTGTCTCTCACACGCGCGCACGCAAAAATGCTATTTGGTTGATGTTTCATTTTTTTTATCCTCGGGAGTATAACTGAGGAAAAGTGGAATTTAATGACAAATTCTATAGAGAGTTTGTTAAGTGGTCTATTTTGTACCAATCACTTCTAAACAAAAATAGCAAGTCATAAAAGCACTTAAATTCACAATAATGGTGCATCATGTAGATAGAATCCTCTACTCGCTATTTTGGGGTCTTAGGCCTCATTTTTACATATATATATATATCATGTAATATTACTACTGTTTACACCCTAATTTGGGGTTTTCAGACCCACGTGAAGGTCACGTGGTCAGATGATGTCACCAGGAGTATATATAGCTTGCTAAATGACCAAGGATAAAGCCCAAAATAGAGTTTAGACCGATCCCAATACGTACAAAGAGACAATATATGGCAATGTAATCATCGGTCTCAAGATGGAAGACATCATGACACTAGTCAAACCAGCAAGACCTCAGGCTCATCTCATGTGACCGAGGGACTAGAGAAGACAACACGATGTTGGTTTTCATCAATACTGACCTCGGGCTCATTCAATTAAGTCAAGAGACTGAGGTCAGGAAGCTGGTGCAAGGATAGTAAGGTCATCAGTCACTAACACCGATGAACACCAATGGGGGCCATAAGATCAAGATCAAGGTATGACAGCTAAAGGATGCCAAGCAACTCAGAGCAACAAAAAATCAGGCAATGAGGGCGATATTTGCAAGATGTACTTGGCAGTTGAACATGGATGAAAACGTGGATATGGGTGTTGCTGAACTGGAATAAAGGCGGTTAGTTACATCCCACTAAAATTACAACGTGGCAGAGAAGTAGAGATCATGGGATGCAGAATGGGGCAGGCACTTGTCTATAAATAACGAAAGTTGTATAACATTTAGTTTTGCTAACACACACGCCACCTCTGCCCATGCAGATTTGTTTATATTTCCTCAATCAATATTGCTTTTGTTCTTGAGTGATTGTGAGCTTTCATCATTTTCCCGAGTGATTGTTATTGTCATTTGATTTGATTAATGAAGATGGTGTTCTCTGAGGTATTTCAAGTTCAGTGTTTGTTTGTTTCTTTTCAATTCTATTTTTATTTACTTGCTTGCATCAGAGTAGAGTAAGACCCATTTGTTATAATTAATCGTTTGAATCAGAAGTTAAATTAGGTTTTTACAATCTCCCTTGAGTCCAAATGGACTCTGGCATGCCTAAGCACACCACCACGTAGTTTTATAGTGAACAACTACCTTCTTATAACACACGAAACAAAAAATCAAGTAATACTACCTTGAAAAAAAAGCCCTGATATCATATTTTCAGTATATCTAATCACACAACTATTGCTTATAAAATGATCAAGAAAAAAAAAACACTATTGCTTAGAAAATAAAAAAGCCCTTATTGATTCTATGTCTAAAAAGTATTTATATGTATTCCAAAAGTAAAGTCTCCAAACATTTCACTACCTGTTTAACTTGAAGCCTTCAAGCCTATCATAAATAAATAAATAAATAAATCATATAATTTTCTATCTAAACTTCTTAAGATAAATTTTACAAGAAACAATAAACACGCCATTTAAAATATTAAATTTTATTTTTTTAAAAAACAAGATTAATTTGATTATAGAATAATATTAACAATACACGTAATAGTCGCTTCTACATAAAGTAGTTTTTCCAAAAGTAGTTTTTCCAAAATAAAACTAGCAAAATATCACCTAAGACCAGCCATTTCGCAAGAGAGATTAAATGGATCGGCCTTGTATTGATTGAGTAGAAAAGTCTTAACAAAAACTGTACATAAAACTTCAATTAAGCATGCATTTCAAAAAGTGAGAAAAATAACTTCTAAAATATAAAATCTATTAAAATATATACATAGAAGGGATATTAGGTCATAGACCCCTTAAAATTATGTGTTTTAGTAAAAAAACCCACGTTTTTTTGCAGTTTTATGAAAAGCCCCTCGCTACTTTTCATATTTGATGAAAAGCCCCTCCGCTCACATATTATGTTATATTATCTGTGAACTTTAAATCATCATAACTCACTCGTTTTTTGGTCTTTTAGGGTGACTTTTTTTTTTGATATCATGTATTTTTTTCGAGATTGACGCATTAGACTTGAAAGTTGTACAAAAAAAAGTAATTTGGAACTTCATTTTTCATTTTTATCTTTCAGATATATAATATTATATGTTTACACTAATATATAACATTATTTGTCAACTTTAAATCACCATAACTTTATCAATTCTTGGGCTTTTTGAGTGACTTTTTTTTTTTTGAATTCATGTATTTATTTGAGATCTACACATTGGACTTGAAAGTTGTTAAAAAAAAAAAGCAATTTGGAACTTCGTTTTTCATTTTTATCTTTGAGTCACAAACATATAATATTATCTGTTTACACTAACAGATAATATTATTTGTCAACTTTAAACCACCATAACTTTATCAATTCTTGGGCTTTTTGGGTGATTTTTTTATTTTTGATTTCATGTATTTCTTTAAGATCTACGCATCGGACTTGAAAGTTGTACAAAAAAAAAATAATTTGGAACTTCGTTTTTCATTTTTATCTTTCAGACACAAACAGATAATATTATCTGTTTACACTAACAGATAATATTATTTGTCAACTTTAAACCACCATAACTTCATCAATTCTTGGACTTTTTGGGTGATTTTTTTTTTTTTTTTTATTTCATGTATTTCTTTAAGATCTACGCATCGGACTTGAAAGTTGTACAAAAATAAATAATTTGGAGCTTCGTTTTTCATTTTTATCTTTCAGACACAAATAGATAATATTATCTGTTTACACTAACAGATAATATTATTTGTCAACTTTAAACCACTATAACTTTATCAATTCTTGGGCTTTTTGGGTGATTTTTTTTTTTATTTCATGTATTTCTTTAAGATCTACGCAACGGACTTGAAAGTTGTACAAAAAAAAAATATAATTTAGAACTTCGTTTTTCATTTTTATCCTTCAGACACAAACAGATAATATTATCTGTTTACACTAACAGATAATATTATTTGTCAACTTTAAACCACCATAACTTTATCAATTCTTGGGCTTTTTGGATAATTTTTTTTTTATTTCATGTATTTCTTTGAGATCTACGCAATAGGCGTGGAAATTTTAAGAAAAAAAGTCAAGTTGCAGCCTAATTTTGAGGTTTTATCTATCTTACAGATAATATTATCTGTTATCTGTGTGTCTAACAGATAATATTATCCGTCAACTTTAAACTACCATAACTTTATCAATTCTTGGGTTTTTTGGGTGATTTTTTTTTTAATTTCGTGTATTTTTTTAAGATCTATGCATCTATGGTGCCAATTGTACGAAAGAAATATATTTTTATTATATGTATGCGAAAAAAAATGCAATTTTTTATATATGTTTGATGTTTAGTTTTTTTTTTTTTTGGTCCCAGTATTTCATGATCAACATTGAACTTGACTGATAGATCTCGTTTTGCTGATTTCAAAACATCAAATTTTACGAAAAACGAACTTGTATAACAAAAGTTATAGTAATTTGAGTGTAAAAAGGGCCTAATGCAATAAAGAAAAGTAGCATGGATTTTAGTTTTAAAGAGTTTTATTTGAAGTTGCTATGGCCGAAGGTCCCTACATAGAATGCATGAAAATATAATAAGAGTAACATTTGGGGCACTAACAAATTCCACTAACACTTACTAACACACTCTATCTCTCTCCTAGTGGCACTGTGGGGTCCGCAGTGGCCCCCGCAGTACCACTAGGAGAGAGATAGAGTGTGTTAGTAAGTGTTAGTGAGATTTGTTACTGCCCCTAGCATTGCCCATATAATAAAAGCCCCATTTTGATTTTTTGGCCTAAGGCCTCAAAATGCATTGGGCCTCTCTCTCTCTCTCTCTCTCTCTCTCTCTCTCTCTGCATGTGTGTGTGTGTGAGAATTATTTGGGGAACCAAGTTTGGCAATCAAGATTCATGTCAAGACTCCAAACAAAGCCTCCCCCCAAACCCAAAGGCTTTACTTGTCATGTAACAAAAGATAATCCAAGAGTGGCAATTACAAGTAGAGCACGTAGTCCCTCTTCCCACACAATGGTCATGACTCCGGAATCCCAAAACTAACTCATGCAAGACCTCCTGTACTGTGTACAACCATAGATTGAGTCACGTCTCTCTCTCTCTCTCTCTCTCTCTCTCTCTCTCTCTCTCTCTCTCTCTAAAACCTCAGATTTTTGCACTATAAAAAGCCAGGTCGTTTGTGGTTTAGAACCAAGCAAAGCACTGACGAAGCAAAAATGGCTTCAGCAAAATGTGTCTCAATGGGGTTCCTGGTTTTGATATGCATAAGCCTGTGCTCTGCTAACAGGGTCCTCATGGACTCCATGGATGACCAGAGACAGAAAGACCTTCACTTCCGTACAAGAATTATATCGCCATTGGGAGGAGGCCGAGCTGTCGGCTATGGTGAAGGCAGTGGGTATGGAAACAGTGGCAGCGGTAGTGGTTGGGGCTACGGAGAAGGAAGTGGCTCTGGAGGTAACGGTGAGGGCTATGGAAGTGGTTGGGGTGAGGGACACGGTAGTGGCTCAGGAGGTAACGATGAGGGTTATGGCAGTGGATGGGGCGAGGGACATGGTAGTGGCTCCGGAGGTAATGACGAGGGCTCTGGCAGTGGTTGGGGCTATGGAGAAGGTGGTGGCTCTGGAGGTGATGGCGAGGGCCATGGAAGCGGTTATGGCTCTGGAAGTGGGAAGGGGAGTGGTAGTGGATATGGGAGAGGTGAGGGGTATGGAACTGGCACTGGCTCCGGGAGAGGTGAGGGGTATGGAACTGGCACTGGCTTTGGGAGGGGTGAGGGTTATGGTACTGGCTCTGGCTCTGGCAGTGGCTACGGTAGTGGAGAGGGGCCAGGTATCGGTCAGGGTCCAGGACATCCTGGATTTTTTTGTCCACCGGACTATTTTACTCCGGGTCCCTGTGGCTGCCCCCCTCCTTTTGGACTCACCAGTGACCATAAGCCAGCCAAGAAAGGTCAGAAAGCCCATTATGGTGTTGTCGATCATGGGACAGCTGAACCCACCAGTGAACCCGTCCCACCAGAAATGTCAGACATGCCAACAGCGGCAACAGATGAAACTGGAGATAATGCTTCTAAGCATGGGGATGACATGAAGGATAATCCAAAGCTTCACCACTAGGCTCTAATACAGAGACTTTTACCCATCAGGGAATGTAGAATTGGCTACTGAAATGGCCAAGGCCAATAATAAGAGTTGCCGAGTGTGATGACTGACTCGAGTACAGTTATTATTCACACTCCTCGATAGGAACTTCAAATGTGCAAAAAAAATAAGCTCAATTTTCAATAAAACCTCAAATGGAGTATCAATACTCTCTCCCTCTCTCTCTCTCTCTCTCACACACACACACACAACCCCCCAAGTGTGTGTTCTAATCCATGAATGTATGTCTTGTAAGACTCAGCCCATTCAACTCCTTAAAACCTACGTGTTAAGGAGAGGGGAACTAAAGCCTTATAAACCGCACAAACAACACATCGAAGCGATGTGGGATGACAACATTATGAAAAGGCTTGGTATGCACATTTCATACTAATCTGAGATGTGATTTACCCACTCGTGCAAGTTTGCATCGACAAATGTGGCACCTACATGGACCAACATGGAGCAGTTCGAATACAAGAAAATGTGCTAAAATAGTAAAATATTATCCTAAATCTATCAATCAGCTTGACACAAATCTGCAAATACAGACAATAAATAGACATAGGCTAGATTATTTTTTTCCTAATGTTCACACATTGCAGTTGATAGTCTATAATTTGGGGCAAAGATAACGTTTGGAAAACATGCACAAATATCGGCAAACAACTCATTAGTCTAGAAAGTTATGATATTAATTCTGATTTCCTGGGGGAGAAATGGAGGACACGCAGTAAATTCATTTCATTATAATCACCTGCATATAATCACTTCAACATCTTAACATTCTTTGACATCAAATACTCGTGTATATACTTTCTTTACTCTTTCTATCTATTGTGTTACAAATAACAACACACAAGAAATATTAACAGAAAACCTTCTATTTCATCTTTCTTATCCTAGCTTTCTTGCTATAACCAACATCACTATTTTCACTATTTTCTTCATTCTCTTCTCGCAGGCATTGAACAGGATCTAGTAATACCTTCTGGCTCAAAACTAGATGGAGCCCGGGAAGAAATGGAGGCAAAGGGTCGAAGCAGAGGTGTACTGGCCCGACTCGAATTTTCATAAGCAGTTGGGTAAGGACTAACTGTAATAATAGTAGGGTTTTGTAGCTCGATTTCTGCACCGGATCCTGGGGCAGCTCGAGGACTATCCAGCAACTGGTCGTCTTCCTCGATAGATAATACAGTGCTCGTCTCTGTATGTATAGTCGAATCATCGGTGAAATTGCCATGCCTTCTCTTCCTCCTTGCTGCCTTTCCCCACCCATGGATTGTCTCTCTTATTCTTTGTGGAATTAAGGCCGCCTTGTAGTTTGTTCCCATCTGAAAATAAAAAGAAGGGTACCAATGCTATTAAGAATTGTACATTAGACACGAACATCAAATGAACAGATTGAAATTCAAACATCAAATGAATCAGACAAGGTGCCCAACTAAAATATGAAATTATCTTTACTGATTTACAGATTGAGCCACAGAGCTCAGCATTCTGGAGTTTTCAGACGTCATAATTGACAAACGAAGTCCATCATTCAAGTTTTAAAAATATTCCTCAAGAAAGTTTACAGTGGTTAAGGAGTAAAATAAAATGGGGCTTCGATGGAGCTGTCAGGTATTATGCCAGCAACCAATTGATAAATTGCAACTACGTAGCATCTTGATTACAAAATCATGTTAAACGGTTCATATGTGAATACGCACAAAAACTGTACTTTACATCGAACTTGCTTGACATTCTGCATTTTAATAAAGGAAGCAAAGATAGGATTTGTAAAAGATCCTCGAGTATCTATAACATCATAAAACTCGCCAAGTTGGAAAGTTATTGCTCAAAAGTCAGAAAGTAATATATTTGTTTGCAAAAGTGTACAAGTTAAAAATGGGGCATGGACACAGTTCAACAGGCAAAAATTGACATCAGGTAACTTTCTTGGCCAGTATGAATTTTGAACCCAAATGCACTACTTTATGCAAAGTTCAGAGATTGTACCTGAGTAACCAAAGCATATAATGGCAAGGTGCTGTAGCTGCAAAGGAACTGTCCAGCAAACCTAAGACAAAAGAAAACAATACAAGCCCCATGACTCTAGAGGGATTTAATTGATATTTACAGGTAGAAATGTATTATCATCAACTGCCAACTGAGTTCTGTTTGTACCCCAAAATCAGCCGCAGATACACCAGAAAATGATTTCTTATAAAGCACGAATTATATCCAAACTGCCACTGTAAACAAATCAATATAGTTCAATCAAAATGTACTACAGGATTTCGTGAAGGAAAAGAATATTAACATTATTTTACAACATAATCTTCTATTGCTTTACCAACTCATTCTGTTTACAGTGTTTTGAACTGATCTTGCATGTGAGACTAGTAGAGAATTAAATCCACTTGTTTTGTTTAACCATACAAATAATATTGTTAGGATAAAACTTGGTGCACAACCTTTTCTGCACAACCCAAAAAATATGTGTCTATCTCACTCCTGCGATGTCAGTAGACCCCACAGTGACGTAGGAATGACACTGGAGAGAGATAGACACATTTTTTTAAAATTGTGCACAAAAAGTTGTGTAGAGGTTGTGCCCGTAGAATTGTCCATATTGTTAACCAAAAACTTTTATTTATTGGATAATGTAACTTCCAAATCATATTAGGGTGAGCTCTGCTCAGGTATAAAATATAATCTATACAACTTATGCAAGTCCCGATTTTGAATGAGAAACATTTAATAATGGTAAAGGAGATACCCAGAACCAGAAAAATGAAGCCAACTCAAATGCATTCTGCAAGAAGATTTGAACAAAAAAAAACACACATTAAATTCGGTAGTCTAAATGGATGTCAATCAAGACAAATAAACATATTAATTAATTTCAGCAGCCACATCATGGTAAATTAGCCAACCTGGAAGAGAATAAAATGGATCAAGGACAACAATAGTTCTGGCTTCCTAAACCAGAAAAGATCATCTCGGGGCTTTAACCTTGTTCCAGTGAAGAAACCAGTTATTCCAGCACTCTCCAATACCAAAGTTGCAATAACGTGTTGCAGTTTTGCGCCCACCAGTAATACAAGCTGTGAATAATGAATGCATAAGAAAACATAATATGAGAGAAACATCCCGTCATATAACAAAACAGAAGATGGAAGGAGGTTTTGGCTCAGTTTGGAAATGCTTAAAATAGGACCTGGACAGGTCCCAGACGTACTTTCTATATGCTTTTTTTGAGAACCAAGGTTATGTTGCTTTGGTAATGAACCAATTTAAAAGAGATTTTAGATTGGGCACAGACTCCTGTGCAACAAATGGACAATCACCAAACACTAGAATTTATAGTTTTGATTCACCTACGAACCACAGAACCAGTTCTGTGCCTTCCAAACAGCCCTTTAGTTCACACACTGTTTGATTGGAAGCCATAATCTGGAGGAAAACGAAGGAAAGTGGATGTAAAAGATTCCATTCCCTTCGTTTGGTCAGGGGGCATTGTCAAGAAAGGAGGATTCAGACGGGAAAAAGAAAGAAAGGAAATCTGTGTTGCGCATGAAAGGGAAAAAATTAAGAATATCTTCTTTATTTATCATTTCACTTCTCAAACGGTAAGTGCAAATATTCCCTCCCTTTCTAGAAGGGACATTATCCGGTGGTCACCCCTCCTTAGGCTCGTTTGGTTTGCGAGAGAAGGAAAAGAGAAAGCAAGGAAAAAAGCATTTCCCTTGTGCTTTCCTATATGCTTACATAACATTAAAAATTTGGAAATTTCAGAATAATACTAGGACTTAAGAAAACGGAGGATTATGACTCACAAAATTCAAGATTTTAATTTGTTTCTCACCATCTGTTTTTTTCCGTCCTATTTTCTTCACTACATTCCATATAAACCAAACAAAGAAAAATAGTTTCCTTGGTGTTTTCCCTCGTTTCCATCACTAATTCCATGACCACACAGAACCTTAAGCACGGTATTCAAAAGCCAAGAGAAGCACATTTCTGTATCCTTTTCCAGTCCTTTCTTCATGTTCGAGACCTTTCCACCAATTTCAGTTCCAACATGAGTTTTAAGATTTAACTTTTTTTGTAGCTCTACTCATGTAGACAACAGATGTAATATGATGACTAATTTATGGACACAAAGCAGTTAAGTGTTTTACTTAAACTAAATAAGAATATAAACTTACAGTGAAGGGAATAATAGCTATCCAGAAATAGAGATTAGATCCTGCGAACATAGTACAAAGAATATCAAATCACGAGTTCAGGGGTTACGAAAACCCAGCTTAATCTATCATACAACACTTAACTAGTGGGCTAAATTTACTTTTGGACAGTACAAGCTTAACCGTTAGCCAATCTCATCAATATGTTAAAGTCATCTGTGCATATATACATATAAATACACGTGAATGATATAACCCTTTATTTTTTTTTTTTGGGTTGGGGGGGTGGGGGTGCGGGGTATGCGTGTGTGGAGGGGATTATTGAGTAAAAACACCAGAACTGTAATATTGCAAGCCTAGAAAAACAAGAACTAAATTTCTTTGCGATAACATGCCATACCTTTTACATTAAACAGCATAAAAGCCACAACAAATCCCCAAAGTGGGCCACTGCAAGAGAGTCAACAAACTGTTACTTCATTCGGCCAGCTTCTAAAGGTAAGCAAGTATTCAAACCAATAATTATACCCAGAAATATAGATCTGATAAATTTAAGTTAACTTTTAGACATAAGACATTATAAAAGTGATTAGTAAATGAACCCCGGTTTGCTGGAGGGGAGGTCCATTATGTAATTTAGCTAAATCTGTTATTACTATTTGGTATACCAATACAAAGCATACACAGGTGAAAGAATATAATAGAATAGCAGAAAAAAAAAAATCAATTAACACAGGCCAGCTTTAGTACATTCAGCAAGTGTATCCCCAGATTATGCAATTGACAACGAGTTTACTTTCTTAGTAAAGAGAAATCCACTAAGTTCCCTCCGGGACAAATGACGAAAATGATACAGTGCTTCAGCTTGTTTTTTACTAGAGCTGTGACAGACCACTGTACCCAGTTTCTGAATCTAGATCTTGATCGGCATGTGAACTGAGGGTTCCCCAAAGTTCAATTATAATACTCATTCCTCCTTACAATGGTCTTACAATGGCTTCAAGTAGGAGGAACAACAAACAGACGAAGGAAAGCAAAGAACATTTGCAGAATGAGTGACCCGACTGTGTCTAATATTCTACATTGTGTATTTATGTGTCCGAAATCAATTTATCTACCAGCAGGATAGAAAAGATAAGTGCATCTAGACAACACATTGTAAGGCAGGTTTTGTAGCCAGTAATAGAAATGATCAGCAGTTCTTAAAGAATTTGTTACTTACCTCACACCAACTATCTTTTGGAATTCTTCTTCCATAGAGCGAATCATATAGCTGTGAAAATCATATTTTGATGTAAGGTTGTGGTTCTGCCATGAAGAAGGAAAAAAAATTGTAAATAGTAAACTAGAAGTAGCAACATTTTACCAACTCTTATACAGATTAAATTGAGTTATACTATGTAAAGGACTGATTCATACAAACAGTGGTAGCCCAAAAGATAACAAGATTTTAAAAATATATTACCACTAAGTGAGGGATACAAGGATCTTTCTCAATAGGTCCACATCAATACACGGAAAGGCTCACAGCTTTAAATCATCAATTAGAATATGAAGAGATCTTCAAACTCATTAGACGAAGACATGGTGTAATATGTTTATCTAAAGCATGCATAAGAATACCAATTCTCGGAACCAATGACTCAGTTCACTAATACACATAAGAATACCAATTCTCGGAACCAATTACTCGGTTCACTAATACATCATGTATAGGATGATAAGAAAATCTTATTACATGTATTATTTGCATTAGTTTATTGTGGCAAAACATAAAAAACGGGGATTAATTATTGAATACTATGCTAAACTGCTATACTAGAAAACCCACATCATCCCCCTTCTCCATACAAACCCTTAAACACATATTCTTTGAGCCAATTGACATCATATTTTTAGACGATAGCGAAAATCATCCTCATACAATACTCTAAATCAACTCTACATCCGTTGAGAGTGGTAAACATTTACTCATCTTAAACATATCAAGTGATGAATCAATTCGGAAAATGTTGGGGTCTCCTATATGTAATTGAAGGGGTGGACAAATGCTATTTGCCCCCATGAGTCAAGCCAAACTAGCAACAAAAATCTACTTTGCTGCATCACTTTTGGCCCATATTGAGGGCCAACATGGTCGTCGGGGACATGTGGCACTCTGTTATTCGTAGTGTAAAGAGGGTACAATCTGACAAGGCACCCACATGGAATCATTGTCCATGTCAACTCGAATAGGATTACAGTATGTGGGAGTGAGGCTCGATGGGACTCATGGCACAAAAAGCAAATAGAAACAATAGTTGTTTGATAGGAGCACCTGTAGAAAGCAAGAAACAATCTCTTTTAAACCAAACAGATATACTTCAGTAAACAATGTTGTAAACTTGGCATATTCCCTGTATTGCTCTGATATTGCATACCATGATGAAACCCTTGCGAAGTATAAGGTAGTCAGCACGAACCACTGAATGCCCAAATTGCCGGAAGAAGCAAGTCTGAAATTAAACAAAGTTATCAACCTTAGAAAGAAAAAGAAGTAGCAGATTCAGTGGAGCCTAAGAGTAATATGTCATAGAAAAAAAAAAAAAAAAGAAAGAAAAATCTATAAAGGTTATCAGAAAAATGACTCACAAAGGAAATATAATACTGGCAGACGCAAGGGAGGGTAGTGACAAGCTTTAACAAAATAAAAAAGATACCCAGACGGCGAAAATTCTGACCGTTCAAACTTCAAACACTCATACTATTAAGTACTAAACATTAACTTGTCCACTTAAAACCATTTTCTCTTGATACTAGTCCCCTATCCTCAACCCTCTACACACTCACTTTCTAAATTTAGCATCACGTTCAACCATTGTTATTTTGTGTTTATATGTATCTAATTTGTTGCACTTGCACCATTAAAGATTACAAACTGAAACAGACACAGAACCATGATTGTAGAAATTGATGGGAGGAGAAGATCTAAGCTACGTAGTCAACTAAATCTCCAGCTAGTCATACTGACCTAGAATAAGGGAAAAGGTTTATGGGTGTAGGAGTGTGAAAAAAGGCACTTCTATTGATAATGTTTTCCCTTGATTACAACAAAGCCAATACAAGCTAATATAGGAGAGGTGATAAGGCAATTATGAAAATAAAGATACTGGAAATCAAATATCAGATTTTCTTGATTAGTATCCATATTTTCCGATTATATTCTATCATATTCTTGATTCTTGCTTATCCTTCTTCATCTCAGGATCTTATCTTGACTATGATTCTCTACACCCCCCCTCAAACTTGTGAAGATTTCAAACAAAATCTTCATAAGTTTGTTATGGATTAACAATAGAATTGTCACAATTACTTAGATCTTTGATGACACCAACGAAAATCTAGGAAGCACGGACACTACTAAGACACTTTTTACGCAGTGTCGACGTGCAACTTTTTGGAATTTTCCACGTCCGCGTGTCAGTGTCAGTGTCAATGTATCCGTGTCCGTGCTTCATAGACGAAAATACCAAAGGTCTCAATGGACCAATCCCTCATAGAGAAAAATAGAGAAGGTCTTATTTGGCCAGTAAATGCTCCATGGAGCAACTCCTGAAATCCATGAGCTAAAGTTCAAGCCAAGCCCTTTAATCATAAGCTTTAAGCCTTGAACATGAAAAAGAACCTACATGTACCAAAGTCTAGGTCATGGGGTAAAAAATGTCAAACCTTCTCAAAGTTTCCAACATTGGTTGATGTCGTTCTTCCATGACTCAAAAAAGAAGAAGAAGAGGAATAGTGTCCGTGGTGATTGTAACTCATTGATAAATCCGGACAAGGGGATTACAATAGAAAGAAAGATACTTGGGTTGGTAGTATTTCTTCAAGGCTAACAAACTGACATGGAAACTACGTAAACAGGTAAAGAAAAGTGAAATTTTTTACTGGTGATATCAGGCAGGTGGCAAGGATCGCCACCCGTCAGCGAAGTGGAATTTATGAAGAGGCCAACAACAGATAAATCATTGGCTCTGATACCATGTGGAAAAACCACTTCTATTGATAACATTCTTCGTAGCTTACAACCAACCCAAAACTAGTTTATATAAGAGAGAGGATAAGCATAAAATGGAAAGAAACAATTATGAAAATAAAAATAATAGAAATCAAACATCAGATTTTCTTGATTTGTATCCATTTTTTCTGAATATATTCCATCATATTCTTGATTCTTGCTTATCCTACTTCATCTCTTGATCTTATCTTGACTATGATTCTCTACAAGGAAAAAACTGCTCATGTTGCAAACCTCATTATTGCCAATAGAAAAAGTACAAAATAGAAGTCTTTCGGTGAAAGTTTGTCCATGTATGTGTACATCCTTTTTTCTTTCTTGTTTTTTTGGGTAAAGTGATCATCCCCATATTCTAGCTTCACATCGTACATACACAATTTAATTAACTATTATGCAAAAACTAGTATAGAACTTAAAAGTTGGTTCCACAATATGACAAAAAAAACAACTCCTTGAACTCAAAGCAACATGGTGGAATTTACCCAAACAGGGTGGGGGGGAGGAGAAGAATTGACAACAGCACAAGGAGCTGAAAACCAGTTGAGATAGTGAATAAGTAAGAGATTTGAAATGTGGAGACAGCCTCTCGGCAGTGGTGGCAACCTCGCGCACTCTGTTCACCCTTGATTAAACGGTTCTTAATTTAGTACTCCCTCCGTCCCATTTTATGTGTCCCTTTTTGGGAATCCAACTATTTAAGGGGACAAAAAGAATCTACACCTACTTTCCACAATTGCCCATAATCATTGCACTTTCTTTTTTGTTTTGTTTTGGTATTGGCTGTAAGGAAGGGTAATTTGGGAAACTAAGTAAAATTTACATACTAATTTAGGAAAGTGGACAACAATTTTGGGACATCCCCAAAAAGAAAGGGGGACACATAAAATGGGACGGAGAGAGTAATACATTCTGACCAATTACCAAAATAAAAAATAAAAAAATTTATGAGATTGAAGAGTTTTCTCTGTTTTTAGACATATTGTACGCTTTCATCGGACAAACAAAAATAGAAAAGCTTTCATTTTGTAAATTGCGGGTTATTGAAATTAGTAAAACAAAAAAAGAAAACTTCAAATTCTAAAAGCCGTTCCTTTTGAGACTGAGGAGTTTCTTTTGGCCTTGAAGGTGTACTGTAGAACCTCAATTTCGAAACTTCTACACACATCGTACTTTCAAACAGGCGTCGGAGAGAAGCTATGCCAATCAGTTAGCACACATTAGTGCAACAAGTTCATATGCGTATATCTTGCAGCAATTCCAATTCTGTGGGGCCCAAAAAGAGAATCTGAACCAAATGTGCAATATCTTTAAAGCCAGAACAACCCATGTTAGTAATTCAGTTTGGTCGAGGTTAGTATCCTATGCTTTCACCAATTCATTAGGCTGCTTAAAACTTGCTGAATGTCCAGTTAACATTAGAATAATAAACAACAAAACAATTTGCCAAGTTTTGCTTGGAGCAACAATATTGCCAACATAAAAGAGTGAACACTAGAGGCAAGTGAAGTAAACAGGAAAAGGATGGAGCAAGTAATGTGTGTAATACAACCCAAATAAGAAAACTATTCTATTGCTTGAAATTCTCTTAAATAAATAGGACACCATCCGACTTCTACGTTGTTTCCCTTCTGTTCAATTTTACACCCAACCAAGAGAGGATTTTCTTGAATTTAATCTAGTTTCTAGAGTACTAACGTCTGTTTTACTCAGCCATGATCATTGAAATCAGGGCGGGGCTAGAGGTTATACAACTGAACCCACTGAAATTTGGGAAGAACACGTTATATGTACATTTTTATGCTTTAAAAATATTATTTACTAAATTGACACCACTAAAATTAAGAAAAATAGGAAAGGTGTGTCAAATTTACTAAGTTGAGACCACTAAAATAAAGAAAAAAATAAGAGACGGGTGTCAAATTTGTAATGTGATGAGGTTAAACAAATCTGTTCTGTTCACAATCGATTCTGTGTTCAACCACATGGTTACATGTAGTCCACCCATATTTGTGGTGTCATTCTATAAATTAATGTTGGACAATATTTCCACCAAAACTTAGAGAGAACTATCGTTCCTCTCTATGATTTTATTCAAACAGTCTGAGAATAGAGAAAATAAAATATTACAAAGTACTCCTCTTAATAATACCCAACTATACAAAACATCCAATAATAAAATAATAACACAAAATACCCAACACTCCCCTCAAGCTGGTGCGAAGATATCCCTCATGCCCAACTTGCTGAGAATAAAAAAAAAGATCTACTAGGAAAACTCTTAGTGAAAATATCAGCTAACTGTTCTCCGAATTTCACAAAGGGAGTGCAGATATTCCCACTACACAACTTCTCCTTGATGAAATGACAATCAATTTCCACATTTTTAGTCCTGACATGCGGAACAGGATTGTGAGCAATATCAATAGCAGCTTTGTTGTCACAATACAACTTCATCGAGTCTTCAAGCTTAAAACACAAATCAGTTAGGATAATATGAATCCATAATAACTGACACACTCCCTGTGCCATAGCTCTAAGCTCTGCTTCAGCACTAGATCGAGCTACTACGGGTTGCTTTTCGCTTCTCCACGTAACCAAATTCCCCCCAACAAAGGAACAATAACCCGTGGTTGACCTTCTGTCTGTCACTGACCCTGCCCAATCTGCATCTGTAAAGGCTTCAACTTGAGTGTGCCCATGCTTACCAGAAGAACAAACCTTTCCCTGGAGCTGACTTGAGTTACCTCACAATACGAAAGACAGCATCAAGATGAATCTATCTAAGAGAATGCATAAATTGACTTACTACACTCACTGCAAAGGCAATATCTAGCCTAGTGTGAGACAAATAAATCAATTTACAAACCATTCTCTGATATCTTCCCTTATCAACTGATTCGACACTTGAATCATCCCCAAGTTTCAGATTAGGATCCATGGGTGTATCAGCTGCTTTACTACCAAGCATACTTGTTTCTTGTAGCAAATCTAACACATGCTGTCTCTATGATATAAAAATTCCATCACTGGATCTTGCTACCTCTATTCCCAAGAAATACTTTAAATTCCCCAAATCCTTAATCTCAAATTCCTTAGCTAGATAACTTTTTAGCTTCCCCATTTCTTCCGTATCATCCCTAGTGAGAACAAAGTCATCAACATAAACGATCAAAGCAGTGACTTTACTTTTAAAAGAATGCTTAAAGAAGAGAGTACGGTCACCTTGGCTTTGTCTAAACCCATACCTGAGCATCGCATGTGAAAAACAATCGAACCACGATCTAGGTGATTGCTTGAGTCCGTACAACGACTTCTGGAGACGGCACACTTTTCCTCTTGTCTTGGTATCCTCAAAGCCTGGAGGTACATCCATGTAAACCTCTTCTTCTAAGTCACCATGTAGGAATGCATTCTTTACATCAAACTGATGTAATGGCCACTCCAAATTTGCCGCAAGGGGCAGCAGAATTCTGATAGAATTCATCTTGGCCACCAGAGCAAATGTCTCTTGGTAATCCACCCCATAAGTCTGAGCAAATCCCTTAGCCACCAATCTGGCTTTATACCTCTCAATTGTCCCATCAGCCTTATGTTTCACAGTAAATACCGACTTGCATTCTTTACATCGAACCACGCTCTAGGTGATTGCTTGAGTCCGTACAACGACTTCTGGAGACGGCACACTTTTCCTCTTGTCTTGGTATCCTCAAAGCCTGGAGGTACATCCATGTAAACCTCTTCTTCTAAGTCACCATGTAGGAATGCATTCTTTACATCAAACTGATGTAATGGCCACTCCAAATTTGCCGCAAGGGGCAGCAGAATTCTGATAGAATTCATCTTGGCCACCAGAGCAAATGTCTCTTGGTAATCCACCCCATAAGTCTGAGCAAATCCCTTAGCCACCAATCTGGCTTTATACCTCTCAATTGTCCCATCAGCCTTATGTTTCACAGTAAATACCGACTTGCACCCTACCGTCTTCTTCCCTCGAGGTAGTTCTGCTAGTTCCCAAGTGCCATTTTCGAGAGTGCTTTCATCTCTTCAACCATGGCGAACTTCCATTTAGGGTCAGACATAGCTTCCTAGACATGGCTAGGAATAGAGACAGAGGAAAGTTTGGATAGAAAAGCTCTATAGAATGGAGACAAACGAGAGTATGAAACAAAATTAGCAAGAGGATGTTTAGTACACGCCCTAGAGTGCCATTCCTATGAGCAATAGGAATGTATAAATCATCACTAGAATCAGGAACATGAGTTGGAGAATTTGAAATACCTGGACCATCATCACTAAAGGTAGTTGGCCGTAGTGGAGAGAAAGGAACAACCTCTATATCTGATGCCCCAAACCACTTCCTCTCCTTGTTCTTTGAGTAAGTTAGCAACTCCTTCCCTTTCCCCCGTTTTTTTTTTTTTTTCAGTTGGTACGCTTTCTCCCTTTTCTCCCTCATTTTCCACTTTGTTTTCTTCCTCACTGTCTCTCCCTTATCCCTCATTCTCCCTTTCTTTTGCTACTTTCTCATTTTCAACTCCCTCCTCCTCCTCGTTACATATAATAGCAATCGGCATCTCTTCCTCACACTCTCTCTCCCCCTGAAGAGGTGACTGTAGAGACTGTGAAGACTGAAAGTAGGGGTGAGTCTCATGGAATGTGACATTCATAGAGACATACCACTTACGAGTAGGAGGGTGATAACACTTGTACCCTTTTTGAGTAGAGGAATAACCAAGGAAGACACACTTAAGGGCACGAGAATCTAACTTTTTCCGGGACGAAAAATGGCTGTGAACAAAATAGACACACCCAAACACTTTAGGAGGAATGACAACTATGGAGGACGGATTAAGAAGAATTTGGATAGGGGATTTCTTATTCAGTACACGAGTTGGTAGTCTGTTGATGAGGTAGGTAGCCGTTAAAACTGCCTCCCCCAATACAACTTTGGAACCTGTATTAAAAATATCATTGACCTAGCAGTTTCCAATAAATGGCGATTCTTTCGCTCTGCGACTCCGTTCTGTTGAGGAGTGTTAGTGCATGAAGTTTGGTGAATCATGCCATGCTTCGAAAAATAGGCTTGGAGACCACCATAAATATATTTTTCTCCTTTGACAGAACGGACAATTTTTATTGTAGTACTAAATTGAGTGCAAATCATTTTGTGAAAGGTTTTTAAGATAGAGAACACCTCATTTTTGTCTTTCATCAAATACACCCAAGTAGTACGAGAAAATTCGTCAATAAAAGTAACAAACCACTTGTAACCATTCAAAGCAGAACTACTAATACTCCCAGTAGTAGGAGAAGGTGACGGGGACTTCTCTGGATAACTAGGATCAGGTCTTGTGGACAAATGAGCCCGAGGTCCATTTCCCCTGCCACCATTTCGACCACCAACCCATCCACCCCCCCCCCCCCCCCCCCCCCCCCCTCATTTCGCCATGGGAGGACGGCCATGAAGCTTCCAGTATGTCTGACGAGTATGATAAGGCCTATTGCAGTAATTACAGAACTGCTTACTCTTGTCTTCCATAGTCTCATCATTTTGGTTCTTTGGAGGATACGGACCCTTATTCTCTCTGGTTGGAGGAAATCAAGGCAGACATACCAGTAGTGGTGGAGGGAAGCATAGCTGATTGGCGACTCTCCTCATTCTGAACATAAGCAAACGCTTCCCGAAGATTAGGTAATGGTTTCATCCCAAGAACCCGACGCCTCACCTGATTAAACTCAGAGTTGAAACCAGCTAAAAATTTGAAAATTCTCACTCTCAATATAATCCTTAAAGCTAGCTGCATCAGTAGGACAAACTGGACGGTAATTTTTCAAATGATCAAGACGTTTCCACATTGTGGAAAGTGAGGTATAATATTGAAGTGTAGTACGCTACCATTGAATTTCAGCCTCAATACTTCTACGTAATTCATAAACTTGAGCAATGTTACCTTTCCGAGCGTACATCTGAGCGAGAGTATCCCAGATATCTTGAGCAGTTTCCATCTCCAGAAAGAACTCAGCAATCGTAGGCTCCATAGAGTGAACAAGCCATCTCATCACCAGATAATTATCGGTCTCCCACTTGGCGTAAGAGGGATCCTCACGACTAGGTGCCTTGAGCGTGCCATTAACATAGCCAAACTTTGCTCTACTCCGGAGCCAAAAAGTGGCAGACTGAGACCAAGAGATATAG
Organism: Hydrangea macrophylla; assembly: GCA_033977485.1. Classification (NCBI taxonomy): domain Eukaryota; kingdom Viridiplantae; phylum Streptophyta; class Magnoliopsida; order Cornales; family Hydrangeaceae; genus Hydrangea; species Hydrangea macrophylla. The sequence continues at coordinate 39,565,891 of CM066990.1, forward strand.
TTTTCACAATTGAATAAGACAGTGGTGATTTTTGAACATGGGTTTCTCGGTGATGAGGGAATGCCTCTCATTACGTATAGGAGAACTCACAACCCCAGAAGTAGTTGTTGGGGACTTCTCGATCTCCAAATCTTCTTTCAACATATTGAGAATAAGTCCTGGTTTGAACAAAAACACACGGCTGAGAAGGTAAACCTAGTCGTCAAATATCCAATCTATGGACAAATCATTTGTCCGATTACGGACCTAAATACACACTCTGGAAAGGTCGATCAGCACAGCAGATTGGGCAGCTTGTAGTCAATCCGAAGAAAACAGATTTTATAAAGTGAAGATGTAAGAGAAAGTCAGTCCAGAGCTGTTGGGTGAAGAATTATTGGGCTGAGTGAGATCGATCCAGCCTGGGAGGCATGGTAAGGGATTGGCGCAGGTGGAGATGGCTGGGTATGAGGTCGGCGCAGGATGGAGGATGGCTGGTGGGGTTCGGCGCAGCCTGGTGTGGGTTTGGTGGGGTTCGACGCAGGTTGTGGTAGGGCTGGAGGTGGTTGTGGTGGTATGTGGTGGTGAGAAACCCTAGTTATGGTGGCTCTGATACCATGTTGGACAATACTTCCACCAAAACTTAGAAAGAACTGTCGTTCCTCTCTATGATTTTATTCAAACAGTCTGAGAATAGAGAAAATAAAATATTACAAAGTAGTCATCCTAATAATACCCAACTATATACCCAATAAAATAATAATAACACAAAATACCCAACAATTAACACCACATTTTTGTGATGATTTAACCTCACCAAATTGCATCCTACAACATCCATGTTTTGGGATGTGGTTTTAGGTTATAGAATGACACCCCTGAAAAAATTTCCTGCCTACGCCACTGATTGAAATACTCTTCAGCCTTCCCTGATTAGACTACCATAGTAAATTTTGTTGGGGTTCCACAATTAAAGGACAATAGCTAATATACTATGTAATGCACTCCTCTAATAAACAGAAAAAATCTACTGCAATAATTTCCTAAAATTAATACCTTAGAATAAGTGAAATAACAACCAGGATCAGTATTTAAAAGAACTAGTAAAACACGAAAGAATGGAGCAGCTAAAAATATAACTGCAGCAGAATCAGCAATCTTGTACCTACCACCCAAATAAGAAAACTATTTCTGCTCAGAGGATTTGATGTGTGAAATTTGACAAATGTAGATTGCCTACGCATTGCCATATCTCTCGTGATTTCTGTCATAGAAGAACTTAATATTGTTAACCTTCCTCATTTCTGCCAATAGTGTACTGGAAAACAAGATTACCAGAGGATCTGAAAATACGAACTTTTAAGGCATGCACTGGTCAGAGACAATCTAAGTTCACAATCATGACAAATACTACTCAAAATCAGATACAACAATTTCAAAAGGAAAAAAGAATGTGATGGTGATTATAGAATATTTAGAACCAAACTATCAAGCTACAAATTTTCCCACAGAAAAGTAACACATCCATTACTATGCATGCTCAGTAGTCTAGTTACAATACAAACATATCTAAAATTTGCCCCCTGAATATCATAGGGATTTGCTATAATAGATGTACAGGCACTAAGCTGTTAAAGCAGATAGGAGACAAATTACCGTCATACAAAGATCGAAGTGGCAAGAGGAAAAAGTGGAACTTAGATGAAGCCACAGTTGATCATGTGCAATGAAATAGCAAATAAGCAAACAAAAGAGGCAATTAGACCTTTGAAGAAATCTACTCTTCTATCCTCTTTCCTTTACTATCAATGAGAAGAAAAAGTTAGTGTCTATTAGCAGTAAACTGTAGAAGTTGTACCCTATGATAATGTTAAGCTTACTAATCTAAGGAATTGAAAATAATTTGCAAGTAGAGATTTTAGGCTCTAAGATGCTATGGCACCAAATGCCATAAGAATTATTATGTATGAACAATATCAAGCAACCATAAGCTTAAGCAGTATTCGTTTGCAATTCTAATACAGAGTAACTTTAGTCATTGTTCATTTGACTTTTTTCTTTTTGATAGATAATTGTATTGAATTGAAAATGCACCAAAGGGGGTGCATCCATGTACACGGGTAATGTACATCTTCACGAGCAACAGAAAAAGCACCTAAAAAAAAAGGAAAAGCAAATAACTAACCAACATCCCACCAGGGAATAGACATTTGTTTCATTTGACTTTGACAATCAACACGGCAACACCTCATTTTTATTTCTTTTAACTATAGAGGGCCAAAATGTAAAAATACTATCTCGTCAATCCGCTACCCAACAAACTCTTATAGGGGAAGTCAGTGTAAATTTCAAATATACAAGGGAGGCTCTTCTATTTGCGCCATACCTTAAGGGAGGTCAGTGTGATTTATCATTTCAGTTTATTATTGAAGCCCAACACAGTGCACTTTCTTTCCGTCGTTCAAAACGGAAAGCGGTTCTCTTTTCCTGGCTGGACTCATGAGTTAGTGTGCAAGACCAATTTCTAGACTCTCCTCTTTATTAGATGTTCTAACAATGCATGAGATGATCTCGCAAGTATTAGTCTTTCCTCAGATACCATTTCCCCTTTTTCAAATACTAACGAACCTACTTTTGGTACTTTTATGACATCTTTCAGTGATCTAGTACCACATGACATGTGATGTTACAAGAAAACCACTCATTTTTGTTGACTCAATCTTTTACTACACTATTGTTCAGCCTCTGATTGCTCCGAAAGCTTAAGCTATTAGAGAATGGACCCAACAATGTATATCAAGCTTCAACACCCTCCCTCACACGCGACCTGTCTTGCATGGGGAGAGCCAACAAACCTAGCAAATCAAACTCCTTCGTAATGGAGACGAATAACAAAGTGCAAACATGCATACCAAAATGCAGACAGACACTTTAACCCAAACCCTAGAGAAACAAGTCTTTGATACCATGCTAAAACATCGGTTGTTCAAAAAGCTTAAGTTGTAAGAGAATCGGCCCAACAATGCATATCAAGACTCAACAACTACTTTAATCCAGAGCACCCTGCCCCACCACCAAACTCCCATAGCCATTTAACTTAAAAAAAAAACAGCTTACACCATATTGGTCCTTTATTTCCTCCATATGGTCTCTCGAGGGTACTTTTCTCCAATCCAAACAATTGGAAATACAATTTTACCAAACTGTTAGACAAAAGAAGTTTGGGGCGTTGTCTAAAGATGGATTTTTAGTTTGCTAGTTGTGAGAGAATTAGACTTTGGCCTCCTTGATTCGTTTTCGTATGAGATTTAAAGACAATGAATCAAGGCCAAACGAGAAGCAGAGGCATTACCAAAGATAGCTAAAGCTATTGAAGTATAACATTTTCTGTTACTATCATAAGAAAGCTCCATGCAGTTCACTGGGGACTTTTAGAGGTTAAGTACGCTTTCTCAGCATGCCGTGTAAGAATATAGCGCAATGTCATCTAGACCCGAGGACGATGTTAGGATCCTCGGCATTTTTAAAGCATTTTCATCGAGCTATTAATCAAAGTTTAAGATAGATTCACTCCTTGGAACGCAATTATTGCTCTAAGGGAGTAAGACCATTTTAGAGACTTGATACTTTGGAACATTTTGTGCCTCGAGTGTTGTCCTAAAGTCATTCAGTCTTGACTGTTGACTTTGTTTCCAGTTGGCTACCTTCCTATCTATTTCATTCAAGCACTCCAGTTCTATTCTTAATGGTTTCTCCAACACCCACCCACCCCCCAATCCTCTCTTTCTCTCTCGAGTAAATTCGTTTCTTATTGGGGAAAAAAATAAATGTAGCTACATAATAACGTAATGATGTAAGTCAACCAGTATAACATCAACCAGTACATAAAAAGTGCAACTATCATCTATTTTAATCTTAACCAGTTTATAGCTTACCAGCTAATGAATCATGCCGGTCCATGTGAGCCTCATCCTCCCATAACCTCCAACTATGGATCTGACCATATTATTAAAATATCAAACAGTGAGCAAACACTAATGACAGTAAAGTTTATTGATTTGTTCCTCCACTAAAACTACAAGTGTGGAAGCCATCTTTTACAAATTGAAATACAAGGCTGGGAAGTAACAAATACATAGCAAACTGGTAAAATTACACCTCCATATAAAGCATACACTTTGGAGAAACTTCAAAACAAGGCATAAATTTTGCCATGCAGTTTTGGAACTTATCCACCATGGGCACTACCAGGTGAAATATATGCAAAAATTTCAGAGTTAGCCATAAATAGTTAAATACAATTAAAAAAATGTAACCTTCACAATCGCCAGCAGCATTGTTAAGCAACTATAAGATACGTGTGTTACAGCCATGACAAAGATGAAACGGTGCAATTGCTCAAGGCCTTCATAAGAAACAAATGGTTCATGACCCTGCGCAGCAAAAAATAAATTTGAAAGACAAATTAGTGCAAGAGCAAACCGAAACAAAACATTCACATAATAGAACTGTTCAGAAAAGAACGCATGCGAATAGAGTGGAGAATTTCAAGAATTTACACAGACAATAACAAAAGAAAAAAGAAAACAATCAAATGTTACAATACGCTAAATCCCACTTGTATAAAAGAACAAACTTAGTCTCCTCTCATAGAAACATCATATGGAATTAAACCAAGATCAAGTATGGGTAAGTGACGTGCCTCTTTGCAGGAATTCTTATTCAAGCCAGACAAAAGTTTGCGTTCGTGGGAAGCACTCTTCTCAATTTGGGCATCAATCTCAGACCTGGAGCATGGAGCAAATGCACTCTCATAGAACTTCGACGAGATGCAAATATTGGAAATAATTCTTGAAGTGGCGGTAAGTAGGAGAGAGATGAAGCCAAGCAACATCAATTCTGAAAAACAGAAATCCAATAATTGAAACTTAGAGGTAACAACGATGGGAAAAGCACACATGAAATAAAGAGTACACAATTGTTGAGAGGTTTCAAGTAAAAGATATGCAAAATACCTTCTTTCATTTTTTCTACAGCTTCAAGCAAAGGTTTTCTATTAGTTTTCCGTAGCCACTGACATGTTAGAAGAAGACGAAGTCATCAGAACATATAAAGAACCAGTTCGGTTTTGTATTTAAAATTGTTAGTGTTGTGGAATAAATTAATTGCAATTCTCATAGAATCTAAAAACGCAGAAAACAAGTCAAAGGTTGGAATTACTTTTGTGATGCCTTAAGTTTATTAATTGAAATTTGAAACCTATTCATGTCCTAGTACATCGACTAGACTATATGCAGCGATTGGATTCAACCTGAACTTGAGACACAATTCAAATACAAATACAAATACAAATACTCAAGTGGTACAAGTAAAAACAATGCACACATTCAGTAGTATGAAACCAAATGCAAGGGCTGGCCCTCAGATAGCATTTCTCCATACAGAGTTTTTAGGAAGAAAAAAAAAAAAAAAACTCAATAAAATAAGATGGTTTTCCACCAAAGGTATCCAACAATATGAGACTGGCAACACAAAATGCTTCTGCTATATACATGTCGCACGTGTGTGTGTGTGTGTATATATATATGTGCCAAATCCGCATAAAATCTGTTTAAAAAGTCCAATGTTCACACCACCAGGGGCTGGTGGAGGGATCTGATGTTAGGAAGATGAAAAAGTATAGAAAACAAGATTGAATTTCCATTTCATTACAATTTAGAAATGGGTTAGAAATTCATATAAAGAAATTCAGCATTGCCACCTTGATTTATAAATCCATATGGTGAACTGAGTTACAAGGATAAAGGCAACTGCATATTGTTAAATTCACAAAGGGTATAGCAAAAAGGGCAAAGTAGAAGAATTTAACTTACATTACTTAGACGGTGAATTGATCGCTCCACAAGCAAAGAAACTAAAACAAAGATGGTCAACACAGAAGCAACAGACCATGTTGGCGTTAAGGCCAATGATCGCATTTCTTTCCCATTATCTGCCATTCCGGACGATTTCTCACGCACAAAAATTCTACAGATTTAACCAAAAGTACACACCTAAAATTCCTTGTTTAAACTGATTCCCAAAAAATTACAGAGTGGGTATGAGTAAAATCTATCAAGTCCTCTTTAACTATAGGACAGGACCATCTTGAATAAACAGAAACAACAGCTTTCTCAAAAACAAGAAGCAGTGTAAGAAGAAGCTTGTCCCCAACCACAAGAAGTGAGTACTGATCTTTCTGTTTAACTCTATTTCTACAGAAATCTGCAACTTTTTCAAACTCTATGAATCATTTACCTAAACTAAATGGTGAACTTCAAGTTCAAACCCTAGTTTATAGAATCAATTTATCACCAGCATTGATTCGAAAATGGACCTTTTGTGCTAAACAATTTACAGTAAACCGTTGAATTCCTAAACCCTCCAGAAAGAAAGGGTGTTACCGAATTTGATGTCAATGCTAGTACAAATCGCTCTCTTTCATAGATTTTGCGACCTATGAAGTTGTAAAGGAAACAAGTTGTTCCTAAAAACAAGCAAAAGAAACTGATGATCCTCTCTAGTCTCTACCAGAACTTACTTTCTCTCTCTAAATAGTTCTCTCTCTCTCTCTCCGAATACTCACAAAAACTCACAGATCAAAAGAGGTCTCGTCTTCTCCCAAACACCGGTTTCGTTTTCGAGACAACTACAAACCGTATACATTGCCTCCGATCTCACTCAGATTCAAAACACAAACTCACTCTTATATAGTGGGTGGGGCACTCACCTATATACTCCAGTAGACAGAATACATACACTGTATTCACTCTCTCTCCCTATACATACACACACTAATACTACGTATACTTATATATAGGAATACTCAAAGACAGAGAAGGTTTCTATGCAATTTCCTGGACTTTGATTTGCTGCTTTAATTACTAGTAGTATATACTATACTAAGGAGAAAAATCTCTCTCTCTCTCTCTCTCTCTCTGGTGGGGATCTGTTGCTCGTGAGTCGAGAATAAAACAATGAACCTCCACCAGGAGAGATCTCTCTCTGCTGTCTGTTGCGAGGTCTGTTGTCGTCTCATTTAAAAAAGGAGGCAGAAGTTTAATACCGAGTATACAATATAATAATAATAAGATTAAGTATTGGTAAATTATATAAACACTCCATGTATTACACTTTTCATTAACACCTCTTAAATTAAAAATTCAACAAGTTGACCCTATCAAACTATTTCTTTTCTTCTCAAATTCACCCCCTTAAATACCCCTTTCACAAATAGTTGAGGGGTCAATTTGTTAAACTTTTTTAGTTTAGGGGTATGTGTGTGTTTGTTTGTGGGGGGAGGGGGGTTAGCTTTTTTTTAGTATAGGTGTGTGTGTGTGTGTGTGTGTGTGTGGGAGGGGGGAGGGGAACGTTAGTGAAAAAGTTAATATTGTACTTTTCAAATTTTATATCTCAAATATTTTCTAAATACATGTGGCAGTACTGAATTTTGATTAGACTATGTGTGCGTTTGATAAAACTGAAAATTAAGTGCTGGATTTTAAGTACTGAAAAATTTTAAGTGATTGAATTTGTAATACTGAAAACAGGGCTTCAACTACTGAAATAGAATACATTCAGTGATTGTTTTTAGTGAAAATTTTTCACTTAAAGTTTTCAGTGATTTTTTTGCTGCTTTTGCAATTAAGTGGTATGTTATCAAATACAGTAAAAAAGATTAAATGCTGAATCTTTTCATTTTCAGCACTTAATTGGGTTATCAAACATACCCATGTTAAAGTGACCTCACCATTACTTGAGGTAATCCCACTACGATATATATTCGGAAAGTAGTTGAGATTCAAAATTTGGGAAACATATCATTACTCTTACAATAAGTTGTATTTCTCCGATTTGCTTTTCAAATATTTTAGTAGTGGTAGTATATGCTATATGACAATGATTAAGGTATCACATATAGGGATGGCAATGGGATGGGTTTTTCGGGTTCCCCGCCCCGCCCCGCCCCTAATAGATAGGGTATGGGGGGGCTTAATAGGGTTAGGGGCGGGTATGGGGGAGGTTTTCAAAACCCGGGTCGGGGTCGGGGTAGGGTCAAAAAACCCGCCCCCGCCCCGAATATACTTGTATTTATATTTTTACCCCTTAATAGTTATGTGTATTACCATTTTAAAAAAAAAAAACTGCACTATTAGGGAACTAATTGGGTAAGTTAAAAAAAACTGCACTATTAGAGAAAAAAATGCATTAAAAAATTGCTTTTTCAATTTGTGTACCAAAAAAAAAAAACATAATCGGGGTGGGGCGGGGCGGGGCGGGGGCGGGGGCGGGGAGAGCCCTATGCGGGGCGGGGCGGGGCGGGACGGGGGGAGGGTTTACTGAAGCGGGGCGGGGGCGGGGTATGGGGGCCCCGTCCCATACCCACCCCGTTGCCATCCCTAATCACATAACCCTCTATGTGCAAAAGAAGGGTAATACTTGGGGCACAACCTTCATACAACTTTCATACAACCTTTTCAAAAGATGTGTCTATCTCTTTCCTGTGTCACTGTGGGGTCCAATGACATCACAGGAGAGAGATAGACACATATTTTGGGAAGGTTGTATGAAAGTTGTATGAAGGTTGTGTCCCAAATATTACTCGCAAAAGAATATCAAGTTAGGAAAGAAAAAAAATAGCATTACTCTTAATATTAGAATAATGTTATGATTCTCATATTTGATTTTCAAATATTTTAGTAGTTGTACAAGATGCATTTGAGGATCAATAATATTTGGGGCACAAATAAGTTTTATAAACATTTACTAACATACTCTATCTCTCTCTTGGGTGGCACTGTGGGGTCTGGATAATTTCAGTGGACCGTATAGTACCACCCAAGAGAGATATAGAGTGTGTTTGTAAGTGTTTGTGAAACTTGTTTGTGCCCCTAATATTATTGTTTAAGGATAATTGATTGTATCACATACTCCTTTGTATATACTAGCTTATAAGATATTCGAGTTAAATGGGATCAAGTTTGAAAAGTATAACATTAATCTTAATATTAGAATAATGTTAGCACCGATCGGGTTAAATGTTATTGGGGTGATTAAATAAAACAATAATGATAGTTGCACCACAAATTGCACAACAAAATTTCTTTAGCAATAATAGTAATTTAAAATGAGTAATGTTATAGGCACAATACAAAGCACAACACAAAGCACAACAAGGCTTTAAATGTCTTGTACTCTGTGCTGTTTGAGTTTTTTACACTTTTCTATGCACCACTTACACAGCACAGGGTACAAGCATTTAAAACTATATTGTACTTTGTACTGTGCAATGTGTTGTGTCTCTAGCATTACTCATTTAAAATATATGTATGGCGGTATCTTCTCTTTTTTACAAGAATTATATTTTAAATTACAATTTTGCTTCCATTAACATTTTTTTCACATTATTTAATTTTCTTTCCTCAATTACGTCTCCAAAATCATACATGCACGCAAAAATATTGGTTGAGATAAATTTTATTATGAAAAAAAAAATATACTATGAAAGTTGAAATGAAGGAAACTAATTTTGCCATTTCAGGCAAAAATTACGGTATTAGAAAACATAAAAAACGTACCTAATTAACCACGTTTTTAAGACAATGTTTTCGTTCATCCATTTTTAACAGAAACATTTTGATGAAGCACAATTGCTTTCTTTTTAAAAAAAAAAAATTTGTTGCAATAATGATAAGCCGGACACTGTAAAATTTATTCATTAAATTGGTGTTTTTGATTCCATTTTATATATTCTTTTGGACTTTTCAGAAGTATCCAATTTTTTAGTCTAATGAATCAGAGTGAACATCAGTAGATTAAGCACCGGACAACACGCACAATGCTCTGATTACTGCACTTATAAAAAAATATTATTCCGTAATATTTATTTTATGAGGAATTATATATATGCACTTCTAGTGGACAATAAAAAAGTAAATATATTAGAAAAAAAATCCTTTTGACCTTTTCTTTTATTTTCTTCACATGTCACACAGATTCCATGTGTAGAACCCAGATGAAAAACAATTAATCCTAATATTATTATGAAATAGCATGAGTGGAGTAAACTAATGTCTCACTTTGCCGCAGGTTTTTGTGTTCATAAGTGAATATGAAACTCTAGCAGTTAAAATATAATTGTTGCACAAATTAATTTATGCATTACATTTGTACACTGGCGGACCCAAGTAGAGTCCAGGGGTGGCAGAGGCCCCCTGAATTTTTGAAAATTACAAAATTATACGTAATAGTTTATAGATTTTAGAAATATGTCCTTTTAAATTTCACACATTCCCCTCCTGAACTTCTGAAAATTCTAGTCTTACATATAATATTTTACAAGTTTTTGACACAGGCCCCCTTGTACTTTTGAAAATTTTATACTTACATGCAATATTTTACATGTTTTAGATATAGGCCCCCTAAGGTTACATGATTTACCCCAAATTATTGGTGTTAAACCAATTTTATATACCATTATACCATTTTACACATAATTATGTATAGATAGATCCAAAAAAAATCGCCTCAGGGGCGCTGCCCCCGAACCCCGGTATAAGCTAGGCCCCCCGACCAAAAATCCTAGGTCTGCCCCTGCATTTGTATGAGTCAATCAAAAAATTTGCAATTGATCAAAAGCTACCATGGGATAGCTTTTGTCCAAAATAATTTTAACGATTGATTCGTAGAAGCATACAAGGGTGGAGGTATAGGAGGGCCAGGATGGGCTATATTTTTGGGGGGGAAAACGAGTTTTGCATGGCAAATTTTTATTTTATTTTTTTTAATATGTAATACATGCATGCAATTAGCCCCCTAATTTTTTTTTTAAAAAAAAATACAAAAATTATGTATAACATTTTGTCCCAAATTTAAGCTAGCCCTCAAATATTTGTTCCATTACTTTTTCTTAATACTTTTTAATTTAATCTAACCCAAATTGTTCCATCATCAGTCAAGCTTAGCAAATTATAATAAACATATATCTATGATCAAAAAATGGTGGTATAAACCCATGAATATACCCCAATAAAAAAAAATTCGCCTCAACTTCGCCAGTATATATATGCCCCTCCAATCCCTGCTGGCCTAATCAAATATCATGGTTCCGCCCTTTGAAGCATAAGTTGTTGTATAATCGACTCTAAAGACCGTTTGGCACAACTCCTACTTCTGTGATTCAATTGCAAAAAAAAAATATAACAATAATAATAAATAATAAATTTTTTTTTAAAAAAAATTTTGACCAAAAGTTACCCAAGATAGATTTTGTCCCAATCGCAAATTTCTCGTATTGACTAGCATCCTTGTACAAATGAATCGCGCAATCTTGTTTGTCAAACAATATTATTTTAGTTTTGGACCTTGATGATCACTATAAACTCCAAATTTTTTTAAACAATTTTTTTTTAAAAAAAAATTTGCTAAGAACTTATCTACTCCAATTACTGTTGCCGAACACCCTCTAAGGAATCTATGATAAGCTTGTGCAGCTATCATCCTATTATCCAATTATAACAAATCCATCAATTTGTAATTGTTTAATCCGGTTCTACATGCACCCATAAACATGCACGTGAGAGCATATCACTGCCCGTAATTAACGCAGCGTTTGGGAAGAGAAATGAAAGACAAAAACGAAGAAATATAAAAGGAAGGAATGAAGAGAAAATATACCATGTGATTGCAACATCGTGTGACAACTATTAAGATCACTTCATTACTATAGGACCCACTTGAACCCCCAAAATATTCAAATCACAATGGGAATCACCTGAGACAATTTATCCGGTACGTAGGAGGATGATGAAAACTTAACAAGTGTTTTTGGGTGACAGAGAAAGTTGAGGGAATATGAAATGGAAATTTTTTTTTTTAGGAAAGGTTGACGGACAAAAATGTTGGTATTGGGTGATCACACCGTAATACGTTGATCCCTAATGTAACATATTATTTTCTAATATGTGATAACTTTTGGGTAAAGTAGTATTAAATCCTATTTAGTGTACATTTACTCTAATAGACCCAACCACCAAAACTATTTAGTCAAAGGTTCATTCCTAAAAAAATGATGAAAATGCACATCCATAACTTGCGCATACTCAAACAAAACCTTCCAAAATATATAAACCATAAACGCATATATGTCATCAACGAGAAACCCCATAAATCACTGCTGCGATTTTGGAGGATTCAAATTCAAACAATGCAAATGTTACATTTGGAGTTAAATTCTCACATTCTAGGGCTTTAGTTTGTTGAAGCAATGTTTGAAGGATAATCAGAAGGACGACGATGACGGCGCCTGTTTTGCAGATCATCGGAGAATGGGGAAAAAGTGTAAGTGGAAATCATAATCACGACCAATCATAATCACGACCAAAAAACGACTAATTTTCTGATTTCCAAAGTTGATCGATGTTTTTTCGTATGAATAAAATTGAGTTCAGCTATTCGGATTGCACGTTCTTGGTAAAAAAAAAATAGAGGGTTTTCATTTTCTGAAACCCTTGTTTTGGTTGATAAGGTGTTTGACATCAAAAACAATCCATAACTATGGGTTTGGGTCGTTCATGACGATAGGAAGTTAACAAATGTATCACAGTTTTAAAAAGAGGGTATTTGGGTTTACACGGATCCCAGAAAGAGGTCACATTTTTTTGATAGGGTTTTATCACAGTTCCAAATAACGTCTAATGTTGATCGATCGCTTTTTAATTTTTAGCAACGTTGAGTTCTGGACCTCATACTATACATTCTTGGTAAACAGGGTTTCAAATCGCAGAAACCCCTGTTTTTGGTCTGGACCATGCATTCAACAACTGTTCTGTGATCTTGTTTACTACCAAACTCTACGATGAGTTTAGCATAAAGTGTGTTGATTGCATGTCTATCGTTGATTTTCCATTTTCAATCAATTGATTCTATGGAAAATACACTGGGTTTGACTCTTTAATATTTGGATAATAGAAATTGAAAAATTGTAGAGTATTCTCATTTGTTTGTTGTGTTATCTATGATGATATGCATAAATATGCACCTGGACATGAGATTGAATGAATTTAGTGCATAAATTTGCACTTAGACTCCATGTCATTGGTTTGGTAAAAAATAATGATAATCTAGGTGTAGGTAGGGGTGAAATCAGTTTGATTCAGTCAGTTTTGGGGAGGTTTTTTCATCGACCGATCGGTACGGTTTTGGTCGGATTTTTCGGTTTTAGTCTTAATTTTTAGTTTTACACTGCACCTAACTTATGAAAACTAATTGAACCAATTGGTTCGGTGGTTCGGTTTGGCTCAATTTTCTTTCACCCCTAGGTGTAGGGTAGTACACTTAATTTCGATTTATGGACAATATGTGGTTGGCAAATTCGGTGAAGATATTTACTCTTGCACATCATATCAAATGGTTGTTTGTTATAATGAATTTAGTGCATAAATTTATACTTGGAGTCCATGACATTGATTTCATAAAAAAGAATGATAATGTAGGTGTATTGTTGTACACTTAATGTCGAATTTACTAGTATTTGGTTGATAAATTTAGTGTAGAAATTTACACTTGTACTCAGTATCAAATGGTTGTTTGTTACATTTGTTTCATGACTGCATTGATAAAATGTTTTGTAACGCCTCGAAAACCAAGCCACGTGGGCGAGGTCAATGAGTTAAACAATACAACGTAAAGCACGGAATAGTCCAAGGTGGACCAATCCACAAGGCGGAAGCATAGGGAAAACCTACGTGGATTCCAAAGAAAATTCAATAAGTCAACGGTTGACCCACGAGGACCAAATGGGTCAAATAAGATCAACCAACATAGTTTGGTTTTGACAGACGTTTGTAAAGAAGTATAAAAAAACTCCAAAGGTTTAAAAGCAAAAAGTAATGAAGTTTGCTTTGAAAGTTTATCACTAAAGTGGTTTTTAAAGGAATACGACCAAATGGTCCTTAGGAAATAGAAAGTAGTAATTTTCCCATAATAGGGTAACCATGGGCTAAAACATGCTAAAAGGTATTAAAAATATAATTTAAATAGGATCCTAGAGGATCCAACTATCAAGATTAAGATTAAGAGGGGAATAACTAGAATCCCTAAATATACAAGATCATTAAGTCTTATAGAAATAGTTATAAATCAAGGGCTAAACATGTGCCTAATTACAACTACTATGAAATAAATATAAATCCTTGTAATTCAATCTACGAATAAGATAATGAACTACAACTAGGACAATGCTCCTACCTTGAGCTCTGACAAAGAAGTGTTTTCTTTTCAAAATCTAAGACTTCCTCCGAAGGAATCATCAAACGGGATGCCACGCCTCGAAAATTTTTTGGCCTTGCCCAAATCGACATTTCCTGAAAAAAGGGTTTTATAGATTTATTAAGCACAATGGCTCAATAAAAAAAAATTGTAGAAATGTACTACTACTTCTAAAATCATGCTATGATATGCGGTGCAATGTCTTGCCGTTGTGGCGATGCAATTAGCCAGATGATCAAACTGTGCAACTTTCCCAAATACCAATTTCCATAATCACTCACTCTCAACACCGAATACGAGCCACTCCAACATGAGTGTAGCATACAAGATCTCCAGTAGTTAGTCGAATATGACCTTGCATTTCAAATATTTTTAAGGATCACAAACAACCTTCCTCACTTCACACCCGCTTTCAGAATTTCATCAACCACTATCCCCAAACGGGGGGAATGCAAGAGACATTCCCCAATCGTGGGAATTCTAACAATTTCATATGTCCAAAACCAATGTCATGAATGTTTTGCTGACTTGGCGACTATGAAATACTACTAGATGCGATTATGCTTTAACAAAGACATTTCTATGATTTCAATACTATGAAATAAGCATGGTAGTTCAAGATACCAAAAATAGTGAAATTCATGTAAAGCATAACCAATAACTTAGACAAATAGGAAAATTGTAGCATCTTTAATTTAATTGAAAAATAGCAACTAAATAACATTTAGGTAAAGCATAAGTTCAAATAGTCACATAAGAGCACATAAACACTTAATCAAATAATGTAGGAAAAACTCTGAAACAAGGTTAACAAGGATTAGGTTTAATCCTACACATAACAAATCATGAAATTAGAACTAGGAGTGAACTTAGACAATGAAATCTACCTTGATCTTGAGAAAGAAATCAAGAGAGATGATAAGAAGTCCAAGAGAGAAGCAATGAGAGAGCCTAAAAACCAATAATAAGAAAACCCTCTTCTTCTCCTAGGTCATGGTTTGAGCTAGGGAGCTCCAAAATGAAAAATAGAAACACCAAATGAGAGCTCAAGATGATGGGAACAAATTAACCTCTAATAGCCTTGCTCCAATAATAGCTTGAAGGTCTTCAAAAGGAAGCTTTAGAGTCTAAGCTTCCATGGAAGTTCTTGACTTCCAAAACAAGATAGAGATGAGAGATATATAGAGAGAAAATGAAAAAGAAAAATGAGTGGGAGAGTGAGATATGGGTTGGTTATATAGGGAGAAATAGAGGGGGAAGCTTCCTAGGGAAGCTTTAGTGGTGGGGTGGTAGAGAGTTGTTGAGAGTGGTTGAGAGTTGTTTGGGGAGGTAACTTGTAGGTCCCATCACATACACACACTCACACACATACACACACACACATACATACACCCACACACACACCCAAATATGTTACATACATATTCACACATGTGCCAAAACAAATACTAAAGTGAAACCACAAGACCAAAAGATAGACATAAAAATGTACAAGTTTAATTGGGTCCACACATCGACCATCAAATTACCACAAATACCCTTAATTAAATTCTAGGTTTCTACATTCTACCTCCTTAAAAAGAATTCAGAACAAGAACGAAGGGAGCTCAATCAAAGAATGGTCCACAACTACACCAAAATGTCGTAGTGTCACAATGTTGGGTTTGTGCCCTCAAACCATTACTTTATGTATGAGATATTGACATTTTAATATATGGATATTAGCTTTATATTTCATTGTGTATGTTTCTTTCATGAGATGATTTTTAATCCTTAAGTATCATAGTAAGTAATTCTTGTGTGTATGAGATCCATACAAGTGAGATACGAATTATTATTCTTTGATACTTAGAGCTAGACACAGTGGATGATGAGACTGGATATCTCATCAAGTTTACACTGTAGCATGATTAACTACCATTGGATGGAGTGATTAATCTCAATCACTAGAGTGTAACACTTAGTTAATATACTAGTGCTTATAGTGCATTGACGGACCTGAGCTTTCCTATTGACACTCAAGACTGTCAAACAGTCGATAGGAACTCATAACTTGTATAAGGTATATGTTCTTAATCTTGAGACGATTATGGACACAAACTGTGGGTATGGTTGCTTTGACTTACCAATCAGTGAGGTCTAGAAATGATCAACACTTGGGTATCTTGGGTATGTCATGTTCACAGGATTGTGAACATATATTGTCAAGATAGAATCTACCCTCTGTTTCAGAGTAAGCATTCCCTTAAGAATGTTACCAAGTTGATTACTGAGAACTGCAGTCTTGTTAATAAGTAGTTATCAACATGTTTGGTAATCATGAGAGGTGAATGAGACTCAAGGAATACAAGAAGTGTTCATGATTCAGGTTGACAGTAACAGTTATCCGACTACCTGAGTATGATTACGAATGCTGACGGTAGAGGGACATTAGTACACCATACAAGTCTAGTTATCACTTCGGATATGTTCTTTTGCATTGGAGTTCAGTTATCATTTTATAGTGGAGTAAACATTAACTGACCAGTTAGTTAGTTTGCTAATCAAAGAGTTTGGTCATGGGAATTAACATCTGGTCTGAGCCAACAATAAAGACCCTAGGAGGTCCTACTCTTAGCTCTGCTAGGATGCTTGGAAAGGCACAAGAGGATCTTGTCATGACAGGTTCGATCGATTGAAGTCTGGGCAGGTTCGAGCTATCGAAAGTAGTTTGAGCGATCAAAAGTTCGATCGATCGAAGCCACTTCGATCGGTCAAAGGTTAAAGTCGATTTTGGAAATCTATAAATAGGGCAACTGCGTACAAGATTTCATGATCGTCGTTTTTCCAACACAAAAGTTGCAGAACCTGTTTAGGGCTTCTCAAACCTTCCCATCCTCCTTATTAGAGATCCCACCATCTCTAGTCTCTCCGTAAAGCATCCGTAGGAGTCATAAGGGTGAAGACAACCTAGTGGAGGCTACTGTATCACCAAGGTTGAAGATTTCAGAATTGGGTTCAAGACCTAAGGTATATTTCTTCTCCCTCTTGTTGGTACGCATCTATAGAATTAACGGGTAGTAGATCCGAGCATACCAATAAGTTTTTGAAACTTGATCTTTTCGCTACGCATTTAAAATTAATTTAAACCTATTTTTCCTTCAATTGGTATCAGAGCCATGCTTGTTTGGATCTATAAATGCGTTTTGGAACACTAGTTTTGATTTGCATGCTGATTTTAAGACTGTTTTCGAAATTGCATCATCAAAGTTCTGTTTCTGCAGTGTTTACTTAGCAAAATACAAATCTATGATTGCATTGGATACATGATGGCTTCGATCGATCGAAGTAGTCTCGATCGATCAAACTTCGTCTATTCTTAAGCAATCGAACTAGTTTCGATCCATCGAACTTTGGTTTTGTTCAATCGATCGAATAGTGTTCGATCGATCAAGAGAGATTCTCTATCCAATTGTTTAGTTTATAGTTTTAAAGATTTTAAAATATATACTTTAGTATTTTAATTATTCTATAAAGATTTTCAAACCTTTCTGTGAAACTGAAACTTCAATCGATTGAAGGTTCGATCGATCGAACCTTTGTCGATCGATCGAAGTATGACAGAGAAGTGAGATACTGTTTTGAGTTCTAATTCAGTGCATAAAGAGTTTATGTACTATGTGAATCAATTAAGGGTTCCAATGAATATAAATATATATTTGTTATATATGCGTGGATTGTGTACGACTAACCCTTTTGCAGCAAAGTTAGTCCCCTATCTCCCATGTCACCAAGATCAGTTTTATTATTGTATGAATGTTTGAGTTTAGTGTGTGTTTTATTTTAATTATTGGTTTGGTTTTAAAGGCATATGTAAAGGGCGCTGCGACTTCAATCCTATGAAAAGGAAAGTCACACCGGTTTCCCTAGCCTTCTTTATTTTATTGTTGTTTTTCTATTTCTAGATAAATTGTAAGCTTCGAAAGAAGCATATGACCAATGTAATAGATTTAGAATATCCATGAAAATGGAGGAGCAAGCCATTGTCCATGAAGATGGAGCTGGAGGCGATCAAACTAAGAAGAAGGTTTTATGAAGATAGAGCCATGGGAGATAGAGGCATATGAATGCTTTTGTTTCAATTTTAGTTTTTTTTATGTGCTTAGTTGTGATTGACATTTAATTATATTGTTACTGCTTGTACGCACGTAAACAAGTTTTCTAAAATAAAAATTCAAAAATCATTTCAACGCATTAGTAAACATTGGATGTTTATGGGTAATGTGTGGAAATAATTTTTTCAAAAGCAAAATCCTTTACTACCAAATCTAGTAGGAGAGGGTCTTATTTATAACACCCACGATCTTCCATTAACGGTTCATTGTAACATAAGTAGTGCATTCAATGTCACCTCGCCAGGGGTGATCATTCCATACCCACACTACTCATTGGTTACTAGATATGAAATTCCTATGGATAGGATCAATCAGACGTGTTAGAGGGTGACCCCCACACAGAGGTGCTACTTGAGACTCTTGTGATTGGATCCTAGTTAATGGTACACACTAGCTAAGCTATGGATAAGGGATCCCACACGGGGTATTATTTAGAAACTTAGAGATCAAAAAGGTTCGGGAGTCATTACTTGTTTTGCAAGAGTTACATAGCGGACAAGTCATGATTAATCGAAAGATTGAGTATTGACCACCACACGGAGGCTTTATTCTTTCGTTTCAATATTCCGACGACTTTGTTTTAAGATAAGAGTTTTAAGGATTCTTTAATATCAAAATTGTCAAATTCTGATATCCATATTTATTTTGCCTTTTGATTTTTACAGTAAATCATAATGTCTGGATCTACATTTAGTCCACTTGCCACCATACTCACTAAAAAATAAGTTAACTAGAAATAACTACACATAATGAAAACGAAACATTGACATTGTATTAACTGTGGAGGATCATACATATATCCTCACTACCCCATGCCCCGAAGAACCCGCGACAAATTATTCGGCAGCTGCCAAACGCGAGTTCGATAAATGGAAGAAGTTGAATGGAATGGCTCGTTGCTACATTCTAGCCTCAATGGCTGGTGTGTTGCAACACCAATTCCAGTCGAACAATTCTGCCAGTTACATTATCGAATCCCTGAAAAAGATGTTTGGGGAGCATGGTAGGCCTGCCAGAAAGGTAGCTATGCAAAAGATAATGAGTGCTAAGACATTGGAAGGGACTCCAGTCAAAGGACATGTTTTAAAAATGATTGGTGATTTGAATGAGCTGGAGACTCTAGGTTCCAACATCGATGCACAGACCCAAGTTGATATGATCCTCAATACGCTGTCGCCGTCATTCGCTCAATTTAAACTGAATTATAATATGAATAAAATGAATTTTTCAATGAGCGAATTAATGAGTTCTATACTAGCTGCAAAAGGGGTGATCAAACCTGGGGGCAACGTTTTGAACATTGAGAAAAGCTATTCTTCTTCCCGATCTACACCGAAAGGTAAGAAAGGAAAGAAGAAGGCTGGCACTGGTGGTCCAAGTGTTGGACCGATCCCTAAGATTGCAAAATCCAAGGGAAAAGGTAAGGGCAAAGGAAAGGTGGGTGGCCAAGGCAAAGGAAAGTGTTTCCAATGCGGTGAGAAGGGCCACTAAAAGAGGAATTGTCTAGAATTCTTAGCTACAAGAGTTCAAGGTATGATTGAATCACATGTGATTGAAGTAAGTTTTATAACAAATACTTCAAACACTTGGTGCATTGATTCTAGTGCATCTAACCATATCTGTAATTCATTGCAAGGGTTCAGATCAACCATGAGGTGCAGTGATGGGAAAATCGTACTTACTATAAGTTCTAGTACAACCGTATCTGCGGTTGCTACAGGAGTCATAGTTTTAGAATTTCTAGACAATAAAGTTTTGATTTTATCAGATGTACTTTACGTCCCTTCAATGAGATATAATTTAATTTCAGTTTCTAATTTATCGAATAATGGTTATTCTTTTCATTTTGAAACTGAAGTTGTGATTAAAAGAAATGGTTCTTTTATTTGTTCTGGTGTTAAATCAAATGGTTTGTATGTGATTACACCCAATAGTTCTAAATATTTTTGTATGGAACTTAATAACTCAATGGTAACTGTACCATCTAAAAGAAAGGAACCTTCCACTAATCCAACAAGGCTTTGGCATATGAGGCTTGGCCATATCAATCTAATAGAATATAGAAAAAATGAATTATCACTTTTATTTCTTCACTATAGAACAGTTTATATATACACTACAAAGAGGATTCTAGAATAGATAAAGAAAGAACAAGGAGGATTCTAGAACAAGGAGGATTCTAGAAAAGAAAAGAAAGAAGGAAATAAAAATATTCTAAACAATAATGAAAAATCAATGTGATCCATATTCTACGGAAGCTAATTATCCGGGATAAAAATAACTATATCCAACAAATCTGAATAGGATTGGCAGACTAGTCAAAGAAGGGGTCTTAGGTGATTTGGTTCTCGAACCAATGGAAGTCTACGAGTCTTGTTTAGAGGGTAAGATGACCAGAAGGCCCTTTCCAGCAAAGGGCAATAAGACCAATGCATTGTTGGAATTAGTTCATACTGATGTGTGTGGACCAATAAATATTAGAGCAAGGGTGGTTATGAGTATTTCATAACATTTACTGATGACCACTCTAGGTATGGTTATGTATACCTAATGCAGCACAAGTCTGAAACTTTTGAAAAGTTTAAAGAGTTTAGGGCTGAAGTGGAGAAGCAATTAGGAACACATCTCAAGGCCATTTGATCTGATCGAGGTGACGAGTACCTCTCTAATGAGTTTATTGATCACCTCGTACAGAATGAGATTCTGTCACAGTTGACTGCACCTGGCATGCCTCAGTAGAATGGTGTAGCAGAAGGAAGGAACCGCACTCTTTTAAACATGACTAGGTTGATGATTAGTTATTCGGAGTTACCTTTATTCCTTTGGGGTTATGCTTTGGAAACCGCTGCGTACATACTAAATCTAGTACCAAGCAAATCTATTCCCAAGACACCACAGGAGATGTGGATTGGGCGCAAGCCTTCTTTGCAACATCTCCGGATATGGGGGTGTCCGTCACATGTGCTGAAAGGAAATATGAGCAAGTTGGGTTCTAGATCGGAAGTATGTTATTTCGTAGGGTATCCAAAGGGTACTTATGGATGGTATTTTTATGATCCAAAAGAACAGAAAGTGTTCATTAGTACAAATGATGTTTTCTTGGAGGATGATTATATCATGAACCATAAACCTAGGGGAAGGATAGATCTGAGAAAAATGAAAGGAGAGTCCTCAGTCCAACCCTCAGTTGATAACGATGTAAATCAAGAAAATACCACTTCTTCGCCCATTTTTGCACCGATACCTCGTCGTAGTGGGAGGATTATCAGCCAGCATGAGAGATACATGTTCTTAGGAGAAGTTTTTGAAGCTGTCTCCATAGAATTTGAATATGATCCAGCCACATACGAAGAGGCAATGACTGATGTTAATTCAGCACATTGGGTTAAAGCTATGAAGGCTGAATTGGAATCTATGGATTCCAATCAGGTCTGGGATCTTGTAGAACTTCCAGCCAATATTAAACCCATTGGCTATAAGTGGGTCTACAAGAGGAAAAGAGGATCTAATGGAAAGGTTGAGACCTTTAAGGCCAGGCTTGTAGCGAAAGGTTATACTCAGAGGGAGGGCATTGGCTATGAGGAAACTTTCTCGCCGGTAGCTATGCTAAAGTCCATCAGAATACTTTTATCCATTGCTGTATGCCTAGATTATAAGATCCGGTAGATGGATGTCAAGACTGCATTCTTGAATGGCAATCTTGAGGAGGACATCTATATGCAACAACCAGAAGGGTTCATAGTTGGTCGGAAAGGTAACTTGGTATGCAAGCTGTAAAAGTCCATTTATGGGCTTAAGCAGGCATTCAGGAGTTGGAACATTCGTTTTGACCAAGTGGTCAAATCGTTTGGTTTCATATAGAATCTGGATGAACCTTGTGTATACAAGAAGTGTAAAGGGAAAGTGGTGGCTTTTCTTGTGCTCTACGTTGACGACATTCTACTCATTGGGAATGATGTAGCGACATTGCCAACGGTTAAGGTTTGGCTAGCTAGTACTTTTGATATGACGGATCTAGGAGAGGCAAGCTATATTCTTGGAATAAAGCTCTCTCGAGATCGTAAGCGAAAGATAATGGGATTATCTGAAGCTGGTTATATCGATAAGGTGCTAACTAGGTTTTCTATGAAAAATTCGAAGAAAGATTTGTTACCTTTCAGGCATAGTTTAGCGTTATCCAAGGACCAGTGTCCAAAGACACAGTAGGAGAGGAATCGCATAGCAGGAGTTCCCTATGATTCGGCAGTGGGAAGTCTCATGTATGCGATGTTATGCACTAGACTAGATATCTGCATTGCCGTTGGCATGGTTAGTAAATATCAATCGAATCTAGGTCCAGAGCACTGGACTATCGGTAAGCACATTCTTAAGTACTTGAGAAGGACTAAAGACTACATGCTTATGTACGGCGATAGTGAGTTAATTCCAGTGGGATATACTGACTCGAAATTTATGTCAGATAAAGATTCGAGAAATTCGACATTCAGACATCTCTTTACCTTGGGAGGTGGTGCTGTTAGTTGGAGTAGCATTAAGCAGAAATGCATTGCAGACTCAACTATAGAAGCTGAGTATGTGGCTGCTTCTAAAGTCGCAAAGGAAGCTGTTTGGCTCAAGAAGTTCCTTATGGAGCTCGAGGTGGTACCAGCGTCATTGTCACCTATTATACTATACTGTGATAAGAGTGGAGTAGTGGCGCAGTCCAAGGAGCTAAGGAACCACGAAAAGGGAAAGCACGTAGAGCGGAAATATCATCTAATCCGAGATATTGTTCAACTTGGAGATGTGACTGTCAGCAAGATTGCCACCTCTGACAATCTTGTTGATCCGTTTACAAAGGCCTTGCCACAGAAGGTCTTTGATTGTCATCTAGATAGACTAGGTCTCAGATGTAATCCTGTATGGTTGTGAGTACAAGTGGGAGATTGTTGGGTTTGTGCCCTAAAACCATTACTTTATGTATGAGACATTGACATTTTAATATATGGATATCAACTTTACATTTCAATGTGTATGTTTCTTTCATGAGATGATTGTTAATCCTTAAGTATCATAGTAAGTAATTCGTGTGTGTATGAGATACATACAAGTAAGATACGAATTACTATTCTTTGATACTTAGAGCTTGTCATAGTAGATGATGAGACTGGACATCTCATCAGGTTTACACTGTAGCATGATTAACTACCATTGGATGGAGTGATTAATCTCAATCACTAGAGTATAACTCTTAATTAATATGCTAGTGCTTATAGTGCATTGACGGACCTGAGCTTTCCTATTGACACTCAAGACTGTCAAACAGTCGATAGGAACTCATAACTTGTATAAGGTACGTGTTCTTAATCTTGAGATGATTATGGACACAAACTGTGGGTATGGCTGCTTTGACTTACCAATCAGTGAGATCTATAAAAGATCAACACCTAGGTATCTTGGGTATATCATGTTCATAGGGTTGTGAACATATATTGTCAAGATAGAATCTGATCTTTTCAAAATCAAGATATAAAAGTATACTTTACTTTCTAAGGATTTATAGTGTGGAAGTAAAGGTCGAACCCACAAAGATTGAATTACTAAAGCACATTTATTTTTAAGACCTAAATCTAGCTAATTAAGAAAAACAGATTTTGATTGTGATTTTAATTAAACTAAGAACAATTAAAATAAATCTAAACTATGGAAACAATTAAAAGTTGTTTTAAACGATATTTAAAGTGAACCTAGGATTGCAAATCCACCACTAGCTTCATAATAAGGGTACTTATGCATTCAATTAGCTTATTACGTTGGATGATAATGGGGAATTTTAGCTATAAGCCCAATTCCTCCGTCAAGAAGATAACTACGATTCAAGCACCAACATAATTCATCTTCGGATAGCATGGATTGTCTCACACTAAACTAGGGTTGCGACACAATCCGTCTTTCGTAAGCATGAACTATTTGGCTACTTGATATCACAATTCAATTAAGCACCATTACATGTAAATAATCCATACATGCACAACAAATATAGATCATTGAGCACATCACATTCAAAATAGATCTAAGACAAGAATAAACTTTGAAAGTAATGATTTAATCAATAGAAGTACGATTTTATTATATAAATCCTCTAAACATGTAATCATCATCGATACATAATAAAACTAAAAGAAAAACATAAATAACACTCTATTACTTGGCTAGGGTTTCATTGAAACCCTAAATCTTGGTTTAAGCAGCCATGGAATCAAGGATTGGCAAGAGGTTGATGGAGGAGGCCATGAGAATCCTTGGTCTTCTTCTTCTTCTTCTTCTTCTTCTCCTTGTTTTTTTCTCTCTTCAATGGCTCAAGTTTTAGTTCTATATGGATGTATCTAATGTTGTGTAATGATTTGTAACCACAAAATTTATTTAGAATAGGATTTATATAGAGTTTGGAAGGATTTAGGAAGCTTTCCTAAGCCAAATCGCACTAAAACTGCTGCTTTTACATTTTTGGACGTATTCAGTCAATTCGGATCGCATAGGGCTCTTCTGGACCTCGAAATATGCAACTTTTACTTTTTAAACGGGTCATTCTGTAGCAACCTATATTTTCGCGTCCCTATTAATAAATAAAAATGTCAATTTTATTTCATTAATGTGTATCATTTTTTTTGTTGTGATAATCTTTCCATAAAATTATTGGCACTAGTATTATTAATTTGATAACTCAATGCCATTTTATTTTGCTACTGTGTATTAGCGTTAGTAGGATTATTATCTGAATAATTAACACGTGTGTGAACATTTATAAATACCATGCCTTTAATTTTACAACCCTTAGTAATTTAAATTTGTTATTACTACTTAAGACTGCGCCCCTAAGTTACCCTATGATTTGGGATAAGAACCATTAATAAAATGTAGTATCACATCGCTTATATTTTTATCCCTAATGATTTTATTTGGGATATTTTAATTAGCTAACTGACCAAACTAGACTAACTAGACTGAATTAACTAACATAACTAATCAACTGACTGATTGACGGACGTCAATCAGCCGCGTAACTTACAGTTGCTAATTAAAAACTGATGAGTGAATTCATATGGCTAAGGAATTGAGAGCAATGTGCTTGTTTCTAAACCAAGTAAAAATGAGTGGTAATCTAATAAGAGTGATGTGTGCTTGTTTATTACCCACAAATTCTAACTACCTCACTTAGACAATTTGCCTATATAAACACATAACACACAAAGCATTTGACACATCTCCCTCATTCTAGCTCTCAGTAGCACTCTCACTCACTCACTCACTCACAAGCACAATACAATTCTACAAGTGCTAAGTAGAAAAGGAAGAACATCATAGTAGGAGCTCCATTGCCATTATAGCTCAAAGCTTTTATTACGGATATTTACGGAATCTCTCGGTCTCTTAGTCCAGCTACTACGAAGAACGGTGAGTCTTTTGAACCCACTCTTAATGTACTTTAAGTCATTACGCGCTATCCGTAGGTTTGGAAAATAAGTGAATATGTATAGATATGTATATATAGCCATGGAGGTACAAAATTAGCGGTACCAAAAATGGTAACGAAAACTCATTCTGTAAATTAACAATGAAATATTAGGATCCCAATTAGTCCCCCCTTGAAATAGTTTGTTGATTGGTTAGTTCATTGACCCCAAAGTTGGGAGTTCAATACTTGCTACATAAAAATAAATAATAAATATATTATTTTACTATGTAGAAAATTAGTAGTAAAAATACTCATTGACCCTATTAAATTCTATTTTATAATTAACATGTTGGAGGTCATTTCATATAGTTTTATAATTTATCAAATTATAAAACTAGAACTTGATTTTGTTAATAAATTAATTAAGTGGTTATCTAACTAGTATTTTAATTGTTTCAAAATGGTCTTTCTTGGAGAAAATGGAAGAATTATATTTTGATGTCTTGTTTTTATTAAAAATAATGTCAAAGCATGTACCCTCTACTTTTATATATTTACGTCATTAAGAAGGGCCTTGTGACTAAATTTATATATTATTTTATCTTCTAAAATTTTGTAATAAAAATTCTATGACACCGTAAATTACGCCGTCAGTTTCCTAAAATCAAATTAAGCTATATCGGTTCACTTGATAATAATCACATGTTTAAAACAACCACTGTCATGTTAAAGAAAATCGTAAATGGAATGAGTCATACACATGCATAGTCGAGTTGGCATGTTAGAAATGGGTCGTTTGGGTCGACATATATGTCTTGTGAGAAGTAAGTAATGAAAGGGTGTTTTGAGTTGTGTCACCTTAATTATTCCAGGCCGACTCGGATACGGTAGATTAATTAGGAAGGATTGAGCCCAGGTCGATTCGGATACGGCAGGCCAATCAGGTCGTGTCCAGGCCGACTCGGATACGGTAGACCGATCTAAAAACAACGGCCTCGTGCCGGATGGTTCTGGTGAACCGAATGAGTCGAGAGGTTGTGGTCAATATAAAATAGTCAGTAAGGTGAGGTGGTTACATTGTTCATGCACGGTCTTATATAATTGATTTAATTATTCATTTATTGCTTATATGTGGCGACTAGAATAATGGATTACCAGTGCTGTAAAATACTAAATGCAAAGACAGTTAATGTGCTTTTATATACATTGCTTGTATGTTCATTATGCTCACTCGGCTTTCATTAGCTGATGACTTTATTTTGTCCTGGACACCCAAAATGTCCAGGAGATGGCTATGCAGGATTATATGATTATGCCAGCTAGAGAAGTCTGCAGAGCTGCTTTTATAATTTATTAAAGTTGTAATAAAAGATATGAATAATGTTTTAATTTGAATAAGGCGGTTTGTGCCTTAAGAAACACTTTTATTTGAGACAATGTAATATTAATTAAGTTTGTAATATTGATTTCATTTTCTTGCTGCTTTACATACTCTGTTTTCTGGTACATGTTAAGCTAAGTACAGGACAAGCGATCCCTCACCTGTCATGACCTACGGGTCCAAAATGGAAATGAAAATTTTTCCTTATTTTGCTACGCTGGGGCGTGACACGTTCGAGCGGGTCGCGCGCACGGATCGCTCCAACAACCAGGCCATTTTACAACTTTTCTCAGATTTTTGCTACTCTGCGTACCGATCGTAGAATTGCAATAACTTTTGACTCGGACCTCGTATTGACTCACCGTTTGTGGCTACACGTCCATAACTCGAAGATCTACATTTTATATATGTGGAGAAATTTCTCAAATCTGAAATATTCCTTATCAAAAATGCAATTTTCTGAGGCTGCTACTGCATTCAGCTTTCATCGGAATCACCGTTTGAGCCCAGAATTACTTCCAAAGCCACTAATCATTGAATTTTAGTGCATTTTCAAGTTAAAGCTCCAAAACCTACAAAATGTAAAATACTTATTAAAAACAACTAATAACTATATGAAATTGTCTAACAAAACGTATTTTTAGGACTATGAACGACAACTATTCATCGCTGATCACACCCCCAAACCTAGACTTTGCTAGTCCTTGAGCAAAAAGAACAGAAAAATAAAACTACTACTACAAATGCTACTCCATTTTTGTATGGATCATGATTGCATTTAGCATATGCAACAAGCCTTTTAAACCTCTAGGTGTCCCTAGTCGGACGAGTGAAGTCTCGTGAGGGTTCTCGTCAACAAGTTACCCACAACCATCTTTATTAACTTGTAAATTTAAAAAGTTTTATTAAAAACGAAAAAATATAACATGCAATACTCCTTATTATAAAACAATGATTTGAAAATAGAAAAACGAACAAGAAGAAACATAATCAAATTTCTACCTACAACATGAAAAACAATCCCAAGCACCTGAATCATATAAATCAATAGAGTTTCTCATAAAATTGAACGTGTGTGATGTGGTAGTCAAATGAACATGCGCATGTCATGAAATTTGGAATATAACTCGGATAACCATCCAACTATGTTTTGACTTCGCATCTCACAATGTTAATTATACTCTAAAATAAAACACTCAAAAATAGGTGTAATCTCTCTAATATATGGGAGCAAAAGAAGTATATTTTCAAAACGAGAAATACTCACATATGACTCGAAAAAGACGCATGACACGAAAGAACAGTAGTCTCATGGATAGGACGCCAACAGTCAAGAAAAATTAATCATTACCATGTTTTAATCCCCCTCCCATCATTTTCATATCCAAACCATGTTTTCTAGGATCAAATAGGACTTTTCAAAGGTTATAATGTGGCTCAGGCAATGAAAAAGGATAGAACGGATTCATTAGGTAGTTTTAGAATGGCATTGTAAGGCATGTTCGGTTTCTTTCATTCATCTCTTCTACCAACTTTCATCTTTGCATTCTCTTCTTTTCAATTTTTTTTTTCTTTTTTCTTTCTTTTTCTTTTCATCCTTTTTTTTTCTTTTTTTTTTCTTCTAACCTTATTCTTTTCCTTTTCATTGCGTTTGAAACGAATGTTCATTGAATACCAAGGCAACCACCCCAAACATCCTCTTATTTTCTTCTTCTTCTCAAACGACACATTGCCTTACCACCACTAAAAGTTGATCAATCTTTCAGTGATGAGCTTCAAGTTGGCCAAATTGGAGCAAAAGATAATGGTAATTAAAGAAAAAGGGCATTTTGACAGCTCAAAGGGGTGAACTAAGGAAATTTTATCATTTATAGGTCGGCAGTAAACAAAGAGGGCCTACCATCATCTCCTAGAGTGATACGGTTCTTCAACATTTATGACAGAAGATTATTTAGCATGGTAGCAAATATTTTAATTTGACTATCAACCAAAACAAGAATAATGAGACTAAACAACAAGTTAATGTGCTATTTAAATGAAATTTGACAAACACAAAATGTATTCATAACCCTGTATAAAGAAAAGATAGGCTCAAAAGCTCACTGGGTTTAGTCTCCACATTGTGTTATCTAGAAATCCGAATAATATTATAGTTCACATCAAACAAGTATTCAAGCGACTACGTGCAGTGCATAGGTTTGTGTGCAAATCTATGATATAAAACTACGATTCGAATGATACATATCTTAAAACGTCGCCTCATGACTTCAGCAAATGTTTAATCACATTTTTTCTTGTTTATCATTCTATACCAATCCAAGTGATCTAACAAGAAATATCGACCCAAGATTGCAAAAACGTCGGTAATATCGTTTATCTAAACACAATTATCGAAAAATTTTGAAATTTTGTGCAAAAATAATGTGCATGGGAGTGCATACCCCCAAACCTAAACCTTTCATTGTCCCCAATGAAACAATAAATGAAAGAAAGGAGAGTACGTAAGGAAGGAACGATAATACCTCGATCTCGGCAATCACAAACCAGGTAAACGTATATGAATATGGCAATAAAGTTCAATTGCTCCAAATGGAGACACTAATTCACCTGTCAATACTTGACAAAAGGAAATAAAAGAACAAAAGAACAATGACAACTAATAGAAACATATATATATATATAATACAGATTTGTTTTTTTTTTAATATAATTTTTAATAAACTAAACTAAACTCAAAAGACTCAATAAAAACAAACAGAAGTATGAAAACAAGGAAGGACTGACTCAATAGGTGCATAAGAAAACCACTGAAAAATAGAAAAACAACTAACCATGTTTGGGAGAAAGGAGGTAGGAGAACAAAAGAGAAAACAAAAAAAACCCTACCCGCACGAGCGGGCCGCCCCAGAGAGCTTCGCGCGTGCGAATTCTCCGCGAGGTAATGCCGAGGCATGTGTTATAAAAAGTAAAAGAAAATTTCTAAGTCCATGAATCGCGCGAGCGAGCCGCGCAAGCAAACCCCTCGCGCACGCGATTCTAGGCACGATGTGAAACAGAGGCATATATAAAAAAACATTAAAAAAATTTCTCTAAGGGGCAAACTCGCGCGAGCGGGCCGTGTGCGCGACTTGGTCTTTTACTCTTTTTTCTTCTTTTTAATGTAAGTAACTTTAAAATAAATTGACTCCAACCCCCAAACCTATCCAGAATGATCAAAACTAACTCAAAACAACACAAAAATGACCAAAAAGTAAGCAAAATAGATGAAATAAAGCTTGGGTTACCTACCAAGAAGCGCTGTCTTTTACATCTTCAGCTAGACCATTCTAGCTCAAGACTCAAGGAGGTCATAAATCAGAGTTTGTACCATTGAAGGTATTTGGGAGATTTTGGTGGAAAGCCGAAAGCATGTCGTTATGAGTTAAATCAATCGACGGTTCTCCCTTGTCGTGTTTAAATCGATTTCTCACTTTTCGAGTAAATTCGTCATTAGGCGTGTTATTCAAATTCATCTGCTCAATTTCCACTACATTATTTTCCGTACTCACATTTATTTTTGAAGTAAGTTCGCTAACTCGTCTAACCTCACTATCTGCCTCACATAGGTAATCGTCATCCTTGGGAGGTTGATCAATAGCGTTAAAAATGTTCAATTTTAAGTTCATGTTCCCAAACAACACTTTCATTACCCCCGTTCAGCAGTTGACACGAGCATTGGCCATGGCCAAGAATGGACGACCAAGGATGACAGGAGTGTGTCTCCTAGCATCTAGCACAGGTTCGGTGTCAAGGACCATGAAATCGACAAGATAGTAACATTTATCAACTTTAACTAGAATGTCTTCGATGATTCCTCTAGGGATTTTAACAGAACGATCCACTAATTGTATGGTAGCGGCTATGGGTTTCAGTTCCCCTAGACCTAGTTATTTGTAGACGTGGTAAGGTAAGAGATTAACACTCGCTCCTAAGTCAAGGAGAGCACGATGAATGACAGTGTCACCTATGACACATGAAATCGTTGGTGTACCAGGATCCTTATACTTTGGAGGAGCGTGTTGGAAAATTAAACTTACTTTTTCTGTGAGAAAGACCTTTTTCAGAGTATGACTACGCAATTTACACTTTTGAGTACATAGGTCTTTCAGACATTTAGCGTAAGCGAGAATTTGTTTTATTGCATCGAAGAATGGGGTATTTATTTAAACTTGTTTGAATACCTCGAGTATATCTTCAGCTTTTGACATTTTCTTTGAAAAATTTGACGGTCCCTCGACATTTAGTGGGAAAGGCAGTTTTGGAATATAAGTCGTCGGGGTTGTTACGTTTTCTTTTCTATTCAGGCTCACATCCTCACCCCTCTCTTTATTAGAGTTAATGTTCATATTGTTCACATTCTTTTTCGGAATTTCTATCACCTCTTCCTTACGTGTCGTCATCCTAGTTGAGACGGCATTTACTTGTGCACTCGTACCACTCACCTCGTATTGTCCCTTAGGTTTCGGAGTGGGTTGACTTGGGAACTTACTCTCGATTAAACGATTTAGCGTGTTTGCTATTTGTCCCACTTGGGACTCCAGTTTCGCAATGGACTGCGTATGAGAGTGTACTAATTGGATCACCGGACCAAAACTCAAGTGAGGCCAGCACCTTCTCCTCAAATGCGTTATTACGTGGAGGTGGAAGAGGTAGAGGGTTGGGTTGTATTTATTGATAATGTTGGGGTCTATACGCGTTAGGGAAATTTGTCGTCTCATTATTATTATTATTATTTCTCAATGAAAAGTTAGGGTGTCTTTGCCATGGTGCGTCCGAATTATTAGTATTAGAATTAGAATTATTCCGTGGGAATTGTTGAATAGAGTTTATGTGTTGCTCCATGAATTCCGGAAATTGAGATGCCAATGGACATGTAAGTATAGAATGTGACGTATCAGAACATATTTGACAAATTTTATGAGCGGGTGGGGCTGTCGTTTAGTTCATTGTTAAGAGTCTAGTTCTTGAAATTCAATTGAATGACTTGACTCAAACTTCATATCACGTTTGGGTTACGGAAGATATCCCTCAGAACATACCGACACGGCCTGATGTATCGAGTTCTCGCTTAATGTTTCAAAAATTTTCCAGGCCTCATCGGCGCTTTTGTGTAGGAAGGTACCCGCAAAAACGACATCGACAGTATTACGGACAGAGGGAATAAGTCCCTCGTAAAAGACCTGGATCAACTGCCACTTAGGGACCTGATGATGTGGGTAGGAGCATAATAATTCTTTAAATTTCTCCCACGTGTCATAAAGCATTTTCCCATCTTGCATCACAAAGTTTGTTATGGATTTTCTTATTTGATTTGTACGCATAATAGGGAAAAACTTTTGTAAAAATACGGTGTGTAAGGCTTCCCAAGTTCTAATTGTGTTTGGCTCAAGAGATTGGAGCCAATACTTCGCATTATCTTTTAAAGAGAATGGGAAAAGACGCAATTTTAATTCATCATTAGTGAAATTTTGAATATTTATAGTAAAGCAACTGTCTTGGAAATCCCCTAAGTGTTGATAAGGATCTTTATTTATACGACCATAGAATGAAGGAAGTAGCGAGATGGTAGATGACTTTATCTCAAAGTGAGATGTCGTCGCCTCCGGTAAGTCGATACATTTTTGTAGCATGTAAGTCGTAGGAATAAAATAATCTTTAAGCGGAGGAGGTGGAGGTATATTAGGGTTATTTCCGTTATTACCTATGTCGGCCATTAGAATAGGACCAATGATATTGACACGTGGTTTCTTTAGTCTATGACGGGTACTTCTTATTTCGGACTCAAATAAAGACAATGGTTTTGGTGTCAATTCGTCGTCTATTGTCAACCGAGCTCTAGAAGCTTGAGTTGAAGACTTAAGGACTCTAAGACTATGTTCAAGTTCAAGATTAAGAGGATGTAATTTAGGTTTACTTGAATGTGTACCAAACATATACTAAAAGAAAATAGACTAAAACAATGACTGACTAAAAAAAAATGAAAATAACTACGCAAGTAATCAAGCACGCAAGCACACAGTACTACTATGATGCATGTAATTATCCTTATGCAGTGATTTGCATCAAAGCCCAGCGCCTTGGGTTTCCTAGCTAATGCAGTGCGCACTCCACACCTAACCTAATGCAAGTAATTGTGTCTCAGCGCCCTGACTTACAGTGATTTGATGCAAAATTTAAAGGAAGCAATGTATATTTATTTTATTTTATTTTAATTGTGTAAGCTCCTTTGGTGTGCTAAGCTTTTCCACTCCGACATGCTAGAATTTGATTCCTTGAGAAACTACAAAACAAAAAGAAAAATTAGTAAATCAAAACAAAAATGGAAAATAAGAAAAATAAAAACTAATATAATATTTACGAATTAACTAAACTAAGATTCTAAAACTATAGATAGTGAATTCCAATCCCCGGCAACGGCGCCAAAAATTGATCTTGTCAAAATCAAGATATAAAAGTATACTTTACTTTCTAAGGATTTGTAGTGTGGAAGTAAAGGTTAAACCCACAGAGATTTAATTACTAAAACACTTTTAATTTTAAGACCTAAATCTAGCTAATTAAGAAAAACGGATTTTGATTGTGATTTTAATTAAACTAAGAACAATTAAAATAAATCTAAACTATGGAAGTAATTAAAAGTTGTTTTAAACGATATTTAAAGTGAACCTAGGATTGCAAATCCACCACTAGCTTCATAATAAGGGTATTTATGCATTCAATTAGCTTATTACGTTAGATGATAATGGGGAATTGTAGCTACAAGTCCAATTCCTCCGTCAAGAAGATAACTACGATTCAAGCACCAACATATTTCATCTTCGGTTAGCACGGATTGTCTCACACTAAACTAGGGTTGCGACACAATTCGTCTTTCCTAGGCATGAACTATTTGGCTACTTGATATCACAATTCAATTAAGCGTCATTACATGTAAATAATCCATACAAGCACAGCAAATATAGATCATTGAGCACATCACATTCAAAATAGATCTAAGACAAGAATAAACTTTGAAAGTAATGATTTAGTCAATAGAAGTACGATTTTATTATAAAAATCCTCTAAACATATAATCATCATCGATACATAATAAAAATAAAAGAAAAACATAAATAACACCCTATTACTTGGCTAGGGTTTCATTGAAACCCTAGATCTTGGTTAAAGCGGCCATGGAATCAAGGATTGGTTAGAGGTTGATGGAGAAGACCATGAGAATCCTTGGTCTTCTTCTTCTTCTTCTCCTTGTTTTTTTCTCTTCAATGGTTGAAGTCTTAGTTCTATATGGATGTATCTTATGTTGTGTAATGATTTGTAACCACAAAATTGATTTAGAATAGGATTTATATAGAGTTTGGAAGGATTTAGGAAGCTTTCCTAAGCCAAATCGCACTAAAACTGCTGTTTTTACGTTTCTGGACGTATTCAGCCAATTCGGATCACACAGAGCTCTTCAAGACCTTGAAATACGCGACTTTGACTTTTTCAATGGGTCGCTCGCGCGGGTTGTGCGAGCGGGTCGCTCCAGCGATCAGGCTATTTTCCAACTTTTCTCAGATTTTCACTACTCTGCGCACCGATCGTAGAATTGCGATAACTTTTGACTCAGACCTCGTCTTGACTCACCGTTTGCGGCCATGTGTCCGTAACTCGAAGATCTATATTTTATATATCAGGAGAAAGTTCTTAAATCTAAAGTATTCCTTGTCAAAAATGAAATTTTTTGAGGTTGCTAATGTATTCAGCTTTCATCGGAATCACTGTTTGAGCCCAGAATGACTTCCAAAGCCACTAATCATTGAATTTTAGTGCATTTTCAAGTTAAAGCTCCAAAACCTACAAAATGTAGAATACTTATTAAAAAAACTGATAACTATATGAAATAGGCTAACAAATCGTATTTTTAGGACTATAAATAGTAGCTATTCGTCGCTGATCAGAATCTACCCTCTGTTTCAGAGCAAGCATTCCCTTGAGAATGTCACCAAGTTGATTATTGAGAACTGCAGTCTTGTTGATAAGTAGTTATTAACATGTTTGGTAATCGTGAGAGGTAAATGGGACTCAAGGGATACAATAAGTATTCATGATTCAGGTTGACAGTAACAGTTATCCGACTACCTGAATATGATTACGAATGCTGAAGGTAGAGGGACATTAGTACACCATAGAAGCCTAGTTATCGCTTCGAATATGTTCTTTTGTATTGGATTTCAGTTATCGTTTTATAGTGGAGTAAACGTTAACTGACCAGTTAGTTAGTTTGCTGATCAAAGAGTTTGGTTATGAAAATTATCATCTGGTCTGAGCCAACAATAAAGAGCCTAGGAGGTCCCACTCTTAGCTCCGCTAGGATGCTTGGAAAGGTACAAGAGGATCTTGTCATGACATGTTCGTTCGAACAAACATGTTTCGATCAATTAAAGTCTGGGCATGTTCGATCGATCGAAGCCACTTCGATCGGTCGAAGGTTAAAGTCGGTTTTGGAAATCTACAAATAGGGCAGCTGCGTACAGGGTTTCATGATCATCATTTTTCTTATATAAAAGCTGCAGAACCTGTTTAGGGCTTCCCAAACCTTCCCATCCTCCTTATTAGAGATACTACCATCTCTAGTCTCTCCGGAAAGCATCCGCAAGAGTCATAAGGGTGAAGATAGAGCTTAGTGGAGGCTGCTGTATAACCAAGGTTGAAGATTTCAGAATTGGGTTCAAAACCTGAGGTATTTTTCATCTCCCTCTTGTTAGTACGCATCTATAGAATTAACGGGTAGTAGATCCGGGCATACCAATAAGTTTTTAACTTAATCTTTCCGCTGCGCGTTTAAAATTAATTTAAACCTATTTTTCCTTCACACAAAACAACGAGGACACTAACATAAAGTGAGAAAGCAAAACATCTCACACATTGATTTAGAAAAGAAAGGGAAAGGTCCATAAAACAATCAGTAAGCACACCAAGGAATAAATGGAAAAAGCTTCGATCGATATATAAAATAATCAAATAAAGATATTACACAAGCGTGAATATCACACACAGATCGAATTATAATAAAACAAAAGATTCTCAAGGTAGATCAATGATATACTATCAAATAAATGTCATACGAATTAAAAGTATGATGTTTGAAGACACGAGTTCCAAAATGAACCAAATAACTGGCAACCCCCAAGGAATGATCCAAACACTCAAGAATGAAACCAAAGAAAACATCACAAAGCAAATGATATACTCGGTACTAAAGACCATAACGACTCAAAGCTACATCTTAACAACATAGGAGGTACGAGTCACAAAGACTTACTTGTAATACATCGCTCCTCACCAGAAGACAATGATCAATATATACACAAAGTCTACAACAATGGCAACGAGAAGTCGATAGAAGAAATGATTATCACCTCCCAAAACATTAACCTCGCAATAACAATTATAACGATTTCACTAATAGATAGATTTATTAAGAGATCCCATCTCAAAATAATAAGGCAAAAGAAATTCCATTACCAAAAGTCAAAAGGTCTCACAAGGAAAAGTGTCTAAGAAGACACAATGATGCCATCAACAAGACAACAATAAATCAAACAGGTAAATGAACGGATATAAACCAAGAAGTTCCCCCCACCTTCGTTGTCACACGCGATAACTAAAAAATATAATATATCAAAGAATTATGCCTTGACCAAAATAAGTAAACATATGGCCATAACGATATCAAGCTCCCGAACTTTCAACTATTGAAAGTCCGATTCATATCAAGACGATCTAGAAGTTTCCGAACTAGGTGATCTTGAAGTGTCACATGAAAGAGGTAAACAAATAGGCGACACGCCTATAACAAGAGTTATAACAAACTCACATCAGAAACAGACCACAAATAGCGAAAGTGTTCAAGGAAACACGGTCGAAATTTCTCAATAAATGAAGAAAACTCTGCAGAAGTTGCCACACTAACTACACGTGCTCTTAAATCAACAATCACCGAGATTCCTCCTCTGCTCAAAACAAGGATGTAATTGAAGGATTGCAACGATCTCGAACAAAGCACAATTACAATAATCTCACGACATGGTTGTAGACACCCCATTTTGTCGGCTATCAGATTTAGGAGATCCATATCTTGGTGGTTCACAATGATCGAAAAAGACTAAAAAAGGACTCTTGGAAGTTAGTTCTATCTCTCAAAATGCTTAGAACGACCAAAATACCCCTGAAATCCCAAAAACTCCTAGTTTTGGACTGAAAATTTTGGAAACATGATATATTATAAGAAAGTGATAAAATAAGTTTTGAAGCAAAATTAGATGAAATCGTCAGCTCCCAAAGACCCCTGGAAGTCCCGAAAAGTCCCCGTTGACCGGTTTGACCAAATTTGACCAAAATCATCCAAATTTGCCGAAAAGTTCTAGGATCATTCTAGATCATGTGAAAAGTACTAAAATGAGTTTTGAAAGAAAATTGGTCGAAAACGTCAGCTCTTGGGAGCTCCTAGAGGTTCCAAGAACTTTCTGGAGATTCCAAATTTGACCGATTTGACCTAAAAGTTGACTTTAAAACTGGAGCTCCGTAATAATTTTCAAACATTTTTCATGGATACTAGAGGTCAATAGCTTTCCAACAGTATATTGAACATAATTTCTAGATTTAAAATGAATTTATTATGAATTTTCGAATGTGAAAAAGGCGATCAAATCGACTTTTATTGCGCAAATCGCAAAACTTTTCAAAGTGACCCAACTCTGAACTATTATTTTAGAATTTAGAGTCTATTACCTTTCCAATGGTATATCACAAGCTCAATTTGGAGTTCGTA
This sequence comes from Hydrangea macrophylla, assembly GCA_033977485.1. Classification (NCBI taxonomy): domain Eukaryota; kingdom Viridiplantae; phylum Streptophyta; class Magnoliopsida; order Cornales; family Hydrangeaceae; genus Hydrangea; species Hydrangea macrophylla. Next base: position 39,603,999 of record CM066990.1, read on the forward strand.
CGCATTTTTTGTGAATTTTGGACGAAATAGGGCCTTTTCGTGAATACCGAAACTTCTGGGGGCCTAAACCGCATTTTTTGGGCATTTGAGGAGCAGTGCCGTGGAGGCATTGGGCCACTACTGTGACGGCACATGGCCAGTGCCGCGGCAGCACTCAATCCCCGCTGAAGCCATTTTTGTAATTTATTTTGGGGGTAATTGAATAATTGAAAGCCAAAACGACGTAGTTTCTTGTTTACAGATGTTTGGGACCAATGGGAGCACTTTCTAAATCCCAAAACCACCCCCAAATTGGCCTATATAAACCCCAATTTGCTCTTCATTTTGGGAGGATCAAGTGCAAAGCTTGGAAAAGTTGTAAAGAGAATGAGAGATATGCTTAGAGTTAGAAGTGAGAAATGGAGCTTCCTCCACTGATTTTCTATAGAAAGTGAGTTCTAAACTCAAGTTCTTCCATTATCCTTTTATATACTTCACATCCAAACCCTCCCCAAACCACCATTCTTAAGCAATCTTAAGTTAGGAAGTTACTTTCATGTCCAAATATAAATATATATGAGTGAAACACCAAGTTACAAGTCCAATATCTTAATGATCGTCATCTATTGATTGCTTATTTACACATTATGTTCATCTCTTCTCACCTCATTTCTTTTTGATTTTTCTTTGATTACTTACATGTTTATCATCATCTAGATAACATGTTGTTGAGGAGACTGAATCCTTATGGATAGTAGCTCTTGACCTCAAAGACATGTTTGATGGATGATGATTCTAACTTCAATACATTCATATGTATTATTGAAGTCATATTTTCAAATAAAACTATGTTTGTGCAAACAATATTGGGAGTTCTTGATGATGAGTTTGGTGTTGATTTCTTAAGTGGTCTTAATCCCCTTTTTGTGCTGAAAATGTGCTTTTAAAACCCCTATTTCAAAACTCCTCTAAAACCCTAACATTTGGATACTAAGAAACAAGCCTTGTTTTACCAAAAATCTTCAAAACAGTGAATGATCTGAGTTCAAAGATTTCTCTAGAACTCAATACTCAAAGGGTGATTACAAGACCAATTGGAAAGCCTTCCTAACTTATTATAGAACACCCAAGATTTTTGGCTTGGCTTGAAAACACTTGGAAGGGTTCCATTTTGGTCCAAACATTCCTTCCAGACATTCTATTTTTGCTATTACAATAGCTAAGTTGACTTTCAACTTGTTTTACAGAAAATTTTCCAAAGAGAGTGGCCTGAAATTATTTTTCTTGAACTTCAGTGTCTTCGGGAACTTTGTGTATAAAATGGGACTCTAAATGTTTTGTTTTCATTTTCTAACATTTTTCAACATTTTCAGTTGACAGTACGAACTCAGTTTCTGAGCAACCTCTCTTGTTCATATGATTTCTCTCAATCTGTAACAGTTATTATAGTTTGGCTTTTTGATATGTGTTATAGACACAATAACTATGATATCCATAAAAAATCATGAACTTAAAACATTCCTAACCCCACTTTTCCATTTTTACAAAATCAACTCACTATTCTGTCCACTATTCACAACAAGCATGTTTTATTTTAAATCTTTGATTTGATGCTTACATACTCTCCAAATTAGCTCATATCTTAGGAGGTAGTTCATACTGCATTTTTATACATCCTATAATAACATCCTTCATTCATCCATGCATATATTTAGATTTCTTAATCAGTTTAGCAAATCCATGAACACAAACATACTACAACCTTTGCACATTCTAGGATCATACATTGCATCCATGCAAGATTTGGAGTTTTTGGTGACTCTTAAACTAAGAAGATTATAAGGAATGAACTTGATCATAGGTTCATGCCTTCCCCTCGATCTAATCTTCCTTTCTCATCCGTCCTGGGGATTGAGAGATCTTCTTTTCTCAAAGATTAACATGCATCATTCTAGCATGCTAAACAAATTTTCTTTTCTTTGATTATTTGTTTCAAGAACAATTCATGTCCCCCTTCTAGACTAGGAAAAGTTGATTACTTGATATGTGATTAGACGATTTCCCTAGGTTTGTTTGTGTGATCTTTCACTTTACATTGTGTGATACTTGGCTAGATCTTATGAATGATATCTTATCTTTTGATCTTCTATTTCAAGATTCTTGTGCAATGTAATATACCTATCATAGTATTAATTATCTAACCAAACATAGTATAAGATGATTATTTGGATGCTAATTAAGGCCCATCGTGAGACGGGGCGAGTTGAGGGTGTTTTAGTCGTGACAAAGGCTCCTTCCTCTCTCGTACCAAAATCCCGAGCCAAGTTCTTTGGTTACGAAGGGTCGGTGCCCTTTATCCATTTGGGTGAGTCAAATTAGGTTTCTTGGTTCCTTCAAGACCAAGTGGCAACTCTGTATCTGTTTTCAACAGACCTCTCTTTTTCTTTTCAGTCAAAACAATTTCAAATAAACAAAAAGTGGAAAACCGATTCCGCGTATCCATAATCTAGTGACTCTGCTGGGGATTTTTATTTTCAAAACAAAATAATACAGAGGTTTGACTCATAAGAAGCATCCTTAAAATCATCTTTTTATAGTATTTGGTTCACCACATTGCACTTCTGCATTTCCCCTCCGAGTGTGTTTGAAACGCGGCGCTGACATCGTTCAGGTGTTGCTGTGCCAGGGCATAGGTCACCGTTGATACTATACCTTCCAAGGTATATCAAAAAGAGTAAAAACTTTCGTACTGTCTCTCTGACAGTATATTGGAACTCTCGTCAATGGACCGTCTTTGACTAAACCCAGCCTTTGCATATAGATTCATGTAGAACCTTTCATACGACTATTCATTTAGCTTTTCAGATAGGATAATATGATATAACTGCTTTATGCCCTGATGGGATTACCTGCGCGGTGTAGACGCTTATGTGGCATAGAACAGAACCTCTTTCTTATGATTTCCAAGGCAATCACTCACATGTGATCACATTGAGTTGATCTACATAGGCACCATGATAAGGATGTCTGCTCCATGCTCACAAAGATATACACCGCAAACCTTGTTTGTTGGTCCTAAGACATAGGAGTATGAAAACTTGCTAGACAATATGATCCCCATCATCACATGCTCCTATCAGATATACCAGTTTCTCCCAGAAACTCGGATTTCCCAATTTCTCCCAGAAACTCTACCCAGATATACCAGTTTCTCCCAGAAACTCTGTCCAAATTCTACAGATTACCCAGAAATCTCAATTTCTCTCAGAAACTCCAATATACTTGTTTCTCCCAGAAACTCTGTCTAACTTACCCAAATATACCTGTTTTCCTAGAAGCTCTGTCCAAATCTTCCAGATTTCCCAAAAATCTCAACAACTCCGTCGAAACTTCCCAGAAATGTCTAGATGTACCAATTTCTCCCAGAAATTCTGATTTCCCAGTTTCTCCCAGAAGCTCTATCCAATCTGCCTAGATTTCCCAAAAATCCCCATTTATCCCAGAAACCTTGGAATCCCTGTTTTTCCCAAAAACCTTTCGCAATTTACCTTGTTTCTCCCAAAAATTCTGATTTCCCAATTTCTCCCAGAAGCTCGCCTAAATTTCCCAGAAATCCCTATTTATCCTAGATACCTTGGAATCCCTGCTTTTCCCAAAAACCTTTCCTAATTTATCATGTTTCTCCCAGAAACTCTGATTTCCCAGTTCCTCCTAAAACCTCTGTCCAACTCACCCAGAAATACCTGTTTCTTTCAGAAACTTTGTCCAAATCACCTAGATTTCCCAGAAATCCCTATTTCCTAAAAACCCTGCCAAAATTCACCAAAATTTCCCAAAAATCTCTACTTATAAAATTTCTCAGATTCTCATTCCTCAAAGAGCAAACCTGTCTTCCTCACCCTCCCCATGACGGCAATCATCCTAGAAAGAAAAGTTAGCATACTCTATATGGTTAGAACCTTACTTTTTTAAATGTTGCATGTTAGAAGTAGGGGAATCATATAGATTAGTGCTTGCATCCGCATGCTTGTCTCATATGCATACACAATTCATGTCAGTTTGCATGCACGCACATCTTGTTAGTCTCACACATGTTAGGCCTCACACATGTCAGGCCTCACACATCAAATGCATACGTATCATCATCCTCACCCATCTTGCAAAAGTCGTATACTTACTGCAACTGTCCTTGGTTCGCATCATTAAATCCTTTAAAATTCTTATCATCTCTTCCCGCTAGGAGTCCATAAGAAGTATTTTGCGCCTATACTAATTTGGGCTTTTACTTCTATTTGCAGAAAACATAGCCCCGGGTAAGGACACTGTTGTACCTCCTCGAATTCATTATCGTGATCACGGGCTAGCCTAGGCTAGCATAAACTCATTAATGGCCTAACAAGCTCTGGAAGGAAAAGTGAATGAACTAAAAACCACTGTTTAACAGCTAAGTTTAAGGAGAAGATGGTGCAGAGCATCAATAAAGGGAAGTATGGGTTGTCCGACGTAGTCCATCCAAGCCATTTCCACATTCGAATCCTTACTTGTATCCAATCCCATACCATAGCCTTGGTAATCCTATTCCATATCAAAACCCAAGAGCCACTCCAAAGACCCACTTAAACTCAAAGTTTAGAAAAGCCTGGAACCCAAGAACCTTTACCAACCTGGGTATGCCGTTGTCCGTAATCCTTGATAACCTCATCAAAAAGGGGCACCTCCAACTCCTTCAGCCTCGTGCTGGTACCTTCACCTAATTGTAACCTGTCCAAATGTTGTGCCTACCACCAAGGCCCAGGCCACGACACAGACAACTGCATGTGCCTTCACCATGATATCCAAGACCTCATCGATCAGAAAATCATCGAGCCATCGCCCATCCAACCCTATGTCAACCAAAATATCAGCTTCATCGAACCTAAAGCCCATGGCTTATCTGTTCAAATGAGCTCCTTCACTGAGACCCATGAACGTTGAATCTGTGTAAGTGAAGTGGTGGTGTTTGGGACTTTTGCTAGCAAAATAAATGAGGATGCTCTTTCAAAAAAAAAAAAGAATAAGCGAGTCACTATGACACTCCATTTGAGACTAGGTCAAGTCTAGTCAAGCATGCCCTATGTTCTGTTCTCTATTTCAAGTTTAGTCTTGTGATCAAGTCTGTCTGTAATCGAGTTCTTATGAGTCTATAATGTAATCCTTCTCTTTTGATGGAATGAAATCTCATTCCGCTTAACCTGATGTGTCTAGTCATGAATGCATGAATCACTAAACTGAAAGTGTCACTTTTCAAATTACCATGGATATTACTCTGCTAATAAATTTTTGCATAAAAAAATCCTGAAGGTCAAAATCGATTTCGTACTAACACCGATGAAGAGCTGAGAATTGAATAGTCTTACTTTAAGAATTTAAAATGCTCTTACCTCAATCTTGGAAAGGCATACTTGGAACTGACTTGGGGCTTACCCAACACCCTTTTCCACAATTTCAAAACCTTGAGCCTAATCTAATTGGGAGCCATACAATCTGTCCATTGAAATCAGTGCAGACTTAGTCCTTGATGGTAGCCAAGCACTTTCAATGAGTTTCTTCTCCCCTTTCCAAAAAAAAGAAGAAAAAGAAGAAAAACAAAAGAAACGAAAGGAAAGAAAAGCTCGCTAGGTTGAAAACCCGAAAGGGCACCTAGGTAAAAGTTAGAGCTGAAAGACCTCGGCAAAATGCCCGAGTACCCGAGCTACCACAACCCCTCAGGCAAATCAACGTGATCTCTGGAGGAACTTCGGGTGGAGGGAATTCACAGTCGGCTAGGAAAAGGTATGCCCGGGCATCCCGGTCGGATGTTTGGAATGTCCAATCCGCTTAACTCCCCATCGACCGATGTACTGACCTTCTCGTCCAACAATGTAGAGGACCTGCACTATCCTCACAACGATCCACTAGTGGTGATGCTCTCCATAGCAAATTATGCGGTTAAGAGGGTGTTAGTGGACACGGGCATCTCATCTGACATTCTATTCATTACAGGGTTCGACCAGCTTGTAATATCAAGGGATCGGCTCTGGCCTATGGCCACTCCCCTGGTAGGTTTCAATGGATCAATCACTCAACCGCTTAGGATAATCGAGCTCCTAGTTCTCATGGGACTTACCCCCAATAGGTCACCGTACTAGCAATCTTCATGGTGATAGAGGCCTCGTCGGCCTACAATGTCATCTTGGGGAGACCAACGCTCAATAAGGCCAGGGCGGTTTTGGTGGTCAAGTTCCCGACCCCTAGCAGTCCCGGGAGCCTACGAGGAAATCAGGCGACCGCCCAGAGCTGTTATGTTAGCTTCCTTCGCCGGGAAGCCATTATAGAAACATTGAGCGTCCAGGAGATGGACCCGAGGGCAAAGGCGATGGAATGGGCCCCGCAGAAGAACTAGAGTGAGTAGTGGTAGACCCTTAGTTTCCCGATTAGTTCGTCAGCATCAGGACTAATCTGCAACCAGGCCTAGAGAAGGAGTTAATCTAGTTCTTGTAATAGAGTCAGGACATCTTCGCTTCGAGTTATGAAGACATGACTGGGATTGACCCCCGGGTCATATCCCATCGTCTCAACATTGACCCGAACTCCCGATAGGTCAAGCAGAAAAGACGGGGCATGGCTTTGGAGGGACAAGCAGTAGTGCATGAGGAGATTGAAAAGCTCCTAAAGGCGAACTCCATCAAGAGGTCCACTATCCCGACTGGTTGGCGAATGTCGTACTAGTTAAGAAAAGCAATGGGAAGTGGAAAATATGTGTGGATTTCATCGATCTGAACAAGGCCTACCCCAAGGATTGCTATTCGCTGCCCAAGATAGACCTCCTTGTAGATTCAACAACGGGCCATTCGCTCCTTTCATTTATGGAAACCTACTTCGGGTACAACCAGATCAGCATGTACCCCGGGGATGAGGAAAAGATTGCATTTATCACGGACTAAGGCACATACTACTATAAAGTGATGCCTTTCGGCCTCAAAAATGCCGGGGCGACGTATCAACACCTGGTCAACCACATGTTTAATGATCTGATCAGAAGTTCAATGGAAGTGTCCATTGATGACCTTTTGGTCAAAAGTCAAGACGAGTCTGACCATCTCGAGCACCTGGTTGGGGCCTTCAGCATCTTAAGGAAGTTCGGGATGAGGTTGAACCCGACCAAGTGCACATTTGGCGTCTCGTTTGGGAAGTTCCTAGGGCACAAAGTCAGCAAATTGGGGATTGAAGCACACCCCGAGAAGATTCAAGACATCATCAACATGCGGTCACCGAGGTCAACATGCGGTCCCCGAGGTCAACAAAAGAGGTTCAGAGTTTGGCCAGATACGTAGCCGCATTGAACAGATTCTCCTCCCGAGCTACCGACCGGTGCCTGCCATTTTTCAAGATCCTTCGCAAGGCTTTTCAATGGTTAGAAGAGTGCGTGTAGGCCTTCCAGGAACTCAAGAAGTACCTAGCGTCACCCCCTCTGCTCTCAAAGCCAGTGTCGGAGGATGAATTATTCTTGTACTTGGCAGTGTCACCTTCGGTAGTAAGCTCGGCCCTTATTTGCGAAGAGCACGGGATATAGTTACGGGTATATTAGAATAGTCTGGCACTCCAAGATGCCGAAAGCAGATATTCCCGCATCGAGAAGCTGGCCTTTGCCCTTATCACCTCTGATTGGAGATTCTGCCCCTACTTCCAGGCCCACATCATCGTGGTTCTTACATATCAGCCACTCCACCAAATTCTAAGCAGGCCAGAGACATCTGGAAGGCTCGTTAAATGGGCACTGGAGCTAGAGGAGTTTGAGGTCATTTATCAACCCCGAACGACTATTAAAGGACAAGCCATGGTAGATTTCCTAGTGGAGTTCACATACCTAAAAGAGGCACTCGAAGAGCTCGACCTACCAATCCTACTGCCCAGTCTACAGGCTGACACCTCGATCTGGGTAATATATATTGATAGATCATCCAATAAATAGGGAAGTGGGACAGGGATCATCCTAACAACACCCGATGGGATCCAGTTAGAGTATGCCTTGCGATTCGGGTTTAGGGCCTCTAATAATGAGGCCAAGTACGAAGCCCTACTTGTTGGATTATAGTTGGCTACATTGATGGGTGCACAACAAGTTCGGGGGTGCAGTGACTCCCAACTCATAGTCAATCAAGTCACCCATAAGTATGAAGCTCGGGAAGACAACATGATAGCTTACTTGGCCCTTATCTAAACAGTCTCAAAGAAACTTAGAGGCTTCTCCATCACGCAGATCCCAAGGGAAGAGAATATGAGAGTTGATCGGTTAGCCTGCCTTGCCTCATCCTCTGTGTCAAAGTTGCCCGGGATAAGGATAGAATACTTACCCGAGCCAACTGTGATCAATTCGGAGTGCGTGGAGGTTGAACCTGTCACTTCAAGTCCCAGCTGGATGGATTCGATCACAACTTTCCTCACAACTGGTACTTTACTGTACCAGAAGGAAGAAGCCCGTCGGGTAAAGTGCCAGGCAGCGAGGTACCACCGCGTTGATGGTGTACTCTACAAAAGGGGGTTCTCTATCCCCTATCTCTGTTGCGTACATCCTATGTAGGTCCAAGCAATATTGTATGAAATCCACGAAGGTGTGTGTGGAAGCCACATAGGAGGTCGGGCACTCTCCCGAAAAGCCCTGCTACAAGGCTACTATTGGCCAGCAATGTCCCGAAACTCCTAGGAATATGTCAAACGATGCAACAAATGCCAAAGATACTCCCCCATGATCAATAGCTCGGGAGAGCCCCATACACCAATACTCAGCCCCTGGCCGTTCGCTCAATGGGGCATCGATATTGTTGGTTCCGTCCGATGGGGAATGGACAAATCAAGTTTGCTGTCATCGCCGTGGACTATTTTACTAAGTGGATAGAAGCTGAGCCTTTGGCGACAATCACCAAGAAGAAGATGGAAACCTGTGGATATCGCAGGTTGGTTTACCCACAGCTTTTCAAAATCAATTTCTAAAACAAAATGAGTCGCCACTTAATTTTTAAAGGGAAAATTAAGAAACCATTTTAAAAGCAAACTGATCTTTTAGAAACCAGAGATTAACTAGGTTTGGGGATTATGGAATGAGAGAGGAAGGAGCCCATCGGACTAAAACACCCTCTCTCATCCTATCTTGCGATAGGCCTCTACTCAACATCCTTTTAATCAAATTTATTAATCTAAGCATGCCCTCAACTAATACATATATACATATACATCACAAAAGCATGTCCAAAGGGTGTAAAATTGCAATTGACAAAATATCATTCAAAAGCCACATAATTCAGGTAACAAGCGATATGATATGCAATAGGGAACAAGTGAACTTACCCGGGGTCCAGCAGCGATAATAAACGTGCAATGCATGCGATTAAATAAAACCTAGGAAAAGAGTCTCTAATCCATATATACACATAAGACAAATCTTAACTCTAAGGTGTTGCGCATAAGGTCGAAAATCAAATAAAAATTAAGGAATTTGATAAACTAGAGAGGGATTGAGAAATCGTACCTTAATAGCGCTACAAAACAAAGGGTTAGTTCACATGATATGTAAAACATGATGTTAGAAATAACAACCCTAAATTTCTAGCTTAAATCTATCTAATGTAATTAAATCCAAAGCAAATAAATCTTAATTACAAATGTCGAATCATATAGATGAATATGTACATGGACAAGGATAAACTATGAGATACTCTTAAACCTTGAATTCAAGCTCAACTAATCATTATTAAAGCATGGTTTAAGCCTTAGATCATAAGAAAGTCATTTAGGCCCTTATTTACAAAGTAAGTCAAATGTGTCATAAAAACTCTGAAAATTGCAGAGAGCAGACCAGAACTTAAAAGAAATAAAAAGCACGTCTCTTATGGTTTGATGTTGATGAATTTTGGACACGAGATGCCCCTGTGAGTCTAGTTTCCAAATCAAAAAGAAAATCAAGGTTTCAACGGTCGGATCTCTGGGAAAAGGACAAACACCAGACATCACTCAGAGATGTACAACTCTCTGTCCAGAGATTTTGTTTGATTTTTTAAAAATAGTAAAATAATCCGAAATGCTTCATTCTTTTTAGGGGATCTTCCTAACACATTAAGGTACCCAGAAAAAATTATTAGAGACCCCAAAAACTCCATTAGACTTCTGATTTATGAATTTCAAAATGGACTTGCTGTTCTGAAACTATTCTGAAACTCTGGGCAGATTGTGGTTGACTCACAAAACCCATGATCAAACCCTTCTAAACATAAAACCACCTTAAAACAAAATTTACAGTGGTAGAATATTGTGTTATTGACACTTTCTCGTTGGTTTCACTTGATTTCAACGATTGGATTTCGAACTAAAAATCTTTGATCAAAAACAGTTTGTGAACTCACTGTTTTCATTTGTCAAGTTCAACTTTTATTTGTTAATCCCAACTATTAAACCATGAAGTTGGGTTTAAACCAAACCACTTCTCCTACCATTTGATGGTCATTGGAGGCTAAAGACTTTTATATTTGTAGATTTCAAATGAAGTATGAATAGACTTCATGAAATCTCAAGATGATGAATCCAAACCATAGAGATGAGTTTAGACCCAAAATACTTTCTCTTACCACTTGATGGTCATTGGAGATGAAGATATGACTAATACTCATGAGTCTCCAAGGAATATAGAAGGGATTCCATGAAACATCAAGCTAGAGGACTCAAGTCATAAGCATGGACTTGGATCCATCTATTTACTTATAAAAAAGTGATGATCAAACTTTGACTCCCATGTGAAGTATAAGCTTACATGAGACTCAAAACATCAAACTCAAGAGCTTTCAAGGGAGATATTGAAGATCTCCAAGAATCTCAAAAGAAGAACATAAACAAGAAAAATAGAAGAAGGATCAAAAAACTAGGAAGTAAGGACTTCCAAGTGTACTTAACAAACTCTAAAACTTAATCAAGAAAAACTAAATGACTTGTAAATTAGAAGCTCAAAAGAAAGAAAACACAACTAAGATTAGAGGGTCACCTACAAACTATCCTCAAAGTTTCTCTCCTTTGAAGATCTTCCAAACTCTTCTTCAAGCTCTCCAAACTCTCTTTTTTCTCTAAAAAATGTTGGTGGAATGGAAGTATTTTTTTTTGTGTTTCCTCCCTCCTCTTTTTTGCATGTGTTTCTCAATGGAGATACCTCTTCTTATATAGACAAAAATACCTAGGTCATTTTAGTAAATTCGGAGTAAAAGACATGTGTAAACATCTCATTTGGTGGTACAATGTGTACTTTCTGAATTTATGCAGACTGCTGTCCAGCGCGGCAGTCCAGACATTGACGCGGCAGTCCGTGACTGCCGCTGCGGCATTCATCAAATGCCGTTGCGGCACTTCATGACTGCCGCGCGGCATTCACCAAATGCCGCGGCAATTAATGGATTGTCGCATTTTTGTCAGTCTTACTTTATCAGTTTTTTGTTCTTATTCGCATATGCATACGTATTGCACTGTAAAATACAGACTTTCAAAGTGAACGACAGTCAGAAATTTATGGCGGCACTCGGTGAAAGCCGGAACGGCACTCTCTGACTGCCGCGCGGCACTCAGCGAGTGCCGCGGCAGTCTGCCGTGTGCCGTTTTTAACTGAGGTTCCCTTTTTTAGGTCTTCCCCCTTTTTGAAACAAATTATTTTTGAAGATCCTTTCCAAAAATCATGTCTTATACCTGAATTCTCCTAAATACCTGGTATTTTTCTCTTTCTGTGAAATTTTATCGCGTTTTGGAGATTTTCTGAAGAGCTTGGAATACTTCAATTTTTCGGTCCTTGTCATCATCGGATACGGAGGTGACACTCTCCTAAATTCGACGTTAGGTCAAAATTGGGGTGTCTACAGTTTGCCCCTCTTCGGCAGAGCTTGTGGAGCAACGCGTACCACAAGTGAATGTCGAAGCCTGTGTGAAGACAAGCCTTTGACCAGACCGTCGAATTTAGGTAAAAACAAAATGCGTTGCAAAAAGAGAACATGCGCGGGGCAATGGTTCACGCTGGTCGTGCTCGATGATGAGCTGCCTACGTATCCGTTCAGGAATCAGACCAAGACGTAGTTCGGGTCAAGGGTCAAACACACACAAGCGCAAATAGTCATACGGATGAATGCACCTATCTTATCGTGATGCACGTGCTCAAGCAATCTGGTGCTTTCTGAATTAACCTGGTTATGTAAATGTCATGCTTATCACATTTTCCCTATGTATGACGCGCATTTCGTGGCGTGTTAGTCAGGGAAGATTATCTATGCGAGAATCTGTCATAGGAGTCATGAGAGTGCTTTTGATTTGATCACGAAGGTCAACGCAAGTCCGTTGCGAAAACCGGTAATATAAGTCCGTTATATTCTCAAAAAATGAAGGTCAACGCAAGTCCGTTGCGAAAACCGGGAATATAAGTCCGTTATATTCTCAAAAAAACGAAGGTCAATGCAAGTCCGTTGCGAAAACCGGGAATATAAGTCCGTTATATTCTCAAAAAACGAAGGTCAATGCAAGTCCGTTGCGAAAACCGGGAATATAAGTCCGTTATATTCTTAAAAACGAAGGTCGACGCAAGTCCGTTGCGAAAACCGGGAATATAAGTCCGTTATATTCAAAAGACAAGGGTTAACGCAAATCCGTTGCGAGAACCGGGAATATAAATCCGGTATATGCTCAAAAATGAGGGTTGACGCAAATCCGTTGCGAAAACCAGGAATATAAGTCCGTTATATTCAAAAGACAAGGGTTAACGCAAATCCGTTGCGAGAACCGGGAATATAAATCCGTTATATGCTCAAAAACGAGGGTTGACGCAAATCCGTTGCGAGAACCGGGAATATAAGTCCGTTATATTCAAAAGACAAGGGTTAATGCAAATCCGTTGCGAGAACCGGGAATATAAATCCGTTATATTCTCAAAAACGAGGGTTGACGCAAATCCGTTGCGAAAACCGGGGATATAAATCCGTTATATTCTCAAAAACGAGGGTTGACGCAAATCCGTTGCGAAAACTGGGAATATAAGTCCGTTATATTCAAAAGACAAGGGTTGACGCAAATCCGTTGCGAGAACCGGGAATATAAATCCGTTATATGCTCAAAAACGAGGGTTGACGCAAATCCGTTGCGAGAACCGGGAATATAAATCCGTTATATTCAAAAGACAAGGGTTAACGCAAATCCGTTGCGAGAACCGGGAATATAAATCCGTTATATTCAAAAGACAAGGGTTAACGCAAATCCGTTGCAAGAACCGAGAATGTAAATCCGTCACATTCTCAAACAAAGGATCGTCGTAAATCTGTTACGAGGATCGGGAAAATAAATCCGTTATATTCTCAAAACGAGGGTTAACGCAAATTTGTTGCCGAAACCGAGGATGTAAATTCGTTACATTCTCAAGAACTTTAATTTTCAGGAGTTGGGAGCCCACAGGCTCAAATATTCTTTAATTTTTAGGAATTGGGAGCCCACAGGCTTATACTCCGGTGTCTCCCAAGAATCATCTGATCGACTGAGATGCGCTTCGCGTCTTATACTTCGGTGTCAAATCAGGAACCACGCTGAAAGACTGAGATGCGCTACGCGCCTTATACCCCGATGTCTTCCAAAAAATCATCTGATCGACTGAGATGCGCTACGCGCCTTATACTCTGGTGTCAAATCAGGAACCACGCTGAAAGATTGAGATGCGCTACGCGCCTTATACCCCGGTGTCTTCCAAAAATCATCTGATCGACTGAGATGCGCTACGCGCCTTATACTCTGGTGTCAAATCAGGAACCACGCTGAAAGACTAAGATGCGCTACGCGCCTTATACCCCGGTGTCTTCAAAAAATCATCTGATTGACTGAGATGCGCTACGCGCCTTATACTCTGGTGTCAAATCAGGAACCACGCTGAAAGACTGAGATGTGCTACGCGCCTTATACCCCGGTGTCTTCAAAAAATCATCTGATCGACTGAGATGCGCTACGCGCCTTATAATCTGGTGTCAAATCAGGAACCACGCTGAAAGACTGAGATGCGCTACGCGCCTTATACCCCGGTGTCTTCAAAAAATCATCTGATCGACTGAGATGCGCTACGCGCCTTATACTTCGGTGTCAAATCAGGAACCACGCTTTTTGAAAGATTGAGGTGCAATTTCATGCTATATAGATGCAAAGATTCACGATTATGTTCTTTCTGGTGATATGAATGCATTCTACGCCGATATGAATTACCGCAGCATAAATGACTTCAACAAGGATTCGCCTTAATCTAGAAGACTCCAACGGATTTGCTTCAACCTAGAGGACTTCAGCAGGGGTTTGCCTCAATCTAGAAGACTTCAATAAAGATTGCCATTGAGGACTTATATCGACTAAAAAGATGCTGTCATCGAGGACTAACGCAAGTTCAAAAAGATTGCCATTGATGAGTGACAAGGATTGCCATTGAGGCCTAAAAGAGATAGCCATTGAGGACTAACGAGGATTGCCATTGAGGCCTAATACAAATGATGCTGCCATTGGGGACTAATACAAGGTTGCCATTGAGGACTAATGCAAGATTGCCATTGAGGACTAACACCGATGATGCTGCCATTGAGGACTAATGCAAGTTTGCCATTGAGGACTAACACCGATGATGCGGCCATTGAGGACTAATGCAAGGTTGCCATTGAGGACTAACACCGATGATGCTGCCATTGAGGACTAATGCAAGGTTGCCATTGAGGACTAACACCGATGATGCTGCCATTGAGGACTAATGCAAGGTTGCCATTGAGGACTAACACCGATGATGCTGCCATTGAGGACTAATGCAAGGTTGCCATTGAGGACTAACACCGATGATGCTGCCATTGAGGACTAATGCAAGGTTGCCATTGAGGACTAACACCGATGATGCTGCCATTGAGGACTAATGCAAATGAAGAGAAACAGTCATGGAGGACTAATGTTTATGAAGAGAAACAGTCATGGAGGACTAATGCAAGGTTGCCATTGAGGACTAATACCGATGATGCTTCCATTGAGGACTAATGCAAGGTTGCCATTGAGGACTAACACCGATGATGCTGCCATTGAGGACTAATGCAAGGTTGCCATTGAGGACTAACACCGATGATGCTGCCATTGAGGACTAATGCAAGGTTTCCATTGAGGACTAACACCGATGATGCTGCCATTGAGGACTAATGCAAATGAAGAGAAACAGTCATGGAGGACTAATGTTTATGAAGAGAAACAGTCATGGAGGACTAATGCAAGGTTGCCATTGAGGACTAATACCGATGATGCTGCCATTGAGGACTAATGCAAGGTTGCCATTGAGGACTAACACCGATGATGCTGCCATTGAGGACTAATGCAAGGTTGCCATTGAGGACTAACACCGATGATGCTGCCATTGAGGACTAATGCAAGGTTGCCATTGAGGACTAACACCGATGATGCTGCCATTGAGGACTAATGCAAGGTTGCCATTGAGGACTAACACCGATGATGCTGCCATTGAGGACTAATGCAAATGAAGAGAAACAGTCATGGAGGACTAATGTTTATGAAGAGAAACAGTCATGGAGGACTAATGCAAGGTTGCCATTGAGGACTAATACCGATGATGCTGCCATTGAGGACTAATGCAAGGTTGCCATTGAGGACTAACACCGATGATGCTGCCATTGAGGACTAATGCAAGGTTGCCATTGAGGACTAACACCGATGATGCTGCCATTGAGGACTAATGCAAGGTTGCCATTGAGGACTAACACCGATGATGCTGCCATTGAGGACTAATGCAAGGTTGCCATTGAGGACTAACACCGATGATGCTGCCATTGAGGACTAATGCAAGGTTGTCATTGAGGACTAACACTGATGATGCTGCCATTGAGGACTAATGCAAATGAAGAGAAACTGTCATGGAGGACTAATGTTTATGAAGAGAAGCAGCCATTGAGGGCTAATGCAAGGTTGCCATTGAGGACTAACACCGATGATGCTGCCATTGAGGACTAATGCAAGGTTGTCATTGAGGACTAACACTGATGATGCTGCCATTGAGGACTAATGCAAATGAAGAGAAACTGTCATGGAGGACTAATGTTTATGAAGAGAAGCAGCCATTGAGGGCTAATGCTTGTTCAGGAGTCTCGTCGTGCTTAAAGAACCAAATTTCAATATTCGGAGTCATTTCAGACTCAAAGAATTGATTTCACAAAAGTTCGGGAGTCCGCGGACTCACAGAGTTAATTTTTCAAAATTTGAGGAGTTTTCAGATTCAAAGAATTTGAACGGAGCTGATAGAAAGAAAAATTTTCTGCATTTGCGGACCTTTGGAAGAAACACATCGATTTTGTCAAAAGAGGGAAGTCACCTTTGCCCCTAGTATTGGACTCTTCTTATATTGCCACTTTAGCACTATGTTGTGATAGTGTTCAAAACCTCTGCTCGTATCGCTCTTAGGATGCTCATGGAGACTTTTCAAATCTTTATTCATCATCTTAAACCCACACATTTGAGACAATTTATTGACTCATCAAAGGAGGACATACCTAACAAAGCTAGTTACTCAAGATGACTGACTCAAACTCTACCTTCATTATGAATCAATGTGCTTTCATTGCGAATAATGTATCATCTCACTTTTCATTTATTCATCATCTTACGAATGGCAGTGTTTTGCTGATAAACCGACACTTTGAAAACTTCCCCTTTTTGATTTAGCGAATTCTTTGCCTATCTAGAGTGTGCTTCAAATTAGTGCTTTAGCTTATAGAATTAAAGGCACTCTATTTCGATCCTTTCAAAACAAACTTGATTACTTGAGAACTTACCTCTGACACAGAGGGATTTTGGCAAACAAAGTTTGCCCCTAGTCTTAAGGGCAAATAGGTTCATCCAAGGGTTTTGAGAACATGATGGTACAGGATGCCTGCAGTGCATTTACTCCCAACCTATAGATAGTCATCATGAATGTGGTGGGCTGAAGCGGGAAACCCAATGCTGATGGGCAAACTTTGTTTGCCCCTGGTTTGGCAATACTTATATGGCTCTAGGCAAACACAAGTTTGCCCCTAGTCTGAAGGAAGGAAACCAAAGGTGCAAAAGGGTGATGCTTTTCGGTTTAGGAATGGTTATGGACCGAGAACCTTGGGAGGTTCGCCTACTTATCCCCAAGTGGGAATCAGGTCCAAAGTAGTTCGGGCAAGACCTGAATGAAAGATAGCATGAGATGATGGGGTGATGACCGAACCGAGCAGGTTGCCTACGTATCCCCAAGTGGGAATCAGGTCAAAGCGTAGTTCATCAATTCTGGAGGTCTTGAAAGAATAAGGCTTCAAGAATTGGTGGGCTTTTCGAGCCATGTTGCCATTTGGGTCTAGGGAGTGCATGTCACTTGTGGTAGCCCTTGTATAGCATGATGAACTACTTCTTCCTTTATTCTTTTTCTTTCCTCTTTTCTTTTCTTTTTTCTTTTTTTATTTGACGGTTGATTCTTTAACCTTTTCACTAGCTAGTTAATCTTTACAACTCTCACCATGTTTTATTCATACTCTATCATATTCATAAAGTAATATCAGCTCTTCAAATCTTTATTTTTCAAAGATATCTCTGCATTGCTTTAGGCTCACTTAGGATTTGAGCCTCCCACGAAAATTTTGAAGCTGATAAGTCTCTCTTTTTATTTTCAACATCTTTTCTTTGTTTAGAACAACACAAAGCCTTGAGATAGTTCATGTGCCAATGATCTACTTTGAAGTGCTCAAGAATTCTCAATCTATTCTCTGCCTTTTCTTTTCTTTTTCCTTTCTTTTCTCTACCTTACTATCTCTTATTCTTTCCATGATTTTGACTGGCTAGGATTAGGATTTTTGAGATCAACACGTATCTTATTTTTGCTCTAAATTTTGCCTAGGCGCCCTTCCGGGTTTTCATCCTAGCGAGCTCTCTCTTTTTTTTTTTTGTGCTCTAACTTTTGCCTAGGCGCCCTTCCGGGTTTTCATCCTAGCGAGCTCTTTTTCTTTTTCTTTTCTTTTTTTGGAATAAGAAGTTCATTAAAATGTCTGGCTACCATCAAGGATCCAGTTTTATGGCTTTAGACTGGTTGGGCTCATCTTTTAGGCTTGGTATTTGAGAGAAGGGGATTGTGAGCAAGCTTCAAGTTCCAAGTTCATCTTTTCAAGATTGAGCAAGAGCATCTTTAAATTCTTAAAGTAAAGCTAATCAATTCTCTACTTCTCCATGGTTTTGGCACAAAATTTTCTTTGATCACTCGGGGATCCTTTTCAATGCAAAGATTTATTAACAAAGTACTTTCCATGATCATTTGAAAAAGTGACTTTTTTTTAGCTTAATGATCCATACATTCACGACTTAGCACACTGAATCAAGAAAAATGAGATTTTATTCAACTAGTAGGGAAAGAGGATTATATCACTCGACTCGATAACCTTGACAAAGACTTGAAAACGAACTTGATAACAGACTGACCAGAAGACTCGACTGGACTTGACATTCGACTCCAACCTAACATAACTCGACTGCCAGACTTGACTTGGTCTCAATTGGAGTGTCACAGATGATTTTCAATTCATTAAATTTCCGAGAGCATCCATATTTACTTTAGCAGCAGTATTTCAAAACACTATCACCTTACTAGAAACATATGTGCATAAACATCTCTCTTCCTACTATTTGTCCCTCCCTGACTAATCTCATGCTTGAATCTTTGTACCAAACGATGCATGACTCGGGTGCTATTTCGTTTACAACAACACTTATCTTTAAATCAACTTTGATTGATTTTCTCAAGATAATCTTATACTTCTATTGATTTTATTAAATTTTTATGCCAAGTGAAATGCTCATGAATGATTCATATGTCACACGGATGCAATGCATGTGTGTGTGTGCCTATTCTATATGCCAAACAAAAGAAAATTCTAACCCTAACACATAAACACATAAGCACATAAATCCTCACCCATGTCAAGTGCGCTAATTTCTCCTTTCATTGTGATCCTCTTTACCCTCTCAAAGGTTGGATATTTCAAAGGTTTCAAAAAAGTATTTCTTTAAATGATGAGATTTTTCAAAAACAACTCTCAAGGATTTTGAATCTTTTAAAAATGAGGATGTGCAAATGTTTCTCGATAACGATGATTGGATTGAAATTTTTGCTTTAAAATTCATCTGAAGAGCATTTCTTCCAAAAACAATTTCAAATTTTTTGATTTTTTCATTTTCCTTAGAATATGATCATGTGAACACGTACCTTAACAGAGGTCAGCTTGAAGCTTTAATAAAAAAGTGAACTCCAAAGATTTTTTTTTTTTTTTTTTTTAAAAAAAAAACGATTGAAAGCTTTGGAATAAAGATGAAAAAAAAAAATCCGTTTTCTTTCAAAGATTGATTTAAAATTCTTCGGGTAGAAGGATCACATAACAGGATTATCACCATACTTTCCATGAATTTGGATACATACAAGGTCAATGATGCTTAGCTAACATGATATAAGAAGTATAATCTTATAATCAAGGTTCGGCATGTTCTCCAAATGTCGTGGAACATGAGGAGAAATTGCTAAAAGGTGATTAAAAGATTATACGTCTTTCATCAAGCAAGTATCGTCATCATCTCAAGTAATCCCTTCCGGGCATACAAAACTTCCTAGCATATAATCCTAATCAAGAGTTGATTCCCTAAGATTGAAAGGTTCTATAGAAACTAATATGCAAAAGCTGGGTTTTGGTCAAATAAGGGACCCTTGACACACATCCGATAGGACGCTTAATATACCAAATCATGGTACGAGATCAAGGGTGATCACACAGTCCCATGATGACTTGACCGACCGGGTTGCCCCGAGCCTCCAAGGTCATAGTTCTGTGCAATCGACTGGCTGGACATGCAAGTGAAATGCAACAGGCACACAAAGATTAATTAGTTCAATTAAAAGGATATTTTTCAAGTCTAATCCTCAAGTGAACCCAAAATCAGAATTCTGGTCTGCGAAACCAGAGATTCTGGGTTCGATCCCCAGTGGAGTCGCCAGATTGTGGATATCGCAGGTTGGTTTACCCACAGCTTTTCAAAATCAATTTCTAAAACAAAATGAGTCGCCACTTAATTTTTAAAGGGAAAATTAAGAAATCATTTTAAAAGCAAACTGATCTTTTAGAAACCAGAGATTAACTAGGTCCGGGGATTATGGAATGAGAGAGGAAGGAGCCCATCGGACTAAAACACCCTCTCTCATCCTATCTTGCGATAGGCCTCTACTCAACATCCTTTTAATCAAATTTATTAATCTAAGCATGCCCTCAACTAATACATATATACATATACATCACAAAAGCATGTCCAAAGGGTGTAAAATTGCAATTGACAAAATATCATTCAAAAGCCACATAATTCAGGTAACAAGCGATATGATATGCAATAGGGAACAAGTGAACTTACCCGGGGTCCAGCAGCGATAATAAACGTGCAATGCATGCGATTAAATAAAACCTAGGAAAAGAGTCTCTAATCCATATATACACATAAGGCAAATCTTAACTCTAAGGTGTTGCGCATAAGGTCGAAAATCAAATAAAAATTAAGGAATTTGATAAACTAGAGAGGGATTGAGAAATCGTACCTTAATAGCGCTACAAAACAAAGGGTTAGTTCACATGATATGTAAAACATGATGTTAGAAATAACAACCCTAAATTTCTAGCTTAAATCTATCTAATGTAATTAAATCCAAAGCAAATAAATCTTAATTACAAATGTCGAATCATATAGATGAATATGTACATGGACAAGGATAAACTATGAGATACTCTTAAACCTTGAATTCAAGCTCAACTAATCATTATTAAAGCATGGTTTAAGCCTTAGATCATAAGAAAGTCATTTAGGCCCTTATTTACAAAGTAAGTCAAATGTGTCATAAAAACTCTGAAAATTGCAGAGAGCAGACCAGAACTTAAAAGAAATAAAAAGCACGTCTCTTATGGTTTGATGTTGATGAATTTTGGACAAGAGATGCCCCTGTGAGTCTAGTTTCCAAATCAAAAAGAAAATCAAGGTTTCAACGGTCGGATCTCTGGAAAAAGGACAAACACCAGACATCACTCAGAGATGTACAACTCTCTGTCCAGAGATTTTGTTTGATTTTTTAAAAATAGTAAAATAATCCGAAATGCTTCATTCTTTTTAGGGGATCTTCCTAACACATTAAGGTACCCAGAAAAAATTATTAGAGACCCCAAAAACTCCATTAGACTTCTGATTTATGAATTTCAAAATGGACTTGCTGTTCTGAAACTATTCTGAAACTCTGGGCAGATTGTGGTTGACTCACAAAACCCATGATCAAACCCTTCTAAACATAAAACCACCTTAAAACAAAAATTACAGTGGTAGAATATTGTGTTATTGACACTTTCCCATTGGTTTCACTTGATTTCAACGGTTGGATTTCGAACTAAAAATCTTTGATCAAAAATAGTTTGTGAACTCACTGTTTTCATTTGTCAAGTTCAACTTTTATTTGTTAATCCCAACTATTAAACCATGAAGTTGGGTTTAAACCAAACCACTTCTCCTACCATTTGATGGTCATTGGAGGCTAAAGACTTTTATATTTGTAGATTTCAAATGAAGTATGAATAGACTTCATGAAATCTCAAGATGATGAATCCAAACCATAGAGATGAGTTTAGACCCAAAATACTTTCTCCTACCACTTGATGGTCATTGGAGATGAAGATATGACTAATACTCATGAGTCTCCAAGGAATATAGAAGGGATTCCATGAAACATCAAGCTAGAGGACTCAAGTCATAAGCATGGACTTGGATCCATCTATTTACTTATAAAAAAGTGATGATCAAACTTTGACTCCCATGTGAAGTATAAGCTTACATGAGACTCAAAACATCAAACTCAAGAGCTTTCAAGGGAGATATTGAAGATCTCCAAGAATCTCAAAAGAAGAACATAAACAAGAAAAATAGAAGAAGGATCAAAAAACTAGGAAGTAAGGACTTCCAAGTTTACTTAACAAACTCTAAAACTTAATCAAGAAAAACTAAATGACTTGTAAATTAGAAGCTCAAAAGAAAGAAAACACAACTAAGATTAGAGGGTCACCTCCAAACTATCCTCAAAGTTTCTCTCCTTTGAAGATCTTCCAAACTCTTCTTCAAGCTCTCCAAACTCTCTTTTTTCTCTAAAAAATGTTGGTGGAATGGAAGTATTTTTTTTTGTGTTTCCTCCCTCCTCTTTTTTGCATGTGTTTCTCAATGGAGATACCTCTTCTTATATAGACAAAAATACCTAGGTCATTTCAGTAAATTCGGAGTAAAAGACATGTGTAAACATCTCATTTGGTGGTACAATGTGTACTTTCTGAATTTATGCAGACTGCTGTCCAGCGCGGCAGTCCAGACATTGACGCGGCAGTCCGTGACTGCCGCTGCGGCATTCATCAAATGCCGTTGCGGCACTTCATGACTGCCGCGCGGCATTCACCAAATGCCGCGGCAATTAATGGATTGTCGCATTTTTGTCAGTCTTACTTTATCAGTTTTTTGTTCTTATTCGCATATGCATACGTATTGCACTGTAAAATACAGACTTTCAAAGTGAACGGCAGTCAGAAATTTATGGCGGCACTCCGTGAAAGCCGGAACGGCACTCTCTGACTGCTGCGCGGCACTCAGCGAGTGCCGCGGCAGTCTGCCGTGTGCCGTTTTTAATTGAGGTTCCCTTTTTTAGGTCTTCCCCCTTTTTGAAACAAATTATTTTTGAAGATCCTTTCCAAAAATCATGTCTTATACCTGAATTCTCCTAAATACCTGGTATTTTTCTCTTTCTGTGAAATTTTATCGCGTTTTGGAGATTTTCTGAAGAGCTTGGAATACTTCAATTTTTCGGTCCTTGTCATCATCGGATACGGAGGTGACACTCTCCTAAATTCGACGTTAGGTCAAAATTGGGGTGTCTACAAAACCTTCATCGAGAGAAATATCCTCAACCGTTTCAACGTTCCCAAGGTCTTAGTCAGCGATAACGGGAGGCAGTTTGATACCCCAGTCTTCAGGCAATTTTGATCGGGATATGGGATATCCCATCACTACTCTTCACCCGAGAACCCTCAAGCCAATGACCAAGATGAGGTGACAAACCAGACTATCCTGCATTCAATCAAGACCTGGCTCAAAAATGCCAAGGGGCATTGGACAGAGGAATTATCGACCCTTTTGTGGGCTTATTGTACCACTCCCTGAGCGGCAACGGGCGAAACACCATTCTCACTTACCTACGGGCTTGAGGCAGTGGTCCTCACAGAGCTCGGGTTATTCACCTACCAGGTGGCAAATTTCTGCGAGCAGGGCAATGAAGGAGCCTTCAGAGGAGAGCTTGACTTGATAGAGGAAAAGAGAGATCGGGCATATCTGAAAGTGGCAGCCTACAAGCAGAGGGTATCCTGATATTTCAACAGCAAGGTGAAGCACTGAAGCTTTTAGGTGGGAGATCTCGTTCTTAAGGCGGTGAATCAGTCTACTAGAATCCCGAGCCACGGAAAGTTAGGGCCAAACTGGAAAGGACCATACAAGGTTACCCAAGTCAACCGGCTGGGTACGTACTGGTTACGGACTCTAGACAGTAATGATCTATCTCACCCATAGAAAGTGCAACAGCTCTGTAAGTTCTTTCAGTGACACTTGGATAAGGGCGAGTTATCATTGGTTAGGAAATTTGTAGCTCTACTTGAGCATTTATTATGATTTTTTGACAAGAAATAAAGATTTTTTGATTTTGCTACAAGATGTGATCCCTACCAGTGTGCTGTGCACAAAAGACCTCAGTGTGATACCCGAGGTAAAAGACCTCAGCTTGATACCTAAGTCAAAAGACCTCGGCTTGACACCCAAGGCAAAGGACCTCGGTCTTAAATCCCAGGCACTGGCTTTGCTTAGGCCCCCAATAGACGATGGGGGCAAATCCCCCTAGGCGGCTTATGATGGCAAGCCTCAAAAAACCCTGCAACCACCTATGTTCCAAGTCGGTTCCTTATAGTCAATCCCCTTACTAAGCGCCCGCCTTAGCAAAAGCTTGGGGGTAGGGGATACTGGTGTTTAACTCCAGACTAAAGCATGCAATCACGCCGGGCATTCAACAGGACACGGGGTTAGGCACGTGATGCCACCGTTAGACAACCCCGAGTACCTACAGTGTCCAGAAAAATAGCTCGGGAAATAACAGGACCTAAAATCCTACATTATACCGAGCATGACCTATAATATAGGTCTTCAAAAAGACCAAGTGTTCTCTACCGATCACAATCCTAAAACTTTTGCTAAGGCAGAGTAAGGAAAAGACTAAAAATCAGTCGGCAGAAGGGACTAACAGTGCTGGGAATTCCAGAACATTCCTAAATACCTACAGCATCTAAGAGAGACCGCTCACATAATAACTGGACCAGCGTCCTACATTATATTGAGCACAACCATCAAAATAGGTTCCTAATAGACCAAGTGCTTTCTACTGGTACATTCCTAATCTTTTGCTAAGGCAGGGATTCCACGGGATGCACAACCGGTCAGGCACAAGCAATCATAAACAGGCAAAGTGAAAACAAGGTACAGTAGTAAACAGTTAACGGGAAAGAATGGCATCTAAGGACCTTTTTCATTAACTAACAAAACGTGTGTACAGAGCCTGAGGGGTAGTTATAGTAGCCTCCCAAAAAAAAAAACAACAAACACAAGAAGTTCAAAAATAAATACAGGAGAGGAATCACAGGTCATCTACAACGACCACGTTCTCAGTCTCCTCGTCCTCCCACTCGACGGCAACCTTCTGTTCCAGGGTCGGGTCCCCAATTAGTGCAGTTTCAACATCAACCTCCTCAGCTGCCTGATCCTCTCTCAAGTAGCTGGACTCCGCCCACGAGTAACCAGAAAGGTCCCAGTCTAGATGGTCAGCAGCAGCCTGCTCGATCAGATCCACATAGCCCTTAAGGAATCCTACTTCAAATTCTTCCTCCACGTCCTTGGCTTCCGCATCCCAAGCAGCAGTAAGCTCGGAAAGGCTCGCCTCCATGGCCATTGCATCTTTCTCAACAGTTATCCTCCCGACTTCTGCGACCGCAGCCTTAGCTTCCGCTGCCTTCCGGGCGGCCCACTTGGTAGAGACCATTTCACGAGCCTCTCCCAGCTTCAGGGCAAGAGCTTTGGACTTTTCCTCCTCCACAGAAAGGGCAAAGTTTGCGGCCTCCCGTGCTGCCTTCTTCTTGGACAAGGCAGCCTTAGTAGTGGCTAGCCTCTCAGCTAGCTCAGGCAAGGTAGCCTCGGCCCCCACTGCTATACAACCAACCTACAAGAGGAAAGAATTGTTAGCATCCCGAATGGAGAAACAAGTGGCATTCGCAAAAAGTGTACAAAATGACTTACCATACGGCTGACACTGTAAGGCTAGCTGATTATGGCCTCGGGACTCAGTAGAGTGCATTTATCCACCTAGATCTATAGCAAATCTGGGTCGGACCCTCCCGCAGATGTCGTCCACCATCTCAACTACCGGCCTCGTGGACTATCCCGCACTGTTAGGCTTGTCCATGTTGGGGAATGAGACTCCGACCGGTTTGGCGGTAGGGGACAGCTTCAGTGGTGCAGCAATGGTGACCCCGGGCATTGAGGTTCTGACTTCTTCCCTATCGGCCCGGATAACGATCCCCTGGTAGATCCTCTTCAGCTTCTAGCCCTCAACGGGGTTCTGTTTCTTCCGCTTTTGCCCCGCTTGGGCCAACAGGGCTGCCTTCTTTTCCTTTAGAGTTGCCGCGTCTTTAGGGGCCATCTCTATGAAACCAGCAAAGACGTGTCAGTTATGTATGGAGTCAAACAAATAGCAAAGTAACCCAAGGATAAAATCAGATTACATACCAGAAATAATCAGAGGGAAGAAGGGAGCCTCGAAGCGGTGCTTGGGTTTGTACGAAACCTTCAGACTTCCCGACCAGGTCCTGACCTTGTTGACGTCAGTAGGGTCCTCGATCAATGATAGGATCCTTGCCTGGCACTTGTCGGGAATACCGGGCGGGTTTGTGGTCCTCTATGAAACCAGCAAGGACGTGTCAGTTATGTATGGAGTCGAACAAATAGTAAAGCAACCCAAGGATAAAATCAGATTACATACCAGAAATAATCAGAGGGAAGACGGGAGCCTCGAAGCGGTGCTTGGGTTTGTACGAAACCTTCAGACTTCCCGACCAGGTCCTGACCTTGTTGACGTCGGTAGGGTCCTCGATCAATGATAGGATCCTTGCTTGGCACTCGTCGGGAATACCGGGCGGGTTTGTGGATCCCACTGTAAAAAAACAAAAAGGATTCAAGTTCAATAGCAACAACGGAGTAAAATGGAGAAAGAAAGTAGATAAGGGCTTACTCCTTAATTTTTTAACCCAGGAAGTCCTCAACTGCTGGCCCGACACCTTCTCGTAAAAGTCGAGGGTGGACACTTGGAAAAATTTCTTCTTCCATTCCCTATTGTTGCTGGGGCAATTGACTATTATTTTTCTCCCCTGCCTAGCCCCTAGCGAGAAGAAGCCGGCCTCCCCGTGCACCTGAAATGGTCAGTGGGTCCAGAAGAATTCCTACAGGGTGAGTTTGTACCCAAGGACTTGGGGCCACAGGGCAATGATCCCCATCAAAAACCTCCAACCATTCGGGGCGAGTTGCCCGGGGGAGATCCCGAGATATATGAGCGCATCCCGGGCAATGGGGTAAGGAGGAATACGGAGGCCTGCTATAAGGGTGTCCTCATACAGGGTGACGAAGCCTGACTCGTGTAAATGAGCCCAACTATCATGCACAGCCATGGAAAAGTGGTCGGGAACATCGTACTTATCCCTAATTAAGCCCAAGTCAGAGGCACGCAAGATGCTCGCGACTCGCTCGCAAGAAAACACAACGCCGGGGCTATTTAGCCTTGACTCCTCACCACTTGACCTCCCATACATTAAGGCCACAGGGGAGTCATGACCCTGTTCGTCATCAAATACTTGAACAGGGATCTGGCCCTCGCTGTGATGGTCAGACGGGGTCACGAAATGAGGGTCTAGGCTGGTGTCAGGCATCCTGAAAAGAGAACCCTCATCTTTTGACCGGGAAGATGAGTTAAATCCCGAATGACACATCTCTAAGTCTCCTGCGGCTAGGTCAGAAAGCAGTCAGTGACCTTGATACGGATCGGGAACTCCTAGCCTGAGGTACAGCGAGGTCAAAGCGACGAGCCTACAGGGTAAAGAGTAAAGGGCCCTCAGGGTAAGGTGACACTCGGACAAGACTATCCTGGGACAACCTACTCGGTCCAGTTGCCCTACCATACCTCCTGACCTAAAGAAAAAGCAAAACCTGAGGAAGAAGAAATCCCACTCCCATGCTAACCCTAGCAGGTTCGCCCTCTCCAGCGTCACTCGAAACCAAAATGAGGGAGGAGGGAAAGGAAGAAAGCAGTGAATTAAACTGGGAAACGAAGACTTACAAAAAAGGATGCAGGAAAGAGCTCAAAAATCTTGACCGGGGACTTTTCTCTCTCAAAACCGCTCGGTGGTCTCTATCACTTGGCAGCAGGAGTGGAAGAAATGGCAAATTGCTCCTTATATACACAGCATCAACAGTTCAGATCAACACAAGATCCGATAGCCAGGAAAATCTCTCGCTCAAACTCCCTACAAGTTGTCATCTCGGGCACGTGGAGCGTCGCCTCAAAAGGCGCACACATTAAATACACAACGGGATAGACCGGTTGCTATGCGACTGGTCAGTTACGTCCATACCGACTTCATTGGATCCCATCCAGGCGAGACACTCCTTGGCATATGGCAGGCGTCAGCCTTGGGCCCACAGAGTCACCGCTCAATCCAGACTCCGACTGAACAACACGAACGGTCACGTCTCTGGTGGGGTCACGACCTCCATCCCAGATGATTTTTCAGAGTAGTACTAATTTTCAATCCTCATCCAATGAAGCATCGCATTAGCCTTGAAAATGGGGGGCAACTGATATGTACAAAAATATCAGGTCAGAGTCAAGCCTCGCCACCTCAGCAAAGAGAAGTCGAGTCATCTTAAAACTAGGCTGACTACTCAACCCTCCCGAGTAGTTATGCAGAACTACCCGATGTGGTCCACAGCTTGGGCATTCATTCTAGACTAGCCCCACATAGGCGTACTCCAAGAAGGTGTGACTGCTTGACCAGCAAGCCTCCAGACAGTTTCCTATCCCAGTTGAAGGAATAATGGAAAGAGCAAGTAGTTTCCTATACCACTTAGGAAACTCTCCTAATTTTATGTAAATCAATTGTAATCAGATGGGGTTTCCTGATCTAATAATTTACCTTGTACGAGTGACCTCTTGCACCTATAAAAGAGGTCCCTCACCCCCTGTCAAGGGGATCGCATTCTTAACCTAGAGAATAGCAAATTAGATCACTATTGTGTATATACCCGGTCGATTTCTGGTAGTGCTGCCCATCTTGTTGGCTCACCAACGGCCACCAGTGATCTGTTAGTGAAGCGCACCAACACACCACATGGACGTAGGTCACCTCATTAAAGGGGCCGAACCACACACAAATCGCCTGTGTTCATCCCTCTCTCTCTAAACCATTCTCACCCAGATCTTGGCATCATCATACAATATCATTAAGTGTAATAGAAAGAGTTATTAAGTGTAATACCCTGTATTTTTCAGTATTTATTAATACAGATAGATTCTATACATTTTCCTTGACCATGTTAGAAATTTCACTTTCAAGCGATCGAGCATTCTTAAGTTCAATCGATCAAACCTCTTTCAAGCGATCGAAACCCTACCAACATGAATTTATGACATGGTCCCTATTTCAATCGATCAAACTGGTCGAATCACTTTCGAGCGATCGAGCATACTTTGATCGATCGAACTCGCCTAGATATTTCATCTTTAGTTCACGCAAACATTGCCACCTGTACCTCCTTCCCCTCTATATATGCATTGTGTTCGTGTGTGTAGTATTTTTGGAAAACCAGGAATTATGAGTGAGAGAGTTTGTGTGCTTGTGTCTTAATATATATATACTCATATATATATACATACAGTCACATATTATATATATACACACTGTGAGAGGAAGAGAGAGAGAGAAGAAAGAAGAAGGAACATACAGAGAGAGATAAGACGAGACAGAGAAACAGAGGAGGAGAGAGAATTGGCCATTGGAGAGCTCAGAGCCAAAGCTTTGCCAAACGCGCCTTAACAACGTTTGGTGAGTTCTAAACTCAATTGGTACCTTTAATATGATGTTTTACAAGTTTTGGATGTAGATAAATGGACCCAAACACGCCCTAACATATCTGGATGTTCACTGTTTAGAACCTCTGGAGAAGATGACCTCGAGTGATTGAACTAGGTTCAATCGATCGAAAGTTCAATCGATCAAAAGGACTTCGATCGTTTGAGCTTTACTTTTTCCAATCGATCAAAATGGTTTCAATCGATCGAACTTTACAGAACATGGATTATTCCTTTTGTTTATTTTATAAGAGGTTTGAATGATCGATTCTCGATTCAAACTTTCAGTAAATGATTATGGGTGGATCAGGAATAATGTGACAATAAAGATATGTACAATTAATAATAATAGATTAACATGATGATGTTAGAAGCTATACAGTTCATGTATGAGTTCGATATTCGTTCATTTCAATCAGAATAGTCAGGCCATTATGGGAAGTCATGTATCAATGTTAGTACGGAGTATAAATAGGTTTGATAAGTTCTGGGAATGGTACACGAACGGACGCATGGTCATGATATGGTTTCACATA
Source organism: Hydrangea macrophylla (assembly GCA_033977485.1). Lineage (NCBI taxonomy): Eukaryota > Viridiplantae > Streptophyta > Magnoliopsida > Cornales > Hydrangeaceae > Hydrangea > Hydrangea macrophylla. Next base: position 39,633,885 of record CM066990.1, read on the forward strand.
CGGTGGATGGTTTATATCCTTAGCGAGCAGTGAGCAGGACCATGTAGTCCTAAGATAGATAGATGATCCATGTTATATCCTTAACAAGCGGTGAATGGGTCATATCCTTAACGAGTGGTGGATGGGGATCACTGGTAGACAACGATAAATCATGGCATTAGATTTAATATGCTATTGTTCAAAGCATCGTATCCCTGATATGCGGTGGATGGGTTATATCCTTAACGAGCAGGGGATGGACTAACTTGGTGTCCATGACATGCAGTGGATGATACATATCCTTAACAAGCGATGGACAGAATGAAGGTATGTTTACAAAAGTAAAACGATTGAGACTGTTCTTTCGGTTGAGGTATTAGTTATCATGTTGATTATCGATCTTAAGATAATATGATGATAAGGGTTGAGTAACGACATTGAATAAAGAGAAGATAATGTTACTTAGTAGAACTATATTTTATGACTTTATAGCTTGTTATTACTTTATATAATTGGTACCTTGCGAGTTTCTATTCACTTAGCTCTCAGTAAGCTGACGACCGTTATTGTCTGGACAATCCCCGTCTAAACTACCATGTTCTTAATAATGCAGGTAATGATAGCTACCCAGAGGCGGAGTATGCAGAGGGTGGCCCTACTAATGATGGTTATACCGGAGAAGGTTGTTACGCTGACGACTACCCTTACACTAGCTATAGATGGAGATTGATATTTTGTTTTATATTTCTGTTGAACTTTATTAGTAAATGGGTATTGAGGCATATGTTGTCTCCAGACCTGTTATGATCCTGACAACCACTCTGATATTGTAGTTGATAGAATCATTATTATACATTCAGTTATTTACTATTCTTGTTGCTTTTAGTTGGACTGGTACTATATGGTGTGGACAATTAGTGACATTCACCCGTCATTCCCTATAGACCCAAAAAGGAAGTTTATTTTTCTCTATTTATGCTACTCCGGGGCGTGACAGGTTTTTTTGGTATCAGAGCTCTAGGTTGTGATACTTTCATTCACTAACGATTCCACACCATCTGGTCCAGTATTTTAAGATTCCTGAGATGAGATATGATAAGATAAGTTCGTCCTTCTGACGATAGATAGTTTCCTTTGCAGGTTAGTATGGATCCGGATTTCCACTTGTTTGTAGAAGACTCTTTTGGCGGACATATTATTCATGGTGACACAGTGGTGCCAGCCATACCAAAGATATATCTTAGCTACATTCGCCAGATAGCTAGTCGATAGTTGGGGGAGAGGATATGGACTTCTCTCTATGTTGTGGGCACGACACACCCAACAGAGATATATATGGATGCATATCACTATGCTAGAACTCGAGCAGCCATATACCAGGAGATGGCTAGGTTGATTCAAAGTAAGCCAGAGGTAGACGAGATTGAGTTGTGAGTGATCATAACCAGGCCTGTTCCACTAGAGCCTGTAGCTGCTCCAGCACCAGTAGCACCACCATCACTGATACCCGATGTACCAGTTCCAGAGCCTGAGTCGATTTAAGGTGAGAAGGACCCACAGCCAAAGGATGAGCATCCTAACGAGGATATTGACAGGGATGGAGAGGATGAGCCTATGGTCAATGAGGACCCAGCAGAGGAGGAGCCTACAAACGATGATGATGAGCCGGAGGATGACCCAGAAGAGCCAGAGTTTGACCCAGTACAGGAGCCAAAGGACCCTGAGGCAGATATCGTGGTTGGAGAGGGTGATATAGTGATAGAGGGAGACGTGATCATGGAGGTAGTAGAGGAGGACGTTCTTGACGAGGAAATAGTTGTGCCAGAGATACCCATTATGCCAGAGTTACCAGTCGGATCTGTAGTACATATGGCAACCATGATTGATATAGTAGTAGGATGGATATTTGAGATGGTTGGACAGCTAGTTGGATTCATTATGGGAGAGGCTGTATTAGCAGGGACATTAGATATAGCTGATAGATTCGATACTGTAGCCATCGACATCGCTGATCAGACGATGATGGCAAAGGATGCAGAGGTAGGGATAGTTGAGGATTGGGATATCAAGTGGTAGTCTGAGATCTTGCCGCACCAGTTAAGGATGCTTCCTTGAGGAGATGGATATCGTTTCAGAGGATGAGGAACCACCAGCGGGATCAGATGCTAACGAATTTTGAGTCAGTATCTGCAGAGATTAGTTTTTGCTAGTTTCATATCAAGATATGTTGTCCATATGATTTTTGGGAGCTTGAAAGATAGCTATTCGACCATAGCTTTGTATAGATATTATCAGTAGTAGTAGCATTGTAAATAGCTGACCTTAGTACTATTTTAGCCTATGTCTCATATGGTATACAGTTTGACTAGTGTATACTATGCGCTACATCTTTTGATATATATATATACGAGCAGTACTTTTTGATATTGATTGTATGTTTGAGTGATATGTGCTGATTAGTAGAACTATTAGTTCTTATTGCTTCTTGCTCTATCTTGATTTCGTTTCTCCAAGAAGACTTTCAGCTAGTAATAGGTCTTTTGTAGGTACATGACACACATTATCACTATGGTTAGATCGAGGAATCAAGCATGATTAGGAGCCCCTATTACGAAAGGGATGGATCCAATGGGAGTTTTTGAAGCATTTTATGCAGAGGATGGAACATGTGGGAGATACTTATAACCACTTTACTCACTAGAGGCCTATTGCACCACCGCCACTAAGACAAACTGGTGATTAGTTACTCGATTGTTTCTATGAATTATGCCTAGAGAAATTTGATGGATTAACGGAGTCATGGAAGGCGGAACAGTGGATACAGGAAATGGAATTGTTTTTTGAAGTTTTGGAATATACTGAGCAAGATAAGCATCGTCTTGCCACATTTCAGCTCACCTATGCTGACATAGATTGGTGGGAAGCCGAAAGAGCTACAATAGGAGCCGAAGCTATACGAAGAATGCCTTGGGGGATATTCTGGAAAAGATTTCTAGAAAAAGTACTTCCCAAAAGATGAGAGAGATCAACATGAGAGGAATTTTATGAGCTTCGTCCAAGGAGGATGGACTGTACAAAAATATACTACTCAATTTGAGCGATTATCTCGATTCGCTCCGCACATGATCGATACACCATAGAAGAAGGTGAAGAGATTTCACCAGGGATTGAACCCCTACCTCAGATATATGATGGTTGGTCATCTAAATCAGTCATTTGAGGAAATTATCAGATTTGCTGCAGGATTAGAAAAGGACGCCAATCCAATACAGCGACAAAAGATGAATCGACCCCAGCCGTCGAGGAACTTCCACCAGAGGAACTTCCAGAATCAACCACCAAGAAATACCTAAGGGTGGAGACCTCAGGGTAGCTTTCAATGCAACCAGAGAACCTGGGATGGAACCAAGAAGCCTTAGTCAAGCTACCCTTGACCCTAGCAATATCAACAACGAGGACCGTAACCTCAGGCACTGCTTATAGCCCTGCAAACCAACAACCGAGGATGTTTTAATTATGGGAAGCCAGGGCACATTGCCAAGTTCTGCACATCTTTTAGGGTTAACCACCGGATGGATGCTAACTGCCAAAATCGCAACAAGCCAGGGCACTTGAGAAGGGATTGTCGTGCACCATGAGGGGGATACTATGGGGCACCAGTTCAAGGAATTTAGGGACCCCCCCAGATCAAACTAGGATGAATGCTATCATGCCAGCAGAAGCAGGCTTTAATGCTGATGAGCAGCAACATTTGGAAGGTACACTCGTACTCTTTTATAGTCTAGTTAAAGCTTTATTCGATACTGGAGCTGCACATTCATTTATTGGTGTTAAGATCGTGCGTCAGTTGGGTTTATAACCCCAGACATTGAACCAACACTTAATGCTATGTCACAATTGAGAGTGACTATTAAGCTGGAAAAAGTGTATAAAGATTGCCCATTGACTCTAGAAGATCAGAATCTTTCAGCAGACTTAGTAGTTCTGTCAATGTTAGAGTACGACATACTCCTAGGGATGGATTGGTTGACTAGGTGATCTCGTCAAAATCAAGATATAAAAGTATGCTTTACTTTTTAAAATTTGTTGTGCGGAAGTATAGGTCGAACCCACAGAGATTGATTATTTTTGTCCTTTAATTAATAAAACCTCAATATATTTAGTTATAAATAATGGAAGTTTTATTGATTGTTGATTTATCTACTACTATGAATTAAACTATGAAATTATTGAAATAATATATTAAAATTAACACTAAGTAAACAAGTACAATTTTTAAGATTGTTTTGCTATAAGTGAATGGGATCTAGGATTACAAATCCACCACTAACTATGCATCGGGGGTCTATACTTCCTACTTTAAGATTTATGATTAGATAGTTATGATTTACCGTATCTACAAGCCCGGTAGTATCGTCAAGAAGATATCACTAGTTTAATCTAAGCATAACTTTTAATGTCCCAAAAACCAACCACATGGATGAGATCAACTAGTCAAACAACACAAAAGAAAGCAAGGAATAGTCATACGTGGACCAATACAACAACGCGGAAGCATAGGAGAATCATACGTGTATTTCAAAGAAAAGTCAATAAGTCAAGAGTTGACCCTCGAGGACCAAATGTGTAAAATATGGTCAATCGATATGGATTTAGATTTTTAAAACATTTTAAAGTATAGTGGTTTAAAGTCCTAATAGGTTATGAAAATAGGGGTTTATTTTGTTTAAAACACAATATATATATATATGTTGTGGGGGATTTTATCAATTTTGGACTAGGACGAAGATTATACATCCCGGTCCAAATTCTAGGACTCAAAAACAGGCCTCAGCACTTTTTTTGGACTGGGTTGAACCCAGTCCAAAACGTGACCATTTTCCCACATTATGAAAAATATTATAAGGCAATATGGAATATGCAAATGGGTGAACAACTACATGCAAGCTCAACATAAAAGGGACCTAAAGTGGCCTAGTCACATTCATACATGATTAGAGATAATTCACACACCCCAATTACATAGATTTAAATATATAAGTTCAAATTCATTACCAAGCTTCAAGGGGGCTAAACAAGTGCCCAAATACAACTATTGTGAATAAATGTAAATCCTTGCAATTTAAATCTACAATAAAGAGAATGAATAACAACCAGTACAATGTTCCTACCATGGACTATATCATTGGAACGTTAACAAATCAGAAGAGTTCCTCATAAGGAGTCTTCCAAAACGAGATGCCACGCGTCAGATAACTCTTGGGTCTTGCCCTAATCAACAATTCTTGATAAAGGGGGTTTTATAGATTCATTAAGCATGACGGTTTAGTAGAAAACATTGTAGAAATGTACTACTACTTCTATAATCATGCTATGACATAAGGTGCAATGTTTTGCCACCGTGGCAATGCAATTAGCCGAAAGGCCAAACCGTGCAACTTTCCCAATGCCAATTCCATAACTACTCACTCTCAACACCGGATGCGAGCCACTCCAATGTGAGTGTAGCATACAAGATCTTTGGTAGCTAGCCGAATATAACCTTGCATTTTCGATTGTTTTTGAGGATCATAAACAACCTTCCTCACCTCATACCTGCTTTCGGAATTTCATCAAATTACAACCCCAAACGGGGATTTCAAAGACATTCCCCAATCATGGGAATTCTAACAATTTCATATGCCCCAAGCCAATGCCATGAATGCTTTGCCGACTTGGCGACTATGAAATGCTACTAGATGCGGTTATGCTTTAACAATGTCATTTCTATGATTATAATGCTAAAAAATAAGCATGGTAGTTCATGATACCAAAATGTCATAAATCATGGATTCATATAAAGCATCATCATCATCTAGGCATTAAGAAAACTACTAACACCAAGAAGTAATTAAAGTCATAGCAACTCACATAGCACATAAGTTTAGGCATGAAATCAATTAGGCACATAAGGACAACTACTCATGTAATTAATCACATCAAAGAGTTCAAAGTCTAGGTTAACAAGTATTAACTCTAACCTACACATGTCAAACCATGAAGTTAGAAATAATAGTGCACTTAAATAATGGAATCTACCTCTTGAGTATTTGAGCCAATACTCACACGAAAGAGATCCGAAGAAGAAATTATGTATATTAGCATATCCCCCAAGCTATCAACACCTAGTTAAATAAAACACATTTAGGCATTATAACTATGGTGAAACAAAATAATACAAATTACCTCTTGAGTTCTAGAGCAAGAAACTTAATAAATAGGAAGCCAAAATGGAAAAGGAGAGTACCCAAAGGAAGCTCTTTACAGGGGGAACAAATTGTTCTCTAATAGTCTTGCTTTAAATCTTGCTTGAAAGACCACAATTGGAGCTTGAAGGTCTAAGCTTCCATGAAGGATTTTGAATACCCAAACAAGAGAGAGAGAGAGAGAGAGAGAGAGAGAGAGAGAGAGATAAGAGATATAGAGAAAGAAAAGAAAAAGAAAAGCGAAGGAGAGAGAAGAGAGGCTGCTGAAAATGAACGGGGGGAGGAGAGAGAGTGTGGTGTGTTGGGGAAGTTTTGTCAAAAGTGGGGATGTGATAGGTGTGGGCCCCACTAGCTATACACACACACACACACAAGCATAAATATACATATATGTCCACACACATGTGCTAACTAAGTGCAAATGTGATACCACTTAGGCAGAAAATAAATTTATTGTCCCACATCAAGACCCACATTGGTCCAAAATTACTGAAATACCCTTTTAAAAAAAATGGGTTTCTACAATCTACCCCCTTAAAAGAATTCCGTCCCAGAATTCAGAACAAGAATGAAAGGAACTCAATCAAAGAATTTTTCACGACCACACCCAAAACTCCGTAGTGTCACAAAACAATGTGAACACTAGCACAACGTGAGAAAACGAAACATCTAACACATGGAATCCAGAAAGGAAAGCAAAGCTCAATAAAATAGACAGTAAGCACACCAAGGGTGCGGAGGAACACACACAAGGAACATACAAGGTTCAACATTTAAAAGATGGAGTCAACTCCAAAGATCGACAATAATAATGGACATGAACCTCGAAACCATTGGATCAACCAAAATGTACTTAATTGAAAACAAAGTACAACCGGATGTCTCAAATTCATCGAAGAAAAGTGATCCCTTTAAAAGGAACACGTGATCACAAGAACACAACGATTGTGGTATACCCAAAATTTGTTTCAAAAACGAATAAGCAACAAGTATACAAAGGATATGTATACCAATACAAGATATGATCTAATCATCAACCAGAATCCCAATCTAAAGAGCAGAGGGTAACCCGTAGAATGAAAATAATATTCTACAACCATTACTCATGGTGAAAATATTCGCAAGACATGCGAGTCACAAAGACTTACTCGTAATACCTCGCTCCTCACTAAAAGATCATGATCAATATAGACACAGAAGTCTACAACAATGGCAACGGGAAGTCGATAGAAGAAATGATTATCACATCTGAAAACATAAACGTCGCTACAGTTAATTGTAACAATTTCACTAATAGATGGATCTATTGAGAGATCCTATCTCAAAATAATAGGGCAAAAGAAATGCCACTGCCAAAAGTCAAAGGGTTTCAAAAGAAAAAGTGTATAAGAAGACCAATGATGCCATCAACAAGACAACAATAAATCAAACAAGTGAACGAATGGATATAAACAAACAAGTTCACCCACCTTCGTTGTCATACACGACAACCAAAAATAGTATATCAAAGAATTACGCCTTGACCAAAACAAGAAAACATTTGGTCATAACGATATCAAGTTTCTGAACCTTCAACCATTGAAAACCTGATTCACATCACAATGAACTCGAAGTTCCCAAACTGGGTGATCTTAAAGTGTCACATAAAAATGGAAGCAAACTAGGCGACATGCCTAAAACAAGAGTTATAACAAATTCATGTCACAAACGGACCACAAATAACGAAAGTAATCAAAGAAACACAATTGAAGTTTCTCAATAGAATGAAGACAACTTTACAGAAGTTGCCACACTAGCCGAACGTGATCTCAAAACAAACGATTACCAAGAATCCTCCTCTGCTCAAAGCAAGGGTAAAATTGAAAGGTCGCAACGATCTTGAACAAAGCACAATCACAATAATCTCACGACAGGGTGAGGAAAAAGGACTCACTGATCACAATAAAAAAGGAATGCACCAAGTGCATGAATCAAACTTGTTAACATTAACATCAACAACAATGTATCAAGATGATATGAAAGTAAACACTAGGGGTCCGTCTAGCTATTGAAAGCCCGTAACCCAAATATAATCGACCCAAGGGGTCTAAAATCATGAGAAGAGAATCTCACATGATCCACTTCTAAACACAAAGTAATCAAAATTACTAACAAGAGAACATGCCCTAGGCATATTCCTAACACCAATACAGAAATAAGGTGGATGGCGTCAAACAGATACCTTCATTCAAATAACAGAGTGAGAGATAAATCAACGGAATCAAATTATGAAACTAAATACAATCTAATGTAGATTTACATGAAAATCTTGCACAATCCAACAATAAGGTACTATGTGAACGAGCATAGTATTCAAGGTATAAAATGTTACATGATTGTGAGATAACAAGCCCTCAAGGCATACAATAAAATGCAATCGAATTTAAGTCTTAGCGAACAATAAATTAAGGCTGTTAACAACAAAGATCCACAACACGTAAGAGATCTGATCGGGAGAGAACTAATCCTAAATATACGCCTTAACGTGCATTTGTTAGTACCTTTTTATCCTGTTTTTGTATATTTTTACTCTGTTTTCTAGTTTCTGACAGGTTTTGGAAGAAATCAACTGAACCAGGATAAACAAGGTGAAAAAGCAGGAAGAAGGAAGCTGAAAAAGACACTTCGCGCGCGCGACCCGCGGGCGCGGAAATCCAAGAATCGCGCGCACGATCCGCTCGCGCGAGAATCCAGAAACCGCTCGCGCGATCCGCTCGCGCGAGACCCCCAAGAACTCGCTCGCGCGATCCGCGCGCGCGAAGGACCAAAAGTCGCGCTCGCGCGACCCGCTCGCGCGATATGCCCAAAAACCAAAGTTGCGTATTTCAGTATACTGAAGACTCCTGTGCAAACGAGACTGCTAAACGACGTCCAGACTGTAAATTACATGCGTTTCAGTCCGTTTTGAGTTGTAAAGGCTTCCAAAACATGTTGTAAATCTATATAAACTCTATTAGAGGGTTGGCAATTAATATACACACATTCTACAACCACACTTCCAGCCCTTGAAGAGGGAGAAGCAAGAAGAAGAAGAAGAAGACCAAGGATTTCCATGGCCTCCTCCATCAACTACTTGCCGATTTCTACTCCTATGGCAGCTTAGATCATTGATCTAGGGTTTCAATGAAGCCCTAGATGAGTAATAGGGTTTTATTTATGTTTTTATTTTAGTTTTATTATGTATGGATGACAGTCACATGTTTAGAGGATTTTTATAAATAAATCGTACTTACATTGATTAAATCATTGCTTTCGGAATTTATTCTTGTCTTAGATCTATTTTGACTGTGATGTGCTCAACGATCTATTCTTGCTGTGCTTGTTTAGATTGTTTACATGTGATGGTGCTCTAGTGATTCGTGCTATCAAGTATCCGAATAGTCCATGCCTAGGTTAGACGGATTAGATCACAACCCTAGTTTAGTGTGAGATGATTCGTGCTATCCGCAGATGGATTATGTTGGTGCTTGAACCATGATTATCTTCTTGTCGGAGGAATTGGGCTTGTAGCTACAATTCCCCATATTCATCCAACGTAATAAGCTAAAGTAATTCATAGATATTCCTATTATGAAGCTAGTGGTGGATTTGCAATCCTAGGTTTCCTTTAAATATTACTTAAAAACACTTTTAATTGCTTTCATAAGTTAGATTTATTTTTATTTAGTTTAATTCAAATCAAATCAAATCTGTTTTCATAATTAATTAGACTTAGGTTTAAAATTAAGTCGCTGTAGTAATCAATCTCTGTGGGTTCGACCTTTACTTCCACACTGCAAATCTTTTGAAAGTAAAGTAAAAAATAAGCATACTTTTATATCTTGATTTTGACGAGATCAATTTTTGGCGCCGTTGCCAGGGATTGCATTACTACTCTTAGTTTTATAATCGTAGTTTAGTTAATTCGTAAATATTAGATTAGTTTTTATTTTTCTTATTTTCTGTTTTTGTTTTTAGTTACTAACTTGTTTTTCCTTTACTTTGTAGTCAACGTTTCCGAGTGGAGCAGCTAATTACATCAAAGGAGCTTACGCAAAAATAAAATAAATAAAAATTAAATACATTGCTTCCTTTGGAATTCGCTTTAAACCGCTGTAAGTCAGGGCGCTGTGACGCACTATTTGCATTAGTTTAAGGTTAATTGCACTGCATTAGCTAGGAAACCCGGGGCGCTGGGGTTGACGCGGTCATTGCATTACAGGATAATATTCATGCATCATAGTAGTACTGTGTGCTTGATTGTCGTCTTATTTGCGTGATTGCTTGCTATTTGTTTTTTTTAGTTTAGTTGGGTCAGTCTTTGTTTTTAGTTTCTTTTTCTTTATTTCAGTTTATGTTGGGTACACGTTCAAATAAACCAGATTTAAAATCTTTCGATCTTGAACTTGAACGTACCTTAAAAACTAGTAAGTCCACAACCCAAGCTTCTAGAGCTAGGTTGCAAGACGACGAATCAACTCCGATTCCGTCGTCGTTGTTTGAGGCCGAAATTCAGAGTACCCGTGAACGGATAAGGAAAACTCGAACTTTTAAAATCGAACCGATTAAAATGGCTGACGGTGGAAATAACAATAACAATCAGAATGATGGTGCGAATATGAATAATCCTAATATACCACCACCTCCTCCACTTAAAGATTATTTTATTCCGACGACTTACACGCCACAAACTTGTATTGAATTACCGGAGGCGACGGCATCTCACTTTGAGATAAAGTCGTCTACCATCTCGCTACTTCCATCTTTTCATGGCCGTTTAAATGAAGACCCTTATAAACACTTAGGAGATTTTCAGGACATATGCTCTACGTTGAAAATCCAAAATCTTACTGATGATGAACTAAAAATGCGGCTCTTTCCATTCTCATTAAAGGACAAAGCTAAATATTGGCTCCAATCTTTGGAGCCAAACACAATTAGAACATGGGAAGACTTACACACCGCATTTTTACAAAAGTTTTTCCCGATTATGCGTACAAACCAGATAAGAAAATCAATAACCAATTTTGTAATGCAAGATGGGGAATCACTTTACGACACGTGGGAAAAATTTAAAGAATTACTACGCTCGTGTCCACATCATCAAGTCCCTAAGTGGCAACTTGTTCAAGTCTTCTATGAAGGACTTATTCCCTCTGTTAGGAATACCGTCGATGCCGTTTGTGCGGGAACCTTCCTACACAAAAGCGCCGACGAGGCCTGGAAAATGTTTGAAACGTTAAGCGAGAATTCAATGCACCAAACGGTGTCTGTCCGTTCGGAAGGATATCTTAATCAACCTAAGAGGGATGTAAAATTAGAGTCAAGTCAATCAATTGAAATAAAAGAACTATCTAACAAACTTGACCGACTTCTAACGATGAACCAAACGACAGCCTCACCCGCTCGAGAAATTTGTGCATTATGTTCTGATCCTTCACATTCGATACTTGCATGTCCATCGGCGAGTCAATTTCCGGAATTCGTGGAGCAACACATTAATTCTATTCAACAATACCCACGAAATAATTATAATGCAACTACTAACAATCCGGATGCGCCATGGAGAAACCATCCTAACTTCTCGTGGAAAAATAATAATAATAATCCTAATGAGGCGACTAACTTTCCAAATGCGTATCGACCTCAGTTTCAACCTAACCAATACCAACAACCGCCTCCTAATGCTAATCCTTCAAGGGGAAATATTTTTGAGGAAAAGGTGTTGGCGTCCCTTAAGACTATTGAAACGCAAGTTCAGGCACAAGCACAAATAGTGCACTCTCATACGCAATCCATTGCGAAGCTTGAATCCCAAATGGGACAATTAGCTACTGTAGTAAGTCGTAGAAACGAGGGGACGTTGCCTAGTCAAACAATCCAAAATCCTAAGGGACAATATGAGGTTAAGGGGTCGAATGAACAAGTGAACGCCGTCTCAACTAGGTTGACTACCCGAGAGGAGGAGGTAATAGAAATTCCGAATGAGAATGTGAAAGGTATGAATATTAACTCTAATAAAGAGACGGGTGAGGACATGAGCCAAAATAAGAACGACAAAGAATCGGTCCCAACAAATTATACTCCTAGAATGCCATATCCACCTAACGTTGAGGAACCGTCTAATCTTACAAATAAAAAGTCTAAGGTTGAGGATATACTCGAGGTATTTAAACAAGTCAAAATAAATATTCCTTTCCTCGATGCTATAAAACAAATTCCTGCTTATGCTAAATGTCTAAAAGACCTTTGTACACAAAAACACAAAATACGGAGTCATACTCCTAAAAAGGTCTTCCTTACGGAAAAAGTAAGCTCTATATTCCAACACGCTCCTCCAAAATATAAAGATCCAGGTACGCCTACGATTTCATGTGTCATAGGTGACACTATCATTCATAGGGCTCTCCTTGACTTAGGAGCGAGTGTTAATCTTTTACCTTATCACGTTTATCAACAACTAGGACTAGGTGAACTGAAACCTACGGCCGCTACTATACAATTAGCGGATCGTTCTATTAAAATTCCTAGAGGAATCGTCGAGGACGTCTTGGTTAAAGTTGATAAATGCTATTATCCCGTTGATTTTATGGTCCTTGACACTGAACCCGTGCTAGATGTTAGGAAACATACTCCTGTAATTCTAGGCCGTCCATTCTTAGCCACGGCCAACGCACGTGTCAATTGTAGAACAGGGGTAATGAAAGTGTCCTTTGGGAACATGAATTTAAAATTAAACGTTTTTAATGCTATGGATCAACCTCCTAAAAACGACGATTTCCTATGTGAGGTGGAAGGTGAGATAACACGGAATAGTGAGCCTACTAAAGAAATAAATGTGAGTGCGGGAAATAATGTGGACGATGATGAGTGGATGAATCCTAATCCCGTGGACCCTAATGCGGAATCTACTCGAAAGGTAAGAAATCGATTTGAACATGATGACAAACCGTTAATCGATTTAATTCAAAGCGATGTTATTTCTGCTTACCATCGAGCTCTACCTGACATCCTTAGGGGTACACAGTCCGATATACGGCCTCCATGAGTCTTATGCTAGAAAGGTCTAGCTAAAGACGTAAAAGTTAGCGCTTCTTGGGAGGCAACCCAAGCTTTATTTCATCCGTTTATCTTGTTTTTGGTCGTTTTTGGGTCTGTTTGTGTCTGTTTTAGACATTCTGGATAGGTTTGGGGGTTGAAATTAAGTTATTTTAAAAGTATATACATAATTTTAGCCACACAGTGGAAGAAACCAATCTCGCGCGCGCGGCCCGCTCGCGCGAGACGTCGCTCGCGCGGCCCGCTGGCGCGAGATTTCCCCTTAGTGTTTTTTTCTTTGTTTGTTTTTTCTTGAGCCTCAGGATCTCCTCGCGCCTGGAATCGCGGGCGCGAGGTACCTCGCTCGCGCGGAAATCATTAAAAAAAAAAAAAAAAAAAAAAAAAAAAACTTCGCTGGGAATTCGCGCGCGCGACGGCCGCTCGCGCGAATTCACCTTTTCTTGATATTTGATTTCCTTTTCTGTATCCTTCCCCCATACTTGTTCTGATTATGTTTTTGTTTCTGTGTTTGGTTATTCAGCCAGTTTAGCTCAAGTAGTCGTTGTTTTCCTTCTTATATTTATACTTTTTCGTTTATTTCTTTTCCATTTATTCGTTTAGTTTAATTTTGATTAGTTTATCGATTTGTATTTAGATTTCATTTACTTTTACTATTTTTGTTAGTTTCTTTTCGTTTATCTAGAAGTAACAGGTAACATTGAAATTTATAACCATATTCCTTGGTGTTAACCTGTTATATGCTTGTCAAGATCGAGGTATTATCGTTCCTTGCTTATGTACTTTCCTTTCTTTCGTTTTATTGTTTCATTGGGGACAATGAAAGGTTTAGGTTTGGGGGTATGCACACACATGCACGTTATTATGCACTAAAATTTTAAAATTTACAATAAGTGTGTTTAAATAAACGATGTTACCTACGGTTTTTGCAATTTTAATCCGATACTTCTTAGTATGTAATGTGATTTGTTATAGAATGATAAACAATGAAATATGTGATTAAATATTTACTGAAGTCATGTTGAAACGTTCTAAGTTATGTATTGGTTGAATCGTAGTTTTATATCATAGATTTGCACATAAACATATGCACTGCACGTAGTCGCTTGAATACATGTTGGTTGTGAACTATAATATGATTCGGATTTCTAGATAACACATGGTGGAGACTAAGCCCAGTGAGCTTTTGAGCCTAACTTTTCTTTTTAGAGGGTTATAAATACATTGTGTTTGTCGCATTTCATTGAAATAGCGCATTAACTTGTTGTTTAGTCTCATTATTCTTGTTTTGGTTGATAGTCAAGTTAAAATAGTTGTTACCATGCTAAATAATCTTCCGTCGTAAACATTGAAGAACCATATAACCCTAGGAAATGACTTTAGGCCTTCTTTGTTTACTGCCGGCCGATAAAAGATAAAATTTCCTCAGTTTGCCCCTTGAGCCGTTAAAATGCCTCTTTTTCTTTGTTCACCATTATCCTCTTTAAAAGCTCCAACCTGATCAACTTGGAGTATACCACTGGAAGAGTGATCAACTTTTAGTAGTATTAAGGCGATGTGTTGATTGAGAAGAAGAAAATAAGATGATGTTTGGGGTGGGTGCCTTGTTATTCAATGAATATTCATTTGAGAAGCGAGAAAGGAAAAAGGAAAAAGAAAACAGAATAAAAAAAAGAAGGTTGAAAAAAAAATGAAAGAAAATGAATGAAAAGGAAGGAAAAGAAAGAAAAGATGAAAAATTTGTAGAAGAAGAATGAAAGAGATCGAACATGCCTTACAATGCCATTCTGAAACTACCTGATCTACCATATCCATTTTATTATTTTTCATTACCTGAGCCACATTACAACCTTTGAAAAGTCCTATTTGATCCTAGGAAACATGGTTCGGATATGTAAATGATGGGAGGGGATTAAAACATGGTAATGATTAATTTCTTTTGATTATTGGCATCCTATCCATGAGACTACTGTTCTTTCGTGTCATGCGTCTTTTTCATGTCGTATGTGAGCGTTTATCGTTTTGAAAATATATTTCCTTTGCTCACATATATTAGAAAAATTACACATGTTTCTGAGTGTTTCATTTTAGAGTGTAATTGACATTGTGAGATTCGTAGTCGAAGCATAGTTAGATGGTCAGCCGAAGTATATTCCAAGTTCATGACATGCGCGTGTTCATCTGACTACCACATCACACACGTGCAATTTTATGAGAAACTCTATTGATTTATACGATGCATGTGCTTGAGATTGTTCTTCATGATGTATGTAGACGTTTGATTCTATTTCTTTATGTTCGTTATTCTATTTCGAATCGTTGTTGTATAATAAGGAGTATTGAATATTATGTCCTTTTGTTTGAATAAAAGTTTTTAAATTAATAAGTTAATAAAGATGGTTGTGGGTAACTTGTTGACGAGAATCCTCACGAGACTTCACTCGTCCGACTAGGGACACCTAGGGGTTTAAAAGGCTTGTTGCATACGCTAAATGCAATCGTGATCCATACGAAAATGGAATAGATTTTTATTAGTAGTTTTTATTTTAGTTTTGCTCGAGGACTAGCAAAATGTAGGTTTGGGGGTGTGATCGGGAGAGAACTAATCCTAAATATACGCCTTAACGTGCATTTGTTAGTACCTTTTTATCCTGTTTTTGTATATTTTTACTCTGTTTTCTAGTTTCTGACAGGTTTTGGAAGAAATCAACTGAACCAGGATAAACAAGGTGAAAAAGCAGGAAGAAGGAAGCTGAAAAAGACACTTCGCGCGCGCGACCCGCGGGCGCGGAAATCCAAGAATCGCGCGCGCGATCCGCTCGCGCGAGAATCCAGAAACCGCTCGCGCGATCCGCTCGCGCGAGACCCCCAAGAACTCGCTCGCGCGATCCGCGCGCGCGAAGGACCAAAAGTTGCGCTCGCGCGACCCGCTCGCGCGATATGCCCAAAAACCAAAGTTGCGTATTTCAGTATACTGAAGACTCCTGTGCAAACGAGACTGCTAAACGACGTCCAGACTGTAAATTACATGCGTTTCAGTCCGTTTCGAGTTGTAAAGGCTTCCAAAACATGTTGTAAATCTATATAAACTCTATTAGAGGGTTGGCAATTAATATACACACATTCTACAACCACACTTCCAGCCCTTGAAGAGGGAGAAGCAAGAAGAAGAAGAAGAAGACCAAGGATTTCCATGGCCTCCTCCATCAACTACTTGCCGATTTCTACTCCTATGGCAGCTTAGATCATTGATCTAGGGTTTCAATGAAGCCCTAGATGAGTAATAGGGTTTTATTTATGTTTTTATTTTAGTTTTATTATGTATGGATGACAGTCACATGTTTAGAGGATTTTTATAAATAAATCGTACTTACATTGATTAAATCATTGCTTTCGGAATTTATTCTTGTCTTAGATCTATTTTGACTGTGATGTGCTCAACGATCTATTCTTGCTGTGCTTGTTTAGATTGTTTACATGTGATGGTGCTCTAGTGATTCGTGCTATCAAGTATCCGAATAGTCCATGCCTAGGTTAGACGGATTGGATCACAACCCTAGTTTAGTGTGAGATGATTCGTGCTATCCGCAGATGGATTATGTTGGTGCTTGAACCATGATTATCTTCTTGTCGGAGGAATTGGGCTTGTAGCTACAATTCCCCATATTCATCCAACGTAATAAGCTAAAGTAATTCATAGATATTCCTATTATGAAGCTAGTGGTGGATTTGCAATCCTAGGTTTCCTTTAAATATTACTTAAAAACACTTTTAATTGCTTTCATAAGTTAGATTTATTTTTATTTAGTTTAATTCAAATCAAATCAAATCTGTTTTCATAATTAATTAGACTTAGGTTTAAAATTAAGTCGCTGTAGTAATCAATCTCTGTGGGTTCGACCTTTACTTCCACACTGCAAATCTTTTGAAAGTAAAGCAAAAAATAAGCATACTTTTATATCTTGATTTTGACGAGATCAAGATCCTACTCCCAAAAATTGGCATGATCTTGAATTCACGGAGATAATAAAATCGAGAATCTCAACAATAAATCATCTAGCAACATCTATCCCTCAAGAAGTAGGGAAAGATCCGAGTGTTCAACAATTCAAGTTCGAATTCAACAAAATAAATTCCAAGAATATATTAAGGCAAAACCGTCAGAGAAAGTTTGATTCAAGAATCAATGAGTCCAAAGAAAAAGGTGATCATAGTATTACAGTAAGACATACCCAAGTTCAAAACTTAAAAGTGAACTAGTTTGGAATCGACAACCCTTGATCACAAGAATTGAATCAACAAGGCACAAACATGCTTTCCAAAAAAAAAAAGACTTAGAACAATGGAACCGTAAGGCTCTAGCAAGAGTTCAAAGATCATAAGGATCAAGAATAAACCTACTTCCAAGAAGTATAATAGAGACGCAAATCCATACTTACTCATAAAGGAAGAAACACCAGAAAATACATGTTTCCAAAACCAACGTCACAACATTAACCATACAATATTAACAGCAAATCCTCAATGAAAATCATAATGAGAATCGATAACGATCGATAAACACTCATAGAAAAGATTTCACCAATCAACAAGATACGTAGTCTCTAAAGAAGAGAAGATCCTCAGAGTCGCAGAATTCACTCAAACGTGAAAATCCTCGAATAAAGGAACTAATAGACTTGGAACGACATAATCTATTCCCCACAAAAGCTAGAATCCTCATAATGATTCATATGATAGGATTTGATCATGTACAATGATCACATAGTGAAATGATAATTTGATTGTGAAAATTCAAGCAATCTCCAAAAATTTTGGTCAACCGACCAATCACATGATAGAAAACTCATAATATACTCAGAAGAGTATTTACAATGTCAAACTGATATCCAAATGATGAAATTCTCACTAGAATCGATGAAACAATCACTATGAATCAATCATAGGATCCGGGGAAGCAACAGGTGATGCCCACAAGTCTGAACTATGAGGGACTTTCCAATTATGAAATATGAACAAGTTATTTCGCAGAACCAATAACTCGATTGATACCTTACCGACCAAAGAGTAAGGTTACTATGAAAAATATCCTAAAGAGGATACGGTACAACACTGACTTACAATGAACACACATGCTTGAGTTTCAACATGATAACAAAATTGAAGAACTCAACTAAATGAACCTGCCCAAAAAGATTTGGTCCAAAGAATGATGAGTCGAAAGGAAGGATGTTACAATACCACATACGGCAAATAGAAACACCCAAGTGAGAACTTAGGGTGAGATAAGCTCGAATAAAGAAGACAGAAGTTCTTTATCAAGAAAAAGCGAAGCAGTAAGATAGTAGTGTCCCCTTTAAGAAAAACTTAAAACAAGGGAACAAAAGTGCTCTTCAAAAGATGAGAATTACGAGGATTAATCAATAAATCAACTTCAAAGAAGTGTTACAACACGAGGATCTGTACTTTCTCACAAAGAATGAACATTAGTATAGATCATTTTTCTACAAATAGGCTCACATGTCAACCACATAGTGTCGACAACAAACCTTAGTAAAGATCAATAATTCAATTCAAGGAAGTGACTATACTAACTCAAAACAAATGTACACACCAAGATTGTGTAAGTACGCGCCATAGCTTAGTGAAAGAAGCTTTATCATTACATGAAACTCATTTTCCTCAAGAAAATAAACTATTACTAGAATGATAGGATTTACTCGCATGAAAACGTCATCGAATAAAACAATTGAAAATTTTAAACAATTTATACGAGAACAAGAGGATTGGATCCTTAATCAATAAATCGTACGATAGGAACAACGGTAATCTACTTGAAGGAGATATTACAATACTTAACAAACGACCGATCAAAGAAACTCTAAAGGTCGAAAAATACAATAATCCAACAATGGGAAAAGAATATCCCTACAATGATAAATGAGTTACGAGTAACCACAAACATGAACATAGGTGACAAGTAACTATACGAGGGCTATCTAAGAAGATCCATAAACAACACATGTAAGCTTACTTAAGCATTCAAGTAAGTAACGCACAACGTGCTAACAAGGGCAATATGTTACAATGATGTAAACATGTATAGTAACAGCACGAAAGCATGTAAAACATACTATTCTATAAACTTGTAACATCTAAACATGTTCTCTTTAAAAGCTTTCAACTCAAAATAATCAACAAGAAAATTCCATGGGCATGAAAATCTTAAACATGGTCGCTTAATATCTCCCAATTTAAAGAAAATCGACGACAATCTCATCATGTAGGGATGTAACACTTAAGCATGGTAAACAACTAAAACGTAAAATAAAGAGTAATGTAAATCAAATAAATATAAAAGAGATCTTTAAAGAATACAACTCGATGTAAGGCACTGTTCAATACCTAACTATCAACCCTACAAGGCGCAGTACGTCAAGTGAATAATCCAAACAAGGAAACCCTCATGTATATACTTTTTAACCTTGCACGATCAATGGTTAAACGTTAACAGATAGTTACACCATGATGTAATACAAAAGTCAGTTCTAATGAGTATAACGTTGAGGGAAAACGAAAAGTAAAAACCACCTCATGTCTACAAATTACATAGTCATGATATATAAGCATGTGATCACACAAGCACGTAAAAGCACTTAAGCATGTTAGCACGTAATCCTGTAGGTAAGTAAACATGCTATCATAATCAACTCATCATTTAAATGAAACAAAACAAATCATTTAACTATGAATGATTGAAATTCTAGAGGTGTAACTGTCACACACAGACCTAATTAACTCCCAGAGTACCAAGGCGTTCTAACCCGATCAGCTCTGATACTATTCTGTAACGTCCCAAAAACCAACCACATGGATGAGGTCAACTTCAAAAAACACAAAAGAAAGTAAGGAATAGTCATACGTGGACCAATCCAACAAGGCAGAAGCATAGAAGAATCCTACGAGTATTCCAAAGAAAAGTCAATAAGTCAAGAGTTGACCCTCGAGGACCAAACGGGACAAATAGGGTCAATCGATATAGATTTAGATTTTTAAAACATTTTAAAGTATAGTGGTTCAAATTCCTAACAGGTTATGAAAATAGGGGTTTTATTTCATTTAAAATAAAAAATATATATATATTGTGGGGATTTTATCATTTTTGGACTAGGACGAAGATTATTCATCCCGGTCCAAATTCTGGGGCTCAAAAATAGGCCTCTGCACTTTTTGGACTGGGTTGAACCCGGTCCAAAACCTAGCCATTTTCCGACATTATGAAAAATATTTTAAGGCAATATGGAATATGCAAAGGGGTGAACAACTACATGCAAGCTCAACATAAAAGGGACCTAAAGTGACCTAGTCACATTCATACATGATTAGAGAGAATTAACACACCCCAATTACATAGATTTAAACATATAAGTTCAAATTCATTACCAAGCTTCAATGGAGCTAAATAAGTGCCCAAATACAACTATTATGAATCAATGTAAATCCTTGCAATTTAAATCTACAATAAAGAGAATGAATAACAACCAGTACAATGTTCCTACCACGAACTATGTCATTGGAACGTTAACAAATCATAAGATTTCCTCGTAAGGAGTCTTCCAAAACGAGACGCCATGCATCGGATAACTCTTGGGCCTTGCCCTAATCAACAATTCCTAACAAAGGGGGTTTTATAGACTCATTAAGCACGATGGCTCAATAGAAAACATTGTAGAAATGTACTACTACTTTTAAAATCATGCTATGACATAAGGTGCAATTTTTTGCCGTCGTGGCAATGCAATTAGCCGACAGGCCAAACCGTGCAACTTTCCCAATGCCAATTCCATAACCACTCACTCTCAACACCGGATGCGAGCCACTCCAACGTGAGTGTAGCATACAAGATCTTTGGTAGCTAGCCGAATATGACCTTGCATTTTTGAATATTTTAAGGATCACAAATAACCTTCCTCACCTCATACCCGCTTTTGGAATTTCATCAAATTACAACCCCAAATGGGGATTCCAAAGACATTCCCCAATCATTGGATTCTAACAATTTCATATGTCCCAAGCCAATGCCATAATGCTTTGCCGACTTGGCGATTATGAAATGCTACTAGATGCGGTTATGCTTTAACAATGTGTTAAATACCATGAAATGCATTGGGGGAGGGGTCCTAGCGTTTTTCCTCGATATGTTCCGGGACGGATCCTAAGAAGCATACCTCAGGGAAAGCTTGGACTTCCTCATGCGATCCTAGAGACAAAGAGTTGCCACCTAATTTTTATTGGGAATTAGGAAACCCAAGTTTGACTCTCCCAAAATTGAATAAGGTTACTCGCCCTTCATTATCAGAAACTAGGTTCGGGGGTCTTGGTACTAGAGGGGAAGGAGCCCAAGCAGGACTGAATCACCCCCTCCTCGCCCTACCGAATGGTAGGCCTTGATTCAAATATCCTTGTTCTTAATTCATAATTGGTGTTGTTTCCTCAAACATACTAGATAATATATACATGTCAAAAGGAAACATTTAAGAAAAATCATGCCAAGAGATTAAATCAAGTAGAAGTAGGATGCACATGCAATATAAGAGAGAGGTATACTTACAGTGGCTAGTCCCACCTGGGACCGATGCAAGTAAAGGAAACATGTCATGATATGCAAGAGGGAACGAGAAGACTTACAGTGGGTTGACTCAAGCGGAGTCGCAAAAGAGCAAAAGAAAAGAAACGTACAATGCAATCATGCAACAATCCTAGATAAGATGTCTCTAACACATAAGCATATAAACGGAGACTATCCTAAAGGAATTGTGTCGTTAAAAACAAAGTTGTAAACCTAGAAAAATTCTAAGAGCACGGATAGAGATAGTACACGATACATGGACACTAAGCCACTTATAGATGAGGAAAACCCACAAGTCGAAGTCTGGATCCACGACATTCAATTTTCTGCACTAAGACACTGAGAAATACCCAAGCATTGCAAAAATACAAACAAGCAAATGATATGCATGATAAACAAAGAAAACATGTCATCAATCAAATTTCCAGATTCAGCAACCTTGAATGAATCTTATTAAAAGTGATCTTAAACATGAGCTGGGTTAAAACCCTTTTATAGAAAGTTAGATACATGTCTTGGGGAACTTCTCCAAAAAGTATAACCTCTTTACCATTTTTGAAGTTTTGAGAAATAATAGTTTTGGGAACAGTGGACCAGGACTGTCCACTGTTATTATATAAATTGTAATTAATTCTACAGAAATGTTGTAAAGCTCTATTTTGTGTCAAAAGAAAGTTATTTCATTGTAGTTTGTGACAAAAATAATCCCATGGACATGCCATGATCTAAAGGTTTCTAAAAAGTTATTTTAAACAGACTCTGTTATTCTGGAAATTTGGTATCATTTGACAAAGGAATGCAAAACACAATAGAAGTATAATAGAAGTTCGTGAATCATGTTAATCAAGTTAATCTAAGATTTTGGTCTCTCATCTATTTATCCTAGATGATTTCTAAGCCAAGTTTTATTCATTAATTGTTGTTGAGTGATCAAGGTATGACCATTTTGTATACATAATCATAATTGTAGTTAAACTTACAATTTTCTAGAATAGCTATATCAACTTCAAATGCTTAGAAGACGATCTTAACTCGTTCATATGCTCATGATTTTACATCGACACATAGATGATGAGTTAGGAATCATCCTCAAAAGGCGGATCATTGATAACTATTATAAATTTTTTGAAATTCAAATGCAAAGAGACAGTGTTGAAATCTGTCAATCGATTTCTCAACAATTTCTAAAAATAGCATATAGATCCTAGAGGTTCTCAAAATGGATTGAATGAAAGCTAATTCATCAAAGTTTACCCAGAAAATTTGAAATCCATCAAACTATGGGTTTTGGTGGACCAAATCTAATGGACAAAACCAATCTGTTTTGTTGAATTTTGTCTAATTCATTTTAAAGTGTGAGGAAAACATCTTAGGTGATGATTGAAGCTTATTAGAGAGATCAAACTCATAGATCAATTTAATTATCATGATTCCCAATCAATTTAGCCCTCAAGTTCTATGAAGAACTCTAGATCATGGATCAAAGGGACTTACAAATATCCTATTGGAGATGAAATTCAATAGGAAGTTTAGGTAATAGGAATAATCAAGAGATAGGTATGAACATAGGAATCATCCTTCTCATAGATCATACTTCCAAACCATCATAGAATTCAAAATAGATACATATATATATATAATCATGTATGCATGGATCTAAATTAAATAGAAGAATGAAATCAAATTTGAGAAACAAAAGTGAAAATCAATCTCTAATTAAAAATTATCAACAAAAATAAAAAGAGACTTAGATCTAGCTATGTGAGTGTGTGAAGAACAAGAGAGGAAGAAGGTGAGTGTTATAACAAAGAAAATAAAACTAAACTAGATCCAAGTCTTATAGATCTATAAATAAAAGTAGGAATTAGAGATGAATTGTGATGTCTACCTCTTGGAGCATTCTCAATTATATCACCAAAGTTGAATTGAAGAGTCTTCTTCTTCAAGTGTTCTTCAAGTTTTTTAGGCACTCATCCATGGAAGTTTAAGGGATGCAATTGAAGTCCAAATCTCTAATCTAATTATCTTGATATTAGTTTAGGAAATTCTTAATTCATAATTCACTTCATCTCTCTAGAAATCTCTTGAATTGAAAGTATATATTTCTATCTTGCAAGTATATTCACTTGTATGTATTTCTCTCTTGTGTGCACTTCCTTCTCTATATTTTCTTGTGTTTCAAAGATGATCTTATATAGATCTATATATAAAGTTTTGAAAACTGAACTCTTAAGTTACATGGTTAAAACAGGATTTTCAGAGAGCAGAAAATTGTTAAAATGGCCATTTCGATGCCTAAACGCAATTTCCAGGTAATTTTCTCGCAGTGGGAGGCTTCTAGAAGGGTTTGGAACTCAAAAAGCTCGATGGAGGGGGAAACTATGAGGTGGTGGCTTAGGTGGGACCCACCACTTCCTTTTTTGGTTCCTCTGGTTGCCTACAAGCCCTGTTTAAAATATTAGGTGCACTGTTTTTCCAGATTTTTGTAAAAATGCTTTTTGGTGTCCAAAATCATCTGTTTACGTATCGTTGGAAAGCTGTCGAGTTGAATTTCAGTATTAAAATATTCTAGGGAGTTTTGAAATGAAAATTTGAAGTTCAATTGAAGCCAGGAAGTCCTCTAGAACTTTCATCATCTTTTTGAATCAAACGATGTATTTTCCAAAATTGCTTTTCAATGCGCGTTGATTTCGAACTTTTCTTTAAAATTGGATCTCTGGATACCTAGAATACTGCGTTTAGAACACTTCGTAGTCATGTAACCTTGAGTGAATATGAATTCTAAGAGACGAATTTGACAAAATTGGGATTTATGCATGGAAAAGTGCTTTTCTGAGCTTGAAGTCACTTTCCGAAGTTCGACCTTTCGATTGTGTGGAATCCAATACCTTCCACAGGGTACTTTTTATCATCGAATCCTCCAAGACGTTGTCCACCCTAAATTCTATCAGTATGGTCAAAATTGGGTGTCTACACAATGTCATTTCTATGATTATAATGCTAAAAAATAAGCATGGTAGTTCATGATACCAAAATTTCATAAATCATGGATTCATATAAAGCATCATCATCATCTAGGCCAATGTTTTGAAAATCGGACCGGCCATTGAACCGGAAAAATGACCGGGTCAAGGGTCACTGATTCAACCGTTGGGTTAACCAGAGTTGAACCGTGATGTCATAATTATGTAATAAATATTAATAATAATACAAAATATAAAAAAATATAAAAATAAAATTAAAAAATAAAAAAAATTCTGGTTTTTCAGTTCAATTGCCGGTTTTCCCGGTTCAACCATCGGTTTTTTCGATTTTCACAAAAATGATCGATTTTTGCGTTTTTCTGGTTTTCAGGTTCAAACCGGATTGTTTCTTGAACCGGTCGAGGGTTCAACCGGTTCAACTGGCCGGTCCGGTTCGGTTTTTAAAATAATGATCTAGGCATTAAGAAAACTACTATCACCAAGAAGTAATTAAAGTCATAGAAACTCACATAGCACATAAGTTTAGGCATGAAATCAATTAGGCACATAAGGACAACTACTCATGTAATTAATCACATCAAAGAGTTCAAAGTCTAGGTTAACAAGTATTAACTCTAACCTACACAAGTCAAACCATGAAGTTAGAAATAATAGTATACTTAAACAATGGAATCTACCTCTTGTGTATTTAAGCAAATACCCACACCAAATTGATCCAAAGAAGAAATTATGTATATTAGCATATCCCCCAAGCAACCAACACCTAGTTAAATAAAACACATTTAGGAATTATAACTATGGTGAAACAAAATAATACAAACTACCTCTTGAGTTCTAGAGCAAGAAGCTCAATAAATAGGAAGCCAAAATGGAAAAGGAGAGTACCCAAAGGAAGCTCTTTGCAAGGGGAACAAATTGTTCTCTAATAGTCTTGCTTCAAATCTTGCTTGAAAGACCACAAATGGAGCTTGAAGGTCTAAGCTTCCATGGAGGATTTTGAATACCCAAGCAAGAGAGAGATAAGAGATATAGAGAGAGAAGAAAAAGAAAAGTGAAGAAGAGAGAGTAGATGCCGCCGAAAATGAGAGGGGGAGGAGAAAGAGTTTGGTGTGTTGGGGAAGTTTTGTCAAAAGTGGGGATGTGATAGGTGTGTGCCCCACTAGTTATACACACACATACACAAGCATAAATATACATATATGTCCACACACATGTGCTAACTAAGTGCAAATGTGATACCACTTGGACAGAAAATAAATTTATATACTGTCCCAAATCATGACCCACATTGGTCCAAAATTACCGAAATACCCTTTTAAAAAATATGGGTTTCTACATAACTCATCTTCGATTCGCATGAATTGTCTACCTATAACTAGGGTATAGCACAACCCATCTTTCCTAAGTATGAATCATAAAAAATATAAACATCGCAATCACATAAGCATTATTGTATGTAAATATTCCTATCAATCACATAAATCAAGAAACATTGGGTTCAATAAGTACAAGGAAGAATCTAAGACAAGAATAAATCCAAAATATTACTGATTACTTAACATGCAAAATCTGATTATATATTCATAATCCTCAAACATATAATTACTATCCAAATACATAAAATCCTAAAAAAAGAAAGCAAGGAATCCCCCTTTACATAGTTAGGGTTTCATTGAAGCCCTAGAATGGGTGTTTAGTTGCACATAGTCGATGAAAACAAGTAAATGGAGATGATTGTCGCCATTAGAGAGCTTCACACTAGATCTTCTCTTCTCTTCCTTTCCTATCCCAAGCTGCCTCCAAAGTGGTTTATTATAATGTGTAACCCTACAATTGATTTAGAATGATCTATATATAGTTGTAGAGGGATTAGGAAGGCTATTGTAAACCTAATCCGTCTAAAATAACTATATTTCACTTTCTGGACATAGTTAGGCAATTCCGTTCGCGTAGGGGTATTCAGCACATTGAAATATATGAATTCACTTTTTTTTATAGGTCGCGTGAGCGGGCCACATGAGAGCGATTCTGGAAAGTCGCGCGAGCGGGCCACGCGTGCGAGATATCTTTTTCTACTTGGTTTCTTCTATTTTCACACCCTTTTTAGCCTGGAACTCTCGCTTTCTTCTATAACTTGATAGAAAACGAAAAACTAAAAGTATACAAAAATAGGATGATAAGTGCTAGCAAATGTGAATTAAGGTGTGTAATTATGAACTATTCACTCCTGATCACACCTCTAAACCTATATTTTGCTAGTCCTCGAGCAAAAAGAACAGAAAAATACAACTACTAATAAAAATCCTACTCCATTGTTGCATGGATCGCGATTGCACTTAGCATGTGCAACAAGCCTTTTAAACCTTTAGGTGTCCATAGCCGGACGAGTGAAGTCTCGTGAGGATTCTCATCAACAAGTCACCCACAACCATTTTTATTACTTGTAAAAAGAAAAGTTTTATTCAAAATCTCAACATTCTCATCATTCTTGCCAAAAATGAATCTCAAATAAAACCTTAAATTAGTGAGAGTAACACAATCGTACATCCACTCAAATCATGAAAATATTTCAAACAGATATATCGAAAGAAACAATAGAGTATATCACAAACTCACATGTGTGTGAGTGGTAGTCAAGTGAATATGCGTGGATCATGAACTTGGAATATAACTCGGATAACTATTTAACGATGCTTCGACTACAAATTTCACGTTGTTAATCACACTTTGAAATGAAACATTCTGAAACAGGTGTAATCACTCAGGTATATGCGAGGAAGATAATCATTTATAAAACAAATAAATCTCTCATATGACACAAAACAACGTATGACACGAAAGAAAAATAGTCTCACCGATAGATATTGATCGTCAAGTAAATGTCATCACTACCATGTTTTATTCCCTCTTCTATCGTTTCCACATTCAAATCACGTTTCCCTCAGATCAAATAGGACTTTAACAAGGGTTATAATGTCGACCAAGGGCTATAGCTAGAAAAGAAAGGTAAAGTGATTCAAAAAGTCCTCAAGTAGGTATGAATGGTCGTAACGTGTAATACAATAGCTTTTACTAGAACGGCTATTTATTTCTCATTTACTACTTCATATTTTTTTTTTCTCTTCTTTTTTTTTTAAGACTTGAATTCAACCCTTTTTTTTCTTCGATCTTTTTCTGATATGTACTTTTTTTTATATCACTTCTTCTTTTTTTTTTTTTTTACTACTCAATACTCTACTTTCTACTAGTTGCTATTAGCCCAATTTCTTTATGGACGACCATTTTCAACCACTTTTAGACATGAGTTAGGTAATTTTTATATATTGGTGAACTCTGAATCGGAGTGGGTAGGATAATGAGTGAACAAAGAAAATGACTTATTTAAAGGCCCAAGGGGATAACGTAGGATATAAAATTATTGTAGTGAGTAGGTCAAAGGCCAAAAAGGGTTTTGAGAGAAGGATGGCCTAATATCATCTCCTAAAGTCACATGATTCTTCAATGTTACGGTATCAAGGGAAATATATTTATATTGCATTAAACATGGTAATTATAATACTAACTTGACTTTCAATCAAAGAAAAGAAGTAATGAGACTAATCAACAAGATAATGCGCTTTGCCAATGAGATTTGATGAAGTAAATTTATAACCCCTAAACAAGGATAAAAGGCTCTAAAGATCACCGGTTTAGTCTCTACAATGACGCTATCTAGAAATCCAAAATATATTATAGTTCAAATATAAACATGCATCCACCTGACTACGTGCCATGCATCAGTAAGTATGCATGTTCAAGATATATAACGATGATTCCAATGATATATGATTTTCAAGAAATACCTTCATATCTATAGTAAACATTGGATTATGTACTCTCTTAACTTCACGTTTCAATGAAATCTAGTCAATCAAGAAAGAATTGAACGTTGAATAGTATTAAAATTTGTACTTTTTTATTATTATTTATAATTAGTATGACTGTTATTGTTTTCTTTTTACAACGAATTAAGGAATCAAAATTGAAAAGCTACTAATAAAATTGAAAATAACAGAAGAATTTCTTTACAGAATGCTACTAATAAAGCTACTAACTACTAAAGCTACAATAAACGAAACAAAATAAAACGACTACTCCTACTAAACAAAAATCCATAATACTTCCCCCAAACCTAGTCACCGTATTTCCCTATGCCGGTGGGAACAAGACAATGACATGAATGTACTCCTCGGTAAAAATAACCAGCACGTCCACGCCTCAGAAAGCATCTGAAGAAGGTGGCTGGGCATCATGTCTATATGTATCGAACAACTCCCAATCTGGATGCTCCGAGGGGTCAAATGGCGACAACTCTATCTCATCCTCCTCCTCGATCATCTCTAGAGATAAGTCTACCTCATCCTCCTCTGGACCATCGTAGGGTGCAAAAATGGAGGCGATATCCTCTTGGGACCAATCTAGGTGTCCAGGCCGCTATCTAACAACGTCCGGAACATAATCCAGCAAGTCCCTATAAGGATATGTGACTCAGGAAAAGCAGCAATGGTCTCGATAGACTCACTCGAAGGAATATCACATAGACTTTGTATAACCCTCGTCATCCTCATCCTCATCCTCTTCATCATCGGTCGAGCACTTAGCTGAATCTGAAGAAGAGGAAGACTCTGAGGAAGTCAGGGGTGCACTATAGGGACCATCGATAAATGTGGGATCATCGCCAAATAGATCGTCCTCGTCATTCGAAGAATCAGAAAAAACAAGAATGGGGACACGAGGACGATGACGGTACCATGAACATGGGTCACAACCAGCACGGCTGACTGGACCATAGGATTTGGCTTTAGATACGTTTGATCTAGATGAGGTATCGTCGGTACATGAACTAGAATCAGAATGACAACTTAACTCACTAGAGTTCCTATCAGGTGAGAAGGAGGAGATATAGGGTGGTCCATTTTTAACGTTGATTTAATATATAGAGGAAAGAGGTTAGCTTTCAAGGATCTTCGAAATTAAAAACCTAAAAACACAACAAATCACAATAACAACTTGATTAGTCGTTATTGTTTAATCAGGAGATCCAATTAGCAATATTGATGACCGAAAACATGCAATATTCAAAAATAAAATTCTTGAAGTGGTGTGAGCACACAAAAGGTATCATGCTAGGTATTTTGAAAATTTGAACCACACCTCCCCTAAACCTGAACGAAATTGGATATCTATTAAGTGCATATAGAGATAAGAGAGGTGCGTAGAAATAAACATGGCACTAATTATGATGGTCGCATTAGCTTTGACAATAACAAGAACTACTAACAATGTATCCATCAATTATCAACCATAATGCTACAATGACTAAGATAAGCAGTAGAACGATAACCACACCAAAAAGAAACGAAAAAGTGCGGAAATAAAAATAGGTACAGACCCAAATGGAAAATAACAATACGGCGCAATTCACCACTCATCGCACACAGATTGCCAGGTGTTGAAAGCCTTAGGAGTCCAATCATCAAAAAGGCATTAATGAATGATGCAGCTGGGCGTACACGTCAAGATGAAACTGATACAGTGAGAATATTGTGCTTGTATCTCTTCTCAATAGTTCTATTCGCAACTGCTACTGATTATATTCGATGGGGGTTCATTAACTTTGTGGAAGATATCGGGGGAATGTTGCAATACGATTGGTATGGTGCAGTGTTGGATGAGTTAATGACTTCTATTGACAAAGCACAATCAGATCCATTGAAGGTTAGAGGCTGCATCCTTGCACTATAAGTATTCATATAATTTAAAAAAAAAACTTGAATCTAGATTTTAGAGTTACGTACCTTTGTTATATTTTATCTTTTTCCCCCTCTAGAATTAAGATTGAAAATATTTTGCGCACACTTTTGCTAGGCATACACACTTGTGCAAACACTTTTGCACACACTATGCTTTAATGCATGTACCTTGTGCTGTTGAATTTTTCATACTTTTCTATACACCACTTACACAGCACGAGGTACATGCATTTAAAGCTGGGTGCTCAAAAGTGTATGCAAAAGTGTGTATGCCTAGTAGTGCTCAAACTCAAATACTGATAAAATAGAGGGTTTTTGTTTTAATTTTTGGGGGAACTTAATTAAGGGTGTGTTTGATATGCCAATTAAGTGGTGAAAATGAAAATTTTTAACACTTAATTTTTTTCCAGTGCGTTTGATAATATATCACTTAATTGAAAAAGTAGCCAAAAATCCACTGAAAACATTAAGTGAAATTTTTTTTTACTGAAAATAATCACTGAATGCAATCTGTTTTAGTTCTTGAAACACTGGTTTCAGTATTACAAATACAAATCACTTAAAATTTTCAGTACTTATATTCAGCACTTAATTTTCAGTACTTAATTTTCAGTTTTATCAAACACACCCTAAGTGTTATAAAAAAGGGTGAATCTGATTTTTTTTTTTTTTTAAATCTAGTGGGTTTGAGCTCTCCTTTCCCCTTAATTGATCCTCTCATGATCTTTAGATACCCAAAAACTTGTCATCGTTTGTAATTTAGATCCTAATGATGAAGTTTAAGTTTTTTTGGTCCCTCAAATTGGAATGTATGCTTAAGGGGCTGATGCAAAAATCTGATTGTAAGGGGAACCAGGAAGTTGCACTTTGAGTGGCCGGGTTTAAGGCAATTCGGTGGTAGCGCCCCAAAATGATAAAAAAAATTTTGGGGGGGAGGGGGGAGCTTTAGCCAAAGGCCCTCATACTTAAACATGGCCCATCAATCCCTTTGCACATATTTTGGTAAAAAAAAAACCCCTTTTATGTCTAAAAAAATTTATATTGTCATAACTTTTGATTTATAAGTCAGCTTTTTGTGAAATTTGATTTTTTGGAATCAGAAAAACGAGATCTATCAAACAAGATCAATATTGACTACCAAATGATGAGAGAAAAGAAAATTTTTTTAAAAACTAAAACGTGAAATTTTGTTGCATTAATCTAATAAAAACATACTCCTTTTGTAAAATCGACATTCATAGGCTCGTAGATCTCGAAAAAAAATACATGAAATAAAAAAAAGTCACCCAAAAATAAGGAAGTTATGGTCGTTTAATTGAAACAGATAATATTACCCATTTATAAACAGAAAATATTATCTGTCTAGACAGATAAAAGCTCAAAACTGAGTTCTAAATTATTTATTTTGGCACAATTTTCAAGTCCAATGCGTGGATCTCATAAATACATGAAACAAAAAAAATTTACCCTAAAAGGCCAAAAAAATGAGAAAGTTATAGTCATTTTATTTAAACAGATAATATTACCTGTTTGTAAATAGATAATATTATATGTCGAGACAGAAAAAAGCTCAAAATGATGAAATTATCTAATTTTTGTATAATTTTCAAGTCTAATGCGTAGATCTCTCTCCCCCCCCCCCCCCCCCCCCCCCCCCCAAAAAAAAAAATCAAAAATAAAACAATCACCCAAAAAGGAAAAAAAAATGAGAAAGTTATGACCATTTAAAGTTAATATTTTAACAATTTATCTATTATCTGTTTGTCAATAGATAAAATAGCTAAACAACCCAAAAAAAATCGATTTTTTTCCCTTCATAATTTTAATATCACATATGGATCTTGTTTCAAAGATCTTGATTCCACGATTCCAAAAATATAATTTTATGAAAAATGAGTTTGAAAATTGGAAGTTATTGAATTTTAAAAAATATAAAGAAAACTAATGATGACATGACATAACTAACTCTTAAATGGTAAAAAAGACTACAAATAAGCTACAAAAAAAAAAAAGTAAAGAAAGATTCTATTTGGTACAAAAAAGTGGCGAGGTCCTTAGCTAAAAATGCCAAAAATAACTTTAGATTTTTGCTTATACCACCTCATTTTAAGGGATTTCTTACCAAAATTTCCTTTTTTTTTTTGTTCTAAGAGTCTATCGATACAGGGGCGGACCCATAATTTTTGGTCAGGGGGGCCTAAACTATACGGGGGTTCAGGGGCAACGCCCCCGAGGTGAATTTTGTTAGGTCTACTTATACACAATTATGTTTAAAACTGTAAAATTGGTTTAACACCCCTAGTTTGGGGTAAATCATGTAATTTTAGGGGGCTTATTTCTAAAACTTGTATTATATTACATATAAATCTAGAATTTTCAAAAGTCCAGGGGGCTTGTGTCTAAAACCTATAAAATTTGGTATGTAAATCTAAAATTTTTAAAAGTCCAGGAGGGGCCTGTGTGAATTTTAAGAGGGTCTATTTGTAAAATCTGTAAAATGTTACATGTAATACTGTAATTTTTAAAAGTTCAGAGGAACCTGTGCCACCCCTAACTATAATGTAGGTCCGCCACTATATACATATTTTTTGAAGATTGCAATGAAAATTATCACAAAACTCGAATACTGACAAAATATGAAGTTTTCTAAATTTCTGGGTGAACATAATTGTTACAAAAAAAAAAGGGTGAATTAAAATGTTTTAAAAATCTGGTGGGTTTAAGGTTTTAAGCTGCCCTTTCCCCTTAATTGATCCACTCATGTTCTTTAGCTACCCAAACACTTATCATGATTCATGATATGTAACTATGTAACCGTAATGTTGCACTCTAAGATTTTTTGGTCCCGCCAAATAGGAATGTACGTGTTTATAAATGTATGTTTATCTTGCTTCTTGTTTTACTTTTTTTTTTTTTGTTAGTAGTGCTACACACACATACTTTTTAACACATTTTTTGACTCCCAACTTTAAATGCATGTTTTTAAATATATGTACCCTGTGTTGTGTAAGAGGTGCACAGAAAAATGTGAAAAATTCAAACAACACAAGGTACATGTGTTTAAAGCATAGTGTGTCAAAAAGTATGTGCCAAACATTTCCCTCTTTTTTTTTTTTTTTAATACTTATCTGAATTATGGCTAGACACACATACACATACACACACACACACATCCATAACCTAACCCAACATAACCCCAAATCATCACAATGGCTCACAGCAAAGTCCAACAATCATCATTCATTCTGACTGAAGAACAAATAGAAAAGCTTTATACCCTTATGTTTTATTTTTGGTTAGAGTAATTCTTGGGACACAACTCTCATACAACTTTCACATAACCTTCTTAAAATATGTGTCTACCTCTCTCTTGTGATGTTACTAGACCCCACAATGACACAGAAGAGAGATAGACTCATCTTTTAAGAGGTTGTATGAAAGTTGTGTCCCAAGAATTACCCTTTTGGTTAACTGTGCAGTCTATGCCCTAGTGTTTTGATGTAACACCCTAATTGCAGTCTTTGCCTCTTTACTCGATCTAGGCTCTGGTGCGCGGATTTAGGATAAGAAAAAAGAAAACCATGACATAAATTATTATCCTACTATTTTTCTTAGCATCTTCCTTCGTGCTTAAATAACGCTAGATTAGTTTTGAATATTTCTTTTAAATTAATATTTTGAAACTAGGTATTTCCGTGGTTAAAGGCATTATCGAACAATTCTAATTATGCATGCCTTCAGCCAATAACTAACTCTAAGTATCTTCGACACTTGATAACTTTGTGTGCCTTCTACACTTTTGGATAAATTACGACAATATTTTCGTGATACAAATCTGAAGCGGAAAACCCTTGTGCCAAAAGCAAAAAAGTTCTAATTGAGTCAAAAGACATTAATCCAAATAAACCTTAAATCAAAATCCCATAAGCCAAAGAGTCCTTAAGCCAATAGCCAAACAACTCTTATACCAAGAGCCAAACAACCATTAAGCCAAACAGTCTTCAACTCAAAAGCCAAACAACCCTTCAGCCAAATGCCAAACAGCCTTTAAGCCAAATGTCAAACAACCCTTACGCCAAATTATACCAAACATTGTTTAATCCAAAGAAAAAGTTTTACCAAATAAGATTTAAAAAGATTTAATTAGGGTTTGTTTGTCTTAGTGTTAGGAATTAGGGGCTGTTTGGGTTAAGGTTGGACATAGGAGTTGTGTCGCTATAGTAAGGATTAGGGGTCTGTTTGTGTTTGCTGTAGTTTGTGTTCAGGCGTGCCAGAGCCAAACGGGCTTGGTGTGTGCAAACTAATTTCCTAAAACTGCCTGCGTGAGTGATATACAAGGCTTTGGGATCTGACTTCTAACAAGGTGATTGTGTGAGATGAGTAGGAAAGTACCCTCACCAAAAGTTCTATAGTAGTACTGAAGCGCACAAGCTAATTAATGCAGAGTTTACCAGATAAACAATCACAAACAATTAATAAAATATGAAGATATCTTATTGAATGTGTCTGGAAAAAAACTAACAAAACAAAGAATGCAATCACAATATTCTATGATTGTTTAACAAGAAGACTGGAAACAGAAAACCACAGAGGATGAACCTATTGCTAAGAACACAAAAATGCAGGGTTGAATGCTCCGAGTGCTGTTTGAATGCTGCTGAGTGTTGTTTGCGAATGTGACGTGAAGTGCCCTGCATGGCTGGCTAGCCTTTATATTCATAACGGTCTTAGAGCAATCCTAATACGGCAAGGACTCCTTGAATTGCGCCCCAAGCAAGATATAGATGGTAGAATCCTTAACAACTCCAAACTCTTTCTTTATCCTGACCTGATTGAATCAATCCCAAAATCTTGGGGATATCCCTCCATCTCCAATTGGATACGCCTAGATCCATTCTTGAATGGGCTCTGCTTCTTTCACTTTAGGATAATGACAGCTAGAGGTAGAACCGCCTAACTAATTCATTAGGTTGACCTGGCCACAACCTATCAAAGGGATTGGACAGCTCTCTCGACAGCTGTCATGTCTTTGATGCGTATGAGCCCGATGATGGCTATCTACATACTTCCGACCAATCGGACTGATCCATTTCCTCCTGCCAGGCCTTTCTTACATGGATGCCCGATCGTTGGGTACTTGCCTTTCATCACCCATCGGGCTGACATATTGCTTGAGGCTGTGCTTTATCCTTATGAACCACGTGATGTTCCACCTCTTGAGCCCGATCACTATTTACAACCTTGGACTGGCCAAATTCCAGCCCATTCCGTCTCACTTGGGGCTCAATCCAACTCACTTGGGCTCAAAAAACTTTGGCAGTTTTTTGGTGTAAACAATTGCCCCCCAAAAGGTCATGTCAATCGTACTGCCTTGATTGATGTGACGTTTTGAATTTGAAAGTTGCCACGTGTTTGTCATGCAGGTTCTGTCAGATCTCGAGAATCCCCTAGTCACTCCCCGTTTAATGCTAAAACATATAAAATGATGGGATTTTTTAAATCTCTTTTAGCTTTCCCAATCTTCTTCTTCGTTATCATCTCTCTAAAAGTACCAAACTAGAGCCTCTCTCTTTAACCCATCCTTTCTGGCGAATAGAAGAACCTTTATCCACTAAAATTGCTCCTAAGACTGCTCCGGCGGAGACATCCAAGGCCAAGAAAATGTTTTTAGATGATCCACCTCCACAGAACCGGTGTCAGGAGGTTCGTCAACTGGCCAAGACTCATGCTGCAGACATTTCTACATATTGCTTTGTCAACTACGTCACTACCGATGGAACTCAATGGCACCTGGTTTTGGCACGGTGTTTCGCGACTACCCTCCTGCCACCTTCAGCCCCTATTTTTATTCAATAGCCAATGAGTCTTTCCTCCAACTTCTAGCCCATTAGAGCAAAGTCTGGTCTGCTTCTCATCCGATTAGGGGTTGGCCTACTCTTGCCGCGGACTTGGATAAATGGGTGACAATGGTTTCGACCTCGAAGGCCGATCTCTAGAAATGGACAGGCATCTATGATGCCATCATGCTCAGTCGGACTAAACTAGAGATAGGCTGATCTCTCTTCTTCTCTGCCCTTCTCTTTTGGTCCTCCTCCTGTAACGGATTTCTATTTCGCCATGGACCAATGGGGACAACTGATAAGGACATCAGCTATTTGCTCGGGCTCCATTCTCACGGGCAAGAAGTTATTCCAGGCCTGGATGTCAGAACGGACAGCTTTTCCTATCCCTAGCAAGAGTCTGTTAAAGACTAGGTCGTTTCCTACAAGCCTATCACTGCCTATAGAGGTTTCTTGGCCACTTCCATGGGCAAGGAGGGGACACCTATGTCCGATGCTGAGCATACCACCTTCCTCATCTACTAGCTGAATAGGTCTTTTTTGCTCAGCCAGTCAAGCCATAATGAAAGAATACACCACTTTGGCCTTGGCCCTGGCCTTGACATCTAGCAGGCCTTTGGCCATATCCATTCTTGTCTGGGCACACCTAGCTCAAGGTGTGACCGATTTTGTTCATTTGGGCTTTAGTTCTGGTAAAAGTCCGATATGGATACTCCAGCTTTGGCTGTATTCATACTTCCCAAAATTTTAACCCGCTACCCGTCAGCGAGCTGATATTTTGATTTTTGCGGTCCAATTCATGGACGTTCCCCCTTCCTCACACACCTTTGAGAAATGTTTTACCTTCTTCTTTGAGGGATGTTCCAATCGGGCTTTTCATCTCTTTACACCCTTTTTCTCTCTTCAATTTCATTCTTTCCTTCAACTCTCTAATAACCCTGCCAACAGGAGCCGGGGCACTTAAACCACCTATAACGAAATCTTTTCGAACTACTTGGTGGCTAGAGGCATTATATTTAGTCCGAGCATCCCCTCCAGTAACAACAAGTGTGGGGTAGAGTATTATTTTGCTCCTCTCTACGCCCGTCAGTTCGGGATTTCCCAAATGGTGCCTGTTCTGCCGGCCATTACAGTGAACATGGACTGGGTAGAACGGGGCCTGATCGTTAACGATGAATAAGTGAAGAAAATACGGGAACGATCGGATAGGCTGAAAGCGACTTTCACTTTCCAACCATACTCAGCCTGAGCAGTAGTTTCTGAAGAGTTTGAGAAGTGGTGGTCTGATTGGATTGCCTAGATATTTAAGTGCACTACCTCTGAGATGTTCCTTCAATTCACGGTATTATCGGCCACCGAGGATGATAAACCTATAGCTGCCCCTGTTGCTGCTCGCAGAACACAAGCATCTAAGGGACCCATTTCCAGGAAGGCAGCCGACCAGGGGCATCAAAAAAGAAGAAAAAAACTACAGCTCCATCTACTCAGTTATCCTATCTCGTCTCTTTCCTTTATAGCCGTCTGATTTTTTTTTCCTCTTATTATTTCATTTCAGCTAGTGGATGAGAATTCTGAAGAAGAGATATTGGCAGCCGGGTAGACTTCCTAAACGCCAATAACTCAACCCCCTCCAGCCTGATCACGCGTCGTGCTACCTCCTCTTTGAGTTCCTACACTCGTTGAATGGGCTGAAGCTGTTCTCGAATAGATCGCTGAAAGGGGACCGCTTCCGCTCTGGGTTGTTCCTCCCTTGACTCCCTCAGAGGAAGATGATGATGACTCCATCCCTATTGGAGGGTCTATACTAGAATAAGTCATTTTGTCCTCCAGTAGTGAGGACTTGCCAGATGATGGCATCACACTCGAGACAGTTGGAGGGGAGGTAGAACAAACGGTTCCACAGGTAGTAGAACGGGCCGGAGGAGATGATTTGACCGATCCGTCTGATTCGATTGCCGCTGCCGGATCAGTCTCAAAAAGTATAGAAGAGATTAATATGACTAGCCCCGACGCATCTAAATTTTTAGAAGAGCCAGGTCCTAGCGGGGAAGACCATACTCCTTTGGCCAATCCTGGATGTTCGATCTATCACAAGCGCGAGCACTGGAGTTAAAGAAATCATGGGCCTTTTACACTCTGAATCAAGTCAACCACCAATCCAGACTCCAGCCCCTCAGCCTATCAATGAGGATGTTGCCACAACGTCATCGGTCATGGCACCTCAAGACATACCGGCTACTGTGCCATCCCCTTCTCTGGTAATTTTTTTAATGTTCGGACTTGTTAGTTTTTCGTCTTCTATAAGTACTAATCCTTGGCTTCGGACTTCCTCAACAAGCTATTCCTTTAGGTCCATATCCATTTATCCCCTTTGATGATTTCCTCACCAGCCTGGACCTTGAGGCATTTGATTTGGGCTCATTTGAACCTGAGACCGCCTCCCCTTCAAATCCGTAGCGGTCTAAGGATTTCATCTTCGGGTTTATTTCCTGCAGGCTGAGCAATCTTCCTTCGACCAATGAAATCGACGCTACTTTAGCCACCCTTCTAGCTGATCCATTGCTTTCTGTCAGGAAACATACTATACTTAAGGAAATCTAGGAATGGCTACTAGGCTCACGTGTCTTGGATCAATCAGCCTCAGTTGTACAGACCAAGGTCGAAGCTCATCTTGGTGCTCGACAAAGGGCGATGCAGTTCCTTCAATCTGCCAAGACTAAGTATAAAACTGGGAAGGTGGCCGGGCTCAATTGATCGCCCAAGATGCCTGGCTCCAGGCTCGTATTGCCATGCTCAGGGCGTAGCTGGAGAAATATAAGGCAGAAGTTATTATGAATGATGTCGCTCTGGTAAAAGTTGATGCAGCCTTGGCTCAATTGGTTGAATAAGCTCAGAAGTATAATGACCAACTACAAGCCAATACTCCAACTGCCTGTGTTTGGTCTCAACGGCTCAGCAAAGTTAAACAAGATCGGGCTGGAGCTAAAAGGACTTGGGAGGACTTGCGAGCAAAACTTAGGAACTTTTAGGTCAACTTTTAATCTCTGTACATACATAGTTTTGTTCAATCATTTTGTAAGCAAGCTGTGCTCAGCTCTATTTAATATAATGATACCTTTTGATCATTCCGACTCGTAGTTAATAAGAGGCTCGTATTCTAACCCAGGGTTTGGCCTATACTCTAAATCAATGGTTTCCCATAAAGTAGGATAATATGATTTCAAATACTGACCATTTATTAACCTAGTGTGAACCTCCCCTTCCATATCATGCAGCCTCTATGCCCCGCCTTTCTTGACCTAGTGGACAATGAAAGGACCTTCCCAGTTGACCGACCACTTTCCATAACGGTTATCTTTGTCTCTGATAGGCAAAACGGCCTTCCAAACCAAATCCTCTGTGCAGAAAGACTTCTCTTTCACCCTTTTGTTGTATGCTCGGACAGCCCGGAGTTTCTGTACTCTTAATGAATCCAAGGTCATTAACCTTATTTCATCAAGTCCTTCTAACTCAGCTATCATGGCTTCAGTGTATTCAGCTGGCTCAAGCTAATTTTGCAAGGCCCTCCTAACTGATCGGACTGTAACATCCATAGGTAACATAACATCGTGCCCATAGGTCAGTATAAACAGTATAACCCTAGTACTAGACCTTTTAGAAGTCCGATTGGCCCAAAGCACTTCGGACAGCAACTTATCCCACTCTCTAGGGTTTTTCTTGACCATTTTCTCATTGATCCCTTTAAGGATCTTATTAGATGACTCGGCCTGACCGTTGGCCTAAGCATAGTATGGGGATGAATTAAGAATAGCAATTCCTCTACTCTCAACGAAGGCCATACTCTCCGTTCTCGTAAACACTGACCCCTGGTCAGCTGTTACAGTCTTAGGTAGGTCGAATTGGTGTATTATGTGTTCTTCTATGAATTTAATTACCGTGGCCTGAGTTACTACCATACATGGTATAGCATCTACCCACTTTGTAAAGTAGTTCGTTGCTACTATAATGAAACAATGTTGGCCTGAACGGCCATGGCTTTATTACGGGCTAGATTTCCTTGGCTGGCATCCATTGAATTGGGCCATGGCTTTATTGGAAGAACTACTATTGCCTAGCCAATAGTAGTTGTATCTTCTCAAAAGCCACTTCATCTTGGTTCTGGCCTGATGAGCCCCACAAATGCCTTCGTGGACTTCGGCCACTACTTGTATTGCCTACTTTTTGCCTAAGCATTTTAGGATCACATCATCACCGATAGGTTTCTTAAAAATTCACCATCGAGCACTACAAATCGGACTACGAATAGTCTTACCTTTTGGTCTACCTTAACATTTGGGTGTTTTAAGTATTCAATGATGGGGATTTTCCAATCATCGTCGTCCATCAAGACAAAATTGGTTGTGGCATACCAGCCTCACTTTGCCACTGATGGTAATGATCGGACTTGTATCAAAATTGCCTGATTCTCCCAACCCTTTATAGAAGATGAGGTCGATCCTACTTTTGCTAGTCTATCGGCCTCCACATTTGTTGATCTTGGAATATAACTTACACTTATGTCATCGAATGAGTCCATGACCTAAGTGGCCACAGAGTAGAACGGGTAGAGTTTCCAGCTTTTTATTTGGAATTCGCTAGATAACTATCCAATAACCAACCCTGAGTCTCCTTTTATGTGTACGGATGATGCCCCCATCTCAAGGAGTATCTTCAGTCCAATGATAAGTGCTTTGTATTTGGCCTGATTATTAATGCATTTGAAATTGAGCCGAAACGACATCTTAGTCTTTTTATACTTGGGTGAAACAATGACCACCCTAGCCCCAACACTTTCTGCATTTTTAGACCCATCAAAGATTAGGGTCCATGGCACTAAGGATGTGCTTAGTATTTCAGGTACCAGTGATAGATCTCCCAGATCAGTAGGATTTCGGTGATCGGCCAGAAAATTGGCTATGGCCTGGCTCTTAACCGATTGCTGTGATCGGTATTAAATGGCAAACTCCATAAGGGCTAAGGTCCATTTTCTAATTCGGCCACGCATGATAGGTCTGGATAGTATATACTTTATCACATTAGTCTGATATATAATATAAGAAGAAATGGGCAGCATATATGTTATTAATTTTTGTGATGAAAAGTATAATGCCAAGCACAACTTTTCAATCGGTGCATAGTATGCTCGATTGGAGTTAGAATTCTAATTAAGTAATAAATGGCTTGCTCACTACCTTACTCATCATCTTGTGCTAACATACTACCTATTGAGTAATCAGAGGTCGATATATGTAATTTTAGACACCTACCCTTCTTGGGTGGCATTAAAATTGGAAGGGTAGATAAGTATCGCTTTATCTCGTCAAAGACCTGTGGGTGGCTGTCTTCCTACTTAAACTCTTCATCGGTCTTGATCTTCAGTAGTAGGGTCCACACTTGGGTTTTTCCTGCATAGTTGGAAATAAACCTTCTGAGGAAGTTAATCCGTCTGAGCAGCCTTTGCAACTCTTTCTTATTGGCTAGGGCTTTTGCAGCTTGGATAGCCTGAGCCTTGTTTTTATCTATCTCAACGCTTCTTTGGTACACCAAGAACCCCAAGAAGTTTCTCGTTGATATGTCAAATGCACATTTGAGTGGATTCATCTTTAGCTTGTGAGTCCGCATTCTTTCAAATGCTTTCTCAAGGTTGGCCAAATGTTTGGCATTGCTTCCAGACTTTACCACCACATCATCAATGTATGCCTCCATAAATCATCCAATCATGTCATGGAAGATTGAGTTCATTGCCCGTTGATAGGTGGCTCGTGCATTTTTTTAGCCCGAATGGCATGACGACCCACTTAAAGGTCCTAATTATCCCCAGGCACCGAAAAGTTATCTTTGGGACATCATCTTCGACGATGTATATTTGGTTACACCCTGAGTTCCCATCCATGAAGGATAAGATTTTGTGTTTGGCGGCCGAATCAATTAACTGATTGGCCATGGGCATCGGGTACTCATCCTTTAGAGTAGCCAGGTTTAGGTTTCTGAAGTCAATGCAAACCCGAAGCTTACCGTTATTATTTACCACTGGCACCACATTAGAGTCCCATTCAACATACCTGGCAGTCCGAATAAATCCATCCCCGAGGAGTCTTTCTATTTCTTCCTTCACCTTTAGTATAACCTCTAGTAATAAACACCTAGGAAGCTGTTTGAACGGTCTAAACCCTGGTTTAATTGGAAGATGGTGTTCAACTAGATCTCTGGACAGTCCAGGCATCTCATCGTAGACCCAGGTAAAACAATCTTTATACTTATGTAATAGAGCTATCACCTCAGCCTGGAACAGTGCTTCTAGCACTTGACTTACATAAGTTGGCTTGTGTTCTCCTTTGCCCCCCAAGTTGACCTCCAACAGAGGGT
Organism: Hydrangea macrophylla; assembly: GCA_033977485.1. Taxonomy (NCBI): domain Eukaryota; kingdom Viridiplantae; phylum Streptophyta; class Magnoliopsida; order Cornales; family Hydrangeaceae; genus Hydrangea; species Hydrangea macrophylla. Next base: position 39,676,833 of record CM066990.1, read on the forward strand.
CTTATACGTCAGCCCTTAGATCATCTAGTTTTGCTATGGTCGTTTCCAATTCATCCATTTGAATTTGTTCTTCTTTTGGGATCTCTTCCTCGTAGATACAGTCGGCCGAATTAGCTAATCCATCCGTTGGGCTGATCTCTAGCCTTCTATCGGCTAGGTATGCATACCACTTGGCCTTGCTGGCCCTTAGGGCCAGCTGTCTCCGATCCTCAATTGGTTGTGGATTAATTAATAATCTCTTGCTCGTCAATCTCTATCAGCCTCAATTTGCCAGTCTGACTAAGTTTGTGGTACAACGATTTCAGATCCTGAGGTTCTCTCTTAGCAAAGGTTACTGCATTCGATCTTCCAAACTTGTTGTACCCTAGTAACTTGACTGGTCCGATGTCATCTTTATATATAACTGCGTCAGCCAGTTGCACACGTGCCATGAATGGCTTAGTATCGGCCCCTACACTTCGACCTCATTGTCCCTCCAGAAGACCAACAGCTGATGCAAGGTAGATGGGATGCAGTAATTGGGATGGATCTAGTCTCGACCTAATTGTGCGTTATAAGTCTCGACCTAATTGTGCGTTATAAGCGGCTGATGTTTCCACGATGAAGAAAACTGTCATAACAGTCTTGCTTCCAACGATTAGTTCTAAAGGTAAGATACATTTAGTCTTTGAAGTCCCTATGAAGCTCTGGACGTTCATTTCGGTTAGAATCAGCTCTGACTTAGACTTTTGCAGGATCCTTAACATGATCTGAGGCATGATATTGATGGTGGATCCCCCATCAACTAGGATTCTATTTATCGGGACCCCTTCAATGTGCCCCTTTATGTACAAGGGTTTCAAGTGTTGAGACATTTGGAATATGGGTTTTTCAAAGACCACCTTCACATGTCCTGATCCCTGTCCCTCCTTAGCTTACCGCCCTTTTGGCCTTAAGATGGTGATCTTGGGCCGATCGAACTGTTGGTCAGTGGTGTCCACATTTTTGCTTGTGGCCTCCACTATTTCGAGCTTAACAATTTTACCACCATTCTAGAACAACTCCTCTACGGCCGCTGCCTCTTTGATATGATCTTCTACAACATTTCCTTCTATGGCCGATGGTTGATCTGGCTTAGCCATGAAAGACATTGGCAAGGTGAACACAATGTTGGCTGTCAGTTCCTTTAGGATAGTCCCAAATTGAATCATTGAGTCGTCCAAATTTGAAAAATTATCAACCTCCTCAATCTTCTCAATCTTACATCACTCCATGGATTGGCAGACTCTAAGCAGCTGCTTTATTTGCTCACTGGATTACAATGGTTCATCCCTTTTGTTCTCGTCGGCCACCCTTTGTTCCTCTGCCCGATGCACTGAAGAATCTGGTGTATAAGGTTGTAGAATCCTGGGTGGATCATAAACTCAATTTTCTTAATACTGTCGTTCTCTTTCTGCCTGCCTTGCCCTTTGAAACCTCTTCTTTTGGGACTTGTTATATTTGGGCATCACTGGGAACTTGGGATGATCCAACCGATACCATCTTCTCTATTCTACCGTCAGTGGAAGCACCATCCTTGAATGTATGTCCGAAGATGCTGCCTTTTCTGGCGCATTCGGCCTTGAAAGCGGCTGATGACGCTTTTTCCCTAATTGACCCTCTCTAAGGCCAAATTGCAATGCCGGCAATGATTTCGACTGCCATTCAGGCTTAGATTGCCTAGGCAGGGTAAGCCTTTCATACACAGACTTCCTCGGACTATGCTCACGGTGTTCTTTGAATCTCGGCCTCTTGCTTGAACACGTTGACTCTTTCTTGACATCAACTTGGCATCTCAGGCAGAGGCCATGCTTGATTAGGTCCAACTATCTTCGCAGATTTGCGATCAAACCATCCATGTTTGACCAAGATGATTCAATTTTGGCCTTTCGCTTTGCTTGCTTCCTTTCCTTGTATGTCTTCTGAAGCTCGTGGATCATTACCTTCGGCCACTCCATGGTCGTAGTAGCGACTTGATTCCCTTCCCTCTATTTTAGCCTTTCTTATGTTTCTGATAGGTCAACCTTCGGTTTGGGCCTAGTCAGTTTAGTCAAATTAGGTATCACTATGTTTGTGCTGGTGATCTGGAGAAATGGATTTGCATCAATGCCCATGACTTTGTCCGAGAATTTGAACACTCATTTCTCCACGTTTTCCTGTATCACATTATGAAATACAACACAATTGTTAGTGGAGTTTTTCCATGAATTATGCCACTTATTCTTTATTCTTTATGTCACCAGCCTTTGGGATCCGATGGCAATTACTTAGCTTGATCACTTTTTCGGCCAGAAGGGTATCAAAAATATAATTGGCCATAGTGATATCAAATGTGTAATTTTTCCTACCTCAAATGCCTTCTTCTTTGTAGCGGCATTATGATTTATAGGTTTGTTTTAGGCATTGCATACGATTGACCATTTACAAATCAATTCGGTCATGTCAATGTTCGCTTTGAGGTCAGAATTTGCCACGTAGACCTCATAATTGAGATCTTTATAATACGTTCCCTTGGAAGAATTCTTCTTTTCTTGTTCATCCAAAAGGATACATTCATAACGAGCAGCCCTTGTGGCTAGCTCAAACAGATCACGGAAATCAGTCCTTTCAAACCTCTTACGAAGCTCGAAAGACATTCCTCCCATCGCCATCTTGACATGCTTCTCCTCGGGTAGAGCAGTCTTCCACCTATACTTTGCTTTTTTGAAATGGACTATATAGGTTTCAACTGTCTCCCCTACCAGTTGGAGCATTCTGGATAGATATGCTAGAGATGTCTTGGGCTCAGTTCTGTAGAACTGGCCATGAAACAATTCCTCCATCCCTTACCAGTTTTGCATGGAATTGGCAGGAAGGTTGACATACCACAGGAAAGTGATTACAGTAAGAGAGTTTGGAAACAACCTTAGTTTTAATGGGTCACTACCTCCCACATGGCCGTATTGCACTATAAAATGGCCTATATGCTCTACAGTGGACTGTTCACCTTCCCTAGAGAACAAAGTAAAGTTTGGAACCTTGTATCCCTGAGGAAAGTTAGCTTGGTCAATCTTATGAGGATACGACCATCGATATGTCAGCCTCTCCATCATTCTCATTAACGGGCCATACTCTTCATGTATGGCCGCCACCAACTCCTCCTTATTGATGGTCTATGGCATAACGGGCTGCCCTTCCATAGGAGGAGCTATGGGAGGTGGGATTTGATACTAATTGTTAACGGGTTGGTGAGGCCAGAACACATCATTGGCTCTTTATGCCCTACCAGCGTGGGCAGGGGGACTAGTATGACTGATTACCTTTGTGTCTCAGCCTAACGGTTGAACAATCACTGGTGTTGCTGATCTAGTGGGATTGAGCTGTTTGTTTAGTCCGTTCTGCTCTTAGAGATTTGGATATACATACGGTGGATCTTTTGGCTTATCGGTCACAGGCAACCCAACGGCGCCAGCTCCGTCAGTGGGAGTTTTATTATCTCCGATTAGCCCAGTAATCACAATCTGTTCTAGTACCTTGACTAAATTGTTGACTGCAGCATGGGTCTCCTTTATCAACGCCAGCAACTGATCTTGGCCGACTCGCATCGCGGTCGTTTTCTTAATCAGCGTTTGAAAATTTACCATGGATCCTAGGAAGGCATGGTAATCTTGCCTCACAGGTTCCACGGTCTGTCTCACAACCTCTGAGAATGTTTCCAGAGTCAAGGCACTTTCCTGTGGTGAACGGGTGGTGTTCTCGTCCTCTGGTGGGTCATTAATGGCCAAGTCATCCTGTCCGTTTTTTCCAGTTTTGCTATCCCTTTACAGAGGCATCTTCTAGCACTATGGGTCCCATCGGCCGTGCCAAAAATGTTTGTTGTAGTTTGTGTGCGGGCATGCCAGAGCCAAACGGGCTCGGTGTGTGCAAACTAATTTCCTAAAACTGCTTGTGTGAGTGATACACAAGGTTTTAGGATATGACTTCTAACAGGGTGATTGTGTGAGATGAGTTGCAAAGTACCCTCACAAAAAGTTCTAAGGCAGTACTGAAGTGCATAAGCCAATTAGTGCAGAGTTTACCAGATAAACAATCACAAACAATTAATAAAATATAAAAATATCTTATTGAATGTGGAAAAAACTAACGAAACAAAGAACGCAATCAAAATGCGCTCTGATTGTTTAACAAGAAGACTGAAAACAGAAAACCATTGAGGATGGACCTATTGCTAAGAACACAAGAACACAGGGTTGAATGCTCCGAGTGCTGTTTGAATGCTGTTGAGTGCTATTTTCGAATGTGACGCGGAGTTCCCTGCATGGTTGGCAAGCCTTTATTATTATAACGACCTTAGAGCAATCCTAATACGGCAAGGACTCCTTGTATTGTGCCCTAAGCAAGATATAGATGGCAGAATTCGTACCAACTCCAAACTCCTTCCTTATACTGACCCTGATTGAATCAATTCCAAAATGTTCGAGATTTCCCTCCATCTCTAGCTGGATACACCCATATCCATTCCTGAATGGGCTCTGCTTCCTTCACTCTAGGATAATGACAGCTAGAGGTAGAACCGCCTAATTAATTCATCGGGTTGACCTGACCATGCCCTATCAAAGGGATCAGACTGTCCTTTCACCAGATGTCATGTCTTGGACCCGTATGAGCTCGATGATGGCTATATATACATACTTCTGACCAATCGGGCTGACCCATTTCCCCCTGTCAGGCCTTCCTTACATGGATGCCCGATTCTTGGGTACTTGCCCTTCATCACCTATTGGGCTGGCATATTACTTGAGGTTGTGCTTTATCCTTATGAACCACGTGATGTTCCTCTTCTTGAGCCCGATCACTATTTACAACCTTGGGCCGGCTAGATCCCAGCCCATTCCATCTCACTCGAGCTCAATCCAACTCACTCGAGATCAAAAGCCTTTGGCGGTTTTTGGGTGCAAATAGTTTGGAGCAACACAAAATAAACTATTTCAAATTTTCTTTTTCAAAAAATCAATTTTCCAAATACAGTTTTCAAAATAGAAGTTGCCTAAAAAGGTTTGCCAAATTTATTTTAGGGGAATATTCAAAATTGGAGATAACTCTGGGGAAATTTGGTCCATTGAATTGGACACACCGGAATTGGGAGCAAAATTAGTTAAAATTTCTATAATAATATATTGAATACTTATTTTTACAAATACGTTTTTTTATTTGATTTACTTTCCAAATAAGATGTTTGAAAACTAAAGTTTCCTAGCCATTAATAAAGCCTACAATAAATCTAACTCATCTATTCTGTATAGAGTTAATTAGTATAATGTCCATTTTACTCTAGGTTTCTTGCAATAGGCCCAACCTATGAAACATTTTAGTCTGAAGTCCACACCACAAATCCGGACCAAACTACCCTTTCCATTTTCCATTCATAACTGCAATTAATAACCCAACTATTTTAGGGGTTTTCAAAATTCAAATCCTAAATACCTAAATGAGAAGAAATCACATTCTATATGCATCAACAAGGTCTCTGTGTGTGTGTGTGTGTGTGTGTGTGTGTGTGTTTAGAGAGAGAAAGCTCAGGCCATAGCTCAGATCATCCTCACACAGGACCTCTCCGATGACCTCACGCTAGTCGACGCAAGCCAGATAAACTCCGCAGCAAGATGCTCAATCTCCAACACGCCGCCGCGTTCCTCCCGAGGACCAAGATCATGGCCGACGTGGACTACTCGAGGACCAAGATCACTTGCCGATTTTTCCGGTTCAACCACCGATTTTTTCGGTTCAATTGCCGATTTTTCCGGTTCAACCACCGGTTTTTTCGATTTTCACAAAAATTATCGATTTTTGCGTTTTTTCGGTTTTTCGGTTCAAACCGGACTGTTTCTTGAACCGGTCGATGGTTCAACTGGCCGGTCCGGTTCGATTTTTAAATTAATGATCTAGGCATTAAGAAAACTATTATCACCAAGAAGTAATTAAAGTCATAGAAACTCACATAGCACATAAGTTTAGGCATGAAATCAATTAGGCACATAAGGACAACTAATCATGTAATTAATCACATCAAAGAGTTCAAAGTCGAGGTTAACAAGTATTAACTCTAACCAACACAAGTCAAACCATGAAGTTAGAAATAATAGTGCACTTAAACAATGGAATCTACCTCTTGTGTATTTGAGCAAATATCCCCACAAAATAGATCCAAAGAAGAAATTATGTATATTAGCATATCCCCCAAGCTATCAACACCTAGTTAAATAAAACACATTTAGGAATTATAACTATGGTGAAATAAAATAATACAAACTACCTCTTGAGTTCTAGAGCAAGAAACTCAATAAATAGGAAGCCAAAATGGAAAAGGAGAATACCCAAAGGAAGCTCTTTGCAAGGGGAACAAATTGTTCTCTAATAGTCTTGCTTCAAATCTTGCTTGAAAGACCACAAATGGAGCTTGAAGATCTAAGCTTCCATGGAGGATTTTGAATACCCAAACAAGAGAGAGATAAGAGATATAGAGAGAGAAGAAAAAGAAAAGTGAAGAAGAGAGAATAGAGGCTGCCGAAAATGAGAGGGGGAGGAGAGAGAGTCTGGTGTGTTGGGGAAGTTTTGTCAAAAGTGAGGATGTAATAGGTGTGGGCCCCACTAGTTATACACACACATACACAAGCATAAATATACATATATGTCCACACACATATGCTAACTAAGTGCAAATGTGATACCACTTGGACAAAAAATAAATTTATATACTGTCCCAAATCATGACCCACATTGGTCCAAAATTACCGAAATACCCTTTTAAAAAATATGGGTTTCTACATAACTCATCTTCGATTCGCATGAATTGTCTACCTATAACTAGGGTATAACATAACCCATCTTTCTTAAGTATGAATCATAAAAGATATAAACTTCGCAATCACATAAGCACTATTGTATGTAAATATTCCTATCAATCACAGAAATCAAGAAACATTGGGTTCAATAAGTACAAGGAAGAATCTAAGACAAGAATAAATCCAAAATATTATTGATTACTTAACATGCAAATCTGATTATATATTCATAATCCTCAAACATACAATTACTATCCAAATACATAAAATTCTAAAAAAAAAAGAAAGTAAAGAATCCCTCTTTACATAGTCAGGGTTTCATTGAAGCCCTAGAATGGGTGTTTAGTTGCACATAGTCGATGAAAACAAGTAAATGGAGATGATTGTCGCCATTAGAGACCTTCACGCTAGATCTTCTCTTCTCTTCCTTTCCTATCCCAAGCTGCCTCCAAAGTTGTTTATTATAATGTGTAACCCTACAATTGATTTAGAATGATCTATATATAGTTGTAGAGGGATTAGGAAGGCTTTTGTAAACCTAATCCGTCTAAAATAACTATATTTCACTTTCTGGACATAGTTAGGCAATTCCGTTCGCGTAGGGGTCTTCAGCACATTGAAATATGTGAATTCACTTTTTTTTATAGGTCGCGTGAGCGGGCCACACGAGAGCGATTCTAGATACTTCTGACCAATTGGGCTGACCCATTTCCCCCTGCCAGGCCTTCCTTAGATGGATGCCCGATCGTTGGGTACTTGCCCTTCATCACCTATCGGGCTGACATAAAACTTGAGGATTTGCTTTATCCTTATGAACCACATGATGTTCCTCCTCTTGATCATGATCACTATTTACAACCTTGGGTCGGCCAGATCCCAGCCCATTCCATCTCACTCGAGCTCAATCCAACTCACTCGGGATCAAAAGACATTAGCGGTTTTTGGGTCCAAATAGTTTGGAGAAACACAAAATAAACTATTTCAAATTTCTTTTTCAAAAAATCAATTTTCCAAATACAGTTTTCAAAATGGAAGTTGCCTAAAAAGGTTTGCCAAATTTATTTTAGGGGAATGTTCAAAATTGGAGATAACTCTGGGGAAATTTGGTCCATTGAATTGGACACACCGAAATTGGGAGCAAAATTAGTTAAAATTTCTATAATAATATCTTAAATACTTATTTTTACAAATACGTTTTTTTATTTGATTTACTTTCCAAATAAGATGTTTGAAAACTAAAGTTTCATAGCCATTAATAAAGCCTACAATAAATCTAAATCATCTATTCTGTATAGAGTTAATTAGTATAATGTCCATTTTACTCTAGGTTTCTTGCAATAGGCCCAACCTATGAAACATTTTAGTCTGAAGTCCACACCACAAATCCGGACCAAACTACCCTTTCCATTTTCCATTCATAACTGCAATTAATAACCCAACTATTTTAGGGGTTTTCAAAATTCAAATCCCAAATACCTAAATGAGAATAAATCACATTCTGTATGCATCAACAAGGTCTGTGTGTGTGTGTGTGTGTGTGTGTGTGTGTGTATGTGTGTATGTGTGTGTGTGTGTTTAGAGAGAGAAAGCTCAGGCCATAGCTCAGACCATCCTCACACAGGACCTCTCCGATGACCTCACGCTAGTCGACGCAAGCCAGATAAACTCCGCAGCAAGATGCTCAATCTCCAACACGCCGCCGCGTTCCTCCCGAGGACCAAGATCATGGCCGACGTGGACTACTCGAGGACCAAGATCACCGTCAGATACGCTCCATGTATCGTCACCGCCGGCGCTAGGCAGAACCCCGGCGAGTCCTGGCTGAACTTGATACAGAAAAACAAGGCCATGTTCTCGATTATTGTGCCCCAACTTTGCGAAGTACTCGCCCGATTCGATTTTGGTGATTGTTTCGAACCCGGTTGATGTTTTGACTTATGATGCTTGGAAGCTTTCTGGGTTTCAACAAAAATGGCAAAACTGGATCTGCTCTCTCTCAGTCTATACAATGGAACCCGATTGTATATTATGTTGTGGTTCAAAGGTTGTGATCCAAAAGATTGTAGTGTAAAATTTAACACTCTTGTTCTTGCTTCAAAAGTTGTGATGTGAAATTGTATACTATGTTGCAGTTCAAATGATAAGGTTCAAAAGGTTGTAGTGTAAAATTTAACACTCATGTTCTTGGTTTCGCATGTTGTGGTGCGAAATTGTATATTATGTGAATGAAAATTGTGATGTCAATGAAATATTGCAGTCAGTGTAAATTGAATGTGCAAATGAATTTGTGATAAGACAGTATTCCTTTTGTTGAATAACTCGAATATGAGTGTGAAATTTAACACTTATATTCATTCTAGTGTGAAATTTAACACAAATTGTTTTTTGGTGATGGTGATGAATGACTTTTAGATCATCCAAAAATGGTGAAATACGAAATTAAAAAAGATATGTGTAATATTAGACAGATTCTAACGTATAAAGCCCTACAATCATAGCATTTAGTAACTTAATTCCGAAAATATATGCAAGATTTAGTAACTTCCCAAAATATATGCAAGATTTATGGGATTGAGTTTGACCGAAATATACATATCAGCATTATATATATAGAGGTTAGGGGTAGATTAGTGTGAACTTTTGCACTTTTGCACTGTTAAATTACACTACAAACTCTAAACATTATATATATACAGTGTGAACTTTTGCACTGTCAAATTATACTAGTATGAAAATCATACTGATTTAGATACATTCTTCGATAACTTGCAATAACAGACTGTGTTCACTGTCTGATGAATGAATATTAGATGAACATAGAATGGTGAGATATCAAACTACAAGATGTGTATAATATGAATCCTATAATTATGGGATTTTGCTATTTCCAAAAAGATATCCCTAATCAATGGGATTGTGTGTAACTGAAATACTTCCTTAATATATATATATTTCTTATATACGGTTCTGTATATATAAGTAAGGGTAGAAAAGACATCTAATAATTCTAAGACAGAAAAATTTGGACTAATCTCTAACATTTACAATTATAGGGTTTATTATTGGGAAGTACCAATTGGTGGATCTATTACAACAAATATTGGTAGAATGTGATTTTCCACTAAATTTTTCTTCTGTATAACTCACATTTAAAAGTGGATATCAGACCGCTCCTTAATATATAAATTACAAAATATAATATAATTTCAAGAAAAGATGAAGAAAAATGATTCATAACATTGAACCCTTTTTATTATTTTTGCCCTATTTTATTTCTTTCTTATTACGCACTAAATCCATTATTCAGATACCAAATAGAGCCTTATGATTTCAATTTTATTTTCAAATGATGTCCGAGTAAGACCACCTAAAAACTTTGAAAAATAAAAATTATCCAAGAAGACCGCCCATACACCATGTCGTAATTAGTGTGACGGTGGTGAGACTCTCCATGTGGCATGTAGACAAATAAACATAGTTAAATGAAAAATATGTTGATGGTATCTGATTTAAACGTCGTACAACATTAGTATAAATGACATAAGTATGGTGGTCAATATAAATAACGGTCCACTGATCTCACTGCAATGTGAACCCACTAGTAAGTCGTTTGAAATCAAAATTTGGGATTGAAATTTTAAGCCATACTATTCTAAACGTAATCTACATTTACATGAATGAAGGAGTGATTGGCGTCATGTAGACTAACCAACATAATTTTATCCAATTGGGAACCAAACAAGAAGGCCCCACCACTAAATTCACTTCAATATCAAATTTGCCCTTTTCTCCACAATCTAACTTCTCAATTAAAAGTTCTTGCCAAAAAAAGAAAAAAGAAAAAAGAAACAAACTTCTTAATTCATCGTTCACACACTAATATTTATTTATCAAACGGACCATACTTACACGTGTATATATATATATATAACATTTCTAGTAAGAACGTCCTTACTTTATTAAGTTAAGGATTTCTGTCCTTGGCGTCAGATCGAGTTTTCATTAAGGATATTGTTGTCATTTCATTTATTAAAGTGATGATCTAACGGCTGAAAACAGAAGTCCTTTACTTAATAAAGTAAAGGCGCCCTTACTAAAAGTGTTCTATATATAAATATATATATATATATATATAAAGGATTTAACCACCAGACATAATTGAGTTAACAGATAGAGAGCATGTGATACTATTGCTCACTCAGGTTTTATTGGGTGATAGTTGTCCTATTGTATTCTCATTTTGTCCTAAATTATCAACATAATTACTGGAATGTGACACCTATCACCCAGCGAAGGTCTGGCCGAGTGAGCAATGGTGTACTAAAAATGGGCGAACAAAAGTACCATCTAGAGATAATGGTAGACAAGAGGAGTTGTTCTTGTTTGTGTTGGGGTCGGGTTGTCATGGAAGAAGAATCAACAAATAAACATAAAATCTGTTAGGCTTTGAGGCGCGTTTGGAACGATTTCTCTGAGTTATTTGCCCCTATTCATAAAGAGTTTGCTACAGGTTCCTAGGAAATCCCCTCGAGGATACAACAAAGCATGAAAAATCTACCAGATAGCAATTCTGAAGATTTTCAGTAAAGCCTCTAGGAAATTAATTTTTAACTGACACATGAAATGATATGAGAGAATGTGTACTTAGTAGTTTCACATTTATCAAATGCATAATACCACTTGTCTTAAATAGATCACTTGGTGCACTACAAGAAAAAAAGGCTTTTTATGTCACTTTTAAAATTGTTGCTATGTCACTCAAAATATGAGTGACATAAATATTTCTCACAAGTGCTTTTTATGTCACTTTTTTAAAAAAGTGACATAAAAACTTTATTATTTATGTCAGTTTTTATAAAAGTGACATAAATAATAACATTTTTATGTCACTTTTTGTAAAAAGTGACATAAATAATAAAGTTTATATGTCACTTTTTAGAAACCGACATAAAATAAAAAATAAAAAAATAAATAAAAAAACTGCGGTGGCAATTTTGTAAATAAAACATTTTACATTTATGTCAGGTTATACAAAAAGTGACATAACAAAAATGCGGTGGCAATTTTGTAAATAAAGCATAATATATTTATGTCGGTTTATGGACAAAGTGACATAAAAGATTTATGTAAAAGTGACATAAATGGTTTTTGGCGGGCTAATGAAAGTGTATGCGCATATAGGATCTAAAATCTTTTTATTTGCCTTATTCATCCGCAAAACCTTTATTCCAACCAAACCTCTCCAATGTTACTCTCTCCATCGCACCTCTCCCTCCACCACGCCGCCGCCGCCGCCTGGATGCCGCATCGACGTTGCCTCCTCTTCCCTCGGCGGCCACTGCTTCCTCCTACTCGCAGTCGCTGCCTCCTGTTCCTCTCAGCCTCAGCTGCCGCCGCTTGTTTATCCTCTCAAGGTTTCTCTCTCTCTCTCTCTCTCTCTCTCTCTCTCTCTCTCTCTCTCTCTCTCCCCCCCCCCCCTCCCCCCCCCTTCCTTCTCTGTTCATATTTTTTTGATATAAAGAAACTCATCTACTGATTATGTTAGCTATGATCTGTTAGTTCAAATCAAACTTCAAACAAAGTCACCCACCCTGTTCAAGAAAAATAAAGACAAAATTCACACCAACTTCTTCTTGTCCCTAATCTTTTGCTTACCTCTTGTGATTTTATTTACTATAACCCTCCACCCAACATGCCATTCCAGTAGCCATTCAACTCACCTTGTCCTCTATTTTCCTCTAAATCACTTGTGTTTGAAACATTCTTCAAGTCCTCAAAAGGGAAAAACAACCTTGCACTAGTCTCTTGAATTCCTTGAAGACCTCCATAGCCACTTTCAAACCCATCTAGTGTAAAATTAAGGGTTGGTTTGAATTCTTGCATAGCAAATCCAGATGAGTATATTGTGTTTGTGTCGGTCACCAGCATCGGCATAAATGAACTCAGCCCCCTTGAATTGGAATAGGAATTAGGGTTTTGTTCGTGGCTTTTGGTGTCATTATAGGGCAAGTGAACAAAATTGGAGATGTTACAATAATCACTAGTTGGTGGGTAAGCTAGGTTTAGGTCTTGGTATCAAATTGGTATCCACTTGTGTGTTGTAAATTGAATTTGTATAATTTAGTGTTATTAAAATCCATGCTTGCAGATTGTATAATTTTGAGATTAATACATTCGGATTGGCTTTTTAAACGTTTAGATATTAGACCATAATGGTAGTCTTAAAAGGAGTAATAAGTGAGTCTAGCATTCATATTGTAGGCTGTGCCAATCAATTTACTACGTTAGTTCAAATTGCACACCAACAAAACTCACGCTTTTATTTATGTAGTAGATTTGAGTAAGGGTTGGAGATGGCCGAAGTGTTTTTCTTCTTTTACAAGTTAAATTTGAGTTCCTTCTTTTCTTTCAATCGAAACAGGTAGTATCATATAACACGGGCACTATTGCGTGCCACGCACGAAACCCACCTCTAGTTTATACATATATGTACCTATCTATCTATATGGTTAGGCTCTAGAGTGAACAAGGTACAAGTGGACATTTTTTTGTCTGAAAAAGCCCGCAAGTTTATTCAAATTCGCAAACCAATCAGAGCCTAAAAGAGTTGTAGAATAACTAAAAGCATGCAATATTCCCAAAATATTGATCACTTTGGGCTTATCATTAGAGTCCTTAATGGTGGTCTATTATTCCTGGGTTTATTTTTGGTTTTAACCTATAATTGCCTTTTCCTAAATATCTACATCTGGGATCCTAGGGAAGCAATGCAATGGAAGATAAATGAAGACAAGAGACACTAATTATCAATAGCTAGTCTTTTCCTAACAACTGATTATTAAGTTGGTGTCCCTCATGATGTGCCTCTGAATATTTAGCTTAATTAGTGTCCCTACTTGAGTGCCTTGCCAAATAACATGCAATTGCTAAGTAGTTTTGGGCCTTTAGCCAAGTTGGCAATAGTTAAATTGTAAATTGACCACAAGTTTGGATTGGAATAGCTATATCTTATATGGTCTTTGGGGTACTTGGGTGTACCTTAGCTACAGTTGTTGAGGATAGATACATGTATGAACTTCTGTTTGTATCTATATTTTAGTGAACTTTGTGGTAGTTATGAGTTTTTCCTCCAAGAGAAAAGAGATATAGATGAGTAATGCCATATTTCTTTTGAATTCACATGCCACTATATGTGATACCATTAATCGCTAGCTGTCTTAGCAATGTTACAACTGCTAAGTTATGTGAGAATCGAATATGGACTTCAAATTTAGGGAAGCATGGAGATGCAAAGTTACATCAAAGCCTTAGGCATAGACAATTGTGCAATTAGGCATACACACAACCACTTCCCTTATTTATTTCTTTTTATTACAATTTGTCTTTTCTTTCACACACACACACTCTCTTTGTCTCTCTCTCTCTCTATACACTAAAAATTGCCCATGCTCATGAACACTATCCCAAAATCTAATTGGTTAATTCCACACACCACATTGTGCAAAAATTTAATTGGTTTCAATATGAGAGAGAGAAGAGAAATAAACTTACCTAGACTAAAGGAAATATGAGGGACACACTTGGCCAACTCTCGAACATATAGCATATATAATTTTGCTTTTATATAAAACAAGCACTATATAAACTAATTTAATTGACCTTGCCAACTCTCTGACAGTCGAAAGTGAGGCACATCATGGTGGACTATGAGAGAGAGAGAGAGAGAGAGATAGAATGGACAACATAGGGACTGAAAACTGATAGATAGTGTTGACAGAGATTTGACGGAGAGGTGGGGAAATCAATTTGAGGGACACTGACAGGTTACCTCTCTCTCTCCCCATTGCTTGCAAAAATAAAAACACTCTTCGCGAGTTTGTATTTTACAAACTCCTTTGATGATCCTGTTGGAGTAAGAATTCAGAATATTTGTCACTAATTTTGGTGGGTTTTGTGTTTGACAACCCATTTGATGACAACCTTGTTGGAGGTACTCTTAGGGTAGTTCGGAACAATATTGACAAAATTGCACCGAGTTTGTTGTTTGAAAGATAGAAGATTACATTTCATTTCCTTATAACTCTTAAATAGTTAAATGACTTGAATTCTCTTTTTCCATGTTGTAATCTGTCAGTGTTGTTTCTAAGCTTGATTTCTGTGTACATTGAGTTTCTAAGTATTTTCTTTCCCTAATTGTAACAAAGAAAGAGGAGGTTATGATATCACTTATCAGTTTCTGTCCGATTGTTTTTATTAATCATGCTCAAAGTTATGGTTTTCTAATAATTTTCCTTTTTGTTCAACAATTGGCAGTGGTGAAACCGTGATCTTTGAAGACAATAGGAATTGAAGCAAAATGTGAGAACCAAAGTTCAGGCTGAAGGGGTGGCATTTCTAGATACAAGTGGTCCTTCTTACTCCACGTTAGTACAAGTACGCCTGCGGGATGGCATTTTATGTGTTTTACTTGTTATTTAGGGTTGTAAACCTTAACGAGTACGCCTGCGGGGTGGCATTTTATGTGTTCTTGCTTTCTCTCTATGTTTGAAGATTATATGTATTGTGTGATGACTTGACTCTTTGTTTCATCTTCTTAATATGTGAACTTTTTTGTTGGTTGTCGAGTACTTTTTTTTTGGGGGAGGGGGGGCGGCTGGACAAAGGGGAGTTAGGGAGGTGTTTGGAGAGAGAGGGAGAGAGGGAGATTATGGAGAGAGGGAGAAGAACTATATATATTTTCTATTTTCCTTTTCGGGCAAAGGGGGGGGTGGGCTGTTGGGTTATTTGTGGTGGTGTATGATGGTGGCCGAAGGTGGAGAGATTAGGGAAGGAGAGAGATTTGGGAGAGGAGAACTATCATTTTTCCTCTTTTTTCCTTGGGTTTTTTTTTTGCAAAGGGGAAGGGGGGCTATTTTGAGGATGGTTTGTGGTAATGTAGGTGGTGGCAGTGAGGTTGTAGTGGCGGTGGTTGTTTTTGACCGAGAGAGAGAGAGAGAGAGAGAGAAGTGTAAGGGAGGTAATGAGAGATAGAGCCTTTCTTGTCTTCTTATTCTCCTTTTTTTTCTTTCTCTCTCTCTCTTCTTCTTCAAATCTCTCAACTTCTTCTCATCACCAACCCCCTAATCCCGTCTGCAAAAAAATAGTAAAACAAAACTCTCAAGGCTCTCTCCCCTCTCCCTATCTCTCTCCCCGCCTTTCCCTAATCTCTCCCTCTCCTCTCTGCCCAAAGACCACCCCCCAACCTCACTAAACAACTCCCTAACTCCCCCCCTTTCCCTGGCCAAAAGTGGGCACATTTCCAAATAACTTGACGCTACCTAAATTTATTTTTACAATCGATATACTAGTGACACTACGATACTAAGTTATAGTGAGAGATTTTGAACTTTAATTAGATGCTATTTTTGATAGTCTTGTTTTCTCGTCAATTAAGATTTGTCACAAAATTCTTAATTAAATGTGGGTCCGCTACCACTTTGGTTGGAAACTTAGTTGGAATACAAATTTGAGAATTATATTATTTTTGACTATTTACATTCCTTAATTAATATTGGGTGAGCAAAAATGCATTCACGAATTTATTCTAACAATGATGTGACATCTCTCCCTCTCTCTCACACACAAAATACCAAGGTGTCTTTTGTCTCATACTTCAACGTGTCCACTTTTGTGAAAAACCTTCGTGGGAGTTTTATTTGGTATGAATTTACAGATTATGTGAAAGATGTTACATTTTAACGTTCCAAAATATTACTGTTGTAATTTACTGTTATTCTATATCCATCTCCTTTATGGTACATAGTGCTCCAATTTTGACATTAAGGTTTGAACATATCTTTGTGTGTCAATCATACTTAATCATGTTTTTGTTGAATCTTAGGCTCTTTAATTTGGTTGGATATGATTATATATACAAAAACGTGCAAATTAAAGATTGCTATGATATTTGTTCTAGGATATGGATAGGTCTTGGAGTATGATACTACCGAATGCTTTGTTTTCAAGCAAGACTTGCATATTTGCATTCATTTGCTAAGTGATGACTTACTTTTCTCTTTTGATTCTCGAATTTAATTTTCTTTTATGCATAGTTAAAAATTAATAGGATAGCAAAGGCTCATGAACATGCATCACCTCTCGTATCAAGTACTGGAAAGGCATGTATTATTTTTTTAAATGAGTGTTATCCTTGCAATTTTATTGTTGGATTTTGAAATTTGGCATGGTCGTATTTATAGGAAAAAAGATGCAGGTTGGCAATTGGCACCACAAACAACATTGTTGCAGTGGGGATGGTCTTTGTGAAGAGTGCACCTCATGAAAAAATTTATAATGTTAGTTTGGGAGAACAAAATGTACATGTCGCTATTACTAAAGTAACGGAAGCTATTTTCTCAAATGTTGCACTCCCTATACCGATTGGTGATGAGATGACACAAATTAAAGATCCTATTGGACCAATTGTTGCTTGGCATAAAGAGCTTGTGCTCATTGGTGTAGAGGTAAAATATTTACTAATTAAGTGTTATATAAAGATAGTAAATAAAACGCATTAATTGATCTTTTTCTTAACTACGAAAAAAAAGGAAGAAAAGAATGATGATGCTGGTGTCCAGAAAGAAAGTGAGAAGAAAGATGATGCTAGTGTCCAGAAAGAAAGTGAGAAGAAAGATGGAAGTGAATGGGAAGTTATTCATACGTTCAGTCATATGTTAACAACCACGGAGACTGATCAAATAAGAATTCCAATAGAAGGAGATGTTTGGAGATGATACTACGGAATGCTATGTTTTCAAGGAAGACTTGGTCAATTTTTATGAGATGAAACCCTTAGATGTCACGTGTATTAAGGCATACATGAGGTAAGAGATGAAATTAATTTTTACTGTCTTATTTGTTTGTCTTTGATATACTAATTATTTATTTTATGGTTTAGGTTTTTGTATGTGAAACTTGAAAAGTCTCAGAGAACTGTTGTATTTTTCAATTCTGAACATTCAACACTGCCTCACATCAAGGAAAAAAAAAAAAAAACTGATTAAGGAAAGATTGAAAAATGCAAAGAGGAACCAAGTGTGCTTTATTCCATACAACATTCAATTGACGTAAGTTATTTCATTTTTCTTCTTAAAACATAATAATCTTAAATATGAAAATGTTAATTTTTATGTTCAAATACATAGGTTTCATTGGGTCTTACTTGTCATCGATCTCTCTACCATGGAGTGTTATTGGTTTGATCCAAAAAGTATGACTAAACCGAATGAACAAATTAAGCTGCATATCAATACGTGAGTAAATTCTTATTTGTTGAATTTTCCCTCATTGTCTATTACATGTTTCCAATTAATTCAAAACTCGTTGTCTTGAAGTGAGGTCTTATCACTGCATATCGATGGAATGAGAATGCCAAAACCTATTTGGAAAATCCTAAAGGCAAGTAAATAAGAATTAAAATGATTCATTTAGTTCTTTTAATGTTTGTTTACATGTGTCTTAACATAGTGCCCACAATAAGAAGGGAATGTTGAATACAGATACTTTTTGATGATGTTCATGAGAGAATTAATTGGCGATCCTTTTCTTTCTCTTGATAAAAAGGTTTTTGTTCTTTTCATTGAGTTTTGATGATCATTAATTAACTTTTGCGCTGTTTAAAAGTCACATTTTATTTTTGTTTTGAATTTTTAGATGAAAAGGTTGTGTGATATAAAGACTTACACACTTGATGATATCAATGAAGTATGGACTGAGTTCATAGAGTTCGTTGTGAAATATATACTCGAATGAAAGCATAGGTAATTAACTTGCTTATATCACAATAAACATGCATCTTGACTTTACTATTATATTCATTTAAATAACTAGTCTATTTAGGTAAGTATGAAGTTTAGGTTCCGGTCTCGTGTCATTCTGAGTGCCAAAACTAGGGGTGTAATTTGGAATGGAAATTTCGATTTCGATCTGAAAAATTTCGATTTTGGTACCAAAAATTAAATTCCAAATTCTAAAATTCTGAATTCCGATAAAAATCAGAACGGAATCGGAATTGTTTTGAGATTTCCGAAACTATGTTTTCCGAAAATATTTTCGAAAAAATCCGAATATTTTCTGAAAATTTCGAAAAATGTGGACTTGTTTGTCCCACATCGAATAAGAAGAGAAATGAGAGAGTAAGAGTCTCTTTATTAAAGCATGACTTACCCATTCAATAGTATTTTTATTCCGAAAATTAAAAAAATATGAAAATTTCCGATTCCAATTTCGAAAATTCAGAAAATATTCAGAAAATTTTCGAAAATTCCGATTCCTAAAATTCCGAAATTCCACGGAAATTGGAACACCTATTTAATTTCTGAAATTTTTGGAATTTTTTCAGAAAGAGGGTATTCCGATCCGTTCCGGTTGAAACACACCCCTAGCTGAAACCCATTTTGGTCTCTCAAACCCCAAAACTTAGTTTAGAAAGCCTTAACTCTATGAATTTGCGTATTCGCATCTAACTTGCAATCCGTGAATCGAATTGCGTGCCGTTTCTTCCTACAAGTCTATTTAGGTGAGTATGAAGTTTAGGTTCCAGTCTCGTGTCATTCTGAGTCCCTGAGTACATTTTCGTCTCTCAAAATCTCAAAACTTACTTTTAGAAGCCTTAAGTCTATGAATTTGCGTATTCGCGTCTAACTTGCAATGCGTGATCGAAATTGCATGTCGTTTCTTCCTACAAGTCCATTTAGTCGTATGAAGTTTAGGTTCCGGTCTTGTGTCATTCTAAGTCCCCGAACACTTTTTCATCTCTTAAAACCCCCAAACTTAGTTTTACTCTTTTACTATTTTATATATACAACTAATTAATGAAAACTTTTTTTTTTGTAGGTACAAAGTTTCACATTTTGATGGAAAGTTCTAACAAACAAAATCACTTATTTTTGTTGGGCTAATTTTTTTTGTTGCTTTCATAATTTTGTTAGTACTTTTTGATGAATATACAATATGATTATGTTATTAAGCATTTGACGTGGATCGGTTGTATATATTTTTTGTTCATTCCAATTAATTGCATGGTTGAAATTGAGATAAATCGATGAAATTTAGTGGTTGAAGTAGATCATTGAGTTGGATTTAATTTGGTACAGGATGGTATTGTATGACAAGGTGGCATATATTGTTTTTACATGGTGGTATTGAATCAGTATTATTTAAAACATTTATGTCGTTTTTAAAAAAATTGAAATAATTAATTTACACATTTATTTCACTTTTATCAAGTATTTATGTCACTTTTATAAAGTATTTATATCACTTTTTAAATTTTTATGTCACTTTTAAAACTTTGATGTAATAATTTAGTTTGATATTTATATCACTTTTCTACTTTTATGTCACTTTAGGTTAAAAGTGACATAAATAAAATGGTGTTTATATCACTTTTAGGTATTTATGTCACTTTTGATTAACATATGTTTTGGTTTTATAAAACATTTATGTCACTTTTATAAAATATTTATGTCACTTTTAAAATATTTATGTCACCCCCATTTATATCATTATACTGGAAAAAAAAAGTGACATAATGTTTGCTTGTAATTTGCGCGGGCATGCCAGAACCAATAGTGGTTCGAGTGTGTACAAACTAATTTCCTATATTGCTTGTGTGAGTGATACACAAGGCTTTAGATCTGACTTCTAACGGGTGATTGTGATGACCAAGTAGGAAAGTACCCTTGGCCTAAGGTCCTATGGCAGTATTGAAGCATACAAGTCATACAAGTGATGAATGAAAGAATTAAATAAAATAGACTTTTATTTAATTAAAAGAAAAGAAATTACAATAATGTAATTGAAAGCTAAGAAAAATAAAAAGGATGCTTTTTATTTGCCTAAAAAACTAAGAACGCATGTTGAATGCTTTTGGATGCGGTTGAATGTGGTTTGTCGAAGTGACACGGAGTGTTTTGAATGGTCGGCCAGCCTGCTGTATTTATAGCGGTCATGGAAGTCTTCCAGATAAGGTAGGAAATCTGATGAATAATAATCTGGTAAAATTTACCAGATTTATCTCAAAATCTGCTATTAACTTCCGTAATTATCTGGTATAAAATACCAGTTTTTCCTCCCATATCAATAGATAATATCTTTGAATACATGCCTATATATCTTGTATCTGGTCCGTTTGTTGGCTTCATTCGGCTGACTTTGCTAGCAAGTAAAAGATATCCCATATATATGCTGATATTATCCCCAAAAGTTATCCCTCCATATGTGATAATATCTTCCGAAAACTGATTGATATTATCTTTAGTATGATCTCCCTCAATAAGAAAATATATAATATATATTCCCTTATCATAATATGAAAGTTTTGTCACAT
Source organism: Hydrangea macrophylla (assembly GCA_033977485.1). Lineage (NCBI taxonomy): Eukaryota > Viridiplantae > Streptophyta > Magnoliopsida > Cornales > Hydrangeaceae > Hydrangea > Hydrangea macrophylla. The sequence goes on from CM066990.1 coordinate 39,698,040, forward strand.
TAAGAATTTGTAGGGATTGAGACACCTTTTCCCTTAAAGTGACCAAAAATAATCTGAATAGCCACCTAATATGTGTGCTAGCCCGAATATCAAGTAATATGATGAAGTTGCCACCAACATGGCCCACCATAAGTAGTACATCTTCAAATTATCACGTCACCTTCAGACGGAGTAGCAGCCCGATGTATTAAAACCTTAGGAGTCCTTCCAAATTCCCATGTAAACCAAAACACTTAAAATATGACTGTAGACACCCCAATTTTGACCTAACGTCGAATTTAGGAGAGTGTCACCTCCAAGTCTGATGATGATAAGGACCGAAAGATTTGAAGTATTCCAAGCTCTTCAAAAAGTCTCCAAAACGCGATAAAATTTCACAGAAAGGAGAAAATACCAGGTATTTAGGGGAATTCGGATATAAAACACAATTTTCGGAAAAGAACTTTAAAAATAATTTGCTTTGAAAAGAAGGAAGACCTAAAGAGGGAATCTTAGCTAAAAACGGCACACGGCAGACTGCCGCGGCACTCACTAAGTCTCATCTTTTTGCTATTTTTAAAAAATCAAACAATATCTCTGGACAGAGAGTTGTACATCTCTGAGTGACGTCTGGTTCTTGTCCTTTTCCCGGAGATCTAACCGTTGAAACCTTGATTTTCTTTTTGATTTGGAAACTAGACTGACAGAGGCATCTTTTGTCCAAAATTCACCGACATCAAAACATGGGAGACGTGCTTTTTATTTTCTTAAAGTTCTGGTCTGCTCTCTGCAATTTTCAGAATTTCATGACACATTTGACCAACTTTGTAAATAATGGCCCAAATGATTCTCTTATGACTTAGGGCTTAAACCATATCTTAATAATGATTAATTAGACTTAAATCTCAAAGCTAAATGATTCAAGTCAATGGATAAATTCATAGTTAATAGCTTACTCTTGTTCATATTCATGAATTCATGTACATTAATGCTTATAATTAGAACTAGTAATTGGATAAAGTTGGATTTCATTGCTTGCTAGGTATAAGCTAGAGAATTAGGATTGATTGTTTGATATCATATTATTATTATGTGAAGCATGTGGACTAACCCTTTGTTTTGTAGCGCTATTAAGGTATGATTTCTAGGACTCCTCTTTAGTTTATCTTAATTTCTTGATTTTATTGATTTTTCAACTTAATGCGCGACACCTTAGAATTAGGTTTTGCCTTATGTGTATATGTGATTAGAGACTCTTTTTAGGATTTTCTTTTGTTCGCATGCATTGCACGTTTACTATCGCTGCTGGATCCCGGGTAAGTTCACTTGTTCTCTATTGCATATCATATCGCTTGCTACCTGAATTATGTGGCTTTTGAATGGTATTTTGTCAATTGCAATTTTACACCCTTTGGACATGCTTTTGTGATGTATATGTATATATGTATTAGTTGAGGGCATGCTTAGATCAATAAATTTGATTAAAAGGATGTTGAGTAGAGGCCTATCGCAAGATAGGATGAGAGAGGGTGTTTTAGTCCGAAGGGCTCCTTCCTCTCTCATTCCATAATCCCCGGACCTAGCTAATCTCTGGTTTCTAAAAGATCAGTTTGCTTTTAAAATGGTTTCTTAATTCTCCTTTTAAAAATTAAGTGGCGACTCATTCGTTTTGAATTTGAAAAAGAACTTTAAAAGAAAAGCTGTGGGTAAGAGAAATTGCGATATCCACAATCTGGCGACTCTGCTGGGGATCGAACCCAGAATCTCTGGTTTCGCAGACCAGAATTCTGATTTTGGGTTCGCTCGAGGATTAGACTTGAAAACATCCTTTTAATTAAACTAATTAATCTTTGTGTGCCTGTTGCATTTCACTTGCATGTCCAGCCAGTCGATTGCACAGAACTATGACCTTGGAGGCTCGGGGCAACCCGGTCGGTCAAGTCATCATGGGACTGTGTGATCACCCTTGATCTCGTACCATGATTTGGTATATTAAGCGTCCTATCGGATGTGTGTCAAGGGTCCCTTATTCGACCAAAACCCAGCCTTTGTATAATAGTTTCTATAGAACCTTTCAATATTAGGAAATCAATTCGTGATTAGGATTATGTGTTAGGAAGTTTTGTATGCCCGGAAGGGATTACTTGAGATGATGACGATACTTGCTTGATGAAAGATGAATAATCTTTTAATCACCTTTTAGCAATTTCTCCTCGTGTTACATGACATTTGGAGAACATGCCGAACCTTGATTATAAGATTATACTTCTTATATCATGTTTAGTTAAGCATCATTGACCTTGTATGCATCCAAATTTATGAAAAGTACGGTAATAATCCGATCATGTGATCCTTCTACCCCGAAAGAATTTTAAGACCATCTTTGAAAGCAAGTGGATTTTTGTAATCTTCATCCCAAAGTTTTCAATTGCTCTTTCAAAAATCTTTGGAGTTCACTTTTGATTAAAGCTCCAAACTAATCTTTGGGAATTATTTTTGAAAAAATGCTCTTCAAATGAATTTTAAAGCAAAATTTCAATCAAATTATCTTCATTGAGAAATGTTTTCACATTCTCATTTTTTTTTTTTTTAAAAAGATTCAAAATTCTTGAGAATTGTTTTTGAAAGATCTCATCGTTCTAAAGAAATGCTTTTCAAATGAATTTCAAAATTTTTCTGAATATCCAACCTTTGAAAGGGTAGTAAAGATCACAATGAAAGGAGAAGTTGGCGCACTTGACATGGGTGAGGATCTTATGTGCTTATGTGTTTACCTGTTAGGATTAGAATTTTCCTTTACTTTGGCATACAGAGTAGGCACACACACACTTGCATTTCATTCGTGTGCCATGTGTGCAGTGCATGCATCAAATCATAAGAGCATGTATATTTTGCAATCGATATCATTACATATGTGTAGCGTATAAACTCACAACATTTTCTTCCCAATTGAGATCAAAGTCCCTCAAAAATCCCTTACCATTCAATTCTGCATGCGAACCTTTTTTTTCTATCTTTTTTTTTTTTTTTTTTTAAAGAGTGGAACAACCAGATCCCCTAGTAAGGACACTTCTAATCTTCTTGGGTTCATCTCTCTTAATTAGAGGAGGTCATGGACCATCATGTTGAGACATACCCACCAATGGCCCACAGAGCTTTGGAGGAGAAAGTGAGCAAACTGCAAATCATTGTTGAGCAACAAGATTCTAGGGTGAAGCAATTGGAGGGGGTCATGCTCGAGTTCATTCAATTATTGAAAGATGCAATGGGCCCCGATGAGGAAAAGATGGATCAGAGAATAATGGATTGCTTAAAGAAGCACCAACAGGCATGTCTGAACCCACCTGTGCACCGAAGCCCATGTCCAAACCCAACCTATCACCAAAGTCCATACCTAAGCTCAACCATTCACCAAAGCCCACATCCAGGCCCAATCCCAACTAACCAAAAAGCTATTCCAAGTCCACATCTCAACCCAAAAACCAACTCAAGCTCAAAGTCGAATTCAAAACCGAGAATTTTCACCGACCTGGGCATGCCATTATCCATGGCCCTTGGTCACCTTGTCAAGAATGGTCACCTCAGTCCCCTGGACCCAAAGCCACTACCAGATCCCTTACCTCGCAAATGTGACCTGTCTTTGTACTGTGCCTACCACCAGACCCCTGACCATACAACTAACTATTGCATGAAACTTCGCCATGATATCCAAGATCTCATTGAGCGTAAAATCATCACTCCTTTGCTGAACCCACCAAGTGGCATCTGGCATGACTTACAATCTTTTCAATCACAACCATCACTGAATACTCTCAAGGGATTCGTTGCCTCCATGAGTACGCAACAACCAACTGGCCCCAACCTAATCAACAGAATCGAAAAAGGTATTGACAATACTCGGTATGAGTCAGAAAAGGGCCATTCGACTGAAAAATGGTCCAAAAGGGCGGATGATGTTCCCACAAAGATACAGAAGGGGAATGGTGAACCCGAGGACAATGCTAGTGAAGTGATAGTGTTCAGAATTGCTGCTGCTAAAGCAAATGTGGATGCTCTTGGAAATCTAGTCAATTGAAAATCATCTATGACACTCCAATTGAGACCAAGTCAAGTCTGGTAGTCGTGTTATGTTAGGTTGGAGTCAAATGTTAAGTCCAGTTGAGTCTTCTGGTCAGTCTATTATCAAGTCTATTTGCAAGTCTTTGTCGAGTTTATCGAGTCGAGTGATGTAATCCTCCTTCCCTACTGGTTGAATAAAATCTCATTTTTCTTGATTCAGTGTGCTGAGTCGTGAATGTATGGATCATTAAGACCAAAAGAAAAAAAGAGGAGAAGAAAAGTCACCTTTTCAAATGATCATGGAAAGTACTTTGTTAATAAATCTTTGCATTGAAAAGGATCCCCAAGTGATCAAAGCAAATTTTGTGCCAAAACCATGGAGAAGTAGAGAATTGATTAGCTTTACTTTAAAAATTTAAAGATGCTCTTGCTCAATCTTGAAAAGATGAACTTGGAACTTGAAGCTTGCTCACCATCCCCTTCTCTCAAATACCAAGCCTAAAAGATGAGCCCAACCAGTCTAAAGCCATAAACTGGGTCCTTGATGGTAGCCAGACATTTTAATGAACTTCTTATTCCAAAAAAAGAAAAGAAAAAGAAAAAGAGTTCTCTAGGATGAAAACCCGGAAGGGCGCCTAGGCAAAAGTTAGAGCACAAAAAAAGAAAAAAAAAAAAAGAAAAAAAGAAGAAAGAGCTCGCTAGGATGAAAACCCGGAAGGGCGCCTAGGCAAAATTTAGAGCAAAAATAAGATACGTGTTGATCTGAAAAATCCTAATCCTAGCCAGTCAAAATCATGGAAAGAATAAGAGATAGTAAGGTAGCGAAAAGAAAGGAAAGAGAAAAGAAAAGGCAGAGAATAGATGAGATTGAGAATTCTTGAACACTTCAAAGTAGATCATTGGCACATGAACTATCTCAAGGCTTTGTGTTGTTCTTAACAAAGAAAAGAGATTAGAAATGAAAAGAGGGACTTATCAGCTTCAAAAAAAGACTCAAACACTAAGTGAGCCTAAAACAATGCAGAGATATCTTTGAAAAAAAGAAACAAATAAAGATTCGAAGGACTGATATTATTTTGTGAATAGGATGGAGTATGAATAAAACATGATGAGAATTGTAAAAGATTAACTGGCTGGTGAAAAGGTTAAAGAATCAACCGTCAAATAAAAGAGAAGAAAAGAAAAGAAAAGAGGAAAGAAAAAAGAATAAAGGAAGAAGTAGTTCATCATGCTATACAAGGGCTACCACAAGTAACATGCACTCCCTAGACCCAAATGGCAACATGGCTCGAAAAGCCCACCAATTCTTGAAGCCTAATTCTTTCAAGACCTCCAGAGTTGATGAACTACGCTTTGACCTGATTCCCACTTGGGGATACGTAGGCAACCTGCTCGGTTCGGTCATCATCCCATCATCTCATGCTATCCTTCTTTCAGGCCTTGGATGAACTACGTTTTGACCTGATTCCCACTAGGGGATACGTAGGCGAACTATCCAAGGTTCTCGGTCTATAACCATTCCTAAAGCATCACCCTTTGCTCCTTTGGTTTCCTTCCTCCAGACTAGGGGCAAACTTGTGTTTGCCTGGAGCCATATATCTATTGCTAAACCAGGGGCAAACAAAGTTTGCCCATCAGCATTGGGTTCCCGCTTTAGCCCACCATATTCATGATGATTACCTCTAGATTGGGAGTAAAAAGGACTAAAGGCATCCTGTACCATCATGTTCTCAAAACCCTTGGATGAGTCTATCTGACCTTAAGACTAGGGGCAAAACTTTGTCTGCCAAAAACCCTCTATGCCAGTGGCAAGTTCTCAAGTAATTGAGTTTATTTTGAAAGATTGAAATAGAGTGCCTTTCATTCTATAAGCTAAAGCACTAATTCGAAGCATATTCTAGATGGGCAAAGAATTTGCTAAATCAAAAGGGGGAAGTTTTCAAAGTTTAGATTTATCAGCAAAGTACTACCATTTGTAAATGAAAAATGAGATGATACATTATTCACAATGAAAGCACATTGATTCATAATGAATGTAGAGTTGAGTCAGTCATCTTGAGTCACTAGCTTTGTCAGGTATCTCCTCCTTTGATGGGTCAATAAAATGGTCTCAAATGTGTGGGTTTAAGGTGAGGAATAAAAATTTGAAAAGTCTCCATGAGCATCCTAAGAGCAATATGAGCAGAGGTTTTGAACACTATCACAACACAGTGCTAAAGGGGCAATATAAGAAGAGTCCAATACTAGGGGCAAAGGTGACTTCCCTCTTTTGACAGAATCGATGTGTTTCTTCTAAAGGTCCGCAAATGCATAAAATTATTCTTTCTATCAGCTCCGTTCAAATTCTTTGAGTCTGAAAACTCCTCAAAATTTTGAAAAATCAACTCTTTGAGTCCGCGGACTCTCGAACTTTTCTTTAAGTTCAAAGTGACTCAGAATATGGAAAATTGGTTCTTTGAACACGAGGAGACTCCTGAAGCATTAGTCCTCAATGGCAGCTTCTCTTCTCAAAGCATTAGTCCTCAACGGCATCTGCATTAGCCCTCAATGGCAACCTTGCATTAGTCCTCAATGGCACCTTGCATTAGTCCTCAATGGCAACATCATTTTTGTTAGTCCTCAAAGGCAACCTTGGTCCTCAATGGCACCTTGCATTAGTCCTCAATGGCATCTTCATTAGCCCTCAATAGCAACCTTGCATTAGTCCTCAATGACAACGTCATTTTTGTTAGTCCTCAAAGGCAACCTTGGTCCTCAAAGGCAACCTTGCATTAGTCCTCAACGGCAGCATCATTTTTGTTAGTCCTCAATGGCAACCTTGCGTTAGTCCTCAATGGCAACCTTGCGTTAGTCCTCAATGGCAATCCTCGTTAGTCCTCAATGGCAATCTCTGTTAGTCCTCGATGGCAATCCTTGCTAATCCTCGCGAGCATCTGTGTTAGTCATCAATGGCAACCGAGCATTCACATTAGTCCTCAATAATTCTTCGAGTCTCATTCAAACTGCCGATTTTGAAAATTGAAATTCTTTTGAGTCAAATTGACTCCAATGTTGAAAATTGAAATTTTTGTTTAGCCGAGTTGACTCCGATTTGGAAAATTGAAATTCTCTTTGAAAATTTGAAATCGTTCGGGTCAATCCGACTCCCAATTTGGAAATCTGAAAATTCTTTGAGTCCGATTCGGCTCCCAATTGTGAGAAATAGAAAAATTCTTGGAGTCTGATTCGACTCCTATTTTAGAAATTTGAAAAGAAATTCTTGTGAGTTTGATCGACTCGCGAGTTTTGAAATATTGGATTGATTTGAGTCAAATCGACACCGGACTTGGTGAAATTGAATTTGTTTGAGTCTAATGGGCTCTTGATTTTAAAAGATCGAATTAAGTCTGAAAGACTCTGGATTTTTGGAAATAAACTGATTCGAGTCTGACTGACTCCAAAATTATGAATTAGATTGAGTTAAGCCTGGTTGACTCCCAATTTTGAAAAGATATTTATGAATTTGAGTCTGTTGGACTCCAAGTTTTGAAAATTGAAAAGAATTTGAGTCTGAAAAGAATCTGAGTCTGCTCGACTCCAAGTTTTGAAAATTAATTTAAATTCGAGTCTGATTGACTCCTAATCTTGAGAAAACATATCTAACGGGGCCGAAGGGCTGCAGATTGTTTAGAGAAAACATATCCGACGGGGCCGAAGGGCTACGGATTGTTCAGAGAAAACATATCTGACGGGGCCGAAGGGCTGCGGATTGTTCAGAGTAAACTCACATCGACACCGGAGTATAAGGCGCGTAGCGCATCTAAGTCGATCAGATGATTCTTGGAAGACACCGGGGTATAAGGCGCATAGCGCATCTCAGTCTTTCAGCGTGGTTCCTGATTTGACACCGGAGTATAAGGCGCGTAGCGCATCTCAGTCGATCAGATGATTTTTGGAAGACACCGGGGTATAAGGCGCGTAGCGCATCTCAGTCTTTCAGCGTGGTTCTTGATTTGACACCAGAGTATAAGGCGCGTAGCGCATCTCAGTCGATCAGATGATTTTTGGAAGACAACGGGGTATAAGGTGCGTAGCGCATCTCAGTCTTTCAGCGTGGTTCCTGATTTGACACCAGAGTATAAGGCGCGTAGCGCATCTCAGTCGATCAGATGATTTTTGGAAGACACCGGGGTATAAGGCGCGTAGCGCATCTCAGTCTTTTAGCGTGGTTCCTGATTTGACACCAGAGTATAAGGCGCGTAGCGCATCTCAGTCGATCAGATGATTTTTGGAAGACACCGGGGTATAAGGCGCGTAGCGCATCTCAGTCTTTTAGCGTGGTTCCTGATTTGACACCAGAGTATAAGGCGCGTAGCGCATCTCAGTCGATCAGATGATTTTTGGAAGACACCGGGGTATAAGGCGCGTAGCGCATCTCAGTCTTTTAGCGTGGTTCCTGATTTGACACCAGAGTATAAGGCGCGTAGCGCATCTCAATCGATTAGATGATTTTTGGAAGACACCGGGGTATAAGGCGCGTAGCGTATCTCAGTCTTTTAGCGTGGTTCCTGATTTGACACCAGAGTATAAGGCGCGTAGCGCATCTCAGTCGATCAGATGATTTTTGGAAGACACCGGGGTATAAGGCGCGTAGCGCATCTCAGTCTTTCAGCGTGGTTCCTGATTTGACACCAGAGTATAAGGTGCGTAGTGCATCTCAGTCGATCAGATGATTTTTGGAAGACACCGGGGTATAAGGCGCGTAGCGCATCTCAGACTTTCAACGTGGTTCCTGCTTTGACACCAGAGTATAAGGCGCGTAGCGCATCTCAGTCGATCAGATGATTTTTGGAAGACACCGGGGTATAAGGCGCGTAGTGCATCTCAGTCTTTCAGCGTGGTTCCTGATTTGACACCGGAGTATAAGGCGCGTAGCGCATCTCAGTCGATCAGATGATTCTTGGAAGACACCCGATTATAAGGCGCGAAGCGCACCTCAATCTTTCAGAAAGCGTGGTTTCTAATTTGACACCAAGGTATAAGGCGCGTAGCGCATCCTAGACGATTAGATGACTCTTGAAGAGTGTCAGAGAATTAAACATAGTAAGCGCATCTATGACGGTCATGACTCTCCCAGAATGGAATGACATCATGAGTAGAATGGCATAGGTTGCTTTTTGGTACTAAGAAAGAACAATATGTCGCATAGGCATTATATGGAGCACGAAATTGCTTGAGCACGTGCATCACAATAAGATAGGTGCATTCATCCATATGACTATTTGCGTTTGTGTATGTTTGGCTCCTGCCCGAACTACATCTTGGTCTGATTCCTGAATGGATACGTAGGCAGCTCATCATCGAGCACGACCAGCATGAACCATTGCCGCACGCATGTTCTCTTTTGCAACGCATTTTGTTTTTACCTAAATTCGACGGTCTGGTCAAAGGCTTGTCTTCACACAGGCTTCGACATTCACTTGTGGCACGCGTTGCTCCACAAGCTCTGCCGAAGAGGGGCAAACTGTAGACACCCCAATTTTGACCTAACGTCGAATTTAGGAGAGTGTCACCTCCAAGTCCGATGATGATAAGGACCGAAAGATTTGAAGTATTCCAAGCTCTTCAAAAAGTCTCCAAAACGCGATAAAATTTCACAGAAAGGAGAAAATACCAGGTATTTAGGGGAATTCGGATATAAAACACAATTTTCGGAAAAGATCTTCAAAAATAATTTGCTTTGAAAAGAAAGAAGACCTAAAGAGGGAATCTTAGCTAAAAACGGCACACGGCAGACTGCCGCGGCACTCACTAAGTGCCGCACGGCAGTCAAGGAGTGCCGGTCCGGCATTCACCAAGTGCCGCCAACATTTTCTGACTGCCGTTCACTTTTAAAGTCTGTATTTTGCAGTGCAATACGTATGCGTATGCGAATAAGAACAAAAAACTGATAAAGTAAGACTGACAAAAACGCGGCAATCCATTAATTTCTGCGGCATTTGATGAATGTCGCGCGGCAGTCGCGTAGTGCCGCGACGGCAGTCATGAACTGCCGCGGCGGCATTCACGGACTGCCGCGAAAGTTTCTGGACTGCCGCGCTGGGCAGCAGTATGCCTAATTTCAGAAAGTACATATTGTATCACCAAATGAGGGATTTACACCTGTCTTTTACTCCGAATTTACTGAAATTACCTAGGTATTTTTGTCTATATAAGAAGAGGTATCTTCATTGAAAAGGGGAGACAAAAAAAAGAAAGGGGAAACACAAAAAAGACTACCATTACACCAACATTTTTTGGAGAGAAAAAAAGAGAGTTTGGAGAGTTTGAAGAAGAGTTTGGAAGATCTTCAAAGGAGAGAAACTTTGAGGATAGTTTGGAGGTGACCCTCTAATCTTAGTTGTGTTTTCTTTCTTTTGAGCTTCTAATTTACAAGTCATTTAGTTTTTCTTGATTAAGTTTTAGAGTTTGTTAAGTAAACTTGGAAGTCCTTACTTCCTAGTTCTTTGATCCTTCTTCTATTTTCCTTGTTTATGTTTTTCTTTTGAGATTCTTGGAGATCTTCAATATCTCCTTTGAAAGCTCTTGAGTTTGATGTTTTGAATCTCATGTAAGCTTATACTTCACATGGGAGTCAAAGCTTGATCATCACTTTTTATAAATAAATAGATGGATCCAAGTCCATGCTTATGACTTGAGTCCTCTAGCTTGATGTTTCATGGAATCCCTTCTATATTTCTTTGAGACCCATGAGTATTAACCATATCTTCATCTCCAATGACCATCAAGTGGTAGGAGAAAGTATTTTGGGTCTAAACTCATTCCTATGGTTTTGATTCATCATCTTGAGATTTCATGAAGTCTATTCATACTTCATTTAAAATCTACAAATATAAAAGTCTCTAGCCTCCAATGACCATCAAATGGTAGGAGATATGGTTTGGTTTAAACCCAACTTCATGGTTTAATAGTTGGAGTTACCAAATAAAAGTTGAACTTGACAAATGAAAACAGTGAGTTCACAAACTGTTTTTGATCAAAGATTTTTAGTTCAAAATCTAACCGTTGAAATCAAGTGAAACCAACGGGAAAGTGTCAATAACACAGTAATCTACCACTGTAATTTTTGTTTTAAGGTGGTTTTATGTTTAGAAGGGTTTGATCATGGGTTTTGTGAGTCAACCACAATCTGTCCAGAGTTTCAGAATAGTTTCAGAACAGCAAGTCTATTTTGAAATTCATAAATCTGAAGTCTAATGGAGTTTTTGGGGTCTCTAATAATTTTTTCTGGGTACCTTAATGTGTTAGGAAGATCCCCTAAAAAGATCCAAGTGTTTCTCATCTTTTTGCTATTTTTAAAAAATCAAACAATATCTCTGGACAGAGAGTTGTACATCTCTGAGTGACGTCTGGTTCTTGTCCTTTTCCCGGATATTTAACCGTTGAAACCTTGATTTTCTTTTTGATTTGGAAACTAGACTGACAGAGGCATCTTGTGTCCAAAATTCATCGACATCAAACCATGGGAGACGTGCTTTTTATTTTCTTAAAGTTCTGGTCTGCTCTCTGCAATTTTCAGAATTTCATGACACATTTGACCAACTTTGTAAATAATGGCCCAAATGATTCTCTTATGACTTAGGGCTTAAACCATATCTTAATAATGATTAATTAGACTTAAATCTCAAAGCTAAATGATTCAAGTCAATGGATAAATTCATAGTTAATAGCTTACTCTTGTTCATATTCATGAATTCATGTACATTAATGCTTATAATTAGAACTAGTAATTGGATAAAGTTGGATTTCATTGCTTGCTAGGTATAAGCTAGAGAATTAGGATTGATTGTTTGATAACATATTATTATTATGTGAAGCATGTGGACTAACCCTTTGTTTTGTAGCGCTATTAAGGTATGATTTCTAGGACTCCTCTTTAGTTTATCTTAATTTCTTGATTTTATTGATTTTTCGACTTAATGTGCGACACCTTAGAATTAGGTTTTGCCTTATGTGTATATGTGATTAGAGACTCTTTTTAGGATTTTCTTTTGTTCGCATGCATTGCACGTTTACTATCGCTGCTGGATCCCGGGTAAGTTCACTTGTTCTCTATTGCATATCATATCGCTTGCTACCTGAATTATGTGGCTTTTGAATGGTATTTTGTCAATTGCAATTTTACACCCTTTGGACATGCTTTTGTGATGTATATGTATATATGTATTAGTTGAGGGCATGCTTAGATTAATAAATTTGATTAAAAGGATGTTGAGTAGAGGCCTATCGCAAGATAGGATGAGAGAGGGTGTTTTAGTCCGAAGGGCTCCTTCCTCTCTCATTCCATAATCCCCGGACCTAGCTAATCTCTGGTTTCTAAAAGATCAGTTTGCTTTTAAAATGGTTTCTTAATTCTCCTTTTAAAAATTAAGTGGCGACTCATTCGTTTTGAATTTGAAAAAGAACTTTAAAAGAAAAGCTGTGGGTAAGAGAAATTGCGATATCCATAATGACCTTTGCATACGTCACTCTTTTGAAAACCCATAGTAGTTGATTATTCAATATTGCAACATGGTCCACACAATTGATCAATATTATGGCTTTAATCAAACCATCAAGCAAACGGGCAAAGTCAGGTGACCAACATAGCCCAGCCCGATAACATTGATTTGCTGCCACTGAATTGACGTCTTGAATGAGTAATGACATGTCAAAACAAAATTACACACGTGGCCAAGCTATCACATTGCTAGCCCAGGCTTGGGCCGGATTAACAGGGCCGGCCACTTTACTAAGCCCGATCTGCATACCAGTTCGATATAATATGCCCGATCAAATGATGATCAGCCCGATTGAGTAATGGTACATATTAACTTTATGCATGTTGATATGGCACAAGGAATACCAGCTTCATGAGCTTTTGTGTCCGATGGAATAAACATACGGGGAGCCCGATAGAATTGAAATGGCCAAACAAGTCTCAAGGCCGATGGACTGTGGTGAGTACATGCACTTGTTCAGCGGAACTTCTTTATAATTAATCTAAACTGTAGCCACAGTGATCGGGCTCCAATGGCGGTCCTCATCGGGCTGGCTTGACCAAACAATCCGAACGAGATATGATATTCAGCCCGATGGTTATTAGTTTCAACTTAAAACTCACATGGCCCTACCCACCTTGAACCAGTCACTTAGCCCCGAATTAATGCAATCGGTCTCTTAATCCGATTAAAATATCTCTATCGGCCTTAAGCAAATTTTGACTTTAAAAATGTAATTTTTAGGTGCAAACACATAAATACATATTTAGGTCACTTTTTAAGTGACATAAAAAACATTTTTCCTTAAAGGGGTGCCTCTTCCAAAAGATGGCACCCTTTGGTTATTAGGCACTTATTTCCAATAGGTATCTCAATTAGACACCGATTAAAAGATAGTGACCTTTGACTTAAAGGCACTCCCCCTGAATAGTATCTTTCATATTTATCTATTATTCTGTTCATATACATTTTAAAATTACAAACTATATTAATGTATATTAAAATATACAACAATCCCTCACTAGGTTATAATATTAAAATTATTAGTCAGTAAAAGTATAAAGACATGCATACAAGAAGGTATGTTTTGATTTAAACCTTCAATTAGTGTAGATATTTCAAAGTTTAATGAAGTCTATGGTGTCTAGTCAAGTAAACCATATCTTCTTTATGTCAAAGCCAGAAATATCACACACATGAATTTATCCAACTTCTTTTGAGACTTTCCTATCTTTTAGCACTATTATGACCATGTGCTAAATCCTGGTTTCATGAATGTACCATTTACAAGAATAAACTCAAATTCTTGTTATAAGCGGCTCCACTTTTATATTCACATGGGTGAAGTTCCTACAATGTGTACCTACTACTGTCATGCCCCAGCGTAGCCAAAATATGGAAAAATTTAAAAATTTTCATCCCTGAGGCGCGTGACTGGTTAAAGTGCCGAATTGTCCATGACCAAATAATAATAACTAAACGATATAATAAAAGGATAATACCATCATTTACTTACTGGAATATATTACAAAGAGAAGTCAAAGTACTTAGCTAGTTAATACATCATTATAAATACATCAGAGTCTTATGGCTCTTGGCCTTACAAAACTATTACGAAATATATGCTAAGTCCTCTGGTTATAATCAAAAACATTTACAGAGGAAAACTGCTAGTCTTCTCTCTAACTAGCATAACCATAGTCATCTTCAGTGTAATCTTCTTCAATGTTTCCTTCTTGCGTAGCTTCATAACTTGGGAACTCCTCACCTGGATAAGCTGGACATGGGAATGTCCAGCGACATGAACGTCGTCAGCTTATGAAAGCTGAGTGAGTAAGCTAAATCAAATGGAACGTATATAGTAAAACACAATAAGAATCCATTTACTACCTTTCAACATGTCTTTTAGGATCTTTACATTCTATCCGTCGAATTATAACTATTAGCGTACCCGACTACGTATTCAATAGGAATACAAACAATTCAGGAGACCCATCTAGACGTTCTTAATACCACTACCATTCATTTCTAACATCTGACGCCATTTACAAACCCAAAGTATCTCTTGCTAACCAAACTATCTTTCATCAACCAAAACATCTTTCATCAACCACTTCATCACAAAGAACCGAAGTGTTAAGGAGTGCAAGAACATCCATTTCGTCACGAAGAACTGAAAGGAGTCTTTACTCAAAGAATCACCGCTTCGTCACGAAGAACCGAAAGCATTACGGAGTACAAGAACATCCATTTCATCACGAAGAACCGAAAGGAGTCTTTACTAAAAGAATCACCGCGTCGTCACGAAGAACTGAAAGCGTTACAGAGTACAAGAGCATCCATTTCGTCACGAAGAACCGAAATGAGACTTTACTTAAAGAATCACCGCTTCGTCACGAAGAACCGAAAGCTTTACGGAGTACAAGAACATCCATTTCATCACGAAGAACCGAAAGGAGACTTTACTCAAAGAATCACCGCTTCGTCACGAAGAACCAAAAGCATTACGGAGTATAAGAACATCCATTTCGTCACGAAGAACCGAAAGGAGTCTTTACTCAAAGAATCACCGCTTCGTCACGAAGAACCGAAATCGTTACGGAGTACAAGAACATCCATTTCGTCACGAAGAACCGAAAGGAGTCTTTACTCAAAGAATCACCACTTCGTCATGAAGAACCAAAAGTGTTACATAGTACAAGAACATCCATTTCGTCATGAAGAACCGAAAGGAGTCTTTACTCAAAGAATCAACGCTTCGCCACGAAGAACCGAAAGCATTACAGAGTACAAGAACATCCATTTCGTCACAAAGAACCGAAATGAGTCTTTACTCAAAGAATCACCGCTTCATCACGAAGAACCAAAAGCGTTACGGAGTACAAGAACATCCATTTCATCACGAAGAACCGAAAGGAGTCTTTACTCAAAGAATCACCGCTTCGTCACGAAGAACTGAAAGCGTTACGGAGTACAAGAACATCCATTTCCTCACGAAGAACCGAAAGGAGTCTTTACTCAAAGAATCACCGCTTCGTCACGAAGAACAGAAAGCGTTACGCATATCCCTTTCATTATGAAGAACCGAAAGTATACTTACAATAGTCACATTTTAACCGTATCTCTTTCGTCACGAAGAACCGAAAGAATACTCAGGAGTCACCACTTCACAACTTAACAACACATCCCTTTTCTTACCGTCCCGGCCCCCATGGCCTGGTTTACCTATCCAACACTTATCGTTGACATACACTGCTCCTGATCAAGTACAACTAGTCCGTACGTATCATGGACCGCATTCGCGTCACTCGTTCCGTAGTTTAGTTTGTTAATTACTTTCATTTATACTTTCAAAGTTACATTATATATCCGTCATTCTATTTTGTTATAATATACTTACGATGGAAACTTACCCAATCGCTATCTACGCAATAATCGTGTCGTACAACATACTAAAAGCTTGGTTATGAACTTTTAATGGTCAATACACTAGATTCGCGACAACGGAAAAACATAGCATGTAGCTCATAGATCTATAACATGAATTTGATATCAATAACCATATAGACGAAAGCCTTAACATACTCATCTACGCGATAGCACAAGATATCCATAACCACACGGGTACCGGAAAGCAAGCATCATCAATAAACACATCATAGAAGTAGTTATACAATCTGCCGGGAATTAATTTTACTATGTCGACTGAATTGATATAATTTATTTGGGCATGATAAATTGATTTGTAGATCCAACTCAAAACTAGAACATTGTATATAATTGTATTATATTCATTTACAACAAAATCTAGCTTCAATTACATTTTTGAACTACTCAAAATATTTATTTTACTTAGACATTTCTATATTTTTAGACTGCTCTGTCCTAGATTTATAGTATTGCGTTGCATGTGCATTTCACCTATCAAAGAGTCATTTTTAGACCAGGCTATAGAAGAGTTATTTGTAGATAAATGAGTTAGCTTTCTCTATAAAAAAAAACCTAGCTTCTTTATGATTTTTGAGCTGCTCAAAACGTCCATTTTACTAAACTATGTTCTGCTGAAAGTTTCTGTTTCCCAGATTTATAACACTGTGTTGTACATGCATTTCACCTATGAAGGAATGATATGTAGACTAAGCTATAGAAGAATTATTTGTAGAAAAATGAGTTAGCTTTCTCCACAAAAAAACCTAGCTTAATTCATATTTCGGAGCTACTTAAAACACTCATATTTCTAAACTACATTCTGCTGGAGGTTTATGTTTCTCAGATTTAAAGTACTTCGTTGTATGTACATTTCACCTATGAAGAAGTGATTTTTAGACTGAGCTATAGAAGAGTTATTTGTAGATAAATGAGTTAGCTTTCTCCACAAAAAAAGCCTAGCCTCATTCCCATTTTGGAACTGCTCAAAATGTTCATTTTACTAAACAGTATTCTGCTGGAAGTTTCTTCTTCCTAGATTTGAAGATTGACTTGCATGTTGCATAGAACCTCAAAATACAACATCAAACACTTTCTAAACATTAATACATACTATATAGGTTCTAAAGTGAGTTAGAATACTCACCTAAACTTGAAATTGAGCTTGGGCTTTGGATTTGAGCTTAGGAAGCTTGAACACAAGCTTCAATGGTGAAACTCCTTCTTCTTCTAACTTCTTGACTTTTCTTTCTTCTAGGAATCTTCTTGGACTTCTAGGACTTATAATCACAGCTCCTAAGTCCCCATGGTGGTGTGGATGTAAGTGTATGAGTGTGTATATGAAGGTGCTCACAAGGAAATAGAGGATCCACTCTTGATTTTCCTCCTAACTTCTCTTTTATCTCTCTATATATCTCTAACCTCCTAGCCTTCTCTTCATGTGCAGATTTTTAGGCCAAAGAAAATGAAATGCATGAGTATATGCATGGTTATATAGAGATGGTGGAGGGGGAGGTGTCTTCATGCATGTTTGCATGTGCACATGTAATGACAAGTGTCACATGGGGTGGTGACATGTGTCAATGGGGTTGTATGTAGCTTCCATGTGGTTGGCCATGGTGGGGCCCACCTTAGGTTTTGTGCCACTTTCTCGATTTACGTGTAATCGGGTATTATTTCTAAGGTCTGGGTACGGTACAGAACTAGTTTAAGTCTTATTACGATCAAGCTAGTGCGGTGCTTACAGTCTAATTACTAACACTATGACACGTCAATATCGTCACGTAATTAAAATAATATAAAGTTAGACAGTCGAATGCCAAAAGCTCAGAAACTGATATTATTAAAGAAAGAAAATTCCAGGTATTATATATTCTACCACCTATTACAGGATTTCGTCCTCGAAATCTGGACTATCTAGTCATTAAAAAGAAAAGGAAATTTCTCTCGCATTTCCGATTCCAGCTCCCAAGAAGCTTCTCTTTCGTCATGGTGTTTCCACTGAACCTTTACCAGCGGAATCTCTTTGTTTCTCAGCTTCTTGATTCCATGATACAGAATCTTTACAGGTCCTTCAATAATGGTAGCATTGTCATTTACTTCGATATCTCTGAAGTCGATCTCGTGTGCCAGGTTATGAAGACATTTCCTCAGCATGCTTACATGTAATACGTTATGAACTCCCGACATTTTGGGTGGTAATGCCAACCTGTAGGCTACTTTTCCTACGTGGTCCAGAATTTCAAACAGTCCAATGTAGCGTGGCGATAGCTTCCCCTTCTTCTGTCCAAACCTTACCACGCCTTGGACCGGGGAAACTTTCAGGTAAACATGATCTCCCACTTCAAATTCTAGGTCTCGACGTCATTTATCCGCGTAGCTCTTGTATCTACTTTGTGCTGCCTTCATTCTTTCCTTTACTGTATTGATTCCTTTATTGGTCTCATGGACTAAGTCTGGTCCCAACAGTTTTCCATCCCCAATTTTAGCCCAACACAAAGGTGATCGGCACGGTCTTCCGTATAGTGCTTCAAATGGTGCCATCCCTATGCTCGAATGAAAACTGTTGTTATAGACAAACTCAACCAACGGTAAGTGAGTTTCCCACGAACTTTCAAAATCGATTACACATGCTCAAAGCATGTCCTCCATTACTTGATTCGTCCTTTCTGTTTGTCCGTCAGTTTGTGGATGAAATGCAGAACTTAACTTCAGAGACGTTCCCATCGCTTTCTGAAGACTCTCCCAAAATCCAGCGGTGAATCTCGAATCTCGATCTGATACTATTGACACCGGTACCCCATGTAATCGCACAACCTGTTGCAGATAAAGTCGACTCATCTTCTCGACAGGATAGGTCATATTATATGCAATAAAATGGGCTAATTTGGTCAGTCGATCAACAACTACCCAAATAGCATCATGGTTCTGTTGAGATCTTGGCAATCCCATAACAAAATCCATGGTGATATGCTCCCATTTCTATTCTGGGACTGGTAGAGGTTGTAGTAATCCTAGAGGTCGTTGGTGTTCCGCCTTGACTTGCTGGCAAGTAGGGCATTTGGCTACATACTCAACGACTTCTTTCTTCATGCCTTCCCACCAGAAGTTCCTTTTAAGGTCTTTCTACATCTTGGTTCTGCCGGGGTGTATAATCATCCTGGACCTATGTGCTTCATCCGAAATGTCTTTCCTCAAACTATCTGTGTCGGTACACATAACATGGCCCTACATCTGAGTCCTTCATCTAATCCAATATTCCATTTGGTCGGATCCTTTGCTTTGGCCTTCTCGAACCATTTCCTCAATCCTTCGCCTTTCTTTTGAGCTTCGAGTATTCGATTAATGAGGGTTGGCTACACCATAAGACATCCAAAAGGTCGTCCATCACCTAACCTTGTAGTCTGAATGTCGAATTATGTTAAAGCTTCTAAGGCTTTCCATTCCTTGATTGAAGTGAGGCGATTAACCTTCGGGGTTTCCTACTCAGAGCATCTATGACTACATTTGCTTTATCAGGGTGGTACTGCAAATTAAAGTCATAGTTCTTTTTTAGAGAACAGGTATTTCAAGCTTTTGTGATCCGAAAACAAGTCAAACTTCTATCTGTTGAGATAGTGCCTCCAAATCTTAAGTGCAAAGACAATTGTAGCCAATTCCAGTTCGTGTGTAGGGTAGCTCAATTCATGTGGCTATAATTGTCTAGATCCATAAGTGATCACCTGACCATTCTGCATAAGTACACATCCTAATCCTTGATATGATGTGTCACTGTAGATAGTGTATTGTTCACCACTCTTGGGTATAGCTAGCACTGGCGCTGAGATCAACCTCTCCTTTAGTTCCTGAAAGGTGCATTCGTGCTTGCCCTTCCACTCAAACTCCGAGTTCTTTTTTGTTAGTTTGGTTAAAGGAGACGTAACCTTTGAGAATCCTCCACGGATCTCTTGTAGTATCCAGCCAATCCGAGGAAACTTCGTACATCTGATGTGTTGGTTGGTCTATTTCAATCAAAAACTACGTCCATTTTTGTTGAGTCCATAGAAATCCCATTCTATGAAACTACATGCCCCAAGACCTTAACTTCCTTTAGCCAAAACTCACACTTACTACACTTGGCATAGAGGCGATTCTCTCTAAGTGTCTGAAGCGTAATCTGTACATGCTTCTCGTGCTCTTCTTCACTCTTCAAATAAATGAGGATGTCGTCAATAAACACGATGATGAATTTATCCAAAAAAGGTCTAAACACCCTATCCATCAAATCTATGAATACAGCCGGGGCATTAATTAATCCAAAAGGCATAACTAAAAACTCATAATGCCCATATCTTGTCCTGAAAGCTGTCTTCGATATATCCTCAGGCCTAACGAGTAACTGGTGGTATCCAAATAGTAAATCGATCTTCGAAAAGGTTGTCGCTTCTTGCAGTTGATCGAATAAATCGTCTATCCTAGGAAGGTGTACTTATTCTTGACGGTGACCTTATTCAATTCTCTGTAATTGATATAGAGTCAGAGGTTTCCATCCTTCTTTCTAACAAATAGTACTGGGGCTCCCCAAGGTGACTTGCTCGGTTTGGTGAGTCCAAGATCTTTTAACTCTTGTACTTGCTTCTTTAGCTCCAGCATTTCCATTAGGGGCCATATGGTAAGGGGTCTTAGATAATGACATTGTTTCGGGCACTAGCTCAATACAAAAGTCGATCTCACGCTTAAATGGTAGTCCGGAGATGTTCTGGAAGACATCTTCATAGTATCGAACTATTGGAATTTGAACGATCAACGATTCTGAGCTTGTGGTTTCCATAGCGGCTAAGCGACTTATAAGAAAGGCAT
The DNA here is from genome assembly GCA_033977485.1 of Hydrangea macrophylla. Taxonomy (NCBI): domain Eukaryota; kingdom Viridiplantae; phylum Streptophyta; class Magnoliopsida; order Cornales; family Hydrangeaceae; genus Hydrangea; species Hydrangea macrophylla. Next base: position 39,718,862 of record CM066990.1, read on the forward strand.
CACTAGTGGAGTTGCATTGGAAACCGAAGGGTGTACTCCCAAGTACTGAAAACGTGATTGACTTACTAGCACAATCTAACTCCGCATAATACATAGTAAACGAGCCAATCAATTCCTAGGATCACATCAAACTCCTTCATTAACAGAACAATTAAGTCAGCTGGTAGGTTCATATCCTCCAATGTCAAAGTGTAATCTTTACACACTTTTCCTAGCTTAACGGTCACTCCCAAGGGTGATGTCGTGTTCAGAGCTACCTCGAGTGTTTGAGGTACTAAACCCAAACGTCGTACAATCTCAAAGGCAATACATGAATTTGTAGCACCAGTATCAAAAGCACTTTACCTCAACTAGCATATAATGCGAGTGTACCTTCCAAGTTGTACTGTCCCTTTTCATCATAGCCGGCCGCCTTAGGTACGATAGCATAGAGTCGAGCCTTACTAGCTTGGCCTTGAGTAGTAGGCCCATGATAGTTTCCTTTTGGTGCCTTACATTCTCTGCTCATGTGTCCCCTCTTACCATAGTTATAACAGATAACATTATTTCAATAATTGTCCCTGGGGACTGTGCAGTCTCGAGCCATGTGTCCGGGGATCCCACATTTGAAGCATCCATCCATGTTGTTCTCGGTAGTAGTAGTCGATACTTGTAGTGCATGAGGTACTACGTTCTTATCCCGGGGAAGTGTGGGTCCTGGTTTCTTGCTGCTGTTCCATGGGCGCTTGTTTCCTTGGAACTGAGTCAAAGGTCTTCCTCGTGGTCCGTTCCTTGGCGGGGGTGGTCGGTGTACCATTTGCTTCGGGCCTTGGCAGCCATCTCTTTCCAAACCTACCGCCAACCTGACTAAAGCTTCGAAAGTTTGATTCATGTGTTCCAATGTTAGATGCCGGAGGTGCGGATTGAGTCCTCGGTGAAACTTCTTGATCTTCTTTTGAGGAGTGTCAATCATGTGAGGTGCAAAGCGGGACAGGCGTTCGAATTGTGTCGTGTACTCTCTTACACTCCTATTTCCTTGTGTCAAATCGATGAATTCTTTCTCTTTCTGGTCCTTTTCATCGTCGGGGAAATACTTCTCCAAAAACTTCTCCTGGAAGGTAGTTCATGTCATCCTTCTTGAAGCTTCTACTCCAATAGTTGCTCTCTCGGCTTCCCACCAATCGGCTGCCGCATAAGTGAGTTGGAAAGTGGCGAGACGGCGCTTCTCTGTCTCGGGGCATTCGATTGATTCAAAGATACGATCCATATCCCTTAGCCATTGCTCTGCTTGCCAGGATTCACCGGTGCCATCGAACCTATCAGGACGCAAAGCCCTGAATCCTTCCATTAATCTGTCGCATGTCTGAGGTGGTAGTCTTTGGCAATTGTCGTTGTTGTTGCCATTTCCATTACCGTGGTTGTTGCCTATATGGTCCAGACGCTGCAGAAATGCGCCAAAGATTCCAGTAGGATCGATTCCTTCAGGAATAGGATCTGATGATCCTCCGTTACAATTTCTTCTTGGTCTTCCTGCCATTGTGCTAGTGTGCTTATGTACCTACATGAATATCTATTGGTTACTCGCAAATCCTAACCATAGATACAAGCTATATGAACAACTGGGTTATAAATAGCAACACATAACACATCAAGAATTCATATTATCATATAAAATAAAATAGTCTTCATTAATAACTCTAAATATTTACATAAGAAAGCGCGCACGCAAAAAAAAAATACATAGTAGGGTCAACGGTACCAAAAACATTTACATAGAAAAGGCATACATGTCTACTAACACGTGTTTCAAGCCTGTGTACAACTATATACACAAAAGATGGGCTACTAACCCTATTACAAGTAAAATTCTAGATATTGGGAATCCTATCCCAAAAGTCCTCCACATCCATCCGGGAGGTAATAAGGTACCATGCTAATCACAAAACTATCTTAAGATTCATATCTTAAGTGTGTAGGACAATCGGTGCACACTTCTTAACCTAAGGCTCTGATACCAAAAATCCCTGTCACGCCCCGGCGTAGCCAAAATTTAGAAAAATTTTAAAATTTTCATCTTGGACCTTGAGGCGCGTGACTGGTTGCAGTGCCGAATTGTCTATGACCAAATAATAATAACTAAACGATATAATAAAAGGATAACACCATCATTTACTTACTGGAATATATTACAAAAAGAAGTCAAAGTACTTAGCTAGTTAATGCATCATTATAAATACATCAGAGTCTTATGGCTCATGGCCTTACAAAACTATTACAAAATATATGCTAAGTCTTCTGGTTATAATCAAAAAACATTTACAGAGGAAAACTACTAGTCTTCTCTCTAACTAGCATAACCATAGTCATCTTCAGTGTAATCTTCTTCAATGTTTCCTTCTTGCGTAGCTTCATAACCTGGGTACTCCTCACCTGGATAAGCTGGACATGGGAATGTCCAGCGACATGAACGTCGTCAGTTTATGAAAGCTGAGTGAGTAAGCTAAATCAAATGGAACGTATATAGTAAAACACAATAAGAATCCATTTACTACCTTTCAACATGTCTTTTAGGATCTTTACATTCTCTCCGTCGAATTATAACTATTAGCGTACCCGACTACGTAATCGATAGGAATACAAACAATTCAGGAGAACCATCTAGACGTTCTTAATGCCACTACCATTCATTTCTAACATCCGACGTCATTTACAAACCCAAAGTATCTCTTGCTAACCAAACCATCTTTCATCAACCACTTCGTCACAAAGAACCGAAGTGTTAAGGAATGCAAGAACATCCATTTCGTCACGAAGAACCGAAAGGAGTCTTTACTCAAAGAATCACCGCTTCGTCACGAAGAACCGAAAGCGTTACGGAGTACAAGAACATCCATTTCGTCACAAAGAACCGCAAGGAGTCTTTACTCAAAGAATTACCGCTTCGTCATGAAGAACCGAAAGGAGTCTTTAATCAAAGAATCACCGCTTCGCCACGAAGAACCGAAAGCGTTACGGAGTACAAGAACATCCATTTTGTCACGAAGAACCGAAAGGAGTCTTTACTCAAAGAATCACCGCTTCGTCACGAAGAACCGAAAGCGTTACGGAGTACAAGAACATCCATTTCATCATGAAGAACCAAAAGGAGTCTTTACTCAAAGAATCACCGCTTCGTCACGAAGAACCAAAAGCGTTACGGAGTACAAGAACATCCATTTCCTCATGAAGAACCGAAATGAGTCTTTACAAAAGCGTTACGGAGTACAAGAACATCCATTTCCTCATGAAGAACCGAAATGAGTCTTTACTCAAAGAATCATCGCATCGTCATGAAGAACCGAAAGCGTTACGCTTATCCCTTTCGTCACGAAGAACCGAAAGTATACTTACAATAGTCACATTTTAACCGTATCCCTTTCGTCACGAAGAACCGAAAGAATGCTCAAGAGTCACCACTTCACAACTCAACAACACATCCCTTTTCTTACCCTCCCGGCCCCCGTGGCCGGGTTTACCTATCCAACACTTATCCTTGACATACGCTGCTCCTAATCAAGTACAACTAGTCCGTACGTATCCTGGACCGCATTCGCGTCACTCGTTCCGTAGTTTAGTTTGTTAATTACTTTCATTTATACTTTCGAAGTTACATTATACATTCGTTATTCTATTTTGTTATAATATACTTACGATGGAAACTTACCCAATCGCTATCGACGCAATAATCGTGTCGTACAACATACTAAAAGCTTGGGTATGAACTTTTAATGGTCAATACACTAGATTCGCGACAACGGAAAAACATAGCATGTAGCTCATAGATCTATAACATGGATTTGATATCAATAACCATATAGATGAAAGCCTTAACATACTCATCTACGCGATAGCACAAGATATCCATAACCACACGGGTACCGGAAAGCAAGCATCATCAATAAATACATCATACAAGTAGTTATACAATCTACCAGGAATTAATTTTACTATGTCGACTAAATTGATATGATTTATTTGGGCATGATAAATTGATTTGTAGATCAAACTCAAAACTAGAACATTGTATATAATTGGATTATCTTCATGTACAACAAAACCTAGCTTCAATTACATTTTTGAACTACTCAAAATATTTATTTTACTTAGACATTTCTATATTTTTGAACTGCTCTGTCCCAGATTTATAGTACTGCGTTGCATGTGCATTTCACCTATCAAGGATTCATTTTTAGACCAGGCTATAGAAGAGTTATTTGTTGATAAATGAGTTAGATTACTCTACAAAAAAACCTAGCTTCTTTATGATTTTTGAGCTGCTCCAAACATCCATTTTACTAAACTATGTTCTGCTGAAAGTTTCTGTTTCCCAGATTTATAACACTGTGTTGTACATGCATTTTACCTATGGAGGATTGATATCTAGACTAAGCTATAGAAGTGTTATTTTTAGATAAATGAGTTATCTTTCTCCACAAAAAAACCTAGCTTAATGCAGATTTCGGAGCTGCTTAAAAAACTCATTTTACTAAACTACATTCTGCTAAAGGTTTCTGTTTCTCAGATTTAAAGTACTTCGTTGTATGTACATTTCACCTGTGAAGAAGTGATTTTCAGACTGAGCTATAGAAGAGTTATTTGTAGATAAATGAGTTATATTTCTCCACAAAAAAACCTAGCCTCATTCCCATTTTGGAACGGCTCAAAATGTTCATTTTACTAAACAACATTCTGCTGGAAGTTTCTGCTTCCCAGATTTGAAGATTGACTTGCATGTTGCATAGGACCTCAAAATACAACATCAAACACTTTCTAAACATTACTACATACTATATAGGTTCTAAAGTGAGTTAGAATACTCACCTAAACTTGAAATTGAGCTTGGGCTTTGGATTTGAGCTTAGGAAGCTTGAACACAAGCTTCAATGGTGAAACTCCTTCTTCTTCTAACTTCTTGACTTTTCTTTCTTCTAGGAATCTTCTTGGACTTTTAGGACTTATAATCACAGCTCCTAAGTCTCCATGGTGGTGTGGATGTAAGTATATGAGTGTGTATATGAAGGTGCTCACAAGGAAATAGAGGATCCACTCTTGATTTTCCTCCTAACTTCTCTTTTATCTCTCTATGTATCTCTAACCTCCTAGCCTTCTCTTCATGTGCAGATTTTTAGGCCAAAGAAAATGAAATGCATGAGTATATGCATGGTTATATAGAGATGGTGGAGGGGGAGGTGTCTTCATGCATGTTTGCATGTGCACATGCAATGACAAGTGTCCCACATGTGGACAAGTGTCACATGGGGTGGTGACATGTGTCAATGAGGTTGCATGTAGCTTCCATGTGGCCGGCCATGGTGAGGCCCACCTTGGGTTTCGTGCCACTTTATCGGTTTACGTGCAACCGGGTATTATTTCTAATGTCCGGGTACAGGTACGGAACTAGTTTAAGTCTTATTACGATCAAGCCAGTGCGATGCTTACAGTCTAATTACTAAAACTATGACACATCAATATCGTCACGTAATTAAAGTTATATAAAGTTAGACAGTCGAATGCCAAAAATTCGGAAACTAATATTATTAAAGAAAAGAAAATTACAGGTATTACAACTACTGTAAACACTTGAGCAAATTTTGAACTTCATTAAGAGTACATAACTCATCCTCCTAAAACGTACCAGGCAGCACTGATCATCTTGGAATGGACTATAATTTGTTTCTGTGCTCAAACTGTCACATAACAGTAACTTATTATTACCCATTAAACTTTGATGTACGTTAGTGATGTGCTAGAAAAAAGGTTGGGTTACCATTACCGGTGTCTAATATAAAATCGAGTTTCAATCCTGTTCCACTAGATGTTTCTAAACAAAGTCAAAGGACTGTAGCCTCCTTTTGACTTCTATTAAAATGGTTTCACAATCCAATTAATTAGCTAGCTATAAAATTCCATATTTGATCCATTATCTTGATCAAATAATTATGTTGGCAATAAAAATTATTCCAACTATTCAACTTTTTATTTCTTATAAAAATATATCAAAGCTTTAGCACCATAGGTATTGCTAAGGCTTCTAGATCAAATCACTTAGAAGTCTCACTTTATAAAAAAATAGATGACTCAGTTGCAGCTACAACCCTATTCAAATCAGTCATTCTATTTCTCTTTATTAAAAGTCCACAAAACTTCCTCAATCTCAAAAGATTAGCCCCCGCTATAAATAGATTTCATTCATTCTTATAATGTTATGCTATTAAACTAGCGCCAAAATATCCACTTAAGATTTTTACTGCAGCATAAATTATTTTACGAAATCTACTTCAAAATTGAAGAGCATATTTACTCTCTAGTTTCTTACTTAAGAGTCTATGTGTAATTACACACAATACAAAATAGTGATGACATAACGGGTTTTCGTGCTTTTTGATATTTACATTCTTGTCACACTCATTAAACTCCATTTAACATCACTACATTGTCAAATTTGACAAGTCATTATCTAGAGCTTGTTATAATCCAATTTCTCAAGTAAGAACACTTTTCTCACCAATTTCCTTGGAACAAGTAACCATGAAATTGTTCCATCTATAATTTCAACCAAATCACATACTCATAAATTGTAGGTTATTACGTTTAATCATTATAGATTATCTCCAAAGTTACCCCATATGATTTAATCATTATATATTCCAAGGACAACAAATTTCACAAAATACGTAAAGTAAACTCAAAATTTCTGTACTTGTAAAATATTTACGAGGTATGCTCAAGTTTCATATGTTACCAACATATATCTACCCTACATTTGCAAACACAAGAGATCACATGTAAATATGAACATTTATAACTACCCCACATTTATGAAATTTCCAAGATCACGTTATTCTCTGGACTCAAGTTCACAATTAGCATCACTCCCTTGATTTAGATAACTAGATTTCTAGATTCAAATACTAGTGTAAAATCAAACAAATTTTGATTTCCAGCAGAGTACATGTGCAAAACAAAATTAAGTTGGTAACCAATTAGAAATCAGTTTCTGTTTAACCCAAACAGAGATTGATAAAAATCAAAACTATTTAAAGAAAATCAGTGTAATGTTTGACAAAAGTTTCAAATGTTGCATTGTTTATACATAGTATATCTAAAAGGTTCCATTGCTTATTATATTACACAATCAAAACACATGTACATATACATATGTATATACTGAGGGCTTCTGGTAAGGACGTCTGCAACTTAATAAGTTGCGGACTTTTGTTTCAGCCGTTGGATCCCCTTTTCATTAAGGGTATTATAGTAATTTCGTAGGATCCAGTGGCTGAAAACAGAAGTCCACAACTTAATAAGTTGCGGACGTCCTTACCAGAAACCCTCTGTATATATATATATATGCTCGATTTACTGTATAATAGGTTGCACCGTATTTACTAGGCACTGTATACCTTAAACCTTTACATAAGTTGTACCGTTTCCGTAATAATTCAAAACCAAGTTCATTCTTTGAGGAAAATGATTTCAAAAGTGCACAGTCCTATATGTAATTTTGATCAAATATTCAAATCAATTTCAATACATGCATTGTTTTGTAATTATGACTTAAAACTACACAAGTCTTATAATTATGACTATCAAGTCTATGTTGTTTTATAAAATGTTGTAAAACGTTGAATGTAGTATACCTACTTGTTAGAATCATGATAGATTATTAGTCTAGGTTCATGTAGCTTTCGTACTTTTACCAAGCATGATGTCCAGATACATTGTACTACACAAGTTGTACTACTAGTGTAGTACATTCGCTTTCCTTTCTTAGCTTCTCCCTTAGCCTATATAATGGCTACCTATTGTAATGATATTTACACCATTCAATACATAATTCATAGTATTGTCTCACTCTTTCTCTTTCTCTCTTATATATTCTAACATGGTATCAGAGCTATAAGCTCCTGGATCTTGGCTACAACTCTATCATATTCCGCTGCCACCGGCGGGTGACGATTATGTCACTCGCCGGACCTCGTTCAAATAAATATCAACCAAACAACCCTCACTGATCAACCAACCAAAAAAAAAAAAGACCCTTGATCACTATCATCATCATTCTGCCACAAGCCCAACTCACCCCTGCCACAACACCATCATTTTGCCTCATCATCATCAAAGTGCCACAAGTCCTTGATCATCCAAAGAATCAACACCATCACCCCCAATCTGCAGTCACCAACCCAATCTGCCGCAAACCCCTTGATCACCAACCCATTCATTCTATCATCACCAATCATTACATCATCACCGATCATCATCAACCCATCCCACATACCTCACCAATCATCTCAACCCTCACTAACCGGCCTCTTTATCGGACCTCTTGATCGGCCGGATCTCTACCTCATCTACCCGACCTCTCTATCGGACCTCCCAATCGGCCGGATCTCAACCTCACCAACCGGCCTCTCTATCGGACCTCCCGATCGGCCGGATCTCAACCCTCACCAACCGGCCTCTCTATCGGACCTCCCGATCGGCCGGATCTCTACCTCATCTACCCGGTCTCTCTATCGGACCTTCCGATCGGCCGGATCTCAACCTCACCAATCGGCCTCTCTATCGGACCTCCCGATCGGCCGGATCTCAACTCTCATCAATCAGCCTCTTTATCGGACCTCCCGATCAGCCAGACCTTCGTCTATCATCTCCTGGCCACCACGGAACCTCTAGCCACCACTCTCTCAAGCATCCTCTACAACATGACCATCAACCGCACCATCCAGCTACCTCCAAGACGACTTCATGATTCAGTTTTCAAACTCAAGTTGTTTCCATTTTCTACCTTGAGTTTGAGGGGGCCTGTTAGAATCATGATAGATTATTAGTCTAGGTTCATGTAGCTTTCGTACTTTTACCAAGCATGATGTCCAGATACATTGTACTACACAAGTTGTACTACTAGTGTAGTACATTCGCTTTCCTTTCTTAGCTTCTCCCTTAGCCTATATAATGGCTACCTATTGTAATGATATTTACACCATTCAATACATAATTCATAGTATTGTCTCACTCTCTCTCTTTCTCTCTTATATATTCTAACACTACTAACTCACTGACATATATATATATATCAATATATAGATGATGAAGTTAATTAGTATACGCACCTTATATTTAACAAAATTGTTGTACCTTATATTTAACAAAATTGTTGTATACGAACTCTTCAAAACAGAAGAGTTCCAAACCAAATTGCAATAATCAACGTAATATGTTGAGGAGCCAAAACAGATTGTGAAAATTGATCATCAAAATCCTGAAACAGTTTGTTATGTCTAATTCGTCTTCTATAAAATAACTCTTTAAAATTGTTGGGGTCGAGTTGTCATGGAAGAAGAATCAACAAATAAACATAAAATATGTAAGGCTTTGAGGCGTGTTTGAAACGCTTTTTTTTTTTAAAGATTATTTGCCCCCATTCACAAAGAGTTTGCTACAGGGTTCCTAGCAAATCCCTTCCAGGATACAACAAAACCTGAAAAATCTATCAGATAGCAATTCTGAAGATTTTTAGGAAAGCCTGTAAAAAAATTAGTTTTTAACTGACACATGAAATGATATGAGAGAATATGTGCTTAGTAGATTCATATATATCAAATGCATAATACAACTTATCTTATATAGACCACTTGGTACCTCTTTCAAAAGATGACGCCCTTTAGTTATTAAGCACGTATTTCCAATAAGTATCTCAATTAGACACCTCTTAAAGAGTACTGACATTTGACTTAAAGGCACACCCTTAAATGGTGTGTTTCTTATTTATCTATTATTCTCTTCATATATATTTTAATATTACAAACTATATTAATGTATATTAAAATACACAACAGTTTGAATTTCGTTTTCTATTAATCAAAAAAGTAAAAAAAAGATAGATTATAACAAAAGAAAAGTAGAGAAGAAATAAAGAGCTCTCCTAAAGCATAGTTACTTTAATATACCATACAAATGAGGTGGTCTGACTTTTTCCTCCGTTATGAATTGATATATTCAAACATGACATAGGTTTACATCTAAATATCTATGTATGCAGTCAGGTTATAAAGAAGACGTCCTTTTTTTATTAAAGAAAGTGCTTCTATTTTAGTCGTCAGATCGTGTTTTCATTGAGGGCAGTTTTGTCATTTTATAGTTTTTAAACACCATCTAACAGTCAAAACAGAGGTCCTCTCTTTAATAAAAAGAGATCGTCCTCTTTGGAGAATCTTTGTCTATGAATGTACACATTACTATTAAGGACCCAAGTAAGCACAATAATTTGATATTTTTATTTTTATTTTTTATTTTTTGAATTTGAAAGCCCAAGACCGAAAGAAAGGGGGAAAAAAAACCTTGAAAGGCTGAACTGTTTGGTAGTGATCCTATAATATATGACCTCGTTTGGCTCCGTTAATGGACAGCGCAAACATGATTAATTTGACATTAAAGTCGCGCATTTGTCATATATTGTTATTGCAATCGGCTGCAATCACACTGTAGTGTCCTTTGCCAAACAGGCCCACATATACAAGAACGATTGATCGTTGCCACAAAAAAAGTTAAATTCAATGATACGACTTATAGGTTTTAGTGTTAAAATATTGTACTATGTACAAAAACAAATGAATCTTTTTTTTTTAATTTTATTTTTAAAAAGATCGTTTTGTAGTTTTTTAATTTTTTTCTTTCTCAAAATAAAGTGATTTAAAGTTACAGCTATTTTACTTACCACACTTTAACGATAACACAATATAAGATGCATGATACATCTTCAACCACCGTCTAAGTACCAATTAAAGAAAAGAATTGGGAAAACCGGAAAAGGCATCAAAGCATTATTGTTAAAAGGGAAGGAGAAAAGAGAAATGGCTAAAGTAAAGTTTTTTGTTGTATTATGAAAAAGATCCACCCACAATAAATCAAAAAGTGCATAGCTCAGGACATTACTCGGGTTGGTGGGATGTCATTTTTGGGGTGGATCTAGAGCATCGATACAGGGGGTTGATGGAGGTTTGTAAGGGGCTTCATGGAGATAAAAACTAAGAGGGAGGAGGGCTTGACATAGGTTGCGTATATTTTATGTAAATGATATAAACTAATGCTAAAAAAAATCCTAAACATTTAAGAGGAAGGAGGACTTTTATAATTAGTATACAAACATAAGAGAAAGGGAATTAGTATGACAATTTTAAAATATCAGGCCAGCTAATTGTAATTTTTAGGGGTGCTAACTATAATTTTTTTAGTACAAATGTAAATTTTTTTTAAAACCTGGGGGCTCTTGCCCCCTTGTCATTCTGTGCGTTTGTGCACGCACCCCTGCGTCATTCTGAAACACAATTTTCAATTTTCAATCCACAACATTAGTAAAGGGACACGTTCATGCCGATGCATGCAAAATTTAAAAAAAAAAAAAAAAAGAAAGAAAAAAAGGTGGAATTAAAAGAGAATAAGAGAAAGTTGGAATGTATTTTCTACCCTATCACAAAGGAAGAATATGCCCTTTAAAAAAGACAAATTACACAAACACCCCCTCAATGCCTCTGTTTCAAACACCTTACTAAAAACAAAAAAAAAAAAACTCAACAACTAATGGGATGTCCGCTATCTTCTATAAATTCTACTGGTGTTATAAAACAAGTAATAAAATTATAATAAACATGCATGCAAATAAGCAATTAATGACACCAATATTTTCAGGTGGTTCGGCAATTTGCCTACGTCCACTGCGGAGGGGGATCACCTTTGATTATTGATTGAACCTTTACAAGCAAAGCACTAACTTCTCAATATATCAAAAACACTAATGATATTTGTCACTCTCTCCCCCTAATATTTCTCTTGCTTTTCTTCTCTCCTTTTCTTCTTCTTTTCAAGTCTTTTTTCATCCACACTTTCTTCTTCCGATGAGTTCAATTTATAGGGAAATAAATTGTCAAAGACATCATCTATGACATCAAATGGAATTGACATTCACTAATGCTTGTATAGACATCCACCATAATTAAACACTATGGACATCCACTATTAAAAGTGGCATTATTCATAACACTCCCCCTTGGATGTCCATTCACTGATAATATGAAGTAGTCGCTTTCTCCCCCTCATTGTCACATGAGTAATTGCTACATGAAACTTCTTTAAGTTTGCGCATTCCAATATTGTGTACTAGTTTCTTGAATGTTGCAGTTGGTAGTGCTTTTGTGAATAAATCTGCGAGATTATCAATAGAACGTATTTGTTGAACATTGATTTCACCTTTCTTTTGGAGCTCATGTGTATAGAAGAATTTTGGTGAGATGTGTTTGGTTCTGTCTCCTTTGATGAATCCCCCTCTGATTTGTGCAATGCATGCAGCATTATCTTCATATAACGTTGTCGGTTTATCTTTGATCGAAGATAAGGCACAAGATTCCTGAATATGCTGGATCATTGATCTCAACCAAATACATTCACGACTGGCCTCATGCAGTGCAATGATTTCAGAATGATTTGAAGAAGTGGCTGTCAATGTTTGCTTCACAGATCGCCATGAGATGGCAGTATTGCCACAAGTAAATACATAGCCTGTTTGAGATCGAGCCTTGTGTGGATCAGAGAGATAACCAGCATCGGCATATCCAACTAATGGTGATTTGGATCCTTTTGAATAAAATAATCCCAAATCAATTGTACCACGAAGATAGCGAAAAATGTGCTTGATACCATTCCAATGTCTTCGAGTTGGTGCTGAGCTAAATCTTGCAAGCAGATTGACAGAAAAAGCGATATCTGGTCGGGTACAATTTGCCAAATACATAAGAGCACCAATAGCGCTCAGATATGGTACTTCAGGACTGAGAAGTTCCTCATCTTCATCACAAGGACGATAGGGATCCTTCTTTACATCAAGGGATCGGACTACCATTGGAGTACTCAATGGATGAGCCTTATCCATGTAGAAACGTTTCAAAACTTTCTCCGTATATGAGGATTGATGTAAGAGAATTCCTTCAGGGAAATGCTCGAGTTGCAACCCAAGACAAAATTTTGTCTTTCCGAGATCTTTCATCTCAAATTCCCTTTTCAAATAATCAGCAGTTTTTGTGAGCTCTTTGGGAGTGCCAACAAGATTAAGATCATCAACATATACTGCAATGATTGCAAAATCGGAATCTGATCTCTTAATGAAAACGCATGGACATATGGTATTATTTATATATCCTTCTTTCAATAGATATTCGCTCAAGCGATTGTACCACATGCGTCCGGATTGCTTTAATCCATATAGAGATCTTTGCAATTTAATAGAGTACATATCTCGTGGTTTTGACTTACATGCTTCGGGCATGTTGAATCCTTTAGGGATCTTCATATGTATGTCACTATCTAGTGATCCATATAAATATGCTGTAACCACATCCATTAAGCGCATATCAAGTCCTTCAGACATTGATAGGCTTATCAAAAATCGAAACGTAATTGCATCCATTACCGGGGAATATGTTTCATCGTAATCGATGCCAGGTCTCTGTGAGAAACCTTGTGCTACAAGTCGGGCCTTGTATCGCACAATCTCATTTTGCTCATTACGTTTCCGTACAAATACCCATTTGTACCCAACGGGACTTACATCTTCAGGTGTAGGGACTACAGGCCCAAACACTTCCCGTTTTTCTAATGAGTTTAACTCAGTTTGTATGGCCTCTTCCCACTTTGGCCAATCAATTCTATGTCGACATTCTTCCACATTTTGTGGTTCAGGATCCTCATCACTTTGGGTGATGTCTAGTGCTACTGTAAAGGCAAATATGTGATCAATGACCGTGCCATTACGATCCCACATATTTCCAGTGGACATATAGTTTATCGAGATCTCTTTATTCTCAAATACTTGTGCCTCTTCATGGGCTACTTGTTCCTCTCCAGGGGAACCCTGTTGACCAACGTTGGATTTATCAAGTATTTCTATAGCGCTCTTTGAGATCTCTGTATGAGTTTCCACTTTGTTAATATGTCCTTTTATTTTCCTCTTCCGAGGAACCTTATCCTTTGCACCACTAGGTCTACCACGTTTCAATCGTGCCGTAGACTCATCTACCGCTGCACTACCAGATTGTCCTCTTGGGACTTCAATTCTTGCTGGAGTGTTTACAGCCGGTATATGTGATTTTATCACTTTCTTTGCATTAGTGAATGCATCAGGCAATTGATTTGCAACCTTTTGCAAATGAATGATCCTTTGAACTTCAAGTTCACATTGATTGGTGCGAGGATCAAGATGAGACATTGCCAATGTATTCCAAGAAATTTCATGCTGAGCTTCAGGTTTCAGCTTTTCTCCCCCTAATGGTGGGAATACAGTCTCATCAAAATGACAGTCTGCAAACCGTGCAGTAAAAAGATCACCAGTTAGGGGTTCAAGATATCTTATTATAGATGGTGAATCAAAACCAACATAAACTCCAAGGCGTCTCTGAGGACCCATTTTTGTGCGTTGTGGGGGTGCAATAGGAACTTGCACAGCACAACCAAAAACTCGTAGATGGGAAACATTAGGTGGTTGTCCAAATACAAGTTGTAAAGGGGAGTATTCATGATAAGAAGTTGGTCTAATCCGAATTAATGATGCAGCATGTAATATGGCATGACCCCAAGCACATGTAGTCAGCTTTGTTCTCAAAAGTAAGGGTCTAGCAACCAACTTGAGACGTTTGATAAACGACTCAGCTAAACCATTCTGTGTATGCACGTGAGCAACGGGATGTTCAACATGAATTCCTATTGACATGCAATAGTCATCAAATGCCTTGGATGTGAATTCCCCAGCATTATCAAGACGTATAGTTTTGATAGGAAAATCAGAAAATTGTGCTCGTAATCGAATTATCTGAGCAAGAAGTCTGGCAAATGCAGCATTACGAGATGAGAGTAAACAAACATGCGACCATCTAGTTGAAGCATCTAGTAAGACCATAAAGTAGAAAAATGGTCCAGACGGTGGATGAATAGGTCCACAAATATCCCCTTGGATACGTTCCAAAAATACTGGGGATTCAATTTTCACTTTTGTTGGAGATGGTCTCACAATCAATTTTCCTTGTGAACAAGCAGTACAAGGATTATCACGAGGTAAAAGGATTTTCTGATTTCTTAAAGGATGTCCATTTGAGGTTTCAATGATCCTACGCATCATAATAGCTCCAGGATGACCAAGACGGTCATGCCAAAGTCCAAACACTTTTGGGTCAGAAAACTTTTGGTTCACCACAACATGTGATTCAATAGCACTTATCGTTGTCTGATACAATCCAGAGGAGTGTGCATGAAGTTTTTCCAAAATATGCTTTTTGTTTGAAACGACTTTAGTGATGCAAAGGTACTCAATATTACCCTCGTTAATGGTTTCAACGTGGAATCCATTTCGGCGGATATCTTTGAAACTGAGCAAATTTCTTCGGGATTTGCTAGAGTATAGAGCATTTTTTAAATGAATCGTTGTTCCTTTTGATAAAATAATGCTTGCTTTTCCAGAGCCTTCAATGAGACTGGTAGTACCAGATATTGTGCTCACATTAGCTTCTGCTAATTTCAAGTTCCAGAAATATCTCTGGTCTTGAAGAATGGTGTGTGTAGTTGCACTATCAACCAGACATATATCTCCATCTTTCATCGTACAATCTATCAAGTAATAAGATGCATATATTATTATAACCAACAGAAACTGTTTATACATTATTAAGAAAACAAAGATATAAGCGGAGTACAATAAGGCAATCTAATACATTGCATAGTTGTTCAGCCCAGATTCGTTGTTGTTTAAGCAATCAATATTAGCATTAGGGTCGACCAAGAAATCAGCAACATCCAAGTGGGTTATATCCAATGGGTCATTATGGTCTGCAAAATGTGTCTCTATCTCTTTTTCTTTTCCTTTTAGTGATGCTTGATAGAGATCTACTAAGTGTTTTGGTATATGACATTTACGCGACCAATGCCCTTGCATGCCACATCTGTAGCAACCATCTTCGTCTTTCTTGACAGCTCTTTGTACACCTTTGCCTTTAGCATTTTTGTTCCACTTCGGGTGGTAAGGTGTGTTGTTCTTGTATGGATGATAACCCTCACGATGCCAATGGTTATTCTTTCCTTGGTTACGGCCACGATTCTGACCACTACCATGATTACGACTATGATTATTTCCACGACCACGACCATATCCATGATTTCCCCCACGTCCATGCCTATGTTTATTGTGTGGAGTTGTATTCACTTCAGGGAATACGGTTCCATTTGCTTCGGGCAATGGTGTCGAGCCAGTGGGGCGCATATTATGATTTTTCATCAACAATTCATTATTTTGTTCCGCAACAAGAAGACATGAAATTAATGCGGAGTACTTTGTGAATCCTTGTGCTCGATATTGCTGCTGCAGGAGCACACTTGAGGCATGAAATGTTGACAATGTTTTTTCTATCATTTGAAGATCAATGATAGTTTCCCCACACAACATCAGTTGAGAACTAATTTGAAATAAAGCAGAGTTATAGTCTCTAACTGATTTGTAGTCCTGGAATCGCAGGTGGATCCAATCATATTTAGCTTTTGGCAAAATGATCAATCTTATGTGTTCAAATCTTTCTTTTAAATTAGTCCAAAGGATAAAAGGATCCTTGACCGTAAGATACTCATTTTGTAAACCTTCATGGATATGGTGGAGAAGGAAAATCATTGCCGTAGATTGATCTTCCTCTAACTTATCTTGATCTTGTACTAATCCATTATTTTCTTCTACAACAATTTTCCAAAGTTTCTTTGACTTTAGTCGGATTTCAGCCTGGTGAGCCCACAACAGATAATTGTTCCCAGAAATGTCCAAAGCCACAATATCAAGTTTGGCAAGATTTGACATATTGTAGAACACTATATATATAAAAATAATAATATTTAGAATCTAGTAAATGCATATGCATGTAAATAAACATGTTAATGTCAAGTAAATAATGCAATACTACAATATAAGAATTTCCTCTTCGGGAGGATAATTAGTTTGATTCTCCATAATCTCTTTAAGAGACTAACTCTTCAAGAGTATATGCATCTACAAGTAAAAATAGATATATCTGTACGTATCTCTTCAGGAGTATAATAAGTACTTCTGCAGAAGTTTTATCTATTACCTCTTCAAGAGGTTCAATTTTTTTTATTTTTTTTATTTATTTTTTTTTTTTTTAACTCTTCGGGAGCATTTAAAATATTGCCTCTTCAAGAGGACTGTCTAATTACTTCTTCAGGAAGTTTGTAATAAATTCCTTTGATCAAGAGGAGTTTAAATTATAACCACTTCAGGGGTGTATATATGTATACATATATATATTATATATGAAGACAGTTAAGTATAAGTATAATCAATAAAAATGATATTCTTACCCTTTGATATGATCAACCCAGTTGGTACAGGCTCGTGCTGATAACGTGTTATAAAACAAGTAATAAAATTATAATAAACATGCATGCAAATAAGCAATTAATGACACCAATATTTTCAGGTGGTTCGGCAATTTGCCTACGTCCACTGCGGAGGGGGATCACCTTTGATTATTGATTGAACCTTTACAAGCAAAGCACTAACTTCTCAATATATCAAAAACACTAATGATATTTGTCACTCTCTCCCCCTAATATTTCTCTTGCTTTTCTTCTCTCCTTTTCTTCTTCTTTTCAAGTCTTTTTTCATCCACACTTTCTTCTTCCGATGAGTTCAATTTATAGGGAAATAAATTGTCAAAGACATCATCTATGACATCAAATGGAATTGACATTCACTAATGCTTGTATAGACATCCACCATAATTAAACACTATGGACATCCACTATTAAAAGTGGCATTATTCATAACAACTGGGATATTGTAAATATGATGTTATTGCCACTGTTCGCAGCTTCTTTACTGGAGGTTTTATTTTAAAAGATCTGAACTATGCCAATATTGCCTTGATCCCAAAAGTAAAAAATGCGGTGTCCCCAAATCTCTTTAGGCCTATTAGTCTCTGCAATGTAATTTACAAAATCATTTCCAAAATTCTTTCAAATAGGCTAAAGCCTCTTCTCGAGAAAATCATTTCCCCAATGCAGTCTGCTTTTGTCCCTGGGCGTGTCATTCATGATAATACCATTATAGCCCAGGAAATTGTTCACTCCATGAGACACAAAAAAGGAAAAGAGGGTCTTATGGCTATTAAATTCGACATGGAAAAAGCTTATGATCGAATGGAGTGGGCTTTTATTATTAAGGTGGTAAAATGCCTTGGCTTCTCTGATCTCTGGTGTAATTGGATCGAACAGTGTATTTCCACTGTTTCTTTCTTTGTTCTTATCAATGGTAGTCCTCAAGGTTTTTTTAAACCTGAACGGGGTCTTCGCCAAGGAGACCTCCTCTCACCGTTTCTCTTCATTATTTGCTCTGATATTCTCTCCAGGATTATTCACAGAGACTCTACACACGGTCTGATCCATGGTATCAAGGCGGCCAGAAATTGCCCCTCCGTCAACCACCTCCTGTTTGCAGATGATCTTATTGTTTTTGGAAGGGCCAACCCGGATGAAGCTAGGGATATTTTAGATTGCCTGGACCAATATGGTAAGTGGTCGGGTCAGAAAATCAATCTCTCCAAATCCAGGCTTATCTTCAACAAGAATACATGCCCAGATATAGCCAGATCCATCAAAAGAGAAATGGGTTTGAGGAAAGCTACCACAAATTCAAAATACTTGGGCCTTCCTCTGTTGGCTCAAGGATCCAAACAACAAGCTCTTTTGGATATTCTGGGAAAGGTTCAGTCCAGACTTCAGGGTTGGAAATCTTCTCTTCTTTCTCAAGCTAGCAGGGGCACTCTGATTAGATCGGTCACGCAAGCAATGTCAGTCTATGCCATGTCAGTCTTCCCCTTTCCTTCTAACTTATGCCTTTTGATGGATAAACTGATGCAAAATTTTTGGTGGGGACATAATTTGGAGGAAAAGAAGAAATCTTTTTATCTTAAAGCTTGGGACTCTATCTGCCTTCCCAAAAGATTTGGGGGCTTGGGTTTGCGCAGGATGAAAGATTATAACAAGGCATTACTATCAAAACTCGGGTGGCAGATCTTATCCAAGGCAGACAAACCGTGGGTCAACCTCATTCAAGGCAAATACCTTCAAAAAAATCATCTTCTCTGCTCTCCTAAAGTGTGTAATTCTTCGTGGGTTTGGCAAGAGATTGCCTCTTCTCTGGCGCCCCTTCTTACCAAAGGAACTTGTTTCCTTCTTGGCAATGGATTGAACATAAATTTGTGGGATGACCCTTGGGTTCCTTCTTTACCAAACTTTAGGCCTGTCCCAAGACAATCTACCCGGCCCCCAATCTCTTCCGTTAAAGACCTTTTCAATATTGATGAAGGGGGTTGGAATCAAACTTTGCTTAACCAAAATTTTCTCCTAGATTCAGTCGAAGCCATTCAGAAAGTTCATATCCCGAATTCCGTTCGTGTTGACTCTTTGAGATGGCTCCCGGATAAAAAAGGACTTTTTTCGATAAAGTCTGCTTATCTCACGGATCAGAAATCTAGAATGGTTCCTTCTTTGACTTTTCCTACGATAAGTCGGAATCAACTTTGGAGTGCAAATCTGCACGAATGCCTAAAGACTTTCCTTTGGAAAGTGGCGGCTGATATCATACCCACTAGGTCAGTTTTGGCCTCACGCTTCCACATCAACAACCTTCGCTGCCCTCTCTGCGACCATTTTGTGGAGTCTCCGGAGCATCTTTTCTTGGTTTGTCCAATTGTTCGTATTATTTGGAGATCTTCGAGGTGGCCTCTGGATCCCTCCTTGTTTGCAAATTCTGGTATTCGACAATGGATCAAAATGATCCTTTGTCCTTCTCAATTTTTTAGCATCCCTCGGATGAGGCAAGGGACTTTACTACCTTTGCGTCCTTAGTGATGGTCCAAACTTGGAACCTAAGAAACAAAGTTTTATTTGATGATGTCAAGGTTGATATTCGTCTTTGGGTTGCCCAGACCATCTCCTTGGCAAAGGAGCACCAATTACCACCTAAGTTAGTTCATCTTTCTGCTAGAAACCTCAAAGAGGGCTGGACTCCTCCCCCTTCGGACTGGGTAAAGGTGAATTTCAACATCGCAGTTCGGGATCATGCCATAGCTCTTGCCATAATCTTTCGAGATCACAAAGCAAAGGTTCTTTATGCACAATCCTAGTTCGAGCCCCCTTTGGACCCTTCTCTGGCCGAAGCAAAGGCTGCTTTTTTTGGTATATCAATTGCGGTGACTTTGGGCTACAAGAATGTTATTTTTGAGGGCGACTCCTTGGTGGTCTGTCAACTCCTTACGGACTGGAGCTTTAAGCCAGATTGGGCTTTCGAAAGTTACATTTTGGATGGGTGAAGTCTGCTTGCTTCCTCTTTTGTTGGTTGGAGCTTTGTTAATATTCCTAGATTGGATAACTTTGTTGCTCACAATTTAGCCCAGGGCAATGTCTTGTAATTTTTTTTGCGCCTATCCCGGTTGACGTGATTCCTCTTTCTGTGTTCGAGGAACATCCTCAAAGGGGCTGAGGCTTGTTTTGTTTGTTTCCTTGTTTTAATGCAATTGTTTCTTCCAGCAAAAAAATAATAATAATAATACCCTCAACTACTACATTTTTTTTCTCACTAAACTCCTTCAATTAAGATTGCTGTCCGAAAAGTTAATTTTTTTGTATCGTGTGACCAACATATAATACAAAAAATGTTAACTGTATATTTTATCTCTCCTTTTGAGCTGTTAGAAATTTTAGGCAAAATTAACCTTTATTGTACACATAATTATCCTTTTGTTATACACAAAATTGTAGGCAATTTTGTTATAAAAGTTTCAACAACTCGAAGGAGGGGCAAAAAAATGTCATGTTATTCACACTTTCGTATCATCCGCTGGTCACAAATACAAAAGTGCTCGTTTAATGGACAACGTCCTAACTGAAGGGGTTTTAGTGAAAAATGGTGAAGTTGAGGAGTTAATTTGTAGCATTTTGTTTTCGAGGTATTTGAAAAAGGTGAGAGTTGAGGTGTGTTAGTGTAATTTTTCATATATATAAATATGCATATTATATAGAATGAGCAATTCTATCTACACCCACCTACTTTGCTCTCTACACCCAATTTCTCTCTACACCCATTAACATAAAAACATAACAATTTGCTTTCCACACCCGCCTTTATTTCCAAAATAACCATAAACTTCCAATAACACTAACTTTGTTATTCATGTACCCAATCTTTTTTCACATCTTTCTATCTCGCATCGCTCCCTGTAACACACCATCCCCTCTGTCATGTCTCTCTTTATCCCTCATGGAATCACAATCAGCAAAAGAATAAGCCAGGCCCTCAGAACAACCACCCCCCCCCCCCCCCCCCCCACACACACACACACACACACAAACAAACCACCAAAAAAAAAAAGACGAAGAGGAACGGATCATATGAACAAGAAAAACACTGCTTGCAATTCAGTTTGTCTTTATTGAATAATATTATTTGATCAAATCTTAAATAATTAACAATTAGAAAATGAATAATTTAGTTTGTATTTAGTTCTTCTGACATATCAAGCACCTATGCATCAAGAGCCCTTCTTGGAGATAGTGCTTCACACCGCTCCTTTGTTTTTATAGATCTCATCTTCCTCTTTGTCATGAAAATACACACTACTACGCCTCTCTCTAATCATCCCACCTTCATCAAATCAAACGATCAACTACCTACCTAACTATGATCGATGACCGTATCGCTGCCCCTTTCTTTCTGAGTTGGAGCAAAACCAAACGTAGATTGTCCTGCTACTTTTTGTCCTCACATGTAATTTCACAGAGGGACTAAATTGTAATACAAGAGTTTTCTTAAATTGTGGGTACTAAATTACTAATAGAACCAGTCATATATAATATAAGGACAAGACTGCAGTAAAGTTGTTTCAGTACATTTCGTTAGGTTCTTCTCACATAAATGCACAATTTCAAAAAAATAGTTTTAAACAATTACAATCTTAAAAAAATTATTTAAAAAACTATGACAGAAATCTAACGAAATATACTGAAACAACTTTACTGAAGTATTGTCCTATAATATATGTCCAAACTTGACCTTACGCAAACCGAGAAGATGCATGTATGGCCAATGCCAAAAGAGCAAGTAGGAAACATCCTAGAATTCCTCTAACAATTTTTAAAATAGTCTTTTTGAAGATTGTATTTTTTTTAAAGGGTAAGTCTATTGTGAAAAGCTTCTCATATGAGAAGGCAGGTTTTAACCGTTGGATGAACATCTAACAATAAATGCATCTCTAGATTCCTGGAAATTTTAAAGCTTGATGCTCATCCAACGGTTAAAACCCGACTTCTCATATGAGAAGCTGCTCACAATAGTATTGCCTATTTTTAAAACTATTTTTTTAAAAATTGTGCATCTATGTGAGAAAGAACTTAAGGACATATACAAAAACAACTTTACTCAAATCTTTCCCCATAATATATGTCAAGTTTTGAGCTTACGCAAGCCGAGAAGATGCATGTTGGGCCAATGCCAAAAGACTAAGCAAAAGCATAGTGGGAATCCGGCACGCTTTACATCAAACTCTATTATCAACCATAAAATACAAATATAGTATGTGTTTTAAAGGCCACCCTGGAATGAGTTTTTCCCTTTTATATTTCATTATCTTCAATTTTTTACTTCCTTTTAAAAATAGAATTTAATTAAATATCCACTCTTTAACTACAATAAACATACACTCTGTGCATTCCGTTTTTGAAATGAAAATGATGTTTTACTTATGAAGGGTAAGGATTGTAAGTAGGTGGTTGGCGGAATCTCATCCAACATCATGCAATACCATCTGGATATTTTCGTTATGGGTTTTGTTAATATGTGCCCTTAGGACAGATGTTAAGCTTCCAAAAATAGAAATAAATAAGGAAGACAAACACTGAACCCCACACCGGACACTGAAACTCACACTATTCCCTTTATTTATTTATACTTTTAGACCCTTAACATATGCCCTAAGGACACATATTAACAAAGCCCTTTTTTCACCAAATTTTATGAAGTAGTAATTTTGCCAACTACATCATCACATCTATTGGAGTTAGGGTGGTGTGAAAAAACTAATGGACGGAACTGATTGGTTTTAAAAAAATAACTGAAAGCTTAAAAATTAAATGAACCAAAAAGAGAGAGAGAGAGAGAAACTGACAAAATTGATCCTACCGACCGTGTATGATCGGTTTTCAAGCAAAAAATAAAAAATAAAAACTGATCGAACCATTTACACACCTAATTGGAGAAGAGTTTTCGGGGACAAAGGTGTCATTTTGATAATTGAGAAGGATAGCACTCCAATTAACACCTCTATGGGAGAAATCTTTTAGTGAGATCATCACACCACATCATCATGCTGATACAGTGTGACAACCCAACAATATGGGTCCATGAGTTCATTTTTTTTAGGTGGGTATGGTAAGTAATTGCTGAAATTAAAACATATTATACCCCCACTACTTGTTATGTGCCCAGTTTCATTAGAGACTACGTTGTTATATGGGATTGAGACGTCATCTACATATAGTTTGATGACATGATTTGACGATCTCACTGTGTAACTTTTTATACATCGGAGATGCTCAAGAGACTCTAATTGCAGAGGCACTATTGTAATATGGTTATTGTAATTAATAATCAAACGAGGTAGTTGAAATATTTAAAGTTTAAATCACATTTATTTATCACTAAATTTATGCAAGGGTTTTCAGTCATACTTCCAAATGTCTTTTTGTTTATACCAAATGCTAAACATTTTAGCCATATAGGTACCTAGGATATTTTCTAGACAAAAATGTAGCACTGCAAAATTTGGCCATTTCTCCCCTCACAAAAAAAAAATAAATAAATAAAATTGTCAATTTCATTTCTGCACATCCATATTTATTATTTATTATGTTATTTGCCTTGTTGTAATAGCAATTCTTTAATTGGGGTCAAATTGTAATATTTTATAAATTCAGGAATACTTGCAATGTGCTTTCAAATCTGTATTTTCAAACAAGGTGAAAATATTTACTTTTGATTCAAATTACATTTTTATTAAACAGGAAAGTTATTTCTTACATTAATATAATTTTTCTGTATTTTTGGTGGTGATCACCGCGCGCCACGAAAATACCAGTTTATGTTTAAAAACTGTCAGCGACGCGTTGCACATCTACAGATTTGGATTCCCCAACAATCGGGAGACGACATATGCTTTACATGCATTTAATACATGTAATCCTTGGGTGGACCTGTTTGGGAATATTATATGTGTGTGTGTTAACTTAGTACCATAAGTTATTTTTCCAAACACTTAAAATGATTTCCTAGACTACTTGTTCTTGCCTTGTTTGACAATACTTTAGTACTAAAAGCTAGAATACCCAAACACCCTCTAATTGACCCCTAGTACTTCTATATGGCTCCTACGTACAAATTGATTTTGTTCAGTAAACAAGGGAGAACTTGGAGCCCAAGTTCATCAAATTTGCCTTCTTTATAAACATAGCATACAACACATAATCTAGAGTTCTCCAGACAGAAAATTCAGAGAGAAAAGAGAGAGTTCAGAGAGTTTACCTTACAGAATATATTTCTAGAAAGAGAAAGCTCAATCCACCATAGCCAAGCCCAAGAGGAGTTCTTATTTATTATTCTTTCTCAACTCATACTTCAACCTTGTACCACAATGAGTATTACTAACTCACTTAGAATGTAACCTCATGCTTAATTTCTGTTATATTAGTTAAATTTTGATACCACCATTGTTGATTTGTCCATGGAAGCTTTAGCTTGAAAAACATGATTTTTCAAACGTAACCAAAATCCGTTTTCTTAGATAAATATGAAAGATTACAATCTCTAGAGGTTGTATTTAAAGTATTGGAGCTTAATTCATTCGTTTATGAAAGTATATTAGAATTGAAGTTTTGTCACCCCTTGATTTTTCGTAAAATCTGAGAGCTACGATTGAAATTAGTTAAAACCGATCGCGTATTAGCGATCCTTGCAGAAAAACGGAGAGAACCATATATTACAAGTCATGGTTACTGTTAGGTAAAAATCGATGAACACACACAACACAAGATACACGAAAACAAAGAAACAACACAAAGATATTACGTGGTTCACACAATCAGGATGATCGTGCTACTCCACGGACCACGGCGGAAAGAGAGAGAGATATTTTATTAATCCGCAACTGCCAGGGTTTACAAATGACGGAGAGAAGGTATTTATACAAGTAATCATTGACCTAAATCTGCCAAACGGGCCAGGCCCAGAACTGCTCTGAAAACACCCCAAACGGCTCCGATAGGCCTGAAACTGATAAAAAAATAGCCCACAAAAATTTTTCTTCCTGGCGCTGTCCCTGGACCCCGCAAGGGGCGGCCTCCATTATGCGTAGGGGCTTCAAGGTCAAAAGGTGATCAGTCTCCACAACTTAACAGTTACATTCAGATTTCAAAATGGGTAAAAAAAATAGGCTTTAAATTCGTAACGGGGGAGAAACTGCTGATACCAATCGTTTGGCATGTTTATCAATTACCAATCGATTGGCATGTGTTCCAATCGATTGGCAAAAAGATTGGCATTTTTCAACACTAACGACTTTTAGTAAAACGGCCATAACTTCCTCTAAAAAGCTCAAAAACGTGCACTGTTTGAAGCGTTGGAAACTAGACTCAAAGACCTTTCTTTTGATATATAATTCATGCACAAAAATTATATCTCATTTTTTAGGACATTGCTTCAAAGTAGACCCACTTGTGTTCTAGTAGCGATAAAAGCATATTAAAGTATTATTTGATTAATTCACTAGTTGTTTCATAT
The DNA here is from genome assembly GCA_033977485.1 of Hydrangea macrophylla. Taxonomy (NCBI): domain Eukaryota; kingdom Viridiplantae; phylum Streptophyta; class Magnoliopsida; order Cornales; family Hydrangeaceae; genus Hydrangea; species Hydrangea macrophylla. The sequence goes on from CM066990.1 coordinate 39,744,810, forward strand.
AAGATTCGATTTCTTCTCGTATATCCATAGTTATCGTTCCCAGTATTTTATATTCCTGTATTAAGTCACATGTCATTCATGTGGAGTCAATTGTACATGCATGGTGAGTGGTGGTCAGTGTGAAAAAGAGTATGTGGTTGAGATTGTGTGTGCACACTCCCTGGTATTGGTGTACCAAAGTGTGATATTACGATATTGCGGCTAGAGTGTCTTTGAAATGCGACGGTGACAAAACTGGACACTCCCTGGCGCCCATGGTAGCGCTAAAGTGTGTGACGCTGACTTGGACATTCCCTGACACCCATGGTAGTGCCAAAGTGTGGCCTACTTGACACTCCCTGACATGCGTGGTATGGTCAAAGTGTAAGGCATTGGACACTCCCTGGTACCCCGTACTAAAGTGTGAGGCAAATTGGACACTCCTTGGTACCCCTGTACTAAAGTGTGGTCATCTTAGTGTTGCAAAGATACTAGAGTGAGAGAGTGGGTTGATGTGTTGTCGAGAGAAAATAGTCGGTAAGATGAGATTGGTTGCATTATTTTCCATACACTGTCACATGTGCTATAAATTAAAGTTTACTAATGTTATCATTGCTGTTTTTAATGAGAACTCACTTCTATATTGTTAACTTGTTAAATAATAGAACCGTGAAAAATGGAAAACAGTAAATAAGTATGTTTTACATTCGAGCATATGTTTTTATTACTCACCAGCTTTAATAAGCTGACGGCGTTGATGCACCCTGGACATTCGTGTCTACGCTTTTCAGGTTATGATCGGGCTGAACATTATGACTATGTAAACTAAGAACAACTACCCGAAGAAGAATTTATTATTATATGTTTTTAAGTTATGAACTAAAATTGTAATAAGGATGACTGTAATAAAAAATAGATATTATTTTATTTCAAGGCGGGTTGTGCCTTTATTTAACCACGTGCTGTAATAATTATAATTTTGGAAAAATTTTGTAAACCTTGATTGTTCTACTCTGATTCATATTATTTTATATGTACGACGTTTGGGACGGAAACGATCCTTCAAACTGTCGCGACCTACGGGTCCATAAAGGAAATTAAACTTTTTCCATGTTTATGCTATGTCGGGGCGTGACAACCACTCTCTCTATAACTTTATGTGGTATGTATTCTTTATGAATGACTTCCTAGAAGTCATTGTGGGTCCAAAAGTCCCAACGGACTTTCATATAAAGGCAAACACTTAAATGCGCAAAACAAACAATGCCTTTATTAGTGAGACACAAAATGTCAATAAAACAAAACTATTCAAACATAAAACGAGCTAAGTAATCTCATGTGCTCTACATGTATTTAATATATCTTTATCAAGAGCCCTTTTGTCATGGGATTTGCAATCATCAGATCTGAACTATTATGCTCAATGACGTCCTTGCTTCTTAACTCACTCTGTAATAGCAAGATACTTTATGTCAATAGCCTTGTATTGGTTGCCATTTCAATAATTAATATTGCAACCAAATTATCACATTATATTCTTAATGGCTTGGATATCAAAATAATACCAAGACCTTGTGATAAATTTATCCTTAACCATATAGCCTGTGAAGTAGCTTCAAAACTTATTGTCCTTTGTTCCTTATAAGTACCTTCTAAACTTAATGATAGGTACTGTATTTATGTTGAGTTTTTCTAAAACTCTTTAATGTAAGGCTTACGAGACAATATTCCTAATGTCCTTTAATACATGTCTCCATGAGATCTGTACATCCAATGACATAGGAGATTTTACTAAAGTCCTTCATTTCAAAGACTTAAGAAAATAAGTGATTTATGTAGCAAACTTAAGTCAGTGATTGCATGTGAAAAGTTATCCACATCTAAGTACTCCCACTATCTCAAGGCATATAAAAGTATTCATAACATCCTTTTGTTAATCTTTATGAAGTCGTGAAACCGTAAATACCATTGAAGAAATCCATATAGGGATGTAATTTTCTAGCAAATCAAATGACTATCTTTATGATAACAAAATCCCAATTCCCGTGTATACGCTTCCCTTAGGATCTCATCTGCTTTCGCCTTATATAACTTTAAAAGAGCCAATATTGCCACGAATTTCTAAATAAGCCCTTTCAATAAACTAGATAAAAGGAGCTATAGTAGACAATGTCTTCCTTTGAATATTGCTATGACATCATACCAAACATTTTGAAGTTTCATTAGTCTTGACATATAAAAACTAGATGGGATCAATGTAAAGTTTGACGTCAAAGTCCAACTTTATCAAGCATACAAAGAAATCAACAAAAATGCTTAAATTTATAAGATGTAGACCATATGTTGACTTTCCTATATGGTGGCTCTTGAATTGATTAAAAATCTATCTTTACTCACGAGTATCGTATCTAAATCTCATGATCCTCCCACTAAAGTCAACATCTTTAGTAAATTTAGCATTACTAATATCAACAATTCTAAGTGTGCACAAAGAGCTTACCGTATAGCCAATAGAATGTCCATTAACTATCTTTAGGCCGAATTACTTAGAATATCCATTAACTGTCTTTAGGCCGAATTACTTTAGTTTGTAGATTAACAGGACAAGTCTTTATGTGTAATTGAATTAAACTAGATTCCATCATTACCTTGACTCAAATAACGTCTAAGGAATGACCTTATATGGAACTATGTTTAGGACTTACACTTGTGTACTTAAAGGCTTATTCCACAAGGCTAAGGAAGAATCATAAGTTTACGAAGTATACTACTTTCCATTTCCATAAGGGTATAGTTTTCACCTTTTCTGTTACCCATTTTATGAGACATAGTATACTAAGTAATAATACCCTCTTCCGCACACAGACCCGCTCTTTGTCCTATATTTGCGTCTTGATCACTAAAATATTTCCTTCCATAGATCTTTATAGTCACTTCCTTTCTACACACTACTAAAGGTACCCACTACCTCATAATTACCAAAAAGAGGTAGAGATGCATAAACCAGAAAAATCGTCGAATGAAATAAAAATATCTTTGACTATTTAGACAAAGATAGAAATGGTTCATAGATGTTATGTGTATGATTCCAAGAACTTCATAGCTCCTACTTACACCTTATTGGACTTGTTGGTCTGCCCTTTCTTCATGCAGATTGCACAAGTACCAAAGTGGGAAGAAATCCAAAAAGCTTTTAAGGCTCCATTGTTAACCAACCTCTTGATTTCCTTTAAGGGTCCCAATCTCCAATCCCACGGTGTAGAGGTGAACTCATCAATCATGCTACCTTAGTGCCAATATCATCTTGTAAGCTTAGGAAAAAATCATTTAAAGATAGGATCCAATGCGAATGTAAATTAGTGACAAAGATCCCAAAATCAGTGATAGAAAAATCATTTTGGACTTGCAAAAGCAACATAAAATCCAAAATTGTCAATTTTGAAAGAAACCAAATTTCCAAAAATGTTTTAAGCCCAAAATAATTTTCAAAATTTGTTGGTTAGCGAACACATTCTATTGTTTTAAATGAATATATGTTCACTTTCCATTGACTACGTTAAGCGGAAAAAAAATGAAATATAATATTGGCAATATGAATTGTAGCTCCTGAATAATTCACAATTTAGATGAACATCAAGCAATGTGGAATCATACAGTCCTAGAACTTTTGCACTTCATGCCTGATAGCTAGTTTATTAAGGTGTTTGTTAATGCCTTATTAGAATTGACAAATTACCTTTATAACCCTTATGTAGTTCTATACTCACTGTATTGTGGGATAAAATATTAAATGTTCTCACTCAAACGTGATTTGATGAGCATTTAACTTAAGTGATTACATCGTTCCCACTGTTTATAGGCATTCTATACTCACATGGAACTCACTTCTGTGGATACAGGAAGCTTCACACAGCTCACTAAATTAATTGAGTCCCACTCACCCTAATATTAAAAGATTTTGTCCAAACATAAAATTACTACAAACTCACTTAGCTTAAGAAAATTCATCATTCAAATAAGAGATTAATAACTATAGTAACCAAGAACTTACATTGATCAAGTAATGAAGCAATAAACTTAGTCTGATTTGACCAATGTCAAGTTCAGTAGCAAGTCTACACCTTCCTGTGGGTAGAGGTTGCAACATGTATTAGACTTACTAATTTATAATAAAACTAGTAGATTATTCTGATATAAAGAAGAAAGGAACCTATACCTGTGGGTTTAGGGAATCCAAACTTCTAAATGTTCAGTCCACTATCTTATCACAACTAAGTCATTTGAAGTGACAACACTTATGATAACCTAATTGCAACATGGAATACCATTATATTATTGCAATAACTATTAAATTTAATGTGATCATGACACCGAAAGATAACACATGATGATGACTTAAGATGCTGTGTCTACACTTATGAAAACATGATGTTTTTACTCCTAATATTGTAGAATCCATGGGTCCTTTAAGTTCATGGTGATCTAATAGTATAGATTAATGATAACATTCTAACACTTTTACCCTTACGTGAACATGTTATCAAAAGGTTACCCATCAATATACCTTAAGGTGTTGTGGCTACTCTTAAGACAATATGATGTAACTTTACTTTAATCTAATTTACTTAATACCATGAACCAATACTTGTGTTCGTGTCCAAATAAGCTTTAAAAAAATTCCATGCGACTTTATGTGATCAACATTTCTTAAAAATCACATACATACTAACACATTTCAAGATGCTGTGGCTATTCTTAAAACATGTGATATCCTTATGATGGCCTAATTCATTATAATGAACGAGTCCTTTTGTTCATATTTAGGATAACTTTAATAGACACAAAGATAATTTTAACCTTTACATGATCACGAAAAGCAAATATCGACAAGTCCTAGGATGTTGTGGCTGTCCAAAGACAATTTGAAAAATTGAATTACTAGATGTTCATTATGATAATTCCTCGATGCACGATTTACATATATAGTAATAGTGTATTTTATGACTTTAATCTTTATGTGATCAAAATCTAAGATCACTTATTTATGTCTTAGGGTGCAGCGGAGTATTCCCAAGATCTTATGTTATTATAAACAAAATCTTATGTTCATGAACATTTAAAACTTTCCAATAATTTGGAACAAAAACATTTATAATTTTCTAATAATGTGCAAATAAATCCATAGAAAGTTATGGCACTAAATAGCACAAATATATAAGTTACGCACCAAGAACAAATTATCCCCAAGTAGCATGCACAAATAAACAAAAAATTCAAATGTGCAGTAGTGCTTTATAATCACTTAAAAGTAGCTCAAGAATATTTACTTTCACATGTACAACCATACAATACTCAAAACTTTAGAGGCATAGTTGATAAATTATGGTGCCCAAATTGTACGTTTCTAGAGTCCTTGGTAAAAACTTTTAAGACTAATACTTTAGGGAAATTCTATAAATATTGCACTAGGATGTAGAAAGAAATTAATCTATAGACATCACCAAAGATTTGAACAAATATAGAAAATAAATTATCCTTTAATCACATGCACAAAGCACAAGAATACATAGATGTATGTGACAGTGCCTTAGAATGTGCTATATAACCATAAATATAAATTTTAAGGACAACAATATAGGATCCAAAAACTTTAAGGGGGTATTATTGTAATTTTCAAAACTTTGGAAAAAATAGTAAATACCCAAAAATAGGCCCAATCTGTCAATGACTTGAATTATGAGTCCAAAATATATGTAGACAGAACTTGGGGGGCCAAAGGAATTAATCTTAGACCAAACTGTAAATATTTAAAATATTATGGATCCAACTTTAATTATTTTGAAGGATTTTAACATCATATTGTAAATATGACTAAGTTAAAGCACTATACATCATCTCTGGAACAAATAATGAGCTGATCGTCAAAACCGAGAAGGCTCCTTTTTTTATTTTAATTTTTTAATTTATTTTTTTATTTTTTAATACTAATAAAAACAAGACATTATGAACACAAGTCATCATAGGGTTTTTAAGTCCCACAAAATTTAACAGTTCTAGATATAAAATATGTCGCATTATATGCTGATAGACTCATTAGTTGGATTCCAACAAATACCAGTTTTGGCGGCAGAGGAAATTTTTTTTTGAGCCTTCAACGGTACTGTATATGTAAAACAAATGTCCTATCTATTCGTTCCCAAGATCTGAAATAGGACTTGAATTTCTTATGAGTTTAACCTTCTCTAATTTATGCAGAAAATCCTCCGATCAAATTCGTAATCACATGTCTAATAATTTATGCTAAACAACACAGCTTGAAATCTGGCTTTGATACCAATTGTAAGCATTAAATCAAATTAAAGTGTCCAAGAAATTTACCTTCAACCATATGGTTATAGCACGGATGATGAGAACGGACTCCTACTTGATCACGAATCCGCTTTTTGATTATGAAAGATCCTCCATGACCCTTACACAATTTGGTATACTGTATGGTGAGGGATGAATATGGGTTTCCAGTCTATTGTTCTGTATATCATCTGTAACGATGGTTGTCACAGGCCGTATGTGTTTAAATGTACAACTTTTTACCATCAAGGAAGTTGGAACAATCCTAAATACCACTTAAAATATAGAGTAATATTTGGGACACAACCTTCATACAACTTTCATACAACCTCCCTAAAAGATGTGTCTATCTCTCTCCTGTGATGTCACTGGACCCCACAATGACACAGGAGAGAGATAGACACATCTTTTAGTGAGGTTCTATGAAAGTTGTATGAAGTTTGTGTCCCAAGTATTACCCTAAAATATATTCTGTAGAAATGAGATTGGGTTATTATCTCATATTTTATCACAAAAAAGATGACTATGTCAAACTAGGATAATATAAAATACTTAAATTAGAAATTTGGTATTAAATCACACATTAGGAGAATTATTGGTTATGAGACACAAGAGAAACTTTTTTAGTAATAATGACATTATTCAGTAAGAGTATTATATTAGCTCTTTTGACCAGTTGACCACATATTTTTTGGAAATACTTTACCCTCATTTGCATTTTTCATTTTCATCTCTCTCTCTCTTCCATTTCTCTCTCTATCTCAGTGGACCATCAACCACCTCTCTCTCTCTCTCTCTCTCTCTCTCTCTCTTAGCACTGACCACTATCACCGTCGTCGCCACCATAACCCGGCCTGATGATGGTCGAATTAGAGGATGATTTGGTTAATGGAGGCGATGTTGAGAGTGAAGCTGATCAGAAAAGAGTTACAGTTGAGAAACAAGTAGTAGAGGCAATGGAGAGAGAGATTGAAGTGTTGGATAAAGCTTGGAGATATGTCTCCTCCGACCACCACCAATTTCAGATCCACCACCACTGCGACCAGATCTACCACCACCGGGACCACCACGAGCAGATTCAGGACCACCACAAGCCAGTGCACAGCAAGCATTTTTCACTTTTCTGTGAATTTTCACGAACTTTGTGAAATTTCACAACTTTTTGGTGGTTTGAGATATTTGTTTTGTGATCATTGTATAAAAAAATTTCACAACTTTTTTTTTTTTTTTGGGGATCAATGTAGCTTTAATTTGGTTTGTTTCCAGGTTGTGAATGCTCTATTAAGTTGATCTGAGTTTTCAAAAAAAAAAATTCTACTGGAAAAATCGTGTCAAGGTTATGGATTTTTTTGAGAAATTTCACAACTTTTTTTATGATAAATTTCATAACTTTTTGGTGGTATGATATGAGAAAATATGTTTATGATCATTATATGTTGATCTGATGGTTTGGTTGGGAAGGAGGTCGATCAAGTGAGGTCATGGTGGTCGTCGGAAGTAAGGTGAGGTTAATTGTGGTGGTGATCGCTACTAGTGGTGGTGGTGGTGGTGGTGGTCGGTGGAGGCAAGGAAGGTTGTGATGGTGGTCGTCGGAGCTTAGGCGAGGTCGCCAGAGGTCAGACAAGGTCACTGAAGGTCAGGCGAGGTGATGGTGGTGGTCGCCGGAAGTTAGGCAAGGTCGCCGGAAGTGCAGAGGGTAAAACACTTGGTGTATGGTCGGTGGAGGCAAGGAAGGTTGTGATGGTGGTCGGTGGAGGCAAGGAAGGTTGTGATGGTGGTCGTCGGAGCTTAGGCGAGGTCGCCAGAGGTCAGACAAGGTCACTGAAGGTCAGGCGAGGTGATGGTGGTGGTCGCCGGAAGTTAGGCAAGGTCGCCGGAAGTGCAGAGGGTAAAACACTTGGTGTAGACCAATATTAGGGATAGATTTGTCAAAATACAAAGGAGTAGACATAATCTCAAATATTTTTGCTAGTTATACCAAAACTACTATACTTTCCTTAAATTGGATTAAATCCTAATTGCCCTATGTAAATAATATTTATTTTATAAAATATATGGATCCACACTATCATACGTTTACATACTATTCTACTATTGTATTCCATTATTGATGCTTAAATACATATACACCAATGAAAATCTTTTCTTTTGGAATAATGGTGAGAGCAATCCACCAGCAACTCAAGACCTAACCACCAATTTAGTTCAATGTATTTTGACCACTCTTTAAAATGTGGGTCTTCATGGGCTAAAGCACAAAGGGCAAGTCCAGTCAAGCATTAATTGAGTTCACATGGGATCAATGGAAGGCATTAATCACCGACTAAATAAAAATACAAAGCTGTTAATTTAGCACTAATGACATGGATTAGTGTGGTGTAGTTGTTGGGCTCAAATGCAGCAAATCATATTGAAAAATCTAACAAGAAAAATAAACAAGATCGCAAAGATCTGTGTGTTCGATCAGCTTAAAAGCCCAAGTCCAAAGACAGAAGAAGTACACAAAGTTGCTTAAAATTAATTTGGCTATGCGTCAAAAGAAAATTGATTAGAAGAAGTGCACGGTGCGCAATTAGGCTGTACTCTCTTGATAGATTTTGTGTGCTGCTAAATGCATCCACTAAAATTCTCTTATATACATATTATTTAAATAGGAGTACATGCAGACATAGGGGAGACGCACAATACCTAGGACTCAACAACATGAAACTATCTTAGCATCCCCTGCAATGGGGCAATATTGAACCGTTCTTTCCAATACTGGGTACAATGAATATTTACTAGTCCATTTGATCTTGATTGGAGGATGTTGAAGCGGTTTCACCATTATTAAAAGCGATCCTATTGCCACTTGTGTTTGACAACCGTTTGGGATCCAAAATTTGGGAAGCATAGCATTACTTTCTAGGAAATTGTAAAACTTTAACAAAAGTTACTCTCCATAGAAAAAAAAAAAAAAAAAAACCAAAAATTACTCTAGTGTACATGATTAACTTTTCATCTGACCAACACTTCATTGGAAAAAAAAAAAAAAAAAAAACCTGGCTTGCTAAAAAATGGTTCAATTAAAGAAGCAGGGTATATATCTATTAATAATATATTTGTTTGTGAAGCTAGCACTACTCTTACCTATTACAACTGCAACAGTTGAAAGAGCAATTTCTGCAATGAAAATCTTCAAAACTTTACAACGTAATTGATTGAGAGATGAGTTTATGAATGATTGCTAGGCGCGTTTATTGAGAGAGACTTTTTTTGTAACTGTTGACAATGAAAATGTCATTCAACGTTTTTTGATGTGTTGTTGTGTTAAAAATATTCTATATTTATATATAATATATATTTGATTTTGCCATATTTGAACACCACGGAAAAAAATTATCTTTCATAGTCGTCATCTTCGCTGCTCCCTGTAAATGAAATTCTTGAATCCACCACTAATTTTACCACATGGCCTAGCAGTTATGAATGGTATCAGATACCACTAAATATGGTATAGCTGGCAAAGATTTTGAAAACGAAATTTGGGATTCCAATTTGTGTCAGCTGCTAATGTCATTATGCTGGACCAACGTAGTGAGTGGGCTGAGCCCATTATATTTGGAGGAAGCTCTGATTCAAATAGATGATAAGAACCATGAAGATGCCCTAAGATTATGGCTTCCTTTCATAAAACTGAAAATATTAACTATTAACCACTTTCATTAAGTGCTGAAATTTTAGTATTAAAAATTTGAATTTAAGGATACAATAGTCAACAAATAACTTGTATTAGATGACAAGTAAATTACATTCAGTGATTTTTTCTTTTTAAGTATAATTTTCTTACTTAAAGTTTTCAGCAAATTTTGGCTACTTTTCAATTAAGTGGTGAGCAATTATGCTTTACAAACACACTGGAAAAATACCAGTAATTTAATTGAGTTGCAACCTATATGCGATAATTTTGCTATATCCTCTCTCTATAAGATAATTTTAATAATACATTCTAGGGGTTGAAGATGATGTACCATACATCCAGTGATGTTTGGTGCTAATGATTGTGACTTGGTGCTAAGACGTTGTACCATTTGAATTCCTGTGGTTTTCAAAAGTAATGTACCTTTCAAAGTTACAACTAATTGGTACCAAGGTGCAATATTTTAGCACAAAAGCGGTGCCAAAATGTTATAACTTGAAATTTATATTACGTTATAAACCAGACATTTTATTATCACCAGTATGGTGTCAAAATGTTACAATTTGGAATTTATGTTATATTTTAAGTCACTAGGATTTACCTAACCACGTTGGTGTCAAAATGTTGCAAGTTAGAATTCATGTTACGTCCTAACCCCTCTGATGTAACATATCCCACAAAATGATTATAACTTTGAAAATTACCTTATATTTGAAAATTTTTATTTTTCAAATTGTACAACATTTTAATATTAAGTTACAATGTTTAACACCAAATTGCCTAAGACGTGTGATTGATCCTACTAAACCAGTAGGATGTACCTGTTTGGGCCACAAATAATCTTATATTGAAAATGTCAGTGGACTTATGGTCATTGAGATGATGTGGCAAATGCCCACGTAATGATACTTAAAATGCAATTGCACAAATGTGGCAATTATGCTTTTTAGTGGAAGTTACTTACCCCATTCAGCACATGACCACGAGAGATGTGGTATGGAATTAGTAAATGGGAGGAAAACTATTCTAATGTTCTGCCTTGTGCATTAAAATGGTTACAAAGGCAGCTTCTAAGAATTCAAAAGCAAGACAAAGTGAAGGAATGATCATCATCAATGATCAACAACGTGGTCTAGGCATTTTTATCTTTATTTTCCTTTCTTATTATAGGAGTAGATTTTAGATGTAATTCTTCTATATCCATAAGAGAAGGCGTGTGTTCCCCTTCTTCTTCATATTGTAAGTGGAGGCGCACTTTGCCACCTCAAACAGTGTATTTGTAAGATGGCGCGTGTTCCCCTTTGTTTGCATCCAAAAAACCGTCAAAGGTTTTTGAGCCCGAGCCGCGTGAAATTGGATAGAGGTGAGGGCGAGCTAGGGAATATATGACTCATCGGACTTAAGTGGAGACTGTAAGCCCGAAGGTAGGCACCACGCTGTTAGGTGTTGTGATATGAGCCCGATTAGAAGGATGGGCATGGATGATGTTAATCGGACATTGGAATAACACAACCTAATGCAACGTAAGCCCGATGGTGGATTAAAGCAGCATGGAGGCCAATCGGACACCGTGTAATGAAAGATGGCTGTATCAGTCCGATTGGGCATAAGCATTTGTACAAAGGTAATCGGGCATGAGAAAAAGCATTGAAATGGGTAAAGCCCGAGCCAGTTGGAAGAGGTAGCTGACAAGGCCGATGGAAACAAAGGGAAGGCGGCGCTATTTACAGTTGTCAGGACGATGTCATCCCAGATTTTTTGGAAGCAAGAGTCCGTTTAAGGAAATGATCTGATCACGTCCAGCTGGATTTAGAAAGTTAATCCCTAAATTAAAGGGATTGATTCAATCAGAATTTGGATAAGGTAGGAGTCAAAGATTGGGTAGGTTTCTTCAACCATCAACCAATTAGTCACGCAGCTTGAGGCGTAAGCTAAGGAGTACTTTCCTAATCCGGAGTCATCCATGGCCGCTATAAATATAGCAGGCAGGCCAAGCAATCAAGGCACTCCGCGTCATCTCGAAAACAACATCCACACTGCATTCGAAGCGTTCAAAGCATTCAAGCCTTTATGTTTTTAGCATATGGCAAATAGGTCTGCCCTTTTTTGTTATTTCTCTTTATTCTTTTGGATAATCAGTCTGCTCTGGTTTGTTCTTTAGATCTGTTTATTTTTCCAAACACTTAATAAAATCTTCGTTTTATTAATTCGTTTGTGATTGTTTACCTGTTAAACTCGACATTGTTTAGCTTGTGCGCTTCAGTACTGCTAAAGAATTTATGGTGAGGGTACTTTCCTACTCACTACACACAATCACAGGTTAGAAGTTAGATTCATAAAGTCTTGTGTATCACTCACACAAGCGTTTAGGAAATTAGTTTGCACGCGCACACACACACACACACACACACACACACACACACACACAGAGCCCGTTTGGCTCTAGCACGCCCGCGCAAATTAACAGCAAACATTTTTGGCACGTCCGGTGGGACCCACAGTGTCAAGTCATGCCTCCAAAGAAAGACAAACAGACAACCAAGAACGGCCAAGACGATTCTCCCATGGACCCACCTGTGGAGGAAAATACCGGCCATTCTCCACAGGACGGCAGTGTCACTCTTGAGGTAATTTCGGAGGCCATGAGAGCGAACGTTGAGCCCATGTGACAGGAATACAACACGCTGATAGGTTCAATGGGTAATCTCAAGGCTGTCATCAACCAGACGGCCGATGTTCATAAGAGTCAAGCTGACCTGGTCATGGAGACAAGGACCACTCACATAAAATTGGATCGCCTGTCGGACATGATTGGCAGGTTGATAGAGACCTATAAGGCCGGAGGTAGCAAAGAGCAAGTTAATGGATCGGGCTCTGGCACATTGCTTGAGTCCGATAAGCCGAAAGACCCACCCTACATCTATCCGAACCTTAGGGAGGGTAGTGGCTCAAATAAGCAATCTGAATCACAGACTGGAATGGCTAGCGGATCGATAGTCACCGATCCCAATGGATCGGCGGCACCGGGTTTTGGTTGATCGACAGGCCATACCAAAAGCTCAGTCGGCCACACACAACCTCCAGATCACGCTACTGGGGAGCAAAGAAACAACGGTGGGTTTTGGACCCATCAGGCCAATAACAATCAACAGCAGTTGCCACCGCCGTTAGTACCCCCGTTGAGGAAGACTGGAGAGGCCAACGTAGGGAGGAGTTGGTAGTGGCCATACTGTTCACTCTCTCTGCAACCCATCAATAGGGAGGAGTTGGTAGCGGCCATACATGAAGAGTATGGTCCGTTCATGAGAAGACTGGAAAGGCCGACGTACAGATGGCCATATCCCCCTGAAATTGACCAGGTCATATTTCTTCAGGGGTACAAAGTACCAAATTTCACTCTGTTTTCTGGAGAGAGTGAACAGTCTTCGGTGGAGCATATTGGCCGTTTTATTGTTCAATGCGGCCACGTGGGCAGTAGTGACCTATTAAAGTTGAGGTTATTTCCACATTCGCTAACGGGCATGGCATTTTTGTGGTACGTCAATCTCCCCGCCAATTCGGTGCAAACTTGGCAAGGGGTGGAGGAGCTATTTCACGGCCAGTTCTATAGGACTGAACCCGAAACATCGCTGGCAGACCTGTCCAGGATGATGCAGTTAGTAGGAGAAACTATAGAAACTTACATAGCCCGTTTCCGTAAGGCAAAGTATCGGTGCAAGACGGTTTTGCCTGAGGAAGAATATGCTAACATGGCTATGGGGGGCATGTCCTTTGAACTTCGCAAGAGGTTTGAAGGAACTGACTTCTGTGATTTATTCGAGCTGGCCACGCTGGTCGGTCGGTATGAGTGCATCCTTTTAGATGAGCAGGAGAAGAAGAACTCGTCCAAAGGGACGTATTCTAAGGACCCTAATTATGAGGTCCACTTGGCGGAGTGTGACCTCGAAACAGAGAGCGATATGGCCGAGTTGATTTGTAAACGGCCAACTGTATGCAACGCCTTGAGTAAACCAATCAACAATAATGCTGCTGCAAAGAAAATGGCATTTGAGGCGGGAAAAAATTATACTTTTGATATAACCATGGCTGATCAAATATTCGATGCCTTATTGGCCGATAAAGTGATCAAGCTGAGTGAAGCCATCGGATCCCCAAGACCGATGTCCTAAAAAATAAAGAATACTGTAAGTGGCACAATTCCTGGAAGCACTCCATTAATAATTGCATTATTTTTCATAATTTTATACAGGAAAATGTGGAGAAAGGAGTTTTCAAGTTCTCGGACAAGGCTATGGGGATTGATGCAAATCCGTTTCCTCAAATCACCGGCACCAATATGGTTATGCCCGATTTAACCAAGCTTTCAAGGCCAAGGCCAAAGATAGACTTGACCGACAGGGAAATGGTGCCAAAACAGAGAGAAGGGAAACAAATCGCCATTTCGGCCACAGATAGGCCGAAAGTGACGATACATGACCTTCAGAGAAGCTATTAAGAGCGTAAAGAGAAGGGCCACAAGGCCGAGGAAGAAATGGCTAGGTCCAGTACCAACAACTTGATAGCAGATCTGCGACGACAACTAGAGTTCATCGAACAAGGCCTTTGCCCAAGATGCAAGGCTGATATCAAAAAAGAGGTTTCAAACCCGAGTAAGAGGCCAAGAGGCCATGAATATCGGGAGCAAAGCCCGAGAAGATCTGTATATGAGAGGCTGTCACTGCCTTGGAAAACTCAGGCGAAGCCTGAGTGGCGGGCAAAACCTTCCTTGGCTCCGCAAACTGGCCTAAGTGAATCTGGCCGATTGGGGGTAAGAAGTACCCAAATAATTCTAAAGTCTAAGCTGCAAGCGAAGGCATCAACCCCTAACAGGAGTCCAAGGATTGTGTTACCACCCCGAATGGAAGATGGGAAGTGGCATAGGGCTGTACATTCTAAATTCCCAACACGGCCACAATACAGCAAGTCTCAAAAAAGGAGATATCAATGATTGAGAAAGGCCGAACGGGAACGCTAATACAGGGAGAACCGGGCTGGAAACCCTCCTAAACTCACAGCACATACATTGCCCGATAAACAAGAACTCTCAGCTGAGGCGGAACCATTTTGTGACGGAGAGGCTGGGATGATGCATACTTCTAATGGACACTTGAAGGAAAGATTCGGACAGGAAAAATCACAGGAGGGATATAGGTCAACATCGGACAAGATGAGTATGGAGTCCGATGGAGATCTGTCAGATTCAAGCACCTTGCCAATTCAATTCGAAACTATGCCAGTAGGCCTGTCATCTAACATGGTGTTTACATTGCCTATGTCTTTCATGGCCAAGCCAGACCAGCCAGCAGCTATGGAAGGGGATGTAATGGAGGACCGGACCAAGGACTCAGCCATGATAGAAGATGTTTTTTGGAACAGGGGAGAGACCGTTAAACCTAATGTGGTGGAAGCCACAAGTAAAAATGTGGGTGCCACTGATGAGCAAATCGATCGGCCTAAGATCACTATTTTGAGGCTGAAGGGACAACAGACTGAAGAAGGGTTGAAGCCTAACGGACCAGTTAAAGTTGTGTTTGAAAAACCCACATATCAAATATCCCAGCATCTGAAGCCATTATACGTGAAAGGGCATATTGAAGGGGTCTCGATAAATAGAATTCTGGTTGATGGTGGGTCTACCATCAACATTATGCCTCAAATAATGTTGAGAATCCTTCAGAAGTCTGAGTCGGAGCTAATTCCAACCGAAATGAACATTCAAAGCTTCACGGGGGCACCTTCAAGAACCAAGGGTATCCTACCCCTTGAGCTGACCGTTGGCAGTAAAACAGTCATGACTGCTTTTTTCATCATAGAAACCTCGGCGACCTATAATGCATTACTAGGCCGAGATTGGATACACCCAAATTACTGCGTTCCTTCCACACTCCATCAGTTACTGATTTTTTGGAGAGGCGACGAGGAAGAAGTGGTTGGAGCAGATACGAAGCCATTTGTAGCCCGGGTGCAAACGGCCATGAAGATGATATTGGGCCAGTCAAGTTGCTGGGGCGCAACAAAATGGAAAGACCGAATACAGCGACCTTCCTTAAAGGAAATTCATCTGACATTAAGGCATGTTACCATAACCACAGTCGGACTAAAGAACCAAGACAGATTGAGATCATCGAGCAGGAAGACTTCAATGGAGACACCGATAATTGAAAAATAGAAACTGCTGGCCTTGAGGGCTAGCATGGCCAGATGGTGTGCATACCTGGCCGATAGAAGACTGGAAATCAGCCCTGTGGACGGATTGATTAATCTGGCTGATTGTATCTATGAAGAAGAAACGCCAAGGGAGGAAGAGATTCAAATAGACGAATTAGAAATGGCCACTGCAAAGCTTGATGATTTAAAGGCCGATGTCCAAGACCCCCTCTTGGAAGTCAACCTAGGCAGAGAAGGAGAGCACAAACCTACTTATGTAAGTCAGATGCTGGATCTGCAGTGTCAGGCCAAGTTGATTGCACTCTTGCACAAGTACAAGGATTGCTTTGCCTGGGATTATGATGAAATGCCAGGTTTATCCAGGGAACTGGTGGAACGCCAATTGGCAATTAAATCGGGGTTCAGGCCGTTCAAGCAGCTACCCCAGCGGATGTCACTAGAAGTAACTCTGAAGGTGAAAGAAGAAATTGAGAGACTATTGGACGCTGGTTTCATTCGGACAGCCTGGTACGTGGAATGTGTCTCGAATGTGGTCCCGGTAGTAAAGAAGAATGGGAAGCTGAGAGTCTGTATTAACTTCAGAAACTTAAACTTAGCCACCCCAAAAGATGAGTATCCCATGCCCATGGCCGATCAGTTAATCGATTCGGCCGCCAAATATAAAATTTTATCCTTCATGGACGGGCACTCGGGATACAACCAGATCTACATCACCGAAGAGGATGTCCCAAAAACTACTTTTCGGTGCCCGGGGGCAATTGGAACCTTTGAGTGGGTTGTTATGCCTTTCGGTAAGAAGAATACTAGAGCCACCTATCAACGGGCGATGAATTCAATCTTCCATGATATGATTGCACAATTCATGGAGGTTTACATTGATGATGTGGTGGTGAAGTCAGGAGGTAATGCCGATCATCTGAGGGATTTGGAAAAGGCATTTAAAGGATGCGGGCTCACAAACTAAAGATGAACCCTCTCAAATGTGCTTTCGACGTCACAGCAGGGAATTTCCTAGGTTTCCTAGTACATCAAAGAGGGATAGAGATTGACAAAAATAAGGCTCGGGCTATCCAAGTAGCAAAGCCACCAACTAATAAGAAAGAGCTTCAGAGATTGCTCGGACATATCAATTTCCTACGAAGATTTATATCCAATTGTGCAGGGAAGACCCAAGTATGGACCCCACTATTGAAGATCAAGACCAATGAAGACTTCAAATGGGAAGACAGCCATCAACAAGCCTTCGAGGGAATTAAACAATATTTATCAACTCCTCCAGTATTAATGCCACCCAAGAAGGGTAGGTACCTTAAATTGTATATATCGGCCTCTGACTGCTCTATAGGAAGTATGTTAGCTCAAGATAATGAGCAAGGCAACGAGCAGGCCGTTTATTATTTAAGTAGAATTTTGACTCCAATCGAGCAGCGCTATGCGCCGATTGAGAAGTTATGCTTGGCATTGTATTTTTCCTCACAAAAGTTAAGAAAATATATGCTGCCCGTTTCCACTTACATAATATGTCAAACTGATGTGATAAAATATATGTTGTCAAGACCAATCATGCGAGGCCAAATTGGGAAATGGATCCTGACCTTGATGGAATTTGCCATCCAATACCGATCGCAGCAATCGGTCAAAGGCCAGGCCGTAACCAATTTTCTGGTTGATCATCCAGATCCTACTGATTTGGGAGAACTGCCTCCAACACCCAAAGTCCTAAGCACGTCCTTAGTCCCTTGGACGTTGATCTTTGATGGGTCCAAAAACGCAGAGGGTGCGGGGACAGGTGTGGTTATTGTATCACCCAAGTACAAGAAGACAAAAATGTCGTTTCGGCTCAATTTCAAATGCACCAACAATCAGGCCGAATATGAAGCGCTTATCATTAGACTAGAGATACTCCTTGAAATAGGGGCGTCGTCTGTGCACATAAAAGGAGACTCAGGGCTGGTGATCGGACAGATAGCTGGAGAATTCCAGATAAGAAGTTGGGAGCTCTGTCCATTCCACGCTGTGGCCACTCAACTCATGGAGGCGTTTGACGACATTAGTGTAAGTTATATTCTGAGGACCACAAATATCGAGGCTGATAAGTTGGCAAAAACAGGGTCAGCCTCGTCTTCCGGGAAGAACTTAGAAGACCAAGTGATCACTGTTCATATCCGATCATTACCGTCCGTTGTAAGGAGAGGTTGGTATACTACCACCAATTTTGTCTTACTGGAGGACGATGATTGGAGAGTGCCCATCATTGAATACCTGAATCACCCAAATGTCAGGGTGGACTGACGAGTTAGACTATTCGCTGTCCGATTCGTGATGCTCGATGGAGAATTATTCAAGAAACCCATCGAGGACGACGTGATCTGAAGGTGTTTAGGGAAGAAATAGGCCATGCAGGTTATGGCTGAAGTACATGAGGGGATCTGTGGGGCACATCAGGCCGGTACAAAGATGAAGTGGTTGCTAAGAAGATACAACTATTACTAGCCTGGTATGCTAAAAGATTGTATCAGTTATGCCAAGGGATATCAAGCTTGCTAGAAGCATGGTTCGATCTAGCATGTGCCAGCTAAAGAGCTACAACCTATAATCAAACCATGGCCATTCTGAGGATGGGCTATGGATTTAATTGGCAAAGTCCTACCACCGTCATCGGACCAACACTTTTTCATCATAGTGGCTACAGACTACTTTACTAAGTGGGCTGAGGCCATACCCTGTAGAACTGTGACTCAGGCCACCGTAATAAAATTCATTGAAGAACATATTATCCATAGGTTCGGCCTTCCAGAGACAATTACGGCCAACCAAGGATCTGTGTTCGCAGGAACGGAGACGTTAGCCTTTGCAGAAAGTAGGGGTATCAAAATTCTCAATTCTACGCCCTATTATGCACAGGCTAACGGGCAGGCCGAGTCTACGAATAAGATTCTTAAGGGGATTATTGAAAAAATGATCGTTTAAAATCCTAGGGAATGGGACAAGCTCCTGTTCGAAGCTTTATGGGCCTATCGGACATCTAAAAGATCAAGTACTGGGATCACACCGTTCATGCTGACCTATGGGGATGACGCTATGTTACCTATGGAAGTTACAGTCCGATTGGCCAGGAGAGTATTACAAAATCATCTTGAGCCTGCTGAGTACACAGAGGCTATGATAGCTGAGTTAGAAGGGCTTGATGAAACGAGGCTCACAGCCTTAGACTCATTAAAAGTGCAAAAGAAACGGGCAACCCGAGCTTATAACAAAAGGGTAAAAGAGAAGTCTTTTTGAATAGAGGATTTGGTATGGAAGGCCGTGTTACCTATCGGTGACAAGGATAACTGTTACAGTAAATGGTCGGTCAACTGGGAAGGCCCGTTCATCGTCCATCAAGTCAAGAAAGGTGGTGCCTATAGGCTGCATGATATAGATGGGACAGTTCATGCCCGATTAATCAATGGTCAATATTTAAAGTCTTATTATCCTACGTTGTGGGAGACTATTGACCTTAACTATAAACCAAATCCAGAGTTGGAATATGATCAATTGATCAATTATGAACCTGAGCCCGAATGATTTAAAGAAAACATCGTTTTGCATTAATAAAGCTGAGCATAGCTTACTTACAAAGATATGATGAAAAGAAAAAAATTATGCTATGCAAGGTACAAAAATGGGAGTCGGCCTCTAGGCCGACCCAAAATTCCTAAGTTTAGCCCTCAAGTCTTCCCAAGTCTTGATAGCCCCAGTCCGATCCCATTTTGCTTTGTCAAGTTTATGGGCCCATGCTCGGGATATCGGGACACTGGCTTATAGTTGATCACTGTACTTTTGGGCGTCACCACCAAGTTGGGCTAGCAGTTCATCAATTTTCCCCAAAGCATCATTATTGGTGGCGACCTCGGCCTCACACTGTGCGAGTTGAGCTTTAAATGCAGCAATATGATTTTGTAGCCAGGAGTCTATTGCTAGCACCTGAGCCCGAGTGGCCTTCCCTGCTTCAAATTTAGCCTTGGCTCCCTCTAGAAACTTCAATGCTTTTTGTCGAGAGCCCAAGTGAAGCTCTGTATCAGCCTGAACCTTCAAGGCCGATTGATCTAGGAGACGGTAGCTGGGGAGTCTTTCTTGTATCTTACGGAGTAAGGATAGCTGCCCGTCAGAAAGAGAGGGATCGGCCATGAGTGTGTTCAAAGCTGCTTCAACATCAGTAGCAGTAGGAAGGTTAGAGAGGTCCTGGTCAGCAAGCCCGAGGAGTAGGTCTTGTGATTATTGAAGGCATGAAGGAGAGATCACCTCGGGCTCAAGAGGACCAAGTTCAAAAGCTCCTAGGTCCAAGCCTGAGAAGAAATCATCGAATGGAATGTGTGGCTCTTGACCTATGGGGATGGCCTGTTCAAAAGAATAGGAGTCAAAAGATGTTTCTAAGGGTTCATGAATGAAATAAGGTAAACAGACTATAATACCTGGGCATGAGAATCAAGCGAGGCCAAGATCTCTTGACGTACATCGGCCTCACTTGGTTGAGAAGTTGTTGGTTTAAAGGACGACTGATCCAGCCCAGAAGAAGAGAGAGCAGTGCTGGTTTCTAACCCCGGGCTGGCAGTGATTTCTGCAGCCTGTACAGTCTGAATGCCTAGGATAGAGCCCGAGTCATTGGCCCCAGCCTCAACCTGTGGAGTGACAGAATCTTCTAGAGGTTGGATAGCATCGGCCTCTACCGGTTCCCTCGTTGCTTGAGAGGATGATCCGATGGAAGCACTGGTGTCATCCTACCTGAAGGAAGCTCCAACTACAGTGGGGGCTGCCTGTTCAACTTCTTCTCCAGCTGCCTCCATAGCAGTTCCGGCATCGGCCACGTCCTCGATGCTAGAAGAGAGGACGACTTGTTTAGGAACATGGCCGGTAGGAGCACTGTCTTTATCACCGCTTGAAGGAGTGAGAGGTGGCACAATGTGAAGCGGCATCACTCTCACGGTGACTCGTTCTAGGTAGGCCACTGCTGATGCCGGAGATGTAGGAAGATTAGTAGGAAGAGTCTGAGGCTGGATCTGTGGTGGCAGGGGAACTGCCCCAGTCAATGATAGGTCCTTTTCGGAGTCCTCATCAACAAGCTAAAGAAAAGAGGGAAAGGATTAGAACTTAAAGGATGTAATCGGGCTTAACAGCTAAAAAATAAAGTAAATTTAACCTGAGTTGTTGAGGCTGGCGTTGTTTTCTTCTTCTTTTGAGCAGACCCTTTGCCCGGAGCTGGCTTGCGGGCCGGTCTCTTTGCAACTTGTTTGTGCCAGGTTGGTGCCGCTGGAACAGGAGCATCGGCCTCAGTGGCTGATGACGTAGAAAATTTTACAAGGGCCTCAGCTGCGGTATCTTTGAAAATATGGCTTGCCCGATTGTTCCACCACTTGATGAATTCTTCTGATACCACAGGTCGGGCAGAGAAGGGGGTGAAGTTGAACGCGGCCTTGAGCTTTTCTGACCGTTCTTTGATTTTCTTCACTTGCCCATCATTGACGATAAGGCCGCGTTCTACCCAATCAACATTGACAGTGATGCATGGGGGAACAGGCACGAGTTGAGTAAGCCCGAATTGACGGGCATAGAGGGGAGCAAAGTAATACTCTACTCTGCATTTATTGTTGGCCGAAGGAATACTTGGGCTAAAAATTATATCCCTAGCTACCAAGTAGCTAGAGAAGATTTCATTATATGTAGACTAGGTGCTCGTTCCCCAGTTAGCAGGGTTGTGAGGAAGTTGAAGGAATGAAGGAAAATCAAGAGAAGAAAAGGGTTGGAAGAGAGGAACGACCCGATTGGCAGATCCCTCGTAGAAAAAGGAAAAGCACTCCTCAAAGGAGTGAGAAGAAGGAGCAACGTCCATAAATTGGACGGCAAAAATGGGAATGGCCGATAGTTGGCGGTCAACCAGCCTGAATTGTTGAAAATGAGAATAGAGCCAGACCTGCAGAATCCAGATCGGGCTGCCTCCAGCATTGAAGCCTGAGTGCACGAAGTCCGTTATGCCTCAGACAAGGTGAACCCAGACTAGAGTGGCTAGAGACAGTGGTTTTCCAGCAGCAAGGGCTAGGGCTAGGGTAGTGTACTCCTTGGTGATGGCTTGGCCGGCTGAGCAGAAGAGAAATCTATTTAGCCAGTATATCAAAAAGGCTGTATGTTCAGCATCAAACACTTTGGTCTCGTCAGCATCCTTGTAGGCTGACAAGAGGCTAACAAAGGCTGTGATCGGTCAGTAAGAAATGGCCCCATCTCTTATGGATTCTTGTTGGGGGTAAGAAAAGCTGGCTGATCCAACATCCATAAAGCCTGGCATGACTTCCTGACCATGAGGTGCAGACCGAGCATATGGTTGATGTCTTTAACAGTGGGCGTCATCGGACCACAACGGAAGAGGAATCCATT
Organism: Hydrangea macrophylla; assembly: GCA_033977485.1. Classification (NCBI taxonomy): domain Eukaryota; kingdom Viridiplantae; phylum Streptophyta; class Magnoliopsida; order Cornales; family Hydrangeaceae; genus Hydrangea; species Hydrangea macrophylla. The sequence goes on from CM066990.1 coordinate 39,767,431, forward strand.
GCAGGAGGCCGACCAGAAGAGGAGGGCAGCAAAGAAGAGGGGGCGGTCCTTTTCAAGCCTTGAGCGGCTAAGCATAATTGCGTCATAGATGCCCGTTTGCTTCCAGACATCGGCCTTGGAGGCCGATACCCTAACTACCGTCTTGTCCCAGTCAGCTGCAGAGGTAGGCCAATCCCTGATGGGGTGTGAAGTAGTCCAAATTTTGCTCTAGTGGGCAGGTACCTGGAGAAACGATTCGTTTTCCACTGGAGGAAAATAAGGGTTGAATGCTACCGGAGGATCACTATGGAACGCCGTCCCAAGTCCAGGTGCTACCGGAGTGCCATCAGGGGAGTTGTAAGGAGTAATAAACTCGGTAGAGATCTCGGAAGCATGGGTTTTTGCCAGGGTCCTAACTTCTCTACATCGGTTCTGTGGTGGTAGAGCATTGACGAAGGTCTTTTTGCCTTTGGTTGGCGCCGTCGAAGCAGTTTTAGGAGCCACTTCTGCAGAAGGGGTGGAGGAGTACTACTTCGCCGGAAAAAATGGAGGCTAGAGAGAAAAGCTCTGAACGCTTGGGTTTTTAGAGAGAGAGAGAGAAGATGCAAATGAGGGAAGTGGAAAGATTTTTTGAAAATCTTTCCGTTTAATATCATGTTGCATTAAATGCGGAGTGACTGGGGGGATTCTCAATGATCTGACACTCTCTGCATGTTTGACACGTGGCAATTTTAAAATTCAAAACGTCACATCAATCAAGGCAGGACGTTTGATATGACCTTTTGGGGGGCAATTGCTTGCACCCAAAAAATCGTCAAAGTTTTTTAAGCCCGAGCCGCGTGAAATTGGATAGAATTGAGGCCGAGCTAGGGAATATATGACTCATCTGACTTAAGTGGAGACTGTAAGCCCGAAGGTAGGCACCACGCTATTATGTGTTGTGATATGAGCTCGATTAAAAGGATGGGCATGGATGATGTTAATCGGACATTGGAATAACATAACCTAATGCAACGTAAGCCCGATGGTGGATTAAAGCCGCATGGAGGCCAATCAGACACCGTGTAATGAAGGATGGCTGTATCAGTCCGATTGGCCATGAGCATTTTTAGAAAGGTAATCGGGCATGAGAGAAAGCATTGAAATGGATAAAGCCCGAGCTAGTTGGAAGAGGTAGCTGACAAGGCCGATGGAAACAAAGGGAAGGCGGCGCTATTTACAGTTGTCAGGACGACGTCATCCCAGATTTTTTGGAAGCAAGAGTCCGTTTAAGGAAAGGATCTGATCACGTCCAGCTGGATTTAGAAAGTTAATCCCTAAATTAAAGGGATTCATTCAATCAGAATTTGGATAAGGTAGGAGTCAAAGATTGGGTAGGTTTCTTCAACTATCAGCCAATCAGTCACGCAGCTTGAGGCGTAAGATAAGGAGTACTTTCCTAATCCGGAGTCATCCATGGCCGCTATAAATATAGCAGGCAGGCCAAGCAATCAAGGCACTCCGCGTCATCTCGAAAACAACATCCACACCGCATTCGAAGCGTTCAAAGCATTCAGGCCTTTATGTTTTTAGCATATGGCAAATAGGTCTGCCCTTTTTTGTTATTTCTCTTTATTCTTTTGGATAATCAGTCTGCTCTGGTTTGTTCTTTAGATCTGTTTATTTTTCCAAACACTTAATAAAATCTTCGTTTTATTAATTCGTTTGTGATTGTTTACCTGTTAAACTCGACATTGTTTAGCTTGTGCGCTTCAGTACTGCTAAAGAATTTATGGTGAGGGTACTTTCCTACTCACTACACACAATCACCGATTAGAAGTTAGATTCATAAAGTCTTGTGTAGCACTCATACAAGCGTTTAGGAAATTAGTTTGCACGCACACACACACACACCGAGCCCATTTGGCTCTGGCACGCCCGCGCAAATTAACAGCAAACACCCTTCTCAGTGTTGTAATTGGAGGCATGTTATCCACTCTAATCACTTGTAAATTCATTGTTCTTAATGAAATCCATGTTTTATCGTGAAAACTTGTGTGAGATTTCTAATTACCAAAATTGTTAATTATGTTATAGTAGCGAGAGCCTAAAGGAAAGTCTTGTTCCCCTACTTTCCAAATTGCCTAGTCAATTTATCAATATATAGTGGACGTTTGTTGGCAACATAAATTTTCTTGACACACTTGTGCATAAGAAAGTTTCTGTCATGCAATTTTTGACACGCTTGGTGGGATTGGAAGTCAAAATCTCATTCCCATTCAAAAGATATGATAAAAACTTGAAGACATTTGAAGGAAAAAGAAGTAATTGGCCTCCAGGTAGATGAAAATTTAAAGGGATTGAGGGTTCAGATGAATCCGTCGAAAGCTGTAATAGTTTTCAGAGTGTTAAAGGAAGCCACAATGTTGGAGATCTTTAGCAGACAGGAGTGGCTAGTAGTGATGAAATTTCCGATCTTCAAATTTTTTTATAGATTATATGCTAGCCATGTGCTATAACATCAATAAGGCGTACATCCATGAGTGGCTGTAAGCCAATTCTCAACAAATGGCTACTCTCATAAATCCATTTGCAAATTTGAAGCAGAAGATGAGTGATCAAATCACAGAGAGCGTCAATCGACAAATGTACTTTATGATGGACAAATTTGGTCCTTCATTTTCGATAAAGTCCAATACACAAAAAAAGTGATCCAACCAAAAGAGAGTCAACAAATGAATTATGACCAAGTAAAATTTTTGAAAGGCCACAAATTCAAGGAAAAAGGGAAAATTCTTATGAATGTGCCAAACAGATCAGTTGTTGGAACTTATGATCATGTTGCTAGTTCAAGCAGTCAACCTGCTTATGTTTCAATCGATTAGGAGCTTGGTCCACCTACCACTACAAATTATAACTTACCTAGTGATTGTTTGCACCAAAACTATTTAGATTATGGTCAACATAATGCTTGCTTATGTGGCAAAATGTAAGTGGATGTAGAAGTCCAAGTGTAAATGGTGGTTACAGGTTGGTTGAGTCATATTAAACACTGGCCATTTATTTAAATGGCTTAGTGGGCAATAACTGCTTAAAACCATCATGGGTAGTTTTATGGAAAATAACCACCTATAAACTACCACATCATGGGGTATTTAGTGGAAAGTTATCATATATTGAAATAGCGTGATTAGTCTGAAATGTAGTGGCAGTTATCCAGTGATTAGCCTGAAATGCAATGACAGTTATGCAACACTCAGCTTGAAATGCAGTGATAATTATACAGTTAAGTAAATTCAGCGTGTTGCCTATAAATACAATGGGAGAATGAAGAAGAAGTCACCATCAACGATCATCAACATGCTTTAAGCATTTTATCTTTTATCTCTTTTTCCTATTTTAAGAGTAGATTTTGATGCAGTTCTTCCACATCCATAAGAGAAGGCGCGTTATCCTCTTCTTTTTCGTGTTGTAATTTGAAGACGAACTTTGCCACCCCAAAATGTAAGAAGTCGTGTGTTCCCGTTTTTGTTTCTATAATTGGAGGCGATATTTACCACTCTGGCCAATCCCTTGTAATCATTTGTAAGTCTAATGAAAAAATTTATCTTCTGGGCATTTACTTGTTTAGTGAGATTTCTGTTATATTTTAAAGTTTTGCTAAGAACTTAAAGGAAAGTGTTGTTCCTCCGCTTTTCAACTTGCCGATTATTCTATTTCCATCTTAGAGGACATTTGTTGGCAAACAAGACATTTTTGTGGCACACTCGCACATAAGAAATATTTTCTGCCATACAGTGACACAATTGGGATGCCCCTTAATCATGCTGGTGGAAATCAACCTGGTTTTTAGATCAGCCTGATTTTGTTGGAAATCAAATTGGTTTCGCTGACAATCAATCTGATTTTTTGGGCGATTAGCCTAGTTTCATTTGGAAGCAACAGTGTTTCATTGATGGTTAACTTGGTTTTGTTAGGAAGCAATCGTGTTTCAGCGATGGTGAATTATTACTGGTAATGAGTTACCCAAGTTTTGAATAATATAGTAATTCAATAATTTTATTTGGCTATCCGTAATAATTGAGTTCACAAATGTATCTCTTAATTCCTTACATTATTTAAGTTAAATGCATTTAATGCAATTTTGTAATAACTATCTATTTTTTATGTTCATTTTATCATACATAAAATTATATGAATAACACTTATTGTGCTTTGTTGTGGCTCATTGTGGGGCTTTGGAGTTGGGTAAGGTTGGGTTAAGGGTGTGTGTGTCCAACCATAAATTAATCCAGGTATTTATATACAAAAAAAAAAAGAAAATTGTATTATTTCCTTTTTCAAGATATCCAATTCAACATGAATCGAGATACCACTATTATAGATGGTGGGAATGAGATGCCCATTATCATTACGATTTCTTGTCCCATGGGTATGCAATGTCTAATCACAAATCTTGCTAAATGATGTCCCAAACACAGGAATGGTCTAAATAGGAATGAGATACCCATTACCGACCATGAATACCGCCAACTAGGGGTGTATATGAGCCGAGCCGAGCCGAGCTTTCAAGTATTCGCGAGCTTTCTCGTGAACTTTTTAACGAGCTTTTTCACGCGCCCTTTTAAACTAAATAATTTAATGATAAAACAATCATTTATCAATTATATTTACGAGATATGTCATATTTTTTTAAAAATTATACAGTTTCATAATAAATAAATATATATATATATGTAAAAGTCACTATACAAGCTTTTTTTCAAACTTATTAACGAGCTTTTTCACGAGCCTTCTCACGAGCCTTAATCGACCGTGTTCACAAGCTCAAATGAGTGAACCGAGCCTAGTCTTTATCGAGCCGAGCTTCGAACCCTTGTTGAGCGGCTCAGCTCATTTACACCCCTACCGCCAACCAAACATGACCTAAAGAGAATATATTTACTCCCCAAAAGTTTGCTCACCCATTATTCACCTCATTAGTTGAACAAGTGGGATGCACCATTTTTATGTGTAGAACTTTCTAGTGGGTTTTTCCCATCCCTTTTGGGGATAAATTAATGATGGCAAGTGGTGAGTCTCACTTACTCACGTAATAAAATAGTTGGATGATCAATGAGTGAACAAATTTTAGGTGAGAAAATTTGTTTTCTTCACTAATAAAGGTTCTTGAAAGCTCTGTTATGACTTAGGTAACTCCCAGTTTCCCTAGATCCATAATAAAGGGATACAACATGGATTAACTGCTACATAAGGTTTTAGACTTTCGTCCAACAAAGTTAGGGGTCTTCAACTTGGTAATGTGCACTGTGCAACATCCTTCTTCTCTTCTCAAATTTAGTATCGGTAGCTTTCTTGTGGACTCAAAAGGGTCTCCACTAATAATCACATACGAGAATGTGCTCTTTTGTTGTTCTAATTTTTTTGGTCCAATTTATGTTCTAATTCGGAAGCTAAAAAAATATTAAAATCATTTGATGATGCCTAAAATTGGTAAGAAAGGTTTTGAGAGAGAAAGAGATGAGAACAATTTCTAGGTGGTTCGGTCCCGTTAACGAGGTGACCTACGTCCACAGTTGCGTATGTGCGCTCTCACTAGCAGATCACCGGCGGGCCTAGTGATCCAACAAAGATGGACGGCACAACCAGTAATACCGGCCAGGTGTATGCGTATTGTTGGTGAGTTCTCTGTTGAATGCTTGTAAGCTTAGAGAGTTGATTTCGAATTGGAATTCGGATCCCTGTAAATAGGGTAGGTGGGCTCTTTTATAGATGCAAGAGTCCACCCTTACATGGTAAGTTGATAGGATTAGGAAGCCTAATCTAATCACAATAGATTTGCATAATCTTAGGAGAGTTTCTTAAGCGGTTTAGGAAACTGCCATATCTCCTTTCGCAGACTTGTAGTTGATTTAGGAAACTGCTGGACAAGTCAGGATCGCGGGACACCGCGACCTTTATGCCCGGCCCGTTGATATGACTGCGCGGTATGCATGAACACCTCGGGAACGCTTGAGCCCACGGGGTGCGCCCTTACCGGAATAACCGGCGCCTCTGGGTGACATGGCACTATTTTCTTGGCTAGATTATTTTGGACATATCAGCTGCCCCCCATTTTCGGAACTGACCGGATGCGTCATCGGGTGAGGATTCGAAAATCAGTAGCGTCCTAGGAACCGTCCGGACGTGGTTCAAGAATGGTGCTCGGGATGAGGGCCCACACTCCAGGTCCTCCAATGGAGTAACCGATCGGTAAAGGTAGGAGCTCGGGTGTGGGTATTGCCATGTGTCAGGGAGTAATTAGCCTGATCAGGGTTCAGCGGAGTTAGTTCGGATGTAACCAAACAGTCGTGTAGTAACCGGACCGTCACGTTACGCATTTAATGCGTGCATCATTTTAGGCGACCCTTCAGTGCCCGAGGTGACAGCTGTCGACAAATTTTGGCGGGAAAGCATATGAGCCATTTGATCAGTTTTCATCTAAGTTGTCCATGATTTCTATATAAGGAGTACCTGCTCATTTCATATATTCCTATTGTTTGAAGATTGAATATACCGAGTGGTCTTTGAGAGCGAAACATTCCCGAACTCTTTTCCTCTTCTTCTTTACAATCTAAGCTTCTCCCCAATGGCCTCTCACATCGACCAGATCTCCAATAAAGGAGTTACCGCCTTCAGGAGGGACTGCGAGATCCCTGACGACGTCAGGATCCGTCCCTATGTTGAAGGAGAGGAGGTGGCTTTACCCTCGGTAATTATTAGCAGTTATCTGTTGCTAATAGTGGGGCTGCGTTTTCCTCTCTATGCCTCCTTCTGTTATCTCCTATAGGGATTGCGCTTCCCGCTGTCCAAGTGCCATCCAAATCTCGCCCGGCTTCTTTGGGGCATATCAGCGCTGAATCAGCGGCTCGGGATATTCCTCCGCTCGGTGGACGTCGCCAGGTACTATACCTTGAGCATCGACCGCGGGGATCCTTACCTACGCGCCGGAGTAGAAGGAAAGCATCTCGTCCGGGGTCTGGACTTCCCTAACAAGAATTGGCGTCAATACCCTTGGGTCGTTATCTCTGGCAACTGGTTGTCGGACCCCTCTATGTACCCTCCTGCAGCCTTTGATCCAGACCTATACAAGACGTCTTTTGCCGCTTTCTGTGACATCGCTTCCACTGTTGCGGATATGGAGGAGATCAACCGAGCGGTCGAGGCCGGCCTGAGGTTTTCCGATTTGATCGGGGGACCTGTTGATGAGGTTGGCGGTGAAGTTCCCGTTGCAGTTCCCGTCGCGGCTGCTTCCGGGTCGCGCCGCTATACCCGGTCCATGGCTTTCGGCCTGCATGCCATGAGAGGGGCCATCCCACCCGAAGGGCCAATTGCTCTATCCACCAGCTCTGATTCATCCTCGTCTGGGGATGCAGGTCTGCCACTGGGCCCGACCAGGAAGGGTAAGGAGAAGGCGGTTGAGGAGGAATCTCGACCTCAACCAAAAAGGAGTCGGCTGGAAGCACATGCCGACCCTCACATGCCTAGCTCCTGGACTGACCTCTCCCTGGATAACCTGGAAGGTCGTCTGCAGGAGGTGGAAAAGCAAAGTGCTCTTTTACAGACGAAATTTGTCATACGGGAGGTGGACTTTCATGCTCTGGAGCTTACTGTCCAAGAACTGGTGGCCAGGATGGATGCCATGGAGGAGGAAATCAAGGCTCTGAAGGGCAAGGGGACTTGAAGACCCTCTTTTTTCTCTTTTGTTTATTTTTTTATTTTTTACCGGGGAAGCTACTAAAACTGCCCCCTCAATGTACAAAACACTTTAATTAATGAAAAGGTCCTCTGAGGCCACCTTTGTGCATTAATTGTATTGTTTGTGACTGCTCATACCCGGGCTGTTGTTAGCCGATTTGAACACTTGAGGGCTAACCGAGGTAGGCGACCGCTTGAGGGCTTGCTGGGCAAGTAGCCGAGTAACCCCATGGTGTGCTCATGTGGGATCATTCTGGAGCGGACGCCCGAGGTACAATCAAATTTGAAAATTAGCACTGCATGTGAAGGACCCGCCCAGTCGGTAACACCGTGGGCCTAAGGTGGGACCGGTTGTGTTTGGTCGGGATATAACTCGGGAGGTAACATCGTGGGCCCAAGGACTACCGTTGCCACGTGCTGACTGGTCACTAGCTTGGTCAGGATTCAACGATGACAGCGTGGTCGTAACCAAACCGGTTGCATGCTAACCGATCCGTCCTGTCACACATTTAATGCGCGCGCCTTTTAAGGCGAAGCTTCACGTGCCTGAAGCAACAGTTTCGGCGGGAAATTACATAGACTGTTGGATCTGTCCTGATCTTGGCCATCCATAGTTCTTATATAAGGAACACTTGGCTCCTCCCTCCAGTTGCTGCTACCATCTAAGAGATTTTACCGAGCGGTTTGAGAGCGACCAAGATTCCCGAGCAAGGTTTCCGAGTCCTTTTCTGCGCCTAATCTTGTAAGTCCCTCCTTTCTGTCCTTAGTTCTTCATTGTCTTCATCTTTTCTTGAACGAAGCTGGAGGGAGTGAACCCATTTAGGATAGAGCGAACCTGGGACTTCTTCTTTTTCTGATTTTGTCACTTCTTCCAGTCTGGGGGTACACTAGAGCAGGTTGAACGAGCAGGAATTCCCGAGAGAGTCTTGAGAGAGTGTTGCCTTTCTTGCCGAATCTTGTTCAATCTACCCTTTAGGTTGTTAGATTTACATCCCCTGTACATCAGGTTAGGAGTTCTTGACCCATTCTTAGGTCGTCGGCCCTTTAGGTCCTCCACAGGTGTAATCATGTGTCATTCAAATTTTAACTCGTCGTCCTGGTTGGAAGACGAACAGGTGCGGTCAGGGTCCATGAGCTCAAGCCCAGACGCTCCTTCATCGGCCCCCTCTGACCAGCATAGCGAGGGAAGAATACCTGCCCGGGCGTCTCACGAGGAAACGCGCCGGGATTCTCCCGTGGCCTCGACATCTCAGGGTTCGGGTGATGAGGGGTCTGTATCGAACAGCCTCGGGGTCGTCATCGCGTGCGAATCCATAGTTAGCATCCTGCGCAGCCCTGATTTGGATAGGATCAGGGATAGGTATGAGCTTCCTGGTCCCTTTTCCCTTGCTGTCCATGATGGCGGAGCTCACTTCCACGAGTCGGGCTTTGTCACGTTGTACGAGGATGCCTTCACGGCGGGCCTTTGCCTGCCTATCCACCCAATCGCCCGGGATGTGCTCATCTACCTCGGGATCTCTCCCGGGCAATGCACCGAACAACTGGCGTTATCTGATGGGGTGCATATCCTTGTGGCCCCAAGTCCTCGGGTACGAGCTTACCTTGACAACAATCCTTATCCAGAGTCATCCAATAGTATCCCTGCCGAATTATCTTTTTGGCCAACATATGCCCATTCATGTGGGGCCCACAGACTCCCTCATGTATTTCTTCCATCATTTCTTTTGATTCCCTTCCATGCAGACATTCCAGGTTAGAACCGGTATAGGACTTTTTCCACAATTTTCCTGCATAAATCACAAACTGAGCTGAAAACCTCCGAATCGCCTTCTTATCCTTTTCTGACGCCCTTTCAGGGTATTTTCTTTCTCAATGAACCTCCAAACATCTATATACCACGGTACTTCTATTTCTTCTTCTCCTTCAATGGCTGCGATTGTCTCGAATGAGGGTTGGGTTCTCTCTTCTATGGACAGGGGAATCATGGTAACTCCTATAGGGATTTGGATCATCGAGGCCAAAGTTGCTAAAAAATCAGCTAGTTGGTTTTCCTCACGAGGAAGGTAATAGAATGAGATTTTTCTAAACTGTACTTTTAGGCTCTCCAGGTATTCATGGTAAGGTCTCAATTTCTCATGCTTTATTCTTCAATTACCTCTTACCTACAATATTACCATATTCGAATCCCCAAAAACATCAATCTCGTCAATTTTTAAGGTCAAGGCTGCTTCCATCCCAATTATGCATGCTTCATATTCTGTCGTGTTGTTGGTTAAGTTATACTTAAGTTTAACGGCCAACGGGGTAGGGGCTCCTGTAGGTGATGTGAGGATGATTCCAACTCCGTATCCTACCTGATTGGCTACTCCATCAAAATACATTCTCCACCAATCTTCTTCTACTTTCATCACCCCCTCATCAGGAAACTTAAATTCTCCCCTTTCCTCGGATTCTATGGCAAGGTCAGTTAAGTATTCGGAGACGGCTCTCCCTTTGACAGATTTGGAAGTGACATATCTAATATCAAATTCAGCTAGCATCATGGTCCAGCGTGAGATCCTACTGGTTAAGGCAGGTTTTTCAAAGAGGTATTTGAGTGGGTCCATTCGGGATATTAGGGTGACGGGGAAGGCTAACATGTAATGCCTAAGGCGATGTGTACACCACACCAAAGCCCAACATGCTTTCTCCAATGGCGAATAATTCAACTCATACCCAGTCATTCTTTTGCTTAGGTAATATATGGCTTTCTCTACGCGCCCCTCTTCCTCTTCTTGAGCCAACATGCACCCTATGGAATTTTCGGTAACGGATAGATATAGCAATAAAGGCTTCCCAGGTTTGGGAGGTGATAGGACAGGTGGGTTTTGAAGGTAGGTTTTGATCTTCTCGAAGGCTTTATAGCATTGGTCATCCCATTCAAATTTTTGCCCCTTCCTCAACAACTTGAATAGCAGGTCACAGGTCATGGTGAGTTTGGAATAAAACAGCTAATAAACTGTATTCTCCCTAAGAATCCCCTCAACTCCTTTTCATTCCGGGGTGACGGCATTTCGGTTATGGCTTGAATTTTGGTCGGATCTACCTCAATCCCCCTCTGCGTAATCAGAAATCCCAACAATTTCCCCGTGGTAACCCCAAAAGTACATTTCAGTGGGTTTAATCTCATTCTGAATTTTCTCAATCTCTCAAAGAATTTTCTTAGAGCCTTTAAGTGCCCTTCCCTCTCCTTGGACTTCACTATCATGTCGTCCACATACACCTCTACTTCTTTATGGATAATGTCATGTAGCAGGGTGGTGGCGGCTCTTTGATAAGTCACCACTGCGTTCTTAAGCCCAAATGGCATAACTCTATAACAATAAGTCCCCCAGGGTGTGATAAAGGTAGTCTTTTCCCTATCCTTAGGTGCCATCAATATCTGGTTGTACCCTGAGAACCCATCCATGAAAGATAAGAGTTCATGCCCCGCTATATTGTCTACTAACACATCAATGTGAGGTAAAGGGAAATCGTCCTTAGGGCTAGCTCTATTCAAACCCCAGAAATCCACACAAACCCTAACGCGACCATCCTTTTTTGGGACTAGTACGATATTAGCGACCCATTCTGGATACTCAGTGACAATCAAGAATCCAGCTCCTAACTGCTTTTTAAATTCCTCTTTCACTTTTAGCGCCCATTCAGGCCTCAATCGCCTCAATTTTTGTTTTACGGGTTTTGAGTTTGGGAAAAGGGGAATATGATGTTGGAAAATTTATGGATCAATCCCTTGCATATCATCATAGGACCATGTAAAGACATCTTTGAATTCATTTAATAAATTGATTAACTCTTTGCTATCCTAATTACTAAGTGTGGAGCCAATAGAAACATTTTGTGGATTATCTTCATTTCCCAAATTAATCGTTAAAGTGCCTTCAATGATTTTACATGCAAATTCATTTTCCTTTTCAATTAATTTTTGCAACTCATATGGTATTTCACTACATTCATCACATACATCACAATTATTATGCACAGTCGAGTAAGCAGAATTAATCATATTCTCATTAACTTTCTTGGGAGCAATTACAACAGACATGGAAATTGAAAGACGCCTCATTTGGGCTAATACAGACTCTGGGTGAGGGGGATACCTATCACTAGACTCAAAAACCCATTCTTTCTTCTTTCTCCCTCCAAGATCAGTGATGAAGCATTCTTCCAGGTCCTCTGTCTGAGTAATTTCTCCCATTTCTTCTTCCTCCGGTTCTTTTCCAAGCTCTAATTTCTCCCTTTCTGCCTTTTCCTTGCTTTCTTCTTCACCTCTCTTCTACCCATCTTTATTCATGCTTTTCCCAGTATTACCCTTTCTGATCCCCCTGTATTCTTCTTCCAACAGGTCCTTCATTGACAAGACATCCAAGGTACACACCCAATCCTAAATAGTGGTGGATTTCATGGGCACTTCCAGGTAAGGGTCCTTATAGTCAGAGAAGTCATGTGCAAAGAAAATATCAAACTCTGGCTTCATGCATTTTTCCACTTTATCCAACTATGGCTCCGGGAAACTGCAAAATGGAAACTCCTCTCCTTCTTTGACGAAGTATCCATTAAGAGGTTTTAGTATGGTTCCATTAGTGCCACGGCTGATTTCTTCTTTTTCTTCATTTCCTCCCTTGACGGCTGATATCCCAACCCGCGGGTATGTGTTTGCGTAACAATATCTGGAAATTCAGATAATCATTGATACTTCTTACCTAGACCCATCCCTGGGAAGAATCCCATCTTTCTCATAATTTTGGCCACCAACGGGCTTGCATACTGATCGAAATAGAGCGGCAAAAACTCTTTTGGCCTGCTGTCTTCTATCATATTGATGAATTCGAACCCACCCAAGCTTGTCTCTTCCCCTTGTATTTGTACTTCCAAAACTAGGGCACTAGATGAAGCCCCAGATGCATGTATCCAACTGTCTCCTAGAATATCACAAACTTTACCCTTCCAAATGTACTTGACCTTCTGATGGATGGTTGACGGGATGGCACCCAAACTATCCAGCCATGGCCTTCCCAGAAGTAGATTAAAAGATGCAGGAATATCGATAATATGGAACTCTGCCTCTTTCTCCCTGGTCCCAGTAGAGAGATTCAGAAAAATGATTCCCATAACCGCCCGCTGAGTATTGTCATAGGACCTTTTGCTCCGACGGTATAAACGTTGATTCATCAAGCCCCATCCTTTTAGCTGTTCGGAATGGGCATACATTCAATGCGGACCCGTTGTTAATGAGACAAGTGGGCAAGGAATTTCCTAGACACTCGACGATAATGTGCAACGGCTTGTTGTGAGCGGGTCCCCCAGGGGGTAAGTCAACTTCAGTAAAGGAGATAATGGGAGTCGAGCTCTTACTGATCATACCGATGAGATCTTCTGGGGTGATGTTGATGGAGACATCAGATTGATTAAGAGCATCGAGAATCGCTTGTCTATGACGCTTGGAAGTAATTAATAATCCTTAAATAGTGATGTTTGCTTGTGTCTTCTTCATCTGTCTCAAGACCCTATCTTCCTCTTCTTCCTCATTCAGTTTTCCCTTTCCCTTATCTAACTCCTGGCCTGAGTGGTCTTCCTCAAGTTCATGTGGTTTGAAGTGCCTTCCTGATCGTGTTAAATGACTGACCTCTTCCCAAGACCAAAGATCATCCTGTGCTTTAGTGACTCCTGAATTTTCATCTTCTTTCTCACTTTCGTACCAAAGATCATCCTTAACTTCATTGATGCCCTGACTGTCATCCCCTTTGTACCAAATAGAGCTGTCATCTTCAGGTGCCCACCAATCCACAGCGGGAGTTTTTCCTATCACCTTTCCCTTGTTTCCATCCGTTAGTTTGCCCAAAGTGCAAATGTTCGAATCTCCCTGTATCTGATAAAGCTTCCTCAGGCACCTCAACTTAGTGATCAATGTCGATGGATCAAAAGAGCTTTCTTCACTTTCCAAATAGTAAACTCCGGGTGGTGGTACCGCATGATGATTTGGTAGTGGATTCTTGGTGATGTTCGGCGGGTTGGTGTCAGATATTATCTTCTTATCTATCAGATCCTGGATTTCATGTCTCAACCTCAAGCATCGATCGGTTGAGTGCCCCTGCTCTTGATGGAATTTACAGTATAGATTGGCTTTGAAATTTGGGGGTGGTGGATTCGATCTTGGTCGTGGCTCCAATAAGTGGAGGTGCCCCTTTGCTAGTAGCCTATCCAGAGCGGTGGACAATGACACTCCCAAGTCTGAGAACTTCCTTAAAGGCTTATCTCCTCCTCTCTTCGGGTAACTTCTGACTATATTAAACTTCTTCTCTGGTTCGCTTAGCACATTCACATCTGTAGGACATAAATGGCTCCCTGAATTCCCTCCTCCTGTCCCATAATTCGGACGCCTATACTTGCTCACCGGCTCTTCTCTCTTGATCAATCCTTCTTGTATCGCATCCTCGATCCTGGTTCCCACATCGAACACTTCAGCAAAGGTGTTGATGGACTGAAACCTCATCTTCTCTTGGTAGACGGGTTGGAGATTTTTCATTAACATCCGGATTTGTTCCTTCTCGGTTGGCCTCTGTACCATTTTTGCTACTTTTCCCCTCCAACGGCTCAGATATTCAGCGAAAGATTCCTTATTTCCCTGCCGAGTAGTCTCTAAATCTCTGACAGTAACATCCAAATCCTTATTATATTCATACTGGGCTACGAATGATTTGACAACCTCCTCCCAAATTCTGGTCTTACCAGGCTCCAATGTAAGATACCAAGATAAGGCGGCTCCGGTCAATGTCTATTGAAATAGGATAGCCATCATAGTTGTACTCAAACCGCTTGGCTGAAAAGCCCCTATACACATCCTGATATGACTACGGGGGTTTCCGGTCCCATCGAATTTGTGAAACACAGGCATTTTGAACCCATCAGGTAATACTTCACAAACCCCTTCATACAACCCCTCTAGTTCGAGTAAGTAGGTGTCTACTCCTTGGGCCTTCCGGACTACCCTTTCCAGTTTCTCTACTTTCTCAGTCATCAACTTCTCTCTCTCAGCCTTTTCTCTCTCTGTCTTTTCCTTTTCTGCCCTTGGCATTTCAGCTCTTTCTTGATCATCAAACCAATCATCCTCCCTACCGGGTGGAGGAGGATCAACAACTAGTGGTTGTCGTGCTAGTGTTTCCATCATGGTCATCATCCTAGCCATTTGACCTGCCTGCTGTTCCACTATGGCCCTCAATTCTGCTATCTCTCTTGTGTTTGCTTCTTATGCCATCTCTCTTCTTACTAACCTTGCAGTAAAGTCTCTGTACCAAATCGTGCTTGTAGATGATTCTATCTTTTGCCTACAACCACATTTTATTCTTTTATTTTAAAAAAATCAAAGAAACTTTATTTATTTTGACATTTTGTTTGCAAAAGAAATTTTTATGAATGGCCCATATGTCATGTGGATGCAATGCATGTGTGCGTGTGTGCCTACTCTATATGTCAAAGAAAGAAAAATCTAATCCTAACACATAAACACATAAGCACATAAAATCCTCCCCCATGTCGAGTGCGCTAATTTCTCCTTTCATTATGATCCTCTTCACCCCTTCAAGGTTTGAAAATTTTAGAATTTTTGAAATCCATTTGAAAAGCATTTCCCCCAGATGATGGGGTCTTTCAAATTCTTAAGGAGCTTTCTTTTGAAGGCAACAACATCTTTTAACAAAAGATGATTGGGTTGAAACTTTGTTTTGAAATTTATTTGAAAATGATTTCTTTAATTGCGGAGATTTTTCAAATACAGTTTTCAATAATTTTGGATTATATTCCTCAACTAAAAGGTGATTGGGTCAAAATTTTGCTTTGAAGAGAGTTTCTTTAGTTGGTGAAACTTTTCAAAATCTTTCAAGAATTTTGGGTTCCAAGAATTTTGGGTTCTTCCTTCAAAGATGGTTGACTTGAAATTTTAATCAAAAAGTGAACTCCAAAGATTTTTGAAAGACCGATTGAATACCTTGGAATAAAGATAGCAAAAATCTATTTGCTTCTAAAGATGTATTTAAAATTCTTTGGGTAGGAGGATCACATGATCGGATTGTTGTCGTACTCTTCATGAATTCAGATGCGTACAAGGTCAATGATGCTTAGCTAACAAGATATAAGAGATGTAATCTTATAATCAAGATTCAGCATGTTCCCAAATATCGTGGGACATGAGAAGGCGTTGCTAAAAAAATGATTAAAGGGCTACACACCTTTCATCAAGTAAGCATCGTCATCATCTCAAATGATCCCTTTCGGGTATACAAAACTCCCTAGCACATAAATCCTAATCAAGAATTGATTTCTTGAGATCGAAGGGTTCTATAGAAGCTATTATGCAAAGGCCGGGTTTTGGTCAAATAAGGGACCCTTGACACACACCCAATAGGATGCTTCATATACCAACGCATGGTACGAGATCAAGGGTGACCACACAGTCCCATGATGGCTTGACCGACCGGGTTGCCCCGAGCCTCCAAGGTCATAGTTCCGTGCAATCGACTGGCGAGACATGCAAGTGCAATGCAAGGGGCACAAAAAAATTAATTAATTCGATTAAAAGGATGCTTTCAAGTCTAATCCTCGAGTGAACCCAAAATCAGAAGTTCTGGTCTGCGAAACTAGAGATTCTAGGTTCGATCCCCAGCAGAGTCGCCAGATTGTGGATACCAGCATTTGGGCCCACTTTTAAAACTTTTAAAACAACTTTCAAATTTCAAATTCAAAATCAAAGAGTCGCCACTTAATTTTTAAAGGGAAATTAAGAAACCTTTTTAAAAGCAAACTGATCTTTTGCAAAACCAGAAATTCTAGGTCCGGGGATTATGGAATGAAAGGGGAAGGAGCCTGGAGGAATTAAACACCCCCTTTCATCCTATCTCGTGATAGGCCTCTACTCATCATCCTATTTAATCGAATTAATAATCTAAGCATGCCCTCAACTAATACATAGATATAAGTATACATATCACAAGCATGTCAAAAGGGTGCAAAATTGCTAACGATAAAATATCATTCATAAGCCACATAATTCAAATAGCAAGCAAAATGATATGCAAGTAGGGAACTAGAGAACTTACCCGGGATCCAGCCGCGAAATGGGAAACGTGCAATGCATACAAAGAATAGAAATCCTAGAAAAATGTCTCTAATCATATATACACATAAGGCAAGACCTAAGCTAAGGAGTCGCGCATGTAGTCGAAAATCAACAAATGAAATAAACTAGAGAAGAGATGAGAAGTCATACCTCCAAAGCGCTACAAAACAAGGGTTAGTTAACATGCTTCACATAATAATATGACATCAAATAATCAATTCTAAATCTCTAGCTTAGATCTATCAAGCATGGAAAGAATCGACAAAACTATGAATTCCTTTTGATTAGTTGGAGTCATAGCACCTTTATAGCTATACAAGCCTCAATTAGGAGCCAATGTAATGTCTATATAGGGGTGCTATAATCCCAACATGATCATAAGGAATCCATGGTTATGTTCAATTTGGTTCAACTAATTCCAACTTTATCCAATAACTAGTCCTAATCATAAGCATCAACAGACATGAATGAATGAATGATCATGAACAAGAATGAGATGTGAATTTATTTATTAATTTGGATCACTTAGTCTCTAGATTTAATCTAAATTATCATTATTCAAAACATGATTTGGGTCCCAAGACATTAGGGAACCATCTAAGTTAAAATCAATGAGATGAGACAAAACAGTGACTGTTTTTCCAAAATTATAGAGAGCAGATCAGATTTTAAAAGGTAAAAAAACCATACTTTCAACGGTTGGATCTTAATTATTTTTGGATATGATATGCCGCTGCGAGTCTAGTTTCTAACCCAAAATAAAATCAAGGTTTGAACGGTTAGATCTCTGGGAATATGGAAAACACTAGACATCACTCAGGAATCTACAACTCTCTGTCCAGAGATCTTGTACGATTTTCTAAAAATAGTAAAAAAAAATGAGAAACACTTAGGTCTTTTTAGGGTACCATCATAACACATTAAGTTACTTAGAAAAAATTATTAGAGACTAGGGAAACTCTATTAAGGTTCTGATTTATTAATTTCAAAACGGACTTACTGTTCTGAAATTTTGGACAGAGAGTTGCATGTTTTGAAATCATAAGACCAAACCATCTTAGACATGGAATTTCACCAAAACAAAAATTACAGAGGTACTGAAATGGGTTATGAACATCCTCCAATTGGTCTCATTCAATTCCAATGAACCATGATCCTATAGAAAATCTTTGATCACAATTGGTTTATGGATTCACTGCACCTTTCTTAGATTAGTGTTCATAGTTCAAATCAAGCTTGATCCATGATCCTAGAGAGAACTAGGATCAAGTATGATTATGATCATTGGAGTAAATAATGAAGCATGAAGAGATTCATAAATTTAGCCTTAATGGATTCTCATCATAGATCTCATAACATGAGAATCCTAAGGTCTTACTCAATCTTAAGAACTCTTGAATATTCAAGTTCTCTAGATTCCAAAAAACAAACTATGAAAACTTACATCTAAATCCTCTCTCAAACATATGATCCTTGAGGAATTTAGAACTATGATATACTATTCTTCTCTCAAATTGATGATCCTTGGAGACTCAATGAGACCTAAATTTACTCAAATCTCCATGGAATATAGTATGGATTCTATAAGATTCCTAATAGGGAGAGCCAAGTCATGGGTTAAGACTTGAACTCAACCATCTACATGTAGAGATGATCATGATCCACTTTAATCCCCATATAAATCATAGGATCATAGGGGACTAGAGGATCAAACTCAAAGAAATCTAATGAGATATTGAAGATCTCATAGATCTCTTGAGAAGAATATAAACAAAAGAAAGGAAATCAAAGGTTATTTAAAAATTTCAAGTCAAAAACTCTTTTATTCATAAATCCAAAACTCTATTTTGGATCCAAATTAATGAAACATTATGAAATTCAATCACAAGCTCTAAGTGGTATGTGATGAAATGGGGTAGGAAGAGAGGTTTTGAAAATGTGTAAAGTTCCTAGAACTATGAACTTGTGATTGAATTCACCTAATTCTACCAAGGATTGAGAGGTTACCTCTATGACCTCAAGGATTTCTTCAATTTCTTGGGAAGCTCTTCCATAATCTTCAAATTCTCCCTTCTGTTCTTCAAGAAAACTCTTCTTTCTTCTCCCAATTCTCTCTCTATTATATCTCTCTCTTGTGAAAATTTTGAAAGTAAGAGTAAAAGTCCCCATGAAGGAGATGAAGGCCTGTTTATATAGACCAACATGACAAGGTTAAATGGTAAATTCGGGTGGAAACCAATATGCAAAGTTTTCTTCTAGAACATGTGAGAAAAGCAGTCTGTTATAGTTCGCGGAACTCGATAGCTGCCGGCGGCAATCATTGAATGCCGAGCGGCACTCGTTGAATGCCGGGCGGCACTCAGTGAGTACCGCCGGCTTTCCCACGTGCCGGGGCTAACAAAATTTTGCCCTCTTTTTTATTTTCAAAACCTACATTACTACAATATTAATTATTAGCAAAGTATATACTAATGAACTTATATATGTAGTGTACTTTATTAAGATACACCTATATACATGGTATATACTATCATTTTATTTCTTTCTTTTTTCTCTTTTCTTTTGAAAACTTCTTTTCCTCTTTTTCTTTTGAAAACTTCTTTCATAATATAATATATCTCTTCTTTGAATGAAAATTTTTTTTTAGACTGATTTTCTCACATGTTCTTCAATGTTCGGATTTCCCCCGAATACCCAATTTCCCTCTCTCTCTCTCTTATTTTGATTTTTTCTTTGATTTTGAAACTTTTCTTGAAGAATTTGAATTCTCTGGAAAATCTTCGAATTTCTCCGGTCATCGCCATCATCGGTCTTAAGAGGTAACCAATCCCTGGATTTGACGTTTGGTCAAAATCGGGGTGTCTATAGGGCTCACAACATATCCTCCAATACCTTATTCGTCCGCTCCGTCTGCCCATCTATCTGGGGATGAAATGCAGAACTCAACTTCAGCGAGGTTCCCATTGCTAGTTGTAGGCTCTCCCAAAATTTGGCTGTAAAGTGCGAATCACGATCAGAAATAATCAAAATGGGCACGCCATGTAGTCGAACAATCTGTTGCAAACACAATCGACACATCTTCTTGACTGGATACATTATGCTATAGGCAATGAAGTGTGTTGACTTAGTGAGTCGGTCCACGACTATCCAAATAGCATCATAGTTCTATTGCGACCTTGGCAAATATACAACGAAGTCCATGGAAATGTGCTCCCACTTCCATCTTGGTACCAGCAGCGGTTGTACAAGTCCTGAGGGCTTCTGACATTCCTCCTTGACTTGCTGGCACGTAAAACACTTCGAAACGTGCTCTGCAACGTCTCTTTTCATGCCTTCCCACCAAATATTTCTCTTCAGGTCCTTGTATATCTTCGTACTCCCTAGATAAACTGTTAGTGTTGATCGGTGACCCTCATTCATCACTTCTTCTCTTAACCCATCGTCCTTTGGCACACACAGTCTGTCTTGACATCAGAGACTTCCATCTTGTCCAATTCTCTATTCCTCCGGATCCTTAGCTACCGCTTTCTCAAACCATTGCTGCAGTCCTTCGTTCTTCTTCTGAGCTGCAATGATTTGACTGATAAGGGTCGGTTCAATAACTAAGCATCCAAAATGTCTTCCTTCCTCTGAATTCGCAGCTTAAAACTCAAATTCAACTAGAGTCTCCAATACTTGCACTCTCTGATCATCAAAGAAACAATCTTACTATGAGGTTTCCTGCTCAAAGCATTTGCGACTACATTCGCTTTACTGGGATGGTATTGCAAGGTGAAGTCGTACTCTTTAAGCAACTCCATCCAATGTCGCTACCTCATATTCAGATCCTTTTGAGAGAATAGGTACTTAAAGCTCTTATGGTCGGAGTAAATCAAACTTCTCGCCAAACAGACAATGTCTCCAAATCTTGAGAGCAAAATTGATAGCTGCTAGGTCCAAATTGTATAAAGGGTAGTTTACCTCGTGCGATTTTAATTGTCGCAATCCATAGGTGATCACTTTTCCTTCTTGCATAAGCACTCATCTGAGTCCTTGATAAGAAGCATCGCTATAGATAGTAAATCGCTCTCCATTCTTTGGTATGGTAAGCACTGGGGCTGACGTCAATCTCTCCTTCAACTCCTGAAAAGCGTGTTCATGCTTGTCTAACCATTCATACATCAAATCCTTCTTCGTCAAGCTAGTCAAAGGCGCCATGGCTATCTTCAAAAATCCTTCTACAAATATCTGATAGTAACCTACTAATCCAAGGAAACTCCTTATTTTCGAGGCATTAGATGGCCTATTCCAACTTAAGACTTGACACGACTGGAAATGTGTTCTCTGAAGAGTACGTTCAAGCGCAGACGGTCGCGTCGAGTAAAATCGGTAAAATCGAGTCGTTTTCCCAAGGGACGGAAATTGAGGAAAGAAACCTAGATTGGGTCCTAAAGAAAATAAAAGATGACTTCTTATAGAGTGGAGATTCTAACAGCCCTATTGAATTTAAATAAATAAAAGAAACGAATTAAAGTGAAGCGTTAACTTAACCACATAGAACTAAAAATTGTAATTTGAAATTAAATATGAAAAGGAGTTGGGAATATGTGAGTCCACAAAGTACCAGCCACTACCATGATTTAATAAAAACAAACAATTTGGATTTTCTTCTTTTGGTATTCCATGATTCGAAATTGATTAAGTAAAACATTCTAGACACTAAGTATGTGAATTTCACATTCTTAGTGGTTCAACGATCTCACTTATTTATGAAGAACTGGAATTAAACTAACTACCTCTATGAGCAATGATAAACAAATCGAGTATAAGATAATTGACATGTTCATCAAAAGTGTTCATTAAGTTAATTAATCAAAAGAGCTCTTATTTCAAAATCAGATTGCAATTTGAGCTTAAAAAGATCAATTTGGACTTAGTTTCTGAAACAAAAGTTACTGGAATACAAAAAGGAGTCAACCCAAGTCATAAACATACCAATCGATTGATATTGATATCAATCGATTGGTATGAAATGGCTTCCAATCGATTGGTTAAAGTACCAATCGATTGGACTATGCATCCAATCGATTGACATTGATTCTTTCACAGAGTCATGGCAGTGGGCTGGGAACAATGTTTCTTCACATTATTCCCAACCAGGATTCTACTCGAGCATGCTTAGGACTGCATAAATATAAATAAACTGAAAAGTGGGATCAAACATTGATATGGATTAAAACTATAAACTAGAAATTTCAAAATCTAACTAATACTAAAATGGTGTTTAAAATCAACTAATTCAGAAGCAACAAAGAACAAGAAGGAATAACCTCACTCGAAACTGAATTGGAAATGTAATTTCTTCAACTTGAATCTTATATCAATCCAAAACAAAATGGAAAATCCTACAAAACAAGCACGAAAATGAGCCAACCCTTGACCTTTTTCACTCCCCTCTATATATAGTGTCATATCTACGAGCTGAAGGCGTCTAGGTTCACTCCGTAATAGTTGGTCGTCGTCCTAATTGCTGAGATCTTGCACCATTAACGCAGATTGATTTCCAGCTTTCATCAATCGATTAACAAAAAGATCAATCGATTGATAAAAAAAATTCAATCGATTGATTATAATACCAATCGATTGATTATGAAAATATGTCAATCGATTGATATGACGTCAATCGATTGATACCCAAACTTCATCTTCTCATTTCTTGATTTGTTCCTTTCAACTTGTTTATTCATTCTAACTTCAGAACCTGCATTCAAAGAGCTAAACACAACAACATACAAAAATACATCATTATGTAAAGAAATGAATTAAAACACAAATGCAGGTAGAACTAGAGAAATGGGATTAAATCCAGACAATTTTTACTCTTTATCGAGCTAATATTAAGCAAATATCAGCTCTCATCACGACCCCCAACTAGCACTTTGCTAGTCTCTAGCAATGAAGCAGAATTAACGCAAACTAAGACGAACAAGAATTGACGTTACAGTTTCATTGAGCTAAAACAAAAGAGAAATCCTAACTCACTGTCGCAGGAATCGCGGTTGCATTTAGCGTTTGCAACAAGCCTTTGAACCCTTAGGTTTACCCTAATGGACGAGTTGTGTCTCGTGAGGGTTTTCAGAGAATTTACCCACAAAATTCAAATGTCAAACTTTCTAAACTCATCAAAGAACTTCAATTTCTCCTTTATGTTAAAAATTCTGCTTAAAAAAGTCATAAATTCCTTTATCCTGCTATGGAAATAAACAACATGTTACAAAGTAACTATTCAAGTCAAAACTACATCCACAACCTTTATATATATCCTTGTGTGTGTGTGTGGAGTTAACAACTACGATTGAACTCTTTATCTCAGAATTATTTAGATTGACATGTTCAAGATTTCATAGTTTCAACTCAATTCTCACACGGTTTACGCTCAAGATAAAATCTCTCTGAAACTGGCGTAAAAATTATACACTCATAGTATGAAGCTCAAATGAGTGAATGTAGAGGCAATCAAACATGCTTACATACTAGACACTGAAAAATGCTTATTTTGAGGTGCATGAGTCTCATGAATAGAATACCAATTACTTCACGAGCGATCTACTGTGGAAAACTCATTCATACTCGAGATTTATTAAAATTATCTAGAATCCTTAGGACTTGTGACAGAAATATGAAGAAAGGTTAAAGATGGTGAAATGTGGAAATGGATTCAAGCATGTGACATGGTAATATCAACTTCACTTCACACCCTTTTTTTTTTTAATCAAATCTTCAATTTCTTTTATTTCTTCCTTTCCGCCGATCCTCTATATAAATAAAAAAAAAAAAAATTTGGATTGCTTCTTCTTTTCCTCCTTTAGTTATTCGCACAAAACCGTCACATGCTCGATTATAAATATATGATTTAAGGTAAAGGCATTGATTTTGATAGGTAAGTGGGACTTTGGACTTTCTTGGGCGATGAAATGAGAAATCGATGGCCTAAATCATCCTCTAAACACTTAAACTTATCTCGAGTATTTCCTGAGTTTTAGATTAGTAAATCCTGAATGTTCTCCTTTAGCATTAGCCAAATGAAACAAGAATGAGACTCTCAACGAGATAAAAGTGTATTTCAAGAATTGACACGAGTTTTTGTGATTAACCCTCAGAATAAAAGAATAGCTCGAAACTCACTAGGGTTTAAAGTTTTACTATGAATCCAATCACATGTCAATCGTATTTCACTCTATTTCAAAGATTCTTTCGTGATTGTCAACTCGTGCAAATGCTTTCAGGATATATTTATGCTATGAACGTAAAACTAGATTAGTGACAAAGTAACATGTAATCGAAGTCCATAGTATAACAAGAAAGACATGAATGCATCATTGCACAATGAAATTAGCTAGGAGAAACGAGGTTTTGAAAGTTAGAAGCTTAACAACAGCTTTTTTTTTTAACAAAAAGAAAACTTGACAAACATGGAGATTATAGTATTAAACAAGTGTGCATTATGAACTCAAGAATACACAGGTGGATATCTACTCCCTACCCCCAACTGAAATCGACATTTTCCACAATGGAAGAGTTTCAAGTAACAGAAGATATCACCTGATTCACGCGACTCAGCACAACTCTGAGAATTCACCTATTTTAACAAAACAATCTCCTCACACAACCAAGATCAAGAATATCGTGGATAATAATCGAGAGTATAGACAATAGAAACACAATCCATGAGCAAACAGAACTATCTGTAATAATAATGTCCAAAAAGAAACCAATAAAGTCCAAGTACAGATATAACTGAAAACCAAACTATCCAACCAACAAAAATATAGTATCCACAAAGGTACCAAAATATCCACAAATCAAAACAAAAATAATGCAAGAGAGATCACAAGATAAGAAACAACGAAATACTCTCTCGCTCTCTAAAACTCCCTCCTAGGGCCCAATAGTCTGATCACCAGATAGCATGGGTGCACTGTCATGACCTAGATCATCAGTTATCCCACTGTCACCCTCAGTAGCTGTCCCAGTCTGGGTGACAGCCGCCTGGTCACTCGCAGCAGTAGCTGGAGGTGGTGGCCGTGGAGGTGCCTCAAAAATATCTCCCTCTGGTGGAGCTGACGTAGAGGCTGGAGCCATCGGAGGAGGTGGAACAGATGAGTGCAAGGACTGCTCGATCCCTAGCAACATCAATATCTGCTCTATCTGACCACCTAGCAGCTCGAGTCTCCTCTGAACAGCATCACAATCCAAAAACATCTGAGCAGCTATCAATAACTGCTGTGTAGTGAGCTCTCTAACCATCCCCTGAAGCTGTACTCTCCCGTCTCTCTCCTCAACAAGAAGATCATAAATGGTCTGGAGAGATACCGCAGCAGACGTGGATGCTGCAGGGGGCTCGCTGATCTTGTCAGAATCAAGATATAAAAAGTGTTCTCTACTTTTCAAAAGATTTGCAGTGTGGAAGTAAAGGTCGAACCCACAGAGATTGATTAACTACCGTGTTTTAATCTTAAAACCTAAATCTAATTAATTATAAAAACGGATTTTGATTTGAATTATAATTAAACTAAAAACAATAAAAGTAAATCTAAACTATGAAAGCAATTAAAGTTGTTTTAGATAATGTTTAAGGGAACCTAGGATTGCAAATCCACCACTAGCTTCATAATAGGAATATTTATGAATTACTTTAGCTTATTATGTTGGATGATAATGGAGAATTGTAGCTACAACCCCATTTCCTCCAACAAGAAGATATTCATGGTTCAAGCACCAACATAATCCATCTTCGGTTAGCACGAATTATCCCACACTAAACTAGGGTTGTGATCTAATCCGTCTAACCTAGGCATGGACTATTCGGATACTTGATAGCATAAATCAATAAAGCACCATCACATGTAAACAATCTAAACAAGCACAGCAAGAATAGATCGTTGAGCACATCACAGTCAAAATAGATCTAAGACAAGAATAAATTCTTAAAGCAATGATTTAATCACTAGAAGTACGATTTATTTATAAAAATCCTCTAAACATGTGACTGTCATCCGTACATAATAAAACTAAAATAAAAACATAAATAAAACCCTATTACTCGTCTAGGGCTTCATTGAAACCCTAGATCTATGATCTAGCCGTCCATGGAAGTGATGGATGGCAAGTAGTTGATGGAGGAGGCCATGGAAACCCTTGGTCTTCTTCTTCTTCTCCTTGCTTCCCTCCCTTCAATGGCTGGAAGTATGGTTGTAGAATGTGTGTATAATAATTGCTAACAATGTCTCACCCTTTAATTATAATAAAAATAGGGTATATATAGATTTACAACAAGTTTTGGAAGCCTTCCTAACCCGAAACGAACTGAAACTGATGTAATTTACAGTCTAGACGTCGTTCAGCAGTTTCGTTTGCACAGGAGTCTTCAGTATACTGAAATACGCAACTTTGGTTTTTACACATATCGCGCGAGCGGGTCGCGCGAGCGCGACATTTGGTACCTTGCGCGCGCGGATTGCGCGAGCGATTCTGGGGCTTTCGCGCCCGCGGATCGCGCGAGCGACTTTCTGGTTTTCGCGCCCGCATCTCGCACGCGCGACTTGGCTTTTTCAGCTTCTTTTCTTCTGCTTTTTCACCCTGTTTAGCCTGATATACTTGATTTCTTCCAAAACCTGTCCGAAAATAGAAAACGAAGTAAAAATATACAAAAATAGGATAAAAAGGAACTAACAAATGTGAATTAAGGCGTATAATTAGGATTAGTTCTCTCCCGATCACACCCCCAAACCTACATTTTGCTAGTCCTCGAGCAAAACTAAATAAAAACTAACTACTAATAACATACTATTCCATTTTCGCATGGATCACGATTGCATTTAGCATATGCAACAAGCCTTTTAAACCCCTAGGTGTCCCTAGTCGGACGAGTGAAGTCTCGTGAGGGTTCTCATCAACAAGTCACCCACAACCATATTTATTAACTTAAAAACTTAAAAAGTTTTATTAAAGACTAAAAACTAATAAACAATACTCCTTATTATAAAATAATGATTCGAAATAGAATAACGAACAAGAAGAAACGGAATCAGACGTCTACCTACATCATGAGAAACAATTAAGTGCATGTAATGTACGAATCAATAGAGTTCCTCATAAGATTGCACGTGTGTGATGTGGTAGTCAAATGAACACGCATATGTCATGAACATGGAATATAACTCGGATAACCATCCAACTATGTCTCGACTACGAATCTCACAATGAATTACACTCTCAAATGAAACACTCAGAAACATGTGTAATTTCTCTCAAATATGTGAGTAAAGGAAATATCTTTTCAAAACGAGAAATGCTCACATATGACTCGAAAAAGACGCATGACACGAAAGAACAGTAGTCTCATGGATAAGATGCCAATAATCAAGAAAAATTAATCATTACCATGTTTTAATCCCTCTCCCATCGTTTTCATATCCAAACCATGTTTCATAGGATCAAATAGGACTTTTTAAAGATTGTAATGTGGCTCAGGCTATGAAAAAAAAAATAGAAAAGATTCATTAGGTAGTTTTAGAATGGCATTGTAAGGCATATTCGATTTCTTTCATTCATCTCTTCTACCAACTTCATCATTTCATTCTCTTCTTTTCCATATATTTTTTCTTTACTTTCTTTTTTTCTATTCTCCTTTCTTCTTTCAACTTTTTTTTTTTTTAATCCTTATCTTTTTTTTCTTTCCTTCTCGTTGCTTTCGAAACGAATATTCAATAAAGAACAAGACAACCACCCCAAACATCATCTTATTTACTTATTCTTAATCAACACATTGCCTTAATACTACTAAAAGTTGATCACTCTTCCAGTGGTATACTCCAAGTTGATCAAGTTGGAGCTTTTAAAGAGGATAAATGGTGAACAAAGAAAAAGAGGCATTGTAACGGCTCAAAGGGCGAACTAAGGAAATTTTATAATTTATCGGTCGGCAATAAACAAAGAGGGCCTAAAATCATTTCCTAGGGTAATACGGTTCTTCAATGTTTACAATGGAAGATTATTTAGCATGGTAACAAATATTCTAACTTGACTATCAACCAAAACAAGAATAATGAGACTAAACAACAAATAGATGCGCTATTTCAATGAAATTCGACAAACACAAGATGTATTTATAACCCTCTAACAAGAAAAGATAGGCTCAAAAGCTCACTGGGTTTAGTCTCCACCATGTGTTATCTAGAAATCCGAATCATATTATAGTTCACAACCAACATGTATTCAAGCGACTACGTGCAGTGCATAAGTTTATGTGCAAATCTATGATATAAAACTACGATTCAAACAATACATAACTTAAAACGTTACATCATAACTTCAGCAAATGTTTAATCACATCTTATTTTGTTTATCATTCTATAACAATCATAGTTACATAACAAGAAGTATCAAATTGAGATTGCAAAAACCGTAGGTAATCATCGTTTATTTAAACACACTTATTAAATTTTTTTTAAAATTTTGCATAACTAATGTGCATGTGTGAATGCATACCCCCAAACCTAAACCTTTCATTGTCCCCAATGAAACAATAAAATGAAAGAAAGGAGAGCACGTAAGAAAGGAACGATAGTACCTCGATCTCGGCAATGACAAACATCTAAATGTATAAAAATATGGCGATAAAGTTCACATGTACCTGTTAATACTATATAAACGAAAAGAAACTAACAAAAGAACATTAAAGAATTATAACTAAGTTAAACGAAACTAAATGAACTATAAGAAGACACAAAACTATGAAGACAACACGAAAATAAGCTATAAAAGGAAATAAAACATAACCAGAATTATGAAAACAATCAAAGACTCAATCTAAAAGTACCTAAGAAACAAAAATAGAAAAATAAAAATTGTGTGACAGGTGTGGGAGGAAGATATAAGAAAACAAAAGAAGAAAATGCAGAAATGGGGTATCGCGCGAGCGGCCGTCGCGCGCGCGAATCCCAAGGTTTTTTTTTTTTTTTTTTTGAAATCGCGCCAGCGGGACCCCCTCGCGCCCGCGAGCTACCTCGCGCGAAAACAGGCGCGAAGAGAACCTGAGAGCTCAAATAAGGAAAAGCACAGAAAAACGTGTAAGGGGCAAACTCGCGCCAGCGGGCCGCGCGAGCGACGTCTCGCGCGAGCGGGCCGCGCGCGTGAGTTCAGTTTTTTTCCATTTTGTGGCTAAAATTATGTAAATAATATTAAAATAAATTAATTCCAACCCCCAAACCTGTCCAGAATGTCCAAAACAGACTCAAACAGACTCAAAAACGACCAAAAATAAGAAAAACGAACGAAATAAAGCTTGGGTTGCCTCCCAAGAAGCACTAACTTTTACGTCTTCAGCTAGACCATTCTAGCTCAAGACTTACGGAGGTTGAAAATCAGACTTCGTACCCCTAAGAATATCAGGTAGAGCTCGATGGTAAGCAGAAATTACGTCGCTTCGAATTAATTCGATTGACGGTTTGTCAGTATGTTCAAATCGATTTCTTACCTTCCGAGTAGATTCAGCATTAGGGTCCGAGGTATTAGGGTTCATCCACTCATCATCCGCTATATCTTTGTCGTTACTCACATTTATTACTTTGTTAGGCTCAATATTGCGTCTTACCTCACCTTCCGCCTCACATAGGTAATCGTCATCTTTAGGAGGTTGATGAATAGCGTTAAAAATGTTTAATTTTAAATTCATGTTCCCAAACGACACCTTCATTACCCCCGTCCGGCAGTTAACATGTGCGTTAGCGGTTGCTAAGAATGGACGGCCTAGAATGACAGGAGTGTGTTTCCTAGCATCTAGCACGGGTTCAGTGTCAAGGACCATGAAGTCAACAGGATAATAGCATTTATCAACCTTAACCAAGACGTCCTCGATGATTCCTCTAGGTATTTTAACAGAACGATCCGCTAATTGAATAGTAGCGGCCGTAGGTTTAAGTTCACCTAGACCTAGTTGTTTATAGACGTGATAAGGTATGAGATTAACACTAGCTCCTAAGTCAAGGAGAGCCCTATGGATGATAGTGTCACCTATGACACATGAAATAGTAGGCGTACCAGGATCCTTATACTTTGGAGGAGCGTGTTGAAAAATAGAACTTACTTTTTCCGTGAGGAAGACCTTTTTCGGAGTATGACTACGTATTTTGCGCTTTTGTGTACAAAGGTCTTTT
Source organism: Hydrangea macrophylla (assembly GCA_033977485.1). Taxonomy (NCBI): domain Eukaryota; kingdom Viridiplantae; phylum Streptophyta; class Magnoliopsida; order Cornales; family Hydrangeaceae; genus Hydrangea; species Hydrangea macrophylla. The sequence goes on from CM066990.1 coordinate 39,797,473, forward strand.
AGACATTTAGCATAAGCGGGAATTTGTTTTATAGCATCGAGGAATGGAATATTGATTTTAACTTGTTTAAATACCTCGAGTATATCTTCCATTTTAGACTTTGTATTTGTAAGATTAGACGGCTCCTCAACATTAGGTGGGTATGGCATTCTCGGAATATAATTTGTTGAGACCGGTTCATTTTCTTTTCTACTTTGATTCACGTCCTCACCCCTCTCTTTATTAGAGTTGATGTTCACATCTATCACATTCTCATTCTTATTAGGGGTTTCTATCACCTCCTCTCGTGTAGTCATCCTAGTTGAGACGGCGTTTACTTGTTCATTCGACCCCTTAACCTCATATTGTCCCTTAGGGTTTTGAATTGTTTGACTAGGCAACGTCCCCTCATTTCTACGACTCACTACAGTAGCTAGTTGTCCCATTTGGGATTCAAGCTTCGCAATGGATTGTGTATGAGAGTGCACTATTTGTGCTTGTGCCTGTACTTGCATTTCAATTTTATTAAGGGATGCCAACACCTTTTCCTCAAAAATGTTACCCCTTGGAGGGTTCGAATTAGGAGGCGGGTGTTGGTATTGATTAGGTTGAAACTGAGGTCGATACGCATTAGGAAAATTAGTCGCCTCATTAGGATTATTATTATTATTTTTCCATGAGAAGTTAGGATGGTTTCTCCATGGCGCATCCGGATTGTTAGTAGTTGCATTATAATTATTTCATGGGTATTGTTGAATAGAATTAATGTGTTGCTCCACGAATTCCAGAAATTGACTCGCCGATGGACATGCAAGTATCGAATGTGAAGGATCAGAACATAATGCATAAATTTCATGAGCGGGTGAGGCTATCGTTTGGTTCATTGTTAAAAGTCGGTCAAGTTTGTTAGATAGTTCTTTTATTTCAATTGATTGACTTGACTCGAACTTTACCTCCCTCTTAGGTTGTGGGTATCCCTCAGAACGGACAGACACCGCTTGGTGCATCGAATTCTCGCTTAACGTTTCAAAAATTTTCCAGGCCTCATCGGCACTTTTGTGTAGGAAGGTACCCGCACAAACGGCATCGACAGTATTACGGACCGAGGGAATAAGCCCCTCATAGAAAACCTGTACCAACTGCCACTTAGGAACTTGATGATGTGGGCAAGAGCGTAATAATTCTTTAAATTTCTCCCACGTGTCGTAAAGTGATTCCCCATCTTGCATCACAAAGTTTGTTATGGATTTTCTTATCTGATTCGTATGCATAATAGGGAAAAACTTTTGTAAAAATGCGGTGTGTAAGGCTTCCCATGTTCTAATTGTGTTTGGCTCCAAAGATTGAAGCCAATATTTAGCTTTATCTTTTAAAGAGAATGGAAAGAGCCGTAATTTTAATTCATCATCAGTTAAGTTTTGGATTTTCAAAGTAGAACATATATCTTGAAAATCTCCTAAGTGTTTATATGGATCTTCATTTAAAAGGCCATGGAAAGATGGAAGTAGCGAGATGGTAGACGACTTTATCTCAAAGTGAGATGCCGTCGCCTCCGGTAAGTCGATACAAGTTTGTGGCGTGTAAGTCGTAGGAATAAAATAATCTTTAAGTGGAGGAGGTGGTGGTATATTAGGATTATTCAAATTATTTCCGTTGTTATTTTGGTTGTTATCGTTTTATTTCCAATGTCTGCCATTTTAATCGGTTCTATGTTATGAAAGCGTGGTTTCTTTAGTCTTGTAAGAGTACTACGTATTTCAGATTCAAATAAAGACGTTGGTTTCGGTGTCAAATCGTCGTCTATTAAAAACCTTGTTCTAGAAGTTAAGTTTGAAGACTTGTTAAGTCTTAATGTACGTTCAAGGTCAGAGTCAAAAGGTTTTAATTCCGATTTATTTGAACGTGTACCTAACATAAACTAAAAGAAAGTAAACTAAAAACAAAAACTGACTCACCAAAAAAAACAAATAGCAATCACGCAACTAAGATAACAAGCACTCAACTATTGTGATGCATGAATATTATCCTGTAATGCAATGACCGCGTCAAGCCCAGCGCCCCGGGTTTCCTAGCTAATGCAGTGCAATTAACCCTAAACTAACGCAAATAGTGCGTCACAGCGCCCTGACTTATAGTGGTTTAAAGCGAGTTTCACAAGAAGCAATTTACTTAATTTTTATTTATTTTATTTGCGTAAGCTCCTTTGATGTAATTAGCTACTCCACTCGGAAACGTTGACTACAAAATAAAAGAACAAGTTAGTAACTAAAACAAAACGGAAAATCAGAAAAAAAATAAAAACTACCCTAATATTTACAAATTAACTAAACTAAGATTATAAAACTAAAGGTAGTAATGCAATCCCCGGCAACGGCGCCAAAAATTGATCTTGTCAGAATCAAGATATAAAAAGTGTTCTCTACTTTTCAAAAGATTTGCAGTGTGGAAGTAAAGGTCGAACCCACAGAGATTGATTAACTACCGTGTTTTAATCTTAAAACCTAAATCTAATTAATTATAAAAACGGATTTTGATTTGAATTATAATTAAACTAAAAACAATAAAAGTAAATCTAAACTATGAAAGCAATTAAAGTTGTTTTAAATAATGTTTAAGGGAACCTAGGATTGCAAATCCACCACTAGCTTCATAATAGGAATATTTATGAATTACTTTAGCTTATTACGTTGGATGATAATGGAGAATTGTAGCTACAACCCCAATTCCTCCGACAAGAAGATATTCATGGTTCAAGCACCAACATAATCCATCTTCGGTTAGCACGAATTATCCCACACTAAACTAGGGTTGTGATCTAATCCGTCTAACCTAGGCATGGACTATTCGGATACTTGATAGCACAAATCAATAAAGCACCATCACATGTAAACAATCTAAACCAGCACAGCAAGAATAGATCGTTGAGCACATCACAGTCAAAATAGATCTAAGACAAGAATAAATTCTTAAAGCAATGATTTAATCACTAGAAGTACGATTTATTTATAAAAATCCTCTAAACATGTGACTGTCATCCGTCCATGATAAAACTAAAATAAAAACATAAATAAAACCCTATTACTCGTCTAGGGCTTCATTGAAACCCTAGATCTATGATCTAGCCGTCCATGGAAGTGATGGATGGCAAGTAGTTGATGGAGGAGGCCATGGAAACCCTTGGTCTTCTTCTTCTTCTCCTTGCTTCCCTCCCTTCAATGGCTGGAAGTATGGTTGTAGAATGTGTGTATAATAATTGCTAACAATGTCTCACCCTTTAATTATAATAAAAATAGGGTATATATAGATTTACAACAAGTTTTGGAAGCCTTCCTAACCCGAAACGAACTGAAACTGATGTAATTTACAGTCTAGACGTCGTTCAGCAGTTTCGTTTGCACAGGAGTCTTCAATATACTGAAATACGCAACTTTGGTTTTTACACATATCGCGCAAGCGGGTCGCGCGAGCGCGACATTTGGTACCTCGCGCGTGCGGATTGCGCGAGCGATTCTGGGACTTTCGCGCCCGCGGATCGCGCGAGCGACTTTCTGGTTTTCGCGCCCGCGGCTCGCACGCGCTACTTGGCTTTTTCAGCTTCTTTTCTTCTGCTTTTTCACCCTGTTTAGCCTGATATACTTGATTTCTTCCAAAACCTGTCAGAAAATAGAAAACGAAGTAAAAATATACAAAAACAGGATAAAAAGGAACTAACAAATGTGAATTAAGGCGTATAATTAGGATTAGTTCTCTCCCGATCACTCGCGTTTCCTCAACTCGTACTGACCCTCCGCCACTGGTGTCCCTGGGTCATCCTCCTCCTCCAACACCACTGTATCCTGACCCTCCGCCTCTGGCGTCCTGGGTCATCGTCTTCTTCCTCAGACGAAATTTCTCCCCTCTTTCTCTTCTTTTTCTTACTGCTCTCTCCCATTTTCTCTTTTCCTTTTGATAATTTTTTAAATTGTGCTACTGATCGTCTCGAAGCAGATTCACCAAAAACCCTTAATTTTCGACTTCTGCAAAGCCTCTCCTACTGGTACCTCCAATCCTGCCTCCTCACACACTCTATGGATTACCCAAGCACCTTTGAGGTGCTGGGCCTTACTAGGATGCCGTGTGGGCTCAATGAAGAACTTGATGAAGAGTCGGGCAAGGCAAATGGGTAAACCGGTCCCAATAGCATAAAGAACTCGCGTATACCACCCAGCAAAGTCTAACTTATAGGTAGTAGGAAGGATACAGCTTCAAAGAGCTAAGTGGAGAAGGTGGTAGTCCATAGTCAGATCATGATCATCAAATACTGGAATCCCCGTATACTTCTTGATTTTTCCGCCAAAAATTTCTGTGGCAATGACATCAAAGGATGGGAATGGTCGATCAGCATGGATAGGATACAGGTGATCTGGCACCTCAGCAATACCCAGAGCTCTGGCCACCGTGGTAGGGCTAAACTCAATCTGGCGTCCCTGAACGCAAGAAAAGTATGTGTATAGAACGTTCGGCGCCTTAACCATGCTCGCACAAGCTGATCGAATCCAAGAAGCATAGACCTTCTTCTGAACAGTAAGGACAGGGAGCCAGCTCGGAAATGCGCGCAATCGCATGAGGTAAAACGGTGGCTTATCGTCACTCCAGGGATTTTCAAACTGCCGCTCAACCATAACCTCTCTAGTTCGAAAGTATTTAGTGAACCAAGTGTTTTCTTTGGCATTTCTGAACCCGTGGGCTAGCGGCGAATCCGGAATTTCCAGTGATGTGGACTTTTCTGGGTGAGGTCCACTATCCTTGGGCTTTGGAGCCATGGGAACTGAAAAATGAAAGTAAAATAGAGAGATAGTATGAGAAAAGAAAGACTCTGCTTTTCTGTTTGTGTCAATCGATTGACATAAATTGTCAATCGATTGAAGATGTATTCCAATCGATTGAACCCTAATGTCAATCGATTGACATCAGCGAATGAAGCCGCCCACAACAAGGTCTCACGTCCCCCTTGCAAGCATTTTAGTGGTCTTATGACCATGAGGGGCTCCCTCAAATCGTTTTGATCAATTTTAAGGGTAAAAATTTGAAATGGGTTTAGAGTTTACCTCAATGGGTGCCGCGGCTATGAGACTGATAAATCCCACCTCTTTTTTTTTTTTTTTTGAAATGAAGTTGACGAGAGAATGGATTATGACAAGGATTCTGGTAGTGGCGATGAAAATACAGACGCGAACCTTCCCCCCCCCCCCCCCCCCCGTTCCTCTTGTGAACGTCGCGGCAGTGGTGGTGGTTATGGTGATGATGATGATGATGATGGTTGATGATGATTGTGAGATGATGGTGAAGGAAAGAAATGGGGGAAAACTCCCACACGCCCAAAATTGCCAAGTCTCTCTCTTTCTCTCGTTGATTTTTGAAATGAAATGAGGGAGAGGGAGATGAACAGACTTTATGTCTGGGAGAGTTGTCAATCGATTGACAATAGGTGTCAATCGATTGATTAAAGAATTCAATCGATTGACTTTAAAGATCAATCGATTGATATTAGAAATTCATGGGAACCCAATTGTTCTTCATGTAATCACCCTCAACTGTTTAAGAATGCATTTTCAAGATAGAAACAAGACTTCGAGCATTCAAACAAGGATCAAGCCCATCAAATATACAGGTAGGAAGAATTTATTCTGAACACCATCAATTTCATACTCATTATAGATTCTTAACATCCAGAATGACAAGATCTTGGTTGGAAAACTAACAATCAAACAAACTGAATGAAAGAAAGAAAAACAGAATTCTGTCTTATTCAGTGGCCATAAGGGCTAGGCAAAGTCAATTATGCTCAGGTTCTGGAGAAGAAAGATCTTCTCCTTCAGCAAAATCCATGAAGTACTCCACAACTTCTCCATCCGAGTTTAACTGCAGATCATCCAGAATCTCTCAAACTGCGCACAATAGATCCCAGGTATTCATATCAGCGATTGCCACATTAGGGGAATCTGGGTATGAACCGGAAAGTGGAGTAAAAATTGGCCTTTCTCGTTCCATCTGTTCTAGGGTTCCTGGAGATCGGACCCCATGATACAGCAAATGTGGCAGGAAGTGCAGTGGATTCATCCTATAGCCAACAAAAAGACAGAATAAGAACAAAAAGAAGACAGAAATAGAGAAGCACACAAACAAAAGAAAAACTAGTATACAACAACATAAAAAACTCGAATTCTCAAGAAGAATAATCAGGATCATCCAGTTGGATGGTCTCTGATTCTGGTTCGAATCTCTCCAAAAATGGCTTTAAACGTTGCCCATTGACTTTAAATGCGTTTCCATTTTTGGGATTAACAATTTCCACTGCCCCATGAGGAAAAACTTCTTTAACAATAAAGAGCCCTATCCATCTCGATCTCAACTTACCAGGAAAAAGATGAAGCTTCGAATCATAAAGTAACACTTGCTGTCCTGGTTCAAGCTTCTTTCTCAAGATCGATCGATCATGCTTAGCTTTTAATTTTGACTTATATGTTCAAGCACGATCATATGCATCATTCTTGATCTCCTCCAATTCATTGAGTTGTAGCTTCCTCAATGTACCACTTTCATGGATATCAAAATTTAGCAGTCTAGTGGCCCAGTATGCTTTATGCTCCAGTTCCACAGGTAAATGGCAAGCTTTTCCATAAATTAGCCTATAGGGAGACATTCCAAGGTTTGTCTTATACGCCGTCATGTATGCCCATAGAGCATCAGTTAGACGTGACGACCAATCTTTTCTGTTGATGTTAACAGTTTTCTCCAGGATGTGTTTGATTTCCCTATTAGCTAGCTCTGCTTGACCATTTGACTGTGGGTGATATGATAAAGCAATCTTATGGTTAACCCCATATTTTTTCATGAGTGCCTCAAAAGGCTTATTGCAGAAATGGGTTCCACGATCGCTAATCATGGCCTTCGGTGTTCCGAATCTTGACAGAATATTCTCTTTTAAGAATAAGATCACTGTTCTGTGATCACTTTTTCTTGTCGGGATGGCCTCAACCCACTTGGACACGTATTCAACTGCCAAAATAATGTATTCGTAATGAGAGGATGGCGGGAATGGTCCCATGAAATCGATACCCCAGCAATCAAAGATTTCAATAGTGATTATCGAGGTCATCGGCATTTCATTTCTCTGAGACAAGCTCCCTAACATTTGGCATCTAGCACATACTCTACAAAATGCATAACAGTCTTTGAAAACTGTCGGCCAGTAGAACCCACTGCTAAACACCTTTTGAGCAATTTTCTAAGCTGAAAAATGACCACCACAGGCTTCCGAGTGGCAGGAAGCAAGAATTTGAGAGATATCCTCCTCAGGAACACATCGCCTAATTACTTGATCCGCACAGTATTTAAACAAGTAGGGATCATCAAAGTAAAACCATTTTGCGATGGATAGAAACCTTTTCCTGTCAGAAAATGACCAATGAGATGGGGTTTCACCTATTGCCAAATAATTGACAATGTCTGCATACCAGGGCAAACTAGTTGCAGCAAGAAGTTGTTCATCAGGGAAAGAATCACGAATCGGAGTGGCTTGTAAAGAATTATCTTTGAACGTCAATCGGGAGAGGTGATCAGCTACGACGTTCTCTACCCCCTTTTTATCTTTGATAATCACATCGAACTCTTGGAGAAGGAGAATCCAACGTATTAATTGCTATTTTGTATCCTTCTTAGACAGGAGGTACTTCAACGCAGCATAATCAGTGAAACAAATGATCTCTGAGCCAATCAGATATTGCCTGAATTTTTCCAGTGCAAATACAATTGCCGACAATTCCTTTTCGGTAGTGGAATAATTTCGTTGCGCTCCATCAAGGGTTCTGCTAGCATAGTAGATCACAGTAGGCTTTTTGTCCTTCCTTTGCCCTAAAATAGCTCCAATCGTTGTGTCACTTGCATCACACATCAACTCAAAAAGAAGACTCCAATCCGAAGATTGCATTATCGGAGCTGTTGTGAGGTGATGTTTGAGTTTATCAAAGGATTCTTGGCACCCATTGTTCCATTCAAACGGTTGATCCTTAACAAGGAGTTGGCACAGTGGCCTAGATACAGCACTGAAGTCCTTAATAAACCTTCGGTAGAAACCGACGTAACCTAAAAACGATCGTATTTCTTTCACTGTGGTGGGGACAGAAAGGTTGGAAATTATATCAATCTTTACCTTGTCTACTTGTATTCCCTCAGCAGAAACGATATGTCCCAAGACAATCCCTTTTGTTACCATAAAGTGACATTTTTCCCAGTTGAGGACCAAATTCTTATCCTCACATCTTTTCAGGACTTTTTAGAGGTTTCCTAAGCAATCATCAAAGCTGCTACCAAATACGGAGAAGTCATCCATAAAAACCTCCATGATCTTTTCAACCATATCGCTGAAGATGCTCAACATGCACCTCTGGAAAGTAGTAGGTGCGTCGCACAATCCAAATGGCATCCGGCGATATGCAAATGTTCCAAACGGACAGGTAAAAGTGGTTTTCTCTTGATCAGCAGAATCAATTTCAATTTGGTTATAACCACTATAACCGTCCAGGAAGTAATAGAATTGGTGACCTGCTACTCTTTCGAGCATTTGATCCATGAAAGGTAATGGGAAATGATCCTTTCGAGTCACCGCATTCAATCTTCTATAATCAATACACATACGCCAACTTGTGGTCACACGTGTTGGTACAAGTTCACCTTCCTTGTTTTGCACCACTGTAATGCCTGCCTTCTTCGGCACTACTTGAGTTGGACTTACCCAAGGACTATCCGAAATTGGATAAATAACCCCAACATCCAACAATTTCAGAACTTCCTTCTTTATTACCTCTTCCATGTTTGGGTTAAGACGTCTTTGCATTTGCCGACATGGTTTGGCGTCTTCCTCAAGGTAAATCTTGTGTGTGCATATGGATGGACTTATTCCCCTTAAGTCAGCGACAGTCCAACCCAATGCACTTTTATGTTGATTGAGTAGCTTTATCAGTTTTCCTTCCTGTTCCCGATTCAAAACGGATGAAATTATAACAGGAAAAGTCTTCTCTTCTCCCAAAAATACATATTTCAATTCCTTCGGGAGTTCTTTCAATTCCAATTCCGGAAATTACAGGTTTGACGGCACTGCCGATTTTCTCTTTGGTGGTAATTGTTCGTATTGAGCCGTCCACATTGCCCTTGCAACTTCCTCTTCCATAACTTCCAATACGGCACAAATCTTGCTCTTCATCTCATCTTGTGGAGTGTATCTATCCAATTCATAGCATGAGTTAGTCATAACGGACTCCACGGGATCAGAGTGAGCAGTTGAATCAAAGCAATCTTGAATTACCGATTCCACCCAATTCACTTCCTCTTTCTCATCATCAAAATCTTCAATTTTGGGATTTGAAAAGATCTTGATATTCAATGTCATGTTCCCAAAAACAATGGTCATAACTCCACTCCTTACTTTAATTGTCGCATCAATTGTCGCGAGAAAAGGTCGTCCAAAGATTACCGGAATCTGAGATTTAGCATTGTAAACTGGTTCGGTGTCTAGAACAACAAAGTCAACAGGAAAGACAAAAGTGTCGATCTGGACTAAGACATCCTCCAGAACTCCTCGCGAATATTTAATTGATCGATCTGCGAGTTGGAGAGTAATGCGAGTGGGCTTAAGTTCTCCCAACCCTAGCTGTTGGTAAATAGTGTAAGGTAAGAGATTTATACTCGATCCTAAATCGAGCAGTGCATTGTTCACTTTCTTTTGACTGATTATACACGAAACTGTTGGTGTGCCTGGATCCTTGTACTTGGAAGCCATGTCATGTTTTAAAATTGCACTCGCCTGGCATGCCAAGTAAGCACTCTTCTTCACACTTTGCTTCCTTTTTACAGTGCACAAGTCTTTTAAGAACTTGGCATAGGCAGGTACTTGTTTAATCGCGTCAAGGAGTGGGAGATTGATTTTCACTTGCTTGAATAACTCCAAGAACTCCTGGCTTTTGGTTTCTTGTTGAGGTTTCTTCAATCTTTGAGGATATGGTACCGAAAAAGGGCATTTGGGTGTCTCCTCAAGGAGAGGTTCTTTTCCAGGCCTTCTCTTTATTTCGTATCCTCAGGAGCTGTTGTTTCGGGCTCAACTGTTTCGCTCTCTCTTCCTACTTCCACCAATTCTTCTTTATTCTCTACCTCTTCTTCATCACCAACTACAGGGTGTGAGGAAAGAGAGACTTTCTCAATTTCCTTTCCACTTCTCAATACAGTTACAGCCTTGGCCTCCTCATGTGGTCCAGATCACGAGGGTTCTGTACTCGAGTGTTGGCCTTTAGGATTTGGCTCTGGTTGTGCAGGGAACATTGTTCGTTCTCGATCCCCTTGCTGAGCAGCTAACCTCTCTACACTTGTATTGAGTTTACTCATTAGCTGCATCATTTGCTGCATCATGAGTGTATTAAGATCCTCCTGTGCCTTCTTATGAGGTGGCACATAGGTGTTCGATGAGGTTTGGTTGTTGCCCCCCTGATTGTAGTTGATCTGAGGTGAGTGATTTTGTTGATATTGATTATGGTGACACACTTGATTTTGTTGATAGGCAGGAGGAGGTTGGTAACCCTGTTGGTATCCTTGATTTTGAGGTCGGTATTGGCTTCCTTTATTCGGTTGCTACTATTGAGATGGGTTTGCGGTGGCAGCACTATTTCTTTGGTCAAAACCAGGATGACTCCACCTATCATTGGGGTTGAATCGACCAGGGGCATTTACAGCGTGTACCTCTACTGGACTCTGTTCTTGATAAACAGGGTATATTTGGCAATGTTGAGAGGTATGCCCCATTTGTAGATAACTAGAACATGATTCTTCAGAAACGAACTGTATCACTGGATCCTTCTTTGCTTCTAAAACTTCCAACTTACGAGACAGTTGCTCGTATTTCTCCATTAAGCCATCTTCCGCTTTCAGCTGATAAATACTCTTTTTACTTGAACTCGAACTGGTCTGAGTTCTCGTCACTTGAGTTTCCCATTCTGGTGCATGTTTGGCTAACCATTCGAAATGAGCTTCTACTTGGTCGGCTTTTTTGCTCATAAACTCACCGTCACTCGTAGTTTCTACGAGTTTCTTTGACTTTGGACTAAGGCCATCATAGAAGAAGCTTATTGTTCGCCACTTCTCAAAACCATGATGCGGGCAGAGCAGTAACAGATCCTTGAAACGCTCCCATGCCTCAGTGAAAGTTTCTTCCTCTTTTTGATTATACATCTTGATTTGTCTTAAGATGTCATTTGTTAATCGATTAGGGAAGAACTTTTTGAGAAAGGCTTCATGAATAGCTGGCCAAGTCGAAATAGAATTTGGTTTGAGCGATAATAACCATGATTTTGCTTTGTCCTTCAAAGTGAAGGGAAAAAACTTTAATCAGATTATATCACTCGGGCAGGTCTGATCTGTGAAAGTGCCACAAACGTCCTCGAAATCTTGAATATGTAAGTATGCCTTCTCTTTCTCCATCCCGTAAAATATGGGTAAAAGTTGAATCATCCCATTACGAAAATGGAATGTACCCGTGTGCAGAGGGATGCGGATACAAGAAGGTGTGGCTGTTCGATCAGGAGCCAAGAGTTCTCGTAAAGGACGTTGACCGTCATCAATGAAGTCATGCCTATTTTCTCCTTGTTGGCTCTCTGTGTCAGACATTGGGTTAGAAATGGAAGGGGTAAAAATGGGATTATCAGCACTATTGATGGAATCTTCAAATAGATTTGTAATGAAAGCTTCAGTGGAGTCAAAGGACATAGAAGGATACAAGCAATACAGCTTGTGTTCTGAAGAACAAAAAGAAAAAGAAAGATAGAAATGGGATAAGAAAAGATCGGATCAATCGAAAGATTCTGGCCTTTGTTACCGTCCCTGGCAACGGCGCCAAAAACTTGACACGACTGGAAATGTGTTCTCTGAAGAGTACGTCCAAGCGCAGACGGTCGCGTCGAGTAAAACCGGTAAAACCGAGTCGTTTTCCCAAGGGACGAAAATTGAGGAAAGTAACCTAGATTGGGATCTAAAGAAAATAAAAGATGATTTCTTATAGAGTGGAGATTATAACAGCCCTATTGAATTTAAATAAATAAAAGAAACGAATTAAAGTGAAGCGTTAACTTAACCAGATAGAACTAAAAATTGTAATTTGAAATTAAATATGAAAAGGAGTTGGGAATATGTGAGTCCACAAAGTACCAGCCACTACCATGATTTAACAAATACAAACCATTGGGATTTTCTTCTTTTGGTATTCCATGATTCGAAATTGATTAAGTAAAACATTCTAGACACTAAGTATGTGAATTTCACATTCTTAGTGGTTCAACGATCTCACTTATTTATGAAGAACTGGAATTAAACTAACTAACTCTATGAGCAATGATAAACAAATTGAGTATAAGATAATTGACATGTTCATCAAAAGTGTTCATTAAGTTAATTAATCAAAAGAGCTCTTATTTCAAAATCAGATTGCAATTTGAACTTAAAAAGATCAATTTGGACTTAGTTTCTGAAACAAAAGTTACTGGAATACAAAAAGGAGTCAACCCAAGTCATAAACATACCAATCGATTGATATTGATATCAATCGATTGGTATGAAATGGCTTCCAATCGATTGGTTAAAGTACCAATCGATTGGCTTGGAATCTATGTCAATCGATTGGACTCTGCATCCAATCGATTGACATTGATTCTTTCACAGAATCATGGCAGTGGGCTGGGAACAATGTTTCTTCACATTATTTCCAACCAGGATTCTACTCGAGCATGCTTAGGACTGCATAAATATAAATAAACTGAAAAGTGGGATCAAACATTGATATGGATTAAAACTATAAACTAGAAATTTCAAAATCTAACTAATACTAAAATGGTGTTTAAAATCAACTAATTCAGAAGCAACAAAGAACAAGGAGGAATAACCTAACTCGAAATTGAATTGGAAATGTAATTTCTTCAACTTGAATCTTATATCAATCCAAAACAAAATGGAAAATCTTACAAAAACAAGCACAAAAATGAGCCAACCCTTGACCCTTTTCACCCCCCTCTATATATAGTGTCATATCCACGAGCTGAAGGCGTCTAGGTTCACTCCGTAACGGTTGGTCGTCATCCTAATTGCTGAGATCTTGCACCATTAATGCAGATTGATTTCCAGCTTTCATCAATCGATTGACAAAAAGATCAATCGATTGATCAAAAAAATTCAATCGATTGATTATAATACTAATCGATTGATTATGAAAATATGTCAATCGATTGATATGATGTCAATCGATTGATACCCAAACTTCATCTTCTTATTTCTTGATTTGTTCCTTTCAACTTGTTTATTCATTCTAACTTCAGAACCTGCATTCAAAGAGCTAAACACAACATACCACAAAAATACATCATTGTGTAAAGAAACGAATTAAAACACAAAGGCAGGTAGAACTAGAGAAATGGGATTAAATCCAGACAATTTTTACTCTTTATCGAGCTAATATTAAGCAAATATCAGCTCTCATCAACTGTGTCAATCTTAGATGAGTCCAACGCACTTCCTTCCGAAGAGACTACATAACCCAAGAATTTGACTTCGTCCATCAGAAATTCACATTTGTTGAGCTCTTGAGGGTCTGTAATGCAATCTAAACATCCTTCTTATGTTCCTCTTTCATCTTCCAGTAAATCAATATGTCATCGATAAACACGATCACAAACTAATCCAAGTATGGTCGAAACACCCGATTCATCATATCCATGAAAATTGCAGTGGCATTAGTGAGTCCGAACGACATCACCAAGAACTCATAATAACCATATCTAGTTCTGAAAGCCATCTTTGGTATGTCCTATGGTCGAACGAGTAGCTGATGGTATCCCCGATCGAAGGTCTATCTTCAAAAAGGTCGTTGCTCCCTGTAACTGATCAAACAAATCATTTATCTACGGGAGGGGGTACTTATTCTTGATCGTGACCTTGTTTAACTCTTGATAGTCAATACAAAGTTGAAATAACCCGTCCTTCTTATTCACAAACAACATCGGCGCTCCCCAAGGCACTGTACTTGGCCGAATGAATCCTAAATCTACCAATTTTTGAACTTTCTTGTTCAACTCCTACATCTCCATCGGAGCCATCCGATAAGGGGTTTTGGAAATCGACAATGTCCCTGGTGCCAATTCTATACAGAAATCGATATCCATCTTTAGCGTTAGTCCAATGATATCTTGAAACACTTCCAGAAAGTCTTGAACCATGGGCTTTTGGTCATAAAATTCTCAGCGCTAGAACTCTCCATGTCGGCCAGACGTCTAAATAGAAATGCATCACCCAAGGGGTCGCACTGAAAATAGAAAGGAGTGCTCCTTATTATGAAGAATAGAATCGACTTACTAGTACAGTCTAACTTAGCACGATACTTCATAAGCCAGTTTATTCCAAGAATTACATTGAATTCCTTCATCGTTAACATAATTAAATAAGCAGGAAAAACTAGGTCTTCTATGGTTAAAGTGCAGTCCTTGCACACCTTACTCAACTTAACCGACGCTCCTAAGGGCGAAATAGCGTTAAGAGCATCCTTAAGCCTCTAGGGTTCTAATCCCAACTTCAGAACAAGTCTAGAGACAATAAAAGAATTCGTAGCTCCCGTATCAAACAACACTCTAATTCGATGTTTAAGTAGTAGGAGAGTACCTTCCATATTCTATGATGTCTCCTCCTCTTTCATAGCTGGTTTCTTTAGGAATGATTGCATTGAGCCTAGCTTGAGTGGTCGCTCTATAGTATCCACCTGGAAGTGCTCGGCAATCTCAGATGATGTCAGCACGCAGATTCTTCTTTGGGCATCAGCAGTCTTTGGCAAGATGCCTTGGTGTCCCACAGTTGTAGCAAATCCCCTGCTTTCCTCTGTAGCAGCATGTTATCCTTGTAGTACAGCTGTCTAATTACGAGAAAAGGTCATCTGAGGCCTCTTCTCTCCATTCCAGGTCTTCTTCGTTCCTTGAAAATGACCCGGGGGTCTTGGCGTGAACTTTCCTCTCATAGGGGGTCGAGTAGTCGGTAGCTTGGGTCCTTGACATCCATCTTTCTCTAACCCGGATTACAATCTCACCAATATCTCAAACATCGTATTCAGACGTCTCAACGTCATGTGGCACAAATGGGAATTCAACATTTGTGGTATCTCTTGATCTTCTTCTGTGGAGTATTTGTCTGATGTTGGGCGAAATGAGGCAACCTCTCGAACTGTGTAGTGTACTCGCAAACCTTCATGTTGCCCTAGGTCAAGTCCATAAACTCCATTTCTCTTTGGTCCTTTTCTTCTTCAGGGAAGTACTTCTCCAAAAACTTTTCCCTGAACGATGTCCACATCATCCTCTCCAATGCTTCAGCTCCCATCGTTGCTTTCTCGGACTCCCACCAATCGTCGACAGCACCGGTGAGCTGGAAAGTAGATAAACGACGCTTTTCTTCTTCATCGCACCTCATCCTCCCAAAAATATGGTCCATATTTATTAGCCACTTCTCAACTTGTCAGGCTGGTTCCATTAAACATATCAGGTTGCAGAGCTCTGAATCTCTTGAGTATCTTGTCTCTGATTATCAATGACGGAGGTGTAACTTGGAGGTTCGCCCAATTGTTGTTATTGTTATTGTTATTGTTATTGTTGCAACGGTTTCCTTGATGGTAGTCGCCGATATACTCTAAGCGTTGTAGAAAAGCTTCAAAAACTCTAGTAGGATCCATGTTCTTGGGAATAGGGGCCCTTCCTTGTCAATTACTCGTGTTCCTTGTTTTGTCGGCCATTACATTAACCTACATGATCGGCCAAACGTTACTCGCCAGTCCTTAGAGCTAATCAACTCCCAAAGCAATAAACACAAATATCCAACAAAACGATTACTCATAAATAATAATAGGCAAAAGCATGGTGTTGATATATTTATACGGCCAAAAACATTTACCGTATGTTATGGTAAAGGTATTTACATCACATTTACACATACACCACTAACATCAAAACCATATACAATATGTACACAAAAGAAACTAGGCTATATTCCCTGATCAGCAGAAAATAAAGATCTAGATTCTGGGGATCCGATCCCAGAAATCCTCCACATCTGACTCAAACAGAGGTAACTCATCCGCTAGAACATCAATCTCCTCTGGTGGCACCCAGTCAAGTCATAAATCAAACTCATCAACCATCCCAAAGATCGGATCATCCTCAGACTGATCATCTGATGTCTGTCCATCTGCGGGTAACAAACCTCCATCAACTACATACTGTGGCGGAACCGGTCCTATAGCAAACCTCAACTACCTCGATCTCTACACCATCGACATCA
This sequence comes from Hydrangea macrophylla, assembly GCA_033977485.1. Classification (NCBI taxonomy): domain Eukaryota; kingdom Viridiplantae; phylum Streptophyta; class Magnoliopsida; order Cornales; family Hydrangeaceae; genus Hydrangea; species Hydrangea macrophylla. Next base: position 39,813,835 of record CM066990.1, read on the forward strand.
TCTATAGGCATAACCTCTCCCTCCTGATCATCATCCTCATCGTTGGGGTCCTCCTCTAGCTCTCCCTCTTGCTCATCCTCATGGTCGCCCTCATGTCCATCCTCGACTCCCTCTGGCTTGTCCTCCTGATCGTCATCGTGATCCTCCTCATCCTTGGGCTCATCCTCATGCTCATCCTCTCTTCCATCACTTTCTCTAGAGGGTCCTCTTCCAGGTCGGCGTCAATGTCGTTATCATTGTCTTGCTCTGGCTCAGGGACAACTGGTGCTAGAGGTGCTAGTTGTACTAGTGATGGTAGTTGAGCTGCATGAACTGGTGGCATGTGTGCGACTCAGACCAGAATCTCCTGATAACTCAGAATATCTTGTAATATAACTTCCATCTCCTAATTGACATGTAAAATAGTGAGTACTCGGTGTAGAGCCTCAACACGTACCCTCTCCAAGTCCTGTACACCATCGGTGTGTATAACTCTCTAAAAGTCATCCTCAACAAGATGCTATGCACGTGATCTAACCCTCTAGAGATGTAGCTCTGGCTTAGTGAGCTAAAGGTGGTCGGGAAACAAGAAATATCCTCCAAACGCATCCTCAATGAAAACTGACTCCATGCTGACCTAAAAATGAAACTTTTAGTCAGTAATAGCACAAGGAATCTTAAGGCTCAGAATGTGTAGGACAATCAACGAGCATGACTAAACCTATGGCTTTGATACCAAAAATCTATGTCACGCTGTGGATATCGCAATTTGTCTTACCCACAACTTTTCTTATGTTAAAACATTTTCAATTTCAAAAATATAAAACACGAGTCGCCACTTAATTTTTGAAAAAGGAAAATTAAGAAACCATTTTAAAGATGAACTGATCATTTTGAAACCAGAGATTAACTAGGTCCGAGGATTATGGAATGAGGGGGGAAGGAGCCCGGCGGACTTAAACACCCCCTCTCATCCTACCTTACGATAGGCCTCTACTCAACATCCTTTTTATCGAATTATTAATCAAAGCATACCCTCAACTAATACATATATAAGTATACATTGCAAAAACCGTGTCTAAAGGGTGTAAAATTGCTAATAACAAAATATCATTCAAAATCACTTAATTTCAAGTAAAAAGCAAAATGATATGCAAATTAAGGAACTAGAGAACTTACCCAGGATCCGGCCGCAAATGTTAAACGTGCAATACATGCAAATAAACAAAACCTTAGCAAAGGAGTCTCTAGTCATATATACACATAAGGAAAAACTTAATTCTAAGGTGTCGTACAAGTAGTCGAAAATCAACAAAATTAAAGGATCATTAAACTAAAGAAAAGACAAGAGATCATACCTCATCGGCGCTACAAAACAAAGGTTAGTCCACATGATATACATGATATAAAATTAGATGATAATCCTAGGCTTCTAGCTTAAATCTATCAAATGTAATTAAACCCAAAGCAAACGAATCTTAATTACAAGCATCGATCAAGTCACATGGATGAATATGTACATGAACAAGAGTAAATTATGATGTATTCATTGATTTAGATCATCTAACCTTTGAATTCAAGCATTATTAATCATTTTTGAAACATGGTTTGAACCTTAACTCATGAAAATATCATCTAAACCATTATTTATAAGATTGATCAAAATTGTGACAGAATTATGAAAATTGTTGAGAGCAGATCAGAATTTCAAAGAAATAAAGGGCATGGTTCACGTGGTTTGATCTTGATGAGTTTTAGACACAAATTGCCTCTGTGAGTCTAGTTTTTAATCTAAAAAGAAAATCAAAGTTACAACGGTTAGATCTCTGGGAATCAAGCAAACACCAGACATCACTCAGGAATTTCCAACTCTTTATCCAGAGAATTGGTATGATTTTTTAAAAATAGTAAAAACATCTAAAAGGCTCTAATCATTTTAGGAGATCTTATTAACACATTAAACTTCATAGAAAAAATTATTTGGGGTCATAAATACTTGATTAGGGTTCTGATTTACTCATTTCAAAAGGGAGTTGCTGTTCTGAAACTCTGGACAGATTGTTGTCGTTACCCAAAAACTCATGACCGAACCACTTTAAACTTGAAACCTCACTAAAATAAAAATTGCTGTGGTAAAACTTTGAGTTATAGACACTTTCCCGTTGGTTTCATTTAGTTCCAACGGTTCGATGTTTAACTAAAAATCCTTGATCAAAGGTGGTCATTGAATTCACTGCACCATTTGTCAAATTCAAATTTGTGAATTCCAACCATAAGCCATGGAGCTTGGCTTAAGACACATTACTTTTCCTACCATTTGATGGTCATGGGAGACTAAAAACATTTACACTTGTGGATTTCAAATGAGGTATGAAAAGACTTCTTGAAATCTCGAAGTAATGAGCTCAAATCATGGAGAAGACTTAATCTCATTAATCAAATGTACTAATATCGACCTTAATCTCCTTATGAACTATAAGATTGCAAAGAGATCAAGGGAATTCAAACTAAAAGATTCAAATAAGGCATTGAAAGCCTTCTAAACCCCACGAGATAAACTCAAAAAGAAAAAGAAAAGGAAATCAAAGGGGGTCTATATATATCATGATTAGACCATGATTAGGACTAATTATTTTAGAGTCTACCTCCAAATTATCCTCAACTTGGTAGTTTTGAGAAACTTCCAAAGATTAATCAAGCTCTTTAACCTTTAATTCACACAACTTCTTCTTTAAACTCCTCTAAAACTCATCCCTAATTGTGCTTAGAGAGATTTTTGAAAGCTTCAAAACAGAATTGAGATAATCTTTTGATTCAAAGAAAACAAATCCCACCCCTTGTAAAGGGATATTCATCCTCTATTTATAGGCAATTTTAAAAGGGTATTTCAGTATTTTCATAGTAGAAAATCCTAATTCAGACTGGCCTTTTGAGAGTACAAAACGTGTTGTATTACAGCTGTCTTCTAAAAAATGCGACATTCACTCAAGATGGAAGCGGCAGTTAGAGATTGCCGATACCGCAATCACTGATTCCCGTAATGGCATTTAGTGAGTGCCGGAACGACATTCAAGGAGTGCCACGAACAACTCCTCAAACTGCCATTTTTATATAGAAATCCATTTTTTAAGGCATTTGCTGGAATTCTCGGCATTCATAGAATGCCGTTCGGCACTCCAGAGAGTGCCGCTGCGGCAATCCGAGACTGCCGCAGCTCTTGTCATGTCGTTTGCTCTATTTTTCTTTTTCTCTCCTTTTCTTTTTGTTTTGAATTGAAAGGGCTTTTTGGAAGAGCTTGAATCACCTTGGGAAACCCTAGATTAGTTGGCCATTGTCATCATCGGACCTTAGAGGTAATACTTCCCTTAACCCGACGTTTGGTCAAAATTGGGGTGTCTACACATGCCCCGGCGTAGCAAAGTAGGGAAAAATTAAAATTTCCATCTTTGGACCCATAGATACATGACTGGTTTGAGGATTGCGTGCTTATCCATACAAGAAAGAACCAAGATAAAAGTAATAAACAGTAAACGGAAGCAGTAATAATAAGCATGGTGGTTCTAGGCTTACATAATATTAAACATAATTAGAGTCTTAAAATCCATTATTACAACACACAAAAAAGAAAAGATAATATTGTCCCGGGCATAAAGCCCTGCAACATAGAAATAATAATAAGTTCGGCATCTAGTGCCTTAACTACTAACAAAAGATAAATTAACAAAAGGTCTTCACTTCCGCCAGCTTGCTCGCAAACCCATACCCTTCCTCTGCATAATCCTCACCCAGGTAATCAGCCTCTACAAGATCTGGATGTTTGATTGTCTAGGACATGTAAGTCATCAACTTTACTGCAAGCTTGGTGAGTAAACCTCCTACACTTAACAGGCTCAAAAAACACTTGTTAATCTGTTAAGAAAGTAAAATGTTCCATTTTCTCTTCTTTTATGAAAACATGTCTTTACATCTCAGTTATTCTAATCTCAAGGTAATGCGGACGTTAGGAAGCATTCAATGATACTACTCGGATCTTTGAAACATAGCTGAAATCGATTGACTGATTACTTTGGACTATCGGTCCAATCTTTACAAACTCAACACTCTACTTTGAACCACAGGTTCAATCTTTACAACTTGACTCTTTGGATTACCGATCCAATCCTTGGACTATATGCCCAATCTTACACAAATACGACTCTTTGCATGCATCCGGCACAAATGTTGTTGGCTTGGAATATCACCACTTTCCGGTCATGGGTTACCATCTTGTCATTGAGCCCCAACGACTAATTGACATCTATTCTCTTGTCATCATGCCCAAACGGCTAATTGGCATCTGCCCTTACGGCCTCATTACTTGGTATTTCCAATCTTATTCCATTCGACCTTGGTTAATTCGTCATCTTGCCCCAAATAGCCATTTACTTGATGTCAGTCCATCGGCTATTAACAATCTCAACAACTGAACCCAGACTCTTACTCTTTCCCAAATCGAACAAGCAATCGAATGGAACACAAGGGCCCAGACCGAAGGGTACGAACATCTTGTTATTAACGTTAACACATCTTCCGCATCATAAACATCTAACGTTCGTGGTACTGTTTGCACCTAAAAACCGCCGAAGGTTTTCCAGCCCGATTGATATGGGGATATGGGCCTAGAGATAGTCGGGCATGGGCATTTCAGAGGCCGGTGGGTCCGGAGTAGGTGATGACATCGGGCTTAGGGGAAGCATCACCAGAAGTTTAGAGAAGGCAACCCGGATGTTCCATGGGATGGAGCCCGATAGGCAGCATCAGACCCGCATTGGTCTATCGGGCATCAATGGTGGAAGTAATGGAGCAATGACACACGTTGGAGACCGATTGGGACGCCAGGAATGGAGGACTTCATTGGGCATTTGTTAGAACGGTAGCCCGATGGGGAGTTAGGGAACATGAGCCCGATCGGACGTGAGCACCTGGAAAGATGTTATCGGGCATAAAGACATGACAAGACGTTATATGAGTCCGATGAGTCTTCAGTCACAGTCATGAGGCCGATGGGAGTGGAGGTAAGGCGGTTCTGGTGACAGCTGCCATTTGTGACGCACCCCAGATTTGGAAATCCGAGTCCGTTTGGGAAAGGATCTTATCACTAACAGCTGGATTTAGACGAGATGATCCCTGAGATGGTGGGATTGTTTCAATCAAGATAATGATAAGGCAAGGGTGGAAGATAAGGAAGGTGTCTGCTAACTAACCAATCAATTACATAGCTTAAGGCGCAAGCTAAGGAGTCCTTTCCTAATCAGAATTCAATCATGGCCGCTATAAATATGGAGGCAAGCCAGGCTGCAAAGGCACTCCGCGTCACTCTCGAAAACAGCATTCAACAAAGCATTCAACAGCATTCAAAAGCATTCAAACTTTTATGTTCTTTCTGCATTCATAGCAAATAGGTCTACCCTCTTTTTGTTATTTTTCTTTTACTGTTTTCATTCTCACGAACGATCAGAGCCTGTTCTGAATCTGTTCTTTGGTTGTATTTTCCAAACAATTAATAAAATCTGTATTTTATTAATCGTTTGTGATTGGTTACTTGGTAATCTCATACACTATTTGGCTTGTGCGCTTCAGTACTGCCAAGGGATTTCTGGTGAGGGTACTTTCCTACTCGCCGCACACAATCGTTTAGTTTAGAAGTCAGATCTGAAAGCCTTGAGTATCACTGACTCAAGCATATAGAAAATTAGTTTGCACACACCGAACCACTTTTGGTTCTGGCACGCCCGCGCATAACTACAAGCAAACATTTTGGCACGCCCGGTGGGACCCATAGTGTCAAGTCATGCCGCCAAAGAGGGATAAGCAGACGGGCAAAAACGGCCAAGACGAGTCTGCCGTTGATCCACCTATGGAGGAAAGCACTGGTCATTCTCCGGACGATGGTGGCGTTACTATCGAAGCAATCTCGGAAACCATGAGAGCCACCGTTGATCCCTTGAGGCAGGACTATAATACCTTGATAGGGTCAATGGCAGACCTCAACAATGTGGTCAGGCAAACTGCCGATATACGCCGGGAACAGTCTGAGTTGGTCATGGAGACTAGGGTCACCCACGTGAAGTTGGACGCCCTGGCTGCTCAGTTACGACAGCTTTGCGCTGTTCTTGAGGCCAATAACAACCAAAAGGCCTCGGGATCAGCCTCAGGCTCGGGATCGGGCTCTGGCACGCCGCTTGAGTCCGACAAACCAAAGGACCCACTCTATGTCTGTCCAAACCTAAGGGAGGGTAACATCTCGGGCAAGAAGCCCGAATCACATAACGAAACGGCTAGTGGCGTGATGGTCACCGATCCCAGTGGATCGGTGACGCCGAGCTTTGTACAGACAGGAGGCCGTGTTGAAACCCAGTTCGACCGTACACCACCTCTAGTTTGCGCTGCTGGGGGGCAAAGAAACAATGGCGGGTTTTGGACCCACCAGATCAATAATAATCAACAGTTGCCGCCTCCACTAATAACCCCGGTAACAGGGGCTCAGCCTGAAGTAATTGCAACGATTGGCCGTAACCCAGAGGTAATTGGCCAACAAATGCCCCCAGGTAACGTTGCTGGGGGGCAAAGGAATAATGATGATTTTTGGCTTCGTCAGGCCAATATCAACCAACAGCAACCACCACCCCCTTTGGTGAATGCCCGACCCGCTGCGCAGCCTATTAACAGGGAAGAGTTGGTGGCGTCCATACACGAGGAGTATGGCCCGTTCATGAGAAGGATGGAGAGGCCGACATACCGACGGCCTTACCCTCCTGAAATTGACCAAGTTAATTTCCCACAAGGGTATAAAGTTCCGAATTTTACCTTATTTTCTGGGGAAAGTGAGCATACCACGGTAGAGCACATAGGCCGATTCATTGTGCAGTGCGGCCATGCAGGCAATAGCGACCCTTTAAAACTAAGGTTGTTCCCAAACTCGCTCACGGGCATAGCGTTTTTGTGGTATGTCAATCTCCCGGCCAATTCAGTACGAAACTGGCCAGCAATGGAGGAATTGTTTCATGGGCAGTTTTATAGGACTGAGCCCGAGATATCGTTGGCAGATCTGTCTAGGATGCTCCAACTAGTGGGAGAGACCGTTGAAACATACATAGCCCGATTCAGGAAGGCTAAGTACAGATGTAAGACAATATTGCCCGAAGAAGAATACGCAAAGATGGCTATGGGCGGAATGTCTTTCGAGCTTCGCAAAAAGTTCGAAGGGACTGATTTCCGTGATTTATTCGAGCTGGCTTCAAGGGCCGCCCGTTACAAGCGTATCCTACTTGATGAACAGGAAAAGAAGAATTCTTCTAAAGGAACATATTACAAAGATCCCAACTACGAGGTCCATCTAGCAGATTGTAACCTCGAGGCAGAAATCGGCATGGCCGAACTAATCTCTAAGCGGCCTATTGTGTGTAATGCCTTGAACAAACCTGTCAATAATAACGTCGCTGCTAAAAAAATGGCATTCGAGGCAGGAAAAAATTACACATTTGACATAACAATGGCCGATCAGATTTTTTGACGCCCTTTTGGCTGAAAAAGTGATTAAGCTAGGTGAAGGTCATCGGATCCCCAAGGCCGATGACATAAAAAATAAGGAATATTGTAAGTGGCATAATTCCTGGAAACACTCCACTAATAACTGCGTTGTTTTTCGTAATGTGATACAGGAGAACGTGGAGAAAGGAGTGTTCAAATTTTCGGACAAAGCTATGGGAGTTGATGCGAATCCGTTCCCACAGATCACTGGAACCAATATGGTAGTGCCCAATTTGACCAAGCTGACACGGCCAAGGGCCAAGGTAGACTTGACCGACAGCGAGAAGGTCCCAAAGCAAAGGGAAGGGAAACAAATTGCCGTTTCAGAAACTAATAGGCCGAAGGTGACTATTCGCGAGCTTCAGAGGACATACCAGGAATGCAAGGAAGCAGAACTAAAGGCTGAGGTTGAGGTAGCCCGATCAACCACAGATAATTTGATCGCAGATTTACGACACCAACTAGAGCTGATAGAACAAGGCATGTGTCCGAGGTGCAAGGCCGATATTAAGAAAGGGGCCTCCAGCCCAAGCAAAAGGCCTAGAGTTGAGGAACGACGAGAATACAGCCCGAGAAGATCCGTGCATGGGAGGCTTTCCTTGCCCAAACAGGGACGCGCAAAGCCCGAGTGGAAGCCGAAGCCGCCGCCAGCAAGCGGTATGCCTAGCTCGGCGGTAGAGGCTACGAGCAAGAACGTGGATGCTACCGATATACAAACCGATCGGCCTAAGATAACCATCTTGAGGGCGAAAGGGATCCAAACTGAAGAAGGGTTGAAACCAGCGGGACCAGTCAAGGTGGTTTTCGAAAAACCTACCTATCAAATGTCTCAGCACCTGAAGCCGTTGTACCTAAAGGGTCACATTGAGGGGATCCCCGTGAATAGAATATTGATTGATGGGGGATCTACAATCAACATCATGCCCCAAATAATGCTGAGGATTCTTCAAAAATCTGAGTCGGAACTGATTCCGACCGAGATGAATGTTCAGAGCTTCACGGGCACACCATCTAAGACAAAGGGCATCTTGCCTCTTGAGCTGACTGTTGGAACCCAAACGGCCATGACAGCTTTTTTCATCGTTGAGACATCGGCCGCGTACAACGCGTTGCTTGGCCGTGATTGGATCCATCCCAATTACTGCATCCCTTCCACTCTCCATCAATTGTTGATCTTTTGGAGAGATGACGAAGTGGAAGTGGTTGGGGCCGATACAAAGCCATTCGTTGCCCGGGTGCAGACAGCCGATGCAGTATTATACGAAGATGATATCGGACTTGTCAAATTACTAGGATGCGGCAAACTTGGTAGACCAAATGCAGCCACATTCCGTAAAGAAATTCTACCAAACTTAAAGTTCGGTTATCACAATCTCAGTCGGACAGAAGAATCAAGGCCGATAGAGATTAATGAACAAGAAGACTTCGATGGATCCACGACCAATTGAAGTTAAAAGACAGCTGGCCCTCAAGGCCAGCATGGCCAGATGGTGCGCATATCTGGCCGATAGGAGATTAGAGATCGGCCCAGTGGACGGAATGATTAATCTGGCCGATTGTATCTATGAAGAAGAAACGCCAATAGAGGAAGAGATTCAAATGGATGAACTCGAAACGGCCACAGCCAAGCTTGATGACTTGAAGGCCGACGTGTAGGATCCACTATTGGAGATCAACCTGGGTAATGAAGGAGAGCACAAACCCACATATGTGAGTCAGGTGCTTGAACCGCGGTTCCAGGCCGAGATCATTGCTCTCTTACACATATACAAGGATTGCTTTGCTTGGGATTACGATGAGATGCCCGGACTGTCCAGAGAATTGGTGGAGCACCGATTGCCAATTAAGCCGGGTTTTAGGCCGTTCAAACAGCTCCCACGGCGCATGTCACCTGAAGTCACGATGAAGGTAAAAGAAGAAATTGAGAGACTTTTGGGAGCTGGCTTCATTCGGACAGCCAGGTACGTGGAATGGGTATCAAATGTAGTCCCAGTGATAAAGAAAAATGGTAAGCTGAGAGTCTGTATTGATTTCAGAAATCTAAACCTTGCTACCCCAAAAGACGAGTACCCTATGCCCATGGCCAATCAATTGATTGATTCGGCCGCCAAACATAAAATTTTGTCCTTTATGGACGGGCACTCAGGGTACAACCAGATTTACATCGCTGAGCAGGACGTCCCGAAGACAGCTTTCCGGTGCCCGGGGGCAATTGGAACCTTTGAATGGGTTATCATGCCTTTCGGACTAAAGAACGCTGGAGCCACATATCAGAGGGCGATGAATTCAATCTTCCATGATATGATCGGGCATTTCATGGAGGTTTACATTGATGATGTGGTGGTAAAATCGAGCGACAACGCCGATCACTTGAGAGACTTAGAAAAAGCATTTGAAAGAATGCGGGCTCACAAACTAAAAATGAACCCTCTCAAATGTGCTTTCGGCGTCTCGGCAGGGAACTTCTTAGGATTCCTGGTGCATCAAAGAGGGATAGAGGTGGACAAGAACAAGGCTCGGGCAATACAGGCAGCAAAGCCACCAGCCAATAAGAAAGAGCTTCAAAGGCTGCTTGGCCAGATTAATTTCCTGAGAAGATTCATATCCAACTGTGCAGGAAAGACCCAAGTATGGACCCCACTATTGAAGATCAAGACCGACGAAGAATTCAAGTGGAAAGACAGCCATCAACAGGCCTTTGAGGGAATTAAGCAATATTTGTCAACTTCCCCAGTTTTAATGCCACCCAAGAAGGGTAGGTACCTTAAATTGTATATATCGGCTTCTGACTGCTCTATAGGAAGTATGTTAGCTCAGGATAATGAGCAAGGAAATGAGCAGGCCGTTTATTACTTAAGCAGAATATTAACTCCAATCGAGCAGCGCTATGCGCCGATTGAGAAATTATGCTTGGCATTGTATTTTTCATCACAGAAGTTAAGAACGTATATGTTGCCCGTTTCTACTTATATTATATGTCAAACCGATGTGATAAAATATATGTTGTCAAGACCAATCATGAGAGGCCGAATTGGAAAATGGACCTTGGCCCTGATGGAATTTGCCATCCAATACCGATCACAGCAATCGGTTAAGGGCCAGGCTATAGCCAATTTCTTGGCTGATCACCCAGATCCAACTGATCTGGGAGAGTTGCTACCAGCACCTAAAGTACTAAACACTTCCTTGGTCCCATGGACATTGATCTTTGATGGGTCCAAAAGCGCAGAGGGTGCTGGGGCAGGTGTGGTCATTGTATCACCCAAGTATAAGAAGACAAAAATGTCATTTTGGCTCGATTTCAAGTGCACAAACAACCAGACCGAATACGAAGCATTAATTATCGGACTAGAGATACTCCTTGAGTTGGGGGCATCGTCCGTACACATAAAGGGAGACTCAGGGCTGGTGATCGGGAAGATATCAGGAGAGTTCCAGATAAAAAGTTGGGAATTATGCCCGTTTCACTCTGTCGCCACGCAGCTCATGGACGAGTTTGATGATATTAGCGTGAGTTATATCCTTAGGTCTACGAATACCGAGGCTGATAAGCTGGCAAAGGCAGGATCGGCCTCGTCTTCTACAATGGCTTTGGAATACCAAGTTATCACGATTCATGTCCGACTGTTACCTTCAGTGGCAAAGAGAGGTTGGTATACTAGCACTAATTCGGTCTTAATGGAGGACGACGACTAGAGAAGGCCTATCATTGAGTACCTGAATCACCCAAATGTCAGGGTAGACCAGAAAGTTAGATTGTTCGCAGTCTGATTTGTGATTCTTGATGGAGAATTGTTTAAAAAGCCCATCGGGGACGACGTGATTTTGAGGTGTTTAGGCAAGAAACAGGCCATGCAGGTGATGGCCGAAGTGCATGAAGGGATCTGTGGGGCTCATCAGGCCGGTACAAAAATGAAATGGTTGCTGAGAAGGTATAACTATTATTGGCCAGGTATGCTGAAGGATTGTATCAGCTATGCAAAAGGATGCCAAGCGTGTCAGAAGCATGGCCCGATCCAGCATGTACCGGCTAAGGAGCTCCAACCAATAATAAAACCATGGCCGTTCAGGGGATGGGCTATGGATCTAATTGGCAAAGTCCTGCCACCATCATCAGGCCAACACTGTTTCATTATAGTAGCGACGGATTACTTCACTAAGTGGGCCGAGGCCATACTATGTAAAACGGTGACCCAGGCCACCGTGATAAAATTCATTGAAGAACACATCATATATCGATTCGGCCTGCCAGAAACCATAACGGCCGACCAAGGGTCTGTGTTCACAGGGGCCGAGACGACCGCTTTTGCGGAGAGCAGAGGGATTAAAATTCTCAATTCTACTCCATACTATGCTCAAGCTAACGGTCAGGCCGAGTCAACCAACAAGATCCTTAAGGGGATCGTTGAGAAGATGATCGATGAGAACCCTAGGGAGTGGGACAAGTTGTTGTCTGAGGCACTATGGGCCTATCGGACGTCTAAGAGGTCCAGCACCGGAGTCACACCATTCATGTTAACTTATGGGCACGACGCTATGTTACCAATGGAAGTCACCGTCCGATCGGCCAGGAGAGCTTTACAGAACCAGCTTGAGCCTGCAGAATACACAGAGGCTATGATAGTTGAGTTGGAAGGACTTGATGAAACGAGGCTCATGGCCTTAGACTCGTAAAAAGTGCAGAAGTAGCGGGCCGCCCGAGCTTATAACAAGAGGGTAAAAGAGAAATCTTTTAGCACAGAAGACTTGGTATGGAAGGCCGTTTTACCTATCGGGAACAAGGATAATCGGTACGGTAAATGGTCGGTCAACTGGGAGGGTCCTTTCATTATACATCAAGTCAAGAATGGTGGTGCTTACAGACTGCGTGATATGGATGGAGGTATTCATCCTAGATTAATAAACGGTCAATACTTGAAGTCTTATTACCCTACTCTGTGGGAAACTATTGATTTGAACTATAAACCAAATCCAGGGTTAGAATACGACCAACTCATTAACTACGACCCTGAGCCCAAGTAACAAAAATATTGTTTGTATTGATAAGGCTGAGCACAGCTTACTTACAAATATATATGAATAAAAAAAATAAGTACAAAAGAGGGGTCGGCCTCCAAAATTCCTAAGCTTAGCCTTCAAGTCTTCCCAGGTCTTAACGGCTCCAGACCAGTCCTTCTTGGCCTTCTCTAGCTTTTGGGCCCAAGCCCGGGATATGGGGACGCTGGCTTGCAGTTGATCGCTGCACTTCTGGGCGTCGCCACCAAGTAAAGATAATGCCTCATCAATTTTCCCAATGGAGGCGTTGTTGGTAACAACCTCGGCCTCACATTGGGCGAGTTGAGTTTTTAGTGCAGCGATACGGGTCTGCAGCCAAGAGTCCCTTGCAAGCATTTGAGCCCGAGAAGCCTTCCCCGCCTCAAACTTAACCTTGGCCCCTTCCAGAAACTTCAAGGCCTTCTGACGTGAGCCCAAGTGAAGTTCCGCATCAGCTTGAATTTTCAAGGCCGATCTATCCACAAGACGGGCACTGGGGAGTCTCTCTTTTATCTCCAAGAGTAATGATAGCTGCCCGTCTGAGAGAGAGGGATCGGCCATGAGAGTGTTCAAGGCTGTGTCAATATCAGCAGCAGCAGCAGGAAGATTGGAAAATTCCTGGTTAGTCAGTTTGAGGAGTAGATCCTTGGCTTGTTGCAGTAGGGAAGGAGAAACCGCTTCAGGCTCCAAGGGCCCAAGGTCAAAAGCTCTCAGGTCCAGGCCCGAGAAGAAGTCGTTGAAGGGAATAATTGGCACTGGACCTGAGGGATCGGCATGTTCAAGAGGATGCAGTTAGGCAGGGTTTTTGGAGAAATTATACGAATTAACATAAAGCAACACTGCAATACCTGGGTGTGAGGACTAAGGGAGGCCGAGATCGCTCTGCGAATATCGGCCTCACTTGGTTGAGAAGGTGTTGGTTGTGAAGAAGAAGGGCAGCCGGTCTCCATCTCAGGACTCGTCGAAGCCACCGTTGTCTACAGGACTTCAGCTCCTGGGACTGAGCCCGAATTATTATCACCAGCCTCTGTGGCAGATGCTTCAGGAGGACTGACCTCAGCCACTACTGATCCTGCTATTGTGTGAACAGGAGGACCCATGGCCACGGTAGGCTCACCTTGCCCGGTTTCAATATCAGATGGGACGGTTTGGTCTACCTCGTCCGCAGCAGCTTCGACGGTAACTCCAGCGTCGGCCAAGTCCTCAGTACTGGAAGAGAGGACGACTTGCTCCAGAGCTTGGATGGAGGCAGCAAGGTCCTCGTCTCCACTTGAAGGAGTTAGAGGCGGCACGATGTGAAGTGGCATCACCCGTACGGCCACTCGCTCTAGATAAGCCGTTGCAGAGGCCGGTGATGTAGGGAGAGTTGGAGGAAGAGTCTGAGCGAGATTTGGAAGTGGATCCTCTCCTGAGTCTTCATCAGCAAGCTGCAAAGATAGAACAAAATGATTAATACTGAATGAAAGGAATTCGGGCTCAATCACCAAAGCAAAGGGAAGAGCAAACCTGAACAGAGGCCGGTGTTGTTTTTTGTTTCTTTTGAGACGGACCCTTGCCCGGAGTTGGTTTGCGAGCCGGTCTCTTGGCAATTTGCTTACGCCGGATGGGAGCTGCTGTTGGTACAGGGACATCGGCCACAGTGGCCGATGGTGCAGTAAAAGGCACCAGGGCCTCAGCAGCGGTGCTTGAAAATATGATTCGAGCCCGTTCACCCCACCACTGGGTGAATTCCTCTGATACAATTGGCCGGGCAGAGAAGGGTGTAAAGTTGAACGCGGCTTTGAGCCGGTCCGACCTTTCTGTTATCTTTTTCACCTGCCCATCATTCACAATGAGGCCAAGTTCAACCCAGTCAACATTGACGGTGATGCCAGGAGGAATGGGCACGAGTTGAGTAAGCCCGAATTGGGGGCGTATAGAGGAGCAAAGTAGTATTCGGCCCCGCATTTGTTATTGGCCGAAGGGATTGATGGGCTAAAAATAATATCTCTAGCCACTAAGTAGCTAGAGAAGATTTCATTATAAGTAGACTGGGTGCCCGAACCCCAGTTGGAAGGGTTATTAGAGAGCTGAAGGAATGAGGAAAATTGAAGAGAAAAGAATGGGGTATAGAGGTTGACAGCCCGAGGGGAGCAACCTTGGTAAAAGAAAGTGAAACACTCTTCGAAAGAGTGTGAAGAAGGAGCTATGTTCATAAACTGAACGGCGGAGATAGGCACATCGGCCAATTGGCTGATGGTGGGTTGGAATTCGGGAAAGTAGGAGTAAAGCCACAATTGGAGCACCCACATTGGGCTTCCACCAGCTCCGAAGCCCGAGTGAACAAAATCTGTTATGCCTCTGACCAAGTGTGCCCATACTAGCGTAGCCATGGCTAAAGGTTTCCCCGATGCGAGAGCTAAGGCTAAGGTGGTATATTCTTTGGTAATGGCTTGGGAGGCCGAACAGAAGAGATATTTATTGAGCCAATAGATGAGGAAGGCAGTGTGTTCTGCATCGAACACCGCCGTATCATCTGCCCCGATGCAGGCAGCAAGGAAACCTCCAAAGGCCGTGATCGGCCTATGAGAAATGGCCCCGTCCCTGACAATTTCCTGTTGTGGATAGGCAAAGCTGGCTGTCCCAACGTCAAGCCCGGGAATTATCTCTGGGCCGTGGGGATGAAGGCCGAGCAGGTAGCTGATGTCTTTGACGGTGGGAGCCGTTGGTCCGCAACGGAAAAGAAAGCCGTTGCAAGACGAGGACCAGAAGAGTAAAGCAGACAGAAGAAGAGGCCGGTCTATCTCGATTCGAGACCGGCTGAGCATGATTGCATCGTAGATGCCCGTTTGTTTCCAGACACCGGCCTTGGAGGCCGAAACCCTGGTAATCCATTTGTCCCAGTCAGCGGCAGGGGACGGCCATCCTCGAATTGGCTGGTTAGCAGTCTGGGCCTTGCCCCAGTGTGCAGGGACTTGTAGGAATTCTTCGTTTCCTACGGGAGAGAAGAAAGGAAGAAAAGCCGCCGGAGGGTGGCCAAGAAACGCCGCGCCTAAGCCTGGTGCGACGGGAGAACCATCGGAGGAACTATAGGGGGTGAGGTACTCTGTGGATATGTCAGCGGCGTGAGCTTTGGCCAAAGCCCTAACCTCCCTGCATCGGTTTTGTGGTGGAGGAGCATCAACGAAGGTTTTCTTGCCTTTAGTGGTGGCCGGAGCAGTCTTAGGAGCCATCTATTGAAGAAATGGGTCGTCGAAAAAGATGGAGGTTCTAGAGAGAGAAGCTCTGTGTTCTGCCTGAGGTATAGAAAGAGAGTGAGAATGCCAATAGGTTGTAGGGAGTTTCGAAAGTTGGGTGATATTTAAATATCACGATGCCATCATGGCGCATTAAATGTGGAGTGACTGGTGGGATTCTCCATAATCTGACAAGTTGCTGCGTGCTCGACGCATGGCCAGTTTAAAATTCAAAACGTCACATCAATCAAGGCAGGATGTTTGATATGACCTTTTGGGGGCAATTGTTTGCACCTAAAAACCATCGAAGGTTTTCCAGCCCGATTGATATGGGGATATGGGCCTAGAGATAGTCGGGCATGGGCATTTCAGAGGCCGGTGGGTCCGGAGTAGGTGATGACATCGGGCTTAGGGGAAGCGTCACCAGAAGTTTAGAGAAGGCAACCCGGATGTTCCATGGGATGGAGCCCGATAGGCAACATCAGACCCGCATTGGTCTATCGGGCATCAATGGTTGAAGTAATGGAGCAATGACACACGTTGGAGACCGATTGGGACGCCAGGAATGGAGGACTTTATTGGGCATTTGTCAGAACAGTAGCCCGATGGGGAGTTAGGGAACATGAGCCCGATCGGACGTGAGCACCTGGAAAGATGTTATCGGGCATAAAGACATGACAAGACGTTACATGAGTCCGATGAGTCTTCAGTCACAGTCATGAGGCCGATGGGAGAGGAGGTAAGGCGGTTCTGGTGACAGCTGCCATTTGTGACGTCACCCCAGATTTGGAAATCCGAGTCCGTTTGGGAAAGGATCTTATCACTAACAGCTGGATTTAGACGAGATGATCCCTGAGATGGTGGGATTGTTTCAATCAAGATAATGATAAGGCAAGGGTGGAAGATAAGGAAGGTGTCTGCTAACTAACCAATCAATTACATAGCTTAAGGCGCAAGCTAAGGAGTCCTTTCCTAATCAGAATTCAATCATGGCCGCTATAAATATGGAGGCAGGCCAGGCTGCAAAGGCACTCCGCGTCACTCTCGAAAACAGCATTCAACAAAGCATTCAAAAGCATTCAAACTTTTATGTTCTTTCTGCATTCATAGCAAATAGGTCTACCCTCTTTTTGTTATTTTTCTTTTACTGTTTTCATTCTCACGAACAATTAGAGCCTGTTCTGAATCTGTTCTTTGGTTGTATTTTCCAAACAATTTATAAAATTTGTATTTTATTAATCGTTGTGATTGGTTACTTGGTAATCTCATACACTATTTGGCTTGTGCGCTTCAGTACTGCCAAGGGATTTCTGGTGAGGGTACTTTCCTACTCGCCGCACACAATCGTTTAGTTTAGAAGTCAGATCTGAAAGCCTTGAGTATCACTGACTCAAGCATATAGGAAATTAGTTTGCACACACCGAACCACTTTTGGTTCTGGCACGCCCGCGCATAACTACAAGCAAACAGGTACAAGTCGTTAAAGCATATTATGTTCAGAATCGCGTACTTAAGTACATCATAATACTATTCACGTTATTCTCATGGTCCTTATATGTTGTACGTAAAAAAAAGCGTTACAAGTTAATCATATTACCAAGTTAAGACAACATACCCTTTTCTTTATAAAAGTGTTCATTACTAAAGTACTACATTAGTAGCATAAGGTACAGCTTATAGTAAGCACATGCAAGCATCTAGATCAAGTACAACCCAAGGTATAACTATCACAGCTCATGGTACAACCAACCTTAGCATGACTCATTATATATAACAAAACTATTCTTACAAATACTGCCAAGTCCGAGCGCTCCCGCTTGGTCCTAGTTCTCGCGCCTTGCCCGTTCATTAGGCTCGAGCGCTCTCGCTTGGTCCGAGCGCTCGCGGGTTTAGCAGTTCAGAACAATGACAGTTTTAGCAGTAGTTTTTAAGCTTAGAAATCTCAATGCATGTCACATGCATGGCCTTCATCCAGGCCTATGCACCAACGCGGTTGGATTTGAGTTGAAAGTACTTAGTAAAGTGGTTCAAAAAATATTAGTATTTGGGTATTTGAGTCCGGATAAAAGAGTTAGAGAACTTCGGGCACCGACTAAGAACAATCAGTTGGACCACCCCCAGTTCGTCCACCTTTTCAGCAGACTTGTAGGCCACCTTTGTTACCACCACAGCTAACTCCTTCAACTCATAATTGTTTTAGCCGAGCATCCCTAAGGGGACAATAAGGACAGTTTAATCTTTTGTCGCCGCACCTTCCGTGGGTAATACTGATGCTTCTGTGATCCGAGGTAAGTTGTTCGTGTTTAGTCCCAGTGCCACTATGCTTGTAGATATCGGCGCATCGTATCCCTTTACATACCACCTTGTGCATCATCAATGAGTTGAGGAATGAGTCATTTGGTTCCTACATCGTTAGTTGTTAATAGATTCCGTTGGAGGCTTGGTTCCCTTAAATCGAATGTGTCGTGGCTGCGAGCTGTGATAGCTGACCAGCACACCATCTTTGATTTATGATTGTGAGTGTGGACTAGTGAGTAATTGCCAAGCACTTGTGACTTGTTTCGAGAGGAAGGTAGCTTTTGCATTACCATTCGGGAATCTTATTTGTTTCATGGGTGATCGTATAGAGACTCCGATATATCCGCTTCACAGTTTGTGAAATGGTAAAAGTCGTATTGAGTCCTTAAATAGCTTGTTTTGCTTTCTAATGAGAATGAACCAAATTTGATTGATTTTTTTCTTCCGTTGAGGGTTAATACACTGACGTGTTTCCTGAGAATTTGCATGACTTGTCGCCTATCCGTGAGAATTGAGTTGTGACAGATTAATACCCAGTACTCCATCTATTTTGATGCCGCCGTATTGTAAGACATCCGTAGAGTTGAAAGGGTTAAGGACTCAGGTGGGGAACTTACAAGTTAGCGATTCATTTGTCTTAATCTGTCTCCTTAGAGAGTACCCATTTCCCTGTGCCAAGAAGATAGATGGCCCTCTTAAGTTGAGTATTGCTTATGACATCGAATCTTGTGACTATAAGAATCAGTAGATCCTTTTGACTAACTTCGTAGTTCAACGTGTTTAGTTTCAAAGATTGATTTGAAATAGAGTTATCGCCAGTTG
Source organism: Hydrangea macrophylla (assembly GCA_033977485.1). Lineage (NCBI taxonomy): Eukaryota > Viridiplantae > Streptophyta > Magnoliopsida > Cornales > Hydrangeaceae > Hydrangea > Hydrangea macrophylla. Next base: position 39,832,752 of record CM066990.1, read on the forward strand.
CGCACTACGGAACGTGAGATTCCTAAGACTACTTTTCGCCCGCGTTACGGACATTGTGAATTCCTTGTTATACCATTCAATTTGACGAACGCACCTGCTGCTTTAGTAGATTTGATAAGCCGTGTGTTTAACCCTTGCTAGGACAAGTTTGTGATTGTGCACCGATGACTACATATGGCAAATTATCTAAGTGTGAAAATTGATTATCCGAGGTAAAAAGTTTCTTGAACATGTCATTTTTGGTAATGGAGTATCCGTGGATCCTTCTAACATTGGGACCGTTATAGATTTGCCTTGTTTATGAGATTCATGGTTTCTAGGGACTAATAGGTTACTACCGTTACTTTGTTGGAAACGTTTCCCGTTTGACAATTAACTTCATTGACTAAAATAGAGGTGAACTTTGTTGAGATACTTTGGGTGAGAATGTGCTATACCAAAGTTGCAAAACTTGTTTGACTTCGGCACCCGTTCTTGTGAGCATTGAGCGAGAATTGACTGAACTATACCGTATACTTCCTAAACGTGGATTGAACTACCTTGACTTGGGACTAGGAGAGATCACATATGAGACATTTCTGACTCAGAGAGACATTAATTTGGGATAACGTTGTTGGGTAATTATAACTGTAACTATAAATGTAACTTTGGGTGACCTTGAGACATGAGCGGACTATGACTTGAATTGCATTGCCACCCGAGCTAGGCTAATGTCGTGACCGAGGAGTATGACTATGACTTAACTTCCTTACCTATGCAAGAGTAGAAAATGTTGAGACTCACGTGTACCCTAGTGTATTTACCAGTGCAAGAGTGGAGAATACTGAGACGTTGTGATGACTTTGAGAATTGTGGTTCAGAGACTTTTGCCCAAATTTCCTCATTTGACTTGAATGTGTAATCGAAAGTTTTGACTTGAAGTTGTTAGCAGTACAGAAACTCGATGATGAGACCATTGCCTTGACATTCCGTATGCTTATCGGAGACTTAGGACAGAGTTGGACTTTTGGTGACATTAGAGGGTTGAGACCTCGAGACTGAATATTCGTTCCCGTTGCTTGCTGTGGAGATGTGTTGAAAGAGTTTCGCCATTCCCTTTTTGTCGCACATCCGGGAGGCACAAAGATGTACCATGATTTGCGTTGCCAGTATTGGTGGAAAAGGTTAAAGAGATCCATTGCCGAATTTATTTGAATTGCCAGCAGGTAAAGACCGACACCAGAGAATCACAGGTTTGTTACAACCGTTTTCAATTACCTATTACAGCATTTCTAGGAACTTTGCGTAAGGACAACACTCTTTTAGATCCTTGTAGATCGTTTAGACAACATCTACACGTTCGTTACCGTTCAGAGTGACCGACATCGTAGTTTCCCTTAGTGTGATTCATGTTCGTACGATCGTGAGACGTCGTAGTGTATCAGTGTCGATGCGTTTAACCGTGATACGAAGGTTGTATTTCCTTTCTGGCAGAATTTGTAGTAAGTATGGGGTATTCAGCTCCTTCTATTCCGATTGGTTTTGGAAAACAGGTTAAGAGTAGTGTTATGACACTTAGTAGTGATTGGGAAGAAAAGTTTCTGTTGGCCGGGTTGCATCCAACATCAGTTATCAATCTCCTTTGTGTTGGGGTGAGGTAGGTGAGACTAATCTTCATGGACCCGATATGGTTAGAGAGACGTCAGAAAAGATTAAAGTAATTAGTAAGAAGTTGATTTCAGCTCAGAGTCGTCAGGAATCGTATGCCGATCGCCATCGTCGACCACTTGAGTTTGAGGTTGGTGATCTTGTATTTCTAAAAGTTTCACCCCGTCGTGGGTTGCAACGATTTGGCCAGAATGGTAAGTTGACACCGCGATTTATTGGGTCATTCGAGATCCTTGAGAGGTTTGGCGTCATTGCTTATCGTTTGGTTCTTCCGCCACAGTTATCTTGTGTTCATAATGTGATTCCACATTTCGATGCTTTGTCGGTATAATTCCGATCCACTCCATAAGCCTTATCCCGAACCGTCGCATATACTTGATTGACCTTTTTGCCTCTTAGTGAAGATGCTTCGTATAAGGAACAACCTGTTCATATTCTTGGGAGGACGAGGGTGAAGCGAGGAAGAGCTACCCTCATCTCTTTTTCGAGTAGTGTAAGTTCCTTTGGGTGCTATGTGCTTTGTTGTGCTTCTCCCTTTGTTGTTGTTTAAGGTGTGAGCAAGTCGTTGCTCCCTTTGCGTGATTGCCGTTCCAGATTCCGGGATGGAATCCTTTTAAGGGGGGTAGACTGTAATATTTCATAATTTTAATTAAGGGTAAAACTGCATTTAAATGATTATGTGCGAGCCTGCTAATCATTTTGGGGCAGTATTTGAATTTATCTGAACTTGTGTCACTATAATTATTTATTTATTTAATTAATTTCCTTTCTTATTTGATTTCATTTTATTCTATTAAAAATTTTTTTTTTTTTATATTTATTATCTTGGTGTTAAAGTGGGTACATATTTTTAATTGGGTGTGTGACATTAGGCCACACATATACACACATGTACTACATATATCTACTTGCATTTAAAATGCAAGACAAAACAAAACAAAAGTGGGCCCCACCTCTTCTCTAAATGGCCGGCCACTTCTCTCTCTCTCCTTCACTTTTATTTTTTTTCTTTCCTTCTCTCTCTTCTTCTTCTTCTTCTTCATCTCTTGTGGGTATATCAAAATCTTCCATAACCCTCTTCCTTCAAGCTCCAAATAGGCCATTAAGGAGTGATTTTCGTGAGATTTACCATTACACAAAACATTCTTAGAATTCCATAAGCTTTCTATTGGTACCAACGAAATTCGTTTTGGTGACCTCTACCATAGTTTTTCCAAATTACATAGAGCTCTCAAATCTCTCATCTTCAACCATGGAGTCCCATTGAAGGATTAGCACATGCAGTGGATTCTTGGGTCTCCTAGGACCTCTCTTTTCACTTTCTTGGAGTCATTTGGAGCTCCTTGGTTTTCTTGGGAATTTTGGGCATTTTCATTTATTTTGGAAAATCTCCATAGAGGTAGAAATACTTGCCTAAGGTGTTTTGAGTTCATTTATATGTATTAATAGAGGACTTAGACACATGTATTAGGATTTTTCCCCAAAGTTGTAATGTTGGAATTATTATGCCTAAATGTAATTTATATGCTTTAGTTGTGATTTTGGGATGCTAAATATAATTAGAGAAATGTTAGAATAGTAATTTGGACACATGCATTAGAATTCCCCAAAGTTGTAATGTTGGAATTATTACACCTTAATGTGATTTATATGCTTTAGTTGTGATTTTGGGGTGCTAAATGTAATTAGAGGAATGTTAGGATAATAAATTGGACCCATGCATTAGTTCTTCCCCAAAATTGTAAATTTAGAAATATATGCCAAATTGTAAATTACATGTATGGATTTTACCAAACTTGATTATGTGGTGCTAGATATGCTTAGGATGCTCCCTTTATGTGTAAACACATGTTAGGACGTTAGTTTAGAAATTCTCGTTAGGAATGTTACATTATGAAATTCAATTACATTCTTTGAAGTTCTTGAAATCATGTCTAATGGATTTGAATTATGGCTTAATATATTGTAGTGGATCATTCTTAAAATCATTATCAACATCATATGCATTGAGGTATAATCGGCAAGCATTACATGAACACGACATAAATGTTTTGTTTTGAAAAGAGAAAAATCCCATGCGAGGGAATTTTATTTAAGAAATCCGGATGTGGGTTGTGATGTGAGACAGGGAGAATGACCCTTAGAAACATTCAAACTCCAGCTATATTCGGTTGGCTCCCGGAAGTTGGTATGCTACACTCCATGCGTGGGTGGCTCATGGTCCGGTAATGAGAGAGGTGTGCATATATCACGCATAGCCTTGCGGCTTTAATCATTTCATTGTAGTCGCGGTGGCGATTCATTGTACCTCATTTCATTTTAGTCATGGATAGCATATAGACTTGTTATAATGTCTTCTACGAGTCGTCGTTCTCATAAAAACGACAAAACATTTTTCAGGTGAGCTTGATAAGGGTAAAGGCCACATGTGACCCGACGCGTGGGTCTTGACATCTTTTGTTCTATTTTTGAAGACCCGTGCTCAACTATGTAAATGGATAGTTCTCATGTGAACTTTAGCCTTTTTAGAAGTTTGTAATAGTTTAGTGCTTTAAAAAGAGAATGGTTATACTAGTTTTATTACAAAACTTCTTGAGTTTGGACTTCCGAATTTTTGTCATTTGGGAAGCCTTGATATAATATTGATGGTAAAATGTTAGTCCTTGTTTTTCCTACTTGTTAAACTTAATTATGTTATGTAAATTATGTTTTCGAGACCGTAGAATTCCTTTTAAAGTTTTATGTATGTGTGTTGATTTGAATCCTTGCCGGATTCGTTTATGTTTGGTTTTGTCTTTGCCGGACTCATTGTAATTGTATGGAATCCTTGCCGGATTCGTTTATGTTTGGTTTTGTCCCTACCGGACTCATTATATTTGTATGAAATCCTTGCCGAATTTGTCCCTTTTGTTTTTAAATGAAATGTTTTAAAATCTCTCTCTCTCCCAATCTCTCCCTCTCCCTCTCCCATTCTTTCTCTCTTCATCTCTTCCACTCCTCGTTTTTAATAAATTTCGAGTACATGAAGTTCCGTTTGGGCTAGACACGTGTTATAGTTGTTTAGGACTTGTTTAGTCTTATACCAATGTTTAAACTTGAAAATTTGGCATAGTTGGTAATGTTTCAAAATGCTGTCAAGTTGCTGTCAAGAGGAAAAACTGCTACTGTTTTCTTTATTTTCTGCCCAAATGGTGCAGAATTGGAAAAAATGTCATTAGACAAAAGTTGTGCAGAATTAAATTTTACATGGACGAACTCGGACAGAATATGAAACTTTTAAAGATATAACCACATAGAGGTGTTTTAAAATTCAGCAACTATAAAAAAAATGCCCTTTTTCAAAGTTATTGTATTTTTCTTTCTCTCCTTGAAACTAGTACTTGTCCGGATAGTCTCTTAATTAAATTTTCTAGTGCTTCTATCTTTGTTGGACTCATTAGCATGTAAGTCCATTTAGGATTTACGTATTAGTGAGTCATCTTTGTGGGAATCCCCGTGGATTTCCAAAGTCGCTTCCGCATTTTGTGTAAGGATTTTAATTCCCTTCCCTCTATTTTTCTATCTTTTCTCTTTCCTCGTGCTTTGGCTTTCGGGGCGTGACACTTTAACAAAACCACTAGGGAGTAAACTAATGTATAAAACATCGAGGGGAATGGGGTTTATGCCTATAACAAAATTCAACGATGAGAGTAACCCAACTAGGGGTGGCAATTTTCGACCCGACACAAAAATAAACAGGTTTGGGTGACCCGTATAAGGACACAAGTCATAAACGAGTCGACTCATTTGACATGATTAATAAACGGGTTCGATCACACTTTAAGCGGGTCAACCCGTCTAACCCGCTTGACCCGATTATGTGCGGTTGGGGCATCTTTTTTTTTCACTTCTAATTTTTTTTTAAATAATGTGGAAATCTAAAATACAAATATTGTAAATAAGAATAAAAATAAATTATTTTTAAAAAAATAAGAATAAAAAAAATATAAACTAAAGTTGTTTTTTGCTCCAAAAAAAAGTAGTTAGTAGTTACCAACTTACCAAAAATAAAATTAGTAAATAGACATTAAATGATACAAATATACAATGTAAAAATATATACTATATATATATAAGAGTACTATAAGAGTGGCTTATCAAAAAATAATATATAAGAGTCAAGTTTTAGAGTATAAAAAAAATTATGTGAATATTGTTTTTGGCATTTTCCGCTTAACATTTGGGCCTAATTTAGTTTTAAAAAAAAAATCGATCCGAACACCTAAATTGGCAAAATCAACCAAAAGCTGAAAAAATCGACCGAACCGACCACTTAGTTGGTTTTTAAAGCATGAAAAAATCAAAAAGAAAAATTCGATTCGAATCGAACCGAACCGAACCAAATTGATGACACCATTACATGGGTTAGACGGGTATAACAGGTGACCCGTGTATGACCTAACATGATTATGACATGTTAAGAATGACACGATTATAACCCGACATGACCCGAATACCACCCCTAAACCCAACATATGTAGTTGGAGAACCCAAGAAATAGGTTTATATGGGTAATTACAAGTCATTGGTTGATTTGAGATGCACTATAATTTGATTATCTTACTGTCCATTCCTATGGTGTATAGTGCAATTGCAATGTGTAAAGGTTGAGTTAAACTCTTAATGAATTCCATAGTCCATATAATTTGAATGGTGTGTTTAATTGCTATACATATTTGGTGGCTTCACCTATATAAGTGTGAAAGTGGAGTCGTTTTCTTTGAAAACTAAGGCAAATTTTCTAGATTACTTATGAAAATTCAGGACAGGCGTTGGGCCTAGAGGAGCCACACCGATTAGAGTTGCTTAGATTTTGAGGAGTCAATATGGGTACAAGACGATTGGTTTACAATAAAGGATTCTGGTTCATAGAAATTTTTATTTCACAAAATTCTTGTAAATCACTTCTTGTATCCCTAAAGGATTCTGGGTACAAGACGATTGGTTTACATTAAAGGATTCTGGTTCATAGAAATTTTTATTTCACAAAATTCTTGTAAATCACTTCTTGTATTCCTAAGGACTAGTTCATAGCCCTAAGGACACCAGTTTTGACGCACTGAATTCTCTTGTTCTACTCCTTTTTATTTATTGTTTGAACTTTTGAAATAAGAGGGGGGTTTGTTGGAATTATTGGGCTTGGGTTATAGCATTTTAACCTCCTCTTATTTGGGCCTTGAACCATTTATTTCAAAAAAAACCAAACACACTAAAGGTTATTACTTGATGTGACTTATATCCTACATTGGTTAAACATGAAACCATTTTCACTCATTGCTATAACATTGCTAAATTATAGTACTATATTTTACATCTCAATTGCTTCCCAAGTACATGTGACGGCGATAACACATTCAATACGAGCATCTCTTGTAGTGTTAAAATGGTAGTAGAACTTGGGTTTTTTTTTACCATACATAGTCATGCATTGGTGTTTATGGTAGTGAAACTTAGGTAGGTGTATGGTAGTGGAACTTAAGATTACCCTTTTGTTAAAATCATTTACTATACAACCAAACAGCAAAGGCAGTTTAGTTTTTTATTTTATTTTTTTAACTACAAACATTGCCCAAACGGCATTGGGGGCAGGCAAAGCCTTTGCCCTTTGGGGCTTTTCTTCTTCTTCTTCTTCTTCTCTTTTTTTTTTTCAACGAGTGTCAATTTGCTTAAAAAATATATATAAGAAAAAGGGACCAAACAAAATTCCTTCTGCAGGCCAACTCAAGCCGGCATAGCCTCTGTCGGCTCGTACCTAGCCAGCACTGCTCTCTGTCGGTTCGCTTTTTACACCAGTGTGTAACTTCTCCTTCTTGTATAACAATTTAACTTAAATTTACCCGATATACTCTCACACCACTGGAGATGCTTTAATGGTGAAACCACTTCAATATCCTCGAATAAAAAATAAGGATAAATTACATTTTACCCCCTGTGGTTTACCTCTGTACCCCCCCCCCCCCCCCTGTAGTTTAGAATGTAACATAACACCACTTGTGCATTGCCTCTATGCAACCCCCCCCCCCCCCCCCCCCCCCATGGTTAGCATTTGTGGCACTTTGCCACCATGTAGCCAAAACAAATTGTGTAAATGACCAAAATGACATCTTCTTCTTCATCACTTTAACATACATGTTATGCGCACAGATGATTAAAAAATACAGAACAATGAGGTCAATTGAAAAAATTAGAGCAGTGACTGTACTAAATATTTTAAACTATTGAATTTGCAGTTATGAAAACTATATTTCAAAGAATACAATGATTTTTTCTTTTTCATTTTGAATTTTGAATAGATTTTTGTCTACTTTTCCAATTAAGTAGTACATTATACATGGGCGGGACTTTTGTTTTCTCTTTATAGAACTGTCTAGTTTTTTTCATTGACTTCACTGCTCTGATTTTTTCAATAATCTGTATGTGTAATCAGTGTATTAGAGTAAAGAAGACGAAGATGTCATTTTTGTCCAAACTACAAATGGGCAAAGTGCCACAGAGTCAAAAAAGGTAATTTACCCACAAAATAAAACAGATAAAAGTGGGGCCTCTTCAACATGCTTCAATCAAAATAAAGTAGATTGAGAATCATTTAAGATGCAAAATTTGGATAGTATAATAAGTGCATAAGAGCATCTCCAATGCAAAATGTCAATTTGTCATGCCAAGTCTATATTTTGGCATTGCTACAGGGCTTAAATACTATATTTTGACATATTTGCTCCAATGCTACATTTTAAAATAAATATTTTTTTGTGACACATTGGTTATTATTATTGTACTCTAAGTTGTGTGTTTTGTACACCCTTTTATTCGAATGAATGCAAAAGTTAAATTATAACATTAATCTAAAAGAAAACCTCTCAAATGCACATTTTATAAATCTTCTCAAATTATAGTAATGTTATTTTTGCTCTCAAATTTAGGCGAAAGAATACCATTACTATTTTTTTAGAGGAGAAATATGAGTGAATAGGAGATATAATTTTCAGCATACAATTTGACTATAGCACGAGAAATGAAAGGTGCACTCCGAGATGCTCTAACATTATTCAATTTGGTAACGCTCCCTATAGAGTATAGACACTCTGTTGGAGAGAGGTTTATGACTGAGAAACCCTAACCTCCATGGGTGATTCCCATCGATCAACGGTGCTATGCAGGTCGTGATTAAACTAACTAGGAAAGCAGGTTCTTTTCATTTCTTCCATCTGTCTATCCATGAGTGTGCATATACACACACACACACACATATATATATATATATGCTTCACCTTTCGATTGAATTGACTCCCCCAACCCCAATGGTGTTTATTATCTGTTAGTTTCTCTTCTTAATTCCGATAGATTGTGCCTGTGATCCCAAAATCAAAGAACCTAAATTCACATGGAAGATCGAATTAGCAGATTACCAGATGATCTTCTTATTCGCATCCTCTCATTTCTTCCAACAAAGTACGCTGTGGGAACCAGCATTTTGTCAAAAAGATGGAATTACCTCTGGACTTTCATCCCAAATCTCGATTTTGATGACCAACTAGTTCTTAATCCTCAAGACCTTGGTCGCAAATCGCTCAATTTCATGAATTTCGTCGATAGGGTACTTTGTAGGAATGTGGATGATGCTCCACATATTCAAAAGCTCGGTTTCCAATGTCTTCGTCCAACCTATGTGTCTCGTTTCACTCAATGGATAAGCGCCGCTGTTGAACGAGGCGTTCAAGAGCTAGACATTACAGCCAATGAACGCAGACTTCTTAAATTGCCTCTAAGTCTCTTCACCTGCGAAACCCTTGTCGTTTTAATCCTCGATAATGGAATTATGCTTTATATCCCAGCTTCTGTACGTCTACCAAGTCTCAAGGTGCTCACCATTAACGTTTTTAATCCAAGCAATGCCTTAACACACAACCTCTTATCTGGCTGCCCTGTTCTTGAAGAACTGAATATAGTTGGGGAGATAGTGAATAGTGGAGTAACTTTTAATATCATTGTACCCACTTTGAAGAGATTACATTTATGGTTTACAGCAGAAAAATACGAGAAATATTATGATTGCCGGGTCGTGATAGATACGCCAAGTCTTGAATACTTTCGTCTGCGTGATGATATTTTGGTATGCTATATGGTGAAGGACCTACCCTCATTATTTGAAGCAAAGATTGATGTTGGAATGTATGGGGATTGGTTTAATGAGGTGTTTGTGATCCAACGTAATGCTGACAGCGTAAAAGATCTTCTGCGAAAGATCTCTGGGGTTAATCATTTAACGGTCTCTAATCGGACTTTTTGTGTAAGTTCTAATTTCCTATCCTTCAAAGTTTTACAAGAATTTGCTTTTGGTTTTGGTTTATGCAAGGAAGCACGGATTCTTCAAAAAAGTTGAAGTATCCGCAATTCTACACTGGGTGCGCACCAGTGCGGGTGGGGCAGGGTGTGTTCCGAATTCGCCATCGCATCACTTGGGTGTTTTTGTGGAGACGTGATTCTGTTGGATTAGTCTCAGGCAATGCTTTGAACGGGACGGGCTCCGTTACAGCATGAAAACGGGATGCGACTTTGCCGTTGTGAGTCGACTTTTTTTATGAATCACAAACTTAAAGGTCGTTACAGTCGGTTACGTGCACGTTAAGGCTGTTAAAGGACCCGTCATGGCCATGATTCAGAAGGGACTATTTTTTAGCGTCTTTCTCACTTTTTTCCCCTTAGTTTCACTAATGGAGGTTCTAGGGATATTTTTCACATATATTAAGTCATAAAATTAGAACTATGAGCTTTGAGATAACCATTATATTTGATTATTTGAAGTGCATTTGTGTTAAATACACTCTTTTTTAGCTTTCTCAAAATAATAGGGCCTTGAAATTTTAAACAATATGAAGACCACTGCATAAGTTCAACAAAATACAAGGAATCCCAGGTTCATTAAGTTGTTTTGTTTAAAAGAATCATACAAGCTAATTAATTAATAATATACAACACAGAAAAAAAAATCACGTTCGTGATGGACACGTCCGTGACGTTATACCCATCACGCCCTGCTTCCTCGATACCGCAACCATTACCATTACTGCAGCTGCGACCGTTATTTAAAGGCTCGTTCTCGTATGCGACATCTTGGACTTTTCTCGGGTGTGGAAGGTTGCTTTTTGTGATTGAAAAAAAAAAATTGGTATCTAAAATGATGTTAAAAACCTTTTTGGTTGAATTAAAGAATGTTGGGAGGCTACACATCAATAGTCAAGTGTTGCTTATCGAACTTTTATTCTTGTTTGTTAAAAAAAAAAAATCAAGAATTGTTGTAGAATAGTTAATATAATTACAAAAAAGAATATCTTACAGTATTTTATGCAAGTACCACTGCATGCCTCATCTTAGATATTTGGAAATTTGACGAAGTCCCTGCACGAGCAGCAGTGCCTCCTATAGTACTTGTATAAGCTGAAGTTATTCCTTTTCTGGTAACGCATTGAGAATTCGAATTTTGACATTCGGCTATTAGCTATCCTTTTCTCTCTGTGCCATGATGAACTGTTGTTTTTGTCTCCCCTGAAGGGTCTCAACATTGTTGGTGACAATTATCTGCCAACATTTTGTTATTTGAGCTGTTTGGAGGTGGTTGATGTTAATCATCATTTGGTACCGATTGTTCTCAAAAGCTTTCCTAGCCTCAAGGTTCTGAAACTAAAAACGGTGAGTTTGAATAGAATCTGCAATTTCAGTTCAGAGCCTATTTGGGTTAGCTTTTAAAATAATCACTTTCTAGAATAAGATTCTAAAAGGCTACAACTTGGAGCTTTTAAAAAAATTGTTTTTAGCTTGAAAAAGGAATAAAATCTTTTAAAAAGCTGATCCGAACGGTCACAACTTTAGAAGTGATTGTTGGCCCTGAAAAAGCGATCCCAAACAGGCTCTTAGTCGTTCTTAGCTTTGTGTTTACGTGCTCGTGATTTCTGATTGTCTTTAGGACCCTGCACTCGAGTATGGTCAGTTCAGTTATTCTCTACTGGATGACATGCCTAGTTGTTTGCTTTCATGCCTTAAAGAAGTTAATTTTTGTGAATTTGGGGGGTGGAATGATGAGCTGAAAACGATAGGCTATTTGCTGAAGAATTCAGAAGTCTTAGACAAGCTGACAATTCAATTTAATTGTTCCACTTCGAAGAAAAAGATGAGTAAAACCCGGGCAAAAGTGTTAAATTTCCCAGTCAGCTCGAAAACTTGTCACATTGAATTCTTGCCATGAGAAGACTTCATTACTTTTTGATTTGTACGGATGCACGCTTTATGTTGATCAAAGAGCAAACTGAATCTAGTTTTTCGCCTTTCAGATGTGGTCTGGAATGTACTACTGAGATGTAAATCACTTAACAGCTTTAGCTTTGTAGAGCAACTGGTGATTTAACCGTTCTATTCAACCTAACTGTAATAGAAAGATGTCCGAGAAATTTGTAAAGTTTGTAAACAGAATGGATTCTGCACGACGAGTTGAATTCTGGAAAATTAATTCTCTCTTGTTATGAATTGTGCGCTACCTTGCATGTATTTAAATTTTTTTTTTTCCCTGCTGTCGCTAAGGTTCTACATAATAGCATTTGAAAAAGGGCTGAAAAGGGCTCCAGTACTAACTTAGACCCCATTGGGCAATAGCTTTGGGAGCCTTAAGGAACACCAAAAGGTATTATAAAAACCATTTTGCAAACCCCATAGTGATTATGGAGCTCCAACAGCATACTGACTTCAAAATGCTGAAAATTGAGTTTGTTGTTGCCAAATTTGCCCTTAAATCTTGTCATCCAAAATTGTTATAGTGCTCACTTTAAACTACGGGTGTCATTAGGAACGGAAATTCCGATTCCGATCCGAAAAATTCCGATTTTGGCAACTAAATATGCATTCCGAATTCCGATTTTCCGAATTCCGAAAATTCCGAAAAAAATCGGATCGGAATCGGAATTATTTTTAGAATTCCGAAAATTCCGAAAAATTTCCGAAATTGCATTTTCCGAAACTTTTCCGAAAATATTCCGAAAAATTTCCGAACATATTCCGAAATTGTATTTTCCGAAACTTTTCCGAAAATATTCCGAAATATTCCGAAAATTGTGTTCATCCCACATCGAAAAAACATAAAAGAGGGGGTGTGATGTGCTTCTATAAAAGGCCTACAAGTCTCAAGTGAAATCCCATTAAGCTTGAATTCCGAATATTCCGAAAAATTCTGAAAATATTCCGAATATTCCGAAAAATTCCGAATCTGGTGAAATTCCGAAAAATTCCGAAAATTCCGAAATTTCGGAATCGGAACTAATTTTGGAATTTCCGAAATTTCGGAACAGAATTCGGAATGCATTTTTGGCTTCCGAAAATTTCGGAATTTTTTCCGAAAGGGGTGTTTCCGATCCGTTCCGGCCGAAACACACCCCTACTTTAAACAGTCAAGTTTACTATCAAGTCGAAAGTTCAAATTGGCCAGCCACAAAAAAACAAAAATTTGCAGTCTCTTTCTGGGTCACGTTCAATTATTCTGGAATATTTAGCTTACCATCTCGGTTTGGTTTGGTTCAATCGAATCTCCTGAAGTCAACGAAAGGTGCAGCCTCAAAAATCTACAGGGTAATGATGAAGTTTAGGGCAGGGTAATGATGAGTTTTTGGTTTTTTCTTTCATTTTTAGAGTGAATGTCTCATATTACAGTCAACCATTAATACAAAATATGGTTAATTACACTTTACCCCTTGATTTGTTTGATTTGGCTCGATGATAATTTGTCTCTGTAGTTTAAAGTGACCACTTAACCCTCTGTGTTTTCAGGTAAAGTGTCACCGCTACAGAATCTAACGGAGAGTGTTAAGTTGACACTTTACCCCAAAAACACATGGGGGTTAAAGTGTCATCGGGCCAAACCATAAGGGGATAAAGTATTATCGGACCAAATCACAAGGCGGTAAAGTGGTTGCTAATTTTAGGGACTTAATACTCTCTGTTAGATTCTGTAGTGGTGACACTTTACCCGAAAGCATAGAGGGGTTAAGTGGTCACTTATAAACCACAAGGGGATAAAGTGTCATCGAACTAAATCACAGGGGGATAAAGTATAATTAACCCTACAAAATATGAAAGTAAAAACTGGAAACTAAAAACACAACGTTACCATGGCAGTCCTAACAAATTTGTTTTTCAGTGAGTAGAAGTCGTTGTGCACAATGTTACTTGTAACGGGGTTCACCCCGGTACAAGGAACGGGTTCGGGTGCGTGGTACGACACTTAGCCCAGTTCGCGGTATGGGGGTACTCTTAGCTGGCTTCACTTTTTTGGTTCACGGTTCGCTTCGTTTCAAACTTTTGGTTCTATTAGCACTTATGTAAAATAATTATATATAGATATATAGTACTAAATTATTTAATGACTTCACATAATCAATTTTCAAACATAAAATATAGATGTCAAATCTGATAAAAAGTTTTGTATCCTTCCAAGTTCCAATTGCCCTTCTCCTTTTCGTAGTCCTTTGCTCATTCTTCTTCTTCAGAGTTTCAATTTTATTTGTCTTCTTTTTCTCTTTTGGTTCATGAAATTTAAGATTTGGATCCCCTAGGGACCACAATCTGGATTGCAATATCCAGATCGTGGTTCCGTGGGGGTACCATAATCCCGCTAACACTACTCGTGCATTCCTCTCTCTTTTTAGGACTTGATTGCCATCGTTTTATGGAAGTGGGTGTATATGTTGACCGAGCTCATGTATGCTTGATCTTTATTTGTTTATTAAATGAGCATAACTTTAAAGCTTGAGCTTGGTTTCTTTATTTCACAAAAGAGCACGACGACTAGTTTATTAAACGAGCATGAAATTCAAGCTTGAGCTTGACTCGTATAAACTACAATTTGTTCAATAGCTTGATATCTAGACTTGATCTTGACTCGTATACTTGCGCCGAGCTCATGTATCCCCTACAACTGCATAGTTTTATTATAGGTATATATAAACAAGCTAGTTAGCAAGTCTTTTTACTAGCTTTTTCACAAGCTTACTATGAGTTTTATTCAAACATGTTTACCAACTCTATTGAGTTGAGCTCATGTATGCATGAACTTGGCTTGTTTATTGAGCGAGCTTGAAATCCAGCCTTGAGCTTGGTTTGTTTATTAAACAAACGAATACGAGCCGAGCTTTTATTGAACGTGTGTGCTTGTTGAGTGACTCAACTGTAATACACTCCTACCTGGAACAGCTAAATAGTGAGATTTCTTAAGCTTAAGATTTTGTTAAGCCTTCTTAAGCTTAACCTATATACATAAGAGTATTTTTGCTCATCCATATTTGCTCACCCATGCCTCTACTGGGTGACATGTGTCTCATTCCAGTAATTATGTTGATAATATATATAGGGGCAAAATGAGAATAACATAGGACACATCTCTCTTGGTCCCGAGTTAAGAGTATTTTATTCTATTTTGTAACGTCTATTTTAAGAGTACTTTTTGCAAAAGTCAATATGCTTTGATTTGATTAGACATTTTCAAAGTTTTCTCTTTGTCATTTAAAGTCTCCCACTTATCTTGATAGAAACACAATTTTTGTGACACTTAAAATTTTGGAATAATTAGCGCTAAGTCTTTGGTTCTGAAGTTGAGAGCATAAAGAAACTTAAAAAGTTACAGTTTTGTGAAAAGTCCCTGCTTACATACACTTTTGTAAAATTTCACAAAAGTAGTAGTGAATTTCACAAAACTACTTTTGTAAAATTCGTAGTTTTGTGAAATTTCAATATGTAAATGCAGTTTACATATGTAAGTGCAGAAATTTTTCACTAAGGGTGGCAATGGGTGGGTCGGGTTGGTTTTGGGTGGATCAGATGCGGGTCGGGTAAGAAATGGATTGCTGACCCATAGTCGACCTGTTTCTCGCGTCGGATTTGGGTGGGCCTGAACTAGGTCAAGTCGAACTCATTGACTCGTTTTTTAAAATTTCTATTTTATTTTTATTTATTTTTTTTGGACTTGCCAGAGATTCTATTTTGGCTTCTAGAAGGTTCCGACATAAGAGTGAAATTGAAGAACGACCAGGACAAAGACCATTGTTCAAATCGAAGAGATTAAAGAAGAGATCGAAATCGAATGTGTCGAGGGAGGCTAAGGTTTTGGCGGGGATGAAATGTGTCGAGGTTATCAAAGAGAAGGAGAGTCACTTATGAGAAGATAAGAAGATTTCAATGGCAAAGAAGGTCTTTGAACGGTACAATCGCGATCCTGATTTTCGGTTCTTGTATGAGCATATCTCTAATTTCTTCGCCGATTGTCTCAAATTGGGTATTCAGTTCTTGAACTCCAGTGAGTTGCCCTTCTCTGGATTCATCGTTTGATCGGTCCACATTACTCTGCGAATCGATTGCTAGAAAGGTTTTTCCTCGTGAATCGAGACACAGAGAGAGAGAGAGAGATTGGGTTTTAATCTACCAGGTACCCATATCTAACCCCCCGCGAAAATGATGGGTTTTAATTTTACTACCCATTTTTACCCATGTGTAGAAATAAGTTGACCCGCAACCATTTTCGCTGGTATGGATGAGTTTTGCCGCCCATACTTTTCCCCAAGTGCTGGAACTTTTCACTAAAGTGATTTTTTTTTTGGACTGCCTGTACAAGAATCATAAATTTTTTTTATCACTAACAAGCCCTAAAATTTAAACTCAAAACAAATTTTATTTTATTTTTATTTTATGTAATTATCTCAAACAATATTGAAAAATTAAAATTTTTCATCACAATCAAGTAACCTTCCATAAATACTTGCAATTCTCAAAAGTTCTCTTAATTTGGGACAAGGGAGCAACATTTTTTTGAAGTTCTCACTTCAATTAGGGGTTATTTCAAATTGACTTGAGATGAACTAGCTACATTCGGCAACATTTTCAAATCAGTAAAATTTTTAGACCACATTTGAACCACACACAACTTGGTCAGTACACATACAATCACAAAACTTGAGATCTTAAAGGCTTTTTACTGAATATATTATCCTTTATGTGGTACAGTACTCAACAATGACATTCCCCTCTGTCAATTCTCTCAACAGGTTTTGTCTACTCCAACATACCCAGAACAAAAGAAGGAACAAGTCATATACCAGTGGCTTCCATATCTTGGAACACAATGATCCATAAGAGAAATATAAAACTGTAAAGCAGTTTCAGTCCCCAAAATTAGTGGAAATTCTATTTTTTTAATTTTTTTACATGGCAACGTCAGGGTCCAATCTCCTCTGAATAGCAGCTGCAGCCTGTACAAATTAATTTAGGAAATTGGATCAACAATTTAACAAAATAAGATGGAATTTCATTGCACTGTCTAATCAAGGTTTATTATTTATCTTCACCTCAAAGTTGCCAAGCTTGTACTGGAAAGCCATCTCTTCGCGAAGTTGAGCTTGCTCTTTCATTGCTTGTGCCTAGGAATTCATGGATGGACAATGGAGATGAGTAGCACAATACGCTAATGGTATATGACCCGTTGAATAAATAAAATTGGTGGTAATTGAGACTAAAGAAAAACTTACCATTCCACCCTGCATAGTGCGCTTTAATGCTTCCACCTCTTCTTCCTTCCGTTTTTCACGTTCTCGAAGCAGTTCTTGCCTGAAGCAGTAAAAGGAAACCATTAACACGGAATCAAAGGTTGAAACAGAGATGAGAATCTGGAACGAAAGATCCAAATATTAGCAATGAAATGAAACATACAACCTTAAAATATCAAGCCTAAGACATGCCATGCTGATTACAAATTTGTATTAGGTGGGAGTCAATGGGTCATATATCCAAAGTACCAAGAATTGACTCCTGTAGATAGAAGAAACCCAGATAGTGGCACATAAAGCGGTATAAACTGTAAACATAGTTTTGCTTTATGTTTGTCAACAAGTGTTCAGACTAGGGACAGATGATTGATAAACTAAGAATAAGGTATCAAGACAAGTTCCCCCAGATCACAATAAACACAGCTTAAAACTTTTCTCAAAAATTACTCTTCTTTCAGAGGGAGTTCATATGCACTTTCAATCCCCGAATCTATCAGATAAATGTGACCAAAGCAATAAACATGTCCTCAATCTCTCTCTCTCTCTCTCTCTCTCTCTCTCTCTCTCTCTCTCTCTCTCTCTCTCTCTCTCTCTCTCTCTCACACACACACACACACACAACCAATGTCAAGTCACCAGTTGCTCCAAAAGCTTAAGCTATTAGACATATCAAACTCTAGCAGAACTTGCTAATGCAAGTACATACTAGTGCACACTCACCTACATTTAGACGAGTAAATATACATAGAAGTTAGAACATTAATAAGCTATGTAGCACGGGTATGACACGACACGGGTACGGGATACGACGAATCCTAAAAATGTTGGGTACGGGTACAGCTAGGGTACGACGAATAAAATATACATTTTTTTAATTAATAATATAATGCTAATAAAACAAGTCCAAATAGTTGCATAACAAGAACCATGAGTATTATAACAAGATTGTTTTACCATTAAAGATCAACATTACAAATTCATCCGTAGCAAGATTGTTTGACTACAGCAAAATCATTCACTTGTACCATAAGCATGACAAGATTGTTATAATTAAACATCATTAGATCATCAATATCATTACCAAATCATAAAAACCAGAAGTCCAAAACATGACAAGAAAATATTCATCCTAAAAAATGGGGAAAAAACTACAATCCTAAAAAGAGGGCAACAATCATTTACCAAAAAGTTGAATAAAATAAGCGGACCGGTGTTTTGGAGTGTCGGGTAAGTATCCTAGGGTGTCCAACGAGTGTCGGGTAAGTATCCTAGGGTGTCCAACGAGTGTCGGTGTCCGGTAAGTACCCGGTACGGGTATGGGGGCCTAAATGAAGTACCCATGCTACATGATTAGTGGTGATCCTGTCAATTCATTTGATCTGTACTCGTGCAAGTAGTGAAGTCGTTTTAAACAGAATACAAACAGCAGAAAAAGCAATGTCCCTAAACCAAAGAAATACCCATCTGGGGGATAAATACCCATCAGGGGATCTCTGTTCATTAGACATATAGATAGGTTTAAAGTTGTTAGGGGGACCCAAACTATTTGTCCCGCATAAGATGAAACATGAAATCTTAAGGACAAAAGAACTACGCATTACAAAGTACTGAAGTCACGTAAATAGGAGGGCATATAGCACACGTGCACACCCATGAGTGGAAATGCGCGCGCGCACACAGTGACGCAGGACAATTCAGCGAAATTGAATATTGATAGAAAAATGAAAGAAGAAAGAAGAAAGAATAGGAAAAGAACTCTTGGTATCCCTGTACCACAGGCACCCTAGGGTATCCCTGTACCTAGAGCTCGCAAGAACTTGAAGGCATCCCTGTGCAATCAAATATCATAATTTTTATTTATAATCAACTAACTAATAAAAGAGTGCATCACCTTATTTATAGAGAGAAAAGTCTCCTATCCCAAGAAAACTTCCTAAAGATAAAATCTCCTAAAAGATAAACTTCCTATTACAACTTATTCCTTAAATCGGAAACTTCCTAAGATAACTACTTCCTAGATATAAAGATTCCTATTTTATGGAAGTAAAAATCTATATAATAAGGGAGGGCGGTGTGGGTCCCTCCCATTTTAACAACTTTCAATCTCAACCCTTGAGAGAGAATTAGATATTTTTAACCGTTGGATTCTTTGTCCACTGTTTAACCCACTGCACCACAAACTACCTCCTCTCAAACTGTCAACCACAATCTGCCTCCTCTCACACGTTCTATAGACCTCTCACACGTTCTATAGAATTTTTTTTTAAAAAACTTTGTTCAGTTAGTGCAATTTCTCTCTCTCTCTCTCTCTCTCTCTCTCTCACACACACACACACATACACACACACACCCTTTCTGTCCCATTGCACTCTCTCTTTGGTCTCTCTTTGTCTGTGTATGTGTACTGTGAATTTTGTTTAAACAGTCTCCATGGAAGTGACATTTACATAGATGGTGGGTTAAGTATCAATGGTAAGCATCTAATGACTTTTTTTTTCTTTTTTTTTTAAAAACAGTTTCCATGCATTTGCGATTGTTAGAACAATTTTAAAAACTTTATTTTACCTTTTTTTTTCGCAGCAATTGGGTCATATTTAATCTCTATAGCTCTCTCTTTACGTATTTTCTTTTTAACTTTTAACTCAGATATTTTGCGACTTAGTATTTGTAACTGTAACTTTTTTAACTGGTTGGTGATAATGACTTTCTATTTCCCAAACAAAGACTCAACACTTCCCCTTCATTTACCAAAGTTTTATGCATGTGGACATGTGGAAATATGTTAAATATTTTAATTGGAATATTTGTCAAGAAGTGAAAATATGATAAATCTGTTTTCAAAAGTTGCATATCAATCAGCTTCGCAAATATGAAACGGTGGGACTGGTTATGTACTGTACAATTACCTTATCTATGTACTCTGCAAAACTCTTTGGTTTTATACAAATTGAAACGGTAATTTAGGAACCCAATTGTGGAAATATGTTAAAAGACCCAGTTGGTAAACATGCGGTTGGCACCGGATTCATCCATTTACATTTTGTGTGTGTGGGTGCGTGCATTTGTGCGTCTGTGTGTGTAGTGCGTGCATGTGTGTGGGTGTTTCTGTGTGTGTCCGCAGGGGTGTGTGTGTTATTGTGTCTATGTGCCTGCATGCGTGCGTCGGTGTGTGTGGGTGTTTTCAGTCTAATAGAGAAAGAGGCGCAAATCCATATGGATCTTATGAATTTTGTAATTGTGTTTTACCGATAATACCATTAATGTTATTTTGGTAGTTGTAATTATTTTGGGATGGCATGGAGCAGGGAGTGACATTTTGGGGCACGATTAAAATATTTAATATTTTATACTCTTTTTGTCTCATTTTATATGTCCCTCTTTCAATTTTAGTCTGTCCCGAAAGGAGTATTATTCACTTAAGAGTGTTGATACACCAAATTATTTTCTTAAGTAAGCAAGTGGTTGTTTGAAAAAAGTCCCTAATTTTAGAAAGTTGGATTCAATGGGACGGATGAAGTAAAAAGTAAAATATATTGGTCGATACCCTACTAGCGTTACAAAAAAAAAAAAAAAAAAAACAGCATCGCATTTTTTATTTTTTTGGTGATATCTATGAATCTGTTGTAAAAATTTCAACCATATCTCAGATTAATTTCAAAATCAAAATCAATGAACTGAAAATATATTATTGTGCCCATGGAACTAATGTCTTCACTTAAATATCATATGGGTTTGAATGACATGAACAATTTTACGCAATAAATTTGATCTTTTAAAGTATTGATATATATATACTAGTGAGGGTGCACGTGCAAGGCACGTGCCCGTCAGATAGTTGTATTCCTAGATATATTGTGTATTAATCTTGACATTAGAGGTCTTTGGAGAGGTATAATTACTCATTCCGTTCTAAAATAAGTGCCAACGTTTCATTTTTTTTTGGATATTTTTAAAATAAGTGTCACTTTTTTTATATTTTAAAATAAGGTCCACTTTTAAAAATCAACATAAGATGTTAAAACAGTTAAATAGGAAATTGTAAATGTAACTATTTAATCTAAAACTCTTCTTACGGAAGAAGTTGATAATTCTGACTATCTTATAAATGAGTAGTAAATGTACCAATAAAGCGCCACTAAAAATATATGACACAAGTAGGGTATTTCCTCTAAAAAAGGGCATGAATGTATTTGTAGGCCTTAATTGATATTCAAATACAATCTATAAATCCTGAATTTGAGGGAAGAAGTTGACAAAAATGTAAATATTAGTGACCAATTAATCATAGCTACTAAAATAGCCACTTAAATTGACAATTTAAATATACCATATCTTAAATTTGAGAGAAGAAGTTGACAAAAATGTGAAATTAGTGACCAATTCCTAAATAGCCACTAAAATAACCACTTTTTAAAACTTGTTTAAAGTGAATAATAAATATCCCAAAACTTGCTGACCTAAATGCAATTACACATATTACAATATATGAATCCTAAATTTGAGAGAAGAAGTTGAGCAAATTGTAAATATTAGTGACCAATTCCTAAATAACCACTAAAATAGTCATTTTTTTTTACTTTTTATGAAGTGAATAATAAATATCCCAAAAATTATTGACCCAAATGTAACTAGACACAAATTGTTGATTGAAACCTCATTTGAGAGAAGAAGTTGACCAAATTATAAATATTAGTGACCAATTCCTAAATAGCCACCAAAATAGCCACTTTTGTTGACTTTTTTTGAAGTTAATAATAAATATCCCAAAAATTGTTGATCCAAATGTAATTAGACACAAGATTGTTGATTAAAACCTCATTATTATATTAAATAGAATTTCAAGAGCTGACTTAAATGTAATTATTTGTCAAAAATGACATATTTACCCTCAGACAAATCATTATATCCTTATGATGTATAGATGGTTTTATGAGTAATTAGGGTGTAGTGAAGGACAAAAGAGGAAGTTCATATTTTTTGACGTGCTTGTTTCTTCGTTCTTATTGTATAGTAGATATATATATATATTCGCTTCGTGCCCACGGGCACGGGTTATAACTAGTAAAATAACAAATTACAATTGCCTCCCGGTTCAAATACAAGAATCGCAAAATCACCCTTTGGTTCCCCATCACACAGAGATGTAAATGAATAACAAGATGTATGGACAGGATTCTAATTGCATGGGGCTACTAACAAAACCTACTAACATTTGGCAAATATCTATCTACAGTTGTGAAAAAAATATATCTATCTCTGTGAGTTCTTGCGGGTTCAAAGGCTGCTTGATTACTTCAACAGGCTATTAGAAATTCAAAATTGTGATCCATTTAATTTTAACTCATTCAATTAGAACCAGTAATAGGGTATAGAACCAATGTGAAACTTGTAAGGAACAAAAGAACATATGTCCCACCATGAACATAGATTTTTCAAGCACAAGTTCACAAATCAGCAGCTAAAAAATTGAATGCACAAACGCTCCATTTGTTACGATGTAAAATGTTTTCTGGAAGCATTTTCCGGAAAACATTTTAAATCAAAGCAAACAGAGTGAAAGTTTTAACCAGTAACTTCTTCATCGAACAAAGATATGGCAGTTAGAAAAGCTGAAAGAGAAGCTGAAAGAAACTATGAAACCAGTTCACTTGAAGTTCATGATAATCGAGGAGATGTAGCCTGAACTAATACATACCTGCGCTGTTCTTCATCGTCAAATACAGTACGCTCTGTATCAGGGGCTTTTTTGGAACCTTTTTTCACTTCCTTTTCCAATTTACGTCTATAGTAAGCATCCAGGCCATAATATCTGCAATCATGAAATGAAAGAACTCTTCAGTCACCCGTAACAGAGAAAACACACAAGAAGTAGGGATGCAAATACTCCAAACATAGCAATTATGATGATACCAGCCAGGAGGGAAATTCAAAGATAGGATAATCATTATCTCACTCTTAAGTCTTAACTCCATTTAAATTACCTTAAAGTGATGAAGTAACAAATTCCTTGAGAGATGAGTTTGTTATAGCCAAAATTCTCTTGATGCTCTGCTCCTACTTTACGTACCCAAGCATTGTTTTCAAATCGTGAATCGCCTTGCGGGTATTACAAATCATCAATCGTATCCAATCACGAATTGTAATATTCACTTTTTAGAACATGATCTATACTATATATCTATATATTGACTACATACAACCAAAAAAAATTCCATGCACAGTGCTTCATGTTACCAAGTTAACACAAGTTTCATGCTATATCAAGGCTCAAAATGTTGAGAGTTTTCCACTTAAAACCTAAAACATCGAAGTGTGAATCATGCAACGTGAATCGTATCACGTTGTATGAACTCGAATTGACTCGTGAATCGACCAATTCAAACAACCACGTATCTAATTAGATATTTAATGATGGCAACCAGAGAAATACCCATCTGTTCTAATTAGATATTCAATGATGGCAACCAGAGAAATACCCAACTGGGAGAGAAGCAAAAACAACACAGACAACTTTTAAGACAAAATGAGCAGACAAAAAGTTCTATTAAAAGAGAGAAGAACCCTTACTTTTTAGAAGGAAAGGTAGCTGTGTTATGGTCCTCCATGAATCTGTACCATAGACAAGAGTTAAGAGAGTATGAAGATAATCCAGAGACACAGGAAAAAGAACTTTGTGCTTACAGTTAGCATTTATTAGATAGATTCACTGCTTCAATGACATATGTTAACTAAACACAAAATAAGTCGAAGTACTCACTGCTTGAACATCTGCTTCTCTTCCCAGTTGGGCAGACTTTCCAGATTCACCTGTTTAAAAAGAAAAATAGAACAGCCATTTAAAATGACACCAACTAGCAAACGTTAAAAAGTCACTTGTTGCCAAAAAAAGTTATGGGATCACGGTAAAAAAAAAAATGGGGTGACTATAGCTTGATGCTTGACTAGACAATTTCTTTTTTTCCGAATGTTAAAGTCAACACACAAGTATATTGGCCACAAAACGAAAGAAAGATTTCAGATAAAAGTTAAGCAAATTGATGAGACAAAAAATTCCAAGACAAGTCTCACAAGTCAACGTTTTTACACCCTTCAGATAAAAGTGTTTCCAGGGCACAGGGTAGTAAGAAGTGCAAGCATACCTTTTTCACTTCTGCTAACCACGCAGTGAACTCTGGCCGTTTGTTCCTACATAGAGATGATTCATCACACAAGGGAGTGGGAAAACAAAATTTCGGGATAATCATACAAAAGCAACAATAAGTTTCACCAGTCATTATTTTGTTAGTGAACTCATCCATCAGTGGAAAACAGAGATCAGTAACACTTAAATCCCAACCAAACAATGTAATACAAAAGAAGTTATCATATTTTCAAGTCGGACATAAAAACTAACTAAAGGTATGAACTCTATAGGGTACTTACTTTTTCTATTTGAAACCCTCCAAAAGTAAAGAAATGAGAGAAAACAGACAACAAGGGGTAAGGCCTATGTTACCCGGACTTGGCATAAAAGGTGTTGTCAGTGTCGACGTGGGTATGACAAGGATACCGACAAGGGATATGTGTCGGACTTGTTTCGTACCATGTCGGACATGGCTTGCTATCAAAAATATAATTTAAAGAGACAAACTGTTTTCTAGACTCCAGGTCTTGGTATCATATTAAGGTTGTTAGTACATTTAATAGCCTCATATCCTCGTGTTGACATCTATAGACATCTAAGTTGAGCTACTTTTCCAAAAATTATTTAAACTCTATCAAAATCATATGTGAAATAATAATAAAATAAGAATAATACTATGCTTTTTAGGTTTCATAAATTTAGGAAGGTCTGTATTTAGAGTAGTGGCTACAATTAATTCAACAAACTTTACGAATATGTCTTATTTTATTTTTTGTTTGACGTGTCCTCGTACCTGTACCTAAATTTTGTATCCTTAATGGGCAAGTCCCCTTATCCTAAAATATTGGGGTCGACTGAGCCCGACTCTCGGATTCATATCCACACCCGACACGTACCCAAGTCCGGGTAACATAGGGTAAGGCTAATTAGAGGACCCAATTTTCCCTTGAAATGCACGGACCACGGTTTCATCATTTGCATCTATGTCAATTACTACTCACCTAACTTGCAAGTTTTGAGGTCTTGTATCTGAAGCTTAATATTAAATACCTTCAGCACTTCAGGATTGTGGAACACTAAGCAATAAGGGATTGAAGGGGCCAAAGCGCAGCATTGCACTAGAAGGATCTGATACAATCAGATTTCATGTACCAAAGAGGCTCCTCTAAAAATTCCAGTTAGAACATTTTAAAAACTCACCTCACACATGGATACACAGATTCATACTTATTCCTCACTTCTTCCCGTTCCTTTTTGAGAAGTTATAGTTCTTGCTCTATAAATTCTTTCCAGACAAGATTCATTGTATCAGGCGTGACTGTGATGACTTGCCCAAGTCCTCTTGGTGTCATAGGTTACCGAGGTGAGACCACAACCTCTAATAAAAATATAGCTAGAGAATA
Organism: Hydrangea macrophylla; assembly: GCA_033977485.1. Classification (NCBI taxonomy): domain Eukaryota; kingdom Viridiplantae; phylum Streptophyta; class Magnoliopsida; order Cornales; family Hydrangeaceae; genus Hydrangea; species Hydrangea macrophylla. The sequence continues at coordinate 39,858,536 of CM066990.1, forward strand.
GCTTACAAGGTTTGATATTTTTTTTCTGTACTTCCAGATCATTTTTTCCAAAAAAAAAAACCATAACTTAATTATGTCATTCTTATGCAAGAGAATTACTATTAATAATGCATGTATTTATAACTAGATAATATTAATTGAAGCTGATATTATATTTTGTTCATTTGGGACCAATTGTTGTCCTTATTGATCTGATATTTTATCTTTTGAATTCTTCAAGATCTTAGCATATCGCTGCTGTTGTCCAATAAATACCACAATGCGCATGTGACTGATCGTCTTAGAGTCCCTGAGAGAGGGTCCCATACCGAGACATTAAACCATGGTCCATATATAGCCATATCCTTAAAATTGTGGGTAACAAGTAGCATGAGTACACATTTGCATTTATAATGCAGCTTAAGACACAGTTCTACATGCTGAACTAAGCAGTCTTTAAGTTCTAACCATAAATTCCTTCCAGAACTTCAAGAGAATCAAGAGTATAACACCAGTATTATATCATTCTTTGATTGTATTTACTACTATATCCAGATTGAATGTATGTATTCACAGTCCACAATGTTGATTTTGGGATCCAGAAGGCATATCACTTGTTCATCACCATCTGTATTATATCAAGAAAAAGTTAACTTTCCGATCCCAAAATCAGGTTTACCTTCCTTATCAGTTATGATGAACTCACTATGAAATTAATGTATTCAACACTAGTATGAAAATCACTCACCCTCAGGAACCATACACCTTTCGGAAGTTCAGATAAGAGGACAGTGAGCTATCATAAATAATGATTTTACAGCTACAACCAAAAATTCAAGTGGTTAACCAGTTAGAAAACATGCCAAAATAGGCCTAACGTAAAGGCATGAATTGTCCACTTGGACATACTGTCAAATTGTACCACATGCACTAATACACATTATGACAATGGATTGATCTCGGTATCTAATTGCTCTACCGAGATTGGGTATTTTACCAGCTTTTGTTTATGAAATGGCATAACCCAAACATTGCTTTCAAAAGTCTAAATTTGACAAGAACTTAAATCTTATGCCACATTTGGTAAGACCGCAAGGGAAAGGGAGAAGCAACTGGAAGGAAGGGAATCAGGAGAGATGGAATGGATTTCCTAGCAGAAGTAGACAGATTTACCTCCTCCTATTTAGTTGATAAAAAGCTAAGGAGGAGAGAAAGGATGGTTACTCTATTTACCATTACAGTTTTACAGTTAGGAGGACAGAAAAGTAATGTAAGCAGTACTAAGCAACAAGCTAAGGGCTTAAAGTTGATCCCTACTGTGAGCCCATGATTATTGATGATTCACTTGTTTCTTTCACAATTGTTCTCACCATGCAACAATACACCACATATTCACTACCATCTGATCTCTATTTGAACCTTCCTTTTATAATAGGAAGTAATGTATATGCTTTCTCTATGGCTATAAAAATTTCAGAAGTACGTCTCTTTCTGAATTTCTTTATCTCAAGTCTTATTAGAAGCAAATAGATTTTAATATCGACCACCCAAACAACTGAAGTTACCCACCCTTTTGTTGACAAGTCAATTAGATCAAACTTAGGGTTGAACAATGTGTTCCACCCTTAAATATTATTAAGAATAATAAGAGGGTTAAATACATTTTACACCCTTGTAGTTTACACCTTGTGTCAATTTAGTCCTTGATATTTCAATTTCATCAATTTCGTCCTCCAAATGTTGAAGTTGTGTCAATGTGGTCCTTCGATTAGTGAGCTGTCAAAAAATGGACAGAATTTTACCATGTGAGTGGCAGGTGATGTTTATGGAGGGCAAATAAGTCATTTCATATTTATTTTCCTTAAAAAAAAAAAAAAACAAACAAACAAACAAACAAATAAACAAACCATGTGAAGTTCTTGCATAATGATGATGATATTGAATCCTTCAAGAACATAGCCGTGGCGGTGAGGTTGAGAAAAATTAAGGAAAACCGAGAAGAATGGAAGCCATTAACTGGTCCTCCAAGAATGCTGACCTTCTAGATGTCAACTGTATAGAAGAAACCCTTGGTCTACAACAATTGCAATCAAGCACCACTTATGGTGGACCTTCCGGTTGGTGATCTTTGGGTAATAGCAAGCCATATCATGTTATACATAATCATTTTTATGTTCTACAGTTACAAAAGAGTCAAGATATGGCTCTGACTCCACTTTTTAACCCTCATGATAAACCCCACCTCTCTCTCTCTCTCTCTCTCTCTCTCTCTCTCTCTCTCTCACACACACACACACACACACACACACACACATTCACCAAGCAAGTGGGTACTAGGAAGAGTTTCAAAATCAAAAACAAAAATGATCTTTGATGGACTATCGGCTACCTTGCATCTTTTGCCAAAATCAACCTCTTCATTGAATTCGTTCAATTCATCTTACAATTTGATCCTACGGAACTTATTTGTATCTTCAGATTATTACCTAGCCCTCTCTCTCTCTCTCTCTCTCTCTCTCTCTCTCTCTCTCTCTCTCTCACTTATTAGTATAAGAGAGGGATCATGAGCTTCAGGGATCCATCAATGGTGCTTTTGGAGGAGAAGCTTTTCGATTGTCCCCATTAAAGCCGGCGATCCCTCTGCTCATTCAGATTTGTATTATTTAAGTATATATAAAATAAATGTGAGAAATGACTTATTTGCCCTCAATGAACATCATGTGCTGCTCATGTGACAAAATTATGTCCATGTCTTAACAGTTCACTAACAGTTGGACTACATTGACACAATTTCAAAACTTGGAGGATGAAATTGACAAAATTGAAACATCAGGGACTAAATTGACACAAGGTGTAAACTACAAGTTTAACCCATAATAAGAAGCAAATATTACATAAGACCCATAGACTAAACACAAATTAAATAAAGGAAAAACTAACTAGGCTAATTCTAACACTCCCCCTCAAGCTGGTACAAATATATCTCTCAGTCCCAACTTGCTGAGCATATCATGAAACTGTCTAACCCCAACTCCGTTAGTAAGAACATCATCGAGTTGATCACTACTCTTCACAAACGGAGTGCAAATGGTTCCACTATTAAGGTTCTCTTTCATAAAATGCATGTCAATCTCTATGTGCTTAGTCCTATCATGCTGCACTGGAATATGTGCAATATTAATTGCAGACTGATTATCACAATATAGCTTCATGGAATCAACCAGCTCAAGTCTCAAGTCCCTTTATAATAGCTTTATCCATAGAAGTTCACACACACCTTGGGCCATGGCTCTGAATTCGGCCTCTGCACTAGATCTCGCCACAACATTTTGTTTCTTACTCCAAGTAACGAGATTACCTCCCACAAAAGTGCAATAACCTGAAGTAGATCTCCTATCTATCACAGAGCTTGCCCAATCAGCATCAGTGTATGTCTCTCCTCTGTGATGACCATGCCTTCTAAAATATAAACCCTTACCAGGAGCAGACTTAAGGTACCTCAGAACTCTGTAAACAGCATCCATGTGTGACTCTCGAGAGGCATGCATGAACTGACTTACCACACTGACAGCAAATGCAATATCAGGACGTGTATGAGATAGGTAGATAAGCTTCCCAACTAGTCTCTGATATCTCCCCCTGTCTGTCATTGCTCCACTACTATCATCACTCAACTTTTGGTTAGGCTTTATAGGTGTATCACACGCCTTACTTCCAAGCATTCCAGTTTCACTCAAGAGATCAAGAACATACTTTCTTTGAGACATGAAGATTCCATGTTTGGATCTAGCAACTTCAATTCCAAGGAAGTATTTCAGTTCACCCAGATCTTTTATATCAAACTCCTTCGCCATAAACTCCTTAAGTCGCTGCATTTCCTCAACATCATCCCCTGTGAGAACAATGTCATCCACATATACAATGAGAGCAGTAATCTTACCCTGTGAAGAGTGTTTAATGAACAAGGTATGATCAGCTTGGCTCTGATTGAATCCATATCTACACATAGCATGTGTAACCCACTCAAACCAAGCTCAAACTAACAACTCCTTTTGGCTTTGGTGTTCCTTATTCCACTTCCAACGATTCTCTCTGTTTGGGAGTGATAGATTCCTCCTCCACTACAACTTCCTCACCCCCTAGATTCTCGACCACTTTCTCCTTCTCCAGAGGTAACACTGGGTAAGATGGGAAAGTATTCGCAAGGACCTCTTCACTGGTACTTTCCCCCTGAAGACTGAAGAGGAACAGGGGAATCGGGGAAAAATGAGACAGACTCATGAAAAGTGACATCCATGGAGACATACCACTTCCTAGTCTGAGGATTATAGCACTTGTACCCTTTTTGAGTAGGAGAATAACCAATAAAGACACATCTAATGGCACGAGGATCGAGCTTTCCATGCGTGGGAGAGTGATTATGGACTAAGCAAACACAACCAAAGACACGAGGAGGAATAGGGAAAAGAGAAGTAGGATTGGAGAGAAGTACAATGGGGGACCGTTCGGAGGACTTGGGCTGGTAGCCTATTGATGAGATACGCAGCAGTTAGAACTACATCACCCCAATAGGATTTAGGAGCATTAGCTGAGAATAACAAAGAACGGGCAACATTGAGCAAATGACGATTCTTGCCATTTTGTTGTGGGGTGTCAGTGCAAGAAGTCTGATGAAGTATCCCTTTGGAATAAAAGAAATCTCCTGGACCAGAATCAATATATTCCACCCCCCCCCCCCCCCCCCCCCCGGTCAGAACGCAATACTTTGAAACCTGTCCCAAGCTGAGTCAAAACCATTTGATAGAAGTGCTTGAAAATAGAAAAAACTTCTTTTTTTCCTTTCATCATATAAAGCCATGTGGTCTGTGAATAATCATCAATAAAAATAACAAACCAACGATGACCTTTTAAAGACACAACACGCGATGGACCCCATACATCAGAATGCACTAAAGAAAAAGATACTAAACTTTTATTATAACTTGGATCAAAGGTCGTCCGATGATGTTTCTCAAGTTCACAAGACTCACATAAAAATTCAGAAACAGCTTTATTGAAAACTAAAGAAGGAAACAAATGTTTAATTAAATGAAATGATGGGTGTCCTAATCTCCTATGCCAAAGTAAAATGTCCTCAGACTTATTCTCAGAAACTACAATATGATGAACTCCCTTGCTTCCTACATCCAATAAGTAAAGGCCATGCTCCTCTCTAGCACTGCCAATCGTACTCCGTGTGGTAAGATCCTGAAAAAAACAATGTAAAGGAAAGAAAGTTACACTACAGTTAAGATTACGAGTTATACGACTGCTAGATAAAAGATTAGAGGTGAAACTCGGAACATGTAAAACAGAGGACAGAGACAGAGATGGAGCGGCATGTATGACACCCTTCCTTGAAACAGAAGAAAAAGTACCATCTGCAATACGAATTTTCTCTTGACCTGAATAGGGAGTATACACAGAGAACAAATTGGGTGAGCTAAACATATGATCTGATGCATCAGAGTCAATAATCCAAGAAAACGAGGAGTGAGATAAACACACTCTCATAGAAGTGACTAAATTACCTGTCCGTGCAAATGAAGATGAAGCACCAGTAGAAGTAGACGGAGCACAACGAGTCATCAGGTTACGAAGAGCATCCAAACCCCGCAATGCATCCTCATACTCAGTGGTAGATAACGATGCTGAAGGAGGCACATAATATGGAGCAGCCTTGTCAACTTGTTGCAAATCTGCAACATCAATCACCTAAGTATGATGTGCCCAGGAATTGCCTCCATGACCACCCAAGGGCCCAAAACGACCTCCAGATCGGGCTCCACAACTCCCAAGGGGACAACCATGGAGTCTCCAACAAGTAGCCCTCGTGTGTCGAGGGCGTTTGCAGTGATCACACCACTGCTTAGCCTTATCAGAAGAGTTAGCCCCACCCGTAGAAGTAGCTCCATGTAGCTGTGGAGTCCCTCCTTTCAGAGGAGCAGAAACAAGAGCAGAACGCACAGTAGGCGTAACCAGAAGCATAGCGGATCGGCGACTCTCCTCATTTTGCACATATGCAAAAGCCTCCTGAAGAGTGGGAAGATTATCCATCCCAAGAACTCGACTGCGGATAGCATCATACTCCAAGTTAAGCCCCTGAAGGAACTTGAATACCCATTGCTCCCCAATTAGCTTTTGATATCCCGTAGAATCGGTCGGGCAGATGGGGTGATAATCTTGAAGATGGTCCACACGTTGCCAATGAGTGGTCAAAAAAGTGAAGTACCAAATAACCGTCATCTCACCCTACTCAGAGCAATAATTAATCGCGCCAACTCAAACTCCTGAGCATAATTTCTTTTACGATAATAGGTCAAAGCAACTGTCTCCCAAATATCACGAGTTGTTTTCATTCCCAAAAATATCACAAGCTGTTTTCATTCCCAAAAAACTTTCACCAATTTCCAGAATCATCGAGTGAAAAAGCCAAGTCATTATTATAGAATTCTCAATATCATACTAGGCAAATTTAACATCAGTAGGATCAGGTGCTTATGTTGTCCCATCAACGTATCCCATCTTCCCTTTACCCCTCGAGAAAAGCAGCACTGACTGCGACCATGGCAAATAATTTTGGCCATTGAACAAGGATCTGGTGATTTTTAGGTTTGGGTTGTCTGAGAGAGCTACAAACGAGCTCAAAAGTTGAGGCTGTTGCGAACTTCCAGATGATGGATTCTTGCTCTTATCGTCGGCCATAGTTCCAACAAGCAAAGGAGACACCCACAACAATCACAAAAAAATGGAGAACGCGGAGGTAGTACCACGAGCTCAAGACAACCACAATCTCAAAAATATATCAAGGATCAGTCCTAGACTGATCAAGGGTCCATAGAGGGACCAAAAAAAAACAGGGAAATTAAACACCAATCAAGATGAAGGCTTCGAAATGATGTGAAGATGGGCGATGGAAAACTAGATGGAGAAAAGGAAGATTTAAGGTGTGGTCAGTAGATCTAGACAAGCATGGGATTGTCGAAGGGCTGGGGATGATGTTGTGGCTGTCAGCTAGGGTTGGGGGTACTGAGATGGTGTTCGGCTGTGCTGGAGGAGGCCTTTATGGTTGTCGGATGGTCATATGATGGTGGGTAGTGGATGACGCAGGTGATGGTAATGGATTGAAAGCTGCGGCTGGGCTAGGCAGTGATGTAGGTGAGTGGCGCAGGTAGTGGTGATGGTTGTAGGCTACGGCTGGTTTGGGTGGTGTTGTAGATGGGTCGCGCAGCTGGTGGTGGTGGTTAGGGTTGCCGCCAGATGGTGGTGGTGGATTGATGTGGTTTTGATACCATGTTGACAACTTAATTAGGTCAAACTTAGGGTTGAACAATGTATTCCACCCTTAAATATTATTAAGAATAATAAGAAGCAAATAATACAATGGGACCCATAAACTAAACACAAATAAAATAAAGGAAAAAATAACTATGCTATTTCTAAAACCTTTTACTGAAAGGCACGTGTTCCATGGCAATCCCTTGCTTAGTAGATGTAAAAGGGTGGTAGCTATCAATTTCAGACCAGGCAAAGACATGTCCCAACAGACAAGGCAGGATCCAACCTGTCAACCGTCACACCACATCATCATGTTAACGTGGTATAATGAAACAATCATACCAACACATGTTTTGCCAATTCATTACTTTGTCTTTCGCTTTTCTTTTTCTTTTTCTTTTTCCAAAATTTAGAAACATGTAATTTGCCCCTTCAAGTTTGGTACAGTTATATAACTGAATGGTGGTTTTAAAAACACATGGTCGCGTCAACGTAATGACATGGTGCAACGGACTGACGATCACCCTGAGTAACTCCTCATCAACCATGGAGCAGACCAATAGGGTCATATGGGTCACATGCAAATTACAATATAAAGGTAACAATATATGCATCAAATTTGAGTTGGCAAGTTTCCTATAGTCAACTGAGCATCTGAAATTTTTTTCTCTTCGAATATCATAAAAATGCCACAGGGCCGGAATCATATGTAAACAAATGGGTGAGTAACATGTTCACCAAACTGATAAAGTGTCTAGGTCTTCGGTTTAACAGGTCTAGTTGGTAGGTCTTTCAGATTCAAGAAACAGTGTGCAACATATCATAGTAACCAATCACACCAGTATGTGCACTCAATAATTGCTATTTGAATACAGTCAATACACAAAGGCCCGAAAGATGACTCACTAACACAAACAATAATAATGTTCTATTTTTGGGTGGTGCAAAAGCAACTCTACTTCACCCTGAAGTCTCTTTGTTCGGTTGTGATCATGAAACTAGGTATAGAGGGTGCGTCGGAATAGCCCAACTATCACTTCAATCTAAAAGATTAGTTCTAATAAACTGGGTCAGCTCCAAGCTGTAGATGCAAAACTATTGAGAAATGAATATCAACAAGATCACTTTTTAACCTCAAAAGTCAAAACTACTAGGAAACCTTTGGCAAATCTAGGACTTTCTTAGACAGATTACCATATATGCTGGCATTGACCTGTTCAGCTGGTTAAAGCCTCAATTTGAGGTTTGAATTTCAGAACCCAAATATGCTTTGGGAATATTTCCCATTCACACAGACAAACGTGAGTTCAATTTTTCACTATTTCTTGGAAGCCATGGAACCGAATGCTATCCACACATGCTAAACTGACCACGAGAGATTCTATTCATCACTTCCTATGTAACTTTCACATGACTACTCGAGTAACCTCCAGAGAATCGCTGCTTCTAAAATTTTGACACGAGCTATAAATCGATACCTTAGTTCTTGCGAGCTGGGACATACAAAAAGGCAAATGAAACGCGAGCTCAATGTCATTCCTAGATCCTACCAATACCAAAATAACTCAACTTGGCAAACAAATAAGTTAATAACACACTGAAACAAATCATACTGACTCATTGAAGCACAGAAAACAATGAATACCAATGTATGAATATCTAAAACTTACTTTCAAAGTAGGTACAAATGCCTAATATTTGTTTGATTGTCCAAAAAACAAGGAGTTGAATAAGGTTTGAGCTGAGGTTTATATTTACTCAAATTCACAGCAATCCAAATCAATTGACTCCAATTTTTTTTGCAGCAATCAAACACAAACCCTGATTTCAATATATTGAGAACTATAGATTTCAAAGACCCAAAAAAAAGAAAAAAAAAAGTCCTTACCACATATCAGTTTCTCTGATAATTCCGTACTTTCCCCAGGAATTGGTAACAGCTCCCTTCTTCCCCTTATCCTTGTCCTTCTTACTCTTCTTCTTCTTCTTCTTTTTCCCTTCGTCCGTGTCCTTGCCTTTATCTCTTCTCCTCTTCTTCTCTTTCTCTCTCCTCCGTCTTCGCCGCCTCTCCTCCTCCTTCTCTCTCTCCTCTCTCCTCTTCCTCTCCTTCCTCTTCCTCCGCCTCCTATTATCCTCCTCACTCTCACTCTCACTCTCACTCTCACTGTCCGACGAATAGTCCGAACTGTCCGACTCCGAATCATCCGAATACTCCGAGTCCGAATACGAATCATCCTTCCTCTTCGAGCTTCTGCTTCTCTTCTTCCTGCTCTTGCTGTGTCTGCTTTCGTCTTCTTTACTTCGAGAGCCATCTTCAGATTCAGATGAGTCATCTTCTAATTTCTTTTTTTTGGATTTGGCTTCGCCATTGTTTCTCTTTGAAGAAGCTCCGTTCGCTGCTTTTTCTTCCTCTGGAGTTTTGTTTCGGTCTCTCGCCATTTTCCGGGTAATGACTGACTGAGGATTTCAGAGTGGGGAAAATGAAACGAAACGAAACGAAACTGAGAAAGAAGAATTTAGGGAACTCTTCGAATGGTACAAATTGAGGTGAGATGGTCTGTTTGGTTGCTTGGAGCCAATGGAGGAATTGGAAAGCCATCAGGAGGCGTTTTTAAGCTTAAATACAAAATATACCACTAAGTTTGGTGGCATTGTCTTTTTTTCTCTCTTTTGAGTTCAATTGCATCAATTTGATTCTTAAAATTTATAAATAAAAATAAGAGATAATTTTTTTTTTTTTTTTTTTGTTTGCTAGATGAAAAGGCACCCACAGATGCTACGCACATACACGGAGAGAGCCACAGACCCACAAGCCCCAAAGAGCAACTCTCCAAAGGGAGTGACTCCCAAAGGAGTCGAACCCTGGCCTTCCCTTGAGAGAAGCCAGTCATGCTAACTGAGACACAAGGTCTCGGCAAAAATAAGAGATAATTACTAATAAATCCTATTAGCTTTATTTAATGTATAATAGGTTCAGGTCCAAAAATAATTTAGTGATAAATCTATTAATATTATTAAGACTATAGTACCCACAATTTAATATCATTAAGACAATCTCCATCTTTCCAAATACAGCTTTAATGGGGTTGTGGATACCGGGCCACGTTTTCTTTTTCAAAAATAGAAAGAATCGTCATTTAATTTTTTAAGAAAAATTAAGAAACAGCTATTATTCTTTTAGAAACCAGAGATTAACTAGATCCGGGGAATTATGGAATGAGAGGGGAAGGAGTCCAGTGGGACTAATACACCCCCTCTCATCCTATCTCACAATATTCCTCTACTCAGCATCCTTATGATTAAATTAATAGTTTAAATATGCATTTTCAAAAGCATGTCGAAAAGGGGTTCACGTTCAAGATTGTTAAAAAAGACATACAAAACTACGTAGTTCAGATAGCAAGTAAAAATGATATGCAATAGAGAACGACAAAATTCACCGAGATCCAGCTGCGATAGGGAAATGTGCAATGCATACAACAAAATAGGAAACCTATGAAAAGGTCTCTAATTAATATAAACACATAAGGTATAACCCTAATCTAAGGTGTCGCGCATGAAGTCGAAAAATCAATAAAATCGATAATAATAGTAGAATAAATATAAAAGAATAAAGTGCGACTCACCTTGGATGCGCTACAAAACAACAATTAGTCCACATGGTTGAACACGAAAAGAATAAGAATTTTCTTAGATCTAACAAGAAGGGAGAATAACAAAGTCTCAAATTCTCTCATATCAAAGAAATCGCAATGCTTCTGTGGATATACAAGTCTTAACGGGAAGGTCCAGAGGGACAACCAAATATTCAATCCAGAGCCTGTATCCGGACTAATATTCAATTACCAAAAATCACAAGAGCGACACCCTCCCATATGCTAACAGAAAATTTATTGAAAACAGTATTTAATACTCCTTAAATAAGGACATGTGATCTTGTGTTTAAAGAAAAACTATTTATTATTAAACATGTATTCCCAAACATCTATTTCATTGTAAAAGAAATAAAGTTCCATTATAAATATTATATCACTTTTCAATTTAAAAAAAAATATCATTTTCATAAATAAAATGTACACATACAGAGTTCAGCGGAAATAAAAATAAATAAGAATAAAATCTATACATCCATTGGTCAGAGTAACTACAACGTTCCCAATACCCAATATACCATATTTATTACAATTATACATACTGGCCCACAATGCCAGAAAATAAAATACAATCAAGTACAACAAAAATAAGTACAACTCCAATAATAAACAACACAACGACCATCTCTTCACCCAAACAGAAGCTCCAACAAAAATCTCCAAAAACTAAACCTGCACAAATACATTCGGCTACGTTTCATATAGAAACGCCCCCGAATGTATAACACACTCGGGTCAGTCACATGACTGGTATGAGTTAAACAAAACAACAAGTCTTAAGGATCCAACTTAAACCCGTAGATAACAAATTACACTACAGTACTCTTGGGTCAAGACAGGTAGTTCCACACACATATCTGGACAATAGAGTAGTTTCCATTTATGTGGTGGCAAGTAGTTTCTTGCCCAAAAATCCAAAGCTACTACGAATTTCATACTTACCCATTACTTATGGTGAGCCAAACCTGTAATACGTTAGTGGGCCCACCATCCTGCAAATTGAATGATCATAAACCAAGCAAACAATTCCGTATACAAACCGTCCACATTCTAACTCAAACGTCGCATTCATTTTTCCACGCTTATCAGTCTTATGAAATACTCCATTGTCATTATTTATTAGCCTTTAATTTATCTTTGTGTTCCCTAGGTTCACCACTTGGCCACCCTCCATGGTACACCCACACATATATCCCATGTGTGCCCGGACATACTACTAACATCCACTCTGGTGCTAGTTTGGTTGGGGTATCAACCAAACTAGGTATACACACAGAAGGCCAGTCAATATGCCTAGACGTCTAACAAATAAGCCGGGCATAAGGCTTAGGCCAGCTTGATCACGAAGCCACTGGCAAAAAGGTACACTCAGGAAGTCGAGCTACCAAAAACAAAACATATCACACAACGGGGAGCGGTGAACACTAAGGAATTATGTTGCAATTATTGTTTATCGTTCGTATTATCCCAATAATTGTGAATTTCACGTTTATCACATAGTTCCGTCTCATCATAGTCTAATCACATCTCTAACTTTTAGATGCATTCTGATTTCTTACAATAAAGGATTTTATCAATTAACCCATAACAATCTTCCCTCAAAATTTCCAATCAAATTACAAGATCTCTAATATACAATTCAACGTATCTAATTTACTCATTTTTATCAAAATGACCACAAAATAAGGTTAGTTATTTCAGGTACAAATACCTCAACCAAATATTCAATATTAGCATACATAAAGCACCTAATAAGAAATCACATTCTCCAATTTTGCACGTTGAACTATATTGAAAACTGCTACTGTAATCTTAAATTTCTGCCCAAACGGTGCAGAATCAGGAAAAACTTAAAACACGAAAAGTGTGCAGAATCACGTTTTACATAAGACACGCGAGTAGAATGTTCAAATTCAAAGCTATGAATTTCTAATAATTTTCTGAAGTTTCTGCAACTGTGTGAATTACACATAAAACGAATTTCACATATATTTTCTAACAAACATGAATATTTCACCTATGGTTTTGATCAAACTAACGATTCACCTAACCCTTTCGAATACCCTAATGTCATGATCGCAAAGTCACACGAAGGGAAAGAATGTATCTAAATTACTTCAACAATAGCAACGTGTATCGATCCATTACAAAGATTTAACCCTAACAATTAAATTTAACATGCACTAATTTACTCCCATACACATACATATATATACATACGTGTATATATATACTCGGATACACAAAGTTTAACTCACCTAGTTCAATCTAAAATTGACAACCACGAATGCTCCGCGATTCCCCACGTGACCACGAACCCGGAATCCTTCTCCTTTCTCCTCTCTTTTCTTCTTCTTCTTTTCTTTCTCTTCTCTCTCTTTCTCTCTGTCTCTCTCTCTCACACACACACACACACACACACACACGTCTGTTCTTTCTTTTGGGTGGCTAGGGTTTTTAATATAAGATATATGTACACTACACACACAACACATGTAAATAAAACACACAAAAATATATAAATCCCGTTTTTCTTCTTGTGGGCTCACAAAGGAGACCTATATGAGCCCAGAATGCAGTACAAAGTGTTAAAATGAGTAGCCCAATGGGTACCCATGACCCCGGTACTAAGTTTTAATGTTAATTACATTATTTAACACATTCGCGGGCTTGTAAACACTATATAACAAAAATACATATCAACCCTTCATTTTATTTTTTTAACAAATATAAATTAATAAAATATAACTTCCAAACTAAACGCGCTCACTCATGATTTAATTTATATGTCCACCAAACACTTAAAATTTTCCAAACACATGTCTTACATAGGCACACTCATATAATATTGCTAACTGAAAATAATAATTAAAATAATTATTTACATAGAAATTTTAGGGTTGTTACATTCTACCCTCCTTAAAGAAATTTCGTCCCGAAATTTGGGGTGCAGCAAATACAGATAATTAATATGCATGACGTTAAACACACAATGAAAGCAATCCAACATCGAAGTGTCGCTATCGTTTAACTCCCGACAGTAATGAGACCTGGTACATCGAGCGAATAATCCAAACAAGGAAACACTCATGTATATACCCATAGTCTCATATAGTCGCTTGTTAAATTTTAACAGACACACAAGACACAACACCAGTAAGGTAAAGCACATAATTTCACATAAAGCACTAGATATTAACCATTTATTAAAAGCAACAATTGATAAATTTCACAAAGATATGACTACGTGTATGCACATGTTCCCCTCTTACTGTGTCCCGCACAACACTTCATCGGGATATCCAATACTTACTTACCGCTCCAACCACATCTGAGAAATATTTTCTGGCACTGAAGAGAAATATATCCTTGTCTGATAATAATCAGAATAATAATCAGAAATCAAGAAAATCCGTAATAATAGACGGTTGTACAGAACACCCATAGAGAATATGGCAGATTCGCCGATAATATAAGAAGTCCAAATGCCCAATAAATGAAGTCCAATAATCAACTCAGTAGATAATAAAAGGGACAATAGAAATCCTGCTGATAAAATAATAAGTCTTCTGAGAATAAGAGAATCCCGATACTCCAATAGAATAATACCCTTCTGAATGTTAAGTTGATACTGCCAGATAATAATAACTCAAAGAAGATATTCCAGTACTACTCCTGAACTCAACCGCCTGACGAAGAAAATTACATCTTCCCTCTACTATTTCATCCCATGAGAATTAAAATGATGCATGCTCTACTAATCAATAGTAAATAACGTTACCAATACTCCTAATATGGTATACATTTAAAATCAACTAAATATATATATATATATATATTTTTAATAATAGGTACACATCTGTAGTTAACTTTTACATAAGTAAACACATAGACACACATGACCCGAACCCAATAAATCGCAAACCTATAACTCTGACCAACTCCGTACTCCACATTCCGAGGATCACCTAGACTCGCTAAGCTAACCTTAAGCTCTGATACCAAACTGTCACACCCCGATATTTGGACAACCAAATATTCAATCCAGAGCCTGTATCCGGACTAATATTCAATTACCAAAAATCACAAGAGCGACACCCTCCCATATGCTAACAGAAAATTTATTGAAAACAGTATTTAATACTCCTTAAATAAGGACATGTGATCTTGTGTTTAAAGAAAAACTATTTATTATTAAACATGTATTCCCAAACATCCATTTCATTGTAAAAGAAATAAAGTTCCATTATAAATATTATATCACTTTTCAATTTAAAAAAAAATATCATTTTCATAAATAAAATGTACACATACAGAGTTCAGCGGAAATAAAAATAAATAAGAATAAAATATATACATCCATTGGTCAGAGTAACTACAACGTTCCCAATACCCAATATACCATATTTATTACAATTATACATACTGGCCCACAATGCCAGAAAATAAAATACAATCAAGTACAACAAAAATAAGTACAACTCCAATAATAAACAACACAACGACCATCTCTTCACCCAAACAGAAGCTCCAACAAAAATCTCCAAAAACTAAACCTGCACAAATACATTCGGCTACGTTTCATATAGAAACGCCCCCGAATGTATAACACACTCGGGTCAGTCACATGACTGGTATGAGTTAAACAAAACAACAAGTCTTAGGGATCCAACTTAAACCCGTAGACAACAAATTACACTACAGTACTCTTGGGTCAAGACAGGTAGTTCCACACACATATCTGGACAATAGAGTAGTTTCCATTTATGTGGTGGCAAGTAGTTTCTTGCCCAAAAATCCAAAGCTACTACGAATTTCATACTTACCCATTACTTATGGTGAGCCAAACCTGTAATACGTTAGTGGGCCCACCATCCTGCAAATTGAATGATCATAAACCAAGCAAACAATTCCGTATACAAACCGTCCACATTCTAACTCAAACGTCGCATTCATTTTTCCACGCTTATCAGTCTTATGAAATACTCCATTGTCATTATTTATTAGCCTTTAATTTATCTTTGTGTTCCCTAGGTTCACCACTTGGCCACCCTCCATGGTACACCCACACATATATCCCATGTGTGCCCGGACATACAACTAACATCCACTCTGGTGCTAGTTTGGTTGGGGTATCAACCAAACTAGGTATACACACAGAAGGCCAGTCAATATGCCTAGACGTCTAACAAATAAGCCGGGCATAAGGCTTAGGCCAGCTTGATCATGAAGCCACTGGCAAAAAGGTACACTCAGGAAGTCGAGCTACCAAAAACAAAACATATCACACAACGGGGAGCGGTGAACACTAAGGAATTATGTTGCAATTATTGTTTATCGTTCGTATTATCCCAATAATTGTGAATTTCACGTTTATCACATAGTTCCGTCTCATCATACTCTAATCACATCTCTAACTTTTAGATGCATTCTGATTTCTTACAATAAAGGATTTTATCAATTAACCCATAACAATCTTCCCTCAAAATTTCCAATCAAATTACAAGATCTCTAATATACAATTCAACGTATCTAATTTACTCATTTTTATCAAAATGACCACAAAATAAGGTTAGTTATTTCAGGTACAAATACCTCAACCAAATATTCAATATTAGCATACATAAAGCACCTAATAAGAAATCACATTCTCCAATTTTGCACGTTGAACTATATTGAAAACTGCTATTGTAATCTTAAATTTCTGCCCAAACGGTGCAGAATCAGGAAAAACTTAAAACACAAAAAGTGTGCAGAATCACGTTTTACATAAGACACGCGAATAGAATGTTCAAATTCAAAGCCATGAATTTCTAATAATTTTCTGAAGTTTCTGCAACTGTGTGAATTACACATAAAACGAATTTCACATATATTTTCTAACAAACATGAATATTTCACCTATGGTTTTGATCAAACTAACGATTCACCTAACCCTTTCGAATACCCTAATGTCATGATCGCAAAGTCACACGAAGGGAAAGAATGTATCTAAATTACTTCAACAATAGCAACGTGTATCGATCCATTACAAAGATTTAACCCTAACAATTAAATTTAACATGCACTAATTTACTCCCATACTCATACATATATATACATACGTGTATATATATACTCGGATACACAAAGTTTAACTCACCTAGTTCAATCTAAAATTGACAACCACGAATGCTCCGCGATTCCCCACGTGACCACGAACCCGGAATCCTTCTCCTTTCTCCTCTCTTTTCTTCTTCTTCTTTTCTTTCTCTTCTCTCTCTTTCTCTCTGTCTCTCTCTCTCACACACACACACACACACACGTCTGTTCTTTCTTTTGGGTGGCTAGGGTTTTTAATATAAGATATATGTACACTACACACACAACACATGTAAATAAAACACACAAAAATATATAAATCCCGTTTTTCTTCTTGTGGGCTCACAAAAGAGACCTATATGAGCCCAGAATGCAGTACAAAGTGTTAAAATGAGTAGCCCAATGGGTACCCATGACCCCGGTACTAAGTTTTAATGTTAATTACATTATTTAACACATTCGCGGGCTTGTAAACACTATATAACAAAAATACATATCAACCCTTCATTTTATTTTTTTAACAAATATAAATTAATAAAATATAACTTCCAAACTAAACGCGCTCACTCATGATTTAATTTATATGTCCACCAAACACTTAAAATTTTCCAAACACATGTCTTACATAGGCACACTCATATAATATTGCTAACTGAAAATAATAATTAAAATAATTATTTACATAGAAATTTTAGGGTTGTTACACTTACTCAATCCTAGGAATAAAATCATATGAATTTACTTGAATCTAACATCAACCCATGAGATCAATCTAGATCTACATCCAATTCATCTCCCAAATTGATGGTCCTTGAGGATTCATGACTTATTTTCCATTGATTCCTCTCTCAAATCAATGATTCTTGAGGATTAAGAATTCAATCTTCATAAGTTTCAATGAACTATGAAGAAAAAAAAACTTCTTATAACTCCAAGTTGGTGGACCCAACTCATAAACATGGGGCTTAGATCCATCAATTATATAACGGAGTAACCTATATCAACTCTAATCCTCGTATAAACATAAAATTTATAGAAAATTTGAGGATCAAACTCAAGGAATTCACATGGAATATTGAAGATTCCATGAATTCCAAGAGAAGGGCATGAGAAAGAAAAGGTGAAATTAAAACCAATTTGAATGACCCAAAGTGAAATTCATTTAGAAAACATGTTTTTATGTAAATTCCATGATCATCTAGATCCATTTCTACAATTATGCATAAGAATTCAATCACAATTCAAGTGGTGTGTGAAGAAGGGGATAGAGAATAGACTTTTTGAAAATGTGTAAAGATCCTAGTCAAATCTATGAATTGTGATTCAATTATGGTAAGGAATGATCTAAGATTAGATAAATACCTTTGAATTTCCTCAGATTTTCTGTGGGTTTTATGAAGATCTTCAAAGACCCTTCACACTCTTCTTCAAGCTCTCTTCAATGGCTTCAAAGTTACCATTCTCTCTCCAAAAATGAACCAATCTTCAAATTTTCCAACCCCTTCAAAGGAGATCTAAGTTCTATTTTTATAGACCTTCTTAGTGAGGGTATATCCGTAAATTCGGGGTGTTTTCAGCATACAAAAGTGCAATTTTTTAGGTGTTTAATACGCATTTGGAATTCTAGAAACAAAACTGAACTGTTACAGGAGGCGGCACTCAGTGAGTTGTCCGTGGCACTCACTGAGTGCCGGTGTGAGTGTCACACCTTTCAGTGCATGTCGTTCAGCCTCTTTTTATTCTTTTTGTTTTTCTTTTTCAAATATATTAACTCTTTTTCTTTAAATAAATATTTCCTTTTCTTTTTTTTTCAAAATTCAAATGAAACTCTATTTTCTTAAAAATATCTCTTTAAAAGAGCTTTTTCAGAAAATAAAAAAGAATTTTATTTTCCATCTTATATATATACATATATATTTTTGGAAATGCTTTTCATTTCGAACTAATTTTGTTTTTGGAATTTCAAACAACCTTCCATATTAATTTTCTTTCAGTGCGTATTTCACACCCATAATCTCCTTAACATCCCTTTTTTGTCCTTTTCTTTTCAAATTTTGTGGACCTTCAGATCAAGAAGCTTTATAAAAAGCATAAATTATCCTTAAATATTTTGAATTTCGTCGGACATAGTCGACATCGGGAATAGAGGTAATAATCCCCTAATGTCACATCCGTCTTGGAAAATACATTCATTTTAAATGCATAATCCATTTTTGGGAATTATTAATGTTGATTAATAATTCTGAATATAACGC
The DNA here is from genome assembly GCA_033977485.1 of Hydrangea macrophylla. NCBI lineage: Eukaryota > Viridiplantae > Streptophyta > Magnoliopsida > Cornales > Hydrangeaceae > Hydrangea > Hydrangea macrophylla. The sequence continues at coordinate 39,877,821 of CM066990.1, forward strand.
CCCAAATCCCGGATATGGGGGTTAGGGTGATTAGCTAATTCAATAGTCAAATTCAAACGTTTTTAAAATAGGAATATTTGAAAATCTGTAGATCCAGTCGACTGATCGGGGCATCGTTCGATTGGTTTGCAAGATGCTAAGAGCATTGTTTGAACAGCTCGATCCAGTCGACTGACAAAAGGTTTGGTCGACTGGTTTTCAAACAAAGTTCATAAAACGTTTGTCCCGGTCGATTGGAATAAATCCGGTCGACTGGGGCATGAAATGTTCAGTCGACTGGGGCTACTCAGTCGACTATTTTTATAAATACAGATAGTCCAAACCTCTTAGGTACAGAATCCAGTCGACTGGATGCCCGATCGGTCGACTGGATTGTAGCAGCAGAAGACTCTGCTGCACAACAACTATATGTTCACATAACTTTGCTCCCAAACGGGTGATTCCAACACAATAAAAGGAGAAGTAAAAGCTATGGGACATCCTCCCAATCCAATCATAACTAAAAATGAAAACAAGTTGTTCCATCAACAACATATATGCATGCAATCTTACGAAAAGGAGTGACTTATGTCACGATTAAATACCAATACGAATATAACGAATCCTAACACGATTTAGGAATCCAAATAACAAGTCAAAGTTGAAAGGGGATAACATGCACCCCAAAACAACCATGAATACTAGTTTAGAAATGAGTACGGACTAACATGCGTCCGATAACAATCTACCATGCACAAGCATAACTTACAAATCTAAAACATAAAACTATGTATTACATGATTTCTAAAATCTCCCCACAAATAGGGTCTTTAAAGGGTGATTACATGTCAATCACTATAGGGCTTTGCCCATATCCATTTACCTGAAAAGGGGTTTTAAAACAGTCCATGAGTACGATCGCCTGTATAGTCATACAATTCAATGATATCGTGAATTATATGCATGAATGTAATGATTCTGTCACGACCCATCCCGCTACACGCAGGAATAGGACACGTGGCACGCCACCAAGGCTTATCTAGTTCCTTTAAAGTAAAATAGCAGCGGAAAACATAAGTAAAATCCATTAAAATTAGAGTTATAAAAAGTTTTGCCCAATTGGAAAAGTTCCAAAAGAATTCAATTTTGAAACAGAGGTCCAGTTGACTGATCGAGGGTCCGGTCGACTAGAGACCTGAAACAAAAGGTATGAAAAGTCCAAAGGCCCTGTCTAGTCGACTGTGTCAGGGACTCAGTCGACTGGAGCCCCAATTTTCAGTCGATTGGTGCCTTGCTCAGTCGATTGGACACTATGCATGCAGAAGACTGATACGCCCTTCAGTCGACTGAAGACCTCGAAAACTGAAGGAAACAACTCAAGAACACAGGGGTCCTATCGACTGAACTAAGGATCAGTCGACTGATCCCTCTCAGAAATGCCCAATTCTGCAGCATACTAAATCAAGGGTCTCCAAACCAATTCCCAACCTCAACACAACTATAATCCACGATTCAAAACATATATACAAATGTGTTTACTAAAGATTACAAGTACTAATCCAACACATAACAAGATTCAATTACAACATGCTACTACTCCCAATTCTTATTACAAGTTGGAAATAAAACAAAAGTATAAACAAGAGTGTTCCCCCTTCATTCCTCGACCTCACTCCTCACGCTTCTTCTTTCCTCGCTTCTTATCACTTACAATAGAGTAAATCTCCACTACTCAGCTATATGTTGAGTGTACAATTCTACATGTATGCTTATATGACAATTCATGGTTTAAAACATCCAAAACATATAGAAATAGTCTCTAGAGTGAGTGGTACGCATTCATCAGGTAAATGAAGCCGATGCCGTGGAAGGTACACCTCTCCCACGCATCCCATACACTTGTTGGGCCTTCTTCCATAATAGGCACCGTGTCCTTGTTGGGCCTTCCTCCATACCAGACACCACCACAATCAATATCACAATCCTCAAGGTTTGAGGAGCTTACCCCCGGATGAATTTGCACCAAACTCCCCTTTGACCCAAGTAGACATATAACTTGCTCATATAAACAGTTATACATGCTTTTATCGCAGTTTCACGTGCATAAATAACGGGACTAATTAACACATGAATTTTGCCCCGATCCAAATTATCAAAGTCGATATTTAAAACATGAAATTTTCATATATTTCATAGATCTAGGATTCATACCTCGTGCGATCTTTCTGAAACTTTGAAGTATCGACTAGAGGCCCGAATAAACGTCAAATCTCAGATTTCAGGTGATTCCTACAAGTTTATAGGGGTTTCTCCCAAATTCCTAGAAATTAGATTTTCAGAAAAGTTAGCCAAACGCGGCCTAAGAGGTATCAAATCGAAGCTCTTACCTCGAGGAGTTCAAATCTAAAATCTTGAGAGAATCTGACAGACGAACGGTCGTCGATCGGTGTCGCAAAGTCCCTAGCAACTAAATCTCCTTTTTCTCTCTCTTCTAAGGATATTTTTTTTAAAAGTTGACAAATGAAATTCCAAGCTTATCTATTTATAGACACGGCTATCGAAAATTTCGTTTACCTCCCCGCGAGTTTCCAAAACTTCTAATTACCTCCTGAAACGTCTTAAATGTTTACTTTATTATTTCACGAGTGAAAAATAAAATTTATAAAAGTTTTCGTCTAAGTTTCATTTGGGTCCAAAATAAGGATCCAAAACTAAGTTCCGTGGAATCTCTATACCACCTACCTTTTTAAGAACGTAACACTCACGTTCTCACCACAGAATTCAAAATGACATCTAACAATATCAAAATTGTCAAAAATTATACTACACAGGTATAATTTACTATTCATAAAAATACCCGATAACTCAAATAACATTTAAAATCACATAAATGCCATTTAGTCATGCAAATGAAATATGAAGTATCAGATTCCCGTGTCTCCGCTTGACACCTTACCGTTGACCCACAATCAACCTCCTCTCAATTATTAATAAACATTAGTAATTCACATGCTACCACAATGTCATATTAAAAAGTATGGAAATTCTAGAACGGGTTTGACAACTCTCCCTTCTAAAAAGGAAGTTTGTCCCCAAACTTATACCTCATACATCAAATAGGTACGGATACTCATTTTTCATTTCTTCTTCACTTCCCCATGTAGCCTCTTCAACCGTGTGGCTACATCATAACACTTTCACCATTGGAATAGTCTTCGTTCTCAATACTTGTTCCTTTCGATCCAAGATCTCTACTGGCTGTTCTGTATAAGATAAGTCTTCTTGGATCTGCAATGGTTCAGGTACTATGATCTTACTCGCATCTGACATACAACATCTCAACATTGATACATGGAATACATTATGTACATGTTCCAACTCCGACGACAAGGCTAATCGATAAGCCACTAGTCTTACTCTCTCTAGGATCTCAAAAGGTCCTACAAATCTCGAATTGAGCTTTTCTCTCTTTCCAAATCGCATAATTCCTTTCGAATGCGATACTCGTAAGTATACAAAATCTCCTACTTCGAATGTCATCGGTCGTTGTTTAGAGTCCGCATAGCTCTTATAACGACTCCGAGCTACCTTAAGTCACTCCTATATCAGTTTAACCTTCTCCGTAGTCACCTGTAAGTCCTAGCAACTTCCATTCTCCAACCCCGATCCAACAAACCGGTAAATGACACCTTCGACCATATAAAGCTTCATATGGTGCCATCCCAATACTTGACTGAAACCCGTTGTTGTAAGCAAATTTGATTAATGGTAAGTGTTTCTCCTAGTCACTCCCAAAATCTAAAACACAAAGTCTTAACATATCCTCTAATATCTGAATCATGCGTTCTGACTATCCGTTGGTCTGAGGGTGAAATGCGGTACTAAAACTCAACTTCGTATCCATAGCCTGCTGTAGACTTCCCCAGAGCCTCGATATAAAACTACTATCACGGTCTGATACAATCACTGCTGGAACCCTATGCAATCTCACAATCTCTTTCACATAAATTCTACCAACTTGGACAGCTTAGTCGTCTTGATCGGTAGAAAATGAGCTAATTTTGTCAATCTATCAACTATAACCCAAATCTTATCATTCTTGTTGAAAGATCGCGAAAATTGCGAAACAAAATCTATAGTAATCTCATCCTATTTCTACTCTGATACTGGTAATGGCTGTAGTAGTCCCGCCGGTACTTGTCTTTCTACTTTCACTTGCTGACATGCAGAATACAGAGAAACATACTTAGCGATTTCACGCTTCATACCTTTCCACCAAAAGTATTCCTGCAGGTTTTAATACATTTTGTTGCTTCTCGGGTGCACTGAATATCTAATACTATGTGCTTCCTCTAGAATTCTCTCTTTTAAGCCTTTCACATTTGGTACACATAACCGATTTCCAAGTTTCAGGGTTCCATGTTCCAATACAAAATCAGGTCGCTTTCCTAAAGGTATCTCATATCACATTTTGCACAGGTAGACATCGTCAAACTACTCCCTCTTGATCTCATCAATAATATTTAGGTGTGCTATGTTCACCATCATTAAACCACCACTAGTCTCTGGGATTACATCTAATTCCAAACGTTCCATTTCCTTTACCAATTCTTTTTGTTGAGTTACCTCGTCGACTAAGTTCCTTAGCATTTTCTGGCTTAACGCATCAGCTACTACATTAGCCTTCCCGGAAAGGTCATAATCCTTCATCAACTCTAGCTGTGGATACCGGGATTCCACCGCTTTGTTTTATTTTGAAACTTGTTTGAAAATTGAATCAAGGAAAGAGAAAAGGTCTGTTGAAAACAGATACAGAGTCGCCACTTGGTCTTTAAGGAACCAAGAAACCCGATTTTGACTCACCCAAACGGATAAAGGGCACCGGCCCTTCATAACCAAAGAACTTGGCTCGGGGTTTTGGTACGAGAGAGGAAGGAGCCTTTGTCACGACTAAAACACCCTCAACTCGCCCCATCTCTCGACGGGCCTCAATTAGCATCCAAATAATCATCTTATACTATGTGTGGTTCGACAATTACTATTATGATAGTATATTACATTACATAAGAATCTTGAAATGGAAGATCAAAAGATAAAATATCATTCATAAGATCTTAGCCAAATATCATACAATGCAAAAGTGAAAGATCACACAAATAAACCTAGGAAAAATCGTCTAATCATATATCAATTAATCAAGTTTCCTAATCTAAAGGAGGCATGAATTGTTATTGAAACAAATAAACAAAGAAATCAAAATATGCTTAGCAAACTAGAATGATGCATGCTAATCTTTGGGAAAAGAAGATCTCTCAATCCCCGGGACGGATGAGAAAGGATGATTAGATCGAGGGGAAGCAATGAACGTGTGATCCTGATCATTCCTTATAATCTTCTTAGATTAGGAGTTACAAAAACCCCAAATCTTTGCATGGATGCAATGTATGTATCTAGAATGTGTAAAGGTTGTAGTGTGCTTTGTGTTCAAGGATTCCTAGAATGACTTAGAAGTCTAGAATATGTATGAATGAATGAATGGAATCATTATGAGAAATTTTCAAATGTAGTATGAACTACTTCCTAAGACATGAGCTAATTTTGAATGCATATAAGCATCAAATCAACGGATGAAAGTTAAAGTGTGCTTGCTGTGAATAGTGGACAGAACAGTAACATGATCTTGTAAAAATGGAAAAGAGGAGTTAGGAATGCTTTCAATGCATGATTTTTATGGTAATGTTCATTATTGTGTCTAGAACACTACCCAAAAATCCAATCTTTAATAACTATAACAGAATGAGAGAAATCATATGAACAACAGAGGTCACTCAGAAACAGAGTCCATACTGTCGACTGAAATGTTGAAAAATCTTAGAAAATGAAAACGAATGATCTAGAAGCCAATTTTATACAGAACGTTCCCTAAGACATTGAAGTTTAAGGGAAAAATAAGTTGGGACCACCCCTTTTCGAAAATATTTCTGAAAAAGAAGTTGGAAGTTAGTCAAGCTGCTGTGACAGCAGAGGCAGAATGTTTGGAAGGAATGTTTGGGTCCAAATGGACCATTTTCAAGTACTTCCAAGTCAAACCAAAAATCATGGGTGTTCTCCAATGAGTTAGGAAGACTTTCCAAGTGGCCTTGCATCTATATGTTGAGTATTGAGTTCTAGAGAAATCTTTGAACTCAGCTCACTCACTGTTTTGACTCACTATTTTGAAGATTTTGGGGAAAATAAGGTTTTCTTTCTTGAAATCAAAATGAGAGGGATTGAGGGGGGTTTTGAAGTAGAGGTTTTGAAAGTGTATTTTCAATACTCAATAAAGATTACAACCACTTAAAATGCCAACATTCAACTCATCATCAAGAACCTCCAAGATTGTTGGAGAGACTTATTTTTATTTGAGCATAACTTCAATACACTTCAAGGAGACCTTGGAGGTATTGAAGTTATGATCATCATCTATCAAACATGTTTTTGAGGTCAAGAGCTACTATCCATAAGGATTCATTCACCCCAAACTTCATGTCATCATTTAGATGATGATGAACTAGTAAGTAAAATAAAGAAAATCAAAAAGAAATGAGGTGAGAAGAGATAAACAATGAATAAACAAGCAAGTAGATAATGATCAATAGATGATATTCATGAAGTATTGAACTTGTAGGTTGGTGTTTCACTCATATGTAATGACATTGGACATGGAAGAAGCTTCCAGTCTCTTAAATGCTAACTAAAATGATGGTTGGGTGTATTGAATGTTGAAGTAAATGGGAGTAATGTAGTAAAAACAAAGTTTAGAACTCACTTTTGTTTTGAAAATCAAAGAAGAAAGCTTCTTTTCTCTCTACTCTAACCTTATCTCTACAACTTTCTCTCCCAAACTTTCTCTAAACTTGCATTTGACTCCCCCTAAAATGAAGAGCAATAGGGGGTTTATATAGGCCAACTTGGGGTGGTTTTGGGGTTTTAGAAGTATTCCCATTGGCTCCAAACATCTGAAATCATAAAACTATGTCGTTTTGATTTTTAATTAATCAAAATAGGACCACAAAACAAATTACAAAAATACACTGTTTTGGAGGGGAGTGCCGCGGCGGCACTGGGCCAGTGCCGCGGCGGCACTGCTCCTCCATCGTCCAGATAATGCTGTTTAGGCCCCCTGAGGTTCCTGTATTCACGAAAAGGCCCTATTTCGTCCGAAATTCACAGAAAATGCGTATGAACTCCAAACTGAGGTTGTGATATACCGTTGGAAAGGCAATGGAGTCTACTTTACATAAAAATAGTTCGGGGATAGGTCACTTTGAAAAGTTTTGCGGTATTCGCGATAAAAGCTGATTTGATCACCTTTTTCGCCTTTAGGAATTCATAATAAATTCCTTTTAAATCCAGAAATTATGTGCGATATACCGTTGGAAAGCTATTGACCTCTAGTACCCATGAAAAATGTTTAAAAAATGATACGGTGCTCCAGTTTCAAAGTCAACTTTTGGTCAAACTGGTCAAATCAGGGACCTCCAGGAAGTTCTGGGGACTTCTGGGAGCTCCCAGGAGCTGACGTTTTCATCTGATTTTCCTTTAAAACTCATTTTAACACTTTCCACATGATCTAGAATGATTCTGGCAAATTTGGACGATTTCGGTCAAACTTGGTCAAACTTGGTCAAACCTTGGTCAAACCGGTCAACGGGGACTTTCCGGGAACCTCCGGGGGTCTCTGGGAGCTGACGATTTCATCCGATTTTACTTAAAAACTCATTTTATCATTTTTCTTACGACGTAGCATGTTTCCAGAACTTTTGGTCCAAATCTGGGAGCTTCTGGGCTTTCAGGGGCATTTTGGTCATTCTGAGCATTCTGAGAGATAGAACTAACTTCCAGGAGTCCTTTTTGAGTCTTTTTTTATCATTGTGAACCACCAAGCTATGGGTCTCCTAAATCTGATAGCCGACAAAATGGGGTGTCTACACTAGCCATCTCCTCTGTCTCATGTTTAATTCTCATTGTATGAATAGGTACTTCAGGCTCTTGTGGTCTATGAAAATCTCACATTTTCCCCGTATAAGTAGTGTCTCCAAATCTTTAATGCATAAATAACGGCGGACAATTCTAGATTGTGAGTGAGATAATTAACCTTATGTGTCTTCAACTTCTAGAAGCATAGGCAATTACTTTGCCACCCTACATAAGCACACATCACAAACCTTGATGTGAAGCATCACTATAAATCACAAATCCTTTGGTTCCGGATGGTATTGTCAGAATAGGCGCTTTTGTCAACCGCGACTTCAACTCTTGGAAACTATCTTCACATTCTTGACTCCATTAAAAAATAACACCCTTCCTCATCAACTTAGTCATAGGCAATGAAATCTTCAAAAAATGCTCAATAAAACAGTGGTAGTATCTAGCTAATCCCAAGAAACTTCAGATTTCGGATACGGATGTCAGTCTTTGCCAATTCGATACTTCTTCTACTTTGTGAGGATCAACCGAAACTCCATTCTTGTCAATCACATGACTAAGAAAAGTAATGCTAGTTAGCCAGAATTCACACTTCTTAAATTTGCCAAATAGTTGTTTATCTTATAGTCTTTGAAGTATTAACCTCAAGTGGCTTTCGTGTTCTATTGCACTCGGCGAATAGATAAGTATATCGTCGATGAACACTATCACAAAATCATCCAAGTAGTCCTTGAAGACTCGATTCATAAGATCCATGAATGTGGCTGGCGTATTGGTAACTCCAAATGGCATAACTAAAAACTCATAATGTCCATAACGCGTTCTAAAAGCTATTTTCTCGACGTCTTCAACCTTCATTTTCAACTGATGGTAGCCCGATCTAAGATCTATCTTAGAAAACACTTGTGCTCCACGAAGTTGATCAAATAGGTCGTCGATTCTGGGTAATGGGTACTTGTTCTTGATTGTCAATTTGTTTAACTCTCAATAATCTACACACATTCTCATTGAACCATCCTTCTTCTACATAAACAACACTGGAGCTCCCCACGGTGATATGCTGGGTCGAATAAAACCTTGGTCAAGTAGTTCTTGTAGCTGGACTTTCAGCCCTTTCAATTCTACAGGTGCCATTCTATACAGTGCCTTGGATACAGGTCTTGAGTCCAGCATTATTTTAATAGTGTACTCAATCTCCCTCTCAATCAGGACATCTGATAAGTCATCTGGAAATACATCTGGGTATTCTCGCACTATTGGAATATCTTGTACTTTTAATTCGATCGTCGAAGTATCAATTACTGAACATAGGAATCCCTGACATCCCTTCCTCAACAATCTACCCGCTCGGACAGCCGAGATCAAATGCGGTGGCGATGTAACCCCACTCCCTTGAAAACAAAAATCTCTGTGTATTGATGATCGAAAATTCACCTCTTTCCGTTCACAATATATTGTGGCTAGTTTTTGTGCTAACCAATCCATTCCTAGTATCACGTCAAAATGGTTCACAGCGATTGGTATAAGGTCTACGGTCATCAACTTCTCACCTAGATGGATCTCACAGTTCTTATATATCGTAGACGTTACCACTGGTTTACTAAGCGACACAGTAATGGATAAATTATATCCTAGCAGCACAGACTTAACGTTCAAATGTTCAACAAAATCATGCTATACAAATGAATACATAGATCCTGAGTTAACAAGTATGCGTGCTAAGTGTGAATATGTAAGCACCATACCTGAGACTACTGTCTCTGAGGCGGCCATATCTCTCAAGTTCATCTGAAATGCTCTTCACTGACGTTGTTCTGTCCTCTGTCCCCAATTGTTAGACTGCTTAGGCTTCGAACAACTGGAAGCTAACGAACTCACTCCTTGTTGCGGGCGCTTCCTTGGATAATCCTTCGCTCGGTGTCCCAAGGTACCACAGTCAAAACACTTGAGTTACGGATAAGGTACAGAACTTGCACTATTCTTTCCTGTAGCTCTACTTTGGGAGTTTGTCAGAAAACATCGGCCCGTGTGGGGTCGGTTGCAAAGTGAACACAAATGAATGTTACTAGGTGCTCTCCGGGAATCACTGAAACTAGAACCAGAGCCTCATGGAAACAGTTACTTAAAAGATCCACCCGAGTGCCAGTCACTACCCTCATACCCTTGCTGTCCTTGTTGGTTCTGTCTCGATCTTTTCATCCCACTTTCAGCTACTAGGGTCATTTGTTGTACTGAGTACAATTGAGTGTTCATAGGTCTCTACTCTCAACCATATATTATCTCTTAAACCTTCCTAATACTTCCTTGCTCTATCTTCCTTTGTCAACATAGACCCTTTTCCAAATCTCAACAAAGCATTATACTTCGAAGTATATTCAGTCACAGTCATATCCCCTTGTCAAAGATTATCAAATTTTCTCTTCTTTGCATTGAGAATAGCTCTCGGAAAGAATCGGCCATTGAACTCTACCTGGAATCCCTCCCACGTTATCGGTGCCCCTTGGTCCAAAACATTTACCCACCAATTCTTGGCCTCACCCCTGAGTATATCACTGGCGTTCTCAATCTTCTCCGCATCAGTCATCGGAATAGACCGAAATATTCTTTCCATATCCATAATCCAATGTTTTGTGAGCGTCGTGTCAGCTGTCCCATGAAATTCTGTCGGCTTCTTCCTTATAAACTGTTCGGATATAGATCTCATACCCCTATTCTCAGGTGCATGTACTACGGCTATCGATGCTGGCTTAAATGGAGGCGTTAGAGGTAATCATTCTGCTATATTCTGGATCATATCTCCCATATTCCCAATCATTTTAGTTATTTCATTCATACGTCGAGTATGTGGTAATAATTCTCGGTCACCCATGATTGTAACTCCTATAAGTATCGATGCATAAACACTATACATGCACAACAATATCTATAACATGTATGTACGACAATATACATATGCACCAAACATCTCTACCATGTATAGATGTATTCTAAAACATGAGATAATTGCCTCAATACTCCACTCGTCGTCGAACGTTCCCAAAGTTTTGTTACCTCTAGCTCTGATACCAAAAAATGTCATGACCCATCCTGCTACGCGCAGGAATAAGACATGTGGCACGCCACCAAGGCTTATCCAGTTCCTTTAAAGTAAAATAGCAGCAGAAAACATAAGTAAAATCCATTCAAATCAGAGTTATAATAAGTTTTGCCTAATTGGAAAAGTTCCAAAAGAATTCAGTTTTGAAACAGAGGTCCAGTCGACTGATCGAGGGTCCAGTCAATTGGAGACCTGAAACAGAAAGTATGAAAAGTCCAAAGGCCCTGTCCAGTCAATTATGTCGGGGACTCAGTCGACTAGGGCCGCAATTTTTCAGTCGGTTGGTGCCTTATCCAGTCGACTGAATACTATGCATGCAGAATGTGGTATTTTTGTGCAGAAACCAGTCGATTGATACACCCTTCAGTCGATTGAAGACCTCAATAACTGAAGGAAACAACTCAAGAACACAGGGGTCCTGTCGACTGAACTAAGGATCAGTCGACTGATCCCTCTCAGAAATGCCCAATTCTGCAGCATACTAAATCAAGGGTCTCCAAACCAATTCCCAACCTCAACACAACTATAATCCACGATTCAAGACATATATACAAACGTGTTTACTAAAGATTACAAGTACTAATCCAACCCATAACAAGATTTGATTACAACATGCTACTGTAGACACCCCATTTTGTCGGCTATCAGATTTAGGAGACCCATAGCTTGGTGGTTCACAATGATCGTAAAAGACTCAAAAGGACTCCTGGAAGTCAGCTCTATCTCTCAGAATGCTCAAATTGACCAAAATGCCCCTGAAAGCCCGAAGACTCCCAGATTTGGTCCTGAAGTTCTGAAAACATGCTATGTCGTAAGAAAAATGATAAAATGAGTTTTTAAGTAAAATCGAAAGAAATCGTCAGCTCCCAGAGACCCCCGGAAGTCCCGGAAGTTCCCCGAAAGTCCCCGTTGACCGGTTTGACCAGAGTTTGACCAAGTTTGACCGAAATTGTCCGAATTCACCGAAATCATTAGAAAAATATTAAAATGAGTTTTAAAAGAGAATCGAGCGAAAACGTCGGCTCCTGGGAGCTCCCGGAGGTTCCCAGAACTTCCCGGGAATCCCAGTTTGACCAGTTTGACCAAGATTTGACTTTGGAATCGGGGCACTAAAACAATTTTCAAATATTTTTCATGGATACTAGAGGTCAATAGCTTTCCAACGGTATATCGCACATAATTACTGTATTTAAAACGAATTTATTTTGAATTTCCGAAGGTGAAAAAAGGCGATCAAATCGGCTTTTATCACGAATACCGCTAAACTTTTCAAAGTGACCTATCCCCAAACTATTTTTTTTATGAAAAGTAGACTCCATTACCTTTCCAACGATATATGAAAACCTCAGTTTGGAGTTCATACACATTTTCTGTGAATTTCGGACGAAATAGGGCCTTTTCGCGAATACCGGAACCTCAGGGGGCCTAAACAGCATTATCTGGACGAGGGAGGAGCAGTGCCGTCGCGGCACTGGCCCAGTGCCGCCGCGGCACTCTCCCCCAGAACACTGTATTTTTGTAATTTCTTTTGTGGTCCCATTTTGATTATTTTAAAACCAAAACGACGTAGTTTCATGATTTCAGATGTTTGGGACCAACGAGAATACTTCTAAAACCCCAAAACCACCCCAAGTTGGCCTATATAAACCCCCCATTTCTCTTCATTTTGGGGGAGTCAAATGCAAGTGTAGAAAAAGTTTGGGAGAGAAAGTTGTAGAGATAAGGTTAGAATAGAGAGAAAAGAAGCTTTCTTCTTTGATTTTCAAAACAAAAGTGAGTTCTAAACTTTGTTTTTACTTCATTACTCCCATTTACTTCAACATTCAATACACCCAACCATCATTTTAGTTAGCATTTAAGAGACTGGAAGCTTCTTCCATGTCCAATGTCATTACATATGAGTGAAACACCAATCTACAAGTTCAATACTTCATGAATATCATCTATTGATCATTATCTACTTGCTTGTTTATTCATTGTTTATCTCTTCTCACCTCATTTCTTTTTTATTTTTCTTTATTTACTTACTAGTTCATCACATCTAAATGATGACATGAAGTTTGGGGTGAGTGAATCCTTATGGATAGTAGCTCTTGACCTCAAAAACATGTTTGATAGGTGATGATCATAACTTCAATACCTCCAAGGTATCCTTGAAGTGTATTGAAGTTATGCTCAAATAAAAATGAGTCTCTCCAACAATCTTGGAGGTTCTTGATGATGAGTTGAATGTTGGCATTTTAAGTGGTCATAATCTTTATTGAGTATTGAAAATACACTTTCAAAACCTCTATTTCAAAACCCCCCTCAATCCCTCTCATTTTGATTTCAAGAAAGAAAACCTTATTTTCCCCAAAATCTTCAAAACAGTGAGTCAAAACAGTGAGTGAGCTGAGTTCAAAGATTTCTATAGAACTCAATACTCAACATATAGATGCAAGGCCACTTGGAAAGTCTTCCTAACTCATTGGAGAACACCCATGATTTTTGGTTTGACTTGGAAGTACTTGAAAATGGTCCATTTGGACCCAAACATTCCTTCCAAACATTTTGCCTCTGCTGTCACAGCAACTTGACTAACTTCCAACTTATTTTTCAGAAATATGTTCCAAAAGGGGTGGTCCCAAAATATTTTTGAACTTTCTGTATAAAATGGGCCTCTAGATCACTCGTTTTCATTTTCTAAGATTTTTCAACATTTCCGTCGCGACTCTGTATCTGTTTTCAACAGACCCTTTTCTCTTTCTTTGATCAAAATCAAACAAGTTTCAAAAGCAAACAAAGCGGTGGAATCCCGGTGTCCACAATCTAGCGACTCCACTGGGGACTTTTTTTATTTTAAAACAAAATAATACATAGGTTTGACTCATAAGAAGCATCCTTAAAATCATCTTTTTACTGTGTTTGGTTCACCGCATTGCACTCTTGCATTTTCCCCCTCCGACTGTGTCTGAAACGCGGCGCTGACATTGTTCAGGTCTTGTTGTGCCAGGGCACAAGTCACCGTTGATACTGTACCTTCCAAGGTATATCAAAAAGAGTAAAAACCTCCGTAGTGTCTCTCTGACGGTATGTTGGAACTCTCGTCAACGGACCCTCTTTGACTAAACCCAGCCTTTGCATATAGATTCCTGTAGAACCTTTCATAGGACTGTTCATTTATCTTTTCAGATAGGACAATGTGGTATAACTGCTGTATGCCCTGATGGGATTACCTGAGCGGTGTAGACGCTTATGTGGTATAGAACAGAACCTCTTTCTTATGATTCCAAAGGCAATCACTCACATGTGATTACATTGAGTTGACCTGCCTAGGTACCATGACAAGGATGTCTGCTCCATGCTCACAAAGATATACACCGCAAACCTTGTTTGTCGGTCCTAAGACATAGGAGTATGAAAACCCGCTAGACGGTATGATCACTATCACCCTATTGACCAGTTTCTCCCAGAAACTCTGTCCCGATATCCCAGATATAACCATATTGACCAGTTTCTCCCAGAAACTCTGTCCAGATACCCCAGATATAACCATATTGACCAGTTTCTCCCAAAAACTCTGTCTAGATACCCCAGATATAACCATATTGACCAGTTTCTCCCAGAAACTCTGTCCCGATATCCCAGATATAACCATATTGACCAGTTTCTCCCAGAAACTCTGTCCAGATACCCCAGATATAACCATATTGACCAGTTTCTCCCAGAAACTCTGTCCAGATACCCCAGATATAACCATATTGACCAGTTTCTCCCAGAAACTCTGTCCAGATACCCCAGATATAACCATATTGACCAGTTTCTCCCAGAAACTCTGTCCCGATATCCCAGATATAACCATATTGACCAGTTTCTCCCAGAAACTCTGTCCAGATACCCCAGATATAACCATATTGACCAGTTTCTCCCAGAAACTCTGTCCAGATACCCTAGATATAACCATATTGACCAGTTTCTCTCAGAAACTCTGTCCCGATATCCCAGATATAACCATATTGACCAATTTCTCCCAGAAACTCTGTCCAGATACCCCAGATATAACCATATTGACCAGTTTCTCCCAGAAACTCTGTCCAAAATTACCTGAAGTATCCCAGAAATCCCTGTTATCCCTTGGTGGTCATACTGGAAAGTAAGGTTAGCACACTCTGTATGGTTAGGACTTTATTTGTTTAACTGCTATCTGTTAGAAATAGAAGCATCATATAGATTAGGGCTTACATCCGCATGCTTGTCCCATTTGCATGCACCATTCCCCATCAATCTGCACGCACTGTTTCGAGTCGGTCCATATCACTGTCTTTGTCTGTCTAAAGTCACCACTGTCAAGATCTAATCTAGTCCTCTCAAAATCTGTCAGGTCAGTATAGATTCCGAAGGTCAGCAGTCAGGGTCCTCTTCGTGGGTCAGGAGTTCGGATAATCGATTGATCAGAATCAGTCCGACAGCTTACTTTAGCATGAATAGGGAAGAGTTGGAAAACAAGGTTACTGAATTGGGAGCGACCATAAGCCAGCAGTCCGACAGCCTAGCCCAAGTTCTGAAGTTCATGGAAGAACTAAAGCAGCGGCAGCCGCAACCTCCGCCCGGGTTTCCACCACCGAAGTTTGAACCACCCCCACCTGAGAATAATGGGGAAGAAGACTGGTTTCAAGGGGTCCCACCGTTCGCGTACGAGAAAAAGTTCTAAGAGAAAATGGACAAGGTCGACAAGCTAGAAAGCGTACTGAGAAAAAGCAAAGGGGTCGATGATTACATGCTAGACCTGGAAGGCCTCTTCGAGCCTGTCAAGTTGAAACTGCCAGAGAATTTCAAGATGCCTGGCATCGACCGTTTTGACGGAACTGGGAATCCGAAAAGTCATGTGAAGCTATGTATGAGTATCTTCCAGTCCATGGGTTGTACCCACGAACACATTGTGATGTTGTTCCCGCAAACTCTTGCAAAGTCTGCACTATCATGGTTCCTAACCTTGGAAGCCTCCAAAACCCAAGCCTGGGAAGACATCGTTCGAGTCTTCGTCGATCATTACTCCTACAATCAAGAGCTGGATGTCACCATCAGGGATTTGGAAACAACCCGGCAAAACAACAATGAATCCTTCGCTGCATTTCTGAGCAGATGGAGAAACAAGGTGGCCCAAATGACCCACCGGCCAATTAAAAAAGAACAGGTAAGGATGCTCATCCGGAATCTGCAGCCCCTCTACCATGAGAAATTATTCTACCAGTCCATCTCCACCTTTGAGGAGTAGTTTGAAGTCGGAACCCGAATTGAAGACGCTATCATAGAAGGAAAGATAAAAAAGGAAGAGCCCCCGAGTCAGTCCAGAAGGCCTAACTACTCCCGGAATCCCCCGGATGTCAATGCCCTTAGCAGCCAACCCATGGCGTACCCTCTTAGGCCGTACCAACCCTCTAGCCAGGCAAACCCCTCCCATCGCCCCTTCCAGAAAAAGCCCCCTCGCAACTTCGCCAAGTTAGAAATCTCTCTCTCCTCGGCTTTAGACCGCCTCCTCAAAAAGGGCCATCTCCAACTACTCCAACCCCGAAACACCCCCCTCCCGCCAAACTGCGATATGTCCAAGCGGTGTACCTACCACCAAGCCCCGGGCCACAACACTGATGATTGCGTGCGCCTTCGCCATGACATTCAAGACCTTATTGACCAGAACATCATCGAGCCGCCACCAAATCAGCCCCATATCACCCAAAATCCTCTAACAAACCACCAAAATGTCAACCTCATTGAGTCCAACCCCGTATCCTTCAACCCTGCTACTTATATCACCCCCCTAGGACAAGCCTTGCCTTTCATTGACATCTCGAATTCTGTGGGAATTCATCTGATTGAAGGGGAGAATGACGAGTGGCAGCAACAGCTAGACGATGAGCAAGACTTGTTCTTTCTGGAAGAGCATGATCTGGGGGTGGTAGACCTCAAATGGTATGATCCCAATAATGAAAGTGATGCTTCTATCTGGGACGAGCCAGAGAAACCATTTGTGGGAACGAATTGTGATTGGTTCAAAAAGGATACGACTGTAGAAGGGCCTACTCCTGCTGAAATTGATCACCTGACCAGGTCAGGCCGCCACTACCAGCCTCTGCAGCCTACTACTGAAGCCGTCGAGAAGGGTCCAGTTAAAGACAAGGGGAAGGGTAAGATGGATGAGATCATCGAAGAGGATAATGAGTTGATAAAACAGCTGAAGAAAACCCAAGCACATCTCTCGATGTGGGACATCATGGTAACATACTATAAGCACAGGCAAGCCGTGTTGAATGCCTTGGCTGGAATTGAAGTCCCCATCGACGCCGCGCCGGAGGACATGGTAGTTTTCTTGGGCGCACTTACCCCCGACCCAATCATTACATTTTCTGATGAGGACCTGCCACCAGTGGGATCCGCACATAACAAGGCATTGTATATCACCGTGGGATGTAAGGGACAACAGGTGCCGTTTTGTCTAGTCGATACTGGCTCGGCCTTAAATGTCTGTGCCGTATGGACTGCCACCGCCTTGGGAGTCAATGTCCTTGACATCACACCATCTGTGCAATCTGTGAGGGCCTATGATAACACCAGGAGAAATGTGATGGGAACCGTTTCTCTCCAAATCCGGGTAGGATCTTTGGTGAGCACCGAAGTCTTTCAGGTCATGGACATACCTGCCTCTTTCAACTTGCTGATCAGAAGGCCCTGGTTGCATGTCAACAAAGCCGTATCGTCCACCGTGCATCAAATGATCAAGTACATCCATGAGAAGGAAGTGAAAATCATCCTCGGTAATAGTTGGGGTAATGAAGCTTTCCCGAACTACGCTCCCATCTTTGAAATCCAAATACCTGAGTTAGAAGAAGGAGAAATTGGGGGATTCTTCATGGAAGAAGTCCACATGATCAATAATGAAGACAGGTCCCCCGAGATCCACTCTGCGGTTGTCAACATCGTCCGCAAAATGAACTACTTCCCTGGAATGGGATTGGGCCGACGCCAGCAAGGGATTCGAGAGTTCCCTCAGATCAAAGGACAGTAAGGTACTTTTGGGCTGGGATACAAGCCCACTGAAAAAGACATCGAGCTACAGAGGCCATGGAAGAAAAGGGTAAGGGGTCTCCCACCATACCGCAAGACCTTGAATGGACAATTCATCAAAGAGGGGGATGACTTCCCTTACTTCGAATTCCCCGAACCCTGGATCCATCAAACCACTGGGAAAAGGCACCCCGGACTTAAAATCTTCGCTGACTGCGAGAGACCTCCATATCAAGATCCGTTCTATCCCGAAGAAATTGAGAAAACCCCGGAGGAAGACTGGTTGAAATACCTGGACACTGAAGCCATCGAGAAAATGTGGGAGGAATCCGCTGAGAAGAAGGAAGAAAAGAGGGCCAAGAGCCAAGATGATCAGATCAAGCCAACTGAGGAGGGTCTGAGCAACCAGGTTGTAGAGTCATCTGTCTGTGTCTCCCTATCCCCTACTCCCCCAGAGTCTGTACTGCCGATTATTGAGTCTGTACCAGAGTCGGCTGCTGTAAGCCCACCACTGTCCAATGTAGTCACTTCACCTATCATGAATGAAATAAAAGACGATTCTACTTACTCCTCTGTGTCTAATACTTGTGAATGCACAGATCCCTCCGAGGATCTCCCAATTGAACTTAAGCAACTAATTGAAAAACCACCTACTTATGAAATAATCGAAGATACTTTATCAGTTAACCTAGGTGAAACAGATAATCCCCAAATTGTGCAAATTGGCTCCACTCTTAATAAAGAAGAAAAAGAAAAATTAACCCTCTTGCTAAAAGAATTCAAAGATGTTTTCGCTTGGTCTTACGAAGACATGCCTGGGGTCGATCCCGACATTGTCCAACATCATATTCCCCTCCTCCCTAATTCTAAACCTGTCAAGCAGAAACTGAGGTGCATGAGGCCGGAGTGGGCACTTAAGGTTAAGGAAGAAGTGGAGAAGCAATTCAAGGCAGGATTCATCATTGTCACCGAATATCCGGAATGGGTTGCCAATATCGTACCAGTCCCGAAGAAGGATGGAAAAGTTCGTGTGTGCGTCGACTTCCGTGACCTAAACAAGGCCAGTCCCAAGGATGACTTCCCTCTTCCCCATATTGACGTTCTGGTAGATAACACCGCAGGACATGAGCTACTATCATTCATGGATGGTTTTTCAGGGTATAATCAGATTCTTATCGCGCCAGAAGATCGGGAAAAGACGACATTCACCACCCCCTGGGGGACCTACTGTTATAGAGTAATGCCTTTGGGACTCAAGAATGCTGGGGCAACCTACCAAAGAGCTGCCACCACTCTGCTGCATGACATGATTCACAAGGAAGTAGAAGTATACGTAGACGACATGATCGTGAAGTCCAAGGATAGAGAAGGACACCTAGTAGCACTGGAAAAGTTTTTTGAAAGGTTGCGTAAGTACAAGATGAGGTTGAATCCAAAGAAATGCACTTTCGGTGTGACCTCCGGTAAACTCCTGGGTTTCCTCATCACACAAAGGGGGATAGAGGTGGATCCCTCCAAGATCAAGGCAATCCTAGAAATGACACCACCACGGAATGAAAAAGAAGTGAGGGGGTTTCTCGGAAGAATCCAATTTATCAGCCGCTTCATTTCCAAGCTCACAACTACATGCGATCCTCTGTTTCGATTGTTGAGAAAAGGGGAGAAGTTCCAATGGGATGACCAATGCTAAGCCGCTTTCGACAAAATAAAAGCTTACCTTCAAAATCCGCCTGTCCTTTCACCACCAACGCCTCATAAGCCCTTATTTCTTTACCTATCTGTCTCCAAAAATGCCATGGGTTGCATGCTGGCCCAAGAAGGAGAAGAAAGTCACTCCGAAAAAGCCATATATTACCTCAGCAAGAGGATGACTGGGTATGAGCTCAACTACTCTACCCTCGAAAAAACATGTTGGGCCTTGGTTTGGTGCACCCGCCGACTGAGGCACTACATGCTAGCCTTCCCGGTTGTGCTCATATCCCGCATGGATCCTCTAAAATACCTCCTCGAAAAACCCGCTCTGACAGGTCGTATATCCCATTGGTTACTTCTACTATCCGAATTCGATATCAAGTATGTTACAAGCAAATCGGTAAAAGGGAGAACCGTGGCTGAGCATCTTGCGGAACACGCCATTGACTCCGAAGAAAGTGGAGACTTCCCATTTCCGGACAAGAATATCATGGAAATCAAGGAAGAACAGTGGAAGTGGTACTTTGATGGAGCAGCCAACATGAAAGGCTACGGAGTAGGAATAATTCTAGTATCACCAAACGGGGACCACACCCCACTGGCAGTCAAGCTCAATTATAACTCCACCAACAATACTGCTGAATATGAAGCGTGCATTATGGGAATAGAAGCGGCCATAGAATTGAGAATTCAAAAGCTAGATGTCTTTGGGGACTCCAACCTCATCATATCACAAGCAAGAGGAGAATGGAAAGTAAAAGAGGAGAGGTTGAAGCCCTATCATGATCATCTGGACCAACTCAAGAGGCAGTTTAGAAACATCACATTTCTCTACTTGCCTAGGGAAGAGAACCAGCTAGCTGATTCGTTGGCTACCTTAGCCTCCATGATCAAAATTCCTATGGGAGTCAGGATGATGCCTTTGGTAATTGAGTAGAGGTACGAGCCTTCGTTCAACATGATCGCCATAATCGAAGAAGAAGAGAACGGAACACCATGGTATCAGGATGTCTGGGACTTCATAGAGAAGGGGCATACCCCTAAGAATCTACCGAAAAAGACAAAAGGGCCATTCAAAGATTCGCAGCGCAATTCATCATTTACGGTGGAAAACTGCTGAAGAAAGGATACAACGGTCACAACCTGACTTGCTTGTTTGGGAAAAGCTCCAAAAAAATGATGGAGGAAATACACGAGGGGGTATGCGGTCCGCACATGAACGGTCACATGCTGGCTAAGAAAATCGTAAGGCAAGGGTACTACTGGACAACACTGGAGAAAGATTGTTGTGAATACGTGAGAAAGTGTCATAGGTGCCAGATCCATGCGAGCATGATGCATGTACCACCATCCCTTCTATACAGCATGACCTCACCTTGGCCATTCTCCACCTGGGGAATCAATATTATCGGTGTAATCATTCCGAAAGCTTCAAATGGAAATCGGTACATTCTGGTGGCCATAGACTACTTCACAAAATGGGTAGAAGCTGCGTCCTACACCAAGTTGGGAGCCAAGGAAGTGGCCAAATTCATCAAGAGAAATCTCATCTGCCGTTATGGAGTTCCCCATGAGATTATTTCGGATAACGGAAGTCATTTCAAAGCAGAAGTTAGGGATCTGTTCGAGGAATACAAAATCACTTATCACAAGTCATCACCATACAGACCACAAACTAATGGGGCAGTCGAGGCTGGAAACAAGAATGTTATGGCCACACTGCAGAAATCAGCCGATACTTACAAAGACTGGCATGAAAAGCTACCGTTCGCACTTTGGGGATACAAAACCTCGATAAGGACGTCTACAGGAGCAACGCCTTACTCACTAGTGTATGGGATGGAAGCGGTACTTCCAGTCGAGATAGAATTGCCGTCCCTACGCGTGATGGCAGAATGTGAAATTTCGGAGTCCGATTGGTTGAGGGAAAGATACGAAGAATTGGCCCTCATAGATGAAAAGCGCCTAGCGGCAGTCGACCATGTTCGAATCTATCAAAAGAGGATAGCCCGTGCCTTCAACAAAAAGGTTCGTCCGAGGAAGATTGTCAAGGGTGACCTTGTCCTTAAGGAGTTGCGAGCTCCGATCTTTGATCCCTGTGGGAAGTTTAAACCTAAATGGGTCGGCCTTTACATCGTCAAGACTGTTCTTTCCGGAGGAGCAACTTATCTCATGGACCTCGATGGTGTCGAATTCAAAGAGCCAATCAACATGGATCGTCTAAAAAAGTACTATGCTTGACTATTCAATAACCTTTTCTTTCAAGCCTTGCCCTGAACTACGCTCGACCTGATTCCCACTCGGGGATACGTAGGCAACCACATCGGTTCGGTCGCTCCACCCACAAAAAATAGCCCAATTTCTTTCAAGCTTTGGCCCAAACTACGTTGGACCTGATCCCTGCTCGGGGGTACGTAGGCAGACTTTCAAAAAAAAAAAAAGGATGGTTCGCTAGGTTGAAAATTCGAAAGGACGCCTAGGCAAAAGTTAGAGCTAAATCCAAGGTGAGCAATAACAAAAGAGAGAAAAGAGCTCGCTAGGTCACCTCACTGGTGCCTAGGCAAAAATTATGAGCATTTGAGAGAATAAAGTCGCGGTCCTTACCATAACCCCGAAATAACCCTCCACACTAGGGGCAAACTCGGCAACTCGCCTCGTTCGCCTGAACCTCTTCTAAACTAGGGGCAAACGTCGGTCATCTACCTCGTTTGCCTCACAACCATATATGTCCCAAACTAGGGGCAAACTTCGGCCACCCGCCTCGTTTGCCTCTAATCGTCCTAGCGTGCCCAAGCAAGAACCAAAAGCAACATCTAATTGAAATCTTGATTACAAAATGTTTTTAAAGCTAAAATGCATAAATGAGATTCCCAAAGTAACCAAGGTTCACCGATAAACAAACTCTGAATATTACATAAGCAGGAAAGATCAAAAGTAAAAGTCTTTCGAAAAGCAATCACACACGTTCAAAGACACTGGGAGGAATGAGCAGAATCAGTCAGGTCTAGTTTTATCTTTATGTCTTTTATTTCTTCAAAGGTCTTTAGAAATAGGCCCTTGCTCGGCTGGCCCAGCCCCTGATGAAAGTAGCAATGGTAGTGGCTCTGACTCTGGAAGCAAAGACCCTCTCAGTAAACCCCCGGGGGACCTCTTGAACTTGCCCATACTGTCTGGCCAACCGACGGGGATGATAGAAGGAGGTCTCTCTCAGTCCCATCAGCCACACCCTCTGAAAATCCCCAAGACTGGTGGTCACAGCATAAAGGCCCCAACGCCTCACGATCCAGCAAATGTCAGCCTCAGATAAGGCACCCATCATACCCACCCAATCAGCAGAAGTAAAATGAGCATGAAGCACAGCTCTGCGAAAATAAACTGGCGGCACTGATTTGTGGTGAAAAGTGCATATTTCTAGTGTATTACGTGGTATTTTATGCATACTTTTATCCCCAAAGTCCCTACATTTAGGTAAATTCTAATAACAATGTTCTTTTTATTGTGTTAATGCTAAAATATATGTTTTTGCATTGTTTTATAGGTATTAGGATGTAAATCAATGAAGTGGAGCTAAAGAAAAGTGATTCTGGTAAAGAGAACAACATAAGTAGCTGAGAAAATGCCAATTTTGACAATGAAGACTTCAGATTTGGAATATTTTCCCAGAGATATAAAATGTAGATCTTTGAGTTACGGTCGCGTGGCCGTAAACGGAAGGTCAATCCGAGGTCAGAGTGAAAAGTTATGGCCATTCTCCCATCGGTGCGCAGAGCTGTCAAAACCAGAGAAGTTCAAGCGATTGAGGAGAGTTCAATCGATCGAACCTTCGATCGATCGAACTAAGCTCGATCGATCGAACTTTATATTCACCCAAAAGTTGCGTAAACTCTGTGGGAACCCTATATATAAGTTGTTTTGACGCCAGACGAAGGGAGGACGCTCCAGAACGCAGAAAACATCAGTTTATGGTAGTTTTAGGGTTAGATTAGGAGTAGATTAGGTTAGATTTATGTTCTTATTCATCTTTTCCATTGTTATATTGAAGATTATTGAAGATTCAAGTTGGTTTCATGTTATTTACAAGTTATAATCAGATTATATTCAGGTTTTTCTTTTCCTTTATCTTTATTTCATTGTTTATTAGTTTATATGTTATGATTGCCTTGTTTTACTATATCTGCATTAGATTTATTATGTTTCCGTAGTTTAGACGTTGGGAATATGTGATGAAACATTGATTCCCAACCTCTTCCATGCAATCTTTAGAAACCTTGGGCTCGATCGATCGAAGGTATTTCGATCGATCTAACCAGAGCCATAGTCAAGCGATCGAAGGCGTTTCGATCGATTGAAGGATGATACTGTTCGATCGATCGAGAGCGCTTCGATCGATCGAACATGTAAAATCTTGAGATGATTCTTTTAAGTATTCCATGACTTTCTGTTTTAGAAATCTGTCATCAAATTGTCCCAATAAGCTCAGTTTGTCACAACAGTTTTTAGAACTTAAAGCCTTAAGGCTATTTTCTTCAATGACTTTTGAAAACCATTTTGAATGCTAACACCATTTAGAGTGCAAGTAATTACCATTGTTTTAAACCGTCTTCCAAGTATTTTAAACCAACTGTGATGATGTAGTCCCGGTCATGAAAGGGCTATTGATTCTTTATCTTTAGAAAAATACAGAATGCTGAAGAGGAATGAACTCCATAGAACGTTAATGAATTTGCATGGTAGATGGTTAGGATCAAGGTGGATTCACGTGTTTCCAACATATTTAGTTTATTTATTTAATTAGTTATGTTTTGTCATGCTTTAGTTTGCTATTTAGTTTAATTTAATTAATTAGGATTCGTAGAACCTCCAATTCTATATTCTTATTTTATTTTCTTTTATTTTCTTTAGGTTTTAACTTAGTAGACATTCTCCCTATTCCTTCCCTGTGGGATCGACCTGGACTTATCCAGTATTACTTGCACGATCACCTACACTTGGGTGTTGCACAAGAGCACACAACTATTTAGTCGTGTCAAGTTTTTGGCGCCGTTGCCGAGGAAGGCAACTAGGTTAGGATTTTACTAAGTTATTTCTAATTTTTTCTTACTTTAAAAAAAATATATAAAAAAAAACTGAAGAAAAAAAAAATCAAAAACTTTGGACTTTTTCTCTCACGAGTAAATAAATAAAAATTTTATTGTTTAAAATTTTTGGATAAACATGTCTTATCCATATTCTCCATACAACACAAACATAATGAATAGGTACACTTTAGGTGATGAAAACTATCCCCCAAGTTGGCAAGCACCCACATATGACGTAGATTATCAACCTGAGTGCTAACAATCACCACAATGGGAAAACAATAGTTGTAGTCCCCCATATTATCAAACGTGTCAAGAACTTCCACATGAAGAGTTCTATCAATCGCAATGGGGATATAACCATAATGATAATGTAGGATATAGTAGTAGCTCCCACGATTACCAAACGCATCAAGACTTTCCCTTTGGTGAGTCTTGTCCACAAATACATTGGGATAGGAATTACTACCAACAACAATGGGGCGAAACTTCATATAGTAATAATGAGGAGAATAACCAAGTTGAGGATAATGGTATGTTAAAATTACTACTTAGTGAAATGAAAAGTCTAGATAGTGCACTAGATAAATTAGAAACTAGATATCAACAAACATATGCTAGCCAACCTTTAAATGACTATACCAGTCCTTCAGCACTACAACCTAAATTTCAAGACACTAACAATGGAATGGAATTAGAGGACAATGACGGGTTTATACCGAATGAGGTGAACAACTCACTCGAGAAAGTGACAACCCAACAAGAACTCCAAAACCAAACCATTGAGCATGAAGTTGTAGAAGCATCTTCTCTTCAATATACACCCCCAGACATCAACTCCTTCACTGCCTTGATAAAGTTGCACAATTCCTTTGTCCAGAGCACCTCAATAGATGACATATATAGTGAGGAGAGTTACACGGATGAGAATGAGGTTTTTTTTATAGATAATGAGAGTTTAGGTGACTGCACGCAATTAGGAAAGGACGAGTCCCCTGTTGACTCTACCCCTACCTTTGATAGTGACCCTAGGGAGGACGTTATTGAAAAGTCTAAATTCGATTTAGATTCATGTGATATTCATGAACCCTCACCTCTTTCGGCTGAAGAGGTGGTGTCACCAAGTTGCCCATCACCTATCCTTGCTATCAATCAAATCTCTCATCCCGAGCTCAAAAATCATGTGTACCCTACTCTTGAACAAATAGAATGTGTTGTGGAAGAGGATGGTAAAGATTCTAGAACATGTTTTTCACAAAATTTTAACTTTCAAAATTCTTTGAGAGAGGACTTAGAAACTATTTGGCCCACGTTAGATGATCTTAAACTTCAACAAGAAGCTAGTAATCTCTTAGACTGCTTGACCTTCTTGAATAATAATAACATTAAGGCTCAAATAGATAGCTTTATCCAAGTCCAGTCCAGTCCAAAACCATGTTCATAGAACAGAAGTCACATTCATATGATCATATCTCCATAGATTCTGTTCTAGAACAAGAGGAGGGTAGTAAAGCTTCATTAGAACATCACTTAGACCCTGCCCCTTTTATTGAACCATGGCCTCCACCTGTTTTTGATAATATAAAAATAGAGGCTGTTATAGAAAATACCAACACCAAAGATCTTTCCTTGAGTATAATTCCTAAAAAGTGTGATATATCTCTTATAACTGTCCCCAATAACTTTGGAAGCCATTGGTTTTGCATCCTCTCCTCTGACCTTGAGCCTGACATTAGTTGGGGGGAGTTGAAATTTTGTGAGGATCCCTACGTTCTTCTCACTATTAAATTATTTCACTGGGAAGATCCTCAAAAATTTCGGTTATTACTTTATGATAAAAATCTTGATTAACCGAATTTATTTACTGAGTAGTTCTATCATATTCTCTATTTTTCCTTGTTGCTACTAATGATTTTGCAGGTAACTAGAAAAAAAATATGGATATTAATGCCTCGAGGTAACATCCTTCCTTCTCTCGCTTTACTTTACATGTCCATGTGCTTAGTTTAGAACATTGGGGACAATGTTTAGTTTTAGTTGGGGGGAGTGAGTCATTGCATGCCTCGTTTCTTTCTTTTTTATGCCTTAATGTCAATACACCTGCTTAGCAACATGTACCTCAGTAAATTAAAAACTGTCAAAAACTTTAAAATTTTTTAATTTTATTTTTAAATTTAATAAAATGGTTCTTGTATTTCTCCCTTAGTTAATGTAGTTAGTTATGATGCATTAGTGCTATTTTCTATATGTTACTAGTATGTGATATACAATGATAGTTTCTTTACTATCTTAGTTATATTATATTCTATGTCTTTTAATCTTCAAACATCATTGAGCACATTGTGACAACCTTGTACTTAGCTAAAATGGATTAGTAAGCATAGCTTAGGTGTCTTGAGAGACTGTAGTGGAGACTAATAACCCAAGTGAGCTTTTGAGCCATTCTTTGTTTTTGAGGGTTTTATAAAATTACTCTTACTTTTTGAAAAGCGTATTCATTCGTTGTAAGTCTCAATTTTCTTCATTTTGACTGATCACTAGAAGAGAACATTCAGGATTTACCAAATTTAGAGCTCTTGAATTTATTGAAATGAATAATCCTTTGAACTTAGAAGATGATTTAGGCCATCTTTTGACCATACACGCATAATACAGCTTTGGCCTATCTCCATGATATTCCTTTATTTCTCCCTTTGAGTCTTACTATAATCGCCTTGTCTGCACAATCCTAAAGTTCATACCTAACTACATATTACGAGTTTGAGTTTCTTTTCTTTATTTAGGAGTGATTGAGATGTGTTGTCTTGACAAGAAGTTTGGTTGTGTGAATAAGATAAAATTGGCAAAAAAAAAAAAAAAAAAGAAAAAAAAAAGTGCCAATGGTTGTTACAAAAGAAATAAAATAATAATAGAAAGAAGAGTGAAAAAAAAATATATTAAAAGAAAAGAAGAGAGAGATTGGAGATGTGGGAAAGTTTGAAAAATTGTAATGGACATTCCAATCACATCCTTTAACCCAATTGAATATCACGAGCCTCTATCTTCTTTCACCAAACACCTCTTTTTCCAACACCTAATGATTTTAAGTAATTGGATTTGAAGTTAAGGTGATGAGAGGGTTCTCCATGGTATCTCGCTCTTCTAGTAAAAAGTATCCTTTCATGAGACTTTGTGCACTATAAAATTTCCGTTTTTCTATTTAGATATGAGAAGCATTAGATTCCCTTCACATTTGCTCTTTATAGCTTCCATATCATGAGTGATAATTATTACACCCAATTCGGAGTGATTTCATCTTGAGAGTGTAATCCCGGTGAGAGTTGAGTCAAAATGAACGTCTTGATAGCATTTTAGGTTATGCAAGCTTTGAAATTAAAGTTGTGTATTTTGGTTGTCCATTTACACACACACTTGAAGATTAACAGGTATGGAATATTCTAATGACTTTGATAGTAGATTAACTGTAATGTGTGTGTTGCATGACTATGGCATACTAGAGAGTTTCATGAGATTGTTGAGCTTAACTATATTGCTAAATGAGAGAGGAAAAATTTCTTGAAAACATTTAAATGAGAACCATTACCATAAACATGAACTTTTTGGGTAGATTCACTGCAAACCCTCACGAGACAACACTCGTCCACTAGGGTGAACCTAGGGGTTTAAAGGCTTGTTGCATACGCTAAATGCAATCGTGATTCCTGCGAAAGTGATTCAGGATTTTTATTTTCTTTTGTTTTCAATTTCTAGAGTTTAAATAAGCAGTGCTGTAGTTCGCTTCATTGCTAGGGACTAGCAACGAGCTAGTTGGGGGTGTGATTCGTGGTGAAAAGTGCATATTTCTAGTGTATTACGTGGTATTTTATGCATACTTTTATCCCCAAAGTCCCTACATTTAGGTGCATTCTAATAACAATGTTCTTTTTATTGTGTTAATGCTAAAATATATGTTTTTGCATTGTTTTATAGGTATTAGGATGTAAATCAATGAAGTGGAGCTAAAGAAAAGTGATTCTGGTGAAGAGAACAACATAAGCAGCTAAGAAAATTCCAATTTTGACAATGAAGACTTCAGATTTGGAATATTTTCCCAGAGATATAAAATGTAGATCTTTGAGTTACGGTCGCGTGGTCGCAAACGGAAGGTCAATCCGAGGTCCGAGTGAAAAGTTATGGCCATTCTCCCATCGGTGCGCAGAGCTGTCAAAACTAGAGAAGTTCAAGCGATTGAGGAGAGTTCAATCGATCGAACCTTCGATCGATCGAACTAAGCTCGATCGATCGAACTTTATATTCACCCAAAAGTTGCGTAAACTCTGTGGGAACCCTATATATAAGTCGTTTTGACGCCAGACGAAGGGAGGACGCTCCAGAACGCAGAAAACAGCAGTTTATGGTAGTTTTAGGGTTAGATTAGGAGTAGATTAGGTTAGATTCATGTTCTTATTCATCTTTTCCATTGTTATATTGAAGATTATTGAAGATTCAAGTTGGTTTCATGTTATTTACAAGTTATAATTAGATTATATTCAGGTTTTTCTTTTCCTTTATCTTTATTTCATTGTTTATTAGTTTATATGTTATGATTGCCTTGTTTTACTATATCTGCATTAGATTTATTATGTTTCCGTAGTTTAGACGTTGGGAATATGTGATGAAACATTGATTCCCAACCTCTTCCATGCAATCTTTAGAAACCTTGGGCTCGATCGATCGAAGGTATTTCGATCGATCTAACCAGAGCCATAGTCAAGCGATCGAAGGCGTTTCGATCGATTGAAGGATGATATTGTTCGATCGATCGAGAGCGCTTCGATCGATCGAACATGTAAAATCTTGAGATTATTCTTTTAAGTATTCCATGACTTTCTGTTTTAGAAATCTGTCATCAAATTGTCCTAATAAGCTCAGTTTGTCACAACCGTTTTTAGAACTTAAAGCCTTAAGGCTATTTTCTTCAATGACTTTTGAAAACCACTTTTAATGCTAACACCATTTAGAGTGCAAGTAATTACCATTGTTTTAAACCGTCTTCCAAGTATTTTAAACCAACTATGATGATGTAGTCCCGGTCATGAAAGGGCTATTGATTCTTTATCTTTAGAAAAATACGGAATGCTGAAGAGGAATGAACTCCATAGAACGTTAATGAATTTGCATGGTAGATGGTTAGGATCAAGGTGGATTCACGTGTTTCCAACATATTTAGTTTGTTTATTTAATTAGTTATGTTTTGTCATGCTTTAGTTTGCTGTTTAGTTTAATTTAATTAATTAGGATTCGTAGAACCTCCAATTCTATATTCTTATTTTCTTTTCTTTTCTTTAGGTTTTAACTTAGTAGACATTCTCCCTATTCCTTCCCTGTGGGATCGACCTGGACTTATCCAGTATTACTTGCACGATCACCTACACTTGGGTGTTGCACAAGAGCGCACAACTATTTAGTCGTGTCAGGCACATTACCGGTCCATAACTGAAGACGCTCGTAGAGCCAAGCCTGTAACACCAGAGGCGCCCCAGAAAGTAGAAGCATTCCCTGACTTGAAGCGCGATCCAAACCATTCAGGGTCTCGGCCAAAACCATGGCCATGGGGTTCTTACCTGCCTTCAGTCCGAGACATACATGCACTAAGTCGCTAGAAGCACTCGAGAACAAGAAGTGTGAAGTAATACATAAAATCAGAGCAGCCCCACGAGTAGCATCATACACGCTGGGATTCCCAGGACTGGCATATCGAGCAATTATGGAAGCAATGTCAAGAACATCACCTTGAATCAGCCGGCGGGAAATAGTGATGGAACAATTCAGATATTCAACCAAGCCTCGCGTAGGACTGAGGGTATCAGCAGAAGGGAGAATCAGGTCTGAATCAGAATCATAGCCAAGGATAGCACATAACTCCTCAAACAAGGGGCATATCTCCAAGCCATTGAAATTGAAGACATGGTTCACCGGGTCCCAGTGAGCAATAGCAGCGCGCAAGAACTCAGTGTTCAGGGCCATCTGGCAAAGAGAGAATAGCTCGGTCAGGCCGTAGCTAAAGAGGTTGATCCATTCCACACCATCCGTGATGTTTAGCCAGCTGTGAGTTGAGCGGGATCATACAAAGCCATGTTTTCGGTCGCAGCTCTAGGAAAATTCGAAATTTCGGCAGCACCTCCCCGTTTCACGGACTATCCCACCTGCAAGGTAAAAACACTCACTATTACAAAACTGCCCATCGCAGTAACACCCAACAATCACAGTGCACATGTATCATCATCAACTAAAACAAGCACACAACCGCGCCTCCAAACCGGAAGCTATCCGGCCTAAAAGGCAAAACATCATAATAATTTGTCAAAGGTCACAAACTGTTCCACACATCATCCTACAATGTACAAATAGTCGCATCACCAGTACAACCCGATCGAAAACATAAAAAGAAAATAGAATAAAATTTCCGCTTGGGGGGGGGGGGGGGGGTGGGGGGCTCAGTCCTCCTCTTCTTCGTCCTCTGTCGGACCGCTCGAAGTGTATATCGGCGACGGTCTCCTCCTACCACCTCTGCACCTCAGACCGGTCCTTGATGAGCCAGCTCCGCCTCCACGGTACTGCACACACCAATAAAATAAAGGCAATCAGTAGGAAAATAACAAAAAATACAAAAATAGAGTCAAGACGGAAACCTACCAATGACGCCATCTGATTGGCAGCAAACTGCCGCATGCCATCCATCTGTCAAGGGTAAAATCCAGGGTTAGAACCTCATAACTTTAAGGAGCGCAAGATTAGAAACATACCCGGTGGTCTCGTGTGAGGACCAAGGACCGTAGGCTAGCCGCCAAGGCGTGACCCTCCTCAGCGTAACTCCAAGGAACATTGAGGACGCCCGCTGGCTGAGTAGGGTACCCACATGTGACTCGCGGCACCTCCATCACTTGGG
Organism: Hydrangea macrophylla; assembly: GCA_033977485.1. NCBI lineage: Eukaryota > Viridiplantae > Streptophyta > Magnoliopsida > Cornales > Hydrangeaceae > Hydrangea > Hydrangea macrophylla. The sequence goes on from CM066990.1 coordinate 39,909,601, forward strand.
GAGTACCATCAGCGCCTAGAACGTTGATGGTCCAATCCCAGGGAGGGATATGATCGGAAGCCGGAGGAGCCTGTCTCCTATACATCTCGCGGAGCTGTAGGCACAAAACAAGTTAAGAAAAGATAAATAAAAAACATAGGCAATGGATAAAAATAAAAACATAAAACTCACCTCCAGGAGTAGGAAGTTGGGCATCAGGAAACGACCACAGTAAGCCTCGTAATCGGTCTCAGAGAGAAAATGGTCCCAAACATCGGTGTCAGCCAAGGCCGCCAGCAGAGCATCACCAGAAAGGTCACTAGCATCCATCGCAGGGGATTATGAGGGACCCGATACCTGGAACCACCAACCACCTGCCGAGACACTCGCTCACCAAGGAACCACTGCCTGCACTCGGTACTCTCCATCAAAAGTCGGCAAGAGGAAAGAGGTTTGACCGCTTGTATCTCCTCAGGGGCGGCATAGGCAACGCGCTCCCAAGGCGTCCAATCAACATTAGCAGCCGTCAGTCCGGTTAGGAAGTTTCTGAGCAAAACAATCTGGTGGGCCCCACTCTTCACCCCGACAACATCCCTCCGCCATCTCAAGCCTCGTGGGAACAAAGGCACAGGAGCCATGCCATCCTCGTCTTTGCCTGATTCATCCGCAGGGGAGGGAGCCAACATCTTCAGGTACTCGAAGCTCGAAAGCTGCACAGACAAAGGAGAAAATCAGAAAAAGTACAGAAACTGAAAAGTCGGAATATAAAGCAAGATGCAGCACATACCTCCCAAGCTCGCCAAAATCCCCCTGTCGATTTAACATCACCTCGGGAAACCTTACCCATGTGCTTGTAAAGATGGGCCAAGGCAGTACCGCCCCAGTCGTAAGAAGGGATCTCATCGATGGTCGCTAGGCAAGAAAGAAGTCTCAAGTTCACCCGGTCGTTCCACGTCGCAAAGATCGAGCAGCCAAGGACATACAGAAGATACACCCTCAAAAGCTGGGAATTGTTCAGGTTATGATTCCCTCTGCCATAAACCCGGTAAAGCCAGCCACAAGGAAACCAGTGCCTCTCCAAATTGGGGGGAACAGCCCCAATCAACATCTCTACAGCCTCAGGGTCGATCTCATAGAAATAATCCAGAATCAGGCATTTCCCGCCTACCCTCAAACCAGTAATCATAGAGAAGTCGAAGGGCGTCATGGTCATCTCGCCGAACGGCAGGTGGAAAGTATTGGTGGTGTCCCACCACCTCTCAGCCAAAGCATAAAAGTGTGCCAAATCATTGCTACTCTTCGAAACCAGACGGACAAAGCCTCCGAACCCGGCGTCATCGACCATCCTCTTGACGGTGGGCGAGAGTTGAGTATGCCACAGGAAAGCATGAGCGAGGCTACCATGGCCCTTCAATGCTACATTCGGCACCTGCATTATTCCCCGAGAACAAAAGCAGAAAGATGCTAGCTCCCGGAAGTCCCAACAGGCTCTCTTGGATTGAGCGCCGACACATTTTGATCAACCGTGAGAGATTCAGAGATGGGCCCTGGTTCCCGATCAAGAAAAGAGATTCCCCGAGAACCCCGCATCATCCCCCGAGGACAGAAGTGGAAAGATACCAGCTCCCGGAGGCCCCGACCGGCCCTCTTGGATTGAGCGCCGACACATTTTGATCAACCGTGAGAGATTCAGAGATGGGCCCTGGTTCCCGATCAAGAAAAGAGATTCCCCGAGAACCCCGCATCATCCCCCGAGGACAGAAGCGGAAAGATACCAGCTCTCGGAGGCCCCGACCGGCCCTCTTGGATTGAGCACCGCAAGATTTGATCAACCGTGAGAGATTCAGAGATGGGTCCTGGTTCCCGATCAAGAAAAGAGATCCCCGAGAACCCCGCATCATCCCCCAAGGACAGAAGCGGAAAGATACCAGCTCCCGGAGGCCCCGACCGACCCTCTTGGATTGAGCACCGCAAGATTTGATCAACCATGAGAGATTCAGAGATGGGTCCTGGTTCCCGATCAAGAAAAGAGATTCCTCGAGAACCCCGCATCATCCCCCGAGGACAGAAGCGAAAAGATACCAGCTCCCGGAGGCCCCGACCGGCCCTCTTGGATTGAGCACCGCAAGATTTGATCAACCGTGAGAGATTCAGAGATGGGTCCTGGTTCCCGATCAAGAAAAGAGATTCCCCGAGAACCCCGCATCATCCCCCGAGGACAGAAGTAGAAAGATACCAGCTCCCGGAGGCCCCGACCGGCCCTTTTGGATTGAGCACCAAAAGATCTTGATGAAATTAAATTTCGATCAAAAGAAGCAGTTGAAGAGAGATCCCAGAAAGAGTCGCTTCATCCCCAGCAGATTCAGATTAATCTTTAGCAGATTCATACACCGTCAGTACAATCACAGTAGTCCATTGTCGACTCATCATCTCGATTCAAACATCGTCGGTTCATTAATCATCATCGCTCTCATTCAAAAAATACCATGGGGCTTCCATGTTCATCGCGTGACATCTTAGGATTTCATGATCATCCCTTGACTTCTGTGTCCGTCTCTTAATTTCCAGGGCTCCCGTGTCCGTCTGTTATTTGCCAAAAGGCATCTTTGATTATAGTCCTCTGAGACCCCACACCCAATTACGTTCTCTTACGAAGCACACTTCCCAAAATTCAGAAGTTTGCCCCTAGACTCAGAGCCTTCTAAAATCTTGGTATCCCTATTCGGGTCAATAACTGCATCATAGTCAGAAGCACCAGCACGATACCAGCCCACTCGGAGTGGCACACCCTACAGCATACTAGGATCATACAATAGGCATAATAGGATTCATAACACAACTCGTATCACATCCACGCATTGCATACCATCCTCATAGCATAGCATCCGCTTGGTTGTTGCGTGTGTACATGTGTGATTCATTCCTTTGCGCCCCGAACTACGTCCTGGTCTGATTCCCCTTGGGATACGTAGGCAGCTCACGCAGAGCGCGACCAGCACTAGCCTCAGCATCATTGCATCTTTTGCAACGCTTTTTATCCTAAATCTGTAGCCTCCAAAAAGTCCTGTCACTTCAAAACTTTGGCACTCGCTTGCGACATGCGTTGCCTCGCAAGTTCCTGCCAAAGAGGGGCAAACTATAGACACCCCATTTTGTCAGCTATCAGATTTAGGAGACCCATAGCTTGGTGGTTCACAATGATCGTAAAAGACTCAAAAGGACTCCTGGAAGTCAACTCTATCTCTCAGAATGCTCAGATTGACCAAAATGCCCCTGAAAGCCCGAAGACTCCCAGATTTGGTCCCGAAGTTCTGAAAACATGCTATGTCGTAAGAAAAATGATAAAATGAGTTTTTAAGTAAAACCGGAAGAAATCGTCAGCTCCCAGAGCCCCCGGAAGTCCCGGAAGTTCTCCGAAAGTCCCCGTTGACCGGTTTGACCAGGTTTGACCAGAGTTTGACCAAGTTTGACCAAGTTTGACCGAAATCGTCCGAATTCACCGGAATCATTAGAAAAGTATTAAAATGAGTTTTAAAAGAGAATCGAGTGAAAACGTCGGCTCCTGGGAGCTCCCGGAGGTTCCCAGAACTTCCCGGGAATCCCGGGTTTGACCAGTTTGACCAAGATTTGACTTTGGAATCGGGGCACCGAAACAATTTTCAAATATTTTTTATGGATACTAGAGGTCAATAGCTTTCCAACGGTATATCGCACATAATTCCTGGATTTAAAACGAATTTATTTTGAGTTTCCGAAGGTGAAAAAAGGCGATCAAATCGGCTTTTATCACGAATACCGCTAAACTTTTCAAAGTGACCTATCCCCGAACTATTTTTTATGAAAAGTAGACTCCATTACCTTTCCAACGGTATATCACAACCTCAGTTTGGAGTTCATACGCATTTTCTGTGAATTTCGGACGAAATAGAGCCTTTTCGCGAATACCGGAACCTCAGGGGGCCTAAACAGCATTATCTGGACGAGGGAGGAGCAGTGCCGCCACGGCACTGGCCCACTGCCTCCGCGGCACTGGCCCAGTGCCGCTGTGGCACTCTCCCCTAGAACAGTGTGTTTTTGTAATTTCTTTTGTGGTCCCATTTTGATTATTTTAAAACCAAAACAACGTAGTTTCATGATTTCAGATGTTTGGGACCAATGTGAATACTTCTAAAACCCCAAAACCACCCCAAGTTGGCCTATATAAACCCCCCATTGCTCTTCATTTTGGGGGAGTCAAATGCAAGTGTAGAAAAAGTTTGGGAGAGAAAGTTGTAGAGATAAGGTTAGAATAGAGAGAAAAGAAGCTTTCTTCTTTGATTTTCAAAACAAAAGTGAGTTCTAAACTTTGTTTTTACTTCATTACTCCCATTTACTTCAACATTCAATACACCCAACCATCATTTTAGTTAGCATTTAAGAGAGTGTAAGCTTCTTCCATGTCCAATGTCATTACATATGAGTGAAACACCAATCTACAAGTTCAATACTTCATGAATATCATCTATTGATCATTATCTACTTGCTTGTTTATTCATTGTTTATCTCTTCTCACCTCATTTCTTTTTTATTTTTCTTTATTTACTTACTAGTTCATCATCATCTAAATGATGACATGAGGTTTGGGGTGAGTGAATCCTTATGGATAGTAGCTCTTGACCTCAAAAACATGTTTGATAGATGATGATCATAACTTCAATACCTCCAAGGTATCCTTGAAGTGTATTGAAGTTATGCTCAAATAAAAATGAGTCTCTCCAACAATCTTGGAGGTTCTTGATGATGAGTTGAATGTTGGCATTTTAAGTGGTCATAATCTTTATTGAGTATTGAAAATACACTTTCAAAACCTCTATTTCAAAACCCCCCTCAATCCCTCTCATTTTGATTTCAAGAAAGAAAACCTTATTTTCCCCAAAATCTTCAAAACAGTGAGTCAAAACAGTGAGTGAGCTGAGTTCAAAGATTTCTCTAGAACTCAATACTCAACATATAGATTCAAGGCCACTTGGAAAGTCTCCCTAACTCATTGGAGAACACCCATGATTTTTGGTTTGACTTGGAAGTACTTGAAAATGGTCCATTTGGACCCAAACATTCCTTCCAAACATTCTGCCTCTGCTGTCACAGCAGCTTGACTAACTTCCAACTTCTTTTTCAGAAATATTTTCCAAAAGGGGTGGTCCCAACTTATTTATACCTTAAACTTCAATGTCTTAGGGAACTTTCTATATAAGATGGGCCTCTAGATCACTCGTTTTCATTTTCTAAGATTTTTCAACCTTTCAGTCGACAGTACAGACTCTGTTTCTGAGTGACCTCTGTTGTTCATATGATTTCTCTCAATCTGTGATAGTTATTAAATATTGGCTTTTTGGGTTGTATTCTAGACACAATAAGGAACATCTCCATAAAAAAGCATGCATTGAAAACATTCCTAACCCCTCTTTTCCATTTTTACATAGATTAGGAAGTCTTGATTATTTGATACATGATTAGACGATTTTTCTTAGGTTTATTTGTGTGATCTTTCACTTTGCATTGTGTGATATTTGGCTTAGATCTTATGAATGATATCTTATCTTTAGATCTTCAATTTTCAAATTTTCTTATGTGATGTAATATACTATCATAGTATTAATTGCCGAACCATACATAGTATAAGATGATTATTTGGATGCTAATTGAGGCCCGTCGAGAGACGGGGCGAGTTGAGGGTGTTTTAGTCGTGACAAAGGCTCCTTCCTCTCTCGTACCAAAACCCCGAGCCAAGTTCTTTGGTTATGAAGGGCCGGTGCCCTTTATCCGTTTGGGTGAGTCAAAATTAGGTTTCTTGGTTCCTTAAAGACCAAGTGGCGACTCTGTATCTGTTTTCAACAGACCCTTTTCTCTTTCTTTGATCAAAATCAAACAAGTTTCAAAAGCAAACAAAGCGGTGGAATCCCAGTGTCCACAGCTACTACTCCCAATTCTTATTACAAGTTAGAAATAAAACAAAAGTATAAACAAGAGTGTTCCCCCTTCATTCCTCGACCTCACTCCTCACGCTTCTTCTTTCCTCGCTTTTATCACTTGCAATAGAGTAAATCTCCACTGCTCAGCTATATGCTGAGTGTACAATTCTACATGTATGCTTATATGACAATTCATGGTTTAAAACATCCAAAACACTTAGAAATAGTCTATAGAGTGAGTGGTACGCATTCATCTGGTAAATGAAGCCAATGCCGTGGAAGGTACACCTCTCCCACGCATCCTATACACTTGTTGGGCCTTCCTCCATAATAGGCACCGTGTCCTTGTTGGGCCTTCCTCCATACCAGACACCACCACAATCAATATCACAATCCTCAAGGTTCGAGGAGCTTACCCCCGGATGAATTTGCACCAAACTCCCCTTTGACCCAAGTAGACATATAACATACTCACATAAACAGTTATACATGCTTTTATCACAGTTTCCCGTGCATACATAATGGGCCTAATTAACACATGAATTTTGCCCGGATCCAAATTATCAAAGTCGATATTTAAAACATAAAATATCCATATATTTCATATATCAAGGATTCATACTTCGTGTGATCTTTCTGAAACTTTGAAGGATTGAGAGGCCCGAATAAATGTCGGATCTCAGATTTTAGGTGATTCCTACAAGTTTATAGGGGTTTTTCCCAAATTCCTAGAAATTAGATTTTAAGAAAAGTTAGCCAAACACGGCCTAAGAGGTATCAAATTGAAGCTCTTACCTTGAATAGTTCAAATCTAAAATCTAGAGAGAATCTGACGGACGAACGGTTGTCGATAGGCATCGCAAAGCCCGTAGCAACTAAATCTTCTCTTTCTCTCCCCTCCAAGGATATTTTTTTTGAAAGTTGACAAGTGAAATTCCAAGCTTATCTATTCATAGACACGACTTCTGGAAATTCTATTTACCTCCCCGCGAGTTTCCAAAACTTCTAATTACCTCCCGAAACATCTTAAACATCTACTTTATTATTTCATGAGTGATAACTAAAATTTATACAAGTTTCTGTCAAGTTCTGTTTGGGTCCAAAATAAGGATCCAAAACTAAGTTCCATGGAATCTCTATACCACCTACCTTTTTAAGCATGTAACATTCACGTTCTCACAACAGAATCCAAAATGACATCTAACAATATCAAAACTACTAGAAATTAAACTACACAGGTATAATTTATTATTCATAAAAATACCAGATAACTCAAATAATATTTAAAACACATAAATGTCATTTAGTCATGCCAATGAAATATGAAGTACCAGATACCCGTGTCTCCACTTGATACCTTACCGCTGATCCACAGTCAACCTCCTCTCAATTATTAATAAACATTAAAAATTAACATGCTACCACAATGTCATATTAAAAAGTATGGAAATTCTGGAACGGGTCTGACAGATTTATTGCCGAAGCAAAACAATGTCGCCTGTAGGCCTTGTTGTGAATTTTCCAAACACTCACTCTCAACACAACACCCGGTCTATGGGGCACCATGCTATAGGGGCCTTTAATCACCTCATATGGGTCTTTAGCTTATGATTCATATGGTTTGCAAGACCAGGAGATCGAGTTCCTAATGGATCCAATCCTCACATTCACACCCACAACTGGGATTATCTATACTTCAAATTAAAATCCTCTCGCTGAGGCTTTTCATGATCTGTAAAATTCAAAAGCCCTACACATGGAGATCTTCCCCTTTTTAAATCAAAAGTATCCTCTCTTTGGTAGATTTTTTCATGGAGGTCTTTTACCCAAAATCCTTTTTTGTGCATTTTCATGTTGATGCATGCCCAATTTCATAATCATGTTTCTATAGAAAGAGTAGAGACTCTGGTGGACAAAGTAGTGTGCAGAATGGTGAAGGTAGTGGATAGAGACTCAATAGAGGCAATGATAATGGAAAACTGCTCTGTGAGATCAGTAGCAGCAATAGGGGTTGAGGAGGAGGTAATATCAGTGGATGGGGAAATGGTGGTGGTGGTGGTGGTGGTAGCAGAAGGAACAGAAGAGGAGGGAGTATCAGTGGATGGGGCGGTGGTGATGGCAGCAGAAGGAGGAGGAGGAGGGGTACCAGAAAGATGTATGGTCTTGGGAACAAACACAACACCCTTAAGCTTATAGCCCATTGAAGATAGAGTGGTGGTGATATAGACGTCATGAACAGTATGGTCATGGCGATCATGGTTATCAAGGGGAACCTTGAAATGACTGAATATGGTGGTGAGGGCCATGTCATAAGGGAGGGAACTAGCTTTCATCTTTTTCTAAATCTCACAAATGTGTTTATATAAAAGATAGGAAAAATCAAACTTTTTACCCTCTAAAATGCACCATAACAGGAAAACATCAGAATAAGAGACATAATCATGACCACTTGTGCGAGGAAGGAAAATGTAGGTGAGAATGTGGTGGAGGAGACGAGACTCAAACGTGAGCTGAGTGGCAGAGGGTTTGGAGGGGTGAACAAGTTCAGGATTTCCACAAAAATTTGCCTACAAGCAAGCAACGGGTCAAATCCATAACCATTATTCCATTTATTATCTTCATAGCGGCGAATGGTGCCACCGGGAATACAAAAATTTGACCGCAAATATCGGGAGTAGAAATAAATTTGATATGAAAAGAGTTGAAGAAATAAGGGTAAATAATAAATATCACTTAGGGTGTGTTTGATAACCCAATTAAGTGGTGAAAATAAAAGCTTTCAGCACTTAATTTTTTTCAGTGCGTTTGATAATAACCACTTAATTGAAAAAGCAGCCAAAAAATCACTGAAAACTTTAAGTGAAAAAATTCTACTGAAAATAATCACTTGTGACGCCCCGCAAAAATAAGCGTATTTCCATTGAAAAATTAAATAAATCACACTTGATTCTTTAAAATAAAAATACAAAAATTCTTTAAAACTCCCAGCAGGTCCATATTCTCCACGGATCTCCTATACCATCCTTAACCTTATCTCCCTTCTAGGCTTCGGTTACCGGCACTGCCTGCATCTAAAAACCATACCGGAAAGTATACAATATGACATGAATAATAAAGGCTCAAAAGGATAATGACAATCAAATACATAGAATGACATCAAATCAATTGACCAGTCTCACAACCCAACTGCTCACACTACCCAAACGCTCATACCAATAGCATCATACCAGGTTCCTCTTGATCACATAGCAAGAGACACCTCACCTCACCTCACCCGTCTCCAGTACGTCGGTCCTTGAGGCCTGTTGGACTGTTGGTAGGTGCTCCTTGCTCATGACCCTTTAGTCCCATAGCACTTAGCAATAAACACATACTCATTGATTCCAAATGAAAACACAACATAACTGCAAAAAGAGTACAAGTAGAGATAACAAAGAAATACTCCGGAGAATTTAGAAAGCATATTGTACACAACCCGGTACCTATAAATGATGTTGAGCAACTCCCAAACACTTCTCTTCTTCTTCTTCTTCTTCTAACTCGAGGTGTATGTATATCTATAATTGTGTATATATATATATATATAAATCTCTCTCTATGTGACTCTCTCAAGCTCTCTATGCTAGAAGTGTAGAATGTGTGTGTTTGAGAGAGTATTTGAGTGTATAAATAGCCAAGCTTCCACTTGGAGACAATGGCCTAACAATCCACTTATTAACCACTAACTTCTAATTAATTGGTAGTTTATAAGGAATATGCAAGATGATGTAAACATACACTAATGCACCTATAACTCCACTAATATTAGTGTATAAATAACCAAGCATAATGGCCTAACAATCCACTAACTTCTAATTAATTGGTAGTTTATAATGAATATGCAAGATGATGTAAACATACACTAATGCACCTATAACTCCACTAATATTATAAATAACCAAACATAATGGCCTAACAATCTAATCATTAAAAGAGAAAATATTAGATTTAATTTCTGATACACTAAAACTGCTACTGTAATCCTCGTTTACTGCCCAAACGGTGCAGAATATGAGAAAATTACATTAGACAAAAAGTGTGCAGAATCGAGTTTTGCTTGGGACAACGCGGGCAGAACCTTAAATTTCATTCGTTTTCCTAACAAAAATCTGAAAACAAAATTCTGCTACTGTTAAAATTAAAAGAGAAAATATTAGATTTAATTTTAAATATGGCTCGAAAAATCTTAACTTCCAACACGAATACCAAATCATTTAATCTCACGCAACTTTTTCCAAAAAAATATATTTTTAGTTCATGACTTATAAAATTGAAAAAATGACCAAAATACCCCTGTGACCAATTTTCGCTAAAATCGCACACGAAGTCTAAATCGTCAATTTAAACATGAAAACACGGGTTACTACAATCTACCCTCCTTAATAGAGATTTCGTCCCGAAATCTAGAGATAAAAGCATTTGGTAAATAACTTCATAAATTTCTTAAAATAATGTTTAAAACAAATATAGCATATTTTGTTTTATAAAATAACAAATTTTTTTTTTTTTTTTCAACCTTCTCTGACTCCTCCCAGGCGATGTAGACTATCTAACCTTGACTTAGTCCTACATTTCCGGCAGGGGACAGGCTCTGATACCATTTGTGACGCCCCGCAAAAATAAGCGTATTTCCATTGAAAAATTAAATAAATCACACTTGATTCTTTAAAATAAAAATACAAAAATTCTTTAAAACTCCCAGCAGGTCCATATTCTCCACGGATCTCCTATACCATCCTTAACCTTATCTCCCTTCTAGGCTTCGGTTACCGGCACTGCCTGCATCTAAAAACCATACCGGAAAGTATACAATATGACATGAATAATAAAGGCTCAAAAGGATAATGACAATCAAATACATAGAATGACATCAAATCAATTGACCAGTCTCACAACCCAACTGCTCACACTACCCAAACGCTCATACCAATAGCATCATACCAGGTTCCTCTTGATCACATAGCAAGAGACACCTCACCTCACCTCACCCGTCTCCAGTACGTCGGTCCCTGAGGCCTGTTGGACTGTTGGTAGGTGCTCCTTGCTCATGACCCTTTAGTCCCATAGCACTTAGCAATAAACACATACTCATTGATTCCAAATGAAAACACAACATAACTGCAAAAAGAGTACAAGTAGAGATAACAAAGAAATACTCCGGAGAATTTAGAAAGCATATTGTACACAACCCGGTACCTATAAATGATGTTGAGCAACTCCCAAACACTTCTCTTCTTCTTCTTCTTCTTCTAACTCGAGGTGTATGTATATCTATAATTGTGTATATATATATATATAAATCTCTCTCTATGTGACTCTCTCAAGCTCTCTATGCTAGAAGTGTAGAATGTGTGTGTTTGAGAGAGTATTTGAGTGTATAAATAGCCAAGCTTCCACTTGGAGACAATGGCCTAACAATCCACTTATTAACCACTAACTTCTAATTAATTGGTAGTTTATAAGGAATATGCAAGATGATGTAAACATACACTAATGCACCTATAACTCCACTAATATTAGTGTATAAATAACCAAGCATAATGGCCTAACAATCCACTAACTTCTAATTAATTGGTAGTTTATAATGAATATGCAAGATGATGTAAACATACACTAATGCACCTATAACTCCACTAATATTAGTGTATAAATAACCAAGCATAATGGCCTAACAACCCACTAACTTCTAATTAATTGGTAGTTTATAAGGAATATGCAAGATGATGTAAACACACATATGTGACCGTGTATGAGAACAATGCACCATCTCATCTATCCGACTCTTTTCTCTCGACCACACCCAACAACCCTCTATCCTACTCCTGGTATCTTTGAAATACTAAGATAGCCACACTTTAGCAACGGGGCGCCAGGGAGTGTCCAGTTTGCCTCACACTTTGGTCCGGGGTACCAGGGAGTGTCCAATGCCTCACACTTTGAATACCCTAACCGCCATGCAAATACCGGGGCAACCCCCTCACAAGTATCCAGACTCGAGTTATCAGGGAGTGTCCATAGGCCACACTTTAGCACTTCCATGGGTGCCAGTGAGTGTCCAAGTTCGGCTTCACACACTTTAACGCTTCCATGGGCGTCAGGGAGTGTCCATATTTGCCACCTTCGCATTTCAAAGACACCCTCTTCCGCATTTTCAACTACAACCACAACCACAACCACAATCACAACCACAACCACAACCACAACTCAAACTCATACTCTTTCCACACAATCATTACTCTTTTCCACACTATCATTACTCTTTTACACACTACCAACACTCACCATGCATGTACAACTGACTCCACATGAATGTCATCAAATTTTAAACATAAAGGAATTCACAGAATTAAAGAAATAATACGCGTACGGGGATTGAAAATTCGTAATTCATTGCCTTAATCATTTTAAACATAACTAATAGCATTCTAAAAACTGCTACTGAAATCCTCGTTTTCTGGCCAAACGGTGCAGAATCTGAGAAAATTGCATTAGACGAAAAGTGTGCAGAATCGAGTTTTGCTTGGGACAACGCGGGCAGAACCTTAAATTTCATTCGTTTTCCTAACAAAAATCTGAAAACAAAATTCTACTACTGTTAAAATTAAAAGAGAAAATATTAGATTTAATTTTAAATATGACTCGAAAAATCTTAACTTCCAACACGAATACCAAATCATTTAATCTCACGCAACTTTTTCCAAAAAAATATATTTTTAGTTCATGACTTATAAAATTGAAAAAATGACCAAAATACCCCTGTGACCAATTTTCGCTAAAATCGCACACGAAGTCTAAATCGTCAATTTAAACATGAAAACACGGGTTACTACATCACTGAATGCAGCCTATTTCAGTAGTTGAAACACTGTTCTTAATATTAAAAATTCAATCACTTAAAATTTTCAGTACTTAAAATTCAGCACTTAATTTTCAATACTTAATTTTCAGTTTTATCAAACGGGCCCTTACTTCCCTTGAGGTTTGGCCTAATATATAACACTTATATCCCTTCACGTTTTTGGAATCTGGTGTAACACTTATCTCCCTTATTTTGAAGTTTTAGTAATAGATTTCCCCTCCATTAATTGGGGTTACAAAAACTAACAGATAAATGATGATGTCATTAAAAATAATTCCAAACTGCCTAAACTACCCTGTGTTAAAAAGCTAAAATTACCCTTTCTTCTTCCCTCTCTTCAAAACCAGACACATTGAAGGCTAAAGGTATGATGGTTTTCTTACACAAAAATGATGGTGAAGGTCGATAATGGGTCTCTCTCCAACTGTTCATCCTCTCTTTTTTCTTCTCTATATCTGATTAAAGACTAGTTTCCTTTCTTATCCCTGTCTCTGGTACCCTAAAGGAGCCACCGATACCTACAAAAGTTAATTTGGGTCCTTCCCTACGATTCATCTTCTTGATTTGTGAGATTTCAAAAAAATTCCTCAATTTTTTTAGTAGAAGTTGGGTCGACCTGCTGCACTATCAACCAAAACTTTTGAATTTTGTGATGTTTTGTTAAAATGAAGTTGTAGCTCATGTGAGTTTGTATGAAATTTGCTATAATAGTTTTATGTGTTGATGTTGAGAACGTGTTTGACAGTATATATGTCAACCAAGGTTTTGGGCTAGATTGTTGATATGCTATGCTCAGTATAGACACTACAATAATGGTTCATGTGCAGAGAGAGAGAGAGAAGGGGGGGGGAGAGAGAGAGAGAGAGAGAGAGAGAGAGAGAGAGAGAGAGAGAATAGCTAGTCAATGGAGAAAGTGGATGTTTTGAAGCAAATGACTGTGAAACTTTCTATGATAATTGGGAAAGATTAAACGATCTCCTCCATGCTAGGAAACTGCGTTCCCAGAATCCGTTGACAGTGCGTATAAGTTGGTACTGCAAAAAATTTCATGAAATCTATAATAACCCTACAAGGGCGGAACTAGGGTTACCTTGAACTGCAAAATTGGATTGCTGTAGTAGACGAATCGAGAACACGGGCTCGATAACAGCTCACGATCTTCTACCGTATTCCTTTGCTGCCAGAATATCGAACTGAGTGTGGGCTCTTTCAAAATCCTTTTAGTTTTCTGCTCTTCCCTCTTTACGTTCTATTTTCTATTCCCAGTTATAACACTCTCTTTGATTGCTGTGACGATTCAATCCTGATCACATTGATCCGACAAAGATGTGTTCGTCAGGAGGATCAAACGATCTCCGATTTACTTGAATTTTTAACAGCAGCTCCGTCTCGACGTCAGGAACGTTGTGTAAAAAATTCAGCAACTTTCGATCAGTATCAAGCAGTCCGAAGCTCTTTTAGTGAGCGTTGTCCGACGCTAGCGATCTACACTCCTATGTCTCTTGAATGCTCACAGAGACTAGGGTTTGGTGGAAACCCTTCTAGAAGAAAGCTAGGAGGTCAAGGGAAGCTTAGAATATGAAATCATGCAACCTGAGAGAAGAGCCAAGGCAGCATATATATAGGCTACGATAGGGACCATAAGAAGTCAATAAGGAATATGCTTCCTTATGGAATTAGGAAACCCTAATTCGAACTGAATCAAATTCCTATTTCCATAAATTATAATTCATACCACTAAAGAATTATAATTGCACTCCTACCCTTATCTCAAAAATATTTCGAGCTCTATGTTATTAAATGCTTATTATCTCCCCATGTTAAGATTACAGATATCCATTAATTAAATATAATTACTGACAATCATATTTAATTAATTTCTTAAAATTCCTTGAGATCCTCTGCTTAACTTATCTGATATGTCGGATACAAAATCCACCTGCAGGGTTTGACATAATCAAAACTTATAAGCTTTCTCAAGGGGATATCATCAATCCCAAAATTGAGACATGGATTCCATCATTAATTAATATCCACCACACAATTATTATTGCCACCCAATCCAATGAGATATTGACCCATTTAAGGATCTCACCCTTTTAGGGATCAAAGTATAAATATCAAATGTACGTGTCTATGAATTAAATTAGGATTTAGAGCATAAGCACTCATAATAGCCATGAGGTATTAATTATCTTATAAGTCAGTATAAAGATAATTACCCCAAGTCGATCCTGTTTAATTAGGGATGGCAATGGGGTGGGTTCCCCGCCCCGCCCCGCCCCGCCCCTAATAGGTAGGGTATGGGGGGAGCTTAATAGGGTTAGGGGCGGGTATGGGGGAGGTTTTCAAAACCTGGGTCGGGGTCGGGTCGGGGTCGGGGTAGGGTCAAAAAACCCGCCCCCGCCCCGAATATACTTGTATTTATATTTTTACCCCTCAATAGTTATGTGTATTACCATTTAAAAAAAAAACTGCACTATTAAGGAACTAATTGGGGAAGTTAAAAAAAACTGCACTATTAGAGAAAAAAATGCATTAAAAAAATTGCTTTTTCAATTTGTGTACCAAAAAAAAAAAAAAAAAACATAATCGGGGCGGGGCGGGGCGGGGTCGGGGACCCCGGGGGCGGGGAGAGCACTATGCGGGGCGGGGCGGGGGCGGGGGGAGGGTTTACTGAAGCGGGGCGGGGGCGGGGTATGGGGGCCCCGTCCCATACCCGCCCCGTTGCCATCCCTATGTTTAATACACAAAATGTACCAGCATGGTGAGTTGAAACTATACCGTTTCCCGCAGTCAAGACAAACCTACTACAACACCATGCTGCAGTCCTACCGATGGTGTGTCCAATCCCATCTAAGACTGTAAACCAAAATCTTACGTTCTATAATATCTGATGGCCTGATCTTCCGTGTGTAAGCCGAACTCTACACACCAAACCACCTACTATATAGAATGAGAGACACACATTAAATAAATAATATAATACAAACATTGCCCACACAGATTCTCATAAAAAAATGGATTGACTGATTTTATTAAATGAATAATAAATCAACTTCATAAAGCATGGCTTTTAGTATATATCCCTAACACTCCATTCATGTCCTCACCATTAGATTCCTAAGTGGTAGTTAGCCCAAACCTTCTATGAAGGCCTCACCCCTCAAATGTGAAACACAGTTGATGCTATTTGTATGGGCATATTCCTTCAAAAAAAGTGCGGATGAAGCATGGACTATATTTGAAACATTAAGTGAAAATTCCATTCATCAGGTTACGTCAATCCAGGCATAAGCCGCTCCCACTAGTGGAGCTAAACAGGGAATTGGAGTTAGGAAATTCGATTGATATGTCTAGCTTGGTAAATGAGTTGTTGATCTCGTCAGAATCAAGATATAAAAGTATACTCTACTTTAAAAGATTTGAAGTGTGGAAGTAGAGGTCAAACCCACAGAGATTGAAATATTAAAACACTTTAATTTTAAAACCTAAACCTAGTTAATTAAGAAATAATTTTAATTTTAATTAAACTAAGAAACTAAGGAAATAAATCTAACTATGAAAGCAATTAAAAGTTATTTTGATAAATATGTATAATGAACCTATGATTGCAAATCTACCACTAGCTTCAAAATAAGGGTATCTATGCATTCGATTAACTTATTACGTTGGATGATAATGGAGAATCGTAGCTACAAGCCCGATTCCTCCGTTAAGAAGATAACTACGATTCAAGCCTCAACATAATTCATCTTCGGTTGGCACGAAGTGTCTCACACTAAACTAGGTGCACACTCCGTCTTCCCTAGGCATGAACTATTCGACTACTTGATATCACAATTCAAATAAACACCATTACATGTAAATAATATATACAAGCACAACAAATATAGACTATTGAGCACATCACATCCAAAATAGATCTAAGATAAGAATAGATTTTAAAAGAAACGATTTAATTCAATGAAGTACAATTTTACTATTCAAAATCCTCGAAATATGTAATCATCATCCATATATAATAAATCTAAAAGAAAAACATAAATAACATCCTATTACTTGGCTAGTGTTTCATTGAAACCCTAGATATCGGTCTAGACAGCTATAGAATCAAAAATTGGCAAGAGGTTGATGATTAAAACCCCAGATATCGGTCTAGACGGCCATAGAATCGAAGATTGACAAAAGGTTGATGGAGGAGGCCATGGGAATCCTTGGTCTTTTTCTTCTTCTTCTTCTCCTTGCGTCTCCCTCTTTAATGGCTGAAGTTTTAGCTATTGAAGGATGTGTATTATTGTGTAACCCCCAATTTGACTTAAAAGAGGATATATATATATATATATATTTGGAGCAAGTTTTGGAAGCTTTCTTAAACCTAATCACACTAAAACTGCTTTATTTACTCTTCTGGACGTATTCAGCCAATTCGGATCACATAGGGCTCTTCAGTACATCAAAATACATTTTTTTTTATATCTTTTTAAGGGGTCACTCGTGCGGGCCACTCGTGCACAATCCCCAAAATTGCACGAGCTGGCCACTCCAGCGATGACCATTTTCGAGCATTTCTCAGATTTTTTTCAGATTTATGGACCGATTGTATAATTGCGATAACTTTTGACTCGAACCTCAGTTTGACTCGCCGTTTGCGGCCACGCGTCTACAACTTGAAGATCTACATTTAATATCTCTGGAGAAATTTCTAAAATCCAAATATTGCTTGTTAAAAATACCATTTACCGAGGCTGCTACTATCTCTAGCTTTCATCGGAATCATATTTTGAGCACAAATATTGTCCAAAGCCAATAATCATTGGATTTTAGTACATTTTCACGTTAAAGCTCCAAAACCTATAAAACATAGAATACTTATTAAAAACAATGAATAACCAAATGAAGTGGTCTAATAAAGCGTATCGTCAGAACTATAAATGGGAACTATTCGTCGCCGATCAGTTGTCTAGGAAATTAGACCAGATTCAAGTTGGTCAATTGTCTACTCCATCCCCCATTGGAAATTCCGCGAAGACCTGTGCTCTCTACTTTGATCCATCTCACAATGTTTTCTCATGTCATTTAGCTTCATAGTTCCCCGAATTCGTTCAGGAACAAGCGAATGCCATCCAATAATTTCCTACACCGATTAATAATCCATATTCAAATACTTACAATCCAAGGTGGAGGAATCAACCTAATTTCTCTTGGAATTCATAAGCTCCTAAAAACCAGTTTCTTCCACCTAGGTCAAATTTTCAAAACACTTCTAATTTTTGACCTAATCAAAATCAATACCAAAATCCTTCTCCTCCTCATAATCCCCCAAGAGACCTATCTTTCGAGGAGAATGTGTTGACGGCTCTTAAAGGTATAGACACCCAGGTTTGGTCACAAGCATAACTAGTGGACTCTCATACCCAATTCATTCCTAAGTTTGAGTCCCAAATGGGATAACTAGCTAACACACTTCATCATAGGGATAAAGGTAAGCTACCGAGTGAAGTGGTTGATAATCTTAAGAGTCAAGGTAAATTCAGGGTAGAAGGACACAATCATGAACAAGTCTGTATCGTTTCCACTTGGTTCACTACCCATGAGGAAGAGGTTGTAGAAGGTCCTATTGATGTTAGAAAGGACATAAGGAATGTTTTGGTTAAAGAGATAGATAAAGTTAAGAAGCACCTTGAGAAGGACCAACATCCTTCCACATCTAGTACACCTATCACGACACCATATGTGCCTAGATCCCCGTTTCCACAGTGTCTAGATGCACCATCCCCTTTTGCAAAGAAGGGTGCTAAGTCTAAGGATATCCTTGATGTGTTTAAGCAAGTTAGAATTAATCTTCCTCTTCTTGATGCTATCAAGCAAATCCCTGCATATGCTAAGTATTTGAAGGACCTTTATAATCATAAACACAAATCTCAAAGTCTTGTTTCCAAAAAGGTATTACCCACTGAGCAAGTTAGCTCTATTCTACATTGCACTACTACTCCTAAGTACAAAGATCCCGGTACCCCTACCATTCTTTGTTTTATTGGAGACCATTTAATTAATAGGGCCTTTTTAGACTTAGGGGTTAGTGTCAATCTTTTACCTTTGTCAGTGTACAAATAATTAGGTTTGGGGGAATTGAAACCCACTAAGGTTACCTTGCAGTTAGCTAATAGATCAATTTAAAAACCTCGAGGTATTATTGAGAATGTGTTCATCAAAGTAGATAAGTGTTATTTTCCATTTGACTTCTTAGTTCTTGATATTGAACCGGTACTTAATCCTACGAACCATGTTCCACTCATTTTAGGTCATCCTTTCTTAGCCACAGCTCATGCTCGTGTCAACTGTTGAACTGGGCTCATGAAGGTATCTTTTAGAAATAAGAAGGTTAAGTTAAATGTCTTTCATGCTGTCGAACAACTTTTTAAAGATGATGAGTCTCCATGTTATGTACTGGACATGGTGAGTGAAGAGGGTGAACTTGAGAGAAGAACTAAGGCAGGTGAAACAAATGCTATAGTGAGTGATAATCGGATGAATCAGAGTCACTCGAACCCTAATTAAGAATTTACTAGAAAGGTAAAAAAAATTAATTTGAAGTTAATGAAGGTGAATTAACTGGAGAATTAAGCCAAGCTAACAGATACCCCATCCTAAAAGTTGGTATCCATCTTGTCTTTGGTCATAAAAGGTCAATATTTCATCCACCGTAGGTTTTAAGCTTCGTCGTATCTAGCTAAGGACATTAAAGTTAGCGCTTATTGGGCAAGTGTCGTTCTCTTAGTTTTTATTCGTTTTGTTTAAGTCCAAGTGCTTTTATTTATTTTATGTTATTTCATTTTGTTTAAGAAATTGTTAAATCGAGTCTAGGTTTAGAATTTTAATTTATCTTCAGCACTTTTTGGTTGTCGTTATTTTCAATGGACATTAAGCCACATTGTGCATTGTGCATATTTAAATCTCTTGGTTATTATCTTCTATTTGTTTGCTTTCCATTAAAGTGATGACAGGTGGATAGTGACTCCTCTTGGAGCTTTGATTTTTACTATAATAATTCTATATGTTCACCTATTATGTGATTGTCATTGATGCGGTAACACTATTTTAGTTATGCTTATGCTCTTTTTTTTTCCCTTTGTTTTGTTGTTTCATTGCGGACAATGAAAGGTTCAGGTTTGGGGTGGACACTCACATACATATATGCACAAAAGTTTTAAAAATAAAAAATAAAAAATTGTGCAAAGTAAACAGTGTTACCTAAATTTTTGCAATTACATATCAAATACCCCCCATTATCAAGTAGAAACTGTATAGAAATACGTGCTTTAAGTATGTTGTTCAATTAAAACTAAGTCGTGATTCGTGGTTATGAGTGTTGTGTTGCTTAAAGCATAGTCTATATTATGGAATTGCACGCTCATATCTAAAGCATAATGCATAGTCCAATAAATACTTGTTTATTGATTGGTGTTTAATATTGCATTCTTGGCATCATGTCTAGCTCATATTGTATATGTTATATCACTATTCTGAGAGTTTTAATGAATAATTTGCACCTTGTTCTTCTTCTTGTTTTCCCCTTTTTGTATAATAAACCCCTATTTTGTAGGATTTGGAAGCATTGTATAGTGTGGAATCATTAGCCTTTGGTTTTGGACTCAAAAAGGGGAAAGAATCACCAACTTCAAGACCGGATCAATCTGGCCTTTCTTGGCTGATCGACCCGCAACAAGGTCAGAATCTAGGAAGCTTCTGTTTGAAGAGCGGATCGAACTGGCCTTTTACCTTGGATCGATCCGTGGTTTTTAAAGCAGCTACTATCTCGTATAACAATATCGGATCAATCCGGCAATTTGTCGTAGATTGATCCGCGATGCAGATTTTCAACTTCCTTTTTATTACAAATGTGTCATTTTGTAGTAGGGGTATAAATAGTTAGAGATAGATTTTTATTAGGGTATCTTGTGTTTTTGTAAGAGAAAAATAGTAGTCTCCCTTCTCTTTCCTAGGTTTTGGTTTTTTTAATACTCTGTATTTCATTGTACTTTTATACCATGTTGATACAAATAAGATTCAGTATACTTGTATTTACATTTCCTGTAATTTCAGTTTAAATTGATCGAGCAAGCTTTGAACGATCGAGAGTTTCATTTCTCAATCGATCGAACCTACTTCGATCGCTTGAAACTCTGCCGACTTGAATTATGACATGGAATCCTTTCTCAAGCTATTGAACCCATCTCAATCAATCAAACCTTGACCGACCTGTTCTCAATCGATCAAACTCGATCGATCGGTATTATTAGTATACGCAGGGTTGTTACCTGCACCCTCCCCCTCCCTATATATATGTTGGTTTTGGGTGTGTGTCTGGGTTACTGAGTTTTAGAGGGAGAGATATATAATTATATATATGCACACTTATATATTACATATAGGATATATATACATATACACACAAATACTCACACACACATCTTCTGGGACTGGAAGAAGAAGGGGAAGAGCAGAAGAGGGATAAAGAGAAGAGACAGAGAAAGAGAAGGAGAAGGAGAAAGAAGAGAGAAAACTCACCGAGAGGACCCGCGAGTACCCCGAGCTCACCGACGTCACTATTTTTACCAGTGAGTGCTTATACTCACTTAGTAGCGTAGATATGTTCTGCATATGTGTTGCAGGAAGAAAGAATAGACCCCGAATGTACACGGGAAGTCTAGTTTAGTATGGGAAGAAAACCAACTTACAATCGATCAAACTAATTTTGAACGATTGAACACAGATCAATCTCGATCGATCAAACTTACTTCAAGCGATCAAACTTTAATATTCTCAATCGATCGAACTTAGTTCAATCAATCGAACTTTACTTTTGTCAATTGATTAAAAGGACTTAAATCGATCGAACTTGACAGAATGTTAAATGTTTAGTTTGTTTATATCCAATAAACTGTTAAGATGTATATTATCATGTGTTGATTGGTAGAAGCGGTATTGGAATAATACACACGTGGAATAATGGACTTAATGCATTAAAACAGTGGGACCAATTATATAATGATGGTATAATGATGTTAATCTAATTGAGAAGCCGACGTGTATAGTAGTGGGTCTATCGACCACAAAGGTCGATACTATTTATGATTTATATGTGGAAAATGCAATCACGAAGATCGTATAATGTGGGTTGTAGTATGCTTATATTGCCTTAGTCCACGGGAGAGACTAAAGGGATATATTAGTAGGTATCACTTTAGTCCACGGGAGAGGCTAAGGGATATATATTATGGAAGCAGATGTGAGGTTGTGGTTACCTATATTGCCTTAGTCCATGAGGGAGAGTAAGGGATATACTAGTGGGATCATCTTAGTCCATGCTAGAGACTAAGGGATATAGTGGTGACATCGCTTTAGTCCATGAGAGCGACTAAGGGATATTTTGGTGGTATCGCCTTAGTCTATGGGAGAGACTAAGGGATACATAATTATAGGAATGGTAATGGGCTAGCATGGTCCGATAGAGGCTAACAGAATGTCGTCTTAGTCCATGACCGAGACAAGAGAGATCTGACAAAGACTAAGGGCATGGTCACGTTAGTCCAAGACCGAGTCTGAGGGTTATACTAATGTTATCATCTTAATCCATTAGAGGCTAAAGGAATATTACCTTAGTCCATGGCCAGGATGGGAAGTCCGAATAGAGGCTACAAGAATATGTCACTTTAATTCATGACCAAGATTAAGAGGGATACATCATGAACTTAGTCCAATAGAGATTAAATGAATATTACCTTAGCCCAAGACCGAGTCAAGAGATCCGACGGAGGTTAAGGGATATGTCACTTTAATAATTATCGAGATTAAGAGGGATACATCATGAACTTAGTTCGATAGAGATTAAATGAATATCACCTTAGTCCATGAATGAGACGAGAGATTCGATGGAGGCCAAGTGATATGTCACTTTAATCCATGATCGAGACTAAGAGGTATACGTTACGAAAGGAGTTGTGATATTGCTAAGTGTTGTGGTAATGCTGAATGCAGTTGTATGGTGTAACTAAGTACAATGGTATAGCAAAGCTGAGAGCTGTAGTTGATCAGGACTGTGTGCCGTATTATATCAAGGCGGGTTGGCCAAAATGTTAGGACATGTGTCAGTGTTTGATAAACCATAGGCATGGGACTACGTGTTTGATTAATGTTGACCCAAAGGTCTATGTTATGTTTGAGATGAGATTGGGACGATGACCATGAGATTGGGATGTTCGTAGAAATATATTGAGTTGGTGCATTCATTAATGCGAATGATGAGATGATTGTTAATGATGTTGTTACTCATATATATCGCGTGTCTATAGATACTCTGTTAGTATTTGCATTCACTCAGCTTCTATAGCTAATGGTGTTTATGCCACTGGATATTCGACGTCCAATTGGCCATGGTTATGAGTATGTAGGGGACACATACATGGATAGGGGCTACGAGGATGGAGCCTATGATGACGGAGGCTATGCTGGTACTGACTACTACGCAAGCTGAAGATATGGAGCTTCGCTGTAGATAGTTTATGCTTATGTTTTTAGAGACTATTGTAATAGTTAAGTTTGTAATTAGCATATGTTGCTGTAATACTTTATTTATGTTTTTGTAAACACTCATGGTTTTGTAATAGTTTGGTATTAAACTCTGATTATATATCAACCTTAGAACTTTTCAATGAGTGATTTGAATCATTGCTCTGATGGTTTGACTTTGGTTATAGACAATATGGTGACTTTCAACTGTCATGGCCTACAGGTCCAAAAAGGAATTTATTTTCTATATTTTGCTACTGTGGGGCGTGATAGGATTTTTGGTATCCGAGCCTAGTTTTGGTGGTAGCGTTCACCAATCATTCAACATTTCTTGAGTTTGAACCTTAAGATTCCGTGAGATAGGGGTTGACTCTAAGTTTGTGTTCTAGAGATTATCTGTATGGAGTTTTCCCTTGCTACTAATGTGATAATAGTTATAACTATTATGTTTAGTTACGGATTACTTTATATGACTATTTTTGATTGGTGAGTAACCAATAGCTCCCTATAGGTAACCGATCGTACTGCATCGATGGCAGGAATGCCTACCCCAAATCGTCCCGCACAAATTGAAGATGCACCCCCAGCACCCCAGGCTGCTGATCCAACTGGATAGTTCGAAGCCTTTGTGCAGAGAATGGATTGGATCAACAACCCTAATATGAACAACGGTAATAATCATGGACCACCTTCAAGGCTAGTTGAGGATAGAATAGTGGAGCATTTTTTATCATTTTTGCCCGGAGAAGTTTGACGGAAATTCTGAGCCGTGGCAAGCAGAACAATGGCTCCAGGAGATGGAAGCAATCTTTGATACCCTGGGATGTAACGAGATCGAGAAGCGTTGACTGGCAATATTCCAGTTGACTTATGTGGCTACCAATTGGTGGGAATTGGAAAAGGCGACCGTAGGAGAGGACACTGCTGGAAGGATGCCCTGGAATACATTCAAAGGGCTGTTTTTGGAGAACTACTTTCCTCAAATGGAGAGGAATAAGAAGGAGAGAGAATTCATTGAACTAAGGCAAGGGAACCTTATCGCGAGGGAATATATAGTGCAGTTCGAACGACTGTCTCATTTTGCTCTTCATATGATCGATACCCCCGAGAAGAAGAATAGGTAATATCACCAGGGCCTCTCACTACCACTACAACGGATGACTCTAAATCATAAGGGTCAAACCTTCAAAACTATGGTAGGAATGGCAGTCGGTCATGAGGATATCAATGGTCAGGAGCAAGGACGCTTTGGAAATTGACCCCTACCCAGGAATAACCAAGGAATGAGGCCTCTGATGTGATTCCAAGGGAATAAGCACCACTGGACCGGCAAAAGGAAGCAATAACCTGCATTTCCTCATAACTACTATGCTATAAGTCAAGTACCTCCCTCGCAAGGACTACCTGTTGTCGCTAGAGGTAATACCGGTGGATGTTTTAATTGCAGAAAACCTGGTCATTTGGCGATGGATTGCCGAGCTGCAAGGAACTAGAATCGTCCAAAAGTTATCTACTACAACTGTGGTAAGCATGGCCCCATGAGTAAGAATAGCAAGACACTCCGTAGAGGATATAATGGACCAGCTGCTCAGGGCCAATGGATAGGCTCATATGAATGCTATCCTCCTAGAGAACGCTAGATTTGATGAGGTTGAACAACAGAACATGGAAGGTACTCTTACGTTATTCAGCACTCGAGTTAAAGTTCTATTTGATACTGGTGCTTTAAATTCGTTTATTGCTATCGGAATTGTTAAACTATTAGGTTTAGTACCCCAGGCGCTTGACATAGCCCTGAATGCGGTAACACTTTTGGGAGTAAACGTAAGAGTAGGAAAAGTGTGCAAGGACTATGCCTTAACCCTTGAGGATAGGATTCTTCTCGCAGACCTAATCATTTTGTCAATGAAGGAATTTGACATCATCTTAGGATTTTAATGGCTCATGAAGTATCGTGCTAAGTTGTATTATGCCAATAAGATGATTACCTTTTCGGTACTGTAGACACCTTATTTTGGTTCCTCCGTTTGACAGAAGGAACCCCGCCTCAAGAATAATCTGATGATTGGAATTAGGATTTGTGGAATGTCAGTTTTATGAAGTAGAACTCTGTGAAACACCGTGGCCGCCAAGATATGTTAGAATAACCTTGAGGAAGACTTAAGTACGTTATAAATCCAAATTAGAGACAAAAACCCAATTTAGGGGAGCTTTTTCACATGAAATGACAAAAAATTGCCTTTTACAGAGCAAAATCTAGACCTCAGGGTGGGATCCCAAGAACTCCCTTTACAAAATAGTCTTTAAATAAGTTAAATTAGTGACCCAAGCCATCACATTGGCCAAAAACCACTTAGGAGAATTTTTACCCTTTTTGAACCTCACAAGTTTGCTCCATCTTGGAGTCAGCCTCACTCTTTTGACCATAACTCAAAATCTACAAACTCTTTTTGAATGAGACCAAAAATATCTTAAACTAGACTTCCATACCTTTCCAATAGTATATTACAAACCCAAAAAGGATAATCGAGGCCAGAGAACAAAGTCCGGGAAGTCTGGTGTGAAAACACAACTTTCGGGCTGAGAGCCATGTGGGCTCTCAGGCTGAGTCCCATGCGGTACTCTCGAACTGCCGCATGGAAGCTATGAGTGCCACCATGGCTCTCTAAAACTTTAGATGTATTATGGACCCTTGATTTGACCCCAATCAGCGTGAAAATGCCCAAAATTGTGTTTTTTTTGTCCCACATCGCTTAACTATATAAGTTTCCCCCCAAAACTTCAACTATGAAAAGGGGTCTTACCCTTCCCATCCAATAAACCTCAAAATCCTAAGAACTAGAGAGCTCAAGGAAACCCCCTTGGAGGATTCCAAAGCACTCAAAGTTCTTTGGAAAGTTTAATCTTTTAGATTTTAGGGTTCTTGGAGTCTGCGAGGCTGGCGAAGCCCTGCAGAAGTATTCTGAGGGAAGTTCTTGAGGTAAGCCTTTCTTCTTCTTTGCTTTTTTTTTTTGCTTTATTTTCCTGTTTTGATCTTTAGATTTAGGTTGGATTTCTTGTTTATTTTTCGCATTCGTCATTTTTATTGCTTTAGATCTTTAAAGTTCTAGGTTAGCTTGAATTTCCTTGTTTGCAGTATCCATTAAAGTAGAGTTATCACAAGCAGAGCTACCCCCAAATGTTGTGGTAGCCAAAGCTGTGGGGTTGGTATTCAATCCATGGATTTCCGACCCTGGAGAATACGAAGCCTTAAATGGATCTACGAGTCTAGAACTAGGGCACTCATATAGGAATCATGTAGTAATCCATATTAGCTGGGATAGTAGGCTATCCATGCTATCCCTACTTTATCCATGCATAATAGTTAATTCATAACTAGTTTAATTCATGAATTAATTCATATCCATGTATCCATCCATACATACACTTGTACACTATCCTCACTTAGAATAGTAGGTTATCCACACTATGGATAACATTTAATTAAGCTTACACATGCATACTATTGCACATAGTAGTCATGTTTGGACATGCATGCATACTATCCATGCCATGAATAGTAGGATATTCTTGGATTATCCTATATATTATGCTTTATTGTCCTAACTAAGGTTAATTAGGATAATTGGGAATGCTATGCTATCCTGGGTAAGTTTTTATCATCACTCTTATTTACTACTTTCTTAGGATCACCTAGAAGCATGATTAGGTGGATAAAACACAAATTTTAAATTCCGTACATGATTACTTGTGCTTAGGATTCATGTTTTTCTAGGATTTTGAGTGCAATTTTCAAATTTAATTCATTTTTATTTCCTTTCGCATGCATAGGGATGCATAGGGGAGCGTAGCAATACGTTTAGTCCTCGAATTACTATTTTAGAATGTTCATTGCATGTAAATGTACAGTTTCTTGCACGATTTTTTTATTAGTTATTTATAACTTGACATAGGATTGCATTAGAAATAAATGAAACGGTCCACATAATGTCTAGTTAAACAACTTGAAAGATGAGTAGAGGCCCATATCACGATGGGGCGAGAGGGGGTGTTTTAGCACGATCTAGCTTCTTCATCTCTCGTACCTTAACCCTCGAACCGAGTTCTTTGGTGACGACAGGGCGGTGCTCTCTATCTACTGGACTTGATTGATTTAGTTTTCTTAGTTTCCTTTATCAAACCTAGTGGCGACTCTATTGGTGAGGATCTCTCTGGATTTAGCCTTGTGGGATAAAACATGAATTACTCACTCATGTAGCCTCGGATATAGATAATGGGCATTGATAGTTGCCTCGGGTTGGATAAAAAGCCCTATGGATTCACTACACCATATGGCCTCATTACTAACGGATATTTCCGTTGGAAAAAAGATTTCTAACGGATATATCCGTTAGTATTTTAGCGTTAGTAATATTACTAACGGATTTACTAACGGATATATTCGTTAGTAAAATTAATTTTTCTAACGGATATATCCGTTAGAAATTTAGTTACTAACGGTTGTTTTTCAGCTGATTTTAAAAGATTTGTATTAAATACTAACGGTTTGTCAACAATTTCTAACGGATATATTCGTTAGTAATTTAAAAAAAAAACAAAAAAAAAATTTACTAACGGAAATATCCGTTAGAAATATGTAGAAATCTAAAAAAAAAAAAATTTGTTTATATGCTTCCAAATTTTTATTTCTTTTTGCACCTAATTATAACAAGCATATTAATCTATACCAAATACAAAAAAAAAATAACAAGATTTATATCCAACACAACAAAAAATAATCTAAAGTAATCATCACAAGTAAAGCATTCATCCATATCTAACCAACATCTCTAATACTCAACACAACAAACATAATCCAAAATAATCATAACAAGCAAATAGTTCATATATGTCTAACAAAGTCTAAAATTTAAAGAGTTCCTCCATTCAAACCTAATCATAAGCAAAGAAAACCAATACATATAGAAAGGCCAATAAACTCTTTTCACCACCGTAGCTTCATCTTTTACTCATGGCGTCGCTGCTCTAAAAAACCTGTGTCAATAACCAGAAAGACAAGGAGAGAGACCTTAGATATATATATTTTTATCTATGTATGCATTTTGGGATGCTTATGTTATGTGCTAATGAAGGGATGAATGAGAATTTAACATGTTAACATCTCAAACAGATGGAATCATAGTGTGAACATTACTTGCTCTAAAATTAAACAAACAGAGAGGGGCAATTAGGATACAAGTTCTATGTTAACTATGCCAAAAAGCTTTGCAACCATACACAACGCAATTATTGACTCGATCCATCAGACCATAGATATATTATGAGTTCATCCACTTAGGCCCAAAAAGCCAATGTTGGCAGTGTATGATAAAAATGTGATGAACAGTAACAGTGGCATGGTTAAGAAAAAGGATTGTATCCAACATATATGAAATAATACTAATTCAAATAGCACTAGTAATTTCTAATTGATTGTCCGTTAAAACCAGGATAGCAAAAAGTATCTGAAAAGACAAAATATAACCAAAAAAAGATTCAAACATTTTCATTTTTACCCAACATTTTCATCTAAAAGATTCAAACCAAAGAGAAAATTAATTCTTTTTAACTAACATGCCATTTTCATTAACTTCTCCACACGTAGAAGCGTAGTTCATCACTATGAACTTGGATCCCAATCATTCATTTTAACAACTAAGTGCAGGAAGAAAGCACACAATTAGATCAAAGCCTTCTAAATGTAAGGCTATCGGTGTTTGGTGAACAGGAGCTTATTCAACTAAGGTACCAAATCATTTTCTTTTCACACTTACTTTCACTTCTTAAGAATTTCAATCTTAAATATACTATTGTTGTGCCACAATACCTTCTTGTATCTGTAACCAAGTATGTACAAACCATATTGGGAAATAAAGACTTGTACTAAACTCAAAAGATCCTCCAAATAATTAGAAAACTAACTACTACATGATCATAAATGGACAATCCAAGCATTTTAAAAAACTTGTTACTACAATGGAAGGAATTAAAAGAAAGTCAAGGGATGGTTATAAATAAGCCTTAAAGCAGAGAGTTAGATGTGACCATTGAACATGAATCAATGATCACACTCCAACATTACTACACCTTTTTTTTTTTTTTTTAACTTTGTCACTTTAATGGGGTAGCTACTATCTAGTTAAACAAGAGCTAGTTGACTCTAAAATTTTTCTTTTCATTTCTTTTCACCTCTACCATAATAGCATCCAGAGAATACTAGCATATCAGGTTCAAACCTAGCACATGAAACGTTTATTTGCATTAAAAAATGATAGATATCAAATCATATCCATCAAATTCTGGAAAATGAAAACTCAAATCTCAAGTGAATGGACATGAGAAAAATGATAGTGGATTGCTTAAGATGACTAAATGGCATGAGTTTATACTAATAAACATTACCCTTACACTGGCTCTATAGCCAATAATCAACGACGATGATACATATGAGAAGTCGATTCGCTGTCACTGACCTCAAAATCTGCAAAAAAGAAAAAAAATCAAATAATGAGGAGTGCGTGTGTGTGTGTGTGTGTGTGCGTGCGTGCGCTAGAATAGGGTATGTGTATGTGTGTCAAACAGATCTGGTACAGATCTAGATCTAGGGTGTGAGCATGTGTGAATTTTGTACCAAATCTGGTGTGTGTGTGTGTGTGTGTGTGTATGTGTGTGTGTGTGTGTGTGAGAGAGAGAGAGAGCCAACCAGTTCCGACGATGACAAACAACGGCGGCGGTGGCGACGATGACAACCGAATGAATATTAATTCATGAGTCCATGACGTTCAGCTAGCTTGTTTGAATTCAACCTATGAGATAGCAATCTTCAACTTTAATTCAACTAATCGAGAAATGTTGGGTAAAGAAGGAAGATATTTTATCTGCTGATAGTTAGTAAGACTGTAAGATTCAAATTAATAGTCTAACAATAGCAACTTCAACTTCTTCCCCGGTCACAAAGATAGGGAAAAAAATCCAATAGACCTAGAATGAAGAATAAAAGAGAACTGAATATTGAATATAGCATATTCGATTCCCAGGACTAGAGCAATAATAGCACACAGATGGCCTCACTTGGAGAAAATCCGTTTAATGTGTATCTTGATTGAATAAAAAAACCTTAAGTGCTGTTTCAAATTAACTTTTATTATTGAAGAACTTGGGTGTAAGATATTGTGGTTCACACAATTGTATATCTCATACATGGCCAAAAGTGAAGTACTATTGGATTCCATTTCACACTTTATCCATTGCTGTTCATGCACGGAGGAAAAAAATTATGAAAACAGCTTTAAATATTATTGAATAAATAGTTACAAGAAAAAGGGTAAGGGATCCAAGAAAATAATTAAGTTCACACTTAAGTGTTTGGAGCAGATGGTTGCTAACATGGTGTCAGAGACAAAGGTCCCATGTTCGAATCACGACTCCATTTATAAATACAATATATTCACGTGAATGGACCACCCATGAGGGGGACATGTAGGGTGACCTTCACGTGGATGAGCCCACTCAAAAGGAGAAGGGATCCTGCGCAGCTAGGTGGGGTGCTGCTAATTGGGCAGCACCCATGTGGCATTGGCATGACCACAATATTTTTTTTTTTTTTTTTTTTATAAAAAGAGAAAAAAAAAAATTATGATCCTAAATATGCTCATGGGTGCTGCCCAATTGGCAGCCCCAAATTGGCTGCAAAGGATCCTCAACCCTCAAAAGGGGCTCACACTTGAGGGGAACTATTAATCAAATAGTTAAATTACACCTCTCTCTACATCAAGCTTTGGGAGTAGATGGTTGTTAACAAATATACAAGTATATGCATATGTATGTATTTGTATGTGTGTGTATATGTATATGAACACATGGTCAATAACAAAAAAGAATAATTAACTCAAACCTCACCCTTTGAACTGAACATCAGCAACACACACAGCCCCAATTGGCAGCTCACAATAATTGCTGTCCAAAACAAAAATTATTCTGTAAATGAATACAATTACATATAAAGAAAATCAAAAAGGCAACCTACTAGACAAAGGGCATCTCCTGTAGTAGCTATGCTTAAGCAGATTAATTCTCATGACGGATAGATAGAACTCACAAGTGAACGAGAAAAAAAAAAGCACAGGAAACCCAAATCAAAATTTAAAAAAACTAGATCAAAACAGAGCCAACACCCTTACAAGAATATCTTTCTAAATGGAACCATTAAAAACCATTAACTTCATAGCTAGTATGCTAATGATCGTATGAGTGCAATCATTGCGTTAAAGGCACCCAATTAAAAATCCTTAATCATATCAAACTTCTACTAGGCCTAGGTCTTGACACCAAATGAGTTGAATAGTATGAAAATTTCGTAAAATTACAAATTTACTGCTCAAATTTCTTTGCACTTTGCGACAAGCTATACTACCATGGTCTCTTTTTAAAGTTATCTAGCTTGTTTGTGTAATGTGCCAGTAGCTAGCATAATTGCCCATTCAAACTCTTCCCAATTGATAAAATCTTATTTCTAGCATAAATATTCAAATTAACATAGTAGTACACAAAATAAAAAATAAAAAATCAAACTCACAGGAAAACATTACGATAAAAAATCCTTATAGTGTCCTTCATTTTGACTTCCACAATTTACCTATGGATTGACCAATGACTTACTATTCATTGTAGTTAATGTTGTGCTTTTTAATTGAAATTAAAAACATACCTTAATGATTATTTAGTTAAAAATATTGATCAATCAAAAGACAAAGTTGATTTGTTTACTTACCTAAATTTATCCACAACCAAAATCAACATAAAATAATCGAGTGGGGCTAAATTGAAAAGAAAGAATAAAAAGTGTGACTTGTAAAAAAAAATCCTCAAAAGATCTTACACAATATTTGGTACACAAATGCATCAATTTTGATCAATTTAGGATTCTTAAGTTGCCCAAAATATAATCGATCATTCACACAAGGATCGTCGGTATCACCCACACAAGGATCCAAATAGATATGTAATATTCTCAATGATATAGTAATTGTTGTGAGAATATGTCACTCAAAGATAGGATTAAAGTTATTAAAAAGAAAGATCTTTAATGTTGAAATCATATGGTAAGTGAACAATGTAACAAAAATTCAAAATCTTTAACTTGTGAGTCATCCACACCATAATCTTAAATCAATCTAATCAAAGGCAGAAGCAAAGAAGACTGAAATTAATCAGTCCCAAAAGACATCCGTTGAAAATCTCCTACAACAATTTAGGTGCAACACATGGCAAGAGAGTGTTTTACACACTCGTCCTAAGCCATTCACACTTTAAATTGATTCATAGAACGAGAAAAAAAAGGCAAAATAAAATAGGTAGAAAAGTTACCTCCCTAGTGTTTTTTTCCGATTGTTTTTGTCCATACTCAAACAACACGAGGGTTAAAATTTTCTCGAAAATCAGAAAAAACTCAAAAAACATCTTTTTTTTAAAAACTCGCGACACGAGGGAACAAGCATATACATTCACAAGACCCATTTTACACGCACATGGAATGTATTAGAGAAAATCATTTCATATAAGGGAAAAGTAGATACATTCAAGAACTCTTTAAGACCCAATGTCACACACAACTGGATACATTAAAGAAAGTAAATTGGGTTTGGTTTGGTTGCTACGAAAACTACAAAAATGATCTTAACTGAAGTTTCAAATGGTAAAGTTTTTTAATTGGGACCACTAAATTTAAAATCCCTTCCACACTAGAATAGCTTCAAATGAAGTTGGACAAATATGGTGTTAGAATAGCATCCAAACAGTGGAGTCATAGAGAGGGACAGAGAGCAGTAAATCGGGGAAGAAACCTTTTTTTTTTTGGAAACGCAAAGCATGAGTAGTACAAAGCAGTGTTAGTGTTACCACATAAATTTAGCGCAGAAACTCAAATAACACCCAGAATACCAAAGGAACAGCAAGGGGAAAAACGCAAATGATGACAAGGATTAATTTGCTGCAAACATAGTTCTACATACCAATACTCCGTTTTTAACGGGAATTTTAAAGTTATGTTCAGATTCCACCATAAGGAGGCACTAAATCATCATGAATACACTAAGAAATCAGTATGATTTTAGTGAGGTCTGTGAATTTATGATAAACCTTCTGCCATGTAATCAAAATATTGCCCTAATTGAACAAGATTGGTAGAGTATAAACAATACGAAAAATTAGCGAACCTAAGAAAACACTATATCAAAAAGGAAAAGACTTATCTGCCACACACAAGAGCCTAAAAACTAAAAGCCACAAAATTGAAGTAGGAAGACAGATCGAGATCTAGAAAGGATAAGATACCGTCTCCATGTAGTTTTGTTGAGAGAGAAAATGGTTGTAAAGCTTGTGTCGCCTTTGCCGAGCACACCTATTCATCGTCTCCATTTCAGATCCAAATGTGTACCAGTACAATCAATATACGCTTGTAAAACCCCTAAATCTGATATGTATACGTATATATATACTAGTTGGAGTCCTGCGCGTTGCGCAGGGAATTTAATTGTGTCGTTTCATGTGATTAAGTGGTTGTTAAAAGTGTATAATAAGATGTTAAAACAGTTAAATAGGAAATTGTAAATGTAACTATTTAATCTAAAACTCTTCTCACGGAAGAAGTTGATAATTCTGACTATCTTATAAATGAGTAGTAAATGTACCTAATAAAGCGCCACTAAAAATATATGACACAAGTAGGTATTTCCTCTAAAAAAAAAAGGGCATTACTGTGTTTGTAGGCCTTAATTGATATTTGAATACAATTTATAAATTCTGAATTTGAGGGAAGAAGTTGACCAAGATGTAAATATTAGTGAACAATTCATAATAGTTACTAAAATAGCCACTTTATTTGACATTTTAAATATACCAGAACTTAAATATTAGAGAAGAAGTTGACCAAAATGTGAAAGTAGTGACCAATTCCTAAATAGCCACTAAAATAGTCACTTTTTAAAACTTTTAAAGTGAATAATAAATATCCCAAAACTTGCTGACCTAAATGCAATTACACATATTACAATCTATGAATCCTAAATTTGAGAGAATAAGTTGAGCAAATTGTAAATATTAGTGACCAATTCCTAAATAACCACTAAAATAGCCACTTTTTTGACTTTTTATGAAGTGAATAATAAATATCCCAAAAAATATTGACCCAAATGTAATTAGACACAAATTGTTGATTAAAACCTCATTTGAGAGAAGAAGTTGACCAAATTATAAATATTAGTGATCAATTCCTAAATAGCCACCAAAAGGCCACTTTTGTTGACTTTTTTTTAAGTCAATAATAAATATCCCAAAAATTGTTGACCCAAATTTAATTAGACACAAGATTGTTGATTAAAACCTCATTATTATATTAAATAAAATTTCAAAAGCCGACTTGAATGTAATTATTTGTCCAAAATGACAGATTTACTCTCAGACAAATCAATATATCCTTACGATGTATAGATAGATATATGGGTAATTATGGTGTTGTGAAGGGCAAAAGAGGAAGTTCATATTTTTTGACGTGCTTGTTTATTCGTTTGTATAGTATAGTAGATATATATATAACATACATATATAGAAAAAAAAATTAACCTACAAAGAGTGATGACCTGAGAAAGGGACTCGATGTCTCTTCGAGGCCTGTAATGGAAGGGCGGTTGGTGGTCTCCATGTAGTTTTGTACGTGTTAGGATCTTTGTGTGGGAGAGAGATGAAGCAATGGGCATTGTTGTTTGGTCAGGGGGTTACTAGGGTTTATTTGGGGGGAGAAAAGGGAGATAGAGGGGAAGGAGATGGTGTTTGGATCTTGACTCTTGACTCTTACAATGGAGAGAGTCAGAGAAGAGATAAATGTTTAGGGAAAAAATATAGGGGAAAATCTTTGGCAAAACTCATTTAGGCGGGGTCTTTAGGCAAAACCCATCTGGACCCTTTATTTTCATTATTAGAAATCTTAGCCATCTATTTTGATTAACCACAGTTTGAATTTTTATTTACAAAAATGCTATAGCATTTTTCAAATTTTTGGGTTTTATTACAAAACTGCCACTGTATTTTATTTTTACAAAAAACTTTTCAATGCCAAGTAAATTACTAACGGATTTTTTATATTTCTAACGGATATTTCCGTTACAAATTTGTAACGGAAATATCCGTTAGTAATGCCAAAAATCGTCCGTTAGAAAAAGGGGCTTTTGGTGTAGTGATTCCAAAATACGAGTGATCCAAATCAGTCAGATCAGATCGGATAAAGGCTAATAAAGGGTGGTGAACCTTACTCGTGGTTGTTGACATAAGGATTGTAATGGGATCAATCAAGCGGGCTTAATCCCTTAATGCCCTAAGTTAGGTTTGGGTACCTACAATTGGCGACTCTGCTGGGGACTGAACTAAGAGGGTTAGACTCCAAAACTTTCAAGGTTCTTTGACTTTATACTATGAGGATATCACGTGCATTAGTTTTAGGAAACTTGGGAGGACCAAAGCTGAGGGGTCTGTAGCCTGTCAGATCCTCTCTGCAGAGGACTTCCCTGCCCTAGCACGTACCTAATGGTATAAAAAGTAGTCCACGTACCACACCAAACTCTGTAATGGGGGGCATATAAGACTCTCGCTAGGGGACCCTTTTTGACTCTATCCACCCTGATGCATATAGTAGCCATAGAGCCAATCCTTTAGGGTTTGACCTATTAGGACAATGTGCGCACATACATCTTACTTGCCCTCTGGGATTACTTGACATGATAGAAAGCCTACACGACATGTGATACATAGCCCTGTATAATGCCCAAGGCATTCTATCCATGTGAAATGCTCGCCACATGATATAGGGATGGTTTGCCTATGTGTTATACCGGAAGTATGTGCTGCGAGTTCGTAGGACTACAAATTATAATCTTTTTGCGTCCTATTTGCTAGAAGTAGCCCTGATTAAACCTAGGCAATCATAAACCCTATCATACATGAGATTCTAAGCATAGAATAGCTAGTGTGACATTGATTATGATGGCTACGGGATGAGAAGGGGTACTCGATGATGAGACTAGGACTTTTCTGGCTATATGTTTATTCCAAGTTTGATTTCTTCGTATGAGCATGCATAGAGTTGAGAGAGCCTAAAATGGAAAGATAAAAAAAAAAAAAAAGAAGAGAAAATATTTCCAATTCCAAAAGGGAGGCACAATCATTCTAGGTTTAAACGAGATTGTTTTTAAATTGAAATTGTAGAGAGACAAGTGAACATAACTCCAAAGAAGACTACAAGCACACCTTTTTGGGTCCATCCCTCTAGTTCAGGAAGATTAGTCCGCGCTATAGACACAAGGGTACCGATGGCTGAGGAGCAAGAAAGAATACTACATCTAGAGGATACGTTGGCTCGTCAGGGGCAGCAGTTGTAACTTTTCATAGACCGTTTGGGCCAAACTACCATGAATCTACAGGGCCTACCTATTCTTGATCCACCACCTCCACCTCCCATTGCACCTAAGGACCATGTTGACCAGAATCCTTTTAAGGAGGAGGATTGGTTTAATGATGGTATACGTGAGGATCTCGAGATGAAAATGAAGGATAAGTTGGACCGCTTAGAAAGTGTAATGAGGAAATCCCGTGGAGTTGATGACTATCTCCTAGACCTTGAGGGCTTCTTCGAACCTTCAAAGATCAAATACCCCGAGAAGTTTAAAATGCTTGACCTAGAAAAGTTTGATGGGATCGGGAACCCCAAGAGCCACTTAAAGATGTATGTCACTACCTTGAGACCTATGGGGTTGGAGAATAAGCACCTGGCTCAGTTATTCTCACGATACTTATCCGGAGGAGCCTTACAGTGGTTCCTAGCTCTTGAATCTTCTAAGACTTGTCTGTGGGAGGATATCGTGACCAAATTTATGAAGTAGTATGCCTACAATACTGAGTTAGATGTTACCATCCGAGACCTTGAGACCACTAGGTAAGATAACCGGGAATCTTTTGCCACATTCTTGACCCATAGTAGGAAGAAGGCTGCCAAAATGGAAAATAGGCCAACTGAGAAAGAGCAAGTCCACATGATCATTAAGAATCTGTAGCCCACCTATAATGAGCGCATGTGCTTCATGCCGATTACCACCTTTGAGTAGTTGTTTGACGTAGGGACCAAGATAGAAGATACCTCAAGGGATGGGAAAATCAAAAAGGAAGAAAATAATTCAAGAAGGAAACCTACAGGAGGAAACTACGATGCCGAACCTGATATCAATGTCCTTCACCAAAACCCTAGCCAAAATTCCTACCCGAACCCCCGAGTTAACAATCGCTCTAGAACCTTCACTGTCCTTAACCTACCCTTGTCCACCATACTGGACTGACTCATCCAAAAAGGCCACCTTAAGCCCTTAGATCCAAGCCAACACCAAATCCAATCCCACCAAGATATAACCCCACTAGATACTGTGCCTATCACCAAGAACTAGGCCATTCCACTGACCATTGCACCCAGCTTCGCCATGAAATCCAAGACCTTATTGACAACAAAGTCATTACACCCCCATCCACTTAACCTAATATCACCTGAAATCCGCTACTAAATCACTGTGCTATGCTACCACCCCAGAATATCAACCTTATTAGCCTTGATCTTACAAGCTATAACCTGTCTATATACATCACCCCTATAACTGACCCTGAGACTGTGGTTATCCTCCCAAAAGGTGTTAAAATTTATAGTATAAGCTATGGGGAAGAACTAGACTTCTTGGAAGATGATGGCTATTTTAAAAACGATGATGAGGCCGACCTTTTCTTCTTGGAAGAACTAGACCTTGGGTTGCAAGAAATCAAGTAGTGGGATGTGGAGTCTCTCAATGACTCAATATGGTTGAACCCAACGAAAGGCTTGAGGTTGCTGACTATGACTGGATGGAGAATGTGGACCACATGTCTATGAGCAAATTGTTTGGGGGATTTGGACTTAAGGATGGCTATGAGGATGCTAATGAATTGATGATGTTGGAAACTACTCTTGAGCATGGATGGTAGTGGACTACTTAACGAAGAAGAGTTTTTAAATAAAGTGTTCTTGATACACATATGGCATCAAAAGTTTATTGTAGAAGAGACTTCATATACAAATTAGAGTATTGAGAAAGTTCATAAAATGTGCTTGGATTATTACATTTCTAAACTCCAAATGAAAATAAAAAATTGTCACTCTATTCAAAGAATCGAAAAAGATTTTTGTCTAAGCTCTAAAAAGCATACTCAAAATGAATGCCAAGTTTCTTCCAGACCCATCCATTTTCTATCCGATACCTGTGTCTAATCCCACCTTTTGTTAAATGAGACTGAAATTGGTGCCTAGACTAAGGAGTGAGATTTATTCAAAGCTATGGTGATCATGTGGTATAATGCCTTTGCTTAAGGAAAAAAAATTAGAAAATAAAAAGAAGTATATAAAAAAATTTGTCCATTCGGGAAAACTTCTCAGATCTCGAAAGTTATCGATGAAATAAAGAAATAAGCGTGTCAATACTTACTTTCCAAAACATGTGGACTCGGAGAAGGGTAGAATAGGGATGGTAAAAGAGAGAAAAGAAAAGAAAAAAATAGAGAAAGAAAAGAAATAGAAGGGAGAAAAGAAAAGGGGTGGATGAGAATGCAAAAAAAGATAGAGAATGACAAAAAAAGGAGGAGAAGAGAGGGGAAAAAATGAAGAACCTATAGGTCGATATTGACTATTGCAGGAAGTGGATGCCAGAAATGCGTCTTATTCCTTGGTAGAAAGAACAGAAGGACCGTAGATTGATATTGACTATTGTGAAAAACTCAAATTCTTTGGAGATAAATATGATTAGATGACACAGATATTGATAAGTGGAGAGGTACAAAGATTTGAATTGCATGGATGAAACAAAAGAAAAATAATAAAAAATGAAGCTTGCTAGGATGAAAACCCGGAAGGGTACCTAGGCAAAAGTTAGAGCAATAAAATAAAATAAAATAAAATAAATAATAGAAAAATCTCGCTAGGCTGAAAACCCAAAAGTGCTTCTCGGCAAAAGTTAGAGCGAAAAGAAAAAAAAAAGAGAAAGAAAGAAAAAAAAAATAAGGTGAAGGCGTTATACCATAATCGAACCGGTGCTTACTAAGATGGACCTAATCTTGAAAAGCTCTGAGCACCAGTCTTGACCTTAACTCTGAGTTTAAATCAAATCAGCTCAAATCTTGTACTGTCAAATCTCTCTTGAATCTAAATGTGATTGAGATTGAAATTCATCAGCTTGACCAAACTTAAAAGATCACTATGCCTAGTATCGTAAGTCTCATGCCACGATTGAACTACGTTTGACCTGATTCCCAATAGGAGATACGTAGGTAACCTCTCGAAATGTTCGGTCTTTCCCATACTTAAGTCTCATCTCTAGAGTTTTGACTTTATTAAAACCCCACTTCTCACTCTCGACATTATCCTAGCCCTATTCTTGCTTGGAACTATGTTTGACCGAATTCCCACTAGGGGATATGTAGGCAACCTCTCAAAAGGCTTGGTCTCAGCCATTGACCTAAGACCATCTGCCCTTCACACTAGGGGCAAGGCCCCCCTTTGAAATCTTGTGTGCTTGCTTTGCCCCTATACTAGGGGCAAGCCCCATCATGGACTTTAAAGTCAATTATGTGACAGATAAATCCCTAGTCGAGGAGTATCTTTTGATTTCATACTAACCCATGCACTCAGTCCTCCATATAAGAGGCAAGTCCTGACACTGAAATTCATAACAATTGTAAGGAAGGGCAGGCCTTTCACTCCGTGGGTTTAGTTTGAATTCGTCACCCATTGATTTGCACACAAGGGGCAAGGCCCTCTACCACCCGTTCTTTCCAATCGAGTCCAACCTCTTGTCATACACAAGGGGCAAGCCCCCTACTACCCGTTTTGTTCAACCTAGTCCAACCCCTTGTCATACACAAGGGGCAAGCCAAGTCCAAGTCCCTTTTCATATACAAGAGGTAATGTTATTCTAATGTGATGTCTTCATGTTAGTTTAGATGGAATCGTATTTCGCTCTTTGATTAGAAATGAAAGTTTGAGGTCGTAAAGTAGAAAGAGTAAAGAGTGGATTACGAACATGATTAAGGAAAATTTTCAATCCTTGAATTTATGCATGAAGTCTCATCTCAAAGAATTAGGAGAATAGAAAAAGAATAATCCAGATCATGCACAAGGTACATCACTCGCAATAAGGCACTACCAAACCAAACCAAACCAAGCCTTGTGTCCCAATCAATTGGGGTCGGCTGTCTGAATCATTTTTCTCCATTCTGCATGATCAAGAGTTTTATGCTCATTTAAATTATATATATTCATATCTTGTTGCACTACATAGTCCTAAGTCAGTCTAGGTCTGCCTCTCCCTCTAACCACTACAGGCACTACGATCTTATCACTCTTTCGCACAGGTGCATCTACAGGTCTTCGTTGCACATGGTCGAACCATCTAAGTCTATTCTCCCTCAACTTATCCTCAATATGTGTCACTCCTATAGTCTCTCGGATGTACTCATTTCTAATTCTATCTTTCCTAGTCTTACCACACATCCATCTTAGCATCCTCATCTCCGCTACACTCACTTTGCTAATGTGTTGTTTCTTAGTTGCCCAACACTCTGTCCCATAGAGCATAGCTGGCCTAATAGATGTCCTATAAAATTTTCCTTTCAATTTTGCTGGTATTCTCCGATCACATAATACTCCAGAAGCACTCCTCCACTTAAGCCAGTCCACTTCAATTCTATAGGTCACGTCATCACCAATCTCTCCGTCTCTACTGATCATTGAACCTAGATAGAGAATTTGGGATCTCCTGATCTTCGATCTTCACTGCTTCGTTGTCTCTACTTCCACTGTTGCTAAAAGTACATTCCATGTATTCTATTTTTGTCTTACTTATCTTTAGCCCCTTAGTGTAAGATTTGATTATTTTTAGTGTCTCTGGTTGAGTTTTAAATTCGAGTTTGAGTCGGAGTCATAGACTTTGAAGTTGTGTCGTGAGCAATAGGATAAGAATATTTGATGTATAAGATAAAGAAGGAGTCTATGAGGATCTACATGAGCCTCTGAAATGAGTCATGTTCACAGCATTGTTACATCATCAAGCATGAATGTCTAAACTAGGGGCAATGTTCATGTCTCTCAGATTTCATAAATTTAATCCCCACGATTTCAAGATAATGATTGTGTAATGCATATGTGGTTCGTCTTTACTGGCTCCACAATATTTCCCTTTTAAGAGTAGTTTGCCTTTACTGGCTCTACATGGTTTTATGATTGAACGGGTGTCCGCCTTATAGCATGACGATCTTATTGCATATTCATTTTCATTTCATGCACCACACTCGTTGTTTGCCTTAAATGGCTTAACGGTGTGCTTCCTAAAGAGTAGTTCGCCTTCAAGGCTCTACATGTTGATTGAGAGGGTAACCCCCACATTTATATATTGATCACATTGCACGTGAATATGAATCCCCAGCAGAGCAATTATCCCCATTAGCGTTGCATTGCATTAGTCTTCGAAAATCTCCCGCATTGTTGCATTGATTGTGCTGAACATGCTTTGAGTTGTGCATGGTGTCCATAGTTCACCTTAAATGACTTTGAAAGTACCTTTTCCCCAACAGAGTGATGTCACATTTATGTTCAATTCCTTAGTAGAATAGTTTGCCTTTTAGGGTCTGTTATTGAGTGGTTACTACATCTGTACATTGATTTCAGCGTCTCTTCTAAGCCATGCTTTGCGTTAGCTATTCATGCCATCTATGCTATCTATCATCCATGCTTTCTATGCTCTCTACAGATCCACACTTTCTTTGCTCCTTGCAATCCACGCTCTCTATAAATTTATGCTTTCTTAGCTCCTTGCAATCCATGCTCTCTACATTTATCCTCATTTATATATATATTTGTTCTCTGACCTTATGATGTCTGCACCATATGCACTCTTATTATCTTAGCATCTCTACACATCCTACCTAGCATGACATGCTTGTAGGGAGATCTCATCATCTTAGCCTCCGCTATCTGCTCTCATCGCCTCTACACTCCCTACTTAGCATGAAGTGCTATGTACAGAGATCTCATCTCTCTACATCCCATCCTACGCTTTCTACCCTCTGCATCTCTGTGCACAGAGAACTCTGCATCTCAGCTCTCTACATCTTAGCCTCCGATTTCTGCTCTCAGCATCTCCTCACTCCCTACCTAGCATGAAGTGCTATGTACAGAGAACTCTGTATCTCAACCTCTGCTCTCTGCTCTCAGCATATCTGTACTTCCTACTTAGCGTGAAGTGCTCTATAGGGAGATATCTTCATCTCAGCCTCAGCTCTCCACAAATGCTCGTGATGTTCATCGTAACTAGCTCATCACTACGTCTTTTGGGCATAGTTCACCTTAAGTGGCTCTATGGACCCTTTTTGTCTCCACCTAGCTCTCGCGAAGAGCTACGCACGGAGATGTCACAATGCCCTCGATGAGGCACCCTTGCATTGTCCGTAATAAGACACCCTGTTGAATCGTCTGTGATAGGACACGCTGTTGAATCACCTGCGATAGGATACCCCATTGAATCATCTATAATAGGATACCCCGTTGAATCGTTCGAGATAGGACACCCCATTGTGATCATCCGTGGTTCCAAAAGAAACAATCCCTGAGTATCTCGCATGTTAGAATTAGTTTGAGTCTCATATCATTCATTGTGTTTTACTTGAATTATTTCTTGCATGTAATGTGCTCATTGAAGTACAATTGGTCTGATTTTATGTGAAGGAATACGTAGGTAGCTCTTTTGAGCACGACCACTTGATTTTTGAGGTTTTCTTTGTGTGCTTGTTGGTATGTGTTTTAATTTTCTCAATTTTTTTCTTGAAGTCTTCCATACTCACTAAAAGGTTTTTACGCATGCTTTGACATTACCTTATGACAAGCATTGCTTGCAAAGCTCTGTCAAAGAGGGGCAAACTGTAGACACCCTATTTTAGTTCGTCCGTTCGACAGAAGGAACCCTGTCTCAAGAACAATCCGATGATTGGAATTAGGATTTTTGGAATGTCAATTTTATGAAGCAGAACTTTGTGAAACACCGTGGTCTCCAAGTTACGTTAGAAAAACCTTTAGGAAGACTTAGGTACGTTAGAAATCCAAATTAGAGACAAAAATCCAATTTTTAGGGGAGCTTTTTCACATGAAATGACGAAAAATTGTCTCTTACTAAGCAAAATCCAAACCTTGGGGTGGGATCCTAAGAACTCCCTTTACAAAATAGTCCTAAAATAAGTTAAATTAGTGACCCAAGCCTTCACATTGGCCAAATACCACTTAGGAGAATTTCCACCCTTTTTGCACCTCACAAGTTTGCTCCTTCTTGGAGTCAGCCTCACTCTTTTGACCATAACTTAAAATATACAAACTATTTTTGAATGAGATGAAAAATATTTTAAACTAGACTTTCATACCTTTCCAATGGTATATCACAAGCCCAAAAAGGATAACTGAGGTGAGAGAACGAAGTCTGGGAAGTTTGGAGTAAAAACACAACTTCCGGGCTGAGAGCCATGTTGGCTCTCAGGCTGAGTGCCATGCGTCACTCTCAAACTAACCTGTAGCAGCTCTAAGTGCCACTA
This sequence comes from Hydrangea macrophylla, assembly GCA_033977485.1. NCBI lineage: Eukaryota > Viridiplantae > Streptophyta > Magnoliopsida > Cornales > Hydrangeaceae > Hydrangea > Hydrangea macrophylla. The sequence continues at coordinate 39,953,728 of CM066990.1, forward strand.
TGGTTATTAGATACTTTAGATGTATTCTGGACCCTTGATTTGACCCCAAACTGCGTGAAAATGCCCAAAAAGGCCCAAAATTGTGTTTTGTTTGTCCCACATCGCTTAACTATAAGAGTTTTGCACCAAAAACTTCAACTATAAAAGGAGGACTTCCCTTCCCTATCCAAAACACCTCAAAATCCTGAGAACTAGAGAGCTCAAGGAAATCCCCTTGGAGGATTCCGAAGCACTTAAAGTTCTTTGGAAAGTTTAATCTTTTAGTTTTTAGGGTTCTTGGAGTTCGTGGTGCTGGCGAAGCCCTGTAAAAGTATTCTAAGGGAAGTTCTTGAGGTAATCCCTTCTTATTCTTTGCTTCTTCTTTTTTGCTTTATTTTCCTATTTTGATCTTTATTTTATTAGATCTAGGGGTGAATTTTTTGTTTGTTCTTCGCGAACTTCATTTTTATTGCTTTAGATCTTTAAAGTTCTAAGATATTATTAATTTCCTTATTTATAGCATCCATTAAATTAGAGTTATCCCAGGCAGAGCTACCCCCAAATGTTGTGGTAGCCAAAGTTGTGGGGTTGGTATTCAATCCATGGATATCCTACCCCAGAGATAACAAAGCCTTAATTGGATCTACGAGTCTAGAACTAGGGCACTCATATAGGAATCATATAGTAATCCATATTAGTTGGGATAGTAGGCTATCCATGCTATCCCTATTTTATCCATGCATAGTAGTTAATTCATAACTAGTTTAATTCATATCCATGAATCCATGCACATGCAAACACTTGCACACTATCCTCACTTAGAATAGTAGGTTATCCATACTATGGATAACATTCAATTAAGCTTACACATGCACAATATTGCACATAATAGTCATGTTTGGACATACATACATACTATCCATGCCTAGATTAGTAGGATATTCTTGGATTATCCTATATATTATGCTTTATTGTCCTAACCACGGTTAAGTAGTATAATTGGGAATGCTATGCTATCCTGGGTAAGTTTCTAGCATCCCTCTTATTTACCGCTTTCTTAGGATCACCTAGAAGCATGATTAGGTGGATAAAACACAGATTTTAAATTTTCTACATGATTACTTTTGCTTAGAATTCATGTTTTTCTAGGGTTTTGAGTACGATTTTTACGTTTAATTCATTTTTATATCCTTTCGCATGCATAGGGGATCATAGCAATAAGTTTAGTCCCCGAATTACTGTTTTAGCACGTACATTGTATGTAAATGTACAGTTTCTTGCACAATTTTCTTTTATTAGTTGTTTATAACTTGACATAGGATTGCATTCTAAATAAATGAAATGGTCCACATAATGTCTAGCCAAACACCTTGAAAGCTGAGTAGAGGCCCATCTCACGATGGGGCGAGAGGGGGTCTTTTAGCATGATCTAGCTCCTTCCTCTCTCGTACCTTATGCCCCGAATTGAGTTCTTTGGTGACGATGGGGTGGTGTTCTCTATCCATTGGACTTGATAGATTTAGTTTTCTTGGTTTCCTTTATCAAACCAAGTGGCGACTCTATTGGTGAGGATCTCTCCAGATTTAGCCTTGTGGGATAAAACATGGATTACTCACTCATGTAGCCTCAGATATGGATCATGGGCATCGATAGTTGTCTCGGGTTGGATAAAAAGTCCCATGGAATCCAAAATATAAGTAATCCAAATCGGTCGGATCGGATCAGATAAAGGCTAGTGAAGGGTGGTGAACCTCACTCATGGTTGTTGACATGAGGATTGTAATGGGATCAATCAAGCAGGCTTAATCCTTCTAGGCCCTAAGTTTGGTTCGGGTACCCACAGGTACCAGGAAGTCAGCTTTTTGATTTTCAATGCAACACCTCTAGTGATGCTTTTCTCACTAGTCGTCTAGCAGCTATTGAGAGCTCAACTTTGAGACTTACTGTGGCACAGATTCCTGTAGTCCGAGACTTTGAGGATGTATTTTAGAATATTTAAGGATTGTCACCTAATTAAGCGTAAGATTGACTTTTGTATCGAGTTAGTGCCCGACACTTTACCGAAATTGAAGGCTCATTATCGAATGGCACCAACGGAGATGCAAGATCTGAAAAAGCAAGTGTAGGAGTTAGAAGATCTCAAGTTTTTTCGACCCAGCACGTCGCCTTGGGGAGTGCCAGTGTTAGGAAGAAGTACATAACTCAATGACTGTGTATCGACTATAGGGAGCTCAATAAGGTCACGATTAAGAATAAGTACCCATTCCCTAGAATCGATGATTTGTTTGATCAGTTGCAAGGGGCGACGAATTTTTCCAAGATTGATCTACATTTAGGATATCACCAACAATTGGTTCGACCCAAGGATATTTCAAAGAGTGCTTTCAGGATGAGGTATGGGTACTATGAATTCTTGGTTGTGTCTTTTGGGTTAACTAATGCCCAGTAGTATTCATGGACCTAATGAATAGAGCATTTAGACCTTACGTGGACCACTTCATTATTATGTTCATAGATGATATTCTAATCTACTCAAAGACCGAGGGAGAACATGTAAGGATCGCACTACAGACCCTCCGGGATAACCAATTATATGCAAAGTTCAGCAAGTGCGAGTTCTGGCTGAAAGAGGTCAAGTTCCGAGGACATGTCATCTCACAAGATGGAATAGTCATAGACTCATCTAAGATAGACGCAGTTCAGGATTAGAATATACCAACCACTGCAATAGAAGTTAAAAGTTTTATGGGTCTAGCTAGATACTATTGGAGATTTGTGAAAGGATTCTCTAAGATCGCAACTCTATTTATCGGACTGACAAAGAAGGACTTAAAGTTTAAATGGGGCAACAAGCATAAATGCGCATTCCAGGAATTGAAAGAAAGATTGACCACAATGCCAGTGCTAGCGATACCTAAGAGTGGTGAGCAGTTCACCATCTACAGTAACGCATCACACTAAGGACTTGGATGTGTTTTGATGCAAGATGGGAAGGTAATCGAATACGAATCATAGTAATTAAAACATCATGAGTTGAATTATCTGACACATAACCTTGAGCTAGTCGCGATTGTTTTTGCACTCAAGATTTGTAAGCATTATCTATACGGTGAAAAGTTTGATCTGTTCTCGGATCACAAGAGTTTCAGATACTTGTTCTCTCAAAGAGAGTTGAACATGAGGCAACGACGTTAGATGGAATTATTGAAGGACTATAATTTCACGTTACAGTATCACCCTGGAAAGGCGAACGTAGTGGCCAATGTGTTGAGTTGGAAACCCTGAAGGATAGCAGTTACTTCTCTTATGGTCAAAGAGTGGTGAGCATTTGAAACTGTGGCTGAATTCGGTATTCAGGCCTCGGACCCAAGTAAAGGACGACACTTTGGATGCCTCATGGTGCAACCAACACTCATCAGTTTTATTTTGGAGGCACAGAAGAAGAATGAAGAACTTCAAGAATGGTTCATAAGCAACGTGGTAAAGGAACTAGTGAATTGGAGTATTGATGCAGACGGAGCACTCAGATATAGAGGCAGACTTTGTGTGCCGGATGAAGGTGATCTTAGAAAGGATATTAGGCGAAGCTCACACGTTATGTATGACTATCCACCCAGGAGATACAAAGATGTACAAAAATTTGAAGAAAAACTTATGGTGGAAAGGTATGAAGCGGGATGTTGCTGAGCAGATGTCTCAATGTCTTACGTGTAAGCAAGTGAAAGCGGAACATTAGAAACCACCTGGACTTCTACAACCGTTACCAGTTCTCGGATGGAAGTGGGAATATATAACTATGGACCTCGTGGTAGGATTGCCAAGGTCAGAGCAAAACAACGATGTTATATGGGTAATTATAGATCGACTTACCAAATCAACACACTCCATAGCATTCAGTATGTCGTACCTAGTAGAACGTTTGAGCCGTACATATATATATATATATATACAACAAGTCATACGACTGCATGGTGTACCTGTCTCTATTGTGTCCGACCGCGACTCAAGATTTACTACAGAGTTTTGAAAAAGTCTACAGACAGCTTTAGGGACTTCATTAAACTTGAGCACTACCTTTCATCCATAGACTGATGGACAGACTGAATGGGTTAACCAAGTAATGGAAGACATGCTTCGGGCGTGTGTTACTAATTTTGAGAGCTCATGGGAGACTCATCTACCGCTGATAGAATTTGTGTACAACAACAGCCACCATTCGAGCATAGGAATGGCACCCTTCGAGGCATTACATGAAAGATCGTGCTGATTGCCTTTGTCTTAGGCAGAGGTTGGAGACAATCAACTACTCGGACCAGAGTTAGTTCGGGAAACTAATGAGAAGATCCAGATTGTGGAAGAAAGGATGGGTACGACACAGAGTAGCACAAGAGTTATGTGGATAAACATCGTAGAATTTTAGAATTCGGTGTTGGAGATCATGTGCTACTTAAAGTATCTTCGGTGCGAGGAATTGTCAGATTTGGACAAAAGAGAGGAAAGCTAGCACCGTGTTCATTGGACCATTTGATATCCTTGAACGTGTAGGAAAGGTTGCCTATAGACTCGCGTTACCACCTAAGATGTCAGGAGTACACAATGTGTTTCACGTCAGCATGTTGAGGAAGTATGCTCACAATCTGAGTCATGAGATCACCTTTGAAGACATCTAGGTTAACGACAATGTGTCATTTCATGAAGGACTAGTGCGAATTCTCAATCGAGGAGTTAAGAAGCCAAGGAATAAGGAAATTCCATTGATGAAGATTCAGTGGAAGTTTTAAGACGAAGGAGAAGCTTCTTTGGAATTGGAGTCGAAAATGAGTGAGAGGTATCCAGAGTTGTTTAGTGAGGCTTAGTTTGGATTTCGGGGACGAAATCTTTATTTAGAGGGGGATAATGTAATATATTGTATTTTCATTGTACTTTTATGCCATTTTGGTATAAATAAGATTCAGTATACTTGTATTTACATTTCCTGTAATTTCAGTTTCAATTGATCGAGCAAGCTTCGAGTGATCGAGAGTTTCACTTCTCAATCGATCGAACCTACTTCGATCGCTTAAAACTTTACAGACTTGAATTATGACGTGGAACCCTTTCTCAAGTGATTGAACCCATCTCAATTGATTGAACCATGACCGACCTGTTCTCAATCGATCAAAATTACTTCGATCGATTGAGCTTGGTATTATTAGTATACTCAGAGCTGCCACTTGCACCCTCCCCCTCCCTATATATATATATATATGTGTGTGTGTGTGTTGGTTTTGGGTATGTGTTTGGGTTACTGAGTTTTAGAGGGAGAGAGATATAATTATATATATATACATGCACTCATGTATTATATATATACTCACATCGGATATATATGTATATATCACATAAACACTCACACACACATCTTCTGGGACTGGGAGAAGAAGAAGGGGAAGAACAAAAGAGGGATAAAGAGAAGAGACAAAGAAAGAGAAGGAGAAAGAAGAGAAAAAGCTCACTGAGAGGACCCGCGAGTACCCTGAGCTCGCCGCCGTCACTGTCTTTAGCGGTGAGTGCCTATACTCACTTAGTAGCATAGATATATTTCTGCATATGTGTTTCGGCAAGAAAAAATGGACCCCGAACGTACACAAGATTCCAGTTTAGTTTGGGAAGAAAATCAACTTTCAATCGATCGAACTGATTTCGAGCGATTGAACACAGACCTATCTTGATCGATCGAACTTAGTTCAAGCGATCGAACTTAGTTCAAGCGATCGAACTTTAATATTCTCAATCGATCGAACTTAGTTCAATCAATCGAACTTTACTTTTATCAATCGATTGAAAGGACTTCAATCTATCGAACTTGACAGAGTGTTAAATGTTTAGTTTGTTTATATCCGATAAACTGTTAAGCTGTATATTATCATGCGTTGATTGGTAGAAGCGATATTGGAATAATACACACGTGGAATAATGGACTTAATGCATTGAAATAGTGGGACCAATTATATAATGATGGTATAATGATGTTAATCGAATTGAGAAGCTGACGTGCATAGTAGTGGGTCTATTGACCACAGAGGTCGATACTATTTACGATTGGTACCTAGAAAATGCGATCGGGGAGATCGTACAATATGGGTTACGGTATACTTATATGGCCTTAGTCCACGGGAGAGACTAAAGGGATGTATTAATAGGTATAGCGTTAGTCCACGGGAGAGGCTAAGGGATACATATTATGGAAGTAGATGTGAGGTTGTTATTACCTATAATGTCTTAGTCCATGAGGGAGAGTAAGGGATATACTAGTGGAATAGTCTTAGTCCATGCTAGAGACTAAGGGATATCGTGGTGACGTTGCTTTAATCTATGAGAGAGACTAAGGGATATGCTGGTGGTATCGCCTTAGTCCACGGGAGAGACTAAGGGATACATAATTGTGGGAATGGTAATGGGCTAGCATGGTTCGATAGAGGCTAACGGAATGCCATCTTAGTCCATGACCGAGACAAGAGAGATCCGACAGAGACTAAGGACATGGTCACGTTAGTCCAAGACCGAGACTAAGGTTTATGCCGATGTTATCATCTTAATCCGATAGAGGCTAAAAGAATATTACCTTAGTCCATGACTGGCACGGGAAGTTCGAATAGAGGCTACAGGAATATGTCACTTTAATCCATGACCGAGATTAAGAGGGATACATCATGAACTTAGTCCGATAGAGATTAATGAATATCACCTTAGCCCAAGACCGAGACGGGAGGTCCGATGGAGGTTAAGGGATATGTCACTTTAATCCATGATCAAGATTAAGAGGGATACATCATGAACTTAGTCTGATAGAGATTAAATGAATATCACCTTAGTCCATGACCTAGACAGGAGATCCGACGGAGGCTAAGGGATATGTCACTTTAATCCATGACTGAGACTAAGAGGTATACATTATGAAAGGAGTTGTAATATTGCTAAGTGTTGTGGTAAAGCTGAATGCAGTGGTATGGTGGAACTAAGTGTAGTGGTATAACGGAGCTGAGAGCTATAGTATTTCAGGACTACATGCCGTATTATGGCTGAAACGTTAGGTCTATGTATCAGTGTTTGACAGACCGTAGGTATAGGACTACATGTCTGATTAATGTGGATCCAAGAGTCTATGTTATGTTTAGAATAAGATTGGGACGATGTCCATAAGATTGGGATGATGTCCGTAGAGATATACTAAGTTGGTGCATTCATGAATGCGAACGATAAGATGATTGTTAATGGTGTTGTTGTTTATATATGCTGCATGTTTATAGATATTCTGTTAGTATTTGCATTTACTCAGCTTCCGTAGCTGACAGCGTTTATAGCCCTGGATATTTGACTTCCAGCTAGCTCGGGTTATGAGCATGCAGGAGATGCATACATGGATAGGGGCTACGAAGATGGAGCCTATGATTATGGAGGCTATGCTGGTGCTGACTACTATGCGAGCTGAAGGCCTGGAGCTTCGTCGTAGATAGCTTATGCTTATGTTTTTAGAGACTGTTGTAATAGTTAAGTTTGTAATCGGCATATGTTGCCATAATACTTTATTTACGTTTCTATAAACACTCATGGTTTTGTAATAGTTTAGTATTAAACTCTGATTATATATATCAACTTTTGAACTTTCCATTGCATGAATTGAATCATTACTCGGATGGTTTGACTTTGGTTGTGGACAATATGGTGACTTTCAACTGTCATGGCTTATGGGTCCAAAAAGGTATCTATTTTCTCTATTTTTGCTATTGCGGGGTGTGACAATTTTTCCTTGCATTTACTGCTTCTCCTACCACCATTTATGTGTATTTAGTTCTAGAGAGAGAAGATTTCACTTGTATTGGGTACATTAAAGCTTTACTTGGATTTTGAAGTCATTTATTGGAGTTCCTTTGTAGCATTGATGATGGGTATTATGTGTTGGTATAATTTCTATGTCCCTCTCTTTAATATTTATGTTGTGATCATCACGAGTAGCTAGATTATGTAGGTTGGGGATCATAAACTCACCATTGGACCTTTGAGGTCTAATGTAGGATGTTAATGTTTTGGAGCATTTCTAAGGTTCATTTGTGTGAGGTTTGAACTACTAGGACATCATTTGATGTCAAGCATCATAGGTTGTTAAATCCTTTTATTTCAAATTTCACCATATGTATTTGATTGAAGTCTCTATCTAGCATTGTGGATTGCACACCACGTTTGATAGTTTTCCTCAATAGAATTTTTTGCCTTAGAATGTGCTACAAACATGAAATCAATTTGTTATATGGTCCAAGGTAGGGGAATGCTCCCCAAATCTTTCCCTTTTCAAAACCTTAATCTAATCATACTTGTTATTAGTTGAAGCTCACTTCTCACTTTAATTTAGTCATTATAAAGTCATAGTTTTTCCTTTCTAATTTCTCTCTTTTTCCTTGCATTATAGTTGGTTACTAAGCTTCTACAAACGTTGTTGCAATCCAATCCTTGTGGACTCGACAACCTACTTCTAATACTACATTTTTAATAAGGTTATAAGAAGAACTTGATTTTGACACAATCACTTATGCCTTTAGGAAATGATGTTAGGCCATCGTTGTGATTTCACCTTTGATTACAAAAATAAGTGCAGATTATTTCCCTTAGTTAGGCCGTTGAACCTTAAAAAAATAATAAATACTGGACCTTTTTCTTTGCTCACCTATTGTCCTACCCACTCCAATATGGAGTTCGTCACAAAAATATGAAATATCCTACCCATAGTCTAAGAGTGGTGCTTAGTTGGGCTTTATGACTAGGAAGATGGCTAGTAGTTGTTTGTTGGGATATGCTCACGTGTTACAATACATATATGTGGTTGTTGAGCATGAGAAGATGGAAAACAAATGGGTGACATACATTTATATATATGCAATGAAATTATGAAGGGAATTGAATATTATTTAGATGAAGGAGAAATATGAAAAGTGAGAAAAATAGTAGTGGACGTTAATAAAAGCCTTCGAGTGATTTGGTGCCCAGCCACTCGGGCATTTTGTGTATCATTTTCCCTTCATTTTTGCGCTATAACCATGGATCATAGTTCGTCCTTTTAGCTAAGTCCTAATTGATCCTAAGGAATTATGGAATGAAAAGAAAAGAAGAAAAAATAAACGAAAAAGAAGGGATTGAGCATGGTGATTATGATAATTCTTGATTGTTGGCATCTTATCCATAAGACTATTTATCTGTTTTCGTGTTGTGCGTTTTTCAAGTGTTGTATGTGAGAATCATTTTGCTTCAAGAAAAAATAGATTATTCTGGCGCATATATATATATATATATATGAGAGTACACATGTTTCTAAGTGTTTCATTTTTGAGTGTACTATTGACCTGGTGAGATTTGTAGTCGAGGCATAGTAGGAAGGATATCCGGGTTGTATTCCAAGTTCATGATAGACAAATGCTCATAGTGACTACCAATTCACACATGAGTGCAATTTTATGAGATACACTATTGATTCATGTGATACAGTATTTGAATTACTTGTCATGGCAAAGTAGATATGTGATGATAAATTCTTATGTACGTAGTTCTTTTAATTTATAGTAGATAATTGAAGGGTAATGAATAAAAAGAAGTTTACGGGTAATTGAAAGGTAAGGAAGGTTACAATCGTAATTCTAGCGAAAGTGAGTTAGATTTGTAGTTTGTTTTATTTTATTTCTTTGCTCGAGGACTACTAAAGTATAGGTTTGGGGGTGTTATCAGGGACGAATAGTTTCTGATTATTAATCCTAACTCACCTTTATTAGTCCCGAGTAGTTATTATTAGTAGGTATTATGCTTGTTTTATTTTCTTTAAGGTTTTCGAAGTATGCAATCAAAATAGATCAATAAGGAAGCATAAAAGAAGAAAACAATGTAATTAGTGGTCATGGAAAACTGTCCTTGCTCAAAAGGTGAGCCCAATAACAGCAGCATCTGGGAAAATGACATTTTTGACTTTGAAGACTTTGGATTTTTTAAGTTGGCCAGAGATAGAACTTGTAGTTCGACAAGTTACAGTCGTGTGGCCGCAAATCGTGCGTCAATCGGAGGTTTGAGCAAAGCGATGTCTTAATTCTCCCATCGGTGCGCAAAGCAGTTAAAACAGCCGCACGAGCGAGCCCTGCGCGCGTGAGCCACCTAAGAGGAAGCCTTTTAGTCAAGAATTCTGCATTCTAATCACAATACTCATCACACTGGTCGCCCCAACAACCATGGGAATGACTAACTCTGTACAGATACACAAAAAATGATGTTTTAGTGGGTTTAGGGTTTGGAAAACCTCCCAAACTTAGCAAACCTATATATACATGATATTTACCCACTGGAGAACACACTCATATTCTACAACATAAAGAGAGAAATAGGCAAAAAGAAGAAGAAGAAGAAGCTCAATGTTTTCCATGGCTTTCTACATTAACTCCATGCATTCCACTCGCTCCATGGGCAATTAAATCTCCAATCCTAGCTATGTAAATGATTTCTATTATGTTTTTCTTTTAGATCCACTTGTATTCATGGATGATGGTTGTATGCTTGAAGATTTTTTTTATATAAAATTGTGCTTTATTAATTAAATCATTATTTTTAGAATTCACTCTTGTCTTAGATTTATTTTGAATTCATCCATGCTAACAATTTATATTTTCGACAATTATATGGATTGTTCACATGCAATGGTGCTTATGGAATTGTGAATTTAATTATTGAATCTCCATGCATAGGGAAAGATGGAGTGTGTTACAACCCTAATTTAGTGTAAAGACACTCCAAGCTAACTGAAAATGGGTTATGTTAGTAATTAAGTTGTGATTATTCTCTTGAAGGAAGAATCGGGCTGGTAGCCATAATTCCCCATAATTATCTAATCTAATTGAATGCATGAATATCCCTTTTATGTAGTTAGATGTGAATTTGCAAATCCTAAATCACATCTCCCATATTTTTCACAATCTCTTAAATATTGCTTTAATTAGTTTAATTGCATCCTAGTTTAGATAATTATAATATTTTTAGTTAATCTTAATTCAAACAATCAATCAAAATTCGTTTACTTTGAATAAATTGAACCTAAGTCTATAGAATGAAAGTAAATCCATTTCGCAGTTCCCGTGGATTCGACCCCTACTTATCACTGTCTCAATTTTTTAGTAGGGTAAAACTGCATTGATTTTGACACCATCACTAACTATAATATTTTGGAGAGCATTTTTGCCCACCCAAACCTCCACTGGGTGACATGTGTCCTATTTTATTCCCATTTTGCTCGTATACTATCAACATAGTCACTGTAATGGGAACACGTCACCTAGTAAAGGCCAGAGTGAACAAATGGGTGAATAAAAATGCTCTCAATATTTTGGTGCCCCAAACCACTAGTATTGATGACACGACTTAAGCCACTAGAATGTATCATAGAATTTTCATTGCGGGTAACATTCAAAAAGATTTTACACAATTGCACTGTTGGTCTAGATGAAAGATTAGTTGTAGTAAGGTTGTAAACAGACTACATGGCTAGCCATGTTGACTTTAAAAAAAAAAAAAAAGCTCCGAGGTTTGCAGAGATAGTGAAACTAGAGAATAAGCATGACTAAAAGTCTGAAACATAGATGTCAAGACGAACAAATGACTCGGTAATGGGAAAATGAAGGAGCTTGAGCGAACCAGAAGCAATAACATCCTGTTTAATGATAAAGAAGACACCAAGCGGGCTGTAGGCCAATTGGCATAGTCTTTCTCTTTTCAGTAGGGAGGGAGAGGATTCGAATTCCCATAGGGGATTCTAGTTACTTGCCCCCCCAGTTATTCTTCAATCGGAATGAGTGACCGTTGTTGGGCTTTACTGTGGACCAGTGTGGGGCTTTGGGATTGTATTGCAGCTGGGGTGTGCGTGTATGTGTATCCAGTTCAGATCCAGGTAAGTATCAAACAAAAAAAAAGGATAAAGATGACAAATTGAGAAAATTGTTTAACCATGGTATATCTAGGGTGAAAATCAACAACTCATATATATTCCATGGACAGGAAGAGAGAAAAGAAACAGAAAAAATTTAAGATCGTATATATACAGTGGAAATCAATAACTGCATGTAAAATGATGATAGGCAAGCAAGACCATGGGAAAAAAAATAGAAATGGTGAAATTCATGGAGGATGATGACTGATGAGGTTCAACAACTCATATATATTCCATGGACAGGAAGAGAGCAAAAAAACAAAGAAAAAATTTAAGATCATATATATACAGTGGAAATCATGTAAAATGATGGTAGGTAAGCAAGAACATGGGGGGGAGGAAATGGTGAAATTCATGGAGGATGATGAGGTAAAATGATGTCAATCTTCAACTCAAAATATCTGTAGAATGACGAAGATCCAAAACAAAGTAAAGTTGGATTCTTAAATACTAGAATGAGTCTCTTACATACAATAGTTTTTTCCACAATAATGAAGTAATCAAACGATCATCATAAACTTTAAACATGTCGTCTACAGGAGAAAAATATCATCGATAGGAGACGCGCCTTTGCAAAATCACTTAATTAAAGCCATATAAAAAGAGACAAATTCAGTGCAAGATACACCCACCACCACGGAATCTGGGGAGGTCAATGTACACAGTTTTACCACTGTATGCAGAGAGGCTGATCATTGCGCCAAGGCTCATCCTCAATATATACACGTAAACATATATCCACCAGAGTTCACGAGCTCAATCCCACAATTTAAACAGCTATACAATGTGTAAGAACATACCCTCAAAACAAGAGAAGGCACAAAACAAAGCAACAAAAGAGAAAGATGCATACTCTGTTGAGAGACTTGTCAACCTGCATTTCAAGTCTTCTCATCCTAGGGCTACCACTTCCTGTGGGAGGAGGGTAACTATTATTCTGGTAAGGGTAAGTAAATAAACTCGTGTCGGGGCTCCCAAACATCCTCGCAAAAACCATATCTCCAAACATCCCAACCGTTGGGCTAAACACACTGCTCAACGCTGCACCCCCGAAATTTGACCCCACGGAAGCAATATTTCCGTAAGGTTGAGGGAAGTACTGTTGGTGGTACAATTGTGGAGGCTGCCGACTTCGAAATGAAGCGGGGTGCACATTAAGAGCGGGGGGTCTGCGCGGTATGATCAGATCGAGGCGGGGTCTCCTAGAATTGGAGTCCGATGGAGATGTACCTCGGCCATATAGTGGGACCAATGAAGAGTGAGAGATGATCGATTTACATACGGGGCACTTGGGTTGCTCATTTGGTTCCACGGAAGAGTTTTGAACACGGAGCCACTTGTAAATGCAAGGCCAGCAATAGAGGTGCCCGCAGAGGGTGACCACAGGGTCGTGCGCAGAGTCCAAGCAAATATTGCAGTCAAAACAGCCATTTGTGTTATCTGAAGCTGTTGTTTGAGCTTGAGTTGAGTTATGTTTTTGCTTGAGCGGAACATCTCCATCATCGGATTCAAAATGGACGATGGGTTCTTGGAAGTTATGTTCAAATGCCATGAGCTCTGTTTGAAAATGGATTCTTACTCAGAATAAAGATCAAAATCTTGACAGTCAAAAAAGTATTTCCATATTGCTTGAAAAAGGAAAGAAGACAATTCACATAGTAAACTATATAGGTGTCTGCACATGTTGGTACAAAAATTAGAGGATATACAATAGGGTACCTTAGATCATCATAATACATGGCGGCAGGGAAATGACCCTAAATCAAGGTCAATGATGCAACCTTGCCCCCTCAAACATTTTGATTATCAAAAAACAAAGTTACTCCCTCTGTCCCATATTAAGAGTCCTTGATGCCATTTTTTGATGTACCATTTTAAGAGTCCTCTTTGAAAAGTCAAAGTACTTTAATACACAATTTCTAAATTTGCCCTTTATTATATCCAACTCTTCCCTCTCTTTTTTTTGATGTGACACTACAATTTTGAATTTAAAAAAGGGCAACATTGGAAAGTTGAAAACCTCACCAAAATCAAGGATGTCCTCTTAATAAGTTGGAATTCCCAAAAAAGACTCTTAATATGGGATGGAGGGAGTAATGAATTATTGAAAGTCATCCAAATTGACAAAAGGGTAAAGACATCAGCTTGACAAAGTGGCTCCTACTCCTAAAGATGGACAAATAGCAAAAATTCTGAATCCATCACTGAATATTAATAAGAACATCAGAAAAAATATTGGCCCTACCCAAGGATCAAAATTTCGTTTCGTTTCGTTTCCACCGAAACATTTCGGTTTCTCAAGGGACCGAAACAAATCATTGCTAGAATCTCGAAATTCCGATGTTTCCACCGAAACGAAGTTGTTTCCAGCTGATTCCACTGAAACACTCATAAGATTCCACCGAAACAGTCATCTAGTGTTTCAATTATATAATTGTAAGACAAATTATTATTATCAATAAGTATATTAAATTCAATATAGTAAGTAATTGATTATAAAACTAATTAATATACTAAGAATATAAGTATGTAACTAAAACAAACATATATTAACATTAGTTTTTGCAATTAACTATTGTTCATAAAGTCAGTTAATTTAAATAATTTAAGATTAAAAATTTGAATTTGTGGTGAATATTTAAATGCATATATGTGATATAAAAACATACATGGAATAGCGCAAATTGATTAAAAAAAATTATGTATCCTACGTTCACAGTAAATTGGCGACTAAATCCTCATGCACTTTAAATTTGAGCAATATAGTATTAATGTAACTATATATATAGACCTCTCAAAGGTTCAATTAATCAAGGGTAAATATCACCTAGACTCCCTGAGGTTTGCTTTAATCATATACTTAGACCCCCTCAAGTTTAAGTAATATCACCTACACCCCCTGAGGTTTGCAGCGCGTACCACTTAGACCCCCTCCATCAATTCACCATTAAAAAAGTGACGGGCTGACATAAATAATTATACAAAAAATACCCCTGAAAGTTTGGTTCTTGTGTCATTTTGGTCTCTCTAGTTTCAATTGGGTCAATTTGGGCCCTGAAGTTTTAAATTGAAGCAATTTGATCCAAATGTTCAATTCTGTAAGAAAACTTGACCGAATTTAAGGGCAAAAATGGAACACCACCAATCTCCCAACCCGCTTACTAGCATAATTTATTAATTGTGCATAACAGAGGGTAAATTCTGTCAATTTTTCTCATAGAATGGGGCATTTGGATCAAATTGCTTCAATTTAAAATTGTAGGGACCAAATTGACCCAATTGAAACTACAGGGACTAAAATGACTCAAGGACCAAACTTTCAGGGGTATGTTTTGAATTTAATTGTCATTCCATCACTTTTTTAACGGTGACTAGACTGAGGAGATCTAAGTGATACGCGATTCAAACCTCAGGGGGTGTAAGTGATATTACTAAAACGTGAGGGGGTCTAAATGTGATTAGAGCAAATCTCAGGGGGTATAAGTGATATTTACCCATTAATCAATTATTAGCTTTATATGCGCAAAAAGTTAAGATTAAAGTTATGTTTCTGCAAGTTTCTCAATGTTCTCAATTTTTCCCGGTGTTTTCACATGTTTCTGAAATGTTTCCATTTTCGGGCACACCGAAACAATAGACCGAAACGAAATTTTGATCCTTGGCCCTACCCATTCCCATTCTACAATGGTGAAAGCTAAAGGATGACCAATAGATTGCCAGCAGCATAGCATACGATACCTAATCTCTGTCTGAGATGATTCTCCTATTTATGAGGACTAAGAAATCAGGGGACCACCATAGTTTTATATAACTACTCCTGTTATTATAATCATGCATACATATATAGATAAAAGAATCCTGGTACTGAAAAGGTAAATGGCGATCAAGGCTAGATTATAATGCTTTGACCTTCTAGAGACATATTTCCGAGGTATCAAGTTACTTATTGCATAATCATCACAACTATGAGTTCTCAGAATTCTGATAGTGTGCAAATAAATAAGTCATATTCTGCTGATTATCAAGTGCAAATATTGATCATGTAAACATAAAAACTGAGAATTATAAGGAGGCTAATGTTTCACAGTGACCCAGTAGAATGACATAAACTTGTTACAAAATCCAAATAATAGATCTGAACAGTGGAGGTTACAATTTCCCTGTGACACTATAGAATAGCATAAACTCATAACTCAGAACAAGTATTAGACTCAGACACTAGATTAGATAATTAAAGGTATCAAATTGTAAAGCATAGAGAGTAGCAAATTGTAAAGCATAGAGAGAGAGAGAGAGAGAGAGAGAGAGAGAGAGAGGACTCTTTCAGGTTATAAGGACTTAATGGCTTAATAACATTTTTTTTTTTTTTTTTGAGGTAAAATGGAAGTTTATAAATCTTTGTCCAAATGGACAGAAGTTACAACACAAGGAGGACAACTATGATAAAAAAAAGTAGCAGTTTCTTTAATTGTCAAGCTAAATTTTGCCAAAGCATGGTCAACAGAATTACATTTTCTACTAATAAATTGCACAGTAGCTTCCTCAAAACACCTTAACATTTGCTTGATATCTTCAATAATATTTCCATGGGACGCATTGCAAGGCTCATCTTTTTTGACTTGGTTGAGAGAGTTGTGGAATCAACCTAAAAAATCACCTTACCCAAGTCCATCCCTCTGGCCAAATGGACGGTGGCTTGCTTAAGTGCCAGAGCCTCTGCCATAACCACCGATAAACACGGCTGACCATTCTTCGCAATAGCAGCCGCCACATCGCCCTTATGATCTCTGATTATGGCCCCCATTCCTGTCTTCATTCCTTCTTGCAAAAAACCCCATCACTATTAATCTTCATTATACCTGGTAGAGGTAGTTGCCATTTGGGTCTTGAAATCTCTCCTGCCTTAGCCGATCCCTCTCCCAAAGGGTTTTCAAATTCTATAGTTAAATTGATAGCAGCATTCACTGCCTCATCAGGTGTGCATCTCAGTCCTTCAAAAACCAACTTGTTGCGTTGAACCCAGATAGTCCAAGCCGCATAGCATAAAAGAGGCAACTTTTTAGGCTCGATCACCTCCACAACATAATCCCACCATGTTTGGAAATCTGGGAAGGGTGTTCGTAAAGTCGACCCATCACCAAGAAAAAACTTCCAAATCTTCCGCACCCACTTGCAATCTCTTAAAGTATGTAACGTTGTCTCAGAGTGCATTTTACATCCAGGGCACGACTTCTCCGTTGGTATACCTCTTTTTTCAAGATTTTCGAAGACGGGGATGATACCTCTGTACACTCTCCACAAGAAGTGGCGAACCTTTGGCACAGTCTGCATCTTCCAAATTAGTTTCCAAGATTTACGTTTCTCATGGATTGTCGAAGTACCAACACCCCCTTTCTCCTCTTCGACCCATTCAGTGAGTTTGTTGTATGCACTTTTCACTGACTAAATCCCTGTATCATTTCCAATCCAGATAAGTGTATCATCACTGCTTGTATCAACTGGGATTTTGATAACTTGCTCCACCTCATGTTCCAAAAAAATTTGGTTGATCAAGTTGACATTCCACCAATTCGTATTGTGATCAATCAGCGTACCCACTTTTGTATTACCTGGTAAGAACTTAATAGGTGAAACCACCTTATACGATGAAGGTTTTGGAAGCCATCGATCCTCCCAAATTTTGACTTTATCACCTCTACCGATTCTCCATGTAAAACCCCTTTCAAGTTTTTTCCAAGCATTAAAAATGCTTCGCCAAGTAAACGAGACATTATGACCAATCACAGCTTGGTTAAAATCACACTTGGGAAAGTATTTGGCCTTAAAAACTTTAAAGAACAATGAGTCTTTGCATTTCAAGAGCCGCCAGCACTGTTTGCCCAAAAGAGCATGTTAAAGTATAAGGGGTATTTTCGTAATTATTTCATTAATAAAATATATATATGTGTGTTGGCTAACCTGTTAGGGTTAAGCCTTCATTCTCTCCATTTTCTCTCTTTGAACATGGTATCAAAGCCACCATGGAGATCCACCTACAAACCCTAACCTGACCTCGCAGCACCACCAACCACCACCACCCAGACTTGCGCTGCACCACCCACTACCACCCAGACCTGCGCCGCACCACCCCAGCCCCACCCAGCCCTGCCCTCAGTCCCACCTAGACCTGCGCCGAAGCCCTCCAGCACCACCCCGGCCATCGCAACTCCCTCCAGCACCATCCTGAGCCATCACCTTCTCTCTACCCTACTGTCTCTCTAATTCTCAACCCTAATCCAGCCCTGTAGGCATAGAATTACACTGATCTCCCTTTCCAGTGCAGTTTTGATTGGTGTTTCTCTCTTTGTACTCTCTCGGTCCTTCATGGACCTCATGTGTTAATTTCTAGTATGAGTTTTTGTTAATGTTCTTCTACGAGTGTGTTCGTGTGTTGGTTTGAGACTCCTATTCATCCGTTGGTATCAATATGGCTGATTCCGGTTCCACCAAGATTGTCCATGATATTATTAGTGCGCAAATTATCACAACAAAATTGAATGGGTCCAACTATTTGTTGTGGCTCAGGCTATGAAGGTTGCTCTAGCCGCTCGCAAGAAGTTAATGTATATTCTGTCTGGCCCTCCCTTGAAGGATGCTAAAGAGTATGATGATTGGGTTTCTGAAAATTATACTGTTATGTCTTGATTGTGGAATAGTATGGAACCGTCTATTTCATCCGGTGTTATGCTTTTGTCTTCAGCCAAGGATATTTGGGAGTCTGTCCACGAGATGTTTTCAATGGACAACAATGTTTCTCGAGTCTATGACGTTTATCAAAATCCATTCCTTCTTGAACAGAATGAGAAGTCGATCAGTGAGTATTACAGTACATTCAGGGGTTTAATGGATGAATCAACACAGTACCATCCGGTTACAAATGATGTTGAGGTTATGAAGAAACAACACGAGGAGTTTTATGTCTCTAAATTTCTTGCTGGGTTACACCCTACCCTTCAGTCTGTTAAGTCACAAATTTTAGCAGGCGATGGTAACATACCTTTATTGAGTAATGTGTATTCTCGCATTCTTTGTGTGACTACTGAATCTTCCTCCGTCTCAGAATCTTCTGCAAAGGATAATTCTGCTCTTATTACATATTCTGGCAATCAGAGGGCCTTTCGTGGTCGAGGCAATTTTCACACAAATAATCGAGGTCGTGGTTTCGGTAATTACCAGTCTGTTTTAATAATAATCGAGGACGAGGGGTTCCTCCTGGTCGTGGTCGTGGTCGTGGTTTTGGTAAAGGACATGGGAGAACTGGCTCTCTTTATTGTACCCATTGTGGGGGTGACAATCACACTGTTGATCGATGCTATGACCTCCATGGTAAGCCTTGGGAGAATCTGTCTAATCCAACTCTGATCACTTTTGATAATTCCTCTGCACCTCACCAGGAAGTTAGTACACCTATTCCACCGGTCGTTGCATCTTCTAGTGAGTCTATCACTCTGTCTCGGGAAGAGTATAATGCCTTAGTTCAGTAACAACTATCCGTGACTGATTCCGCTAGCTTTGCTCATACAGGTAATATTACTTCTGATAATTCCTCTGCACCTCACCAGGAAGTTAGTACCTATGTAGCACGGGTACGGACACGTGACACGGGTACGATACGATACGGGTACGGGGGTACGGCAATTTCCAAAAATGTAGGGTACGGGTACGGCTAGGGTACCTTGAATAAAAATATATTTTTAATAATTAAAAAAAGAAAAAGAAGAAGATTGAACAGCACTACAACATATTAATCCACATATTAGCAAATAAGTAGTCTAAGAACTAAACAACATTGTTTTAGCATTAAAAGTCCACAACATTAAAGAAAAAAAAATCTAAATAAAAAAGAAGAAGAAGAAGCAAGTCCATTAAGTACCCACGTCGTACCCACGAAGTACCCCCCATAGTTGTACCCCCTATAGTTTTCAAAAAATGCAATCTGACCCCCGTGCCGTACCCACAAAGTACCCATGCCGTACCCACGAAGTACCCGAGCCGTACCCAAGTTGAATTCTTCACTTAACAGTATCAGGACACCGCTAGAGGGGTACCCGACACGTACCCGGGAGTATGGTACGGGTGTCGATGTCCCCCAAGTACCCGGTACGGGTACTTCACTCAAAATGGAGTACCCATGCTTCCCAGGTTAGTACACCTATTCCACCGGCCGTTGCATCTTCTAGTGAGTCTATCACTCTGTCTCGGGAAGAGTATAATGCCTTAGTTCAGTAATAACTATCCGTGACTGATTCCGCTAGCTTTGCTCATTCAGGTAATATTGCTTGTTTCTCCTCTTCTGCTCCTTCTCCGTGGGTTATCGACTCAGGAGCTTCTGCCCATATGACTGGTAAGTCCAAAAAAATTTCACAGCTAACTCGTTCCCCTGCCAAGTCTTCAGTTGTTCTTGCTGACGGTCGGTCGTGTCCCATTGTTGGGACCGGCTCAATCTCTCCGACCTCTTCTCTTACTTTGTCTTCTGTCAGTTATATTCCTGCATTTCCTTTCAATCTCTTGTCAGTCAGTCAACTTACCAAATCCCTTAATTGTTCTGTAACCTTTTACCCTGATTGTTGTGTCTTTCAGGACCTCAGCTCGAAGACGATGATTGGTGGAGGTCGTGAACGGAATGGTCTTTACTACCTTGAACAACATCCCTCAACTAATAAACCGGTGGCTTTACAAGCAGCTGTCTCACCACATCAATGGCATTGTCATCTGGGTCATCCATCATTGCGATCTTTGAAGCTGGTTTTTCTATCTTTTAAGTCTGTCTCTACATTAGACTGTGAGGCTTGTCAGTTAGGCAAGCACCATAGAGTATCTTTTCCTTTACGTCAAAATAATCGTCGGTCCACTCCTTTTGAGTTGGTTCATTCCGACGTTTGGGGTCCATCTAGACATAAGAGTTTATTAGGTTTTTCTTATTTTGTTTCTTTTGTGGATGATTGTTCAAGGATGTCGTGGATATTTTTAATGAAAGATCATTCTGAAATTTCTTCATGTTTTCAATTATTTCATAGCGAGATTGTGACTCAATTTGGTTGTGTCATTCGTACTTTACAGTCTGATAATGTTTAGAATATGTTAAAGGACCACTTCAATCACATTGTGATTCTCATGGAATTATACATCAATCTTCTTGTGGTTATACTCCTCAACAGAATGGAGTTGCTGAACGTAAGAATAGACATCTTCTAGAAGTAGCTAGAACTATTATGATTCAAATGAAAGTTCCTAAGCAATTTTTGGGGGATGCTATTCTTACTGCTTGTTATCTTATAAATCGTATGCCCAGTTCTGTTCTTCATGGTGGCATTCCTCATTCTATCTTATATCCTGATAAGACCTTATTTGCTTTGCCTCCTCGGGTGTTTGGTTGTGTTGCATTTGCTCATGTTCTTACTCCAGGTCAGGATAAATTAGATCCTCGTGCTACAAAGTATCTTTGTGGGGTATTCCCGTACTCAAAAAGGATATAAGTGTTGGAATCCTCTGACTCGTCGCTATGTAGTTAGTCCTGACTCCTGACGTTACCATCTTTGAAGGTACACCTTTTTTCTCGTCGTCTGGAACCTCAGATGTTGATGTCCTTACTCCGATTTCTTCTGTTCCTCTACCTATTCCTCCTACATCTGGTTCTACTATTTCTGGGTATGTGCCATTACAGGTGTACCGTCGGCGTGAAAAGCCACCAAGCGCTGAGACTTCTTCTGCTCCACCTCCTACATCATCAACTTCAGGTGAGGTCCCTCAGCCTGTTGATCTGTCGATTGCGCTTCGTAAAGGTACTCGTTCTTGTACTCAGCATCCTATTGATCAGGTTGTTTCTTTTTCTCGTCTGTCTCATACACTTTGTTCCTTTGTCTGTGCTTTATCCTCTGTTTCTGTCCCCAAGTCTCATACTCGGGCATTAACTACACCGGGATGGAAGAGTGCTATGGACGAAGAGATGTTAGCATTGTCCAACAATGGTACATGGGAGTTAGCTGACCTTCCTTCTGGGAAGCAAGTTGTGGGTTGTCGTTGGGTGTATGTGGTTAAGTATCACCCTGATGGTACTGTTGAACAGTTGAAAGCTCGGTTAGTTGCGAACGGGTATACCCAAACCTTTGGTGTTGATTATTTTGAGACCTTCTCTCCTGTAGCTCGTCTTAGTTCAGTTCGAATACTATTGTCTGTTGCTGTTAATCAGAATTAGCCTCTTTACCAACTCGATATCAAGAATGCTTTTCTTCATGGTGACCTTCAGGAAGAGGTTTACATGGAGCAACCTCCTGGGTATGTTGCTCAAGGGGAGTCACATAAGGTGTGTCGGTTGACAAAAACTATCTATGGACTTAAACAGTCTCCAAGGACTTGGTTTGACAAGTTTATTCAAGTGGCTAGCTTATATGGGTTAAAGAGGACAAGTTCTGATCACTCGGTGTTTGTGAGACATTGTGAGAAAGGCACCATTATCTTAGCAGTTTACGTAGATGATATAGTAATAACTGGCAGTGATAATGAAGGTATACAGTTGTTGAAGACTCACTTGAGGAAGCATTTTCATATGAAAGACTTGGGATTACTGCGTTATTTCTTGGGCATTGAAGTTGCTAGATCTAAGGAAGGAATTTGTTTATCTCAGAGGAAGTATGTGCTTGATCTTCTAGAGGAAACAGGGTTCATGGGTTCAAAACCTGTAGACACTCCAATGGACTCAAATATAAAGTTTAGTAAAGATGATGGAGAAGACTTTAGTGATGCTGGACGATATAGAAGACTTGTGGGTAAGTTGATTTATCTGACTGTGACTCGACCTAATATCACCTTCTCTGTAGGAGTTGTTAGTTAGTTTATGCAGAATCCTAAATTATCACATTGGGAGGCAGTGTGTCGTATTTTGAGGTATTTGAAAGGTGCCCCTGGAAAAGGTTTAGTGTTGAAACCTTCAAATAACTTGGAGATAGTGGGGGTT
This sequence comes from Hydrangea macrophylla, assembly GCA_033977485.1. Lineage (NCBI taxonomy): Eukaryota > Viridiplantae > Streptophyta > Magnoliopsida > Cornales > Hydrangeaceae > Hydrangea > Hydrangea macrophylla. The sequence goes on from CM066990.1 coordinate 39,976,689, forward strand.
CTCAGATGCTAGTTGGGCAGGAGATCAGTTAGATAGACGTTCAGTGCCAGGGTTCTGTGTATTTGTTGGTGGTAATCTTGTTACGTGGAAAAGTAAAAAGCAAAACATAGTGGCAAGATCGAGTGCTGAAGCTGAATATAGAGCGATGGCTCATACTGCCTGTGAGATGTTGTGGGTGAAATCTATTATGCAAGAGATGGGGTTCTCAAGTGATCAACCTATGAAGATGTATTGTGATAATCAAGCAGCCATGTACATTGCCAGTAATCCAGTGTTTCATGAGAGGACCAAACACATTGAAGTCGATTGTCATTTTATTAGGGATATGGTCACGAGGAAATAGATTGTTACGTGTTTTGTTAGGACAAATGATCAGTTAGGAGATATTTTTACTAAGGCTCTGAATAAGGGACCTTTCTATGATCTTTGTAACAAGCTGGGCATGATAGATATCTATGCTCCAACTTGAGGGGGAGTGTTAAAGTATAAGGGGTATTTTTGTAATCATTTCATTAATAATATATATATATATATATGTGTGTTGGCTAACCTGTTAGGGTTAAGCCTTCATTCTCTCCATTTTCTCTCTTTGAACAGAGCAATATAGAAAAATTCAAAGTTTCGGAAACCCATTCCACCAATTGCCTTAGCTGAGCATAAAACTTCTTTCTTAATCCAATGAATTTTCCTTTTCTCCACGTCGTTAGCCCACCAAAATCGGTTTATCATAGCTTGGATGTCTTTACATATACTAATTGGAAGTTTAAAGCAGCTCATCACATAAGAAGGAATAGCTTGAGCCACCGATTTGATAAGGGTTCTCCTCCTGTGTGCGTGAGAAAAGACACCTTCCAGCCTTTCAATTTTTTCCAGACCCTATCCTTGACAATCCGAAAAACTTGCTTCTTTGATTTTCCGATCATAGTTGGCAGACCCAAATATTTTTCATGCATATCCACATGCTGGAATTCGAGAGATTCTAGCAGCTCCCTGCGGTAAGAATCCGAAACATTTCTACTAAACGTAACCCCGGACATGTCAATATTAACTTTTTGCCCCGAAGCCAATTCATACTCTCTGAGAACCTTCTTAATGGCACAACATTCTTTGATGCCTGCCTCACAGAAGATCATACTATCGTCTGCAAAGAAAAGATGATTGATCCTTGGGGCTTGTCTACAAACTGATAGACCCCGGATCCCATGAGATTGATCTTCCCGATTCAAAAGTGCAGAAAACCCTTCCGCGCATATAATAAACAAATATGGTGACAACTGATCCCCTTGCCGAAAGATGGCTTGATAAATCCCTTTGGTCTTCCATTAATCAGAACCGAGTATGAAACTGTAGTTATACATGCCATGATTAAGGTAATCCATCGCTCATTGAAACCCATTTTTCTCATCAGACCCTCAACAAAACACCATTCAACACGATCATACGCCTTGCTCATATCTAATTTAATAGCCATGAGACCTTTCTTTCTACTCTTCTTTTGTTTAATATGATGCAAAGTCTCGAAGGCAAGTAAAACATTATCAGTAATGAGCCTGCCCGGGACAAAAGCACTTTGATTGCCCGAAATGATATCTCCAAAAATGACTTTTAATCGATTAGCCAATGTCTTTGAAATAATTTTGTAAATGACATTGCAAAGAGCGATTGGTCTAAAATCAGCTACCCTTTTGGGGTTTTTGATCTTTGGGATCAGAACTAAATGGGTAAATTTGTTTTATTGATCATAGTGCCATTATTAAGGAAATCAAGGACTGCAGAGGTGACACTATGACCAACAATATGCCAATATTTTTGGTAAAAAAGAGCGGGCATACCATCAGGGTCGGGTGATTTAGTTGGGTGCATTTGTTTGAGCGCTTCCAGAAACCCTTCTCTCGAGAAGACACGCATTAGGTGAGCATTCATGTTATCTGTTACCACTTGATGAACTGTTTCCACCACAATTCATTTGAATGTCCTCACGAGATTTGAAAATTCTGAAAAATAATCAATAATAGTTGTGTCAATCTCATCTTCCTTGTCAAGCCAATTATTGGAATCATTAAAAATTCCAAGAATTTGGTTGCATTTCTTTCGTTGTGATGCTTTGGAATGGAAAAATGGTGTATTACGATCTCCATCCCTTAGCCAATCTGCTCTAGATCTTTGTCTCCAGTATTGCTCTCTTCCTTATCAAGTAAATCACCCAATTCCTTTCGAAGCTGCTTTTCTTCCATTAGTGACTCTCTCACCTTTTTTAACCCAATTTCATTCAACCTCGATCGACAATCTTTTATGCGCTTGGGAATATAACTGAATATCCGAGTGCTCCAATTTTTAAGGAAAGTCGCTGTATGTCTGAGCTTTGTTGCAACACCATCAAGTCTTTCAGTAGCTCTATTTGGTCCCCAACCTTCTTCCACCACTTTGTAGCATTCCTCTTCCTTAACCCAAAATGGCTCAAATCTGAAAGGGTGAGGACATTTCTTAATCACCCTGACAAGGGTGTCCAATTGTAGAAGGATTGGTATATGATCAGAACTTAGAGCTGAGTAATGAGTGACTTTCGCAGATGTGAAGGTTGTAATCCATCTATGATTGGTATATGATCAGAACTTAGAGCTGAGTAATGAATGACTTTCGCAGATGTGAAGGTTGTAATCCATCTATGATTGACCACACAACGATCAAGTCTCTCTGCCACATAATCCTCTCCATCACTTCCTTTGGTCCAAGTGAACATAGCACCATTATAGCCCAAATCTTGAAGTTGGCATGATTCTAAAGTCTCTGGGAAGGCGGCAATTTATGATTCCGGTCTGCATTTTCCCCCTTCCTTTTCCCAATTGTACATTGTCTCGTTCATGTCTGATGTCTCCCATTCAAACCCATGGCAGAGAAAGTTGAAAATGAAGATGTTTCAGTAAATTCCAGACCACATACCTCTTATTCGTTTCTGGTGCCCATAGATCCTGTTAGTCTCCATTGACTGTTCAAATGTGAGTCAAAAACGGTACAATCAATATGATGGTGAGAATAGGATTGAATTTGAATATTCCAATCTTCATTCCATAAAAGAGCTAAACCACCACTTCTGCCATTAGAGTCAACCACCAGCATGTTTCTGAATTTAATCCAGTCCTTGATTCTCTCCATCTTCCTATAGCCAAGTTTTGTTTCCATAAGAAATAAAACCGCTGGGTTTTCCTGTCTAACAAGGTCTGTCAGAGCTTGAACAGCCCGGTGATTCCCCAAACCCCGACAGTTCCAGCTAATGCTAATCATTGAGCCCAAGCCACAAGCGATTAATATCCTGCTAAATACAGAGATTCAGTGGATTTTGAAAAGGATATATCATCAGAGAGGTTTAAAGAACAAGGATTGGTTTTTGTTGGGAAGATTTGGGGGTATTTAAGGAGCTTAGGATGAGAGTGATAAAGTAAGAGGTTAGAGAGGCAAAGAAGAGAGAAATCAGGGGAAGGTTGTGAGAAAATGAGAATGGGGCTTAGGATGAAAGGAAAGTGAGGATCAGACAAGAAGAAACAAAGCTCGGGTTAAGGTTCAAGTTTGCAAATAAAAAGAGAGGTGAGTACCAAAAGAGTTAAAAGAGAGAACAAAGAAAACAGGGAATAGATACCCCTGTATAGGGGTGATCAAATTGGCCCGTTAGCCCGACCAACCCGAGGGTTCTGGACAGATTTCAAAGACTGGGGTCCAAGTCACGGCTGGGAGTATGAATTTTGCGGGTTTCGGTTCGTTTCTCGGTTTGCAAAGCCAAGACCCGAAACACCCGTCCCGACCCGACACTTCTAAAACTGATATACCGTTTGTATATATAACATACCCATAAATGAATCTCTATATTCCTCACGCGACATACACCTCCAAAAACAAACCCACACATCTGCCCTCCCACTGCTGTCGTCAAAGGCCGCCACCGTCATCATCGAAGGTTGCATGGATATCTCGTCTCAGCTTGTTTCTCTTCTTCTTCTTCTTCTTCTTCTTCTTCTTCTTCTTCTAGTGCTAGATCCTTCGTCTGTCGTCGAAGGCCGCCACCGTCATCATCGAAGGTTGCATGGATATCTCGTCTCAGCTTGTTTCTCTTCTTCTTCTTCTTCTTCTTCTTCTTCTTCTTCTTCTTCTAGTGCTAGATCCTTCGTCTTCTTCTTCTTCTTGATTCTTCTTCTTTTTCTTCAGACTTCTCCCTAATTTGTCCCTATTTTTTAGGCATAAAACTGTGATGGAATATTACATATAGGCATACATATACGTATAGTAAATTTGGATCAGATTTGGTAGATCTCTTGAGGATTGAACATATTTGAATTTTTTTATGGGACTTGAATCAAATTTGGGTAGGGTAAAATCTTCAGCAATTCTATCGGGCCAAACCCGAACTCGACCCGACTCTATCCAAAACCGACGATCACCCAACCAGTCGAATGGATGACGGGTTGTATATGCCCAACCCGATGGGATTCGGGTGGATGAACGGGTGGGAGTCAAACCTGACTTACTCGATCCGTGAACACCCCTACCCCTGTAGTTTTGACCTTGTGTCAATTTTGACCCTCGAGTTTTTAATTTTCCCAATGTAGTCCTTTAGCTTTTTATATTGTATCAATGTGGTCCGTTTGTCAGCTTCCGAAAAAACACCAAGCGGATTACTATCATGTGTGTGACACATGATGTCTAATGAGGGACAAATATGTCATTTCATTCCATTTCTCCGCCAAATATTACAAACTCGCATGATAGGGTTGGGGACTTGTGTGAAGTTGGTACCGTTCAACCCATTGAAGAATGAGTTTCTAACATTTGTGTCTTAACTTTCCCAAAGACTAAGAAGCAGAATCAACATTTGCTTGACTGAACTTTATAGAGTTCATATCTTCAGCTAAAACTTACTCTTTGACTTTAGCCACTCAAAAAACACTACACAGTCTACACCCAATTCATCAAAAACTCTCTCATCTTGTTCATTTTCCTTCTATTATGATCCTGCTGTGGGTCTTGAAAAATTTGAGGGTTTTCGCTAGTTTCAAAAATTGAAGACGGGTCCCATGGAATGAGTTAATCATACACTCACATATTCTCTGGATGTAACTTAGCCCAGTAAACTAGGTAGCAACGGTGCGGGTGCGGGGATTCAGGTACGGGGATGTAGGTGCAGGTGCGGCAGGATTACTTAGATAAAATATTAAAAATACATTTTTTATATAATAGCTATGTTACCTGCACTCTCCTACTACTCCCAAGTAACCGATCCCCGTATCCGACCCCCATACCCAATTCGGACACTCAAATCCTCCACAGGTGATGTTGAAAAGGTAAGAAGAAGCTGAAAATTGTGGGCAAAGAGGTTTCTAACTATTGATATTACGAGACATAGTATATTTATACGTTCAGAAGGTGTCCGCATACCCGTATCCAACGTTTAGACACATGTCCCAGAATCTTAAGATTTGAATTTAGAGGAGGCCCGACACCTAGATACACCCACACCGAACACCCATACCCGAGTCTGGGCAACATAGTACAATAGTACATACAAATTATTTTATACTATTAGCGCAATAGTGTATACCCTAGATATCTGCTATTATTATTTTCTATTAATTTTCTTTTAAACCCCCCAAAGTATTCAAAATTGTACAAAAAAACTTTTGTTTTTTTTTTTTATTTTTTCTTCCAAAAACGCTACAAAAAAGCCTCGGCCACACTCCAAAAGAACACAAAGATTCCACGCGTGGCGGCCTTTTCGAAGAGCCCGTGCTTCATACCCAATAACACTAGTATTTTTACGTGAAACCATGGAATGTGTGTAAGAAATTCCAAAAAAAAATAATTCATCTCTTTTTCTTTGTGTCAATCATCTCTTACTCCAATCCAAGCTGCAAGTAAAAGCGAAATACAGAAAAATATCAAGAACCAATGGAAGTAAGTGCATCCAAGATGAGAACTCATTGAGTTTGCTGCTCTGTTTTTCTCTCCGTGTGTGTAGAGAAAGATATCTCTCCTCTCTCTGTCCATATATATATATATATATATCTACATCTGTGTGTGTTTTAAACTTTTATTAATCCGCAAATGAATCACATGTCAGGCATTTTTTTTTTTTTTTTTTTTTTTTGGGGGGGGGGGGGGGGGGGGGGGGGTGGTGGAGGGTTGGGAAATAGGACAACTTAACATATTTGCTCCTCATAAGGAATCACGTTTTGTACATGTGATGAAGATCTGTTTGGTGTTTTAACAGATGGACAACATTGATCCGAATCAAAACTTAAAGGATGAAACTGACACAATTGAAAGTTTAAGGACCAAACTTACACAAGGTACAAACTACAAGTGTGTAAAACGTATTTAAGCCAGGCTTAAATTATGAATTCTTTGTTTTGAAGATAAGATTTGGCAAACCTAAGAATAAAGACTTAATTTATTAACAATTTTTTTTATAGCCCCATAGTTATCGAGTATTCTACACAAGAAAAAATGAAAATATTTATGATAGCAGCTAGAAAACCTTGCAATAATATATGGACGATAAAGATATAACATTATATCCACAGAAGAATAAACAATTCCGCTAATTAAAATTATCTTGGTAAGCTATTTATATGGCACTATGGAAGTCCCTGTGTTAGAAGGACCATTTCATTTTGAAATTGAAAGATTTGTTTCCACTATAACAAGAAACAAGCTAACCAATAAATTATAAAAACAAAGTGTGTTCTTGAAACTCCGCCACTCTTGACAAATTCTGAGTTGTTCACGGTAGTTGGTCCCCCAATTACAACCCATTCCTCGTAATGATGACCAAAATTTGTACTTCAAATAATGTATGAGAAAAACAAAAGTTAGATTGATCTGGGTCCTGGAGGTTAATTTATCATTATTAAAGTACAATAAGATTTCCATCATATTCGAAGAGTACAAGAGATTATCAATACTGTAGATAATTTAAATAGACAAAAACATATTTAGCCCAACAGAAACAATTATCTTCCCGTCATCTTCCTTCTTTGGCCTTATCTGTCAAAAAAAACTATTAAAGAAAACTTTATTGGTAGCCTCTGATATTTTCACCTAATAGAGTACAAAAGGAATGCCTTCAAGAATGTGCCTTAATTTTTTATTTTGGGAGACGAGAACAAATCCCTCCACTAAACTCCGCAGCCTAAATTTTACCGTCGATTATAGGATAGAGGGCAAATTCCCGGCACATGCACCGACCCCATAACACCCGCACCTCGTAAATCAGGGAGGGAAGTGGGCAGTAGGATTCAAACCCATCACAAGTTATAGATACAGTTCGTCTAGCTACTCGAGGTCCGTCCTTCCAACCCACTTAGGGTTTAAAAAGCGGCCAAAAAACCTTATAATTGGGTGATCTGTTTAATGCCAAGAACTTAAAATCAAAAGATTTTTTTGCCAGATCTTTTGTGAAAAAAGAAATTCAAAAACAGCGGAGGACCTAAATAAGCATGAGCCAAAAAATTCCTTTCGCATATCATCTAATCTAACAACAAACAAAGCATCATCCATAGTTCATTTCCAGGAAAAGACAACCCTACATTAGGTATTTCGAGAAAACAAAGAAAAAAAAAAGAAAAAGAAAAAAAGAAAGCTAAAAATTGGGTCAATCAGAGAAACAATTTCCTCGATTTTTCCAATCCGTCATTTCTGATTCATTTCCACAGAAAAACAATGATCAAATCAATCAATTCAAATCACGATCTAGAATCAGAAACATACACGAAACGAGATCTATCACTTCCAAAAGACAAAAACAACGATTTTCATATATTATCCTAAAAAATGACGGAAGAACATACCGACAAATGCGACAGCTGAGAGAGAGAGAGAGAGCAACAGGATCTGTATATTCTTCAAGGTTTTAATTTGAAACCTTCAATGGCGAACCGATTCGAGTCCTATACAGAGCGAGAACAAATACAGAGTTTTCAATAGAAGAGCTTCGGTAGAGTTTTTGGATCGCGGGTGGTAGAGAGAGGAAAGTTTTTTAGAGAGAGAGAGAGAGAGAGAGGGCATTAAAGATGGCGGAATGGTGGAGCGCGAATGGTGGGGTTAGAGCATCTCCAAGGCAGCTAGGCATTTGAGCTAGGCAAAATACCAATTTGGCTAGTTGAATAGGAAAATGTCTAGCCAATATATGGAAGTCACTCCAACCACAATAGCCAAATGACTAGCCATTTATTTGTTTTGCCATTTTTTCATTCAATCAATGACTTGGCCCACATTCCAAACCCAATCAAATTGAAGCACATAGGCCAACCACCATGATCATTGGAGCCATTTTTTTAGCTCACCTCCATCATCCTAGGCATTTTGGCTCTCCAATTGGGAAATAGCCATTTTGGCTCATGTGATGGCTCTTTGCATTGGAGACCAAATTTGAGGTTTTGGTTAGACATTTTGGTAGTTGAAGGTTTTGGCTAGGGTAATGGCTCCTCCCTTGGAGATGGCCTTAGGGGAGAAGTATTAATATTGAGCACTACTATTCCAGTACACCCACACATTTTTTTACACATTTTTTGACTTTCAACTTGAGATGTATGTACCATGTATTGTGTAAGTGATGCACAGCAAAGTGCAAAAAATTCAAACAATACAAGTTACATGTATTTAAAGTATGGATAATATTTGGGGCACAACCAAAGCCACAACCTTTTTTGCACAACCTCCATTTTGTGTCTATCTCTCTCCTAGTGGGCACTGTGGGGTCACTGGCACTGTGGGACCCATCAAGAGAGAGATAGACACAAAATGAAGGTTGTGCAAAAAAAGTTGTGGGTTTGGTTGTGCCCAAAGTATTACTCTTAAAGTATAGTGTATTAAAAAGTGTGTAGAAAAGTGTGTATAATTAGTATTATTATTAATAATTGAAAACAATAATACTACACCCACATAAATTTTCACACAAAATAATTTCAACTCTTGATTTCAGTGACTCCCATGTGGAGAACACATAGATCCAACACAGTACCCACCAGAATCAAGGACCATGATTATTTTGTGTGGAATTTTGTATGGAATGTTGTGTAAGTATAGCATTACTCGTTGAAAAATATTAGCCACGTAATACATTCCATAACAGGGTGTTAAATGTATTGTGTCGTGCTGTTTGAATTTTTCACACTTTATATGCACCACTTACACACATGACCGGTCCGGAGTATTTGGAGCCCCGAGTCGAATTATTAAAAAGTAGGCCTTATACAGGGGTTCGTTGACAATGCCCCCGAAGCAATTTTTTTGGGGGTCAATTTATACATAATTGACAATTTTTTTTTAGGATTTACTTATACAAAATTGAAGATTTTTTTGGGATGTACTTATAGTATGAGTCTATTTGTGAAACTTAAACATTTATGGTGTCTTTCAAAATTCTAGAGGGGCCTATTTCTAAAACTCAAAAAATTCGTACACTAAAAGTGCAATTTTTAAAATTCTAGGAGTCTTCGCTTTTGAGTTTTATATACATCTATAGCAATATATATGTTGTTGATGACACTAAATTGAGGCTTGGGAAAGACCTAAATGTAAAACACTAAAAAATTTCAACGTAAAAATGTAATTATGAAAATTTCATGGAGGCCCTCCAAATTTTGTGAACTTTGGTGGCCCGGGACGGTTGCCCCTTTTGCCCCCCCCCCCCCCCCCTTTGGGCCGGCCATGCTTACACAACATTGGGTACATGCATTAAAGCCCTATTGTGGAATGTATTGTGTGCCTAGTATTGTTGTAAATAATTTAATCATATGGGGCGATGAGGCGTTGTCATATGTAGGGATGCTCATCGGTTGGGTCGCTTTTTTTTTCTGTGTTTCAATAATTGACTGATTGGTTTGATTCGGTTGGTCGATTCGGTTCCAATAGATCATAACAACCCTAGTCATATTGAGCTATTTCCACAATAATGGCAAAAAAACAACTTAATTATTAAATCATGGTAGGTTTTAATTTAAAGACAGAACCAGAGTATATTGATTTTTCTAAAAACAATGTTTCGAATAACTCCATTAAATCAAAGGGATAACTAGTATTATATCCATTTTAGTACATCTTTTTTGAAATAGGCCCAACTCAAAAAAGTTTTTCGTGTAAGGTCCACAAATATATATAATACACAAATGCCCGTATTAAAATCTTGCTATAATTAAGTCATATGAATATATATATATATATATGCCCACAAATATATATATATGTATATATATGAGCAGTTCTAGGGAGGCTCCCTTTTTGGGAGTGCTAAAATGGAGTCTCTCCAGTTTTTTCCTATATATATATATACAAACACACATATTATATCCTCCCCTTTAATGTGCGCCATTAATGTAATTTTGAAATTCAAACTTTGAATTTGAGTCATATATGTTAGTTTCAATTCATGGGAGCAATCTCTATTTTTCATCTCCCCCTTCTCTCTCTCTCTCTCTCTCTCTCTCTCTCTCTCTCTCTCTCTCTCTCTCTCTCTCTGTACTTTCTCTCTCTAGACTCCATCTCCCCCATTGAGCTCCAACAATGGCGGCCTCCAAAGAAGTCTTCACAATGATCAAACAACTCTTCATCTCCGATTCATTCGTCTCCAAACCCAACTCTCACTCTCTCTCTAGATTTTCAGGAAATCTCAGTTGACATTCATGAGAAATGTTTAGATTTGCAGAAAAAAAATGATTTCAAATAGGCTGTGAGTTGCAATTTCGAAGTTCATCACTATCATCGACATTGAATCTATCCACACCCAAAAATGGGAATGAATGGTAACATATTCTTTTCTTGTCAGTCGATTTTGGGTATGAAGGCTCTTGCAATATTTTTCTATAAACTTTTTCGGAGAAGATGAGAAGATTGAAAATGGTGATGTGTGTTGCATGTTCTGGCGGCCGCATGGTTAAGAGTAGCTCTGTCTTTCCTTGAAAACTTGGTTGAAGATGCTTTTTCCACGTGATGCTCCTTGGGACTCTCGCAATGTGATGATTTTCAATTAAAAGGGTTGTTGCTTTTGGGTCCAGCACATGGATACATTTTCAAGACAAAGATGGTAACAGTGGTTTCAACTTTCTTTCACTAATATGAACAATTTCACAATTTGGCACTCGTATGAGAACTTTTTCACTGCCGCATTGCAAATCACTTGAGCGAGTTCACTAACGGATATGACTATCAATGTTGCTTGTGCATCAAAGCCCCCAACACAACACAATCACTCTTTTTGTCTAATGCAGTGTAAAATTATACACTAATGCTAGTTCTTGTAAATTTGTAATGGCAATCATCGACTCTTCTGGTATAATGCAGTGTAAAATTATACACTGATCGATGCTAGTTCTTGTACACTAATATTCTAGTATCTTTCAGATATTGAATTTGTGTAACCAAAACTATTGGAACTTGTATACTATAATTCCTGTAAAAACTCATTGTAGTTTTAAATTTTACACTCCAACAAGTAATTAAGAATGTAAGAAGTCGATGAATTTGACACTGATTGTTCACAGTTTTTGGGGTGGTACAGTTTGAGATTGTTTGTGTTGTGTAATGGTTGTAGGTAATTAGGATGATGAATCTTTGTATGAACCGAATTGAGAAACTCCACATGGATATTTCCAAAGAACATGCTCTTTTCAGTGCAAATATTTACACTGACGTCACTCATATTTACCTAAAACTGATTTAAATATCTCCATATATAACTTATGTACAAATATAAGACATGTTTATCCATAACAAACTTCTATGAGATACAATGACATGTTTGAATGTGGAGAGAGAGAGAGAGAGAGAGAGAGAGAGAGAGAGAGAGAGAGAGAGGGAGAAATTGAAGTAACTAATTTAGCTAGCCTAAAATTTTGGGATTTAAGTTACCTATAATTACTGTGTTATCTTGATTGATGTGTATATACATATGTATATATATCACCATATATACCGATGCATATGTTGGAATTATTGGCCTCTTTTTTGGCCATTAGGCTTTTTATTTCAAAAAATTCAAACAAAGTCATTTACATTGATATGACTAGTATCGTCTATTTAAAATATGGCCATTGGAGGCTATTAAATCTATTAAAAATATGGCCATTGGAGGCTATTAAATCTATTAATTCCTGTATTAAAAATATGGCTGTTGGAGGCTATTAAATCTATTTTTAATAAAATAACCGTTGGACAGTTTGTTTAATATAAATAGCCTTCTCTCTTCCCGTTTTACATACAAAAAATTCCTCTCTCTTTAGCTATTCTTCAAAAAACCATTTTCATTATTTTGGAGCAATTTCTGAGCACTCATATATTTTTCCAATTCGAGTGCACGTTTGGAAGAAACTGATTGCTGAATCCTGGAGAGCATAGCGCTGAGACCTTGTGCATCGAGTCATTGACTCTGAGGGGCAGAATTTTTCTTAAGGACAGTGCAAAATCATTGCATGCCTCAATCAGTATCATAGCTGTATCCTTCTATATTTTCCAACAATCTTAAGAACAATCATGGATACTGTTATAATCGACTCAACCCAAAATTTGTCAAGAGACTACTAATTGGGTAGTTCTATTTCAATTCTATTTACTTTCCAACAATAACAAATGTAATAATTTTTTTCGGAATAAATATGTTGATAATTCAAAATCTGTATTATTTATATGTGGATGTTTCCCAATATAAGATGGTTCGTCATATACTCATTTGTCAAGGCATATGTCGGATAGATATATATATATATATATATAGTCTTATTTTTTTACAAGTGTCAAATTAATTTTATACTAGATTGGGTTCTAATAGCCAAGAGGTTGTTATGTCAAAAGTGCATTTCTCTAGAAAATTATTTTGACATCTTTTATTATCTACATCTATAATTCTGTTTGGGATTTTAAGTGGTTACGAAATCGAAATCTGTAAACTTTCTTATAACAAGTTGATTCCTCAATTTCATTGATTTCCATTACGTTGTATGACTCATATTAAAAACTGCTACTTATCATATGTGGATTTAGTACCTATTTGTAGAATCTGGAAATTGATATATTTACATACACATGCATGCTATTGTGGTGACTTTTGGTTTAAAGATTCCTTAAGTAGATATAATAAGAAAATTGTAAATTTCTCACCAACTAATTGTACAAAGGAAATATGAATGGAGTGATAGTGACCTTGGAAAAGGTTGAAGATGAATATTATGTAATTTATGAAATTAGGACCATATTAATTTAGAAATTTAGGTTGAAGTCCCCAAATATTAAATGAATACAATTATAAATTATAATGTTTTGGGGCAATTGATACGATTTTATGACCTTAAATTCTTGGAAGTATATATCTTAAATTATTCCAGATATTATTGCCCATATACACCTCATTTTAGAATTGGAGGTTACCAGAGCTTTATTGAGTCTTCAAGTTTTAGTTATTATGTAAGAAGTCCCTAATGGCTAGTTTACTTTGCTTATATGTATGGAATTATGATACATATATTGTGGTCTTATGACATTATTATATTAATGTATGTTAGTAGCTGCTTATTTCAATAACAACCAACATATGTTAGTCTCATGTGTGAACATATTTGTAGGATACGATATACTATAGAGTGTGGCTGGTTTCGTGTAAACCTTTTGATTATTTGGACCAAGTAGTTTTGATTAGCGATATTTTATTAATTCGTTGTCTAACTGAGATGATTCAAATATTGGGATAAGTTGTACTAAACTGTATGTTTTGTTTTTAATATAGTACCCTGTTAGCCCAAATATGGAAACCTTAAGGGGGGGGGGGGGGGGGGGTTGAATATGGTTTTAGCGGAAAATAAACCTTTTAAAACTTAATTACAAATTAAACACAATCACAAACAATTATGTAAAGAGAGAAGGAAAGAGATACTTGCAAACCAAGTTTTCAAGTGGTTCGGCAATCCGCATATCGCGACCTACGTCCATCCCTTAAGAACACCTCTTGAGGATTCCTTTACTCGATCTACTTCACGGGTGTAGACCAAACTGTTACAAGAGCCTTCAATCTCTCCCAAAGAAGAATACACCTTTTTTGCACACAAGGGTTACTAATCTTCACTCTTTACAAATGATAACTCTCTCTCTAGAGTGGATATTACAATTAAAGCTCTCACAACAACTCCTTAGTGAGAAGATAACATAATTCAAAGCTCACTACAATTTGCTCTCTCAAGAATTACAATTGTAATCTAGTGCAAATTGATTTTTCACTCAAACTAGGGCTCAAATGGGAATGATAATTAAACAAGATGCTTGAATGATTTTGTTGATCTTTCTACTTGTTTATAACCCTTAAAAACATCTCTATATATAGCTTTTGAAAGATTATAGTCGTTGGGAGTGGTCGAGGGGTGTAAACAAATTTTTGAGAGTTTAGAAAACTAGCCGTTAGTGCATTCAGCGCGATCCAGTCAACTGAAATAAATGCCCCGGTCGATTGGAAATTTTGTAGCAATGTCTGCCTTTTCAAAAACTAAAAACAGTCAACTTTTTTACAATTTAGTCAACTGGAACAGTACCTCCGTCGAATGGACATTAATCTGGTTGACTGGATCCTTCAAAAACCAGTTAACTAGTTTTCTGCTGCTTTTTGGCAGACTGACACCTCTTCACTAAAACGACCATAACTCCATCTACAAAACTCGTTTTTGTGATCCGTTTGAAGATTCGAAATCAAGATTCAAATACCTTTCCAATCATATAAAACTAAATATCTAGTTCTTTACCAATTATATCAGGTTTGGCTTTAAATATGACCCATCTGCACAAAGGTCTCTGTTTTGACTTAGCCACTTGAAAGCTTTTATGAAATGAATTTAATTGAGTGGTCTAAGTATGTTTAGGTCCTTGAAAGTATTTTAAAGTGTGAGAGCAAGGATCCTAAAGTTTAATTAAAGTTACTTGAGCCCTTATGAATGATTGATCAAAATGCTTACATATAAATCCTAGTCTTCAAGCAAGGATGAAAAATCTTCAAGTCTTCAAGCTTGATCCTTGTTGAGCTCTATCACTCTTTGTCACGACCCATCCCGCTAATGTGCGGAAACAGGACACGTGGCACGCCACCAAGGCTCAACAACAAATATACGCAGCGGAAAAGAACTTTAAAACAATCTTGAGTATATAAAACTTTGAAAACATTACCCTCCGAGTTGTAAAATCTGTATAAAATTGAAAACGTAATTATACTTCAAAGCGAATGATTTTATGTTGAAAGGGGTCCCAAAGACACCCTAAGAACCAATCAAAACCCTTTTAAAATTTCCGGAAGGAGTAGTAAAAGATTTCTGGCAGGGGGTATTTCGACCGGTCGAACGACCCCCTTCGACCGGTCGAATGACCCTTTAGCAGAATCCTGCCCAAAGTTGCAGAATTTACTTAAGGCGTCAAACAACCACCACCAAAACCAATACTCCAAACACACTTACATTAATCCAAACGTCACAAGCTATAACAAGCTTTCAAAAACAAAGTTTAATCTCACCAATCCATGAAAAGAAACAATAGCGGAACAAGCTAAGGCTTGTTTGGTTCGATTCACAAAACTCTAACCACATTCCTTCAAAATCCGAATTTGACAAGTTAAGTTTACAAAACATGAACTTAAGAGTTCGGACAAATTCAAAACTAACTATAAGAAGTTTTCTTACAATATACAACATTTCCCAAAATCAGTCCAAGGGACTCAATTCAAACAAAACATGATCCTACCTCCAATTCCGTTATTACAACAATGGGAAGGAAACCAAAACATAAACAAAAGACGATCCCCGGCATTCCCCCGGCCTCACCCTTCACGCTTCTCCTTTTGTTTCTTCAAACCTGCAATAGAGTAAATCTCCATTGCTCAGCTATATGCTGAGTGCACAATTTCTAACATATGCATATATGACAAATCATGCTTTAATCTCATCATAACACATAACTATTAGTCTCTAGGGAATAAGTGCACATTCACCGATCCAAAGTCTTAAGACTCAACCATGACCCATGCCCCTTCGACATGTCACGTTAATGCCTTTCTCGGCAAGTGACCGTCGTCACTACTAATTCTCCCCATTCTCGAGAGGACGTCTCACGGTGAATTTACACAAATCCCCCTTTAACCCACATAGGCACATAAACATGCTCAACTAGCAAATCATCACATATACGTGCTCGCATAAAATTTGACATGCTTTCCATATTCAATCGCGTGCATAATTAACGGGCCTAAGATTAACACATGGATTTGGCCCGGATCACAATTTTGTCATCGAAATATAAAACATGTATTTCACCTATATAACATAGGCTAGAAATTCATACCTCGAGCTATCGTCGTATAACTTTGAGGGAACGACTAGAAGCCCGATTAAACGCCAAATCTCCGATCCTACGCAAAACCTACAAGTTTACACGTGTTTTCCCCAAATTCCTAGATTTAGAAATTTATAAAAACTTAGTCAAACGTGGCCTAAAGACTATCAAAACGTAGCCCTTACCTTGGGGAGTTCAAATACGAATTTTGGTTGAAAACAAACGGGCAGAAGTCCGTCGATTTGCGTCTGCAAGCTCTAAGCTCCCAAAACCCCCAAATCTCCCTTTTGATTTTGAAATTAGAAAAGTTGTAATGAAGAAATATCTTGGAACTTCTATATATAGACAAAATTCTCAGAAATTACGTTTACCTCCCCGTGAGTTCTCAAAACTTCTAATTATTCCTCGAAACGTCTTACACGTCCATTTTATAACTTTACGAGTGAAAACTATAAATTTCAGAACTTTTTGATTAAGTCCCGTTTGTCGCCGTAATTACGTTCCGAAAACTATTTTCTGTGAAATCTCTACACAACCTACCTGTTAAGCAAAGTATCACTCACGTTCTCACCACAGTGTTCAAACGATCTAAAAGTAGATCAAAACTATCAGAAATTATACTACACAGGTATAATTACTATTCATGAAAATACCAAATAAGTCAAATAACATTTAAATCACATAAATGTCATTTAGCTATGCCAATACAACATGATTTTCCATGTTCCCGTGTCCTCTCTTGACACCTTCCAGACTGCCTTTAAGGCCAAATACTGGGTTCTCACAAGACACCCTCCAACAACTAGTGAGTCATCACTCACTTCACACACGTTAATTAACACAATCGTAAGCATGCTAAAATGATATAAATAAATACCGCAGGAGCGGGTATGACATCCTCTCCCCCTTAAAAGAAGTTTGTCCCCAAACTTTCAATACCATCTTATCAAGCTACAAGACTCCTCACAAGTACTTCCAACGTTGGTCTCATTACAACCTATACATCTCCTCCAAGATATTACAATCTCACGAGGAAAATAAATCCTCAGGCTCTTAAGGAAAATAAATCCTTGAAGCCCTCGTCTCAACCCGATTGAAGATTCTCTTCGAATACTAACAACACAGAAACATCTCGATAAATAAGAACATCAATGCCTGAGTAAAACATAATCAATAGTCAATCTTGACTTTAAATCATATCACGACGTCACACGTCAACCCACACATACCTTCATTGTACTTGTCACATCTTTTTCGAACTTTAAAGTTCATCCCAATAGCCAAAACAAAATCAATAACTCACCTCATTTTCACCCATCTTTCTTTTTGACTAACTGTCGTTTCCAACACGTCTTAACTGGTTAATAACCATACACAATTCTTTATCTCGAAGTAATCAAAACTGAGTACTATCATACATTCATACACTGTCGGTAAGTCAATATCTCAATCAACTATTTCAGATACTATGAATTCCATCTCTTATCCTGTTAATCGTGGAATACCCGTAGAACGATAACACGTTTTCAAACGACTCTCATTCCTTATCAAATTCCAATTCGGTTTAATCCAATCTCGTATTTTAAGTCCAATCGTACATGATTTGTAAGACACCATTCAGATTCTCAATTGAAAATTTTACATCGTTTTACTTGTCCGAGGTTACCTACTATCCCGAACAACTCTCGGTGAGGTCAACACACTTGTCATTTATCTCCCACTTCTGTACTCGAACTGCCGTCGACTAACGTAGAAGATTTCACTTTACACCTTCAATTTAAAACTTTTAACAAAGTCAAATACATATTCTTCCTTTTTGTTTTAAAAACAAATCATTTTAAAATTTTGCATAATACTTTCCCAACATAATAACCCCAATGTTCATCGTAACCAATAACGTGGTTAACCCAAATTGACTTAGTCAATCATACATGTACCACAACATCCATCATGATGCATTCCCATACTCAGACCATACCTTGTTCCTGTCCCAAATCTTTAACCCTTCACAATCTATTCTATTCATATAGTATACACACACCCTGAGTCAATTACTTTTCTGTTGAAGATCACAACCCCATAAGTTTATGATATATCACTTTCACCTTTACACAAGCCCATACCAATCGTACTCATGTATCTCAACTCTTACTGAATTTCTGACAGCCCTTTACACTGAACATATATTCCTTGTATAACATCTCAAGGCTTCATACCTTATTTAACGATTTAATATTTCATAACTCCAGTCAACCTGACTTAACTCCAATTCAGATTTCTCTAATCCTTTATCTTTGCTATTCTGATCCCAAATTCATTATTCTCGAAGAACCTGTTGTTCAAGTATTCATACTTTTCTTGTAACCATCTGAAGACAACTCAGTAATTTAATCTTCCCAATGAAGTACTATAGTCTCACTGTGTTCAATAAATTCCCTATCAACTCCCAATTCACATACCTTTCGTGTCCATACCCAAGATCACCCATTCATAACTATTGTTTTTAAGTGCTTCACACTTTACGAATCTCATCAAGTTCATAAACGTTCCAAACTTCAAATCATTCATAACCTCGGGTTATTCAAATACTTAAACCAAGATCAAGTTCCCTTTAGAAAATACCAAGTCAACTTGTTTAGTAGTACTACCTCCAGCTTACTAAGTCCAAGTGTACAACATTTTACTAATCCATTACTTTAGAATTTCCAACTTTATGACCTGCTCACGTAGAACTCATTCATTTGACCAACACTGTTGTGCCCCAAACACTAAGCATACCATATACTTCCATGATACTCGTCCTCGAAAGTCTACTTGATACCTTATTGCAAGTATTTAACAAAATTTTCTTACTCAAACAAAAGTTGGATTTTTTTAAAACATTTTAAACACTTTAAAATTTCCTTGGGATGGAATCTGACATTCTCAAAATTCTCCAACCTTGTTGGAATCCAGGACGACCGAGATAGCATTCCACTACATTTACCATTATCCTCTGCCCATTTTATATTCTTTCTATCATATCTGATAATGTACTCAACGTACTCCCAAGTCTTCATCCCACTTCTACCGTTCTTGTTCACTTTCTCATAAGAGATTCATTTTTCCAATCTACACTTTCGCTCTTGTGATCTGACTTACCCAAAATCTCTTTACTCTATCCATTTCCACAGTTGCTCTTGTTCAGTATCGTACTACTTGTCATACTCCAACCTCCCGTTGACAACCACTCATTAAAAATACTTAACGAGGTTTTACAATCATTAAAAGATTCTTCACTTTATTTGAAATACGATAATTAGCAAAGAAAGCATGAATTCAACCTCTTAAAAAGACTTTTCTGTGACAAAATAGACCAAGGGCAAAATGGTCATTTATAAAGTATGGTAAAATTTTACACCAAAAGATAGCTCTTTGAGTCCCGGTTCCAACACAAGAAACGGCGCGCGAATCCAAATTTTCTACAAAGAGTTATGCCTGTTTCCGTAAATGTCGACGAAAAATGTTTTCGAAAACACTGTTTGGATCAGAGGGGTGTTCGACCGGTCGAACCGCCCCTTTCGACCGGTCTAGTACCCCCTGGACCACATTTTTCCTCCATTTAACATCCTTAAAAGTCTCCAAACTTGCAAGGCATTTGGGGCCACTTCCCAACCACTTTGGAATCACTAAAAAGTGCTCGAGAACATTGAAAACTCATCGAACTACACACGGTTCCTGGTTATCCACACTATAACTCACTGTAATAAAGACATTCTCTATAGTATTTCCTACCAAGATCTCCTTACCCTCATGATATCCGATATTCATTTGATTCCTCCGAATCTCTTATCATGTTTAATCACTCACACTTATTTTTCACCTCAAGTCCTGTATTCCAACATCCTTTGTTTTACTTCCTTTGTCAAGCCACACCTCAAAATACTAAGAAACTCTTATTCATATTCATTTTCATTCCCTTAATCTCCATCAAGAAGTCCTACCATATCTCTTTCGACCTATGTCGTCCTTATCGTTACATTCACATACACATAATCATCAAATCTAAGCAACTGCTTCAGAGGTATATCCCAAACTAAGCTTCTACCAACTATAGTTTCACTATCCAAGCACACTCTATCATTTCCATTCTTAACCCTTCGTTCAAATTAATCCTCAGATACCGACTTTCCACGCACCCAATCAACCGATAGCTTTCGCTACTAGTCCTCCTATCACATTTCAATCCACCATGGTACTACGACCACCCGAAACCAGGTTAAGTTGAGAGATTCCTCAACAACCACAATATTCACAATACGTTGAGATATTCTTCAACCCCTATACATACCGTAAGATAGGTTGAGAGATTTCTCAACCATCCAATACATGCCATAAGATAGGTTGAGAGATTCCTCAACCATCCAAACACCTCAATACCATACAATAAGTTGAAAGATTCTTCAACCACTTAATATACACCATTTATACCGTAAGGTAACACCATATATAACCCCGTATGATCACACCGCATGTTAATACTGTAAGATAAGGTGAGAGATTCCTCACCCATCCCAAACACAAGTGATACATGTTACTGGACCCTCTTTTTGTCATAGACCCCAACTGTACCTCTCTATTCTCTGACATCACGATATCTAACCCATGTCTGAAGCAAAACTCTTACCAATTGATCTCAATCCCAAGACTCCACTACAAACAATCACTTTTCATTCTCTATGTGAACTATAAGGAATCTTTCTCCTGACACTCACTATTCAAACTCTGTTCTCGGTTAGATCCCCCAAAGGACACTTGTCACTATCGTTGAAAACATCCACCAATTCGATCAAAAATTATTTTATTTCCATTTAGAAATTCAATGGTTCATCACCACCAAGATATCATCTATCTCTCGTGTCACCACACCAAGCCTATGATAGCTCATGGTAACCTTCATTTCATCACACATTTCTACGTCCATATGATTCCACCAATTCACGAGGGCATAAATACTATGCATGTATGCCAATAACATAATCATGTATGTATAATAACATACCATATGCATCAAACATCTCTACAATATGTGGATGCATTCTAGAATATGTGTCAATTCACTCAACACTCCACTCGACGTCGAACGTTCCCAAAGTTTTGTTACATATTGCTCTGATACCACTAAATGTCACGACCCATCCCGCTAATGTGCGGAAACAGGACACGTGGCACGCCACCAAGGCTCAACAACAAATATACGCAGCGGAAAAGAACTTTAAAACAATCTTGAGTATATAAAACTTTGAAAACATTACCCTCTGAGTTGTAAAATCTGTATAAAATTGAAAACGTAATTATACTTCAAAGCGAATGATTTTATGTTGAAAGGGGTCCCAAAGACACCCTAAGAACCAATCAAAACCCTTTTAAAATTTTCGGAAGGGGTAGTAAAAGATTTCTGGCAGGGGGCATTTCGACCAGTCGAACGACCCCCTTCGACAGGTCGAATGACCCTTTAGCAGAATCCTGCCCAAAGTTGCAGAATTTACTTAAGGCGTCAAACAACCACCACCAAAACCAATACTCCAAACACACTTACATTAATCCAAACGTCACAAGCTATAACAAGCTTTCAAAAACAAAGTTTAATCTCACCAATCCATGAAAAGAAACAATGGCGGAACAAGCTAAGGCTTGTTTGGTTCGATTCACAAAACTCTAACCACATTCCTTCAAAATCCGAATTTGACAAGTTAAGTTTACAAAACATGAACTTAAGAATTCGGACAAATTCAAAACTAACTATAAGAAGTTTTCTTACAATATACAACATTTCCCAAAATCAGTCCAAGGGACTCAATTCAAACAAAACATGATCCTACCTCCAATTCCGTTATTACAACATTGGGAAGGAAACCAAAACATAAACAAAAGACGATCCCCGGCATTCCCCCGGCCTCACCCTTCACGCTTCTCCTTTCTTTCTTCAAACCTGCAATGGAGTAAATCTCCATTGCTCAGCTATATGCTGAGTGCACAATTTCTAACATATGCATATATGACAAATCATGCTTTAATCTCATCATAACACATAACTATTGGTCTCTAGGGAATAAGTGCACATTCACCGATCCAAAGTCTTAAGACTCAACCATGACCCATGCCCCTTGCTCGTGTGGATACTTTTAGAGATCATACGCTTGGTCGATTTAGTGACCTATTCGTGGGACGAACCAGATTCAATATTTTGTAAAGCACGCTTCAAGGGTAATTATTCGATTATCCCCCTATGGATGTTGTATGTATTTTGTATATATCATAGACTTGATCATGGGTTTAGGAAACCATTTAATTTTTGTTTTCCGCTGCGCGAACTTTTTTTTTTTTTTTAGGGTTCCACATGGCTTTCTTTCAGTTTGAACTAAAAGTTCCCCCTCAAGATGAGCAAACATGTCATGGAGGCAACGTAATGATACCAAATTACCAAAAACCAAATATGATACCAATTTAACTAAAGTAAACATAATGATATGTTCCCCTCAACATATGCATATATATGAATAACTACCAATTATAAGGTCAAAATTATGCATTATCTCCTTAGGAAGATGGGATAGCTATGAGCAACAAAACAAAATAACTTGATAAATCAAACAAGATAAGCATGCTATCAAAATCAAGAGAAATATCAAAACAAGTTAATATAACCTACTCCTACTAGGCTTAATGTGAGAGATTTAACCATTGTCCAAGCACCTCTTGCATGCAACATTTGTCGAGGAGGTAGGAGAAGATTCCTTCACAATCCAAACCATGCTAATTTTCTTACGAATTGAACATTTGTAATTAACATGCCCTATTTTCATGCAATAATGACAAGTTACATAGGGGAGGGTCTCATTTGAGATTGATTCCTTAACAAAGAAATTCTTGTGAGAATTTTGAGAATTTGAAGTAGAGGATGTGGACTTTACAAAGAAGTTTTTGTACTTCTTTTCCTTGAATGTGGGATTAAATCCCAAACCGGCCTTATCAAAAACACATTTTTGTTTTTCCAAAAGCATATTCAAATTTTGTTCACCTTGGGTGGCCAAAGTTTCTGTCAAATCATCCACTCCATTTCTCAATTCAACCTTTTCTTTTTCAATCTCATTTGAAGATTGTGCTCTTCAAACATGTTTTTCACTTCCAATTTTCAAAGCTTCATTTTGGGATTTCAAAATTATTAACTCATTTGAAACTTTGGAAAAATTCTTTTAAGAGTTTTATATTTGGATCCCATTTTCTCTAATTCCTCATGTAACTCCTCAAAAGCTTATTGAAGCTCATTATAATTAGGAGATTCAACAATAGATATAGGATTAGATTTTACTAACTTCTCTTGTGCACCTTCTTGATCACATGAGTCATTATCAGATGAGTCATCATCATCCCAAGTGGCCACTTTGGCCATTTTCTCATTCTCATCATCTTCATTTGCAAAGAGGCACACTTTTTCCTCTTCACAAGTTTGGTTAGTTGCAACATGAAAATTTTCCAAACATAACCAAATTTCATTTGCACTAGAGCACGAACAAATTCTATTATATGAAATATCATCTAAAGAATTATATAGAATTTTAATGGCTCTAAGATTCAATAGAAAGTTATTTTGATCACTTTCATTCCATTCAATCTTTGGTTTAGGATGAAAACCATTTTTGACAATACTCCAAAGATTGTAGTCAAGTGAACGAAAATAAAATTTCTATTTTCCTCTTCCAATGATCATACTTATGATCACTCAACAATGGAGGAGTGCTAATGCAATAAACTTCTTGAACTTTTGTTTCTATAGAACTTGACTCAACATTTTAAAATTCAATAAAATCATTAGAGTCATTGAAAGAGCAAGAAGTAGAGGTTACCCCATTGTCAATTACCATGAGGCAAAGATTGACAATCTCATCTTCATTTGAGTTGCCGTCCGATGATTCACTCTCGGAGCAACTTTGAGTGGCCTTCATTGCCTTCTTCTTACGTTGTTCATCTTTAGGAGGCTTCTTTCCCAATTTTTCTTTCTTTAGAAACTTTGCAAATTTTTGGGTGATCAAAGCCATTTCCTCATCCTCATTACTCTCATGATCTTTTCCCTTTTTCTTTGAGCTTGAGGACTTCAAGACGATGTCTCCTCTTTTGATCTCCTTTTTCTTGTCTTCTTCGATAAGCACGGCTAACTCCATTTCATGGGTAATGAGAGATCCCATGAGTTGTTCAATTGACAAGTTTGTCAAATCTTTCGCTTCCCGGATAGCTGTGACCTTCGGTTGCCATTGCTTTGGTAAAGCCCTAAGAATTTTTTCAATAATTTCTTCATTAGCATAAAGTTTACCAAGATTTTTCAAGTTATTGATGATCGTTGTAAAAAGGGTAGACATATCACCAATAGACTCAAAAGGCAACATTTTGAACATTTCATAAGATTGAACAAGCAAATTAATTTTTAACTTTTTGACTTGGCTTGTTCCCTCATGAGTCACTTCAAGTTTATCCCAAATTATGAAATTCTATTGTATTCATTTTGGGTCTAAACTGCAATATAATAAATTCATTGCCATTGCATTCAATTTTATGAGTTTCTTGTCGGCATCATTATAATCGTCTTCCGTTTTTGGAATAGAAATACCATTTCAATTTTTGTTGGAAGATGAGGCCCTTTGACCACTATTTTCCATAAATCAAAATCTTGAGAAATCATATAGATTCTCATTCTATTTTTCCAATAAACATAATTTGATCCATTAAAACAAGGTGGTCTATTTGCCGATTGACCCTCACTATAAGGGATGCGAGAATTGTTGGTTTCCATTTGGATCTTAACTCAAAATTTTCAAAAACTTTTGAAAATAGAAGAGTCGAAGCTCTGATACCAATTGTTGGCCTAAATATGGAAACCTTAGAGGGGGGGTGAATAAGGTTTTAGCGAAAAATAAACCTTTTTAAAACTTAATTACAAATTAAACACAATCACAAACAATTATGTAAAGAGAAAAGGGAAGAGATACTTGCAACCAAGTTTTCAAGTGGTTCGGCAATCCGCACATCGCGGCCTACGTCCACCCCTCAATAACACCTCTTGAGGATTCCTTTATTCGATCTACTTCACGAGTGGAGACCAAACCATTACAAGAGCCTTCAATCTCTCCCAAAGAAGAATATTATTTCTTTGCACATAAGGGTTATTAACCCTCACTCTTTACAAATGATGATTTGGGTACAAATGATAACTCTCTCTCTAGAGTGGATAATACAATTAAAAGCTCTCACAACAACTCCTTAGTGAGTAGATAATACAATAAAAAGCTCACTACAATTTGCTCTCTCAAGAATTACAATTGAATCTAGAGCAAATTGATTTTTCACTCAAACTAGGGCTCAAATGGGAATGATAATTAAACAAGATGTTTGAATGGTTTTGGTGATCTTTCTACTTGTTTATAACCCTTAAAAACTTCCCTATATATAGCTTTTGAAAGATTATAGCCGTTGGGAGTGGTTGGGGGGGTGTAAAAATAATTTTTGGAGAGTTTAGAAAACTAGCCGCTAATGCATTTAGTGCGATCCAGTCGACTGAAAAAATGCCCCAGTCGACTAGAAATTTTGTAGTAGTGTTTACCTTTCAAAAAATGAAAACAATCAACTTTTTTACAATCCAGTCGATTGGAACAGTACTTCTGGTCGACTGGACATTAATCCGATCGACTGGACCCTTCAAAAATCAGTCGACTAGTTTTCTGCTGGTTTTTGGTAGACTGACACCTTTTCACTAAAACGGACATAACTCCCTCTACAAAACTTGTTTTTGCAATCCATTTGAAGATTCAGAAACTAGATTCAAATACCTTTCCAATCATATAAGACTCAAAATCTAGTTCCTTACCAATTTGATCAGGTTTGGCTTTAAAGATGACTCATCTGCACAAAGGTCTCTGTTTTGACTTAGCCACTTGAAAGCTTTTGTGAAATGAATTTAATTGAGTGGTCTATGTATGTTTAGGTCCTTGAAAGTATTTTAAAGTGTGAGAGAAAGGATCCTAAAGTCCAATTAAAGTTACTTGAGCCCCTATGAGTGATTGATCAAAATGCTTACATATAAATCCTAGTATTCAACCAAGGATGAAAAATCTTCAAGTCTTCAAGCTTGATCCTTATTGAGCTCCATCACTTTTGGACTTCACCATATGCTATCTCATGTTCTCAAACAAAGTTAGAACATTTAAGTTCATGAAAAGAGAGATTAGCACAATAAAAATGACATGATAATTCGTTGGAATAGAATCATTAAGAACATGTAATTATCACTAGATTTGTCATCATCAAAACACATATAAATAATGCCTTAAAGAAATTCAAGGCTAACATACCCCACTCTTAAAAAAAATGAAAATAATTGGAAAGCCATTTTAATTTACTTGGCTTATGATCAAGAGGATTTTTGCTTTAAATCCTAAGGTTGTAAAGTTTAGGATAGTGCATTTTTGGTTATGCATTTCTTGATCCATCCATGACCGTGTAGAGCAAGAAATTTGTGAAAGAGAAAGGGCTGTCATTGTGAGCATTTGGTGGAGGAGCAGGTTTTGCGCGATAAAGGATATTTATTGGGCAATAATTTTTAAAGTCTATTGGTGCTAATTTTTTATGAGCAAGTATCATTTTAAATTGAGGGATAGTGGGGTTTCAACCTATTTTTATCACATCTAGGACTGTGGAGCCTTACTAAAGAGTACTTTTAATCCCAATGGTTTTATAGAAATATGTGAAGCTACTTTAGTAGCTAAGGGTTTTAAGAAAAATGAAATTATTATTTCTTTGGAAACATATTCTTTTACATTCATTTATTTTTACAAGCTGAAATAGTTGTTCATGCTTTGATTAGTTATCAAATAGTTGTAAACACCTTTTGAATAGAGAATTAGAGGTGGAAATTTATTTGCATAAACTGAAAGGGTTTATAAAGAATAGAGTGTGTAAACTAAATATATATACTCTTTATATGGTTTAATACTGGCACCCAACCAGTAGAACGAAAATTTGGTCAAACTATTTTTTAAAATAGTTTCAAAAGGAAAGTGACAATTGTTTTATCATTAACACAATGATAGATGATGTGTTAGGATATGGTTTATTATTCTTTGATTCTATTATAGATATTAAATATAAAAGAATTATTTATTGTCACTTTATTTATATATGAAAGATTTGGGTGAAGTCAATGTAATTTTGTGCCTTAAAAATTAAAATAGCTATTATTGATCTTTAATGATCAATATCATTATTGGAAAGGTTTTGAGATACTAATTTCCTTTCAAACCTTTTTGGACTCCTTTTGTGCCAAGTGTTAGGTTAAATCACATATGAGTGTGATATAATTTATCAAAATGATTTTGATAGTATTATTGGTAGTTCAAGGTATGGTACATAGTACTAGACCTCTGATTGCTTATGCAATAAGAGCTCTATGTAGATACACATAGACAGAATTGCTTTAGACGATATATAAAACCTCTTTCAAATAAAATGATTTCAAATTAATTTGTTTTTTGAAAAAATAAATCATGCTCTTTGGTCAAGAATTGACGGAAGCATTAATCTGTTCGAAGAATCATTTGTGGCTATATTTATGGAAGTAATATTCACAACAAATTTTGGAGGATGGTTAATTAATTTGAGTGCCTGTAGGCATATGTGTAATAACACAATTGTTACAAGAAATACTCTTCAAGAGAAAATGAAGTGTTTTACTTGATGATTCGCTTAGTACTAATGTTTTGGTACTAGAGACTTAGAGTTAAATATTACCCCTGTGAAGAAATTATTTTCGAAAATTTATTGCATACCTCAAAATTTGAAAGAATTTAAATTTTGGTTTTTTCAAGGCCAGATTTTAGCCAAATGTTTTGGGGGAGGAAAGTATGTATTTAAAAAAATCAGTGATGCAAATTGGATTTCGGATTCAGATAAGACAAATTCAATGAGTGAATTTATTTTTACACTTTGTGGAGGTACAATATCTTGGAAGTCGTCCAAGCAAACTTGCACATCTAAGTTAACGATGAACCAGTTCCATTGGTTTCTTTACATCGAGATAGCCAGGCAGTAAAAGGGCGAGCAATAAATAAGTCCTATAAAGGCAAGAGTAGGCATATACGCCTAAGTCATAATATTGTGAGATAGCTGTTTGAGATAAAGTTTTTCTCTTAATTTTAAGCAGAAGTGAGTTTGGCTGACACTTTAACAAAACCACTAGGGAGAAAACTAGTGTATGAAACATCGAGGGGAATGAAGCTTATGCCTATAACAAAAATCAGCAAT
This sequence comes from Hydrangea macrophylla, assembly GCA_033977485.1. Taxonomy (NCBI): domain Eukaryota; kingdom Viridiplantae; phylum Streptophyta; class Magnoliopsida; order Cornales; family Hydrangeaceae; genus Hydrangea; species Hydrangea macrophylla. The sequence continues at coordinate 40,005,354 of CM066990.1, forward strand.
GATGGTAACCCAACCTATGTAATTGGAGAACCCAAGAAATAGGTTCATATAGGTAATAACCAGTCATTGGTTGATTGGAGATGCACTATAACATTTTCTTGTTGTCCATTCCTATGATGTATAGTGCAATTGCAATGAGAAAGGTTGAGTTAAACTCTTAATGAATTCCGTAGTCCATACTGGATGGATGGTATGTTTAATTGCATTGTATACTTGATGGATTCACCTATATAAGTGTGAAAGTGGGCCGCTTTCTATGAAAACATAGGCAAGTTTTCTAGAGCACTTATGAAAATGCAGGACTGGCGCAGGGCCTAGAGGTGCCACACCGATTAGAGTTGCTCTGATTTTGAGGAATTAATGTGGGTATAAGACGACTGGTTCACGTTAAGGAATTCTGGTTCATAGAAATTTTATTTCACCAAATTTCTGCAAGTCACTTCTTACATTCCTAGGGACTGGTTCATAGCCCTAAAGGCACCAGTTTTGATGCATTGAATTCTCTTGCTCCATTCTTTTTATGTGTTGTTTAAAATTTTGAAATAGGGGGGGATTGTTGGAATTATTGGCCTCTTATTTGGCCATTGGGCTTTTTATTTCAAAAAATTCAAACAAAGTCATTTACATTGATGTGACTAGTATCCTCTATTAAAAATATGGCCGTTGGAGGCAATTAAATCTATTAAAAATATGGTCGTTGGAGGCTATTAAATCTATTAATTTCTGCATTAAAAATATGGCTGTTGGAGGCTATTAAATCTGTTTTTTTTAATAAAATGATCGTTGGACAGTTTGTCTAATATAAATAGCCTTCTCTCTTCCCATTTTACATATAGAAAATTCCTCTCTCTTTTGCTATTCTTCCAAAAACTATTTTCATTATGTTGGAGCAATTCTGAGCACTCATATATTCTTCCAATTCGAGTGCACGTTTGGAAGACACTGATTGCTGAATCTTGGAGAGCATAGCGCTGAGACCTTGTGCATCGAGTCATTGACTCTGAGGGGCGGAATTGTTCTTAAGGACAGTGCAAAATCATTGCATGCCTCAATCAGTATTATAGCCGTATCCTTCTATATTTACCAACAGTATATTTGTACTCAACCTAATTACCTAAAAAAAGTGATCTAATCCCTACATTAAATCTATTGACTAAGTTGTTTAAAGTCCATAAAGTGTGTATATATATATATGTATGAGGGTTTATATTCAGTCTAATTACCTAAAAAAAGGGATTTAATCCCTCCATTAAATCTGTTGACTAAGTTATTTTAAAAAAGGATTTAATCCCTCCATTAAATCTGTTGACATATGTATATATATATATATATATATTACTATGTGTATATATATATATCCAGGGTTAAAATTGTAACATTATTCACACTAAATTGGGGGGATGGCCAATTACAATAAACTTTGTGAATCTATGGACCTAATAGTATAATTAAATCTTGAGTGGACCAAATAAAAAAAAATTGGGTAAATAGAGATTTTTTGGAGAGATTTCTATTAAATCAATGTCGTTATTAGGAAAAATGACATTATAATTATTAAATTTTTTCTAAATAAAAATTTGAATTTTGGAAAAACAAAATACAAATATTTTTTTAGGGAAAATTAATTAGGGGTCCCTTACTTAGAGCAATTTTGAGCAACAATCTAACCCATCTCTTTTAAGATTAATAAGGACACAAGGATTTAAAAATAATTGTGATAAGTCCATTTTTTAATCCTTAAGAAACTTATTGACAGAATTACTGTCCCTGGTTAAATAGGGGTTGCAACCCAATTCTCTTCTCTCTCTCTCTCTCTCTCTCTCTCTCTCTCTCTCTCTCTCTCTCTCTAACACACCAACCGCCTCTATCTCCTCCAACCTTTCCAACCACCGTAGCTGCCACCTTTTCTTTGATTCTCCACCGTCACCGACCTCCATGCCAATAGCCACCGTCCCTGACCTCCGTGCATGTAGCCACATTCTTTCTCTTCTTTTGCTTTCGCTCTCAATGCCATGTGTCATCGCCATCACCATCACCGGTAGAGAGGCTAGTCGTCGCGCTCATCATTGAACAACCTCAACGTTCTAGCTCGCGTTGCCATAGAAGTGTAGATCTGTTTAAATTAGATGAAGTCGATCTTGGAATGTACTCGATGAATCATTAATGTGACAATCATATACATGCGTATATATAAAATAGATGGTGCTGCCATTCATTGCTTTAATTTTGAAGCTCACAATATCATTGGACCTCCAAGAGGCAAAGGGATATGTGTTGGCAATTTTTGGTCAAGGTTTTATTCTTTTTTTTTTCCTCTTCTGAACATATCTTTCTCATTTATTCTGTGCTTATTGTGGAGCCTCAAGAGTAATGTCACTGTCTTTGCGATAGTGACATGTTACTACCCTTGAAAAAAACTTTTTTTTTATTTGATGATATGTTACTATCTTTACCTTAGGCTGTTTGCTTGTAATTTGCGCGGGGCGTGCCAGAGCCAAACGGGCTCGGTGTGTGTGTGTGTGTGTGTGTGTGTGTGTGTGTGTGTGTGTGTGTGTGTGTGTGCAAACTAATTTCCTAAACGCTTGTGTGAGTGATACACAAGGCTTTATGAATCTGTCTTCTAAACAGTGATCGTGTGCAGTGAGTAGGAAAGTACCCTTACCATAAATTCTTTAGCAGTACTGAAGCGCACAAGCTAAACAGTGTTAAGAGTTTACCAGGTAAATAATCACAAACGGATTAATAAAATGTAGATTTTATTAAGTGTTTGGAAAATTAAACAGATCTAAAGAACGAACCAGAACAGACTCTAATTATCCAAAAGAATAAAAAGAAATAACAAAAGGGCAGACCTATTTGCTATGAATGCTGAAAACAAAGGTTTGAGTGCTTTGAATGCTTCGAATGCAGTGTGTGTGCTGTTTTCGAGATGACGCGGAGTACCCTGCATGCTTAGCCTGCCTCTATATTTATAGCGGCCATGGATGAATTCTATTTAGGAAAGGACCCCTTAGCTTACGCCCTAAGCTGCGTGGCTGATTGGTTGATGGTGGAAGAAACCTTCTTAATCTCTAACTCCTACCTTATCCAAATTCTGATTGAATCAATCCCACTAATTTAGGGATTAACCTTCTAAATCCAGCTGGACGTGATCAGATTCTTTTCCCTAACAGACTCTTGCTTCCTTAAAATCTGGGTTGACGTCGTCTTGATAGCTATGAATAGCACCGCCTTCCCCTTTCAGTCCATCAGCCTTGCCAACTACTTTCTTTCATCTGAATTGGGCTTAATCAATTTAAATACTTTCTTTCATGCCCGATCACCTTTTTGCGAATGCCTATGGCCAATCGGACTCATACAACCATCCTTCATTACACGGTGCCCGATTGGCCTCTGTGCTACTTTGATCCACCATTGGATTTACGTTACATTAGGTTACGTTATCCTCATGCCCGATAATCCTGACCCATGCCCATCCTTTCCAATCTTCATGCTACTCGGGCTCAAAGACCTTTGACGGTTTTTGGGTGCAAACAATTGCCCCCCAAAAGGTCATATCAAACGTCCCGCCTTGATTGATGTGACGTTTTGAATTTTAAATTTCCATGTGTTAGCCATGTAGAGATTTGTCAGATCTAGACCAAAAACATACCAGAGCCTTTCTCTCTACAAACTCCATTTCTTCCGGCGAAGTAATCCTCCATCCCTTCTGCAAAAATGGCTCCTAAAATAGCTCCGACGATCACTTCCAAAGGCAAGAAAACCTTCGTTGACGTTCTACCACCACAGAACAGATGTAGAGAAGTGAGAACACTGGCCAAAACCCATGCCACCAACATCTCCACTGATTACCTGACTCACTACAGCTCCCCTGACGGTTCCCCGGTAGTACTAGGTCTCGGTGCGGCGTTCCATAGTGATCCACCGGCAACATTTAATCCTTATTTTTCACCAGTGGGAAACGAATCATTTCTCTAGGTACCTGCCTACTAGAGTAAAATTTGGACTGGTTTACACCCTATAACACCCGTATTTGTGTTATTGCTTTTGTATTACATTGTCATGCATGATAATGTGATGTGGCGTGTCCTATGACATATGTTTGGGTGAGTTTTGACTCACGAGTTGATTTGGGTGTCTGTATTAGAGAACCCTTTGAAACTGTGGTGATTGAGGATTTGTTGTTGCGACGTCTCTCCGAGTGTGAGACAGTCACTGTGGAATACTTTAAATGTTTATCTGAAAATATATGTTTACCTGTGTATTTCAATATCTGTATTATTTTCTGTCTTAGAATTTATATCTGTTGTTAGTTTTAGTATCCTGGTGAGAACGAATTAACACGCTATTAATTTGGTAGGCTAATTAGCAACTTCGGAAACGTTATGTAGAAATTCGCGTTTTAGCAACCAAATGAAACTTAGTCAAAAACTTTTATAATTTTGAGGTTTCCCTTATAAAGCTATGAATAAGCTGTGTAGAAAGTTTCAAAGACCGATTAAGAGTTTTGAAAACTCATGGGGAGGTAAACGTAATTCCCGAGAGTGATTTTTGATCGAATGGTGAATGTTTTAAACATCCGAGGAGATTTCCTTATCACATAGCGAAAGAAAGTTTGTGGTTGAGTTTTGGGATTTAGATTGATTGATAAGAGTTCTGTTTCAAACATTGGTTAATCATTGTGACGTAAGAGAATAAGGATGAACAGTTGGGGTTTGTGATAGAAAGATAGTCCAACAATATGTATTGTTAGCGTATGGGGTGGGTGAGGAATCTCCCACCTTATCTTACGGTGTTAACCTACGGTACAATCGTACGAGGTTATCTTATGATGTATCTTACGGTATATACGGTGTATGTCAGGTAGTTGAAGAATTTTTCAACTTATTGTACGGCATTGAGACGGTTTGGATGGTTGAGGAATCTCTCAACCTATCTTACGGTATGTATTGGACGGTTGAGGAAATCTCTCAACCTATCTTATGGTATGTATTGGGAATTGAGAAATATCTCAACGAGTTATGAGTATTGTGGTTGTTGAGGAATCTCTCAACTGAACCTGGTTTCGAATATTTGTGGTACCATGGTGTATTCGGATGTAGTATAAAGGTTAGTAAGAAAATCTACCAGATTGATTGTATAAGTGGGAAGTGGTATTTAAGGATTTACCTAAGGTGAGGAGTTAAGAATGGGGATGATAGAGTATGCTTTGACGGTTTAAAACTACAGTTAGTAGAAGTAACGGGTTTCAGTCAAGTATCGAAAATGGCACAGTATGAAGCGTTGTATGGCCATAAGTGTCAATCACTGACTTGAGGGATCGAGGTTGGGAAAAGAAAGTTGTTAAGACCTAAGATGATACAGTTGACTACGGTAAGGGTAAAGCTAATCCAGGAGTGACTTTTAGAGGAGACTCACCGTACTAAATATTCAATTCATCCAGGGAGTGATAAGATATACCAAAATTTGTGAAAAAAAAAACTTTTGGTGGAGAGGTATGAAGCGAGAAGTTGCCAAGTTTGTGTCTGAGTGTTCAGCATGTTAGCAAGTCAAGGCAGAGGGACAAGTACCTGCAGGGCTATTACAACCATTACCAGTGTCAAAGTGAAGTGGGATGGGATCACGATGGATTTTGTTTCGGGATTTCCATGATTGTTTAATCAGAATGATAAGATTTGGGTTATGGTTGATAGGGGTTGTAAGACTACACGGAGTTCCAACAGTGATTATATCGGATCGTGATAGTTGGTTTACATCGAGGTTTTGGGAAGTCTACAGGAAGCCACGGATACTAAACTGATAGAACGGATGATTCAGACATTGAAAGACATGCTTAGACTTTGCATACTAGACTTTGGGTACATCAATATAATTTGACAGGAGTGAATATAAATTGGAAAGACGAAGCTTTAAGGAGTAAGTGAACAAAAACGGTAAGAATGGGAGGAAGACATGGCAGTACGTTGAGTACATTATCAGATATGATAGTAGAAATGTAAAATGGTGAGGACAATGGTGGATACAATGAAATACGATCTCAGTGTCCTGGATTCCAACAAGGTTGGAGAGTTTTAAGAATGTCGAATTTCACCCTAAGAAAATTTTAAAGTGTTTAAAATGTTTTAAAATAAAACTTTCGTTGAACAAGAAAATTTGTTGTAAATACTTGTGATTAGGTATCAAATAGACCTTGGAAGACGGGTATCGTGGTAGGATATGGTATGCTTAGTGCTTGGGACATAATGGTGGTTGTCAAACGAATGAGTTCTATGTGGGCAGATTCTGAACTTAGGAGTTCTAAAGGAGTTGGTGAAATGTCATGTACCTAAATTTGGCTAATTGGAAGTTATGACTTTAAAGGAGTGGTCGTGAGTATTGTTCCAAAGGGAGCTCGACTTCGATTTAAGTATTGGTGTAACTTGAGGTAATAAATGATTTGAGGCTTTGATCAATCAAGAACTTGCTGAGATCCATAAAGTGTGAAGAACTTGAAAGATGACAGTTAGGAATCAGTTGGCATGGGTGACCGGAGTGAGAATTTTACCTTGGGGTATTGTCGTGAAAGGTATGTAAATTGGAAGTCGATATGGAATTTATTGAACATAATGAGGCTATATTACTTTGTGGGAAGATTTAATTACCGGCTTATCCTCAGATTGTATGTGGGGATTATATTAATACTGTGAGCAATGGGTTATTCAGGAATAATGGATTGGAGACCCGGATAGCATAAATAAAGGACTAGAAAGTTAAATGGGAAATTGAGTCAGATTCAACTACGGTTATTAAACATTGAATGTCCGAATGAGGTATGGTGCCTTGAGATGTTATACGAAGAATATACGCTTGGTGTGAACGGTTGTCAGGAACTCAGTGAGAGTTGAGATACAGAAGTGTGAGCGATATGGACTTGTGCAAAGGTGAAAGTGAAACATCAGCGACGTATAGAGTTGCAAACTACATAAATGGTAGTGAATCTACCTGGATTGATATGAGAATGGACTACATTGTAGTTGAGATCTTCGAAAGAAAAATAATTGACTCAAGATGTGTGTATGTTATATAAATAAAATGGATCGTGAATGGTCAAGGTTGAGACAGGAACAAGATATGTTCTGAGCATGGGACTACGTGTTGATGAACTCTATGGTAGGTGTATGATTGAGTAAGCCAATATTGATTTACAATGTTATTCGTTACGATGGATGTTGGGAGTAATTGTGTTGAGAAGGAGATGAAGTGTTATGCGTAATTTTAAATCAATTTGTTTTAAAAGTACAACATGGAAGAAATGTGTTTGACTTTGATGAAAGTTCTAAATCAAAACTGTTAAGTGTGATCTTCTATTTCAATCGGATGTAGTTCGGGTGCAGACTTTGGAGAGCTAAATGATGAATGTGTTTGAACTCATTGTGGGTGATTTGGGACGTTATGTAAGCTCAAAATCTGAATGGTATCTGATGAGGCACGTGTGATTGAAAGTATAGTACAGGATTGGTTAAATTGAAACGAAATGATAAGTATTACGAAAGATAGAGAGGATGCTAGTGCAACGAACTACTGACTAAATGCTATTCATTGAACTGATGTTATTATGATATGGTGTTCTGGGGAAGAAAGAGTGTAATTCGATAAGAAATGGGAAGTCGTTGGAAACCACATTATCGTTCTACAAGTATTTTGTGGTTAACAGGATGAGGGATCGAATCTATAGTGCGAAACAGTTGATTGAAGCGTTGGCTTATCGACTGGGTATACATATATGTTAGTGCTTGATTTTGGTTCACTTCGAGATGAAGAATCGTGTATAACTGTGCACCAGCTAAGACGTGTTGTCAACGACTTTTAGTCAAAAAACAAGATAGGTGAATGAGAGATGAACTGTTGTCTTGGGTTTGAGTAATGTGATGAAACTTTTGAGTTTCGGAAATGAAATATGACAAGTAAAATAAAGATATATGGGAGTTGACGTTGTGACATCGCGATGAGATTGAATGTCAGGTTTGACTATGGAGTAGGTTCTACTCAGGTATCGATATTCTTATTTATCGAGATGCATTGGGGTTATTGCTAGAATTCTGTTTGAATCTTCTATCAGATTGAGACTGGGACTCTAAGGATTTATTTTCCTTAAGAGCCTGAGGATTTATTTTCCTCATGAGACTGTGATTCCTCAGTAAAGTGGGTGGTCTGTGTATGAGGTAAATATTGGAAATACTTGTGGGAAGTCTTGGCGACTTGAGAAGATGGTACAAGTTTGGGGATAAACTTCTTTTAAGGGGGAGAGTATTATAACACCCGTATTTGTGTTATTGCTTTTGCATTACATTGTCATGCATGATAATGTGATGTGGCGTGCCCTATGACACATGTTTGGGTGAGTTTTGACTCACGAGTTGATTTGGGTGTCTGTATTAGAGAACCCTTTGAAATTGTGGTGATTGAGGATTTGTTGTTACGATGTCTCTCCGAGTGTGAGACGGTCACTGTGGAATACTTTAAATGTTTATCTGAAAATATATGTTTACCTGTGTATTTCAATATCTGTATTATTTTCTGTCTTAGAATTTATATCTGTTGTTAGTTTTAGTATCCTGGTGAGAACGAATTAACACGCTATTAATTTGGTAGGCTAATTAGCAACTTCGGAAACGTCATGTAGAAATTCGCGTTTTAGCAACCAAACGAAACTTAGTCGAAAACTTTTATAATTTTGAGGTTTCCCTTATAAAGCTATGAATAAGCTGTGTAGAAAGTTTCAAAGACTGATTAAGAGTTCATGTTGGGCATTTATATTGATTAGTAGGCCCAATAGCACAATGAAATGTTTTGATTTCCGCGAGCATGGTGATATGTATTTGAGCATGTTAAGTTGCTTATGTGGGTCAGAAGGAGCACGAGGTCACCGTGCCATTTTGTGGAGCCGATATAGGCATTAAGGTCGCACGATTGAAGAGAAGAATCGTGGGTCTTACCCTTTCGCGTGGACTTATTAGCGAGGAGTCGCGGATTGGGAGTATGGACGGACACGTGAGTCTCCCACGACTAGTATGAATTGTAGAGATGTGAATGCGGACATGTTTATCATTCATGTGCATATGTTGTTTTATTAACTAAGCATTAGCTTAAACAAATCAAATATCTGTGGTTATTCAAATAACCATTTCAGGTGTTAATGCTGGCGAGGAATCGGAGAAGTGAGCACGTGGGTTCAGAGTTCGATTAGAAGACAACCCGAATGTTGATCTTGTAGTTTTGGAACAAAGGAATGTTGTAATAAGGATTTGAATGTTTTTAACTTATGTTCAACTTAGTATGTTAGAATGGACCTAAAGCATGGTAATAGTTAGTAACTTGTTGTAATTCTACTTTGGTAATGTTTTAATACAGCTAGGATTACTTTGATGAGAAGTTGGAGTGTGTGGTTAACACTTGGTTGTTTTTGAAAAGCTTTTGAAACTTGTATTTCTGCAGATTGGGCTGCTGTCAGGGGAGCAGTCAACTGCTCCAGTGTTCAGTCGACTGGACCCTTGTGCCTGCTAGCTACTGCTTTTTAATATGGCAAAAGCAGTCGACTGGGCCCTGCCTCAGTCGACTGGACCTCTATAGGTTTTGTGTTCATTTTGGTTCTGCTTGCTTCAGTCGACCGAAGGGGGAATTCAGTTGATTGAAAGTTGGAGCCTCAGTCGACTGGACCCCAGTCTCAGTCGACTGGATGGTCTGTTAAACCTTTTTGAAAACTCTCTGCTTGATTCAGTCGACTGAGGTCCAGACCCAGTCGACTAGACCCCCAGTTACAAAAATGTGTTTTGTTTTTCCGCTGCGTGTGTTCTTCAAACTAATTTTTGGGAATGTTAATGAATTGAGTTAGCCTCGGTGGCGTGCCACAGGCTCCGGTTTCGCTATTGTGGGACTGGGCTGTGACACACCCCATTAGGGGCTGGCCTTCCCCGAAGGCTGACTGGGACAAGTGGGTAGTTAGGGTATCAGCCTCCAAGGCCGATGTCTAGAAGTGGGCGGGCATCTATGATGCCATCATGCTTAGTCGTTCAAGGCTTGAAATGGACCATCCACTCTTCTTCGCTGCTCTTCTCTTCTGGTCAACCTCTTGCAATGGGTTCCTCTTCCGTTGTGGTCCGATGGCCCCCACTGTTAAAGACATCAGCTATCTTCTCGGGCTTCATCCACACGGATAAGAGGTCATACCGGGCTTTATGGATGTTGGATCAGCCAGCTTTTCTTACCCCCAACAAGAATCCATAAGAGACGGGGCCATTTCCTACCGACTGATCACAGCCTTCGACAACTTCTTGATAGCCTGCATGGGTGCTGACGAGACCGAAGTGTCAGATGCTGAACATACTGCCTTCTTGATATACTGGCTAAACAGATTCCTCTTCTGCTCAGCCAGCCAAGCCATCACCAAGGAATACACCACCCTAGCCCTATCCCTTGCTGCTGGGAAGCCACTGTCTCTAGCCACCCTAGTCTGGGCTCACCTTGTCCAAGGCATAATGGACTTCGTGTACTCGGGCTTTAGTACTGGAGGCAGCCCGATCTGGATTCTGCAAGTCTGGCTCTACTCTTATTTCTAACAATTCAGGCCGGCCGACCGCCAACTATCGGCCATTCCTGGTTTTGTTGTCCAATTTATAGACGCTCCTCCTTCTTCTCACTCCTTTGAGGAGTGCTTTTCCTTTATCTATGAGGGATGTGCCAATCGGGCCGTTCCTCTCTTCCAACCCTTCTCTTCTCTTGACTTTCCTTCATTTCTTCAACTTCTTCACAACCCTGCTAACTGGGGATCGGTCACCCAGTCTACATACAACGAAATCTTCTCTAGCTAATTAGTAGCTATGGACATAATTTTTAGCCCAAGTATTCCTTCAGCCAAAAATAAATGTGGAGCAGAGTATTACTTTGCTCCCCTCTATGCCCGTCAGTTCGGGCTTACTCAACTCGTGCCCGTTCCCCCAGGCATCACTATTAATGTTGACTGGGTAGAATGCGGCCTTATCGCCAATGATGGGCAGGTGAAGACAATCAAAGAACGGTCAGACAAGCTCAAGGCCGCATTCAACTTTACCCCCTTCTCCGCCCGGCCTGTGGTATCAGAAGAATTCACAAAGTGGTGGAATGATCGGGCAAGCCACATATTCAAAGATACCACTGCTGAGGCCCTCGTACGATTTGCTACGTCATTAGCAGTTGAGGTCGATGCTCCTGTTGCAACAGCAGCTCCAACCCGACACAAATAAGTTGCAAAGAGACTGGCTCGCAAGCCAGCTCCGGGCAAAGGCCCTGCTCAAAAGAAGGAGAAAACAACACCTGCCTCAACAACTTAGGTTACATTTACTTTATTTCTGACCTGTTAAGCCCGATTACATCATTAACTTCTAATCTTTTTCCTTTCCACTTCAGCTTGTTGATGAGGACTCCGGAGAAGATTTATCATTGATAGGAGCAGTTCCCCAACCACCACCAATCCAGCCTCAAACTCTTCCCACTGATCTTCCCACATCTCCTGCATCCACAGTGGCCTACCTAGAACGAGTCACCGTGAGAGTGATGCCACTACACATTGTGCCACCTCTCACCCCTTTGAGCGACAACGAAGATGGTGATCCTACTGGCAATATCCCTGAACAAGTCGTTCTCTCCTCCAGCATCGAGGACGTGCCCGATGCCGGAACTGTTATGGAGGCAGCTGGCGAAGAAATCAAGCAGGCTACCCCAGTTATAGTCAGAGCACCCTTCGGCCAGAAGGATACCAGTACTGTCACAGGATCGTCCTCCCAACCAATAAGGGAACCTATTGAGGCCGATCCTTCCCAAACTCCTGAAGATCCTGCAGCTCCAAGTGTTGAGGATGGGGCGATTGACTCGGGCTCTACCCTGGGCATTTAAATTTTACAAACTACAGAGACCACTACTAGTCTAGGGGTAGAAACTTGTACTGCTCCCTCTTTCGGACTTGGTCAGCCATCCTCCCAAGCAACAACCTCTCAGCCAAGTGAGGCTGATGTTCGTCAAGAGATCTCGGCCTCGCTTGGCCCTCACGCCCAGGTATTGTAGCCTCTTACCTTATTTCATTCATGAACTCTTAAAAACATCTTTTGACCCCTATTCTTTTGGACAGGCCATTCCCATAGGTTCAGAGCCGTACATCCCATTTGACGATTTTTTCTCCGGCCTGGACCTAGGAGCTTTTGAACTTGGTCCTCTTGAGCCCGAGGCGGTCTCTCCTTCACGCCTTCAGTAATGAAAAGACCTACTCCTCGGGCTTGCTAATCAGGACCTCTCTAATCTTCCTCCTGCTATTGATGTTGAAGCAGCTTTGAACACACTCATGGCTGGTCCCTCTCTTTCTGACGGGTAGCTCTGTAGATACCCCATTTTGTCAGCTAACAGATTTAGGAGGCCACAAGCATGCCAAACCTCGATGATTAGAAAGATCGGATTTTCAGAGATTGCCTTTAACTCTCAAGAAGTCAAAGAATTTGCAGAAATGACCAAAATGCCCCTAAAAGCCCAAAACTCTCCAGATTGGCCCAGAATCTCAAAAATCATTCGATGTTGTTTAAAACAAAAAAAAAGGTATTTTAAAAGATGAATATTTGAAATCGTAAGCTCCCAGAGACCCCGGAAGTTCCCGGAAAGTCTCCGTTGACCGGTTTGACCAAAATCATCCAAATTCACCCAAAAGTTCCGAGATCATTCTAGATCATGTGAAAAGTCTTAAAATATATTTTAAAAGAAAATCGGACGAAAACGTCAGTCTTTGGAGGCTCCCAGAACTTCCCGGAATTTCTTGGAAGTGCACTGTTTGACTGATTTGACTGCAAGTTTGACCAAAAATCAAAGTCTTCTTTTCGACATTGAAATATTTTTATCAAATACTAGAGGTCAATAACTTTCCAACGGTATATCGCACATAATTTCTGGATCTAAAGCGAATTTGTTATGAATTTCTGAAGGTGAAAAATGCGATCAATTCGGCTTTTATCGCGAATACCGCAAAACTTTCAAAAGTGACCCAACTCCAAACTATTTTTTATGGAAATTAGACCTCAATACCTTTCCAACGGTATATCACAATCTCAATTTGGATTTCGTATGAATTTTCTGTGAATTTCGGACGAAATAGGGCCAAAATGCAATTTTTGGTCAACGGGGGAGTTGACTGCCGCGGCGGCACTGGCCCACTGCCGCCGCGGCAGTGGCCAAGTGCCGCGGCGGCACTCTGAGTGATTTTTCATTTTTTTTGTAATTTTTGGTTAATTTTTGGATTTTAATTCAAATTTTCAACAAATAAAACGACATAGTTTTGATTATTCCGGGATTTTGGACCAATTAGAGACTTTTTAAAACCCAAAATACCTCCCCAAGTTGGCCTATAAAGGAGACCCATTTACTTCCATTTAGGGGAGAGCTTGGAAGCCATTAGAGAGAGATATAGAAAGTTAGGAAGAAATAGAGAGAGAAATCAAGATCTTCTTCTTCAAATCCAAGCCAAATGTGAGTTTTTTTTATTTAGTTTTCTAAAAACTAAACTTTTATTTTCAAGCTTTCAATCCATCTTCTTCATCTTCTTTGAGTTTCCTATGAGTTAGAGAGTGATGTACTCACCCATATACACACATATGAGAGGTTGAATGCTTGTGGTTCCACCATTGAATATCATCTATTGATTTGTTCATTTGCTTGCTTATATACAATGTTCATCTCTTCTTACCTCATTTCTTTTTTATTTTATTTATTTACTTACTAGTTCATCATCATCTAGATGATGACATGAAGTTTTAGGTGAGTGAATCCTTATGGATAATAGCTCTTGACCTCAAAAACATGTTTGATAGATGATGACTATAACTTCAATACCTCCAAGGTATACTTGAAGTTTTGTTCAAATAAAAATAAATCTTTCCAACAATCTTGGAGGTTCTCGATGATGAGTTTGATGTTGAAATTTCAAGTGGCTATAATCTTTATTGAGTATTGAAAATATGCTTTCAAAACATCTACTTCAAAACCCCTCTTAAAACCCCTCATTTTAATCTCAAGAAAGAAAACTCTAGTTTTTCCCAAAACTTTCAAAACAGTGAGTCAAAACAGTGAATAATCTGAGTTCAAAGATTTTCCTAGAACTCAATACTCAACATATGGATGCAAGGCCACTTGGAAAGTCTTCCTAACCCATTGGAGAACATCCATGATTTTTGGTTTGACTTGGAAGTACTTGGAAATGGTCCATTTGGATCCAAACATTCCTTCCAGACATTCTATTTTTGTTGTCGCAGCAGCTAGGTCCACTTCCAACCTCTTTTTCAGAAAACTTTTCCAATAGGGGTGGTCCTAACTTATTTGTCCCTTAACCTTCAATGTCTTAGGAAACTTTCTGTATAAAATGGGCCTCTAGATCATTCGTTTTCATTTTCTAAGATTTTCTAACATTTCAGTCGAAAGTACGGACTCTGTTTCTGAGTGACCTTTGTTGTTTATGTGATTTCTCTCAATATGTAATAGTTATTAAATATTGGCTTTTTGAGTTGTGTTCTAGACACAATAAGGAACATCTCCATAAAAAATCATGCATTGAAAACATTCCTAACCCCTCTTTTCAATTTTCCAAACATCTAGTTACTGTTCTGTCCACTATTCACAGCAAGCACATTTTAACTTTCATTCTTTGATTTGATGCTCATATGCCTTCCAAATTAGTTCATATCTTAGGAAGCAGTTCATACTACATTTGTACATATCCCATGTTGATTTCATCCATCCATTCATACACATTTTAGACTTCTAAGTCATTCTAGGAATCCATGAACACAAAGCACACTACAACCTTGGCACATTTTAGATACATACATTGCATCTATGCAAAGATTTGGGATTTTTGTAACTCCTAATCTAAGAAGATTATAAGGAATAATTATGGTCACACGTTCATGCTTCCCCTCGACCTAATCATCCTTTCTCATCCGTCCCGGGGATTGAGAGATCTTTTTTTTCTCAAAGAATAACATGCATCATAATAGCTTGCTAAGCATATTTTGATTTCTTTGATCATTTTCTTCAAGAACAGTTCATGTCCCCTTAGATTAGGAAAACTTTATTACATGATACGTGATTAGACAAATTTTCCTAGGTTTATTTGTGTAATCTTTCACTTTACATTGCATGATATTTGACTTAGATCTTATGAATGATATTTTATCTTTAGATCTTCCATTTCAAGTTTCTTATGTGATGTAATATACTATCATAGTATTAATTGCCGAACCATACATAGTATAAGATGATTATTTGGATGCTAATTGAGGCCCGTCGAGAGACGGGGCGAGGTGAGGGTGTTTTAGTCGTGACAAAGGCTCCTTCCTCTCTCGTACCAAAACCCCGAGCCAAGTTCTTTGGTTATGAAGGGTCGGTGCCCTTTATCCGTTTAGGTGAGTCAAAATTAGGTTTCTTGGTTCCTTAAAGACCAAGTGGCGACTCTGTATCTGTTTTCGAAAGACTTTCTTTTCTTCGAAATCAACCTCTTATTTTCTTTCAAATCGACTTCAAAACAAAGGAAAATCAATTCCGAAACCCCGGAAACAAACAAGAAAAAACCGGGGAGTGGACGACGGATTTCGCGTGTCCACAGCAGCTATCCCTACTCCGTGAGACACAAGAAAGACTCCCAAGCTGCCATCTCTTGGATAGATCGGCCTTGAAGGTTCAAGCTGATACAGAACTTCACTTGGGCTCTCGGTAAAAAGCAGTGAAGTTTCTTAAGGGGGCCAAGGCTAAGTTTGAAGCAGGGAAGGCCTCTCGGGCTCAGGTGCTAGACAGAGACACCTGACTGCACAATCGCATTACTGCACTTAAAGCTAAGCTTGCACAATGCGAGGCCGAGGTCGCCACCAATAATGCAGCCTTGGTAAAAATTGATGAACTGCTGGCCCAACTTGGTGGTGACGCCCAGAAGTGCAGTGATCAACTACAGGCCAGCGTTCTGATATCTCGAGCATGGGCCCAAAAACTTGACAAGGCAAAACGAGATCGGGCTGGAGCTATCAAGACTTGGGAAGATTTAAGAGCCAAACTTAGGAATTTTGGGTCGGCCTAGAGGCCGACTCCCATCTTTTGTACCTTGTATGTTTCTATTATTCATAAACATATTTTTTGTAAGGAAGCTGTGCTCAGCTTTATTAATGCAAAATGATGTTTTCTTTAATCATTCGGGCTTAGGTTCATAATTGATCAGTTGATCATATTCCAACACTGGATTTGGTTTATATTCAAGATCGATGGTCTCCCACAAAGTAGGATAATAGGACTTTAAGTATTGACCATTGATTAGCCTGACATGAACTGTCCCATCTATATCTCGTAGCTTATATGCACCACCTCTCTTGACTTGATGGACGATGAATGAACCTTCCCAATTGATCGACCATTTACCGTAACGGTTATCCTTGTCCCCGATAGGTAAAATGGCCTTCCATACCAAATCCTTTATGCAAAAAGACTTCTCTTTCACCCTTTTGTTATAAGCTCAGGCTTCCCGTTACTTTTGTACCTTTAATGAATCTAAGGCCGTGAGCCATGTTTCGTTAAGCCCTTCTAACTCAGCTATCATAGCCTCTGTGTACTCAGCAGGCTCAAGCTAATTCTGTAAAGCCCTTCTGGCTAATCGGACCGTGACTTCCATAGGTAACATAGCGTCATGCCTATAGGTTAGCATGAACGGTGTGACCCCGGTACTTGACCTTTTAGATGTCCGATAGGCCCATAGAGCTTCGGACAGGAGCTTGTCCCATTGCCTAAGATTTTCATCGACCATCTTCTCAATAATCCCCTTAAGTATCTTGTTTGTAGGCTCGGCCTGCCCGTTAGCCTGTGCATAGTAGGGCGTAGAATTGAGAATTTTGATCCCCCTACTTTCTGCAAAAGCTAACGTTTCCGTTCTTGTGAAAATAGACCCTTGGTCGGCCGTAATTGTCTCTAGCAGGCTGAATCTGTGGATAATGTGCTCTTCAATTAACTTTATTACCGTGGCATGAGTCACCATTCTGCAAAGTATGGCCTCAGCCCACTTAGTAAAGTAGTCTATAGCCACTATGATGAAACAGTGCTGGCCCGATGACGGCGGTAGGATTTTGCCAATTAAATCCATATCCCATCCTAGGAAGGACCATGGTTTTGATTACTGGTTGGAGCTCCTTAGTTGGCACATGCTGGATCGGGCCATGCTTCTGGCAAGCTTGACATCCTTTTGCATAGCTGATACAATCTTTTAGCATACCGGGCCAGTAATAGTTATATCTTCTCAATAACCACTTCATCTTTGTACCGGCCTGATGTGCCCCATAGATCCCTTCATGTACTTCGGCCATAACATGCATGGCCTATTTCTTCCCTAAATACCTCAAGATCACGTCGTCACCGATGGGTTTCTTAAACAATTCTCCATCAAGCATCACAAATTGGACTGTGAATAGTCTAACTTTTCGGTCTACCCTGACATTCGGGTGATTCAGGTATTCAATGATGGGCATTCTCCAATCGTCGTCCTCCATCAAGACCGAATTAGTATTAGTATACCAGCCTCTCCTTGCAACTGATGGTAATGATCGAACATGAACAGTGATAACCTGGTCTTCTAAGTTCTTCCTAGTAGACGAAGCTGATCCTATTTTTCCAGCTTATCGGCCTCAGTGTTTGTGGTCCTCAGAATATAACTCACACTAATGTCGTCAAATGCCTCTATGAGCTGAGTGGCCACAGCGTGGAATGAGCAGAGTTCCCAACTTCTTATCTGGAATTCCCCAACTATCTGTCCGATCACCATCCCTGAGTCTCCTTTTATATGCATGGACGATGCCCCCATTTCTAGGAGTATCTCTAGTCTGATGATAAGCGCTTCGTATTCGGCCTGATTGTTGGTGCACTTAAAATTGAGCCAAAACAACATTTTTGTCTTCTTGTACTTGGGTTATACAATAACCACACCTACCCCAGCACCCTCTGCATTTTTAGAACCATCAAAGATTAACGTCCATGGGACCAAGGACGTGTTTAGAACTTTGGGTGTTAGAGGCAATTCTTCCAGATTAGTAGGATCTGGGTGATCGGCCAAGAAATTGACTATGGCCTGGCCTTTGACCGATTGCTGTGATCGGTACTAGATGGCGAATTTCATCAAGGCCAAGGTCCATTTCCCAATTCGGCCTCGCATGATTGGTCTTGACAACATATATTTTATCACATCAGTTTGACATATTATGTAAGTGGAAACAGGTAGCATATACGTTCTTAACGTTTATGAGGAAAAATACAATGCCAAGCATAACTTCTCAATCGGCGCATAGTGCTGCTCGATTGGAGTCAAAATTCTACTCAAATAATAAATTGTCTGTTCGTTGCCTTACTCATTGTCTTGAGCTAACATACTTCCTATGGAGCAGTCAGAGACCGATATATATAATTTAAGGTACCTACCCTTCTTGGGTGGCATTAATATTGGAGACGTTTACAAATATTGTTTAATTTCCTCGAAGGCTTGTTGATGGCTGTCTTCCCATTTGAAGTCTTCATCGGTCTTGATCTTCAATAGTGGGGTCCATACTTGGGTCTTCCCTACACAATTGGATAGAAATCTTCTCAGGAAATTGATCTGCCCGATCAATCTCTGAAGTTCTTTCTTGTTAGTTGGTGGCTTTGCTGCCTGGATAGCCCGAGCCTTATTTTTGTCAACCTCTATCCCCCTATGATGCACTAGGAAACCTAGGAAATTCCCTGCTGTGACGCCGAAAGCACATTTGAGAGGATTCATCTTTAGTTTGTGAGCCCGCATTCTTTCAAATGCCTTTTCCAAGTCTCTCAGATGATCGACGTTACCTCCTGACTTTACCACTACGTCATCGATGTAGACCTCCATGAATTGTCCAATCATATCATGGAAGATTGAATTCATCGCCCGTTGATAGGTGGCTCCAGCATTCTTCAGACCGAAAGGCATGACAACCCATTCAAAGGTTCCAATTGCCCCCGGGCACTGAAAAGCAATCTTCAGGACATCCTCTTGGCGATGTAGATCTGGTTGTACCCTGAGTGTCCAGCCATAAAAGACAAAATTTTATGTTTGGCGGGCCAAATCAATTAACTGATAAGCCATGGGCATGGGATACTCATCTTTTGGGGTGGCCAGGTTTAGGTTTCTGAAGTCAATGTAGATCTTCAACTTCATATTCTTCTTTACTACCAGGACCACATTCGAGATCCATTCAACATACCGGGCTGTCCGAATGAAACCAGTGTCCAGTAGTGTCTTAATCTCTTCTTTTACCTTCAGAGTTACTTCTGGTGACATCCATCGAGGTAGCTACTTGAACGGCTTGAACCCCGATTTAATTGGTAATCGGTGTTCCACCAGTTCCCTAGATAACCCTGGCATTTCATCATAATTCCAAGCAAAGCAATCTTTGTACTTGTGTAAGAGTGCAATCAACTCGGCCTGACACTGCGGATCCAGCATCTGACTTACATAAGTAGGCTTGTGCTCTCTTTCTCTACCTAGGTTGACCTCCAAGAGGGGGTCATGGACATCGGCCTTTAAATCGTCTAACTTTGTCGTGGCCGTTTCCAATTCATCTATTTGAATCTCTTCCTCCCTTGGCGTTTCTTCTTCATAGATACAATTAGCCAGATTAATCATTCCGTCAACAGGGCCGATTTCTAATCTTCTATCGGCCAGGTATGCACACCATCTGGCCATGCTGGCCTTTAGGGCCAGCAGTTTCCGTTCTTCAATAATCGGTGTCTCCATTGACGTCTTCTTGTTCAATAATCTTAATCGACCTTGATTCTTCAGTCCGACTGAGGTTATGGTAACACGACTTCATGCCTGATGGATTTCCTTTAAGGAAGGTGGCTGTATTTGGTCTTTCCATTTTGTTGTGACCCAATAACTTGACCGGCCCGATATCATCATCATACAAGACTGCATCGGCCATTTGCAAACGGGCTACGAATGACTTTGTATCTACTCCAACCACCTCTATCTCGTCGCCTCTTCAGAAAATTAGTAGCTAATGGAGTGTAGAAGGAATGTAATAATTTGGGTGTATCCAATCTTGGCCGAGTAATGTATTATAGGCCGCCGAGGTTTCTACGATGAAAAAGGCAGTCATGACCATTTTACTGCCAACGGTCAGCTCAAGGGGTAGGATAGACTTGGTTCTTAAGGGTGCCCCCGTGAAGCTTTGAACGTTCATTTCGGTCGGAATTAGCTCCGACTTAGACTTTTGAAGGATTCTCAACATTATTTGAGGCATAATATTGATGGTAGACTCACCATCAACCAGGATTCTGTTTATCGGGACCCCCTCAATATGTCCTTTCATGTACAATGGCTTCAAATGCTGGGACATCTGATATGTGGGTTTTTCGAAAACAATTTTGACTGGTCCGTTAGGCTTCAGCCCTTCTTCAGCCTGATGTCCCTTTGGCCTCAAAATAGTGATCTTAGGCCGATCAGTCTATTCGTCGGTGGCATCCACATTCTTGCTTGTGGCTTCCACCACATTGGGTTTAACGGTCTCTCCCCCGTTCCAGAAAACATCTTCTATCGTGGTTGAGTCTTTGGTCAGGCCCTTCATTACATCCCCTTCCATGGCCACGAGCTGGTCTGGCTTGGCCATGAAAGACATGGGTAAAGTAAACACCATGTTAGATGACAGGCTTACCAGAATAGTTTCGAATTGAATTGGCGAGGTGCTGGAGTCTGATAGATCATCATCGAACTCCATACTCATCTTGTCCGATGTGGGCCTACATCCTTCCTGTGATTTTTCCCGTCTGAATCTTTCCTTCAGGTACCCAGTAGAAGTATGCATCGCCCCGGCCTCTCCGTCATAAACTGGTTCCGCCTCAGCTAAGAGTTCTTAGGCATCGGGCAATGTATGCGCTGTGGGTTGAGGAGTGTTTCCAGCCCTATTTTTCTAGTACTGGCGTTCCCGTTCGGCCTGTCTCATGTGTTGATACCTCCTTTTTTGAGACTTGCTGTACTGTGGCCGCATTGGGAATTTGGAATGTTCAGCCCTATGCCACCTCCCATCTTCCATCCGGGGTGGCAACACCATCCTTGGGCTCCTGTTTGAGGTTGATGACTTTGTTTGCAGCTTAGGCTTTGGACTTGTTCGGATACCTCTTGCCCCCAATCGGCCTGATTCACTTTAGGCTAGTTTGCGGAGCCAAGGAGGGTTTTGCCCGCCACTCAGGCTTCGCCTGACTCTGCCAAGGCAGTGACAACCTCTCATATACAGATCTTCTCGAGCTTGGCTCCCAATGTTCATTGCCTCTTGGCCTCTTACTAGGGCTAGAGCTCTCTCTTTTGATATCAGCCTTGCATCTTGGGCAAAGGCCTTGTTTAATGAACTCCAGTTATCGTCGCAGATCCGCTATCAAGTTATCAGTATCGGACCTAGCCGTTTCTTCCTCGGCCTCGTGGCCCTTTTCTTTACGTTCCTGATAACTTCTTTTGAGCTCATGTATTGTCACTTTCTGTCACGCCCCGGATCCATACATATGAATCTAGGTTACGTGGCACGCCATCAAGGCTTACCAACGATGATTAAAGTTCCCAAAATAACCTTAATAAAAGTTTTTCTCCAAAATAACCAACTTCCAAATAGTTTTTCATAGGTTATATTAAACACGTGTCCAAACACGCCTTAACGAGTTTTGTTTTCAAAAGTAACAGTTTCATAGGTCAAAGGGTCCCCAAAGGTACCCCCATGCCTAGTTAGAAGTTGTTCCGAACATTGGAAGAAGGAGTTAAAGAATTCTTGCAGGGGGTATTTTGACCGGTCGAACGACCCCCTTCGACCGGTCGAATGACCCTTTAGCAGAATCCTGGCCAAAGCTGCAGAAATTTGCTAAGGCATCACCCAACCTTCACCCGATGCAACCCTTCAGACATGTTCCAATTCTTATCAAACCTTACCAATGTTATAAGGACAAGTATAACAACCTGCCTAAGTTTGGAAAACGTTAACTAATTAAGTTGAGGGTTCGTTTGGATCAAAATCTCATAAGTGCTTCAACAATTTATAAAACATGAAATTCAACTTGTTAAACATCAAGACGCGAACTCAAGATTCCGAGTCGCTTCCAACCAACTTAAAAAGGTTTTCAAAAGAATAATACATCAATCCAAAAATAATACAGAGCTTCTATAATTCGGTTACAAAAATGTTCTATACACCAATTCCTCCGATCGATCCCCAACGGCCTCATTCCTCGCATTCCATCTTTCCTTTCTTCATACCTGCAATGGAGTAAATCTCCATTGCTCAGCTATATGCTGAGTGCACAATTTCTAACATATGCATATATGACAAATCATGCTTTAATCTCATCATAACACATAACTAATGGTCTCTAGGGAATAAGTGCACCTTCACCGATCCAAAGTCTTTCGACTCAACCATGACCCATGCCCCTTCGACATGTCACGTAATGCCTTTATCGGCAAGTGACCGTCGTCACTGCTAATCCTCCCCCTTCGAGAGGACGCCTCACGGTGAATTAGCACAAATCCCCCTTTAACCCACATAGGCACATAAACATACTCATTTAACACATATACGTGCTCGCGTAAAATTTAACATGCTTTTCACATTTAAGCGCGTGCATAATTAACGGGCCTAAGATTAACACATGGATTTTGCCCGGATCACAATTTCGTCATCGAAATATAAAACATGTATTTCACCTATATAACATAGGCTAGAAATTCATACCTCGAGCTATCGTCGTATAACTTTGAGGGAACGACTATAAGCCCGATTAAACGCCAAATCTCCGATCCTACGCGAAACCTACAAGTTTACACGTATTTTCCCCAAATTCCTAGATTTAGAAATTTATAAAAACTTAGCCAAACATGGCCTAAAGACTATCAAAATGTAGCTCTTACCTTGGGGAGTTCAAATACGAATTTTGGTTGAAAACAGACGGACGAAAGGTCGCCGATCGTCGTCGCAAAGCCCGTGGCAATAATCTCCCTTTTCTCTCTCATGTCTAACGATATTTTTAGAAGTTCACAACTAAATGAATTTCCCACCCTTGCTATTTATAGACAAACTTTCCAGAAATCGTGTTTACCACCCCGCGAGTTCTCAAAACTCCTCATTAAGTCTTGAAACGTCGTGCACGTCCATTTTATAACTTTACGGGTGAAAACTATAAATTATAAAAGTTTTTGATTAAGTCTTGTTTGGATCCAAAATTATGTCCGAAAACCAAATTCTGTAGAATCTCTACACATCCTACCTTTTATATAACGTGACACTCACGTTCTCAAAATGATATCTAATAGTATCAAGATTATTAGAATTTACTCTACACAGGTAAATTTACTATTCATCAAAATACCAGATAAGTCAAATAACATTTAAATCACATAAATGTCATTTAGCTATGCCAATGTAACATGCCTTTCCATGTTCCCGTGTCCTCTCTTGACACCTTCCGAACTGCCTTTAAGGCCAATACTGGGTTCTCAAAAGACACCCTCCAACAACTAGTGAGTCATCACTCACTTCACACACGTTAATTAACACAACCATAAGCATGCTAAAATGATATAAATAAATACCGCAGGAGCGGGTATGACATCCTCTCCCTCTTAAAAGAAGTTTGTCCCCAAACTTATGTCATCTCATCAAGCTACAAGACTTCTCACAAGTACTTCCAACGTTGGTCTCATTACAACCTATACATCTCCTCCAAGATATTACAATCTCACGAGGAAAATAAATCCTCAGGCTCTTAAGGAAAATAAATCCTTGAAGCCCTCGTCTCAACCCGATTGAAGATTCTCTTCGAATACTAACAACACAAAAACATCTCGATACATAAGAACATCAATGCCTGAGTAAAACATAATTAATAGTCAATCTTGACATTATATCATATCACGACGTCACACGTCAACCCACACATACCTTCATTGTAATTGTCACATCTTTTTCGAACTTTAAAGTTCATCCCAATAGCCAAAACAAAATCAATAACTCACCTCATTTTCACCCATCTTTCTTTTCGACTAACTGTCGTTTCCAACACGTCTCAACTGGTTAACAACCATACGCAATTCTTCATCTCTAAGTAATCAAAAATGAGTATTATCCTACATTCATACACTGTCGATAAGTCAATGCCTCAATCAACTATTTCATATATCGTGAATTCCATCCCTTATCCTGTTAATCGTGGAATACCAGTAGAATGATAACACGTTTTCAAACGACTCTCATTCCTTATCAAATTCCAGTTTAGTTTAACCCAACCTCGTATTTTAGGTCCAATCGTACATGATTTGTAAGACACCATTCAGATTCTCAATTGAAAATTTTACACCATTTTACTTGTCCGAGGTTACCTACTATCCCGAACTACTCTCGGTGAGGTCAACACACTTGTTATTTATCTTTCAGCTCTGTACTCGAACTACCGTTGACTAACGTAGAAGATTTCACTTTACACCTTCGATTTATAACTTTTAACAAAGTCAAATACATATTCCCCCTTTTTGTTTTTAAAACAAATCATTTTAAAATTTTGCATAATACTTTCCCAACATAACAACCCCAATGTTCATCGTAACCAATAATGTGGTTAACCCAAATTGACTTAGTCAATCATACATGTACCACAACGTCCATCATGACGCATTCCCATACTTAGACCATACCTTGTTCCTGTCCCAAATCTTTGACCCTTCACAATCCATTCTATTCATATAGTGTACACACACCCTGTGTGAATTACTTTTCTGTCAGAGATCTCAACTGCAGTGTAATACATTCTCATCTCATACCCTACTTGTCCACTATCCATTAGTTTATCAGTCCAGGTAGATTCACTACCATCACGTAGTTATACGATTCCATAAATCTCTGGTGTTTCGCTTTTTCCTTTACACAAGCCCATACCAATCATACTCCTGTATCTATACCCATACTGAGTTTCTGACAACCCTTCACATTACGCGTATATTCCCCGTATAACATCTCAAGGCACCATACCTTATTCAATAGTTTAACATTTCATAACCTTAGTCAGCTTGACTTAACTCCAATTCAGATTCTCTAATCCTTTATCTTTGTTATTCTGATCTCAACTTCATTGTTCTCGAAAAACCTGTTGTTCGAGTATTCATACTATTCCTGTAACCATCCGAAGACAACTCAGTAATTCGATCTTCCCAATCAAGTACCATAGTCTCACTATGTTCAATAAATTCCCTATCAACTCCCAATTCACATACCTTTCATGTCCATACTCAAGATAACCCATTTATAACTATTGTCTTTAAGTGCTTCACACTTTACGAATCTCATCAAGTTCCTAAACGTTCAAAACTTCAAATCATTCATAACCTCAGGTTATTTAAATACTTAAAACAAGATCAAGTTCCCTTTTGAGCAATACTCAAGTCAATTTGTTAGTAGCACTTCATCCAACTCACTAAGTCCAAGTGTACAACATTTTACTAATCCATCACTTTAGAATTTCCAACTTTATGACCTGCTCATGTAGAACTCATTCATTTGACCAACACTGTTGTGTCCCAAGCACTAAGCATACCATATCCTTCCATGATACTCATCCTCCAAAGTCTACTTGATACCTTATTACAAGTATTTAACAAAATTTTCTTACTCAAACAAAAGTTTGATTTTTAAAACATTTTAAACACTTTAAAATTTCCTTGGGATGAAATCTGACATTCTCAAAATTCTCCAACCTTGTTGGAATCTAGGACGACCGAGATAGCAGTTCACTACATTTACCATTATCCTCTGCCCATTTTATATTCTTTCTATCATATCTGATAATGTACTCAATGTACTTCCAAGTCTTTATCCCACTTCTACCGTTCTTGTTCACTTACCCATTGAAGCTTCATCTTCCCAATTTACATTTCCATCTCTCACTTGACTTACCCCAAAGACACTTTACTCTATCCATTTCCACAGCTGCTCTTATTCAGTATCGTAATACTTCTCATACTCCAACCTCCCGTCGATAATCACTCACTTTAAATACTCAACGATGCTTTACAATCATTAAAAGATCCTTCACTTTGTTTGAAATACGATAATTAGCAAAGAGAGCATCAATTAGACCTCTTAAAAGAACTTTTCTGTGAAAAAAATAGCCCAAGCGCAAAATGGTCATTTATAAATTATGGTTAAATTTTACACCAAAAGATAGCTCTTTGAGTCCCGGTTCCAACGCAAGAAACGGCGCGCAAATCCGAATTTTCTACAAAGAGTTATGCCTGTTTCCGTAAAAATCGACGAAAAATGTTTTCGAAAACACTGTTTGGATCAGAGGGGTGTTCGACCGGTCGAACTGCCCCTTTCGACCGGTCCAGTGCCCCCTGGACCATATTTTTCTTCATTTCACACCCTTAGAAGTCCCCAAACTCACAAGGCCTATTGGGGCTACTTCCCAACCACTTTAGAACCACCCGTAAGTTCTCGAAAACATCAAAACGCATCGAATCACACAACCGTTGGACTCAGGTTCAGGTTTATCCTCATTACAACCCCTTGTAATAAAGACCTTTCTATAGGATTCCTTATCAAGATCCCCTTATCCTTATGATATCCAATATCCATTTGATTTCTCCGAATCTCCTATCACGTTCAATCATTCACACTTGTCCTTCACCTTAAGTCCTATAGTCGTACATCCTTTGTTCTTAATCATAGTCCTATCACGTTCTACTTCCTTTGACAACCATACCTCAAAACACCAAGAAACTCTTAATCATATTCATTTCCATTCCTTTAATCTCCATCAAGAAGTTCTACTATTTCTCCTCCGACCTATGTCGTCCTTATCGTTACATTCATACGCACGTAATCATCAAGTCTAAGCAATCACTCCCGAAGTATGTCGTCCATTAAACTTCTATCAACTGTAGTTTCAAACCGTTAAAGCATACTCTATCATTCCCATTCTTAACCCCTCGTCTTAGGTTAATCCTTAAATATCACTTCCCACTTACCCGATTAATCCGGTAACTTCCGTTACTAATCCTCATACTGTGTCCAAATCCACTTATGGTACCACGACCACTCGAACCCAGGTTCAGTTGAGAGATTTCTCAACAACCATGACACTCACAATACGTTGAGATATTCCTCAACCCCCCCAATACATACCGTAAGATAGGTTGAGAGATTCCTCAACCGTCCAACATCTCAAACTGCATACCATACGTTGAAAGATTCTTCAACAACTATAATACTTACCATTTGATAGGTTGAGAGATTCCTCAACCATCCAATCATCCCATATACCGTACTACAAGTCAAAAGATTCTTCAACTACCCAATACACACCGTATAAGAGAAAACCCTAAGATAACCCGTACAATCACACCGTAGGTTAGCATCTTAGGATAACACCGTAAGAAAAGGTGAGAGATTCCTCACCTACCCCACGCATGAGCAATACACTCCGCTGGACTATCTTTCTGTCATAAACCCCAACTGTCCATCTCTATTCTCTCACGTCACGACGTTTAGCCCATATTTGAGACGGAACTCTTATCAATCACTCTCCATTTCCAAAACTCGACTACGAACAATCACTTTTCATTCTCTACGTGAACTATAAGGAAATCTCCCCTGACATTCACTACTCCACCTCCGTTCTCGGTTAAAGCCCTCAAAGAGCACTTATTACTATCAATTTAAACAATTACCGATTCAATCCAAAAATCATTTCATTTTCATTTGAAAATTCAATTGCTCACCACGATCAAGATATCATCTCTCCCTCATATCACCCCACAAGGTCTATGATAACCCACATAAACTTTATTTTGCCACACGGTTCTACGTCCGCATGATTCCACCGATTCACGAGTGCATAAATACTATGCATGTATGCCAATAACATAGTCATGTATGTATAAAAACATACCATATGCATCAAACATCTCTACAATATGTGGATGCATTCTAGAATATGTGTCAATTCACTCAACACTCCACTTGACGTCGAACGTTCCCAAAGTTTTGTTAACTACTGCTCTGATACCACTAGATGTCACGCCCCGGATCCATACATATGAATCTAGGTTACGTGGCATTCCATCAAGGCTTACCAACGATGATTAAAGTTCCCAAAATAACCTTAATAAAAGTTTTTCTCCAAAATAACCAACTTCCAAATAGTTTTTCATAGGTTATATTAAACACGTGTCCAAACACGCCTTAACGAGTTTCGTTTTCAAAAGTAACAGTTTCATAGGTCAAAGGGTCCCCAAAGGTACCCCCATGCCTAGTTAGAAGTTGTTCCGAACATTGGAAGAAGGAGTTAAAGAATTCTTGCAGGGGGTATTTCGACCGGTCGAACGACCCCCTTCGACCGGTCGAATGACCCTTTAGCAGAATCCTGGCCAAAGCTGCATAATTTTGCTAAGGCATCACCCAACCTTCACCCGATGCAACCCTTCAGACATGTTCCAATTCTTATCAAACCTTACCAATGTTATAAGGACAAGTATAACAACCTGCCTAAGTTTGGAAAACGTTAACTAATTAAGTTGAGGGTTCGTTTGGATCAAAATCTCATAAGTGCTTCAACAATTTATAAAACATGAAATTCAACTTGTTAAACATCAAGACGCGAACTCAAGATTCCGAGTCGCTTCCAACCAACTTAAAAAGGTTTTCAAAAGAATAATACATCAATCCAAAAATAATACAGAGCTTCTATAATTCGGTTACAAAAATGTTCTATACACCAATTCCTCCGATCGATCCCCAACGACCTCATTCCTCGCATTCCATCTTTCCTTTCTTCATACCTGCAATGGAGTAAATCTCCATTGCTCAGCTATATGCTGAGTGCACAATTTCTAACATATGCATATATGAGAAATCATGCTTTAATCTCATCATAACACATAACTAATGGTCTCTAGGGAATAAGTGCACCTTCACCGATCCAAAGTCTTTCGACTCAACCATGACCCATGGCCCTTCGACATGTCACGTAATGCCTTTATCGGCAAGTGACCGTCGTCACTGCTAATCCTCCCCCTTCGAGAGGACGCCTCACGGTGAATTAGCACAAATCCCCCTTTAACCCACATAGGCACATAAACATACTCATTTAACACATATACGTGCTTGCGTAAAATTTAACATGCTTTTCACATTTAAGCGCGTGCATAATTAACGGGCCTAAGATTAACACATGGATTTTGCCCGGATCACAATTTCGTCATCGAAATATAAAACATGTATTTCACCTATATAACATAGGCTAGAAATTCATACCTCGAGCTATCGTCGTATAACTTTGAGGGAACGACTATAAGCCCGATTAAACGCCAAATCTCCGATCCTACGCGAAACCTACAAGTTTACACGTATTTTCCCCAAATTCCTAGATTTAGAAATTTATAAAAACTTAGCCAAACATGGCCTAAAGACTATCAAAACGTAGCTCTTACCTTGGGGAGTTCAAATACGAATTTTGGTTGAAAACAAACGGACGAAAGGTCGCCGATCGTCGTCGCAAAGCCCGTGGCAATAATCTCCCTTTTCTCTCTCATGTCTAACGATATTTTTAGAAGTTCACAACTAAATGAATTTCCCACCCTTGCTATTTATAGACAAACTTTCCAGAAATTGTGTTTACCGCCCCGCGAGTTCTCAAAACTCCTCATTAAGTCTTGAAACGTCGTGCACGTCCATTTTATAACTTTACGGGTGAAAACTATAAATTATAAAAGTTTTTGATTAAGTCTTGTTTGGATCCAAAATTATGTCCGAAAACCAAATTCTGTAGAATCTCTACACATCCTACCTTTTATATAACGTGACACTCACGTTCTCAAAATGATATCTAATAGTATCAAGATTATTAGAATTTACTCTACACACGTAAATTTACTATTCATCAAAATACCAGATAAGTCAAATAACATTTAAATCACATAAATGTCATTTAGCTATGCCAATGTAACATGCCTTTCCATGTTCCCGTGTCCTCTCTTGACACCTTCCGAACTGCCTTTAAGGCCAATACTGGGTTCTCAAAAGACACCCTCCAACAACTAGTGAGTCATCACTCACTTCACACACGTTAATTAACACAACCATAAGCATGCTAAAATGATATAAATAAATACCGCAGGAGCGAGTATGACACTTTCGGCCTATCTATGGCCGAAATGGCAATTTGATTCCATTCTCTCTGCCTTGGCGGAACTTCTTGGTCGGTCAAGTCTATCTTCGGCCTTGGCCTTGTCAGCTTGGTTAAATCAGGCATAACCATATTGGTGCCGATGATTTGAGGAAATGAATTTGCGTCAATCCCCATAGCCTTGTCCGAGAACTTGAAAACTCCTATCTCCACGTTTTCCTGTATAACATTACAAAAAACAACACAATTATTAGTGGAGTGCTTCCAGGAATTATGCCACTTACAATATTCTTTATTTTTTAGGTCATCGGCCTTGGGGATCCGATGGCCTTCACTCATCTTAATCACTTTATCGGCCAATAAGGCATCAAATATTTGATCAGCCATGGTTATGTCAAAAGTATAATTTTTTCCCGCCTCAAATGCCATCTTCTTTGCAGCGGCACTATTGTTGATAGGTTTATTCAAGGCGTTACATACAATTAGCCGTTTGCAGATTAACTTGGCCATATCGCTCTCTGTGTCGAGGTCACACTCCGCTAGGTGGACCTCGTACTTAGGGTCTTTATAATACGTCCCTTTGGATGAGTTCTTCTTCTCCTACTCATCCAAAAGGATGCGCTCATAACGAGCGGCTCGTGTGGCCAGCTCGAATAAATAACGGAAGTCAGTTCCTTCAAACCTCTTGTGAAGTTCAAAGGACATGCCCCCATGGCCATTTTAGCATATTCTTCCTCAGGCAAAACCATCTTGCATCGATACTTTGCCTTACGAAAACAGGCTATGTAGGTTTCTACAGTTTCTCCTACTAATTGCATCATCCTGGACAGGTCTGCCAGCGATGTTTCGGGCTCAGTCCTATAGAACTGGCCATGAAATAGCTCTTCCATCCCTTGCCAAGTTTGCACCGAATTGGCGGGGAGATTGACATACCACAAAAATGCCATGCCCGTTAGCGAATTTGGAAATAACCTCAACTTTAATGGGTCACTACTACCCACATGGCCGCATTGAACAATGAAACGGCCAATATGTTCCACCGAAGACTGTTCACTCTCTCCAGAAAATAGAGTGAAGTTTGGTACTTTGTACCCCTGGGGAAATATGACATGGTCAATTTTGAGGGGATATGGCCGTCTATACGTCGGCATCTCCAATCT
This sequence comes from Hydrangea macrophylla, assembly GCA_033977485.1. NCBI lineage: Eukaryota > Viridiplantae > Streptophyta > Magnoliopsida > Cornales > Hydrangeaceae > Hydrangea > Hydrangea macrophylla. The sequence continues at coordinate 40,036,748 of CM066990.1, forward strand.
TCTCATAAACGGGCCATACTCTTCATGTATGGCCGCTACCAACTCCTCCCTATTGATGGGTTGTGGAGCTACGGGCTGAACGTTCCTCACCGGGGGTACTAAAGACGATGGTAATTGCTGTTGATTGTTATTGGTCTGATGGGTCCAAAACCCACCATTGTTTCTTTGCCCCCCAGTAGTGTGACCTAGAGGTTGTGTGTAGCCAACTGAGCTTTCAATGTGACTCTGATTATCCAAAAGAATAAAAAGAAATAACAAAAGGGTAGACCTATTTGCTATGAATGCTGAAAACACAGGTTTGAGTGCTTTGAATGCTTCGAATGCAGTGTGTGTGCTGTTTTTGAGATGACGCGGAGTACCCTGCATGCTTAGCCTGTCTCCATATTTATAGCGGCCATGGATGAATTCTATTTAGGAAAGGACCCCTTAGCTTATGCCCTAAGCTGCGTGGCTAATTGGCTGATGGTGGAAGAAACCTTCTTAATCTCTAACTCCTACCTTATCCAAATTCTGATTGAATCAATCCCACTAATTTAGGGATTAACCTTCTAAATCCAACTGGACGTGATCAGATTCTTTTCCCTAACGGACTCTTGCTACCTCAAAATCTGGTATGACGTCTGTTGGCCCAAATGTGGAAACCTTAGAGGGGGGGTGAATAAGGTTTTAGCGAAATTTTAACCTTTCAAAAACTTAATATTAAATTAAACACAATCACAAGCAATTACGTAAAGAGATAAGGGAAGAGATACTTGCAAACCAATTTTTCAAGTGGTTCGGCAATCGCACCCTGCGGCCTACGTCCACCCCTCAAGAACACCTCTTGAGGATTCCTTTAATCCGATCTACTTCACGGGTGTAGACCAAACCATTCCCGGAGCACTTATGGGTGTGCACCAAACCATTACAAGAGCCTTCAATCTCTCCCAAAGAAGAACACCTCTTCTTTGCACACAAGGGTTACTAACCCTCAACCTTTACAAATTGATTTGAATACAAATTGAAACTCTCTATATAGAGTGGATAATACAAATAAAGCTCACTATAATTTTGCTCTCTCAAGAAATACAAATGAAAGATTTTGAGCAAATTGATAAACTCACACAACTAGGGCTCAAAAGACAATGTTTAAAGATCAAAGAGATGTGTGATCAATACTATGTTTTCCAATCAAAATCTCAACCTCAAATAGCTTGGTAAAACATGTATTTATAGGCCTTGGAAGATTATAGCTGTTGGTGGCAAGTTTGGTAATTAAAAACCCCTTTAAAAACTAGCCGTTATTGCCTTCTAGGTCGATTCAGTCGACTGGGCCTTGAAGCACTCAACTAAGATGTGTTTACAGAGGGTTCTGCTTCAATTCTACTCACTTCGGTTGACTGCATCGGGCCTTCAGTCGACTCCCCCTCCCTGTTTGACAGCCTGACACATCTCCACTAAAATGACCATAACTCCCTCTACAAAAATCGGATTTGCAATCCGTTTGATGTTTTGGAAACAATATTCAAATAACTTTTCAACCATCTAAGATTCAACATTTAATTATTTTTGAATTGGTTGGGCATTGCTTTAAGGATGACCCACTTAAAATTTATTTCCAAAACTTTAACTTTTAGAGTTTGTTTGAGCCCCTATGAGTGTGAGATCAAGATGTCTTACAATGGTGGTCCTAGACTTCAACCAAGGATGAAATATCTTCAAGTCTTCAAGCTTGATCCTTGTTGAGCTCCTTGTAATCTTGATCTACATCAATTAAATCTCATGCACACAAAGATGTTAAAAACATTGATACAAAATTAATACATGAGATTATATATGAGCATGAAAATGACTATGATAATAACAAAGAATGAATCAATATGAATCGTGTAATTATCATAGCATATTTGACATCATCAAAACATAATTAAATATACCTTAATATACCTTAAGGCTAACAACGTCGTCCTGAAAGTTGTGAATAGCACCGCCTTCCCCTTTCAGTCCATCGGCTTTGTTAACTACTTTCTTTCATCTGAATCGGGCTTAACCAATTTCAATACTTTCTTTAATGCCCGATCACCTTTTTACGAATGCCTATGGCCGATCGGACTCATACAACCATCCTTCATTACACGGTGTCCGATTGGCCTCCGTGCTGCTTTGATCCACCATCTGATTTACGTTACATTAGGTTACGTTATCCTCATGCCCGATAATCCTGACCCATGCCCATCCTTTCCAATATTCATGCTACTCGGGCTCAAAAACCTTTGACGTTTTTTCGGTGCAAACATAGGCAGTATTGTAAAGGCAGTAACATCTATAAATTGGCCATAACTTTGCATGTTTTTGGGATAGTGACATGTTATTATTCTTGCAAAAACATGTTTTATTCAATGATGTGTTACTGTCTTTAACTTGGGCAATATGTAATGATAGTAACATCTATAAATTGGCCATAATTTTGTGATTATTTGGTCAATTTGAAGCATGTCACTGTCTTTACCAGGGCAAAACTACAAAGCATGTCACTGTCTTTATAATTTTATAATTTTTTTGGATAGTAATTGCAAATTTTTTTTTATTTGATGATATGTTACTGTCTTTAGCTTGTAAAGGCAGTAGCATCTACAAATTGGCCATAATTTTGTGATTATTTGTTCAATTTGAAGCATGTCATTGTCATTACTTGGGCAACACTACAAAACATGTCACTGTCTTTATTTCGATTTTTTTGGAAGGATTTGACAGTCAATATGCATCTTGTTTTGTAGATCTTATTTTGTAAATCACGGATATATAAATTTTATCGAAAACCGATTTATAGTTTGAAAGTTCTGGCATTTTAACGATAGAAAAACTTTTTAAAAAGTTGTTGAAAATAAGGGGAGAGACACTTTAATAGCATTTTAGGGTCATTTTGGTCCAAAAAAAACTCAAGGACTTTTAGCATAAAAAAATAAACCGCATAGACCTATTGCATAATTTGGTCCATGTCAGGGACATATGGTAATGATGTCGTTTTCAGTTTACGAAAAACGATATTAATATCGTAATTGGAAATAAGTACATTATTGTCGTCTTTTGAAAGAACGACATTAGCATGACATTTTATTAAGGACACTTATGCCCTAATTGACCAGTCCATCTCTTTTCTCTCTTTAAGGTGCGATAGCCCTCCCTCACCGTCTCCGGCTGCCACTCGTCTCTAGGCCACTACCACACCTTCGTCGGTGGTCCCTGCCAGTTGCCCAATTTCGTAGGTACATATATGTATATACACATACATTCGATTGATATACATAAATGTATATATATACATTTGTCTCTATATATACATACATACGACTGATATACATATCCATACAAACATATGTCTGCATATGCATATATGTAAAATTGATCCCAATTTGTGGTTTTGATATTTGGATTGTTGGATGGGATTGATATACAAAAACCACCAAGAAAATGTGTTATAAAATAGAATTAGTTTAAATGGTCAAGAACTCAATTGTTTGCTTTAAAAATTGTTTTTGCAACATACGAAATTGGAAGCACCCGATGATTTTAAGAAGATATAAGTCAAGAAACTGCAAACTTGAAATATTCAAGCAATTAGAAAAGAAGTGATGATAGGGTCTGAAGATAAGAGATGAGAATAGCAAAATTTGATGCGGCTAATTACTATGGAGAAAAGGTCAACAGAATGCGATACGTGTGACTACGAGGGATATGAGAAAGCAAAACGCCACGTGGGGGCATAATTGCTGTGAGATAAGAGGTTTGAGAGCGAAATGCTATGTGGGGTCATGATTGCTGTGAGATAAGAGAAGCAAAATGCCACTGTAGACACCCCATTTTGTCGGCTATCAGATTTAGGAGACCCATAGCTTGGTGGTTCACAATGATCGAAAAAGACTCACAAGGACTCCTGAAAGTTAGTTCTACATCTCAAGATGCTCAGAATGACCAAAATGCCCCTGAAAGCCCGAAAACTCCCAGATTTGGACCAAAAGTTCTGGAAACATGCAATGTCGTAAGAAAAGTAAGAAAATGAGTTTTTTAGTAAAGACAAACGAAATCATCAGCTCCCAGAGACCCCCGGAAGTCCCAAAAATTCCCAGAAAGTCCCCGTTGACCGGTTTGACCAAGGTTTGACCAGGTTTGACCAAGGTTTGACCAACTTTGACCAAAATTGTCCAAATTTTCTGGGATCATTTTAGATCATGTGAAAAGTATTGAAATGAGTTTTAAAAGAAGATCGCACGAAAACGTCAGCTCCTGGGAGCTCCTAGAGGTTTCTAGAACTTCCCGGGAATCCCAGGTTTGACCAATTTGACCAAAATTTGACTTTGAAATTGAAGCACTGTAACAATTTTCAAACATTTTTCATGGATACTAGAGGTCAATAGCTTTCTAACGGTATATCGCACATAATTTCTGGATTTAAAACGGGTTTATTATGAATTTTTGAAGGTGAAAAAGGTGAGCAAATTGGCTTTTATCGCGAATACCGCAAAACTTTTCAAAGTGACCTATCCCTGAAATATTTTTTTTAATGTAAATTAGACTCCATTACCTTTCCAACGGTATATCACAACCTCAATTTGGAGTTCGTATGCATTTTCTGTGAATTTCAGACGAAATATGGCCTTTTCGCGAATACCGGAACCTCTGGGGGCTTAAACAGCATTATCTGGACGAAGGAGGAGCAGTGCCGCTGCAGCACTAGCCCACTGCCGCCAGGGCACAAGTCCAGTGCTACCGCGGCACTCTCCCCCAGAATAGTACATTTTTGTAATTTTGATTGGGGGTCCAAATTGATTAATTAGAAACCAAAACGCCGTAGTTTTGGTTCCCAACTTATTTTGGACCAATGGGAGACCTTTTTATACTTTTTAAAATCCCATTTACCACCCCTCATTTGCCTATAAAAGCAATTTACTTCCATTTAGAGGGGGGGACTTGGGAGCTTAGAGAGAGCTTAGGAAGAAACTCTAAAGAAATATAGAGAGATGAAGAGAAGAACTAGTCTTCTTCTTCTATTTTCTCCATCAAAGTGAGTTTTCTTTTACTTGAGTTTGCTATAAAAAATTCAATCATCCAAACATTTCTTTCACCACCATTCTTGAGTATTCATGAGATAGGAAGCTACTTCCATGTCCAAATGTCACCATATATGAGTGAAACACCAAGCTACAAGTCCAATATCTCAATAATTATCAACTATTGATTGCTATTTGAATGCTTGTTTACTTTGATGTTCATCTCTCTCTTAACCTCATTTCTTTTTTACTTTTCTTTGATTATTTAGTTGTTCATCATCATCTAGATGACATGTTGTTTGAGGAGAGTGAATCCTTATGGATAGTAGCTCTTGATAGGGGTGGGCACACTTCGGGTCAACCGAACTTTCGAACCGAAACCGAACTTTTAAACTATTTCAGTTCGGTTTGAACCCGAACCAAACCTAGTTCGGTTCGAAACCGAACCAAAGTTATATCTACAGTTCGGTTTTCGGTAGGGTATTTCAACCCGAACCCGAACCGAATTTTCGAAGTTTTTAAAAAACATATAAATAGAAAAATCCAAAATTAGGGCTAAACTAAAGATGTAAAGTCAGCCGCCCCTCCCCTCGGTTCCTAATCCTCTTCACATTTGAGTCTTTACATTTCAGTCCCACTCACTCTCAAACTGAGACCTTCTCTCAGACTCTCTCATATTCAGTATTCACCGATCTCTCATAATCTCATTCTCTCATCTACTGAATCACCGATCTCTCATAATCTCATTCTCTCATCTTCTGATCTCCATCGCGACACTCATAACTCATAAGGCAGAAGGTAGCGCCGGCGACACAACCGACGACACATCCCCCTGCCTGCGGTCCTGTGAGCGCCGAGCGGTGGGCCTGCAGCCGTGGCTCAGTGAGACAGTGAGTGACTTTACTTCCTGATTTCATGATTATCATGATTTCATTAGTTAGGGTAGATTATCATGATTTGAGATTTCATTAGTTAGGGTAGATTCTATTGCGTATAAGTTTCAATTGGGGTTTATTTTTGTTTTTATTTTTACTAATCTTACAGGAAAAGCCTAAAAGGCCATTTCTACTTTTATTTTTACTAATCTCTCTTGAATTCAGAATTGACTCTTGAGGTTTATATGCTTCTATTTTTATTTTTCCTATTTCAGTTGGGGTTTATATGATTTGACTCTTGGCTAGCATTGAAACTCAGTGACAGTGAGGTATGATGTTCACATTGAGTCATTGACTAATCTCTATTTTTATTTTTACTAATCTCTCTTGAATCTGACTTCTGTTCTATCACAGATCATAGACCCAAGGGTTTTGAGTCTTTGACTTGAATCTTCACAAATAATTACAGAGGTACCAAATGTTTTTTTATTGAATTCCAAATGTTCTTGTCTTCTTGAATAAGTTCTAGATCTTGAATACCAAATGTTAATATGTTATTATTATTATTATTTTTATTTATAGATCTAGAGTAACAATATTTCACTGTATTTGTGTGTGTATGAAAATATATAAATTAGGGTACAAGGATCAAGTGATCAACTGAAATGTGAAGAGGAATTCCGAATTCTTCCCCCAAATTCTAAGCTTCACACAAAATAAGGATTATGTCCTCTCTAGTCTCGGACTCTTGGGTTTTATGCCTCTTTTGTTTTTTTTTTTCATTTTGTATGCATTATCTGCATTTCTCTTGTTCTTGCAAAATTGATATAACTAATGGTCAAACATGTAGTTAATTAACATCCTTGATTACCAAATGGACATCTTCAAACGTGTCGTTGATTACCAAACATGTAGTTGACTAATTCGGTAATTCCTTTGTTCTCGTTCTTGCAAAATTGAGATAACTAATGGTCAAACATGTAGTTAACTAATTCCTTTGTTCTTGTTCTTGCAAAATTGAGATAACTAATGGTCAAACATGTAGTTAACTAATTCATTTGTTCTTGTTCTTGAAAAATTGATATAACTAATGGTCAAACATGTAGTTAATTAACATCCTTGATTACCAAATGGATACCTTCAAACGTGTCATTGATTACCAAACATGTAGTTAACTAATTCGGTAATTCCTTTGTTCCTTTGTTCTTCCATAGGTAACATTTAAAACTTTCTCTACTATGTCGATTGAATTCAATGGAAGTGTGAACATTGACATCGACAATGACAATGAAAATGACAATGAAACTGTAAATTCGTTAACGGGAAAAAAAAGGAAAGAGATAAAACCAAGATCGATGGTTTGGAGTCATTTTACTAAGTACATTGATGACAAAGGTGAGAGGAAAGCGAAGTGTAACTATTGTGGGAAACCGTATGCGGCTGATCCAAAAACATGTGGGACTGGTTCAATGAAAAATCACTTGGTTAGTTGTAAGGCAAACCCATACAACCACGACCTTAGCCAAACAAAGCTTGTTGGGTTTCAATCAGGTGGTAGTGAAAGTGAAACAGGGGGTAGTACATTGGGCACTTGGAGATTTGAGTGTGAGGCTGCTAGGAAGGCACTCGGTGAGATGTTAATTACTGATGAGCTCCCATTTAGTTTTGTTGAGCATCCCGGGTTTAAAAAATTTGTCTCTATTTCATTACCCCCTGAATTTCGTCTTCCATCACGAAGAACTATAAATAGAGATTGTTATGATCTCTATTTGCAAGAGATGTCAAAATTGAAAATCTTGTTGAAGGAAGCGAATAGGTCAATAAGACTCGAAGAGGAGAAGGGAAGAGTCAAGAGAATTGCAAAATTCTCCTTAAATTCTCCTAATTTTGTTTTCCTTCATATTTTTTCTGTGTATGACAGTATGAGTGTATCCTCTTCAATCAAAAAAACAAAATGGGTTTTAATTGGTATTGTTTTTTCCAACTCTTACTTAATCCATGAAGATAAACCCGAAAAAGGAAAGGAGGAAAAATTTGGAAAGTGAAAAAAAAAAAAAGAACCTCAAAGTGGTGAATATGTACTAATTTATTAATTATTATACATAATTTTTCCTTAAAAAAAAAAAAAAAAAAAAAAAAAACTTCGGTTGAGTTTCAAACCGAAGTTTCGAACCGAACCCGAAGTTAAACTTCGAAACCGAACCATATTTTCGAAGTTTATTTCAGTTCGGATTTCGGTACCAAAATTCCCAACCCGAACCAAACAACCCGAACCGAACTTTTCGGTTCGAAACCGAACCGACTGTTTGCCCACCCCTAGCTCTTGACCTTAAAGACATATTTGATGGATGATGATTCTATCTTCAATACATTCATATGTATTCTTGAAGTCATATTCTCAAACAAAACTATGTTTGTGCAAGTAATATTGGGAGTTCTTTGATGATTCAAGGTTGGATGAGATTCTAAGTGGTCACATAGTCATCTCAAGTGTTTAAGTTCATGCTTTGAAAATATATTTCAAAACCCCTAATCAAGAACTCAAACTCTATTCCAAAACCCAAATCCATTTTCTTCAAGAATGATCCAAAACAGTGAGCTGTTCAGATTCAAAGATTTTTTTTGAATTAAATACTTGAGTTATGATGATGAAACCACTTGGAAAATCTTCCTAAGACATCATAGTTTGTCTCCAATTTTTCCCATCAATTATAGAGATGTGCAAGTATTATTTTCGGATTTAAGAAGTCCATATTCATAATCTGCCTCTGTACTCACAGAATATTTACCTGACTTCTTGCACTTATTTTGGATGTTTTTGTCACTGTACATATATCTTTTCTATTTTTTTTATATGAAACTTGGGTGTCTTAGGAAACGTTTGGTATATAATGGGTCACCATAAACCATTTCTTTGATTTATGAAAAATCATACAAAATCAGTCAACAGTGTAGCTTTTATTTCTGTGTCATGTGTACATTTTGGTTTGTTTCTTTTAATCTGTGATAGCTATTGAGGTTTGGTCTTTTTCTGTACATTCTAGTCACACTATGGAGGCTCTCTAATTTTTCTCACATTTTCCTAGGCATGTTTGACCTCCCATTATGATGTTATAAAGTAATGCACACAGTCTGTCCATTATTCACATCATGTCACTTGTTGACTTTCACACTTTGATGCAACACTCTCTTGTATCTAGATGAACGCATATCCCATGAACATGTTCTTTACCACTTTTAGCATGCTATATCATATCATGTATCATCTATTCTCTCATGTGTCATACTCCCATAGATTCTTGAGTTTGGTTTCCAAATAAAACCATGTTTTGCAAATACTTGGGAAGTTCTTGAAATGAGTTAGGAATTGATATTCCAAGTGGTTAGAATATTCATCCAAGTTCTGGAAGCATACTTTCAAAACCCCTCATTTTGATTCAAGAAATAAACCTTGTTTTTCTCAAAACCCTCAAAACAGCGAGTCATTTAACTTTAAGGAATTATTTTGAGTTCAATACTCAATGTATGAATGTAAGACCACTTGAAAAGTCTTCCTAACTCATTAGAGAACACCCATGATTTTCGATTTGAGTTGGAGATGCATAGAAAGACCCCATTTTAGTCTAACCATTCTCTCCAGATATTCTGCCTTTGCTGTCACAGCAGCTTGGTTGAGTTTCAACTTGTTTTACAGAAAACTTTTCCAAAAGGGGTGGTCCCAACTCATTTTTCCCTTGAACTTCAATGTCATAGGGAAAGTTCTGTATAATATGGGCCTCTAGATCTTTTGTTTTCATTTTCTAAGATTTTCCAACATTTCAGTCGACAGTACAAACTCTGTTTCTGAGTAACCTCTATTGTTCATATGATTTCTCTCAATCTGTAACAGTCATTAAAGATTGACTTTTTGGGTTGTGTTCTAGACACAATAAGGAAGATCTCCATTAAAACATTCCTAACCCCTCTTTTACATTTTCATAAGATCTTGTTACTGTTCTGTCCACTATTCACAGCAAGCACACTTTTACTTCCATACTTTGATTTGATGCTTATATGTACTTCAATTTAGCTCATGTCTTAGGAAGTAGTTCATACTACATTTGTATATATCCCATGATGACCTCCTTCATTCATTCATACACATTCTAGACTTCTAAGTCATTCTAGGAATCCATGAACTAAAAACACACTACAACCTTGGCACATTCTAGATACATACATTGCATTCATGCAAGATTTGGGGTTTTTGTAACTCCTAATCTAAGAAGATTATAAGGAATGATCATGATCATACGTTCATGCTTCCCCTCGATCTAATCATCCTTTCTCATCCGTCCCGGGGATTGAGAGATCTTCTCTTCTCAAAGATTGGCATGCATCATTCTAGCTTGGTAAGCATATTTTGTTTTCTTTGATTTATTTATTTCAAGAACAATTCATGTCCCCTTAGATTAGGAAAACCTTACTATTTGATTTATGATTAGACGATTTTTCCTAGGTTTGTTTGTGTGATCTTTCACTTTGCATTGTGTGATATTTGGCTTAGATCTTATGAATGATATCTTATCTTTTGATCTTCCATTTCAAGATTCTTATGTGATGTAATATACCTATCATAGTATTAATTGTCAAACCAAACATAGTAAAAGATGATTATTCGGATGCTAATTGAGGCCTGTCAAAAGACGGGGCGAGTTGAGGGTGTTTTAGTCGCGACAAAGGCTCCTTCCTCTCTCGTACCAAAACCCCGAGCCAAGTTCTTTGGTTATGAAGGGCCGGTGCCCTTTATCCATTTAGGTGAATCAAAATTAGGTTTCTTGGTTCCTTAAAGACCAAGTGGCGACTCTGTATCTGTTTTCAACAGACCTTTTCTTTTCCTTTTCAAAACGATTTCAAAACAAACAAGTGGTGGAATCTCGCGTGTCCACAATCTGGCGACTCTACTGGGACTTTTATTTTAAACCAAAATAATACAGAGGTTTGACTCATAAGAAGCATCCTTAAAATCATCTTTTTACTGTGTCTGGTTCACCGCATTGCACTCTTGCATTTCCCCCCTTCGACTGTGTCTGAAACGCGGTGCTGACATTGTTCAGGTCTTGTTGTGCCAGGGCACAAGTCACCGTTGATACTGTACCTTCCAAGGTATATCAAAAAGAGTAAACACTTCCGTACTGTCTCTCTGACGGTATATTGGAACTCTCGTCAACGGACCCTCTTTGACTAAACCCAGCCTTTGCATATAGATACCTGTAGAACCCTTCATAGGACTTTTCATTTATCTTTTCAGATAGGACAATGTGATATAACTGCTGTATGCCTTGATGGGATTACCTGCGCGATGTAGACGCTTATGTGGCATAGAACAGAACCTCTTTCTTATGATTCCCAAGGCAACCACTCACATGTGATTACATTGAGTTGACCTGCCTAGGCACCACGATAAGGATGTCTGCTCCATGTTCACAAAGATATACACCGCAAACCTTGTTTGTCGGTCCTAAGACATAGGAGTATGAAAACTTGCTAGAAAGTATGATCACCGTCATCGCTTGCCCTTACCATATATCCCCGTTATTCCCAGAAACTCTGCTCAATTCACTTAAGACTCTGTCCAAATCTCCTAGATTTTCCAGAAAATACAGAGACTCTGTCCAAATCTCCCAGATTTCCCAGAAAAAATATATTCTCCCAGAAACTCTGTCCAAATCTTCCAGATTTTCCAGAAAATACAGAGACTCTGTCCAAATCTCCCAGATTTCCCAGAAAAAATGTGTTTCTCCCAGAAACTCTGTCCAAATCTCCCTGATCACCCAGAAACCCCAGTTTCACCCAGAAACTCTGATTTCCCAGTTTCTCCCTGAAACTCTGTCCAAATACACCTGTTCTCCTAGAAACTCTGCCCAAATCACCCAAAAATGCCCAGATATACTTGTTTATCCTAGAAACTCTATCCATATTTATCAGAAATACCCAAAATACCAATTTCTCCTAGAAGCTCAGTCCAAATCAACCAAAAATCCCTACTTCTCCTAGAAACTCAAATGACTTCTACAAATTTCTCCGAATCTTCCAAATCCCTGTTTCTCCTAGAAACTCTGTCCAAAATTCTCGAAGAATCCCAGAAATCCCTGTTATGCCTTGGTGATCATACTAGAAAGTAAGGTTAGCACACTCTGTATGGCTAGGACCTTATTTGTTTAACTGGTATCTGTTAGAAATAGGAGCATCACATAGATTAGGGCTTGCATCTGCATGCTTGTCTCATGTGCATGCACCATTCTCATCAATCTGCGCACACTATCTCAGTCAGTCTGTACATAAGTTAGTCCATCTTCCTTAACATCATTGTCATTATCTCTCCAGTCATAACTATCAGAATCTGATACACTCCTCTCGAATCTATAGGTCATTATAGATTCCCAAAGTCAGCCACTGAGATCCCCATCCTGGGTCAAAAGTTCGAACAGTCATTTGGTTAGAATCAGTCCGCCGAGAAAATTCAACATGAATCAGGAAACTTTGGAAGCCAAGGTCACTGAATTAATCAATCAACAATCAGATTGGCTGACTCAAGTTCTGAAATTTATGGAAGAGTTCCGACAACAGCAGCTACAGTACCCACCTTGATTCCCACCACCACCGCCTGGATTTGGACAGCCTCACAAAAATAATGGAGAAGAAGAATGGTTTCAAGGGATCCCGCCGCCTGTATATGAGAAAAAGCTCCAAGAGAAAATGGACAAGGTCGACAAGTTTGAGAACATACTAAGGAAGAGTAAGGGGGTCGACGATTACACGTTAGATCTGGAAGGATTGTTTGAGCCCAACAAGGCGAGGCTACCCGAGAACTTCAAGATGCCTGAAATCGACTGTTTTGACAGAACTGGAAATCCGAAGAGCCATGTGAAGTTTTGCATGATCATTTTCCAGTCAATGGGCTGCACCCATGAACACATAGCTATGTTTTTTCCTCAAACCCTCTAGAAAGCCGCACTATCCTGGTTCCTAACCTTTGAAACTTCCAAGACCCGAGTTTGGGAAGATGTTGCTAGAACTTTCATTGATCACTACTTCTATAACCAAGAGCTTGATGTCACCATTCGAGATCTGGAAACTACCAGGCAGAATTTCAATGAGTCATTCGCTGCATTCTTAAGAAGATGGAGGAATAAAGTAGCCCAAATGATCCACAGTCCTGTTGAGAAAGAGCAAGTACATATGCTGGTTAAGAACTTGCAACTAGTATACCATGAAAAATTATTCTACCAGTCCATCTCAACATTTGAAGAGTTGTTTGAGGTTGGGACTAGAATCGAGGATGCTATCTATGAAGGCAAGATCAATGGAGCTGGGTCACCGAAAAAGGAGAAGAGACCCCATACCTTTGGTGAAGATCAAGAGAGCTTAGATGTCAATGCCTTAAGCCCATCATCAAGCCAAAATGACTGTAGTAAGAGGCACAAGAAAGGAAACCAAAGAGTCTTCACACCACTTGATATGAGCTTATCCTCCGCTCTCAATCACCTCGTTCAAAAGGGCCACCTTGTACCTTTGGAGCCCAATAAGCCTCCTAATCACCCACCTCCTGGGTACAATGAATCCAAGTATTGTGATTACCACCAAGCCCAAGGCCACGAGATCGACAATTGTAAGAGGCTCCGTCACTCAATTCAGGATCTCTTAGATGATGCGCCACGCCCCAATCCAATCCACTACCTCGTTCTGGACCAACCCTTGACCTATCCGTTTAAATGATCCCCTTCGCTGAGGACCATGAATGTTGAACCTGTGCAAGTGAAGTGATGGTGATTGGGACTCTTGCTAGAAAACCAAGTGAAGATGCTCTTTAGAAAAAGAAATAAAAATAATAAACGAGTCACTGTGACATTCCATTTGAGACCAGGTCGAGTCTAGTCGTGCCTATTCTATGTTTGGAGTCTATTTCAAGTTTAGTCTTGTGATCGAGTTTGTTTGTTATCAAGTTGTTATGAGTCTGTAATCTTTCTCTTTGGATGGAATGAAATCTCATTTTTCTTAACCCGATGTGTATAGTCGTAAGTACATGAATCACTGAACTGTAAGGTCACTTTTCAAACTATTACAAATAATAAATTTTTGCATCAAACAAACAAAAAAAAGAGGAATCCTGAAAAGGTCAAAGTCAATTTCACGCTGACCCCGAAGAGGAGCCGAGAATTGAATAGTCTTACTTTAAGAATTCAAAGATGCTATTGCTCAAATCTTGAAAAGATATACTTGGAACTGATTTGGGGCTTGCCTAACACCCTTTCCCACCATTTTAAAGCCTTAAGCCCAGTCCAATCAAGAGCTATACAAACCTGTCTAATGCAGACTTAGTCATTGTTGGTAGCCAAACATTTCAATGAGTTTCTTCCCCCTTAAAAAAAAACAGAAAAAAAGAAAAGCTTGCTAGGTTGAAAACCTGAAAAGGGCACCTAGGCAAAAGTGAGAGCTAAAAAGGTGTTGATTTCCAAAATTTGACCCTAGCCAGTCAAAAGGTTGAAGAAAATTTTGATGAAACAAATGAGAAAATTGTGTGCTTCAAGGTACGTCATTAGAACGCGCCTAGATCATGTTTCAAAGGGCTCAAAACGACCACAAACAAATTTTGAGAGCTGACACGCACATCATGAAATTTTGAGATTGCGATTGAAAGATCTCACATGAATCAACTATAAATTGACTGGCTAGGCGAAAGTGAAAAGGATCAATCCTCAAAATAAAACAAAAAGAATAAGAAAGAGAAAAGAAAGGGGGATTGAAATTGAATCCTTTTATTCAAAGCTACCACAAGTGGCTTAAGTTTGAACTTATTTGATGATTGGTTTGAAAAACCCTCATACCCAATTTCTTTCAAGCCCTGTCTTGAACTACGCTTGACCTGATTCCTACTTAGGGATACGTAGGCAACCGCATCGGTTTGGTCGACACCGTCATAATCAAACCAATTTCTTTCAAGCCCTGCCTTGAACTATGCTTGACCTGATTCCTACTTAGAGATACGTAGGCAACTGCATCAGTTCGGTCGACACCATCATAATCAAACCAATTTCTTTCAAGACCTTGCCTTGAACTAAGCTTGACCTGATTCTCACTCGAGGATACGTAGGCAACCGCATCAGTTCGGTCGACACCATCATAATCACCCTTCTTTTCTTTCAAAACTTTAGCCCGAACTACGTTGGACTTGATCCCCACTCGGGGGTACGTAGGCAGACTTTCAAAAAGAGAAGAAGGATGGCTCGCTAGGTCGAAAATCCAAAAGGACGCCTAGGCAAAAATTAGACCTAAATCCAAGGTGAACAATAACAAAAGAGAGAAAAGAGCTCGCTAGGTCACCTCACTGGTGCCTAGGCAAAAGTTATGAGTATTTGAGAGATTAAAGTCACGATCCTTGCCTCAAGACAGAAAATCACCTTCCACACTAGGGACAAACTTTGGCCACCCGCCTCATTTGCCCGAATTTTACTATCTACCCTTCATACAAGGGGCAAACTTCGGTCACCTACCTCGTTCGCCCAAAACCTTCAAACAACCATCTTCCAAACTAGGGGCAAACTTCGGTCACCTACCTCGTTTGCCTATGAACTAGGGGCAACTCCGTTTGCCTAACACGATCCCTTCACACCAAAGGGTGAGATTTCAAGTCACCAAGTTGTTTTGAAAATTTTGAAATAGAGCATCTTTTATTCTAAAAGCTAAGGCACCAATCCAAAGCACATTTTGGGAGAAGCAAAGAATTGATTAGATCAATAGGGAAGAACTTTCAAAATGAGATTTATCATCAAAATTATACGGAGTGAACTCATAAGAGAAATGGTACATCATTTATGACGAAAGCACATCATGTTTTAGCAAGTCGAGCTTGTTTCATTTTGGTGTCAAATATGTCGCCCTCGCGTGTCGATGTCTGTCAGTTTTTGAGTCTATCATGGTCTTTTTCAGAAAAAAGAGTTTGTCGTAGTCTTAAATGTGTAAGTTAATAGTGACAAATAATGAATTTTTTAAAAAATCAAGTTATAAAGATCATTCCAATGACAATACAAGCAGGAGTACCAAACATCATTACTGCACCAGACAAGGCGTCAGCATGAGAAGTGTCCAAACTTAGGGGCAAATGCAAATTTCATCCCTTTCCAAACAGCCAAAAGTTAACCATCATCTTCATGTAACATAAGTCCATGAGTGGCTGTTGATGATCTTCCTTTCTCCTAGCAACATAAGTCCATGAGTGGCTGTTGATCTTTCTTCTTTCTTCATGCAACATAAGTCCATGAGTGGCTGTTGATGATCTTCCTTTCTCCTAGCAACATAAGTCCATGAGTGGCTGTTGATGATCTTCCTTTCTCCTAGCAACATAAGTCCATGAGTGGCTGTTGATCTTTCTTCTTTCTTCATGCAACATAAGTCCATGAGTGGCTGTTGATGATCTTCCTTTCTCCTAGCAACATAAGTCCATGAGTGGCTGTTGATGATCTTCCTTTCTCCTAGCAACATAAGTCCATGAGTGGCTGTTGATCTTTTATCTTTCTTCATGCAACATAAGTCCATGAGTGGCTGTTGATGATCTTCCTTTCTCCTAGCAACATAAGTCCATGAGTGGATGTTGATCTTTCATCTTTCTTCATGCAACATAAGTCCATGAGTGGCTGTTGATGATCTTTCTTTCTCCTAGCAACATAAGTCCATGAGTGGCTGTTGATCTTTCGTCTTTCTTCATGCAACATAAGTCCATGAGTGGCTGTTGATGATCTTCTTTCATCCTAGCAACATAAGTCCATGAGTGGCTGTTGATGATCTTCTTTCATCCCATCAACATAAGTCCATGAGTGGCTGTTGATGATCTTCTTTCATATGTGCAACATAAGTCTATAAGTGCCTGTTGATCATCTTTCTTCATGCAACATAAGTCCATGAGTGGCCGTTGATGACCTTCTTTCATCCTGAAGCAACATAAGTCCATGAGTGATTGTTGATCACCCTCCTCTTTCAATATGAAAACCTTAACTACCGCAGACCATCTCCGTATCCCTCATCGCAAATAGAATGATACCTTGACTCCCATTCAATGGGCATATTTCCTTCTTCCTAACAGAGTGCATTATCCATTCCAGTGGCCCATTTCAGTCAAGATTGACAAGGTTTCATCCCCAGCAGGCATATCAATTTGTCAGTTCTTTTGATCACAGTTAGTCCAACCGTTGGTTCAATCCTGACAGTCACAGTAGTTCACTGTCGACTCGTCATCTTAATTCGTACATCGTCAGTGCAATCCATGACAGTCACAGTAGTTCACTATCGACTCGTCATCTCAATTCGTACATCATCAGTTCAATCTAACAGTCACAGTAGTTCACTGTCGACTTGTCATCTCGATTTGTACATCGTCAGTTCAATCCATAACAGTCACAGTAGTTCACCGTCGACTCGTCATCTCGATTCGTACATCGTCAGTCCTTCTGATCACGGTTAGTCCAACTGTTGATCTAATCCATGACAGTCACAGTAGTTCACTGTTGACTCGTCATCATCAGTCCAATCTATGACAGTCACAGTAGTTCACTATTGACTCATCACCTTAATTAGTGCATGGTCAGTTCTTCTGATCACGGTTAGTCCAACCGTTGGTCCAACCCATGACAGTCACATAGTTCACTGACTACTCATCATCTTGATTCGTGCATCATTAGTTCATTAATCATCATTAGTTTATCATCACTCCCATTCAAAATGTGTTGTGTTCATCACTCTCATTCAAAATATTGGGCTTCCATTCCATTAATGGTGCTTCGGTGTCCATCGCTTGACATCTCTGGTTTTCATCACTTGAATTCTTAGGGTTTCTGTGTCCAGGATTTCCATGTCCATCGGTTATCTGTCAAACTTCATCTTTGATAAACATCCTCTGGGACCCCACGTTTGATTACATTCGCTTACGAAGCACAGTTTCCAAAATTTAGAAGTTTGCTCCAAGACCCAGGGTCTTCACACCTTGGTATCCCTATCCGGGTCAATAACTGCATCACAGTCAAAAACACTAGCATAACATAAGTCCACTCGGAGTGGCATACGCCCCACAGCACCAGCTCATACTAGGATCAGAACACTAGGCATAATAGGACTCATGACACAATTCATATCATGCCCATGCATTGCATATCATCCTCATAGCATAGCATCTGCCTGTCTCGTTGTGCATGTGTGATTTGCTCCTTTGTGCCCTGAACTACGTCCTGGTCTGATTCCCCTTGGGATACGTAGGCAGCTCACGCAGAGCACGACCAGCACTAGCCTCAGCATCATTGCGTCTTTTGCAACGCTTTTTATCCTAAATCGATAGCCTCCAAAAGACCTGTCTCTTCAAAGCTTTGGCACTCGCTTGCGACATAAATTGCCTTGCAAGTCCATGCCAAAGAGGGGCAAACTGTAGACACCCCATTTTGTCGGCTATCATATTTAGGAGACCCATAGCTTGGTGGTTCACAATGATCGAAAAAGACTCAAAAGGACTCCTGGAAGTTAGTTCTATTTCTCAAGATGCTCAGAATGACCAAAATGCCCCTAAAAGCCCAAAAACTCCCAGATTTGGACCAAAAGTTCTGAAAACATGCTATGTCGTAAGAAAAGTAAGAAAATGAGTTTTTAAGTAAAGACAGATGAAATCATCAGCTCCCAGAGATCCCCGGAAGTTCCGGAAGTTCCCAGAAAGTCCCCGTTGACCGGTTTGACCAAGGCTTGACCAAGTTTGACCAAAATCGTCCAAATTTGCTGGGATCATTCTAGATCATGTGGAAAGTATTAAAATGAGTTTTAAAAGAAGATCGCACGAAAACGTCAGCTCCTGGGAGCTCCCAGAGGTTTTCAAAACTTCCCGGGAATCCTAGGTTTGACCAGTTTGACCAAAATTTGACTTTGAAACTGGAGCACTGTAACAATTTTCAAACATTTTTCATGGATACTATAGGTCAACAGCTTTCCAACGGTATATTGCACATAATTTCTGGATTTAAAATGGGTTTATTATGAATTTTCGAAGGTGAAAAAGACGAGCAAATTGGCTTTTATAGCTAATACCGCAAAACTTTTCAAAGTGACCTATCCCTGAACTATTTTTTTATGTCAATTAGAATCCATTACCTTTCCAACGGTATATCACAACCTCAATTTGGAGTTCGTATGCATTTTTTGTGAATTTCGGACGAAATATGGCCTTTTCGCGAATATCGGAACCTCTGGGGGCCTAAACAGCATTATCTGGACGAAGGAGGAGCAGTGCAGCCGCGGCACTGGCCCACTGCCACCACGGCACAGGCCCACTGCCGCTGTGGCACTCTTCCCCAGAACAGTCCATTTTTGTAATTTGCACTGGGGGTCCAAATTGATTAATTAGAAACCAAAACGACGTAGTTTTGGTTCCCAGCTTATTTTGAACCAATGAGAGACCTTTTTATACTTTTTAGAACCCCATTTACTACCCCTCATTTGCCTATAAAAGAAGCAATTTACTTCCATTTAGAGGGGGGGACATGGAAGCTTAGAGAGAGCTTAGGAAGAAAATCTAGAGAAATATAGAGAGAGAAATAGAAGAAGTAGTCTTCTTCTTCTATTTTCTCCATAAAGTGAGTTTTCTTTTTTGCTTGAGTTTGCTATCAAAACTTCAATCATCCAAACATTTCTTTCACCACCATTCTTGAGTATTCATGAGATAGGAAACTATTTCCATGTCCAAATGTCACCATATATGAGTGAAACACCAAGCTATAAGTCCAATATCTCAATGATTATCAACTATTGATTGCTATTTGAATGCTTGTTTACTTTGATGTTCATCTCTCTCTTAACCTCATTTCTTTTTTACTTTTCTTTGATTATTTAGTTGTTCATCATCATCTAGATGACATGTTGTTTGAGGAGAGTGAATCCTTATGGATAGTAGCTCTTGACCTTAAAGACATGTTTGATGGATGATGATTCTACCTTCAATACATTCATATGTATTCTTGAAGTCATATTCTAAAACAAAACTATGTTTGTGCAAGTAATATTGGGAGTTCTTTGATGATTCAAGGTTGGATGAGATTCTAAGTGGTCACATAGTCATCTCAAGTGTTTAAGTTCATGCTTTGAAAATCTATTTCAACACCCCTAATCAAGAACTCAAACTCTATTCCAAAACCCAAATCCATTTTCTTCAAGAATGATCCAAAACAGTGAGCTGTTCAGATTCAAAGATTTGTTTTGAATTAAATACTTGAGTTATGATGATGAAACCACTTGTAAAATCTTCCTAAGACATCATAGTTTGTCTCCAATTTTTCCCATCAATTATAGAGATGTGAAAGTATTATTTTCGGATTTAAGAATTTCATATTCATAATCTGCCTCTGTTCTCACATAATATTTACCTAACTTCTTGCACTTATTCTGGATGTTTTCGTCATTGTACATATATCTTTTCTATTTTTTTTATGAAACTTGGGTGTCTTAGGAAACGTTTGGTATATAATGGGTCATTATAAACCATTTCTTTGAGTTATGAAAAATCATACAAAATCAGTCAACAGTACAGCTTTTATTTCTGAGTCATGTGTACATTTTGATTTGTTTCTTTTAATCTATGATAGCTATCGAGGTTTGGTCTTTTTTTTTGTGCATTCTAGACACACTATGGAGGCTCTCTAATGTTTTTCACATTTTCCTAGGAATGTTTGACCTCCCATTATGATGCTATAAATTAATGCATACAGTGTGTCCACTATTCACAGCCTGTCACTTTTTAACTTTCACACTTTGATGCAACACTCTCTTGTATCTAGATGAACCCATATCCCATGAACATGTTCTTTACCACTTTTAGAATGCTATATCATATCATGTATCATCTATCATCTCATGTATCATACTCCCATAGATTCTTGAGTTTGGTTTCCAAATAAAACCATGTTTTGCAAATACTTGGGAAGTTCTTGAAATGAGTTAGGAATTGGTATTCCAAGTGGTTAGAATATTCATCCAATTTCTGGAAGTATACTTGCAAAACCCCCATTTCAAAAGCCCCCTCTTAAACCCCTCATTTTGATTTCAAGAAATAAACCTTGTTTTTCTCAAAACCCTCAAAATAGTGAGTCATTTAACTTCAAGGAATTATTTTGAGTTCAATACTCAATGTATGAATGTAAGTCCACTTGGAAAGTCTTCCTAACTCATTAGAGAACACCCATGATTTTTGGTTTGACTTGGAGATGCATAGAAAGACCCCATTTTGGTCCAAACTTTCTCTCCAGATATTCTGCCTTTGCTGTCACGGTAGCTTGGTTGATTTTCAACTTGTTTTATAGAAAACTTTTCCAAAAGGGGTGGTCTCAACTCATTTTTCTCTTGAACTTCAATGTCTTAGGGAACTTTCTGTATAATATGGGCCTCTAGATCTTTTGTTTTCATTTTCTAAGAATTTCTAACATTTCAGTCGACAGTACGAACTCTGTTTCTGAGTAACCTCTATTGTTCATATGATTTCACTCAATCTGTAACAGTCATTAAAGATTGGCTTTTTGGGTTGTGTTCTAGACACAATAAGGAAGATCTCCATTAAAACATTCCTAACCCCTCTTTTCCATTTTCACAAGATCCTGTTACTGTTCTGTCCACTATTCACAGCAATTCCATACTTTGATTTGATGCTTATATGTACTTCAATTTAGCTCATGTCTTAGGAAGTAGTTCATAATACATTTGTACATATCCCATGATGACCTCCTTCATTCATTCATACACATTCTAGACTTCTAAGTCATTCTAAGAATCCATGAACACAAAACACACTACAACCTTGGAACATTCTAGATACATACATTGCATTCATGCAAGATTTGGGGTTTTTGTAACTCCTAATCTAAGAAGATTATAAGGAATGATCATGATCACACGTTCATGCTTCCCCTCGATCTAATCATCCTTTCTCATCCGTCCCGGGGATTGAGAGATCTTCTCTTCTCAAAGATTGACATGCATCATTCTAGCTTGCTAAGCATATTTTGTTTTCTTTGATTTATTTGTTTCAAGAACAATTCATGTCCCCTTAGATTAGGAAAACCTTACTATTTGATATATGATTAGACGATTTTTCCTAGGTTTGTTTGTGTGATCTTTCACTTTGCATTGTGTGATATTTGGCTTAGATCTTATGAATGATATCTTATCTTTTGATCTTCCATTTCAAGTTTCTTATGTGATGTAATATACATATCATAGTATTAATTGTCGAACCAAACATAGTAAAAGATGATTATTCAGATGCTAATTGAGGCCCGTCGAAAGACGGGGCGAGTTGAGGATGTTTTAGTCGCGACAAAGGCTCCTTCCTCTCTCGTACCAAAACCCCGAGCCAAATTCTTTGGTTATGAAGGGCTGGTGCCCTTTATCCATTTGGGTGAATCAAAATTAGGTTTCTTGGTTCCTTAAAGACCAAGTGGCGACTCTGTATCTATTTTCAACAGACCTTTTCTTTTCCTTTTCAAAACGATTTCAAAACAAACAAGTGGTGGAATCCCGCGTGTCCACAGCCACCGGTACGTGATTGCTATGAGATAAGAGATAGGAGAAGCAAAATGCCAGGTAGAGTGTGATTACTTTAAAGAGTTGAGATTAGAGAAGCAAAATGCCACGTGGGACATGATTGGTGTGGAGATAAGAGATAGGAAAAGCGAAATGCCACATGGGGCGTGATTGTTGTGAAAAGAGCAGGGAGGTAAGAAAAATACTTGTCGTTAGCAACCTAATGCTTTATGCTGACATGAACAGGATGCCACTTGATGGAGTTATACCTTATGCTGGATGCTATGAATATAATTCTACGTGGAGGACTCAATCTTGATGCTAGATGATACAAATAGGATGCCTATTGATGGACTCATAACTGATATTTGATGATACGAACAAGGTGTTGCTTGGTGGACTTATTCCTGATGTTTGAGAATACGAACAAGATTCTACTTGACAGATTCATTCTTGGTGATCGAGAATGTGGACAGGATGCCTATTGACGAACCTATTATGATGATCAAACTATGTGCATAGGATGTCTCTTAACAGACTCAATCCTGGTGATCAAGAATGTGAATAGGATGCCCCTTGATAGACTCATTCTCGGTAGTGAAATTTTGAATAGGATGCCACTTAACAGACTCAGTCTGATTGCTTGATGATGTCAACATGATGCCACTTCATTGCCCCACACATGATACCACTTGACGGCCCCACACTAGACGTTGGATGATATGAACAGGATGTTACTTGATGGACTCATTTTTGGTGATTGATGATATGAATAGGATTGCAACATGATTGCCACTTAGTGTGTAATACCCTATATTTTGAATGTATATTAATAAATAAGACCTTGTATTCTTGCTTTAATGTATGTATGAGCTTTACTTTACTAATTGCTGCACTTTGTGTCTCAATCGATTGGACTATGTTACCAACCGATCGCCTTATCTTGTTTCCCAATTGATTGGAAACTTTACCAATCTATTGGCATGCTTGTACTTAACACCAATCCATTGAAATTTATACCAATCGATTGGAGTAATTAATACTGATGAGGGCTGATATTTGTAGAATATTGGCCCGATAAAGAATATAATTGGTCAATCATTGACCTATGTCTCTAGTTTTACTCGCTATTGTGCATTAATCTTCATCTTTACACAATGATATATTTCCTTGGTATGTGGTTGTGTCTAGCATTTTTTTACGCAGGTTTCAAAAGCTGAATTGATAACAAGTTGAAAAGGGATAGTAAGGAACAAAGAGAACATGTCCAAGTTCAAATTCAAGTCCCAATCGATTGCCATCCTTAGGTAATTGATTGGCATTTCTTTAGAACCAATCGATTGCCATTCATTAGCAATCAATTGTCACAAATACCAATCGATTGCTTTCAGTACCAATCGATTGGTCAGGACTGTGCAGTCAAACCTCTTTAATAGCGCAACATTTTAGCAATCCTTGATTTGTGCGATGACCATCCATTACAAAGTGAACCTGGACACTCCTTGTTCATACAGAGAGTTTGTATATATAGGGGACAGTAAGAGGAGTATGGGGTTAACTCATTTTTATCTTTGTAGGTTTTCATTTTGAAGATTTTCTTTCATTCCGTAAACAAGTTGAAGTTCTAAGATTCTGCACTCTTATTTCAGTTTTCAATTCAGGTTTCATCTACATATTTCATTTTTATTCTAAAATCAACGGTTGTATCTATCAAGTTTTCTATTTGAATTAATATAACTTCTTAATTTTTCTTGGTTCATCCCATGTGTAGATCCAATCCTGTTAATATGAATATACACATTTGTGTTTTTGTAGTCCCGAATATGGTAGAGTAGTTTCGTGGTTGGGAACAATGTGATGAAACATTGTTCCCAGCCACTACCATGAATCTGTATGAAAGGCTGTGGCAATCAATTGGAAACAGAAACTAATCGATTGTCATAGGCTCGTAGCCAATCGATTGGTATCTTATGCCAATCGATTGGGAGACATGTCATGTCAATTGATTTCTATCTATGGCAATCGATTGGTAGTCACATGTCTTGGGGCAGGACCTTTACAACATTCCAGTGATATTTATTTTAGAAAATTAAACCAAATTGATCTTAAAAATTGCAAACAGATTTTGGAATATGGGTCCTTAGACTAGTTAACTCAACGAACAAATGTGATGAACACGTTAAATATCTTATACTTGATTTGTTAGTCACAGTTCATTGTTTTTAAATAGTTAATATTTCAGTTCTTAAAGTAAGTAAAGTCATTTAACCACTAATTATGTGTAATCGACATGACTAGTGCCTGGATCTCTTAACTTAATCCTTTTGAAATAGTGAATGCTAGAAAGGTGAAGCCCCATTTATACGTCAAAGCAATAATATGGTGGTGGTTGGGGCAATGTGGATTCACATGTTCTCAACACTCTTTAATAAATAGTTTTAAATCAAAATTCTTTTATTCGGTTAAATCAATTGTCATTTATTTTAGTTAATTTAGAAGTACTTTCTTTCGTTAATAATTTAATTGAACTTTTAACACAGTAGGATTGTTAGAACCTCCACTCTCAAGAAATCATCTTTTAGTTCATTTAGGTCTCAATCTAGAATTTTCTGACCCCATTTCCGTTCCTTGGGATACGACCTGGTCTTACCAGTTTATATTCAATGTGACCGTCTACACTTGGATGTACTTATAAGAGCACACACAATTTAAGTTGTGTCAAATACCTATCCTTAATGGATTGGACCCTTGTCCCGGACCAATTGATTGCCTATTTCCTACCTACCCCAATCAATTAGAGCTTATGCCAATTGATTGCCATCAACAGAGTCTGATTATCTCATTTGGTTGAGGAATTTCCACGTGGTCCCCTCTTTGCCAATATATGCAAGATTCTCATTTTCTCTTTTGGATTATAAGAGAGAGAGAGAGAGAGAGAGAGAGAGAGAGAGAGAGAGAGAGAGAGAGAGAGAGAGAGAGAGAGAGAGAGACACGCACACACACACACACACCATGGAGAAAAGAAAGAGAACTAGAAGAAGAAGAGAAAAGGGAAGAAAATAGAAAAGAGAAGAAAAAAAGAAAAAAACATAGGAAGAGGAGAGAGAGAGAGAGAGAGAGAGAGAGAGAGAGAGAGAGAGAGAGAGAGAGAGAGAGAGAGTCCACCATTAAACTTGGACCAAGCTTTTCCAAGCACCCAACCCTAGCTTCTTAAGGTGAGTTTTAAACTCATTAGGTAATGTTATATTGACGTTTGCACACGTTCAAAGAAGGAAAGATGCACAATACCACTTTTCCCTATTTTATGTTATTGAACTGTAGTCTTTGGGGAGAAGATGTAGTTCCAATCGATTGAACTTTTTCCCAATCGATTGGCATCTTTTTCCAATCGTTTACCATTTTATGCAATCGATTGGTATTGATTGAGACCCAATCAATTGTTACTGCTTTTTTCCAAATCGATTGGAGATATATAGAATGTTGATAATTCCTGTTAGTTATATTATAACTGCTTAGTTGTTTAAATAATGTTCTGTGATCCCCCGCATGCAATACTGTAGTATATAAGAGATAATAGGGACGTCGTGATGTAGTAACGTTAAGGATAACATGTTAATGTTCGTAATGTTAGTTAACGTAGTAGTCGTGAACCGTTTGGGTTATCGTTCATTTTATTCAAAGTAGTCAGGCCACATGGGAAATGTCTTGTATCAGTGTTAGTATGGGGCTAAGTAGGTTTGCTAAGGCTTGGGAATCTTGCATGGGCAGGCATTGGTCATGATATGTTTTTAAAATCTTGTGAGCTGTGCATATGTTATAAAAAGGAGGTGAGCTAGAGCAATTAGCCCTAAGATAGGCTAGGTGGTCCATGATATGTTCTTAAAAGACGGCGAGCTGGGATCATTGTTAGTAGATGCATAAGTCATGGCAATAGAATGATATATCTTGTTCAAATGTTGTGCCCCTGAAATGCAGTGAGCTGTTCATATGTTCTTAAAAGCTAGGGACAGACTGACATGGTATCCATGGCATGCGGTGAGCTGTGAATATGTTCTTAAAAGCGGTGGACGAAATGATAGTATATCTATAGAGTTGAACGATCGAGTCTATACATCAATTACGTATATGTTGTCGGTCTTTGCATAATAAGTCGAGTAGGATTTATGAGTACGGGTTTAACAAGAGAAGGTTAAAGAAAATACTTAATCTTGTATCATTTCATAACTTATAAATGAATTCATAATTATGATACCCAATTAGTGTTTTAACTCACTTAACTTTCATGAGCTGACGACGTTTTATGCTGCTGGATATTCCCACGTTCAGCATATCCTATTTATGACTATGCAGGGGAAGGACCTACGGGCGAGGACTACTACGCTGGAGATGATGTTGTTGTAAAGGGCTACCCCGAGGGAGATTCACCAGATGAAGACTATTACACCGATGATTACGTCTACGCCAATTGAAGACTAGGGCTAGATCGTAGTTTAATATTACTTTATGTTTTTTTAAGACTATTTATGTTTTGTAATCAGACACATGTTTCCTAATGACTATAGTTTCTTTTGTTTACATTCTAGACTCTGATTGTAATAGTTTAGTAACTTTAAGTTATATTATATTGAACCTAGATCTCTGTTCATTGTTGTTTCTTCATTTCCTATTATTTAGAACTGTGTGGTGTGGATAATCATGTGACTTCACTAGTCATGACCTATGGACCCAAAAAGGAATTTATGTTATCTATTATTGTTGTTTTGGGGCGTGACATAGTGCATACCTCTATTAGTGATCTGTTACATTAGGTTCTTTACTTGTATTTAATGTCATTTATTAGCTTTGAAATTTTGTAATTTTGTGTAGAACCACTATGCCAATCACATGACTTTGAAAATTACTCCATATAACCAACATATGCAAATTAGGCCATTCTAAAAATTGCAAATTAGGTTATTAGGAACGTGCCTATTATGTTAGCCTATCTAGCAGTGTTTGGTTTCCAAAATTGACAAACTAGAAATTTAATAAATATAATAGTTAATAGAAAACTAAAATAAGATAATTTCTCCAAAAACTTACACATGTATAGCTCCATCATTATTGAAGGTGGTCCCACTGTCACATGTATCTGGAAAGCATTTGGATCAATCAAACAAGCATTTTTAGGAAATTTAGTTTGTAAGTTTGGGTCTATCGTACAAGGCTCTGGCATGCCCGAATTTTAAAAATATTTTAAAAATAATTTGGCACACCTAGTGGGACCGCTGAGTGGTGAACAATGTATACTGTGAGTATGTCTGTAGTTCTACAACGATCAGATGCATTGGCGAAAATGAAAAAATAAGCCATATTCATGAATTAATTTATCATCTCAATAACGATAAGTTGAAAATATGCGACGATTTATTGCAACAAATATGTGTATTGCCGTGGGATTCGCAGTTGTGTTATTGGCATGACTCCATAACTAATAAATAAAAAAGTAGTGAAGGCTCCCTACAAGCGCACCATAGACGTATTCCTAGGTTTCTAACTTTTTATGCTCCAAAAATTGTAAGTGTTAGTCATTTCTTTCCCTTTTTTTTTTTTTACGGAAATTACTCCTTTCTCTCTGTAGATATATAAACAGACACGCATATATATATATATATATATTTTTTTTATATCAATGCAATGCATGCATCTATATGATTACATGCATACATATACTAGTAATAACCTGTGCCCGTGAGCAAAAAGTGAAAAATAAACAAATAAAAAAAGAATGAAATAAAGAAAGAAAGAAAAAATTCAATACTTTAAAAGATCAAATCTTTTGTGTAAAATTGTCCATGTCATTCAAACCCGTGTGATGTTTAAGTGAAGACATTGGTTGCACAGGCACATCAATATATTTTCAGTTCGTTGATTTTGATTTTGATTTTGATAGTAAACTGAGATATGGTTGTAATTTTTACAATAGTCATAGATATCACAACAAAGACAAAAATGTCGTAAGAATTCTACAACTCAAACAACTGCAAATATTTAATTCACTCAAGACTCTCTTGATCTTCAATAAACAACTACAAATAATAGACAAAAATGATAGAAAACTATGACGGGACAAAAATACAACTACCAAAACTGATGAATTGAAGTCTATAGAAGTAGAAGCACTCTCTTGATCATATTCCAAGCAGATTTATGTAACTAACAAAATTATAGTGGCTGTCAACTTTAACCTATGTGTAATTATACCAAATTGAGTATTTTAACATTAAATTCATTCATTAAAACTATATAAACATATACCAAAATGAGTGCTGCAACCTTTAATCACATCATTCGTTAAATTTTGCTGTGAGTTTTCTTCATCAATTTATAAAACATGTAAGTGTCAATTTTGATTTGCTTAGCCTAGTCCGGTGAATGCACAACAATCTGAAAAGTAAAAAAGAAAAATTATATTAGTTACACTGACATGGAAAACAGTACATCATTTAAAACATGAGTTAGTTATATCTGTTACATCATTATGCATTACCTTGTTGATTACCCATCTTTCAAATTATGGGCTTGCATTATCTCAAAATCATTTGATGCAAATTCAAAGTCCCATGCAACATCTCTAAATCATTTCAACAAAATTATAGTCTGGGGTCAATAACAGTAGTAAGTGTAGATCAAGTATCAATTTTAATAAAACACAAATAAGATAAACAAAACAAATATTTACCTGTCAAAAGCACATATCATTTATCTTCGTTGGCAATTCCCCATCAGTCTCTACTCCACTTGTTCTAATGCTTTTATATAAATCAACTCGTTTTCAATACTTAACTCCTTTTCTATTCTCTCGAACATTGATTCCAAATCTCGTAATTCATTGACATCCTTTTGCAAAGAGGTGTGGATTGAGCTTTTATGCCATGAATTTAGAAGTGTTTCGATGATAGCATACATTAAAATGGAAATGTTTAGATGAAAACCTTTTCTCCTAAGTTCTCAGTGTATCTTGTATTTTTCACTAATATGCTCTCGCACTGTGGAATCTAAATCTAAACTCATAGGTTCAGTCTCAAGTTTTATCCACAATGGTTGTATATCATGCTCGACTTCTTATAAGAAATCTATTAGTTTCTCTATAGTATATGATTTTTTTATTATATGGGGGAGGGGAAGGTTTGAACATAGAACTTAGATACACAAGAGGGCACAAAGTGCCAGCCATTTGCTACTTGGGCTACGAAACCTTGTGTAGTATATGGTCCATAGCATATTGTTTGTTAATGCTTAATATGTCTACTATAATAGGTCTCCAATATGATGGGAGAGTCGTAATTATTCCCCCCATTATGTATCTTTCATCATCATCTATATGTTTTCTCTCAATAAAACTATATTCTTCAATTCTATGTACACCCCACTTCCATATGGGGTAGCCATCTCTAAATATTATATCATCTAAGCCATTAATTTTATTTCTTCTCCTTGTACGTATAGATGTGCATTTAAGTATAACCTGCATAACGAAAGAGATATGACTACTATAAATTTACTGCTTACAAATTAAGTAAAATATATATGACATGTTGAATGATACTTAAATTTATTTCTCCATAGTATTATTTGCAAATTTGTCCAAGGATCTTGTTTGTTTGTTTTTTTAAATTGCTCATTTGTTAACTATCAAAATCTGTAATCCACATCCAACAGAGGTGAAACACTCAAAGCTCTGTTACCTGGATTCAGTGAATTCAAGCACCATGTCATTGAATAACCAATATCAAAGTAAATTTAACTCAACTATCATATCACATAGTTACATATTAATCATCATTCAACATATATATGTTAATAAAAATCTATATATAATAG
The DNA here is from genome assembly GCA_033977485.1 of Hydrangea macrophylla. Classification (NCBI taxonomy): domain Eukaryota; kingdom Viridiplantae; phylum Streptophyta; class Magnoliopsida; order Cornales; family Hydrangeaceae; genus Hydrangea; species Hydrangea macrophylla. Next base: position 40,067,091 of record CM066990.1, read on the forward strand.
GACAAAGATAAACCAAATAACTGTATAGCTAATAGATTTACTTCTCATTACAATTAATTGCCTATAAAAAGTTATGAATAAAACTTATCTATTTCAATCATTATATCAGGGCTTCAGGGTAAACGATATTTGTCAAGGAATCAATGGAACAATGATAAAGAAGAATGCATATACGATCAAAAGACGTACATCTGGAAAAGCAACGTATAATAGACCATGACTGAATATAGGATTGCGCAGATCAATTCCAACATGCTGTACTGATTGACCTTGAGCTTTATTAATCGTCATTGCATACGCCAACCTTATTGGAAATTGACATTTTTTCATATTGAATGACAGTTCTGTTGCTGATGGTGCCAAGGATATCCTGGGAATGAACACTAAGTTTCCAGCTTTATCACCAGTTAAAATTCGTGCTTCAATTACATACTAACCATCAATCGTGTGCCGTTGCATAGTCCATCCGCCGGCGCAATGTTGCTTAGCAACATAATAGGCAACCCATTTTTAATTATAGGTTGAATGGGGGCAAGCCGGTAGGGTCCAATGAATTAAGGTATTCATTAGGATACCTATTAGTGATGAAACAATCATCTCCATCATCATTAGACATCTTATCCGCAGCCAAATAAGAGAATGTTTCTACCGGAAATTTATCTAAAGAAAATTTATTAATGATGTTCACATCATCATTTCATGCTGACAAAATTGCCCGCTCGGTGAGAAAAGTTGGGGTCGCCATCCATTCCACATGCAGTAATGGATAAATTATGCATAGTAGCTCATCAACATCTCAACACTTATGTATTGCAGAAGGAAGTTGTATAACTTCTTGTGCTTTGCTACCTATTAGAATATGAATGAAATAAAACAAATACAGTAATTGGTATAAAAAAATCATTATTGTAATGAAAACTACCTAAGTAGGATTACTAACAGAACTATTACCCCAGTAAGAAATTTCCCAAACATGGCATTTCGTGGGTCCAAATTATTTAAACACATATTGGAGTCCAGACTTTAAATTTGAATATTGTTCCATAACATAGAGCGTCTCATCGAAGTAGCCACTATTTGTTCACACATTTCTTTGGGCTCGACTGGCAAGATCTGACGAAAATCTCCACCAAGAACAATAGTTATACCCCCATATGGCTTTTCAATATCACAAACATCACGGAGTGTACTATCAACTACCTAGACACAATTTCTATGCTGCATTGGAACTTTACCCCATATTATCATCCTAGTGGCTCTGAACAACTCAACTTGCTTGCTAAACCTACACACTGAATTCTCATGCACAATTAATGGAATGGCGAATGTTGAGTGTGCAGTTGTGCCTCCCACTAATAGTAACAATGCAATTCGAGGATGCAACTGTAATAACAGTATGCCCAAGCCTACGAATATTGAAGGCAACTGTACTATAAGTGAACGTTTTCCCTGTTCCAATCGTGCCTTATAGATAGTGTAGTGAGTTTCAAGCAAAAAAGAAAAATAAAAAGATAGTACAGGTTTTGTCAACATCCATGAAAGATAGCAAATCGAAAAAGAAAATCCATGAAAAAGAGTGCAAAAAAATAAGGAGGAAATTAAAAACATGCACATGGCTATCTCAATATTGCTTTGTCCCACATACAGACATATTGGTCCCTCATAGATATATAGCTACTTTAGCCACACACACACAAACAAAAAAAAGGAAAAAAAGATAGATAAATACCTACGGTAATAGTAGAAAGGTGTCTAATATTGAGATAAAGAGCAGACTAAGAATTTTTAATACACTCAACCCAAGTGATGATAAAACCCAGAATCAACAACAAATGCAACAGAGAGAGAAAAATGCACCTCTTCGGAACTTCTCAGAATGAGTTTGAAATTAAGAATTTGTTCCCTGGAAGATTTAAATCCATTATCTTGTGACTCGGATCGATTTTACAAAATAACAAATAAAAAAGAAAAAAAATTAAAAATATAAAACCGACCTGTTAGTTCCTTACGTGTATAATTTTTCAAAAAAAGAAGAAAATTAAAAAAAAATTAAATTAAGTGCAGCCATGATGGTGTTAATTTCTCTCTCCTTTGTTTTGAAAAATGAATTGAAAACACATACCATTGCAATTGGTAAAACATGTTTGTGACAGTGTTTGGTAGGTAATATCACATACCATTACATTTTGTACAACTTTATTTATTTATTTATTTTTATTACATGGGAGAGGGGGAAGGTTCGAACATAGAATCTCGATACTCAGGAGGGTACTAAGTGACACGACTAAAAAGTTGTGTGCTCTTGTGCAACACCCAAGTGTAGGTGATCGTGCAAGTAGTACTGGATAAGTCTATGTCGATCCCACGGGAAAGGAATAGGGAGAATGTCTAAGTTACAACCTAAACAAAAGAAAAATAAGAATATAAGAATGGAGGTTCTAACGAATCATAATTAATTAAATTAAACCAAATATTAAACTAAAGCATAAAGAAACATAACTAATGAAACAAATAAATTAAAGGTGTTGGAAACACGTGAATCCACATTGATCCTAATCATCTACCATGCATAATCATTAACATTCTATGGAGTTCATTCTCTTCAGCATTCTGTATTTTTCTAAAGATAAAGAATCAATAGTCCTTACATGACCGGGACTATATCATCACAAGTGGTTTAAAATACTAAGAAGACAGTTTAAAATAATGGTTCATACTTGCACTCTAAATGGTGTTAGCATTCAGAGTAGTTTTCAAAAGTCATTGAAGAAAATAGCCTTAAAACTTTAAATTCTAAAAACTGTTGTGAAAAATTGAGCTTATCGAGACAGTTTGATAACATATTTCAGAAAAAGAAAGTCTTAGAATACTTATAAGAATCATCTCAAGAATTAACAGGTTCGATCGATCGAAGCGCCCTCGATCGATCGATCGAACTGATCGATCGGACTGCATCATCCTTCAATTGATCGAAATGTCTTCGATCGCTTGACTGCTCTCTGGTAGATCGAGCCCAGGTTTTCTAAAGATTGCATGGCAGAGGCTGGGAGTCAATGTTTCATCACATATTACCAACGTCTAAACTACGGAAAACATGAATAAACTATTGCAGAAATAGTTAAACATAACAATCATAACAACTAGACTAATAAACAAAGTAATAAAGAAAAGGAAAAGAAAAACCTGGACTAAATCTGAAAATAACTTGTAAATAGCTTGAATCTTCAATAATCTTCAGTATAATAATAAAAAGAGGAAGAAAAACATGAATCTAACCTAATCTACTCCTAATCTAACCCTAAAACTACCCTAAAATTGCTGTTTTTCACGTTCTGGAGCGTCCTCCCTTCGTCTGGTATCATAACAGCTTATTTATAGGGTTCCTGTAGACTATACGCAACTTTTGGGGGAAAATAAAGCTCAATCGATCAAACTTAGTTCGATCGATCGAAGTCTCAATCAATTGAACTCTCTTCAAGGGCTTGAACTTCTCTGATTTTTACAATTCTGCACACCAATGGGAGAATGGTCATGTCTTTTTGCTCGGACATCGGATTGACCTCCCGTTTGTGGCCACGTGACCGTAACTCAAAGATGTACATTTTATATTTCTAGGAAAATCTTCAAAATATGAAGTCTTCATTGACAAAAATTGCGTTTTCTCAGCTGCTTCTGTTATTCTCTCGACCAGAATCACTTTTCTTTAGCTCCACTTCATTGAATTACATTCTAATACTTATAAAATAACGCATAAACATATGTTTTAGCATTAATACAATGAACAAAACATTTTTATTAGAATGCACCTAAATCTAGGAATTTTGGGATAAACATATGCATAAAAGATCATGTAATACGTTATGAATATGTATTTTTCAACTCTAATCACACCCCCCAACTAGCTCGTTGCTAGTCCCTAGCAATGAAACGAACATCAATAATTATTTAAACTCTAAAAATTAAAGAAAAAAAAGAAAGTAAAAATCTTATGTCACTTTGGCAGGAATCGCAATTGCATTTAGCGTATGCAACAAGCCTTTAAACCCCTAGGTTCCCCCTAGTGGACGAGTGTTGTCTCGTGAGGGTTTGCAGTGAATCTACCCATAAAATTCATGTTTATGGTAATGTTTCTCATTTAAATATTTTCAAGAAATTTTCCCTCTCTCGTTTAGCAACGTGGTTAAGCTCAACAATATCATGAAACTCTCTAGTATGCCATAGCTATGCAACACACACATTACAGTTAATCTACTATCAAAGTCATTAAAATATTCCATACTTATTAATCATCAAGTGTGTGTGTGTGTATGTGTGTGTGTGTGTAAATGGACAACCAAAATACAAAACTTTAATTTCAAAGCTCGCATAACCTAAGATACTATCAAAACGTTCATTTTGACTCAACTCTCACCAGGATTACACTCTTAAGATGAAATCACTCCGAATTAGGTGTAATAATTATCACTCATGATATAGAAGCTATAAAGAGTAAATGTAAACGGAATCTAATGCTTCTCATATCTAAATAGAAATGGACATTTTAGTGCACAAAGTCTCATGAAAGGATACTTTTCACTAGAAGAGCGAGATACCGTGGAGAACTCTCTCATTACCTTAACTTCAAATCCAATTTACCTAGAATCATTAGGACTTTGAAAAAGAGGTGTTCAGTTAAGAAGAAAGAGACTCGTGATATTCAATTGAGTCAAAGAATGTGATTGGAATGTCTACTACAACTTTTCAAACTCCCCCACATCTCCAATCTCTCTCTTCTTTTTATTTTTTTTTATTTTTTATTTTTTTCCACTCTTCTTTTTATTATTATTTTTTCTTTTTTCTTTTGTAATAACCCTTGGCAAATTTTTTTCTTTTTTCTTTTTTCATGATTTTCTTTTTCTTTTTATTTCTTTTTCTTTGCCAACTTACCTTATTCACACTAACACTTCTTGTCAACGCAACACATCCTAATCACACCTAAATAAAGAACTGAGGCTTGAACTCCTAATTTAGAGTTAGGTATAGACTTTAGGATTGTGAAGACAAGGCGATTCTGATAAGCTCAAGAGGTGAAATAAAGGAATATCATAGAGGTATGCCAAGGCTGTATTATCCATGTATGATCAAAAGATGGCCTAAATCATCTTCTATGTTCATCAGATTATTCATTTCAGTATATTCAAGAGCTCTAGAGTTTGGTAAATCCTGAATGTTCTCTTCTAGTGATCAACCAAAATGAAGAAGAAAAATGAGACTTTCAATGAATTAACACGCTTTTTAAAAAGTAAGAGTAATTTCATAAAACCCTCAAAAATATAGAATGGTACAAAAGCTCACTTGGGTTATTAGTCTCTACTACAGTCTCTCAAGACGCCTAAATTATATTTACTAATCCATTTTAGCTAAGTACAAGGTTGTCACAATGTGCTTAAAGTTGTTTGTAGATTAAAAAGCATAAAATATACTATAACTAAGATAGTAAAGAAACTTCCATATTGTATCACATACTAATAACATACAGAAAAAATAACATTAATGCATCATAACTAACTACATTAACTAACAGAGAAATACAAAAACCATTTTATTATATTAAAAAAAATTAAAATTTTTATAATTTTAATTTACTGAGTTACATATTGCTAAGTGTAGACACCCCATTTTGTCGGCTATCAGATTTGGGAGACCCATAGATTGGTGGTTCGCAATGATCGTAAAAGACTCAAAAGGACTCACGGAAGTCAGCTCTATCTCTCAGAATGCTCAGAATGACCAAAATGCCCCTAAAAGCCCGAAAACTCCCAGATTTGGTCCCAAAGTTCTGAAGACATGCTACGTCGTAAGAAAAAGTGATAAAATAAGTTTTTAAATAAAACCGAAAGAAATCGTCAGCTCCTAGAGGCCCCCGGAAGTCCCGGAAGTTCCCCAAAAGTCCTCGTTGACCGGTTTGACCAAGGTTTGACCCGGTTTGACCAAGGTTTGACCAGGTTTGACCGAAGTTTGACCGGTTTGACCAAGGTTTGACCAGGTTTGACCGAAGTTTGACCAAGTTTGACCAAGTTTGACCGAAATTATCCAAATTCACCAGAATCATTAGAAAAGTATTAAAATAAGTTCTAAAAGAGAATCGAGCGAAAACGTTGGCTCCTGGGAGCTCCCAGAGGTTCCCAAAACTTCCCGGGAATCCCAGGTTTGACCAGTTTGACCAAGATTTGACTTTAGAATCGGGGCACCGAAGCAATTTTTGAATATTTTTCATGGATACTAGAGGTCAATAGCTTTCCAACGGTATATCGCACATAATTTCTGGAGTTAAAACGAATTTATTATGAATTTCCAAAGGCGAAAAAGGCGATCAAATCGGCTTCTATCGCGAATACCGCAAAACTTTTCAAAGTGACCTATCCCCGAACTATTTCTTATGTAAAGTAGACTCCATTACCTTTCCAACGGTATATCACAATCCCAATTTGGAGTTCGTACGCATTTTCTGTGAATTTCGGACGAAATAGGGCCTTTTCGCGAATACTGGAACTTCGGGGGGCCTAAACAGCATTATCTGGACGAAGGGAGGAGCAGTGCCGCCGCGGCACTGGCCCACTGCCGCCGCGGCAGTGGCCCAGTGCCGCCGCGGCACTCCCCTCCAGAACAGTAAGTTTTTGTAAATACTTTTGTGGTCCCATTTTGATTAATTAAAATCCAAAACGACGTGGTTTTATGATTTCAGATGTTTGGAGCCAATGAGAGTACTTTCTAAATCCCAAAAACACCCCAAGTTGGCCTATATAAACACCCCATTACTCCTCATTTTGGGGGGAGTCAAATGCAAGTTTAGAGAAAGTTTGGGAGAGAAAGTGTAGAGATAAGGTTAGAGTGGAGAGAAAAGAAGCTTTCTTCTTTGATTTTTCAAAACAAAAGTGAGTTCTAACTTTGTTTTTACTTCATTACTTCCATTTACTTCAACATTCAATACTCCCAACCACCATTTTAGTGAGCATTCAAGAGTGTGGAAGCTTCTTCCATGTCTAGTGTCATTACATATGAGTGATACATCAATCTACAAGTCTCATGCTTCATGAATATCATCTATTGATTATCATCTACTTGCTTGCTTATTTATTGTTCATCTCTTCTCATCCCATTTCTTTTTTTATTTTCTTTATTTACTTACTAGTTCATCATCATCTAAGTGATGACATGAAGTTTGGGGTGAGTGAATCCTCATGGATAGTAGCTCTTGACCTTAAAAACATGTTTGATAGATGATGATCATAACCTCAATACTTCCAAGGTATTCTTGGAATGTATTGAAGTTATGCCCAAAAACAAAATAAATCTCTCCAACAATCTTGGAGGTTCTTAAAAGATGAGTTTGATGTAGGTATTCTAAGTGGTTATGATCCTTATTGAGTGTTGGAAACATGTTTTCAAAACATCTATTTCAAAACCCCTCTCAATCCCTCTCATTTGGTTTCAAGAAACAAAACTTTGTTTTCTCCAAAATCTTCAAAACAATGAGTCAAAACAGTGAGTGAGTTGAGTTCAAAGATTTTTCTAGAACACAATACTCAACATATGGATACAAGGCCACTTGGAAAGTCTTCCTAACTCATTGGAGAACACCCATGATTTTTGGTTCGACTTGGAAGTACTTGGAAATGATCCATTTGGGTCCCAACATTCCTTCCAAACATTCTGTTTTTGCTGTCACAGCAGCTAGGTCAACTTACGACCTCTTTTCCAGAAAACTTTTCCAAAAGGGGTGGTCCTAACTTATTTTTCCCTTAAAATTCAATGTCTTAGGAAACTTTCTGTATAAAATGGGCCTCTAGATCATTCTTTTTCAGTTTCTAAGATTTTCTAACATTTCAGTCGACAGTACAAACTCTGTTTCTGAGTGACCACTATTGTTTATATAATTTCTCTCAATCTGTGATAGCTATTCAAGATTGGCCTTTTGGGTTGTGTTCTAGACACAATAAGGAATATCTCCATAAAAAATAATGCATTGAAAACATTCCTAACCCCTCTTTTCAAATTCCAAAAGATCATGCTACTGTTCTGTCCACTATTCACAGCAAGTACATTTTAACTTTCATTCTTTGATTTGATGCTTATATGCATTCCAAATTAGTTCATATCTTAGGAAGTAGTTCATACTACATTTGTACACATCCCATGTTAATTTCATTCACTCATTCATACACATTTTAGACTTCTAAGTCATTCTAGAAATCCATGTACACAAAACACACTACAACCTTTGCACATTTTAGATACATACATTGCATTCATGCAAGATTTGGGGTTTTTGTAACTCTTAATCCAAGGAGATTATAAGGAATGAACTTGATCACACATTCATGCTTCCCCTTTGATCTAATCATCCTTTCTCATCCGTCCCGGGGATTGAGAGATCTTCTTTTCTCAAAGAATAACATGCATCATACTAGCTTGTTAAGCATATTTTGATTTCTTTGTTTATTTGTTTCAAGAACAATTCATGTCCCCCTTTAGATTAGGAAAACTTGGTTAATTGATATGTGATTAGACGATTTTTCCTAGGTTCATTTGTGTGATCTTTCACTTTACATTGTATGATATTTGATTTAGATCTTATGAATGATATTTTATCTTTAGATCTTCCATTTTCAAGTTTCTTATGTAATGTAATATACTATCATAGTATTAATTGCCGAACCATACATAGTACAAGATGATTATTTGGGTGCTAATTGAGGCCCGTCGAAAGATGGGGCGAGTTGAGGGTGTTTTAGTCGCGACAAAGGCTCCTTCCTCTCTCGTACCAAAACCCCGAACCAAGTTCTTTGGTTATGAAGGGCCGGTGCCCTTTATCCATTTGGGTGAGTCAAAATTAGGTTTCTTGGTTCCTTAAAGACCAAGTGGCGACTCTGTATCTGTTTTCAACAGACCTATTTTCTTTCTTTGATTCAAATCAATTTCAAAACAATCTCAAACAAGAGAAGTGGTCCGAAGCCCGGTATCCACAATCTGGCGACTCTGCTGGGGATTTTTATTTTAAAACAAAATAATACAGAGGTTTGACTCATAAGAAGCATCCTTAAAATCATCTTTTTACTGTGTTTGGTTCACCACATTGCACTCTTGCATTTCCCCCCTCCGACTGTGTCTGAAACGCGGCGCTGACATTGTTCAGGTCTTGCTGTGCCAGGGCACAAGTCACCGTTGATACTGTACCTTCCAAGGTATATCAAAAAGAGTAAAAACCTCCGTACTGTCTCCCTGACGGTATATTGGAACTCTCGTCAACGGACCCTCTTTGACTAAACCTAGCCTTTGCATATAGATTCCTGTAGAACCTTTCATAGGACTGTTCATTTATCTTTTCAGATAGGACAACGTGATATAACTGCTGTATGCCCTGATGGGATTACCTGAGCGATGTAGACGCTTATGTGACATAGAACAGAACCTCTTTCTTATGATTCCCAAGGCAATCACTCACATGTGGTCACATTGAGTTGACCTGCCTAAGCATCATGACAAGGATGTCTGCTCCATGCTCGCAAAGATATACACCGCAAACCTTGTTTGTCGGTCTTGAGACATAGGAGTATGAAAACCTGCTAGAAAGTATGATCACTATGACCGTACTTACCAGTTTCCCCCAGAAACTCTGTCCAAATATCCCAGATATAACCACATTAACCAGTTTCCCCCAGAAACTCTGTCCAAATATCCCAGATATAACCACATTAACCAGTTTCCTCCAGAAACTCCGTCCAAATATCCCAGATATAACCACATTAACCAGTTTCCCCCAGAAACTCTGTCCAAATATCCCAGATATAACCACATTAACCAGTTTCCCCCAGAAACTCTGTCCGAATATCCCAGATATGACCATATTGACTAGTTTCCCACAGAAACTCTGTCCAAAATTTCCGAAGTATCTTGGAAATCCATGTTATCCCTTGGTGATCATACTAGAAAGTAAGGTTAGCACACTCTGTATGGCTAGGACCTTATTTGTTTAGCTGCTATCTGTTAGAAATAGGAGCATCATATAGATTAGGGCTTACATCCGCATGTTTGTCCCATTTGCATGCACCATTCCCCATCAATTTGCACGCACTGTTTCGAGTCGGTCCACATCACTATCTTTGTCTGCCTAGAGTTGCCACTGTCAAAGATCTAATCTAGTCCTTTCAAAATCTGTCAGGTCAGTATAGATTCCCAAGGGCAGCAGTCAGGGTCTTATTCGTGGGTCAGGAGTTCGGATAATCGGTTAATCAGAATCAGTCCGATAGCTTACGTCAGCATGAATAGGGAAGAGTTGGAAAACAAGGTTACTGAATTGGGAGCGACTATAAGCCAACAATCAGACAGTCTAGCCCAAGTCCTAAAATTCATGGAAGAACTGAAGCAGCAACAGCCGCGACCTCCGCCCGAGTTTCCGCCACCAGGGTTTGAACCTCCTCTACATGAGAATAATGGGGAGGAAAACTGGTTTCAAGGGGTCCCACCGCTTACGTATGAGAAGAAGCTCCAAGAAAAATTGGACAAGGTCGATAAACTGGAAAGCGTACTCAGGAAAAGCAAGGGTATCGACGATTACATGTTAGATCTGGAAGGCCTCTTCGAGCCTGTCAAGCTGAAACTGCCAGAGAATTTCAAAATGCCTGCCATCGATCGCTTTGATGGAACGGGAAACCCGAAAAGCCACGTGAAGCTATGTATGAGTATCTTCTAGTCCATGGGTTGCACCCACGAGCACATTGCGATGCTATTCCCGCAAACTCTGGCAAAATCTGCACTATCATGGTTCCTAACCTTGGAAGCCTCCAAAACCCGGGCCTGGGAGGACATTGTTCGAGTCTTCGTCGATCATTACTTGTACAATCAAGAGCTGGATGTCACCATCAGGGATTTGGAAACAACCCGGCAAAGCAACAATGAATCCTTCGCTGCATTTCTGAGCAGATGGAGGAACAAGGTAGCCCAAATGACCCACCAGCCAATCGAGAAAGAACAGGTAAGGATGCTCATCCGGAATCTGCAGCCGCTCTATCATGAGAAATTATTCTACCAGTCCATCTCCACCTTTGAGGAGTTGTTTGAAGTCGGAACCCGAATCGAAGATGCTATCAGGGAGGGGAAGATCAAAAAGGAAAACCCTCCGAGCCAGCCAAGAAGGCCCAACTACTCCCGGAATCCCCCGGATGTCAATGCCCTTAGCGGCCAACCCATGGCATATCCTCCAAGGCCATACCAACCCTCCAACCAGGCAAACTCCTCCAACCGCCCTTTCCAGAAAAAGCCCCCTCGCAATTTTGCCAAGCTAGAAATCTCTCTCTCCTCAGCCCTAGATCGCCTCCTCAAAAAAGGCCATCTCCAATTACTCCAGCCTCGAAATACCCCGCTCCCGCCTAACTGCGATATGTCCAAGCGATGTACTTACCACCAAGCCCCCGGCCATAACACTGATGATTGCATGCGCCTCCGCCATGACATCCAAGACCTCATCGACCAGAATATCATCGAGCCACCACCAAAGCAGCCTCATATCACCCAAAATCCCCTACCAAACCACCAAAATGTCAACCTCATTGAGTCCAGTCCCGTACCCTTCAACCCTGCTACTTATATCACCCCCCTAGGACAACCCTTGCTTTGCATTGACATCCCGGATTCTGAGGGGATTCATCTAATCGGAGGGGAGAATGACGAGTGGCAGCAGCAGCTTGACGACGAGCAGGACTTGTTCTTCCTGGAAGAACATGACTTAGGGGCGGTAGACCTCAAATGGTATGACCCTAACGACGAAAGTGATGCTTCCATCTGGAACGAGCCAGAAAAGCCATTTGTGGGAACGGATTGTGATTGGTTTAAGAAGGATGGGACTGTAGAAGGGCCTACTCCTGCCGAGATTGATCACTTAACCAGGTCAGGCCGTCATTATCAGCCTCCACAGCCTGCCACCGAAGCCATCGAAAAAGGTCCAGTTAAAGACAAGGGGAAGGGCAAGATGGATGAGGTCATCGAAGAAGACAATGAGCTGATCAAGCAGCTAAAGAAAACCCAAGCACATCTCTCGATGTGGGATATTATGGTGACATCCTATAAACACAGGCAAGCCGTGTTAAATGCCTTGGCTGGGATTGAAGTCCCCATCGACGCCGCGCCGGAGGACATGGTAGCTTTCTTGGGTGCACTTACCCCCGACCCCATCATTACATTCTCCGATGAGGACCTGCCTCCAGAGGGATCCGCGCATAACAAGGCGTTATACATTACTGTGGGATGTAAGGAACAACAGGTGCCGTTTTGTCTAGTCGATACAGGTTCTGCTTTGAATGTTTGTGCCTTAAGAACTGCCACTGCTTTGGGGGTTAATATCCTTGACATTACGCCATCTGTGCAATCTGTGAGAGCCTATGACAACACTAGAAGAAATGTGATGGGAACCGTTTCTCTCCAAATTCGGGTAGGATCTTTGGTGAGCACTGAGATTTTTCAAGTCATGGACATACCTACCTCGTTTAATCTGCTGATTGGGAGACCCTGGCTCCACGCCAACAAAGCTGTATCATCCACTGTGCATCAAATGATCAAGTACATTCATGAGAGGGAGGTAAAGATCATCCTCGGTAATAGTTGGGGTAATGAGGCTTTCCCAAATTACGCTTCCATTTTTGAAGTCCAAATACCTGAGCTGGAAGAAGGAGAAATCGGAGGATTCTTCATGGAAGAAGTTCATATGATCAAAGATGAAGACCGATTGCCTGAGGTCCACCCCGCAGTCGTCAACATTGTCCGCAAGATGAACTACTTCCCCGGAATGGGATTGGGTCGACGCCAGCAAGGAATTCGGGAATTCTCGCAGATCAAAGGGCAACAAGGCACTTTCGGGTTGGGGTACAAGCCCACTGATGAGGACGCCGAGCTACAAAGGCCATGGAAGAAGAGGGTGAAGGGTCTCCCGCCATACCGCAAGACTTTGAATGGACAATTCGTCAAAGAAGGGGATGATTTCCCTTACTTCGGGTTCCCCGAACCCTGGGTCCATCAAACCACTGGGAGAAGGCACCCCGGGCTTGAAATCTTTGCTGACTGCGAGAGGCCCCCATATCAAGACCCGTTCTATCCCGAAGAAGTTGAAAAGACCCCAGAGGAAGACTGGTTGAAATACCTTGACACTGAAGCAATCAAGAAGATGTGGGAGGAATCCGCTGAGGAGGAGGAAGAAAAGAGGACCAAGAGCCAAGATGATCAGATCAAGCCAACCGAGGAGGGTCTGAGCAACCAGGCTGTAGAGTCATCTGTCTGTGTCTCCCAATCCCCTACTCCCCCGAAGTCTGTACTACCGGTTATCGAGTCTGTACTGGAGTCGGCTGCTGTAAGCCCACCACTATCCAATGTAATCACTTCACCTATCATGAATGAAATGAAAGACGATTCTGCTTACTCCTCTGTGTCTGACACTTGTGAATGCACAGATCCCTCCGAGGATCTCCCAATCGAACTTAAGCAACTAATTGAAAAACCACCTGCTTATGAAATAATCGAAGATACTTTATCAGTTAACTTAGGTGAAATAGATAATCCACAGATTATGCAAATTGGCTCAACCTTTAATAAAGAAGAAAAAGAAAAATTAACCCTCTTGCTAAAAGAGTTCAAAGATGTTTTTGCTTGGTCTTACGAAGACATGCCTGGGGTCGATCCCGACATCGTCCAACATCATATTCCTCTCCTCCCTAATTCTAAACCTGTCAAGCAGAAACTAAGGCGCATGAGACCGGAATGGGCACTCAAGGTTAAAGAAGAGGTGGAGAAGCAGTTCAAGGCAGGGTTCATCATTGTCACCGAATATCCGGAATGGGTTGCCAATATCGTGCCAGTCCCGAAGAAGGATGGAAAAGTTCGTGTGTGCGTCGACTTTCGTGATCTGAACAAGGCCAGTCCTAAGGATGACTTCCCGCTTCCCCACATTGACGTCTTGGTAGATAACACCGCGGGACATGAGCTACTGTCTTTCATGGATGGCTTCTCAGGGTACAATCAGATTCTAATGGCGCCAGAAGATCGGGAAAAGACGACATTCACCACCCCTTGGGGAACCTACTGTTATAGAGTAATGCCCTTTGGACTCAAGAACGCGGGGGTGACTTACCAAAGAGCTGCCACCACTCTGCTGCATGATATGATTCACAAAGAGGTAGAAGTATACGTAGACGACATGATTGTAAAATCCAAGGATAGAGAAGGGCACCTGGTAGCGCTGGAAAAGTTCTTCGAAAGGTTGCGCAAATACAAGATGAGGCTGAATCCAAAGAAATGCACTTTCGGCGTAACCTCCGGTAAACTCCTGGGTTTTCTCATCACACAGAGGGGAATAGAGGTGGACCCCTCTAAGATCAAGGCAATCCTCGAAATGACGCCACCACGGAATGAAAAAGAAGTAAGGGGGTTCCTCGGAAGAATCCAGTTCATCAGCCGCTTCATTTCTAAGCTCACAGCTACATGCGATCCTCTGTTCCGATTGTTGAGAAAAGGGGAGAAGTTCCAATGGGATGACCAATGCCAAGCCGCTTTCGACAAAATAAAAGCCTACCTCCAAAGTCCGCCTGTCCTTTCACCACCAATGCCTCATAAGCCCTTATTCCTTTACCTATCCGTCTCTGAAAATGCCATGGGTTGCATGCTGGCCCAAGAAGGGGAAGAAAGCCACTCCGAAAAAGCCATATACTACCTCAGCAAGAGGATGACTGGGTATGAGCTCAACTATTCTACCCTCAAAAAAACATGTTGGGCCTTGGTTTGGTGCACTCGCCGACTAAGGCACTACATGCTGGCCTTTCCGGTTGTGCTCATATCCCGCATGGATCCTCTAAAATACCTTCTCGAAAAACCCGCCCTGACCGGTCGTATATCCCGTTGGTTACTTCTATTATCCGAATTCGATATCAAGTATGTTACGAGCAAGTCGGTAAAAGGGAGAACCGTAGCTGAGCATCTCGCAGAACATGCCGTTGACTCCGAAGAAAGTGGGGACTTTCCGTTTCCAGACGAGAGCATCATGGAAATCAAGGAAG
The DNA here is from genome assembly GCA_033977485.1 of Hydrangea macrophylla. Lineage (NCBI taxonomy): Eukaryota > Viridiplantae > Streptophyta > Magnoliopsida > Cornales > Hydrangeaceae > Hydrangea > Hydrangea macrophylla. The sequence continues at coordinate 40,082,168 of CM066990.1, forward strand.
AACAGTGGAAGTTGTACTTCGATGGAGCAGCCAACATGAAGGGATACGGAGTAGGGGTGATCCTAGTATCGCCGAGTGGGGACCACACTCCGTTAGCAGTCAAGCTCAATTATAACTCCACCAACAACACTGCTGAGTATGAAGCATGCATTCTGGGAATGGAAGCAGCCTTAGAGCTGAAAGTTCGGAGGTTGGATGTCTTCGAGGATTCAAACCTCACCATATCACAAGCCAGAGGAGAATGGAAAGTAAAAGAAGAAAGGTTGAAGCCCTATCATGATCATCTCGACCAACTCAAGAGGCAGTTCGAAAATATCACATTCCTCTACTTGCCCAGGGAAGAGAACCAGCTGGCAGATTCCTTGGCCACTCTAGCTTCGATGATCAAAATTCCTGTGGGAGTCAGGATGATGCCCTTGGTGATTGAGCAGAGGTACGAGCCTTCGTTCAACGTAATCGCCACAGTCGAAGAAGAAGAGAATGAAGCACCATGGTATCAGGATGTCTGGGACTTCATAGAAAAGGGGACGTTCCCCCAAGAATCCACCGAGAGAGACAAAAGGGCAATTCGAAGATTCGCAGCGCAATTCATCATTTGCGGCGGGAAACTGCTAAAGAAAGGATACACCGGTCACAACCTGACTTGCTTGTTTGGGAAGAGCTCCAGAAGAATGATGGAAGAAATACATGAAGGGGTATGCGGCCCACACATGAACGGCCACATGCTGGCCAAGAAAATCGTGAGACAAGGGTACTACTGGACAACACTGGAAAAAGATTGTTGCGAATACGTAAGAAAGTGTCACAAGTGCCAGATTCATGCAAATATGATGCATGTACCACCATCCCTTCTATACAGCATGACCTCGCCTTGGCCATTCTCCACCTGGGGAATCGATATTATTGGTGAAATCATTCCGAAGGCCTCAAATGGAAATCGGTACATCCTGGTGGCCATAGACTACTTCACAAAATGGGTAGAAGCTGCATCCTACACCAAGTTGGGGGCCAAGGAAGTGGCCAAATTCATCAAGAGAAATCTCATCTGCCGTTATGGAGTTCCCCATGAGATTATTTCGGACAACGGAAGTCATTTCAAGGCAGAAGTCAGGGATCTGTTCGAGGAATACAAAATCACCTATCACAAGTCGTCGCCATACCGACCACAAACCAATGGGGCAGTCGAAGCTGCGAATAAGAATGTCAAGGCCATACTGCAAAAATCAGCTGATACCTACAAAGACTGGCATGAAAAGCTACCATTTGCACTTTGGGGATACAGAACATCGATAAGGACGTCCACAGGAGCGACTCCTTACTCACTAGTATACGGGATGGAAGCGGTACTTCCGGTGGAAATAGAATTACCATCCCTACGCGTAATGGCAGAGTGTGAAATTTCAGAATCAGATTGGTTGAGAGAAATGTATGAAGAATTGGCCCTCATAGATGAAAAGCGTCTAGCGGCGGTCGACCATGTCCGAGTCTATCAGAAGAGGATAGCCCGTGCTTTCAACAAAAGGGTTCGTCCAAGGAAGATTGTCAAGGGCGACCTTGTCCTTAAGGAGTTGCGAGCTCCGATCTTTGATCCCCGTGGGAAGTTTAAGCCAAAATCGGTCGGCCCTTATATCGTCAAGACTGTTCTTTCCGGAGGAGCAACTTACCTCATGGACCTCGATGGTGTCGAATTCAAAGAACCGATCAACATGGATCGCCTAAAAAAGTACTATGCTTGACTATCCAATAACCATTCCTTTCAAGCCTTGCCTTGAACTACGCTCGACCTGATTCCCGCTCGGGGATACGTAGGCAACCACATCGGTTCGGTCGCTCCACCAGCAAAAATAACCTTTCCTTTCAAAACCTTGACCCGAACTACGTTGGACTTGATCCCCGCTCGGGGGTACGTAGGCAGACTTTCAAAAAAAAAAAAAAAAAAAAAAGGATGGCTCGCTAGGTTGAAAATCCGAAAGGACGCCTAGGCAAAAATTAGAGCTAAATCCAAAGTGAGCAATAACAAAAGAGAGAAAATAGCTCGCTAGGTCACCTCCTTGGTGCCTAGGCAAAAATTATGAGCACGTGAGAAAAATAAAGTCGCGGTCCTTACCATAACCCAAAAACCACCCTCCACACTAGGGGCAAACTTCGGCCACTCGCCTCGTTTGCCTGAACCTCTTCTAAACTAGGGGCAAACGTCGGTCATCTACCTCGTTTGCCTCACAACCATATATATCCCAAACTAGGGGCAAACTTCGGCTACCCGCCTCGTTTGCCTCTAACAACCCCAGCATGCTCAAGCAAGTACCAAAAGCAACAACTAATTGAAACCTCAAGTTACAAAATGTTTTTAGAAAGCTAAAATGCATAAAACGAGATTCCCAAAGTAACCAAGGTTCACCGATAAACAAACTTTGAATATTACATAGGCAGAGAAATAAAAGTCTTTCAAAAAGCAACCACATGTTCAAAGACACTTGGAGGAATGAGCAGAATCAGTCAGGACTAGTTTTGTCTTAGTGTCTTTTATTTCTTCAAAGGTCTTTAGAAGTAGGACTTTACTCGGTCAGTCCAACCATCAATAAAAGCAGTAATAGTGGTAGCTCTGATCCTGGAAGCAAAGACCCTCTCAGTAAACCCTCGGGGAACCTCCTGAACCTGTCCATACTGTCTGGCCAAACGGCGAGGATGATAGAAAGAAGTCTCTCTCAGACCCATCAACCACACTCTCTGGTGACCCCTGAGGCTCGTGGTGATAGCATAGAGGCCCCAACGCCTCACGATCCAGCAAATGTCAGCCTCAGATAAGGCGTTCATCATACCCACCCAATCAGCGAAGGTATAGTGAGAATGAAGCACGGCTCGACGAAAGTAAACTGGTGGTATACGGCCCGTCCACAGCTGAAGGCGCTCGTAAAGCCAAGCCTGTAACACCAAAGGCGCCCCAGAAAGAAGAGGAGTCCCTTGGTTGAAGGCATTATCCAAACCATTCAAAGTTTCAGCTAGAACCATGGCCATGGGATTCCTGCTAAGTTTCAGCCCGAGGCACACATGCACCAAGTCAATGGAAGTGCTCGAGAACAGGAAGTGCGAAGTCATGCACAATACTAGAGCGGCCCCACGGGAAGCATCATACACGCTGGGATTCCCAGGACTGGCGTACCGGGCAATAATAGAAGCAATGTTGAGAACCTCACCTTGAATCAGCCGGCGGGAAATAGTGACAGAGCAACTCAGGTATTCAGCCAAGGCTCGCGTAGGGCTAAGGGTATCAGCAGAAGGGATAATCAAGTCAGAGTCAGAATCATAGCCGAGAATAGCGCAGAACTCCTCAAACACAGGGCATATCTCCAGGCCATTGAAGTTGAAGACATGATTCACCGGGTCCCAGTGACCAATGGCGGCACGCAAGAACTCAGTGTTCAGGGTCATCTGGCAAAGAGAGAATAGCTCGGTCAAGCCGTAGCTAAAGAGGTTGATCCGCTCCACGCCATCCGTAATGTTCAGCCAAGCTGTGAGGTGGGCGGGATCATACAAAGCCATATTTTCTGTCGCGGCTCTAGCAAAATTCAAAATTTCGGCAGCACCTCCCCGTTTCACGGACTATCCCACCTGCAAGGCAAAAACACTCACTATCACAAAACTGCCCATCGCAGTAACATTCAGCAATCACAGTGCACATATATCAACAAGCACACAACTGCGCCTCTAAACCGGAAGATATCCGGCCTAGGAGGCAAAACATCATAATACTCTGTCAAAAGGTCACAAATTGTGCTACACATCGTCCTACACTGTCCGAATAATCATATCCTCAGTACAACCCAATCGAAAACAGAAAAAGAAAATAAAAATAATAATTCCCGCTTGGGAAGCCTCAGTCCTCCTCTTCTTCGTCCTCCGTCGGACCGCCCAGAGTGTATGTCGGCGACGGCCTCCTCCTGCCACCTCTGCATCTTGGACCTGTCCTCGATGAGCCAGCCCCGCCTCCACGGTACTGCACACACAAATGAAAATGAGGGCAATCAGTAAGGGAACAACAAGAAATACAAAAACAGAGTCGAGTCAGAGACTTACCAAGGACGCCATCTGATTGGCGGCAAATTGCCGCATACCATCCATCTGTCAAGAGAAAAAAATCCAGGGTTAGAACCTTATAACCTTAAGAAAGTGCAAAATTAGAGACATACCCGGTGGTCTCTTGTAAGGACCAGGGACCGTAGGCTAGCCGCTAAGGCGTGACCCTCCTCAGCGTAACTCCAAGGAACATTGAGGACGCCCGCTGGCTGAGTAGGGTACCCACATGTGACTCGCGGCACCTCCATCATTTGGGGAGTACCATCAGCGCCAAGAATGTTGACAGTCCAATCCCAAGGAGGGATAGGGTCGGGAGCCTGAGGAGCCTGTCTCCTGTACATCTCGCGAAGCTAAAGACACGGAATAAGTTAGGAAAAGATAAATCAAAAAAAAAAAAAAAAAAAAAAAAAAACATGAACAATGAATATAAACAAAAAAATATACAAAAAGAACTCACCTCCAGGAGTGGGAAGTTAGGCATCAGGAAACGGCCACGGTAAGCCTCATAACCGGTCTCAGAAAGAAAGTGGTCCCAGACATCAGTGCCGGCTAAGGCCGCCAGCAGAGCATCTCCAGAGAGGTCACCAGCATCCATCGCAGGAGGATCGTGAGGGACGCGATACCGAGAACCACCAACCACCTGCCGGGAGACCCGCTCCCCAAGGAACCACTGCCTGCACTCGGTACTCTCCAGCAGAAGGCGGCAAGAGGTAAGAGATTTAACCGCTTGTATCTCCTCTGGGGCGGCATAAGCGACGCCCTCCCAAGGCGTCCAATCAACACTAGAGGCCGTCAGCTCAGTTAAGAAGTTTCTGAGCAAAACAATCCGGTGGACCCCGCTCTTCACCCCAACAACGTCCCTCCGCCATCTCAAACCTCGTGGGAATAAAGGCACAGGAGCCATGCCATCCTCATCCTCGCCTGATTCATCCGCCGGGGAAGGAGCCAACATCTTCAAGTATTCAAAACTCCAAAGCTGCACAGACAAAAGAGAAATCAGAACAACTATGGAAATCAAAAAAGATGGAAAAATAAAAGGAGAAACAGTGCGTACCTCCCAAGCTCGCCAGAATCCCCCAGTAGATTTAACATCGCCCCGAGAGACCTCCCCCATATGCTTGTAGAGATGGGCCAGGGCGGCACCGCCCCAATTGTAGGAGGGGATCTCATCAATGGTCGCCAGGCAAGAAAGGAGCCTCAAGCTCACCCGGTCGTTCCTTGTCGCAAAGATGGAGCACCCGAGGACATACAGAAGGTAAACCCTCAAAAGCTGGGAATTGTTCAGATTGTGATTACCTCTACCATAGGCCCGGTAAAGCCAGCCGCAGGGGAACCAATGCCTCTCCAGGTTAGGGGGAACAGCCCCAATCAACATCTCCACCGCCTCCGGGTCAATCTCATAAAAATAGTCCAGAACCAGGCGCTTCCCGCCGACCCTCAAGCCCGTGATCATGGAGAAATCAAAAGGCGTCATAGTCATCTCTCCGAACGGCAGGTGGAAAGTGTTGGTAGTGTCCCACCACCTCTCGGCCAGTGCATAGAAGTGAGCCAGATCATTGCTACTTTTCGAAACCAAGCGGACGAAGCCTCCGAACCCGGCATCATCAACCATCCTCTTAACGGTGGGCGAAAGCTGAGTATACCATAAGAAAGCATGGGCAAGGCTACCATGGCCTTTCAATGCCACTTCCGGCACCTGCACACAACAAAGGCGACAAAGATGCACAAAATCACTATTCACGACCCGAGAGCCGATTTCACAAAATCCACATTTGAGCACAAGTCGAACTTCTAACGGTCTCTAAGTACACGCTACGGCTCATAAAACTAGCATAGTACATGAAAGTGGTCTTAAAATGTCGAAAGTTTCACATACCAAGCTCGCTAGAGCCGCGGTCGAAAGATGGCGTTGAGGGTCCTGTAAAATCAAGTCCGGAGCTTGCACCTCGGCCTTCATCCGTCCCTTGGCCTTCTTAGACGGCCTCCTTGAGCTCGAAGCCATGGATCTACAAAAATGGAAGTCACATTTAAAACTTTCTTCTTGAAAATTTGGGCAAACCAAAACACCAATCAAAAATCCAACTACGGGGAAAGATTACTCACCTGAGCGCGCACAAGCTGCGTTTTGATGAATTTTGGCTCCAAAAACGCCCCAAAATGGCCAAGATTGAGCTTCTGGAGCTCAAAAACCCGAGATATAAGAAGATGAAGTCCGGTCACCCAGTGCCGCCGCGGCACTGGCCAACTGCCGCCGCGGCAGTGGCCCAGTGCCGCCGCGGCACTGCTCCCTGTGGGCCCCGCTTCGCTCCGTTTTGCTCCGGTTCGCCCCGTTTTGGCCTTTTTCAGCCCGTTTTTGGCCCCGATCAGCCCCGATGGCCCATTCCAATCAAGATTTATGAGGTTTTACCCCAAGCAGACTAAAAGTTGTCAGAACTACCTCCAGCAGGCAAAAACTGGGAAAAATTGGCTCCCGAAGACCCGAATCGGTCGTTTCAGGACAATCGTCGCGAATTTCGATCAAACACGAGAATTCTGGTAACGGATCCTGGTTTTTTAGTTAATGCACCGAATAAAGAAAAGAGATTCCCCGAGAACCCTGCATCATCCCCCGAGGACAAAAGCAGACAGATGCCAGCTCCCAGAGGCCCTGACAGGCTCTCTTGGATTGAGCACCAAAAGAGATTCCCCGAGAACCCTGCATCATCCCCCGAGGACAAAAGCAGACAGATGCCAGCTCCCAGAGGCCCTGACATGCTCTCTTGGATTGAGCACCAAAAGAGATTCCCCGAGAACCCTGCATCATCCCCCGAGGACAAAAGCAGACAGATGCCAGCTCCTAGAGGCCCTGACAGGCTCTCTTGGATTGAGCACCAAAAGAGATTCCCCGAGAACCCTGCATCATCCCCCGAGGACAAAAGCAGACAGATGCCAGCTCCCAGAGGCCCTGACAGGCTCTCTTGGATTGAGCACCAAAAGAGATTCCCCGAGAACCCTGCATCATCCCCCGAGGACAAAAGCAGACAGATACCAGCTCCCAGAGGCCCTGACAGGCTCTCTTGGATTGAGCACCAAAAGAGATTCCCCGAGAACCCTGCATCATCCCCCGAGGACAAAAGTAGACAGATGCCAGCTCCCATAGGCCCTGACAGGCTCTCTTGGATTGAGCACCAAAAGAGATTCCCCGAGAACCCTGCATCATCCCCCGAGGACAAAAGAAGACAGATACCAGCTCCCAGAGGCCCTGACAGGCTCTCTTGGATTGAGCACCAAAAGAGATTCCCCGAGAACCCTGCATCATCCCCCGAGGACAAAAGCAGACAGATACCAGTTCCCGGAGACCCCGACAGGCCCGTAAGATTCGACAAAAGGAGCAGTTGAAGAGAGATCCTAGAAAGTATCGCTTCATCCCCAGCAGATTCAGATTAATCCTCAGCGGATTTATACACCGTCAGTTCAATCACAGTAGTCCATTGTCGGCTCGTCATCTCGATGCAAACATCGTCGGTCCATTAATCATCATCGCTCTCATTACACCATGGGGCTTCCATGTTCATCATGTGACATCTCAGGATCTCACGATCGTCCCGTGACTTCTGTGTCAGTCTCTTAATTTCCAGGGCCCCTGTGTCCGTCGGTTATTCGCCAAAAGACATCTTCAATCATAGTCCTCTGAGACCCCACACCCAATTACGTTTGTTTACGAAGCACACTTCCAGAAGTTTGCCCCTAAACCCGGAGTCTTCTAGACTTCAATGCCCTTATCTGAGTCACCCACCACGTCACAATCGCAAACACTAGCACAACACTAGCCCACTCGGAGTGGCACACCCCATGGCACCTGCTCATTCTAGGATCAGAAGGCTAGGCATGATAGGACTCATATATGAGATCATATCACATCCACACATCGCATATCATCCTCATATAGCATAGCATCCGCCTGATTGTTGTGTATGTGATTTATCCCTTTGTGTCCTGAACTACGTCCTGGTCTGATTCCCCTTGGGATGCGTAGGCAGCTCACGCGGAGCACGACCAGCATCATCCTTCCATCTTTTGCAACGCTGTTTGTCCTAAATCTATAGCCTCCAAAAAGTCCTGTCTCTTCAAAACTTTGGCACTCGCTTGCGACATGCGTTGCCTCGCAAGTTCATGCCAAAGAGGGGCAAACTGTAGACACCCCATTTTGTCGGCTATCAGATTTGGGAGACCCATAGATTGGTGGTTCGCAATGATCGTAAAAGACTCAAAAGGACTCACGGAAGTCAGCTCTATCTCTCAGAATGCTCAGAATGACCAAAATGCCCCTAAAAGCCCGAAAACTCCCAGATTTGGTCCCAAAGTTCTGAAGACATGCTACGTCGTAAGAAAAAGTGATAAAATAAGTTTTTAAATAAAACCGGAAGAAATCGTCAGCTCCCAGAGGCCCCCGGAAGTCCCGGAAGTTCCCCAAAAGTCCCCGTTGACCGGTTTGACCAAGGTTTGACCCGGTTTGACCAGGTTTGACCGAAGTTTGACCGGTTTGACAAAGGTTTGACCAGGTTTGACCGAAGTTTGACCAAGTTTGACCAAGTTTGACCAAAATTGTCCAAATTCACCAGAATCATTAGAAAAGTATTAAAATAAGTTTTAAAAGAGAATCGAGCGAAAACGTCGGCTCCTGGGAGCTCCCAGAGGTTCCCAAAACTTCCCGGGAATCCCAAGTTTGACCAGTTTGACCAAGATTTGACTTTGGAATCGGGGCACCGAAGCAATTTTTGAATATTTTTCATGGATACTAGAGGTCAATAGCTTTCCAACGGTATATCGCACATAATTTCTGGAGTTAAAACGAATTTATTATGAATTTTCAAAGGCGAAAAAGGCGATCAAATCGGCTTCTATCGCGAATACCGCAAAACTTTTCAAAGTGACCTATCCCCGAACTATTTCTTATGTAAAGTAGACTCCATTACCTTTCCAATGGTATATCACAATCCCAATTTGGAGTTCGTACGCATTTTCTGTGAATTTCGGACGAAATAGGGCCTTTTCGCGAATACTGGAACTTCGGGGGGCCTAAACAGCATTATCTGGACGAAGGGAGGAGCAGTGCCGCCGCGGCACTGGCCCACTGCCGCCGCGGCAGTGGCCCAGTGCCGTCGCGGCACTCCCCTCCAGAACAGTAAGTTTTTGTAAATACTTTTGTGGTCCCATTTTGATTAATTAAAATCCAAAACGACGTGGTTTTATGATTTCAGATGTTTGGAGCCAATGAGAGTACTTTCTAAATCCCAAAAACACCCCAAGTTGGCCTATATAAACACCCCATTACTCCTCATTTTGGGGGGAGTCAAATGCAAGTTTAGAGAAAGTTTGGGAGAGAAAGTGTAGAGATAAGGTTAGAGTGGAGAGAAAAGAAGCTTTCTTCTTTGATTTTTCAAAACAAAAGTGAGTTCTAACTTTGTTTTTACTTCATTACTTCCATTTACTTCAACATTCAATACTCCCAACCACCATTTTAGTGAGCATTCAAGAGTGTGGAAGCTTCTTCCATGTCTAGTGTCATTACATATGAGTGATACACCAATCTACAAGTCTCATGCTTCATGAATATCATCTATTGATTATCATCTACTTGCTTGCTTATTTATTGTTCATCTCTTCTCATCCCATTTCTTTTTTTATTTTCTTTATTTACTTACTAGTTCATCATCATCTAAGTGATGACATGAAGTTTGGGGTGAGTGAATCCTCATGGATAGTAGCTCTTGACCTTAAAAACATGTTTGATAGATGATGATCATAACCTCAATACTTCCAAGGTATTCTTGGAATGTATTGAAGTTATGCCCAAAAACAAAATAAATCTCTCTAACAATCTTGGAGGTTCTTAAAAGATGAGTTTGATGTAGGTATTCTAAGTGGTTATGATCCTTATTGAGTGTTGGAAACATGTTTTCAAAACATCTATTTCAAAACCCCTCTCAATCCCTCTCATTTGGTTTCAAGAAACAAAACTTTGTTTTCTCCAAAATCTTCAAAACAATGAGTCAAAACAGTGAGTGAGTTGAGTTCAAAGATTTTTCTAGAACACAATACTCAACATATGGATACAAGGCCACTTGGAAAGTCTTCCTAACTCATTGGAGAACACCCATGATTTTTGGTTTGACTTGGAAGTACTTGGAAATGATCCATTTGGGTCCCAACATTCCTTCCAAACATTCTGTTTTTGCTGTCACAGCAGCTAGGTCAACTTACGACCTCCTTTCCAGAAAACTTTTCCAAAAGGGGTGGTCCTAACTTATTTTTCCCTTAAAATTCAATGTCTTAGGAAACTTTCTGTATAAAATGGGCCTCTAGATCAGTCGTTTTCATTTTCTAAGAGTTTCTAACATTTCAGTCGACAGTACAAACTCTGTTTCTGAGTGACCCCTATTGTTTATATAATTTCTCTCAATCTGTGATAGCTATTCAAGATTGGCCTTTTGGGTTGTGTTCTAGACACAATAAGGAACATCTCCATTAAAAATAATGCATTGAAAACATTCCTAACCCCTCTTTTTAAATTCCAAAAGATCATGCTACTGTTCTGTCCACTATTCACAGCAAGTACATTTTAACTTTCATTCTTTGATTTGATGCTTATATGCATTCCAAATTAGTTCATATCTTAGGAAGTAGTTCATACTACATTTGTACAAATCCCATGTTAATTTCATTCACTCATTCATACACATTTTAGACTTCTAAGTCATTCTAGAAATCCATGTACACAAAACACACTACAACCTTTGCACATTTTAGATACATACATTGCATTCATGCAAGATTTGGGGTTTTTGTAACTCTTAATCCAAGGAGATTATAAGGAATGAACTTGATCACACATTCATGCTTCCCCTTTGATCTAATCATCCTTTCTCATCTGTCCCGGGGATTGAGAGATCTTCTTTTCTCAAAGAATAACATGCATCATACTAGCTTGTTAAGCATATTTTGATTTCTTTGTTTATTTGTTTCAAGAACAATTCATGTCCCCCTTTAGATTAGGAAAACTTGGTTAATTGATATGTGATTAGACGATTTTTCCTAGGTTCATTTGTGTGATCTTTCACTTTACATTGTATGATATTTGATTTAGATCTTATGAATGATATTTTATCTTTAGATCTTCCATTTTCAAGTTTCTTATGTAATGTAATATACTATCATAGTATTAATTGCCGAACCATACATAGTATAAGATGATTATTTGGGTGCTAATTGAGGCCCGTCGAAAGATGGGGCGAGTTGAGGGTGTTTTAGTCGCGACAAAGGCTCCTTCCTCTCTCGTACCAAAACCCCGAACCAAGTTCTTTGGTTATGAAGGGCCGGTGCCCTTTATCCATTTGGGTGAGTCAAAATTAGGTTTCTTGGTTCCTTAAAGACCAAGTGGCGACTCTGTATCTGTTTTCAACAGACCTATTTTCTTTCTTTGATTCAAATCAATTTCAAAACAATCTCAAACAAGAGAAGTGGTCCGAAGCCCGGTATCCACACTAAGCAGGTATGTTGACATTAAAGCATAAAAAAAAATAAAGAAACGAGGCATGGAATGACTCACTCCCCCCAACTAAAACTAAGCATTGTCCTCAATGTTCTAAACTGAGCACATGGATATGTAAAGTAAAGCGAGAGAAGGAAGGATGTTACCTCGAGGCGTTAATATCCAATTGTTTTATTTTTTTTTCAAGTTACCTGCAAAATCATTAGTAGCAATAAGGAAAAATAGATAATATAGTACAACTATTCAGTAAATAAATTCTGTTAATCAAGATTTTTATCATAAAGTAATAACCGAAATTTTTGATGATCTTCCCAGTGAAATAATTTAACAGTGAGAAGAATGTTGGGATCCTCATAAAAATGTAACTCCCCCCAACTAATGTCAGGCTCAGGGTTAGAGGAGATGATCCAAAAGCTACGGCATCCAAATTTGTTGGGGACAATTACAAGAGGTATAACACACATTTTACGAATTTTGCTCAAAAAATGATTGTTGGTGTTGGCATTTCTTATAACGGCCTCTATTTTAATACAATGAGGTGGCTACAGTTTGATAAAAGGGGAAGGGTCTAAGTAATGTTCTAATTTAGCATCATTACCCTCCTCTTGTCCTAGAACAGAATCTATGGAGATATGATCATAGGAATTTAATTTCTGTTCTAAGCACATGGTGTTGGACTGGACTTGGATAAAGCTATCTATTTGGGCCTCTATGTCATTATCACTCAAGAAGGTCAAGCGGTTTAGAAGATTACTAGCTTCTGGTTGAAGTTTAAGATCATCTAATGTGGGCCCAATATTTTCCAAGTCCTCTCTCAAAGAATTTTGAAAAATAAAATTTTACAGTGCACGTGATAAAATCCTTACCATCCTCTTCCACAACACATTCTACTTGTTCAATAGTGGGGTACACATAACTTTCAAGCTCGGGATGAGAGCTTTGATTAATAGTGAGGATAGGTGATCGGCAGCTTGGTGACACCACCTCTTTGGGCAAAAGAGGTGAGGGTTCATGAATATCACATGAATCTAAACAAGATTTTGATTTTTCAATCATGTCCTCCCTAGGGTCACTATCAAAGGTAGGGGTAGAGTCAACAGGAGACTCTTCCTTTCCTACTTGCGTGCAATCACCTAAACTCTCATTATCTTTTAAATCCTCATTCTCATCTGTAAGAAATATGTGGGCCATACGGGCACCCACATACATTGGACCGGGTGCAATGGGCCTTGGCTTTTGGAGCCCTAGGGTTGGTGAATATGTGTGTGTATATATGTATGATATATAACACACATATGGATATATCCTTGATATATTTAGCAGCCATCTCTCTCTCCCCCTCTGTCACACGGTTTTCTCTCTCTAGGGACATCACCATGAAAGCTTGGGGATTTAACGCATGACATTGATGGAGAATGCTCTAGTAGTGTCTTCTACGACTTATACAATGCACATGAGAGTACACGGAGGCTAACAAAGGGCAGCAGGTTCGTGTTCGTATTAGAGGCTCGTAACAACACTGTTCGGTGATCAGTTGGGTTATTCCGCTAGGTAATGAACCTATACCCGACTCGTATGCATGCATGCATATTTATTTACATTGGTATCAGAGCCTATAGGTTGTTGTTCACCTATATGTGCCCAAAAATGAATCCATCATTGATGGATTTCAAGCTTTTTTTTTATAAAACTTTGAAAAATTGATTTTCAAGTGGGTCTAATACAAAACTCCAATAGGATTCCAAAATTTTTACATGGTTGTGCTCCTAATGGTCCCTAGAATCTCCCCATAAAGTCCCATGGCATGATTATCTCAAACGAGCGAGATATTGCAAAACCAAATTTTTTGGGTCAATAAAAATAAATTTTTTTTCCAACCTTTTGGAAGATTTACACATGCAATGATCTCTTTTTTGGCATGATCTTGTAGTACTCCATGAGAGCTTTCCAACCATATATAATACATGAGTTTTGAATCAATATTGAGGGAGATATAGCCTCTGAAAGTCGGTGCCGCAAGCAGCCCTATTGCTGCTTTTATTTTTGGGGGCCAAGGGTTGAAGATGACCAGGCCAGGCCATGCCCAGTCGCGGCAGGGAGAGTGGGACCCACTCGCTAGCTTCCGGTTTGTCCGGCAAGTGGAGGTTCGCCTCTCGGCCCCGGTCCATAATATATATTATATATTTTTAGTGGAAAAATATTTAATTATTTTGTAATTAAACAGTTTCTGCTATTAAATAAATAAATAGATTTTATTGTTTTAAACCTGTTTTAATTACTTAAAAATTCTGGAAAAATGTGAAAAATTACTTTTTTTATTTTTCCTATATTATGGACACTGTGTGGGACCATAAATAATTTTATGTTAAATTGTTTCATTATTTTTGGTATTTTAGAGCATAAAAGATATGTTTTAAATGTGTTTTTAATTGCATAAAATATTCAAAAATGAATATTAATTTTTAAAATTAATATGTAGTGTTTAGTACACTATAAGGTACTCTAATAATTTTTTTGTAAATTATCATGCATTTATGGTATTTTAGAGCATATAATTAATATTTATGGACGTTTATTTAATTGCTTAAAATAGCTATAATACATTATTATTTTTTGTAATTAATAAGAGACATAAGGAACACTATTTTGATACCATATAAAATTTTGTGGCACCCATAGATAATTTTTGGTAAATTATCTAAATCATATTATTATTTTAGAGCATATAATTGTGTGTTTTTGTACACGTATTAAATTGCTTAAAATATTTTTATTGATTAATAGTTCAAGGAATTAACACAATGTGTCTAGAACACTAGTGGTAGCTTAAGGAATTTATTTTTGTGAGTTTTCTCACTTTGTAATATATTTTAGAGCATATATTGTGCTGAGTACACGATATTAATTACTTAAAATATAACAAAAGAAGCTGTTAATTCTTGAATTTAATGTATAGTATTTTTATACACTGATTGGAGACTTGAGAAAATTTTTTGTGAATTATATCATTTTTGTTTTGGTATTTTAGAGCATAAAATTTATGGTTATGGGCATTTATTTAATGCTTAAAATAGCCAAAATAGATTATTAATTTTTTTTAAAAATTAATATGGGGTGTTTAGAACACTATATTAGACCATTAAAAATCCTTGAAGAACAAATTCCTTATAACTTTTTGTATTTTTGGGAATTTAGTTGCTCATAGTTAATTTTTTTGTTTAACTAGGTCAATTTATTTTGTTAAATTGATTCAGAATGTTCTTTGGGCCTTGATAAATTTTTTGGAAAATTCTTTATAATGAAAATCAATTTTTCAGTTCTTTAAATTTTTCCATGAGATATTAAATTAATTTGCTAATTTAAAAGCCCTTAAAGAATTGGTTTTAAAATATGTTTTAAGATTGAAAAGTGTGTTACTATTAGTGAAAAATAATCAAGATTTTTCATTGATTTTACTTAGCTTATGGGAGCTATCTAGGCTATGCAATAATTATTTTATTGCAAATTTTATTATTTGTTAGAAGCTCACTGCATTGTTGGTCATGTTTTAATTACTATTGTTTGTGATTGGATAACCCGAGACCTCTAATCCTCCCCCTTAAATGGAGTGACGGATTAGTCCATTCATTTTTAAATAGACCGCATGAGTACTTGGTGTATGTGATTAATATATTTTTTAATCTGGCTTAAATGAATGGACAATTATTGACAATTTATAGAGCTTGTGTCATCATGATGTATGTTTAAGGTTGTTCTTGTATATGTTTATGATCAAAGCATCCCTATTTTTTTTGGGCTGTAAATGTAATGTGAGGACGAATGTTTTATTTCTTGTATTGGAAAAGCCTACTTGTAAAGGGATGGTTTTCTTTGTTCATACATCATACACTTGAATTACCTTAACATGAGCTCTAAGTTGTCAATTCGGAGCCACGTGGGGATCCATGTGCACTTTTGTTGTATGGCGCACTTTATATTATTGTGGATGATCTTAGATAGGTAATAGTGCCATCTAATTGATGTTTGTTTGGGGAAATCAATTATAAAAAGGTTTTTCTTGGTTTATAAAATTGATATTTGATTAATGAGCAAAAGTGAATTTTTTGGTCTTAAATTGTAAAAAGGGAAAAATTCATTTGTAATTGGATTTTAAAACAAACTTTATGAAATGTGCAAATAATAATGTCAATCCCTTGCACATGTTATCAAATGTTTTCAAAACCACACTTTGTTGATCTTTACAAAAGTATCAAGTTTAAAAGGGACTAGTTTTTGTAATATGGCACTGCAAAGTAACACAACTACAGAATAAGTAATAGCTTATGGGCTTTAGGCTTATTCTATGGTCCAACCCATTAAACCGAATAATGGGCCTCAGGCCCAATATCGTTAGAACCTTGAAAGCCTATAGTACTTGGCTCGAGAAGGATCATAGCATGCACTTTGTGATGAATAGCATGCAACATGATCTTGTTGGGAAGTATATGTACTACCCAATAGCCAAAGAATTGTGAGATCAGCTCGAATTTGTTTTTGATGACACATTCACTACTAGATTAAGCATCTAGTTATGAAGCTCAGGAAAGTAAAGGAAACGTTCCAGTACACGATGACTGGACATCTAAGGTTGATGACAGGGATGATTCATGATTTCAGATTACTCGGAACACCTTTACTGGTGAACTGCAATTTCAGGCTATGATTAGCACTTTTCCTGATTCGTGGGTCTATAGAAAACAAATCATGATCCACATCAAAAATGTTAAATTTTTGGTTTTTGACATTTTCTGACATATTGAGCTGAATACGGAGCACGAAAAAAGTAAGGCGAATCGTATAGCTACATTCTTGACCACAACTTCCATAAGTGGAAGTAAGCGCAAGGCCAGTGGGCCTAAATGCAATGGTAAGGATAAACCCGCCTAGAGGCGGGGTGGGGCTAGCAAGTTTGCGCCCAAGGTTAACAAGGTTGAAAAACGCAATCGAGGGTGTTTTTCAATTCGGTGGTAATAGGATGGATATTTTAGGGTGGTAGTGTTACTAGGACATAGTTATCTAAGGATAACTACTTAAGAGTTGTTTTAAATAATTATAGTTTCCTCTATTATTCATTTATTGTGAGACATGGCATGCTAGACTTGAACGCATATGATATGATACGTTGACTTGATTAGTTCGAGAAGCCCTTTTTGGGCCCACTCGCTAAGGTTGACCTACCTATGTGTGAGTCTTGCTTAGTTGGCAAAGCATGCTGAAAGCCTTTTAGAGAGGCTATTAGAGCTACTCAAGCATTAGAGCTAGTTCACTCAGATATCTGTGGACCTATGGTTGTAAAGGCACGTCATGGCGCCTCTTATTTTCTCACTTTTATAGATGATTTTGCGCGATATACGGAACGTGAGTACTCATCTAATTAGTTCAGGGAACTGTGTGAGGAAAAAGGGAAAATGCAGACTACTTCCTCTTTCGAAAACTTTGCAACAATATGGTGTTGCAAAAAGAAGGAATAGGACATTCCTAGATATGGCTAAGACTATGATGGCATAAGTCAACCTCCCAATGTTGTTTTGGGGGGATGTACTCTCGTTTTCTGCCTACATACTAGAGTGCCTCTTCTCAATCAGTTCCTTCTACTTCCCTAATGAGCTATAGAAAGACGAAAAGCTCATTTTGGAGCATTTGCACCCGTGGAGCTCAGGAGGTTATGTTCACTATACCTCGCATAAGTGCGGGAAACTACGCTCGAGAGTTAGAAAACATACCTTTATAAGGTATTCTAATAGCTCGAAAGGCGATGTTACGTATAATGAACAACAGGGTATAGGAACATAAATGGTGCCACATGATATTAAGAATGACTTCCCTAGATTTGTAATGCTAAGAGATATCTTGACCTCTATGAGTTGGAGGATGTTGAAGACAACATACCATCTTTAAGTGAGGGTGGGGAGATTGAGATTCCACATCTAGTAATCGCTGTAAAATGGTACTAGTCTCTAGCCGAGTGGGAGTACACCACTAGATGCTAATAGTGGGAGTGTACCAAATAGTGGGAGTGTACCACTAGGCACTCAAGATTCTCCTGTTGTACACTGTAGGTGATGAGGAAAAAGTTCCCTATCGTTGTTTTGAAATTGAGGAAGACATTTTCATATGTGTACAAATGTGTGTACAAGTGGATAAGGATGAGCCTACTTCTTTTGTTGAAGCATTTTTCTTCGTTTACTGAAGCTGAGCGGATAGTTGCTATGCCAGATGAGATGAGCGCTATGGACGCGAATAAGGTCTGGGAGTTAGTTGACAATCCGCCTGTGCGTAAGACTATTGGAGACAAGTGTGTTTTAAAAAATCTAATGCCCAAGCAGATGGTTCAATTGACAAGTATTAGGCGTGCCTTGTGGAGATAGTTTGTACCCAGAGAGGGTATATTTCATGGAAACATGTTCTCCCAAAGGGTGATTTCTGACTCCATTCGCCTTATCCTAGTAATTGTCACATATTTAGTTTTGGATCCTTATTTAGTTGGATGTTTAAACTGTTCTTTTCTCAATGGAGAACAAGACGATGAGATAAATATGGATCAGCCCATTAGTTTTGTGACCAAAGGGAATGAGCGCAAAAGTATGCCATCTCAAATGATCTATTTATTATCTCAAGCTAGCAATCGGCTAGGCAGTGGTACAATGTGTGTACATTAAACGGTACAAGAAAAGTGTTCTAATTCTTTGTATGTTAAAGATATCCTGAAAGCTGGGAATGAGATGAGTTCCATTGTTGCCACTTGAGAGTGGTTGTCCTCTCAGTTTGAGATTGAGGACATGGGTGATGCCAACTATGAGTTGGGAGTTTAGATTGCGAGATATTGTTCTCAGAAGCTCATCTGTTTGTTTGGAGGGACTTACAAGATGAAGGTTCTTGAACATTTTCACATAAAAGGCTTATTTACCCATTGACATCCTAAAAAGGACTCACCCTGACCTTAGATCAATGTCTTAAGAATAATGAGAAGATAAAACAAATGTCCAGTTTTCCATATACATCCGAATAGGAATATGATTATGCTAATGTGTGTACTCAGTTAGATGTCTGCTATGCGGCTGGTTTAATTAGTCATTGTTGTAGCAACCCTGGTCCTATCACTAGAGGGTAGTGAAGAGTATCTTGCAATATGTTCGTAGGACTATAAACCTTGCCTTATGCTGTCTACGATAGAAGCATAATTTATGGTGTGCTTATCAGCTGTTCTAACAGTTGTCTTGGTTGAAGAGTTTTTGCAGTGACTATATAGGCTCCCCACCTCATAAGCGATGAGGTTGTGCTGAGCATATGCAAAAGATATCAAAAACCATTCTAACACGAAGACATTCGTTTTTTGAGATATATTTTGCGCAAAGGGAAGTTGTCTTGAGGCACATCTCCACTTGGGGATTTGATGTGCTTAGACATTTTATTATGGTATTACATTATTATTCAAGTTTTTATTATCAGTTAATATTAAACTATTTAGTTTCCGTACATATATTTGTTATATGAATGGAATAAATGCACATTTCTAATATGTCATCGGGCTTTGAATCGACCTGCTCACATGGGTGATTCACCTTGGTGCTGAGATAGCGAACTAGGACGTATGTGTCCATGGCTCCTAGATGCAAGCAAGATGAGACATTTGTGTTCATGGCACTTAGATAGCTAGCTAGGACATGTGTGTCCATAAAGCTTGGAAAGCGAGCTTAAACACTTATATCTACGCAGTGTAAGAATATCGAGCTAGATATAAACCCTTACTATTCTAATATGTCACCTTAGATGAAGCTAAGATGAGACCTTTATATTTGGTCGAACATAGAGAGATCCCACGACTCTATATAGCCTATTTATAGCCGAATGTGAGTTTTCAAATGGGCACCAAGAGTGGCGACTGTGCTAGAAAACTCAGGTAAGACATTTTGTGTAACGTCTAGACTAAGATTCGTATGGCATCACTTGTTTTTCCAAACACAGAGTGACATGCCCATTTTCATGGAAGAACACCATAGCATACATTTCATACTGTATGCGCTTTTGAAATCGACTGTGGAGCAGTGAATGGATTCCTCTTCATTGCTGTGTGAGCCACGTAGCATATCCAAGACATTGGTTATCCTACAAACTGGTTGTGTTCACGACTTTAGACTATGTCATGAAGAGGACGCTTGATGACAGCTACTTTAGCATGCTATCCTAGGACGAAGAGATAATTCTGTTCTATGGGGTGAGTCTGGGCAAGCGGTCAGGTTAGTCAGATTGACATGTAGGCTTAGGAAAGACCATTTAATAGCACACCATGTATTTTTGTGACTCATTAGCAGGCCTGCGACAATCGTATTTTTTACTGATATGTCATGAGTACATTACATTGAGGCGGTGCAACAATTCTTTTGACCGAGGGATTGGGAATGCTGTGTCCGGTGTGGTTGAATTGTCTAAGGCATACACAAGAAGCTTCCGAGTGATGTGTCTTGCTAGTTATGGTAATGATTTGGCATTACACTCCTGTCGCTGTACTTTCTTTTCGTAAGGTCGCACATTCTATTTCCCTGTATGAAGAGATGAGAAGTTCTGTTTCGAGAGATTGGTTTTAATACTAGCCCTATGTGGGTGAGTGGGAGATGTAAGAAATATGTGGGCCATATGGGCACCCACATACATTGGACCGGGTCCAATGGGCCTTGGCTTTTGGAGCCCTAGGGTTTGGTGAATGTGTGTGTATATATATATATATGATATATAACACACATATGGATATATCCTTGATATATTCAGCAGCCTTTCTCCCCCTCTCTCCCACCTTTCTCTCACTGTTTTCTCTCTCTAGAGCTATCACCATGGAAGCTTGGAGATTTAGCGCGCGACATTGACATAGACCGCTCTAGTAGCATCTTCTACGACTTATGCGATGC
This sequence comes from Hydrangea macrophylla, assembly GCA_033977485.1. Taxonomy (NCBI): domain Eukaryota; kingdom Viridiplantae; phylum Streptophyta; class Magnoliopsida; order Cornales; family Hydrangeaceae; genus Hydrangea; species Hydrangea macrophylla. Next base: position 40,102,715 of record CM066990.1, read on the forward strand.
ACAAGAGAGTACACAGAGGCTAACAAAGGGCAGCAAGTTCGTGTTCGTATTAGAGGCTCGTAACAACACCGTTCGGCAATCCGTTGTGTTATTCCGCTAGGTAATGAACCTACACCCGACTCGTGTGCTTGCGTGCATATTTATTTACATCATCCTTGTAACTCTCCTCACTATATATATCATCTATTGAGGTGCTCTGGACAAAGAGATTGTACAACTTTATCTAGGCAGTGAAGGAGTTGATGTCTGGGGTTGTATATTGAGGAGAAGATGATTCTACAACTTCATGATCAATGGTTTGGTTTTGGAGTTCTTGATGGGTTATCACTTGCTCGAATGAGTTGTTAACCTCATTTGGCCCATCATTGTCCTCCAATTCCATTCCATTGTTAGTGTCTTGAAATTTAGGTTGTAGTGTTGAAGGACTGGTATAGTCTTCTAAAGGTTGGCTAGCATATGCTTGTTGATATATAGTTTCTAATTTATCAAGTGCACTATCTTGCCTTTTCATTTCACTAAGCTGCAATTCTAACATACCATTATCCTCAACTTGGTTATTCTCCTCATTATAATTATACGAATTTCTCACCATTGAGGTTGGTGATAGTCCCCTTCCCATTGTGTTTGTGGACAAGACTCGCCAAAGGGAAATTCTTGGTGCATTACGAATTTCTCACCATTGAGGTTGGTGATAGTCCCCTTCCCATTGTGTTTGTGGACAAGACTCACCAAAGGGAAAGTCTTGGTGCATTTGGTAATCATGGGAAGTGCTACTATATCCTATGGTATCATTTTGGTTATATCCCCATTGTGATTGATAGAACTCTCCTTGTGGAGGTTTTTGATATGTTTGATGCGTGGGACAAATATTATTATTTCCCCATTGTGGTGGTTGGTAGCACTCGGGTTGATAACGCGCGTCATAGGTGGGTGCTTGCCAACTTGGGGGATAATTATTTTGATTTTCAAGTGTGTACCTATTGGTGGCGTTTGTGTTTGTGTTGTATGGAGGATAATATGGATAAGACATGTATGCCCAAAATTTTTAAACAATAGAATTTTTGTTTGTTTATTGTTTTACTTGTGAGAGAAAAAGTCAAAAGTTTTTTTTTTTTGAAAAGTAACAAAAATTGGAAATAACTTAGTAAAATCTTAACCTAGTTGCTTTCCCCGACAACTGCGCCAAAAACTTGACACGACTAAAACGTTGTGCGCTCTTGTACAACACCCAAGTGTAGGTGATCGTGCAAGTAGTACTAGATAAGTTCAAGTCGATCCCACATGGAAGAAATAGGGAGAATGTCTACTAAGTTACAACCTAAAGAAAAGAAAAATAAGAATATAAGAATGGAGGTTCTAACGAATCATAATTAATTAAATTAAACTAAAATAAACTAAAGCATAAAGAAACATAACTAATGAAATAAATAAATTAAGGGTGTTGGAAACACGTGAATCCACATTGATCCTAATCATCTACCATGCATACTCATTAACGTTCTATGGAGTTCATTCCTCTTCAACATTCCGTATTTTTCTAAAGATAAAGAATCAATAGCCCTTACATGATCGGGACTATATCATCACAAGTGGTTTAAAATACTAAGAAGACAGTTTAAAACAATGGTTCATAATTGCACTCTAAATGGTGTTAGCATTCAAAGTGGTTTTCAAAAGTCATTGAAGAAAATAGCCTTAAGGCTTTAAATTCTAAAAATTGTTGTGACAAATTGAGCTTATAGAGACAGTTTGATAACATATTTCAGAAATAGAAAGTCTTGGAATACTTATAAGAATCATCTCAAGAATTAACAGGTTCGATCGATCGAAGCGCCCTCGATCGATCGGACTGCATCATCCTTCAATCGATCGAAATGTCTTCGATCACTTGGCTGCACTCTGGTTCAATCGATCGAAATGTTTTTGATGGATCGAGCCCAGGTTTTCTAAAGATTGCATGGCAGAGGCTGGGAATCAATGTTTCATCATATATTCCCAACGTCTAAACTACAGAAAACATGAATAAACTATTGCAGAAATAGTAAAATATAACAATCATAACAACTAGACTAATAAGCAAAACAATAAAGAAGGACAAGAAAAACCTGGAATAAATCTGAAAATAACTTGTAAATAACCTGAATCTTCAATAATCTTTAGTATAATAATGAAAAAGAGGAAGAAAAACATGAATCTAACCTAATCCACTCCTAATCTAACCCTAAAACTATCCTAAAACTGATGTTTTTCGCATTCTGGAGCGTTCTCCCTTCGTCTGATATCATAGTAGCTTATTTATAGGGTTCTCGCAGATTGTACGCAACTTTTGGGGGAAAATAAAGCTCAAGCGATCGAACTTAGTTCGATTGATCGAAGTCTCAATTGATTGATATCTCTTCAAGGGCTTGAACTTCTCTGATTTTGACAACTCTGCACACCGATGGGAGAATGGCCATATCTTTTCACTCAGACTTTGGGTTGACCTCTCGTTTACGGCCACGCGACCATAACTCAAAGATCTACATTTTATATTTCAACAAAAATCTTCAAAATCTATCTTCATTGTCAAAAATGGCATTTTCTCAGCTTCTTCTATTATTCTCTCTACCAGAATCACTTTTCTTTAGCTCCACTTCATTGAATTACATTCTTATACCTATAAAACAATGCATAAACATATGTTTTAGCATTAACACAATAAAAAGAACATTTTTGTTAGAATGCACATAAATCGAGGGACTTTAGGATAAAAGTATGCATAAAAAGACCATGTAATATGCTATAAATATGCATTTTTTTAACTCTAATCACTAAGTTCCAGCCCTTTGTCACTTGGGCTATGAGTCCTTGTGGCATTTGGTACTACTACTTGTAAGCAACAAATTTTGAGTCCAAAAATCAAGCGGCTGAAACTGCAAACAAATAATCAAAATACGTAATTTTTATTAATCAAGAGAAAGTGGTTACAAACCCTGTTTTTATTTTTTATTTTGTTTGTTTTTGTTTTTGTTTTGTTTTTTTTTATTTATAGTTCTTTACAAAAGAATAAACCCTTGATTCTATCTCCTTGATGTGTCTTCAATTTGAGGGCTGAAATAGCGTATTCTCGAATGAAGTGATGGATATATCCTCTTGCGATGCTTTATGTGGTCGGAAAGAGGAGGGATCGATGTAGACAGGATCGGACTACCGAAGAGTTGATGTATTTATTTGAAGGAATCGTAGAGAGCGCCTTTGGTGATGCTCTTACTTGAATCGATCAGATGATTTGTTGAAGACCGTTGCTATTCTCTAGTTGTGTGTAGAGAATATCGGATTAGTAGCTTGAGAGAATGAAAGAGTTGAGTTCTATGTGGACATGATTTGACCGTTAAAGAGTTGATGCTCTTACCCAAAGGAATCGTAGAGAACGACAGTAGTGATGCTTCTCTGTGAAACGATCGGATGGCTTTGTTGAAGATCTAGGCTCTTCTCTAGATTTTGTGTTTAGAATACCAAATCTACAGCTTGAAACTGTGTCGTAGGCGGTCGTCATCTTGTGAGAGAAGGCAGCTTTCTTAGGGTTTTCAATCTTCTATCTCTAATCTGTGTCTCCAGCATGTCCCTAGTCTCTATCCGCTTTCTGTGCGTGTGTTTAGGAGGAGGGTTTAGTCCTTTTTATAGGCACTAGCTTTTCATATCCCATAAACTTACCTTTTTTTTGGTTTGACTTATGAGGTAATGACAAGTGTCCAATTTAATAGGACTGAATCAATAATCAATTAAATATTGGCCCATAATTTATTTTGACAGACCTTGTATTAATAAACCAATTTAATTGGACCCATGTTTTATTTTGACAAGCCCAATAATCAACTAATTTATTTAATTGGGTCTAGCCCATTTTCTTGAGTTGACCATTCAAAGAATCAAAATATTGACTTTGACTAAATCAATGGTGGTGAAGGCACTATTAAAATTTTAATGCTTACAAATGCCCCGACTTCAAGACTTGGCGAAATGCATGCTTGTCATGCATGAGAGGCGAGACTTGAAGTATTCGAAGTAGTCTTCTGATCTGACAATTTTCACTAGGTTGTTTGAGAATGCAAAGAACAGCCTTTGTGGTTCATAAGTGAACCAATTCCACTGATTCATGTAATTGGTAAGTGCCCATTTCTTGTATAAGAGTGGTTGCTCTGTCTGAAAACTCCTTTAAATGGTTCTTTATGAAAATAATATTCCTTTTTTTTTTTTTTTTTTTTAATAAGAACCAAATAAAAAAGAATGAGACTTGGACTGAAATTGGTCCAATTTTAGGCTTTTCTTTTCCAAACAGACCTCATGAGATTAGATGTTGAGCAAGCCGCATTGAACCTTTGAAAGCACAGGATGTCTCCACTTGAGATTGAAGTGTTATTTGGATTTGCAAATTTCCACCAGGCATTTGGGAATGCAAAAGAACCAATTTTGTGCGACTTCACATTTCAAGTGTCTTTGGTGCTGCATCGCATTGAATCATTCCCATTCACAAAGGCTTTGAGGTTAATTACACAGATTGAACGTGATCCATGTCACCATTGAAAATTTAGACCACGTGTGGTGGTGCATTATTGAAGTAGTAGCCTATAGTGTTGTGACCGAACTTGCCAAACGAGCCTTAAAGATTGAATTCTCTTTGGCTGGAAGTTATATATATATATATTTATTTATATTCATGGTGAATATGGTGATCACAATTCAGCCGCTGCCTAGAGAACTTTAGGGTAAAAACCGTCAGTCTCAGTTTTTTTTGCTCCCCCTTTTTTTTATTATTGTTCTCTTTGCTCTTGTAGCAGACTATGTATACCCCATACATATATATATATATATACTTGTATCAAGCCCACTATTTTGGATAGATCCTATTTGTTTTAATTGGACATACGATTTTTGTAACGCCCCGAAAACCAAACCACGTGGTCGAGGTCAACGAGTCAAACAATATAACGTAAAGCACGGAATAGTCCAACGTGGGGCAATCCACAAGGCGGAAGCATAGGGGAATACTACGTGGATTCCAAAGTAAAGTCAATAAGTCAAGGGTTGACCCATGAGGACCAAACATGTCAAATATGGTCAATCGACATAGTTTGGTTTTGACAGGAGTTTATAAAGAAGTATAAAGAAACTCCAAAAGTTTAAAAATAACAAGTAATGAAGCTTGCTTTGAAAGTTTATCACTAAAGCGGTTTTTGAAGGAATACGACCAAACGGTCCTTCGAAAATTGAAAGTAGTAATTTTTTCTTAAAAGGGTAACCATGGGCTAAGAATTGCTAATAAGTGTTAAAAACATAATTTAACAAGGATCCAAGAAAATCCAACTAACAAGTTCAAGATCAAGAAGGAATTTACAAATAACATCTTGTAATTCAAATCTACAAATGAGATAACGGTAACAACAATTACAATGTTCCTACCATGAACTATATCATTGGAATATTAACGTATCACAAGACTTCCTCGTAAGGAATCTTACAAAACGAGATGCCATTCATCGGATAACTCTTGGACCTTGCCCTAATCAACATTTCCTGAAAAAAGGGGTTTTATAGATTCATTAAGTACGAAGGCTCAGTAGATAGCATTGAAGAAATGTACTACTACTTCTAAAATCATGCTAAGACATGTGGTGCAATGATTTGCCGCCGAGGCGATGCAATTAGCCATAAGGCCAAACCGTGCAACTTCCCAATACCAAGTTCCATAACCACTCACTCTCAACACCGGATGCGAGCCACTCCAACGTAAGTGTAGCATACAAGATCTCCGGTAGCTAACCGAATATGACCTTGTGTTTTCGAATATTTTAAGGATCACAAACAACCTTCCTCACCTCACACTCGCTTCCGGAATTTCATCAAATTACAACCTCAAACGGGGATTCAAAAGGCATTCCCCAATCGTGGGAATTCTAACAAGATTCATACTCCCAAGCCCAATGCCATGAATGCTATGCCGACTTTGCGGTTATGAAATGTGACAACAATGACTATGCAATCACAATGTTATTTCTAAGAATTTCATTTGTCAAGAAATTACACATGGTAGTTCATAATATCAAGGCTAAATGATTTGGTTGGAAATCATGTAAAGCATAATCCATCACTTAAGCAAATAAGCAATTTATAGTATCTTTAATCTAGTTAAAGCATAGCAACCAAATGACATTTGGGATAACATAGTTACAACTAAGCACATAAAGGCACATAATCACATAGACAAATATGTAGAAAATTCCTAAGCAAGATTAACAAGTATTAGGACTAATCCTACACATAGCAAACCATGAAATTAGATTTAGGAGTGCACTTAGTTAATGAAATCTACCTCTTGAGTATTTGAGCAAATACTCTCACCAAAGAAATCCAAAGGGGAAATCATTAACATAAGCATATCCTACAAGATATCAACACCTAGTTACATAAACCAAACTTAGGAGTAAAAACTATGGTGTTATTAAGATAACATAAATTACCTCTTGAGTTCTAGGGCAAGAAGTACCAAATTACAAATCCCACGAAGAAACCGAGAACACTGGTGTGAAGGTCTAGGTGAGATGATCAAAATGGTCTCTAATAGCCTTGTCCCAAACTTGAGTCCTTGGCCTCCAAATGGAGCTTGAAAGCTCTAAGCTTCCATGGAGTTTTATCTCCCAAAACTAGAGAGAGAGGTGAGAGATATAGAGAGAGAAATTTGTATACCAAAATGAAAGAAAAAGAAAAAGATAAGGAGAGAAAGAAGAGTTGAGTGTAGGGGAAGTCTCACAAAAGTGGGGATTTGATGGGTTAGGTATGGGTTAGGTTTGGGTGTATAACACACCCAACCACAAGATATATTATTACACATGTGTATCGACTAACCAAAAAGTGATACCAACATGTATCAAATTTAAATACACTGTCCCAAAACAAGACCCACATTGGTCCAAAATTACCAAAATACCCTTGAATAAATTCTGGGTTTCTACAATTTTATCTCAATTTGATGCTAAAATAATGTAACATAGGTTCCAAATCATTATGACTTTGAAAACCACTTTTGGTTTAAACTCCATGCGAATAGCTACAACCCAAATAATTTAATTGTTGATGGTGCATGAAGGTTCGATTGCAGGCTGATCTACTAAATCAAATCCCTGCATGTGGGTTTCACTTTTTGCAGCAAGTAGTTAGAATTCTTTTTGGAAACTTCTTCAACAATTTGCCATTCTTTATTTATTTATTTATTTTAAAGGAATTTGGGATGCAACCGTGGCTCTTTCCATCTCTGCATGCAACTGTGAGTTTCTATTATCTCTGCCATTTGCTTTTTTTTTTTTGCCGAGACGATAGATATACCATGTGATCATGCACATCAAATCACCAATAAAATCTGGTAGGGAACAATACACTTGCGCTGGGCTAGATCATACCCCAATTTGGTTCACATTTCTTTTCCTTCTTTTTCTTTTTCTTTAAAAAAAATGAATTGACCTTTGATAGTATGTACACATACACTATGGTAACACGTGATTACATAGGACTCTACCCAATCAATCTTAAGAGATAAGAGGATGTATCATATGGGAATTCAATTTGGTCTTCTGCCTATTTTTTATGTGACAACTTAACATTCAGTACTGGCCAATTAACTTCGCATGATTGTATCCCAGGTTTACCATCAATGCGCTTGGAGGCAATTTTAATCTTTGACTTCTCTTTACCGTGGTGTCAGTAGCAATCGCAGTGGGGAACTACAAGACACCGGCTCTACTTTGGACTTCAAATTTGGTTTTTTCTCTGCACTGCAGCCTTTCCAGTCTTTCCTTTTCCTGTTGCATTTTCCTGGATCAGCTTTGTCTCCAAGATCTAGAAGTGTCTTATGTTGTGCTTTCAAGATTATATATATCTACAAAGTGACTCTTTGGTATGGCAGCATGAAGAGCCTTCTTAGGTGACAGTTGAACATCAATCGGCAGAGTTCAGCCTCCTCCAGAGGAGTATAATTTCTTCTTAAAGACTATTGCTAGCGACTAGGGCCGCACATACCATGTTCAGCTGGTTCGTGATCGCACTGAAGAGAGTAAAGCAGACGTTGCCTCTATGACACTACCTACAGTAGTAAGAAGCTGCACTAAAGCTTGGAATCTCACCGACTCAAATCCTTATCACTTGGAGAGATGGGCAAAGAAAGAAAGCTTGGATACTTTGCACAGGACCTTAGGCTCTGCAACATTGTGTTGATATCTCTACCTCGGTTGTTTGCTTGTCAAACACTAGCCCAGTAAATTTGGAGAGGAAGCTATTTATTTGCATTTGCTTTATCTTATCGCAAATGTTTGCCGAGTTATTCAGTCCATGTAAAATAACCCTGGTGATCTTTGTCATTTTTTTACTTCTATTTTTTTTTTAAATTTTCTTGCAGCTCTATCTTCAATGCTTTGTCCTGCTGACACCACCACAATATTCAACAGCTGACTCAAAAGTTCCTTGACAACTCACAAGCACTTGTAGTAGATTTAGAAAAGTATCAGCATCTAAGTTTCTATTTAGATTTGCAGGCGTTACCGAGCATTAGCTACAACTGTGGAGTCGTCATTACCATTTTAATCATCTACCATTATCAAACTTCAACAACAATTTTGTAGTTTCCACCATCAACCCAGTCTGCAATCATTGTCAAGTTTAGGCAACAGTTTTAGAGTTTCCATTAACATCTAATTCGCAACAATTGTGAGTTTCAACAATCCACTTTGAAGTTTCCCACGACGTCCAAGTCTGAAACCATAGTTAAATTTCAACACCAAATATGGATTTATTACTGATATTTGAGTCTGCAAAATTGTCATGCTTCAACACCAACTTTTTAGCCGTTATCAACATTTGAGCCATCATTCTCAAGCTTTAGCAACAACTTTGGTGTTTCCACTGGCATTTGATTCTACACCCACTATCAAAGTAGTAACAATTCATTTGGAGCCACACTGCCATATTTTTGTAGTTAGTCTCAAGCATGCAACAACTTCGAAGCACCACTGGTATTTGAGGTTTTTTTCTCTTCATTTAACTATGGAGCCTTTCTCATGAAATTTCAACAATTTGGGAGTTGTCTTCGCAAACTATATCTTCATTTATGAGTTACTACAATCACTGTCGAGCTTCAGTAACATCTTTTGGGTCAACACTAGTATCGAACACTTCATTTGTGAAAACCGTTGACAACATTTCCTCATGCCTCGGTACCACAATTGGTTCTCCTCACCAAAATCTGAGTCTTTATTTGAACCTCCTATACTTCAGCACCAAATTTGGAGATCATCGCAGACATCTATGTCTATTTATGAAGAAATATGCAACCATTTTTTGACTGATCAACAACTTTGGAAATCATTAATATTACCCATGTGTGAAGAAACTCTACAATTGTTCTCAAGCTTGAGTGGCAGCTTTGAACATCCGTCTCCACCAGTCGAGTCTCATTTTTCAACAACTTTGGAGGTCATTATCGGCATTTGAGTCTCTCTATCTTTCTTCTTCTTCTTATTTATTTATTTTTTTTTTTGTTTTTGCAAGAACTCTAATAATACCCACAAACTTCAAAACCGATTTTTTCCTAGAGTTTCAAGTGCTCATTTGTAAAGAAGCACTACAATTGTCCTCAATCTTCAACAATAACTTTAGATGTTGTCATCAAATGTGAGACTTTATTTGTGAAGAACTCTAGAAACATCTTTAGCATCAACAATAGTTTTGGAGGTCACTATCACTTTCTCCATCTTAGGCGTCAACAACAACTTTGTAGGACAACACCGACGTTCGATTCCAAAATCATCTTCAAGTTTAAGTGCAAAGCTCTTTAACCTTCCATAGTCTCTAGAGATAGTTTAGAGGTGCCAGCAAAGTCTGCATAACATGCTATTAAGTTGCATACCATATGAGCTCGATCACATTTGCTAATGCTAGCACTTCTTCAGGTAATAGAACATCATCGTGGGCCACTTGTAGGCTTTAGCCAAGGTGAGCAGTATAACATAGATCTTTGCATTGGTGATCCGGTGAAGTAGCATGATTGCATGGTCACTCCAACATGGTTTCTTTAGCTCGGTTGACTGAGCTTGGGATATGCCAAGTGACGACATCCTATTGACGCGTTTTCTTATCACACTCAAGTGTAGGTGATCGTAAAAGTAATAAAGTTCTGAAAGTCCAGGTCGAACCCACAGGGAATGGAATAAAATTTTATAAAGTTAGGCAGATAACTATTTTGTCACGTAAAAGAAAATAAAAGATGATGAATTTTTGTAGGGTTTTACTAAACTACTAATTTTTATATTTTTGCAATAAAAGTAATTAAAGCTATTTTTTTCTTAACAGTTTATGGAAAAGATTTTAATAGTGAAAAATAAATTAACTAAGATACTAGTAAGAAAATGAAGAAAAATAAATAAAAGTTAAATTTTTGTGAGATAAACTTTTTAGATTTAATAATAGCTAAAGATGGAAATAATACAGATATTTAAGCAAAACTATTATAAAACAGGAAATATTAATTAACTAGGGGGAAATGATTTAAAGGAATTGGGAATATGCAAACCAACACTAGATCCCACAACTTTTGTGCATTTGAAAAGCGTTTGGCATTTAAGACCGCAGAGTCGTTCTTTATTGAAAAATAAACTTTCACTAGTCAGGTCATATCAAGTGTGTCAGGTTTAATATGAAACGACGTCGTTTGGTTTAAAGAAAAATAAAAAGGCAATTGGGCTGTAGCCAGGTTCGAACCGTGCCCCGCCGCGGACGTGGATTATTCGGTGTCCAGTCCCCACCACTCTGCCACTACACAATTGCCTATCCATTATTGGATAGAAATATATATAAACACATATTTGAAATATTAACTTTGTCATATGAGTTGTTTGAGTATGATAGGTGTTTTTTTATGACAAAAGGCATAGTTTGACAATCCACATAATTAGGCTTTTTATTTCAAATATGTAATCTTTTGAGCCTAATATAGCCATAGTATATAAACATGTCAAATGGTCATAAACTATAGATATATAGATATTTTTGGCCATAAATGAAAAAACAACCCATCAAGATAAATTTGCCCATTTAAGATTAGTGAACAGAAATTGTGGTTTCTAAGTTTTTATTACATATCCCCAATTAAAGTTTTAGCCTACCATTTTGGAATTGAAACTGTCTTTAAAATAAAAATAAAAGATAAATTAAATAGATGCACGCAATCACCGTCCAATTAAAATTAAAGTTGTAAAACCAAGGTAAGGGTGAAAACTAATATTATATATTATTTTCTTTACTTAACATGAGCTGGGGTTGAATTTTGTGGGGTCACAGTGGTTGAACCCCAAGAACACAAATAAGGCCAAACCAAATCCTTATCTACTTTTGGAGTGAGATATGAATATGGTGTGCTTGGGGCTTTGGTAGGTGATTACAACAACTATGTGGCTAAGAAATATGATATTTACTTGCAAAATCTGTCTTCTAGTGAATAAAAATATTGCTATAAAAACTGAAAATTTGGAGTTTTTTTTAACTATTTTAGGGGGCAACTATAAGTACTACTAGACTAGAAATATTAAATCTAATTTTAAATAGGAATATTTTACTACTACAAATTGACAAAGGTCATACAAGAAAACAAATATTTTAAATTTAAGAAATACAGTATACAAAGTTTTGCTACATATTTTTTGAACATGAAATCATCAATTACATAAAAGTAAAATTTTACAACTACTAGAACTAGAAAAGGCAAAGAAAAACTAAAGTTTCCTATTTCTAGGGACAATATAAAGTGCTCACATAATAACCTCCCCCAAACAGTGATTGTGAAGCTGTGCTTGTTGTGTCTTGAGTTGTGTCTTCTCCTTTCCTTTTATAGACGAACTGCGATGAAAATTCATCATCCTATTCGTTACTGAACAGGGCTGAATGAGATGTACGTCCCATTTTTCTTCTCTACGTCTATTATTTTCAAACCCTGTGTCAGTCCTTCTTTGAATTATCTAGAGAGAGAGAGAGAGAGAGAGAGAGAGAGAGAGAGAGAGAGAGAGAGAGAGAGAGAGAGAGAGAAAACAAACGAAATACATGTAGATGTCACTTTCTAGGAAAAAAAATGCTTACCATTTTTTCTTCCTTTTTGTCTGTTTCTTATCTATTGTCTTTGTTTTGCGATTGTTTGATTTATTTCAATTGTTTATTATTTTCATTTGTTTGGTTTTACAGAACTTGCACTATGCAAGTTTGACTAACTTTATATAAGGAATGCTTCAGTGTGGTTGCTACTTCTTTCCTTACCTTTATTTCACTTCATTTTTACCTAAACATATAAAATGTGTAAAAATAAATAATTACATGCATTTGAGTGACATCACCGATAAATTATATTAATTCAAATATGCATGTACAACTAGGAATTTGGGGGATTAAATGAGCACAATGTCTATTATATTGGCACATAAATGTGCAATATTCAGTGTTTGTCACACCCCTCAACTAGCTTATTGCTAGACCCTAGCAATGAAGTGAAAGAGAAATTGTTCTAAAAGTTTTATTAAAAGGTAGGAGTAGACTAAGAAAAACAAAGTTACTGATGAAGCCAAAATCTACGCGTACCTTGGATTGAGAGTGCACGCGCCTTAGATCTTGATGTGCTCCACAGAATACCTGCAAAACAAGGCAATGGGTGTATACCCAAAGCCTCCTCCGACGATCAAGTTAGACTGATGAACGTGTAGGAGTTTTAGAGGGAAGAATTGTGTACCTTTTTATGAGCTGGAGCTATGTTTATATAGGACTTGAGATTGCATTTTTTAAGGAACACTACTCCCACTACTCCACTACACAGTAATGGGTTGGACTAAGTCATAACACTACTCCCACTACTCCACTACTTGGTAGTGGGCTGAACTACCCATTATTTGGCCTATAATCGTGGGATTATGTACACCACTCTCTTCTTCTATGATCACTAGCGGGTAGTCATGGGGTTGACCTATTCTTCGGCTCCACTTGTCGATAGATGATTGGGGTGATATTTTTGGGGCATATCAGCTACTCCCCCCCAAGCTCTGGTCATTTGAAGAAAGACCTGAGTTGGTTTCATAAGTGAAGCACTTAAGAGACGTCTGGCACGATCATACATTAGAGGCCATTGGAGCTTTTGGAATTGACATCTGTCTGCATCATGGAACTTGTCCTTCTTAAGAAGTCGAAGCTGAAATCTTGGATCTCTGAGCTTTTTATTTCCCGTCCTTGTTGTTCAGGACTCCTTTCGTGTTCTTGTCGACCAGTTTTTTTGAATAAAATCATAAGTCGCATATCAGAATGATGATCTATTGTATAATTGCTTGACATGTGCAAGACATCCAGGAATAAAATCTGAATTGGTTGCTAGGTTAGGCTTTTCCTAGAATGACTGGGACATGCCCGATGTGGCCTTCCTATGGGTTACCCACTGTTATCGGCCTCGAGACTAGCACCGAGGCGACCCAGCCACTTGGAATTTATCTAGAATTTTCACCTACTCGTAAGTCTTATGGCTGCAAGATGTACTTGTGTAAAGCTTATTCATAAGTACGTAAGGTCAAAGGCTGGGGCTTGTATGGCTCTAAGAAGAGCGAAGGTTTCTAGGATCACCGGGCCTTTTTATATAGTGCTCAGGCTATGCCAAGTCTGGAAAAGTTCTAGAGAGAACTAAAAAGTTAAGCTGAATTAAGATTTTAGGGCGTAAACAATAGCCGGGCTTGACCTTGAATTATGTGATTCGCTCAAGCTGCTTGAGCTCGGGGTAATCTAAATCTGGATTTGCCCGATTTGATCGAACTATACTGAATAAAGTGCTCTGGGCATATTTGTTCTGATCGAGTTATACTGAAATCATGAATGTAGTTTGGAAGAGTGAACTCAGAACTCGGTCGATCTGTGGTAGCTCTGAGGGTGCTGTGAAGAACATGTCACCTGATGTCTGATTGGACTCAATCATGCCCTTAGCTAGATCATTATTGTTGCATTGATCCATGATATAGCTCTATGGATTTTTTGATCAGCTAACTGCCCGACCTTTACCACTTAAAGCTTTATTATAGCGTAAGGTTTGTAGGTCGATTGAGCTATGCTGATATGAATAAATCTCGATCTGGGTGAGATGTGTTTAGTATGATCAAGGCTTTTAAATTATCTTAATGGGACTGGGATGCTCGGACTGACCACATCTCTAATGATAGTCCAAATAGAGCTAAAATGCCGGGGATGGCCAACTATTTGAATATTTCTCGGCTTATGCCAAAGCTTTTTATTCCTGACGAGGTCAAGATTTAGGTGATCGGCAGGGCCACGCCTTAGGAGCTGAGCTGTTGAGTTATTGAATGCTCGACTAGATAGTTTCGTACGTAGGGATCAACAAAGATCTTACCAAAAATAAGCTAAATAAGCTTGCTTTAGATATGTTATAAATATCAAGGTTGAGTTGTAGTGCTTCAAATAAAAGTGAGGCGTCAAGCCACGCATATTGCAAAAGATCCACAAGCCGAGCTGAGAAGCTTTAAGTTGAGCTAATCAATGGCGCTTTGTCTCTTTTCCATATGGTAGAAGACCAAACTAAAGAGCTTAAGACTAATGTGAATCTTATGAAATGAGGAACCCGATATGCTGAAGACATCGAGACTGAGCCGAAAAGTATAACCCTTCACTAGGTAGTTACTTGAAATACTTATGCATGGTAGCTTAGGGTAAGAACCCTGATGTGGAGCATTACTTGTTTCGGATTTCATCCTATAGGGACAAGGTTCCTTCTTAGGAGGCATACAACTTGTTTGCATAGTCTTTTTTGCCTAGTCTGGCAGTGGCTTCTGCCTGTCCAGTGCAAGGTATCTTTTGCATGGTAGTGGAAAAGGTTTTATGTGCATGTCAACACTTTTGGGTCAGAGAGTTGCTCAACCCGTGCCACTCTAGCATGTTTAAAGCTTCCAAATTTTTGAGTTGTGCCTAGACCTACCATGTCTTTGGGCTTTGAAAAAGCTATACTGACTCATGACACCCAAGTTCTATGTACCTTTAGAATTCTTTTTTTTTTTTTGGATTAGGAGTGAATTCGACCTGTAATACTTGAGCTATATGAGCTTCAAGATTTTTGAGTCGTACCTTACAGACCTATTCTTGATAGGGAGATGTTCTAACTGGAATGTTTTCTTCAAGGAAATTTCCTTAGCAGTAGTGTTATGGTGCGTTTGGTCCACCAACCATGTACTTGATTCACTAACGATGTGATAGGCAGATGCACCGTCCCTGGTTGGAGCTGGCTTGTTAGCTCCAAGCTTTGGTATTAGTGAATGCATGATGTAGTATCAAGTCTTTAATTCTTGAAGTAATACATGACCTTAGCCTTTGAAATTCTGAGTCAATCATAATTTGCATTACGATAGTTGACTTTGTGCAACCCAAGATTCAGGACTGACTTTGACGCAACCTACTCAGGTGAAGGACACGTGGTCTCACATCAAAGGTGGCTTCGCCTGTTATGACCATTCGTACATTAGTCTACTAAACTACTCCTTGGAGTGCTCTGGTGCTAGAGTTATCTTTTAACTCACTTCCCGAGGAGCATAGTCCTATATTTCCCCCAGTCTTTATTGTCGATTTTTTTCTGAGAATACAGACAATGGGGCCAAGCAATATTTAGGCAATATTGTAGCTCTAGCCTTCTAGCTTTTGCCCCCGAGTTGCAATAATCTTCCAAATATTAAAAAAAACCTCGTCACTTAGGCTTTATGATAGCCTAAGTTTTTTAGTGGGCCCGAGATGTGAAGAGCTCGGGGCTTTCGAAGGCATGTGACATTTAGGTTTTATTATAGTCTAAGGCTTTAAGGTTTGTCCGAGCTATAATAAGCTTGGGGTTTATAAAGGCCCGTGACACTTAGTCTTAGGCTATGCTCGAGCTTAGAACTTCTTGGACCTGTGACACGTAGACTGGACTAAGAGTCATCGTGAGCTCTTCTGATCTGTTGGCCAGATCAAGTTTGAGTGCCTAGTGAGCCCAGGCTTTTAACCGAGCTAATTCTTTAAGTGCAGACTAAGAGTTAGCGTCAGCTTTCTGATCTACTGGCTAGATCAAGTTGAGTGTCTGGTAGGCCCAGGGCTTTTAGCCGAGCTATTTCGCTTAGTCTAAACTAAGAGTTAGCGTGAGCTCCTTTGATCTTTTGTCCAGATCATGTTAAGTGCTTGGTAGGCCCAGGACTTTTAGCCGAGCCAATTCGCTTAGTCTAAACTAAGAGTTAGCGTGAGCTCTTCTGATTTTTTGTCCAGATCAGGTTAAGTGCCTGGTAGGCCCAGGGCTTTTAGCCGAGCTAATTCACTTAGTCTAAACTAAGAGTTAGCATGAGCTCTTCTGATCTTTTGTCCAGATCAGGTTAAGTGTCTGGTAGGCCCAGGGCTTTTTGCCGAGCTAATTCGCTTAGTCTAAACTAAGAGTTAGCGTGAGCTCTTCTGATCTTTTGTCCAGATCAGGTTAAGTGCCTGGTAGGCCTAGGGCTTTTAGCCGAGCTAATTCGCTTAGTCTAAACTAAGAGTTAGCGTGAGCTCTTCTGATCTTTTGTCCAGATCAGGTTAAGTGCCTGGTAGGCCCAGGGCTTTTAGCCGAGCTAATTCGCTTAGTCTAAACTAAGAGTTAGCGTGAGCTCTTCTGATCTTTTGTCCAGATCAGGTTAAGTGCCTTGATGGAGAGTTGAAGCACAAGTAAGTGCCTGATCTCAAGGGTCAGAGGAAGCCAAAGAGTGAGGCTTTGTATAAGTTGGAGTATGAACAATCCTTGAATCTGCTCAGGCCTCCCCGATCTTCTACAACATTAAGTCGGGTATATGGATGACCTGAGCATCTCAAAATTTTATCCGTATAAGATTTAAGTAATTCCTTGGACTGATGCCTATTTGCTGGAGTATTGTCCATTCCGTTCCCGAGCCAATGCTATGCTGTCTTTGGCATGTTGTTGTGTGCTCTTTAGGCGAGTGGTGGAATTGTATCCATAATTGGGGCCCTACTTGTTATAGTTACAGTAGGTATGACCATACATGTAGTACACGTATATGTGCATTAAATCTCTGTACCACAGAGAAAGAGCTGCAATGAAAGTAATATATCACGTAAATATATACGCTTAAATCCCTTGTCAATTGCTTACACTGTACAAATTCCCAATCAAATAAAGGGTGTGATATGATGGCTGCCAAATGTTTCGGCCCACATGGGGCGCATGAGTGTGCTTGGCATGGGTCTGTGATGCTTAGGTGTGTCTACTCAAGGTGAGGGCAACTCGTTTAGAGACATTTGGATATAATTGCCAAATTTGGGGGAGAACTAACCTAGGATTCTTGAGAAATCTTTCGAATAAGATTTGAGCAAAATCTTTGTAATGAGGCTCAGATTCAAGCGAAATGTACATGATAAGACATGAATAAAACAGAATTTGCTCAATGAATTCGAATATGAAGGTAATGTGTTATTTTCGACTCAGTTAAGAGCATACGTAACTTTTTAAATTAAGTGCCCTTTATTTTTGAGAAATGCATAAATGTGGGCTACTGCGTAGTAGAGACCACAAATTGTGAGCACTATAAAAGTGGTGATTACTTTCAGCAGCTCGTGATAATGCGCAATGATTGTCACTTATAAATGGTACTAGACCAAAGTCTGGCTAGAATTGGATAGCTAATATATATATATATATATATTTACATATATATATATATATATGTTTTTTTTGGTAACCGAGGGTGTTTGGGCCAGCTTGCATACACCTCGACTAATCCCGGAAGCCTTGGAGGCGCCGGGTAAACCCCAGTGGCCAGACTTCCCATGACTCGAACACTAAACCTGTTGGGTGTACCCAAGAATCTTACCACTCGACCACTAGAAATGTGATTGCTAATATTGCTAAGACAATATGGAATTTTTATTATTATCATTATATGAATAATGATGTCATGACTCCATGCTAGGATGAAAACGGAATGTCCACAGATCATGCCTTGCACGAAGCGACTCCTCGCAGAGTTTTAGCAAAAATTAGATCTTAAGGTAGTTCATGACTATTTTTGCATTATACGAGTTGTCATTAGATGATAAGTAAAATAACTGATTGTGCTTGCATGTGCCCAATAATCATTCAAACTGCTTTATGTATAAGTTAAATACAAAGCCAAAATTTGTGCAATACATTTATACACAATAGATGTGTAATCAGTTGGTGATGTATGACATTACGTGATTCAAGGCATGATGGTAGGCTTAGTTTATAAGCTTTCTATTTCTAAGCCACGTTTGGCATTGCCTTAACTGTCAGATTAACTAGGTCAGCAGACTCATCACCATGAATTATATATATAATCCAAACATAAAATAAATAGATAAACATGTAAGGTATGATATAATCTGCCATGGATAGATATAGCCAAATTATATGTAACAATACTTGTAAAAGTATGTGTAAAATACACATGTATGTGTCTTCTTTTATTCATCGGATGGATAGTGATGAAGAAAAAAGTGATTTGGCAGACTTATCTGTTTTGGAAGGTTCAGACGAGTAGTTAATCTGATTTTCCATGGATTTTGCCGGTGGAATACGAATTGCGATGTTGAGTGCCACCGCGATTATATAACTTGAGAGGATACGTAGTTCGTAACCAGCAATTGGGTCTTTATGAATTTGGTGAGAAACGTAGCAACCAAGCGTCGTTCCCACAGACGGCGCCAACTGATGAAGCCAAAATCTACGCGTACCTTGGATTGAGAGTGCACGCGCCTTAGATCTTGATGTGCTCCACAGAATACCTGCAAAACAAGGCAATGGGTGTATACCCAAAGCCTCCTCCGACGATCAAGTTAGACTGATGAACGTGTAGGAGTTTTAGAGGGAAGAATTGTGTACCTTTTTATGAGCTGGAGCTATGTTTATATAGGACTTGAGATTGCATTTTTTAAGGAGCACTACTCCCACTACTCCACTACACAGTAATGGGTTGGACTAAGTCATAACACTACTCCCACTACTCCACTACTTGGTAGTGGGCTGAACTACCCATTATTTGGCCTATAATCGTGGGATTATGTACACCACTCTCTTCTTCTATGATCACTAGCGGGTAGTCATGGGGTTGACCTATTCTTCGGCTCCACTTGTCGATAAATGATTGGGGTGATATTTTTGGGGCATATCAGTTACCTAACTCACTGTGGCAGGAATCGTGATTGCATTTAGCGTATGCAACAAGCCGTTAAACCCCTAGGTTACCCTAGTGGACGAGTGTTGTCTCGTAAGGGTTTGCAGTGAATATACCCACAAAATTCAAAAAAAAATTTAAATGTAAAAATAAAGTAAAATAAAAATCAAGGTAGATTTTCTTCTTTTATAACAGATAAGATTAAATTTGGCAATAAAATGAAATTTCCAAGTATGTAATAATAATGCAACACATATACTCATAGTTTATCAATGGAAGCATTTTTATACTCTTTAAACTTACAGTGTGTACTTGAAAAGTCAAGCAACTGATCTTAATTTCAAAGTTTACATAACTTTTAACAGTCATAAAATTTGTAGTTTTAACTCAAATCTCACTAGGATTTCACTCTTTTATTGAGAAACTCTTAGAAGCCGGTGTAGAGAACATCTCACTTGCTAGGGAAGCAAAGATAGATGAATTGCTTCCATTTTGATGACTCAATATATAGGCATTTGGAGTACAATAAGTCTCATGAAAGAATACTTAGCATTAGAAGAGCGATCTACCGTGAAGAACATCCTTATCACTTAAATTTAAAAATCAATTTTTTTTAAATCATTAGGACTTTGACTGGTAGGTTAGAATTTAAGATGAGTAGGAGATTTGGGGTGTATTTGTTCTAAGCATGTGATTGGAGTGTTTGCGCAATTCATTCCAACCTCTTCTTTCTCTTCTCCTTTTTATCATATGTACATTTTTTTTTTTAGTTTCTCTTTTTTTTTTTTTTGAAATCAACTCCTTTCTTTTTTTACCACTTCTTGCAATATTAATACAGTCCAATCACATACCTGGATATAGAAGTGAGATTTGTACTCCCAGGTGGAGCAAGATATGATTTGGATAGAACTGAGAATAAGGCAATATAAGATGAAGGGAGGTGCATTTGAAAGAAAAGATGGCCTAAATCATTTTCAAAATAGATTGACTTTGTTCATTTAAGTAATTTGGACGTTCTAATGGTAAATCCTGAACGTTCTCTTCTAATGATCAGTCAAAGAAAAATAATGAAACTTAACGAGTGATATGATAAAAAGAATAAAATGAGATTGAAAAGAATAGTAACCCTCATAAAGGAAGATTGTCACAAAAGCTCACTTGGGTTAATTAGTTTCCACTACTTGTCTTTAAACTGCATAGTTTATGCTTACTCATCCATTTAGATTCAGTAAATATTTTCACACTGTTTCAAAAAGATTTAAAGTCTAAAGAGTTTCTAATATTTGAAAATTTTAAAACATGTGACAATGTGTTATATGCTATTAACATACCCAAAATAACATTAACGTGTCAAATTTTATCTTATATAGAGTAAAAGAAAAACTTCTGAAAAATCCTAAGCGCATCCACTAAGTTGAATACATATATGGTGCAACTAGTATCCTCTACACCTATACAAAAGAGGCTACGCAATCCGGAGCGTCCAAGTTGTCATGATTACCCATCCACCTCTAGTAAAAGAGATGGGTCTAGATGTTGGGGTTTCCCACATTGATTGTGGAAGGGGCTGGTGGTCAGTTTATAAGTGTGAGGGAAAGCCTCACCTCATAAGCTAGCTTTTGGGGTTGAGAAGGCCCAAGACCACCCAACACTGGTATCAGAGCCCAGGTTACAACATCTCGGCCCAACAGCCACAAGGGAGAGACTGGTTGATGGTTTACCGACCAAAGGCCCAATGTGTGAGGGGGAGATTGTTGGGGTTTCCCACATTGATTGTGGAAGGGGCTGGTGGTCAGTTTATAAGTGTGCGGGAAAGCCTCACCTCATAAGCTAGCTTTTGGGGTTGAGAAGGCCCAAGACCACCCAACACTAGAATCACTAGCAAGCTAAAACATCAGTAAGAGAGGCTAGGAGATAACTCTGGCTTTACCTAGTTTTTTGCTACCTTTAGGGACATTCACCGCACTAGACATATTTGTTGATGCTTGGATCATGCAAATTACTCCTATCGAACCAGCTAATGAAAGCCAGATGTACACGTAGAATCATTTTAAAGTCTGACCTGGCTGAAAATTATTGTATGTACAAAAACTAAAAAAAAAAAAAATAAGGGATGGGAAAACAAAATTTATTTGGGTATCAAAGGATCCAGTCCTCTTTCTCAACCAAAATTTTCTTTTGTTTTGATTTGAATTGTCTTTTATAGCAGTAGTAAACTTTAAAAGATGTATCATTATGAGCAATTAAACCAGGACATTCTTCTCTATAACAATTCAAACACCATCCTAACCTTTTAGCTTTCTTTTTTATGGCATAAAGGCTAGTGCCAGCAAAGGGTTTCTTCTGCTCAGAAACAAGTGAGCGACCCATTAACGTCTGGTCATCGTCTATTGGATCCATTTTTTATACTCTCAGCCAACAAGAGAGGCTAGACTCAACCCTCCACTCCTTCCAACTATCAACTAAGATCTAATTAAAGAGAGCTTAGAGGGGGTGGGTGGGAAATTCTATTTAAAAACTAAAAATATTTATATATATTAAGAAAAATATATACATTCAAAAACTAAAAAGAATTTTTTTTCTTTTTATTTATTTATTTTTTTAACAAAAAAAAAAAAACTTAAAACACACAAAAGAAAAACTACATTTTTCTATATATATATATAAATAAATAAAACATAAAACTAGAAACTACATTTTTCTCTCTCTTTTTTTTTTTTAGAAAAGTTCAAGACATCGTATCATTACAATAACAATAATAGGAAAATTATGGTATAAACTTCGAAAATCATAAGAGCGGTGACGTGTTCGTCATTCATTCATTTATTTTTTTTTTTTTAATCAAGGACAACGCAGCATTATCATAACAGCAATTAAAAAAATGACAAGGTAAAGTTCAAAATACATAAGACCAATAGCTAGCGCGTCGTCCATTTTTTTGTTTTTACAAAGAAATGGAAAAATATCACCTGTCTCTTGAAAATCTGAAAACCTGGTAGGGCCGTAGATCGAGTGATATTTCCAAGCTTCTTTGGTGCTTGGGTACCTACAACTTATGGATATCATTTTTGTTAAAAATGGAAAAGAGAGAAAATAAAAATCTAAAATAAAAATAAAAATATAAGCTGAATCGGAAAAATAGAGAATAAAATCAAAATCAAGCTTTTCTCTGGATTATAGATCTTACCTTTAGTGATCAGTAGAGTGGATCTTGATTTTGGATCGAAGAAATTTTTTTTAAAAAAATGAGAGATTGAGAGATTGGGGGAAGAGAGTGAGAGAGTTGCAGAGAGTGAGAGAGAGATCGCGGCGAGAGAGTGAGAGGAAGAAGAAAAAGAAAGGAAAATGAGAGATAGGGAAAAGTTTTTAGGGTTCAAAGCCCTATATAAAGTCATTTTCTCTTTTTCAGTGTATCTCTCTGTAGAGAAACTAATTTTTTTTATGAAATAAAGATAAAATAAACAAACAGGTGTTAATCGTGACACCGTCTCCCCCAACTGAGTCTGACATTGTCCTCAATGAGTGAGATGAGAAAAAAAAAGCTAAGGATAACACCTGTAATAAAAAGAAATACAAAAAAAAGACAGAATAATAATAACCAAATTAACTTAAATATATAAAAAGTTTATCTAATTAGGAGTATAGGACTTATGAAAATATAAATACTTTGATACACTATGTCCTATACCAATTATGTTTTAAGCAGCATTATAGTTGGGGTCCTCCAAAGGAATGGACTCCAACTCAGGTTCAAATCCTTCTAAAAATGGCTTTAATCTATGTCCATTAACTTTAAATGTATTTCCATCTTTAGAGTCCTCAACCTCGATAGTTCCATAAGGATTAACATTTTTTACAATATATGGACCAGTCCATCGAGATTTCATCTTTCCTCTAAAAAGATGTAGTCTTGAGTCATAAAATAGAACTTTTCGCGCAGGGGTAAATCTTTTGCACAAAAGATTCTTATTATGATACATTTTAGTTCTTGCTTGATGAATTCGAGCATTATCATATGCGTCTTTACGAATTTCTTCAAGCTCACTTAATTGTAATTTTCTTAAAATTCATCCCTCTTCAATATTACAATTTAAAGTTCTAGTAGCCCAATATGCTTTATGTTCTAATTCTACTGGTAGGTGACAAGCTTTTCCATAGACAAGTCTGTATGGAGACATCCCTAAATGGGTCTTATAAGCAGTTCTATATGCCCACAAAGCATCTGTTAATTTTGAAGACCAGTCTTTACGATTAGAATCAACAATTTTTTCGAGAATATGCTTAATTTGCTTATTAACTAATTCAGCTTGTCCATTTTTTTGTGGATGGTATGCAGTTGACACCTTATGGGTCACTCCATATCTTTTCATTAATTTTTCAAATGGCTTGTTATATACAGAAATGAGTTCCTTGATCACTTATTATTGCTTTTGGAGTTCCAAATCGAGAAAGTATATTATGTTTTAAAAATGCAATAACTGTACGGTGATCATTCTTTCTTGTAGGAATAGCTTCTACCCATTTTGAAACATATTCGACTGCTAATAAAATATATTCATATTGGCAAGATGGAGGAAAAAGTCACATAAAGTCAATACCCCAACAATCAAATATTTCAATTGTTATTATAGGGGTCATTGGCATTTGATTTCTTTTTGTAATACTGCCCAACATTTGACAACGGTTACAAGCTTTACAATATAAATATGAATCTTTAAATAGAGTGGACCAATATAAACCGCTTTGTAAAATTTTCATGGCAGTTATTCGAGATGAAAAATGTCCTCCACAAAAGGACGAATGACACATGAAAAGTACATTTTCGATTTCCTCATTTGGGACGCATTTCCTAATTACCTGATTAGCACAATATTTAAACAGATATGGGTCATCAAAGTAGAAATGCCTAGCAATAGCTAGAAATCTTTTTTTATCTGATGATGACCAATTGTTTGGTATTTTTCCAGTTACTAAATAATTAACAAGATCAGCATACCATGGCAGGGAAGTCACAGAAAATAATTGTTCATCAAGAAAAGAGTCTTGAATAGGTAAGGGTTCACTAGTATTATCTTCAAAAGTGAGGCGGGATAAGTGATCAGCTACCACATTTTCTACTCCTTTTTCGTCTTTGATTATTAAATTAAATTCCTATAGTAGGAGTATCCACCTAATAAGCCTAGGCTTACTGTCTTTCTTTGAAAGAAGATATTTAAGAGCTGAGTGGTCAGTAAAACAGACAATAGGGGAACCAATCAAGTATTGCCTAAATTTATTAAGGACGAATACCACAGCTAGCAATTCTTTTTCAGTAGTTGAGTAGTTCATTTGAGCACTATCCAGAGTTCTACTGGTGTAGTATATAACTGATGCCTTTTTATCCTTTCTCTGCCCTAGGACAGCTCCAATGGCAAAGTCGCTAGCATTACACATTAATTCAAATGGTAAGCTCCAATTAGGAGATTGCATAATAGGTGCAGTAGTGAGATGCTCTTTTAATTGCTCAAAGGAGTTTTGAAGTTCTTTAGTCCATTCAAAAGGTGTGTCTTTGGCCAATAATTGACATAAAGGCCTAGAAATAGTACTAAATTTTTTTATGAATCGGCGATAAAAACCTGCATGTCCTAAGAATGAACGGATGTCTTTTACAGTTTTGGGAATAGGTAAATTAGCTATAAGATCTATTTTGGCTTTGTCTACCTGTATCCCATTTTCAGAAATAATGTGTCCTAAGACAATTCCTTTAGTGACCATAAAATGACATTTTTCCCAATTTAAAACTAAGCTTTTTTCTTCACATCTTTGGAGAACATTCTGAAGATTGCTAAGGCAATCATCATAGGATTCGCCAAAAATTAAAAAATCATCCATAAAAACTTCTAAATTCTTTTCTACCATATCACTGAAAATACTTAGCATACACCTTTGAAAGGTCGCAGGTGCGTTGCAAAGACCAAAGGGCATTCAGCGATAGGCGAAAGTTCAAATGGACATGTGAAAGTAGTTTTTTCCTGATCTTTTGGTGCAATCTCTATTTGATTGTAACCACTATAACCATCTAGAAAACAGTAATACTTATGACACGCTATTCTTTCTAACATTTGATCCATAAAAGGTGAAGGAAAGTGATCCTTACGAGTTACACCATTGAGTTTTCTGTAGTCTATGCATACACGCCATCCAGTAGTGACACGAGTGGGAATTAATTCTCCCTTTGAATTTGGAACAACTGTAATTCCTGCTTTCTTTGGCACAACTTGTGTTGGACTTACCCATTTACTATCGGATATTGAATATATAATGCCCATGTCGAGTAGCTTGAGAACTTCCTTCTTAACTACTTCCCGCATAATAGGATTAAGTCTTCTTTGCATTTCTCTTGAGGTTTTAGCATTATCTTCAAGATATATATTGTGAGTGCATATATTGAAGGGCTTATTCCTTTTAAATCTGCTATACTCCAACCAATGGCACTTTTATGCTTCTGAAGCATACTAATGAGTTTATTTTCTTGACTAGAGTCTAGAAGAGATGATATTATTACGGGCTAAGTATTATTATTATTAAGGAAAGCATATTTAAGCTCTTTAGGGAGTTCTTTTAATTCCAACTGTGGAGTTTGTAAATTAGATGGAAGTGTTAATGTAGTCTTTGGTAGTAAAGGTTCAAAATATGTGGCCCACATTGCTTCTTGAATTATTTATTCTGTTAAATCTTCATTAAAACATACTTGACTCATAAGATGTTCTTGTAGATTATTACTGTCTAGCTTCTGAATAGAGTTATTAATAACAGATTCTACTGGATCATTGTAACAAGTCAAGTTAAAATATTCTCGTGATAGAGATTCAATAGCATGAACGTCTTCAATATTCTCATCTTCTTCTTGATGTTGTGGATTAGAAAAAACTTTAATATTAAAGTCATATTTCCAAATACTACAGTCATCATACCACTGCGGATTCGAATAGTGGCATCAATGGTAGCCAAGAAGGGTCTTCCAAAAATGACTGGTATTTGCACATTAGTATCTAATACTGGTTTTGTATCAAGGATGACAAAATCTACTGGGAAAATAAAATTTTCAACTTTGACAAGAACATCTTCCAGAATTTCTCGCGGGTATTTTGTAGATCTATCAGCAAGTTGTAATACCATGCGAGTAGGCTTTAGCTCACCTAATCCAAGTTCTTGATAAACAGAATAAGGAAGCAAGTTCACACTAGCTCCTAAGTCAAGGAGTGCGTGATTAATTTTGTGATTTCCAATAATACACGATATTGTTGGTGTACCTGGGTCTTTAAATTTTGTTGGTAAATTATGTTGTACGATGGAATTAATTTCTTCAACGAAGTCAGCAGAATACGCATCCTTTCGTACATTTTGCTTACGTTTGACAGTACATAAATCTTTTAAGAATTTTGCATAAGCAGGTACTTGATTAATTGCATCTAAGAGAGGAATATTAATATGCACTTGTTTAAATAATTCTAAATATTCCTGATTCTTATCATTCTGGTGTTTTCTTAAACGTTGTGGATAAGGAATTTGAGGAGAGTATTCAAGAGTTTTCTCTGTTTCTTTTTCCACTGGTAAATCAGATGTTTCATTTTCTTGAGAAATTTGTTGTTTTTCAAGGGTTTCAACTTCAACTTTATTAGTAATTTTATCTTCATCTATTTATTCCTCAATTTCTATCATATTATCTTCCTTATTTGTATGCTCAATTTCTTCTAGAGAAGGTGAAATTTCTTGTCCAACAACCTTACCACTTCTTAGTACAGTTATAGCTTTTACTTGTTCATGTTGATTATTACCAGAAGTTGAGGGATCACCTTGTGGTTGTCCCCTTGGATTAGGTTGTGGTTGGGCAGGAAAAATACCTTTTCCTTTAGAATCATGTTGATTATTAATCCTATCCACAGATGTTTATAGTTTTTCCATGATTTGTATTAATTGTTGCATCATAGACTGTAAAGGCTCTTCTTGCACTTTCTTGTGCGGAGGCACATAAACATTAGAATTTTGCTGTGTATTAGGATATGTATTTTGTGTTTGTTGAAATTGAGGCGGAGGAGGTAAATATTGATTATTTTGAGGAGGTTGATGTTGAGTTTGAAATTGTAGAATACCCTCTTTTGTATACATATGATTTGGAGGATTTCTCTAGTTAGATTGGTATGAATTACCATAGGCATTTTGGGGACCCCTATAATTATTGACAGCGTTTATCTCTGCTGGAGCTGTTTCCTGACAGTTTGAACTATTAGGACATTCATTCGCAGAGTGTCCTAAAGTATGACAGCCGTCACAAAGTTCTCTTTTCTTCTTAGGCGGATTATTTTTTTTTTTTACTGTTATAGCTTCTACTTTACGTGCTAATTCTTCATATTTCAGTGTTAATTCATCTTCTGACTGTAATTGGTATAAACTTTTAGCTTTTTCCGTCCTACCAATTTCTTCTTTTTCCCACTGGGAAGCATTTTCGCTAAGCCAATCAAAATATGATTCAGCTTCGTCGGTAGTTTTACTCAAAAATTCTCCTTGACACATAGTTTCAACTAATTTCTTTGATTTTGGTTCGAATCCTTCATAAAAGAAATTAATTAGACGCCATTTTTCAAATCCATGATGTGGACAAGCTAGTAGGAGATCTTTAAAATGTTCCCAAACTTTAGGGAATGGTTCATTTTCTATTAGTTAATTTTTTTGGATAGAATTTTTTTAGAAAGGCTTCATTCATATCATGCCATGAAGTTATAGATCCAGGACGGAGAGATAAAAGCCAAGCTTTAGCTTTATCTTTTAAAGAAAAAGGAAAAAGTTTAAGACGGATTATTTCAGTAGGACAATTTTGATCAGAGAACGTACTACAAACTTCTTCAAATTTACGAATATGAAGATAAGCACGTTCTGACCCCATTCCATGGAAAGTTGGTAAGAGTGGAATCATGCCTTGTATAAAATGAAAATTTCCTGTATGTCTAGGTAGAGTGATGCAAGAAGAAGTGATGTTTCTTTCTGGGGTAAATAAATCACGTAAATGACCTTGTTCACGTTCCAGTAAAACAAATTGTTGTATATTTTCCCCCTGCTCACTATGAGCATCATCAACGATTCCTTCTGGTCCTACAATTTCTGTCATTATTCTAGGAAATTGTATACTAGATGAATCAGTAGAAATATTAGAATTATGTGGTACTTGATATAAAGCATCAGTAGTATCTAAGGACATAAGAAGTAAGTGAAAACTAACTGATAATAATATTATTATGATTATTATTATTATTATTAGCTAAGTAAAAATAAAACTCTTTTTTTTTATATTTTATTTTTTTAGAAGATAGGTTTATATAAAGATAAACACTAACGTACTTATAAATATATATTTATATATATATTTCACAAGGAAAGAAATTATATATATTTTTTATTTTTTATTTTTCTTATGTTATCATTTTTTTAAAAAGAAAACTAGAATATTTATAAGGTAGAATAGATATATATATATATATATAGATATAGATATAGTGGGAAAAATAGTTTTAAACCTAACTTTTTTATTTATTTATTTTTATTAACCGTTCCCCGGCAACGGCGCCAAAAACTTGACGACATCCTATTGACGCGTTTTCTTATCACACCCAAGTGTAGGTGATCGTACAAGTAATAAAGTTCTGGAAGTCCAGGTCGAACTCACAGGGAACGGAATAAAATTTTATAAAGTTAGGCAGATAACTATTTTGTCACGTAAAAGAAAATAAAAGATGATGGATTTTTGTAGGGTTTTACTAAACTACTAATTTTATATTTTTGCAATAAAAGTAATTAAGGCTATTTTTTTCTTAACAGTTTATGAAAAGATTTTAATAGTGCAAAATAAATTAACTAAGATACTAGTAAGAAAAGGAATAAAAATAAATAAAAGCTAAATTTTTGTGAGATAAACTTTTTAGATTTAATAATAGCGAAAGATGGAAATAATACAGATATTTAAGCAAAACTATTATAAAACAGGAAATATTAATTAACTAGGGGAAAATGATTTAAAGGAATTGGGAATATGCAAACCAACACTAGATCCCACAACTTTGTGTATTTGAAAAGCATTTGGCATTTAAGACCGCAGAGTCATTCTTTATTTAAAAATAAACTTTCACTAGTCAGGGTCATATCAAGTGTGTCAGGTTTAATATGAAACAACGTCGTTTGGTTTAAAGAAAAATAAAAAGGCAATTGGGCAGTAGCCAGGTTCGAACCGTGCCCCGCCGCGGACGTGGGTTATTCAGCGTCCAGTCCCCACCACTCTGCCACTACACAATTGCCTATCCATTATTGGATAGAAATATATATAAACACATATTTGAAATATTAACTTTGTCATATGAGTTGTTTGAGTATGCTAGGTGTTTTTTTATGACAAAAGGCATAATTTGACAATCCACATAATTAGGCGTTTTATTTCAAATATGTAATCTTTTGAGCCTAATATAGCCATGGTATATAAACATGTCAAATGGTCATAAACTATAGATATATAGATATTTTTGGCCATAAATGGAAAAACAACCCATCAAGATAAATTTGCCCATTTAAGATTAGTGCATAGAAGTTGTGGTATCTAAGTTTTTATTACATATCCCCAATTAAAGTTTTAGCCTACCATTTTGGAATTGAAACTGTCTTCAAAATAAAAATAAAAGATAAATTAAATAGATGCACGCACGCAATCACCGTCCAATTAAAATTAAAGTTGTAAAATCAAGGTAAGGGTGAAAACTAATATTATATATTATTTTCTTTACTTAACATGAGCTGGGGTTGAATTTGTGGAATCTGCAAAATAGCAAAGTTTAGTACAACTAGGCTAATAAAATATACATAAATGGAAATACTGAATTAATAATAAAATACTAAACCTTTGACTTTGGATTCTTGTGGGGTCACAGTGGTTGAACTCCAAGAACACAAATAAGGTCAAACCAAATCCTTATCTACTTTTGGAGTGAGATATGAATATGGTGTGCTTAGGGTGTTGGTAGGTGATTACAACAACTACGTGGCTAAGAAATATGATATTTACTTGCAAAATCTGTCTTCTAGTGAATAAAAATATTGCTATAAAAACTGAAAATTTGGAGTTTCTAACTATTTTAGGGGGCAACTATAAGTACTACTAGACTAGAAATATTAAATTTAATTTTAAATAGGAATATTTTACTACTACTAATTGACAAAGGTCATACAAGAAAACAAATATTTTAAATTTAAGAAGTACAGTACATAAAGTTTTGCTACATAGTTTTTGAACATGAAATCATCAATTACATAAAAGTAAAATTTTACAACTACTAGAACTAGAAAAGGCAAAGAAAAACTAAAGTTTCCTATTTCTAGGGACAATATAAAGTGCTCACATAATAACCTCCCCTAAACTATTCTCTCCCAAACAGTGATTGTGAAGCTGTGTTTGTTGTGTCTTGAGTTGTGTCTTCTCCTTTCCTTTTATAGACGAACTGCAATGAAAATTCATCATCCTATTCGTTACTGAACAGGGCTGAATGAGATGTGCGTCCCATTTTTCTTCTCTACGTCTATTATTTTCAAACCCTGTGTCAGTCCTTCTTTGAATTATCTGGAGAGAGAGAGAGAGAGAGAGAGAGAGAGAGAGAGAGAGAGAGAGAGAGAGAGAATAGAGAAAAAGAGATAGAAAACAGACGAAATACATGTAGATGTCACTTTCTAGGAAAAAAATGCTTACCATTTTTTCTTCCTTTTTGTCTGTTTCTTATCTATTGTCTTTGTTTTGTGATTGTTTGATTTATTTCAATTGTTTATTATTTTCATTTGTTTGGTTTTACAGAACTTGCACTATGCAAGTTTGACTAAATTTATATAAGGAATGCTTCAGTGTGGTTGTTACTTCTTTCCTTCCCTTTATTTCACTTCATTTTTACCTAAACATATAAAATGTGTAAAAACAAATAATTACATGCATTTGAGTGACATCACCGATAAATTATATTAATTCAAATATGCATGTACAACTAGAAGTTTTGGGGATTAAATGAGCACAATGTCTATTATATTGGCACATAAATGTGCAATATTCAGTGTTCGTCACCAAGCTAATAACGTACCCATTAAGGGATCAAGTCAAGTCATCACGTAGTTCAAAGTAAACTAACAATTTTTTCTCATTTTCTTTTCTTTTTGTAGGCTGACACAGTTTATACTCATGTGGGCCAGGAGCAACATGCAGTTTCAATCTTGAGTGTTAAGGGGCACTTTTGTTTTGTTTGTTTTAAGACAGCTTATGCTTATGCCAAGAATTATGTGTTTGATTGAAGACAATTTTAAAGCTACTGTGAAAAAATATCTTGCCAATTTTGACTTGTGGTAGAAGCTCTATAGATAGTTTTGGATCGTGTTAAGAAGCACCTTTGACAGTTTTGGCTCGTATCAAGGAGCACTTTTTGATAATTTTGACTCGTATCAAGGAGCACTTTTGAAAGTTTTTTCTCATATCAAGGAGCACTTTTGAAAGTTTTTTCCGTATCAAGGAGCACTTATTTATTCGATCTCATTGGTAGTGCATAATTAAAGGGCTTATTAAGATTATTCTTGGATCATAGATCTTCACAACATATGAAGCTGTAAAGGCTTTAAAGAGGGCCAGTGGCTTGATCTCGAACAAAGAACAATTAATCGTTCTTGGATCTATTGAAGAAAAGAATAAAAGAGCTTGATTTTTGGTCTTCAAATATGAAGAATGACAGATATTTGTTGCTTGTTATTCTTCAGAAAGGCTTGCATTTTTGATGATTTGAATATCTGGGAGTTCTCAATTTTGTGGAGAAGAATCAGTCTTTTGAAAAGATAACAGTCCTTAAATTTTTGGACATTGTATTGAAAGGCATCTTGAAAGGTATTTCCACTTCAGAGATGTTGTTTAGATTCTTATATTGCGAACTTTCGTACTTGAGCATTTTGAGGCTTAAATACAAAGTTGAATTTCTTTTAGCAAGTAAATGGGGCGCTTCTTCTTTGTCCCCAGTCAAGGTGAGAAAAGTGTGGACAAATTGTTCTAATAACCCATCGAAAGGCTTCTTGTGGTAAGCGAATCTCCAAATGCATCTACTTTTGATTGCTCATTTTCATTTTCTTCTTGATTTATGATATCAGGATCTCCATATACATCTTCTTTTGATTACCTGCTTTCATTTTCTTCTTGATTTATGATGCTAGGATCTTTACTTCCATTGTTTTGTATGCTGAGCTCCATGTCATGGGCTCGAGTTGCTAATTCTTCAAAGTTTCGAGGCTTGACTCCTTGAAGGATTTAGGAGAGTTTCCAATGCATACCTTGGATACACATCTCTATTGCAGAAATCTCTGATAGTCTATCTTTACACTCAAGGCTAAGTGTACACCATCGATTGATGTAGTAAATGACTAGCTCATCCTTCATTTGTCTAGCGTTTGTGAGTTAAAACATACTTACAATACAACAGGTACTGCAGAAGCGGTTGAGAAACTCATGCTCCATTTATTTCCAATTATCAATTGATTCAGGCTGTAAGTCAGTATACCAGTCAAAGGCACTTTCCTTTAGTGAGCGAACAAATTGTTTGACAAGGAGATCGTCCTCAGTGCCAGCATCATTGCAAGTTTATACCAAATGTGCAACATGTTGTTTTGGATTACTTCTTCAATCAAACTGCTGAAACTTGGGAGGTTAGTATTTGCTTGGCATTCGTATCCAATCAATCCACTTTGAGTAGGGCTTGGAATACATGAGTGAATGTTGTGATGGCCCTCCAAATTTTGCTATGATGGTATCTGCTATCATTTCTTGCAGTTGCTTGACTGAAAGCAAAGCCACTGAATTCGATTTTGTTGATTGATTCATTAATTTCATTGTGATAGACTTTTGTGGAGTCATCTCGGCATTCTTAGCTTGGTGAGAGAATGTAGGAGGATGGAATGGATCTTGGCTTGACCCACTAACTTGTTGTACTTCCAACACATCCATAAGTTTAGCAATCTGGAGATCCTTTTCTTCCACCGTTCTCTTCAGATCTTCAATCTCTTGATGCATCTGAGCCAGTTGTTCATCTAGTGCAATAGTCATAAAAGAAGACATGGCAATAGAAGCTTTGGATGTAGGGGAATGACTATACCTATAAGAAACATCTTTCTTTGCATCACCAAAAGATGGAGCGTGATTTGGAACTTGAAAATTCATCTGAGATAGAACAAGTAAACTCATCTCCAGGATACGAATGATCCACAATAGATGGTGATTTTTCCGCAACACTCTTCCTTAATTAATTTAGGGTGATGATCGATGGCCTTTCGGAGTTTCTTCTAATTAGTTTTGATGCAAATGCGTCAACAGATTGCGATTAAAAACCTAGTTGGATTGAAGCTTTAGATCTGCTACGAGTCACATCAATGATCGAAACTTCGTTGCTACACATTGATTCATCTTCAAAACCATAGAGATCGACTAGATCTGATGTTGAAATAAAGGAGAATGAGATAAGGGGCAAAGTTAATCCCACCGGGCGTGCCATAAATTTGTAAGCAACAAATTTGAAGTCAAAAAATCAAGCGACTGAAACTACAAACAAACAATCAAAATACATAATTTTGTTAATCAAGAAAAAGTGGTTACAAACTTTGTTTTTTTTTATTCTTTACAAAAGAATAAACCCCTGATTCTATCTCATTGACGTGTCTTCAATCCGAGGGCTAAAATAGCGTATTCTTGAATGAAGTTGTGGATATATCCTCCTGCGATGCTTTTGGTGGTCAAAAAGAGGAGAGATCAATGTAGACAGGATCAGACTGCCGAAGAGTTGATGTATTTATCTGAAGGAATCGTAGAGAGCGCCTTTGGTGATGCTCTTACTTGAATTGATCAAATGATTTGTTGAAGATAGTTGCTATTCTCTAGTTGCATGTAGAGAATAACGAATTTGTAGCTTGAGAGCTTGAAAGAGTTGAGTTCTATGTGGATATGATTTGACCGTCAAAGAGTTGATGCTCTTACCCGAAGGAACCGTAGAGAACGACTGTGGTGATGCTTCTCTGTGAATTGATCGAATGGTTTTGTTGAAGATCTAGGCTCTTCTTTCATATAGAGAATAACAGATCTAATGTCATGCCCCGACGTAGCATAAATATGGAAAGCATTTAATTTCCTTTATGGACCCTTAGGTCACGACAGTTTAAAGGATCAATTCCGTCCCAAACGTCGAACAAAAAAAATATGAATCAGAGTAGAGCAATCAAGGCTTACAAAAATTTTCCAAATTAATAATTATTACAGCACGAGGTTAACTAAAGGCACAACCCACCTTGTAATAAAATAATATCTAATATATATTACAGCTATCCTATAGTACAAATCCGGTTCATAACTTAAAACATAAAATGATAATTTCCTCTTCAGGTGGTTGTTCTCAGTTCGCATAATCATATGGTCCATCATGACCATAACCTGAAAAGCCTAGACACGAATGTCTAGGGTGCATCAACACCGTCAGCTTATTGAAGCTGTTGAGTATTAAAACCATATGCTCGAATGTCAAACATACTCATTTACTATTTTCCATTTTACAATTTCATAAATCAACGGGTTAACCATAGTAATGAATTCAATTTATAAAACAGTAAGGATAATATTAAAATCTTCAATTCATATAAACATGTGACCATGCATGAGAACAATGCAACCATTCTCATCTCACCGACTCTTTTCTCTCGACAATACCATACCAAACTCTCTCACTCTCGTATCTTTGAAACACTAAGATGACCACACTTGAGTATGGGGTACCAGGGAGTGTCCAGTTTGCCTCACACTTTAGTACGGGGTACCAGGGAGTGTCCAATGCCTCACACTTTGACCATACCATGCATGTCAGGGAGTGTCTAGTAGGCCACACTTTAGCACTACCATGGGTGCCAGAGAATGTCCATGTCGACGTCACACACTTTAGCGCTACCATAGGCGCCAGGGAGTGTCCAATTTTGTCACCGTCATACTTCAAAGATACTCTAGCTACAATATCGTAACATCACACTTTGGTACGCCAATACCAAGGAGTGTTCACACACCATTTCAACCACATACGCTTTTCCACACTAACCACTACTCACCATGCATGTACAACTAACTCCACATGAATGACATGTAACTATAAGCAGAAATGTAAACAACTGGGAAACAAGAACAACGTTAAATAAGTCGTAGGTTATTACTTTCGTAAACCAAACATAAGAAATAGGATCATGATTTAGTATAATTCCCCAAACAACCTTAACAGCCTTTAAAAGTTAATCCAAGCAGCCCCTTAACAGAAAAACAGACAAAAGCTAAAAACTGCTAGGTCGCGCGCGAGCCGCTCGCGCGATATTCCCATTATTCGAATTTCTTATAAAACTTTTCTAACTGTCAGAAAACACAAAGATCGCGTGAGCGGGCCACTTGTGCGAGGAATCGCTCGCGTGGGTCGCTTGCACAATCGTGCGCGCGAGGTGAAGCTGAGACTTCATCTTCCTCGTTGGTTTCCCCTGTTTCAGTTTCTTAAGGGGTCTTTTGATCCATTTTCGAATATAAAAGTATATATGACAACTAATATATGAATCTCTTTATTTTTCTGCAAGGATTAAGAATATACGATTAATTTAACATGAATCAATCCGTAGCTCTCGGATTTTATGAAAATCTGAGAGATGACAAAACTTCAATCCTAATATACTTTCTCCTATGAATGAATTAAGCTCTAATACTTTAAAAATAGCATATATATATCATGTAATCTTTCATAATTATCTATAAAAATCGATTTTGGTTAAGGTTGAAAAATCTTGATTTTCAAGCTATGGAGTTTCAAACGTTAAATAATAAATGTGACTTATAATGCTAACAATACAAAACAGTAATTTAGAATTGAATTGCATTCAAAGTGAGTTTGTAATAATCACTGCACTAAGGGAATGGAGAATTTGTTGAGAAAGAACAAGAATAAGAACACCCAAAATTTTGGCTATGTCTCTCTCTCTAAGATTATGAAATTCTCTTCTCTGAACTCTCTCTGGATATCCTTTGATTGCAACCCAAATTGTGTGTGTAATGGAGAGTGAGATGTGTTATATGGATTTTGTAAACTTGGCCACCAAGTTTATTTCTACACACTCAACAAATTGCAATTTTCTTGATTCTTTAATTCACAACATATAAGAATACGTATAAAAGACTGTATTAACTCTACAGTTAATCTAAGGGTCAATTATAGATGTATAGGGGTCAAAATAGAAGGGTTTGGGTAACTTGCTAATAGGCACAAGCTTAACACATGCAGATAGTACATTGCCAAACATGGCACATGCTAGTTGTCTAGGAATTAATATAAGTGTTTGGGAACACAACTTAAAGCACTAAGTTAATGCACACACAAAATGCATTCCCAAACAAAGCCTAATCAATCATTAGTTTCCATAAATGGAAAATAAAGCAAATTTCTAATCTAGCTTTATGTCAATTCCAAAATATGTGGAAGTTTAACGTGGCGCGGACAACTTTGAACATAAACTGGTATTTTCGCGGTGCGGTGATCACCATAAAAATACAGAAAATTCATTTTAATGTGGGAAATAATTTTCTGGTTTTATAAACATACTGATTGAGTCAAAAGTAAATATTTCCACCGTTTTAAAATATAGATTAAATATGAAAATGCTAATTTAAAATTAAATAAAATGCAGGTTGTTACATCCTTCATCCCTTAAACAGGATTTTGTCCCTGAAATCAAGACTAACTAGTCATGAAACAACTCCGGATACTTCTTCCTCATACCGGCTTCGACTTCCCACGAGGCTTCATTCTCGTCATGGTGGTTCCACTGAACCTTTACCAACATAATGTCCTTATTCCTTAACTTCCTGATACTCTGATCCCGTTTTTTTCATGGGCCTCTCCTTATAAGAAACGTTATGACTCGTCTTAATATCGTTAAAGCTAACCACATGTGAGGGGTCTCGTATGTACTTCCTCAGTAAACTAACATGGAATACATTGTGAACCCCAGCCATCTTTGTTGGTAATGTGAGTCGATAAGCCACTTTCCCAACACGATCCAGAATTTTGAATGGTCCAATGAAACGCGAGTCTAATTTCCCTTTCTTGAGACCAAAACGTACCACTCCTCGAGTCGGTGAGACCTTAAGAAGTTCGTGATCTCCAACACTGAATTCCAAATCCTTCTGGCATCGATCGACATAACTCTTATACCTGCTCTGAGCAGTTCTCATCCTTTCCTTGACTAAGGAAATTTTCTCGTTGGTTTCTCTAACCAAATCTGGTCCCAACAATTCCGTATCTCCAACATCTGCCCATCACAATAGAGAATGACATGGTCGTCCGTACAATGCTTCGAACGGAGCCATCTCAATACTTGTGTGATAAATATTGTTATAGGCGAATTCAACCAACGACAAGTGTGTTTCCCAAGATTCTTCAAAATCAATCACACAAGCTCTAAGCATATCTTCCATGATCTAATTAAAATGCTCAGTTTGCCCATCTGTTTGAGGGTGATAAGCAGTACTCATTTTCAACGAGGTTCCCATGGCTTCTTGCAGACTTTCCCAAAATCCAAAAGTAAAACGTGCGTCGCGGTCTAAAACCATTGATACATGTGCACCGTGAAGTCGCACAACTTGTATGTACATCCAGCTCATCTTTTCTATCGGGTATATCATACTGTAAGCAATGAAATGAGCCGATTTAGTCAATTCGTCACGGTGTGACTATTTTAGAGAATCCCTCGATAAATCTCTGGTAATGACTTGCGAGTTCAAGGAAACTCCTAAATTCAGTAGGGTTGCTCAATTTAACCCAATTTGATACAGCATCTATCTTGGAAAACTCCACAGAAATTCCTTGAGATGATACCTTGTGTCCCAAAAATTTCACTTCTTGTAACCATAACTCACACTTACTGAAATTTGCATACAAGTGGTGGTCCTTGAGTGTCTGCATTGTAATCCGTAGGTGTTCCTCATGTTCTTCTTTTGACTTAGAATAGATCAAGATATCATCTACGAAGACGATGACAAACTGATCCAAATAAGGCTTGAACACTCTGTTCATCAAATCCATGAACACTGCTGGGGCATTCGTCATTCCAGACGGCATCACCAAAAACTCATAGTGACCATATCGGGTTCTGAAAGCAGTCTTAGGTATATCATCCTTCCGTGCCCTTAATTGATGATATCCCGACCGTAGGTCTATCTTAGAAAATGTTGTAGCTCCCTGTAGTTGATTAAACAAATCATCGGTCCGAGGTAAGGAATACTTGTTCTTGATAGTTACTCGGTTAAATTCTCTATGATCAATACATAATCGAAGTGTCCCATCCTTCTTCTTCACGAATAACACTGGTGCTCCACAAGGTGATGTACTTGGATGTACAAAACCGAGATTCTTGAGCTCTTGAACTTGTTCCTTCAATTCCAATAGTTCGGCGGGGGCTATTGTGTAGAGAACCTTAGTGATCGAAGTGGTACCTGGTATAAGGTCAATATAGAACTCTATACTTCTCTCACGCAGTAATCCAGAAACGTCTTGGAATACTTCCTCAAAGTCCTTGACTACAGGTATAGATGATGCTGTCAACTCTATATTGACGATTTTGATGTTCGCTAAGCACCTCATGAGGAACATATCTCCTGAAGGGTTACATTGGAAATCAAAGGATTGATTCCCATTATCGGAGAATGTAATTCTCTTCCTCGCACAATCCAACTTTGTTTGATTCTGAGAGAGCCAATCCATTCCTAGGATTATGTCAAACACCTTCATCGATAGGACAATCAGCCTTACAGGGATCACATGGTCTCCTAGTCGTAAGGATAATCCTGGCACATGTGTCCTAACTTGACTGTGGCTCCTAATGCTAAGGTTGCCCTCAAAGCTTTATCTAAACGATGAGGTAGGATACCTAATCTCTTAATAGTCTTAGCAGATAAGAATAAAAGTACAGCACCCGTATCAAATAGAACTTTAATATGGGAGTTAAATAGAGTTAGTATACCTTCTACTGCTTACTGATCAGGCTGAGCTTCTTCATAATTCCCCTCTTCATACATAGTCACATCATATCCAGCGGCATCAGGAATAACAACATTCAAGCGAATATGACCTTGTTGACTATAAGTCACCTACTTAGGAGTAGTGCAGAACTTGCTGATGTGACCTGGTTCACCACAGTTATAACAAACTATGCCTTGCTGAGTAACACTCCTCAGTGCCTTACAGAATCGAGCCAGACGACCAAGATTACCACAGTTAAAGCATTTACTAGCACTAATACCTTCTCCCACTCAAGGCTGAGTTGGATAGGTATTTGTCTGGGGTTTCTTGGTTCCATCAAAATTCCTCTTCTGCCCTTGGCTATGATACATTGGCGGCTTATTTCCAAAATTAACCCTCTGAGGTGGCCGAAAATCAAATTGCTTACGGTTTACCCGAGCGTCTTCTTCGAGATTAGTAGCCAAGCCAACAAGTCCCTCGAAAGACTTGTCTAGACGACTGAGAGTCAGAAAGCTAATTTGTGGAGTCAACCCTTGGTTATATTTATGTATCTTTTTCTCTTCTGTATCAACCAGGTGGGGAGCGAACCGAGACAGCCTTTCAAACTGTGTGGTGTACTCTTGTACCGATTTAGTCCCTTGGGTCAAATCCATGAACTCTTTCTCCCTTTTGGGTCTCTCAGTAGACATGAAATATTTGTCCAAAAATCTCCCTTTGAATGCAGTCCAAGTCATTCCCATAGCAGCATCGTTTTCAATAGTGGCTATCATCGAGTCCCACCAATCTGCGGTGGCATCGATTAATTAGAAGGTAGCTAACCTCCTCTTATCCATTTCATTGCATTGAACGGCTTCGAACAAATGGTCCATTTGTCTTAACCATTGTTCGGCTTTCCAAGGCTCTGAAGTACCCGCAAACTATTCTGGCCTCAGTGCTTGGAATCTCTCCAGCAGTTTATCCCTAGTTTGACGGTCTCGTCAGTTTTGATTCTTATTATTGTTCCTCTCCAAGCGCCTGACAAAAGCTTCAAATATTCCCGTGGGATCGGCAACTAAAGGTGCCTCCTCAATTAGATTCCTATTCCTTCTTGGTCTCCCAACCATTCTAAATGTATGCCAATGATAAAAGAATGAGAAACATGAAGGAAGCATATACGAAGCAGTAATATAAATCAGTTTAAATAATAACAATAACAAAAGAACATTCTCTCTATATATATAACTTCTCGTCAAGTAAATACAAAAAGCGTGTATGATTAGA
Source organism: Hydrangea macrophylla (assembly GCA_033977485.1). NCBI lineage: Eukaryota > Viridiplantae > Streptophyta > Magnoliopsida > Cornales > Hydrangeaceae > Hydrangea > Hydrangea macrophylla. The sequence continues at coordinate 40,143,330 of CM066990.1, forward strand.
TCAGTGCCTACCCTATCTGTATGGGTTAGGATGTACATCGTCCATGCAAGAGTTAATGCCAAAAATGGGGTCATTGCCCTATACTCGAATGCATATAAATACAGTTGCAAATGGAGATAGATCTACTAGTCAATATAGTTAATATGCATAAGGTCATATCTAAAACATCAATTATATCCATAGGCGGCTATGAGCAAATCCAGTGAGTCGACTGGGCAAAATTGCTGAACATGAAAGGCGCCCACCGCATCAAAATCACAGCTCTGAGAGGTCGACGATGAAGCAGGCTCTGGGGCATCTGCCTCAACTGACATCACCTCGGGTAAGACTAGTGATTTGAGGTGAAAAGTGCATATTTATAGTGTATTATATGGTCCTTTATGCATATTTTTATCCCCAAAGTCTCTATATTTAGGTACATTCTAATAACCATATTCTTTTTATTGTGTTAATGCTAAAACATATGTTTATGCGTTGTTTTATAGGTATTAGAATGTAAATCAATGAAGTGAAGCTAAAGAAAAGTGATTCTGGTGAAGAGAATAACGAAAGTAGCTGAGAAAACGCCAATTTTGACAATGAAGACTTTCAGTTTGAGGTTCGAGTGAAAAGTTATGGCTATTCTCCCATCGGTGCGCAGAGTTGTGAAAATCAGAGAGTTTAAGGGCTTGAGGAAAGTTCGATTGATCGAACCTTCGATCGATCGAACTAAGCTCGATCGATTGAGCTTTAATTTCTTCCAAAAGTTGTGTAAACTCTGCAGGAACCCTATAAATAAGTCGTTTTGACATCAGACGAAAGGAGGACGCTCCAAAACGCAAAAAATAGCAGTTTAGGGTAGTTTTAGGGTTAGATTAGGATTAGATTAGGTTAGATTCTTAGTTTTCTTCCTCTTTTCCATTGTTATATTGAAGATTATTGAAGATTCAAGTTGGTTTCATGTTTATTACAAGTTATATTCAGATTATTCCAGGTTTGTCTTTTCCTTTTCTTTATTTGATTGTTTGTTAATCTAGCTATTATGATTACTCTAGTTTGTTATTCCTGTATTAGTTTAATCATGTTTTCATAGTTTAGACGTTGGAAATATATGATGAAATATTGATTCTTAGCCTCTGCCATGTATGATATAGAAAACCTGGGCTCGATCGATCGAACCCGAGCCATAGTCAAGCGATCAAAGGCATTTCGATCGATTAAAGGATGAGGCTGTCCGATCGATTGAGAGCGCTTCGATCGATCAAACATGTTAATTCCTAAGATGATTCTTTTAAGTATTCCATGACTTTCTGTTTAGAAATCTGTTATGAAATTGTCCCTATAAGCTCAGTTTGTCACAACAGTTTTTAGAACTTGAAGCCTTAAGGCTATTTTCTTCAATAACTTTTGAAAACCACTTTGAATGCTAATACCATTTAGAGTGCAAGTAATAACCATTGTTTTAAACCATCTTCCAAGTATTTTAAATCAATTGTGATGATATAGTCCCGGTCATGAAAGGGCTATTGATTCTATATATTTAGAAAAAATACGGAATAGTGAAGAGGAATAAACTCCACAGAACATTAATGAGTATGCATGGTAGATGGTTAGGATCAATGTGGATTCTCGTATTTCCAACACCTTTAAATTATTTGTTTCATTAGCTATGTTTCTATAAGCTTTAGTTTATTATTTAGTTTAATTTAATTAATTAGGATTTGTTAGTACACCTCCACCCGTATATTGATATTTTCTTTTCTTTAGGTTGTAACTTAGTATATATATATTCTTCCTAATCCTTCCTTGTGGGATCGACCTGGACTTATCCAGTAGTACTTGCACAATCACCTACACTTGGGTGTTGCACAAGAGCGCACAGCTTTCTAGTCGTGTCAAGTATTTGGCGCCGTTGCCGGGGAAGGCAACTAGGTTAAGATTTTACTAAGTTATTTCCAATTTTTCTTACTTTTCAAAAAAATAATAAAAAAGTAAAATTAAATAAAAAATATTAAATAAATAAAACTTTTGGACTTTTTCTCTCACAAGATAAAAAAATAAAAAAATAAAATTTCTTTTGTTTAAAAATTTTGGGTGAATGTGTCTTATCCATATTACCCTCTGATGATGCCGAAAATTGGTAAAGGTAATTTAGACAGAAAATAAAGCCACAAAAAGATTTGTGTGTGGTTCGGTCCCGTTAACGAGGTGACCTACGTCCACGGGTGCGTCTGTGCGCGTCTCACTAGCAGATCACCGGCGGGCCTGGTGAGCCAACAATGGTGGGTAGCACTACCAGTAATACCGGCCGGGTGTATGCGTATATGGTGGTGAGTTCTCTGAGGTGTGTTTGTATGCTCGGAGAGTTGATATTCGGATCCCCTTTGAGAGGGCAGGTGGGCTCTTTTATAGGTGCAAGAGTCCACCCTTACATGGTAAGTTTATCAGATTAGGAAGTGTAATCTAATTGCAATGGATGTGTACAATGTTTGGAAAGTTTCCTAAGTGGTTTAGGAAACCACTGATTCCTTTTGATAGAGTCACGGCTGTATAAGGAAACAGTATTGAAACATAACTGACGCCGCATCTCTCGGGACCTCACCACGACCGACCGGGTATCCCGGTCGGCAATAACAGGACACCTCGAGAGCGTGGGCTCCACGGCGTAAATCCGGTCTTCCCAGGCTATTGGCTGAACACGTGGCGGTTGAACAATTAGGGAATATTTCTCGACATATCAGCTGCCCCCCATTTTCAAAACTGAGATGGCACCTTGTCAGATGAGATTTGAAAATTAAGAACGCATCTCATGAACCGGCCGGGAAAGGACCGGGACCCTCGTCGGAACGGGACCGGCGTGGAACGACCCGGCGGTATGTCCATCCGAGCGGTGATTCCGCAGGACCGGGCGTCCCGCTGCCATAGGCATGCTGGTTACTGATTTGGTTCGGACCCAAAGCAGCCGGTTGAGAGGTAACTGAATCGTCCAGGTGGCAACTAGACCATCACGTCGCGTATTCAATGCTCACGCTTTCTGAGGCGACGCCCCACGTGCCCGAAATGACAGTTTCGGCGGGAGAGTATGTGAGCCATCCGATCAAGCTGCATCCTAACCGTTCGTGCTGCCTATATAAGGAGCACCTGTTCAACCTTGCTTCTTACCGCAATTCATCAACTAAATCGCCTGAGCAAAGCACTCTGAGCTCCCTCTTCTCTGCCGTCTTCGTTTCCCAAACTTTCACCTTCATCAAATGGCTTCGCGCATTGACCTGTCGTCAAATGAAGGGCTTAGAGCGTTCCGGGAGGATTGTCAAATCCCGGACGACGTAATGGTTCGTCCGTTCGTTGAGGGGGAGGAGATAGCCCTTCCCTTCGTCCTCATCAGCAGTTATCTGCTGCTCATCGTAGGATTGCGCTTTCCCCTTCCGGTCTCCTTTTGCGACTTGCTTGAGGGGTTGCGCATCCCTCTCCATAAGTGCCGCCCAAACGTTGCCCGCCTCCTATGGGGTATATCAGCGCTGAATAAGCGACTGGGACTGCTCCTCTGGCCTGCTGACGTCGCGAGGTGCTATATATTGGGCATTGACAACAGAGGCCCCTACTTCCGCCCTAGGACCGAGGGAAAGGATCTTGTCCGAGGCTTGGACTTTCCGAACAAGACCTGGCAGCGGTACCCTTGGGTTGTGGTTGCCGGCAACTGGTTGGAGGACGCCGTTCTCTGTCCTCCGGCAGCTTTTGACCCCGATCTCTGCAAGCAAGCTTTCGCCGCCCTCCGTGGGATCGCCCCTACCGCTGATGACACGGAAGCGCTTGACCAGGCTATTGATGCCGGCATGTCGTTCTCTTATCTGGCAGGGAGACCTGCAGAGAACACGGGTGCCGAACCCTCTTCTGCAACTCCTACCGTTGTGGCTTCTGGGTCGCGCCACTATACCCGATCTATGGCGACCAGGGCGCGCCCCGCCGGCAGGACGGGCTTGTCCGAGGGACCGGTCACCTTGTCCACCAGCAGTGATTCCTCCTCCTCTGAGGGCACAAGCCCACCACCAGGCCCATCCAAGAAGGGCAAGGAGAAAGAAGTTAAGGAAGAGCCTCAGCCCCAACCGAAAAGGAGCCGGTCAGAGGCATCCCCCTCTCTTGTGAACATGGAGAACCGTTTGCAGGAGGCGGAGAAGATGGGCGCCGAGCTGCAGCTGGACTCGGCCCTTCGGGGGGTTGACGTTCATGCCCTGGAGCTCGCCGTAGAGGGGCTGGTGGCGAAGGTGGCGGCCTTGGAAGAGGAGGTCAAGGCGTTGAAAGGCCAAGGACCTTGAAGGCATTTTTTTTCTTTTTTTTTTTTTTTTTTTCGGGAAGGCTATTATAACTTCCCCCGGCTTCTGTATAGTTCTCCCTTTATAGCAATAAAAGGTCCATGAGGCCAACTTTTTGCTTTCAACGTGCCCCTTTTAACTGTTTATCAATTCTGCACCATACCGGGCGGTTGATATTCGACCGGCTTATGATTGCGCCCGGGTTGTGACTGCTCGGGCCCGGACCACTGCTATCCTGTACCAATCATCAGTTAGGTTTAGATCCCAACAAGTGGAGACGTGGTCGTAACTGAAACGTCTGCAGAGTAACGGGAACGTCTTTTCACGCATTTAATGTGCGCGCCTTTTGAGGCGACTCCCCACGTGACCGAAGCGATGGTTTGGGCGGGAAATATTCTGGACTGCTAGATCTGTTCTGATCTGGGCCGTTCAGAGCCTTTATATATGGCACGCTCGCCTCATTTCGTGCATCCTTGGTCTTCTGTTTTCAGCTTTTCATTTCCTCTTGCATCCGTCCTCTTTTTCTTTTTTCAGAGTGAGGCTGGAGAGAACAAATCTGGTGAGGTTCGAGCGGGAGTGGGATTTCTTTCTTCTGAGATTCTGTGCATTTTTCAAATCGGGTGGAACTCTAAGTCATCTTGATCGAGCGGGTGTTTCTTGCGCTGCTTTGAGAGAGTGCTACTTGGTGCTGAGGAGCATCTACTCATTACCATTCAGGTTAGTGACCCTGTCCCCCCTGTATATCAGGTTTGGGGTTTCCGATCCATTTGCGGGTCATAGTTTGCGTCAGTTCCTTCCCGTTGGAGAGCCAGGGATGGAACACTCCGGCTTCAACTCTGCGTCGAGGTCGGAGAGTGAGCAATACCGGTCGGGGTCTCCTGATGCCAGCCTGACCTGGCTTCCTGAGTCCCTATCTGACCACCAGAGTGGGGCCAGGATCCCCGTTCGTGTGTCTGACAGTGAGTCTACCCAGGAGGCCCCCGTGGCCTCCGTCTCGAGAGGTTCAGGCGACGAGTTGCCCAGGGAGACCGGTCGTGTGGTTTTTGCTTGTGAGTCCATTCCTTCTGTACTGCGCTCGCAAGATCTTCTCCGGATCAGGGAGAGATACTCTCTTCCTGATGGTTGTGCCTTGGCCGTAAACCTTGGCGGTGCGCACCTTTACCAGTCAGGGTTTGTTACCCTGTTTGAGGACGCCATGACGGCGGGCCTTCGGCTACCCCTTCACCCCGTAGCCCGGGATGTCCTGATCTACCTTGACATAGCTCCCGGGCAGTTGGCCCCCAACGGGTAGAGGTTCCTAATGGGGTGTATATCATTATGGCCCCAAGCGTTCGGGTACGAGATTACCCTCCAGGAGTTTCTCTGGGCCTACCGACCATTCCCCGTGCATCGGGAATTGGGGTTTTTCTCCTTTTCTGCCCGTCCGGGTTGGAAGATTATTGACGATTGCCCTAGCAATAACAAGGGGTGGAAAGGCAAATTCTTTCAGGCGTCTACCCTTCGCCTCTGTGACATGGCTCCGGGGATCCAGCTGAGGACATCCTGGGCCGAGGAGTTGAGGGGTAAGACCGCCCTTCTGACCTCATCTGCTATCTTAGTCTTTTTGAAACACAGTGGATTACTGACTAATCTCTTTTCTCTGTCCACAGCGGGATCAACTAAACCCCCCAAAATCCCTGAATCGTGCCGGGCCAGGATCTTGAGGCTAGCAGGGCTGCCCACTAGCATTGGGAACGTGTTGTCCCGAACGGGGAATTTTGTCGAGACCTACTCCCCCCAGGAGCCCGTTCCGGCCCCCAGCTTCTTACCGATCATCCCTGGTGAGTATCCGGACCCTCTCATTTGTTGGTCTGGCCATCGTTGTTGTCGCTTCTTGTACCTCTAATCTTGTGAATTTGCTTTGCTTTTTTCCAGAAATGGCCCCCAAGCGCAATCTAGACCAACTGCGGGAGAGGCAGGCTGCCGCCGCCGCCACTACCGCCGCTCAGGCGACGGTTACTCAAGGGAAGAGACCAGCCACCGAGGCTTTGGGCGGCGAACGCCCACTCAGGCGCATTCGCCACGGAACGACCACCCGACACGATCCTGTGGGGACATCGGCTCCCCGCAGGTCCCCTGCTGACGAGCCCGTGCCCAGGACTGATATTCTGTCAGGTCTGCCCCTGGGCGGGCCGGAGGAGGCTCAGGAAAGGCTGAAGTCCGTCCTTGTCCCAAGTCAAGTGGAGGCATGTGCCGGGTTGTCTCCCCAAGGCTTACGAGGGTGGCTGTATAGCATATCTCATCTGGTAAGTGTCCTGTCCCCTTCTTTTTTAACAGTGGCCTGCTCCCCTTTTTCGCTTGCCTAACTGATTTTCATCCTCTTGCTGTAGGTTGGCTGCATGGCCGCGGGATCCGAGTCCGTCATGTCTTCTTTGACCGAGAAGGTCAGCGCTGCTGAGGCCTCCCTTTCGAAGGAGCGGAAAGGGCTGCAAATAGCGAAAGCCGCCCTAGCCGTGGAGACAAGCAAGGCAAACTCACTGGCCTTGAGCTTGGGGGCGGCTCAGGCAGACCTGGCAGCGGCCTTGGCCGAATTGGAAGTTTTCCGGGCTAAGGCGGCAGCCGAGACACCTGCTGCAGAGGCCCTGGAGGGCGCGTTTGACGACGGCTTCTTCCAAGGCTATGACGATCTGAAGCGGCGGGTAGCCCGGGATCACCCCAAATGGGTCCTTTCGGCCTACGAGGGGATTGACTCGGACTACTGGGATCTTGGAGAAGACCCTGCAGTTGGTGAAGCTCCTGTGATTGGTGAAGACCCTACGGCTACTGCTGAGGCCACAGAACTCGCCTCGGACGGGGGCTTGGGGGAAAAGGGACCTGCCGTACCAAGGGAGCAGACCGGGGAGGCCGAGAACGTGGTCAGTGTGGAAAACTAATTCCCTGGTCCCTCCTTTCTGCTGTTTGCTTTTATTGCTTGTAGATTTCTATTTTTCGGGGAGGCTACTACAAATGCCCCCCAAGCTTTGTACATTTGTTTTAGCTAATGAAAAGGCCCTTGAGGTCATCCTTCCACCAACTTTGTTGTACTGTGTTTTAACTTTTGCTAGTATCCGTATGGCTTTGGCCAACCTAACATCTGCCTTAGCAAATGCTTTAGGACCGTAACCCACAGAACACCTAGTCGAGCATTTGTAATTTCCTGTTTTAGCCTTAGTGTTTCCCTCTGTCCCCTGCCCCCCAAGCATTTTGCTAAGGCGGGTGTGCGGGAGCTCGGAACTAAATGGCCATAGAAAACCGACCTGGAACATGGGTGGTTGCAGGAGCATTTGAAACTTGCCATCGTTGGCCACCTAGGGGTTTGGCCCCATCGCCGGCTGGACCTAGGCGAAGTTTTAGTTAATTTCCTGTTTTGGCGCGGAACCCTCTTGCCCCCGAGATTCCTGTTAAGGCGGGGGCGTGCTGGGGATCGACCATAGGAAACCGACCTGGAACATGGGTGGTTGCAGGGTCCTTTGGTGCCTGGGTTCGGAGCCCGAGGTCTTTGTGGTGCCTCGGGGTTAGGCCCGAGGTCTTTTTGATGCCTCGGGGTTAGGCCTGAGGTCTTTGTGATGCCTCGGGGTTAGGCCCGAGGTCTTTGTGATGCCTCGGGGTTAGGCCCGAGGTCTTTTTGATGCCTCGGGGTTAGGCCCGAGGTCTTTTTTTTTTGTGCATTGCACGATGTACTGACAGGAGTAAGCTTTCAAACTTTCCAATTTTATTTAAAAGGTAACAATCTGTAACAATGGTCCCAGCAGGACTACATGAAAAGAATATTCCTTATAACACTAAACTCCCGTAGCCAGTTGCTACTGATAATACTTGCGGAGGTGTTGCACGTGCCATGGATGGGTGAGATCGTGCCCGTTCATGCTCTGCAGCCAGTAGGTTCCCGGTCGGTTGACCCGAGTTACTATATACGGACCTTCCCAGTTTGCTCCCAACTTCCCATGGCCTGGGACTCGGGTGGACTGGTTTACTGCCTTAAGGACAAGGTCCCCGACTTGAAAACTACGATGCTTCACCTTACTGTTGTAATACCGCGAGACCCTCTGCTTGTAAGCTGCCACTTTTAGATAGGCCTGGTCTCTTTTTTCTTCCACCAGGTCTAGTTCTGTCCTGAGGGCTTCTCCATTATCTGGGTCTTTGAAGGTAGCCACTCGGTATGTGGGCAGCCCGAGCTCTGTGGGGACTACTGCCTCGAAACCATAAGTCAAGGAAAATGGGGTTTCACCCGTAGCTGCCCGGGGTGTGGTGCGGTAGGCCCACAGGAGGGCTGGGAGTTCATCAGCCCATAGGCCTTTGGCACCTTCCAACCTCGTTTTAATCGACTGCAAGATAGTGCGGTTGGTCACTTTGGCCTGACCATTAGCTTGTGGATGCTCGGGAGAAGAGTAATGATTCAGGATCCCATAGTCCGAGCAGAACTGTCTAAAGATAGGTGTATCGAATTGTCTTCCATTGTCGCTGACTAGGACTCGTGGAATGCCGAACCTGCTAAGGATATTTCTCTCCACAAAATGCTCCATCTTGCGCTCGGTTATCGTTGCCAGGGGCTCGGCTTCTGCCCACTTGGTGAAGTAATCAACGGCTATTACGGCGAACTTAACCTGCCCTTTTCCTGTCGGTAAGGGACCAACGATGTCGATCCCCCACTGGGCGAATGGCCAGGGGCTATGGACCGGGGTCTGAAGTTCTCCCGGTTGGTTTATCATTGGAGAGTACCGTTGGCACTTGTCACATCTCCGAACGTACTCCTGCGAGTCTCGGGCCACGGTTGGCCAGTAGTAACCTTGCAGTAGGGCCTTTCTGGAAAGTGTCCGGCCTCCTACGTGGTTCCCGCACACACCTTCGTGGATTTCAAACAAGATGGCCTGAACTTGCATTGGATGAACGCAATGGAGGTACGGGATAGTGAATCCTCTCTTATAGAGGACACCATCGAGGATATGGTATCGTGTTGCCCGGTATTTGACCCGCCTTGCCTCCTCTTTGTCGTTTGGGAGCCCTCCTGTCATCAAGAATGTCACGATCGGGTCCATCCAACTGGGCCCCAGAGTGACCGGGTCGACCTCCATGCCTTCTGGGTTGATCACACTTTGCTCGGGCAGGAATTGTATCCTTATCCCGGGCAAGTCAGACTCTGACGACGAGGCGAGGCGAGCAAGCCGGTCAGCTCTGGTGTTCTCTTCTCTGGGTATCCGAGTGAGGGAGAATCCTTGGAGCTGTTTGGAAACCATCCGGACGAGGGCTAAGTAGGCTATCATGCTGTCTTCCCGCGCTTTATATTCCTGGTTTACCTGATTGACCACGAGCTGAGAGTCGCTGAAGCTCTCGACTTGTTGTGCACTCATTGAAATGGCTAATTGTAACCCGACCAGGAGGGCTTCGTATTCGGCCTCGTTGTTGGAGGCACGAAACCCAAATCTCAAAGCATATTCAAGCTGGATTCCGTCGGGGGTAGTCAAGATGATCCCGACACCACTACCTTGCTGGTTAGAAGAGCCATCGACATGCAGTACCCAAGTAGGGATGCCGGATTGCAACCCAGGCGGTAAGGCCGCAGGCTCGGGTTCTTCTACCGGGTCTTCGGGATATGTAAACTCGACCAGAAAATCTGCGACGGCTTGTCCCTTGATGGCCGTCCGCGGCCGGTAAGTCACCTCAAACTCCTCCAATTCCAAAGCCCATTTAACGAGCCTTCCGGACGTGTCTGGCCGGGAGAGAATTTTGCGGAGTGGTTGATCGGTGAGTACTACAATGGCATGGGCCTGGAAGTACGGCCGGAGCCTTCGGGCAGAGGTAATGAGGGCGAAGGCCAATTTCTCGATGCGGGAGTATCGGCTCTCCGCCCCTTGCAGCGCCCGGCTGGTGTAGTACACGGGGAACTGTATCCCGTGCTCTTCGCGAATAAGTGCCGAGCTAACCGCCGATGGTGACACTGCCAGGTACAGGAATAGTTCCTCTCCGGCTGTAGGTGTCGTCAGTAGAGGAGGAGAGGCCAGGTACTTCTTGAGGTCCTGGAATGCCTCCTCGCACTCCTCCGACCATTGAAAAGCTTTACGGAGGATTTTAAAGAACGGGAGGCACCGGTCGGTAGCTCGGGAGACAAATCTGTTCAGTGCGGCCACCCGCCCGGCTAAGCTTTGAACTTCCTTTGTCGACTTGGGGGACCGCATGTCGATGATAGCCTGGATTTTGTCTGGGTTTGCTTCGATTCCCCGTCTGCTGACTAGATGACCGAGGAACTTTCCGGATGAGACCCCAAAGGTGCATTTGGCCGGGTTCAACCTCATCCTGAACTTTCTCAAAATGCTGAAGGCCCCGGCCAGATGCTCCAGGTGATCGGGTTCATTTCGGTTCTTGACCAGGAGATCGTCCACGTATACTTCCATGGACTTTCCGATGAGGTCTCTGAACATGAAGTTGACCAGGCGTTGGTATGTAGCCCCGTCGTTCTTAAGGCCGAAGGGCATAACTCTGTAACAGTACGTGCCTTGGTCGGTGATGAACGTCGTCTTCTCTTCATCCCCGGGGTACATGCTGATCTGATTGTACCCCGAGTAGGCGTCCATGAACGAGAGGAGTGAGTGGCCTGCTATTGAATCGACAAGGAGGTCTATCCTGGGCAGCGGATAACAGTCCTTGGGGCAGGCCTTGTTGAGGTCGGTGAAGTCCACACACATCCTCCATTTGCCATTACTTTTCTTGACCAGTACAACATTGGCCAACCAGTCGGGGTAGTGGACCTCTCGGATGGAGTTAGCTTTCAGGAGCTTCGCGACCTCCTCGCTTACAGCTTTTTGTCTTTCGGGGGCCATGCCCCTTCGCTTCTGCTTTATTGGACGGCAGTCTGGGCTGACGTTGAGACGATGGGACATTACTCGGGGATCAATTCCGGGCATGTCCTCATGACTCCAAGCAAAAACGTCCCGATTTTGCCTTAGGAACTGGACCACCTTTTCTTTCAAGGCGGGCTCCAGTAGTGCGCCTATGCTGACCGCGCGGCCTGGGTGTTCTGGATCTAGCACAACTTGCTCCAATTCTTCCATAGGCCCGATCACGTCCCTCTGGTCTCGGGGGTCCATTTCTTGGACGTTCAGTGATTCGGTGATTGCCCCCCGGCGCAGCGAGCTGACATAACAACTTCGAGTCGTGGTCTGGTCTCCTCGCAAGCATCCAGGTCCCTGGGGAGTCGGGAATTTCACGATCAAGCTACATGTGGAGACAACTGCTCGGGCTCTGTTGAGGGTCGGTCTCTCGAGAATGACGTTGTAGGCCGATGGGGCCTCCACTATCACGAAATTGGTGAGCATGGAAACCTGCTATGGGTAGGTCCCCATGAGAACTGGGAGTTCCATCGTGCCGAGCGGTTGAGTGCTGGAGCCATTGAATCCGACCAGGGGTGTAGCAACTGGCCGGAGCCGATCCCGGTCAATCCCGAGTTTGTCGAACGCCGCTACAAACATTATGTCGGACGAACTGCCTATGTCCACCAGCACCCTCTGGACCATATAGTTAGCTATAGAAAGCGTTACTACTAGCGGGTCATCATGGGGGCAGTGGAGGCCCTGTGCGTCGTCGGACGAGAATGTCAAAACATTGGCTGGTGAGGGGCTGGTGGATTGGACCTGCCATACATCCGCTCGGGACGCTCGGGCATGCCTCTTCCGCGCCGACTGAGAATCACCTCCGCCAGATGTTCCTCCAGAGATCACATTAATGTGGCCGAGTGGTGGAGGGGGCTGACCGGGAGCTTGAGCATCCTGACGGGGGCGCCTGTCGGCTGTGATAAACTCGGCAAGATGCCCTTGCTCGATCAGTTTCTCAATCGCTATCTTCAGCTTGAAGCAATCCTCTGTTTCGTGGCCGTGATCCCTGTGATAACGGCAAAACTTCTCCTGGTTTCTCTTACCGGTGGGGCTCTGAGTTTGGCTGGATGCGGGAGCAGCCTCTGTGCTTCTGCAGCGGCCATTACCTCATGTATGGGCCGGGAAAGGGGAGTAAAAGCTGTTGGGGGCTGGCCCCTAACATCCCGCTGATCTTGCCTCGGCTTCTTTCCCGGACCATTCTCTGATCCCTCGCGCTTGCGCTTGGCCTGCGGGGATTCGTCTCCCGCCTGGCTGGCGCGTTTTGCCTTCAAAAACTCTTCGGTGTCTATATACTTCCCAACTCTTTCCGAGAGCTCCACCAGGGTGGCCGGTCGATTACGATGAAAAGACGTGGCCACCTTGGTGTGTTGAACTCCTGAACAGAAGGCCATGAGCGCGGCCGTCTCATTGAGGTTGCGGATCAGGAGCCTCTGCTGGTTGAAACGATCCACGTACTCCCTTAAAGATTCGCCCTTTTGCTGCTTGACGGCTAGCAGCTGGGTGTCCGGCTGTGATCGGTCTAGCATCCCGACAAACTGACTAATGAAGCGTTTGCTGAGGACTTTGAAGTTGTCAACCGTCCGCGGCTTCAAGGCATGGAACCATTGAGCGGCTGACCCATTTAGAGTACTGGGGAAGGCTAGGCACAGTAACTCATCCGTTGTAGTGACCAGTGCCATCTGTGCCTTGTAAGTGCGGATGTGGTCCACCGGACTCCCCTTGCCGTCATACGACCTGAGGTGAGGGGGTTTGAACTTCCGCGGGATTGGAAATTGCGTCACCCAGATCGTGTAGGGCGACTCTGTCTCGGTATTCGTGAGGTCATGACCGGACTTGCGGTTCAACCTCTCGATCTGTTGCTGTAACTCCTCGACCTGGGCTTTGACGTCGGTGTGCCCGGTCCTTCTTTCTGTATCCGAGTGGTAGGTAGGATCAGATGACGAGGCCTCATCCTCAAAGCGCGTCGACCTCGGGGATAACACCCGGCTGTGTGTCCGGGATAGTCTATGCCTCAGATCCCCCCGGCTCAAGACGGGTGGATCATTGACAGACCCCCGGGCTTTACGCCCTGGCGCTTCTCCTCTCGCAGCTCGTCTCCGCTCAATGAGGATCCTGGCATCCTCCACTCGGCGTGCTCGGCGAGGAACGTACCGAGGTCCTCTCTGCGAGCGCTTAGTAGCATGGCTACGTTCTCCCTCCGGTTGACGCTCGCGATCTGGTTGGGACACTGGAGCAGATCGGGTTTTTCCTTTCGTCCGAACGGGCCCCCGGCTGGGAGCGCTCTTTTCGGGCCGCTTTTCCGACGAAGGGCTTTTCTCATGGTCCCCAACCGCCTTTTCATGCTGGGCCATAAGCGCCTCTATTTGCTGTTGTGTTCGGTGCTGGCCCTCCAAGAGTTGCTCCAGCGCCGCCGTGACCGGGTCAGTGGTCATGGAGGTAGCCTGCGGCTCGATCTGCAGGTCCTCCTGACCGGCTGCATCGGCGGTTTTCTTACCCTTCTTCGGCGGCATATCGATCAGTCAAAGATTTTTGTTGATGAGAAGACTGTGTCGTTTCCCACAGACGGCGCCAAACTGATGATGCCAAAAATTGGTAAAGGTAATTTAGACAAAAAATAAAGCCACAAAAAGATTTGTGTGTGGTTCGGTCCCATTAACGAGGTGACCTACGTCCACGGGTGTGTCTGTGCGCGTCTCACTAGCAGATCACCGGCGGGCCTGGTGAGCCAACAATGGTGGGCAGCACTACCAGTAATACCGGCCGGGTGTATGCGCGTATGGTGGTGAGTTCTCTGAGGTGTGTTTGTATGCTCGGAGAGTTGATATTCGGATCCCCTTTGAGAGGGCAGGTGGGCTCTTTTATAGGTGCAAGAGTCCACCCTTACATGGTAAGTTTATCAGATTAGGAAGTGTAATCTAATTGCAATGGATGTGTACAAACGCCACCAATAGGTACACATTAGGTAATGAAAACTATCCCCCAAATTGGCAAGCACCCACATATGATGCAGATTATCAACCTGAGTAGTACCAACCACCACAATGGGGAAATGATAGTGGTAGTCCCCCGTATTATCAAACGTATCATGAACCTCCATATGGAGAGTTCCATCAACCGCAATGGGGATATAACCAAGATAATAGTGTAGGATATAGTAGTAGTTCTCACGATTACCAAATGCACCAAGACTTTCCTTCTGGGGAGTCTTGTCCACAAACACAAGGGGGCGAAACTTCATATAGTAATAATGAGGAAAATAACCAAGTTGAGGATAATGGTACTTCATATAGTAATAATGAGGAGAATAACCAAGTTGAGGATAATGGTATGTTAAAATTACTGCTTAGTGAAATGAAAAGGCTAGATAGTGCACTAGATATCAACAAGCATATGCTAGCCAACCTTTAGAAGACTATACCAGTCCTTCAACACTACAACCTAAATTTCAAGACACTAACAATGGAATAGAATTAGAGGACAATGACGGGTTTATACCAAATGAGGTTAACAACTCACTCGAGAAAGTCATAACCCAACAAGAACTCCAAAACCAAACCATTAAGCATGAAGTTGTAGAACCATCTTCTCCTCAATATACGTCCCCAGACATCAACTCCTCCACTGCTTGGATAAAGTTGCACAATTCCTTTGTCCAGAGCACCTCAATAGATGACATATATAGTGAGGAGAGTTACACGGATGAGAATGAGGTTTTTTTACAGATAATGAGAGTTTAGGTGACTGCACGCAATTAGGAAAGGATGATTCCCCTATTGACTCTACCCCTACCTTTGATAGTGACCTTAGGGAGGGTATAATTGAAAAATCTAAATCCTGTTTAGATTCATGTGATATTCATGAACCCTTACCTCTTTCGGCCGAAGAGGTGGTGTCACCAAGTTTGGATTCCGGGTTTGTCCTCCTATCGTATCATCGGGTGTGCAAAGCTTAAGCTAGCAAAATGTGAAATCGGGTCTAAACTGGTAAACCCTAACTTAGCTAAACTGTTCTGACATAACCTAGCTCTGATGCTACTAAATCCTGTCATGCCCCGATAAAGCATAAATATGGAAAGCATTTAATTTCCTTTATGGACCCATAGGTCGCGACAGTTTGAAGGATCGATTCCGTCCCAAATGTCGAACAAAAAAAATCTAAATCAGAGCAGAGCAATCAAGGCTTACAAAAATTTTCTGAATTAATAATTATTACAACACGAGGTTAACTAAAAGCACAACCCGCCTTCAAATAAAATAATATCTAATATCTATTACAGTTATCCTGTAGTACAAATCCAGCTCATAACTTAAAACATAAAATAATAATTTCCTCTTCGGGTGATTGTTCTCAGTTTGCATAATCATATGGTCCATCATGATCATAACCTAAAAGGCTTAGACACGAATGTCCAAGGCGCATCAACGCCGTCAGCTTATTGAAGCTGTTGAGTATTAAAAACATATGCTCGAATGTAAAACATACTCATTTACTATTTTCTATTTTACAATTTTATAAATCAACGGGTTAACCATAGTAATGAATTAAATTTATAAAACAGTAAGGATAATATTAAAATCTTCAATTCATATAAACATGTGACCATGCATGAGAACAATGCAACCATTCTCATCTCATTGACTCTTTTCTCTCGATAATACCACACCCAACTCTCTCACTATAGTATCTTTGAAACACTAAGATGACCACACTTTAGCACAGGGGTACCAGGGAGTGTCCAGTTTGCCTCACACTTTAGTACGGGGTACCAGGGAGTGTCCAATGCCTCACACTTTGACCATACCACGCATGCCAGGGAGTGTCTAGTAGGCCACACTTTAGCACTACCATGGGTGCCAGGGAATGTCTAAGTCGGCGTCACACACTTTAGCGCTACTATGGGTGCCAGGGAATGTCCAGTTTTGTCACCGTCTTATTTCAAAGATACTCTAGCCCCAATATCGTAACATCACACTTTGGTACGCTAATACCAAGGAGTGTCCACACACCTTTTCAACCACATACTCTTTTCCACACTGACCACTACTCACCATGCATGCACAACTAACTCCACATGAATGACATGTAACTATAAGCAGAAATGTAAACAACTGGGAAACAAGAACAACGTACGTACGAGGATAAATAAGTCGTAGGTTATTGCTTTCATAAACCAAGCATAACAAATAGGATCCTGATTTAGTATAATTCCCCAAACATAACCTTAACACCCTTTAAAAGTTAATCCAAGCAGTCCCTTAACAGAAAATAGGCAAAAGCTAAAAACTGCTAGGTCAGACGCGCGAGCCGCTCGTGCGAGGTGTTGCTTGCGCAATATGCCCATTTTTTGAATTTGTTATAAAACTTTTCTAACTGTCAGAAAACACAAAGATCACGCGAATGGGCCGCTCGCGCGAGGGATCGCTCACGCGGGCCGCTTGCATGACCCTCACTCGTGCAATCGCGCGCACGAGGTGAAGCTGAGACTTCATCTTCCTCGTTGGTTTCCCCTGTTTCAGTTTCTTAAGGGGTCTTGTGACCCATTTTCGAATATGAAAGTATATATGACAAGTAATATATGAATCTCTTCGTTTTTCTGCTAGGATTAAGAATATACGATTAATTTAACACGAATCGATCCGTAGCTATCAGATTTTACAAAAAATTGAGAGATAACAGAACTTCAATCCTAATATACTTTTTCCTATGAATGAATTAAGCTCTAATACTTTAAACACAGCATATATATCATGTAATCTTTCGTAATTATCTATAAAAACAAATTTTGGTTAAGGTTGAAAAATCTTGATTTTCAAGTTATGGAGTTTCAAACGTAAAATCATAAATGTGACCTATAATGCTAATAATACAAAACAGTGATTGAGAATTGAATTGCACTCCAAGTGAGTTTGTAATACTCACTACACTAAGGGAATGGAGAATTTGTTGAGAAAGAACAAGAATAAGAACACCTAAACTATGTTTTGGCTGTGGAGAATGGAGCTCTCTCTATCTCTCTCTCTAAAATTCTGAAATTCTCTTCTCTGAACTATCTCTGGCTATCCTTTGATTGCAACCCAAATTGTGTGTGTAATGGAGAGTGAGATGAGTTATATGGATTTTGTAAACTTGGCCACCAAGTTCATTCCTACAAACTCAACAAATTGCAATTGTTTCTTGATTCCTTAATTTACAGCATATATGAATATGTATAAAAGACTATATTAACTCTATAGTTAATCTAAGGGTCAATTATAGATGTATAGGGGTCAAAATAGAAGGGTTTGGGTAACTAGCTAATAGGCACAAGCTTAACACATGCAGAAAGTACATTGCCATACATGGCACATACTAGTTGTCCAGGAATTTATATAAGTGTTTAGGAACACAACTTAAAGCACTAAGTTAATGCACACACAAAATGCATTCCCAAACAAAGCCTAATCAATCATTAGTTTCTAAAAATGAAAAATAAAGCAAATGTCTAATCTAGCTTTATGTCAATTCCAAAATGCGTGGAAGTTTAATGCGGCGCGGACAGTTTTGAACATAAAGTAGTATTTTTGCGGTGCGGTGATTACCACAAAATACAGAAAATTCATTTTAACGCGAGAAATAATTTTTTGGTTTTATAAACATACTGATTGAGTCACAAGTAAATATTTCCACTGTTTTGAAATACATAATAAATATGGAAATGCTAATTTAAAATTAAATAAAATGCAGGTTGTTACATCTAAAGCTTGAAACTTGAGTTGTGGTAGGTGATCATCGTCTTGTGAGAGAAGGCAGTTTTCTTGGGGTTTTCAATCTTCTATCTCCAGTCTGTGTCTCTAGCCTGTCCCCAGTCTCCAATCTCCAATCTCTTTCTATGCGTGTGTTTAGGAGGATGGTCTAGTCCTTTTTATAGGCACTAGCTTTTCCATATCCATAAACTTACCTTTTTTTGGTTTGGCTTATGAGATAATGCAAGTGTCCAATTTTAATAGGACTAAGTCAATAACCAATTAAATACTAGCCCATAATTTATTTTGACAGGTCTAGTATTAATAAACCAATTTAATTGGACCCATGTTTTATTTTAACAAGCCCAATAATAAACAAATTTATTTAATTGGGTCTAGTCCATTTTCTTGAGTTGACTAGTCAAAGAAGCAAAATATTGACTTTGACTAAATCAATGGTGGTGAAGGCACTATTAAATTTTCAATGCGTACACTACTTATTAAATTTTTTTTGAAAAGCACAGTGCTTCTCTCTCCCAAGAAAAAAATCGGCTGATATATATAGAGAGAGATTTAGAAATGAAATATTATTGTATTATTTAGGAACATATACATACTAATTTTCGTAATCAATGCATATAAATATTTAAAGCCATTTACCAGGTGATGCAAGGTAAAGATGGATAGTTCCAAAAATGACGCGAAGTGAATTGCTGCAAATACAAAGTGGTTTTAATATAGTGTTAAACCTCAAATAAAATCAAAGTTGATAAAAATATGGAAACCCATACCAGGTCGAACAAATTTTTTTTTATAACTTTTATAGCCTAAAAAGTAATGTTATGGTTTATAGCCTAACACACACACACACACCAAAAGACTGTGCAATTGACCAACAACCACAGTAACGTGGGCAATTGCAACAATTTAAATCATGTTTGAAGCCTCATTTTAACAAATTAGCCTAATTGTAGTCTAATACAATTACACAACAATAGTTAATTACACTATGCAAATGCATTAAGCGAAATGTCAACTTGGAAAGGGTATCACTATAAGAGTATGTAAATCTAATATATCGCAAGCTATGGCCATGAAATGCAAGGATAAAAAAGCAGTAACCCTGATGCAATGAAATGATTATCAAATTCACCATCAGCATCATATAAAATCAAACCTTTTTGGCAAATTGATATAATAAAGAGAAATGTTAACTTAAGAAGCTTAAAGTAGTAAAACAACACATGGGGAATTCACACTGATGATAAGGTAGGTGTGAATCTCACTCACTTATTTCAATTTCTGGCCATTTTTAACTCCTTAACATGTGCCCTAAGCGCACATGTTAATGGAACCCAATTTCAGTCAAATAAACCTAAGCTTTATTGTAATACCCTATATTTTTAAATGTATACATTTACTCCTATGTATTTTCTTAGTCTTTGGTGATATTGTGTGCCCAATCAATTGGACCCTTTCCCCAATTGATTGACACTTTTGATCTCCTAATCGATTTCCAATCTTTCTCAATCGATTGCCACCCTACCAACCTGAATCCATGATGTATACTCACTCCCAATCCCTTTGCCAATCGATTGCCTCATAAATATCTTTCGTAATCGATTGCTAACGACTCTAATCAATTGGTGGTGACTGACCTTGGCCACCTCGTTAAGTTTGTGTGGCTGTGGTTTATTTTCCCTCCCTATATAAACCCCTCCCCATATACTTATATATGTTTGGTTTGAGTGTGTGGGTGGTTGAGAGATATATTCATATATTCATATATACATGTATATATCCATATATATACACACACATATACTCTCAAGTTAGAGAAAATAAAGAAAAGAAGAAGAAGAAGAATGAGAAGAGGAAAATAGAGAGAGAGAGAGAGAGAGAGAGAGAGAGAGAAAAGATACTAGAGAAGAAAGAGAAGAAGGAAAGAGAGAGAGAGAGAGAACTCACCATAGCCAATGCTAATTGAGCTTAGGACGCCGTCACTGGAACGCCGGGACAAGGTGAGTTCATTAACTCACTCAAGAGGGATGTTTTTGGGATGTATATAAGAAGAGAAAGGATCCCACACATTTTTATAATAAAACCAGTCAGTTTTGAGGAAGAAGACAAAGTCCAATCGATTGCCTTCGATACCAATCGATTAGATAATTTCCCAATCAATTGCCATGTTTTCCAATCAATTGTTATGCCAATCAATTTCCCTTTTGCATGCTAATCCAATCGATTGCCTTATTCGTCCAATCGATTGGGTAAGCACAGAATGTTGTTTATATGTTGTTATATGTTATGAGTTATTTGAGTTGTTATTTGTTGTGTAGATGTTGATATAGATATGCCATACGTGATAGTATGATATTGGATATGGGATTAATCAACATGATGTTATGTTTGCCATTTTATGTTGATCATGACAAACCATTTATTGATTAACTACCACATATTATTACTATCGAATTATACAGTGGATGGAACATGACTTCATGCTAGTAACCAATTAAAGAATAGATATGATAAATACAAAGCATGTGATAGTCCTGCTATCTAGAGTAATACATGTCACGACATGTGGTCAGCATACATGGGATAGTAATATGAAGAGGTAAGAGAATATGATGGAAATTGAGATGCCTATATGTGGAACAATATGATATGTGTACTTTGGATCTGTGGGATCAACAACTGACGAGCCAGGTGAGCATGGGATGGTTAGGGTTCCTAGTGCGCCTCTCGTTGTTGAAGATGTATAGTATTGCATATGCATTGTTGAAGACGTCCAGTGTTATGTTGAAGACATCCGGCTAGTGCTCTAATGTATTGTCAACTGTGTAGATGACTAGTGAGGATATACATATCGTTGAAGATGTTCAATGTGTCATTCCCATTTTTTATAGATAGGATGTACCGTGTAGATGACCGGTAACCTATTAAGGGATCGTGTGGCATAGGACACCACCGAGTAAGCAAACGGTGTGGCCTACTAGTTGAGTTATCTGATATTAGATTGGAATTATTGTATCGACATATGGATACAGATTGGTATTATTGTATCGATGAATGGATATGAAAATGGATATGAATATGAGAATGGTTAGTAAGATGATTATTCAGTCAGGGATTTAGCATCCCAGCATGAAGGTAGATGCATGGGGTGATTATATGGGTTACATGCATGGATTTGGTAATGCTAGACATTGAGTAGCATGATGAGATATTATACCATGACCTTTATCATTGTCTTTATTTTACTATGATTCCTGTTATCTTTGATTTAATGTATAGTTTAATGAGACCTCTGCTATGTCTGTGAGCGATGTCATTGATAAAAGATTAGCCGCATTTTAAGATGCTGAATAGTAATGGGTGAGAAATGTGGTTGATGTACTCACTCAGCTTTATATTCAAAGCTGATGGCATTTATGTGATGGATATTCTAATGTCTAGAGCTTTGCAAGTGTTGAGGATAGGAGACTGATGTTTCACCAGACTTGGAGTTCCAAGCTTGGGGATAAAGACGTGCTGTTGTGTAATAGCTAGTTTATACATTTGTTGTACTTCTGTTAATACTATTGTAGGCTTCAAACTATAAGCCATCTATTGTAATAGTGTTAGTAGACTGCAACTTGTGAGTTTCCACTATAGCCTCTGATCATGTTAATAAGATATGTTCTATGAATAGCTTCCTCCCTATTGCGTGTTTATTGGTTTGAGTAGATGACAATGTGGTGATTCACCAGTCATGGGCCTACGAGACCAAAAAGGAATTTGTTTTTTCTATTTTTGTTCTACGGGGCATGATAGGATTTTTGGTATCGGAGCCCAAGTTTAGTTTTGAATCGCTTATCTTTTGTGTTAGAACTTGAGTTCTAAGTTAATATCGATAGCATGAGGATTAGCTGAGATAAGATAGAACTGTTATCTTGTCATGTAGACGAGAAGTTAGAGGAACCCGTGATGTTTCTTTAGAGAGTACTAACTATTGGGACCAATAAGAGGTCATTAGTATTGTTGATAGTTGAGTTTATATAGAACAAGGCATCGAGAGTTAGTTGTGGTTGTGAAGATCATAAGTGTTGAGCCAGTGGATTTTTAGACACTGATGAATTCCTGAGTGATATCGTAATAGTCAGTATGACCTAGAAGTAGAATGATGTTACGGATATGATTATCCTGTTACCTTCAGTCACATATTAGTTGAGTGATCTCACATGTTGGTTGAGCAGTACTCGTAGTCTGTAACCTGAGAGTAGAAATGGAAAGTTTAGATTTAACGTTATGCGTAGAACTTGTAGTTTCTTGACCTTTGTTGTGAGCATAGATACCTTTGAGCGTACCTGGTAGGCAGACTAACCTTGTGGTTATTATTATTATTTACGTAAGGTATACGTATTGCTTAATGTGATCGTATTATATAGTGGTACTATATATTTGTTATCATATATTTTATTCATTGCCTAAGATGTAGGATAGAATGTGACTGACTGAGTAAATTTCATTTGTAGGTAGCGACACTGAACACTACCAACACTTATTATTTAGAACGACACAAGGGAACCCAAGTCAGTCGAATGGAGTACTTGATGTAGTACCTCCTGAGATAGATCCAACCAGAATGGTTAGAGTTTTCATCCGTGTCATGGAACAAGTTATCAATCGTGTAGAGCGTGTTGTCACAGCCATTCCATAAAATCATTGTTTTATCATGCATATTGAATGTTGTGGTTATCAATGTTATTTGATAATTGGATGGTGATGAGGTTGACTGTGAGTCAACGGTACGGTGTCAATGAAGACACGGGAACATGGAAGTTCATATTGCATAATCATGAGTAAATGACATTTATATGATTTAAATGTTATTTGACCTTATCTGGTATTTATATGAATAGTAATTATACCTGTGTAGTATAATTCTGGTAAATTTGGATATGATAGTCATTTTGAGAACTGTGGTGAGAACGTGAGAGATACGTTAATTAAAAAGGTAGGTTGTGTAGAGATTTCATAGAATATAGTTTTCGGACGATATTTTGGACCCAAACGAAACTTAGTCGGAAACTTTTGAAATTTATAGTTTTCACTCGTAAAGGCATAAAATGAATGTGCGCGAAGTTTCGAGAACTAATTAGAAGTTTGAGGAACTCGTGGGGAGGTAAACGTAATTTCCAGAATTTTTGTCTATATATAGATGAGGATGAGATTCATTCTCATCCAAACTTTCCAAAATATCTAGAGAGAGGAGAGAGAAAGGAGATTTGGAGCCAACGGGCTTTGCGACGCCGATCGACGACCGTTCGTCCGTCAGATTTTCTCCAGATTCAAGATTTGAACTCGTAGAGGTAAGACCTACGTTTTGATACCACTTAGGCCGTGTTTGGCCAAGTTTTTGTAAAGATCTTAATTTTAGACTTTTGGGAAAAACAGGTATAAACTTGTAGAAATTTTCTCAAATTCAAAATCCGACGTTTTTTTTAGCCTCCTAGTCGATCCTTCAAAGTTTGGGGGAAATCGCACGAGGTATGAAGTCCTAACTTGTGAAATATAGAGAAATATATGTTTTATGTTTCAACAACGAAATTGAAATCCGGGCGAAATCCATGTGTTAATTGTAGGCCCGTTAATTATGCACGCGCTAAATTGTGAAAAGCATGCCTAAATTTATGCGAGCACGTTAAGTTGTCTATGTGGGTCAAAGGGGAGTCTTATACAAATTCATGCCGGAGTAAGCTTCTCGATGTTTGAGAATTTAGTAGCGACGGCTACTGTGCATGGTTGATAGACTTGGACTTGCCATGACACTTGTGGATACAATGGTTGATAGACTTGGACTTGCCATTGGTATCGCGGTTTAAGGCTTGGACTTGCCGCTACCGGATGAATGCGTATTTTTCTCCCTAGAGACTATTGTATGATTTATGAGATTAAAGCATGTTTTATATATATTGCACATGTTAGAACTTGTACGCTCAGCATATAGCTGAGCAGTGGAGATGTACTCCATTGCAGGTAAGAAGAAAGACAAGAAGAAGCGTGAGGAGTGAGGACGTTAAGGAACGCCGGGGAAATCACTTGTTTATGTTTTTGTTTAAATCCTAAAATTTGTATAAGGATTTGGGTTTTTGTTATATGTTGTAATCGGACCATGGAGTAGTTCGTAGTACTTGTAATCCCTAGTAAACGCTCTTGTAATTATGTTTTGAATGATGGAATAGAGTGGTTATGTGTTGGTCGGGAATTGGGAGAACCTCGAGTAGGAAAGCTGCAGTTTTTGGGCTTGTTGACAGAAACTAGTCGACTGGTTTTTGATCCAGTCGACTGGGTCAGTGTGTTGAACTAGTTACTGCTTGATTTCGTCTGGGGTTCAGTCGACTGGGTTGAGAAAACAGTCGACTGGATGGGGCCCCAGACCTGGACATTCTGCTGGATTGGGGACCAGTCGACTGGACTTCTTCAGTCGACTGAAAATTTTGGGCACCAGTCGACTAGGTCCTCGACACAGTCGACTGGATAGGCTGTTATGTTTGGAGACCCTTTTCTGTTTGAGATCACCAGTCGACCGGACCCTCGATCAGTCGACTGGTCCTCTGTTTTCAAAACTGTGTTCTTTTGAAAGGATTCAAATGGCCAAAACTTTTTGTAACTCTGATTTTCATGGATCTTAATAATGTTTTCCGCTGCTATTCTTCTTTAATGGAACTGGATAAGCCTTAATGGCGTGCCACGTGTCCTGTTTCCACGCGTAGTGGGATGGGTCGTGACATTTATTGGTATCAGAGCTAGAGGTAACAAAACTTTGGGAACGTTCGACGACGAGTGGAGTGTTGAGTGAATTGCCACATGTTTTCAATTTCATTCATACATCTTAGAGATGTTTGATACATATGGATGTTGTTTTATATACATGACATCGTTATTATTGTACATGCATAGTGTTTATGCATTGAGAACTACAGGATTGTAATCATGGATGACCGAGAGTTATCACCCCATACCCGATGAATGAATGAAATGGCAGAGATGATGGGGAACATGGGGGAAATGATACGGAATATATCAGAGCAACTGCCTCCCACGCCTCATATTGAAGTGTAACCAATAACTGTAGTACATGCACCCGAAAATAGGGGTATGAGATCAATATCTGAACAGTTTGTTCGCAAGAAACCAATGGAATTTCATGGGACACCCGATCTAACGCTCGCAGAACATTGGATAATGGACATGGAACGAATCTTCTGATCTATCCTGATGACCGATAGGGAGAAGATGGAAAATGCAAGTGATGTACTGAAGGATGAAGCCCAGAACTGGTGGGTAAATGTACTAGATCAAGGGGCACCGATTACTTGGGAAGGGTTCAAGGCAGAATTCAATCGCCGATTCTTTCCGCGAGCCGCCTATAATGCGAAGAAGCGAGAATTCGATAACTTGAAGCAGGGAGATATGACTGTAACCGAATATACTTCCAAGTACAATGCGTTGTTGAGGTTTGGCAAGGGTTCAGTACCAGAGGAGGAAGATAGAGCAAGGAAATTCGAAGAAGGTTTAAGGGAAAATATTCGTTTAAGGGTGGAAACCTACGAACATTCGACTGTGGCAGCAGTACAACAAACGGCGCTAGTGGCCGAGAGTGGGATGGAAAGGTCGAGGCAGAATCAGCATGGAAAACGAAGCAATGAAAGTGGGGATATGAACCAAGGCGGATCTTTCAAGAGGCCGTTTCAAAGAGGCTCTGGTTCTAGTTTCAGTGAATTCACGAGGACGCCAAGTAACATACCATTGTGTTCACTTTGCAACCGACCACACTCAGGCCGATGTTTCATGACCAAACCCCAGAATAGGAGCCAAGGCGGGGGTAGTGCAAATTCAACACCCGACATGAGAGGCAAGTGTTATGATTGTGGAGTATTTGGGCACCAAGCCAGGGATTGCCCGAGGAAGTATCCTCAGCAAGGAGCTAGTTCTATGGCTTCCAGTGGGTCGAAGCCTAGACAATCCAATGACGGAGGACAAAGGACGGAACAACGTCAAGGAAGAGCATATCAGATGAACCCAGGAGATATGACTGCTTCCGAGACAGTAGTCTCAGGTATGGTGCTTGTATGTTCGCACTTAGCACGCATACTTGTTGACTCGGGATCTACGTATTCATTTGTATCACATGCTTTTGTTGAACATTTGAACGTTAAATCGGCACCGTTAGGATATGATTTGTCTATTACTGTGCCACTTAGTAAAGCGATAATGACATCTACTGTATATAAGAACTGTGAGATCAAATTAGGTGAGAAATTGATGACCGTAGACCTTATACCGATTGTGGTGAACCATTTCGACGTGATACTGGGAATGGATTGGTTAGCCCTTAACCAAGCTACGATAGACTGTGAACGGAAAGAGGTTAATTTTCAATCACCGGTATATGGGAACTTTTGTTTTCAAGGAAGTGGGGTTACACCGCTGCCGTACTTGATTTCAGCTATCCGAGCGGGAAGGTTATTGAAAAAGGGATGTCATGGATTTCTATGTTCAGTGACTGATGTCTCGGCGACTGAATTAAAAGTAGAAGACATTCCGATAGTGCGAGAATATTCAGATGTATTTCCTGATGAGCTACCAGATGTTCTTATTGAGAGAGAGGTCGAGTTCACTATTGAGATTATACCAGACTCAAGGCCGGTATCCAAAGCACCGTATAGAATGGCACCAGTAGAATTGAAGGAACTGAAAGTTCAACTACAAGAGTTACTTGACAAGGGTTTCATTCGACCAAGTATTTTGCCGTGGGGAGCTCCAGTGTTGTTTGTAAAGAAGAAAGATGGTTCAATGAGAATGTGTGTGGATTATCGGAATTGAACAAATTGACAATCAAGAACAAGTATCCACTACCCAGAATTGATGACTTATTTGATCAACTTCGTGGGGCACAAGTATTCTCCAAAATAGACCTAAGATCAGGTTATCATCAGCTGAAAGTGAAGGCCGAAGATGTTGAGAAAACAGCTTTCAGAACGCGTTATGGACACTACGAGTTCTTAGTTATGCCATTTGGGGTTACTAATGCACCAGCTGCGTTCATGGATCTTATGAACCGAGTCTTTAAGGACTATTTGGATGATTTTGTGATAGTGTTCATCGACGATATCCTTGTTTATTCGCCAAGTGAGATAACACACGAGAACCACTTGAGGTTGATACTTCAGAGATTACGAGAGAAACAATTATTTGGTAAATTCAAGAAATGTGAATTTTGGTTGTCTAGTATTACTTTTCTTGGTCACGTGATTGATAAGAATGGAGTTTCAGTTGACCCTCACAAAGTAGGAGCTGTATCAAATTGGCAAAGACCGACTTCCGTATCTGAAATTCGAAGTTTCTTGGGATTAGCGGGATACTACCGCCGTTTTATTGAACATTTCTCGAGGATTTCATTGCCTATGAAAAAGTTGATGAGAAAGGGAGTTACATTTGAATGGAGTCAGGAATGCGAGGACAGTTTTCAAGAATTGAAGTCACGGTTGACGAGAGCACCTATTTTGACAATACCATCTGGAACTGAGGGGTTTGTGATCTATAGTGATGCGTCGCATCAAGGGTTGGGATGCGTGTTGATGCAAGGGGGTAAAGTGATTGCTTATGCTTCTAGACAGTTGAAGACACATGAGGTTAATTATCCGACTCATGATCTGGAATTAGCTGCAGTAATTCATGCTTTGAAGATTTAGAGACATTATTTGTACGGAGAAAAGTGTGAGATATTCACAGACCACAAGAGTTTGAAATATATTTTCACCCAACGGGACTTGAATATGAGACAACGAAGATGGTTGGAGTTGATGAAGGATTACGTTCTTTCGATTGAGTACCATCTGGGAAAGGCAAATGTAGTAGCCGATGCATTAAGCCGGAAGACTCCGAGGAATTTAGCCGACGAGCTAACGCAACAAAAGGAATTAGTAAAGGAAATGGAACGTTTGGACTTGGATGTGATACCAAAGGTTAGGGGTGGCTTAATGATGGCAATCATGGCACACCCAGATATTATTGATGAGATTCAGAAAGAACAATTCAACGATGTCTATTTGTGCAAAATGAGGGATGAGAAACCTTTGGGGAAGCGACCTGGTTTTGTGTTGGAACGAGGAACGTTGAAACTGGGAAATCGATTATGTATACCAAATGTGAAAGACTTGAAAGAGAGAATTCTAGAAGAAGCTCATAGTACGAGATATTCAGTGCACCCGGGAAGTAATAAGATGTACAGAAACCTGAGGGAAAACTTTTGGTGGAAGGGTATGAAGCGTGAAGTTACCAAGTTTGTATCCGAATGTTCGGCATGTCAACAGGTCAAGGCAGAGAGACAAGTACCCGCGGGGTTACTACAACCTTTGCCAGTGTCAAAATGGAAATGGGACGAGATTACAATTGACTTTGTTTCAGGATTTCCACGATCAATCAATAAGAATGATAAGATTTGGGTTATAGTTGACCGATTAACCAAGTCAGCTCATTTTCTACCGATCAAGACGACTAAACCGTCCAAGTTAGTGGAATTGTATGTGAAAGAGATTGTAAGACTACATGGAGTCCCAGCTGTGATTGTATCAGATCGCGATAGTAGTTTTACGTCAAGGTTTTGGGAAAGTTTGCAAAAGGCTATGGGTACGAATTGAGTTTCAGTACTGCATTTCATCCTCAGACCGATGGACAGTCAGAGCGCATGATTCAGACACTAGAGGATATGTTGAGACTTTGTGTATTAGATTTTGGGAGCGATTGGGAGAAACATCTATCGTTTATTGAATTTACGTACAACAACGGATTCCAATCAAGTATTGGTATGGCACCATATGAAGCTTTGTATGGCCGTAAGTGTCGATCACCGATTTGTTGGACCGAGGTTGGAGAAAGGAAGTTGTTAGGACCTGAGTTAATACAGGTGACTACTGAAAAGGTGAAGTTGATTCAAGAGCGACTCAAGGTAGCTCAGAGCCGATATAAGAGTTATGCAGACTCTAAACGATTATCGATGAATTTTGAAGTTGGAAATTTTGTATACTTGCGGGTATCGCCTTCGAAAGGCATTGTACGATTTGGAAAGAGGGGAAAGCTCAATCCAAGATTCATAGGACCTTTTGAGATCATAGAGAAGGTTGGTCCAGTAGCTTACCGATTGTCATTGTCATCCGAGTTGGAACATGTGCATAACGTATTTCACGTGTCGATGTTGAGACGATGTATGACAGATGGGAATAAGATCATTGTACCTGAACCGTTGTAAATTCAGGGGGACTTGACTTATGTGGAACAACCAGTGGAGATTCTAGATCGCAAAGAACAAGTTTTGAGAACCAAGACTATTGCAATGGTGAAAGTGCTATGGCGTAGTCATACAGTGGAAGAGGCTACATGGAAAAGTGAGGAAGACATGAGGAATGAGTATCCATACTTATTCGACGCATGAGGTAAAGTTTGGGGACAAACTTCCTTTTTGGAGGGGAGAGTTGTCACACCCGTTCCATAAAATCATTGTTTTATCATGCATATTGAATGTTGTGGTTATCAATGTTATTTGATAATTGGATGGTGATGAGGTTGACTGTGAGTCAACGGTACGGTGTCAGTGAAGACACGGGAACATGGAAGTTCATATTGCATAATCATGAGTAAATGACATTTATATGATTTAAATGTTATTTGACCTTATCTGGTATTTATATGAATAGTAATTATACCTGTGTAGTATAATTCTGGTAAATTTGGATATGATAGTCATTTTGAGAACTGTGGTGAGAACGTGAGAGATACATTAATTAAAAAGGTAGGTTGTGTAGAGATTTCACAGAATATAGTTTTCGGACGATATTTTGGACCCAAACGAAACTTAGTCGAAAACTTTTGAAATTTATAGTTTTCACTCGTAAAGGCATAAAATGGATGTGCGCGAAGTTTCGAGAACTAATTAGAAGTTTGAGGAACTCGTGGGGAGGTAAACGTAATTTCCAGAACTTTTGTCTATATATAGATGAGGATGAGATTCATTCTCATCCAAACTTTCCAAAATATCTAGAGAGAGGAGAGAGAAAGGAGATTTGGAGCCAACGGGCTTTGCGACGCCGATCAACGACCATTCGTCCGTCAGATTTTCTCCAGATTCAAGATTTGAACTCGTAGAGGTAAGACCTACGTTTTGATACCACTTAGGCCGTGTTTGGCCAAGTTTTTGTAAAGATCTTAATTTTAGACTTTTGGGAAAAACAGGTATAAACTTGTAGGAATTTTCTCAAATTCGAAATCCGACGTTTTTTTTAGCCTCCTAGTCGATCCTTCAAAGTTTGGGGGAAATCGCACGAGGTATGAAGTCCTAACTTGTGAAATATAGAGAAATATATGTTTTATGTTTCAACAACGAAATTGAGATCCGGGCGAAATCCATGTGTTAATTGTAGGCCCGTTAATTATGCACGTGCTAAATTGTGAAAAGCATGCCTAAATTTATGCGAGCACGTTAAGTTGTCTATGTGGGTCAAAGGGGAGTCTTATACAAATTCATGCCGGAGTAAGCTTCTCAATGTTTGAGAATTTAGTAGCGACGGCTACTGTGCATGGTTGATAGACTTGGACTTGCCATGACACTTGTGGATACAATGGTTGATAGACTTGGACTTGCCATTGGTATCGCGGTTTAAGGCTTGGACTTGCCGCTACCGGATGAATGCGTATTTTTCTCCCTAGAGACTATTGTATGATTTATGAGATTAAAGCATGTTTTATATATATTGCACATGTTAGAACTTGTACGCTCAGCATATAACTGAGCAGTGGAGATGTACTCCATTGCAGGTAAGAAGAAAGACAAGAAGAAGCGTGAGGAGTGAGGACGTTAAGGAACGCCGGGGAAATCACTTGTTTATGTTTTTGTTTAAATCCTAAAATTTGTATAAGGATTTGGGTTTTTGTTATATGTTGTAATCGGACCATGGAGTAGTTCGTAGTACTTGTAATCCCTAGTAAACGCTCTTGTAATTATGTTTTGAATGATGGAATAGAGTGGTTATGTGTTGGTCGGGAATTGGGAGAACCTCGAGTAGGAAAGCTGCAGTTTTTAAGCTTGCTGACAGAAACCAGTCGACTGGTTTTTGATCCAGTCGACTGGGTTAGTGTGTTGAACTAGTTACTGCTTGATTTCGTCTGGGGTTTAGTCGACTGGGTTGAGAAAACAGTCGACTGGATGGGGCCCCAGACCTGGACATTCTGCTGGATTGGGCACCAGTCGACTGGACTTCTTCAGTCGACTGAAAATTTTGGGCACCAGTCGACTGG
Source organism: Hydrangea macrophylla (assembly GCA_033977485.1). Classification (NCBI taxonomy): domain Eukaryota; kingdom Viridiplantae; phylum Streptophyta; class Magnoliopsida; order Cornales; family Hydrangeaceae; genus Hydrangea; species Hydrangea macrophylla. The sequence continues at coordinate 40,174,566 of CM066990.1, forward strand.
GTCCCCGACACAGTCGACTGGATAGGCTATTATGTTTGGAGACCCTTTTCTGTTTGAGATCACCAGTCGACCGGACCCTCGATCAGTCGACTGGTCCTCTGTTTTCAAAACTGTGTTCTTTTGAAAGGATTCAAATGGCCAAAACTTTTTGTAACTCTGATTTTCATGGATCTTAATAATGTTTTCCGCTGCTATTCTTCTTTAATGGAACTGGATAAGCCTTAATGGCGTGCCACATGTCCTGTTTCCACGCGTAGTGGGATGGGTCGTGACACGTGTCATCGGCAATGAAGCATCAGTATGTCAGACAAGAGTTAAGTTTCTAAAGGAATTTCATGCTCTTCAACCAGGAACCTTTACTGGATTAATGGGAGTATGGAAAGCTAAGCAATGGATCCGCCAGATATAATTGATGTTTGAGAGACTCGAATGTTCTAACATTGAGAAAAAATGTTTGGATGTATTTTAACTGACGTTCTCCGCAGTAGATTGGTGGGTCGCAGCGAAAGCTATGATAGGTGAAGAAGCTGTAGGAAGGATGACTTGGGAATCATTCAAGACTCGATTTCTTGAGAAATACTTCACAGAATTCGAGAAGAACAAAAGGGAAATAGAGTTCATAGAAATAGTCTAGGGTAGTTTGACAGTACCAGAATATGTAACTCAATTTGAGAGACTATCACGATTTGCACCGCATATGATCGATACACTAAGAAAGAAGTTCAAGAGATATCATTAGGGATTAGTTCCGCATATCCGTCATATGACTATAGGACATTTAGAAAAATCTTTAAAAGTTTTGGTAGAAATGGCAGCGAAACTAGAAGACAACACGCAGATTAGTGAAGGACAACATTCTGATCAAGCATTTCCAGAAAATGATCAGTTTTTCCTAATAGATCAGAGAGGAAGGGACAATCAAGTTGTGTTGATAGCCAACCAAGTTCAATAAGGTAACACAGAAAGAAGTTACATGGGCAACCGCTAGAAGCGCAAGAGATTGGAGAATGACAACAAAGAATCAAAACCAGTAGCAACTCCAACACATCATAGGGAATAAGATATTTTCTATAACTATGGAGTACTGGGACACCAATCCCTAGAATGTAGAGCATCAAGGAAATCTAATAAACAGGGAGTATAGTGCTTCAACTATGGTAAAATTGGTCATATCTAGAACTAGAGACGCAACACAATGCTCCATCCCAACAAGTAGCACGAGGACAAACTCGCCAAATAAATAATTGATCTCAGCTTAGACAAGGATGATAGACAGAAGGTACAACACTCAGCACCTACATTTTGTATTAAGTATGATCCAGATATTATAGGAAGTTTGGCATTCAATTTGATTGTAAGAGGATTAGCCTACACCATAAAATGTAGATACCAAACAACTCAATTGGAAATGATTGATAGTCGCCTATGATAGTAGCTATCCGAGTATAGTTATAACATCAATTGCATCCCCATATGACATCATTTGCCTCCCTATACGAAAGACTACACCAATCGTTGTTAAGTTGGATAGAAACTAGAGATGAGTAATCTCAATTTTCTTGACATCCAACTTTGATAGGAGAGGATGAACTAGAAGATTACGAGTGTATGAGAAGAGATACGAGTGACACAGAGACAATGCCAGAATTTTAGAGGGTACCATAGAAGAATGCTTTTCGACACTGAATGCATGTAGCTTTCCTCTAGATAAGATATTATATAGTAGATCGACTCACGAAATCAGTATACATCCTAACCTATTTAATTAGTATGCAGAAGTAAAATGAGTATACAACCACGAAGAGATGATTATATCAATAGTACGTGGGAATTTGGAGACCCATAAAGAAGTTTAAATCATCAACTACGATGCCAGAGTCATAGTGCTTTCAAGTTAACACATTAAAGGGAGACAACAACACGGGAGTTAACAAGGATGTCATGTGCAATAAGAGACCAACTGAGGATGCTGATAATCATAACGAGAAGTACAAAGATAGGAGACAATCAACTAGTGATGCAATAGAGTCATCGTCATCACAGTATGAAGCAACTTTAGAGACTAGAGTAGATGGTAATGTTTCGCTACAACTTAGATGAGATTAGCCAACTTGATCAACAGAACCCTCACACCGTAGAGTTTGACCTGAGGAAGGAACCTGATGTGTTTGGAGACTAGCCATTTCAGATTTGTGAGATGGTTAGATTGTGCTACCTAGAACCTTTTCCCGAAGTTCGACATACGAAGTTCATATAGCTAAACCCTGAGAATGGTAGTTGTTACCCTAGTATTCATCGGTCATTAATATTTTTGTATTGCGTGATTAGAACTTAACCTGTCGGCTGCTGATGTGATCGTTTATGTAAAACGAGAACTTGAGAACCTTGGAGTATGTCTTGCGAGATGGGATTTTTTCTTTTAGGAATATTGCTTATCATATTTTGAGGACGAAATCTTTTGATAAGTGGTGCATAATGTAATACCCTATATTTTTGAATGCATATATTTACTCATATTTACTTTCTTAGTCGTTGGTGAGATTGTGTGCCCAATTGATTGGACCCTTTTCCCAATCAATTACCGTTTTTGATGTCCCAATCGATTGCCAATCTTTCCCAATCGATTGCCTCCCTACTGACCTGGATCCATGACGTGCAAGAACGGGATTCCCTCCTAATCGATTGCCACTTTGCCAATCGATTGCCTCATAAATATCTTTCCCAATCGATTGCCAACTGACCGCAATCGATTGGTGGCAGCTGAACTTGGCCACCTCGTTTAGCTTGTGTGGCTGCGGTTTGTTTCCCCGTCCTATATAAACACCTCCCTATATACTTATATATGTTTGATTTGTGTGTGTGGGTGGTTGAGAGAGATATTCGTATATATATGCATGTATATATATTCATATATATATACACACATGCACTCATGGGCTAGAGATAAGAAAGAGAAGAAGAAGAAGAAAGAAAAGAGGAGAATAGAGAGAGAAAAAGAAGAGACTAGAGAAGAAAGAGAGAGAGAGAGAGAGAGAGAGAGAGTTCACCATAGCCACTGCCAACCAAACTCGGGACGCTATCACCAGAACGCCGGGACAAGGTGAGTTCATTCACTCAGTCAAGAGGGATGTTTTTGGGATATTTTTGTATGGTTAAGAATGTTTATAAGAAGAGAAAGGATCCCACACGTTTTTATGATAAAACTAGTCAGTTTTAAGGAAGAAGACGAAGTCCAATCAATTGCCATGGATACCAATAGATTGAATAATTTCCCAATCAATTGCCATGTTTTCTAATCGATTGTTATGCCAATCGATTGCCCTTTTGTACAATCTATTGCCTTGCTAATCCAGTCGATTGCCTTGTTTGTCTAATCGATTGGGTAAGCACAGAATGTTGTTTATATGTTATTATATGTTATGAGTTATCTGAGTTGTTGTTAGTTGTTGGAATTAGGAATTAATTATGGATTTTATTCTTATATTTATGGGTCATGTTGACCATAGTTATGAGAGTTTTTATTGTCTTTTATTTTCTCTTATTCTCTTTCCTTTTTCTTGCTTTCTTGTAATCTATATAAACTTTGTGATGTAAATAATATACTTAACCTTTTTCCCAATTCTTTTTAGTAACAGAGCCTTCACCAACCCTAGCCCTGCCCTAGCCGCAACCCTATCTTCCTTCCCCTGCCCTTGTCGCAGCCTTCTCCACCTCCCTGGGCCACAACCAGCAGCCCTTCTTCACCTAGCCACAACCCTCTCCCCTAGTCGTAAGTCACCAGAGACCTCCAGGCCTTGTGGCACACCACAGAGCCTTCGGCTCTGTCTTTGTAGCCCTTGGCTACACTTTTTGCCCCTGTTGGGCAGCTTGTGATGTATTAAGAGCCACTGACAAACACTGAATATTGCACATTCATGTGCCAATATAATAGACATAGTGCTCATTTAATCCCCGAAATTTCTAGTTTTACACGCATATTTGAATTAATATAATTTAATGGTGATGTCCCTCAAATGCGTGTAATTATGTGTTTTTACATATTTTATATATTTAGGTAAAAATGAAGTGAAATAAAGGGAAGGAAAGAAGTAGCAACCACACTGTAGTATCTCCAATATGAATAGTAGTGAATAGTGACCAAACAGTAACAATTACTGTTTGGTTGGCTAACGAACAATCCAAAAGAAAAAAAAAGGGAAAAGAAACAAAATTCAAAGAGCATTGAATGCTCTGTTAGGTTAGGTATACATATAATATATATATCATTACGTAAAATATTAGGAAAACACTCACTCTCTCTCTCACTCATTCAGTTGCAGGATCAGTTTTCAAAACTGTCAGAGACTGAAGAAAAACTGAGGCGCGAAGAAGGAAAAAAATTAGCAGATGACGAACGCAGTGATGAAATGTATCATAGAATTCATCTATAAAATGGAGGAGAGCCAGCGAACAACAAAAAAAATTGAGACGCACCACACAACCAACAATCACCGTTAGGGAGAGAATATTTTAGGGGAGGTTATCATGTGAGCACTTTATATTGTCCCTAGAAATAGGAAACTTTAGTTTTTCTTTACCTTTTCTATTCTAGTAGTTGTAAAATTTTACTTTTATGTAATTGATGATTTCATGTTCAAAAATATGTAGCAAAACTTTGTGTACTGTATTTCTTAAATTTAAAATATTTGTTTTCTTGTATGACCTTTGTCAATTTGTAGTAGTAAAATAGTCCTATTTAAATTTAGATTTAATATTTATAGTCTAGTAGTACTTGTAGTTGTCCCCTAAAATAGTTTGAAACTCCAAATTTCCAGTTTTTATAGCAATATTTTTATTCACTAGAAGACAGATTTTGCAAGTAAATATCATATTTCTTAGCCATGTAGTTGTTGTAATCACCTACCAAAGCCCCAAGCACACCATATTCATATCTTACTCCAAAAGTATATTAGGATTTGGTTTGGCCTTACGGGTGTTCTTGAAGTTCAACCACTGTGACCCCACAAGCAGTTAAAGTTAAAGGTTTAGTATTTCCATTTATGCATATTTTATTAGCTTAGTTGTACTAAACTTTGCTATTTTGTAGATTCCACAAATTCAATCCCAGCTCATGTTAAGTAAAGAGAATAATATATAATATTAGTTTTCACCCTTACCTTGGTTTTACAACTTTAATTTTAATTGGACGGTGATTGTGTGCATCTATTTAATTTATCTTATATTTTTATTTTTAAGACAGTTTCAATTTCAAAATGGTAGGCTAAAACTTTAATTGGGGATATGTAATAAAAACTTAGAAACCACAGCTTCTGTGCACTAATCTTAAATGGGCAAATTTATCTAGATGGGTTGTTTTTCCATTTATGGCCAAAAATATCTATGTATCTATAGTTTATGACCATTTAACATGTGTATATATTATGTCTATATTGGGCTCAAAAGAGTACATATCTGAAATAAAAAGCCTGATTATGTGGATTGTCAAACTATGCCTTTTGTCATAAAAAGCACCTAGCATACTCAAACAACTCATATGACAAAGTTAATATTTCAAATATGTGTTTATATATATTTCTATCCAATAATGGATAGGCAATTGTGTAGTGGCAAAGTGGTGGGGACTGGATGCCGAATAGCCCACGTCCGCGGCGGGGCACGGTTCGAACCTGGCTACTGCCCAATTGTCTTTTTATTTTTCTTTAAACCAAACGACGTCGTTTCATATCAAACCTGACACACTTGATATGACCCTGACTAGTGAAAGTTTATTTTTAAATAAAGAATGACTCTGCGGTCTTAAATGCCAAACGCTTTTCAAATGCACAAAAGTTGTGGGATCTAGTGTTGGTTTGCATATTCCCAATTCCTTTAAATCACTTTCCCCTAGTTAATTAATATTTCTTGTTTTATAATAGTTTAGCTTAAATGTCTGTATTATTTCCATCTTTTGCTATTATTAAATCTAAAAAGTTTATCTCACAAAAATTTAGCTTTTATTTATTTTTCTTCCTTTTCTTACTAGTATCTTAGTCAATTTATTTTTCATTGTGAAAATCTTTACCGTAAACTAATTAGGAAAAAATAGCTTTAATTACTCTTATTGCAAAAATATAAAAATTAGTAGTTTAGTAAAACCCCACAAAAATCCATCATCTTTTATTTTCTTTTTAGTGACGAAATAGTTATCTGCCTAACTTTATAAAATTTTATTCCGTTCCCTGTGGGTTCGACCTGGACTTCTAGAACTTTATTACTTGTACGATCACCTACACTTGGGTGTGATAAGAAAACACGTCAATAGGATGTCGTCAAGTTTTTGGCGCCGTTGCCGGGGAACGGTTAATAAAAAATAAATAAATAAATAAGTTAGGTTTAAAACTATTTCTCCTACTATATCTATATCTATATCTATATATATACTTATTCTACTTTATAAATAATTTAGTTTTCTTTTTTTAAAAAAAAATGATAACATAAAAAAAATATAATATATTAAAATAAAAAAAGTGTTTTATTTTTACTTAGCTAATAATAATAATAATAATCATAATAATATTATTATCAGTTAGTTTTCACTTACTTCTTATGTCCTTAGATACTACTGAGGCTTTATATCAAGTACCACATAATTATAATATTTCTGCTGATTCATCTAGTATACAATTTTCTAGAATAATGGCAGAAATTGTAGGACCAGAAGGAATCATTGATGATGCTCATAGTGAGCAGGGGGAAAATATACCACAATTTGTTTTACCAAAACGTGAACAACGTCCTTTACGTGATTTATTTACCTCAGAATGAAATATCACTCCTTGCATCACTCTACCTAGACACAAAGGAAATTTTCACTTTAGACATGGCATAATTCCACTCTTACCAACTTTCCATGGAATGGGGTCAGAACGTGCTTATCTTCATATTCGTGAATTTGAAGAAGTTTGTAGTACGTTCTCTGATCAAAGCTGTCCTATTGAAATAATCCGTCTTAAGCTTTTTCCTTTTTCTTTAAAAGATAAAGCTAAAGCTTGGCTTTTATCTCTCCGTCCTGGATCTATAACTGCATGGCATGATATGAATGAAGCATTTCTAAAAAACTTCTATCCAGAAAATTTAACTAATAGCATGATGCGTCAAATTAAACTTTTTACTCAAAAAGAAAAGGAACCATTCCCTGAAGTGTGGGAACGTTTTAAAGATCTCCTACTAGCTTGTCCACATCATGGATTTGAAAAATGGCGTCTAATTAATTTCTTTTATGAAGGATTAGAACCAATATCAAATAAATTAGTTGAAACTATGTGTCAAGGAGAATTTTTGAGTAAAATTGCCGACGAAGCTGAATCATATTTTGATTGGCTTAGCGAAAATGCTTCCCAATGGGAAAAAGAAGAAATTGGTAGAACGGAAAAAGCTAAAAGTTTATACCAATTACAATCAGAAGATGAATTAACACTGAAATATGAAGAATTAGCACGTAAAGTAGAAGCTATAACAGTAGAAAAAAATAATCTACCTAAGAAGAAAAGAGAACTTTGTGACAATTGTCATACTTTAGGACACTCTGCGAATGAATGTCCTAATAGTTCAAATTGTCAGGAAACAGCTCCAGCAGAGATAAACGCTGTGAATAATTATAGGGGTCCCCAAAACGCCTATGGTAATTCATACCAATCTAACTGGAGAAATCCTCCAAATCATATGTATACAAAAGAGGGTATTCTACAATTTCAAACTCAACACCAACCTCCTAAAAATAATCAATATTTACCTCCTCTGCCTCAATTTCAACAAACACAAAATACATATCCTAATACACAGCAAAATTCTAATGTTTATGTGCCTCCTCACAAAAAAGTACAAGAAGAGCCTTTACAGTCTATGATGCAACAATTAATACAAATCATGGGGAAACTACAAACATCTGTGGATAGGATTAATAATCAACACGATTCTAAAGGGAAAGGCATTTTTCCTGCCCAACCACAACCTAATCCAAGGGGACAACCACAAGGTGATCCCTCAACTTCGGGTAATAATCAACATGAACAAGTAAAAGCTATAACTGTACTAAGAAGTGGTAAGGCTGTTGGAAAGAAATTTCACATTCTTTAGAAGAAATTGAGCATACAAATAAGGAAGATAATATGATAGAAATTGAGGAAGAAATAGATGAAGATAAAATTACTAGTGAAGTTGAAGTTGAAGTTGAAACCCTTGAAAAACAACAAATTTTTTAAGAAATTGAAACATCTGATTTACCAGTGGAAAAAGAAACAGAGGAAATTCCCGAATATTCTCCTCAAATTCCTTATCCACAACATTTAAGAAAACACCAAAATGATAAGAATCAGGAATATTTAGAATTATTTAAACAAGTGCATATTAATATTCCTCTCTTAGATGCAATTAATCAAGTACCTGTTTATGCAAAATTCTTAAAAGATTTATGTACTGTCAAACGTAAGCAAAATGTACGAAAGGATGTGTATTCTGCTGACTTCGTTGAAGAAATTAATTCCATCGTACAACATAATTTACCAACAAAATTTAAAGACCCAGGTACACCAACAATATCGTGTATTATTGGAAATTACAAAATTAATCACGCACTCATTGACTTAGGAGCTAGTGTGAACTTGCTTCCTTATTCTATTTATCAAGAACTCGGATTAGGTGAGCTAAAGCCTACTGGCATGGTATTACAACTTGCTGATAGATCTACAAAATTCCCGCGAGGAATTCTCGAAGATGTTCTTGTCAAAGTTGAAAATTTTATTTTCCCATTAGATTTTGTCATCCTTGATACAGAACCAGTATTAGATACTAATGTGCAAATACCAGTCATTTTTGAAAGGCCCTTCTTGGCTACCATTGATGCCACTATTCAAATCCGCAGTGGTATGATGACTGTAGTATTTGGAAATATGACTTTAAATATTAAAGTTTTTTCTAATCCACAACACCAAGAAGAAGATGAGAATATTGAAGAAGTTCATGCTATTGAATCTCTATCACGAGAATATTTTAACTTGACTTGTTACAATGATCCAGTAGAATCTGTTATTAATAACTCTATTCAGAAGCTAGACAGTAATAATCTTCAAGAACATCTTATGAGTCAAGTATGTTTTAATGAAGATTCAACAGAAGAAATAATTCAAGAAGCAATGTGGACCACATATTCTGAACCTTTACCACCAAATACTACATTAACACTTCCATCTAATTTACAAACTCCACAGTTGGAATTAAAAGAACTCCCTAAAGAGCTTAAATATGCTTTCCTTAATAATAATAATACTTATCCCGTAATAATATCATCTCTTCTAGACTCTAGTCAAGAAAATAAACTCATTAGTATGCTTCAGAAGCATAAAAGTGCCATTGGTTGGAGTATAGTAGATTTAAAAGGAATAAGCCCTTCAATATGCACTCACAATATATATCTTGAAGATAATGCTAAAACCTCAAGAGAAATGCTAAGAAGACTTAATCCGATTATGCAGGAAGTAGTTAAGAAGGAAGTTCTCAAGCTACTCGACATGGGCATTATATATTCAATATCCGATAGTAAATGGGTAAGTCCAACACAAGTTGTGTCGAAGAAAGCAGGAATTACAGTTGTTCCGAATTTAAAGGGAGAATTAATTCCCACTCGTGTCACTACTGGATGGCGTGTATGCATAGACTACAGAAAACTCAATGCTGTAACTCGTAAGGATCACTTTCCTTTACCTTTTATTGATCAAATGTTAGAAAGAATAGCGGATCATAAGTATTACTGTTTTCTAGATGGTTATAGTGGTTACAATCAAATAGAGATTGCACCAGAAGATCAGGAAAAAACTACTTTCACATGTCCATTTGGAACTTTCGCCTATCACCGAATGCCTTTGGTCTTTGCAACGCACCTGCGACTTTTCAAAGGTGTATGCTAAGTATTTTCAGCGATATGGTAGAAAAGAATTTAGAAGTCTTTATGGATGATTTTTTACTTTTTGGCAAAACCTATGATGATTGCCTTAGCAATCTTCAAAAAGTTCTCCAGAGATGTGAAGAAAAAAGTTTAGTTTTAAATTGGAAAAAATGTCATTTTATGGTCACTAAAGGTATTGTCTTAAGACACATTATTTCTAAAAATGGAATACAGGTAGACAAAGCCAAAATAGATCTTATCGCTAATTTACCTATTCCCAAGACTGTAAAAGACATCCGTTCATTCTTAGGACATGCAGGTTTTTATCGCCGATTCATAAAAAATTTCACTACTATTTCCAGACCTTTATGTCAATTATTGGCCAAAGACACACCTTTTGAATGGACTAAAGAATGTCAAAACTCCTTTGAGCAATTAAAAGAGCATCTCACTACTGCACCTATTATGCAATCTCCTGATTGGAGTTTACCATTTGAATTAATGTGTGATGCTAGCGACTTTGCCATTAGAGCTGTCCTAGGGTAGAGAAAGGATAAAAAGGCATCAGTTATATACTACGCCAGTAGAACTCTGGATAGTGCTCAAATGAACTACTCAACCACTGAAAAAGAATTGCTAGCCGTGGTATTCACCCTTAATAAATTTAGATAATACTTGATTGGTTCCCCTATTGTCTGTTATACTGACCACTCAGCTCTTAAATATCTTATTTCAAAGAAAGACAGTAAGCCTAGGCTTATTAGGTGGATACTCCTACTAAAGGAATTTAATTTAATAATCAAAGAAAAAAAAGGAGTAGAAAATGTGGTAGCTGATCACTTATCCTGCCTCACTTTTGAAGACAATACTAGTGAGCCCTTACCTATTCAAGACTCTTTTCCTAATGAACAATTATTTTCTGTGACTTCCCTGCCATGGTACGCTGATCTTGTTAATTATTTAGGTACTGGAAAAATACCAAGCAATTGATCATCATCAGATAAAAAGAGATTCCTAGCCATTGCTAGGCATTTCTACTTCGATGACCCATATCTATTTAAATATTGTGCCGATTAGGTAATTAGGAAATGTGTTCCTAATGAAGAAATCAAAAATGTACTTTTTATGTGTCATTCGTCCTTTTGTGGAGGACATTTTTCATCTTGAGTAACTGCCATGAAAATTTTACAAAGCGGTTTATATTGGCCAACTCTATTTAAAGATTCATATTTATATTGTAAGGCTTGTAACCGCTGCCAAATGTTGGGCAGTATTACAAAAATAAATCAAATACCAATGACCCCTATAATTACAATTGAAATATTTGATTGTTGGGGCATTGACTTTATGAGACCTTTTCCTTCATCTTGCCAATATGAATATATTTTATTAGCAGTCGAATATGTTTCAAAATGGGTAGAAGCTATTCCTACAAGAAAGAATGATCACCGTACAGTTATTGCATTTTTAAAAGATAATATACTTTCTCGATTTGGAACTCCAAAAGCAATAATAAGTGATCAAGGAACTTATTTCTGTAACAAACCATTTGAAAAATTAATGAAAAGATATGGAGTGACCCATAAGGTGTCAACTGCATACCATCCACAAACAAATGGACAAGCTGAATTAGCTAATAGGCAAATTAAGCATATTCTCAAAAAAACTGTTGATTCTAATCATAAAGACTGGTCTTCAAAATTAACAGATGCTTTGTGGGCATATAGAACTGCTTATAAGACCCATTTAGGGATGTCTCCATACAGACTTGTCTATGGAAAAGCTTGTCACCTACTAGTAGAATTAGAACATAAAGCATATTGGGCTACTAGAACTTTAAATTATAATATTGAAGAGGGAGGAATTTTAAGAAAATTACAATTAAGTGAGCTTGAAGAAATTCGTAAAGACGCATATGATAATGCTCGAATTCATCAAGCAAGAATTAAAATGTATCATAATAAGAATCTTTTGCGCAAAAAGTTCTATTATATGACTCAAGACTACATCTTTTTAGAGGAAAGATGAAATCTCGATGGACTGGTCCATATATTGTAAAAAATGTATATCCTTATGGAACTGTCGAGATTGAGGACCCTAAAGATGGAAATACATTTAAAGTTAATGGACATAGATTAAAGCCATTTTTAGAAGGATTTGAACCTGAGTTGGAGTCCATTCCTTTGGAGGACCCCAACTATAATGCTCCTTAATCTCTTAAAACATAATTGGTATAGGACATAGTGTATCAGAGTATTTATATTTTCGTAAGTCTTACACTCTTAATTAGATAACTTTTTATATATAAGTTAATTTGTTCATTATTATTCTATCATTTCTTTTTGTATTTTTATTACACGTGTTATCCTTAGCTTCTTTTTCTCATCTCACTTATTGAGGACAATGTCAGACTCAGTTGGGGGGGGGGACGGTTTCACGATTAACAACAGTTTCACGATTAACACTTGTTTGTTTATTTTATCCTTATTTCATAAAAAAAATTTAATCTTTTTAGAGAGAGATACACTGAAAAAGAGAAAATGGCTTTACATAGGGCTTTGAACCCTAAAAACTTTACCCATCTCTCTTTTTCCTTTCTTTTTCTTCTTCCTCTCTTTTCTCTCGCCGCGATCTCTCTCTCACTCTCTGCAACTCTCTCACTCTCTTCCCCGATCTCTCAATCTCTCTCAATATCTCATTTTTTTTTATTTTCTTCGATCCAAAATCAAGATCCACTCTACTGAGCACTAAAGGTAAGATCTATAATCCAGAGAAAGGCCTGATTTTGATTTTATTCTCTATTTTTTCAATTTCGGCTTAGTTTTTAGTTTAGATTTTTATTTTCTCTCTTTTCCATTATTTAACAAAAATGATGTCCATAAGTTGTAGGTATCCACGTACCAAAGAAGCTTGGAAATATCACTCGATCTACGGCCCTATCAGGTTTTCAGATTTTCAAGAGACAGGTGATATTTTTCCATTTCTTTGTAAAAAAAAAAAATGGACGACGCGCTAGCTATTGGTCTTATATATTTTGAACTTTACCTTGTCATTTTCTTAATTGCTGTTATGATAATGCTGCGTTGCCCTTGTTAAAAAAAAATAAAAAATAAAAAAATGAATGACGAACACATCACCGCTCTTATGATTTTCGAAGTTTACACCATAATTTTCCTTATTATTGTTATTGTAATGATACGCTGTCTTGGACTTTTCTAAAAAAAGAGAGAGAGAGAGAGAGAAAAATGTAGTTTCTAATTTTCTGTTTTATTTATTTATATATATATATATAGAAAAATGTAGTTTTTCATTTTGTGTGTTTTAGTTTTTTTTTTTGTTTAAAAAAAATATATATTTTTTTTTAGTTTCTGAAGGTATATATTTTTCTTAATATAAATATTTTTAGTTTTTAAATAAAATTCCCACCCACCCCCTCTAAGCTCTCTTTAATTAGATCTTAGTTGATAGTTGGAAGGAGTGGAGGGTTGAGTCTAACCTCTCTTGTTGGCTGAGAGTATAAAAAATGGATCCAATAGTCGATGACCAGACGTTAATGGGTCGCTCACTTGTTTCTGAGCAGAAGAAACCCTTTGCTGGCACTAGCCTTTATGCCATCAAAAGGAAAGCTAAAAGGTTAGGATGGTGTTTGAATTGTTATAGAGAAGAATGTCCTGGTTTAATTGCTCATAATGGCACATCTTTTAAAGTTTACTATTGCTATAAAAGACAATTCAAATCAAAACAAAAGAAAATTTTGGTTGAGAAAGAGGACTGGATCCTTTGATACCCAAATAAGTTTTGTTTTCCCATCCCTCATTTCTTTTTATTTTTATTATTAGTTTTTGTACAGTCAATAATTTTCAGTCAGGTCAGACTCTAAAATGATCCTACGTGTACATCTGGCTTTCATTAGCTGGTTCGATAGGAGTAATTTGCATGATCCCATCATCACCAGATATGTCTAGTGCGATGAATGACTTTAGAAGTAGCAAAAAATAAACTAGGTAAAGCCAGAGTTATCTCTTAGCCTCTTACTGATGTTTTTAGCTTGCTAGTGATTCTAGACCCATCTCTTTTACTAGAGGTGGATGGGCTATCATGACAACTTGGACGCTCCGGATTGCGTTGCCTCTTTTGTATAGGTGCAGAGGATACTAGTTGCACCATATATGTATCCAACTTAGTGGATATGCTTAGGATTTTTCAGAAGTTTTTCTTTTACTTTATATAAGATAAATTTGACACGTTAATGTTATTTTGGGTATGTTAATAGCATACAACACATTGTCACATGTTTTACTATTTTCAAATGCTAGAAACTCTTTAAACTTTAAACACTTTTTGAAACTGTGTGAAAATATTTACTGAATCTAAATTGATGAGTAAGCATAAACTATGCAGTTTAAAGACAAGTAGTGGAAACTAATTAACCCATGTGAGCTTTTGTGCCAATCTTCCTTTATGAGGGTTACTATTCTTTTCAGTCTCATCTTATTCTCTTTATCATATCACTCGTTCAAGTCTCATTATTTTCTTTGACTGATCATTAGAAGAGAACGTTCAGGATTTACCATTAGAATGTCCAAATTACTTAAATGAACAAAGTCAATCTATTTTTAAAATGATTTAGGCCATCTTTTCTTTCAAATGCACCCCTTTCACCTAATATTACCTTATTCTCAGTTCTATCCAAATCATACCTTGCTCCACCTGGGAGTACAAACCTCACTTCTATATCCAGGTAGGTGATTGGATTGTATTAATATTGTAAGAAGTGGTAAAGAAAAAAAGGAGTTGATTTCAAAAAAAAATTAAAAAAAAAATTTGAGAAACTAAAAAAAAAATGTACATATGATAAAAAGGAGAAGAAAAAGAAGAGGTTGGAATGAATTGCGCAAACACTCCAATCACATGCTTAGAACAAATACACCCAAATCTCCTACTCATCTTAATTTCTAACCTACCAGTCAAAGTCCTAATGATTTAAAAGAAATTGATTTTTAAATTTAAGTGATAAGGATGTTCTCCACGGTAGATCGCTCTTCTAATGCTAAGTATTCTTTCATGAGACTTATTGTAGTCCAAATGCCTATATATTGAGTCATTAAAATGGAAGCAATTCCTCTACCTTTGCTTCCCTAACAAGTGAGATGTTCTCTACACCGGTTTCTGAGAGTTTCTCTTTAAAAGAGTGAAATCCTAGTAAGATTTGAGTTAAAACTACAAATTTAATGACTGTTGTTGGCTATGTAAACTTTGAAGTTAAGATCAGTTGCTTGACTTTTCAAGAACACACTGTAAGTTTAAAGAATATAAAAAATGGGGTAAATTGCATTTTGCACCCTCAAACTATACCATATTTTGCACTTTGGTCCCTAAACTATTATTTTTTGTATTTTGGTCCCTCAACTATCATTTTGTGGCAGTTTGCCCCCTCTGCCACTTTTAGTGACAAAAAAAGTCACGTTTTAGTGACACTAAAAGTGACGCTAAAAGTGACGGAGGGGGCAAACTGCCACAAAATGATAGTTGAGGGACCAAAATGCGAAAAATGATAGTTTAGGGACCAAAGTGCAAAACATAGTATAGTTTGAGGGTGCAAAATGCAATTTACCCTAAAAAATGCTACCATTGAAAAAACTGTGAGTATATGTGTTGCATTATTATTACATACTTGTAAATTTAATTTTATTGCCAAATTTAATCTTATCTGTTGTAAAAGGAGAAAATCTACCTTAATTTTTATTTTACTTTATTTTTACATTTAAAATTTTTTTTTGAATTTTTTGGGTATATTCACTGCAAACCCTCACGAGACAACACTCGTCCACTAGGGGTAACCTAGGGGTTTAACGGCTTGTTGCATACGCTAAATGCAATCGCGATTCCTGCGACAGTGAGTTAGGTAATTTTATTTTCCTTAGTTTATTCCTACTCTTTAATAAAACTTCTAGAACAACTTCTCTTTCACTTCATTACTAGGGACTAGCAATAAGTTAGTTGAGGGGTGTGACAAACACTAAATATTGCACATTCATGTGCCAATATAATAGACATAGTGCTCATTTAATCCCCCAAATTTCTAATTTTACACGTATATTTGAATTAATATAATTTAATGGTGATGTCCCTCAAATGCGTGTAATTATGTGTTTTTACATATTTTATATATTTAGGTAAAAATGAAGTGAAATAAAGGGAAGGAAAGAAGTAGCAACCACACTGTAGTATCTCCAATATGAATAGTAGTGAATAGTAGTGAATAGTGACCAAACAGTAACAATTACTGTTTGGTTGGCTAACGAACAATCCAAAAGAAAAAAAAAGGGAAAAGAAACAAAATTCAAAGAGCATTGAATGCTCTGTTAGGTTAGGTATACATATAATATATATATCATTATGTAAAATATTAGGAAAACACTCACTCTCTCTCTCACTCATTCAGTTGCAGGATCAGTTTTCAAAACTGTCAGAGACTGAAGAAAAACTGAGGCGCAAAGAAGGAAAAAAATTAGCAGATGACGAACGCAGTGATGAAATGTATCATAGAATTCATCTATAAAATGGAGGAGAGCCAGCGAACAACAAAAAAAATTGAGACGCACCACACAACCAACAATCACCGTTAGGGAGAGAATATTTTAGGGGAGGTTATCATGTGAGCACTTTATATTGTCCCTAGAAATAGGAAACTTTAGTTTTTCTTTACCTTTTCTATTCTAGTAGTTGTAAAATTTTACTTTTATGTAATTGATGATTTCATGTTAAAAAATATGTAGCAAAACTTTGTGTACTGTATTTCTTAAATTTAAAATATTTGTTTTCTTGTATGACCTTTGTCAATTTGTAGTAGTAAAATAGTCCTATTTAAATTTAGATTTAATATTTATAGTCTAGTAGTACTTGTAGTTGTCCCCTAAAATAGTTTGAAACTCTAAATTTTCAGTTTTTATAGCAATATTTTTATTCACTAGAAGACAAATTTTGCAAGTAAATATCATATTTCTTAGCCACGTAGTTGTTGTAATCACCTACCAAAGCCCCGAGCATACCATATTCATATCTCACTCCAAAAGTAGATTAGGATTTGGTTTGGCCTTACGGGTGTTCTTGAAGTTCAACCACTGTGACCCCACAAGAAGTTAAAGTTAAAGGTTTAGTATTTCCATTTATGTATATTTTATTAGCCTATTTGTACTAAACTTTGCTATTTTGCATATTCAACAAATTCAATCCCAGCTCATGTTAAGTAAAGAGAATAATATATAATATTAGTTTTCACCCTTACCTTGGTTTTACAACTTTAGTTTTAATTGGACGGTGATTGCGTGCATCTATTTAATTTATCTTTTATTTTTATTTTTAAGACAGTTTCAATTCCAAAATGGTAGGCTAAAACTTTAATTGGAGATATGTAATAAAAACTCAGAAACCACAGCTTCTGTGCACTAATCTTAAATGGGCAAATTTATCTAGATGGGTTGTTTTTCCATTTATGGCCCAAAATATCTATGTATCTATAGTTTATGACCATTTAACATGTTTATATACTATGGCTATATTGGGCTCAAAAGAGTACATATCTGAAATAAAAAGCCTAATTATGTGGATTGTCAAACTATGCCTTTTGTCATAAAAAAAACACCTAGCATACTCAAACAACTCATATGACAAAGTTAATATTTCAAATATGTGTTTATATATATTTCTATCCAATAATGGATAGGCAATTGTGTAGTGGCAGAGTGGTGGGGACTGGACGCCGAATAACCCACGTCCGCGGTGGGGCACGGTTCGAACCTGGCTACTGCCCAATTGCCTTTTTATTTTTCTTTAAACCAAACGACGTCGTTTCATATCAAATCTGACACACTTGATATGACCCTGACTAGTGAAAGTTTATTTTTAAATAAAGAATGACTCTGCGGTCTTAAATGCCAAACGCTTTTCAAATGCACAAAAGTTGTGGGATTTAGTGTTGGTTTGCATATTCCCAATTCCTTTAAATCATTTTCCCTTAGTTAATTAATATTTCCTGTTTTATAATAGTTTTACTTAAATATCTGTATTATTTCCATCTTTTGCTATTATTAAATATAAAAAGTTTATTTCACAAAAATTTAGCTTTTATTTTTTTTTCTTCCTTTTCTTACTAGTATCTTAGTCAATTTATTTTGCACTGTGAAAATCTTTACCGTAAACGAATTAGGAAAAAATAGCTTTAATTACTCTTATTGCAAAAATATAAAAATTAGTAGTTTAGTAAAACCCCACAAAAATCCATCATCTTTTACTTTCTTTTTAGTGACAATAATTATCTGCCTAACTTTATAAAATTTTATTCCGTTCCCTGTGGGTTCGACCTGGACTTCCAGAACTTTATTACTTGTACGATCACCTACACTTGGGTGTGATAAGAAAACGCGTCAATAGGATATCGTCAGCCACCTTCGTGCTCTTCGTCTTCTTGTTTGGGCTTTTCGAGTGTCCGGTTGCCCATTATTTCTTAGCCGAGTATCCGGCTGTGATTGTTTGTTTACCGCGTTTCTGGCCTTGATTATTGCTACAAATATTTTTTGGTTCTCTCTCAATTTTTGTGGATTGTGCTTCATACGATTTTGTATTACCATGACTACTACTGGTAAAGATAAGGATCTTGCTATTATTTCCCACACTACACTGGCTCAATGTGTTACTGGTATATTGTTAACTGGGAAAATTTTTCATGCCTGGTCTAATTCACTTCGTCTCTTTCTCGGAGGCAAGCGTAAGATTGGGTGGTTACTTGGCAAGGAAAAATCACCAGGTGAATCTGATCCTAAGTATGAAGAATGGTGTACCGATAATTGTATCATTTTAGGATGCATGTTTAATTCTATGGAAGAGCAAGTTTGTAATATGTTCATGTACCATCGCAACATTTTTGATCTCTAGATGACCCTGAATAAAATGTATGCGCATGCTCATAGTAGATTATTTTGGTTACATGCAAACCCGCTGGGAGGAGCTCTCTCAGTATGAGCCTATTAGTGACTTCCCTAATGACGGTGGTATTGAGACCAAACGCCTGGATCGCCGTCATACCTACCAGTTCTTAATAGGCCTAAAGCCCGAGTTTGAGGCTCTTCGCACCCAGATCCTTAATATTGTCCCTCTACCCTCTTCATTTGAGGCTTTTGCAACTGTGGAGGGTGATGAGCGACGGCGTCGCATTACCTCTATTTCTCCTATTCCGAATCAGATGGCCTTTGCTGCCAATAACCATATGATTGGTGAGTCTTATGTTTTCACTTCTCCGTTTACCTCTATTAATCAGTCGGTCTGTATTGCTGATGGGTCTTATGTTCCTGTTCATAGTCAGGGTAACGCTTATTTGTTCCCCGATATTACTCTTTCGTCTATCTACTATGTTCCTAATTTTGTCTATAATCTTCTTTCGGTTAATTGTCTCGCCAAATCTCATAATTTTGCTGTTGTGTTCTTACCCGATTGTTGATATTTGCAGCACCTGACTTCAAAAAAGATTTTTGGCAGGGGGCATGAGCGTGACGGTCTATACTTCTTTGATGCTCCTTCATTTTTGGGGATGTCTATCTCCAATCTTCAAGCTTCTAGTTTACCTGCTTTTAATAATTCCATCCTACCGAATTCTAATATCTATGTTTTTAGCCTTAAAACTTTTGATTTGTGGCATGCTCGTCTAGGACATGCAAACTTTCAATACTTGTGTTAGTTGTTTCCTTCTTTGAATAAAGCTTGCAAGGATTTTCATTTTAATTGTGTGGTTTGTGAACTGTCTAAACATACTCGCACTTCTTATATTTCACGCCTGCATAGGGCACCCAGTGCCTTCGATCTCATTCACTGTAATGTTTGGAGCCCTTTCCCTGCCACGGCCTTATCCTAGCACCGTTACTATGTCACTTTTATTGATGATTATACTCGTTGTACTTGGGTTTATCTTATGAAAAGAAAATCTGAAGTCTTTACACACTTTCAAAATTTTTTGTAAATGATTAAAACTCAATTTCATACTGTTGTACCTAATATACAGTCAGATAATGGTCGCGAGTATATCACTGATGACTTTAGGGCGGCTCTTAATAAAGATAGGATTCTTCAACAACTTACCTGTCCCTACACCCCTGAACAAAATGGTGTAGCGGAACGTAAAACCACCACATCATGTCTGTGGTGCGATGCCTCTTGTGTGGTATGAATGTCCCAAAATACTTTTGGCACATGGAAGTACTCACTGTTGGGTTTGTGCCCTCAAACCATTACTTTATGTATGAGACATTAGCATTATAATATATGGATATCAGCTTTACATTTCATTGTATATGTTTCTTTCATGAGATGATTGTTTTGTCCTTAAGTATCATAGTAAGCAATTCGTGTGTGTATGAGATACACACAAGTGAGATACGAATTACTATTCTTTGATACTTAGAATATGTCACAGTGGATGATGAGACTGGATACCTCATCAGGTCTACACTGTAGCATAATTAACTACCATTGGATGGAGTGATTAATCTCAATCACTAGAGTGTAGCTCTTAGTTGATATGCTAGTGCTTATAGTGCATTGACGGACCTGAGCTTTCCTATTGACGCTTAAGGCTGTCAACAGTCAATAGAAACTCATAACTTGTATAAGGTACGTGTTCTCAATCTTGAGATGATTATGAACACAGACTATGGATATGGCTGCTTTGACTTACTAATCAGTGAGGTCTATAGAAGATCAACACCTGGGTATCTTGGGTATGTCATGTCCATAGGGTTGTGAACATATATTGTCAAGATAGTATCTACCCTCTGATTCAGAGTAAGCATTCCCTTGAGAATGTCACCAAGTTGATTACTGAGTACTGCAGTCTTGTTGATAAGAGTTATCAACATGTTTGGTAATCATGAGTAGTGAATGGGACTCAAGGAATACAAGAAGTAATCATGATTCAGGTTGACAGTAACAGTTATTCGACTACCTGAATATGATTACGAATGCTGACGGTAGAGGGACATTAGTACACCATACAAGTCTAGTTATCGCTTCGGATATGTTCTTTTGCGTTGGAGTTCAGTTATCGTTTTATAGTGGAATAAACGTTAACTGACCAGTTAGTTAGTTTGCTGATCAAAGAGTTTGGTCATGGTAATTAACAAACTGGTCTGAGCCAACAATAAAGAGCCTAGGAGGTCCCACTCTTAGCTCCGCTAGGATGCTTGGAAAGACACTTGAGGAAGCTGTTAAGACAGGTTCGATCGATCGAAGTATGTTCGATCGATTGAAGTCAGCAGGTTCGATCGATCGAGAATGGTTCGATCGATCGAAGGTTCGATCGATCGAAGTCACTTCGATCGATCGAAGTCTAGGTCGGTTCTGGAAATCTATAAATAGGGCAGCTGCGTTCTGGAAGAAGGTGATCGTCGTTTTTATACGCAGAAGCTGCAGAAACTATCATAGTCTTCCCAAAACCTTCCTATCCTCTCTATTAGGGTTCCCACCAACCCTAGTCTTTCCGGCAGGCATCCGCAGGAGTCATAAGGGTGAAGATCATCTAGTGCAGGCTGCTGGAAGTTAAAGTTTCAGAATTGGGTTCAAGACACTAAGGTATAATTCTTGCACCCTTGTACGCATCTATGGAATTGACTAGTAGTAGATCCTGGAATACCAAAAGTTTTATAACTTAACCTATTTCTGCTGCGCGTTTAAACTCTAACTTTAAACCACTTTTTCCTTCAATTGGTATTAGAGCCACGCTCGTTTGGATCTATAGATGCGTTTTTGGAACCCTAGTTTTGATTTGCATGTTTATTTTAGAACTGTTTTCGAAACTGCATCGTCACAGATCTGTTTCTGCAGTGTTATCGTAGCAAAATACAAAACTGTGATTGTATAGGATTCAAGGTGGGTTCGATCGATCGAACTTGTTTCGATCGATCGAACATTCTGTTCTCAATCGATCGAACTCGTTTCGATCGATCGAAGCCTTCTGGTGTTCGATCGATCGAATAGTGTTCGATCGATCGAGACAGATTCTCTGTCCAGGTGTTCTGTTCACAGTTGTAAGGGTTTTTTAAATTATACTTTAATCTTAAATTATTTCTGTAAAATTTTAAATCATTCTGTGAAACAGAATGTTCAAGCGATTGAACAGTGTTCAATCGATCGAAGGTTCGAGCGATCGAACGGTCTTCGATCGATCGAACTGTGACAGAGAAGTAAGATGCTGTTTTAAGTTCTAATTCAGTATGTAAAGTGTTTATATACTGTGTGAAATAATTAAGTGTTCCAATAGTTACATATATTTGTTATGTATGTGTGGATGTGTGTACGACTAACCCTTTTGCAGCAAAATTAGTCGCTATCTCCCATGGCACCAAGTCATTTAAATATTTATATTTAAATTGTTTGAGATTGGTGCATGTTGTAATTTATTAATGGTTTGGTTTTAAGGCGTATGTAAAGGGCGCTGCGGCTTCAATCCTACGAAAAGGAAAGTCGCACCGGTTTCCCTAGCCTTTTATTTCTTTTTTTGCTATTTCCTTTTTCTAGATAAATTGTAAGCTTCAAAAGAAGCATAGGTCCAATGTAATAGAATTAGAAATTCCATGAAGATGGAGCAAGGAGCCGTTGTCCATAAAGATGGAGCCGGAGGCGACCAAACCAAGAAGGTGGATCTATGGAAATAGAGCCATGGGAGATAGAGGCATTGTTTGAATGCCTATATTTCATTTTAGTTTTTTGTTTTATGTGCTTGTTTTGTGATTGGCGTATAATACATTGTTGCATGCACTTAAAACAAGTTTTCTAAAATAAAATTCAAAAACCGTTTTCAACACATTAGTAAACATTGGATGTTTTTGGGTAGTGTGTGGAAACATTTTTCAAAAGCAAAATCCTTAATTTACTAAATCTAGTGGGAGAAGGTCTTATCAAATAACACCCACGATCTTCCATTAACGGTTCATTGTAAGATGAGTAGTGTATTCTGTGTCACCTCGCCAGGGGTGATCATTCCATACGGAGGGTACACTGCTCATTGGTTACTAGATGTGAACTTCCTATGGATAGGATCAATCAGACGTGTTAGAGGGTGACCACCACAAGGAGGCGCTACTTGAGACGGTTGTGATTGGATCCTAGTTAATGGTACACACTAGCTAAGCTATGGATAAGGGATCCCACACGGGGCATTATTCAGAAACTTAGAGATCAAATAGGTTCGGGAGTCATGGCTATTTTGCAAGAGTTGCATAGCGGATAAGTCATGATAAATCGAAAGATCGAACATTGACCACCACACGGAGGCTTTATTCTTTCGTTTCGATATTCCGGGGAATTTGTTTTTAAATAAAAGTTTTAAGGATTCTTTTATTTCAAACTGTCAATTCTGATATCCATATTTATTTTGTTTGTTTGATTTTCAGTAATCATAATGTCTGGATCTGCATTTAGTCCACTTGCCACCATACTCACTCAAAACAAGTTAACTGGAAATAACTACACTGAATGGAAACGTAACCTTGACATCGTTTTAACTGCGGAGGATCACATATATGTCCTCACCACCCCAAGCCCTGAAGAACCCGCGGCAAATGCTTCGGCAGCTGCCAGACGCGAGTTCGACAAATGGAAGAAGTCGAATGGAATGGCCCGTTGTTACATTCTGGCCTCAATGGCTGGTGTGTTACAACACCAATTCCAATCAAACGATTCTGCCAGTGACATTATCACATCCCTGAAAAAAATGTTTGGGGAGCATGGCAGGCCTGCCAGACAGGTAGCCATGCAGAAGATAATGAGTGCAAAGATGTCGGAAGGTACTCCAGTCAAAGAACATGTTTTAAAAATGATTGGTTATTTAAACGAACTGGAGACCTTGGGAGCCAACATCGATGCACAGACCCAAGTTGATATGATCCTCAACTCGCTGTCGCCATCATTCGCTCAATTCAAACTTAACTATAATATGAATTAAATGGATTTTTCAATGAGCGAATTAATGAGTTCTTTACTGGCAGCAGAAGGGGTGATCAAACCTGGGGGCAGCGTTTTAAACGTTGAGAAAAGCGCTTCTTCTTCCCGATCTACACCGAAAGGTAAGAAAGGAAAGAAGAAGGCTGGCACTGGTGGTTCAAGTGTTGGACCGGTCCCTAAGATTGCAAAATCTAAGGGAAAAGGTAAGGGCAAAGGGAAGGTGGGTGGCCAAGGCAAAGGAAAGTGTTTCCAATGCGGTGAGAAGGGCCACTGGAAGAGGAACTGTCCAGAATTCTTAGCTACAAGAGTTCAAGGTATGATTGAATCACATGTGATTGAAGTAAGTTTTATTACGGATACTTCAAACACTTGGTGCATTGATTCTGGTGCGACTAACCATATCTGTAATTCATTACAGGGGTTCAGATCAACCAGGAAATGCAGTGATGGGGAGATCGTGCTTACTCTAGGTTCTAGCGCAACCGTATCTGCGGTTGCTATAGGAGTCGTAGTTTTAGAATTTTTAGACAATAAAGTTTTGATTTTATCAGATGTACTTTACGTCCCTTTAATGAGACGTAATTTAATTTCAGTTTCTAATTTAACGAATAATGGTTATTCCTTTCATTTTGGAACTGAAGTTGTCATTAAAAGAAACAGTTCTTTTATATGTTCTGGTGTTAAATCAAATGGTTTGTATGTGATTACTCCCAATATTTCAAAAGATTCTTGTTTGGAACTTAATAACTCAGTGGTAACTTTACCATCTAAAAGAAAGGAACCTTCCACTAATCCAACAAGGCTTTGGCATATGAGGCTTGGCCATATCAATCTGAATAGGATTGGCAGACTAGTCAAAGAAGGGGTCTTAGGCGATTTGGTTCTCGAACCAATGGAAGTCTGCGAATCTTGTTTGGAGGGTAAGATGACCAAAAGGCCCTTTCCTGCAAAGGGCAATAGGACCAATGCATTGTTGGAATTAGTTCATACTGATGTGTGTGGACCAATAAATATTAGAGCAAGGGGTGGTTATGAGTATTTCATAACATTTACCGATGACCACTCTAGGTATGGATATGTGTACCTAATGCAGCACAAGTCTGAAGCCTTTGAAAAGTTCAAAGAGTTTAGGGCTGAAGTGGAGAAGCAATCGGGCACACATATCAAAGCCATTCGATCTGATCGAGGTGGCGAGTACCTCTCTAATGAGTTTATTGATCACCTCGTACAGAATGGGATTCTGTCACAGTTGACTGCACCTGGTACGCCTCAGCAGAACGGTGTAGCGGAGAGAAGGAATCGGACTCTTTTAGACATGACTAGGTCGATGATGAGTTATTCAGAGTTGCCGTTATTCCTTTGGGGTTATGCTTTGGAAACCGCTGCATACATACTAAATCTAGTACCAAGCAAATATGTTCCCAGGACACCACGAGAGATGTGGATTGGGCGCAAGCCTTCTTTGTAACATCTCCGGATATGGGGGTGTCCGGCACATGTGCTTAAAGGAAAGATGAGCAAGTTGGATTCTAGATCGGAAGTATGTTACTTTGTAGGATATCCAAAGGGTACTTATGGATGGTATTTTTATGATCCAAGAGAACAGAAAGTGTTTGTTAGTACAAATGCTATTTTCTTGGAGGATGATTATATCATGAACCATAAACCTAAGGGAAGGATAGATCTTAGAGAGATAGAAGGAGAGCCCTCAGTCCAACCCGCAGTTGATAACGATGAAAATCAAGAAAATACCACTTCTTCACCCATTTCCGCACCGGTACCTCGTCGTAGTGGGAGGATTATCAGCCAGCCTGATAGATACATGTTCTTAGGAGAAGTTTTTGAAGCTGTCTCCATAGAATCTGAATCTGATCCTACCACTTACGAAGAGGCAATGGCTGATGTTGATTCAGCTCATTGGATTAAAGCTATGAAGGCTGAATTGGAATCTATGGATTCCAATCAGGTCTGGGATCTTGTAGAACTTCCAGCCAATATTAAACCCATTGGCTGCAAGTGGGTCTATAAGAGGAAAAGGGGATCTGATGGAAAGGTTGAGACCTTTAAGGCAAGGCTTGTGGCGAAAGGCTATACTCAGAGGGAGGGCATTGACTATGAGGAAACCTTCTCGCCGGTAGCCATGCTCAAGTCCATCAGAATACTCTTATCCATTGCTGCATGCCTAGATTATGAAATCTGGCAGATGGACGTCAAGACTGCATTCTTGAATGGTAATCTTGAGGAGGACATCTATATGCAACAACCAGAAGGGTTCATAGCTGGTCGGAAAGGTAACTTGGTATGCAAGTTGCAAAAGTCCATTTATGGGCTTAAGCAGGCATCCAGAAGTTGGAACATCCGATTTGACCAAGCGGTCAAGTCGTTTGGTTTCATACAGAATCTGGATGAGCCTTGTGTATACAAGAAATGTGAAGGGAAAGTAATGGCTTTTCTTGTGCTTTACGTTGACGACATTCTACTCATTGGGAATGATGTTGCGGCGCTGTCAACGGTCAAGGTTTGGCTAGCTAGTACTTTCGATATGAAGGATCTAGGAGAGGCGAGCTATATTCTTGGGATAAAGCTCTTTCGGGATCGCAAGCGAAAGATAATGGGATTATCTCAAGCTGGTTATATCGAGAAAGTGCTAACTAGGTTTTCAATGGATAATTCGAAGAAAGGTTTGTTACCTTTCAGGCATGGTTTAGCGTTCTCCAAGGACCAGTGTCCAAAGACACAAGAGGAGAGGAATCGCATGGCAGGAATTCCCTATGCCTCGGCAGTGGGAAGTCTCATGTATGCGATGTTATGCACTAGACCAGATATCTGCTTTGCCGTTGGCATGGTTAGCAGGTATCAATCGAATCCTGGTCCAGAGCACTGGACAGCCGTTAAGCACATTCTTAAGTACTTGAGAAGAACTAAAGATTACATGCTTATGTACGGCGGTAGTGAGTTAGTTCCAGTAGGATACACTGACTCGGACTTTATGTCAGATAAAGATTCGAGAAAGTCGACATCCGGACATCTCTTTACCTTGGGAGGTGGTGCTGTTAGTTGGAGGAGCATTAAGCAGAAATGCATTGCAGACTCAACTACAGAAGCTGAGTATGTGGCTGCTTGTGAAGCCGCAAAGGAAGCTGTTTGGCTCAAGAAGTTCCTTATGGAACTCGAGGTGGTACCAACGTCGCTGTCACCTATTACGCTATACTGCGATAATAGTGGGGCAGTGGCTCAGTCCAAGGAGCCAAGGAACCACGGGAAGGGAAAGAACGTAGAGCGGAAATATCACCTAATCCGAGATATAGTTCAACGTGGAGATGTGACTGTCACCAAGATTGCCACCGCTGACAATCTTGCTGATCCGTTTACAAAGGCCTTACCACAGAAGGTCTTTGATCGTCATCTAGATAGTCTAGGTCTTAGATGTAGTTCTGAATGGTTGTGAGTGCAAGTGGGAGTTTGTTGGGTTTGTGCCCTCAAACCATTACTTTATGTATGAGACATTAGCATTATAATATATGGATATCAGCTTTACATTTCATTGTATATGTTTCTTTCATGAGATGATTGTTTTGTCCTTAAGTATCATAGTAAGCAATTCGTGTGTGTATGAGATACACACAAGTGAGATACGAATTACTATTCTTTGATACTTAGAATATGTCACAGTGGATGATGAGACTGGATACCTCATCAGGTCTACACTGTAGCATAATTAACTACCATTGGATGGAGTGATTAATCTCAATCACTAGAGTGTAGCTCTTAGTTGATATGCTAGTGCTTATAGTGCATTGACGGACCTGAGCTTTCCTATTGACGCTTAAGGCTGTCAATAGTCAATAGGAACTCATAACTTGTATAAGGTACGTGTTCTCAATCTTGAGATGATTATGAACACAGACTATGGATATGGCTGCTTTGACTTACTAATCAGTGAGGTCTATAGAAGATCAACACCTGGGTATCTTGGGTATGTCATGTCCATAGGGTTGTGAACATATATTGTCAAGATAGTATCTACCCTCTGATTCAGAGTAAGCATTCCCTTGAGAATGTCACCAAGTTGATTACTGAGTACTGCAGTCTTGTTGATAAGAGTTATCAACATGTTTGGTAATCATGAGTAGTGAATGGGACTCAAGGAATACAAGAAGTAATCATGATTCAGGTTGACAGTAACAGTTATTCGACTACCTGAATATGATTACGAATGCTGACGGTAGAGGGACATTAGTACACCATACAAGTCTAGTTATCACTTCGGATATGTTCTTTTGCGTTGGAGTTCAGTTATCGTTTTATAGTGGAATAAACGTTAACTGACCAGTTAGTTAGTTTGCTGATCAAAGAGTTTGGTCATGGTAATTAACAAACTGGTCTGAGCCAACAATAAAGAGCCTAGGAGGTCCCACTCTTAGCTCCGCTAGGATGCTTGGAAAGACACTTGAGGAAGCTGTTAAGACAGGTTCGATCGATTGAAGTCAGCAGGTTCGATCGATCGAGAATGGTTCGATCGATCGAAGGTTCGATCGATCGAAGTCACTTCGATCGATCGAAGTCTAGGTCGGTTCTGGAAATCTATAAATAGGGCAGCTGCGTTCTGGAAGAAGGTGATCGTCGTTTTTATACGCAGAAGCTGCAGAAACTATCATAGTCTTCCCAAAACCTTCCTATCCTCTCTATTAGGGTTCCCACCAACCCTAGTCTTTCCGGCAGGCATCCGCAGGAGTCATAAGGGTGAAGATCATCTAGTGCAGGCTGCTGGAAGTTAAAGTTTCAGAATTGGGTTCAAGACACTAAGGTATAATTCTTGCACCCTTGTACGCATCTATGGAATTGACTAGTAGTAGATCCTGGAATACCAAAAGTTTTATAACTTAACCTATTTCCGCTGCGCGTTTAAACTCTAACTTTAAACCACTTTTTCCTTCACTCACTGCATCCTATCTTATTAATCATACTCCCAGCCGTGTTCTTGCTGGGAAGGCACCCCTTCATTGTCTTAAGCTTGATGTCACTCTCTTTACCATTTTACCACGTGTGTTTGGGTGTACTTGTTTCGTTCAAAATAGGAGTCCTACTCGCATAAAACTTGATAATAAGGCTGCTCGTTGTGTTTTCTTGGGATACTCATCTATATCAAAGGGTTTTCGATGTTATGATCCTGTTACCTGTCATTTATATCATTCTCAATATGTTACTTTTCTAGAAACTGTTCCTTTTTTTCTAGGTTCTTCTTTTTCTTCTGCAGGGCAAGCACCAGTGGAGCTAGTTATGTTCGATGAGTCTATTTTACCCCGTCCTGTTCCTATTCTAGACTCCACTGGTGACTCCCTACCCCCTGTTGTTACCAGTGATCCATTGCAAGTTTACTCCCGTCGCCCACGCTTCTCTGATTCCCTGCCAATGTCTTCTCCAGATTCAGGTATCCCTCTTCCTTTATCTTCTGATGTTACCCCTGAAATTGTTTCCCCCCGTTATCCTACTCCGGTTTGTTGCCCTCCTGCTCTCTTTCTTTTATCTGAAGTTCTAACCATCCTATTTCCCAGTATATTTCCTATCAAGGTTTGTCTCCTTTTCAGTCCTTTCTTAGTAAAGTGGATTTGGTCTCCATTCCTCGTATTATTCATGAGGCCTCCAGAATCCTAAGTGGGTGGCTGCTATGAAAATGAAAATGGATGCTTTTCAGGGTAATCAGACGTAGGAACTTGTTCCTCTTCTAGCGGGTGAGAGCACAGTTGGTTGTAAATGAGTGTTTAGCCTGAAGTATTTAGCCAATGGGACTATTGATCAATATAAGGCTCGTTTGGTTGCTAAGGACTTTACTCTGATTCTTGGTAAAGACTTTGGTGCTACTTTTGCCCCTGTGGCCAAGGTAACTATTGTTTGTCTTCTGGTCTTTTTATCAGCATCTTATTCATGGCCCCTTCACCAACTTGATGTTAAAAATGCTTTTCTGAATGGAGACTTGACTGAGACTATTTATATGGATCTCCCACCAGGTTTTCGGGCTCAGGGGGAGTGTTTTGGGAAGGTTTGTCGCCTCCGCAAGTCTCTCTATGGCCTAAAGCAATCTACCGTGCTTGGTTTAGTTACTTTAGGGATGTGGTCCTCTGCATGGGGTTTATTCGGTGCCATTCAGATCACACATGTTTTATTCATCGGCAGTCTTAAGGAAGGTGTATTATTATCTCAGTATATGTGGATGATATTATTATTACTGGCAATGATGCATCTGGTATCGATCAAGTGAAGCGTGATCTTGGTACGTCCTTTGATGTTAAGGATTTAGGTCCTCTTCGTTACTTTCTTGGTATTGAGGTTGCTAGGTCTCACCAGGGTATCTCTCTGTCTCAGTAAAAGTACTCTCTTGATCTTCTTCATGACACGGGTATGCTTGGGTGTTAGCCTGCCTCCTCTCCTTATGGATCCAAACCTTAAGTTAACTGCGAAAATGGGAGAGCTTTTGCCCGATCCTTCTGTGTACTAACGTCTTGTGGGTCATCTCATCTATCTGATGAACCCAAGATCGGATTTTACCTTTGTTGTCAGTGTTGTGAGCCAATTTAGGCATTCACCGCATACTTCTCATTTGGATGATGTTTATCACATTCTTCGGTATGTCAAGACTTGTCCTGGTCTTGGGCTTTACTTAAAGCAGGAATACAGTCAGGTCTCTCTTACTCTACAGATGCAGATTAAGCAGGCTCTAGGAGTGACAGGCGCTCGACCTCTGGTTTTCGTACATTTTATGATTGTTATCTTATATCTTGAAGGGGCAAGAAGCAAGTTGTTGTCTCATGTTCTTCTGCTGAAGCTGAGTATCGTGCCATGGCTCAAGGCACATGTGAGCTTTTATGGCTTCGTTCTCTTCTAAGTGAGTTGGGTTTCCCAGTAGCAGGATCATCCACCTTGTTTTGTGATAATAAATCTGCCATTATGATGTCTTCTGATTCTGTTCTTTATGAGAGAACTAAACATATTGAGGTTGATATCAATTTCACTCGAGAAAAAGTTCAATCTGGAGTAATAGTACCAAGTTTTGTTCCCTCTTCCGATCAAACTGCTGATATGTTTGCCAAGTCTGTTGGTCCAACGCTTCTTCAATCTTCTCTTAGCAAGCTTGGGCTTGTCAATGTCTTCGCTCCAGCTTGAGGGGGGGTGTTGGAATTAAGAAGTAATTACGGATTTTATTCTTATATTTATGGGTCATGTTGACCATAGTTATGAGAGTTTTTATTGTCTTTTATTTTCTCTTATTCTCTTTCCTTTTTCTTGCTCTCTTGTAATTTATATAACCTTTGGGATGTAAATAATATACTTAATCTTTTCCCAATTTTTTTCTAGCTGTAAAGATGCTGATATAGTTATGCCATACGTGATACTATAATTTTGGATAAGGGATTAATCAGCATGATGTTATGTTAGCCATTTTATGTTGATCAAGATGAACTATTTATTGATTAACTGCTATAGACACCCCGATTTTGATCTACTATTGAATTTAGGGGAGTTATTACCTCTAAGTCCGATGATGACAATGTCCGATAGATTCGAAAGTCTTTAAGGTAATTCAAGCTCTTCGTAAAGGTTCTTGAATCTCAAAGCCCTGAAAAGCAAAAAGGAACTAGGAGAGACTGGGTTTTCATAAAATTTTGGGTGTAAAACACATATGGAGAAAATGAAGAATCAAATGTGGAGGTGTTTAGAAGAAATAATAAGAAATAGGTTGTTGTTGAAGCCATTTTTTGAAAAGGCTTTTAATAAAAGAAAAGATATTTTATTTGAAAATAGGGGAAAAGAAAATTTTTACTACAATGCACATGGAAAAAACGGCAGCACTCATTGAGTGCCACACCAGTTTCCACTAAGTACCATCCCGGCGGGATGTGAGTGCCATATCGGTGCTCATTGAGTGCTGCGAACAGCTCACTGAGTGCCGTACAGACTAACTACAGGCCAACACATGGAAAATGCGATGGCACACACGAAGTGCTGTGCCAGCTCTTATTGAGTGCCGTCCCAAAAATTAGTGTGTGTCACATCGGTGCTCATTGAGTGCCACAGATAAGTCTCTTAGTGTTGTCCATTATAACAACTGTTATATGCATTGATTCCAATGCACATAGGTTGTTACCCCGAATTTACTGAAATAACCCTTGAAAATGGTCTATATAAAGAGATGATTATCTCTATTACAACGGTTGGGGAATAAAAACTTGGGACAATCCTTGAGAATGTGAAGAAGTAAGGGTTATTGAAGGTTTTGAAGAAGACTTTGAGGAAGAGCTTGAGACTTGAAAGATTTTTACAAAATAAGAGAAAGATTTGAGGATTTTGGAGGTAATTCTCATATTTTAGCTTGCTCTCAATATATATTCAATCACAATTCATAGAATTCTAGGATTTTTACACATTTTCAAAAAGTCTCTTCCCACCTCATTTCATCAACTACCACTTGAATTGTGATTGAATTCCTTTTTGTGTTTGTTGATTTGGATCTAGATAGCTTTTAGGGGTCAAAATAAAACAAGTTTTTCAAAGTAGAATCCTTAAGGACCATTAATTTGAGAGAGGAATTAGAATTAGATGAAGTTGATTTTATAGGTTGATTGTTGCACTCAAGTGAACTCAAGTGTCTAAAGTTCATAGGATTGAGTAAGAACTTGAGACTCATCTCTAGATTCTCTCATGAGGTCTATAATGGAGATCTTCTAAGGCTAAATCCATGAATCACTTTTGTATTTTATTGATATTTTGATGATCACAATTATAGTTGATCTAAATTCTCTCTAGAGTCATAGATCAAGTTTGATTCAAACTATGAACACCAATTCAACAATGGTGCAATTAATGAATTCATTAACCACCTGTGATCAAAGGTTTTTAATTAAATCATGATTCATGGGAATTGAATGAGGCGAATTGGAATGTGTTCATAACACAAGGATCTACCACTGTAATTTTTGCTTTAACGAGATTTTATTGTTGACATGGTTTGATCTTAGGATTTTTGAACTAATCACTCTTTGTCCAAAAATTTAAGTAAGTCAGTTTTGATTTGAATAAATCAGAGCCTTAATCAAGCATTTTTTACTTCAAATAAAATTTCTATGAAGTGTAATGTGTTAACAAGATTTCCTTAAAAGATTGAAGTTATTCAGATTCATTTACTATTTTTAAAAAATCACACAAAATCTCTAGATAGAAAGTTGTTAAATTCTGAGAGAGATTAAACCGTTTGATCTTTGATTTTCTTTTTGGGCCAGAAACTAGACTCACAAAGGCACATCGTATTAAAAAATCACTAAGATCCAACCATGGGAACTATGTTTTTTTTTTCTTCTATTTTTTAAAGTCTGGTCTACTCTCTATAATTCATGTAATTCTATGATAGATTTAATAAACCTTGTAGGTAATGATCCAAATGACTTTTTTTTATAACCTAAGGCTTAAACCATGTTTTGATTATGATTAATTGAACTTAAATCCAGAGGTTAAATGATCCAAATCAAACAAGTGATTCATAGCTTATTTTTATGCATGTTCATACATTCATCGCATGTGTATAGATTGTAGCAATTAGGACTTTATTTTGTATTGAGTTAAGTCATAATTGATTGAACCTAGTCATGGATTCCTTGTAATCATGTTGAGATTGTACCATCTCTATATTGACATTACATTGGTTCCTAGTTGAGACTTGTATATCTATAAAGGTGTTGTGATTTTAACTAGTTAGAAGGAATTCATGATTATGTCATCTTTCTTCAATGTTTGATAGATTTAAGCTAGAGATTTGGTATAATATTTAGGATTTGATATTATATCTTGTTCAAAGCATGCAGACTAACCCTTTGTTTATTAATATCTAGTTTGCTTTTAAAATTGTTTATTAATTTTCCTTTAAAAATTAAGTGGCGACTCGTATTTTGAATTTGGAAAAAGTTTTTAAAATGTGGCTAGCCTACGATATCCATAACTACCATATGTTATTACTATCGAATTATAGAGTAGACGGAACACGACTGTCTGCTAGTAACCAATTAAAGCGTAGATATGATCAATATAGAGCATGTGATAGTCCTGCTATCTAGAGTAATACATTTCATGACATGTGGTGTAAGTCTTCTCGTTTCCTTTTGCATATCATGACATGTTTCCATTATTTCATCGGTCCCGGGCGGAACTAGCCATTGTAAGTATCCCTCCTTCTTGTATTGCATGTGCATCCGACTTCTACTTGATTTAATCTTTTGACATGATTTTCCTTAGATATTCCCTTTTTGACATGTATATATTACCTAGTATTTTTGAGGAAACAACACAAATTATAAATTAAGAACAAAGATATTTGAATCAAGGCCTACCGTTCAGTAGGCGCGAAGAGGGGGTGCTTTAGTCCTAGTTGGCCTCCTTCCCCTCTTGTACCAAGACCCCCCGAACCTAGTTTTTGGTAATGAAGGGCGAGTAACCTTATTCAATTTTGGGCGAGTCAAACTTAGGTTTTGATCGGAAGAGAACAAATCCTATTTATACACCTTAACGAGCATCTGTTAGTTCCTTTTTATCCTGTTTTTGTATATTTTTACTTCGTTTTCTAGTTTTTGACAGGTTTTGGAGGAAATCAAGTATATCAGGCTAAACAGGGTGAAAAAGCAGAAGAGAAGAAGCTGAAAAATCCACATCGCGCGCGCGATCCGCTCGCGCGAAAACCCAGATATCGCTCGCGCGACCCGCTCGCGCGGAAGTCCAGAATTCGCTCGCGCGAGGTACCAAATGTCGCGCTCGCGCGATATGTGTAAAAACCAATTATGCGTATTTCAGTATACTGAAGACTCCTGTGCAAACGAAACTGCTGAACGACGTCTAGACTGTAAATTACATCAGTTTCAGTCCATTTCGGGTTAGGAAGGCTTCCAAAACTTATTGTAAATCTATATATACCCTATTTTATTACAATTAAAGGGTTAGACATTGTTGGCAATTATTATACACACATTCTACAACCATACTTCCAGCCATTGAAGGGAGGGAAGCAAGGAGAAGAAGACGAAGACCAAGGGTTTCCATGGCCTCCTCCATCAACTACTTGCCATCCATCACTTCCATGGACGGCTAGATCATAGATCTAGGGTTTTAATGAAACCCTAGCCAAGTAATAGGGAGTATTTTATGTTTTTATTTTAGTTTTATTATGTATGGATGACAGTCACATGTTTAGAGGATTTTTATAAATAAATCGAACTTCTAGTGATTAAATCATTACTTTCAGAATTTATTCTTGTCTTAGATCTATTTTGACTGTGATGTGCTCAACGATCTATGCTTGCTGTGCTTGTTTAGATTGTTTACATGTGATGGTGCTTTATTGATTTGTGCTATCAAGTATCCGAATAGTCCATGCCTAGGTTAGACGGATTAGATCACAACCCTAGTTTAGTGTGGGATAATTCGTGCTAACCGAAGATGGATTATGTTGGTGCTTGAACCATGATTATTTTCTTGACGGAGAAATTGGGCTTGTAGCTACAATTCACCATAATCATCCAACTTAGTAAGCTAAAGTAATTCATAAATATTCTTTATTATGAAGCTAGTGGTGGAGTTGCAATCCTAGGTTCACTTTACATATTTACAAAAACACTTTTAATTGCTTTCATAGTTTAGATTTATTTTTATTGTTATTAGTTTAATTCAAACCAAATCAAAATCCGTTTTCATAATTAACTAAAGTTTGGTTTTAAAATTAAGTCGCTGTAGTTAATCAATCTCTGTGGGTTCGACCTTTTCTTCCACACTGCAAATCTTTTGAAAAGTAAAGAACACTTTTTATATCTTGATTCTGACAACATCAATTTTTGGCGCCGTTGCCGGGGATTGCATTACTACCTTTAATTTTATAATCTTAGTTTAGTTAATTCGTAAATATCAGATTAGTTTTTATTCTTCTTATTTTTCGTTTTTTGTTTTAAATTACTAACTTGTTCTTTTATTTTATAGGTTTTCGAGTCATCAAATTCCAACGTCTCCGAGTGAAGTAGCTAATTACATCAAAGGAGCTTACGCAAATAAAATAAATAAAAATTAAGTAAATTGCTCGCTTTAACTTCGCATCAAATCACTGTAAGTCAGGGCGCTGAGACGCAATTACTTGCATTAGGTTAGTTGTGGAGTGAACACTGCATTAGCTAGGAAACCCGGGGCGCTGGGCTTGACGCGGTCATTGCATTACAGGATAATATTCATGCATCATAGTAGTACTGTGTGCTTGCTTGTCCTCTTATTTGCGTGATTGCTATTTGTTTCTTTTGTTAAGTCAGTCTTTGTTTTTAGTTTCTTTTTCTTTATTTTAGTTTATGTTAGGTACACGTTCAAATAAACCAGAATTAAAATCTTTCAATCTTGAACTTGAACGTACCTTAAGAACTAGTAAGTCCACAACCCAAGCTTCTAGAGCTGGGGGGCAAGACGACGAATCAACTCCGATTCTGTCGTCGTTGTTTGAGGCCGAAATTCAAAGTACCCGTGAACGGTTAAGGAAAACTCGAACTTTTAAAATCGAACCGATTAAAATGGCTGACGGTGGAAATAACAATAAAAACCAAAATAACGACGGTGCTAATATGAATAACCTTAATGTACCACCACCTCCTCCACTTATAAATTATTTTATTCCTACTACTTACATGCCACAAGCCGGTATCGAATTACCGGAGGCGACGGCATCTCACTTTGAGATAAAGTCGTCTACGATCTCGCTACTTTCGTCTTTCCATGGCCGTCTAAATGAAGATCCATATCAACACTTAGGAGATTTTCAGGACATATGCTCTACTTTGAAAATCCAAAATTTAAATGATGATGAATTAAAATTGCGGCTCTTTCCATTTTCTTTAAGAGACAAAGCGAAGTATTGGCTTCAATCACTTGAGCCAAACACAATTAAAACATGGGAAGCCTTACACACCGTATTTTTACAAAAGTTTTTTCCTATTATGCGTACAAATCAAATAAGGAAATCTATCACTAATTTTATAATGCAAGATGGGGAAACGCTTTACGATACGTGGGAGAAATTTAAAGAATTATTACGCTCTTGCCCACATCATCAGGTTCCTAAGTGGCAGTTGGTACAGGTTTTCTATGAGGGGCTTATTCCCTCTGTCCGTAATACCGTCGATGCCGTTTGTGCGGGAACCTTCCTACACAAAAGCGCCGACGAGTCCTGGAAAATTTTTGAAACTTTAAGCGAGAACTCGATGCATCAGGCTGTGACGGTACGTTCTGAGGGATACCTTCAACCTAAGAGAGAGGTAAAGTTCGAGTCAAGTCATTCAATTGAAATAAAAGAACTATCTAAAAAACTTGACCGACTTTTAACAATGAACCAAACAACAGCCTCACCAGCTCATGAAATTTGTGCATTATGTTCCGATCCGTCACATTCTATCCTTGCATGTCCATCGATCGGCGAGTCAATTTCCGGAATTCGTGGAGCAACACATTAATTCTATTCAACAATACCCACGAAATAATTATAATTCGACTACTAATAATCCGGATGTGCCATGGAGAAACCATCCTAACTTCTCGTAGAAAAATAATAATAATAATCCTAATGAGGCGACTAATTTTCCTAATGCATATCGACCTCAGTTTCAACCTAATCAATACCAACAACCGCCTCCTAATCCGAACCCTCCAAGGGGTAACATTTTTGAGGAAAAGGTGTTGGCGTCCCTTAATAAAATTGAAACACAAGTACAGGCACAAGCACAAATAGTGCACTCTCACACACAATCCATTGCGAAGCTTGAATCCCAAATGGGACAACTAGCTACTGTAGTGAGTCGTAGAAACAAGGGGATGTTGCCTAGTCAAACAATTCAAAACCCTAAGGGACAATATGAGGTTAAGGGGTCGAATGAACAAGTAAACGCCGTCTCAACTACGATGACTACACGAGAGGAGGTGATAGAAACCCCTAATAAGAATGAGAATGTGATAGATATGAAAATCAACTCTAATAAAGAGAGAGGTGAGGACGTGAATCAAAGTGGAAAAGAAAATGAACCGGTCCCAACAAATTATATTCCGAGAATGCCATATCCACCTAATATTGAGGAACCGTCTCATCTTTCAAAGAAAAAGTCAAAAGTCGAAGATATACTCGAGGTATTTAAACAAGTTAAAATTAATATTCCTTTCCTCGACGCTATAAAACAAATTCCCGCTTATGCTAAATGTTTAAAAGACCTATGTACGCAAAAGCGCAAAATACGCAGTCACACTCTGAAAAAGGTCTTCCTCACAGAAAAAGTAAGTTCAATTTTCCAACACGCTCCTCCGAAGTATAAGGATTCCGGTACGCCTACGATTTCATGTGTCATAGGTGACACTATCATTCATCGGGCTCTCCTTGACTTAGGTGCTAGTGTTAACCTCTTACCCTATCATGTCTATAAACAACTAGGTCTAGGTGAACTTAAGCCCACGGCCGCTACTATTCAATTAGCGGATCGTTCTGTCAAAATACCTAGAGGAATCGTCGAAGACGTCCTAGTAAAAGTTGATCAATGTTTCTATCCCATTGATTTTATGGTCCTTGACACCGAACCGGTGCTAGATGCTAGAAAATACACTCCTGTTATTCTTGGTCGTCCATTCTTAGCCACGGCCAACGCACGTGTCAATTGTCGAACAGGGGTAATGAAAGTGTCGTTCGGGAACTTGAAATTAAAATTAAATGTTTTTAATCCGGCTGATCAACCTCCAATTGACGATGAATACTTAAGTGTTGAGGGTAATGTGGTTAGAAGAACTGTTGAACCTAATAAAATAATAAATAGCAATGAGGGGAATAATACGGTGAGTGATGAGCGGATGAATTTGAATACAACAGACTCTAACGATGAATTTACTCGAAAGGTGAAAAATCGAATTGAATATAATCAGGATGAACCGTCGATTGAATTAATTCGAAGCGACATGCTTTCAACTTACCACCGGGCTCTTCCTGACATCTTAAAGGGTTCACAGTCCGAGTTACGGCCTCCATGATTCTTGAGCTGAAGACGTAAACGTTAGCGCTTCTTGGGAGGCAACCCAAGCTTGATTTTCGTCTGTTTCTTTGATTTTTGGATGTTTTTGAGTCGTTTTGGTCAGTCTTAGAGTTTTTCTGGACAGGTTTGGGGGTCGGAATTAATTTATTTTAATATTACATACATAATTTTAGCCAAAAAATGGAAAAAAAACCCAACTCGCGCGCGCGATCCGCTCGCGCGGTTCGCTGGCGCGAGTTTGTGCCTTAGGCGTTTTTCCTTGCTTTTTCTTATATGATGCCTCTGCTTCTTCTCGCGCCGGGTTTCGCGGGCGCGAGGGGGTCCCGCTGGCGTGATTAAAAAAAAAAAAAAAACTTGGAATTCGCGCGCGCGACGGCCGCTCGCGCGATATCCTATTTTTCTGATATTTTCTTTTGTTTTCTCTATCAGTCCTCCACACCTGTTCTAGTAGTTTTTACTTTTCTGTTTTTGTTTCTTAGGTACTTTTAGATCGAGTCTTTGATTGTTTTCATAATTCTGGTTATGTTTTATTTTCTTTTATAGTATGTTTTATTTTCTTTTATAGTTTATTTTCTTGTTGATTTTCGTAGTTTTGTTAAGTCTTATAGTTGATTTTGTTT
The DNA here is from genome assembly GCA_033977485.1 of Hydrangea macrophylla. NCBI lineage: Eukaryota > Viridiplantae > Streptophyta > Magnoliopsida > Cornales > Hydrangeaceae > Hydrangea > Hydrangea macrophylla. The sequence goes on from CM066990.1 coordinate 40,214,165, forward strand.
AGTTTAGTGTAGTTTAATTTTGTATATTAGATATCTCTATTAAATATTCTTTTGTTCAGTTTCTATTGTCGAGTATTAACAGGTGGTTCCATTTGGAGCAATTGAACTTTATCGCTATATTCTTATACCATCACCTGTTTGTCCTTGCCGAGATCGAGGTACTATCGTTCCTTCATTACGTACTTTCCGTTCTTTCATTTTATTGTTTCATTAGGGACAATGAAAGGTTTAGGTTTGGGGGTATGCACACATGCACACATTAGTTTATGCAAAATTTTAAAATTTTTCAATAAGTGTGTTTAAATAAACGATGTTACCGTCGTTTTTGCAATATCGATTTGATACTTCTTGTTCAATAACTTTGATTGTTATAGAATGGTAAACAAGAGAAGAGGTGATTAAACATTTGCTGAAGTTATGATATGACGTTTTAAGTTATGTATTGTTTGAATCATAGTTTTATATCATAGATTTGCACATAAACCTATGCACTGCACGTAGTCATTTGAATACATGTTTGATGTGAACTATAATATGATTCGGATTTCTAGATAACACATGGTGGAGACTAAGCCCAGTGAGCTTTTGAGCCTATCTTTTTCTGTTTTGAGGGTTATAAATACACATTGTGTTTGTCGAATTTCATTGAAATAGCGCATCTAGTTGTTGTTTAGTCTCATTATTCTTGTTGGTTGATAGTCAAGTTAAAATATTTGTTACCATACTAAATAATCTTCCGTTGTAAAACATTGAATAACCGTGTCACCCTAGGACATGATTTTAGGCCTTCTTTGTTTATTACCGACCGATAAATGAAAAAAATTTCCTTAGTTCGCCCCTTGAGCCGTTAAAATGTCATTTCTTTCTTTAATTACCATTATCCTGTTTTTGCTCCAATTTGGCCAACTTGGAGTTCATCACTAAAAGATTGATCAACTTTTAGTGGTGTTAAGGCGATGTGTGATTAAGAAGAAAAAGAAGATAAGATGATGTTTGGGGTGGTTGCCTTATTATTTATTGAATATTCGTTTCAAAAGCAACGAGGAGGAAAAGAATATAGAAAAAGAACAAGAAGGAAAGAAAAAAAAGATAGGGATTGAAAAAAAAAAGTAGAAAGTAGAAAGAAGAATAAAAGAAAAGAAACAGAAGGAGAAAAAAATTGAAAAGAATGAAAAGAAGGGAATGAAAAGATGAAGTTGGTAGAAGAGATGAATGAAAGAAATCGAACATGCCTTACAATGCCATTCTAAACCTACCCAATTAATCCGTTCTATCATTTTTCATTGCCTGAGCCACATTACAACCTTTGAAAAGTCCTATATGATCCTAGGAAACATGGTTTGGATATGTAAACGATGGGAGGGGGATTAAAACATGGTAATGAGTAATTTTTCTTGATTATTGGCATCCTATCCATGAGACTACTGTTCTTTCATGTTATGCGTCTTTTTCGAGTCATATGTGAGCATTTCTCGTTTTGAAAATATATTTCCTTTACTCACATATATTAGAAAAATTACACCTGTTTCTGAGTGTTTCAATTGAGAGTGTAATTAATTGTGAGATTCGTAGTCGAAGCATAGTTGGATGGTTATCCGAGTTATATTCCATGTTCATGACATACGCGTGTTCACTTGACTACCACATCACACACGTGCAATCTTATGAGGAACTCTATTGATTCGTACATTGCATGCACTTGATTGTTTCTCATGATATAGGTGAACGTTTGATTCTGTTTCTTCCTGTTCGTTATTTTATTTCGAATCATTGTTTTATAATAAGGAGTATTGTTTATTTGTTTTTCTTTTTAATAAAACTTTTTAAGTTTTTAAGTTAATAAAGATGGTTGTGGGAGACTTGTTGATGAGAACCCTCACGAGACTTCACTCGTCCGACTAGGGACACCTAAAGGTTTAAAAGGCTTGTTGCATATGCTAAATGCAATTGTGATCCATGCGAAAATGGAATAGATTTTTATTAGTAGTTTTTATTTTAGTTTTGCTAGAGGACTAGCAAAATGTAGGTTTGGGGGTGTGATCGGAAGAGAACAAATCCTATTTATACGCCTTAACGAGCATCTGTTAGTTCCTTTTTATCCTGTTTTTGTATATTTTTACTTCGTTTTCTAGTTTTTGACAGGTTTTGGAGGAAATCAAGTATATCAAGCTAAACAGGGTGAAAAAGCAGAAGAGAAGAAGCTGAAAAATCCACATCGTGCGCGCGATCCGCTCGCGCGAAAACCCAGTTATCGCTCGTGCGACCCGCTCGCGCGGAAGTCCAGAATTCGCTCGCGCGATTCGCTCGCGCGAGGTACCAAATGTCGCGCTCGCGCGGACCGCTCGCGCGATATGTGTAAAAACCAATTATGCGTATTTCAGTATACTGAAGACTCCTGTGCAAACGAAACTGCTGAACGACGTCTAGACTGTAAATTACATCAGTTTCAGTCCGTTTCGGGTTAGGAAGGTTCCAAAACTTGTTGTAAATCTATATATACCCTATTTTATTACAATTAAAGGGTTAGACATTGTTGGCAATTATTATACACACATTCTACAACCATACTTCCAGCCATTGAAGGGAGGGAAGCAAGGAGAAGAAGAAGAAGACCAAGGGTTTCCATGGCCTCCTCCATCAACTACTTGCCATCCATCACTTCCATGGACGGCTAGATCATAGATCTAGGGTTTCAATGAAACCCTAGCCAAGTAATAGGGAGTATTTTATGTTTTTATTTTAGTTTTATTATGTATGGATGACAGTCACATGTTTAGAGGATTTTTATAAATAAATCGAACTTCTAGTGATTAAATCATTACTTTCAGAATTTATTCTTGTCTTAGATCTATTTTGACTGTGATGTGCTCAACGATCTATGCTTGCTGTGCTTGTTTAGATTGTTTACATGTGATGGTGCTTTATTGATTTGTGCTATCAAGTATCCGAATAGTCCATGCCTAGGTTAGACGGATTAGATCACAACCCTAGTTTAGTGTGGGATAATTCATGCTAACCGAAGATGGATTATGTTGGTGCTTGAACCATGATTATTTTCTTGACGGAGAAATTGGGCTTGTAACTACAATTCCCCATAATCATCCAACTTAGTAAGCTAAAGTAATTCATAAATATTCTTTATTATGAAGCTAGTGGTGGAGTTGCAATCCTAGGTTCACTTTACATATTTACAAAAACACTTTTAATTGCTTTCATAGTTTAGATTTATTTTTATTGTTATTAGTTTAATTCAAACCAAATCAAAATCCGTTTTCATAATTAACTAAAGTTAGGTTTTAAAATTAAGTCGCTGTAGTTAATCAATCTCTGTGGGTTCGACCTTTTCTTCCACACTGCAAATCTTTTGAAAAGTAAAGAATACTTTTTATATCTTGATTCTGACAACATCAGGTTTCCTAATTCCCGATAAAAATTAGGTGGTGACTCTTTGTCTCTAGGATCGCGTGAGGAAGTCCTAATTTCCCTGAAGTGTTCTCCTTGGGATCCATCCCGGGACACTATCGAGGGAAAATGCCAGGACACCCGCACGTGTGATCCACACTCGGTTACTCAAGTCTTGTTATACGAAGACCGATAACAATACTCTTGATTGAAGAACAGACTCAATAGTTCAACATTGTAGATACACCATTATTCTGTCCACCGCTTTTAAGGACCTTAAGCTCCCACCGTATAACATTGACACCACGTCAGTCCATCCCCTCTTTTAAGGACTTAAGCCACCCACCACATATCAGGGATACAATGTTTCGAATAATAACATATCATCTTATTATCATGACTTAGCGACCTCCACCTGTGATCCCCGCCCACCGCTTTTAAGGACATGAACCGTCTACTACTTTTAAGGACATCATGGATCACATAGCTATCTTAGAACTACTTGGTTCCACCCATCGCTTTTAAGGACATAACTGCCCACCGCTTTTAAGGACCTATGACCAAGTGTCTGCCTGCGTACGATTCCCAGAACTTATCAAACCTATCTAGGTTTTGTACTAACATCGACACATGATAATTCCCATTGTGGCCTGAATACTCTGAATGAAATGAAACTGATATCAAATTGATTCCTGACTACTACATCACATCACGTTATGAACGTTCTTACCGTACTCTTAATCATGTTTCATTATCGTGTCACAGTATTCTTTATTCAAACAATAATGTATGATGAAGGCACGAAACGATAAGTAAATAACTTAGAAGTTTACATCACATATAAACAGAGATATTCCAAATCTGTAAGTACCAATCGATTGAAGTCATTTTCCATCGATTGGGAAGAGTTGGTTTTAATCGATTGAAACATCTTCAATTGATTGAGAAGAATGAGTTTTGATTGATTGACATATTTTCAATTGATTGGAAAGAAACAAGTTTGATCGATTGAAACTAGTTCGATTGATTGAAAGTCATCTTCTCCAGAAACTAGGCAATGGCACCCAGAATTGCTAGGGTCCATTTGAGTCCACTTTTTCACGTCCAAACTAGTAAAACAATACACCTAAGCTACTAAGTGAGTTTAAAACTCACCAAAGTGTAGAGGGTATGTTTGGTTTGAGATTTTGAGCTTGAAGCTCTAATGGCTTCTCTCTCTCTCTCTCTCTCTCTCTCTCTCTCTCTCTCTCTCTCTCCTCTTCCTTTCTTTATCCTCCTCTCTTCTCTCTCCCTATTCTGTCCTTCTTCTCCTTCTCCTTCTCCTTATCCTTCTTTCTTCTCTCTCTCACTCTCTCTCTCTCTCTTATAGAATATATATATATATGTATAGGCATGTGTATATATATGTACGTATAATGTTTCTCTCTCTAAACTCTTTCTAAACTACCAAACACACTAACACACGAGCACAACATATATATAGGGGAGGAAGGGGGGCAGGTTGCAGCTTCCCTACAAACTGGGGATAAAGATCTTAACATGTTTGATCGATTGAAGTCTTTTCAATCGATTGAAAACATGTCGGTCAGAGTTCAATCGATTGATATTGGTTCAATCAATTGAGAAAATATCCACAACATGGTTTCAGGTCGGCAAGGTTTTGAGCGATTGAAAAGGGTTCAATCGATTGAAACTGCACAACTTCAATCAATTGAGAAAGTTCAATCGATTGAGAATATTATTACAAGTATAGTAAGGGCAATCATACAAAATCTCATTTATTTATATACATACAAAAATACAGGGTATTGCAAAAATAGATATACTACTTGTATATTTAATCTCGTCCACATATTAAATCTCTCTCTCTCTCTCTCTCTCTCTCTCTCTCTCTCTCTCTCTCTCTCCCCTGAATTTTTGGACAACCAAATATTCAATCTAGAGCATTGAACTAATATTTTAATTGCAAAAATCCTGAAGTGAAAATACCAACACGCAGGCTAATAAATAATTTTATTGCAAACAGAATTTAGTACCCATTAAATAAAAGCGCATGATCTTGTTTTTAAATAAAACTCTTGATTATTAAACCTCTATTTCCAAGCATTCATTTTCATTATAAAAGAAATAGCGTTCCATTACAAATATTATTCCCTTTTCAATTTACAAAACAAACACTATTTTAATTAAATAAAATCTCCGCACAGAGTTTAGCAGAAAGAAAATAAATTTTAGAAATCCTTTGGTCAAGAGCCACTACACCATTCCCAATATCAATAATACAATCTATACTACAATTTCATAAATATAGCTCACATTGCCAGAAATAAAAATCAAGTACAACAAGAAAATAAAGACAACTCTGACAAGAAATAGCACAGTAACAATCTCTTCACACACACATAATCTCCACAAAAAAATCTTCAATTTCTAAAACATGCACACACTACATTCGACTACGTTTCATATATAAACGTCCCCGAATGCATAATACACTGGGTAAGTATTGTAAACATTACCTGTGTGAGTTAAATAACATCACATAGTCTTAGGGATCACACGTTGTCCCTTTAACATCCACATGGTAGCAGGTTAGGCAATAGAGCAGTTCCACTCACACCTCGGGGCAAGCGATAATTTCCCTTGATGTGGTGGCCATGATGTCTCACCCGAAAGTAAAATAAGAATAATACTTACCATACATAATCATGGTGAGCCAAACCTGCAAAACATTAGTAGGCCCACCATTACATAAAGCTAGGATTAGTACAAGTTAATTCTAACATATTCAGAGTGATGTCCATAAATGTCGTTATTTCATATTCAAAACTCTGAAATTAGGCAAAACACAAAAGTTGCGCAGAAGATCGTTTCATATGCACGCATGAGAGACGGCCAACTATTTCATATTGTACATAAATCTTCCCCAATAAGCAACTAAAAACACAAAAGCTACAGAACACACATTTATCACTAAGAAGATGTCATTTTTTTGTCACTGGTGACATCACAAAAGTTGTCCTAAATTAGGCTACTATATTACTGCAAAGCTTCAAAATTTAATCTCAGTGGAAACTTATTATAATAAATTAACAATCACATCAGTTCCATAAACAATCGACCTTTAGTTGAATGAGTTCATCTTAGGTTCACCACCTTGGCCACCCTACCCTTGGTACAGCCTATAAATATATCACATGTGTCCTCTAAGCACAACACTAAGCCACTCCAACGCCAATTCCCGTGTGGTACCACAAGACTTGGATATACTTCTGCGAAGGTTAGTCGTTTGCGCCACGTCGTCAAATAAACGATGTCTAGATACTCTTGAAATAGATTATCAAGCCAAGCATAAGGCTTATATACAAATCACAGAGCGGCCATATCCTGAAAGGTACACCCGACCATGCCGACGCGGAACACCCCACAAAGTTAGTGTTCGAGAGAACCCAAAAATATTCACACAGGAGGTAGCGGTGGACAATAAGGAATTTTCTTATTTGTTTAACATTATTTTTTAGCAATTACCCGAATCCATAAATATACCTAATTCAGTTGAACACATCGATAGGTGTTCATTATTATACCTATACACATAGCATTAAAAATACACAAATTTAATCCCAGTTAAACTAATAAACTGCTACTAAAATATAATTTTTTGCCGTGCTGAATTGGGAAAAACTCCCTAAACAAAAAGTGTGCAGAATCATGTTTTACATGGATTTAGCGGGCAGAATCTTAAAAATATGCAACTGAAAAATTCAAGCCAAAAAAATTATGCAATTACTAATAGCAACATAAAAAAAGAGAATTTCCCCAATTTTGAGATTTAATACTTTAGCATCAAAATTTACACCAAGAACCGATAACAACCATAAAAAGAATGAAACATGTAAGGGTCAATGACATACACACGTGGTTTTCTATCATTCATGTGAGATAAAATAAGCATCAACTTACATAAATTATGGATCCATCAAATATACTGACTCTCATGGAACATATATTCAAATCAACAACATATATTCAAAGTAACGTATTCGTGTGTATATATCTATATCTATATCTATCTATAATATATATATAAGTGCACCAATGCCCATAAGTGTTTTATACTTTTATTAATTAGTGTACTTTTGCTTAAGTTATTCTCTTAGAGTGTTATAACTTTAGTATGCCACTTTCTTTTTTCTTTTTTTTTTTTGTGTGTGTGCCTGTCCATAAGAGTCCTATGTACTCTTTTTTTTTTTGGATATAATCTTTATTAATATGATTATATGAGTCATCACATATTTGAAGCTAACCCACATCTTCTTTAATAAATTATATATATGTATGTATATAACAATTAAATAGAAACAAAAAATGGCCTATATTGTGATGACATGACTCGTGAGACATTTTGAGCAAACCCACAGATTCCTGCCATATTTGTTCTCTTTGGAAAAATCACTTAGGAATCCTATTTAATGTCTAAAACCTTTGACGGAAAAAATTGTAGAGATACATGGATTAAGAATCCTAATAAAGTTCAACAACCTTTGGCACTAGGAAGCTAATTAAAGTAGCTGAATTGATTAAAATTCACGTCACTGGTTTTTCTTCCTCCTTTCACATCACATAGCCATTTGTACATCTTTTTCCTCTTTACATCGTCATTTATGTCTTTTTTTCTTCACTGTGCAAGATCAATGAACATGTTTTAAGATACTTTTATCTTTCTTATTTCACTAAGCTTTGTATATGTTACACGGCTAATATTTGGGCATTTATAGACCCTTTATTTTTATCCCTACTCCTTCCTATGAAGCACAAAATCATGGAAACAATAACCAACATCCTTGGCCTTCCTAAGAATTTCTAAGATGATGCTACGCCTAATTACTGAACATGATTTTTGTGATTCCATAAACAGCTAGCACCAACAGTAATGATAATAGATTACAACCTATTGTATTAGACTTCAATATTTTGAAATTCTCTTTTGCTTAAAGTTTGTAAATTGTTTTAAGTTAATTATCATTTCTCACATTTTTCTAAATAAAAATAATAAATTAATTAGTTGGGTGGTGCACGAAATAGTCAAGAATTACGTGTTCGTGTCTCAATAATTGAGGGGTTGATGGGGTAGGAGGGCATTGCCTTGTGTAGTGTATATCTTTGAACCCAAAATAAAATTACTCAAGTACCATTGCTTCAATTTTTTAAGTGTTGTGTATTTAATCCAGTTTTTACTTGATTATTGTGTGTTAACTCATAACTCTTCAAAGCAATTACGAAATGCTTTTGACAAAGAATAAGAAAAAAGGAAATAAATTTGATACACCCAAAATCAGCCCATGCCCGAGCGGTTCTATTCTGCAACTACTGACAAGCATCATCCCGAGCGGTTTGGTCCACCTGATGCCGCCCGAGCGGTTCATCCATGACTCGGCCAACAGGTCGGGAAGACAGCACAGGCACATTCCACCACGGGTACAGCTCACCCGGGCCCACAGGCATGATCCCGAGCATTCTGGGCAGTTTCCTACTCAAGCTAGAAGACTAATGGAAAGTGCAAACTATTTGCTAATCCAATTAGGAAACCCCTAAAATTAATGCCAATCTTTATCAATTGGATTATGTTTCCTTTTCCTTGTACGAGTAGGTCTCTTACATCTATAAAAGAGACCTCTCACCCCCCATTGAAGGGGCCAACTTTTCAGTCTACACAGCACCTCTATAGCATTCATCAACATGCTTGGTCGGCCTACGGTAGCTCCAGACTTGTTGGTTCACCAAAGGCCCCCGGTTCTTTTACAGAATAGTGAACGTGCTCAGACACATAAGTGGACGTAGGTACCTTCATTAACAGGGTTGAACCACATACAAAAAACCAGACTCTCACACTCTCTTTCTCCTTAATCTGCTATACTTTACTCTTACAAATTTTTAGCATCATCAGCTTGGCGCCGTCTGTGGGAAGCGAAAAGTCTTCTCATCAACAAATCTCTTGACTAATCATTATGCCACCGAAGAAGGGTAAGAAGGTTGATTAGCAGTCCAATCGGGATGTTCCTCCGGCCCTGGCACCGGTTGTGGCAGTCATGACATATGAGCAGATCACCACGACCCTCACACAACTCTTGGAGGGCCAGCGTTAAATCAACAACAGATTGAAGCCCTGCTGGCCCAGCAAAGCAGTCCTCTAGTGGCTGGGAAACGACCTGGGAATGTTGCGCATGGTCAGGCACCGATCTTGACCAGACAACGTGCCCGAGCCATCCCGTCCCACGTTAAGGATGCCAGAAACATCAACAGTAGGCGTACTGCCCAAGAGGAAAGGTAGGAGCATATGACCCGGGAATCAGTCCAGGGTCACTCGGTCAAGAGTCGAGTTGTCCCTAGGAACGATTACCCGGAGTCATAGCCGAGCCCGATCCCAGAGGATAGCACACTGCCATGAAGAAGAAGCCTCTTCCACTGACCCGACCAACCCCTCGGATACCGGTCGGGAAGGAGTGGAAGCCCGAATCAAGGACTTGCAGAAGCAAATTGACGGAGTGGCCAAAAAGCTTGGTCAGAACCCAACTCAGAATTACGTCAATACCGAGACAGAGTCACCATTCTCTAGACAGATCACAAGGTTTGCTATCCCGCGCAAATTTAAGCAGCCTCGTCTAGATCCCTTAACGACTCAGGAAGCCCAGTCGACCACGTCCGGACCTACAGGGCTTGGATGGCCTTAGCCACCCAAGCCGATGAGCTGTACTGCCTGGCCTTCCCCAGTACTTTGAAAGGCCCAGCCGCCCAATGGTTCTACTCCTTGAAACCCCGATCGATACGTAGTTTCAGGAAACTCAACAAGCAGTTCATCAACTAGTTCGCCGGTATGCATGAACGGCCAAAGCCTGACATACATCTACTGACGGTCATATAAAGGAATAATGAGACCCTCAAAGCATTCACCGACCGGTTTAATCAAGAGAAGCTCGGCATCTATGATCTTAAGGAAACCGCCGCTATTATAGCCTTCTGCTCAGGAGTTCAACACACCAAGTGTGCCACGTCGTTTCACAGAAACCGACCGGTAACCTTGGTTGAACTCGCAGAGAGTGTTGGAAAATACATTAACACTGAAGAATTTCTAAAGACCAAAGACACCGGACAAGAAAGCAACGAGTCTTCCCAAAGTAAGAGAAAGCGAGATCAGCCCGGGAGTTATGACAACTCTTCCAGTTCACAACAGCCCGAGTCAGGCAACCCCGACTGGACCTCCAGCTCACAGCAGGCAGTCGACAGTCTCGACCTGACCTCCAGTTCACATCAGTTAGGATCAAGCAGTTCTGACTTTGCCTCCAGCACAGAAAAATCAGGAGCCCGACGATCCTGATCCGACCCCCTGTATCCATCATTCTAGATGAGTCTGACTACAGTTGTACTTGTCTAATCACCACATGAGGCTCCACCGATTGTCAGAGAGCTCTTACAAAGACCTCGGGCCTAACCTCGAGGCATACAAAGACCTCGGCCTAACCCCGAGGCATACAAAGACCTCGGGCCTAACCCCAAAGCATAAAAAGAACTCGGGCTCCGAACCCAGGCACTAGAAAGACCTCGGGCTCTGAAACGAGGCACTAAAAAGACCTCGGGCTCTGAACCCAAGCACAAAAGACCTCGGGCTCCAAACCCAGGCACTAAAGACCTTAGGGTCACGCCCAAGGCATCGGCTTCGCTTAGGTCCAACCTACAATGGGGGCAAATCCCCCTAGGTGGCTGATGATGGCAAGCTTCAAAAGACCCTGTAACCACCATGTTCCAGGTCGGTTACCTACAGTCATAGCCTCTATAAGACCCTCGTCTTAGCGAAAGCTTGGGGGGCAAGACGGCGCAATGAACTAAACATGCAATCATACCGGGTATTTACAGGCCTCGCGGATAACCAAGTCAAAATCTTGGACAACCCGAGCACCTACAGTACTCAGAGGCATTAACTCTACTTAGGTCCAAACCGACGATAGAGGTGACTAAAATCTCTTAGGTTGGCACACGATAGAGGAGCAAAAAGGACCCTACAGCGACACACTCTAGGTCAGCTCCACCAATATGGTCAAGCTCTTCTCCCAACAGTCTTGACGAAGGCTGGCTGGGCGGAAGACAACCATCCTGGGGACTTAACATAAAAGGAGCCTGAAGCAATACGCTTTAGGTTGGCTTTTCCAATATGGTCAAATTCTTCTACCCACACCTTGACGAAGGTTCACGGTCAGAAGATAACCATCCTGGAAGCTAACTCAAGCAAATAGACTCTGAATTAGGTCGGGTCTCAACTCCCGGTTAGTTCCCGAGCACTTAAAGGTTCCGAGCTAGGTTGGGTCTCAACTCTCAGCCAGTTCTTGAGGACTCACCAAGCTCAGAAGCCCCGAGGCAGCTTCCCCGAGCACTCAGACTGGTATCAGGAAGATTTCCAAACTTGCCCCGATATAGCATCCAGCCAACCTTGGAAATGGGGGGCAACTGATACACCTAAAATCAGCCCATGCTCGAGCGGTTCTATTCTGCAACTATTGACAAGCATCATCCCGAGCGGTTTGGTCCACATGATGCCTCCCGAGCAGTTCATCCACGACTCGGCCAACAGGTCGGGAAGACCGCACAGGCATATTCCACAGCGGGGACAGCTCACCCGGGCCTACAGGCATGATCCTGAGCATTCCGGGCAGTTTCCTACTCAAGCTAGAAAACTAATGGAAAGTGCAAACTATTTCCTAATCTAATTAGGAAACCCCTACAATTAATGCCAATCTTTATCAATTGGATTATGTTTCCTTTTCCTTGTACGAGTAGGTCTCTTACATCTATAAAAGAGATCTCTCACCCCCCATTGAAGGGGCCAACTTTCCAGTCTACACAGCACCTCTATAGCATTCATCAATATGCCCGGTCGGCTTACGGTAGCTCCAGATTTGTTGGTTCACCACAGGCCCCCGGCTCTTTTACAGTATAGTGAACGTGCTCAGACACACAGGTGGACGTAGGTACCTTCATTAATAGGGCCGAACCACATACAAAAAAACCAGTCTCTCACTCTCTCTTTCTCCTTAATCTGCTGTACTTTAATCTTACCAATTTTTAGCATCATCAAAATTTAATTTCTAACCATAGAAAATGTTAACACTTTATATCCAAAACCTTTGTTGAAAAAAAGGTAAAACAATATGAAGCAAGACTAATTTCATTATATCCAAGGGTTTTTTGCTTCTCCATTTGTCAATTCATTTTTGTTGTTGTGTTTTGTGGGGATCAATGAATGATATATATCTACTGATTTAATAACATTGTAAAAGTTGAGAAAGGCCTATCGATGGATTGGCTTTGAATGGAATCTTTATTGGGAATCTAGAAATTTGATCGGAAAAAAGATAAGACAACAATTGGTGTGCTTTTCTTCTTTTGGCATCCCATAAAGACATGATTATGGTAACAGTGATCTCATTAGTAAAATAAAATTTTGTATATATGTTGGTGTTCAAAATATGTATGCATGATGCAGGAGTGTTAAATATAGGAATTTGATTATTTTTGTAGCCTTAGGGCCCTAAAGTTAATTGATCGATTTCCGTAGGGTTTAATGTAAAGGCGTTTCGTCTGGTTTTTTCTTCTAATTATTTACCTATTTTTTCTCACCATTATTTTCACTAGAAATCTAGAATAGTTGATTAACCTGGTGAAATGGATATTATCTTTGGGACATTTCACGTCTACTGTGTTCGATATCCGACCAATATACATTAATTTGTGTATCAAAGCCCTACTGTTATAGATGCTCTCAAATCATCTACACCTTAACGTTGCATGAGATTGAGGGTTACATTGGCTAAGAAGTTAATTATTACTGAATTAAATTAATATTTGGTAAAGTATATGGTTATTAAGTGCTTTTTTATATAACAATTTGTATGAACTTCCAAAATTCTATTTTGGATGCTAAACAAATTATATGCCATTTTTTTTCCTCTTTGTACCAAATTTGATTATGCTCTGCACTAAAATTAACATTTACCCCATGTCTGCTTGAGTGTCATCTATGCATTCAAAAGATGAGAAGTAGTTTGGAATTGATACCATCTATGGCATACTGCCATTATAGTCGTTCTCCAACTCTTCCTTCCATAGGGTATGCTATTTTCTCCATCTACTGAACCCATCTCTCGAACAAGGTAATTGCAAGAATTTGGGAATGAACTATTTGCGAAAAGATTCCAATCAAGTTTTTGATTATTTATTTCTCGCATAGAAGTTTGTGTTGAATATAATAACTTTCCTGTAATCTTGACAATACTACATGTTTCTTTTCTCTTCAACAATAAATAACAAGCTTAGTAAAATAATTAATCTTTAGAAATTAACTCAGGTTTCAAGATTCTTCATGGAGATCAATTCGAATTTAGAAATTTTTAATTTTTTTTTTAAATTCAGTCCAGAAGCTAATTTTTTTTTTATTTGGGTGGCATTTGTAATGACAATTGTATTTGGGAACCAAATTTGACTTAATTTCTACGTTTAGTTGTTTTGTTGACAAGCCAGCCATTTTGAAAGTTCATTTTGATTGCTTTATTTTGTTCATTTCTTTTATTCTTTGCTAAAATTTTCTTCACCCGAGCTAATAGCATTCAATATTTCACCACAAATTTGTTCAAATGGATGTATGAGGATGTGTTTGTTAGTTTGTAATTTAGAAGAGAAAAAACAAGTTACTAACAAAACCCTTCTTCATCTTAACGCAACTAAAGTTATGCTCATAAAAAGTATTAATCACATAATTATTCATCCCTAGAGCCTAGGAAGGGGTTCCCCTCAACATAATCTATAAAAGAAATATATATATATATATATATGAGAACACATGGTGCTAATTTTCGGATGGATCATATCAGAATTGATGTATTCAAAAAATATCATATAATTTTTGAAATATATAGAGATGCTCATTCTGATTCCGAAACTTCCAAATTCCACATCGATAGTACATCACCTTTGCCATCCCCCAAGCTATTCAGCTACACCATTACCAAGTTCACATCCCCCATGAACTTGAGATCACCAACGTCTGGCTTGTCATCTTCACCGCACAATGCATCCTCTATACCTTGTTGCACCAAGGCGTACTTCATACGCACTTGCCATATGCTGAAATTCTTCTTGCCATCGAACTTTTCTATTTCCATTCGCATATCCCCAAGCGAACTATCTCCAGCTGCCATGGATTCTCAACCGAGCTCTGATACCACTTGTTGGGAATGGGCCCACAATCACAACAAGAAAAAACCACACCCACAAAGATGGAGATAAACAGAACAAGAACGACACAACCACGAAAGAAAATCAAGCAAACCAACACAACAAGATTTAAATGTGGTTCGGCCCAACAATGCCTACGTCCACGTGCAAAGGCGATCACTACGATTAATATGAAGATTACAAGCACTCAAGACCTCACGTGTATAACTCTCCAACCAAGTTATATGACACACACAATTGCTAGAAACTAATCTCTCCCTCACTAGTTTGCAGCCCTCTCTTGTGTATGTAGAAGATTTCCAACCAATCTTATCAATCCCTTAATAAACCCTATATTTATAGAGACTGTATAGTCCTAATCCTAGTTGTAGTAGAATTTACCCTATGGTAAGTCTTATACAACAAGGAATACTCTTACACACATTCCTATATAAACTAGGAACTTCCACCATCAAAGGAATCATTATTTGATAAGGAAACCACCAAATAAGAAATCCAATCATAATTAGGAAATCATTCCACTAATGGAATTTTAGGCACAATCCTAACATCGCTCTCTCTCTCTCTCTCTTTCTCTTTCTTGGGGTTGCTCCCTCTCTCTTTTCTTTCTCTTTCTTTTCTTTCTTAACAAACACTAAGATATATTGTTATTTATGTATATATATGATATACTTAGTCATATATTATAAAACTAGCTTTTCAACCCGTGCAATGCATAGGATAAATTTTTAAGGATGAATTGAAAATTGAATTGAGTGGTATTATAATTTGTAAGAAGAGAAAATGTATAACTGACCTAATTAACGGTGAAATTAAGAATAAATAAAATGTATAAAATAAATTTGGGAAGCCTCAATTTACATTTGTCTTGGTTGCCCATTAGTTTGACATATGGTATTTTGAGGCTTTTATATTATAATTATATAATAAAATATAGATAATAAGATAAGAAGTTTATATATTCACTGTAACAAATTGTGGTCGGGCCAAACGGGCACCCACATGTTATTGGACTGGGTCCAAAGAGGCTTGGCTTGGACACCAAGTAATGGGCTTTGGAGTCCTAAGCCCTGTAGGTTTTTATGTGCCTATACATACACATATATACTACATGGAAAACCTAATGAAAGTAATAATTTTCAGCAGCCTCTCATTCTCTCTCACGTTAGTCTCTCTCTCTCCCTCTCTCTCTCTCTCTCTCTCTCTCTCTCTCTCTCTCTCTCTATCCCTACGGTTCATCTCTCTCTTGGCCATCACCAAAGGAGCCATGGGATTTAGCACGTGATACGTACGAGGACCGCTCTAGTAGTGATCTTCACGACCTACGCGAAGCATAAGGGAGTACACGGAGGCAACATGGAGCAGTAGTTTGTAGGTGAAGACACTGGGCTCGTAACAACACCGTTCGGCGATCCGTTGGGTTATTCCGCTAGGTAAGTGATCTAAATCCGACTCATATGCTTGCGTGCATATTTTTCTACATTGGTATCAGAGCCTATAGGTGTTTGATTCGCCCGTAGATCACCCGAATTGAATCTGCCATTAAAGCTTAACCAAGTTTTTATCAAAACTTTGATATTTTGATTTTGAAGTGGGTCTAATACAAAACTCCAATAAGGGTCCAATTTTTTGGCATGGTTGTGTCCCATATGGTCCCTAGAGTCTCTCCATAAAGTCCCATGGCCTGATTATCTCAAACGAGTGAGATATTGCAAAACCTAATTTTTTGGATCAATAAAAACGAATTTTTTTTCCAACTTTGATCCAATTTTCTGGAAGATTTACTCAATCAATGTCTCTATTTATTGGTTTAAAATTGTAGTACTCCGTGAGAGCTTTGCAACGATATAAAATTTGTATACTTTGGATCAATATTGAAGGAGATACGAGCTTGCAAAGTAGGAGGGTTGAGCAGCCCCCAAAACCCAAATTGGTTTTGTTTTGGGGAAGATGAACCAGAGATTTACCACGCCCACTCTCGCTGAAGAGAGTGGGGCCCACTCGCCGGCCGACGTTGGTCCGTTGACCATGGGTCTGGAGAGTGGAGGTGTGTCTCTTGGCCCTGGTCCATAATATATTTTTTATATATTTGTATTGAAAAAATATTTAATTATTTTGTAATTAAAACAGTTTCTGCTTTTAAATTAAATAGTTTTTTAATGTTTTAAACTGTTTTAATTGCTTTAAAATTCTGGAAAAATGTGAAAAATTAATTTTTTATTTTTCCTATCTTATGGACATTGTGTGGGACCAGAAATAATTTTATGGTAAATTGTTTCACTGATTTTGGTATTTTAGAGCATAAAATATGTGTTTTATATACGTTTTTAATTGCTTAAAATATCCAAAATTACATGTTAATTTTTGAAATTAATATGTAGTGTCTAGTAGACTGTAAGGGACTCTAAGATAATTTTTTTGTAAATTATCATGTATTTATGGTATTTTAGAGCATATAATTAATGTTTATGGACGTTGATTTAATTGCTTAAAATAACCATGATACATTATTAATTTTTGAAATTAATATGGGACATAAGGGACACTGTTTTAGACCATGTAAAATTTTTGTGGGATCCATAGATAATTTTTGGTGAATTATCTAAATCATATTAATATTTTAGAGCATATAATTATGTGTTTTTGTACACGTATTAAATTGCTTAAAATATTTTTATTGATTATTAGTTCAGGGAATTAACACAATGTGTTTAGAACACTAGTGGTAGCTTGAGAAAATTAATTTAGTATATTTTTCTCGCTCTTTGGGACGTATTTTAGAGCATATATGTTGTGTTGAGTATGCAATATTAATTGCTTAAAATATAACCAATTAAAGTTGTTAATTCTTGAATTTAAAGTCTAGTGTTCTTGTACACTAATTGGAGACTTGAGAAAATTTTATGAATTATCTCATTTTTGTTTTGGTATTTTAGAGCATAAAATTTATGCATATGGGCATTTATTTAATTGCTGAAAATAGCCAAAATAGATTATTAATTTTTTAAAATTAATATGGGGTGTTTGGAACACCATATTAGACCACTGAACATATTTGGAGAACAAATTCTTGAAAATTTTTGTATTTTTAAGAATTTTGTTGCTCATAGTTAATTTTGTTTAACTAAGATCAATTTATTATGTTAAATTGATTCAAAATGTTTTTGGGCCTTGGTTAAATTCCGGAAATTTTTACTTATAATGAAAATTTTGTTTTTCAATTAATTAAATTTTCCATAAGGTTTTAAATTAATTGTTAATTTAAAAAGCCCTTAATAAATTGGTTTTAAATTATGTTTTAAGACCTAAAATTGGGTTAAAATTAATGAAAAATCCAGGATTTTTTTTTCATTGATTTTACTTAGCTTACGGGAGCTATCCGGGCTATGCAATAATCATTTTATTGCACATTTTAGAGGCTCATTGCATTGTTGGTCACGTTTAATTATTGTTGTTTGTGATTGGTTGACCCTATGACCTCTAATTCCTCCTCCTTAAGTGGAGTGACGGATGAGTCCATTCATTTTAAAATAAGACCACATGAGTGCTTGATGTGTGTGATTAATACAATTTAATCTGGCTTAAATGAATGGACAATTAATTGACAATTTATGGAGCTTGTGTCCTCACGATGTATGTTTAAGGCTGTTCTTGTATATGTTTATGAACAAAGCATCCCTATTTTTTTTTATGGGCTATAAATGTAATGTGAGGATGAGTGTTTACATTTCTTGTATTGGAAAAGCCTACTTGTAAAGGGATGGTTTTCTTTGTTCATAAATCATACACTTGAATTACCTTAACATGAGCTCTAAGTTGTCAATTCGGACTCACGTAGGGGTTCATGCGCATTTTTGTTGTATGGCGCACTTAATATTACTGTGGATGATCTTAGATAGGTAATTGTACCATCTAATTGATGTTTGTTTAGAAAAATCAATTATAAAAAGTTTTTCTTGATTTAAAAAATTAAGATTTGATTAATGAGCAATAGCGAATTTTTTGGTCTTAAATTGTAGAAAGGGGAAAACTCATTTGTAATTGGATTTTAAAACAAACCTTATGAAATGTGCAAATAATAATGTCAACCCCTTGCACATGTTTTCAAATATTTCTCTTCAAATTTTTGGATTCACAAAAACAAAAATTTTCCAAACCACACTTTGTCGATCTTTATAAGAGTAACAAGTTTAAAAGGGACTATTTTTTTTTTTAATATGGCACTGTAAAGTAACACACCGATAGAATGGGTAAGAGCTTGTGGGCTTTAGGCTTATTCTATGGTCCAACCCATTAAACCGAATAATGGGCCTCCGGCCCAATATTATTATAACCTTAATAGCCTATAATACTTGGCTCGAGAAGGATCATAGCACGCGCTTTATGATAAGCAGCATGCACCATGATCTTGTTGGGAAGTATATGTACTACCCAATAGCCAAGGTATTATGAGATCAGCTTAAATTTGTTTTCGATGGCACATTCACTACTAGATTAAGCATCTAGTTATGAAGTTCGGGAAAGTAAAGAAAACGTTCCAAATACACAATGACTGGACATCTAAGGTCGATGACAAGTATGATTCGTGATTTCAGAATACTCGGAACATCTTTACTGGCGAATTGCAGTTTCAGGCTATGATTAGTTATTTGTCTGATTCGCGGGTCCATAGAAAATAAATCATGATCCACAACGGAAATGTTAAATTTTTGGGTTTTGACATTTTCTGACATGTTGAGCTGAATACGGAGCGCCAAAAAGGTGCGGCGAACTGTATAGCTACACTCTTGACCACTACTTCCATAAGTGGAAGTAAGCGCAAGGCCAGTGGGCCTAAACGGAATGGTAAGGGTAAACCCGCCTGAAGGTAGGGTGGGGCCAACAAGTTTGCGCCCAAGGCTAACAAGGTGGAAGAGCGCAATTGAGGGCGTTCTCCAGTTCGGTATTAATAGGATGGATACTTTTTTGTGGTAGTGTTACTAGGACATGGTTATCTAGGGATAACTACTTACGAGTTGTTTTATATAATTCTAGTTTCCT
Source organism: Hydrangea macrophylla (assembly GCA_033977485.1). Classification (NCBI taxonomy): domain Eukaryota; kingdom Viridiplantae; phylum Streptophyta; class Magnoliopsida; order Cornales; family Hydrangeaceae; genus Hydrangea; species Hydrangea macrophylla. The sequence continues at coordinate 40,233,890 of CM066990.1, forward strand.
CTATTACTCATTTATTCTGAGACATGACATGCTGGACTTGAACGCATAGGATGTAATAGGATAACTTGATTAGCTCGAGAAGCCCTTTTTGGGTCTACTCGCTGAGGTTGACCTGCCTATGTGTGAGTCTTGCTTAGTTGGCAAAGCATGTCGAAAGCCTTTTAGAGAGGCTATTAGAGCTACTCAAGCATAAGAGCTAGTTCACTCAAATATCTGTGGACCTGTGGTTGTAAAGGCACGTCATGGCGCCTCTTATTTTCTCACTTTTATAGATGATTTCGCGCGATGATAGGATCGCGAGTATTTATCTAATCAGTTCTGGGAACTATGTGAGGAAAAAGGGAAAATGCAGACAACTTTCTGTTCCGGAAACTCTGCAACAATATGGTGTTGCAGAAAGAAGGAATATGACATTCCTAGATATGGCTAGGACTATGATGGCGCAAGTCAAGCTCCCAAAGTTGTTTTGGGGGGATGTACTATTGATTGCTGCCTACATACTAGAGTGCCTCTTCTCAGTCAATTCCCTCTACCCCCTTATGAGCTATGGAAAGGCGAAAAGCTCATTTTAGAGCATTTGCGCCCGTGGAGCTCAGGAGGTCATGTTCACTATACCTCGTATAAGTGCGAGAAACTATGCTCAAGAGCTGGAAAGTATACCTTTATAAGGTATTCTAATAGCTCGACAGCCTATGTTATGTATAATGAACAAATGGGTATAGGAATGACAAATGGTATCACATGATATTGAGAATGACTTCCCCAGATTTGTATTACTAAGAGATATCTTGACCTCTATGAGTTGGAGGATGTTGAAGACAACATACCATCTTTAAGCGAGGGTGGGGAGATTGAGAATCCACATCCAATAATCGCTATAAAATGGTACTAGTCTCCAGCCGAGTGGGAGTACACCGCTAGACGCTAGTGGGAGTGTACCAGATAGTGGGAGTGCACCACTAGGCACTCAAGATTCTAAGGTAGTACACTGTATGGTGATGAGAAAAACATTCCCTATCGCTGTTTTGAAATTGAGGAAGACATTTTCATATGTGTGCAAATGTGTGCACAAGTGGATGAGGATGAGCCTGCTTCTTTTGTTGAAGCGTTTTTCTTCGTCTGCTGAAGCAGAGTGGATAGTTGCTATGCCAGATGAGATGAGTTCTATGGACGTGAATAAGGTCTGAGAGTTAGTTGACAATCCGCCTGTGCGTAAGACGAATGGAGACAATAGTGTTTTCAAAATCTAGCGCAAGGCAGATGGTTCAATTGACAAGTATTAGGCGCGCCTTGTGGCGATACTTTGTACCTAGAGAGGGTATAGACCATGGAAATATGTTCTCCTAAAGGGTGAGATCTAACTCCATTCGCCTTATCCTAGCAATTGTCGCATATTTAGTTTTTGAACCTTTTTAGTTGGATGTTTAAACTGTTCTTTTCTCAATGGAGAACAAGACGACGAGATAAATATGGATCATCCCATTGGTGTTGTGACCAAAGGGAATGAGCGCAAAAGTGTGCTGTCTCAAACGATCTATTTATTATCTCAAATCGTCTAGGCAGTGGTACAATGTGTGTACATTAAATGGTCCAAGGAAAGTGTTTTAATTCTTTATATGTTGATGACGTCTTTTTAGCTGGGAATGAGATGAGTTACATTGTCGCCACTTGAGAGTGGTTGTCCTTTCAGTTTGAGATTGAGGACATGGGTGATTCCAACTATGTGTTGGAAATTTAGACTGTGAGATATTGTTCTCAGAAGCTCCTCTGTTTGTCTCGAGGGACTTACAAGATGTAGGTTCTTGAACGTTTTCACATGAAAAACTGAAAACCCATAGACATCCCATTTTTGGGGGACTCACTTTGACCTTAGATCAATGTCTTAAGAATAATGAGAAGAGGAAACAAATGTCCAGTTTGCCATATCCGTCCGCAATAGGGAATCTGAAGTATGCTAATGTGTGTACTCGGTCAGATGTCTGCTATGCGGTTGGTTTAATTAGTCGTTGCCGTAGCAACCATGGTCCTGTCACTAGAGAGTAGTGAAGAGTATCTTGCGATATGTTCGCAGGAGGACTGTGGACCTTGCCTTATGCTGTCCACGATGGAAGCATAATATGTGGTGTGCTTGTCAGCTGTTCGAGGAGCTGTTTTGGTTTAAGAGTTTTTGTAGTGGCTAGGTTTTTCACCTCATAGTGATGAGGTTGTCCTTATCTATGTTGATAGCACATAAGCCTGAGCATATGCAAAAGATCTCAAAAACCATTCTAGCACATAGACATTCGTTTTTGTCACATTTTGAGATGTAGTTTGCGCAAAGGGAAGTTGTCTTGAGGCATATCTCCAATTGGGGATTTGATGTGCTTAGACATTTTATTGTGGTATTGACATTATTATTCAAGTTTTTTTATAAACTAGTTGGTTTCCATATATATATATATTTGTTATAAGTGGAACGGATGCACATTTCTAATATGTCACCGGGCTTGAATCGACCTGCTCACACGGATGATTCACCTTGGCGCCTAGATAGCGAAGTAGGACATGCGTGTCTACGGCGCTTAGATGGCGAGCAAGATGAGACATTTGTGTTCATGGCGCTTAGATAGCTAGCTAGGACATGTGTGTCCATAGCGCTTAGAAAGCGAGCTTGAACACTTATATCTACGCAGTATAAGAACAGCGAGCTAGATATAAACCCTATTATTTCTATATGTCGCCTTAGATGGATCTAAGATGAGACCTTATACTTGGTCGAACATAGAGATATCCCACGACTCTATGTAGCCTGTTTATAGCCGAATGTGAGTTTTCAGACGGGTGCCAGGAGTGGCGACTGTGCTGGAAAACTCTGGTTAGACATTTTGTGTAACGTCTAGACTAAGATACGTATGGCGTTACTTGTTTTCCAAACATAGAGTGACATGCCCATTTTTATGGAAGAATGCCATAGCATACATTTCATACTGTATGTGCTTTTGCGATCGATTGTGGAGCAGTGAATGGATTCCTCTTCATTGCTGTGTGAGCCATGTAGCATATCCAAGACATTGGTTATCCTACAAACTGGTTGCCTTCACGACTTGAGACTATGTCATGAAGAGGACGCTTGATGACAGCTACTTTAGCATGCTATCCTAAGACGACGAGACAATTCCGTTCTATGGGGCGTGTCTGGGCAAGCGGTCAAGTTAGTCGGATTGACATATGGGCTCAGGGAAGACCATTCAATAACACACCATGTTTTTGTGACTCATTAGCAGGCCTGCGACAATCGTAATTTGTTACTGATATGTCATGAGTACATTACATTGAGGTGGTGCAGCACTTCTTTTCACTGAGGGATTGAGAATGCTGTGTCCGGTGTGGTTGAATCGTCTAAGGCATACACGAGAAGCTTCCGAGTGATGTGTCTTGCTGGTTATGGTGATGATTTGGCATTACACTCCTGTCGCTATACTTTCTTTTCGTAAGGTCGCACGTTCTATTTCCCTGTATGAAGAGTTGAGAAGTTCCGTTGTGTTGAGAGATTGATTTTAATACTAATCCTATGTAGGTGAGTGGGAGATATAACAAATTGTGGTCGGGCCAAACGGGCACCCACATGTTATTGGACTGGGTCCAAAGAGGCTTGGCTTGGACACCAAGTAATGGGCTTTGGAGTCCTAAGCCCTGTAGGTTTTTATGTGCCTATATATACACATATATACTACATGGAAAACCTAATGAAAATAATAATTTTCAGCAGCCTCTCATTCTCTCTCACGTTAGTCTCTCTCTCTCTCTCTATCCCTACGGTTCATCTCTCTCTTGGCCATCACCAAAGGAGCCATGGGATTTAGCACGTGATACGTACGAGGACCGCTCTAGTAGTGATCTTCACGACCTACGCGTAGCATAAGGGAGTACACAGAGGCAACATGGAGCAGTAGTTCGTAGGTGAAGACGTTGGGCTCGTAACAACACCGTTCGGCGATCCGTTGGGTTATTCCGCTAGGTAAGTGACCTAAACCCGACTTGTATGCTTGCGTGCATATTTTTCTACATTCACAAATTAAAATGCACTTATTGTACAACAATGAATGATATGAACTTTTTTTTCCCAATAAATGCTACCAATTTCTCCACTAATTAATTTTTTGTTACAAATTATATTTTTATTATAGTTATTTTAGGAAATAAAAAATATAAATTTTTATTACAGTTATTTTAAGAAATAAAAAATATAAAATAAAAAAAAATGTGCTCATGCCACGTGACATTAGAGGCTTCCATATTATAATATAGAATATAGATACACGCACCAAAAACCAAAATCCCGTTTATTGGCTTAGGGCATCATAAAAGGGCTTCATATGGGCCGAACAATATTCTAAAATACTTAAAACACTAGCCCAATGGGTATACATGACCCGAGTACTTAATTTTTATGTTAAACACACTATTTAACATACTAACGGCCCCTACATGCTACCAGAAAATTTAATACATATGCCAATAAAATATACACACTCAATTAATATCCTAAACTTTGAAAACAATAAAAATAATTACTAAAAGCATTTAGAAAATTAGGGTTCACACACTCTCTCTCTCTCCCCGTCACATGACAAACAACTCGAAAGCACAAAAATAAGGCTAAATCTATTGCCACGGAGCCACCCACCTCCTGCCTCTCACCTATTATCGCCGTCGATAGAGCTTGGAGCTCTCGTGTCATCAATGGTTACCACAGGCACGACCGCAACCACTAATGGTGGCGTAAAGGATGTCGTCGGTGACTTTAGTCTTCATGTCTTTACTCTCCTAGTTTCCTTTGCCATGAGTTACTTCATATCATCGAGACTTCGACTCCTTAAGTACTTTCGTTGCTCTATTTTTTTTTTTTCTCATTCTGTATGGATCTGATCATGTACAATGTATTCATGATAGATCTAAGTATAAATGTGCTAGATCTGGTAGTAATCCTGCCCACTTGTAGATTCTTCATTTAATTTGGTTTTGTTTGATCATATACATGATAGATCTGAGTGTATTCCCTCCCCCTTGCTGATTTTTTGTTCATTTGGTTTCGTCCCATCATCTGAGGGTGAAATTATTAGGTCAGTTTTTTGTGTTTTATTTATATTATTATATCTTAATATCATTTCTATCGGTTGTACCCAAATGAGTGGATGGATGACGGTAGTACTCTCTTAACCCGATGGGATCCAGGAGGATGGTCGGGTGTGGGTCAAATTCGACTCACCCAATCCGTGCACACCCCTATTGTCCCCTATGTGGTTTAAAAGTGGACACTTAATTCTCTTGTTGTTATTTCGAACTAAGGTAAAACTATTAAGAGTTCTCTTAAAATAGTCCCATATAAGGATTAGGTGTTATAATTAGCCCCACATAAAAGAGTTTAAGTGGCAACATTAACTCCACATAAGCTATTAACCACAAAATTAGTCTCACAAGGGCAAAGTATAAAAATTAGCCCCAAATATATGGGTTAAATAACAGCATTATCTCCACATAAAAGGTTAACCCCAAAATTTACCTCACAAAGGGACAAGAGGGGCAATTGCCCAGGGTCACAAAAAAAAGGTTAGAAATTTAAGGGCCTACATATCTACTAGAAGACTACTAGCTTATATCATATAATATAGGCCATACAATATATACATATAAGAGTATACGTAGGGATGGCAACGGGGAGGGTATGGGACGGGGCTCCCATACCCCGCCCCCGCCCCGCTTCAGTAAACCCTCCCCCCACCCCCGCCACGCATAGTGCCTCTCCCCGTCCCCGGGGTCCCCGACCCCGGCCCGCCCCGCCCCGCCCCGATTATGAATTATTATTTTTTTTTGGTACTCAAATTGAAAAAAGCAATTTTTTTAATGCATTTTTTTTTCTAATTGTGCAGTTTTTTTTTTAACTTACCCAATTAGTTCCCTAATAGTGCAGTTTTTTTTTTAAATGGTAATACACATAACTATTGAGGGGTAAAAATATAAATACAAGTATATTCGGGGCGGGTTCGGGTTTTTAGACCCTACCCCGACCCCGACCCGGATTTTGAAAACCTCCCCCATACCTGCCCCTAACCCTATTAAGCCCCCCCCCTATACCCTACCTATTAGGGGCGGAGCGGGGCGGCCCCATTGTCATCCCTAAGTATAAGGTGAGGTATAAAAGTCAAATAATTTGAGGACCCTCATGCTTCGGTTTTTCCTCCCCTCTAACGTGGAAGACGCAGGCTGCAGGCAGAATCAACTGATCATTGATCAAGTACTGATCAAGCCATCAAGGTAACTTTCAGTCTTTGTTATCATATATGATATATATCATATATTATAATAGTCTTTGTTATCATATATTACAGTATTTGGTATCTCCGCCACTCCAAGTTTTCAACATTTTTTATTTGGGGTTTTGTTAACATGTACTCTTAGGGTATATGTTTAAGTTCTAAAAGTAAAAATAAAAAAGAGACAAACACTGAACCCTACACCAAACACTACAATCTAGACTTTACCCCTTGTTTATTTTCACATTTAGAATCTTAGGGCACATGTTAACAAAACATTTTGATGTATATATACGTTGATGATGATTTTTACATTTATTTGTTTCAGATAATCAAATTTTCAAGTTGGAACTTGACATTTGAAAACTAGAAAGAGAAAAGTGAAAGAGGGGTGATTTCAATTTTTTTGCTAATCAGGTTCTATTTTTCATTATCTGTAACAACCCGAAAATTTGTAAGTGTTTAAATAATATTTTTATTGAAATTTCAATTAGCAATGTTATATGAGTGTACCTATGTAAGACATGTGTTTAAAAATATTAATATTTAAAAAACACTGTATTATTTTCTTAGTGAGCTTATTTAATTTGGGTGTTACACTGTAAATATTTTTTTTGGTTAAATAAATATTATAGGGGTGGGACTTATAAAATGGTGATTTCTATTTAAGTTTAAATTTTTATATGAGTTAAAATATTCCCAATTGGATAAATGTAGTGATTTTTGCGATTGTGAGACTTAGTTGGAGTTAGACTATGTGAATAATGTAATGCCCTGAAATTTTTTTTTAAATAGTTCTTAATGTGTAAATTGGTATTTTTTTATGATTTTAATTGAAATATTAATGTGGTTAATCTACGAAAACAAAACCTGGTGTGAGTGTTATACACTATAACAAGATCCTATGAAAAAAAAAACGTGCTTAGGGAGTTTGTAAGTTGTGCGTGTGTGTGTTAGTTATTCATATATATAGATATATGTGCTATGTATCACTTATATGATATATTATAATATTAGGTTAAAATATATTAAACCACAAAAAAAAGGGGAAACGTTGGTTTCTTTGAACAGCCGCCCAGAAGAGAGAGAGAGAGAGAGAGAGAGAGAAGAAGAAGAAGAAAAGAAAAAGAAGGAAGAAAGAGGAGGAATTTTGGGTTCGTGATCGCGTGTGGGATCGCGAAATTACATACCAATTGGTTATACATTAACCTGACGATCCAAACTAGGTGAGTTAAAGATTTGTTTTTGGGTATATATATATACACATATGTATATATATACATATGTATACGCTAGGGAATCCTATTAGTTCTTGTTAATTTGGTGATTTGTTTTAAACTGTGTGTTGATCCCCATTTGTTATTATGGACTGATATAAACATTTATTTTTCTTCTTGCGATTTTTATGAATGTGATCTCGGTGTATTAGGATAGATTATGTGGATAGTTAATTTGATGAATGCACAAAGGAAAATAATTTTGATAATGAATAAATAATAAGAAAATTCGTTTTTATTTTATTTTAACAGCTGCAGAAACTTCAGAAATTTATTAGAAAATCATGGCTTTGAATTTGAACATTCTGTCCGCTTGCCTTATGTAAAACATGATTGTGCACACTTTTTGTGTATTAAGTTTTTCCTGATTCTGCACCGTTTGGGCAGAAATTTAAGATTACAGTAGCAGTTTTCAATATAGTTCAACGTGCAAAATTGGAGAATGTGATTTCTTATTAGGTGCTTTATGTATGCTAATATTGAATATTGGGTTGAGGTATTTGTACCTGAAATAACTGATCTTATTTTGTGGTCATTTTGATAAAAATGAGTAAATTCGATACGTTGAATAGTATATTAGAGATCTTGTAATTTGATTAGAAATTATTGAGGGAAGAGTGTTATGGGTTAATTGATAAAACCCTTTTATTGTAAGAAATTGGAATACATCTAAAAGTTAGAGATGTGATTGGATGATAAGACGGAACTATGTGATAGACGTGAAATTTACAATTATTGGGATCATACGAACGATATGTGATAATTGAAACATAGTTCTTTAGTGTTCACCGCTCCCGTTGTTGTGTTATTGTTTTTGGTAGCTCGCACTCTTTTGCCAGTGGCTTCGTGATCAAGCTGGCTTAAGACTTGTTGAGTGTACTTTTTTGCCAGTGGCTTCGTGATCAAGCTGGCCTAAGCCTTATGCTCGGCTTATATTGTATAGACGTCTAGGCATATTGACCAGCCGTCTGTTGTGTATACCTGGTTTGGTTGATACCCCAACCAAACTAGCACCAGAGTGGGTGTTGGTAATATGTCCGGGCACACATGGGATATATGTGTGGGCTGTACCATGGAGGGTGGCCAAGTGGTGAACCTAGGGAACACAAGGATAAATCTAATGTTAATAAATAATGAAAAGGGATTATTTCATAAAACTTATAAGCGTGAAATAATAAATGCGACGTTTGGTGGACGGTTTGTATGCGGAATTATTTGCTTGGTCTATGATCATTCAATTTGTAGGATGGTGGGCCCACTAACGTTTTACAGGTTTGGCTCACCATAAGTAAATGGGTAAGTACGAAATTCGTAGTAGCTTTGGATTTTGGGCAAGAAACTACTTGCCACCACATATTAGGAAACTACTCTATTGTCCACATATGTGTGTGGAATTACCTGTCTTGACCCAAGAGTATTGTAGTGTAATTTGTTGTCTACGGGTTCAAGTTGGATCCCTAAGACTTGTTGTTTTGTTTAACTCATACCAGTCATGTGACTGACCCGAGTGTGTTATACATTCGGGGGCGTTTCTATATGAAACGTAGTCGAATGTATTTGTGCAGGTTTAGTTTTTTTGGAGATTTTCGTTGGAGCTTCTGTTTGGGTGAAGAGATGGTCGTTGTGTTGTTTATTATTGGAATTGTACTTATTTTTGTTGTACTTGATTGTATTTTATTTTCTGGCATTGTGGGCCAGTATGTATAATTGTAATAAATATGGTATATTGGGTATTGGGAACGTTGTAGTTACTCTGACCAATGGATGTATAGATTTTATTCTTATATTTTTTTCCGCTGAACTCTGTATGTGGACATTTTATTTATGAAAATGATGTTTTTTTTTAAAATTTAAAAGTGATATAATATTTATAATGGAACTTTATTTCTTTTACAATGAAATGGATGTTTGGGAATACATGTTTAATAATAAAGAGTTTTTCTTTAAACACAAGATCACATGTCCTTATTTAAGGAGTATTAAATACTATTTTCAATAAATTTTCTGTTAGCATATGGGAGGGTATCGCTCTCGTGATTTTTGGTAATTGAATATTAGTCCGGATACAGGCTCTGGATTGAATATTTGGTTGTCAAAAAATGGGGGTGTGACAGTTTTTTATCAAAGCTTAAGGTTAGCTTAGCGAGTCTAGGTGGTCCTCGGAATGTGGAGTAAGGAGTTGGTCAGAGTTATAGGTTTGCGATTTATTGGGTTCGGGTCATGTGTGTCTATGTGTTTACTTATGTAAAAGTTAACTACAGATGTGTACCTATTATAAAAATATATAAATATATATATATAAATAAATAAATAAATAAAAAATTAGTTGATTTTAAATGTATACCATATTAGGAGCATTGGTAACGTTATTTAATATTGATTAGTAGAGCATGCATCATTTTAATTGTCATGGGATGAAATAGTAGAGGGGAGATGTAATTTTCTTCGTCAGGCGGTTGAGTTCAGGAGTAGTACTGGAATATCTTCTTCGAGTTATTATTATCTGGCAGTGTCAACTTAACATTCAGAAGGGTATTATTCTATTGGAGTATCGGAATTCTCTTATTCTCAGAAGACTTATTATTTTATCAGCAGGATTTCTATTGTCCCTTTTATTATCTACTGAGTTGATTATTGAACTTCATTTATTGGGCATTTGGACTTCTTATATTATCGGCGAAGCTGCCATATTCTCTATGGGTGTTCTGTACAACCGTCTATTATTACGGATTTTCTTGATTTCTGATTATTATTCTGATTATTACCAGACAAGGATATATTTCTCTTCAGTGCCAGTAAATATTTCTCAGATGTGGTTGGAGCGGTGAGTAAGTAGTGGATATCCCGATGAAGTGTTGTGCGGGACACAGTAAGAGGGGATTTGTGAAATTAATCAATTGTTGCTTTAAATAAATGGTTAATATCTAGTGCTTTATGTGAAATTATGTGTTTTACCTTACTGTGTTGTGTCTTGTGTGTCTGTTAAAATTTAACAAGCGACTATATGAGACTATGGGTATATACATGAGTGTTTCCTTGTTTGGATTATTCGCTCGATGTACCAGGTCTCATTACTGTCGGGAGTTAAACGATAGCGACACTTCGATGTTGGATTGCTTTCATTGTGTGTTTAACGTCATGCATATTAATTATCTGTATTTGTTGTACCCCAAATATCGGGACGAAATTTCTTTAAGTAGGGTAGAATGTAACAACCCGAAAATTTGTAAGTGTTTAAATAATATTTTTATTGAAATTTCAATTAGCAATGTTATATGAGTGTACCTACGTAAGACATGTGTTTAAAAATATTAATGTTTGAAAAACACTGTATTATTTTCTTAGTGAGCTTATTTAATTTGGGTGTTACACTGTAAATATTTTTTTTTGGTTAAATAAATATTATAGGGGTGGGACTTATAAAATGGTGATTTCTATTTAAGTTTAAATTTTTATATGAGTTAAAATATTCCCAATTGGATAAATGTAGTGAAATTTGCGATTGTGAGACTTAGTTGGAGTTAGACTATGTGAATAATGTAATGCCCTGAAATTTTTTTTTAAACAGTTCTTAGTGTGTAAATTGGTATTTTTTTTATGATTTTAATTGAAATATTAATGTGGTTAATCTATGAAAACAAAACCTGGTGTGAGTGTTATACACTATAACAAGATCCTACAAAAAAAAAAAAAAAAAAAAAACGTGCTTAGGGAGTTTGTAAGTTGTGCGTGTGTGTTAGTTATTAATATATATAGATATATGTGCTATGTATCACTTATATGATGTATTATAATATTAGGTTAAAATATATTAAACCACAAAAAAAAAGGGGAAACGTTGGTTTCTTTGCACAGCCGCCCAGAAGAGAGAGAGAGAGAGAGAGAGAGAGAGAGAGAAGAAGAAGAAGAAGAAGAAAAGAAAAAGAAGGAAGAAAGAGGAGGAATTTTGGGTTCGTGATCGCGTGTGGGATCGCGAAATTACATACCAATTGGTTATACATTAACCTGACGATCCAAACTAGGTGAGTTAAAGATTTGTTTTTGGGTATATATATATACACATATGTATATATATATATGTATACGCTAGGGAATCCTATTAGTTCTTGTTAATTTGGTGATTTGTTTTAAACTGTGTGTTGATCCCCATTTGTTATTATGGACTGATATAAACATTTATTTTTCTTCTTGCGATTTTTATGAATGTGATCTCGGTGTATTAGGATAGATTATGTGGATAGTTAATTTGATGAATGCACAAAGGAAAATAATTTTGATAATGAATAAATAATAAGAAAATTCGTTTTTATTTTATTTTAACAGTTGCAGAAACTTCAGAAATTTATTAGAAAATCATGGCTTTGAATTTGAACATTCTGTCCGCGTGTCTTATGTAAAACATGATTCTGCACACTTTTCGTGTTTTAAGTTTTTCCTGATTCTGCACCGTTTGGGCAGAAATTTAAGATTACAGTAGCAGTTTTCAATATAGTTCAACGTGCAAAATTGGAGAATGTGATTTCTTATTAGGTGCTTTATGTATGCTAATATTGAATATTGGGTTGAGGTATTTGTACCTGAAATAACTGATCTTATTTTGTGGTCATTTTGATAAAAATGAGTAAATTCGATACGTTGAATAGTATATTAGAGATCTTGTAATTTGATTAGAAATTATTGAGGGAAGAGTGTTATGGGTTAATTGATAAAACCCTTTTATTGTAAGAAATTGGAATACATCTAAAAGTTAGAGATGTGATTGGATGATAAGACGGAACTATGTGATAGACGTGAAATTTACAATTATTGGGATCATACGAACGATATGTGATAATTGAAACATAGTTCTTTAGTGTTCACCGCTCCCGTTGTTGTGTTATTGTTTTTGGTAGCTCGCACTCTTTTGCCAGTGGCTTCGTGATCAAGCTGGCTTAAGACTTGTTGAGTGTACTTTTTTGCCAGTGGCTTCGTGATCAAGCTGGCCTAAGCCTTATGCTCGGCTTATATTGTATAGACGTCTAGGCATATTGACCAGCCGTCTGTTGTGTATACCTGGTTTGGTTGATACCCCAACCAAACTAGCACCAGAGTGGGTGTTGGTAATATGTCCGGGCACACATGGGATATATGTGTGGGCTGTACCATGGAGGGTGGCCAAGTGGTGAACCTAGGGAACACAAGGATAAATCTAATGTTAATAAATAATGAAAAGGGATTATTTCATAAAACTTATAAGCGTGAAATAATAAATGCGACGTTTGGTGGACGGTTTGTATGCGGAATTATTTGCTTGGTCTATGATCATTCAATTTGCAGGATGGTGGGCCCACTAACGTTTTACAGGTTTGGCTCACCATAAGTAAATGGGTAAGTACGAAATTCGTAGTAGCTTTGGATTTTGGGCAAGAAACTACTTGCCACCACATATTTGGAAACTACTCTATTGTCCACATATGTGTGTGGAATTACCTGTCTTGACCCAAGAGTATTGTAGTGTAATTTGTTGTCTACGAGTTCAAGTTGGATCCCTAAGACTTGTTGTTTTGTTTAATTCATACCAGTCATGTGATTGACCCGAGTGTGTTATACATTCGGGGGCGTTTCTATATGAAACGTAGTCGATTGTATTTGTGCAGGTTTAGTTTTTTTGGAGATTTTCGTTGGAGCTTCTGTTTGGGTGAAGAGATGGTCGTTGTGTTGTTTATTATTGGAATTGTACTTATTTTTGTTGTACTTGATTGTATTTTATTTTCTGGCATTGTGGGCCAGTATGTATAATTGTAATAAATATGGTATATTGGGTATTGGGAACGTTGTAGTTACTCTGACCAATGGATGTATAGATTTTATTCTTATATTTTTTTCCGCTGAACTCTGTATGTGGACATTTTATTTATGAAAATGATGTTTTTTTTTTTAAATTTAAAAAGTGATATAATATTTATAATGGAACTTTATTTCTTTTACAATGAAATGGATGTTTGGGAATACATGTTTAATAATAAAGAGTTTTTCTTTAAACACAAGATCACATGTCCTTATTTAAGGAATATTAAATACTATTTTCAATAAATTTTCTGTTAGCATATGGGAGGGTGTCGCTCTCGTGATTTTTGGTAATTGAATATTAGTCCGGATACAGGCTCTGGATTGAATATTTGGTTGTCCAAAAATCGGGGTGTGACATTATCTTTGTTTGGAATTTGAGATTGATTGCTGCATTGTTTATTAGTATGGGTATTCGAAAGTATAAGTCTAGATTCGAAAAAAGAAATGCAAAAAACAGAAAAATTGATTCAATCTCACAGCGGAGCTATTCTTAAATTTTTTAGTACCACTAAGAAGAGTGATATTGAGGAACGTGTGAATGATATTGATGAAGATGTGAATGATAATGAAGAACCTTTAAATGAACAACACAAAGATTTAGTGCATGAAGAGCATGGGGATTTGGGGCATGAAGAACATAAAAATACTAATGAAGAACGGCCTATTGAAGAAATTGAGCCTTCAAACATTTATGATCCGGGGAATTGGGACAAGATTAATGGGAATTTTAGAGATTTATTAGTTGAAAGAGGGCCTGTAAGAGTTGATTTTGATTTCCCTAAAAGTGGACCTAGTGGTAGACATTTTTCTTCCATGCACTACACGAGATAATGGTTAAATGGAGAAAATCATAATAGGAGATGGCTTGTATATTCAACTGCTTTAGATAGAGCATTTTGTTTTTGTTGTAAGTTGTTCAAGAAAGAGGGAAACAGTAGTCAATTGGCCACCAAAGGTTTTAAAACCTGGAAACACTTAGGCCCCGTTTGGTTTGCACGGAAAGGAATCCAACAGTGGAAACTCATTCCCTAGAATCATTTTCTTATGTTTGGTTCATTTAAATGGTTTGGAATCCATATTGGAATTAATTCCAAATGGAAGTAGTTTCTTAGAAAAATAAGGAAACTAATTCCTTATCTAGAGGTGGTAATGAGATTCATTTCCTTAGGAATTGAGAAAAAAAAGCTAAACATTAGAGATCTTCAATCACTTGATCCTTATCTTTTGACCTTATCTAGTTATTTTTAAAATTTTGATTAAGTTATAGGTGAAGGAAAAAGTGGTTTAAAGTTAGAGTTTAAACGCGCAGCGGAAATAGGTTAAGTTATAAAACTTTTGGTATTCCAGGATCTACTACTTGTCAATTCCATAGATGCGTACAAGGGTGCAAGAATTATACCTTGGTGTCTTGAACCCAATTCTGAAACTTTAACTTCCAGCAGCCTGCACTAGATGATCTTCACCCTTATGACTCCTGCGGATGCCTGCCGGAAAGACTAGGGTTGGTGGGAACCCTAATAGAGAGGATAGGAAGGTTTTGGGAAGACTATGATAGTTTCTGCAGCTTCTGCGTATAAAAACGACGATCACTCACTTCCAGAACGCAGCTGCCCTATTTATAGATTTCCAGAACCGACCTAGACTTCGATCGATCGAAGTGACTTCGATCGCTCGAACCTTCGATCGATCGAACCATTCTCTATCGATCGAACCTGCTGACTTCAATCGATCGAACATACTTCGATCGATCGAACCTGTCTTAACAGCTTCCTCTAGTGTCTTTCCAAGCATCCTAGCGGAGCTAAGAGTGGGACCTCCTAGGCTCTTTATTGTTGGCTCAGACCAGTTTATTAATTACCATGACCAAACTCTTTGATCAGCAAACTAACTAACTGGTCAGTTAACGTTTATTCCACTATAAAACGATAACTGAACTCCAACGCAAAAGAATATATCCGAAGCGATAACTAGACTTGTATGGTGTACTAATGTCCCTCTACCGTCAGCATTCGTAATCATATTCAGGTAGTCGGATAACTGTTACTGTCAACCTGAATCATGATTACTTCTTGTATTCCTTGAGTCCCATTCACTACTCATGATTACCAAACATGTTGATAACTCTTATCAACAAGACTGCAGTACTCAGTAATCAACTTGGTGACATTCTCAAGGGAATGCTTACTCTGAATCAGAGGGTAGATTCTATCTTGACAATATATGTTCACAACCCTATGGACATGACATACCCAAGATACCCAGGTGTTGATCTTCTATAGACCTCACTGATTGGTAAGTCAAAGCAGCCATATCCATAGTCTGTGTTCATAATCATCTCAAGATTGAGAACACGTACCTTATACAAGTTATGAGTTCCTATTGACTGTTGACAGCCTTAAGCGTCAATAGGAAAGCTCAGGTCCGTCAATGCACTATAAGCACTAGCATATCAACTAAGAGCTACACTCTAGTGATTGAGATTAATCACTCCATCCAATGGTAGTTAATTATGCTACAGTGTAGACCTGATGAGGTATCCAGTCTCATCATCCACTGTGACATATTCTAAGTATCAAAGAATAGTAATTCGTATCTCACTTGTGTGTATCTCATACACACACGAATTGCTTACTATGATACTTAAGGACAAAACAATCATCTCATGAAAGAAACATACACAATGAAATGTAAAGCTGATATCCATATATTATAATGCTAATGTCTCATACATAAAGTAATGGTTTGAGGGCACAAACCCAACAATAGGGGCACATGTATTGTATGGAATAAAATGTCACACTATATCAGCATGCTGACGTGATATGACGGTCTCATAGAATAGCTTCTCGTGTAAATGAGAGTAACTTTCATTACTTTAGTTAAAATTTTACAATTTCATAAAAAAAACTCTCTTGTTAACAAATAATTTACTAAATCGCAACTATTTCTTAAAACTATCATATATACCCTTTTTTGCTTTCTAAAAATTGAGCGGGCGCGGCTGCCTCCATAATGAGTCTGCCGTTGGGTAGAGCTATAAATAAACGTTTATATGTGTAGATGATTCTTTTTTTTTTTTTTTTTTTTTGTTTCTAGAAGGACTAACTGATATGTTAATAAGTTTAAAGTAGATGAGCGATGTTTAAATACGTACAACTTTTTATTCCTCTTGCCTCATCTACTCCAGTCTAGTAATGACTTCTGCAATGGAATCACAGCTTTACGTAATTAAATTGCAGAAGCTAAAGTTGATAAAGATTTTATAGTAGCTTTTGTAAATCATTACCATAAAAATTTTAGGACATTTTTAGGATTGCTTAAAAGACTCTTACACTAAACAAATTATAACCACTTTAACCTTGCAGATAAATGAATTTGAAGGAGGTGGCCTTGCCATTGGACTGAGTTGTACTCACATGCATGCAGATCCAACAACTGCAACCCTACTCCTCAAATCATGGACCGACGTTCACCATGGCGAACCCATCGCACACGCTCCGATCTTCGATCAACCGGCCACTTCTGACCCCCCCTTCTTGGAATTCCACCACAACATCCACCAAGTACTATTCAACCAAGTCCAAATCAGAAAGTACTCATTCCCCCACAAAAATGGCCACAACCACTTAAATTTACTCACTCTAAAATCAACCAATGCCTTGCTCAAGTCCACGATAAGTGCCCAGTCGCCACCCCATTCGATTTGCTAGCTGCGTTATTTTGGACTCGCATTGCGGGATTGAAAACACTTAACAAACATGACAATACACACCCTCTCTATATGTACAGACTTGAGAAAACTCATGAAGAAACCAATCCCTTATGGGTATTTTGGTAATTTTGTGCACTTTTCATCCTTATCACTCAATGCCAAAGAGTTGGAGGATGGCGGGTTAGTACACGTGGCAGGGACAGTGCACCGCCACATGGCGGGTCTCGATGAAGAGGACTATTTGTCATTTATTGATTGGTTAGAATCAAACAAGGGCGAGACAGGTCAGTATGAGCCACACTGAGAATGTACGGCCGTGATCTAACTTGCATTAATATGGAACAGATGATTGATCAGTGGGGCCCAAAAGAGAGCTCTTATCAGCTGTTGATGTACTCAACTGTTCAAGAATGATGAAAAACCTGTTCACGTGTCCTATCACGTGGGGAATATTGAGGGTGAAGGTTAGATTTTGGTGATGCCTTCGCCAGAAGAAGGGCTTGGTCGGCCGGTGACGGTGACACTGCCGGAGGTGCAGATTGCTAAACTATGTGAAGATCAAGCAATTTTAAACTTGGAGCCAATTATGCTCTTTAGTGTGAAAATGTAGTACAATTATTGCTATAAACTTTAAACTTCTAATGTCTTTCTGAGTAACTAGTTCAAGATTGTTTATTAATTTTGTAATTTTGTTTCATTCTCTTTTTAAGTTTACCTTTGATTTTTAAATTATTTTTTTTTATTTTACTCTATCATTATTCATGGTCCTGTTTGGATTGCTTTCGACTTTTGTGATTTATGGAGAAGAAAAAATAGAGTAGAAGCCTCTAGGGGCACCTTTGGAAAAAGCAGAATTTATAAAAAATTCAAATCAGCTTTTCTATGGAACGTGGAAGCAGAAACACTCGTGGATATGCTATTAGTCAAAATTAAATGTGCTTTACAGATTCTAAAATTCCATATGAAACTTATCCAAACTGTCAAGTATAGAGTTTCCGATCCCAGAAGCAAAGTTTGGGTTGTATAAGGGTCGAGCCAGGTTTTTAATTAGGGTGGATTGGGATATTGGATGGATGTGCACATAGGAATGAGTTTATACGAGGGTTCAGAGGCAGCGTCCCCGATGCGAAATTTTTTTGGATTATTTATTAACATTTTTTGTAAGATTTTCTGTACATATATATATATATATGTATCACTGTTTGGAATAATAAGGCTTGATCGCTTATGAAAATTTGTATAGCTTAATGATGGTAATACAATTTGGGTTAATTAAAAAAAAAAAAAAAAAGGTTATGGGACAAATATTTAAGCTATGTTTAATTATAATTAGGGCAATATACTCCATATAAACTAATTTTTCCAAAATTTAGGAAGAGTTAATTACACATGTTACATATAAATTAAGCAAATTTTTTTTCCATATAAATTTTTTTTCTCCAAAAGATTGGGGGAGCTACAGCTCCGCCGAGCCCCCATGTACATCTTGCCCTTGAGGTCATAACATATGTTTGGTAGATGATTCCAAAGATGACCATAGGGGGCATAAGATAGCTTCAAAATTTTGATTCACTAAAGTGATTAGAGAAGAGAAAATTGAAAAGTTGCAATAAATAAAAACATATTTTTCTCTCGGCTCGAGCTGTTAGAACCATGCATAGAGAAAATTGAAAAGTTGCAGTAAATAAACACGTATTTTTCTCTCGGCTCGAGCTGTTAGAACCATGCATTAACTCGGCTTGAGCTCTTAAAAAATTTAAACGAACCGGCTGGCTCGATATGAAACCAACAAGTTCGAGCTCGCTCAATTAAACTTATCAATCCAAGCTTAAGCTTAGGCTCAAGCTCAAAACCAAGCTCGGTTCGAGCTCGAAATCAAGCTCAACTCGAGTTATGGCTCAAGCTCGAAGTCAAGCTAATGTTAATGGCTCAAAGCTCAACTAGAAAAATATTATTATTATTATTAACGCCCCAAAGCCACAAAGCTGCAAGCTCAAACTTAAACAATGGCTTAAGCAATGGCTTTGAGCCTCTAGCCAAGCCGCCAAGTGCATATGACAATGAAAATACTTGTCAGCCTCTTTATAGAGCACATCCCCTTCTCTTTCCTCATGGATTTCTGATGTGGGATGTGTTAGACGACAATTGATAAAATTATAATGCGGAAATAATTTATACACCAAGATCTTGAATACAACACATCTTAAGAGATCATGTATGAACAAAATAAATAATACATACCATTGTTAGTCATTGAGATTGATAGAGACCGGAATTGGAACCCCTTAGACTGAACCTTATATCTTGGCTAGTCCTTCTTCTCTCTGTCTCTCAATTACACACACCTTTTACAGTGACTGATTGGAACCATAACTTTCAAGGGGTAAGATGTGTCTTTTACAGAGGAGAGAAGAGGGTCTTTCAATGACTGCCATGAATGACTGCCTTGGAAGATGAACCATTTCATCATGGGTTTTAATATAATCTCTCAACAGTCATCTATGTATATCTAATTTTTAACTGGGATATCTTCTTATTGGTTAAATAGTTGGTGGAGTCCAACCAACATAGCCTAGTGGGCCACCTCTTCTAGGACTCTTAAAAGTCACACATGAGTTTACATTCCCACATATGGTCCACTAGGCCGTGTATGATACAATGTTTAACAAAAATATGCAAATTTTATTTTTCTTTGACTTAGATGGATTCCACATACAAACCTTTATTATGTGATCACAAATTCCTGAAATTAGCCAATACACCCAATCAATAAGATGTTGTCATACGATAATTAGCATAGGCTATCAATGTGAGTCATAGCGGTTGTACAACATTTATCTCATACTCCCTTCTATGCACCACACTATAATAACCTTTACTAACCTAGTCTATTATGTCGAAGTGCCCATTATTTTGTCTTGTAAGATATTTCATGTTTATCAAACAACAAAACATAATATGTGCACACGTTATTGAAAACATGAAACAAACAGAACGTACTATATTTACGCATTAGTGTTAATTACACTACATCTGAAATATCCATCATTTACTTCATAGATTACTCAAAAGACCCATCCTCATAACATATTCCTTATATGTCTTTGGAAGTAATCCCTTAGTCAATTGATCGGCAATCATAAGAGTAGTGCTCAATTCTTAATTGACACTTGTACTTTCTGAACTCTTTTTCTAACAACAAAGTACTTAAGTTCCATGTGCTTGGAACCAATAGAGTACTTTCTGTTGGCCCAAATGTGGAAACCTTAGAGAGGGGTGAATAAGGTTTTAGCGGAAATTAACCTTTTAAAAACTTAATTGAAAATTAAACACAATCACAAATAATAAAGTAAAGAGATAAGGGAAGAGACACTTGCAAACCGAGTTTTCAAGTGGTTCGGCAATCGCACCCCGCGGCCTACGTCCACCCCTCAAGAACACCTCTTGAGGATTCCTTTAATCCCGGAGCACTTACGGGTGTGCACCAAACCGTTACAAGAGTCTTCAATCTCTCCCAAAGAAGAACACCTCTTCTTTACACACAAGGGTTACTAACCCTCAGCCTTTACAAATAAATAATTTACAAATTGAGCTCTCTCTCTTTAGAGTGGATAATACAATTAGAAGCTCACACAATAACTCCTTAGTGAGTAGATGATACAAATAAAAGCTCACTACAATTTACTCTCAAAGAAATACAAATCAAGTACTAGAGCAAATTGATAAACTCACACAACTAGGGCTCAAATATGAATGATTAGAAATCAACAAGTTGTGTGATTTAAATAGATATTTTCCAATGGATTGATCAACATAAAATGGTGTGGGAAAACATGTATTTATAGGCCAAGAAAGATTATAGTCGTTGGTGGCAAGTTTGGTAATTAAAAGCCTCTTTAAAAACTAGCCGTTAGTGTATTCAGCACAGTCCAGTCGACTGGATCGAGGGTTCAGTCGACTGGGAAGTTTATAGCAGTGAAGAGGCCATTTCAGGGCTGTCTAGTCGACTGAAAAGTTCACCCAGTCGACTGATTCTATAAACTAGTCGACTGGACCCTCAAAAAATCAGTCGACTAATTTTAAGCAGATTTTGGCAGACTGACACCTCTTTACTAAAACGGCCATAACTCTCTCTACAAAACTCGTATTCGCGATCCGTTTGAAGATTCGGAAACTAGATTCAAATACCTTTCCAACCATATAAAACTCAAGATCTAATTCCTTACTAATTGGATCAGGTTTGACTTTAAAGTTGACCTATCTGCACAAAGGTACTTGTTTTGACTTAGCCACTTGAAACCTTTTGTGAAATGAATTTAATTGAGTGGTCTAAGTATGTTTAGGTCCTTGAAAGTGTTTTAAAGTGTAAGAGCAATGATCCTAAAGTCCAACTAAGGTTTACTTGAGCCCCTATGAGTGATTGATCAAAATGCTTACATATAAATCATAGTCTTCAACCAAGGA
Organism: Hydrangea macrophylla; assembly: GCA_033977485.1. Taxonomy (NCBI): domain Eukaryota; kingdom Viridiplantae; phylum Streptophyta; class Magnoliopsida; order Cornales; family Hydrangeaceae; genus Hydrangea; species Hydrangea macrophylla. The sequence goes on from CM066990.1 coordinate 40,255,465, forward strand.
TGAAAAAATCTTCAAGTCTTCGAGCTTGATCCTTGTTGAGCTCCATCACTCTTGGACTTCACCATATGCTATCTCATGTTCTTAAACAAAGTTAGAACATTTTAGTATAAGAATCAAGAGATTAACATAACGAAAATGACGTGATAATTGATTGAAATAGAACCAATGAAAGTATGCAATTATCACTAGATTTGTCATCATCAAAACAAAACAAAATTAATGCCTTTAATAAATTCTCGGCTAACAATTTCCCCCTTTTTGATGATGTCAAAACATGCAATAGAGATATAGCAATTAAAGCACAATAAGTGTCATTTTCATGTTATCATTTAAAGTAACAAGAATTCCAAGGTATGAGTCCAAGAATGATAACTTTCTAAAAACATTCTCCCTTTCAAAAGTTCTATCATTTTCATATTTACTCTAGCATTTTCCTCCTTTTAAAGATCTTCTCTATTCATTTTCCCCCTTTTTGACAACAACAAAAAGATTGGGGATTGGAACTAAAAGTTCCCCCTCAAGGTATGCAACCGTATAATACTAAGGAAAACTCAAGTAAACAAATCATGGAAGCAATAAGATACCAAATTGCCAAAATATGATACCAAAAGTAACTAAAGTGAGCGTAATATCATGATACCAAGAAATCAAGACAACTAAAATGAACATAGTCATATGTTCCCCCTCAACATATGCATATACAAATGAATACCAATTATAGGATCAACATTATGCATTATCTCCTTAGGAGGATGGGATAGCTATGAAAATCAAAAGAACGTGTCATTCGAAAAGCAAGCATGATTTCATAATCAAAGCAAGTTAATGTGATAAATCAAACATGATTTGCATGCTACCAAAAACAAGAGAAATATCAAAACAATATAATCTACCCTACTCCTACTAGGCTTAAGGTGAGAGATTTAACCATTGTCCAAGCACCTCTTGGATGCAACATTTACCGAGAAGTAAGGAGAGGATCCTTTCACAACCCAAACCATGTTAATTTTCTTTCGAAATGAACATTGATAATTAACATGCCCCTTTTTCATGCAATAATGACAAGTTATATGGGGAAGGGTCTCATTTGAGATTGATTCCTTAACAAAGAAATTCTTGTGAGAATTTTGAGAATTTGAAGTAGAAGGTGTGGACTTTACAAAGAAGTTTTTGTACTTCTTTTCCTTGTATGTGGGATTAAATCCCAAACCGGCCTTATCAAAAACACATTTTTGTTTTCCCAAGAGCATATTTAAATTTTGTTCACCTTGGGTAAATTTTGCCAAAGTTTTTGTCAAATCATCCACCTCCTTTCTCAACTCAACCTTTTCTTTTTCAATAAGTTCACTTGAAGGTTGATTGGTTGAAACAAGCTTTTCTTTTCTCAAAATTTCATTTTGAGATTTTAACTCATCTAATTGCTTTTTCAACTCCAAATTTTCTTTTTCAATCTCATTTGAAGATTGTGCTTTTAAAACATGTTTTTCATTTTCAATCTTCAAAGATTCATTTTGGGATTTTAAAATATTTAACTTATTTGAAAGTTTAGAAAAATTCTTTTTAAGAGTTATATATTTAGACCCCAAATTCTCCAATTCCTCATGTAACTCCTCAAAAGCACATTGAAGCTCATTATAGTTAGGAGATTCAACAATAGAAGTAGGATTAGAGTTTACCAAATTCTCTTGTGCACCTACTTGGTCACATGAGTCGTCATCGGATGAGTCATCATCATCCCAAGTGGCCTCTTTTGCCATTTTCTCATCCTTATCATCTTCATTTGCAAAAAGGCACACTTTTTCCTCTTCACAACTTTGGTTAGTAGTAAAATGAAAATTTTGTAGACATAACCAAATTTCATTTGCATTAGAGCATGAACGAATTCTATTATATGAAATATCATCTAAAGAAGTATATAGAATTTTCATGGCTCTAAGATTCAATAGAAAGTTATTTTGATCACTTTCATTCCATTCAATCTTTGGTTTAGGAGAAAAACCATTTTTGATAATGTTCCAAAGATTTATGTCAAGTGATATGAAATAAATTTCTATTCTCCTCTTCCAATGATCATACTTATGATCTTTCAATGATGGAGGAGTTGTAATGCAATAACCTTCTTGAACTTTTGTTTCCATAGAACTTGACTCAACATTTTGAAAATCATTGAAATCATTGGAGTCATTTAAAGAGCAAGAAGTAGAGGTTACCCCATTATCTATTGCCATGAGGCAAAGATTTACGATCTCATCTTCATTTGAGTCGTCTCCCGATGATTCACTCTCGGAGCTACTTTGAGTGGCCTTCATTGCCTTCTTCTTGCGTTGTTCATCTTTAGTAAGCTTCTTTCCCAATTTTTCTTTCTTTAGAAACTTTGCGAATTTTTGGGTGATCAAAGCCATATCTTCATCCTCATCACTCTCATGATCTTTTCCGTTTTTCTTTGAGCTTGAGGACTTCAACGCCATATCTCCTCTTTTGATCTCCTTTTTCTTGTCTTCTTCGACAAGCACGGCTAACTCCATTTTATGGGTAATGAGTGATCCCATGAGTTGTTCAATTGACAAGTTTGTCAAATCTTTTGCTTCTCGGATAGCCGTGACCTTCGGTTGCCATTGCTTTGGTAAAGCCCTAAGAATTTTCTCAACAATTTCTTCATTAGCATAAACTTTACCAAGATTTTTTAAGCTATTGATGATAGTTGTAAAACGGGTAGACATATCACCAATAGACTCAAAAGGCAACATTTTGAACATTTCATAAGATTGAACAAGCAAATTATTTTTTGACTTTTTGACTTGGCTTGTTCCCTCATGAGTCACTTCAAGTTTATCCCAAATTTCTTTTGCAGATTCGCAAGATGAAATTCTATTGTATTCATTTGGGTCTAAACCGCAATATAATAAATTCATTGCCATTGCATTCATTTTAATGAGTTTCTTATCGGCATCATTATACTCATCTTCCGTTTTTGAAATAGAAATACCATTTTCAATGTTTGTAGGAAGATGAGGCCCTTTGACCACTATTTGCCATAAATCAAAATCTTGAGAAATCATATAGATTCTCATTCTATTTTTCCAATAAGCATAATTTGATCCATTAAAACACGGTGGTCTATTTGCCGATTGACCCTCACTATATGATATACGAGAAGTGGTGGTTTCCATTTGGATCTTAACTCAAATTTTTCAAAAACTTTTGAAAATAGAAGAGCCGAAGCTCTGATACCAATTGTTGGCCCAAATGTGGAAACCTTATAGGGGGGGTGAATAAGGTTTTAGCGGAAATTAACCTTTTAAAAACTTAATTGCAAATTAAACACAATCACAAATAATAAAGTAAAGAGATAAGGGAAGAGACACTTGCAAACCGAGTTTTCAAGTGGTTCGGCAATCGCACCCCGCGGCCTACGTCCACCCCTCAAGAACACCTCTTGAGGATTCCTTTAATCCCGGAGCACTTACGGGTGTGCACCAAACCGTTACAAGAGCCTTCAATCTCTCCCAAAGAAGAACACCTCTTCTTTACACACAAGGGTTACTAACCCTCAGCCTTTACAAATAAATAATTTACAAATTGAGCTCTCTCTCTTTAGAGTGGATAATACAATTAGAAGCTCACACAATAACTCCTTAGTGAGTAGATGATACAAATAAAAGCTCACTACAATTTACTCTCAAAGAAATACAAATCAAGTACTGGAGCAAATTGATAAACTCACACAACTAGGGCTCAAATATGAATGATTAGAAATCAACAAGTTGTGTGATTTAAATAGATGTTTTCCAATGGATTGATCAACATAAAATGGTGTGAGAAAACATGTATTTATAGGCCAAGAAAGATTATAGCCGTTGGTGGCAAGTTTGGTAATTAAAAGCCTCTTTAAAAACTAGCCGTTAGTGTATTCAGCACAGTCCAGTCGACTGGATCGAGGGTTCAGTCGACTGGGAAGTTTATAGCAGTGAAGAGGCCATTTCAGGGCTGTCTAGTCGACTGAAAAGTTCACCCAGTCGACTGATTCTATAAACCAGTCGACTGGACCCTCAAAAAATCAGTCGACTGATTTTAAGCAGATTTTGGCAGACTGACACCTCTTTACTAAAACGGCCATAACTCCCTCTACAAAACTCGTATTCGCGATCCGTTTGAAGATTCGGAAACTAGATTCAAATACCTTTCCAACCATATAAAACTAAAGATCTAATTCCTTACAAATTGGATCAGGGTTGACTTTAAAGTTGACCTATCTGCACAAAGGTACTTGTTTTGACTTAGCCACTTGAAACCTTTTGTGAAATGAATTTAATTGAGTGGTCTAAGTATGTTTAGGTCCTTGAAAGTGTTTTAAAGTGTAAGAGCAATGATCCTAAAGTCCAACTAAGGTTTACTTGAGCCCCTATGAGTGATTGATCAAAATGCTTACATATAAATCCAAGTCTTCAACTAAGGATGAAAAAATCTTCAAGTCTTCAAGCTTGATCCTTGTTGAGCTCCATCACTCTTGGACTTCACCATATGCTATCTCATGTTCTTAAACAAAGTTAGAACATTTTAGTATAAGAATCAAGAGATTAACATAATGAAAATGACGTGATAATTGATTGAAATAGAACCAATGAAAGTATGCAATTATCACTAGATTTGTCATCATCAAAACAAAACAAAATTAATGCCTTTAATAAATTCTCGGCTAACACTTTCCATTTTTTGAGAAGAATGCTACTACGTTATTGTCACAATAAAGTTTCAGTGTCCTAGTAAGGGAGTCAACATCACCAAGTCCTAAAATGAAATTCTGCAAACATAGAGCAAAACTCGTGGCCTCAAAACATGCCACAAACTCGATCTCCATGTGGACGAAGCAAAAATGGATTGCTTTACACTCTTCCACGAGATTGCTCCACCAGCTAGCAGAAACACATAGCCTAATGTGAACTTTCTTCGATCTAAGTAACCAGCAATATCATTCCAGTCTGAGTATCTGATTACTTCTAACTGATCTGATCTCCTATATGTGAGCATGTAATCCTTCGTCCCTTGAAGATATCACATAACCTTCTTCGCTACTTTTAAGTGTTCCATTCCTGGGTTACTTTGATAACTACCTAACGTTCCAACTGCAAAGCTAATATCTGGTCCAGTACAAGTCTGAGCATACATTAAGCTCCCCACAACTGATGCATATGGAACTTTCTTCATTTGTTCCGTTTCTAAGTGATTCCTAGGGCACTGACTCTCATTTTACTTATCTCACCTTTCATGATTGGTGCTTCACTGACTGAACACAACTGCATATTGAATCTTTCCAAGACTTGATTGATATAACCTTTCTGAGACAGTCCTAGCAATCCTCGAGATCGATCCCTAAAGATCTCTATGCTAATGACATAGATTGTCTCACCTATATCAACCATCTTAAAGTTCTTGGCAAGATACTCCTTGGTTTGGTAAAACAAACCAAGATCACCACTGGCTAACAAAATGTCATCCACGTACAAAACTAAAAAGATAATCTTGCTCCCACTGACCTTTAAATATATACACTGATCAACAGAGTTTTCCTTAAATCCAAAAGCAGCAATGGTATAATTGAACCTTATGTACCATTGTCTTGAAGCTTATTTAAGACCGTAAATGGATTTCTTTTATTTGTAAGCCAAATGTTCTTTCCCTTTCTTTGTGAACCCTTCAGATTGTTCCATGTAAATATATTCATCCAAATTTCTATTCAAAAAAAGCAGTTTTCACATGCATTTTATGTAACTCTAGGTCATAATGAGTTACAAGTGCCATAATAATTCTTAGGGTAAATTACACAAACCTCCCCTGAGGTTTGCCTTAATTACATGGACCTCCCTTGAGGTTTTGAAAATTACACGGACCTCCCTCGAGGTTTGTAATTTGGTAACAAAACGCCCCCTCCCCTAACAGTCCGTTAGTTTTTTTACATTAGCCCCCATTTAAAATTACAATTAGCCCCCCCCCCCCCCCCGCCCCCCCCCCCCCCCCCCCCCCACCCCCCCCCCCCCTCTAATATTATAAAATTGTCATACTAAGCCCCCTTTCTCTTATATTTTTGTGCTAATTATAAAATCCCTCATCCCTCCTATGTTTTTGGGTTAAGATTTTTAGCATTAATTTATATCTACACAAAATACATATAAATAGGTCCAAATTTTTTTCCCCCGAACAAACCTCTGTCAAGCCCCCCCCTGTATTAATTTTCTAGATCCTCCCATGCCCTTATGCTTCAAAAGTGGACACTTAACCCCCTGTGATTGTGGACTAAAATGAAACTGTTATTATTTTACTCAAAACTGACAAAAATTCTAAAATTGGTTAAAAATAAAAACACTTAACCCCTTTTGTGATTTAAATTTTGGGGTTAACTCTCTTTAAGGAAGCAATGAAATCCTTTAACCCAAAAATTAGCCTCACATAGGTGGGTTAAAAGATATCATTTTGAAGCATAGGGGCAGGGGCGGATCTAGAAAATTAAAACGGGGAGGCTTGACAGAGGTTTGTTCGGGGAAAAAATTTTGGACCTATTTATATGTATTTTGTGTAGATATAAAGTAATGCTAAAAAAATTAACCCAAATACATAGGAGGGAGGAGGGATTTTATAATTAGCACAAAGATATAAAAGAAAGGGGGCTTAGTATGACAATTTTATAATATTAGGGGGCTAATTGTAATTTTTAGGGGGGACTAATGTAAAAAAACTAATGGACCATTAGGAGAGGGGGCATTTTGTTACCAAATTACAAACCTCGAGGGAGGCCCGTGCAATTTTTGAAACCTCAGGGGAGGTTTGTATAATTTACCCTAATTCTTATTGAGTCCTTCTTATATACCAGAGAGAAGGTCTCTCTATAATCAATGTCCTCTTTCTGAGTGAAACCTTTAGCCACAAGTCTGGCCTTATATCGCTCGATATTGCCTTTAGCATCGTGCCTGGTCTCAAAGACCCATTTACATCCGACTTTTTTACAATTATTAGGCAATTTGATGAGATCCCATACATTATTCTGGTCCATCGATTTCAACTCTTCATTCATAGTATGGATCTATTTACCAGAATTATCACTTTCTATAGCTGGTGAAATTGAAACCGGATCCTTGTTAATCCCAATATCAAAATCAAATTCTTGTACATACACCACATAATCATCTGAAATGGTAGGTCTTCTTTCCATTTGAGATCTACTCAAAATTGCCGGTTGTGGTGGTTCTACATTATTTTCAATGACAATATCTTCATGAAGTGGTGAATCATTTCCATTATGTTGTTCGTTTGCCTCAACTGGTTGAATTGGCTAAGGAACAACAATTTAATAAGGAGAAAGGGTGGTGGGATATCCACTCTTATTTCCTCGATATTTACCTTTCTTGATTCATCACCCCCACTAATTTTGTCATTCTCTACGAATCTGGCATTACTAGTTTCCACTATCCTCGTGCTATGGTTAGGACAATTAAATTTGTACCCTTTAAACTTATTCAGATAACCAATAAAATATCCAGTTATTGTCCTTGAATCTAACTTTTTCATGTGGATTGAAAATCATTGCTTCTGCTGAACAACCCTAAACATGTAAATGTTTCAAACTAGGCTTCTTACCAATCTAGAACTCGAAAGGAGTTGTTGGGACCGCCTTACTGGGAATCTTATTCAAGATATACATTATAGTTTTTAATGCTTCACCCCACAATGAATCAGGTACAGTTGAAAAACTCATCATACTCCTAAGCATATCCAAAAGACTACGATTATGCCTATCAGCAACTCCATTCTGTTGTGGCATACCTGACATTGTGTATTAAGCACAAATGCCATGTTTTCCAAAAATTTTGCAAATTGGCTAGGATTTTGGTTCGTCTCATCATATCTACCATAGAACTCACCACCTCCATCAAACCTCACAATTTTAACTTTTCTGACTGTCTCTCGACCTCAGTAATGAACTCCTCAAGGATGTCAACAGCCTGAGATTTTTCATGTATTATATATACATAACCATAGCGAGAAAGATCATCTATAAAGGTGATAAAGTACCTCTCTACAGTAAAACATGGAATGGAGAGTGGTCCACAAATATCAGTATGAATTATCTTAAGAAGCTTAGTACTTCTTGTTGCACCTTTCTTAGTGTGTTTGGTTTGCTTTCCCTTAATGCAATCCACGCACACTTCAAAATCAGTGAAGTCTAGGCTATCCAAAATCCCAGTCTTCACCAATCCCTCAATTCTATCCCTAAAGATATGCCCTAGTCGCCTATGCCACAAGATTAAGACTTTTTATTAATTAGGCCACGTTTCGAACCAATATTCGAATGCATGGCTATTAAAGATTACGCAAACTCGTGATTTAAGGAAATTTAATATAAACCATCACATAAAATACTAGTACCAGCTACAACAGAATTACACAACAAATTGAGTTTTGCACAACCAAATAAAACTAAATATATAGTAACATCCATCTTAGACAAACAAACCAAATTTCTAAAAATTGAAGGAATCCTTCTTTCTCAAGCTAGTCAAGGGTGCGGCTATCTTCGAAAATCCTTCAACAAATCTCTGATAGTAACCTGCTAATCTAAGGAAACTCCTTACTTTCGAGGCATTAATGGCCTACTCTAACTTAAGACTGCGTCAATCTCGGACGAGTCCACTGCAATTCCTTCCGAAGAGACTACATGACCCAAGAATTTGACTTCGTCCATCCAAAATTCACACTTATTGAGCTTAGCGTATAACTGATGCTCTTTGAGGGTCTATAACGCATCGAATACGCTCCTCATGTTCCTCTTTCGTCTTCGAGCAAATCAATATGTCATCGATAAACACTATCACAAACTGATCCATATATGGTCTGAACACTCGGTTCATCAGATCCATAAAACTGTAGGGGTGTTAGTGAATCCAAACGATATCACCAAGAACTCATAGTGACCATATCTAGTTCTAAAAGCAGTCTTCGGTGCATCCTTGTCACGCCCCGACGTAGCATAATTCAGGAAAGCATTTAATTTCCTTTATGGACTCGTAGGTCGTGACAAGTGAGTATGACCAATTGTCCCTGCAACAAATAACTTAACAAACATTTCTAGAGCAAAGGATACTAATAAACATAAGCTCTGAAATTTAAAACTTACTAAACTATTACATGAGTCAATGTCTTAGGCACAAAACGCCCTTATTCAAAAGCTATTCTCCAGTCTATTACAACTTCAGAAAATGAAAGACATAGGAAAATAATAAGCAGCCTCCTGGAAAGTTCCCTGCCTCTAACTAGCATAGTCGAAGTACCCTGGCTGCTCCTGCCCCTGAAAATCTGGACATACAGTCCAGGACGCATCAACGCCGTCAGCTTATGAAAGCTGGTGAGTAAAATAAACAAGTGCTTGCAATGTATATATAAGTAAATAAACAACGGTACTATTTAACTTTAACAGTAATATATTCAAGGTTCCAATTCCAACATAATCACGGGGGAATATAGTAATAAATAAAAACGGAATTGTACATGAATTGTGAAACATCTTATTTTGCCAATTCTTTCCTTTAGAACAATCCAATTAAATCAACACATCATTTCAGCTACCAGAAGTAATAAGTATTCAGTCATCCAATTCATACGCTACACTATCGCCTCCAATACCAGGAATACTATCCGATCGATATTGGAGTCATACACCACACTACTGCCTCAGATACCAGGAATACTATCCGATCGATATCTAGACCAAACACAACCAACCATCGCTCCGGATATCAGGAATACTATCCGATCAATATCCGAAACGCGCGCCTTAGATACCAGGAATACTATCCGATCGATATCTAAGTCGTACACAACACTATTACCATCGCTTCGGATATCAGGAATACTATCCGATCAATATCCGAAACACGCGCCTTAGATACCAGGAATACTATCCGATCGATATCTAAGTCGTACACAACACTGTCGCCTCCAATACCAGGAATACTATCCGATCGATATTGAGGTCGCACACCAAAACGCCACCCTTTATTCTTTTCACGCTTTCTCACACACATGCATGTTGACACAACCTTGACCCAAATATGTATGTCAATGTTCATAGTTTTGCAGTATCGGTTAATAATCTCAAAGCTGAATATACGTTCAACATAAATCTCGATCTTAATCGTTCTTACAAGTCCAAAGTCTAACAGTGAGCCTTTAAAACAGTGTATTTATCAAACAGTTCTTTAAAATTTCCCCAAAACATTTTCCAAACAGTCCCTTAACAAAAATCACACAAACTGCCAAAACTGCCACCTCGCGCGAGCGAGGGGGAGGGAAAATCGCGCGAGCGGATCGCGCGCGCGAAGGGGCTGGACAGGTCGCGCGAGCGGATCGCGCGCGCGGAGGGGCTGGACAGGTCGCACGAGCGGATTGCGCGCGCGAGGGGGGGAAAGGTCGCGCGAGCGGACCGCGCGAGCGGGTCGCGCGCGTGAGTTCTTGCAGAATGTCATCTTCGTCGTCTTCTCCCCTGTTTTCAGTTTCTGGACTGAAATTACCCAGTTTCAGATTCTGTTCGTACCAAGACAAGTGATATATGGTTCTCCTCGGTTTTCCGCGTAGATTAAGAATACGCGATCAATTTTAACTAATACGGATTGTATCTCTTGATTTTCGTGATTAAAGTTAGAGTGACAAAACTTAAAATCATCAATACGTCGCCATACGGATGAATTACTCCGTAGGATTCGAACCGTAGCCTATTGGGATCAATATCTTTCAATTACAATTTACGGATTCGATTTTGATTAACTTTTTCAAAGCTCCATTTTTAAGCTCTAATGGTGTATCATATATATATACACATATATACACATATACATACAGAAATACACATATATAAACATGGCGAGTGAGTTTATAATACTCACCGAGGCGATTATACAGAAAATTTAAAAGCCGAGAACTTCCGCCGTAATATCCGTCGTTCAATAATTCTTCCTCCGTTCTTCTAGATCTTGAATTATATATATGTCTATGTATGTATAGCTGTGTGTATGTAGGTGTATATACTGTATGTGTGTGTGTTTATGTATCTTGAGAGAGTTGAGAGAAAATAGAGAGGAAATTTGAGAGAGGCAGAGAGTTAACATAGAGAGATTGAGAGAGCTGTGAGAGTTTGAGAGTTAACACATACATATACATAAAAATTATGTAGGCTCCAAGTAATTGGTGGAAATCGCCCGGTGTGGTTGAGCTCACGTGCTCCCACACCAAAAACGCAGCATAAACGCAGCTTAAAACATAAACTGGTATTATCTGGTTAAAAAAAATACAGAAAGTTATATTAACATAGGAATTTAATTCCCGGTTATACAAAAATATAGATATTGTTTTTTTTTTGAAACCATAGAAAATATTTTGGAAATTACGGTTTGACCCCAGATAAATATTATAAATAGAAATTAACATCAAATATTCATTATTAAAGAAAAGAAATTACAGGGTGTTACACTCTACCCACCTTAACAGAGATTTCGCCCCGAAATCTGAGCTAACTAATCCTGAAACAACTCGGGGTATCTAGTCCTCATGTCTGACTCTAACTCCCACGACGCCTGTCACGCCCCGGAGTAAGCCAAAAATAGGGAAAATAAAAATTTTCCTTTATGGGTCCGTAGACACGTGACTAGTTTGTTAACCGTTCTGTCCTTCTAACTCCGCACCATAAAAATCATAAGGAAATGCTAGAACATAAGCATAATCTAAACTTATCAGAGCGTAAGTACAGCAGCGGAAATTAAACAGGGATTACAATAACTTCAATCTTAATACAAGAGTCCATACTAAACAATTTATACAATCTTAAAACTTGAGAAACTGTCTATCAGGTCCTGGGCAAGGCTTTATTCTCCTTGGCTCCACGGTACAGCATCCTGAACTCTTCTATCTATCTCCAAACCTGCAACACTCTGGGCATACGAATGCCCAGGGCGTAACATGCCGTCAGCCTTGGAACAAGGCTGAGTGAGGGTCTCAACCGCACAATAATCAGTAAATACAACACATCTCTCAACTCACGTCATAGTTTAGTACTTTAAAGCACGGTTATTCTCTTATCAAAAGACGCATTCTCACCACGGGCATAATAGAGGTTTCAACAAGAAAGATAAATAGATAAATATAACATCATAGAATACATTCTCTTTATTATAAACTCGTGCGTGCAAATGCATGATCACTACTACTCACTCCCAACTCTTTTCAAAGACACTTGCTTTTAAACAGATATTTTCAAAACCATATTATTTTAAAACCAAAACTTTCCAAAACCAAATCATTTGTACCAGATCATTTCCTCTTCCACTCAATCTCATCATTCACTTTCTCTCTCTCATCTACTTGACAACACGCGGTATATCAAGGATGAAAATATACTATCACAGCCAATTCATACTCATTCCCTTGATAGGCCACCGGACGTCTTCACGGCGCACACTATCTGTAAACAATGAAACTGGCACATGGGACGTCTTCAACCATGTGTATACTCTCACCGGTCGTCTACACGGCTGAGAAATATATTAGGGCACTAGCCGGATGTATTCAACGATACATGGGACGTCTTCAACCACGTATGCGCATCACCGGACGTCTTCAACGGCGAGAGGCGCGCTAGGAACCCCAACCGTTCATGTCCACCCGGCTCGTCAGCCGTTGATCCATAGGATCCAGAAATCACATCTCATCTCATTCACATTCTCATCAAACACTTCTCTTTCTCATACATGACGCATGCTGACACATGTCATGAAATGCACGTGTGTCCATCATCGATACTCATATGCAATTCTACTTTTATTCCTCTTTATTATTAACATGGCATGCGTTATTTATTCAGTCAACAACATCGTAAAACGTGCATTTAACACATAGCGGCAGAAACGTAACATATAGAGCATGGATCATATAACATGGATTTGATACCGATAAACATATAGATAAAACCCTTGACATGCTCACGTATGCGATAGCACTACCATAACATGCTTTTAAACATCTTATAATTAACGGCAATACACTTGACATCATAAATCAGCTCATCACTTATACAGAATATCATACATGTGACTTTAATCATCTTATATTAGTCATAATAGGATTAGAGTGAGGTTAGGAAACTCACCTCGAGTCGCCGCTCCTCGAAACGCAGATAAACGTCAAGTTCTACAACAATAAACGGAATAAACAGAAGTAATGTATGAGTACAACTATAGGGGCAAAATGGTAATTTTACCAAATGAGGTCATAAACCTCAAGGTAGTGATCTACGTGTCATTCTAAGTCCAACGCCATTGACTAGACTCAACTCGGAGTCCGTCGCGTTTTTCGAGGTAATATGCGGGGCTTACTACACTAATGCAGACCCTAAAAGACAGGCTGTATTTTCGACCGAGTCGAAAAGTCACCAAACTTTACGAGAATGTTCTAGACATTATTCTAAGACTCTGGGAACTGACCGCGTAATTTTCGGAGTCCTAGATTATTTATTATGAATTTTTAAAGATAATATGTACCAGAAAATACCCGAAACGGGATTTAAATACATAAATATAATTATACAAAAGAATCAGTACTTAAAAGTATTTTTATTAAATACTAGATATTAAAATACACTATCAGTATTTATTTCATAATTTTCGGAGCTCGTTTGGTATTTTTAATAATTAATATACTTATAAAATAGCTCCTTATTAATTATTAAAAATACTGGACTATAATATTATAGCTTTATAACTTACACTATATAATAAAATAGTCACAGGGTCATTACCCTAATTTTCTAGAATTTATAAATACACATAGGTATTTATTAACTATTTAATACTATTTAAAACTAATATTTATTATTTATATAAACCATATAAATAATTAAATATATAATATATATAATATAATAATGATATATAGAATATTAAAATAATATTCTGTAATATTAAAAACCTTAATGGCATAATTATAAATTGTTTATAATTATTAAAACTAATTAAAACCTTTTTAAACAAATTAATACTAATAATAATCATAATAATAATAATAATAATAATAATAATCTTCAGACCCGACGGGTCAAACCCGAACCGACCCGGACCCTACGGGTAACCCATATACACTAACAAGACAACCCAACTCGTGACCCGATGGGTCAGACCCTGACCCGACCCGACTTAATATGGATTAACCATATACAGACACAACCTAACCCAACCTATAACCCATTCGGGTTGGACCTAACCCGAAACCCGAATCCATATCTACTCACAAACCTACCCATCCCATTAACCCAAACCCTAACTGAACCCGACCCAAAGCCTAACCCATTCCCAGACACAACACAACCCAACCCGCTAGCCAAAATCCTACCCAGACCCGGACTCAAACCCTGACCCAGACGCAGACACAACACGACCCGAACTAAAACCCGATACCCAACCCGACGTCAAAACGACGTCGTCCCACTAAAGGGGACCCGTGGGTTATCTAAACCCAACCCGGCCCGCTACCCTAACCCACTTAGACACACAACTGAACCCACCCAAGACCCGACCCAAACCCGTTTGTTATAACCCGAATGCAAACGGGTCATCACCTTCTTCTCCGGCGAACTGGCGTCGCCGGAAAGTCGCGGCTCGCCGGAGACTCTCTCTCTCCTCATATCTCCCTCGTCTCTTCATCAAAATCCACGAGACCAACGGCAAACTGACCGGAATGGGCCCCTCTACAACATACTAGAAGCTGGAGGGACGGGTTATTCGTTATGACCACCTACCAGATGATTATTCTTTCGGCCATTAATAAGAATAATGGCTTGCATGGTCAAGTAAATGGACCCCACTTTAAAAACTGTTCATAGGGGATCTATCTGGGCTCATTAGGGTCTGTTTGGAATAACTTTGAGGCCATTTGGTTGTGATTTGCAAAATCCAACCTCCTAAGGTGCTCTAATGGTCGCCGGAAAGTGCAGAGAGCCTTAGGCTCTGCTAAGCTTGCATGCAAGGGTCCTAGGGGTCTTGGATGACATGCAGAAGGTTAGAAATGCAATGGGGGGTGGGGTTTTACCTTAAGGGATCACTGATCTCTCCTTCTCTCTCTCCGGTCTCTTCTTTCTCTCTCCTCTGAGTCTCTTTTCCTCTCTGGTTTGCGTGGCAGTATGTGTGTGCAGAGATGGTGTAGAGAATGAAGAGAGGATGGGTGTACTGTGTATTGAGAGGGTGAGGCAGAGATGGTGTAGAAGGGGGTGTGTGTGTATAAACCGAGGGTAAAGGGAGGTTCTCTCAAGCTCTCTCTCTCTCTCGGGCTCCCTCTCTACCAAACTGTGTGTGTGTGCTGTGTAATGTAGAGTGTGTGTGTGCAGAGAATATACATTATATATGAGAAAGGGACTTGACATGTGTTGAGCATGTAAGGCATGCATGGTGACACATGGTGAAGGGTTTAAGCATGGCTGCCACGTGGATGGGGTGGTGGCCACATGGCTGCCACGTGGCAATGGTGGGTCCCACATACATGGTTGTGCAAGTTTTATGTGTATGTTCGTGTGTGTCCAAGGGTAGATAAAATGGTAGTGAACGCATGGTTTCCAATTGGTAGTAGTTGGACCCACATCTCGGTTAATGTGCCAGTGCTCGAGTACAAGTGAAATGCTATGAAAGTGGGTACCGTTATAAGCTATGAATGTGCGGGGCTGTGTACGAGCCTGAATACAAGTCCGTCTATCTATAATTCTAACTAGAAATAAAAAGTCTGAGTTGCGACTGCTATATGATAATACTATTAAATTATATATATGTATTGATATTGTCGTCAAGACGACCAAAAAAAAGATCTTAGTAAGGACTCCTAACTATGATCTTCCTAATGGACCTTCTGTAACCGTGCTATGGTGACGTCACTATTTTAAATTTCTACGTGGAATTTCTCGGGAAATTCAAGGTGCTACATTCTACCCACCTTATTAAGGATTTCGTCCTCGAAATCAAGAGTTTGCTAGATCTTAAATGTGCCAAGTCTTACTCATATGGTTAGTTGTTCTTTACTAACTCAGGCGCTCTTATCAATCTAAATGGTCTTCCTGACCATAAGTTGTTGTCCACTGTTCCTGGGTCTGATTTCTATGGAATACATCAGCTCCTTCTCACAATTTCTCTTGAATGTCTCCAATCATCTTGTAATATCACTCCCATATAAGATTCAAAGTTCTAGCAGTGGGCATGGTACCTTCAGTCTTCCATTTTATTCAGTGCTAAGATTGACTCCCTGATCTGCGTGCTCTCTTTCTGGATCTCTGTGGTGGTGGAGCATTGTTCTGAATTTCTTGTTCGGGACAAACTTTGCGTACATGCCCAGTCTTTCCACAATTGAAACACCGTACTTGTTTCCCGGTGAGTTGTCTCGGTGCTGTGCATTCTTTGGAGTGGTGTCCAAGTGCTCCGCAGTTGTAGCAGATATCACGTTGCTTTACATGTGTCTGAACGGCTGTCTGGCTAACTCTTCTGTCACTGATTTGCTGTCTCTTGTAATGATTCTGAGTGCGCTCAGAGTTTCCTCTGGTGATTACAGACTGCATTCGAGTGCTTGCTCGTGACACTTGATTGCCTCTTCGACTTTCTCCTGGGTTGGTTGTCTGGAACCAGTTGTCTTTTTCTCCTTGTGGGTGGCTTTTTAGTTTCTTGCTGTTCAGAGCTATGTTTTCTAGTTGCGTGGCTAATTCGACCATTTCTTCGAACGGTTGGTCAAGGTATACTGCTGCTGTCTTTTGAATATCTGGATTTAGTCCTCCGTAATATTGTAGTGTCTTATTTTGCTGAGTATCTACCATGAATGGAGCAAATCGTGATAGTCTCTCAAATTTCGACGTGTATTCTTGCACCGTCATGTCGCCTTGAACTAACTCTATAAATTCCTTTTTCTTCTTGTTTCTTTCTGTTCTTGGGAAGTACTTTGCTAGGAATTTTGTTTTGAATGCTTCCCATGTCATTCTCCTTGTAACATCTTCGCCCACTGTAGCTTCGACAGATTCCCACCAGTCGGCTGCCGAATATGTCAATTGGAAAACAGCCAAGCGTCTTTTCTCCGTTTCGTTGCATTCAAGGGCTTGAAACATTCGTTCCATATCACGAAGCCATTGCTCAGCTTCCCATGCTTCTGTCATTCCAGTGAAAGTTCCTGGTTTAAGTGCACGGAATCTCTCAAGCAGTTTATCTCCTGTCTGACAAGTATCTCTGCTGTTGATGACGCGGTCCAAGTGATCACTTGCTTGCTCCACACGTCGGACAAGGGCTCTTATCAATCCAGTTGGATCTACTGCTGGAGGTATCACATTTGTTGGTCCGTTGGATGAATTCTGAGTATTCCGTTTTCTCTTAACCATGGTGTACGCTAGCAAGGGTTATATCTACGAGTTAACACCTATTTGGTCAATACCTTATCTTATCTTGTCTGATCATATGACAAGTAACAATATTGAGTTAACAGAGATTTCTAGCATATAATGATCATCATAACTACTACTAGGATTAAGGGTAAGGCATCCTTATCCTTGGCCTTCCTAGACTCTAGGTTGAACTGACTGTTCTGAGATCCATCTCAGGAAGTTCGTCAGTGCCTAAAACATCTATCAACTAATGGTCAAGTCTATATTCTTATTAATAATAAACATTTAAGAGGTAAGAGTAGCAATTAGTTAAAAGTGAGAAATCATCTCATCCATACAATTATAGGTAAGTCAAGTCAGAAACATCTACTACTGATCAGAAAATAAAAGGGTACATCAACAGTACGAATATTAATTCTACGAATCTGGAATACATCAAAAGAAGTGGAACAATTAAAATATAAGATGAATCTAGCTAAGAATCCATCCTCCATCTCTCTCAACATCAGAGTCAGAGGTCACTTCTCCTAAGTCACTGGATGGTGGAAAGTCAATCGGAGGGATACCAACAAATGCATCCCAGGCTGGCTCTAGGGGCCAATCAGGGTCCTCTATCATCTCTGGCTCCGCTAGTGGGTCTTCATCTGGATCATCATCTGAGTCATCGTCAGAACCTGCAGGGGTAACATAGTGTACTATGTCCTCTGGTGGCTCGTCCTGGTCATAGATCGCAAGGTTTCCAAGGGCATGGGGAATCTCTTCCATCTCCGTAGATGGCAAGCGCGGTGCTATCACTCTATGATAGGCTAACTCTGGAACAGGTCTCTCACGGAGGAAGCAACGTGTCCACTTCCTTATACTCTGGCGAACTCTATGCTTGATGGTGTTGCTAACATGGCCAAATCCTCGAGGGGCAAATTGTCTCTCTAAGGTAACTCTGTACTGTCCATCCTCAGCATCGTGCTCTATCTCGTACTCCATGCTAGCCTGCCCAACACAGAAAACTAACTTAGTACTGGTGCTAATTAAAGGAATATCTTAATATTTTATAGTAATAAGGGGGGGGGGGGGGATACCTTTCTTAATTCTTTCTAAACCTTGAGTTACTGTTAATTGTTCCAAATCTGACTCTCTGATCCTATAATAGTTCTTGCTTCTACATTTATTACACTAGTGACTTCTATGGTTCAACTTATTGCGGGGATTTATTAGTCATTCTTATAGGCTAAGAGTATACAAGTTTAAATATATTACTAATGACAGCAAGCAATACATCCACGTGAGAATATATATATCCAGTTAGAGATAATATCCATAGATAGATTTAAACATAGTGCAACATAGTTACAAAAACATTTACATCAGAGAGTGCGTACGCTAAGTACGTACATAGTAGGGAATAGTGCCAACAACATATACATGAAAGGCGTACACGTTACTACTACTACGTGTTACATGCCTAAGTACAGCTATATACACAAAAGATGGACTAACAGTCCTATTACATAATCCTTCGATCATCCAGGTCCTAGATCTTCGACTTTCCCTTCCCAGCTATGTCTTTCTTGGGTGGCTTCTTGCTCGCATTCTTAGTTGGGTCAGCATTGACTGAGGAATCAGCATCCTCCACAGAATTGGTCTCCTTTGCTGAAACTTCTTCATCATCATCCTTCTCCTTATCAGTCCCCATAACTGACTCATCAGTCAAAGGTGTATCAGCTATGGACTCCTCTGGTACTGGGGGTGGCATAGCAGAAGATGGTCCTACGCGTCCTGGTGGGGGTGTCAGCTTAACTCGAAAAGTCATGACTCGAAGGGTATAGCTGTCATGAGTCATCTCAGCAGCTTCCTGATGAACAAGTCTAAGGGTGTTTTCTCGATAATATGCCTCTCTCTGCAGAATCTCTGGGTCCTCAATCCCCAACACATGTACATCATGCCACATATTTTCCTCTAAATGTAGCTGGGCACTCCGTATGATCCTTTGTCGGTACAACACTGGGTCCGCAGGCTCTATACGATCTGGGTAAACCCAATGTCCTCCAAACCCGTCGTGGACATAGAATGGTTCCATGCTAACCTGTCCAATGTAAACTATCATAGGGTTAGTATCTTCATAATTGGGGAAAAGATCTAATGGTTTATAACTTAAAGTGCATAGGACAAACGGTAAATGCCTAACCTAGGCTCTGATACCACTAAAACCCTGTCACGCCCCGGAGTAAGCCAAAAATAGGGAAAATAAAAATTTTCCTTTATGGGTCCGTAGACACGTGACTAGTTTGTTAACCGTTCTGTCCTTCTAACTCCGCACCATAAAAATCATAAGGAAATGCTAGAACATAAGCATAATCTAAACTTATCAGAGCGTAAGTACAGCAGCGGAAATTAAACAGGGATTACAATAACTTCAATCTTAATACAAGAGTCCATACTAAACAATTTATACAATCTTAAAACTTGAGAAACTGTCTATCAGGTCCTGGGCAAGGCTTTATTCTCCTTGGCTCCACGGTACAGCATCCTGAACTCTTCTATCTATCTCCAAACCTGCAACACTCTGGGCATACGAATGCCCAGGGCGTAACATGCCGTCAGCCTTGGAACAAGGCTGAGTGAGGGTCTCAACCGCACAATAATCAGTAAATACAACACATCTCTCAACTCACGTCATAGTTTAGTACTTTAAAGCACGGTTATTCTCTTATCAAAAGACGCATTCTCACCACGGGCATAATAGAGGTTTCAACAAGAAAGATAAATAGATAAATATAACATCATAGAATACATTCTCTTTATTATAAACTCGTGCGTGCAAATGCATGATCACTACTACTCACTCCCAACTCTTTTCAAAGACACTTGCTTTTAAACAGATATTTTCAAAACCATATTATTTTAAAACCAAAACTTTCCAAAACCAAATCATTTGTACCAGATCATTTCCTCCTCCACTCAATCTCATCATTCACTTTCTCTCTCTCATCCACTTGACAACACGCGGTATATCAAGGATGAAAATATACTATCACAGCCAATTCATACTCATTCCCTTGATAGGCCACCGGACGTCTTCACGGCGCACACTATCTGTAAACAATGAAACTGGCACATGGGACGTCTTCAACCATGTGTATACTCTCACCGGTCGTCTACACGGCTGAGAAATATATTAGGGCACTAGCCGGATGTATTCAACGATACATGGGACGTCTTCAACCACGTATGCGCATCACCGGACGTCTTCAACGGCGAGAGGCGCGCTAGGAACCCCAACCGTTCATGTCCACCCGGCTCGTCAGCCGTTGATCCATAGGATCCAGAAATCACATCTCATCTCATTCACATTCTCATCAAACACTTCTCTTTCTCATACATGACGCATGCTGACACATGTCATGAAATGCACGTGTGTCCATCATCGATACTCATATGCAATTCTACTTTTATTCCTCTTTATTATTAACATGGCATGCGTTATTTATTCAGTCAACAACATCGTAAAACGTGCATTTAACACATAACGGCAGAAACGTAACATATAGAGCATGGATCATATAACATGGATTTGATACCGATAAACATATAGATAAAACCCTTGACATGCTCACGTATGCGATAGCACTACCATAACATGCTTTTAAACATCTTATAATTAACGGCAATACACTTGACATCATAAATCAGCTCATCACTTATACAGAATATCATACATGTGACTTTAATCATCTTATATTAGTCATAATAGGATTAGAGTGAGGTTAGGAAACTCACCTCGAGTCGCCGCTCCTCGAAACGCAGATAAACGTCAAGTTCTACAACAATAAACGGAATAAACAGAAGTAATGTATGAGTACAACTATAGGGGCAAAATGGTAATTTTACCAAATGAGGTCATAAACCTCAAGGTAGTGATCTACGTGTCATTCTAAGTCCAACGCCATTGACTAGACTCAACTCGGAGTCCGTCGCGTTTTTCGAGGTAATATGCGGGGCTTACTACACTAATGCAGACCCTAAAAGACAGGCTGTATTTTCGACCGAGTCGAAAAGTCACCAAACTTTACGAGAATGTTCTAGACATTATTCTAAGACTCTGGGAACTGACCGCGTAATTTTCGGAGTCCTAGATTATTTATTATGAATTTTTAAAGATAATATGTACCAGAAAATACCCGAAACGGGATTTAAATACATAAATATAATTATACAAAAGAATCAGTACTTAAAAGTATTTTTATTAAATACTAGATATTAAAATACACTATCAGTATTTATTTCATAATTTTCGGAGCTCGTTTGGTATTTTTAATAATTAATATACTTATAAAATAGCTCCTTATTAATTATTAAAAATACTGGACTATAATATTATAGCTTTATAACTTACACTATATAATAAAATAGTCACAGGGTCATTACCCTAATTTTCTAGAATTTATAAATACACATAGGTATTTATTAACTATTTAATACTATTTAAAACTAATATTTATTATTTATATAAACCATATAAATAATTAAATATATAATATATATAATATAATAATGATATATAGAATATTAAAATAATATTCTGTAATATTAAAAACCTTAATGGCATAATTATAAATTGTTTATAATTATTAAAACTAATTAAAACCTTTTTAAACAAATTAATACTAATAATAATCATAATAATAATAATAATAATAATAATAATAATAATAATAATAATCTTCAGACCCGACGGGTCAAACCCGAACCGACCCGGACCCTACGGGTAACCCATATACACTAACAAGACAACCCAACTCGTGACCCGATGGGTCAGACCCTGACCCGACCCGACTTAATATGGATTAACCATATACAGACACAACCTAACCCAACCTATAACCCATTCGGGTTGGACCTAACCCGAAACCCGAATCCATATCTACTCACAAACCTACCCAGCCCATTAACCCAAACCCTAACTGAACCCGACCCAAAGCCTAACCCATTCCCAGACACAACACAACCCAACCCGCTAGCCAAAATCCTACCCAGACCCGGACTCAAACCCTGACCCAGACGCAGACACAACACGACCCGAACTAAAACCCGATACCCAACCCGACGTCAAAACGACGTCGTCCCACTAAAGGGGACCCGTGGGTTATCTAAACCCAACCCGGCCCGCTACCCTAACCCACTTAGACACACAACTGAACCCACCCAAGACCCGACCCAAACCCGTTTGTTATAACCCGAATGCAAACGGGTCATCACCTTCTTCTCCGGCGAACTGGCGTCGCCGGAAAGTCGCGGCTCGCCGGAGACTCTCTCTCTCCTCATATCTCCCTCGTCTCTTCATCAAAATCCACGAGACCAATGGCAAACTGACCGGAATGGGCCCCTCTACAACATACTAGAAGCTGGAGGGACGGGTTATTCGTTATGACCACCTACCAGATGATTATTCTTTCGGCCATTAATAAGAATAATGGCTTGCATGGTCAAGTAAATGGACCCCACTTTAAAAACTGTTCATAGGGGATCTATCTGGGCTCATTAGGGTCTGTTTGGAATAACTTTGAGGCCATTTGGTTGTGATTTGCAAAATCCAACCTCCTAAGGTGCTCTAATGGTCGCCGGAAAGTGCAGAGAGCCTTAGGCTCTGCTAAGCTTGCATGCAAGGGTCCTAGGGGTCTTGGATGACATGCAGAAGGTTAGAAATGCAATGGGGGGTGGGGTTTTACCTTAAGGGATCACTGATCTCTCCTTCTCTCTCTCCGGTCTCTTCTTTCTCTCTCCTCTGAGTCTCTTTTCCTCTCTGGTTTGCGTGGCAGTATGTGTGTGCAGAGATGGTGTAGAGAATGAAGAGAGGATGGGTGTACTGTGTATTGAGAGGGTGAGGCAGAGATGGTGTAGAAGGGGGTGTGTGTGTATAAACCGAGGGTAAAGGGAGGTTCTCTCAAGCTCTCTCTCTCTCTCGGGCTCCCTCTCTACCAAACTGTGTGTGTGTGCTGTGTAATGTAGAGTGTGTGTGTGCAGAGAATATACATTATATATGAGAAAGGGACTTGACATGTGTTGAGCATGTAAGGCATGCATGGTGACACATGGTGAAGGGTTTAAGCATGGCTGCCACGTGGATGGGGTGGTGGCCACATGGCTGCCACGTGGCAATGGTGGGTCCCACATACATGGTTGTGCAAGTTTTATGTGTATGTTCGTGTGTGTCCAAGGGTAGATAAAATGGTAGTGAACGCATGGTTTCCAATTGGTAGTAGTTGGACCCACATCTCGGTTAATGTGCCAGTGCTCGAGTACAAGTGAAATGCTATGAAAGTGGGTACCGTTATAAGCTATGAATGTGCGGGGCTGTGTACGAGCCTGAATACAAGTCCGTCTATCTATAATTCTAACTAGAAATAAAAAGTCTGAGTTGCGACTGCTATATGATAATACTATTAAATTATATATATGTATTGATATTGTCGTCAAGACGACCAAAAAAAAGATCTTAGTAAGGACTCCTAACTATGATCTTCCTAATGGACCTTCTGTAACCGTGCTATGGTGACGTCACTATTTTAAATTTCTACGTGGAATTTCTCGGGAAATTCAAGGTGCTACAACGCCTCTCTCTCGTCATGATGCCTCCACTGAACTTTAACCAAAGGAACGTCTCTTCTCCTCAGCCTCTTGATACTCTGGTCGAGAATTCTCACAGGTCTATCCTTGTAAACCACATTCTGACTTGTCTCAATATCATCAAAATTAATCACATGTGAAGGATCCCGTATGTATTTCCTTAACATACTGACATGGAACACATTATGAACACCAGACATCTTTGGTGGCAATGCGAGTCGATAAGCCACTTTCCCAACACGCTCCAAAACCTCGAACGGTCCGATGAAACGAGGTGCCAGCTTCCCTCTCTTCTGACCAAAACGTACTATTCCACGAACAGGTGAAACCTTAAGGAGCACGTGATCACCGATACTGAACTCCAAGTCCTTTCGTCGTCGATCCGCATAACTCTTATGCCTGCTCTGTGCAGTTTTCATCCTTTCCTTGACCAGTGAAATCTTCTCATTGGTCTCTCTCACCAGATCTGGTCCCAAAAGTTCTGTGTCTCCTACTTCAGCCCAACACAACGGAGATCGACAAGGTCGTCCGTACAAAGCTTCGAACGGCGCCATCCCAATACTCGAGTGATAACTGTTGTTATAAGCAAATTCGACCAACGGTAAGTGCGTCTCCCAAGACTCTTCAAAGTCAATTGCACAAGCTCTGAGCATATCTTCCATAATCTGATTAACACGCTCGGTCTGTCCATCGGTCTGAGGATGGAAAGCAGTACTCATCTTGAGCGAAGTTCCCATAGCCTTCCGCAAACTTTCCCAAAATCCCGAGGTAAAACGTGCATCGCGGTCTGATACAATCGACACAGGCGCACCGTGCAGTCGCACCACTTGCTGTAGGTACATTCGACTCATCCTTTCTACTGGGTAAGTCATATTGTACGCGATAAAGTGTGCGGACTTCGTCAAACGATCCACAATTACCCAAATCGCGTCATGATTCTGTTGTGACCGGGGCAATCCAACCACGAAATCCATAGTTATGTGCTCCCACTTCCATCCTGGAACAGGTAAGGGTTGCAACAATCCCGAGGGTCTCTGATGTTCGGCCTTCACTTGTTGACAAGTCAAACATTTAGACACAAACTCGGCTACTTCTCGCTTCATCCCTTCCCACCAGAAGTTTCTCTTCAGGTCCTTATACATCTTCGTTCCTCCTGGGTGTACTGTCAGTCTCGATTTATGTGCTTCTTCGAAAATATCTTTTCTCAAATCTCCGGAATCTGGCACACACAATCTATCTCGACATCTGTACCCTCCATCGGCCCCAACCTTCCATTCTGTCGGGTCCTTTTCTGACATCTTGGCGAACCATGCTTGAAACTTCTCATCTTCCTTCTGGGCTTCGATGATTCGACTCACAAGTGTTGGTTGTACTACGAGGCATCCAAAGTGTTGCCCGACACTTCCTTCCGAAATCTGCATATCAAATTCTGCGATTGTCTCTAAAGCTTTCCATTCCCTCAACATCAATGAAGCAATCATTCCTCGAGGCTTCCGGCTTAGGGCGTCAGCGACTACATTAGCCTTACCGGGGTGGTACTCCAATGTGAAGTCGTAGTCCTTAATCAGCTCCATCCACCTACGTTGCCTCATGTTCAGCTCCTTCTGAGTAAACAAATACTTAAGGCTCTTGTGGTCCGAGAATAAATCAAACTTCTCCCCAAAGAGGTAGTGTCTCCAGATCTTGAGCGCAAACACAACGGCTGCCAGCTCTAAATCATGAGTTGGGTAGTTCAATTCATTTGGCTTCAACTGTCGTGAACCATAAGCTATGACCTTTCCGTCTTGCATAAGGACACATCCCAATCCTTGATACGAGGCGTCACTAAAAATAGTGAACTTCTCACCATCCCTTGGTATCGCAAGCACTGGCGCTGTTGTCAATTTCTCCTTCAATTTCAGAAAAGCGCGTTCATGCTTATCAGTCCATTCAAACTTCAAATCTTTCTTAGTCAAACCAGTTAACGGGGCTGCTATCTTTGAGAAACCTTCTACAAATCTCCGATAGTAACCAGCTAGTCCCAGAAAACTTCGGACTTCTGTAGCATTGGTCGGCCGAGTCCAATTCGCCACTGCATCGGTCTTTGATGAGTCAACCGCGATTCCTTGTTGAGAGATCACATGCCCGAGAAACTTAACTTCCTGAAGCCAGAATTCACACTTGCTGAATTTAGCATACAGGCGGTGATCCTTGAGAGTCTGCAACGCGATCCTCAGGTGTTGTTCATGCTCTTCCTCTGACTTGGAATAGATCAAAATATCATCAATAAAGACAATAACGAATTGATCTAAGTATGGCTTGAATACTCTGTTCATCAAGTCCATAAACACAGTTGGAGCATTCGTCATCCCAAACGGCATCACTAAAAACTCATAGTGTCCGTATCTCGTCCTGAAAGCAGTCTTAGGTATGTCTTCATTCCGCACCCTCAACTGGTGATACCCTGACCGTAGATCAATCTTAGAAAAGGTCGTGGCTCCTTGCAACTGATCAAACAGATCGTCTATCCGAGGTAAGGGATACTTATTCTTGATAGTAACCTTATTCAGTTCTCGGTAGTCAATACACAACCGCATCGTCCCATCCTTCTTCTTTACGAACAACACTGGTGCTCCCCAGGGTGAAGTACTTGGACGAACAAAACCCAACTTCTCAAGTTCTTGAACTTGTTCCATCAGCTCCAACAACTCTGTAGGGGCCATCCTGTAGGGAACCTTGGTTATAGGTCGAGTACCTGGCACCAATTCCACACAGAATTCTATGTCCCTTTCCGGCGGTAATCCTGAAATATCTCGGAACACTTCCTCGAACTCTTTGATTACCGGTATTGATGATACTGTCACCTCTGCACTGACAACCTCAATGTTTGCTAGGCATCTAGCGAGGAACATATCACCCGAAGGGTCACATTGGAAATCGAAGAGTTGATTCCCCTTGTCCGCAAATGTGATCCTCTTCCTTGCACAATTCAACTTCGCATCATTCTTCTCGAGCCAATCCATTCCTAGGATTATATCGAACTCCTTCATCGATAGAACCACCAAACTTGCCAAAAGTTCGCGGTCTCCTAACCGTAGAGGATAATCCTTACATACATGTAATAACTTGACTGTGGTCCCTAAGGGTGAGACAGCACTCAAAGCTTCCTCTAAACGATGCGGTACGATACCCAACTTCTGAACGATCTTAACAGATATAAAGGAATGTGTAGCACCCGTGTCAAATAAAACTTTAACATGAGAGTTAAACAAGGTTAGAGTACCTTCCACTGCTCGTTGCTCGGGCGGTCCCTCCTCATTGGTACCTTCTTCATACCCTGTCTCCTCATAGCCAGCAGCCTCGGGAATGACAGCATTCAGACGGGCTTGTCCTTGCTGACCATAGTTACCTTTCCTAGGAGCCTTGCATTCTGGACTTATGTGGCCTGGCATGCCACAATTATAGCACACAACTCCTGGACGATCCGTACGCCTAGGTGCTCTGCAATCTTTAGCTCGATGACCGGGAACTCCACAATTGAAGCAGTTGTTGTTTTTGGCCCCTTCTATTGCTAGAGGCTGATACTGCTGAACTGCTTGTGTCTGCTGAGGTTTCTTTCCTCCATCCCAGGTCCTTTTCTGTCCTTGAGGGTACCCAGGTTTCTGTCCTGAATATCCCTTCTGCGGAGGTCGATTTCCAAATGACTTCAGATTCTGACAACCATCATTCTCTAACCCTGTAGCCAATCTCACCAGAGCTTCAAATGACTGGCCCAGATGCCCCATAGTCAGATGTCGGAGAGACAAGTTGAGACCCCGGTGATACTTCTTGATTTTCTTCTGGGGTGTGTCCACCATATGTGAAGCAAAACGAGACAGACGCTCAAATCGAGTAGTGTACTCTCGGACAGTCAGATTCCCTTGAGTTAGTTCCATAAACTCTTTCTCTCTCTTGTCCTTCTCTTCTTCAGGGAAATATTTCTCGAGAAACCTTTCCTTGAACACCACCCACGGCATTCTCCTTGCAGCTTCTTCCCCTATGGTCGCCTTTTCTGCATCCCACCAATCAGCCGCTGCATAAGACAGCTGAAAGATAGCCAGACGCTTCTTCTCCAGATCAGTGCACTCTATGGTCTCAAAGATACGCTCCATCTGACGTAGCCACTGTTCCGCTTGCCAGGGTTCATCAGTCCCCGCAAAATACTCAGGTCGCAGGGCGCGAAACTCTTTGAGAAGCTTGTCTCCAGTCTGGTGGGCTTGCCTTCCATTCCCGTTGTAATTCCCATTCTGATTATTGTTCCTTGCGTTCTGATCACTAACCCTCTCCAATCTTCTAACAAAGGCCTCAAACATTCCGGTTGGATCTATTACCGGGGGTGCATCTTCAATAGCGGGACGATTCCTGAGATTTCTTCCAGCCATCTGATCGAGAGAACGGTACCTATCCATCAATCAACAGAATTCGGTCAACCCCTCGAGAAGAAAGAAAATTCTAAACGATAGACAGCGACTAAACACGGAACGAAGTCGAACTATCTTATCTTAATTCTATCTTAACGGGAGATCCTAGGTGTTCTGGACAATTGGTCGAGCCATAACCTGGCTCTGATACCAAAAAGCCTGTCACGCCCCGACGTAGCATAATTCAGGAAAGCATTTAATTTCCTTTATGGACTCGTAGGTCGTGACAAGTGAGTATGACCAATTGTCCCTGCAACAAATAACTTAACAAACATTTCTAGAGCAAAGGATACTAATAAACATAAGCTCTGAAATTTAAAACTTACTAAACTATTACATGAGTCAATGTCTTAGGCACAAAACGCCCTTATTCAAAAGCTATTCTCCAGTCTATTACAACTTCAGAAAATGAAAGACATAGGAAAATAATAAGCAGCCTCCTGGAAAGTTCCCTGCCTCTAACTAGCATAGTCGAAGTACCCTGGCTGCTCCTGCCCCTGAAAATCTGGACATACAGTCCAGGACGCATCAACGCCGTCAGCTTATGAAAGCTGGTGAGTAAAATAAACAAGTGCTTGCAATGTATATATAAGTAAATAAACAACGGTACTATTTAACTTTAACAGTAATATATTCAAGGTTCCAATTCCAACATAATCACGGGGGAATATAGTAATAAATAAAAACGGAATTGTACATGAATTGTGAAACATCTTATTTTGCCAATTCTTTCCTTTAGAACAATCCAATTAAATCAACACATCATTTCAGCTACCAGAAGTAATAAGTATTCAGTCATCCAATTCATACGCTACACTATCGCCTCCAATACCAGGAATACTATCCGATCGATATTGGAGTCATACACCACACTACTGCCTCAGATACCAGGAATACTATCCGATCGATATCTAGACCAAACACAACCAACCATCGCTCCGGATATCAGGAATACTATCCGATCAATATCCGAAACGCGCGCCTTAGATACCAGGAATACTATCCGATCGATATCTAAGTCGTACACAACACTATTACCATCGCTTCGGATATCAGGAATACTATCCGATCAATATCCGAAACACGCGCCTTAGATACCAGGAATACTATCCGATCGATATCTAAGTCGTACACAACACTGTCGCCTCCAATACCAGGAATACTATCCGATCGATATTGAGGTCGCACACCAAAACGCCACCCTTTATTCTTTTCACGCTTTCTCACACACATGCATGTTGACACAACCTTGACCCAAATATGTATGTCAATGTTCATAGTTTTGCAGTATCGGTTAATAATCTCAAAGCTGAATATACGTTCAACATAAATCTCGATCTTAATCGTTCTTACAAGTCCAAAGTCTAACAGTGAGCCTTTAAAACAGTGTATTTATCAAACAGTTCTTTAAAATTTCCCCAAAACATTTTCCAAACAGTCCCTTAACAAAAATCACACAAACTGCCAAAACTGCCACCTCGCGCGAGCGAGGGGGAGGGAAAATCGCGCGAGCGGATCGCGCGCGCGAAGGGGCTGGACAGGTCGCGCGAGCGGATCGCGCGCGCGGAGGGGCTGGACAGGTCGCACGAGCGGATCGCGCGCGCGAGGGGGGGAAAGGTCGCGCGAGCGGACCGCGCGAGCGAACCTCGCGCGAGCGGGTCGCGCGCGTGAGTTCTTGCAGAATGTCATCTTCGTCGTCTTCTCCCCTGTTTTCAGTTTCTGGACTGAAATTACCCAGTTTCAGATTCTGTTCGTACCAAGACAAGTGATATATGGTTCTCCTCGGTTTTCCGCGTAGATTAAGAATACGCGATCAATTTTAACTAATACGGATTGTATCTCTTGATTTTCGTGATTAAAGTTAGAGTGACAAAACTTAAAATCATCAATACGTCGCCATACGGATGAATTACTCCGTAGGATTCGAACCGTAGCCTATTGGGATCAATATCTTTCAATTACAATTTACGGATTCGATTTTGATTAACTTTTTCAAAGCTCCATTTTTAAGCTCTAATGGTGTATCATATATATATACACATATATACACATATACATACAGAAATACACATATATAAACATGGAGAGTGAGTTTATAATACTCACCGAGGCGATTATACAGAAAATTTAAAAGCCGAGAACTTCCGCCGTAATATCCGTCGTTCAATAATTCTTCCTCCGTTCTTCTAGATCTTGAATTATATATATGTCTATGTATGTATAGCTGTGTGTATGTAGGTGTATATACTGTATGTGTGTGTGTTTATGTATCTTGAGAGAGTTGAGAGAAAATAGAGAGGAAATTTGAGAGAGGCAGAGAGTTAACATAGAGAGATTGAGAGAGCTGTGAGAGTTTGAGAGTTAACACATACATATACATAAAAATTATGTAGGCTCCAAGTAATTGGTGGAAATCGCCCGGTGTGGTTGAGCTCACGTGCTCCCACACCAAAAACGCAGCATAAACGCAGCTTAAAACATAAACTGGTATTATCTGGTTAAAAAAAATACAGAAAGTTATATTAACATAGGAATTTAATTCCCGGTTATACAAAAATATAGATATTGTTTTTTTTTTGAAACCATAGAAAATATTTTGGAAATTACGGTTTGACCCCAGATAAATATTATAAATAGAAATTAACATCAAATATTCATTATTAAAGAAAATAAATTACAGGGTGTTACAATCCTTAGGTCGAACGAGCAACTGATGATATCCTAATCGAAGGTCTATGTACGAGAATGTCATCGTTCCCTA
This sequence comes from Hydrangea macrophylla, assembly GCA_033977485.1. Taxonomy (NCBI): domain Eukaryota; kingdom Viridiplantae; phylum Streptophyta; class Magnoliopsida; order Cornales; family Hydrangeaceae; genus Hydrangea; species Hydrangea macrophylla. The sequence continues at coordinate 40,286,720 of CM066990.1, forward strand.
TAACTGGTTGAACAAGTCATATATCCTAGGGAGGAGATACTTATTCTTGGTCGTGACCTTGGTTAACTCTCGATAGTCAATACAAAATCAGAGCAATCCATCCTTCTTCTTTATAAACAACACCGACGCTCCCTAAGACGATGTACTTGGCCGAATGAATCCCAAATCCACCAACTCTTAAACTTGCTTGTTCAAATCTTGTATCTCCATCGGGGCCATCCGATACAGGGTTTTAGAGATTGGCAATGTTGTTGGTGCCAATTCTATGCAGAAATTGATTTCCTTCTTCGACAATAATCCAGCGATATCTTGAAACACTTCCAGAAAGTCTCGAACCACGGGTATTTGGGTCACAGAATTCTTAGTGCTAGAACACTCCACGGTGGCCAAACGTGTAGTTAGAAATGCGTCGCCCAAGGGGTCCAACTGAAAACAGAAAGGCGCGCTCCCAGGTATGGAGAACAGAATCAACTTACAAGTACAACCTAACTTGGCACGATACTTCATAAGCCAGTCTATTCCAATAATTACATCGAATTCCTTCATTGTCAACATGATCAAATCACCGGGAAGAACTCAGCCTTCTATAGTTAGAGTGCAGTCCTTACATACCTTACTCAACTTAACCGACACTCCTAGGGGCAAGACAGCGTTAAGAGCATCCTTATGCATCTGGGGTTCTAATCCCAACTTTAAAATAAGGCTACAAGCAATAAACGAATTCATAGCTCCCGTATCAAACAAAACTCTAATCCGACTACCATGTAACAAAAGAGTACCTTCCATATACTGCGGTGCATCCTCCTCTTCATAGCTGGCTTCTTCTGCACGAAGATTCTTCTTTGGGCACTGGCAGTATTTTGCAAGATGCCCTGGTGTCCCACAGTTGTAGCAATTCCCTGGCTTTCCTCTGGTAGCAGCAGGTTGTCCTTGTGGTACGGCTGTCTAATTACGAAGAAAGGTCATCTATGGCTTCTTTCTCCATTCCAAGTCTTTTTCATTCCTTAAAATCGGCCTGGGGGTCTTAGAGCAAACTTTCTTCTCACAGGGGGTCGGGTAACCGGTTGCTTGTATCCTTGACATCCATCTTTCTCCAACCTGGACACCAATCTCACCAATGCATCAAACATTGTATTCAGATGTCCTAACATTATGTAGCATAGATGGGAATTCAACCCTCTATGGTATCTATTGAACTTCTTCTGTGGAGTATCTATCTGATGCTGGGCAAAACGAGACAACTTCTCGAATTGTGTAGTGTACTTGCGCACCGTCATGTTGCCCTGGGTCCAGACCATAAACTCCCCCTCTCTCTGATCCTTCTCCTCTTTAAGGAAGTACTTCTCTAAAAACTTCTCCCTAAATGCACTCCACATCATCCTCTCCGATGCTTCAGCTCCCATCATTGCTTTCTCGGACTCCCACCAATTGTCAGCAGCACAGGTGAGCTGGAATATAGCTAAATGACATTTCTCCTCTTCGTCGCACCTCATCCTCTAGAAAATGTGGTCCATATTTCTCAACCACTTCTCAGCTTTCCAGGCTTCACCGATTCTATCGAGCGTATAGGGTCGTAGAGCTCTGAATCTCTCGAGTATCTTGTCTCCGATGATCAGCGGCAACGGTATAGCTTGATGGTTCGGCCGATTATTGTTATTGTTATTGTTATTGTTGTTGCAGTTTCCACGATGGTCATTGTCGATATACTCTAAGCATTGCAGAAAAGCTTCGAAAGCTCCAGTAGGATCAATGTTCTCGGTAACAGGGGCCCTTCCTCGTCGATTCCTTGCATTCCTTGTTCCGTCAGCCATAACGTCAACCTACACGATCGACCCAACGTTACTCTCTAGTTCTTGAAGTAAGATATGACGATCACAAGGTAATATAATCAAAATGATTACTCAGAGTGATTTGATGATTTGCATGAATTGGGTAAAGTTTTGGTAGGGTTTGGTTATATAATTGGTAGGGTTTCTCTCTCTATGTCTTTCTCTAGAGCTCTCCCAATATATCTTTATATAATTTAAGTATCCAACTCTTATCCTAATGAGAGAAATGAGCTTTTGTATACTTTGATTTCCTTGGTGGCTAAGATAAGGGCAAATAGGTCAATTCGGGGTGGGTTAGGAATAAAGGAATATTCTATAGCATCTCTAACTCTCCATGGCACTTCTATGTAATTCCAAGGAACTTGAAAGGCATTTAAGTTGGGTAGAATAAAGGAACATTCTAGAGCATCTTCAAAGTGCATGAGATATTGGTGCCCAAGAAAGGGCTCTTTGGGTATTTTGACTGGGTTAGGAATGTGCTACGGAATCTCTAACTCTCCAAATCACATGGGATACTTTCTTTTATTATTTTTATTTTTCTTATATATATATAAATAAATACATTTTTCATTTTAAATCCAAATTAAGCATATGAATCTCCAAATAAAATATCTTACTTCTTTTTTCCTTTTTCTTTTTGAATCTAAAAATATGGGAAACAAAGTTATTTTTAGAAAATATTATATTATTATTATTTTTATTATTATTAAAACAACATCTATTCCATTTTTTTAGAAAGTAACCCGTGATCTAGTGAACTTGAGACTAGCTGTCAGTGATTGGTTGAACCTAGGGGTATTAGGAGCATGGTTTGGAAACTTGAAGTTTTTCAGAAGTCGAAGCAATGAACTTGAAGAAAATCGTCGGGACATTATTCATCATTGATTTCGAGACGTAAAAGTTTGCCCCTCTTCGGCAAAGCTTGTGAGGCAACACGTGTCACAAGTGAATGTCGAAGACTGTGAGAAGACATGCCTTTGACCAGGCTATCGAACTTAGGTAAAAAAACAAGATGCGCTACAAAAAATAAGCGCAAAAATGGTCGGTGCTAGTCGTGCTCAATGGTGAGCTGCCTACGTATCCTTGTGAGAATCACACCAGGACGTAGTTTGGGGAAGGGACTACCTATACAAACACAGATAGTCATGCAGATGAATGCACCTATCCTATCGTGATGCACGTGCTCATGAAATGATGGCTCTCAATACAATTTCATGCTCTATGCTTTCAAGTGCAATGATTCAGAATCATACTGCTTTCTCTAGTGACAAGAATGCGTTCTATGCCTTAAATTTTCTATTCTGGTGTCGTCCTATTCTGGGAAAGCCATGATTGATACAAATGTGTTCCACATCTTACTCTGTTTATCCATTTGGTGGAATTCGGGGTCACTTTGGACTCGGTAATTAATAGTCATTCCAGACTTAACAATTTGCAGAACAATCATAAGTCGCTCCAGACTTAAAATGTTTCCAAGAGTCAAAATCGTTCTAGATTTAATGATTCAAATTGCAGAAAAATCATAAAACGCTCTAGATTTAATGATTCAAGTTTAGCAAAAAAATCAAAATTACTCCAGATTCAATGACACCAGATTCGAAGAAAATTCAGAATCGCTCTAGATTCAATGACTCCAAATTCGTAGAAAAGTCAGAATCGCTCTAGATTCAATGACTCTAGATTCGCTGAAAAGTCAGAGTCGCTCCAGATTCAATGACTACAGATTCGTAGAAAAGTCAAAATCGCTCCAAATACGATGACTCTAGATTCACAAAAAAGTCAGAATCATTCCAAATTCGAAGACTCCAGATTCGCAGAAAAGTCAGAATTGCTCCAGATTCAATGACCCCAGATTCACAGAAAAGTCAGGATCGCTCCAAATTCAATGACTCCATATTTGCAGGAAAGACGCTTGGTATTGCAGGGACAAATCCTTCTTTCTTTTCTAATTCAGAATAGTCATGCGGACTTAACAATTCTTTTTTTTTTTTCAAAAAACTGGGTGATGCAGACTCGAAAGAAAATCATTTTCTATTTTCAAAAGATCAGAAGTCGAGCAAACTGGAAAATTCTTTTTCTTTTCAAAGATCTGGAGTCACGTGGACTTGAAAATTCATTTTCTATTTAAAGATATGGAGTCGCGCGGACTCAAAAATTCATTTTCTTTACAAAGATCTGGAGTCGTGCGGACTCGAAAATCTATTTTCTTTTTAAAGACCTAAGTCACGCGGGCTCAAAAATCTCATTTTTATTCTTAGCGTTTCTTAATCCGAATTTATCCTTTTCCAAATTTCTTTTTCTCTCTCTTCTTCTTCTAGATAGATTGATTGCCATGGTCAGCAGTTCGGGTGGCCTAGGTGATTCAGGCAAGAAGAGGAAGAAGTACAAGTCAGTTCCTCATAGCGACCCAACTTTTCTAGTCAAGGATATTCCCTTTTGACCAAAGACAAATTTGAAGGCTTTTCGGTACATCCGATGATTAGCCTATACGGTTCAGAGCCCGACGTGCTGAGATTATCTGCCGGATTTGTTCTTTCTTGGAGTATTGCTAAATCTACATTCGATTTTCCTGGCACAGCGGGATCTGACTTCCTGGCCTCCATGTCATTACCTTTTTTCATACGAGATCGGTTCGTTATACCGGGGACTTTCAAGAACACCATTGGGCAGAGAGGTTCCATTCTTCGCTTTTATCGCTGATTGGCTTATGCGGATTGCTGCGCGCCCTTTTTCGAGAATTCCAACTCTTGTTGTTCTATCTGAGGAGTGTATCTTGGAGATTCAGGGAGGTAGACTCAGACTGAGTAGAGACACACATATTTCGCAAATGTTGTGACCAATCCTGCTTTCTTTTCTTTGCAGTTTTCTGATTAATTAGTGATTTTTTAGAAGGAGACTCAATTTAGCTCTGACAGAAAGTCATCATCCCATAGTATTCTTTCACTGCATCTCCCTTTACGATTGACTTTATGATAATGAAAAATTCTTATTTCCATGTTTCTTTTCATCTTAAATCAATTTAGATTTATGCATGAAAACTTCATCTTTTAACTTCATGAATTTTTAGGATGTCCAAACTTGGTCCTCATTTAGAAAGTCAGTAAACACAGAGATATCTTGTTTGGCAAACGACAGTTTGCCCCTAGTTTGACAAGGGTCTTTTGAAGTTGCCCCTGGTTTGAGGGTGATGACGCGACATTTGGTAAAACATTAATTTGCCCCTAGTTTTCAGGGTAATTTCGTAAATTGGTTGAGTTTCTTCATTGGATCGAAGGCCATGAGAAACCCGCCTACTTATCCCCAAATGGCCATCATGTCCTATAGTAGTTTGACTGAGGCCTGAAAGAAGAGCAATAATTGATTGGGACCGAACCTCGCAGGCTGCCTACATATCCCCGAGTGGGAATCACGTCAAAATGTAGTTCAATCAACTCCAGAGGTCTTGAAAGAATAATGCTTCAAGAATTTGTGGGCTTTTCAAGCCGTGCTCCCATATAAGTCCAATGAGTGCTCTTTCTGAGATGAGTCGCTTGTGGTAGCTTTGAGAAGGATGAAGAGAACATGAACTACTTCTCCCTTTTATTTTCTTCTTTTCTTCTTTCTCTTCTTTTTCTATTTCATCTCTTTTTTTTTGTTTGTGGCGGTTGATTTTTTTCACCCTTTTCACTAGCCAATCAATTTATTACAACTCCTATAACACATCGCATTTTAAGCATCCTCTATCATACTCTCAAAGCAATATTATCCCTCCAAATCTCTCATTATTTTTCTCAAACAAATCTCTGCATCATTTTTAAACCCACTTAATCATTGAGCTTCTCACAAAATTTTGAGACTAATTGATACTTTCATATCTCTCTTTCATTTCTTTTCTTTGTTTAGAACAACACAAAGCCATGAGATAATTCATGTGCCAATGATGTACTTTGAAGTGCTCAAGAATTCTCTTTTTTATTCTCTACTTTTTCTTTTCTCTTTCCTTTGTTTTCTCTATCTCACTATCTCTTATTCTCTTTATGATTTTGACTGGCTAGGATTCGGGTTTTGAAATCAATATGCATCTTATTTTTGCTATAATTTTTGCCTAGGCGCCCTTTTGGGTTTTCATTCTAGCGATCTCTCTCTTTTTGTTCTCTTTTCTTTTTCTCTCTTTTTTTCTTTTCTCTTTTTTCTTTCATTTCATTTTTTTTTCTGTGCTCTAACTTTTGCCTAGGCGCCCTTTCGGGTTTTCATCCTAGCAAGCTCTTTTTTTCTTTTATTTTTTTTTATTTTTTTTATTTTGAAGAAGAAGTTCATTTAAAATATCTGGCTACCATCAAAGACCAAGCTTATGGCTTTGGATTGGTTGGGCTCGTCTTTTAGGCTTGGTATAAGGGGGTGGTGTTGGACAATCTCTGGATCTATTCCTGACATATCATTATAAGATCATGCAAAAAAAAAAACATCCTTGTATTGTTTTAGCATGAGATCAATTTTATATTTTCATCTTTATTGAGTGTAGTGTAAAAAGAAACATTTTGAGGTTCTTCTTCATTTCATAAGTCAATTGCCAAGGTTTCCTCAATGATTTTTCATGCAGGTTCTTTTTCTTTTGAAATATCAGTTTCACAGTCATTATAATCACTAAGTGCAATCGAGCAAGCAGAGTCAGTCACATTTTCATTGATAGCAAAAATTAAAAGTTAAGCTCATATCGGCCATTACAGACTCCGAGGAAGGGGGAACCCTATCACTAAACCCATACAAAATTCTACATTCTTGCTTTTTCTTGACCGGTGTGTTCTACTCTGCTTCCTTTATTGGTTGCTTCCCTTTCTTAGGTTCTTCTTCTCCCGTCAGACGCTTCATAGCACCTTCATCTAGAGTGGTCGCCCATTCATTGAGTGAGACTAGTTTCAGAGGAGCTGACAAGTACGGATCTTCATTTTTTGGGAACTCGTGATCGAAGAACATCTCAAATTCTGGTTTTAGACACATGTCCATCTGAGTCAACCACGATTCTAGAAAGCCGTGGAAAGGGGATTTTTCTCGCTTCTTTGGGGAAATGCCCATATGGTTTCATCTTCTCCATCTGATGTGACACCACTCGATCTTCTTCTTCATTTTCTTCAATTTCTTTCTCTTTCCCTTTTTCTAAGTCTTTCCCTAAATGATCCCTCTCTAACTTATGTAGCTTAGAATGCCTCCCTGATTTGGTAAGGCAGTTGACTTATTCTCCTGTCTCACAAAGATCATCTATTTGAGCATGATTGATAACTTTTGTAGCTTCTCCCTCATTTTTATATTATTCTCCCTCATACCACAGACTATTTGTATCATTGTTCACCTCCTCCTCTCTCCAAATAGAGTCATCAGCACGGGTATTCGGATCCCACCAATTGATTTGGATGATTTCATTGTCAATATCTCCTTCGAATGCCTATTCTTCTTCTCCTCCTACTCGCCACTCTTCTTCCTCGATCCCTATAATGCATATCCTCTGATCTTCTAGGAATTCATAAGGTTTGGCAGCTTGTCCTACCAGTATGATAAACATAGACGGGTCAAAGTTTTCCTTCCCAACATCCAAGAGGTTGATGTTTCGCGGTAGTGGTATGGTATGATGGTTGGGGAGCGGGTTTCGGGTCATATTTGGCCGATCTACAGGCGGAGGAGACATGGTTTTGCTATCAATCAGATCTTGTACTTTATGCCTCAGCCTCATGCACTGGGCTGTTGTGTGGCCATGAGCTTGGTGAAATTCGCAGTAAAGGTTTGCATTGAAGCCCGGTACGAGTGGATCAGGCATTGGCCTTGGGTTTAGCGGCTTTAGATATTGTTTTTCCATTAATCGATTTAGAGTGGTGGTTAATGAAATCCTTAAATCTATGAAGTGACGTGATTGTCCCCCTAACTTTGGTCTTGATGCACCCCTTCTCTTTGACAAATTTTTCCCTTCTTCTAACTGGCTCAAAACATTAACATCAGTTACTACTTGGTTTCCCGTGTTCCCTCCATAAAATGGTCTTCTAGAGTTGTTCCCCTATGGCTCCTCCTTCTTAATCTTTCCATCCTTAATTGCGTCTTCGATTCTTGTTCAGATCTCAAACAACTCCGCAAAAGTGTGGATACATTGACATATAAGCTTCTCTTGGTAGACACTCTACAAGTTCTTTACTATGATTCGAATCAGCTCTTTCTCAGATGGTCATTAGGTCATCTTTGTGGCCTTTCCTCTCTAATTAGTTAGAAACTCAACAAATGACTCTATATTCTTGCGTAGTCGTCTCCAAATCCCTCACGGTTACATCAAGTTCTTGGTTATACTCGTACTGAGTGACGAAAGCCTTCACAACTTCCTTCCATATGCGAGTTTTGCTAGGTTCCAAAGTGTAAAATACCAGGACAAAGCTGCCCTAGTCAGGGTTTGCTGAAATAGCATGGCCATCATGGCATGACTCAAACCACTCGGCTGAAAGGCCTCGATACACATCCTTACATGATTTCTGGGGTTACCAGAACCATCAAACTTATCAATTTCAGGCATCTTAAAATCTATCAGCAGCTTTTCTTGAGCTCCCTCAAACAAACCCTTTAACTCTAGTCGGTAGCTATCAAACCTATTGGACTTGCGGACAACTTTTTCTAGCTTCTCTACCTTCTCTTTCATCTCAATACGCTCTTTCTTAGCTTTCTCAATCTTCTATCTTTCTACTCTAGGTACATCAACTCTAAGTAATTCCAGATCCTCATACCAATCATCTTCCACAACCCGAGCAGCAGGTGGAGGATGATCGATTATCAGTTAATCAATAATAGGCCTTTGGCGGGTTAGTATTTCCAACATGACCATCATTTGATCTATTCTCTCTTTTAACTGTGCTATTTTTACAGTGTGCTATTCTTGATCCATTTCTCTTTCTGTCACTGGCTCTCTTCTTACTAACATTGTACTCGAATCCCATACCCAAACTATCCTAGCGTTCAGTGCTCTCTTGCCTACAATTTTTATTCAAAATTTTGATAGAATTGAAATGTTTATGAACGATTCAAATATCACACGGATGAGATGCACGTATGTGTGTGTGTGTGTGTGTATGTATGTGTGTTCCTAATCTATATGCCAAAATAAAAAGCAAGTCCTAACACTAGCACATAAGACATATAAGCACATAAAATCCTCATCTATGTCAAGTGTGCTAATTTCTCCTTTTAATGTGATCCTCATTACCCCTTCAAGGATTAGGCATTTAAAATTTTTCTTTTTGAAATTCATTTCGAAAGTATTTCTTAGATGATAAAATCTTTTGAAAACAATTCTTGAGAATTTTTTTGAGAATGAGGATGTTAAACATTCCTCAACAAAGATGACTGAATTGAAATTTTGCTTTGAAATTCATTTGAAAAGCATTTCTCCCAAAAATAATTCCCAGGATTTTTGAATTTTTCCTTTGAAGATGATCATGTGAAAATATACCTTACCAAAGGTTGACTTGAAATTTTAATCAAAAAGTGAACTCCAATGATTTTTGAAAGAGCGACTGAATACTTTGGAATAAAGATGGCGAAAATCTATTTGCTTTCAAAGATGGATTCAAAATTCCTTGGGTAGAAGGATCACATGATTGGATTATCACCGTACTTTTCATGAATGGGGATGCATACAAAGTCAACGATAAGTGTAACCTTCTAATCAAGATTCAGCATTTTCCCAAATGTCGTGAGACATGAGAAGGAATTGCTAAAAGGTGATTAAAGGGTTATACATCCTACATCAAGCAAATATCGTTATCATCTCAAGTGATCCCTTTCGGGCATACAAAACTCCCTAGCACATAATCCTAATCAAGAATTAATTTCCTGGATTTGAAAGGTTCTATAGAAGCTATCATGCAAAGGCTAAGTTTTGGTCAAATAAGGGACTCTTGACACACATCCGATAGGATGATTTATATACCAACATATGGTACGAGATCAAGGGTGGTCACACGGCCACATGACGACTTGACCGACCGGGTTGCCCCGAGCCTCCAAGGTCATAGTTTTGTACAATTGACTGGCGAGACATGCAAGTGCAATGCAACAAGCACACAAAAATTAATTAATTCGATAAAAAGGATATTTTCAAGTCTAATCCTTGAGTGAATCCAAAATCAGAAATTCCTGGTCTGTAAAACCAGAGATTCTGGGTTCGATCCCCAGCAGAGTCGCCACATTGTGGATATCGCAGGCTAGCCACGTTTTAACTTTTTCAATTTTAAATACGAGTCGCCACTTAATTTTTTTAAAGGAAAATTAAGAAACCATTTTAAAAGCAAACTGATCTTTTGGAAACTAGAGATTTCTAGGTCCGGGGATTATGGAATGAGAGGGGAAAGAGCCCGGTGGACTAAAACACCCCCTCTCATCCTATCTCGCGATAGGCAGCTCAACATCCTTTTAATCGAATTAATAATCTAAGTATGCACTCAACTAATACATAGATATAAATACATTACAAAAGCATGTCGAAAGTGGTGCAAGATTGCTAACGATAAATGACATACAGAACCACATAGTTCAAATAGCAAGTAAAGTGATATGCAATAAGGAACAAAGAAACGTACCCGGGATCTAGCCGTGAATATTAAACGTACAATGCATATGAATAAATAGAAAACCTAGAAAAAGTGTCTCTAACACATATATACACATAAGTCAAACCCTAATCTAAGGTGTCGCGCATGACGTCGAAAATCAATAAAATCAATTAAATAAAAACAAATGGTGGTTCAAGGAGCCATACCTTAATAGTGTTACAAAACAAAGGTTAGTCCATATGCTTTGAACACAATACAATATCAATTCCTAAATATCATACCAAACTCCTAGCTTAAATCTAACAAACATGGAGAAAGTTGACAAAATCATGAATTCCTTCCAATTTGTTGAAGTCACAATACATCTATAGATATACAAGTCAACTAGGAGCCAATGTAATGTCCATATAGAGATGATACAATCTCAACATGATTAAAAAGAATCCATGACTAGGCTCAACCAATTATGACTTATCACAATACAAAACAATGTCCTAAATTACAAGAATTAATACACATGTGATGATAATGAATGCATGATCACGAACATGAACAAGCTGAGAATCATTCATTGATTTGGATAATTTAGCCTATGGTTTTTAGCTTAATCAACTTTGCTCAAAACATAGTTTAAGTCTTAAGTCACAGAAAAGTCATTTGGATCACCATTTACAAAGTCTATCAAATCAATAAAATCAATTAAATACAAACAAATGGTGGTTCAAGGAGCCATACCTTAATAGTGTTACAAAACAAAGGTTAGTCCATATGCTTTGAACACAATACAATATCAATTCCTAAATACCATACCAAACTCCTAGCTTAAATCTAACAAACATGGAGAAAGTTGACAAAATCATGAATTCCTTCCAATTTGTTGAAGTCACAATACATCTATAGATATACAAGTCAACTAGGAGCCAATGTAATGTCCATATAGAGATGATACAATCTCAACATGATTAAAAAGAATCCATGACTAGGCTCAACCAATTATGACTTATCACAATACAAAACAATGTCCTAAATTACAAGAATTAATACACATGTGATGATAATGAATGCATGATCACGAACATGAACAAGCTGAGAATCATTCATTGATTTGGATCATTTAGCCTATGATTTTTAGCTTAATCAACTTTGCTCAAAACATAGTTTAAGTCTTAAGTCGATCACAGAAAAGTCATTTGGATCACCATTTACAAAGTCTATCAAATCTGTAACAGAATTCTATGAATTAAAGAGAGGAGACCAGACTTTCAAAAATAGGAAAAGCATAGTCCCCACGGTTTGATCCTAATGATTTTAGGATACAAGGTGCCTCTATGAGTAGTTTCTAACCCAAAAAGAAAATCAAAGATCGAACGGTTCAATTTCTAGGAATTGGACCAAAACCAGACATCATTCTGAATTTATAAACTCTCTGTCCAGAGATTTTGCATGATTTTCTAAAAATAGTAAACGAATATGAATTACTTCAATCGTTTTAGAGGATTTTATTAACTCATAAAACTTCGTAGGAAAAATTATATAAAGCTTAAAATACTTGTTTAAGGTTCTGATCTAATCAATTTAAAACTGACTTACTGTTCTGAAATTTTGGACAGAGAGGAACTAGTTCACAAATCCTAAAATCAAACCATCCTAACTACATAATTAAGACAAAATAGAAAATGCAGTGGTAGATCTTTGTGTTAGGGATAACCTCCAATTGGTTTCACCTTAATCAAATCGATCATGAATTGACAAAAATTTGTTGATCAAAATCTGATAGAGGATTTGCTAAACCAAAATGAAAAATTGTGCAAAATTACATACATATAACAAGTTGGCTTAAGGATTTACCCCTAGATCTTCTCAAAATTTGTAGGGATATTGAATTCCTCAAGTTTTTCCTCTTCTTCGTCATTAAGCTTCAAGCTCCTTCAATGGTGATTTGATGAAGTGTATGAATTGGGTATAGTTTTGGTAGGGTTTGGTTATATAATTGGTAGGGTTTCTCTCTCTATGTCTTTCTCTAGAGCTCTCCCAATATATCTCTATATAATTCAAGTACCCAACCCTTTATCCTAATGAGAAAAATGAGCTTTTGTAAACTTTAATTTCCTTGGCGGCTAAGATAAGGGTAGATAGGTCAATTTGGGGTGGGTTAGGAATAATTGAATATTCTATGACATCTCTAACTCTCCATGACTCTTCTATGTAATTCCAAGAAACTTGAAAGACATTTAAGTTGGGTAGAATAAAGGAACATTCTAGAGCATCTTCAAAGCACATGAGAGATTGGTGCCCAAGAAAGGACTCTTTGGGTATTTTGATCGGGTTAGGAATATGATAAGGAATCTCTAACTTTCCAAATCACATGGGATACTTTCTTTTATTATTTTTCTTTTCTTATATATATATATATAAACACATTTTTCATTTTAAATCTAAATCAAGTATATGAATCTCCAAATAAAATATCTTTCTTCTTTTTTTTTTTCTTTTTCTTTTTCTTTTTTTTTTTAATCTAAAAATATGGGAAACAAAGTTATTTTTAGAAAATATTATATTATTATTTTTTGTTATTATTAAAAAAACATCTACTCCATTTTTTTTAAAAAAGTAACCCGTGATCTAGTGAACTTGAGACGGATGGTCAGTGATTGGCCGAACCTAGGGGCATTAGGAGCATGGTTTGGGAACTTGAGAGCTTTTCAGAAGTCGAAGCAATGAACTTGAAGAAAATTGTCGGGACATTATTCATTATTGATTTCTAGATCCGCCTAAGTTCAACGATCGGTCAAAATTGTGGTGTCTACACATATCTTCTCTTATGGTCAAAAAGTGGGGAGCATTGGAGACACTAGCCAAATTGGACTTTTAGACCACTGAATCTAGTGAAGGACAACTTTTCGGATGTCAAATAGTACAACCGACGCTCATCAATAGTATCCTTGAAGCTCAAGGAAAGGACGAAGGATTTCGTTAATGGTTTGAAAAAGTATCAGCAAAGGACCCAACAGATTGGAATATTAGGGCAAACGGAGGATTTAGATGCCGCAATAGACTTTATGTGCCTAACGAGGACAACTTAAAAAAGGACATACTGAACGAAGCACATAAGTCAAGAATGATGGTCCACCCTGGAGGAACAAAGATGTATAAGGACTTGAAGAGAAACTTCTGGTGGGAAGGAATGAAAAGAGAGGTAGCAGATCACGTATCCAAATGTTTAACCTACAAACAAGTCAAAGCAGAACACCAGAAGCCAGCATGATTATTACAATCTCTGCCAGTTCTTGGATGGAAATGGGAACTCATTATTATGGACTTCGTTGTAGGAATGACAAGGTCGTAATAGAATCATGATGCTATTTGGGTGATCGTGGATCGACTCACCAAATCGTCTCATTTCATCGCTTACATCATGACATTCCTGGTTAAGAAGATGAGCAGGATGTACTTACAGCAAGTTGTACGGCCCTGGAGTGCCTATATCGATCATAACAGATCGCGACTCGTGTTTTACATCAGGATTTTGGTAAAGCTTACGACCAGGAATGGGAACTTCATTGAAGTTAAGTTCAGTGTTTCATCCCCAAACCGACAGATAAACAGAACGAGTGAACCAAGTAATGAAAGACATGCTCCGGGCTTGTGCCATAGACTTTGAGAGTTCTTGGGTGACACACCTACCAATGGTAGAGTTTACGTACATTAATAGTTATCACTAGAGCATCAGGATGGCACCATTCGAGGCACTATATGAAAGATCGTGCCGATCATTGTTGTGCTGGACTAAAGTTGGAGACAACAAACTTCTAGGACCAGAAATGGTTCAAGAGACGAACAAAAAGATCAACATCGTGAAAGAAATGATGAAACCAGCACAGAGTAGACAGAAAAGCTACGCGGACAAGCATAGTAAGGAATTGGAGTTTAGTGTTGGACATCACATACTTCTTAAGGTATCTCTTGTGCGAGGTGTTGTCAGATTCGGACAGAAACGAGGAAAGTTGTCACCGCTCTAAATTGGACCGTTTGAAATTTTAAAGCATGTGGGAAAAGTAGCCCATTGACTTGCACTGCTGCCCAAGATGTCAGGAGTGCATAATGTATTTTATATCAGCATGCTAAGGAAGGTTGTACATGATTCGTCACATGAGATTGACTTTACAGACATCGAGATAAAAAACAACGTGACTCATACTGAAGGACTAGTCTGAATTCTGGATCGAGGAGTCAAGAAATTAAGGACTAAAAAAATCCCTCTCATGAAAGTTCAATGGAGACACCATGACGAACGCGAAAGTTAGAATCAGAAATGCGAGAAAAATTTCCAACCTTATTTAGTGACTAGCTAGCTCAGATTTCGGGGACAAAATCTTTGATTGGAGGTGGATATTATAATACATGTAGTTTTCTTTTCTTTTATTATTGTAATTTCCAGTACCAGACTATATTTGTAAGAGTTCCACTATAATTAGTATTATTTCTGAACCCGTAATTATACATGTGTTGCCCAACTATGCTTGTACTCTAAATCAACCCCCAAACAACCCCCATAACCTTGTGGTGTGTATGCCGACATAGAGGGAGAGGGAGAGGGAGTGGTAGCGAGAGTGTTGGGTGTGTACCGACATAGAGAGAGGTTGAGTTTGTGTGTGTATGCAGTGTTGCATGTGCCAGTGGTGTTGATGAGTGTGTAGAGTGTTGATGTGTATGGTAGGGTGGTAGGGTGATAAGTGATGTGCTTGAGTGTTGTGTGTGTACATGCATGTAGTGTGATGTGTTTGTGTATGCGTGGCAGGGTGGTGGTGATGTTGTGCATGTGTGTTGTGTCATATAAATATATATATATATATGTGTGTTTAATGTCCGTGTTATTACTTTTCAATTATTATTATTAGTATTATTATTCGGGTAAAACTCATGTTTAATATTTTGTATCAGATTAATGTCCGTATTATCCTCCGTTTATTATTATTTCTGGAAAACCATGTGTTTATGTGGTGTCCCTAACCTAGGTCTGTATTAAGATTTCTATTGTCATTATTATGATTGCTATTATCATTTATTATTAATACTATCTTCTTAGTTATCCGTTAAAACTTGTGATTAAATATGTTGTATTCAGAACCTAGTTCTGTATTACTATTATTATTGGTATTCCGGTTAACCTTGGGCTTTAACAAGTCGTACCACATACTTAACGTCCATTTTATATTTCATTCATTATTGTTGTTGTTGTTATCCATTAAACTTCAGGCTTTAATATGTTGTACCTCGAACAAATTATTGCGCTACTATTATTAATATTATTATTTTTATGACTTTCCGGTTAACCTCATGTTAATATGTTGCACCCCGAACTTATTATCTCCGTTATTATTATTATTATTATTGTTATTGTTGTTGTTGTTGTTGTTGTTGTTATTTTTTTTTGTTCGTTATTATTATCAGTCCAGTTAATCTCATTGTTTAACATGTGGTACTACAAGCTTAGGGCCCATACTATATTTTAGGAATAAATAGTACCTATTTAAATAATTTGTACATCGTGCATAACATATGATACACCTCACGTAGGAGTCGGTGTTGTAACGTCAAGTCAACGTGTATGGTATAGAGCCGAACGATCGCGGAGACCAAGTCCGTATGCATTTGAAAATACATGTAGTTGACCGCAAAGGTCTGAAAGTTGATATGTAGTAAGTCGATACTGTCAAATGGAATTATGAGATCACATGTCGGAGATGATTGCTACTATGGCCACGGAGAGGCAAACACGATAGTAAAGTAACAATGTTGATAAGAATAAATCGAGAAATGAATAAACACGGTTAGCCTGTAAGGGCAAGATTACTATGGCAATCGCGACGACCAACGATAGTAAATAGCCGTTTTGCAAATCGGCGACGATATTCATAAGGCAAGGTCCCGAAGACCTAGAGTATCTGGTTAGCTTGTAAAGCATTACTACTGTGGCCACGGAGTGACAAACAATGATAGTAAAGTAACTTAAGCTTGACCCACTGAGCGAATCACTCCGAGTCAACGGTGTTACACTGGTAATGCAACAAGGTTAAGTAAGTCGGATGTTAAGTTAAGTGAAGTGTAATACATCGATGATGCATAGTTCACGCACGATCTCATTATAATTCATTCAATCGTCGTAACTAGTCGCTGTAAACTTTCGTATACGTATTTTATATTAGGAGTGTTCGGTTAGGACGCTCATTTAGCTTTTATTAAAACTAACGGCATACTATACCTTGGACATCCCCACGTCTAGGCTATATGTGATATGACTACCCGGAGGAGTACTATCAAGAAGAAGCCTGTGAAGATGAAGCCTTCCAAGGGGAAGCCTGCAATGATGATGGTCACAGCTACGCCAGTTGGAGGCGCGACTTCAATATAAAAGACTTAGTTGTTCTTTATAGATTTTTGTCCATTTATACTAAGTTGTAAATTGGCGTCACATGCCTTACTTCAATGATCTTACACTTTCTTTTGTCTTACATATAAAGATGTAAACGGCGTCCAATGCCTTAATCTCTTTTGTTCTTTTATCTTTTGAAAACTACAAACTCTGATGTAATAGCTAGTATTCTTTTGATCTATATCCAGTTTACGCTTCCGCTTAAGTTACTCTTTTGTTTTATCTAGTGTGTTTGTGGACAACCAGTTAACGTAACTAGTCATGACCTACGGACGCAGAAAGGAAAATTTTATTTCATACTAATTTCTACTACTCCGGGGCGTGACACACTTACTATTTGAAACCAACCCAAATTGTTTCAACCATAATTGCGAATTTTACAAATCAACACCTAATACCGAAAATAGTTATAATCTTCATGTGACGACAGAATAACAAATAAACCCAAAAATTTTCACCTCGTGTGAGTCTAACCCCTCTATACACAGCCCCCCAAGCCGTTATTCTAGCACCGCCCTTGAGACAGCCCGAAATGAAGCTAGATGGTTCAAAAATTCTTCCGACTCAACCTACTTTAAACCAATCACTTGGCCATAGATTTATAAAATCAGTCCCTTCGCTCCGAATAAAAAACCATAATCTGCTCCTACTATCACATAAATTCAGCCTATACACTTTATACAAAAAAAAAATGCATATTTTGGGTGCAAACAATTATATATTACTAAGACTACGGGCCAAGAGCACAAATTACCAAAATCCGCTCAGAAAAATTCGCCATAGTATCCATGAAGACCATGACAATGGGGCTACTTGTACAGTACAAGCTCCACACAACCTATTACTTCTCAGATACCATAAAGCCATAAGAATCTTCAATTACACTGGCTGCCATCAGCCCTCGTTCACAGGCCAGAGCGAGCCAAGCTTGGACTTCATGGGACTCGGGAACGGATCCTGATGGACATCAATACAATAACAAAATGAGCAATCTAGAGCAGGGTCATGCTAATCTTCTCCTTCGAGGATTCGGGTCATTTCTTGATATATATCTTCCATCCCTTCATAAATACAGCAATAATATTCTAATTAGTGTATCTCTAAAAGGACTATTGTTTGACATTTTTATGTATTCACTAACTATCACACGACATCCACCAAACCTAAAACAAAAATGGCCTATTTTCATATTAATCAAATAACTGTCTTGTTGCTTTACTAGCAAATTAGCAATCAAGCATGTCCCAATTACTGTCCAAAAACTCGTGCACTCATCAACCAATTTAACGATCCATGTTCATCATGTAAGACAGATGACTTCCCTATTCTCTCCGTCTTGTAAGGCAACTGTTTTGTTTATCAGTAATCAAGCATGCACAACACAATAATCAGTAATCAAGCATGCGCAACACACTCGAAAGTTTTAGCAATAGATAACCATTAATAAATGAGATTGATCTGAGCTCATCTTGGAAGACAACTGACTCCCCTATTCCCACCCAACCCAAACAAACAAAAAAAAACAGAAAATGAAACCCAAAAAAGAAAGGGAGGCAGGGTGGTTATTCTGCAGCTTCCAGGATCAAAACCCATCTGGATCTTTTTCTTCACAATATTTTCCAATAAAAATTTTGGAGAGATAAATAATTATCATCATTATTATTCTTCTTCTTTTGCTAAGCAAATGACATTAAATACTTACTGGCTACTGCCACTTTCAATTTAACATTTCCCAGTTGGCTAATAGTCAAATCTAACTATAGTACATATACTGTTTCGATGCAAGTAAAGAAAAACAGGCAAAAAAAATGTACAATTATGTCTATATAACAAGAATTCTACAAGACCCATTTTGAAAAATGAAAGAAAGATGCAGAACTTTTAAGGAAAACATGAAACACATCAGCCTCGAATAACTATACAGGAGCATATCGAGTTTATTGAGGCAGCATACTATCCGACTTGAGATATCATAAGCTAAAGAGAGAACCAACACAAAGGCAGCTTAACTCCCATGGAAGTTTTACATACTTGCGACCTTTACAAGAACTTCTCTATGCTGGTGATCAATGTCGATTTGGGAACTGCACCAATAACTGCCTCTTTCTTCTCTCCGTTCTTGAAAATAATGACAGTTGGGATGCTTCGAATCCCATATCGGGTCGCAATAGAGGGGCTCTCATCAGTGTTCACCTTGAAGAATTTGTACTTCCCAGCATATTCCTTTGCCAATTCATCAACGATAGGGTGGATCATGCGGCATGGCCCACACCATGGAGCCCAAAATTCAACTAGAGACGGGGTGTCAGACTTGAGGACAAGTGGCTGCCATGTTTCATCTGTGACAGAGGACACTATAGACACAGCAAAAGAAGAAAAGAGTATTTAATTTTTCAAAATTGCAAGAGAAGTTTACATCTTAAGTTGGATGTCACATGGTCCTCGTAAGAATGGTGAAACTTAAAACCAAAAACCTGGGATGTCAATGTAAAATTAAAAATGAGATGCACTAAACAGTCTAAACTACACCGACAAAGAAGATGGTTCAATGCTTGGGAAAAAAATGGATTACTACTATATGTATCAATGTATGAAACTGGGAGACAAAATATACAGCTTTACAAGTTTGGGAAGTTTTGTTGCTCAAAACCAGAACATACAGCCAAATTCCCAACATAACAACACATACCAAATCATTTTCTAAGAAACAAGGAGCAGTTGTCATTATCATGGACATGGGGTGTCTATTCATACTACTATAGAGATGTGAGACCCATACAGACGTCTCCTTGGTTTCAAGTCAAATTCATAGTGATACCTCTAGGACTCCCGTCAGGTCACTGTTAGAGGATAAATATGTCATTTAAAATTTAGGGCTTATATAATAGATGAAGTCATATATATGATGTAAGCCCTATGAGCATTTTAATATTTTCCATTCTTTGTATTTCCCTATATAAAGGTTCTCATGTAACCCTAGTTGGTATTCTGAATATATCAAAATATCAATACAATTATCTCTATTTTAGTTTCTAACATGGTATCAAAGCAATAGGTCTTGGTAGGGGTGTCATTCGGATGGAACAAATCGGAAACAGGTGTTTCTGAAAATATTCCAAAATTTTCGGAATCTAAAAATCAATTCCAATTCCTATTCAAAAATTTTGGAAATTCCAAATTCATTTCCAATTCCGAAATTTCGGAAATTTAGGCATTTTTTGGAAATTTTTGGAATTTTTTGAAATTTTCACTAAATGTAGCCAATCACTACACAAAATCCACAAAATCCAAAGAGATCGACCTACAAATTCAACAAAACCCACAAATATATCTCACATAGGTTGAACAAAGAATACTAACTTTTCACAAAATCTAAACAAATCTCACATATTTGAACAAAAAACACAAATTTATACATATTTGACTAAAAAAAAGTGTGTATATATATGCATCTAATATAATAGAAGACAATTTGGAAATTATCGAAAAATTTAAAAAAAAAAAAAAATGTGATTTTAGAATAATTTTGGAATTTTCAGAATTTTTGGAAATCCTAAAACAATTCCGATTCCTTTCCAAAATTTTTTTGAATTTTCAGAAATCGGAAATAGGAATTTGGGAATTCGGGAATTCATTTTTAGCTTCCAAAAACGGAATTTTTCGGATGGAAATCGGACGGAATCGGAATTTCCGTTCCAAACGACACCCCTAGGTCTTGGTGACTTTCATGTAACCCTAGTTGGTATTCTGAATATATCAAAATATCAATACAATTATCTCTATTTTAGTTTCTAACATGGTATCGAAGCAGTAGGTCTTGCTGACTTTTAGTCTTCCACCTCGCCGACGGGCGGCGATCTTGCTACTCCGCCGGACCCCTCGAAATTACCTTATTTTTCATCTTTGCTAACCCGTTGTCGAGAGGCCTAAATATTGCCATAACTAGGTTTTTTAGCCGTCACTATTCACTGATTACTGTTCACCGATTACTATTCATGAATAAACTGTTCATCAACCACTGTTCATCGAAATACTGTTCATCGAAGTTGCTGTTTACGCATCACTATTCATCAAATAAGATTTGGTGGTTTTCTTCTCCGTTTGTGCCAGACCTAGATTATCGGCCATGGTTGTTTGGTTTGTTTAGCAGCCACTTCTTTGGAGATCTAAATTGGTTTGGTGACTTAGGTTTTGTTTGACCATAAAGTTCTACACGAATAGAGCTTAAGGATCTGTTTGGTGTGTTTTTGATCAAAGGCTATTGGGTTAATGCTTTGAAGGAGAAAGAAGAGAAGAGAAGAGAAAGTCCGTGCGCATGCTGGCACTTAGTCCTCCACGCACCACAAGCATTTTTAATATTTTTAGTTTTGCCCTCAATTTTTCAAAAATTATCATTTAGGCCCCATATTTTTTTGACATTTGCGAATCAGTCCCAATGTTTTTTTATATATAAATATTTACAACTCAGTCCCAAATGTTTTGAAAATTACAGAATCACCCCCAAAATTTTCAAAATTATAGAAATTTTCTGTCATGTTTTGTGCAGTCCCCGAACACTTCATCTGCTTATTTTTATTCGAGTGATTTTATTTGATGATATAAGACCATGTTTGGTCCTTGCTTGGTGGTGATTGATTGATTTGGGCTACTGTTGATTTGTTTTTTGTTGGATTTCAACTCGATAATCTTGGATGGAGTTTTACAACCTTTGTTTTCACTGTTCTTGTTGCTGGTGGTGGTGGATGTGTTTTCCCCCATATTTTGGACATTGTTGATCCATAATTTATTGTCGTTGGAGTTAATGTTGTTGGTGGATGTTGTTTCCACCTTGGCCAATTTTGGGGATTTTATATCCCACGTATTGTTGTTATCACAATTTTCTTCTCTTGTTCCAATCTTGTTTTGGTTGTAGTTTTCCTTCCAATCTTAGGGGTTTGTGTTCACTCCCACCTACAGTTTAAGGGGGAGAGTAACGGAGGGGTGCCCCTATTGCCAATCTTGGGAAGGTTGAGAATGCTAGTGCCAATATGCTTTGTTGTCCGTTGCACAATTACAAGCTTTATTTTGGATCGTTGACAATCATTGCTATGGGCTGGAGATTTATTCTTGCTGACTTGGTGGAGTTGGGTGTTGTTTTCTTCCTTTCAAACTTCGGTTGTAATTTTCATTACTACCTTCAATTTGAGGGGGAGTGTTAGATGATAAATATATCATTTAGTATTTAGGGCTTATATAATAGATGATGTCATATATATGATGTAACTTGTAAGCCCTATGGGCATTTTAGCATTTTTTCCATTTTTTGTGTTTGCCTATATATATATAAAGGCTATCATGTAACCTTAGTTGGTATTCTGAATATATCAAAATATCAATACAATTCTCTCTATTTTAATTTCTAACAGTCACAATATAGCTACCTTAAGTAATGATTGTTCTTGGAAATTCTATTATTTCTATACAATAAATATGAGTTTTGCAAAAAGTGAAGGAATGAGAGACCAAAATAGAGGATGATCCAATATCAACTCAATTTCTAAAAAAACCACGCCCCATTGATAATATTGTACGATGCAAGAGCCATCGTTGCATCATCTGAACTCTTCATTAGCTTCGTTTATTTTATCTCAAACTCCCTAGATGCAATTAACGCTTGCTTGGCAATTTATTGTTTTAGCGATTGTGAAGATATCTTGTGTATCTTGATGTTATTTGGTGGATTTTGTTAACATTGATTAAAGCATGCCTAGGCCAATTTCGAAAACTTTGTACGTACAACTGAAAAACTCTGCTTCTACCATAAAAAGGCACAACCACATAGATCAAACTTTCTCACTTTTGTTCTTAAGATCGGTATTGTCTATTTTAAATAGGACAGACACTCTCCCTATAGGGGTTTCGAACAAAATTTATTCTCTTTCTCGCCAAAGTAAAGAAGGGTTTTAGAACCCTTTTAAAAAAAAATTCAATTTGAATTCATCGCAAGTGTCCTCGTACAAGCATGACGAGTATTCAGCACCTACTAAACCTAATGAGTTCTCGGCTCTTCATCAAAATTATCACATTTGTAAAACATCCAAATCCTTGAACATATAAATATGCCTACCAATCAGTCATTGTGAAGCATTTGATCGAAACTAGCATGTCCAATAACTTGATAAACCATCTCTTATTTAACAAATTCCACTTCCCATCAAAATTCAAGTTCAAATACTATATATCCACTGAATTTACTACACAGCCAAATACATATATGATATTATATGCAATACAACGGCAAATACGAAGAGTGAGTGTGCTTATAACTATAATCGAGTAGTGACGACTGACCTTCAACTGTTGTCTCCTGAGCCTCGCACACGATTCGGCCTGCAGCTCGGCGCACAAGTCTAGAACTCGAATTCACAGAATATCCCAGAGCACGAATCTGGATCTTCAGGCCTCTGAATTCCGGTAATTTGGCCGATTTGCGTCCGCAGGACAGCGCACATACCGAGGAACTAGCAATCGGTGTCAACGAGGCATCCGGCAAACCAACGACGAAGGCGGCGCGAGGGACGGTGAGTGTTTCGAGGACGCCAGCCATTAGTTGAAGGAGACAATCGAAGCTATATATATAGACACCCAATTTGAAGAGTAATGGGATAATCGGAAATAGGAGAAGTTTGGATATTTTCTCAGAATGTCGAGAGAGAGAGAGAGAGAGAGAGTGAGAGGTCTGTGGCTGGCTGATGTTTGTTTGGATTTTAGTGGGAGGAAATGGATCATGACGAGGATAGTGAACCTCAGGGTCTCAACTAGTACAATTATTATTATTATTTTGGGTAAATTATGTAAACACCCCCTCAACTATCACCGGTTTTCACTTATACCCCCTGGTCTTTTTTTTTGAATAAACTGACCCCCTCATGTATACCAGTTTGACACTAACACTCTCTCCGTTTCTTTAGCCGTCAAAATGTCCACGATTTGCTTGTCACGTTAGGCAACACTTTTCTATATGACCATATTGCCCCTCAAGGCCTATAAAAGACACCTCTCTCTCTAATAAATACTGGTCTCTCTCCCTCCCTCCCACCCAATAACTTAATTACTCTACCAACGACACCGTTGGAGATGCTCTAATTGGTTATAGAATTTAAATCGGTATAGTAACATAACTGTTTGTATTGGCAAGTTAGTTTTTACGATTTAATTACCAAAAAAAAAATATTTGCAAGTAAATAGCATATGTTTGCGATTAGTAAAAAGTTATATTAGAAGGCTTTTGATCAATCATTTCTACGATCGAATTACATAAAAAGATAGAATTTGAGACAATGACAAATCACTCCACCTATCCTCTCCAGCTTGAATTAGTTCATCATTATTTAGACTGAATTACCCATATAAGAATAGAACGTAGGGCAAACTCCGAGCACAGTATACCGACCAACTCTGGATGAATAATATCCAAATGTTACATTGGAAGGCTTTTGATCAAGGACTGCACTTCAGTGCTGTTAAAACAGTGCTGTTTGTGCTATTCCTCTCACAAAATGAACAGTAAAACTGCTTTTGCAAAAGCAGTTTTTCAAAAACTGCCCAATTTTACTGTTCATTATATGAGTGAACAGCACTAACAGCACTGTTTTAACAGCACTGAAGTGCTGCCCTTTGATCAAATCACCTAAAATGTTGCCAAACACCTCCGATTGAACACTTGAAGGCAGGGCGGCAGGTATTGTACAGGTCAACAAAATCACAATACCATACAGTCGTACACCTGTTCCTCCCATTCCCATGATATTTTCGTGTCCCTTTCTGCACACAGACTTATTTCAATACCACGCTCTTCCAATCACAGTTATTTAACCTTTGTTTTCGATAGCTGAGTTGGCACAAACCAATTGGTCCGTGTATGAACCCCACTTACCAAGGTGCGTGGTGCCACTGAAAAAAATCCTCTCATTCCTTAGTCAAAATTCAAACATCCATCCCCAACCACTCCATCTCTCTCTCTATCTGCATATACATACATATACAATATATATATATATATAGAAAACATTCTATATTATCTCATTCTTCTCTTCGTGTAGTCAACATTTAACACTTCGTTTGCAATTCATTCTTGCCGACTACTCTCTCTCTCTCTCTCTCTCTCTCTCTCTCTCTCTCTCTCATGGCAAACTTGTACGAATGGAAGGAGAAGCAAGTCGTCAAATCGTCTTCTGAGAGAAGACTATTGCATAACGGAGAGAATAAGTCTCCGACTGATGAAGTGAAGTTAGCTGCTATCGCAATTAGTCTAAACGTGCGGTTGAGATCAGCCGATATGCCTGTCCACATTCAAGAGCGTGCCCTGCAATTCACTCGATCACTCCTCGATTCATCCTCCACAAGCAATCGCCCCAATCCAACAACCCTAGCTCGCTGCCTCAAAAAGGTCCCCCACCCCCTCATCTACACCTTACTACACACACACACACACACACACATTTATGTATATAATATCTATATACATATAGAATTATAGACATAACGCTAAAAAAAAACATTAGTAGCATTAGTACTTATGAGAAGTTTCAGCCCTACAATCTCTTGACTTTAATTTTCAAGTTATTAATGGAATTAAAAAAATATAACATAATCAATCACATAATACAGTCCAAAACAAAACTTTTGTGGAAATACAGGAATTGAAGTTTTATAAAACTTCAATTTATATTAGCCACCTAATAATTTATATTAGCCACCTATTAATAATTATTCTGAATTGAATCGAGTTTGTAAATTGAGTGTTGCAATTGAAATTGTTGGACTTAAAATAAAATTCCATTCTAAGTACAGAGTAATAAAATATTTTTTTATCCTAGATATAAAACATGCATCTATATTTTATTGTATTCATGTGACTGCTATTCATCTAAGTTTTGGTGGAATTTGTAATTTAGGAGTTTGACTCGGTGTATGGACCGGCGTGGCACTGTGTGGTGGGGAAGAGTTTTGGATCGTTCGTGACTCACTCTCCTGGTGGGTTCGTTTACTTCTCTATTGACTCGCTCTCGTTTCTTCTATTCAAAACAGAGGTCCAAGTTGCAACAGAACCGCCACGCGCTTGAACTACCGACTTGCCTTTTCTGACTATATATGCAAATAATGCAAACCACAAAGGCTCGCTCGCTAGTGTATGTAAAAGGTCGCATATGATATACGGAGTAACTTATAAGCGAGAGAAATTATGTGCTTTGATGATCATCATGACCCGCATAATGTTTTTGTTCACCAACCCAAACAAAATATTATTATTCTAGAGTTGATCGTCTTTTTTAGCTTTTTATTCCAAACTTTTTAGGCTACAAGCCTACAAGTAAATACTTTTGCTCCTTAAAAAGAATTTCGTAATTCTCCCAATACCCTTCTAATTTGTACTCGAAAGAATCACATGACCCCGTTTGGCTATGCTTATGCTTGTACGATTTTGATCGTAATTGATAGAACTGTTTAAAAGTAGAATTGCTTATTATGATTTAGGTGTTTGTTTATATGTTGTGGAATTGATTAAAATAGAGAGAATCTTGAAAAACAACCCCCCACCTGCTTATTGTATCATTATTTTTTTGACTAGATTTGCTTATTTTTTTTGTTACAACAAACAGATTAAAAAGTAGTTTAGGCCACCAAAACTGATTAAAATGGAGGAATAAGCAATAACAAACAGGCACAAAGTAAGAACTATTTCAATTTCAATGAAAACTTTGGTGTTCCTTTTTATCCCCTTTCAATTCTTATTTGCTCATTTGGTTCTACGTTATGCTCCAATTGGTATGCAAGTATCTTTTTTTTTTCTTTTCGTAGTGCATGTTTGTTTGTTTGTTTGTTTGTTTGTTTTTTTAATGTAGATTAGATATAGAGAGAGAAAAATATGAAAGAAGGATAAAGATAAAGATCAAAGCATTACAGTATAAAAGTGAAGGAGTATGAGGTTCCACTACAAAACACCTCATCTACTTAAAAGCAGAAGCAAGTAAAACTTGCTTTTTTGAAGAAGCAAAAACGTATTAAAATGCATTTTGTAAATAGGTTAAAAATAAAAATAATGATATACTTTAGATGGCGAGAATGCAACATTCGGCAAATGTCATTCTAAATTGACCATTATGTTTCGAGGTACTTGGGAAATTTTTTAGGAACAAATGGTGATCGATTAAGAATGTAAATAAATTCTCTGCATAGGAAGTCATCAACAATATATAGGACCTCACTTAATTTCGTGTTAAAACGTTAGAATAGACATATAATGGGAATGCACATGAAAGTTAAAGTATCAAAATGAATGATACACTTTCTAAATTTGAATTTCAAATAGGTTAATCGCTATTCTACTTGTTATGACAGTGATTGATGATTTCACATGTTATTTGCATGTGGTACAACTAACAATTCATTTAGAATAAAAAATTGCGATTTAAATTTGAGAAGCATTGTTTTATTCTTTCAAAATAGGTGCATTGGAATTCAATGAGGGTTAACATTCCGTGTCTAGGGTTGTAACTCAGATCAAAGTAGACATTGGAGGCTACAGTGATTCCACGTTGATTCTTCTAACAGACTGATCCACCAGATGGTTTTTGTTTTTGGTAATCTGGGGTGTCCGTGTGTCATGCCTCATAACAGCAAAAATAGATAAAAAATAAATTTCTTTTTTGGGTCCATAGGGAATGACGGGTCCATGTCACTAAATTATCCACACCACACAGTACTAGTCAACTAAAGAATAAGAACAGCTACATAAACAAGCTGAATATAATGCAACAGTTGTATCTATTACAAACATCAGAGTGGTCCTCAGGAATCTAACAGGTTTGGAGACAACATATGTCCAAGTAACCATTAATTATAAGTTCAACTAAAATAAAACTAAATATAACTATCTCCATATCTTCAGCTGGCATAAGTGTAGTCGTCAGCATAACAGCCTTATTCGGCATAACCGGCATCAGTGGGGCCAATTTTTGTATAATCCCCTTCTGGGTAGTAACCATCCTCGTACGCATCATTACCTGCATTGTTAAGAACAGGGTAGCATGGACGCTGTCAGCTTACTGAGAGCTGAGTGAATAGAAACTCACAGGGTATCAATGATATAACGTAATAACAAGTTATAGAAGTGTATAAGATATAGTGTTACAATAGTATCTTTCTCTGTATTTCGACATCGTTGCTCAACCCTTATCGTCTTGTTAATAACAAACCCAGCACACTACTGACTTTTGGAACAGACTTGATTCTAAAACTCTTGGATACACTAATGCTTTGTGTATCGCGTCACCGCAAGTCATAGATACCTTCTACCGTGTAACATAGCAAGTCGTAGAGGTCATTCACCGCGTACACCGCAAGTCGTAGATAATATTTCAGTCCATCACCCTCTTTTAAGAACATATGCACAGTCCAACGCATGTCAGGGATTTAACGCTTCAAGCATCGATACATCAATTCTATTGCCACAACCTATCATCAGATCTACCGCGTCACCGTAAGTCATGGACGCATACGTTTATCCACCGCGTACACCGCAAGTCGTAGATACTATATCACTGCAAACCATAGAATAGGGTTCGAGGAGAGGGGTGAGTAAAAAACTGGGATTCAAATGATTACACGTTTGATCGATCGAACGTAGGTTCGCTCGAGAATAGATTGGTCAGTTTTGATCAATTGAAAAGGGGTTTGATCGATTGAAGTAGAGACCACGTCACAAATTTATGTCGGTAGGGTTTCGATCGATTGAATAGGGTTCGATCACTTGAACTTTGAAATGCTCGATCGCTCGAACAAACTCCAATCGATCGAAGATAAAATTTCAAATATGGTTAAAGGAAGTATATAGAAACTCTGCATATAAATAATTATTAAAAATACAGGGTATTCCATCATCCACCACTCAATGAAAGATTTCGTCCTCGAAATCAGAGACATACAGAGTTAAAACAAAAATGGAAACTTCTCATGCATCTCCGACTCTAGCTCCCACGAAGCTTCTCCCTCATCATGATACTTCCATTGAATCTTTACCAACATAATTTCCTCATTTCTGAGCTTCTTGATTCCTTGATCTAGGATGTGAACTAGTCCTTCATTGAATGTAACGTTGTTCTTGACTTCAATATCTTCGAAGTTGATCTCATGTACTGGGTTGTGGGCACACTTCCTCAGCATACTGATGTGGAACACATTTTGCACTCTTGACATCTTCGGCGGCAATGCAAGTCGATAAGCAACCTTTCCAACACGTTCTAGAATCTTGAATGGTCCGATAAATCGCGGCGATAACTTGCCTCTCTTCTGACCAAAACGAACAATCCCTCGAATATGTGAAATTTTAAGAAGCACATGATCTCCAACGGTGAATTCCAAATCTTTGCGTCGCTTGTCAGCATAACTCTTGTGGCGGGTCTGAGCTATCTTCATCTTCTCATGTATGATCTGAATCTTCTCGCTGGTCTCTCGTACCATCTCTAGACCAAGAGGTTGAGTATCTCCGACTTCAGCCCAGCATAGCGTCAATCGGCAAGGTCTTTCGTATAAAGTTTCAATAGCGTCATCCCTATACTCGTATGATAGCTATTGTTGTAGGCGAACTCGATCAATAGTAGGTGCGTCTCCCAAGAACTCTCGAAATCAATCACACAAGCGCATAGCATGTCCTCCATCACTTGATTGACTCGTTCAGTCTAACCATCAGTCTACGGATGAAAGGCTGAACTCAAGTTCAGTGTTGTTCCCATTGCTGTTTGGAGACTCTTCCAAAACTCTACAGTAAAGTGTGAATCTTGATCTGATATTATAGACACAGGTACTCCGTATAACCGTACTACGTGCTATAGATACATCTGGCTCAAACGTTCTACTCGATACGTCATACTATATACGATAAAATGTGTCATCTTAGTAAGTCGATCCACGATTACCCAAATAGCATCGTGGTTCTGCTGAGACTTCGGCGATCCTACTACAAAATCTATGGTGATATGTCCTCATTTCTATTGGGGAATCAGTAACGGCTGTAGAAGTCCCTGTGGTTTTTGATGTTCTGCCTTTACTTGTTTACAAATAAGACACTGAGATACATACTCAGCTACTTCTCGCTTTATTCCTTCCCACCAAAAATTCCTCTTCATGTCCTTGTACATCTTTGTACTTCTAGGATGAATAGTCATTCGTGACTTATGCGCTACATCCAATGTTTCTTTATGGAGATTTTCTTCGTTAGGCACACAGAGTCTATCTTTACATCGCAAGGCTTCATCTGTACCGATACTCCAGACTTCTGGTTCCTTTGCTGACGTCTTTGTAAACCATAACTTCAAATCTTCCGTTGTCTGTTGAGCTGCTATGATACAGCTAATCAAAGTTGGTTGTACCATACGACATCCAAAATGCTGTCCTTCCATTGCTTCCACTGGCTGGAGATCGAATTCAACTAAAAATGCTTTCCATTCTTGAATTAATAATGCAGCGATCACTAGTCGAGGTTTACGACTCAAAGCATCTGCTACGATATTTGCTTTACCCGGATGGTATTGTACTGAAAAGTCGTAATCCTTTAGTAACTTCATCCATCTTCGTTGTCGCATGTCCAACTCCTTTTGAGAGAACATATACCTTAAGCTCTTATGATAGAAAAATAGATCGAACTTCTCTCCATTGAGATAATGCCTCCAAATTTTTAATGCAAACACTATTGCTGCGAATTCCAGATCATGCGTAGGATAGTTCTTCTCATGTACCTTCAATTGTCTTTATTTGTATGCAATCACATTCTCGTCTTGCATAAGTACACACCCAAGTCCTTGGTGCGATGCATCACTATAGATCACACACCTTTCTCCACTCTTAGGTATTGCGAGTACTGGTGCAGAAGTCAATCTTTCCTTAAATTCATGAAATGCACTCTCATGCCTGTCTGTCCATTCGTACTTCGTCTCCTTCCTTGTTAAATTTGTCAAAGGTCCTGCTATCTTAAAAAATCCTTCGACAAATCTTCGGTAATATCCTGCTAGACCAAAAAAACTTCTACTTTCGTCGCATTAGTCGGTTTGTTCTAGCTTAAGACTACATCGATCTTGGATGAGTTCAAAGAGATACCATCTTGTGATATAACATGTCCTAAGAATTTGACCTCTTGTAGCCAAAAGTCGCACTTGCTGAACTTTGCATACAACTTGCTATCTCGAAGAGACTATAAAGTAATCTGTAAGTGCTCCTTGTGATCTTCTTTCGTCTTTGAGTAGATCAAGATGTCGTCAATGAAAATTATAATGAATTTATCCCGATATGGTCTGAATACTCTATTCATTAAGTACATGAATACTGTTGGCGCATTCGTCAATCCAAAAGGCATAACTAGAAACTCATAATGCCCGTATCTCGTCCTGAATGCAGTCTTCGTCACATCCTCTGGTCGAACTAAAAGTTGATGATATCCCGAACGCAAATCGATCTTGGAAAAGATCTTTGATCCTTGCAACTGACCGAATAGGTCATCTATCTGGGGTAGTGGATATCGATTCTTAATTGTTACCTTGTTCAACTCCCTGTAATCCATACAGAGTTGAAGTGTCCCTTCTTTCTTCTTTACGAATAGAACTGGTGCTCCCCAAGGTGACATCCTTGAACGAACAAATCTCAAATCTTCAAGATCTTCAACTTGCTTCTTCAGTTCCAACATCTCAGCCGGTGCCATCCGATATGGAGTCTTAGATATCGGCAATGTTCCAAGTACTAGTTCCATACAAAAGGCTATCTCTCGCTTTAGTGAAAGTCCTTTAATATCCTAGAATACATCTTGAAAGTCTTGTAAAGTAGGAATCTGATCTATCACTAGTTCCGTACTCGTACTCCCGATTATAGCTAAACCAATTGTCATGAACATATCACTCGTCGGCTGACACTGAAATCTAATCGTCGGACGTCCCAGTATCAGAAATATAATCATCTTGGTAGGGCAGTCCAAATTGGCATCATACTTAGTCAACCAATACATCCCTAGGATAATGGCGAACACCGACATTGATAGAACTACCAAGTCTGCTGGAAGATTCCTATCTCCCAAGGTCAATGTGCAATTTTTACATACTTTACCCAACTTAATAGTCACTCCCAATGGTGACACAGCATTAAGTGTTGGCTCAAGTGTCTGGGGTTCTAAACCCAACTGACGCATAATCTTAACAGCAATAAACGAACGTACAGCACCAGTATCGAATAAAGCTTTAACTTGACTGTAAAAGAGTACAAGCGTACCTTCCAAATGTTGCTGCTCCTCAACATCAAAGCATGCTTCTCCTGGGATGATAACATTCATCCTTGTTTGATTTGGGGGTCCTTGGATTCCTTGAGCTGGTGCCCCATAGTATCCTCCTTGTGGTGCACGGCAATTCTTGCTCAAATGACCAGACTTATTATAGTTGTGGCAGAACTGATCGCTACGGCAGTGGGTCTTAGGAATAGTGCAATTCCTAGCCATGTGCCCTGGCTTACTATAGTTAAAACATCCTCCATCACTCGATGGAGGGGAAGTACGCAGTGTCTGAAGTTGTGGTCCTCGCTGTTGATATTGTTGGGATCGAGGGTAGCTTGACTGAGGTTTCCTGGTTCTTTCCCAGGTTCTCTTATTCCCTTAAAAATTTCCCTGAGGTCTCCGACTCTGGGTATTTGTCAATGGTTGGTTCTGGAAATTTTGTGGCTAGAAACTTGTTGTCGACTAGGATCGATTTATCTGTGGTCCTTGTGCTGGATAGGCATCTTTTTCTAACCCTGCAACAAATCTGACAATCACTTCAAACGACTGATTCAAATGACCAACCATCATGTGCCTGAGGTGGGGGTTCAATCATTGGTGAAATCTCTTCACTTTCTTCTGTGGAGTGTCTATCATATGTTGAACAAATCGGGATAGACGCTTGAACTGTGTTGTGTATTCCCGTACAGTCCATCCTCCTTGGACTAGATTGAAAAAGTTCTTCTATTGTTGGTCTTTCTCATCCTCTGGGAAGTAATTTTCCATAAATCTTTCTCTGAATATCCCCCACGACATTCTTCGTGTAGCTTCAGCTCTTATCGTAGCTCTTTTGGCTTCCCACCAATCTGCGGCAGTGTAGGTGAGCTGAAACGTAGCAAGGCGACGTTTCTCCTGTTCACTGCACTCTACTACTCGGCTTCCATGGTTCTGTTAACCCATTGAACTTTTAAGGACGTAATCCACAAAAATGTGCTAGTAACTTATCACCAGTTTGCCTCAGTGGTGGTGGTGCAATAGGTCTCTAGTGAGTCGAGTGGTTATAGGTATCTCCCACATGTTTCATTCTCTGCATAAATGCTTCAAAAATGCCTGTTGGATCCATGCTTTCTAGAATAGGGGCTCCTAATCGTGCTTGATTCTTCGGTCTAACCATAATGATATCGTGTGAAGCGTACCTACAAAGACCTACTAGTTAGCTGATAGTCTTCTCGTAGAAACAAAGCAAGATACAGCGATAAGCAACAAGAACTAACAGTTCTACAAATCAGCATATATCAAAAGTACTGCTCATACATATATAAAGATGTACCATGGAGTACATAGTAACTGTACCATGTACCACATGGGACATAAGCAAATACAGTGCTAAGGTGAACTATCTACAATGCTACTACTATAGATAACATCTATACAAAGCTATGGTTAGATAACTATCTCTCAAGCTCCCAAAAATCATGTGGACAATATATCCTGATAAAACTGACAAAAATCTAAACCTTCCCAGATCTTGACTCAAAAGTCGTTAGCATCCGATCCTGCTCGTGGTGCCTCGTTCTCTGAATCGATATCCATCTCCTCAAGTGGATCATCCTCAAGAGGTGCGATAAGATCTCCGACTACTACTCCTATATCCCAATCCTCTATCATCTCTGCATCAGCGTCCTCCATCACGTTTGCTATCTTTTGGTTGGTGACATCGATAGCTACTGCGGCGAATCCATCGGCTATGTCAAGAGCTCCTGCTATGGTAGCCTCTACCATAACAAATCCAGCTGGCTGAGCGACCATCTTAGCTATTCAGTCTACTGGCATATCGGCCATGCCTGCCATATGTAAAATAGGCCCTGTTGGTAAAGCTGGCATCACAGATATCCCAGGTACTAAAATCTCCTCTAGCTCGACTGCAACATCCTCTATACCCTCATCTCCTACTATGTCATCCCCTCCGGGCATAACATCCTCATTACCTAACTTTAGGTCCTCCTCTAGGTCCTCCTCTGGCTCCTTGTCATCCTCGACAGGCTCGATGTCCTCAACCGGATCCTCCTCTAGGTCAGCATCTACTATCGGCACGGCCTCTGGTGACTCTGGCTTCTCAAGCTACTCCTGTGGCTCTGGAATGGTACCTCAGGTACCAGTGATGGTGGTGCTACCGCTGGTGCTGCCTTAATAGGTCCTCCAAGAATAGCTCGTAGCTCTTTGGTGTCCATCTCCAGCTTACTCTGGATCAATCATAACATCTCCTGGAAAATATCTCTACCAATCCTCGCTGAATGATAAGCATCCACATGCATCTCCGTAGGGTGAGTCTTCCCGATCACATAGAAAGTCTTCCACATATCCTCCTCTAGATATCGACTAGCTGTCTGGTGTATACGCTCATGATAAAACTCTGGGTCAGCTGACTCCACAGTATCCCCATGGATCACATGTCCTCCATATGCATTAGTCACAAACTTATGGAATTCTAGATCCATGATGCTAACCTACAAAGGAAACTATCTATCGTCAGACGGACGAACTTATCTCAAACTCATATCTCATCTCAGGGAATCTTAAAATACTAGGACCAGATGGTGTGGAAACGTTAGTGAACAAGATTAAATAACCTAGAGCTCTGATACCAAAAATCCTGTCACGCCCCAGAACAGTAAAAATAAAGAAAAATAAATTTCCTTTTTGGGTCCATAGGGAAGGACGGGTGAATGTCACTAAATTGTCCATACCACACAATGCTAGTCAACTAAAGAATAAGAATAGTAACATAAACAAGCTGAATATAATACAACAGTCGTATCTATTACAAACATCAGACTGGTCCTCAGGAACCTAACTGGTCTGGAGACAACATATGCCCAAGTACCCGTTAACTATAAGTTCAACAGAAATAAACTAAATATAACCATCTCCAGATCTTCAGCTGGCATAAGGGTAGTCGTCAACATAACAGCCTTCTTCGGCATAACCGGCATTAGTGGGGGCAACTTCTGTATAATCCCCTTCCGGGTAGGTAGACCATTCTCGTATGCATCATTAGCTGCATTGTTAAGAACAAGGTAGTCTGGACGCCGTCAGCTTACTAAGAGCTGAGTGAATAGAAACTCACAGGGTATCAATGATATAACGTAATAACAAATTATTGAAGTGTCTAAGATATAGTGTTACAGTAGTATCTTTCTCTGTATTTCAACATCGTTGCTCAACCCTTATCGTCTTGTTAATAACAAACCCATCACACTGCTGAATTTTGGAACAGCCTTGATTGTAAAACTCCTGGATACACCAATGCTTTGTCTACCGCGTCACCGCAAGTTATAGATACCTTCTACCGCGTAACACAACAAGTCGTAGAGGTCATCTACCGCGTACACCGCAAGTCGTAGATAATATGTCAGTCCATCACCCTCTTTTAAGAACATATGCACAGTCCAACGCATGTCAAGGATTTAACGCTTCAAGCATCGATACATCAATTCTATTGCCATAACCTATCATCAGATCTACCGCGTCACCGTAAGTCATGGACGCATACGTTTATCCACCGCGTACACCGCAAGTCGTAGATACTATATCACTGCAAACCATAGACACATACGTCTATCCATCGTGTACTTATGATCAAGGTTCACCGCATGTCATATACACATTCGTCTGTCTACCGCGTACTTATGATCAAGGTTCACAGCATGTCATAGACACAACGTCGGTCTATCTGTGGATATCGCAATTTTTCCTTAAAACATTTTTCATATTCAAATTCAAAACGAGTCGCCACTTAATTTTAAAAAAAATTAAGAAACCAGTTTAAAGCAAACTGATCTTTTAAGAAATCAGAGATTTTCTAGGTCCGGGGATTATGGAATAAGAGGGGAAGGAGCCCGTCGGACTAAAACACCCCCTCTCATCCTATCTCGTGATAAGCCTCTACTTAACATCATTTTAATCAAATTAACAATCTAAGCATGTCATCAACTAATACATATGTATAAATATACATTACAAAAGCATGTCTAAAGGGTGTAAGATTGCAAGTGATAAAATATCATTCAAAAACCACATAATTCAAGTAGCAAGGAATATGATATGCAAATAGGGAACTATAGAACTTACCCGGGATCCATGCCGCGAATATTAAACGTGCAATGCATACGAATAGAAAGATCCTAAGAAAAGGTCTTTAATCACATATACACATAAGGCAAAACCTAATTCTAAGGTGTCGCGCATTAAGTTAAAAAATTGATAAAATCAAGAAATTAAAATAAACTAAAGAGGAGTTCAAGAAATCATACATTAATAGCACTACAAAACAAAGGGTTAGTCCACATGATATACAAGATATAAAGTTGGATCTTAAATAACAATCCTAGACTTCTAGCTTAAATCTATCAAATGTAATTAAATCTAAAGCAAACAAGTCCTACTTACAAGCATCAAGCCACATGGATGAATATGTACATGAACAAGAATAAATTATGAAATGCTCAGTGATTTAGATCACTTAAACTTTGAATTCAAGCTTAGCTAATCATTATAAAAACATGGTTTGAGCCCTAGGTCATAGAAAAGTCATTTGGACCATTATTTACAAAGTTGGTCAAATCTGTCATAAAATTCTGAAAATTGTAGAGAGCAGACTAGAACTTCAAGAAAATAAAAAGCATGCTTCCTATGGCTTGATCTTGATGATTTTTGGACACAAGATTCCTCTGTGTGTCTAGTTTCCATCCCCAAAATGAAAATCAAAGTTTCAACGGTTAGATCTCTAGGAAACGGACAAAAATCAGACATCACTCGGAGATTTACAAATCTCTATCCAGAGATTTTGTACGATTTTTTAAAAATAGTAAAAAAATCAGAAGCACTTTGATCTTTTTACGGTATCCTCTTAACACATTGAACTACCCAAAAAAAATTATTTCGAGTCAAGAATGCTTGATTAAGGTTCCGATTTACTCATTTTGAAACTGATTTTCTGTTTGAAACTCTGGACAAAATATGGTTGTCTTACAAAACCTATGACCAAACCATGTTATCCATGAGATCCTACTAAAAAAAAATTACAGTGGTAGAACTTTGAGTTATAGACACTTTCCCGTTGGTTTCATTCAGTTCCAACGGTTCGTTGTTTAACTAAAAATCTTTGATCAAAAACAGTTTATGAACCCACTGTTTCATTGTTAAGTTCAACTTTTATTTGTTAACTCCAACTACTAAGCCATGAAGTTAGGCTTAAACCAAACTATTTCTCTTACCATTTGATGGTCATTGGAGACTAGAGACATGACTAGTACTCATGAGTTTTCAAGGAATATAAAGGAGATTCTATGAAAACTCCAAGTTACAGAACCCAAACCATGGTAGGGATTTAGATTCATCTACTTGTTTTTAATAAAATGATGATCAACTTTAAATCTCATGTGAATCATAAGCTTACATAAGACTTAAAGATCAAACTCATGAGATTTAAGTGAGATATGGAATATCCCCAAGAGTCTCAAGAGAGGGCATAAACAAGGAAAAAAAAAAGGAAAGAAGAATCAAAGAATTAGCTCATGAACTTCAAGAGGATATAGAGAAAATCCCATGAAATTCCAAGTTAGAGAATCCAAGTCATGAGTATGGACTTGGATCCATCTATTGTTTATAAATAATAATCAAACTTTGGCTTCCATATGAAGCATTAGCTTACATGGAATCAAAAGATCAATCTCAAGAGCTTTCAAGAGAGATATTGAAGATCTCCAAGAACCTCAAGAGAAAAAAAAAAAAAAAAAACAACAAGAAGGAATGAAAAAAAGAAAACTAAGAGAGTAAGTGCTCTAAATCCATAAAAGAAAACTAACAAGAGTAGAGTATCACCTCCAACTATCCTCAAACTTCTATAGTTTTAAGATCTTCCAAGCTCTTCTTCTAACTCTCAAAAACTCTCATTTCCCAAAATTCTTTTTGTTTTCTCCTTGAAATTTCCCTCTCCCGAAAATGTGTAGTAGTAGTCCCCCAAAAAAGGATCCCTTGTAATGGAGTATTCACCCTCTATTTATAGGTAAAATTTAGAGGGTTATTTTGGTATTTTCAAGCCAAAAACCCTAATTTCGAATGTACTTTTGAGGGTACAAAACATGCTGTATTACAGCTGGCTGCTAAAAATGCGGTACTCAATGGAGATGGAAGCGGCACTCACTAAGTGCCGGCGCGGCATTCACTGAATGCCGGCGCGGCACTCAATGAATGCCGCGGACAACTCCATGGACTGTCGTATTTTTTGAAACTCTGATTTTTGCGGCACTTGATGTGTTTTTGCGGCAGTTACGGACTGCCGGTCCGGCAAACACATAGTGCCGCTTCGGCACTGCGTGACTGCCGCAGCCTACACCATGTGCCGTTCTATTCCTTTTTCTTTTCTTTCTTTTTTTTGTTTAAATTGAAGAGTCTTTTGAAGAGTATGAATCACCTTGGAAGCCTTAGTTTTGTTTGGACATTGTTATCATCGGACTTGGAGGTAACACTCCCCTTAATTCGACGTTTGGTCAAAATTGGGGTGTCTACACTACCTCATACTTATGATCAAGGTTCACCGCATGTCATAGACACATTCGTTTGTCTACCGCGTACTTATGATCAAGCAATATGCGTCCCCGTTCTCTTCCCAAAATGTATCAAACCTACTTAACGTTTGTATTGCTATTGATACATGACAACCCTATATGGCCTGACTACTCCGAATAAAATGAACGGATATCGATC
The DNA here is from genome assembly GCA_033977485.1 of Hydrangea macrophylla. NCBI lineage: Eukaryota > Viridiplantae > Streptophyta > Magnoliopsida > Cornales > Hydrangeaceae > Hydrangea > Hydrangea macrophylla. The sequence continues at coordinate 40,325,576 of CM066990.1, forward strand.
TCAGATATAAATCACATAGTATCTAGCGTCATCTCGTTAATACATTATTCTTAATCATCTTTATCTTTGTTATCACATTATCCCCTGATCAACCCAAAGTCGTATGATAGAAGTCTGAATCGAGAATCAAACATCCGAACCTCTTATATAATAAACAAAAGAACTAAACCATGTTCTGTTATGTTCGATCGATTGAACTCAGTTCGATCGATTGAGGAAAAAGAATGTTCGAGCGATCGAAGTTACTTCGATCGATTGAATTCAGTTCAATCGCTCGAGAGTCGTCTTCTCCAGCAGATTCATAAATAGTAATATGTAAATGTCTTAGGGACGTGTTTACTACATCTAAACATCACCAAAAGCTCTTAAATATTATATTAAAGACCAAGTGAGTAAAAACTCACTTAGGGTGTATTTGGCTTAAGCTTTGTGCTCTTTCTCTCTCTCCAATGCCTTCTCATTTCTCTCTCTGCTCCTCTCTTCGTCTCTGTCTCCTTTTTCTCTATCAATCTCTTTTTCTTCTTCTTCTCTGTCTCTTTCTCTCTGACTGTGTGTGTATATATAGATATATGTATATATGTATGGATTTTTGTATATATATATAACAAGTATCAACTCTCTCTCTCAAACTCTCAAGTGTTCTGAACACTCCCATACACGAACAAAAGGTGTATATAGAGGAGAGAGGTGGGCAAGTGGACATCTTTGCGTGAAAACTGGGATTCAAATTATTACACGTTCGATCGCTCAAACGTAGTTCCATCGCTCGAGGACCGATCGATCATTTTTGATCGATTGAAGTAGATACCACGTCATAAATTCATGTCGGTAGGGTTTCGATCGATTGAACATGATTCGATCGCTTGAACTTTGAAATGCTCAATCGCTCGAACAAACTCCGATTGATCGAAGATAAAATTTCAAATATAATCAAGGGAAGTATATAGAAACTCTGTATATAAATAGTTATTGAAAATACAGGGTATTATACTGTGCCAGCTTGCCCGCATCTCGTCTAATCCTCCGAAGTCCTGGAGTCGCTGGAGAAATTCCCCCGTGACCAGATGTACTACTTGTGCTGGACAAATTTTCTCTACAAATAAAGTGGAGAGATGTACAAATAGTTGTGCTTATATAATTGAAGTGTGATACAATGTCACCCATAAAATCGTGTTAATGAATATTGTCCGGTCTCAGTCCAAAGCTTTATCAAAGTATGCCTAAACCAGTACGACTTTGATATATATATATATATATACAGTCAGGTTATAAAGAGGACGCCCTTTCTTTATTAAGAGAGGACTTCTATTTTGGCCATCGGATCGTGTTTTCATTAATGGCAGTTTTGTCATTTCATAGTTTTTTAACACAATTCAACGGTCAAAGCAGAGGTTCTGTCTTTAATAAAGAGAGGTGATCCTCTTTAGAGAATCTTTGAATATATATATATATATATATATATCTAAGCTGGGCCACAGCAAAATTTGTTACATCTTGGGCTTTGCTTAATGCCTATGACCAAATTCAGACCAAAACGGAATTGTGATTTTCATAGCAGATTTGTCACGAAAATTGATAGAATATTAGTTGTCTAAGTCCCCGCTCTATGTTCGAGTTGATTAGGGGTGGTAGGAAAAGGAGTCTTGGACAAATATGTATATGTATGTACGGAGTATAATTTTAGGCTAGAATAGAGCCAAGAATACTTTGGAAAGGATTAAAGTGAAGATTAAGGATAGTGCTTATGCTAAAGTAAAAAGTGTTAATGTCAAAGTAGAAAGTGTCACTAAAATTTTTAGCGACACTTAGGTAACTATCGCTAAAACTTTTAACGACACTTTCTGCTTTGGCATTAGCATCACCCAATATTAAAAGTAAAATGTTTGAACTGAAAAGAATAAAAAATAAAAATTGCCCGATATATTAAGAGTAGCTAAATTGAGAGATAAGAAGGGAAAATGTAAGGATTACATTAAAATTAACTAATTCCTTACATAAAAACTAAATTTTCAACATTTTAGGAGCTAGAGTCTACTTAGTTAGTCCTCCCATAGTTCGTGTCTTTGATTTTAGGGTAAGCATGTGTGTTTATGCATATGGGTATGTATAATAGACATTGCGGAAAATTAAACTGACCTCCCTTGAGGTATGTCATAATCACAGACTTTCCTCATAATTTTAGAAGTTACACTGACCTCTTTTGAGGTTTGTTATTATGTAACACTCATCTTCCTTCCTTCTGTTAGTCAATGGTTAATAACAGTTTGTTTCATGGTTCAATTTTTACAAGATGATTGCTTTACTCTTACTAAAGTTATTAAAAAAAAAAAAAAACATATATAAAAATAATAAGAATATTTCAAAAATATTGTTTTCCTGCTCTTTGTTTTAGTGGCATGTCTTAAGGACATTTTTGTCAGTTCGTGTTAATTTATTACTAAACAAATGTATTTTATTTAAAAAATAATTGGACACTTGTCGTTTATGACGGACGTGGTCAGTGTAATTTTTGAAACTACAATATAAACTCTTGAAGGTAACTATAATTTAGCGAATTGATTTTCACATTCCATGGATGAACTAATCCATTCCTTGGAATGCACTGATAGCATGGTATTACATGGTGTGTCAATACTCAATAGTACTACGCAGTTCATTAGTTCAATTTTGGATTAGGAATATCAATTCCTTATAAATTATACGATAAATTATTCTATGGTCCTGAACCATATGCCATGTGGTGGTCCTGGCTAGTAGTGGACTGTCATGTGATATAGTATAAGTTTTTGTCTCCTAAAAGGCAAATAACTTTAACACATGACAGTCCCGTAATGGCCGGAACCACCACATGTCAATAATCCCAGTCCTCCCAAACCATTGAATAATTTCCCAACATTACGTATAGAGGATTGAGATAGAAAATATGGGTACTTCTTTGGTGACAACTTTCATACAACTTTCGCACAACCTGTTAAAAACATGTGTCTCTCTCTCATGTGATGTCACTGGGGTCCAATGACATCTCATGAGAGAGATAGACACATCTTTTTAACAGGTTGTATGAAAGTTGTATGAAAGTTGTCACCAAAAAATTACTCAGAAAATATTGGGAGACTTGTCCTTCCTCTCCATTTCCCCAAAACTTGATTTCGTGATCTGGTATCTACCTACATAGGGTGGTCCCTCACCTCTCTCTCTCTCTCTGTTTTGGCCTCAAAACTTGTGCTTTTGGATATTCCTCTTGGAAAATTACTTCTTTGCAGTTAGCACAGTATTATGTAAACTGTGCTTCTCACAGTTTACACAATATTTGTACGATTTAAAAAAAAAAAATTAGTTTTACAAAAAATACTATATAATTGTGACTTTCACAATTTACATAGCACTGTGCTAACTACACAGAAGTAATTTCCTTCCTCTTGCTCCTCGACTATGTTTAGGGACAATGACCAAAAAAAAAAAAGAAAAGAAAAACGATTGTTTCAATTTAATTTTAGTTAATTGGTCTTGCTGTTAAACCTTGTAAAAATAGTACCTACTTATTTATTTGCATAGCTGTGTTGTACATTCTTACGCTAGTATATTGGCCTGTTGTAGTTTAGGCCAAGAAAACACCGAGAGACTGCTATTGTTGGAGTTTATACATAATGTTTAGGAAACTTCTACAATACGAAAGGTGGAGTGCCACCTGCCAATGTATAGTGGAGTAACTAGAAAATCGACCGTGACAACACAGTGGTACCTCGATGACAACACATTGGTACCATTCTAATTGGTCTTATCATAGTACCAAATCCAGTGTTTGTTTATATATATATATTGTAAAAGAGCAAATTTTTGGGCACAAATAAATTTCACAAATAAAATTTATAAACACCACAATATATCTATCTCTCTTATATCTATCTCTCTTCTATATGAATCCCACAGAATTAGTGGATCTCCCAGTGTCAATTAAGCCCTTCAAGAGAGAGATAGACATATATAATATTTATAAATTGTATTTGTAAAATTTATTTATGTTCAAAGACTTATCGTAGAAAGTGCTCGACATAAGTAAGTTTTTAGTTCCGATGACAATGTTGTAAAAACTTGTAATGTCTTCCCAAAAAAAAGAAAAAAAGAAAAAAAAAATGCGGTAATTACTTGCCCAATAAACAATGGATTCCTTTCATTCCACCTTTTCTGCTCTTTGTATTATTATTATTTTTTAAATTAAAAAAGACTCGGCATATTCAATCGGACATTACTTTTAACAATACTAGTTTTTTTTTTTTTTTTGGCTAAGATTAACAATACTAGTTCATTTATATGTAGATATACATATCCATATATATAGCGAGGATCAGGTACGGGTGTTAAGGGGTGGACCACTTTTAGCGACGAAAATGTCACTTTTAGCAACGAAATTTTCGTCGCTAAAAATCATTGTGTTAGCGACGAAAAATTTCGTCGCTAAAAGCAACATTTTCGTCGCTAAAAGCGGTCCGTCCCAAAGTCCGTCTTTTGACACCCGCTTAAGATCCGGACTGTCCATATATATATATATATATATATTATTGTGAGAAGCTTCTCACATGAGAAGGTGAGTTTTAACCGTTGGATGAGCATCTAGCTTTAAGATTCTCAGGAATCTGGAGTGAATCTTATGGCTAGATGCTCATCCAATGGTTAAAACTCACCTACTCATGTGAGAAGCTTCTCACAATAGCATTACCCTATCTTAAAATCTAGCAAGCACAAAAACTTCAGAAATGGTGGGCCACGTGTATCGCGTGTCTTAAAATCTAGCAAGCACAAAAACTTCGAAAATGGTGGGCCACGTATATCGCGTGTCGGGCACAACATTTGAGCATCCTGTTTGTTTTTATTTTTTATTTTTAAACTTCACATATTTGTCCTCCCCTAATTTTTTTTTTTTGCATATCTTGGTTGTAATTGTATGGATGAATGGTATTTCATTACTGGAACATGAAACAAAGTTGAGTTTGTTTATATATATATATGTTGTGTAAATGACGGTTTATGCTTTGCGAGTGATACCATAAAATACATTTAATAAATTTTAGAGTGCAAATAATATTTCCCAAGAAGAATTGTACTTTTTGAAGTACATCAAAATTGTACTTTATGGAGAAGCAAAAATAGACCCAAAATAATAATAATAATAATTTTGCCATATCCATACCGCGGTGTCATATCCATTTTTCATCGCTTAGAAGGTTCATCAACCACCAATCTTGAAATTCCTTCTTTCTTTATTTGAATAAATGAAACGAAGAAATCATGAAGGGGCTTCTTTTAGTAGAGATTCATTTTGCAAACTCAATCAGTTGATATCTAACTGCCTGTTTTGATGTATAGAAGAGAAAAAAAGCAAACTTTACAAATTTCGTAGGTATATCAATCTCCAATGCGGCTTCTTTAAAGTACCAAATAATGCAGAAAGCAAATATTACAATAACCCCCCCAAAAATATATATATATATATATATATTCAAGGAATGAGGACTTTCCTTAAGATTAATGTTGGAGAACTATACGCATCCCCTTCCTATTGCACAATTGATCAAAAGTTATCTTCTCCTTCTAGGAATGTTATAGCAGATCTGAATAACCAAAAGCAGACAATAAAGTTGACATAATATCAAGAAAGGAAGAATTTTGATTATCTGACTGTCCAGTGATCCAAAGAATAGAGAAGTGGACCAGAAAAGGGTTATAAACAGCAAGAACTTTTCATCGAATAATTAAATAATATGATACGTATTATTTTACAACTGATAACGGATGCCACTGATTCAAAACGTGAAAAACTTATAACTCTACAAGATAATTAATACAAAAATATAATTTTAAAAATATATATATATTCAGCATGTTTTGTCCACATATAGTCTGCTCACATTAGTCCTGCGAGAACTAAGATAAATTTCTTTCATGCATAAAAGTTTCTATCTTGTCGACATCTTCTGGGGTGTCAACACCATGGGCTTCATGGTCAACCTTAATCACCTGCACAAAGAAAAAATATATGAACTTTGGTACAATCTTTTCTAGGCTAGAAAACAAGCATTCTCTCATTCAATTTTACAACACAATTGTACATTCTAAAGGAACTAGAGGTCAGTCACCCTAATTTAATAAGCATGGGAAAAAAGTATAAATTCTACTGAAAATAGAAAGGTTCGCTTCAAATGATGAATAAGAATAGACCATTTCTACGGATTGCCCAAAGTCAAAAACAACTCTATAAAGCACTAACAAGTAAAATTTTAGTATGAAATTGAGAGTTCGTAAAGAATTGAAGAGAATTTTATCGAGACCTTCATCTTATAACCGTTCTCAAGGACTTTTAGCTGTTCCAGATCTTCTTCTAGTTGCAATGGAGTAGGTGTCATCTCCGGGTATGCCCTGAGGAACTTTGAATCATAGCTCTGGATGGAAATTAGATAAACAGAATTATTTATGATTGGGTGATAACCTAGCAGGAAACAAAAAACAATGCCTAGAAGGACAAAAGAAAAAAGTAGAAAAGTTAAAGAAAAGAGAAGATAAGAGACCTTGAGGTTCTGTTTGGTTTGTAGGTATAGAGAGGGAAACTAAAAGTTAAAGGAAAACATGAGTAACTAGTTTCTTGTGTGTTCCCTTATGTCTTGCTCGATATTTCTATAACACTAAAAATTAAAATTTTCCAAAATGTTATTGCAACTTGAAAAAGGAGGGAACTTACAAAAATTTAAAAATTTTAACTTGCTTTTCACCATGTTGGTTACAATCACTATAGCTTTATTGTGCTAAAATCACGGGAATGATTACAAAATCTGTTTGAATTCACATTCCATATCAGCTAAAAACAATTAAATGAGATATACATATATACGATGCTATGTAGACTCGGGTATGGGTGACGGGTGCGGGTGTGTATCTAGGTGTCGGACCTCCTCTAAATCCAAATCTTAGGATCCGGGGACGTGTGTCTAAACGTTGGATACGGGTATGCAGACAGAAGGGGTATACGGACACCTTTTGAACGTATAAACATACTATGTTTCTTAATATCAATACTTAGAAACCTTTTTGCCCACAATTTTGAGCTTCTTCTTACATTTTCAACATCACCTGTGACTCTGCGAGGATCTGAGTGTCCGAATTGGGTATGGGGACGGACACGTGGGGGTAGTAGGAGAGTCCAGGTAACATAGTGTAGACACCCCATTTTGTCGACTATCAGATTTAGGAGACCAAATAGTTTGGTGGTTCACGATGATCGAAAAAGACTCAAAAGGACTCCTGGAAGTTGGTTCTATTTCTCAAGATGCTCAGAATTACCAAAATGTCCCTGAAAGCCCGAAAACTCCTAGATTTGGACAAAAAGAAACATGCTATGTTGTAAGAAAAGTAAGAAAATGAGTTTTTAAGTAAAGTCAGATGAAATCGTCAGCTCCCAGAGACCCCCGGAAGTCCCGGAAGTTCCCGGAAAGTCCCCATTGATCGGTTTGACCAAGGTTTGACCAGCTTTGACCAAGTTTGACCGAAATCCTCCAAATTCGCCGGGATCATTCTAGATCATGTGGAAAGTATTAAAATGAGTTTTAAAATAAGATCGCACGAAAACGTCAGCTCCTAGGAACTCCCAGAGGTTTCCAGAACTTCCCGGGAATCCCAAGTTTGACCAGTTTGACCAAAATTTGACTTTGAAACCGGAGCACCGTAACAATTTTCAAACATTTTTTCATAGATACTAGAGGTCAATAGCTTTTCAACGGTATATCACACATAATTTTTGGATTTAAAACGAGTTTATTATGAATTTCTGAAGGCGAAAATGGCGATCAAATCGGCTTTTATCGCAAATACCGCAAAACGTTTCAAAGTGACCTATCTCCGAACTATTTTTTTTTTTTATATGTAAAATAGACTCCATTATCTTTCCAACGGTATATCACAATCTTAATTTGGAGTTCGTATGCATTTTCTGTGAATTTCGGACGAAATAGGGCCTTTTCGCGAATACCGAAACCTCTGGGGGCCTAAACAGCATTATCTGGACGAAGGAGGAGCAGTGCCGCCGCGGCACTGGCCCACTGCCGCCGCGGCACTCTCCCCCAGAACAGTCCATTTTTGTAATTTTGATTGGGGGTCTAATTTGATTAATTAGAAATCAAAACGACGTAGTTTTGGTTCCCAGCTTATTTTGGACCAATGGGAGACCTTTTTATACTTTTTAAAACCCCATTTACCACCCCTCATTTGCCTATAAAAGAAGCAATTTACTTCCATTTAGAGGAGAGACATGGAAGCTTAGAAAGAGCTTAGGAAGAAACTCTAGAGAAATATAGAGAGAGAAAGAGAAGAAGTAGTCTTCTTCTTCTATTTTCTCCATCAAAGTGAGTTTTCTTTTTACTTGAGTTTGCTATCAAAACTTCAATCATCCAAACATTTCTTTCACCACCATTCTTGAGTATTCATGAGATAGGAAGCTACTTCCATGTCCAAATGTCACCATATATGAGTGAAACACTAAGCTACAAGTCCAACATCTCAATGATTATCAACTACTGATTGCTATTTGAATACTTGTTTATTTTTATGTTCATCTCTCTCTTAACCTCATTTCTTTTTGACTTTTCTTTGATTATTTATTTGTTCATCATCATCTAGATGACATGTTGTTTGAGGAGAGTGAATCCTTATGGATGGTAGCTCTTGACCTTAAAGACATGTTTGATGGATGATGATTCTACCTTCAATACATTCATATGTATTCTTGAAGTCATATTCTCAAACAAAACTATGTTTGTGCAAGTAATATTGGGAGTTCTTTGATGATTCAAGGTTGGATGAGATTCTAAGTGGTCACATAGTCATCTCAAGTGTTTAAGCTCATGCTTTGAAAATCTATTTCAAAACCCCTAATCAAGAACTCAAACTCTATTCCAAAACTCAAATGCATTTTCTTCAAGAATGATCCAAAATAGTGAGCTGTTCAGATTCAAAGATTTGTTTTGAATTAAATACTTGAGTTATGATGATGAAACCACTTGAAAAATCTTCTTAAGACATCATAGTTTGTCTCCAATTTTTCCCATCAATTATAGAGGTGTGAAAGTATTTATTTTCGGATTTAAGAAGTTCATATTCATAATTTGCCTCTGTTCTCACAGTTTGTTTACCTGACTTCTTGCACTTATTCTGGATGTTTTCGTCACTGTACATATATCTTTTCTATTTTTTTTATGAAACTTGGGTGTCTTAGGAAACTTTTTGGTATATAATGGGTCATCATAAACCATTTATTTGATTTATGAAAAATCATACAAAATCAGTCAACAGTGCAGCTTTTATTTCTGAGTCATGTGTACATTCTGATTTGTTTCTTTTAATCTGTGATAGCTATTGAGGTTTGGTCTTTTTCTGTGCATTCTAGACACACTATGGAGGCTCTCTAATTTTTCTCACATTTTCTTAGGCATATTTGACCTCCCATTATGATGTTATAAAGTAATGCATACAGTCTGTCCACTATTCACAACATGTCACTTTTTGACTTTCACACTTTGATGCAACACTCTCTTGTATCTAGATGAACCCATATCTCATGAACATGTTCTTTATCACTTTTAGCATGCTATATCATATCATGTATCATCTATCCTCTCATGTATCATACTTCCATAGATTCTTGAGTTTGGTTTCCAAATAAAACCATGTTTTGCAAATACTTGGGAAGTTCTTGAAATGAGTTAGGAATTGATATTCCAAGTGGTTAGAATATTCATCCAAGTTCTGGAAGTATACTTTCAAAACCCCCATTTCAAAACCCCCCTCTTAAACCCCTCATTTTGATTTCAAGAAATAAACCTTGTTTTTCTCAAAACCCTCAAAACAGTGAGTCATTTAACTTCAAGGAATTATTTTGAGTTCAATACTCAATGTATGAATGTAAGACCACTTGAAAAGTCTTCCTAACTCATTAGAGAACACCCATGATTTTTGGTTTGACTTGGAGATACATAGAAAGACCCCATTTTGGTCCAAACATTCTCTCCAAATATTCTCCCTCTGCTGTCACAGCAGCTTGGTTGAATTTCAACTTGTTTTACAGAAAACGTTTCAAAAAACAGTGGTCCTAACTTATTTTTCCCTTGAACTTCAATATCTTAGGGAACTTTCTGTATAATATGGGCCTCTAGATCTTTTGTTTTCATTTTCTAAGATTTTCTAACATTTCAGTCGACAGTACGAACTCTGTTTCTGAGTAACCTCTATTGGTTATATGATTTCTCTCAATCTGTGATAGTTATTAAAGATTGGCTTTTTGGGTTGTGTTCTAGACACAATAAGGAAGATCCCCATAAAAAATCATGCATTGAAAACATTCCTAACCCCTCTTTTCAATTTCCAAAAGATCATGTTACTGTTCTGTCCACTATTCACAGCTAGCACACTTTTACTTTGCCCCTTTGATTTGATGCTAACATGCACTCCAAATTAGCTCATGTCTTAAGAAGTAGTTCATACTACATTTGTACATATCCCATAATGACCTCCTTCATTCATTCATACACATTCTAGACTTCTAAGTCATTCTAGGAATCCATGAACACAAAACACACTACAACCTTGGCACATTCTAGATACATACATTGCATTCATGCAAGATTTGGGATTTTTGTAACTCCCAATCTAAGAAGATTATAAGGAATGAATTTGATCACACGTTCATGCTTCTCCCTCGATCTAATCTTCCTTTCTCATCCGTCTCGGGGATTGAGAGGTCTTCTTTTCTCAAAGATTAACATGCATCATACTAGCTTGCTAAGCATATTTCGATTTCTTTATTTATTTGTTTCAAGAACAATTCATGCCCGCTTATATTAGGAAAACTTTATTACTTGATATGTGATTAGACGATTTTTCCTAGGTTTATTCGTGTGATCTCACTTTGCATTGTGTGATACTTGGCTTAGATCTTATGAATGATATTTTATCTTTAGATCTTCCATTTCAAGTTTCTTATGTGATGTAATATACTATCATAGTATTAATTGTCGAACCATACATAGTATAAGATGATTATTTGGATGCTAATTGAGGCCCGTCGAAAGACGGGATGAGTTGAGGGTGTTTTAGTCGCGACAAAGGCTCCTTCCTCTCTCGTACCAAAACCCCGAGCCAAGTTCTTTGGTTATGAAGGGTCGGTGCCCTTTATACGTTTGGGTGAGTCAAAATTAGGTTTCTTGGTTCCTTAAAAACTAAGTGGCGACTCTGTATCTGTTTTCAACAGATTATTCTTCTTCTTTGATCAAAATCAAATTTCAAACAAAAACAAACAAGAGGTGGAATCCCGCGTGTCCACACATAGCATATATATAGATATACATATACGTATATAGAATCGATACATATATCTAATGGGTAAATTTGTCCATAAAAATGCTAATTAAGTGGGTCTAGGGACCTATTGCTATAAACACTTGCCATGTAGGGATCTATTACTATACTAAGAAATGGGGATGTCCATAATGCTACAAAATTAGGGTAGTAAGGGACTTATTACCAAATTTCTAAAAAAATAAAGACAGCGAGGAAAATAGGATTGAAAAGAAAGTAAGGTGAAAAAATGTTTAAAATTAATAAATTTTCAGTCACCGTACTTTCCTCTCTTCTTAAATTTCTTTTGCATTGTGAAAGTTTTGAACATCTGATGATATTTAAGCAAGGAGGAAAACACAAGGAAATTTACTAGAGAGTTGGTTTCCTTATCGTTTGCCTTTCCTTTTCCTTTTCCTTCTCTAATCCACATACCCAACAGAGCCTTAAAGTTTTCCTTTCCCTTTCATCATTAAATCCAGGAACCAAAAAAACAAGGCCTTAAGGAAAGAGAGAGTTTGTACCTGAATTCCAAGATGTAGTAGATATGTGAACTCAGGATTGACCTTCCCTGACCTATATATCCAACAGGTAGACAAATTCATGAACTCCTTGTGCGTAGCATACTGAAGTACTAATGCCTCCAGATATAATATAAGCCAAAAAAAAAAAACTAACTTGTTATGTGGAATCAGCCCTCTTGAAAAATAAATTGCATAACCACGATTATCCACTACACATTTAACCCGATTTGGATCAAATGCATCTTCAGGTTTTAAAGATGTGACTGCAGTGCTAAATACTGCATCTGGGGCTGCCTGCAAAGGTCACAGAGAGTTCAAATCGAATCAAACAATTTACCTACAGAGCAATAAGATCTATAAAAAAGAACTTGAAGAGCTTGAATACGGGTTATGTATAAAGCATAGTGAGATTAGCTTGCTCAAATACTACATCCGTATAGTGTGGTTTGAGCATTTTATGGTCTGTTCTTACAGCTGCTATTTACCATCTCTTATGGGTTAAAGAAATACTCCCTCCGTAGGAAATTACGAGACCCTTTTTAGAATTCCAAGCAGTTAAGGAAGCTTATTTTATTGAGTTGAAAATTGAAATTATTCAACTTTCCAATATTGTCCTCCTTTTAAGTTAAAATTCCAATGTCAAATCAAATGAAAATTGAGAGAATTCAAAATGATAATGGGTAACCTAGGAAAATATGTAGTTAAATTGGGATATTTCATAATCAAGTAAACCACTCTAATTGGGACAGAGGGAGTATTTAATTACCAACATGCCGTGCCGACTAATCAATGGCAAGCACCATTCGAGCCTCAAACCCAAGCATTTCAAATTATTACGAATATGCCTTGCCAGCTAATTGAAACTAAAGCTCAAATTTCGTGTAACAGGCAGCAAATGTAAAGGCTTCTTTGAAATTTGGAGGTGAATCTTTAAAAGAGGAGACAATAACGCGAAACGAAACGTATTCTCTCTCTCTCTCTCTCTCTCTCTCTCTCTCTCTCTCTCTCTCTCTCTATATATATATATATATATAGAGAGAGAGAGAGAGAGAGAGAGTACTTACTTAACAGAGGTAAAAAGAGAAAAAGGAAAAAAGAGGAAACTTGAACAAAATTTTATGCCTCTCTAGACAAGATCAAACAGTGGAAACAGAAAATTTCAACACCTTGTTTGCTAAGCCAAAGTAAAAAATAAAAAATTCAGCATACTCTGATGGGCAAAAATGAGAAATGCACTCATGATTGACATCCATCCACTTCAAGATTTTACTATGCTTGGAGGCTATGTAGGACGGACACTTCAATTGGATGCTGTGTGCGTGTCTGCCGTGTCATAAATGTCGGACACGTGAAAAAATGTGTCTCTACTATTTTTACATCGGACAGGCATGTCGGACACACTGCCGTCAAGGCTGGAAAAGAAAGTGGACATGACATAATGGTTCTTTTGAATAATTTTTTAGAACTTAGAGGTGAAAGTCTTAATATAAAAAGTGGCAAATAAGCAATCGGTACGTTTAAAAATCTAGGAATTGAGTGGACACGGCCGTGTATACTGTATGGTTAATTGAAAATATAAGTGCTTATTCACCATATCCTAGTCGTATCTGTATCTGACATTTTAAGATTTGGCGTGTCGCAAGTGACCGTATCGTGTCAAATCCGTGTCCCATGCTACATAGTTCAGAGGACACATCATGTTACTGAAAGAAGCTTTGGAGGATTTCTAAATGTAGGAAAGATTATTTTGATTTCTTCATGCATGAGGCGGTGGTGATGGTTAAGCAAATGCAATAGCTTACAAATTTACCTGGAGCGCTCTCACGACACCATCTATTATTTCAGGTTCGATAAGAGGTTCATCCCCCTGAATATTGACAACAATGTCATACTTCTTCTCAAGTTTTTGAAGCGCTTCATTGCATCTTTCTGTGCCTGTATATTTGCCCATGGCAATCAGATATAGGAGAATCTAATACATAGTTTTTTTCTTAAGTAAGACAAGAGCCCAACAAAAAAATTGGAATATACAAGAGCACCTCGTAATTACCATTTCGGCAAGATTCTGATGTCATTATCACATCAGCACCAAACCCTCGACAGCATTGAGCAATCTTTTCATCATCCGTTGCCACAACTAGAGCACGAAGAAGCTAAAAATGAGGATTTACCCAAAGCACAGAGAGAGAGAGAGAGAGAGAGAGTTGTCATGGTGTGAACACTCGGAAGAGTTACAAAATGATGTGTTCAACATTTTCCATATGCAGTGGCATCCATAATTTTGTGTATAATCAATGATGCACTTTTTTTTTTCCCCTTCTTTTTATTTATTTATTTTTTTATTATTTAAATTATGTAACATCAAAAGTTCAGAGTGAGAACTGTTCAACGAAGAAAACTACTTCTTGGATTTGAATCCCAGAGTGCACCTGTGTAAATCCAATAACTTAACTTTTTGAGGCATCGATATGCCTTTTATAATTACACAGATTCTTCACAAATTTGGTATTCATTATCCATAACAGGGACATCGTCTACTTGACCAAAGTATTTGTCCCACTAGCAGTAAGATTAAATACTAGGATTAAAACAAAATAACATCGCATATATTTTTAATAAAAATAAAAAATTCGGAGGCCATCACAAGACTGCAAACTTAAAGGTTATACATTCAGCTTCGGGTTGGACATCTTAAGTGAATCAAACCAAATTTGGCAAACAGAAAGTAACATTTCACTCTCAGATCGTATGTCTCAAGAATATCCTTTTCAGGGATAATTCTAGACACTATTAAAAAGTATGGAGAGAAAAACCTCAGCACTAGACAAATAAATTTAGATGAAGCTTGAATCATACCAACATGGTCCAATGTAGATGCCAGTTTTGACCTTTCCCATGTTCGCTGCAAAAGGACAACAAAAGGATGAGTAAAGCTTCTATAGTTTCATAAACTCTATCTCAACAAGATAACTACAAAAAGTACTCCTGAAATATATGAGTCCAAGAAATATGGTGTGATGGTATAGAAGAAAAAAATGCAACTGTAAATTGCGGGGACCAATTGCATAAAATGAGTGAAGCAAGCACAAGGATAAATAAACGCAGTCACACAATCATTTGATGCTCCCTTTCGATCTCAACAAGAACTTAAGTGACCATAACTCAGCTCCGCAACCATCAGACTTAAAATCCTAGTGCAAAAAACATATTCCCTCCGTCCCTAAATAAGTGTCCACATTTCCTATTTTGGATGTCCCAAAAAAAGTGTCCACTTTCCTAAATTGGCATATAATTTTTACTTGCTTTCCAAAACTAACCTTATAATAAAGACAAAATAGCATTTACGTGTGGTCCCAAAATAAGCAAAAAGTCAAACTCCCATCACATCCAAGGATAAAATTGGAAAGTGGCACTTTAATGAACCAAAAAATTAATATAATACAACTTTCTTAAACAATGTGCAAAATGAAAGTGGACACTTATTTTGGGACAGAGAGAGTAGCTTAAAATCCTAGTGCAATGCCAAGAATCATAGCTAAAATATACGTAATCTAGAAAATAGAAACTAATAAGTACAGCCAAGTATAAATACCAACTGTGGAATTTCACACTTACATA
The DNA here is from genome assembly GCA_033977485.1 of Hydrangea macrophylla. Classification (NCBI taxonomy): domain Eukaryota; kingdom Viridiplantae; phylum Streptophyta; class Magnoliopsida; order Cornales; family Hydrangeaceae; genus Hydrangea; species Hydrangea macrophylla. Next base: position 40,341,094 of record CM066990.1, read on the forward strand.
AAAAGGAAATAAATAAGGAAAATCGAACAAGGTGGGAGAACATATTTACGTGGTTCAACCAAAGGCCTACATCGATGGGAGATATCAGGTATTCGATACATTGCACAACTCAAATATCACAATGGTAATGCCAGCATTGATAGGCATACAAAACCATTCAAATAGAGACCATATCATTCATCCATCCTTTTCTCTTTAAGAGCCGTTCAGCTTGAACAAAACAAGTTGTAATACAACAAGATCGTTATCTCTAATACCAATCATAGCATACATCATTTATGGACTTGCAAATTTAAAATATAAATACTACCTGATGGGTCAGAAAATATCCGCTCTCAGCTAAAGCGCCACGTCAACATGGAAGACACCGAGTCATCGGAATAAGAGCCTAGAATTCAGCTAACCCGGCCCCATCGTTCACGAACCGCTCGGTCTGTGCCCACAGCTCGGGGTCACGAGGCAGATATGTCCCCCGATAGGTGTGGCCCAGGCCTGCCCCGTGGCTTGCTCTACACGGTTGCTGGCAGTCCCCTAACTTAGACAGAAGATTAATTTGAGTAGTTTCCTGAATCACTAAGGGAACCTTCATGATTTATGCTAGTCACATGTAATCAAGTTAGGTTTCCTAACTTGGCTAGTTACTTTGTACGAGTGGTCTCTTGCACGTATAAAAGAGACCCCTCACCCTCATTGAAGGCACCCGCATTCTTATTTCTGAGAACTGCAATAGAGATTACTTACATACATACACCCGACCGATTTTCTAGTAGTGCTGCCCCTTTTGTTGGTTCACCAAAGACCGCCAGTGATTTGTTTGTAAGCGCGCTCCAACGCACCCATGGACATAGGCCACCTAGTTAACGGCGCCGAACCACATATAAACGTTCTTTGTCTTCATTTTCTTGTTCTCACTCTCTTACCAATTTTTGGCATCATCACAACCCCTCTTGTCGTTTTTTGGTGTACTCCACTGCTTGCTAGACGCATTGCATCCTTACATGGAAATTTCAGTTTCACCTCATTTGAAGAAGACCACATCAAATGACCCCATCAATGCACCCCACAGCCAACATGTTTATGCTAATTATGTTGTAGTACAATACTAATTGAAGCCGAAGTAGCAATTGATTATGAAATATCCGTAATGAATTACAGATCTCCACAATCAAGGATTTGATCGGGAAGTCAATGGAGGTGTACATCGACGATCTATTGGTCAAAAGCCGAGACGAGTCTGACCATCTCGAGCACTTGGCCGGGGCCTTCAGCATCTTAAGAAAGTTCCGGATGAGGTTGAACCCAGCCAAGTGCACATTTGGAGTCTCGTCCGGAAAGTTCTTGTGACATATGGTCAACAGGCGAGGGATCGAAGCCAACCCCGAAAAAAATCAGGCTATTATTAACATGCGGTCACCCAGGTCAACCAAAGAAGTTCAAAGTTTGGCCGGACGGGTGGCGGTGCTGAAACGATTCGTATCCCGAGCTACCGACCGATGTTTGCCGTTCTTCAAAATTCTCCGTAAAGCGTTTCAGTGGTCGGAAGAGTGCGAGGGGGCGTTTCAGGATCTCAAGAAATACCTGACATCGCCGCCTCTGCTCTCAACACCCGTACCAAATGAGGAGTTGTTCTTGTACTTGGCGGTATCGCCCTCAGCGGTAAGCTCGGCACTCATCCGAGAAGAGCACGGGATACAATTCCCAGTTTATTATATCAGCTGGGCACTTCAAGGAGCAGAAAGTCGGTACTCCCGGATCGAAAAACTGGCCTTCGCCCTCATCACTTCTGCCCAGAGACTCTGCCCATACTTTCAGGCCCATGTTATCGTGGTCCTCACGGATCAGCCTCTCTGCCGGATATTAGGTAGGCCCGAGACATCCGGAAGGCTTGTCAAGTGGGCGTTGGAATTAGAAGAATTCGAGGCAGTCTATAGGTCCCGGACAACAATCAAGGGACAAGCAATGACTGATTTTCTCGTTGAGTTCACGTATCCAGAAGATCCGGTTGAGGAGCTCGACCCGCCAGTTTTACCGCCCGGCCTACAACCTGACACCCCGACCTGAGTGCTCTATGTGAACGGGTCCAACAAACAGGGTAGTGGAGCAGGGATCATCCTGACCACACCCGACGGGATCCAGCTGGAGAGCGCATTAAGGTTCAGGTTCCGAGCCTCTAACAAGGAGGCCGAGTATGAAGCCCTACTGGTCGGGTTGCAGTTGGCCACCTCCATGGGTGCGCAGCAAGTCCAAGGGTATAGCGACTCCCAGCTCGTGGTCAATCAAGTCAATCAGGAGTACGAAACTCGGGAAGACAACATGGTGGCTTATTTGGCCCGTGTCCGCACGGTCTCGAAGAAGCTTAAGGGATTCTCCATCACACAGATCCCGAGGGAAGAAAATACGAGAGCCGACCGGCTAGCCCGCCTTGCCTCATCCGCCGAGTTTGACCTACCCGGGATTAGGATAGAATACTTACCCGAGCCCAGCGTGGTCAACTTAGAAGGCATGGAGGTCGAACCGGTCGCCCTAGGGCCTAGCTGGATGGATCCAAACGCAATGTTCCTCACGACCGGCACCTTACCGGACAAAAAAGAAGAAGCCCGACGGGTAAGTACCGGGGGGGCCAGATACAACCTCGTTGATGGCATCCTCTACAAAAAGGGGTTCTCTATCTCGTATCTCCGATGCGTCCACCCCGCACAAGTCCAAGGAATATTGCATGAAATCCATGAAGGAGTGTGTGGAAGCCACGTCGGAGATCGGTCACTCTCCCGAAAGGCCATGTTGCAAGGATATTACTGGCCAAAGATGGTCCGGAATTCCCAAGAATATGTCAAGCGGTGCGATAAATGTCAGAGGTATTCGCCTATGATCAACTGCCCGGGAGAGCTCCAGACCCCAATCATCAACCCCTGGTTGTTCGCTCAGTGGGGGATTGATATCGTCGGTCCCCTCCCGCTGGGAAAAGGACAAGTCAAGTTTGCGGTCATCGCCGTGGACTATTTCACCAAGTGGGCAGAAGCCGAACCCTTGACAAAAATCACTGAGAAAAAAATGGAGAACTTCATCGAGAGAGACATCCTCAGCCAATTTGGCTTCCCAAGGGTCCTGGTCAGTGACAATGGCAGGCAGTTCGATACCCAGGTGTTCAGGCAATTCTGCTCGGGGTACGGAATATCAAATCACTACTCTTCCCCCAAGCACCCGCAAGCCAATCGCCAAGCCGAGGTGACAAACCGAACCATTCTGCAGTCAATTAAAACTAGACTTGAAAATGCCAAAGGACTCTGGGCAGAAGAACTACTGACCCTTCAGTGGGCATATCGCACCACCCCCCGAGCGGCCACGGGGGAGACCCCCTTTTCCCTCACCTACGGCTTCGAGGCGGTGGTCCCTACAGAGCTCGGGTTACCCACTTACCGAGTAGCAAATTTCAGCGAGAAGGACAACAAAGAAGCCCTCAGAGGAGAGCTCGACTTAATAGAAGAGAAAAGGGACCGGACATATCTGAAAGTAATCTATAAATAGCGGGTCTCTCGGTATTTCAACAGCAAAGTCAAGCATCGTAGTTTCCAAGTGGGAGACCTGGTCCTGAAGGCAGTAAACCAATCTACCAAAGTCCCGAGCCACGAAAAATGAAGGCCAAACTGGGAAGGACCATACAGGGTTACCAGAGTCAACCGACTGGGAACCTACTGGTTACAAACTCTGGATGGGCATGATCTATCTCACCCATGGAACATACAACATCTCCACAAGTATTTTCAATGATACTTGGATAAGAGCTTATTAACACTGGTTAGGAAATTTGTATCTCTTTTCGAGCAATTACTATGATTTTCAAAGAAGGAATAAAGATTTTTTGTTTTCGCTGTGAGAAATGACCCCTACCAGTGCTCCGTACAAAAAAGATCTCGGGACCATACCCGAGGCACGAAAGACCTCGAGACCACACCCGAGGTGGAAAAGACCTCGGGGTCACACCCAAGGCCAAAGACCTTGGTGTCACACCCGAGACCACACCCGAGGTGGAAAAGACCTCGGGGTCACGCCCAAGGCCAAAGACCTTGGTGTCACACCCGAGGCACCGACTTCGCCTAGGTCTATAACCGACAATGGGACAAATCCCTTAGGTGGCTAATGATGGCAAGCTTCAAAAGACCCTACAACCACCCATGTTCTAGGTCGTTTCCTTACAGTCAATCCCTCTACCAACGCTTGCCTTGGCAAAAGCTTGGGGGTCAGGGGGGAATACCAAGCTGAAAACAAGGAATCACACCGGGCGCTAACTGGGCTTGGAAATGACTTGGAATTCCAAAACATTCCTAAGTACCTATTCCTAAGTACCTACAGTGCCCAGAGAAACCGACCGGGAAAATAACAGGACCTAACTCCTACACTGTATCCGGCGGGACCTTCAAAATAGGTCCCGGGAAGACCAAGTGTTCCTTATCGGTCACAGTCCTAAACTTTTGTCAAGGTAGGGTTTCCACAGGATTTACAACCGGTCGATCACAGGCAATTTCAAACAGGCTAGTACAAAAAGTTACACAGTGATAACAGTTGATGCAAAAGAGTGGCCTCAAAGTACATTTTCATTAACAGAAATAAAATATGTACAAAGCCTGTGGGTCAGTTGTAGTAGCCTCCCCGGAAAAAAAAAAAGAAAAAAAAAAAAGAAGAGAAAGGCAGAGAGGCTAGGCGTCATCCACGACCACACCCTCGGTCTCACCAGCCTCTTCCCCCAGAGCAACCTCTCCTCCCGGAGCACCTTCCCCGCCCAGGGCAGCATCTTCATCAGGTCCAGCCTCAGCAGCAGAACCTTCGCCAGGGCGGGACCCATGTCCCAGTATTCCGAGTCGATCCGTTCGTAGGACGAGATGTCCCCACTCGGGGTGATCCCGGGCTAGCCTTCTTTTCAGGTCCTTACAGCTCTGAAAGAAGCCGCCGTCCAAGGCCTCCTCTGTAGACCCCACAGCCGCTGTCCCGACGAAGGCCTTCTCCCGAGCTTCCGCTGCCACCAGGTTGGCCCGGGCAACCTCCAGATCAGCCAAGGGAACCGCCAGCTCCGCTTGCGCAGCGCCACGGCCCAGGGCCAAGCCCTTGACCCTGTCCTTCTCGACAGCCAAGGCGGTCTCCTTGGCCTCAGAGGCTGCCCGTTCCTGCGACAGGGCGGCCTCAGCAGCAGTGGCCCTCTCGGCCAAGGAGGGCAGGAAGGATTCAGCTCCGGCGGCCATGCAACCGACCTACAGAAAACAAGCACGAACCGATCGGTTACTAAACAGAGCAAAATAAAAAATTGAATGACAGGAAAAACGGCAGAGATACTTACGAAGTGGGAGAGGCTGTATAGCCACCCCTGGAAGACTTGGGGAGACATGTTTGCGCACATCTCCACCTGGCTGGGGAGGAGGACTGGTCTGACTCTCTCCGTTATCTCCGCCGACTCCCCCAGCGGCGTCCCGGACGGCAAGTCTGCCCGGGGAGCGGTTTCCTCCACCACCACCATGCGAGGGGCCGATGTCCCCCCGGGTTCCTTATGCGTCGCCGTCCCGTGCCTTATCCACAGGAGCGGACGATCGCTGCCCGAGGTCTCTGCAGAGGGCCCCTTCCCTCTATCCGCCACCCGGGCGGCGGCGACGGCGGCTTGTCTGGCCCTCAGCTGTTCTATATCTCTCCAGGGGCCCATTTCTGCGAAGGAATAAGATCGCACAGTCAGTAGCCGGGAAAATCAGCGAAAGACAGATAAAGCCAGATAGTTCGCCCAAGAATTTACCCGGGATGATTGGACGAAAGACGGGAGCTTTGGGTTCGTCCGAGTCGTAGGAGGCCTTGAAGTTCTCTGTCCGGGTTAGCACATTCCAGATATTGGTGGGCAGGTCTGCCAAGCGCCTGATCCTGGCTTGGCACTCCTCCGAAATGCTCAGCGGGTCAGCAGATCCCACTGCAAAACCAAGTATGAAACGATTAGTCATGTAGTTACACTCAAAAGCAAATGAAAGCAGAAAGAGAAGTGTTGGGTGGGCTTATTCCTCAGCTCCTCCTCCCAGGAAGTCCTTAGTTGAATCCCTGGGGCCCGTTCACAGAGCCCGGGGGTGAAAACGTGGAAGAACTTGTTCTTCCACCCCTTGTTGCTCGGGCAGTTGACAATAATTTTTCTCCCCTGCCGAGCCGCGAGAGAGAAGAACCCGACCTCCCCATGCACCGGGAACGGTCGGTGGGTCCAGAAGAACTCTTGAAGGGTGAGCTCGTACCCGCAAACTTGGGGCCAGAGAGAAATGGACCCCACCAGGAACCTCCACCCATTCGGGGCTAACTGCCCGGCAGCGATCCTGAGGTAGATCAGGACGTCCCGGGCGACCGGGTTAAGTGGAATACGGAACCCAGCCATGAGGGAGTCCTCGTACAAAGTGACGAAGCCCGGGTGATGAAATTGGGCCCTGCCAGCCTGCACGGTCAGGGAACAACCGTCGGGAATGGCGTACATAACCCTAATCCGGCTGAGATCTTGAGGGCGCAAGACGGAAGGGGTGAATTCACAGGCGAACGCAACCTCGGGGTCAGGGCCCTCCGGTATTTCGTCACCAGAGCCCCAAGAGAGAGATCAACGGGGCCTCCTGGTCTGACTCGTCGTCCGACACTCGAATCAGGATCCTACCCTCACTATGGTGGTTTGACGGTGTAGCGGAGGGTGGATCCAGGCTTGTGTCCAGGGTCCCAGACCGCGATTGTTCGTCCTCCGACCGGGAAGAGGAATCAAAACCGGAGTGCTGCATCTCTAAGGTCCCTGGGACTGGACGGGGGAATAAGTGGCGGCCTAGATAGGGGTCGGTGACTCCAAGTCTAAGGTACAAGGGGGGCAGATCCAACAACCTGTAGGGTAAAGTGTACAGAGCTCTCAGGGTAAAGAAACACTCAGTCAACACTGTTACACGACAACCCGACCGGTTTAACCACTCTACCACAGAGGACGGGTTACTTGACCTAAGGAGGAAGGTTAACCTACGGAAGAAGAAATCCCACTTCCGCGCGAGCCCTAATGGATTCGTCCTCTCCAGCCTCACTCAAGAAGGGAAAAGAAAGAGAAGCAAGAAAACAGTGAATTGAAACTGGGGAAGTGAGGACTTACAAGGATTAAAGCAGGGGAAAGAGCTCGGGAAGCTTGACCAGTGACTTTTGCTCTCAAACCGCTCGGTAATATCTATCTCAGGGCAGCAAGAATGAGAGAAATGACAAAGTGTCCTTTATATATAAGGTGTGAACGGTCCAGATCGAATCAGATCCAACGACCAGGAAGTTTTCCCGCCTAAACCACCTGCAAGCTGTCCCCTCGGGCACGTAAAGCGTTGCCTCAAAAGGCGTGCGCATTAAATGCGAGACGTGACAGTCCGGTTACCACGCGACTGTTCGATCCCGCTAAGACCGGCCTCGTTGGATCCTAACCGGACTGGTCACTGCTTAGCACGCGGCGGCCACCGACCCCGGGTTCCCAATGTTACCATTTGGTTTATCCCCCGGGTAGCCAAGAGGGCGGGTCCGCTCCCGAGGAATGATCCGGGCAGTCTACTGAATAGCACAGATTTTCAAACCTCATCCGATGAAGGATCGTGCATCGTGCCAACTTTGAAAATAGGGGGCAGCTGATGGGTGAGAAAATATCCGCTCTCAGCTAAAGCGCCACATCAATATGGAAGACACCGAGTCATCCGGAATAGGGACCTCGAATTCAGCTGACCCGGCCTCATCGTCAACGAACCGCTCGGTCTATGCCAACAGCTCGGGGTCACGAAACAGATACGTCCCCCGGTAGGTGTGGCCCAGGCCTGCCCCGTGGCTTGCTCTACAAGGTTGCTGGAAGTCCCCTAACTTAGTCAGAAGATTAATTCGAATAGTTTCCTAAATCACTAAGGGAACCTCCATGATTTATGCTAGTCACATGTAATCAAGTTAGGTTTCCTAACTTGGCTAGTTACCTTGAACGAGTGGTCTCTTGCACCTATAAAAGAGACCCCTCACCCTCATTGAAGGGACCGCATTCTTATTTCTGAGAACTGCAATAGAGATTGCTTACACGCATACCCCCGGCCGGTTTTCTGGTAGTGCCGCCCCCTTTGTTGGTACACCAAAGACCGCCGGTGATTTGTTAGTAAATGCGCTCCGACGCACACATGGACGTAGGCCACCTAGTTAACGGGGCCGAACCACATACAAACGTTCCGTCTTCATCTTCTTGTTCTCACTCTCTTACCAATTTTTGGCATCATCACTAGCAATCCAATCCCCCGACCCCCCAACCCCTCTTGTCGTTTTTTGGTGTACTCCACTGCTTGCAAGAAGAATTGCATCCTTACATGGAAATTTCAGTTTCACCTCATTTCAAGAAGACCACATCAAATGACCTCGTCAATGCACCCTAACAGCCAACATGTTTATGCTAATTATGTTGTAGTAAATACTAATTGAAGCCGAAGTAGCAATTGATTATGAAATATCCGTAATGAATTACAGATCTCCACAATCAAGTCTTAACAATCCTAAACTTAGCTCCATAAAATTATCACTGTAAGTGGACTTCCTATTCCTTTCACCAAAATAAAGGGAGGGTGTGTTTGATAACCCAATTAAGTGTTGAAAATAAAAAGTTTCAGCACTTATTCTTTTTCAATGTGTTTGATAATGTACCACTTAATGGAAAAAGTAGCAAAAAATCCACTAAAAACTTTAAGGGTGCGTTTGATTGCACTTATTTCCTATGGAAAACATTTTACTAACTAATTTTTCACCAAAATATGGTGTTTGATTGGGTAAAATTTCCATGGAAAAATTTTCCCCAAATCAGTCACGCGATATCATTTTCCCTCCTTTTCACTCATTTTTGTGGAAAACAAAATCCTCCCCCCACTAAAGAAATGATTTCCATGGAAAATGTTTACGGGTCTCATCGATCGACCTGAGCTCTCTCTCGACTCTGGCGGTCTGTTTCAGAAATGGAGATCATCTCTCTCAAATCGGTACACTCTCTCTCTCTCTCTCTCTCTCTCTCTCTCTCTCTCTCACACACACACACACACACAAAACAGATATACCGATGCATAGATATATATATACCGATATATAGATATATAGATATACCGATACATATATATATACAAATATATAGATATACCGATACAGACATAGATGCAAATCTGTTTCTCTCTCTCATTCTGATATATATACATATAGATATACAGATACAAATTAGTTTTTCCCGGGATTTCTCTTTGACATTGCTTGATTTTTTATTTATTTGGTAATTTGGGGGTTTAGGGTTTCCATGTGGTAGAGGAAGAGATTCAAAAACTGATTGGATTGTATACAGATTGAGATACAGATAATAGACATAGATTCATAAACTGATTTGGAGGTTTAGGGTTTAGCTTCTTGTGATCATGGTCTATAAACTACTTACCTAAACTGCTCGAAAGGATCAATACCTAGACAACATGCTGAGTATTCCAGAGTTGACATTGAGATAATCCATGGAATTTTTTTTCCTGCAAAATATAAGCATGACTTATGTTCTAGAACCACCTTTTTAATTACCAAGTTAATATAAAGCTAAAGCAGGACACAATTATTTAGTTGTTGAAACATTATAGTCTTGAATAATGTGTTGATCTTGTGTTTTCCCTTTGGCTGAAGACCATAACATGGATGACATATTATCCCATATTTGTTCTTGGAGCAGGTGAAACTGAAACCTGAAACACTTTCAATGCCAACTCTCTCTCTCTCAACACTATCAATCTGCACAAAGGTAGTTTCTCGTGTTCCTTCTTTTTATTTTTATATTTCCGTATTATTTAATAGTTTTTATGAGAATTATGAAGATTGCATGAGTGTTGTATAACAAACTAACATGGATTCCATTTTTTGGACGATGGCCATGATAGTACTGCTTGAAATCTATTAGCACATCGATACACATATACACGCACATCGCTATTTTTATTTATTTTATTTTCCATTTCTGCTTATCTTCAAAACCTTAAAATCATGGTTGGAAAATTCTAAGGCCACATAAACAATGAAGATAAGAAAAAAGACAGAAGTTATCTCATTCTCTCATAGTACACTTTATCCATGTAATTAAACAGGAAAAAGGGGGGAAAGAATAGTTGCTTTTTCTCCATTTTGTTGGTTGTTATATATTGTTAAACGAGGAAGGGAAAGGAATGTTATGTAGAAAGAAGTGAAAAGTAATTTAGGCTTTGTTTGGTTCTTGGATTAATGAGGGACAAGAAAAGAAAACATAGAGGAAAACATTTTCTTTTGTTCGATTAATGAGGAAAATCAGAGAGAAAACAGGACAAGTTGAGAAAAGAAAACATTTTATTTTCCTTTCCCTTTTCTTTTCTCTCACAAAATCCATGGACCATACAAAGCCTTAAAGGTATCTCCTTTATAGTAAATTAGATAAACAGAAATTTAAGGCTTTGGTTGGTTCTAACTGAGAGTAAAGGCATATGTACCAAATCCAAATTCTAGCTTCATTTTTCCCATTCAACTCTGTAAAGAGCCGGTACCGGTCATTGTTAATAAATTTTAGCAGAATATAGGTTAGTTGAACTGGGGAGTGAATAAGAATATATTTGTTATTGTTCATTATACTGTCCTCTGAGATATGGAAGTGAAAGTGATAGAAGTGGAACAAGCAAGAAGTTTAAGCTTGGAGGTGCTGAGAGGCAGAAAGGATGATTACTTTTGCTACTGCTGTCCTCTGATGCTTTTGCTGTCTTACCTTTCATTTACTGCTACTTTTACTACTGCTGCTTTTGCTGATATGATTTGGTCAAAAATCTTTAGGGATCCAAGTATCCAACCAAAATTAATTTATGCCTTCATATATTTAGTTGCTTGTTTATTTGTTTGATGTTTATTGGGTAAGTCTAATCTCAATTAGTGTCTGGAGTGTATTGTCATGGGGTGTGTAGGCTAGGTGTTTTTTGTTTATCCCTTCAAGAAAGTGGCTGTGTATGTGGTTTTTGTTTATGTAATGTGTACTGGATTGTAAGGGGTATATGTCCAAGTGGGTGTGGCTGTAAGGGTGGATTCAAGCTGAGTGTTTGATAAATTGATCCATTGCCTATTGATATTGATCAACAAATATTATCTTTCGAAAAAAAAATTTATAATAACTTGCAGGCTACACTTATTGATGCTTGGGTTAGTGAAATCCTAGGAAAAAACAATGCTCAATACCCTTTGAACACTACTTTCATTAGCTTACAATTAAAAAATTAATTCACAGTTGGTTCAATAGAAGATGTCATTATATTTCACTATGTATATAACATATATATTTAGTAACTTTAGGGGAATTAATGATTACTATCATATTTAGAATCAGATTTATGTTTTCATGGATAAAAATTGATACAAGATACATTTGTATGTCGTACAAGATACAGTTATATGACTTAACGTGATTTTAATTCTTTTTTTCTTTTTCTTTTTTTAAATGTTGTTTTAGGATAAGTCTGATGCAAGAAATATAAAGGGAAAGACTTGATTACCATTTTTGACAATGACTACGCAACGAGAGACCGGGCAGTCACGGGGAATGACTTTCCACAGTGAATGAAGTCAATATCAACAATTCGGTGGATGCCGCCGGCTTGGAGGATGAAAATGAGATGGAGGAAGCACAACCAAGTCATTCAAGCACATCCAAGTGATCCAGCAAATTAATTTTGGTTTTTAGTACATTAAAACAATCATGGAGACTTTTTACTTTGATGAGTACTTTTTATTTATTTATTTAATTTTTTTTTATGGAACTTTGATGTAACTTTGGTTTTTAGTACATTAGACAATCGTTTGTGAAATTGACTATTGATATGAGTAGTTGTCTCAATTGCTTGAATTTGTATCATTTTTAGACTGTTTGTTTGTGATTTATAGGTTAATTGCTTTAAGGTTTAGTTTGGCCCCCACATGATGCTTCTCCTTTTTTAAAGCACAATTTAATGTTAATTCATTTGGTAACTAGTTTATGAGCTTTGCAAAAATTGAACTTAGGGCTTTTTTGGAGGGAGCTTTTAAAAGCTCTAAAATGGAGCTTTTAAAAGCCCATGGTTGCTTTTTGGTTTCATGATGTCTTTTTGAAGAGTAGTGTGCCACTTGTATAAAATTATCAAAGAACTTAGTAATAAATTTCATAAGCTCCTTTTAAAAAGCCACATGGGGGCCAAACTAAGCCTAAAACATGTAAGTTTTCAATGAAAAATGCTAATTTTTCATGGAAAATTATTGCAATCAAACAGTAAAAAAGTTATTTTCCATAGAAAATGACCATTTTACACTGGAAAATAGTGACAATCAAACAACAAAATTAGATTTTGCATGACAAATGTTAGATTTTCTAGCCAGAAAATAATTGCAATCAAACAGTCCCAAAAAAATTTTCCATGGAAAAAATTTCCAAGTAAAATAATTCCATGGAAAAATTTTCTTTTCAACCCATTTTCTACATTGCAATCAAACGCACCCTAAGTGAAAATTTTCGACTGAAAATAATCACTGAATGCATTCTATTTCACTACTTAAAACACCGTTTTTAGTATCGCAAATTCAATCGCTTAAAATTTTCAGTACTTCAAATTCAGCACTTAATTTTTAGTTTTATCAAACGAACCTTGAGTTAAGACAAGAATAATATTCTTTCGCCACAATAAGCCTTTGTGAGATTTTTAATTACATTCTTACTTCTTCTTCCTCTTTTTTTCTCCTTTTTTTTCCTTACAATTTCACCGGTATGTGCTTATGGATGTTTCAAGCCTCGTTGACCCAAATCTACAAACTGTTGTTTTAACTTCTAAAGAGTTGTTTTTTGTGTGCGCTCCACTCATTGCCAGAAGCCTTGAATCCTTACAAGAAGTTTCAATTTTAACTCATTTCAAGAAGACAGATCTCCTCAATCTAGTCTAACCTTCTTAAATTTAACCTCATAAAATTATCACTATACGAGGTATTCATATGAAGGGGAGCCTTGGCGCAACGGTAAGAGTTGCCGCCGTGTGACCAAAAGGTCACGCGTTTGAGTCGTAGAAACAGCCTCGTGCAAAAAAACAGGGTAAGGATGCGTACAATTGACCCAATGTGGTCCGACCCTTCCCCGGACCCCGCACTGCGGGAGCTTCGTGCACCGGGCTGCCCTTTCATTTTACGAGGTATTCATATTCCTTTGGCCAATTAAAGCGAGTTAAAACATCAATTATCTTCTTCTGCCACAATAAGCCTTTAATTACAAGTTTTCTCTTCATTAAAACAAGATCTTTAATTACATCATCCAATTTCTAACAATTTTATCCATATTCGCTTATGGATACTTCAAGGCTCACTTACTCACATCTACAAACTGTGGTCTAAAGATTCAGTTTTTAGCACATTTTTACACTTTCCATTTTATGCTTATCCTCCACTGCATTGTCTTAGATTCCATAATGTTTTAGTTTTTATACATTGGCATCCATATCGGTGCTTCTTAATCTTGGGATTTTTCAACTATATTGCAACCTTGGACTCTAACATTACAGAATTCAGCACTCGCGCATTCTTACTCGGTCAGATTTATAGTTGCACATCAAAATTCAAATTCATCTCCTCAAGTCTGGTTAGGGGTAGGGATTTAGACAAAATACTACAATACGAAAGCAATTTAACAAAAAAAATTAGAAAACTATTCACCCAAAGGATTTCAATTTGACAAGTAAAAGGTAGATCTGGGTTGCACAAAGACCAGCCAAGCAAAATTTGAAAACAGAGTGACCCACAAAATGTGTGCCCTTAACTGTCACACTATGCTTGGGAGTTTAAAAAACAAGAGAAAGGAAGAGAAAATAAGATAAAGTACCTCACTTTATTTCGTTTTCTCTCGTTTGGGAGTTTTAAGTGAGGAGAGAAAATGAGAGAAAACTAATCCCCACTTATTCTCAATTTCTTTCTCTCCAAATTGGGAAGATAGTGAGAGAAAAGAAAGTGGGGTTTAATGAATTTTTCTTAATACCCACAATACCCTTTATTTAATTCATAACTAATTTTAATTCCATCTAAGTCATAGACTCCTAATACACTATATACGTGTATTCTCTCTCCTAACAAAGAAAAAAGCACATGTACCAAGTACATCTGGATGTTATTTGGTGTGAATGGAAAATTAAAAGAAGAGATGTTAGAGGCTTCTTAGTTCAAGTCATTAATGGATAAAATGGTAACTTTCTTTCTTTACTCTTCTTTTCTTCTCAACTCCCAAACAAGTGGAAAGAAACTCATTTTCAATTCTCTCATAAACTCCCAAACAAAATAAAAGAAAATATTATCCTTTCTCTTTTTATTTTCTCTCATTACTTATTATTCTCTCTTCTTTTCTTTTCTCCCCTAAACTCCCAAACATAGCGTCAGTTCTTATATATACATACAAATTTCACAGCACACTAACGATTACAATAATGTAAATTATACTAGAAAATAACCAAAACACGACTCAGATCACTAAGAAAATACAAACATAAAAATGAAAGTTGAAATTGAAAAAGAAAAACCAAAATTGATTGGCACCTGGATCATGGGTTTTCCGAGGATCTGAACGAGAGGTTTGCCTTCGAACCGAGAGGAAGCAAAGCGAGCAGGTATAATCCCGACGACTCGGCTACGAAACTTGGCGGATCCGCGAAGATAAAAGTAGGCGTGAGCGCCGACAGCGACGGCGACCGCAGCTCCGGCCACCAGGGCGTGTACGATCCATGTTTTTGAAGAGGAGGATGATGAGGAGGACGACGACGGTGTACAGATCGACATTGGGTTGCTGTGGTGTGGAGTTTCGAGTAATGGTGGACCGGTGGTTTTGACGAGACAGAGATGGAGTGCCGAGTGAGTAACTGATACACTGACGTGAGGTTTGGAGAAACACTAAAGTGAAATAGTCACTTTTTTCTGTTAAAGTTAACGAAAAATGGGTAAAAATACAAAATTACCCCTATTACATGCTAATAAGAACACCCTTATATGCTTAAATGTTTATTTCGTCATATGTGGTATACTATTATATTATTTTGATATTATATTTGTTGTTAGAGACCATTCTGTAGTCACTTTAAGGTACATTCATGAGAGCAAATTTGTTTAATTTTTTATTTTATTTTTGATCTACCCTTGGACACACACAGAGTCTTGACGATATATATAATTTTTTTATCTACTCTTAGACACACACAATCTTGGTGATATGTTAGTTTTTTTTTTAATCTACTCTTGACCACACACAGTGAAATCCAGTGTAGTGATGTAGTAAGATTTAAAAAAAAAAATTATCCCCAAAATTTTTTTTGTGTGTGTCAAATTCGTTCTCACAAAGGTACCCCTAAATGACCATAAAATGGTCTTTAACAACAAATGTAATATCAAAATAATATAATAATGTACCACTTATGCTTAAATAAACATTTAAGCATATAAGGGTGTTATTATTAGTATGTAATAGGGGTAATTTTGTACTTTTATCAATTTTTCGTTAACTTTAATGGAAAAAGTGATTGTTTCACTTTAGCCCAAACCACAGGGGTAGTAGTGATAAAATTTAAAGTACAGGAGGTATTTGATAAAGGCCTAACCATATGGGGTGTTTCTGTAATTAACCCAAATAAAATTCTGTGAAGGATAACACTGCTTGTCTTTTCTTCTTTTTTATTTGGGTTACCTATATTTTACCCTTGTCGTTCGGTCTATTTTCAATTTCCCCCATATATTTCAAAAGTGGATTACCCCTGTGGTTATGGACTAAAGTGAAACTGTAAAGATTTCCCTCAAATTTGATGAAAGTTCTAAAATGTGCCAAAATTTTTAACACTTAACCCTCTGTGTGAGGTTAATTTTGGAACAAAACCTCTATGTGGGGATAATGCTGCCATTTAATCAAACTATCCAAGGCTAATTTTCAACACTAAGCACGTTTATGAGGTTAATTTTGGGGTTAACTGTGTATGTGGAGTTAATTTTGACATTTAAACTCTCCTTCGTGAGGCTAATTTTAACATTAATCCCTGTGTGGGGCTATTTTGAAAGAATTTTTTACAGTTTCACTTTAGTCCGAAACCACAGGGGTAAATATTCACTTTTGAAGTATGGGGAAGTGAAAATGAGCTCAACCGCAAAGAAGTAAAATGCAATTAACCCTTTTTTATTTTTATAAGGTACTTTTCATCAAACGTGACTTCAGTCCTGTTCTTGTTCTTCAATGACGGTGTGACACTTGTACAACATCATCCCATAACTGGGACTAATTTTGACGCTATTTACATTAAGAAGAAAAAGGGTAAATTACCTTTTACCCCTATGTAGTCTGCCTGTGTGGCACTTTATTTCATGCAGTTTAGAATGTAACACATTATCTTTCTATGGTTTGCCTTTGTAGGCTGTAGCACTTTACTCCCCTGTAATTTGGAATGTAACACAACCTCATGTGGTTTGCCTTTGTGGCACTTTACCCCCTTATAGCCAAAACAAATTACTTCAATGACAAAAATGAACTCTTCTTCGCCATGCAAGCTGTAGCCCAATTGGCATATCCCCTCTCTTCCCAGTGGGGCTTTGGGTTTGGGTTGGGGTTGAGGTGTGCGTGTGTATGGGGTGTGTGTGTATCCAGTCCGGATTGCGGTAAGTTTAAAAAAAAAAAGGTTAATTACAATTTAATACCCCGTATTTTCAAGTATATATATCCCTAGTACTTTTCCTAGCCTTTGGATAAGTTTGCATCCCAATCGCTTGGCATCATTTACCAATCGATTGCCACTTTTGAGAGCCCAATCGATTATCCTTAACCCAATCGATTGCTATCCTAATCGATCGGATGTTTTACCAATCGATTGCCTTGCTGCCGACTTTGATCAATGACGTGGCAAATACCAATCGATTGGCACTTGGTACCAATCGATTGAGAGTAGCTGGACTTGGCCACCTCGTTTGCTTTGCGTGGTTGTGATTGTTTCCCCCTCCCTATATATACCCTCTCCCTTATACATATATTTTTTTGCTGTGTGTGTTTGAGAGAGAGTGAGAGTTATATACTCTCATATATATATATATACACACATATTGTATATATATATACACTTACACACACACTCTCGGGTAAGAGAGAGAGGAAGAAGAAGAAGAAGAAGAGGAGACTAGAAAGAGAAAGAAAAGACAGACAGAGAGAGCAAAGGAGAAGAGAGAGAGATAACTCATCATAGCCGCCGCAGCGGAGCTCGGGACGCCGTCACTGGACCGCCGCAGAGAGGTGAGTTTCATTAACTCACTCAAGGGATGATTTTTGAGATGTTTGTATGTGTTTAATAACGTGTATGAAAGAGAGAAGAACCCCCAACGTTTTTATATTAAAAACCAGCAGTTTTTGAGGAAGAAGACAGAGTCCAATCGATTGCCATTGGATCCAATCGATTGGATAATTTCCCAATCGATTGCCATGAATCTTAATCGATTGCTATCCCAATCGATTGCTATTTTGCCCAATCGATTGACATTGTTTCCAATCGATTGCCATGTTTGGTCAATCGATTGGATATGAGTAGAATGTTATTTGTATGTTATTATATATCAGACTTGTTAATAGTTGTACCCTATATGTTATTGTGATATGCGGATAAGATATATATGTGCCATGTCAGGACTAGACTCACATGCAGTGATCGTTAATATTACAAGATGAATTATTCTATGTTAACTATCGATATGAGATGAACTGTTTATTAGTAATAACTGCCATATGTTCTATTGTTAAACTGTATAGTAGAACGGAACACAACTGCATGTTAATAATCAGTAATGAATTGATATGATGAATACAGAGCATGTGGAAAATTCTTGTATCTAGAGTAATGCATTTCACGACATGTGGTCAGCATACATGGGATAGTGATGTGAAGAGATAAGGGAATATGATGAGAAATGGGATATGTGACTTATGTGGGATATGAGATATGTGTATTTGGGATCCGTGGGATCAACGGCTGACGAGTCGGGTGGACGTGGGATGGTTAGAGTTCCTAGTGCGCCTCTCGTTGTTGAAGACGTCCAGTGATGCGTATGCACTGTTGAAGACATCCAGTGTACCGTTGACGATTACGTCTGGCTAGTGCTCTAATGTATTCTCAGCTATGTAGACAACCAGTGAGGGTATACACATCGTTGAAGACGTCTGATGTGCCGTTCTATTGTTTACAGATAGGTGGTACCATGTATATGACCGGTAACCCTATCAAGGGATTGTGGGACCTACTTCCTAGTCGGGTGATTCCGATTGGCATTATTGTATCGACGAATGGTTACAGAGATGCATATGAGTATGAATATGAGTATGAATATGGTGAATGGATACGGAAATGGATATGAATATGAGAATGGTTAGTAAAGATGATGTTTAGTCGTGGATTCAGCATCCCAACGTAAAGGTAGATACATGGGTGGTTACATGGGTTACATGCATGGATTTGCTAAATACGTGATGAGATATTTATACCATGATCTTAATTATTGTTTTCATTTAATATGTTTCCTGCTATCATTGAATTCATGTCTAGTTTCATGAGACCTCTGCTATGTCCGTGAGTGACTTCATTGTTAAAGAGATTAACCGCATTTTAAGATGCTGAACAATAATGGTGATGAGTGTTGTTTAGTGTACTCATTCAGCTTTGTATCCAAAGATGATGGCGTTTGTGCCCTGGACATTCTGATGTCTAGAGCTTGGCAGGTCTTGAGGACGGAGACTAATGTTCCGCTGGACTTGGAGTTGAAGGCTTGAAGATGAAGGCGTGCTGCTTTGTAATAGTTAGTTTGTATATCTGTTGTACTCCTGTTAATTATTGTTATATGCCTCAGACTATAAGCATGTTGTTGTAATAGTTTTAGTAAACTTTTATAATTGGTACTTGGGCATCTGTTGCTTCCAAACCTGTTATAGTTTCCGCTGTAGCCTCTAATTACGTTAATAAGATATGTTCTATGAATAGCATCCTCCCTATTGTTGTGTTTGTTGGTTTGAGTAGATGACAATACAGTTATTCACCCGTCATTCTCGATGGACCCATAAAGGAAATTTATTTTTCTCTATTTATGCTGCTCTGGGGCGTGACATGATTTTTGGTATCCGAGCCTAGATTTCAGTTGTTAACCGCTTGTCTTTTGTGATTAGAACTCGAGCTTTAAGTTAATGTCAATAGCATGAGGATTAGCTGAGATGAGATAAAACTATTATCTTGTCACGTAGACAAGAGGTTAGAAGAATCCATATGAGGATGTTTTGTTAGAAGGTAGTAACTGTTGGAGCCAAAAAGAAATCTTTACAATTGTTAGTACCTGAATTCTTAAAGAACAAGGCATCTAGAGTTAGTTGTGGTTGTGGAGATCATAAATATAGAACTGTTGGATTTTAGACACTGACGAATTCCTGAGCGGTCTCGGAACATTCGGTATGACCTAGAAATAGAAAGAGGTTCAGGATAAGATTCTTGTTACCTTGAGCCACATGTTAGTTGAGTGGTCTCACATGTTAGTTGAGCAGTATTCGTAGTCTGGAACTTGAGGATAGAAATAGAATGTTTAGATTTGACGTTATGCTTAGAACTTGTCGTTTCGCAACCTTTGTTTGAGCATAGATACCTTTGAGCATACCTGGTAGGTAAACTGACCTCTGTGGTTAATATTATTATTTATGTCAGGTATTCGTATTGCTTGATGTGATCGTATTATATGGTGGTATCGTATATTTACCACATGTTCTTGCTTGAGCTGTAAGATAGAATGCGTCTAACCGAATAGATTTTCATTTGTAGGTAGCGACACTGAACACTACCAGCACTCGTTATGGTTAGAACGACTCGAGGGAACCCGGGCCAGCTGGATGGAGTACCTGAATTAGTACCTCCTGAGATCGATCCCACAGGAATGGTCGGAGTTTTCATTCGTCGTATGGAACAAGTTATCAATCGTGCTGATCGTGTCATCTGCAATGAAGTACCAATACGTCAAATGAGAGTCAAGTTGTTAAAGGAATTTCGTGCTCTTCAACCAGAGCCCTTTATCAGATTAACGGGAGCATGGCAAGCTGAGCAATGGATTCGCTAGATAGTATTGATATTTGAGACACTTGAATGTACTGAAACTAAGAAAAGACATTTGGCCGTATTTCAACTGACGTTCTCAGCAGCAGATTGGTGGGACGCAGTAAAAGCTACGACAGGTGAAGAAGCTGTAGGAAGAATCACTTGGGAATCATTCAAGACCTGATTTCTAGAAAAGTACTTCCCAGAATCTGAGAAGAACAAAAGGGAAATGGATTTCATATAATTAATCCAAGGTAGTATTACAATACCAGAATATACAACTCAATTAGAGAGACTATCATGATTTGCACCGCTTATGATCGATACCCCAAGAAGCAAGATCAAAAGATATCATTAGGGACTAGTTCCACATATCCGTCATATGGCTATAGGACATTTAGATCAATCTTTCGAAGCTCTGGTTGAAATGGCAACAAAATTGGAAGACGACACTCAGATTAGTGAATGGCAACGATCTGATCTAACATTTCCAGAGTACGATCAGTTTCTCCTAACGGATCAGAGAGGAAGGGACAGTCAGGTTGTGTTGGCAGCTAACAAAGTTCAAAAAGAAAACACAGTGAGAAGTTATATGGGCAACCGCCAGAAGCGTAAGAGATTGGGGAACAACAAGAAAGAATCCAAATCACTGGTGACTCCAACACAACACAAAGAACGAGATATCTACTACAATTGTGGAGTACTAGGACATCATTCTCAAGAATGTAGAGCGTTAAGGAAATCTAATCAACGAGGAGTATAGTGTTTTAACTGCGGTAAAGTTGGTCATGTCCATAAGTTTTGTCCAGAACTAGAGATGCAACACAATGTTCCGTCATGACAAGTATCACGAGGGTAGACCCACTGAACAAGTAATGGATCTCGACTTAGACAAGAACGATAGACAGAAAGTACAACCCTCATTACCTGCATTTTGTATTACCTTATGATCCCGATATGCATGAAGTTTAGCATTTATTTGATTGATTATAAGAGGATTAGCCTACACCGTAATTTGTGGATACCTGAACAATTCGTTTAACACTGATCGACAGTAGTTATCCAAGTATAGATATAACATCAATTGCATCCCATATAACATCCATTGCATCCCCATAAGACATCAATTGCATCCCTATTTGACATCAATTGCCTCCCTAAACGAAAGACTGTGTCAACCGTTGGTAAGATGGATAGAGACTAGAGATGAGGAATCTCAATTTCCTTGAGACGCAGACTTGACAAGAAACGACAAACTAGAAGATTTCAAGTCTACAGGAGAGGATACTAATGACGCAGAGACGATACCAGAATTACAACGAGTACCACGAAAGATTGCTTTTTGACACCGAGTTCCTGTTGCTTTTATCCTTTCGAAATGTTATACAGTAGATCGACTCACAGAATTAGTATACAACATTGTCTAACTTGTTTAATTAGTACGTGGAAGCAGAATGAGTATTTAAAAGGTGGTACGACCTCGAAGAGATGATTATATCAATAGAACATGGGAATTTGGAGACATATGAGGAAGTTTAAATCACCAACTATGATGTCGGAGTCAAAATGCTTTTAGGTCAACACATTGAAGGATAACAACAACCAAGGAGTTAATAAAGATGTCACAGAACATTGTGTACAACAAGAGACCGACTAAGGACGCTGACAATCATAACCATGAGTCCAGAGATGGGAGACAGCCAACTGTTGATACAGTAGAAACATCATTAGCACAGTTTGAAGCATCATTGAAGACGTGAGTAGACGACAACGCTTTGCTACAACTTAGATGAGATTAGAACACTTGATCAATAGAACCCTCACACCGTAGAGTTTGACTGGAGGGAGGAACCTCATATGTTTGGAGACGAGCCATTTTCAGATTTGTAAGATGATTAGATTGTGCTACCTAGAACTTTTTCGAAGTTCAACATACGAATTTCATATCTCTTGAATCCTGAGGATTGGTAGTTGTCACCCTAGTATTGGTAGATCAGTGATATCTTTATATCGCGTGTCTAGAACTTTAACCCGTTGGCCGCTAATGTAATCGTTTACGTAAAATGAGAACTAGAGCATTTTTAGAGTCTGTCTTCCGAGATGGATTTCTTTTTGGTAATAGGGGTTGCTGCTTCAGATTTCGAGGACGAAATCTTTTGATGAGTGGTGGATGATGTAATACCCCGTAATCTCAGGTATATATATATCCTTAGTACTTTTCCTAGCCTTTGGGTAAGTTTGCATCCCAATCGATTGACATCATTTACCAATCGATTGCCACTTTTGAGATCCTAATCGATTGCCCTTAACCCAATCGATTGCTATCCCAATCAATTGGATGTTTTACCAATCAATTGCCTTGCTGCCGACTTTGATCAATGACGTGGCAAATACCAATCGATTGGCACCTGGTACCAATCGATTGAGAGTAGCTAGACTTGGGCACCTATTTTGTTTTGCGTGGTTATGATTGTTTCCCCCTCCCTATATATACCCTCTCCCTTATACATATATATTTTTGCTCTGTGTGTGTTTGAGAGAGAGTGAGAGTTATATACTCTCATATATATATACACACATATTGTATATATATATACACTTACACACACACTCTCGGGTAAGAGAGAGAGAGGAAGAAGAAGAAGAAGAAGAGAAGAAGAAGAAGAAGAAGAAGAAGAAGAAGAAGAAGAGACCAGAGAGAGAAATAAGAGACAGATAGAGAGAGGAGAGGAGAAGAGAGAGAGAGAACTCACCATAGCCGCCACCGCGGAGCTCGGGATGCCGTCACCGGACCGCCGGAGAGAGGTGAGTTTTATTAACTCACTCAAGGGATAAAATTTGAACTGTTTGTATGTGTTTAATAACGTGTATGAAAGAGAGAAGAACCCCCAACGTTTTTATATAAAAAAAAAACCAGCAGTTTTGAGGAAGAAGACAGAGTCCAATCGATTGGATAATTTCCCAATCGATTGCCATTGGATCCAATCGATCGGATAATTTCCCAATTGATTGCCATGAATCTCAATCGATTGCTATCGCAATCGATTGCTATTTTGCCCAATTGATTGACATTGTTTCCAATCGATTGCCATGTTTGGTCAATCGATTGGATATGAGCAGAATGTTATTTGTATGTTATGATATATCAGACTTGTTAATAGTCGTACCCTATGTGTTATTGCGATATGCGGATAAGATATATATGTGCCATATCAGGACTAGACTCACATGCAGTGATCGTTAATATTACAAGATGAATTATTCTATGTTAACTATCGATATGAGATGAACTGTTTATTGGTAATAACTGCCATATGTTCTATTGTTAAACTGTATAGTAGAACGGAACAAAACTGCATGTTAATAATCAGTAATGAATTGATATGATGAATACAGAGCATGTGGAAATTCTTGTATCTAGAGTAATGCATTTCACGACATGTGGTCAGCATACATGGGATAGTGATGTGAAGAGATAAGGGAATATGATGAGAAATGGGATATGTGACTTATGTGGGATATGAGATATGTGTATTTGGGATCCTTGGGATCAACGGCTGACAAGTCGGGTGGACGTGGGATGGTTAGAGTTCCTAGTGCGCCTCTCGTTGTTGAAGACGTCCAGTGATGCGTATGCACTGTTGAAGACATCCAGTGTACCATTGACGATTACGTCTGGCTAGTGCTCTAATGTATTCTCAGTTGTGTAGACGACCAGTGAGGGTATACACATCATTGAAGACGTCCGATGTGCCGTTCTATTATTTACAGATAGGTGGTACCATGTATATGACCGGTAACCCTATCAAGGGATTGTGGGACCTACTTCCTAGTCGGGTGATTCCGATTGGCATTATTGTATCGACGAATGGTTACAGAGATGCATATGAGTATGAATATGAGTATGAATATGGTGAATGGATACGGAAATGGATATGAATATGAGAATGATTAGTAAAGATGATGTTCATTCGTGGATTCAGCATCCCAACATAAAGGTAGATGCATGGGTGGTTACATGGGTTACATGCATGGATTTGGTAAATACGTGATGAGATATTTATACCATGATCTTAATTATTGTTTTCATTTAATATGTTTCCTGCTATCATTGAATTCATGTACAGTTTCATGAGACCTCTGCTATGTCCGTGAGTGACTTCATTGTTAAAGAGATTAACCGCATTTTAAGATGCTGAACAATAACGGTGATGAGTGTTGTTTAGTGTACTCAGTCAACTTTGTATCCAAAGCTGATGGCGTTTGTGCCCTGGACATTCTAATGTGTAGAGCTTGGCAGGTCTTGAGGATGGAGATTGATGTTCCGCCGGACTTGGAGTTGAAGGCTTGAAGATGAAGGCGTGCTGCTTTGTAATAGTTAGTTTGTATATCTGTTGTACTTCTGTTAATTATTGTTATATTCCTCAGACTATAAGCCAGCTGTTGTAATAGTTTTAGTAAACTTTTATAATTGGTACTTGGGCATCTGTTGCTTCCAAACCTTTTATCGTTTCCGCTGTAGCCTCTGATTACGTTAATAAGATATGTTTTATGAATAGTATCCTCCCTATTGTTGTGTTTGTTGGTTTGAGTAGATGACAATACGGTTATTCACCCATCATTCCCGATGGACCCATAAAGGAAATTTATTTTTCTCTATTTATGTTGCTCCGGGGCGTGAGATACAGAAACACCCCTGTGGTTAGGCTTTTTATCAAATGCCCCCCTATACTTATAAATTTTATCACTAATACGCCCTGTGGTTTGTACTAAAGTGAAACAGTCACTTTTTCCGTTAAAGTTAACGGAAAATTGATAAAAGTACAAAATTACCCCTATTACATGCTAATAATAACACCCTTATATGCTTAAATATTTATTTAGGCATAAGTGGTACATTATTATATTATTTTGATATTACATTTGTTGTTAAAAACCATTATGTGGTCACTTAGGAGTACCTTTGTGAGAGCGAATTTGACACACACACAAAAAAAAATTTTGGGGATAATTTTTTTTAGATCTTAGTACATCACTACACTGGATTTCACTGTGTGTGTGGTGGTCAAGAGTAGTTTTTAAAAAAAACTAACATATCACCAAGATTGTGTGTGTTTAAGAGTAGACAAAAAAAAATAAATAAAAAAAATAATATATCGCCAAGACTGAGTGTGTGTGTGTGTGTCCAAGGGTAGATCAAAAATAAAATAAAAAATTAAATAAATTTGCTCTCATGAATGTACCTCAAAGTGACTACAGAATGATTTCTAACAACAAATATAATATCAAAATAATATAATAGTATACCACATATGCCTAAATAAACATTTAAGCATATAAGGGTGTTCTTATTAGCATGTAATAGGTGTAATTTCATATTTTTACCCATTTTCTGTTAACTTTAACGGAAAAAGTGACTATTTCACTTTAGTCCAGACCACAGGGGGTATTAGTGATAAAATTTAAATTATAGGGGGCTAATTGATAAATGGCCTAAACACAGGGGATGTTTCTGTAATTAACCCAAAAAATGAACTCTTCTTCTTTATCCCTTTAATATACATGTTACACATATAGATGATTGAAAAATCCACGTGAGGTCAATTGAAAAAACCAGAGTTGTGATTGTACTAAAACTTTAAAATAATATTGAATTTGCAATTATGAAAACAAAATTTCAAAGATTTTAAATCATCAATGTGTAAATTACTCTTTTGTAGGTGTAGACACCCCAATTTTGACCAGACGTCAAATTTAGGAGAGTGTCACCTCCAAGTCCGATGATGATAAGAACCGAAAGATTTGAAGTATTCCAAGCTCCTAAGAAAGTCTCTAAAACGCGTTAAAATTTCACAGAAAGAGGAAAAATACCAGGTATTTAGGGGAATTCAGGAAAAAGACATGATTTTTGGAAAGTATCTTCAAAAATAATTTGTTTCAAAAAGAGAAAAGACCTAAAAAGGGGAATCTCACCGAAACACGGCACACGGCGGTTTTCCGCGGCACTCCATGAGTGCCGCGCGGTAGTCAGAGAGTGCCGCTGCGGCATTCTCCGAGTGCCGCCTCAGATTTCTGACTGCCGTTCACTTTTTAAGTCTGTATTTTGCAGTGCAATACGTATGCGTATGCAGATAAGAACAAAAAACTGATAAAGTAAGACTGACAAAAACGCGGCAATCAATTAAATGCCGCGGCAGTTGATGAGAGCCGCACGGCACTCACGAAGTGCCGCAACGGCGGTTGTTGAGTGCCGTTACGGCATTCACGGACTGCCGCGGCAGGTTTCTGACTGCCGCGCTGGGCAGCAGTCTGCTCAATTTCATAAAGTACGTTTTGTACCACCAAATGGGAGAATTATACCTGTTTTTTTGCTCCGAAATTCACCAAAAATACCTGTTAATTTTGCCTATAAATGAAGAGGTATCTTCATTGAAAAGAAGGGGGAAGAACATACAAAAAAACTTCCATTACACCTATATTTTAGAGAGAAAAGAGAGAGTTTTGGAGAGTTTTTGAAGGAGAGTTTGGAAAATCTTCAAAGAAAAGAAAACCTTGAGGATAATTTGGAGGTGACCCTCTCAACCTAGATTATTAGTTTACTCTTTTTCCTCTTGCAATCTCTAAATCTTAGGACATTTCATCATTCTTCTTTGTTTTAAACTTAGTAGTCCTTTTGTTCCCAATACTTTTTTTTTTTTTTTGTCTATTTTCTTCTCTTGAAGGTCTTGGAGATCTTCAATATCTCTATTGATCTCTTGAGCATGATCCCTTGAATCTCATATAAGCTCATGCTCTATATGAAAGTCAAAACTCGATCATCACTTTATTTTACATAGATAGGATCCAAGTCCATGCTCATGACATGGATCCTCTAAACTTGGTGTCTCATGGAATCCTTTTCATATTCCTTTGAAAACTATCAAGTATTAGTTGCATCTTCATCTCCGATGACCATCAAATGGTAGGAGAAGTGATTTGGTGTAACCCAATTCCAGGATTTAATAGTTGGGGCCACCAAATGAAAGTTGAACTTGACAAATAAAAACAGTGAGCTCACCAACTGTTTTTGATCAAAGATTTTTAGTTCGAAATCCAACCGTTGAAATCAAGTGAAACCAACGGGAAAGTGTCAATAACACATTGTTCTACCACTGTAATTTTTGTTTTTAGATGATTTCGTATTTAGGATGGTTTGATCATGAGTTTTGTGAAGAAACAACAATCTGTCCAGATTTTCATAATAGTTTCAGAACAGTGAAACGTTTTTGAAACTGGTAAATCAGAGTTTTAATAAGGTGTTTGTGACCCAAAATAAATTTTCCCATGTAGTTTAATGTGTTAAGAAAACCCCCTAAAAAGAATGAAGCATTTCCCATTTTTTTTTACTATTTTTAGAAAATCATACAAGATCTCTGGACGGAGAGTTGCAAAGTCCTGAGTGAGGTATAGTATTTTCAGTATTCCCGGAGATCTAACCGTTGAAACCTCGATTTTCTTTTTGGGTTAGAAACTAGACTCACAGAGGCATAACATATCCAAAAATCATTAAGATCTAACCGTTGAAAGTATTTTATTCCTATTTTTGAACGACGGCTTTGCTCTTTGTAATTTATAAAAAACTGCTCATATTTTCTTTGCCTAATCTTGTTTGTTCCAAACCAAATGGTCTCTTAATGTCTTGAAATCCCAAATCATGTTTTGAATAATAATCTAGCTTAAACCCGGAGGCTTAGTGATTCAAATTAGTAAATAAATTCATATCTCGTTCTTGTTCATAATCATTCATCCGTTCATATATATTGATGCTTATAGTTAGAACTAGTTCTCGGATAAAGCTTGGATTTAGTCGGATCTAATTGAACTTGACTTAGGACTAATTATTCTTTGATATTCTTGTCTAAGGCATGTGTACTAATCTCTTGTTTTGTAGCGCTATTAAGGTACGATTTCTAAATCCCTCTCTAGTTTATTAACTTCCTTGATTTTATTTGATTTTCGACTTTATGCGCGACACCTTAGGGTTAGGATTTGTCTTATATGTATATATGGATTAGAGACTCCTTTCTTAGGTTTTATTTAATCGCATGTATCGCACGTTTAATATTCGCGGCCGGATCCCGGGTAAGCTCTCTTGTTCCCTATTGCACATCATATTGCTTGCTACTTGACATATGTGGTTTATGAATGATATTTTTGTCATTAGCAATTTTACACCCTTTGGACATGCTTTTGTAATGTATATATGTATATATGTATTAGTTGAGGGCATGCTTAGATTAATAAATTTGATTAAAAGGATGTTGAGTAGAGGCCTATCGCAAGATAGGATGAGAGAGGGTGTTTTAGTCCGAAGGGCTCCTTCCTCTCTCATTCCATAATCCCCGGACCTAGTTAATCTTTGGTTTCGCAAAAGATCAGTTTCCTTTAAATGGTTTCTTAATTTTCCCCTTGTTAAAAAAATTAAGTGGCGACTCATTTGTTTGTTTTGGAATTAAAATTTGAAAAAGATTTTAAAATAAGAAAAGCTGTGGGTAAGTCAAACCTGCGATATCCACAATCTGGCGACTCTGCTGGGGATCGAACCCAGAATCTCTGGTTTCGCAGACCAGAATTCTGATTTTGGGTTCACTCGAGGATTAGACTTGAAAAATATCCTTTTAATCGAATTAATTAATCTTTGTGTGCCTGTTGCATTTCACTTGCATGTCCAGCCAGTCGATTGCACAGAACTATGACCTTGGAGGCTCGGGGCAACCCGGTCGGTCAAGTCATCATGGGACTGTGTGATCACCCTTGATCTCGTACCATGATTTGGTATATTAAGCATCCTATCGGGTGTGTGTCAAGGGTCCCTTATTTGACCAAAACCCAGCCGTTGCAAGGTAGTTTCTATAGAACCTTTCAAAATCTTAGGGAATCAATTCTTGATTAGGGCTATGTGCTAGGGAGTTTTGTATGCCCGAAGGGGATTATTTGAGATGATAATGATACTTGCTTGATGAAAAATGTATAACCCCTTAATCACTTTTAGCAATTCCTTCTCATTTGGGAATATGCTGAATCTTGGTTATAGGGTTATATTTCTTATATCATGTTAGCTAAGCATCATTGACCTTGTATGTATCCAAATTCATGAAAAGTACGGTGATAATCCGATCATGTGATCCTTCTACCCAAAGAATTTTTTTTGAAAGCAAATGGATTTTTTTTGTAATCTTTATCCCAAAGTTTTCAATTGCTCTTTCAAGTTCACTTTTGATCAAAACCCCAAACTAATCTTTGAGAATTGTTTTCGGAAGAAACGATCTTCAAATGAATTTCAAAGCAAAATTTCAATCCAATCATCGTTATCAAGAAACATTTTCACATCCTCATTTTTAATAAAAGATTCAAAATCCTTGAGAGTTGTTTTTGAAAAATCTCATCATTTAATACTTTTTCGAAACTTTTGAAATATCCAACCTTTGGGAGGGTAAAGAGGGTCACGATGAAAGGGGAAATTAGCGCACTCAACATGAATGAGGATTTTATGTGTTTATATGCTTATGTGTTAGGATTAGGATTTTCTTCTTTTTTGGCATATAAAGTAGGCACACACACACACATGCATTACATCCGCATGATGCATAAAATTAAAGTCTTCCTCGAATAAAAGTAAAAAGGTTTTTCTAAAAAGAAATTTTCAAAATTCATTGTAGGAGCAAAAATAGCAAACCAAGGGTGGTTTAGAGATCCTGCGGCAAGGTTAGTGAGAAGAGGACACGCTAACATGGCCGAAGAAAGAAACAATGAGGAGATGACCGGATTAAGGACATTAGTTGAGCAGCAAGCAGAACAGATGAGAAGACAAGCCGAGAATATGAACCGCATGATGGGAATGATAGAGGAACTGAATCGCCGACCGCCGCCGCATGTAATTCCACCCATTATAGACCCGCCTATGGAAGAGGAGACGGAGATTGGTTCGACGATCAGGGGGGACAATGGAACGATGCACTGAGAACCAACAGAGACAGAGAGAAAGATGAGAAGGAGAAGCTGCTGACCGAGAAGATAGAAAAGTTGGAAAGGGTAATGCGCAAGGCTCAAGGGGTGGATACCTATCTGATGGAACTGGAAGGGTTGTACGACGGAGTCCATGAGACGCTGCCGGCCGGTTTCAAAATGCCCGTCTTTGATAAATTTGATGGCACAGGCAATCCCCGCAGTCATGTCCGAATGTGCATAGGAGCTTTTCAGCCTAGTGGACTGAGCACTACCATGATGGCTGTCCTTTTTCAACAAACCTTAACAGGAGCTGCTTTGTCATGGTACCTTACACTTGAGCCAAGCAAGACCAGAGTATGGGAAGAAGTGATTAAAGCATTCGTGGCGCAGTACGAATACAACCAGGACTTGGATGTTACTGTCCGAGATTTGGAAACGACCAGGCAAGGGAACAAGGAATCATTTGCCGAGTACTTAAGCCGATGGAGAGGGAAAGCTGCAAAAATGGTGCAAAGGCCATCCGAAAAGGACCAAATCCGAATGCTGATGAAAAATCTACAGCCCGTTTACCAAGAGAAGATGAGATTTCAGTCAATCAACACCTTTGCTGAGGTGTTCGATGTAGGGACGAGGATCGAAGATGCAATTCAAGAAGGAACAATCAAGAAGGAAGAACCGCAGAACCGATATCGGAGGCCCAGTTATGGATCAAGTGGGGGACACTCAGGGGGTCACTCTGGCCCCACCGATGTCAACGCGCTTAGTGAGCCGGAGAGGAAATTCGATATCACCAAAAGTCATTCAAGAGGAGGGGAGGATAAGCCAATGAGGAAGTTTTCAGACTTGGGGGTATCATTATCAACCGCCCTCGATAGGCTGTTAGCAAAAGGGCATCTCCGTCAGCTGGAACCTCGACCACCGCCGAGTCCACTCCCACCGTACTTCAAAGGAGATCTCTACTGCAAGTATCATCAACAAAAGGGCCACTCAACTGATCGGTGCATGAGGTTAAGGCATGACATACAAGACCTCATTGACAACAAAGTGATATCCGAGCCACCTGTCAAGGCCCCCAATGTCACCAAGAATCCACTGCCAAACCATCGTGCTGTACCACCGCCACGAGGCCTGTACTTCTTAGGAGTGGGAGAAACAACATTTGATCCGTCCGAGCTAATCACGAAGGTTGGGGAACCAAAAAAGTTTTATCAGTTACCAGAAAATCCGGAAATCTGTATGATTGGAAGCCAGCCAGGGATATGGGAAAAAGAAGCAACGGGACAATCAGATTGGTGGGTTCAAGGAACCAATGATCGTAACATAGACCAAGTGGGGGAAGATGACCTGTGGTATCAAAGCGACGAGGAGGCAAAGGAGGGCTCAAAGATCGTTTCAGAAGTCGACAATATTTGGGCAAGAGAGGAGATAGATCATCTGACCCGGTCTGGCAGACACTTCAAACCGAACGAACTAGAGGAAGATCACCCGGGGAGGGATCAGGACAAAGGAAAGGGGAAGGTGAATGAAGAAGAAGAAGAGGATAGAGTCCTCAAGCAAATGAAGAAGACTCAGGCTAACATCACTGTCTGGGGGTTGCTGATTGCCTCCAAACGTCATAGGCAGGCAGTCCTAGACGCTTTGAACCAAGCTGACGTGTCCATCGATACCACTCCGGAGGACCTCGTGGGGCTGATCAGCAAAATTCCAACCTCGGCTATTACTTTCTCCTCAAACGACTTACCTCCGGGAGGACCCATGCTCAATAAGCCTTTGTACGTTACTGTTGAATGTTTGGGGAATACCGTGCCTGCTTGTCTCGTTGACAACGGGTCTGCTCTTAATGTGTGTCCCTTCCGTACAGCCAAGAGAATGGGCTTGGATGAATCCTCTTTTGTGCCGTCTCAGCAAAAGGTCCGGGCATATGATAACACCCAAAGGGCAGTCATGGGCATCATTTTTCTTAACCTCGCTATCGGGTCAATGGATAAAGAAGCCGAGTTCCAAATCATTGATATCCCCGCTTCCTTCAACCTGCTGTTAGGGAGACCTTGGTTGGACAGTCTGGGTGCTATACCGTCAACAATCCATCAAAAGGTTAAGTATGTCTGGGAAAACAAAGTCTGTGATATCCTCGGGGACAGTTGGGTTCGTCCGTCCGAAGCATCGTCGAGTGCACCAGTTCTAGAATTACAGCTGCAAGAAGAAGAAGCGAAAATGGGAGGATTCGAATTTATCAGCGTAATAGAAGAAGGAAAGTCGAGGGAATTTCCGCCGCTTCAGTCCGATCAGCATGCTAGTCCAGTGATCGCAGGAATCATGAAAAAGATGGGTTTCTTTCCAGGATTGGGGTCGGGGAAGAACCTTCAAGGCCTGCCTGAGGCCCCAAAGATCCCTACTCAGACCCACACTCACGGTCTGGGGTACCAGCCAACGAAGAAGGAGCTAAGAGCCAAGAAGAAGGCCGTCAACACACCACTGGACCCTTACTCAAAGACTCTCAACGGGTATTTTGTGAAGGAGGGAGAAAGTTTCCCTTTCTGTGGCTTCCCAGAGCCATGGATGGACCAAAAGGACAAATGCATGAAGCCAGGGTTCGAGATCTTTTTCTCCCATGAAATTTCTGAGTACAAGGACCCATTTCTGCAAAAGCCCGAAAAGTCTGTTGCTACCAAGGACTGGATTGGTGCGCTGGACGATTCCGCCATGAACAATCTGTTGGGCGAAGGGAACACGGAGGTCGTAAAGGAAGATCCTGGGAAAGCCAAGGGCAAATACGTCGAGGGCATGGTGGAGGAAGCGTCTGAAAGCGAAGAAGATGGGAAAGGTCAGGAAAAGGCCGACAAAGGGAAAGCTGAGGAAGAGGAGATGGAAGAAGTCACCAAAACAGGAGAACCGGAAGAATGCTTCATTACTGACTTGGGAGGAGAGAGCAAGAAAGAGTGGGTTTTTGAGTCTAGCGATAGGTTCCCCCCACACCCAGAGTCTGTAATGGCCCAAGTGAGGCGTCTTTCAATTTCCATGTCTGTTGTAATCACTCCAAAGAAAATCAATGAAAACATGACTGATTCTGCCTACTCGAACACGCTTAATGAATGTGATGAATGTGATGATCATGAAATACCCATTGAACTGCAAAAACTAATTGAAAAAGAAAAATAATCTGCATGTAAAATCATTGAGGACACCCTAACAATTAATCTAGGAAATGAAAATGATCCTCAAAATGTCTTTATCGGCTCTACACTTAGCAATAAAGAAAGCAAAGAACTAATCAGTCTATTAAATGAATTCAAAGATGTTTTTGCATGGTCTTATAATGATATGCCAGGTATCGATCCAAAAATAGTCCAACACCACATCCCCCTCTTTCCCAATTCGAAACCCGTAAAACAAAAGTTGAGGCGAATGAGGCCAGAATGGGCACTTAAAGTGAAAGAGGAAGTTGAAAAGCAATTAAAAGCTGGATTCTTGATGGTCACCGAGTACCCTGAGTGGATTGCCAACATTGTACCTGTCCCAAAAAAGGATGGTCGTGTTAGGGTTTGCGTTGATTTTCGAGATTTAAACAAGGCAAGCCCTAAGGATGATTTCCCGCTGCCCCACATCGATGTATTGGTGGACAACACTGCAGGGCACGAGCTCCTATCTTTCATGGATGGGTTCTCTGGATATAACCAAATCCTCATGGCGCCCGAGGATAGGGAGAAAACCACTTTCATCACTTCATGGGGGACATATTGCTATAGGGTCATGCCATTCGGACTTAAGAATGCAGGCGCAACCTATCAAAGGGCTGCCACCACTTTGCTACATGATATGATCCACAAGGAAGTAGAGGTGTACGTGGACGATATGATTGTGAAATCCAAGGAGAGGGGAGGGCACCTTGAGGCCTTGAGAAAATTCTTTGAGAGATTGAGGGAGTTCAAAATGAGGCTAAATCCGCAAAAGTGCACATTCGGAGTCACCACCGGGAAGTTATTAGGTTTCCTCATTACTCAGAGGGGAATAGAGGTGGACCCCACCAAGATAAAAGCCATAACCGAAATGCAGCCACCGAAAAATGAGAAAGAACTGAGGGGATTTTTGGGGAGAATACAATTCATTAGCCGCTTCATTTCCAAACTCACCTTGACCTGCGACCCACTTTTTAAACTACTCAGAAAGGGAGAGAGATTCAAATGGGACACCCCGTGTCAACAAGCCTTCGACAAAATCAAAACCTACCTCCAGAACCCACCTGTCTTGTCACCACCTTCACTTGGGAGACCCCTGTTACTTTATCTCTCTGTATTCGAAGATTCAATGGGATGTATGTTGGCCCAAGAAGGAGAAGAGGGGCACGCAGAGAAAGCCATTTATTACCTGAGTAAGAGAATGGTCGGATATGAGTTAAAATATTCACCTTTGGAGAAAGCCTGTTGGGCCCTGGTTTGGTGTACGCGTCGCCTCCGCCACTATATGCTAGCCTTCCCTGTAATTCTGATATCCCGAATGGACCCATTAAAATACCTGTTCGAAAAACCTGTCTTGACCAGTAGGATTTCCCGTTGGACTATGATGCTGGCTGAGTTCGATATCAGGTATGTCGCCGCCAAGTCCGTAAAAGGAAGGGCTGTCGCCGAGTTTTTAGCCGACCTCGCTGTAGAATCTGAGGACAAGGGAGATTTCAAGTTCCCGGATGAAGGAATCATGGAGGTTAGGGAGGATTTGTGGAAGATGTACTTCGATGGAGCGGCCAACCAACTAGGATATGGAGTTGGAGTCATTCTCATAGCACCCGATGGGGTCCCTACCCCATTAGCCGTCAAACTCGAGTATAACTCAACCAACAACACCGCGGAGTACGAAGCATGCATAATTGGAATGGAGGCAGCCTTGGCTTTGAAAGTTAGAAAGATTGATGTATTCGGAGATTCCAACTTGATCATATCCCAGGTCCGGGGAGATTGGAGGGTTAAGCATGAGAAGTTGAGACCTTATCATGACTATCTAGAAAGCCTGAAGGCGCAATTTCAAAAGATTTCTTTTTACTACCTCCCCCGTGAAGAAAATCAACTAGCCGATTCTTTGGCGACCTTAGCCTCAATGATCCAAATCCCTTCCAAAATCGCCATGATCCCGCTGTCCATAGAAGTAAGGAACCAACCGTCATTTGAAATGATCGCGGCCATAGAAGGAGACGACGAAGTGCCGTGGTATGAGGATGTTTGGAAATTCATCAGAGAAGGGGAATACCCCGAGGGAGCCTCAGAAAAGGACAAGAAGGCAATTCGACGATTTGCTGCTCAATTTGTGATCTACGCAGATAAGCTATGGAAGAAATCCTACACCGGGTATAATTTGGAATGCCTATATGGGAAGGAAGCTAAGAGAATGATGGAGGAAATACATGAGGGAGTATGTGGACCCCACATGAACGGGCACATGCTGGCAAAGAAGATCATCCGGCAAGGGTACTATTGGACGACCTTGGACAAAGACTGTTGCGAATATGTTAGAAGGTGTCACAAGTGTCAGATTCATGCAAATCTGATGCATACCCCACCGTCACAACTCTACAGCATGACCACCCCTTGGCCATTTTCTGTGTGGGGAATCGATATCATTGGCGAGATAGTCCCAAAGGCTTCCAATGGGCACCGTTACATAATCGTGGCAATCGATTATTTTACCAAATGGGTAGAGGCAGCCTCATACGCGACCTTAAAAGCCAAAGATGTGGTGAATTTCATCGAGAAGAACATAATCTGCAGGTATGGGGTCCCTAATGAATTCATCTCCGATCACGACAGTCATTTTCAGGGAGAAGTCATCCCGCTCTTGGAAAAATATAAGATCACCCGTCATCAATCATCCCCGTATAGGCCTCAGACGAACGGGGCAGTGGAAGCAGCGAACAAAAATGTCAAAGCCATCTTGGGAAAAACGACAGATACATACAAGGATTGGCACGAGAAGCTGCCATTCGCTTTATGGGGATATCGGACCTCAGTAAGAACTTCAACGGGGGCCACACCATATTCGTTAGTATACGGGATGGAAGCTGTCCTTCCAGTCGAAGTGGAAATACCCTCTCTCAGGGTTTTGGCGGAATGCGAGGTCACCGAATTAGAATGGATACGGGGAAGGTATGAGGAGTTGATGCTGCTCGATGAAAAGAGGTTGACCGCGATAAACCATACTCGGGGGTACCAGAAGAGGATAGCGCGTGCTTTCAACAAAAAGGTTCGCCCAAGGAAGCTTGCTGAGGGTGACCTGGTCCTCAAAGAACTAAAAGTGCCCGTTTATGACCCCAGAGGAAAATTCAAACCAACTGGGTCGGACCATACATCATTAAGACCCTCCTCTCCGGAGGAGCGGCTTATCTCATGGACCTGGACGGGGTTGAATTTAAACAGCCGATTAACCTCGATCGCCTCAAGAAATACTTTGCTTGAAACCATTTTCTTTCAAAGCCTCCTACCTCGATGAACTACGCTTGACCTGATTCCCGCTAGGGGATACGTAGGCAACCCACTCGGTTCGGTCATTAATAATTGCCCAAAAAGGCGCTCTTCGTCAAAACCTCAAAACCAAACTACTGCAGGCCTGATACCCATTTTAGGATAAATAGGCGGGCCCGCAAAAAGGCCTTCGGCCCATGAAAAACAGCAACAACTGTGCCAAACTAGGGGCAAACTGGCGTTTGCCCAGAATCACTTCGAAGCCCTAAAACCAGGGGCAAACTTCGTTTGCTAGCCAAAAGACCCAGATACAAAACCATCCTTCAGGTCACCTGGCCGTCAAAATAAGTACTATAAAGGAACAAATGAAAATTCATGAAATAGAATGAGTAGAAAGCAAAACAGCAAAGTAAGGAGCCAAGTAAAGACATTGAAAGGAGAATTCTTCATGAAAGATTAATCGAAAGGCTGAACACTTTGATTAAACATGCTAGAAATTTTCCTAGAGATAACAACATTTCTTGAAGTAAAAAAAAAAAAAAAAAAAAAAAAAAAAATCGCATTCGGAAAGCATGAAAAGAGTAGGCAGGGTCTGTCAGAAAGTTTCGTAAAATGGCAAGCTTTTCCCTGTTTTTGTCTACTTTATTATGCATGTGTCTGTCAAGCTCGCCTCGCAACCAAGGCCTGGATCTCTAGAAGATACTGGGTAGTAGGCACAGTCGGAGCAGGAACCCTCGGGAACGGAGCAGCAATCCTGCTATGCCAAGCCTCAAGAAAAGCCTTCACAATAGGTGGACGCAGAGAAGAACCCCTGATGAAGTCAGCAGTCACAGATTCAGTAACATCCTGCAAAAGTCCGAACTGGCGGACCACTCGACCGGGAATGTAGAAGGTAGTGGCACTCAAGCCCGGCAGCCAGATGCCAGGTCGCCCAGGAAGACGTACAGCAACAGAACGAGGAGTCCACTGAGGGCAAATCCAACAAATATCACTAGAAGAAAGGCCCTGGAGCCAAACGAGCCACGCGTCGGCAGAATGAAATAAGCGATGGACCTCCATACGGTCATAAGAGAGTGGCTCGCGAAGATGCGAAGGGTGAATAAAGAGGTCGAGGCGTTCCATGAGCCAAACCTGCAAGACGAAGGGTGCCCCGGTAGATAACATGGCCCCGTTAACATGGGCACGGCTCAATCCGATCAAAGTTTCGCCAAGAACCAGCATAACAGCACTTTTCATCTCCCTCAAACCACAGGCAATGGGTATGAGAATGTCAGAAGATGACTGGAATAGGAAGTAAGAGAGCATGGAAATTGATAAGGCACTACGCCGGATGATCTGATACTCACCATCATAAGGGTCCCCTATGGGAGCATAAACAGAAGAAAGGTGCTCAAAGTCGACCTGCCCATCATGAACAAAAGAACCTGCCGCATTTCGAGATATGTGGAGAAGAGTGGTTAAGTCCCGGACATACCCAGCCTGAATTAGAGGAACCACCAATTCAGTAGAGGGATCAGTGTGCAAAATGGCGCTGAATTCCTCGAACAGAGGACAAATCTCCTGAAAGCCAAAACGGAAGACGTTGAGAGCAGGGTCCCAACACTGAATAGCAGCTCGAAGTAAGCCCTCGTTCAAATTCATGCGTCTAAAAGAAAAGAGATCGTTTAACCGAAAACACTCAAAGTTGAGCTTGTCAATACCCGAGAGAGTATCCATCCATGGGAAGAGGATTTGAGAATTAATGGGGGCCATTGGAAGAGGAAAGAAGGAGAAAGGAGATGTTTTGCGGAATGTTAGAAGAAGAGGGGTATAAGTAGGGGGATAAAGCTGCCCACTAGATCGCGGCACTCGATAAAGTGCAGCGGCACTCCATGAAGTGCCGCGCGGCAGTCCGTGAGTGCCGCACGGCATTTACTGACTGCCGTTGCGGCATTCTCTGAGTGCCGCGAAGGCTTACCCGAGTGCCGTTCCGAGTTTCCCATCGGCCAGGTTTTGTTTGTAACTCGAGTAGCCCACCTGCAAACAGAAAACTAAAGAGAAAGGCAATAAAAACGTGCGCATCATGCAGCACGTGCAAATATATTCATTCATTCATTTCATTCATTTTGCATATATCAAATAAGTAAAAGAAAACAGAAGCATTCAAATGATAAAATAAAGTCGGGACCAAGCCATGGTCCCACATACGGCAGGAGTTGGACCAAGCTATGGTCGCACATACGGTGAATAAGCAGAAAGTATGATGAAATGTTCTAAGCATCTATCCCACAAAATAAAGCACATGTATGTAATATACAGTCATCCATCAGAATGTAAATCCTCCCATAAACTCTCAAAAATAAAAAATAATAATAATAACGACAAAAGCAGGGTCAACCGCGACCCCGGCCCCGGCCGCGAGAAAGACGAGTCGTACGCCTGAGAGGCTCCTCCTCTGACTCAGTCCCGCTGCCTCCACCGCTCCCTCCACGACCACCGCTACTGCCGCCTCTGCCTCTACTAGTGCCCTCACCGCCACCTCCGCCACGTCCGACACCGCTACCTCCGGGGGCATCGCTGAGAGGGATGCCAAACTGCTGGAGTCGCTGCTGGAGCTGCCCCACCTGCTGGGACAGGACTCTAATCTCCTCCGCCTGAAATAAAAAAGGGAATGAGTCCAGACAGCATCGAAATGAAAGATAGAATGTTGAGAATAGAAGGGAAAAAGGTCGTACCTGGGCCCTCAGCTGGGTCGCGGTAGTCGCCCGAGCTCCCTCAGCCTGTAAACAAGAAACAGGGATGAAAGATCAGCAAGAAAGAAATACAATCCCGGTCAAAGTAGGAGTGGGGATGAAATTCTTACCATCCACTCCCGCCCCAGAACCCACTGCCGCACGCTATGAGCATACGTCAGGCCCTCCTCCGCGTAAGCACGCGGGACGAGATCATAATGAATAGGAATGGTGGGGGCGCCCTGTGAGAGTCGGGGAATCGTCGTCACGTGGGGCTCGCCGAACGAGACGGTCGAGATAGTCCAGTCCCACTCAGGTAGGCCAGGGGGGCGGACCGCGGCAGGCACATGCTGCAAACAAAAATAATAAAACATGGGCGAAGAGTAAAACGAAGAACTCACAAATATGATAAAAGAATCATTTACTCACCCGAGTCACTTCCATCAGAGGGAAGTTCCGCATCAGCTTGGCGGCACGGAAGGCCGCATATCCCTCAGGACTGTCCAGAAAGCCATGGATACCAGTGCCGGCTCGAGCAGCCGAGTAGTCGCCGCCCTGGAGCGTGTCTGTAGCCCTCATAGAGTCGGGAGGAGGGAACGGCACAAAGAATCTGGGGGCCGCTATGGACTGCCTGGTCACCCTCTCTCCCAAGTACCACGCCATACCCTCTGACCCACCATCGAGAAGCAGTCTCATCGGGTCATACCCGGCCGACTCCTGAATCTCCGCGCTAGCCTCGGGTAGCGCCCTGAGCCACGGCTGCCACTGTACATGCTCCTCCCGTAGGTTCGTCAGGAAGTTCCTGAACGAAATAAAATCATGAGCCCCGGTCTTCCTCCCAACCCTGTCCTTCGCCCATTTCAGCCCCTGGGGCATGATAAGGGCGTCGGCATCACGTGTCTGAGGAGACATCATGCGGAGATACTCATGGGACCAAATCTGCAATAAGAGAGAAAAGGAAAAAGGGAAATCAGTATCGCAATATAAATAAATTTCTGGAAGTAAAATAAGCAATGGAATGTAAAAAAAAAATATATATATATATATATACCTCCCACGCTCTCCAATACCCACTGGTAGCAGTCGACTTGTCCCGGGAGATGTCACTCATATGCCTGTACAGGATAGCTAAACCTGTACCAGCCCAATCAAACTCGGTGACCCGGCCCAAGTGCTCCAGCGATCCCACCAGGGAAGCAGAAATCCAGTCGCCCTTGGTGCTCAACAAGGAGCACCCCAGCACGTACATCAAAAAGCCGCGGGCCATCTGCTCGTCCGTAAAGCCGGGTTTTCCCCGGAAAGTATCCATGAACCACCGAGCAGTAACCAGGGCCTCCTCCGGAACCACTCCTAGCAGCGGCTCCATCTGATCCCACTCCTGGTCTGTAAGATGCCGCAGGGGCTCTCCTCCGAATGGAATCCCCGTGATCATGCTGAAATCCAGAGGAGTCATCATCATCTCCCCAAAATCGAAGTGGAAAGTGCTCGTGGTGTCCCACCACCGCTCGGCTAGCGCGTGCATCTGCTGCAGGTCGTTGGAGCTCTTCGTCAAAAGTTTGACGAAGTCTCCAAACCCTGCCGCGTCCACCAAAGCCCTCACGGTCGGGCTCAGCTCGATGTACCACTCGTGGCCATGTGCAAGGCTGCCATGACCCTTCAGCACCTTGGGCTGCAGCTGCAAGAAAGAATCACAAGATTTGTGGTTAAAGAATGAATAGGAGAAGAAAACAATAAAGGAGACAAGTAATAAATAAAGGAAAAGAAAGTCTAGAAGTGTTCATATAGGATTTCACAAGTAAGACATTCGTTTGCATTCAAGAGAGAATGAATAAAAAGAAACACTCAATGTTCTAGCAAAGTTTCAAAATACATTTGAAATATGTGCGTATATAAAAGTTCAAAAGAAATTTGGGACCAAAAGAAGTACAGCTTCAGAAGAAAAGTGTGCGATCACAAGCATCCAAGAATCAATTTTGAATAATAAAGGGTAGGTGAAAACATTCGGAAAATTCATAGCACGGCATTCATTTTTATGAAAAGTTTTTGAAGTTCATAAAATAAATACGGAATTTCTTTAAAGAAGGGGATACGGAATAAAGTATTCGAGACGCTCAAGGGCGCCACAAGCATGACATTTGGAATAGGGTATCTGAAAGTTTGTAACAATTCTACATTACGTTCACAAGGAGGAAGAAATACGAGAAAGGAATACGAGAAGTAAATAAAAAGAGAAGTGTTTACCTCGCGCTTAAACGCGCGGGCTGACAAATGCTCATCAGGGTCCCTCAATAGGAGGGTAGCGTCTGGATGATGGGTGGCCGTATACTTGGCCTTCTTCTTCCTAGAACCACTCGCCATAATCTGTCAAACAAAGGAGGAGATCGACACGTTAAAATTCAAGAAAATTCAGAAAAATAAATGAAATAAAGAGGTTTGAACGAGTCTTGATCTAGCAGAACATACCTGTAGGTGCCGTAGATCAATACAAAAGCAGAGAAGAAGATGAGAGAAAATTTCTCCAGAGAGATTTCGAGATGGAGGGAATGAGAGAATGAGAAAATGTGTTGAACCCCGGCGGTTTAAGCCACTGCCGCTTGAACGCGGCACTCATTTTTCCGTGCGCGGCAGTTGGTCAACTGCCGCGCGGCACTCTCCGAGTGCCGCAACGGCTCTCCGTGAGTGCCGCGCGGCAGTCACGGACTGCCGCGAAAAAACGCGTGTGCCGCGATTAAGTCGGTTCAAAGATATTTGCTTTCCCCCCAAAAATTCAAATCAAGTCCCGAAAATTGAACTTAAGACCCCCAAAGTGTGCCCTCATTGCACTCTTTGACCCCGGTTTTGTTTTTAGGTTTAAATCAACTACAAATTTCAAAATGTAGGCATAAATTTGAGCCTGTGGGCTCCCAACTCTCAGAAGTTGAAAATATAATTCGAGACCGTGGGCTCCCAAACTTTGAAAATTTGAATTTGGAGAATATAACGGATTTATATTCTCGGTTTTCGCAACGGATTTGCGTTTACCCTCGCTTTCGAATATAACGGATTTATATTCCCGGTTTTCGCAACGGATTTGCGTTTTCCCGGTTTTCGCAACGTATTTGCGTTAACCCTCGTTTTGAGAATATAACGGATTTATATTCTCGGTTTTCGCAACGGATTTGCGTTTACCCTCGCTTTCGAATATAACGGATTTATATTCCCGGTTTTCGCAACGGATTTGCGTTTACCCTCGCTTTCGAATATAACGGATTTATATTCCCGGTTTTCGCAACGGATTTGCGTTAACCCTCGTTTTGAGAATATAACGGATTTATATTCTCAGTTTTCGCAACGGACTTGCGTTAATCATCGTTTTTGAGAATATAACGTATTTATATTCCCGGTTCTCGCAACGGACTTGCGTTAATCATCGTTTTGAGAATATAACGGATTTATATTCTCGGTTTTCGTAACGGATTTGCGTTAATCATCGTTTTTGAGAATATAACGTATTTATATTCCCGGTTCTCGCAACGGGCTTGCGTTAATCATCGTTTTGAGAATATAACGTATTTATATTCCCGGTTCTCGCAACGGACTTGCGTTAACTCTTGAGATCAAATCAAAAGCACCTTCATGACAGATTTGCGTATGATTAATCTTCCCTGACTAAAACGTCACGAAATGTGCGTGGGGAAAACATGATAAGCACGATATTTACACAACTAGGTCAATTCAGAAAACACCATTGCATGGCACTTGCATCACGACAGGATAGGTGCATCCATCCGTATGACTACTTGCGTTTGTGAATGTTCGACCCCGTGCCCGAACTACGTCTCGGTCTGATTCCTGATGGGATACGTAGGCAGCTCACTGTTGAGCACGACCAACATGAACCGTTTATGAAGCCGCTTTTTGCAACGCATTTTGTTTTACCTAAATTCGACCGTCTGGCCAAAGGCATGTCTTCACACA
Source organism: Hydrangea macrophylla (assembly GCA_033977485.1). Classification (NCBI taxonomy): domain Eukaryota; kingdom Viridiplantae; phylum Streptophyta; class Magnoliopsida; order Cornales; family Hydrangeaceae; genus Hydrangea; species Hydrangea macrophylla. The sequence continues at coordinate 40,384,336 of CM066990.1, forward strand.
GACTTCGACATTCACTTGTGGCACGCGTTGCTCCACAAGCTCTGCCGAAGAGGGGCAAACTGTAGACACCCCAATTTTGACCAGACGTCAAATTTAGGAGAGTGTCACCTCCAAGTCCGATGATGATAAGAACCGAAAGATTTGAAGTATTCCAAGCTCCTAAGAAAGTCTCTAAAACGCGTTAAAATTTCACAGAAAGAGGAAAAATACCAGGTATTTAGGGGAATTCAGGAAAAATACATGATTTTTGGAAAGTATCTTCAAAAATAATTTGTTTCAAAAAGAGAAAAGACCTAAAAAGGGGAATCTCACCGAAACACGGCACACGGCGGTTTTCCGCGGCACTCCATGAGTGCCGCGCGGTAGTCAGAGAGTGCCGCTGCGGCATTCTCCGAGTGTCGCCTCAGATTTCTGACTGCCGTTCACTTTTTAAGTCTGTATTTTGCAGTGCAATACGTATGCGTATGCAGATAAGAACAAAAAACTGATAAAGTAAGACTGACAAAAATGCGGCAATCAATTAAATGCCGCGGCAGTTGATGAGAGCCGCACGGCACTCACGAAGTGCCGCAACGGCGGTTGTTGAGTGCCGTTACGGCATTCACGGACTGCCGCGGCAGGTTTCTGACTGCCGCGCTGGGCAGCAGTCTGCTCAATTTCAGAAAGTACGTTTTGTACCACCAAATGGGAGAATTACACCTGTTTTTTTGCTCCGAAATTCACCAAAAATACCTGTTAATTTTGCCTATAAATGAAGAGGTATCTTCATTGAAAAGAAGGGGGAAGAACATACAAAAAAACTTCCATTACACCTATATTTTAGAGAGAAAAGAGAGAGTTTTGGAGAGTTTTTGAAGGAGAGTTTGGAAAATCTTCAAAGAAAAGAAAACCTTGAGGATAATTTGGAGGTGACCCTCTCAACCTAGATTATTAGTTTACTCTTTTTCCTCTTGCAATCTCTAAATCTTAGGACATTTCATCATTCTTCTTTGTTTTAAACTTAGTAGTCCTTTTGTTCCCAATACTTTTTTTTTTTTTTTTGTCTATTTTCTTCTCTTGAAGGTCTTGGAGATCTTCAATATCTCTATTGATCTCTTGAGCATGATCCCTTGAATCTCATATAAGCTCATGCTCTATATGAAAGTCAAAACTCGATCATCACTTTATTTCACATAGATAGGATCCAAGTCCATGCTCATGACATGGATCCTCTAAACTTGGTGTCTCATGGAATCCTTTCGTATTCCTTTGAAAACTATCAAGTATTAGTTGCATCTTCATCTCCGATGACCATCAAATGGTAGGAGAAGTGATTTGGTGTAACCCAATTCCATGATTTAATAGTTGGGGCCACCAAATGAAAGTTGAACTTGACAAATAAAAACAGTGAGCTCACCAACTGTTTTTGATCAAAGATTTTTAGTTCGAAATCCAACCGTTGAAATCAAGTGAAACCAACGGGAAAGTGTCAATAACACATTGTTCTACCACTGTAATTTTTGTTTTTAGATGATTTCGTATTTAGGATGGTTTGATCATGAGTTTTGTGAAGAAACAACAATCTGTCCAGATTTTCAGAATAGTTTCAGAACAGTGAAACGTTTTTGAAACTGGTAAATCAGAGTTTTAATAAGGTGTTTGTGACCCAAAATAAATTTTCCCATGTAGTTTAATGTGTTAAGAAAACCCCCTAAAAAGAATGAAGCATTTCCCATTTGTTTACTATTTTTAGAAAATCATACAAGATCTCTGGACGGAGAGTTGCAAAGTCCTGAGTGAGGTCTAGTATTTTCAGTATTCCCGGAGATCTAACCGTTGAAACCTCGATTTTCTTTTTGGGTTAGAAACTAGACTCACAGAGGCATAACATATCCAAAAATCATTAAGATCTAACCGTTGAAAGTATTTTATTCCTATTTTTGAACGACGGCTTTGCTCTCTGTAATTTATAAAAAATTGCTCATATTTTCTTTGCCTAATCTTGTTTGTTCCAAACCAAATGGTCTCTTAATGTCTTGAAATCCCAAATCATGTTTTGAATAATAATCTAGCTTAAACCCGGAGGCTTAGTGATTCAAATTAGTAAATAAATTCATATCTCGTTCTTGTTCATAATCATTCATCCGTTCATATATATTGATGCTTATAGTTAGAACTAGTTCTCGGATAAAGCTTGGATTTAGTCGGATCTAATTGAACTTGACTTAGGACTAATTATTCTTTGATATTCTTGTCTAAGGCATGTGTACTAATCTCTTGTTTTGTAGCGCTATTAAGGTACGATTTCTAAATCCCTCTCTAGTTTATTAACTTCCTTGATTTTATTTGATTTTCGACTTTATACGCGACACCTTAGGGTTAGGATTTGTCTTATATGTATATATGGATTAGAGACTCCTTTCTTAGGTTTTATTTAATTGCATGTATCGCACGTTTAATATTCGCGGCCGGATCCTGGGTAAGCTCTCTTGTTCCCTATTGCACATCATATTGCTTGCTACTTGACATATGTGGTTTATGAATGATATTTTTGTCATTAGCAATTTTACACCCTTTGGACATGCTTTTGTAATGTATATATGTATATATGTATTAGTTGAGGGCATGCTTAGATTAATAAATTTGATTAAAAGGATGTTGAGTAGAGGCCTATCGCAAGATAGGATGAGAGAGGGTGTTTTAGTCCGAAGGGCTCCTTCCTCTCTCATTCCATAATCCCCGGACCTAGTTAATCTTTGGTTTCGCAAAAGATCAGTTTCCTTTAAATGGTTTCTTAATTTTCCCCTTGTTAAAAAAATTAAGTGGCGACTCATTTGTTTGTTTTGGAATTAAAATTTGAAAAAGATTTTAAAATAAGAAAAGCTGTGGGTAAGTCAAACCTGCGATATCCACAGTAGGCCTGTCAATCGGGCCCTATGAGCCGGCCTAGTGTTGTCCATGCTCAGCTTGAAATAAATTTCACCTTCCCAAGCCCAAGCTCGGCTCGTTCTTAAATACACTCTTCATTCCCAAACTCGGCCCATATATTAAAATGGGCTTTGGGCCGAGTTCGGGCCTAGGCCGATTAATTGATTCAAAGAGAGAGAAAGAAATGGGGTATAGAAAATTTTTGGCTTACACTTTAATTTTTTTTTAATGTTCTATGACCCCTAAAAAAGATGTATACGTGAGTTTGCTTGAAAGGGAAACAAAAGTTTGAATTTTGTTAAAAAAATGAAAAACCTTTATTTTTTGTCACTTTTGAGAAGTCCAATACTGTGTTTTTTAGGGAAATATTGTCCAAATTTTGACCACAACTATATGTATTTTATAAATATATATATATATATATATTAGCATTTGCATTACACATTTTTTTACATATATTATACATGTAGAGAGACATGATATAGATATATATTAACATATGCATTATACATTCTTTTTATACATATATTATACGTATAGAGAGACAGGACATAGATATACATATACATACAGTGGTACGGGCCGGGCTTATATTTGGGCCGAGCTTAAATAGGCTCGAGCTCGGCCCGAAAACTAGTTCGGGCTTAAAAATTTGTCCAAGCTCGTCCCGACTCACTCTCATATAAAGCTCGGCCCAAAATTCAGCAGGCCGAACAATCGGACTTCGGGCTTGCCCGACCCAATTGACAGTTCTACTCTTTTGGTATCCTATAATTCCCTCAATCCGATTCTATTATTTTAATTTTGTCAATTTGTTTAATTCTCAATTATGTTGTTTTGTTATCCTATTAATTGAAAGTCATTTATTGTTGGAAATATTACAATCTCTTTATGGTAAGTTTGTGATAATTTGTCTAAGAGAGTGTTTGTTTGTTTGTTTGTTTGTTTGTTTTTTTTTTTTTTAATTTTTTTTATTTATTCTTTCTCTTTGATAGAATAATGTATAAATATCTACCCATAAATCCCTTCCTACCAATCCATTTTGGACTAGGTCCATTTTAAATTCCACTATATTAATAGATCCTAAACACTAAGAAGTTTTTAGTAATGAGTCCACAATCCCCAAATCTTAGCATTTTTATGACATTTATACCCCCGTATTTATATAACAACTAATACATAATGATATATGGAATTTGCTAACTTACAGCATATGAGGCTTTTAGCGGCAAAAAACAGGATTTTAGTGACAAAATTTTTTGTTGCTAAAAGTTGGAACCTCTAGCGACAAAAATTTCGTCGCTAAAAACTTGTGTTTTGTCGCTAAAGAGGCTGTCGTATGCTGCTAACTTACAACCATCATGTTGTAAGTTAGCAGCCCCCATGATATATATATATATACAGAGTTGTATATGATATATGAAGTTATACATATAATTATATATAACAGTCAATACATATTATTTAAAAGAGTCATAAATGTATATTTATGATTTTTTTTAAGCTTTTAAAATAAGTCATAGCATTGCAATCATAAATTAGTTTGAGTTTGTTAAAAAAGTCATAAGCAATTATTATTTTTACAATAGTTCTAAAAAAAATAAAAAAAAATGAATGCTTTCAAATTATTTTATGACTATTTTTTAATTGATACAGTCATAAATAGTGTTTAAAAACGTCATAAATAACCTTCAAAACAATTTTAAATAATCTTCAAAAAAGTCACAATAATCTTAAAAAAAATCATAAATAACATTTAAAATAGTCATAAATTATTTTCAAAAAAGTCATAAATAATCTTTAAAAAAGAACATGTTTGTGCTCCTTTCATTTAAATATGTTTTAAGCTTGTGGTGTATCGTTAGTTCAGCTAGATGGAGATTACATGGGGATAAATACCATTAGTTCAGCTAGATTGAGATTACATGGGGATAAAGGATTTGTTGAAAGTCTACATCCCCCTCCTCTACACATAAATTTTAGAACTAATGATAAAGAGCTCGAGGTTGTGGCTTATTTACACAAGCCCACTGCAGATCATGATCTTATTACTTCACATATTGCTCATCAAAATAATTGGACAAATCGTTCCATAATATCTATGGAAAACCAATTATGGAGAATTGAAGAAAAATTAGAAAATCAGGAGAAATTTATTAAAGATATTAAAACTCCTGTTAAAGCTGAAGCTATCACCAGTACTTCATCTTTGGAAGCAACTACTTGTGGTACCACGATTAAATATAGGCAGGATCAATAAAAGCAGTAAAAGAAAAGATTAAAAATTTATTACTTACTTGTGGTGTACCACGATTACAGAGTAACAGAGGGGAGAGGTAAGGGATACAAAGAAAAGAAAAGAAGAGGGAGGAAGGAAATAGGTACCTACTAACATTCTGGAGGTCACCTTAAATACAAATAAAAAGTCTACAGTATTACAGACAAGGTACTGTAGAAGAATAATTAAAAAGTAAAAAGGACGAAAATGCGGGTCCTTAGTTGTTGGAGTCGACCAATCACCTTTTACTTTAATAATTCCCAAAACCGCTAGTATACCAAACTATGGGTAGAACCTGTGGGTGGGATGAACGTCACTGCATGCGTCACTGGAAAGAATACGTCACTACATGCGTCACGGAAAATTATTCCAGCTTACTATTAGACTTGCTGGATTTTAATGCCGTGGCAATCATGGCATCAAGAAGGTCTTCCATAATTGGCACCTGACTAGATATGGATGCTGTATCCATATCTTCTTCATCTTCATAAGGATCTTGAGCTTCTCCAGCTAGACATCCAAAGGCATTTGTCTGTATGGCTTGGGATGACTGACCCTGATCCTTAGTCTGACTATCTCCTTTAGAAACTTACAAGGCTAAGAATTGCTCCTTGAGAGCTTCCATAACCTTAACATAGATTTCATCCTTAGAGAGGACTGGGTATTTCCCCCTAATGGAAGTGAAAAGGAGCTCAAACATATTTAAATGAGAGGATAACTGTGAAGCTTTTTGCATAAATTCAGTAGCATTTTGTTTTTCATTATCCTCAAAAGTTCTAATATAATTTTTAACAGCGGGCTGAATTTTTGAGAGGGCATTTTCAATGTCAAATCTAGGCCACCATTTTACCCAGAAGGTTCTCTGGAGAATAGGAATTTTGAGTGGATCCTCTGAAAGAATTATATCCCATTTCCAAATCCAAACAATTCTGAATTCTGCAATGAAGAATAAAGTGTTTCTTCTAATAGGGATATTTGTAAGAGATTTTCCTTGTAGAACAGGATGATGATCATACTAGACTGTAAAATAATCTAGAATATCTCGAGGAATAATCCCAATTTCTGGTCCCATTTTCTCCCACCAATGGAAAAATCAGTTGGGAAAACTGTTAAGGCCAGATTTTAAAATTTGATCATTAATCACGAAAAGCCAAGTATGACTGGGTGTAGGATTTTTATAAAGAAAAGCTTTATTCCAAGCCTCTAAACAATCCCAGTAATTAAGAGTTGCTCCATTAATTTTTAAAGTTCTGGCCTGAGCAGGGTTAAGGCCCCACTGGTTCGCATGAAGAACTTTAATTATATAATGCTTAGAATGTGTTATAGGAGTCTTTTTATCAGTTTGGACAACATGGAAATGCTCAATTTGAACAGAGCCTGTCTCCAAAAGAATTGCTTCATAAGCAAATCTAGGTTTAGATTCTTGGGGCATCCAATTATGCATGTTAAGAAATCTTTCTTTAAAGCCCCAAGCATCTAATTCATCTAAGTCTTCTTTTGAAAATTTTTCTAAAACAAGGAAAGTTTCCAAAAATCATTTTTGATGGAAAACAACGTCTTGGATTAGAATATCCTTGGCAGAGGGTTTCTGCTGAGGACCAGCCTTGTTTGGGTGATTGGACCCTTTATTCGGGATAAAACCCTTTTTTGGGTTCTGCTGCTGGGCCTTCCCTTTGTTGGGATGGCGTTGAGGAAATTGAAATCCTCCTTTATCCGGAGGTTGCATCCTGTTTTTCCTGTAAAAATTCTCTAGTTAGAAAATCTGGTAATGAATTTTGATCTCCTTTAATATATTCAATCTGGAAATCAAAAGCAGATAAATCAGACTGCCATCGAGCAAAAATCTGCATAGAAACAAGATTTTTAACATCCTGTTGTAAAATATGTTTAGCAGCACTGCAACTATTTTGAGAAGAAATGTTTGGTTAAGTAGATCATCTTGGAATTTAGTGATACACTTAACAATGGAAAACATCTCTTTTTTAATGGTAGAGTAATTTTTTGAAGAACCTTTCCAAATACCAGAGGTAAAACGTAATAGTTCTTCTTTATTGGTTTTTGGATTATGTTGTTTAAGAATTCCCCCAAAACCAATATCTGAGGCATCGGTCTCAACAATTTTCTTCCATTGGGGATTTGCCAATCCCAGACATGGTAATTGTTTGACCCTAAGCTTAATTCTCTGAACTGCTTTAGTATGTTCAGATGTCCATGGAGAAGGATTCTTTTTGGGCCTTTGGTGCAGAAGTGCACAATCCTGGGCCAGTTTATGATAATGATTGCCTATATAATTAAGGTTGCCTAAATATCTTTGTAATTGGGTTTTATCTTTTAATTCATCAAAAAATTTAGAAGCAAATTCAATACTTCTATCAATGGGAATAATTTTCCCTTTATTAATATTAAAGCCTAAGAATCTAATCTGTGTTTACCTCTTTCTATTTCAGCATTTTTATTGACATAGAAAGCAGTACAGCTCCAAGGAGAGTAGCTTTTCCTTATGAGCCTTTTATCTAAAAGACTTTGTATTTCTTTTTTACAAAGTTCTAAAAATTCTGTATTCATTTGGCTAGGTCTAGCCTTAGTATGAATCTGAGATCTTTCATCAAAACCAGGCTTATAGGGGAGAGAAACCATATGTTTCTTCCTTGTCCAAAAAGCACTAGGAATCTCACTGCAAACATGACTTTGAAATTCCTGTTTTAATTTTTCAATTCATCTAGAGACATTTGGCATCTTTAATTGATACTCTATTTCATGACTCTAGTCTCATCTAGTAAAAATTCAAGGTGTCTTTCTTTTAGATCTAAAAGATTTATTTCATTGACAATCCTTTCTTCTGGTTCTCTAATAAAGTGGAATACCAAATCAAAATTTTGGTAAAAAGCAGTAATACCAGTTGAGCCAACTTTTATTGGCATTAAGAGTTTTAAAAACGGAGTTCCCAGAATTACTTGTTGCTGTAAGTCTTTCACAAGTAAAAAGGTAGAAGGTATACAAACTCCTTCATTACAAACAAAAACGTCAGAAAGTTTAAATTGAATTTTCATTCGACTTCCACTAGCTGAGGTTAAAGATTGCATTGTTTTTTCAAAATATTTGGTAGGAACAATGCCTTCTTGAATGCAGTTTAGATATGCCCCACTATCAATTAATGCAATAGCATTGATAGGATATTCTTCATGGATTACCAGGTTAACCCTGACATACCATTTTTGAAAAACAACTTTATTTAGAATATGTAAATATTGATCTTCTGTCATGTCTGGAGATTCTTCAGTATTAGGAATATTTTATCCTATACTGATGGATGAGCTAGGAATATGGAAATTATCAATTTTTTCTTCCATTTTTGAAAAAGCAATTTGGAGATCCTTTATATCGAATTTTACTAAATTGATCTCATGTTTTAAGTCTTGGATAGTAATGGGTTTTTCAACTTTGTTCATTCTATTAAAAACTTCCTGAATACTATATTGCTTAAAAGCATACTCCTTTTTCTCAAGAATTTTTCTAGTATGATTAATACATAATTGTATTACTTTCACCTTAAGTTCAGGATCAGTAATGTTATCAATTATGTTAAGTATTTCACTATGTTCAGCAGTAAGAACATTGAGTGTAAGACCATTCATGGTAGCAATAGACTTCCAGTAATCTGCCTCCTGGCAACCATTAGAGCAAGATGGCTGGCCTTCTATTACTTCATCTTGGGAATAGAAACCATCATCTTCTTCTTCTGGGAAATCCTCTTCTTCAGAGTTTTCTAGAGAAGTATTTAATAAAATCTTACAGAGTTGGGTTTTAAGACCTTCATCAATCTGTAATTCTGCTAACTTCTTTTGGTAGTACATTTGTTAGCCAGGTGTCCTACCTTTCCACACTTCCAGCAAACCCTGGATTCTGTAGACCCTTTAACAGGTCCTTTTCTGGATGGGTTGTTTTTCCTGGGAGGTGGTCTAGTACTTTTAGGGGCAGGATTAGTGTTCCTTCTACCAGAATTAGTAATCCTTCTTCTAGTAGGTTTAGTTTGATTTCCCTGCCTCGTCTTTTTAGGAATTACAGGCATATCGTAACCCCATTGTTTTCAAAAATCTCCTAGTTCTTGTTTACTAGTAAGATTCTGTTTTTGCATTTGTATTGTAATTTCATGTCATTACAAATACCCAATCCCACTTGGGTACAAACACTTTGAATTGACCCGTAGTTTAGATTGTTGTATGGGATATTATATCCATCATACTGATCTCTAAGCTTTTGTTGGACTTTCTCAGCAAATATTTGAGGGAGACCATCTATGAAACGAGCTTTCCATAATTCATTGTCTGCATCAGCACGTTGCATAACTCTGGATATAAATATGTCCTTATACCACCTGTAATGGGTTAAGGATGGACATCTAAGATTCATTAAAAGCTCTCTTCCTCTCTCAGTCCTTTGAGGATTACTACCAATAAAATGTGTAATAATAGTCTGGACTAGAGTAACTATAGCATCTGGAAGCATAGTAGGCTGTCGATTAACTGTTTCAACTTTAACTTTATCTAATATTTCAGCTTTCTGGGGATTAGTAAAGATAGTTATCCCACCATCCTTTAAGGCATCCAGAAAAATCATTTGTGATGATAATAGCAGTATCTTTTTCTGTATTATCACAATGTTTATTCATCGAAGCCCACATGAGCATCTTATGAATAGTTTCAAAGATTTGATACTCAGAGCATCCATCAATGTTCCATTCTACTACCTCTCTCCCAGTATAAGTAGATTGTATTTTCCAACCACTTTCTTCAAAAAGAAGATCTTGAGGTGTGGGTCTATGATAATAGTGAGGAAGTGTCTCATATCTAATCCTGTTTAATTGTAGTGGAGAATTTTCTTTAAAATTATTTTCAGTTATTTGAAAAATTTCTAGAAATTCCTCATTTTCCACTACTTCTTCCTCACAAGCAGTATTCTCTCCTTCTCTTTCTTCAACAGAGTTAGAAAAGGGTTTCGTTAAAACATTAACAGAGGGATTTTTCTCTGGTATAGAAATTCCTTTAAGTTTTCGGTCACTTAAAGAAATATTTGTAAATCTTTTTGAAAGAAGCTCAATAAACTCTTCTTCCTCCTTCTTATTCTGAGTTCTAAAGTTCTCCGGTTTCATAGGAGGTTTAAAAGTAGTTGCTTCAAAAGATGAAGTACTGGTGATAGCTTCAGCTTTAGCAGGAGTTTTAATATCTTTAAAAAATTTCTCCTGATTTTCTAATTTTTCTTCAATTCTCCATAATTGGTTTTCCATAGATATTATGGAACGATTTGTCCAATTATTTTGATGAGCAATATGTGAAGTAGTAAGATCATGATCTGCAGTGGGTTTGTGTTAATAAGCCACAGCCTCGAGCTCTTTCTCATTAGCTCTAAAATTTATGTGTAGAGGAGGGGGATGTAGACTTTCAACAAATCCTTTATCCCCATGTAATCTCTATCTAGCTGAACTAATGGTATTCAGTACCTTTTGGGTAGGAAACCATTTGTTAAACCAGTCAATAAACCAAATAATAGTCTGTTGATGGTTTAGATCTTTGTAATAAAATTCATTTATAAGATCTAAATCTGTTTTTTTGAAAGTTTTATAAAATGTTCTTGTCGGAACTCACGGTTTTTCTTCGACATGAAATCTCTATTAATAACATGTCTTAAAAAAGAATTTGGACTATAATCCATTAAACATACATAGACATATCATCATGAGAATAAGAGGGATCAAAAGGATCTCTTTTTTCTTTATTCTCTTTAATTTCTTCTGGACCATAAACTCCTTGAGGGATTTGGCTGTTCGAGTTTATGAATCCTTTTAAAACATTTTCTCTTTCCAAATTTTGAAGGTGTTCAAGATCCATGTTTGGCCTGTGCTGATCAGACATGGAATGTCTTGATGAAGAAGGAAAAGAAACTGTATTCGGAAGTTTTGAAGGAGCAGTATTAAAACTTCTCACAGAATTATTCCTACTTAAAGATAATTTACTAAATTTATTAGGAGTAAATGAAACTTCAATATCACCATCCTTAGATTGGATGATTTGATCTAATTGTGATGGAGGGACTGGTGCTGGTGGAACAACATTAGGTAATGTCCAGTCTGTTGGGAAATTTATTTCTTCCCATTTAATTAACCTGGGAGTAGCTATATTAGTATTAAGACAATTACTATCTATTGCTACTGTTTTCCCTGGAATACTTTTTAGTATAGCATTAAGGCATAAAGTTTTCATAACTTCATAATATATTCTGTATGTAGTATTAACGGTACTGGTACCTGGAAGATAATTTTATCCATCTGTTTGAATTTTCAGAGTGGTAGCCTCAAACAAGTTTTTATCTTTTAAAGAGAGTGTCAAGTTGGGGTAAACATCAAAGTAAACTGGACCATGACACAAACTTGTCTGTATTATACCCATAAGAGATGGTACAAAATCTGTACATCTAGCATCTCTTAAATATGCAAGAATAGTAGCATTAAGACCTAATAAAGTAAGAGGTTTAAATGCAACCTGAATACATCCAATATGAAAAAAATGATATTTATCAAGACATTTTTCAATATCTCATAAACATTAAAGTCTAAGAGTTTGTTCATTGTTATCAAGAACAATATCCTGTTCAACAGTTTTGACATGATCTTTTGTTATAAGAGAGAAAGTACCACTCTTATATATTTGTATAGTAGAGATAGAAGGAATTGTCCATTGATTTAATTGTTCCGTTTGATCAAACGCAACAAGTTCTGTATTAATAACATTAGATCTGGATCTTGATGTAGATCCAGGTCCAGACTTGGATGTTCTTTTGAACATAAGATGAAGTAGCTCCTTGCATTTAAATTTGGCTCTGATACCAAATAAAGGCAGGATCAATAAAAGCAGTAAAAGAAAAGATTAAAAATTTATTACTTACTTGTGGTGTACCACGATTACAGAGTAGCAGAGGGGAGAGGTAAGGGATACAAAGAAAAGAAGAGGGAGGAAGGAAAGAGGTACCTGCTTACATTCTGGAGGTTACCTTAAATACAAATAAAAAGTCTACAGTATTACAGACAAGGTACTGTAGAAGAATAATGAAAAAGTAAAAAGGATGAAAATGCGGGTCCTTAGTTGTTGGAGTCGACCAATCGCCTTTTACTTTAATAATTCCCAAAACCGCTGGTATCCAAACTATGGGTAGAACCTGTGGGTGGGATGAACGTCACTGCATGCGTCACTGGAAAGAATACGTCACTACATGCGTCACGAAAAATTATTCTAGCTTACTGTTAGACTTGCTGGATTGTGATGCCGTGGCAATCATGGCATCAAATAGGTCTTCCATAATTGGCACCTGACTGGATATGGAAGCTGTATCCATATCTTCTTCATCTTCATAAGGATCTTGAGCTTCTCGAGCTAGGCATCCAAAGGCATTTATCTGTATGGCTTGGGATGACTGACCCTGATCCTTAGTCTGACTATCTCCTTTAGAAACTTGTGAGGCTAAGAATTGCTCCTTGAGAGCTTCCATAACCTTAACATAGATTTCATCCTTAGAGAGGAGTGGGTATTTCCCCCTAATGGAAGTGAAAAGGAGCTCAAACATATTTAAATGAGAGGATAATTGTGAAGCTTTTTGCATAAATTCAGCAGCATTTTGTTTTTCATTATCCTCAAAAGTTCTAATATAATTTTTAATAGCGGGTTGAATTTTCAAGAGGGCATTTTCAATGTCAAATCCAGGCCACCATTTTACCCAGAAGGTTCTTTGGAGAATAGGAATTTTGAGTGGATCCTCTGAAAGAATTATATCCCATTTCCAAATCTAAACAATTCTGAATTCTGCAAAGAAGAATAAAGTGTTTCTTCCAATAGGGATATTTGTAAGAGATTTTCCTCGTAGAACAGGATGATGATCATACCAGACTATAAAATAATCTAGAATTTCTCGAGGAATAATTCCAATTTCTGGTCCCATTTTGTACCACCAATCGAAAAACCAGTTGGGAAAACTGTTAAGGCCAGATTTTAAAATTTGATCATTAATCACGAAAAGCCAAGTATGACTGGGTGTAGGATTTTTATAAAGAAAAGCTTTATTCTAAGCCTCTAAATAAAAATTTCTGGCCTGAGCAGGGTTAAGGCCCCACTGGTTCGCATGAAGAACTTTAATTATTTAACGCTTAGAATGTGTTATAGGAGTCTTTTTATCAGTTTGGACAACATGGAAATGCTCAATTTGAACAGAGCCTGTCTCCAAAAGAATTACTTCATAAGCAAATCTAGATTTAGATTCTTGGGTCATCCAATTTTGCATGTTAAGAAATCTTTCTTTAAAGCCCCAAGCATATAATTTATCTAAGTCTTCTTTTGAAAATTTTTCTAAAACAAGGAAAGTTTCCAAAAATTGTTTTTGATGGAAAACAACGTCTTGGACTAGAATATCCTTGGCAGAGGGTTTCTGCTGAGTACCAGCCTTGTTTGGCTGATTGGACCCTTTATTCGGGATAAAACCCTTTTGTGGGTTCTGCTGCTGGGCCTTCCCTTTGTTGGGATGGCGTTGAGGAAATTGAAATCCTCCTTTATCCGGAGGTTGCATCCTATTTTTCCTGTAAAAATTCTCTAGTTAGAAAATCTGGTAATGAATTTTGATCTCCATTAATATATTCAATCTGGAAATCAAAAGCAGATAAATCAGATTGCCGTCGAGCAAAAATCTGCTTAGAAACAAGATTTTTAACATCCTGTTGTAAAATATGTTTAGCAGCACTGCAACTATTTTGAGAAGAAATGTTTGGTTAAGTAGATCATCTTGGAATTTAGTGATACACTTAACAATGGAAAACATCTCTTTTTTAATGGTAGAGTAATTTTTTGAAGAACATTTCCAAATACCAGAGGTAAAACGTAATAGTTCTTCTTTATTGGTTTTTGGATTATGTTGTTTAAGAATTCCCCCAAAACCAATAGCTGAGGCATCGGTCTCAACAATTTTCTTCCATTGGGGATTTGCCAATCCCAGACATGGTAATTGTTTGACCCTAAGCTTAATTCTCTGAACTGCTTTAGTATGTTCAGATGTCCATGGAGAAGGATTCTTTTTGAGCCTTTGGTGCAGAAGTGCACAATCCTGGGCCAGTTTATGATAATGATTGCCTATATAATTAAGGCTGCCTAAAAATCTTTGTAATTGGGTTTTATCTTTTAATTCATCGGGAAATTTAGAAGCAAATTCAATACTTCTATCAATGGGAATAATTTTCCCTTTATTAATATTAAAGCCTAAGAATCTAATCTGTGTTTCGAAAAGATCCATTTTTTGGCTTGAAAGAACAAGACCATTATGAATGATAATGTCTTTTAGGGTTTTAAGATGTTTAAAATGCTGATCAATAGATGATGAGAAAACTAAAATGTCATCTATGTAAACCAAACAGAATTCTGAGAAAGGATTAAAAATTTCATTCATAATATTTTGGAATTCTGATGGAGCATTTTTTAAACCAAAAGGCATGACATTCCATTCATAGTGTCCAAAAGGAACCGTGAATGCTGTCTTGTACTTATCTTCTTCTTTAATCTGGATTTGCCAATATCTACATTTTAAATCAAATTTGGAGAAGATAGAAGCATTATATAATCTATCCAGCAAATCTTTTTTATTGGGGATAGGATATCTAATCCATTGCAAGGCATCATTTAATGGTTTATAATTAACCACTAATCTGGGTCTACCTCTTTCTATTTCAGCAATTTGATTGACATAGAAAGCAGTACAGCTCTAAGGAGAGTAGCTTTTCCTTATGAGCCTTTTATCTAAAAGATTTTGTATTTCTTTTTTACAAAGTTCTAAAAATTCTGTATTCATTTGGCTAGGTCTAGCCTTAGTATGAATCTGAGATCTTTCATCAAAACCAGGCTTATAGGGAGAGAAACCATACGTTTCTTCCTTGTCCAAAAAGCACTAGGAATCTCACTGCAAACATGACTTTGAAATTCCTGTTTTAATTTTTCAATTCGTCTAGAGACATTTGGCATCTTTAATTGATACTCTATTTGCATGACTCTAGTCTCATCTAGTAAAAATTCAAGGTGTCTTTCTTTTAGATCTAAAAGATTTATTTCATTGACAATCCTTTTCTTCTGGTTCTCTAATAAAGTGGAATACCAAATCAAAATTTTGGTAAGAAGCAGTAATACCAGTTGAGTCAACTTTTATTGGCGTTAAGAGTTTTAAAAAAGGAGTTACCAGAATTACTTGTTGCTGTAAGTCTTTCCCAAGTAAAAAGGTAGAAGGTATACAAACTCCTTCATTACAAACAAAAATGTCAGAAAGTTTAAATTGAATTTTCATTCGCCTTCCACTAGCCGAGGTTAAAGATTGCATTGTTTTTTCAAAATATTTGGTAGGAACAATGCCTTCTTGAATGCAGTTTAGATCTGCTCCACTATCAATTAATGCAATAGCAATGATAGGATATTCTTCATGGATTACCAGGTTAACCCTGACATACCATTTTTGAAAAACAATTTTATTAAGGATATGTAAATATTGATCTTCTGTCATGTCTGGAGATTCTTCAATATTAGGAATATTTTCTCCTATACTGATGGATGAGCTAGGAATATGGAAATTATAAATTTTTTCTTCCATTTTTGAAAAAGCAATTTGGAGATCCTTTATATCAGATTTTACTAAATTGATCTCATGTTTTAAGTCTTGGATAGTAATAGGTTTTTCAACTTTGTCCATTCTGTTAAAAACTTCCTGAATACTATATTGCTTAAAAGCATACTCCTTTTTCTCAGGAATTTTTCTACTATGATTAATACATAATTGTATTACTTTCACCTTAAGTTCAGGATCAGTAATGTTATCAATTATGTTAAGTATTTCACTATGTTCAGCAGTAAGAACATTGAGTGTAAGACCATTCATGGTAGCAATAGACTTCCAGTAATCTGCCTCCTGGCAACCATTAGAGCAAGATGGCTGGTCTTCTATTACTTCATCTTGGGAATAGAAACCATCATCTTCTTCTTCTGGGAAATCCTCTTCTTTAGAGTTTTCTAGAGAAGTATTTAATAAAATCTTATAGAGTTGGGTTTTAAGACCTTCATCAATCTGTGATTCTGCTAACTTCTTTTTGGTAGTACATTTGTTAGCCAGATGTCCTACCTTTCCACACTTCCAGCAAACCCTGGATTCTGTAGACCCTTTAACAGGTCCTTTCTGGATGGGTTGTTTTTCCTGGGAGGTGGTCTAGTATTTTTAGGGGCAGGTTTAGTGTTCCTTCTACCAGAATTAGTAATCCTTCTTCTAGTAGGTTTATTTTGATTTCCCTGCCTCGTCTTTTTAGGAATTACAGGCATATCGTAACCCCATTGTTTACAAAAATCTCCTAGTTCTTGTTTACTAGTAAGATTCTATTTTTGCATTTGGTATTGTAATTTCATGTCATTACAAATACCCAATCCCACTTGGGTACAAACACTTTGAATTGACCTGTAGTTTAGATTGTTGTATGGGATATTATATCCATCATACTGATCTCTAATCTTTTGTTGGACTTTCTCAGCAAATATTTGAGGGAGACCATCTATGAAACGAGCTTTCCAGAATTCATTGTCTGCATCAGCATGTTGCATAACTCTGGAAATAAATATGTCCTTATACCACCTGTAATGGGTTAAGGATGGACATCTAAGATTCATTAAAAGCTCTCTTCCTCTCTCAGTCCTTTGAGGATTACTACCAATAAAATGTGTAATAATAGTCTGGACTAGAGTAACTATAGCATTTGGAAGCATAGTAGGCTGTCGATTAACTGTTTCAACTTTAACTTTATCTAATATTTCAGCTTTCTGGGGATTAGTAAAGATAGTTATCCCACCATCCTTTAAGGCATCCAGAAAAATCATTTGTGATGATAATAGCAGTATCTTTTTCTCTATTATCACAATGTTTATTCATCGAAGCCCACATGAGCATCTTATGAATAGTTTCAAAGATTTGATACTCAGAGCATCCATCGATGTTCCATTCTACTACCTCTCTCCCAGTATAAGTAGATTGTATTTTCCAACCACTTTCTTCAAAAAGAAGATCTTGAGGTGTGGGTCTATGATAATAGTGAGGAAGTGTCTCATATCTAATCCTGTTTAATTGTAGTGGAGAATTTTCTTTAAAATTATTTTCAGTTATTTGAAAAATTTCTAGAAATTCCTCATTTTCCACTACTTCTTCCTCACAAGCAGTATTCTCTCCTTCTCTTTCTTCAACAGAGTTAGAAAAGGGTTTCGTTAAAACATTAACAGAGGGATTTTTCTCTGGTATAGAAATTCCTTTAAGTTTTCGGTCACTTAAAGAAATATTTGTAAATCTTTTTGAAAGAAGCTCAATAAACTCTTCTTCCTCCTTATTTTGAGTTCTAAAGTTCTCAGGTTTCATAGGAGGTTTAAAAGTAGTTGCTTCAAAAGATGAAGTACTGGTGATAGCTTTAGCTTTAACAGGAGTTTTAATATCTTTAATAAATTTCTCCTGATTTTCTAATTTTTCTTCAATTCTCCATAATTGGTTTTCCATAGATATTATGGAACGATTTGTCCAATTATTTTGGTGAGCAATATGTGAAGTAGTAAGACCATGATCTGCAGTGGGCTTGTGTAAATAAGCCACAGCCTCGAGCTCTTTATCATTAGCTCTAAAATTTATGTGTAGAGGAGGGGGATGTAGAATTTCAACAAATCCTTTATCCCCATGTAATCTCCATCTAGCTGAACTAATGGTATTCAATACCTTTTGGGTAGGAAACCATTGGTTAAACCAGTCAATAAACCAGATAATAGTCCGTTGATGGTTTAGATCTTTGTAATAAAATTCTTTTATAAGATTTAAATCTGTTTTATTGAAAGTTTTAAAATATTCTTGTCGGAACTCACGGTTTTTCTTCGACATGAAATCTCTATTAATAACATGTCTTAAAAAAGAATTTGGACTAAAATCCATTAAACGTACATAGACATATCATCATGAGAATAAGAGGGATCAAAAGGATCTCTTTTTTCTTTATTCTCTTTAATTTCTTCTGGACCATAAACTCCTTGAGGGATTTGGCTGTTCGAGTTTATGAATCCTTTTAAAACATTTTCTCTTTCCAAAATTTGAAGGTGTTCAAGATCCATGTTTGGTTCAAAAAAGTCATAAATAACCTTTAAAACTGTCATAAATAATCTTTAAAAAAAAGTCATAAATGACATTTAAAAAGTCATAAATAATCTTCAAAAGAGTTATAAATAACCTTTAAAAAGTCATAAATAATATTCAAAATAGTCATAAATAATCTTTTAAAAGTCATAAATAATCTTTAAAAAAGTCATAAATAACATTTTAAAAAGTCATAAATAATCACACTATTTATGACTTTACTAGAACTATTGCTAATTTATGATTGTTTTTTTTATAAAACAGTCATATATAATATAAAACACATTTAAAAATAATTTGTTAATAATCCAATAATCAATAATTACATAATTCAAATACATTAAAACATGTTATACAATTCAGAATATATATACATATCTAAATCAGCTCAAGAACCATATTCAAAATATCATTTTCCTTCCAACCAATTTTTTTTTTATTTATCAATATAATATTTAGTGAGTACAAGAAAAATGTAACAGTAACCACTAAACATGTATTACACCAACAAACCAATAATGTATGTGTAACATTGTTAAGGAAAAAAAAAACTAGATTAATGTCTATTTAAACTCTTCAATAACCGCTAGTACATCAACTTATTTTTAATATTTGTTCCATGTAGTCTAACTGTGTAATACTGAAACAACAATGAAAATCAATGTATTAGATTCTATATAACAAGCATATAATTTTCTTAAATTGTAAAAATATGGATTACTTGGAAAAAGGAAAAAAATGTTGAAATTTTCAATACTTAAATGTATTCTAGAATGAACTCAAGTTGAAGTGCATTTAGCTAGTGGCTTTTATATTTCACTTTTTGAGACAACTCTTTTATCTGATAAAGTTCAGGAAAGAATGAGATGTTAAGGATGTATTCATCCCCAACCAAACAACAACAACAAACACCTCCAACACATATAAAACAAAAAAATCCACAATAAATGAAATCAAAGTAAAACAACAAGAAGAGAAAATTTACCGACACTTTTACAAAGAATACTATGATAATACCTTTATCTTGATAGATTTGGATGGATCCTCTATTACCACTCTCATAAAAAGTAACATATAGAATCCACATTCATGATTTCCTGGTTGATTTAGTCCCTGCGAATAAATGTATAACAAATATTAGACAAACAATAAATTACTGCAATCACAAGTCGTGGCAAAACTAACTTATCTTGGATTGAATGTTGACCTAGAATTATTAAAAATTCTGACAAAGTCTCCTCTATAAATAGAGCCTCCCAAAATTTTCACGCAATGAAAACATACCCAACAACAATTGAATAACCATAACATACAGTATATCACTACATTAACCATCACATACTAAGTATAATTTAAACCACTACCATTATATCAACCATGTTTTTATTTAGGTTTATCTGCCTTTACGAATTGCTAAATTGGTTGTGGCCTTCTTTTCCCTTTGAATTTTAAAGCCTTGAGTCCACTTCAAGACAATATTAAAAGTTAAAATTAAATAATAAAACGTCACTTATGAACATGCAATAGTACTTTACTCACATAGTTATTGACACTTTTGCATCTTGATTAGGTTTTCCATGCAAAGAATTCATCCAATATATTGTAGTTAAAGAAAAATCAATTGCGACCAAAACCCAATGGTGCCTATAAGTTGACAATATTAGTTTATTAGTAACCTAAGAAACTTAAACCTACACAGATTTAACATGAATATACGTACCCTATGTTAAGTGGAATGACAAATATCTGATTCTTTTTAGCCTCTCCAAATTCATCAATAATAAATTTATCTAAGTTGAGTTCATTATATGCATTACTAGCAGAGATTGGGTTGACGAATTTGACAAATGCTCGATTGTTTTCAAATTTCTCGTATAGGAATCTGAAAAAATGTAATAAAAATTAGAGACAATAACTTTAAGATATTAAGCAAAAATAACTTCTCTCACCTCATGTATGCAATAACTGAAATGACATCTAACTCCTCAATCTTGCAAAAACTCACCAACTCATTTTTTGGAACCTATGCTGTATCATCATTGACTCCAAATATTCCCAATGATATCGCTATGGTATTTTCCAACATGATCTTTTCTAGACTATCCGCAAAGGTCATAACTGCACTTTTTTTTCCTGCCATGATCTTGTTGTTTTTTTTTTTTTTTTTTTCGTTCTGAAATGAATTTAATGAATATATAATCAAACTTTGTAGGACACATTTTGTAGTGCAAACTTTGTAGACAACATATTCATAGTTATCGCTAAGATGGAATAATATCATTCAACATTTAAACTAAGTGTGAATTACCTCGACATCTAGCCGTACATACTTCTTCGGCCAAGCAACTTGTGAATTAAGTGCATGTCTAAGAGTTATCATATCACCATTAACAACTGGTACCGGGAATTTCGCCCCTGGTTGGTAAACAACATTGACAGATACACGCACATTGTCTTCTCCTAACCTCACATGGTGTACCGTATCATTTGGTCCAACTTTCTCAAAAACCAACCCCGCAGCAACAATTGTATTTGAATCCGAAGCCAATCTACATGGTTGTCCCTATAACGAATACAATAATGAATGCATCCTTGCAAATTGAATGGTGACATACAATAAAGATTTATAGAATAAAATATCATGTACCTTCCCAATATTAGGTTTAGGATTTGGGAATGAAAGGTGATTTTGTTACTTCCCTTTGCTTTCGAACTATTTATACGTCAAGAGAGTTAAAATAAGTAACAATGTATACAACATAATTCAATGATAAAAATTTAAAAAAGAAAGAATTATTAACCTTCTCGTTCTTCTTCTTGACCGGTGAATCACATGAATCATTTATATTAGAAGAAACCTTGATATATTTACTATTATCACTTTTCTGAGTGTTTGATCTAACCTTCTCAATTGGAGCTGATGTTAATTCACTTTGTAAATTGATCAATTGATCCTTCAACTTTTACAACTCATTATCTTTTTCTTTGCATTTTTCCTCTTCTTCATGTAACCTAGACTCTAACTCACTAATATGTTTCTTAGAGCCACGCCTAGAAATACGAAAATAAGTTGTGGGGGTGACTCTTTTTCCTATACCTCTAACCCATCCACCGATCTCAGCAATACCCAAGGCCATAGTCAGGACGTCTGAGGTTTCTTCAATGGCTAAACTCCCATCTTCAACCTGGCTCTTCAATGTATCCTTGTAATTTGGCAGACGAGAAAAAAATAATATATTAAATATAACATTAGTAGATGTATTTCATGCTATGGTTTTCAAAATAAAAAAAAAACATGGATAGAAACTCACTATTTTTTCACCAAATTTTTTTTTTTTGCAACATTATATCGGTATTCCCCCCTTTTTATTTTGACAAGCTGCTTTCCACAAAAATGACCTATCAGCTTCATCAAATGAAGCACCCTTATCCTTTTTCTATTATCATTTTCAAGTGAATTAAATTACATGTCAGTGCATAATGAAATGAGCTAGCATATCCCAACTTGGCAAAAAAAAACAAATACATACCATTTTTTCGGCAAGTCCGGCATAGCCCAACTTGCTTATATAATGTGTATACTTATTCTTTGCACGCTTTGTTACTTGCACATAAATGAATTGAATAAGTATACATTACTGATATAAATAACCGTATCATGAACAAAAATAAAACTTTGAATATACCTGAAAATTGTCAAAGTCTTGATCGTATGAATTCATCCTAATCCTTCTGATCAATGAGCTTTTTATATATATATATATATATATCAGGACGCTTCTTAAGTTGATCTAAATCATCTATGAATGGCTTGATGTATTTCTTTGTTAACTGTCCTTTGAAGTTCTTCCACAAGTAACCGATATCAGATATCACTGTCTTCTTTGTGTTTAGATCTACATTAAATTTGGCCTACAAGTGAAAAATAAGGTTTATAGTTTTAAAGCCAACAATGTTTTATTAACAATAATAACAAAAGAATGAAAATACATGTTTTTAATACCTGGATAGCAGTCCATAAATTCTTTTTCAAAACTTTGGCACTTGATGCCATGTTTTATAACTTGTTGCAACCATTGTCTTTGACATAAGTCCTTTGTAACTAGAAAAATCTAATCTTGATTTACCAATCGGCTGCCCGTACGAGTTGTAATCGAGTTGTGTCTTTTCACCATCATTTTTTAGTCAAATGTTCTAAAACTGCTACACCTCTGCCTTTCCTTATTTTACAAGTAGAATTTTGTTGTGATGGCCCTAAGCTTTTCGTGTTATGAGAATCAAATTCCTGCTCTTGATCCATATCTACAACACGGTTTCAACACACAGTATAACTTCAATACATAAATAAGATTCATGCTATCAAAAGAATGAAATTATGAATAACAAAGTAACTCTAAAAAAACCATTGTAATTAAGTAGAATAGAAAAAAAATCTACAAAATGTAGGAAAATAGAATAAGTCCTTTATAACTAGTATTACACCCTTGGAGGAACTATATTCATCAATTTATGTCGATCTAGGTCCCTTCAATATCTGCACGGGTATAAGTCAAAGGAGATTCATCACTCTCGTCTTCGAAATCATGAAATGCTCTGGTACAAATATGATCTTTAATTCCTCTAAATACATCATCATCATCAGTTGCGCTTGGTATTAATTGACCGAGAGATTGAGTTTGGTATTGATGTTATGCCAAGAACGCAACCTATTTCACGGATAACCTATCGTATGTCACCAGTTGAGTTAAAAGAGTTGAAAATTCAGTTGCAAAAGTTGCTAGATAAGGGTTTCATTTGACCTAGTGTATCCCCGTGGGGTGCACCGGTATTATTTGTGAAGAAGAAGGATGGTATAATGCGAATGTGCATTGATTACTGGGAAATCAATAAAGTAACAATTAAGAACAAGTACCCGTTGCCCCATATCAACGATCTATTTGATAAGCTTCAAGGGGCTCAGGTGTTTTCAAAGATTGACTTGAGGTCAGGGTATCATCAATTGAAAGTTAAAGTCGAGGATGTGGAGAAGACAACCTTTAGGACTCGATACAGACACTATGAATTTCTAGTAATGCCGTTTGGGGTTACTAATGCGCCTGCTGCCTTTATGGATTTAATGAATCAAGTGTTCAAATCGTATTTGGATGAGCTTGTGATAGTCTTTATTGATGACATTCTTATTTATTCCAAGAGTTCGGAAGAGCACGGGCGACACTTAAGATTATAGCGGCTCTGAGAGAAATAGTTATTTGGAAAGTTAAAGAAAAGCAAGTTTTGGTTGACAAGTGTAACTTTCCTCGAGCACGTGATCTTTAAGGAAGGTATTTTAGTGGACCCACAGAAGATTGAAGCTGTAATGAATTGGTCACGATTGACTAATGTGTCTGAGATTCAAAGCTTCTTGGGGTTAGGTAGATATTACAGAAGGTTTGTTAAAGACTTTTCCAGAATTGCGACTCCAATGACAAAGTTGATGAGAAAGGATGTACTGTTTGAGTGGAACAAAGAATGTGAAGATTGTTTTCTAGCATTGAAGGAAAAGTTGACGAAAGCACCGATACTTACAATTTCGACAAGCACTGGAAATTTCAGAATCCACAGTGATGCTTCTCATCAAGGCTTAGGATGTGTTTTAACACAAGATGACAAGGTAATAGCTTATGCTTCAAGGCAATTGAGACCTCGCGAGAAAAAGACTGGTTTAATGATCAGGAAGCATAGAGGGCTGATATACTACGAGCTGATAGAGTGAGAAGACTGAAAAAGAAAGTGTAATGGCTGAGAGTTAAAGTCACATTGTTCTTCAATATTAACGATGTCAAGGGAAAATTATTTTTATCATTTACTTAAACATGGCAATTACAATGCTAACTCGGCTATCAATCAAAACAAAAAAATAATGAGACTAATCAACAAGTTAATGTGCTATGTCGATAAAATTCAATAAAGTAAATTTATAACCCTCAAAAAGGAAACAAAGGCTCAAAAGCTCACTGGGTTTAGTCTCCACGATGGTGCTATTCAGAAATCTAAACTATATTATAGTTCACTATAAATTTGCATCCGCATGACTATGTGTAGTGCATAAGTACATATGCAAGTTAAAGATATAAAACAATTCCAACGATATACAGCTTCCAAAACATACCTTCATGACTGTAGTAGACATTGGATTACGAACTCTTATGACTTCGGTTATCAATGAAATCATGTTAAATAACAAAGACATTAAATGTTGAACATTATTATAAAATTTGTTTATTTTTTACAAGAATACTAAATTTGAAATCTAATATGAACAAAAAGAAAAGTACTTAATAAAATAAATACTAACATAACTACTAATGAACAAAAAAGTAATAAAACTAACATTACTAAACAAAAAGAGAATCCATAAAACTCCCCCAAACCAGGTCACTGCATGTCCCTATGCAAGTTAGAACATGACAATAACATGAATGAACTCCACAGACAGGATCACGAGAATGTCCACTCCTCTGAAAACATCCGACGATGGTGGTAGTGAATCACGCTTGTATGAATCAACTAGCATCCACTTAGGATGGTCGGCTGGATCAAGGGAAGTAGCTCTATGTCCTCATCCTCATCATCAGTCACCGGTGCCAAGATCACTTCCTCAACCTCCGAACTATCATACGATGCAAAAAATGAGGCTATGTCCTTCCAGGACCAATCGGGGTGCCCTGGATACTGTCTCATAATATCCAGAACATAGTTTGGCAAATCTCTATATGGATATGTAATCTCTAGTGGTGCATCAGTGGTCTCAATAGGCTCATCCGAAAGGTCATGTCCTAGACTTTGTACATCAGCCTCCTCATCCTCACCATCATCGTCATCGAAAGAATTGTCCGAATCGGACAAAAATGAAGACTCGGAGGATGTCGGGGGAACACCATTGGGCCATCGATAAGTGTAGGATCATCACCGAATAGATTATCATCGTCATCTAATGAATCAGAATAGGTAGGAATGGGGACGCGATGACGACGATGGTTGTACCAAGAACAAGTATCACACCCGACGCGACCGAATGGACCAAAAGGGCTTGGCCCTCTGTGTAATAGGTTTGGGTAACGGGTCATCTAAGGATGAACTACTATCAAAATGGTTACTCGCCTCACTAGATCACCTATCTGGAGATGAGGGGGGAGAGATTGTGTGGTCCATAGTAGTGAGTTTAGAATATCAATTATCAGAACGAGGTGATGCTTGATGGAACTCGAGACTCAAAACCTGATAACAAAAATGAAAGATACCTACCATGTTATTAGCACTTGTTAGCAAAACGGAAACACAAATAGCTAGTATTGGTTAATGACAGTGAGCATGATTGATAAGCTTAAGTGCTTGTATTGATGCAAGTCGTACAACATTATCATTTTTTCTTTTAATTGAAATTTTATCAGCATGTCCCCCAAACCTGAACATAAGCGATTTCCTATATAGTGAAAATGGTAGGGGAGACGTTGTCGATTTACTTAGGTAAAGAATACCATAATGCTTATAGAAACTATGACACCGATTGAGATGGTTAAAACAATCGATAATAAGAACAATTGTCTAAATAACCATGCATGTAAAAGCATTAACCAATAATACTAAAAAGTACAGGAGTTAAACAAGTAATAGCATGAGAACGAAACTAAACCAAAAGGAAAATAATAAGTACAGACCCAAAAGAAAAATAAAAGTACAGAAAAGTAAACTAAGCCGGTCGTAGCTGGCTACATCATCATGCTAAAACAAGAAGTAAAATAAAATAAAGAAAACGAAATGAAAAAAATATACATGCCAGATTCTGATAATGTCTGAATCCACCCACCAAATACATGTAAAGAAATAAAAATAATTTCCACCATCCAACTCCTACTCATTATCACCCTCCACTAGTACTAACTCTAGCCCAGACCCTCCATGACCATCACTTTCTCCATCACCATCATCATCATCATCATCACTTCCAGCATCATCACCACCCTCAGTACCCTTATCCTCACCAGCCTTTGGAGCAACCTGTGGCTTAGATTATGGAAATGCAGACTAGTAAGCGGCCTTGCCCTATGCCAAGATCTCCTCTAGCTGCTGGGGATCTGCTAACTGGAAGTAGGAACGCATGTGGGACTGGAGCCTAAGGGTCGCGCCATAGAAATAGCAGACGTCGTCGTATGTCCAAGTGTAAGGTGTATCCTCTAGAGGAGGTGGACGCCGTGCCTGTCTCTCTCGGCGCGCTTGTACCTAGTCCCTAGCCTTCCCTACCTCTATCACTAGTCGTTCGAGGCTCAACTTCCTGTCACTGGAAGCAAAATCCAGAATATGTCATTCAATGGGCTCATTAGGAGGAATAAGGAAGGATAGGACTCTAAGGATTGCCGTGATGGTCTATTGATAGGGCAACCATAGGGTGGACTCACTGGCACGATCGATGGCATATCTCATAGAGCGTATGCCCTCCATAATAATCAAGCCACAATAAAACCAGTCGCCATGATAAACAGCATGGAGGGCATGGTGAATCTCTTTGGTCGACTCCATGTCTAAGAGGATAAAGGTTCCTCTTGAACACATTGTCGACGAACCACATCTGTCAAGGCATGTAGGATCAACATACCCCGATCCAATGCGGCCACCGCACATGTCCCGACTGATATGTATGAGTGAGTGGTATTGGTTCAGGACATTAAGCTTAGGGACCTGAGAGAAGTGAGACTGGAGTTAGAGGGCCTTAGCAATGTCATTGGGGTTGATAGTGATCGTGTGGCCGTCAATGTTCATGAAAATGTATGTGTGCTGGGCTAGGGATTCCTTATGGTGGCGGAGGTTTTGGTAAAAAATACTGACGAGTCTCGGGTAGGTGATAAGGTTGGGATTTCTGAAAAATATAGGAAGGGCCAGTTTTTGGGCGGTTAGGGTATTGAAGCCCCATCGGGTGTCCACATTGACCATGAAGAGATCAATGTCAATGGCGGCTTCATAATTGAAGCCTCGAGTGGCATACTTGGGTGATTGGTCATTTGGGTCGATTGTCGTTTCGGTCTATTTATCTTTGACTTCTTTTTTCTTTTGCGGTGGTTGAGAGCTAGAGGCTGGTTTTACTATTCACTTGGTCATAGTTTCTAGGTGGCTGTAGGTGAAAGAAAAAGGAAAAAAAAAATGAAAACACCCTTAAAAATGGTCTATTAACCTAGAAATAGAGGAGGAAAATGGGGGGTATGGGTACCTGTAATTCAAAAACAAATCCCGGTAAGGGACACAATAAGCATTTAAAATGAAGAACATTGTATCTACATTGGGGTCCATAGGGGGACACCAAGCAATTGTGAGAAGAAACTGCCCCCTTCCCACTCATCGTCCCAATAAGGGCGCATACATAGCGGCAAGTCACAGGGGACTTGCCGTGTGTTTGGAAACAATGTAAATATATTCGAAAGTAATCCCCAAACATTAAGTTGAGATGCCGCTATGAAATTTATGGATTTGTTTAGGGTGGGATTTATGGCTGAATTTTCTTTTATTTCTAAAAGTTAAAAACGTAGTAAAAG
Source organism: Hydrangea macrophylla (assembly GCA_033977485.1). Taxonomy (NCBI): domain Eukaryota; kingdom Viridiplantae; phylum Streptophyta; class Magnoliopsida; order Cornales; family Hydrangeaceae; genus Hydrangea; species Hydrangea macrophylla. Next base: position 40,412,299 of record CM066990.1, read on the forward strand.
AGTTTGAAAGATAAAATCAATTTAAAAGTGTTAAAACTTAACAACCCGAATTGAAAATTGATTGTATTTGATTTCAAAATGGTTAATGTGTTTCTCAATTTAGATTTGAAAGTTGATTATGCATATGCCAATTGAATTTAAAACTCAGAACTTTTTATAAGTATAAACAAATTCTAATCTCACTATGAACCATGATCTAAAGCCAGGGACTTCAAAATCTAGTTTTTTTTAAAGCACACTTGTAGACACCCCGATTTTGACCAAACGTCGAATTTAAGGGAGTGTTAGCTCCAAGTTCAATGATGACAATGTTTGAATAAAGTTAGATTTTTTGGGGTAATTCAAGTTCTTCAAAAGGCTCTTCAATTCTAGAAGAAAAGAAAAAAAAGAGAAGAAAAGGGAAGAATAGCATAAAATGGCACATGGTGGAGTTGTCTGCGGCGCTCACGGGTCGCCGCAACGACAGCCACTAGCTGCCACTCTGGCAGTCACTAATAACCGCAACGACATTCACTGAATGTTGTGGATAACCAATTGCCGCAAAAATATAAGTAGTTTGGAAGCAAGAAAAGGAAAGAAAAGAATAGAAAAAGAAAAAAGAAATTAAAAACAAGGCAAAACAAGATGCACAAAAAGACGGTCGACAGCGAGTTATCTGCGGCACTCCCTGAGTACCGTTGCAGCACTTGATGAATGCCATCATAGCAATTGGCGAGTGCCGCTATGACACTTACTGAGTGTCGCAGACAACTTCATCAACTGCAGCATTTTTCTGCCGTCTGCTTTAAGAAAGGGGTGTTTTAGTTCGCCGGGCTCCTTCCCCTCTCATTCCATAATCCCCGGACCTAGAAATCTCTGGTTTAAAAAAAAGATTAGTTATGCCTTTAAAATGGTTTCTTAATTTTTCTTTTATAAAATTAAGTGGCAACTCGTATTTTGAATTTTGAAATTTGACAAAGATTTAAAAGTTGTGATTAAATCGCGAATATCCACAACACTATAAAATAAACCCCTGTTTCTGAACATGTATGCATAACCTAATTAATTTCAAAATGAATTGAGAATGTGAATAGGCTCATGCACCAGTTAGGGTTAGGTTTTGTGAGCCCTTACATCAAATTCTCCCTTCAAGAATTTCCCCCACCCCAAATTTGACAGAAATTAGTCTTAACTAAACCGATTTCAAACTGAGTCAAAGATATTGATCAAATAAAAATTCTAACAAAAATTGGTCCTAAACTAAATTGGCCTAGAACTTTAATGTCAATGTGAAATCAAGATAAACTCAGTATGAAATCAAGTTCTATCCAAGTTAACTTCTAGGTTTAGGGTGATGTGTGAATGATTAAATCTTTATATCAAAATATGAAAGAGAAGGGGTTGAAGAAAAACAATGTGTGTATGTGAGGTTATCTGGGTGTGTGTAGGTTCTGTGTATTCATACATATAAATCGAAGTCCATATGCAAATAGAAGAGAGGTTGAGGGTAGAAATATAGATCTATGTGTATACGCATGTATATATATGTGAATGTGAGTAGGCAACTATAAGGGTAAAATTGGAGTTAGCGTTTTAGTGTGTATTTATAAATCCATGTATGTGCAAGTATATACATATATATATACATGTATCTATATCTATATAGATCTATAATTAGGACTGAGAAAATCAGTGGAGGTATAGATACATATGTGTGTGTAGTCATATGTGTGTATGAATGTATGCATATACCTTGTTAGAGTAAGAAAAGGGGGTCCGGATCGATAGGAGATTGCATCAGTGTGATTTTCGTCTGGTGGTGTAGTGGGGTCATCGGCATTAGAGATGGTGGCGGTGGTTTGCAGGCCGACGGTGGTCGGCAATGCGATGGAAGGAGGGGGGAAGAAGAGAGAAAAAAATGTAGATAGAGAGAGAGAGAGAGAGAGAGAGAGAGAGAGAGAGAGACGAAGAGAGAAAAAGAATTTGGGTTAAAAAAAATTAGGGCTCACTGACCCTATTGATATAGGAAAACAGCTGGTCGCGCGAGGGGCCCGCGTTGGCAGCCTATTGCTCATGTGAATCCTCATCGATAAAAAGCCGAGAGCTATTTTTCAAAGGTTTCTCAAACTTTTCTAAGGCACAGTCTAACGCGAGCGGGCCGCCCGGATGACCCTTCGCTCGCTCGGTTTCTGACGCGCCCAAATATTGAGGACCATTCTTCTTTGAGGATCTAAAAAAAATTCTTAGGAAAAAACTCGCGCGAGTGATAACTTGTATGAGCGGGGCGCGTGAGTGGGTGAGGCTTTTTTTTCTTTTCTTATTTGTGTAGACACCCCATTTTGTCAGCTATCAGATTTAGGAGACCCATAGCTTGGTGGTTCACAATGATCGAAAAAGACTCAAAAAGGACACCTGGAAGTTAGTTCTATCTCTCAAAATGCTCAGAATGACCAAAATACCCCTAAAAGCCCAAAAACTCCCAGATTTGGACCAAAATTTTTGGAAACATGCTACGTCATAAAAAGTGGTAAAATGAGTTTTGAAGCAAAATTAGATAAATTGTCAGCTCCTAGAGACCTCTGGAAGTCCCGGAAGTTCCCGGAAAGTCCCTGTTGACCGGTTTGACCTAGGTTTGACTAGGTTTGACCGAATTCATCCAAATTTGCCAGAAAGTTCCGAGATCATTCTAGACCATGTGAAAAGTACTAAAACAAGTTTTAAAAGAAAATCGGGCAAAAACGTCAGCTCCGGGGATTTCCGAGAGGCTCCCAGAACTTCCTGTAAATCCTAGGTTTAACCGATTTGACCTAAAAGTTGACTTTGAAACCAGAGTGCCATATCAATTTTCAAACATTTTTCATGGATACTAGAGATCAATAGCTTTCCAATGGTATATAACACATGATTTTTGGATTTAAAACGAATTTACTATGAATTTCTGAAGGTAAAAAAGGCGATCAAATAGACTTTTATCGCGATTACCGCAAAACTTTTCAAAGTGACCCATTTCTGAACTTTTTTTTTTATGGAAAGTATACTCCATTATCTTTCCAACGGTATATCACAACCTCAGTTTGGAGTTCATACACATTTTCTGTGAATTTCGGTCGAAATAGGGCCTTTTTACGAATATCGGAACATCTGGGGGCCTAAATGGCATTATCTGGACATCAGAGGAGCAGTGTCACCGCGGCACTGGGCCTGTGGCCCACTTCTGCCATGGAACAGACCCAGTGCCGCCGCAACACTCTCCTCGAGAACAGTCTATTTTTGCAATTTCTTTTGGGGGTCCATTTTGATTAATTAGAAACCAAAAAGTTGTAATTTTATGTTCACATATGTTTGGGACTAATGTGAGCACTTTCTAAATCCTAAAACCACCCCAAATTGTCTTATATAAACCCCCTTTTGCTCTTCATGTTGGGGGGAGGCAAGTGTAAATTTTGAGAAAGTTGTAGAGAGAAAGAGAGATAGAGATAGGTTTAGAAGAGAGAAAGGGAGCTTCTTACACTAATTTTCTATAAGAAAGTGAGTTCTAATCTTGTTTTCTTCCATTATCTCTCATATACTTCACATTCAAATACCCCCTAATTACCACTCTTGAGAATTCTTGAGTTAAGAAGCTACTTCCATGTCTAAATGTCAATATCTATGAGTAAAACACCAAGCTACAAGTCCAATATCACATTGATTATCATCTATTGATTGCTATTTACTTGCTTGTTTATATATATGTTCATCTCTTCTTCCCCCATTCCTTCTTGATTTTTCTTTGATTAATTACGAGTTCATCATCATCTAAGTGATGACATGAAGTTTGAGGTGAGTGAATCCTTATGGATAGTATCTCTTGACCTGAAAAACATGTTTGATAGATGACGATTCCAACTTCAATACTTTCAAAGTATTCTTGAAGTTATGCTCAAATGGAAACAATGCTCTCCAACAATCTTGGAGGTTCTTGATATGAGTTCAATGTTGATATTTTATGTGGTCATAACTTGCATTTAAATGCTGAAAATATACTCTCAAAACCTCTATTTCAAAACCCCTCTTTGATTTCAAGAAATAAAACCCTTGTTTCTCAAGAAATCTTCAAAATAGTGAATGATCTGAGTTCAAAGATTTCTATGGAAATCAAATACTCAATGTATGGATGCAAGACCACTTGGAAAGTCTTCCTAACTCATTAGAGAAAACCCATGATTTTTGGCTTGGCTTGAAAACACATGGAAGGATTCCATTTTGGTCCAAATATTCTCTCTAGGTATTCTGTCTTTACTGTCACAGCAGCTTGGTTGACTTTCAACTTGTTTTACAGAAAGCCTTTCCAAAAGGAGTGGTCCCAACCCATTTTTACCTTGAAATTTAGTGTCTTAGGGAACTTAATATAATATGGGACTCCAAATGTTTTGTTTTCATTTTCTAAGATTTTTCAACATTTCAGTCGACAGTACGGACTCTTCTGAGTAACCTCTATTGTTTATATGATTTCTCTCAATCTGTAATAGTTATTGAAGATTGGCTTTTTGATATGCGTTCTAGACATAATAAGGATGATCTTCATAAAAAATCATGCATTGAAAATATTTTTAACCCCACTTTTTAATTTCTACAAGATTAACTCACTATTCTGTCCACTATTCACAGCAAGCATACTTTTACTTTCATTCATTGATTTGATGCTCACATGGACTCCAAATTAGTTCATATCTTAGGAAGTAATCCATACTACATTTGTACATATTCTATGATGATTTTCTTCATGCATTCATGCATATTTTAGACTTCTAAGTCACTTTAGAAAGTCCATGTACACAAACACACTACAACCTTTGCACATTCTTGGATCATACATTGCATCCATGCAAGATTTGGGGCTTTTGTGACTCCTAATCTAAGAAGATTATAAGGAATGAGTAGGATCATATGCCCATGCTTCCCCTCAATCTAATCATCCTTTCTCATCCGTCCCGGGGATTGAGAGGTATTCCTTTCTAAAAAATTAACATGCATCATTCTAGCTTGCTAACCAATTTCTCCCAAAAACTCTGATATAACCAGTTTTCTCCCAAAAACTCTGTTCGAATATCCCGAAAATACCCAAATATAACCAATTTCTCCTAGAAACTCTGTCCAACTCATTTAAATATAACCAGTTTCTCCTAGAAACTCCGCCCGGATATCCCAGAAATACCCAATTTTCCCCAGAAACTCTATCGAAACTTCTCAAAATATTTTAGAAACCCCTGTTATCCCCTGGTGATCATACTGGAAGGTAAGGTTAGCACACTCTATATGAATAGGACCTTATTTGCTTAGGTGTTATCTGTTAGAAGTAGGGGCATCATGTAGATTAGGGCTTGCATCCGTATGCTTGCTTCATCAGTTTGCATACACTGTTTCAGTCTGTCTGTACCAAGTTAGTCCTTACTTGTCAAAGTCTAACACACAGTCCTTTCACATCTATATGTCAGTACAAGTTTTGAGCACCCAGGATCTACGTTGTGGGTCAGAGGATCAGGGAGCTGCCTTATCCGAATCACTCCACCGAAAGTTAGCTTTATGGATCCGAAAGGTTTGGAAGCAAGAATGACAGAAATGATCAACCAACAGTCTGACCAGTTGGCCCAAGTTTTAGCCTTCATGGAAGAATTGAAACAGCAGTAGCCACAGTATCCACTTGGGTTCCCACCACCATCGGGATTCATGCGCCACCACCACCGGGGTTTTTACCACCTCCCATCGGTATACATGAGAATAATATAGACTATGATTGGTTCAATGGGGCCCCACTGCCTGCACTTAATAAGAAAATTAAAGAAAAACTGGATAAGGTCGACAAGCTTGAGAACATACTGAGAAAGAGTAAAGGGGTCGGCGATTACATGTTAGAACTAGAAGGATTGTTTGAGCCCAACAAATTAAAGCTACCTGAGAACTTCAAGATGCCTGAAATTGAATGTTTTGATGGAACTGGGAATCCGAAGAGCCACATAAAGTTCTGCATGAGTGTTTTCCAATCAATGGGCTACACCCATGAGCGCATCGTAATGTTGTTCCCTTAAACCCTCGCCAAGGCTGCTTTATCCTGGTTTCTGACCTTAGAGGTTTCTAAGACGCGGACTTGGGAAGATATAGTCCAGGTCTTCTTTGATCATTACTCCTATAATCAAGAGCTCGATGTCACCATCCGGGGATCTTGAGACTACCCGACAGAACTTTAATGAGTCATTCACTGCGTTCTTGAGCAGATAGAGGAACAAAGTGGCCCAAATGACCCACCGACCAGTCGAAAAGGATTAAGTCCGGATGTTGATCAAGAATCTACAGCCGCTGTATCATGAAAAACTATTCTACCAGTCCATCTCAACATTTGAAGAACTGTTTGAAATCGAGACTAGAATTGAGGATGCAATTAGGGAAGGGAAAATCAAGAATGAAGAATCACAAAGCCAGTCAAAGAGGCCCGACTACTCCCGAAACCCTTCGGATGTCAATGCCCTTAGTAACCAACCCATGGACTATTCTCCCCAACCATACTAGCTCATAAACCAGACCAGCTCGCCTAGCTGCCCTTACCAAAATAGGGTACCCTGTGAATTTTCCAAGCTAGATATCTCCCCATCCGTAGCCTTAGGCCGCCTGCTAAAAAAGGAACACCTCCAACTCCTTTAGCCTCGTGTCGATCCCCCACCACCTAATTGTGACCTATCCAAACGATGTGCCTACCACCAAGGCCCAGGCCATGACACCGACCAGTGCATACGTCTCCGCCAAGATATCTAAGACCTCATTGACCGAAGAATCATCGAGCCACCACCCATTCAACCCCATGTCACCTAAGCCCCTAGCCTATCCTTTCAAATGATCCCTTTCACTGACACTCATGAATGTTGAATCCATGCAGTAGAGCGATAGTGTTTGGAACTTCTACTAAAAAAAACAATAATAATAAATGGGTCACAAAGACACTCCATTTGAGACAAAGTCGAGTTTGTTCTATGTTTTGAGTCTATTTCAAGTTTGGTCTTGTAGTTGAGTATGTCTGTCATCGAGTTGTTATGGGTCTGTGTTGAGTACTGTAATCCCTCTCTTTCGCTAATGGATTGAAATCATTTTGCTTAGTCTGATGTGTCTAGTCATAAATGCATGAATCATTGAACTGAAATGTCACTTTTCAAATTACCATGGGTATTACTCTGCTAATGAATTTTTGCATCAAGAAAAAAAAAAGAATCCTGAAAGGTCATAGTCGATTTCGCGCTGACACTGATGAAGAGTCGAGAATTGAATAGTCTTACTTTAAGAATTTAAAGATGATTTTGCTCAAATCTCAAAAAGACATACTTGAGACTGATTTGGGGCTTGCCCAATACCCTTGTTCACCATTTCAAAGCCTTGGTCATTACCCAATTGATAGCCATGCGAATCTGTGCGGACTTGGTCCTTGATGGTAGCCAAACATTTCAGTGAGTTTCATCTCCACTTTCAAAAAAAAAAAAAAAAGAAAAAAGAAAGAAAAAGAAAAGAGAAAAAGAAAAGCTCGCTAGGTTGAAAACCCGAAAGGGCACCTGGGCAAAAGTTAGAGCTGATAGGGTGTTGATTTCCAAAATCTGACCCTAAGCTAGTCAAAATGATGGAGAAAATGAAAGAAAGAAAATTTTGGTAATACAGAGAATTGTACACTTCAAGGAAAATCATGAGAATGTGTCTAGATCATATTTCAAAAAGCTCTGAATGACCACAAACAAATTCTGAGAGCTGACATGCACATTATGAAATTTTGAGATTGTGATCAGAAGATCTCACAAGAATGTACTACATGAAAAGCAAAATTGACTGGCTAGGCGAAAGTGAAAAGGATCAATCCTCAAAATAAAAAAAATAAAAAAAGAAAAGAAAGGGAGGTCAAAACTGAATCCTCTTATTCAAGGCTACCAAAAGTGACCCAAATTGAACTTATATGACGATTGGTTTGAAAACCCCCTTTTTCTTTCAAGACCTTGCCTTGAACTACGCTCGACCTGATTCCTACTCGGGGATATGTAGGCAACCGCATTGGTTTGGTCGACACCATCATAATCAATCCAATTTCTGTCAAGCCTTGCCTTGAACTACACTCGACCTAATTCCTACTCAGGGTACATAGGCAACCGCATCGGTTCGGTTGACACCATCATAATCAATCCAATTTCTTCCAAGCCTTACCTTGAACTACGCTCGACCTGATTTCCACTTGGGGATACATAGGCAACAACATTGGTTCTGTCGATACCATTATAATCAAACCAATTTCCTTCAAGCCTTGCCTTGAACTACGCTCGACCTGATTCCCACTCTGGGATACGTAGGTAACCGTATCGGTTTGGTGGGCACCATCATAATAAACCCCCCCTTCTTTCAAGACTTTGGCCCGAACTACATTGGATCTGATCCCCGCTCGGGAGTACGTAGGCAGACTTTCAAAAAGAAAAGAAGGATGGCTCGCTAGGTCAAAAATTCGAAAGGATGCCTAGGCAAAAATTAGAGCTAAATCCAAAGTGAGCAATAACAAAAGAGAGAAAAGAGCTCGCTAGGTCACCTCACTAGTGCCTAGGCACAAGTTATGAGCATTTGAGAGATTAAAGTCCCGGTCCTTGCCTCAAGCCAGAAATCACCTTCTACACTAGGGGCAAACTGCGGCTACCCGCCTCATTTGCCTAAATTTTGTTATTTGCCTTTCAGACAAGGAGAAAACTTCGGTCACCTACCTCGTTTGCCCAAAACCTCCAATAAACCATCATCCAAACTAGGGGCAAACTTTAGTCACCCACCTCGTTTGCCTATGAATTCCACTTTCTATACCTCAAACTAGGGGCAAACTCCGTTTGCCTAACACGATCCCTTCACACCAAGGACAAGTTTTCAAGTTACCAACTTGTTTTAAAAATTTTTGAAATAGAGCATCTTTTATTCTAAAAGCTAAGGCACTAATTCAAAGCACTTCCTGGGATAAGTAAAGAATTGATTAGATCAATAGGGAGGAATTTTCAAAAACCAGATTTATCAGCTAAGTGCTATCATATTAAGATGAGGAGTGAACATAAAAGGTGAGTGGTACATCATTTATAACAGAGGTACATTGGATCATGGCAATTTGAGAAATTCATGTCTAGGTCAATCCTTATTTGCTTGAGTAAGTAGTAATCTAATCAAAAGTGTGTCAGAGATCGAGGTTTCATGCAAACTAACCCAACTTTCCTTGTCATCGTCATTCTTGTTAAGTCCATTCGTCCTGATGGTCTCAAATGTGTGGGGTTAAGGTGATTCCCAATTATAAAAAAATGTGGATACAAGTAAAAGTACCAAACATCATTATTGCACTAGTCAAGGTCGCAACATGAGAAGTGTCCCACGTATGAGTAACATTTCATAAGTGGTTATAAATGACAACCGATAGTTGTTTCTCAAGATGGCTGACCGGAGGGAATATCCCCAACACCTATTGCTGATCCAATCAGAGTCTAGATGTGTTGTATTGATGAGATGTGTTGTTGAGGAGTTTTAGGGACCATCAGAGTCCAGGTTTGCTGATGAGATGTTTTTATGAGGGTGTTTTAGAGCCCATGGATTAGAGGAGCATCGAGGAACATCATGAGAGTTGAGAAGCATTGTTGGAGCATCGAGGAATATCGGGAGAGTTAAGAAGCATCATTGAAAAGTAGAGTAACATCGAGGAACATCGAAAGTGTTAAGGAGTATTGTCGAAGAGGAACATCAGATATGTTGAGGAGCATCATTGAAGAGTTGAGGAGCATCAGGTGTGTTGAGGAGCATTGTTAAAGGAGCATCAGATGAGTTGAGGAGCATCAGAAGAGTTGAAAAGCATCACTGAAAAGTCGAGGAGCATCGTTAAGATTTGATCAATCGCGAGAGATTCAGATATGGGTCCTGGTTCTCGGTTAGAAGGTTAGATCAACCATGAGAGATTCAGAGATGGGTCTTGGTTCTCGGTTAGAGGATTTGATCAACCGTTAGAGATTTAAAGATGGGATCTTGGTTCAAGGTCAAGAATTAAAAGAGAGATTCTCAGAGAGTCCAGAGAAGAATCAGCTCCCGAAGGCCCTAACCAACTCTTTTGGATTGGGTGTTGCAAAATTTGATCAACCACGAGAAATTCAGAGATGGGTCCTGGTTCTCAGTCAGAAGATTTGATCAACCGTGAGAGATTCAAGAATTGAAAGAGAGATTCTCAGAGAGTCTAGAGAAGAATCAACTCTAGAAGGCCATAACCGGCTCTTTTGGATTGGGCGTTGCAAAATTTGATCAACCACGAGAGATTCAGAGATGGGTCCTGGATCTCGGTTAGAAGATTTGATAAACGGTGAAAGATTCAGAGACAGAATCTTGGTTTTAGGTCAAGAATTGAAGAGAGATTCTCAGAGAGTCTAGAAAGGAATTAGCTCTCGAAAGCCCTAACCGGCTCTTTGGTCCGACCATTGCAAGATTTGATCAACTGCAAAAGATTCAAATTTGGATCCTGGTTCTTGGTCGAGAGAAACTGTTAAAGAGAGATCCCAGAAAGAGTCATTTCATCCCCAGCAGATTCAGTTTAATCCCTAGCAATTGTATCGATTCGTACATCACGGTTAGTCCAACCATTGGTCCAATCCATGACAGTCACGGTAGTTCACTGTCGACTCATCATCTCAATTAGTACATTGTTAGTCCAATCCATGATAGTCACAGTAGTTCACTGTCAACTCATCATCTCGATTTATACATCGTTAATTCTTTTGATCACGGTTGTTCCAACCATTGGTCCAATCCATGACAGTCACAGTAATTCACCGTCGATTCGTCATCTCAATTCGTACATCTTCAGTTCAATCCATGACAGTCACAGTAGTTCACTGTCGACTCGTTATCTCGATTCGTACATCGTCAGTTCAATCCATGATAGTCATAGTAGTTCACTGTCAACTCGTCATCTTGATTCGTACATCGTCAGTGTAATCCATGACAGTCACAGTAATTCACTGTCTACTCGTCATCTCGATTCGTGAATCGTCAGTCCATTAATCATCATTAGTTTACCATCATTCTCATTTAAAATATGTTGTGTTCATCATTCTCATTCAAAATCTTGGGCTTCTATGTCCATTAATGGGGCTTCTATGTCCATCGGTTATTTGTCAAACTTCATCTTTAATTGTCGTCTTCAAGGACCCCACATCCGATCCCATTCGCTTGTTAAACACACTAGTCGAAATTCAGAAGTTTGCTCCAAGATCTAGAGTCTTTAACACCTTGGTATCCTTATCGGGATTTACCACTGCATTAAAGTCAAGGAAGCACTAGCACAACATAAGCCCACTCGGAGCGACATACCCCACAGCACTAGTTCATGCTAGGATCATCGGTACCATAAGGAGAATGCATAAAACCCGTTAAAGCTAGCAAATATACCATAGTCATAATGAAATCACAACAGGACTCAGTACATAGTTCATATCACATCCATGCATTGCATATCATCCTTATAGCATAGCATCTGTCTATCTTGTTCTGCATGAGTGATTTGTTGCTTAGAATACGTAGGCAGCTCACATAGAGTGTGACCAGCACTGACTTCGGCATCATGTTTTTCATCATTACATCTTTGCAACGCTTTTATCCTAAATCTATAGCCTCCAAAAAGACCTGTCTCTTCAAAGCTTTGGCACTCTCTTGCGACATGCGTTGCCTCACAAGTTCATGCCAAAGAGGGGCAAACTGTAGACACCCCATTTTTTCGGCTATCAGATTTAGGAGACCCATAGCTTGGTGGTTCACAATGATCGAAAAAGACTCAAAAAGGACACATGGAAGTTAGTTGTATCTCTCAAAATGCTCAGAATGACCAAAATACCCCTGAAAGCCCAAAAACTCCCAGATTTGGACCGAAATTTCTAGAAACATGCTACATCATAAAAAGTGGTAAAATGAGTTTTGAAGCAAAATTAGATAAAATTGTCAGCTCCTAGAGACCTCTGGAAGTCCCGGAAGTTCCCGGAAAGTCCCCGTTGACCGGTTTGACCTAGGTTTGACTAGGTTTGACCGAATTCATCCAAATTTGCCAGAAAGTTCTGAGATCATTTTAGACCATGTGAAAAGTACTAAAACAAGTTTTAAAAGAAAATCGGGCGAAAACGTCAGCTCCGGGGATCTCCGAGAGGCTCCCAGAACTTCTTGTAAATCCTAGGTTTAACCGATTTGACCTAAAAGTTGACTTTGAAACCAGAGTGCCGTATCATTTTTTAAACATTTTTCATGGATACTAGAGATCAATAGCTTTCCAATGGTATATAACACATGATTTTTGGATTTAAAACGAATTTACTATGAATTTCTGAAGGTAAAAAAGGCGATCAAATAGACTTTTATCGCGAATACCGCAAAACTTTTCAAAGTGACCCATCTCTGAACATTTTTTTATATGGAAATTAGACTCCATTACCTTTCCAACGGTATATCACAACCTCAGTTTGGAGTTTATACGTATTTTCTGTGAATTTCGAACAAAATATGGCCTTTTCGCGAATACCGAAACCTCTGGGGGCCTAAATGGCATTATCTGGACTTCAGAGGAGCAGTGCCGCCGCGACATGGGCCCACTGCCACCACAGCATAGGCCCAGTGCCACCGCGACACTCTCCTCCAGAACAGTCCATTTTTGCAATTTCTTTTGGGGGTCCATTTTGATTAATTAGAAACCAAAACGATGTAGTTTTATGTTCACAGTTGTTTGGGACCAATGAGAGTATTTTCTAAATCCCAAAATCACCCCAAATTGTCCTATATAAACCCCCTTTTGCTCTTCATTTTGGGGGGGGGGAGGGGGGCAAGTGAAAAGTTTGAGAAAGTTGTAGAGAGAAAGAGAGATAGAGATAGGTTTAGAAGAGAGAAAGGGAGCTTCTCCCACTGGTCTTCTATAAGAAAGTGAGTTCTGATCTTGTTTTCTTCCATTATCTCTCATATACTTCACATTCAAATACCCCCGATCACCATTCTTGAGCATTCTTGAGTTAGGAAGCTACTTCCATGTCTAAATATCAATATCTATGAGTGAAACACCAAGCTACAAGTCCAATATCACATTGATTATCATCTATTGATTGCTATTTACTTGCTTGTTTATATATATGTTCATCTCTTCTTCCCCCATTTCTTCTTAATTTTTCTTTGATTAATTACTAGATCATCATCATCTAAGTGCTGAAATGAAGTTTGAGGTGAGTGAATCCTTATGGATAGTAGCTCTTGACCTAAAAAACATGTTTGATAGATGATGATTCCAACTTTAATACTTCCAAAGTATTCTTGAAGTTATGCTCAAATGGAAACAATGCTCTCCAACAATCTTGGAGGTTCTTGATATGAGTTCAATGTTGATATTTTAAGTGATCATAACTTGCATTTAAATGCTAAAAATATACTCTCAAAACCTCTATTTCAAAACCCCTCATAAACCCCTCTTTTCGATTTCAAGAAATAAAACCCTTGTTTTCTCAAGAAATCTTCAAAATAGTGAATAATCTGAGTTCAAAGATTTCTATAGAACTCAATACTCAATGTATGGAAGCAAAACCACTTGGAAAGTCTTCTTAACTCATTATAGAACACCCATGATTTTTGGCTTGGCTTGAAAACACTTGGAAGGATTCCATTTTGGTCCAAATATTCTCTCCAGGTATTCTGTCTTTACCATCACAGCAACTTGGTTGACTTTCAACTTATTTTACAGAAAACCTTTCCAAAAGGAGTGGTAACAACCAATTTTTCCCTTGAACTTCAGTGTCTTGGGGAACCGTCTGTATAATATGGGCCTCCAAATATTTTGTTTTCAGTTTCTAAGATTTTTCAACATTTCAGTTAACAGTACGAACTCTGTTTCTGAGTAACCTCTATTGTTTATATGATTTCTCTCAATCTGTAATAGTTATTAAAGATTGGCTTTTTGATATGTCTTATAGACATAATAAGGATGATCTCCATAAAAAATCATGCATTGAAAACATTTCTAACCCCACTTTTCAATTTCTACAAGATCAACTCACTATTCTGTCCACTATTCACAGCAAGCATAATTTTACTTTCATTCTTTGATTTGATGCTCACATGGACTTCAAATTAGTTCATATCTTAGGAAGTAGTCCATACTATATTTGCACATATTTTATGATTATTTTATTTATGCATTCATGCATATTTTTGACTTCTAAGTCACTTTAGAAAGTCTATGTACACAAACACACTACAACCTTTGCACATTCTAGGATCATACATTGCATCCATGCAATATTTGGGGCTTTTGTGACTCCTAATCTAAGAAGATTATAAGGAATGAGTTGGGTCATACGTCCATGCTTCCCCTCGATCTAATCATCCTTTCTCATCCGTCCCGGGGATTGAGAGGTCTTCCTTTCTAAAAATTAACATGCATCATTCTAGCTTGCTAAGCATCTTTTGATTTCTTTGATTATTTGTTTCAAGAACAATTCATGTCCCCCTTCTAGACTAGGATAACTTGATTACTTGATATGTGATTAGACGATTTTTCCTAGGTTTACTTGTGTGATCTTTCACTTTGCATTGTGTGATACTTGGCTAAGATCTTAGGAATGATATTTTATCTTTTGATCTTCCTTTTCAAGATTCTTATGTGATGTAATATACTATCATAGTATTAATTGTCGAACCAAACATAGTAAAAGATAAATATTTAGATGCTAATTGAGGTCTGTCAAGAGACGGGGCGAGTTGAGGGTGGTTTAGTCGTGACAAAGGCTCCTTCCTTTCTCGTACCAAAACCCCGAGCCAAGTTCTTTGGTTATGAAGGGCCGATGCCCTTTATCTATTTGTGTGAGTCAAATTAGGTTTCTTGGTTCCTTAAATACCAAGTGGCGACTCTGTATCTGTTATCAACAGACCTTCTTTTCTTCAAATTAACTTTGATTTCAAAACTAAAGGAAAATCAATTCCGAAACCCTAGAAACAAGAAACAGGGTAGGCTCACGATGGCTGTGTGTCCACAATTTGTTGCCTTGAATAGGGGTTCAGACGACCAATCTCTCCTCTATTGGGTAACTAAAAACTTAGACACTGACTTAAAAACTTTAAAAAGTGTACAAAACTAGAGGAAAACACAATCAAATGCTTGGGTTGCCTCCCAAGAAGTGCTAGGTTTCACGTAGCCAACTCGACCGTTGAAAGAGCCTAGTCAAAATAGATTGGGTCGACCAAATCTATGGATTCGACCTCTCATTCTTCAATTTCCTCAATCCGATATGGCTTAAGCCATTGGCCATTTACTTTAAAAGGTGCTCCGTTATTTGTATCTTTTATTTTGATTGCTCCATGCAAACACCTGAGTTACTATGAACGAGCCATCCCATCGAGAACGTAATTTTCCAGGGAATAACAACAATTTAGAATTAAATAGCCAAACGCGTTGTCCGACCTCAAAATTTTTACGAACTATCATTTTATCGTGAAATGCCTTTGATCGTTCTTTGTATATTCTCGCATTTTCATAAGCTTCATTTCTTAATTCCTCTAGCTCTTGTAATTGAAGTTTTCGGTGACATCTAGCCAATTTCATATCTTGATTAAGATTTTTAACAGCCCAGTAAGATTTGTGCTCGAGTTCTACTAGTAAGTGGCAAACTTTTCTAAAAACTAATCAATATAGGGACATACCAATGGGAGTTTTATACGCTATACGATAGGCCCAGAGTGCATCGCTCAGTCATTGCGACCAATCTTTGCGATCGGGATGTACCTTTTTTTTCTTTTTTTTTTCTTTCTTTTCTAATATGCTTTTAACTTCTCTATTAGAGACTTCAACTTGACCTTAAGTTTGGGGATGATAAGCTGTCCCAACTTTGTGGGTAAAGGAATATTTCTGAACAAGGGCCTTAAAGTGACGATTATAGAAATGTTTCCCTTTGTCGCTTTTAATAGCTCACGGTGTACTGAAACACAAAATATATTATATTTTATGAATTGTACCACGACTTTGTGGTCATTTGTTTTCATTGCTACTGCTTCCACCCACTTGGAAAAGTAGTCGACCGCGACTAGAATATACTCGAAACCAAAAGACGACTGAAATTGTCCCATAAACTCTACGTCCTACACGTCGAATATTTCAATTATAAGGTTTAGTGTGAGAGACATCACGTCGCGACGCAACATACTGCCAGTTTGTTTGCAATGCAAGCACTTTTGATAGAATTCATGAGCGTCTTTAAAAAGGAATGGCTAGTAAAACCCACTCTGGAGTACCTTAGCAGTCGTACGAAGGCCACCAAAGTGACCTCCACATTCAAAAGAATGACAGAAATTTAAGTTGGAATGAAACTCACTTTCTGGGACACATCGTCGTATGATCTAATCGGAACAATGCTTAAAAGGAGTGGATTGTCCCAATAGTAATGTTTAACTTGCGAGAAAAATCGATCTTTATCTTGACAAGACCATGAAGGAGGGACACATGTTGTAGCTAAGAAATTTACAATATTGCTAAACCATGGATGCTTTATGTTGGATTTGGAAATAGTTGTTTATCTATAAATGAATCCTGAAGGGGAATAACATCATTAGAATCGACCATGATTCACGACAATTGATCTCTTAATTTGTAGTTGAATTCCTGAAGGAGTAAGATCCAACGGATTAAATGAGGTTTTGTTTCCTTTTTATTTAAGAGGTGATGCAACATTGTGTGGTCCGTATAGACAATAACCTAAAACCCTAATAGATATGAACGAAACATATCAAGGGCATAAAGCAACCTCTAGCAGCTCTTTTTCAGTGGTAGTGTAATTTACTTGTGCGTCATTAAGGGTCTTACTTGCATAATATATTACATGAGGAATTTTATTAACTTTCTGACCTAAAATGGCCTTGACGGCATAATTGAAAGTGTCGCACATAAGTTCAAACGGGAGGGTCCAATCGGGTGATTAGATAACTGGAGCCGTAGAGAGTAGTGTTCTTAATGTTTTAATCGCTTTAAGACAGTCGTTATCAAAGACCAATGGAGCGTCCTTGGTAAGCAAGTTGCACAAGGGTCTAGAAATCTTGCTAAAGTCCTTGATAAATCGCAAATAAAAACCGGCATGACCGAGAAACGAACGAATTTGGCGGATGGAAGAAGGTGGTAGAAGCTTATCTATCAATTCAATTTTTACTTTATCAACTTCTATACCACGTTTAGATACAACATGACCTAAGACCATTCCTTCTTAAGCCATAAAATGGCTCTTTTTCTAACTTAAAACCAAATTTGATTCCTCACATTGGGTGAGGACTTTCATAAGGTTCTGGAGATATTTTCAAATGTAGAAAAAATAAAAAAATCATCCATGAATACGTCCAAGAACTTTTCAACCATGTCCAAAAAGATTGCCATTATGCATCGTTGTAAAGTGGCCGGTGCATTGCACAAGCCAAATGGCATGCATCGGTAGGCAAAGGTGCCAAATGCGCATGTGAAAGTCATTTTCTCTTGATCATTGGGATAGACAGGAACTTGGTTGTAACCAGAGTAGCCATCTAGAAAGCAATAAAAGCTTTGACAAGATAGACGTTCTAAGATTTGATCAATAAATGGAAGAGAAAATGATCTTTACGGGTCATGGTGTTAAGTTTATGATAGTCAATACATACTCGCGAACCAGTGGTTTGGCAGGTAGGGACTAGTTCTCCTTTTTCATGTGGCACGACTGTGATGCCCGATTTCTTTGGAACAACCTGTGTGGGGCTGGCCCAATTCCTATCGAAAATTGGATAAATTATGCTCACATCTAAAAGTTTAATAACTTCTTTCATTACTATCTTTTTCATGTTCGGATTAGTTCATCTTTGCATTTCTCGAGAAGGTTTAGCATTTTCATATAAGTTTATTCGGTATATATATACAGACCGGTTAATCCCTTTTAAGTCAGCTACCGTCCAGCCTATAGCTTTCTTATGATCTCCTAGAACTTTCAATAGTTGTGCTTCTTAGTCCATAGATAAATTCAATGCTAGTATGAGCAGGAGTGTAGTATTAGGTCCTAGAAAGGTATATTTGAGAGAGTTCGGTAATGGTTTTAGTTCAAGCATCGGTGGACACTCGGTGGACGGTAATGCAAGTTTATGTACAAGAGGTAGAAGGGCCCCTATCTTCCATGGAAGTATGCTTGTTGTGTTCACTGATTTCAATGAACTATTAAATTCTTCAATCATTTTATCAAAGTCAAAATCATTAAAGTTGAAATATTATAAGCACGTTTCTAAGGCTTCTTTGGTTAGTATAAAAGGGGCTGCCTCTTCTACTAATTCATCAATTAAGTTTATCGTGTATCAATCTACCTCCTCGTCATCCATATGAGGTTGATTTGATGCGTTAAATACATTAAGGCGACGGTCATATTCCTAAATGTGATATCCATAACCCCAGTCCTACAGCTTATAATCGAATTAGCCATAGCTAGAAAAGGACATCCTAGGATAACCAGGACTTGTTTGCTAGCGTCAAGGACTGGTTCTGTATGTAGTACAATGAAATTGACCAGATGATAACACCTATCTACTTTCACCAAAACATCTTCTATCACGCCACGTGGAACTTTAATGGAGTGATCCGCCAACTATGGGGTAGCAGCAGTAGGTTTTAGTCCACCTAGACTAAGATGTTCATATACTGAATAGGGGAGTAGGTTTACACTTGCTCTAAGATTGAGAAGAGCTCGGTGGGTAAATTTGTCGCCTATGTGAGATGCGATCGTCGGTGTACCCAAGTCCTTATATTTAAGTGTATTATGATGAAAGATAGAACTGACCTTCTCCATTAAAAAGACTTTTTTAGAAAGACAATTTCAAGATTTCCCCTTTTGAGTACACAAGTCCTTTAGAAATTTAACATAGGGAGGTATTTGTTTAATGGCATCTAGAAGTGGGATATTGATTTTTACTTCCTTAAAGGTCTCTAAAATGTCTTCCGATTTCGTTCCTTTCTTCGCAAAGTGAGACAGGACATCTACGCCGGGTGGAAATGTCATTCTAGGCACGTAATTTGATGATGCATTAGATGTATTAGGTGCTGAAGGAGTAGGGTCCTTTGGGACTTGACTATTATTCCCATCTTGTTCTTTATTAACCTTCTTTCCTTTATCCTTTCTAGGTTCACAAGGAGATGTAACCTCCTTAGGACGCTCAGTTATTCTCGTGGATACTATTAGGAAATTGCGTTCCCAGAATCCATTGACAGCGCATATAAGTTGGTACTGCAAAAAATTACGTGAAAACTACAACAATCCAACAAGGGAAGAACTAGGGTTACCTTAAATTGCTCAAATGGATTGCTGTAGTAGATGAATCGAGAACACGGGCTAAATAACAGCTCACGATCTTGTACCGTATTCCTTTGCTGCCAGAATATCAAACTGAGTGTGGGTTCCTTTGAAATCATTTATGTTTCTGCTCTCTCTTTTTACTCTCTCTTTTCTATTTCGAGTTATAATACTCTTGATGGAAAATTGCAAACTGAGGAGAGAGCCAAAGCAGCATATATATAGGCTATGATAGGGACCATAAGAAATCAATAAGGAATAGGCTTCCTTATGGAATTAGGAAATCCTAATTTGAACTGAATCAGATTCCTATTTTCATAAATTATAATTCATACCACTAAAGAATTATAATTGCACTCCTACCCTTATCTCAAAAATGTATTTCGAGCTCCATGTTATTAAATGCTTATTATCTCTCCATGTTAAGATTACAGATATCCATTAATTAAATATAATTACTAACAATCATATTTAATTAATCTCTTAAAATTCCTTGAGATCTGCTGCTTAATTATCTAATATATCGAATACAAAATTCACCTACAGGGTTTGACATAATCAAATCTTATAAGCTTTCTCAAGGAGATATCATCAATCCCAAAATTGAGACATGGATTCCATTATTAATTAATATCCACCACACAATTAATATTATTACCCAATCCAATGAGATATTGACCCATTTAAGAATCTCACCCTTTTAGGGATCAAAGTGTAAATATCAAATATATGTGTCTATAAATTAACTTAGGATTTAGAGCATAAGCACTCATAATAGTCATGAGGTATTAATTATCTTATAAGTCAGTATAAAGAAAATTACCCCAAGTCGGTCCCGTTTAATACACAAAGTGTACCAGCATGGTGAGTTGAAACTATACCGTTTCTCGCAATCAAGACAAACCTACTACAACACCATGCTGCAGTCCTACCGATGGTGTGTCCAATCCATCTAAGACTGTAAACCAAAATCTTACATTCTACAAGATCCGATGGTTTGATCTTCCGTGTGTAAGCCGAACTCTACGCACCAAACCACCTACTATGTTGAATGAAAGACACACATGCATAATATTAAATAAACAATATAATACTAATATTGCCCACACAGATTCTCATAAAAATGGATTAACTGATTTTATTAAATGAATAATAAATCAACTACATAAAGTATGGCTTTTAGTATATATCCCTAACAATCTCCCACTTAGACTCAAAGCCATGATGCGACACACCTCACTCCTATCCCTTCTACGTAACTATCAAAAGTCTTGGCCAGTAAGCTCTTGGTGAAAGGATCTGCCAGGTTATTTGCTGATGCTATCTTGGTCACTTCAACATCACCTCTTTGCACGATCTCTCGTATCAGGTGATACTTACGCTCAATGTATTTTCCCTTCTTATGTGCCATAGGTTCCTTTGAGTTAGCAACCGCTCCACTATTATCGCAATAAAGGGTAATAGCCGATTGTACCGCAGGTACTACTCTTAGATCCATAAGGAAGTTTCTGAGCCAAATGACCTCCTTAGCGGCTTCTAAAGTAGCCACATACTCCATGGTGGAATCAGCAATACACGACTGCTTAATACTCCTCCAACTAATGGGTTCACCTCCTAGGGTAAACACATATCCTGAGGTAGACTTTCTGGAATCCCTATCTGACATGAAATCAAAATCTGTGTACCCAATGGGTATAAGACTGTCTGCTAGGTAAACTAACATATAGTCTCGAGTCTTTTTCAGGTACTTGAGAATATTTTTCACCGCAGTCCAATGTTCTTGCCCTGGATTAGACTGATATCTACTAACCATGCCAACAGCAAAGCAGATGTCAGGTCAAGTACATAGCATAGCATACATTAGGCTTCCTACTGCCGAGGCATAAGGAACAATCTTCATCTTCTCTATCTCATCAGGTGTCTTAGGACACTGATACTTAGATAGAGTAATTCCATGCCTGAAGGGAAGGAATCCCTTCTTGGAATCTTGCATGCTAAACCTTGCAAGAATATTGTTGATATAAGTGCCTTGTGACAAGCCCAAAATCCTATTCTTGCGATCTCGCATAAGCTTGATCCCTAGGATGTGACCTGCTTCTCCCAAGTCCTTCATATCGAATTAACTAGACAACCATACCCTTACAAAAGATAATACCCCCACATCATTTTTGATTAGCAAGATATCATCCACATATGGTACTAAGAACACCACCATGTTTCCATCATGTTTCTTGTACACACAAGATTCATCCGCACATTGATCAAAACCAAAAGACTTGATTGCTTGATCAAAGCGGATATTCCAAGACCTAGATGCCTGCTTAAGTCCATAAATGGACTTCTTAAGCTTGCACAACATGTGTTCTTGGCCATTCTCAATGAACACATCTGGTTTCATCATATAGATGCACTCGTCAAGATTCCCATTAAAAAATGCTGTCTTGACATCCATTTGCCAAATTTCATAATTGAAATGTGTAGCAATGGATAAGAGAATCCGGATAGACTTTAGCATGGCCACCGGCGAAAAGGTTTCCTCATAATTGATTCCCTCTTTTTAAGTGAACCCTTTTACAACAAGCCTTGCTTTAAAGGTTTCCACCTTACCATCTGCTCCTCTCTTCTTCTCATAGATCCACTTACATCCAATGGGTTTTATTTCATTGGGTGGTTCTACAAGATCCCAGACTTGATTGGAGTATATGGACTCCATTTTAGACTTCATAGCCTTTTGCCAAAGATCTGCATCTTTAATTTGGAGTCCTTCATTATAGTTACAGGGATCGGTACCTTATTGATTAGGGACCCAGTCATAAGACTCTCCCAAGAACATATACCGGTTACATTGAATAATAACCCTCCCACTACGATGAGGCACAACCCGTGTCTGTGTATCACTTATATTTCGTTGTGAAGAGTTTGAACCTAATACACCATTATTTGCACGCTGTACTGGTTTAGGAACCTGCGTGTTAACGGTTAGTTCAGGATCTACACGAGTTTCTATAATCCTCCCACTACGACGCAGTAATGGAATATCGATAACTCTGTCTTGTGATGTTTCTTCTCATACCGATGGTATTGAAGAAGTATGTGTCAGTGTCTCTCCTCTCATTTCCTCTAGAATAATATGGCTTCTGGGCTTGTGGTCTATAACATAGTCCTCTTCTAAGAATGTGGCATTGGTGCTAACAATAACATTCTGATCCTTAGGACTATAAAATAGACAACCTTTAGTTCCTCTTGGATACCCAACAAAGAAACATACTTCTGTTCTTGATTCCAACTTTTTTGCATTCCCTTTCAGCACATGTGCTGGACTACCCCAGATCTGAACATGCCGCAGACTAGGCTTTCGCCCCAGTCCATAATTCCATGGGAGTAGTAGGTACTGACTTAGATGGTACCAAGTTTAGAATGTATGCAACTGTCTCTAATGCGTGTCCCCAAAAGGAAATTGGTAAATCCGAATAACTCATCATAGATCTTACCAAGTCTATGAGAGTCCTGTTCCTTCTTTTTACTACACCGTTCTGCTGAGGCATACTGGGTGCAGACAACTAGGATGTAATCCCTTGCTCCAATAAGTATTCCCTAAACTCTCCCAAGAGGTATTCTCCACCATGATCAGATCGTAGTGTCTTGATACATTTACCTAGACACTTCTCCGTTTCAGCCTTGATGTCCTTGAATTTCTCAAACCATTCAGACTTACGTCGCATCAAATAAATGTACCCATACCTTGAGTAATCATCGATGAAAGTACTCAAATCCCCCTCTTGCTTGGACAATCATAGGACCACACAAATCAGAGTGAACCAGTTCCAACGGCTTTTTTTGCTCCATAGCCCTTGGCCGAGAATGACCTCTTGGTCATTCTACCTTCCAAGCAGGTTTCACAGACTAGAAGTGCCTCCACTTCCAATGAGCTTAATGGCCTATTTTGAACCAATCATTGAATCCTTTTCAAATTAATATGACCAAGGCGTAAGTGCCAAAGATGCGTTTGGTTCATCCTCGAAGGTTCTTTTCTCTTAAATGGCAAACTATTTGTGTTATTCAATTCATTAAGTTGCAGTATAGGAGAGATAGGATTTATAAAAATAAAGATCATCCACCAATTGACCAGAACAAATAAAACGTTTATTTTCTTTAATAACTACTACTTTATTAAAATGAACTGAATATCCATTCTTTACTAAACTAGAAATTGAAACTAAATTCCTTCAAATAGAAGGTACATAAAGGCAATTTCTTAATATTAAAATCCTATCTCTACCAAAACTAAGATGTAGATCTCCTACTGCAACTGCTGGTACTCTCGTAGCATTTCTCATACATAGATAAATTTCTCCATCACTGAGCTGCCTGGTTCCTTGGAACCCCTGCAAAGAATTGTATACATGATCAGTGGCTCCTGTATCTACACACCAGGTACCGGTAGATCGGACCGCTAAACATGATTCAATAACTAGTAAATGAGATTTACCTTGATTGTTCTATCTGGCGAGATAAACCGGACATTACTTCTTCCAGTGTCCTGGCTGCTTGTAAACAAAACATTTACCTTTAGGCTTTCCTGGTTGTCCTCTTGGCCTTTAGATTGGCGGAGGACCCGCGACCTTCTTTTGAGCCTTTTTCATTTCTTCTTGCCTTTTGGCTTTGAAGCAGAACCTTTCTCAAACACAAGAGCACACTCCCTGACTTTCTGTTGAGACCCTCAGTTGCCTGGAGTTCTTTAAGCGGCTCCGCCAAGGTATATTTAAATTTATTCATGTTGTAATTGAGGCGGAATTGCTTAAAAGACTCTAGTAGTGACAGGAGTATGATATCGACCTGGGTTTCCTCGTCGATTTCAGCTCCAAGGATCTCTAGTTCATTAGGAAGAGATATCATCTTAAGAACAGCTAGTGAAAGCAAGTGACTTACTGTCCAAAGGAAGGAGAAAGACTGAATATATCCCCGTAAAATCAAAGCATGATCCCTTACAGGCGTCCCCTTAGCCATAGTTGTGTTCATAAAGTATTTTATGGCAACCTGCCTAGCAGCACGACTTTGATCCTCGAACATTTCTCGGAGGCTCTCCATCATGTCATAGGCACTGGCCATTGACTGATACTAATGTTGTAGAACATTCGACATAGATGCCAAAATGTAACACCGCGCCATCTCATCAACCTTGACCCATTTCTTGTGAGCCTGAGTTTCCTCAGCGGTTGCCCCCTCACTAGGTTGCTCAGGACATTCTTGAGTAAGCACAAACTTGTACTCTTCAGCAGTTAACACAATATCGAAATTCCTTTTCCAATCTATATAGTTTGGTCCAGTAAGTTTATTTTCTTTAAGTATAACAGCGAGTGGATTGAAAGAACCCATTTAAAAGCCTGAGAATCACATAATATAAATAATTACGTTTGGGCAAAAAAATTACTATGGATTCAAGTTGAAAGTATTAGTTCCCTCTACCATATTTGAAAAGAATCCGCCAACAACCTGATACACCGCGAATAGTATGACTCGATGGGAAGCCATATACTATCCATCATTTGTTCAGATAAGCAATTACCTTTTAATTTTACTATCCAGGCGATGCACCTTGCCTAGTAAAATTAAACTGCTGACTTGCTTTGGTCCTATAAATAACAACAGTGACTCAGATGGAGAGGATATTACTTATTATAGCTAAGTGTATACCATCGCTTAATTCTAGGTCAAGAGTTTCGTGAGGAACACCTCTGATGGAGAGGTGACCCACACTAACAATCACCCAAAATATTCTTTTAAAGAAGTTTGTACCGATGATTCCATGATCATCTGCATCCGATGGGGAGGATGACAATAGAGCCATCACACAAAATTAATCATATCATCTACAAACCAGTGATGGAGACCATGAGATTTGTACTTGATAAATTCTCTCTCCCACTTAGAATTTTTAAAAATTTGAGGGTTATAATTTTGTAGAAACCCTTTTAATTTAATTAATTAAAAATAATGGAATACTTGGCAAGGGTTAATTCATCCTTACTTGTCAAACCCACAGTGTAGATAATAAAATTATTCTATTCTCATGATTTTAGAAAATAAGTACTTATGTTTTCAAAATATGGAATTAGTTTTATTTCTAAATACACATGTAGTTGTCCATCATTTTAAATTAATGTAAATTAAACATGTAGCTAGACATCTGAAATAGTTCTAGGAACAATTATCCATCTTGTCCTATTCATTAAACATGAAACAATAATAATAATTCAATCACACATGAATAAGAAAACCACAATAAAATAGGAATCCCACTATTATGGTCAAGCTGCAACACTTATGAAGAAAACTTCATTGAACCTGATTAGCTCTATGTCGCCACTACGTACGGGGGTCGAGCTGCCCTCCAGAACTGTTTTCTGAAACAGCCTTCTGAAAGTGCTTCCAGATTGCTTTATGAAACTGCTTGTAAACTGTCTTTACGAATTGTCTTCATGGATTTACTTGAGATATTTTACATAAACCCTATGCCTCTATGAAGAAGTTCACATGCTATTTCTTTGCAGTAAATTAACCACACATCAATCAAACGTGGGATCTAATACACACAAATCCTATGCCTCCATAAAGGAGTTCACATACTATATTAAAACAGCAATATTAACCACGGATAAAACCATCATGGGATCCAATCACACAAAATCAGTGACCATAATAGTGGAATAAGAATGCTGCAAAACAAGGGTTAGTACAGTTCCACGTTCTATCCATCCATCAAAACACGCATAAGATCTATTTCACTGGACAACATGGTTGCGTCCAACTCATACATAGAATCAACGTTGCTCTGATACCACTATTAGGAAACTGCGTTCCCAGAATCCATTGACAGCACATATAAGTTGGTACTGCAAAAAATTATGTGAAAACTATAATGACCCTACAAGGGAGGAACTAGTGTTACCTTAAAAATGCTAAAATGGATTGCTGTAGTAGACAAACGAGAATACGGGCTCGATAACAGCTCACGATGTATTCCTTTGCTGCCAGAATGTCGAACTGAGTGTGGGCTCCTTCGAAATCATTTATGTTTCTGCTCTCTCTTTTTATGCTCTCTTTTCTATTCCGAGTTATAATACTCTTGATGGAAAAACGCAAACTGAGGAGAGAGCCAAAGCAGCATATATATAGGCTATGAAAGGGACCATAAGAAGTCAATAGGGAATATGCTTCCTTATGGAATTAGGAAATCCTAATTTGAACTGAATCAGATTCCTATTTCCATAAATTATAATTCATACCACTAAAGAATTATAATTGCACTCCTACCCTTATCTCAAAAATGTATTTTGAGCTCCATGTTATTAAATGCTTATTATCTCTCCATGTTAAGATTACAGATATCCATTAATTAAATATAATTACTAACAATCATATTTAATTAATCTCTTAAAATTCCTTGAGATCCGTTGCTTAATTATCTAATATATCGAATACAAAATTCACCTACAAGGTTTGACATAATCAAATCTTATAAGCTTTCTCAAGGAGATATCATCAATCCCAAAATTGAGACATGGATTCCATTATTAATTAATATCCACCACACAATTAATATTGTCACCCAATCCAATGAGATATTGATTTCACCCTTTTAGGGATCAAAGTGTAAATATCAAATATACGTGTCTATAAGTTAACTTAGGATTTAGAGCATAAGCACTCATAATAGTCATGAGGTATTAATTATCTTATAAGTCAGTATAAAGATAATTACCCCAAGTCGGTCCCATTTAATTCACAAAGTGTACCAGCATGGTGAGTTGAAACTATACCGTTTCCCGCAGTCAAGACAAACCTACTACAACACCATGC
Source organism: Hydrangea macrophylla (assembly GCA_033977485.1). Classification (NCBI taxonomy): domain Eukaryota; kingdom Viridiplantae; phylum Streptophyta; class Magnoliopsida; order Cornales; family Hydrangeaceae; genus Hydrangea; species Hydrangea macrophylla. The sequence continues at coordinate 40,439,502 of CM066990.1, forward strand.
TACAGTCCTACCGATGGTGTGTCCAATCCATCTAAGACTGTAAACCAAAATCGTACATTCTACAAGATCCGATGGTCTGATCTTCCGTGTTTAAGCCGAACTCTACACACCAAACCACCTACTATGTAGAATGAAAGACACACATACATTATATTAAATAAACAAGATAATACAAATATTGCCCACACAGATTATGATAAAAATGGATCAACTGATTTTATTAAATGAATAATAAATCAACTACATAAAGCATGTCTTTTAGTATATATCCCTAACAGATACTGCAGTCACTTGATCACTTGGTGTACCTACTTCATATTTCCCTTTTGGATTTTGAATTGATTGACCTAGTAACTTCCCTTCATTACGATGATTTAACGTGTTAGCTAGTTATCCCATTTGGGATTCTAACTTAGCAACATATTGTGTGTGGGAGTTAACAAGTTGAGCTTGCGACTGAGATTGGGCCTGTAAATTTTTCAAGGTTGCCAACACACTCTCTTCAAATGATTTTTCCTTGGAGGATTAGCATGGAAGGGAGGGTGTTGGTATTGATTAGGTTGAGGTCGATGGGCGTTAGGAAAGTTTGTTGTCTCAACTGATGGTCTTTGGGACGAATATGGTCCTTCATTATTAGACCTCCACGAGAGGTTTGGGTGACCTTTCCATGGCGCGTCAGATTTATATCCAGTAGGGTTATAGTTAGGTCTTGGGAATTGTTGAATTGTATTAATATGCTATTCGACAAATTCCAAAAATTGTGAAGCAGACAAAAATGCAAGTGTAGAGTGAGACGGATCATAACATAATTGACATATTTTGAAAGGAGGTTGCCCATGCATATGTCCCATCATCACTAGTTGATGAAGTTTCTTAGATCTTGAATTTTAATTGAATGACCTGACTCAACATGTGTTTCATGTTTAGGTTACAGTGGAAGGCATCCCTCAGGACGTACAGACAGCTTGATGCATTGAATTTTCACTTAAAGTTTCAAATATTTTCCAAGCTTTGTCAGCACTTTTGTTGAGGAACATTCCAGCATAAACAACATCGACTGTGTTACGGACAGAGGGAATGAGTCCCTCGTAAAAGATTTGCACCATTTGCCACTTAGGGATTTGATAATGAGGTCAAGAGTGTAAAAGTTCTTTAAACTGTTCCCATGGATCATAAAGTGTTTCACCATCTTGCATCATGAAATTCATTATAGATATTCAGATTTGATTAGTTTAGGTGATGGGTAAAAACTTTTGTTAGAACGCAGTGTGTAACCCTTCCCATGTTCTTATAGTGTTCAGCTCAATAGATTGGAGTCAATACTTAGCTCTTATCTTTCATAGAGAATGGAAAGAGATGCATTTTAAGTTCATCGTTAGTTAAATTTTGAATTTTCAATGTAGCGCAAATGTCTTGAAATTCACCTACGTGGCGATATGGATCTTCCTTAACACGACCGTGGAAAGACAGAAGAATTGCAATGGCCGATGACTTGATCTCGAAGTGCGACGCAGTCATCTTCGGTAACTCTATGCATGATGGTGGTGTATAGGATATAGGAGTGAAATAATCTTTGAGAGGCGAGGGTTGAGGTACAGTCGGGTTAATTCGATTCCCATTGTTACCATTATTTCCAAAGTGGGTCATTGGAATAGGCTCTAAATTATCAATTTGTGGCTTCCTTAACACCAAAAATGCTAAACTGGCACTATTTTAAACAGTGCCTGACCAAATCTGGTATTGTTTTTTTTCATTGCCAAATATGGGGAATCTAACTTTTTTTGGCACTGTTTAGAACAGTGCCAGATTTTGGTCATAGGGTACCAGATTTAGAGATTTGGCACCTTTTTTTGTCACTGTTTAAAAAAGTACCAGAATTTCAAAATAACTTGTCGACATGTGGAAACTTTTGGTCTTGCCACGTGTACATGTCGGGTAGATTAATCTGGCACACTTTTGGCACTACTAAAAATAGTGCCACTTTTTAACTGAGTGTAAAAAAATAATTATTTTATACATATGATACTCAATTTTTATTTGCACCTAATTTACATTTCACACTCACACCTAATTTACAATCGTAATTAATTTCTAAGAAACACATAACATGTATATCGATAACTATACACAACAAACATAATCCAAATGAACTATTGCATTGCACAAGAATACAAATAATACACAATATATGTGGTGCATTGAATGGGTACTCATGCATCATCACTAGTGCAATGTGTGGGGTCCATTCCCATGTAGTCCAAATTAAATTGGGCATCTTTTATTATGCTAGCCTAGAGTATTGATAGGAAGTATGATACTATCCAAACTTAATTTGATATGGATATGGAAAGTCTATGATTATCAATTAGGTGGCATGAATATTGGGAAGTCTTCATCAGCAAGAAAAACAAGTAGTAGTATATATCATATGTATATGTGTGTATAACATATACTTGTGGGCAATGATATACACTCAGGTTGGTTTTTCTAGTGAGAGAGAGGAAAAAATATTGTGAGGGTTTTTCCTTTGGGGTATTGAGTGAGTGTGTACAAGGGTTTGTGAATTGGGTTATGTGATTTAATTCTAGGTTTCTTGTACCAGTTTTTATTCTCAATATTAAGGAAATATCTCTTGGGTGTGGACGTAGGCAGGGTTTTGCCGAACCACGTAGAATTCTCTTGTGTTATTTTTCTTTTCTTTTTTCCTTGTTATTTTCTTTTCATTGTGTGCTCGTTTAATTCCACTGCGTAAATCTCAACAAGTGGTATCAGAGCCAAGGTTCGGTGTGCCAGTCAATTCACCATGAAGGCGATGATCAACTCACAATTTACGGTGGAGCAGTTCAATGGAAAGGGCAGTTTTACTCTCTGGTAGACAAGAGTAAAAGACATTCTTGTGCAATAAGGCTTGTACAAGGCTTTGAAGGGAAAGGATGGAAAGCCGGAGGCCAAGAAAGATGACGAGTGGAAGGAGTTGGAGTTGCGGTGTGTTAGCACAATTCGACTCTGTATTGCTGATAACATTATCAATAATGTTATGGATGAAGATTCTGCGTCAGGCTTGTGGGAAAAGTTAGAAAACTCTATATGGCCAAGAGTTTGACTAACAAATTGCATCTGAAGCGACAGTTGTACCGGCTGAAGATGGAAGAAGGTGGGGATCTCATGGAATACATGAGTGTGTTCAACGGGTATTTGGATCAACTGCGGAAAGTTGATGTTAAGATTGAGGAAGAAGATAAAGCTCTCCTACTTCTTACCTCTCTTCCAGATTTGTATGACTACCTCGTGACTGCGTTGCTGTATGGTAAAGATACAATGATTTTGGAGCAGGTGGAGGCTTCACTAGTGTCCCATGACACTCAGAGAAAGACAACTAGTGAGGGTGGACATGAAGCTACTTTGGCTGTAGCAAGTGAGAATCGGGGAAGGACGAAAGATAGATCTGAAGGTAGCAGCAGGGTTAGATCTAGTTCTAGACGGAGAGTTGTCCAATGCTATTTGTGCAAAGAATTGGGTCACATCAAGAAAATTTGTCCTCAACGTAAAGGGAAGGACAATGGTGGGAAAGATGGTGATGGTGAAAATTCTTTGGTTTTATTGGGAGATGATGGAGATGTCCTCACAGTCTCCGAAGGTTTGCACACTATTTCTCGTGATGATTGGATTTTGGATTCTGGTTGTACAAATCATATATGCTTCAGGAGGGAATATTTTAATGAGTTCCAAAAAGGTAATTTGGGGAAGGTGTCATTGGGTGACGGGTCCTCGTGCAAAATTATGGGTATTGGGACAGTTATAATTAAAATGTTCGATGGAGTGATTCGTACTTTGGGTGGTGTGAGATATGTCCCAAAGATGCGGAAAAATCTATTATCACTGAGCCAGATGGATTCCATGGGGTGCAGGTATTCTGCTGCAGGTGGAGCCATGAAAATCACACGTGGCTGCATGGTTCTTATGAAGGGAGAAAAGTGTGGTGGGTTGTATCGTCTGGTTGGAAGTACAGTGAAAAACTCGATTGGTAAATGAGTATGGTGCGCGCGAGAAAAAGAGTACCCTAGACGTGTTTCTTTTACGGTGGAGGCGAAGACACAGGTGACAGGTTTCCAAGGAGTAGACGATGGTGAGGGAACAAATACTGCTGGTGGTGGAGGGGGTGGATCGAGACCCTACTCCGACATTAATGGATAAAATTAATGAAGACAATTACACATGTCATTGGCCGTGGTGAATCAATTTGTGATTATATTGATTCGGTATGTGTAATTGGGATTTTTTAGGTCAATGGTTTGTGCATCTTGATGGATTGATCAAGGTGGGATATTTTTTTTTCTCTCATGGGTATGGAGGTGGAGATTTGTGGGGTCCATTTCCATGTAGTCCAAAATAAATTGGGCATCTTTTATTATGCTAGCCTAGAGTATTGATAGGAAGTATGATACTATCCAAACTTAATTTGATATGGATATGGAAAGTCTATGATTATCAATTAGGTGGCATGAATATTGGGAAGTCTTCATCAGCAAGAAAAGCAAGTATTATATATCATATGTATATGTGTGTATAACATATACTTGTGGGCAATGATATACACTCGGGTTGGTTTTTCTAGTGAGAGAGAGGAAAAAATATTGTGAGGGTTTTTCCTTTGGGGTATTGAGTGAGTGTGTACAAGGGTTTGTGAATTGGGTTATGTGATTTAATTCTAGGTTTCTTGTAACAGTTTTTATTCTCAATATTAAGGAAATATCTATTGGGGTGTGGACATAGGCAGGGTTTTGCCGAACCACGTAGAATTCTCGTGTTATTTTTCTTTTCATTTTCCCTTGTTATTTTCTTTTCATTATGTGCTCGTTTAATTCCGCTGCGTAAATCTCAACACAATGTACAACATTTTTTTACTAACACTTTGTGGCATTAAGATGACAGAAAAATAAGGAAGATGATAACCAATCGTGACCAGATTCCCTTGCCAAAATGGTCTAAATCCATCTTCAATTTAAATGTGCAATGCTAGCTTGCTCAAAGTTCCAACATCCAAATGCATTCCGTGCACCTGAAACACATGGGGGTGGAATATGTGTCAAAATACCAACCCAAGTTTGCCAACTTATGAGGAAAAACAAACAGCAAAGTTCCAAGCCATGGGTTAAATAGAATTTAAGTTGATTTCTATAGTATTGCAGAGGATTTCTACAGGATTTCTACAGAATTTAAGTACCAAGCCTTTTTCTTCCCTATTTAAGTTGATTTCTACAGTATTTGAAGAAAATAACCTGTCAAAATATGCAGAAGAAATATAACTTGTAGCCATGGGTTAATAGAACGCAACTAATTTATGGTGTAATGCCCACATGTAAGAGACAACTATAAAATCAAAACAGTGCCAAAGATTTGTGCCAAAGAGACAACTAATTACTTTGCTGAATCTACACAACAATGCCAAAGATTTGTGGTCAACAATCAATGCCAACGCAAAACAACTAATAAAAAAAGGGGTGCCCAACCAAACCCCCCCCCCCCCCCCCCCCCCCCCCCCCCCCCCCAAAAAAAAGTAGAAATCAAAACAACAAAAAGAATAAGGGGCTCTCTAATGGAAAAAACAAAAATCAAAACAAATAATGAATGAAATGGAGACACTCAAGTAATGGTTGGCAAGTAATTAACAACTGGGAGAGTACTTTTGCTCAAAAACTAATTTCAAGAATACAAACAAAGAGCAATCAAAACCTACTTTCATAAGTCCAGCAACAAATCAATATTTAATTACCGAAATAGGGGTTGTTGACAAGACGAAGAGCATAGGAGATGTTTTGTGTCTGGCTAGAACAAAAAGGTTGTATCTCCCATTGGCAAACTACAAATACCCAAAAAAAGAAAAAAATATTAATAAAATGTTTCTACCTTCATTCAGCACATAACCAAAAGAAAGTGAATCTAAAAAGGAAATTGAATAAATGCCTTCAGCAATACTAAGATATTTAATAGAAAATCTGTGAAGCAAGTAATTAACCAAAGAACAAAGATCAAATCCTCCATTTGATCCCAACAAATTGCTGAAGCAACTCTAGCTTGAATATTTAAAACCATTTCAGATTGTTACTTAGCGCTTAGCAAATAACTAACGGAGTGGGAGGAGACTACATTGTTAAAAGGATTAAAGACAGTTGATGCTCATTCTATTTCCTTGTCAATCTAGTTTTAAAAAAAAGCAATATTTTTTGAATTACGATACGCATTGGAACCCTAGTATATTTGCCAAACAAATCTATACTAACGAATTGCCCAGTATCTGTAATCCTCTATCACACCTAAGGCCATAGTTACAATTACCTTAGGCCCTTGCAATCTCTTTACTATAATAATTGAAAGAATAGAGAGTGAGTTAAATTTAGGGGTGAGTCTAGAACAATTTCTAACATCAAAACTCAATCAACTACAACATTGAAAGGAATCTATACGCCATAGCTTTAACATCATTGCCCAACTTTTTAAAGTATGCTTTTGCAAAAGAATGCTAACACATTGCTCAATTGAAGGTCACTACTTTGCCAAGAATGGTGTTATGTTGCTGTTGTTTACAAAGTAGTGATTTCAAGAATCAGAGGGAAGGCGATGAATAATTTATCGAGAGTGAGCGAAGAGCCGCACTAGCAATGCGAATAATGAGGACGTTGATGTCTTTCTCGCTGACATAGAGCAATTCTATCACAGAGTAAGCTTCTGCAGTTTTCTATTGACAAATATCAAATGGAGAATTAAACTCAACTTTGTCATGAAAAGCTAAAGTATAAAAAAAATGTTTGCTTAAGTAAATATTTGGTGATGATTTAAGTCTCAAATAAAGTGGCCCTATGAGAGGAAAAAAAATGAAGAAGAACGACAAAGAACCAAAGGAATAGTTGGACAAAAGCTTAGCATTATTAAAGTAAAAGGTCTATTGTTCTTTCAGTGTAGCTTGTTGGGCAACCATAAACTATCAAATTCTATTCAACCAAAACAACTTTATGGCACACTCAAGTTCATATTCTTGGTGCTCCCCAAAAATAACTAATCTTAATCTCAGTTTCTAACAGAGACCTAAAAGTTACATTGTTGTCAACAGTTCCTCAATTTGTCCACAACCCACGTATTATAGAGATTTTTTCACTCTTTTCCTACTTTTCATTTTTTAGTAACCAAACAAAAAATCAACTAAAGAAAAGTCGTTAAAAACTTGATGAATAGGCAATGAGTACTTGGGCCACTTGTTCATCGCTCTATCTGCTTCCTCTAAGGAGTTATCGTTGCCTACCTTCACCGGAAGCTTGTTAGAGAACAACTCCAGAGGTGTTTCTGATGGGAAACACATAACATGGATTGGCTAATTGAACACACTTGTCAAGAGGCTAACCACAAATTTAGACACAATAGATACAAAATGGTCCACACTAAACTCACCTCTCATCATTCCATCATCCCAAACTAATTAATGGGAAATAATGACAATCAAGAAACATGGCTTTGGACTCTCATAAGCTAAAACCTAAGGCACCAATTAATTTAACTTTCACCTCAACTCGATTTATTTCTCTCTGAACTCTATAAATTATTCACTAAAAAAGGAACAACTCACCTTTAGTTCGACAAGTAATGTAAAGGCAAGCAGCCATTAGCCATTATAGTACACTGGTTTCTTCTTCTACTACCCTTCTGATCTTCTAACCTCTTTGTATATCTCACAAGCTCAATCCTTCATATCAATGACAAAAGCACCATCAATACATATATCATACTTGTATTAGATGAAGTAAAAAATAGAAAGAGGATGATCAGTCCAGCCATATGTGACTACGTACATATCAAAACAAGGTAATTGTGTATGTTGAGATGCAAATTTGAGAAGCATAGCATTAATCTATTTCCATGTAAAAGTGGTGATCACCCATGATTTACTGAAAAGGTTGACTTCAAACACTAAATTGAATAAAGTCTTGTCCCAAACTATTTGGCAAATTCAAGATTTAACTAAATTCAAAGCTAAAAAGCTATAACTTTTTCTACTATAAAAATAATTCAGAGAAAATGAGAAAAAAGTTGTTGATTAGATTAACATAACTCAAGTGAACAGAGTCTTTCCTCAAACTAAGGGTTTAATATTCAAGATTCTTATTAACTCAAAGCTTAACTTCTTTTCTAGAAAAAAAATAATAATTAAAAGAGACATAGAGAAATATCTAATCCACTATCAACCAAGACACTAGAAATTAAAGGGACAAATCCATCAAATTGACAAATAGAAATAGAAATGCAAAAGCAGTCAACCTTTTTATGTCTTTGCTTTGAATACAACTTCATTTCCAATGGATTTTAGGACAAATTTCAGTAAATATTCACTACTAATTGACTTATTAAGTTACGTAAACTATCATAGTTGACAATTTTATAAGTCAAACAAACATTTTAATAGGTACCATCAACCTTGCTGAAATCTAACTAGTTTGGGAAAGGCCCAAGTCGAAATTCTCACGTTGAAAACATAACAATGGACTTGACCATCAAACTTTCTCTGAGACCTTCTTACCTTGGAAAGCCCTAAACCCCTCTATTCATCAAACTTCTCTAAGATTGGGAGCACAACAAAGAGAAAAATAAGTTTTAAGTCAGGACAAAATGGAAATACAAATAAGGAAAAGTCATAGCATCTAGAGCCTACCTTTCTTGACAAATTTGTTAGGTGAGAGACTTTACCAACCCAAATAGAAATGTCCACAATTTTAAATCAACCCAAATAAATATAGAGATTGACTTCCAAATAAATACAGAAAGAAATCACAGAGATTGACTTACAAAGGAAAGGATTTGATCAAAAGTGACTTACAATACAGAGATTGGTAACCTTCAATCCTCTGGAAAGAAAAAAAAAAAACAAAATGTCAGATAAGCATTCAAAACACACTTACAGTGACACACACACAATTTTAAGTGTACAATAAGAGATCGATCTAGAGTTTCTGTAAGAGTATCCATAAGAAAAAAAACCAAATCTAACTGAAAATAAATTAGTAACACAACACCTAGAGAGAGAGAGAGAGAAAACCACACCCAAGCTTGAAATAAAACTCAAATTTCAGTTGAAATTTGGAGTGAGGGGGAAAGGGAGAGGAAGGGTGGCAGTAGAGAGTGTCAATGATGGTGGTGGCAATGCCTTACGATGGTGGGTGGAGGCATTGTCGGGCGGCGGTGGGACTAAGAAAAATGAAGAGAGAGAAAGAGAGAGATAGAGAGAGAGTGGTGGTCGGTGTCGACGAAGGGGTTAGATCTTGAGAGAGTGATATTTTGAGGTTAGAGTTTTCTAGGGAGAAAGGGAGGGAGAGATAGAGAGATAAAAAGTTGATGATTTAGGTGTGAGGGATTTTTTTTAAGTCAACGATTGGGGGGGGGGGGGGGGGTGTTTTGGAGTGAACATTTTGGGGGTTTTTATCTAGCACGATTAATTTTCCAATTAACATTATTTGAAACAGCTCCAGATTTGGCACTATTAGTAACAGTGCTAGATTGGCCTAAAACCGTGCCAAAATTTGGCACTGTTGAAAATAGTGCCAGATGAAATTCACGAAAGGGTGTCAGTTTGGCTAGTGCCAAATGAAATTCACGAAAGGGTGTCAATTTGGCCTTTTTGGTGTAGTATAATCATTTAAGCATGCTTTGTATGTCAGATTGAAAAGATGACGAGAGTTGACAGGTTGGCTCATCGTCTAACATCAACCGAGCTCTAGAAGCTTGGGTTGATGACCTAAGGGCTCTTAAAGTATGTTCGAGTTTGAGGTTTAGCGGATGTAACTTGGGTTAATTCGATCGAGTACCAAACATACACTACGAGAACTACTCTAAACTAAGACTGACTCAAACCAATTAAGCAAAGAAACAACGTAAATAAAGAGACCATGCACACAACACTACTATGTTGCATGCAATTATCCTGTTATGCAGTAATTCGCGTCAAAGTCCAGCACCTCGAGTTTCCTAGCTAATGCATGTGTGCACTCCGCACCTTAGCTAATACAAGTAATGCATTTTAGCGCCTTGACTTACAGTGCTTTGATGCAAAATTAAAACAAAGCAGAGTTATTTGGTATTTTTTATTTTTATTTTTTGCAATTTTTATTCAGATTCGTGTAAGCTCCATTGACGTGCACTGCTACTCCACTCCAAACCTATGGAATTTGATGACTCAAGACCTGCAAAACAAAGGATAATTTCAACGACTTGAAAATTAAACTGGAAAAATAAGGGAAACAAAATGTAACCTAATATTTACTAACAAACTAAACTAAGATTCTAAAAATTAAAGGTAAGAATATCATAGTCCCCGACATCGGCGCAAAAAATTGATCTAGTCAAAATTAAGATATAAAAGTATGCTTTACTTATTAATATTTGCAGTGTGGAAGTAAAGGTCGAACCCAAAGAGACCGTTTATTTTTATCCTTTAATTTGTAAAACTAGATCTATTTAGTTATATAAAACAGAAGTTTGATTGAATTTCGATTTAACTACTTTTATGAACTAAACTATGGAACTATGGAAATACAGAAACTAAATCTAATTAAACAAGTGCAATATATAAGGTTGTTTTAATATATGTGAATGGGATCTAGAGTCGCAAATTCACCACTAACCATGCATTGGGGGTCTATACTTCCTTCTTTAAGATCTATGATTGGATAGTTAAGATCTATAGTAGCTACAAACCCAGTAGTATCAACAAGAGGATACTACTAGTTCAATGTAAGCATAACTCATCTTCGGTTGGCATGGGTTGTCTACCTAGAACTAGGGTGTAGTACAACCCATCTTCCCTAGGCATGAATCATAAAAGATGTAAACATCGCAATCATGTAAGCGCTATTGTATGTAAATGCTCCTATCAATCACAGAAATCAAGGAATATTTAGTTCAATAAATACAAGGGAGAATCTAAGACAAGAATAAACCCTCAGTATTATTGAAAATTAACATTAAAAACTGATTATATATTTATCATGCTCAAACATACAATCAACTATTCAAATACAAAAACCCTAAAGAAGAAAAGCAAAGAAATCCCATTTAGCTGCACATGGTTGATGAAAATATGGAGATGGAGATAATTGTTGCCATTAGAATCCTTCAAGCTAGATCTTCTCTTCCTATTTCCTTGATTTACCCAAGTTGCCTCCAAAGTTGTATGATATGATGTACAATCCCCAAAATTGAATTAGAATAAGATGTATATAGATTTAGAGGGATTAGGAAGACTTTCATAAACCTAATCCGACTAAAACAGCTGTATTTTCTTTTTTGGAAGCATTCAGGCAATTTCGTTTGCGTTGGAGTCTTCATCACATCAAAATACGCAACTTTAGTTTTTTTACAGGTCGCTCGAGTGGGCCACTTGCGCGCAATACTGCTAAATCGCTAGAGATTAACATTGCTTAAGACTGCGCCCCTAAGTTACCCTACAATTTGAGATTAAAACTCTTAATAAAATATTAATCGTTGCTTACATTTTTGGCCCCTAATAATTATGTTGGGGTATTTTCCTAGACTACCTTGACCAACTAGACTAACCTAACTAATGGAATTGAACCAAACTGATTAAACGAACCAGCTCTATTATTGATTAAACTGATTGCAATCAATAAAGTTCACAATTATAAATTTATCCAAGCAATCATCACGTATCAATTATTTGAGATTTCAATGAGTGAAACTCATTGATTGTTTGCCTTCATATACTGTGCTAACAATGCTAAACCCATTCACACAACACAATATATACAAGCATAGGATTTCTCTCAACTCTCACAGTAAGCTCCCTCCATAACTTTCATCCTCTCCATTTCACTCTCACTCTCACTCTTACTCTCTCTCTCTCTCTCTCTCTCTCTCTCTCTCTCTCTCTCTCTCTCGGATACATAATGTATACACACATATCAAGCCTTCAAAGCCTCCATTGATTTCACAAGTTCTCATTTTCTCTCTCAAATATGCACACATACATTCATATATTTCGGAAATTAAGAGAAATATAGTAAGAATATTATCACAACAGCTCTAAGAGGAAGCTTTGTAGCCATTAAAGCTTGAAAGCTTACATTTTGGATTTACGTCTTTTCTTTGAGAAGTCGCTGCTCAATCTAGCAATGGTGAGTCTCTTGAACTCACTTATAATTCACTATTAGTCATTACGCACAAGTCGGGGGTATCAAACATAGGTATATACATATAGAGTTTTTGATCTTCAAAAATGGTGGTCTCTCAATACTTAATGAAAATGAATTCTATAAATTGGAAATGGAAGATTACAACCCCCAGTAGGCTCTATTTCAAATATTAGATCTTAATTCATTACGGTTGCGACGTTAAAACAAAATTTTGGTGACTCTCGAATGTTCATTTATAACTTGAGTTACGTTATTAATTGGCAAAAAATCTTATATGTTTGTAATCTACATGGAAAAAAAGAGAACGATCTATTATAAGCACTGTTTAAAGATAGTTTGAAAAACCAAGTAACTCAACACCTAGAGAGAGAGAGAAAAAAACAAAACTCAACACCAAGAAATCTAACTGAAAATAAATTAGTAACACAACACCTAGAGAGAGAGAGAGAGAGAGAGAAAACCACACCCAAGCTTCAAATAAAACTCAAATTCCAGTTGAAATCAGGAGTGAGGGGGAAAGGGAGAGGAAGGGTGGCGGTAAATAGTGTCGATGAGGTGGTGGCAATGCCTGACGATGGTGGGTGGAGGCATTGTAGGGCGGCGAAGGTACTAAGAAAAATGAAGAGAGAGAGAGAGAGAGAGAGAGAGAGAGAGAGAGAGAGAGTGGTGGCGGTGGTCGGTGTTGACGAAGGTGTTAGATCTTGAGAGAGTGATATTTTGAGGTTAGGGTTTTCTAGGGAGAAAGAGAGGGAGAGATAGAGAGAGAAAAATTTGATGATTTGGGTGTGAGGGATTTTTTTAAGTCAACGATTTGGGAGGGGGTGCTGTTTTGGAGTGAACATTTTGGGGTTTTTATCTGGCACGATTAATTTTCCAATTAATACTATTTGAAATAGCTCCAGATTTGGCACTATTAGTGATAGTGCTAGATTGGCCTAAAATATTGCCAAAATTTGGCACTGTTTATAACAGTGCCAGATGAAATTCACAAAAGGGTGTAAATTTGGCCAGTGCCAGATGAAATTCATGAAAGGGTGTCAATTTGGCCTTTTTGGTGTAGTGTAATCATTTAAGCATGCTTTGCATGTCAAATTGAAAAGATGATGAGGGTTTACGGGTTGGCTCATCGTCAACATCAACCAAGCTCTAGAGATTGGGTTGATGACCTAAGGGCTTTTAAAGTGCGTTCGAGTTTGAGGTTTAGCGGATGTAACTTGGCTTAATTCGACCGAGTACCGAACATACACTACGAGAACTACTCTAAACTAAGACTGACTCAAACCAATTAAGCAAAGAAACAACGCAAATAAAGAGACCAGACACATAACACTACTGTTATGCATGCAATTATCCTATTATGTAGTAATTCGCGCCAAAGTCCAGCACATCGTGTTTCCTAGCTAATGCACGTGCGCACTCCACACCTTAGCTAATACAAGTAATGCATTTTAGCGCCCTGACTTATAGTGCTTTGATGCAAATTTAAAACAAAGCGGAGTTATTTGGTATTTTTGATTTTTTTTTTTTGGAATTTTTATTTAAGATTCGTGTAAGCTTCGTTGACGTGCACCGCTACTCCACTCCAAACCTATGGAATTTGATGACTTAAGACCTGCAAAACAAAGGATAATTTCAGCGACTTGAAAATTAAACTGGAAAAATAAGGGAAACAAAATCTAATCTAATATTTACTAACAAACTAAACTAAGATTCTAAAAATTAAAGGTAAAAATATCACAGTCCCCAACAACGGCGCAAAAAATTGATCTCATCAAAATCAAGATATAAAAATATGCTTTACTTATTTAAGCATAACTCATCTTCGGTTGGCATGGGTTGTCTACCTAGAACTAGGGTGTAGCACAACCCATCTTCCCTAGGCATGAATCATAAAAGATGTAAACATCGCAATCATGTAAGCGCTATTGTATGTAAATGCTCCTATCAATCACAGAAATCAAGGAATATTGAGTTCAATAAATACAAGGGAGAATCTAAGACAAGAATAAACCCTCAGTATTATTGATTATTAACATTAAAAACTGATTATATATTTATCATGCTCAAACATACAATCAACTATTCAAATACAAAAACCCTAAAGAAGAAAAGCAAAGAAGTCCCATTTATCTGCACATGGTTGATGAAAATATGGAGATGGAGATGATTGTTGCCATTAGAATCCTTCAAGCTAGATCTTCTCTTCCTCTTGCCTTGATCTCCCCAAGTTGCCTCCAAAGTTGTATGATATGATGTACAACCCCCAAAATTGAATTAGAATAAAATGTATATAGATTTAGAGGGATTAGGAAGACTTTCATAAACCTAATCCGACTAAAATAGCTATATTTTCTTTTTTGGATGCATTCAGGAAATTTTGTTTGCGTAGGAGTCTTCAGCACATCAAAATACGCAACTTTAGTTTTTTTACAGGTCGTTGGAGTGGCCCGCTCGCACGCAATACTGCTAAATCGCTCGAGCAGGCGGCGCAAGCGAGAGGGCTTTTTTTTAAGCTAAGTTTGATATGTTTTCTCACTTGAAATGGCCTGGGATAGCTGCTTTCTTCTAAAACCTGATAAAAATGAAAAACAAAGTAAAAGTACGAGAAAATAGGGGACTAAGTGCTAACAGATGCAAATAAAAGACTTGATCAGGAACTATTCATCCCCGATTAGTTACTACTATGCCTTTAATTTTATAACCCCTTAGTAATCTTAATTGTGTTAATAATGCTTAAGACTGCGCCCCTAAGTTACACTACGATTTGAGATTAAAACTCTTAATAAAATATTAATCACGTTGCTTACATTTTTGGTCCCTAATAATTATGTTGGGGTATTTTCCTAGACTACCCGGACCAACTAGACTAACCTAACTAACCGAATTGAACCAAACTGATTTAACGAACCTGCTCTATTTTTGATTAAACTGATTGCAATCAATGAAGTTCACGATTATAAATTTATCCAAGCAATCATCACGTATCAATTATTTGAGATTTCAATGAGTGAGGCTCATTGATTGTTTGCCTTCATATACTCTGCTCACAATGCTAAACCCATTCACACAACACAATATATACAAGCATAGGATTTCTCTCAACTCTCACAGTAATCTCCCTCCATAACTTTCTTCCTCTCCATTTCACTCTCACTCTCTCTCTCTCTCTCGAATACATAATGCACACACACATATCAAGCCTTCAAAGCCTCCATTGATTTCACAAGTTCTCATTTTCTCTCTCAATATGCACACATACATTCATATATTCAGAAAATTAAGAGAAACACAGTAAGAATATTATCACAACAGCTCTAAGAGGAAGCTTTGTAGCCATTAAAGCTTGAACGCTTATATTTTGGATTTGATTCTTTTCTTTGACAAGTCGCTACTCAATCTAGCAACAGGTGAGTCTCTTGAACTCACTTATAATTCACTATTAGTCATTACGCACAAGTCGAGGGTATCAAACATTGGTATATACATATAGAGTTTTTGAGCTTCAAAAATGGTGGTCTCTCAATACTTAACGAAAATGAATTCTCTAAATTGGAAATGGAAGATTACAACCACTAGTAGGCTCTATTTCAAATATTAGATCTTAATTCATAACGGTTGCGACGTCAAAACAAAATTTTGGCGACTCTCGAATTTTCATTTATAACTTGAGTTATGTTATTAATTGGCAAAAAAGGCTTACATATTTGTAATCTACGTGAAAAAAAAAAAAGAACGATCTATTATAAGCCTTGTTTAAAGACAGTTTGAAAAACCAAAAAACTCATCTGTTCTGTAGAAATCTTGCGAATAAGACAAAGCAACAAGGATCGATCCTATGAAGATCGATCTTACAAAGATCGATCCTTTGAAGATCGATCCCATTAAGAAGGATCGATCCTCTAAGCAGTTTTTTATAAGTTTGTTTTCCTTTGTTGTTTAAGTGTTGTACCATGTGTTTAAACTGCTTATACATTGGAATAAGATGTTAAGGACCTGTCAGTTATAGCTTCGAAAGAATTTATGAAACTTCTACTTTCTGTTTAAATGTTGTACCTTTTGTTTTAAAGAGTTGTACCTAGGGTTGCAATTCGGCCAGAACGGAACTGAAACAGCCCCTTCGGAAAATATTTTGAAATTTTCGAAACACGAAAACAATTTCGAAATTTTGGAATTCTAATTTTGTGTTCCAATTTAGAAAACTCGGAAATTTTGGAAATTTCGGAATTTTTCAAAATCAAAATTTTAGGCTTTTCAGAATTTTTAGAGAAAATTTAAAAATAGAATAAAAAAATATTGGGGTTTCAAAAGTCTCATAGAAATAAACTTGAGATTTTGCTAAAGAATACAAACATAGCTGAAATTTGTGAGAGAAAACTCACAGATCTCAAGCATTGAGAATGCATTCATCAAAATACAAACAGAGATCTGTGTATACTTGGATTTTTTGCAAGAAAAAAGAAGGATTAGAGATTTCATTTATCGAGATTCAACAGGGATAAATACAAATACAACCAGAGATCAAAATACAAGAGTGTCAAGCTTCGTCCTTGGCTTCAACTGTGACCATTGAATCCATGGATCTATCCTTGACTTTGTCCTTGTCTTCCTCCATGCTTGACCTTGAGAGAGAGAGAGAGAGAGAGAGAGAGAGAGAGAGAGAGAGAGATAGAGAAAGATGAGACTAGATTTTTTTTGGTCTGGGTTTGTTGAGGGAGAACAGGGAGTAGAGAGAGAAATGGGAGGAAAAAAATGTTGGCTCACTTGGCTGCTAGGGTTTTCCATAAGTACTATATACATATTTTTTTTATATAGATTATATATATGATATGTGTAAAGACAAGTTGAAAAATTTCAGAATATTTTTGGAATGTATGTTTGGGAATTTTCGGATCGAAAATCAGAAATTTTAGAATTTGCAAAACTATTCCGATTCCGATCTGAAACTTTTCAGAATTCAGAATTTTCGGAATTCAGAATTTATTTTTACTTTCCAATGGAGCATGTATGAAATGGTTCTTTCTTTTTCTTCAACTTTATATTTGTTATTCAAAAATTTCTTTTCTTCATATTTTCTTTCAAAAATTGTCATGCTGAAATTGTTCAACTGTATATTTGGTTACCTACATGGAATTGACAAATGGCTAGCTTGTTGATCTTTCACATCCTTTTTGCTCCATTTTGGATTTCATTTGTTGAGGCTTCAACCATTTGTAATAGTTATGTCATGATACCTATTGATTTATTTTTGGTTCAGTCAAGGTTATTTCTTAAATTATGATTGAAATGTTGAGATTATGCCCTCAAACCAGTTAGTTGGATAATGGAATATCATAATGCATTTATCTATGTTAGTTCATGAAATGAATATTAGACTGAAATCCTTAAACATCGTTGTATGTGATTCATTTGTGTATGTGATTACACATGTGAGATATGAATCACATATCCTTGTTTCAAATAAGTCACAGTGGATGATAAGTCTGGATAACTTATCAGGTATACACAGTGGCATGATTAACGTCTACAGGGTAGAATGATGAATCTCATTCATAAGAGTATTTGACTCTTGGTTACTATGCTAGTGCACGCGGTGCATTGACAGACCTGTGTTAAACCTATTAACACCTAAACGTTGTCACCGTCAAAAGGAACTCAAACTTGTATAGGGATACAAGTCCTTAATCCTAAGACAATTATGGATACAAGTTGTATGCTTGGTTGCTTTGACTTACCAATTAGTGAGGTCTTGCAAAATCAACACTTGGGTATCTTGGGGAATCAGGTATGCAACATTGGGAATATATATTTTCAAGATGGAATTCTACCCTCTTCTATAAGAGTAAGTATCCCCTCGAGAATGTGACTAGGAGTGATTACCGAGAGCTGGTCAGCCTTGTCAACAAAGTATTTGTTGTCATGTTTGGTAATCCAAGCGTAGTGAATGATACTCGAGGAATATAAGATGTGTCTATCTATTGGGTAGACAGTATCTTAAAACATACATCATGATGATAAACATGAATACTACATGGTAGAAGGGACATCCGTATCATATTATACAAGTCTAACAATCGCTAATGTATGTGTGATTTTGTTCTTATGCACTTGAGTTCAATTATTATTTTATAGTAGTATTAATGATAATTAATTAACTATTGATTCCTTAGTGAAAGAGAATTGACTAAATGGAATAATAATTAATCAAAACTAGTAATTAAGAACCTAGGGGTCCCACTCTTAGCTCAAAAGGATGTTTGGATGTGAAGGAACAATGCAATGGGAAATTTGGGAAAAAGTTGGAGCCAATTTGTTAGTGAAGTAATCGATTGCACTTGCTACAAATCGATTGGAGGAGCAATCGATTGCCCTTGAGGTAACCGATTGGTAAGGCAATCAATTGTCACTTTTGGCAATCAATTGATGCTTAAGTCAGTTCAGAACTTTATAAATACAGGACTATGGACAGAATGTTAGATGAACATCTTTTCTTCTCCTAGAATTTCAAGATTTGTTTCTAGGCCTCCCAACCTTCTTAAGCCTCCCAAGTTTGTTCTTAAAGGGTTTGTACCAAACCCTAGCAACCAAGTATATTCAAGAGTCATAGGAGTGAAGATCCTTAGCATTGAAAGATCAAAAACACATTGGGAGCGAAGATCACTAGCACCGGGCAATGCTCACATAAAGTAGATTGGACTGCTCAATACTTATCACAACCTAACAAATTTTGGACACGATGAAGGTGATGTCGAGACGTAGCTGCTGTCAAAATTTGAGGTCAATCGGAGATCGTTTATTCCCTCTACCGAGCACATCTTTGTCAGATCAAAGTGATTGAGATTGAAGAGAGCTCGAACGATTCCACAAATCGTAAAGTTATATCTATATCTATGTCTTTGTATTTATATTGATTGCATGTAATACAAGCGAGAAGTAGATCTAGTTTTGTTAAAAGTTTTATACTGTACCCGCATTCCTCTGTGCACTAAGATCCAATTTTCTTTTCATGAAAGCCATTTAATAAATTACTCTTTTGCTATCCTCTAATTCCTCAATCTAATTCTCTTATTATATTTCCTAAATTGTGTTTTTAATTTTGTCAAATTTGTTTAATTCCCAATTATGTTGTTTTGTTATTCTATTAGTAAAAAGTCATTTATATTTGGAAAGATTACAATCTCATCATGGTAAGTTTGTGATTATTTGTCCATCATTTAAGAGAGTGTTTGTTTTATTTTTATTTTTTCTCTTTGATAAAAAACTGTAATATGTAATATGTACAACTCGCCCATGCTTATTTCAGCCCTTTTTTTTCAGCTTGTATTTTCTTAATCCATTCATTTTGCTTTCCCATCTAACATTTCCCCAATTGTTGTTTCCCTATAATATAGATAGTTACCTTTCTACTTATAATACTTCTAAATATAATTGATTCTCACAATTGCATTTATCTATTCCTAAAATCTATCTCCTAATTATCTCCCTCAATTCTATCTCCTAAAAATCCGATTTATAATATAGATACTTACCTTTGCTAACTTGCTATTACTGATAATTCTCACAATTCCAATATTTCTCCCTAAAATCCATCTCCTAATTACCTCCCTTAATCCTATCTTGTAATTATTTCCCTTAATCCCTTCTCCTAAAAATCCCAATAATAATATAGATAATTCAATGGAAGACTATATATATATATATTATAATATAAATACTTTCTTTCCTGACTTCTATTACTTATAATTACAACCCGATTCTCACAATCCGAATAAACTCTCCCTTAAAAAAAACATATTCCTAATTATCTCCCTCAATCCCATCTCAAAATCCCAATTTCCACTTGATTATCTATCCCTACATGTAACTGATTCTCACAATCCCAGTCATCTCCCTTATTTCTATTACCTAAAATTATATAACAGCTTCTCTCTCATTTCACTCTCTTTTGTCTCTCAATTTTGACTGTGGGCAAATATTTCTCTCTCAATTCTCTTAAAGATTGTCTCACCCTCTTATATCGGTAGTATCTCAATTGGCACAAAGTCAAAGTTGGGAAGAAAGACAGAAACTCACTATTTAGATGATGACTTTTGAAAGATCTCATCATCTAAAGAAATACTTTTCAAGTGAATTTTGAAATTTTTAAATACCCAACCTTTGGGTAGTGAGGTTCACAATGAGAGGTGAAATTACGCATTTAACATGAGTGAGGATCTTATATGCCTATGTGTCTATTTGTTAGGATTAGAATATTTTTTTCTTTCTTTTGCATATAGAGTAGGCACACACGCACACATGTATTGCATCCGTGTGACATATGAACCATTTTACCAAGTATTTGCAATCAATACAATCAAATGATAACAAAAGGATAAAAAAAAATGAAAAATGAAAAATGAAAAATAACAAAACAAAAATTCTTTTGTAGGGCAAAAATAGCATCTGGTTCGGGCACAGTCTGGTTTAGAGGTACTAAAGCAAGGTCAGTAAGGAGAGAAAACGACACTGAAATGGCGTACGAAACAAACACCGAGGAAGTAGCAAAGTTGAGGGCAATAGTGGAAAGACAAGAAGAACACATGAGGCGATAGGCTGAGAACATGAACCGCATGATGAACATGATAGAAGCAATGACCCGCTAGTCACCACCTATAAATCCACAAGCTGTAGACCCATCCCCTCCACCAGTAAGGGAAGAAGACTGGTTTAATGATCAGGAAGCACAGAGGGCTGATATACTACGAGCTGACAGAGGGAGAAGACTGAAAAAAAAAGTGTAATGGCTGAGATAGTTGAGAAGCTTGAGAGTGTGATGCGTAAAGCTCAGGGGGTTGATACTTATCTACTGGAATTAGAAAGGTTGTATGATGGGGTCAGTGAGACGCTGCCTGCCGATTTTAAAATACCAATTTTTGATAAGTTTGATGGAACAGGGAATCCTCGTAGCCATGTGAGGATGTGTATAGGAGCTTTCCAGCCTAGTGCATTGAGCACTTTTATGATAGCCGTCTTATTTCAGCAAACCTTGATGGGGGCCACCTTGGCCTGGTGAGAACCAAGCAAGACTAGGGTCTGGGAAGAAGTGGTTAAAGCATTCGTAGCACAGTATGAGTACAACCAACACTTGGATGTCACAGTCTAGGATTTGGAAATCACTAGATAGGGGAACAAGGAATCATTCGCCGAATACTTGAGTCAATGGAGGGAAAAGGCAGCCAAGATGGTGCAACGGCCATCTGAAAAAGAGCAAATCCGGATGATAATGAAAAATCTCCAACTGGTGTACCAGGAAAAGATGAGGTTTCAATCAATTAGTACTTTTGCTGAAGTCTTTGATGTAGGGACAAGGATAGAAGATGTAATCCAAGAAGGAGTGAACAAGAAAGAGGAGCAACCGAATAGGTATAGGATGCCGAGCTATAGGTCAAAAGGAGGGAACTCGGGGGGTCACTCTGGCCCCACCGACGCCAATGCACTAAGCGAGCAAGACAAAAATTTGATATAACAAGAGGGGGAGGAGATAAGTAACCAAGGAAGTTTAAGTTTTTAGATTTGGGGGTATCACTATCAATCGCCCTTGATAAGCTGATGGCAAAAGGGCATCTTCGCCCGTTGGAATCTCGACCTTTACCGAATCTGCTACTACCAACCTTTCGAGAGGATCTTTTTTGCAAATTTCACCAACAAAAAGGTCATGCTACGGATAGGTACATGAGGCTGAGGCATGAAATTCAAGACCTCATTGATAACAAAGTAATATCTGAGCCTCCAGTCAAAACTCCAAATGTTACTAGAAACCCGCTGCCAAATCATCACGCTGTACCACTGCCACAAGGCCTTTATTTCTTAGGGATAGAAGAGACAACCTTCGATCTGTCTAAGCTAATCACTAAAGCTGGGAAACCAAGATAACCTTACCAACTGTCGAAGGATTTGATAATTTGTACTTTAGGGAATCAATCAGGAAGAAGTAGAGAGGGAATGACAAAGCAAATGGATTGCTGGGTTCAAGAAACTAACAGCATCGATAGTCAAAATTTGCATTAGGTGAAAGATGACCTATGGTATGAAAGCGACGAAGAGATAGAAGTAGAGAAAGAGAGTTTGAAAGTCGTTCCCGAGATCGACAATTTGTGGGCAAAGGAAGAAGTCAGTCATCTAACTCGGCCAAGGAGACATTTTAAACTGCACGAGTTGGAGGAAGATCACCCGGGGAAGGAGTTAGACAAAGGAAAGGGGAAGATGAATGAGAAAGAAGAGGAGGATAGGGTTCTAAAGAAAATGAAGAAAACCCAGGCCAATATCACCATATGGTGGTTGTTGATCGCTTCCAAACGACGTAGGCAGGCAGTCCTGGATGCTTTTGAACTAGTCCGATGTTTCTATTGACACAGCACCAGAGTACCTCGTGGGAATAATTGACAAAATTTTTACACTGGCTATCACCTTCTCCTCAGATGACGTACCCCCTGGAGGACCCGTTCACAATAAACCACTCTATATCACAGTTGAATGCTTGGGGAATACCGAACCCACTTGTCTTGTTCTCAACGAGTCTGCTTTAAATGTATGCCCGTTCCAAACAGCTAAGTGAATAGGTCTGGACGAGCAAATTATCATACCATCTGAGCAGAAGGTAAGGGCGTACGAAAACACCTGAAGGACGATCATGGGTATAATCTTCCTCAATCTCACCGTTAGGCCTATAGAAAAAGAAGCCGAGTTCCAGATCATCGACATCCCTGCTTCTTTCAACCTATTATTGGGTAAGCCGTGGTTAGATAGTCTAGGTGTCATACCGTCAACAATTCATTAGAAGGTCAAGTGTGTCTGGAAAAGCAAGGCCTGTGATATTCTCGGGGATAGTTGGGTCTGTTTGTCTGAAGCTTCGTCATGCACACCGGTTCTGGAGGTACAGTTGTAGGAAGAAGAAACAAGTCTGGAAGGGTTTGAATTCATCAACATGATTGAGGAGGGGAAGCCGAGGGAGTTCCTGTTGCTTTATTTTGATCAGTATGTCAGCCCATTAGTAGCCAGGATTATGAAGAAGATGGGTTTCTTCCCAGGTATGGGACTAGCAAAGAATAATCAAGGTCTACCAGAGTTTCCAAGAATCCATACCCAGACTCACACTCATGGTCTGGGTTTTAAACCGTCAAAGAAGGAACTAAGAGAGAAGAAGAAAGTAGCTGATGCACTGATGGTACCTTAATAGAAAATGCTCAATGGGTACTTCGTAAAGGAAAGAGAAGATTTCCCCTTTTGTGGGTTTCTAGAGCCATGGGTGGATTAGAAGGATAATTGCTTAAAGCCAGAATTTGAGATCTTCTTCCCCTATGAATTCTCCAAGTATGAAGACCCATACCTGTAGGTCCTCGTGAAGTCATCCACTATCAAAGATTGGATCGGTGTACTAGAGGGACCAATTATGCAAAACCTGTTGGACAATGGTAGCACGAAAGTCGAAGGAAAAGGCCAAGAAGGGGTTATGGAAGCTGAGGTCATGGAAGAATATGCTGAGGGTATGGTAGAAGAGGTGCAGGAAGAAGATAAGGGGAACAACATGGAAGAACCAGAGGAAGCAATGATAGAAGGAGGGGATGAAAAGGGAAAGCTACCAGACTACGACACCATGGAGCTGAAGCAAGGAGTCAACAAGGAATGGATTTTCGAGTCTAGTGATAAGTACCACCCCCCTCCCCGGAGTCTGTAATGGCCTAAATGAGGTGAATTGCTATTGCTATGTCTATTTTAATCACTCCAAACAAAGTTAATGAAAGAATGATTAATTCTGCCTACTCAAATGCGCTTAATGAATGTGCTAAATGTGATGACCATGAAATACCAATTGAATTGCAAAAATTAATGGAAAAAGAAAAGGAATCTACATGTAAAATTATTGAGGACACTCTAAAAATTAATCTAGGAAGTGAAGATAATCCTCAATATGTTGTTATTGGCTCTACACTTAGTAATGAAGAAAGCATAGAATTGATCAATCTATTAAATGAATTCAAAGATGTTTTTGCATGGTCTTATAGTGATAGGCCAGGAATTGATCCAGAGATAGTCTAACATCACATCCCCCTCTTTCCTAATTCAAAACCAATAAAACAAAAATTGAGGCGAATGAGGCGTGAATGGGCACTTAAAGTAAAATAGGAAGTTAAAAAACAGTTAACAGCTAGATTCTTGATGGTCACCTAGTATCCAGAGTGGATTGCCAACATTGTGCCAGTTCCGAAAAAGGATGGTCATGTTAGAGTGTGTGTTGACTTTCGAGATCTAAACAAAGCAAGCCTGAAAGATAACTTCCCTTTACCTCATATCAATGTACTAGTTGATAACACTGTGGGGCATGAACTCCTGTCTTTTATGGATGGATTCTTGGGTTATTACCAGATTCTCATAGCACCCGAGGATAGAGAGAAAACCACTTTCATCACACCTTAGGGAACCTATTGCTATAGGGTAATGCCGTTTGGGCTCAAGAATGCAGGGGCAACGTATTAGCGGGCCGCTACTACATTGCTACACAACATGATCCATGAAGAAGTAGAGGTGTATGTGGATGATATGATTGTGAAATCTAAGGAGAGGAAAGGACACCTGAAGGCATTGAGGAAGTTCTTCAAGAGGTTAAGAGAGTTTAGAATGAGGCTAAACCCTTAGAAGTACAACTTTGGAGTCACTACTGGAAAGTTGTTAGGATTCCTATCACCCAGAGGGGAATAGAGGTGGGCCCAACCGAAATTAAAGCCATAGTTGAAATGCAACTGTCGAAGAATGAGAAAGAGTTGAGGGGATTCCTGGTAGAATAGAGTTTATTACCCGCTTCATCTTAAAGCTCACCTTGACATGTGACATGCTGTTTAGGTTGCTTAAAAAAGGAGAGAAGTTCGAGTGGGATACCCTATGCCAACAAGCCTTCGATAAAATCAAAACCTATCTCCAAAACCCACCTGTCCTGTCACTACCCTTGCCTGGAAGACCTTTTTTGGTATACCTTTCTGTGTCTAAAGATTCGATGGGGTGTATG
Organism: Hydrangea macrophylla; assembly: GCA_033977485.1. Lineage (NCBI taxonomy): Eukaryota > Viridiplantae > Streptophyta > Magnoliopsida > Cornales > Hydrangeaceae > Hydrangea > Hydrangea macrophylla. Next base: position 40,464,729 of record CM066990.1, read on the forward strand.
TTGGCCCAAGAAGGAGAAGAGGGGCACGTTAAAAAGGCCATTTATTATCTAAGCAAAAGGATGACCAGATATGAGCTAAAATATTCGCCTTTAGAGAAAGCCTGTTGGGCCTTAGTCTGGTGTACCCGTCCTTACCTTAGGCACTATATGTTAGCATTTCCTGTAACCCTAATATCCTGAATGGACCCACGAATCAATACCTATTTGAAAACCTACCCATTTTGACCAGTAGAATTTCCCGATGGACCATGATTTCGGTTGAGTTCGATATCAAGTATGTCATTTCCAAATCCGTGAAAGGGAGAGCTGTCGCCAAATACCTGGACAATCTTACGATAGAATCCGAGGAGAAGGGTAAGTTTTGATTCCCGGATGAAGGAGTGATGGGGATAGAGGAAGATCTGTGGAAAATGTATTTTGACGAGACGGCTAACTAACTAGGCTATGTGGTTGAAATCATCCTTGTAGCACCTGACGGGACTCCTACCCCATTAGCTGTCAAGCTTAAGTACAACTTAACCAATAATACGGTGGAGTACGAAGCATGCATAGTTGGGATGGAAGCAACATTGGCCTTAAAAGTTAAGAGGATCGGCATTTTTAGAGATTCTAACTTGATCATATCCCAAGTACTGGGTGATTGGAGGGTAATGCATGAGAAGTTGAGACCTTACCACGACTCTCTGAAGAGCTTGAAAGTACAATTCAAGAAAATATCATTTTATTAACTTCCCCATGAAGAGAACCGATTGGTTGATTCCCTAGCAATCTTAGCCTCAATGATACAAATCCCCTCAGGAGTCACCATGATCCTGCTATCTATAGAGATAAGGGACCTACCTTCATTTGAGATGATCGCTGCCCTAGAAGATGAAGGTGAAGTGCCTTGGTACGAGGATGTTTGAAATTTCATTAAAGCAGGAGAGTACCCTAAAGGAGCTTTAGAGAAGGACAGAAAGGCGATTCAAAAATTCTCTGCCCAATTTATGATCTAAGCGGATAAGCTGTGGAAGAAGTCATACACTGGGTATAATTTGGAGTGTTTATATGGAAAGAAGGCTAAGAGAATGATGGAGGAAATACACAAAGCAGTCTGTGGATCCCACATGAACAGGCATATATTGGCAAAGAAGATAATTTGGCAAGGGTATTACTGGACAACCTTAGACAGAGATTGTTGTGAGTATGTCAGAAGATGTCACAAGTGCCAGATCCATGCAAATCTGATGCATACCCGCCCTACCAACTCTATAGCATGACTATGCCTTAGCCGATTTCCATATGGGGTATTGATATTATTGGCAAAATAGTTCCAAAGGCCTCTAATGGACACCAGTACATAATTATGGCAATTGATTATTTTACTAAGTGGGTGGAGGCTGCGTCTTACGCGACTTTGAAGGCTAAAGATGTGGTGAACTTCATAGAGAAGAACATAATTTGCATATATGGGGTCCCAAATGAATTTATTTCGGATCACGGCAGTTATTTCCAAGGTGAAGTCATCCCTCTTTAAGAGAAATACAAGATAACACGTCATTAGTCATCCCCGTATAGATCGCAAATGAATGGGGCGGTGGAAGCGGTAGATAAAAATGTTAAAGCAATCATGGGGAAAACGACAGACACCCATAAGGATTGGCATGAAAAACTACCGTTTGCACTATGGGGATTTGGACCTCCGTGAGAACTTCTACGGGAGCTACACTGTATTCGTTGGTTTATGGGATGGAGGCAGTCTTTCCAATTGAGGTAGAAATACCATCTCTTCGGGTTTTGGCAGAGTGTGAGGTAACTAAATTAGAATGGATCCGGGGAAGGTATGAGGAGTTGATGTTGCTTGATGAGAGAAGGTTGGCTACAATAAACCATACTCAGGGATATCAGAAGAGCATAGCTCGTGCTTTCAACAAAAAGGTCCGCCCAAGGAAGCTTGCTTAGGGTGACTTGGTCCTTAAAGAACTGAAAGTGCTTGTCTACAACCCCAGAGGAAAATTCAAACCCAGCTGGGTCAAGCCATACATCATTAAGACTCTCATTTCCGGAGGGGCTACCTATCTTATGGACCTAGACGTGGTTGAATTTAAACAGCCAATTAACCTCAATCGCTTTAAGAAGTATTTTGCTTGAAACCATCTCTTTCAAAACCTCCTACGTAGATGAACTACGCTTGACCTTATTCCTGCTAGGGGATACGTAGACAACTTGCTCGGTTCAGTCATTAATAATTCAGCCGAGTGGCACCCTCCATCAAGCCTTAAACCGAACTACTATGGATCTGATACCCATTCGGGGATAAGTAGGCGGCTCTTCAAAAGCCTTCGGTCCGTGAAAAACCTAAAGAAATTCCCTGTGCTAAACTAAGGGCAAACTTGCGTTTGCCCAGAACCACTTCAGAGCCTCATAACTAGAGACAAACTTCGTTTTCTATCTGAAGAACCCAAATATTTACCTTGAACCCATCTCTAGATACCCTGGCTATCAAAGTAAGTACTGTAAAGAAAAAAAATAAGAATTCATGGTATAGAATGATTAAAGTTCTAAGCAAGATTCGAAGCAGAGTAATGAAAATCCAAGAATAGACTTTGAAAGGAGGATTTTCATAACCTAAAGATAGATTAAAAGAGTGTACACATTGATTGAACATGATAGAACATTTTCTAAACATAAATACATTCTTTGGAATGAAAAAGAAGAAAATCACATTCAAAGGTGCAGGAAAGTAGACAGGACTTGTCAGAAGTTTGTAAAATGAAGCTCTGTCCTACTTTGCTTTCATCTATGTATGCCTATGGAGTCTGTCTCTCGGCCAGGGTATGGATCTGCAAAAGGTAATCAGAAGTAGGCATGACAGAAGCCGGGATTCTTCGAAGGGGAGCAGCCACCCTGTCATCCTAAGCCTCAGCAAAGGCTTTCACGGTGGAAGAACGCATGACCGAACTCCTCATGAAATCTACAGCAATGTCCTCAGTAAAATCTTGGAGAAGTCCGTATTGACGAACCACTTGGCCAGGAACATAAAAAGTAATAGCATGTAAGCCAGGTAACCAGACACCCGGCCGCTCGAGAAGTCGTACTGTAATAGAGCAGTAAGTCCACTACAGGCAGACCTAGCAGATATCACCAGGAGAGAGGCCCTGAAGCCAATCGAGCATGGCATCGATAGAATGGAATAAGTGGTGAATCTCCATACGATCATAGGGAAGTGACCCATGAAGGTACGTGTATAATGAGATCTAGATGCTCCATGAGCCAAACCTATAAGTTAAAAGGTCCTCCAGCAGATAATATGGCCCCAGCAGTGTGGGCACAATCTAATCCCATCAAGGTCTCACTAAGGACTAGCATGACGGCACTCTTCATTTCTCGCAGACCGCAAGCAATGGGTATGAGAACATCAGAAGATGACTCGAAGAAACAAGAGAGCATAGCAATCGATAATGCACTGCACCAAATGATCTGATACCCGCCATCATATGGGTTCCCCATGGGAGCATAGACGAAGGAAAGATGCTCAAAATCGATCTGCCTATCGCGAATGAGAGAGCCTACCATATTCTGGGATGTATGAAGAAGAACAACAAGGTCCTGAACATATCCGGCCTGCACCGGAGGAACCGTCAGACCCGCAAAAGATTAGTGTGGAGAATAACATTGAACTCCTTAAACAAAGTACAGATCTTCTAGTAACCAAAGCAGAAGACGTGGAGTGAGGGATCCTAACACTGAATAGTAGCTCAAAGCAAGCCTTCATGCAGGGACATCCGCCAGAAAGAGAAGAGGTCATTAAATCTAAAACATATGAAGTTGAGTAAGTCAATGCCAGAAAGAGTATCCATCCATGGGAAGAGGTTTTGAGATCTAATGGGGGCCATTTGAGAAGGAAGTGAAGGACGAAAAAGAGTGTTTTACGGAGTTTTAAGGAAAAGAGGCTATAAATAGAGAAAAAGATCTGCCCAGACCTCTGAGCGGCACTCGAGATTTTGAGCGGCAATCGAGAGAATGCCGTGCGATAGTTCGTGGATGCCACGCGGTAGTCACCAACTACCGCCCGACACTCGCCGAGTGCCGCTCTGGCCTAATCAAGTGCCGCACAGAGCTATTTTTTGGCTAGGACCTGTTTGTAATGTATTCAGCCCACCTGCAAGCAAAAAATTGAATATATAATAAACGCGTGCATCAGTTCACATCACGTACAACAGACCAAGCCATGGTCATATTCATTATGAATAATCACAGTTACAAACATTTACCATTCATAAAAAATAAAATGCAAGACCAAACCATGGTCGCAATCATCAAAATAGAAGTATGTAAAGAAATAAGAGATAATCAAAAGTATGCAGATGCCTATCCTATCTCGGCTATACAAGAGCCATCATAAAAAATAAATATGTATTTATACAGTCATTCAAGTATTTGTGTATCCTCTCCAAAGACACTCAAAAAATAAAAAAGAAAAATGAAAGAAGAAAAGTGGATCAACCCCGGCCCCGGCCTCGAGTCTGACGAGTGACGCATCGGAGGGGCTCTGGCTCTGATCCTGTATCACTCCCAACACAGCGACCGCTACCTCTACCTCATCTGGCGCCTCCATGTGCTCCGCTGGGACCCACTCTAAGCTACTGGAGCTACTGCTCGAGTTCCCTCACTCGCTAGGACAGAACCCTATTCTCCTCTACCTAAAAAAAGAAGAGAAGAAAAAAGAAAAGAGACAGAATAAAAATCCAGAAGTTGTTAAGGATAAGTAAAATGCTGAAAGTAAGAGTTTTGGTTTACCACAGCCCTCTGTTGAGCCATAGCAGCTACCCGAGCTCCCTCGGCCTAAAATCGGAAGTTAAAAATAAAAGATCAGAAAATCAGAGATAACAAAAATCAGTATAAGAATCATGAAAACAAAGGAAAGAGAGTAAGCTTCTTACCATCCACTCTCGCCCATGGACCCACTGCCTCACGCTATGAGCATACAGCAAGCCCTCCTCTGCATAGTCGCGCGAAATGTCATCATACTGAAGGGGGATAGTAGGAGCACCCTGACGGTATCAGGGAATCGTAGTCGTGGTCTACTCGCCATAGTAAACCATCGGGAGACTCCAATCCCATGGTGGAAGAGTAGGAGCTCAAGATGCGGCGTGAATAGGCTACGAAAAAAGAAAAAGAGAATTCAATAATATGGAAAGAACTAAAAGAGTAGATGAAAATCTAAGAGAAACTTACCTGAGTCACTTCCATCAAAGGGAAGTTCTTCATCAGCTTAGCACTGTGGAAGGCGTCATATCCCTCGGGAGGATCCACAAAGTCCCGAATGGGAAAACCATCCAAGGCAGCTGTAAGCGCGTTGCCCTGAAGGGTCTCTATGGCTCTCATAGAGCTGCGAGGAAGGTACGGGACAAAAAAACCTGGGGCCATCATTAACTATCTGGTCACCCTCTCCAGGGCCATCGAGTAATAACTTTATCAGATCATAGCCGACCGATCTCTGCAGCCCTGCAATGAGAGTAAGAAGCCCGTCTATCCGGGACTGCCATCTTATGTGTGGCTCTCTCAGGTTACTTAAGAAGTTCCTGAATGCTATAAAATCATGGGCCCCAGTCTTCCGCCCAACACGCTCCTTCTGCCACTTCAGCCCCTAAGACATGATAAGGGCGTTTGTTGGCCGTGTAGAGGGCGACATCATATGTAAGTACTCAATGGATCGAATCTACAAGAAATAAAAATAAAAGAAAAGAATATGAGATTCAAGATTCGTAAATAAGGAAATTAAAAGAGAAGTGTAAGGTTTATACTCCAGAAATTGATTGAATTAATGAGAAAATAAGAGGAAAATAAGAGAATATACCTCCTACGCTCTCCAGAAGCCTCCTGTAGAGGCTGGATGATCCTGGGAAATCTCTCCCATGTGCTTGTACAGGATGGCCAGTCCTACAGCAGCCCAATCGTACTCGTATATATGATCTTTATGCTCCAGGGATGCCACCAACGCCACAGAAATCCGATCCCCCCTGGTGCTCAGCAAAGAACACCCCAACATGTACATCATAAACCCCGAGCCATCTGCTCGGCTAAGAAGCCCTCTTGGCCCTTGAATGTATCTATATACCACTTAGTCGTGACCAAGGACTCCTCCGGGACCATTCCCAGTAGCACGGGGACCTGGTCCTACTTAGTCACCGTATCCAGATACTACAGGCACTCTCCCCGGAAGGGGATCCCAGTGATCATGGCAAAGTCGAGTGGGGTCATCGTCATCTCCCTAAACTCAAAGTGGAGCGTGTTGGTGGTGTTCCACCATCGCTCTGAGAGGGCATGTAACTGTCTTAATCATTAGAGCTCTTCGTCAAGAGTTTGACAAAGACCCCAAAGCCCACTGCATCAATAAAACCCCATATAGTCTCATTCAGTGTCTTATACTACGCGATGTCATAGGCTAGGCTGCCATACCCCTTCAACACATTGGGCTGGAGCTATAATAAATACGAGAGTTTAATATTAGTGAATGAAACAAAAAGAAAGAAAAGAACAGAAAAGAACAAAAGAAAATGAATCATAATAAAAATAAGAAAAAAAAAATAAGTATGATGGAACGATCAAAGCATTTAGAATCTCGAAAAAGCGCATTTTGAATAAACAAAAGGAGGAGCACATTGTCAAGCGTTGCGTTCATAGGAACGACAAGTAGAAATTTGAAAAGAAAAAAATGAAGAGAAAGATGTACCTCTCACTGGAATGCTCGAGTGGACAGGTGCTTGTCCGAATCCCGAAGTAAAAAGGTGAAATCAGGGTGGGGAGTAGCCCTATACTTTGCCTTCCTCCTACTGCCTGAGCCGCTAGCCATAAACACTCAACCCGTAAAGGGGAAGAGAACTGAGCATTAAACCTTTGACAAAATTCAAGAAAATGACAAAAGTAAAGAGAAAAACAAGGTTTCGATCAAGGAGAACTAACCTTTGGAACCAATAGATCACTGTAAGTGATTTTGAGAGATCTCCGGAGAGAGCTTCGGATTGGAGAAATTTGAGAAGTAAATGAAAATGAGGAGAAATCCGTGTATAAGCAGTTTGCCTGATTAGAGCGGCACTCAAAACTCTATGCGTGACAGTTGATAAAGTGCCATACGGCACTCACTGAGTGCCGCAACGGCATTCTGTGAGTGCCACATGGTAGTCATGGACTGCCACATTATGAAGCATGTGCCGCAAGTAAGGCAGTTAAGGGGCCTTTGGTTTTCTCCCTAAAATTCAAATTGGGTCCTGAAATTTGAATATGAACCCCCGGAGTTTACCCACCTTATGCGCTTTGGTCCTCGAAAATGATTTCCATGTCCACCTGATCCCAAATTTTGAAAAAATGAATTTTTTTAGCCTGATTGACTTTTAAAATCAAGAGGATTTTGACTCTAGATTTAGAAAGTTGTCTTAAAATGTATAGGATTGGCTCCAATTTTGAGAATATGAATTTAGCATGAATATTTTGAGAAATAATAAGCCCTTTGAGTCTGATTGACTCCTGATTTTGAAATTTGAAAAAACTTTTGAGTCTAGTCGACTCCTGATTTTTTAAAATTAAGATGATTTCTGAGTCTGATTGATTTCTGGTTTTGAAAATTAAATTGAATTTGAGTATGATTGACTCCTGATTTTGAAAACTGAATTGAATTTGAGTCTGATTGACTCCTGATTTTGAAAACAAAAATAAATTTGAATTTGATTGACTCCAGATTTTTTAATATTGCAATGAATATCCGACGAGGCCAAAGGGTTATGGATTTTTCAGAGCAAACATATCAAACGAGGCCGAAGGTCTGCGAATTTTCAGAGCAAACATATCTGACTAGGTAGAAGGGCTGCGGATTTTCAGAGCAAACATATCCGACAAGGCCGAAAGGCTGGAGATTTTCAGAGCAAACCCGTATTAACACCGGGGCCTAAGTCGCGAAGCGCCGCCCAGTCAATTGCATTCGTACATTGGCCAAAATGGCCACGTATCTTGAAGAGGATCAACCCGTTAGTTATAGAAACTCCGAATTCAAAAAGACTAACTCATCTTTAAGTTCGAGTAACCACGGGCATTAAGTAGCAAAGGGCATGGATTGCATCTAGATACATCGAGATAGCGTGATCTCGAATCGCATCATTTATAGAGCATGAAGTTGCATTGACAGCCATCATTGCATGAACATGTTCATCACGATAGGATAGTTGCATTCATCTGTCTGACTACTTGTGCTTGTGTGTTTGACCCTTGCCTGAACTATGTCTCGGTCTGATTCCTGAATGGATACGTAGGCATCTCACCATTGAGCACGACCAGCATGGACCATTTGCGCAGCCACTTTTGCAACGCATTTTGTTTTACCTAAATTCAACAGTTTGGTCAAAGGCTTGTCTTCACACAGGCTTCGACATTCGCTTATGACACGCATTACTCCACAAGCTCTGTTGAAGAAGGGCAAACTGTAGACACCTCAATTTTGACCAAACGTCGAATTAAGGGGACTGTTGTCTCTAGATCCGATTATGGCAATGTTTGACTAATCTACGACTTCCAAAGGTGATTTAAGCTCTTCAAAAGGCTCTTCATTTCAAACAAAAAGAGAGAAAGAAGAAAAAGAGAGGAAAAGGGGAGAATAGTAGAAAACGGCACATGAGGGGTTCCGCGGCAGTCACGCGATGCCACTGTGGCATTCACCAACTGCCGCACCGGCAGTCAATGAGAATCGCTATAACACTCCCTGAGTGCCACGAATATCACAAAAATAAAAAGACGGCAGTCCGCGGAATAGTCTGCGGCATTCATTGGGTGCCGCATCGGCATTCAGTGAATGCCACGATGACAATCAGTGAGTGCCGTTGCAGCACTTATTGAGTGCCCCTTCCATCTCCACTGAGTGCCACCATTTTCAGCAGTCTGCTTTAACATAGTACATTTTGTACCTTCAAAAGGACGTTCGGAATTAGGGTTTTTGCTATGAATTTACTAAAATAACCCTCCAAAATTTGCCTATATATAGGGGGTGAATATCCCATTAAGGAAGACCTTCTTCTTGAATCTAGAAGCTTGACCTTCATCTTGATCTCAATTTTTTAGCTTGAATCTTATCTTGATTCTCTTTTTGTTTTCTCTTCAAATTCTTTGACACCATTAGGAAAGAAGTCTTAGAAAAGTTTAAGAAAAGAAGAGCTTGAACCACCTTTGAAAGACCTCCAAAGACTTAAAGTTGAGGATAATTGGAGGTAACCTCTAGCTAATTAGTCGCTAATTCAAAGTTCAATCACAATACATATAGAATTCTTTAGGACCTTTTACACATTTGCAAAAACTCCCTTCTCACCTCATTTCATCACACACCACTAATATTGTGATTGAACTTTCATTTTATGGGTTTGGATCAAAGTAACCTAGGGTTTAGGATTAAACAAATCATGAATTCAAAATTAACTTGGATGTTACTTGAACCTTGATTCCATTTCTTTTCTATTGATTATGTCCATGAATCCCTTGACTTGGAATCCTTTAATCTCCTTGTAAACTTATGATTTACAAGAGGATTGAGGTTGATGTTAGCATGTTTGGTCAATGAGTCTAAACCTATCTCTATAGTTTAGGTTCATTATCTTAGGATTTCATGAAGTTTCTTCATACTCCATTGAAATATATAAGTACAAGTGTCCTTATTCTCCAATGACCATCAAATAGAAAGAGAAGTAGTTTGAGTTAAGCCAATTTCCATGGCTTAGTAGGTAGAGTTAACAAATAAAAGATGAATTTGACAATGGTGCAGTGAGTTCACAAACCATACCTTTGATCAAAGATTTTTAGTTAAATAATGGACTGTTGGAATTGAATAAGACCAATTGGAGAGTGTCAACAACACAAGGTTTTACCACATGGATTTTTGTTTTAATAAGATTTCATGTTTAAAATGGTTTGGTCATGAGTTTTGTGAAGCAACCATAATCTGTCCAGAATTTTAGAACAATATCATCTTCTTGAAAAAAGTAAATCAGAGACTTAATCAAGCATTCTTGACGTCAAATAATTTTTTTTCTATGAATTTTAATGTGTTAATGATGTCAATATGATTATAGTCAATCAGATTTATTTACTGTTTGTAGAAAATCATACAAAAACTCTAGACAGATAGTTGTAAATTTCTGAGTGTGTCTAGTGTTTGTCCAATTCCTAGAGATTGAACCATTGATTTTTGATTTTTCTTTTTGGGTTGGAAACTAGACTCACAGAGTCATCTTTTGTCCAAAATTCATTGACATCAAACCATGGGAAGCATGCGTTTTTATTTGAAGTTATGGTCTGCTCTCTGTAAGTTTCAGAATTTTGTAACAGATTTGACAAACTTTGTAAATAATGGTTCAAATGACTTTTTTATGACCTAGGGCGTAAACCATGCATGTGTTAACAATGATTAGTTAAACTTAAATCTAGAGGCTAAATGATCCAAATCGATGAATAAATTCATAGCTTACTCTTGTTCATATTCATGTATTCATATACATTCATCCATGTAGGTTAATACTTGTAATTAGGGGTTGCTTTGCATTGGGATTAAATTGCACTTAATTGAATCTAATTGTGAGTTCCTTATGATCATGCTGGGACTACACCACCTCTATATGGACATTACATTGGCTCCTAGTTGAGACTTGTATGTCTATAGAAGTGATGCATTTCCAACTAATTAGAAGGATTCATAATTATGTCAATTCTTTCATACTTGTTAGATTTAAGTTAGAAGTTTAAGGATGTTATTTAGAATTTCATATCATATCTTGATTAAGGCATGATGGCTAACCCTCTTCTTTGTAGCACTATTGAGATACGATTTCTCAAACTCCTCTTTAGTTTATTCTATTTCTTGATTTTATTGATTTTTCGACTCTATGCGCGACACCTTAGAATTAGGTCTTGCCTTATGTGTATATATAGATTAGAGACTCCTTTAGGTTTTTACCTAACTACATGCATTACATGTTTCCATATTTGCGACTGGATCCCGGGTAAGTTCTCTTGTTCCCTATTACATATTATATTATTTGCTAATTGAATTAAGTGACTTTGAATGCTATTTTTACCATTAGCAATCTTACACCCTTTAGACATGCTTTTGCAATGTATATCTATATCTATGTATTAGTTGAGGGCACATTCTTCGATTAAAAGAATGTTGAGTAGAGGCCTATCGTGAGATAGGATGAGAGGGGGTGTTTTAGTCTGCCGGGCTCCTTCCCTTCTCATTCAATAATCCCCAGACCTAGAAATCTCTAGTTTCCTAAAAGACCAGTTTGCTTTAAAATAGTTTCTTAATTTTTCTTTTAAAAATTAAGTGGCGACTCGTGTTTTGTAGTTTGAAATTGAAAAAGATTTTAAGTGAAAAGCTGTGGGTAAGAAAAAATGCGATATCCACACAATCCTCAGCCCCTGGCCATTCGCTCAGTGGGGCATTGATATTGTCGGTCCCCTTTTAATGGAAAAAGAACAATTCAAGTTCGCCGTCATCACTGTGGACTATTTCACTAATTGGGCAGAGGCCGAGCCCTTGGCAGAAATCACCGAGAAAAAGATGGAAAATTTCATTGAGAAAAACATTCTCAGCAGGTTCGGCATCCCCCAGGTCCTGGTCAGCAACAATGGTAGACAGTTTGACACCCCAGTATTCAAGTAGTTTTGCTCGGGCTATAGAATATCAAACCACTACTTTTCTCCCGAGCACCCTCATGCCAATGGCCAAGCCGAGGTGACAAATCGGACAATTCTACAGTCAATCAAAACCAGACTTGAAGACGCCAAAGGTCTTTGGGCAGAAGAACTACCGACCCTTTTTTGGGCCTACCATACCACTCCCTGAGCGGCAACAGGAAAACACCGTTCTCACTTACCTATGGCTTTAAGTTAGTGGTACCCACACTCAGTTGGCGAATTTCAGCGAGCAAAGCAATGAGGAAGCCCTTAGAGGGGAGATAGAGGAGAAAAGGGATCGAGTATATCTGAAAGTGGCAGCCTATAAACAATGGGTCTCTCAGGTATATCAAACACTGCAGCTTCATGACATGATTCTCGAGGAGTTACACGACGGCCATGTGATGATGCATCAAATAGATGCAAGGGTTGATGACTCAGTAGGTCCTTGTATGGAGCGTAGATGAGAGTGCATCGTCCGGAAGGCTTTCAATCATGCTTCAAATCGCTAATTAATCCGTACTCTCCGCTTCCAGGTGGGAGTCCTGGTCCTTAAGGTAGTAAACTAGTCCACCAAGGTCCTGAGTCACAGAAAGTTGGGCCCAAATAGGGAAGGACCCTACTGGGTCACCCAAGTCAATTGTCCGAGAACCTACTGGTTGTAAACTCTCGATGGGTAGGACCTATCTCACCCCTGGAACATGCAGCATCTCCGCAAGTATTTTCAGTGATGCTTGGATAAGAACGGTTTAGCATTGGTTAGGAAATTTGTAGCTCTCCTCGAGCAGTTATTATGATTTTCAAAAGGAATAAAGATTTTTTTTGTTTTTGTTGCAAGTAATGACCCCTACCAGTGTTTCATGCAAAAAAAAAAAAAGACCTCGAGACCACACCCGAGGCACAAAAGACCTCAAGTTACACCCGAGGCATAAAAGACCTTGGGACCACAACCGAGCCACAAAAGCCCTCGGACCACACCTGAGGCACAAAGACCTCAGGGTCACATCCGAGGCGTCGAGTTCGCTGAGGTCCATAACCGACGATAGGGGCAAATCCCCCTAGGTGGCTAATGATAGCAAGTCTCAAAAGACCCTACAACTACCAACGTTCCAGGTTGGTTCCCTACGGTCGCTCCCTCTCCCAGCACCCACCTTAGCAAAAGTTTGGGGAGCAGGGAGATACTGGACTAAAATAGGAAATCACACCAGGCACTACTAATAGGGCTTGGAATGCTAGAATTCCTAAGTACCTACAGTACCAAGAGAAACCGTCCGGATAGTAACAAGACCAAAATCCTACACTATACTGGGCGGGACCTTCAAAATAGGTCCCTAGAAGACCAAGTGTTCTTTACAGGTCACGGTCCTAAACTTTTGCTACGGCAGGATTTCTGTAGGGTTTTACAACCGGTCGGGCACAAGCAATTACAAACAGTCAAGTACAAAAAAGAAACACAATGATAAACGGTTGATGCAAAAGGGCGGCCTCAAAGGACCTTTTCATTAATAACAAAAATATGTACAAAGCCTTGGGGCAGTTGTAGTAGCCTCCCCCCCCCCCCAAAAAAAAAAGGAGAGATATATACAAGTTCAGAAGCTAAGGGTCGTCCACGACGACCACGTCCTTGGTCTCTATAGCCTCCCCTCCCAGGGCAGCATCCCCGCCCGGAGCAACACCTTCAGCTGGTTCGACCTCAGCAATAGAACCTTCGGCAACAGAGGAACCCATGTCCTAGTAGTCTGAGTCCATACACCTTCATAGCCTGAGGTGTCCTACTCGAGATGGTCTTGAGCCAACCTTCTTTTCAGGTCCTCATAGCCTTGAAAGAAGTCCTCGTCAAAGGTCTCCTCGGTAGATCCAGCCACCACCGTCTCGGCCAGAGCCTTCTCTTGAGCCTTCTCCGTTGCCAGGTTGGCTCGGGCAGCCTCCAGATTAGCCAAGGCAGTCGCCAACTCCGGCTGCGCCGCACCAAGGCCTAGAGCCAAGCCCTTAACCTTGTCCTTCTCCACAGCCAAGGCAGTTTCCTTAGCCTCCAAGGCTGCTCGTTCCTTTGATAGGGTGACTTCAGCAGCGATGGCCCTCCCAGCCAAAGAGGGTAGGAAGGACTCAGCCCTGACAGCCATGCAGCCGACTTGCAAGGAGCATAAATCGGTCAGTTATAAGTAAACAGAGTGAACAAGGAACGAAGAAAAAAGTGGCAGAAGTACTTGCGAAGTGGGAGAGGCTATACAGCTACCCCTAGAAAGCCTGGGGAGACATGTTTGCACACATCTCCACCTGACTTGGGAGAAGGCCCGGCCTAACCCTCTCCCTGATCTCCGTCGACTCTCCCAGCAGTGCCCCGGATGGTAGGTCCACCCGGGGAGCGGTCTCATCCACTACCACCACCACCAAGCGGGGGACCGACGTCTCCCGGGTTCCTGGTGATCCGTTGTTCCATGCCTTATCCGCCTGAGCAGGCGGTCACTACCCGTGGCCTCGGTGGCTGGCCTCTTCCCTCTCTCTGCCATCTGGACGGCGGCGGCAGCCTGTCTGGCCTTAGCTGCTCCAAATCTCTCCTAGGGCCCATTTTTGCGAAGGGAAAAGGTTATATGGTCAGTAACTGGGAAAAGCAGCGAAAAATGGCCGAAGACAATTAGTTCGCCCGAACACTTACTCGGGATGATTGGAGGGAAGACAGGAGCTTCAATGGGCTGTTCCAGATCGTAGGTAGCCCGAAAGTCTCCCATCTGGGTTAGCACGTTCCAGATGTTGGTGGACAGGTTTGCCAAGCATCTGATCATGTCTCGACACTCCTTCGGGATGCTCGATGGGTCGGCTAACCCCAATGCAAAGGAAAGCATGAAATAGTTAGCCCCATGATTACATTCAAAGGCAAAGGAAAGCAAAAAGAGAAATGTCGGACGGGCTAACTCCTCAGCTTCCCCACCCAGGAAGTCCTCAGTTGGATTATAGGGGCCTGCTCATAGAGCTCGGGGGTGGATACTTAGAAGAACTTGTTCTTCCACCCCTTATTGTTGTTTGGGCAGTTGACGATGATTTTTCTCCCCTATCGAGCCCCCAGAGAGAGAACCCAACCTCTCCATGCACGGGGAACAGTCGGTGGGTCCACAAGAACTCTTAGAGGGTGAGTTCATACCCGAAGACTTGAAGCCAGAGAGAGATGGACCCCATCAGGAATCTCTAAGCATTCGGGGCTGACTACCTGGGATCCATCCTGAGGTAGATTAGGACGTCCCAGGCGACCGAGTGAAGGGGGATGCAGAACCCAGCCATGAGGGAATCCTCATACAAAGTAATGAAACCTGATTGATAGAGATGGGCCCTACCGGAGTGAACGACCAGGGAGCAGTGGTCGGGAATGGCATACATATCCCTAATTTGGCTAAGGTCTTGGGTACGCAGTGTGGAAGAAGTAAATTCGCAGGCAAACGCTACTTCGAGGTCAGGGCCTGCTGGCATCTGGTCACCTGAAACCCCGCAAGATGGAGGCTACCGGGGCCTCTTGGTCTGACTCGTCGTCCGACACCCAGATAAGGATCCTACCCTTGCTATGATGGTCTGACGAAGTAGCAGAAGGTGTGTCCAGACTTGTGTCTGGGGTCTTAGACCGTGATTGCTCATCCTCTGACTAGGAAGACAAGTTAAAACTTGAGTGACACATCCCTAAAACTCCTGTAGCTGGGCAAGAAAGCAAGCAGTCACCTAGGTAAGCGTTAGAGACTCCAAGTCTGAGATACAGAGGAGGTAAGGTTGTAAGTCTAAAGGGCAAGGAGTATAAGGTCTTCAAGGTAAGGTGGCACTCGGTCAAAACTACCCTAGGACAACCCGTTCCGTTCAACTGTCCTGCTGTACCGCCTGACCTAAAGAAAAAGTTCCACTCCCGTGCGAGCCCTAGTGGATTAGTCCTCTCTAGCTTTACTCAGGAAAGAAAAAGAAAGAGAAGAAGGAAGAATACAGCGAATTGAAACTAGGAAGGTGAAGACTTATAGGAAAAAGCGAAGAAAAGAGCTCGGGAAGCTTGACTGGGAGCTTTTTCTCTCAAATCGCTCAGTAATCTCTACCTCAGGGCAGCATGAATGAGGGAAATGAACAAGTGTTCTTTACATATAAAGCGCACGAATGGTCTAGATCAGATCAGATCTAATGGCCAGGAAACTTTTTCATCGGAACCGCTTAACATCCGTCTTCTCGGGCACGTGAAGCGTTGCCTCAAAAGGTGCTCGCACTAAGTACATGACATGATGGTCCGGTTACCACGTGACTGTTTGGTTTCACCCACGCCGACCTCGTTGGATCCTAACCAAACCAATCATTCCTTGACACATGGCAGCCACCGACCTTGGGTTCCCAAGGGTACCGTCCGGTCCAGCCCAGTCCCTGGGTGGCCAAGGGGGTAGGTCCATTCCCGAGGAATGTACCGATCAGGTTCCCGGGTGGTCTACTGAATGGCACAGATTTTCAAACCTCATCTAATAGAGCATCACATTAGTTTAAAAAATGGGGGGCAGTTGATTGGTCCAAAAATGTCAGGTCAAAGTCAAACCGCCACCTCAGCAAGGGAATGCTAAGTCATCCAAAATGGGCACTCGCTTCCATAACTGTCTAAGGTCGTCTAGTCAAGACCGCTCGGTCTGTGCCCACAGCCAGGGCGTACGGTGTAGTTGTACTCCACGTAGCCTGGGCAAGTCTCATAGCTTGGCCCACAAGGCTCCAAACAGTCTCCTAACTTAGTCAGAAGACTAATGGAAAGTACAAGATATTTTCTAAACCACTTACGAAACTTCCATGATTTATGATAATAACTTGTAATTAGATTAGGCTTCCTAATCTACTTACTTACCTTGTTCGAGTGGTCTGTTGCATCTATAAAAGAGATCACTCATCTCCATTAAAGGGATCACATTCTTATCTCACGAGGATAATAATATAGACCACTAATACGCGTATACCCGGCCGGGTTTCTGGTAGTGCCGCCCTCCTTGTTGGTTCACCAAAGACCGCTGGTGATTTGTTACTAAATGCACTCCGACGCACACGTGGACGATGGTTACATAGTTAACGGGACCGAACCACATATAAACCTTTTTTCTCTCACTCTCTCTCCCCTCAAACTGCTCTTTTAGATCTTACCTAAATTTTGGCATCATCATATATATATATATATATATATCATTCCCTAATTCTCCCATACCTTCCCTTTGTGTGTGTGTGTGTGTGTGTGTCTCACACACACACACACACACACACACACATACACACATACCCCTAAAATTCACCCTCTGCCTTTCCATGCTGCATTTTGTCTATATTATGCTCTTCCTCTCTCTATCTCTCCCTTCTGCTCACATACACATACACATACACATACACATACACATACACATACACACCATGAGAGGGAAGACATCAAAAAGATAGGAAGGAAGCATAATAGATGCTGGTGGAGTAATTGCAAAATAATTATAGCATTTGATTGTAGAATTTTTCTATTAATTTTTGTTTATTTTTAGATGTTGATTACATATCACTACTTAGGGTAAGTTTGTTAGGATAGTGCAACTTAAGTTTGTGGTACTTCTAAGTTCCACTATGGTACGGGCAATGGTTCACTGATAACCATTTCCCATTCAAACAGTTTACACACAACCGTTTCTAAATGAACACCATTTGATAATTCTTGGTTTGGCGAGAAATGGTTGTGTGTGCCCCATTTTGCCTTAAACGGTTTTCTGTGCACCGTTTGGCCATTAAATGATTTTTGTGCTCCGTTTGATCCTCAAAAAGTTTTTTTGTACAACATTCCACAGTTTTACCAATATTGCACGTAGCTAAGTTCTTGTACCACAACAGTGTCACACCCGTCCCGGGAAAAATCATATTATTTTAAATTGCATAATTGAATTTCAAGGATTTTCAATTTTGGTAGAAAAATTGAGATGAGTGATTGACTGTGGTCAATGGAAGGTGTCAAGTAAGGATACGGTGATGTGATAATCATTGAGACATTCATGTGATTAAATGACATTTATAAGGTTGTGCCAACTCGACTCTAAGCTTGGAGTTTGGTATCTCAAACTCTTTATATTTCAGCAAAACACAAATGAAGATGACCTAGAATACTTTTACACAGTCTGCTGCCAAATTATGTTTACTGGTTTGGTGAGAAAAAAGAGTAATGCTGAGCTTTCCAAGTCCAAATCTAATATGGCAGTGTGACCACGTCCCCATATTTCCGCAAAACAGAAATGAAGGTGACCTAGAATACTGTTACACACTCTGCTACCAAATTATGTTTACTGGTTTGGTGAGAAAAAAGAGTTATGTTATGTTTCCCAAATCTAAATCTTAAAAATTCATCCTAAATAATGTGGTAGTGTATGTGATCCAACTGCCACATCATTTAGAATGAATTTTTGAGATTTAGATTTGGAAAACATGGCATTACTAGAGAAAAAAATATCTTGGTTTGATTTGATTATGATCGCCCTCAGTGTTTCTCTGTTTGATTTGGATTGGGAAGTGATTATTGATAGAATAGATAGAGGATTAGCTTATTAAGTGCTTTTTCTGATTTTCAAATTATGTGTCCTTAATACTACACAGATCTATAACACTGAACATTAAGGCCTTTCCAAGCTTAAACACATATTGAACTTCAAAAGCATAACTTTTTTCTTCAAATGCAGAACTAAGCATTGCCAAAGATAAAAATAAAAAAATGTTCAGGACTAGAGAGAAAATAGGTAACTTTTATTAACTGAACTAATAAAATTAATTAAAAAGCTAGGCTTCTGTAGGCTTTTGTAGCCCAGATTAAATATTAATCCAGAAAAAGAAAAAGAAAAAGGGTAAAAAGCATTTTGCCCCCTCAAACTATACACACTTTTGCAATTTACACTCTGAACTTTAAAAAGTTGCAATATCCCCCTGAACTATCTTTAGGGTTGCAATGTCCCCCCTGAAGTTCAAAAATTTGAAATGCCTCCCCTGAACTATCGTCTGTGTTGTAATGTCCCCCTGAACTATCTTTCGTGTTGTAATGTCAATCCTGCTATCACATTCCGTCAAGAAATGTGGTGGAATTTGCTCGTGCGTGACACACATGCTAAATTTCAAAGGCATTTATGACATTTTACTATCCCCATCTGAATTAACAATCATAAAAATTAGGACAAATTACACTTTAGTCCATCAAACTATATACATGTTTTCAATTGGATCCATAAACTTCTTTTTTTTTTCAATTGGGTCCTTAAACTTAAAAAATTCATTCAATCAGACCCAAATTCTGACACTGTTAGCTTAAATTATTAGAAATTGTCACGTATGTTGCACGTAATGCTTACCTGTCACATGATAGGTTAAGAAAAACACGAAAGATTGTGAATAGTGCAAACAATCTCATTCAATCAGATCCGAAATCGCGTTTAATCAAATTTGAAAACACATTCGACTAGATCCAAAATCGCATTCAATCATACCCAAAATCACATAATTTTTTAGCCATTCACAATCTCCCGTGCTTGTCTTAACCTAACATGTGACAGGTAAGCATTACGCGCAACTTTAAGCAAACAGTGTCCGAACTTGGGTCTGATTGAATAATTTTTTGAAGTTCAAGGACCCAATTGAAAACAAAAAAAGCTTATGGACCCAATTGAAAATAGATTTATAGTTTGATGGACTAAAGTGTAATTTGCCCTAATTTTTATGACTGTTAATTTAGATGGGGATAGTAAAATGTCATAAATGCCTTTGAAATTTAGTATGTGCATCCCACACGAGCAAATTCCATCACATTTCTTGACGGAATGTGATGGCAGGGTTGACATTGCAACACGAAAGATAGTTCAGGTGGGACATTGCAATACAGACGATAGTTCCGGGGGGACATTTCAACTTTTTGAAGTTCAGTGGGGACATTGCAACCCTAAAGATAATTCAGGAGGGACATTGCAACTTTTTAAAGTTCGGGGTGTACATTGCAAAAGCGTGTATAATTTAAAGGGGCAAAATGCTTTTTACCGAAAAGAAAAATTAAAGATATCTTACATGTAGCGGATCAACAGAAATCAATGAAAAGAAGAATTAAGAAGACAACAACAATAATTAATTTAAGAAACTGTCTTAGCAACACCCATCAGAAGAACAAGTTTAAACAACAAAGTAATAGCACCATTGGGTTGTGCTTACTTGAAGAATATGGTTCTGCAGTAGGAAGATGGAATGCAGAACCTGCACCACATAGAGATCAATGTTAGAGTACACTAAGGCGCGCTTTTGATAACAGAAAATTAAGTACTAAATTTAAAGTGCTTCAAATTTGAAGCTATTAGATATGCAGTACAAAAATAAATGCTGATTAAACATACAAAGACTATACATTTTCACCACTTAATTTTGTTATCAAACACACCTTAATTGTTTAAATTGTATAAATCTGCACGTAAAAAGTTGTTTTATGGAGTAATGCTTAATTGTGTTATCAAGCACATCTTCACTATTTGAATTGTATAAACCTGAAAATACATAAACAGAGTATATTATATCGTTATAAGATTATGTATAGTGGTGTATACGAGTCGAACCGCCCAACAAGGGCTTGTGATTCGGCTCGATAAAGGTTAGGCTCGGCTCGCTCAACAGAGCTCGTGAACACCATTGATTAAGGCTCGTTTGCAAGCTCGTGAAAAAGCTTGTTAATAGGCTCGATAAAGAGCTTATATACTAACCTTTTTTTTTTTTGTATATATGTGTATTATAAAATTATATAATTTTATGGAGACAATATAAAACCTCGTAAATAAGCTTGATAAATGGCTTGTATAAGGACCTCTATACATATCTATTCTTAAATTATATAGTTCTAAAGGGCTCGTAAAAAAAACTCGCAATCACTGATATTAAAGCTCGCGACCAGCTCGGCTCGGCTCGGCTCGACTCAGCTCGTATAGTTATGTATTAAGCATATGAGCAATAAACCATTACAAATTAGTCTAAAAAAAAATTTGTTATAGAATGTGTCATTTATGATAAAAAAAAAAAAAAAGAGAGGGATTACAGTTTAATGACATTGATAATAGTGAAAACCGTAACAAACATGATCAAACAATACGCATCAGAGGATCTAAAGAACAGACTACTATATAAATTTGTGATTCCTAAATTTGCGGTGAGGCTTTAAAGTAAATAGGCTTAAAAGCAGGTTGATATGTTAAGTTCACTTGATCATGTTCACTTAAGAGCTTGACCACCTAAATTTGAATAATGCTGTGATTTCCAAAGCTTTTTGATCAGTTATATCATATCCAGTGTCATGTAATATCATTAATTATTATTATAGTATATTGTAGAACTGTTTAAATCATTTAGAAATTAAATTTAGGATTCAAATTTGAGTAAGTATAATGTTATCAATAATGCTAGGGTGACAAACATTTTTTACAAATACACTCTATCTCTCTCTTGGGTGGTACTATGGGGTCTACTGAAATTATGCAGATCCCACAATACCACAAAAGAAAAAAATAGAGTGTGTTTGTAAAAAGCATTTGTCAATCAAAAATTACTCTTAATGTTATTGCTGCCATTTTCTCTCGGCCTGAGTTGCGGAATAAGATATAGTAATAGAGTTTGCTTTTTAGACGGGCACTCCCCCTTTCCCATTGGCTAGGTAGAATATTAGTCCTAAAACAGCCTTGCTAGTTTTTCCGATTTTCTTTCATAGAGCATTTTTGCTTACCGAAAAAATAGTTTATTATTGTTCACTCAAGTATTTCATTGGCCAATGCAGTGGGATCCATGATTAAATATAGTGGGATCCAGGATTAAACACATATTTAATCATGGATCCCATTAATTGGCCAATGGAATACTTATATAAGCATTGATGAACTATTTTTTAGGTGAGCAAAAGTATTTTCTTTCGAAAAAAAACCATAAATTGTTGCTGGCTCCGAAACCTCAAAAACAATGTTGGGAGTCCATGTCGGTTAACTTTTAAAATACTCATTTAAAATAGAGTTAAATACACTTACACCCACGTGGTTTGGCTGATTTATACTTACTCTCAGTGCTTTAAATTGTTGCACTAATACCTCCTGTGATTTGGACTAAGAACAATCGTGACTTTTTCCATTCAAAATTACGATTTTAAACTTGGAAACCCTAATTTGAACGGTAAAATGACTCGTTTGCCCTTCAAAGTCATATTAAAAGGAAAATAAATCATAAATCATTTTCTTTGGGTCAAACACATGACCTATACCAAGAAATTCCTAAAAAAATATCAAAAATTCTTTCTCACCCAATTTAAAACTGTATGTTTCTCTTTAAACAAATTGAAGTAAACAAATTTTGTTCTTAACATTATTATAAAGATTTGGGGGTAATTTGGTCATGTTTGCTTGCTGTATTAGCAATTTTTTAACAATTGCACTTTAGTCTAAACCACAGCGGATATTATGCCAAACTTTAAACCACATAGAGCAAGTACAAATCTGCAAAACCACAAAAGGTGTAAATATATTTAACCCTTATAAATGACAGATTTTTATGAATAATAATAAACTACAAACTGAAACTTGTTAAAGCAATGGTAATTTGAAGTTTTTCTTAGTGTAGATCGAACCCTATTCCGATATGGCAACTTAGCAATACATTGTCAACTTCTAAACAAGATTAGTTTGCATGAGACGCGCGTGTGGCTTCCCCATATAATCCACAAAAAGTCAATAAGATATTGACTTTTTCAAGTAATTGTCAAAATTCATAATTTTTGCTTCTAATCCAAGTCTAAACCAAATTAGTTTGCATGAGACGTGTGGCTTCCCCATATATTCCACAAAAAGTCAGTTGCATGTTGAAAAAACCAAGTACTTGTCAAAATCCTTTTACAATTTTGCTTCTAATCCAAGTCTAAATCAAATTATACCTCTCTCTCTCTCTCTCTCTCTCTCTCTCTGGGTCTCGTTTATATATATATATATATATATATGGACACGTAAATTTCTTGTTTAGAACATTCGCATTCCCAAATTGATCATCGATCAACATGGATTTTCACGACTTCCAATCCCTTCTTCCCCATCCTCTCTCACTACCTTTATCTTTTGACAAGGATCAGATTATTGGAGTAATGCTACTTTCTTTGACAATCTTCTTTGATATTTTTCTCTTGGTTCTGAATATCATCTGTGCCAAAAATGTTGAATTGCACCAAAAGTACGAAAAATCACGAAAATATAGTGAATGTGCCATCTGTTTGGAAGATTTCAAACATGGGGAAGTGTGTCGAGTTCTTCCTCTGTGCTTCCACACTTACCATCCCAAATGTATTGTCCAATGGTTGAAGACGAAACAGACGTGCCCAATTTGCCGTAGATTAGCTCTCGGGCCCAAATCTATTTTTACTGGGCGTTATTGTCAATTCTCAATCTTAGTGCTTATTGCAAAATTCAGTATTGTGTTGTTTTGATAAAGAATATCAATTTTAAGCCAAGGGTGGACACAATGAACCTGAATAGGAATTAGAACTATTTTGAACTGGTTTTTCTCTGAGCCACATAACTTCATAGAGTTTGTCATACGTTGCAACATTATGGTTTAAAATCAGCTTAAATATATCAATGTTCTTATCTCACATAAACTGCATATATATACTAATGACTTTTCATATTCCATTGTTTCAATTTCTTTCGGTAATAGTTTATTGTGATTAGTTAGCTAGTTAATCAAAAATCAAGAAGAGTTGTTCAAATTGTGAATGGTGATCATAGCCCATAGTGATTCTGCAACATTTCATTTTTAATTCTTTTTATTTTATTTTATTTTATTTTATTATCCCTGCTTTACAGGTTGTTGGTCAAAAACCAACATGCACATCTCTATCATCATAAGCTCTTCATTGACGATCTGATTCTATATTACTTTGCTTTCACGTGTGTATTTGGAATCATATGTACAACAGTTATTATGGTAGCGGATGTACTTTAATGTAAATATACATACATACTGATGATGCCAAAAATTGGTAAGAGTAAAGTAAAGCAATTTTAGGAGAGAGAGAGAGAGAGTAAAAGACTATTTTTTGTATGTGGTTCGGCCCTGTTAATGAAGGTACCTACGTTCACGGGTGTGTCTGAGCACGTTCACTAGCAGATCACCGGCGGGCCTGGTGAGCCAACAAAGAGGGGCGGCACTACCAGTAATACCGGTCGGGTGTATGCATATAATGGTGAATTTTGTAGAGGTGCTGTGTAGACTAGAGAGTTGGCCGCCCCCTCAATGGGGGGTGAGAGGTCTCTTTTATAGATGTAAGAGACCTACTCATACATGGATAAGGAAATATAATCCCATTAAGATGTGATTGACACCAATCAAATAAATTTCCTAATTGTATTAGGATTGATTGACATTAATTGTGGGGATTTCCTAATTGGATTAGGAAATAGTGTGTACTTTCCATTAATCTTCTAGCTTGAGTAGGAAACTGCCCATAATTTTGGGCGTATCAGCTGCCCCCCATTTTCAAGATTGGCCAGATGCTATATCGGGGCAAGTTTGGAAATTAGTTGATGCCACTTGCCACTGTCTGAGTGCTTGAGGAAGCTGCCTCGGGGCTTTTGAGCCTGGTAAGTTCTCGGGAACTGGCTGAGAGTTGAGACCTTGCCTAGCTCGGGACCTTTAGGTGCTCGGGAACTGACCGGGAGTTGAGACCCGGCCTAATTCGGAGTCTTGGAGTGCTCGGGAAGTGACCGAGAGTTGAGACCCGGTCTACTTCGGAGTCTTTTTTGCTTGAGTTAGCTCCCAGGATGGTTATCTTCTGCCCGTAAACCTTCGTCAAGGCTGTGGGTAGAAGGATTTTACCATGTTGGAAAAGCCGACCTAAAGCGTACTGCTTTAGGGTCCTTTTTTTTTATGTTAGCTCCCCAGGATGGTTGTCTTCCGCCTAGTTAGCCTTCGTCAAGACTGTTGGGAGAATAGCTTGACCATGTTGGTGGAGCCGACCTAAATCACGTTGCTTTAGGGTCCTTTTGCTCCTCTATCGTCGGCCAACCTAAGAGATTTTAGTCACCTCTATCGTCGGTCTGGACCTAAGTGGAGTTAATGCCTCTGAGTACTGTAGGTGCTCGGGTTGTCCAAGATTTTGACTTGGTTATCCGCGAGGCCTGTAAATACCCGGTGTGATTACCTGTTTAGTTCACTACGCCGTCTTGCCCCCCAAGCTTTCGCTAAGACGAGGGTCTTACAGAGGCTATGATCTGTAGGTAACCGACCTGGAACATGGTGGTTGCAGGGTCTTTTGAAGCTTGCCATCATCAGTCACCTAGGAGGTTTGCCTCCATCGTCGGTTGGACCTAGTCGAAGCCGGTGCCTCGGGCGTGACCCCGAGGTCTTTGGTGCCTGGGTTCGGAGCCCGAGGTCTTTTAGTGCCTGAGTTCGGAGCTCGAGGTCTTTTTAGTGCCTCGGGGTTAGGCCCGAGGTCTTTGGGTGCCTCGGGGTTAGGCTCGAGGTCTTTTTATATGCCTCGGGGTTAGGCCCGAGGTCTTTGGTTGCCTCGGGGTTAGGCCGAGATCTTTTTATATGCCTCGGGGTTAGGCCCGAGGTCTTTGGGAAGGCTCTCTGACAGTCGGCGGAGCCTCATGTGGTGATCAGGCAAGTATCACTGTAGTCGGGCTCATCTAGACCGATGGAGATAGGAGGTCGGATCAGGATCGTCGGGCTTCTGATTTCTCTGTGCTTGAGGTAAAGTCGAAACTGCTGGATCCTGACCGGTATGAACTGGAGGTCGGTTCGGGACTGTCGAACCATGCCTGTTGTGAGCTGGAGATCCGGTCGGGACTGCCTGACCCGGGCTGCTGTGAACCGATGGTCGGGTCGGGATTGCCGGACTCAGACCTCTGTGAACTGGAAGAACTGCAAGAATTCTCGGGCTGATCTCGCTTTCGCTTACTTCGGGAAGACTCGTTGCTTTTTTGCCCGGTGTATTTGGCCTTCAGAAACTCTTTAGTGTCAATATATTTTCCAACCCTCTCAGAGAGCTCAACCAAAGTTTCTGGTCAGTTTTTGTGGAACGACGCGGCGCACTTGGTGTGTTGAACTCCCGAGCAGAAGGCTATGATGGCGATTGTCTCGTTCAGATTGCGGATTTGAAGCTTCAGTTGGTTGAACCGGTCAGTGAACTCCTTGAGGGACTCATTGTTCCGTTGTCTGGCTGTCAGTAGCTGCATGTCTGGCTTTGGCCACTCATGCATACCGGCGAACTGGTTGATGAACTGCTTGTTGAGTTGTTTGAAGCTGCAGACCGATCGGGGCTCCAAGGAGTAGAACCACTGCATGGCCGGGCCTTTCAAAGTGCTGGGGAAGGCTAGGCAGTGTAGCTCATCGAAGTTGGTGGCTAGGGCCATCTGAACCTTGTAGGTCCGGATGTGGTCGACCGGGCTTCCCGAGCCGTTATAGGGATCTAGGCGAGGCTGCTTGAATTTGCGCGGAATGGAGAACCTCGTGATCTGGCTGGAGAACGGTGACTCTGTCTCGGTATTGGCTTGATTTGGAACACGGTTTTGACCAAGCTTTTTAGCCACTCCGTCGATCTGCTTCTGTAAGTACTTGATTCGGGCTTCCACTCCTTCCCGACCGGTATCTGAGGAGCTGGTCGGGTTGGTGGAAGAGGCTTCTTCTTCATGGCGGAGTGCTGTCCTCTGGGATCGGGCTCGACTATGACTCCGGGTAACCGTTCGCCTAGGGACAACTTGGCTCTTGACCGAGTGACCCTGGACTGATTCCCGGGCCATATGCTCCTGTCTTTCCTCTTGGGCAGCACGTTCACTGTTGATGTCTGGCATCCTCAACATGGGACGGGTTGGCTCGGGTCCGTTGTCTGGTCAATATCGGTTCTCGACCGTACACAATGTTTCCGGGCCGTTTCCCGGCCACTGGAGGATTGCTTTGCTGGGCTAGCAGTGCTTCGATCTGTTGCTGGATTTGACGCTAGCCCTCCAAGAGTTGTGTGAGGGTTGCGGTGATTTGCTCATACGTCAGGACTGTTGCAGTCGACGCCGGGGCCGAAAGAAAATTCCGGTCGGACTGCTGCGCAGCCTTCTTACCCTTTTTTGGTGGCATATTGATCAGTCAAGAATTTGTTGATGAGAAGAATTGTCGTTTCCCACAGACGGCGCCAAGCTGATGATGCCAAAAATTGGTAAGAGTAAAGTAAAGCAATTTTAGGAGAGAGAGAGAGAGTAAAAGACTATTTTTTGTATGTGGTTCGGCCCTGTTAATGAAGGTACCTACGTCCACGGGTGTGTCTGAGCACGTTCACTAGCAGATCACCGGCGGGCCTGGTGAGCCAACAAAGAGGGGCGGCACTACCAGTAATACCGGCCGGGTGTATGCATATAATGGTGAATTTTGTAGAGGTGCTGTGTAGACTAGAGAGTTGGCCGCCCCCTCAATGGGGGGTGAGAGGTCTCTTTTATAGATGTAAGAGACCTACTCATACATGGATAAGGAAATATAATCCCATTAAGATGTGATTGACACCAATCAAATAAGTTTCCTAATTGTATTAGGATTGATTGACATTAATTGTGGGGGTTTCCTAATTGGATTAGGAAATAGTGTGTACTTTCCATTAGTCTTCTAGCTTGAGTAGGAAACTGCCCATAATTTTGGGCGTATCACATACATATATATATATTCCTATTGGATAATTGAGACCTGTTTTTAAAGTGCTTTTCAAAAGTCTCTTATTAGTGAAACTTAATCAATGATCAAATTCTTGTGTTAGAAAACATCACGTAATTAGTTATGCTAACAACAATACTACACCCACTCCTCCAACCACATTCTAAACCACATTCTATACTTTAAATATATGTACCATTTGCTGTTTGAATTTTTCACATTTTTCTGTACACCACTTACGTAGCTATACACAGCACATGGTACTTGCATTTAAAGTAAGGATGTGATTTAGGTTGTAGTTGGAAAAGTGGGTGTAGCATTATTCTTATGCTAATCATATTTCAGATAGCTATTTTTGTTGAGGTACTTTTTGTTAAAATAAAAAGCGGGGTTAGATCAATAGATCTAAGACCAAAAAATTTTAGGAGAACTCTTCGGTGCAGTAAGAAATATACTGTGCAAACTGTGCCTCTCACAGTTTGCACAGTGTTTTACCAAAAATTGTTTTTTTTTTTTTTTGAAAACTGTGCAATTACTGTGCAAACTGCGAGAGGCACAGTTTGCACAGTATATTTCTTACTGCACCGAAGAGTTCTCCAAAATTTTATTTTAGAGAGGTTTTGACTGAATTCCCTAATTTAAAATGTAAGCTACCCATAGTGAGCAATTCGTAACTTGTAGGAGTCTGGTATAGCCAAATAATTACTACTATAAGCAAATCTGGAAATCATAATCCCAGGGCTAGCCTTGAGGTCATGCCCCGAAGTGATTGCATGGGGCCTTAATTTTAGGCCTTATTTTTAGGACTATTTTTCTTATAATTTCTTCCTAATTTTTATGAAACCTCTCATTTTTATACTTATTTTCTTCTAATTTCTTCATAATTTCTATGAAACTTATCATTTTAGGCTTATTTTCTTCTAATTTTTTCCTAATTTCTATAAAACCTAGTATAGAGGCCTTATTTTTTAGGCCCATTTGAAAGTTCGCTTGAGTCCTCAAACAATTATTGTCATCTCAGGGCCGGCCATACGCAGGGCCGACCTTGGGGGAAAGCCGGCAATTGGGCCCCCAAATATTCAGCTAATTTAAGGGCTCCATTTTTTATACTAACTTTGCATTTCTATATTGGGCCCTTATAAAAAACTTACTATAATCTAGTCTAATAAAGGCCCCAACCCAAACTAAAATGATCCAAAATTTTCATATATAAAACTACAAAGCTAAGCCCAAACAAACCCTTGAGAATAAGACTATATTTTTTTGCTGGAGAGAATAAGACTATAATTTATTTTACTATTAAAAAAAGGCTAATTGATAAACTCATAGTGTGATACACTTTTAAAAAATAAATACTCCCTCCGTCCCATAATAAGTGTCCACTTTCTTTTTGCACAATGTTTAAAAAAGTTGCATTATATTAATTTATTTGGTTATTAAAGAGTCACTTTCCAAATTTACCCTTAGATGTGATGGATGTTTGACTTTTTGCTTGTTTTGGGACCATAAATAAATGCTTCTTTGTCTTTATTATAAGGGTAGTTTTGGAAAGTAAGTAAAAGCTATATGCCAATTTAGGAAAGTTGACACTTATTGTGGGACATCCAAAAAAGGAAATGTGGACACTTATTATGGGACAGAGGGAGTAAATAAATCAGTGTACCGAAAAAATGTAAGAAAATTAGGTTTTCTCAATTCCCCAATTGCTTTTAGTTTTAGCTCAAACAGACCCTCCAGTTGTAATTAAGTTGTTTTCAATTCATAGTTTGGTTTCAAATTTTTGGTTGTTCAAATAAGTATTTAATTATCTTGCAAGTTGTTAGAACATTTTGCAATATGACATTGAAAACCAATATATACACATAATTATTTATAAGTAGACCCAAAAAAAAATTCCTCCAGAGCAGCTCGTATAACCCCAGACCCTATTTTAAAAGTTTGCTTTGAAACCCATAAAACTCAAGATCGGCCCGGCCTGAGAGAGAGAGAGACGGAGAGAGAGAATAGGGATGGCTTTGTACATTACGCATGTAATGTGAGGGTTTTTTTTTTTCTAATATTGAAGCCCTAAAAAATGGTTCTTTTGTCATTATTCATGTTAAAGTCTCGTGAAACTCTAACCATATAGCCAAATGCATCAAAGACGTGCTTTTTATGCTTTTCTCGATAAAAAATTTTTAGCCTCACGAGCTTTAAAATGCAACCTTGAGGCTTTTTTGGGCAACCTGACCTCAAGGCCTTGCCTTTTGGCGCTCTGTGGTGTGCCTTTTAAAATACTATAAACAAACTCATTAGATGAATAAGAAACTTTATCGTCATTTCTCCATATTTTCTTGTAACGACAAAGTTTCATTATTTCAAGCCTCGTATTTAAAACGAGAACAATTAAACAAAACTCATCAAACATCATCATTTTTTAAGTTGAAAAGTTGTTTAAAAACAAGAAAGCAATTATCTCATTCAAGGGTGTCCAAACACGCCCCTGAGAACGTGGCTAGAATGCATTTGTATAAGAAATTGAGGCTGGTAGTTCAGGCAAGTGTTTTTCAAAGAGTTGACCTTCTAAGGAAACTCAAATCCCACTTAGCAGGTTAGGCCTGTCCATTTTACACTTTAATAGAAGTGTGACTATTTGGGCACGAACAAATCTCACAAACACAATTCATAAATACTACAAGGATAACTCTTGGCGTACATAAGAATCTCATAAAAATAAGATACATAAATCATGAACAATGTGTCTATATCTCTCCTGGTGGAGCCCACTGACACTCTGGGATTCACAGAAGATAGAGATAAACACATAAAGTTTATGTATCTTGTTTTTGTGAGATTCTTATGTGCCCCAAGAGTTATCCATACCACAATGTGTCTATGTCTCTTCTTCTCTGTAGATTTCATTGTGTCAGTAGACTCCACCAGGAGAGATATAAACACATTGTGATGTTTATGAATTGTATTTGTGAAATTTGTTTGTGCCCAAAGTCTTACTCTTAATATAATACTCCTTAGTTTATGTTTCAAACTCTCTCCTTTCTTTCTCTTTTTTTTTTTCTTTTTTCTTTTTTCTTTATCATCATCTGTTTTTGTCCTTTTAAGATTTATTCTTAATCTGTTTGGAAATTATAAATGAAAATTGGCCTTAACTGAAAGTGTGACAGTTTCAGAACTTTCAACTGGGATTAGATCAAAATCATGTCCAAGATAAAGGGGTAATCTTATTACCATCTGCTTGGTTATACATACATATAATTTCTAACGTTGAACACAAGATTCGCCTCGAAAATCCTAGCAACTCCATCCAGGATTAAACGAATTCTAGTCACTTTCTTGCACACCATTCTCAAAAAGTTTTTCTGCAGTTCAATATATCTGGTTTGAATTTTTTATTACTTTTTTAAAAAAAAATTTGTTTTCATCAAAATGTTTAAGAGGTTTGTATTAAAATGTCATACTTTGACCTCTGACCTATTGGCTCTTTTTGTTAGTTGCTTCGCGCTTTCATTGGTGGCTTATATTTCTAGCCAGGGTTCGTAGGTGTTTCCACCCAAAAACAGCTAACGGTTTTTGAGCCCGAATGAATTACTGGAATGGACAGGCCTGCCCAAGGACTGCAAAAGCCCATCGGGCTCAAGAGGTAAATGTCACGTGGTTCAGGGAGACAAGACTAGTGATTTAAACGGTGAAGTCCGATTGATGAAGTGGGTGGTGTACAGTCGGGCTATAGCTAATAATGAAGCCCAATTGGGAGGCTAAACATGGACCAAGCTTATCGGGCGTAGGAGGAATATAACCTAACGTCAGGGCAAGCCCGAGGGAGGGTAAGAGCAGTAAGCAAGACAATCGGACACCATATCTGGTAAAAATGGTAAAAGACGGTTGTGTGAACCCGATTTGCTACAGGCATTCAGGAAGAGGCCATCGGGGATGGAAGATAGGAAATACAACAGACGGGCTTGTATGAGCCCGATTTAACTGAAGAGATAATTGATGAGCCCGATGGACGAGCAGGGGAAGGCGGTGTTGCTCACAGCTGTCATGATGACGTCGTTAAGGAAGCAGAGTCCATTTCAGAAAGGCACCTAATCACGTCCAGCTAGATTTGGAAGGCCAATCCCTAAAATATTGCGATTGATTCAATCAAGATAAAGATAAGGCAAGAATTAAAGATTAGGAAGGATTCTGCCACTATCAATCGACCAATCAATCAGGACTGCTTAAGACGCAAGTCAAGGAGTCCTTTCCTAATCAGAATTCCCAAAGACCACTATAAATATAGAGGCAGGCCAACCGTGCAAAGGACTCTGCGTCATCTCGATACACAGCATACACAGCATTTAAACCTGACCCTGCGTCACAGCACTTTACAGCATTCAATACACTACATTCAGGGCATCTATACCTCTGAATACTTACTCTGTTCATAGCAAATAGGTTTTCCCTTTTTGTTATTTCTTTTTATTTATCCTGAGCAATCAGAGCCTGTTCTGATCTTGTTCTTTGGATTTGGTTATTTTTTCCAAACACTTATTAAAATCTACATTTTATTAGTCGTTTGTGATTTGTTTACATAGTAAACACTTGCACTATTTGGCTTGTACGCTTCAGTACTGCCAAGAGATTTATGGTGAGGGTACTTTCCTACTTACTCTGCACAATCACTGTTTAGAAGTCACATTCATAAAGCCTTGTCTATCACTCACACAAGCGTTTAGAAAATTAGTTTGCATACATACACTAAGCCCATTTGGCTCTGGCATGCCCGCGCAAATTACAACAAACATTTTTGGCGTGCCCGATGGGACACATAGTGTCAAGTCATGCCTCCAAAGGACAAACAGATAGGAAAAAACGGACATGATGATTCTGCCGTTGACCCATCTGTTGAAGAGAGTACCGGCCATTCCCCGCAGGATGGCAGTGTAACTTTAGGGAGAATTTTTGAAGTCCTGAGAATGAACATCGAGCCTATGAGGCAAGACTACAATACCTTGATAGGATCGATGATCAATTTTAGTAATCTAATCGGCCAAACGGACGAGATGCATCTGGGTCAAGCTAACCTTGTCATGGCCGCTAGGACCACACACGTAAAGCTGGATCACCTAACGGACATGATAAGCATGCTCATAAATACTTATGAAGCCAAGGTTAACAACGAGCAGATCAACAGATCGGGCACTGGCACATCGCTTGAGTCCGATAAGCCGAAGGATCCGCCCTATGTTTGCCCAAACCTTAGGGAGAATAATGGTTCAGGCAAGCAATCTGAATCCCAGATCGGACCAGCTGGTGGCTCGATTGTCACCGATCCCAATGGATCGGCGACATCGGTCTTTGTCCGACCAAACGACCGTAATGGAGAATCAATCGGCCACAGACCACCCCTAGGCCACACTGTTGGGGGGCAAAGAAACAATGGTGGGTTTTGGATTCATCAGATCAACAACAATCAACAACAGTAGCTACCACCTCCGTTGGTGCCTCCGGCGAGGGTAGCTCAGCCCGTAGCTCCACAACCCATCAATAGGAAGGAGCTGGTAGCGGCCATACAGGAAGAGTATGGCCCGTTCATGAGAAGGATGGAGAGGCCGACTTACAGACGATCGTATCCGCTTGAAATCGACCAGGTCATATTTCCCCAAGGGTACAAAGTCCCAAATTTCACTCTGTTCTCTAGGGAGAGTAAACAATCTTCGGTGGAACATATCGGTCGTTTTATCATTCAATGCGGCCATGTGGGTAGCAGTGACCCACTAAAGCTAAGGTTATTTCCAAACTCGCTAACGGGTATATCATTTTTATGGTATGTCAATCTTCCTACGAATTCTGTACAAAATTGGCAGGGGATGGAAGAGTTGTTCCACGGACAGTTGTACAGGACTGAGCTCGAGACATCACTGGTAGATCTATCCAGGATGTTACAGCTAGTAGGAGAGACCGTCGAAACCTACATAGCCCGATTCTGTAAGGCAAAGTATCGGTGCAAGACGGTTTTGCCCGAGCAAGAGTACGCGAAAAGGCTATGGGGGGCATGTCCTTTGAACTTCGCATGAGGTTTGAAGGAACTAACTTCTGTGACCTATTCGAGCTGGCTACGCGGGCTGCTCGTTATGAGCGTATTCTTTTGGATGAACAGGAGAAGAAGAATTCGTCCAAGGGCACCAAATACAAAGACCCTAATTACGAGGTCCACCTAGCTGACTGTGACCTGAAACAGAAAGTGATATGCCCGAGTTGGTCTGTAAACGACCAATTGTATGTAACGCTTTGAGCAAGCCCGTCAATAACAACGCCGCTGTAAAGAGGATGGCGTTTGAGTCAGGGAAGAATTACACATTTGATATAACTATGGCTGATCAAATATTCGATGCCTTATTGGCCGATAAAGTGATCAAGCTAAGTGAAGGTCATTGGATCCCTAAGGCCGATGACCTAAAAAATAAAGAATACTACAAATAGCATGACTCCTGGAAACACTCCACTAATAATTGTGTTATTTTTCGTAATATTATACAGGAGAACGTGGAGAAAGGAGTTTTCAAGTTCTCAGACAAGGCTATGGGAATTGATGCGAATCCGTTTCCCCAAATCACTGGCGCCAATATGGTTATGCTCGACTTGGCCAAGCTAACAAGACCAAGGCCGAAAGTGGACTTGACCGAGAGGGAAGAGCTGCCAAAGCAGGGAGAAGGAAAACAAATCTCCAATTCGGCCACTAATGGGCTGAAGCTGACAATACATAAGCTCCAAAGAACCTACCTGGAGCGCAAAGAAAAAGAACGCAAGGCTGAAGTAGAAACAGCCAGGTCCACCACTAACAGCTTAATTGCAGACCTACGACACCAACTGGGGCTTATTGAACAAGGCCTTTGCCCACCGTGCAAGGCTGATATCAAGAGGGAGGCATCTAGCCCGAGTAAGAGGCCCAGAGTCAATGAACATCGGGAACCAAGCCCGAGAAGGTCTGTACACGAGAGGCTTTCGCTACCCAAGCATGGGCAGCTAAAGCCCGAATGGCAGCCAAAACAATCCCTTGCTCCACAGACCGATCTAAGAGATTCGGGCCGATTGAAGGCAAGGCGCAGCCAAATAGTCTTTAAGCCAAGAATCCTAGCATGGGCATCGACCTCAAACATGGGTCTGAGGATGGTGTTGCCACCCAGAATAGAAGACGGGAGGTGACATAAGGATGAACATCTAAAATTCCCAACGCGGCCTTAGTACAGCAAATCTCAAAAAAGGAGATATCAACGTGCAAGGCAGGCTGAGCGGGAAAGTCAGTACCGGGAGAAGCTACAAGAGGGATGTAAGCCCAAATCAGACAAGATGGACATAGAGACCGATGATGACTTTTCAGATTCGGACGCTACACCAATTCAATTCGCAACCATCCCTACAAGTTTATCTTCTAACATGGTTTTTACTCTACCCATGTCTTTTATGGCCAAGCAAGACCAGCCTTCGGCCATGGAAGGAGATGTAATGGAGGGCCTGACCAAAGAGTTGGCCACGATAGAAGACATATTTTGGAATGGAGGAGAGACCGTTAAACCCAACGTGGTATAAGACACAAGCAAGAATGTAAACGCCACCGATGTACAGTCTGATCGACCTAAGATCACAATTTTAAGGCCGAAAGGACATCAAACTAAAAGGGGGGCTGAAGCCTGCAGGTCCTGTTAAAGTTGTTTTTGAGAAACCTACTTATCAGATGTCCCAGCATCTGAAGTCGCTATACGTGAATGGACGTATTGAAGGGATCCCGATAAACAGAATCCTTGTTAATGGAGGATCTACCATCAACATTATGTCCCAGATAATGTTGAGAATCCTTCAGAAGCCCGAGTCGGAACTGATTTCGACCGAAATGAATGTTCAAAACTTCACAGGGACGCCCTCAAGAACCAAGGGTATCCTACCCCTGGAGCTGACCGTTGGCAGTAAAACGGTTATGACTGCTTTCTTCATTGTGGAGACATCGGCTGCCTATAATGCATTACTAGGCTAAGACTGGATTTACCCTAACTACTGTATCCCTTCTACCCTCTATCAGTTACTGATTTTCTGGAGAGGTGATGAGGTCGAGGTGGTTGGAGCAGATACGAAGCCCTTTGTAGCCCGTGTGCAAATGGCCGATGCTGTCTTGTATGAAGACAACATCGGTCCAGTCAAGTTACTAGGATGTGGCAAGATGGGCAGACCAAATACTGCCACGTTCCTTAAGGGAACTCCATCGAACGTAAAGTCACGTTACCATAACCTCAGTCGGACAGAGGAGTCAAGGCCGATAGAGATTATTAAATAAGAAGATGTCAATGGAACTACAACCCATTGAAGAATGGAGACAGCTAGCCCTAAGGGCCAGTATGGCCAGATGGTGTGCATATCTGGCTGATAAAAGATTAAAAATTGGCCCCATCGATGGTATGATCAATCTAGTCGATTGTATCTATGAAGAGGAAGTGCTAAGAGAGGAATAAATCCAGATGAATGAGTTGGAAACGGCTACTGCTAAGCTGGATGATTTTAAGGCCAATGTACAGAATCCCCTCTTGGAAGTCAACCTAGGTAGAGAAGGAGAGCACAAGCCTACTTATGCAAGTCAGATGCTCGAGCCACAGTATCAGGCCGAGTTGATTACGCTCTTATACAAGTACAAGTATTGCTTTGCTTGAGATTACGACAAGATGCCAGGGCTGTCTAGGGAACTGGTGGAACACTGATTGCCAATTAAATCAGGGTTCAGGCCATTCAAGCAGCTACCTCGGCGGATGTCACCGAAAGTTACTCTGAAGGTGAAGGAAGAGATTGAAAGACTACTGGGCACTGGCTTAATTCGGACTGCCTGATACGTAGAATGGGTCTTAAATGTAGTCTCGGTAGTCAAGAAAAATGGGAAGCTCAAGGTTTACATTGACTTCAGAAACTTAAACCTAGCTACCCCAAAAGATGAATATCCCATGCCCATGGCCGATCAGCTGATTAATTCGGCCGCTAAGCACAAAATTCTGTCCTTTATGGATGGGCATTCAGGGTACAACCAAATCTACATCGCCGAGGAAGATGTCCCAAAGACAGCTTTTCGGTGCCCCGGGGCAATTGGAACCTTTGAATAGGTTGTCATGCCTTTCGGATTAAAGAATGCGGGCTCACAAGCTAAAGATGAACCCCTTCAAATGTGCGTTCAGCATCTCAGTAGGGAACTTCTTAGGTTTCCTAGTGCACCAGAGAGGGATAGAGATAGACAAGAATAAGGCTCGGGCTATTCAAGCAGCAAAGCCCCTAGCCAACAAGAAAGAACTACAAAGGCTCCTCGGGCAGATCAATTTCCTCAAAAGGTTCATATCCAACTGTGAAGGAAAAACTCAAGTATGGACTCTACTTTTGAAAATCAAGACCGATGAGGAATTCAAGTGGGAGGAAAGCCACCAGCATGCCTTTGAAGGTATAAAGTAGTATTTGTCTACACCCCCAGTATTGATGCCACCCAAGAAGGGTAGGTGCCTTAAGTTGTTTATATCAGCCTCTGACTGCTCAATAGGAAGTATGTTAGCTCAAGATAATGAGCAAGGAAACAAACAGGTCATTTATTACTTTAAGTAGAATTTTGACTCCAATCAAGCAACGTTATGCGCTGATTGAAAAGTTATGTTTGGCACTATATTTTCCATCTCAGAAGTTAAGAATATATATGCTTCTTGTTTCTACTTACATTATATGTCAAACTGATGTGATAAAATACATGTTGTCAAGACCAACTATGAGAGGATGAATTGGAAAATGGACCTTGGCCTTGATGGAATTTTCCATTCAATACCGATCACAGCAATCGATCAAAGGCCAGGCCATAGCCAATTTCCTGGCCCATCACCCAGATCCTACTGATCTGGGAGATCTGTTACCAGCACCAAAAGTATTAAATACGTCTCTAATCCCATGGACATTGATCTTTGATGGCTCGAAGAATGCAGAAGGTACTGGGGTAGGGGTGATCATTGTCTCGCCCAAATATAAAAAGACGAAGATGTCGTTTCGGCTCGATTTTAAATGTACAAACAATCAGGCCGAGTACGAAGCTCTTATTATCAGACTTGAGATACTCCTTGAAATGGGGGCATCATCTGTCCATATCAAAGGAGACTCAGGGCTTGTAATCGGACATATATCAGGTGAATTCCAAATTAAGAGTTAAGAGCTATGCCCGTTTCACTCAGTGGCCATTCAACTCATGGATTCATTCGATGATATAAGTGTGAGCTATATCCCTAGGTCAACAAATACGGAAGCTGATAAGTTAGCAAAAGGGGATCAGCCTCGTCAACTAAAACGGACTTAGAGGATAAAGCTATCATGATACAACTCCGATCACTGTCGTCCATGACAAAGAGAGGTTAGTACACTTCAACCAATTCGGTCTTGATGGAGGATGATGATTGGAGAATTCCAATCATAGGATATCTATAGCACCCAAATGTAAGAGTAGACTGAAAATTCAGACTGTTCGCAGTCCGATTTGTTGTATAAGATGGGGAATTGTTTAAAAAGCCCATCGAGGATGATGTAATCCTAAAGTGCCTCGAGAAAAAATAAGCCATGAGGGTAATGGCCGAAGTCCATGAAGGGATTTGTGGAGCTCATCAGGCTGGGACAAAGATGAAATGGCTCCTTAGGAGGTATAACTACTACTGGCCAGGTATGTTGAAAGATTGCATCAGTTATGTTAAAGGATGTCAGGCTTGTCAGAAGCATGGTCTGATTCAAAGAGTACCGGCCAAAGAACTTCAGCATATAATCAAGCATTGCTTCATAATAGTAGCTACGGACTACTTTACTAAGTGTGCCGAAGCCATACCGTACAGAATGGTGACGCAAGCAACGGTGATCAAATTCATTGAAGAACACATAATTCACCATTTCGGCCTTTCATAAACCATAACGACCGATCAGGGATCCGTGTTTACGGGCATAGAAACAATGGCCTTTGCAGAATGTAGGGGAATTAAGATCCTCAACTCCACTCCATACTATGCTCAGGCCAACAGACAGGCCGAGTCAACAAACAAGATCCTTAAGGGGACCATTGAGAAAATGATAGATGAAAATCCAAAAGAGTGGGACAAGTTACTGTCCGAGGCATCATGGGCTTATTGGACTTCTAAAAGGTCCAGTACAGGGATTACACCGTTCTTCCTAACTTATGGGCATAATGCTATGTTGCCAATGGAGGTTACAGTCCGATTGGCTAAGAGGGCGTTACAAAATCAGCTTGAGCCCGATGAGTACACAGAGGGTAGGATAGCTGAGTTAGAAGGGCTTGATGAAACAAGACTGGTGGCCTTAGATTCATTAAGGGTACAAAAGCAACGGGATGCCTGAGCGTACAACAAGAGGGTGAAAGAGAAGTCCTTTTGCACAGAAGACTTGGTCTGGAAGGCCGTTTTGCCAATCGGAGATAAGGATAATCGATACGGTAAATGGTCGGTTAATTGAGAAGGTTTGTTCATTGTTCACCAGGTCAAGAGAGGTGGAGAGTATAGGCTGCGTGATATGTGATCGGGAGAGAACAAATCCTAATTATACGCCTTAATTCGCATCTGTTAGTTGTTTTTATCCTATTTTTGTATAATTTTACTTTGTTTTCCACTTTCTGTCAGGTTTTAGGAGAAAGCAATGATTTTCGGTTAAATGGGGTGAAAAAGCAGGAAGAGAGAAGCAGAAAAAGCCACTTCGCGCGAGAATCCAGAACATCGCTCGTGCGACCACCCATTTTACTCGCTCGCACGGCCCGCTCACGCGATCCGTACGAAAAAATATAAAACGCGTATTTTGAAGAGCTGAAGACCCCTATGTGGACGAAATTGTCCACTTACGTCCAGAATGCAATTTTAAGCAGTTTTAGTGAGATTAGGTTTAGGAAAGCCCTCCTAATCTTTCTATAACTATATATATCTCATTCTAAATCAAAGGATAGGGGGACACATTCATTCATACACTACTTTGGAAGGCAAGAGGAAAGAGAAGAGCAAGTTTGAAGGTCTCTAATGGCTACCATCAACTCAATCTTCATGCTTTCATCCACCATGTGCAGCTAAACTCCTAATCTAGGGTTTCAAGAAAACCCTAGCTATGTAAAGGGGGAATTCTATGCTTTCTTATTTTAGGATTTTATGTATTGGATAGTGATTTCATGTTGGTGGATTATTTATATCTAATCAAATTTTAATGATAGTAATCAAGAGTATTTTGGATCTATTCTTGTCTTAGATTTTTTCTTATGCTTATTGAACTCAATAGTCCTTGATTTCTGTGATTGATAGAAGTATTTACATACAACAGTGCTTATGTGATTGTGATGTTTACATCTTTTATAATCCATGCTTAGGAAAGATGAGTTATGCTACACCCTAGTTATAGGTAGATAATTCATGTGAACCGTAGATGGATTATGCTTAGATTAAACTAACGATACCTTCTTGTTGATATTATTGGGCTTGTAGCTACAATAGATCGTGACTATCCAAACCTAGAACGTAGAATAGGAAGTCTAGACCCCCGATGCATAGTTAGTGGTGGATTTCTAATCCTAGATCTCATCTACTCATATTTAAATCAATCTTCAATTTGGCATACTAGTTACTTAGATTTAATTTTAGAATATATTTCCATAATTCCATAGTTTAATTCCGTGGTAATAATCGAATCATCAATCAATCAAACCTAAATTGTAAACCTAAATTTAATTTTGGACCCTGATTAAGTAATACACAATAAGTTGCAGTGCTCCTTGAACTTGGCCTATGATTAATTAAGATCACGTTGTATTAGGCTTGAATAGATGAAATCATCATCCTTCTCTTCGTATTGAAACCAATAGAGTACAATCTGATGGTTGTCATAATGACAGTAAGTACATCATTTTGTGATCAAAATTGTTCCCATCCTTTTTAAAATCTTAATACATTGAAAATAAGTTCGATTTTACAAATTAGAATACTCAACATGATTTTAATGAATTTAGGAATAGCAACGCCTTAACACAACTTTTGAATACCCTACTAGGTATCTCAAATCATCGTTTTGGCATGTGCGTCACTATTATAGTTACTTTATACATTGATTATAAACACGCGGCAAGTACCTCGTGACTTGCCGCAATGTGTGTGCCCTAGCCGGGACAGTGGGTGGGAAGGGACCGGCTCTTCTCACAGTTGCTGGGTGTTCCCCCGTGAACCCCATTTTATTTTTAACTGGTGAATTATATATTGATTGTGTCCCTTGCAGTGATTTTGCTTTGTAGGTGACCCATTTCTCTACCCCTTTCCCTTTTCTATTTTCTGGGCATACTCCATTTTTAAAGCCTACATTTTCAAAATTGACACGACTAAAAAGTTGTGTGCTCTTGTGCAACACCCAAGTGTAGGTGATCGTGCAAGTAATATAGTACTGGAAGTCCAGGTCGATCCCACAGGGAAGGAATAGGAAGAATATCTACTAAGTTATAACCTAAAGCAAAAGAAAAGAAAATAAGAATATGAAAGTGGAGGTTCTACGAATCCTAATTAATTAAATTAAACTAAATAATAAACTAAGCATATAGAAACATAACTAATTAAATAAATAAACTAAAGGTGTTGGAAACACGTGAATCCGCATTGATCCTAACCATCTACCATGCATACTCACTAACGTTCTATGGAGTTCATTCCTCTTCAGTATTCCGTATTTTTCTAAAGATAAAGAATCAGTAGCCCTTTCATGACCGGGACTACATCATCACAATTGATTTAAAATACTTGGAAGACGGTTTAAAACAATGGTTATTACTTACACTCTAAATGGTGTTAGCATTCAAAGTGGTTTTCAAAAGTCATTGAAGAAAAGGCCTTAAGGCTTTAAGTTCTAAAAACTGTTGTGACAAACTGAGCTTATTGGGATAATTTGATGACAGATTTCTAAAACAGAAAGTCATGGAATACTTAAAAGAATCATCTCAAGATTCTGCAGGTTCGATCGATCGAAGTGCTCTCGATCGATCGGACAGCATCATCCTTCAATCGATCGAACTATCTTCGATCGCTTGACTATCTCTGGTTCGATCGATCGAAATACCTTCGATCGATCGAGCCCAAGGTTTCTAAAGGTTGCATGGCAGAGGCTAAGAATCAATATATCATCACATATTCCCAATGTCTAAACTACGGAAACATGATTAAACTAGTGCAGAAACAGTAAAACATAACAATCATTAACATCTAA
This sequence comes from Hydrangea macrophylla, assembly GCA_033977485.1. NCBI lineage: Eukaryota > Viridiplantae > Streptophyta > Magnoliopsida > Cornales > Hydrangeaceae > Hydrangea > Hydrangea macrophylla. Next base: position 40,506,372 of record CM066990.1, read on the forward strand.
ACTAATAAACAATCAAATAGAGATAAAGGAACATAAAAACCTGGAATAAACCTGAATATAACTTGAAATCAACTTGAAATCAACTTGAATCTTGAGTTTACAATGGAAAAGGAAGAGGAAAACATGAATCTAATCTAATCTACACCTAATCTAACCCTAAAACTACCCTAAAACTGCTGTTTTTCGCGTTCTGGAGCGTCCTCCCTTCGTCTGGCGTCAAAACGACGTATATATAGGGTTCCCACAGAGTTTACGCAACTTTTGGGTGAAAATAGAGTTCGATCGATCGAGCTCAGTTCGATCGATCGAAGGTTCGATCGATTGAACTCTCTTCAATCGCTTGAACTCCTCTGATTTTGACAGCTCTGCACCCCGATGGGAGAATGGCCATAACTTTTCACTCGGACCTCGGATTGACCTCCCGTTTGCGGCCACGCGACCGTAACTCAAAGATCTACATTTTATATCTCTGGGAAAATCTTCCAAATCTGAAGTCATCATTGTCAAAATTGGCATTTTCCCAGCTGCTTCTGTTGTTCTATCCACCAGAATCACTTTCTATGCAATGGTTGCTTCCTATAACCTGCAAAATGGTGTAAAAACACATATTTGAGTCTCAACATCATAGAAAACAATTAATCATTGATGTGCATCTAAATCTAGGGACTTGGGGATAAAAGTATGCATAAAGGACCATATAATACGCTATGAACATGCACTTTTCACCTCGAATCACACCCCCCAACTAGCTCGTTGCTAGTCCCTAGCAATGAAGCGAACTACAGCAATGTTTATTTAAACTCTAAGAATTGAAAACAAAAGAAAGTAAAAAACCTAACTCACTTTCGCAGGAATCGCGATTGCATTTAGCGTATGCAACTAGCCTTTAAACCTCTAGGTTCCCCCTAGTGGACGAGTGTTGTCTCGTGAGGGTTTGCAGTAAATCTACCCACAAAATTCATGTTTAAGGTAATGGTTCTTATTTTAAATATTTTCAAGAAAATTTTCTCTCATTTAGCAATATAGTTAAGCTCAACATTCTCATGAAACTCTCTGGTATGCCATAGCAATGTAACACACACATTACAGTTAATCTACTATCAAAGTCATTAAGATGTTCCATACCTATTAATCTTCAAGTGTGTGTGTGAATGGACAACCAAAATACAAAACTTTAATTTCAAAGCTCGCATAACCTAAGATACTATCAAGACGTTCATTTTGACTCAACTCTCACTAGGATTACACTCTCAAGATGAAATCACTCCGAATTAGGTGTAATAATTATCACTCATGATATGGAAGCTATAAAGAGTAAATGTAAATGGAATCCAATGCTTCTCATATCTAAATTGAAAAACGGAAATTTTATAGTGCATAAAGTCTCATGAAAGGATACTTTTCACTAGAAGAGCGAGATACCGTGGATAACTCTCTCATTACCTTAACTTCAAATCCAATTTACTTAAAATCATCAGGACTTTGAAAAAGAGGTGTTCAATTAAGAAGAAAGAGGTTCGTAATATTCAATCGGGTCCAAGGATGTGATTGGAATGTCTACTACAACTTTTCAAACTTTCCCACATCTCCAATCTCTCTTTTCTTCTTCTCTTTTATTTATTTTTTTCACACTCTTCTTTTCATTCCCTTTTTTTTTTCTTTTGTAACAACCATTGGCATTTTTTTTTCTTCTCATGCTTTTCTTTTTTTCATTCATTTTTTCTTTGCCAACTTTCCCTTATTCACACTAACATACTTCTTGTTAACGCAACACATCCCAATCACACCTAAATAAAGAACTGATGCTTGAACTCCTAATTTGGAGTTAGGTATAAACTTTAGGATTGTGAAAACAAGGCAATTATGATAAGCTCAAGAGGTGAAGTAAAGGAATAGCATAGAGGTAGGCCAAGGCGGTATTATCCATGTATGGTCAAAAGATGGCCTAAATCATCTTCTAAGTTAATAGGATAATTCATTTCAGTAAATTCAAGAGCTCTAAAGTTTGGTAAATCCTGAACGTTCTCTTCTGGTGATCAGTCAAAATAAAGAAAATTGAGACTTACAACGAATGAATACGCTTTTCAACAAGTAAGAGTAATTTTATAAAACCCTCAAAAACAAAAGAATGGCTCAAAAGCTCACTTGGGTTATTAGTCTCCACTACAGTCTCTCAAGACACCTAAGCTATGCTTACTAATCCATTTTAGTTAAGTACAAGGTTGTCACAACGTGCTCAAAGTATTTGAAGATTAAAAAGCATAGAACATACTATAACTAAGATAGTAAAGAAACTACCATAGTATATCACATACTAATAACATACAGAAAATAACACTAATACATCATAACTAACTACATTAACTATGAGAGAAATACAAGAACCATTTTATTATCTTTAAAAAAAAATAAAAATAAAAATTTCAAAATTTTTGCAAATTTTAATTTACTGAGTTACATGTTGCTAAGCAGGTATATTGACATTAAAACACCACAAAAAAATATGAGGCATGCAATGACTCACTCCCCCCAACTAAAACTAAACATTGTCCCCAATGTTCTAAACTAAGCACATGGACATGTAAAGTAAAGCGACAGAAGGAAGGATGTTACCTCGAGACATTAATATCCAATTTTTTTAAGTTACCTGCAAAATCATTAGTAGCAACAAGGAAAAATAGAGAATATAATACAACAACTCAGTTAATAAATTCGGTTAATAAAGATTAGTATCATAAAGTAATAACCGAAATTTTTGAGGATCTTCCCAATGAAATAATTTAACAGTGAAAAGAATGTACGGATCCTCATAAAATTGCAACTCCCCCCAACTAATGTCAGGCTCAAGGTCAGAGGAGATGATGCAAAACCAATGGCTTCCAAAGTAATTGGGGACAGTTATAAGAGGTATACCACACTTTTTAGGAATTATATGCAAGAAACGATCTTTGGTGTTGGTATTTCCTATAATAGCCTCTATTTTAATACTGAAAACAGGGGGAGGCCATGGTTCAATAAAAGGGGCAGGGTCAAAGTGATGTTCTAATGAAGCTTCACCACCCTCCGCTTGTCCTAGAACAGAATCTATGGAGATATAATCATAGGAATTGAATTTCTGTTCTATGCACATGGTTTTGGACTGGACTTGGATAAAGCTATCTATTTGGGCCTCAATGTCATAATCACTCAAGAAGGTCAAGCAGTCTAGAAGATTACTAGCTTCGTGTTGAATTTTAAGATCATCTAAAGTGGGCCCAATATTTTCCAAGTCTTCTCTCAAAGAATTTTGAAAGTAAAATTTTTGTGAAGAACATGTGCTAGTATCCTTACCATCCTCTTCTACAACACATTCTGTTTGTTCACAAATGGGGTACACATAACATTCAAGCTCAGGACGAGAGCTTTGATTGATAGCAAGGATAGGTGATGGGTAACTTGGTGACACCACCTCTTCGGTCGAAATAGGTGAGGGTTCATGAATATCACAACAATCTAAATCAGATTTAGATTTTTCAATTATGTCCTCTCTAGGGTCACTTTCAAAGGTAGGGGTAGAGTCAACAGGGGACTCTTCCTTTCCTAATTGCGTGCAATCACCTAAACTCTCGTCATCTTTTAAAACCTCATTCTCATCCTTGTAACTTTCCTCACTATATATGTCATCTATTGAGGTGCTATGGACAAAGAGATTGTGCAGTTTTATCCAGGCAGTGAAGGAGTTGATGTCTGGGGTTGTATGTTGAGGAGAAGATGGTTCTACAACTTCATGCTCAATGGTTTGGTTTTGGAGTTCTTGTTGGGTTATCACTTTCTCAAATGAGTTGTTAACCTCACTCGGTATGAACCCATCATTGTCCTCTAATTCCATTCCATTGTTAGTGTCTTGAAATTCAGGTTGTAGCGTTGAAGGACTGGTATAGTCTTCTAAAGGTTGGCTATCAAATGCTTGTTGATATCTAGCTCCTAATTTATCAATTGCACTCTCTAGCCTTTTCATTTCACTAAGCAGCAATTCTAACATACCATTATCCTCAACTTGGTTATTCTCCTCATTATAACTATATGAAGTTTCACCCCATTGTTGTTGGTAATAGTCCCCTTCCCATTGTGTTTGTGTGCAAGACTCCCCAGAAGGAAAGTCTTGGTGCATTTGGTAATCGTGGGAACTACTACTATATCCTACACTATCATTTTGGTTATATCCCCATTGCGATTGATAGAACTCTCCAGGTGGAGGTTCTTGATACGTTTGATAACATGGGGGACTAACACGATGGTTTTCCCATTGTGGTGATTGGTAGCACTCAGGTTGATAATGTGCATCATATGTGGGTGCTTGCCAACTCGGGGTATAGTTCTCATTACCTAATGTGTACCCATTCGTGGTATTTGTGTTGTATGGAGGGTAATATGGATAAGACATGTTTACCCAAAATATTTAAACAAAAGAAATTTTTTTTTTTTTTTTTTTTTCTTGTGAGAGAAAAAGTCCAATGATTTTTTTTTTTTTTTAAGTAAAAGAAGAAAAATGGAAAAACTTAGTAAAATCCTAACCTAGTTGCCTTCCCCGGCAACGGCGCCAAAAACTTGACACGACTAAAAAGTTGTGTGCTCTTGTGCAACACCCAAGTGTAGGTGATCGTGCAAGTAATATAGTACTGGAAGTCCAGGTCGATCCCACAGGGAAGGAATAGGAAGAATATCTACTAAGTTATAACCTAAAGCAAAAGAAAAGAAAATAAGAATATGAAAGTGGAGGTTCTACGAATCCTAATGAATTAAATTAAACTAAATAATAAACTAAGCATATAGAAACATAACTAATTAAATAAATAAACTAAAGGTGTTGGAAACACGTGAATCCGCATTGATCCTAACCATCTACCATGCATACTCACTAACGTTCTATGGAGTTCATTCCTCTTCAGTATTCCGTATTTTTCTAAAGATAAAGAATCAGTAGCCCTTTCATGACCGGGACTACATCATCACAATTGATTTAAAATACTTGGAAGACGGTTTAAAACAATGGTTATTACTTACACTCTAAATGGTGTTAGCATTCAAAGTGGTTTTCAAAAGTCATTGAAGAAAAGGCCTTAAGGCTTTAAGTTCTAAAAACTGTTGTGACAAACTGAGCTTATTGGGATAATTTGATGACAGATTTCTAAAACAGAAAGTCATGGAATACTTAAAAGAATCATCTCAAGATTCTGCAGGTTCGATCGATCGAAGTGCTCTCGATCGATCGGACAGCATCATCCTTCAATCGATCGAACTATCTTCGATCGCTTGACTATCTCTGGTTCGATCGATCGAAATACCTTCGATCGATCGAGCCCAAGGTTTCTAAAGGTTGCATGGCAGAGGCTAAGAATCAATATATCATCACATATTCCCAATGTCTAAACTACGGAAACATGATTAAACTAGTGCAGAAACAGTAAAACATAACAATCATTAACATCTAAACTAATAAACAATCAAATAGAGATAAAGGAACATAAAAACCTGGAATAAACCTGAATATAACTTGAAATCAACTTGAAATCAACTTGAATCTTGAGTTTACAATGGAAAAGGAAGAGGAAAACATGAATCTAATCTAATCTACACCTAATCTAACCCTATAACTACCCTAAAACTGCTGTTTTTCGCGTTCTGGAGCGTCCTCCCTTCGTCTGGCGTCAAAACGACGTATATATAGGGTTCCCACAGAGTTTACGCAACTTTTGGGTGAAAATAGAGTTCGATCGATCGAGCTCAGTTCGATCGATCGAAGGTTCGATCGATTGAACTCTCTTCAATCGCTTGAACTCCTCTGATTTTGACAGCTCTGCACCCCGATGGGAGAATGGCCATAACTTTTCACTCGGACCTCGGATTGACCTCCCGTTTGCGGCCACGCGACCGTAACTCAAAGATCTACATTTGATATCTCTGGGAAAATCTTCCAAATCTGAAGTCATCATTGTCAAAATTGGCATTTTCCCAGCTGCTTCTGTTGTTCTATCCACCAGAATCACTTTCTATGCAATGGTTGCTTCCTATAACCTGCAAAATGGTGTAAAAACACATATTTGAGTCTCAACATCATAGAAAACACTTAATCATTGATGTGCATCTAAATCTAGGGACTTGGGGATAAAAGTATGCATAAAGGACCATATAATACGCTATGAACATGCACTTTTCACCTCGAATCAAATTTTTCTAAAAATTTCTTCCACACCTTCTTAAACAATGACCAAACGACCAGTTAGGTCAGCCTCATCCTCCCAACCGCCCCAAAAGAAATCAAAGGGCAAAGAAAAACAAACACCACCGCCCCCTCCTCTAGACGACCCGAACCCAAATGAATTAGGTCCAAAATACGCCAACCACGGCCTCAACTACGAGGCCGCTATCAACGCTGACTAATTCGTGTTAGATACGGATACCAAATGGGGCCACAACAACCTCACCACCCGCAAGTTTGCCCCACAACTCTATTTCAGAAATCCCGACCTCATTAGTTACCCACGCCTCGTCCGCCTGTTTTACCAAAATCTAAGATACCATAAACAATCCCTTAACCAACACGCCTATCTGTCCACAACCATCGATGGCCGTGACATCACTCTAAACCCATACAACATCTCTGACATTCTCCAAATTCCCTCCCATTCATACCAAGTACCTAAATTAAACGTCCTAAACAAAGCCCACTCCTTTGTCCATATTATCCAGGACATGTGTGGCGGCCGATCTGGGTCGGGGCAATCTATACGACGATCTCATATGCCCCGTCAGATGTGGTTTGTCGACCATGTGTTTAAACGAAACCTGTACCCCCTAGGTCACGAACAAGAACGGACCAAGGAAATCCACCATGCCCTCCACGCTGTCTACCGCGGAGACTGGTTTCACCCAGGTCTCGTGATTATGGAGGGCATGCGTCTCGCCATCCAGGCTATTGACTATTCCATCAACTCCAAACTCCTACTGCCTTATCCTCGCACCATCACGGCCATTCTACGGGCCAAAGCCTTCCCTATCCCAGCCGATGAGCCGATAGATGGACGTATCCCTGTGGATACCCGGCATTTTGGGGCCACTTTTGTTTTTTTTTTTTTTAAATAATTTTTCAAATTTCAAATTCAAAGAGTCGCCACTTAATTTTTTTAGGAAAATTAAGAAACCATTTTTAAAAGCAAACCGATCTTTTGTGAAACTAAAGATAATCTGGGTCCGGGGATTATGGAATGGAAGGGGAAGGAGCCCGGCAGACTAAAATACCCCCTTTCATCCTATCTCGTGATAGGCCTCTACTCATCATCCTATTTAATCATATTAATAATCTAAGTGTGCCCTTAACTAATACATAGATTTAAGTATACATATCACAAGTATGTCAAAAGGGTGCAAAATTGCTAACGATAAAATATCATTCATAAACCACATAATTCAAATAGCAAGCAAAATGATGTACAAGTAGGGAACTAAAGAACTTACCCGGGATCCAGCTGCGAATTTAAACGTGCAATGCATACAAAGAATAGAAATCCTAGAAAAAAAATGTCTCTAATCACATATACACATAAGGCAAGACCTAAGCTAAGGTGTCGCGCATAGAGTCGAAAATCAATAAAATTAACAAATGAAATAAACTGGAGAAGAGATGAGAAGTCATACCTCCAAAGCGCTACAAAACAAGGGTTAGTCTACATGCTTCACACAATAATATGATATCAAATAATCAATCCTAAATCTCTAGCTTAGATCTATCAAGCATGGAAAGAATTGACAAAACTATGAATTCCTTTTGATTAGTTGGAGTCATAGCACCTTTATGGATATACAAACCTCAACTAGGAGCCAATGTAATGTCCATATAGGGGTTCTATAATCCCAACATGATCATAAGAAATCCATGTTTATATTCAATTAGGTTCAACTAAGTCCAACTTTATCCAATAACTAGTTCTAATCATAAGCATCAATGTACATGAATGGATGAATGAATATGAACAAGAATGAGATATGAGTTTATTCACTAATTTGGATCACTTAGCCTCTGGATTTATGCTAAATTATCATTATTCAAAACATGGTTTAGGTTCCAAGACATTAGGAAGCCATCTAAGTTAAAATCAATGAGCTTAGACAAAGTAGTGACTGCTTTTCCAAAATTATAGAGAGCAGACCAGATTTTGAAAGGTAGCAAAACCATACTTCCAATGGTTGGATCTTAATGATTTTTGGATATGATATGCCTCTGTGAGTCTAGTTTATAACCCAAAAAGAAAATCAAGGTTTGAACGGTTAGATCTCTAGGAATATGGAAAACACTAGACATCACTCAGGAATCTGCAACTCTTTGTCTAGAGATCTTGTACGATTTTCTAAAAATAGTAAACAAATGAGAAACACTTAGATCATTTTAGGGTATCTTCCTAACACATTAAGGTACTTAGAAAAAATTATTAGAGACCCAGGAAACTCTATTAAGGTTCTGATTTATTAATTTCAAAACGGACTTACTGTTCTGAGTTGCATGTTTTGAAATCATAAGACCAAACCATCTTAAACATGGAATTTCATCAAAACAAAAATTACAGAAGTACTTAAATGAGTTATGAACATCCTTCAATTGGTCTCATCCAATTCCAATGAACCATGATCCTATAGAAAATCTTAGATCACAATTGGTTTATGGATTCACTGCACCTTTGTTAGATTAATGTTCATATTTTGAATCAAACTTGATCCATGATTCTAGAGAGAACTAGGATCAAATTATGATCATTGGAGTAAATAATAAAACATGAAGAGATTCATAGATTTAGCCTTAATGGATTCCCATCATGGATCTCACAACAAGAGAATCCTAAGGTCTTACTCAATCTTATGAACTCTTGGATACTCAAGTGCTCTAGATTCCAACAAACAAACTATGAAAACTTACATCTAAATCCTCTCTCAAACATATGATCCTTGAGGAATTTAGAACTATGATATACTATTCTCCTCTCAAATTGATGATCCTTGGAGACTCAATGAGACCTAAATTTACTCAAATCTCCATGGAATATAGTATGGATTCCATAAGATTCCTAAGAGGGAGACCCAAGTCATGAGTTAAGACTTGGATTCAACCAACTACATGTAGAGATGATCATAATCCACTTTAATCCCCATATAAATCATAGGATTATAGGGAACTAGAGGATCAAACTCAAAGAAATCTAATGAGATATTGAAGATCTCATAGGTCTCTTGAGAAGAATATAAACAAAAGAAAGGAAATCAAAGTTTATCTACAAAATTCAAGTCAAAACTCTTTTATTCATAAATCCAAAGCTCTATTATGGATCCAAATTAATGAAACATTATGAAATTCAATCACAAGCTCTAAGTGGTGTGTGATGAAATGGGGTAGGAGGAGAGGTTTTGAAAATGTGTAAAGTTCCTAGAACTATGAACTTGTGATTGAATTCACCTAATTCTACCAAGGATTGAGAGGTTACCTCTATGACCTCAAGGATTTCTTCAATTTCTTGGGAAGCTCTTCAAAAAATCTTCAAATTCTTCTTCAATTCTTCAAAAAAAACTCTATCTTCTTCCTCTCAATTCTCTCTAATGTATGTATATAACTCTTGTATTTCTCTCTCTTCATTCAAGTCCCTCAAAATGAAGATGAAGGTTTTGTTTATATAGACCACCAACTCAAGGTTAAATGGGTAAATTCGGGTGAAAATCCATGTGCAAAGTTTTCTTCTAGAACACGTGAGAAAAACAGTCTGTTACAGTTCGCGACACTCGATGGCTGCCGGCGGCATTCACTGAATGCCGGGTGGCACTTAGTGAGTGCCGGTGCGTCACTTAGTGAGTGCCGCCGGCTTTCCCGCGTGGCGGGGCTAACAAAATTTTGCCCTCTTTTTAATTTGCAAAACATACATTACCACAATCTTAATTATTATCAAAGTATATACTAATGTACTTATATTTGTAGTGTACTTTATTAAGATACACCTATATACATGGTATATACTATCATTTTAGTTCTTTCTTTTCTTTCTTTTTTCTCTTTTCTTTTGAAAACTTCTTTTCCTCTTTTCTTTTGAAAACTTCTTTCATATTATATCTCTTCTTTGAATGAATTTTTAGACTAATTTCCTCACATGTTCTTCAATGTTTGGGTTTCCCCCGAGTACCCAATTTCCCTCTCTCTCTCTCTCTCTCTCTTATTTTGATTTTTTAATTTTGTTTTGAAGAATCTTTGAAGGATTTAGAATTTTTTGGAAAACCTTCAAATTTTATCGGTCATTGTCATCATCGGTCTTTTAGAGGTAACCAATCCCTGGATTTGATGTTTGGTCAAAATCGGGGTGTCTACAGTTTTCCCCTCTTCGGCAGAGCTTGTAAAGCAATGCATATTACAAGTGAGTGTCGAAGCCTATGTGAAAGACAAGCCTTTGACCAAGCGGTCAAATCCAGGTAAAAACAAAAGTGCGTTGCAAACTTCGGGTGCGCGGAGAGCCAAAAGCTGGTCGTGCTCTATGGTGAGCTGCTTACGTATCCCATCGGGAATCAGGCCAGGACATAGTTCGGGTGAAGGACCAAACACACGTAATCACAAATAAGCATACGAATGAATGCACCTATCCTATCGTGATGCACGTGCTCAAGCAAATTTATGCTCCTTGTTCTCGGGTTCAATGAATTAGGACAATGCTACTCCTTATAGTGGCAAAACGTGCCTTTTTGTCTTGAAATTCTTCTATGCCGATGACATCCTATCTTGGAGAAAGTCACGACTGTCATTTTTTATGAGAATACTGATCGACTGAGATGCGCTTTGCATCTTATACTCCGGTGCCGAATCAGGAAGTGTGCTGAAAGACTGAGATGCGCTATGTATCTTATACTCCGGTGTCTTTTAAGGATTATCTGATCGACTGAGATGCGCTTTGCGTCTTAGACTCTAGTGCCGAATCAGGAAATGTGCTGAAAGACTGAGGTGCGCTTTGCGTATTATACTCCGGTGTCTTTTGAGGATCATCTGATCGACTGAGATGCGCTTTGCGTCTTATACTCTGGTGTCGAATCAGGAAATGTGCTGAAAAGTCATAAACGTTCCAGATTTAATGACCCCAAATTGTACAGGCTGCGATTAACATCTTCTGCCTGAGGATGGGAATTTTGATCGATGACTTATAGGCTGCGATAGACGATTTATACCAAGACCGAGGATTTGATCGGTGACTTATAGGCTGCGATAGACGACTTACACCAAGACCGAGGATTTGATCGGTGACTTATAGGCTGCGATAGACGACTTACACCAAGACCGAGGATTTGATCGGTGACTTATAGACTGCGATAGACGACTTACACCAAGACCGAGGATTTGATCAGTGACTTATAGGCTGCGATAGACAACTTACACCAAGACCGAGGATTTGATTGGTGACTTATAGTGTCACAGCCCAGTCCCACAATAGCGGAACCGAAGCCTGTGGCATGCCACTGAGGCTAACCCAATTCATTAACGTTCCCAAAATTTAGTTTGAAGAACACACGCAGTGGAAAAACAAAACACATTTTAAAACTAGGGGTCCAGTCGACTGGGTCGGGACCTCAGTCGACTAAAGAAAGCAGAGAGTTTTCACAAAGGTTTAACAGACCATCCAGTCGACTGAGATTGGTGTCCGGTCGACTGGGGCCTCCATCTTTCAGTCGACTGAATTCCCCCTTCGGTCGACTGAAGCAAGCAGAAACAAAATGAACACATAAACCTTCAGAGGTCCAGTCGACTGAGGCAGGTCCCAGTCGATTGCTTTTGCCTTATTAAAAAGTAGTAGCTAGCAGGCACAAGGGTCCAGTCGACTGAACACTGGACCAGTCGACTGCTCCCCTGACAGTAGCCCAATTCTGCAGAAAATAAGTTTCAAAAAGCTTTTTAAAACAACCAAGTGTTAACCACACACTCCAATCTCACATCAAAGTAATCCTAGCTATAATAAAACATTACCAAAGTATAATTACAACATGTTACTAACTATTACCATGCTTTAGGTCCATTTTAACATACTAAGTTAAACATAAGTTAAAACATTCAAATCCTTATTACAATATTTCTATTGTTCCAAAACTATAAGATCAACGTTCAGGTTGCCTTCTAAGCGAACTCTAAACTCACGTGCTCACTTCTCCGATTCCTCGCCAGCATTAACACCTGAAATGGTTATTTGAATAACCACAAATATTCGATTTGTTTAAGCTAACGCTTAGTGAATAAAACAATATATGCACATGAATGAAAACACATATCCTCATTCACATCTCTACATTTCATACTAGTCGCGGGAGACTCACGTGCCCGTCCATACTCCCAATCCGCGACTCCTCGCCAATAAGTCCACGCGAAAGGGTAAGACCCACGATTCTTCTTTTCAATCGTGCAACCTTAATGCCTATATCGGCTCCACAAAATGGCACGGTGACCACGTGTTCCTTCTGACCCACATAAGCAACTTAACATGCTCAAATACACATCACCATGTTCGCGGTAATCAAAACATTTCATCGTGCTATTGGGCCTACTTATCAATATAAATGCCCAATATGAACTACACAAGATATCTCTAAGTATTAATACATGCTATTCAAACATAACATGAATACATGTCAAGAAACCATTCCAAAGACATAGTTGAATCACTCACCTCCGATTTACGCTCTTAAACTTCGATCCAAAGAAAACCCGTGTACAAAGATCGTGTAGAAGTCCGTCTAGTACAATTCCTATGGATCAAAATTCCATTTATCAACTTTTATGAAAAATTCTAGAAAACAACTTTTCGGAAAACTTGGCCAAACAAGCCCTAACATACATCAAAACGAAGCTCTTACCTCGAGAAGTTCGAATATGAATTATGGGAGAAAATAGACTGACGGAAGGTCGTCGTTTGGCGTCGCAAAGCTCTAAGCTCCAAAAATCCCCTTTGGCCTCCTTCTTGAACTTTAGGATAAGACTTATGAAAAATCTAAAGTCATCTCTATCTATATATAGGCAAAACTATCGGGAATTACGTTTACCTCCCCACGAGTTTTCAAAACTCCTAATCAGTCTCTGAAACTTTCTATACAGCTTAATCATAGCTTTATAAGTGAAACCTCAAAATTATAAAAGTTTTCGACTAAGTTTCGTTTGGTCGCTAAAACGCGAATTTCTACATGACATTTCCGAAGTTGCTAATTAGCCTACCAAATTAATAGCATGTTCATTCGTCCTCACTAGGATACTAAATCTAATAACATAAATAAATTCTAAAACAAAAAATAATACAGATATTGAAATACACAGGTAAACATTTATTTTCAAATAAACATTTAAAGTATTCCACAGTGACCGTCTCACACTCGGAGAGACGTCGCAATAACAAATCCTCAATCACCACAGTTTCAAAGGGTTCTCTAATACAGACACCCAAATCAACTTGCGAGTCAAAACCCACCCAAACATGTGTCATAAAGCACGCCACATCACATTATTATGCATGACAATGAAATACAAAAGCAATAACACAATTACGGGTGTTATATATAGGCTACGATAGACGACTTACACCAAGACCGAGGATTTGTTTGGTGACTTATAGGCTGCGATAGACGACTTACACCAAGACTGAGGATTTGATCGGTGACTTATAGGCTGCGATAGACGACTTATACCAAGACCGAGGATTTGATCGGTGACTTATAGGCTGCGATAGATGACTTATACCAAGACCGAGGATTTGATCGGTGACTTATAGGCTGCGATAGACGACTTTCACCAAGACCGAGGATTTGATCGGTGACTTATAGGCTACGATAGACGACTTACACTAAGACCGAAGATTTGATCGGTGACTTATAGGCTGCGATAGACAATGTCACGACCCATCCCACTATGCGTGGAAATAGGACACGTGGCACGCCACCAAGGCTCATCCAAATATCATCTAATAATACGCAGCGGAAAGAACTTTAAAACAATCCTGGGTAATTTAAAACTTAGGGAACATTACCCTCTGAGTTTATAAAATCCATAGAAATCAAAGTTTTAAAAAGTTTTGGCTAAGTGAAAACACATTCAAAAGAATCAATTCAGAAAACAGAGGTTCAGTCGACTGCACAGTCGATTGCACTAGGGTCCAGTCGACTACTTTTCCATTCATAGAAGCAGTAGCCAAAAACTACAGTGGTTCAGTCGACTGATCAAGGGTCCAGACGACTGCTTCTCCTACTATTCACTTTCAGTGTCTCAATCCTACGAGATCCAGTCGACTGACCCTGGGTCCAGTCGACTGCTCCCCTGCTGGCAGCCCTGTATTGAAATATTAACAACTCAGACTTCTCAAACCCAACAACAAACACAACCAACACCAATTTCAACATTTAAAACATAACTACAGACGTTAAATTACAATCTTACAATACTGTGAAACTAATCTATGATTCCATTACAACTTCTTATTACAATTACCAAATCCTTTACAAGTTTAGGATTAAAAACACAAAAACATATACAAGGTGATTCCCCGGCATTCATCGACCTCACTCATCGCGATTCTTCTTGTCTTTCTTCTTACCTGCAATGGAGCACATCTCCATTGCTCAGCTATATGCTGAGTGTACAAGTCTAACATATGCAATATATGATAAAACATGCTTTCATCTCATAAATCATATCAATAGTCTCTAGGGAGAAAAATACGCATCCATCCGGTAGCGGCAAGTCCAAGCCTTAAACCGCGATACCAATGGCAAGTCCAAGTCTATCAACCATTGTATCCACAAGTGCCATGGCAAGTCCAAGTCTATCAACCATGCACAGTAGCCGTCGCTACTCAAATTCTCAAACATCGAGAAGCTTACTCCGGCATGAATTTTTATAAGACTCTCCTTTGACCCACATAGACAACTCAACGTGCTCGCGTAAATTTAGACATGCTTTTCACAATTTAGCGCGTGCATAATTAACGGGCCTAAAATTAACACATGGATTTTGCCCGGATCTCAATTTCGTCGTCGAAATATAAAACATGTATTTCTCTATATTTCACAAGTTAGAACTTCATACCTCGTGCGATTTCTCCCAAACTTTGAAGGATCGACTAGGAGGCTAATTAATCGTCGAATTTCGAATTTAAGAAAATTCCTACAAGTTTATACCTTTTTTCCCAAAAGTCTAGAATTAATATTTTTAAAAAAATTGGCCAAACACGGCCTAAGTAGTATCAAAACGTAGATCTCACCTACACGAGTTCAAATCTTGAATTTGATGAAAATCTGACAGACGAACGGTCGTCGTTTGTCGTCGCAAAGCCCGTGGCAACCAAATCTCCCTTCTCTCTCCTCTCTCTAGATATTTGTGGGTTTTGGATGAGATTGAAATCTCATCCTCATCTATATATAGACAAAAGTTCTGAAAATTACGTTTACCTCCCCACAAGTTTCTCAAACTTCTAATTAGTTCTCAAAACTTCGCGCACATTCCTTTTATGACTTTACGAGTGAAAACTATAAATTTCAAAAGTTTTCGACTAGGTTTCGTTTGGGTCCAAAATAACGTCCGAAAATTATATTCTGTGGAATCTCTACACAGCCTACCTTTTTAATTACGTATCACTCACGTTCTCACCACAGTTCTCAAAAATGATAACTAATAGTATCAAAATTACCAGAATTATACTACACAGGTATAATTACTATTCACAGGAATACCAGATACAGTCAAATAACATTTAATTCATATAAATGCCATTTACTCATGCTCATGCAATATGAATTGCCATGTTCCCGTGTCCTCACTGACACCTTACCGTTGACTCACAGTCAACCCTATCACCATTATCAATTAACATTGATAAACTCTCAAATTACAATTATGCATGATAAAATTATGAATTCTTGGAACAGGTGTGACAACTCTCCCCTCCAAAAAGGAAGTTTGTCCCCAAACTTATACCTCAAGCGTCGAACAAGTGCGGATACTCATTCATCATGTCTTCCTCACTTTCCCATGTAGCTTCTTCCACCGTGTGACTACGCCATAGCACTTTCACCATTAGAATAGTCTTGGTTCTCAAAACTTGTTCTTTGCGATCCAAGATCTCTATAGGTTGTTCAACATAAGTCAAGTCTCCCTGAATCTGCAGCGGTTCAGGTACAATGATCTTATTCACATCTATCATACATCGCCTTAACATTGATACGTGAAATACATTGTGAACATGTTCTAACTCTGACGACAATGCCAATCGGTAAGCTACTGGACCGACCCTCTCTAGGATCTCAAAAGGTCCTATGAACCTCGGATTGAGCTTTCCTCTCTTTCTAAATCGTACAATGCCTTTCCAAGGCGATACTCGTAAGTAAACAAAGTCACCTACTTCGAACGTCATCGGTCTCTGTTTCGAGTCTGCATAACTCTTATATCGGCTCTGAGCTACCTTGAGTCGCTCCTGAATCAACTTCACCTTCTCAGTAGTCACCTGTATTAACTCAGGTCCTAACAACTTTCTTTCTCCCACCTCGGTCCAACAAACCGGTGATCGACATTTACGCCCATACAAGGCTTCATATGGTGCCATGCCAATACTTGACTGAAATCCTTTGTTATACGCAAATTCAATTAATGGCAAATGGTGCTCCCAATCATTCCCAAAGTCTAACACACATAATCTCAACATATCTTCCAAGGTCTGAATCATACGTTCTGACTGTCCGTCGGTCTGAGGATGAAATGCGGTACTGAAACTCAACTTCGTACCCATAGCTTTTTGCAAACTTCCCCAAAACCTTGATGTAAAACTACTATCACGATCGGATACAATCACAGCTGGGACTCCATGTAGTCTTACAATCTCTTTCACATACAATTCTGCCAATTTGGACGATTTAGTCGTCTTAATCGGTAGAAAATGGGCTGACTTGGTTAATCGGTCGATTATAACACAAATCTTGTCATTCTTATTACGCGATCGTGGAAATCCTGAAACAAAATCCATCGTAATCTCGTCCCATTTCCATTCTGACACTAGCAATGGTTGTAGTAACCCCGCGGGTACTTGTCTCTCTGCTTTGACCTGTTGACATGCAGAACATTCAGATACAAACTTAGCGACTTCACGCTTCATACCCTTCCACCAGAAGTTTTCTCTCAAGTTCCGGTACATCTTATTACTTCCCGGGTGTACTGAATATTTTGTACTATGAGCTTCTTCTAGAATTTTCTCTTTCAAGTCTTTCACATTCGGTACACATAATCGATTTTCCAGTTTCAACGTTCCTACAAAACCAGGTCGCTTTCCCAAGGGTATCTCGTCTCTCATTTTGCACAAATAAACATCGTTAAATTGTTCCTTCTTGATCTCATCGATAATATCTGGGTGTGCAATGATTGCCATCATTAAACTACCACTAGTCTCGGGAATTACATCCAACTCTAATCGTTCCATCTCCTTTACCAATTCTTTTTGTTATGTTAGCTCATCGGCTAAATTCCTCGGCGTCTTCCGGCTTAATGCATCGGCTACCACATTCGCCTTTCCCGGATGGTACTCAATTGAAAGATCGTAATCCTTCATCAATTCCAACCATCTTCGATGTCTCATATTCAAGTCTCGTTGGGTGAAAATATATTTCAAACTCTTGTGATCCGTGAATATCTCACACTTTTCCCCGTACAGGTAGTGTCTCCAAATCTTCAAAGCATGAATTACCGCTGCCAATTCGAGATCGTGAGTCAGATAGTTAATCTCATGTGTCTTCAACTGTCTAGAAGCATAAGCAATCACTTTACCACCTTGCATCAACACGCATCTGTAGACACCCCAATTTTGACCGACCGTCGAATTTAGGGGAGTGTCACCTCCGTATCCGATGATGACAAGGACCGAAAAATTGAAGTATTCCAAGCTCTTCAGAAAATCTCCAAAACGCGATAAAATTTCACAGAAAGAGGAAAAATACCAGGTATTTAGGAGAATTCAGGTATAAAACATGATTTTTGGAAACGATCTTCAAAAATAATTTGTTTCAAAAAGAGGGGAGACCTAAAAAGGGAATCTCAGCTAAAAAACGGCACACGGCAGAGGCCGCGGCACTCAGTGAGCACCGCACGGCAGTCAGAGAATGCCGTTCCGGCACTCACCAAGTGCCGCTTAAAATTTCTGACTGCCGTTCACTTTTAAAGTCTGTATTTTGCAGAGCAATACGTATGTATATGCGAATAAGAACAAAAAACTGATAAAGTAAGACTGACAAAAACGCGACAATCTATTAATTGCCGCGGCACTTGATGAATGCCGGCAGTCATGGACTGCCGCGACGGCAGTCACGGACTGCCGCGACAGAGTCTGGACTGCCCCGCTGGGCACCAGTCTGTCTAATTTCAGAAAGTACACATTGTACCACCAAATGAGAGAATTGTACCTGTTTTTTGCTCCGAAATTCACCAAAAAAACCTGTTAATTTTGCCTATAAAAGAGAAGGGATCTTCCCTTGAAAAAGAGACAACAAAAAAAGAGGACCAAGAAAAAATATTGGAGAGGAGAAAATACATACAAAAATATATACTACCACTTCACCAACATTTTCTAGAGTTGAAAGAGAGAAGAGCTTGGAAGATCTTCAAAGGAGAGAAACTTTGAGGATAATTTGGAGGTGATCCTCTAACCATAGATTGTTTTGCATACCCTCTCTTTCCTTTGAAACTCTAATCTAAAAACCTTTTGCTATCTTCTTTGTTTGACAAGTAAACTTAGGAATCTTTGCTTCTAATTCTTCCTTCTATTCCTTTTGTTTAGGTTCTCTTTTTGAGATTCTTGGAGATCTTCAATATCTCTCTTGATCTCTTGGGCATGATCTCTTGAATCCCATGTGAGCCTATGCTTTACATGGAAGTCAAGGTTTGATCATCATTTTTATCTTATAAACAAGTAGATAGATCCAAGTCCATACTCATGACTTAGGTCCTCTAGCTTGATGTTTCATGGGATCTTTTCTATATTCCTTTGAGACTTTTAAGTGTTAGTCATGTCTTCATCTCCAAATGACCATCAAATGATAGGGGAAAGTAGTTTGGAGTCTAAGCCCATTTCCATGGTTTAGATTTTTTTGTCTTGAGATTTCATGAAGTCTATTCATACTTCATTTGAAATCCACAAATATAAAGATCTTTAGTCTCCAATGACCATCAAATGGTAGGGTAAAATAGTTTAGTTAAGTCCAACTTCATGGTTTAATAGTTGGGGTTAGCAAATAAGTGTTGAACTTGACAAATAAAAACAGTGAGTTCACAAACTGTTTTTGATCAAAGATTTTTAGTTCGAAATCTAACCGTTGAAACCAAGTGAAACCAACGGGAAAGTGTCAATAACACAATGTTCTACCACTGTAATTTTTTTTTTTAGATGGTTTCATGTTTAGAATGGTTTGATTATGAGTTTTGTGAAGCAACAATAATCTGTCCAGAGTTTCAGAATAGTTTCAGAACAGCAACACTCTTTTGAAATAATTAAATCAGAGTCCTAATAACATGTTTGTGACCCAAAATAATTTTGTCTAAGTAGATTAATGTGTTAGGAAGATACCCTAAAAAGAACTAAGCATTTTTTATTTTTTTGCTATTTTTAAAAAATCAAACAATATCTCTGGACAGAGAATTGTACATCTCTGAGTGATGTCTGGTTATTGTCCTTTTCCCGGAGATCCGACCGTTGAAACTTTGATTTTCTTTTTGATTTGGAAACTAGACTCACAGAGGCATCTTGTGTCCGAAATTCACCAACATCAAACCATGAGAGAAGTTCGTTTTATTTTCTTACATTTCTGGTCTGCTCTCTGCAATTTTCAGATTTTTATGACACATTTGACCAACTTTGTAAATAATGGTCCAAATGACTTTTCTATGACCTAGGGCTTAAACCATGTTTTAATAATGATTAGTTGAGCTTGAATTCAAAGTTTAAGAGTATTTCATAGTTTATCCTTGTCCATGTATATATTTACCCATATGGTTTAACACTTGTAATTAGGACTTATTTGCTTTGGATTTAATTACATTAGGTAGATTTAAGCTAGAAATTTAGGATTGTTATGTCTAACTTTATATCTTGCATATCATGTGAACTAACCCTTTGTTTTGTAGCGCTATTAAGGTATGATTTCTTGAACTCTTCTTTAGTTTATTTTAATTTCTCGATTTTACCGATTTTTCAACTTAATGCGCGACACCTTAGAATTAGGGCTTGCCTTACTTGTATATGTGATTAGAGACCCTTTTTTTAGGACTTTCTTTTGTGTGTATGCATTGCACGTTTAATATCGCTGCTGGATCCCAGGTAAGCTCTCTGGTTCCCTATTGCACATCATATTGCTTACTACTTGACATATGTGACTTATGAATGATATTTTTTGTCATTAGCAATTTTACACCCTTTGGACATGCTTTTGTAATGTGTATATATATATATGTATTAGTTGAGGGCATGCTTAGATTAATAAATTTGATTAAAAGGATGTTGAGTAGAGGCCTATCGTAAGATAGGGTGAGAGAGGGTGTTTTAGTCCGACGGGCTCCTTCCTCTCTCATTCCATAATCCCCGGACCTAGTTAATCTTTGGTTTCGCAAAAGATCAGTTTCCTTTAAAAATGGTTTCTTAATTTTCCTTTTAAAATTAAGTGGCGACTCATTTGTTTTTGAAATTGAAATTTAGGAAAGATTTTAAGAAAAGCTGTGGGTAAGTCAACCTGCGATATCCACAATCTGGCGACTCTGCTGGGGATCGAACCCAGAATCTCTGGTTTCGCAGACCAGAATTCTGATTTTGGGTTCACTTGAGGATTAGACTTGAAAAACATCCCTTTAATCGAATTAATTAATCTCTGTGTGCCTGTTGCATATCACTTGCATGTCCAGCCAGTCGATTGCACGGAACTATGACCTTGGAGGCTCGGGGCAACCCGGTCGGTCAAGTCATCATGGGACTATGTGATCACCCTTGATCTCGTACCATGATTTGGTATATGAAGCATCCTATCGGGTGTGTGTCAAGGGTCCCTTATTTGACCAAAACCCAGCTTTTGCATAAGTAGCTTCTATAGAACCTTTCAATCTTAGGAAATCAATTCTTGGTTAGGGCTATGTGCTAGGGAGTTTTGTATGCCCAAAGGGGATTATTTGAGATGATGACGATGCTTGCTTGATGGGAAATGTATTACCACTTAATCACTTTTAGCAATTCCTTCTCATGTCCCACGACATTTGAGAACATGCTAAACCTTGGTTATAAGATTATACTTCTTATATCATGTTAGCTAAGCATCATTGATCTTGTATGTATCCAAACCCATGAAAAGTATGGTGATAATCCGATCGTGTGACCCTTCTACCCAGAAAATCTTTCTTTTCCTCAAAAACAAGTTAAGATTTCCACGGCCTTTATTTAAAAAACCGCTCTTTCAGAAAACCAGGGAGTTCACTTTTTTATTCGCCCGCTAAAACACTTTTTCAAAAACAATCACTTTTTGAAAAACATGATCCAAAATTCTTAAAAAAAAAATTGTTTTTTAAAAAGATTTCATCAGAAATGCTTCCCAAATGAATTTTCAAACCTGGGAGGGTAAAAAAGGGTCACAATGAAAAGTTAGCACACTGGACATGGGTAAGGATTTTATGTGCTTATGTGCTTATGTGTTAGGACTAGGATTTTCTTTTTCTTTGACATATAGAATAGGCACACACGCACACATGCATCGCATCCGTATGGCATATAAAAGGAAAGTTGTAATGAAAAGATTTTTAAAGGAAAATTTTTCAAAATTTGTTGTAGGAGCAAAAATAGCAAACCAAGGTGGTTTAGGGATCCTACGGCAAGACTAGTAAGGAGGGGATACACTGATATGGCCGAAGAAAGAAACGAAGAGATGACCGGGTTGAGAGTACTAGTCGAACAGCAAGCAGAACAGATGAGGAGACAAGCCGAGAATATGAACCGCATGATGGGAATGACAGAAGAGCTAAATCGCCGACCACCGCCGCATGTAATTCCACCCATTATAGACCCGCCTTTAGGAGGAGGAGACGGAGATTGGTTCGACGATCAGGGGGGACAATGGAACGATGCGCTAAGAACCAACAGGGACAGAGAGAAGGATGAGAAGGAGAAGCTGCTGACCGAGAAGATAGAAAAGTTGGAAAGGGTAATGCGCAAAGCTCAGGGAGTAGATACCTATCTGATGGAACTAGAAGGGTTGTATGACGGGGTCCATGAGACGTTGCCTGCCGAGTTCAAAATGCCCGTCTTTGATAAATTTGATGGCACAGGCAACCCCCGCAGTCATGTCCGAATGTGCATAGGGGCTTTCCAACCAAGCGGCTTGAGCACTACCATGATGGCTGTCCTATTTCAACAAACCTTAACAGGAGCTGCTCTGTCATGGTACCTGACTCTTGAACCAAGCAGAACCAGGGTGTGGGAAGAAGTGATTAAGGCATTTGTGGCACAGTACGAATACAATCAAGACTTGGATGTCACTGTCCGCGATTTGGAAACCACCAGACAAGGGAACAAAGAATCATTCGCCGAATACCTAAGCAGATGGAGGGGAAAGGTAGCCAAAATGGTACAAAGGCTGTCTGAGAAGGATCAGATCCGAATGTTGATGAAGAATCTGCAGCCAGTTTATCAGGAGAAGATGAGGTTTCAGTCAATCAACACCTTTGCTGAGGTGTTCGATGTGGGGACGAGAATCGAAGATGCGATTCAAGAAGGAACGATTAAGAAGGAAGAACCACAAAACCGATATCGGAGGCCTAGTTATGGATCAAATGGAGGGAATTCGGGGGGTCACTCTGGCCCCACCGATGTCAATGCACTTAGCGAACCAGAGAGAAAATTCGATGTCACTAGAAACCATCCAAGAGGAGGGGAGGATAAGCCACTGAGGAAGTTTTCAGATTTGGGAGTATCATAATCGACCGCCCTCGACAGGCTATTAGCAAAAGGGCATCTCCGTCAGCTGGAACCTCGACCCCCGTCGAGTCCACTCCCACCGTACTTCAAAGGAGATCTCTACTGCAAATATCATCAACAAAAGGGCCACTCGACGGATCGGTGCATGAGATTAAGACACGAAATCCAA
Source organism: Hydrangea macrophylla (assembly GCA_033977485.1). Classification (NCBI taxonomy): domain Eukaryota; kingdom Viridiplantae; phylum Streptophyta; class Magnoliopsida; order Cornales; family Hydrangeaceae; genus Hydrangea; species Hydrangea macrophylla. Next base: position 40,529,553 of record CM066990.1, read on the forward strand.
GACCTCATTGATAACAAAGTGATATCCGAGCCACCTGTCAAGGCCCCCAATGTCACCAAGAATCCACTACCAAACCATCGTGCTGTGCCACCACCGCAGGGCCTTTACTTCCTAGGGATAGAAGAAATGATATTCGATCCGTCCAAGCTAATCACAAAAGCAGGGAAACCAAGGAAGTTTTGTCAGTTACCAGAAAATCCAGAAATCTGCATGATTGGAAGCCAGCCAGAGATATGGGAAAATGAAGCAACGGGGCAGTCAGATTGGTGGGTTCAAGAAAGTAATGATCGCAACATAGACCAGATAGGAGAGGATGATCTATGGTATCAAAGCGACGAAGAGGCAAAGGAGGGCTCGAAGACCGATTCAGAAGCTGACAACATTTGGGCAAAAGAGGAGATCGATTATTTGACTCGGTCTGGCAGGCACTTCAAACTAAACGAACTAGAAGAAGATCACCCGGGGAGAGATCAAGACAAAGGAAAAGGGAAGACGAATGAGGAAGAGGAAGAAGATAGGGTCCTCAAACAAATGAAGAAGACTCAGGCTAACATCACTGTTTGGGGGTTGCTGATTGCCTCCAAACGTCATAGGAAGGCGGTCCTAGATGCTTTGAATCAAGCTGACGTGCCCATCGACACCACACCGGAGGACCTCATAGGGCTGATCGGTAAAATTCTGACTTCAGCAATTACCTTCTCGTCCGACGACCTACCTCCCAGAGGGCCCGTGCATAACAAGCCCTTGTATGTCACCGTCGAATGCTTGGGAAACACTGTGCCTGCCTGTCTGTCTGGTGGACAATGGATCAGCCTTAAACGTGTGCCCGTTTCGAACTGCCAAGCGCATGGGTTTGGACGAATCAACTTTCATACCATCTGAGCAAAGAGTGAGAGCGTACGACAACACTCAGAGGACTGTCATGGGCATAATCCTCCTCCGCCTTGCTGTCGGTCCACTTGAGAAGGAGGCCGAATTTCAGGTCATCGACATTCCTGCATCCTTTAACCTGCTGCTTGGAAGGCCATGGTTAGATGGTTTGGGCGCTATACCGTCAACGATCCATCAAAAGGTTAAGTATGTCTGGGAAAACAAAGTCTGTGATATCCTCGGAGACAGTTGGGTTCGTCCGTCTGAAGCTTCATCAAGCGCACCAGTCTTAGAGGTACAGCTACAAGAAGAGGAGACGGGTTTGGGGGGATTCGAGTTCATCAGTATGATAGAAGAAGGAAAGTCGAGAGAGTTTTTACCGCCCCATTTCGATCAGTGTGCTAGTCCAGTGGTCGCGGGGATCATGAAGAAAATGGGTTTCTTTCCAGGTTTAGGCTTGGGGAAGAACCTTTAGGGCCTGCCGGAGTCTCCAAAAATCCCTACTCAGACTCACACTCACGGTCTGGGGTACCAGCCAACGAAGAAGGAACTGAGGGCAAAGAAGAAGGCCGTCAACGCGCCACTAGACCCTTACTTGAAAACTCTCAACGGGTATTTTGTGAAGGAAGGAGAAAGTTTCCCCTTCTGTGGCTTCCCAGAGCCATGGATGGACCAAAAGGACAAACGCATGAAGCCGGGGTTCGAGATCTTTTTCTCCCATGAATTTTCCGAGTACAAAGACCCGTTTTTGCAAGTGCCTGAAAAGTCTATTGCTGCCAAGGACTGGATTGGTACGCTAGACGGCTCCGCCATGAAAGATCTGTTAGGTAAAGAGGACACGGAGGTCATGAAGGAGGATCCTGGAAAGGTCAAGGGTAAATGCGTCGAAGGTATGGTGGAGGAAGCAGCCGAAAGTGAGGAAGGTGAAGGAGATCAGAAAGAGACCGATAAGGAGAAGGCTGAGGAAGGAGAAATGGAAGAGATCACCAAGACAGGAGATCCGGAAGAATGCTTCATTACTGACTTGGGAGGAGAGAACAAGAAAGAGTGGGTTTTTGAGTCTAGTGATAGGTATCCCCCACACCCAGAGTCTGTAATGGCCCAAATGAGGCGTCTTTCAATTTCCATGTCTGTTGTAATCACTCCGACGAAAATCAATGAAAGTATGACTGATTCTGCCTACTCGAACGCGCTTAATGAATGTGATGAATGTGATGATCATGAAATACCTATTGAACTGCAAAAACTAATTGAAAAAGAGAAAGAATCTGCATGTAAAATCATTGAGGACACCTTAACAATTAATCTAGGAAATGAAAATAATCCACAAAATGTCTTCATCGGCTCTACACTTGGCAATAAAGAAAGCAAAGAGCTAATCAATCTATTAAATGAATTCAAAGATGGTTTTGCATGGTCTTATAACGATATGCCAGGTATTGATCCAAAAATAGTCCAACACCACATTCCTCTCTTTCCTAATTCAAAACCCGTGAAACAGAAATTGAGGCGAATGAGGCCAGAATGGGCACTTAAAGTAAAAGAAGAAGTTGAAAAGCAGTTAAAAGCTGGATTCTTGATGGTCACCGAGTATCCTGAGTGGATTGCCAACATTGTACCCGTCCCAAAGAAGGACGGTCGTGTTAGGGTTTGCGTTGATTTCCGAGATTTAAACAAGGTAAGCCCTAAGGACGATTTCCCGCTACCCCACATCGATGTGTTGGTTGATAACACTGCGGGACACGAGCTCCTATCTTTCATGGATGGATTCTCCGGGTATAATCAAATCCTCATGGCACCCGAGGATAGAGAGAAGACCACTTTCATCACTCCATGGGGGACGTATTGTTATAGAGTCATGCCGTTCGGACTTAAGAACGCAGGTGCGACCTATCAAAGGGCCGCCACCACTTTGCTGCACGACATGATCCACAAGGAGGTAGAGGTGTATGTGGATGATATGATTGTGAAATCCAAGGAGAGGGGAGGGCACCTAGAGGCTTTGAGAAAGTTCTTTGAGAGACTGAGGGAATTCCAAATGAGGCTAAACCCGCAGAAATGTACGTTCGGAGTCACTACCGGAAAGTTATTGGGTTTTCTCATTACTCAGAGAGGAATAGAGGTGGACCCCACCAAGATAAAAGCCATAACCGAAATGCAGCCACCGAAAAATGAGAAAGAACTGAGGGGGTTCTTGGGGAGAATACAATTCATCAGTCGTTTCATTTCCAAACTTACCATGACCTGCAACCCGCTGTTCAAGCTGCTCAGAAAGGGAGAGAGGTTCAAATGGGACACCCCGTGTCAACAAGCCTTCGACAAAATCAAAACCTACCTCCAAAACCCACCTGTCCTGTCACCACCCTCGCCTGGGAAACCCCTGTTACTTTATCTCTCTGTATCCGAAGATTCAATGGGATGTATGCTGGCCCAAGAAGGAGAAGAGGGGCACGTGGAGAAGGCCATTTACTACCTAAGCAAGAGAATGGTCGGATATGAGTTAAAGTATTCGTCCTTGGAGAAGGCCTGTTGGGCCTTGGTTTGGTGTACCCGTCGCCTTTGCCACTACATGCTAGCCTTCCCCGTAATCCTGATATCCCGAATGGACCCGTTAAAATACCTGTTCGAAAAACCTGTTCTGACCAGTAGGATTTCCCGTTGGACCATGATGCTGGCTGAGTTCGACATCAAGTATATCACCGCCAAGTCCGTGAAAGGAAGGGCTGTCGCCGAATTTTTAGCCGACCTCGCTGTAGAATCTAAGGACAAGGGAGATTTTAAGTTCCCGGATGAAGGAATAACGGAGGTTAAGGAAGACATGTGGAAGATGTACTTCGATGGGGCAGCTAATCAAATGGGTTATGGAGTTGGAATCATTCTCATAGCACCCGATGGGGTCCCTACCCCGTTAGCCGTCAAACTCAAGTATAACTCAATTAACAATACCGCAGAGTACGAAGCATGCATAATTGGGATGGAAGCAGCCTTGGCTTTGAAGGTCAGACGGATTGATGTTTTCGGAGATTCCAACCTGATCATATCCCAAGTTCGAGGAGATTGGAGGGTAAAACATGAGAAATTGAGACCTTACCATGACTATCTGGAAAGCCTGAAGGCGCAATTCCAAAAGATTTCTTTTTACTACCTCCCCCGTGAAGAAAATCAACTAGCCGACTCTTTGGCTACCTTAGCCTCAATGATCCAAATCCCTTCCAAAATCGCCATGATCCCGTTGTCCATAGAAGTGAGGAATCAACCGTCATTTGAAATGATCGCGGCCATAGAAGGAGAAGATGAGGTGCCTTGGTATGAAGATGTTTGGAAGTTCATCAAAGAAGGAGAGTACCCCGAAGGAGCCTCAGAAAAGGACAAGAAGCCGATTCGACGATTCGCTGCTCAATTTGTGATTTATGCGGATAAGCTGTGGAAGAAATCCTACACCGGGTATAATCTGGAGTGCCTATATGGGAAGGAAGCTAAGAGAATGATGGAGGAAATACATGAGGGAGTGTGTGGACCCCATATGAATGGGCACATGCTGGCAAAGAAGATCATCCGACAAGGGTACTATTGGACGACCCTGGACAAAGACTGTTGTGAATATGTTAGAAGGTGCCACAAGTGTCAGATTCATGCAAATCTGATGCATACCCCGCCGTCACAACTCTACAGCATGACCACCCCTTGGCCATTTTCTGTGTGGGGAATCGACATCATTGGTGAGATAGTTCCAAAGGCTTCCAATGGGCACCGATACATAATCGTGGCAATTGACTATTTTACCAAATGGGTAGAGGCAGCCTCATATGCGACTTTGAAAGCCAAAGATGTAGTGAATTTTATCGAGAAGAACATAATCTGCAGGTATGGGGTCCCTAATGAGTTCATCTCCGATCATGGCAGTCATTTCCAGGGAGAGGTCATCCCACTCTTGGAAAAATATAAGATCACCCGCCATCAGTCGTCCCCGTATAGGCCTCAGACAAATGGAGCAGTGGAGGCAGCAAACAAGAACGTTAAAGCAATCTTGGAAAAAACGACGGATACATATAAAGATTGGCATGAGAAGCTACCATTCGTTTTGTAGGGATATACCTCCCACGCTCTCCAATACCCGCTGGTAGCAACCGACTTATCCCGAGAGATGTCACTCATATGCCTGTACAGGATAGCTAATCCTGTACCGGCCCAATCAAACTCTGCAACCCGATCCAGGCACTCTAGCGACGCAACCAAAGACACGGAAACACGGTCGCCCTTGGTGCTCAACAGACTGTTGAGCACCCCAGCACGTACATCAGAAAACCTCGAGCCATCTGCTCATCGGTGAAGCCGGGTTTCCCCCGGAACGTGTCCATGAACCACCAAGCCGTAACCAGGGCCTCCTCCGGAACCACTCCTAATAAGGGCTCCACCTGGCCCCACTCCTGATCTGTCAAGTGTCGCAAAGGCTCTCCGCCAAAGGGAATCCCGATGATCATCGAGAAGTCCAGCGGGGTCATCGTCATCTCGCCAAATGAAAAGTGGAAGGTACTCCTGGTATCCCACCACCGCTCGGCCAACGTGTGCATCTGCTGCAAGTCATTGGAGCTCTTAGTCAAGAGTTTGACGAAGTCTCCAAACCCTGCTGCGTCCACCAGAGCCCTCACGGTCGGGCTCAACTCGGTATACCACTCGTGGCCATGGGCAAGGCTGCCATGCCCCTTCAGCACCTTCGGCTGCAGCTGCAAGAAAGAATAGAAAGGTTTGTTGTTAGGGAGTGGATAAAGAAGAGAGCAACAACAGTGAATAAATAATGAAATTAAGGAATGGAAAATCCAGAAGTGTTCATAGGGGGTCTCACAACCATGGCATTCGTTTTGCATTTAGGAGAAAAAGAGCAAAAGGAGAACGCTCAATGTTCTAGCAAAGGAAAGAAAAGGGGAAAAGTAGTTTGTCCACATTTCTGAAATACATGCATATATAAAGTTTTGAATCCAAGGGAAGTGCAGTTTCACAAGTAGTGTATGATCACAAGCATTCAAGAACCAAGTTTGAACAATAAAAGGGCGCTTAGAACGCCCGAGAAAATTCACAAGCATGATAAGTAAAAGGGGAATGTTCAGGATTTCATTCAAAAGGCACCGCATTCGTAAAACTTAAGAGAAATAGAAAAGAATTGAGAAAAGCCAAAAATCTTTTAAAGTTGAAAGGGAAATAAAGGAACCGATACAATTGGAACACCCGAAAATCCAATAAACATGGGGGATAATAATAAGCTTTGATTCGTCAGGCATGAAGGTCATAGGAACAAAATAAATAAAATTCCTTTACAAATAATGCATATGAGACGCACGAGGGCTCCACGAGCATGTCATTCAGAACAGGGTATCTAAAAGATGTGGCAATCCTACGTTACATTTACACAGAAAAGAAAATGCGAGAAAGAAGTACAAGAAATAAGAAAAGAGAAGCGTTTACCTCGCGCTTAAACGCGCGGGCCGACAAATGCACATCGGGGTCCCTCAACAAGAGAGTGGCGTCCGGATGATGGGTGGCCGTATACTTGGCCTTCTTCTTCCTAGAACCGCTCGCCATAACCTGTCAAAAAAAAAAGAGAAAGAGAGGGATCCGTGTGTTAAAATTCATGAAAATTCAGAAAAACTACGAAATAAAAGAGTTTGATCGAGTCTTGATAAAAAAGAACATACCTGTGAATGTCGTGGATCAATACAGAAGCAAAGAAAGGATGGGAGAAAATTTCTCCAGAGAGATTCCGAGATGAAGAGAGTAAGAGAATGAGAGAAATGAAAAGAACCCCAGCGGTTTAAGCCACTGCCGCTCAAACGCGGCACTCATTTTTTCGTGCGCGGCAGTCGGTCAACTGCCGCGCGGCACTCGCCGAGTGCCGCAACGGCACTCCGTGAGTGCCGCACGGCAGTCACGGACTACCGCAGAAAATCGCGTGTGCCGCGATTAAGTCGGTTCAAAGATATTTGCTTTCCCCTAAAAAATTCAAATCAAGTCCCGAAAATTGAACTTGAGCCCCCCCAAAGTGTGCCCTCATTGCACTCTTTGACCCCGGTTTTGTTTCTAGGTTTAAATCAACCACAAATTTCAAAATGTAGGCATAAATTTGAGCCTGTGGGCTCCCAACTCCCAGAAATTGAAATAAAATTCGAGCCTGTGGGCCCCAAAATTCAAAAGATAAAATCTTAGCCTGCGGGCCCCAGTTTTTGAAGATATAAAATAGATTTTAAGCCCGTGGGCTCCCGAACTTTGAAAATTTGAATCTGGGGAATATAACGGATTTATATTCCCGGTTTCCGCAACGGATTTGCGTTAACCCTCGTTTTGAGAATATAACGGATTTACATTCCCGGTTCTCGCAACGGATTTGCGTTAACCCTCGTCTTGAGAATATAACGGATTTATGTTCCCGGTTTCCGCAACGGATTTGCGTTAACCCTCGTTTTGAGAATATAACGGATTTATATTCCCGATTTCCGCAACGGATTTGCGTTAACCCTCGTTTTGAGAATATAACGGATTTATATTCCCGGTTTCCGCAACGGATTTGCATTAACCCTCATTTTGAGAATATAACGGATTTATATTCCCGGTTCTTGCAACGGATTTGCGTTAACCCTCGTTTTGAGAATATAACGGATTTACATTCCCAGTTTCCGCAACGGATTTGCGTTAACCCTCGTTTTGAGAATATAACGGATTTATATTCCCGGTTTCCGCAACGGATTTGCGTTAACCCTCGTTTTGAGAATATAACGGATTTATATTCCCGGTTTTCGCAATGGATTTGCGTCAACCCTCGAGATCAAATCAAAAGCACTTTCATGACTCCTGTAACAGATTTTCGCACGAAAAATCTTCCCTGACTAACACGTCACGAAATGCGCGTCGTACGTAGGGAAAACATGATAAGCATGACATTTACACAACCAGGTCAATTCAGAAAACACCATTGCAGGGCACTTGCATCACGATAGGATAGGTGCCTCCATCCGTGTAACTACTTGCGTTTGTGAAATGTTCGACCCATACCTGAACTACGCTTTGGTCTGATTCCCGACGGGATACGTAGGCAGCTCGCCATGGAGCACGACCATTTGGAATTTCGTTGCACACCTATTTTTTTGCAACGCATTTTGTTTTTACCTAAATCCGACACTCTGGTCAAAAGGCTTGTCTTCACACAGGCTTTGACATTCACTTATGGGACGCGTTGCTCTACAAGCTCTGTCAAAGAGGGGCAAACTGTAGACACCCCAATTTTGACCGACCGTCGAATTTAGGGGAGTGTCACCTCCGTATCCGATGATGACAAGGATCGAAAAATTGAAGTATTCCAAGCTCTTCAGAAAATCTCCAAAACGCGATAAAATTTCACAGAAAGAGGAAAAATACCAGGTATTTAGGAGAATTCAGGTATAAAACATGTTTTTTGGAAAGGATCTTCAAAAATAATTTGTTTCAAAAAGAGGGGAGACCTAAAAAGGGAATCTCAGCTAAAAAACGGCACACGGCAGAGGCCGCGGCACTCAGTGAGCGCCGCACGGCAGTCAGAGAATGCCGTTCCGGCACTCACCAAGTGCCGCTTAAAATTTCTGACTGCCATTCACTTTTAAAGTCTGTATTTTGCAGAGCAATACGTATGTATATGCGAATAAGAACAAAAAACTGATAAAGTAAGACTGACAAAAACGCGGCAATCCATTAATTGCCGCGGCACTTGATGAATGCCGCGCGGCAGTCATGAAGTGCCGCAACGGCAGTCACGGACTGCCGCGACAGAGTCTGGAATGCCGCGCTGGGCAGCAGTCTGTCTAATTTCAGAAAGTACACATTGTACCACAAAATGAGAGAATTACACCTGTTTTTTGCTCCGAAATTCACCAAAAAAACCTGTTAATTTTGCCTATAAAAGAGAAGGGATCTTCCCTTGAAAAAGAGACAACAAAAAAAGAGGACCAAGAAAAAATATTGGAGAGGAGAAAACACATACAAAAATATATACTACCACTTCACCAACATTTTCTAGAGTTGAAAGAGAGAAGAGCTTGGAAGATCTTCAAAGGAGAGAAACTTTGAGGATAATTTGGAGGTGATCCTCTAACCATAGATTGTTTTGCATACCCTCTCTTTCCTTTGAAACTCTAATCTAAAAACCTTTTGCTATCTTCTTTGTTTGACAAGTAAACTTAGGAATCTTTGCTTCTAATTCTTCCTTCTATTCCTTTTGTTTAGGTTCTCTTTTTGAGATTCTTGGAGATCTTCAATATCTCTCTTGATCTCTTGGGCATGATCCCTTGAATCCCATGTGAGCCTATGCTTTACATGGAAGTCAAGGTTTGATCATCATTTTTATCTTATAAACAAGTAGATAGATCCAAGTCCATACTCATGACTTAGGTCCTCTAGCTTGATGTTTCATGGGATCTTTTCTATATTCCTTTGAGACTTTTAAGTGTTAGTCATGTCTTCATCTCCAAATGACCATCAAATGATAGGGGAAAGTGGTTTGGAGTCTAAGCCCATTTCCATGGTTTAGATTTTTTTGTCTTGAGATTTCATGAAGTCTATTCATACTTTATTTGAAATCCACAAATATAAAGATCTTTAGTCTCCAATGACCATCAAATGATAGGGTAAAATAGTTTAGTTAAGTCCAACTTCATGGTTTAATAGTTGGGGTTAGCAAATAAGTGTTGAACTTGACAAATAAAAACAGTGAGTTCACAAACTATTTTTGATCAAAGATTTTTAGTTCGAAATCTAACCGTTGAAACCAAGTGAAACCAACGGAAAAGTGTCAATAACACAATGTTCTACCACTGTAATTTTTGTTTTTAGATGGTTTCATGTTTAGAATGGTTTGATCATGAGTTTTGTGAAGCGACAATAATCTGTCCAGAGTTTCAGAATAGTTTCAGAACAGCAACACTCTTTTGAAATAATTAAATCAGAGTTCTAATAACGTGTTTGTGACCCAAAATAATTTTTTCTAAGTAGATTAATGTGTTAGGAAGATACCCTAAAAAAAACTAAGCATTTTGGATTTGTTTGCTATTTTTAAAAAATCAAACAATATCTCTAGACAGAGAATTGTACATCTCTGAGTGATGTCTGGTTATTGTCCTTTTCCCGGAGATCCGACCGTTGAAACTTTGATTTTCTTTTTGATTTGGAAACTAGACTCACAGAGGCATCTTTTGTCCGAAATTCACCAACATCAAACCATGAGAGAAGTTCTTTTTATTTTCTTACATTTCTGGTCTGCTCTCTGCAATTTTCAGATTTTTATGACACATTTGACCAACTTTGTAAATAATGGTCTAAATGACTTTTCTATGACCTAGGGCTTAAACCATGTTTTAATAATGATTAGTTGAGCTTGAATTCAAAGTTTAAGAGTATTTCATAGTTTATCCTTGTCCATGTATATATTTACCCATATGGTTTAACACTTGTAATTAGGACTTATTTGCTTTGGATTTAATTACATTAGGTAGATTTAAGCTAGAAATTTAGGATTGTTATGTCTAACTTTATATCTTGCATATCATGTGAACTAACCCTTTGTTTTGTAGCGCTATTAAGGTATGATTTCTTGAACTCTTATTTAGTTTATTTTAATTTCTCGATTTTACCGATTTTTCAACTTAATGCGCGTCACCTTAGAATTAGGGCTTGCCTTACTTGTATATGTGATTAGAGACCCTTTTTTTAGGACTTTCTTTTGTGTGTATGCATTGCACGTTTAATATCGCTACTGGATCCCAGGTAAGCTCTCTGGTTCCCTATTGCACATCATATTGCTTACTACTTGACATATGTGACTTATGAATGATATTTTTTGTCATTAGCAATTTTACACCCTTTGGACATGCTTTTGTAATGTATATATATATATGTATTAGTTGAAGGCATGCTTAGATTAATAAATTTGATTAAAAGGATGTTGAGTAGAGGCCTATCGTAAGATAGGGTGAGAGAGGGTGTTTTAGTCCGACGGGCTCCTTCCTCTCTCATTCCATAATCCCCGGACCTAGTTAATCTTTGGTTTCACAAAAGATCAGTTTCCTTTAAAAATGGTTTCTTAATTTTCCTTTTAAAATTAAGTGGCGACTCATTTGTTTTTGAAATTGAAATTTAGGAAAGATTTTAAGAAAAGCTGTGGGTAAGTCAACTTGCGATATCCACAGCATCCCAACCCTTGATGCGACACATCACTATAGATCACAAACCCCTCGGTTCTGGATGGTATTATCAGAATAGGTGCTCTCGTCAACCTTGACTTCAACTCCTGAAAACTGTCTTCGCATTCCTTAATCCATTCAAAAATAATACCCTTTCTCATTAACTTTTTCATCGGCAATGAAATCTTTGAGAAGTGTGCAATAAAACGGCGGTAGTATCCCGCTAATCCCAAGAAACTTCGAATTTCAGATACAGAAGTCGGTCTTTGCCAATTTGATACAGCTTCTACTTTGTGAGGATCAACTGATACTCCATTCTTGTCAATTACGTGACCAAGAAAAGTAATACTAGACAACCAAAATTCACATTTCTTGAATTTATCAAATAATCGCTTCTCTTGCAATCTCTGAAGTATCAACCTCAAGTGATTCTCGTGTTCTATCTCACTCGGCGAATAGATAAGAATATCGTCGATGAATACAATCACAAAGTCATCCAAATAATCTTTGAATACTCGATTCATAAGATCCATGAATGCGGCTGGTGCATTGGTAACTCCAAATGGCATAACTAAGAACTCATAGTGTCCATAATGCGTTCTGAAAGCTGTTTTCTCAACATCTTCAGCCTTCACTTTCAACTGATGGTAACCCGATCTCAGGTCTATCTTGGAGAATACTTGTGCTCCACGAAGTTGATCAAATAAGTCATCAATTCTGGGTAAAGGATACTTATTCTTGATTGTCAACTTGTTCAATTCCCGATAATCCACACACATTCTCATCGAACCGTCCTTCTTAACAAACAATACTGGAGCTCCCCACGGCGATACACTAGGTCGAATGAAACCCTTGTCAAGTAACTCTTGTAGTTGAACTTTCAGTTCCTTTAATTCTGCTGGTGCCATTCTATACGGCGCCTTTGATACGGGTCTTGAGTCTGGCATAACCTCAATAGTAAATTCAATTTCCCTCTCAATCAGGACGTCTGGTAAGTCATCAGGAAATACATCTGGATATTCTCGCACTATCGGAATATCCTCTACTATTGATTCAGTCACTGAGACATCAGTCACTGAACATAGAAATCCCTGACATCCCTTTTTCAATAATTTTCCCGCTCGAATAGCTGAAATCAAATACGGCGGCGGTATAACCCCACTCCCTTGGAAACAAAAGCTCCCATGTACCGGTGATCGAAAATTAACCTCTTTCCGTTCACAGTCTATTGTGGCTTGATTAAGAGCTAACTAATCCATCCCCAATATCACATCGAAATGGTTCACCACAATCGGTATAAGGTCTACGGTCATCAACTTCTCACCTAATTTGATCTCACAGTTCTTATAAACAGTAGATGTCATTATCGCTTTACTAAGTGACACAGCAATAGACAATTCATATCCTAACGGTGCCGATTTAACATTCAAATGTTCAACAAAAGCATGCGATACAAATGAATGCGTAGATCCCGAGTCAACAAGTATGCGTGCTAAGTGCGAACATACAAGCACCATACCTGAGACTACTGTCTCGGAAGCAGTCATATCTCCTGGGTTCATCTGATATGCTCTTCCTTGACGTTGTTCCGTCCTTTGTCCCCTGTCATTGGATTGTTTAGGCTTCGACCCACTGGAAGCCATAGAACTAGCTCCTTGCTGAGAATACTTCCTCGGGCAATCCCTGGCTTGGTGCCCAAATACTCCACAATCATAACACTTTCCTTTCATGTCGGGTGTTGAATTAGTACTACCCCCACCTTGGTTCCTGTTCTGAGGTTTGGTCATGAAGCATCGGCCTGTGTGTGGTCGGTTGCAAAGTGAACACAATGGTATGTTACTTGGCATTCTCCTGGAATCACTGAAACTAGAACCAGAGCCTCTTTGAAACGGCCTCTTGAAAGATCCACCTTGGTTCCTATCCCCACTCTCATTGTTTCGTTTACCGTGCTGATTTTGCCTCGACCTTTCCATTCCACTCTCGCCTACTAGCGCCGTTTGTTGTACTGCCGCCACAGTCGAATGTTCATAGGTTTCCACCCTTAGACGAATATTTTCCCGTAAACCCTCTTCAAATTTCCTCGCCCTATCTTCTTCCTCTGGTACAGAACCCTTACCAAATCTCAATAGCGCATTGTACTTGGAAGTATATTCGGTTACAGTCATATCTCCCTGTTTCAAGTTATCAAACTCTCTCTTCTTTGCATTGTAAGCGGCTCGTGGAAAGAATCGGCGATTGAATTCTGCCTTAAACCCTTCCCAAGTAATCGGTGCTCCTTGATCTAGGACATTTACCCACCAGTTCTGGGCTTCACCCCTCAATACATTACTTGCGTTTTCAATCTTCTCTCTCTCTGTCATCGGAATAGATCGAAAAATTCGTTCCATGTCCATGACCCAATGTTCTGCCAATGTTGTATCAGACGTTCCATGAAATTCCATTGGTTTCTTTCGAGCAAATTGTTCAGATACGGACCTTACGCCTCTAGTTTCGGGTGCATGTACTACCGTTATTGGTTCCACTTCGATATGGGGCGTAGAAGGTAGTCGCTCTGCTATATTCCGTATCATTTCTCCCATATTCCCCATCATTTCTGCCATTTCATTCATACGTCGTGTGTGTGGCGACAGATTTCGCTCTTCATCACTCATGGTTACAATCCTGTAGTTCTCAATGCATAAACTCTATGCATGAACAACAATAACAATATCATGTATGTAAAACAACATACATATGCATCAAACATCTCTAATATGTATGGATGCAATTGAAAGCATGTGACAATTCACTCAACACTCCACTCGTCGTCGAACGTTCCCAAAGTTTTGTTACCTCTTGCTCTGATACCAATAAATGTCACGACCCATCCCACTACGCGTGGAAATAGGACACGTGGCACGCCACCAAGGCTCATCCAAATATCATCTAATAATACGCAGCGGAAAGAACTTTAAAACAATCCTGGGTAATTTAAAACTTAGGGAACATTACCCTCTGAGTTTGTAAAATCCATAGAAATCAGAGTTTTAAAAAGTTTTGGCTAAGTGAAAACACATTCAAAAGAATCAATTCAGAAAACAGAGGTTCAGTCGACTGCCCAGTCGACTACTTTTCCATTTATAGAAGCAGTAGCCAAAACTACAGTGGTTCAGTCAACTGATCAAGGGTCCAGTCGACTGCTTCTCCTACTATTCACTTTCAGTGTCTCAATCCTACGAGATCCAGTCGACTGACCCTGGGTCCAGTCGACTGCTCCCCTGCTGGCAGCCCTGTATTGAAATATTAACAACTCAGACTTCTCAAACCCAACAACAAACACAACCAACACCAATTTCAACATTTAAAACATCACTACAGACGTTAAATTACAATATTACAATACTGTGAAACTGATCTATGATTCCATTACAACTTCTTATTACAATTACCAAATCCTTATACAAGTTTAGGATTAAAAACACAAAAACATATACAAGGTGATTCCCCGGCGTTCATCGACCTCACTCATCGCGATTCTTCTTGTCTTTCTTCTTACCTGCAATGGAGTACATCTCCACTGCTCAGCTATATGCTGAGTGTACGAGTCTAACATATGCAATATATGATAAAACATGCTTTTATCTCATAAATCATATCAATAGTCTCTAGGGAGAAAAATACGCATCCATTCGGTAGCGGCAAGTCCAAGCCTTAAACCGCGATACCAATGGCAAGTCCAAGTCTATCAACCATTGTATCCACAAGTGCCATGGCAAGTCCAAGTCTATCAACCATGCACAGTAGCCGTCGCCACTCAAATTCTCAAACATCGAGAAGCTTACTCCGGCATGAATTTGTATAAGACTCCCCTTTGACCCACATAGACAACTCAACGTGCTCGCGTAAATTTAGACATGCTTTTCACAATTTAGAGCGTGCATAATTAACGGGCCTAAAATTAATACATGGATTTTGCCCGGATCTCAATTTCGTCGTTGAAATATAAAACATGTATTTCTCTATATTTCACAAGTTAGAATTTCATACCTCGTGCGATTTCTCCCAAACTTTGAAGGATCGACTAGGAGGCTAATTAATCGTCGGATTTCGAATTTGAGAAAATTCCTACAAGTTTATGCCTGTTTTTCCCAAAAGTCTAGAATTAAGATTTTTATAAAAATTGGCCAAACACGGCCTAAGTAGTATCAAAACGTAGATTTCACCTACACGAGTTCAAATCTTGAATTTGATGAAAATCTGACAGACGAACGGTCGTCGTTTGTCGTCGCAAAGCCCGTGGCAACCAAATCTCCCTTCTCTCTCCTCTCTCTAGATATTTGTGGGTTTTGGATGAGACTGAAATCTCATCCTCATCTATATATAGATAAAAGTTCTGAAAATTACGTTTACCTCCCCACAAGTTTCTCAAACTTCTAATTAGTTCTCGAAACTTCGCGCACATTCCTTTTATGACTTTACGAGTGAAAACTATAAATTTCAAAAGTTTTCGACTAGGTTTCGTTTGGGTCCAAAATAACGTCCAAAAATTATATTCTGTGGAATCTCTACACAACCTACCTTTTTAATTACGTATCACTCACGTTCTCACCACAGTTCTCAAAAATGATAACTAATAGTATCAAAATTACCAGAATTATACTACACAGGTATAATTACTATTCACACCAGATACAGTCAAATAACATTTAATTCATATAAATGCCAT
Source organism: Hydrangea macrophylla (assembly GCA_033977485.1). Taxonomy (NCBI): domain Eukaryota; kingdom Viridiplantae; phylum Streptophyta; class Magnoliopsida; order Cornales; family Hydrangeaceae; genus Hydrangea; species Hydrangea macrophylla. Next base: position 40,545,324 of record CM066990.1, read on the forward strand.
TTACTCATGCTCATGCCATATGAATTGCCATGTTCCCGTGTCCTCACTGACACCTTACCATTGACTCACAGTCAACCCTATCACCATTATCAATTAACATTGATAAACTCTCAAATTACAATTATGCATGATAAAATTATGAATTCTTGGAACGGGTGTGACAGACGACTTACACCAAGACCGAGGATTTGATCGGTGACTTATAGGCTGTGATACATGACTTATACCAAGACCGAGGATTTGATTGGTGACTTATAGGCTGCGATAGACGACTTACACCAAGACCGAGGATTTGATCGGTGACTTATAGGCTGCGATAGACGACTTACACCAAGACCGAGGATTTGATCGGTGACTTATAGGCTACGATAGACGACTTACACCAAGACCGAGCATTTGATCGGTGACTTATAGGCTGCGATAGATGAGTTATACTAAGACCGAGGATTTGATCAGAGCTGGTTTAACCCTAAAAGATTTGCCTTGGGTGCCATACAATCTTGGAGAGATGTTTACGTGCTTCTTCTCTCTTTTTTTTTCTTTCGATAGATTGCTCACTATGGATGGCAGTTCAAGAAATTCGAGTAAGAAGAGGAAGAAGTATGAGCCAGATCACACCACTTTTCCACTCTCGGATTCTCCTTTTGACTTTGGACAAGCTCAGAGGCTTTCCGGTACATCTGATGATTAGCTTATATGGTTTAGAGCTTGATCTGCTGAGGATATTTACATGATTTTGTTCCTTCTGAGAGTATTACTCAATTGCTATTCGATTTTCTGTGCAGAATGTGATCTGACTTCCTGACCTCCATGCTATTACCCTTCTTTTGAAATTTCCAATTCTTGTTGATCCCTCTGAGGAATGTATCTTGCGGATTCCAAGAAGGCAGACTCAAAACTGAAAAGAGACACACATATTTCGTGACTAATTCTACTTTCTTTTATTTGCGCTTTTCTGATTAATTTCGGAAAATAATCATCCCATAATTTTTTTTTTTGTGATTATTCCTTTACGACTGACTTCATGATAATGAAGAACTCTTCTTTTCATGTTTCTTTCCCTCTTAAATCAATTTCAGATTTATGCATGAAGACCATCAGCTCTTATCCTTAAGAATCTTCAGGATGTCCACACTTGGTCCTTATTTGGAAAGCCAGTGAACTTAGAGATATCTTATTTGGCAAACGACAGTTTGCCCCTAGTTTGACAAGGGGCTTGGGAATGCTAGGCAAACAAAGTTTGCCCCTGGTTTGAGGGAGGTGACGTGGCTTCTGGGAAAATGATAATTTACCCCAGGCTTTCAAGGTAGTTTTATGAATTGATTGGGTTTCTTCTTTGAACCGAGGGCCTTGGAAGACCCGCCTACTTATCCCCGAATGGGCATCAGGTCCTATAGTAGTTCAGTCAGGGCCTGAAAGAAGTACAAGGATGATTGTATGAGTGCGATTGTGACTGAACCTTGTAGGCTGCCTACGTATCCCCGAATGGGAATCAGGTCAAAACGTAGTTCATCTACTCTGAAGGTCTTGAAAGAATAAGGCTTTATAAATTTGTGGACTTTTCGAGCCATGTTGCCATTTTGGTCTAGTGAGTGCGTGTCACTTGTGGTAACCCTTGTATAGCATGATTTTTTTTATGACAGTTGATTCATTTCCGTTTTCACTAGCCAGTCAATCCTTATCATCCTCATAGCGCATTGTGCTTTTAATCATACTCTATCATCAACACTCCAAATCTCTCTGTGTTTTTTTTTTTTTACCTAGGCACCCTTTCGGGTTTTCATCCTAGCGAGTTCTTTTTCTTTATCTCTTTTCCTCATTTTTTTTTTTGAATAAAAGCTTATTTAAAACATCTGGCCACTGCTCAGGGACCAATTTTATGGCTTTAAATTGTGAGCTCATCTTTTAGGCTTGGTGTAAGGAGTAATGTTGGATAAGCTTCGGATTATTCTTGGCATATAATTATAGGGCCATGCGAAACATCCTTATATTCTTTAGTAATGAGATCAAGTTTATGCTTTCATCTTTATTGAATGAAATATGGAAAGAATCACTTTTGAGAATCTTCTTCATTTCCTAAGTCAATTGTTAAGGTTTCTTCAATGATTTTGCATGCAGGTTCATTTCCTTTTCCACAGTTATTATAATTATTAAGCGCAATCAAGTAAGCAGAATCAGTCATTTTCATTGATTAGCGTAGATTTAAAGAATTTGGCTCATGCTGGCCATTACAGACTTCCGGGGTAGGGGAATCCTATTACTAGACTCGAGGACCTATTCGCGAATCTCCTGGTTCTGTCTCTCCTTCATTTCTTGGCTTCTCCTTCCTTGCTTTATCTTCCTTTATTTCTTCATTCAGTATTTCTCTCACCTGGTCTTTTCCAATCTTCACTTCCATGACTTCTTTGGATTGCTCTCCTCGATCTTACTGCCTTCTTCATTAAAGAGATTCCTCATAGCCAGGCCATCCAGTGCACAAATCCAATTTTGGACAGACATAGGTTCTGTGGGCACTTGTAGGTATGGATCTTCATAGTCAACAAACTCATGTAAGAAAGAGATCTCAAACCCTTGCTTCAAGTATTTATCTTTGCAGTCCACCAATGGCTCTGGAAATCCACAGTAGGGGAAATCTCCTCCTTTCTTGATGAAATGCTTATGTAACGCTTGTCCTTCTTCTTTATTTTCTCCAAGATCATTCTCTTTCCCTTTTTTCAAATCATTCCCATCTAACCCATGTAGCTCAGCATGATTGACCACTTCTTCAGCATTTCCCTCTTCTTCTCCTTCAGACCACAGACCATCTGTGTCACTGTACACCTCCTCCTCCCAAATGGATTTATCAGTAGGATTGTTTGGATCCCACCAATTGATTTGGAGGATTTCATTGTCCATATCTTCCTCAAATGCTTGTTCCTCTTCTCCTCCTATCAGCCAATCATCTTCCTCGACTGCTATAAGGTATATTCTCTGATCTTCTAGGAACTCATAAGTTTTGACAGCTTGTCCTACTGGCACAATCAATACGGATGGTTCGAAGGCTTCCTTCTCAACATCTAAGGAGTTGATGTTTCGTGGTGGTGGTACAGTATGATGGTTAGGGAGCGGGTTCTGGGTCACATGCGGTCGATCTGCAGGCGGAGGGAAAATGGTCTTGTTATCAATAAAATTTTGTACTTCATGTCTCAGCCTTATGCACCGATCAGTTGTATGGCCATGAGCCTGGTGGAATTCGCAGTAGAGGTTTGCATTGAAGCCTGTTTGGAGGGAATCAGGCATTGGCCTTGGGTCTAACAGCTTTAGATATCCTTTCTCCATCAATCGCTTGAGAGTGGTGGTCAATGAGATCCCTAAATTAGTGAACTGACGAGGTTGTCCCCCCAATCTTGGTCTTGGTGCACTTTCCTTGCTCAAAACATTGACATCTGTCGCTACCTAGTTTCCCATGTTCCCTCCATAAAACGGTCTTCTAGAGCGGTTCCCCTGGGATTCCTCCTTCTTAATCCTTCCATCCTTGATTGCATCCTTGATCCTGGTTCCAATTTCAAATAATTCTGCAAAGGTATAAATGCACTGGTACATGAGTTTCTCCTGATAGATGCTCTGGAGGTTTTTTATCACAATCCAGATTTGTTCCTTCTCTGGAGGCCGTTGAGTCATTTTTACAGCCTTCCCCCTCCATCGCGTCAAGAATTCAGCAAACGACTCTCTATTCTCTTGCGTAGTCGTCTCTAGATCTCTCACAGTTACATCAAGCTCTTGATTGTATTCATATTGAGTGAAAAAAGCCTTCACCACTTCCTCCCATATGCGACTCTTGCTTGGCTCTAATGTGAAATACCAGGATAAAGCTGCCCCAGTCAAAGTTTGCTGAAATAGCATGGCCATCATGGCAGGACTCAGACCACTTGGCTGAAAGGCCCTGATGCACATCCTTATGTGGTTTCTAGGGTTGCCAGAACCATCAAACTTATCTATCTCTGGCATCTTGAAACTAACTGGCAGTTTTTCCCTAGTCCCCTCAAATAAACCTTCTAGCTCTAGCAGATAGCTGTCAACCCCGTTGAATTTGCGGACAACTTTCTCTAGCTTTTCTACCTTCTCCTTCATCTCGATATGCTCTTTCTCAGCTTTCTCCATTTTTTCCTTTTTTGCCCTAGGTATATCAGCTCTAGGTGGTTCTGGATCTTCAAACCATTCATCTTCCATACCCCGAAAAGGTGGAGGATGAGGGTCGATTATCGGTGGATCAATTATCGGCCTCTAACGGTTCAATGTTTCTAACATGGCCATCATTTGGTCCATTCTCTCTTTCAATTGTGCTATTTCTGCAGCATGTTGTTCCTGATCCATTTCTCTTTCTATCTCTGGCTCTCTTCGTACTAACCTTGCACTCGAATCCCTGACCCAAACTATCCTGGCGTTCAATGCTATCTTGCCTACAACCATTTTTTTTTTTATTTTTAATCAATTTTCAAGCAACTTTATTTACTTTTGAAAATGCTTGGTGAAATTCTTATGAATGGCTCATATGTCACACGGATGCAATGTATGTGTGTGTGTGTGGCTATTCTATATGTCAAAGAAAGAAAATTCTAGTCCTAACATATAGATACGTAAGCACATAAAATCCTTACCCATGTCGAGTGCGCTAATTTCTCCTTTCATTTTGATCCTCTTTACCCCTTTAAAGTTTGAAAATTTTAGAATTTTTGAAATTCGTTAGACAACCATTTCCCTAGATGATGGGATCTTTTAAATTCTTTAAGAAGCTGTCCTTTGAAGGCAACAACATTTCTCAACAAAAGATGATTGGGTTAAAACTTTGTTTTTAATATTCATTTGAAAAGCATTTCTTTAATTGCAGAGATTTCTCAAATACAATTCTCAAAATTTTGGATTATATTCCTTACCCAAAAGGTGATTGGGTCAAAATTTGGCTTTGAAGAGCGTTTCTTTAGTTAGTGAAACTTTTCAAAATCTTTCAAGAATTTTGGGTTCCAAGAATTTTGGGTTCTTCCTCCAAAGATGGTTGACTTGAAATTTTAATCAAAAAGTGAACTCTAAAGATTTTTGAAAGAGTGATTGAATACCTTGGAATAAAGATAGCAAAATCTACTTGCTTCCAAAGACGCATTTAAAATTCTTTGGGTAGGAGGATCGCATGATCGGATTGTTGTCGTACTCTTCATGAATTCGGATGCATACAAGGTCAATGATGCTTAGCTAACAAGATATAAGAGATGTAATCTTATAATCAAGATTCAGCATGTTCCCAAATGTCGTGGGACATGAGAAGGAATTGCCAAAAGGTGATTAAAGGGTTACACATCTTTCATCAAGGAAGCATCATCATCATCTCAAATAATCCATTTCGGGCATACAAAACTCCCTAGCACATAATCCTAATCAAGAATTAATTTCCTAAGATCGAAGGGTTCTATAGAAGCTATCATGCAAAGGCCGGGTTTTGGTCAGAAAAGGGACCCTTGACACACACCCGATAGGATGCTTCATATACCAAAACATGGTACGAGATCAAGGGTGATCACACGGCCCCATGATGGCTTGACCGACCGAGTTGCCCCGAGCCTCCAAGGTCATAGTTCTATGCAATCGACTGGCGAGACATGCAAGTGCAATGCAATGGGCACACAAAAATTAATTGATTCGATTAAAAGGATGCTTTCAAGTCTAATCCTCGAGTGAACCCAATATCAGAAATTCTGGTCTGCGAAACCAGAGATTCTAGGTTCGATCCCCAGCAGAGTCACCAGATTGTGGATACCCGGCATTTTGGGGCAACCTTTGTTTTTTTTTTTTTTTAAATAAATTTTCAAATTTCAAATTCAAAGAGTCGCCACTTAATTTTTTTAGGAAAATTAAGAAACCATTTTTAAAACCAAACCGATCTTTTGCGAAACCAAAGATAATCTGGGTCCGGGGATTATGGAATGAAAGGGGAAGGAGCCCGGCAGACTAAAACACCCCCTTTCATCCTCTCGTGATAGGCCTCTACTCATCATCCTATTTAATCGAATTAATAATCTAAGTGTGCCCTCTACTAATACATAGATATAATTATACATATCACAAGCATGTCAAAAGATTCATAAACCACAAAATTCAAATAGCAAGCAAAATGATGTGCAAGTAGGGAACTAAAGAACTTACCCGGGATCCAGCTGCGAATTAAACATGCAATGCATACAAAGAATCGAAATCCTAGAAAAAAATGTCTCTAATCACATATACACATAAGGCAAGACCTAAGCTAAGGTGTCGCGCATGGAGTCGAAAATCAATAAAATCAACAAATGAAATAAACAAGAGAAGAGATGAGAAGTCATACTTCCAAAGCGCTACAAAACAAGGGTTAGTCTACATGCTTCATACAATAATATGATATCAAATAATCAATCCTAAATCTCTAGCTTAGATCTATCAAGCATGGAAAGAATTGACCAAACTATGAATTCCTTTTGATTAGTTTGAGTCATAGCACCTTTATGGATATACAAACCTCAACTAGGAGCCAATGTAATGTCCATATAGGGGTTCTATAATCCCAACATGATCATAAAAAATCCATGTTTATATTAAATTAGGTTCAACTAAGTCCAACTTTATCCAATAACTAGTTTTAATCATAAGCATCAATGTACATGAATGGATGAATGAATATGAACAAGAATGAGAAATGAGTTTATTCACTAATTTGGATCACTTAGCCTCTGGATTTATGCTAAATTATCATTATTCAAAACATGGTTTAGGTTCCAAGACATTAGGAAACCATGTAAGTTAAAATCAATGAGATTAGACAAAACAGTGACTACTTTTCCAAAATTACAGAGAGCAGACCAGATTTTGAAAGATAGAAATACCATACTTCCAACGGTTGGATCTTAATGATCTTTGAATATAATATGCCTCTGTGAGTCTAGTTTATAACCCAAAAAAAAAATTAAGGTTTGAATGGTTAGATCTCTGGGAATATGGAAAACACTAGACATCACTCAGGAATCTGCAACTCTCTATCCAGAGATCTTGTACGATTTTCTAAAAATAGTAAACAAATGAGAAACACTTAGATCTTTTAGGGTATCTTCCTAACACATTAAGGTACTTAGAAAAAATTATTAGAGACCCAGGAAACTCTATTAAGGTTCTGATTTATTAATTTCAAAACGGACTTACTGTTCTGAAATTTTTGACAAAGAGTTGCATGTTTTGAAATCATAAGACCAAACCATCTTAGACATGGAATTTCATCAAAGCAAAAATTACAGAGGTACTTAAATGAGTTATGAATATCCTTCAATTGATCTCATCCAATTCCAATGAACCATGATCCTATAGAAAGTCTTGGATCACAATTGGTTTATGGATTCACTGCACCTTTGTTAGATTAATGTTCATATTTCGAATCAAACTTGATCCATGATTCTAGAGAGAACTAGGATCAAGTATGATTATGATCATTGGAATAAATAATAAAACATGAAGAGATTCATAGATTTAGCCTTAATGGATTCCCATCATGGATCTCACAACAAGAGAATCCTAAGGTCTTACTAAATCTTATAAACTCTTGGATATTCAAGTGCTCTAGATTCCAACAAACAAACTATGAAAACTTACATCTAAATCCTCTCTCAAACATATGATCCTTGAGGAATTTAGAACTATGATATACTATTCTCCGCTCAAATTGATGATCCTTGGAGACTCAATGAGACTTAAATTTACTCAAATCTCCATGGAATATAGTATGGATTCCATAAGATTCCTAAGAGGGAGACCCAAGTCATGAGTTAAGACTTGGATTCAACCAACTACATGTAGAGATGATCATAATCCACTTTAATCCCCATATAAATCATAGGATCATAGGGAACTAGAGGATCAAACTCAAAGAAATCTAATGAGATATTGAAGATCTCATAGGTCTCTTGAGAAAAATATAAACAAAAGAAAGGAAATCAAAGTTTATCTACAAAATTCAAGTCAAAACTCTTTTATTCATAAATCCAAAGCTCTATTATGGATCCAAATTAATGAAACATTATGAAATTCAATCACAAGCTCTAAGTGGTGTGTGATGAAATGGGGTAGGAGGAGAGGTTTTGAAAATGTGTAAAGTTCCTAGAACTATGAACTTGTGATTGAATTCACCTAATTCTACCAAGGATTGAGAGGTTACCTCTATGACCTCAAGGATTTCTTCAATTTCTTGGGAAGCTCTTCAAAAAATCTTCAAATTCTTCTTCAATTCTTCAAAAAAAACTCTATCTTCTTCCTCTCAATTCTCTCTAATGTATGTATATAACTCCTGTATTTCTCTCTCGTCATTCAAGTCCCTCAAAATGAAGATGAAGGTTTTGTTTATATAGACCACCAACTCAAGGTTAAATGGGTAAATTCGGGTGAAAACCCATATGCAAAGTTTTCTTCTAGAACATGTGAGAAAAATAGTCTGTTACAGTTCGCGGCACTCGATGGCTGCCGGTGGCATTCACTGAATGCCAGGCGCCACTCAGTAAGTACCAGTGCGGCACTTAGTGAGTGCCGCCGGCTTTCCCGCGTGCCGGGGCTAACAAAATTTTGCCCTCTTTTTAATTTTCAAAACATACATTACCACAATCTTAATTATTAGCAAAGTATATACTAATGTACTTATTTTTGTAGTGTACTTTATTAAGATACACCTATATACATGGTATATACTATCATTTTAGTTCTTTCTTTTTTTTCTTTTTTCTCTTTTCTTTTGAAAACTTCTTTTCCTCTTTTCTTTTGAAAACTTCTTTTATATTATATCTCTTCTTTGAATGAATTTTTAGACTGATTTCCTCACATGTTCTTCAACGTTCGGGTTTCCCCCAAGTACCCAATTTCCCTCTCTCTCTCTCTCTCTTATTTTGATTTTTGAATTTTGTTTTGAAGAATCTTTGAAGGATTTAGAATTTTCTGGAAAACCTTCAAATTTTACCGGTCATTGTCATCATCGGTCTTTTAGAGGTAACCAATCCCTGGATTTGACGTTTGGTCAAAATTGGGGTGTCTACAATCCTAGAGTTTGCTTTCGCCGATTGGAAGCTGAGTCTGGATCGTCTTGATTTAGAGGTGAGGAGGGCCCGCGAGCAGGCCCAGGCACGTCGACAGTAGGTACCACAGCGTCCCCCTCCCCCTAAGGATACCCCGTACGCATGGACCTATGGGGGACGTCTGTGCATTCCGTGGAGAGACCTTGCAGTTCCAGTCCTATATGAGCTCATATTTCCAGCTGGCCCATCCGGACCAGTTGGACGACATTCTAGCTCAGGGCGAGGTTGCTTACCAATCTGCTTTTTTGAGACCGACGCAGCAGGTGGCCGAGGAGCAGGGAGAGGTGCAGGGCGAGGAAGAGGAGGATGGTGACGCGGGCGGAGATGATGGAGGTGATGGGAGCGATGGAGATGGCGATGGTGCCAAGACTACAGCCCAGGGGAGTACAGGTTTGGAGTTGGTGCTACTGGAGGGCGGGGATGATTAGACTAATTTTGGAGGGGTGACAGACTTTATTTTTCATTTTTCTTGTATTTGGATGGGTAGGTGTATTCAGACATTTGCAGACATTGGCTTGCATATTATTTATTTCTTTGCGTTTGTACTTCATTTTCTTTTTTCTGGTTATTATTAGGATTGTGATGTACCCGGCCTCGACCGATTAGTTTATTTTCTGTCTTTCTTTTCATTTTGTTGTTTGGGTTTGTAATTAATTTTAGTTCTGCATTTTTTTTTTATTTTATGGATTGTTCGATTCTTGCTGCTTCTGGTTAGTCACAACATTAACGTTGCTATTAATTAGTTATGCTTCCATTTTCATGCTTGACTATATAATGTTTTCATCTATTCATTTGGGCAATTGTCATTGACTTAATCATGTACGGCAATTCTAACTCACATTGCACTACAACAGGAATCTCTTAGGTTCAGGTTTGGGGGTAGTTATGTCTCTAGTTAATTCCAAACTAAATTGCCGAGGTTTCAATATTGAATTCATTAATGCTATACACTCAAGCAACTAGTGACGTTAATTATATTTCTTCTAATAACTTCTTCTAATAAAGTTCAATTGTGGCTGATTTTTGGTTTCAGGTTTATAGTTTTCAGATATCTGAATAGTTACCTCGACCCTCATATCTCATTTCATCCTCATATTATGGACCACCCTATTTCCCCTCCTACTTTATCTGATAGGTCTTCGAGTGTGTCGTGTCATTATTCAGACTCTAGTTCTTCCACTTCTGATACCATACCGAGTCCTAGGGTAGCCAAGTCTGACGGTCCAGTCGGTCGTCCCGGCTGGTGCCGTTGTCATCCTCGTATCCCCATTCATATCCATTCTGATTCTTCGGACGAGGATGACCTTTTCGGCGATGACCCTACCGTTATAAACGACCATTATGGCACTCCACCCACCACTTCTAAATCGTCTTCTTCATCCGATTCGGCCGAGTCCTCGTCCGATGACGATGAGTCCTATGACGATGATAGTGTTATTTCAGGTCTCGCTACTATTTCATTGACTGACCCTATATCGCCTGATGTACCTACACCTGAGGTTACCTATCCCTATAGGGACCTCCCTGATTATGTGTCGGACGTTGTTCGACAACGTCCAGGTCACCCTGATTGGTCACCTGAGGATGTTGCCTCGATCTTTGCGCCTTATTCTGGTCCTGAGGATGATGTGGTTGATTTGGGTCTGGGTATTATTGAGGAGACTGAGGTGGCCATGGTTCCGGAGATTACTGTTGAGGATGATTTTGATGAGATGGGACCGCCTTTTGATCCTACTACGCATCCGGAGTGGGAGCTGGTTGATTGGTACTTCCGTTCTGGCAGGCTACCCCCTTCAGACGTGTTTCGTGGTGTAGATGTCCTGGTTATCTTTTATGAGGACTACATCCATGTCATTGTCATGTTCCCACCTGCATAGGGACATGCGGTGATTTGATTTGGGGGAGTATATGGATATTCGTTCATTTTAGTTTAGTTGTAGTTATTTTATTTTTTGCAAGAACATTTTATTTTTGTTTCTGAATATTTTTTTAATAGTTCAGAACTTTTTGTTAGTTCGTTATTTTGCTTATTTCGTTCATTCGTTATTTCTTTTATTTGTTGTAAAAACAAAATAATAAGAAAAATGAAAACTCCTAAAATTAAAAAGAATAATAACATTTGATTCTTGTAGTTTTAATAATAAATAAAATACACTTTTCTTTTCTTAAGTTTTCTTAATATTGTTCAATATTGCATTAATTCTTATTGTAATTAGATTTCATTGAAATTTTGAGATTAGGAGAGTAGGTAATCCGATGTCTACCGAAGCTATGAAGGTATGTTTTGAAACTATATATCCTTAGAATCATTGTTTTATATCTTATACTTGCATATCTTTTCGCACGGCACGTAGTCATGTGGATACATGTTGATGATGAATTATAATATAATTTGGATTTCTAGATAGTAATATTGTGGAGATTAAACCCGGTGAGCTTTTGAGCCTTTCGTCTTTCGTTTTTTTATGAGGGTTTTTTTTCAAATACTTTTATCGAATCTCATTTACATAGCGCATTATTTCGTTGATTAGTCTCAATTTTATTTATTTTGATTGAAAGTCGAGTTAGCATTGTAACCAACCATGTTAAAAAAAAAAATCTACTTCCTTTGATATCATAACATTGAAGAATCATGTGACTCTAGAAAATGATATTAGGCCATCTGTTTTAATAAACCCTTTTGACCTTTGGCCTACCCAATTCGAATATTTTATATCCTTTGTTAACCCTTTTGAGCCTTTTAGTAAGCCTTTCATTTGTTCACCTATTACCCTACCTACTCCAATATGGAGTTCGCCATTAAAGAAAAATATTATCTAACCCACGTTCAAGAGTAGTTGAAGAATAATTTTACATAAAGAAATCGGGCTAATAATGACTCATGTAGAGTGGAGGATAGAGTAGAAAAGTTATTAAAAAAAAGAGAAAAATAGATATAAAAAAAAACAGCTATTGACAAAGGATTGATTGAAAAAAAAGGGAATCTCTTGAAAGAAAAAAAAAAGAGAGGAGAAATATGAAGTGAAAAAAGAAGAAGAATGGAAAAATAAATAGTCGTAGTAAAGCCCATGTGTTACAAATATTACGACTATTCCTATCTACTTAAGGACTTTTTGAATCCCTTTTACCTTTCTTTTCTTAGCTATAACCCTTGACCAACATTACAACCCTTGTAAAGTCCTAGTTGATTCTAGAGAAACATGATTTGCATATGGACCTGATAGAAAAGTGAATAAAAGCATGGTAGTAGTAATATTTACTTGACGATCGATATCTATTCATGAGACTATTTTTCAGTCGTGTCCTTCGTTGTTCTGTGTCATATGCAAGATTTATTTTCTTTGTACATAATTCTCCCTCGCATATATTCGAATGCTTACACCTATTATTGAGTGATTTTATTTTAGAGTGTAATTAACAACGTGAGATTTGTAGTCGAAGCATCACTAGTAGCTGTCCAATTTATATTCCAAGTTCATAATCGCCGTGTATCCACTTGATTACTATTCTCTCACATGCGAGTCTTCGATATTTTCTCTTGATTCTGTTGATATAGGTTTTCGGATTATTTTCATGATGTAGGGAGACGAATGATTATCTACTCTTGATACTTTAAAGTTTTATTTGAATTTTGTTTATAGAGGAAGGATGTGACATTGAAATTTTTTATAAAATTTTTTTAAAAAAAAATATATATATATAATTTTTTTTTTACAAGTTAATAAAGATGGTTGTGGGTGACTTGTTGACGAGAACCCTCACGAGACTTCACTCGTCCGACTAGGGACACCTAGAGGTTTAAAAGGCTTGTTGCACAGGTTAAGTGCAACCGTCATTCATACGAAAATGGATTAGAAAGTTTATTGTTAGTAGTTTCATCTTTCTTTTCTTTTTGCTCGAGGACTAGCAAAATGTAAGCTTGGGGATGTGATCGAGAGAGAACAAATCCTAATTATACGCCTTAATTCGCATTTGTTAGTTGTTTTTATCCTATTTTTGTATAATTTTACTTTGTTTTCCACTTTCTGTCAGGTTTTAGGAGAAAATAATGATTTTCGGTTAAATGGGGTGCAAAATCAGGAAGAAAGAAGCAGAAAAAGCCACTTCGCGCGAGCGGCCCACTCGCGCGAGAATCCAGAACATAGCTCGCGCGGCCCGCTCGCGCGACCTCCTATTTTACGCGCTCGAGCGGCCCGCTCGCGCGATCCGTACGAAAAAATATAAAACGCATATTTTGAAGACCTGAAGACCCCTACGTGGACGAAATTGTCCAATTACGTCCCGAATGCAATTTTAAGCAGTTTTAGTGAGATTAGGTTTAGGAAAGCCCTCCTAATCTCTCTATAACTATATATATCTCATTCTAAATCAAAGGAGGGGGGGACACATTCATTCACACACTACTTTGGAAGGCAAGAGGAAGGAGAAGAGCAAGCTTGAAGGTCTCTAATGGCTACCATCAACTCAATCTTCATGCTTTCATCCACCATGTGCAACTAAACTCCTAATCTAGGGTTTCAAGGAAACCCTAGCTATGTAAAGGGGGAATTCTATGCTTTCTTATTTTAGGATTTTATGTATTGGATAGTGATTGTATGTTGGTGGATTATTTATATATAATCAATTTTTAATGATAATAAACAAGAGTATTTTGGATCTATTCTTGTCTTAGATTTTTCCTTATGCTTATTGAACTTAATAGTCCTTGATTTCTGTGATTGATAGGAGTGTTTACATACAATAGAGCTTAAGTGATTGTGATATTTACATCTTTTATAATCCATGCTTAGGAAAGATGAGTTATACTACACCCTAGTTATAGGTAGATAATTCATGTGAACCGTAGATGGATTATGCTTATATTAAACTAATGATACCTTCTTGTTGATATTATTGGGCTTGTAGCTACAATAGATCGTGACTATCCAAACCTAGAACTTAGAATATGAAGTCTAGACCCCCGATGCATAGTTGGTGGTGGATTTGTAATCCTAGATCTCATCTACTCATATTTAAATCAATCTTCAATTTGGCATACTAGTTTACTTAGATTTAATTTTAGAATTTATTTCCATAATTCCATACTTTAATTCCGTAGTAATAATCGAATCATCAATCAATCAAACTTTCGTTTTTCTTATACCTAAATAGATTAGATTTCATTAATTAAAGGATAAAAATTAACAATCTCTGTGGGTTCAACCTTTACTTCCACACTGTAAATCTTTTGAAAGTAAAGCATAAGTTAAGCATACTTTTATATCTTGATTTTGACTAGATCAATATGGATGGAACAGTGCTTGTCAGGTTAATTAATGGTCAATATTTGAAATCCTATTATCCTATAGTGTGGGAGACCATCAATCTTGAATAGAAACCAAATCCTGGCGTAGAGTACGAACCATTTAATTATGAGCCTGAGATGGAAGTTTGATTAAAATCATCATTGTATTAATAAGGCTGAGCACAGCTTACTTACAAGATGAATAAATAATTTAAAAGAAAAAAATATACAAGCATCAAAAGGAGTCAGCCTCTAGGCCAACCCAAAATTCCTAAGGTCCTCCCAAGTCTTTGCTGCCGTAGCTCAGTCTTGTTTGGCTTTTTCCAACTTTTGAGTCCAAGTCCGAGAGATGGGAATGCTGGCTTGTAATTGCTCACTGCATTTCTGGGCATCTCTGCCGAGTTGGGCCAGGACTCCGTCGATCTTCACCAGAGCCGCGTCATTAACCACCACCTTGACCTCGTATTGTACTAGCTAGGCTTTGAGTGTTGCAATGCGATTTTGAAGCCAGGCATCTCGGACAATCACTTGAGCTCGAGAGGCCTTCCCAGCTTCATACTTGATTTTTGCAGCCTGGAGGAACTGCGTGGCCTTCTGACGAGCACCAAGATGAATTTTGGCCTCAGCTTGAACCGACGAGGCCGAACGCTCCAGGAGATGGCAACTAGGGAGTCTTTTTTGTATTTCTCATATTAGCAGGAGTTGCCCATCTGTTGAAGAACGATCGACCAGGAGCGCATTCAAGGCGGCGTCTACGTCAGCAATAGGTGGAAGACCAGGAAGGTCCTGATCAGCTAGCCCAAGGAAGAGGTCTTTCAACCTTTGAATTCTCAAAGTAGACATTGATTCAAGCTCAAGAGGACCCAGGTCGAATGCATTTAGGTCCAGGCCATTGAAGAAGTCATCAAAGGGGATGTATGGCTCTGGACCTATGGGAACAGCCTGTTCAAAACATTGGGGGTTAAAAGAGGATAAAGTATTCATGAATGAGATTAGAAAGTGAGGCTGCAATAACTGGGCATGAGAGGATAGTGAGGCCGAGATATCTTGACGAACGTCTGCCTCACCACTTGGCTTAGAAGTGGATGGTTGAGATAGCTGCTGACTGGGTTCGGGAGAGGGAGCAGTAATGGTTTCCACCATTGGATCCAGAAGCACCTAGACATGATGCACCTAGGGCAGGAAGGGAGAAGATGGAGAAAGCTGAGAAAGAACGAATCGAGATGAAGGAAAAGGTGGAAAAGTTAGAAAAAGTCGTCCGCAAGTCCAATGGGGTTGATAGCTATCTGCTAGAATTAGAGGGATTGTTTGAGGGAGCTCAAGAAAAATTGCCAGTCAGTTTCAAGATGCCTGAGATCGATAAGTTTGATGGCTCTGGCAACCCTAGAAACCACGTGAGGATGTGCATCGGGGCCTTTCAGCCAAGTGGTCTGAGTTCTGCCATGATGGCCATGCTATTTCAGCAAACTTTGACTGGGGCAGCTTTATCCTGGTATTTCACATTAGAGCCAAGTAAGAGTCACATATGGGAAGAAGTGGTGAAGGCTTTTGTCACCCAGTATGAATACAATCAAGAGCTTGATGTAACTGTGAGAGATCTAGAGACGACTATGCAAGAGAATAGAGAGTCGTTTGCTGAATTCTTGACGCGATGGAGGGGGAAGGCTGCAAAATGACCCAACGGCCATCAGAGAAGGAACAGATCCAGATTATAATCAAAAACCTCCAGAGCATCTATCAGGAGAAACTCATGTACCAGTGCATTCATACCTTTGAATTATTTGAAATTGGAACTAGGATCGAGGACGCAATCAAGGATGGAAGGATTAAGAAGGAGGAATCTCAGGGGAACCGCTCTAGAAGACCATTTTATGGAGGGAACACGGGAAACCAGGTAGCGACTGATGTCAATGTTTTGAGCAAGGAGGGTGTACCAAGACCGAGATTGGGGGGACAACCTCGTCAGTTTACTGATTTAGGGATCTCATTGACCACTACTCTCAAGCGATTGATGGAAAAGGGATATCTAAAGCCGATGGATCCAAAGCCAATGCCTGATCCACTCCCGCCAGGCTTCAATACAAACCTCTATTGTGAGTTTCATCAAACTCACGGCCACACAACTGACCGATGTATGAGGTTAAGGCATGAAGTGCAAGATTTGATCGATAATAAGACCATTTCCCCTCCGCCTGCAGCTCGACCTCATGTGACCCGGAACCCGCTCCCTAATCATCATGCTGTACCACCACCGCAGAACATTAATCTCTTAGATGTTGGGAAGGAAGTCTTTGATCCGTCTGTGTTGATCGTACCAGTAGAACAAGCTACCAAAGCTTATGAATTCCCAGAAGATCAGAGGATATGCCTTATAGTAGTCGAGGAAGAGGGTTGGCTTATTGGAGGAGAAGAAGAACAAGCATTTGAGGAAGATATGGACAATGAAATCATCCAAATCAATTGGTGGGATCCAAACAATCCTACTAATAACTCCATTTGGGATGATGAGGTGTACAATGACACAAACGGTCCGTGGTCTGAAGGAGAAGAAGAGGGAAATACTGAGGAAGTGATCAAACATGCTGAGGGGAACGATTCGAAAAAAGGGAAAGAGAAGGATCTTGAGGAAAATAAAGAAGAAGGTCAAGCATTACATAAACACTTCATCAAGAAAGGAGGAGATTTCCCCTACTGTGGCTTTTCAGAGCCATGGGTGGACTGTAAAGATAAGTACTTGGAGCAAGGGTTTGAGATCTCTTTCTCACATGAATTCGCTGACTATGAAAATCCATACCTACAAGCGCCCACAGAACCTATGTCTGTCCAAGATTGGATTTGTGCACTGGATGGCCTGGCCATGAGGAATCTCTTTCATGAAGAAGGCAGTAAGACCGAGGAGAGCGGTCTAAAGAAGATCATGGAAATGAAGATTAGGAAAGAACAGATGGGAGAAGTGTTGGAGGAAGAGATCAAAGGAAATAAGGGAAAGGAAGAAAAGTCAGGAAAAGAAGAAGAAACAGAACCAGGTGATTTGCCAATAGGTCCTTGAGTCTAGTGAAAGAATTCCCCTACCCCGGAAGTCTGTAATGGCCAAGTATGAGCCAAACTTTTTAATTTTCTGTTATCAATGAAAGTGACTGATTCTGCTTACTTGATTGTGCTTAAATAAATATAATAACTGTGAAAATAAAAAATGAACCTGCATGCAAAATCATTGAGGAAACTTTGGCAATTGACTTAGGAAATGAAGAAGATTCTCAAAGTAATTCTTTCTTTCTCTTTTCACTCAATAAAGATAAAAGCATAAAATTGATCTCATTGCTAAAAGAATAGAAGGATGTTTTGCATGGTCCTACAATGATAAGCCAGGAATAAATCCAGAGATTGTCCAACATCCCCCTTATGCCAATCCTAAAAGGTGAGCTCACAATCCAAAGCCATAAATTTGGTCCTTGATGGTAGCCAGATATTTTAAATGAACTTCTTCAAAAAAAAAAAAAAAAAAAGGAGCTCGCTAGGATGAAAACCCGAAAGGGCACCTAGGCAAAAGGTAGAGCACAAAAAAGGGAGAAAGTAAAGAGAGAGGAAAAAAAAAGTAGCTCGCTAGGATGAAAACCCGAAAGGGCGCCTAGGCAAAAGTTAGAGCCAAAAAATATATATATATATATATATATGTATAGGATTCGTGTTGATTTCAAAATCCGAATCCTAGCCAGTCAAAATCATGAAGAGAGTAAGAGATAGTGAGATAGAGAAAAGAAAGGAAGAAGAAAAGAAAAGGCAAAGAATAAATAAGATTGAGAATCCTTGGGTGCTTCAAAGTACATCATTGGCACACGAATTATCCCAATGCTCTGTTTTGTTCTAAACAAAGAAAAGAAATTGGAAATGAAAAAGGGAGATTTGAAAGTATCAATTAGTCTCAAAATTTTGTGAGAGGCTCAATGTCTAAAAGAGCCTAAGACAATGCAGAAATATCTTTGAGAAAGATAAAGAGTAATTTGGAGGGCTGATATTACTTTGTGAGTATGATAGAGTATGATTAAAACACGATGTATTATGAGAATTGTAGAGATTGACTGGTTAGTGATAAGGTGAAAAGAATCAACCACCACAACGCAAAAAAAAGGGGGAAGAAGAAAATAAAAAAAAAAAAAGAGAAGAAAAAAAAAGAATGCAAAAAAGGAGAAGTAGTTCATGTTCTCATCATCTTGTTCGAAAGCTGCCACAAGGAATCCGTTTCAGAAATTATACCCAGGAAGGGCACTCATTGAACCCAAATGAAAACATGGCTCGAAAAGCCCACCAATTCTTGAAGCCTTATTCTTTCAAGACCTCCAGAGTCGATGAACTACGTTTTGACCTGATTCCCATTCGGGGATACGTAGGTAGCCTGCAAGGTTCGGTCACAATCGCATACAGAGTCAATCATTACACTTCTTTCAGGCCTCGACCAAACTACTATAGGAACTGATGCCCATTCGGGGATAAGTAGGCGGGTCTCCTAAGGCCCTCGGTCCAAAGAAGAAACCCAACCAATTCATGAAATTACCTTCGCTTGCCCAGAGGCCGCGTCACCTCCCTCAAACCAGGGGCAAACTTCGTTTGCCCAGCACTTCCAAGCCCCCTGTCAAACTAGGGGCAAACTGTCGTTTGCCAAATAAGATATCTCTGGATTTACTGGCTTTCCAAATAAGGATCAAGTTTGGATATCCTGAAAGTTCTTGAGGTTAAAAGTTAAAGTTTTCATGCACAAATCTGAAATTGATTTAAGATGGAAAGAAACATTGAAAAGAAGAATTCCTCATTACCTTAAAGTCAATTGTAAAGGAAGATACAATGAAAGAAAACTATGGGATGATGATTCTCTAAAAAATAATAATCAAAAAAGCGCAAAGAAAAGAAAGCAGAATTGGTCAAAATTTTGAAAAATTGTGTGTGTCTCAACTCAGTTTGAGTCTACCCTCCTGAAAACCGAAAGATACATTCCTCAGATGGATCCGTAAGAAGTGGAAATTTCAAAAGAAGGGTAATAGCATGAAGGGCAGGAAGTCAGATACTGCCCCGCCAAGGAAAGGGCGAGTAACATCTTCAGAGATAACAAAATCAAGTGAATATCCTCAGTAGATCAAGATGTACCAAAAAGCCTTTGAACTTGTCCATAGTCAAAAGGGGAATCCGTGAGTAGAAAAGTGGGGTTGTCGTAAGGAACTGGCTCGTACTTCTTCCTCTCCTTGCTTGAATCACCTAAAACTGTTGTCCATAGCAAACAATCTATCAAGAAAAGAAAATGATGAATCTAGAATAAGAAGCACATGAAACATATCTTGAGCTAGAATAGTCCCAAGGTAAATCTTTTGAGGCTGGACCAGCTCCGATCTAATCCTCGGTCTTGGCATAAGTCGTCTATCGCAGCCTATGTGTCACCAACCAAAGCAAAAAAATATGCATAATCTAGATCTTTGAAATAGAAAATGAGTTTTCGAATCTGCGAGACTCTCGATCTTTGAAATAGAAAATGAATTTTTGAGTCTGCGCGACTCCAAATCTTTGAAAATAGGAAATGAATTTTCGAGTCTGCGCGACTCCAAATCTTTGAAAAATAGAAAAGTGAATTTTCTAGTCCGTGCGACTCCAGTTCTTTTTGAAAATAGAAAACGGATTGTTAAGTCCACATGACTATTCCGAAAGGAGAAAAAGAAAGGGGATTTACCCTAGCAATGCCAAGCTTCTTTTCTGCTATTTGGGGTCATTGAATTAGGAGCGATTCTGACTTTTCTGCGATCATTGGGGTCATTGAATCAGGAGCGATTCTGACTTTTCTGCGATCATTGGGGTCATTGAATCTAGAGCGATTTTGATTTTTTCTGCGATCATTGGGGTCATTGAATCGGAAGCGATTCTGACTTTTCTGCCATCATTGGGGTCATTGAATCAGGAGCGATTCTGACTTTTCTGCGATCATTGGGGTCATTGAATCGGAAGCAATTCTGACTTTTCTGCGATCATTGGGGTCATTGAATCGGAAGCGATTCTGACTTTTCTGCGATCATTGGGGTCATTGAATCGGGAGCGATTCTGACTTTTCTGTGATCATTGGGGTCATTGAATCAGGAGCGATTCTGACTTTTCTGCGATCATTGGGGTCATTGAATTGGGAGCGATTCTGAGTTTTCTGCGATCATTGGGGTCATCGAATCGGGAGCGATTCTGACTTTTCTGCGATCATTGGGGTCATTGAATCTAGAGCGATTCTGACTTTTTCTTCGATCATTGGGGTCATTGAATCAGGAGCGATTCTAACTTTTCTGCGATCATTGGGGTCATTGAATCGGGAGCGATTCTGACTTTTCTGCGATCATTGGGGTCATTGAATCGGGAGCGATTCTGACTTTTTTGCGATCATTGGGGTCATTGAATCTGGAGCAATTCTGACTTTTTTTCTGCGATCTTTGGGGTCATTGAATCGGGAGCGATTCTGACTTTTCTGCTGTTTGGGGTCATTGAATCTGGAGCGATTCTGACTTTTCTGCGATCTTTGGGGTCATTGAATCTGGAGTGATTCTGACTTTTCTGCTATCTGGGGTCATCGAATCTGGAGCGATTCTGACTTTTCTGCAAAAACATCTCATTTCTTGAAAGACATCAGAGTATAAGGCGCGAAGCGCATCTTAGTCTTTTTCAAAAGCATGGTTCCTGATTCGACACCGGAGTTTTGGCGTGAAGCGCATCTCAGTTGATCAGATGATCCTCATAAGACACCGGAGTATAAGACGCGAAACGCATCTCAGTCTTTTAACACGCTTCATGATTCGGTACCGGAGTATAAGACGCAAAGCGCATCTCAGCCAATCGTTATTCTCATAAAAAAAATGGCAATCGTGACTTTCCTAGGACAGGACATCATCAGCATAGAAGGATTTCAAGACAAAGGTACGTTTTGCTAACTCTAAGGAGTAGCCTTGTCCTAAGTCATTGAACCTAAAAACATAGAGCATAAATTTGCTTGAGCACGTGCATCACGATAGGATAGGTGCATTCATCTGTGTGACTACCTGCGCTTGCGTTTCGTCGTCCCGTGCCCGAACTACGTCTTGGTTTGATTCCCGATGGGATACGTAGGCAGCTCACCCTTGAGCACGACCAGCATCTTGGCTCTCCGCGCACCCGATTTTGCAACGCACTTTTTGTTTTTACCTAGATTCGACTGTTTGGTCAAAGGCTTGTCTTTCACACAGGCTTTGACATTCATTTGGGATACGCGTTGCTTCACAAACTCTGTCAAAGAGGGGCAAACTGTAGACACCCCGATTTTGACCAAACATCAAATCTAGGGATTGGTTACCTCTCAAAGACCGATGATGACGATGACCAGTGACATTCGAAGATCTTCCAGAAAATTCAAAATGATTCTTCAAGATAAATTTCAAAATTAATAATAATAAAAAAGAGAGAGGGTATGGGTATTCGGGAGAAACCCGAACATTGAAGGACACATGAGGAAATCAGTCTGAAAATTTGCTCAATATACATATAAAAAGGTTTTGAAAGAAAGTATAAAATGAAAATGATAAAAAGGAGTTTTAAATAAAGGAAAATTGTCTCTTGAAAAAAAAAATAATAATAATAATAAGAAGAAAAGCATAGTATATTGAAGAATATACCATGCACATGGGTGCATACCACCCACATGGGTGCATTTTAGCACAAATATACATGAATATATAAAGATAACTCACAAAAATTAAGTTTAGATTAATTTTCCTTTCGAAAATTTAAAAAAAAGGAGCAAATTCAGTAAGCTCCGGCACCCGGAAAACCCGGCGGCACTCACTGAGTGCCGCGCCGGCACTCACGGGTTGCCGCCCGGCATTCAGTGAATGCCGCCCGGCACTAAGTGAGTGCCGCCGGATTCCATCGTTTGTCGCGCGCTGTAACATACTGCTTTTCTCACATGTTCTAGAAGAAAACTATGCACATGGGTTTCCACCCGAATTTACCCATTTAACCTTGAATTGGTGGTCTATATAAAAAAAACTTTCATCTTCATTTTGATATACTTGAATGAACACACACACATATACTTGAATCTAGAGAGAGAGATACAAAATCATATAGAGAGAATTGAAAAGAAAAGAGGAGTTTTCTTGAAGAATTTGAAGAATTTTAAGAAGATCTTGAAGATTTTGGAAGAACTTCACAAAGATAGAAGAAATCCTTGAGGTCATAGAGGTAACCTCTCAATCACTTTGTGGAATTAAGTAATTCAATCACAAATTCGTAGATCTAGGAACTTTACACATTTTCAAAACCTCTCTTCTTACCTCATTTCATCACACACCACCAAGAATTTGTGATTGAATCTCATGATAATTTACTAATTTGGATCTAAATGAGCTTTGGATTTAAATGAATGGGTTGGTTTCAAGGTGTTTGTTCTTTTGATTTTTCTTAAGTAAACTTTGATTTCTAAATTCCAATTTTCCTTTGAAGATTCATAAATTTTCATGTAAATTTTCCATTGAGTATTTCTTTTTATTTGGTTGATCCTTTGATCTCCTATGATCTTATGACTCATATGGAGTTTAAAGTCGATCATGGTTATATCTACACATAATTGGTGAGATTCAAGTCTTAACCCATGACTTGGACCTCCTCATTAAGAATCTTATGGAATTCTTACTATATTCCAATGAGGTTTGAGTAGATTTAAACTTCATTTAATCTCCAAGGACCATTAACTTGAGAGGAGAATAAGTTGACTCTATATTCTTCCATGATCATGTATTTGAGAGAAGAATTGGATGTAGATTTTCATAGTCTATATTTAAAATAAGTAAGACCTTAGGATTTTCTTGATAGATCTCCAACTATGAGATCCATGATAAGAATCCATCAAGGTTAAATCTATGAACATCTTCCGATGTCATTAATTTGTCCCAATAATCACAACCATGCTTGGTTCTAGTCCTTTGTAGGATCATGGATCAAGTTGGTTTTAAGGTATGAACATTAATTCAACAATGGTGCAGTGAATCCATAAACCAATTGTGATCAAAGATTTTCTATAGGATCATGGTTCATTGGAATTGGATGAGACCAATTGGAGGATGTTCATAACTCATTTAAATACCTCTGTAATTTTTGTTTTGATGGAATTCCATGTCTAAGATGGTTTAGTCTTATGATTTCAAAACATGCAACTCTCTATCCAAAATTTCAGAACAGTAAGTCCATTTTGAAATTAATAAATCAGAACCTTAATAGAGTTTCCCGGGTCTCTAATAATTCTTTCTAAGTACCTTAATGTGTTAGGAAGATACCCTAAAAAGATCTAAGTGTTTCTCATCTTTTTACTATTTTTAGAAAATCGTACAAGATCTCTGGACAGAGAGTTGCAAATTCCTGAGTGATGTCTAGTATTTTCTCTATTCCCAGAGATCTAACCGTTCAAACCTTGATTCTCTTTTTGGGTTAGAAACTAGACTCACTGAGGCATATCATATCAAAAAATCATTAAGATCCAACCGTTGGAACTATGGTTTTTCTAGCTTTGAAAGTCTGGTCTGCTCTCTGTAATTCATAAAAACTGCTACTGTTTTTGTCTAATCTTATTTATTTTAACTCAAATGGTTTCCAAATGTCTTGGAACCCAAATCATGTTTTGAATAATGATAATTTAGTTTAAATCCAGAGGTTAAGTGATCCAAATTAGTGAATAAATTCATATCTCATTCTTGTTTACGATCATGCATTCATTCATGTATATTCATACTTGTAATTAGGGTCTAGCTCTAGGTTGTTTTGCTCTTAATTGAACCTAATTGTGGATTTCTTGTAATCGTGTTGGGATTATACCACCTCTATATGGACATTGCATTGGCTCCTAGTTGAGACTCGCATATCTATGAGGTGATATGTTCTCAACTAATTAGAAGGAACCCACAAAGAGGTCAATTCTTCCCATGTTTAATAGATTTAAGCTAGAGATTTAGGACTGATTGTTTGATATCTTGTTCAAGGCATGTGTACTAATCTTTGTTTTGTAGCGCTTTGAGGTACAATTTTTCAGCCCTTCTCTAGTTCAATTTACTCCATTGATTTTAATTGATTTTCGACTCCATGTGCGACACCTTAGCTTAGGTTTTGCCCTATGTGAATATGTGAATTAGAGACCTTTTCTTAGGCTTTGTATTTTGTGTATGCATTGCACGTTTCCAATTCGCAGCTGGATCCCGGGTAAGTTTCCTAGTTCTCTATTTGCATATCATCTTGCTTGCTATTTGAACTATGTGCCTTATGAATGATATTTTGTCGTTAGCAATCTTACACCTTTTCAACATGCTTGTGTAATGTATTACATATATGTATTAGTTGAGGGCATGCTTAGATTAATAATTCGATTAAAAAGGATGATGAGTAGAGGCCTATCATGAGATAGGATGAAAGGGGGTGTTTTAGTCCGCCGGGCTCCTTCCCTTTTCATTCCATAATCCCCGGACCCAGTTTATCTTTGGTTTCGCAAAAGATCAGTTTGCTTTAAAATGGTTTCTTAATTTTCCTTTTAAAAATTAAGTGGCGACTCTTTGAAATTTGAAAAATGTTTTACAAAAGTGGGCCCAAATGCCGGCATCCACAATCTGAAAAGTTGTGGGCAAGAAACTTGCGATATCCACAATTCCAACATCTAAGCACGAGACCACTTCTTGTCCGTGAGGGTGGAGACCGAGTAGGTAGCTCACATCCTTGATGGTGGGTGCCATCGGGCCGCAACGGAAAAGGAACCCATTTATTGAGGCCGACCAGAAAAGAAGAGTTGAGAAGAAGAGAGGTCGGTCTATCTCCAGCTTGGACCGACTGAGCATTATGGCATCATGGATGCCCGTTCTCTTCCACAGATCAGCCTTGGAGGCCGATCCTCTTTTCACCCATTTGTCCCAGTCAGTAGTGGGTGGGCTAGCCCCTGATTGGGTGTGAAGCTGTCCAAACTTTGCTCTAGTTGGCAAGAAGCTGGAAGAATGCCTCATTTTCTACCAGCGGGAAGTAGGGGCTGAACACCGCTGGAGGATTGCCACGGAACATTGTACCAAGGCAAGGTGCCACCGGTAAGCCATCGATAGCACTGTAAGGAAGAAAACTGTCGATAAAGATCTCTGCGGCGTGGCTTTTGGCCAAAGCCCTGACCTCTCTGTAGCGGTTTTGGGGCGGCAGAGCATCCACGAAGGTTTTCTTGCCTTTAGATGTGGCTGTCGAAGCAGTTTTAGGGGACCATTGTAGCAGGTAGGAATGCAGATTAGCTTCACCGGGGATGATGGAGTTCTAGAGAAAGAAGTTCTGGGTGTTTGGGATCCTAGAGAGAGAGAAAGAACACGCAAATGAGAACGTAAGGAGATTATCGAAAATCTCGCAACTGTATACACGCCGCATTTAATGAAGAGTGACTGGTGGGATTCCCCAGATCTGACAAGTCTCTATATGGATGACACGTGGCATATTTAAATTCAAAACATCACATCAATCCAGGCGGGACATTTGATATGACCTTTTGGGGGGCAATTGTATGCACCCAAAAACAGCCAAAGGTTTTTGAGCCCGAATGAATTACTGGAATGGACAGGCTGGCCCAAGGACTGCAAAAGCCCATCAGGCTCAAGAGGTAAATGTCACGTGGTTCAGGGAGACAATGCTAGTGATTTAAACGGTGAAGTCTGATTGATGAAGTGGGTGGTGTATAGTAGAGCTATAGCTAATAATGAAGCCCAGTTGGGAGGCTAAACATGGACCAAGCTTATCGGGCGTAGGAGGAATATAACCTAGCGTCAGGGCAAGCCCGAGGGAGGGTAAGAGCAGCAAGCAAGACAATCGGGCACCATATCTGGTAAAAATGGTAAAAGATGGTTGTGTGAGCCTGATTGGCTACAGGTATTCAGGAAGAGGTCATCGGGCATGGAAGACAGGAAATACAATAGGCGGGCTTGTATGAGCCCGATTTAACTGAAGAGATAATTGATGAGCCCGATGGACGAGCAGGGAAAGGCGGTGTTGCTCACAGTTGTCATGATGACGTCGTTAAGGAAGCAGAGTCCATTTCGAAAAGGCATCTAATCACGTCCAGCTAGATTTGGAAGGCCAATCCTTAAAATATTGGGATTGATTCAATCAAGATAAAGATCAGGCAAGAGTTGGAGATTAGGAAGGATTCTGCCACTATCAATCGACCAATCAATCAGGACTGCTTAAGGCGCAAGTCAAGGAGTCCTTTTCTAATCAGAATTCCCAAAGGCCGCTATAAATATAAAGGCAGGCCGACCGTGTAAAGGACTCCGTGTCATCTCGATACACAGCATTCAAACCTGACCTTGAGTCACAACACTTTACAGCATTCAACACACTACATTCAAGGCATCTATACCTCTGAATACTTACTATGTTCATAGTAAATAGGTTTGCCCTTTTTGTTATTTCTTTTTATTTCTCCTGAGCAATCAGAGTCTGTTCTGATCTTGTTCTTTGGATTTGTTTATTTTTTCCAAACACTTAATAAAATCTACATTTTATTAGTCATTTGTGATTTGTTTACACAGTAAACACTTGCACTATTTGGCTTGTGTGCTTCAGTACTGCCAAGGGATTTATGGTGAGGGTACTTTCCTACTCACTGCACACAATCACTGTTTAGAAGTCAGATTCATAAAGCCTTGTGTATCACTCACACAAGCGTTTAGGAAATTAGTTTGCACACATACACCGAGCCCGTTTGGCTCTGGCACACCCGCACAAATTACAGCAAACAGTAGGACCTCATCAAACTCAAGTCAGAGTTTAATCTAACGAAATGACCCTCTGTTTTTAAATTTTGTCCGAGTAATATTCATAAATCTATAGAACTCATGGTCTGGTCTGGCCATTCCAAGCTCGGCACATTTTGAACTTCATCCATAAGTTTGGACCTTTTTGCTTGAAATTCTACACTCACATTGCACAGATCAAAAAATGATCATCATTGAAGGGAAAAAAAAGTCATATATATTAATGGAAATAGCAACATTGATAGTACAAAATTTGGCTTACAAACAAGGGCATCCGTTGAAGAACACTTTTCTGTAGCTCATATCAGAAATTAATCCACAAAAGAAAGAAACAAAGAAAGAATGAATGCAAAAAATGTTTACACATTGTAATAGATCTTCAAATATCACGAATAAGAACAAAACTTTTTTTTGAGAATGTATATTAGAAAAACCCATCAGAAAGGTTAACTTGTCTTCAGCTGCGCTGCTGCTAAATAACGAACACAATGCATCACTTCCGGTGGTACAAGTTCAGGATTGATATGAACCCTGGCCTCTTCTGCTGAGTAGTGCACCCAATACATTCTTCAAATGAAATCTGTCCCAATGTATGTACTTTTCGGGACCAGAGCAAACAGGAGTACCTTTATATCCATACATCTTTTTAGGATCAAAATTGTAAGAACCCCCATTAATTCCACAACAGTTCCTTATCAAATTAAGTCTCCTTATCAAATCCTAATTCATCGTGGTTGGGAAGAAGTTCTGAAAAGGCCTCATAGTTGTCTGCATAAACAATCTGAACATGAGGGAATTCCAACCTTAGCTCCATAAGTGCCTGCCCTAGATGACTATTAGTCTATTATGGATCTTCATAAAATTGTTGACTCTCGTGTGTCACTTGTAAGTGTCATAATTATTTGGATCGTTGCTGTGAAACATTGTAAGGTAGCTTGGGAGACACCCTAGTGGAAGTCTTCCCGGGACTGAGAAATTTATCGTGCCAGCATGCATTAATCATAGTTTGAAATAAATTTTAAAAAGGGGTTATTATTAATTTACTATGTCACGAGTGAATTAAGCTAAAAACTAAATGAGTTTTATGTTCCGTGGGAGGCTGTGATCTAATCCTTCAAAACCAATATTATGCACATTATTCTTACAAAAAGAATTTGTAAAACAATAAGAGAGTTAAGGACTAATGCTCTAATCAAGGATAAGCATGTAAGATAAAGAAAGTATTGATCAGAATTATTAGGTTTAGATTTTTTTTTAGTTATCTCTCTGATTAAATGGTTCTACAATAAAAATAGTTTTAAGGACTAAGAAATTTTAACTTCTAGAACGATCATCAAATGGGTTACCCTTACACAATATCACTAGTAAATTAAGCAGAAATAAAGACATAAAAAATAAAAAAAATTTGCTGCTCCCTTAGGTGGATAAATAAAGCTTTTATTTAGTAAATCCATTAAATCAATTCACCCACATTCTTTTTTAAGGACTAATGCTTAAGGATAAAATAAGAAGCAAATGTTACGGTTATTTGAAAGAACGATATACAAATTAAAATGAAATCTATACTTTTATTTCTACTCTTGATGAACTAGGTGACCAAGGGTACAAAAGAGTACACCTCCAAGAGAAGTTTTCCTTGCAAGAATGCATACTCATAATCACTAACTCAAATCTGATCTACGAAGAAAAGTGCCCTTGGAGCTTATTCAAACATGCTGCAATAGCACAAAAGAAAATATGGATCAAACAAAAATAGGAATATAACAAGAAACTAAAACCTTAAGAAAAGGGGTAGTGTGTGTGTGTATATATATATACATTGATGAGAAACGCATATTGAATCGAGAATGGTATAGTGAAGGAATCGAATTGGGCATCCAAGGTCTGGTCATGATTAGCTTGATGTGGGAATTCCTTGTTCCGCGAAGAAATCAGAAGTCATAGCAGTTGCTCCGGAAACATCAAAGTTAATTTGCCCCATAGCTAGCTGAAGTGGTATTGCTTGCTTGAAGAATATGGTTCTAGATTAGGAAGATATATGGAATACAGAAGCTATGGAACACATAGAGATCATGTTAAGACTACTGCCTAATTGTTTAAATCTGAACCTAAAATATACATCAATCATTTTAAGGATATGTATAAAGCATATATGAGTAGTATCCATAACAAAAATGTATAAAACAAATATCACCACAAGAAAAGTGTATTTACTATGGTAAGAAGAGCCAGGGCATTCATAGTTGCATACAGACTATACAGTTTAATGGACATTGATCAATTGAAAATCATAGACTAATTCTATGCTTCTCAAATTTGATTCAAAAATACTTTAGCAGTTGTACTGTATATTGTGCAAATAATTGGTGGTACATACCACTAAATAATCTGTTTAGCAGTTGTAAAATTTCGGGCAAATTACACTTTAGTCCATCAAACTATACACCTGTTTTCAATTGGGTCCATAAACTATTTTTTTTTCAATTGGGTCCTTGAACTTCAAAAATTCATTCAATCAGTGTAGAAACCCAGAATTTTAAAAGGGCATTTTAGTAATTTGTGATCGAGAGAGAACAAATCCTAAGTATACGCCTTAATTCACATTTGTTAGTACTTTTTATCCTGTTTTTGTGTATTTTTACTTTATTTTCTGTTTTCTATCAGGATATGGAAAAAAGTAAGGATTCCAGGCTAATGGGGGTGAAAAAGCAGAAAGAAAGAAGCTGAAAAAGGCATATCGCGCGCGCGACCCGCTCGCACGACAATCAGGAACCTCGCTCGCGCGACCCGCTTGTGCGACCTATGTAAAATCAAAGTTGCGTATTTCAGTGTACTGAAGATCCCCACGCAAATAAAACTGCCTAATTATGTCCAGATTGTAAAATATAGCAGTTTTAGTGCAAATAGGTTTAGGAAAGTCTCCAAACTTGCTCCAAATCTATATATATCCTATTGTAAATTAATTATAGGGTTAGACATTGTTACACACAACATTACACAACATTAGATACATCCATATACAACAAAAACTTCAGCCATTGAAGAGAGAAAAGCAAGGAGAAGAAGAAGAAGACCAAGGATTTCCATGGCCCCCTCCATCAACCTCTTGTCGTTCATCACTTCCATGGCCAACTAAACCTAGACCTAGGGTTTCAATGAAACCTTAGCCAAGTAATAGGGAGTTATTTATGTTTTTATTTTAGTTTTATTATGTATGGATGATGAGTACATGTTTCGAGGATTTTTATAATAAAATCGTACTTCTATTGATTGAATCATTGCTTTTAAAGTTGACTCTTGTCTTAGATTTATTTTGAATGTGATGTGCTCAGTGATCTATATTTGCTGTGCTTGTATGGATTATTATATGTAATTATGCTTAATTGAATTGTGCTATCAAGTATTCGAATAGTCCATGCTTAGGTTAGACGGATTATGCCACAACCCTAGTTTAGTATGGGATAATTCATGCTAATCGAAGATGGATTATGTTGGTGCTTGAACCATAGTTATCTTCTTGACGGAGGAATTGGGCTTGTAGCTACACTTCCCCATTATCATCCAACTTAATAAGCTAATTTAATTCATAAATACCCTTATTATGAAGCTAGTGATGGATTTGCAACCCTAGGTTCCTTAAACATATTTATAAAAATAACTTTAAATCGCTTTCATAATTTAGATTTATTTCATTAGTTCCTTAGTTTAAATACAAATCAAAGTCCAAATTCTATTTTTTTAATTAACTAGATTTAGGTTTTAAAATTAAAGTGATTTAGTAATTCAATCTCTGTGGGTTCGACCTCTACTTCCACACTACAAATCTTTTAAAGTAGAGTATACTTTTAATATCTTAATATTGACAACATCAATTTTTGGTGTCGTTGCCGGGGATTGCAAATTACTACCTTTAGTTTTAGAATCTTAGTTTAGTTCATTCGTAAATATTAGATTAGGTATAATTTTCCTATTTTCTGTTTTTATTTTAAGTTACTAATTTTTCTTTTTGTTTTGTAATTGCTTAAGAAATCAAATTCTAGCATTTCGGAGTGGAAAAGCTTAGCACACCAAAGGAGCTTATGCAATTAAAATAAAATAAAATAAATTTAAATTGCTTCCTTTAAATTTCGCATCAAAGCACTGTAAGTCAGGGCGCTAAGACGCAATTACTTGCATTAGGTTAAGTGTGGAGTGAGCACTGCATTAGCTAGGAAACCCAGGGCGCTGGGCTTCGATGCGAATTACTACATAAGGATAATTACATGCATCATAGTAGTACTGTGTGCTTGCGTGCTTGATTACTTGCGTAGTTATTTTCGTTTTTGTTGAGTCAGTCGTTGTTTTAGTCTATTTTCTATTTTCTTTTAGTATATGTTTGGTACACGTTCAAGTAAACCTAATTACATCCGCTTAATCTTGAACTTGGACGTAGTCTTAGAGTCCTTAGGTCATCAACCCAAGCTTCTAGAGCTCGGTTGATGTTGGACGACGATTCGACACTGAAACCGTCATCGTTGTTTGAGTCTAAAATACGGAGTACCTTAAAACGACTAAAGAAACCACGGGTGAATACCATTGAACCGATTTCAATGGCCGACTTAGGAAACAACGTGAACAACCAAAACAACGAAAATAATGTAAATAATCCTAACATACCCCCGCCTCCTCCGCTTAAAGATTATTTTATTCCTATGGCCTATACGCCACAGGCAAGCATAGAATTACCAGAGGTGACGGCATCTCACTTTGAGATAAAGTCATCTACCATCGCGCTACTTCCTTTATTCCATGGCCGTCTTATAGAAAACCC
The DNA here is from genome assembly GCA_033977485.1 of Hydrangea macrophylla. NCBI lineage: Eukaryota > Viridiplantae > Streptophyta > Magnoliopsida > Cornales > Hydrangeaceae > Hydrangea > Hydrangea macrophylla. The sequence continues at coordinate 40,577,337 of CM066990.1, forward strand.
TTATCAGCACTTAGGAGATTTCCAAGATATATGCTATACTTTGAAAATACAAAACCTAATTGATGATGAGTTAAAATTGCGACTCTTCCCATTCTCTTTAAAAGATAAAGCTAAATACTTGCTCCAGTCTCTAGAGCCAAACACAATTAAAACATGGGAAGCCTTACATACCGCATTTTTATAAAAGTTTTTCCCCATCACAAGAACTAATCAAATAAGAAAATCAATAACAAATTTTGTGATGCAAGATGGGGAAACGCTTTATGACACTTGGGAACAATTTACAGAATTGTTACGCTCATGCCCACATCATCAAGTTCCCAACTGGCAATTGGTTCAGGTCTTCTACGAGGGACTTGTTCCCTCACTACGTAATACCGTCGATGTCGTTTGTACAGTTACCTTCCTACACAAAAGCGCCGACGAGGCATGAAAAATTTTTGAAACGTTAAGCGAGAATTTGATGCACCAATCCGTGTCGGTACGTCCTGAGGGGTGTCTTCCACCTAAACTCAAGCGAAAGGAGCATTTTGAGTCGAGTCAGTCAATAGAATACAAGAACTATCTAAAAAACTTGACCGACTTATGATAATGAACCAAATGACAAGCATACCCTCTTACGAAGTATGTGCATTATGTTCTGAACTTTCTCATAATATCCTTTCATGTCCTCCCGCTTCTCAATTTCTAGAATTCGTGGAACAATACATAAAATCTATTCAACAGTTCCCACGAACTAGTTATAATCCTATGCCGAATAATTGTCCTAATACTTACCGACCCCAATTTCAACAATATGGATACACACAACCCAACCCTCTACCTCCTCCACCTCCATGCAATAATGCATTTGAGGAGAAAGTTTTGGCCTCACTTGAGAATTTTGGTTGGGTAATTCAGTTAATACACTCTCACACACAGTCCATCACAAAGATGGAGTCCTAAGTGGGACAAATAGCTAATACACTAAACCGGTTGACCGAGAGTAAGTTGTCAAGTCAACCTATTCAAAAACCTAATGGACAATACGAGGTAAGTGGTACGAATGAGCAAGTGAACGCTGTTTCAACTAGGACGACTACTCAAGAGGAAGAAGTTGTTGAAATTTTGAATAAGAGTGAGAAAGAGGTAAAAATAATTCAAATAAAGAGATAGGTGAGAACACGAGTCGAATTAGGAAAGAAAATGAAACGGTCCAAACTAACTATATTCCGAAAATGCCTTTTCCACCAAACGTCGACGAACCTTCACATTTTTCTAAGAAAGGGTCAAAAATTGAAGATATACTCGAGGTATTTAAACAAGTTAAAATAAATATTCCATTCCTCGATGCGATAAAATAAATTACCGCTTATGCTAAATGTCTAAAAGACCTATACACTCAAAAGCACAAGCTACGTAGTCATACTCCGAAAAAGGTCTTTTTCACAGAAAAAGTAAGTTCAATTTTTCAACACGCTCTTCCGAAGTATAAGGATCCTGGTACATCAACGATTTCATGTGTCATAGGTGACACTGTCATTCATTGGGCTCTCCTTGACTTAGGTGCGAGTGTTAATCTTTTACCTTACACCGTTACAAACAACTAGGTCTAGGTGAATTGAAACCCACGGCCGCTACTATACAATTAGCGGATCATTCTGTTAAAATACCTAGAGGAATCGTCGAGGATGTCTTAGTGAAAGTTGATAAATGTTACTATTTCGTCGATTTCATGGTCCTTGACACTGAACTTGTGCTAGATGCTAGGAGACATACTCCTGTCATTCTAGGTCATCCGTTCTTAGCCATGGCCAACGCACATGTCAACTGTCGAACGGGGGTAATGAAAGTGTCGTTTGGTAACATGAACTTAAAATTGAACGTTTTTAACGCCATTGATCAACCTCCTACTGACGATGCTTATTTATGTGAGGCAGAAAGTGAGGTTAGACAACCTAAGTAAACCTACTATAGAAATAAATGTGAGTATGGAAAACAATATAGTGAAATATGAGCGGACAAATTCAAATAATCCGGATCCTTATGATGAATTTACTCAGAAGGTGAGAAATCGATTTGAACATGATCAAGGAAAACCGTCGAATGAACTAACTCATAACGACATTATTTTTGCTTTCCACTGAAATCTCCCTAATACCTTCAAGGGTACAAAATCTGAAATACGGCCTCCATAAGTCTTGAGCTAGAACGGTCTAGCTAAAGACGTAAAAGACAACGCTTCTTGCGAGGCAACCCAAGCTTTTATCATTTTGTTTTCTCATTTTTGCTCCCTTTTCGGGTTGTTTTGAGTCAGTTTTGGTCATTCTTAACAGGTTTGGGGGTTGAGATGAATTTATTTTCAACTTATTTACACTTAATGAAAGGAAAAAGAGAGAACGACTACATCGCGCGCGCGACCCGCTCGCGCGACAGGTCGCTTGCACGGCCCACTCGTGCGAGAATTTCCCTTGGTGAAAATTTTTTCAAGTTTTTTATATTTATAGCCTCAGTTTCAGGTCGTGCCTGGAATTGCGCATGAGAGGGTCTCGCTTGAGCAGCCCGCTCGCGCGATCTGCTGCCTTAGAATTTTTTAATTTTCAACATAAAAAGTAGCCTCAGCTTTGCCTCGTGGAGGGGTTCGCGCAGTCCGCTTGCGCGAGGTGGGGTTTTTGAGATTTTTTCTTTTGTTCTCGTACCTTCTTTCTCCCACACCTGGTTAATTTTTTTTCTATTTTCAGTTAGTTTTCTTATGCACTTATAGAGTCAAGTTCTTCTTCGTTTTGATTATTCTGTTTGTTTCATTTTCATTGCGTCTTTTGATTATAGTTTACTTTCTATTTATTAAAAAAAAAAAACAACCATGTACATCACAATCTGTATTATATATATCCATTTCTTTTCTTTATCTATGTTCTTTTGTTCTTTTAATTTCTTTTGTCCAGTGTTGACAGGTGATTAGTGGCTCCACTTCAGAGAAATTGAACTTTCATTCCTTATTCTTATACGTTCATATGTTTGTGATTGTCGAGATTGAGGTATTATTGTTCCTTCCGTATGTACTCTCCTTTCTTTCAATTTATTGTTTCATTGGGGACAATGAAAGGTTTAGGTTTGACAGTATGCACTCATATCACATGTATTATTATGCACCAATTTTTCAAAAAATTTCAATATTTGTGCTTAAATAAACGATGTCACCGACATTTTTGAAATCTCGGAATCAATATTTCTTGTTATGTAACTTAGATTGTTATAGAATGGTAAACAAGTAATGATGTTAGGTTGGTTAAGACAAGCACGGGAGATTGTGAATGGCTAAAAAATTAGGCGATTTTGGGTATGATTGAAGAAAACTCATGAGACACTCAGAGTACATCAAAGAAGATCTCAAACAATTCTATATAGAAGCACTACAAACAACTTAATAGCAAATTAAGGTGCCTAAAAACTTGAAATATAAAACAGAAACAAGAATAAACAATAACAAATCGTATATTTTTTACATCAAAAAAATGAAATTTTAAAAAAAATGCCCTATATGCACACAAACATGCTAGTAATAGACAAAACATAACAATAAACGTGCTTTAGAAAAGAAAAAAACAACAACACTATAACAAGTATGTTTTAAAAAAATAAAAATAAAAAAGTCATATATCAATCTTTATACTTATAGTCAAACAGAAACAAATAAACCTGTTTAGACAAATACAAACACACATATGTACAAAGTGTAGGATTACAGTTGCCTAAAAAACTTGAAATACAGAACAAAAAGAAGAAGAAGAAGAAGACTAATGATCGGGAGAGAACAAATCCTATTTATACGCCTTAACAAGCATTTGTTAGTACCTTTTTATCCTGTTTTTGTATATTTTTACTTCGTTTTCTATTTTCTTACAGGTTTTGGAAGAAATCAAGTATATCAGGCTAAACAGGGTGAAAAAGCAGAAGAAAAGAAGCTGAAAAAGCCAAGTCGCGCGCGCGATCCGCGCCCGCGAAAACCGAGAATCGCTCGCGCGATCCGCTCGCGCGAGAACCCAGAATTCGCTCGCGCGATCCGCGCGCGCGAGGTACCCAATGTCGCGCGAGCGCGGCCCGCTCGCGCGATATGTCCAAAAACCAAAGTTGCGTATTTCAGTATACTGAAGACTCCTGTTCAAACGAGATGTCCTAACTGCGTCCAGATTGTAAAATACATCCGTTTCAGTACGTTTCGGGTTAAGAAGGCTTCCAAAACTTGTTGTAAATCTATATATACCCTATTTTACTTCAATTAAAGGGTTACACATTGTTAGCAATTATTATACACACATATACATACACACTTCCAGCCATTGAAGGGAGGGAAGCAAGGAGAAGAAGAAGAAGACCAAGGATTTCCATGGCCTCCTCCATCAACTACTTGCCATCTACCACTTCCATGGCAGCCTAGACATAGATCTAGGGTTTCAATGAAGCCCTAGATGAGTAATAGGGTTTTATTTATGTTTTTATTTTAGTTTTATTATGTATGGATGACAGTCACATGTTTCGAGGATTTTTTATAAATAAATCGTACTTCTAGTGATTAAATCATTACTTTCAGAATTTATTCTTGTCTTAGATCTATTTTGACTGTGATGTGCTCAACGATCTATGCTTGCTGTGCTTGTTTAGATTGTTTACATGTGATGGTGCTTTATTGATTTGTGCTATCAAGTATCCGAATAGTCCATGCCTAGGTTAGACGGATTGGATCACAACCTTAGTTTAGTGTGGGATAATTCGTGCTAACTGCAGATGGATTATGTTGGTGCTTGAACCATGATTATCTTCTTGTCGGAGGAATTGGGCTTGTAGCTACAATTCCCCATTATCATCCAACGTAGTAAGCTAAAGTAATTCGTAAACATTCCTATTATGAAGCTAGTGGTGGATTTGCAATCCTAGGTTCCCTTAAACATTATTTAAAACAACTATTTAAATTGCTTTCATAGTTTAGATTTATTTTTATGTTCTTAGTTTAATTCAAATCAAAATCTCGTTTTTCATAATTAGCTAAAATTAGATTTTAAAATTAAGTCGCTGTAGTATTTCAATCCCTGTGGGTTCGACCTTTGCTTTCACACTACAAATCTTTAGAAAAGTAAAGAATACTTTTTATATCTTGATATTGACAACATCAATTTTTGGCGCCGTTGCCGGGGATTGCAAACTACTACTTTTAGTTTTATAATCTTAGTTTAGTTAATTCGTAAATATTAGAATAGTTTTTATTCTTTTTATTTTCCGTTTTTAATTGCTAACTTTTCTTTTTTATTTTATAGGTTATCAAGTCATCAATTCCAACGCTTCCGAGTGGAGTAGCTAATTACATCAAAGGAGCTTACGCAAATAAAATAAATAAAAATTAAGTAATTTGCTTCCTTTGAAACCCGCTTTAAACCGCTGTAAGTCAGGGCGCTGTGACGCACTATTTGCATTAGTTTAGGGTTAATTGCACTGCATTAGCTAGGAAACCCGGGGCGCTGGGCTTGACGCGGTCATTGCATTACAGGATAATATTCATGCATCATAGTAGTTGTGTGCCTGTTGCCCTATTTGCGTGATTGCTATTTGTTTCTTTTGTTTAGTTAGTCGTTTTAGTTTCTTTTCCTTTCTTTTAGTTTATGTTAGGTACACGTTCAAATAAACCGGATTTAAAACCTTTTGACTCTGAACTTGAACGTACATTAAGACTTAACAAGTCTTCCAACTTAACTTCTAGAGCTAGGTTTTTAATAGACGACGATTTGACACCAAAACCAACGTCTTTATTTGAGTCCGAAATACGTAGTACGCTTACACGACTAAAGAAACCACGCTTTAATAACATAGAACCAATTAAAATGGCAGACATTGGAAATAATAACGAAAACAACCAAAATAACAACGGAGATAATATGAATAACCTTAATATACCGCCACCTCCTCCACTTATAAATTATTTTATTCCTACGACATACACGCCACAAGCTGGTATCGAATTACCGGAGGCGACGACATCTCACTTTGAGATAAAGTCGTCTACCATCTCGCTACTTCCATCATTCCATGGCCGTCTAAACGAAGATCCTTACCAACACTTAGGGGATTTTCAGGGTATATGTTCTACTTTGAAAATACAAAACCTAAATAATGATGAATTAAAATTGCGGCTCTTCCCATTCTCCTTAAGAGACAAAGCGAAGTATTGGCTTCAATCACTTGAGCCAAACACAATAAAAACATGGGAAGCCTTACACACCGCCTTTTTACAAAAGTTTTTCCCTATTATGCGTACAAATAAGATAAGAAAAGATATAACTAATTTTCTGATGCAAGATGGGGAGACTCTTTACGACACGTGGGAAAAATTTAAAGAATTATTACGATCGTGTCCACATCATCAGGTTCCCAAGTGGCAATTGGTTCAAGTCTTCTACGAAGGGCTTATTCCCGCTGTTAGGAATACCGTCGATGCCGTTTGTGCGGGAACTTTCCTACACAAAAGCGCCGACGAGGCTTGGAAAATTTTTGAAACTTTAAGCGAGAATTCGATGCACCAAGCGGTGTCGGTCCGTTCTGAGGGATATCTTCAACCTAAGCGAGAGGTGACAGTTGAGTCAAGTCAGTCAATTGAAATAAAAGAACTATCTAAAAAACTTGACCGACTTTTGACAATGAATCAGACGACAGCCCCACCTTCTTCAGAAGTATGTGCATTGTGTTCTGATCCTTCACATTCTATACTTTCATGCCCATCGGCGAGTCAATTTCCGGAATTCGTGGAGCAACACATTAATTCTATTCAACAATACCCACGAAATAATTATAATTCGACTAATAATAATCCGGAAGCGCCATGGAGAAATCATCCTAACTTCTCGTGGAAAAATAATAATAATAATCCTAATGAGTCGACTAATTTTCCTAATGCATATCGACCTCAGTTTCAATCTAATCAATACCAACAACCGCCTCCTAATTCGAATCCTTCAAGGGGTAATGTTTTTGAGGAAAAGGTGTTGGCATCCCTTAATAAAATTGAAACTCAAGTCCAAGCACAAGCACAAATAGTGCACTCTCATACACAATCTATTGCGAAGCTTGAAACCCAAGTGGGACAATTAGCTACTGCAATGAGTCGTAGAAACGAGGGGACGTTGCCTAGTCAAACAATTCAAAACCCTAAGGGACAATATGAGGTTAAGGGGTCGAATGAACAAGTAAACGCCGTCTCAACTAGGATGACTACACGAGAAGAGGTAATTGAAATTCCTAATGAGAATGTGATAGATATGAACATCAACTCTAATAAAGAAAAGGGTGGGGAGGTAAATCAAAGTAGAAAAGAAAATGAACCGGTCCAAACGAATTTTATTCCCAGAATGCCATATCCACCTAATGAAGAGGGACCGTCAAATTTTCCAAAGAAAGGGTCAAAGGTTGAGGATATACTCGAGGTATTTAAACAAGTTAAAATCAATATTCCATTCCTCGATGCGATAAAACAAATTCCCGCTTATGCTAAATGTTTAAAAGACCTTTGTACTCAAAAGCGCAAAATACGTAGTCATACTCCTAAAAAGGTCTTTCTCACGGAAAAAGTAAGCTCTATATTCCAACACGCTCCTCCGAAGTATAAGGATCCCGGTACGCCTACGATTTCATGTGTCATAGGTGACACTATCATTCATAGGGCTCTCCTTGACTTAGGAGCTAGTGTTAATCTCATACCTTATCACGTTTATAAACAGTTAGGTCTAGGTGAACTGAAACCTACAGCCGCTACAATACAATTAGCGGATCGTTCTATTAAAATACCTAGAGTAATCGTCGAGGACGTCTTGGTTAAGGTTGATAAATGCTATTATCCTGTCGACTTCATGGTCCTTGACACTGAACCCGTGCTAGATGCTAGGAAACACACTCCTGTCATTCTAGGCCGTCCATTCTTAGCAACCGCTAACGCACGTGTTAACTGCCGGACGGGGGTAATGAAAGTGTCATTTGGGAACATGAACTTAAAATTAAACGTTTTTAATGCTATGGATCAACCTCCTAAAACCGACGATTCTCTATGTGAGGTGGAAGGTGAGGTAACACGGGATATTGAGCCTACCAAAGAAATAAAGGTGAGTGAAAAAAATAATATAGCGGACGATGATGAGTGGATGAATCCTAATCCCGTGGACCCTAATGCGGAATCTACTCGGAAGGTAAGAAATCGATTCGAACATAATGACAAACCGTCAATCGATTTAATTCAAAGCGATGTTATTTCTGCTTACCATCGAGCTCTTCCTGATATCCTATTGGGCACAAATTCTGATTTTCAGCCTCCATGAGTCTTGTGCTAGAAAGGTCTAGCTAAAGACGTAAAAGAAAGCGCTTCTTGGGAGGCAACCCAAGCTTGATGTCGTCTGTTTTCTTTGTTTTTGGTCGTTTTTGAGTCTGTTCGAGTCTGTTTTGGACATTTTGGATAGGTTTGGGGGTTGGTATTAATTTATTTTATTAATATATACATAATTTTACCTAACCGAGAGAAAATACCATTCTCGCGCGCGCGGCCCGCTCGCGCAAGACATCGCTCGCGCGGCCCGCTGGCGCGAGAATGTGCCTTAGTGATTTTTTCTTTGCTTTTCCTTATACGAGCCTCAGGTTTTCCTCGCGCCTAATCTCGCGGGCGCGAGGTAGCTCGCGGGCGCGAGGGGGCCCGCTGGCGCGAAAATTTAAAAAAAAAAAAAAAAAAAAAAAAAAAAGTTGGGATTCGCCCGCGCGACGGCCGCTCGCGCGGACCGCTCACGCGATTCCCCATTTTTTCTGTTTTATCCCTTTTCTTTTCTATATCTTTCCCCCTACCTATTTTACTTGTGTATCTTTTCTGTTTTTGTTTATTTGGTTCAATTTAGTTCGCGTTCGTTGTTTTATTTGTTCATTTGGTTCAATTTAGTTCGCGTTCGTTGTTTTATTTGTTACATTTATCCGTTTTCGTTTATTTCTTTTCCGTTTGCTTGCTAGTTTAGTTTTGCCTAGTTTTTGAAGTTATATTTTATAATGTAGTTTCAGTTATTTTAATATTCTTTTGTTTAGTCTCTTTTGTTCAATAGTAACAGGTAACATTGAACTTTATTGTCATATTCCTTTGTGTTCACCTGTTCTATGCTTGCCGAAACCAAGGTACTATCGTTCCTTTCTTACCTACGTTCTTTCATTTTATTGTTTCATTGGGGACAATGAAAGGTTTAGGTTTGGGGGTAGGCACACATGCACATTAGTTTATGCACAATTTTAAAATTTTGAAAATTTTCAATATTTGTGCTTAAATAAACGATGTTACCGACATTTTTGCAATCTTAATTTGATACTTTTTAGTATGTAACGTGATTTGTTATAGAATGATAAACAAGAGAAGATGTAATTAAACATGTACTGAAGTCATGATATGACGTTTTAGGTTATGTATCGTTCGAATCATAGTTTTATATCATAGATTTGCACACAAACCTAAGCACTGCACGTAGTCGCTTGAATACATGTTGGTTGTGAACTATAATATGATTCGGATTTCTAGATAACACAAGGTGGAGACTAAACCCAGTGACCTTTTGAGCCTATCTTGTCTTTTTAGAGGGTTATAAATACATTTGTGTTTGTCGAATTTCAATTGAAATAGCGCATCTACTTGTTGTTTAGTCTCATTATTCTTATTTTGGTTGATAGTCAAGTTAAAATATTTGTTACCATGCTAAATAATCTTTCATTGTAAACATTGAAGAACCATATTACCCTAGGAAATGATTTTAGGCCTTCTTTGTTTATTACCGACCGATAAATGATAAATTTCCTTAGTTCGCCCTTTGAGCCGTGAAATGCCCTTTTTCTTTGATTACCATTATCCTGTTTTTGCTCCGACTTGACAAACTTGGAGTTCACCATTGAGAGATTTGTCAACTTTTAGTGGTGTTAAGGCAATGTATGATTGAGAAGAAGAAGTATATAAGATGATGTTTGGGGTGGTTGCCTTGATTCTATATTGCATAGTCATTTGAGAAGCGAGAAAAGAAAAAGGAAAAGAAACAAAATAAAGAAGAGGAAGGTTGAAAAAAAAAATGAAAGAAGAGAAACAAAATGAATGAAAAGGAATGAAGAGAAAGAAAAGATGAAAGTTTGTAGAAGAAGAATGAAAGAAATTGAACATGCCTTACAATGCCATTCTGAAACTACTTGATATATACGTTCTATCCTTTTTCATTGTCTGAGCCTCATTATAACCTTTGAAAAGTCCTATTTGATCCTAGGAAACATGGTTCGGATATGAAAATGATGGGAGGGGGATTAAAACATGGTAATGAGTAATTTTCCTTGATTATTGGCATCCTATCCATGAGACTACTGTTCTTTTGTGTCATGCGTCCTTTTCGAGTCATATGTGAGCATTTTTCGTTTTGAAAATATATTTCCTTTACTCACATATTTTAGATAAATTACACATGTTTCTGAGTGTTTCATTTTAGAGTGTAATTAACGTTGTGAGATTCGTAGTCGAGACATAGTTAGATGGTCATCCGAGTTATATTCCAAGTTCATGACATGCGCGTGTTCATTTGACTACCATATCACACACGTGCAATTTTATGAGAAACTCTATTGATTTATACGATTCATGTACTTGGGATTGTTTCATGATGTAGGAAGATGTTTGATTCTGTTTCTTCTTGTTCGTTATTCTATTTCGAATCATTGTTTTATAATAAGGAGTATTGAATATTATATTTTTCGTTTGAATAAAAGTTTTTAAATTTACAAGTTAATAAAGATGGTTGTGGGTAACTTGTTGACGAGAACCCTCACGAGACTTCACTCGTCCGACTAGGGACACCTAGGGGTTTAAAAGGCTTGTTGCATATGCTAAATGCAATCGTGATCCATGCGAAAATGGAGTAGTATTTTATTAGTAGTTAGTTTTTATTTTAGTTTTGCTCGAGGACTAGCAAAATGTAGGTTTGGGGGTGTGATCGGGAGAGAACAAATCCTATTTATACGCCTTAACAAGCATTTGTTAGTACCTTTTTATCCTGTTTTTGTATATTTTTACTTCGTTTTCTATTTTCTTACAGGTTTTGGAAGAAATCAAGTATATCAGGCTAAACAGGGTGAAAAAGCAGAAGAAAAGAAGCTGAAAAAGCCAAGTCGCGCGCGCGAGCCGCGCCCGCGAAAACCGAGAATCGCTCGCGCGATCCGCTCGCGCGAGAACCCAGAATTCGCTCGCGCGATCCGCGCGCGCGAGGTACCCAATGTCGCGCTCGCGCGGCCCGCTCGCGCGATATGTCCAAAAACCAAAGTTGCGTATTTCAGTATACTGAAGACTCCTGTTCAAACGAGATGTCCTAACTGCGTCCAGATTGTAAAATACATCCGTTTCAGTACGTTTCGGGTTAAGAAGGCTTCCAAAACTTGTTGTAAATCTATATATACCCTATTTTACTTCAATTAAAGGGTTACACATTGTTAGCAATTATTATACACACATATACATACACACTTCCAGCCATTGAAGGGAGGGAAGCAAGGAGAAGAAGAAGAAGACCAAGGATTTCCATGGCCTCCTCCATCAACTACTTGCCATCTACCACTTCCATGGCAGCCTAGACATAGATCTAGGGTTTCAATGAAGCCCTAGATGAGTAATAGGGTTTTATTTATGTTTTTATTTTAGTTTTATTATGTATGGATGACAGTCACATGTTTCGAGGATTTTTTATAAATAAATCGTACTTCTAGTGATTAAATCATTACTTTCAGAATTTATTCTTGTCTTAGATCTATTTTGACTGTGATGTGCTCAACGATCTATGCTTGCTGTGCTTGTTTAGATTGTTTACATGTGATGGTGCTTTATTGATTTGTGCTATCAAGTATCCGAATAGTCCATGCCTAGGTTAGACGGATTGGATCACAACCTTAGTTTAGTGTGGGATAATTCGTGCTAACTGCAGATGGATTATGTTGGTGCTTGAACCATGATTATCTTCTTGTCGGAGGAATTGGGCTTGTAGCTACAATTCCCCATTATCATCCAACGTAGTAAGCTAAAGTAATTCGTAAACATTCCTATTATGAAGCTAGTGGTGGATTTGCAATCCTAGGTTCCCTTAAACATTATTTAAAACAACTATTTAAATTGCTTTCATAGTTTAGATTTATTTTTATGTTCTTAGTTTAATTCAAATCAAAATCTCGTTTTTCATAATTAGCTAAAATTAGATTTTAAAATTAAGTCGCTGTAGTATTTCAATCCCTGTGGGTTCGACCTTTGCTTTCACACTACAAATCTTTAGAAAAGTAAAGAATACTTTTTATATCGTTGACAACATCAACTAACCAATATGATCAACCAATATGGAATGAGAAGTTGAGGGGTCCACATTCCCAAAGCTAGCTGTATATATATAGAATCAAACGGACATCCTTTTATCTCAGCACTCGTTGGCTTGAAGAGAGACAACAAAATCATGACCACTAAACAACACTGAAGGAAAAGCTTATGCATGCTTCTAGTTATCAGAAACCTTAGACAGAGAGAGAGAGAGAGAGAGAGAGAGAGAGAGAGAGACTGAAAGGGAAATCGAAAAGACTAGAGAGAGAGCAATAGAGATTGAATGGTCATAAGAGTGGTCACTGCTTAAATTATACACCAATGAAGCGCACCAACATTAAAGCTACGCGTAGTTACCAGTAATTCCTGAGTTGTTGGAGTCTAATATATCCAAACAATTATTACAAACAAGTAAATCCGGATATCCTTATCCTTTCCACCTGTGTGTACAGTGGCGGGCCCATTACGGGGTGAATCTGGGCGGCCGTTTCCACTTTTCTAAAAAAAATTATAATTTAGATATGATATATAGCTATAAAAAATATTTGGGCTTTCGTTAATTATTTGTTAACTAGGGAATTTTTTTGACAATGAAATTTAACGTGAAGAGAAGTACGGAGCATTATATATAGGTAAGTTGCCATGTCATTTTGACATTTTGTTGTGTTTAAAATGTTAGATATTTATAAATACTTTTCTTTTTGTGGTCATGTTTTAATACTTGAAAAAAAAGGGGCAATTAGGAATTAATCCAAATTAAGGAAAGTATTGTGGTTTAGGCATAACAAGTAAAAATATTTGGGAGTAGGTTCACTCTTTGGTGTTTTGACAAATCTACCCCAATATTGGTCTACACAAGAGAGTTTCACCCCCTGCACCTCCGGCAACCTCGCCTGACCTCCGGCGACTACCATCATCACCTCGTTTGACCTCCGATGACCTTGCCTAAGCTTCGGTGACCTCGCCTGAGCTTCGACGACCACCATCACGACCTTCCCTGCCTCTACCAACAAGTACCACTACCAGCAATGATCACCACCACAACCTCACCTTACTTCTGACGACCACCATGACCTCACCTGATCAACCTCCTTCACAACCAAACCACCAGATCAACATACAATGATCAGAAAGCAAGTTGATGGAAAGTTAATTTCTCATACCACCGAAACAACCTGTGAAATATAAAAATAAAATAAATAAATAAATAATTGTGAAATTTACCAACAAAAGGTTGCAAAATTTCACGGAGTTCATGAAATTTCATGAAAACACCACCGTCACAATAAACCTCTACTGATCACCACCACGACCTCACCTGATCAATCTCTTCACAACCAAACCACCACATCAACATGAAAAGATCACAAAACAAGTTTCTGAAATTTAATTTTTCATACCAGTACTGAAAAGTTGTGAAATTTTCAACAAAAAAAAAGGTTGTTAAATTTCACAAAAAAAAAAGTGTTCTAACAAATATTGCAAAAACATTTACAAATTGAGCATTCGTATCGGTCTGTAACTTGTTTCTTTTGTATAAAATCTATATTTTTATAACCTACTCAACGAGATCTATCAAACAATTATCATTGTTGATATCAAACTCTAGAAAAATCATTGTTGATATCAAACTCTAGAAAAAATGTTGAGAAAGTTCATCGACTTTTTTTTGATAAATTTTACAAAAAAAATGTGTTTAAAAATTAAAAATAAAAAACTAGATCTATGGTGGATCGGACCACCATGGCGCTGGTGTCGTCTTCGTCCACATCGATGAAGTGGTTGTGAATGTTCAGAGACTGAGTGTGTCCATACAATGGTGGTTTTGGTTTATCCTGTATTTGGAACTAGATCTCGCGATGGCTCGGAGATGGTGGTGGTTGGTTCGCAATAGTTCAGTGATGGCGGTTTTTGGCTCGTGATGGTAGTGGTGTACGATGGTGATGGTGCGCAAAGTTGGTGGTGAGCTATGGCGCCGCTAGTGATCAGGATAACATCGCTGATCATCGACGATGGAGATGAGACGCCAACGATAGTGGTGGTGGCGACGACAGTGGTCCCTGACGATAGCGGTGTTCTCAATTGGTGGTGGTCACTGGTGTTGCTAAGAGAGAGAGAGAGAGAGAGAGAGAGAGAGAGAGAGAGAGAAAGAAAGAAAGACAGACAGACAGACAGACCGAACAGAGAGAGAAAGAGAGAGATGAAGAGAGAGAAATAAAAATGACAAATACAAATAAGGGTAAATATGTCCCAAAAATATGTGGTCAACTGGTCAAATGACCTATTCCAATTAACTTATTGAATAATGTCCTTATTACCAAAAGGTTTCCTTTGTGTCTTTAAACCAAATAATTCTCCTAATTGGGGATTAATTCCAAATTTTTGAAAAATAAATAAATATTTATCTTAGTTGTCAGTAGGAGTGCATATATACGAAACAAGCTCATGTGTGTTTGAACTTGGCTCGTTTAATAAACAAGCCAGAAATCCAGGCTTGAGGTTGTTGTTCATTAAAAGAGTTTAGATTGAGCCATGTTCATGTGTGCTTTGGCATGTTCATTAATTAAACGAGCCTGAAATTCAAGCCTGATCATGAGCTTCTTCACAAACGCTCTAAAACTGCATAGTTATAACAGGTATACAAAAACAAACTAGTACACAGGCCATTTATCAAGCCAATCCACGAGTTTTTCACGAGCCTACCAAAACTACACAATTGTTTAATAGATTTACATATATAAGCCAGTATATAAACCTTTATCAAGTCTATTCACGAGCTTTTTCTCGAGGCTACTAACGAGCCTTATTCAAACATGTTCACGATCGACTTCTATCGAGTTGCGCTTCTGCACTGTTTGAGCTTGGCTTGTTTACTAAATGAGCCAAAAATCTTGGCTTGAGTACGACTTATTTATTAAGAGTAAGTCTTTGGACACAAATAAATCTCACAAACACAATCCACAAACACCACAATGTGTCTATCTCTCTCCTCTCTGGATCCCATAGTGTCAGTGGATCCCACTAGGAGAGAGATAGACACATTGTGATGTTTGTGAGATTGTTTATGCCCAAAGACTTACTCATTTATTAAACCAGTCTAACCGAGGCGAGCTTTTATCGAACACATTCGCGAGAGCATGTTGAGCGGCTCGGCTCGTATACAGCCCTAGTCGTCAGCTTTGCACCTAGTGAATGAAATTCTTGGATCCGCCACTGTATATATATATATATATGTATATATTTTTATTACAGTTAAACGTGGAAAAGCTTTTGCTACAAAATGAAAATATATATAGCTTATCCATTTCGCTAGGGAGCATTGGGCTCCAATACCTAGTACTGATAGGTCCCCACAGCACCTATGCAGGGGCTGAAGCATGAGGGACCTAACCCGAGCATCTTAGTGCGGCACCTAAGTTTGGCCCCAACTACCACTAGGCCAATCGGTAGGGGTACTGATGTGGGTACCGGGCTTCCGCCCCTTTTTGTTTGTTTGTTTTGAAACTTGTTTGAAATTTGATTCAAAGGAAGAAAATGGTGGTCTGTTGAAAACAGATACAGAGTCGCCACTTGGTCTTTAAGGAACCAAGAAACCTAATTTTGACTCACCCAAACGGATAAGGGCACCGGCCCTTCATAACCAAAGAACTTGGTTCGGGGTTTTGGTACGAAAGAGGAAGGAGCCTTTGTCGCGACTAAAACACCCTCAACTCGCCCCGTCTTTCAACGGGCCTCAATTAACATCCAAATAATCATCTTATACTATGTATGGTTCGTCAATTAATACTATGATAGTATATTACATCACATAAGAAACTTGAAAATGGAATATCTAAAGATAAAATATCATTCATAAGATCTAAGTCAAATATCATGCAATGTAAAGTGAAAGATCACACAAATAAACCTAGGAAAAATCGTCTAATCATATATCAAATAATCAAGACTTCCTAATCTAAAGGGGGACATGAATTGTTCTTGAAACAAAGAAATCAAAATGTACTTAACAAGCTAGAATGATGCATGTTAATCTTTGAGAAAAGAAGATCTCTCAATCCACGGGATGGATGAGAAAGGATGATTAGATCGATGGGAAGCATGAACGTGTGATCAAATTCATTTCCTTATAATCTTCTTAGATTAGGAGTTACAAAAACCCCAAATCTTGCATGAATGCAATGTATGTATCTAGAATGTGCCAAGGTTGTAGTGTGCCTTGTGTTCATGGATTCCTAGAATGACTTAGAAGTCTAGATTGTGTATGAATGAATGAATGAAATTAACATGGGACATATACAAATGTAGTATGAACTACTTCCTAAGATATGAACTAATTTGGAATGCATATAAGCATCAAATCAAAGAATGAAAGTTAAGGTATACTTGCTGTGAATAGTGGACAGAACAGTAGCATCATCTTTCGAAAATTGAAACGAGGGGTTAGGAATGTTTTTAATGCATGATTTTTTATTGAGATGTTCCTTATTGTGTCTATAACACACCCCAAAAGGCCAATCTTGAATAGCTATCACAGATTGAGAGAAATTATATAAACAATAGAGGTCACTCAGAAACAGAGTCCGTACCGTCGACTGAAATGTTAGAAAATCTTAGAAAATGAAAAAGAATGATCTAGAGGCCCATTTTATAAATAGAGTTCCCTAAGACAATAAAGTGTAAGGTAAAAATAAGTTAGGACCACCTCTTTTGGAAAAGTTTTCTGTAAAAGAGGTTGGAAGTGGACCTAGCTACTGTGACAGCAAAAACAGAATGTCTGGAAGGAATGTTGGGATCCAAATGGACCACTTCCAAGTACTTCCAAGTCAAACCAAAAATCATGGGTGTTCTCCAATGAGTTAGGAAGACTTTCCAGGTGGCCTTACATCCATATGTTGAGTATTGAGTTCTAGAGAAATCTTTGAACCCAACTCACTCACTGTTTTGACTCACTGTTTTGAAGATTTTGGAGAAAACAAAGTTTTGTTTCTTGAAACCAAATGAGAGGGATTGAGAGGGGTTTTGAAATAGATGTTTTGAAAACATATTTTCAACACTCAATAAGGATTATAACCACTTAGAATACCAACATCAAACTCATCATTAAGAACCTCCAAGATTGTTGGAGAGATTTATTTTATTTTTGAACATAAGTTCAATACATTCCAAGAATACCTTGGAAGTATTGAGGTTATGATCATCATCTATCAAACATGTTTTTGAGGTCAAGAGCTACTATCCATGAGGATTCACTCACCCCAAACTTCATATCATCACTTAGATGATGATGAACTAGTAAGTAAATAAAGAAAAATCAAAAAGAAATGAGGTAAGAAGAGATAAACAATAAATAAACAAGCAAGTAGATGATGATCAATAGATGATATTCATGAAGCATGAACTTGTAGATTGGTGTTCACTCATATGTAATGACACTAGACATGGAAGAAGCTTCCACTCTCTTAAATGCTCACTAAAATGGTGGTTGGAAGTATTGAATGTTGAAGTAAATGGAAGTAATGAAGTAAAAACAAGGTTTAGAACTCACTTTTGTTTTGGAAAATCAAAGAAGGAAGCTTCTTTCTCTCTATTCTAACCTTATCTCTACAACTTTCTCTCCCAAACTTTTCCTAAACTTTCATTTGACTCCCCTAAAATGAGGAGTAATGGGGTGTTTATATAGGCCAACTTGGGGTGGTTTTGGGATTTAGAAAGTGTTCCCATTGGCTCCAAACATCTGAAATCATTAAACTACGTCGTTTTGAATTTTAATTAATCAAAATGGGACCACAAAATAAATTACAAAAATACACTATTCTGGAGGGGAGTGCCACTGGCCCTGCCGCGGCGGCAGTGCTCCTCCCTTCGTTTGGATAATGCTGTTTAGGCCCCCTGATGTTCCGGTATTCGCGAAAAGGCCCTATTTCGTCCGAAATTCACAGAAAATGCGCACGAACTCCAAATTGAGGTTGTGATATACTGTTGGAAAGGTAATGGAGTCTACTTTACATAAAAAAATAGTTCGGGGATAGGTCACTTTAAAAAGTTTTGCGCTATTTGCGATAAAAGCCGATTTGATCGCCTTTTTCGCCTCTGGAAATCCATAATAAATTCATTTTAAATCCAGAAATTATGTGCGACATACCGTTGGAAAGCTATTGACCTCTAGTATCCATGAAAAATATTTGAAAATTATTTCGGCACCCTGGTTCCAAAGTCAAATTTTGGTCAAACTGGTCAAACCTGGGATTCCCGAGAAGTTCTGGAAACCTCCGGGAGTTCCCGGGAGCTGATGTTTTCTCTCGATTTTCTTTTGGAACTTGTTTTAATACTTTTTTTCATGATTTAAAATGATTCCAGTGAATTCGGACGATCTTGGTCAACCTTGGTCAAACTTGGTCAAACCTTGGTCAAACCGGTCAACGGGGACCTTTCGGGAACTTCCGGGACTTCCGGGGGTCTCTGGGAGCTGATGATTTCTTCCGATTTTACTTAAAAACTCATTTTATCGCTTTTCTTATGACGTAGCATGTTTCCAAAACTTTGGGACCAAATCTGGGGGTTTTTGGGCTTTCAGGGGCATTTTGGTCATTCTGAGCATTCTGAGAGATAGAGCTGACTTCCGAGAGTCCTTTTGAGTCTTTTTTTACGATCATTGTGAACCACCAAACTATGGGTCTCCTAAATCTGATAGCCGACAAAATGGGGTGTCTACAGTTTGCCCCTCTTTGGCATGAACTTGCGAGGCAACGCATGTCGCAAGCGAGTGCCAAAGCTTTGAAGAGACATGACTTTTTGGGGGCTATAGATTTAGGATAAAAAGCGTTGCAAAAGATGCAAGGATGTTGAGGTTAGTGCTGGTCGCGCTCTGCGTGAGCTGCCTACCTATCCCAAGGGGAATCAGACCAGGACGTAGTTCAGGGCACAAAGGAATAAATCACACATACACATACACAACAAATCAGGCGGATGCTATGCTATATGAGGATGATATGTAATGCGTGGATGTGATATGAATTGTGTCATGAGTCCTATCATGTCTAGTGTTATGATCCTTGTACGAGTAGGTGCTGTGGGGTGTGCCACTCCGAGTGGGCTGGTGTTGTGCTAGTGTTTGCGACTGTGATGTGGTGGATGACTCGGATAAGGATATCAAGATTTGGAAGACTCTAGGTTTAGGGGCAAACTTCTGGAATTTGGGAAGTGCTTTGCGAGCGAATGTAGTCCGATGTGGGGTCCTTGAGGATGACAACTAAGGATAACCCATAGGCAAGGGATTTCATGATAACCGATAGTTTTATAATGACCAAAGTAAGGAGGCTCGTGATAAGTGGGGTAGCTCACGATAATTGACAGGTGAGATAACTGGAGTGAAGATGCTCACGATAAGTGAGGAAACTCATAAAGACTGACAGGTGAGAAAGCTCATGACAATCAGTGGACACGGATCCTTAAATTGTGAATAGACAGTGCTTGCCATGGGAATCGGGGTGATTTGACTGCGGGTGATGTTTTGGTCGATCCTTATGATGACAAGTCTGGAGAATTGGTTCAGACTTCTGTTATCTTCTGCTAGGGATGGTAGGGGACCCTCTGAGAATCTCTCTTCAGTTCTTGACCTAGAATCAGGATCCGTCTTTGAATCTCTCACGGTTGATCAAATCTTTCAGCGCTCAATCCACGAGGGCCGGTCGGGGCCTCCGGAAGTTGGTATCTTTTGGTTTCTGTCCTTAGGGGATAATGTAGCGGGGTTCTCGGGGAATCTCTTTCGGTGCTCAATCCAAGAGGGCCGGTCAGGGCCTCCGGGCTTCTGTCCTCGGGGGATGATGCGGGATTCTCGGGGAATCTCTTTCGGTGCTCAATCCAAGAGAGCCGGTCAGGGCCTCCGGGAGCTGGTATCTTTCTGCTTCTGTCCTCGGGGATGATGCAGGGTTCTCGGGGAATCTCTTTCGGTGCTCAATCCAAGAGGGCCGGTCAGGGCCTCCGGGAGCTGGTATCTTTCTGCTTCTGTCCTCGGGGGATGATGCGGGGTTCTCGGGGAATCTCTTTTGGTGCTCAATCCAAGAGAGCCGGTCAGGGCCTCCGGGAGCTGGTATCTTTCTGCTTCTGTCCTCGGGGGATGATGCGGGGTTCTCGGGGAATCTCTTTCGGTGCTCAATCCAAGAGAGCCGGTCAGGGCCTCCGGGAGCTGGTATCTTTCTGCTTCTGTCCTCGGGGGATGATGCGGGGTTCTAGGGGAATCTCTTTCGGTGCTCAATCCAAGAGAGCCGGTCAGGGCCCGGGAGCTGGTATCTTTCTGCTTCTGTCCTCGGGGGATGATGCGGGGTTCTCGGGGAATCTCTTTCGGTGCTCAATCCAAGAGAGCCGGTCAGGGCCTCCGGGAGCTGGTATCTTTCTGCTTCTGTCCTCGGGGATGATGCAGGGTTCTCGGGGAATCTCTTTCGGTGCTCAATCCAAGAGGGCCGGTCAGGGCCTCCGGGAGCTGGTATCTTTTGGTTTCTGATGTAGGGTTCTCGGAGAATCTCTTTCGGTGCTCAATCCAAGAGGGCCGGTCAAGGCCTCCGGGAGCTGAAGGATAATGTACTCTGCTAGAGTAAAGGTATCACTCTATTTGTGATGAGGGATACGGAGATGGTCCGTGGCAGTTAAGGTTTTGATATTGAAAGAGGAGGGTGATCAACAACCACTCATGGACTTATGTTGCTAGGAGAAAGGAAGATCATCAACAGCCACTCATGGACTTATGTTGCATGAAGAAAGATGAGAGATCAACAGCCACTCATGGACTTATGTTGCTAGGATGAAAGAGGATCATCAACAGCCACTCATGGACTTATGTTGCATGAACAAAGGAAGGTAATCAACAGCCACTCATGGACTTATGTTGCATGAAGGAAGATCAATAGCCACTCGTGGACTTATGTTGCTAGGATGAAAGAGGATCATCAACAGCCACTCATGGACTTATGTTGCATGAACAAAGGAAGGTAATCAACAGCCACTCATGGACTTACGTTGCATGAAGGAAGATCAACAGCCACTGATGGACTTATGTTGCTAGGATGAAAGAGGATCATCAACAGCCACTCATGGACTTATGTTGCATGAAGAAAGATGAGAGATCAACAGCCACTCATGGACTTATGTTGCTAGGAGAAAGGAAGATCATCAACAGCCACTCATGGACTTATGTTACATGAAGAAAGATGAAAGATCAACAGCCACTCATGGACTTATGTTGCTAGGAGAAAGGAAGATCATCAACAGCCACTTATGGATTTATGTTGCATGAAGATAGATGAAAGATCAACAGCCACTCATGGACTTATGTTACATGAAGAAAGAAAGATCATCAACAACCACTCATGGACTTATGTTGCATGAAGATAGATGAAAGATCAACAGCCACTCATGGACTTATGTTACATGAAGAAAGATGATTAGCTTTTGGCAGTTTGGAAAGGGATGAAAACTTCCCCAAGTTTTGACGCTTCTCATGCTGACGCCTTGACCGGTGCAGTAATGGTGTTTGGTACTCCTGCTTGTATTGGCATGCTCTTTATAACTTGATTTGAAAATTTTATTAGTCACTGTTGATTTACACATTTGAGACTACAACAGACTCAAAAACTTGACAGACATTGACGCACGAGGACGACGCATTTGACACCGAAATGAAACAAGGTCGACTTGCCAAAACTTAATGTGCTTTTGTCATAAATGATGTACTATTTCTCTTTTGTGTTTACTTCTCTCCTTAACGTGGCATCACTTTGATGGTGAATCTTACTTTTGAAAATTTCTCCCTACTGATCTAATCAATTTCTTTGCTTCTCTCAAGATGTGCTTTGAATTAGTGCCTTAGCTTATGGAATGAAAGACGCTCCATTTCCATCTGTTCAAGACAATGTTTGTGACTTGAAGGCTCACCATTGGTGTATAGGGATCGGGTGGCAAACAAAGTTTGCCCCTAGTTTGAAGGGCATGAAGTGGGATCGGTAGGCAAACGAGGTAAATGACCGAAGTTTGCCCCTAGTTTGGAGGAAGGTTAATTGGAGGTTTTGGGCAAACGAGGTAGGTGACCGAAGTTTGCCCCTTGTGTGAAGGGTCGATAGTAAAAGTCAGGCAAACGAGGCGGGTAGCCGAAGTTTGCCCCTAGTGTGGAAGGTGATTTTCTGGCTTGAGGCATGGACCGTGACTTTAATCTCTCAAATGCTCATAACTTTTGCCTAGGCACCAGTGAGGTGACCTAGCAAGCTCTTTTCTCTCTTTTGTTATTGTTCACCTTGGATTTAACTCTAATTTTTGCCTAGGCGTCCTTTCGGATTTTCGACCTAGCGAGCCATCCTTCTTTTTTTTCTTTTTTGAAAGTCTGCCTACGTACCCCCAAGTGGGGATCAGGTCCAACGTAGTTCGGGCCATGGTCGGAAAGAAGCAGGTTGATTTTTAGGTGGGGTGACCGAACCGTTGTGGTTGCCTACGTATCCCCGAGCGGGAATCAGGTCGAGCATAGTTCAAGGCAAGGCTTGAAGGAAATTGGTTTGATTATGATGGTGTTGACCGAACCGATGTGGTTGCCTACGTATTCCCGAGTGGAAATCAGGTCGAGCGTAGTTCAAGTCAGGGCTTGGGAAGAAGCGGGTTGATTTTTGGGTAGGTGGGGTGACCGAACCGATGCGGTTGCCTACGTATCCCCGAGTGGGAATCAGGTCGAGCGTAGTTCAAGGCATGGTTTTAAATAAGGGGTTTGAGGTATGAGGGTTTTTCAAACCAATCGTCAAAGAAGTTCAAACTTGAGCCACTTATGGTAGCTTTGAATAAAAGGATTCAG
The DNA here is from genome assembly GCA_033977485.1 of Hydrangea macrophylla. NCBI lineage: Eukaryota > Viridiplantae > Streptophyta > Magnoliopsida > Cornales > Hydrangeaceae > Hydrangea > Hydrangea macrophylla. The sequence goes on from CM066990.1 coordinate 40,600,529, forward strand.
TTTCAATCTCCCTTTCTTTTCTTTTTCTTTTTCTTTTTGTTTTGTTTTGAGGATTGATCCTTTTCACTTTCGCCTAGCCAGTCAATTTTGCTTTTTAATGTAGTCGATTCTTGTGAGATCTTTCAATTGCAATCTCAGAATTCCAGAATGTGCATGTCAGCTCTCGGAATTTTGTGGTTGTCCCGTGCCTTTGGAAATGTGATCTAGGCACGTTCTTATGATGTACCTTGAAGCATACAATTTTCTCATTTGTTTCATCAAAAATTTCTTTAACATTTTGACTGGCTAGGGTCTGATTTTGGAAATCAACACCTTTTTCAGCTCTAACTTTTGCCTAGGTGCCCTTTCGGGTTTTCAACCTAGCGAGCTTTTTCTTTTCTTTCCTTTTCTTTTTTTTTTTTTTTTTATTTTGAAAGTGGAGATGAAACTCACTGAAATGTTTGGCTATCATTACAGGCTAAGTTTGCATTGCTTTCAATCGGACAGATTGCGTGGCTTCCAATTGGATTGGGCTTAAGGCTTCGAAATGGTGGAAAAAGGGTGTTGGGCAAGCCCCAAGTCAGTTCCAAGCATGTCTTTTTGAGATTTGAGCAAAAGCATCTTTAAATTCTTAAAGTAAGACTATTCAATTCTCAGCTCTTCTTCAGTGTCAGCGCAAAATTGACTTTGACCTTTCAGGATTTTTTTGTTTGAGTAAAAATTTTTTTTTTTTTTTTTTAGCACAGTAATATCCATGGTAATTTGAAAAGTGACACTTCGGTTCAGCGATTCATGCATCTATGACTAGGCACATCAGATTAGGCAAAACGAGACTTCATTCCATCCAAAGAGAAAGGTTACAGACTCATTAACAACTCGATGACAGACGGACTCGACCACAAGACTAAACTTGAAGTAGACAAACACACAACAGACTCGACTGGACTTGATCCGGTCTCAAATGGAATGTCACAGTGACTCACTTATTCTTTTTATTTCTTTTTTTTTTTTCTAAAGAGCATCTTCATTTGGTTTTCTAGCAAGAGTTCCAAACACCATCACTTCACCGGCACAGGTTCACCATTCATGGGCCTCAGCGAAGAGGATCATTCAAACAGATAGGTCAAGGGTTGGTCCAGACCGAGGTAGTGGATTGGATTGGGGTGCGGCGCATCATCTAAGAGATCCTGAATTGAGTGACGGAGCCTCTTACAGTTGTCGGTCTCATGGCCTTGGTCTTGGTGGTAATCACAATACTTGGATTCATTGTACCCAAGAGGTGGGTGATTAGGAGGCTTACTGGGCTCCAAAGGTACAAGGTGGCCCTTCTGGACAAGGTGATTGAGAGCGGAGGATAAGCTCATGTCAAGTGGTGTGAAGACTCTTTGGTTTCCTTTCTTGTGCCTCTTACTGCAGTCATTTTGGCTTGATGATGGGCTTAAGGCATTGACATCTAGGCTCTCTTGATCTTCACCAAAGGTATGGGGTCTCTTCTCCTTTTTCAGTGACCCAGCTCCATTGATCTTGCCTTCACAGATAGCATCCTCGATTCTAGTCCCAACCTCAAACAACTCTTCAAATGTTGAGATGGACTGGTAGAATAATTTTTCATGGTATACTGGTTGCAGGTTCTTGACCAGCATACGTACTTGCTCTTTCTCAACAGGCCTGTGGATCATTTGAGCTACTTTATTCCTCTATCTTCTCAAGAATGCAGCGAAGGACTCATTGAGATTCTGCCTGGTAGTTTCCAGATCTCGAATGGTGACATCAAGCTCTTGGTTGTAGGAGTAGTGATCAATGAAAGTTCTAGCAACATCTTCCCAAACTCGGGTCTTGGAAGTTTCAAGGGTTAGGAACCAGGATAGTGCGGCTTTCTGGAGGGTTTGAGGGAACAACATAGCTATGTGCTCATGGGTGCAGCCCATTGACTGGAAAATGCTCATACAAAACTTCACGTGGCTCTTCGAATTTCCAGTTCCGTCAAAACGGTCGATTTCAGGCATCTTGAAGTTCTCGGGTAGCCTCACCTTGTTGGGCTCAAACAATCCTTCCAGATCTAACATGTAATCGTCGACCCCCTTACTCTTCCTTAGTATGTTCTCAAGCTTGTCGACCTTGTCCATTTTCTCTTGGAGCCTTTTCTCATATGCAGGCGACGGGACCCCTTGAAACCATTCTTCTTCTCCATTATTTTCAGGAGGCGGTCCAAATCTAGGCGGTGGTGGTGGGAACCCCGGTGGGTACTGTGGCTGCTGTTGTCGGAACTCTTCCATAAATTTCAGAACTTGAGTCAGCCGATCTGACTGTTGATTGATTAATTCAGTGACCTTGGCTTCCAAAGTTTCCTGATTCATGTTGAATTTTCTCGGCGGACTGATTCTAACCAAATGACTGTTCACTTCTGACCCCACTTCTGACCCAGGATGGGGATCTCAGTGGCTGACTTTAGGAATCTATAATGACCTATAGATTTTAGAGGAGTGTATCAGATTCTGATAATGATGACTAGAGAGACAATGACAGTGATGTTAAGGAAGATGGACTGACTTATGTACAGACTAGAGAGACAATGAGAGTGGTGCATGCACATGAGACAAGCATGCGGATGCAAGCCCTAATCTATACGATGCCCCTACTTCTAACAGATAGCAGTTGAACAAATAAGGTCCTAGCCATACAGAGTGTGCTAACCTTACTTTCCAGTATGATCACCAAGGGATAACAGGGATTTCCGGGATACTTTGAGAATTTTGGATAGAGTTTCTAGAGTTTCTGGGAGAAACTGGTATATCTGAGAAATCTGGGAGATTTAGACAGAGTTTCTGGGAAAAACTGGTTAATATGGTTATATCTGGGATATCTGGACAGAGTTTCTAGGATAAACAAGTATATTGGAGTTTCTACGAAAAATTGAGGTTTCTGGGTAATCTGGGGAGAAATAAGGATATCTGGGAGAGACATAATTATATCAGGGTTTCTGGGAGAAATTGAGATTTCTGGGTATTTCTAGGAAATCTGGGTGATTCGGACAGAGTTTCTAGGAGAAACAGGGATATCCTGATGAGTTGGGTAGAGTTTCTGGAAGAAATAGGGATATACGACGGGAATAGGTGATGATGGTGATCATACTGTCTAGCAAGTTTTCATACTCCTATGTCTCAGGACCAACAAACAAGGTTTGCGGTGTATATCTTTGTGAGCATAGAGCAGACATCCTTATCATGGTGCCTAGGCAAGTCAACTCAACGTGATCACATATGAGTGATTGCCTTGGGAATCATAAGAAAGAGGTTCTATTCTATGCCACATAAGCGTCTACACCGCGCAGGTAATCCCGCCAGGGCATACAGCAGTTATAACACATTGTCCTATCTGAAAAAATAAATGAACAATCCTACGAAAGGTTCTATAGGAATCTATATGCAAAGGCTGGGTTTAGTCGAAGAGGGTCCATTGACGAGAGTTCTAATATACCGTCGGAGAGACAGTACGGAGGTTTTTACTCTTTTTGATATACCTTGGAAGGTATAGTATCAACGGTGACTTATGCCCTGGCACAGCAAGACCTGAACAATGTCAGCGCCGCGTTTCAGACACAGTCGGAGGGGGGAAATGCAAGAGTGCAATGCAGTGAACCAGACACAGTAAAAAGATGATTTTAAGGATGCTTCTTATGAGTCAAACCTCTGTATTATTTTGTTTTGAAAATAAAAATTCCCCAGCAGAGTCGCCAGATTGTGGATACCGGGCTTCCGCCCCTTTTTGTTTGTTTGTTTTGAAACTTGTTTGAAATTTGATTCAAAGGAAAAAAATGGTGGTCTGTTGAAAACAGATACAGAGTCGCCACTTGGTCTTTAAGGAACCAAGAAAGCTAATTTTGACTCACCCAAACGGATAAGGGCACCGACCCTTCATAACCAAAGAACTTGGTTCGGGGTTTTGGTACGAAAGAGGAAGGAGCCTTTGTCGCGACTAAAACACCCTCAACTCGCCCCGTCTTTCAACGGGCCTCAATTAACATCCAAATAATCATCTTATACTATGTATGGTTCGTCAATTAATACTATGATAGTATATTACATCACATAAGAAACTTGAAAATGGAATATCTAAAGATAAAATATTATTCATAAGATCTAAGTCAAATATCATGCAATGTAAAGTGAAAGATCACACAAATAAACCTAGGAAAAATCGTCTAATCATATATCAAATAATCAAGACTTCCTAATCTAAAGGGGGACATGAATTGTTCTTGAAACAAAGAAATCAAAATGTACTTAACAAGCTAGAATGATGCATGTTAATCTTTGAGAAAAGAAGATCTCTCAATCCACGGGATGGATGAGAAAGGATGATTAGATCGATGGGAAGCATGAACGTGTGATCAAATTCATTTCCTTATAATCTTCTTAGATTAGGAGTTACAAAAACCCCAAATCTTGCATGAATGCAATGTATGTATCTAGAATGTGCCAAGGTTGTAGTGTGCCTTGTGTTCATGGATTCCTAGAATGACTTAGAAGTCTAGATTGTGTATGAATGAATGAATGAAATTAACATGGGACATATACAAATGTAGTATGAACTACTTCCTAAGATATGAACTAATTTGGAATGCATATGAGCATCAAATCAAAGAATGAAAGTTAAGGTATACTTGCTGTGAATAGTGGACAGAACAGTAGCATCATCTTTGGAAAATTGAAAAGAGGGGTTAGGAATGTTTTTAATGAATGATTTTTTATGGATATGTTCCTTATTGTGTCTAGAACACACCCCAAAAGGCCAATCTTGAATAGCTATCACAGATTGAGAGAAATTATATAAACAATAGAGGTCACTCAGAAACAGAGTCCGTACCGTCGACCGAAATGTTAGAAAATCTTAGAAAATGAAAACGAATGATCTAGAGGCCCATTTTATACATAAAGTTCCCTAAGACATTAAAGTGTAAGGTAAAAATAAGTTAGGACCACCTCTTTTGGAAAAGTTTTCTGTAAAAGAGGTTGGAAGTGGACCTAGCTGCTGTGACAGCAAAAACAGAATGTCTGGAAGGAATGTTGGGATCCAAATGGACCACTTCCAAGTACTTCCAAGTCAAACCAAAAATCATGGGTGTTCTCCAATGAGTTAGGAAGACTTTCCAGGTGGCCTTGCATCCATATGTTGAGTATTGAGTTCTAGAGAAATCTTTGAACCCAACTCACTCACTGTTTTGACTCACTGTTTTGAAGATTTTGGAGAAAACAAAGTTTTGTTTCTTGAAACCAAATGAGAGGGATTGAGAGGGGTTTTGAAATAGATGTTTTGAAAACATATTTTCAACACTCAATAAGGATTATAGCCACTTAGAATATCAACATCAAACTCATCATTAAGAACCTCCAAGATTGTTGGAGAGATTTATTTTATTTTTGAACATAACTTCAATACATTCCAAGAATACCTTGGAAGTATTGAGGTTATGATCATCATCTGTCAAACATGTTTTTGAGGTCAAGAGCTACTATCCATGAGGATTCACTCACCCCAAACTTCATGTCATCACTTAGATGATGATGAACTAGTAAGTAAATAAAGAAAAATCAAAAAGAAATGAGGTAAGAAGAGATAAACAATAAATAAACAAGCAAGTAGATGATGATCAATAGATGATATTCATGAAGCATGAACTTGTAGATTGGTGTTCACTCATATGTAATGACACTAGACATGGAAGAAGCTTCCACTCTCTTAAATGCTCACTAAAATGGTGGTTGGGAGTATTGAATGTTGAAGTAAATGGAAGTAATGAAGTAAAAACAAGGTTTAGAACTCACTTTTGTTTTGGAAAATCAAAGAAGGAAGCTTCTTTCTCTCTATTCTAACCTTATCTCTACAACTTTCTCTCCCAAACTTTTCCTAAACTTTCATTTGACTCCCCTAAAATGAGGAGTAATGGGGTGTTTATATAGGCCAACTTGGGGTGGTTTTGAGATTTAGAAAGTGTTCCCATTGGCTCCAAACATCTGAAATCATTAAACTACGTCGTTTTGGATTTTAATTAATCAAAATGGGACCACAAAATAAATTACAAAAATACACTGTTCTGGAGGGGAGTGCCGCGGCGGCACTGGGCCAGTGCCGCGGCGGCAGTGCTCCTCCCTTTGTCTGGATAATGCTGTTTAGGCCCCCTGATGTTCCGGTATTCGCGAAAAGGCCCTATTTCGTCCGAAATTCACAGAAAATGCGTACGAACTCCAAATTGAGGTTGTGATATACCGTTGGAAAGGTAATGGAGTCTACTTTATATAAAAAATAGTTCGGGGATAGGTCACTTTAAAAAGTTTTGCGCTATTTGCGATAAAAGCCGATTTGATCGCCTTTTTCGCCTTTGGAAATCCATAATAAATTCGTTTTAAATCCAGAAATTATGTGCGACATACCGTTGGAAAGCTATTGACCTCTAGTATCCATGAAAAATATTTGAAAATTGTTTCGGCACCCTGGTTCCAAAGTCAAATTTTGGTCAAACTGGTCAAACCTGGGATTCCCGAGAAGTTCTGGAAACCTCCGGGAGTTCCCGGGAGCTGATGTTTTCGCTCGATTTTCTTTTGGAACTTGTTTTAATACTTTTTTTCATGATTTAAAACGATTCCGGTGAATTCGGACGATCTTGGTCAACCTTGGTCAAACTTGGTCAAACCTTGGTCAAACCTGGTCAAACCTTGGTCAAACCGGTCAACGGGGACCTTTCGGGAACTTCCGGGACTTCCGGGGGTCTCTGGGAGCTGACGATTTCTTCTGATTTTACTTAAAAACTCATTTTATCGCTTTTCTTATGACGTAGCATGTTTCCAGAACTTTGGGACCAAATCTGGGGGTTTTTGGGCTTTCAGGGGCATTTTGGTCATTCTGAGCATTCTGAGAGATAGAGCTGACTTCCGAGAGTCCTTTTGAGTCTTTTTTTACGATCATTGTGAACCACCAAACTATGGGTCTCCTAAATCTGATAGCCGACAAAATGGGGTGTCTACAACTGGGCATTCGGTTTTGTTCGATTCAGTTTGACGAATCCAATACCGCTAACCGACTGAAATAAATTTCGATTTTTTCGCCTCGTTAATTGAAGTTTAATTCCGGTTCAGTTTTGCAATTCAGTTAAATTAATTATAAAAAAAATAGCCCAAAATAGCTATTTTTGCCCTTCTCTCACAAGTTTTCATTCTTCTTTATTATTAATATTATTATTATTATTATTACATATTTTTCCTTTTTCTTTCAGCGTAGAAAATTTATTTTTCTTTTGTTTTCAATTATAAATATACCTATACTTTTATCAGTATTTAATTACATATAATATACATTACTAATGTATCAATTATGAGTTCAATTTTTCTGTTTGATTTGGTTTACTTATAGAGACCCGAAACAATTAAATTTGTTTCGGTTTTTAACCAAAATAAAATTTATAAGTGAAATATCCGAATCAATATTAATATTTTAATTCAATTCGATATTTCTATTAACCGAACTATTTACCACTCGTGCGAACCAGTTGTTGGTAATGTACATATATGTATAAACACAGAGTGTACTTTAAAGCAATACATTGCTTCTAATCCAAACCAAAATCAAATCCTAGCCATTTGTCTTTTTCTCTATCCACGCACATATATATAGATGCTATACATATATTTTTTTTATAAACGTATACAAACAAGTTTTGTACTTATTTTAAAGATTCACAACTTGATCATCTGCATGGATTTTCAAGCCTTATCATCTTTTTTTCCTCCTCTTTCACCACCTTTAAATTTTGACAAGGATGATATTATTGGAGGACTATTACTTGCATTGTTAATCATCTATTATATTTTCATCTTGGTTGTGCAACTCATGTGTCGCAGAAATGTTGAACTGTACAAAAAATACGATAAAACATGGAAATATAGTGAGTGTGCCATTTGTTTGGAAGATTTTAAACATGGGGATGCGTGTAGAGTTCTTCCTCTGTGCTTTCACACTTTCCATGGAAATTGCATCGTCCAATGGTTGAAGAAGGAACAGAGGTGCCCAATTTGCCGCAAGTTTGCTCTTACTCCGAAATCTTTTTTGATTGGTTGTTACTATGTATGTTGATTATGCTAGAGTCGTTTATTGAAAACCAGCGTTATGTTGGTTGATAAATAACTAGTTTTTTCGTCATTTTAAGTTAGACGTAGACTCTTAAATGCCTAAAAAGCAGGTATACAAACACAGTATTTACATGAGTCTAGATGTTGATTATGCTAGAGTCATTTATTGAAAACCAGCGTTATGTTGGTTGATAAATAATTAGTTTTTTGGTCATTTTTAAGTTAGACGTAGACTCTTAAATACCTAAAAAGTAGGTATACAAACACAGTATTTACATGAGTCCAAAATTGGTAGACAGCTAGCCTCTTAGAGTTTGTCTCATGTTGTAAGATTTTACAAATGTGTAGCTCAGGTCAAGCCTATAAAAAGGCTCTTACGTAATGCCTAACTTTAAGCATAGCTTAAATATATTAATCTTCTTTTCTGTATATAATTGATTTTTCATATTCCATTGTTTCAATTTTTATTTTATTTTTTGGCCATAGTTGTAATTATTGTGGTTAATTTGCTAGTTAATAAAAAATCAAGAAGATTATTTGATATTATGAATGGCGACCTTAATTAACGACCCATAGTGATTCTGTAACATTTTTTCTATCTTGTAGCTTGTTGAAGAACAAACCACCATGCACATGTCTATCATCATTGTTGCTCAAACACTATACTTTGCTTTTATGTGTATGATTGGCAAACATATGCCCAGAAGTGAGGAGAAAGCGTAACGTATTATAATTTAGGGTTAAGTACATTTATTCCTGTGTGGATAGGGGAAAGTGAAAATAGGCTTAATCACACGGGTACAATGTAATTAACCCTTAAATTTATTCTCACTATTAGGCTTTGTTTGGTTTGGGGATTTAGGCTATATTTGGTTCACGGATTTCGCGAGAGAAAAGAAAAGGAAAAGAAAAACAAGAAGAGAAACTAATTCAAAATGACTACGTAAAATGACTTAAATATGAAAATTTGTGCTTAAATAATATTAAAATTAAAATTTTAATATTAAAATTTTAAATTTTCTGAAATATAATTGTAACATATGAATAAGGAAGTAAAATGACTTACAATGTTCAAAATGTCTAATTTGTTTTTCAATCTATTCTCTTTTCGCTCTTATTTTCAACGTCATTTTTCGTACTAACCAAACAAAGAAAAATATTTTCTTCTATGTTCTCCTTTCCTTTCCTTCAATGAATACAAGAACTAATCAATGACTTAGAGGGAATAAAAGAAAATGAAAAGGAAAATAAGAAGGAAATTTGGTTCAATCACATTTTCCCTTGAGTTTCCTTCATGTTAAAATTACAATAAAAAAAATTAAAAAAAAAAAAAAAAAACTCTAACTGACAATTGTTACATACGAATAAAGGAATGAAAATAACTCAGAACATTTAAAATGTTTAATTTTTTATTTCTCAATATATTCTCTTTTATTTCCTATTTTTCTTCCACCTTTTTCCTAATTCACTAAACAAAGGGAAAAAAAATAAAAAATTCCTTTATTTATTTTCTTTTACATCACTAAATCTAAGAACGAAACAATGCGTCGAAGAATTTTTCTACGAATAGTACTTATATTAACTTGATATGGGTTTGGAAGCCAATTGTGTATTTAAATATTTTCAAGTATTATTATAACTTATTTCTGTATACACTTTCCGTAAAAAGAAGTTTAATTTCTTTTATTTTTATTTTTTTTAAGGTACAACAAGTGTAATATCAATTAAGTTACCATAATATTCACACATTGTACATATACACATTTAATTAAACAAAAGTGAAAATGGAAAATTAAAATTGGGAAGTTTTTGAAGTAAGGATTATTATTAAGTGATAAAAGAGAGAGGTAAAAATTAAAGAGTAATGTTATGCTTCCCAAATTTATTTTTAAAAGTGTTTCTCAAATGATGTAGCGGTGGAGTTAGGTAAACAACTTCAAATCAAAAATTAACTAGCCCCGCTATAATAGACCTAGCCTCATGCTGCCACATCATTTGGAAAACACTTTCAGGATAAAAATTTGGAAAGCATATATATTTTTTTCGGAAAATGGGTGAATATATTCCAAAAATGATGTGTACATAACCTACAACGGACATACCCCAAGATATATAATAAAGCTCAAAAACATAGTGAAAAACTAGCATAGCCAGGAAAAATTAGATAAAATTAAACCACAAGTTGAAACAAAAATATCAAAAACCTGCTCCACTAAAGTACATGAATTGCAACCCAAAAGGAGCTAACATCATATCACTTCACATGCTCAAGAATAAAGAAAATACTTTTGCTCACCCAAAATTTGGTACACCAATGCTCACCCAAGCATCCTATTGGCCAATGCAGTGGGGCCCAGGATTAAACAAATGTTGTTTAATATTGTTTAATCATGGGCCCCACTGCATTGGCCAATGGGATGCTTGGGTGAGCATTGGTGTACCAAATTTTGGGTGAGCAAAAATGCTCTCAAGAATAAAATCTTTAACAAGGGTCCTAGAGATACATACCTAATACATCACATCCATGTGCAAAAAATGTACTACAACAAGCAACACACGCAGAGAAGCCTGCAATGTAGCAGCCCTTTGTCCAGCTCAAGAATGTTGAACTGTGTCAGCCTTGAAACCGTGCATAGGAGAGAGAAGTACTGAAATATCAATCAACCATAATTGTAGCTATACTTCTCTCCCACGCGCACAAGCACCTCACCTCACCTCACACTGCCAATGTCGGCAACCAAGCGCACCAGAAGAATATTACTGATCAACATGCAGCCCGCCGGAAAACCCAAATTCAAGAAAATAAACCCTGAACGACGAAAAAGCACAAAACACACCATGAAAATGGCAGATCATTCATGTCCAACAAAATAATGAAGCAATACACCCCATGGACAGTCAAGGAACCCATAAAGTCTCATCCCCCTTGCGTCCAAAAAGGCAGAGAAAAATACAAATAGGGGAAAGACTGAGCAAAGCCCTAAGTGACCTTATCCCAAAAAAAGAAAAAAGTGAAAGAACGGGGAAACCAAAGATGGAAACCTAGTAGATCCCTCCCCAAAAGCACTGCTACTGATAATGAAACAAGAACAAGGGAGGTTCTGAACCAAGACATCAACCCTCAAACACCTCTTGCATCTCTCAAAACCTCAGCCTCAACCTACCACAACATCCACAAGACCAAGCTGCCAAGCTCTGACATGAAGCTCTAACCTGAAAGGGATGACGAGCTTGGTGTCTAAATTTGCCATCAACCAACCATAACCCATCTTCACTAGCTCACTTATACATAAAAGCACAACACTAGCCAACACCATGGATACATGCCGATGCAAGTTACGGACAAGGAAAAGATAAGCTACTAGATCAGTTGGAAGAAGATTGAAGGCTGAAGGGAAAAAGGGAGGAGGGGTAGAGAAGGCTTAGGAACAGTGAGGGGAGTGAAAGAAAACCATGTGAAACCCTTAAAGGTTCGCGCAGCGGAAAACAAAAATTTAATGGTTTTCTAAACCCATGATCAAGTCTATGATATATACAAAATACATACAACATCCATAGGGGGTTAATCGAATAGTTACCCTTGAAGCGTGCTTTACAAAATATTGAATCTGATTCGTCCTACGAACAGTTCACCAAATCGTCCAAGCGTCCGATCTCTAAAAGTATCCACACGAGCAAATCACTAATCGAAAGAAGCTTTGACTTTCTTCAACAAATTGAAGAAAACAATGATGAAGTCACTTTCTCAAAGTGACCGTACGGATTTTTATGGGGTTAGAGTATTTTAGAAAAACTCAGGTGTGCTAGCTTTCACATTGTTTCCCATACTCATATATATAATAATGCTATAAGTCCCTTTCCTAATCTAATTAGGAAACTATATTTGATTGGAAGACTTTCTTAAATCAAATATAAACTAATAGTATTATTATACTACTTCCATATTAACAACTTAATATCAAGTAGACCCTCACAACTTCTTCCAATTACACATTGCCCTTTTGTGTGTGACCCTTTAGGTTCATACTAATCTGGTAGTAGGTACTAATACTTTAAAGTATTACAATTAGAACCCTTTCTAATTAATTTAAATTAGAACACCTCCTAATTCTCCCTTGTAGAAATAATTAATATTAATATTTATTATTTCTGAGCTTCCACTAGTCATGAGTGACACCTAGCAGTATATCATGACACACCCCAGACAGTCTGAAAAATAGTGAACCTTTCTGTTAACAGTTACCATACAATTCAATCCTTCTATCAAACAATGTCCCAATTAAATCTCTTGGGTAATGGACATATTATCAAACCCAGATTTAATTATATGTTCTCGAACTAATTGATATTTCTCTATTTGGTGAAATTAGAAAACTCTTTCTAATTCTCACCCTGCCCTGGCCAGGGAGCTTTACTTGAGATATATCATAGAAGATCACATAGGACATTCACTCTCGCACTTGAGAGTGATAGATTCCTTGTTGTACATTCACATGTCTCCATGTATAACTTACTATACCCAACAGTACATGAATATGCCTTTGATTAAAATATAAACACCGTGTACGTTAAAGCATAATAACTCATACATAAGACAACAGTAATGTCTCAGGTCTAAGGATTACTTGTACCACTGTAACTAAGAACAATCCATTGATAAATAAATAAAACTCCATTTGGATTTTCCTAATAGTTGATCATGTTCAGTGAACTTGTTCTATAACAAGCACCCATATGTCTGCTCTAGTGTCCCCACACTGATGACTTAAGACTAGTCATATTTTATCATATAAAATAAACATGGCACATGTTAGTCTAACCGGATTATCAAATGCCCAATTTAATAATCCTACGACTAAGAACAATTTTAGAATAAAGCAACTGAGAAGTATATGGTCTTGTTCCTTAACTCTTTAAGTACATACCTTCTCAACTTTAATTCTATGGACATATCATATAAATGTTAAACAACAATAATGATAAATAATAATCTTGCCCTTTATTAATATGAAACTGTTATCACAAGGTAATATTCCTAAAACACTACTCCAATCTAATTGGCTTTTAGGGCATACTACTAATAGGGAGCATATATAGCATTATTCAAAATTAGAATTGAAAGAAAGGGGTAAAGATAAAAAAGCCATTCGCAATTAAAAACTATTCAAAAGTTTTACGATTGGCCTCCAACTAGGCGCACAAAGTTTAAATTTTTGTGCTCATTTGATTTTCTTTGTTGCTCAAATTATCTATAATTTTTCATGTCCAAATTTATTTTATGTTCTTATGCGTTGCACTACAAGTAACATAGACTCTGTCAGTAATTATAACCACTGGGAAGTGGAAAATGCCCCTAGCACACATGAGGATGGCCTTGAATATGGAGCATGTTTCTGTGTGCTTATGTTTATGCGATCTTGATCGTGATTGGTAGAACTGTTTATTATGGTTTTGGTGTTTGTTGATATGTTATGTAATTGATCAAATATAGAAATAAGCTTGAAAAGCCCCAGCCCCCCAGCCACAACAACACCAATCCACCCCCCCCCCCCCCTCTCTTTATGGCCCAATGGTTTTTGGACCAAATCTGGTTAATTTTTTGGGTGAAACAAATAGATCAAAAAGCAGTTTGGGCCACCAGAACTGCTTAAAATGGACAAATAAACAATAACAAACAGGTGCATTGTTATACACTTTGGACCCATTTCGACATCACAGTCAAGTCTACAACCGCGTGACTAGGCCTATAATTGCAGTCTCACAAATATTTGGCAGTTTACTGGGAAGTTTAAGCATAGAGAAAAACACACAAAAAAATTTTTGCTTGTTTTTCTTTCTCTTTTCTTTCCCTTTAAGGAATTTGCAAACTAGACAAAGCCCTAAGCTTTGTTTGGTATATCGATTCAGAGAAGAAAAATGAAAAGTAAAGGCAAAAGAGAAGGAAAACTATTTCCCTAATATTTTCCTCCATGCTTAATTATAACATTTAAAAAAAATTGACAAAAGATGATAGAAGTCAAGAAAAGAGGAAGAAAAGTACTCGTGAGATTAAAATCTTCTAATTTTTGTTCATCCCTTTTTTTTTCCTTTCATATTTTTCTCATCGTTTTCCTTCTTAACCAAACAAAGAAAAGTATTTATTCCTACATTTCTTTTTCTTTCCTTACTAAACTATCAAGCAAACAGAGCCTTAAGCCACATACTTTTTTCCCTGGGCTAAACATGTACCAAATATGCCATTTCCATAGTTGCTTAGAACATCTTCAACCGATGTGGCTAATCTTACATGGCTCTTTTCACAATCTAAGTTGACATGCCAAACCACTCCAACCAACATGCCAAAATCTGTCACGCCCCAGAGCAATAAAAATAGAGAAAAAAAAAATTTCCTTCTTGGGTCCACAGGGAATGACGGGTGAATGTCACTAATTATCCATACCATACAGTACTAGTCCAACTAAAAGCACAAGAATATAAAACAAACTAAATATATAATAACAATTCTATCTATTATGATATCAGAGTGGTCCTTAGGATCACAATAGGTCTGGAGACAACACATGCCCAAGTACCCGTTAAACTAAACAAGTTCAACATAATTATCAAACTAAATATAACTTCTTTATATCTAGCTGGCGTAAGGGTAGTCATCACCGTAGTGATCTTCCCTGGCATAATCGTCATTAATGGGGCCACCCTCTGCATAATCCAACTCCGAGAAGTAGCCATCATTGTAGGCTCCATCACATGCATTAATAGGGATAGGGTAGTCTAAACAAGGAATATCCAGGCATAAACGCCATCAGCTTACTTTAGCTGAGTGAATAGAAACTCCCACTGTATCATAAGTATAATACAATTACCAGTTATGCGCGATATGAAGTAGTGATACTAATAACATCTTTTTCCCTCTTGTTCAGACCTCACATTATCCGGTTTTTATCATCTTCCAACTCTAAGACTGGCTATACCAATCCCAAATGACTACTATGAACTGATTATATCATCACGACATACTAGTGTTCTTGTTCACCGCTTTTAAGAACTTTTACTATTCACTGCTTTTAAGAACTCTTGCGAACACTATGCAACGTTCTCATATGACTAGTTTATGAACATACCATTACTCTTGTTCACTGCTTTTAAGAACCCTTATTGTTTACCACTTTTAAGAATGCTTGCGAGCACTGTACATCCATAGCTCCCACGATCCTGGTCAAATCCCTATTACTCACTTATGGGATTCCACTTGAGTGAATCATCAGCTCGATTAAACACAACATTGAAAGTAACTAATACCCCACTGACTCAGTCACCAGATTATCCAATGTTATCCACCGTTATATCTCAAACCTCATCTCGTTATCGCGCCGTATTATTACCAATGTTCCGAACCCTACTACGTTGCTCACCATATTATCTCAATCTCATTATCGTATCCCGTTACTTCTGTAATCTATAATATTGTATAATAGAAATAAGGAACGTCAATTAACCAGCTAAGCGTTATGAATTATAACTTAAAGGAAACATCCAAGTTCTGTTTGATTCAATCGATTGAAGTTATCTTAATCGGTTGAGACTCAGTGTGTTCGATCGATTAAAGTAAGCTTGATTGATTGAAGTGAAAGTGTTCTCGATCGATTGAAGTCATTTTGATCGATTGAGACTCAGTGTGCTTGATTGATTGAACCTAGTTCAATCGCTCAAAAGTCGTCTTCTCCAGATTTTTGTAGTGAACGTCCAGAAGTGCTAAGGCATGTTTGGGATCAATTTTAAACATCTAAAATATATAAAACATTGTGCCAATGATACCGAGTGAGTTGGAACTCACCGAACATCATTAAGGGCGTGTTTGGCAACGTCAAGCTTGAGCTCCCTCTCTCCAATGGCCTTCTCTTCTCTCTAAGTTTTTGCCTTCTCTCTCCCTGCCTCTCTCTCTCTCTCTCTCTCTCTCTCTCTCTCTCTCTCTCTCTTCTTTTTCTTCTTCTTCTTCTTCTTCTTCTTCTTCTTCCAGATTACATATAATATGTGTGTATATATATGTATCGATGTATGTATATATGTATAAACACAAGCATACACACACACTCTCTCTCCCTATATAAACTAATAAAGCTTGGGCACAAAACAAACCTTACACACACTGACCAAGCATATATATAGAGGAGAGATGGTATAAGGTGGCATGTCCAATACACAAACTAAGATGAAATATCCAGGCGCATTCGATCGATGGAAGGTTCTTCGATAGGTTGAAAGCGATTCGGCCAGGTTTGATCAATTGAAAAGAGGTTTGATCGATTGAAGTGGGGACCACGTTATAAATTCATGTCGGCAGGGTTTCGATTGATTGAATAGGGTTCGATTACTTGAAAGCAGAAGTACTCGATCGCTTGAAAGGACTTTGATCGATTGAAAGTGAAATGTCAAGTATAATCAAGGGAATTATATAGAATCTCTTTATATTAATAAATACTGAAAATACAAGGTATTATAAAATCTAACATGGCAAAAGACATAGACCACCTCATGTCAAAAATGGCATACCATAAAGCCATTGTCAAATGATTTTTTTGAATAAAATAAAACTACTACTACTTATCAACTTAAGCACTGGTCGTATCTTTCAAAGGGGAATATTACCTTTTAGTTTTTTCATCTTAAAGTATTAATTTGACATATAGGGTGGAGCGTGTAGATGTCAATTTTGTATATGCCTATTTTCCACATAGGCTTTCAAATTTATTTGACATGTAAAAATTTGACAATTCGATTGGAGATGCTCTTAGCCTGCTTTGTTCCACTCAAACAAAATTATTTCAAAATTAGGATTACATTGTAATACCCCGTATTTTCAATAATTATTTAATGCAGAGAGATTCTATATACTCCCTTGATCATATTTGAAATTTCATCTTCGATCGATCGAATCTCGTTCGAGGGATCGAGCATTCCCAAATTTCAAGCGATCGAACCCTGTTCAATCGATCGAAACTCTACCGACCTGAATTTAATACGTGGTCCCTACTTCAATCGATCAAAGCCCTTTTCAATCGATCAAATCGGTAGATCTAAGTTTGAGCGATCGAATGATGTTCGATCGATCAAACATGTAATTATCAGAATTCCAGGCTTCCTGCAAAACCAGCCACCTGCACCCTATCTTTCCCTATTTATACATTGTGTTCGTGTGTGTTTTGAGTTTGGAAAACCAGAGAGAGAACTTGAGAGAGCTACAGAGAGCTGTCTACTTGTGTTTAGTTATGTATATACACAAACCTCCATATATATACACACACATATAGATATATATAGTCAGAGAGACAGAGACAAGAAGAAGCAGGAAAAGAAGAAGGTGAAGAAAAGAGAAAGAGGCAGAGAGAGACAGAGAGAAGGCAAAGGAGAGAGAGAGACTATTAGAGCTCCGAAGCTAAAGCTTAGCCTAACGCGAACATTTGGTGAGTTCCAAACTCACTCGGTAGCTTAGTTATAATGTTTTACATATTCTGTACATTTAAAGAGGATCCAAACACACCCAAATGTATTCTGGGCATTCACTACCAGAATCTGGAGAAGATGAAGTTCGAGTGATCGAACTGCCTTCAATCGATCGCAGTTCAATCGCTCGAACACCACTAAGTCTCAATCGATCGAGAACACTTAGATCGATTGAACATCACTTCCCTTCAAGCGATTGAGATGACTTCAATCGATCGAACCTAGCAGAATATGGATATGTTCCTTAAAGTTTATAATTTATAATTCGTAGTTATTTAATCATTGTATCATGTTCCTATTATGCGATATTATGGATTACGGAGGTAATGGGATACGATAATGAGATTGATGGAGCACTGGTATGTTGTGATGATATAATCAGTTCAAGATAGTCAGTTAATATTGGTACAGTCATCCTTAGAGTTGGTAGACGATGAGAATCGGTTAATGATATGTTCAAATAACAGAGGAAGAGATATAATTAGTATCACTGTTATACATAGTTTGTAACTGGTAATTATGTTATTTCTTTGAGACTGTGTTAGTTAGTTCTCACTCAGCTTTCAGTAAGCTGACGGCCTTTATTGCTTGGAAATTCCTCGTCCAGACTACCTTGTCCTTAACAATGTAGGTATTGGAACTTACGATGATGGCTACAACCCAGAGTTAGAATATACAGAGGATAGCCCCACTAATGATGGTTATGCCGGCAACACATGCTATACTGATGACTACCCTTTTACCAGCTGAAGATCTGGAGATAGTTCATCTAGTATATATTTAGTTTATTTCTGTTGCATTGTGTTTTATTTTAGTTAATGGGTACTTGGGCATATGTTGTCACCAGACCTGTTGTGATCCTGTGGACCACACTCTGATGTTTTGTAATAGATAGAATCATTTTATATTCAGCTATTTACTTTTCCTATTTATCTTTTGGACTAGTACTGTGTGGTGTGGATAATTAGTGACTTTCACCAAACAGCTAGTCAATATCTAGTGGAGGACATATAGAAGGCTCTTTATGTGATAGGGAAGACCCACCCTACGGAGATGTGTATGGATGCTTACCATTCAGCGAGAATTGGTAGGGATAACTACCAGGAGATTTTACACTTGATTCAGAGTAAGTTGGTGATGGATGCTATTGAGCTTCAAGCTAATCTTGGAGGACCTATTGAGGTAGCACCTGCAGTAGTGCCACCATCACCAGTACCTGAGGTACCCATTCCAGAGCTACAGGAGCAGCCTGAGGAGCCAGAGTTACCAGAAGCCGAGCCGATAATAGATGCCAACCCAGAGGAGGATCCCGCCGAGGACATCGAGCCTATCGAGGATGACGAGGACCCAGAGGAGGACCCAAATTTAGGCGATGAGGACGTTATGGCCGGAGGGGATGACATCGTAGGAGATGAGGGTATAGAGGACATTGCAGTTGAACCTGAGGTAGAGGAGATTATCATACCAAAGATACCCATTGTATTTAATTTACCAGTAGGATTTGTATTACATATGGCAGCTATTGCCAACATGGCAACCGAGTGGGTAGCAATGATGGTTGCATAGCCAGTTGGAGTTCTGATAGGACAGGCTGCATTAGCAGATGCTATGGCCCTAGTTGGGGATTTTACCAAGTTGATCGTTGATGTTGCCGAGCTAGCTTTCAGTGTCGAGGATATGGAGGTTGACGACATGATTGTTGAGGATTGAGATATAGGAGTGGTAGTTGGAGGAGCAGTAGCACTAGCAGAGGCCGATCCACCTATAGAGATGGATAGTGCACCAGAGGATGAGGCACCAATAAGAGGATCAGATGCAGATGACTTTTGAGTCAGGATTTGTAGGGTTTAGCTTTTGTTAGTTTATATCAGGACATGTTGTCCACCAGATTTTTGGGAGCTTAAGAGATAGCTATTCGACCATAGCTTTTGTATAGATGTTATCCTTAGTAGTAATATTGTAATAGCTGACCTTAGCATTGTGTTTTGTTTCATCCCATGTGGTACACAGTTTGACTAGTGTGTACTATACGATACTTCTTTTAGTGTATATATATCCGAGTAGTATTTTTGCTATTGATTGTATATTTGATTTAGATGTGTTGTTTTGTAGAACTGTTAGTTCTTGCTGCTTCTCATTCTATCTTGTTTTCGCTTTTGCGAGAAGACTTTCAGTTGATCATTTAGTCTCTTGTAGGCGGCACTTGTTATCATTATGGTTAGACCAAGGAATCAAGTATGGTTGGGAGCCCCTATTCCAGAGGGAATGGATCCAACGGGAGTTTTCAAAGCTTTCATGCAAAGGATGGAGCATGTGGGAGATACTTATATTCACTCTACTCACCAGAGACGTGTTGTACCACTGCCACCGAGACAGACGGATGATAAGTTATTAGAAAATTTTTGTGGTTTACGTCCTGAGAAGTTTGATGGGCTTACAGGACCATGGCAATCTGAATAGTGGATAAGGGAGATGGAATTAATCTTTGAAGCACTAGAGTGCAACAAATAAGAAAAACATTGCTTTCTACGTTTCAGCTCACTTTTGCTACTGCAGACTGGTGGGAAGCCGAAAGAGCTACGATAGGAGCCGAAGTTACAAGGAGAATGCCTTAGGGGACATTCCGAGAAAGATTTCTGGAAACGTATTTCCCAGAGGATGAAAGAGATCAACAAGAAAAGAACTTTCTAAATCTTGTTCAAGGAGGATGAACTGTACGGGAATATACAACATAATTTTCTAGCATCTATCCCGATTTGCCCAGCATATGATAGACACTCGGCAGAAGAAGGTGAAGAGATTTCGCCAAAGATTGAACCCCCATCTCAGACATATGATGGTTGGTCATCTGAATCAGTCCTTTGAAGGAATTGTTAGATTTGCTACAGGATTAGAAAAAGATACCTATCCAGTATAGCAACCACAGATAAATCGACCTTAGTCGTTAAGAGGATTTCACTCACAGAATTTCCAGACCCAACCGCCAAGGAATACCCAGAGTTGGAGACCTCAGGGAAGTTTTCAAAGGAACAAGAGAACCTGGGAAGGAACCAGGAAGCCACAATAGGGTTATTCTCGACCCCAGCAATATCGCCAACAAGAACCACAACTGTAGGCATTGCTAACAGCCTCGCCAAGAAATAATGGAGGATGTTTTAATTGTGGAAAGCCAGGGCACATTACCAAGTTCTGCACAGCCCTTAGGGTTAACCAGTGAATGGATCTCACCTATCGGAATTCCAATATGTTGGGACATTTGAGCAAGGATTTCTGTTCAGCATGAGGAGGGTACTATGGAGCACCAGTTCAAGGAATTCAAGGACCCCCAGATCAGACAAGGATGAATGCTATCATTCCAGCGAAATCAGGCTTTAATGCTAATGTGCAGCAACATTTGGAAGGTACACTTATACTCTTTCATAGTCCAGTTAAAGCTCTATTTGATACTGGAGCTGCACATTCATTTATTGCTGTTAAGATTGTAGGTCAGTTGGGTTTAGAACCCCTGTGGACACGCGAAATTCTGCTTTCCTTTGTTTTGATTTGAAATTGTTTTGAAAGGAAAGGAAAAGGTCTATTAAAAATAGATACAGAGTCGCCACTTGGTCTTTAGGGAACCAAGAAACCCAATTTGACTCACACAAATGGATAAAGGGCACCGGCCTTTCATAACCAAAGAACTTTGCTTGGGGTTTTGGTACGAGAGAGGAAGGAGCCTTTGTCACGACTAAAACACCCTCAACTCGCCCCGTCTCTCGACGGGCCTCAATTAGCATCCAAATAATCATCTTATACTATGTTTGGTTTGACAGTTAATACTATGATAGGTATATTACATCACATAAGAATCTTGAAAATGGAAGATCTAAAGATAAGATATCATTCATAAGATCTAAGCCAAATATCATACAATGCAAAGGTGAAAGATCACACAAAAGAACCTAGGAAAAATTGTTTAATCACATGTCAAGTAATCAAGTTCTCCTAATCTAAAGGGGAACATGAGTTGTTCTTGAAACAAATTAATCAAAGAAATCAAAAAAATTCTTAGCAAGCTAATATGATGTAAGTTGATCTTTGAGATAAGAAGACCTCTCAATCCCCGGGACGGATGAGAAAGGAAGAATTAATCAAGGTGGAGCATGAACATATGATCTAGCTCATTCCTTATAATCTTCTTAGATTAAGGGTCACAAAAACCCTAAATCTTGCAGGAATGCAATGCATGATCCTAGGATGTGCAAAGGTTGTTGTGTGTTTGTGTACATGGACTTTCTAAAGTGACTTATAAGTCTAAAAAGATTAGTGAATGCATGGAAGAAATCATCATGGGATACGTAAAAATGTATCATGAACTACTTCCTAAGATATGAACAAATTTGGAGTGCATGTAAGCATCAAATCAAAGAATGAAAGTAAAAGAATGTTTGCTGTGAATAGTGGACAGAACAGTGACTTAATCTTGTGGAAAATGAAAATTAGGGTTAGAAATGTTTTCAATGCATGATTTGTTATAGGGATCATCCTTATTGAGTCTAAAACACATATCAAAAAGCCAATCCTAAATAACTATTACAGATTGAGAGAAATCACATAAACAATAGAGGTTACTTAAAAACAGAGTCCGTATTGTCGACTGAAATGTTGAAAAATCTTAGAAACTGAAACCAAAGGATCTAGAGGCCCATATTATACAGAACGTTCCCTAAGACACTGAAGTTCAAGGTAAAAATAAGTTAGGACCACCCGTTTTGGAAGAGGTTTCTGTAAAACAAGTTGAAAGTCAACCTAGCTGCTGTGACAGCAGAGGCAGAATGTTTCGAAGGAATGTTTGGACAAAAATGGACCCCTTTCAAGTGCTTTCAAGTCAAGCCAAAATTTGTGGGTGTTTTATAATGAGTTAGGAAAACTTTTCCAAGTGATCTTGCATCCATACCTTGAGTATTGAACTCAGAATAATTCTCACTGTTTTGAAAATTGTTTTGAGAGAAATAAGGTTTATTTCTTGGAATTCCAATATTGGGGTTTTAGAGGGGTTTTGAAATAGGGGTTTTGAAAGCATTTTTTTAGCCCTTAAATGGAGATTATGACCACTTGAAATATCAACATTTGAACCTATATCAAGAACCTCCAAAATTGTTGGAGACATTGTTTTATTTTGGAAATAACCTCAAGAATACATAGGGATGTATTGAGGTTGTAATCATCATCTACCAAACATGTTTTTGAGGTCAAGAGCTACTATCCATAAGGATTCACTCACCTCAAACTTCATGTCATCATCTAGATGATGATGAACTAGTAAGTAAACAAGAAAAAAAGAAAAAGAAATGAGATAAGAGAAGATGAACATCAAAGTAAACAAACAAGAATATAGCAATCAATAGATGATATTCATGATTATTTTGGACTTGTAGTTTGGTATTTCACTCATATATGGTGACTTTAGACATGGAAGGAGCTTCCTATCTCACAAATGCTCACTAAAATGGTATTTGGGTGTATTGAATGTGAAGTAAATAGAAGTAATGAAGTAAAAACAAAGTTTAGAACTCACTTTCTTGTTTGAAATCAAAGAAGGAAGCTTCTTTTCTCTCTACTCTAACCTTATCTCTACAACTTTCTCTCTAAAACTTTTTAAAGCTTGCATTTGACACACCCAAAATGAGAAGTCAAAGGGGGTTTGTATAGGCCAATTTGGGGTGGTTTTGGGGTTTTAGAAGTACTCTCATTGGTCCCAAACAACTGAAAACATAGAGCTACGTCGTTTTGGTTTCTGATTAATCAAAATAGACCCCCAAAAGAAATTGTAAAAATGGATTGCTCTGGAGGAGAGTGCCGCGGTGGTAGTGGGCCAATACCACGGCGGCACTGCTTCTCATTCGTCCAGATAATTCTTTTTAGGCCCCAAGAGGTTCCGGTATTCGTGAAAAGGCCCTATTTCGTCCGAAATTCACAAAAAAATGCATACGAACTCCAAACTGAGCTTGTGATATACCGTTGGAAAGGTAATGGAGTCTAATTTACATAAAAAATAGTTTGGAGATAGGTCATGACAAGCGGGGATATTTGTAAAATACAACCGCGCTAAAAGAGGAAAATACACTAGAAAAGTCTACAATTCCCCTGTTTATCTGCAGTTTGAATTACAATACCAGTTTCTACACATTTTGATTAATCTATGATAAGTTGTGTGTTTTAGCTGTAATTGGTGCAGATTGCTGCTGCTGTGTACAAGATTGAAGATTGTTGATAAAAGGAAGTGCTTGGTCCTGATGAAGACAACTCAAAAATTGAAATACAGGGTTCGAGCGATCGCAGAAGTCTCGAGCGATCGAAGGTTCGATCGATCGAGTAAAGTTCAAGCGCTCGAATTTCCTAGGGATTCAATCGATCGAGAGTTGTTCGATCGATCGAACATGCCTTTTATCAGATTATACGCGCACGCAGCAGGAACGGGTTTTTAACCTAGCATTAGGTTTCTACTATATATAATCATTTTGTTTACGTCCCAGGATATACACACACTTTGTTTCATCAGTTTTCCATAGAGAGTAGAGAGTTTCATCTTATTTTGTAGGTTTTTATCAAGGATTTCATTGTAACTTGGATTTCGTAAGGTTTAATAGTAGTTGCTCTTCTCCAGGTTACTTCGTCTTATTTTGTTTACATCCTGCACTTATTTATTTGTAGTGTAATCTTCCATATCATAGTATTAAATGCTAGATGAGTTAAAATCATTGATTTTCATAGTTTTCATGAAGAACTCGCAAACAAACATGACTTTAATGAACCTTTACGTTAAAAATAAATCTGAGACTTCCCAGACCATGTCTGAGTAGTCCGGGGTTGGGAAATCGCGATGAAACCGTGATTTCAGGCCTCTGCCATGCAGTATTTTTATTCATGTGTTCGATCGATCAAATGTAGTTCGATCGATCGAACCAGAGACATAGTCGAGCGATCGAAGATATCTAGATCGATCAAGAGATGAAGAAGTTCGATCGATCGAAAGCGCGTCGATGGATCGAGACCTCTGATTCTTGAGGACATCTAATACAGTATTCCAAGACTTTCTGTTTTACTGATTCGTTATCAAACTGTCCCCAAATGCTCAGTTTGTCAAAACAGTCTTTAAACGTTAAGCCTTAAGGCATTTTCTTTCAATATATTTTGCAAACCACCCGCAATGCTAACACCATTGTAGGTGCGAGTCATAACTATTGAATTAAACCACCTTTGTGTATTTCAAACTTAATTATGATGATATAGTCCCGGTCATGAAAGGACTATTTGATTCTATATCCTTAGAGAAGTACGGGATACTGTAGAAGTTGCCCTCCGTTGAGCTTAATTGCATTTGCATGGTAGATGGCTGAGTCATAGTGGATTCGTGTGATCCCAACACTTTCTTTTATTAAGAAAAACCATTTTCAAATCTCACTTTAGTTAAATAGTTAATCTTTAGTTAATTTAATTTAGTTGTTTTTAAGTTTAGTAGTTGTTAATTGTAGAACTTTGTGTTCTACACTTCTCTTAAAATATTGAATTTTCTTTTCTTTTAGAGTCTAATCTAAGTAATTTAATTCTCATCCTTCCCTGTGGGATCGACCTGGTCTTACCAGTTACTACTTGCACGTCTACCTACACTTGGGTATTGCACAAGAGCACACAAAAGATTATTCGCGTGTCAGGTCACTTTGAAACGCTTTGCAGTATTCGCGATAAAAGCCAATTTGGTTGCCTTTTTCACCTTCGAAAATTCATAATAAATTTGTTTTAAATCTAAGAATTATGTGCAATATACCATTGGAAAGCTATTGACCTCTAGTATTGATGAAAAATGTTTGAAAAATGATACGGTGCTCCAATTTCAAAGTCAACTTTTAGGTCAAATCGGTCAAATCTGGGATTTCCGGGAAGTTTCGGGAACCTCCGGGAGCTCCCAGGAGCTGACGTTTTCATCTGATTTTCTTTTAAAACTCACTTTAGTACTTTTCACATAATTTAGAATGATCTCGAAACTTTTCGACGAATTTAGACAATTTCAGTAAAACCTTGGTCAAACTGGTCAAACCTTGGTAAAACCGGTCAACAGGGACTTTCTGGGAACTTCCGGGACTTCCGGGGGTCTCTGGGAGCCAACGATTTCATTTAGTTTTGCTTTAAAACTCATTTTACCACTTTTCTTATGATGCAGTATGTTTCCAAAGCTTTTGGTCCCAAATCTGGGAGTTTTCGAACTTTCCGGGGTATTTTGGTCATTTTGAGCATTTTAAGAGATAGAACTAACTTCCAGGAGTCATTTTTAAGTCTTTTTTCGATCATTGTGAACCACCAAGCTATGGGTCTCCTAAATCTGATAGTCGACAAAATGGAGTGTCTACAGTTTGCCCCTCTTTGGCATAAACTTGCAAGGCAACGCATGTCGCAAGCGAGTGCCAAAGGTTTGAAGAGATAGGACTTTTTGGAGGCTATAGATTTAGAATAAAAAGCATTGCAAAAGATGCAATAATAGAAACATGATGCTAGGGCTAGGACTGGTCGTGCTCTGCGTGAGCTGCCTACGTTTCCCAAGGGGAATCAGACCAAGACGTAGTTCGGGGCACAAAGGAACGAATCGCACATGCACAATAAGACATGCAAATGCTATGTTATGAGGATGATATGCAGTGTATGGATGTGTCCTGAGTCCTATCATGTTTAGTATACTAATCCTAGTACGAGTCAGTGCTAGTGTTTCCGACTGTGATGCAGTGACTGACTTGGATAAAGACACAACGGTTTGGAAGACTCTAGGTCTCGGGGAAAACTTCTTAAATTCTGAGAAACGTGCTTTGTAAGTGAAATGGATCAGACGCAGGGTCTTTAGAGGACGACAACTAAAGGCGATCGAGGGATCCCGTGATAACCAAAGGGGACACGGAGTCGTGAATGACCGATTTTTTTTGGAAGTCGGCTCTGCTTTTTGCTACTTTCTGCTAGGGATAGTCCTCGGGGGATGGTGTAGGACGCTCGGGAAATCTCTCTTAACTGTTTCTTGATCTGGAACCAGGACCCATCTCTGAATCTCTCACCGCTGATCAGATCTTTGCAATGGTCAGTCCAAAAAGCCGATTCGGGCCTTCGGGAGCTGATATATTTCTATTTCTATCCTCGGGGAATGGTGTAGGACTCTCGAAGAATCTCTCCTAACTGTTTCTTGATTGGGAACTAGGACCCATACCTGAATCTATCACGGTTGATCAGATCTTTGCAATGGTCAATCCGAAAAGCCAATTCGACCTTCGGGAGCTGATATCTTTTTATTTTTGTCCTCGAGGGATGGTGTAGGACTCTTAAGGAATCTCTCTTGACTGTTTCTTAATTAGGAATTGGGACCCATCTCTGAATCTCTCACGGTTGATAAGATCTTTGCAATGGTCAGTCCAAAAAGTCAATTCGGGCCTTCGAGAGCTGATATCTTTTTGTTTCTATCCTTGGGGGATGGTGTAGGACTCTCGAGGAATCTCTCTTGACTGTTTCTTGATCGAGAACTAGGACCCATCTCTGAATCTCTCATGGTTGATCAGATCTTTATAATGGTCAGTCCAAAAAGTCGATTCGGGCCTGCGAGAGTTGATATCTTTCTGTTTCTATCCTTGGGTTATGGTATAGGACTCTCGGGGAATCTCTCTTGGCTGTTTCTTGATTAAGAACCAGGACCCATCTCTGAATCTCTTACGGTTGATCAGATCTTTGCAATGGTCAGTCTAAAAAGCTGATTCGGGCCTACGGGAGCTGATATCTTTCTGTTTCTGTCCTCGAGGAATTCATTGAATCTACTGGGGATAAATTGGATCTATTGGGGATAAAACCTCAGAAATCTTGACTAAAATGGGCCACCGGGGCTAATGGGGACCAAAAACGGGCTGAAGCGGGTCAGAATGGGCCCAAACTGGCTGAAATAGAGCAAAGTGGGGCCCGCAGGGAGCAGTACCATGGCAGAACTGGGCCACTGTCGCAGCGGCGGTTGGCCCAGTGCCACGGTGACACTAGGTGGCTGGACTCTATGGATGTATATCTCGGGTTTCTGAGCTGTAAATGCTCATTTTTGGCTATTTTGGGGTGTTTTTGGAGCCAAAATTCTTCAAAACACAGCTTGTGCACGCTCAGGTGAGTAATCTTTCCCCACGATTAGAATTTTGATTGGGTTTTTACTTTTTTCAAAATCTCAAGAAGAAAGTTGAGCTCCCATTTTTATTTTTTGCAGATCCATGGCTTCAAGCTCAAAGAGGCCGTCCAAGAAGGCCAAGGAACAGGCAAAGGACGAGAGTCAACCTTCGAAGTTGGTTTTGCGTAACCCTCAACGTCACCTTTCTGCCGTAGCTCTAGTTTGTCAGGTATGTAAAACTTTTAATAGTTCAGGACTATTCATATGCATTATGCTAGTTTTGTGAGTTGTAGTGTGCACCTAGAGATCGTTAGAAGTTTGATTTGTGCTCAAATGTTGATTTTGTGAAGTTTGGAATTCAGGCTGTGAATAGTGACATTTATGCCTATTTTGGGTTATTTTTGGTGTGTGTAGGTGCCAGAGGTAGCTTTGAAAGGCCACGGTAGTCTTGCCCACTCTTTTCTGTGGTATACCTAACTGTCGCCCATCGTCAAGAAGATGGTTGACGATGCAGGTTTTGGCAGCTTCGTCCATCTGGTTTTAAAGAGTACCAATGACCTGGCCCATTTTTATGCTCTTGTTGAAAGGTGGTGGGATATGACTAATACCTTCCATCTTCCGTTCGACAAGATGACGATGATGCCTTTTGATTTCTCGATGATTACTGGCTTGAGGGTTGGCGGTAAACGCCTAGTCTTGGATTACTGCTATGAGATTGACCCTGAAGCTTTCGAGATTCTGATTAGGGCTGTTCTCCCTAATTTGGAGAGGCACTGGTTCCCCTGTGGCTAGCTTTATCGGGCCTACGGAAGAGGGAGACACACTCTTAATGACCGATAGTTGTTATAGGCCTTTCTGTTGTATGTTCTTGGCTGTTCAATTTTTGCTACACGGAATGACCGGGTGAGCCTATAGCTCCTTACTTGCTTGGCAAGCGTTAACGAGATTCCTTCCTATGATTGGGGTGGTGCTGCCCTGGCCCACCCTTATAAGCACATGGGCGAGGTCTCCCGTGGCAGCATAAAATCTACTGGAGGATTCTGGCGAGTTTGGGAGGTATGTTCTATGAATTTTCCTTTTCTTTTGGCCCTTTCTTGTTTCTACTTTCTGATTTTCACTTTCTTCCTGTGCAGCTCTGGAGCTTTGAGTATATGAAGATGCTGGCCCCTACCCCTACTAATGAGGCAGGTGAGGATGAGGATGGCATGGCTCCTGTGCCTTTATTTCCTTGGCATTTGAGGTGGCGGAGAGACGTTGTCGGAGTTAAAAGTGGGGCCCATCGGATTATCCTTTTGATGAACTTCTTATCTGAGCTGACAGTTGCCAGTGTTGACTGGGCGCCTTGAGAGGGTGTTTCTTATGCGGCTCCTGAAGAGATCCAGGCGGTTAGGCCTCTTGCTTCTTGTCACCTCTTGATGGAGAGCAGCGAGGGCAGGCAATGGTACCTTGGCGAGCGAGTATCCCAGCAGCAGATCGGTAGCCCATGGTATTTTGTTCCTCATGATCTTCCTATGATGGACATTGGTGACCTTTCTGATGCTACTCTGTTAACGGCTCTGGCTGGCACTGATGTTTGGGATCACATCCGCTCCGAGACTAGCTATGAGACATACTGTGGCCGCTTCCTAATGCCAAACTTCCCACTCCTGGATGTGAGTTTTTTTTACATTTTTTGTCTCTATTTGTCACTTATGTTTTTGGACTCATCTTTTCCTAACTTGTCTTGTGCCTACAGTTTCACGAGGTGTACAAGAGACAGGCTCCTCCGGCTCCCAACCCTATTCCTCCTTGGGATTGGACCGTCAATGTTCTAGGTGCCGATGGTTCTCCTTAGGTGATAGAGGTACCACGAGTCACATGTGGGTATCCTACTCACCCAGCGGGCGTCCTCAATGTTCCTTGGAGTTACGCTGAGGAGGGTCACGCCTTGGCAGCTAGCTTACGATCCTTGGTCCTTACGCGAGACCACCGGGTATGTCTCTAATTTTGCACTCCTTAAGGTTATGAGGTTTCAACCCTAGAATTTACCCTCTCACAGATGGATGGCATGCGGCAGTTCGCCACTAGCCAGATGGCGTCCTTGGTAAGTTTTTTACTCGACTCTATTTTTGTACTTTTGTTATTTCTTGACTGATTGCTTTTATTTTGTGTGTGCAGTGTCGAGGAGGTGGTGTCGGCTCATCGAGGACCAAGCCAAGGTGCAGGGGTGGCAGGAGGAGGCCATCGCCGACGTCACTCTAGGTGGTCTGACAGAGGATGAAGAAGAGGAGGACTAAGGCCTTCTAAGCGGGGACTTTTGTTTTGTCTCCATTTCATGTATTTGATTGGGTTGTACTAGTGAATAATGGACAATGTGTAGGATGATCTTTAGGATGATGTGTAGGATGATTTATCACCCTTGACAGAGTATTATGATGTTTTGCCTTTCGAGCTGGATAGTTTTCGATTTAAAGGCATAGTTGTGTGCTCGTTTTGGTTGGTGGCTGTGTGACGATATATGTGCACTGTGATTCTGTGATTGTTGATGTTACTGTGATGAGCAAATTTGTGATAGTGAGTATGTTTGCCTTACAGGTGGGATAATCTATGAAACGGGGATGTGCTGCCAAAATTTTGAATTTTGCTAGAGCCGCGACAGAAAATATGGCATTGTATGATCCCGCTCAACTCACAGTTTGGCTGAACATCACGGATGGTGTGGAACGGATCAACCTCTTTAGCTACGGTCTGACCGAGCTATTTTCTCTTTGCCAGATAGTTCTGAACACTAAGTTTATGCGTGCTGCTATTTCCCACTGGGACCCGGTAAATCATGTCTTTAATTTTAATGTCCTGGAGATATGCCCCCTATTTGAGCAGTTCTGTGCTATCCTCGGCTTCGATACGGACTCTGACCTGATTCTTCCTTCTACTGATACAGCTAGTACTACGCGAGGACTGGCTGAATACCTGAATTGTTCCACTGCTATTTCCCGCTGACTGATTCATGGTGAGGTTCTCGACATTGCTTCCATAATTGCCCAGTATGTTAGTCCCGAGAATCCCAGCGTATATGATGCCACCCGCGGGGCTGCTCTGATATTATGCATGACTTCGCACTTCCAATTCTCGAGTACTTCCCCTAACTTGGTGCATATGTGCCTCGGGCAGAAATTGAGTAAGAACCCCATGGCCATGGTTCTGGCCGAAACTCTAAATGGTTTGGATCGTGCTTTTAATCAAGGGACTCTCCTTCTTTCTAGGGCGCCTTTGGTGTTACAGGCTTGGCTCTACAAACACCTTCAGTTATGGATTAGTAGTATGCCGCCAGTTTACTTTCGCAGGGCCATGCTTCATTCTCATTACACTTCTGCCGATTGGGTTGGCATGATGGGTGCTTTATCTGAGGCCGACATTTACTGGATTGTGGGGTGTTGGAGCCTCCATGCTGTGACCACCAGCCTCGGGGATTACCAAAGAGTATGGTTTATGGGTCTAAGATAGACTTCTTTCTATCATCCTCGCCGATTGACCAGTACAGGCGAGTTCAAGAGGTCCCCCGGGGGTTTACTGAGAGGGTCTTTGCTTCCAGAGTCAGAGTTGTTACTATTGCTGCTTTCATCAGTGGATGGGCCTGCCGAGTAAAAGCCTACTTCTAAAGACCTTTGAAGAAATAAAAGACACAAAATAAAACTGATTCTGCTTCTTTCCTCCGAGTGTCTTTGATATTTGTGATTACTTTCTAAAAGAAATTTTTGTGTTTTCATTTATCCCTACTTATAAAATATTCAAAGTTTGTTTATCGGTGAACCTTGGTTACTTGGAGAACCTTATTTTATGCATTTGACTTTCTGAAAACATTTGTAGTATGATTTTGATCAGATGTTTTATTTTGGTACTTGTTAGGGCACGCTAGGACGATTAGAGGCAAATGAGGCGGGTGGCCGAAGTTTGCCCCTAGTTTGGGATATGTATGGTTGTGAGGCAAACGAGGTAGATGACCGACGTTTACCCCTAGTTTAGAAGAGGTTCAGGCAAACGAGGCGGGTGGCCGAAGTTTGCCCCTAGTGTGAAGGGTGATTTCTGGGTTATGGTAAAGACCACGACTTTATTTCTCTCACACGCTCATAATTTTGCCTAGGCACCAATTAGGTGACCTAGCGAGCTCTTTTCTCTCTTTTGTTATTGCTCACTTTGGATTTAACTCTAATTTTTGCCTAGGCGTCCTTTCAGATTTTCGACCTAGCGAGCTATCCTTTTTTTCTCTTCTAAAAGTCGGCCTACGTACCCCGGAGCGGGGATCAAGTCCAACATAGTTCGGGCCAAAGTCTTAAAGAAAAGGGTTGATTATGATGGTGTCGACCGAACCGATGCGATTGCCTACGTATCCCCAAGTGGGAATCAGGTCGAGCGTAGTTCAAGGCGAGGCTTGAGAAGAATTGGGCTTTTTTTTTTTTGGGTGGAGCGACCAAACCGATGCAGTTGCCTACTGTAGATACCCCATTTTGTCGGCTATCAGATTTAGGAGACCCATAGCTTGGTGGTTCACAATGATCGTAAAAGACTTAAAAGGACTCTTGGAAGTCGGCTCTATCTCTCAAAATGCTCAGAATGACCAAAATGCCCCTAAAAGCCCAAAAACTCCCAGACTTGGTCCCAAAGTTCTGAAAACATGCTACGTCGTAAGAAAAGTGATAAAATGAGTTTTTAAGAAAAATCGGACAAAATCGTCAACTCCCAGAGACCCCCGGAAGTCTCGGAAGTTCCCCGAAAGTTCCCGATGACCGGTTTGACCAAGGTTTGACCAGGTTAGACCAAAGTTTGACCAAGTTTGACCGAAATTGTCCGAATTCACCGAAATCATTTTGGATCATGAGAAAAGTATTAAAATGAGAAAATCGAGCAAAACGTCAACTCCTGGGAACTCCCAGAAGTTTCCAGAACTTCCCGGGAATCCCAGGTTTGACCAGTTTGACCAGAATTTGACTTTAAAATCGGGGCATTGTAACAATTTTCAAATATTTTTCATGGATACTAGAGGTCAGTAGCTTTCCAACGGTATATCGCACATAATTTTCGGATTTAAAACGAGTCTATTATGAATTTCCGAAGGCGAAAAAGGCGATCAAATCAGCTTTTATCGCAAATACCGCAAAACATTTCAAAGTGACCTATCCCCGAACTATTTGTTATGTAAAGTAGACTCCATTACCTTTCCAACGGTATATCACAACCTCAGTTTGGAGTTCATACGCATTTTCTGTGAATTTCAGACGAAATAGGGCCTTTACGCGAATACCGGGACCTCAGGGGGCCTAAACAGTATTATCTGGACGAAGGAGGAGCAGTGCCGCCACGGTACTGGCCCACTGCCGCTGCGGCACTCCCCTCCAGAACAGTGTATTTTTGTAATTTTTCTTGGGGGTACATTTTGATTAATTGAAAACCAAAATGACGTAGTTTTATGATTTCAGATGTTTGGGGCCAATGGGAATACTTCTAAAACCCCAAAACCACCCCAAGTTGGCCTATTTAAACCCCCCATTGCTCTTCATTTTGGGGGTGTCAAATGAAAGCTTAGAAAAAGTTTGGGAGAGAAAGTTGTAGAGATAAGGTTAGAATAGAGAGAAAAGAAGCTTCCTTCTTTGATTTTTCAAAACAAAAGTGAGTTCTAAACTTTGTTTTTACTTCATTACTCCCATTTACTTCAACATTCAATACACCCAACCACCATTTTAGTGAGCATTTAAGAGAGTGGAAGCTTCTTCCATGTCCAATGTCATTACATATGAGTGAAACACCAAACTACAAGTTCTATACATCATGAATATCTTCTATTAATTGCTATCTATTTGCTTGTTTGCTTATATAATGTTCATCTCTTCTCATCTCATTTCTTTTTTATTTTCTTTATTTACTTACTAGTCCATCATCATCTAGATGATGACATGAAGTTTGAGGTGAGTGAATCCTTATGGATAGTAGCTCTTGATCTCAAAAACATGTTTGATAGATGATGATCATAACTTCAATACCCCTTAGGTATCCTTGAAGTTATGTTCAAAAATGAAAATAAATCTCTCCAACAATCTTGGAGGTTCTTGATGATGAGTTTGATGTTGGCATTTTAAGTGGCTATAATCTTTATTGAGTATTGAAAATGCATTTTCAAAACCTCTATTTCAAAACCCCTCTCAATCCCTCTCATTTTGGTTTCAAGAAACAAAGCCTTGTTTTCTCCAAAATCTTCAAAACAGTAAGTCAAAACAGTGAGTGAGCTGAGTTCAAAGATTTCTCTAGAACTCAATACTCAATATATGGATGAAAAGCCACTTGGAAAGTCTTCCTAACTCATTATAGAACACCCAAGATTTTTGGTTTGACTTGGAAGTACTTGAAAATGGTCCATTTGGACCCAAACATTCCTTCCAGACATTCTGCCTCTGCTGTCACAGCAGCTTGGTTGACTTCCAACTTCTTTTCAGAACACTTTTCCAAAAGGGGTGGTCCCAAATTATTTTTCCCTTAAACTTCAATGGCTTAGGAAACGTTTTGTATAAAATGGGCCTCTAGATCATCTGTTTTCATTTTCGAAGCCTTATCAACATTTCAGTCGACAGTATGGACTCTGTTTCTGAGTGACCTTCATTGTTTATATGATTTCTCTCAATCTATGATAGTTATTAAAGATTGGCTTTTTGGGTAGTGTTCTAGACACAATAAGGAAGATCTCCATAAAAAATCATGCACTGAAATCATTCCTAACCCCTCTTTTCAATTTTCAAAAGATCTAGTTACTGTTCTGTCCACTATTCACAGCAAGCACATTTTAACTTTCATTCTTTGATTTGATGCTTATATGCATTCCAAATTAGTTCATATCTTAGGAAGTAGTTCATACTACATTTGTACATATCCCATGTTGATTTCATTCATCCATTCATACACATTTTAGACTTCTAAGTCATTCTAGGAATCCATGAACACAAAGCACACTACAACCTTGGCACATTTTAGATACATACATTGCATCCATACAAAGATTTGGGGTTTTTGTGACTCCTATTCTAAGAAGATTATAAGGAATGATCATGATCACACGTTCATGCTTCCCCCGATCTAATCATCCTTTCTCATCCATCCCAGGGATTGAGAGGTCTTCTTTTCTCAAAGAATAACATGCATCATACTAGCTTGCTAAGCATAATTTGATTTCTTTGTTTATTTGTTTCAAGAACAATTCATGTCCCCTTTAGATTAAGAAAACTTAATTACTTGATACATGATTAGACGATTTTTCCTAGGTTTATCTGTGTGATCTTTCACTTTACATTGCATGATATTTGACTTAGATCTTATGAATGATATTTTATCTTTAGATCTTCCATTTTCAAGTTTCTTATGTGATGTAATATACTATCATAGTATAAATTGCTGAACCATACATAGTATAAGATGATTATTTGGATGCTAATTGAGGCCCGTAGAAAGACGGGGCGAGTTGAGGGTGTTTTAGTCGTGACAAAGGCTCCTTCCTCTCTCGTACCAAAATCCCGAACCAAGTTCTTTGGTTATGAAGGGCCGGTGCCCTTATCCGTTTGGGTGAGTCAAAATTAGGTTTCTTGGTTCCTTAAAGACCAAGTGGCGACTCTGTATCTGTTTTCAACTGACCTACCATTTTCTCTCTCTTTTCAAATCAAACAATTTCAAAACTAAAAGGCGGGCCCCTCCCAAAATGCCGGTGTCCATACCTACGTATCCCCGAGTGGGAATCAGGTCGAGCATAGTTTAGGGTGAGGCTTTGAAAGAAGTTTGGGGAATGGTCAAGCATAGCATTTTTTTAGGCGATCCATGTTGATTGGTTTTTAAATTCGACACCATCGAGGTCCATGAGGTAGGTCGCTCCTCTGGAAAGGATAGCTTTGACGGTATAAGGGCCGACCAATTTGGATTTGAACTTTCCGCGTGGATCAAAGATCGGGGCTCGCAGTTCCTTAAGAACAAGGTCACCCTTGACAATTTTCCTCGGATGAACCCTTTTGTTAAAAGCACGGGCTATCCTCTTTTGATAGATTCAGACGTGGTCGACTGCCGCTAGGTGCTTTTCATCTATGAGAGCCAATTCTTTGTACCTTTCCCCTAACAAGTCAGATTCTGAAATTTCACATTCTGCCATCACACGCAGGGACGGTAGTTCCATCTCGATTGGAAGTACTGCTTCCATGCCATATACCAATGAATAGGGAGTCGCACCCGTAGACGTCCTTATCGATGTTCTGTATCCCTAAAGCGTAAATGGTAGTTTCTCGTGCCAGTCTTTGTAAGTATCGGCCGACTTCTACAGTATGGCCTTGACATTCTTGTTTACAGCTTCGACTGCCCCATTAGTTTGCGGCATGTATGGTGACGACTTGTGATAAGTGATTTTGTATTCCTCAAACAGATCCCTGACTTCTGCTTTAACATGACTTCCGTTGTCTAAAATGATCTCATGGGGGACTCCATAACGGCAGATGAGATTTCTCTTGATGAACTTGGCCACGTCCTTGGCTCTTAACTTGGTGTAAGATGCAGCTTCTACCCATTTTGTGAAGTAGTCAATGGCCACCAAAATGTATCGATTTCCATTCAAGGCCTTTGGAACAATTTCACCA
Organism: Hydrangea macrophylla; assembly: GCA_033977485.1. Lineage (NCBI taxonomy): Eukaryota > Viridiplantae > Streptophyta > Magnoliopsida > Cornales > Hydrangeaceae > Hydrangea > Hydrangea macrophylla. The sequence goes on from CM066990.1 coordinate 40,636,918, forward strand.
ATGATATTGATTCCCTAAGTCGAGAATGGCTATAGGGAGGTCATACTGTAGAGCAGAGATGGCGGTACATGCATCATGTTTGCATGGATCTGGCACTTGTGGCACCTCCTTACGTATTCGCAACAATCTTTTTCCAACGTTGTCCAATAGTATCCTTGTCTTATGATCTTTTTGGCCAGTATGTGACCATTCATGTGTGGACCGCATACCTCTTCATGTATTTCTTCCATCATCCTTCTGGCGCCCTTCCTGAACAGGCAAGTTAGATTGTGACCATTGTACCCTTTCTTCAACAATTTTTCCCCACAAATGATGAACTGTACTGCGAACCTTCGAATTGCTCTTTTGTCTTTCTCGAAAGATTTTAGGGGATACACTCCATTTTCTATGAAGTCCCAAACATCTTGGTACCATGGTGTTTCGTTCTCTTCTTCTTCGATCGCGGCGATCATGCTAAACGACGGTTCGTATCTTTGCTCGATTACTAGAGGCATTATTTTTACTCCCACGGGAATTTTAATCATGGAGGCTAAGGTAGCCAACGAATCTGCTAAGGGATTGTGACCATTGTACCCTTTCTTCAACAATTTTCCCCCATAAATGATGAACTGTGCTGCGAACCTTCGAATTGCTCTTTTGTCTTTCTCGAAAGATTTTAGGGGATACACTCCCTTTTCTATGAAGTCCCAAACATCTTGGTACCATGGTGTTTCGTTCTCTTCTTCTTCGATCGCGGCGATCATGCTAAACGATGGTTCATATCATTGCTCGATTACTAGAGGCATTATTTTTACTGCCACGAGAATTTTAATCATGGAGGCTAAGGTAGCCAACGAATCTGCTAGCTGGTTCTCTTCCCTAGGCAAGTAGAAGAATGTTATGTTCTTAAACTGTCTCTTGAGTCCATCGAGATGATCAAGATAGGGCTTCAACCTTTCTTCTTTCACTTTCCATTCTCCTCTAGCTTGTGATATAATGAGGTTTGAATCTCCGACGACATCCAACTTTTGAACTCTCAAGTCTATGGCTGCTTCTATCCCCAGAATGCATGCCTCATTTTAAGTAGTGTTGCTGGTGGAGTTATAATTGAGCTTGACTGCTAGTGGGGTGTAGTCCCCATTTGGTGACACTAGAATCATTCCTACTCCGTAGCCTTTCATGTTGGCTGCTCCATCAAAGTACAACTTCCACTGTTCTTCTTTGATTTCCATGATATTCTCGTCCGGTCAAATCGGTCAAACCTGGGATTCCCGGGAAGTTTCGGGAACCTCCGGGAGCTCCCAGGAGCTGACGTTTTCATCCGATTTTCTTTTAAAACTCATTTTAGTACTTTCCACATGATCTAGAATGATCTTAGAACTTTTTGATGAATTTGGACGATTTCGATCAAACCTTGGTCAAACATGGTCAAACCTTGGTCAAACCGGTCAACAGGGACTTTCTGGGAACTTTCGAGACTTTCAGGGGTCTTTGGGAGCTCACAGTTTCATCTAGTTTTACTTTAAAACCCATTTTACCACTTTTCTTATGACACAGTATGTTTTCAGAGCTTTTGGTCCCAAATCTAGGAGTTTCTTAACTTTCTGGGGTATTTTGGTCATTCTGAGCATTTTGAGAGATAAAACTAACTTTCAGGGGTCCTTTTTGAGTAATTTTCGATCATTGTGAACCACCAAACTATGGGTCTCCTAAATCTGATAGTCGACAAAATGGGGTGTCTACAACCCCAGACACTTGAGCCAGCACTTAATGTTGTGTCGCCATTGGGAGTTACTATAAAGCTGGGTAAAGTATGTAAAGATTGCCCATTGACCTTGGGAGATAGGAATCTTCCAGCAGACTTAGTAGTTCTATCGATGTCAGAATTCGACATTATCCTAGGGATGGATTGGTTGACTAAGTATAGCGCCAACCTGGATTGTCCTACAAGGACGATTGTATTTCCTATACAAGGAAGACCGACAATCAGATTTCAGTGTCAGACAACGAGCGACATGTCCATGACAAGTGGTTTAGTTATGATCAGTAGTAACAGTACGGAACTTAAGTTGGATCAGATTCCTACTATACAAGACTTTCAGGATGGATTCCAGGATATTAAAGGATTTCCACCAAAATGAGAGATAGACTTTTAACACTGCCTATTTCCAAGACTCCTTATAGAATGGCACCAACTGAGATGTTAGAACTAAAGAAACAAGTGCAGGAACTCAAAGATTTATGATTTGTTCGCCCGAGTACATCACCTTGGGGAGCAGCAGTTCTGTCTGTGAAGGAGAAGGACGAAACACTTTAACTCTGTGTAGACTACATGGAGTTGAATAAGGTTACGATCAAAAATAGATATCAACTTCCTCGGATAGACGACCTATTCGACCGGTGACAAGGATCGAGGATTTTTCTAAGATCGATCTACAATCCGGATATCATCAACTTTTAGTTCGACCAGAGGATGTATCGAAGACTACATTCAGGACAAGATACAGGCATTATGAGTTTCTAGTTATGCCGTTTGGACTGACAAATGCACCAACAGTATTCATGAACTTGATGAATAGAGTATTCAGACTATATCTGGATAAATTCATTATAGTGTTCATCAACGACATACTGATCTACTCAAAGACAAAGGAAGACCACAAGGAGTATTTACAGATTGCCTTGCAGACGCTTCGAAAGAGTAAGTTATATGCAAAGTTCAGTAAGTATGAATTTTTGTTGCAAGAGGTAGGCATGTTATATCTCAAGACAGTATCTCTGTGGACTAATCCAATCTCGATGTAATCTTAAGCTGGAATAGACTGACTAATGCGATGGAAGTTAGAAGTTTTATTGGTCAAGCAGGATATTACAGAAGATTTATAGAAGGATTTTCCAAGATAGCAGGGCCATTGACGAATTTGACGAGAAAGGAGATGAAGTATGAGTGGACAGACAAGTATGAGAGTGCATTCCAGGAGTTAAAAGAAAGATTAACTTCTATACCAGTACTTGCGATACCTAAGAGTGAAGAAAGGTATGTAAGCTATAGTGATGCATCACACCAAGGATTAGGTTGTGTACTTATGTAAGACAGGAATGTTATTGCATATGGATCAAGACAATTGAAAGTACATGAAAAGAATTATCCTACGCATGATCTGGAGTTAGCAGCAATAGTGTTTGCATTAAAGGTTTGGACACACTATCTCTATGGAGAGAGATTTGATTTGTTTTACGATCATAAGAGCCTGAAGTATTTATTCTCTCAAAAGGAGTTGAATATGCGACAACGGAGATAGATGGAGTTACTCAAAGACTACGACTTTAATTTCAATACCATCCAGGCAAAGCAAATGTCATAGCAGATGCTTTGAACCAAAATCCTCGACTAGTGATTGCTACATTACTAATTCGAGAATGGATAGCATTAGAAGTGTTAGTTGAATTCGAGTTTCAGCCAGTGGAACCAATGGTAAGACAGCATTTTGGATGTTTGATGGTACATCCAATTTTCATCAGTCGTATCATAAAGGCTCAACAGACGACAGAAGATTTGAAGTTATGGTTTACCAAATGTCAGCCAAGGAACCAGAAGTCTGGAGTATCAGTACAGACGAAGCCTTACGATGTAAAGGTAGACTCTGTGTACCTGATGAAGAAAATCTTTGAAAAAAAATATTGAATGAAGCACATAAGTCACGGATAACTATCCATCCGGGAGGTACAAAGATGTACAAGGACCTGAAGAGGAATTTTTGGGGGGAAGGAATGAAGAAAGAGGTAGTTGAGTAAGTATCTCAGTGTCTTACTTGTAAACAAGTGAAGGCAGAACATCAGAAGCCACCTAGATTACTACAACCATTACTGATTCCCCAATGGAAATAGGAACACGTAACCATGGATTTCATTGTAGGATTGCCGAAGTCATAGCAGAATCACGATGCTATTTGGGTAATCGTGAATTGACTTACAAAGACGGCACATTTTATTGCCTACAGTATGATGTATCTAGTAGAACATTTGAGCATGATATATCTACAGCACGTAGTACGGTTACACGGTGTACCTGTTTCTTTCGTGTCAGATCGAGATTCGCGTTTTACTGCAAAATTTTGGAAGAGTCTCCAGACAACGATGGGAACAACACTAAACTTGAGTTTATCTTTTCATCCACAGACAGATGGTCAGACTGAATGAGTCAATCAGGTGATGGAGGACATGTTACACACTTGTGTCATTGATTTTGAGAGTTCTTGGGAGATGCACCTGCCATTGATTGAGTTTGCCTACAACAACAGTTATCATTCGAGCATATGGATGGTGTCATTTGAAGCTTTGTACGGAAGACCTTGCCGATCGCCGCTTTATTGGACCGAAGTCAGAGATACTCAACTTCTTGGGCTAGAGATGGTACGAGAAACCAGCAAGAAGATTCAAATTATACGTGAGAAGGTGAAGACAGCTCAGACCTAACACAAGAGTTATGCTGATAAGCGACACAAAGACTTAGAGTTTGCCGTTGGAGAACATGTGCTGCTCAAAGTTTTTCCCGTTCGAGGCATTGCCAGATTTGGTCAGAAAAGAGGCAAGCTATCGCCGTGATTCATTGGACCGTTCAAGATTTTAGAGCATGTTGGAAAGGTTGCGTATCGATTTGCATTGCTGCCAAAGATGTCAGGAGTGCACAATGTTTTCCACATCAGTATATGCTGAGGAAGTGTGCTCATAACCCAGCGCAGGAGATCAACATCGAAGATATTGAAGTCAACAACAACATTACATTCAACGAAGGACCGGTTCGTATCTTAGACTGTGGAATCAAGAAGCTCATGAACAAGGAGATCCCGCTAGTCAAGATTCAGTGGAAGCATCATGATGAAAGAGAAGCTTCGTGGGAGCTAGGGTCAGAGATGCGTGAGAAGTTTTCATTTTTGTTTTAACTCTGTATGCCTCTAGTTTGAGGACGAAATATTTTATTGAGTGGTGGATGATGTAATACCTCGTATGTTCAATAATTATTTAATGCAGCGAGATTCTATATACTTTCCTTGATCATATTTGAAATTTTATCTTCGATCGATCAAATCTCGTTCGAGCACTCCCAAAGTTCAAGTGATCGAACCTTGTTCAATCGATCGACCCTTGTTCAATCGATCGAAACTCTACTGACCTGAATTTAATACATGGTCTCTACTTCAATCGATCAAAGCCCTTTTCAATCGATCATACCGGTCGATCTGAGTTCAAGCGATCGAAGGATGTTCGATCGATCGAACGTGTAATTAGCATAATTCCAGGTTTCCCGCAAAACCAGCCACTTGCACCCCATCTCTCCCTATTTATACATTGTGTTTTTGTATATTTTGTGTTTAGAAAACTAGATAGAGAACTTGAGAGAGCTAGAGATAGTTGTGTGCTTATGTTTAGTTATATATATATACACACACATATAGATATATAAAGTCAGAAAAAGACAGAGACAAGAAGAAGCAGGAGAAGAAGAAGGAGAAGAAAAGAGAAGGAGGCAGAGAGAGACAGAGAGATGGCAGAGGAGAGAGAGAGACCATTGGAGCTCGGAAGCTAAAGCTTAGCCAAACGCACCCTTAGCAACTTTTGGCGAGTCCCAAACTCACTCGGTAGCTTAGTTATAATGTTTTACATATTCTGTACGTTTAAAGAGGATCCAAACACACCCAAATGTAATATGGGCATTCACTACCAAAATATATTGAAGATGAAGTTCGAGTGATCGAACACCACTGAGACATAATCGATCGAAATGACTTTAATCGATCGAGACCATCTTCAATTCAATCGATCGAATATCACTTCCCTTCAAGCGATTCAGATGACTTTAATCAATTGAACCTCGCAAAACATGGATATGTTCCTTAAAGTTTATAATTCATAATGTGTAGTTGTTTAATCATTGTTTCATGTTCCTATTATGCGATATTATAGATTACGGAGGTAATGGGATACGATAATGAGATGGAGATAATATGATGAGTGTTAGGTTCGGAACGTTAGTAATAATATGATGCGATAACAAGATAAGGATTAGAGATAATAATTGTGGGTAGCATTGAGTAACTGGTGTTTGAGTCAGTGGGTTATTGGTTATCTTTGAGGTTATGTGAGTCGAGTTGATGATTCGCTCAAGTTGAATCTGATAAGTGTGTAATAAGGATTTAATCAGGATCGTGAGAATTATGGGTGCACAGTACTCGCAAGCATTCTTAAAAGCGGTGAATAGTAAGAGTTCTTAAAAGCGGTGAACAAGAGTAGATGTGGCATGCCCATGCTTTGTATTTACCGGAGCTATGTATGTACGATACTCGCAAGCGTTCTTAAAAGCGGTGAACAGTAAGAGTTCTTAAAAGTGGTGAACAAGAGATTGGTACATCCGTAGACCAGTTATTATATGAGAACGATGTATGGGTGCTCACAAGAGTTCTTAAAAGCGGTATAGTGGTGAAAAAGAGCACTGGTATGTTGTGATATTATAATCAGTTCGAGATAGTCAGTTGGTATTGGTCCAGTCAGTCTTAGAGTTGGTAGACGATGAGAATCGGTTAATGAAGTGTCCGAATAAAAGAGGAAGAGATATCATTAGTATCACTGTCATATATAGTTCGAAAATCGTAACTGGTAATTACGTTATTTCTTTGAGACTGTGTTAGTTAGTTCTCACTCAACTTTCAGTAAGCTGACATGCTTTACTGCCTGGACATTCCCTGTCCAGACTACCCTGTCCTTAACAATGCAGGTATTGGATCTTACGGTGATGGCTACAACCCGGAGTTGGATTATGCAGAGGGTGGCCCCACTAATGGCTGTTATGCCGGCAACGCATGCTATACTGACCACTACCCTTATGCCAGCTGAAGATATGGAGATAGTTCATCTAGTATATATTTAGTTTATTTCTGTTGCACTCTGTTTGTTTTAGTTAATGGGTACTTGGGCATATGTTGTCTTTAGGCCTGTTGTGATCCTGTGGACCACACTATGATGTTTCTAGTAGATAGAATTGTTTGATATTTAGTTATTTACTTTTCCTGTTTATCTTTTGGACTAGTACTATATGGTGTGGATAATTAGTGACTTTCACCCGTTATTCCCCTATGGACCCAAAAAGGAAATTTATTTTTCTCTATTTTTGCTGTTCCGGGGCGTGACATACATATTGCTTACCAATAAGAAATTAACTTCTCATTACTTTTCTTAACTAGTTGTTGCACGGGATATGTACAAATTAGAACAATACCATACAATTAAGAAAAAAATTCTTAAATTTGATCAAAATGACACAAATAACAATAAAAAAGTCTTAATTGTTGATATTTGTAACTAATGAGTTCTAAGTGACAGGAGCAGGATAAAAATCAAGAAAATTTTAAATCAGATATAAGTGATGTGTTCCATTTCATTTCTTCGCACATTAAACAAAGTGAGAAATATAGAAAACAAATCAATATTATATTCTTAGATAAGTATAATATAATTTTTATTGGGAATTGCTATGTACACCGCTACTTTTGCTATGTGCACCGCTCAACTTTATAAAAGTGGAAATTTTTAGAAGAAAAATGAGTAGAATAAAGGAATTTGGGTGTACATAGCAAATACACGGGTGTACATAGCAATTCCCATTTTATTATAGGTTTACTAATATTGATTTCTGAATTTATTTATAACACTTCTTGATGCCATGAATTTCCAGACTTTGCAAAGTGTTTAAAATTTTAGCAGATGTGTTACAAATCTAGAGTGGCATCTTAAACTATTGAAGAAAAAAAAAAGCACAACTATTTAATTAAAATACACAAAAAAAAAAAATCAATTTTGATTTATATCCACTTCCACATCCCATTGTAAATGAGATTTTGGCTCTTTTTGTTTGCACATGCATGTTATTCAGTAGGCAACTCCTTTCCAACCACTTCCTACAATGTTGAAATGGTTAAAATCGTCAAGAATGTAAGTACTAGTGAATGACCAACGGTACTGTGTTTGATAACACAATGTGTTTAAATAAAAAATTTTGGCTTTTACTACTTTTCAGTGCGTTTGATAATGTATCACTTAATTTAAAAAGCAGGTAAAAATGAACTGAAAACTTTAAGTGAAAAAATTCTACTGTAAAGAATCACTGAAAGCAGTCTATTGCAATTCTTAAAATTCAACACTTAATTTTCAGTTTTACCAAACTGACCCTAATTGATCTTAAACCATAAGGAGAGTAGAAATGAAGAGACACTGAAAGAAATATTATTAAGGGTTTATCTAGGGGTGGCCAAACAGTTCTGTTAACCGAACAAACCGAACCAACGAACCGAATTTTCAATTTCAGTTCGGTTATTTCAGCTAAAAAATTCAGTTCGGTTAAAAACCGAACGGAATTAAAATTTTCAGTTTGGTTATTAGTTGCCTATAGGCAAACCGAACTGAACCGAAAAACCGAAATTTTATTTTTTATTTTTATTTTCTATATTATTAATATACTTATACATTACTATAGATAATAAAATATAATTATTTTTACAATTGAAAATAAAGAAAAGCATGCTTTCTTTGCAATATGAAAGAGAAAGGAAAAAAAAAACATAAAAAAGTTGTGAAAAATAAAAAAAATAAAAATAAAATTTGGGTTTTTTACAATTCGGTTAACCGAATAACCAAACCGAACCTAATTTGTAATTCAGTTAATTGAACCGAACCAATCGAATTAAATTTCAGTCAGTTAACAGTTGATAATCCTCCAAACCGAACCGAACCGAACCGAACCGAACCCAAACTGAATCGAATTATGCCAAATCGAACCGAACCGAACCGACCGAATGCCCACCCCTAGGTTTATCCCAAAATTAAACTAAACTCATCAAGGAATAAAAACAGATACTTTACCAAAGAAAAAGAATAGAAATCATTGAAATTATATTAGACATTGAATAGATCAAATAGTTGCAATTTTAATTACCTTAAGAGACAAATTCCTCGCCGCCGGCTTAAATTGAATACAAAATTTTGAACTTGGCCCAATTAAATAAATGTACTAAAATTTGTTCAAATCATTACCAATATCCCTCACCACTGTCAAAACTGATTCGAAAGCACCTTTGCTTTTAATCCTAAGGACCTTGTCAATCTCAAAATCTCAATTCTTTGGCAAGAATAACATGTCTCTATAAATAGGTAAATTTAAATATAAACATAAATTTATAGACACAATTATGTATATACCATTTCCATATCACAAACTATCTCTCCACCCTTAGAACAAACTTTTTCTACCCATATCTTAAACGTCTCTCTATCGAACATAACATAACGCACCCAATAATAGCTAGCAGGGTATAAACATTAAAAACCCCAAAAAACTAATCAACAAAAAACAAAAGAAAGAAAAATTCCATTAAGAAAACATGGATAAAGAGTATGTAGTTATGTAGTTATCTATTTTTCTCTCTTATGTGGTTACCTTAATTGTTTGGCCATCATCAACATCCCATCCCCATAACAATTTGTTCACAAAATACAAAACAAAACATGTAAAAGTATATATATTAAAAAAAATTACCATTATCTATATGTTACATATTAAATGGTGGAAATAGGCGGTCACTTATAGCTCGTCTCTACTGGACCTCAAGATTTTAAACTCACAGTTTTGGGAGCACCTCTGCAATATTTCATTGGTCTTTCCATTTCAATGAAACTCCTTCATCATCAAATATTGTACATACAAAAGAAAGAGTTAACAATGAATTGCATCACAAAGAATCAAACTAACCATGAGACTCTAATTTGATGAATTTTATAGAATTTGTTCGTGATATGTGAGATCGATATTTAGTTTGTTTCTTTTAAATTGTGATAGGAACGTTTGTGTGAGAGTGGGAGAGATGTCGGTTAATTTGCTGAGATATGGGGAGAGATATCTTGAGGGTGAGAGAAAATAGGCTCCATTAGGGACTGAGAATTAATTAATTTCAGTTAATTCCATGCAGTTATTTAGGGATAGAAACTTGGAGAGAGAAAATAATCTAGATTTAAGGGATGAGGAAATCAATTTGGCAATATGTATGGCTAAAACTATGGCATGATTTTAGCTTCTTCTTCTTCTTCTTCTTTTTTTTTTTTTAATGGGCAAGATTTTAGCTTTGTTCATTTCTTTTTGTTTACATATATAAGTGTTTATTTAAACAATGATAGTGCAGTACGTTATTTCTTCTGTAATGTCAAAAAGGAATTTCCCTCATGTAGATAATTGGAAGATTTTTTTAATTTTAATTACAATCCTAAAATAATTGAAAGAATTTTTTTAATATTTAATGTCATAAATGTATGTATATCTAGCTTTATATATATACACACACATATATGTATGTGTGTGCACACGTGTGTGTGTGTGTGTATATCCATGTGAATAAAATTTAAAATTTAGTCAGATTTGTACTATTTGTACTGTATTTAAAAAATATTTGTAAATATATAATAGCAAGAAAAAGCAAAGCTAAATACTATAAATAGTAAACTTTATAGAAGCCGCCGCATGGCATCATGGAAAGATTATGCTTTTATATATTTATATTAGATATTAGATTAGATGTCATGAAACTAAGAAAGCTTCCTGGAAGAATAAAAACCAGCTAGATAGAGAGCTTCCTAACGTGTTTGGAATGATATGCTTCCCAATAAAAACCAATAATTTGGGGTAATTTTCTGCTTCCCAAATTTTATATCTCTAATATAGTTTCTGACAATTTAAGAGTGGGGTCACCTTGGATAATGATGGGATCATATCAACATCCACTAATGAAAAACGAGTGGGCCTACTACCACATGTCTTGGGAATCACATTTTGGGATACAAATTTAGGAAGCATAGCGTTGCTCAAAATTTGGTTGTAGCCAAAAGGGACTGCAATGTCTAGGATGTTTGCAATGGGTGACTTGATTTTTTATTGGAGGATGTTGAAGTGGTCTCACAATCATCGAAGGTGATTCCACTGCTACACGTGTTAGGAACCAAGTTTGGGATACAAAATTTGAGAAGCAGAACATTAGGGTTGCATACAAGGTCGAGTTGTTCAACATGCCCTCACAAAAATGTTCGATAAAGGCTTGACTCGACTCATTTAACAAATTGTCAAGCTCAACCCTAGATTTTAAGCTCGTTTAATAAATCAGCCACGATTAAACACACATGAGCTCGACTCGATAAAGCTCGTGAATACATTTGAATAAGGCTCGTGAATAGACTTAATAAATGACTTTTATACTTATATATAATATGTTATTAAACTGTGTAATTTCAGAGGGTTCGTAAAAAACTTGTAGTCTCCCTGGAAAAAAAAACTGAAGAAAAAAGAAAAAAAGAAAAAGAAAGAAGAAGAAGCTCTTGTAGTCAAACTTGAATTTAATATCATCTATCACCCCTAAGACTTGAGTAGAGAACAATTACCCCCTTCACGTTTGAAGAACAACACTCCATGCTCTAGTAAAATTACAATCGAACTCTCAAAATTAATTAAAAGTATTTACAAAATGTTAAAGAGCCCAAAGCCCCTCTGCTGGGTATTTACAAAATTCACGACTCTTCAAAAGTTATTTTTCTCAAATCCAGTTGAATAATTTTTATAGTTTTTCAAAAAACTTCAAATTTTCATGACTTTCAAGAATGTGAAATCTGTTTTCAACATTTTGACGATTCTTTGAAACATCTCCACTTTTTTTTTTTTTTTTTTCCAAAACTATGATTTTTTTTTTCTTTTTTCATGTCTTATGGTTTTAATTGTTTTCAAAATTATGTAATTTCAACTACAAGAGGAAGAGATGGTCTTTATGCTAGCCTCAAGGCCATTTTAGTCTTCTAAAAATTGGGTAAGAGTAGTTTATGTATATTTTAATAAAGGAAAATGTTTACATGCACCCTAAGGGCACATGTTAAGGAGCTTAAAGTAGTAAAAAATACATGGGGAATCCACACTGATGAAAAGATATGTGTGAATCTCACTCATTTATTTCTATTTTTGGCTATTTTTAACTCCTTAAAATGTACCATAAGGGCACATGTTAATAAAACCTTTTAATAAATCTAACATTATTCAATAAACAGAAAGCGAATTTTAGTATGAGTAGGGGTGTGTTTCGCCCGTAACGGGTCGGAATACCCTTTTTCGAGGAAATAAAATAAAATAAAATAAATTAAAACAGGTGTTCCAATTTCTATTCTGAGTTTTTTCGAAATTTCATTTTCCTTTCCCATTCTGAATTTTCGGAAATTTTTTGAAACGGAATTCTTCGGAGGAATTTTCAAAATTGGAATCGAAAATTTTCATAATTTTTGGAATTTTCGGAATACAAATACTATTGAAATGGTATGCGATACTTTTATAGAGAATCCCCTACTCTCTTCTTTCTCTTTCTAACCGATGGAACAAATAAGTCCACATTCTTCCAAATTTTTGAAAAATATTCGAATTTTTTCGAAAATATTTCAGAAATCATATTTTGGGAATTCTCAAAACAATTTCGATTCCAATTCAATATTTTTTTTAGACGTTTCAAAATTTAAAATTCAAATTTTAGTGTGTAAATAAAAAAATTTCAAATCGAAACTTCCATTTTAAATGACAGCCCTAATTATTACGAGTAATAAAAGCTGAAGGGGAAAAGCCAAGGGGTAAGTCTTTAATAAATCAGTGATGCTGAAGCACTCAACTTGATCATGTTTGTAGGCGTAAACTTGTACTACTCCCTTCGTCCTATTTTATATGTCCATTTGGAGAATTTAACTATTTAAGGGGACAAAAAGAATATACACCTACTTTCCACAATTGCCCATAATTATTGCACTACCTTTTTTTTATTTTGTTTTGGTATTGATTGCAAGGAATGATAGTTTGAGAAACTAACTAAAATTTGCATACTAATTTAAGAAAGTAGACAACAATTTTGAAACATTCTAAACAAAAAAAGATAGACACATAAAATGGGACGACGGGGGAGTATTTGCTTATGATATTTTCCTTAGGTGAGTGAGATACAAATTTCCAAACAACCCAAGTTGGGGGAAAAACAATTATGGGTTTCTCATCGAACCCCTTATCTCTGAGCGTCCCTGACCCAGCCTTCGAGTCCTGGCTACGTGACACTGGTTACCTCGAAATTCTTGACCAACGTACTTCCGACCTCCACCGCCTCACCTCCACCACCACCACCACCACCGACGACGACCGCCGCACCAGCACCACCGCCACCACTGACTCTGCCACCGCCACCACCACCACCACCATCACAAATGGGTTCTGCTTGCCACTCTTCTCATACATCAGAACCCTACTCTCTCTCTTCACCCTCAACCCCTTCTCCAAGCTTACCACCGATGACTTCTCCGGCGACACTCCGTCTTGGACCCACTCATTCATCGGATTCTGTGGGTCCTACTCGTTTCCTTCGTCGCCGTCTCAGGCTAGGTTGAGGGTTCACGAGAATCTCAAGCGTTATGCCCGCAATTACGCCTCTCTCTTCATCCTCTTATTCGCCTGCTCTCTGTATGCTCTCTCTCTCTCTCTCTCTCTCTCTCTCTAAGTATAGACATAAATTTGTCATTTCAATCTATTGCTAAAGTTGAAATTGAGTTGATTTTAGGCTCCTTGTGTTATAATCTTACAATTGATTTCGCAGAAGTTTTGCAAGCAACATATATACCATGTTTTGTTTTATATCACTCTTTTTAAAAACCGGCTTGCAAGGGAAGGTGTCTAGGAGTTAATAAACCATCAACAAATCCCATAATTAGTCAGATAAGGGATAGGATCCTAACTATCCACCATGCTTCGCAACAGAGGTCCACGGCGGCCCATCTTCCAAGCTGGGTGACTTTGCGAATTCCTCCTCCGATAGCGGCCTTTGCGGACGGGGAGCCGCAAGCCATACTACGTACTTGGTGGTGCCCGCTCTGGTCCCATTTGTTATCAACCCAGTAGGTAGAACTCACTCTTACAAACCGTCTTGCAAAGGGAGGGTACCCGGGAGTTAATAAACCATCAACCAATTCCTCAATTAGTTGGTGTGGGACAGGATCCTAACAGACTTGTATGGGCAATGAAAGAGAAATACCTTGGAAATTTTAATTAAATTTGATTTTGTTTAGAATGCAATAATACATTTTCAGAGTTCGAATATGTGTTTAGGGTTTGACTGAATTGGGTTTTCCTAGTTAGTGGTGGTGTTAGTACATTTTAGGTTTGAAGAAAAGATTTGAGGTTTTTGACCCCTGAAGTGGATTATATGACCTGAGATGTTAATATGCCAGTAACTACTCAGTGTGTATTTGCTTATGTTTTTCCTTACCGGCTTGTTTCAGTAATTTTCTCTATGTGCTTATTATCTTTTTTTTAGGTACCAAATGCCTATTGCTCTTGTTGGGTTGCTGTCAAGTTTAGCACTATGGGATTTGTTCAGGTTTTGTGGTGATAGATGGGGATTTGATCGGTACCCTGTACTTCGACAGACCGTTGTCCGCATTGCCCAATGTGGTCAGTTTGTGCTTAGTATTTTAGTTACTTTACTATCCTTTTCCTCTGTATTAATGATATGGTTTTTGGATGCTTCAAAAGGAAGGTAAAACTTCCTTGGTGGCTGGTGCATTTGGAACTTCCTCAAAACACATTAGGATTATTGATACTTATTGTACTTTATTCATAGTGATAACTTATTGGAATGACAAGACTTTGATATGAACCTTGCCTCTAGGTGACTATTAGTGCCCTTGGACCATGACTTACAGGAATAGTCAGGGAATTTGAACAGCTTTCCTCCTTTTACCATCTGAACTTATATTTGTCTTATAACCGTACTTGTCTTGAAACTTCATTTTGATTACCCTTAAAGGTGGCCTGAACATATATTATTTTCAATCAGAGAATTGAACTTCATTAACCTGCCAAGCTTACCAATTTCCTCGGGATCTCAAATTCATCCGAGTGGATGAAAACTTTCCTATTCCACTGTTTTAATGTTCTTGTTGTGAATATAACTTTACTATGAATATGCCCACAACATCGCAGCTGCTCCCCCAGTATGGGAATTCACTTTACACTCAAAAGAACTATCTCAAAGTCATATCTTCTCAAATTTAGGACTAATGCACTCTGCTATGTAGCACGGGTACGGACGCGTGACTCGGGTACGATACGATACGGGTACGGGGGTACGGCAATTTCCAAAAATGTAGGGTACGGGTACGGGTACGGGTACGACTAGGGTACCTTAAATAAAAATACATTTTTAATAATTAAAAAAAGAAAAGAAAAAGAAGAAGATTGAGCAGCACTACAACATATTAATCCACATATTAGCAAATAAGTAGTCTAAAGACTAAACAACATTGTTTTAGCATTACAAGTCCACAACTTTAAAGAAAAAAAAAATATGTAAATAAAAAAGAAGACAAAGCAAGTCCACTAAGTACCCACATCGTACCCACTAAGTACCCCCCATAGTTTTCAAAAAATGCAATCTGACGCTCGTGCCGTACCCACGAAGTACTCACGTCGTACCCATGAAGTACCCATGTCGTACCCACGAAGTACCCGAACCGTACCCAAGTTAAATCCTTCACTTAACAGTATCATGACACCGCTAGAGGGGTACCCGACACGTACCCAGGAGTATGGTACGGGTGTCGGTGACCCCCAAATACCCGGTACAGGTACTTTACTCAAAATGGAGTACCCATGCTTCCTAGGCACTCTGGCCACCACATAGGCTACAAATGGTCCGACTATGATTGTGAGTTCAATTTCTGAAGAGTTTCTTTAATGGCAATGGAAACATCCGTTCCCATTATTTTATGACCAAAAATCCTCTGGGTTGCCTTTGTAATATAAACATAGAAAGTATGTGTCTTGGAAGTCTTTATTGAGGCCTTGTGTTTGAGTAAATCCGAAACTTACATATTTTGCGTGAGTATATTTTATTGGAAAGCTGGATGACAAGGAAATTCTCTCCTTGGCACTGAGGGGTAGACTCTGGTAGTTGCAAACACGTAATCCCATTTTAAATATGCCTCTTTATCAAGGATTACTATGATCTATGAAGCACCGACAGTCTTCTTTGCCCCTCGTATCAGTGTCGGCAGCGTATCACTCTCCGACACTCTTTGGACAGGTGTCAGATATTCAAAATATGGTGTCCTAATTTTTTATTAGTTTTCTTGAACCAACACTCTTTGAACGCGTGTCGGATACTCAACTAGGTCGGGAAAGTTTGCAGATGTTGATTCCATTCACTATTGGTGTGTAACCTATGGTGCATGTGCACCTTTGCTTCAAACCTTGTCTTTGAAGCTACTTGTGCACCCTTCTTCTTCGTCATGTTGTGAGAGGAATTGGAATTCATGCTCCTTTGTGCACTCGATGAAAAGAAATAAGATGACACCAAAACGTGCAGAAGACTTGGTTTTCATTCATACTATTGACATATTTTTGGGGACAAGTACGTCAACTATTTAGTAGTTAGCAAATGTGCTTCGGAGCTTGCTTGATGAATGTGGATAAATGTTGATTTATAATGATGTAATTGAATTTTATTCATTGGCTTTCTTATTATTGATAATGTCATAATATTGTTGTGATTTTTGTGTTTTTATGCCAACTTTGATTAGACATGTTAAAATATATATTTAAAAAATATCAAATATTAAGGTATCGCCAACGTATTTGTATCTTGCTTTTTGGAGAAATATCGTGGCCACGTATTCGTGTAGCGTCGTATCCATGTCACGTGTCTATGTCGGTGCTTCTTAGACTATGATCATCAACAGCACAGGGGAGTTAAAAATCTTAATAAGGACTGTTTCTAAACTTATCTAGATCACTTCCAACTAATTTAGACAAAATGCTTCTGAGTTAACATACATTTTGTAGAACTGGACCATATAGAAATAATTTCAGCTTAATTATACAATGCCAAAAGTCCTAGCTTTCTTTCCAGGAACAAAAGGAGATCCTTTTTTTTCCCTTCTGATATAACAAGAATGTTATGGCTGAACTGAGGATCATAGGACATAGGCTTCACTATCCTATTTTACAATGATGACCAGAATTTCTATAGTTTCAATGAAGGCTCCTTGTATAACTCCCCCACCCAAAGAAAACGATAAAAGTTAAAAGACATAGGTAAATAAAAATGAAAAGAATCACATGAGTTTTGTCAGACAGGACACCCTCAGAAGAAAACTTAAGGTGTGGCATAAAATATTTTTCTTATATTCCTCAACTGTAAAGTCCATTATTTATATACAAGCTAGAAGACTAAAAAAAAAGAAATAAAAATCAATGGAAATCAAATCAGATTACAATCAAATCCTTAGATCAAGTGATCCACAAATCATGGGATTTGACCGGATCAAGTTATATCTCCAAGGATTAAATTATATCTCTAACACTCCCCCGCAAGTTGAGTCACAGAAACTTGATGAAGTAGCCAACTTGAATTTGGTCTTTCAACTTGAACAACGAATCCAAACTTCAATGATACCACCGAACAATCAAACAACCATAATCAAGATCTGTGGCGATCCCAGTAGAAGCGAAACAATCAATTGCACATTGCCCGGACCACTCGGTGCAACAGAATCAGTCAAGCCTACCCAAAATAAAGGCATAGCTTATCAAAGGGAACCAACCAACAAGAAGAAATTGCCCGGACACTCGGTGCAGTAGAAGGGATCATGAATATTGAAAACACATGGCAATACACATCAATCGGCGAGAGCGTACATGTTCAAGCCCATCAAGAGAGCCCCTAAAGGGGCTGCACACTTCAACTCCCCCACAAAGGGTTGGCCGAGGACTGGACAAAGCCTAAAAGGGCTGGCCTAGGGCTGGACAAAGTCCGAAAGGGCTGCCGATGGCTAGACACTCCCCTTGGGGGCTCCCCAACTGCTTGACAGTGTCCGTAGGGACTTACTGAGGGCTTGACAATGCCCATAGAGTCTAGCCGGAGGCTTGGCGGGGGTTGAATCTGAAAGTAGCAGAAATAGTGGGGGTTTATTTGAAAATACAGAGGAAAAAACAAAAAGATGAACACTACCGATGAATCGGCATTAAACAAAGACCAGAAGACGATTAAGGATCCGGCAGGAGGCAAGCCACCACCCACCTGTGTAGCTTGAGGATCACTGCTCTGATACCAATAAGAAAACTAAGATGGGATAAAATGTTTTTCTTATATTCCTCAATTGTTAAGTCCACTATTTATATACAAGCTAGAAGACTAAAATGAGGAATTAAAAATCAATGGAAATCTAATCAGATTACAATCAAATCCCTAAATCAAGTGATCCACAAATCATGGGATTTGACCGGATCAAGTTATATCTCCAAGTATTAAAATATATATCCAACACCCTCTAGATTAGAACCACTTTCTGCCAGATTTTAAACTTCTAGGTACTTAGCACCCACCTTATCTTGTGAGTGAGAGATTTGTTACACCATTTGAGGCATGGTGCTTCTGTTGCACAAGTTCACACCCCCACCCCCCCCCCCCCCCCCCCCTCCCTCTTTTTTCCCCTTTGGCAGTATTTTTCTCCTTATCAAGACCTAAGTTCTTTGCTAGCAAACAGTATTCCACAACTTTTTGGCCAAAATAGGATTTGCCAGAGTTTTCCCCCTCTATAGATTTTAGATTTTCACAGGAGAATTGTTAATACTCATTGGGAAGAGTTCCCTATTCTTTTATCTTTGCCTTTTTTTTTTCTTTTTTTTTTTCCTCCCTTTTGACCCGTCATTCTATCAACTTTTTACCAAGAAAAACATGCCTACTTAAATTTGTAAGACAAAAGTTGCTCATGTTAATTATGTAAGGATTGAAAATAAAGTCGTTTTTATTAGCAGGTGTAATCAAACTTCCATTTTAACCCTTTCTCAGATCTAAAACAAAGCACCGAAACTTCCACATCTGTCAAAAAAGTGTTTTATGTCTATGTGGATGGGAGATTTTTAAATAGAAAGTTTACACAGAGTTCAGAAGGTAATGTGCCAAGTTGACCTTATGATTGCTGCCATTTGGGAGTAGTAAGACTCCAAACTTGACAATGTTCTTCTTGACAGAGTGTGAAGTAACAAAGAGACACCCATATCAACTGAGTGAAAAAACAGAGTGGGGTCTTCCCATTTTAAACATCCTGCTTAATTTCTTAAGAGACTTCTGGCGTGCCAATGGATTCACCCTGGCGCTCTAAGTGAGTGAGGAGTTTCCTCTCTCTTTCTCTCTCTTCCTTACACCACCTCTAGCATGACGTCGAACTGACTGGAATGGTGTTTTGTAGCCAGACTATTTGCAAAATCAAAGTCTACCCCTAATGCTTGCCCATCATATTACGTATACCTGGAAGTTCTGTACAGAAATACACTTATAAGAGTGTAGGTGCTGATACTAATTTCTTTGAATGTTTTTCGCTAACTGCGGTTTTTGAAGGAAGGGTTTTGCTGCTGTATATCTTCTCCAGTCTGGTTTGACCAAATTGATACCAGAGGATTTGTTTCACTGTAATAATCTTTTCATGTATACTGAAGACGACGGACAAGTAATTTAGAAAATGGATAATCTGTTTCACTGTAATATTCTATTCATGGTTCAAGTAGAAGGTTTGGCTTTTTTCATTTTTTTTGGAAACTATATACATTGTAGCATCATTTTCCTTTTAAAACATATGATTTCTATGGCAGGGCATAACTCATGTTTGTTGAAATTATTTATCATCAACCGGCTTTCTGAATATTATCTGTCTCACTATTACAGCAACTGCCATAATTCTGTTCTGGTCCAATGTCCAGATGGCTCTCTTCTGTGCTCTTGGTGTGAGTTATACAGGTGACTTCGATTTTCATGTTAATAACTTGAGCTTTCTTTTTTTACTCTGTTAAGGTTCTTCTTACTTGCTAATACCTTTATAGTAATGATTTTGCATGCCTCATTTCGGAAGCTGACTCCTGTAAAGCAACCTTCTCGGGGAAGGTGAACACAATAGGATTTCAGTGGCAAAAACATATATGGTCAACTTTGGTCAAATTGGTGCTGTGAATCAACAACTTTTTTGCTGATGAAAGCAGCTGCGTTGCCTATAATTCAGATTTGAGTGGAGATCTTTTGTGTTCTAGATAGGAATAGATTCAAGTTGTGTGAAAATCCAGGGTGTGTGTAAGACCCAACACCCCCACCCCTCCCTCCCCTCCACCCTCCCTCTTTCTTATTTCATTGTCATCTGAGGTGATAGATAATTAGATACTAGGTTGGGTTTAGTATGGTTGTGAATTGAATCTATTGCAGTTGAAGCCATATATGTTTGAGGAACACCCATGTGATAATGTAGCTTTTCTCTGCATTGGCTGTTCTGTGTCATTCTTCGCATCTTTGTTGTAGGTTACTATGGAAGATCTTTATAGCATGTGAATGGTATACTTGCATTACTAGTTGTTACTCTTACGCATTTTATGATTGGTTTGTATAGTCTTATATTTTTGAAATCCACCTATCTTTTGGCATTCCACTAAGACCCAAGAACTTGTAGAACATTCATGTGTAATCTGGTCAGCTCTAAGAGCAATGACACTTTGGACCATATTTCAATTGGCTTCAAGATTTGGAAAGGACACAACTTCAGTGCATTTCTTTAGGTGTTGTTTATGACTGTTTTCTTCATATCACACTGTTTTTATTGTTCATGTGAGGGTCTTATGTGGCGTTGACTTCACAAAATAAGGTTAGCAGGTTTAGAAGTATAGTTTGCCTGGACACAATGGTAAGTCAGATTTGTAATTTTATACCAAAACTCTCTGCAGAAGAAAGGAGCAGCTCACATGGTTGTGAATGAAATGTTTTCCGATTCTGCCAGTAGCAAATGAAAGTTCTGAAGTACAGGGACCAAAGGGTAGTTAACCTTTTCTTCAAAGCTCTGATTGGTTTGCACATTCATTAAAGGTGGAAAACAAGAGGAAATATTAGATGAAAATAAAATAGAAAACAAGAAGGAAAGAGTTTTCTTATGTTTGGTTCATGCTTAAATAACATTCAAAATAACCACTTCCTCACTGGCCAAGTGGTAGATCTTTGGGAGTACTTCCCACATGTCCAGTGTTCGACTCATGGGGTGGCCACTTTACCTACCCAAGATGTAAGCCTTACGATTTAGCAGGTCCACTGGGTTAGTAAGGTATTTAGTGGGCCTCGGAGGGTTTATCATTCGGTTAAGCTGGGCGTTAAGCCTAGCAATAAACCGAATGGTTCCCAACGGTTCTAAAAAAAAAAAAAAAATCAAAGTATTATTGTAGCTTAAGGCATGTTTGGGAAAACACAAAACAAGACCATATTTTGTCCAACTATTAAATCTAGTTCTTATGAAAACCAATATCATGATGGTTTGACAAAGAAGCACTTTTAAGAATGAAATTAAGTTGAGCGCTGACTCCCATATACACATATGCCCTCTAAACACTTGAATTTATAGAACCAAGACACTTGTGAACAACAAAAGCACTTCAGTGCCTTCCCAAACAACCCCTAAGAATAAGGGAGAAAAGAGACAAAATTTGAATTTTTCTTTATTTATTTTTATTATTTTTTTTATCTCATCTTATCATGAAAAGCATTACTTTTTTTTTAGGACGATAATTAGATCAGCTATGTTTTACGAGACAGAGTGTTGGGCAACTAAGAAAGAACACATTAGCAAAATGAGCGTAGCTGAGATGAGGATGCTAAAATGGATGTGTGGTAAGACTAGGAATGGAGTAATACTCGGGACACAACCACACACAACTACACAGCCCAATGAACGTGTCTATCTCTGTACTGTGTCACTGTGGGGAGAGAGATAGACACGTTCACTGGGCTGTGTATAAAAAGTTGTGTGAATGGTTGTGTGAATGTTTGTATCCCAAGTATTACTCAAAAAGAAATTAGTACATTCGAGAGACTGTAGGAGTGTCACAGATTGAGGATAAGTTGAGGGAGAATAAACTTAGAGTCTATTTGGCACATCGATAGCTTTGCAATTGCGATAGCTTTAGTAATAATAAATTATGGTCAGAATAGGTTATGGTAGTTGCAGTGTTTGGATAAAGTATTGTAAAAGTGGTTATGATGGTATAATGGATTATGAAAAGGGTGGTTGCATAAGTGCAAAAGTGATTTTAATGTCAAAAGACGGTTGTGCCCTTCTATTGTAATAACTATTATATTATAGATACCTAATAAGTTTAGTTTGATTAATATATATTAGTAATTATCATTAAAGAGTTAGTTAATTACATAACTAAATAAGTAAATATAAAAATATTGATTAAATATAAAAGTAAGTTATTAAATGTATTAAATAAGTATTATTGTATAAGTTAGTTTTTTTTTTTGTAAAGTAGAATGAAAATTTTGATTCCAGAACTCTTATACAATTTTACTTTTCAACGGGAGTTGATTTTTTAAAATAGAAATTTGGTATTAAATCTCACATTAGGAGAATAATTTGGTTCTAAGACACAAGAGAAGCATTTTTAGTAATAAGGACATTATTCAGTAAGAGTATTAGAATTAGCTCCTTTGACCAGTTGACGACATATTTTTTAGACATACTTTACCCTCATTTGCATTTTCATTTTCATCCCCCCCCCCCCCCCCCCCCCCCCCTCTCTCTCTCTCTCTCTCTCTCTTTCTCTCTCAGCATTGACCACCGACCACCATCACCTTCGTCGCCACCACCACATCGACCACCTCTCTCTCTCTCTCTCTCTCTCTCTCTCTCTCTCACAACACTGACCACCATCACCATCGTCACCACCATAACTCAACCTGATGATGGTTGAATTAGAGGATGATTTGGTTAATGGAGGTGATGTTGAGAATTAATGAGGTTGGTCAGAAAAGAGTTGCAGTTGAGAAACAAGTAGTAGAGGCAATGGAGAGAGAGATTGAAGTGTTGGATAAAGCTTGGAGATCTGTCTCCTTCGACTACTACCAGGTTCAGATCCACCACCACTCCAACCAGATCTACCACCACCGGGACCACCACGAGCAGATCCACAACCACCGCATGACCACAAGCCAGTGTACAGCAAACATTTTCACTTTTCTGTGAATTTTCACCAACTTTGTGAATTCCACAACTTTTCGATGGTATGAGAAATTTGTTTTGTGATCATTGTATGAAAAAATTTCACAAAAATTATTTTTATTGATCAGGGATCAATGTAGCTTTAATTGTGTTTGTTTCTAGGTTATGAATGCTCTATTAAGTTGATTTGAGTTTTCAAAAAAAAATTCTAAAAAATCATGTATTAAGGTTATGGATTTATAAAGTTCACAACTTTTTTTTGTTGATAAATTTAACAACTTTTCAGTGTTATGAGAAAATGTGTTTTTGATCATTGTATGTTGATCTAGTGGTTTGGTTGTGAAGACAGTCAATCAGGTGAGGTCATGGTGGTCGTTGGAAGTAAGGTGAGGTTGTGGTGGTGATCATTTTTTTGTGGTGGTGGTATTGGTCGGTGGAGGCAGGGAAGGTTGTGATGGTGGCCGTCGGAGCTCAGGCGAAGTTGTCGGAGGTCAAGCAAGGTCACTGAAGGTCAAACAAGGTGGTGGTGGTCGCCGAAGGTCAAGTGAGGTCGCCGGAGGTGCAAAGGGTGAAACTCTTGGTGTAGACCAATATTAGGGGTAGAGTTGTCCAAATACCAAGGAGTAGACCTGATCTCAAATATTTTTGCTAGTTATACCTAAACCACTATACTTTCCTTAATTTGGATCAATTACTAATTGCCCCTTTTTAAAATTTATTTTTAGAAAATGAAATGAAAAAGTTGAGTAAATGCATACAAATTTTTGTTTAATGCTTTTTGGTTCGGTTTGTGTGTGAATGTAACACCCATACCCAGAAAAACAGATTAACTATCATATTAGTATACTATAATTATTATAACTATTGTATACTATGGATTAAGGGGAGGCTATGGGCTTACCCGCAGAAAATTGTTCAGTAAAGAACAAAGTTAAAAAGTCCCTAGTGAAGTGGGACCCAGTGAAGGGCAAGGATAATAAAATTTGCATTTACATGTTAGATACATTTTATATGATTAAATGAGTATATGTTTAATGATGCTCTCATATTATATTGCTATATGTGTTAGCTTCTGGTACCAGTTTGGGTACCCATATAAGGACATTAATTAAAATGATTTATAATTAGTAGGTACGATATCAACTTCACAAAATATTTGGGATCACGTGTGGGACCCAAACAAGACTTAGACAAACACCTATTTAGATAATTGGATAGTTAATGGAATGTTTGGGGGTTTCATAATAGAGTTGAAAAATTTGTGGGGGGGTAAAAAGGAATTGGGGCATGAGTCAGAGCTCATTGAGCTAAGAGGAAGACAAGAGTCTTCTCTCTCAATTAAAACAAAAACAATACAAAAATTTGGGAGGAGAAGAAGAGAGAGAAAAGAAGAAAACGTAGCTCTGACGTCGTAATTCATCATTTCGTCGTCGTTCGTCGTCTAATTTCGCGAACCGAAGCCGTATTTGGACTCATGGAGGTGAGACGATCGTTTTTATACCTTTTATTTACGTTTTAACCATCAGAATTTTGTAACTCGTTCTAATCGGTGACATGTAGTTGCCAAAAATTTGTAGGAATTTATTTGTGTTTAAAGTTATAATTTACTCCCTCCGTCCCATATTGAGAGTCTCTTTTGGGGATTCCAACTTATTAAGGGGAGAACTTTGATTTTGGTGAGATTTTCAACTTTTCAATATTGCCCTTTTTGAAATTCAAAATTATAGTGTCACATAAAAAAAAAAAAAAAAAGAGGGAAGAGTTGGATATAATAAAGGGCAAATTTGGAAAGTGTGTATTAAAGTACTTTAACTTTTCAAAGAGGACTCTTAAAATGGGACATCAAAAAATGGCATCAAGGACTCTTAATATGGGATAGAGGGAGTATAATGTATTATGTTGATTATGATGCTCTTATATTCAATTATGTTGGTTAAAGCATGATAGTGTAAATTGGAAGCTTAATGTGCTTAATTTTGCAAGAATTATCATACTTGAAATGGTTATGTGATTATGTGCTTATATGGGTTGAAGGAAGCCTTATGTTGGTTGATTTACTCCATAATAAGGAAATAAGAAAAAAAACCCAATGGTGTAAAGGGTACTCACAACTCAATGATATAGGAGAAGTGTGTGGGTGACGACCTAGCTGTAGAAGGGTGTGTGAGATGATGCGAATTAGTAGTGCTATATGCACATAAGGAAAAAAGGCAAGAGCGACGTCACGGTGAATTGATATTTGGTCTTTTGGAGACTAAATGATATGTTGATTGTTGATTTGTGCATTGAACATGACATTTACACTCGTACATGTGATTAGCTTTACTTACTACGAGAAATCTTAAACAAATGCTATTTTCTGTGTGGTTAATGAATAACCACCGTAGGTACAAATGACCGGCATGTCAGGTTTGGGCTTGAGAGTTGTAAATATGTGTGGTTATACTCATATGTTTAGATGTATAACTTTCCAGTGCAACTTTTGTAATAATAGAGTGCTTGAACAACTTATGTTATGGGAAATCCTTGTATTATGTCAAGTTTTACTGACACGCGAAAAATCTTGTGCGCTCTTGTGCAATACCCAAGTGTAGGTAGACGTGCAAGTAGTAACTGGTAAGACCAGGTCGATCCCACAGGGAAGGTGTTGACCTATTGAATTAGACTATCCTCCAAAAGAAAGCAAAATAAAATGAATAAGTTTGAACGATGGTGCGGAACACAGAGTTCCACAAACTAGGATTACTACTGAAAATAATTAAAATTAACTGAACAATCTAACTAGCTATTTAAAACAGTACTCTAAAGTAGGATGAACTTTTAAAAGAAAATGTTGGGATTACACGAATCCACAGTAATCTAGCTATCTACCATGCATTTGCCTTGAAGCACAACGGAGTCCATTACCCACAGTTTTCCGTATTCCTCAAAAGATAAAGATTCTATGGCCCTTTCATGACCGGGACCATATCATCACAATTAAATTAAAATACGTAAAAGCGGTTTAATCCAATAGTTAAGACTCGCATCCTCAATGGTGTTAGCATTGAAGATGGTTTGCAAAATGTATTGAAAGAAAATGCCCTAGGGCCTTAATTTTAAAACTGTTTTGACAAACTGAGCATTTATTTGGGACAGAATGATAACAAATCTTAAAACAAAAGGTCCTGGAATACTGCAGGGAACATCCTCAAGAATCAGGGAGTTCGATCGATCGACACGCTTTCGATCGATCGAAGACCTTCATCCCTCAATCGATCGAACTGACTTCGATCGCTTGACTGTCTCTGGTTCGATCGATCGAACTAACTTCGATCGATCGAACACAGCGATTATTCTGCTGGATGGCAGAGGCTGGAGATCACTGTTTCATCGTGTTCTCCCAACCTGGGACTACTCAGACATCGTCTGGAGTGTCAAAGATTGATTTTTAACGTAAGAAAATATTAACACCTTGTTGGTTGCAAGTTTTTCATGGAAAATCTAAAAACTAAGGTTTTAAAGATATTTAGCATGTAATACTATGAGAAGAACGATTAAACTACGACTACCGAGTGCAAGATATGAATAAACAATAAATATATAACCTGGAATGAAGAATACTCGTATTAAACTTAAGAAATCCGGTTTACCAATGAAACTTCAATGAATAACCTACAAAACCAAACACAAAACTCTATCTCTCTCTAAACAAACTGTAAAAATGTAATGTGTGCATCCCTATGGACGTGTACAAAACTCCTATATATAAGAAAACCTAAGAAACTAGGGTTAAAACCCGCATCTGCTGCGCACGCAAATGTTACTGGAAATACCCCGTTCGATCGATCGAACTGCTCTCGATCGATCGAACCCTTAATCCTCAAGCGCTTCAACACACTGCAAGCGATCGAACTCTCGATCGATCGAACCGTCTTAGATCGATCGAACTCCACATTTCAGCTTTGACTTCTTTTGTTTTCATTCCAGCATTCCATTCATTCTGATGTTCATCTGTTTAGTCCACACAGCAGTAATCTGCACAAACAACAGCTAAAACAATACAACTTATCATAGATTAATCATATTGTATAAAAATTAGCCTTGCAATGCAAATTGCGGATAACACGGGAAGTTGTGATAAAAACTAATACAATTCTTCCTTTTAGCGCGGTTGTATTTTACAAATACCCCCGCTTTGCACAACCCCCAACTAGCTTATTGCTAGTCCCTAGCAATAAAGCGAAAATAAAATAAAATAAAAACTCCTAAACTAATACTACCACGACCAAGAAACAAAGAAAAACTAAAAACAACCTAAACTAAGATAGAAAGAAAAATCCTAACTCACTTTCGCAGGAATCGCGGTTGCATTTAGCGAATGCAACAAGCCGTTAAACCCCTAGGTTCCCCCTAGTGGACGAGTGTTGTCTCGTGAGGGTTTGCAGTGAATATGCCCACAAAATTCCAATTTTAAGCTCAAAAAGATTTAGAATAACTTGTAGAATTCACCCTTCCATTAAATTGTTAATTCGACTCTACAATAATATAATATCCTCTATCGACCCATGAAAGAGATCCACATGCTCCCCTATATCACTAAGTAAAATATACAAATGTATTACCATCATGCACCCGTGTGTGTGTGAATTTAACAATCATGCGTCCAACCCTTATTAAGAGTTATCCAGACTATTGTACTTTGGAAACTTGCAGTTTTAGCTCAATTCTCACATTGGTCGCACTCAAAAAGAACGTCTCTCAGAAACTTGCTTTACAATGATCGCACATCGTATGAAAGCTTTGATAAGGATGATATTCTAAGTGCTAATGCTTTCATACTTGACTCTATGAAAAACGAACATTTAAGAGTGTATAGTCTCATGAATGGAACACTACTTACTAGAGGAGCGAAATACCGTGGACAACTCAACTCACACTTTCATGTTCAAACCAATTGTTGAGAATCTTCAAGACTTTGAATTACGGCTTTTATTTAGTAGGTGGGGGTGTTGTAGAGAAGAGTGTGCTTTTCTTAGTATGTGATGGAATTTCAACTTCTCTTTTTTTTTTTATTCTTTATTCTTTTCTCCACCCATTCTCCCATTCATTTCATATACTCTTTTTTTTTTTTTTTTTCTTTTTTTTTCTTTTTCTTTTTCTCCTTCATTCATCATATATTTTTTTTTTTTTAACCTGGAACATCCCACAACAACTTCCTTCCATTTCACATACTTTGATGACTCATTCTCAACAAATTTATCAAATGGTTCAATGAGGTCAAGGTATAGATCAAGGATTTAGATTCTTGTGATTTCATTGGAAATATTTAATTGAGGTGGGATCAGGGGTGAAACGATTCAATGAATGTAGGTGAGCTATATTAGGTAAAGGAATGGGTAAACGATGGCTTGAATCATTTTCTCAACTTTCAATTTTTAGCACTTAAGTGTTCATCGAGTTTAATTGGTAAATCCTGAACGTTCTCCTCTAACAAGCAGTCAAAATTTTTAAAGAAAACTGAGACTTAACAACGAATTCACAAGTATATGCAAGAAAAACCATTCGACAATGTATGAGAATCCCCTCAGAAATGACGATTGGCTCAATAGCTCATAAAGGGTTATTAGCTTCCACTACTTGTTCTTTTCGCACAATATTCATTTTAACTCAATTTTCAGGTTTTCTACATGGCTGCTAATTAGTGCACAAAAGTATTGGGTACTTAATAGCTTTACAGATGCAATTCATTTCAGTGATACCGAAAAAAACGCGTGGATTTAATCCATAAAAAGATGCGAATACTACAAATGTGTCATTGTCTAATTAACAAACAGGAAAGGTTATTCAGAGTTATTCTATCAATACGATTCAAAAAAAATGTTCAAAATTTTAACAGACTGTGTTCTCATTAAATTTAAAACATTTCCAAGTGCAAAACCTGATCATTACGGGTGTATACCTATCTATTATCTCCTACCCCCAACTGAAAACAACAAAGTCCCCAGAAGTTGATTTTCAATAAATAAAATAGATGGGTATCACCTGTATGGAGCAAATCGATGATCTCAAGCAAGCAACCTAGCATAGAAAAGTAGAACACAATCTCCAAAACAAACAGGATCAATAGATAAAAGTAACATGATAAAACCATGATCCAAACAAACTAAACCACTGTAATATGAACTGAATAAAATAAAAGCAGTGATACATAATGTCCATACAGAACCAACTAACCAAATAATCCAACCAAAACAACCAACCTGTCCAACCAACCAAAACTATAACAAAAATCAGTACAATAACTAACCAAAAAGAAACATAACCACCACCTCCCCAACTAAAACTAATCGACCCCAGACGGCGTATCATCAGCTACATCAGAAGGGATGTCGATGGGAGCAGGCGGCAATATGGTAGTAGCAGGGGTAGTCGTAGATGGATCGGCTGCAGCAGAATCCGGGGCAGCAGCAGATGATGGATCAGTGGTAGGTGGTGCAGACGGGGCCATCAATGGATGCGGAGTAGAATGAACAGTCGACTCAACCCCAATCTGAATCAAAATGGACTCCAGCAAGGTCTGGAGATGGTCTATCCGGCCCTCGAGTCTAATCCTGGCCTCTCTCTCCTCCAATAGTAGCTCGTGAACTGTCGGGAGAGGCACAGAAGAAGAAGACTCTCCCTGGGCCTGAGTCTGCGACCGCTGTCACAGCTCAAACTGCCGAACCGCAGCAACTGGATCATCCTCATCATCCGAATCAAGCTCCTCCACCTCGGTGGGTGTCCCTGAAGCTCCCGCCTCCGTGTCCGTCCCACCACACCTCTTCTTCTTCTCCCTCACCCTCGCTTTCCCTTTCCCCTTTCGCTTCCTCTTCTGGGCGTCGGAGCGGCGAGCAGCCGCCTCGCTAAATCTGCGGGGAGAAGGGCGGACATCATCTCCAGCGAGCTCGAGGAACCCGGCATCAGCCATGACCCTCTGAATAGCCCAAGCACCCTTCAGGTGCTTCTTGGACGAGATATAACGGGTGGGGTGGACCATAAAGTCAATGTAGAGACGTGGTATGCAAACTGGCTGTCCCGTCCCCACTGCATATAAGACTCGCGCATACCAAGCCGCGATCTTCTCTCGATAGGAAGTCACTAGGAGGCAGTTGCTGAGGACCAGGTGAAGCATGTGGTAGCCATCAGTGAGAAAGTGGTCCTCGATCAAAGCATCGCCATCCCAAGACGGGACGGCGCCTCCAGTGAGCTCTCGGATAATAGTGGATGGTGGGGTCACTGGTGCTTCAGGCCGGTGGGGGCAAACATAATCTGGTACCTCTGGTACCCCCAACGCGGCTGAAACGGTGGCGGGACTGATGATGAACGGGCGACTCCGGAAGAAGGCATGGTATGTGAATGGTGCATACGGGTCGCTGATCATAGTCGCACACGCACCTCGAATCCAGGATAGATTGACACTCTTGGCCAACGACAGGAGATGGAACCAGTGAGGCATAGAGCGGATCCGTGTAAGGAACCATGGGCTCTCCGTCCAGATGTGCTCAATAGGGCGCTCGACCATCACCATCCGTGTCTGAAAATGCCGCTCAAACCATAGCCTGTCCTCGTCATTCCGGAACCCGTGTGCGGGTACCGGATCTGGTATAATACGGCTGAGGGGCTTAGACTTATGGTAGCCCGTCACTGGATTCATCTGGCAGTCCTGAAAATAAGACCACACAAGACATAGATAAGAACAGGGAGAAGAAGAAACAAAACTGCCACTGCTGGAGTTCGATCGATTGAACTGGGTTCGATCGATTGAACTGTGGTAGACTTCGATCGCTTGAACATTGTTCGATCGATCGAACATCTCCCCTTCGATCGCTCGAATTCAGTTCGAGCGATCGAACACAGCGATCGCAGAAACGAAAAGGAAACAAAAGTTACGCTAACAAAAGAAGATCCTAAGACCAAGGGGACACCCCCTTGGGATTTTCTAACACGAACGTTACGGAAGAGAAAGACACAAACAAGTGGGGCCTACCTCGGTGTAGAACACGCAGTGGAGATGGAGGGGATGATGATATGACGATGAGGATGATCAGAGGAGTGATCAGGGCGTCTTATTGAATGCAAGGGTACGAAAATTGCCGAGTCGCCCCCTCCTCTGTGCTCGAGCGATTGAGAGTGAGAGTGAGGGAAATGAAGAGGTGTCCTGAAGACGCCTCGTTTAAATGCTTCGTTCGATCGATCGAACTATGGTCGATCGATCGAACACAAATCCCTCAATCGATTGAACATAAACTACAAGCGCTTGAACATCCCGGTTTCGATCGATCGAACACAAAAATTCCAGAATTCAATGGGAAACATGAACCACATCACACCCAACTATCAGAAACCATTCTGGACATGCAGAGAGACTGAAAAGCAGTTGAATTACAGGCATGTGGGACAGAAATTCATCCTCAGAATAGAAATTTGCAATTTATTGTCAATCAAAGTTTTATAAAAATATCCACATTGCAACCAAATTCTCCCACATGGTATTTAGACCCTTTTTTAACTAAAAAAAACCAAACAAAATAAAACTAAAAACTAAACCCAATAAAAACTCTGTCAAGGATTACACTCCAGTTGATAAACAAAAGATGAAAATGAACAGAAACAACTGAAATGTAGCACTAATCTTCGAGTATAAAGATTTCCTCTTCCACAATCTCTTCATAATCCGCCGAATCTTCAGAAGTGAAGTCCAAACTCGATGATTCCCTTTCCCAGAACAATCGAAAAGCAGCAAGGACATCATCAAACAAGTCTGGCGTCTCCAAGGAATTGAAAGCCCATGCAAGAGGTGATCCGGACGGAGACAAGGATAAAGGAGTGTGATTGCGCAACGGACTGTCCTCTCGCGGCGGAGTGAGTGGGGGCCTTATGTAGGGCCCAAGACCATGAATCAGTTGATGTGGAAGGAATACCGGGATGCCATTTAGGAACATAGTGACAATCCTGGACAAAAGACAACAAACTGAAATTAAAACAACAGAACACAAGAAACACGAATTAACACAAAAAGAAAAACAAAGAATAGAAACAAAAATACAAAGAAATGTGACAAGTTCCAACCTCACTATTGGCATAGGTTCCCAAAATGCACTGGCTGGTAAGGGGCATTGGAGCCTGAATAGCAAGTAGCTCAGGTGCACATAGCGGTATGGGACCAACTCCGGAACAAGGAAGTCATCCACAAAAACAAAGACGGCATTGTGGCGATCTGGGACGACATCCTGAAGGTCATGATCTTCCCATGGCTCCCACATATCATCATTTTCTCACTGTGCCATGAGTGCATCATCCACCATTCGTCCCATGTACAGGTCTTCTTCCTCATCCACCTCTTCGTAATCCTGAAATCCCATATTTTCGTATGGATTGATGTCCAGGAGGGCTGGTGGATATGGAATGTACCCTTGAGCAGCATCAATGAGAGAATGAGCTTCAGGATCTTGATGAAGCAAGGGGCAAGGTGTGAGTTCACCCTCAGTCCAGGTGCCACAACGACATTCTGAATCAGCCCAAGAACCGACAGAATGAACATCATCACCTCGCATATTCACTTGCAACAGAGTGGTTTAAAGTATAATGGATTAGAACTAGATCACAAACACGAAAGAATGAACAAAAACTTAAAAACAAAAGAGAGAACTAAAATGCAGGGAAAGAAAAGACATACAACAACAAATTGGAATTCCACTTTGGATTTTTAAGTGTGAGAATAGCTGGGCTCATCCAGCTGGATGTGCTCAACTTCAGTGTGGAAATTCTCCAAGAACGGTTTCAATCTTTGGCCATTGACCTTGAAACAATCATCGTTCTTTGGATTAACAATCTCGACCGCCCCATGTGGAAAAACAGTTTTTACGATGAACGGGCCTGTCCAACGGGAACGGAGCTTTCCTGGGAAAAGGTGGAGGCGAGAGTCATACAGTAATACTTTCTGCCCCGGCTCAAATGATTTACGAAAAATCGTACGATCGTGCCGAGCCTTCAACTTCTCCTTATGCAACTTTGCAGAGTCATACGCATCTTGTCGTATTTCCTCTAACTCTGCAAGTTGGAGCTTGCGTAGCTGACCTCCCTCTTGAATGTCAAAGTTCAATGAGCGTGTCGCCCAATAAGCTTTATGTTCAATTTCAACAGGAAGGTGGCAAGCTTTCCCGTAAACCAGTCTATACGGGGACATACCAAGATTCGTCTTATAAGCAGTACGGTATGCCCATAACGCGTCAGTCAATTTGTATGCCCAGTCTTTTCGATTGGAACTAACCGTCTTCTCGAGAATATGCTTGATTTCTCGGTTAGCCAATTCTGCTTGCCCATTTGACTGTGGATGATAGGCAAGAGCGATTTTATGATGGACTCCGTATTTCTTGAGAAGTGAATCCAAGGGCCTATTGCAGAAATGCTTGCCTTGGTCACTTAGTAAAGCTTTCGGAGTACCAAAACGAGACAAAATATGCTCTCTTAGAAATGACATGACCGTTCTGTGGTCATTTCGTGTCGTTGGTATCGCTTCTACCCATTTGGATACATACTCGACAGCAAGGAGTATGTATTCACAGTTATTCGACTTGGGAAATGGGCCCATGAAATCTATGCCCCAACAATCAAATATCTCAATTGTGATGATAGGGGTTAAAGGCATAGAATTCCTTTTAGAAATGGTTCCAAGCTTTTGACAGCGTTGGCATGTCTTACAAAAGGAATAAGCATCTTTGAAGATTGTGGGCCAGTAAAAACCGCTTTGTAAGACTTTTTGTGCGGTCTTTTGTGACGCGAAATGGCCACCGCATGCCTCGGAATGGCATGACGCTAATATTACGGTTATATCCTCGTTGGGGACGCAGCGCCTGATGACCTGATCAGCACAGTATTTGAAAAGGTATGGGTCATCAAAGAAGAAATGGCGTGCGAACGAGAGGAACCGTTTCCTATCTTGGTTCGACCAATGAGTCGGTGTCTCACCCGTGACAAGGTAGTTTACCACATCAGCATACCAAGGCAGACTACTTACTGCCAGTAGCTGTTCGTCTGGGAACTCATCTTTAATGGATTGGGATTCAGTGTTGTCGATAAAAGTCAACCGGGATAAATGATCCGCAACCACATTCTCTACTCCTTTCTTATCTTTGATTGTTAAATCAAACTCTTGGAGTAAGAGTATCCAGCGAATAAGCCGTTGTTTAGCGTCTTTCTTTGACAAGAGATACTTGAGAGCCGAATGATCTGTAAAACAGATGATTGGTGACCCTATCAGATAAGACCTAAACTTATCCAAAGCGAATACTACAGCCAGCAGCTCCTTTTCAGTAGTAGTGTAATTCATTTGAGCTTCATTCAGAGTTCGGCTGGCATAGTATATCACATGTGGCTTATTGTCCTTTCTCTGGCCTAAGACTGCGCCAATGGCGTAATCACTAGCATCGCACATTAATTCAAAAGGCAAACTCCAGTCGGGTGCCTGTATTATAGGTGCGGAGGTGAGGAGATCTTTTAGATCATCAAAGGACTTTTGGCAACTCTCTGACCACTCGAAAGGTGCATCTTTGACAAGAAGTTGACAAAGGGGTCGAGAGATTGCACTGAAGTTCTGGATAAATCGACGATAAAAACCTGCATGCCCCAAGAATGAACGGATGTCTCTTACTGTACGGGGGACAGGTAGATTTGAGATTATGTCGATCTTAGCCTTATCCACTTGGATTCCTTCATCGGATATTATGTGGCCGAGAACTATACCCTTGGTCACCATAAAGTGACACTTCTCCCAATTCAAGACTAGGTGTTTGTCCTCACACCTCATTAAAACCTGCTCGAGATTGCTGAGGCAATCTTCGAAGCTATGGCCGAACACTGAAAAATCATCCATGAAGACTTCAAGGATGTTTTCGACCATGTCACTAAAGATGCTTAGCATGCACCGCTGAAAGGTAGCCGGTGCATTACATAAGCCAAACGGCATTCGTCGGTAGGCAAAAGTACCGAATGGACACGTGAAAGTGGTTTTCTTCTGATCTTCAGGAGCAATCTCGATTTGATTATATCCACTGTATCCATCCAAAAAGCAGTAATACTTGTGACCCGCCACACGTTCTAGCATTTGATCCATGAATGGAAAAGGAAAATGGTCCTTTCGGGTCACAGTATTTAACTTCCTGTAGTCAATACACATCCTCCATCCAGTGGGGATACGTGTTGGTACTAATTCACCTTCTTTGTTCGGGATGACTGTTATGCCTGCTTTCTTTGGAACTACTTGGGTAGGACTAACCCAAGGACTATCAGATATCGGATATATCATCCCAACATCAAGTAGCTTTAGCACTTCCTTTTTAACTACTTCTTGCATGTTGGGATTCAGACGCCTTTGCATTTGCCTTGAGGGTTTAGCGTCTTCCTCCAGATATATCTTATGCGTGCATATGGATGGGCTTATGCCTTTGAGGTCAGCAATTGTCCATCCCATAGCATCCTTATGCTTAGTCAGCATTTCCACTAGCTTACTTTCCTGTTCATGAGTTAAAGCAGATGAAATGATCACAGGATAAGTTTTTCCAGTCCCTAGGAACGCATATTTTAGCTCTTTGGGAAGCTCCTTCAATTCTAACTCCGGAAACTGGAAACTAGAGGGCATTACCAACTTGGTTTTAGGAGGCAGTTATTCATATGGCATTACCCACATGCAATCGGCTCTATCCTTCTCTATCGTATCCATCATAAGACACGTCTGGTTCAGGTCAGCATCCAATGGAGTTGACTCTGCAGGCTGATAGATATCGCCAAATTGAGTCATCACAACTTCCAAAGGATCTTTGTAGTCGACCAAGTCAACTTCATCTTCAATGATCGTGTCTATATAATGGATTTCTTCCTCATCATCGTATTCTTCAGGTCGGGGATTAGAAAAAATCTTGACATTCAATGTCATGTTCCCGAATACGATAGTCATGATGCCACTTCTAATCTTGATTGTGGCATCAATAGTGTTGAGGAACGGCCGTCCAAAGATAACCGGGATATGTGCACCAGGATTAGACACAGGTTCGGTGTCTAATATCACGAAATCAACCGGAAAGACAAAAGAATCTATTTGGACAAGGACGTCCTCTAATACCCCTCTAGGGTACTTCACAGATCTGTCTGCCAATTGCAACGCGACTCGGGTGGGTTTAAGTTCACCCAACCCTAGCTGTTTATAGACTGAATATGGCAGCAGGTTCACGCTTGCTCCTAAATCGAGGAGTGCGTTATCTATCTTTTGATTCCCAATTCTGCATGAGACAGTAGGTGTACCGGGATCTTTGAGTTTTGGAGGCAACTCATTTTGAATGATCGCGCTTGCTTGGCACGCGACATAAGCATGTTTCTTCACGCTTTGCCTCCTCTTGACCGTGCATAGATCTTTGAGATACTTAGCATAGGCCGGCACTTGCTTGATAGCATCTAGGAGTGGAAGGTTAATCTTAACTTGCTTAAACAATTCCAGAAACTCCTGATTCTTTGTCTCATTCTTGGGTTTCTTCAACCGTTGAGGATAAGGTGCAGGAAAGGGGCATTTTGGTGGTTCCTCCTTAACAGATTCCTTTCCAGGCCTTCGCTCAACTTTGTCTTCTACTCTAGGAGCTTCAATGTTTGCCTTTATTGGTTCGTCATTAGTAGACGACTCCTCTTCTCGAGTAGATGGTAGCTCAACTTCTTCATCCACCACTTCCTCCTCTTTGTATACTTCGGGAGTGGGCAGAGGCATGCTTTTCTCTATGATTTTTCCACTTCTCAGTGTAGTCACAGCCTTAGCATGTTCTTGATTGTTAGGACCATTGTTATGTCCTTTGGGGTTCGGAAGTGGTTGGGCAGGGAATGTTCCTCCTGAGCCTTCTTGCCGTGCATCTATCCTCTCTAACGTGGCAGACATTCTACTCATCATTTGGATGAGTTGCTGTGTTAGATTGGCATTAGCAAGTGGCTCTTCTTCTTGTACCTTTTTGTGCGGTGGCACATAGGCATTAGTTTGTGGTGCATTGGAGGGTTGAGTTTGATTGTAATTATTGGTTCTGTTTTGATTGTAATGCTAGGCTGGCCTATTGTTTTGCCCTTGATATTGATTGTTGTTGTAGGGCTGCTGTTGATATTGATTTTGGGCCCCAGCATTATTTCTCCAATCAAAATCGGGGTGATTCCATCTATTGTTACTTTGAAAGTTATTGTTGGAATTCCCCGCCCCTCGAAAACCTTGCATGGCATTCATCTCTACAGGGGCTTGCTCTTGAAAATATGGCACATTAGGACAATATTGAGTTGTATGTCCCAACATGTTGCATGTGCCACATGGTTCTTCAGGCATGACTTGCCTAGAGCTCTCTCCTTTCATGCTTAACTCCTCTACCTTCTTTGCTAGCTCTGCATACTTAGTCATGAGGTGATCTTCATTGGTTAGCTGGTATAGGCTTTTCTCTTCTACACAGGATATCTGTGAGCGTGAGATATTGTCAGAATTTGACCATTCATGAGCGTATTCAGCTAACCATTCGAAATGGGCTTCGGCCTCTTCAGTGTTTTTACGCAGAAATGGTCCAGAGCTCATTGTTTCCACCAACTTCTTTGTTTCACCATTCAATCCTTGATAAAAGAAGCTGATAGTTTGCCATTTCTCAAACCCATGGTGTGGGCACGAGAGAAGCAAATCTTTGAAACGCTCCCACGCTTGTATGAAGGTTTCATTGCTCTTTTGTTTATAGGAATTGATTTGACGCTGAAGGTCTGTGGTCATGCGAGTAGGATAGAATTTCTTCAGAAACGCGGTGCTCATCTCATGCCAGGTGAAAATTGAATTCGGTTTTAGGGAGTGGAGCCACGCCTTCGCTTTATCTTTCAAAGTGAAGGGGAATAGCATTAGATGCGTCACCTCCATAGGACAATTTTGCGAGAATGTTTTACAAACATCCTCAAAATCGGTGACATGTAAATACGCCTTCTCACTTTCCATCCCATGAAAAGTGGGAAGCAATTGAATCATCCCATTGCGAAACTGAAATTCGCCATTATGCGGTGGGATTTGAATGCAAGAGGGCGTAGGTGCATGTTCTGGTTGCATAAGATCGCAAAGAGGACGGAGTGCCTCATACATTGGCACCAAATTATTGTCACCATTTTCACTCTGATGATCATCCATTGATGCAGTTGGAGTGACTATCGGGTTGATGGAACTATCAGAGTCAGAGCGGTAGAATGGATTTCCAAAAATTCCTTCAATAGAATTCTCGGACATGAACTAGGAGAGTCCCTAGGGTGAGAACTTACCTAAAAGAACTGAAAAGAAGAGAAAATAAAAATAGAAAGAGATGAAGAGAGACTGAGGTAATCTAAGGAATTGATCGTCGCCTTCCCCGGCAATGGCGCCAAAAACTTGACACGCGAAAAATCTTGTGCGCTCTTGTGCAATACCCAAGTGTAGGTAGACGTGCAAGTAGTAACTGGTAAGACCAGGTCGATCCCACATGGAAGGTGTTGACCTATTGAATTAGACTATCCTCCAAAAGAAAGCAAAATAAAATGAATAAGTTTGAACGATGGTGCGGAACACAGAGTTCCACAAACTAGGATTACTACTGAAAATAATTAAAATTAACTGAACAATCTAACTAGCTATTTAAAACAGTACTCTAAAGTAGGATGTTGAACTCTTAAAAGAAAATGTTGGGATTACATGAATCCACAGTAATCTAGCTATCTACCATGCATTTGCCTTGAAGCACAACGGAGTCCATTACCCACAGTTTTCCGTATTCCTCAAAAGATAAAGATTCTATGGCCCTTTCATGACCGGGACCATATCATCACAATTAAATTAAAATACGTAAAAGCGGTTTAATCCAATAGTTAAGACTCGCATCCTCAATGGTGTTAGCATTGAAGATGGTTTGCAAAATGTATTGAAAGAAAATGCCCTAGGGCCTTAATTTTAAAACTGTTTTGACAAACTGAGCATTTATTTGGGACAGAATGATAACAAATCTTAAAACAAAAGGTCCTGGAATACTGCAGGGAACATCCTCAAGAATCAGGGAGTTCGATCGATCGACGCGCTTTCGATCGATCGAAGACCTTCATCCCTCAATCGATCGAACTGACTTCGATCGCTTGACTGTCTCTGGTTCGATCGATCGAACTAACTTCGATCGATCGAACACAGCGATTATTCTGCTGCATGGCAGAGGCTAGAGATCACTGTTTCATCGTGTTCTCCCAACCTGGGACTACTCAGACATCGTCTGGAGTGTCAAAGATTGATTTTTAACGTAAGAAAACATTAACACCTTGTTTGGTTGCAAGTTTGTCATGGAAAATCTAAAAACTAAGGTTTTAAAGATATTTAGCATGTAATACTATGAGAAGAACGATTAAACTACGACTACCGAGTGCAAGATATGAATAAACAATAAATATATAACCTGGAATGAAGAATACTCGTATTAAACTTAAGAAATCCGGTTTACCAATGAAACTTCAATGAATAACCTACAAAACCAAACACAAAACTCTATCTCTCTCTCTAAACAAACTGTAAAAATGTAATGTGTGCATCCCTATGGACGTGTACAAAACTCCTATATATAAGAAAACCTAAGAAACTAGGGTTAAAACCCGCATCTGCTGCGCACGCAAATGTTACTGGAAATACCCCATTCGATCGATCGAACTGCTCTCGATCGATCGAACCCTTAATCCTCAAGCGCTTCAACACACTGCAAGCGATCGAACTCTCGATCGATCGAACCGTCTTAGATCGATCGAACTCCATATTTCAGCTTTGACTTCTTTTGTTTTCATTCCAGCATTCCATTCATTCTGATGTTCATCTGTTTAGTCCACACAGCAGTAATCTGCACAAACAACAGCTAAAACAATACAACTTATCATAGATTAATCATATTGTATAAAAATTAGCCTTGCAATGCAAATTGCGGATAACACGGGAAGTTGTGATAAAAACTAATACAATTCTTCCTTTTAGCGCGGTTGTATTTTACAAATACCCCCGCTTTGCATTTACCATGGGTTGGTTGTGATGAGGAATGTTGAATTCCTCTTATAGTCCATGAGTTATGTTTTGGTGAGGAAGACTTGTTGGTTAAGTAGTTCTTTTGTTGTGACATCAACTTGGACTTCCTAGTCCTTATATTGATTCTTGTGGTTGTTTAAATGTGGAGTTTGATGCAAGATTATGTTTCTAATGAGGAATGTATGGGTTGATTGATCAAATAACTTATCCAACGCTTTGAAATGCTTTTAAAAACTCATAGATGTTTGGTAGGTGTTTAGAAACACTTGGGAGTGCTTTTGAATGGTTTTGGATGTTTTCATATGAGTTGGTTTGGTTTTGGTCTTGCAGAACAGGGTAAAACTGCTAAAAATGATGTTTTGCAGAATTCGGATCGATCCGGGTATTGTGCAGATCGATCCAGGGCTTCTGGAGGAATAGAAAATTTCATTTTTGCTAAAACTGGATCTATCCGGTTTTGGGGCGGATCGATTTGCAGGTCTATTTTCAGCAAGACGACTTTTACTGAAATGAACATAACTCTTTTTAGAAAACTCGAATTCGTGCGCTGTTTTCTGCGTTGGAACCGAGAATCAAAGATTTATATTTTTATGTAAAATTTGGCTATACTTTTTTAATGACTAGTTTACCTTTGGGGTTGTTTTTTGTCAAGGAAGATCTTTTATGTCATCTAATCCATGTTTTTCTAGTAATTTGAGGTTAATTTGGTGTCTTGGCTTTGTTATATGTGTCTTAATCCGCTCGAGGCGGGTTGGGGTGTGACAGTGAATGAATCAGTCATTAAATGAATATGTGTCTATCATTTATATAGCCGCAAAAGGAATGTGGTTGTCTTCTAGTGGGATTAAATTGTTATTCAATGAGATGTTTAGGGGCACACCAGTAATTGTTGTAGTGTAGACCAATGTTTGATTACGATTATGCTTTATGTTGGGGGTACCCCAACTTCAGTGTAAACGCATCCAAATTGCGGCCCAATCGCTGAAGGCCCACAATTACGATCCAGAAATCACTGCCAAAGAGCCTGCGATTGGCTTTTGGACCCAAAAGTTGAAAATTATTT
Organism: Hydrangea macrophylla; assembly: GCA_033977485.1. Taxonomy (NCBI): domain Eukaryota; kingdom Viridiplantae; phylum Streptophyta; class Magnoliopsida; order Cornales; family Hydrangeaceae; genus Hydrangea; species Hydrangea macrophylla. Next base: position 40,678,170 of record CM066990.1, read on the forward strand.
GCCAAATTGCTGGGCCAAACACCCTCTTAGATGGTTTGGCAATGTGTAACGAAGACCTGTAGACGTACCTGTGCGAAAGAGTGATAGGATCGTAGTACCTGGAATAGTTAGAGGGAGGGGCAGACCTAGTTGACCTAAGAGTATGTAGTGCAACAAGATATGATTATATATATACGGTTAGGCTCTTAAGTGAACAGGGTTTAGTGAGCATACCCAATGAATATGTTTTTTAGCCTAAAAGAACCCACGGTTCAGCGGGTCGCATGGGTTAGCAGGGCAGCCCACAGATTCTTTTAGGCTAAAACGCACGTTCACTGGGTATGTTCACTTAACCTTGTTCACTTAAGAGCCTCACTGTATATATATATATATAATTTAAATGACCATATAGCTCTTAATTGTATAGAATGGATGAAAAAATATTCATACAGCCGACCCCAATTGATTGGGACATAAGGCTTGGTTTGGTTTGGTTTTATTTCATCTTATCATCTTGAGCATTTTTGCTCACCCAGGCCCCCACTGGGTGACGTGTACCATTCTCGTAATTATGTTGATAATACAGGTATAAAATGGGACACATCACCCAGTGGAAAAATGGGTGAGCAAAAATGCTCTATATCAGCTTTCGTATTTTTCAATGTTTTTCTAGAATTATGTTTTCCTCGTTAAATTTTTTCTATTCCTTCCCTAAATTATGAACCAAACAGAGCCTAAGGGCTTCATTATAGCAATTGTTGAGGATATAGTTTCTGGCAATACCTGTAAAAGTAAGAGTACTACAAGCTGCTTATATCCCCTTGCCATGAGAACTTCTCAATCCCCATATTACCAATTCGGCTATAGAGTAAAGAGTAATGCTATCCTTCCAAATGCTTTATTAGTTATACCACATAGAGTAGCATGTGTGTCCGTAATTTTGTTGCACTTTTGTATTTTTGTATATATAAATAAGATTTAGTATGCTTTTCTTTACTTTTTGATGATGCCTAAATTTGGCTAGAGGTAAGAAGAAATAGAAAAGAGGGTTGTATGTGATTCGGTCCTGTTAATGAAGGAACCTACATTTACTGTGTGTCGGAGCACTTGCACTATGATAATAAACAGTCGGGGGTCTTTGGTGAACCAACAATGGGGATGGAGCTACCAGAGATCGGTCAGGGAAAGCATATGTGCGTAAAAGAAGTATCTCCCCCCTTCTATCAGGGTGAGGGGTCCCTTTTATAGTATAAGAGACCTCCCCTTACAAGGAGTTTCCTAATCGGATTTGGAAACAATCTTCTCTTTCCATTAGTCTTCTAGCTATCGTAAAAGACTGTCTGGGACCCTCTGGATCACGTCGTGTGACATGGTTGATCTACATCCGCAATGAACCAACTCGCGCTATATTCTCGTCATATACGTCGGTAACGGATAACATTAGGCAAACCACCCAGGTTAGGTATAGGTGGAGCTTTGCTCCACCTGGATATTTTTGTACATATCAGCTACCCCCCATTTTCGAGGCTAATGTGGTGCTTCATCGGATGTGGATTGAAAATCTGCATAGCCCATTAAACTGTCCAAGAAATGACTCGGGAAATTGATCGGGCCTAGACTGGTCGATGTGGTCGCTCGGGGTCTAGATCGATCGGCTACCTTCGGGGCTTGGGTTCGGTGCCTGCCATGTGTCAAGGAGTGGTTGGTCTGGTCAAGATCTAATGAGACCAGTGTAAACATAACCGGACAATTGCATCAGAATCGAACTGTCACATTGTGTATTTAATATGCACGCCTTTTGAGGCTTCGCTTAGGCTGCCCGAGGCGAGAGTTGGCAAGCGTTAAGGTAGAAGCTCTACCGGGCTGTTGGATCTGAGTTCATCTAGACTGTCCATGCCCTTTACAAAAGCAGCACTTGTGCATTTTTGCTGCTCCTGTGTCCACCGAAAGAGATTACTGAGCAGTTGCAGAGAAAAAGCGTCCGATCAAGCTTCCCGAGCTCTTCCTTGCACTCTACCCTCGTAAGTCTTCGTCTCTTCGGCCTTAAGATTCATTGCATTTTTATTCTATTTTTACTTTTTTCAACTTTTCTAAGTGAGGCTGGAGAGTAAGAACCCGTTAGGACTTGTGAGGGAGTGGGATTTTTTCTTCCTTAGGTTCTGCTTCTTCGTTAGGTCAGGTGGTTCCCTTTGCTTAGTAGAGTGGTCGAACCACTCAAAGTGTTCTAGAACCATTTCATCTGAGTGTTACTTGACGGTTAAGGCCTTGTACGCCCTACTGTATAGGCTTCTGACTCTTCCACCACCGTTCTAAGACCCCTACCTAGGCTGTTAGTTGTTTTTACATCCTATAGCAGAGACTTTAGGGATGAACCATTTCGGGTTCAACTCGTCTTCCCGGTCAGAAGATGAGCAATCCAGGTTGGGTACCCCGAACACGAGCTTGGACCCTCCTTCGATGACTTCGTCTGATCACCACAGCGAAGGGAGGATTCCTATTCGTGTTTCTGATGATGAGGCAGACCAAGGGCTCCTGACGGCCTCCGTATCTCGATGGTCAGGCGATGAGGCATCAGAGCCAAGTAGTCCCGAAGTGGCTTTTTCTTGTCAGTGGACTGCCAGCAGTCTGCTCGCCACCGATCTAGTACAGATTAGGGATAGGTATGACATCCCATGCCATTGTTCCTTGGCCATACCCGATGATGGGGCTCATCTCTGTTGATCGGGTTTTGTCACCCTTTATGAGGATGCCTTTATGGTGGGCCTTCGTCTCCCCCTCCACCCTCTCACTCGGGATGTACTAATATACCTCGGGATAGCTCCTAGGCAGTTTGTCTCTAACGGGTGGAGGTTCTTGATGGGGGCCATACACCTAGGGTCTCAAGTCTTTGGGTATAAGCTCACCATTCAGGAGTTTTTGTGGACTCATTGGCCGTTCCCGTTGTACGGGGTGGTCGATTTCTTCTCTATAGGGGTCCGATAGGGGAGAAAGATCATTGAAAAATGCCCCAGTAATAACAAGGGGTGAAAGAAGAAGTTCTTCCATGTATCCATCCTCGGGCTGTGTGAAGACGCCCCGAGAATTCAGCTGAGAACTTCCTGGGCGGGGAGGCTGAGGAGTAAGCTCCCATCTTGCGTCAGCCTTTCATTTTTCATTTTTTCTTTATTCTTTTTGGCAGACTAACCGAGGTGTTCTTTTTGAAGTAGGGGTATCTGACCCATCGAGTATTCCCGAGGAGTGTCAAGACAGGATCCGAGCCTTGGTTGAGGAACCAACCAATATTGCTGACGTGTTGACCTGGGCAGGAGTTTCAAAGGTTACATACGAGCCCAATTAGCCCTTTGAGGCACCTGTCTTCCCTCCAATCATTCCAGGTAAGCTCTTTCCTCTCGAGTTATTTTTCCTGCCCACAGTTACTATTTTTGCTTTCTCGATCACTTATTGCCCATTCTCCTCTTCTTGCAGAAATGGGCCCTAGAAGAGATCCTGAAGCATTGAGGGTGAGGAAGGCCACTGCTGCCGTTCGGGCGACCGAGAGGAGGAAGAGGCCAGCTGCTGAGCCTGTAGCTGGCAATCATCCACTAAGGCGGCTAAGGTATGGGCCGAGGATTTGCCAAGAATTGGTCGGGACATTGGCTTAGCCGGTGGTTGAGCAAGACACCGCTCCCGAGGTGAACATACTGACCGGGATGCCACTGGGAGAATCCTCGGAGATTTGGGAGAGGATTAGACTGGGTCTTCTTCCCAGCCAGGTGGAGATGTTTTCCAGTATGTCTCTGTAGGCGTTCCAGGGATGGTTTTACAGCCTTTCTCACTTTGCAAGTTATTTGCCTTGTTTTCTTCTTCATTTTTGTTTTTTGTTAACCATTTGCTGGGTGTGACTAACCGGTTTCTACTTTGTTCTTTGTAGGTCGGCTGCATGATGGGGCTGAATCCTTCTTGCCCGCCTTGGCTGAAAGGGAGGACACTCCTGAGGCCACTCTTTCAAATGAGAGGGCGGCCTTGGAGGCTAAGGAGGCTGCCTTAGCCTTGGAGAAGGATAAAGTAAAGGGGCTGGCTCTTGAGCTTGGGGTGGCCCAAGCAGAGTTGGAAACCGCTCTGACAGAGCTGGGAGCCACCCAGAAAGGCCAGGAAGCTACAAAGAAGGCCCTGGTTGAGGTTAAAATCGCACGGGAGGGTGAGCCCAAGTCCAAAAATGACTTCAATTACGACTTCTTTTAGGGCTACGTGGACCTGAAGAGAAGGCTGGCTTTGGACCATCCCAAGCTGGACCTTACTGGTTACTCGGGATCGAACTCTAACTACTGGGATATGGGACCTGATGCTGCTGAAGGAGTCACCGATGAAGACGCGTTGACAGAGGACACTGCAACTGGCGGAGAGGTCGGGGAGACCGAGGAGGAAGTGGCCGTCATAGATGACTCTTAGGACTTATACTCTCCTTTTTTTTTTTTTTTTTTTTTTTTTTTTTTTCAGGGAGGCTGCTACAATTGCCCCCCAGGCCTGTACCTTTTTGCAATTAGTAATAATAAAGGTCCTTCGAGACCATCATTTGCACACTATTTGGACTTGTATACTTTTCTACTTATTTTTGTTTGTGATTGCCTATGTTCAACCGGTTGTTAGTCTTAGAAAAACCCTACCTTAGAAAAAGGTTTAGGACTATGATCGGTAAGGAACACTTGGTCTTTTAGGACCTGTAATGCCTTTAAATTTCCTGAGCCTTTAATGGCTAGGAGGTTTTAGGTCTGTAGGTATAACACCCGTACGTGTGTTGCTCCATTTCATTACATTGTCATGCATGATAATGTGATGTGTTATGCATTTATGGCACATGTGTGAGTGAGTTTTGACTCACGAGTTGATTTGGGTATCTGTGTAAGAGAACCCATTAAGACGGTGTTGAAAGAGTGTTTGATGTTGTGAAGTCTCTCCGAGTATGAGACGTTCATTGTTGAATACCTTAAATGTTTATTTGGAAATAAATGTTTACCTGTGTATTTCACTATCTGTATTATTTTCTGGCTTATAATATATTTTTGATGTTAATTTTAGTATCCTGGTGAGGACAAATTAATTCGCTACAATTTTGGTAGGCTAATTAGCAATTTCATAAAATCATGTAGAAACTTGCATTTAAGCAACCAAATGGAACTTAGTTGGAAACTTTTGTAATTTTTAGTTTTCACTCGTGAAGATTTGGGGGTAGAAGAAGTTTTACAGGTTAATTAGGAGTTTTGAGAACTCGTGGGAAGGTAAACACAATTTTTTAGAGTCTTGCCTATATATAGATAGAGATGACTTGGACATTTTCATAAAATTCCTAACCCAAAAGGTAGAGGAGGCCAAAGGGAGATTTTAGAGCTTTGAGCTTCACGACGACAAACGGCGAACTTCTGACCATTCATTTTCTTCTAGATTTCATATTCGAACTCCTTGAGGTAAGGCCATCATTTTGATATCTATTAGGACTTGTTTGGCTAAGTTTTTCGAAAACTCATTTTCTAGAATTTTCATAAAAAGTTGATAATTGGATTTTTTATGGATAGGAATTGTACTAGACGGACTTTTGCACGATCTTTGTGCACGGGTTTTCTTTAGATCATATTTTAGGAGCATAAATCGGAGGTAAGTGATTCAACTGTGTTTTGGAATGATTTCTTGACATGTATTCATGTTTGATATGAAAAGCATGTGTTAATTCATAGAGATATAGATTGTGTAGTTTATATTGGGTGATTATATTGATACGTAGGCCCAATTGTATGGTGAAATGTTTTGATTATGTCGAGAGCATGATGAAATGTATTTGAGCATGTTGAGTTGCTATTTAGGTCAAAGGAGTGCATGTATCAAGCCATCGTTGTGGAGTTGTTATAGGCATAAGGTCGCACGTTTGAAGAAAAGAAACGTGGGTCTTACCTTTTCGCGTGGACTTATTGGCGAGGAGTCGCGGATTAGGAGTGTGGAACGTACACGTGGGATCTCCGAAGACTAGTATGAAATGTAGAGATGTGAATGCAAGCATTTTATCATTCATGTGAATTGTTGTTTTATTCACTAAGAATTAGCTTTAACAAATCGAATATGTATGGTTATTCAAACAACCATTACAGGTGTTAATGCCGACGAGGAATCGGGCAAGTGAGCACGTGGGTTGGGAGTTCTTGTAGAAGGCGATTTATCATGCCTACCTCGTAGTTTTGTAACAGAGTCATTGTAATAAGGATTTTATGACCCTTTTGCCTATGTTTAACTTAGATTCATAGAACAGATTCATAATATTGTAGTAGATAGGAATCTTCTGTGATTATGTCCTAACAATGTTTTAACTCAGTTAAGATCACATAGGAACGAGTTTGGAGTGTGTGTTTGGTCCCTGGAAAATTTTAGAAAAGCTTTCAGCTTGGAGAATTCTATAGAACACCTTGCTGTTAGAAAACAGTCGACTGGTTTGTGAGTCCAGTCGACTGGACCCCTTTTGTGAACGAGACACTACATCAGTTACAGTCGACTGGTCCCCCAACATAGTCAATTGGTTATGTTTTCCAGGAGTTGTCTTTCTACTTTATTGGAGTTCAGTGGACCAGACAGAACAGTCGACCGGGAATTTAGCACCCTAGTTAACTAGACATAGAAAACAGTCGACTGGATTAGGTTTCAAAATCAAATTTTCTGTTGGACCAGTCTCAATCAACTCGGTGTCGACTAGACTACTAGTTTTCAGATGGTTTGTTTCTTTTCCGCTAAGTGTTTTTAAAACAAATTTTTGGGAACGTTAATGAATTGGTTTAGCCTCAGTGGCATGCCACGGGCTTCGGTTCCGCTATTGTGGGACCAGACTGTGACATTTAGTGGTATCAGAGCAATACATTTAGAGCCTGGGGAACGAGTAACGTTATATGCTGAGTGACGTCGAGTGGAGTGTATGACTGTGACACTAATATTATTATCATTGTAGAAATGCTGCATATGTTAGCATTTGTTGGTTGACATGATGATCTGTGCACACACATATATATATATATATATATTGCGGCATAGCATGCATAGGCATTGAACTTATCAGGACAGAAACTTGAAACGTCATGACAGAGCCGATAAGAGAATTGTCACCGCATTCGCATATAGATCAGATTGTGAATATGGTGGAGAATTTTGTTCAAGCTGTAAGTGAACGAGATGAGATGAACGTTCAGGTCCCACCAGTTGAAGTTCGTTACATAAATGCACCACTAGTACCGTGACCTCAACACACGATCGTAAAACAACTCCATAAGCGAAACCGACTTTGTACCATGGACAAGTTAACATAGACTTGGCCAATCATTGGATGATGGACATGGAGCGACATTTCTGTATTGTGATATGCACTGATGAAGAGAAAATTCTTTGCGCATCCGATACATTGATGGGAGAAGCATTGGATTGGTGGAATAATGTACTCGAATAAGGGAAGCCAATTACGTGGGAAGCATTTAAGGATGAGTTCAACAAGCTTTTCTTTCCACGATCATTACATACTCAGAAACGTAAAGAGTTCGCGAGTTTGGTCCAGGGAGATATGACTGTGGGTGAGTATGTCTCTCGGTACACTGCTTTGTTTCATTTTGAGAAAACTACAATTTCGACTGATGAGGATAAAGCTTGCAAGTTTGAGGAAGGGCTTAGAGAGAATATCCGTAGCCGCATTGACATGTTGCAATACTCGACTGTTTCTCTAGTTGAGGAAGCCGCCCGTTGTGGACACGTGGAATTCCATCACTTTTTGTTTTTGTTGGAAATTGATTTGGATCAAAGAAAGAAAAAGAAAATGGTCTGTTGAAAACAGATACAGAGTCGCCCCTTGGTCTTTAAGGAACCAAGAAACCTAATTTGACTCACCCAAACGGATAAAGGGCACCGGCCCTTCATTACCAAAGAACTTGGTTCGGGGTTTTGGTACGAGAGAGGAAGGAGCCTTTGTCACGACTAAAACACCCTCAACTCGCCCCGTCTCTCGATGGGCCTCAATTAGCATCCAAATAATCATCTTATACTATGTATGGTTCGACAATTAATACTATGATGGTATATTACATCACATAAGAAAATTTGAAATGGAAGATTTAAAGATAAAATATCATTCATAAGATCTAAGCCTAGTTTCACACAATGCAAAGTGAAAGATCACACGAACAAACCTAGGGAAAATCTTCTAATCACATATCAAGTAAGAAAGTTTTCCTAATCTAAGGGGACATGAATTGTTCTTGAAACAAATAAATCAAAGAAGACAAGGATGCTTAGCAAGCTAGAATGATGCATGTTAATCTTTGAGAAAAGAAGATCTCTCAATCCCCGGGACGGATGAGAAAGGAGGATTAGATCGAGAGGAAGCATGAACGTGTGATCATGATCATTACTTATAATCTTCTTAGATTAGGAGTTACAAAAACCCCAAATCTTTGCATGGATGCAATGTATGATCCTAGAATGTGCAAAGGTTGTAGTGTGTTTGTGTACATGGACTTTCTAAAGTGACTTAGAAGTCTAAAACATGAATGAATGCATGGAGGAAATCATCATGGAATATGTACAAATATAATATGAACTACTTCCTAAGACATGAGTTAATTTGGAGTGCATATAAGCATCAGATCAAAGAATAAAAGTAAAAGTGTGCTTGCTGTGAATAGTGGACAGAACAGTAGCATGATCTTTTAGAAATTGAAAAGAGGGGCTAGGAATGTTTTCAATGCATGATTTTTTATGTAGATCTTCCTTATTGTGTCTAGAACACAACCTAAAAATCCAATCTTTAATAACTATCACAGATTGAGAGAAATCATATAAACAATAGAGGTTATTCAGAAACAGAGTCCGTACTGTCGACTGAAATGTTAGAAAATCTTAGAAAATGAAAACAAAAGATCTAGAGGCCCATATTATACAGAAAGTTCCCTAAGACATTTAAGTTTAAGGGAAAAATAAGTTAGGAGCACTTGTTTTGGAAAATGTTTCTTTAAAACAAGTTGAAAGTCAACCTAGCTGCTGTGACAGCAGAGGCAGAATGTTTGGAAGGAATGTTTAGACAAAAATGGACCCCTTTCAAGTGCTTCCAAGTCAAGCCAAAAATCATGGGTGTTCTATAATGAGTTGGAAAGACTTTCCAAGTGGTCATGCATTCATATATTGAGTATTGAACTCAATTAATTCTTTGAAGTTGAATGACTCACTGTTGTGAAGGTTTTGAGAAAACAAGGTTTATTTCTTGAAATCAAAATGAGAGGTTTAAGAGGGGGGCTTTGAAATGGGGGTTTGAAAACATATTTTCAATACTTAATGAAGATTATAACCACCCAAAATGTCAATATTTGACTCACATCAAGAACCTCTAAGATTATTGGAAAGTATCATTTCCATTTTAAAGACAACTTCATGAATACATAGGAATGTATTGAAGTTGAAATCATCATCTATCAAACATGTTTTTGAGGTCAAGAGCTACTATCCATAAGGATTCACTCACCTCAAACCTCATGTCATCATCTAGATGATGATAGACTAGTAAGTAAATAAAGAAAACAAAAAGAAATGAGGTAAGAGAAGATGAACAAATATAAACAAACAAATAGATAGCAATCAAGAGATGATATTCATGATGTATTGGACTTGTAGTTTGGTGTTTCACTCATATGTGGTGACATTGGACATGGAACTAGCTTCCTCTCTCTTAAATGCTCACTAAAATGGTGGTTGGGTGTATTGAATATGAAGTAAATAGAAGTAATGAAGTAAAAACAAAGTTTAGAACTCACTTTCTTGTTTGAAAATCAAAGAAGGAAGCTTCTTTTCTCTCTATTCTAACCTTATTATCTCTATAACTTTCTCTGTAAAACTTTTCAAAGTTTACATTTGAAACCCCCAAAATGAGAAGTCAAGGGGGGTTTATATAGGCCAATTTGGGGTGGTTTTTGGGTTTTAGAAGTACTCCCATAGGTCCCAAACATCTGTGAACACAAAACTACGTCATTTTGGTTTTCAATTAATCAAATGAACCCCCAAAAGAAATCACAAAAATGTATCATTCTGGGGGAGAGTGCCGCGACGGCACTGGGCCTGTACCACGGCAGCAGTGGGTCAGTGCCACGACAACATTGCTCCTTATTCTTCCAGATAATCCTTTTTACGCCCCCAGAGGTTCCGGTATTCGCAAAAAGGCCCTATTTCATCCGAAATTCACAGAAAATGCATACGTACTTGTAGACACCCCGATTTTGACCAAACGTCGGATTAAGGAGAGTGTTACCTCCATATCTGATGATGACAATGTCCAAACTCATTTAGAACTTCCAAAGATGATTCAAGCCCTTCGAAAGACTCCCCGACCCAAAACAAATAAAGAAAAAGGAAGGAAAAAGAAAAGAATAAGCAGAACGACACTCAAGCCTTTTCGCGGTAGTCACGGGCTGCCGTTGCGGCAGTCTCTGAACTGCCTAGCGGCATTCTATGATTGCCGCGAATTTCATCAAGTGTCACAAAAATAATGAATTTTACTAAAAAAAATAGCAGTCCCTAGAGTTGTCTGCGACATTCAGTGAATGCCGTTTTGGCAGTCACGGCATTCACTGAATGCCGATGCAGCATTTACTGAGTACCGCTTCCATCTCCGGCGAGTGCCGGGTCTTTACAACAGACAGCTGGCATATAACACATTTTGTACTATAAAAAGGTCGCCTGAATTAGGGTTTTCAATCCTGAAATGACTGAAATACCCCTTTAAAATTGTCTATAAATAGAGGATGAATATTCACTTGGAAGGGGGAGATTTTTTTTTGAATCTATAGATAGTATAAGTGTTCTTCTTGCCTTAATCTTCATAATTAGGAGTGAGTTTAGAAATAGCTTAAAGAAAGAGTTGTGTGAATTAGTGTAGAAGAGCTTGATTAGTCTTTGGAAGTCCTCCAAAATCACCAAGTTGAGGATACTTTGGAGGTAAACTCTAGCATAATTAGTCTTTGTTCAAATTTAAATATAGTATGCATTGAGTTTCTTTAGTTTCCTTTTTCTTATTTTCTTTATATTCATCCCTTAGATTCATAAGACCTTCAATGTCTTACTTGAATCTCTTGGTTTGAAATCCCTTAAATCTCCTTGTAATCTTGTGATTCATAGGGGGACTAAGGTTGATACTAGGATGTTTAGCATAATGGACTTAAACCTATCTTCGTTGTTTGAAGTTTGTTATGATTAAGTTTCATGGAGTTCTTCCATACTTCTTTGAAACTTACAAATATGAATATATTTAGTCTCCAATGACCACCAAAGGGTAGGAGAATTAGCTTTAGACAAGCCCAATTCCATGGCTTATTTGTCTAAGTTGATAGGAATGAAGTGAATTAACCTACTAAACAGTGAGTTCACAACCAATTTTGATCATAGATTTTTAGTTGATAATCTAACCGTTGGAATTAAGTGAAACCAATGGGAAAGTGTCTATAACTCAAAGTTCTACCACTGTAATTTTTGTTTTAAGGAGAATTCATGTTTAAAGTGGTTTGGTCATGAGTTTTGTGAAGTCACTACAATCTGTCCAGAGTTTCAGAACAGTAACACTCTTTTGAAATAAGTAAATCAGAACCTTAATCAAGTATTTGTGACCCAAAATAAATTTTTCTAAGTAGATTAATGTGTTAGGAAGCCACCCTAAAAAGAACAAAGCATTTCTAAATTTTTTTCTATTTTTAGAAAATCGTGCAAGAACTCTGGACAGAAGGTTGTAGAACCCTGAGTGATGTCTGGTTTTTATCCAATTCCCGGAGATCCAACCGTTGAAACTTGATTTCTTTTTTAGATTAAAACTAAACACATAGAGGCATCTTGTGTCCAAAATTCACCAAGATCAAACTACGGGAACCATGCTTTTTTATTTCTTTGAAGTTCTGATCTGCTCTTAGCAATTTCCAGAATTCTGCAATAGTTTTGATCAATCTCATGAATGATGGCTTAGATGATATTTTCACGAGTTAAGGTTTAAACCATGTTTCAATAATGTTAAGTGACCTAAATCAATAAGTACTTCATGATTTCTTCTTGTTCATGTTTGCATTCATCCATGTGACTTGACATTCATAAGTAAGATTCGTTTGCTTTAGGATAACTACATTTGATAGATTTAAGCTAGGAATCTGGGATTGTTATTTAAGATCCAACTTTATACCTCATGTATCATGTGGACTAACCCTTTGTTTTGTAGCGCTATTAAGGTATGGTTTCTAGTACTCCTCTTAGTTTATTTTAATTTCTTGATTTTATCTTTTTTATGACCTCATGCGCGACACATTAGAATTAGGATCTTGCCTTATGTGAATACATGCGATTAGAGACTCTTTTCTAGGATTTTCTTTCATTTGTATGCATTGCACGTTTAATACCACAGCTGGATCCCGGGTAAGTTCTCTAGTTCCCTATTTGCATATCAGATTGCTTGCTACTTGAATTATGTGGTTTTTGAATGATATTTTATCACTTGCAATCTTACACCCTTTTAGACATGCTTTTGTAATGTATATTTATACATATGTATTAGTTGAGGGCACATTTAAATTAATAATTCGATTAAAAAGATGTTAAGTATAGGCCTATCGCGAGATAGGATGAGAAGGGGTGTTTTAATCCGATGGACTCCTTCCCTTCTCATTCCATAATCCTCGGACCTAGTTAATCTCTGGTTTCTAAAAGATCAGTTTGCTTAAAAAAAAATGGTTTCTTAATTTTCCTTTAAAAAATTAAGTGGCGACTCTTTGAATTTGGATTTGAAAATTGTTTCAAAAGTTTTAAAAGTGGGCCCAAATGCAGGTATCCTCAATCTGGCGACTCTGCTGGAGATCGAACCCAGAATCTCTGGTTTCGCAGACCAGAAATTTCTAATTTTGGTTTCACTCGAGGATTAGACTTGAAAATATTCTTTTAATCGAATTAATTAATCTTTGTGTGCCTGTTGCATTTCACTTGCATGTCCAAACCAGTCGATTGCACGGAACTATGACCTTGGAGACTCGGGGCAACCCGGTCGGTCAAGTCATCATGGGACTGTGTGATCACCCTTGATCTCGTACCATGTGTTGGTATATGAAGCATCCTATTGGGTGTGTGTCAAGGGTCCCTTAATTGACCAAAACCCAGCTTTTGCATAGCAGATTCCATAGAACCTTTCAAATCTTAGGAAATCAACTATTGATTAGGATTATATGCTAGGAAGTTTTGTATGCCTGAAAAGGGATTACTTGAGATGATGACGATACTTGCTTGATGAAAGATGTATAGTCTTTTCATCACCTTTTAGAAATTTCTCCTTATGTTCCACGATATTTGGAAAACATGCCGAACCTTGATTATAAGATTATACTTCTTATATCATGTTTAGCTAAGCATCATTGACCTTGTATGTATCCGAATTCATGGAAAGTACGATGACAATCCGATCATGTTGTAGACACCCCATTTTGTCGGCTATCAGATTTAGGAGACCCATAGCTTGGTGGTTCACAATGATCAAAAAAGACTTAAAAGGATTCCTGAAAGTTAGTTCCATCTCTCAGAATGCTCAGAATGACCAAAATGCCCTTGAAAGCCCAAAAGCTCCCAGATTTGGACCAAAAGTTCTGGAAACATGCTACGTCATGATAAAAACAATAAAATAAAGTTTTTAAGTAAAATCGGATGAAATCGTCAGCTCCCAGAGACCCGCAGAAGTCCTGAAAGTTCCCGGAAAGTCCCCGTTGACCGGTTTGACCAGAGTTTGACCAAGTTTGATCAAGTTTGACCAAAATCGTCCAAATTCACCAGAATCATTCTAAATCATGAGAAAAGTATTAAAATGAGAATCGAGCAAAAACGACAGCTCTTGGGAACTCCCGGAGATTTCCAGAACTTCCCGAGAATCTCAGGTTTGACCAGTTTGACCAAGATTTGACTTTGGAACCGAGGCACCGAAACAATTTTCAAATATTTTTCACGGATACTAGAGGTCGATAGCTTTCCAACAGCATATCGCACACAATTTTCGGATTTAAAACGAGTTTATTATCAATTTCCGAAGACGAAAAAGGCGATCAAATCGACTTTAATCGCAAATACCGCAAAAATTTTCAAAGTGACTTATCCCCGAACTATTTTTTATGTAAAGTAGACTCCATTACCTTTCTAACGGTATATCACAACCTCAGTTTGGAGATCATACGCATTTTCTGTGAATTTCGGACAAAATAGGGCCTTTTCGCGAATACCGGAACCTCAGGGGGCCTAAACAACATTATCTGGACGAAGGAGGAGCAGTACCGCCGCGACGCTCTCCCCCAGAACAGTGAGTTTTTGTAATTTCTTTTGGGGTCCCATTTTGATTAATTAAAAACCAAAACGACGTAGTTTCATGATTTCAGATGTTTGGGACCAATGAGAATACTTCTAAAACTCCAAAACCACCCCAAGTTGGCCTATATAAACCCCCCATTGCTCTTCATTTTGGGGGAGTCAAATGAAAGCTTAGAAAAAGTTTGGGAGAGAAAGTTGTAGAGATAAGATTAGAATAGAGAGAAAAGAAGCTTCCTTCTTTGATTTTCAAAACAAAAGTGAGTTCTAAACTTTGTTTTTACTTCATTACTCCCATTTACTTCAACATTCAATACATCCAACCACCATTTTAGTGAGCATTTAAGAGAGTGGAAGCTTCTTCCAGGTCCAATGTCATTACATATGAGTGAAACACCAAACTACAAGTTCTATACATGGTGAATATCATCTATTGATTGCTATCTATTGCTTGTTTGTTTATATAATGTTCATCTCTTCTTATCTCATTTCTTTTTGATTTTCTTTATTTACTTACTAGTCTATCATCATCTAAATGATGACATAAAGTTTGGAGTGAGTAAATCCTTATGGATAGTACCTCTTGACCTCAAAAACATGTTTAATAGATGATGATCATAACTTCAATACCTCCAAGGTATTCTTGAAGTTATGTTCGAAGTAAAATAAATCTCTCCAACAATCTTGGAGGTGCTTGATGATGAGTTTGATGTTGGAATTTTAAGTGGCTATAATCCTTAATGAGTATTGAAAATATTCTTTCAAAACATCTATTTCAAAACCCCTCTCAATCCCTCTCATTTTGGTTTCAAGAAACAAAGCCTTGTTTTCTCCAAAATCTTCAAAACAGTGAGTCAAAATAGTGAGTGAGCTGAGTTCAAAGATTTCTCTAGAACTCAATACTCAATGTATGGATGAAAGGCCACTTGAAAAGTCTTCCTAACTCATTATAGAACACCCATGATTTTTTGTTTGACTTGGAAGTACTTGAATATGGTCCATTTGGACCCAAACATTCCTTCTAGACATTCTGCCTCTCCTGTCACAGCAGCTTGGTTGATTTCTAGCTTCTTTTTCAGAAAACTTTTTCAAAAGGGGTGGTCCCAAATTATTTTTCCATTACACTTAAATGGCTTAGGAAACTCTCTGTATAAAATGGGCCTCTAGATCATCTGTTTTCATTTTCGAAGCCTTTTCAACATTTCAGTCGACAGTACGGACTCTGTTTCTGAGTGACCTTCATTGTTTATATGATTTCTCTCAATATGTGATAGTTATTAAAGATTGTCTTTTTGGGTAGTGTTCTAGACACAATAAGGAAGATCTCCATAAAAAATCATGCACTGAAAACATTCCTAACCCCTCTTTTCAATTTCCAAAAGATCATGCTACTGTTCTGTCCACTATTCACAGCAAGCACATTTCAACTTTCATTCTTTGATTTGATACCTACATGCATTCCAAATTAGTTCATATCTTAGGAAGTAGTTCATACTACATTTGTACATATCCCATATTGATTTCATTTATTCATTCATACACATTTTAGACTTCTAAGTCATTCTAGGAATCCATGTACACAAAACACACTACAACCTTTGCACATTTTAGATACATGCATTGCATTCATACAAGATTTGGGGTTTTTGTAAATCTTAATCTAAGAAAATTATAAGGAATGATCACGATCACATGTTCATGCTTTCCCCTTGATCTAATCACCCTTTGTCATCCATCCCGGGGATTGAGAGATCTTCTTTTCTCAAAGATTAACATGTATCATTCTAGCCTTGCTAAGCATATTTTGATTTCTTTGATTATTTATTTCAAGAACAATTCATGTCCCCTTTTAGATTAAGGAAACTTAATTACTTGATACATGATTAGACGATTTTTCCTAGATTTATTTGGGTGATCTTTCACTTTATATTGCATGATATTTGACTTAGATCTTATGAATGATATCTTATCTTTAGATCTTCCATTTTAAATTTCCTTATGTGATGTAATATACTATCATAGTATTAATTGCCGAACCATTCATGGTATAAGATGATTATTTGGATGCTAATTGAGGCCCGTCGAAAGACGGGGCGAGTTGAGGGTGTTTTAGTCGTGACAAAGGCTCCTTCCTCTCTCGTACCAAAACCCCGAACCAAGTTCTTTTGTTATGAAGGGCCGGTGCCCTTATCCGCTTGGGTGAGTCAAATTAGGTTTCTTGGTTCCTTAAAGACCAAGTGGCGACTCTGTATCTGTTTTCAACAGACCATTTTCTTTCTTTGATCAATTTCAAACAAGTTTTAAAACCTAACAAAGAGGTGGAAGCCCGGTGTCCACAATCTGACGACTCTGCTGGGGATGTTTATTTTTAAAACAAAATAATACAGAGGTTTGACTCATAAGAAGCATCCTTAAAATCATCTTTTTACTGTGTCTGGTTCACCGCATTGCACTCTGCATTTCCTCTCCGACTGTGTCTGAAACGCAGTTCTGACATTGTTCAGGTCTTGCTGTGCCAGGGCATAAGTCACCGTTGATACTATACCTTCCAAGGTATATCAAAAAGAGTAAAAACCTCCGTACTGTCTCCCTGACGGTATATTGGAACTCTCGTCAACGGACCCTCTTTGATTAAACCCGGCCTTTGCATATAGTTTCCTGTAGAACCTTTCATAGGACTGTTGATTTATCTTTTCAGATAGGACAATGTGATATAACTGCTGTATGCCCTGACGGGATTACCAGCGCGGTGTAGACGCTTATGTGGCATAGAACAGAACCTCTTTCTCATGATCCCCAAGGCAATCACTCACATGTGATCACATTGAGTTGACCTGCCTAGGCACCATGATAAGGATGTCTGCTCCATGCTCACAAAGATATACGCCGCAAACCTTGTTTGTTGGTTCTAAGACATAAGAGCATGAAAACCTGCTAGAAAGTACGATCACTATCACCGTATTAACCCGTTTCTCCCAGAAACTCTGTCCAGATATCCTAAATATAACCGTATTAACCAGTTTTTCCCAGATACTCTGTCCAGATATCCCAGATATAACCATATGAACCCGTTTCTCCCAGAAACTCTGTCCAGATATCCCAAATATAACCGTATTAACCAGTTTTTCCCAGATACTCTGTCCAGATATCCCAGATATAACCATATGAACCCGTTTCTCCCAGAAACTCTGTCCAGATATCCCAGATATAACTATATGAACCCGTTTCTCCCAGAAACTCTGTCCAGATATCCCAAATATAACCATATTAATCAAGTTTCTCCCAGAAATCCTGCTCAAATTTCCAAGAAATGCCAAAAACTGTGTCCAGGATATCTCAGTTTCTCCCAGAAACTCTGTCCAAATCAACCGAAAATGTCCAGTCTCTCCTAGAAGCCTTGATAAAAACCTGGAAACCCCTGTTATCCCTTGGTGATCATACTGGAAAGTAAGATTGGCACACTCCATATGGTTAGGGCCTTATTTGTTTAACTGCTATCTGTTAGAAATAGGAGCATCATATAGATTAGGGCTTACATCCGCATGCTTGTCTCACATGCATACACCATTCCCATCTCTCTGCACGCATTGTCTCGAGTCAGTCCACGTCACTGTCTTTGTCGGTCTAAAGGTGATCACTGTCAGGATCTGATACACCCCTTTCTCTCAAAATCTGTCAGGTCAGTACAGATTCCCAAGGTCAGCAGCCGGGATCCTCGTCGTGGGTTAGGAGTTTAGATAATCATTTGGTCAGAATCAGTCCGACAGCCTACTTCAGCATGAATAGAGAAGAGTTGGAAAACAAGGTTACCGAGTTGGGAGCAACTATAAGCCAACAGTCTGACAGTCTAGCCCAAGTTCTGAAGTTCATGGAAGAACTAAAGCAGCAGCAGCCGCAACCTCCGCCCGGGTTCCCACCACCAGGGTTTGAACCACCCCCGCATGGGAATAATGGGGAGGAAGACTGGTTTCAAGGGGTCCCACCGCTTGCGTATGAGAAGAAGATCTAAGAGAAAATGGACAAGGTTGAAAAGCTGGACAGCGTACTGAGAAAAACCAAAGGGGTCGATGATTACATGCTAGACTTGGAAGGCCTCTTTGAGCCTGTCAAGTTGAAACTGCCGGAGAACTTCAAAATGCCTGCCATCGACCGTTTTGACGGAACTGGGAACCCAAAAAGTCATGTGAAGCTGTGTATGAGTATCTTCCAGTCCATGGGTTGTACCCACGAGCACATTGCGATGCTGTTTCCACAAACTCTGGCAAAATCTGCACTATCATGGTTCCTAACCTTGGAAGCCTCCAAAACCCGGGCCTGGGAAGATATCGTTCGAGTTTTTGTCGATCATTACTCCTATAATCAGGAGCTGGATGTCACTATTAGGGATTTGGAAATGACCCGGCAGAACAACAATGAATCCTTCGCTGCGTTCCTAAGCAGATGGAGGAACAAGGTAGCCCAAATGACCCACCGGCCGATTGAAAAAGAACAGGTAAGGATGCTCATCCGGAATCTGCAGCCGCTCTACCATGAGAAATTATTCTACCAGTCCATCTCCACCTTTGAGGAGTTGTTTGAAGTCAGAACCCAAATTAAAGATGCTATTAGAGAAGGAAAGATAAAAAAGGAAGAACCTCCAAGTCAGTCCAGAAGGCCCAACTACTCCCGGAATCCCCCGGATGTCAATGCCCTTAGCAGCCAACCCATGGCGTACCCTCTTAGGCCATACCAACCCTCCAACCAGGCAAATTCCTCCAATCGCCCTTTCCAGAAAAAGCCCCCTCACAACTTCGCCAAGTTAGAAATCTCTCTCTCCTCAGCCCTAGACCGCCTCCTCAAAAAGGGCCATCTCTAACTACTCCAGCCTCGAAATACCTCGCCCCCGCCTAACTGCGATATGTCCAAGCGATGTACTTACCACCAAGCCCTTGGCCATAACACCGATGATTTCATGCGCCTCCGCCATGATATCCAAGACCTCATTGACCAGAATATCATCGAGCCGCCTCCGAAGCAGCCCCATATCACCCAAAATCCTCTACCTAACCACCAAAATGTCAGCCTCATCGATTCCAACCCTATATCCTTCAACCCTGCTGCCTATATCACCTCTTTAGGACAATCCTTACCCCTTATTGACATCCCGGACTCTGTGGGAATTCATCTGATTGAAGGGGAGAATGACGAGTGGCAGCAACAACTAGACGATGAGTAAGACTTGTTCTTTCTGGAAGAGCATGACCTAGGGGTGGTAGACCTCAAATGGTATGATCCCGACAAAGAAAGTGACGCTTCTATCTGAGACGAGCCGGAAAAACCATTTGTGGGGACGGATTATGATTGGTTCAAAAAAGATGGGACTGCGGAAGGGCCTACTCCTGCCGAGATTGATCATCTGACTAGATCAGGCCGTCATTACCAGCCTCTACAGCCTGCTACTGAAATTGTCGAGAAAGACCCGGTAAAAGACAAAGGGAAAGGCAAGATGGACGAGATCATCGAGGAAGATAATGAGTTGATAAAGCAGCTAAAGAAAACCCAAGCACATCTCTCGATGTGGGATATCATGGTGACATCCTACAAGCATAGGCAAGCCGTGTTGAATGCCTTGGCTGGGATTGAAGTTCCTATCGACGCCGCACTGGAGGACATGGTGGCTTTCTTGGGCGCACTTGCCCCTGACCCAATCATTACATTTTCTGATGAGGACTTGCCACCAGAAGGATCCGCTCATAACAAAGCATTGTACATCACTGTCGGATGTAAGGGACAGCAGGTACCGTTTTGTCTGGTTGATACAGGTTCTGCCCTAAATGTTTGTGCCCTAAGGACTGCCACCGCTTTAGGGGTCAATATCCTTGACATCACACCATCTGTGCAATCCGTGAGGGTATACGATAACACTAAGAGAAATGTGATGGGGACTGTCTCTCTACAAATCTGGGTAGGATCTTTGGCAAGTATTGAGATTTTTCAAGTCATGGACATACCTGCCTCGTTTAACTTGTTGATCGGAAGGCCCTAGCTGCATGCCAACAAAGCCGTATCGTCCACTGTGCATCAAATGATCAAGTACATTCATGAGAAGGAAGTAAAGATCATCCTCGGTAATAGTTGGGGTAATGAAGCTTTCCCAAATTACGCTCCCATTTTTGAAGTCCAAATACCTGAGCTAGAAGCAGGAGAAATCGGGGGATTCTTCATAGAAGAAGTCCACATGATCAATGACGAAGACAGGTTCCCCGAGGTCCACTCCGCAATTGTCAACACTGTCCGCAAAATGAACTATTTCCCTAGAATGGGATTGGGCCGACGCCAGCAAGGGATTCGTGAGTTCCCTCAGATCAAAGGGCAACGAGGCACTTTTGGGTTGGGATACAAGCCCACTGAAGAAGACGTCGAGCTACAGAGGCCATGGAAGAAAAGGGTAAGGGGTCTCCCACCATACCGCAAGACCTTGAATGGACAATTCATCAAAGAAGGGGATGATTTCCCTTACTTCGGGTTCCCCGAACCCTGGACCCATCCAACCACTGAGAAAAGGCACCTCGGGCTTGAAATCTTCGCTGACTACGAAAGGCCCCCATGTCAAGATCCGTTCTATCCCGAAGAAATTGAGAAGACCCTGGAGGAAAACTAGTTGAAATACCTGGACACTGAAGCCATCGAGAAAATGTGGGAGGAACCCGCTGGGAAGAAGGAAGAAAAGAGGGCCAAGAGCCAAGATGATCAGATCAAGCCAACTGAGGAGGGTCTGAGCAACCAGGCTGTAGAGTCATCTGTCTGTGTCTCCCTACCCCCTGTTCCCCCAGAGTCTGTACTGCCGATTATCGAGTCTGTACCAGAGTCGGCTGCTGTAAGCCCACCACTGTCCAATGTAGTCACTTCACCTATCATGAATGAAATGAAAGACGATTCTGCTTACTCCTCTGTGTCTAATACTTGTGAATGCACAGATCCCTCCGAGGATCTCCCAATTGAACTTAAGCAACTAGTTGAAAAACCACCTGCTTATGAAATAATCGAAGATACTTTATCAGTTAACCTAGGTGAAACAGATAATCCACAAATTGTGCAAATTGACTCAACTCTTAATAAAGAAGAAAAAGAAAAATTAACCCTCTTGCTAAAAGAATTCAAAGATGTTTTTACTTGGTCTTACGAAGACATGCCTGGGGTCGATCCCGACATCGTCCAACATCATATTCCCCTCCTCCCCAATTCTAAACCTGTCAAGCAGAAACTGAGACGCATGAGGCTGGAATGGGCACTCAAGGTTAAAGAAAAAGTAGGGAAGCAGTTCAAGGCAGGGTTCATCATTGTCACCGAATATCCGGAATGGGTTGCCAATATCGTGCCAGTCCCGAAGAAGGATGGAAAAGTTCGTGTGTGCGTCGACTTCTGTGATCTAAACAAAGCCAGTCCCAAGGATGACTTCCCGCTTCCCCACATTGACGTCTTGGTAGATAACACCGCAGGACATGAGTTACTGTCATTCATGGATGGTTTCTCAGGGTATAATCAGATTCTGATGGCGCCAGAAGATCGGGAAAAGACGACATTTACCACCCCTTGGGGAACCTACCGTTATAGAGTAATGCCTTTCAGACTCAAGAATGCGGGGGCTACCTACCAAAGAGCTGCCACCACTCTGCTGCATGATATGATTCACAAGGAGGTAGAAGTGTATGTAGATGACATGATCGTGAAGTCCAGGGACAGAGAAGGACACCTGGTAGCACTGGAAAAGTTCTTCGAAAGGTTGTGCAAATACAAGATGAGGTTGAATCCCAAGAAATGCACTTTCGGCGTAACCTCCGGTAAACTCCTGGGTTTTTTCATCACACAAAGGGGAATAGAGGTGGATCCCTCTAAGATCAAGGCAATCCTAGAAATGGCACCACCACGGAGTGAAAAAGAAGTAAGGGGGTTCCTCGGAAGAATCCAATTTATCAGTCGCTTCATTTCCAAGCTCACAACTACATGCGATCCCTTGTTCCGATTGCTGAGAAAAGGGGAGAAGTTCCAATGGGATGACCAATGTCAAGCCGCTTTCGACAGACTAAAAGCCTACCTCTAAAATCCGCCTGTCCTCTCACCACCCACTCCTCATAAGCCCTTATTCCTTTACCTGTCTGTCTCCGAAAATGCCATGGGTTGCATGCTAGCCCAGGAACGAGAAGAAAGCCGCTCCGAAAAAGCCATATACTACCTCAGCAAGAGGATGACTGGGTATGAGCTCAACTACTCTACCCTCGAAAAAACATGTTGGGCCTTAGTTTGGTGCACTCGCCGACTGAGGCACTACATGCTGGCCTTCCCAGTTGTGCTCATATCCTGCATGGTTCCTCTAAAATACCTTCTCAAAAAACCCACCCTGACCGGTCGTATATCCCGTTGGTTACTCTTACTATCCGAGTTTGATATCAAGTATGTTACAAGCAAATTGGTAAAAGGGAGAACCGTAGCTGAGCATTTCGCAGAACATGCCGTCGAATCCAAAGAAAGTGGAGACTTTCCGTTTCCAGACGAAAGTATCATGGAAATCAAGGAAGAACAGTGGAAGTTGTACTTTGATGGAGCAGCCAACATGAAAGGATACGGAGTAGGAATGATTCTCGTATCACCAAGCAGGGACCATACTCCATTGGCAGTCAAGCTCAATTATAACTCCACCAACAACACCGCCGAATACGAAGCATGCATTCTGGGAATGGAAGCAGCCGTAGAGCTGAGAGTTCAGAAGTTGGATGTTTTCGGGGATTCAAACCTCATTATATCACAAGCTAGAGGAGAATGGAAAGTAAAAGAGGAAAGGTTGAAGCCCTATCATGATTATCTCGACCAACTCAAGAGGCAGTTCAAGAACGTTAGGTTCCTCTACTTGCCTAGGGAAGAGAACCAGCTAGCAGATTCATTGGCTACCTTAGCCTCCATGATCAAGATTCCTATGGGAGTCAAGATGATGCCTTTGGTAATTAAGCAGAGGTACGAGCCTTCGTTCAACATGATCGCCGCAATCGAATAAGAAGAGAATGAAACGCCGTGGTATCAGGATGTCTGGGATTTCATAGAAAAGGGGACATACCCCTAAGAATCTACTGAGAAAGACAAAAGGGCCATTCGAAGATTCACAGCTCAATTCATCATTTGCAGTGGGAAACTGCTAAAGAAAGGATACAACGGTCACAACCTGACTTGCTTGTTCGGAAAGCACTACACCAAAATGCCACTTTTCTAACGGTAATTTACCGTTAGGAAAATTATTTCTAACGGTAATTTACCGTTAAAAGTAAAGTGTGGGGAATATTTCTAACGCATTTTCTAACGGTAAATTACTGTTAGAAAAATATATTTACTAACGGTAAATTACCGTTAGCAATATTCTTGCTAACGGTAAAATGTGGTTAGTTATCCAATAATTTTATAACACTTTTGCTAAATTTACTAACGGTACATTGCCGTTAGGAATAACATTTCTAATGGATTAAAATATATTAGCCATCTAACAATTTTGTAACACTATCATAAAAATACTAACGGAAAATATCCGTTAGCAACAAAGAATTACTAACGGCAAATTTGCTGTTAGGAATATCATTTCTAACGGTAAATATCAATTAGAAACAAATAATACTAACGGTTATAATCCGTTAGAATTATCGTTTCTAACGAAAAAAATCTGTTAGTAATCTAAACACAGTCACATCTCTCCCCAATTTTTATTTGCACCTAATAAACACAACTACATCGAATGATCTCCAATAATATCACAATCACATCGAATTTACAAGAACAATTAATCTAAAAGTAACATATAACAAGCTCAATCTTTAATAAACAAGACAAATTAATCCACAATAAACATAACAAATAAAATCCAAAATGTCTTCCCATCCAAACCAAAAGTAAAAAACCATGTCTAAAATTTAAAGAGTTCATCCATCCAAATTCAAGCTAAACTAAAAACTAAAATTACAAACAAACAAATTGGAAATTTTACAAAGTCGACATGTCCAATGACCACCAAGCTTGAAGATAAGATGACCAATGGTGGTTGACTTCGATCAATGACCACAATATTGATGTGGACCTTTTCTTTACCCATTCTGAACTTTTTAGCAAGAAAATTGAGCTGAAACAAACAAGAATTTCATTACGTTAGTCAAAATATCCTAGACGTGTACATATCCTACATTTTTAAGAACTAGAATAAGAAGTTAAGCACTATTACTATCTTGAAATAAGAATTTCATAGTTTCTTTAATCTCGGACTTTATGAATCCCATATGGGACAATTTTGAGAGAAATCTTAGTAGTTTAGTTTCACTTTAGTCTAAACTCCAAAACCACAAGGGGTTAAGTGTCCACTTTTGAACCACGGGGGAAAAGTGAAAATAGGCCTAATCACAGGATAGTTTAACGCTATAATTAATGTTTTATTGCAACTCTGACTTGTTAAATTTTAACTTATTGAAGAGTTTAATATTTAATTTCCCCCCCCCCCCCCCCTTTTTTTATAGAATTGATAATTTGGTCAACAATAACAAGTTCTTTTGGGTAAGTAACATCAAGTCAATGCATGATGTCACTAATTTCTACATATTATATTCTTGATCATTAGAGTCAGGACTTTTTATCCAAGTGATAAGCATGAAGCCTAACTATTCACGTATGGAATCAACTTGCTATTTTGATTTCGGGAAAATAATAATTGGAAGCCAAACTTATCAATGCTCAAGTTCCTTTAATTTATTAATGCAGATCCCACTAGGCTTTCAGATTGATATTGTTTTTTCATACAACTAGTAAGCATATAGTTTCCAGAAATAAACTCTTGCCCCACTATAGGCCCAAAACAACAATTAATACTAAGAATGCTAAACCGTATAAATTTATCAAAAAACGCTAAACTTTGTGCACTATGTCCAAAAGAAGGATATAAGTTCAATGCCAGAACTAGCTAATAAATATCAACCAAAATTTGGTGTGAACTTCAAAACCAATTAAAGCAATTTGGATAAAAAAAAAATTGTATCAATTCACATTCATAGTTATTATGACTCACCTGACGAACCATTTGTTAGTTCCACCACACTTTAGGCATTCGAGCTCTGCTTGTCATCACTAGTACCCGCACCTTTTATAGCCCAGTTACATCGAGTCTGTCTACTACCAAGCCACTTCCCTGAAATTTGATGTAGAAAAAAAAAACACACTTACCACAAGCAGATGCTGGTAAGTAAGAATTAAGTGCACAAGGCAGAGCAAATTACACAAGCCAATTGATACGGATTGCCAAGTTCAACCTATGGATCTATTTGGATTGCTATGAACCTTTTCAATAATATTAGAACTCCAAGGAAAATCACCTACTGTGTTTGATAGCATACTTTAGGATACAAACAAAATCTTAGACAATAAACTTTCACTCCAAAGCAAACCTCTCATCACATCCCAAGTAATATTCCTTTCCCCTTCCTTGCAAACAACCAGATCATTGCACATGCAACCTAAGACTCTTTTTGGTTCTTGGATCTGGTGAGTGGAAGGGAAAGAAAACACTGGGAAAAGCACTTTCCTTTGTTTGCTTAGTGAGGACAACAATCAGGAAAAATAAGAAGGAAAAGAAGAAGGTAAAATTGAAAACTAAAAATTTTCTGAGTTATTTCCCTTCCTCTTTTCTTGGGATTCTATCATATTCAATCTGTAAAGTTATTTAAGCATGGAGGAAAATATTTGGGAAAATATCAAAATATCAGGGAAATAGAGTTAGTTCTCATTTTGTTTCCTTTTCCTTCTCCTTATCTAAATCAACAAACCAAATAGAGCCTAAAGAGGCTTACAACTAACAAACTTAGCATGTAGCATTCAAGCTAATGTAGTAAAACAGAAGTGCCTCTAGAGAAATAAAGTCAATATTAAAGCAGCTCTTAAGCCATTCAATTTATAAAATAGATACTCACGTTAAGAGGAGGATTTAATAGTTCTATTCCATTGCTTATCTGGCCATATGGTTCCATTAGATCAACTACATTTTGTAAATCCTCCTTTGTCAACATCAGTTCAAGATGATTAACCAGCATCTTGTTCATCTTCTTCACAATTTTGGTTTTCTGCATCCAGTTGGGAATGATGGTGCTGAAAGTCAGTTCAATAGCAATAGCAATTCAAATATATGAACAGAAAATAGCATAATCAAAACATTATTTTCCTAATATAAAAGCAGAACATCATAGACTAACACAACTATGCAAAACAACAGACAATTATGCAGATATTGCCATATCACACATACATTTACTATTTTGAGAATCATTCTTCATGACCATAACGAATCTTACCACCAAGTTTATGGAAACTTAGAACAAAGAAGCACAATAGGCAATAAACCTTTCTTTAATTAATTCATTGCAAGGGAAGTTAACGCCTAATACAACTTACAGAAAGGAGATTCCTTAGAGGCTATTATTGAGTAACATAGGAATATTAAAAGGTTAGTAAAATGCACAAGTTTTGGAAAGTACTAGTTCGTAATGAATGGTCTTTTTGGAATGACATTCTAGAACGAATGCAATTCTAGAATGAATGCAATTCTTGTTGCATTAGATTCTTCATCTTCCACTTATTTTAAGAATCATAATCCACTATATCTCCTATATCTGCAACCATTTTGGTAAGTATCTATAACTTATTTTTAGTATTTATTCAAACAAAATTCTATGTTTTAGAGAGGGCTAGTTTAGCTTGCTTCAGCTTGGGAGTTGAATTGAGATTTTCTTAGAATGTCTTATAGAACAAATGTGCATTTTTCATTGCGGAGGCTATTGCAGAATCTGAATTAGGTCAGGCAGCAGAATTATGAATTTCAAGCCATTCTACTTTATACTTTATTTACTTCTTTATCTTTATTGTGGAACGTTGCCCATTAGTTGTGGCAAATCCAATAACAATGGCAGAGGTGTAGTGCACTTTTTAGAGAGGACGGATACTTCAGACGAGGAAAGGTAAGTTGCTTAAGTGGGTCCCGTAACATATTGAGGGAGTCGAAAATTTCTTGGTGATTCCTTGGGGGGTGGGGGGTTGGTTGGTTTCAAAACCTACTGTTATTAAGGTATGCATCAATTATTGAAGCATCTATGTTAGCAAATAAACTTTGCAACCATAAAATCGACAAAAAAGAAAAAAAAATTAAGCAAAGGGGAAAATATAAAGTGATCAGAGTAGAAAAACTTACGAACAACTGGGATAAACTAAGAAGCATGCAAACAATATAGCATCAGTGACCTCAGAGCTGAGATCACCAACAAAGATGTTGTAGTGACCTGCATATCAAGCATACAATATAATCAACCATCCAAACAAACCAGTGCTATTCAAATCTATTTGAAACATATGCCAACAAAAAAGTTAACCCACTTGATGTATCCTCCCTCTGACAACTGGCATATGCCCAATTAACTTTGATAGGCTGCACAAACCTGCATATTGTATAAGATATAAGGCAAAATCAGGCCAAAAATAACCCCGAATCACTAAGGTTTTTTGGTCTTGGGTAAGTAACAATGATTAATTATTCTACTCATAGGTACCTTCCATTAAGAGATAATATCGCTAGTGCAGCTGATCTATGATCCAGGTAGTGGACAAAGCCATATGAAGACTGCATTAGAAGAAGAGATAGAAATGTAAATAAAGTAGTTAAAAACAATATGAAGCATATTATGTAAGAAAAAGGTCAAACAGAGTCCCTCACCCCCAAAAGAAAAGGATAACACATGCAGAAGTTAACTTATAACTCTTTCCACACCATATTCTAAGTTACCATAGCATTAGAGACACAAAATGAACAAACTGCAAATGTAAAGAAGAAAATACCTTCTCCTTTCCAATAAGCTTGAAACTTTCCAGAAAGACACACTTCAAATGTTCAAATCACATAAAGAAACTGAAAGTGAACATCAACCAAAAACAGACCAAGGAAAAGAATAAATTTTAATCTAAATTAGAGAATCTCCAAATGATGGAAGCTTGAAACGCCAAACCTAATAGTTCAAAGTTCCATGTTTGATCAATAACTCACCCAAAACATTGATAGTTCCAACTTTCTAGGTAGTGAGTGTGTTTATCCCACCAAAACCATGAGTTAGTCAACCCAAAACTGCCTTTCTAACCATAACTATGACATATTTTTTCACCTAAGAAATTAGGGTTACTTTCCAACAAATTAAAGAATATTGGGATTTGGGAAATATCTACGTGCGTGTGTGTTAACCCAACCTGTGAGAACCTCTCTCAGGACGACAATCAAATAGGTAGAGTGAATCCCAAAGTTAGCGTCATACCTCCCTAAACCACTTCCAAGCTCATCCATATAAAATCACAACAATTTAACCAAGGCACATTTAATTCCCACCACTACAAGAAAGCAAACTACTCAAAGTACATAGAACTTCCTCTTACCAATTAAAAAAAATAGACTCTAAACAAGAACATTAGCCTTGTAGTTCAAAGATGTATCAGCATCCATGGACAAAATTTCCCCCAAAAGCTTCGGTTCCTTTTATCTATAATGAATCATAACCCCAAATCAGCCCAGATAAAGTAAATTGCACTGACACCTAACTTGTATTAGATTCTTGCTGAACTTGATACACAAACACGCACATACAGAGATGGAGAGATTGGAAATCAAATCAGCCCTAGTTCTTTCCAACAAACAAGTTAAACAAATTAATTCAATAGATGGGCAATAGAGATAAAATATTACAAAATGAGTTGAATATGTAATGGCTGTAAAAAAAAATAGTTAGGGGAAGAACAACATTACCAATTCAAAAACCATAAACAGGAAGTTGGATTTTCAAGAGGTTGGTAAGAGAAGAAGAGAGATTTGGGGGTTTGACGTATCAAGCGATGGTGGTAGTACCTCAATAAGTAGCACAACGGCGAGGCCCACGACAAGGATGCCTACGGCGGCACCACGGCAGCGCGAGGACGAGCAGCAGCGCCATCTTTTCCCTTCCCTCGCGTCGGTAGTAGAGATGAAATGGTGGTAGATGGCAACGGTGAAGTGGTGGTGGACGGCAGCAGCGGATGGAGTCCCTATCTCTCTACTTCTCCTTTCCTTCTCTCTTCAGTCTTCTCTTCTCCTTTTTCACCTAGGTATATACAAGAAAGAGAGGGAAATGGAATTTTGGGAAAAAAATTTGGGGGAAAATTTGGTGTACAGATTATTTACAAAATTGCCACCGCAATTTTAATTTTGGGGCTTATTTACAAAATTGCCACTGGATTTTCATTTCTTTTAAAAAATTTCACTATTTTCAACTGATTGTCTATATTTCTAACGGAAATGTGATATTTCTAACGGTTTTTTACCGTTACAAATTAGTAACGGTAAAACTCCATTAGAAAAGTCAAAATCTGTCTGTTAGAAAATGATACTTTTGGTGTAGTGAAGAGCTCCAAAAGAATGATGGAGGAAATACACGAGGGGGTATGTGACCCGCACATGAACGATCACATGCTGGCTAAGAAAATCATAAGACAAGGGTACTACTGGACAACATTGGAGAAAGATTGTGGCGAATACGTAAGAAGGTGTCACAAGTGCCAGATCCATGCAAACATGATGCACGTACCACCATCTCTTCTATACAGCATGACCTCGCCTTGGCCATTCTCCACCTGGGGAATAGATATTATTGGTGAAATCGTTCCGAAAGCCTCAAATGGAAATCGGTACATCCTGGTGGCCATAGACTACTTCACGAAATGGGTAGAAGCTGCATCTTACACCAAGTTGGGGGCCAAGGAAGTGGCCAAATTCATCAAGAGAAATCTCATCTGCCGTTATGGAGTTCCTCATGAGATTATTTCGGATAACGGAAGTCATTTCAAGGCAGAAGTCAAGGATCTGTTCCAGGAATACAAAATCACTTATCACAAGTCATCACCGTACAGACCACAGACCAATGGGGCAGTCGAAGCTGCGAATAAAAATGTCAAGGCCATACTACAAAAATCAGCTGATACCTACAAAGACTGGCATGAAAAGCTACCATTTGCACTTTGGGGATACAGAACATCGATAAGGACGTCCACAGGAGCAGCGCCTTACTCACTAGTGTATGGGATGGAAGCGGTACTTTCGGTCGAGGTAGAACTACCGTCCCTGCGTGTGATGGAAGAATGTGAAATTTCGGAGTCAGATTAGTTGAAGGAAAGATACGAGGAATTGGCTCTCATAGATGAAAAGCGTCTAGCAGCAGTCGACCATGTCCGAATCTATCAAAAGAGGATAGCCCGTGCTTTCAACAAAAAGGTTCGTCGGAGGAAGATTGTCAAGGGCGACCTTGTCCTTAAGGAATTGCGAGCTCCGATCTTTGATCCCCGTGGGAAATTTAAACCTAAATGGGTAGGCCCTTACATCATCAAGACCGTTCTTTCCGGAGGAGCAACTTATCTCATGGACCTCGATGGTGTCGAATTCAAAAAACCAATCAACATGGACCGCCTCAAGAAGTACTATGCTTGACCATTCCATAAACCATTTTCTTCAAACCTTGCCTTGAACTACGCTCGACCTGATTCCCACTCGGGGATACGTAGGCAACCACATCGGTTCGGTCGCCCCCACCAAAATAACCTTTTCTTTCAAAACTTTGGCCCAAACTATGTTGGACCTGATCCCCACTCGGGGGTATGCAGGCAGACTTTCAAGAAAAGAAAAGAAGGATGGCTCGCGAGGTTGAAAATCCGAAAGGACGCTTAGGCAAAAATTAGAGCTAAATCCAAGGTGAGCAATAACAAAAGAGAGAAAATAGCTCGCTAGGACACCTCCTTGGTGCCTAGGCAAAATTATGAGCATGTGAGAAAAATAAAGTCGCGGTCCTTACCATAATCCAGAAATCACCCTCCACACTAGGGGCAAACTTCGGCCACTCGCCTCGTTTGCCTGAACCTCTTCTAAACTAGGGGCAAACGTCGGTCATCTACCTCATTTGCCTCACAACTATACATATCCCAAACTAGGGGCAAACTTCGGTCACCCGCCTCGTTTGCCTCTAATAACCCTAGCATGCCCAAGCAAGTACCAAAAGCAACAACTAATTGAAATCTTGGTTACAAAATGTTTTTAGAGAGCTAAATGCATAAAATGAGATTCCCAAAGTAACCAAGGTTCACCAATAAACAAACTTTGAATATTACATAAGCAGGAATGATCAAAGAAATAAAAGCCTTTCAAAAAGCAATCACACATGTTCAAAGACACTCGGAGGAATGAGCAGAATCAGTCAGGTCTAGTTTTATCTTTGTGTCATTTATCTCTTCAAAGGTCTTTAGAAGTAGGCCTTTGCTCGATCAGTCCAACCATCAATAAAAGCAGCAATAGTGGTAGCCCTGATCCTGGAAGCAAAGACCCTCTCAGTAAACCCCCGGGGAACCTCCTGAACCTGTCCACACTGCCTGGCCAAACGGCGAGGATGATAGAAAGAAGTCTCCCTCAGACCCATCAACCACACTCTCTGGTGACCCCTGAGGCTCGTGGTAACAGCATAAAGGCCCCAACGCCTCACGATCCAGCAAATGTCAGCCTCAGATAAGGCACCCATCATGCCCACCCAATCAGCAAAAGTATAGTGAGAGTGAAGCACGACTCGACGAAAGTAAAACGGTGGTATGCGCCCCGTCCACAGTTGAAGGCGCTCGTATAGCCAAGCCTGTAACACCAAAGGCGCCCCAGAAAGAAGAGGATTCCCTTGGTTGAAGGCATTATCCAAACCATTCAAGATTTCAGCTAGAACCATGGCCATGAGATTCCTGCTAAGTTTCAGCCCAAGGCACACATGCACCAAGTCAACGGAAGTACTCGAGAATAAGAAGTGCGAAGTCATGCACAATATCAAAGCAGCCCCGCGGGTAGCATCATACACGTTGGGATTCCCAGGACTGGCGTGTCGGGCAATAATGGAGGCAATGTCAAGAACCTCACCTTGAATCAGTCGGCGGGAGATAGTAATGGAACAGTTCAGATATTCATCCAAGCCTCGCGTAGGACTAAGGGTATCAGCAGAAGGGAGAATCAAGTCAGAGTCAGAATCAAAGCCAAGAATAGCACAGAACTCCTCAAACATGGGGCATATCTCCAGGTCATTGAAGTTGAAAACATGGTTCACTGGGTCCTAGTGGCCAATGGCAGCACGCAAGAACTCAATGTTCAAGGTCATCTGGCAAAGAGAAAACAGCTCGGTCAAGCCGTAGCTAGAGAGGTTCATCCGCTCTACGCCATCCGTGATGTTCAGCCAAGCTGTGAGTTGAGCGGGATCATACAAAGCCATATTTTCGGTCGCGACTCTAGAAAATTTGAAATTTTGACAGCACCTCCCCGTTTCACGGACTATCCCACCTGCAAGGCAAAAACACTCACCATCACAAAACTGCCCATCGCAGTAACATCCAACAATCACAGTGCACATATATCATCACACGACTATCAACTAAAACAAGCACACAACTGCACCTCCAAACCGGAAGCTATCCAGCCTAAAAGGCGAAACATCATAATACTCTGTCAAAAGTCACAAACTATTCCACACATCGTCCTACACTGTCAAAAAAGTCATATCCCTAGTACAACCCAATCGAAAACATAAAAAGAAAATAAAATAAAATTCCCGCTTGGGAGGCCTCAGTCCTCCTCTTCTTCGTCCTCTATCGGACCGCCCGGAGTGTATGTCGGCGACGGCCTCCTCCTACCACCTCTGCACCTTGGACCAGTCCTCGATGAGCCAGCTCCACCTCCACGGTACTGCACACACAAATAAAATAAAGGCAATCAGTAGGGAAACCAGAAAAGTACAAAAAATATAGTCAAGTTAGAGACTTACCAGGGACGCCATCTGATTGGCGGCAAATTGCCGCATACCGTCCATCTGTCAAGGGTAAAACACAGGGTTAGAACCTCATAACCTTAAGAAAGCGCAAATTAGAGACATACCCGATGGTCTCGTGTGAGGACCGAGGACCGTAAGCTAGCCGCCAGGGCGTGACCCTCCTCAGCGTAACTCCAAGGAACGTTGAGGACGCCCGCTGGCTGAGTGGGGTACCCGCATGTGACTCGTGGCACCTCCATCACTTGGGGAGTGCCATCAGCGCCTAGAACATTGACGGTCTAATCCCAAGGAGGGATAGGATCGAAAGCCGGAGGAGCCTGTCTCCTGTACATCTCGCGAAGCTGTAGGCACAAAATAAGTTAGGAAAAGATGAATAAAAAAACATAGGCAACTAAGAGAGACAAAATGTAAAGGAAACTCACCTCCAGGAGTAGGAAGTTAGGCATCAGGAAGCGGTCGCGGTAAGCCTCATAACCGGTCTCAGAGAGAAAATGATCCCAAACATCGGTGCTAGCCAAGGCCGCCAGCAGAGCATCACTAGAAAGGTCACTAGCATCCATCGTAGGGGAATTATGAGGGACGCGATACCTGGAACCACCAACCACCTGTCGAGACACCCGTTCACCAAGGAACCACTGCCTGCACTCGGTACTCTCCATCAGAAGTCGGCAAGGGGTAAGAGATTTGACCGCTTGTATCTCCTCTGGGGCGGCATAGGCGACGCGCTCCCAAGGCGTCCAATCAACACTAGAAGCCGTCAGCTCAGTTAAAAAGTTTCTGAGCAAAACAATCCGGTGGGCCCCACTCTTCACCCCAACGACGTCCCTCCGCCATCTCAAGCCTCGTGGAAACAGAGGTACAGGAGCCATGCCATCCTCGTCTTCACCAAATTCATCCACAGGGGAAGGAGCTAACATCTTCAGATATTCAAAGCTCCAAAGCTGCACAAACAAAGTGAAAGGTCAGAAAGAGTACAGAAATTGAAAAGCCAAGAGACAAAAGAAGATGCGGTACATACCTCCCAAGCTCGCCAGAATCCCCCTGTCGATTTAACATCGCCCCGAGAGACCTCACCCATATATTTGTAAAGATGGGCCAAGGCAGCACCGCCCCAGTCGTAGGAGGGGATCTCATCAATAGTCACCAGGCAAGAAAGGAATCTCAGGCTCACCCGGTCATTCCGCGTTGCAAAGATCGAGCAACCAAGGACATACAGAAGATACACCCTCAAAAGCTGGGAATTGTTCAGATTGTGATTCCCTCTGCCATAGGCCCGGTAAAGCCAGCCACAAGGAAACCAGTGCCTCTCCAGGTTAGGGGGAACAGCCCCAATCAGCATCTCTACAGCCTCCGGGTCAATCTCATAGAAGTAGTCCAGAACCAGGCGCTTCCCGCCAACCCTCAAGCCCGTAATCATGGAGAAGTCGAAGGGCGTCATGGTCATCTCACCAAACGGCAGGTGGAAAGTATTGGTGGTGTCCCACCACCTCTCAGCCAGAGCATAGAAATGTGCCAAGTCGTTGCTACTCTTAGAAACCAGACGGACGAAACCTCCGAACCCGGCATCGTCTACCATCCTCTTGACAGTGGGCGAGAGTTGAGTATACCATAAGAAAGCGTGGGAGAGGCTGCCATGGCCCTTCAACGTCACTTCCGGCACCTGCGCACAACAAAAACAACAAAAAAATGCACAAAATCACTATTCATGATCCGAGAGCCAAATTCACAAAATCAATGTTTGAGCACAAATCGGACTTCTAACGATCTCTAGGTGCACACTACGGCTCACAAAACTAGCACAATACATAAAAGCAGTCCTAAACTGTCGAAAGTTTCACATACCAAGCTCGCTAGAGTCGCGGCCGAAAGACGATGTTGGGGGTCCCGTAAAATCAAGTCCGGGGTTTGCATCTCGGCCTTCATCCGTTCCTTAGCCTTCTTAGACGGTCTCCTCGAGCTCGAAGCCATGGATCTACAAAGAAAATGGAAGTCACAGTTAAACTTTCTTCTTGAAAATTTGAGCCAACCAAAACACCAATCAAAATTCCAACTACGGGGAAAGATTACTCACCTGAGCGCACACAAGCTGCGTTTTGACGAATTTTGGCTCCAAAAACACCCCAAAATGGCCAAGAATGAGCTTGAAAAGCTCAAAAACCCGAGATATACAAAGATGAAGTCCTGCCACCAAGTGCCGCAGCGGCACTGGCCAACTGCCGCCACGGAAGTGGCCCAGTACCGCCGCTGCACTGCTCCCTGTGGGCCCTGCTTCGCTCTGTTTTGCTCCGTTTTGCCCCGTTTTGGCCTTTTTCAGCCCATTTTTGGCCCCGATCAGCCCCGGTGGCCCATTCCGGCCAAGATTTATGAGGTTTTACCCCAAGTAGGCTAAAAGTTGTCAGAACTACCTCCAGCAGGCAGAAACTAAAAAAAATTGACTCCCGAGGACCCGAATCGGCTATTTCAGAACAACCGTCGCAAATTTTGATCAAACAAGAGAGTTCCGAGAACGAATCCTGGATTTTGTCCGAGGCACCAAAAATAGAAAAAGAGATTCCCCGAGAACTCTGCATTATCCCCCGAGGACAAAAACAGAAAGATACCAGCTCCCGGAAGCCCCGACATGCTTTCTTGGATTGAGCACTGACATATTTTGATCAACCGTGAGAGATTCAGAGACGGGTCCTGGTTCCCGATCAAGAAAAGAGATTCCCCGAGAACCCTGCATTATCCCCCGAGGACAAAAACAGAAAGATACCAGCTCCCGAAAGCCCCGACAGGCTCTCTTGGATTGAGCACCGACATATTTTGATCAACCGTGAGAGATTCAGTGACGGGTCCTGGTTCCCGATCAAGAAAAAGAGATTCCCCGAGAACCCTGCATTATCCCCCGAGGACAAAAGCAGAAAGATACCAGCTCCCGGAAGCCCCGACTGGCTCTCTTGGATTGAGCACCGACATATTTTGATCAACCGTGAGAGATTCAGAGACGGGTCCTGGTTCCCGATCAAGAAAAGAGATTCCCCGAGAACCCTGCATCATCCCCGAGGAAAGGAACCGAAAGATGCTAATTCCCACTACCCCCCAACAGAAAGTAGCAGAAGAGGAACCAACTCCCAAAAATCAGCCATCAGAGCATCGCCCACATGAAGCACAGTCTTTCCATGGCCCCGTGCCTCCCGTCTATCATGAGCTTCTTCTTTTTTTATCACAAAACCCCTCGGTCACCTTTAGCTGCTGTCTTTTAGATAACGCGCATCTGATCCATCTCACTCGTTTGCAACGCACACTTCCCAAGTTCCAGAAGTTTTCCCCTAGACCCAGAGTCTTCTAAACCTTGATGTCCTCATCCGACTCATCCACTACATCACATTCACAAACACTAGCACAACACCAGCCCACCCGAAGTGGCACACCCCACAGCACCTGCTCATACTAAGATCAGAATGCTAGGCATGATAGGACTCATGTACGAAATCATACCACATCCACGCATTAGCATAGCATCCGCCTGATTGTTGTATATGTGCATGTGTGATTGGTCCCCTTGTGCCCTGAACTACGTCCTGGTCTGATTCCCCTTTGGATACGTAGGCAGCTCACGCAGAGCACGACCAACGCTAGCTTCAGCATCATCCTTGCATCTTTTGCAACGCTTTTTATCCTAAATCTATAGCCTCCAAAAAGTCCTGTCTCATCAAAGCTTTGGCACTCGCTTGCAACATGCGTTGCCTCGCAAGTTCATGCCAAAGAGGGGCAAACTGTAGACGCCCCATTTTGTCAGCTATCAGATTTAGGAGACCCATAGCTTGGTGGTTCACAATGATCGAAAAAGACTTAAAAGGATTCCTAGAAGTTAGTTCCATCTCTCAGAATGCTCAGAATGACCAAAATGCCCTTGAAAGCCCAAAAGCTCCCAGATTTGGACCAAAAGTTTTGGAAACATGCTACGTCATGAGAAAAACAATAAAATGAAGTTTTTAAGTAAAATCAAATGAAATCGTCAGCTCCCAGAGACCCCCGGAAGTCCCGGAAGTTCCCGGAAAGTCCCCGTTGACCGGTTTGACCAAGGTTTGACCAGAGTTTGACCAAGTTTGACCGAAATCGTCTGAATTCAACAGAATCATTATTAATCATGAGAAAAGTATTAAAACAAGAATCGAGCGAAAACGTCAGCTCTTGGGAACTCCCGGAGATTTCCAAAACTTCCCGGGAATCCCAGGTTTGACCAGTTTGACCAAGATTTGACTTTGGAACCGAGGCACCAAAACAATTTTAGAATATTTTTCACGGATACTAGAGGTCGATAGCTTTCCAACGGCATATCGCATACAATTTTTGGATTTAAAACGAGTTTATTATCAATTTCCGAAGACGAAAAAGGCGATCAAATCGGCTTTTATCGCAAATACCGTAAAACTTTTCAAAGTGACCTATCCCCGAACTATTTTTTATGTAAAGTAGACTCCATTACCTTTCCAACAGTATATCTCAACCTCAGTTTGGAGATCATACGCATTTTCTGTGAATTTCGGACGAAATAGGGCCTTTTCGCGAATACCGAAACCTCAGGGGGCCTAAACAGCATTATCTGGACGAAGGAGGAGCAGTGTCGCCGCGGTACTAGCCCAGTGCCTCCGCGGCGCTCTCCCCCAGAACAGTGAGTTTTTGTAATTTCTTTTGGGGTCCCATTTTGATTAATTAAAAACCAAAACGACGTAGTTTAAGATTTCAGATGTTTGGGACCAATGGGAATACTTCTAAAACCCCAAAACCACCCCAAGTTGGCCTATATAAACCCCCCATTGCTCTTCATTTTGGGGGAGTCAAATGAAAGCTTAGAAAAAGTTTGGGAGAGAAAGTTGTAGAGATAAGGTTAGAATAGAGAGAAAAGAAGCTTCCTTCTTTGATTTTCAAAACAAAAGTGAGTTCTAAACTTTGTTTTTACTTCATTACTCCCATTTACTTCAACATTCAATACATCCAACCACCATTTTAGTGAGCATTTAAGAGAGTGAAAGCTTCTTGCATGTCCAATGTCATTACATATGAGTGAAACACCAAACTACAAGTTCTATACATCATGAATATCATCTATTGATTGCTATCTATTGCTTGTTTGTTTATATAATGTTCATCTCTTCTTATCTCATTTCTTTTTGATTTTCTTTATTTACTTACTAGTCCATCATCATCTAAATGGTGACATGAAGTTTGGGGTGAGTGAATCCTTATGGGTAGTAGCTCTTGACCTCAAAAACATGTTTAATAGATGATGATCATAACTTCAATACCTCTAAGGTATTCTTGAAGTTATGTTCAAAGTAAAATAAATCTCTCCAACAATCTTGGAGGTGCTTGATGATGAGTTTGATGTTGGCATTTTAAGTGGCTATAATCCTTATTGAGTATTGAAAATATGCTTTCAAAACATCTATTTCAAAACCCCTCTCAATCCCTCTCATTTTGGTTTCAAGAAACAAAACCTTGTTTTCTCCAAAATCTTCAAAACAATGAGTCAAAACAGTGAGTGAGCTGAGTTCAAAGATTTCTCTAGAACTCAATACTCAACATATGGATGCAAGGCCACTTGGAAAGTCTTCCTAACTCATTGGAGAACACCCATGATTTTTGGTTTGACTTGGAAGTACTTGGAAATGGTCCATTTGGACCCAAACATTCCTTCCAGACATTCTGTCTTTGCTGTCACAGCAGCTAGGCCCACTTCCAACTCCTTTTTCAGAACACTTTTCCAAAAGGGGTGGTCCTAACTTATTTTCCCCTTAAACTTCAATGTCTTAGGGAACTTTATGTATCAAATGGGCCTCTAGATCATTAGTTTTCATTTTCTAAGATTTTTCAACATTTCAGTCGACGGTACGGACTCTGTTTCTGAGTGACCTTCATTGTTTATATGATTTCTCTCAATCTGTGATAGATATTCAAGATTGTCTTTTTAGGTAGTGTTCTAGACACAATAAGGAAGTTCTCCATAAAAAATCATACACTGAAAACATTCCTATCCCCTCTTTTCAATTTCCAAAATATCATGCTACTGTTCTGTCCACTATTCACAGCAAGCACATTTCAACTTTCATTCTTTGATTTGATACCTACATGCATTCCAAATTAGTTCATATCTTAGGAAGTAGTTCATACTACATTTGTACATATCCCATATTGATTTCATTCATTCATTCATACACATTTTAGACTTCTAAGTCATTCTAGGAATCCATGTACACAAAACACACTACAACCTTTGCACATTTTAGATACATGCATTGCATTCATGCAAGATTTGGGGTTTTTGTAACTCTTAATCTAAGGAGATTATAAGGAATGATCACGATCACACGTTCATGCTTTCCCCTTGATCTAATCATTCTTTCTCATCCATCCCGGGGATTGAGAGATCTTCTTTTCTCAAAGATTAACATGTATCATTCTAGCCTTGCTAAGCATATTTTGATTTCTTTGATTATTTGTTTCAAGAACAATTCATGTCCCCTTTTAGATTAAGGAAACTTAATTACTTGATACATGATTAGACGATTTTTCCTAGGTTTATTTGGGTGATCTTTCACTTTACATTGCATGATATTTGACTTAGATCTTATGAATGATATCTTATCTTTAGATCTTCCATTTTAAATTTCCTTATGTGATGTAATATACTATCATAGTATTAATTGCCGAACCATACATGGTATAAGATGATTATTTGGATGCTAATTGAGGCCTTCGAAAGACGGGGCGAGTTGAGGGTGTTTTAGTCGTGACAAAGGCTCCTTCCTCTCTCGTACCAAAATCCCGAACCAAGTTCTTTGGTTATGAAGGGCCGGTGCTCTTATCCGCTTGGGTGAGTCAAATTAGGTTTCTTGGTTCCTTAAAGACCAAGTGGCGACTCTGTATCTGTTTTCAACAGACCATTTTCTTTCTTTGATCAATTTCAAACAAGTTTTAAAACTCAACAAAGAGGCGGAAGCCCGGTGTCCACACGTGATCCTCCTACCCAAAGAATTTTAAGTCCATCTTTGAAAACAAACAGATTTTACCATCTTTTTCCCAAGGTTTTCGATCACCCTTTCGAAAAATCTTTTGAGTTCACCTTACGATTAAAATTCCCAAACTAACCTTTGTTAAAGCATTCGAAAATCTTTGGAATTATTTTGGGAAAAATACTTTTTGGATAAATTTCAAAATAAAAATCCAGTCATTTTTGTAGAAGAATGTTTAGCATCCTCATTCTCAAAAGCATTCTCAAGCATTGTTTTCAAAAAAATTTACCATCCAAGGAATGCTTTTCAAAATGAATTTTGAATTTTTTTGAATATCCAACCTTTGAGAGGGTAGTGAGTTCACAATAAAAGGAGAAGTTAGCATACTTGACATGGGTGAGGGTCTTATGTGCTTATGTGCTTATGTGTTAGGATTAGGATTTTCTTTTCTTTGGCATATAGAGTAGGCATCCACACACACATGCATTGCATCCGTGTGACATATAAAGGAAAAGTTTTTTTTTAAATGTATTTGTGTGACAAAAGGAAGCAGATAAAAAGTTTTTTTAAAAAGGGAAAATTTCAAAATTTGTTATAGGGGCAAAAATAGCATCAAGAACAAATCAAGCCTAGTTTAGGGATCCCACGGCGAGGCTGGTAAGAAGAGAAGACGCTGACATGGCTGAAGAAAGAAACAATGAGGAAATAGCCAGGCTAAGTACATTGGAAGAACAACAAGCGGCGCAAATGAGGCGGCAAGCCGAAAATATGAACTGCATGATGGGAATGATAGAAGAACTGAATCGCCGACCACCGCCTATAGTTCCGCCAGCTATGGACCCATCTCATAGAGAAGAAGGAGATTGGTTTGATGATCAGGGGGCACAATGGGCTAATGCGCTACTGGCCAATAGGGAAAGGGAGAAAGCTGAGAAAGAGAAGTTGCTGACCGAGAAAATAGAGAAGTTGGAAAGGGTGATGCGCAAGGCTCAGGGAGTTGATACCTATCTGATGGAACTAGAAGGGTTGTATGACGGAGTACATGAGACACTGCCTGTCGGGTTTAAGATGCCAATTTTTGACAAGTTTGATGGGACCGGGAATCCTCGCAGCCATGTAAGAATGTGTATTGGGGCTTTCCAACCAAGTGGGCTGAGCACAACCATGATGGTTGTCTTATTCCAACAGACTTTAACCGGAGCTTTTATCCTGGTATCTCACTCTCAAACCAAGCAAAACTAGGGTTTGGGAAAAAGTGATCAAAGCATTTGTGGCACAGTATGAGTACAATCAAGATTTGGATGTCACTATCTGAGATTTGTAGACCACTAGGCAAGGAAACAAAGAATCGTTCACCGAATATCTAAGAAGATGGAGGGGAAAAGCGGCTAAAATGGTGCAAAGGCCGTCTGAGAAGGACCAGATCCGAATGCTGATGAAGAATCTATAGCCAGTGTATCAAGAAAAGATGAGGTTTCAATCGATCAACACCTTTGCCGAGGTTTTCGATGTCGAGACAAGGATAGAGGATGCGATCCAAGAGGGGGTAATCAAGAAAGAGGAGCAACCAAACTGGTACAGGAGGCCAAACTATGGGTCTAACGGAGGACAAACGGGAGGTCACTCTAGCCCCACCGATATCAATGCACTGAACGGATCGAAGAGGAAATTTGACATAACACCGAGGAGAGGAGGGGACAAAGCACCAAGGAAGTTCTCAAATATGGGAATGTCACTATCAACTGCCCTCGATAGACTGTTAGCAAAGGGGCATCTCCGTCAGTTGGAACCTCGACCTCTACCAAGTCCGCTTCTGCCAAGTTCCAAGGGGACCTCTTTTGTAAATTTCACCAACAGAGGGTCACTCAACGGATAGGTGTATGAGATTAAGGCACAAAATCCAGGACCTCATCGATAACAAGGTAATTTCAGAACCACCTACCAAAGCTCCAAACGTTACTAGAAATCCGCTTCCGAATCATCAAGCTGTGCCACCGCCATAGGGCCTTTATCTCTTGGGGATAGAAGAAGCAACCTTCGATCCGTCTAGGCTAATCACTAAGGCCGGGACACCAAAAATCCATACCAGTTACCAAAGGATTCGATAATCTGCACTTTGGAGGGTTAGTTAGGGAAAAGTAAAATAAAACAGTCAGACTGGTGGGTTCAAGAAAGTGACAGTCCAGACGTGAGCCAAGTAGAAGACGATCTTTGGTACGAGAGCGACAAAGAAACAGAGATGGTGGAGGATACTTTGGAAGTTGATTCAGAAGTTGACAATCTGTGGGCAAGAGAAGAAATCAGTCATTTAACTCGATCGGGCAGGCACTATAAACCGCATGAGCTAGAGGAAGATCATCCAGGGAGAGAGTTGGACAAGGGAAAAGGGAAAATGAACGAAGAAGAGGAAGAAGACAGGGTTCTAAAGCAGATGAAAAAAACTCAGGCCAATATCACCATTTGGGGGCTATTGATAGCATCAAAACGCCACAGGCAGGCAGTGTTGGACGCCCTAAACCAATCTGATGTTCCCATCAACACAGTACCAGAAGATATTGTGGGAATGATTGGCAGAATCCCGACCTTGGCTATTACCTTTACTTCAGATGACGTACCCCCCGGAGGACCCATTCACAACAAACTGTTGTACGTCACTGTCGAATGTTTGGGGAACACTGTACCCGCTTGTCTCATCGACAACGGGTCTGCTCTGAATGTATGCCCCTTCCGAACAGCCAAACGGATAGGCTTAGATGAATCGTCTTTCGTGCCATCCCAACAAAAGGTCAGGGCGTATGACAACACTCAGAGAACGGTCATGGGCATCATCTTTCTTAATTTTGTTATTAGACTAGTGGATAAAGAAGCTGAATTCCAAATCATTGATATCCCCGCCTCCTTTAATTTATTACTAGGAAGGCCATGGTTGGATAGCTTGGGTGCCATACCATCCACCATTCATCAAAAGGTAAAATGTGTTTGGAAGAGCAAAGTTTGAGACATCCTCGGAGACAGCTGGGTTCGTTCGTCCGAAGCTTCATCAAGCGCACCGGTTCTAGAATTACAGCTCAAGAAGAAGAAGCAAATATGGGAGGGTCGAGTTCGTCGGCATGATCGAAGAGGAAAAGCCAAAAGAATTCCTGCTACTTTACTTTGATCAATACGCAAGTCCGTTGGTCGCAGGGATTATGAAGAAAATGGGTTTCTTTCCAGGATTGGGGCTAGGAAAGAACCACCAAGGCCTATCGGAGTTTCCAAAAATCCCTACTCAGACTCACACTCACGGTCTGGGGTACCAACAATCCAAGAAAGGGCAGAAAGAAAAGAAGAAGGCCGTCAATGCGCCATTAGACCCTTACCTAAAGACGCTCAATGGATATTTATGAAAGAAGGAGAAGATTTCCCCTTTGCGACTTCCCAGAACCATGGTGGACCAGAAAGATAAATGTTTAAAGCTGGGGTTTGAGGTCTTATTTTCTCACAAGTTTTCTGCATATGAAGATCTATACATGCAACTGCCTGTCAAGTCGGCTACTGCCAAGGATTGGATTGGTGCGCTAGACGGCTCTGTCATGAAAAATCTGTTGGACGAAGGGAGCACAGAAGTTATGAAGGAGGATCATGAAAAGGTCAAAGATGAATACGTTGAAGGTCTGGTGGAGGAGGCA
This sequence comes from Hydrangea macrophylla, assembly GCA_033977485.1. NCBI lineage: Eukaryota > Viridiplantae > Streptophyta > Magnoliopsida > Cornales > Hydrangeaceae > Hydrangea > Hydrangea macrophylla. Next base: position 40,722,066 of record CM066990.1, read on the forward strand.
ACCAAGAGTGAGAAAGATGAGGAAGACCCGAGGGAGACCGACAAAGGGAGGGCCGAGAAAGAAGAGATGGAGGAAATTACCAAGGCAGGGGATCTGGAAGAATGCTTCATCGCTGATCTGGGAGGAAAAAACAAGAAAGAATGGGTTTTTGAGTCTAGTGATATGTATCCCCCACACCCAGAGTCTGTATTGGCCCAAATGAGGCGTCTTTCAATTTCCATGTCTGTTGTAATCACTCTAAAGAAAATCAATGAAAACATGATTGATTATGCCTACTCGAATGCGCTTAATGAATGTGATGATCATGAAATACCCATTGAATTGCAAAAATTAATCGAAAAAGAAAAAGAATCTGCATGTAAAATCATTGAGGACACTCTAACAATTAATCTAGGAAATGAAAATAATCCTCAAAATGTCTTTATCGGCTCTACACTTAGCAAAGAAGAAAGTGAAAAGTTAATCAAACTATTAAGTGAATTCAAAGATGTTTTTGCATGGTCTTATAATGATATGCCAGGCATTGATCCAGAGATAGTCCAATACCATATCCCCGTTTTCCCAAATTCAAAACCAGTAAAACAAAAATTGAGGCGAATAAGGCCTGAATGGGCACTCAAAGTCAAAGAGGAAGTTGAAAAGCAGTTAAGAGCCAGATTCTTAATGGTCACCGAGTATCCAAAATGGATCGCCAATATAGTGCCTATCCCGAAAAAGGATGGTCGTGTTAGGGTTTGCGTTGATTTCCGAGACCTAAACAAAGCAAGCCCTAAAGACGATTTCCCTTTACCACATATCTACGTCCTTGTTGACAACACCGCCGGGCATGAGCTTCTGTCCTTCATGGATGGGTTCTCAGGGTATAACCAGATTCTACTGGGGCCCGAGGATAGAGAGAAAACCACTTTTGTCACGCCATGGGGAACATACTGCTATAGGGTGATGCCATTTGGGCTCAAGAATGCAAGAGCAACATATCAGCGAGCCGCTACCATGTTATTGCACGACATGATCCATAAAGAGGTGGAAGTGTATGTGGACGATAAGATTGTGAAATCCAAGGAGAGGAGAGGTCACTTGGAGGCTCTGAGGAAGTTCTTTGGGAGGTTAAGGGAGTTTAGGATGAGATTAAACCCGTAGAAATGTACCTTCGGGGTCACCACCGGAAAATTGTTAGGATTCCTTATTACTCAGAGGGGAATTGAAGTAGACCCGACCAAGATAAAAGCCATAGTCGAAATGCAGCCACCCAAGAATGAAAAAGAGCTGAGGGGGTTCCTGGGTAGAATACAGTTCATAAGCTGTTTTATCTCAAAACTCACCATGACCTGCGATCCACTATTTAAACTACTCAGAAAAGGAGAGAAGTTTGAGTGGGATACCTTGTGTCAGAAAGCCTTCGATAAGATCAAAACCTACCTCCAAAACCCACCGGTTCTGTCACCACCCTCACTCGGGAAGTCCCTGCTGCTATGCCTTTATGTGACCGAGGATTCAATAGGATGCATGCTGGCCCAAGAAGGAGAAGAAGGGCACGTAGAAAAGGCCATTTATTATTTGAGCAAGAGGATGACCGGATACGAGTTGAAGTACTCGCCCTTAGAGAAAGCATGTTGGGCTTTAATCTAGTGTACCTGTCGCCTTTGGCATTATATGTTAGCCTTCCCCGTGATCTTAATCTCTCGAATGGACCCGCTCAAATACCTGTTTGAAAAACCCGCCTTGACCAGTAGGATTTCCCGATGGACCATGATGCTAGCCGAGTTTGATATCAGATATGTCACCTCCAAATCTGTCAAAGGGAAAGCCATCACCGAGTTCCTAGCTGACCTTGCCGTAGAAACTGGGAAGAAAGGAGAATTCAGGTTTTCTGACGAAGGAGTGATGGAGGTAAGGGAGGATTTATAGAAGATGTATTTCGATGGGGCCTCCAATCAACTAGGCTACGGAGTTGGAGTTATCCTTGTGGCACTTGATGGAACCCTTACCCCACTGGCCGTCAAGCTTAAATACAACTCAACCAATAACACAGCGGAGTACGAAGCATGCATAGTGGGAATAGAGGCGGCACTGGCCTTAAAAGTTGAGAAAGTTGATGTGTTTGGAGATTCCAATTTGATCATATCCCAAGTACGGGGAGATTGGAGGGTGAAACACGAGAAATTAAGGCCATACCATGACTATTTGGAGAGTTGGAAAGAACAATTCAAGAAGATATCATTCTACTACCTTCCCCGAGAGGAAAACCAACTGGCCGATTCCCATGCAACCCTGACATCAATGATACAGATCCCCTCAGGGGTCACGATGGTTTCGTTATCCATAGAAATCAGAAATCAACCCTCATTTGAGATAGTCGCGACCATAGAAGACGAGGGGGAAATGCCGTGGTATATGGATGTGTGGAATTTCATTAAAAAAGGAGAGTACCCCGAAGGAGCCTCAGAAAAGGACAGAAAGGCAATCCGAAGGTTCTCAGCCCAATTCGCGATCTATGCAGATAAGCTGTGGAAGAGGTCATACACAGGGTACAATTTAGAATGTCTATATGGAAAAGAGGCCAAAAGTATGATGGAGGAAATAGATGAAAGAGTCTGTGGGCCCCACATGAATGGGCATATGCTGGTAAAGAAGATCATTCGGCAAGGATATTATTGCACGACTCTGGACAAAGATTGCTATGAATATGTCAGAAGATGCCACAAATGCCAAATCCACGCCAATCTAATGCATACCCCGCCTTCCCAGTTCTGTAGCATGACCATGCCTTGGCCTTTCTCTGTTTGGGGCATTGATATCATCGGTGAAATAGTTCTAAAGGCTTCTAATGGGCATCGATATATAATCATGGTGATAGACTACTTTACTAAATGGGTGGAAGTCGCATCATACGCCACATTAAAAGCTAAGGATGTTGTGAGCTTCATCGAAAAGAACATAATCTACAGGTATGGGGTCCCCAACGAGCTCATCTCAGATCATGGTAGCCATTTCCAGGGAGAAGTTATCCCGCTTCTGGAAAACTACAAGATCACCCGCCATCAATCCTCTCCATATAGGCCTCAAACGAATGGAGCGGTAGAAGCAGCTAATAAGAATGTTAAAGCAATCTTGGGAAAAACAACAGATACATACAAAGATTGGCACGAGAAGCTACCATTTGCACTATGGGGGTACCAGACCTCTATAAGAACTTCTACAGGAGCTACACCTTATTCGCTGGTTTACGGTATAGAGGTCGTTCTCCCAGTCGAGGTAGAGATACCCTCTTTTAGGGTTTTGGCAGAATGTGAGATCATCGAATTGGAATGGATACGAGAAAGGTATGAGGAGTTGATGTTGCTCGATGAGAAGAGGTTGGTCACAATAAACCATACTCGTGGATATCAGAAGAGGATAGCTCGTGCTTTCAACAAAAAGGTCTGCCCAAGGAAGCTTGCTGAGGGTGACCTGGTCCTCAAAGAACTGAAAGTGCCCATTTATGACCCCAGAGGAAAATTCAAACCCAACTGGGGTCGGGCCGTACATCATAAAGACTCTCCTCTCTGGAGGGGCGGCCTATCTCATGGACCTAGACGGGGTTGAATTTAAACAACCGATTAACCTCGACCGCCTCAAGAAATACTTTGCTTGAAACCATTCCTTTCAAAACCTCCTACCTCGATGAACTACGCTTGACCTGATTCCCGCTAGGGGATACGTAGGCAACCTACTTGGTTCGATCATTACAATAGAACCGCCCGAGCGGCGTCTTCCTTCAAGCCTTAAATCGAACTACTGCAGGCCTGATACCCATTCGGGGATAAGTAGGCGGGCTCTCGAAAGCGTTCGGCCCATGAAAACCTAAAAAGAAGAAAACATGTGCTATACTAGGGGCAAACTGGCATTTTCCCAGAACAACTTTGAAGCCCCAAAAACCAGGGGCAAACTTCGTTTGCTACCCGAAGAACCCAGATATTTACCTTAAACCCATCTCTGGATCTCCTAACTATCAAAATGAGTACTATAAGGAAACAAACGTGAATTCATGGTATAGAAAGAGTAAAGCTTTAAGCAAGACCCAAAGTAAAGTAAAGAGCCAAGAAAAGACATCAAAAGGAAAAATTTTCATAAAAGATTAATTGGAGAAGTGAACACTTTGATTAAACATGCCAGAACTTTTCCAAAAGGATGAAAGCATAAAGAGAATCACATTCAAAAGCGTAAAAGGATAGGTAGGACTTGTCTGAAATATTTCATAAAGAAGAACTTTGTCCTATTTGTTTTACTTTTGTCAACAAAAATCTATGAAGCTTGTCTCTAGATTAGAGTTTGAATCTGAAAAAGGTACTCAGCGGTAGGCACGATCGAAGCCGGGATTCTCTGGAAGGGAGCTGAAACTCTGTCATGCCAAGCCCCAATGAAAGCCTTCACAATAGAAGGGCGCAAAGTGGACCCCCTCGTGAAATCAGCAGTAACAATCTCGGTAATGTACTGCAAGAGTCCGAACTGGCGGACCACCCTACCAGGAATGTAGAAAGTGGTAGCATGCAAGCTAGGCAATCAGATGCCAGGCCGCCCAGGAAGTCGTACGGCGATAGAGCGGTAAACCCACTGCGGGCAGGCCCAGCAAATGTCACCAGAAGAAAGGCCTCAGAACCAGCCCAGCCAAGCATCGGTAAAGTGGAATAGGCAATGAACCTCCATACGGTCAAAGGGAAGTGGCCCTTGAAGATGTGAGGGGTGTATGAAGAGATCAAGACGTTCTATGAGCCAAACCTGTAAAACAAAAGGTGCTCCTGCGGATAACATAGCCTCAGCAGTATGGACGTGGTTCAAACCAAGCAGAGTCTCGCCAAGAATCAGCATAACAGCACTCTTCATCTCCCGCAAATCGCAGGCAATGGGTATGAGGATGTCGGAAGATGATCGAAAGAGGAAGTAAGAAAGCATAGCAATCGATAGGGCACTACGTCGAATGATCTGATACTCCCCATCGTAAGGATCTCCTATAGGAGCATAAATGAAAGAAAGGCGCTCAAAGTCAATCTGCCTGTCGTGAACAAAAGAGCCTACCGCATTTCGAGATATATGGAGAAGAGTGGCTAGATCCCAGACGTACCCGGCCTGAACCAAAGGAACTGTCAACTCAGCAAAAGAATCAATGTGCAGAATGGCGCTGAATTCCTCGAATAAAGGATAAGTCTCCTGAGAGCCAAAACAAAATACATTGAGAGAGAGATCCTAACACCGAATGGCAGCTCGAAGTAGGCCCTCATTCAAATCCATCCATCGGAAAGAAAAGAGATCATTTAGTCTGAAACACTCAAAGTTAAGCCTGTCAATGTCGGAAAGGGTATCCATCCATGGAAAGAGGATTTGGGAGCTGATGGGGACCATTTGAGAAAGAGTAAAGGGGAGAGAACAATGGTTTACGGAGTATTGGGGAAAGAAAGGGGTTATATATAGGAGAATAAAACTGTCCACCCACTCGTGACACTCGATAAAGCAAAACGGCACTCAACGAAGTGCCGCGCGACAGTCCGTGAGTGCCACTGCGGCATTCACTGACTGCCGCTGCGGCACTCATTGAGTACCGCTGAGACCTAGCCGAGTGCTGCTTTGAGCCTCATTTTGGCCAGGGTTTGTTTATAATGATTCAGCCCACCTGTAAACAAAGGATAGAATAAATGTGCGCATCATGCAGCACGAACAGGCAATATCAGACCATGGTCACATACATTCATTCCATTCATTTATTCATTCATGCAAGCATTCAAGGTTAAAGTAAAAGAGGGGCCAAGCGATGGCCCCATATACGACAAGGAAATAATCAGCATAATAAAAAATTAGCACAATAAATGACCAAGCCATGGTCACACATACGGTGAAGTAATGATAAAGGTAATGCAAGTGCCTATCCTACAGGCTATCCTAAAGCCATCATCAAGAGTAAAGTGTGTGCATGTGTATGTACAATCATCCAAAATAATGTATAAGTCCTCTCAAAGAACACTCAAAAATAAAAAGAGAGAAAGAAAAGTCATCCCCGGCCCCGGCCCCGAGTCTGACGAGTAACGCGTCTGAGAGGCTCATCCTCTGACTCTGTGCCACTCCCGCCGCATCCACCTCCTCCTCTGCCCCTGCCTCTGCCGCTACTGGTGGCCTCACCATCGCCTCCACCATGTCCAGCACCACTGCCTCCAGGGGTATCGCTGAGAGGGATGTCGAACTACTGAAGCCGCTGTTGGAGCTCTCCCACCTACCGGGATAGAGCCCCCACCTGTTCCTCCTGGATGGAGGGAGCAAGTCAAATTACCAGATTGTAATAAAAAAGAATAAACAAATAAAAAGAAGCATTTTCATTCTTACCAGAGCTCTTGTATGAGCCTCAGCAGCCGCCCGCGCCCCCTCAGCTTGAGCCAAAGGAAAAAGGGTTAGAATGTCTAAATAAAGCTACAATTTTAAATAAATAAAGCAAGATTTAGAAATTACCCTCCACTCTCGGCCGTAAATCCACTCTCTCACGCTATGAGCATAGAGCAAGCCCTCCTCCGTATAGTCCCGCAGGACATGATCGTACTAGAGCGGAATGGTGGGAGCGCCCACCTGATATCTGGGGACCGTGGTAGTAGTCTGCTCACCGTAGGAAACTGTCCTAAGACTCCAATCCCAGGGCGGTAGAGCAGGAGCCCGAGCAGCAGCAGGGACGGGCTGCAAGGAAGAATGAATCCAATAAGAAGATTAAAACACGCATGTTCAAAGGAGTTAAAGGAAAAGGCTGAAAGAAACTCACCCGGGTCACCTCCATCAAGGGGAAGTTCCCCATCAGCTTCACAACACAGAAAGCTGCGCATCCCGCTAGGGGCTCCATGAAACCCTGAAGAGACAGACCAGCTAGGGCAACCATAAGTGTGAAACCCTGGAGGGTATCCGTAGCTCTCATAGACTCCGGCGGGGGGTATAGCACAAAGAAAGACTCGGCCGCCAAGGACTGTGGTCACCCACTCTCCCAGGTACCATGCCCTTGCCTCGGGTCCGTCCAGTAAGATCCTCTGTGGGTCGTACCCAGCCGACTCTCGTATCCCCTAGGAGGTCTCTAGAAGTACATCAAGCTAGGGCTGCCATCGGACGTGCTGCTCTTGTAGGTTCGCCAGGAAGTTCCTGAACGAGATAAAATCGTGAGCTCCGGTCTTCCGCCCGACTCGATCCTTTGCCCACTTCAGCCCCTGGGGCATGATGAGGGCGTCTGCTGGTCGCGTATCAGGCAACATCATGTGCAAGTACTCATGGGACCAAATCTGCAAGAAAGAGGGAGGAGCATAAGTTTTGGAAAAGCATAAATAAAGGAATTTGAAATAAAAATGCAAAGTTTAATTCAAAGTCAAGAAGTTAATAGAATAAGGGAAGTATACCTCCCAAGCCCTCCAAAAGCTGCCAGTAGAGGCTGGGCGATCTCGAGATATCTCTCTTATATACTGGTAGAGGATGGCTAGCCCTGCCCCGGCCCAATCCTGCTGATATATCTTATCCATACGCTCCAAGGACCCCAGCAGCGTCACAGAGATTCGATCTCCCTTGGTGCTCAGCAGAGAACACCCCAGCATATACATCAGAAAACCCCGAGCCATCTGCTCGTCAGTAAAACCCTGCTGGCCTTGAAAAGTATCCATGAACCACCTGGCCATGACCATAGGCTCCTCTGGGATGGCTCCCTATAGCGGTTCAATCCGATCCCACTCCCTCGCCGCATCTAGATAGCAAAGGCACTCCCCCCCCGAAAGGGATCCCGGTGATCATGGAGAAATCTAGCAGCGTCATCGTCATCTCGCCAAATGAGAAATGGAATGTGCTGGTAGTGTCCCACCACTGCTCAGCAAGGGCATAGATCTGTCTCAAATCGTTGGAGCTCTTCGTCAAAAGTTTGACGAAGTCTCCAAAATCGGCCGCAATAACAAAGCCCCTCACCTGCTCGCTCAACTCCGTATACCACTCATAACCATGGGCAAGACTGCCATGCCCCTTCAGCACCTTGGGTTACAGCTGCAAGAAAGAATCACAAGATTTGGTGTTAGTAATTGCATAAAGAAGAAAGTGATTAAAATAAATAGGTGGTAATAAGAAAATGGGAGAAAAGCGACATAAGAATGAATAATAAGAAAGAGAAAGAGTAAATACGGGAGTACTCATGGAAAATTTCACAAACGTGGCACTCGTTTGCATTTATATAAAGTTTAGCAACCGTTCACAGAGTAATAAAAGGAAGTGAATAGTGCAAGCATTCAAAGTACTAAGAGAGATCTCAAGAAAAGAATAAAAGACATTGTTCGCTTCCTTGGAAAAAATATACTAGGAGGTTTCAAAAGAAATTCAATTTCAAAAAAAAAAAAGAGAGGATCAGGTTCAAAAGATATCCAAGTCAAAATTGAAATAAGTGAAAAGGCAACAATGGCGCCCGAAAAAAAAAACAATAGTCGTTATTCATTAGGGGGATGTGCAAAAAAAAAAAGGATCCCTTGGAGAACATAAAAGATAGAGAAATTAAATATGCACAGATACAAGTGAAACACCCGGGAATTCGTAAGCACAGTGGTTGTGTTTATGAGGAAATGAGAAAACTTCAAATAAAGCAGTTTGTGCTCATGAACTTTAATAATGATAATAACAAAATAAGGTCAAAATACGATCAAGTTAAATAGGTGAGCAAGCACAGATACGATTGGAACACCCGAAAGATCAACAAGCATGAAAAGGCATAAGAAATTATATTGATTATGCATAACATTCATGAAGTTCAAGAAGAAAAGAATTAAAAGAGAAAAAAAGAGAGAAAAACGTTTACCTTCCGCTTGAACGTGCGGGCGGATAAATGCTCCTCTGGATCTAGGAGCAAGAGCGTAGGGTAGGGGTGAGGAGTGACCTGATACCTGGCCCTCTTCCGACTGTCGAAACCGCTCGCCATAATCTGTCAAGAAAGAGGAAGATTCACGTGTTAGATTCACGAAAAACAAAAAAAAAACAGTGAAACGAAAGAGATTAACTGAGTTTTGATCGTGAGAAACTAACCTAATAGCCCTGGTAGATCGATCCAAGCAAGAAAAGGAAAGGGGGAATTTTTTTCTCCAGAGAATAATCGAATGAGAGAAGGTTGAGAGAATGAGGGAAATGAACAGAAACTGCCATTTTAGCATTCTGCCGCTCAAACGCGGCACTCAGTTTGCGTGCACAGTAGTTGGTGAACTACCGAGCGGCACTCACCCAGTGCCGTGACGGCACTCCGTGAGTGCCGCACGGCAGTCACGGAGTGCCGTAAAAACCCGCACGTGCCTCGATTGAGGCGGTTCAGAAACCCTTCACTTTCTTCCCAAAATTCAAGTCAGGTCCCAAAAATTGAACTTAAGCCCCCCCCCAAAATTTGCCCTCAGTGCATTTCTAGCCCCAAACTTTGAAAATTAGAATAAATTTGAGCCCGTGAGCTCCCAACTTTGAAAGATTGAAATTGAATTTGAGCCTGCGGGCTCTAAAAATCTTGAAATTTGAAAAAAAATCGAGCCCGTGGGCTCCCAATTTTGAAAAAGATTCGAGCCCGTGGGCTCCCAATTTTGAAAATTTTGAAAAAGATTAGAGCCCGTGGGCTCCTAATTTTGAAAATTTGAAAAAGATTCGAGCCCGTGGGCTCCCAATTTTGAAAATTTTGAAAAAGATTAGAGCCCGTGGGCTCCCAATTTTGAAAATTTGAAAAAGATTAGAGCCCGTGGGAATTTTGAGTCTGCGGACTCCAAGTTCATCTAAATACAATTACCCCGTTTCTGAGAATATAACAGATTTATATTCTCGGCCTTTGTAACTTATTTATGTCGATCCTTTGTTTTGAGAGTGTAACTGATTTGCATTCTCGGTTTTCGCAATCGATTTGCATTAACCCTCGCTCTGGGAATATAACGGATTTATATTCTCGATCTTCGTAACAGATTTACGACGATCTTTTGTTTTGAGAATGTAACGGATTTGCATTCTCAGTTTTTGCAACAGATTTGCGTTAACCCTCACTCTGGGAATATAACAGATTTATATTCTCGATCCTCGTAACAGATTTACGTTGATCCTTTGTTTTGAGAGTGTAACGGATTTGCATTCTCGGTTTTCATAACCGATTTACATTAACCCTCATTTTTTAGAATATAACAGATTTATATTCTCTGTCTTCGTGACAGATTTAAGTCGATCCTTTGTTTTGAGAGTGTAACGGATTTATATTCTCGGTTCACGCAACAAATTTGCGTTAACCCTTGCGTTTTCTTGACCCCCGTAACAAAATCTGCATCAGATCAAAAATTTCAGTAATCTTCTCTGACTAGCGCATCATATAATGTGCATCACACATAGAGGAGACATGATATGGAGTAAACATGACGCTTGCATAATCAGGTCTATTCTAAAAATACCATTACATAGCATGTGCATCACGACAGGATAGGTGCATCCATCTATATGACTACATGCGCTTGTGTGTGTTTGACCCCGTGCCCGAATTACGTTGTGGTCTGATTCCTGATGGAATACATAGACAGCTCATCTTGGAGCACGACCAATTGAAATTTTGTTGCGCGCTTGTTTCCTTTTGCAACGCATTTTGTTTTTCCTGAATTTGACAGTTTGGTCAAAGCCTTGTTTTCACACAGGCTTCGACGTTCGATTGTGGTTCGCATTGCCCCACAAGCTTCGTCGAAGAGGGGCAAACTGTAGACACCCCGATTTTTAACAAACGTCAGATTAAGGAGAATGTTACCTCCATATCCGATGATGACAATGTCCGAACTCATTTAGAACTTCCAAAGATGATTCAAGCTCTTCGAAAGACTCCCCGACCAAAAACAAAAAAAGAAAAAGGAAGGAAAAGGAAAAGAATAAGCAGAACGGCACTCAAGCCTTTCTGCGGTAGTCACGGGCTGCCGTTGCGGCAGTCTCTGAACTGCCGAACGACATTCAGTGATTGTCGCGAATTTCATCAAGTGCCGCAAAAATAATGAATTTTACTAAAAAAGCAGCAGTCCCTGGAGTTGTCTGCGGCATTCAGTGAATGCCGTTCCGGCAGTCAGTGAATGCCGTGTCGGCATTCACTGAATGCCGATGCGGCATTTACTGAGTACCGCTTCAATCTCTGGCGAGTGCCGCGTCTTACAACAGACAGCTGGCATACAGCACATTTTGTACTATAAAAGGACGCCTGAACTAGGGTTTTCAGTCCTGAAATGACTAAAATACCCCTTTAAAATTGTCTATAAATAGAGGAATATTCACTTGCAAGGGGGAGATTTTTTTTTGAATCTATAGGTTGTACAAGTGTTCTTCTTCCCTTAATCTTCATAATTAGGAGTGAGTTTAGAAATAGCTTAAAGAAAGAGTTGTGTGAATTAGTGTAGAAGAGCTTGATTAGTCTTTTGAAGTCCTCCAAAATTACCAAGTCGAGGATACTTTGGAGGTAAACTCTAGCATAATTAGTCTTTGTTCAAATTTAAATATAGTATGCATTGAGTTTCTTTAGTTTCCTTTTTCTCATTTTCTTTATATTCATCCCTTAGATTCATAAGACCTTCAATGTCTTACTTGAATCTCTTGGTTTGAAATCCCTTAAATCTCCTTGTAATCTTGTGATTCATAGGGGGACTAAGGTTGATACTAGGATGTTTAGCATAATGGACTTAAACATATCTTCATTGTTTGAAGTTTGTTATGATTAAGTTTCATGGAGTTCTTCCATACTTCTTTGAAACTTACAAATATGAATATATTTAGTCTCCAATGACCACCAAAGGGTAGGAGAATTAGCTTTAGACAAGCCCAATTCCATGGCTTATTTGTCTAAGTTGATAGGAATGAAGTGAATTAACCTACTAAACAGTGAGTTCACAACCAGTTTTGATCATAGATTTTTAGTTGATAATCTAACCGTTGGAATTAAGTGAAACCAACGGGAAAGTGTCTATAACTCAAAGTTCTACCACTGTAATTTTTGTTTTAAGGAGAATTCATATTTAAAGTGGTTTGGTCATGAGTTTTGTGAAGTCACTACAATCTGTCTAGAGTTTCATAACAGTAACACTCTTTTGAAATAAGTAAATCAGAACCTTAATCAAGTATTTGTGACCCAAAATAAATTTTTCTAAGTAGATTAATGTGTTAGGAAACCACCCTAAAAAGAACAAAGCATTTCTAATTTTATTGCTATTTTTAGAAAATCGTGCAAGAACTCTGGACAGAAGGTTGTAGAACCCTGAGTGATGTCTGGTTTTTGTCCAATTCCTGGAGATCCAACCGTTGAAACTTTGATTTCTTTTTTAGATTAAAAACTAGACACACAGAGGCATCTTGTGTCCAAAATTCACCAAGATCAAACCACGGTAACCATACTCTTTATTTCTTTGAAGTTCTGATCTGCTCTCAGCAATTTCCAGAATTCTACAATAGTTTTAATCAATCTCATGAATGATGGCTTAGATGATATTTTCATGAGTTAAGGTTTAAACCATGTTTCAATAATGATTAGTTAAGCTTGAATTTAAAGTTTAAGTGACCTAAATCAATAAGTACTTCATGATTTCTTCTTGTTCATGTTTGCATTCATCCATGTGACTTGACATTCATGAGTAGGATTCGTTTGCTTTAGGATAACTACATTTGATAGATTTAAGCTAGGAATCTGGGATTATTATTTAAGATCCAACTTTATACCTCATGTATCATGTGGACTAACTCTTTGTTTTGTAGCGCTATTAAGGTATGGTTTCTGGAACTTCTCTTAGTTTATTTTAATTTATTGATTTTATCTTTTTTATGACCTCATGCGCGACACATTAGAATTAGGATCTTGCCTTATGTGAATACAGGCGATTAGAGACTCTTTTATAGGATTTTCTTTCATTTGTATGCATTGCACGTTTAATACCGCGGCTGGATCCCGGGTAAGTTCTCTAGTTCCCTATTTGCATATCATATTGCTTGCTACTTGAATTATGTGGTTTTTGAATGATATTTTATCATTTGCAATCTTACACCCTTTTAGACATGCTTTTGTAATGTATATTTATACATATGTATTAGTTGAGGGCACATTTAAATTAATAATTCGATTAAAAAGATGTTAAGTAGAGGCCTATCGCGAGATAGGATGAGAAGGGGTGTTTTAGTCCGATGGACTCCTTCCCTTCTCATTCCATAATCCCCAGACCTAGTTAATCTTTGGTTTCTAAAAGATCAGTTTGCTTTTAAAAAAATGGTTTCTTGATTTTCCTTTAAAAAATTAATTTTTGAATTTGGATTTGAAAATTGTTTTAAAAGTTTTAAAAGTGGGCCCAAATGCCGGTATCCACAGCACTCCAAATTGAGGTTGTGATAAACCGTTGGAAAGGTAATGGAGTCTAATTTACATAAAAAAAATAGTTCGGAGATAGGTCAATTTGAAAAGTTTTGCGGTATTCACGATAAAAGCCGATTTGATCGCCTTTTTCACCTTCGAAAATTCACAATAAATTCGTTTTAAATCCAAAATTATGTGCGACATACCATTGGAAAGCTATTGACCTCCAGTATCTACGAAAAATATTTGAAAAATGATGCGGTGCTCCAGTTTCAAAGTCAACTTTTGGTCGAACTGGTCAAACTTGGGATTCCCGGGAAGTTCTGGAAACCTCTGGGAGCTCCCAGGAGCTGACGTTTTCGTTCAATTTTCTTTTAAAACTCATTTTAATACTTTCCACATGATTTAGAATGATCCTGGAACTTTTTGACGACTTCGGTCAAACTTGGTCAAACCTTGGTCAAATCGGTCAACGGGGACTTTCTGGGAACTTCCGAGACATCTGGGGGTCTGTGGGAGCCAACGATTTCATTCGGCCTTGCTTTAGAACTCATTTCATTGTTTTTTCTTATGACATAGCATGTTTTCAGAACATTTGGTCCGAATTCGGGAGCGTTCAGGCTTTCAGGGGTATTTTGGTCATTCTGAGCATTTTGAGAGATAGAACTAACTTCCAAGAGTCCTTTTTGAGTCTTTTCGATCATTGTGCACCACCAAGCTATGGGCCTCCTAAATCTGATAGCCGACAAAATGTGGTGTCTACAGTTTGCCCCTCTTTGGCATGAACTTGCGAGGCAACGCATGTCGCAAGTGAGTGCCAAAGCTTTGAAGAGACAGGTCTTTTTGGAGGCTATAGATTTAGGATAAAAAGCGTTGCGAAAGATGTAATGATAGAAAACATGATGCTGGGGCCAGGGTAGGTCGTGCTCTTCGTGAGCTGCCTACATATCCCAAGGGGAATCAGACCAGGACGTAGTTCGGGGCACAGAGGAACAAATCGCACATGCACAACTAGTCAGGCGAATGCTATGTTATAAAGATGATATGCAATGCATGGATGTGATATGAATTGCGTCCTGAGTCCTATCATGTTTAGTGTTTTGATCTTAGCATGAGCTGGTGCTGTAGGGTGTGTGCCACCCCGAGTGGACTTATGTTGTACTAGTGTTGAATCTAATGCAATGGTTGATCCTGATAAGGATGCCAAGGTGTTGAAGACTCTGGGTCTCGGGCAATCTTCTTAAATTACGGGAAGTGTGCTTCGCAAACCAATGTAATCGAACGTAGGGTCCCAGAGGACGACAACCAAAGGTGACCGAGGGATCTTGTGATAACCGATAAGTGCGAAAGCTATGATAATGGACAAAAGAGAAAGCTCATGATAATCAGGAGACACGGAGTCGTGGAACGACGGTGCTTCGTCTTCAAAATCTGGATACGGGCGATGTTCTGGTTGTTCCTGATGACCGATCTTTGGGAGTCGATTCTGCTTTTGCTACTTTCTACTGGGGATAGTGGGAACTAGTTTCCTTCCATTTCTGTCCTCGGGGGATGGCATAGGACTCTCAAAGAATCTCTCTTTTCTTGATCGGGAACCAGGACCCATCTCTGTATCTCTCACGGTTGATCAAATCTTCCGGCGCTCAATCCAAGAGGGCCGGTCGGGGCCTCCGAGAGCTGGTATCTTTCTGTTTCAGTCCTCAGGGGATGATATAGGACTCTCGGGGAATCTCTCTTAACTGTTTCCATCTCTAAATCTCCCACAGTTGATCAAATCTTTGCATTGGTCGGTCCAAAAAGCCGATTCGGGCCTTCAGGAGCTGATATCTTTCTGTTTCTATCCTCAGGGGATGATATAGGACTATCGGAGAATCTCTCTTAACTGTTTCTTGATCGGGAACCAGGACCCATCTCTAAATCTCTCACGGTTGATCAGATATTTGCATTGGTCGGTCTGAAAAACTGATTCAGGCCTTCGAGAGCTGACATCTTTCTGTTTCTGTCCTTAGGGGATGATGTAGGACTCTCGGAGAATCTCTCACGGTTGATCAGATCTTTGCATTGGTCGGTTCGAAAAGCCAATTCGGGCCTTCAGGAGTTGATATCTTTCTGGTTCTGTCCTCAGGGGATGATGTAGGACTCTCGAAGAATGTCTCTTAACTATTTCTTAATCAGGAACCAGGACCCATCTCTGAATCTCTCACGGTTGATCGGATCTTTGCATTGTCGGTTCGAAAAACCGATTCGGGCCTTCGAGAGCTGATATCTTTCTGTTTCCATCCTCAGGGGATGAACTGAATCTTCTGGTATTAAAATGAATCTACTGGGGATAAAGCCTCGTAAATCTTGACCAAAAGGGGCCACTGAGGCTAAATGGGATCACGAACGGGCTAAAACGGGTCAGAACCGGCCGAAATGGGCTGAAACGGAACAAAGCGGGCCCACGGGGAGCAGTGCCATGACGGCACTGGGCCACTGCCATGGTGGTAGTTGGCCAGTACCGCGGTGGCACTGGGTGGCCAGACTCCATGTGTGTATATCTCGGGGTTTTGGGCATTTCAAGCTCATTTTTGGCCATTTTGGGGTGCTTTTGGAGCCAAAATCCGTCAAAACGCAGCTTGTGCGTGCTCAGGTGAGTAATCTTTTCCCATGATTAGAAGTTTGATTGGTGTTTTGGTTTGTTCCATTTTTCAAGAAGAAAGTTTGGTTTTAGTCTTCCATTTTCTTGCAGATCCATGGCTTCGAGCTCAAGGAGACCGTCTAAGAAGGCCAAGGAATGAATGAAAGCTGAGAGCCAAACTCCGGACTTGATTTTACAGGACCCCCAATGTCATCTTTCGGCCGCGGCTCTAGCGAGCCTGGTATGTGAAACTTTTGATAGTTTAGGACTATTTTGTGCATTGTGCTGGTTGTATGAACTGTAGTGTGCATCTAGAGTTTGTTGCAAGCTTGTTTTGTGCTCGTATGTTGATTTTGTGAAGTTGGACTTGAATAGTGATTTTGTGCTCATTTTTTGTCATTTTTGACGTGTGTAGGTGTCGGTAGTGACATTGAAGGGCCATGGTAGCATTACTCATGCTTTTCTGTGGTACACCT
This sequence comes from Hydrangea macrophylla, assembly GCA_033977485.1. Lineage (NCBI taxonomy): Eukaryota > Viridiplantae > Streptophyta > Magnoliopsida > Cornales > Hydrangeaceae > Hydrangea > Hydrangea macrophylla. Next base: position 40,738,498 of record CM066990.1, read on the forward strand.
AACTCTCGCCTGCCGTAAAGAGAATGGTAGACGATGTCCGGTTTGGCGGCTTTGTCCGCCTAGTTTCAAAGAGTACCATCAATCTGGCGCATTTTTACGCTCTTGCTAAGAGATGGTGGGACACCACCAATACTTTCCACCTGCCATTTGGTGAGATGACTATGATGCCTTTTGATTTTTCCATGATCACCGGTTTGAGAGTTGGCGGGAAGCGCCTGATTCTGGACTACTTCTATGAGATTGATCCCAAGGCTGTCGAGATGTTGATTGGGGCTGTTCCTCCTAATCTGGAGAGGCACTGGTTCCCTTGTGGCTGGCTTTACCGGGCTAATGGCAGAGGGAATCACAACCTGAATAATTCTCAACTTTTCAGGGTATTTCTTCTGTGTATACTTGGTTGCTCAATCTTTGCGACATGGAATGACTGGGTGAGCTTGAGGCTTCTTTCTTGTCTGGCGACCATTAGTGAGATCCCCTCTTATGACTGGGGCGGTGCTGCCCTGGCCCACCTTTACAAGCATATGGGTGAAGTTTCCTGGGGTGATGTCAAATCGACGGGGGGATTCTGGCGAGCTTGGGAGGTATGTACTATAACCTCTTTTAACTTCTGGCTTTTTGATTTTCGTACTTCTTGCCTTTTTGATTTTTCCTTTGTCTGTACAGCTTTGGAGCTTTGAGTACCTGAAGATGTTGGCTCCTTCCCCTGTTAATGAATCAGGTGAAGATTTGGACGGCATGGCTCCTATGCCTTTATTCCCCCGGGGCTTGAGATGGCGGAGGGATGTTGGCGGGGTAAAGAGCGGGGCTCATCGAATTATTTTCCTCAGAAACTTCTTATCTGGGCTGACAGCTGCTAGCGTTGATTGGACGCCTTGGGAGTGCGTTGCCTATGCTGCCCCAGAGGAGATACAGGCGGTCAGGCCTCTTTCCTCTTGCCGACTTCTGATGGAAAGTACCTAAAGCAGGCAATGGTTCCTTGGAGAGCGAGTGTCTCGGCAGGTGGTTGGCAGTCCGAGGAATCGCGTCCGTCATAATCCTCTTGTGATGGATGTTGATGACCTTTCTGGTGATGCTTTGCTGGCGGCCTTAGCTGGTACTGATGTTTGGGATCACTTTCTCTCTGAGACCGGCTATGATGCTTACCGTGGCCGCTTCCTGATGCCCAACTTCCCACTTCTGGATGTGAGTTTCTTTTACGTTTTTGTCTCTATCCGTTGCCTATGTTTTTTACTCATCTCTTCCCTAACTTGCTTTGTGCCTATAGCTTCGCGAGATATACAGGAGACAGGTTCCCCCAGTTTTTGATCCTATCCCTCCTTGGGATTGGACCATTAATGTTTTGGGTGTAGATGGCTCTCCCCAGGTTATGGAGGTGTCGCGGGTCATATGTGGGTATACTACCCAACCAGTAGGCATCATCAACGTCCCTTGGAGTTATATTGAGGAGGGCCACGCCTTGGCAGCTAGCTTACGATCTTTGGTCCTCACGCGAGACCATCGGGTATGCGGCAGTTTGCCACCAGTCAGATGGCGTCTTTGGTAAGTTTTTGACTCGACTTCGTTTTTGTACTTTATGTTGTTTCTCTACTGATTGCTTTCATTTTATTTATGTGTACAGTATCGTGGGGGTGGTGCTGGCTCATCAAGGACCGGGATGAGGTGCAGAGGTGGCAGGGGGAGGCCGTCGTCGACGTATACTCCGGGTGGCCTGACAGAGGACGAAGAAGAGGAAGACTGAGACCTCCTAAGCGGGGATTTTGTTTTATCTCCATTTCATGTTTTTAATTGGGTTGTACTAGTGAATAATGTGACTGTTGGACAATGTGTAAGACGATGTATAGGATGATGTGTAGGATGATGTGTAGGATGAGTTATCACCCTTGACAGCATATTATGATGTTTTGCCTTTTGAGCCGGATAGTTTCTGGTTTGAAGGCGCAGTTGTGTGCTTGCTTTGGTGGGTGTTTGTACATTGTGATTCTGTGATTGTTGATGTTACTGTAATGAGCAGCCTTATGATAGTGAGTGTGTTTGCCTTGCAGGTGGGACAGTCCGTGAAACGGGGAGGTGCTACCGAAATTTTGAATTTTGCTAGAGCCGCGACAGAAAATATGGCATTGTATGATCCCGCTCAACTCACAGCTTGGCTAAACATCACGGATGGTGTGGAGAGGAACAACCTCTTCAGCTATTGTCTGACTGAGCTATTCTCTCTTCGCCAGATGGCTCTGAACACTGAGTTCATGCGTGCCGCTATTGTCCACTGGGACCCAATGAACCATGTCTTCACTTTCAACGGCCTGGAGATATGTCCCCTGTTTGAGGAGTTCTGTGCTATCCTTGGCTTCGATTCTGACTCTGACCTTATTATCCCTTCTACTGATACCCCCAGTCCCACGCGAGGCTTAGCTGAATACCTGAACTATTCTACTACTATTTCTCGTCGGCTAATTCATGGTGAGGTTCTTGACATTGCTTCCATCATCACCCGGTATGCTAGTCCTGAGAATCCTAGCGTATATGATTCTACCTGCGGGGCCGCTCTGATATTTTGCATGACTTCGTACTTTCTGTTCTCGAGTGCTTCCATCAACTTGGTGCACTTGTGCCTTGGGCTGAAACTTAGCAGGAATCCCATGGCCATGGTTCTGGCTAAAACCCTGAATGGTTTGGATCGCGCTTTCAATCAAGGAGCGCTTCTTCTTTCTGGGGCGCCTTTGGTGTTACAGGCTTGGCTCTATGAGCGCCTTCAATTATGGACAGGTAATGTGCCACTGGTTTATTTCTGCAGGGTTGTGCTTCATCCTCATTACACTGCTGCCGATTGGGTTGGCATGATGGGTGCTTTATCTGAGGCCGACAATTGCTGGATCGTGAGGCGTTGGTGCCTTCATGCTGTGACTACTAGTCTCGGGGATTACCAAAGAGTGTGGCTGATGGGCCTGAGAGAGACTTCTTTCTATCATCCTCATTGATTGGCCAGACAGTACGAGCGAGTTCAAGAGCTCCCCCGGAGGTTTACTAAGAGGGTCTTTGCTTTCAAAGTCAAAGCCACTACTATTGCTGCTTTCATCAGGGGCTGGGCCCGTCGAGCAAGAGCCTATTTCTAGAGACCTTTGAAGAAATAAAAGACACAAAATAAAACCAGACTTGACTAATTCTGCTTCTTTCCTCTAAGTGTCTTTGATATTTGGGATTGCTTTCTGAAAGAACTTTTTGTATTTTCATTTATCCTTGCTTATGTAATATTCGAAGTTTGTTTATCAGCGAACCTTGGTTACTTGGAGAACCTTATTTTATGCATTTGGCTTTCTGAAAACATTCGTAGTATGATTTTAATCAGATGTTTGCTTTTGGTACTTGTTAGGGTATGCTAGGACGATTAGAGGCAAACAAGGCAGGTGGCCGAAGTTTGCCCCTAGTTTGGGATATGTATGGTTGTGAGGTAAATGAGGTAGATGACCGACGTTTGCCCCTAGTTTAGAAGAGGTTCAGGCAAACGAGTGTGGATACCGGGCTTCCGCCTCTTTTTTTGTTTTGTTTTGAAAACTTGATTTGGATCAAAGAAAGAAAATGGTCTGTTGAAAACAGATACAGAGTCGCCACTTGGTCTTTAAGGAACCAAGAAACCTAATTTTGACTCACCCAAGCGGATAAGGGCACCGGCCCTTCATAACCAAAGAACTTGGTTCGGGGTTTTGGTACGAGAGAGGAAGGAGCCTTTGTCACGACTAAAACACCCTCAACTCGCCCCGTCTTTCGACGGGCCTCAATTAGCATCCAAATAATCATCTTATACTATGTATGGTTCGACAAATAATACTATGATAGTATATTACATCACATAAGAAAATTTGAAATGGAAGATCAAAGGATAAAATATCATTCATAAGATCTAAGTCAAATATCATGCAATGTAAAGTGAAAAATCACACAAATAAACCTAGGAAAAATCGTTTAATCATGTATCAAGTGATTAAGTTTCCTTAATTTAAAGGGGACATGAATTGTTCTTGAAACAAATAAACAAAGAAATCAAAATATGCTTAACAAGCTAGTATGATGCATGTTATTCTTTGAGAAAAGAAAATCTCTCAATCCCCAGGACGGATGAGAAAGGATGATTAGATCGGGGGAAGCATGAACGTGTGATCATGATCATTCCTTATAATCTTCTTAGATTAGGAGTTACAAAAACCCCAAATCTTTGCATGGATGCAATGTATGTATCTAAAATGTGCCAAGGTTGTAGTGTGCTTTGGGTACATGGATTCCCAGAGTTACTTAGAAGTCTAAAATGTGTATGAATGAATGAATAAAATTAACATGGGATATGTACAAATGTAGTATGAACTACTTCCTAAGATATAAACTGATTTGGAATGCATATGAGTATCAAATCAAAGAATGAAAGTTGAAATGTGCTTGCTGTGAATAGTGGACAGAACAGTAGCATGATCTTTTGGAATTTGAAAAGAGGGGTTAGGAATGTTTTCAATGCATGATTGTTTATGGAGATGTTCCTTATTGTGTCTAGAACACAACCCAAAAGGCCAATCTTAAATAGCTATCACAGATTGAGAGAAATCATATAAACAATGAAGGTCACTCAGAAACAGAGTCCGTACCGTTGACTGAAATGTTGAAAAATCTTAGAAAATGAAAACTAATGATCTAGAGGCCCATTTTATATAGAAAGTTCTCTAAGACATTTAAGTTTAAGGGAAAAATAAGTGAGGACCACCCCTTTTGGAAAGGTTTTCTGTAAAACAAGTTAGAAGTGGCCCTAGCTGCTGTGACAGAAAAGGCAGAATGTCTGGAAGGAATGTTGGGATCGAAATGGACCATTTCCAAGTACTTCCAAGTCAAACCAAAAATCGTGAGTGTTCTCCAATGAGTTAGGAAGACTTTCCAAGTGGCCTTGCATCCATATGTTGAGTATTGAGTCCTAGGAAAATCTTTGAACTCAACTCACTCACTGTTTTGATTCATTATTTTGAAGATTTTGGGGAAAATAAGGTTTTGTTTCTTGAAACCAAAATGAGAAGGATTGAGAGGGGTTTTGAAATAGATGTTTTGAAAACATATTTTTAATACTCAATAAGGATTATAGCCACTTAAAATGCCAACATCAAACTCATCATCAAGAACCTCCAAGATTGTTGGAGTGATTTATTTTTATTTTGAACATAACTTCAATACATTCCAAGAATACCTTGGAAGTATTGAGGTTATGGTCATCATCTATCAAACATGTTTTTGAGGTCAAGAGCTACTATCCATAAGGATTCACTCATCCCAAACTTCATGTCATCACTTAGATGATGATGAACTAGTAAGAAAATAAAGAAAATCAAAAAAAGAAATGAGATAAGAAGAGATGAACAATAAATAAACAAGCAAGTAGATGATGATCCATAGATGATATTCATGAAGCATGAGACTTGTAGATTGGTGTTTCACTCATATGTAATGACACTAGACATGGAAGAAGCTCCCACTCTCTTAAATGCTCACTAAAATGGTGGTTGGGAGTATTGAATGTTGAAGTAAATGAGAGTAATGAAGTAGAAAACAAAGCTTAGAACTCACTTTTGTTTTGAAAAATCAAAGAAGGAAGCTTCTTTCTCTCTATTCTAACCTTATCTCTACAACTTTCTCTCCCAAACTTTTCCTAAACTTTCATTTCACTCCCCCAAAATGAAGAGTAATGGGGTGTTTATATATGCCAACTTGGGGTGGTTTTGGGATTTAGAAAGTATTCCCATTGGCTCCAAATATCTGAAATCATAAAACTATGTCGTTTTGGCTTTTAATTAATCAAAATGGGACCACAAAACAAATTACAAAAATACACTACTCTGGAGGGGAGTGCCGCGGCGGCACTGGGCCAGTACCGCGGCGGCACTGCTCCTCCTTCGTCCAGATAATGTTGTTTATGCCCCCTGAAGTTCCGGTATTCGCGAAAAGGCCCTATTTCGTCCGAAATTCACAGAAAATGTATACGAACTCCAAATTGAGGTTGTGATATACCGTTGGAAAGGTAATGGAGTCTACTTTATATAAAAAATAGTTCGGGGATAGGTCACTTTGAAAAGTTTTGCGGTATTCGCGATAAAAGTCGATTTGACCGCATTTTTTGCCTTAGAAAAATCATAATAAATTCGTTTTAAATCCAGAAATTATGTGCGATATACCGTTGGTAAGCTATTGACCTCTAGTATCCACGAAAAATGTTTGAAAATTGTTTTGGTGCCCCGGTTCCAAAGTCAAATTATGGTCAAACCTGGGATTCCCGGGAAGTTCTGGAAACCTCCGGGAGTCCCCGGGAGCTGATGTTTTCGCTCGATTTTCTTTTGGAACTTGTTTTAACACTTTTCTCATGATTTAAAATGATTCAGGTGAATTCGGATGATTTTGGTCAAACTTGGTCAAACTTGGTCAAACCTGGTCAAACCTTGGTCAAACCTAGTCAAACCTTGGTCAAACCGGTCAACGGGGACTTTCCGGGAACTTCCGGGACTTTCGGGGGTCTCTGGGAGCTGACGATTTCATTTGATTTTTCTTAAAAACTCATTTTATCACTTTTCTTGCGACGTAACATGTTTTCAGAACTTTGGGGCCAAATCTGGGAGTTTCTGGGCTTTTAGGGGCATTTTGGTCATTCTGAGCATTCTGAGATATAGAGCTGACTTCTAAGAGTCCTTTTGAGTCATTTTCGATCATTGTGAACCACCAAGCTATGGATCTCCTAAATCTGATAGCCGACAAAATGGGGTGTCTACAGTTTGCCCCTCTTTGGCATGAACTTGCGAGGCAACGCATGTCGCAAGCGAGTGCCAAAGCTTTGAAGAGACAGGACTTTTTGGAGGTTATAGATTTAGGATAAAAAAAAGCGTTGCAAAAGACGCAATGATGCTGAGGTCAGTGCTGGTCACGCTCTGCGTGAGCTGCCTACGTATCCCAAGGGGAATCAGACCAGGACGTAGTTCAGGGCACAAAGGAACCAATCGCACATGCACATACACAACAATCAGGCGGATGCTTATGCTAAAAGAGTGATATGCAATGCATGGATGTGATATGAATTATGTCATGACTCCTATCATGTCTAGTGTTATGATTCTAGTATGAGCAGGTACTGTGGGGTGTGCCACTCCGAGTGGGCTGGTGTTATGCTAATGTTTGTGACTGTGATGACTCGGATAAGGACATCAAGGTTTAGAAGACTCTGGGTCTAGGGGCAAACTTCTGGAATTTGGGAAGTGTGCTTTGTAAGTAAAACGGATCAGACGCGGGGTCCTCAAGGATGATAACTAAAGATAGCTGACAGTTTGAGGAAACCAGAGTGAGAAAGCTCAGGAGCGACAAGTGAGAAAGCTCATAATAAGTGAAGAAGCTCATGATCTTGGATAAAGGAGTGAGGAAGCTCACGATAAGTGAGAAAGCTCACGATAAGTGATAGGCAAGGAAGCTCACAATAATCAATAGGCAGGTGAGGGGGACTCATGATTTTGGACAAATGAGTGAGGAAGCTCACAATAAGTGAGGAGCTCACGATAATTGACATGTGAGAAAGCTCACGATGAGTGAGGAAGCTCACGAGAATTGAGCGGTGAGGAAGCTCATGATCTTGGATAAAGGAGTGAGGAAGCTCACGATAAGTGAGAAAGCTCATGATAAGTGACAGGCAAGGAAGCTCACAATAATTAATAGGTAGGTGAGGGGGACTCATGATTTTGGACAAATGAGTGAGGAAGCTCACAATAAGTGAGGAGCTCATGATAATTGACATGTGAGAAAGCTCACGATGAGTGAGGAAGCTCACGAGAATTGAGCGGTAAGGAAGCTCATGATTTTGGACAGAGGAGTGAGGAAGCTCACAACAAGTGAGGAAACTTATAATTTTAGATGAAGGAGTGAGGAAGCTCACGATAGTTGAGTTGGTGAGGAAGCTCTTGATATTTGTTTGGTGAGGAAGCTCATGATTTTGGATAGAGGAGTAAGGAAGCTCACGATAGTTGAGTTGGTGAAGAAGCTCATGATACTTGTTTGGACACGGATCCTTGAATTGTGAATAGACAGTGCTTGCCCTGGGAATCGGGGTGATTTGACTGCTGGTGATGTTTTCAATTGCTGGCCGATCCATATGATGACAAAGTTTGGAGAATTGGTTCGGACATCTGTTATCTTCTGCTAGAGATGGTAAGGGACTCTCTGAGAATCTCTCTAAAATGATTGATAGATGTGGAAGTTCTACCCTAACCTAAAGGGTTTATAATGAAAGATTTGCCTCAATCTGGAGGGTTGGTGACGAAGGATTTGCCTCAATCTAGAGGGCTGGTGATGAAGGATTTACCTCAATCTAGAGGGCTGACGATGAAGGATTTGCCTCAATCTAAAGGGCTAGTGATGAAGGATTTGCCTCAATCTAGAGGGCTGATCTAGAGGGCGGATGATGAAGGGTTTGCCTCAATCTAGAGGGCAGATGATGAAGGATTTGCCTTAATCTAGAGGGCTGGTGATGAGGGATTTGCCTCAATCTAGAGGGCTGGTGATGAAGGATTTACATCAATCTAGAGGGCTGATGAAGAAGGATTTGCCTCAATCTAGAGGGCTGGTGATGAAGGATTTGCCTCAATCTAGAGGGCTGATGAAGAAGGATTTGCCTCAATCTAGAGGGCGGATGAAGAAGGATTTGCCTCAATCTAGAGGGCGGATGGTGAAGGGTTTGCCTCAATCTAGAGGGCTGATGAAGAAGGATTTGCCTCAATCTAGAGGGCGGATGATGAAGGGTTTGCCTCAATCTAGAGGGCTGATGAAGAAGGATTTGCCAATCTAGAGGGCTGGTGATGAAGGATTTGCCTCAATCTAGAGGGCTGATGAAGAAGGATTTGCCTCAATCTAGAGGGCGGATGAAGAAGGATTTGCCTCAATCTAGAGGGCGGATGGTGAAGGGTTTGCCTCAATCTAGAGGGCTGATGAAGAAGGATTTGCCTCAATCTAGAGGGCGGATGATGAAGGGTTTGCCTCAATCTAGAGGGCTGGTGATGAAGGATTTACCTCAATCTAGAGGGCCGATGAAGAAGGATTTGCCTCAATCTAGAGGGCGGATGATGAAGGGTTTGCCTCAATCTAGAGGGCAGATGATGAAGGTTTTGCCTTAATCTAGAGGGCGGATGATGAAGGGTTTGCCTCAATCTAGAGGGCTGATGAAGAAGGATTTGCCTCAATCTAGAGGGCTGGTGATGAAGGATTTGCCTCAATCTAGAGGGCTGATGAAGAAGGATTTGCCTCAATCTAGAGGGCGGATGAAGAAGGATTTGCCTCAATCTAGAGGGCGGATGGTGAAGGGTTTGCCTCAATCTAGAGGACTGATGAAGAAGGATTTGCCTCAATCTAGAGGGCGGATGATGAAGGGTTTGCCTCAATCTAGAGGGCTGGTGATGAAGGATTTGCCTCAATCTAGAGGGCTGGTGATGAAGGATTTACCTCAATCTAGAGGGCCGATGAAGAAGGATTTGCCTCAATCTAGAGGGCGGATGATGAAGGGTTTGCCTCAATCTAGAGGGCAGATGATGAAGGTTTTGCCTTAATCTAGAGGGCGGATGATGAAGGGTTTGCCTCAATCTAGAGGGCAGATGATGAAGGAGCCTCAATCTAGAGGACTGGTGAAGAAGGATTTGCCTCAATCTAGAGGGCTGGTGATGAAGGATTTGCCTCAATCTAGAGGGCTGATCTAGAGGGCGGATGATGAAGGGTTTGCCTCAATCTAGAGGGCAGATGATGAAGGTTTTGCCTTAATCTAGAGGGCTGGTGATGAAGGATTTGCCTCAATCTAGAGGGCTGGTGATGAAGGATTTGCCTCAATCTAGAGGGCTGGTGATGAAGGATTTACCTCAATCTAGAGGGCTGATGAAGAAGGATTTGCCTCAATCTAGAGGGCTGGTGATGAAGGATTTGCCTCAATCTGGAGGGCTGATGAAGAAGGATTTGCCTCAATCTAGAGGGCGGATGAAGAAGGATTTGCCTCAATCTAGAGGGCGGAAGGTGAAGGGTTTGCCTCAATCTAGAGGGCTGATGAAGAAGGATTTGCCTCAATCTAGAGGGCGGATGATGAAGGGTTTGCCTCAATCTAGAGGGCTGATGAAGAAGGATTTGCCAATCTAGAGGGCTGGTGATGAAGGATTTGCCTCAATCTAGAGGGCTGATGAAGAAGGATTTGCCTCAATCTAGAGGGCGGATGAAGAAGGATTTGCCTCAATCTAGAGGGCGGATGGTGAAGGGTTTGCCTCAATCTAGAGGGCTGATGAAGAAGGATTTGCCTCAATCTAGAGGGCGGATGATGAAGGGTTTGCCTCAATCTAGAGGGCTGGTGATGAAGGATTTGCCTCAATCTAGAGGGCTGGTGATGAAGGATTTACCTCAATCTAGAGGGCCGATGAAGAAGGATTTGCCTCAATCTAGAGGGCGGATGATGAAGGGTTTGCCTCAATCTAGAGGGCAGATGATGAAGGTTTTGCCTTAATCTAGAGGGCGGATGATGAAGGGTTTGCCTCAATCTAGAGGGCTGATGAAGAAGGATTTGCCTCAATCTAGAGGGCTGGTGATGAAGGATTTGCCTCAATCTAGAGGGCTGATGAAGAAGGATTTGCCTCAATCTAGAGGGCGGATGAAGAAGGATTTGCCTCAATCTAGAGGGCGGATGGTGAAGGGTTTGCCTCAATCTAGAGGGCTGATGAAGAAGGATTTGCCTCAATCTAGAGGGCGGATGATGAAGGGTTTGCCTCAATCTAGAGGGCTGGTGATGAAGGATTTGCCTTAATCTAGAGGGCGGATGATGAAGGGTTTGCCTCAATCTAGAGGGCTGATGAAGAAGGATTTGCCTCAATCTAGAGGGCTGGTGATGAAGGATTTGCCTCAATCTAGAGGGCTGATGAAGAAGGATTTGCCTCAATCTAGAGGGCGGATGAAGAAGGATTTGCCTCAATCTAGAGGGCGGATGGTGAAGGGTTTGCCTCAATCTAGAGGGCCGATGAAGAAGGATTTACCTCAATCTAGAGGGCGGATGATGAAGGGTTTGCCTCAATCTAGAGGGCAGATGATGAAGGTTTTGCCTTAATCTAGAGGGCGGATGATGAAGGGTTTGCCTCAATCTAGAGGGCTGATGAAGAAGGATTTGCCTCAATCTAGAGGTCTGGTGATGAAGAATTTGCCTCAATCTAGAGGGCTGATGAAGAAGGATTTGCCTCAATCTAGAGGGCGGATGAAGAAGGATTTGCCTCAATCTAGAGGGCGGATGGTGAAGGGTTTGCCTCAATCTAGAGGGCTGATGAAGAAGGATTTGCCTCAATCTAGAGGGCGGATGATGAAGGGTTTGCCTCAATCTAGAGGGCTGGTGATGAAGGATTTGCCTCAATCTAGAGGGCTGGTGATGAAGGATTTACCTCAATCTAGAGGGCTGATGAAGAAGGATTTGCCTCAATCTAGAGGGCGGATGATGAAGGGTTTGCCTCAATCTAGAGGGCAGATGATGAAGGTTTTGCCTTAATCTAGAGGGCGGATGATGAAGGGTTTGCCTCAATCTAGAGGGCAGATGATGAAGGATTTGCCTCAATCTAGAGGGCTGGTGAAGAAGTATTTGCCTCAATCTAGAGGGCTGGTGATGAAGGATTTGCCTCAATCTAGAGGGCGGATGATGAAGGTTTTGCCTCAATCTAGAGGGCAGATGATGAAGGATTTGCCTCAATCTAGAGGGCTGGTGAAGAAGGATTTGCCTCAATCTAGAGGGCTGGTGATGAAGGATTTACCTCAATCTAGAGGGCTGACGATGAACAAATCATGATGACGAGTCGACAGTGAACTACTGTGACTGTCCTAGATTGAACTGACGACGTACTAATCGAGAAGGTGAGTCGACAGTGAACTACTGTGACTGTCCTAGATTGAACTGACGATGTACTAATCGAGAAGGCGAGTCGACAGTGAACTACTGTGACTGTCCTAGATTGAACTGACGATGTACGAATCGAGAAGGCGAGTCGACAGTGAACTACTGTGACTGTCCTAGATTGAACTGACGATGTACTAATCGAGAAGGCGAGTCGACAGTGAACTACTGTGACTGTCCTAGATTGAACTGACGATGTACGAATCGAGAAGACGAGTCGACAGTGAACTACTGTGACTGTCGTGGATTGAACCGGCGATGTACTAATCGAGAAGGCGAGTCAACAGTGAACTACTGTGACTGTCCTAGATTGAACTGACGATGTACTAATCGAGAAGGCGAGTCAACAGTGAACTACTGTGACTGTCCTAGATTGAACTGACGATGTACGAATCGAGAAGACGAGTCGACAGTGAACTACTGTGACTGTCGTGGATTGAATCAATGGTTGGACTAACCTTGATTAGAAGAACTGTTGAATTGATATGCCTACTGGGGATTGCATCTGCTTGAGGGGGTGAAGTGACTCTGCTAGGATGAATGTGGTTTCTTCTGTGGTCTTGAATGAGATGGGCCACTGGAATGGATAATGTACTCTGCTAGGAAGAAGGAAATACTCCCGTTGAATGGGAGTCAAGGTATCATTCTATTTGTGATGAGGGATACGGAGATGGTCTGCGGCAGTTAAGGTTTTGATATTGAAAGAGGAGGGTGATCAACAACCACTCATGGACTTATGTTGAATAAATGAAAGAAGATCATCAACAGCCACTCATGGACTTATGTTGCTAGGATGAAAGAAGATCATCAACAGCCACTCATGGACTTATGTTGCATGAAGAAAGATGAAAGATCAACAGCCACTCATGGACTTATGTTGCTAGGAGAAAGGAAGATCATCAACAGCCACTCATGGACTTATGTTGCATGAAGAAATATGAAAGATCAACAGTCACTCATGGACTTATGTTGCTTGGAGAAAGGAAGATCATCAACAGCCACTCATGGACTTATGTTGCATGAAAGATGAAAGATCAACAGCCACTCATGGACTTATGTTGCTTGGAGAAAGGAAGATCATCAACAGCCACTCATGGACTTATGTTGCATGAAAGATCAACAGCCACTCATGGACTTATGTTGCTAGGAGAAAGGAAGATCATCAACAGCCGCTTATGGACTTATGTTGCATGAAAGATCAACAGCCACTCATGGACTTATGTTGCATGAGCGAAGGAAGACAGTCAACAGCCACTCATGGCCTTACGTTGCGTGGATGAAGGAAGATCATCAACGGCCACTCATGGACTTATGTTGCATGAAAGATCAACAGCCACTCATGGACTTATGTTGCATGAAAGATCAACAGCCACTCATGGACTTATGTTGCATGAGCGAAGGAAGACAGTCAACAGCCACTCATGGCCTTACGTTGCGTGGATGAAGGAAGATCATCAATGGCCACTCATGGACTTATGTTGCATGAAAAATGATCATCAACAGCCACTCATGGACTTATGTTGCATGAACGAAGATGGTTAACTTTTGATGGTTTGGAAAGGGATGAAATTATCCCCAAGTTTTGACGCTTCTCACGCTGACGCCTTGACTGGTGCAGAAATAGTGTTTGGTACTCCTGCTTGCATTGTCATTGGAATGCTCTTTATAGCTTGATTTGAAAAATTCATTATTTGTCACTATTGACTTACACATTTGAGACTACGACAGACTCTTTTTCTGAAAAAGACTATGACAGACTCAAAAACTGACAGACACCGACGCGCGAAGGCGACACATTCGACACTGAAATGAAACAAGCTCGTCTTGTCAAAACTTGATGTGCTTTTGTCATAAAAGATGTACCATTTCTCTTTTGGTGTTCACCCCTCATCTTAACATGGTAGCACTTTGCTGATAAATTTGATTTTTGAAAATTCCTCCCTAGTGATCTAGTCAATTTTCTACTTCTCTCAAGAAGTACTTTGAATTAGTGCCTTAGCTTTTAGAGTAAAAGATGCTCTATTTCAAAATTTTCAAAACCACTTGGTAACTTGAAAACTCGCCCTCGATGTGAAGGGATTGCGTTAGGCAAACGGAGTTTGCCCCTAGTTTGAGGTGTACAAAGTGGGATTCATAAGCAAACGAGGTAGGTGACCAAAGTTTGCCCCTAGTTTGGATGATGGTTTATTTGGAGGTTTTGGGCAAACGAGGTAGGTGACCGAAGTTTGCCCCTTGTATGAAGGGTAGATAGTAAAAGTCAGGCAAACGAGGCGGATAGCCGAAGTTTGCCCCTAGTGTGGAAGGTGATTTTCTGGCTTGAGGCAAGGACCGTGACTTTAATCTCTCAAATGCTCATAACTTTTGCCTAGGCACCAGTGAGGTGACCTACCGAGCTCTTTTCTCTCTTCTGTTATTGCTCACCTTGGATTTAGCTATAATTTTTGCCTAGGCGTTCTTTCAAATTTTCGACCTAGTGAGCCATCCTTCTTTTCTTTTTGAAAGTCTGCCTACGTACCCCCGAGCGGGGATCAGGTCCAACGTAGTTCGGGCCATGGTTGGAAAGAAGTGGGTTGATTTTTAGGTAGGTGGGGTGACCGAACCGTTGTGGTTGCCTACGTATCCCCGAGTGGGAATCAGGTCGAGCGTAGTTCAAGGCAAGGCTTTGAAAGAAATTGATTTGATTATGATGGTGTTGACCGAACCGATGTGGTTGCCTACGTATCCCCGAGTGGGAATCAGGTCGAGCGTAGTTCAAGACAAGGCTTGAAATAAGGGGTTTGAGGTATGAGAGTTTTTCAAACCAATCGTCAAAGAAATTCAAACTTGAGCCACTTGTGGAAGCTTTGAATAAAAGGATTCAGTTTCAATCTCCCTTTCTTTTCTTTTTCTTTTTCTTTTTGTTTTGTTTTGAGGATTGATCCTTTTCACTTTCGCCTAGCCAGTCAATTTTGCTTTTTAATGTAGTCGATTCTTATGAGATCTTTCAATCGCAATCTCAGAATTCCAGAATGTGCATGTCAGCTCTCGGAATTTATTTGTGGTCATTCCGTGCCTTTTGAAATGTGATCTTGGCACGTTCTTGTGGACACGCGGAATCGGACCACTTCTCTCTTGTTTGAGATTGTTTTTGAAACTTGATTTGAATCAAAGAAAGAAAATGAAAGGTCTGTTGAAAACAAATACAGAGTCGCCACTTGGTCTTTAAGGAACCAAGAAACCTAATTTTGACTCACTCAAGCGGATAAGGGCACCGGCCCTTCATAACCAAAGAACTTGGTTCGGGGTTTTGGTACGAGAGAGGAAGGAGCCTTTGTCGCGACTAAAACACCCTCAACTCGCCCCGTCTTTCGACGGGCCTCAATTAGCATCCAAATAATCATCTTATACTATGTATGGTTCGACAAATAATACTATGATAGTATATTACATCACATAAGAAAATTGAAATGGAAGATCAAAAGATAAAATATCATTCATAAGATCTAAGTCAAATGTCATGCAATGTAAAGTAAAAGATCACACAAATAAACCTAGGAAAAGTCGTCTAATCATGTATCAAGTAATTAAGTTTCCTTAATCTAGAGGGGACATGAATTGTTCTTGGAACAAATAAACAAAGAAATCAAAGTATGCTTAGCAAGCTAAAATGATGCATGTTTAATTTTGAGAAAAGAAGATTTCTCAATCCCCGGGACGGATGAGAAAGGATGATTAGATCGAGGGGAAGCATGAACGTGTGATCAAGTTCATTCCTTATAATCTTCTTAGATTAAGAGTTACAAAAACCCCAAATCTTGCATGAATGCATTGTATGTATCTAAAAATGTGCAAAGGTTGTAGTGTGTTTTGTGTACATGGATTTCTAAAATGACTTAGGAGTTTAAAATATGTATGAATGAATGGATTAAATCAACATGGGATGTATACAAATGTAGTATGAACTACTTTCTAAGATATGAGCTAATTTGGAATGCATATAAGCATTAAATCAAAGAATGAAAGTTAAGGTATGCTTGCTGTGAATAGTGGACAGAACAGTAGCATCATCTTTGGAAATTTGAAAAGAGGGGTTAGGAATGTTTTCAATGCATGATTTTTTATGGAGATGTTCCTTATTGTGTCTAGAATACAACCCAAAAGGCCAATCTTGAATAGCTATCACAGATTGAGAGAAAACATATAAACAACACAGCTCACTCAGAAACAGAGTTCGTACTGTTGACTGAAATGTTAGAAAATCTTAGAAAATGAAAAAGAATGATCTGGAAACCCATTTTATACAGAAAGTTTCCTAAGACATTGAATTTTAAGGGAAAAATAAGTTAGGACCATCCCTTTTGGAAAAGTTTTCTGGAAAAGAGGTCGTAAGTTGACCTAGCTGCTGTGACAGCAAAAACAGAATGTTTGGAAGGAATGTTGGGACCCAAATGGACCATTTCCAAGTACTTCCAAGTCAAACCAAAAATCATGGGTGTTCTCCAATGAGTTGGGAAGACTTTCCAAGTGGCCTTGCATTCATATGTTGAGTATTGAGTTCTAGAGAAATTTTTGAACTCAACTCACTCACTGTTTTGACTCATTATTTTGAAGATTTTGGAGAAAACAAAGTTTTGTTTCTTGAAATCAAATGAGAGGGATTGAGAGGGGTTTTGAAATAGATGTTTTGAAAACATGTTTTCAATATTCAATAAGGATTATAGCCACTTAGAATACCTACATCAAACTCATCATTAAGAACCTCCAAGATTGTTGGAGAGATTTATTTTATTTTTGAACATAACTTCAATACATTCCAAGAATACCTTGGAAGTATTGAGGTTATGATCATCATCTATCAAACATGTTTTTGAGGTCAAGAGCTACTATCCATAAGGATTCACTCACCCCAAACTTCATGTTATCACTTAGATGTTGATGAACTAGTAAGTAAATAAAGAAAATCAAAAAGAAATGGGATAAGAAGAGATGAACAATAAATAAACAAGCAAGTAGATAATGATCAATAGATGATATTCATGAAGCATGAGACTTGTAGATTGGTGTTTCACTCATATGTAATGACACTAGACATGGAAGAAGCTTCCATTCTCTTAAATGCTCACTAAAATGGTGGTTGTGAGTATTGAATGTTGAAGTAAATGGAAGTAATGAAGTAAAAACAAAGTTAGAACTCACTTTTGTTTTGAAAATCAAAGAAGAAAGCTTCTTTTCTCTCTACTCTAACCTTATCTCTACAACTTTCTCTCCCAAACTTTTCCAAAACTCACATTTGACTCCCCTAAAATGAGGAGTAATGGGGTGTTTATATAGGCCAACTTGGGGTGTTTTTGGGATTTAGAAAGTACTTCCATTGGCTCCAAACATTTGAAATCATAAAACTATGTCGTTTTGGCTTTTAATTAATCAAAATGGGACCACAAAACTTAATTACAAAAAACACTGTTCTGGAGGAGAGTGCCGCGGCAGCACTGGGCCAGTACCACGGCGGCAGTGGGCCAGTGCCGCGGCGGCAGTGCTCCTCCCTCTTCCAGATAATGTTGTTTAGGCCCCCTGAAGTCCCGGTATTCGCGAATAGGCCCTATTTCGTCCGAAATTCACAGAAAATGCATACGAACTCCAAATTGAGGTTGTGATATACCGTTGGAAAGGTAATGGAGTCTACTTTGCATAACAAATAGTTCGGGGATAGTTCACTTTGAAAAGTTTTGCGGTATTCGTGATAAAAGCCGATTTGATCGCCTTTTTCACCTTCGGAAATTCATAATAAATTCGTTTTAAATCCAGAAATTATGTACGATATACCGTTGGCAAGCTAATGACCTCTAGTATCCATGAAAAATATTTAAAAATTGTTTTGGTGCCCCGATTCCAAAGTCAAATTCTGGTCATACTGGTCAAACCTGGGATTCCCGGGAAGTTCTGGAAACCTCCGGGAGTTCCCGGGAGCTGATGTTTTCGCTCGATTTCCTTTTGGAACTTGTTTTAACACTTTTCCCATGATTTAAAATGATTTTGGTGAATTCGGACGATTTCGGTCAAACTTGGTCAAACCTGGTCAAACCTTGGTCAAACCTAGTCAAACCTTGGTCAAACCGGTCAACGGGGACTTTCTAGGGACTTCCGGGACTTCCGGGGGTCTCTGGGAGCCGACGATTTCATCTGATTTCTCTTTAAAACTCTTTTTATCGCTTTTCTTACGACATAGCATGTTTTCAGGACTTTGGGACCAAATCTGGGAGTTTTCGGGCTTTCAGGGGCATTTTGGTCATCCTGAGCATTCTGAGAGATGGAGTTGACTTCCAAGAGTCCTTTTGAGTCTTTTAGACCATTGTGAACCACCAAGCTATGGGTCTCCTAAATCTGATAGCCGTCAAAATGGGGTGTCTACAGTTCTTAAGATGTATCTTGAAGCGTATGATTCTCTTATTTGTTTCATCAAAATTTTCTCCAACATTTTGACTGGCTAGGGTCAGATTTTGGAAATCAACACCTTTTTCAGGTCTAACTTTTGCCTAGGTGCCCTTTCGGATTTTCAACCTAGCGAACTTTTTCTTTTTTCTTTTTTTTTTTTTTGAAAGTGGATATGAAACTCACTGAAATGTTTGGCTCCCATCAAGGGCTAAGTTTGCATTGCTTTCAATCGGACAGATTGCGTGGCTCCCAATTGGATTGGGCTTAAGGCTTTGAAATGGTGGGAGAAGGGTGTTGGGCCCAAGTCAGTTCCAAGCATGTCTTTTCAAGATTGAGGCAAGAGAATCTTTAAATTCTTAAAGTAAGACTATTCAATTCTCGGTTCTTCATCGGTGTCAGCGCAAAATTGATTTTGACCTTTCAGGATTTTTTTGTTTGAGTAAAAAAAAAATTGTTTTTTTTTTTTTTTTTAGCACAGTAATATCCATGGTAATTGGAAAAGTGACACTTCAGTTCAGCGATTCATGCATCTATGACTAGACACATCAGATTAGGCAAAATGAGACTTCATTCCATCAGTAGAGAAGGATTACAGACTCATTAACAACTCGGTGACAAACAGACTCGATCACAAGACTAGAATTGAAATGGACTTGGAACATAGAACAGACTCAACTTGACTCGACCCGGTCTCAAATGGAGTGTCTTTGTGACCCTTTTATTCTTACCTCTTTTTTTTTTTAGCAGAAGTTTCGAACACTATCAGTTCACCGTGTAGCTTCAACAATCATTGGTCTCAGAAAAGGGGATCATTTGAACAGGTAAGCCAGGGGCTTTAGGTTCGATGAAGCTGACATTTTGGTTGACATAGGGTTGGATGGGCGATGGCTCGGTGATTTTTTGATCGAGAAGGTCTTGGATATCATGGCGAAGGCGCATGCAGCTGTCGGTGTCATGGCCTGGGCCTTGGTGGTAGGCACAAATTTTGGACAGGTCACAACTAGGCGGAGGGATGTCAGCACGAGGTTGAAGGAGTCGGAGGTGCCCCTTTTTGATGAGGTTATCAAGGATAACGAACAATGGCATACCCAAGTTGGTGAAGGTTCTTGGGTTGCGGGTTTTGTTAGACTTTGAGTTCAAGTGGGTCCTTGGAGTGGCTCTTGGATTTGGATATGGACTAGGATTACCAAGGCTAAAGTGTGGGTTTGGATACAAGTAGAGATTCGGATGTGGAAACGGGCTTGGATAGATGGCGTTGGGCAACCCATACTTCCCTTTATCGATGCTCTGCACCATCTTCTCGAATCTGTTTATCCTTAAACTTAGTTGTTCAACAGTGGTTTGTAGTTTGTCCACTTTCTCCTCCAGAGCTTGGTAGGCCATTGGCGAGTTTATGATAGCCTGGGCTAGCCCACGATTGAGACAATGAATTTGGGAAGGTACAGAGGTGTCCTTACCCGGGGCTGTGTTTTCTGCAAATAGAAGTAAAAGCCCAAATTAACAGAGGCACAAAATACTTCTTATGGACTCCTAGCGGGAGGAGATGATCAGAATTTTGAAGGATTTAATGATGCAAACCAAGGACGGTTGCTGTAAGTATATGACTTTTGTACAATGATCGAGATGGGTGAGGATGATGATGCGTATGCGTTTGATGTGTAGAGACTGACATGTGTGAGACTGATAGGATGTGTGTGCATGCAGACTGACACAAATTGTGTATGTATATGAGACAAGCATGCGGATGCAAGCCCTAATCTATATGATGCTCCTATTTCTAACAGATAACAGCTAAACAAATAAGGTCCTAGCCATACAGAGTGTGCTAGCCTTACTTTTCAGTATGATCACCAAGGGATAACAAGGATTTCCGGGATACTTCGGGAATTTTGGACAGAGTTTCTGGGAGAAACAGGGATTTGGAAGATTCGGAGAAATTTCTAGAAGTCATTTGAGTTTCTAGGAGAAATAGGGATTTTTGGTTGATTTGGACTAAGCTTCTAGGATAAATTGGGGAATCTAAATTTCTGGGAGAAATTGGTACATCTAGGCATTTTTTGGGAGTTTGGATGGAGTTACTGGAATTTTTGGGAAATCTTGGAGATTTGGATAGAGTTTATGGGAAAACATGAAAATTTGGGTAAGTTGGGCAGAGTTTTTGGGAGAAACAAGTACACCAGAGTTTCTGGGAGAAATTGAGATTTCTGGGTAATCTGAGAGATTTGGACAGAGCTTTTGGGAAAACAGGTATATCTGGGTAAGCCGGACGGAGTTTCTAGGAGAAACAAGTATACCGGAATTTCTAAGAAAAATTGAGGTTTCTGAGTATTCTGGGGGAAGCAAGAATATCTGGGGGGACATAAGTATATCGGAGTTTCTAGAAGAAATTGAGATTTCTGGGTAATCTGGGGAGAAATAGGGATTTCTAGGAAATCTGGGTGATTTAGACAGAGTTTCTAGGAGAAACAGGGATATCCTGATGAGTTGGGTAGAGTTTATGGAAGAAATAGGGATATACGACGAGAATAGGTGATGATGGTGATCATACTGTCTAGCAAGTTTTCATACTCCTATGTCTCAGGACCAACAAACAAGGTTTGCGGTGTATATCTTTGTGAGCATGGAGCAGACATCCTTATCATGGTGCCTAGGCAAGTCAACTTAATGTGATCACATGTGAGTGATTGCCTTGGGAATCATAAGAAAGAGGTTCTGTTCTATGCCACATAAGCGTCTACACCGCGCAGGTAATCCCGCCAGGGCATACAGCAGTTATATCACATTGTCCTATCTGAAAAGATAAATGAACAGTCCTATGAAAGGTTCTACATGAATCTATATGCAAAGGCTGGGTTTAGTCAAAAAGGGTCCGTTGACGAGAGTTCCAATATACCGTCAGATAGACAGTACGGAGGTTGTTACTCTTTTTGATATACCTTGGAAGGTACAGTATCAATGGTGACTTGTGCCCTGGCACAGCAAGACCTGAACAATGTCAGCGCCGCGTTTCAGACACAGTCGGAAGGGGGAAATGCAGAAGTGCAATGCAGTGAACCATACACAGTAAAAAGATGATTTTAAGGATGCTTCTTATGAGTCAAACCTCTGTATTATTTTGTTTTGAAAACATTCATCCCCAGCAAAGTCGCCAGATTGTGGATACCGGGCTTCCGCCTCTTTTTTTGTTTTGTTTTGAAAACTTGATTTGGATCAAAGAAATAAAATGGTCTGTTGAAAACAGATACAGAATCGCCACTTGGTCTTTAAGGAACCAAGAAACCTAATTTTGACTCACCCAAGCGGATAAGGGCACCGGCCCTTCATAACCAAAGAACTTGGTTCGGGGTTTTGGTACGAGAGAGGAAGGAGCCTTTGTCACGACTAAAACACCCTCAACTCGCCCCGTCTTTCGACGGGCCTCAATTAGCATCCAAATAATCATCTTATACTATGTATGGTTCGACAAATAATACTATGATAGTATATTACATCACATAAGAAAATTTGAAATGGAAGATCAAAGGATAAAATATCATTCATAAGATCTAAGTCAAATATCATGCAATGTAAAGTGAAAAATCACACAAATAAACCTAGAAAAAATCGTTTAATCATGTATCAAGTAATTAAGTTTCCTTAATCTAAAGGGGACATGAATTGTTCTTGAAACAAATAAACAAAGAAATCA
The DNA here is from genome assembly GCA_033977485.1 of Hydrangea macrophylla. Lineage (NCBI taxonomy): Eukaryota > Viridiplantae > Streptophyta > Magnoliopsida > Cornales > Hydrangeaceae > Hydrangea > Hydrangea macrophylla. The sequence goes on from CM066990.1 coordinate 40,760,547, forward strand.
AAATATGCTTAACAAGCTAGTATGATGCATGTTATTCTTTGAGAAAAGAAAATCTCTGAATCCCCGGGACGGATGAGAAAGGATGATTAGATCGGGGGAAGCATGAACGTGTGATCATGATCATTCCTTATAATCTTCTTAGATTAGGAGTTACAAAAACCCCAAATCTTTGCATGGATGCAATGTATGTATCTAAAATGTGCCAAGGTTGTAGTGTGCTTTGGGTACATGGATTCCTAGAGTGACTTAGAAGTCTAAAATGTGTATGAATGAATGAATGAAATTAACATGGGATATGTACAAATGTAGTATTAACTACTTCCTAAGACATGAGCTAATTTGGAGTGCATATGAGCATCAAATCAAAGAATGAAAGTTGAAATGTGCTTGCTGTGAATAGTGGACAGAACAGTAGCATGATCTTTTGGAATTTGAAAAGAGGGGTTAGGAATGTTTTCAATGCATGATTTTTTATGGAGATGTTCCTTATTGTGTCTAGAACACAACCCAAAAGGCCAATATTAAATAGCTATCACAGATTGAGAGAAATCATATAAACAATGAAGGTCACTCAGAAACAGAGTCCGTACCGTCGACTGAAATGTTGAAAAATCTTAGAAAATGAAAAATAATGATCTAGAGGCCCATTTTATACATAAAGTTCCCTAAGACATTGAAGTTTAAGGGAAAAATAAGTTAGGACCACCCCTGTTGGAAAAGGTTTCTGTAAAACAAGTTAGAAGTGGCCCTAGCTGCTGTGACAGAAAAGGCAGAATGTCTGGAAGGAATGTTGGGATCGAAATGGACCATTTCCAAGTACTTCCAAGTCAAACCAAAAATCGTGAGTGTTCTCCAATGAGTTAGGAAGACTTTCCAAGTGGCCTTGCATCCATATGTTGAGTATTGAGTCCTAGGAAAATCTTTGAACTCAACTCACTCAATGTTTTGATTCATTATTTTGAAGATTTTGGGGAAAATAAGGTTTTGTTTCTTGAAACCAAAATGAGAAGGATTGAGAGGGGTTTTGAAATAGATGTTTTGAAAACATATTTTTAATACTCAATAAGGATTATAGCCACTTAAAATGCCAACATCAAACTCATCATCAAGAACCTCCAAGATTGTTGGAGTGATTTATTTTTATTTTGAACATAACTTCAATACATTCCAAGAATACCTTGGAAGTATTGAGGTTATGGTCATCATCTATCAAACATGTTTTTGAGGTCAAGAGCTACTATCCATAAGGATTCACTCACCCCAAACTTCATGTCATCACTTAGATGATGATGAACTAGTAAGAAAATAAAGAAAATCAAAAAAAGAAATGAGATAAGAAGAGATGAACAATAAATAAACAAGCAAGTAGATGATGATCCATAGATGATATTCATGAAGCATGAGACTTGTAGATTGGTGTTTCACTCATATGTAATGACACTAGACATGGAAGAAGCTCCCACTCTCTTAAATGCTCACTAAAATGGTGGTTGGTTGGGAGTATTGAATATTGAAGTAAATGAGAGTAATGAAGTAGAAAACAAAGCTTAGAACTCACTTTTGTTTTGAAAAATCAAAGAAGGAAGCTTCTTTCTCTCTATTCTAACCTTATCTCTACAACTTTCTCTCCCAAACTTTTCCTAAACTTTCATTTCACTCCCCCAAAATGAAGAGTAATGGGGTGTTTATATATGCCAACTTGGGGTGGTTTTGGGATTTAGAAAGTATTCCCATTGGCTCCAAATATCTGAAATCATAAAACTATGTCGTTTTGGCTTTTAATTAATCAAAATGGGACCACAAAACAAATTACAAAAATACACTACTCTGGAGGGGAGTGCCGCGGCGGCACTGGGCCAGTGCCGTGGCAGCAGTGGGCTAGTGCCGCGGCGGCACTGCTCCTCCTTCGTCCAGATAATGCTGTTTAGGCCCCCTGAAGTTCCGGTATTCGCGAAAAGGCCCTATTTCGTCCGAAATTCACAGAAAATGTATACGAACTCCAAATTGAGGTTGTGATATACCGTTGGAAAGGTAATGGAGTCTACTTTACATAAAAAAATAGTTCGGGGATAGATCACTTTGAAAAGTTTTGCGGTATTCGCAACAAAAGTTGATTTGACCGCATTTTTCGCCTTAGAAAATTCATAATAAATTCGTTTTAAATCCAGAAATTATGTGCGATATACCGTTGGAAAGCTATTGACCTCTAGTATCCACGAAAAATGTTTGAAAATTATTTTGGTGCCCCGGTTCCAAAGTCAAATTCTGGTCAAACTGGTCTAACCTGGGATTCTCGGGAAGTTCTGGAAACCTCCGGGAGTCCCCGGGAGCTGATATTTTCGCTCGATTTTCTTTTGGAACTTGTTTTAACACTTTTCTCATGATTTAAAATGATTCAGGTGAATTCGGACGATTTTGGTCAAACTTGGTCAAACTTGGTCAAACCTTGGTCAAACCTAGTCAAACCTTGGTCAAACCGGTCAACGGGGACTTTCCGGGAACTTCCGGGACTTCCGGGGGTCTCTGGGAGATGACGATTTCATCTGATTTTGCTTAAAAACTCATTTTATCACTTTTCTTGCGACGTAGCATGTTTTCAGAACTTTAGGGCCAAATCTGGGAGTTTCTGGGCTTTTAGGGGCATTTTGGTCATTCTGAGCATTCTGAGATATAGAGCTGACTTCTAAGAGTCCTTTTGAGTCATTTTCGATCATTGTGAACCACCAAGCTATGGATCTCCTAAATCTGATAGCCGATAAAATGGGGTGTCTACAACGAGGCGGGTGACCGAAGTTTGCCCCTAGTGTGAAGGGTAATTTCTGGGTTATGGTAAGGACCACGACTTTATTTTCTCACGCGCTCATAATTTTGCCTAGGCACCAATTAGGTGACCTAGCGAGCTATTTTCTCTCTTTTGTCATTGCTCACTTTGGATTTAACTCTAACTTTTGCCTAGGTGTCCTTTCGGATTTTCGACCTAGCGAACCATCCATTTTTTTTTTTAAAGTCTGCCTACGTACCCCCGAACGGGGATCAGGTCCAACGTAGTTCGGGCCAAAGTCTTGAAAGAAATGGGGTTGATTATGATGGTGTCGACTGAACCGATGCGATTGCCTACGTATCCCCGAGTGGGAATCAGGTCGAGCGTAGTTCAGGGCCAAAGTCTTGAAAGAAAATTGGTTTTGGGGAATGGTCAAGCATAGTACTTTTTGAGGCGGTCCATGTTGATTGGTTCTTTGAATTTAATGCCATCGAGGTCCATAAGGTAGGTTTCTCCTCCAGAAAGGATAGTTTTGACAATATAAGGGCCAATCCATTTGGGTTTGAACTTTCTGTGTGGATCAAAGATTGGGGCTCGCAATTCCTTAAAGGACAAGGTCACCCTCGACAATTTTCCTCGGACGACCCATTTGTTGAAAGCACGGGCTATCCTCTTTTGATAGATTCGGACATGGTCGACTGCCGCTAGGCGCTTTTCATCTATGACAGCAAATTCTTTATACCTTTCCCTTAACCAATCTGATTCCGAAATTTCACATTCTGCCATCACGCGCAAGGACGGTAGTTCTATCTCGAATGGAAGTACTGCTTCCATTCCATATACTAGTGAGTAAGCAGTTGCTCCTGTGGACGTCCTTATCGATGTTCTGTATCCCCAAAGTGCAAATGGTAGCTTTTCATGCCAGTCTTTGTAGGTATTGGTCAATTTCTGCAGTATGGACTTGACATTCTAGTTTGTAGCTTCAACTGCCCCATTAGTTTGTGGCTTGTATGGTGACAACTTGTGATAAGTGATTTTATACTCCTCAAACAGATCCCTGACTTCAGATTTGAAATGACTACCACTATCTGAAATGATCTCATGGGGGACTCCATAGCGACAGATGAGGTTCTTCTTGATGAACTTAGCCACCTCCTTAGCCCCCAACTTGCTGTAGGATGCGGCTTCTACCCATTTTGTGAAATAGTCAATGGCCAACAAAATGTATCGGTTCCCATTTGCGGCCTTCGGGACGATTTTGCCAATGATATCGATTCCCCAATTCGAGAATGGCCACGGGGAGGTCATACTATAGAGCAGAGATGGTGGTACATGCATCATGTTTGCGTGGATCTGGCACTTGTGGCACCTTCTCACGTATTCACAACAATCTTTCTCCAATGTCGTCCAGTAGTACCCTTATCTTACAATCTTCTTGGCCAACATGTGACCGTTCATGTGTGGACCACATACCCCTTTGTGTATTTCTTCCATCATTCTTCAGGAGCTTTTTCCAAACAAGCAAGTCAGGTTGTGACCATTGTACCCTTTCTTCAACAATTTTCCCCCGCAAATGATGAATTGCGCTGCGAATCTTCGAATTGCCCTTTTGTCTTTCTTGTTAGACTCTTGGGGGTACGTTCCCTTTTCTATGAAGTCCTAAACATCTTGGTACCATGGTATTTTGTCCTTTTCTTCTTTGATTGCGGCGATTATGCTGAATGAAGGCTCGTACCTTTGCTCGATTGTCAGAGGCATCATTTTGACTCCCACGGGACTTTCGATCATGGAGGCTAGGCTAGCTAACGAATCTGCTAGCTGGTTCTCTTCTCTTGGTAAGTAGAAGAATGTGATGTTCCTGAACTGTCTCTTGAGTCCATCGAGATGATCATGACAGGCCTTCAACCTTTCTTCTTTCACTTTCCATTCTCCTCTAGCTTGTGATATATTGAGGTTTGAATCTTCGAAGACATCCAACTTCTAAATTTTCAGTTCCACGGCTGCTTCCATCCCCAGAGTGCATGCCTCGTATTCAGCAGTGTTGTTGGTGGAGATATAATTGAGCTTGACTGCCAGTGGGGTGTGATCCCCATTTGGTGACACTAGAATCATTCCTACTCCGTAGCCTTTCATGTTGGCTACTCCATCAAAGTATAACTTCCACTGTTCTTCCTTGGTTTCCATGATATTCTCGTCTGGGAACGGAAAATCTCCACTTACTTCAGAATCAATGGCGTGTTCAGCAAGATGTTTAGCTATAGTTCTCCCTTTTACTGATTTGCTTGTCACATCGAATTCGGACAGTAGAAGTAACAAACGGGATATACAACCGGTTAGGGCGGGTTTTTTGAGGAGGTATTTTAGAGGATCCATGCGGGATATGAGCACAACTGGGAAGGCCAGCATGTAGTGCCTCAGTCGGCGAGTGTACCAAACCATGGACCAACATGTTTTTTCGAGGGTAAAGTAGTTGAGCTCATACCCAGTCATCCTCTTGCTAAGATAATATATGGCTTTTTCAGAGTGGCTTTCTTCTCCTTCTTGGGCTAGCATGCAACCCATGGCATTTTCGGAGACAGATAGGTAAAGGAATAAGGGCTTATGAGGAGCGGGAGGTGAAAGGACGGGCGAATTTTGAAGGTAGGCTTTTATTTTGTCGAAAGCGGCTTGGCATTGGTCATCCCATTGGAACTTCTCTCCTTTTCTCAGCAATCGGAACAAAGGATCACATATAGTTGTGAGTTTGGAGATGAAGCGGCTGATAAATTGGATTCTTCTGAGAAACCCTCTCACTTCCTTTTCATTCCATGGTGGTGCCATTTCTAGAATTGCCTTGATCTTAGAGGGATCCGCCTCTATCCCCCTTTTGTGTGATGAGAAAACCCAGGAGCTTGCCAGAAGTCACATCGAAAGTGCATTTCTTTGGATTCAACCTCATTTTTGTATTTGTGCAACCTTTCAAAAAACTTTTCCAGTGCCACCAGGTGTCCTTCTTTGTCCTTAGACTTCACGATCGTGTCATATATGTATACTTCTACTTCCTTGTGAATCATGTCATGCAGCAGAGTGGTGGCAGCTCTTTGGTAGGTTGCTCCACCATTCTTGAGTCCGAAAGGCATTACTCTATAATAGTAGGTTCCCTAAGGTATGGTGAATGTCGTCTTTTCCTGATCTTCTGGCGCCATTAGAATCTGATTGTACCTGAAAAGCCATCCATGAACGATAGTAGCTCATGTCCTGCGGTGTTATCCACTAAGACATCGATGTGGGGAAGTGGGAAGTAATCCTTAGGACTGGCTTTGTTCAGATCACGGAAGTCGACGCGCACACGAACTTTTCCATCCTTTTTGGGGACTGCCACTATATTGGCAACCCATTCCGGATACTCGGTAACAATGATGAACCCTACTTGAATTGTTTCTCCACTTCTTCTTTGACCTTGAGTGCCCATTCTGGCCTCATGCGCCTTAGTTTCTGCTTGACGGGGTTAAAATTGGGAAGGAGGGGAATGCGATGTTGGATGATGTCGGGATCGACCCCAGGCATGTCCTCGCAAGACCAAGCAAAACCATCTTTGAATTCTTTTAGCAAGAGAGTCAATTTTTCTTTTTCATTTTCATTAAGGGTTGAGCCAATTTGCACAATTTGTGGATTATCTTTTTCACCTAGGTTAATTGATAAAGTATCGTCGATTATTTCATAAGTAGGTGGTTTTTCAATTAGTTTCTTAAGTTCGATTGAGAGATCCTCGGAGAGATCTGTGCATTCACAAGTATTAGACACAGAGGAGTAAGCAGAATCGTCTTTCATTTCATTCATGACAGGTGGAGTGATTACATTAGATAGTGGTGGGCTTACATCAGCCGACTCTGGCACAGACTCGATAATTGGAAGTACAGACTCTGGGGGAACAAGGGATAGGGAGACAGATGACTCTACAGCCTGGTTGCTTAGACCCTTCTCAATTGGCCTCTTTTCTTCCTTTTCTTCGATGAACTCTTCCCACATCTTCTCGATGGCTTCAGTGTCTAGATACTCCAACCAGTCTTCCTCCGATGTCTTCTCAACTTCTTCAGGATAGAACGGATCTTGATAGGGGGGCCTTTCGCTGTCAGCAAAGATTTCCAGCCCGAGGTGCCTTTTTCTAGTGGCCTGATGGATCCAAGGTTCTGGGAACCCAAAATAGGGGAAATCATCCCCTTATTTGATAAATTGCCCATTCAAGGTTTTGCGGTATGGTGGGAGACTCCTCACTCTTTTCTTCTATAGCCTCTATAGCTCGATGTCTTCCTCAGTGGGCTTATACCCCAACCCAAAAATGCCTTGTTGCCCTTTGATCTGAGGGAACTCATGAATCCCTTGCTGGCATCGGCCCAATCCCATTCCAGGGAAGTAGTTCATTTTGCGGACGATGTTGACAACTGCAGAGTGGATCTCGGGGAACATATCTTCATCATTGATCATGTGTACTTCTTCCATGAAGAATCCCCCGATTTCTCCTTCTTCTAGCTCAGGTATTTGGATTTCAAAGATGGGAGCATAGTTTGGGAAAGTTTCATTACCCCAACTATTGCCGAGGATGATTTTCACCTCCTTTTTTATGAATGTACATGATCATTTGATGCACAGTGGATGATACAATTTTGTTGACATGTAGCCAGGGCCTCCTGATCAACAAATTGAACGAGGCAGGTATGTCCATAACTTGAAAGATTTTAGTGCTAACCAAAGATCCTACCCGGATTTAGAGAGAAACACTCCCCATCACATTTCTCTTGGTGTTGTCATAAGCCCTCACGGATTACACAGATGGTGTGATGTCAAGGACATTAACCCCCAAGGCGGTGGCAATCCTTAGAGCACAAATATTTAGGGCAGAGCCTGTATCGACCAAACAGAATGGCACCTGTTGTCCCTTACATCCAACAGTGATGTACAAAGTTTTGTTATGTGTAGACCCTTCCGGCGGCAGGTCTTCATCGAAAAATGTAATGATTGGGTTAGGGGTGAGTGCGCCCAAGAAAGCCACCATGTCTTTCGGTGCAGCATCGATGGGACCTCAATTCTAGCCAAGGCATTCAATGCAGCTTGCCTGTGCTTGTAGGATGTTACAATGATGTCCCACATCGAAAGATGCACATGGGTTTTCTTTAACTGCTTTATCAACTCATTGTCTTCTTCGATGATCTCATCTATTTTTCCTTTTCCCTTGTCTTTGACCGAACTTTTTTCAATCGCTTCAGTGGTAGGCTATGGAGGCTGGTAATCTCGGTAGGAGTAGGCCCTTCTACAGTCCCATCTTCTTTGAACAGTTAAAATCTGTTCCCACAAATGGTTTCTCCATCTTGTTCCAGATAGAAGCATTCGCTTTTATTGTTGGGATCATACCATTTAAGGTCCACTACCCCTAGATCATGTTCTTCCAAGAAGAATAGATCTTGTTCATCAGTCAACTGTTGCTACCACTCATCGTCTCCTCCTTTAATCAGATGAATTCTCACATATTCCGGGATGTCAATGAGGGGTAAAGGTTGACCTTAGGGGGTGACATATACAGCAGGGTTGAAGGATACATGGTTTGACTCAATGAGGCTGATATTTTGGTGGTTTGGTAGAGGATTTTGAGTGATATGGGGCTGCTTTAGAGGTGGCTGAATGATATTCTAGTCAATGAGGTCTTGGATATCATGGCGAAGGCGCATGCAATCATCGGTGTTGTGGCCAGGGGCTTGGTGGTCGGTGTATCTTTTGGACATATCGCAGTTCGACGGGAGTGGGGTATTTCGAGGCTGGAGTAGTTAGAGGTGGCCTTTTTTAAGGAGGCAATCTACGATTGAAGAGAGGGAGATTTCTAGCTTGGCAAAATTACGAGGAGGCTTTTTCTGGAAAGGGCGATTGGGCGAGTTTGCCTGGTTGAGGGGTTGGTATGGCCTAGGGGCGTATGTAATGGGTTGACTACTAAGAGCATTGACATCCGAAGGATTGCGGGAGTAGTTGGGCCTTTTTGACTGACTCCGAGGCTCTTCCTTTTTGATCTTTCCTTCCCTGATAGCGTCTTCAATTTGAGTTCTAACTTCAAACAGCTCTTCAAAGGTGGAGATGGACTGATAAAACAATTTTTCATGGTAGAGTGGTTGCAGGTTCCGAATTAGCATTCTCACCTGTTCTTTTTCAACTGGTCTATGGGTCATTTGGGCCACTTTATTCCTCCATCTGCTCAAAAATGCAGCGTAGGATTCATTACTGTTCTACCGAGTAGTTTCCAAATCCCTGATAGTGACATCAAGTACTTGGTTAAAGGAATAGTGATCAACGAATACCCGAACTATGTCTTCCTATGCTCGAGTTTTGGAAGCCTCCAAGGTAAGGAACCATGACAGTGCAGACTTCGCGAGAGTTTATGGGAACAACATTATGATGTGCTCATGAGTGCAGCCCATTGATTGAAAAATGTTCGTACACAGCTTTACATGGCTCTTCAAATTTTCGGATCCATCAAAACGGTCAATGGCAGGCATCTTGAAGTTTTCTGGTAGCTTCAGCTTAACAGGCTCAAAAAGTCCTTCCAAGTCTAGCATGTAATCATCAACCCTTTTACTCTTACTCAATACGCTTTCCAGCTTATCGACTTTGTCCATTTTCTCTTAGAACTTTTTCTCATTTGCGGGCGGCGGGGCCCCTTGGAACCAGTCTTCTTCTCCATTATTCTCAGGATGCGGTATGAATCCGAACAGTGGTGGTGGGAATTCAGGGGGACACTGCTGTCGCTGCTGTTTCAGTTCTTCCATAAACTTCAGGACCTGGGCCAGGCTGTCGGATTGCTGGCTTATGGTGGCTCCCAATTTGGTGACTTTGTTTTCTACCTCTTCCTGATTCATGTTGAAATATCTTGTTGGGTTGATTCTGACCAAGCGATTATCTGAATTTCTGACCCATAAATAAAGATCCCAATTGCTGGCTTTGAGAATCTGTAGTGACCCTACAGATTCGAGAGGATTTGTATCAGATTCTGACAGTGACGACTTTAGATAGACAAATGAATGTGATGTTAACAGATGTGGATAGGACTTTTGTAAGACTGGCTGAGATAGTACGTGCAAATCAATAGGAATGGTGCATGCAAAGGAGACAAGCACGCGGATGTAAGCCCTAATCTATGTGATGCTCCTATTTCTAATAGATAGCAGTTAAACAAATAAGGTCCTAACCATATAGAGTGTGCCAACTTTGCTTTCTAGTAGGATCACCAAGGGATAACAGGGGTTTCCAGGGTTTTATGAAGGCTTCTAGGAGAGACTGGGCATCTCTGGTTGATTTGGACAAAGTTTCTGTGAGAAACTGGCATATCTGGGAATTTCTGGTTGGTTTGGACAGAGTTTCTGGGAGAAACGGGTTAATGCGGTTATATCTGGGATATCTGGACAGATTTTCTAGGAGAAACTGATTAATGTATGGGATATCTGGACAGAGTTTCTAGGAGAAACAGGTTGATATGGCAGGAGCATGTGATGATGGTGATCATACTGTCTAGCAGGTTTTCATACTCCTATGTCATAGGACGGACAAACAAGGTTTGCGGTGTATATATTTGTGAGCATGGAGCAGATATCCTTGTCATGGTGCCTAGGCAGGTCAACTCAATGTGATCACATGTGAGTGATTGCCTTGGGAATCATAAGAAAGAGGTTCTCCCTCATGCCACATAAGCGCCTACACTGTGCAGGTAATCCTGTCGGGGCATACAGCAGTTATATCACATTGTCCTATCTGAAAAGATAAATGAAAATTCCTATGAAAGGTTCTACAGGAATCTATATGCAAAGGCTGGGTTTAGTCAAAGAGGGCCCGTTGACGAGAGTTCTAATATACCGTCAGAGAGATAGTACGGAGGTGTTTACTCTTTTTGATATACCCTGGAAGGTACAGTATCAACGTTGACTTGTGCCCTAGCACAGCAAGACCAGAACAATGTCAGCGCCGTGTTTCAGACACAGTCGGAGGGGAAAATGCAGGAGTGCAATGCGGTGAACCAGACACAGTAAAAAGATGATTTTAAGGATGCTTCTTATGAGTCAAACCTATGGATTATTTTGTTTTGAAAATAAATATCCCCAGCAGAGTCGCCAGATTGTGGACACGTGGAATTCCACCTCTTGTTGTTTTTGTTTGAAATTGATTTGGATCAAAGAAAGAAAAAGAAAATGGTCTGTTGAAAATAGATACAGAGTCGCCACTTGGTCTTTAAGGACCAAGAAACCTAATTTGACTCACCCAAACGGATATAGGGCACCGGCCCTTCATAACAAAAGAACTTGGTTCGGGATTTTGGTACGAGAGAGGAAGGAGCCTTTGTCACGACTAAAACACCCTCAACTCGCCCCGTCTCTCGATGGGCCTCAATTAGCATCCAAATAATCATCTTATACTATGTATGGTTCGACAATTAATACTATGATGGTATATTACATCACATAAGAAAATTTGAAATGGAAGATTTAAAGATAAAATATCATTCATAAGATCTAAGCCTAGTTTCACACAATGCAAAGTGAAAGATCACACGAACAAACCTAGGGAAAATCTTCTAATCACATATCAAGTAAGAAAGTTTTCCTAATCTAAGGGGACATGAATTGTTCTTGAAACAAATAAATCAAAGAAGACAAGGATGCTTAGCAAGCTAGAATGATGCATGTTAATCTTTGAGAAAAGAAGATCTCTCAATCCCCGGGACGGATGAGAAAGGAGGATTAGATCGAGAGGAAGCATGAACGTGTGATCATGATCATTACTTATAATCTTCTTAGATTAGGAGTTACAAAAACCCCAAATCTTTGCATGGATGCAATGTATGATCCTAGAATGTGCAAAGGTTGTAGTGTGTTTGTGTACATGGACTTTCTAAAGTGACCTTGAAGTCTAAAACATGAATGATTGCATGGAGGAAATCATCATGGAATATGTACAAATATAGTATGAACTACTTCCTAAAACATGAGTTAATTTGGAGTACAGATAAGCATCAAATCAAATAATAAAGTAAAAGTGTGCTTGCTGTGAATAGTGGATAGAACAGTAGCATGATCTTTTAGAAATTGAAAAGAGGGGTTAGGAATGTTTTCAATGCATGATTTTTGTAGGGAGATCTTCCTTATTGTGTTTAGAACACAACCTAAAAAGCCAATCTTTAATAACTATCACAGATTGAGAGAAATCATATAAACAATAGAGGTTATTCAGAAATAGAGTCCGTACTGTCGACTGAAATGTTAGAAAATCTTAGAAAATGAAACCAAAAGATCTAGAGGCCCATATTATACAGAACATTCCCTAAGACATTGAAGTTCAAGGGACAAATAAATTGGGACCAGTCGTTTTCGAAAATGTTCTGTAAAAGAAGTTGAAAGTCAACCTAGCTACTGTGACAGCAGAGGCAGAATGTTTGGAAGGAATGTTTGGACAAAAATGGACTCATTTCAAGTGCTTCCAAGTCAAGCCAAAAATCATGGGTGTTCTATAATGAGTTGGAAAGACTTTCCAAGTGGTCTTGCATTAATAGATTGAGTATTGAACTCAAAATAATTCTTTGAAGTTGAATGACTCACTATTTTGAAGGTTTTGAGAAAACAAGGTTTATTTCTTGAAATCAAAATAAGGGGTTTAAGAGGGGGGTTTTGAAATGGGGGTTTTGAAAACATATTTTTAATAATTAATGAAGATTATAACCACCCAAAATTTCAATATTTGACTCACATCAAGAACCTCCAAGATTATTGGAAAGTATTATTTCCATTTTAAAGACAACTTCATGAATACATAGGAATGTATTGAAGTTGAAATCATCTATCAAACATGTTTTTGAGGTCAAGAACTACTATCCATAAGGATTCACTCACCTCAAACTTCATGTCATCATCTAGATGATGATAGACTACTAAGTAAATAAAGAAAACAAAAGGAAATGAGGTTAGAGAAGATGAACAAATATAAACAAACAAATAGATAGCAATCAATAGATGATATTCATGATGTATTGGACTTGTAGTTTGGTGTTTCACTCATATGTGGTGACATTGGACATGGAAGTAGCTTCCTCTCTCTTAAATGCTCACTAAAGTGATGGTTGTGTGTATTGAATATGAAGTAAATAGAAGTAATGGAGTAAAAACAAAGTTTAGAACTCACTTTCTTGTTTGAAAATCAAAGAAGGAAGCTTCTTTTCTCTCTATTTTAACCTTATCTCTATAACTTTCTCTCTAAAACTTTTCAAAGCTTACGTTTGACACCCCCAAAATGAGAAGTCAAGGGGGTTTATATAGGCCAATTTGGGGTGGTTTTAGGGTTTTAGAAGTACTCCCATTGGTTCCAAACATCTGTGAACATAGAACTATGTCGTTTTGGTTTTCAATTAATCAAAATGAACCCCCAAAAGAAATTACAAAAATGTACCATTCTGGGGGAGTGTGCCGCGACGGCAGTGGGCTAGTGCCATGGCGGCACTACTCCTCATTCGTCCAGATAATCCTTTTTAGGCCCCTAGAGGTTCCGATATTCGCGAAAAGGCCCTATTTCGTCTGAAATTCACAGAAAATGCATACGAACTCCAAATTGAGGTTGTGATATACCGTTGGAAAGGTAATGGAGTCTAATTTAATAAAAAATAGTTCGGAAATAGGTCATTTTGAAAATTTTTGCGGTATTCTCGATAAAAGCCGATTTGATCGCCTTTTTCACATTCGGAAATTCACAATAAATTCGTTTTAAATCCAAAAATTATGTGCGATATACCATTGGAAAGCTATTGACCTCCAGTATCTATAAAAAATATTTGAAAAATGATACGGTGCTCCAGTTTCAAAGTCAACTTTTGGTCAAATTGGTCAAACTTGGGATTCTGGGATGTTTTGGAAACTTTTGGGAGCTCCCAGGAGCTGAAATTTTCATTCGATTTTCTTTTAAAACTCATTTTAATACTTTCCATATGATCTAGAATGATCCCAAAACTCTTTGGCGATTTAGGTCAAACCTTGGTCAAACCGGTCAACGGGGATTTTCTGGAAACTTTCGGAACTTCTGGGGGTCTCTAGGAGCCGACGATTTCATCCGGTCTTGATTCAGAACTCATTTTACTATTTTTTCTTATGACGTAGCGTGTTTTCAGAACATTTGGTCTAAATTCGAAAGCGTTCGGGCTTTTAGGGGTATTTTGGTCATTCTGAGCATTTTGAGAGATAGAACTAACTTCTAAGAGTCCTTTTTGAGTCTTTTCGATCATTGTAAACCACCAAGCTATGGGCCTCCTAAATCTTATAGCCGACAAAATTGGGTGTCTACACCCGCATAGCAGAGAAAAGTGTCGATCGATACCGATAAGGGCAACAAGGAAAGAGAGCCAGTGACAATAGGAGTAAGGGCCAAGGGAATGCCAAGAAACCATTCGTGCAATGTTCGGGATCGAATATGGGTAATCAAGGAGGGAGTACGTTCACTGGAGACTCGAGACCGTTATGCCCAACCTGTAATATGCAACACAAAGGAACTTGCTATCTATTGACCACTTGCTACCTTTGCAAGCAACTAGGACATATATCCCGAAACTCTCCTCTGAACGCAAATCTGACCGCACCGAACACAACCTCAAACACCAAGAGCTACAATCTAGATATGAGAGGGAAATATTTTGAGTGTGGCCAACTAGGGCATATAGCGAAGAATTGTCCGAGTAAGAGACAACCGAGAATGAGTACCGGGGCATTAAGTGTGCCAAGCGGATCAAGGGCAGAACCACGAGGGGATACAGGGAAAGGAGTCACGCAACAACAAGGGCGATATTTCCAGCTCAGGCTGGGGAATACAGATGATACAATCGTATCAGGTATTCTTCCAATTTGTTCATATCCTGCATGTATACTCATGGATTCTAGTTTGACGTATTCATTTGTGTCCCGTGATTTTGTTAAGCATTTAACTGTTCAGTCTGAACCGTTAGGATATGACTTGTGCGTATTATTACCCACTAGTGAACTATTAGTAATTTCTTCGGTATTCAAGGCGTGTGAGATCAAGATAGGTGATAAGGTCTTGAGCGTCGATTTGATTCCGTTGACAATGAATTACTTTGATGTTATCTTAGGAATGGATTGGTTATCGATTAATCAAGCTAGAATTAATTATGAGCAGAAATGAATTAGTTTCTCTTTGTCAGGTCAAGAAGATTTTACTTTTCAAGGGTGCTACCATACTTCCATACTTGATATCGATGATTCAAACAAGTAAGATGTTGATGAAAGGTTGTTCAGGTTTCTTATGTTTGATTATAGACATACTAGTTCTTGGACCACTAGTAGGAAAAATTCTAGTAGTCTGAGAATTTCAAGATGTTTTTCCCGATGAATTACCTGATGTACTGATCAAAAGAGAGCTTGAGTTCATGATAGAAGTAGTACCATGATCACAACCGGTATCCAAAGCACCGTACCGAATGGCACCAGTAGAGTTAAAAGAATTGAAGTTTTAATTACAAGAGCTGATTGAGAAGGATTTCCTCCGACCTAGTGTATCACCTTGGGAAGCCGCAGTGCTATTTGTGAAGAAGAAGGATGGGATAATGCGTATGTGTATCAACTATCGAGAGTTAAATAAGTTGACTATCAAGAACAAATATCCATTGCCGTGAATAGATGACTTGTTTGATCAGTTGCAAGGGGCTCAATTATTCTCAAAGATTGATTTGAGATTCAGTTATCATTAGTTGATAGTCGAGGAAAAAGAAGTTGAGAAGATAGCTTTCAAGACTCGATATGGTCACTTTGAATTTTTGGTTATGCCGTTTGGATTGACTAACGCGCTTGCAGCTATTATGGACTTGATGAATCATGTTTTCAAAGACTATTTAGATGAGTTTGTTATTGTGTTCATATATGACATCCAAATATATTCCAAGAGTGCTAAAGACCACGAACATCATCTATGATTAGCTCTACACCGACTACGCAAGAAGCGATTGTTTGGGAAGTTGAAGAAGTATGAATTTTGGTTAATAGAAATTGCTTTTCTTGGACATATAGTATCAGTGAAAGGAATTTTTGTGGATCCCCAGAAGATAGAAGTAGTTACCAATTGGTTGAGACCTACGAATGTGACAGAGATTCGAAGTTTCCTAGGATTAGCTACTTATTATCGAAGATTTGTGAAAGACTTTTCACGTATAGTGATGCCAATGACATTTGATGAGGAAAGATGTTGCTTTTTCATGAAGTCTGGAATGCGAGGAAAGTTTTCAAGAGTTGAAGATTCGATAATGAAGGCACCAATATTAGATGTTCCGACGAGGACTGAAGCGTTTTTCATTTATAGTGATGCTTCATATAGTGGTTTAGGTTACGTTCTTATGCAATGTGATAAGGTCATTGCATATGCATCGAGACAACTTAGACCGCACGAGAAGAATCATCCTACTCGTGATCTAGAATTGGCCGCCGTGATTTTTGTATTGAAGATTTGGCATCATTACTTATACGAGGAGAAATGTCAGATGTATACAGATCATAAGAGTTAAAGTACTTGTTCACGTAACGAGATTTGAACATGAGGTAAAGGAGATGGTTAGAGTTGATAAAGGACTATGATTCGTCAATTTAGTACCATCCAGGTAAGGGGAATGTAGTCGCCAACGCTCTAAGTCATAAGTACCAACCAACATGGTAGTAGATTTGACTTCTCAATGAGAGTTGATTCTAGATATGGAGAATTTGGAACTGAAGGTGATTTCGAGGATTGAAAGTGGTTTGATGACGACGATTGTGCCATAACCACTCTTGATTCACGAGATCACAGAGAAACAACTTCAAGATGTGAGTTTGAAGAAGATTTGTGATGACATTCTGATAAGAAAACAACCAGGATTCACTTTTGAGAACGATGTTTTGAGATTAAGGGGTAGAATCTATGTACCCAATGAGAGGGATTTGAAATGGAACATCCTAGAGGAAGCACACAATACGAAGTACACCGTTCATCTGGGAAGCACCAAAATGTATAGAGACTTGAGACATATTTATTGGTGGCCGAGAATGAAGAGAGAAATAGCATGCTATGTTTCACAATGTACTAGTTGTCAACAAGTGAAGGCCGAACGCCAAGTACCTTCGGGATTGTTACAATCGTTACCGAAGGCAGAGTGTAAATAGGAACACATTATAATGGACTTTGTTAGTGGGTTTTCGAGGTCAAAGAAATTGAATACTATTATTTGGGTGATCGTCGAGTGTTTGACGAAATTGTCGCACTTCCTACCACTTCGAACGACTAAACCGATGACGTTAGCTAAGTTGTATATCTGCGAGATTGTGAGACTACATGGTATTTCGGTTTTATTGTTTTGGATAGAGATAGTAGTTTTACATCAAAGTTTTAAAGAGCCTTGCAAGAAGCAATAGGTACCAAATTACATTACAGTACCACTTTTCGCCCTCAGACCGATGGTCAATAAGAAAGAGTAATCTAGATTCTGGAAGACATGCTTCGTTTATGTGTACTTGATTTCTAGGGTGATTGGGAAGAACACTTACCATTAATTGAGTTCGCATATAACAATAGTTTTCAGTCCAGTATTGGCACGGCTCCTTATGAAGCTTTGTATGGCTGTGTATGTCATTCACCGATTAGTTGGATAGAAGTCGGAGAAAGAGGTATTGAAGGATCGAAAATTGTGTAAGAGAAGACAGACAAGATAAAGGTGATTCGACAACGATTACTGACAGCTTAGAGTAGGTATAAGAGTTATGCCTACAAGCATAGACTACCATTGGAATTTGAAGTGGGTGATTTGATTTTTTGAAGGTATCACCGTCAAAGGAAATTACTAGATTTGGAAAATACGGGAAACTCAATCTGAGGTATGTAGGACCTTTTGAAATCATTGGGAGAGTTGGACCAGTAGCGTATCAATTGATCTTGCTAAGTGAGTAAGCTCAAGTTCATAACGTGTTTCATGTATCATTGTTACGTAAACACTTAGCGGAGGATAGAGAGCAAGTGATGACTCTGACACTGAATGAGATTCAGAGAGATTTGACGTATGTTGCGTATCTGGTAGAGATCTTGGATCTGAAGGATCAAGTCTTACAGAATAAGATGATATCGAAGGTGAAGGTGTTATGGCATAGCCAAACGATAGAAGAGATGACGTGGGAAATAGAAGATGAGATGCGTACTTAGTATCCGCACCTATTTAATACATGAGGTACAAGTTTGGGGACAAACTTCTTTTAAGGGGGAGAGAATTATAACACTCGTATGCATGTTGTTGCTTTTCATTACATTATCATGCATGATAATGTGATGTGTTGTGCATTTGTGGGACATGTGTGAGTGAGTTTTGACTCATGAGTTGATTTGGGTATCTGTGTAAGAGAATCCATTGAGACGGTGTTGAATGAGTGTTTGATGTTGTAAAGTCTCTTCGAGAATGAGACGTTCATTGTGGAATGCCTTAAATGTTTATCTAGAAATTAATGTTTACCTGTGTATTTCACTATCTGTATTATTTTCTGGCTTATAATATATTTCTGATGTTAATTTTAGTATCCTGGTGAGGAGGAATTAACACGCTACAAATTTGGTACGCTAACTAGCAATTTCATAAAATTATGTAGAAACTTGCATTTTAGCAATCAAACAGAACTGAGTCGGAAAATTTTGTAATTTTTAGTTTTCACTTGTGAAGCAATGATTTGGGAGTAGAAGAAGTTTCAGAGGTTAATTAGGAGTTTTGAGAACTCACGGGGAGGTAAACACAATTTCTGAGAGTGTTGCCTATATATAGAAAGAGATGACTTAGATATTTTCATAAAATTTTCTAACCTAAAAGCTAGAGGAAGCCAATGGGAGATTTTAGAGCTTTGAGCTTCACGACGACAAACGGCGGACTTCTGCCCGTTTATTTTCTTCTAGATTTCATATTCGAGCTCCTTGAAGTATGTCACGACCCATCCCACTACGCGCGAAGATAGGACATGTGGCGCGCCACCAAGGCTCAACCCATTCCATTAGTAAAATAGTAGCGGAAAAACATAACTAAAATCCAATTAAAACAGAGTTATAAAAAGTTTTACTAATTCGAACACTTCCAAAAGAATTCAGTTTTGAAAACAGAGGTCCAGTCGACTATAGTGGTGACTCAGTCGACTGGAGGTCAATTCAGAGAGTATAAAAGTTCAACAGACCTAATCCAGTCGACTGTGTCGTGGACTCAGTCGACTGATCCCGTCCAGTTGACTGGGATTCAATCAAGCAGAATGTTGTATTTTCGCGCAGAAACCATTTAACTGATACTCATCCTTCAGTCGACTGAAGCCTTTGAAACTGAAGATATTTTTCTTTAAAACAGGGGTCTAGTCGACTGTATTGCTGACTCAATCGACTGATCCCTCCCAAAATTGCTCAATTCAGCAGCAAAACCAAACCATGGTTCACCAAACTAAAACCAACATAAACATTACTATATTGCAACGATTCAAAACACAACTACAAGAGTTCTACCACGGATTACAATACTATAAATCCTTCCCAAGATTTAATTACAACATGTTATGAAATCCAAAGTTATTATTACAATATTGATAAGGAAAAACATAATCAAGAGTCTTCCCTCGGCATTCCTCGGCCTCATATTTCACGCTTCTTCCTTCCTCGCTTCTTATCACCTACAATGGAGTAAATCTCCACTGCTCAACTATATGTTGAATGTACAATTCTAAATGAATTCTCATATGAAAATGCATGCTTAAAACATCTAAAACACGTCAAAATAGTCGCTAGGGTGAGTGGTACGCATTCATTTGGTAAATGAGATCGATGCCGTGGAAGGCATACCTCTTCCACGCACCCCGTACACTGGTTGGCCCTTCCTCCATACCAGGTACCGTGTCTTGATTGGGCCTTCCTCCATAGCAGACACCACACAATCAATGTTATAGTCATCAAACTTTGAGAAGCTTACCCTGAATGAAATTGCACCAAACTCCCCTTTGACCCAAGTAGACATATATAGCATGCTCACATAAACAGTTATACATGCTTTTCTAACATATTTGTGTGCATAATTAACGAGCCTAATTAATACATGAATTTCGCATGGATCCAAAATATCAGTTCGATATTCCAAAACATGTAAATTCCATATAATTATAGATCTAGAATTCATACCTCGTGCGATTTCTCTAAAACTTTGAAGGATCCATTAGAAGCCCGAATAAACGTCAGATCTTAGTTTATACACGATTTCTATGAGTTTTACCTAGTTTTTCTCAAATTTCTAGATTTTAAATTTTTGGAAAAAGTTAACCAAACGAGGCCTAAGAGGTATCAAAACGTAGATCTTACCTTAAGGAGTCCAATTACGAAATCTGGTCGAAAACTGACGGACGAACGGTCGTCGATCGGCGTCGTGAAGCTCGTGGCACTAAATCTCCTTCTCTCTCTCTCTCTCTCTCTCTCTCTCTCTCTCTCTCTCTCTCGCTCGATCTCGATCTCGATATTTTATGATTGGAAGATATTATGAAAATATCTTGAACTATTCTATTTATAGGCATAACTCTCGGGAATTATATTTAACTCCCCGCAAGTTCTCAAAACTTCTAATTAATCCCTGAAACATCGCATGCATCCATTTTATTACTTCACGAGTGAAAACTAAAAATTATAAGAGTTTTCGACTAAGTTCCATTTGGGTCCAAAATCATGTTCTGAAAACTATTTTTGTGAAATCTCTATACCACCTACCTTTTACGCAACGCGTCACTCACGTTCACACCACAGTATTCAAAATTGTCTAACACGAGATCAAAACTACTAGAAATTTACTCTACACGGGTAAAGTTACTATTCATAAAAAAAACCAGATATGTCAAATAATATTTAATACACATAAATGCCATTTAACCATGTTAATGCATCACATACTACCACGCTCCCGTGTCTCCACTGACACCTCACCGTTGACCCACGTCAACTCATCTCAATTATTAATCAACGTTAATAATTTCACATGATCCCACGTAAGATTATTAAAATGATTGCAAACTCCAAAACGGGTGTGACAACTCTTCCCTCCGAAAAGGAAGTTTGTCTCCAAACTTATACCTCATGAGTCGAAAAGATACGAGTATTCATTCCTCATCTCTTACTCATTCTCCCATGTAGCTTCCTCGACTGTATGACTACGCCATAGCACTTTCACCATCAAAATTGTCTTTGTTCTCAACACTTGCTCCTTGCGATCTAAGATTTCTACTAGATGCTCTATGTAGGTCAAATCTTCCTGAATTTACAATAGTTTTGGTGCCATGATCTTACTCGTATCTGACATACAACATCTCAGCATTCTGATGACAAAGCTAGGCGATAAGCCACTAGTCCTACCCTCTCTAGGATCTCAAATGGTGCTACAAACCTCGGATTAAGCTTTTCTCTCTTTCCAAATTGGACAATGCCTTTTGAAGGTGATACTCGCAAGTATACAAAATCTCCCACTTTAAATACCATCAGTCGTCGCTTAGAGTCTGTACAGCTCTTATAACGACTCTGAGCTACCTTAAGTCGCTCCTGGATCAGTTCACTTTTTCCATAGTCAACGGTATTATCTCAGGTCCTATAAACTTTCTTTCTCCAACTTTGGTCCAACAAACTGGTGATCGACACTTACGCCCATATAACGCTTCATACGGTGCCATTCTGATACTTGACTAAAATTCGTTATTGTAAGCAAATTCAATTAATGGTAAATGTTTCTCCTAGTCACTCCCAAAATCTAGAAACACAATCAAAGCATATCTTCTAACGTCTGAATCATACGCTCTGACTGCCGTCAGTCTGAGGATGAAATGCAGTACTAAAACTCAACTTTGTACCCATAGCATTCTATAGACTCTCCCAAAAGCTCGATGTAAAACTGCTATCACGATCTGATATAATCACTGCTAGAACCCCATGTAGTCTTACAATTTCTCTCACATACAATTCTGCCAACCTTGCAGGTTTAGTGGTCTTCATTGGTAGAAAATGTGCTAATTTTGTCAATCTATCAACTATAACCCAGATCTTGTCATTCTTATTCAGCGATCATGGAAATCCCAAAACAAAATCCATCGTGGTCGCATCTCATTTCCAATCTGACACTGGTAATGGTTTTAATAGTCCTGTAGGTACTTGTCTTTCTGCTTTAACCTGTTGACACGCCGAGTATTTGGACACAAACTTGGCAACTTCCCACTTCATACCTCTCTACCAAAAGTTTTCTCGTAAGTTTTGGTACATCTTATTACTCCCCGGGTGCACTGAATATCTGGTACTATGAGCTTCCTCTAAAAGTCGCTCTTTCAAATCTTTTATGTTCGATACACATAATCGATTCCCAATCATCAATACTAATTGTTCCAAAGTAAAACCCGGTCTTTTTTCCAAAGGTATCTTGTCTCACATCTTGCACAAATAACAATTGTTAAACTGCTTTGCCTTGATTTCATCAATAATGTCTTGGTGAGCTATGATCGCCATCATCAAGCCACCATTGATCTTTGGAATCACATCTAACTCCAAACGTTCCATTTCTTTGACCAATCCTTTTTGCTGAGTTAGCTCGTCGGCTAGGTTCCATATCATTCTTTGGCTTAAAGCATCGGCTACTACATTAGCCTTTCCCGGATGATACTCAATTGAAAGATCGTAGTACTTCAACAACTCTAACCATCTCCTCTATCTCATCTTCAAGTCTCTTTGCATAAAAATGTATTTCAATCTCTTGTGATCCGCAAAAATTTTATATTTTTCCTCGTACAAGTAGTGTCTCAAAATCTTTAAGGAATGAATTATGGCAACTAATTCAAGTTCATGAGTTGGATAATTAACTTTGTGTGTCTTCAACTGTCTAGACGCATAGGCAATCACCTTGCCACCTTGTATAAGTACACATCCCAAACCCTGATGCGACGCATCACTATAGATTATAAATCCCTCGATTCCATATGGTATTGTTAGGATAGGCGCTCTGGTCAACCGTAACTTCAACTCTTGAAAGCTATCTTCACATTCTTGACTGCATTCAAAAGTAATACCCTATCTCATCAACTTTGTCATATGTAATGAAATCTTCGAGAAGTTCTTAATAAAGCGGTGGTAGTATCCAACTAATCCTAAGAAACTTCAAATTCAGATGCAAATGTCAGTCTCTACCAATTAAATGCTGCTTCCACTTCGTGAGGATCAACTGAAACTCCATTCCTGTCAATCACGTGACCAAGAAAAGTAATGCTAGGCAACCAGAATTCACACTTCTTCAATTTATCAAACAGTTGCTTCTCTCGCAGTCTCTGAAGTATAAGTCGTAAATGTTTCTCATGCTCTATCTCACTTGGCGAATAGATAAGAATGTTGTCGATGAATACGATCATGAAGTCATCTAAGCAGTCCTTAAAGACTCAGTTCATAAGGTTCACAAATGTGGTTGGTGCAATTATAACTCCAAATGGCATGACTAGGAACTCATAATGTCCGTAGCACATTGGGAAAGCTATTTTCTCAACATCTTCGTCCTTTACTTTCAACTGATGGTCGCCCGATCTCAAGTCTATCTTAGAAAATACTTGTGCCCCACGGTTGATCAAATAGATCATCAATTCTCGACAACGGATACTTGTTCTTGATTATCAACTTGTTTAGTTCTCGATAGTCTACACACATTTTCATTGAGCCATCTTTCTTCTTCACAAACAACACTGGAGCTCTCCACGGTGATATTCTAGGTCAAATGAAACCTTTGTCAAGTAATTCTTGTAGTTGAATTTTAAATTCTTTCGATTTCACTAGTGTAATTATATATGGTGCTTTTGATACAGGTCTTGAATCTAGCATTATCTCAATGGTAAACTCAATCTCCCTCTCAACAAGAACATCTGACAAGTCATCTGGAAATACATTCGGATACTCTTGTACCACTAGAATATCTGCTACTTTCAATTCGGTCGCCAAAGTATCAATCACTGAACATCGAAATCCCTGACATCCCTTTTTCATCAACTTACCCGCTCGGATAGCTAAAATCAAGTACGGCGGCGGTGTAACCCCAATTCCTTGGAAACAAAAGTTTCCATGCACCGGTGATCAAAAATTAACTTCTTTCTATTCATAGTCTATTGTATCTTAGGTTAAGAGCTAACCAATCCATTCCTAGTATCACATCAAAATTGTTCACCACTATCGGTATAAGGTCTACGATCATCAACTTCTCACCTAGTTTGATCTCACAGTTCTTATATATCATAGACGTTACCACTGGTTTACTAAGTGGCACGGTAATGGATAAATCATATCCTACTGGCGCGGACTTAACATTCAAATGTCCAACAAAATTATGCGATACGAATGAATGCGTAGATCCTGAGTCAACAAGTATACATGCTAAGTGCAAACATACAAGCACTATACCTGAGACCACTATGTTAGTAGTAGCCACATCTCCGAGATTCATCTAAAAAGATCTCGCTTCACACTATTCTATCCCTGGTCTCCTGTTATTAGACTGTTAAGGGTTCGAACCACTGGAAGCCATAGAACAAGCCCCTTGTTGAGGGCACTTCCTTGAACAATCCTTCGCTCGATGCCCCAAGGTACCACAATCAAAACACTTGAGTTACAGATAGGATGCAGAACTTGCACTATTCCCCCCTTTAGTTCTATTCTGGAAGTTGGTCAAGAAACATCGGCCAGTGTGTGATCGATTACACAGTAAGCACAATAGTATATTACTAGGTATCCTCCTAGGATCACTGAAACTAGAACTATAGCCTCGTGTAAACGGCCTCTTCAAAGATCCGCCTTGGTTTCGATCACCACCCACGTTACCTCGTTTGCCTTGCTGATTCTGTCGAGATCTTTCCATCCCACTTTCGGCTATTAACGCCGTTTGTTGCATTGCTGCCATAGTTGAATGCTCATAGGTCTCAACTCTCAAACGAATATTGTCTCTTAACCCTTCCTTAAACTTCAATGCTCTATCCTCCTCCTCCGATACTGAACCATTGCCAAATCTTAGTAATTCATTTTACTTAGAAGTATACTCAGTTACGGTCATATCTCTCTGTTTCAGGTGATCAAACTCTCTTTTTTGCGTTGTGAGTAACCTGCGAAAAGAATTGGAGATCAAACTCTACCTTGAACCCTTCCCATGCAATTGGTGCTCCTTGATCTAGAACATTTACCCACCAATTTTGGGCTTCACCCCTCAATAAATTAGTTGCATTCTCAATCTTCTCCCTATCAAAACCGAAATAGATCAGAAAATTCTCTCAATGTCCATGACCAATACTCTGCTAGCCTTGTGTCAGCCGTTCCCTGAAACTCTGTTGGTTTCTTTCTAGCAAATTGTTCGGACACAGATCTCATACCTCTATTCTCGGGTGCATGTACCACTGCTACCGGTGCTGGATCAAATGGAGGTGTTGGAGGCAAATGCTCCACTCTATATCGTATCATGTCCCCCCATGTTCCTAATCATTTTTGTCATTTGATTCATTCGTCAAGTACATGGCAATAGATCTTGGTCATCGTCACTCATGATTACGATCTTGTCAATCTTGATGCATAAACGCTATGCATGGATGACAATAACCAATATCATGCATGCACAACAACATACATATGCATCAAACATCTCAATAATATATGGATGAAATCTAGAATATACACCAAATCACTCAACACTCCACTCGACGTCGAACGTTCCCAAAGTTTTGTTACTTATAGCTCTGATACCACTAAATGTCACGACCCATCCCGCTACGCGCTGAGATAGGACATGTGGCAATCCACCAAGGCTTAACCCATTCCATTAGTAAAATAGTAGTGAAAAAGCATAAGCAAAATCCATTAAAAACTGAGTATAAAAAGTTTTGCCAATTGGAACAATTCTAAAAGAATTCAGTTTTGAAAATAGAGGTCCAATCGACTGTGGTGGGAACCCGGTCGACTGAAGGTCAATTCAGAGAGTAAAAAAGTTCAACAGCCTCAATCCAGTCGACTGTGTCAGGGACTCAGTTGACTAGGGTCTCTAATTCTCAGTCGACTGATCCCGTCCAGTTGACTGGAATTCAATTAAGCAGAATGCTGTGTTTTCGTACAGAAACCAGTCGACTGATACTCATCCTTCAGTCAACTGAAGCCTTTAAAAATAAAAGATATTTTTTCTTTAAAATAGGGGTCTAGTCAACTGTATCGTTGACCCAGTCAACTGATCCCTCCCAAAACTGAACAATTTAGCAGCAAAACCAAACCATGGTTCACCAAACTAAAACCAACATACACACTACTATATTGCAACAATTCAAAACATAACTACAGGAGTTCTACCATGGATTATAATGCTATAAATCCTTCTCCAGATTTAGTTACAACATGTTTTGAAATCCAAAGTTATTATTCCAATATTGATAAGGAAAACAAAAACATAATCAAGAGTATTCCCCCTACATTCCTCAGCCTCACTCCTCACGCTTCTTCCTTCCTTTCTTCTTATCACCTGCAATGGGGTAAATCTCCACTGCTCAGCTATATGCTGAGTGCTCAATTCTAAATGTATGCTTATATGACAATCCATGCTTAAAACATCTAAAATACATCAAAATAGTCGCTAGGTTAAGTGGTACGCATTCATCCAGTAAATGAAATCAATGCAATAGAAGGAATATCTCTTCCACGCACCCCGTATATTGGTTGGGCCTTCCTCAATACCAGGTATCGTGTCCTGGTTGGGCCTTCCTCCATACTAGACACTACATAATTAATGTTACAATCCTCAAACTTAGAGGAGCCTACCCCCGGATGAAATTGCACCAACTCCCCTTTGAAGTTACTCTACACAGGTAAAGTTACTCTATTAAAAATGGTCTAACGCAAGATCAAAACTACCAAAAATTTACTCTACACAGGTAAAGTTACTATTCATAAAAATACCAGATATGTCAAATAAAATTTAAGATACATAAATGCCATTTAACCATGTTAATGCATCATGAAGTACCACATTCCCGTTTCTCCACTAACACCTCACCGTTGACCCACGTCAACTCATCTCAATTATTAATCAACATTAATAATTTCACATAATCCCACATAAGATTATTAAAATGAATGCAAACTCCAGAATGGGTGTGACAAGGTAAGGCCGTTGTTTAGGACTTGTTTGGCTAAGTTTTCTGAAAACTCATTTTCTAGAATTTTCATAAAAAGTTGATAATTGGATTTTTGATCGATAGGAATTGTATTAGACGAACTTCTGCACAATTTTTGTGCACGAGTTTTCTTTGGATTGGATTTTAAGAGCGTTAATTGGAGGTGAGTGATTCAACTATATGTTTTGGAATGATTTCTTAACATGCATTCATGTTTGATATGAAAAGCATGTGTTAATTCATAGAGATATAGATTGTGTAGTTCATACTGGGCAATTATATTGATAAGTAGGCCCAATTGTATGGTGAAATCTTTTGATTATGTCGAGAGCACGGTGAAATGTATTTAAGCATGTTGAGTTGCTATTTGGTTCAAAGGAGTGCGTGTATCAAGCCATCATTGTGGAGCTATTATAGGCATAAGATCGCACGTTTGAAGAAAAGAAACGTGGGTCTTACCTTTTTGCGTGGACTTATTGGCGAGGAGTCGCGGATTAGGAGTGTAGAACGTACACGTGGGATCTCCGGAGACTAGTATGAAATGTAGAGATGTGAATGCAAGCATGTTTATCATTCATGTGCATTGTTGTTTGATTCACTTAGCGTTAGCTTAAACAAATCGAATATGTATGGTTATTCAAATGACCATTTCAGGTGTTAATGCCGACAAGGTACCGGCCAAGTGAGCACGTGGGTTGGGAGTTCTTGTAAAAGGCGACTTATCATGCCTACCTCGTAGTTTTGTAATAGAGTCGTTGTAATAAGGATTTTATGACCATTTTGCCAATATTTAACTTAGATTCATAGAACGGATTCGTAATGTTGTATTCGATAAGAATCTTCTATGATTATGTCTTAACAATGTTTTAACTCAGTTAAGATCACTTGGGAACGAGTTTGGAGTGTGTGTTTGGTCCCCGGATAATTTTAGAAAAGCTTTTAGCTTGAGGAATTCTGTAGAACGCCTTATTGCTAGAAAATAGTCGATTGGTTTGTGAGTCCAATCGACTGAATCCCTTTTGTGAACGAGACACTACATCAATTACTGTTGATTGGTCCCCCGACACAGTCGACTAGTTTATGTTTTCCAAGAGATGTCTTTTTGCTTGATTGGAGTTCAGTCAGTCGGCAAAACATTTGACTGGGAATTTAGTACCCCAGTTGACTAGACATAGAAAACAGACGACTAGATTAGGTTTCAAAATCAAACTTTCTGCTTGACCAGTCTCAGTCGAATGGGCACGAGGTGCAGTCGTTTGGACTGCTAGTTTTCAAATGATTTGTTTCTTTTCCGCTGGTGTTCTTAAAACAAATTTTTGGAAACGATAATGAATTGGTTTAGCCTCGGTGGCATGCCACAGGCTTCGGTTCTGCTATTGTGGGACCGAGCTATGATAGTAGGTCCCTCTCGGTAAACTCTGAGCCCTGTAGGGACCCAGGGGTTAATTCCTAGTCCCGTTAGTGTTCGGTGTGATTTCCTATTTTTGTTCAATATTCCCCCTGCCCCCCAAGCTTTTGTTAAGGTGGGCGTGTGTAGAGGAAATGACTATAGGGAACCGACTTAAAATGTTGGTAGTTCCAAGGTCTTTAGAAGTTTGCTATCATCAACCACTTAGGGAAATTTGCCCCCTTCGTAGGTTATGGATGTAAGCGAAACTGATGCCCCGGGTGTGATCCTAAGGTCTTTTTGGTGCCTCGGGTGGGATCTCGAGATCTTTTTAGTGCCTTGGGTATTATCCCACGGCCTTTTATTGTCACGGAACGGTGGTAAGAGACTCTTTTGTAAAAGAAAAGCTTTTTATTTAATCTGAAAAATTGCTCAAAAAGAGCTACAACTCGTTTAAAGAAAACCCTAACCAATATTCATCCCCATTTTACTGAAAGTACTTCTGCAAATGCTCTACGTTCCAGGGGTGCGATAGGTCCTGTTCATCCAGCATCTACAACTAGTAGGTTCCCGATTGGTTAACCCAGGTAACTATATATGGGCCTTCCCAGTTTGGTCCTAGTTTCTAGTGACTCAAAATTTTGGTAGATTGGTTTATTGCCTAAAGGACGAGGTCCCTGACCTAGAAACTGTGATGCTTTACCTTGCTATTGAAGTACCGTGAGACACTCTGCTTGTATGCTGCCACCTATAGGTACGCCCAATCTCTTTTTTCTTCTATCAGGTCGAGCTCCCCTATAAGGACTTCTTTGTTGCCCTGCTCACTGAAATTTGCCACCCGGTAGTTCGAGCTATGTGGTGTGGATATCGCATTTTTCTTACCCACAACTTTTTTTAAACTTCTTCAAATTTCAAATACAAAACACGAGTCGCCACTTAATTTTTTGAAAGGAAATTAAGAAATCATTTTAAAGCAAACTAGTCTTTTTTGGAAACCAGAGATTTCTAGGTCCGAGGATTATGGAATGAGAGGGGAAGGAGCCCGGCGCACTAAAATACCCCCTCTCATCCTATCTCGCGATAGGCCTCTACTCAACATCTTTTTAATCGAATTATTAATCTCAAGGTGCCCTCAACTAATACATAGATATAGATATACATTGCAAAAGCATGTCTAAAAGGGGTGTAAAATTGCTAACAAAAAAATATCATTCATAAATCACGTAATTCGAGTAGCAACCAAGATGATGTGCAAATAGAAAACTAGCGAACTTACCCAGGCTCTAGCCGCGAATATTTAACGTGTAATGCATACAAATAAAAAATAAAAAAAACCTTTAGAAATGGTCTCTAATCATATACACACATAAAGCAAATCATAATTCTAAAGTGTCGCACATGGAGTCAAAAATCAACTAAATCAATAAAACTAGAGAAGGGTTGAGAAATCATACCTCAATATCTCTACAAAACAAAGGGTTAGTCCACATGCCTAAATCAAGATATAGTATGAAATTCTAAATAACATCCTTAAACTTCTAACTTAAATCTATTAAGTATGAAAGAATTGACATAACTATGAATTCCTTCTAATTAGTTGGAAATACATCACTTCTATAGATACTTAAGTCTCAACTAGGAGCCAATATAATGTCCATATAGAGATGGTGTAGTCCCAACGTAATCATAAGGAACTCACAATTAGGTTCAATTAAGTGCAATTTAATCTCGATGCAAAGCAAGTCCTAATTACAAACATTAACCTACATGGATGAATGCATATGAATACATGGACAAGAGTAAGTTAAGAAATATTCATCGGTTTGGATCACTTAGCCTTTGGATTTGAGTTTAACTAATCATTATCAAAACGTGGTTTAAGCTCTAGGTAATAGAAAGGTCATTTGAATCATTATTTATAAAGTTTATCAAATCTGTCACAAAATTCTAGAAATTACAGAGAGTAGACCAGAACTTCAAAAATAGAAAAATCATGCTTCCCATGGTTGGATGGCAGTAAATTTTGGACACAAGATGCCTCTAGGAGTCTAGTTTCCAACCCAAAAAGAAAAATCAAAGATCAATGGTTCAATCTTTGGAATTTGACAAAAACTAGACATCACTCATAAATTTACAACTCTCTGTCCAGAGTTTTTGTATTATTTTCTAAAAATGATAAAAAAAAAATCCAAATGACTCTAATCTTTTTAGGAGATCTCATTAACACATTAAACTTCATAGAAAAAAAAATTTGAAACCAAGAATGCTTGATTATGGCTCTGATTTACTTATTTCAAGAAAATGTTGTTCTTAAATTCTGGACAGATTATGGTTGCTTTGCAAAACTCAAGACCAAACCATTTTAAACATGAAATCTCATTAAAACAAAAATCACAGTGGTAAAACTTTGTGTTAGCGACACTCTCAAATTAGTCTTATTCAATTCTAACAGTCCATTATTTAGCTAAAAATCTTTGATCAAAGGTGGTTCATGATTTCACTGCACCATTGTCAAGTTTACTTTTTATTTGTTAACTCTACCTACTAAGCCATGGAAAATGGCTTAACCCAAATTACTTCTCCTCCCACTTGATGGTCATTGGAAACTAAGGACACTTACAATTATAGATTTCAATGGAGTATGGAGAAACTTCATGAAATCTCAAAAGAATGAACCTAAATCATGGAGATAGGTTTATACTCATTAACCCAACATACTAAATCAACCTTAATCCTCTTGTAAATCATAAGTTTACAAGGAGATTAAAAGATTCCAAGTCAAGGGATTCAAGTAAGACATTGAAGGTCTCATGAATCCCAAGAGATGAACATAGTCAAAAGAAAAAGAAAATCAAGGTTCAAGTAATATCCAAGTTAACTTTTACTTCATAATTTATTTAATCTTAAACCTTAAGTCACTTTAATCCTAACCAATAAAATGAAAGTTCAATCACAATATTAGTGGTGTGTGATGAAATGAGGTGGGAAGGGAGTTTTTGAAAATGTGTGAACGGCCCTAAGGAATTCTATATATTGTGATTGAACTTTGAATTAAAGACTAATTAACTAGAGGTCACCTCCAATTATCCTCAACTCTTAGGTTTTTGAAAGTCTTTCAAAGGTGGTTCAAGCTCTTCTTCTGCTAACTCATGTAACTTATTGATTTTCTTATGCTTTTCTAAGACTCTCTCCTAATTGTATCAAAGAAATTGAAGAAAAGCAAAGAGATTCAAGATAAGATTCAAGTTTTTAAAGTTGAGATAGATGGATACTCCAAGATCTTTTGTAATGGGATATTCGTCACCTTTATATGGGCAAACTTTGGATTATTTTGGTAATTTTATAGTAAAAACCCTAATTCCATATGTCCTTTTGAAGGTACAAAATGTACTATTTCAAAACAGACTGCCACAAAAATACAGCATTCAGTGGAGTTAAAGCGATACACACTGATTTCCGGTGCGGCATTCAATGAATGCCGATGCGACACTCAATAAATGCCACAGATAACTCCGCAGACTGTCGTCTTTTCTGGAATTCTGATCTTCGTGGTATTTGGTGTATTTTTGCAGCGATCAGAGAGTGCCGGTGCAGCAATCAGAGACTGTCGGTCCGGCAATCAGAGAGTGCTGCAGCGACACCTCATGACTGTCATAGCCTATGCCATGTGCTATTTTCCTCTATCCTTCCCATTTTCCTGTCTTTTTTTTCTTTCTTTTTGAATTGAAGAGCCTTTCAAAGAGCTTGAATCACCTTGGAAGCCTTAGGTTTGTTCAGACATGTCATCATCGAACTTGAAGGTAATGCTCCCCTAAATTCGACGTTTGGTCAAAATCGGGGTTTCTACAGTTTGCCCCTCTTCGACAGAGCTTGTGGAGTAACGCATTTCACAAGTGAATGTCAAAGCCTGTGTGAAGACAATCCTTTGACCAAACTATCAGATTTAGGTAAAACAAATTACGTTGCAAAAGAAAATAGGCGCGCGGCAATGGTTCATGCTGGTCATGCTCAATGATGAGCTACCTACGTTTCCATTCAAGAATCAGACCAAGACGTAGTTTGGGCAAGGGTCAAACACACAAACACAAGTAGACATACAGATGAATACACCTATCCTATTATGATGCACGTGCTCATGCAATGGCAGCGGTCAATGTAACTTCATGCTCTATAAATGATGTTGTGGACCACGCGGGAAAGGGGGTCCTGGTGTTATCTCTCGATAATGTCCCGAGACGGATCCCAAGTAGCATACTTCAGGGAAAACTAGGACTTCCTCACGTGATCCTAGAGACAAAGAGTCGCCACTTAATTTTTATCAGGAATTAGGAAACCTAAGTTTGACTCACCCAAAATTGAATAAGGTTACTCTCCCTTCATTAGCAGAAACTAGGTTCGAGGGTCTTGGTACGAGAGAAGAAGGAGCCCAAGCAGGACTAAAGCACCCCCTCCTCGCCCTACCGAACGGTAGGCTTTGATTCAAGTATCCTTGTTCTTAATTCGTAATTGGTGTTCTTTCCTCAAACATACTAGATATATATATATGTCAAAAAGGGAACATCTAAGAAAAATCATGTCAAGAGATTAAATCAAGTAGAAGTCAGATGCAAGTGCAATACAAGAGAGAGGTATACTTACAGTGGTTAGTCCCGCTCGGGACCGATGCAAGTAAAGAAAACATGTCATGATATGCAAAAGGGAACAAGAGAACTTACATTGGGTTGACTCAAGCGGAGTCGCAAAAAGCAAAGAGAAAGGAAACGTGCAATGCAATTATACAATAATCCTAGATAAGAAGTCTCTAACAAATAAGCACGTCAACGGAGACTATCCTAAAGGAATTGGGTCGTTGAAAGCAAAGTTGTAAACCTAGAAAAATTCTAAGAGAAATAAGAGAGATAGTACACGATACATGGGCATTAAGCCACATGTAGACAAGGCAAACCCATAAATCAAAGTCTGGATCCATGGCATTCAATTCTCTACACTAAGACACCAAGAAATACCCAAGTATTGCAAAATACAAGCAAACAAATGATATGCATGATAAACGAGAAAAAGATGTCATCAATCAAATTTTCAGATTCAGTAACCTCTAATGAATCCTATGAAAAGTGGTCTTAAACATGAGCTAGGTTAAAACCCTTTTACAGAAAGTTAGATACATGTCTTAGGGAACTTCTCCAAAAAGTAGAATCTCTTTACCATTTTTGAAGTTTGAGAAATAAGAGTTTTGAGAATAGTGGACCAGGACTGTCCACTATTCTTGTAAAAATCATAATTAATTCTACAAAAATTATGTGAAGCTCTATTTGGTGTCAAAAGAAAGATATTTCATTGTAGTTTATGAAAACAATAATCTCATGTACATGTCATGACATTAAGATTTCTGAATGTTGTTTTAAACAGACTCTGTTATTCTGGAAGTTTTATATCATTTGACAAAGGAATGCAAAACATAATAGAAATTCATGAATCATATTAATCAAGTTAATCTAAGCTTTTGGTCTCTTATCAAATTATCCTGGATGATTTCTAAACCAAGTTTTATTCATCAATTGTTATTTAGTGATCAAGGTATGACCATTTTGTATACATGATCATAATTGTAGTTAAATTTAGAAAATTCCAGAATAGTTGTATCAACTTCAAAAGCTTAGAAAACAATCTTAATTCGATCGTATGCTCACGATTTTACATCGGCATATAGATATATGAGTTAGGAATCATCCCCAAAAAGAGGAATATCGATATCTAGTATAGATTTTTTGAAATTCAAGCACAAAGAGACTATGTTAAAATCTGTCAACTGATATCTCAACAATTTCTAAAAATAGCATATAGATCCTAGAGGGTCTCAAAACGGATCGAATGAAAGCTAATTCATCAAAGTTTACCCAGAAAGTTTGAAATCCATCAAACCATGGGTTTTGGTGGACCAAATCTTATGGACAAAACCAATCTGTTGTACTAAATTTTTATCTAATTCATTTTAAAGTGTGAGAAAAACATCTTAGGTGATGGTTGAAGCTTATTAGAGAGATCAAACTCATAGATCATCTTAATTATCATGATTCCCAATCAATTTAGCCCTCAAGTTCTATGAAGAACTTTGGATCATAGATCAAAGAGACTTACAAATATTCTATTGGAGATGAAATTTAATAGGAATTCTAGGTAATTGAAATAATCAAGAGATAGGTATGAACAGAGGAATCATCCTTCTCATAGATCATACTTCCAAACCATCATAGAATTCAAAATAGATATATATATATATATATATATAATCATGTATGCATGGATCTAAACTAAAATAGAAATGAAATCAAAGTTGAAAATTAAAGTGAAAATCAATCTCTAATTAAGAATTACCAATAAAATCAAAAGAGACTTGGATCTAGCTATGTGAGTGTGTGAAGAACAAGAGAGGAAGAAGATGAGTGTTCTAACGAGGAAAATAAAACTAAAATAGATCCAAGTCTTATAGATCTATGTATAAAAGTAGGAATTAGAGATGAATTGTAGTGTTTACCTCTTGGAGAATTCTCAACTATATCACCAAAGTTGAATTGAAGAGTCTTTTTCTTCAAGTATTCTTCAAATTCTTCAAGCACTCATCCATGGAAGTTTTAGGGAAGAAATTGATGTTCATATTTCTAATCTAATTATCTTGAGATTAGTTTAATTCATAACTCACTTTTTCTCTCTAGAAATCTCGCTTAAATTGAAAGTATTTTTGCAAGTATATTCACTTGTATGTACTTCTCTCTTGTATATCCTCTCCTCTATATGTACTTGTGTGTCTATATATCCTCTTGTGTGTCAAAGATGATCTCATATGGATCTATATATAGAGTTTTGATAACTTAACTCTTACGTTACATGGTTAAAACGGGATTTTTAGAGAGCAGAAAAGGGTTAAAATGGCGATTTCGGTGCCTACACGTAGTTTCCAGGCAATTTCCTCGCAGTGGGAGGCTTCTAGAAGGGTCTGGAACTCAAAAAGCTCGATGAAGGGGGCACTATGTGGGTGGAGGCTTAGGTGGGACCAGCCACCTGCTTTTCCTCCTCCTCTGGTTGCCTTTAAGCTCTATTTCAAAATTAGGTGCACTGCTTTTCCAGATTTTCATAAAAATGCTTTTTAGTGTTCGAAATCATCTATTTACGTACCGTTGGAAAGCTGTCGATTTGAATTTTAGTATTAAAAATATTTTAGGGAGTTTTGAAATGAAAATTGAAGTCCAATTGAACCTCAGAATCCTCTGGAACTTTAGTCGTCTTTTTAAAATCAAACGACGTCTTTTCCAAAATTGATTATCAATGTGCGTCGATTTTAAAATTTTCTTTAAAATTGAAGCTCTGGATGCCTAGAATACTGCATTTTGAACACTTCATGTTCATATAATCCTGAGTGAATATGAATTATGAAAGACAATTTTGACAAAATTGGGATTTATGCATGGAAAAGTGCTTTTCTGAGCTTGAAGTCACTTTTCGAAGTTCAATCTTTTGATTATGTGGAATCCGGTACCTTCCATGGGGTACTTTTCATCATCGAATTCTCCAAGACGTTGTCCACCCTAAATCCTATCAGTGTGGTCAAAATTGTTTGTCTACAGTTTGCCCTTCTTTGGCAAAGCTTGTTGTGAACAACGTGAACTGCAAGTGAGTGCCAAAGCTAGAAGGCACCCAATAACCATACTGAGAGATTTTAGGAAAAACAAAAATTCTCAAAAATCAAGAAATTCAACATCAGAAAAAATCAAGAAATCACGAATGCAAGAAGGCAATGCAATGCAATGCTGGGTAGAGGCTGCTAAATCTAAGCTGCTACTTGGCATGCTTCGCTGGAGCTGCCTACGTATCCTTTCCAGGAATCAGACCAGGGCATAGTTCAAGCGCGCGAGGAGACAAAGAACACACAAACAATAATGCAGATGAAATGCTCCTATCCTAGGATGCTGATGCAGTATGAAAACATGAATGTACAAGTGCTGGATGAATCATCCTCAAGGGTTCTAGATACAAAATCTAATGCAAGGGTGTGACGGCTCTCTCTCACATATGGAAACTTTTGACACAATCTCTCCTATTTGATTCAGGTTTCTTAATGGAGAGGGTTCTACACAAGTCTTATTCTCAACAGGTCTTAACTTAATCCTAGACATGATCTTATCTTAAACTCGACCTATCCTTAAACTCACGTCAATCTTATACTTTGACATGATCTTAAACTTGGCAAAATTGTAAACTCGATACAATCTTTAATTTGGCAAAATTTTAACCTCGACATGTTCTTAAACTCGATCTAAATCTCGACATGATCTTAAACTCGATCTAAAACTCGATATGATCTTAAACTCAATCTAATTCTCGACATAATCTTAAATTTGATCTAAACTCAACATGATCTTAAGCTCGATCTAATCTTAAACTCAATTCTGTCTTAAACTTGTCCTAATCTTAAACTCGATTCTGTCTTAAACTCGACCTGATCTTAAATTCAATCTAAAGCTTGACATAATCTTAAACTCGATCTAATCTTAAACTCGATTATGTCTTAAACTTGACATGATCTTAAACTTGATCTAAAACTCGATCTAAAACTTGACTTGATCTTAAACTCGATCTAATCTTAAACTCGATTTTGTCTTAAACTTGACCTGATCTTAAACTTGATCTAAAACTCGACATGATCTTAAACTCGATCTAAAACTTGACTTGATCATAAACTCGATCTAATCTTAAACTCGATTCTGCCTTAAACTTGACCTGATCTTAAACTTGATCTAAAACTTGACATGATCTTAAACTTGATCTAAAACTTGACGTGATCTTAAACTCAATCTAATCTTAAACTCGATTTTGTCTTAAACTTGACCTGATCTTAAACTTGATCTAAAACTTGACACGATCTTAAACTCGATCTAATTTTAAACTTGATTCTGTCTTAAACTTGACCTGATCTTAAACTTGATCTAAAACTCGACATGATCTTAAACTCGATCTAATCTTAAACTCAATTCTTGAGAGTCTTAAGCACTTAGATGATTGATGAAAGTACTCTGCTGGGGAGATTGTTTAAATTCTGAGAGATATGAAAAGCTTCTATTCTGAAGGCTCTGTTAATCTGAAGTTGACGATGGTGCTTCGACCGGCTCAAATATTCTTGCAAATACATCTGGTTTATTGTGACCCTATTCTGAATTACGATCCATCTTCTGTAAATCCTCTCTGGATGTAATCCTCGAGCGATAGTAGACCCAAATGTCAATGTTCCAAGACGGCACATAATCAACCCAAAACAACAGGAGTTCGCTGTAAATCATCAATTCTCAACTATTTTCAAGCGGCGGTTCCTCGATTCTTCATGTGTGGGGACTTTTCTTCAACCAAAATTCAATTTCCCAAGGGTCCTTTAGACCAGTTCCAACAAGTTTCAGGCACTCTTAAGGCTTATATATCATGATCGGACCAATTCGGGGTCAAAACAAGAGTTCCCAATGTGTCAATTCTTATTCACAATTGATAGGTACTCAAAAGATCTGATGACCTTGATGAGCTTCACAAGTTATCAACCAATTCTAGCAGATATTCATGCAAGGCACTCTGATCTATTTCAACAATGGCTCAGCTCAACATCCAAGGTCGGTCTTCTGATTAGCATGATTAATTGATGCAATAATAGTGTTCAGAACTTCTACTTGTATCCACTTTTGGATGATCTTAGAGTTTTACAATTATAGATCACTTCGGACCCACGCACTCAAGATCATGATAGACTAGATGACGACAGATTTGACCATGACAGACATTGATACAGGAAGATAACACTCTCGACACTAAAATAGAAGTTTGGAGGAGACAACTCAATTTTCCATGATTTAATGTGCATTTGTCATGTTTGACGTATCTCTTTGCTTTTCATGTACACTTCTCATCTTAGTGTGATAATACTCAGTTGATAAGGTAATGCTTTGAAAATACTCCATATGGATCTCAATCAATCCTTTACTTTCTCTGAAATGTGCTTCGAATTAATGTCTTAGCTTTAAGAGACGATTCATTTCAAATGTTTTCCAAGATATACTTGATGATTCAGGATTCGCTTATGATATGAAAGGGGGTATAGGAAAACAATTTTTGCCCCTAGTTTATAGAGATAAATGGAGGTTTGCCCTAGTGTGGTAGTGGTATCTTGAGGCTCTGGGCAAACTTTCAAGTTTGCCCCTAGTTTGCAAGGTTCAGGAAACGAGAGCTAGGAAAGCTTGCCTACTTATCCCCAAGTGAGAATCAGGTCCAAAGTAGTTCGGCCAAGTCTTGAAAGAAGGTATTTGAGATGTGGTTGAGTGTTTCAGGAGCAGTGACCGAACCGAGTAGGTTGCCTACGTATCCCCAAGTGGGAATTAGGTCAAGCGTAGTTCCTCTAAGGCTAGAGGCTTTGAAAGTGCAAGGATTCAAGAATTGGGGGGCTCTTTAAGCCATGTCATCAGACAGATTTTCTGAAGCAGGTCACTTGTGGTAGCTTTGAAAGAAACTAAACTACCTCTCCTTTTTCTTTCCTTTTTCTCTTCTTTTCTTCTCTTTTCTTTTTCTCTTCTTTATTTTTGACAGTTGATTCTTGTCACCTTTTCACTAGCCAGCCAATTTTACATCTCTCATCATACATCATACATGATTTTGGAGCAAGATTGGCCCTTCAAATCTTTTGGGCTGATTCAAAGAGATTA
The DNA here is from genome assembly GCA_033977485.1 of Hydrangea macrophylla. NCBI lineage: Eukaryota > Viridiplantae > Streptophyta > Magnoliopsida > Cornales > Hydrangeaceae > Hydrangea > Hydrangea macrophylla. Next base: position 40,799,652 of record CM066990.1, read on the forward strand.
TAATTCAAAGCTTTGGGACAGTTCATGTTCCCGATTTCTCAATCTTCTTCATTCTTCTTCCTCTTCTTTATTTTATTTTCTTTTTTCTCTAAAGTTTTGACTGGCTAGGATCAAGTTCATGAAAACAGCATGTAAAATTTTCTTTTCTTTTCATGCTCTAACTTTTGCCTAGGTGCCCTTTCGGGTTTTCATCCTAGCGAGCTTCTTTTTTCCTTTTTTTTTTTCTTTTGTGCTCTAACTTTTGCCTAGGTTCCCTTTCGGATTTTCATCCTAGTGAGCTTCTCTTTTTCTATTTTCTTTTTGAGAGAAGTAGTTCATTTCAAATGCTCGGCTACCATCAAGAACAAAGTGTATATGGCTTGTAATTTATACAGGTTTGAGTGGCTCATTTTTCTGGGGTCATTATTTTGAAATGGGAAGATCAGGGATTTAAGCTAGTCCCGAGTTACTATCGAACATATCTTTTCAAGATTTAAGCAAAAGCATATTAAGATTCTTAAAGTAAGACTAGTCAATTCTTAGCTTTCTTCGGTGTTAGCACAAAATCGACGTTGATCCTTTCAGGATTCTTTTAAATGCACAAAATTATCAGCAGTGTATTTTTCACAATAATCAGAGAAATGACACTTTCAGCTTAAAGATTCATTCATTCATGACAAGGCACATTAGATCAAGAAAATCAAGATTTCATTTTGTTACTAGAAAGAGAAGGATTACAGTACTCGACATAGACTCAACCATAACTTAACGATAGATAGATTCGACAACGAGACTTAAAACTGACTTGACTGGACTCAACTTGATCTCAAGTGAAGCGTCACTATGATTCGCTTATTCCTCTTAAACATCCGTTTAGTTTCAACAAGCAGCTATTCCAAACATCATCACAACACTGCCCTTTGTAGGCTCTCCCAAATTCTTCATTCTTCAACAAAGGCTTGAAATCTTTGGCTAATTCCTCGGGCATTTTATGGTGGAGGAATGATGACACCCTTTTTGATCAAGTCCTGAATTTCATGCCTGAGTCTGCAGCATCTATCTGTGCTATGCCCACGGCTTTGATGGAAATTACAGTAGTACTCAGTCTTGAAGTCTCGTGGAAGTGGATCAGGTTCTGGCTTGGGTTCCAGCTTCTTCAAGTACCCTTCTTCTAGTATTTTTTTCAAGTGCGCTACTCATGGACATTCCTAGCTTAGAAAATTCTCTCTTCTCTTTCTTTTGCCCTTGATTCTGGTTTTTCCTTGCAACTCTAGTATTCTTCCCCCACTGCTGTTGAATTGGTCTCTTTGGCAGTTGTGGTGCCAATACATCGATATCAGGTAATGGATATTTGTTCAAATGAAATGGCCCTTTGAACTTTTTCGAAGGCCTTGCATTGGACATATCAAATAATCCCTCCCTATCAAGTTTGTGGTCACCAATTCATTTGCTCTTGTGGGTCACATTCTCTAGTAAACCACTCTTGGTGAGCTTGTCAAGGATTTCCTGATCAAGAGTTTGTATTCCTAGATTAGCCAATCTTTCAAACCACTCATTATCATCACAAGGTGCAAGAGGTGGAGTCAGAGGTGTTGTGTCAGCCAATTGCTTTTCACACCCATCATTTTCATAAGCAGCTCACTGATTTGGTTGATAGTAGATTCCATAGTAGTCATCCTAGCATCTATATCGGCTTCATGTGTCATCTTTCCAACCATGACTGATTCGGCTGATCTTGTCCCAAACTCTGATCTAATCAAATAACTGTTCGGAGCTCTGACCCAGGAGGAAGTACAACTTCCTTGATCCTATCTTCTCTTCACTCTTATTTAGGGAATTTCAAATAATCAGGTAATTTTATTTGTAAAAGAATTTTCAAAGAAAGATATTTTAAAAAGTGGATTGAAAATCATTTTCTTTTTCAAAAACATTTTCTAAAATCAAGTTCCAAAATTCTGAGGAAAACAATCTTTCTTTTCAAAAGTGTATTAGAGGCATCGCACTCGTGAGTCGTATATGCAATGCTCGTGTAGTGTATGCAATGCAGATGAAATGCAATCTACCCTAAATGCAATGCACCTTAATCAAGCTTAGAGCTAGCATTTCAGCACATAAACACATAAGATTCCTTGAGTATGCTAATCATCCTACTAATCCAATCATTATCCAAGGATTTTTAGCTTTGAAATTCTTGATGGCTTAGGTTTACAAAATTGAATTTTTATGAAAATCTTGAAAAAGAGGGGGGGGGGGGGAGATTTGTAAATTTCAAAAATATTTTTGAACCATCAATGCTTGTTGTTTGAAAATTGAGGTAGGAAATTTTGAAATTCTAAAATTTGAAATTGGATCATCAAAGTTGGAATCATTACTTCTTTTGAAAACCAAGGTAGGAGTTTTGGAATTCTCTAAAATCTAAGGAGAATTTGAAATTGAATCATCAAAGTGTGAGATTATGGTTTTTCTTGAAAACCAAAGTGGCAATTTGAAACCCTCTAAAATCTGAGAGGAGATTAAAATTTGAATCATCAAAGTGGGAATTTGAAATTCTCTAAAAATCTAGGGACAATTTTGGAAGGATTTTGCAAAAGTGAATTTCAAAGCAAATTTTCAAAAGGGATATTCTCATAATTTTTAAAAGACTCGGGTTTTTCAAAGAAATGCTTGTATTTTCAAAAAATTTCAAAAAAATCGTCCTTGAATAATGATTGGATGTTCGGATAAAGACCATACTACTTTAGAGGAATCCACCATACAAGGTTTGATAATGCCTTCGCATATACGTCCTCATCATCCACCTAATCCCTTACTGGAAAACGCAAATAATTCATCACAGTGTCCTAATCAAAGATGATAATCAAAATCCTAATTGAAGGGTTCTATAGAAACTATATGCAAAGGACGGGTTTTAGTCTCATAAAGGGTCCATTAGCAAGCTCAGCGGTGTGGGTGACTGCCTCCCCGAGGGCGTGCCGTTCACACATAGGGTCTATATACCGCCTGCGGTATAAGGCTAACGGTGACTACATGCTACCAAAGTCTCTTCACAAATGGAGAAAAGAGGGCCATCCACCCACAAGGCAATGGTCCCAAGCAGTCGCGGTGAAAAAACAATGTAAGTGCAAATGCATGCAGAAACAACACGATTATCGAATTAAAAACAAGGATATTCATTAGCTCAAGTCAAATCATTGAAGAACAAGAAACCATCAATTTCATGTTCAAGTCCCCAGCAGAGTCGCCAGATTGTGGACCATGCGGGAAAGGGAGTCCTGGCATTCTCCCTCGATAGTGTACCGAGACGGATCCCAAGGAGCACACTTCAGGGAAAACTAGGACTTCCTCATGCGATCCTAGAGACAAAGAGTTGTCACTTAATTTTTATCGAGAATTAGGATACCCAAGTTTGACTCGCCCAAAATTGAATAAGGTTACTCGCCCTTCATTACCAGAAACTAGGTTCGGGGGTTTTGGTACGAAAGGGGAAGGAGCCCAAACAGGACTAAAGCACCCCCTCCTCGCCCTACCGAATGGTAGGCCTTGATTCAAATATCCTTGTTCTTAATTCGTAATTGGTGTTGTTTCCTCAAACATACTAGATATATATACATGTCAAAAAGGGAACATCTAAGAAAAATCATGTCAAGGGATTAAATCAAGTAGAAGTCGGATGCACGTGCAATACAAGAGAGAGGTATACTTACAGTGGTTAGTCCCTCCTGGGACCGATGCAAGTAAGGAAAACATGTCATGATATGCAAAAGGCAACAAGAGAACTTACATTGGGTTGACTCAAGCGGGGTCGCAAAAACAAAGAGAAAGGAAGCGTGCAATGCAATCATGAAACAATCCTAGATAAGATGTCTCTAACATATAAGCACATAAACGAAGACTATCATAAAGGAATTGTGTCGTTGAAAACAAAGTTGTAGACCTAGAAAAATTCTAAGAGAAAGGAGAGAGATAGTACACGATACATGGGCACTAAGCCACATGTAGACAAGGCAAACCCACAAATCGAAGTTCGGATCCACGGCATTCAATTCTATGAACTAAGACACCAAGAAATACCCAAGCATTGAAAAAATGCAAGCAAACAATTGATATGCATGATAAATGAGGAAAAGATGTCATCAATCAAATTTCCAGATTCAGCAACCTCTAATGAATCCTATGAAAAGTGGTCTTAAATATGAGATGGGTTAAACCCCTTTCACAGAAAGTTAGATACATGTCTTAGGGAACTTCTCCAAAACGTAGAACCTCTTTACCATTTTTGAAGTTTGAGAAATAAGAGTTTTGGGAATAGTGGACCAGGACTGTCCACTATTCTTATAAAAATCATAATTAATTCTACAAAAATCAAGTGAAGCTCTATTTGGTGTCAAAAGAAAGCTATTTCATTGTAGTTTATGACAAAAATAATCCCATGGACATGTCATGACCTTAAGGTTTCTGAAAAGTTGTTTTAAACAGACTCTGTTTTTCTAGAAGTTTTGTATCATTTGACAAAGGAATGCAAAACATAATAGAAATTCATGAATCATATTAATCAAGTTAATCTAAGCTTTTGGTCTCTTATCAAATTATCCTAGATGATTTCTAAACCAAGTTTTATTCATCAATTGTTATTTAGTGATCAAGGTATGACCATTTTGTATACATGATCATAATTGTAGTTAAATCTAGAAAATTCCAAAATAGTTGTATCAACTTCAAAAGCTTAGAAAACGATCTTAACTCGATCGTATGCTCACGATTTTACATCAGCATATAGATATATGAGTTAGGAATCATCCCTAAAAAGCGGAATATCGATAACTATTATACATTTTCTAAAATTCAAGCATAAAGAGACTATCTTCAAATCTGTCAATCGATTTCTCAACAATTTTTAAAAATAGTATATAGATCCTAAAGGTTCTCAAAACGGATCAAATGAAAGCTAATTCATCAAAGTTTACTCAGAAAATTTGAAATCTATCAAACTATGGGTTTTGGTGGACCAAATCTTATGAAAAAAACTAATCTATTTTGCTGAATTTTTATCTAATTCATTTTAAAGTGTGAGGAAAACATCTTAGGTAATGGTTGAAGCTTATTAGAGAGATCAAACTCATCGATCATCTTAATTATCATGATTCCCAATCAGTTTAGCCCTCAAGTTCTATAAAGATCTTTGGATCATAAATCAAAGGGACTTACAAATATCCTATTGGAGATGAAATTCAATAGGAATTCTAGGTAATAGAAATAATCAAGAGATAGGTATGAACATAGGAATCATCCTTCTCATAGATCATACTTCCAAACCATTATAGAATTCAAAATAAATACATATATATATATAATCATGTATGCATAGATCCAAACTAAAATAGAAATGAAATCAAAGTGAAAATCTCTAATTAAGAATTACCAATAAAATCAAAAGAGACTTGGATCTAGTTATGTGAGTGTGTGAAGAATAAGAGAGGAAGAAGATGAGTATTCTAACAAGGAAAATAAAACTAAATTAGATCCAAGTCTTATAGATCTATATATAAAAGTAGGAATTAGAGATGAATTGTAGTGTTTACCTCTTGGAGGATTCTCAACTATATCACCAAAGTTGAATTGAAGAGTCTCTTCTTCAAGTATTCTTCAAATTATTCAAGCACTCATCCATGGAAGTTTTAGGGAAGCAATTGATGTTCAAATTTCTAATCTAATTATCTTGAGATTAGTTTAATTCGTAACTCACTTCTTCTCTCTAGAAATCTCTCTTAAATTGAAACTATTTTTGCAAGTATATTCACTTGTATGTACTTCTCTCTTGTATATCCTCTCCTCTATATGTACTTGTGTGTCTATATATCCTCTTGTGTGTCAAAGATGATCTCATATGGATCTATATATAGAGTTTTGATAACTTAACTCTTACGTTACATGGTTAAAACGGGATTTTTAGAGAGCAGAAAAGGGTTAAAATGGCGATTTCGGTGCCTACACGTAGTTTCCAGGCAATTTCCTCGCAGTGGGAGGCTTCTAGAAGGGTCTGGAACTCAAAAAGCTCGATGAAGGGGGCACTATGTGGGTGGAGGCTTAGGTGGGACCAGCCACCTGCTTTTCCTCCTCCTCTGGTTGCCTTTAAGCTCTATTTCAAAATTAGGTGCACTGCTTTTCCAGATTTTCATAAAAATGCTTTTTAGTGTTCTAAATCATCTATTTACGTACCGTTGGAAAGCTGTCGATTTGAATTTTAGTATTAAAAATATTTTAGGGAGTTTTGAAATGAAAATTGAAGTCCAATTGAAGCCCGAAAGTCCTCCGAAACTTTCGTCGTATTTTTGAAATCAAACGACGTCTTTTGACAAAACCGGGATTTATGCATAGAAAAGGGCTTTTCTGAGCTTGAAGTCACTTTTCGAAGTTTGATCTTTCGATTGTGTGAAATTTGGTACCTTCCACGGTGTACTTTTCATCATCAAATCCTCCAAGATGTTGTCCACCCTAAATCCTATCAGTGCTATCTCAGTGTATCTAGATGCAATCCATGCCCTATGCTACTTAATGCTCGTGGTTACTCTAACTTAAAGATGAGTTATTTTTTAGAATTTGGAGATTTTATAACTAAAGGGTTCATCCTCTTCAAGACATGTGGCCATCCTGAGCAAACGGACACGTAATTGACTAGGCGGCGCTTCGCGACTTTGGCCCCGGTTTCAATGCGGGTTTGCTCTGAAAATCGGTAGCCCTTCCACCCCATCGGATATGTTTGCTCTAAAATATCTGCAGCCCTTCAACCTCGTCGGATATGTTTGCTCAAAAATCCGCAGCCCTTCAGCCTCGTCGGATATGTTTGCTCTGAAAATTCCGCAGCCCATCGGCCTCGTCGGATATGTTTGCTATGAAAATTCGAAGCCCTTCAGCCTTGTCGGATATGTTTGCTCTAAAAATTTGCACCCCTTCGGCCTCGTCAGATATGTTTTCTCTGAAAAATCCACAGCCCTTCGGCTCCGTCGAATATGTTTTCTCTAAAAAATTTGCAGCCCTTCGGCCTCGTCGGATATTCATTTCAATATTCAAAAATCAGGAGTCAATTCGACTCAAATTCTTTTTAATTTTCAAAATCAGGAGTCAATCAGACTCAAATTTATTTCAATTTTTTAAATCAGGAGTCAATCAAATTCAATTCAATTTTCAAAAAATCAGGAGTCGATCAGACTCAGAAATCATCTTAATTTTCAAAAATCAGGAGTCGACCAACTCAAAAGTCTTTTCAAATTTCAAAATCAAGAGTCAATCACACTCAAAGGACTTATTATTTCTCAAAATATTCGCGCTAAATTCAAATTCTCAAAATTTGAGCCATCCTATACATTTTAAGTCAACTTTCTAAATCTGGAGTCAAAAATCCTCTTGATTTTAAAAGTTAATCAGGCTAAAAAAAATTCATTTTTTCAAAATTTGGGATCATGTAGACTTGGAAATCATTTTCGAGGACCAAAGCGCATAAGGTAGGCAAACTTCGGGGGTTCAGATTAAAATTGCGGGACCCCAATTTGAATTTTGGGGGAAACCAAAGGCCTTTTAAAAGTGCATATTCATAGCGTATTATATGATCTTTTATGCATACTTTTATCCCCAAGTATCTAGATTTAGATGAATATCAATGATGAAGTGTTTTCAATGATGTTGAGACTCAAATATGTGGTTTTCACTATTTTACAGGTCATGGAAAGCAATCGTTGCATAGAAAGTGATTCTGGTGGAGAGAAAAACAGAAGCAGATAAGAAAATGCCATTTTTTACATTGAAGACTTCACATTTAGAATATTTCTCCAGAAATATAAATGTATATCTATGAGTTACAGTCGCGTGGCCACAAACCAAAGGTCAATCCAAGGTCCGAGTGCAGAGATATGGCCATTCTCCCATCGGTACGCAGAGTTGTCAAAATCAAAGAAGTTCAAGCCCTTGAAGAGAGTTCAATTGATTGAGACTTCGATCGATCAAAAGAGTTTGATCGGTTAAAGGTGAAAATTTCCAAAAAGTTGCGTACAGTCTGCAGGAACCCTACAAATAAGCTGCTTTGATGATAAACGAAGAGAGGGTGCTCCAGAACACAAAAAATAGCAGTTTTAGGGTAGTTTAAGGGTTAGATTAGGAGTAGATTAGGTAAGATTCTTGTTCTCCTTCCTCTTTTCCATTGTTATACTGATGATTATTGAAGATTCAAGTTTATTTCAAGTTTGTCTCAGATTGTTTCCAGATTTTTCTTTTCCTTTTCTTTATTTCATTAATTATTAGTTTATATGTTATGACTGCTCTAGGTTACTATTTCTGTATTTGTTTTATTATGTTTCCATAGTTTAGACGTTGGGAATATGTTATGAAACATTGATTCCCAACCTTTACCATGCAATCTTTAGAAACCCTAGTCTCGATCGATCGAAAACATTCGATCGATTGAACCAGAGCCACAATCAAGCGATTGAAGGCATTTCGATCGATTGAAGGATGATGCAGTTTGATCGATCGAGAGCGCATCGATTGATCGAACCTGTTAATTCCTAAGATAATTCTTTTAAGTATTCCTAGACTTTCTGTTTTAGAGATCTGTCATCAAATTTGCTCTAGTAAGTTCAGTTTGTCACAACAGTTTGTAGAACTTAAAGCCTTAAGGCTATTTTCTTCAATGACTTTTGAAACCCACTTTGAATGCTAACACCATTTGGAGTGCAAGTATTAACCATTGGTTTAAACTGCCTTCCAAGTGTTTTAAATCAGTTATGATGATGTAGTCCCGATCATATAAGGGCTATTGATTCTTTATCTTTAGAAAAATACGGAATACTGAAAAGGAATGAACTTCATAGAACGTTAATGAATGTGCATTGTTGATGGTTAGGATTAATGTGGATTCTCGTATTTCCAACACCTTTAATTTATTAATTTCAATATTATGTTTCTCTATACTTTAGTTTATTATTTAGTTTAATTTAATTAATTAGGATTCATTAGAACCTCCACTCCTTTATTGATCTTTTCCTTTTCTTTAAGTTGTAACTTAGTATATATTCTTCCTATTCCTTCCCTGTGGGATCGACCTGGACTTATCCAGTATTACTTGCACGATCACCTACACTTGGGTGTTGCACAAGAGCGCACAACTTTTTAGTCGTGTCAAGTTTTTGGCGCCGTTGTCGGGGAAAGCAACTAGGTTAGGATTTTACTAAGTTATTTCCATAGTTCTTCTTTTGCTAAAAATAAAATAATAAATAAAACAAATAAAATAATTAATTAATTAATTAAAACTTTGGACTTTTTTCTCTCACAAGAAATAAATAAATGAATAAAATTTCTGTTGTTTAAAAATTTTGGGTAAACATGTCTTATCTATATTACCGTCCATATAACACAAACACCACGAATAGGAACACATTAAGTAATCAAAATGATTATCCCCCAAGTTGGCAAGCACCCATATATGACGCGCATTATCAACCTGAGTGCTACCAACCACCACAATGGGGAAACAATAGTGGTAGTCCCCCATATTATCAAACGTGTCAAGAACATCGATATGGAGATTTCCATCAATCGAAATGGGGATACAACCAAAATAATAGTGTGACACGATTACCAAACGCACCAAGACTCCCCCTCTGTGGAGTCTTGCACACAAACATAATGGGATGGGAATTACTATCAATCACAATGGGGCGAAACTTCGTATAGTTATAATGAGGATAATAACCAAGTTGAGGACAATTGTATGTTAGAATTGCTGCTTAGTGAAATGAAAAGCTAGATAGTGCAATTAATAAATTAGAAACTAGATATGAACAAGCACTTGCTAGCCAAACTATAGAAGACTACACCAGTTCTTCAACACTACAAAATTTCAAGACACTAACAATGGAATGGAATTGGAGGATAATGACAGGTGTATAATGATGTCTGAACTCCAAAACCAAACCATTGAGCCTGAAGTTATAGAACCATCTTCTTCTTAATATACAACCCCAGACATCAACCCACTAACTGCCTGAAAAAAGTTGCACAATCTCTTTGTCCAGAGCACCTCAGCAGATGAGATATATAGTGAGGAGAGTTACGAGGATAAGAATGAGGTTTTAAAAGATGATGAGAATTTAGGTGATTGCCTGCAATTAGGAAAGGATGAGTCCCTTGTTGACTCTACCCCTACCTTTGATAGCGACCTTAGGGAGGACGTAATTGAAAAATCTAAATCTGGTTTAGATTCGTGTGATATTCTTGAACCCTTACCTCTTTTAGCCGAGAGGTAGTGTCACCAAGTTGCTCATCACCTATCCTCACTGTAAATCAAAGCTCTCATTCCGAGCTTTAAAGTTATGTGTACCCTAATATTGAACAAAAAGAATGTGTTGTGGAAAAGGATGGTAAGGATTCTAGCACGTGCACTTCACAAAATTTGTTTTTCAAAATTCGTTGAGAGAGGACTTAGAAACTTTTGGGCCTACATTAAATGATCTTCACCTTCCACAAGAAGCTAGTAATCTTCTAGACTGCTTGACATTCTTGAGTGATAACAACGTAGATGCCCAAATAGATAGCTTTATCCAAGTACAATCCAAAACCATGTGCATAAACAGAAATTAAATTCCTATGATCATACCTCCATAGATTCTGTTCTAAGACAAGAGGAGGGTTATGAAGCTAAATTAGAACATCACTTATTTTGACCCTGCCTCTTTTATTGAACCATGGCCACCCCCTAGTATTAAAATGGAGGCCGTTATAGGAAATATCAACACCAAAGATCGTTTCTTGTATATAATTCCTAAAAAGTGCAGTATACCTCATATAACTGTCCCCAACAAATTTAGAGGCAGTAGCTTTTGCATCATCTCCTTTGACCTTGAGCATGACATTAGTTGGGGGGGAATTGCATTTTTATGAGGATCCCCACATTCCTCTCACTGCTAAATTATTTTATTGGGAAGATCCTCAAAAATTTCGTTTATTACTTTATGATAAAAATCTTGATTAACCGAATTTATTTACTAAGTAATTGTATTTTTTTATCTTTTTTTTTTCCTTGTTGCTACTAATGATTTTGCAGGTAACTTAACAAAGGAATAAAAAAAATACAAAAATAAAAAAAAATCTGGATATTAACGCCTCGAGGTAACATCCTTCCTTCTCTCGCTTTACTTTATATGTCCATGTGCTTAGTTTAGAACATTGAGGACAATGTTTAGTTTTAGTTGGGGGGGAGTGAGTCATTGCATGCCTCATATCTTTTTTGTCGTGCTTTAATGTCAATATATCTGTTTAGCAACATCTAACTCAATAAAGCAAAATTGTAAAAATATATATATATATATATATATATAATTCTAAATATTTTAATCATTTAAAGATAATAAAATGGTTCTTATATTTCTCTCTTAGTTAATGTAGTTAGTTATGATGCACTAGTGTTATTTATTTTATTTTTTTTTGTATGTTATTAGCATGTGATACACAATGATAGTTTGTTTACTATCTTAGTTATAGCATATTTTATGCTTTTTAATCTTCAAACAACTTTGAGCACGTTGTGACTATCTTGTACTTAGCTAAAATGTATTAGTAAGCATAGCTAAGGTGTCGTGAGAGACTGTAATAGAGACTAATAACACAAGTGAGCTTTTATGTCATTCTTTTTTCTTGAGGGTTTTGTAAGATTACTCTTACTTTTTGAAAAGCGTTTTAATTCATTAAAAGTCTCATTTTTTCTTCTTCATTTTGACTGATCACCAGAAGAGAACGTTCAGGATTTACCAAAATCTAGAGCTCTTGAATTTATTGAAATGAATAATCCTATGAACTTAGAAGATGATTTAGGCCATCTTTTGACTATACATGCATAATAAAGCCTTGGCCTATCTCTATGCTATTCCTTTACTTCACCTCTTGAGCGTTATCATAATTGCCTTGTTATTACAATTCCTAAATCTATGCCTAGCTCCAAAATACAAATTTGAGCTTCTTTTCTCTACCTAGGAGGGATTGGAACATGTTATCTTGACAAGAAAGTATTAGTGCGAATAAGGCAAAGTTGGCAAAAAAAAAAAGAGCATGAAAAAGAAAAAGAAAAAAAATGTCAATGGTTGTTATAAAAGGAAAATAATAATAATAATAATAATAATAATAATAATAATAATAATAATAATAATAATAATAATAAAAAGAATAGTGTGGGAAAGAAAAGGAAAAAAAAGAAGAAGAAGAAAGAGATTGGAGATGTGGGGAAGTTTGAAAAGTTGTAGTAGATATTCCATTCACATCCTTTGACTCAATTAAAAATCACGGGCCTCTTTCTTCTTAATCGAATACCACTTTTTCAAAGTCCTGATGATTTTAAGTAGATTGGATTTGAAGTTCAGGTAATGAGAGAGTTCTCCACGGTATCTCGCTCTTCTAGTGAAAAGTATTCTTTTATGAGACTTTATGCACCAAAATGTTTGTTTTCATTTAGATATGTGACGCCTTTGTTTTCTTCCATTTACTCTTTATAGCTTCCACATCACGAGTGATAATTATTACTCCTAAATCAGAGTGATTTCATCTTTTGAGTGTAATCTCGGTGAGAGTTGAGTCAAAATGAACGTATTGATGGCATCTTAGGTTATGCAAGCTTTGAAATTAATATTTTGTATTTTGATTGTCCATTCACACACACACTTTGAAGATTAATAGGTATGGAATATTCTAATAACTTTGATAGTAGATTAACTGTAATGTGTGTATTGTATGACTATGGCATACAAGAGAGTCTCATGAGATTGTTGAGCTTAACCACATTGCTAAATGAGAGAGGAAAATTTTCTTGAAAACATTTAAACTAGAACTATTACCATAAACATGAATTTTGTGGGTGAATTCATTGCAAACTCTCACGAGACAACACTCATCCACTAGTGAGAACCTAGGGGTTTAAGGGCTTGTTGCATATGCGAAATGCAATCGCGATTCCTACAAAGTGAGTTAGGATTTTTGCTTTCCTTTGTTTTCAATCTTAGAGTTTGAATAAAATTGTTGTAGTTCGCTTCATTGCTAAGGACTAGCAACAAGCTAGTTAGGGGGGGTGTGATTAGAGATGAAAAGTGCATATTCAGAGCGTATTATATAGTCTTTTATGCATACTTTTATCCCCGAGTATCTAGATTTAGATGCATATCAATGATTAAGTGTTTTCTATGATGTTGAGACTCAAACATGTGTTTTACACTATTTTACAGGTCTCGGAAAGCAATCGTTGCATAAAAAGTGATTATGGTGGAGAGAATAAGAGAAGCAACTGAGTAAATGCCATTTTTGACATTGAAGACTTCAGATTTGGAAGATTTCCCCAGAAATATAAAATGTAGATCTATGAGTTTACGATCGTGTGGACACAAACCAGAGGTCAATCCGAGGTCCAAGTGAGGAGATATGGTCATTCTCCCATCAGTGCGCAGAGTTGTCAAAATCAGAGAAGTTCAAGCCCTTGAAGAGAGTTCAATCGATTGAGACTTCGATCGATCGAAAAAGTTCGATCGGTTGAAGTTGAAAAATTCCAAAAAGTTGCGTACAGTCTGCAAGAATCCTATAAATAAGTTGCTTTGATGACAAACGAAGAGAGGACGCTCCAGAACACAAAAAACACCAGTTTTAGGGTAGTTTTAGGGTTAGATTAGGAGTAGATTAGGTTAGATTCTTGTTCTTCTTCTTGTTCTTGTTCTTGTTATTCTTCCTCTTTTCCATTGTTACACTGATGATTATTGAAGATTCAAGTTTATTTCAAATTGGTTCCAGGTTTTTCTTTTCCTTTTCTTTATTTCATTATTTATTAGTTTATATGTTATGATTGCTCTAGGTTACTATATATGTATTTGTTTTATTATGTTTCCATAGTTTAGACATTGGGAATATGTTATGAAACATTGATTCCCAACCTCTACCATGCAATCTTTAGAAACCCTAGTCTCGATCGATCGAAGATATTCGATCGATTGAACCAGAGCCACAGTCAAGCGATTGAAGGCATTTCGATCGATTGAAGGATGATGCAGTTTGATCGATCGAGAGCGCGTCGATTGATCGAACATGTTAATTCCCGAGATAATTCTTTTAAGTATTCCTAGACTTTCTGTTTTAGAGATGTGTCATCAAATTTGCTCCAGTAAGTTCAGTTTGTCACAACAGTTTTTAGAACTTAAAGCCTTAAGGCTATTTTCTTCAATGACTTTTGAAATCCACTTTGAATGCTAACACCATTTGGAGTGCAAGTATTAACCATTAGTTTAAACTATCTTTCAAGTATTTTAAATCAATTTTGATGATGTAGTCCCGGTGATGTAAGGGATATTGATTATTTATCTTTAGAAAAATACGGAATACTGAAAAGGAATGAACTCCATAGAATGTTAATGAATGTGCACGGTAGATGGTTAGGATCATTGTGGATTCTCGTATTTCCAACACCTTTAATTTATTTATTTCATTATTATGTTTCTCTATGCTTTAGTTTATTATTTAGTTTAATTTAATTAATTAGGATTCATTAGAACCTCTACTCCTTTATTGATCTTTTCCTTTTCTTTATGTTGTAACTTAGTATACATTCTTCCTACTCCTTCCCTGTGGGATCGACCTGAACTTATCCAGTATTACTTGCATGATCACCTACACTTGGGGTGTTACACAAGAGCGTACAACTTTTTACCCGTGTCAATCATCATGAGGATAGTGCAGGTCTTTGACATCATCGGACGAGAAAGTCAGGATATCAGTCAGTGGGGAGTTGGTTGGTTGGACTTGCATACATCCGCTCGGGATGCCCGGGCACGCCTCTTCCAAGACGACTGCGAGTCCCCTCCGCCCGATGTTCCTCCGGACACCACATTGATATATCCGAGAGGTTGCTGCTACTCAGGAACTTGGGTGTCTTGCCGCGGTCATTTGTCTATGGCGACAAACTCGGTCATATGCCCTTGCTCAATGAGCTTCTTAATTGCAATCTTAAGCTTGAAGCAATCCTCGGTATCGTGACTGTGTTCCTTGTGGTACTGGCAGTACTTGTCCCGGTTTCTCTTCTCAGGCGGGCTTTTGAGCTTGGTTGGCTTCTTGAGCAATTTCTATGTCTCAGTAGGGACCATAACTTCTTGGATAGGACAGAAAATAGGCGTGAAAGCGATCGGGGTCAGATCCCGACCGCCTTGCTGATCCTACTTTGGCTTCTTCCCCAGATTCTTTTCAAAGTTTTCCCACTTCTGCTTAGCTTTTGGGGAGTCATCTTCAGTAAAGCTTGAATGCTTGGACTTTAAGAATTCCTCCATGTCAATGTATTTTCCAACCCTCTCTAAGAGCTCAATTGGGGTATCCGGTCGGTCACAGTGGAACGACGTAGTAACCTTGGTATTTTGACCCCCGAGCAGAAGGCTGTGATTGCGACTATTTCATTAAGGTTGCGGATCTGAAGCTTTTGTTGATTGAACTGGTCAATATAATCCTTCAAAGATTCTCCTTTGCGCTGCTTGACGGCCAGTAGTTGGGTGTCTGGCTACGATCGGTCAAGCATATCCACAAACTGGCTAACAAAGAGCTTACTGAGCTCCTTGAAGTCGCAAACCGATCGGGGTTTAAGCGAGTGGAACCACTGTACGGCTGGCCCCTTGAGGGTGCTGGGAAAGGCCATGCACAATAGTTCATCGGTGTGGGTAACTAACACCATCTGAGCCTTGTAAGTCCGGATATGGTCAACCGGGCTTCCCATCCCATCATAAGAATCATGATGAGGTTGCTTGAATTTGCGTGGAATCAGAAATCCTGTAATACGGACGGTGAAGGGTAACTCAATTTTAGTAATGGTGTAGTCGCGACTTGCCTTGCAACTCAACTTCTCAATCTGTTTTTGCAGGTCGTTGATGCGGGGCTCAACGTCCTCTCGATCGGTCATCCATGTTGTGTCTGTACTGTAGGTCGGGTCTAACGAAGAAGCCTCTTCTTCAAAGTGCGTTGTACTCAGGGATAGGGCATGGCTCTGACTCCAGGTAATTGTGTGCCTATGGTCACCTTTGCTCTTTGCTGGGAGTCCCTGAGCTGATTCCCGGGCCATTTGCTCTTGCCCATCCCTTCTGGCAGTGTGCCTATTGTTAATGATCTCTCTAGTGTCCCCCACTCGGCCTGGGACTCCCTCCACGTTGCCGGGCCTGTGCAGGGCCCTAGGTACGCTCGTCTTTCCTGGGCTTTCCTACAGCCTGGGGGATACTGGTGCTGTATGGGCACGCCACCAGGCCAGTATAGGCCCCCGACTACTCCTCGTTCCAGGGCTGCCCAGTTTAAGGCTCGCTCTGTTGGACCAATAGAGCTTCGATTTGCATCTACGCCTGGCGCTAGCCCTCCAGAAGCTATATAAGGGCTGCGGTGATCTGCTCTGAGGTCATGGAAACTGGGGGTTGCCCGGCCTGCTAATCTGCCAGGCCCGTTGGTGCAGCAGTCTTCTTACCCTTCTTCGGCGGTATGGTGTTGCACTCTTGTGCAACACCCAAGTGTAGGTGATCGTGCAATACTGGATAAGTCTAGGTCGATCCCACAGGGAAGGAATAGGAAAAATATATACTAAGCTACAACCTAAAGAAATAAAAATAGGAATAAAGGAGTGGAGGTTGTAGCGAATCCTAATTAATTAAATTAAACTAAATAATAAACTAAAGCATAGAGAAACATAGCTAATGAAATAAATAAAGTAAAGGTGTTGGAAATACGAGAATCCACATTAATTCTGTCACACCCCGACGTAGCATAAATATGAAAAGCATTTAATTTCCTTTATGGACCCATAGGTCGCGACAGTTTGAAGGATCGATTCCATCCCAAACGTCGAACAACATAAAACCATAAATCAGAGTAGAACAATAAAGGCTTACAAAATTTTTCTAACTTAGTAAATATTACAGGACGGTATCAACTAAGGCACACTCCGCCTGGAAACAAAATAATATCTATCTACTACAGTTATCCTTAGTACAAAAAAATCCAGTTCATAACTTAAAACATAAAATAATGATGAACAGTTTCTATTCATAAGCAACCATTCTCAATTAGCGTAGTCATAAAGTCCCTCCTGATTTTAACCTGAAAAGCCTAGACATGAATGTCTAGGACGCATCAACATCGTCAGCTTCAAGAAGCTGCTGAGTATTAAAAACATATGCTCGAATGTAAAACATACTCATTTACTATTTTCCATTTAACAGTTTCATAAATCCACAGGTTAACCATAGAGATGAAATTCAATTTATAAAATAGTAACGTTAATATTAAAATCTTCAATTCATAAAGCATATGACCGTGTATGAGACCAATGCAACCATGCTCATCTTACCAACTCTTTTCTCTCGATAACACCACACCCAACTCTCTCACTCCAGTATCTTAGAAACACTAAGATGACCACACTTTAGCACAGGGGTACCAGGGAGTGTCCAGTTTGCCTCACACTTTAGTACGGGGTACCAGGGAGTGTCCAATGCCTCACACTTTAGTACCTAATCCGCCTCGCAAATACCGGAGAAACCTCACGCAGTATCCAAACTCGGGTACCAGGGAGTGTCCGTAGGCCACACTTTAGCACTTCCATGGGTGCCAGGGAATGTCCAAGTTTGGCGTCACACACTTTAGCGCTACCATGGGCACCAGGGAGTGTCTAGTTTTGTCACCATCGCATTTCATAGATACCCTAGCCGCAATCTCAAAACATCACACTTTGGTACACCATTACCAGAGAGTGTCCACAACACAATCTCAACCATAGACTCTTTCCCACACTGACCATCACTCACCATGCATGTACAACTGACTCCACATGAATGTCATGAAGCTTTATACAAAATGTGTAAACAACTAGAAACAGGAACAATGTGCATACTAAGTCGTAGTTTATCACTTTTATAATCCAAACATAGTAAACAATATTCTAATTTAGTAAAAATTCCCAAACAGAACCTTAACAGCCTTTAAAAATTTATCCAAACACTCCCTTAACAGAAAACAAGCAAAAATCTTAAACTGCCAGGTCGTGCGTATGGGCCGCTTGCTCGATGGGTCATTCGCGTGGGCCACTCGCGCGACATGCCTATTTTTTGAAATTCTTATAAAACTTTTCTAACTGTCAGAAAACACGAAGATCGCACTCGCGGACCGCTCACGCGAGGGGTCGCTCGTGCGATCGTGCGCGCGAGTTCATGTAGTGGCTTCATCTTTTTCGCTGAAACTCCCCTGTTTTCAGTTTAAGGGGGTCTTTCGGCCCATTTTGCAAAACAGCAGCAAACATGGCATGTAATATATGGATTTCTTTGTTTTTCTGCAAGAATTAAGAATATGAAATCAATTTAACATAAATCAAATCGTAGCTCTCGGATTTTACGAAAATTCGAGAGGTGACAGAAATTTTGTTTCTAATATACGTCGCAATATGGATGAATTAGGCTCCAATACTTTAAACATAGCATTTATATTATGAAATCTTTCATAATTATCTAAAAACATGGATTTTGGTTAAGTTTGAAAAACTATGATTTTTCAAGCTATGACCTTCTACGTAAAATCATCAATGGTGGTTTACCAATCAAGCTACACACATAGTAAATAAACATGAAATTACATTCAAAGTGATTTAATAATACTCACTGTGATAAAGGGAGAAGAAGTTGTTGAGAAAGAAACTAGAACATATAATCCAAACTCCAAGCTTTGGCTATGGAGAATGAAGCTTTCTCTCTCTAAGATAAGTTCTAAAATTGAACTCTCAAGCTCTCTCTTTTCTCTCTGTGTTGGTGATATGCAGAATGTGTGAGGTGTGTAGGAGTAGAGAATATATAGAAGATAGAAACTTGGGGGCCAAGATCATTCTCCCATACTCAACAAATTCAATAAAATTTTCTAATTAACTAAAAATCCTCTACAAACAAATATATATACATACGTATATGAATAATCACAGTTAATATGAGCTCCGTGTTAATGCCAAGGGTCAAGTATAGATGTGTAGGGGTCAAGCACATGTGTTTGGGAAATCAACTTATGGACACAACATTAAAACACACACTAAAGTCATAGGCAAACAAGGCACAAGCAACATGTCTAAGAATCACTTATAATGTTTGGCAAAATAGCTTATGGCACTAAGTTTAAGCTTATCAATAAAGCATTTCCAAACATTCCTACCCAATCATTGCTTGAAATTAATGAAATAAAATGAGTGTCATGTCTGCTTTATGTCAAATTCAAAATCTGTGGGAGCCCAACGCGGCACGGACAGTTTTGAACATGAACTGATATTTTCAGGGCGCGGTGTTCACCACAAAAATACAGAAACTTCATTTTAACGTGAGAATTAATTTTCCTTTTTTTTTTACAAAATACAGTTTGAGTTAAAAGAATTCATTTTTACCGTTTTGAAATACAGTTATGAAATTCAACACAGGTATTTCTTAGATTTATAAAATTGCAGTTTAACCTCAATAAGAATTCTAGACATGAAATAAAACAAATAACAAGATTTAACACGTGAAGATTGTAATTAAAATAAAAGCAGACAATACATATTGAATTAAATATGACAATGCAAATACAATTAATTCAATGAAAATGCAGGTTGTTACAAATCCTAACCATCCACCATGCATACTCATTAACGTTCTATGGAGTTCATTCCTTTTCACTATTCTGTATTTTTCTAGAGATAAAGAATCAATAGCCCTTACATGTCCGGGACTACATCATCACAAGTGATTTAAAATACTTAGAAGACGGTTTAAAACAATGGTTTATACTTGCACTCTAAATGGTGTTAGCATTCAAAGTGGTTTTGAAGAAAATAACCTTAAGGCTTTAAGTTCTAAAAATTGTTGTGACAAACTGAACTTACTGGAACAATTTGATGAAAGATCTCTAAAACAGAAAGTCTTGGAAAACTTAAAAGAATCATCTCAAGAATTAACATGTTCGATCGATCGAAGCTCTCTCGGCCGATCGAACTGCATCATCCTTCAATCGATCGAAATGCCTTCGATTGCTTGACTGTTTTCTAAGTTCGATCGATCGAAATAACTTCGATCGATCGAGCTCAGGTTTTCTATATAATACATGACAGAGGCTGAGAATCAATATTTGATCACATATTCCTAACGTCTAAACTACGGAAACATAATAAAACCAATGCAGATATAATAACCTAGAGCAATCATAGCATGTAAACTAATAAACAATTAAATAAAGATAAAGGAAAAGAAAAACCTAGAATAAATCTAAAAATAACTTGAAACAAACTTGAATTTAACAATGGAAAAGGAGGAAGAAAACATCAAACTAAACTAATCTAATGCTAAACTAACCCTAAAACTGCTATTTTTCGTATTCTAGAGCGTCCTCCCTTCGTCTGCCAGCAAAACGACTTATTTATAGGGTTCCTGCAGACTGTCCGCAAATTTTGGGGGAAAATAAAGTTCGAACAATAGAATTTTCTTCAAGGGCTTGAACTCTCTGCTTTTGACAACTCTGCGCACCGATGGGATAATGGCCATATCTCTTCACTCGGACCTCGAATTGACCTCCGGTTCGCGGTCACATGACCGTACTCATAGATCTACATTTTATATTTCGTTGGGATATCTTCCAAATATAAAGTCTTCAATGTCAAAAATGGCAGTTTCTCGGCTACTTCTGTTGTTCTCTCCACCAGAATCAGTTTCCTTTAGCTCCACTTCATTCACTTACATTCGAATACCTGTAAGACAACGCAGAAACATAAGTTTTAGCATTAACACAATGAAAAGAACAGTTTCATTAGAATGCACCTAAATTTAGGGACTTGGGGATAAAAGTATGCATAAAAGACCATGTAATACGCTATGAATATGCACTTTTCACCTCTAATCACCTGGTGCTGGCCCTCCAGAAGCTGTGCAAGGGCTGCGGTGATCTGCTCTAAGGTCATGGAAGCCGGGGTTGCCCGGCCTGGGAATTCGCCAAGCCCGTTGGTGCAGCAGTCTTCTTACCCTTCTTCGGCGGTATGGTGATCAGTCAATAGATTTGTTTATCTTGAGAAATCTGTCATTCCCACAGACGGCGTCAAGCTGATGATGCCTAAATTTGGCTAGAGGTAAGAATAAATAGAAAAGAAGGTTGTATGTGGTTCGATCTTGTAACGAACGAACCTACGTCCACATGTGTGTCAGAGCACTTGCACTATGATAATAAACAGCCGGGGGTTTTTGGTGAACCAACAATGGAGATGGAGCTACCAGAGACCGGCCGGGCAAGTATATGTGCATAAAAGAAGTATCTTTCCCCTTATATCAGGGTGAGGGGTCCCTTCTATAGTATAAGAGATCTCCCCTTACAAGGCAAGTTCCTTGATTAAGTAATACAATCTAATCGAGATTGATTAGCACAAATTGTGGTAGTTTCCTAATCGGATTAGGAAACAATCTTCTCTTTCCATTAGTCTTCTAGCTTCCGTAAAAGACTGTCTGGGACCCTCTGGATCACGTCGTGGGATGTGGCTGAACTGCATCCGTAACGAACCGAGCCCGTGCCATGTTCCCTACCTGTACGTCGGGAACGGATAACGTTAGGCAAACTGCCCGGGTTAGGTATAGGTGGAGCTTTGCTCCCCCCTGGATATTTTTGTACATATCATTTTCCATAAAATGCCATTTTCAATCAATTAAATTTTATTCAATCGATTGACTTACCACCCTTCTCAATCGATTGAATCTTCCTCGATCAATTGAAATTCTGCCTACATGAATTGCTTTGACCGACTGATCTCAATCGATTGAACCTCATTTCAATCGATTTAATGGGACTGAATATTGGTCACCATGTTTGCTTTATGCGGTTGTGGTTGATCCCCTCCCCTATATATGTATCACTCTTACACACACATATAAGTTTCTAAGACTGGGTTGTTTAAAGAGAGAGAGTTATATCATATATATATATATATATATACATACTAGATATATATACACAAACACTCACACACACACTCTTACCAAAAAGAAGAAGAAGAAGAAGAAGAAGAAGAAGAAGAAGAAGTAGAAGACAGAAGGAGTCCAAGAGAGAGAGAGCAGAGGAGGAGAAGAAAAAGAGGAGAGAGAAAGGAGAACACCCCAAGCACTCCTGGCCACACTAAGCTCCACGGGCATCACCGAACTCACCAGTGAGTGTCTAAACTCACTTAGTAGCGTAAATATGTAGGTATATATGTGTTTTGGCAAGAAAGAACAGACCCCGAACGTGCGCAGAGTGCCCAGTTCAATTCTGGGAAGAAGATGACTTCTCAATCGATTGAACATAGATTCAATCGATAAGAGCAGGACCCAATCGATCAATTGAACAGGGACCAATCGATTGAACGAGGATCAATCGGTCGAACAAGATTCAATCAATTGAACTTTACTTCAATGGAATGGACGGGGTTTCAATCGATTGGACAGGATTCCAATTGATTGGATAGGACAGAATGTTAAATGTTCAGGTTGTTTATACATAATGAACTGTTAAGTTGTTTCATAACATGCGTGGATGGCTAGAAGCCATATCGGAATAATACACACTTGGAATAATGGACTTAATGTATTAAACAGTGGAACCATTTGTACAAATGATTATATAAGGCTGCTAAGACATGCATGATAGTGGGTTCATTGACTAGGATGGCTAATGTCGTTCATGGTTGAGTGTGTGATGCGATCGCGAAGATCGCATGAAGTCGAGTGAGGGATCCTAGTGAGTGGGATTCAGTCTATGACCGAGACGGGAAGTCCGATAGAGGTTAAGGGATATGTCACTTTAGTCTATGACCGATTCTAAGGGATGTACTGGTGGTATCACCTTAGTCCATGACCGAGACAGAGAGGTCCGATAAGAGGCTAAGGGATACATATTGTGGGAACTGTAATATGGTTAGCACCCTAGTCCGATAGAGGCTAACGGAATGTCAACTTAGTCCAAGACCGAGACGGGAGATTCGATAGAGACTAAGGGATATGGTGACGTTTGCCTATGATCAAGATTGAGGGTTAGTCCGATGCGATCATCTTAGTCTGATGCGATCATCTTAGTCCGATAAAGACCAAGGGGTGCAGGGTACTGAGTTAGCCATGGGAGAGCTAAAGGTATGCCAACGTAGTCACTTTGGTCTATGACCGAGACTAAGAGGGATACATCATGGAAAGAGGAATGTGTTGAAACGAGGTGATTGATAATATGTGTGGGTTCAAAAGTCTGTATTCATATCATTGTTGGGTTGAATGTCAATTGTCGCATATAGTGAGTCGATGCAAAGATGAATGTGAATGGCGAGAAGATCTTTAATGACTATTAATACTTGGTAAGTATTTATATTCACTCGACTTTCATAAGCTAGTGGCGTTTATGTCGTTGGACATTATAAGTCCAGTTGGCCAGGGTTATGAGAATACAAGGGAAAATTACATGGCGAGAGCCGAGAGGCTATGAGGAGGAGGCCTACTATGATAGAAGCTATGCTGGAGACAACTACTACGCAAGCTGAAGACTTGAAGTTGTGCTATAGTTAGCTTATGTTTATGTTTTACAGACTCCGTAATAAGTTAAGGATTGAAATCGACATACGTTGCCATAATACTTTATTTCGTTTCCATTGCTACTTACAGTTTGTAATAGTTAGTATTGAACTGTGACTATATTATGTTGAACTTAGATATTCCAAATGCATCGTTTGATTCATTACTCTGATAATTGAACCTTGTTTCTGAACAATATGGTAACTTTCAACTGCCATGACTTCAAATGAAATTTTATCTTCTCTATTTTTGCTACTGCGGGGCGTGGCAATGTGATATCACCGATCACTGCCACAACATGTGGTACAACTATAACAGGTTTGTCCCAAACTATGTTTAGGAAGTATAACAGTATTCTTGTTCTTAGGCTAAATGCATTGCACTGGGCTTGAAGTTATTACTGATTAATCTTGATTTACAATAACCGAACATTGATTCAAAAAACCCAGTAAAGCATACTGTGGTATACATAGAGGGTGCTATTGTGACAAAAAAAAAAAAAAGTTTGGCTGCCTTGGGTTGAAATACTGTGTGCCCTAATAACATATGAAGTAAAAAAAAAAGAAAAGGAGCAAGAACAATTAGGAAAGCTGAAAGACCCTTGTTAAAACTCATAGCAGAATATGAAACAATTCACAAAATTTGTTGCAAAAATATTAATATAATTACTACAATGTGATTGGTATTACACGACCTATTATACATCAATGCTTCAACTACATTGAAGTTAACACTGATTAATCTTGATTTACAATAACCGAACATTGATTCAAAAAACCCAGTAAAGCATACTGTGGTATACATAGAGGGTGCTATTGTGACAAAAAAAAAAAAAAAAAGGTTTGGCTGCCTTGGGTTGAAATAATGTGTGCCCTAATAACATATGAAGTAAAAAAGAAAAGGAGCAAGAACAATTAGGAAAGCTGAAAGACCCTTGTTAAAACTCATAGCAGAATATGAAACAATTCACAAAATTTGTTACAAAAATATTAATATAATTACTACAATGTGATTGGTATTACACGACCTATTATACATCAATGCTTCAACTACAAAAGAATAATTACCAAGAATAATAACAATTCTTAGGCTGATAGAAAAAAAAAAAAAAAAAAAAGGGTTAAAGAATACAACTTTTCTTTATAATGGATATGTACATCGAATCACAATCAATAATCAAAAACACACTGATAAGCATTGATGCAAACAATGTTCAAAGTTCAAACCTCCTTTTATGTTGGGTTCAAATCTCGAGAAACATGGCCTTGCCATCTGCAGTGCAAAAGCAAATCCGTCATGCGTCGTCATTGTAGGGACTTGAATTTGAGCCACAAGTAATGCAGAGCTAGAACTGATCCCAATTTTTTTCTCTTTTTCATTTCACAATGTGTACATATTGACATCAGGAGACATGAAACTATCTGAGTCATTAGGTATCTTCCAGACTTAAGAGTTGTACGAATACTTATTCTCATTCTCTTGTACATCTGTGTAACCTATGTAGTACGGAGACTTCAATTTGGCAGTTGTGTCCGTGTCGGACACGCAAAAAAAAAAAAACTGAACATAGTGCGCAATTGACACGGCACGGTCACTTATTCAAAAATGTTTTTTTTTTTTTTTTAATTTAGAGAGAAGAGTCTATTTTGATATAACAAAATGCGAGATAAGTAACAGGAGTGGACACGGCATGATTGGTTATATAACAGTTATAACTAGAAATGTAAAATATTTTATTTTCCTTGCTACAGTGTATCTTAGATTGAATCATTGCAGACTTAAATCCTAGATTTGCATGCTATTAAGTCTATGAAATAAGATGCCTCTTCTACTTGTTTTTAAATCCGAATAAATTATCAGCTAAAGAGAGCAATCACTTGACGAACCTTGAAAGCAAGAACCTCGCAAGTGGGCTTAAGTTAGAATTTGAATTAAGTTCCTTGTTCTGTTGCTTTTTCTTGCTATCAACTTCCGCATTAGTATTCTCCGTTTGTTCAGGAGATGTCTTGCTCTTTGTGAAGGTGCGAGTTGCCACCTCCTGAAGATCTTTTAAAGAAGATTCCCTCGAACTGCACAAATTTTATCTACCCCGATTAAATATACTTTACATAAAAGACCATTCTTTAAGGCTCTGTTTGGTCCACGGATATAGAGAGGGAAAGGAAAGGAAAACACTAACGAAAATACTTTTTCTTTATTTGGTACAAAAGGAAGTAGTGAAGAAAATGGGAAAGGAAAAGAAAATACACTGAGAAACAAATTTTTTTCCTAATTTTGAGAGGCACTACCCTCCCGTTTTTTAACTATAAACTCACAACTACATTTTGAAAACTTTGTTTGTAAATGATATTTAAGCATGGAAGAAAGCACAAGCAAAAACACAAGGAAACAAGTTTTCCTGCTTGTTTTCCTTTCCCTTTTCTTTTCCTTAACCCACAAACCAAACAGAGCAGCCTAGGCAATACATCACAAAAAGAGAACACAAGAGTATGAAAAACTTATGAACCTTCCCAGCCGCTGAAGCAACCCAGTGACAAGAACTTCACAAGAACCCGGTTTCGTTCGCTCCATATCCATCAATGAATTTTCCACTGCACGCACAATTGATCCTTCTAAGTTATCAGCAACAGCCTACATCATATACCACCAACAAATTATAAGAGATGAGATATAGCATCTAAATCCTTATTCGAAGTACTGATACACAAGACAATCAAAACTTCAACACACAAAGAAGAGCCATAGGTTTTATGAGTACGTCTAGAACAATATGATAGCAAATAGACTTTGAGCTCCTGTTGGATTTATTGTATTTTTTGCGTTCAGACAGCAGAAGCCGTAATCACAAGGGCATTATGAGAATCAAGAAAAATTCATTAAAACCCAAATCTGCTACCTCCATCAAGTTTGGGGTGAAGGACATCTGGTTTCAGCCAAAATGTGTTTTGGGGGTTCTAGTCGGATCCTAGAAGCAAATTTGCCCCCGAATTTGAATTTGAGAAGAGACTCCAACAGGGCCTATACAATGCCAAAACTCAATATAAGCAGATGGTTGTTATTTTTATCCTTTTCTTTTCTTTTTCCTTTCACTGCCTAATCTGAAAGAATAAATTCAAAGACCTCGTGTCATTTAAAGCCTAAAATCATGTACTGCTCCTAACTTTTCATAAAGGGAACAGTTATAACTGGATACTAAATCAAAATATGCAAGCTTTACCCACCATAAATAGCTTCTAGAGGAATGAGTACCCAAGGCCAAGGTTTCCAAATGTTTTATATCAATAGGCTAAAACAATGTGTTAATGCTTTCAAAAAATAGAATCTAAAGGCATGAAAGTTCAAGACGACTTAGTGCAAATATGTTTGATTCCTCATATTTACTTGACGAAAATACAATTTAGTACTATGTAGGCCGGGCTGTTCGCGGGTTCGGGCTTAGTGCAAATATGTTTGATTCCTCATATTTACTTGACGAAAATACAATTTAGTACTATGTAGGCCGGGCTGTTCGCGGGTTTGGGCTTAAGACGGGCTCAACCCGCAATCAACCCGCACCAGACAGGCTGGGCCGGGTTGGGTTTAAAACGGGCTCAACCCGCATTTAAACTTTTAAGTTTTAACTCTTTTTTTCCACATATTTAAATCTTTTTGTAAAACACTTGAATATGGGTATGTTTTTGTAAATACCATAAAAGACCATCAAAATACCCTGATTTTTTACTCATCAAGACAATCAAATACCCAGATCTTGAATCTCTAACTTTTCCTCCTATTCTGTAATCCCAAGAAGATGGATGAGAGAGAGAGAGAGAGAGAGAGAGAGAGGGAACTGTAGTGAGAGAAAGTCTATAGTCTCACAATGAGGCGCAAACCCTAGAATCTAGATAAAGATTGACAGTCCTATATATATAATCAGTTGGATTGTTGGACTTTAATGGGTCCACGTTGGCCCGCACATTAAACACATTGAGCCCGTTACGGCCCGACTACTAAAATTGCAGGAACCCAATGGCAGTGTATTTCGGGCTTTGTTGGGCTGATTGTTGGTTTCGGGCTTGAGTTGCCAGGCCTACTTCTATGTTACAATAGCCTTCTAGGACATCCACGTATCTCCGATTGTTGAGCACAGAAATGGCTTGTGCATTTCAATTTTCTAGACGAGAGTCCAAAGTTTCAAACTGATTCTCCTCACCTCAAGTTGAACCATTTTCTTTGAACTTAGTGTTTCTTTTGCATAGTTAATGACTTAAAGTTTCATAGCACTAAAAGCAAGGCAAGCACAATGTGCATGCACATGCTCTCTCATTGTTAAATTCAAATAAACTATTTAAAATTAGATTCATATCAGTATTAATTCACAAAAGAGAGGAAGAAAAAAGTAAAGTGAAGAAATTGAAGAACGAAGTGCACAAAAAAGGTTATGCAAAGGTATTCTTTTTAACAAAGGAAAATTACTGTTTTACCTGAACACAGTTCAGGGGGTTAGGAAGAATTGAGAGAAAACAATAAAGGGAAAACCAAAATAGAGTTCCCTATATATGATGTATGATAGTATAGAGGACTCATAAGCTTCAATCCCTGGGAAATTGGCAGCAACTTTGATAGATTTATATACCAATCTATGAAAATGCATGTTCAAAATTCTTATGCATATAATTATTCTGTATATCGAAACACATAACCAAACCGTGATAAGCCATCATCTCCCATGCAATTTCAAGAGTCGTTGCAATTCCAAATCTTATTTTCCTTGTGTTATTCTGTATTTTCAAAGCACCAGTTCCAAATCTTTTATTCCATTCAGCATATTCAGCTGCACCCAACCCCATAAACTGAAGCACACTCTAAAACAATGACGATGCAAGGATTACTCCATGTATGGTGCTCAAATCCTAAATCGGTATGCCATGATTATGAACAGTGAATCTTAAGATTCAGTTTTCTTTCAAAGATAATTAATAATACATATGTATATATTGTGGGCTTATAACATCACATGTACAGGCTCAAAATGTTGACAGGTTTCCACTTAAAACTTAAGAAATCAAAATTATGAACCTTCAATCATATTGAATCATTAATCCTGAATCATTTCGGATTGTATGAAACTTGCGTCAACTCGTACAAATTGACTCGTGAATCTACCGATTCTAACTAAGACTCCGAAAGAATAAAATCTGTACAGCTCACCTCTTTTAACGAAGGAATGAACAAAATTGATAAAGGGGCAGATGATGCTGCAGCAGAAATTCTGGTTGTGTCTTCTTCAATACTTGCTTGTCGTGATCTTGGAAATGCTTTTTGTGCATCAATATAATCACGAGAATGTCTGAGCAGAAGTTCATGAAAAGTTTCACTTAGTACTGGTAAAATCAAACTCTGAGAGGCAAAGAACCAGTTATGTGGTTCATAAGTGAACCGGTTTTTTATTCAAGTATTTGATGAATGTCTAACTCTTCACAAGAGTCCGCACACAGTCGCATACACCTCAAAAAACTGGTTCTTTGTCAAGGCAACATAACCTTGGTTATCATAAAAACTAGATAGAAGTGAATGAAACTGAACCAGTTTCAATTTCAAGCACTTCCAAACAGCCCTAAGGTTTTTTTTTTTTTCCTTCTCCTAAGCTGTAAAACTAGCAGCAAGTACATTATGAGACGTACCTAGAAGAATCAGAGTTATCGGATAATTGTTCAGTTCTACTTTCTTGGCCATCTTTGTTGAACTTGCTCAGAGCAGACCTTTCTCGGGTGTTTGGCTTTTTCAATCCTCCTTGAATAGCAGCTTTTGCCTGAAAAGAAAAGCCTTTTAAATGCAAACACTGTGGGGGTACAAACAATATTAGAGAACTATTCTGCACCCAAGAAAATTTAAAAATTTTTTACTTTCTTAGGAAAATGTCGAAGAAAAAGTCAGGGTCAACAAACAAAACAAAAGTTGGCAACAAATTTAAATATATAGCAAGGGGAAAACAACTGAAAAATTAAATATAGCAAGAAAATGTAGAATAAACATTTACATGACTTTAATTCCATTTATCCATCTAAATACCGTCTGTCACACACTGCGAGAAAGAAGGTTTTCATCATGCAGTGGCAGCCGTTATAAACCTTATCAAACCTTCCACAATATAAATCAATGAAAACATTCAAGTACAACTTGGGTGTATACGGTTACGAAGTGAGCAGCACAGCAGAGAAAACTCACTCAATGGACCCAAATAATTGAGATAAAGCTTTGTTGAGTTAAATTGCAAAAAAAGAAAAACAAAAAAACAAAAAAAAAAACAAAAAACAAAATTAAGGAGAACATTAGTTATACTGATCATTATGGAAATAGGGGGGAGGGAGGACGGACGGAGGTCATTGGACCATCCCCAGGCCTCAAAAAGAATCTGTTTTGGATAAATAGTTAAGGCTTTATTTGGTTCATGGATTTAGTGAGAGAAAGAATAGAAAACATGGAGCAAAACACTTTTCTTCATTTGGCTATAAGAAAACAATCAGGAAAATAAGGAAACGAGTTAAAAGCAATAAAAAAAATTTTGAATTTTGTGACCCATCTCCCTTCCTCTTATCTTGGGTTCCTATAATATTTAGAATTTTTTTTATTCCTCTGGACATTCAAGCATCGAGGAAAACACTAGCAAAAGAGTTTTCCGTTTTGTTTCTTTTCCTTCTATAAATCCGCAAACCAAACGGAACCTAAAGAATAACCAACCTCAGCAAGATTCATTGCACTATCTTCAAGTGAAGCACTAGAAGTTCTTTCTTGGATTCCCAGTCTGGACTTTGGAGTTCGAGGAGAATCAGAGTCTTCATGTTGTCCACGGTAGACAATAGTGCCACTGGTCGAAGCATCCTCAAACGAAGCATATGTGCTGCTAGACTAAAGGGCGCATTGAAACCCAAGTCAATGGAAAGCACAGCACAGTGATATAGAGATATACAAACATTAGATCTTTGTTAAGTTCATCATCTCAACCAGAAAGTAATCACACCTGAGTGCTTTGATCACTAAATAAAGAAGTTGACTGAACACCTCTTGGAGATCGTACCACAACAGTTCCCGTCGCGCTCGCTGTCAATTCTTCCTGAAAGTAGGGGACATGTAACAACCTCAAAAAGAGATACAAGGGCATATACATATGTACATATGTGTATCCATTTTCTCAACATATTGAATCGTATTTTGAGGTTTTGTTGACTGAATGTCATGCAGAACAATTACTCTCAACTTTACTTACGCTCAATAAACGCAAGTGAATTAGATCTTGTGAGTTGTGATCTCAAACATGACAAGGGCATTAGCCAAGTCAGCATCTGGTAGGATAAAGATTTGATTTAGTTGCTTTTGTTTACTTGATCAGGGAAGTATAATATACTAATTTAATATCCTTTAAGACAAGTCATCAGGCTAAAATCGCCAAAACCTTCTTTGGATTTTTTGAAATTAGAGAAGGAAAACAATTTCCCTAGTGGTTTCCCTTGTGTTTTACTCTGGGCTTAAATAAGTAATTATAAAATTTTGAAACCCAATAGGAATTTAACAAAAGAGAAGGGAAGTGACGCAAAAAATTTAAAATTTATGAGTTATTTCTCAGAATATTTCTTTTTCTTCCTATTTTGCTAACTGTTTTCCTTGTTAACCAAACAAAGAAAAAGAGTTTTCCTCCATGATTTCTTTTCTTTTCCCCCACTACATCTATGAACCAATTATAACCTTAGAGAAGTTTTGTACATCCCCAGACTCGAGGCATGCCACAGACCAGCTTGGTCAAAGTACCGCGGGCCCTAAGCACTGATTAATAACATAGTGGATAACTTAAGGAAAAACAAGCTTTCTTCATACTTCATAC
Source organism: Hydrangea macrophylla (assembly GCA_033977485.1). NCBI lineage: Eukaryota > Viridiplantae > Streptophyta > Magnoliopsida > Cornales > Hydrangeaceae > Hydrangea > Hydrangea macrophylla. The sequence continues at coordinate 40,831,101 of CM066990.1, forward strand.
ATAGCTTTTCCCTTATAAATAGATGGGGTAATGAGCATTTCCACCTCTGCACGTCTGCACCCAAATAGTCTTATCCCGGTTTCCATAACTAATTCAACTATGAAGTAGTCTTATCCCGGTTTCCGTAACTAATGCAACTACAGTAGCAAGTCTTAGTCACACCAAACAATCTGAACAGTGATAGAAGAGACATCACGTGGAAGGTTGACATTGCATCACATGGCAACATAAGTTTCACTCATTTTTCACACAAAAGCTGATGGAAGATTGACATTGCATTATTGCAATTGATTTAAAGTTAACAGGCCAAATTGCTACAAAAGAAAGATGGGGGACAAAACTGCAAATTGGTGTAGAGTTTAAGGGTAAAATGAACTTTGCTTGAAATAATTTAATTGAACAGTAATGGAATAAAATTCCATCATATGTGAAAACACAAAAGTCAAAATTTCAACTACGAAAAATGGTCCAACATCAACCATGTTGGTGGAGAATGGTAGCTTAAATCCATAAGAGTCCTATTTTTAACATTTACAGATTGCACGCGAGCCTGTGTTGTGCGCATGTGTGTGTGTGTGTGTGTGTGTGTGTGTGAGAGAGAGAGAGAGAGAGAGAGAGAGAGAGAGAGTCTTACATCTTCACGGTTGTAATCTTGTTTCTGCTCAAGGTATTGACCTCTACCATCTTTCGCGAGCGATATTTCTGATGAGTCATAGATTGAACTTCCAGGAATAGACGACCTCCGGTTACCACCTTCTGGAGTTTTTTTGGGGGTAACCTGGTTGTTATGAACCTCTGGCTTTCTCTCTCTAACCTGAGGTGGTCTTACAACACTTCGCACTGTTCCAGTACTGGGCGATCCATCAATGCTGAAGTCCCATCCAGCAGTTCTCAGGGTTTTCCCTTGATTGCTGTGTATATTATTACCAGTCAGCTGAAATTCAACTACAAAAAACAAACGTAACACAAGAAATTCAGACATTAAAACCCACCTGGCTCGAACGGTTTCTTCACCTCTAGAATCCCTCATTACTTTCACAGTGTCCGATGCCTCCCCTAGAGCTTTAGGACCATTTCTTGGAGTGTCCGCATCTTCCTTCATTTGGAACTTAGGCCTCTCTCTGTCGAGATATCCGGAGAGATTGGTTAATAGATTTTTGAAAAGGAAAAAATTGCTGCTTCTGATTTAAGCTTCGTTTAAAAAAAAAAACTTATTGGACCAGATTTTTCAAAAGCTTCAAAAAGTGTCTGCCAAACGGATTAAATCTCTCAATAATTCCAAATAAGTGAGTGTTGGTCCACAAATAAGCTAATCCAAACAGGCTCGAAGGCACTTGGTCTGACATTTATAAAAAATAAAAAATTAAAACAAAAAAACTCCATGGAGATGCTGGTATCCCGATCAATCTCCAATATCTATCGATATCAACATATTTTAGACAATTTATATGAGCATCCAGTATTCTTGAGGTACGTCACTATTTAAATTGCTAAGGTAAGCCTAATTTGTAATAATACCATTGCATGTTGTTCATTCAAAGATTCCGATTAAGCTAGTTTTTTCCCAGCAGTGAGCAGACTTAGGTCATATAAGGAGACAACCGTGCAAACCAAGTGTGTGAATCAGAAATCAAATACTGAAATGGAACTTAAGTCAAAGTGAAGTTTGTCATGGGTTGCTCCTAGAGAAGAGACATCCATGTCGGGCACGAACCCATGTAAATTAACTTTTAACAGATGTTCTCTATAATATTGTAGCCATGGAAGTTAAATAGTGAATCGGTTTGCCAAAAATTATGAATTGTGAATCGTATCAAATCGTGAATTGTAAGATTCACTGTTTAGTGAAAAAAGAAAAAAGAAAAAAGAATTGTAAGATTCACTGTTTCTAGGAGATAGTAAATAGTATGTACATGATATCACTTTGTTAGTACAAAAACACTTACAATGCTTAAAATGAACAAACAATTTAACACAAGTTTCATGCAATATCAAGGCTGAAATCAAAATTCAAATTATCAAATATCAATCGTACTGAGTCATGAATCATATCGGGTTGTACGAAACTCAAATTGACAGATTCTACCACCATGACGGTAGCCACATTAGAAAAGACATTTTGAATAAACGATAATAGAGGAATAGCAACACAACACACCTTATTCTCTCCAAAAGCCTTGGACTCTTCCTAGCATTCCTGATAAAACGGTGCTTTTGAAGTTCCTTCGCACTTGGCCGCTGAAATGAACAAGACGAGCTATAGAGTGTAAGGATCTAGGATATCCAGAAAAGGCAAACGGCCCCTAAACCCTAAACCAAAGATGCACACTTCTTTCTCTCTCTAGCAAACTGAAGAGTAAGTTTTATACAATAAGGTATGCAGTTAAAAAAGACCCATTTATTACGTATTAAACAATATCCACTCCACTTCAAGCACATCTTGCATTCAAATATCCACTAGTACAATTCCAAACTAAAAATAGCTTTAAATGTAGGGACCTGTTGTTTGCATCAGTGCAGGTGTATAGAGACGTTCACAGACAACTGTTTCATTACAAAAGTATACCATACGTTGCCATCTATCCTATAGTATACACCCTATGTTACCCAGACTCAAGTATGTGTGTCGGATGCGGGTGTGTATCTAGGTGTCGGACCTCTAAATCCAAATCTTAGGATCCGGGGACATTCGTCTAAACGTTGGATACGGGTATTCGGACACCTTCTGAGCGTATAAACATATTGTGTTTCTTAATATCAATAGTTAGAAATCTCTTTGCCCACAATTTTCAGCTCTTCTTACCTTTTCAACATAACCAGTGGAGGATCCAAGTGTCCGAATTGGGTAAGGGGGTTGAACGCGGGGATCGGGTACTTGGGGGTAGTAGGAGAGTCCAGATAACATAACATACACCACAGTTCATACCCATAGAAAGGAATTGTTGATTCTCTGTCACTTTTCCTTCTATCAACAATTCTATATCTTATCTATGTATATAGAAAAAGAAAATACAATTTTTGTCTATTTAGAAATGTTAGTTCATTTAAAATTGTGTCTACTGCAACCGTCTTTTGTAGCATTTCAGAGTACAAGTCCTTAGAAGCAGGAACCTTCTAAAGTGGTCCCGGCTCCCCGCCCCCACCCCCGCTTCCGCTCCGGCCCAGCTCACAAAGAAACAGTTGAACATCATAAAGTTTAACGCTCTCTCGCCCCCGCCCCCGCTTCGTGCAACTTAGTTCAAGTCATTGTAAGTATGGCATGTCTTCTCCTTTGTCTTTCTTTTTGGGTTCCACATTAACCTACTGCAGCTTTTAGTGCATTGGTTATGATGAAACACAGTTTTTCTCTTACAAATGACGATAGCCTTTCTCACCGCCCCTTATTTTTGCGGATCCTACCTATTACTTTTAGTCTTTTATTCATTCCTCTCTTGCTCTCTCACCTTTTTCGCCTCCGATGAACGAGTCCATGGGTTATACCTCCCCACCTATCACAGACGGATCCAACACAAAGAAAACTTTATCCAAAATGGATAACATACCGCTATTCTTGTTGTGTCGACATGGGTATCTTGGCCTCCCTTGCCGAATCCATGAGTCTATGTAACACAAGATCTAACTAGTCAACGTTTCTCAACTCACAAATAGAAAAATTAAAGTTCTATTTTTTTTTTTTTTCCTTAACGAGTCTTTTAAATTCTATGGTTTTTATTGATTTAGAGAAGGCTTATGATAGGGTGCCTAGAGATTTAATTTGGTGGGTGCTTGAGAAGAAGGGAGTGACCAAGGGTTATATTGACGTGGTGAAGGATATGTATGATGAAGCGGTTACTACAATTAGATCACCGGCCAGAGAAACAAGCGAATTCTCAATTATCGTAGGCTTGCAATAAGGGTCGGCCTTGAGCCCTTATTTATTCGCCCTAATTATGGATGAATTGACTAGACACATTCAAGATGAAGTCCCATGGTGGATGTTGTTCGCAGATGATATTGTCTTGGTTGATGAGACTAAAGGAGGACTCAACACTAAACTGAAAGCTTGGAGAGAAGCACTGGAGACCAAGGGGCTAAAGATAAGTAGGACAAACACAGCATACATGGAATGCAATTTTAGCAACAGGGAAAGTAGAGACGACGAAGCAGTGAAGATCGAAGATCAGGAGATCCCAAAGAGGGAGCACTTTCGCTATCTAGGATCAATGATCAGTAGAGATGGAGAGATTGGTGATGACGTGATCCATAGAATTAAAATAGGCTGGCTTAAGTGGAGGAGTGCTTCCGGAATATTATGTGACTGGAGAATACCTGCAAAATTGAAAAGAAATTTTATAAGACAGCTATTAGGCCAGCTATGATCTATGGGACAGGGTGTTGGGCAACTAAAAAACAACACATTAGCAAAGTGAACGTAGCTGAGATGAGGATGCTAAGATGGATGTGTGGTAAGACTAGGAATGATAGAATTAGAAATGAGTACATTCGAGAGACTGTAGGAGTGGCACATATTGAGGATAAGTTGAGGGAGAGAGAATACACTTAGATGGTTCGGCCATGTGCAACGAAGACCTGTAGATGCACCTGTGCGAAAGAGTGATAAGATCGTAGTGCCTGGAATGGTTAGAGGGAGAAGCAAACCTAGACTGACCTGGGAGTATGTTGTGCAACACTACATGAATATATATAATTTAAATGAGCATATAGCTCTTGATCGTGCAGAATGGAGAAAAAGGATTCATACAGCCGACCCCAATTGATTGGGACATAATGCTTGGTTTGGTTTGGGGTGATTGGTAATAAAACTTATTAACAAAAGATAGATACGAGTATACAAGATGTATACAAACAAAAGAAAACCCCAGGAAAGGGCCAAGCAAAAACAAAAGGACTCAACCTTGGAAGTGTCAAAAATCAAAACATTCTAAGAAACTAGTGTTCCCAATACCATACCATACGATATCTCTATGAGAGCTCAACCATTCGAAAATAGCCTTGAGCATGTCATTTCAATCAAAGCTAAGCTTCTTTCATCATTGTTATTGCTCGATTGTTTTTCTCCTTCCAAAGGGACCGAAAAAGGCACAGGGGAAAGCATCTCCACTTCTTACCACTTCACCCCTTTAAAATACCAACTTCACAAGGGTTCCATCCCTGACTTGGGAAAAACCAAAGAAATATTTAGAATAAGGAGGGTGGCTGACCAAAGATCAGCAGCCCATTTACAAACTAACATTATTTGGTCCACACTTTCTTCCCCTTGCCTACACAGGTAGCATCTATGTGCAAAGTATCACCCTCTCTTTTTTAAATTGTCCATCATTAAAATGATATTCCTCAATACCAGCAAAAAGAAAACAAATTTTAAGCGGAGCAGCCGAGACCCAAACTGCATTCGAAGGAAAATTCTCAACCTTATTACTGTTGATGATCCAATAAAAGAATTTAACAGAGTTGTCTTTTAAACATAACCTGTATGACCTTTCCTTGTGTATAGAGTTGTAAAGCTGTTCAAAGAATGCCGCAACTGCTTCTAGCTCCCAATCAAAGAGATTTCGCCGAAAGCCCGATCCTCCCCTCCACACCCCACACCACCCTACTGCCCAATCTTTCCAATGAAGGTCACTAATTAGAGCATCTTGTCATTTGAAAGGAAGAAAAAGGTTTGGATTTGAGAACAGAGATGCCATCCAAAGTGTCAAACTAATAGCATACAGAGTCTCCCTTACCCGCATGATACCTTTCCAAATGCGAGTGCCGTTATGCTTGCCTGCATCGGTAAGGAGTCCAAACATTGTTGCCCTTGCCAAATTTAAGGTTGATTATAATTCTCCAGAGGCTTCCTATTTCTCAGCCATATCTCCGAACATTTAAAGACAGTTAATAATTTGTTCTATAACCCAATATTTCCACCAATCATTGGCCGCCAAATCAAATGAAAACAGAGTGTTCCCTACATTCATCCTCCATTAGAAAGTACTCCCCATGCGAAAAAGCAAGTTTTACAAGGAAAAAGAAAAAACCTCAAGAAGTATTAACACACATTCAAAACCATATAGCTTAACTACCATAAATTGTCCTATTGCTAACTGCTGTAGAGACTGAGAAGATATCAACCTCCATTGCATCTCAAACCTAAAACAGATGCATTGGAAATTGGGAAGCTATGGCAAGGGGATCTTGTGAGTGTTAAAACCATCCAAAGAGCGTGCAACACCATGTACAGTTTAAGTATCACAATTCACACATTATCCTCTAAAAGTAAGACACTAAGCAAGACACTGAGTTGTTATCAACAACATTGTCAGTTAAAAGTATACGTGTATATATGGCACTAAGGGGCACACCAAAGCCAAAAAGGTCAGACTATCCAATCATTTCACTTCACATATTTATCCAGACATCATCTATATATGATACAATTACATAATGTTAGACATTTCTTCCCTTTGCATGGACAATTAAAATGTTGTATCACTCTTAGACTACTCTTTGTTTTTAATAATGAAAGATGTGTTAAATGGACTTGGCAGGGGAGGCCAAGATACCCGTATCAACATGACACACCATGGGTACCGGTATGAGATCCATGTCAGATGCAGCTTTTTGGTGTTGGATCCGTGGGGAGATGATACTAAACATAATTATGTATAAGTAGACCACCCCCAAAACATCCCCCATAAGTGTAGGAAGGGCTTGGTTTCTAATTCTTACATATAATTCTACACATAAACCAATTTTACACATAATTATGTGTAAATAGACCCACAAAAAATCGAACACGTGTATAAGTAGTGCTTGGTTTCTAATTTTACACATAATTCTACACATAAAACCATTTCTACACATAATTATGTATAAGTAGACCTACAAAAATCGCCTCGGGGCTCTGCCCCCGAACCCCTGTTTAACTTAGGCCCCTGACCAAAAATCTTGGCTCCGCCCCTGCATATATCATGTAGCAACTGAGAGAGCACGCCGAGATAATGAGGAAAAGGGAAGAGTTGGAATGAGGCCCATCCATAAAAGATGAAAAAGGTGAGAGGGGAACACAGGCATGAATAAAGTAACATGTGGAACCCGCAAAAGGAGGGGGGGGGGGGGGGGAGGGGTTGGGGAATTGTCTCATCATGACCCCAAGAAAAAGACAAAAGACAAGACATGTCATATATAGAGAAAAAGTTGTGTGTCATCATGATTTGTGCTCTGAAAACTGCAATAGGCAGCAGCAGTAGACAACTTCTAAATGAATTATTTCTAATTAAACAAGAACTTTGACTTATGATATACTTTCTTCTTCTCACTTAATCTTTCACCTCTACTGTTGCAAATATCGGTCACATTCATATAAATAGATCTATATGCAAAAGTTATATATGAAAGATTATACAAATGTAAACCACATGAGCTCTACATCAAATCCAATAAATTATTGTCCAACACATAGCAGGAACCTTCTAAATTGGTCACGCTCCCTTCTCAGACTCTCGATTCCGCATTTCTTACTAAAAAGCTTGTCGGAACCTCGCTCCCCTCATGTTAGAACCTCGCTCCTTCCCCGCTCCCATCACATCCAAGTCTCAAAATAGCCTATAAATAGATTCAAGTTCTTATTTGCTCAAATATTTTACCGAAGAAATATTTTATGTCGGAACATATGGCTTAAGACTTTCAAAAACAAAATTTACGATCAAAATATATTATGTTAATCTAAACTCCTATGCAATTATTATATATAGAATATATCTATATCAAATATTTGGACGCTTCTTAAACACTCCCAACCTTTGAACCTCTTAAAGGTAAACGCTTCCTCGCTCCCGCCTCCGCTTCGTGCTTCTAAGGTCCAACATCCATCTAGTTGAAGTTCTATTAATTTCAAGTTCATGATATAGCTAAATTAGCTAATAATAGTATTTGCTTAACTAATTTAGTAACTTAAAAAGTGTGCACATCGATTATAATTTGTGTCGTGCCCAATTTTTGGACCCTTTCAGTCAAGCTCGCGTATCCTAAAACTAAAGGAGTCGAAGGATCCGATGCCTGGACATGTACCTGCACCAGACACCCAGTAAATCCAGATTAACCAGCATATAATTCAACAAAACCCCATATGAACTATTTGGGCTTTACAGCACAAAATGAATAACTATAGTGGAGAATCTGGAGATTAAAAACATTATTTCCAAGACTATGCATTTCAAGAATAAATATTGGTTTCTCCACAATAAATGTCACCTAATTTTCACAATTAAAAGAGGATAATAAATAGGAAGGTAAATTGGAGGGCACGCGCCCTACCTCAGCTGGCAGCTTTTTCAAACACAGTGAAACAAATTCTTTCATAGGACGAGAAAAATGTTCATCCAGCTGCACAGTAAACATGAATTGTCAATAACTTTATTTGGAAGTAGTTATTGCGACAAACAGATGAGAAGTATTTGACTAAACAAAATCAATCAGAAAGACTAAGAGCCGTTTGGATCAGTTTATTGGGACCACCAATAGCTTATTTGTGATTATTGGAGAATTGAGTCTGTTCGGCAAAAGAAAAATTCCCAGCTTTTTAAAAAATTGAATCCACTTTAAAGCTGAAAAAACAACTTAAATCGGATGCTGCAATTTGCAGCTTTTGTGAAATCTTTTAAAGGAAAAATCTCATGTTCGCCCACCGCAATACCAAACAAACTCTAATTATTCAAACAAAAAAAATGAATCAAAGAAGCTGCCAATACAGGAGAACAAAAAATATTCAATGAGTACAAAGTACACCTGTGGTGAATTTTCTCGAGGTATAATAAAGAGAACTCTCATTGGGTGGAGATCTGCAAGCGGCGGTTCCCCTTTTGCCATTTCAATTGCAGTTATCCCTAGAGACCAAATATCTGCCTGCAACAAGGCCAAATAAAAGGTAATTCAAAGGAATGGAGGGAAGGGGACAACAAATGATGACAACAGAAGTACAAGAAACCCTGTACAAATAAAGAAGGATCAAGTAGTGATGATAGAAGAGATACCTTCTCGTTGTATCCTTCTGAATTTTGAATTACCTCTGGAGCCATCCAAAATGGCGTCCCTACAAATGTCTGTCATTGTTAAATGCATTAGTGCAAAGTGAAGATGACTTGTGCTCATGATTACCATCTTGTCACCAACAATGTTACATGGACTTGGGTCTATAGGTGTCTAAGTGTCAGACTTCCGAAATTCATGAATCTAAGGACACAAGGACATAGCAATAAATCCATATTTTTCTTATATTTGAACAGGAAATTAGTGTTTGAATGTATTTATAGGACTTTAACAGGAATGCTTCATCCATTTTTGAAGAACTTTGTAGCAAAGGCATATGATTAGAGATTTCAATATACTATCATACAAGTAATAATCTTGCTTCTTGACTATTGTAGCAAGGACTATTTTAACTATAGCAGACTTGTTGATACAGTATACTTCCTACTTCCTAGCCACGATCCTGACCTATAGCCAAGGACTAGTGGAAGTTATACAGAAATAAATGATTCTTATGAGAATCTTATATAGCAGAATGACTTGTTTCGGTGATAAAAAGATTGGAAAATTACTGACTAGATACATTAAAATGCGTTTCTCCTTTCAGTTTTATTTTCTGCTCTCAAGGCCACACAGACATCAACAAAATGAATGTTGACTTTGTTGGTTAGCAAGGAAAAAATTGTGATAACCTGTAATTTAAGAGGCTATTATTTAGATAATACGATAACTTACGGTGTGTTTGATAACCTAATTAAGTGGTGAAAATGAAAAGTTTCAGCTCTTATTTGTTTTTAGTGCGTTTGATAATGTACCACTTGATTGAAACAGCAGCCAAAAACCCACTGAAAATTTTAAGTGAAATTTTTACTGAAAATAATCACAGAATGCAGTCTATTTCAATACTTGAAACACTGTTTTCAGTATTGCAAATTCAATCACTTAAAATTTTCAATACTTCAAATTCAACACTTAATTTTCAGTTTTATCAAACGGACCCTTACTCTCCGAATCTAAATAGATAAGTGCTTGTATAGCTACTTTTTGGTTAAATAGGTATCCATTCCTGACTTACCCCAGACCTGGTTCTTTATCAGACCAACACTACACTTTGTACAAAATCTATAAAAGTGAGGCTGGGTCTGAACTGTTTTAAGCATTCCCAAATAGTTTCCCTAAAGATATAAAAGGATCTGTACTGAGCCACTAATAATCTAGAAGAAATTGTTCAGAGGACAATAGTTGATGAGGAATGGACGAGCACAAGAGTGAACAAAGGACAGGACAGCAACTAACAAGCAGCAAGCAGAATGTCATATCCACTTAGAAAATGTTGGCCTTTTCTAAATTGTACTAGCACAAACACATACAGATCACTATTGAGGCAAAAAGCCTACACATGAGAAATACAAGGTTATATGATGACAGTCCTTTCAACTCCAACTCGAAGACAATATATACGCAAAACTGTACAAACAATGATTGTAACAATCATGAATGCATCTTCGATAAAGAATAATGCTATGTCTGTATGTCATAGCAATAACAGTACCTTTCTTCTTGAAATTGTCCTTGTTAATTGTGCAGAAACTCCAAAGTCTGCAACCTATTATAAGGTCAAAAATATGAACTTAAGAAAACCAGAAATAAGTACAAAATACCGTGTTTCCAATTATTCAGGCTCAGTGCAAAATTATATGATACTGATTTGTTTGAGCAAGAACAATGTACCTTAACATCACCATTCTCTGTCAACAAAATGTTTGCCGCTGCCAAAATAACAATAATACAGAGCTGTCAATATACCATCAGGAATAAAGGAGAGACAGACTTCACTTACGGGCATTATGTAATACTTACCATAGAAACAATATTTTAAGATCGTCATATCATATGAAGGTTTTCATTGCATAAGAATTGAATTTCTTAGTATAGCACTTTGACACTAAAATTTAAATTATACACATAGTGGGGGGGAAACCTTTAATATCTCTATGAATCTTCCCTTCATTGTGGAGATATTCAATTGCGTGCAGCAAGTCGCGTAAAATGCAAGCCATAGACATTTCATCCAGTGGCTGACCTGGTTGTATCTGCACACGAACTATCTATATCAGCATCCAAAATTTTCTTTTTACATAGCATTTTTTTCAATTAAACTTACTCAATTGTGTGGGGACACTACTAATCCAAATTCCTTCCTTCTTCTTTCTACTGACTATTTTCTAGACTTTTGGAGTGAGATTAGTCTTCACAGTTGGCTTTTGTGTACTTTTATTGCCCCTATTACCGTATTACATGCCTTTTTCTCAACATTCTTTACTAACAAAAGCAAAACAGAAACAAAAAGAAAAGGAAAAAAAAAACATATTTCTTTATTGCAAACTGCAAAACTGTAAGAACTTTCGGGGTTATAAAGGGCACACATCTTCCTAAAACACCGGAGAGGTTTGAAAATGATGATGACTGCTATAAAATAAACTGTGTTAATCACATGTTCTACAGTGCGGAACTATCTTTTACTTTAATGCATTACAGTTCTTCACTTTTTAAGCTTCCTTCAGCACTAAAAAACCTCCAAACACAAGCTCGCCTTACTTTTCAACAGATACATTACAAGTGTCTATCTATTATGAGTACACAAGTGTATTATGAGTGCGTACCATTTCTGCAGATATATTATTGCATATCTATCATGACTCATGAGCATAGAAGCAAAAAGCCTGAGCAGGGGTGGTCCGGGGCGCATTAAACTTTAAGAGGTTCAAAGGTTTGGAGCGTCTAAGAAGCATCCAAACACTTCAGCTAGATATGTTATGTGTTGAATTAGTGACGAGGAATTTGGATTGCAATAAGATGTTTTGATAGTAGATTTTGTTGCTAAGGATCTTGAACCATACTTTCCTACATACAAATATCTCTTCGATAAAATGTTTGAGTATAACAAGAACCTAACTTTATTTATCAATTATAAGGAATCTTGAAATTTGGTTGTGAAGGGAGCAGGGTGGGAGCAAGATTCCGACAAGAATCCAAGTAAGAAGTGCGGAATTGCAAGTCCAACGTGGGAGCATGACCTCTTTAGAAGGTTCATGCTACTAAGATCATGAGTACGCACAAGTAAATACATGCCTAGGAGCTACAAAAGTGGTGTCACCTAAGGTGTTATAACAGTCCTGCTCTTGAACTTTGGTTCTCATACTAGTTTTTGCTTCCCTTCAATGCTATAAACAATCGGAGCCATCTTTGCACAAGTTCGAAGGGTTCCAACGTTTAGGAGAAAGTTTATGATCTTAGAAAAGAAAAAGCACTATCATCTAAATACTTATTCAAAGAACAAACATAAATTCATTCAATCCGAAGTTTGAAGTAATTAAGAGTAACCTACTAGATCAGCAACAGAGCCACCAGCCATGTATTCCATGATTATCATTAGTTTGGTTTGGTGGAGGTAGGAACCATAGTATTCCGTTATATATGGAGATCGACATTGCGACAGAACTGCAATTTCCTGGAAGAAAATGATTTAGATGAGAAACTTAATCAGTTATTTGCTACAAACTCATCAATAATATTGCAAAATACCTTCTGAATATCCTCGATTTCATCCTCTCTGTGGAAGAGACATTACAAACTTAATTTTAGAATGATTCGAAATGAAAAAGTACGATAACAATTGAATGAATAAAAGAATCACTACAAAAATCCAAGTGAAGCATGTTATATGAACGACCCATCCCCCATCTAGTAACAATAATATCCGCTTTGGGCCTAAACACAAAGGGCTTCCCAGGAGGTCACCCATTGCAGTAGGAGCAGCACGCTTAACTGTGGAGATCCTTTTATGTTTAGCTCCCTCAACCTCACCTCATCCATCTTGGCCTTCCTACCTCAGGAGTCTTGGCTATGGTCATCACAATCCACCCTCCTTTACGGCCACACGTCCTCGTGTGGGACCTACCCCCCACACTTCCGGCTAGGTTTATGCTCTGATACCATTTGCAACAACCCATCCCCCCATCTAGCAACAATAGTAGGCGACAAGTAAGCACACCTCTCCTCACCTCACCTCACCTCACCTCACCTCACCTCACCTCACCTCACCTCATCCATCTTGGACTTCCTGCCTCATGAGTCTTGACTCTTGGTCATCACATTATATGACCCATAGATTGGATTTACAAATATAACCACCAAGAAAACATTGATCTAGAGACGGAATCACGATGTATGGTACTGATTAAGTTTAAAAAGTTCTAGACCAAAGACTGGATACAAGATAAAAGTTGCTGAAAAATATTATTGTATCTGAATAATCAACTTCATAGGATTGGTTAGAGCAGTGACTAAAGGTGAAGGAAATAAATGCTTTACAACAGGGAATTTCATTTCTTTTTCTCTTTCAAATAAATATGAGATGATTAATATCTTCATGTATAATTTATCTTTGCCAGTAGAAGGACAAGGGAGAAAAGAGCATCTATCTATCATTGTACAAGGGAAGATAGATTATCAAAAACAGAAACATCTTAAGCTATATACTCACGATTCTTCCAAATCAATAACTTTTATAGCAACCTCTTTCTTAAGCTCTTTATCAAACCTGCAAACCAAGACAGAAATCAGGGTGCTACCTTCGTGTGCATTAAAGCACCATCGTAAACCAACTTCATATGCTAAACTGAATAATAAAATATTGTAGAAGATTTGAATTTAAATGACAATTTGTACAAGGTCCACAATTGGTATTATATGAGCATAGAACTTCATTTGCAATCATGAGAAGGATATGCATTTTGGATGCAGATATATGATTCAGTATTTACAGGGGCACTGGAGTTGAACAAATGAACTCAACAATATTCACAAACTAACATTCTCGTGCTAAATTTAACTATAATGTGATCAGTGGTAAATTGGAAAGTGACTTTACAGTCAAATGCAGTATTTACTTTCCTTTTTTACCAAAATGAAATGATTGCATTATATTTTAGAATTTAGTGCACTAGTTTAACACTTCACACAGAGTGGTAGAGAATGAAAACACTACTTTAGACTTGTTTAGGACATCAATGGATAGAGAAACAGTGGTGGTAGGTTTTGTTTGATTCTCGAACAAAGTAGTTATCCGATCTGGCGATCTTCTATATTTTCAAATCTAGATTTTCAATTAGGGAGTTGGAATTTGGGTCACTAAGTAAAGCACCATTTCTTGAGTACCTTGTTTTATTTTTCAAAATTTTGTGTCATTTCCCATATCTACTGATTCTTTTGTAGAATTCTAGAATGAAATGAGTTTTTCCTTGTTGATTTCCTTGTAGTTTGTAACTTTGCATACCCCATTTGAATATGACTGGGCCTATGGTGCCTTATGGGATATTTGTCCTATCGAAAAATATATAAACAGTCTTTTCGAGCAATAATCTCTTTTATGACCAGCTTGACCAAAATACATTTAACCTTGTAGCAATTATACTACTCCATCCGTCCCTTTATTTGAGTCCTATATTCCATTTTAGGATGTCCCAAAATTAGTGTCCACTTTCCAAAATCAGCATACAATTTTTACTTACTTTCCAAAAACTACCCTTCCTTGAAATCTACACCAAGACAAAACTAAAAAAGTTATTGTAATGATTAGGGGCAATTGTGGAAAGTAGTGTAGATTCTTTTTGTCCCCTTAATGAGTTGAGTTCCCAAAGGTGGACTCAAAAAAAGGGACGGAGGGAGTATCTTCAACTTCAATCAAATCGTTGGTCCAGCTGGTCAAGGAAATGTTGAAAGGAAAAAAGGGAGGGATGGAGAGGTGTTTTGTGATTTGGGAGGAGAGAAGTGGGAGGGGGAGGGAAGAAAAGAAAAAGAAGGCCTTTTTCCTCCGTGCCCTCAATTTTCGTTCCTCCCAAAAGTAGGCAAAAGGGAATAGGTCACAGGCCTTAATTTCTTTAATCCATTTCTAAGAAAAATCCTTCGCTATATAAGGAAATAATGACCATCATAAAATACCCCTTTTCTCCATCGTTCCTCCTCAACCAAACATGTGGTCATTCATTACCTCTTCCTTTCAATGGCATGCCCAATTCATCCCTTCTACCTTCCTATCCTTCGAATTTTCCTATACCTCTTGCCAAATAATATATAGCTCAAGCAAAGGATCCTACGTTAACAAATATGAATTCCAACCTAATCAACCAACCTTAAGGATAAATTCACTTGGAAATATTCACATTTGTATGTTATAAACTCTAAAGAAGTTTAAATGCATTTTTAATATATGTACAAGTTATGAAAATATGATAACCTATCTCCTTCACATCAATTTATTTTTTTCTTCAGAATATCGTTATTGTTACTTCTAAACATGCTTAATTGAAGATTTTTTTCCCCACTTATTTTGCCAGTAGTCTCAATCACATACCAGCACAATAATTCAAGTACCAACAACCCCAGGAATGCACTCTCACCTCCCAAATTACAGAGAACACTAACGACAAGGCCAAAACTACAAACCTGTTATTAACACAGAAGCACATTGCCCACAGAAATTAAAATGTAAGGTACACGGTGTGCCTCTTTCAAATAGGCAAGCTTTGGCACTCTAAGCCAGCAATAATTAAATGCCAACAAAAAATCAAGCAATGTTGTCAAATCGTGAATCAAATCGTGAATCGGTTTGCCAAAATTGTGAATCGTAAATCGAATCGAATCATGAATCGTAAGATTCACATTTTTTTAGAAAATAGATAATAATATATTTGTATATGCATATAAAACACATGTATATACATAATTCTATGTATACACCTATAATAGTGTGTTTCTTTTTTAGGATGTGAAGCCCAAAACTTCACATATGTGAATAGGAAAGAGGAACAAACATAAGGACAATGCATGAATGGCATTACTGCTGATTTGCTAATAAAAAGCTTGGCATTACCATTCTGACTAGTCACCTATATATTTACACACAAGCAGAAGCTTTATATGTAGAAATTGTATCACAACTTAACAACCCGTAAAATAATACAAGTGAAGAATAGAATGGCATGTAACACGAATAAAAAATTAAGAAAGCACCCTTTTTTTTTTAAGTGAAACTCAAAATTTTTATAAATCGTATGAATCTTGTGAAGGGAATCGTGAATCGCCATGAATCGGACAATCAGACCGATTCTTAGGCATGATTCAAATCATTCGGATCGAATCAAATCGTATGAATCGAATCATCAATTGTACGATTCTAACAACCATGAAGTCAAGAACTCCATCGTCTAATATTAGGCAATAACTAAGGGCCTGTTTGGGAATGCTTAAAATAGGATCTGATTCAATCCCAATCTCACTTTCTATCTTGTATCTATGAGAACCAGATTATTTTGGTTTGACAAAGAATTGGTTTTAAGAGAGATATTAGACTAGCCATCATGTGCAAGAAATGGACATTCACTATCGCTTGAATTAATTGCACTAGACCACTTCTGAACCACATAACCAGTTCTTTGTCTTTCCAAGCATCCCCTAGGATTGAGCACGAATGCCCAAATCCAGTGATTTAATACTACTCTGCTATCAGGGATCTCTGTTTCACTAAGCATATAACGACATGCATCATGTACTTTTAACACATAAACTATGGAAACCGATTAGAAATACTAAGTGCCCTGGTTTTGATAAACTACAAAACAATATGTCTCTGTAACATTTATACCATCCCCAAGACTTTTAGACGCAAAAACAATGGAATACCAATCCTAATCATATTCACACAGTGAGTGAGACAAACCATTGATAGGATAAAGTTCACCTTACAGCATCTTCTTAGAGCAAAATGAGAAAATGAATGCACTGCAATGAAAGCATAACTATGGCACATATGAATTTTCCGATACGTACCCTTTATAGACATCTCCAAATGACCCTTTCCCAATCAGCTCCAAGTCACTAAATCTTGATGCCAAGGCATCCAGTATAGCCACATCAGCCATCGCTATATAAAAATTAGCTCCCTTCTCACCCTCTCAGTATTCAAACCAAACCAGCTAGATGAAAACTAATACACAAACTCAAAATCAAATATTGATACATTCTTCAACCCCAAATTCCACTTTGCATAGTAGAATATATCTGCATATCCAGGAAATGTACCAGGATAAGTTTGCCTCAAAACAATACAATCTGAAACAACAAACATACTACTCTTCTGCACGTAATCAAACACAACTTGAGATCTAAATATTATCAAGAAAATTAAATTGAATTTATAGCACAATGTATGAAGCTTCAGTCCCAAACGAAAGCACTGTGTCGTGATATAATCGCAAGATTTGTTAGGTACAGAGGAAGAAATTTGATAAGAATGACTGCCCACCCAATTGGGGTTTTTCGAACAACACAAATTACGATTTTCACAACAAAGTGAAAGCGAAACAACAACGCAAAAGTGTCTTCATTATCGGGTTTCTCAACACAATTCAAAGGTTACGTAAATCTTAAAAAAAAAAAAAAACTTACCCGTGTGATGCGAGTTATTCTGAGAGGTGAGAGACTCGGATTTTAAAGCAGTGAAGACGGAGAGATCGATCCAGGAGGTGTCAAGAAGCCATGGATCTTCTCACTCTAACCTCTCTCTCTCTCTCTCTCTCTCTCTGGCACCTCGTTTTCAGAGGGCTTTGCTTTTGCTGGCCAAAAGGGATCGAGAAGAGGAGGAGAATGTTGTTTTTAATGATGTTTACTGTGTTTTTCTTTACCTCTGTAAATCGTTATCTGGGGAGACTATTGGGTGGGATCGCGTATTCAAGTATGGTTTCGGGGCAAACCCGACTTCGTGGAAATAGAGGAAACGTTAATTGTATGAGAATTTTAAAGGGTGTTTAAGAAAGGGTAGCTGGTAAGGGCACATTCAATTTTTAATTAGGCCACCTAATTTTAAGTTAAAAAATCAATTTTTTACCTTTTACTTTAATTAGTAAGGGCACCTCACTTAATGTACTACATATTATATTTTACAAATAAGGCTTAACTACATTTTACACCCTCTTAGTTTGCCCTTTGTGTTAATTTGGTCCCTGTAGTTTAGAAATTTTCATTTAGTCCCTGTAGTTTCATACATGTGTCATTTTAGTCACTCAAAACACTTTTTTGTGACAATTTTTTTTTACTTTCAGTGACAAAATTATTTGTCATTAAAGGAGTTATTGGACTTATTTGTCACACTTATGAAACTACAGGGATTAAAGTAACACTTTCTAAATTACATGGACCAAACTGACACAGCTAACAAACTACAAGGGTGTAAAATGTATTTAACCCTTACAAATAAACTTAAATCATCCCAATTGACAAAAATCAATGCAAAATAAACTTGGACCACCCTAGTTGAAACTACTTCTATATGAAATTAATCGTTTTAACTTTGGCTTTTTTAACATAAGCCCTGCATCATAGTTTGTAATTAGGACAACCATATTTAATATAATACCAATATCTTGAGCCCAATAAATAAGCTCTGATTGCGAGTCAAATACCTACATATTTATTAAAAAAAGACAATGCAAGAATAATTAAATTTAATTATTAATGTATTAAAAATAGTAAAATATCCACCTTATCAATGGAAAAATATAGTGTTACATCGATATCTACACGTTGGTTTTCCATTATATTTGGTAAAGGTACCAAATAATTTTCAACTTCTTCTATTCTTAATTTTCAACAGAACCAAACATGAAAAGATTACATGCCCAGAATCAAAACAAGAAGTGATTGCAATGATTCTTTTACAGTTTCAAACACATATTCGAGCAGTTGGGTTAGTCTACTTCTCGTGTAGTATGTTTCGTTCTCAGTTATATGTAAAAACTAAATTAATCACAAATCAAAATTTCAGAGAGTCGAATTTACAGATTAACGAGGGTGTCTAGACATATGTTTTCTCTTGTTTGTAATAAACCCTAAAAAGTGCATGGTTAGAAATTCACATAGAATAAAAAATCAAGAAGAAGAAGGTCAAAAGTTAGGGAGGAATAGGAAAGAGAGATTTAGGGTGTGTTTGATAACCCAATTAAGTGATGAAAATGAAACTTTTCAACACTTATTTATTTTCAGTACGTTTGATAACATATCACTTAATGGAAAAACTAACCCAAAACTTGCTGAAAACTTTTAGTGAAAAATTTCTATTGAAAATAATCATTGAATGCATTCCATTTCAGTACTTGAAACACTATTTTAAGTATTGCAAATTCAATCGCTTAAAATTTTCAGTACTTAAAATTTAGCACTTAATTTTCAGTGCTTAATTTTCAGTTTTATCAAACACCCCCTTAGACTTACTGGATATCGGTTGAATAACAAACATTTAGAAAGCAAAAAAAATAAAACCTAAATTTCTTAAATATATAATTTGTGGGAGGTGCCCTTAAAAGAAGTAGTAAATTTATTTATTTTTTTACTTAAAAAGGTGCCCAAATTAAAAATTGAACTTGCCCTTACTAGCCACCTAAAAAAAATTGTTACAAAAAAGTGTTTTGAGCGACTAAAATGACGCACGTATGAAACTACATGGACTAAATGAAAATTTCTAAACTACAGGGACCAAATTAACACAAAAGGCAAACTAGGAGGGTGTAAAATGTAGTTAAGCCTTATTTGTAAAATATAATATGTAGTACATTAAGTGAGGTGTCCTTACTAATTAAAGTAAAAGATAAAAAATTAATTTTTTAACTTAAAATTAGGTGCCCTAATTAAAAATTGAATATGCCCTTACCAGCTTAATTTTTTAACTTAAAATTAGGTGCCCTAATTAAAAATTGAATGTGCCCTTACCAGCTACCTTAAGAAAGGCCTAATTATACTTTATAGAATATTAGTAAAAACTCCATCATTTTAAATTACACAAGTTAAAACTTCATCCCATTTTTTATTATGCTCAAAACTCCATTATTAGTAGAACTTTACCTTTTCAACTTCTTTGACCCATTTTTTAGACTATTTTAGGGACCAAAATACCTCCACCCCCAATATTTTTGCATTGACAAGAGAGAGAGAGAGAGAGAGAGAGAGAGAGAGAGAGAGAGAGAGAGAGAGAGAGAGAGAGAGAGAGAGAGAAAGGAGAGAGGAGGGGCGAGATGGTGACCGAAAAAGGAGGCGGTGGCCGAAGACGATGGAAGATTCCACTTCGATATGACGAGGCGGTGAGAAGATGATCGAAAAATGAGGCTTTGGCTAAACTCTTGCATCTAAATATGTGTGACAGGAAAATGAGGTGGTGGTCGGTGGTAGAGATTTGAGTTTCGGTGCAAAATTGCATTTTTTTCGGCATCTAACTGGGCTCTATTTTCTTAATTGGATCCGTCCATTCCATATCAATGAAAAATTGCTCACATCAACATGGAGCTAAAATTGTCTGTGGTTAATTAAAGTGGGTTTGAATTTAGGCTTTGTTTGGGAAAAGGTTTTGTGCTTCGCTTATAGTGTGAAATTTATATAACTAACTTTAAGAAGTGGTGAAATTTATATACACATACATATATATATATGTGTATCTATATATATGTATATACACACCTAGTCGTTTGGTAAGAAATGTAAATATCAGGGCCCAAACGAATATCGAATCCACCATAGAGTTGAGAGTTGTCGCCAGGTTTGCATCAGAATGGGACCGATACCGATCAAAGACAATTTATAAGATCTGAACTAAAGAACACTCAATGTGGAAATTTGATTGCTTGTGATCCTATATGGTCACCTGAGATTTTTATATCTTTATGTGAAATTTTATAACTCTTTTCATAGTTTTACGTTAAATTTTTCACAACTTTTTTTTTCACATGACTTTTTTCTTTTCACAAATTTTACATAACTAATTATGTGAAATTTCATAGTCTTTTTTAACGTGAAAAAGACAGTGAAATTTCACAGAACTTTTTTTGGACAAACGGTTAGACCATTCTCTCCATCTTATAATACTCTTTAATCTTTCTGGAATGAAATTTTACACTGAAAATAGTTGTACAAAATTTCACATGACCATTTTTTTTCACACATTTCACATAGCTACCAGTGTGAAATTTCTCATAGCTAGTTATGTGAAATTTTACATCACTTTTTTCCTTTCATAAATTTCACGTAAATAGTTATGCAAAATTTCACATAAATGGTTGTGTGAAATTTCACATCAATTTCACACAAATAGTTGTGTGAAATTTCACATGAATTTTTTTTTTCTAGACATAAAAAAGCTGTGTAAAATTTCACATAAATAGTCATGTGAAATTTCACATAAAAAAGTTGTATGAAAGTTCACATAAATAGTTATGTGAAATTTCACATAAAAAGGTTGTATAAAATTTAACATAACTTTTTTTTGTTGAATAGATTCTAAAAATATAAATTTTACAAAAAAAATTATTTCTGGATTGAAAGTTATGGATTTTTTAAGTTGTAAAACAATGTAGGAAATTTGGTGTGAGTGACTGCACACTATGAATGTGCTCTTCTTTTTTATCAAAAATAAAAAATACCAACTTTTAAAAAAAAAACAAAAAATAAATAAATAAAAATGTAAAAGTCATCACAATGACGTTTTGGAGCAACTCTTCAGAACGCAGAGAGGAACTTGTTCCCAAGTCAGATACAACTCTTCACAACCTTGACAGTAAGTCTTCCTAATAATGGGAGCAATCATTTCAATATTTTGGTGTAAGTTCACAACGCTAAAAACATAAAGTAGTCTAAAACATAGAATAACTATTTAAGAGTTGACTTTTTTGGGTGTAATTAATTTTGTTGATCACTTTTTAACTTTTTTTTAATTATTATTGACATTTTTTTTTTAATTTAAGAAAGCAGTAGACTAACTTTAAAATTTTGGGTAAAGTAGGATTTAGCCCCTAATCCTAGCTTTTTCTAGAAATGGGTCCTTTCTATATCTGAATCTAAAAATTAGTTCCTTTGTATTACAAAATACATAAATACCCCTATATTATCCTCTCTCTCTCTCTCTCTCTCTCTCTCTCTCTCTCTCTCTCTCTCTATATATATATATATATATATATATTAGGATAATAATCTATCTATCTCTCTCTCTCTCCAATCTATAATGGTGAAGAAATCAACAGACTCGAAACAGATTGACTGTGTTTTAGGCAGCGTGGACGAGATGGAAAAGGTGTTCAAGAAGTTTGATGCCAATGGCGACGGAAAGATCTCCGTCTCGGAGCTCAAGGTCATACTTAAAGCGCTCGGCATTGAGACGTCGCTGGACGAACTCAAGCGCACAATGTCAAAGATCGACACTGACGACGACGGCTACATCGATTTGAAGGAGTTCATGGAGTTTCACCTCGGAGGATCGGCCAACGGCGACAACAGCGAGCTTCAAGAAGCGTTCGCAAAATATTGATCATATTTGAAATTGTTTATAATTTCTCAGTGTTTTATATCTTATTTTTTATTGAGGAATTGTTCATCGTTATTCCGTTAACTGAGAAAGTTCATGTCAATAGAAAATCCATTACTAGAAATTACTCGAAAAAAATTAGCAAAAAAACATGATAACAGTGATATTTCACAATTGTTTTGCAATTTTACATGGTAAAGTATCTATTTCTCACATCTTGCATGATGGATAGACATGTTATCCGTTGGTATGATTCTTGCTAGAACTAATGATATTGTTTATGTATAATTTTCCAGTTTATTGGATCAGAAATTTCACAAATGAGTGGAAATTTCTCAGTATTTTAATCAGGAATTTCACAAATGAGTGGGAATTAATTTCTCAATGTTTTAATCAACGATTTCCCAAAAGAGTAGGAATTTCTCAATTTTAATGAAAACTTTCCTAGGATGAGGGAATTTATCAGTATTTTAATTAGGGATTTCACAAAAAAAAAAAAAAAAAAAAAATCATATTAAATAATTTGAATTTCAACCAAAAGATCATGGTGAGCAAATAAGGAGATCCCTTGAATTAAAGGAACATAATCCCATTATCACTTAATGACATTAACTTCAAATCTATATCTATATGTCTATATATAGATACACAAATATAAAGTTTGGATCTTAAGATGACCTTAAAAAATGAACTGTGTAAAGACTGATAAATACCCACAAAAGACTGCGAAATTCTCACTATTTGGAAAACGTATTAAATAATTTGAATTTCAACCAAAAGATCATGGTGAGCAAATAAGGGTTCCCTTGAATTAAGGGAACATAATCTTATCATCAATTGATGACATTAACATCAAATCTATATCTATATGTCCATATATAGATACACGAATATACAGTATGGATCTTATGCGGATCATAAAAAACGGACCTAAAAGACGGACTGTGTAAAGACCTAAGAAATTCTCACAGAAGACTGAGAAATTCTCATTAAAGACTAAACGTGTTAAATAATTTGAATTTCAATCAAAAGATCATGGTGAGCTGATAAGGATATCCCTTGAATTAAGGGAACATAATCTCATTATCAATTAATGACATTAACTTCAAATCTATATATGTCCATATAGATACATGAATATATATGTGTGTGTGTGTGTGTGTATATATAACTGGCCATGTGAGTAAGGGTACTTTAGACATTAAAATTTTATTAAATTGGGGGAAAGGACCTATTTCTAATTAACATGCCTAATTAAGGGTCTATTTCTAATCTAGCCCTTCTGATGGATTAACTTCTAATTAAATGGCTGGAGAGGGACTATTTCTTATATTTCTATAAAAAAAATTTCAAACAGTTGATTGAAATATAAATATCCCTTTAAAGTTTGACAAAATAAAATTGTTAACAAAATTTATGTATACACTGTCAAGTTAAGAAGGCACATGTGACTAGGGGTGGGCAAATAGTTCAGTTAACCGAAATTCGAACCGAACCGAACTAAAATTTTCATTTCAGTTCAGTTAATTCAGTTAAAAATTTCAGTTCAGTTCAGTTTCAAACCGAACTATAAATTTTTTTAAAGTTCGGTTTTCAGTTCCACTCTCTCAAACCGAACCGAACCGAAAAATCGAATTTTTTTTTTAGTTTATGTATTATTAATATATTTTTATAACAACTATATATATTACAAAAATATAAGTATAATATATATAAGTAAATATAAACATATGTGTTTCTTTGTAATATGAAAGAAAAATGGGAAAAGAAATATATAAAAAAGTTGTGAAAATGAAAAAAAAAAAAAAAAGAAAGTATAGTTTTTTCAAAATTCAATTAACCGAATTTCCAAACCGAACCAAATTGACCAAAACCTAACCAAATCGAACCGAAATATAATTCAGTTCAGTTTCAGTTCTCATTTCTCCAAATTGAACTGAACAAAATCGAACCGAATTTCTCCAAACCGAACCGAACCGACCGAATGCCCACCCCTGCATGTGATGTGAATTTTGTCCAACAATTTCTTTTGGACCATGCATTAAACTAAATCACGGTTTGGGCCTATCACTTAAAAAGTAGTATCTAATTTAGAACCTAAGACTAATTAACCATATACTTTATTCCTTTATACTATATTCGTGTTTTCAATAGAATACATATTCTTCTTTTCTTTTTCTTTTTTCAATTGTACCCTTGAATTTAAAAAAATCATTGAATCAGAACCAAAGTTTGTGTTGTTAGCTTAAACTAACAAAAATTGTGACATAAGTTGAATGTAATGCTTACCTATCATAGGTTAGGTTAAGACAAACGAAGGAGATTGTGAACAAAGCAAAAATAATGTGATCTTAGATCTTATTGGATGCCATTTTCATATCAATTTGAATGCGATTTTTCACACCATTCACAATCTCTTTCATTTGTCTTAACCTAACTTATGACAGGTAAGCATTACGTGCAACTCATGTGACAATTTGGCTAGTTTAAGCCAACAGCATCAGACTTTGGGTCTGATTGAATGGATTTTTGAAATTCAAGGAGTCAATTGAACAAAAAAAAATGTATCCAATTGAAATACGGGTAAAGTAAAGCGTAATTAGGCCTAAACGTTAAAATAGTTAGTTTGCTGAACTGCACCAAACGACACCATTAAGTGGTGTAGACACCTCATTTTTGCCCAACCTAATCATTTCAAAATAAAGTGTTCATAGACACGAGCCTGCCACTTTTCGAATTATCCCAATCAAACATCAGATGAAAAAATAACTACAAATCAAAGTTTATTGGGACAAAGATCAATATGATCATGTGCACCTATGGACACGCGGAATTGACATTCCTTTTATTTTGAAATTAATTTGAAAAAGGCCTGTTGAAAACAGTTACAGAGTCGCCACTTAGTCTTTAAGGAATCGAGAAACCTAATTTTGACTCACCTAAACGGATAAAGGGCACCGGCCCTTCATAACCAAAGAACTTGACTTGGGGGTTTGGTACGACAGAGGAAGGAACCTTTATCAAGACTAAAACACCCTCAACTCGCTCAGTCTTTCGATGGACCTCAATTAACATCCAAATAATCATCTTATACTATGTTTGGTTCGACAATTAATATTATAATAATATATTACATTTCATAAGAATCTTGAAACAGAAGATCAAAAGATAAGATATTATTCATAAGATCTAAGCCAAATACCACATAATGCAAAGGTGAAAGATCACACAAACAAACCTAGGAAAAATCGTCCAATCACATATCAAGTACTAAAGGGGGACATGATTTATTATTGAAACAAATAATCAAAGAAATAAAAAATAAAAAATAAAAAGGAGAGCTTAGCAAGCTAGTATGATGCATGTTAATTTTTGAGAAAAGAAGACATCTTAATCCCCGGGACGGATGAGAAAGGAAGATTAGATCAGAGGGGGGGGGGGGGGGGGGTTGGGGGGAGCATAAACGTATGATCAAGTTCATTCCTTATAATTTTCTTAGATTAAGAGTCACAAAAAAACCCAAATCTTGCATGGATGCAACGTATGATCCTAGAATGTGCAAAGGTTGTAGTGTGTTTGTGTACATGGATGTTCCAAAGTGACTTAGAAGTCTAAAATATTGATGAATGAATGAAGGATATCATTACATGATATGTACCAATGTAGTATGAGCTACTTCCTAAGAGGTGAGCTAATTTGGGATGCATGTAAACATCTAATAAAAAAATCAAAGTTAAAATATGCTTGCTGTGAATAGTGGACAAAAAAGTGAGCTGATCTTGTAAAAATGGAAAAGTGGGGTTAGGAATGATTTTAATTCATGATTTTTTATGGAGATCATCCTTATTATGTCTAGAACACATATTAAA
The DNA here is from genome assembly GCA_033977485.1 of Hydrangea macrophylla. Lineage (NCBI taxonomy): Eukaryota > Viridiplantae > Streptophyta > Magnoliopsida > Cornales > Hydrangeaceae > Hydrangea > Hydrangea macrophylla. Next base: position 40,857,381 of record CM066990.1, read on the forward strand.
AAGCAAAATCACTATTGAAGTTACAGATTGAGAGAAATCATATAAACAAGAGAGGTTACTCAGAAACAGAGTTCGTACTGTTGACTGAAATGTATAAAAATCTTAGTAAATGAAATTAAAACATTTGGAGGCCCACATTATACAAAAAGTTCCCCAAGACACAGAAGTTCAAGGAAAAAATGAGTTGAGATCACTTGTTTTGGAAAAAATTTCTGGAAAACAAGTTGCAATTCAATTGAGCTGCTATGACAGAGAAAACAGAATGTCTGGATGGAATGTATGGGTCAAAATGGAACCCTTCCAAATGTTTTTAAATCAAATCAAAAATCATGGGTATTCTCTAATGAGTTAGCAAGATTTTTCAAGTAGTCTTGTAATCATCCATTGAGTATTGAACTTAGAATAAAATTTTAAAGTTGAATAACTCACTCTTTTGAAGATTTGAGAAAAAACAAATGTTTTATATCTTGAAATCTAAATGAGGGGTTTAAGAGAGGTTTTGAAATAAGGGTTTTGAAAGCATATTTCCATCACTCAAATCAAACTCATTATCACGAACTCCCAATGTTATTTGCACCAACATAGTTTTGTTTGAGAATATGACTTCAAGAATACATAAGAATGCATTGAAGTTAGAATCATCATCCATCAAACATGTCTTTGAGGTCAAGAGCTACTATCCATAATGTAAGAAATATGTGGGCCATACGGGCACCCACACAGATTGGACCGAGTCCAATGGGTCTTGACCTTGGTGATCTAGGGTATGTGTGCCTATATATATATTTATATTGCACATACATAAAAGGGTTACACACAATACAACCGGCCTCTCTCTCTCTCTCTACTCACATATTTTCTTTCTTGGCCATCACCATCGCGCCATGGGATTTAGCACATGACTGTCATGGGGATTGCTCTAGAGGTGTCTTCTACGACCTAGGCGAAGCACAAGGGAGTACACAGAAGCGATGTAGGTGCAGCAGGTTCGTAGTTCTTGATTGGGCTCGTAACAACATCGTTCGACGATTCGTTGGGCTATATTCCGCTAGGTAAGTGACCTAAACCCGACTAGTATGCTTGCGTGCATATTTATTTACATTAGTATTAGAGCCTGTAGGTTGTTGATTCGCCCGTGTTTCACCCGAATCGAATCTGCCATTAAAGCCATTGAAGCTTTTGAAGTTTTTATGCAAAAAACGACCCTAAAAACGATTTTGAAGTGGGTCTAATACAAAACTCCAATAGGGGTCCAAAAATTTTATATGATTGTGTTCCTAATGGTCCCTAGAGTCCCTTCAAAGAGTTTCATGGACTGATTATCTCCAATGTTTGAGAAATCTAAAACCGTAGATATGTTTTTGAGATTAAAGAGTGAATCATTTTTTGCTTAAAAGGGTATATACGTATATGAAACTGGTATCCTAATCGTGGAATTTCGATCCACACAGTGTAAAAATTATGAACAACATTCATGACGGGTCCCAGCTGCGCCATTGGCGCATATCCTTGCATAATATGTGAAACATTGATACAAACTTTTCTTTAAATTCTGCTAGAATCCAAACAAACATTAGTATTGGCAACAAGATAGACACGCTTGCCAAGGACTATGCACAATTTTGTTGTGCAGTTTGTGAACTATAGTCCTAAGACATCATAAAGCCTCATTTGGGAAATTTTTAAAAACGTTCATGACCTTTTTTAAGAAGCGGCCAAACTAGCCCTACTTATTGGCACATGATCTGAGAGATCTTGTAGAAGGTCCCATAAAGTTTTTTTTTTTTTTTTTTTAATTCTAGAATTTTCTTTTCTTTACTTTTTTAACCATAAATCTTTTTTCAAGGTGCTCAAGATTATTTTATAAGTAAACAAATTCCAGAAACATCTTTTTTCTTTATTACCATTGATTTTAGTGTTATGTATACTGAGTGGGACTTGATGGCAAGTTTGGGAAAATTATGGCAATTGATTTGATATTTTAAAGCATAAAAGACATTTTTTTTGTACGTATTGTAAAGTGCTTAAAATATCCAAAAGGGCATATTAATTTTTGGAAATTAATATATAGTGTATAGTGTATTGTAAGGGACCCTAAGATAATTTTTGGTAAATTATCATGTATTTATGGTATTTTAGAGTATGTGATTTATATTTATGGACATTTATTTAATTGCTTAAAATAGCCACAATACACTATTAATTTTTGTAATTAATAGGGGACATTAGGGACACTATTTTGAGACCATATAAAATTTTGTGGGACCCATAGATAATTTTTTGTAATTATCTGAATCATATTAATATTTTAGAGCATATAATTATGTGTTTTTGTACATATTAAATTGCTTAAAATACTTTTATTGATTATTAGTTCATGGAATTAACACAGTGTGTTTACCACACTAGTGGTGGCTTGAGAAATTCTTTAGTGAATTTCTCGCTCTTTGTGATATATTTAGAGCATATATTGTGTTAAGTACACGATATTAATTGCTTAAAATATAACAATTAAAGTTGTTAGTTCTTGAATTTAATGTATAGTGTTTTTGTACACTAATTTGAGACTTGAGAAAATTTTCATGAACTATCTCAATTTTGTTTTGGTATTTTAGAGCATAAATTTATGATTGTGGGCATTTGTTTAATTGCTTAAAATAACCATAATGGACTATTAATTTTTGAAATTAAAATGGGTTGTTTAGAACACCATATTAGACCACTGAAAATCCTTGGAGAACAAATTCCTTAAAATTTTTGTATTTTTATTTAAAATTTAGTTGCTCATAGTTAATTTTGTTTAACTAGATTAATTTATTTTGTTAAATTGATTCAAAATATTTTTGGGCCTTGATAAAATTATCGAAAATTCCTTATTTATAATGAAAAATTAGTTTTTCAGTTATTTAAATTTTTCATGAGGTTTTAAATTAATTTGTTAATTTAAAAGCCCTTACTGAATTGGTTTTAAAATATGTTTAAAACCTAAAATTGTGTTAAAATTAGTGAAATATCTAGGATTTTTCATTGATTTTACTTAGCTTATATGGGAGCTATCCGGGCAATGCAATAATTATTTTATTATACATTGTATTATTTTAGAGGCCTATTGCATAGTTGGTCATATTTAATTATTGATGTTTGTGATTGGATGACCCGAGACCTCTAATCCTCCTCTTTAAACAAGGTGATGGATTAGTCCATTCATTTTTTAAATAGACCGCATGAGTGCTTAGTGTATGTGATTAATGCATTAATCTGGATAAAATGAATGGACAATTAATTGACAATTTGTGGAGCTTGTGTCCTCACGATGTATGTTTAAGGTTGTTCTTGTATATGTTTATGAACGAAGCACCCCTATTTTTTTTATGGGCTATAAATGTAATGTGAGGATGAGAGTTTTATTTATTGGAAAAGCCTACTTGTGAAGGGATGGTTTTCTTTGTTCATACATCATACACTTGAATTACCTTAGCATGAGCTCTAAGTTGTCAATTCGAACCCACGTAGGGGTCTATAAACACTTTTGTTGTATGACGCACTTTGTATTATTTTGGATGATCTTAGATAGGTATTTGTACCTTCTAATTAATGTTTGTTTAGAAAAATCAATTATAAAAGGTTTTTCTTGATTTGCAAAATTGAGATTTGATTAATAAGCAATAGCAAATTTTTTGGTCTTAAATTGTAAGAAGGGAAAAACTCATTTGCAATTGGATTTTAAAACAAACTTTATGAAATGTGCAAATAATAATGTCAATTCCTTGCGTATGTTCTCAATTGTTTTTTTAAGGCACACTTCGTTAATCTTTACAAAGATAACAAGTTTGAAAGGGACTACTTTTTGTAATATGACATTGCAAAGTAACACACCTATAGAATAAGTAAGAGCTTATGTGCTTTAGACTTATTCTATAGTCCAACCCATTAAACCGAATAATGGGCCTCCGTCCCAATTTTATTGTAACCTTGAAAGCCTATGACACTTGGCTCGAGAAGGATCATAGCACGTGCTTTGTGATAAGTAGCATGCATTATGATCTTGTTGGGAAGTATATGTACTACCCAATAACCAAAGTATTGTGAGATCAGGTCGAATTTGTTTTCGGTGGCACATTCACTATTAGATTGAGCATCTAGTTGTGAAGTTTGGGAAAGTAAAGGAAGCGTTCCAAGTACACGATGACTGGATATCTAAGGTCGATGACAGGTATGACTCGTGATTTTCAGATTACTCGAAACATCTTTACTGGCGAGCTGCATTTTCAGGCTATGATTAGTTCTTTGCCTGATTCGCGAGTCCACAGAAAATAAATCATGATCCACAACAAAAATGTTAAATTTTTTATTTTTGACATTTTCTGACATGTTGAGCTAAATACGGAGCGCCAAAAAGGTTAGACGAACCGTATAACTACACTCTTGACCACAACTTCTATAAGTGGAAGTAAGTGCAAGGCCAGTGGGCCTAAACACAATGGTAAGGGTAAACTCGCCTAGAGGCAGGGTGGGGCTAGCAAGTTTGCGCCCAACGCTAACAAGGTGGAAGAGCGCAATCGAGGGCATTTTTCAATTCGGTGTGGATTGGATGGATATTTTTGGGTGGTAGTGTTACTAGGACATGGTTATCTAAGGATAACTTCTTAAGAATTGTTTTAATAATTATAATTTCCTTTGTTATTCATTTATTCTGAGACCTGGCATGCTGGACTTGAATGCATAGGATGTGATAGGATGACTTGATTAGCTCGAGAAGCCATTTTGGGCCCACCCGCTAAGGTTGACCTACCTATGTGTGAGTCTTACTTAGTTGGCAAAGCATGCCGAAAGCCTTTTAGAGAGGCTATTAGTGCTACTCAAGCATTAGAGCTAGTTCACTCAGATATCTGTTGACCTATGGTTGTAAAGGCACGTCATGGCGCCTCTTATTTTCTCACTTTTATAGATGATTTCGCGCGATATGAGAATCGCGAGTACTATCTAATCAGTTCAGAGAACTGTGTGAGGATAAAGGAGCAACGCAAACAACTTCCTATTTTGAAAACACCGCAACAATATGGTGTTGCAGAAAGAAGGAATAGGACATTCCTAGATATGGCTAGGACTATGATGGCGCAAGTCAACCTCCCAATGTTGTTTTGGGGGATGCATTCTCGTTTGTTGCCTACATACTAGAGTGCCTCTTCTCCGTCAGTTCCTTCTACCCCTTATGAGCTATGGAAAGGCGAAAAGCTCATTTTGGAGCATTTGCACCCACGGAGCTCAGGAGGTTATGTTCACTATACCTCGCATAAGTGCGAGAAACTACGCTCGAGAGCTAGAAAGCAAACCTGTATAAGGGATTCTAATAGCTCGAAAGGCTATATTACATATAATGAACAACTGGATATAGGAATGACAGCAATGGTGTCACATAATATTGAGAATGACTTCCACATGTTGGTAATACTATGAGATATCTTGACCTCTACGATTTTGAGGATGTTGAAGACAACATACCATCTTTAAGCGAGGGTGGGGAGATTGAGAATCCACATCCAATAATCGTTGTAAAATGGTACTAGTCTCCATCCGAGTGTGAGTACACCGCTAGACGCTAGTGGGAGTGTACCAGATAGTGGGAGTGCACCACTAGGCACTCAAGATTCTTAGGTAGTACACTGTATGGTGATGAGGAAAAAGTTCCCTATTTTTGAAATTGAGGGAGACATTTTCATATGTGTGCAAATGCTGCACAAGTGGATGAGGATGAGCCTGCTTCTTTGTTGAAGCATTTTTATTCGTCTGTTGAAGTTGAGTGGATAGTTACTATGCCAGATGAGATGAGCTCTCTGGACACGAATAAGGTCTAGGAGTTAGTTGACATTCCACTTGTGCGTAAGACTATTGTAGACAAGTGTGTTTTCAAAATCTAACACAAGGCAGATGGTTCAATTGACAAGTATTATGCGCGCCTTGTGGTGATAGTTTGTACCCAGAGAGGGTATAGACCATGGAAACATGTTCTCCCAATGGGTAAGATCTGACACCATTCGCCTTATTCTAGCAATTGTCGCATATTTAGTTTTGGAACTTTTTTTGTTGGATGTTTAAACTATTCTTTTCTCAATGGAGAACAAGACGATGAGATAAATATGGATCAGCCCATTGGTGTTGTGATCAAAGGGAATGAACGCAAAAAGTATGTCGTCTTAAATGTTCCATTTATTATCTCAAGCTAGCGAGCGTCTAGGCAGTGGTACAATGTGTGTACATTAAATAGTCCAAGGAAAGTGTTCTAATTCTTTATATATTGATGACGTCCTTCTAGCTAGTAATGAGATGAGTTCCATTGTCGCCACTTGAGAGTGGTTGTCCTCTCAGTTTGAGATTGAGGATATGGGTGATGCCAACTATGTGTTGGGATTTGAGATTGTGAGATATTATTCTCAGAAGCTCCTATGTTAGTCTTGAGGGACTTACAAGATGTAGATTCTTGAACATTTTCACATGAAAAGCTTAATTACCCATTGACATCTTAAAAAGGACTCATCCTGACCTTAGATTAATGTCTTAAAAATAATGAGAAGAGGAAACAAATGTCTAGTTTGCCATATACATCCGCAATATGGAATCTAAAGTATGCTAATGTGTGTACGCAATCAGATGTCTGCTATGCGGTTGTAATTAGTTATTGTTGTAGCAACCCTGGTCCTATCACTAGAGAATAGTAAAGAGTATCTTGCGATATGTTCGTAGGACTGTGGATCTTGCCTTATGCTGTCCGCAATGGAAGCATAATTTATAGTATGCTTACTAGCTGTTCGAGGAGCTATTTTGGTTGAAGAATTTTTACAGTGGCTAGGCTTTTCACCTCATAGCAATGAGGCTGTGCTCATCTATGGTGATAGCACGTAAGCCTGAGCATATGCAAAAGATCTCAAAAACCATTCTAGCATGTGGACATTCATTATTGTGGTATTGACATTATTTTTCAAGTTTTTATTATTAGTTAATAATAAACTAGTTGGTTTCCATATATATATATATATATTTGTTATAAGTGGAACGGATGCACATTTCTAATATGTCACCGGGCTTGAATCAACCTGCTCACATGGGTGATTCACCTTGGCTCTGATATAGCGAACTAGGACATGTGTGTCCATGGCGCTTGGATGGCGAGCAAGATGAGACATTTGTGTTCATGGCGCTTAGATAGCTAGCTAGGGCATGTGTGTCCATAGCGCTTAGAAAATGAACTTGAACACTTATATCTACGCAGTGTAAGAACATCGAGCTAGATATAAACCTTTATTATTTCTATATGTTGCCTTAGATGGAGCTAAGATGAGACCTTTATATTTGGTCGAACATAGAGAGATCCCACGACTCTATGTAGCCTGTTTATAGCCAAATGTGAGTATTCAGATGGGTGCCAGGAAGGCCGACTGTGCTGGAAAACTCAGGTTAGACGTTCTGTGTAACGTCTAGACTATGATTCGTACGGCGTTACTTGTTTTTCCAAACACAGAGTGACATGCCCATTTTTATGGAAGAACGCCATAGCATAAATTTCATACTGTATATGCTTTTGCGATCGACTATGGAGCAGTGAATAGATTCCTCTTCATTGTTGTGTAAGCCTCGTAGCATATCCAAAACATTGGTTATCCTATAAACTGGTTGCCTTCACAACTTGAGACTATGTTATGAAGAGGACACTTGATGACAACTACTTTAGCATGCTATCCTAGGACGAAGAGACAATTCCGTTCTATGGGGCGTGTCTGGGCAAGCGGTCAAGTTAGTCAGATTGACATGTGGGCTCAGGGAAGACCATTCAATAACACACCATATTTTTGTGACTCATTAGCAGGCCTGTGACAATCGTATTTTGTTACTGATATGTCATGAGTACATTACATTGAGGTGGTGTTGCAATTCTTTTCACCGAGGGATTGAGAATGCTGTGTCCGGTGTGGTTGAATCGTCTAAGGCATACACGAGAAGCTTCCGAGTGATGTGTCTTGCTGGTTATGGTGATGATTTGGCATTACACTCTTGTCGCTGTACTTTCTTTTTGTAAGGTCGCATATTCTATTTCCCTGTATGAAGAGATGAGAAGTTCTGTTTCGAGAGATTGGTTTTAGTACTAACCCTATGTGGGTGAGTGAGAGATGTAAAAAATATTTGGGCTATAAGGGCACCACATAGATTGGACCGGGTCCAATGGGCCTTGGGCTTGGTGACCTAGGGTGTGCATGCCTATATATATATATTTATATTGCACACACATAAAAGGGTTACACACAATACAACTGGCCTCTCTCTCTCCTCTCTCTCACGGATTCTCTCTCTTGGCCATCACCATCCCGCCATGGGATTTAGCACGTGATTGTCATGGGGATTGCTCTAGAAGCGTCTTCTATGACCTAGGCGAAGCACAAGGGAGTATACAGAATCGATGTAGGTGCAACAAGTTCGTGGTTCTTGATTGGGCTCGTAACAACACCGTTCGACGATTCGTCGGGCTATATTCCGCTAGGTAAGTGACCTAAACTCAACTAGTATGCTTGCATGCATATTTATTTACACATAAGGATTCACTCTCCTCAAACAACATGTCATCTAGATGATGACAAACATGCAAGTAATCAACGAAAAATAAAAGAAATGAGGTATGAAGAGATGAACATATATAAACAAGCAAGTAAATAGCAATCAATAGTTGATAATCATTGAGATTTTGGACTTGTAGCTTTGTGTTACACTCATGTACATTGACATTTGGACATGGAAGTAGATTCCCAACCCAAGATTGCTCAAAAATGGTGATTGGAGAGGATTTGAATGTGAAGTATAAGAGAGATAATGGAAGAAAACAATATTAGAACTCACTTTCTTATAGAAAAACAATAGGAAGAAACTCCTTTTTCACTTCTAATTCTAACTCTCTCTCTCTCTTTCTCTTTACAACTTTCTCTAATTTTGCACTTGCCCCCTTTCCCCCCCCTCCTCTCCCTCCCTCCCTCCCTCCCTCCCTCCCAAAAAAAATGAAGAGCAAAGGGGCGTTTATATAGGCCAATTTGGGGGTGGTTTTGGGATTTAGAAAGAAAGTGCTCCCATTGGTCCGAAACATCTATGAACAAGAAACTACTTCGTTTTGACTTCCAATTATTCAATTTGGACCCCCAAAATAAATTACAAAAATGGATTCATCAGGGGCTGAGTGCCGCCACGGCACTGGCTATGTGCCGCCGCGACACTACTCCTCAGATGTCCAAAAAATTGTATATAGGCCCCCAGAGGTTCTAGTATTCGCAAAAAGGCTCTATTTCGTTCAAAATTCACAGAAAATGCATACAAATTCCAAATTGAGGTTGTGATATATCGTTCGAAAGGTAATGGAGTCTAATTTCCATAAACAATGGTTCGATAATAGGTCACTTTGAAAAGTTTTGCGGTACTCGCGATAAAAGTCGATTTGATTGCCTTTTTCACCTTCGAAAATTCATAATGAATTCGTTTGAAGTCCAAAAATTATGTGCGATATACCGTTGGAAAGCTATTGACCTCTAGTATCCATGGAAAATGTTTGAAAGATGATATGGTGCTCTAATTTCAAAGTCAACTTTTAGGTCAAATTGGTCAAACCAAGGACCTCTAGGAAGTTCTGGGATCCTCTAGTTGCTCACAAGAGCTGACGTTTTCGTCCGATTTTCTTTTAAAATTCGTTTTAGTACTTTTCACATGATCTAGAATGATCTCGAAACTTTTTGGTGATTTGGATGATTCCGGTCAAATCCTAGTCAAACTTGGGTCAAATCGGTTAACAGGGACTTTCCGGGAACTTCCGAGGGTCTCTGGGAGTTGACGATTTCATCTGATTTTGATTCAAAACTCCTTTTCTTACTTCTCTTACTACATAGCATGTTTTCAAAACTTTTGATCCTAATCTGGGAGTGTTTGGGCTTTCAGGGGCATTTTGGTCATTTTTACCATTTTCTGAGCTTTTGAGAGGTAGAACTAACTTCCCGACATCCTTTTCGAGTCTTTTTTGATCATCATAAACTACCAAGCTATGGGTCTCCTAAATCTGATAGCCGACAAAATGGGGTGTCTACAGCACCCTTGCACACCCTATAATTTCTTATGCCTACCACTACGCACTAGCATTTGCTAGTGCATTCTCCTTTTATTTTGTATTTTGTTTCTTTCTTTCATATCTTCTTTTCTTTTGTCCCCCCCACTCACCTTACTTTTTTTTGTCTCTTTCTTCTCCTTCGCTTATAAAAGTCACTACTTCATCTGAGAAAAGAAGAACGAGGAGGAGGAACCACAAGAAAAAAAAAATAGACTTTCTCTTTATATCTCCTTCATACTCTATATCTCCCTTACCTTGTTCTCCATCTCCCTCACTTCATCATTAAATACAAAAAAAAAAAAAAAAAACCCACAAAAAAGGGTTTAGATTTTCTCCACCACCATAACCCACTTCTAACCACCACCACCAAGGACACCACTATAATCACCACCCTCCACCTATCTATCATATCATCACAATTCTCATCAACAAACCCCACACCCAATTTAGCACTGCCATTATCTGTTGCCGCCCAACCGTCATTGTACCGCCTCAAATCATCACCCAACATCCCAGTCACTTACCATCAATATTCTAACCGATTTCTCGAGTTTCTTTAATAACTCAGGTTTTTTTATTATCATTTTTTTCTTGTACATATCATCTTTATTCTTGCTTGATAATTAAAAATAAATAATAATAATAATAATCATAATCCTTGTCCGACTCGGGATTACTTGGTTTCCAATACTGAGATTTACGTCTGACTTGAGATTACATGGTTCCCAATACGGATATCCCACATGGTTTCTAATACGGAGAGCTATGTTCTACTAGGGACTATGCGGTTTCTAATACAGGGACCTATGTTCTACTGGGGACTATGTAGCTTTCTAATTCGGAAATCCATGTCTAAATAAGAAAGATTGCTTAATTCACATAAATAGAATAATAAAAAGAAAGAAAGGATTAATCGGACTCAACAGCTGCCTTTATAATTGGAGATCTTCTCCAAACTCGATGATAGTTATCCAAGATTTTTCATGATTTTATTAAAAAATGTCTGGGCCACTTTCAAAACACAAACACATGAAGCTCAGAATTTGCCAGAAAAATCATAACAGGTTTGCTCAATAACGTCCTCATTTTGTATACTTTAAAAATTTTGTTTGCTCTATTTTTAATTTTTTTATTAACCGTAACCTCTTACCTATCTCAATGATTTTTTTTTAAAGATTTTTCAAAAATTATTAAATTTTCGTAAAAAATCGTTTACTTTCAGTCAACAGTGCAGTCCCTGATTCTGAATAAGGATGCTTCTAAATCCAATTTCTCCCTTATTTACAAAAGAGATTACAAAAAGACTTTATCCCATGAAACTAGACTCATTTGGAAATCTTCCCTCAAAATTTCGTAAAGTTAGAGGCACCGAGACCCCTCCGTTCCAGTTTTGGAATACTCAACCCAAATCTGCCAAAAAACTGAAATAAAACGGAAAACAAGATTTCTTTTTTCTTTTACCGAATACTCCTAACTTACCAAGTTTTTCAATAACTTTGATAAAAGGAAATTCGAACATCACTTTTCTTTCTTTTGGGCATCGACCTTTACTTCCGGTATAAAATAAAATTACAAAAAAATCTCTTTACTTTCTTTTGGGGCATCGATCTTTACTTTCGGCATAAAATAAAAATACAACAAAAATCACTTTTCTTTCTTTTGGGCACGGACCCCTTACTTCCGGCATAAAATAAAAATACAAAAAAAAATTAAAATAAATAAAAAGTCCATTTTTAATTATTTGAACACCGACCCTTACTTCCGGTACACTTTTCAGTCATTTGGGCACAAATCCTTACTTCCGGTATAGGACTAAAAGGACCGAAAAAATATAAAAAATAGAACAGTAAATTAAAAAAACACTTCATTCTCCATTCACTTGCGCGATCTCATTTCAATCTCAATTACTTTCCAAAGTATAAAATCTGGGACTATACCATGTGGGTTAAAGTTCGTAGTTACACAGACTCTTTGTCAAATCACTACATCACATGTGCATGGTCAAATATGACCACTTTTTCTTTTTCCTAAAAAAAACCATGCATACACTCGCACACACGAAAGTAAAAACTACGTTTGGCCTAATTCCCATCTTGGGATACGTTAGCAACTCTCAAAAAGTGTGCCCATACCCATCCCCATTTTCCGTACTATTTACTTTCTAAAAAAATTGTTTTTTTAATTGAAATGCTCCATTTGAATGAAAATCATAAAAATTGGTAACCGTGTTTGCACGGATGTTCGAGGGTTCCTAATACCTTCTATCGACATAATCAAGTCCCCGAAGCCATCTCAAAATCTCTGGTTTTTACATGGTTATTTAGAGTCACACTTTTAAAGGGCCTACTTTTCTCAAACTATTTTTTTAAAAGTCAATGATGATTACTTTAATTGTCTTTGTAAAATAATGTTAGGTGGCGACTCTGAACATTCCAACCTTTTCACCCTTCTCAATAAAAATCTGTCGCATTTCACCTACTTTCAGAAAGCCAAGACATACCGACATCTGACTGTTCCGAGGGCGCGGGCACGACAGCTGGTGACTCAGCGGGGACACGCTTAAGAGGACTCAGACCGTCACTCTAGTGATTCTCATTATAATGGGGCATTTCTTTTGTACTAAAAATTTTGGTTTTGCCTTTTTTTTTATTTTATAATTTGTATTCTTTTACATAGGTTTTCGTAACTCAGGTTGAAATAAAATCGTAAGGCCAATGCCAAAATTCCATAGGCCAAATGCCAAAATCTTTAACTATCATGTACACTACACACTGGCATGCAAGCATAACATAACCCTTTTCTCAAGATGAAATCTTATAAGATTAGATAGGGAGATGAGTATGTGGTCAGAACCGTCGCGGTGTCACCATCAGTACTGCACAAAAAAATCTCACACTCGAACCACCAACCTGAGAAAGTGCTTTAGCGCTGGAGGTTTGAAGGTTTGGGGACCGGAATTGATTTAAGTTTACATTAGACATCAGTCTCTCCACATGCACTTACTCTCTACACATGCATCAATATTGGTACATCACTCTCTCCACATGCGCTCATTTTCTTTCTTCTCTCTCTCTCTCTCTCTCTCTCTCTCTCTTTTTCTATCACTCTCACTGAGCCCTCTCTCTCTCTCTCTCTCTCTCTCTCTTTTTGTCACTCTCATTGACCCCGTCTTTCTCTCTTTCTGTCACTCTCAATGATCACCTCTCTCTTTCTCTCTCTTCCTTTCTCTCTCTGTCATTCTCACTCTCTCCCCCCCCTCTTTCTCTCTCTCTCTCTCTCTTTTTCTCGCCTGCTCCCTCTCTTTTTTCTTCATCGATCTACTCTCCCTGTCTCTTTCTCTCCTTTTAAAGACCTTCCATGTCCCCCTCTCTTTGTCCTTCTCACCCATTCTCTCTCTCTTTGACAAACCTCTCTCTGTCTCACTCTCCTCCTCTCTTTCTTCTTCTTCTTCTCCTTCCACCTCTCGGCAGAAACTTGTCTATCTTTTTGAAAAAAAAAACCCTCACCCAACCCAGATCCGAATAAGAGGAAGATAAAACAAGCCCTGTACAGGAGCTTCACATAGATATTGAGAAGAGGAATAGAGAATCATACCAAAAATGGGTTTTAAGAGGATTATTGACCCAAGTTGTTGTGGTGTATGTGAGTATAATAGAAGACAGTGCAGACGTGATTGTCCCCTGGCTCCCTACTTTCGGTATGCAGGAACTAAGAAGTGTTAGGGATTATGAGGCAATTCATAGATTTTTCGGATATAGGAACTTTTTACACCTTATTCAAAAGGTATCCAATGCAGATCATCAACAAACTATCAACTCCCTTGTGTATGAAGCCATAGTTAGACTTCAGGAGCCCAATTTGGGATTTATTTCTTACGTCTTTTTCCTTGAACAACAATTTCAAGAACTAAAGGAATAGGTTTCACAACTTCAAGCTCAGTCAAAAGAATAATTAGCCAAACAATCCAAAGGGCCTGATCTGGATCCTTGACTCAACAATGCCATGGAAGATCTAGATAGCGACATAGAAATTCTTCAAAAGTGTTCCTATCTCATTTTTTGCTATCACAATTGTTCCAATCTCTTCTGAAATCTCTAGCCCTAACCATAATCTCTCTGTCACTCAAATTTGTACAACCTCTTCTTAGTCTAATTTGGTCCAGTACTTGCAATCCATCAACAACAGCGAAACGTCTCCAAGTCCGTTGGATCTCGCTACTTTTAACAAAAATTCTCTAGTCTCTAGTCCTACCCACACCCCCTCTGTTACTCCAACTTGCTCCCACTAGTCTAATCAAGTCCAACACTCGCAATCTAGCAAGTCCCAGTTTCCCTTGGATCAAACAGAAAAAACAAGGGTCCCAAGATATCCAGATCCCCCCTCCCCCCAAATCTTCAAGCGAGTTCGTCAAAAGCACCTAGTCCATCCACTGATCCTTACTCTTTCTTCATTGTTAATAACTTAGCTTAAAGCTCCTTCTTGGTTTTAATTGGCAAGTTAGAGAGTCAACACGTCTTTAAAAAGAAAAGAAAAAAATTCACGATGTGGTATGGGTCCTAGAACTAAGGCTTTTTTTTTTTTTTTTTTTTTGTTTTAAAAAAAAAAAAAAAGTGGAATGAACATCACATGGTCCTAATTCGAGGTGGTTCCAGAGTCAAAGTGTGCGTGGGATTGAGCCCATATGTCTTACTACGTGTGTCCCTTCACTAGCTTAATGTAGTTTAGACCATTAGGTACTGTTTTATAGGGCAACCGGGAGGGTAAGCATCCTAGGACAGTATTGTCCTCAGAAGTAAGTCGTGAAGAACATTAACCCAGGGTCATGTGAAACAGACTATAGGATCTATATGGTTGCTGAAAAGCGTGTAGGACGTTGTTAGCATTTTGACCTCTGGGAAGTAGCCTCACATTGTCAGCTTTGTTAACCTCCCGCTCATCCAAATGTATATACATGTTGTTGTAATCTCTCACGCTTCAAAAAAAAAAAACAGCAAAAACAAAAAAAAGAAAGAAAAAGAAACAAAAATCTTCCTTTAGCACCATTTTCGCTCCTTATGCAATGTACCCTCAATTGGCCTATCAGTTCAAGAATCAGCTGTAGAAATGCTATCTCTTGTTAGTAACATAAGTGCACTTTATAAAATGAGAATTCTAATCCCCCATCACTTTCATTATCCACTTGTGTTTGCTATCATCAATCTGAACCAGCTCAAAGGCTGACATGTGTCCCAAATCCAAAAAGGCATGCTGGATCATTTCTAGTCCTTCATTCAAGCCTAATTCGATACAATGGTAGCACGTACAAAACTGTGAACACTGATATTATCAAATCCAAGCAGTACTAGCATATTCGCAACTATGAAAATCATCTTGTTGCCAAGTTATTAGGCTACTCTACCTTCTCAAATACATTCTTACTTTTTCAAAACAAAACAAAAACTAAAAAGAAAAAGAAACAGAAAAGAAAAAGACAAAAGGAGAAGGAGAGAGAGAGAGAGAGAGAGAGAGAGAGAGAGAGAGAGAGAGAGAGAGAGAGAGAGAGAGCATGGAAGAAAAAGTAAAAAGAAAAAGAAAAAAGGAAAAGAAGAGAGAGAGAGAGAGAGAGAGAGAGAGAGAGAGAGAGAGAGAGAGCATAAAGATCTCCCCCCTCATTTCTTTTTTCTCACTTTCTTTCTTCTATAGCTTAACTAACATGAGCTACCATTTCCCAGAGATTGTCAATACACCTCCACATCCTGCCTGATCTAAATACCATATGCCAATCTCCATCCACTACCCATAATGCCACTCCTTACAAGGCATCAAGATGCCACACAGGGGTAGTTTCTCCATTACTGAATATATGCATTGTATGCTTTGTATAAGTACATGCATCTCTTTCGAAAAAAAATATTCGTCATCATTCAATAATTATCATCTTGATTTAAAATCTCATGATTCATTAGATATGACTCTCTTGTAACTTGTTGAAGCTAATTTGGACATTGTACCAGACTTTTGGATGCAACACATGTCCGATTACCATGCAATCGCAGTCCATGACAAAGCACGCCAAAAGGCTTCAAGTCTATAATTGATCATTACAGTATCTGACATTGCTCATCATCACAAGTGCATGCTGCTCTACAACTGCTGTAAAATATGAACATCACACTCTCAAGGGTAAGGATACCTCAGATCCAAACTCAAGGCATGTCACACATCGATCAATTATCAATTGGGGTAGCCTATTGCTCCTCAATTCAAAGTTGTACATATATAATTTCTAGAATCCAACTATACTTGTGTCAAAATGATGAGAGGTAGTCATTTCAGCTATCCATACACTATTATCCACTTGCTAGCCCACTCGAGCCATACATGAAATTTCTCTTCAAATTCAAACCCCTTAAGGATCACCCCCCAAAATGGGGCAATGCAAAAAAAGAAAAAGAAAAAGAGAGAAACGAGGATCAGTGAAAAAAAATGGAAAAAAGAGAGCTCAATACAGAAGTTGGAGAAATTCACAGAATACTATCCGACTCGGATACTCACTCCAAACTGGGATAATCCACCCCAAGTCGCCTTTCACTCTGCAATACTCACCGCATACTAGATTGGGGCAAGCAAAAAAAAAAAAAGCTTTAGGTCATCTCGGGCATTCCAGTCAACCTTTCAAAAAAATTTTGAGCCTTCATGCAATCCTTCATGTCACGCCCCGACGTAGCATAAATAAGGAAAGCGTTTAATTTCCTTTATGGACCTGTAGGTCGCGACAGTTTGAAGGATCGATTCCGTCCCAAACGTCGAACAACAAAAGCAATAATCAGAGTAGAGCAATCAAAGCTTACAAGTATTTTTCTAACTTATTACATATTACAGCACGGGGTCTCTAAAGGCACAAACCGCCTTAAATCAAAATAATAACTTAGTGTCTATTACAGTCATCCTTATTACAAAACGGTTCATAACTTAAAGCATATGATATTGATAACAGTTTCTCTTCAAAGCAGCCGTTCTCAATTAGCATAATCGTACTGTTCAGCTCGATCATAACCTGAAAAGCTTGAACACGAATGTCCAGGACGCATCGACGTCGTCAGCTTCAAGAAGCTGGTGAGTATTAAAAACATAACTTTGAATGTAAAACATACCCATTTACAAATTTTCTCTTTTTAAGTTTTGTAAAATCAATGGTTTAATCATGGAAAGAATTCAATTATAAAAATAACAAGGAATATATTTAAAAGTCGTTCATTCATTAAAACATATGACCGTGTATAAGACAATGCACCATACTCATCTTACCGACTCTTTTCTGTCGACAAACACAACAACCCACTATCTCACACCAGTATCTTTGAAATACTCTGATAGCCACACTTTAGCACAGGGGTGCCAGGGAATGTCCAATTTGCCTCACACTTTGGTCCGGGGTACCAAGGAGTGTCCAATGCCTCACACTTTGAATACCTAATCCGCCATGCAAATACCGGAGGAACCCTCACGCAGTATCCAGACTCGGGTATCAGGGAGTGTCCGTAGGCCACACTTTAGCACTACCATGGGTGCCAGGGAATGTCCAAGTTCGGATTCACACATTTTGACGCTACCATGGTCGTCAGGGAGTGTCCAGTTTTGCCACAGTTGCATTTCAAAGACACCCTTGCCGCAATCTCAATCACAACACACTTTGGTACTCACTTACCAGGGAGTGTTCACAATACAATCTCAACTGCACTCACTATGCCACACTGACCATTACTCTTTTCCATGCTAACCAACATTCACACTCACCATGCATGCACAACTGACTCCACATGTATGTCATGAAACTTTAAAACATGAGGCAAATCACAGAATTATATAAACAATGAGCGTATAGGGATTGATAAGTCATAATACAACGTTTTAATCGTTCAGACATAACAATTTAAGATTCAGATTTAATAAATTCCCAAACAGAGCTTTAACAGTTCATAAAATACCACCTAAACAGTTCCTTAATATAAAACAAGCAAGAACTAGATATTGCCAGAAGTCGCGCGCGCGGGCCGCTCGCGCGACCTGCTTATTTTTCATTTTTTATATATAAACTTTTCTGTCTGCCGGGAAACACACACCTCGCGCGCGCGGGCCGCTCGCGCGAGGGGTCTCTCGCGCGATCGCGCGCGCGAGATGAAGCAGAGGCTTCGTCTTTCTCGCTGGTTTTCCCCTGTTTTTAGTTTAAGGGTCCATTTTGACCCATTTTGCAAACCCGAAGCATATAGGACATATAATATATGGATCTCTTCAGTTTTTCACAAGGATTATGAATCCATGATCAGTTTTACATGAATTCAACTATATTTCTAGAATTTAATGAAAGACTAAAGGATGGAAAAACTAATTTTCTTATATACTTTTTCATGTGGATGAATTAGACTTCAATACTTGAACAGTAGCTTGTAGGAACTATAATCTTCCTAAATCATCTCTAAAAACTTGTTTTGATTAAGTTTGTAAAATCACTCCTTTTCTAATTTCAAGCTATCATGAAAAATCAACAATGGTGATTAATAGATACATACATACAACATGAAATTAAGTACGAATTACATCGGAAGTGAGTTTAAAAATACTCACTGTTAAGAAGAGGTGAGAATATGTTGAGAAAGAAAGCAATACAAGAAATCCAATGAACTATAGCTATGGTGATCAAGCTTTGGCTTATGAAGAGCACAAACTATTTCTTTTTAAAATTTGTAGAACTCTCTGTGTATCTCTAACAATTCTCTCTGAAATTTAGTAGTATGCACTCCTGTGAGTTGTGTGTGATTGTGTTGGTTATATAGGCAACCAAGTGAGGATCCTTGTGGACCAAGAACTCTCCTCAACACTCAACAATTGAATTAACTTTCAATTTAACTAAAAGCCATATATCCACTGATATACATACGTCTATACACTATGCTCAGATCATAAGAGCTCTAAAGTTGTCCAAGAGCCATCATAGATGTATAGGGGGCAAGAGCTAGGAGTGTTTGGGAAATTAGCTTATGGCCTAGAGACAACATACTCACTATAAGCATTCCCAAACAAGGCACAAACCAATGATTACTTGCCATAAATAGCAATAAAGCAAATGTCATGTCTTTGCTTTACATCACTTCCAAAATCTGTGGAAGTTTAGCACAGCGCAGATAGTTTTGGACATAACTGGTATTTTCGTGGCGCGGTGTTCACCACAAAAATACAGAGAATTCTTTTTAACGTAAGAAATGATTTTCCAGTTTTATAAAAATACTGCTCGAGTTAAGAGTAAACATTTTTACCGTTTTGAAATACAGTTTTGAAATCCAACACAGGTATTGCTAATTTTTAAAAAATCGTAGTTTGACCCCAAAAGAATTTCAAATATGAAATAAGGCAAGTCATAAGGTTTTAACACATTAGAATTGAAATTAAAAGAAAAGTAAACAATACAATTGAATTTAAATATGAAATGCAAGTAAATGAAAATGCAAGTTATTACACTTCATTTCTGAACCCATGAACCTGGCCTACAATACAACCCATTAAAAGTACACTTTGATTGACACAAGTCTTGTTGGATTCATTAAATCATGATTTTGCATCATTTCAAAGACATGGGCCATCACATACTATTAATTTCAAGATAGTCCAACGGACGTAGTGAAACCTCAAAAAGGGCACTACGAGTAAAAATCAAGTCTATGGCAAAAAACTATCGACACAGTAAATATAATCAATGACTAGGCATTCAGCGAATACTGGGGCACTGAGCTCATGAAGTCAAAATACGTTGTGTTCCAACAAGCAACAAGACAGACAAAATCTACTAACTTATGAACATTCTTTCACAGATAATAAACTCATGCATACTCTGTGATCTCGTCAAAATCAATATATAAAAGTATACTTTACTTTCTAAGATTTGTAGTGTGGAAGTAAAGGTTGAACCCACATACATTGATTATTTTTGTCCTTTAATTAATAAAACCTAGATCTATTTAGTTATAGAAAACACAAATTAGATTGACTGTTGATTTAACTACTATTATGAGTGGAAATAATATGCTAAAATTAAACTAAGTAAACGAATGTAATATTTAAGATTGTTTTGATATGAGTGAATGGGATCTAGGATTACAAATCCACCACTAACCATGCATCGGGGGTCTACTTCCTACTTTAAAATCTATAATTGGATAGTTAAGATCTACCATAGCTACAAGTCCGGTAGTATCGAAAAGAAGATAGCACTAGTTTAATCTAAGCATAATTCATCTTCGGATGGCATGAATTGTCTACCTACAACTAGGGTGTAGCACAATCCATCTTTCCTAGGCATGAATTATAAAAGATGTAAACATTGTAATCAAATAAGCACTATTGTATGTTAATATTCCTATCAATCACAGAAATCAAGGAATATTGAGTTCAATAAATATAAGGGAGAATCTAAGATAAGAATAAACCCAAAATACTATTGATTATTTAACATTCAAAATCCGATTATATATTCATAATCCTCAAATATACAATTGCTATCTAAATACATAAAATCCTAAAGAAAGATAACAAAGAATCCCCCTTTACATAGCTAGGGCTTCATTGAAACCCTAGAATAGGTGTTTAGTTGCGCATAGTTGATGAAAACAGGTAGATGGAGATGTTTGTCGCCATTAGAGACCTTCAAGCTAGATCTTCTCTTCTCTTCCTTTATTCTTCCAAGCTATCTCAAAAAGTTGTATATTATAATGTGTAACCCCAAAATTGATTTAGAGTGATGTATATAGAGTTGTAGATGTATTATGAAGCCTTTTTGTAAACGTAATCCGTATAAAACAACTATATTTCACTTTCTGAACATAATTAGCAATTCCGTTCACATAGGGGTCTTTAGCACTTTAAAATACGCGATTTCACTTTTTCTACAGGTCACGTGAGCGGGCCGTGTGAGTGCAATTCCGGAAAGTCGCTCGAGTGAGCTGCTTGTTTTCTTTTGTTTTTACACCCTTTTTAGCCTGGAAATCTCACTTTCTTCTAAAACTTGACAGAAAATGGAAAATAAAGTAAAAATACACAAAAATAGGATAATAAGTGCTAACAAATGTGAATTAAGGCGTGTAATTTGGAACTGTTCACTTCCGATCACACCCGCAAACCTACATTTTGCTAGTCTTCGAGCAAAAAGAACAGAAAAATAAAACTACTAATAAAAATCCTACTCCATTGTCGCATAGATCGCGTTTGAACTTAGCATGTGCAACAAGCCTTTTATACTTCTAGGTGTCCCTAGTCAGATGAGTAAAGTCTCATGAGAATTCTCGTCAACAAGTCACCACAACCATTTTTATTAACTTGTAAAAACAAAATTTAATTCAAAATTCATTCGCATATTCTTGCTAAAACTAAATCTCAAATAAAACCTTAAATCCTCGAGAGTAACATAATCATACATCCACACAAATCATAAAAATATTCCGAACATATATCAAAAGAATCAATAGAGTATATCAAAAACTCGCATGTGTGTGAGTGGTAATCAGGTGGATACGCATTGATCATGAACTTGAAATATATTTTGGATAACCATTTTAACAATGCTGCGACTACAAATCTCACGTTGTTAATCACACTCTAAAATGAAATTTATCAGAAATAGGTGTAATCACTCAAGTATATGCAAAGGAGGTAATCATTTATAAAACAAATAAATCTCGCATACGACACAAAACAACTTATGACATGAAAGAATATTAGTCTCACAAATAGGATATCGAATGTCAAGTAAATATTATTACTACCATGTTTTATTCCCCTTTACTATCGTTTCCACATTCAAATCTTGTTTCCCTAGGATCAAATAGGACTTTAATAAGGGTTAAAATGTCGGTCAAGGGTTACAACTAGAAAAGAAAGGTAAAGGGGTTCAAAAGTCCTCAAGTAGATATGAATGGCAGTAATGTGTAATACAAGAGCTTTTACTACAACGACTATTTATTTCTCATTTACTACTTCGTATATTATTTTTTTCTTCTCTTTTTTTCTTCAAGACATGAATTCAACTCTTTTCTCTTTTTTTTTTTGATCTTTTTCCAATATATACTTATATATATCACTTTTTTTATACTACGCAATACTCCACTTTCGCTATTAGCCCAATTTCTTAATGGACAACCATTTTCAACCACGTTTGGACATCGGTTAGGTAATTTTTATATATTGGCGAGCTCCATATCGGATTGGGTAGGATAATGGGTGAACAAAGAAAACGGTTTATTTAAAGGCTCAAGGGGCTAACGAAGGATAAAATTATTGTAGTGGGTAGGTCAAAGGCCAAAAAGGGTTTAGATAGAAGGATGGCCTAATATCATTTCCTACGGTCACATGGTCCTTCAATGTTATGATATCAAGGGAAATATAGTTGTGTTTCATTACACATGGTAATTATAATACTGACTCGACTTTCAATCAAAATAAAGAAATAATGAGCCTAATCAACAAGATAATGTGCTTTGCCTTTGATAAAGTAAATTTATAACCCTCAAACAAGGATGAAAGGCTCTAACACTCACCAATTTAGTTTCCACAATGCTGCTATCTAGAAATCCAAAATATATTAGAGTTCAATATAAACATGCATCCACATGACTACGTGCTGTGCATAAGTAAGTATGCAAGTTCAAGATATAAATGATAATTCCAACAATATATGACTTTCAAGACATACCTTCATAACTTTAGTAGACATTAGATTATGTACTCCCTTAACTTCAAGTTCCAAAGAAATCAAGCCAATCAAGAAAGAAATTAAACGTTGACAATTTTAAAATTTGTACTTTATGTATTAGTTATTGGTTCTATTTTATTGTTTTACAACGAATAAAGGAATCGAAAACTTGAAATGAAAATGAAATTGAAGAAGAAAATTCTTAACAGAATGCTACTGATAAAGCTATTAACTACTAAAGCTACTAATAAATGAAAATAAACTAAACAAAATAAAATGACTACTCCTACTAAACAAAGAATCCATAATACTTCCCCCAAACCAAGTCACCGCATGTCCCTATGCCGGTGGAAACATGACAATGACATGAATGTACTCCACGGTAAAGATAACCAGCACATCCACTCCCCTGAAAGCATCTGATAAAGGTGGTGCGGCATCACGTCTATATATATCGAACAACGCCCAATCTGGATGCTCTGCAGGACCAAATAGGGGCAACTCTATCTCATCTTCCTCCTCGATCATATCTAGAGCTAAGTCTACCTCATCCTCCTCTGGCCCGTCATATGGTGCAAAAATGGAGGCTATATCCTCTGGGGATCAATCAGGATGTCCCACACGCTGCTTGACAATGTCTGGAACTTAATCGAGTAAATCCTTGTACGGATACCTAACCTCCGACGGTATGACAACTATATTGGTAAGATCAAACTCCTCCTTTATGTCATCGTCATAATCATCGGTTGATGAATCGTACGAATCAGACAAAGATGAGGATTCGGAAGAAGTCGAAGGTGCAACGTAAGGTCCATTAATGGATGTGCGATAGTCACCATACAGACTATCCTCATCGTCCAAAGAATCGGAATCCATAGGTATAGGGATGCGAGGCCGACAAGGACGCCATGAACATGGGCCACAACTAGCACGGATGACTGGACCATAGGGTTTAGCCTTAGATACACTAGGTCTAGGTGAGATGTCATTAGCTGATGTACGATGATCAGATTGATGACTCGACTCACTAGAATTCCTATCAGGTGAAGATAGAGGAGATATAGGGTGGTCCATAATACTGGTTTGGAAAGAAAGACTAGAGGGATGAGGTAATGCGGTATGGATTTTTGAAGCTGTAACCCTAAAACAAAAGTTAATCACACACATATGTTATTAGTTATCGGTTATAACATAAAAATCACAACATAACATTTGAAAATTTGTCATGCAAGGATTCAAATTTGTCATGTAAGTTGATAGAAAATTTGAACACCTCTCCCAAACCTGAACGATATCGATTTCCTATTTTAGTGCGATAGGGGTATGGAGTTACTTGTAATAACAAGGTGCTAAACTTGAAAATAATCATAATCCCTTGACTCACGATGCAATCATAACATCAACCAATCATGCTAAAATGAATAGGATTAAACTAAGCAGAAGGAGAGTAATCAATACAAGGAGTAAGTATAGAAAAGAAAAATATAAGTACAGACCCAAATAAGATAAATGAAAAGAAAAATGAAAAGTAAACTAAATCGGTCGAAGTCGGGTACATCAGAAGCCTAAGAAACAAAAAGAAAATGCAAAAGGAATGGAAACAAAATAAAGGAATATATATGCTAAATGTCTGAAAATGTCTGGTACCCCACCTAATGAAATACATCAAAAGAGATAAGTGTCCAACCACCCAGCCCCTACTCGTAATCACCCTCTACCAATACCAACTCCAACCCGGAGCCCCTTGGCCATCACCATCACCTCCCTCATCACCAGCCTCAACAGCCTCCTCCTCCTCCTCACTAGCCACCACAGGAGCCTGCTGCGCAGGTTGTGGAAATGCTGACTGGTAGGCGACCTCTCCCTATGCTAAGATATTCTCTAGCTGGTCAGGATGAGCTAACTAGAAGTATGAACGCATGTAAGACTAAAGTCGGGGGGTCTCCCCTTTGAAGGAACAGACATCGTCGTAAGTCCAAGCATATGGCGTATCATTTGGGAGAGGTGCACGCTGTGCCTCTCTCTCATGATGTTCCTAGGTCGTATCCCTAGCCTTTTAAAACTTTATATCAAGTCAGTCAAGGCTCAACTTCCAATCAGTGGAAGAGAACTCTATAATACGTCTATCAACGGGCTCATCGGAAGGTAAAAAAAAGGCTTTGGATCAGAGGATTGTTCGGGGATAAGGCACGAGAAGCTTGGAGTCGGCAATGTGGTCAATAGTAAGGCTAGCTATACGCATACCCTCCATGATGATCAAATTAGGGTAAACCCAATTGCCATAATAGATGATATGGGGGGCATGATATATCTCTTTCGTTCTCTCCTGCTCATGGCCTAGAGGGTAGAGGTTTCTTTTAAACACATGGTCAACAAACCACATCTGGTGGGGTATATGTGATCGTCGAATAGTCTATCCTCAACCAGTGCAGCCGTTGTACATGTCTTGTGTGATGTATGTAAAATGGTGTTGTTTAGACAGGACATTGAGTTTTGGGACTTTATAGGAGTAAGAACAGAGCTGGAGGGCATTAGCTATGTTATCGGGGTTAATGGTAATGGTATGGCCTTCTACGGCGGTGCTTAGGTAGGCGTGTTGACTCAATGAATCTTTATGGTAATGAAGGTTTTGCTAGAATAGACAGACTAGGCAAGGGTAAGTGATAAGGTTTGGGATGCGAAAGAACAATGGCAGGGCTAATTTTTAGGTTGTCAAGGTGTTGTGGCCCCACCAATCGTCGACATCAGACGCGAAAAAATTAGAGTCGATGACAGTCTCGTAATTGAGACCTCTATTGGCATATTTGGGTGATAGGTTGTTTGGGTTGACGGTCATTTCAGTTTGTTTTTCTTTCCCTTTTGATTTTTTCTATGGAGGTTGTGAACTAGGTGTGGATTTAATAGTCCTTTTGGTCATGTTTATAGGTGGGTCTGGGTGAAAAGGAAAAGAAAATAAAAATTGAAAATGTCCGCTTTGAATTGGTGGAATAGCCTAGAAAAAAGAAAAGAAAAAAGGGGAAGAGGGAAAGGTCACCTACAAATAAAGAGAATCCCGACAAGGGATCAATCAATATTCAAACAACATTGTAAATAAAATGGGGTGAGAGGGGACTACCCCCTTTACACTCATCGTCCCAATAAGGGCACACACATTACGGCAAGTCACAGGGTACTTGCCGCGTTTTCAATGAACAAATGTAAATCTTGGGCCAAAAATTTGAGATGCTGATATGTAGGCCACATATTTGGTTAATGGCTTTGTTTATTTTATTTCAAAAAGTTAAGGACGTGCTAAAAGAGGTTTGAAAATTGAAAAATTCTGGGTTAAAATTCAATTTGTGATCGTTTGCATGAGGATTAGTGCACTTCATAGTTCAAAATTTGAGAGTTTAGTGGTCAGATGTTGCTTGAATTTCAAAATCTGAATTTTAAAAGCATAATACGAAATAAACCCTTGGTTAAAAATACTTTTGTAGAACTGTAATAATTCTTTAAAAAAAATTTGAGAATGTGCAAAAGCTTAAGCACATTAAGGGGTAGGATTATGAATCTACATGTCGAATTATATCATCTATAATAGCACCTGCTTTGATTTTGACAGACATTAGGCTTAGGCTTACTATATCAGTTTCAAACGGAGGCAAGGATATTAATTTCATATTTTTATGCTATTACAAAGTGATCCTAAACTAAATTGGTTTGAATTTAATGTTCACCCAAATCAATATGCATTCAATACGAGATTATCTTCGTGACAGGATAAAAATTAGGTCTAGCTAGGGTCATAATTTAGTGTGCAATTCTCTGTGTGTTCAATCCTGCGATTGGACAAATGTATATTTTCCAATCTAAAGGGCTAGGGTTTTAGTGTGTGTGTAGAGCTTAATATGTACATATATATGTATGTATCTGTCTATGTATCTAGATCTATATCTGTATATGTCTATATATACCTACATATGTACATACGTACGTAGATATATAAAGCCCCAAATTACAATCCTAGAATTGATCAGTGTTGTTCAAATCAGGGGTTAGGGTATGGTGTGTGTGTGTATGTGTGTGTGTGTGTGTGTATGTGTGTGTAAAAGGGGCTAGGGTCCTTGAGTGTTCATGAGTGAGTGTCTGTGTATGAGTGAGTATATACATATATATAATCACACTAGAATATCTATCTAGATATCTATATCTATATATGTATATATGTTTCAATATATGGTTATATATATGTACATATATATATGTATGTATATACCTGGATAGAGAGAAGAAAAGAACGCAGAGAGGGAGAACTTAGTTGCGATTCGCAGCGGTGTTGCGGCAGTGGTGGCGGTCCAACGTCTGGTGGTGGTTGTTGGAAAGAGAAGGAGAGGTTGAGATTGAGAGGGAGAGAGAATTGCGAGAGAGAGAAGAGAAAAAAGAAAATCTAAAAAAATTAGGGCTGGAAAGCCCTATTTATAGGTGGAAGGGGTGTCACGCGAGCGGGCCACACGACACGCGAGTCCATCCGTGAGGTAGGACAGAGGTTTGTTTTCAAGGTTAATTAAAAAAAATTCTAATGCATATAATTGTGCGAGCGGGTCGCTCGAGCGACAAACCCTTGTAAACGCGATTCGAGGCATGACCAGAGGCTAAGGGCAATATAATGAAGTTTAAAAAATTTTCCTAAGGCACAAACTCGGGTGAGCAGGCTGTGCGCACGATATGTTGTTTTTTCTATTTTCTCACTTGTTTTATTGTATAGGGGTTTAAATGATCAAATTATCTTCTGTTGGGTATTCAAAAACCCAGACATTGGCTGAAAACTCCTAAAAAGTGTACAAAACTAAAGAAAAACTCTTTCAAATGCTTGGGTTGCCTCCCAAGAAGTGCTAGGTTTTACATCGCCAATTGGACTGATGCAAGTGCTTAGTCGAAATAGATCGAGTATGCCAAATCTATGGATACGACCTCTCTTTCTTCAATCTCCTCGGTCTGGTATGACTTAAGCCACTGGCCATTTACTTTAAACGGTGTCGCGTCATTTGTATCTTTTATTTCGATTGCTCAATGCAGGAACACCTGCGTTATTATGAATGGGCCGTCCCATCGGGAACGTAATTTTCCCAGGAATAACCTTAATTTTGAATTAAATAGCCACACACGTTGTCCGACCTCAAAGTTTTTACGATTAATCATTTTATCGTGAAATGTTTTTGATCGTTCTTTAAATTCTTGCATTCTCATAGGCTTCATTTCTTAGTTCTTCAAGCTCTTGTGGTTGAAGCTTTCGGTGACATCCCGCCAATTTTATATCTTGATTAAAGGTTTTCACAGCCCAATACAATTTGTGCTCTAATTCAGTGGGTAAGTGGCACGCTTTTTTGAGCACTAATCGATATGGGGACATCCCGATAGGAGTTTTATATGCTGTGCGGTAGGCCCAAAGCGCGTCGCTCAATCATTGTGACCAATCTTTGCGATTGGGGCGTACCATTTTTTCAAGTATTCGTTTAACTTCTCTATTAGAGACTTCAACTTGACCTTGAGTTTGGGGATGATACTCTGTCCTGACTTTGTGGGTGATGGAATATTTATGTACAAGGGCTTTGAAATGATAATTACAAAAATGTTTTCCTCCATCGCTTATAATAGCTCGCAGTGTACTGAAACGACAAAAGATATTATCTTTAATGAATTGGACCACGACTTTGTGGTCATTCGTTTTTGTCACTACTGCCTCCACCCACTTAGAAACATAGTCGACCGTGACTAGAATATATTCAAAACCAAAAGACGCTGGAAACAGTCCCATAAAATCAATGCCCCACACGTCGAAAATTTCAATTATCAGAATAGGTGTGAGAGGCATTGCTTCACAACGTGACATATTGCCAGTTTGTTGGCAACGCACACACTTTTGACAAAATTCATGTGCGTCTTTAAAAAGAGATGGCCAGTATAACCCACTTTGGAGTACTTTAGCAGCCGTACGATGGACACCAAAGTGACCTCCACATTCTAAAGAGTGACAGAAAATTAAAATGGAGTTAAACTCACTCTTTGGAACGCAACATCGTATGATATGATCAGAACAATGCTTGAATAGAAGTGGATCGTCCCAATAATAATGTTTAACTTGCGAGAAAAATCAATCTTTATCTTGTCGAGACCATATAGGAGGGACATATGCGGTAGCTAAGTAATTTACGATATCGCTAAACCACGGACGCTTCACATTAGATATCGCAAATAGTTGTTCGTCCGTGAATGAATCCTGAAGTGGAATAATATCATTAGAATCAACCAGGATTCGTGACAAGTGGTCGTAGATGACATTTTTGAATCCCTTTTTGTCTCTTATTTCATTGTTGAACTCTTGAAGGAGTAAGATCCAACAGATTGAATGAGGTTTACTTTCCTTTTTATTTAAGAGATGACGCAACGCGGCATGGTCAGTATAAACAATAACCTTATACCCTAATAGATATGAATGAAACTTATCAAGGGCAAATACGACCGCAAGTAATTCTTTTTTTAGTAGTAGTGTTATTTAATTACGCGTCATTAAGAGTCTTACTAGCATAATAAATTATAGGAGGGATTTTATTGACTTTCTGACCTAAAACAGCTCCAATGACGTAGTCAAAAGCATAGTACAATAGTTCAAACAGAAGAGTCCAATCAGGGGCTTGGATTATCGGAGCCATGGATATTAAAGTTCTCAATGTTTCAAATGCTTTAAAACATTTGTTATCAAAGATGAACGGGGCGTCCTTGGCAAGCAAGTTGCACAGTGGTCTATAAATCTTGCTAAAGTCCTTGATAAACCGACAATAAAATTGGGCATGATCAAGAAACGAACGAATTTGGTAGGTGGAAGAAGGCGGTGGAAGCTTATCTATCAATTCAATTTTTGCTTTATCGACTTGTATGCCACCTTTAGATACGACATGACTCAAGAATATCCCCTCTTGAACCATAAAATGACTCTTCTCCTAACTTAAAACCAAATTCGCTCCCTCACAATGGGCAAGGACTTTGGTAAGGTTTTGGAGACACTCTTCGAACATAGGACCAAAAACTGAAAAATCGTCCATGAATACGGCGATAGGAAAAGGTGCCAAAGGGACATGTGAAAGTCGTTTTCTCTTGGTCATTGGGATAGACATGCACTTGGTTATAACTAGAGTATCCATCTAGAAAATAATAGAAACTTTGACTAGATAGACATTCCAAGATTTGATCAATAAACGGAAGAGGGAAATGTTCTTTACGAGTCATCGTGTTAAGTTTGCGATAGTCAATACATACCCACCAACTAGTAGTTTGGCGGGTGGGGACAAGTTCCCCTTTCTCATTAGGCACGACCGTAATGCCTGATTTCTTTGGAACAACTTGCGTGGGGCTGACCCAATTACTATCGGAGATTGGATAAATAATGGCCACATCTAAGAGTTTAATAACCTCTTTCATTACTACCTCTTTCATATTAGGGTTAAGACGTCTTTGCATTTCTAGAGATGGTTTAGCATTTTCCTCTAAGTTTATTCGATGCATGCAAACAGACGGGTTAATTCCTTTTAAGTTAGCTACCATCCAACCAATAGCTTTCTTATGATCTCCTAGGACTTTTAATAGTTGTACTTCTTGATCCATAGATAAATATGATGTAATTATGACCGGCAGTGTAGTATTATGTCCTAGAAATGCATATTTAAGAGAGTTCGGTAAAGGTTTTAGTTTAAGCGTCGGTGGACACTCAGTGGACGACAGTGTAGGTTCATGTGCAAGAGGAGGGAGGGCCTATATCTTGGGCATCCATGGGAGTATGCTAGTCGTGTTTACTAATTCCAATTGGTTATTCAATTCCCCGATTGATTTATCAACGTCAAAATCATTAAAGTTGAAATGTGATAAACACATTTCTAAAGCTTTTTTGGTTAGTATAAATGGGGCTGCCTCTTCTACAAACTCATCAATTAAGCCTATCGCGTAGCAATCCACCTCGTCGTCATCCCTATGTGGTTGATTTGATGCGTTAAATACATTAAGATGAACAGTCATATTTCCAAACGTGATATCTATAACCCCAGTCCTACAATTTATAATTAAATTGGCAGTAGTCAAGAAAGGACGTCCTAGGATAACCGGAACGTGTTTATTAGCATCAGGGAACGGTTCTGTATCAAGTATAATGAAATCGATAAGATAATAGCACCTATCTACCTTTACCAAAATGTCTTCTACCATGCCACATGGAACTTTAATGGAACGATCTGCTAGTTGTAAGGTAGCGGCAGTTGGTTTTAGTTCACCTAGGCCAAGATTTTCATATACTGAGTACGGGAGTAGGTTTACGCTCGCTCCAAGATCAAGAAGGGCACGGTGGATTTATTTGTCACCTATATGACACGCAATTATCGGTGTACCCGGGTCCTTATATTTGAGTGTATTATGTTAAAATATAGAACTAACCTTCTCCGTTAAAAAGACTTTTTAGATAAATGATTTCGAGACTTCTTCTTTTGAGTACACAAGTCTTTTAGAAAGTTAGCATAAGGAGGTATTTGCTTAATGGCATCGAGAAGCGGAATATTAATTTTTACTTCCTTAAAGGTTTCCAAGATACATTCCAGTCTTGTTCCTTTCTTTGAAAAGTGAGACGGGGAATCTACACCTGGGAGAAACAACATCCTAGGCATGTAATTCGATGGGTTTGTTGCGTTAAATGTATTAGGTGCCAAAGGATCAGACTCCTGCGTGAATTTATTCTCATTACCATCTTGTTCTTTATTGATTTCTTTTCCTTTATCTTTTCTAGGCTCGGGAGGAGGTGTGACCTGCTCAAGACACTTAGTTGTTCTCATGGATACTGCATTCACTTGGTTACTCGCCGTACCTACTTCATGTTGCTCTTTCGGGTTCTGAATCGGTTAACTCGGTAACTTCCCTTCATTACGACGATTTAACGTATTCGCTAGCTATCCCATTTGTAATTCTAACTTTGCAATAGATTATGTATGGGAGTTAACGAGTTAAGACTGCGACTGAGATTGGGCCTCTAAATTTTTCAAAGATGCCAACACACTCTCTTTAAAAGATTTATCCTAGGAGGATTAGCATGGAAAGGAGGTTGTTGGTATTGATTAGGTTGAGGCCTATATGCATTAGGAAAGTTTGTCATCTCTGGTTTTTTGGACGAATATGGTCCTTCACTATTAGACCTCCATGAGAGGTTTGGATGAGCTTTCCATGTTGTGTCTGGTTTATAGCCAACAGGGTTATAATTAGGTCTTTAGAATTGTTGAACACCATTGATATGTTGTTCCGCAAATTCAGGAAATTGTGAAGCAGTTGGACATGCAAGTGTAGAATGAGATGGATCAGAACATAATTGGCATAGTTTGGCAGGAGGTGGGCCCTATATATGACGCATCATCATTAGTTGATCAAGTTTCCTAGATAGTTCTTGAATTTCAATTGAACGACCTGACTCAACTTGTGCCTCTCATTTATCCCTCCGGATGTACAGACAGCTTGATTCATAATTTTCACTTTAAGTTTTAAATATTTTCTAAGCTTCATCGACACTTTTGTGGAGGAACGTTCCCGTACAAATAACATCGACTGTGTTGCGAACAGAGGGAAAAAGTCCCTCATAGAAAACTTGTACCAATTACGATTTAGGGATTTGATGATGAAGACAATAGCGTAAAAGTTCTTTAAATTGTTCCCACGTATCGTGTAGTGTTTTACCATCTTGCATTGTGAATTTCGTTATAGATTTTTGAATTTGATTAGTTTGAGTGATGGGGAAAAGCTTTTGTAGAAACGCAGTATGCAACCCATCCCATGTTGTTATAGAGTTCGGCTCAAGAGATTGGAGCCAATACTTAGATTTATCCTTAAGAGAAAATGGAAAAAGTCTCAATTTCAGTTCATCAGCAGTTAAATTTTGAATTTTCAATGTAGGGTCGATCTTAATAGTTCAAGTTTTCCTTATCACTTAAGAGTGCTCTGGATTTTGGACTCAAACAAAGACAACGGTTTAGGTGTTGATTCATCGTCTAACATCAACCGAGCTCTAGAAGCTTGGGTTGATGACCTAAGGACTCTTAAAGTACGTTCGAGTTCGAGTTTGAGATTAAACATATATAATTCAGGTTGCTTTGAATGGGTACCAAACATAAACTAAAGAAAATGACACTACGATAAAGACTGACTTAACCGAATAAGAAAATAAACTACGTAAATAATCAAACAGGTACACAATACTACTATGATGCATGCAACTATCCTGTTATGCAGTGATTCGCGTCAAAGCCCAGCGCCCTGGGTTTCCTAGCTAATGCACATGCTCACTCCACACCTAAGCTAATTCAAGTAATGTGTTTCAGTGCCCTGACTTACAGTGCCTTGATGCAAAATTTTAAATATAGTGGATTTACTTGATATTTTTTATTTTATTGCAATTTTTATTTAGGATTCACGTAAGCTGCGCTGATGTGCATCGCTACTCCACTCCAACTTGCCATGATTCGATGACTTGAGAGCTGCAAAATACGGATAGTTTTTTTAGTGACTTAAAAATTCAACTGGAAAATGAAGAAAATAAAATCTAACCTAACATTTACTAACAAACAAAATTAAGATTCTAAAAATTAACGACAAAAATATTGCAATCCCTGGCAACGGCGCCAAAAATTGATCTTCTCAAAATCAAGATATAAAAGTATGTTTTACTATCTAAGATTTGTAGTGCGGAAGAATAGGTCGAACCCACAGAGATTGATTATTTTTGTCCTTTAATTAATAAAACCTAGATCAATTTGGTTATAGAAAACAGAAATTCGATTGATTGTTGATTTAACTACTATTATGAACTAAACTATGAAATAGTGGAAAAAATATGCTAAAATTAAACTAAGTAAACGAATGCAATATTTAAGATTGTTTTGATATGAGTGAATGGGATCTAGGATTACAAATCCACCACTAACCATGCATCGGGGGTCTATACTTCCTACTTTAAAATCTACGATTGGATAGTTAAAATCTACCGTAGCTATAAGCCCGGTAATATCGACAAGAAGATATCACTAGTTTAATCTAAGCATAATTCATCTTCAATTGGCATAAATTGTCTACCTACAACTAGGGTATAGCACAACCCATCTTTCCTATGCATGAATTATAAAATTGATGATGCCTCCAAAAGTTGTATATTATGATGCGTAACCCCAAAATTGATTTAGATTGATGTATATATAGTTGTAGAAGATTAGGAAGGCTTTTTGTAAACCTAATCCGTCTAAAACAGCTATATTTCAATTTCTGGACGTAATTAGGCAATTCCATTCGTGTAGGGGTCTTTAGCACTTTAAAATACGCGATTTCACTTTTTTCTACAAGTCGCACGAGTGCGATTTCGAAAAGTCACGCGAGCAGGTTGCGGGCGCGAGGTGGCTTATTTATTTATTTATTTATTTATTTCTTTATTCATTTTTTCTGTTTTCACACCCTTTTTAGCCAGGAACTCTCACTTTCTTCTAAAACCTGACAGAAAATGGAAAACAAAGTAAAAGTACACAAAAATAGGATAATAAGTGCTAACAAATGTGAATTAAGGCGTGTAATTAGGAACTGTTCACTCCTAATCACTCTGTACATAGCATAACATCGCATTCAAAAAAAAAAAATCATTCATACTTTACAGTATAGTAGAAAATGCATATCTTTTGTAATAGGGGATACTTCCATCATCCTTGTAAGGAGAACACTCACTACTGGCCCAACATACTTCCAAAAGCTTAACCATTGGCCTAATATACTCCCAAAAGCCTAACCACTGGCCCAACATAATTTCGAAAACCTCACCACTAGCCCAATCTAACTCCAAAAGCCTCAGTATTGGCCTAACATACTTCCTAAAACCCCGCTTCATACAGCCTTTGCTCAGACTCCAAATTCTACATCAATCCCTCTGCTCAGATTTATATGTCAAATCAACCTCTCCTCTATGGATCATCAAGAAGTGTCCCCTACTCGGGATCACCAAGCCCACAAATCATCCAACATCAGGTTTGAGTCCATCAAGTGGCATCTTGTTCATATCATCGATCATCTGGTATGAGTCCGTCAAGTGACATCCTATTCATATCATCTATCATTAGGTATGAGTCCGTCAAGAGGCATCCTGTTCACAATCTCACTATAAAAAATGAGTTCATTAAGTGGCATCCCGTTCACATCTTCAAGCTCAGGAGTGAGTCTGTAGAGAGGCATCCTATTCACAATCTCAGTTTCGGGGAATGAGTCCGTCAAGTAGCATCCCGTTCACATCTAGAAGCTTAGGAGTGAGTCCGTCGAGAGGCATCCTATTCATATTCTCACTATTGGGAATGAGTCCATTAAGTGGCATCCCGTTCACATCTTCAAGCTCAGGTGTGAGTCCGCCAAGAGACATCCTGTTCACAATCTCACCATTGGGAATGAATTCGTCAAGTGGCATCTCGTTCACATCTTCAAGCTCAGGAGTGAGTCTATCAAAAGACATCCTGTTCATAATCTCACTATCAGGAATGAGTCTGTCAAGTGGCATCCCGTTCACATCTTCAAGCTCAGGAGCGAGTCCATCAAGAAGCATCCTGTTCACAATCTCACTATTGGGAATGAGACCGTCAAGTGGCATCCTGTTCACATCTTGAAGCTCAGGAGTGAGTCCGTTAAGGACAGCCTGTTCACATATCTCACTACCAAGAGACGAGTCTGTTAAATACATCCTGTTCACGTATCTCACTACCAGGAAACGAGTCTATCAAACAGTTCATATATCTCACTATCAAGAGTAAGTTCGTCAGAGGCATCCTGTTCACATTCATCGATCATTGGGTATGAGTCCGTCAAGTGGCATCCTGTTCATGACTACAACAAATAAGAATCAAGTGCGAGGTCGTTAAGTGGCACTCTAATTATATCACCATCTACCATCGGAATTAGGTGTAAGTTCCTCAAACGACATCCTACTTACATCAGCATCAAGCATTAGGTATTTCTCTTACTCTTTCCCATCTCACGGTAGTCACACGTATCGTATTTTTCCACTCTCTATCCCTCAGCTATCATGCCCCACGTAATAGGTCATTCTTGAATTCTCATAGCAATTACGACCCACATGGCATTTTGATATTCACCATCCTAACATAGCATCCTCATCATCAACACAAACTACGCTTGGTTTGATTCTCCTTGCAGGAGATACGTAGGCAGCTCAATGAGCTCGACCATACCCTTACTTTACTACACTTTCAATTAGAGTTTGAGATTATGCCGTAACGCACTTCTCGACTACACCATCCCTCTTCTATTCAATTTTCACATGAATCCCCAGTAAAGTCTTTATCTCATTCTGGTAATACTCTCAATCCCTAGCAGAGCTATTTTCCTAATTTGGCAATACTCCCAATTCCTAGCTGCCTACCTTGGCACACCACTCACTTGCCTACTATGGCACATCACTTCACTCTTCACCGATGACTGCATCACTCACTTAAACTATGCTCGATATGATTCTTCTCCACATAAGAAACTTGGGCATCTCAAACAGACTTTGAGATCATTCGTATTCCTGTACACTAGCAGACGGGGCACACGCGCTGCGTGTATAACGCATTGAAGTAATTACATGTTTACAAATCTAAGTAATAAACATCAGTTTGTGTAGAGGGAAAAATAAATAAAAAAATCTATATAAAAACAAAAAGAAACACACAAATAACACATATTTACATAAATGTCTTCAAAATAAGTAGACCAAATTGATATCGACAACCATTGAACCCATCAATCATGCATCGGTGACAGTTGAAGTAGCTTTATCCAATTATTTTCCAGCAACATGAACCATGTGGCTGAAAAATTAGTGAACGCATTATGGGAGTGTAGGTTATTTTTGTTGACATGCCAAAGTAGCAGATAAGGTAAAAAGAAAACCTCGTAATACGGTCGCACATAAACATATGATTTTGTACATGTTGCATACAACACCGTGTGTAGAACTGGACAATGGTATGCGTATTAAACAATGTTGTTGAGTTGTATGCGCAAAACAACTTTTGCTACTTGTACAAATAAATGAGAAACTAACCTCATCAAGGAAAGCAACTCCACCTGTGTTTCCATCATACCTTTTCAAATGTTTCCAAATTAATAATTAGCTGACAAAAATGAAGAGCACACTTGTATAGTCAAGTTATGTGTTAAAGAGTTAATGTAATAAACTTACTGTTCTTCCATCATTTGATGCCACACTCTGTTGATCAATTTACTAAGTTGTATATTATCTGCTTTCACTACGCACATCCAACCAGAGCTACTAATAGAAAGTTGTACAACCTACACACATCATTAGTATTAGCAGTAAGGACATCAAATGCAAACATATGGAGATCAACATGATAGAATGTTTTTAGGGAGGAGTTTACATTGTTTTCATACGGTATATAAAGAGGCAATGGTTTGTGGTCTTCAAATAATTCCCAAAGCACATGACACTCCATCCCTGGTAGTTCATTCAATTCTTAGTGTTTTTTTTTTTAAAATTTGTGAGGAGAAATTCTAGGCATATAAAGATATAAATTCGAAAATGTGTAATGCATACCTTACAAAGATGACCATTTTTTTATAGCAGCAGAACTTCTTTGTACACCACATTTCTTGTGAAATCACCGTTATCACCATTGACAGTTCCCTTTTTAATTAATACCTTAGTTGACTCTTGCAAAATCCCGCGTGATAAGGCCACATATAACTATCCGTGGCTGAATACATGATCCGGAAGGTATATACCCACATGCGGGATTGTTTGTCCTTGAGATTTGTTTATAGTTAAAGCAAAACTCAGTTTTATTGGAAATTGTCGTCTTGTCATCTCAAATGGCAACTTTACACTATCAGGTGTCTTTAATGGGATTCTAGGCAAAAAAACTCTTGTTCCAACAAATTGACTAGTTAAGATTTCAGCATCTAGCATGTGATCAAATTTTCCACGACATAACAATCTTGTGCCATTACACAGACCTATTTTTGGGTCAATGTTCCTCAAAAGCATGATAGGGGCACCACGTTTCAATGTCAATTTATGTGGAGGTAGTCCACCTGGTGATATTGAGTTCAAAAACTCTTGTTGGTACAAATTTCTTGGATCGTCTGTTACGGAGTCGTAAGAATATAACGTCTCTTCTTCTCCAGGGAACATTTGTATTATGTTTTCATTTGTCTATTTCATGATCCGTGTCATATATATACATCTGTAGGTATCGTGGCCTATCATTTGCAGTTGGAAGAAGACCACCAATTCTATGATATATGGAACCCTGTGCACGAAATGTGTATATCCCTCGGCTTCTATTTGCTAAATTTTCGTCGACATGCACTCCCATTGAAGTGAACGAAAAGACATGATTGTAAGCTCTAATATTTTGTCTAAAATGGCATCCCTCGGATGTTTGTGAGGACAAAATGTTAAGCATCTCTATCGGGTATGAAATTTGTGGCAAGGCAACTTTTCCATTTAAGCAGCACATGTCGGAAGTTTCACGATGAAACTTGAGTGCATGACAGTATGGACATATAGTTGGTGTAGGCAATCGAAGTTTGATTGAACTCAAATTTCCATGTAGACGTCTAGCACAATTATAAGTCGAACGTGGCTCAGTCTCGTGCTCTGCTTCGAAGTTCATGTTGTTTGCCGTAGCTTCATTCCAATTCCTTGGATTGTTCTCTTGTTCTGCTTATATTAAGACGCGAGGAGACAATGTGGAATGAAGTATTTTAGGAATTTAATTCTAAATGATTTGAACTAACTATTTTCTTACGACAATTAATAGGAAGTATTGCACTTTATGTATGATACAGTTTGGCAAAACACAAAATAAAAGATAATCGTAATATATTAGACAATAAGATGATAAGTATCGTTAAGTTGTTGTCTACTACCTTGCTCAATAATCATCCCTTGCGTTTGGTTAATAGTACTCCTCGAACTTGGCATTCCCGTAGCTTGGTTGACTGCAATGAAGATAGGATATTGGTAATAATAATTTTGGAAAATGTAGAATATAGTAGTTAAAATGTGAAAACGCTATAACTCACAGTAGGGAGGTCTTTCGAGTGCTGGAATTTGTAATTCTTCTATTGGCGGATGTGAGCGTGCCAATCTTTTTAGTTGGACCAAGCTGACTCGGTGAACTCCACTTTGATTCTGGTATACAAATTATCTAAATTAGTGTATTAAAAAGGGGGAAAATTGAACTAAAATAAGCTACATTAAACAAAGTATTCCTGAATAGATAAAAATTAGAATATTACCCGAATTGGATTATGGTCCATGATATATTCGATGAGAAACAGACAAAGGTAAAAACCAATGTACAGAGTATGGATATTACCTAGATATTATAATACATGATAAAATAAGCAAGACTTCCCCAATAATTAAAGGAAGAGAATAGCTCAGTGGGTAATGAATTAAATTTAAAAAGCAAAAAGATTAACAAAAAGAAACGATATGATTATGCATGTAAATAAACATAGGACACATTTCAGACTCAAATTTGGAAAATAAAACTTCTAGTGGCAGAGGATTTAGTTTTTTATTTTTGACTTTATAATTTTGTATTTTGGAAGTGAGGAAGGGGAAAAAAAAAAGTGAAAATGTCACAGTAAAATTGGACATAACCATACATAAAAAGAAAATTTAATGATTTTGAGGTATAGAAAATGTCACAGTATGGTTCAAATTTTAGAACCACAATATTACTCTTATTATTAAATATAGTGCAATGGGAACTAAATTTGAGAACCTTATCATTTGAGATTCAAAATTGAGGATCATAACATTAGTACTATAACTGAATATAATACACATTGGAGCACAGTAAACAACAGATATTTTAAAAAAAATGCAACAACGAAAAAAAAAAGAATAGGTCTAATTACACTATGGTTTTTGAGGTATAGAAAATGTCACAGTATGGTTAAAATTTTAGAACCACAATATTACTCTTGTTATTAAATATAGTGCAATGGGAACTAAATTTGAGAACCTTATCATTTGAGATTCAAAATTGAGGATCCTAACATTAGTACTATAACTGAATATAATACACATTGGGAGCACAATAAACAATGGATTTTTAAAAAAAAATGCAACAACGAAAAAAAAAGAACAGGTCTAATTACACTATTATTTCTATCAATTATTGTTACCAAAGCAGTGCACCCAACGAACTTTTTTTAATCATAGGTGGAGCATTAAAAGAAAACCAATGAACTCCACAAAGAAAATAAATATGTTCCAACGGGTGAGCATCCTCATAGCAGTGTCCATTATCTATATTAAGATACAAAAATTACTTGTAACTGATTCCATTAAGGTAAAACGCATCCTCATTGCAGCATAAAATAGAGAAGAGAATGATTAATTAAAAAAAATATAAAAAATTCATAGTGAATCTGCCATCAAAATAATTATAGATAACCAGAAATATTAAACAAATGTAAAAGGAATGTGATGGAGGTCTTCAAGTGCACTTTTTGTGGATAGATGCATAAAGTATATCAACCAACTATACAATAGTAAATGGGGACTAAGTTTTTGTCTAATCACAAAATATGGCAGGCTTTTAGTTTGTCCAAATAAATGAATTGACTGTATAATATCAATGATTACAGTGAATATAGCATTACTTACAGATAATATATGTATTGATATATGTAAACAAACACATTATGTATGTATGCACACCCACGTAGTGTCATGTACACTGATTAACAAACATTTGTAAACAAACACATTATGTATGTATGCACACCCACGTAATGTCACGTAAACTGATTAACAAACATTTGAAATAGAGCAGTGAAATACCTTCTTCTTTTCCTCTTCAACCTTCTTTCTCCAAAAGTTTTGGTGGTTACTATGTTCAGAAAAAGTTGTCAATCGAGCTATTCCTAGTTTTAATGAATTTAGTCTCAAAGAGAGAGAGAGAGAGAGAGAGAGAGAGAGAGAGAGAGAGAGACGTGGGTTAGTGGGCTTTTTCAGTTTTATTTTTGATTTACTGTGTTTTGTTTGAGTTTATTAATTACACATTGATACCCTTGATACGTTATTTTTTGGAGGAGAAAGTATAATGGTTATAATGTAAATTTTGATAACTTTGAAAAGAAATTTGGTACCTCTATCTCTCCCATTCTATAGTAGTATAGATACTTCTCATTATAACAAAAAAAAAAAAAATAGAAAACAAAAAAAACTTTCGAGAAAGAGTTGAGGCAAAAATGAGTGTCTCATTATCTGTCACGATTTGATTCACAAAGTATGACAAAGAGTGGCAGCTGCAGACACCCCAATTTTGCCCAACCCAATCATTTCAAAATAAAGTGCTCATTGACATGAGCCTGCCACTTTTTGAATCATCCCAATCAGACATCAGATGAAAAAGATACGACAAATCAAAGTTTATTGGAACAAAGATCAACGTGATCACGTGCACCCTTGCACACCATATAATTTCTTAAACCCACCACTACGCACCAACATTTGCTGGTGTGTTCTCTTTCTGTTTTGTGTTTTTTTTTTTCTTTCTTTCATATCTCATTTTCTTTTGTCCCCCCACCCTCCTTACTTTTTTTTTTCTCTCTTTCTTCTCCTTTTTGCTTATAAAAGTCACTACTTCATCTGAGAAAAGAGGAACGAGGAGGAGGAACCACAAGTAAAAAAGACTTAATCTCTATATCTCCCTCACCTTGCTTC
The DNA here is from genome assembly GCA_033977485.1 of Hydrangea macrophylla. Taxonomy (NCBI): domain Eukaryota; kingdom Viridiplantae; phylum Streptophyta; class Magnoliopsida; order Cornales; family Hydrangeaceae; genus Hydrangea; species Hydrangea macrophylla. The sequence continues at coordinate 40,899,024 of CM066990.1, forward strand.
ATCTGAGAAACGAGGAACGAGGAGAAGGGACCACAAGTAAAAAAGACTTAATCTCTATATCTCCCTCACCTTGCTCTCCATCTCCCTCACTTCATCATGAAATACAAAAAAACCCACAAAAATAGTTTACATTTTCTCCACTACCATACCACCTCTTCTAACCACCACCATCAAGGTCACCACTACAATCACCACCCTCCACCTAGCTATCATATCATCACGATTCTCATCAACATGCCTCACGACCGCTTTACCACTGCCATCATCTGTTGTCGCCCAGCCATTATTGTACCGCCTCAAATCATATTCCAACATCTCAGTCACTTACCATTAATATTCTAGCCAATTTCTCGAGTTTTCCTAATAACTCAGGTTTTTTTTATTATTTTTTTTTCTCGTACATATCATCTTTAGTCTTGTTTTATAATAAAATAATAATAATAATAATAATAATAATAATAATGATCCACGTCCAACTTGAGATTGCTTGGTTTCTAATACAGAGATCAACGTCTGACTCGGGATTACATGGTTTCCAATACAGAAATCCCACGTGGTTTCTAATACGGAAAGTCATGTTTTACTGGGGACTACACGATTTCTAATAACAGGGACCTAGGTTCTACTAGGTACTACGCGGTTTTCTAATACGGAAATCCATGTCTTAATAAGAAAGATTGCTCAATTCACATAAATAGAATAATAAAAAGAAAGAAAGGAATAATCGGACTCAACAACCGCCTTTGCAATTGGAGATCTCCTCCAAACTCGATGATAGTCATCCTAGATTTTTTGTGATTTTATTAAAAAATGTCTGAGCCACTTTCAAAGCACAAACACATGAAGCTTAAAATCTGCCAGAAAAATCATAACAAGTTTGGCTAATAGCGTCCTCCTTTTGGACACTTTAAAAATTTTGTTTTGCTCTATTTTTATTTTTCTCGTTACCCTTAGCCTTTTACCTATCTCAACGACTTTTTCCAGATTTTTTAAAAATCATCAATTTTTTTTTTGTAAAAAATCATTTACTCTCAGTCGACAGGGCAGTCCCTGATTTTGAGTAAGGGTGCTTCTAAATCCACTTCTCCCAATTTACAAAAGATATTGTAAAAAAGGTTTTCTCCCATAAAACTAGACTCATTGGGAACCTTCCATCAAAATTTCATAAAATTAGAAGCACCGAGACCCCTCCATTCGATTTTTGGAATACTCAACTCATACCTGCCAAAAACTGAAAGAAAACGAAAATAATAAAAGATTTCTTTTTATTTTACCGAATACTCCTAACTTATCTAGTTTCTCAATAACTTTGATAAAAGGAAATTCGAACATCTCTTTTCTTTCTTTTGGGCACCGACCCCTTACTTCCGAAATAAATTAAAAATACTAAAAAATCTCTTTACTTTCTTTTGGGCACTGACCCTTACTTCCGGCATAAAATAAAAATACAAAAAAATCACTTTTCTTTCTTTTGGGCACCGACCCCTTACTTCCGGCATAAAATTAAAATACCAAAAAAAAAATCCCATTTTTGTCATTTGGGCACCGACCCTTACTTTCGGAACACTTTTCAATCATTTGGGCACAGATCTATACTTCCGATATAGACTAAAAGGACAGAAAAAATAAAAAATAGAAAAGTAAATAAAAAAAACACTTCATTCTCCATTCACTTGCACGATCTCATTTCAATCTCAATCACCATCCAAAGGTTAAAGTCTAGGACTCTACCACATGGGTTAAAGTTCCTAGTTACGTTGACTCTTTAATCAAATCCCTACATCACACGTGCATGGTAAAATGTGACCACTTTTTCTTTTTCTTTAAAAAAATTCATGCATACACTCACACACATGAATGTCAGAACTACGTTTGGCCTGATTCCAGTCTTAGGATACTTAAGCAACTCTCAAAGAGTGCGGCCATACCCATCACTATTTTTCGTCCTATTCACTTTCTAAAAAACTTGTTTTTTTTAATCGAAATGCCCCATTTTAATGAAAATCACAAAAAATGGCAACTGTGTTTGCACGGATGTTCGAGGGTGCTTAATACCTTCCCTCAACATAATTGAGTCCCGGAACCCATCTCAAAATCTCTGGTTTTCACATGGCTATTTAGAGTCACTTTTAAAGGGCCCACCTTTCCCAAAACTATTGTTTTAAAAGTCAAAGATGATTAATTTAATTGTCTTTGCAGGGATCCTAACACCCAAATAATGTTAGGTGGCTACTCTGAATATTTCAAATAGGCCCTACCATACTCTTTTCACCCTTCCCAATAAAAATCCGTCGCATTCACCCACTTTTTGAAAGACGGGCCATACTGACAGTAGGCTGTTCCAAGGGCGCGGGCGTGATAGCTGGCGACTCAGCTGGGGACACAGTTAAGAGGACTCAGGCCATCACTCTAGTGATTCTCATTACAATGGGGCATTCCTTTTGTACTAACAATTTTTTTTACCTTTTCTTTTTTTAAATTTGTATTTTTTTGCACAGGTGTTCACGACCTAGGTTGAAATAAAATCGCAAGGCCAATGCCAAAATTGCATAGGCCAATGCCAAAATCTTTAACTGTCATGCACACTACACATTGGAATGCAAGCATAGTATAACCCTTCCTCAAGAGGAACCTTATAAGATTAGATAGGGAGACGAGTATATGGTCAGAAACGTCGCAGTGTCACCGTCACTATTGCATAGAAAAATCTCTCGCTTGAAGCACCAACCTGAGAAAGTGCTTCGGCGCTGGAGGTTTGAAGGTTTGGGGAGCGAAACTGATTTAAGTTTACAATAGACATCAGCTTCTCCACATGCTCTTACTCTCTACATGTGAATCAATATGGTACATCACTCTCTCCACATGCTCTCATTTTTTTTTCTTCTCTCTCTCTCTCTCTCTCACTTTCAGTCACTAACCCCCCTCTCCCTCTCTCTTTATCTCTTTCTTTCTGTCACTCTCACTGACCCCCCCCTCTCTCTCTCTCTCTCTCTCTCTCTCTCTCTCTCTCTCTCACTCTCAATGACCTTGTCACGCCCTGGAGTAGCCAAAATAGGAAATTTTAAAACATTTTCTCTTTTGGGTCCATATGTACATGGCAAGTTGAATACCTCATGATTGTCCACAACAATAAAGAATCGATACAATAAATAGTAAATGGAAGCAGTGATAACAAGCATGGTGGTCTAGGCACACTTAATATAAATAACAGAGTCTTAAGTATCATTATTACAACCCACATAGAAAGGAAGAAAAGAAAAGGAAACAACATTCTAGGCATAAGCCCTATATCATAATAATAATAATAAATCTGGCACCTAGTGCAATACATAAGCAAAAGATCAGTAAACTAAAAGTCTTCAACTATTCCCTCGCAAAACCATAGCCTTCCTCGATGTCTCCTCTTCTGGGAAATCAGCCTCTATAAGATCTGGGTGTTTCATTGTCCAGGACATAAAAGTCGTCAACTTTACTGTAAACTGAGTGAGAAAACCTACTACACTTGAACAGGCTCAGAAAATATTATGTTAATCTCATCGATAAGTAAAACTGTTCCCTTCGTACTTTGAAAATGTATTCGTTAGGCCTTATAAATCTTCATCTCGACATATTACGTGTGTTAGGTAACATTCATTGACATACTCGTACTGAGAATTACAACTGACATCGACCAATTGATCACTTTGGACTATCCGTCCAATATGTACCAACTTGATACTAAACTTTGAACCACTGGTTCAACCTCTTACTACTCGACTTACTTTGGATCACCGATCCAATCTTTCATCGACTTGACTCTTTGCATGCAATCTGGCATAATACCATTGGCCTGGAATATCATCGCCTTATAGTCATTAGATCTATGCCTAACTTGGCCTTTTATTTATGCCCAAACTTGGCCTTTGGTAACCCCATCTTATTCCATTCAGCCCTGAGAACATCGCATTATAGCCGTTGGGTTACCTTTTATCTATGCCCAACTTGGCCTTAGGTAACATCATCTTGTTCTGACAGACATGACTTACTTATCTTTACTGCCCAAATGTCCTGGTACCCTTTTTACGATGGTATTGACAAGGTACTACCACATCACTTGCCCAACTTGGCCTTTCATATGATATCCGTGCCCGACTTGGCCTTTGGTAACACTCGAATAATAGCATGGTACTCATTACTCTTTTACGAACGAAACACAAGAACCAGACCGACGGATACGATCGTCTCATTAATAGCTTTCATTATATCTATATTATTGATCTCGTCATCAGAGTTAATGTAGCTTACTTAACGTAACTGTGGGTATTGCAATTTTTCTTACCCACAGTGTTTTAAATTTCATTTAAAATCTTTTCCAATTCAAAAATACAAAACATAAGTCGCCACTTTTTTTTAAAAGGAAAATTAAGAAACCATTTTAAAGCAAACTGATTTTTTTGAAAACCAGAGATTTCTAGGTCTGGGGATTATAGAATGAGAAGGGAAGGAGCCCGGCAGACTAAAGCACCCCCTCTCATCCTATCTCTCGATCGGCCTCTACTTAACATCCTTCTAATCAAATTATTAATCTACATATGCCCTCAACTAATACATAGTTATAAATATACACTACACAAGCATGTTGAAATGGTGTAAAATTGCTAATGACAAAATATCATTCAAAATCAAGTAGTACAGTTAGCAAGCGATATGATATGCAAATGGAGAACTAGAGAACTTACTTGGGGTCCAGTCGCGAATATTAAACGTGCAATGCATACAAAAGTAGAAATTCTAATAAAAAGATCTCTAATCACATATATACACATAAGCCAAATCATAATTCTACGGCATCGCACATGAAGTCGAAAATCAATAAAAGGTCAAAGAATAATATGAAACTAGAGAGGGGTCGAGGAATTGTACCTTAATAGCGCTACAAAACAACGGGTTAGTCCACATGTTTAAATGAAGAATAATATCGAATCCTAAATGACATTATTAAATCTCTCCTAACATAAAAAAATGAATGCTAGTTGTAAGTATCAATATGCGTGGATGGATACATACGTGGACAAGAGTAAATTATGAAATATTCGTTGGTTTGGATCACTTAACCTTTGAATTCAAGTTTAACCAATTATTACCAAAGCATGGTATAAGCCCTAGGTCATGAAAAGAACACTTGAACCATTATTTTCAAAGTTTATTAAATCTATGACAGGATTCCAGAAATTTCAGAGAGCAGACCTGAACTTTAAAATTTGAAAAGCATACTTCCAATTGTTTGATCTTGATGATTTTTGGACACAAGATGCCTTTATGAGGCTAGTTTCCAACCCAAAAAGAAAAATCAAAGATCAACGGTTCAATCTCCGGGAATTAGGCAAACACTAAACATCACTCAGGAATTTCCAACTCTCTGTCCAGGAATTTTTTATGATTTTCTAAAAATAGTAAACAAATTAGAAATACTCTAATCTTTTTAGGAGATCTTATTAACACATTAAAATTCATATGAAAAATTATTTGAAGCCAAGAATACTCGATTAAAGTTCTCATATAATTATTTTAAAAGGGTGTTACTGTTCTGAATTTCTGGACAGATTATGGTTGTCTCACAAAAACCATGACCAAACCACTTTACACATGAAATCTCCTCAAAACAAAAATTACAGTGGTAAAACTTTATGTTATTGACATTTTCCAGTTGGTTTCATTCAATTCTAATGGTTCATTATTTAACTAAAAATCCTTGATCAAAAACAGTTTGTGTACCCACTGCTTCATTGTCAAGTACATCTTTTATTTGATAACTTTAGCTATCAAGCCATTAAATTTGGCTTAGCCTAAGTTATTTTTCCTCCCACTTGGTGGTCCTTGGAAATTAATGACACTTGTATTTATGGACCTCAACGAAGTATGAAAAGAACTTCACGAAATCTCTAAGTAATGAACCTAAACCATGGTGGTAGGGTTTGGATTCATTAACCAAATGTGGTATCATCAACCTTAATCTTCTTGTAAATCATAAGTCTACAAGGGGATTTAAGGGATTCATAGAATAAGGGGGCTCAAATAAGACATAGAAAGTCTTATGAGTCCTAAGAGATGATTATAATCAAAGAAAAGAAAAAGAAAAGGGGACCAAGATTCAAATAATATCTAAATAAACTTCATAATTATTCAACCTTGAACCTAAGGCTATTTTGATCCAAATCAAGAAATAGAAGTTCAATCACAACATTGATATGTGCAAAGAACCCTAAAGAGTCCCATATATTGTGATTGGACTTAGAATTAGAGACTAATTACTTAGAGGTTACCTCCAAAGTATCCTCAACTTCTTAGTTGCTTTAGGATTTTCCCAAGCTAATCAAACTCTCCTTCTAGCTCTTCTTTTGAAAAAAACTTACTCCTAATTGTGTTTAGAAAAATTTTAAAAGATTGAAAACAAAGGAATTTAGGAATCTAAGCCAAGATATTAGCCAAAATCAAGATCCTTTGTAATGGGATATTCATCCCCTATATAGGCAAATTTTAAAGGGGTATTTCAGTATTTTCACAGCAATAACCCTAATTTTGGACGTCCTATTGAAGGTACAAACATACTATTCAAAGCTGGCAGACACAAAAATACGGCATTTGGTGGAGATGGAAGCAGCACTCAATGGGTGCCGGAGCGGCACTCAACCGTCACAGTATTCAATGAATGCCGGCCCGACTCACAATGAATGCCACGGACAACTATGCGAACTGCCGCCTTTTATGGAATTTTGATTTTTCGACTTTTGATGGCTTTTCATGGCTCTCACTGACTGCCGTTGTGGCACTTACCAACTGCCGTGTGGCAATCAGGGAGTGCCGCACCGGTAACACAAGAGTGCCGCAGATACAAGCCATGTGCCGTTTTTCTTCTTTTTTCATTTTCTCTCTCTTTTTTTCTTTTTTCTCTTTGTCTCTCTTTTGTTTAAAATTGAAGAGCCTTTCGAAGGGCTTGGATCACCTTTTAGAAGTCGTAGATAAGTCAGACATTGTCATCATCAGATATTAGAGGTAACACTCCCCTTAATTCGACGTTTGGTCAAAATCGGGATGTCTACAGTTTACCCCTCTTTGGCAGAGCTTGTGTAGCAACGCGTTTCATAAGTGAATGTCGAAGCCTGTGTAAAGACAAGCCCTTGACCAAACTATCGAATTCAGGTAAAACAAAATGCGTAGCGCAGCCAATTTCTTGTCGGTTGTTCTCAACAGTGAGCTGCCTACATATCTGCTCAGGAATCAGACCAAAGACATAGTTCGGGCAAGGATCAAACACACATAAACACAAGTAATCACATGGATGAATGCACCTGCCCTGTCGTGATGCACGTGCTCATACAGATGACGGTGGTCAATATAGCTTCATGCTCTACAAATGATACGGTTCAAGATCAAGCCATCTCGACGTGCCTAGATGCAATCTATGCTCTATGTTATCTAATGTTCATGGTTGACTCCACTAGAATTTGAGTTGCTGCAACCCTCAGGTTGATGCTTTGCGAGCGATCAAACGAGTGTAATTGACTGGGCGGTGCTTCGCAACTTAGGCCCTGGTGTCAATACATGTTTGCTCTGAAGAATCCGCAGACGCTCGGCCCCGTCGGATACGTTTGCTCTGAAGAATCCGCAGCCCTTCGGCCCCGTTGAATACGTTTGCTCTGATAATCTACAACCTTTCGGCCCCGTCGGATACGTTTGCTCTAATAATCTGCAGCCCTTTGGCCTCATCGGATACGTTTGCTCTGATAATCCACAGTCCTTTAGCCCCATCGGATACGCTCGCTCTGATAATCCGCAGCCTTTCGGCCCTGTCATATACATTTGCTCTATTTTTTTTTTCAAATTTTCAACATCAGGAGTCAATCAGACTCAAATTTTCTTGAATTTTCAACATCAGGAATCAATCAGACTCAAATTTTCCTCAATTTTCAAAATTAGGAGTCAATCAGACTCAAATTATCCTCAATTTCTCAAAATTTGGAGTCGATTAGACTCAAATTTTTTTTTAAATTTCAAAATCAAAAGTCAGTCAGATTTAAATCTTTCTCAAATTTCAAAATCAAAAGTCAGTTAGATTTAAAACTTTTCAATTTCCAAAAACAAAAGTCAGTCAGACTCAAATCTTTTCAAAGTTCAACACAAGAGTTAATTTGACTCTAATTCATTTAAACTTGAAAATCAGACTCAAAGAATTCCAAAATTCCTGAAGCAGGGGTCAAATTGTCCCAAAGTAAATCAAATTTCTAAATTTGGGAGTCAAATGGACTCAGAGAATTTTGACTTCACAAAATTGGGAGCCGGTACGGTCCTAGAAATCATCTTTGGGGCCAAAGCATATGAGGAGGGCAAGTTCTTCAGAGCCGTTATAAGAGCTATGCGGACTCTAAACGATGACCGATGAATTTTGAAGTTGGAGATTTTGTATACTTGCGAGCATCACCTTCGAAAGGCATTGTACGATTTGGAAAGAAAGGAAAGCTCAATCCGAGATTCATAGGACCTTTTGAGATCCTAGAGAGGGTAGGTCCAGTAGCTTACCGATTGGCATTGTCGTCAGAATTAGAACATGTACATAATGTATTTCACGTATCAATGTTGAGACGATGTATGACAGATGCGAATAAGATCATTGTACCTGAACCACTGCAGATTCAGGGAGACTTGACTTATGTGGAACAACCGGTCGAGATTCTAGATCGAAAGGAACAAGTCTTGAGAACTAAAACGATTCCGATGGTGAAGGTATTATGGCATAGTCACACTGTTGAAGAGGCTACGTAGGAAAATGAGGAAGACATGCGGAATGAGTATCCGTACCTGTTCGACGTATGAGGTAAAGTTTGGGGACAAACTTCCTTTTTGGAGGGGAGAGTTGTCACACTCATTCCAGAAATTTATGATTTTGAAAATGTATAATTTGAGATTTTGAAATTATTAATGTTATTAATAATTTGAGTTGAGTTGACGTGGGTCAACGGTAAGGTGTCAGTGAGGACACAAGAACACGGAATTTCACAGTTGCATTGGCATGACTAAATGACATTTATATGATTTAAATGTTATCTGACCTATCTGGTATTTGATGAATAGAAATTTTATCTGTGTTGTGGAAATTCTGGTGATTTTAATATTTTAATATCATTTTGAGAACTGTGGTGAGAACGTGAGTGATACATTAATTAAAAAGGTAGGTTGTGTAGAGATTCAACAGAATATAGTTTTCGGACGTTATTTTTGGACCCAAACGAAACCTAGTCGAAAACTTCTGAAATTTATAATTTTCACTCGTAAAGGCATAAAATGAACGTGTGCAAAGTTTTGAGAGCTAATTAGAAGTTTGAGGAACTCGTGGGGAGGTAAACACGATTTTCGAAGAGTTTTTCTATAAATAGGTGGGGGGTGAGATTTCATTCTCATCCAAAACTTTACAAAATATCTAGAGAGAGGAGAGAGAAGGGAGCTTGGGTTGCTACGAGCTTGCCGGCGACATACGACGACCTTCCGTCTGTCAGTCTTTCTCCAGATTTTGTATTTGAACTCGTGGAGGTGAGATCTATGTTTTGATACTACTTAGGCCGTGTTTGGCCAATTTTTGTAAAAATCTTAATTCTAGACTTTTGGGAAAAATAGTTATAAACTTGTAGGAATTTTTTCAAATTTGAAATCCGACGATTATTTGACCTTCTAGTCGATCCTTCAAAGTTTGGAGGAAATCGCACAAGGTATGAAGTCCTAACTTCTGAAATATAGAGAAATACATGTTTTATATTTCGACGACGAAATAGAGATCTGGGCGAAATCCATGTGTTAATTGTAGGCCCGTTAATTATGCACGTGCTAATTCGTGAAAAGCATGTCTAAATTTACACGAGCACGTTAAGTTATCTATGTGGGTCAAAGGGGGGTCTTATACAAATTCATGCCAGAGTAAGCTTCTCGTTGTTTGAGAATTTTAGTAGCGACGGCTACTGTGCATGGTTTAAGGCTTGGACTTGCCATGGCACTTATGGGGATGTAATGGTTGTAGGCTTGGACTAGCCATTGACATCGCAGTTTAAGGCTTGGACTTGCCGCTACCGGATGAAGGCGTATTTTTCTCCCTAGAGACTATTGATATGATTTATGAGATTAAAGCATGTTTATCATATATTGCATATGTTAGAACTTGTACGCTCAACATATAGCTGAGCAGTGGAGATGTACTCCATTACAGGTAAGAAGAAAGACAAGAAGAAGTGTGTTGAGTGAGGCCGATGAACGCCGGGGAATCACCATTGTATATGTTTTTGTTTTAAATCCTAAACTTACGTAAGGATTGGAAAATTGCAAAACATTGTAACAGAATCATGGATTAGTTCCGTAGTATGGAAATCTTGTAATTGAACTACTGTAGTTGTGTTTTAAAATGTTACAATATAGTGGTAGTTGTAGTTGTTATTGATGTGGAGAAGCATGAGTTGTAATTATTTTTCATACAGGCTGCCCAGCAGGGGAGCAGTCGACTGGACCATGGATCAGTCGATTGGATCCCGTGGGGTTGAGACATTGAAAGTGAATAGTAATGGAAACAGTCGATTGGACCCTTGATCAGTCGACTGAGTCACTGTTGATTTTGGCTACTGCTTTTATGTATGGCAAAAACAGTCAACTGTACCATCAATCAGTCGACTGGACCCCCTTTTTTTTTTGAAATGTTGCATTTTGGTTCTGCATAACACAGTCGACTGGGGAAGTGATCGGTCAAATGAACTACTGTAGATTTTAGCTACTGATCCAAATAGTAACCATTGCAGTCGACTGGGTTCCTTGATCAGTCGACTGGACCTCTGTTGAGAATTTTGGGTTTTGGTTTCTGCTATGCACAGTCGACTGGACCCTAGGCACAGTCGACTGAACCTCTGTTTTCAAAATTGCTTTCTTTTGAAAGGATTCAATTGGCCAAAACTTTTTATAACTCTGATTTCAATGGATTTTACAACTTAGAGGGTAATGTTTCCTAAAGTTTTAAGTACACAGGGTTGTTCTAAAGTTCTTTCCGCTACGTATAGTTATATGATGTTTGGATGAGCCTTGGTGGCGTGCCATGTGTCCTATTTCCACGCGTAGTGGGATGGGTCGTGACATTCTAATCATCGAGTTTTGACATGCTTGTGGCCTCCTAAATCTGTTAGCTGACAAAATGGGGTGTCTACAGACATCGACCGATTGATCACTTTGGACTATCAGTCCAATTTATACCGACTTGATACTAAACTTTGAACCACTGGTTCAACCTCTTACTACTCGACTTACTTTGGATCACTGATCTAATCTTTAATCGACTTGACTATTTGCATGCAATCCGGCATAAATGCTATTAGGCTTGGAATATTAACGCCTTACAGCCGTTAGGTTACCTTTTATCTGTGCCCAACTTGGCCTTTTAATCCATGCCCAACTTGGCCTTTTATCTGTGCCCAAACTTGGCCTTTGGTAACCCTATCTTATTCCATTCAGCCCTAGGAACATCATCACATTACAGCCGTTAGGTTACCTTTCATCTATGCCCAACTTGGCCTTTTATCTCTGCACAACTTGGCCTTAGGCAATTTTGTTCTGATAAACATAACTAACTTATCTTTACTACCCAAATGGCCTAGTACCACCCTTTTTACGATGGCATTGACAAGGTACTACCACATCACTTGCCCAACTTGGCCTTTCATATGACATCCGTGCCTGACTTGGCCTTTAGTAACACTTGAATAACAACACAGTACTCATTACTCTTTTACGAGAGAAACATAAGAACCAGGCCAACGGATACGACCATCTCATTAATAGCTTTAATTATATCTATATTGTTATTGATATCGTTATCAGAGTTAACGCAGCTTACTTAACATAACTAATGCACGCAGGATAAGATGTTAGTGTGCACTATTTATGGAGTAGTGCACTTAAGCACGTCACTTATCAACCTTGTTGTATTCGTATGCCGCACGTATAAGTTTTATAGGTCATACTTATTTTATACTTAAGAAAACATGTCTTTTCTTATCACAGTAGGCTCGAGCGCTTGGGTGAGCTCGAGTGCTCACCTTTGTAAATTTCAGGGTTCCTTTCTCTTTTCCTTATATAAGTAGTCCATTTCAAAGTACCACTACAACAACATGAAGTAAAACTTCCAGACAGAACATGCAAGCATGTATGTGGAGTACAACCCAAGGTACAACTTTCACAGCTCATAGTACAACCAACATATCATAGATCCTCATAAAACTAACATGCAACACATCATTCTTCTACGTACAACCAAGCTCAAGAACTCAGGCCCCTCGAGTGCTCAGGCCTAGCCCGTTCATTAGGCTCGACCCTAGTCCGAGCGCTCGGGTTTGATAGTTTACTAACAGTTTGTTATTTTATAACAAAATTTCATTTCTATACTCCATTCATGTCACATGTAAGGCCATGCATCACGAATTTACTTGAGAAAATATAGTTTATGAGTGAGTAGAAGTAATCACAATAATCTAGATGAACTAGATGATAAAATTGATGATAAATGTGATGAATGTGCTTGATCAAGCTCCAAATGAGACTTCAAGACATACCCTAGGCCTTGATCCTCCAAATCTCCAATTCTAGAAGTGCAATGTATATGTTTGTGTGTGTATGAGAGTATGGATCATGGAATTTAGGCCATGCACGGTGTGTTTAAGTGGATCATGTGTATGGAAGATCATGAACTCTTAAGGTCTCACCAAAGAAGCTCTCTGAAATACAGAGTTAATAAACATATGGAGGAGCTCAGGTATTTATAGAGTTTTCCAAGCCTAGGGGCAAAATGGTCTTTTCATATCTTTTAAGCTCGAGCGCTCGTGCCTCGAGCGCTCCGAGGCCTCGAGCGCTCGGGGCTTCTGCTTCACATATCCTTCTAATTTTCAAAGGATCAAAGGATCAAGTATTAAACATCCTTACTCACTATCATTAGAATTCATTCATGAACGATCGTAACTTACTTATACGGATACAGATATATGGAAATACATCCAGAATTGATAAATATAGATAAAAGGGCTGGTGTTACATCTCTCCACCACCCAATAAAAGATTTTATCACCAAAATCAGAGCTAAAACTTGCTAAACAACTCCGGATACTTCTCTTGCATGACGGACTCCATTTCCCATGAAGCTTCGCGCTCATCGTGATGCTTCCACTGTACTTTTACTAGTGGATTCTATTTGTTGCCCATTTTTTGGATCTCTCTTCCCAAGATTCGTATGGGCCTCTCAGTGTATGTTACTCTGCCGTTCACTTCAATATCTTTGAAGTCAATCTTGTGCATTGATTCGTGCATGTACTTCCTCAGCATGTTGACGAAAAACACATTGCGTACTCCGAACATCTTCGGTGGTAATGCTAAAGGTGACTTTTCCCACACGTTCTAGAATCTTGAAAGGTCTTATATAGTGAGGTGAAAGCTTTCCTCTTTTCTTTTCGAACCTAACCACTCCTCTTACTGGCGAGACCTTCAGCAAGACATGATCTCCTACGCAAAATTCCAAATCCTTTCGATGATTATCCGCATATCTTTTCTGTCGACTCTGTGCTGCCTTCATCCTTTCTCTTACGATGTTGATCTTCTCCTTCTTGGGTTTAATTAACGAGATATAGAGTCAACATGTCTTTAAAAAGAAGAGAAGAAAATTCACGAGGTTGTATGGGTCCTAGAACTAAGGCTTCTTTATTCATTTTTCAAAAAAAAAAAAAGAATGAGGAATGAACATCACATGGTCCAAATTCGAGGTGGTCCCTGTACGTCTAAGTGTGAATGGGATTGAGCCCATATATCTTACTATGCATGTCCCTCCACCAACTTAATTTAGTTTGGACCTTTGGGGTACTATTTTATAGAATGACTGGGAGGGTAAGCATCCTAGGACGGGATTGTCCTTAGAAGTAAGTCCTAAAGAACAACAACCCATGGTCCTGTGGAATGGACTATAGGATCTATATGGGTACTGAAAAGCGCGTATGATGCCATTAGCATTTGAATCTTTGGAATGTAGCCTCACATTGTCAGCTTGGTTAACCTCTCGCTCATCCAAATGTATATATGTGTTGTTATAATCTCTCAAGCTTAAAAAAAAAAAAACAAAAAAAAAAAAAAAAAAAAAGAAACGAAAATCTTCCTTTAGCACCATTTTCGCTCCTTATGCAATGTACCCTCACATTGGGCTATCAATTCAAGAATCAGCTATGGAAATACTATCTCTTGTTAGTAACATAAGTGCACTTTCTAAAATGAGGATTCTAATCCCCCATCATTTTCATAATCCACTTGTGTTTGCTATCATCAATCTAAACCAGCTCAAAGGCTGACAAGAGTCCCAATTCTAGAAAGGTATGCTTGATCATTTCTATCCTTCAGTCAGGCCTAATTCGATACAATGGAGGCACATGCAAGTCAAAATTACGAACACTGATATTATCAAAGCCAAGCAATACTAGCACATTCGCAACTATCAAAATCATCTCGTTGCTAAGTCATTAGGTTGCTCTACCTTCTCAAATACATTCTTACTTTTTCAAAACAAAACAAAAACCAAAAAGAAAAAGAAAAAGACAAAAGGAGAAGAGAGAGATAGAGAGAGAGAAACTGTCAGCAGAGAGATAAAGGAAGAATAAGCAACAAAAAAAAAGAAAAAAGAAAAAGGAAACGGAGGGAGAGAGAGAGTGATAGAGAGAGAGAGAGAGAAAAGGAGAAAAAGAGAGCATAAAGATTCCAAAACCACTATCTCCCCCCTCATTTTTATTTTCTCATTTTCTTTCATCTTTTTCTTACTGGCTCCCCCTCTCATCTCTACATCTCTCTCTCTCTCGCTTCTTTCCCTTTTCACCCTAACCTCTTTCTCTTTGTCTCATTCCTTTTCTCTCCCTATCATACCCATATTCACTATCCTTCAGTATTGTACCTTGCGATTACGACCAGAGTATCGATCCTGTCTTTTTGGCTTGCGGACGTCCATCAAGAAAGTTTAGGGGTACTTGACTCTCCACGCTTCTCAACGAGTTTGATCTATATATTGCCCAGTTGGTATTACTTCGTACATGTTATTCTAGAACAATATGGTTTTGGCTGAGATTATTTTAATTTGCTGCGGGTTACTTTTTGTTAGAATGGCTCGACAATTTTAACGAGCAAGTTCATGAAGACTAGAAAAATGTTCTTGGAAACTCAGTCCACTCCTGTGATTTAGATTATTTGGATGGAATGACCTTACCAATGAACAATGAGTTGTGAAAATGTAGGGTTATCTTGTTATTCTCTCTTTGCACTCATATGTATCAAAAAAATCATCAATAAAATGATAATGTCAAGGACTGTGTAAGTACATGGGCAACCAATCATATGAGTTGTTTTAATATCTATACGATGAAATAGTATACCCGCCATTTTTTTTCCAATTGATGGCAGTTCACCATACCATTATTCAGTCTCTTAACCCTTCTAATACCTGCATAGCTTAACTAACATGAGCTACCATTTCCCAGAGACTGTCAATACACCTCCACAGCCTGCCCGATCTAAATACCATCTTCCAATCTCCACCCATTGCCCAAAATGCCACTCCTTATGAGGCATCAAAATGCCACACAGGGTAGTTTCTCCATTACTTAATATATGCATTGTCTATTTTATATAATTACATGCATCTCTTTAAAAAAAAACTGCCTTCATCATTCAATTTGATTTAAAATCTCATGATTCATTGGATATGACTGTCTTGTGACTTGTTGAATTCAATTTGGACATCGCATCAGACTTTTGGACGCAACACATGTCTGATTACCATGCAATCGCAGTCCATGACAAAGCACGCCAAAATGCTTCAAGTCTATAATTGATCATTATAGTATCTGACTGCTCATCATCGCAAGTGCATGCTATTCTACAACTGCTATAACATATGGACAACACACTCTCAAGGTTAAGGATACCTCAGATCCAAACTCAAGTCATGTCACACATCGATCAAATATCAATTGGGGAAGCCCATTGCTTCTCATTTCAAAGTTGCACATATGTGATTTCTAGAATCCAACTATACTTGTGTTAAAAAGACGAGAGGCAATCATTTTAGCTATCCATACACTATTATCCACTTACTAGCCCACTCGAGCCATATAGTGAAAATTTCTCTTCAAATTCAAACCCCTTGAGGATCACTCCCCACACTGGGGCAATGCAAAAAAAGAGAGAAACGAAGCTCATGACAAAAAAGGGTAAAAAGAGAGCTCAATATAGAAGCTGGAAAAATCCACAGAATACTACCCGACTGGGATACTCACTCCAAACTGGGGCAATCCTTCCCCAAGTTGCCTTTCATTCTGCTATACCCACCCTATACTAGATTGGGGCAGGTAAAAAGAAAAAAAAACAAAAGCAAAGCTTAAGGTGATCTCAGGCATTCTAGTTAACTTTTTCAAAAAACTTTTGAGCCTTCATGGGATCCTTCATTTCTTAAACCATGAACCTGGCCTACAATACAACCCACTAAAAGTACACTCTGATTGACTCAAGTCTTTTTGGATTCATTAAATCATACTTTTGCATCTTTTCAAAGATATGGGCTATCATATACTATCAATTTCAAGATAGTCCAACGGGCATAGTGAAAACCTCAAAAAGGGCGCTACGAGTAAAAATCAAGACTATGGCAAACTATCAACATAGCAAATACAGACAAGGACTGGGCATTCAGCGAATACTGGAGCACTGAGCTCATAAAGTCAAAATACATTGCATGTCTTCTATTGTTCCAACAAGCAATAAGATAGACAATATCCATTAAAGACATCCTGTTCTTATATCTCACTAACAGAATGAGTCCGTCAGATTGTTCACATATCTCACTATCAAGAGTAAGTCCGTCAGAGGCATCTTGTTCACATTCATCAATCATCGAGTATGAACCCGTCAAGTGACATCTCGTTCATAATTGCAACAAACAAGAATCAAGTGCGAGGTCGTGCAGTGGTATTCTAGTCATATCACCATCTACCATAAGAATCATGTATAAGTCCCTTAAACGACATCCTACTTACATCGGCATCAAGCATCAGGTATTTCTCTTACCCTTCTCCATCTCACGGTAGTCATGCGTATTGCATTTTGCCATTCTCTACCTCGCAGCGATCACGCCGCACGTAACATGTCGCTCTCGAATCCTCACAGCATTCACTCCCCACGTGGCATTTTGCTCTTCACCATCCTAATATGGCATCCTCTTCATCAATACGAACTACGCTCCGTCTGATTCTCCTCACAGGAGATACATAGGTAGCTCAGCGAGCTCGACCATACCCTTACTTTACTACATTTTTTGTTAGAGTTTGAGATTACACGGTTTCGCACTTCTAGACTACACCATCCCTCTTCTATTCGATTCTTACGTGAATCCCTAATAGAGTCTTTCGCCCATTCTGGTAATACTCTCAACCCCCAGTGGAGCTATTTTCCTAATCTGGCAATACTCCCAATTCCCAACTGCCTACCTTGGCACACCACAACCTTGCCTACTATGGCACATCACTTCACTCTTCTTTGATCACTACATCACTCACTTTATGATTCTTCTCCACCTAAGATATGTGGGCATCTCGAATAAACTTTGAGATCATTCGTATTCTTGAACATGCTTCTCATTATAACAAAAAAAAAAAACATAGAAAACAAATTTTTTTTTCGAGAAAGTGTTAAGGCAAAAATGGGTGTCTGCTTATCTTTGTCACGATTTGGTTCGCAAAATATGACAAAGAGTGGCAGCTGTAGACACTCCATTTTTACCTAACCTAATCATTTAAAAAAAAAAATGCTCATTGACACGAGCCTGCAACTTTTTTAATCATCCCAATCAGACATCAGATGAAAAAGATACTATAAATCAAAGTTTATGGAAAAAGATCAACATGATCATGTTCACTCTTGCACATCATATAATTTCTTATACCCACCACTACGCACCAATTGCTAGTTTTGTTTTGTTTTCTTTCTTTCATATCTCCTTTTGTTTTGTCCCCCCACTCTCGTTAATTTTTTTTTCCCTCTCTTTCTTCTCCTTTTTGCTTATAAAAGTCACTACTTCATCTGAGAAAAGAGGAATGAGGAGGAGGAGGAGGAGCCACAAGAAAAAAAAAAGACTTTATCTCTATATCTCTCTCACACTCTATATCTCCCTCACCTTGCTCTCCATCTCCCTCACTTCATCATTAAATACAAAAAAATAAACAAAAAAAAGAGTTTATATTTTCTCCACCACCATACCACCTCTTCTAACCACCACTATTAAGGTCACCACTACAATCATCACCCTTCACCTAGCTATCATATCATTATGATTCGCATTAACATACCTCACAGCCACTTTACCACTGCCATCATCTATTGCCGCCCAACCATTATCGTACTGCCTCAAATCATCGCCCAACATCCTAATTACTTACCATCAATATTCTAGCCGATTTCTCGAGTTTCTCTAATAACTCAGGTTTATTATTATTATTATTATTATTATTATTATTATTATTATTATTATTATTACTTTTTCTTGTACATATCATCTTTTATTCTTGCTTGATAATAAATAATAATAACAATTATAATCCACGTCCAACTCGGGATTACTTGGTTTCCAATACAGAGATCTACGTCTGACTTGGGATTACATGGTTCCCAATACGGAAATCCCACATAGTTTCTAATATGGGGAGCCATGTTCTATTGGGGACTACGCAGTTTCTAATACAGGGACCTATATTCTATTGGGGACTATGACACGAAAATAATTTGTGCGCTTCTTGTGCAATACACAAGTGTAGGTGGACGTGCAAGTAGTATTCTGGTAAGACCAGGTCGATCCCACGGAGAAGGTTTGAAGTTACTTGCTTAGACTAAACTCAAAAAGGAAAATAAAAATTCGAAATTTGAATAGGGTGTTGAACACGAAGTTCCATAATTAACAACTACTAAAGTAAAACAACTAAATTAAACTAGTAATTAACTAACTTTCTAAAGCGATATTTAAAATGGTTTTAACTTTGTAGAAGGGAAGCATTGGGATCACACGAATCTATAATGACCGGACCATCTACCATGCAGTTTCATTAATACTCTGCATTCACTAATTTACAAGACACAAAGATCAAAGCTTCAATCTACCACCATTTTTTGACCAAAAAGAAATCCAACACCATTTTTGCTTCAAGATAATGTCAATATTGAATATAATATGGACAATAAGCATGGTTTCTAATTGCCATGCATACAAATTGTCATGTATTGAATGAGAGTTAAGATTTGTTTGGGAAAACTTCAAAATAAGATATGGTTCAATCCAGCTCCAATTTTTTTATGATTCTTGTGAGAATCTAGTTTGGTGAGTATCTATTTCTTACATACGAGTCTGTGCCCTGTCTATTAAATTTTGTAAACTAGAGTCTCTATTAACTAGGCTACACTTGTTTCTCACAAGAACCAAATAAAATAGTTGACTTGGACTGAACCAAATCCTATTTTGGATATTCCCAAACAAACCCTTAGGTTTGTAACTCACACGGGCTAACCCAAACCCAACCCTGAAATGTAATGAAAATAAGAACAAGCTATAATAGGCCTTTTATGGATTTTAGAATGAATCTTAGAAATCATAAGCCAGCCTCTCTGGGTTTTAAATCGACACATCAAGAACATCTCTAGTGCTAAGAGCTATTTTAGAGATACCAAATCTATATGTTGGGATTGTTGTGGTGCTAAGAGCATCTATAATTGTAAGTGCTATTGTAAAGAGATGTCAAACCAATCTATGTTTTGGCATTGCTATAGTTCTAAAATGTGATTCTTTAACTGTGTGCTCTAAGATACATTCCAAAAGAAAATGCCAAATTATAGCATAGTACTCCAAAACACCACTCTTTTGAGCAACTCCAATGCAACATGCCATTTTCAGCATGCCAATGCTTTTTTTTTGGCATTACTACAGTGTCAAATGCTATATTTTGACATTTATGCTCCAATGCCACATGCTATTTCAAATGCTACATTTTGGCTCAACTTCCATTTATCTTCCAAAGTAGCTTTTAGTTAAGGACAAAATGGTCATTATACTAAATGTATCCGCGGTGCATAGTTACTATTGGTGCTCACCAATGTTTTGAAATCTGGACTGTTCATCGAACCGAAAAAATGACCGAGTCACGGATTACCGGTTCAACCGTCAGGTGAACCGGGATCAAACCGTGACGTAGGGGTGTAAGAAAAAACCGCGGACCGCAAACCGACTGCAAACCGACCAAACCGAAAACCGATTGGTCAGTTTTCTAAATACATGTACAAGCTAAAACCGACCGCAAAATCGACTGAACTCCTAAAAAACCGACCGACCGACCGATTTACACCCCTATTGGTCGGTTTTTATACACCAAAAAAATAAAAATAAAAACCGACCGACCGACCAATTTACACCCCTACCGTGACGTCACAATTACATAATAAATATTTATTTATAAATATATTAATATTAGAAGAGTTAAAACATGAAAAAGAAATACACCAAAAAATGTATTATTTAAATAATTAACATTTTTTACAAATAAATTTCACTCAAGTTCAAACTTATTCAAGTCTCAGTACTCACTAGTCACTAGTCAGTGTCAAAAGAAGAACTGACTTGCCTAAAATACATTTAATTTGTCATTTGAATATCATGTACCACTTGAGGGCAAATGAGAAACTTCACAAATAATTTTTTTCATTTTGACGTAAAGCCCAATAGTTGCCCAGCAGCCCATCTTCTCAGTATAAAAACCAGCTGCAAATGGAGAGAGCATGTACTGCATGTTCTCTAGATATAGCAATCAGTGGCAAATATATATATATATATATATATATATATACTAGTAATAACCGTGCTCGTGGGTACATAACAAAAAAAAAAAAAAAAAACAAAATAAGAAGAAGAAGAAGAAGAAAAAAGGAAAAAAAATGCAATACTTTAAAATTTTTAAATCTTTTGCGTAAAATTGTACAGGTCATTCAAACCCACATGCTATTTAGTACTAACTCGTGCCAGTGGACACGAAGCGGGAAAAAAAAAATTCAATACTTTAAAAGATCTGAGATATGGTTGGAATTTTAAGTGAAGAAAACATTGGTTCCAAAATTAAATATATCATTAACTCAATTTAGTTAAATATATTTAGTCCAACATTGGATGAATATTTTAAGTATAATTAATGTTTATTCGTAGAGACTTCTCCCGTGCCCGAGGGCACGAAGTGAAAACCAAAAAAAACAAAAAACAAAAAAACAAAGGCTTTTTCTAAGCTTTTGGAAAGAAATATAAAAGGAAAGCAAAACTTTTGTGATTATTTATAATTAGCCCATATTTGGGAAGCAGCATTACTCATTTCACTAATTAGCCTTGTAGACTATATCAAACTGATAGAACTAATCAAATGACCTATAAAAAGGGTGGAACTAATCAAACTTGTAGCAAAATTTACAACCATAGTGCTGGAAAAACCCATTTTCTAGATAGACAATAGAATATAACACATACGCTTCCTAGATTTTAAAAAAAGTACAAGTGAGAATACATTTCTTGAGACTTGAATTATGAGATCCATTGTTAAAACCCACTTCCTAAACTTCAACTTTATGTGATTTTTCACTCATATAATATCAGTTGGATTAGTTTTATAAAAGTCATTTGATCAGAGTCATGGAAAGGAAAAAAGAAAGACCTATAAAAAAAAATAAACTCTATGAATGTATGTATGATATGGGAAGTTTATATTCCAATATTTCTATTTTGAAAAAATCAGTCCACTAATTTAGTTTATCTCCCAAGATTTGTGTTTTGTATTTACTATTAGATATGTATATATTCAAATTCAAATTAATTTAGGGAATTCCTTTTTTGCTAAAAAAAAAAAAACAGTCTAATGATTTAGTTTTACCCAAGATTTGTGTTTTGTATTTACTGAAGTTGACAATTTGGATATTGACATGTATTTATTCAATTTCAAATTAATTTAGGGAATTCCTTTTTATTTTAGAGTTTTAATATGATACAATGCAATATTTTATGGGAATAACTATTTTTGGTGGACAATCAATCCGACGATCTAAAATATCTAAACTTGTTTCAATAGTCAAGATTAAAAGTTGGTAACTTGAAAGGGACCCACACTGCTCTATCTTATTATATATATATATATATATATGAGAGAGAGAGAGAGAGAGAGAGAGAGAGAGAGATGGAGAGAGATGGCTGATGAAGAGAGATAGCAGCGACATCACAAGTATGCAGATCTGGACTGAGAAATGATGAAGGCAGATGATCTAAAGGCTGTTAAATGCCTAAATCTTTGGGAGTTTTTTTTCCCCAGTTTTCCTAAGATTTTCACGAACCGGTTGGGGTGCAAAACCGGAGCCAATTTACCGGTTCTCCGGTTTAACCGGTTGGACCACCGGTTTTGGGCAGTTTTTTTATGCCAATGATGGTTACCGGCTTGAACCGAACTGGAAAACTGACCGGTCGATGGTCTAACTGGTTGAACCGGACGGTCCGGTCCGATTTTAAAAACCATGGTGCTCACAATGATAATGCTATGCTATGCCTCCCAAATTTTGCATCTCAAATGCTCCCCCAAATACATGTGGTAATAGAACCACCTTCAATAATGATGGGACCACTTCAATATCCCCGAATAAAAATCAAGTGGTCCACCACCATTTGTATTTAGTATGCAAATTTTGAGAAGAAAAAGCAAGAAAAGTGGTGAAATGTTGACTAAAGTGATGATGTGGCAGAAATGGCATGCCATTTTCTGTGCTAAATATGACCCGACATACCATGAAGCCAAAATTTGACAGACCATTTGGCATGGGGGATGGAGTGCCATGTTTGGTCAGTCATGCCAAATAATGGAATTGGGTGGTAGGTTGGAGTTGGTCTAAGACCATCTCCAACGTGCTGCCAAACTATTTTATTGTATGACGAAATAGTATTGGGTACTCCGACGCAAGACCATTGGTCATGCCAAATTTTGGCATGATCTCTTTCCTTGCCATATTTGGCACAACAAATGGCACATGTCATTTGTGCCATATCAGAATATGAGTATTGAAATAGTATAGTTTAGAGTAGTGCTACACACACACACACACTTTTTGACACTCATCTTTAAGTGCATGTACCCTGTGCTGTGTAAGTGGTACACATAAAAGTGTAAAAAATTCAAACAGCACAAGGTACATGTGTGTAAAGCATAGTGTGTCAAAAATTGTGTGTGCCAAACATTTCCCGATATCTTAACCATTTCCCTTGCTATGTGTTTACAATTTTGCATCCCAAAATTTTTCCCAATACATGTGGTAGTGAGACGACTTGAGTTTAATTGAATGGAATTGATGTGGTCCCATGGCCACATTATTTTTTGGGTTTCAAAGTTCCCATGCCATATTTAATTGAGAAGCATTTGGAATGTAAAATTTGAAAAACATATACGTTTACTCGGGGTCGGATGCACGGCCAAGGGTGGGGGGGCTCAAGCCCACCCCAAATTTTTGAAAAACTGCACATTTGTACTTTTTTTTTATTTTTTTTTTATTTTTTTATAGTTAAGTCCCCCTTGAAAATTATAAAAGCCCCCAACCCCCGACATTATAAATTTGTCATATTAGGTCTAAAATATACACAAAATATGTATAAATAGGTCCAAAAGCCCCCTTTGGCATTATAAATTTTGTCATATTAGGTCTAAAATCCCCCCTAACATTATAAATTTGTCATATTAAGTCTAAAATATACACAAAATATGTATAACTAAGTCCAAATTTTTTTTTCGGGCCCCCTCCTAGAATGATTTTCTAAATCCGCCCCTGTGTTTACTAAATGACTTGTTTGCCCCTTGACGAAAGACTACTTTAAAAGATGAATGGCAGTTGGGCCAAAATATAGTATTCAAAATAGCATGCACCATTGGAGCAAAAGTGTTAAAATATAGCATTTGACACTGTATTAAATGTCAAAAAAATAGAATTGGCATGATTAAAATGACATATAGCATTAGAGTTGTTCTAATGGGGTGTTATAGGTGGTGCTATAATTTGACACCTGGAAACACCGCTCCGATGGGGTGCCAATGGTGGTGCTTGGAGCTGTGTTTTTTAGGTGATGTTATAATTTGACAATAGTACCGTGTTTAGTACCCCGTTGTCCATACTTAAAAACGCTAAATTTTAGCATATGTACTCCAATAATATGTTTCAAACAAATGTCAAATTATAACATAGTACCCCAAAACTCCACTATAATAGGGTGTCTAGGTGATGCTGTTATAGCATACCCCCAAATTTGGCCTAAGAATATAGCATTGGCACATTATATATATCATCACCTTTGGCACTCCATTAGAACTGTAAATTTTTTTTAGGTGATGCTATAATTTTGCCAAAAGCACCTTTTTTAGTAATCACGTTGGAGATGTTCTAAACACTCCAGATCGAGTCCCTATCTATATAAGTAGTTTTTTTTTTGTTTTTTTATAAATTTTTTTATCAAAGAACATTCAATACTATTATACTATCTATGTAAGTAGTTGCATTGCTAACTTAGTGGATATATTTTAAAGCTTGGGTCAAGTGTGGACTAAAATATGGCTAATACTTGGGACATAATTAAATACACAATTTTTAGGACACAATCTAATTAATGTGTCTATCTCTCTTTTGTGTCACTGTAGGGTCGAGTGACATCACATGAGAGAGATGGACACATTATTTAAGTTGTGTCCCAAAGGTTGTGTGTTTGAGTGCCCCAATCTTTACTCCTAAAATATTCAGCCCAACCCGTAGAAGAAAATGGGTCTATAGGCCTCTTTTATTTATTTATTTTTTGATATGGGGAGGGGATGAGGTTCGAACTCCGAACTTATGTATTGAAGGGGATTTATATGTGCCAACTTCTTTGCCACTTGAGCTATGCCAACTAATGCTGGCCTAAAGGCCTCTAATTTCATTGAACTTTAAAGCATGACCTTACAATTTATGCCCAAAGAAAGTAGGTCAATCAATCCGTGATAAGCCAATATCTTACTGCTCAATGAATTGGAAACTCGTTAACTTAAATAAACAAACCAATTGAATGGCTTTATAAAAGAGTAAATTTTTATTTTTTTTTTGGGAATATAGAAGGGGCACAATGCATGGATTTCAAAATCTATATGCTTGCCACTTGGCTTCTATTTTTCTTTCTAATCCAGGTTGATATGTTAAGAAACTGTTTTTAGTTGCACGATTAATGTAGACCATAGAAGATATATTATGGGCCAACAACGATCATGACAGAAAAGCTGATCATGACTGATTAAATGACGGAACGATCAAATTGTACTGTTTAAGCCTCAAAGAATAATGCAATACTCTCACCCTAAAATTCACAAATCACTTCTACGTGATATCGTAGGGTTCACTGACAGTGTAGAGTCCACCGATAGTGATTGTGAGTTTTGTGAATTTTTGGATGTAGACGTAGCACTAATCAACCTCAAAAAGTACATTTTGGCATTGTCGGTAATTTCGTTTTCCAATTAACTTTGCACAGAAGACTCCCTTTCGGCGTTTTGGACGTTGTTTTTGACAGTATGCATCTTTAATTATCTAGTTTTCAGATTTGAGCCTAATTGATATATATATATATATATATATGGGTATTGTGCATTTTACTAGGGTTTGGAGTAGCATATAAGCGTCTATGACAAATTGTACTTTTGATCAATAATTTTCAGTGCCTTTTATATCTCTTTGTGAGAATGTATTTTTTTTTTATAATTATTATTGTTAATTCCAACATTCATAGCTTCTGCTGATTATGCAGAGATATATTCACAGATTAGAAACTTTATAAATCTAGTGGAGTACATTTTTATGGGATAGTGGTGTACCTATTGAACATCATTTTCTTGCTATATATAGTTACCATTCGGAATTTGTTATCAAGTTTAAGCATTGGAAGATTAGTTGTGTATTGTTTATGGGGATAAATGGTGGTTTAATTAGTCCCATCAATTTAAGTTGCCAATTTAGGAGACAATAATGGGGGACAAGGAAAATTGATTATGGAATGTGACCCAAAGTCCCCAAGGCTTTGTTAAAAGAAAGAAAATATAGAAAAAAGTGATGAGAAAAATAAGAAAGAAAAGAGAATAAGTTGATTGATAAATTTAAAATTTTGAATGCTTTGAGTCATTTCACTTCTTATTCATCTATGACAATTATATTTTAGGAATTTAAATATATATATATATATATAATTTTTTTTTAATGTCATTTAAGCTTGAAGGTAAACTCAACAAAAAAGACGAGGGAAACAATTTTCCTTCTTGTTTTCCATTCGCAATTCTTTTCCCTCACGAAATTCATAAAACAAACAGAGCCTAAAAAAATCCGAATTATGCAGAAACTATAAGGGTGATGCTATTGCTAGAGCAACAATGGCTAATGTCAGAGCAAAAAGTGTTGCTAAAAATTTTTACGATAAAAAAAAGTATTACTAAAACTTTTAGTGATAATTTTTACCTTGACATTAGCCATTTATGCTCTAGCTATAGAGCTAGCCAACTATAATTGTAGGACATGTTAAGAAAATATATGAAATTTTATGGAGGCATAAAACCAGAATAACATTTAAATTTATTTGTCCCCAGTTGCTAAAGCAATTGGATCCAAAACAATCTATGTTCAAAAGTAACGAAACTCCAGTTTAATGCACACCAAAACAGGGATGAATGTTGAATTCAGGACCACTTTGATATCAATTACAATGAAAAGTTTTTCTAAAAGCTTAAACTGTTAGTGAATATGCCCAATAATAAATAACAAGCTGTATCACAAACCGCCAAGACTTTTAAAAATTCTAAATTTATATATAAATCTAGATTTTGGTATTAGAAAGTATTGGTACATTTGCTATATCACTCAAGCATTGCCTTGTTACCAAGGGCAATCCACCAATTATTTCATTTATCCATTCAAGTACACTTACAGCTGTTGGTGGGTTGAAACTTGAAACTCATGATGTGCCCACAGCCCAAAATAAACTTATACGGCAGTTTTTTCTTAGCTGGATCCATCTTTTTCAAAATGACATATCTTTAATTCTTGTAGTTAATACAACTTACAAGTAATCTCCACCTTTTTTTTGAACAGTTTCTTGTTATTTCTTTCTTTCTTTATTTATTTTATTATTTTATCACGTTACAATGTAGAAACGCTTGTATAAAACACGCGTATGTTTTGCCCTAACAAGAAGCTAAGAACAACCGCGCTTTAGCCCCTTCTGCAAAATTGTACAGCTAGTTTACTTGTGAAATGCTTCAACTTCTTCTTTTTCTTTTTTTCTTTTTTTCGTTTTTAACAAAAGGGTACATATAGGCGTGACCAAAAGTAAGGACCTCATAGCATCTTCAATATTAAATGTAATTTATTTTTTAATATCACACCTGTATTTTGGTATTGCTAATTTGTTAGAGTACTAAACTCTTATATTTTAGCATATGTGTTCCAATGATATATATTAAAAGCAATGCTATTCTTTTCTTTGTAATAAGAAAAGTTGAGGTAGCTCCATTTGGAATGCCAAATAATGGCATGACCTTTCAAAAAAACTTATTCAATAGTGTGCAAAAAGTCATGCTAAATTAAAACAATGTCAAAGGTCATGCCAAATTTGGCAGAAAAAAAAAATATGTAATTAATTGCTATAATTTTGTATGACTTTTCGCACTCCATTGGAGAGATACTATAATTTGGCATTAGCATGAGGTTTAACATGTCTATTGGAGGAGCAACGGTTATTTTGCTGACGTGGTATCACAAATCAGTAAGAGGTCTTTATTCAAACACCATGTCAGGCCTAATTTTATGAAAAAGATGTGTCCACACAAGCACTACACTCATGTGTATTAATGTGATGATACTAATGGTATGGTGTGGACACCGCCTTTTTTCTTTTATCCACAACTTATGCATTTTTGATTTTTCAAAAAGAAAGAGTAAGAGTCTCTACTTAATTTTAAGGAAAAAAAATAAATTAAGAAACAGTTTTAAAAGCTACTGTTCTTTAAAACCAAAGATTTCTAGGTTCAGAGATCATGGAATGAGAGGGGAAGGATCATGGTGGGACTAAAGCATTCCCTCTCATTCTATCATAGATAGGTCTCTAGTCACCATCCTTTTATTCAGTTAAGAAGTTCGCGTGTGTCCCAAACAATACATAGATATAGATATACATAGCATAAGCAGGTTGAAAATGGCACAAGATTGCTAAAAGAGACATACAAAGCCATATAAGTTCAACTGGCACACGATATGATATGCATAAAGGAACGAGAAAGCTTACTGGTATTCAGCTGTGATACAGAAACGTGCAATGAAAACATAAAAGTGGAAATCCTAAGAAAATGTCTCTAAATCACATAAGCACATAAGGTATCAGCCTAATCTATGGTGTCACACTTGGAGTTGTAAAATTTGATGAGACAAAAATTAAACAAAAATGAGAAGTGGTAGAAAAAGGCATATCTTGATTGCGCTACAAAATAATGATTAGTCCACATAGATAAAAAAAAAGAAAAAGATAACAAGGATTGACCAAAATCTAACGAGGGAGTAACGAAGCATCGAACCCTCTCTTATTACAGAATCTGCAACATTTCTATGGACATACTAGTCTCAATAGGAAGATCAAAAGAGACCTTAACCTAGAGCCAACGTAATGTCAACATAGAAGTGGCATGACCTCAACGTGATCAGAAAGAATTCTTAACTTCATTAATCAATTGCAATTTATCACCAAAATCAATACTCTGTCATTCCTAGAACATCAGATTCATCCTAAAAGATGATAGCAAGGATGCATGATAATAAACAAGGCATGAACCACTTGAATTCAATCACTTTGTCTCTGAATTTAGGTTCTATTATCCATAGTCAAACATGATTTGAACCTTAAGGCTTTAGAAAATTATTTGGATCCAAATTTAAGAAGTTGAACCAAAACTATCTCAGTCACACTAAAATTCTAGAACAAAATTATGAACTTTCAAAATTGGAAAATACATGTTCCCATGGTTTGATTCGGATGTAATTCACACACGACATGTAAACATGGATCTAGTTTCTAAATCAAAAGGAATACCTAAGATCACATGGCTAGATCCCTGGTAATTGGACCTAGATTAGGCGTCACTTAGATTTTAACAATTCTCTGTCCACTGATTTCTATGATTTATTACAAATAGCATATCAACCCTAAATCAATCAAACTTCTAAGATATTTTCATTAACTCATCAAAGTTCATGGTAAAAATATTTTGGAAGCAAAATACCTTGGTTAAGGCTCTGATTTACTTAATTCAATGTGATGTTAACATTCTGGAAATTTGGACAGAGACTTATTCTCTTGGAAAAACATCAATCAAGCCATGATAACCTGTAATTAAGACAATCTAAATATCACAGTGGTAGATCCATATGTTAGAAACACATTTCAATTGGTCTCATCTAAATCCAACGGATCATGGATTTATGAAAAATCGTTAATCACAGATTGTCATTAGAATCACAACACCATTGATGAATTTTGGTGTTCATTGTACAAATCAAGTTAGATCCACAAAGAATTAGG
This sequence comes from Hydrangea macrophylla, assembly GCA_033977485.1. Classification (NCBI taxonomy): domain Eukaryota; kingdom Viridiplantae; phylum Streptophyta; class Magnoliopsida; order Cornales; family Hydrangeaceae; genus Hydrangea; species Hydrangea macrophylla. The sequence continues at coordinate 40,928,779 of CM066990.1, forward strand.
ATCTAATATGATAATAGTTGATAGTATGACATCTTTTGAATCTGGAACTCCATGGATTTTGCCTCATATAGATCCGAACATAGACTTTATGAGAAGTCTAGAAATGGATCCTTGAGGGCTTACTTAATCCCTTTAAATATTATATGAATTTGATCATCAAAAACCAATGAATATAGATCTAAATCCTCATATAAATAAATAATTACAGAAAGTTAGGATCAAATTATCAAAGAATTCAAATGAGACATTAAAGTCCTTATAAATTCCAAGAGAAGAGCATAAAAGAGAGAGTGGATTCTTCTAAATTGTGATGTTCCAAGGTTTGATTCAACTTAGAAAGTAGTTTTATAGAGACTAAATGATCATTGAAACATGAATTTATCAACAAACAAGATGAATTCAATCACAATTTGATCAAAGTGGTGTTTGGAGAAAGGATGAGAAGTAGACTTTGTAAAATCTGTAAAATTCTAACTAGATCTTCGAATTGTGATTGAATTCTACATATAGATGATAAATAGTAAGAGAATTACCTCTGAGAGATGATTGATTTGATCAATCTTCAAAGTTTTCTTCAATGTTCTTCTTCAAGCCCTTCTTCCTTTTGATCTTGTTTTTGATCCAATCCTCGTTTTTTTTAGTGATTTTGATCTCTAAGAACTGTTTTTTTTTTTCAAATAAATTTGAATTCCTTACTTTCTCTCTCTAAAATCAATGATTAAAGGCTTCCAAGTCTATCCAAAGCCAAACCCAACCAATCCCCCCTCTTCTCTTTGACGAAGGTTTGTATTTATAGAGCAATTGAGTGGGGGTAGATTTGTACTTTTAGGATGATCTCAGCATGAAAAGTATGGCTTAAGGGTGTTGAATACGCACTAAAGAAATGAGGTCATATCAGATATTCTAGAGATCCAAAGTGGGTTTTAGAAGCACATTTTTTGTGACAGTGCCCAATCCAGCACTCAAAAACACGGTTGTGACACTCGCTGAGTGCCGCACTAGCACTTGGTGAGTGCCCGACTCTTGATTTTTTTTATTTTATTTTATAATTTCTTGATTTTTTTTTCTTTTTTTCTATTTTATACTTTAAAAATCCTTATCTAATTCATTACAGCTCCAAAAATTACAAACAACATATCTTTGGGAAGGTATTCGAGCCTATTATTTTATAAAAATAATTGAAATTATTTGAAAGTGTCTTAAAGACTATTTTTCTTGAAATTCCATTGAACCAATTTTCTCAAACCCTTTCCTTTGAATCTAGGGATTATCCTGAGCGTTCTCATTTCTCTATTGCGTATTCTCCACACAAAAGGACATGAAAATGTCATCTCGGGGGATTATTGGTCATTTTTGGCTCAAAATATGTGAAAAATAGGTTGTAGAGCTTTCGGAAATTCACGAAGCATCATTCGAAGATTGTCGAACCATGCCGGACATTATCATAACTGCATTCAAAGGTAATTATCCCCTAAGTTTGACAGTTCGGTCAAAATTAAGGGATCTACACATGGTATCTATGTTGCATTAAATATTTACTCCTATTGGAGATGCTCGTACCAGGAATCAATGATAGGAAGGCCTAGATAGGGGGCACTTAGTTGTGTCGTAGCTGGCACTGCCTAGCAAAAATGTTAGTGCATGTGTGTGACTTGTATCAACTAAAACATGATCTGACCATCCTGCCAAGTTGGAAGTAAATTGTACTAAAACTAACTTAAGAAACAATTAGAAGATTTGTTGAACAAGGTAGGATCCTCTCTCTCTCTATGGTGAAAAACTCTCCAAGGTTACATACGATACTTTAGCAAGTCAAAAAAAAAAAGGCAACCATGAGTTTGTTAGGCTTCGTGGTCTTTGCTGAGGAGTGTTAGACTGTTAGTGGCAGCGTACAGTATATTTGGTGCAAGTTTTCTTATGTAGGGATGGTTTTAATTGGATATTGAGTAACAAGATCTAATATGCTTTTGTTCTTTCCATATTTTATCTTGGTCTTATATAAGTATGGTATATTGTAAAAACACAAAACACAAATAGAATACTTTTGACTTGGCACATCTCACAATGCAAATATTTTGCAGTAGACTTCCTACATTTTATATCATAAATGGTTGGGTCCATTACAATATCTTTTATATTTATAAAACTTTCATTTTTCTCATGTATTATCAAGTGAATCACTTGATGGCCCTTGATTTTAATTGTCCTAAGCAATAGTTTAGGGCTGAGGCTAACAATTTTGGGGGTTGAGGCAAACTTTTGAAGACTGGCTCTTCTGAATAAGGGTCGCTCAAAACTTCACGAGAGTTCAATGGCAGTGCTACTAAGACAATATTTTTTGGGCCTTTAAATATGGGGCCTCCTAGATATCGCCTCTCCGCTGTGCAATGGTCCTTAACTGAAATAGAGATTTCTCAATTGTCTTCAACTGAATCGAGTTATAGTCAAAGAATTTAATTGATGCAATATATAAGAAAGAAATAAAATAGAATTTTTATTAAAGTAAAGGATACCAAATTGTTGTTTACCTAAATTATTTTGATGATAGAGATTCAATCAATGGAAATGCAAAGTTGAATATAAATTTGTCATCGAACTAATTGATAAGACTATCGAACCCGTGCAACTCTCCTATGATTTGAGCATTATAGGAGTTCCATTTAGGTTCCACTATGCTTAAAAATAACTAGGAAAAAAAGATAAGAAAACTTCTCCCATATAGTTAAAGATTAAGAGCATCTTCAACCGTGACGGTAGGATAGTAGCCTTTCTTCAAAGATTCCATTTTGACTATTTTCAACTCAAAGTATAGCAGTACTCCAAAGATGGATGAACGTAGAAGGGTAGCTAAAATAGTCTATGATGGTTTGGGTGCCATTTCTATAGTCACAAATAGAGAAATTGAGGATAGTTTAATTAGAAGGGAACATCTTAACCTTTAGGTCATGTTTGGTTCACATGGAATGGACCAAAGAATAGAATCTATTTCCATGGAATTACACTTTTGTGTTTGTCTAGTGTCTTAAATAGTTTGAAAATTAAGGGTGTGTTTGATAACCCAATTCAGTACTGAAAATGAAAAGTTTCAGCATTTGTTTCTTTTCAGTACGTTTGAGAATGTACCACTTAATTGAAAAGCAGCCAAAATCTACTGACTACTTTAAACATAATTCTACTGAATAAAATCACTGAATGCGGCCTATTTCAGTATTTGAAATATTACTTTTAGATTTGTGTAGACACCCCATTTTATCGGCTATCAGATTTAGGAAACCTATAGCTTGGTGGTTCACGATGATCGAAAGGACTCAAAAGGACTCATGGAAGTTAGTTCTATCTCTCAAAATACTCAGAAAGTGGTACAAATGACCAAAATGCCCCTAAAAGCCCAAACACTCCCAGATTTGGACCGAAAGTTCTGGAAACATACTACATCATAAAAAAAAAATATAATGGGTTTGACCAGCGCTAAACTCAGCAATAATCGAAGCACTGCTGGCCTGACTGGATAAACTACCTTAACCTGAGGATCAGCTCAAGAATGATGCACGCGATTGCATGCCGGTGCGGACTCGATGGTGCGCCCATACCGCACCGGCATCCCCCCCGCCTTTGGAGCGGTTCAGGAATGATGAATGTGGACGTGGCCCCGAGCGGACGCGACAATGAGCCTGGGCCAACCCTAATCGGTCGGTAGACGCCAGAGAGATTATCAACAGCAGGTGCACTGCAGGAGAGAAGGGCAAGAGCAAACGGCCCAGGAAATAGCCCAAGAATGCCCGTCCAGGAGTCGTGGAGATATTAGGCACGCAATTATCCAGAGTCAAAGTCATGCCCCGTCTCTAAGGACAACGCACTTTGAAGAAGAGGCTTCATCGTTTGACTCGTCCTACCGCACAGATACAAGGCGGGAGACCAGAAAGACGGACGTCAAGGCCCAAATCAACGACTTACAACAACAAATCGAGAAGTTAAGCCGCAGGCCAAAACGCGACTACACCAACACCGAAACTGAGTCACCCATCACAGTTTGGGTCACAAGATTCCCCATTCCTCGCAAGTTCAAGCAATCACATCTCGATTCTTATGACATTTCAGGGAGCCCGGTCGATCATGTTTGGACTTACAAGGCTCAGATGGCATTAGTTACCAACACCAACGAACTGCTCTACCTAGCCTTTCCCAGCAAGCTCAAAGGTCGAGCCGCATAGTGGTTGCACGCATTAAATCCTGAATGGTCAACGATTTCAAGGCACTCATCAAGCTCTTCGTCAGCCAGTTCGTGGGGATGCTCAATCGATCATAGTAAATACCCAATTGCTTGTCATCAAGCAGCACAAGGGAGAATCCTTGAAAGATTTTGTCGACCGTTTCAATTAGAAAAAGCTCTAGATTTGCAACCTGAACGAAACGGTTGCAATCACAAGCTTCTACTCGGGGGTTCAGCACACCAAGGTTGCCATGCTGTTCAACCATGACCGACCGGTCGGCTAACCTGGTTGAACTCTCGAAGAGGGTTAGGAAATACATTGACATGGAGCAGTTCCTGAAGTCTAAGCACGCCAACTTCACGAGAGATAAGTCCCCAAAATCAAAACGGAAACACGAGGGTTCTGAGAAGGGCTCGAAAAGAAGCCGAAGCTAGATCAGCAAAGAGGCCATCGAGATCAGGCCCTAATCGCCTTCACACCTCTTTCCCGGTCTATCCAAGATGTCATGTTTTCCACTGAGGCTCAGCAACTGCTCAAACAATCGACAAAGCTGAAGAGCCCGCCCAAGATGAGAAACAGGGACAAGTACTACTGGTACCACAAAGATCACAGTCACGACACAAAGAATTGCTTTAAGGTAAAGATTGCCATTAAGAATTTGATCGAGCAGGGTCACCTTGCTGAGTTTGTCACCATGGATAAATGACCTCGGTTGACACTTGAGCACCTGAGCAGCCATAACCCCTCGGTCATATCAACGTGATCTCTGGAGGAACATCGGGTAGAGGAGATTCGCAATCGGCCAAAAAGAGGTATGCTCGAGCATCTTAAGTGAATGTCCTGCATGTCCAATCACCTAACTCCCCACTGACTGATGTACTGATGTTCTCATCCGATGGCATAAAGGACATGCACTTCCCCGACGATGATGCACTAGTAATGACGCTCTCTAAAGCCAATTATATGAAAAAGATGGTATTAGTGGACACAGACAGCTCCTCGGACATTCTATTCTCCTTAGCCTTTGATAAGTTTGGGATATCAAGGGACAGGCTCCGACCGGTTGCCACTCCCTTGGTGGGGTTCCACGGTTCAAGCACATAATCGCTCAGGATGATTGAGCTGCCAGTCCTGATGGGAACCTACCCACAGCAAGTCTGAGTGATGGCAAACTTTGTGGTTATGAAGGGTCCATTCGTATACAATGTCATCCTTGGGAGGCCAACGCTCAATAAAGCCAAGGCAGTTTTGTTAACATAGAGCCTGTTATCAAGGTCCCAACCCCTCAGGGTTCGGGATGCCTAAGAGGAGACCAAGCAATCAACTAGAGTTGTTACATTAGCTCTCGACGTGGAAAGGCCATTGCAGAAACACTAAACATCCAGGAGGTGGCCCGGTAGAGGAACTAAATCCAGTGGTACTAGACCCCGAGTTCCCCGGCCGGTTCGTCAGCACTGGCACTCTCCTGGAACCAAGTCTCAGAGAAAAGTTAATCCAGTTCCTGAGAAAGAGCCAAGATGTCTTCTCCTAGTGCCATGAAGACATGCCAGGAATAGATCCCCGGGTTATATCCCACCGTCTCAACATTGACCTGAGTTCCCGACCGGTCAAGCAGAAGAGAAGGGTCATAGTTCCCGAAAGATAAACAACAGTGCACGAGGAAATTGAAAAGCACCTCAAGGCAAGGTCGGTCAGAGAAGTTCATTATCCCGACTGGTTGGCCAACGTGGTACTGGTCAAGAAAAGTAACGAAAAGTGGAGAATGTGTGTGGACTTTATCGACCTGAACAAGGCTTCCCCAAGGACTGCTATCCACTACCGAGGATACACCTCCTCATGTACTCCACACACACTTCTCTCTTTCATGGATGCGTACTCGGGGTACAACTAGATTAGCATGTATCCTGGGGACGAAGAGAAAACTTCTTTCATCACCGACCAGGGGACGTATTGCTACAAGATGATGCCCTTTGGCCTCAAAAATGCCGGGGCAACTTATCAATGCCTGGTCAACCATATGTTCAAGGATCTTATCGGGAAAACTATTGAGGTATATGTTGACCACCTCCTGGTCAAAAGCGAAGACGAGTCCGACCATCTTGAGCACCTGGCTGGGGCCTTCAGCATCTTAAAATTTTTTTGGATGAGGTTGAACCCGGCCATGTGCACGTTTGGAGTCTCGTCCGGGAAGTACCTTGGGCATCTGCTCAGCCAACGGGGAATCCAGGCCAACCTTGAAAAAATTCAAGCCATCATAAACATGCTGTCACCTCGGTCAATAAAGGAAGTGCAAAGTTTGGCCCGGTGGGTAGCTGCCTTGAACAGATTCATCTCCAGGGTAACCAACCGGTGCCTGCCTTTTTTTAAAATCCTCCGCAAAGCTTTTCAATGGTCAGAAGAGTGTGAAGAGGCATTTCAGGAGCTCAACAAATACCTAAAACCTCCCCTACTCTTGACGCCCATACTAGAGGAGGAATTGTTGCTCTATCTGGCAGTGTCACTCTTGACGGTGAGGTCAGCGTTGGTCAGGGAAGAGCATGCAATACAATAGCCGATCTACTACACGAGCCGGGCACTATAAGGCGCAGAAAGAAGATACTCCCGCATCGAGAAGCTCACCTTCGCACTAATCATCTCTGCCTGAAAACTCCGCCATTACTTTCAAGCCTATGTTATTGTGGTCCTCACAGATCAGCCACTTTGCCAGATCCTTGCTCGACCAGAAACATCCGAGAGGCTCATGAAGTGGGCATTGAAATTGGAGGAATTCGAAGCAATCTACCGACCCCGTACAGCAATCAAGGGACAGGCAGTGGCAGACTTTCTTATGGAATTCACGTATCCAGAAGATCCAATAAAAGAGCTTAACCCACCTGAGTTATCGCCCGGTCTATAACCCGATGCTCCGACCAAGATACTCTATGTGGACGGATCCTCCAACAAACAAGGCAGCGGGGTAGGGATCATCCTGGCCATGCCCGACGGGATTCAGCTGGAGTATGCATTAAGGTTTGGGTTTCAGGCCTTTAATAATAAAGTCGAGTACGAAGCCTTGTTTATCGGGCTGCAATTGGCTACCTCAATGGGTGAATAGCATATTCAAGGATACAACGACTCCCATCTTGTTGTCAACCAAGTCAATCAGGAGTACGAGGTGCGGGAGGAAAACATGGTGGCCTACTTAGCCCTAGTCAGGTCTGCTACCAAACAACTCAGGGGTTTCTTAATTAAACAGATCCCAACAGGGAGAACATGAGGGTCGATCGATTGGCTCGCTTAGCATCGTCTTTTGAGTCGGACCTGCTTGGGATAAGGGTAGAGTATCTGCCGAGCCTAGTGTGTCCAACTCAGAAGGCATAGACGTTGACCCGATTAATGTAGGGCCCAACTGGATGGATCCAATCATGAAGTTCCTCATGACCGAATATCTGCCGAACGGGAAGGATGAAGCCCGCTGGGTCAAATACTGGGTGGCATGATACCACCTCGTTGACGGTGTCTTCTTCAAAAGGGGGTTCTCTATCCAATATCTCTGGTGCATCCACCCTACTCAGGTCTAAGGAATACTGCACGAAATCCATAAAGGAGTGTGTGGGAGCCATGATGGAGGCATGGCGCTCTCCCGTAAGGCCCTGCTGCAAGGTTACTACTGGCCGATGATGGCCCAGGATTCTCAAGAATATGTCAAGCTGTGTGACAAGTGTCAGAGACATGCACCTATGATCAACCACCTGGGAGAGCTTCAGACCCCAATCCTCATCCCTTGGCCTTTTGTCCAGTGGGGCATCGACATAGTCGGACCCTTTCCCATGGTTAAAGGCCAGGTCAAATTTACCGTTATCGTTGTGAACTATTTCACTAAGTGGGCAGAAGCTGAGCCCTTAGCCCCAATCACCGAGAAAAAAATAGAATGTTTCATCGAGAGAAACATTCTCAACAGGTTCGGCATTCCCCGGGTACTGGTCAGCGACAATGGCAGGCAGTTCGGCACCCCGATATTCAGGCAATTCTGCTTGGGCTATGGTATATCAAATCACTACTCTTCCCCCGAGAACCCTCAAGCTAACTGACAGGCCAAAGTTACAAACTGAACGATCCTGCAGTCTATAAAAACCAGGCTTAAAAATGCCAAGGGACTCTAGACAGAGGAACTACCAACCCTTCTGTGGGCCTATCGTACTATTCCCCGAGTGGCAACAAGGAAGACCCCATTTTCCTTCACTTATGGTTTAGAGGCAGTGGACCCACAAAGCTCAGATTACTAACTTGTTGGGTGGCAAATTTCAACGAACAAGGCAATAAGGAAGCCCTTAGAGGGGAGCTCGATCTAATAGAAGAGAAAAGGGATCGAGCATATCTGAAAGTAGCAGCCTATAAGTAGCGGGTCTCTCGATATTTCAATAGTAAAATCAAGCACTGTAGTTTCCAAGTGGAAGACCTAGTCCTTAAGGCGGTAAACCAGTCTACCAAAGTCCCCAGCCATGGGAAATTACGGCCAAACTAGGAAGGACCCTACAGGCTTAACCAAGTCAACAGGCCGGGCATTACTGGTTACAGACTTTGGAAGGACTGAATCTGTCTCACCCTTGGAACGTGCAACTTCTCTACAAGTACTTTCAGTAACGTATGGATCAGTGTTGGTTAGGAACTTATTCTGAAACACACTGTAGCTCTTCCCGAGCAATTATATTAATTTTCAAAAGAAATAAAGATTTTGTTTTACTACAAATAATGTTCCCTACCAGTATTCAATACAAAAGACCTCAGGATTACACCCGAGGCACAAAAGACTTCGGGATCATACCTGAGGCACACAAGATCCCGGGATAACATTCGAGGCACAATACAGACCCTGGGATCATGTCCGAGGCGTTGGTTTTGCTTAGGTCAATAACCTATGATGGGTGCAAACCCCTCTAGGTGGCTGATGATAGAAAACCCCAAAAGACCCTGGTACTAGCAACGTTCTAGGTCAGTTACCTATAGTCCTTTCCTTCGCATAAGCCCGCCTTACCAAAATCTTGGGGGTAGGAAGAACACAGAACTAAGATAGAAAACCACATCGAGCACTCACAGGACTTGGAATTGCCTTGAACATTCCTAAGTATCTACAGGGCTCAGAGTTTATAGGGCAGTAACAGGAATGGAACTCCTACACTATCCCATACGGGACCCGTAAACTTGTAATTTACAAGTCAAGTGCTCGAGAATTCAAGGCATCACTGGCCCCTATAAGACCTAGTATCCCCGACTGGTCACAGACTCAAACCTTTTGATAGGGCAGGGTTTTGGTATGACTCATGACCGAGCTGGCATAGGCAATATAAGCAAACATGTAAATAAGTACAAGTACATCAACAGTTGGTACAAAAGGTGACCTTAGAGGGCCTTTTCATTAACAGTTTAAAAAGATAATATACTATGCCTGGGGGGAACTATAGCAGCCTCTCCCCCCCCAAAAAAAATAAAAAGTAAAAAAATACATATGCAAGATATCTACAGGTCGGGAACTACGTGTCATCCACGACCACTATCTCCTCCATCTCCTCGACCACCCTACCCAGCGTAGCTTCCTCGATTAGTATGCCCTTAGCAGCAGTACCCTCATCAGCGGTGGGCTTTGCATCCCAGTAGTCGGAGTCCATCCCCTCGTACGTTGAGGTGTCCCACTCAGGATAGTCTCGGGCCAACTTTCTCTTCAGGTCCTCGTAGCCTCAAGGAAGCCATCATCAAAAGCCTCCTCAGTAGACCCTGCAGCCGCCGCCTCGAATGTATCCTTCTCCCAAGCTTCCGCCACCGTCAGACTTACCCGGGCGGTCTCTAACTTTACCAAGGCGGTTGCTAACTCCACTTGCGCCGCTCTTAGGCCCACAGCCAAACCCTTGACCTTGTCCTTCTCAACGGCTAGGGCTATTTCCTTGGCCTCCAGAGTGACCCTCTCCTTTGATAGGGCAGCTTCAGCAGTAGCAGCCCTCTGGCCAAGGTGGGCAAGAAAGACTCAGCTCCGATAGTCATACAGCTAACCTGCAAAAAGTAGGCACAACCAGGTTAGTTATTACAGAAAACAAAATGGCAAAAGAAGAAAGACATAGGGCAGAGTTACTCACAAAATGGGAAAGCATTAACAACCACCAGGCAAATAAATTGCCCGTACGACAGGAGCTCACTAGGGATAATTAGAGGAAAAATAGGTGCTTTGACGGGCTAGTCCGGTTTGTAAGTAATTTTTTGATCTCCCGACCGGGTTAGCACATTTTAAATGTTTATGGGCAGGTCTGTCAAGCCCTTGATCTTGTCCTGACACTCATCGAGGATGCTCGGTGGATCAGTCAACCCTACTGCAAAATAGAGCACAAAAAAGTAAATTCCATGATTGAAGTAAAAGCAAAGAAAGAAGAAAAAGAGATGCAGGATGGGTTTACTCCTTAACTTCCCAGCCCAGAAAGTCCTCAATTGAATTATTGGGGCCTCTTCATAGAGCCCAAGGGTGGATACCTGAATAAATTTATTCTTCCACCCATTGTTGTTTCTTGGGCAATTCAATGATTTTTGTTCCCTATCGGGCTCCTAGAGAAAAGAATCTAGCCTCCCTATGCAAAGGGAACGGTTGGTGGGTCCACAGGAACTGTTGAAGGGTGAGTTTGTATCCAAAGACCTGGGGCCAGATGCAGATAGACCCCATTAGGAATCTCCAATCATTCGGGGCCAATTGACCGAGGATGATCTTGAGATAGATCAGAACGTCCCTGGCAATTAGGTGGAGGGTGATGCAGAAACCGGCCATAAAGGTGTCCTCATATAGGGTCACAAACCCCGACCAGTATATATGAGCCCCTCCTTCGAGTGTGGTAAGGGAACACTGGTCGGGAATGTTGTATTTACCCTTGAATCGTTCCAAGTCAGCAACATGCAAACTGGTAGGAATGAACTCACAGGCGAATGCTACTTCAGGACTGCTCAGGACCGGTACCTCGTCGCCTGAGCCTCGATAGACAGAGGCTATAGGGAGTTCCTGACCCGCTTCATCATCCGATACACAAATAGGGATTCTACCCTCACTATACTGATCAGACAGGGTCGGAAAAGGAGGATCTAAACCTTGTGTCTGGGGTCCCTGACCACAATTGTTCATCCTCCAACCAGGAAGATGAGTCGAAGATTGAATGGCACATTTCTAAGGCTCCTATGGCTTGGCGAGGGAGTAACTGGCACCTAGGTAAGGGTTAGGGACTCCAACTCTAAGATACAAGGGGGCAAGGTTAGAAGTCTAAAAGGCAAAGTATACAAGGTCTTCAGAATAAGGTAGTACTCGGTTAGAACTACACCCGGATAACCCAATCGGTTCAACTTCCCTATTGTACTACCTAATCTGAAGAGGAAGCTAAACCTAAGGAAGAGAAAGTCCCACTCCCTCATAAGCCCTAGCGAATTCCTATTCTCCAGTCTCACTCGGGAATCAGAAGAAGAGAAGGAGAGAAAAATGCAGTGAATCACAAGGCTGGGGAGACAAAGACTTACGGGAAGAAAAGCGTGAAGTGGAGCTCAGGAAGTTTTACTGGGTGCTTTCTTTCTTAAAATCACTCAGTAGTCTCTATCTCTGAACAATAGGAATGACAGAAATACACAAGTACTCCTTATATAGGCAATACAGATAGTCCAGATCAAATCGAATCCAATGGTTTTACACGACTCCTGCCTAAACACTTGCCAGCTGGCACCTTGGGCAGTCTAAGCGGTGCCTCAAAAGGTATGCACATTTAATGTATAACACGACGACTTGGTTATGACACGACCATTCAGTTATGACCTCGTTGGGTCTCAACCAGACCAATCGCTCCTTGGTACGTGGCAACTACCGACCCTAGGTTCCCGAAGCCATCGTTCGGTCCAACATCTGGATTACCGCGATGACTAGTCCTGTCCCGAGTAATGTCCTGAGCAGTGTACCGGATGGTTCAGGTGAGTTGTATTGATTTTCAACATTCATCTAATGAAGCATCACATTAGCCCTAAAAATGGGGGGTAGCTGATACAGACAAAAATATTCAGTCAAGGTCAGCCTTTGCCATAATGCTGAGTGTCCGGTAATGACGCTCACCACGCAACCATCCCAAGTTGTCCATCTAGGAGCGATCGGGGCTGACCAACAGGTCGAATGCACAATGCGGGGTCACCCCTTGATAAGCGCAACCCGGGCATTCCCCATAACGCACTCTAGGAGGTTCCAAGCATTTTTCAACCTCAGTGAGAAGACTAATGGAAATCCTAGATAGTTTCCTAACTCAATTAGGGAACTCCCATGACTTGTCTTAATCACTCCTTATTTGATTAAACTGCCCTTATCGAGCCACTTACCTTGTACGAGTGGTCTCTTGTATCTATAAAAGAGACCACTCACCCCCTTCAAGGGGGATCACATTCTCACTTAATAGAATAGCAATACACAACACTCATACACATATGCCCGACCAGTCTCTGGTAGTACCGCCCTTCTTGTTGGTTCACCAAAAGCTACTAGTGATTTGTTAGTACAAGTTCTCCAACACACCACATGGACGTAGGTCTCCTAGTTAATGGGGCCAAACCACACTCCAATCCCTCTTGTTTAACTCTTCTTATCTCTAACCAAAATTTGGCATCATCATCTGGTAATTATGAATACTGAATTTATCTATGTAGTGTACTTGCTAATAATTTTGATCTTGATTTAGATCACTTTGAATGTTATAGTGAGAACGTAAGTGATACGTTGCATAAAAGATAGGTTATCTGAAAATTCCATGAAAATAGTTTCAGAGTGTAATTACGGACCCAAACGAAACTTAGACAAAAACGTTTATGAAGTATAGATTTTCACTCGTGAATCGATAACTTAGACATTCAGATATTTTGGGAGATAATTGGAAGATTAGAAAACTCGTGGGGGTTAAGTGTAATTTCCAAGACTCGTGTCTATGTATAGATGAGAGGTGAGATATTTTCATATGTTCACAAATATCTCAAACCAAAACCATGCGAGAGCTTAGGAGATTTGGGGATTTTGAAGCTTCGGACTTCATGATGCCAATCGATAACCTTTTCGTCCGTTGGTTTTAAATAAATTGCATATTCGGACTCTTTGAGGTAAGAGCTTTGTTTTGATACCTCTTAGGCATTGTTTGGCTAAGTTTTATGAAAAATCCTAATTTTAGAAATTTGGAGAAAACTATGTAAAACTTGTAAGAATCACTTATAATCAGAGATTCGGACTCTTAGAACTTCTCCTGAAATCTTAAGAGCGTAGCTTAAGTTACAATTTCTAGACCTATGTTTTATATGAAATTTACATGTTTTAAATATCGGGTTTGATATTTTGGATTTGGGCAAAATTCATGTATTAATTAGGCCCATTAATTAGCACATGAAAACATATGAAAAGCACATGTATGCGATTATATGAGCATATTACATGTCTATGTGGGTCAAAGTGGAGTTTGGTATAATTCCATCCGAGATAAGCTCCTCGATGTTTGAGGGTTTTGTAGCGATGGCTATCGTGCATGGTTTGGAAAAAGGCTCAGCCAAGGCACTGTGCATAGTGTGGGAGAAGGCCTAACTAGGGCACTAGATGCGTTGTAAAAAGGAGGCCTTCGATGTTGGGATGGTAACGGGGCGAGTATGGGACAGTGTACCCTTTCCCCGACCCCACCCTGCCTGAAAACGTACTCACCCCACCCCGCCCCACCTCACCCCACCTCACCCTACCCTGGGGTATGAGGTATCCCAACCCCAACCCCGATTATCATCTCCCACCCTACCCCACCCCGCCCCGCCCCGCCCCGCCCTGCCCTGCTCCTCTAAACCCCAACCATGTCTCAAATTTAGAAAATCTTCTATCCAAAATTTTCTTCCAATAAATTCTCAATCAATTTAGTAGAAAACAACAACAATCAAAATTAAATTCAATCTACAAGTGATACATTTGCACCATAAATTTAGAAAAAGCACTAATCAAGATGCTTACATATCAAAATATGGCATAGTGTACATACCAGATTGCTTATCAAAATCAATAACACGACAAAGTTGTTTCTCTCATCAAACCCATTAGAGCTTCTAGCGATGGTAGAGGCTCAGAGTGGCAATACCGTCAGCAACTGTCGAAGCTCTTTTCCCATGGAAACTTCCATGCTAGCCTGTCTTCCTAATCTGGTGAGGAGAAGAAGACAAAGCGGCAGAGAGTTGAGGAAGAGAGAGAGACATCAGACAACGTTTGTAGAGAGATAAAGTCTAGGATGATTGTGTGTAGAAGTATAGTGATTTCGTGACTGGTGATTCTCATGAAGATTGAAGAGAAAGAGATAAGATGAGATGAGAGTTGAGAGCTTGAGATAGATGAGAGAGATTCTCTGGTGGTCTTGATGAGGCGCCGAACTTAGGACACTAAAAAGGATGCCCTAAATTTTGTTTGGTATTATTTATACTAGCACAGTAAAGGGTAATATACATAACTATTGAAGGTAAATGCGATAAATACAAGTATATTCAGGGCGGGTTCAGGGGATTTGACCCCTATACTTGACCTGACCTGACCCGACCCGACCCAAACCCGACTTGAGCACTTCCCCCATACCCGACCCTATCCCATGAAAGCCTCCCCTATACCTTGCTTGTTAGGGGCGGGGCAGAGAACCCGAAAAATCCACCCCATTGCCATCCCTACTTCCATGGCATCAATTCCATTTACCGGATGAATGTGTACCACTGTCCCTCGAGACTAGTCTATGTAAGTGTCGATGTTAAAGCATGAATTATCATATATGCATATGTTTAGAATTGTACACTCATCATATAGCTAAGTAGTAGAGCTTTACTCTATTGTAGGTGATAAAAAGAAAGAAAAGAAGAACTCTAAGGAGTGAGGCCGTGGAAATGTCGGGGATTGTTCCATGTATATGTTTTATTTTCCATTCCAAGGATGTGATAAGGAATTTTGTGAAGATTGGTTTATGTATTCAATTTAGAACTTTGGAATGACTTGTAGTGGTGTGATATGGGATAAAACTTCTTTTGGTTAAGTTTGTAATGTATCCGAACTCATGATTTCATATTTTGGAAACTTTACTTGTCGAATTTGGATTTCAAATGAATGTTTATGGAACTTTTATAAATCAACCCAAACAAATCCTAACTTGTTTTGTCTCCATTTACTTTTCAAAGTTAGCAAGATCTATGCATGTTCTTGTATCCTTATTTTAGTTTGAAACGATTGGAATCTTGTAGGTGTGTTGATGTGTTTCTAAGAGGTGAAGGTTGGATGACTTCTAGGCAAGAGTCTGCCAGAGGGTCATTCGGCCGGTCGAAGGGGTCAGATCGACTAGTTGAAGTACCCTCGGCCAGAAAGGAGTTATGCCCAAGGGTCATTCGACCGGTTGAAGGGGACCATTCGACCGGTCGAACTACCCCTTGTCCCTTTACTCTTCGCACCTCTTTTGAAAAATAATTAAAAATTATAATTGGTTCTTAGGGTACCATTAGGGTCCCTATTAACATAATACACTAGTTTTAAAATGTAATTAACTTTTCAAATTTATACTAATTTTGTGAACTGGTAGTTCAATGTTTCCCAAATGAATTTTGTGTTAAAGGGTTTTTTTTATGATTTTATTTATGTTTCTCGCTACTATGATTGTAATAATGAATTGGATGAGCCTCGGTGGCATGCCACATGTCCTATTTCTGCCCATAGCGGGATGGGTCATTACATACATGACCCAATTTGAGAGGCTATCTTGGTTTGCTCAACATATGGTGGATACAGATGAAAAGAAGATCGAAAAATAAAATCAGGGTTTGGCTACGCCTATTCATCGCATGACCATTGGGCATTTGGATAAGTCATTCAAATCTCTCGTGGACATGGCCACTCAATTGGAAGAGGATGTTTGCTCTAGCCACAAACAATTTGACTTCCGACCACCATAGAGAGGTAATATTGGGAATAAATCGTCGTACTGCAATCAGGGTCAAAAGAGAATATTCCATGTGAATCGAAAATCTCAACCAGCCTCAGCTATAACCAGGTGCAGGAGGGAAATACTAATAATTATTTTAACTGTGATACCCCCGGTCACATAGATTGTAATTGCAAGGCACCAAAGTACAATAGTTGACAGGATATGGTGTGCTATAACTGCAGAAGGACTGGTCATGTCAACAAGTACTATCGCACTCCTAAAGGAGGAATCTTGGTCAGCCAGGACAGGTCTGACTAAATGCAATCATCCCAGAGGCTAGAGGTTATGAGGAAACATGGTATGAAGGAATCCAAATGAAGAACATCTAGAGCAGCAAGTCATGGAAGTTACATTTACGCTTTATAATCATCGTGTGAAAGCCGTATTTGATATGGGTTCTACACACTCTTTTATTACTACCAAAATTCTTCAGAATATGGATATAGTACCTCAGAAGTTAGACATAGCTTTGAATGTTGTTTCATCGTTAGGAGCTGTTGTTATATGAAGACATGTATGCAAAGCTTGTCCTATGCACTTAGAGGATCGTAATCATTCGGCTAATTTGGTCATCCTAGCAATGAAAGAATTTGATGTGACATTAGGAATTGACTGGCTCAATAAGTATCATGCTAAGTTGAACTGTGTTAAGAAGAGTATTACATTTTCAGTACTTGGAGGTCAACCTTTGGAGTTCTAGTGTTACTCTATAAGTGATACATTCCTCGCCAATTCTCTAACTAACATTGAGTATGTCAGTGTGGAAGTGCCTATCTCATTAATACCCATAGTCAGAGACTTTGAGGATATTTTTTAGGATATCTCTGGATTGCCACCTAAAAGAGAGATTGATTTCTGTATTGGTCTAGTGCCTAGCACTATCCCTATATCCAAAGCACCCTACAGATTGGCTCCTATAGAAATGTTGGAACTGAATACATAAATTCAAGAACTTGGGGATCTGGGATTTATACACCCAAGTACGTTTTCCTAGGAAGTGGATCGATCTAGAAACATAAGAAGGACCGATCATGGTCATGACCGGTCCCGAATATCTATCAG
Organism: Hydrangea macrophylla; assembly: GCA_033977485.1. Lineage (NCBI taxonomy): Eukaryota > Viridiplantae > Streptophyta > Magnoliopsida > Cornales > Hydrangeaceae > Hydrangea > Hydrangea macrophylla. The sequence goes on from CM066990.1 coordinate 40,946,048, forward strand.
GACCGTTCCCAGTACCTAGATTTGATAAGAACGCAGAAACCCCAATTTGGTCAATTCATATATTTCAAAATCAACTCCTGTGGGTTAGGCATTTCTGTTCCCTCGCTATTTCAATTCAAAAATAATCAAGGGAGAGGGATCTACCATTCCAAACAAGTCTAGAGTGGATCGATTGGTTTCTCTTGGTCGTTCTTAAAATTTCAAAAATTTACCCTCACTACATAAAAATCCTATTTTTTGGTTCATTTTTTCATATCTATCATTTAAATTGGTAATGGACTGGTCTAGGATATGTTAGTTTTCAAGTCTATTGATTTTTATCTCCAAAAGAGGCCCCAATCGTGCTCTCAAACCTTTTCACTGTAACCCTAGACCAGGATCGGTCCTGCTAAAAGAACAGGATCGGTCCTGCTAACTGAGAGCTGCTTTTCTCTCTATTTTCTTTTCTTTTCTCTTGTCCATATCAATTTCAATGGATAAAATTCCTTCTAAGGATAAAAAAAAAACACTGATGCCACCATTCCTGACCCACCTTTTGAGCATGGTTTCAGATCCCTCCCGGACTGGGCATGGTACGAGAATTATTTCACAGACCAGGTTAAATCTATTGAGAGACTCCTTGACCCTACTTATTTATTCGTTATCACTCCTTTCTTTCTCCAGAAGCCGCGTATGCCGACGGGATGGATGAACTATTTGGAGAGGGAGAAGAGGGTAAACATGACTTTGGTTAGGATGGCATCCGCCTCTTTTATCAAGTGGACAGCTAAGCCATTCATTTATTAGGGGTACATCCACCGCACTCCATTCGAGATCAGCTCCACTATCATCTCTCATGCCTTAGGCATCCCTCGCCTCTAGTCTTATTTCTGCCCTAAAGGGGATACTTCTATACCCTCTATCCTAGATGACTAGATTTTATTCATTCTCACTAGGGGAAAAGTAAAGAAGTGGCCAGGGAGGCTTTATCAGCTTGACTTGACTACAGATTATCTTGGTCTCTACTTGGCTATTTGTAATTGCCTATTATTTAGTAGCCATTTAGATTCGAAGGATTTGCGGAAGGCCAGGGTCATTTTTGTTATTGGGACTAACTGTCCAATCTGCTTGTTCTGTTGCTTCATCGAGTATCTTATTGACCCTACTTTTATCTCAATGAAAATCGAGTTTTGAGGAGTGCTTGGGCAGTTCACTCTATCTATATGCTAGCCCACATCCCTGCTAATAGATGGTGATCTTGTGGATGATGCATCCAAGAAAGCTTTTAATGAGGCTTCCTTGAACCGATCCTTAAGGTAAACGAAGAAGAGGAAAAGAAGCGGACTTCTAGTGTCTAGACCAAGGGAGAAGGGTAAGAGCCATTGGAGAGGGTTGTGGAGATGATGGACACTATCTTTGCTCGAGTTAACATAGAAATGTAGGGAGAGGACAAAGGGCCAGTAGAAGCTGTATAGGTGTTTAAATGCCATAGCAGCTAATTTAAATGTGCAGTTCTCTAAACCTATGATTGCTGATATCGATATTGCTGGTCCTGTTGAGGCTACGGGATCTTCTAGAGGAGGGTGGCCTCCTTTGACTAGACACACTGGCCAAGCTCAGATGTTCCTATAGTAACAGAGTTGTCTGATGACTAGGTGATCGATTAGATTCTACTTTTCTCTCTCCTATATTTTGCTTATTTTTGGATAATTGGGTTTGTATATTTAATATTCTAATGATACTTATGGGTGGGTGGATGTTAGTTTGGACAATGACGTATATTATGCTTTTATTATTGTTCATCATTTTTTTTTTGTGTTTAATGCGTGATTTGGAATATGTAGCTTACAGCCTATTGTTTTATTTCAATTGATTCTATTACTAATGCATGGTAAATATTTTAAAATTTCCAATTTCTAGTATGTTTCTAATGATTTCAGTAATGAATCAAAAGTACAGGCTATCATTCCAGACTATAGCTAAATCTAGGTGCTATCTTTCAATTCTCTTTTTTTTTTTCTTTCTATCTTTTACATTAAGGACAATGCAAGAACAAGTTGGGGAGAGCGATTATGATAAGATAGGCACTAGGCACTAAAAAACTTAAAATTTTGTGAAAATTAAATGTAGCAGCATGGATTTCGTATGTGTTAGACATTCTCTTTACCGAGTACACGAGTGTGCTATGCTAATGATATTTCTAGTTAATATGCATTACATGTCCCATACTGTCTGTTTATCATCTTAACTATTTAATGCATCTTTCTTATTAAACTTTACACATCTAAAGCACAATGGACAGCTATATGTGTGATATGGATTCTTGTTGTAAATAACAGTAGTAATTGGAGGACATGCGATTGGGACTAATAACCCATGGTGAGCTCTTGTGCCATTCGTTTATTTCAAGAGGGTTATGATAATATCTATTCTTTTTATTTGTGAAAAGTAAAATTCATTGATAAGTCTTATTTCCTTTCATGTTGATGGATCACTAGAGGAAAAAGTTTAGGTTTTACCAAAATTTTAAAAAAAATTCTTGAATTACCTAAGTGGATAAACCTAGATACTTGGAGAATGATGTAGGCTGTACTTCATTGATCTAATCTTGTTAACTCATATCTCATATTCCAGTTGCTTATGACTGTATCAAGAGAAATGCGAATATGATGAATGACGATCTTTTCTAAAAAAATCTTGCTACTCTATCATTTGAGCTTGGATATACCCAGTGATCTCGTCAGAATCAAGATATAAAGTATGCTTTACTTTTCAAGGATTTATAGTGAGGAAGTAAAGGTCGAACCCACAGGAATTGATTATTTTTATCCTTTAATTAAGAAAACCTAAATTTAGTTAGCTATTGAAAAATAGAAGTTTGAATAGTTATTGATTTAATTTTTACTATAAACTAATCTATGCAATTAAAACTATTAAAACTATAAAATTATGGAAATAAGATTCTAAAATTAAACTCAATAAACTAATGCAAAATTTGAGATTAAATATATGGAAATAAGATCTAGGATTACAAATCCACCACTAACTATGCATCGGGGGTCTAGACTTTTTACTTTAAGTTCTATGATTGGATAATTACGATCTATTGTAGCTACAGTCCAATAGTATCAACAAGAGGATATCGCTAGTTTAAACTAAGCATAGTTCATCTTCGGTTCACATGAATTATCTACCTATAACTAGGGTGTAGCATAACTCATCTTTCCTAAGCATGAATTATAAAAAGATTCAAACATCGCAATCACATAAGCACTATTGTATGCAAATACTCCTATCAATCACAGAAATAAATGAATATTGAGTTCAATAAGCATAAGGAAAAATCTAAGACAAGAATAGATCCAAAATACTCTTGATTATTACCATTATATATAAATAATCATCAAACATACAATTACTATCCAGTACATAAAATCCTAAAATAAGAAAGCATAGATTTTCCCCTTTACATAGCTAGGGCTTCATTGAACCCTAGAATGGATGTTTAGTTGCACATAGTTGATGAAGACATGAAGATGGAGATGATGGTTGCCATGAGAGACATTCAAGCTAGATCTTCTCTTCCTCTTGCCTTAAAAGTTGATGATTGTAAGGATGTGTAACCCTCCAATAGCTTTTGATTCATCTATATATAGTTATAAAGGATTTAGGAAGGCTTTGTAAACCTAACCTGACTAAAACTATTGTATTTTCCAATCTGGACGTAATTAGGCAGTTTCGTTCGCTTAGGGGACTTCAGTAAATTGAAATACACAACTTTAATTTTTACGTAGGTCGTGCGAGAGGGTCGCGCGAGCGCGATTTTGGGAGGTTGCGCGAGCGAGGTACAGATATGTCGCACGAGCGGGCCGCTCACGCGAGGTGGCTTTTTCTTGTTCTTTCTTTATGCTTTTTCTCTCCTTATTTAGCTTGGAACTCTTGCTTTCTTATAAATCCTCACAAAAAAATGAAAAACAAAGTAAACATATACAAAACAGGATAAACCGAGCTAACAAATGTGAATTAAGGCGTGTAATTAGGATTTGTTCTCTCCCGATCACACCCCCAAACCTACATTTTGCTAGTCCTCGAGCAAAAAGAATAGATAAATAAAACTACTAATAAAAATAAAATTTCTACTCCATTTTCGCATGGATTGCGATTGCACTTAGCATGTGCAACAAGCCTTTTAAACCTCTAGGTGTCCCTAGTCGGACGAGTGAAGTCTCGTGAGGGTTCTCGTCAACAAGTCACCCACAACCATCTTTATTTACTCTAAAAGAAAATTTTATTCAAATTTCATAATTTCAACATTGCCATTTTTCCTTGATCAAAACCGAATTTCAAATAAAACTTTAAATTATCGAGAGTAATATAATCGTTCATCCACCTAAATTATAACAATAATATGAAAACATATATCACGAGAATCAATAGAATATATCGAAGACCCGCATGTGTGTGGATGGTAATCACGTGGATACATGATGATTATTGACAAGTGGGGGAATTTGTAAAATACAACCGCGCTAAAAGAAGAAAATACACTGATTTAGTTTACAATTCCTTTATATATCTGAAATTTGGATTACAATGTCAGCTTTTACATAATATGATTAATCTATGATAAGTTGTATAATTTTAGCTATAATTTGTGCAGATCACTGCCTGCTGTGTGAAGAAATTAATAAGCAGGATAAAAGGGATGCTTGATTCTAAGGAAAACAACTCAACCATGGAAAGTGAGTCTTAAGCGATCGAAGCTCCCTCAAGCGATTGAGAGTTGGATCGATCGAGTAGAGTTCAAGCGCTCAAAGATTCCAGAAGTTCAAGCGATCGAGTGACGTTCAATCGATCGAACATGGCTTTTATCAGAACTTACGCGCATGCAGCAGAGAGGGAGTTTTCAACCCTAGTTTTAGGTTTTAGTATTTATATGCGTTTTAATTACGTCCCAGGGGACGCCCACTTTAGTTTTCAACAGTTTATAGAGAGTAGAGAGCTTTGTTCCTAATTTTCTTGTAGGTTTTTGAAGGATTATCATTGTTTGGCTTGGATTATCATAAGTTTAAGTAAAGTTCTTCATTCCAGGTTACATATCATTATTCTACTTACTATGTACTTGCAGTTTATTGTAGTTTAATCTATTAGATCGTAGCGTTGCATGATAGTTAGTGTTAAACCATTAGTTTTTCATAGATTTCATGCTAAAATCACAACCAAACAAGACTTTAATGAATATTTACATTAAAAACAAATCTATGACACTCCAGACTATGTCTGAGTAGTCTCCAGGTTGGGAGATCATGATGAAACCATGATCTCAAGCCTATGACATGCAGTAGAATAATTCCTGTGTTCGATCAATCGAAGTTGTTTTGATCGTTCAGACCAGAACACAGTCAAGCGATCGAAGTCTTTTCGATCGATTCAGAGATGAAGATGTTCGATCGATCGAAAGTGCGTCAATCGATCGAACTCTCTGATTCTTGAGTAGTCTTTTTGCAGTATTCCAAGACTTTCTGCTTTTGAGATTTGTTATCAAACTATCCCCGAATGCTCAGTTTGTCAAAACAGTTTCATTACTTTAAGCCTTAAGGCATTTTTCTTTAATATCTTTTGCAAAACCACCTTCAATGCTAACACCATTGTAGGTGCGAGTCTTAACTATTGTTTTAAACCGCTTTCACGTGTTTCAAATTAACTATGATGATATAGCCCCGATCATGAAAGGGTGATGCATTCTTTATTTTAAGAGAAATACGGAATACTATAGAAGATGTACTCCATTGAGCTTCAATGTAATTGCATGGTAGATGGCTAGGACGCGGTGGATTCGTGTAATCCCAACATTCCCTTTTATTAAGTAAAAACCTGTTTTAAAATATCGCTTTAGTTAATTAGTTAATCACTAGTTTAATTTAATTTAGTTGTTTTATTTTTTAGTAGTCACTTCGTGGAACTTTGTGTTCTACAACCTTTCGAATATTAATTTTTATTTTTTTATTAATTTTTTTTAGATTAATCTAAGTATTTAGTTATTAACCTTCCTTGTGGGATCGACCTGGTCTTAACCAGATTACTACTTGCACGATTACCTACACTTGGGTATTGCACACAAGCGCACACAGATTATTTTCGTGTCAAGTTTTTGGCACCGTTACCAGGGAAGGCAACAAGCTAACGCTTAGATTACCTCAATCTATCTTTATCTCTTTCTATTTTCTTTTGTCTTTTATTCTTTAGATTAAAACTACTTAGGATCTTTCCCTTCATGCCCGAAAATTCCATCGAAGGAATTTACGGAAATCCACTCTATTCATCCAACTCTTCTAGTTCTATTAATCTCTCAGCCACACCCACTGAATCTATGGCCGATAATCAAAGTGAAAACGGTAAGAATGTGGTTGTACCAATTGATGATTCGCTTCGTCCTTTGTGCGATCTCATGACATCCGAACACGAACCTACACCTTCTTGTATTCTCATTCCACCCCATGCTGGCGAATTTCAATTTCGCAACGGAATGATTCAACTCCATCCTACCTTCCATGGAATAGAGAGCGAGAAGGCATACCTACATGTCAAAGATTTCGAGGATGTTTGTAAAACACTTTCACAAAATTGCCCTGTAGATGTGACACGTCTAATGCTATTCCCCTTCACCTTGAAGGATAAAGCAAAAGGGTGGCTACTCACCTTGAAGCCGAATTCAATCTACACCTGGCATGCGATGAACACTGCATTCCTAAAGAAATTCTTTCCACCTCGCATGACTACCGAAGCGATAAATAAACTCTTACAAACAAAAGAGCAATAAAACCTTCACCCAAACTTGGGAACGTTTCAAAGATTTGCTTCTCTCATGCCCACATCACGGGTACGAGAAATGGAGAACCATAAGCTATTTTTATGAAGGGTTAAATGGTGAAACAAAAAAATTGGTCGAAACCATGAGTTCAGGGCCATTTCCTCGCAAAAACATTGAAGAAGCTGAAGCTCACTTCGAGTGGTTAGCTAAACATTCCCACGAATGGTCGAACTCTGAAGATGTCCCACGCTCACAGATATCCTGTGTAGAGGAGAAGAGTCTATACCAATTAAAAAGTGAGGATCATCTAATGAACAAATATTAAGAACTAGTTAAGAAGGTAGAAGAGTTGGGAATGAAAGGAGAGAGTTCTAGGCAGGTTTTACCTGAAAAACCATGCGGCACATGCAACATGTTGGGACACACCAATCAATACTGTCCCAATGTGCCGTATTTTCAAGAATAAGCCCCCATGGAAATGAATGCTATGCAAGGGTATAGTGGGGCGGGGAATTCCTATAACAATCATAATTCGCAGAATAATAACAATCGATGGAATCACCCCAGTTTTGATTGGAAAAATGATGCTGGGACCCAAAATCAATACCAACAACAACAGCCCTACAATAACAATAATCAATATCAAGGGCAATATAATAGGCAGCCCCAGCCATTCAATCAAAATAGATCAAATAACTACAACCAAGCTCAACCCTCTAACAATCAGCAATCAAATGTTTACGTGCCACCTCATAAAAAGGTGCAAGAGGAAGATCCGCTCTCTAATGCGAATTTAACACAATAGTTAATTCAAATGATGAGTAAAATATCCGCAACATTAGAGAGAATGGATGCACGATAAGAGGGATCGAGTGGAACCTTTCCTGCCCAACCACTTAAAAATCCTAAGGGATACAACAATGGTCCCACTAATCATGAACAGGCAAAAATCGTGACTACTCTGAGAAGCGGCAAGATTATATGGTGCAATACACCTCTCTCTACCCTCGAAGAATATGAAGAGGATGAAGTGGTGAATAAAAGCAAACCATCCACTCAAGAAAATGAGCCATCCACTGATAACAAACCATTAGAATCAAATGATGACGCTCCTAAAGAAGTAGAAGAAGTTAAGAGAAGGCCCGGAAAGGGGCCTGTTATTGACCAATTACCTAAATGCCCTTTTCCCGCGCCTTACCCTTAAAGGCTTAAGAAATTCAAAAACGAGGCAAAGAATCAGGAGTTCTTGGAATTGTTTAAACAAGTCAAAATCAATCTTCCACTCCTTGATGCAATCAAACAAGTACCGGCCTACGCTAAGTACCTTCAAGGCTTATGCACGGTCAAGAGGAGGCAAAGTGTGAAGAAACATGCTTATGTTGCTTGCCAAGCAAGCGCAATCATCCAAAATGAATTACCTCCGAAACTCAAAAACCCCGGTACCCCAACTGTCTCATGCTGAATTGGGAATCAAAGGATAGACAACGCCCTCCTTGATTTAGGAGCAAGCGTAAACCTGCTGCCATACTCAGTTTATAAACAACTGGAGTTGGGTGAACTCAAACCTGCCCGAGTTACGTTACAATTGGCAGATAGGTCAGTCAAATACCCTAGAGGAATACTGGAGGACGTTCTAGTGCAGATAGATTCATTTATCTTCCCGGTCAATTTTGTGATCTTGGACACTGAACCTGTGTCTAATCAATGTGCACAAATCCCGGTAATATTTGGTCATCCATTCCTCAACACCATAGATGCCATAATCAAAATAAGAAGTAGTATTATGACCATCGTATTCGAGAACATGACCTTAAATGTCAAATTCTTTTCAAATCCTCGACTTGAAGAATATGAGGACAAAGAAGAAGTCAACTACATCGAAATAGTCATCGAAGATGAGGCCGACTTCGTTGATTACAAAGATCCCGTGGAGGTAGTTGTGTCATAATTCGACGCTATCTTTCAACCTAATGATTCTATTCCATTGGATGCTACTTTAAATCACACATGCCTCATGATGGAAACGAAAGAGAAGGATAGAGCTGAATGTATGTGGGTAACACCATATGAACCTCAACCTCCAAAAACAAAGTTAGCCATGCCCTCAAATTTCCAGTTTCCCGACTTGGAATTAAAGGAGCTTCCAAAAGAGCTCAAATATGCTTTCCTAGGGATTGAAAAGACTTAACCTGTTATAATTTCATCCACTCTCAGTCTGGAACAAGAGGGCAAATTAATCCAAATGCTAGAACAACATAAGGGAGCATTGGGATGGACTATTGCTGACCTCAAAGGCATAAGTCCGTCCTTGTGCACCCATAAAATATATCTGGAGGAAGACGCTAAACCTTCGCGACAAATGCAAAGGCGTCTGAATCCCAATGACACAAAGAATTTTCTGTGTACGCTTGTGTGCTATACCCAAGTGTAGGTAATCATGCAAGTAGTAAACTGGATTAAGTCCAGGTCAATCCCACAGGGAAGGTGTTAAACTAAATACTTGGATTATTCTCAAACAAAGAAAATAAAATTCAATAATTCTTTTATAAGATGTAGAACACAAAGTTCCATAATTTAACGACTACTAAACTGAAGCAATTAAACTAGATTAACTAATTACTACTAATTAACTAAAGCAGTGATTTGAAATGTGTTTTTCTTAATTAAAAAGGAATGTTGGGATTACACGAATCCACCGCAACCTAGCCATCTACCATGCAATTTCATTAAAGCTCGATGGAGTACACTCTCTATAGCATTTCGTACTTCTCTAAAGATAAAGAATCCATAGTCCTTTCATGACCGGGACTATGTCATCACATTTACGTTTGAAATACATAAAAGGCGGTTTAAAACAATAGTTGAGACTCTCACCTACAATGGTGTTAGCATTGAGGGTGGTTTGCAAAAAATATTGAAGGAAAATGCCTTAAGGCTTAAAGTTCATAGACTGTTTTGACAAACTGAGCGTTTTGGGACAATTCGATAACAATCCAGTAAAACAGAAAGTCCAGGAATACTGTATAGAATATTCTAAAGAATCAGAATGTTCGATCGATCGACGCGCTTTCGATCGATCGAATATCTTCATCTCTCGATCGATCGAACGGACTTCGATCGCTCGACAATGTCTCTGGTCCGATCGCTCGAACGACTTCGATCGATCGAACACAGAGATTAATCTGCTGCATGGCAGAGGCCTGAGATCACAGTTTCATTGTGATCTCCCAATCCGGGGACTACTCAGACAGTCTGTAGTGTCTCAGTATTATTTTTAATGTAAAAAAGCATTAAGGGTATGTTTGGTTGAGATTTAATCATGAATACTATGAAAACTAATAGTTTGGACTTATATAGCATGCAACTTTGAATCTACTAGAGTATACTAAGATAAACTACGTGCATAATTTAAATACACAATACATAAGTAACCTGGAATGAAAAAGTACGATTAAACTAGAGAAGAATCAATCCACAAGCAATCCTTTTGCTTTCAAACCTACAAAAACATATAAAAACTCTGTTCCCTCTCTTCAAAACTGATAAAAACAAAGTGGGGCGTCCTTAACTTCGTACACAATACGAGTTTAAAATACTATTAACCTAATGCTAGGGTAAAAACATCCCTCTCTGCTACGTGCGCGTATAATTTGATAAAAGGCATGTTCGATCGATCGAACATTTCTCGATCGATTGAACTGCTGGAACCTCGATCGCTTTAACCTCCCTCGATCGATCGAAATGTCGATCGATCGAATGGTCTTCAATCGATCGAATAACATATTTCATCTTTTGATTGTCTTCATTAGAATTCAGCACTTCCTTTTATCATTCTCTTTAAATTCTTCACACAGCAACTGCTAATCTGCATAAATTACAGCTAAACCAGACAACTTATCATAGTTTAATCAACATGTGTATAAACTAGCATTGTAATTCAAATTGCAGATAAATGGAGGAATTGTAAACTAAATCAATACATTTTCTTCTTTTAGCGCGGTTGTATTTTACAAATACCCCCGCTTGTCACAACCCCCAACTAGCGAGTTGCTAATCCCTAAGAATAGAGCGAAAATAAAAACAAGCTATACTATAAATATAATGACTAATAAGATAAATTAAACTAAGGCAAACTAGACTAAACAAGAAAGAAACTTCCTAACTCACTTTCGCAGGAATCGCGGTTGCATTTAGCTAATGCAACAAGCCGTTAAACCCCTAGGTTTCCCCTAGTGGACGAGTGTTGTCTCGTGAGGGTTTGCAGCGAATATACCCACAAAATTCTCCGATTAAGTTAAAAAAGATATAGAATACCTTTTAAACAATCTCTATTATTCAACTGTTAATTTAGCTCCACAAATCATAACATCCTCATTCAAACCATGAAAGAAATGCACATGTTCCTCATGTCACCAAGATAAAAATAACATAAGCATCACATCCATGTATCCGTGTGTGTGTGAAATTAACAGTTATACATCGAACTTTATTTAGAGCTGTTTAAACTATCATACTCTTAGAACTTGTAGTTTCAACTCAATTCTCACATAGTTATTTCACTCAGAAATGAACATCTCACAGAAACTTGGTAAATGATAATCGCACATGATATGAAAGCTTTGATAGGAGTGATTTTTCGGATACTAATGCTTTCATACTTGACTCTATAAAAGACGAACATTTTAGAGTGTATAGTCTCATGAAAGGAATACTACTTACTAGAGAAGCGAAATACCGTGGATAACTCAAATTACACTTTCATGATTAAACTAAGTTGTTAAAAATCATTAAGACTTTGACTTGACGGTTTTTATTTAGTACGGTAGAAATGAAAGAGTAAGAACTTGCACATCTTCAACAGGAGGCTATATTTAGTAAGTTCTTCACGTTATTCCAACCATCCTCATCATACATATCATCCTTCATTTCCATTTCATTTCATTTTTTTTATATCTTCTTCTCCTTTCCTCAGTTTTTTTATCAACCCAATAAACATAAATATGCAGTCATTCCCACCACTATTCCCTCCTTAAACTTCAACACTTAAATCACATTGGGTGTGCAATGGGGTATATTTAGGTCAAGGTATAAAGTCAGGGATTTCGATTTTCATAACGGCTCTGACAGTATTTACTAGGTGTGGGGTTAAGAACAACACATATTCAGAGATGTCGAAAAAGGTACATGGAGAAGGTGAAGAACAAATACGATGGCTTAAATCATTTTCTCAACTTCTTAATTTGTACACGTCAATGTTCATTGAGTTTAATTGGTAAATCCTGAACGTTTTCCTCTAATAAGCAGCCAAAACTCAAAAAATAGAGACTAGTCAACGAATTTTAATCGGCATTTTCAATGAAAACAGTTCGAGTTTTAATGTGATAATTCCCTCAGAATTGAAGATTGGTTTCAAAAGCTCACTAAGGGTAACTAGTTTTCACTACTTCATCCTTTAAAGTACAAAAGTCGTATTAACTCTTATTTTAAGTTTCCTGCATAGCTATTAATACGTGCAAATAATTTGGATACAAAAATGGTCAACATATGCATTCATCCTAGAGAACGTAGAAAAATGCATGAACTTAATTCATAAAAAGATGAGAATAAAATGGTTGTGTCATTGCTTGACAACAGCAAAATAAAAGTGAACATTCAAAATTATTCTACCAATTTAATTTCTAAAACTTGGTTAAAATTTTTGTTTTATAATTTTCAATGTTTTTTTTTTTTTTTTTTAATAATGGAGATCGTATGATGTTTGCCAATAGATAGAGTGATCCAGATTGCTACGTAGAAAAATATGCACAGGTGATTATCTATCTATATCCCACCCCCAACTAAAAATTACAATGGCCGCAGGAGGTGATTTTCTAACATAGATAGAGAGATAGCACCTGAAATATCATCATAAGAAGCGTAAACAACCTGTACAGAAAACATACACACTCCAAACAGCAAAGATCAAAAAGATAGGAAATAGAAAGCAGCAGATCCAAGCATAAAATAAAACGACGCACTGGAAATATAGGAAGGTGAATGAACAGAATAGTGATAATAAAATAGATACATACCATCCAAACACAAATCCAACTAGCCCAACCAACCAACAACATAAACAAGAGCCCAACAATGTCCAAAAATATCCAACACACAACCCAGAATACACCAAACCAACCAAAAAGCTATAAAACTATACCAACAGACTAACCATCATCAGGAACATCAGATACAATGTCAATCAGTAAATCCGGAGCATCCATAACTCCACCCTCGACACCCGTAGTAGCGATAGCTGGATTACTCGCAATCGTGGCAGCTGGAGTAGAAACAGATGTGTCAACCACGACAGGAGGAGGTGGTAGTGGTATCTCGGAAGCAGGGGATGCCGTGGATGAGGATAGGGTAGTAGGTGGTACAGCAGATGTAGAAGGAGCGGAAAGATCTACCGGGGGATCAGAGGATAAAGGACCAGTATGGATAGAGGAAGATGGTGCAGTGGTGGGTGGTGGGGATGCAGATGGAGGGGAAGATGGGGGCACGATCGGATCGAACCCTAGCTGGACTAATACGGTCATCAACATGGTGGATATGTGATCAATCTTGCCCTCGAGTCTAATCCGGGCCTCTCTCTCCTCTAATAGAAACTGTGGAATTGTAGGGTGAGGCGCGGAAGAAGACTCTCCCTGGGCAGGAGCCTCAGACCGCTGTCTCAACTCAAAACAGGCAACCTCCTCCACCGGGTCAACCTCCTCATCAGAATCACGCTCCTCAGCCTCTATGGGCATCCTAGAAGCAGCTCCCTCAGTATCAGTCCTGCCTCCACGTCTCCTCTTCTCTCCCACCTTCGCCTTGCCTTTTCCTTTTCGCTTCCTCTTCTGCGCATCGGACCGGCGGGAAGCTGTCTCTCCAAAACGACTACAGGACTGGGCAGTCGCGTCTCTCGCCAAAGGAATGATACCCGCATGCTTGATCACCCTATGAATAGCCCAAGCACCCTTCAGGTGCTTCTTGGCCTGAATATAGCGTGTAGGGTGTTGCATGAAGTCGATGTAAAGGTGGGGTAAACAGACTGGCTGCCGTGTCCCGATCGCATATAAGACACGAGCATACCACGCCGCGATCTTCTCCCGATACGAAGTCACTAATAGGCAATTGCTCAGGGCAAGATGGAGCATATGGTAATTATCTGTGAGGTGGAGGTCGGGAATGAGAGCCTCGCCATCCCATGTCGGAAGAGCTCCCCCGGTGATCTCTCGGATAATAATGGTCGGTGATAGTTGAGGTGTGTCAGGGCGGTGTGGACATACACAATTGGGTACCTTCGGTACCCCAAGAGCAGCAGCTACGGTGGCTGGGCTGAAGATGATCTCCCGGCCACGGAAAAATGAACGAAGGGTGAATGGAGCAATCGGATCCCGGATCATCATCGCACACGCCTCCCGTATCCAAGATAGATTCACTTGCTTAGGCTGGGAGAATAGTGTGTACCACTGGGGCATGGCACGTATCCGTGAAAGGTACCACGGAGTAGCCAGCCAGGCAGTCTCAAGGGGACGCTCGATAATGACCTTCCGCGACTGGAAGTAACGGGTGAACCAAATGCGGTCTTCCTCGTTTCTAAACCCGTGATCTGGAACTGGGTCGGGTATAGTGAGGTCGAACGGCTTAGATTTGTGGTAGCCAGTGATCGGATTCATGATAAAGCCCTGAAAAGGAATAAGCAATGAGAGAACACATTAGAATAGGGCAAATTAAAAAGAGAAAGAAAACTGCAACACTTCGATCGATCGAAATCTTGCTCGATCAATCGATAATATTGCAGATTCGATCGCTTGAGAATTCTCGATCGATCGAACAGAAACTGGTTTCAATCGATCGAAACCCGTTCGATTGATCGAGAACAGCAAAATGTCAGTTGCAACGATTGCGGATGGGAATAGCCCGAAAATAATAAATACGTTAACAAAACTAAGAAAAGAAGTTAAAGAATCAATGGGGGACACCCCCATATGAATTTGAAATGAAAGGAAAAACAAGGGGTGACTCGGGGGCTCACTTCGAGAGACGCGCTGGGTGTACAGTGTCGGTGGTGCCACTGACGATTCGGAGAATCCGGAGCTCCTTAATTGCGGTAGATGGAAGTGGGGGAGGCCAAAATCGTGGGAATCGCTCGCTGTTTTCGATCGCTCGAGTAAGGGAGAGACACGGAGAGACTGATTGAAAATTTTGAAAGATGCCTCGTTTAAAAACAAGTGTCGATCGATCGAGGCAGTTCGATCGATCGATCCTTCAATCAATTGAGTCCTTCTCAAGCGATCGAGGTGATGACATTCTCGATTGATCGAGATACGTTCGATCGATCGAGCATAAAAATTCCACAAGACACTTGAATTGAGAAATTACACACCCCCAACTAACCAATTTTAATATGGACATACAGAATAAGGATAAAACAGTGCATTGCCAGAATATGTAAGCCAAAAACGTCAACCGTATAATAGAACATTGTAAATGTTATATAAATAAATCCTTAAAATTTCATCCACTTATAATATTCATGCCCCCAACTTGGTGTTTAAAACCTTAGTGATAAAGCAAAACGAAAATAAAAACTGAAATTAATAAAAACTCTGTCTAGGAATACACTTCAATTGATGAAATAAAGTAGAAATGACAGAAAACAATTGAAGTTAAACACTATGCTTCAAGAATGAAGATTTCTTCTTCCACAACTTCTTCCTCCACCAGAACTGCAAATGTAGAGTCTGAACTTGATGATTCCCTTTCCCAGAACAAGCGGAAAGCAGCAAGGACATCATCGAGCAAGGCCGAACTCTCTAAGAAATTGATATCACCGACAATAGGAGATCCAGATGGAGACAAAGATAATAGAGTGTAATTGCGCATTGGACTGTCCTCTTGCGGCGGAGTGTCTGGGGACCGTACGTATGGCCCAAACCCATGAAAGAGTTGATGTGGAAGATATAGCGGTGGAAACGGTAGATTCATAGTGATATTCCTGACAAAGGAAAATAAAAAAACAAAGAAAAATGGAGAAAATACGTTAACAAGAGCAACAGAAAAAAAACAAAAAGGAAGAGATAAATAAAGCAAAACGAAAAGGAAAAGAAAGGCATGTGACACAAAGTTCACCTCACTACTGGCCAGATATCCCCAGATGCACTAGCTGGTAGACGGCATTGAAGCCTGAATAGCAAGTAGCTGACATACTCATAGATGTAGGGAACCCCATGGACGACGATGAAGTCATCAACATACGTGAAAACAACATTGTGGCGTTCGGGCACCACATCTTGTAGGTCCTCTTCTTCCCATGGCTCCCACATCGAGTCATTTTCCCATTATTCCAACAGTGCGTCATCCACTTCTCCTACGGCATACCCTTTAGGTTCTCCTTCCTCTCTAGAAAGGTCCATATGCTCGAATGGGTTGATTTGGAGGAGAGCAGGATCATAAGGGATGTACCCATAGGTCAGGTCCACTACATCATCTACCCCTGGTCCTTGATAAGGAGATAAGCAGAATGCTATCTCGTCGGCAGTCCAAGGTGGGTTCTGATATTCAGAATCAGTCCATGACCCTATAGAATGAACGTCGTCATCCCGCATCTTGATATCCTACAAGGAAAAGACAGCACGAAATAGAAGATGAAGAATCGACGTCACATTCAAAGATACAGACAAAAGATAAAACAAAACAAAATGCAGGAAAAGAAAAAGTACAACAACATTGGGAGAACGCACTCGGGCGTTTTAGTTTGAAGTATAGTCGGGCTCATCCAGCTGGATCTGCTCGACCTCGGGTTGGAAATCCTCTAAGAACGGTTTCAACTTT
Source organism: Hydrangea macrophylla (assembly GCA_033977485.1). Classification (NCBI taxonomy): domain Eukaryota; kingdom Viridiplantae; phylum Streptophyta; class Magnoliopsida; order Cornales; family Hydrangeaceae; genus Hydrangea; species Hydrangea macrophylla. The sequence goes on from CM066990.1 coordinate 40,962,693, forward strand.
TGGCCATTAATCTTGAAACTTCTGTTGTTCTTAGGGTTAAATAGCTCAACTGCCCTGTGTGGAAAGACAGATTTGACTATGAAAGGTCCTATCCACCGAGATCGGAGTTTGCCTGGGAAGAGGTGAAGGCGTGAATCATATAGTAAGACTTTCTGCCCCGGCACGAAAGATTTACGAATGATCGTTCGATCATGGCGCGCCTTCAACCGTTCCTTGTGGAGTTTGGCATTGTCGTATGCATCTCGATGGATTTCTTCCAGTTCAGCCAACTGGAGTTTCCGTAGATGACCTCCTTCTTTAATGTCAAAATTTAATGAGCGTGTTGCCCAATAAGCTTTGTGTTCTATTTCGACAGGAAGGTGACACGCCTTACCATATACTAGCCTATAAGGAGACATTCCCAGATTTGTCTTAAAGGCTGTGCGGTATGCCCATAAAGCGTCAGTTAATTTATAGGCCCAGTCTTTTCTATTGAAACTAATCGTTTTTTCAAGTATATATTTTATTTCACGGTTCGCCAACTCTGCCTGCCCGTTTGTTTGTGGGTGGTACGCTAGAGCGATTTTATGGTGTACCCCATATTTCTTGAGTAGTGCTTCCAAAGGCCTGTTGCAGAAATGCTTGCCTTGGTCACTTAATAATGCTTTTGGGGTTCCGAAATGCGATAAAATGTTTTCCTTAAGAAAAGACATGACTGTTTTGTGGTATTGCGTCTCGTCGGTATTGCTTCCACCCATTTAGATACATACTCCACAGCGAGGAGTATGTATTCGCAGATGTTGGATTTAGGGAATGTGCCCATAAAGTCTATGCCCCAACAATCAAATATTTTAATTGTGATAATAGGAGTTAAGGGCATGGAATTTCGTTTTGAAATGGTACCTAGCTTTTGACAGCGTTGGCACAATTTGCAGAAAGAATAAGCGTCCTTAAATATGGTGGGCCAATAAAATCCGCTGTGTAGGACTTTTTGTACGGTCTTTTGGGAAGAAAAATGGCCACCACACGCTTCAGAGTGGCATGAGGCTAAAATTACGGTTATATCCTCATTAGGGACGCAACGCTTGATGACCTGATCAGCACAATACTTGAATAAATAAGGGTCATCAAAAAAGAAATGGCGTGCAAACGATAGGAACCGCTTCCTGTCTTGATTGGACCAATGTCTAGGAGTCTCTCCCGCGGCCAAGTAATTCACTATATCTGGGTACCAGGGTAATCCCGAGACTGCCATAAGTTGCTCGTCTGGGAATTCATCTTTGATTGGTATAGACTCAGTATTGTCAGTAAATGTTAGCCGAGATAAGTGGTCAGCAACCACATTCTCTACTCCTTTTTTATCCTTTATAGTGATATCGAATTCTTGGAGTAGGAGTATCCATCGGATAAGCCTCTATTTCGCATCTTTCTTAGATAACAGGTACTTGAGGGCCGAGTGGTCTGTAAAACAGACTATTGGGGACCCTATCAGATAAGACCTGAACTTGTCCAGAGCGAAGACTATTGCCAGTAGCTCTTTTTCAGTAGTTGTATAGTTCATTTGAGCTTCGTTTAATGTTCGACTGGCATAGTATATTTCATGAGGCTTATTGTCCTTCCTCTGTCCTAGAACTGCGCCTATGGCGTAGTCACTAGCATCGCACATTAACTCAAATGGCAAACCCCAGTCGGGTGCCTGTATTATCGGTGCAGAGGTAAGGTGTTCCTTTAGTGCGTCAAAAGATATTTGACAGTTATTTGACCACTCGAAAGGTGCGTCTTTGACTAAGAGTTGGCACAATGGTCGCGAGATTGCACTAAAGTTCTGGATAAAGCGTCGATAGAACTCAGCATGTCCCAGAAAAGAACGGATGTCTTTAACTGTATGGGGGACAGGTAGGTTGGAGATAATATCGATTTTTGCTTTATCGACTTGGATACCTTTGTCAGAGATAATGTGGTCGAGGACAATTCCTTTGGTCACCATGAAGTGACACTTTTCCCAGTTTAGTACTAGGTGTTTGTCCTCGCATCTTGCTAACACTTTCTCCAGGTTTTCTAGGCAATTATTGAAACTATGGCCGAACACTGAGAAATTGTCCATAAAAACCTCAAGTATCTGTTCGACCATGTCACTGAATATGCTTAGCATGCACCGCTGCAAAGTAGCAGGCACTACACCATATGGCCTCATTACTAACGGATATTTCCGTTGGAAAAAACATTACTAACGGATATATCCGTTAGTATTTTAGCGTTAGTAATATTACTAACGGATTTACTAACGAATATATCCGTTAGTAAAATTAATTTTTCTAACGAATATATCCGTTAGAAAACTAGTTCTAACGGTTAGTTTTTCAACCAATTTTAGAAGATTTATAATAAATAGTAACGGTTTGTAAATAATTTCTAACGGATATATCCGTTAGTAATTTCCATAAAAATAATAAAAAAAATACTAACGGATTTCCTAACGGGTATATCCGTTAGAAATAATTAAATCAACATTAAAAAAAATAATTGATTTATATGCTTCCCAATTTTTATTTGTACCTACTTAACAAGCATCATAATCATACCAAAATAGCCACCGAATTATTTAATGTCATCATTTGTCAACAAAATAGAGAATAGAAAATTGCATGAACAATTAAACCTACTTTACAAAAGTTCTTCCCAAAAATCTCTCAAAGAATCCAACTGAACGTCTAATACACACAGGAGTCTAGTTCCTACCATGATGTGGGAAATAATTCCAGCTAGTAATATATGATGTCAAAAACAAAGGAGGAAGGACACATTTAAGGAGAGAAACAAAGATGTATAGTAAATGTATCTACAAAAGCAAAATTGGGTTGTCCAACCAAAGATCATGCTCCAAACCATCGTTTACATTGTCCGCATCTTCTCTACTCCACTCTGCAGCGTGACAAAATGGATAAGAGTCATATTTGGGCATTACAAATTGCTAGAGTTGATGCAATAAATTGAAAAGAGTGCCATGGAATTGTTATTTTTTTTTTTTTTACCTAAAAACATGTGGAAATCATGCTATTAAAGTACAACGCCAACGCAACGTAAAATAGCAAATGGCATAAGATTTAATGAGCATTTGCAATAAATAAATCCAAAGACAAAGGCGTTGTTTGGTTCTTAGATTTAGTGATACTAATCACTAATTTTTATGCAACACTTGTTTAACTATTTAAAATATTGACAAAAAAAAAGTTTGTTATGCAACACTAGTTTTTTTGTTGGACCTATGTCTATACAGGAACCATAAAATACCCCTAGTGGAAGCTTTTAAACGAGCCTAATTAACGAGCTTTTTCACGAACCTTAATCAAGCGTGTTCGCGAGCTTGATCACGACCTTTCATGTGTGCTCAAGCTTGGCTCGTTTATTAAACGAGCCAAACCGAGCTATAATCGAGCCGTGCCACGAACCATTGTTGAGTAGCTCAACTCATATACACCCTAGAGATAGCTAATATAGAATTTTCATTCCCAGGTTATGAACTTTGTGAAATGCCTAATGAAGATGGATACCACAACTAGAAAACATAACAAATTAATACTGAACCATATAAATGGATTAACAAAGTGGTTATTCAGATTCAACCAATGATTTCTAGCAAGGTTTAAGAAAATTCATAGCTTTTAAATTTCTTAGAAAATGTTTATTATAGTCAATCAACAATAGTCATCTATAGAATTTTCAAGTTCCATGTAGCTTTCCCCAGCTAGAAATAAAAAAATATGATATTTAGGCACTTGGAGTTCCCATTTAGCAAGTCAGCAAACTAGTTGACTAATTTGGGATTCAAACAACAAATGGTCTAAAATGCTAGACATACTTCATGGATTTGATACAAAGACTTGCAATGGCCAATTATTAATAATTTGATGCATCTTATTATATTATGGAAAAGACTCAGCTTGGGTTTTCATAGCAATCTCCATTGACTGCTTGCTTGATGGCATGATTTAGCAGAAAGTGCTCTTTCTTTTGAGCAGGACATGTAAAGTTCTAGAAAGTGTTGCATATAGCATAGAAATGCAACTTCTACGTGAGTACTAAATTCTAAGTATTTTAACAATAAGAGGTGATTAATGTCCGATATTGCATTTGTATTTCATTATTAACACACGTAGTGTCCAAAAAAAGTAATAAAGAAAAAATAAAGAAAAAGGAAAAAAAATGTGTATATAAGGGTCTCAACATGCAATAGAGCAACCAAACTAAACGAATCAAAGCTTGTTCTTCAACAATTACTATAGAAGCAGAAAATGAGATAAACCACCCACATTTTTGCAATCAAAATAACATTAATTGAATAGTAGAATCATATCACTACCATGATCTGAGCATATTTATGGTCCCAAAATTTGGTTTGTTCATAAAAGATGTCATGAGATTACTTTGGCCTAGATACAAATGAGGTTAGTGGTTAGTGGTTTCCTTACCTATACAACATATGTAGATGTGTTCCCCAATTAAGCTCTCTACCATTTGTTATTCATACTTGAGTTGTCCATGTCTGCCATTAAAAAATAAAAATAAAAAAGAGTTGCTCACTCAAGTGGTTCTGAATTCATCATCATTGTGTAAATAGCAATTTCAAAGAAACTAAGGGACACATATCATCCCATCAAAAATAGGCACATATCATAATCAAGGACAACTCATTAGCTAGCAGCTAAAATTATGATTTGAATTGACGACATTGCATGTGCTGCCTGTGCGCGTGCGTGTGTGCATTGCACGTATGCTGTGCTGCACAGTGGGCTGGTGTGCTACACAGTGGGCTGTTGTGCTGTGCACAGTGGGCTGTGCGCGTGCTATGTTGTGCTAATGTGCACATGATTGCTGTGCTGCTTTGCACATGGGCTACTGTGCTGTGCACGTAGGCTACTGTGCACATGCAGTGCTGTGTTATACTACTGTGCACGTGGGCTGTGTGTTGTGCCTGTGTGCATTGTGCTGTGTTCTTATAGACCAGTTGCGACATAACAACCACTTTATGCAGGTAGAGAAACTACCAGAATTTTACTTCTTCGCATGGAAATCATGCAACATTTGTGAAGGAAGCATCAAATATGTAACTCTAAATGCTCTATTTCACTTCTCATGGTGATTTCACTTTAGTCTAGTAAAATTTTGAAATCTATAAATAAAAAATATGGATGAGAAAAATGAATCAAACTCACATTAGTTTGAATAATGAAATTTGATGATTCAATAACTAAGTGGACAATAGTTTTAGGACAACCCAAAATAGAAAGAGGGAGAATGCTTCAAAACTTGATATTAGAAAGTAAAGTGAGATTTTGTACCAATTAAGAAAACACTCTGTCCAGTTGCCTCCGAACCAGACTAAAGTCAATCAAAGCTACAAAAAATCACCCAAGCATAATATCAAGGACCTTTATTGCTCAAACTAAAGGATCATAATAACAATTACTACTTTATAATAATCAATTTACTATATAATAATCAACCAATCAACAAACTAAACAACCCCAATGAAGTACACCAAATCTAAAACCCACATCAAAACAGGAAAAGATTTTTTCAGTTGCTAATCCCAAAAAAAAAAAAAGACAGAAAAAAGAAAAATGTTAATTAGAGCAAAAAATAGAGATAAAAACATATAAATAATAAAAAAATAAAAAAAGAGATAAAAACCCATAAAAATCTTGGAACATCCCAGGCATTTTATCACCAAGACAAAGTGAAACAGAAAGCTTAGGCATTTGTTTACGCCAAGCTAACCCAACAGCAAGCTTCCGATACAAATCAATGTCTAGTCTAGGAAGAAATCTAAAAAGGGGGGAAACCTAAGTTAGTCTTAGGTTTAGATCTAGGGTTTCAATTAGAAGAAGAAGAAGAATAAGAATGAAATCTAGGGTTTCATGTTGAAGAAGAAGAAAAAAAAAGGAGGAAGGAAGGAAGGTACCTTTTTCGGCAGACATATCAGAGGGGTGAGGGGGCAGATCTCACTCTCTCTCTCTCTCTCTCTCTCTCTCTCTCTCATTCAGGGATCGAAGGTTTCAAGTGAAGAAGAAGAAGAAGAAGAAGAAGAAGGATACATGTACCATTTCCAGCGGACAGTTCAGGCGGCGGCGGCGGCGGCGGCGAGGGGTGCCGATCTCACTCTCTTCTCTCTCTCTCTCTCTCTCTCTCTCTCTCTCTGTGTCTCTCTCTCTCTCCCCAGATTTTAGAATTAGTGTAGTCTTCTCTCTTTCTTTTATTTTTAGGATCCCAATATAGTCTCTTCTCTTTTTCTTTTATTTTTCTTTTTCCTTTTTCTTTTTTGTATTAATTTTAATCTCTGTAAATATTACTAACGTATACATCCGTTAGTATTGTTTTACAATTCGTTAGATATAATATATCACAATATAGAGAGTCATAACTAACGGATATATAGCTATTCTAACGGATATATCCGTTAGTAATTACTAACGGATATAACGGATATATCCGTTAGAAAGCATAAAAATTGTCCGTTAGAAATCTGGTCATATGGTGTAGTGAGGTGCATTGCATAAGCCAAAAGGCATACGGCGGTAGGCGAACGTACCGAACGGACATGTGAATGTTGTTTTCTCCTGATCTTCAGGAGCAATTTCAATTTGGTTGTAACCACTGTATCCGTCCAGGAAACAATAATACTTGTCACCCGCCACTCGTTCTAGCATCTGATCCATGAATGGCAGTGGGAAGTGATCTTTCCGGGTCACAGTATTCAACTTTCGATAGTCAATACACATCCGCCATCCTGTGGGGACGCGTGTTGGTACTAGTTCGCCTTTTTTGTTTGGAATTACCGTTATACCAGCCTTTTTGGGCACTACTTGGGTTGGACTAACCCAAGGACTATCAGAGATAGGATAGATAATCCCAATGTCAAGAAGTTTTAGGACTTCTTTTTTAACGACTTCTTGCATGTTTGGATTCAGACGCCTCTGCATTTGTCGCGAAGGTTTAGCATCTTGCTCTAGATAAATCTTATGGGTGCAAATAGATGGGCTTATGCCTTTTAGGTCGGCAATAGTCCATCCCAATGCTCCCTTGTGCAGTTTGAGCATTTGAATCAACTTATCCTCTTGTTCGAAATTTAACGTAGCTGAGATTATAACAGGATAAGTCTTTTCAGTTCCCAGAAAAGCCTATTTGAGCTCTTTTGGAAGCTCCTTTAATTCCAAATCAGGAAACTGAAAGTTCGAGGGCATAGTTAACTTCGTTTTTGGAGGAAAAGGTTCATATGGTGTGACCCACATGCATTCATCCCTATCTTCCTCCTTTGTTTCCATCATGAGGCAGGCATGATTTAGGGCAGCATCCAATGGGGTAGAATCATTAGGTTGATAGGTAGTGTCGAATTGTGACACAACTACCTCCACCGGATCTTTGTAATCTATAAGATCAGCCTCATCCTCGATGACTGCTTCGATGAAGTTAACTTCTTCGTCATCTTCGTATTCTTCAGGTCGGGGATTTGAAAAAATCTTGACATTTAAAGTCATGTTCCCGAATACGATGGTCATGATATCACTTCTTATTTTGATTGTGGCATCAATGGTATTGAGGAATGGACGTCCAAAAATCACTGGGATTTGTGAACACGGGTTAGACACAGGTTCTGTGTCTAGAATCATAAAATCTACCGGGAAGACAAAAGTGTCTATTTGCACCAGAACGTCCTCCAATATTCCTCTAGGATATTTGACTGACCTGTCTGCCAATTGTAATACAACTCGGGTGGGTTTGAGTTCACCCAACCCTAATTGTTTATATACTGAGTATGACAGCAGATTTACGCTAGCTCCTAAATCAAGGAGTGCGTTGTCTATCCTTTGATTTCCAATTCTACACGAGACAGTTGGTGTGCCAGGGTCTTTTAGCTTCGGAGGCAATTCATTTTGAATGATTGCACTTGCTTGACAAGCTATATAGGCATGTTTCTTTACACTTTGCCTCCTTTTGACCGTGCATAAGTCTTTAAGATACTTAGCATAGGCTGGCACTTGTTTGATTGCATCTAGGAGTGGGAGATTGATTTTAACTTGTTTAAACAACTCCAAGAACTCCTGATTCTTTGCCTCGTTCTGGGGCTTCTTAAGTCTTTGAGGGTATGGCGCAGGGAAAGGGCATTTAGGTAAGTCGTCAACGACAGGCTCCTTTCCAGGCCTTCTCTCCACTTCTTCTACTTCTGTAGAAGCATCCTTGTTTGGTTCTAATGGTTTGTCATTAGTGGACAACCCTTCTACTCGAGTAGATGGTTTGCTCCTAATTACCACTTCCTCCTCTTCATACTCCTAGGGAGTAGAATGAGGCATGTTTTGCCCTATGACTTTGCCGCTTCTTAATATAGTCACGGCTTTTGTCTGTTCATGATTAGGAGGGCCACTATTGTAACCCTTAGGGTTTGGAAGTGGTTGAGCAGGAAATGTGCCACTCGAACCCTCTTGTCGTGCATCCATCCTCTCTAATGTCGCGGACATTTTGCTCATCATTTGAATTAATTATTGTGTTAAATTCGTGTTAGAGAGTGGATCTTCCTCTTGCACCTTCTTGTGAGGTGGCACATAGACATTCGCCTGTTGATTAAGTGAGGGTTGAGCGTTGTTGTAGTTGTTTGACCTATTTTGATTAAATGGCTGGGACTGCCTGTTGTATTGCCCTAGATGTTGGTTATTGTTATTATAGGGCTGTTGTTGTTGAAATTGGTTTTGGGTTCCAGTGTTGTTTTTCCAGTCGGACCCGGGGTGATTCCATCTATTGTTATTATTTTGTGAATTGAAGTTGTTGTAGGAATTCCCCGCCCCCCTATACCCTTGCATGGCATTCATTTCCATGGGGGGTTGTTCTTGAAAATATGGCACATTGGGACAGTATTGAGTATTGGGTCCCAGCATATTACATGTCCCACATGGTTCTTTAGGCAAAAACTGCCTAGAACTCTCCCCTTTCATCCCCAATTCCTCCACTTTCTTTGCTAGTTCTTCATATTTATTCATCAGATGGTCCTTGCTTTTCAGTTGATATAAACTTTTCTCTTCTACACAGGAGATCTGTGAGCGTGGGACATCATCTGAATTTAACCATTCATGGGCGTGTTCGGCTAACCACTCAAAATGAGCTTCAGCCTCCTCCGTGTTTTTGCGAAGAAATGGCCCTGAACTCATGGTCTCGACCAACTTTTTAGTTTCCCCATTCAACCCTTCATAGAAATAGCTTATGGTTCGCTATTTCTCGTACCCATGATGTGGGCATGAGAGTAGCAAATCCTTGAAACGCTCCCCAAGTTTGGGTGAAGGTTTCATTGCTCTTTTGTTTGTAAGAGTTTATTTGTCTTTTAAGCTCGGTGGTCATGCGAGGTGGAAAGAATTTCTTTAGGAAAGCAGTGTTCATTGCATGCCACGTGTAGATTGAATTGGGTTTTAAAGTGAGTAACCACGCTTTTGCTTTATCCTTCAAGGTGAAAGGAAACAGCATTAGACGTGTCACGTCTACAGGACAATTTTGCAAAAATGTTTTACAAACATCCTCAAAGTCCTTTACATGTAAATACGCCTTCTCGCTCTCCATTCCATGAAAGGTAGGAAGAAGTTGAATCATTCCATTACGAAATTGAAATTCGCCAGCATGAGGTGGAATGAGAATACAAGATGGCGTATGCGCGTGTTCGGGTGTCATGAGATCACACAGAGGACGCAGTGAATCATCAATTGGTAAGATCACATTATCACCGTTTTCACTTTGATTATCCGCCATTGAATCGATTGATGTAACTATGGGGTTAATCGAACTAGATGAATTGGATAAATAGAACGGGTTTCCGTAAATTCCTTCGATGGAATTATCGGACATAAAGGGAAAGATCCTAAGAAATTTTCAATCTAAAGAACAAAAGAAAAAGAAAAATAGAAAAAAAAAATAAAGATAGAGTGAGCTAATCGAAGCGTTAGCTTGTCGCCTTCCCCGACAATGGTGCCAAAAAACTTGACACGAAGAATTTTCTGTGTGCGCTTGTGTGCTATACCCAAGTGTAGGTAATCGTACAAGTAGTAAACTGGATTAAGTCCAGGTCGATCCCACAGGGAAGGTGTTAAACTAAATACTTGGATTATTCTCAAACAAAGAAAATAAAATTCAATAATTCTTTTATAAGATGTAGAACACAAAGTTCCACAATTTAACGACTACTAAACTGAAGCAATTAAACTAGATTAACTAATTACTACTAATTAACTAAAGCAGTGATTTGAAACGTGTTTTTCTTAATTAAAAAGGAATGTTGGGATTACACGAATCCACCGCAACCTAGCCATCTACCATGCAATTTCATTGAAGCTCGATGGAGTACACTCTCTACAGCATTCCGTACTTCTCTTAAGATAAAGAATCCATAGTCCTTTCATGACCGGGACTATGTCATCACATTTACGTTTGAAATACATAAAAGGCGGTTTAAAACAATAGTTGAGACTTTCACCAACAATGGTGTTAGCATTGAGGGTGGTTTGCAAAATATATTGAAGGAAAATGCCTTAAGGCTTAAAGTTCATAGACTGTTTTGACAAACTGAGCGTTTTGGGACAATTCGATAACAATCCAGTAAAACAGAAAGTCCAGGAATACTGTATAGAATATTCTAAAGAATCAGAATGTTCGATCGATGGACGCGCTTTCGATCGATCGAATATCTTCATCTCTCGATCGATCGAACGGACTTCGATCGCTCGACAATGTCTCTGGTCCGATCGCTCGAACGACTTCGATCGATCGAACACAGAGATTAATCTGCTGCATGGCAGAGGCCTGAGATCACAGTTTCATTGTGATCTCCCAACCCGGGGACTACTCAGACATAGTCTGTAGTGTCTCAGTATTATTTTTAATGTAAAAAAGCATTAAGGGTATGTTTGGTTGAGATTTAATCATGAATACTATGAAAACTAATAGTTTGGACTTATATAGCATGCAACTTTGAATCTACTAGAGTATACTAAGATAAACTACGTGCATAATTTAAATACACAATACATAAGTAACCTGGAATGAAAAAGTACGATTAAACTAGAGAAGAATCAATCCACAAGCAATCCTTTTGCTTTCAAACCTACAAAAACATATTAAAACTCTGTTCCCTCTCTTCAAAACTGATAAAAACAAAGTGGGGCGTCCTTAACTTCGTACACAATACGAGTTTAAAATACTATTAACCTAATGCTAGGGTAAAAACACCCCTCTCTACTGCGTGCGCGTATAATCTGATAAAAGGCATGTTTGATCGATCGAACATTTCTCGATCGATTGAACTGCTGGAACCTCGATCGCTTTAACCTCCCTCGATCGATCAAAATATCGATCGATCGAATGGTCTTCAATCGATCGGGCAACATATTTCATCTTTTGATTGTCTTCATTAGAATTCAGCACTTCCTTTTATCATTCTCTTTAAATTCTTCACACAACAACTGCTAATCTGCACAAATTACAGCTAAACCAGACAACTTATCATAGTTTAATCAACATGTGTATAAACTAGCATTGTAATTCAAATTGTAGATAAATAGAGGAATTGTAAACTAAATCAATACATTTTCTTCTTTTAGTGCGGTTGTATTTTACAAATATCCCCGCTTGTCACCCAACATGCAAGAAGTCGTCAAGAAAAGGAGGTTTTAAAAGTACTTGATGTTGGGATCATATATCCTATTTCTGATAGCCCTTGGGTTAGTCCAACCCAAGTGGTGCCCAAAAAGGCAGGTATAACAGTAATCCCAAACAAAGACAACGAATTGGTACCGACACGTGTCCCCACCGGATGGCGGATGTGTATTGATTACCGAAAATTGAATATTGTGACTCGAAAAGACCACTTTCCATTGCCATTCATGGATCAAATACTAGAACGTGTGGTGAGTCATAAGTACTATTGTTTCTTGGACGAATTAGTGGCTATAATTAAATTGAAATTGCTCTTGAAGATCAGGAGAAAACAACTTTCACATGTCCGTTCGGTACATTTGCCTACCGTCATATGCCTTTCGGCTTATGCAACGCACCTACTACCTTTCAGCGGTGCATGTTGAGCATATTCAGTGATATGGTCGCACAAATACTCGAGGTCTTTATGGACGATTTTTCGGTGTTCGACCATAGTTTTGAAAATTGCTTAGACAATCTGGAACGTGTGCTTGCAAGATGCGAGGACAAACACTTAGTACTAAACTGGGAAAAGTGCCACTTCATGGTAACCAAGGGAATTGTCCTCGGCCACATTATTTCTGATAAAGGTATCCAAGTTGATAATGCAAAAATTGATATAATCTCGAACCTACCTGTCCCCAGTCAAAGACATACGTTCTTTTCTGGGACACGCGGGATTTTATCGTCGATTTATCCAAAATTTTAGTTCAATCTCCCAACCATTGTGTCAACTCTTAGTCAAAGACATACCATTCGAGTGGTCGAAAAATTGTCAAACATCTTTTGACTCACTGAAGGAACACCTTACCTCCGCATCGATAATACAGGCACCCGACTAGAGTTTGCCATTCGAACTAATGTGCGATGCTAGCGACTATGCCATTGGTGCAGTCCTAGGACAGAGGAAGGATAATAAGCCCTATGTAATCTACTATGCCAGTAGAACAATTGACGAAGCTCAAATGAATTATACGACTACCGAAAAAGCGCTATTGACAATAGTCTTCGCTCTAGATAAGTTTAGGTCATATCTAATAGGGTCCCTAATCATCTGTTTTACAGACTACTCGGTCCTCAAGTACCTATTATCTAAGAAGGATGCAAAACAAAGGCTTATATGTTGGATACTCCTACTCCAAGAATTTGATATTACAATCAAGGATAAAAAGGGAGTAGAGAATGTGGTTGCTGACCTTTTGTCTCGTTTAACATTTACTAACAACACTGAACCCATACCAATTAAAGATGAATTCCCAGATGAGAAACTGATGGCTGTTTCCAGTTTGCCTTGGTATGCAGATATAATAAATTATCTTGTTACGGGAGAGACACTTAGTCATTGGTCAAATCAAGATAGGAAACAGTTCTTCTCGTTTGCACGTCACTTTTTTTTGATGACCCATACTTATTCAAGTATTATGCTGATTAGGTCATCAGACGATGCGTTCCAAATGAGGATATAACCGTGATTTTGGCATCTTGCCACTCTGAAGCTTGCGGGGGTAATTTCGCTTCGTAAAAGACCGCACAAAAAGTCCTACACAATAGTTTCTACTGGCCCACCATGTTTAAGGATGCCTATTCTTTTTGTAAATCGTGCCAACGCTGTCAAAAGCTAGGTACAATTTCAAAAAGAAATCTATGCCCTTAACTCTTATTATCACAATTAAAATATTCGATTGTTGAGGCATTGATTTCATGGATCCGTTTCCAAAATCAATCAACTGTGAATACATACTCCTAGTTGTGGATTATGTATCGAAATCGCTAGAAGCGATACCGACAAGATACAACAACTACAAAACAGTTATGTCCTTTCTTAAGGAACATATTTTGTCGCGTTTCGGAACCCCGAGGGCACTAATAAGTGACTAGGGCAATTATTTTTGCAACAGGCCTTTGGAGTCACTTTATCAAGAAATATGGGGTCAATCATAAGATCGCGCTCGCCTACCACCCACAAACTAATGGGCAGGCAGAGTTGGCTAACCGAGAAATCAAACATATACTAGAAAAGACGGTTAGTTTTAACAAAAAGGACTGGGCATATAAACTGACCGATGCTCTATGGGTGTATCGTACTACTTATAAGACAAACCTGGTGGTGTCCCCATACATGCTAGTGTACGAAAAAGCATGTCACCTCCCTGTCAAAATCGAGCACAGAGTATATTGGGCGACACGCTCATTGAACTTCGATATTAAAGAGGAAGGTCATCTCCGAAAACTCCAGTTGGCTGAACTGGAAGAAATACGTCGAGATGCATACGATAATGCTAAATTACACAAGGAAAGGTTGAAGGCTCACCATGATAGAACAATCTTTCAAAAATCATTCGAGCTGGGGCAAAAAGTATTGTTGTGCGACTCTCGCCTCCACCTTTTTCCAGGTAAGCTCCGATCCCGGTGGACAAGCCCATTCATTGTTAAATATATTTTTCCACATGGGGTCGTGGAGCTCATAAATCCCAAGAACGAAGATCGTTTCAAGGTTAATGGCCAAAGGTTAAAACTGTTCTTGGAGAACTTCCTACCAGAAGCTGAGCACATCGAGCTAGATGAGCCCAGCTATCCCTCCACCTAAACACTAAAGTGTATTCACATTTTGTTGTTGTCTTCTTTCCTTTACTGCACTTTGCTTTGTTTCATTTATTTCTGTCTCTTTTTTAGTGTGACCTCGATTCTAATCTGCTATCATGTATCTCTCCCCTGTAGGCTAAAAAAATATGAGGGATGACGACGTCCATTCAATCGGGTCATGGGCTAATTCAAAATATCTTAACCCTCCATGGACTACCTAGGAGATTACATTCTACCTATTTCCTTATCAAGGGCCCGGAGTGGACGATGTCATTGACTTAACCCAAGGGTACATCCCTTATGATCCTGCACTCTTCCACATTAATCCCTTCGAGCATATGGACTTCCCTGAAGAGGAAGGCGAACCATAGGGGTACTTTGTTGGGGAAGTAGATGATGCCCTCTTGGCACAATGGAAGAACGACTCAATGTGGGAACCATGGGAGGAAGACGATTTACAGGATGTGGTGCCTGAACGCCATAATGCTATCTTCACTTATGTTGATGACTTCCTTGTCATCGAATTGGTTCCATGCCTTTATGTGCACATGAGTTATTTGTTGTTCCAGCTGCAATACCCTCTACGTGCTAGTGCATTTGGTTATATCACGCCAATAGTGAGGTTAATTCCTTGTCACACTTCTTTTTTTTTTTTTTGTTTTCTGTGTTTATTCCTTTCTGTTCGTTCTTTCTTTTGTTTTACTTAATTTCTTCCTTTTTGGTGTTCTTTTGTTTTCCTTTGTCAGGATTTTCACTATGAATTAAATGTTACCATCGTTGTTCCTTCCGCATCAACTATTCCATGGATTTGGACAATACATACAGTCCCCGGGTACTCTGCCGCAAGAGGAAAGTCTATTGAAAAATTACACTCCGTTATCTCTGTCTCCATCCAAATCACCTCTTGCTTGTGCAATCAATTCCTCAGAGATTTCAGACTCACTCGATGAGATCCTTACTGCTTTCCGACTATTCTGGGAAAGGGAATCATCAAGTTTGGAATCCACACTCGAAGATGTGGCGAAAAAAGAAGCAACTGCGGAAGATGGAATATTCATGTTTGAAGATTAATGCTTCACTTCAACTGCGTTTTGTCATTTGGTCTTTCTTTTATCATTTGAAGTGTAATGCTGGACAAAGGATTGTTAGTTTTACTTTCATTTGAAGTACCATGGTTGCGGGCAACAATTTTGCAAAAACGGATGCTATTACAAAGTTAAATTTATAAATTTACAATTTTGTATTACCTTGTTGATGATGATCTTTTTCTGGCTTGCATGCCCTGTAATTGAACTGCTGTTATGCTATTCTGTATGTCTAGATCAATTTCTGTTAGTTGGGGGTACACAATTGTTCTATGTAAAATTTTTTGATGATTTTCATGTTCGATCGATCGAACAACCCTCGATCGATCGATCGAAAACGTCCAATCCTCAAGCGCTTGAAAAATTCTCAATCGATCAAACTTTCGATCGATCGAGAATTTTTGATCGTTCGAGCCTTGTATTTAGATGAGGCGTCTCCAGCACACCCCTTCAGTTTCTCTCATTCTCTCTTACTCTCAAGCACTTGAGCACAGAGAGAGAACTCGGGGCTATTGTTGTCCCCTTGATCACACACACTAATTGAAGAAGCTAAGCATCCCCAAAGCCATCATCATCATCTCGTTCCTCTCCTCTGCGACTACCGAGGTAAGGATCCTCTGATCCCCCTATTCCATTTTTTTAGTTAAAACCTCAAGGGGGTGCTCCTCATTGGTCCTAAGACCTATTTGTAATCTTAGAAATCTTAGGTCTTGTTTGTTTTCTTTTATTCGAGTTTCTGTCATTTTTTCTGCATCTCGCTGTGCTCGATCGATCGAGCTGGTTTTGAGCGATCGAAGGTTGCAATTTTTCGATCGATCAAAAACTGTTCGATCGATCGAACTGATGCAGTGGCAGTTTCTTTATTTGGTCCTTTTACTCTTGCTTTCGCTAATCTTTTCTTTTCATTTTTAATTTCATGGCTTTCGCTGTGAATCCTATCATGGGATACCACAAATCTAAACCCCTTGACCTCGCTATTCCTAACCCGGTACCTGATCATGGATTTAGAAATGAGGAGGAACGAGTGTGGTACACCCGATACTTCCAGACGCGGAAAGTGATGTTAGAGTGCCCACTTGAGGCCGTATGGCTTTCTGCCCATTGGTTTCTTGCTCGCATCCGTGCCATGCCGAGCTGGTTTGAGATGTTGACACAGTCTAAGAAAATTAACATCAATTGGGTGCGGGAAGCGTGTGCGACCATGATTAAGGACCCTGTGGCCCCGTTCACTTACCGATCATTCTTCCGAGGTCGCGAGATCATTTTCAGCCCGGCTACTGTGGCCACTGCTTTGGGTATACCAGAGACCCCCGACCACTTTTACCCGCACATACCTGGTACACCAAAGATTATACCCTCTGTCATTATCCAGGAAATTACCAGCGGTGCAGTTCAGATCTGGAATGGCATCTCTCTGATTGAGGATAGAATTCTGACCGAGCAGTATCATCTCCTTCACCTGGCGCTTGCCAATTGCATTCTGATGACTTCATATCACGAAAAGGTGGCGCCGTGGTATGCTCGGGTTCTGTATGCCATTGGGATGGGGCTGCGTGTCTGCCTGCCCCGACTCTATATCGACTTCCTTATCCAGCCCATGTGGTACATTGCCGCCAAGCGTCATCTGAAGGGCGCTTGGCCTATCCATCGGGTGATTGAGCAGGCTGGATTGCTCCCATTGGCCACTGACACGCTTTTACAGGCCTCGAGTTAGTTTGGAGAGACAGTAGCACGCCATTCTGATGCGCAAAAAAAGAAAAAGTTGAAAGGTAAGGCAAAGGTTGGAGTGAAGAGGAAGAGCAGGGTAGGCACCGACACAGAGGGTGCAGCTTCTGGGATGCCTACCGAGGCTGAGGAGCTAGATTCAGATGATGAGGACCCCGTTGCTTCTGTTGAGCAGTTCGAGTTGAGACAGCGGTCTCAGGCTCAGGCCCATGGAAAGTCATCTTCCGTATCCCTCCAGACTCTCCACTCATTGCTTATTGAGGAGAGGGAGGCGCGAATACGACTCGAGGGCAAGATGGATCAGATGATGACCTTATTGGAGGCAATCTTGATATGGATCGGGGTTGACTAGTCTATTCACACCGCTCTACACCCACCTACTGCTCCTTCTGCACTGCTTACCACAGATCCATCTTCTTCTACACCGCCCACAACTGATCCATCTACTTCTGATCCAACTGCTCAATCTACATCCACTACTCCGCCTACTATTTCTGTTACTCTACCTCCACTGCCTACTGACCCTTATGCCCCATCATCATCATCATCATCATCATCTGCACCACCTCCAGTCGTGGCTGACCCATCCTTCTCTACATCAGCTGTCCCGATTGTGAGTGACCCGGCGACGGCTACTATTGTTGCTGAGGGTAGAGATGAGGATGCTCCTGCTGCACCGATCGTGATTTTATCCGATTTTGGTGACGAGTAGATTATGTCTAGGGAGAGTGGGAGTTTTATTGTATTTTGTTTATTACTATTTATCTCTCTTCTCTCTTAGTTCTTTTGGGTTGTTTGGTTATGATTGGACAGTTAGATCTTTTGGACATTTTATCACTGTTCTGTACTTATATTGTTCTATCATTCCGGTGATTGGGTGCTTGTTTTACATATGGACATTGCTTTAGCAGTACCTATTATTTCATTTGATCTTGGCTACTTGGAGTTTGTTTGTCTTTACAGATTGCTATGCTTGCGGTGGTTGTTTTGCGTTATCACGTGATATCTCTCTGTTTATTTTGAAAATCAACTTTTGAGGACATCGTAATTTTCAGTTGGGGGTGGGATGTAGACAGATAATCACCTGTATATGTTTATACTTAGCAATCTGGATAACTTTATTGCTCACATCATACAAATCTTGATTTGAATTGGATTAAATTTCAGGTAAGAAAAAAAGGGATTTTTGAACTTAATTAGTAGAACAACTTTGAATTTTCACTTTTTTAGCTATTGTCAAGCAATGATACATTCATATTAATCTCATCCTTTTATGGATTAAGTGCACACATTTTTCTAGTTCCACTAAGATGATTGCATTTGTTGACCTTTCATGTATCCAATATCCAATTGCATTAGTTGGTAGCTATGTTGAAAACCTAAAAATGAGTTAATAAGACTATTGTGCTGAAAGAACGAGTAGTAGAAACTATTCAACCCTTAGTGTGTTTTCGATCCATTCTTTTTTTTTTCTGAGGGAATTTTCACATAAAATTCAAATTGTTTTTCTTGATTACGTATATTATATTCGTTGCACTAGTCTGAGTTAAATTTTTGATTTTTGGTTATTAAAGGAGAACGTTCAGGATCTACCAACCAAACTCAACAAACATTAAAGTGTTAAAGCTAAGAAATTAAGAAAATAAATTAAGCCATCGTTACACATTTCCTACCACTATCCATATCCCTTCACCTATAGAAACCATTCCGTTTCAAAACCCCACACTGATTGAATAATAATGCCTTACCCATTTTTGAAATACAAACCGCTAATCCTTCACCTTGACTCTAAATGACCTCATTGCGCATCCAATAATAAAAAAATGTCAAAGTATATAATTGGAGGAGAGTAGTTATGGGAAGTTTTTGCAATGTAACAGGTTAAAAAAAATGAATGAAGAAAAAACAGAAATGAAAAGAAGGAAAAAGGGAGAATATGAAAGGATGACAGTTGGTTGGAAATGTGAGAAGAATAAAGTAGGAGTAAAATAAGATGATAAGCTCTATCATATGCTAAGATGCGCAATCTTTCCATTCATCATCTGTATTTTCTACATAAAATTCGAAATTCTAAAGCCTTAATGAATCTTAACGACTTAGTTTGAATATGAATGTGTGAGTTGAGTTATCCACGGTAGTTCGCTCCTCTAGTAAGTAGCATCCTATTAATGAGACTATACACTCTAAATGTCCGTCGTTTGTAGAGTCGAGTATGAAACCATTAGTATCCAAAAAATTTCACTCTTATCAAAGCTTTCATACCACGTGCGATCATTATTAAGCCAGTTTCTGTGAGACGTTCATTTTTTAGTGTAAACCCATGTGAGAATTGAGTTGAAAATACAAATTCTGCAAGTATAATAGTCTAAAATAACTCTAAATACGGTTAGATTCATAGCTGTTAACTTCACACACACGGATACATGATTGTGATGCATTTGTTTTATCTATCTTGGTGACATGAGGAGTATGTGGGTTTCTTTCATGGTTTGCTTGAGGTTAATATATTCTTGTAGAGCTAAATTAACAGTTGAATGAATGAGAATGTTTTAAAGTTTTCCTATGTCCTTTTGAACTCAAAATTGAGAATTTTGTGGATAGTTTCACTGTAAACCCTCACGAGACAACACTCGTCCACTAGGGGGAACCTATGGGTTTAATAGCTTGTTGCATTCGCTAAATGCAACCGCGATTCCTGTGAAAGTGAGTTAGGTAGTTTCTCTTTCTATTTAGATTAGTTGCTTTAGTTTAATTTATTTATTTTAGCCATTGTAGTAATAGTTTAGCTTGTTTTTATTTTTCGCTTTATTGCTAGGGACTAGTAAGTCGCTAGTTTGGGGTTGTGATAAGCGAGGGTATTTGTAAAATACAACCGCGCTAAAAGAAGAAAATACACTGATTTTGTTTATAATTCCTTTATATATCTGCAATTTGGATTACAATGTCAGCTTTTACATAATATGATTAATCTATGATAAGTTGTATTGTTTTAGCTATAATTTGTGTAGATCACTGCCTACTGTGTGAAAAATCGAATAAGCAGGATAAAAAGGATGCTTGATTCTAAGGAAAACAACTCAACCATGGAAAGTGAGTCTCAAGCGATCGAAGCTCCCTCAAGCGAACGAGAGTTCGATCGATCGAGTAGAGTTCAAGCGATCGAGTGACGTTCGATCGATCGAACATTGCTTTTATCAGAACTTACGCGCACGCAGCAAAGAGGGAGTTTTCAACCCTAGTTTTAGGTTTTAGTATTTATATGCATTTTAATTACGTCCCAGGGGACGCCCACTTTAGTTTTCAACAGTTTAGAGAGTAGAGAGCTTTGTTCCTAATTTTCTTGTAGGATTTTAAAGGATTATCATTGTTTGGCTTGGATTATCCTAAGTTTAAGTAAAGTTCTTCATTCCAAGTTATATATCATAGTTCTATTTACTATGTACTTGAAGTTTATTGTAGTTTAATATGTAAGATCGTAGTGTTGCATGATAGTTAGTGTTAAACCATTAGTTTTTCATAATTCTAAAATCACAACCAAACAAGACTTTAATGAATATTTACATTAAAAATGAATATATGACACTCCAGACTATGTCTGAGTAGTCTCTAGGTTAGGAGATCACGATGAAACCGTGATCTGAAGCCTCTGCCATGCAGTAGAATAATTCCTGTGTTCGATCGATCGAAGTTGTTTCGATCGATCAGACCAGAACACAGCCAAGCGATCGAAGTCTTTTGGATCGATTGAGAGATGAAGATGTTCGATCGATCGAAAGCGCGTCGATCGATCGAACTCTC
This sequence comes from Hydrangea macrophylla, assembly GCA_033977485.1. NCBI lineage: Eukaryota > Viridiplantae > Streptophyta > Magnoliopsida > Cornales > Hydrangeaceae > Hydrangea > Hydrangea macrophylla. Next base: position 40,983,587 of record CM066990.1, read on the forward strand.
TGATTCTTGAGTAGTCTTTTTGCAGTATTCCAAGACTTTCTGCTTTTGAGATTTGTTATCAAACTGTCCCCGAATGCTCAGTTTGTCAAAACAGTTTCATTACTTTAAGCTTTAAGGCATTTTTCTTCAATATCTTCTGCAAAACCACCTTCAATGCTAACACCATTGTAGGTGCAAGTCTTAACTATTATTTTAAACTGCTTTCACGTGTTTGAAATTAACTGTGATGATATAGCCTCGGTCATGAAAGGGTTATGGATTCTTTATTTTAAGAGAAATACCGAATACTGTAGAAGATGTGCTCCATTGAGCTTCAATGTAATTGCATGGTAGATGGCTAGGACGCGGTGGATTCGTGTAATCCCAACATTCCCTTTTATTAAGTAAAAACCCGTTTTAAAATATCGCTTTAGTTAATTAGTTAATCACTAGTTTAATTTAATTTAGTTGTTTTATTTTTTAGTAGTCACTTCGTGGAACTTTGTGTTCTACAACCTTTCGAATATTAATTTTTATTTTATTTTAATTTTTTTTAGATTAATCTAAGTATTTAGTTATTAACTTGCCCTGTGGGATCGACCTGGTCTTAACCAGATTACTACTTGCACGATTACCTACACTTGGATATTGCACACAAGCGCACACAGATTATTTTCGTGTCAATTATGAACTTGAAATATAACTCGGATAGCTTTCTAGCGATGCTTTGACTACAATTCTCACGTTGTTAATCACACTCTAAAACAAAATCTCTTGAAAACATGTGTAATCACTTGAATATATGCGAAGAAGATTAGTATTTATAAAGCAAATGAATCTCGCATATGACGCAGAATAACGTATGACACGACAGAAAAATAGTCTCACGAATAGATATTGATCGTCAAGTAAATATCATCAGTACCATGCTTTGAATCCATTTCGTATCAGTTCCATATTCAAATCACATTTTTCCAAGATCAAGTAGGACTTTACAAAGGTTATAATGTCGGTCACGGGTTATGGCTATGAAAAGAAGGGTAAAAGGATTCAAAACATCCGTAAGTAGCTAGAATGGTCGTACGTGTAACATTAGGGCATTTAATACAACGACTACTTATTTATTTTACTACTACTTAATTTTTTTTTCCAATCTCTTTTTTTTTTCTTTTTTTTTTTTCGAACATCTACTTTTCCTTTGTATAACTTTTCTTTTTTTTTTTTACTACTCAATATTCTACTTTCTATTAGTCGTTTATTAGCCCATTTTCTTATGAAAAACTATTCTTCAACTACCTTTGGACATGGGAATTCTTTCGAACGTCCAAACTTCTTTGCTAAACAACACCATGTGAATTTCAAAGTTCTGACATTGAAAATGGTACCTTTGGTCTTTCGTCTTGTTCAATGCTGGGATTAATTTGATGATCTGCGAGCTCTTTTTTGGGACCTTCTTTGTGGTGGAACCATGTTTTGAATTCCTCGTTCTGGACAATCTTTGTGCATACGTCCAGTCTTTCCACGATTGAAGCACTGCGGCTATCAACTTGTGGGCTGTCTTGGTGCTTTGCATTCTTTGGAGTGATGTCCAGATATTCCACAGCCGTCGCAGATATCACGTTGCTTTGGATTTGTCTCAACGGCAGTCTGATTAACTTTTCTTTCATCATTTCTTCTGCCTCTTTGATCGGCCAGATTCTTACCTCTCAGCTTCTTGATGCGATGGTTGAGAAGTCTAGTTGGTCTCACGATTATCTTTTATAACTTGTAGGGGTCGTGAATGTATCCCTCAGCATGTTAGTACGAAGAACGTTGTAGATTAGCGTATCCACTCAAAAAGAGTTGTGATCTACTACACCGTTGGTGATAATGTACGCGAGTTGGTGGGTAATTCAATCGTAAATACTCCAATGTGTCGCAATGATAGCTTCCTTTCTTTTGGTCTAATAGCACGTTACCTCGAGCGATCGATATATTAATGGTACTTTATCTTCGACTTCAAACTGTAGCTTCTTCCTTCATTTTTGATCTTTCTGATGATGATGATTGACATGGCCTTCTATATAGAACCTCGAGTGACGTCATGCCTATGCTTAACTTTGTCGTAGTTGGTGAACATTTTGATCAGCGACGAGTGGGTTCTCTAGTATTTTTGTTCCAGATGCGCCACAAGCTTTTATAATTGATGGTGTAAACTTTTCCATGTGTCTCTGATGTTGTTGATGATGTGAGCTGGTAAGACGTCTTCTGTCGTTAGGTTAGCTCGCCTGGTTTGACCGTTAGTCTAAAGGTGGGATACGATGCTCGTTGTATACTTATAGTTACTAACTGCCGATTTGTTGTACCTCTACAATAATATATATATCGGAACACTAATCATTACAATAATACTAGATACACAAAACTAGATTCATTAATAAGTTAACATTTTGCATAATCGATTGCATAGGTTGTATCAACTCCCCTTCTTCTTCCAAGTTCATCAACAGATCTTGATTGATGTTCTTCATTGCCTCGCAATCCTTGTGAATGTGGTCCATTCCACCACATTTGTAACATCGCGATCCATGTCCTCCAATTTGTTTCGGTGTTGGGCATTCGTCGAAGTGATGTCTGCGATTTCTGCAGTTGAAACAACGTTGGCATGTTTTGCGTTGGACTGATGCTATTGTTGTGTCAGACTTTCTCTTGTTCCTTATGTGTTCTTTCAGTCTTCGTTGTGCCTCTTTGCCTAATCCATCTATATTAGGGATGGTGGAATTGAGCTGGGCTTGTCTGAGTTGCATGTGCTCTGTAGCGTCCATCTCGAGTGCTTTGCAGTCCTTGCTCAAATGTCCTCTCTTGCGACAGCTGTAGTAGATAACGTTTCGTTGGTTACAAGTCTTGGGAGCTTGACATTCCTTGGCCAGACATCCAGGGTTTCCACAGTTGAAACAAATGCCATGATCGTTGTTCGTCATTTCGAGTTATCCTTGTAGTAGGGTTGACCTTGGTAGTGTAGCAGGTTGTGGCTTGAGTGGTCTCTAAGCGATTATGAATTGTCGATATGGAGGTGTCTAAACAACTCATCTCCATAGTCACTTGTGCTAGTGTTGTCCGCGGTCTTCCATAAGTCTTGTATTAGTCTTCCAAATATACCAGTGGGATCGATCTCCTTAGGTATTATGTTGTTTAGCCTTCTGGACTGGTCCTCAGTTGTTTGAGATGATTCATCCATTGCAGAGATCGAGAAGATTCTTGCGTTCCCACATAAGAGTTCTTGTCTATAAGGTTTCTATCATACCTTATGCAAAGCAATCATAACCTGTTATATTTCACATTATGGTTATCATTATAATCCTAGTAGCTAGAATACGATGATTGAAACGATTGAACAGATCGACCCAAAATGAAGCCGAGTCCGAAAAGGCAGATGAATCCTCATAGATAGAAGTATAATAGTAGAATGATGTTATCCATTCAAGAATAAAATATAAATCTAACAATAATAGGATGACCGATTACTATAGAAGTAATCGTAGTATCTCAAGATTTGTAGGAAATGAAAGTATCTGATGGCATATGGCCTTGAACGAATGAAATAAGAATTAGGTATTTCATAAGCAAAATAGTCCAAACGAAACCCTACTGATAAAGAATAAGGTAGCAACTAAGAGAGACAATAAGAGGTCAAGATGTATAGAGAGTACAACGTTTTTGAGTTCCTAACAAGAACAAGAACAGAGAACTCATTTAGAATTATTTCAAATGAAATGAACTTGTAAGAATTTGTTCAAGGGATAATAAGTCAAAAAGAATAACTTTGCAGTATTAGTAATCAAATTTATTTAGAATAATCTCAAAGACAATGAACTTTCAAGATTTCAGTTCAAAGAATAATAAGTCAAAAGAATGACTTTCCAGTACTAGTGATAGAACTTGTTCTCAAAAGAATTTGTCAAAAAATCGAATGATCAAGGTACATACTCAAGAATTGTTAACTGGGGAATTTCTAAAAATTCAAGGAAATGAATTACTTATCAAGGAGTGTATCACAATAATTATTGACGGTAATCGGTGCCACTTTACATTATATGTAGATGCCATTTTCAGAAGAAATGGCCATTAGAATAGAAGGCATTGATTTTCTCAAAAGGAGTGCAATGAGCAGAAAGGATATAACTGCTTACTATGGTACTCCCTTACCATATCTAAGGTAAAGTTTGCCTCTCTTATTATCTATTACGGGCCCTCTAAGAACTCCTCCTCAGGGTCCTCCTCCTCCTCCTCGATGTCAGCTGGATCTACTTCATGGTTCTGCTCAGGCATCAATATCATCTTGTTCCCGTTAACTGCTGGTGCTGGATGGTCGTGTACATCATCCCCTGCTCTCTGAAGATCGTCTGCTGGGTCAACCTCCTCGATCGACTCGTCGTCGCTACTTGTCGGATCGTCCTTAATTGTCAGGTCATTATCGTCATCTGTGTCGTCACCATTAGATGGGTCGTCTGCTGAGTGGTCATTGCCTGCAGAATCCTCTCCACTCGCTATGTCGTCATCGCTATCTGTATCCATTGGATCTGAATCGGCATCTGGCTCTGGTATGGGCTCAGTGAGAATGGTGGTGCTAGTGCGGCCATGATAATCGGGAAGAGTACATCGTCATATAGTACCTCGTCCTGAGTCATGCTGATAAGCTCCTGGTGAATAAGTATGGTAGTGTCTGAAGCATGGATCGACTCGGGCTGAACTCGAACCGGATAATGCAATGTATCGATAAGCACAGCTATCCGTATGTCCTCCTCCAAGATATGCCTCGCCCTTTAGCAGATCCGCTGTTGATATAGTACAGGGTCGGCAGGCTGGATACGACCGTCGCGATTATAGTGACCTCCGAAATCATCATGAACGAAGCTCGACTCCATAGTCATGCAAGAGGAGCTAACTTATTGTCAGTGCTAATACGAGGTAAATCTTAGGCTCATAACTTAAGGTGTAGGACAATCAGTGAGCGCGTCTAAACCTAAAGCTCTGATACCAAAAATCCCTATCACGCCCTAAAGTACCAAAAATAGGGAAAAATAAATTTCCTTTATGGGTTCGTAGACACGTGACTGGTTGTGAATGTCACCTGATTGTCCAAAAATGCTTAAAACAATAATATAATACGGGAAAGTGACTAAGTTCAGTGGAAGCAAGAATCTAAACATTCAAGTCTTACATGATTAGTATATTATAGACTAAAAGATATCCAAAAGATAGATATTACAAGTTCAACTAAGCTATTAGATCATTAAACATATTAATAACAGAACTATGATAAAAGAAAAACTCCAAGATCTTCAGCTGGCGAAAGCATAGCCTTCCTCGTAGTAATCTTCACCAGCATAGTCTTTAGTAGTAAAATCTGTATCTTGATCATAGCCATCTCCGTCTGGACCTACAAAGGCTGGACGTAGAAGGTCCAGCGGCATGAAAAGCCATTAGCGGTTAAGCTAAGTGAGGGTTCCCTTAAGGTTACCACCACCAAGGTAAGTTATTCATCATCTCTTCTTATTTCTCGAAACCATATCTCGTTCATCATTTCTTATTCTCGATACTATGTCTCGTTCATCTTTTTTTATTCTCAAAACCATGTCTTATTTAAACCCAATCATTTCCTTTGAAACTTAACCCAGAACTGAACTGACCAATGACATTGACTGAAAGAAGACTTAACTCCAAACACATTTACTGGTCAAGAAAGAACAACACTCAACAATGAATAGTTAACTGTCGCCCAACTGGCACTCAAACTGTCGCCCAAATGGCATTCAAACTATCACCGAACTAGCATTCAAACTGTCGCCCAAATGGCATAAGTGTGCGGTACATTAACAATCTCTTAGTCGAACACGTCATGCCAATCCTCAGGTCTCCAGCAAGTTATTGAACACGTCATGCCGATCCTCAGACCAAGGGTACGGGAAATTAATAATCACTTAGACGAACACGTCATGCCGATCCTCAGGTCACCCGTACATAACCGAACACGTCATGCCGATCCTCAGTCCAAGGGTGTGGAAAACTAATTAACTACTTGACCAAACACATCATGACAATCCTCAGGTCATCCGCACTTGACCGAACACGTCTGTGGACACCGGGCTTCCGCCGCTTTGTCGTTGGGTTTTGAGGATTGTTTGAAATTGATCAAAGAAAGAAAATGGTCTGTTGAAAGCAGATACAGAGTCGCCACTTGGTTTTTAAGGAACCAAGAAACCTAATTTTGACTCACCCAAATGGATGAAGGGCACCGGCCCTTCATAACCAAAGAACTTGGTTCGGGGTTTTGGTACGAGAGAGGAAGGAGCCTTTGTCGCGACTAAAACACCCTCAACTCGCCCCGTCTTTCGACGGGCCTCAATTAGCATCCAAATAATCATCTTATACTATGTACGGTTCTGCAATTAATACTATGATAGTATATTACATCACATAAGAAACTTGAAATGGAAGATCTAAAGATAAAATATCATTCATAAGATCTAAGTCAAATATCATGCAATGTAAAGTGAAAGATCACACAAATAAACCTAAGAAAAATCGTCTAATCATATATCAAATAATAAAGTTTCTCTAATCTAAAGGGGACATGAATGGTTCTTGAAACAAATAATCAAAGAATCAAAGTATGCTTAGCAAGCTAGAATGATGCATGTTAATTTTGAGAAAAGAAGATTTCTCAATCCCCGGGACGGATGAGAAAGGACGATTAGATCGAGGGGAAGCATGAACGTGTGATCAAATTCATTTCCTTATAATCTTCTTAGACTAGGAGTTACAAAAACCCCAAATCTTGCATGAATGCAATGTATGTATCTAGAATGTGCCAAGGTTGTAGTGTGCTTTGTGTTCATGGATTCCTAGAATGACTTAGAAGTCTAGATTGTGTATGAATGAATGAATGAGATCATCATGGGATATGTACATATGTAGTATGAACTACTTCCTAAGACATGAGCTAATTGGAGTGCATATGAGCATCAAATCAAAGAATGAAAGTTGAAATGTGCTTGCTGTGAATAGTGGACAGAACAGTAGCATGATATTTTGGAATTTGAAAAGAGGGGTTAGAAATGTTTTTAATGCATGAAGTTTTATGGAGATCTTCCTTATTGTGTCTAGAACACAACCCAAAAGGCCAATCTCGAATAGCTATCACAGATTGAGAGAAATAATATAAACAATTGAGGTCACTCAGAAACAGAGTCCGTACCGTCGACTGAAATGTTGAAAAATGTTAGCAAATGAAAACTAATGATCTAGAGGCCCATTTTATACAAAAAGTTCCCTAAGACATTGAAGTTCAAGGGAAAAATAAGTTAGGACCACTCGTTTTGGAAACTTTTTCTGAAAAGGAGGTTGGAAGTGGACCTAGCTGCTGTGACAGCAAAAACAGAATGTCTAGAGAAAATATTTGGATCCAAATGGACCATTTTCAAGTATTTCCAAGTCAAACCAAAAATCATGGGTGTTCTCTAATGAGTTAGGAAGATGTTCCAAGTGGTCTTACATTCATACATTGAGTATTGAACTCAAAATAATTCCTTGAAGTTAAATGACTCACTGTTTTGAGGGTTTTGAGAAAAATAAGGTTTATTTCTTGAAATCAAAATGAGGGGTTTAAGAGGGGGTTTTGAAATGAGGGTTTTGAAAGTATACTTCCAGACCTTGGATGAATATTCTAACCACTTGGAATATCAATCCCTAACTTATTTCAAGAACTTCCCAAGTATTTGCAAACCATGGTTTTATTTGGAAACCAAACTCAAGAATCTATGGGAGTATGATACATGAGAGGATAGATGATACATGATATGATATTGCATGATAAAAGTGGTAAAGAACATGTTCATGGGATATGAGTTCATCTAGATACAAGAGAGTGTTGCATTAAAATGTGAAAGTCAAAAAAGTGAAATGCTGTGAATAGTAGACAGACTGTATGCATCACTTTATAACATTATAATGGGAGGTCAAAAATACCTAGGAAAATGTGGGAAAAATCGAAGATCATCCTTATTGTGTCTAGAAAATAACCCAAAAAGCCAAACATCAATAGCTATCACAGATTAAAAGAAATAAATCAGAATGTACACATGACTCAGAAACAAAAGCTGCACTGTTGACTGATTTTGTATGATTTTTCATAAATCAAAGAAAGGGTTTATGATAACCCATTATATACCAAAAGTTTCCTAAGACACCCAAATTTCATAAAAAAACATAGAAAAGATATATGTACAGTGACGAAAATATCCAGAATAAGTGCAAGAAGTTTGGTGAACATTCTGTGAGAATAGAGGCAGATTATGAATATGAACTTCTCACATCCAAAACAAATACTTTCATATCTCTATAATTGATGGGAAATATCAGAGACAAACTATGATGTCTTAGGAAGATTTTCCAAGTGGTTTCATCATCATAACTCAAGTATTTAATTCAAAACAAATCTTTGAATCTAAACAGCTCACTGTTTTGGATCATTCTTGAAGAAAATGGATTTGGGTTTTGAAATAGAGTTTGAGTTCTTGATTGGGGGTTTTGAAATAGATGTTCAAAGCATGAACTTAAACTCTTGAGATGACCATGTGACCACTTAGAACCTCATCCACCCTTGAATCATTGAATAACTCCCAATATTATTTGCACAAACATAGTTTTGTTTGAGAATATGACTTCAAGAATACATATGAATGTATTGAAGGTAGAATCATCATCCATCAAACATGTCTTTGAGGTCAAGAGCTACTATCCATAAGGATTCACTCTCCTCAAACAACATGTCATCTAGATGATGATGAATAACTAAATAATCAAAGAAAAGTTAAAAAGAAATGAGGTTAAGAGAGAGATGAACATCAAAGTAAACAAGCATTCAAATAGTAATCAATAGTTGATAATCATTGAGATATTGGACTTGTAGCTTGGTGTTTCACTCATATATGGTGACATTTGGACATGGAAGTAGCTTCATATCTCATGAATACTCAAGAATGGTGGTGAAAGAAATATTTGGATGATGGAAGTTTTGATAGCAAACTCAAAGAAAACTCACTTTGATGGGGAAAATAGAAGAAGAAGACTACTTCTTCTCTTTCTCTCTCTATATTTCTCTAGAGTTTCTTCCTAAGCTCTCTCTAAGCTTCCATGTCTCTCCCCTAAATGGAAGTAAATGGCTTTTTTATAGGCAAAGGAGGGGTGGTAAATGGAGTTTTAAAAAGTTTAAAATGGTCTCCCATTGGTCCAAAATAAGCTGGGAACCAAAACTACGTCGTTTTGATTTTTAATATATCAAATTGGACCCCCAAAATAAATTACAAAAATTCACTGTTCTGGAGGGGAGTGCCGCGGCGGCACTGGGCCAGTGCCGCGGCGGCACTGCTCCTCCCTTCGTCCAGATAATGCTGTTTAGGCCCCCAGAGGTTCCAGTATTCGTGAAAAGGCCCTATTTCGTCCGAAATTCACAGAAAATGCATACGAACTCCAAATTACGGTTGTGATATACCGTTGGAAAGGTAATGGAGTCTACTTTACATAAAAAATAGTTCGGGGATAGGTCACTTTGAAAAGTTTTGTGGTATTCGCGATAAAAGCCGATTTGATCGCCTTTTCGCCTTTGGAAATTCATAATAAATTCGTTTTAATTCCAGAAACGATGTGCGATATACCTTTGGAAAGCTATTGACCTCTAGTATCCATGAAAAATATTTGAAAATTGTTTCGGCACCACGGTTCCAAAGTCAAATTCTGGTCAAACCTGGGATTCCCGGGAAGTTCTGGAAACCTCCGGGAGTTCCCGGGAGCTGATGTTTTCGCTCGATTTTCTTTCGGAACTTGTTTTAACACTTTTTCATGATTTAAAAATGATTCTGGTGAATTCGGATGACTTTGGTCAGACTTTCAAACTTGGTCAAACCCTAGTCAAACCTGGTCAAACCCTAGTCAACGGGGACTTTTCGGGAACTTCCGGGACTTCCGGGGGTCTCTGGGAGCCGACGATTTCATCCGATTTTTCTTTTAAAACTCATTTGAATACTTTTCTTACGACGTAGCATGTTTCCAGAACTTTGGGACCAAATCTGGGAGTTTTATGGCTTTCAGGGGCATTTTGGTCATTCTGAGCATTTTGAGAAATAGAACCAACTTCCAAGAGTCCTTTTGAGTCCTTTTTCGATCATTGTGAACCACCAAGCTATGGGTCTCCTAAATCTGATAGCCGACAAAATGGGGTGTCTACAGTTTGCCCCTCTTTGGCATGAACTTGCGAGGCAACGCATGTCTCAAGCGAGTGCCAAAGCTTTGAAGAGACATGACTTTTTGGAGGCTATAGATTTAGGATAAAAAGCGTTGCAAAAGATGCAAGGATGCTGAGGTTTGTGTTGGTCGTGCTCCGCGCGAGCTGCCTACGAATCCCAAGGGGAATCAGACCAGGACGTAGTTCAGGGCACAAAGGAATAAATCACACATACACATACACAACAATCAGGCGGATGCTATGCTATATGAGGATGATATGTAATGTGTGGACGTGATATGATTTCGTACATGAGTCCTATCATGCCTAGCGTTCTGATCCTAGTATGAGCAGGTGCCGTAGGGTGTGCCACTCCGACTGGGCTGGTGTGGTGCTAGTGTTCGTGACTGTGATGTAGTGGATGACTCGGATGAGGACATCAAGGTTTAGGAGACTCAGGGTCTAGGGGCAAACCTCTGGAACTTGGGAAGTGTGTGTTGTAAATGAGTGAGATGGATCAGGTGCGCGTTGTCTAAAAAGACAACAGCTAAAGGTGACCGAGGGGTATTGTGATGAAAAGGGATAGATGAGGAAACTCATGATAGACGGGAGACACGGAGCCATGGAAGGACTGTGCTTCATGTGGGCGATGCCCTGATTGTTCCTGATGGCTGATTTTCGGGAGTTGGTTCCTCTTCTGCTACTTTCTGTTGGGGGTAGTGGGAATTAGTATCTTTCGGTTCCTGTCCTCGAGGGGTGACGCGGGGTTCTCGGAGAATCTCTTGATCGGGGAACCAGGACCCATCTCTGAATCTCTCACGGCTGATCAAATCTTTTGGCGCTCAATCCAAGAGGGCCGGTCGGGGCCTCCGGGAGCTGGTATCTTTCTGTTTCTGTCCTCGGAGGATGATGTAGGGTTCTCGGAGAATCTCTTGATCGGGGAACCAGGACCCATCTCTGAATCTCTCACGGCTGATCAAATCTTTTGGCGCTCAATCCAAGAGGGACAGTCGGGGCCTCCGGGAGCTGGTATCTTTCTGTTTCTGTCCTCGGAGAATGATGTAGTGTTCTCGGAGAATCTCTTTTTCTTTGATCGGGGAACCAGGACCCATCTCTGAATCTCTCACGGCTGATCAAATCTTTCGGTGCTCAATTCAAGAGAGCCGGTCGGGGCCTCCGGGAGCTGGTATCTTTCTGTTTCTGTCCTCGGAGGATGATGTAGGGTTCTCGGAGAATCTCTTTTTCCTTGATCGGGGAACCAGGACCCATCTCTGAATCTCTCACGGCTGATCAAATCTTTCGGCGCTCAATCCAAGAGGGCCGGTCGGGGCCTCCAGGAGCTGGTATCTTTCTGTTTCTGTCCTCGGAGGATGATGTAGGGTTCTCGGAGAATCTCTTTTTCTTTGATCGGGGAACTAGGACCCATCTCTGAATCTCTCACGGCTGATCAAATCTTTTGGCGCTCAATCCAAGAGGGCCGGTCGGGGCCTCCGTGAGCTGGTATCTTTCTGTTTCTGTCCTCAGAGGATGATGTAGGGTTCTCGGAGAATCTCTTTTTCCTTGATTGGGGAACCAGGACCCATCTCTGAATCTCTCACGGCTGATCAAATCTTTCGGCGCTCAATCCTAGAGGGCCGGTCGGGGCCTCCGGGAGCTGGTATCTTTCTGTTTCTGTCCTCGGAGGATGATGTAGGGTTCTCGGAGAATCTCTTTTTCCTTGATCGGGGAACCAGGACCCATCTCTGAATCTCTCACGGCTGATCAAATCTTTCGGCGCTCAATTCAAGAGGGCCGGTCGGGGCCTACAGGAGCTGGTATCTTTCTGTTTCTGTCCTCGGAGGATGATGTAGGGTTCTCAGAGAATCTCTTTTTCTTTGATCGGGGAACTAGGACCCATCTCTGAATCTCTCACGGCTGATTAAATCTTTTGGCGCTCAATCCAAGAGGGCCGGTTGGGGCCTCCGTGAGCTGGTATCTTTCTGTTTCTGTCCTCAGAGGATGATGTAGGGTTCTCGGAGAATCTCTTTTTCCTTGATCGGGGAACCAGGACCCATCTCTGAATCTCTCACGGCTGATCAAATCTTTCGGCGCTCAATCCAAGAGGGCCGGTCAAGGCCTCCGGGAGCTGGTATCTTTCTGTTTCTGTCCTCGGAGGATGATTTAGGGTTCTTGGAGAATCTCTTTTTCCTTGACCTAGACCCAGGATCCATCTTTGAATCTCTCGTAGTTGGTCAGATTCTATAATGCTCAATCCAAAAGAGCCGGTTAGGGCCTTCGGGAGCTAAAGGATAATGTACTCTGCTAGGAAGAAGGATATACGTCCATTAAATAGGAGTAAAGGTATCATTCTATTTATGATGAGGGATACAGAGATGGTCCGCGGCAGTTAAGGTTTTGATTATTGAAAGAGGAGGGTGATCAACAATCACTCATGGACTTATGATGAAAGAAGGTCATCAACGGCCACTCATGGACTTATGTTGCATGAAGATAGATGAAAGATCAACAGCCACTCATGGACTTATGTCGCATGAACGAAGATGAGCAACAGCCACTCATGGACTTATGTTGCTAGGAGAAAGATGAAAGATCAACAGCCACTCATGGACTTATGTTGCTAGGAGAAAGGAAGATCATCAACAACCACTCATGGACTTATGTTGCATGAAGAAAGATGAAAGATCAACAGCCACTCATGGACTTATGTTGTTAGGAGAAAGGAAGATCATCAACATCCACTCATGGACTTATGTTGCATGAAGAAAGATGAAAGATCAACAGCCACTCATGGACTTATGTTGCTAGGAGAAAGGAAGATCATCAACAGCCACTCATGGACTTATGTTACATGAACGAAGATGAGTAACTTTTGATGGTTTGGAAAGGGATGGAATCTTCCCCAAGTTTTGACGCTTCTCATGCTGACGCCTTGACCGGTGCAGTAATGGTGTTTGGTACTCCTGCTTATATTGGCATGCTCTTTATAACTTGATTTGAAAATTTTATTAGTCACTGTTGATTTACACATTTGAGACTACAACAGACTCAAAAACTTGACAGACATTGACGCACGAGGACGACACATTTGACACTAAAATGAAACAAGGTCGACTTGCCAAAACTTAATGTGCTTTTGTCATAAATGATGTATCATTTCTCTTTTGTGTTTACTTCTCTCCTTAACGTGGCATCACTTTGATGGTGAATCTTATTTTTGAAAATTCCTCCCTACTGATCTAATCAATTTCTTTGCTTCTCTCAAGATGTGCTTTGAATTAGTGCCTTAGCTTATGGAATGAAAGACGCTCCATTTCCATCTGTTCAAGACAATGTTTGTGACTTGAAGGCTTACCATTGGTGTATAGGGATCGGGTGGCAAACGAAGTTTGCCCCTAGTTTGAAGGGCATGAAGTGGGATCGGTAGGCAAACGAGGTAAATGACCGAAGTTTGCCCCTAGTTTGGAGGAAAGTTCATTGGAGGTTTTGGGCAAACGAGGTAGGTGACCGAAGTTTGCCCCTTGTGTGAAGGGTAGATAGTAAAAGTCAGGCAAACGAGGCGGGTAGCCGAAGTTTGCCCCTAGTGTGGAAGGTGATTTTCTGGCTTGAGGCATGGACCGTGACTTTAATCTCTCAAATGCTCATAACTTTTGCCTAGGCACCAGTGAGGTGACCTAGCAAGCTCTTTTCTCTCTTTTGTTATTGCTCACTTTGAATTTAACTCTAATTTTTGCCTAGGCATCCTTTCAGATTTTCGACCTAGCGAGCCATCCTTCTTTTTTTCTTTTTTGAAAGTCTGCCTACGTACCCCCAAGTGGGGATCAGGTCCAACGTAGTTCAGGCATGGTTGGGAAGAAGCGGATTGATTTTTGGGTAGGTGGGGTGACCGAACCGATGCGGTTGCCTACGTATCCCTGAGTGGGAATCAGGTCGAGCGTAGTTCAAGGCAAGATCTTGAAAGAAATCGGTTTGATTATGATGGTGTCGACCGAACCGATGTGGTTGCCTACGTATCCCCGAGTGGGAATCAGGTCGAGCGTAGTTCAAGGCAAGGTCTTGAAGAAAATTGGTTGAGGGTTTTTCTAACCAATCGTCAAAGAAGTTCAAACTTAGGTCACTTGTGGTAGCCTTGAATAAGAAGATTCAGTTTCAGTCTCCCTTTATTTTCTTTTTTCTTTTTTCTTTTTTCTTTTTTTTTTTTTTTTTTTTTTGAGGATTGATCCTTTTCTCGTTCACCTAGCCAGTCGATTTTGTTTTTCATGTAGTTGATTCTTGCAAGATCTTTCAATCTCAATCTTAGAATTCTGAAATGTGCATGTCATCTCTCGGAATTTATTCGTGGTCATTCCGTGCCTTTTGAATTGTGATCTTGGCACATTCTTAAGATGTATCTTGAAGCGTATGATTCTCTCATTTGTTTCATCAAAATTTTCTCCAACATTTTGACTGGCTAGGGTCAGATTTTGGAAATCAACACCTTTTTCAGCTCTAACTTTTGCCTAGGTGCCCTTTCGGGTTTTCAACCTAGCGAGCTTTTTCTTTTCTTTTCTTTTCTTTTTTTTTTCTTTCTTTTTTTTAAAGTGGAGATGAAACTCACTGAAATGTTTGGCTACCATCAAGGGCTAAGTTTGCATTGCTTTCAATCGGACAGATTGTGCGGCTCCCAATTGGATTGTGCTTAAGGCTTCGAAATGGTGGGAAAGGGTGTTGGGCAAGCCCCAAGTCAGTTCCAAGCATGTATTTTTGAGATTTGAGCAAAAGCATCTTTAAATTCTTAAAGTAAGACTATTCAATTCTCAGCTCTTCTTCAGTGTCAGAGCAAAATTGACTTTGACCTTTCAGGATTTTCTGTTTGAGTTAAAAAAAAAGAAAACTATTTTTTTAGCATAGTAATATCCATGGTAATTTGAAAAGTGACACTTTAGTTCAGCGATTCATGCATCTATGACTAGGCACATCAGATTAGGCAAAATGAGACTTTATTCCATCAGTAGAGAAGGATTACAGACTCATTAACAACTTGATGACAGACAGACTTGACCACAAGAATAAACATACAACAGACTCGATCTGGTCTCAAATGGAATGTCACAGTGACTCACTTATTCTTTTTATTTTATTTTATTTTTCTAAAGAGCATCTTTATTTGGTTTTCTAGCAAGAGTCCCAAACACTGTCACTTCACTGGCACAGGTTCAACATTCATCGACCTCAGCGAAGAGGATCATTCGAATAGGTAAGCCAGGGGCTTAGGTGACACGGGGTTGAATGGGTGGTGGCTCAATGATGTTTTGGTCGATGAGGTCCTGGATATCATGGCGGAGACGTATGCACTGGTCAGTGTCATGGCCTGGGCCTTGGTGGTAGGCACATCGTTTGGACAGGTCACAGTTAGGTGGTGGGGGATCGGCACGAGGCTGAAGGAGTTGGAGGTGTCCCTTTTTTAGCAGACGGCCTAAGGCTATGGAGGGGGAGATATCTAGTTTGGCAAAGGTACGAGGTTGCTTTTTCTGGTAAGGGCAACTAGTGGTTTGGTTGGAGGATTGGTATGGCCGATGAGGGTATGCCATAGGTTGGCTGCGCAGGGCGTTGACATCCGGGGAGTGTCGGGAGTATTTAGGCCTCTTGGACTGGTGTTGGGGTTCATCATTCTTGAACTTTTCTTCTATGATGGCATCCTCAATTCTGGTCCCCATTTCAAGCAGTTCTTTGCTAATGCTCCGTTCCATCTTCTCAAATCGACTCACCCTTAAACTCAACTGCTCAACAGTGGTTTGTAGCTTGTTCACTTTCTCTTCCAGAGCTTTGTAGGCTATTGGTTGATCGATGATGGTCTGTGATAGCCCGTGATCACGATAATGAATTTGGGGAGGTACAACAGTGTTTTTACCCGGGGCTACTGACGACATCCTATTGACGCGTTTTCTTATCACACCCAAGTGTAGGTGATCGTACAAGTAATAAAGTTCTGGAAGTCCAGGTCGAACCCACAGGGAACGGAATAAAATTTTATAAAGTTAAGTATATAACTATTTTGTCACTAAAAAGAAAATAAATGATGAATTTTTTTTGGGGTTTTACTAAACTACTAATTTTTATATGTTTGCAATAAAAGTAATTAAAGCTATTTTTTTCTTAACAGTTTATGGTAAAGATTTTCACAGTGCAAAATAAATTAACTAATATACTAGTAAGAAAAGGAAGAAAAATATATAAAAGCTAAATTTTTGTAAGATAAACTTTTTAGATTTAATAATAGCAAAAGATGGAAATAATACAGATATTTAAGCAAAACTATTATAAAACAGGAAATATTAATTAACTAGAGGGAAATGATTTAAAGGAATTGGGAATATGCAAACCAACACAAGATCCCACAACTTTTGTGCATTTGAAAAGCATTTGGCATTTAAGACCGCAGAGTCATTCTTTATTTAAAAATAAACTTTCACTAGTCAGGGTCATATCAAGTGTGTCAGGTTTGATATGAAACGACATCGTTTGGTTTAAAGAAAAATAAAAAGGCAATTGGGCAGTAGCCAGGTTCGAACCGTGCCCCGCCGCGGACGTGGGTTATTCGGCGTCCAGTCCCCACCACTCTGCCACTACACAATTGCCTATCCATTATTGGATAGAAATATATATAAACACATATTTGAAATATTAACTTTGTCATATGAGTTGTTTGAGTATGCTAGGTGTTTTTTATGACAAAAGGCATAGTTTGACAATCCACATAATTAGGCTTTTTATTTCAAATATATATAATCTTTTGACCCCATTATAGCCATAGTATATAAACATGTTAAATGGTCATAAACTATAGATACATAGATATTTTTGGCCATAAATGGAAAAATAACTCATATAGATAAATTTGCCCATTTAAGATTAGTGCACAAAAGTTGTGGTTTCTAAGTTTTTATTACATATCCCCAATTAAAGTTTTAGCCTACCATTTTGGAATTGAAACTGTCTTCGAAATAAAATTAAAAGATAAATTAAATAGGTGTAAACAGTGACTGCTCAATTAAAACTAAAGTTGTAAAACTAAGGTAAGAGTGAAATATAATATTATTATATTATTTTTCTACTTAACATGAGCTGGGGTTGAATTTGTGGAATCTGCAAAATAACAAAGTTTAGTACAACTAGGCTAATAAAATATACATAATTGGAAATACTGAACCAAAAATAAAATACTAAACCTTTGACTTTGGATTCTTGTGGGGTCACAGTGGTTGAACTCCAAGAACACAAATAAGGCCAAACCAAATTCAAATATACTTTTGGAGTGAGATATGGGTATGATGTACTTTTGGACTTTAGTAGGTGATTATAACAACTACGTGGCTAAGAAATCTGATATTTGCTTGTAAAATCTGTCTTCTAGTAAATAAAAATATTGCTATAAAAACTGAAAATTTGGGGTTTCTAACTATTTTAGGGGGCAACTATAAGTACTACTAGACTAAAGATATTAAATCTAAATTTAAATAGGACTATTTTACTACTAAAAATTGACAAAGGTCATACAAGAAAACAAATATTTTAAATTTAAGAAATACAGTACATAAAGTTTTGCCACATATTTTTGAACATAAAATCATCAATTACATAAAAGTAAAATTTTACAACTACTAGAACTAGAAAAGGCAAAGAAAAACTAAAGTTTCCTATTTGTAGGGACAATATAAAGTGCTCACATAATAACCTCCCCTAAACTATTCTCTCCCTAACAGTGATTGTTGCTTGTTGTGAATTGGTCATTTTTCCTCTGCCTCCTCCTTTCCTTTTATAGACGAAGGATTTGTAAATAATCGTCATTGCTTCGATCAGTGTTTGCAAAATTTTCTTCTTCGCGTGCTGTTTTCTTCCTTCGTTCCCTTTTTTTTCTTCGTTTGTCTGACAGGCCTTTGATTTTTTTTGATCCTGCAGTATGAAAAAGAGGGAAAGAGAGAGAGAGAGACTGAAAGAAGAAATGGTAGAAGAAAACAAAAACTAAAAATAAAAAAATTCACATCCAAGCAATTGCTTGGATGTGCTTTCCATTTTTTTTTTTTTTTTTTTGTTTTGTTCTAACCAAACAGTGATATTCACTGTTTGGTTACTATTCATTACTATTCACTACTATTCATTACTATTCATATGAATATACTATGGTGTGGTTACTACTTCTTTCCTTTCCTTTAGTTCACTTCATTTTTACCTAAACATGTAAAATGTGTAAAAACAAATAATTACATGCATTTGAGTGACATCACTGTTAATTTATATTAATTCAAATATGCATGTAAAACTAGGAATTTGGGGGATTAAATGAACACTATGTCTATTATATTGGCACATAAATGTGCAATATTCAATGTTTGTCACACCCCTCAACTAACTTGTTGCTAGTCCCTAGCAATGAAGTGAAAGAGAAATTGTTCTAAAAGTTTTATTAAAATTAGGAATAAACTAAGGAAAATAAAATTACCTAACTCACTGTCGCAGAAATCGCGATTGCATTTAGCGTATGCAACAAGCCGTTAAACCCCTAGGTTACCCCTAGTGGACGAGTGTTGTCTCGTGAGGTTTTGCAGTGAATATACCCACAAAATTCTTTTAAAATTTTTTTTTTTTAAATGTAAAAATAAAGTAAAATAAAAATAAAGGTAGATTTTCTCCTTTTACAACAGATAAGATTAAATTTGGCAATAAAATGAAATTTTCAAGTATGTAATAGTAATGCAACACATATACTCACAGTTTTGTCAATGGAAACATTTTTTATACTCTTTAAACTTACAGTGTGTACTTGAAAAATCAAGCAACTGATCTTAACTTCAAAGTTTACATAACTATTAACAGCCATAAAACTTGTAGTTTTAACTCAAATCTCACTAGGATTTCACTCTTTTAAGGAGAAACTCTCAGAAACCGGTGTAGAGAACATCTCACTTGGTAGGGAAGCAAAGATAGAGGAATTGCTTCCAAAATATATATATATATATATATTTTTTTTTGATGACTCAATATATAGGCATTTGGAGTACAATAAGTCTCATGAAAGAATACTTAGCATTAGAAGAGCGATCTACCGTGGAGAACATCCTTATCACTTAAATTTAAAAATCAATTTCTTTTAAATTATTAGGACTTTGACTGGTAGGTTAGAAATTAAGATGAGTAGGAGATTTGGGGTGTATTTGTTCTAAGCATGTGATTGGAGTGTTTGCGCAATTCATTCCAACCTCTTCTTTTTCTTCTCCTTTTTATCATATGTACCGTCTTTTTTTTTTTTTTTTTTTTTTTATAGTTTCTCATTTTTTTTTTTTTTTTTTTAAATCAACTCCTTTCTTTCTTTACCACTTCGTGCAACATCATTACAGTCCAATCACATACCTGGATATAGAAGTGAGGTTTGTACTCCCAGGTGGAGCAAGGTATGATTTGGATAGAACTGAGAATAAGGTAATATTAGGTGAAGGGGGTGCATTTGAAAGAAAAGATGGCCTAAATCATTTTAAAAATAGATTGACTTTGTTCATTTAAGCAATTTAGACGTTCTAATGGTAAATCCTGAACGTTCTCTTCTAATGATCAGTCAAAGAAAAAGAAAATAATGAGACTCTCAACGAGTGATATGATAAAGAGAATAAAATGAGACTAAAAAGAAATAGTAACCCTCATAAAGGAAGATTGGCACAAAAGCTCACATGGGTTAATTAGTTTCCACTACTTGTTTTTAAACTGCATAGTTTATGCTTACTCATCCATTTAGATTCAGTAAATATTTTCACACTGTTTCAAAATGTTTAATGTTTAAAGAGTTTCTAGCATTTGAAAATAGTAAAACATGTGACAATGTGTTGTATGCTATTAACATACCCAAAATAACATTAACGTGTCAAATTTATCTTATATAAAGTAAAAGAAAAACTTCTGAAAAATCCTAAGCATATCCACTAAGTTGGATACATATATGGTGCAACTAGTATCCTCTGCACTTATACAAAAGAGGCTACGCAATCCGGAGCGTCCAAGTTGTCATGATTACCCATTCACCTCTAGTAAAAGAGATGAGTCTAGAACCACTAGCAAGCTAAAAACATCTGTAAGAGGCTAGGAGATAACTCTGGCTTTACTTAGTTTTTCGCTACCTCTAGGGACATTCACCGCACTAGACATATCTGGTGATGCTTGGATCATGCAAATTACTCCTATCGAACCAGTTAATGAAAACCAGATGTACACGTAGGATCATTTTAAAGTCTGACCTGACTGAAAATTATTGACTGTACAAAAACTAAAAATAAAAACAAACACAATAAAAATAAAAAAGAAATGAGGGATGGGAAAACAAAATTTATTTGGGTATCAAAGGATCCAGTCCTCTTTCTCAACCAAAATTTTCTTTTGTTTTGATTTGAATTGTCTTTTGTAACAGTAGTAAACTTTAAAAGATGTGCCATTATGAGCAATTAAACCAGGACATTCTTCTCTATAACAATTCAAACACCATCCTAACCTTTTAGCTTTCCTTTTGATGGCATAAAGGCTAGTGCCAGCAAAGGGTTTCTTCTGCTCAGAAACAAGTGAGCGACCCATTAACGTCTAGTCATCGACTATTGGATCCATTTTTTATACTCTCAGCCAACAAGAGAGGCTAGACTCAACCCTCCACTCCTTCCAACTATCAACTAAGATCTAATTAAAGAGAGCTTAGAGGGGGTGGGTGGGAATTTTATTTAAAAACTAAAAATATTTAAGAAAAATATATACATTCAGAAACTAAAATAAATTTTTTTTTTTAAACAAAAATTAGAAAACTACATTTTTTTTTTTAGAAAAGTCCAAGACATCGTATCATTATAATAACAATAATAAGGAAAATTATGGTATAAACTTCGAAAATCATAAGAGCGGTGACGTGTTCGTCATTCATATTTTTTTTTTTTAATTTTTTTTAAAAAAAAATAGAAAACTTGGATTTTTTTTTTTTTTTTTTTAACAAGGGCAACGCAGCATTATCATAACAGCAATTAAGAAAATGATAAGGTAAAGTTCAAAATACATAATACCAATAGTTATCGCGTCGTCCATTTTTTTTTACAAAGAAATGGAAAAATATCACCTGTCTCTTTGAAAATCTGAGAACCTGGTAGGGCCGTAGATCGAGTGATATTTCGAAGCTTCTTTGGTAAATGGGTACCTACAACTGATGGATATCATTTTTGTTAACTAATGGAAAAGAGAGAAAATCAAAATCTAAAATAAAAACTAAACCGAATCGGAAAAATAGAGAATAAAATCAAAATCAAGCTTTTCTCTGGATTATAGATCTTACCTTTAGTGATCAGTAGAGTGGATCTTGATTTTGGATCGAAGAAAATAAAAAAAAAATGAAAAGAAAATGAGAGAGATTGAGAGATCGGAGTCGAGAGAGTGAGAGAGTTGCAGAGAATGAGAGAGAGAGATCGCGGCGAGAGTGAGAGAAAAGAGAGGAAGAAGAAAGGAAAAAGAGAGAAAAAGAGAGATGTGGAAAGTTTTGAGGGTTCAAAGCCCTATTTAAAGCCATTTTCTCTTTTTTAGTGTATCTCTCTCTAGAGAAGCTAATTTTTTTTTTTGTATGAAATAAAGATAAAATAAATAAACAGGTGTTAATCGTGAAACCGTCCCCCCCAACTGAGTCTGACATTGTCCTCAATGAGTGAGATGAGAAAAAGAAGCTAAGGATAACACCTGTAATAAAAAGAAATACAAAAAGAAATGGTAGTAATAATGACAAAATTAACTTATATATATATAAAGTAAAAGTACTATCACTGTTTTGAGATAAAGTTATCAAGAATTACTGTACAATTGATCTTTTGAACTGCAGTTTCAAAGGATCGATCTTGTATTCAAATTTTGCTATCTAGCAGTTTCAGCAACATGGTTTTTAAACCAGCAATACTTCTGGTATGCCTTTTTATTTTGGACTGTAATGGGATAGTTTAAACATACAATTTAGTACATTTATTAGATAGCAATACTTAAGATTTGCAAGACTTGATAAAAATCAGAACTCATAAAATAATAAGTGCAAGTGATTCTGATACTAAAAACACAGTGATGATTTTTTTTTAAAATTTTTTTTTATTTATATATAAAAGAAAAGTACAATTACAATAAAAATAAAGACAGGAATTTTATTTTAACATATCTAGACGTTGACTGGGATTATTGCTCATGAAAGATGATCATTTCGAGGTCTGGGGCAATAGACTCGAAACCTTAAATGGGTGTCAGAGCTATATCTTTCAGGATCATCATAGAGTGTTATTTCTATGAATATATCATATCTGACAATGACTCTTTCAGGCATGAATTGTTCAATGAAGATAGGGATTAGAGATGGCCCCCATTCGAGTAGAAAAAAGAACCAATCCCTTTGAAAGGCGTACCTTAACATTTCCCCGTTAACAACTCTTGTTAACAACCGCCCCCATCCAAAAATATTGTCATTATCATCATAAATGGGGAATTGTACTAGGGATGTTAAGTATCGCTCCCACTCATTTTCTTCATATTCATGATATAGTTCTTGGAACACCTCATATTGAGCTTGTTCCCACTCATCGTAGTTGGTGCTAATGTTCTGCCAATCATCTAATCCATCAAATATTGGCTCACCATCCCACTCCCTAGGTTGGTCAGGTTCCACTAAATAATCAATTTCTTCATCATTGTCGTAAATTCTATCGACACACCTAGCATAGAACATTTCATCCTCGTCAGAGTCCATGAGATATTCAAATCTTGGGGGTGTATCATCATCTGACGAAGTTCTATCCTCTGGAGGATAGTTGTTATTGTTAGACGAACTGGCATGATTTATACTCATTCTTGCAGTTCTGCGATGATTAGATGGGTTCATATCTCTTTGTTACCTGTAACATCAGATAATATGTTATAATTCCTGAAAAATATTAAATAGTAAGAAAAAAATAAAATAAAAATAAATAAAAATAAAATTCCTACTATGTACAATTCTAATCACGATTTATGAATTTAAGAGGTATCACAGTTGGGGTCCTCCAAAGGAAAGGACTCCAATTCAGTTTCCAAATCTCCTAAGAATGGTTTTAATTTATGCCTACTGACTTTAAATGTATTACCATCTTTAGGGTCTTCAATCAAGATAGTTCCATAAGGATAAATATTTTTTACAATATATGGACCAGTCCATCGAGATTTCATTTTTCTTTTAATAAGATGCAGTTTTGAGTTATATAATAGAACTTTTTGCGCGGGGGTAAATCTTTGATAAACAGGAGTAATAAGACATTTTTCTGTAGAGTACCCCATCATATGACATGTACTGCAAAGTTCTAATTTATTTTTAGATAGAGGAGGATTAGTTTTCTCCAGTTTAACAGATATTAGCTTGCGAGTTAATTCTTCAATTTTTATGACTAATTCATCTTCAGTTTGTGATTGCTGTGATTTTTTAGCCTTTTCTTTCCTAGCATTTTCTTCTTTTTCCCTTTGTGGAGCGCCTTTGCTAAGCCAATCAAAATATGATTCAGCTTCGTCAGCATTTTTAAAAAATTCCCCTTGATACATGGCTTCAATTATTTCCCTTGACTCTGGATCTAATGTTTCATAGAAGTAATTAATTATACGCCATTTTTTAAATCCATGATGTGGACAGGTTTGTAGGAGATCTACAAAAAATTCACAGTCTTTAATGCATGGTTCCTTCTCTTTTTCAGTGAAAAGTTTATATTCTCGCATCAAGCAATAAGTTAAATTCTTTTGATAGAATTTATTTAGAAATGCTTGATTCATATCTGGCCATGAAGTTATAGATCCAGGGTGGAGAGATAAAAGCCAAGATTCAGCTTCATCTTTTAAAGAAAAAGGAAAAAGTTTAAGACATATTATCTCAATAGGACAAGTTTGATCAGCAAACGTTTCACAAACTTCTTCAAATTCACGAATATGGACATAAGCATATTCTTTCTTAATTCTGTGGTAAGTTGGTAAGCATGGTAGCATGTTATATTTAAAATGAAAATTTCCTGTATGTCTAGGTAGTGTGATGCAAGAAGGAGTGATGATTTGTTCTGGCATAAATATACCACGTAAAGACCATCGCTCACGTTCTGATAAAACAGGTTGTGGTATATTAATCCCATGATCATTATGAGTATCATTAGTTATTCCTTCCATGTTTTCTATTTCACCCATGATTCTATGAAACTGTATACTAGATGAATCAGTAGAAGTATTAGAATTATGTGGTACTTGATATAAAGCTTCAGTAGTATCTAAAGACATATGAAGTAAAAGAAAATCTAAGTAATAAAATTATTATTATTATCTATGTAAAAATAAAAACTTCTTTTTTTTTATTTTAAATTTTTTTCTATTTTTATGTTTTTTTTAGAAGATGCACAAGTACATACTTATAAATATATATTTATTTCACAAGGAAATATTATATATAGTTTTTTTTTTTAATTATTAATATTTTTTTTTATAATTTTCCTAAAAAGAAAACTAGATTATTTATAAGGTAGAATAAGTATATATATATATATATATATAGTGAGAGAAATAGTCTTAGACCTAATTTTTTATTTATTTATTATTTTTATTAACCGTTCCCCGGCAACGGCGCCAAAAACTTGACGACATCCTATTGACGCGTTTTCTTATCACACCCAAGTGTAGGTGATCGTACAAGTATTAAAGTTCTGGAAGTCCAGGTCGAACCCACAGGGAACGGAATAAAATTTTATAAAGTTAAGTATATAACTATTTTGTCACTAAAAAGAAAATAAATGATGGATTTTTTTTGGGGTTTTACTAAACTACTAATTTTTATATGTTTGCAATAAAAGTAATTAAAGCTATTTTTTTCTTAACAGTTTATGGTAAAGATTTTCACAGTGCAAAATAAATTAACTAATATACTAGTAAGAAAAGGAAGACAAATATATAAAAGCTAAATTTTTGCAAGATAAACTTTTTAGATTTAATAATAGCAAAAGATGGAAATAATACAGATATTTAAGCAAAACTATTATAAAACAGGAAATATTAATTAACTAGAGGGAAATGATTTAAAGGAATTGGGAATATGCAAACCAACACTAGATCCCACAACTTTTGTGCATTTGAAAAGCATTTGGCATTTAAGACCGCAGAGTCATTCTTTATTTAAAAATAAACTTTCACTAGTCAGAGTCATATCAAGTGTGTCAGGTTTGATATGAAACGACATCGTTTGGTTTAAAGAAAAATAAAAAGGCAATTGGGCAGTAGCCAGGTTCGAACCGTGCCCCGCCGCGGACGTGGGTTATTCGGCGTCCAGTCCCCACCACTCTGCCACTACACAATTGCCTATCCATTATTGGATAGAAATATATATAAACACATATTTGAAATATTAACTTTGTCATATGAGTTGTTTGAGTATGCTAGGTGTTTTTTTATGACAAAAGGCATAGTTTGACAATCCACATAATTAGGCTTTTTATTTCAAATATATATAATCTTTTGAGCCCATTATAGCCATAGTATATAAACATGTTAAATGGTCATAAACTATAGATACATAGATATTTTTGGCCATAAATGGAAAAATAACTCATATAGATAAATTTGCCCATTTAAGATTAGTGCACAAAAGCTGTGGTTTCTAAGTTTTTATTACATATCCCCAATTAAAGTTTTAGCCTACCATTTTGGAATTGAAACTGTCTTCGAAATAAAATTAAAAGATAAATTAAATAGGTGTAAACAGTGACTGCTCAATTAAAACTAAAGTTGTAAAACTAAGGTAAGAGTGAAATATAATATTATTATATTATTTTTCTACTTAACATGAGCTGGGGTTGAATTTGTGGAATCTGCAAAATAACAAAGTTTAGTACAACTAGGCTAATAAAATATACATAATTGGAAATACTGAACCAAAAATAAAATACTAAACCTTTGACTTTGGATTCTTGTGGGGTCACAGTGGTTGAACTCCAAGAACACAAATAAGGCCAAACCAAATCCAAATATACTTTTGGAGTGAGATATGGGTATGATGTACTTTTGGACTTTAGTAGGTGATTATAACAACTACGTGGCTAAGAAATCTGATACTTGCTTGTAAAATCTGTCTTCTAGTAAATAAAAATATTGCTATAAAAACTAAAAATTTGGGGTTTCTAACTATTTTAGGGGGCAACTATAAGTACTACTAGACTAAAGATATTAAATCTAAATTTAAATAGGACTATTTTACTACTAAAAATTGACAAAGGTCATACAAGAAAACAAATATTTTAAATTTAAGAAATACAGTACATAAAGTTTTGCTACATATTTTTGAACATAAAATCATCAATTACATAAAAGTAAAATTTTACAACTACTAGAACTAGAAAAGGCAAAGAAAAACTAAAGTTTCCTATTTCTAGGGACAATATAAAGTGCTCACATAATACCTCCCCTAAACTATTCTCTCCCTAACAGTGATTGTTGCTTGTTGTGAATTGGTCATTTTTCCTCTGCCTCCTCCTTTCCTTTTATAGACGAAGGATTTGTAAATAATCGTCATTGCTTCGATCAGTGTTTGCAAAATTTTCTTCTTCGCGTGCTGTTTTCTTCCTTCGTTCCCTTTTTTTTCTTCGTTTGTCTGACAGGCCTTTGATTTTTTTTGATCCTGCAGTATGAAAAAGAGGGAAAGAGAGAGAGAGACTGAAAGAAGAAATGGTAGAAGAAAACAAAAACTAATAATAAAAAAATTCACATCCAAGCAATTGCATGCATTTGAGTGACATCACTGTTAATTTATATTAATTCAAATATGCATGTAAAATTAGGAATTTGGGGGATTAAATGAACACTATGTCTATTATATTGGCACATAAATGTGCAATATTCAATGTTTGTCAGCTACGATTTTTCTGTAAATAGAAGTAAAAGCCCAAATTAGCGGAGGCGCGAAACACTTCTTATGGACTCTTATCAGGGAGAGATGATCAGAGATTTTGAAGAATACATCGATGTGAACCGATGACAATCGCAGTATGTATATGACCCCTATATAACGATTGACATGAGTGAAGATGATGACATGTATGCATTTGATGTGTAGAGACTGACACATGTGAGACTGACGAGATGTACGTGCATGTAGACTGACACGAATTGTGTATGCATATGAGACAAGCATGCGGATGCAAGCCCTAATCTATATGATGCTCCTATTTCTAACAGATAGCAGCTAAACAAATAAGGTCCTAGGCATACAGAGTGTGCTAACCTTACTTTCCAGTGTGATCACCAAGGGACAACAGGGATTTTCGGGATACTTCGAGAATTTTGGACAGAGTTTCTGGGAGAAATAGGGATTTGGAAGATTCGGAGAAATTTCTAGAAGTCATTTGAGTTTCTATGAGAAATAGGGATTTCTGGTTGATTTGGACTGAGCTTCTACGAGAAATTGGGAAATCAGAATTTCTGGGAGAAATTGGTACATCTAGGCATTTTTGGGAAGTTTGGATGGAGTTGTTGGAATTTTTGGGAAATCTTGAAGATTTGGATAGAGCTTATGGGAAAACATGAAAACTCGGGTAAGTTGGACAGAGTTTCTAAGAGAAACAAGTATACTGGAATTTCTGGGAGAAAATGAGATTTCTGGGTAATCTGAGGGATTTGGACAGAGCTTCTGGGAAAACAGGTATAATTGGGTAAGTCGGACAGAGTTTCTGGAAGAAACAAGTATATCGGAGTTTCTAAGAAAAATTGAGGTTTTTGGGTATTCTGGGGGAAGCAAGAATATCTGGGGGGGACATAAGTATATCGGAGTTTCTGGAAGAAATTGAGATTTTTGGGTAATCTGGGGAGAAATAGGGATTTCTAGGAAATCTGGGTGATCCGGACAGAGTTTCTAGGAGAAACAGGGATATCCTGATGAGTTGGGTAGAGTTTCTGGAAGAAATAGGGATATACGACGGGAATAAGTGATGATGATGATCATACTGTCTAGCAAGTTTTCATACTCCTATGTCTCAGGATCAACAAACAAGGTTTGCGGTGTATATCTTTGTGAGCATGGAGCAGACATCCTTATCATGGTGCCTAGGCAACTCAACTCAATGTGATTACATGTGAGTGATTGCCTTGGGAATCATAAGAAAGAGGTTCTGTTCTGTGCCACATAAGCGTCTACACCGCGCAGGTAATTCCGCCAGGGCATACAACAGTTATATCACATTGTCCTATCTGAAAAGATAAATGAACAGTCCTATGAAAGGTTCTACAAGAATCTATATGCAAAGGCTGGGTTTAGTCAAAGAGGGTCCGTTGACGAGAGTTCCAATATACCATCAGGGAGACAGTACGGAGGTTTTTACTCTTTTTGATATACCTTGGAAGGTACAGTATCAACGGTGACTTGTGCCCTGGCACAGCAAGACCTGAACAATGTCAGCGCCGCGTTTCAGACACAGTCGGGGGGTAAAATGCAGAGTGCAATGTGGTGAACCAGACACAGTAAAACGATGATTTTAAGGATGCTTCTTATGAGTCAAACCTCTGTATTATTTTGTTTTGAAAATAAAAATCCCCAGCAGAGTCGCTAGATTGTGGACACCGGGCTTCCACCGCTTTGTCGTTGGGTTTTGAGGATTGTTTGAAATTGGTCAAAGAAAGAAAATGGTCTGTTGAAAGCAGATACAGAGTTGCCACTTGGTTTTTAAGGAACCAAGAAACCTAATTTTGACTCACCCAAATGGATAAAGGGCACCGGCCCTTCATAACCAAAGAACTTGGTTCGGGGTTTTGGTACGAGAGAGGAAGGAGCCTTTGTCGCGACTAAAACACCCTCAACTCGCCCCGTCTTTCGACGGGCCTCAATTAGCATCCAAATAATCATCTTATACTATGTACGGTTCTGCAATTAATACTATGATAGTATATTACATCACATAAGAAACTTGAAATGGAAGATCTAAAGATAAAATATCATTCATAAGATCTAAGTCAAATATCATGCAATGTAAAGTGAAAGATCACACAAATAAACCTAAGAAAAATCGTCTAATCATATATCAAATAATAAAGTTTCTCTAATCTAAAGGGGACATGAATGGTTCTTGAAACAAATAATCAAAGAATCAAAGTATGCTTAGCAAGCTAGAATGATGCATGTTAATTTTGAGAAAAGAAGATTTCTCAATCCCCGGGACGGATGAGAAAGGACGATTAGATCGAGGGGAAGCATGAACGTGTGATCAAATTCATTTCCTTATAATCTTCTTAGATTAGGAGTTACAAAAACCCCAAATCTTGCATGAATGCAATGTATGTATCTAGAATGTGCCAAGGTTGTAGTGTGCTTTGTGTTCATGGATTCCTAGAATGACTTAGAAGTCTAGATTGTGTATGAATGAATGAATACGATCATCATGGGATATGTACACATGTAGTATGAACTATTTCCTAAGACATGAGCTAATTTGGAGTGCATATGAGCATCAAATCAAAGAATGAAAGTTGAAATGTGCTTTCTGTGAATAGTGGACAGAACAGTAGCATGATCTTTTGGAATTTGAAAAGAGGGGTTAGGAATGTTTTCAATGCATGAATTTTTATGGAGATCTTCCTTATTGTGTCTAGAACACAACCCAAAAGGCCAATCTCGAATAGCTATCACAGATTGAGAGAAATAATATAAACAATGAAGGTCACTCAGAAACAGAGTCCGTATCATCGACTGAAATATTGAAAAATGTTAGAAACTGAAAACTAATGATCTAGAGGCCCATTTTACACAGAAAGTTCCCTAAGACATTGAAGTTCAAGGGTAAAATAAGTTAGGACCACTCTTTTTGGAAAAGTTTTCTGAAAAAGAGGTTGGAAGTGGACCTAGCTGCTGTGACAGCAAAAACAGAATGTCTAGAGAAAATGTTTGGATCCAAATGGACCATTTTCAAGTATTTCCAAGTCAAACCAAAAATCATGGGTGTTCTGTAATGAGTTAGGAAGACGTTCCAAGTGGTCTTACATTCATACATTGAGTATTGAACTCAAAATAATTCCTTGAAGTTAAATGACTCACTGTTTTGAGGGTTTTGAGAAAAACAAGGTTTATTTCTTGAAATCAAAATGAGGGGTTTAAGAGGGGGTTTTGAAATGAGGGTTTTGAAAGTATACTTCCAGACCTTGGATGAATATTCTAACCACTTGGAATATCAATCCCTAACTTATTTCAAGAACTTCCCAAGTATTTGCAAACCATGGTTTTATTTGGAAACCAAACTCAAGAATCTATGGGAGTATGATACATGAGAGGATAGATGATACATGATATGATATTGCATGATAAAAGTGGTAAAGAACATGTTCATGGGACATTGGTTCATCTAGATACAAGAGAGTGCTGCATCAAAGTGTGAAAGTAAAAAAAAGTGAAATGCTGTGAATAGTGGACAGACTGTATGCATCACTTTATAACATTATAATGGGAGGTCAAACGTGCCTAGGAAAATGTGGGAAAAATCGTAGATCATCCTTATTGTGTCTAGAAAATAACCCAAAAAGCCAAACATCAATAGCTATCACAGATTAAAAGAAATAAATCAGAATGTACACATGACTCAGAAACAAAAGCTGCACTATTGACTGATTTTGTATGATTTTTCATAAATCAAAGAAAGCGTTTATAATAACTCATTATATACCAAAGGTTTCCTAAGACACCCAAGTTTCATAAAAAAATAGAAAAGATATATGTACAGTGACGAAAATATCCAGAATAAGTGCAAGAAGTTGGGTGAACATTCTGTGAGAATAGAGGCAGATTATGAATATGAACTTCTCACATCCAAAACAAATACTTTCATATCTCTATAATTGGTGGGAAAAATTAGAGACAAACTATGATGTCTTAGGAAGATTTTCCAAGTGGGTTCATCATCATAACTCAAGTATTTAATTCAAAACAAATCTTTGAATCTAAACAGCTCACTGTTTTGGATCATTCTTGAAGAAAATGGATTTGGGTTTTGAAATAGAGTTTGAGTTCTTGATTGGGGGTTTTGAAATAGATGTTCAAAGCATGAACTTAAACTCTTGAGATGACCATGTGACCACTTAGAACCTCATCCAACCTTGAATCATTGAATAACTCCCAATATTATTTGCACAAACATAGTTTTGTTTGAGAATATGACTTCAAGAATACATATGAATGTATTGAAGGTAGAATCATCATCCATCAAACATGTCGTTGAGGTCAAGAGCTACTATCCATAAGGATTCACTCTCCTCAAACAACATGTCATCTAGATGATGATGAATAACTAAATAATCAAAGAAAAGTCAAAAAGAAATGAGGTTAAGAGAGAGATGAACATCAAAGTAAACAAGCATTCAAATAGTAATCAATAGTTGATAATCATTGAGATATTGGACTTGTAGCTTGGTGTTTCACTCATATATGGTGACATTTGGACATGGAAATAGCTTCCTATCTCATGAATACTCAAGAATGGTGGTGAAAGAAACATTTGGATGATGGAAGTTTTGATAGCAAACTCAAAGAAAACTCACTTTGATGGGGAAAATAGAAGAAGAAGACTACTTCTTCTCTTTCTCTCTCTATATTTCTCTAGAGTTTCTTCCTAAGCTCTCTCTAAGCTTCCATGTCTCTCCCCTAAATGGAAGTAAATGGCTTCTTTTATAGGCAAAGGAGGGGTGGTAAATGGAGTTTTAAAAAGTTTAAAATGGTCTCCCATTGGTCCAAAATAAGCTGGGAACCAAAACTACGTCGTTTTGATTTTTAATATATCAAATTGGACCCCCAAAATAAATTACAAAAATTCACTGTTCTGGAGGGGAGTGCCGCGGCGGCACTGGGCCAGTGCCGCGGCGGTACTGCTCCTCCCTTCGTCCAGATAATGCTGTTTAGGCCCCCAGAGGTTCCGGTATTCGCGAAAAGGCCCTATTTCGTCCGAAATTCACAGAAAATGCATACGAACTCAAAATTACAGTTGTGATATACCGTTGGAAAGGTAATGGAGTCTACTTTACATAAAAAATAGTTCGGGGATAGGTCACTTTGAAAAGTTTTGCGGTATTCGCTATAAAAGCCGATTTGATCGCCTTTTCGCCTTTGGAAATTCATAATAAATTCGTTTTAAATCAAGAAACTATGTGCGATATACCGTTGGAAAGCTATTGACCTCTAGTATCCATGAAAAATATTTGAAAATTATTTCGGCACCCCGGTTCCAAAGTCAAATTCTGGTCAAACTGGTCAAACCTTGGATTCCCGGGAAGTTCTGGAAACCTCCGGGAGTTCCCGGGAGCTGATGTTTTCGCTCGATTTTCTTTCGGAACTTGTTTTAACACTTTTTCATGATTTAAAAATGATTCTGGTGAATTCGGACGACTTTGGTCAAACTTGGTCAAACTTGGTCAAACCCTAGTCAAACCTGGTCAAACCTTGGTCAAACCGGTCAACGGGGACTTTTCGGAAACTTTCGGGACTTCCGGGGGTCTCTGGGAGCCGACGATTTCATCCGATTTTTCTTTTAAAACCCATTTGAATACTTTTCTTACGACGTAGCATGTTTCCAGAACTTTGGGACCAAATCTGGGAGTTTTATGGCTTTCAGGGACATTTTGGTCATTCTGAGCATTTTGAGAAATAGAACCAACTTCCAGGAGTCCTTTTGAGTCCTTTTTCGATCATTGTGAACCACCAAGCTATGGATCTCCTAAATCTGATAGCCGACAAAATGGGGTGTCTACAACGTCATGCCGATCCTCAGATCAAGGTACAAAACATAACTCACCAATCGACTCCATGGAATAATCGAGAGACCAACTTTGCAAGAATTATCCAAACATGACACGAAAGTTCACGAATCAACTTTGACCGGTAGTCACACGACTAGAAACGGAACCCAACATCCCTTATTCGCATTAAATCTATTATTGAAGGTTTTATCGTAATTTTTCACATTCGTACGTTTCGTAGTTTAGTTCATTAATATCATCCATTTATAACCATCAGTATTTCGCTTTACGTTTGACATTCCGTTTTCCTCTCAATATACTTACGATGGAAACTTTCCCAATCACTTACCAACGCAATAATCGTGCCATTCAACATACTTATAGTTTGGGTATGAACTTTCCAACGGTCATTAAACTATATTTACGTAGCTCATGGATTTATAACGTGGATTTAATACCAATAAACATGTAGATGAAACCCTTAACATACTCATCTACGCAATAGCACTACGATAGCACAAGATTTTCATAACAACACAGATACCGAAAAACTAGCATCAACAATCAAGACCATGCGTAACAAAACATCATACAAAAAGCTACACAATCTGCCAGGATATTTTTTCACTATGAAATAATATGATTTATTTGGGCATGATAAATTGCTTTGTGGATCAAACTCAAAACTAAAACATTGTAGATAATAGGATTATCTTCATGTACAAAAAATATCTAGCTTCAATTACATTTTTGAGCAGCTCAAAATATTTATTCTACCTAGACAGTTCTATACTTTAGAATTGCTATGTCTCAGATTTATAGCACTGCGTTGTACGTGTCTTTCACCTATGATGGAGTGGTTTTTAGACTGAGCCATACAAGAGTTATTTGTAGAAAAATGAGTTAGAGTTTTCCACAAAAAAACCTAGCCTAATTCAAATTTTTGAGCTAATCCAAACATTCATTTTACTAAACTATGTTCTGCTGAAAGTTTTAGTTTCTCAGATTTATAACACTGTGTTGTACATGCATTTCACCTATAAAGGATTGATTTTTAGACGGGGCTATACAAGAGTTATTTTTATATAAATGCGTTATCTTTCACCACAAAAAAACCTAGCCTAATTCCGATTTTTGAGCTCCTCAAAACATTCATATTACTAAACTACATTCTGCTGGAAGTTTCTATTTTCCCAGGTTTATAACACTTGTACATACAACACATGAAGGATTGATTTCCAGACCAAGCTATAGAAGAGTTTTTTGTAGATAAATGAGTTAAATTTCTTCACAAAAAAACCTAGCTTAATTTGGATTTTTGAGCTGCACAAAACATTCATTTTACTAAACTACATTCTGTTGGAAGTTCAGTTTCTTAGATTTAAAGCACTTGTCTTGCATGTCATGGAAACTTCAACACAACAACATCAAACTCCTACTAAACATTAATACATACTATATATGTTCTAAATTGAGTTAGATTACTCACAATTACTCAACAAAGCTTGAAATTGAGCTTGGATGTTGTTTTTGAGCTTAATGGAGCTTGAACTTCAAACTTCTAGGATGAACTTCTTCTTCTTCTTAACTTTTCTTCTCTCTTTTTCTCATGAACTACCCAAGTCTCCTAATTTTCTCTCCAAAATTCAGATTATGATCCAACTAAGAGAGTGTAGTGTGTGAATGTGCTTGTTTATATAGAATTTTTATGTGCTAGGTGTCCTTTGCATGTTGCATGCTTAGGACATGTGTCCATTAAGTGGACATGTGTCCAAAAGGGATGACATATGGTTGCCACATGGCCGACCATGTGGGCCCACCTCGAGTTGTGTGCCATTTTCTCAGTTTACCTGCATAAGTTCCTCAGTATGCATGTCGGTCTTGAAGTACGTGCAAACTGGTATTATTTCTAATGTCCGGGTCCGGGTACGAGACTAAGTTAAATCTTATTACGGTCGAGTCGGTATGGTTACTACAGTCCATATGGTAATACTACAACACGTCCATATCATCACGTAATTAAAATAATAATATAATAATATAGTCGGTCCAATACAGAAATTCAAAAAAGATGATATTATAATGACAGAAAATTACAGGTGTTACACAATTCTTGATTAAGGTTATATGCTTGGGAGTTTTGTATGCCCGGAAGGGATTACTTGAGATGACGACGATACTTTCTTGATGAAAGATGTATAATCTTTTAATCACCTTTTAGCAATTTCTCCTCATGTTCCACGACATTTAGAGAACATGCCGAACCTTGATTATAAGATTATACTTCTTATATCATGTTAGATAAGCATCACTGACCTTGTATGCATCCAAATTCAAGAAAAGTAGGGTGATAATCCGATCGTGTGATCATTCTAACCAAAAGTTTTAAAATTCACTTTTGAGAGCAAACAAGATTTTGATAAACCACCATTCTTTATCCCAAAATGTTTTTCGGTCAATCAAAACTCCAAACTAACCTTTGCTAAGGCATATTTTCCACTTGATCATCTTCAAAAGAAAAAGTTCAAAAAATCTTTGGAATTATTTTGGGAGAAATGCTTTTTAGATAAATTTTAAAATAAAAATCCAATCATTTTTGTAGAAGAATGTTTAACATCCTCATTCTCAAAAGAATTCTCAAGCATTGTTTTCAAAAATATTTTATCATCCAAGGAATACTTTCTAAATGATTTTCAAATTTTTTTTAAAAATCCTTGAAGGGTTAATACGGATCACAATGAAAGGAGAAATTAGCACACTTGACATGGATGATGATTTTATGTGCTTATGTGTCGTATGTGTTAAGATTAAGATTTTCCTTTTCTTTGGCATATAGGGTGAGTAGGTGTAGACACCCCAATTTTGACCAAACGTCAAATTATGGGGAGTATTACCTCTAAGATCCGATGATGATAATGTCCAAACTAACCTAGGACTTCCAAAAGGTGATTCAAACTCTTCCGAAAGCTCTTCCAATTTAAAAATAAAAGAAAAAAGGAGTGAAATTCAGCATGAACCCTGAAAAATAAAGTCAACAGTTGACCCAGTGAAAAGTCAATGGGTCAAAAGGGAGTCAATTATAAAATTTTCGAATTTCAAGATGAAAAGTCCCGGTAATTGTTCACTGGATCTCCCTTATGCTAGAAATGATTTTTAAGAATTTTTAAATGAAAGGAATCATGGTGAAATCGAAAGGCTTTTAAGGAGAATTGTACAGAAAATCGATATTTTGCCTTCGGAGGGAGAGTTGACTTTTTTTCCTTAAGGATTTTGATTTTTTATATATTTTTATTGAATTAAAATGGGGGTTATTTCCTAAATTATATTTAATGTCTTAAGTAAATACATTTACTTAAATGATATGAAATGAAATTAAGGTGCTGAATAGTGCTGAATTGCAGTGCAGCGGCAGTCGGGGTGCACAAACGGTAGTCAGTGAATGCCGGTGCGGCACTCAGCGAATGCTGCTCCGGCATCCAGTGAGTGCCGCTACGTTTCTCCGAGTGCCGTGTTTTTGTGACAGTCTGTCCGAATGTAGGTCGGTTTATACCTTCAAAATGGCGGCGAAAATTAGGGTTTTGGCTGCAAATTTTCCAAAATGCACCCCTAAAGATTGCCTATAAATAGAAGGTGTATATCCCTTGTTTGTAGGGTGGAACATTAGAATGTTGGGATTCCTATATTGATTCTCACCCAAAATCAAGAGAGTATTAGAGAGGTTTGTTGGAAGAAAGATCAAAGGAGGAGCTTAATCACCATTTGGAAGGCCTTAAAGCAAACAAGAAGTTGAGGATCATTAGAGGTAAAACTCTAAACTAATTAGTGTATTTAGTAGCTCAATCACAATATATAGATATTTAGGACCTTTTACACATTTTCAAAACCTCTCTTCTCACCTCATTTCATCACACACCACATATATTGTGATTGAGCTTTTATGTCATTAGTTAGGATCAAAATTGTTCAATGGTTAAAGCTTAATAAAATTTTGAAGTAAAGCCTTGGTCATTTTCTTTTGATTATGTTTATCTCCTTGGATTTATAAGACTTTCAATGTCTTACTTAAGTCCATGTGTTTAGAGTCCCTCAATGTCCTTATAAACTCATGATTCATGAGGAGATTGAGGTTGATTTTTAGTATATTGAGTTAATGAGTCCAAACTTCATCCATAGTTTGAGATCATTACTTTGAGGTTTTATGAAGTCTTTTTTATGAAGTCCTTTATACTTCATTAAAACCCATGAGTTCAAGTGTTATTAGTCTCCAATGACCATCAAATGGTAGGAGAAGTAGCTTAGTTTATGTCCATCTCTATAGCTTAAGCTAATCTTTTTCTTAGGTTTGAGGAGTTCTTCATACTTCATTTAAAACCTACATGTATGTGTGTCTTTAGTCTCCAATGACCATCAAATGGTAGGAGAAATTATTTGAATCTAATCTCATCCCTATGGTTTAGGTTCATTGTCTTAAGATTTTTTGAAGGTCATTCATACTTCAATGAAATCTCCAAATATCGATGTCTTTAGTCTTCAATGACCATCAAATGGTAGAAGAAATGGTTTGGTTTTAAGTCCAACTCATTGGTTTAATAGTTGGGATTAACAAGAGAAAGTTGAACTTGAACAAATGGTGCAGTGAATTCAATGACCACCTTTTGATCAAGGATTTTTAGTTCGAAATCAGACCGTTGAAACTGAATGAAACCACTTGGAAAGTGTTTATAACTCAAAGTTCTACCACTGTAATTTTTGTTTTAAGGTAGTTTTATGCTTTGGGTGGTTTGATCAAGGGTTTTGTGGAACAACCATAATCTGTCAAGAGTTTCAGAACAGTAACACCCTTTTGAAATAAGTAAATCAGATCCTTAATCAAGTATTTGGGACCTAAAATAATTTTTTCTAAGTAGATTAATGTGTTAGGAAGCTACCCTAAAGAGAACAAAGCATTTCTGACTTTTTTGCTATTTTTAGAAAATCGTGCAAGAACTCTGGACAGAAGGTTGTAAAATCCTGAGTGATGTCTGGTTTTTGTCCAATTTCCGGAGATCTAACCGTTGAAACTTTGATTTCTTTTTCACAGTTAGAAACTAGACACACCGAGGCATCTTGTGTCCAAAATTCACCAAGATCAAACCATGGTAACCATGCTTTTTATTTCTTTGAAGTTCTAATCTGCTCTCAGCAATTTCCAGAATTCTGCAATAGTTTTAATCAATCTCATGAATGATGGCTTAGATGACATTTTCATGAGTTAAGGTTTAAACCATGTCTCAATAATGATTAGTTAAGCTTGAATTTAAAGTTTAAGTAACCTAAATCAATAAGTACTTCATGATTTCTTTTTGTTCATGTTTGCATTCATCCATGTGACTTGACATTTATAAGTAGGATTCGTTTGCTTTAGGACAACTACATTTGATAGATTTAAGCTAGGAATATATGATTGTTATTTAAAATCCAACTTTCTATCTCATGTATCATGTGGACTAACCCTTTGTTTTGTAGCGCTATTAAGGTATGGTTCTGGAACTCCTCTTAGTTTATTTTAACTTCTTGATTTTATCATTTTATGACCTCATGCCCAACACATTAGAATTAGGATCTTGCCTTATGTGAATACGTGTGATTAGAGACTCTTTTCTAGGATTTTCTTTCATTTGTATGCATTGCACGTTTAATATCGCGGTTAGATCCCGGGTAAGTTCTCTTGTTCTCTATTGCATATCATATCGCTTGCTACTTGAAATATGTGGTTTTTGAATGATATTTTATCACTTGCAATCTTACACCCCTTTGGACATGCTTTTGTAATGTATATTTATACATATGTATTAACTGAGGGCACATTTAAATTACTAATTCGATTAAAAGGATGTTAAGTAGAGGCCTATCGCGAGATAGGATGAGAAGGGGTGTTTTAGTTCGATGGACTCCTTCCCTTCTCATTCCATAATCCCCGGACCTAGTTAATCTTTGGTTTCGCAAAAGATCAGTTCCCTTTTGAAATGGTTTCTTAGTTTTCCTTAGAAAAATTAAGTGGCGACTCATTTATTTTGAACTTGAAATTAGAAAAGGTTTTAAAAGAAAAGCTGTGGGTAAAAGAAAGAAAATTGCGATATCCACAGTAGGCACACATACACACACTTGCATTTCATCCGTGTGCCATGTGTGCGGTGCATGCATCCAAATCGTTAGAGCATGTACATTTTGCACTATCATCAATCAATATCATTGCATGCATGTAGAATACAAATTCACAACATCTTCTTTCCAGTCAAGATCAAAGTAATCTAATAGTCCCTCAAAATCCCTTGCCTCCTGAAAATCAATTCTACATGCGAACCTTTTAGAAAGAGTGAAAAAAACCAGATCCCCTAGTAAGGACACTTCTAATCTTCTTGGGTTCGTCTTTCTTGGTTAGAGGAGAACATGGACCATGATGTCGCGATTGATCCACCAATGGCTTTGCGAGCTTTGGAGGAGAAAGTGAGCAAACTGCAAGTTGTTGTTGAGCAACAAGATTCAAGGGAGAAGCAATTGGAGAGGGTCATGCTTGAGTTCGTTCAATTATTGAAAGATCAAATGGGCCCTGATGAGAAAAAGATGAATTAGTTGGAGAAGAGAATAATGGATCGCTTAAAGAAGCGCCAATATGCATCTCTGAACCCACTTGTGTACCAAGGCCCATATCCAATCCCAAGCCCAACCAATCACCAAAATCCATAGTCATACTCGGCCAATCTCCAAAACCCATTTTCGACCTCAAGTTCATATCCAGATCCAATCCCCTCTAACCCAAAATCCAACTCCGAATCAAATCAAAAATCAAGCCAAACCCGCAAGCCGAGAATCTTCACCAACGTGGCATGCCATTATCCATGGCCCTTGGTCACCTTGTCAAGAATGGTCACCTTAACTCCCTGGACCCAAAGCCACTACCAAATCCCTTACCCCGCATATGTGACCTGTCTTTGTACTGTGCCTACCACCAGACCCCTGGCCATACGACTAACTATTGCATGAAACTCCGCCATGATATCCAAGATCTCATTGAGCATAAAATCATCACTCCTTTGCTGAACCCAACGAGTGGCATCTGGCATGACATACAATCTTTTCAATCACAACCATCGCTGAATACTCTCAAGGGATTCGTTGCCTCCATGAACACGCAACAACCAACTGGCCCCGAACCAATCAACATAATCAAAAAAGGCATTGACAATACTCGGTATGAGTCAAAGAAGGGTCATTCGATTGAAAAATACGCCATAAGGGAAGATGATGTTCCTACAAAGATACATAAGGGGAATGATGAACCTGAGGAAGATGGTAGTGAGGTAATAGTGTTTGGAAATGCTACTGCTGAATCAAATATGGATGCTCTTGGAGACCCAATAAATTTAAAACTATCTACGACACTCTATTTCAAGACCAGAGTCAGGTCTAGTCCAGTCTATAGTCGAGTCATGTCCAAGTTAGAATCAAATGTCTAGTCTAGTCAAGTCTTCTAGTCAGTCTGTTATCAAATTTCTAAGTCTTGGTCAAGTCTATCGAGTCAAGTGATGTACTTCTCTAGTTGAATAAAATCTCATTTTAGATAAATGTGCATAGTTGTGAATAAATAGATCGTTAAACCAAGAAAGGAAGAAAATGAAAATAAAATCACTTTTCAAATAATAATGGAAGATATTTTGTTGATAAATCTTTGCATTAAAAATGGATTCCCAAATAACAAAGCGAATTTTGTGCCAAATCCAAGGAGAAGTAGAAAATTGATTAGCTTTACTTTTAGAATTCAAAGATACTCTCGCTCAATCTTGGAAAGATAAACTTGGGACTTGAGGCTCGCTCACCAACCCCTTCTCCTAAATACCAAGCCTAAAAGATGAGCCCGCAGTCCAAAGCCATAATCTGGGTCCTTGATGGTAGCCAAATATTTTAAATGAACTTATTCTTCAAAAGTAAGAAAAGGGAGAAAAAAAAAAAGAAAAAGACGCTCGCTAGGATGAAAACCCGAAAGGGTGCCTAGGCAAAAGTTAGAGCAAAAAAAAAAAAGAAGAGAAAAAGGAAAGAAAAAAAGAGCCCGCTAGGATGAAAACCCAAAAGGGCGCCTAGGCAAAAGTTAAAAAAATAATATAATAAGATGCGTGTTGACTTCAAAAACCTGAATCCTAGCCAGTCGAAATTATGAAGAGAATAAGGGATAGTGAGGTAGAGTAAAGAAAGTATAGAGAAAAGAAAAGGCGGAGAATAAAAAAAGAGATTGAGAATTCTTGAACACTTCAAAGTACATCATTGGTACGTGAATTATCCCAAGGCTCTGTGTTGTTCTTAACAAAGATAATAAAATAGAAAAAAATGTAATTAAAAAAAAAAGAGATTTGAAAGTATCAATTAGTCTCAAAATTTTATAAGAGGCTCAATGGCTAAGTGGGCCTAAAACAATGCAAAGATGTCTTTGAGAAAAATAAAGAATGTTTTGGAAGGCTACTATTGCTTTGTGAGTATGATAGAGTATGATTAAACACGATGTATTATGAGAGTTGTAAAGATTGATTGGCTAGTGACGAGGTGAAAAGTATCAACTGCCACACACAACAAAAATAAAATGAAATAAAATAAAAAGGAGAAGTAGTTCATATTCTCATCATCCTGTTCAAAAGCTACCACAAGAAATCTGTTTCAGAAAATCTGCCCAAGAGAGAGCTCTCATTGGACCCATATGGAAACATGGCTCGAAAAGTCCACAAATTCTTGAAGCCTTATTCTTTCAAGACTTCCAGAGTCGATGACCTACGTTTTGACCTGATTCCTACTTGGGGATACGTAGGCAACCTGCTCGGTTCGGTCATCACCCCATCATCTCATGCTATCTTTCTTTCAGGCCTTGGCCAAACTACTTTGGACCTGATTCTCGCTCGGGGATAAGTAGGCAAATCTCCCAAGGTTCTCAGTCCATAACCATCCCTAAACTGTAAGCATCACCTTTTTGCGCCTTTGGTTTCCTTCTTTCAGACTAGGGGCAAACTTACGTTTTCCTGAAGCCACATATATATCGCCAAACCAGGGGCAAATTTCCTTTGCTAAAAATCCCTTTTATCATAGAAGCAAGCCCCTAAGTCTCTTTCAAACTAGGGGCAAACTTTGTTTGCCAAAATGCCTCTATGATAGAGACAAGTTCTCAAGCAATTG
Source organism: Hydrangea macrophylla (assembly GCA_033977485.1). Taxonomy (NCBI): domain Eukaryota; kingdom Viridiplantae; phylum Streptophyta; class Magnoliopsida; order Cornales; family Hydrangeaceae; genus Hydrangea; species Hydrangea macrophylla. The sequence continues at coordinate 41,025,798 of CM066990.1, forward strand.
AGTTTGTTTTGAAAGGATAGAAATAGAGTGCCTTTCATTCTATAAGCTAAAGCACTAATTTGAAGCACATTCTAGATGAGCAAAGAATTCGCTAAATCGAAAAGGGGAAGTTTTCAAAGTTTGCAAGATGATGAATAAATGAAAGGTGAGATGATCCATTATTCACAATGAAAGCACATTAATTCATGATAATATAGAGTTTGAGTCAGTCGCCTTGCGTAATTGCTTTGTCAAGTCTGTCCTCCTTTGATGAGTCAATAATGGTCTCAAATGTGTGGGTTTAAGATGATGAATAAAGATTTGAAAAGTCTCCATGAGCATCCTAAGAGCAATTTGAGCAGAGGCTTTGAACACCATCACAACGTAATGCTAAAGTGGAAATATAAGAAGAGCCAACACTAGGGGCAAAGGTAATTTCCCTCTTTGGACAAGATCGATGTGTTTCTTCCGAAGGTCCGCAAATGAAGAAAATCATTCTTTCTTTCAGCTCCGTCCAAATTCTATGAGTCTCAAGACTCCCTAAATCTTGAAAAAATCAACTCCTTGAGTCTGAAGACTCCCCATTTTTGTAAAATAAAATTCTTTGCGTCCGAGGACTCCCCATTTTTGTAAAATCAATTATTTGAGTCCGAGGACTCCCCATTTTTGAAAAACCAATTCTTTGAGTCCGAGGACTTCCCGTTTTTGTAAAGCCAATTCTTTGGGACTAAGAACTCTCCATCATTGTAAAACTAATTCTTTGAGTCCGTATGACTCCGTTTATGTAAAATATGAATTTGATTGAGTCCATGTGACTCTATATATGTAGAACGTGAATTTATTAAGTCCGTATGGCTCCATTTGTATAAAAACTAAAGTTGTTGAGTCCGTGTGACTCCGTTTTATGTAAAAAGTGAATTTATTCAGCTCGTGTGACTTTGTTTGAATAAAGAAATGAAATTTTGGAAAACATGAATTTTTTAATCCGCATAATTCCATTGTGTGAAATATGAGTTTTGAGTTTGCGTGACTCTGATTATATGAAAGAACGTTTTTTTAGTCTGCATGATTTAAAGTATGAGAGACACCCATCTTATAAAGTTCAAAATTTTTCAAGTTCGTGGGACTCCGTGTTTGTAAAAAATGAATTTTTGAGTTCATGTGACTCTGTGTTTGTAAAATGTGAATTTTCGAGTTCGTATGACTTCGAGTTCGGGAAATGTGAATTTTCAAGATCCTATGACTCCCTATTTGTAAATTGTGAATTCATTAAGCCAGTGTGACTCTCCTTTTGAAATGGAAATTATTTTGAGTCGAATCGACTCGAGACTTGGAAATGAGAATTGATTTCAGTCGAATTTTTGACTCCGGATTTGGTAAAATTGAATTTGTTTGAGTTTGACAGACTCATAATTTCAAAAAATGAATTAAGTCAAGTCTGATCGATTGAAAATTGAATTGAGTCTGGTTGACTCTCGATTTTGAGATACGATTTGAATTGAGTTTGATTGCCTCCGGATTTTTGAATTTTGGAATAAGTCTGATCGACTCCTAATTTTTTTTTTATTTTAAACTAAGTTGAGTTGAACCGACTCCAGATTTTGTGAAATTGAACTCGTTTGAGTCTGATGGACTCTATGTTTTGATAAGTTAATTCCAATTTGAACGAAATTGAGTCTGATTGGCTCCCAATTTCGTGAAACAAAGATTCTTTGAGTCTGTTTGAATCCCAACTAGAATTGAGTCTGAGTGACTCCCGATTTTGTGAAGTAGGATTTTGTTTTGTGTCTAATTGACTCCCAATTTTAGAAATAAGAAAATTCTTTGAGTCTTATCCGAATCCCAAATTCATGAAATGGAATTGCTTTGAGTCTAATTTGACTCCTGTTTTTAGAAAATTTGAGAATTCCTTGTGTCTGATTCGACTCCCAATTTTGTGAAATAGAAATTCTTTCAGTTTACATTCGACTACTGTTTTTAGAAAATTTGAAGAGAATTTGAAAATTCCTTGAGGTCTGATTCGACTCCCAATTTTGTGAAATAGAAATTCTTTGAGTGTAATTCAACTCCTATTTTTAGAAAAATTCGAAGGAGAGTTCAAAAATTCCTTGAGTCCGATTCGACTCCCAATTTTGTGAAATAGAAATTCTTTGAGTCTAATTGACTCCGAATTACTGAGAAGTAGAAATACGTTTATGTCACACTGATTCCTAATTTTTTTGAAAGTGTTTGAGTCTAATTGAAATAGAAATTCATTTGAGCCAAATTGACTCCCAATCTGGCGACTCTTAACGCCTTAATGGCAGCATCATCGGTGTTAGTCCTAAATGGAAACCTTGCTTTAGTCCTCAATGACAGCATTATCGGTGTTAGTCCTCAATGGTAACCTTGCATTAGTCCTCAATGACAGCATCATCAGTGTTAGTCCTCAAGGCAACCTTGCATTAGTTCTCAATGGCAGAATCATTTATGTTAGTCCTCCAAGGCAATCTTTGTTAAGTCCTCAATACTAATCTATTAGTCCTCAAAGGCAATCATTGTTAGTCCTTAACGACAATCGCTGATCAATCAAGCATTCTCTAGCTAAGCTCAATCCCAGACTGACTCGGAGGCAATCTCTGATCAATCACTCAGAACCGTCTGGGCGGCAATCCCTGAATCATTTTGTCAATCAATTTTGGAGTACAAGGCGCGAAGCGTATCTCAGTCTTTCAAAAAGCGTGGTTCCTGATTCGACATTGGCGTATAAGGCGCGAAGCGCATCTCAATCGATCAGATGATTCTTGGAAGACACTGAAGTATAAGGCCCGAAGCGCATCTCAATCTTTCAAAAAGCATGGTTCCTGATTCGCCACTGGAGTATAAGGCACGAAGCGCATCTCAGTCGATTAGATGATTCTTGGAAGGCACAAAAGTTTAAGGCGCGAAGTGCATCTCAGTCTTTCAAAAGGCGTGGTTCCTGATTCGACACCGGAGTATAAGGCGCGAAGCGCATCTCAGTCGATCAGATGATTCTTGGAAGACACCGGAGTATAAGGTGCGAAGCGCATCTCAGTCTTTCAAAAAGCGTGGTTCCTGATCGACACCGGAGTATAAGGTGCGAAGCGCATCTCAGTCGATCAGATGATTCTTGGAGGACATCAGAGTATAAGGCGCGAAGCACATCTCAGTCTTTCAAAAAGCGTGGTTCCTGATTCGACACCGGAGTATAAGGTGTGAAGCGCATCTTAGTTGATTAGATGATTCTTGTAAGACACCAGAGTTTAAGGCGCGAAGCGCATCTCAGTCTTTTCAAGAAGCATAGTTCCTGATTCGACACAGTAGTAGCAAAGCGCGTCTCAGTCGATCGGATGATTCTTGGAAGACACCGGGGCCTAAGTTGCGAAGCGCCGCCCAGTCGATTGCGTTCATCCTTTTGGCCTAGACGGCCAAGTATCTTGAAGAAGACTCAACCTATGGATTATAGAAACTTCGAATTCTAGAGAATAACTCGTCTTTAAGTTTGAGTAAACGCGAGCATTAAGTAAGGCATGGATTGCATCAAGAAACGTCAGGATAGCACGGTTTCGAATCACATCATTTATAGAGCATGAATTTGCATTGACAACCATCATTGTATGAGCACGTGCATCACGATAGGATAGATGCATTCATCCGTATGATTAATTTGTGCTTACGTGTGTTTGCCTCTTGTCCGAACTACGTCTTGGTCTGATTCTTGATGGGATACGTAGGCAGATCATCATGGAGCACGACCAATTGGAATTTTGCTACGTGCTTGCTTTCTTTTTTGCAACGCATTTTGTTTTTACCTAAATCTGAAAATTTGGTCAAAGGCTTATCTTCACATAGGCTTTGATGTTCACTTGTGGGTCGAGTTGCTCCACGAGCTCCGTCGAAGATGGGCAAACTGTAGACACCCCAATTTTGACCTAACATCGAATTTAGGAGAGTGTCACCTCCAAGTCCGATGATGATAATGACTGAAAGATTTGAACTATTCTAAGCTCTTTAGAAAGTTCTCCAATCGCGATAAAATTTTCACAGGAAAAGAGAAATACTGGGTGTTTAGGAAAACTCGGGTATAAGACACTATTTTTGAAAAAATAAACTTTGTAGAAGAAAAAGAGGAAAAGAAAAGGAAAAAAAAGAGGAAATTTGCTAAAACGCGACACTCGGCAGTTTTAGCGGTACTCCGTAAGTGCTGTGTGACACTCACCAACTGCCGTTACGGCACTCATCAATTGTCGCCAACATTTTTTTACTGCCGTTTGCTTTTAAAGTCCGTATTTTATGGTACAATACATATATGTATGCGGATAAAACAAAAAAAATTGATAAAGTAAGATTGACAAAAATGCGGCAATCAATAATTTTGTGCGGCTCTTGATTCAAGGTGAAAAGTGCATGTTCATAGCGTATTACATGGTCCTTTATGCATACTTGTATCCCCAAAGTCCCTACATTTAGGTGCATTCTAACAACAATGTTCTTTTATTGTGTTAATGCTAAAACATATGTTTATGCGTTGTTTTATATGTATTAGAATGTAAATCAATGAAGTGGAGCTAAAGAAAGTGATTCTGGTGAAGAGAACAACAGAAGTAGCTGAGAAAACACCATTTTTGACAATGAAGACTTCAGATTTGGAAGATTTTTCCAGAGATATGAAATGTAGATCTTTGAGTTACAGTCACGTGGCCGCAAATGGGAAGTCAATCCGAGGTCCAAGTGAAAAGTTATGGCCATTCTCCCATCGGTCCGCAGAGCTGTCAAAATCAGAGGAGTTGAAGCCCTTGAGCAGAGTTCAATTGATCGAACCTTCGATCGATCGAACTAAGCTCGATCGATCGAATTTTATTTTCCCTCAAAAGTTGCATAAACTCTGCAGCAACCCTATATATAAGTCGTTTTGATGCCAGACGAAGGGGGGCCGCTCCAAAACGTGAAAAAATAACAGTTTGGGATAGTTTTAGGGTTAGATTAGGAATAGATTAGGTTAAATTCATCTTTTTCTTCCTCTTTTTTCATTAATATATTAAAGATTATTGAAGATTCAAGTGGAGTTCATGTTTATTTCAAGTTTATTTCATATTATATCTAGGTTTTTCTTTTCAATCCTTGTTATTTGATTGTTATTAGTTTATATTCTATGATTACTCTAGGTTACTGTTTCTGTACAAGTTTATTTATGTTTCCGCAGTTTAGACGTTGGGAATATGTGATGAAACATTGATTCCCAGCCTTTGCCATGCAATCTTTAGAAACCTTGGGCTCGATCGATCGAAGGTATTTCGATCGATCGAACTAGAGCCATAGTCAAGCGATTGAAGACATTTCAATCGATTGAAGGATGATGATGTCCGATCGATCGAGAGTGCTTCGATCGATCGAACATGTTAATTCCTGAGATGATTCTTTTAAGTATTCCATGACTTTTTGTTTTAGAAATCTGTCATCAAATTGTCCCTATAAGCTCAGTTTGTCACAACAGTTTTTAGAACTTAAAACCTTAAGGAAATTTTCTGCAATGACTTTTGAAAACCACTTTGAATGCTAACACCATTTAGAGTGCAAGTAATAACCATTGTTTTAAACTGTCTTCCAAGTATTTTAAATCAACTGTGAAGATGTAGTCCCGGTCATGAAAGGGCTATTGATTCTATAACTTTAGAAAAATACGGAATACTGAAGAGGAATGAACTCCATAGAACGTTAATGCGTATGCATGGTAGAAGGTTATGATCAATGTGGATTCACGTGTTTCCAACACCTTTAGTTTATTTATTTAATTAGTTATGTTTCTTTGTGCTTTTTATTATTATTTAGTTTAATTTAATTAATTAGGATTCGTTAAAACTTTCACCCCTAGATTCATATTTTTCTTTTTCTTTAGATTGTAACTTAGTAGATATTCTTCCTATTACTTCCCTGTGGGATCGACCTGGACTTATCCAGTATTACTTGCACGATCACCTACACTTGGGTGTTGCACACGGGCGCAAAACTTTTTAGTCGTGTCAAGTTTTTGGCGCCGTTGCCGGGGAAGGCAACTAGGTTAGGATTTTACTATGTTATTTCCAATTTTTTTCTTACTTTTCAAAAATAAAAAATAAAAAATAAATTTAAGAAAAAATAATAATAATAAAAACTTTGAACTTTTTCTCTCACCAGTAAATAAATAAAAATTTTATTGTTTAAAATTTTTGGATAAACATGTCTTATCCATATTACCCTCCATACAACACAAGCACCAATAATAGGTACACACTTGAAAATCAAAATAGTTATTCCCCAAGTTGGCAAGCACCCACTCATGACGCGCATTATCAACCCGAGTACTACCAACCACCACAATGGGAAAATGATAGTTGTAGTCCCTCATATTATCAAACGCAACAAGAACCTCCACATGGAGAGTTCTATCAATCGCAATGGGGATATAACCAAAATGATTATGTAGGATATAGTAGTAGTTCTCATGATTATCAAACGTACCAAGACTTTCCTTTTGGCGAGTCTTGTCCACAAACTCAATGGGAAGGGGACTATTATCAACAACAATGGGACGAAACTTCATATAGTAATAATGAGGAGAATAACCAAGTTGAGGATAATGGTATGTTAAAATTGCTGCTTAATGAAATGAAAAGGCTAGATAGTGCACTTGATAAATTAGAAACTAGATATCAACAAGCATATGCTAGCTAACATTCAGAAGACTATACCAGTCCTTTAACACTACAACCCAAATTTCAAGACACTAACAATGGAATGGAATTAGAGGACAATGACGGATTTATACCGAATGAGGTTTACAACTCACTCGAGAAAGTGACAACCCAACAAGAACTCCAAAACCAAACCATTAAGCATGAAGTTGTAGAACCATGTTCTCCTCAATATATAACCCTAGACATCAACTCCTTCACTGCCTGGATAAAATTGCACAATCTCTTTGTCCAGAGCACCTCAATAGACGACATACATAGTAAGGAGAGTTACAAGGATGAGAATGAGGATTTAAAAGATGATGAGAGCTTAGGTGACTGCATGCAATTAGGAAAGGATGAGTCCCACGTTGACTCTACCCCTACCTTTGATAGTAAACCTAGGGAGGACATAATTGAAAAATCTAAATCCGATTTAGATTCATGTGATATTCATGAACCCTCACCTCTTTCGGCCGAAGAGGTGGTGTCACCAAGTTGCTCATCACCTATCCTCGCTATCAATCTAAGCTCTCATCCCGAACTTGAAAGTCATATGTACTCCACTATTGAACAAGTAGAATGTATTGTGGAAGAGGATGGTAAGGATTCTAGCACAGGTTCTTCACAGAATTTTAACTTTCAAAATTCTTTGAGAGAGGACTTGGAAATAATTAGACCCACATTAGATGATTTTAAACTTCAACAAGAAGCTAGTAATCTTCTAGACTGATTAACCTTCTTGAGTAATAATGACATAGAGGTCCAAATAGATAGCTTTATCCAAGTCCAGTCCAAAACTAGTTACATAGAACAGAAATTAAATTACTATGATCATATATCCATAGATTCTGTCCTAATACAAGAGGAAGGTAATGAAGCTAAATTAGAACATCACTTAGACCCTACTCCTTTCATCGAACCATGGCCTCCCCCTGTTTTTAGTATTAAAATAGAGGCCGTTATAGGAAATACCAACACCAAAGATCGTTTCTTGCATGTATTTCCTAAAAAGTGTGGTATACCTCTTATAATTGTCCACAACAAATTTAGAGGCCATAGGTTTTGCATCATGATTCGAGGTGAAAAGTGCATGTTCATAGCGTATTACATGGTTCTTTATGCATACTTTTATCCCCAAAGTCCCTACATTTAGGTGCATTCTAATAACAATGTTCTTTTTATTGTGTTAATGCTAAAATATATGTTTTTGCATTGTTTTATAGGTATTAGGATATAAATCAATGAAGTGGAGCTAAAGAAAAGTGATTATGGTGGATAGAACAACGGAAGCAGCTGAGAAAATGCCAATTTTGACAATGAAGACTTCATATTTGGAAGATTTTCCCAGAGATATAAAATGTAGATCTTTGAGTTACGGTCGCGTGGCTGCAAACGGGAGATCAATCCAATGTCCGAGTAAAACGTTATGGCCATTCTCCCATCGGTGCACAAAGCTGTCAAAATCAGAGAGTTCAATCGATTGAGGAGAGTTCAATCGATCGAACCTTCGATCGATCGAACTAAGCTCGATCGATCGAACTTCATATTCACCCAAAAGTTGCGTAAACTCCGTAGGAACCCTATATATAAGTCGTTTTGACACCAGACGAAGAGAGGACGCTCCAGAGCGCAGAAAACAGCAGTTTAGGGTAGTTTTAGGGTTAGATTAGGAGTATATTAGGTTAGATTCTTGTTTTTCTTCCTCTTTTTCATTATTATATTGAAGATTATTAAAGATTCAAGTTATTTATAAGTTATTTTCAGATTTATTCCAGGTTTTTCCTTCCCTTTATCTTATTTGATTATTTATGAATCTAGTAGTTATGATTGTTATGTTTTACTGTTTCTGCACTAGTTTAATCATGTTTCCGTAATTTAGACGTTGGGAATATATAATGAAACATTGATTTCCAACCACTACCATGCAATATTTAGAAACCTTGGACTCGATCGATCGAAGGTATTTCGATCGATCGAACTAGGGCCATAGTCAAGCGATCGAAGACATTTCGATCGATTGAAGGATGATGATGTCCGATCGATCGTGAGCGCTTCGATCGATCGAACATGTTAATTCCTGAGATGATTCTTTTAAGTATTTCATGACTTTCTGTTTTAGAAATCTGTCATCAAATTGTCCCTATAAGCTCAGTTTGTCACACAATTTTTAGAACTTAAAGCCTTAAGGCTATTTTCTTCAATGACTTTTGAAAACCACTTTGAATGCTAACACCATTTAGAGTTTAAGTAATAACCATTGTTTTAAACCGTCTTCTAAGTATTTTAAATAACTTGTGATGATGTAGTCCCGGTCATGAAAGGGCTATTGATTCTTTATCTTTAGAAAAATACGGAATGCTGGAGAGGAATGAACTCCATACAACATTAATGAGTATGCATGGTAGATGGCTAGGATCAATGTGGATTCACGTGTTTCCAACACCTTTAATTTACTCGTTTAATTAATTATGTTTCTTTATGCTTAGTTTATTATTTAGTTTAATTTAATTAATTAGGATTCGTTAAAACCTCCACATGTATATTCATCTTTTTACTTTTCTTTAGGTTGTAACTTAGTAGATATTCTTCCTATTTCTTCCCTGTGGGATCGACCTGGACTTCCAGTACTATATTACTTGCACAATCACCTACATTTGGGTGTTCACAAGAGCGCACAACTATTTAGTCGTGTCAAGTTTTTGGTGCCGTTGCCGGGGAAGGCAACTAGGTTAGGATTTTACTAAGTTATTTCCAATTTTTTTCTTACTTTTCAAAAAAAAAAAAAAAACCTTTGGACTTTTTCTCTCACAAGTACAAAAAAAATAAATAAATAAAATTTTCTTGTTTTAAAATTTTGGATAAACATGTTTTATCCATATTACCCTCCATACAACACAAGCACCAATAATAGGTACACACTTGAAAATCAAAATAGCTATTCCCCAAGTTGGCAAGCACCCACATATGACGCATATTATCAACTTGAGTGCTACCAACCACCACAATGGGAAAACAATAGTTGTAGTCCCCCATATTATCAAACGTATCAAGAACCTCCACATGAAGAGTTCAATCAATCCCAATGGGGATATAACCAAAATGATAATGTAGAATATAATAGTAGTTCCCACAATTACCAAACGCACCAAGATTTTCCCTCTGGGGAGTCTTGTCTACAAACACAATGGGAAGGGACTATACCAACAACAATGGGGCGAAACTTCGTATAGTAATAATGAGGAGAATAACCAAGTTGAGGATAATGGTATGTTAAAATTATTATTTAGTGAAATGAAAAGGCTAGATAGTGCACTTGATAAATTAGAAACTAGATATCAACAAGCATATGCTAGCCAACCTTTAGAAGACTATACCAGTCCTTCAACACTATAACCTAAATTTCAAGACACTAACATATGGAATGGAATTAGAGGACAATGACGGGTTTATACCGAATGAGGTTAACAACTTACTTGAGAAAGTGATAACCCAACAAGAACTCCAAAACCAAACCACTGAGCATGAAGTTGTAGAATCATCTTCTCCTCAATATTCAACCCCAGATATCAACTCCTTCACTGCCTGGATAAATTTGCACAGTCTCGTGGTCCAGAGTACTTCAATAGATGACACATATAGTGAGGAGAGTTACGAGGATGAGAATGAGATTTTAAAAGATAATGAGAGTTTAGGTGACTGCATGCAATTAGGAAAGGGTGAGTCCCCTGTTGACTCTACCCCTACCTTTGATAGTGACCCTAGGGAGGACGTTATTGAAATTCTAAATTCATTTTAGATTAATATGATATTCATGAACCCTTACCTCTTTCGGCCGAAGAGGTGGTGTCACCAAGTTGCCCATCACCTATCCTCTCTATCAATCAATGCTCTCATCCCAAGTTTGAATATCATGTGTACCCTAATATTGAACAAATAGAATGTGTTGTGGAAGAGGATGGTAAGGATTCTAGCACATGTTTTTCACAAAATTTTAACTTTCAAAATTCTTTGAGAGAGGACTTAGAAACTATTTGGCCCACATTAGATGATCTTAAACTTCAACAAGAAGCTAGTAATCTTCTAGACTGCTTGACCTTCATGAGTAATAACGACATAGAGGCCTAAATAGATAGCTTCATCCAAGTCCAGTCCAAATCAATGTACATAGAACAGAAATCCAATTCCTATGATCATATATCTATAGAATCTGTTCTAGAACAAAAGGAGGGTAATGAAACTTTATTAGAACATCACCTAGACCCTACCCCTTTTATCGAACCATGGTCTCCCCCTATTTTTAGGATTAAAATAGAGGCTGTTATAGAAAATACCAACACCAAAGATCTTTCCTTGAGTATAATTCCTAAAAAGAGTTGTATATCGCTTATAATTTTCTCCAACAAATTTAGAGGCCATAGGTTTTGCATCATCTCCTCTGACCTTGAGCCTGACATTAGTTGGGGGGAGTTGCAATTTTATGAGGATCCCCACGTTCTTCTCACTATTAAATTATTTTATTGGGAGGATCTTCAAAAATTTCGGTTATTACTTTATGATAAAAATCTTGATTAACCGAGGTTATTTACTGAGTAGTTGTATTATATTCTGTATTTTTTCTTGTTGCTACTAATGATTTTGCAGGTAACTTAACAAAGAATTAAAAGAAAATAAAAAAATTGGATATTAACGCCTCGAGGTAACATCCTTCTTTCTCTCGCTTTACTTTACATATGTCCATGTGCTTAGTTTAGAACATTGAGGACAATGTTTAGTTTTAGTTGGGGGGAGTGAGCCATTGCATGCCTCATATCTTTTTGTGGTGCTTTAATGTCAATACACCTGCTTAGCAACATGCTTTAATGTCAATACACCTGCTTAGCAACATGACTCAGTAAATCAAAATTGCAAAAAAAATTTAAAATTTTTAATGGTTCTTGTATTTCTCTTTTAGTTAATGTAGTTAGTTATGATGCATTAGTGTTATTTTCTGTATGTTACTAGTATGTGATACACTATGGTAGTTTCTTTTCTATCCTAGTTATAGTATATTCTATGCTTTTTAATCTTCAAACAACTTTGAGCACGTTGTGACAACCTTGTACTTAGCTAAAATGGATGAGTAAGCATAGCTTAGGTGTCTTGAGAGACTGTAGTGGAGACTAATAACCCAAGTGAGCTTTTGTGCCTTTCTTTATTCTTGAGGGTTTTATAAATTACTCTTATTTTTTGAAAAGCGTATTAATTCGTTGTAAGTCTCATTTTTCTTCTTCATTTTGACTGATTACTAGAAGAGAACGTTCAGGATTTACCAAACTTTAAAGCTCTTGAATTTACTGAAATGAATAATCCTATGAACTTAGAAGATGATTTAGGCTATCTTTTGACCATACATGGATAATACAGCCTTGGCCTACCTATATGTTATTTCTTTACTTCACCTCTTGAACTTATCGCCTTGTCTACATAATCCTAAAGTCTTTACATAACTCCAAATTAGGAGTTCAAGCCTCAGTTCTTTATTTAGGTGTGATTGGGATGTGTTACATTGACAAGAAGTTTGGTTGTATGAATAAGGAAAAGTTGGCAGAGAAAAAAAAAAGAAAAAGAAAAGCATGAAAAAAAAAAAGAAAAAAAGAAAAAAAAGAAAAAAAGTGCCAATGGTTGTTACAAAAGGAAAAAAAATAATAAAAGGAAGAGTGAAAAATAAATAAAAAAAAAAGAGAGAGAGAGAAAGAGAGATTGGAGATGTGGAGAAGTTTGAAAAGTTGTAGTAGACATTCCAATCACATCCTTGGACCCAATTGAAAATCACAAGCCTCTTCCTTCTTTCACCTAACACCTCTTTTTCAAAGTCCTAATGATTCTACGTAAATTGGATCTGAAGTTAAGGTAATGAGAGAGTTCTACACGGTATCTCGCTCTTCTAGTGAAAAGTATACATTCATGAGACTTTATGCACTAAAATTTACATTTTTCTAATTAGTTATGAGAAGCATTAGATTCCATTCACATTTACTCTTTATAGCTTCCATATCATTAGTGATAATTATTATACCCAATTCAGAGTGATTTCATCTTGAGAGTGTAACCCCAGTGAGAGTTGAGTCAAAATGAACGTCTTGATCGTATCTTAGGTTATGCGAGTTTTGAAATTAAAGTTTTGTATTTTGGTTGTCCATTCACACACACACACACTTGAAGATTGATAGGTATGGAACATTCTAATGACTTTGATAGTAGATTAACTGTAATGTGTGTGTTGCATGACTATGGCATACTAGAGAGTTTCATGAGATTGTTGAGCTTAACTATATTGCTAAATGAGAGGAAAATTTCTTGAAAACATTTAAACTAGAACCATTAACATAATCATGAATTTTGTGGATAAATTCACTGCAAACCCTCACGAGACAACACTCGTCCACTAGGGGGAACCTAGGGGTTTAAAGGCTTGTTGCATACGCTAAATGCAATCGCGATTCCTGCGAAAGAGAGTTAGGATTTTTACTGTATTTTGCTTTCAATTTTTAGAGTTAAATAAACACTGTTGTAGTTCGCTTCATTGCTAGGGACTAGCAACGAGCTAGTTGGGGGGTGTGATTCGAGGTGAAAAGTGCATGTTCATAGCGTATTACATGGTTCTTTATGCATACTTTTATCCCTAAAGTCCCTACATTTAGGTGCATTCTAATAACAATGTTCTTTTTATTGTGTTAATGCTAAAATATATGTTTTTGCATTGTTTTATAGGTATTAGGATGTAAATCAATGAAGTGGAGCTAAAGAAAAGTAATTCTGGTGGATAGAACAACGGAAACAGCTGAGAAAATGCCAATTTTGACAATGAAGACTTCATATTTGGAAGATTTTCCCAGAGTTATAAAATGTAGATCTTTGAGTTACGGTCGCGTGGCCGTAAACGGCAGGTCAATCCGATGTCCGAGTAAAACGTTATGGCCATTCTCCCATCGGTGCACAGAGCTGTCAAAATCAGAGAGTTCAATCGATTGAGGAGAGTTCAATCGATCGAACCTTCGATCGATCGAACTAAGCTCGATCGATCAAACTTTACATTCCCCTAAAAGTTGCATAAACTCTTCAGGAACCCTATATATAAGTCGTTTTGACCCCAGACGAAGAGAGGACGCTCCAGAGCGCAGAAAACAGCAGTTTAGGATAGTTTTAGAGTAAGATTAGGAGTAGATTAGGTTAGATTCTTGTTTTTCTTCCTCTTTTTCATTATTATATTGAAGATTACTAAAGATTCAAGTTATTTTCAGATTTTTTCCAGGTTTTTCCTTTCTTTTATCTTATTTGATTGTTTATGAATCTAGTAGTTATCATTGTTATGTTTTACTGTTTCTGCACTAGTTTAATCATGTTTCCGTAGTTTAGACGTTGGAAATATGTGATGAAACATTGATTCCCAACCTCTGCCATGCAATCTTTAGAAACCTTGGACTCGATCGATCGAAGGTATTTCAATCGATCGAACCAGGGCCATAGTCAAGCGATCGAAGACATTTCGATCGATTGAAGGATGATGATGTTCGATCGATCGAGAGCGCTTCGATAGATCGAACATGTTAATTCCTGAGATGATTCTTTTAAGTATTCCATGATTTTCTGTTTTAGAAATCTGTCATCAAATTGTCCCTATAAGCTCAGTTTGTCACAACAATTTTTAGAACTTAAAGCCTTAAGGCTATTTTCTTCAATGACTTTTGAAAACCACTTTGAATGCTAACACCATTTAGAGTGCAAGTAATAACCATTGTTTTAAACCGTCTTCTAATTATTTTAAATCACTTGTGATGATGTAGTCTCGGTCATGAAAGGGCTATTGATTCTTTATCTTTAAAAAAATACGGAATGCTGAAGAGGAATGAACTCCATAGAACATTAATGAGTATGCATGGTAGATGGCTAGGATCAATGTGGATTCACGTGTTTCCAATACCTTTAATTTACTCGTTTAATTAATTATGTTTCTTTATGCTTAGTTTATTATTTAGGTTAATTTAATTAATTAGGATTCGTTAAAACCTCCACATGTATATTCATCTTTTTCCTTTTCTTTAGGTTGTAACTTAGTAGATATTCTTCCTATTCCTTCCCTGTGGAATCGACCTGAACTTCCAGTACTATATTACTTGCACGATCACCTACACTTTGGTGTTACACAAGAGCGCACAACTGTTTAGTCGTGTCACATCATCTCCTCTGACCTTGAGCCTGACATTAGTTGGGGGGAGATGCATTTTTATGAGGATCCCTACGTTCTTCTTACTGTTAAATTATTTTATTGGAAGGATCCTCATAAGTTTCGGTTATTAATTTATGATAAAAATTTTGATTAACCGAATTTATTTACTGAGTAGTTCTATTATATTGTCTATTTTTCCTTGGTTGCTACTAATGATTTTGCAGGTAACTTAAAAAAAAATCTGGATTATTAACGTCTCGAGGTAACATCCTTCCTTCTCTCGCTTTACTTTACATATCCATGTGCTTAGTTTAGAACATTGAGGACACTGTTTAGTTTTAGTTGGGGGGGGAGGGGAGTGAGTCATTGCATGCCTTGGTTCTTTCTTTTTATGCTTTACTGTCATATACCTGCTTAGCAGCACAAGACTCAGTAAATTAAAAACTGTTAAAAATTTTAAAATTTTTAATTTTTTTTAAAGATAATAAAATGATTCTTGTATTTCTCTATTAGTTAATGTAGTTAGTTATGATGCAGTAGTGTTATTTTCTGTATGTTATTAGTGTGTGATACACAATGGTAGTTTGTTTACTATCTTAGTTATAGTATATTTTATGCTTTTTAATCTTCAAACAACTTTGAGCACATTGTGACAACCTTGTACATAGCTAAAATGGATTAGTAAGCATAGCTTAGGTGTCTTTAGAAATTGTAGTGGAGACTAATAACCCAAGTGAGTTTTTGTGCCATTTTTTTGTTTTTGAGAGTTTTATAAAATTACTCTTACTTTTTGAAAAGCGTATTCACTCGTTGAAAGTCTCAATTTTCTTCATTTTGACTGATCACTAGAAGAGAACGTTCAGGTTTTACCAAAATCTAGAGCTCTGGAATTTACTAAAAAGAATAATTCTATTAACTTAGAAGATGATTTAGGCCATCTTTGAACATACACGTAAAATACAACATTGGCCTACCTCTATGCTATTCTTTGAATTCACTCTCTTGACCCTTCACCATATTCGCCTTGTCTTCACAATCCTAAAGTTCATACCTAACTCCATATTACGAGTTTGAGTTTCTTTTCTTTATCTAGGAGTGATTGGGATGTGTTTTCTTGACAAGAAGTTTGGTTGTGTGAATAAGGGAAAGTTGGCAAAGAAAGAAAATAATGAAAAGAAAAAAAAAGGAAAAAAATGCATGAAAAGAAAAAAAAAATGCCAATGGTCTTTATAAGAAAAGAAGAGAGAGATTGGAGATGGGGGAAAGTTTGAAAAGTTGTAATAGACATTCCAATCACATCCGTTGACCTAATTGAATATCACGAGCTCTTTCTTCTTTCACCTAACACCTCTTTTTCAAAGTCCTGATGATTTTAAGTAAATTAGATTTGAAGTTAAGGTAATGAGAGAGTTCTCCACGGTATCTCGCTCTCCTAGTGAAAAGTATCCATTCATGAGACTTAATGCACTAAAATGTCTGTTTTTCTATTTAGATATGAGAAGCCTTTGTTTCCATTTACATTTACTCTATATAGCTTCCATATCATGAGTGAAAATTATTACACCTAATTCGGAGTGATTTCATCATGAGAGTGTAATCCTAGTGAGAGTTGAGTCAAAATGAACATCTTGATAGCATCTTAGGTTATGCGAGCTTTGAAACTAAAGTTTTGTATTTTGGTTGTCCATTCACACACACACTTGAAGATTTATAGGTATGGAACATTCTAATGACTTTGATAGTAGATTAACTGTACTGTGTGTGTTGCATTGCTATGTCATACTATAGAGTTTCATGAGATTGTTGAGCTTAACTATATTGCTAAATGAGAGGAAAAATTTCTTGAAAATATTTAAATGAGAACCATTACCATAAACATGAAATTTGTGGGTAGATTCGTTGTAAACCCTCACGAGACAACACTCGTCCACTAGGGGAACCTAGGGGTTTAAAGGCTTGTTACATACGCTAAATGCAATCGCGATTCCTGCGAAAGTGAGTTAGGATTTTTACTTTCTCTCGTTTTCAATTCTTAGAGTTTAAATAAACAATGTTGTAGTTCGCTTCATTGCTAGGGACTAGCAACGAGCTAGTTGGGGGGTGTGATTCAAGGTGAAAAGTGCATGTTCATAGCGTATTACATGCTCCTATATGCATACTTATATCCCCAAAGTCCCTACATTTAGGTGCATTCTAATAACAATGTTCTTTTATTGTGTTAAGGCTAAAACATATGTTTATGCGTTGTTTTATAGGTATTAGAATGTAAATCAATGAAGTGGAGCTAAAGAAAGTGATTCTGGTGAAGAGAACAACAGAATTAGCTGAGAAAACACCATTTTTGACAATGAAAACTTCAGATTTGGAAGATTTTTCCAGAGATATGAAATGTAGATCTTAGAGTTACGTTCACGTGGCCGAAAACAGGAAGTCAATCTGAGGTCCGAGTGAAAGGTTATGACCATTCTCCCATCGGTGCGCAGAGCTGTAAAAAGCAGAGGAGTTCAAGCCCTTGAGCAGAGTTCAATTGATCGAAACTTTGATCGATCGAACTAAGCTCGATCGATCGGACTTTATTTTCCCTCAAAAGTTGCGTAAACTCTGCAGCAATCCTATATATAAGTCATTTTGACGCCAGACGAAGGGGGGACGCTCCAGAACGCGAAAAACATCAATTTAGGGTAGTTTTAGGGTTAGATTAGGAGTAGATTAGGTCAGATTCATCTTTTTCTTCCTCTTTTTCATTAATATATTGAAGATTATTGAAGATTCAAGTGGATTTCATGTTTATGTCAAGGTTATTTCAGATTATATCCAGGTTTTTCTTTTCAATCATTGTTATTTGATTGTTATTAGTTTATATGCTATGATTACTCTAGGTTTACTGTTTCTGTACCAGTTTATTTATGTTTCCGTAGTTTAGACATTGGGAATATGTGATGAAACATTGATTCCCAGCCTCTGCCATGCAATCTTTAGAAACCTTGGGCTCGATCGATCGAAGGTATTTCGATCGATCGAACTAGAGCCATAGTCAAGCGATTGAAGACATTTCGATCGATTGAAGGATGATGATGTCCGATCGATCGAGAGTGCTTCGATCGATCGAACAAGTGAATTCCTGAGATAATTCTTTTAAGTATTCCATGACTTTCTGTTTCAGAAATCTGTCATCAAATTGTCCCTATAAGCTCAGTTTGTCACAACAGTTTTTAGAACTTAAAGCCTTAGGGCTATTTTCTTCAATGACTTTTGAAAACCACTTTGAATGCTAACACCATTTAGAGTGCAAGTAATAACCATTGTTTTAAACCGTCTTCCACGTATTTTAAATCAACTATGATGATGTAGTCCCGGTCATGAAAGGGCTATTGATTCTATATATTTAGAAAAATACGGAATACTGAAGAGGAATGAACTCCATAGAACGTTAATGAGTATGCATGGTAGATGGTTAGGATCAATGTGGATTCACGTGTTTCCAACACCTTTAGTTTATTTATTTAATTAGTTATGTTTCTTTATGCTTTAGATTATTATGTAGTTTAATTTAATTAATTAGGATTCGTTAGAACTTTCACCCCCATATTCATATTTTTCTTTTTCTTTAGGTTGTAACTTAGTAGATATTCTTCCTATTCCTTCCCTGTGGGATCGACCTGGACTTATCCAGTATTACTTGCACAATCACCTACACTTGGGTGTTGCACAAGAGCGCACAACTTTTTAGTCGTGTCAGCTCTCAGTAAGTGCCGCACGGCAGTTATGGAATGCTGCCGTAGCTTTCACGGAGTGCCGTTCCGGCATTCTCTGAGTGTCGCAGAAAATTTCCTGACTGCCGTTAGCTCTAGCAGTCTGCTTTGTTTTAGAAAGTACACATTGTACTACCAAATGCTGTATTTATAGCTATTTTTTACTCCGAATTCACTGAAATTACCAAGGTATTTTTGTCTATATAAGAAGAGGTATCTTCATTGGAAAAGGGGGCCAAGAAAAAGAAAAGAATATTAGGGGAATTTGAGAAGAATTTAGAAGAACTTTTGAGAGAAGAATATTTGGGTAGAAAGAACATTGGGAGAAGAACTTGAAAGAGGAGCTTGAAAGATCTTCAAAATATGGAAGTTTGAGGATAGTTTTGGAGGTGATCCTCTAATCTTAGTTTAGTTTTCTTTCTTTTAAGCCTCTAATCTTAGTTTAGGTTTTAGAGCTTTTGTTAGTTTGGAAGTCTTTGCTTCCTAGTTCTTTTGTTCTTCTTTTATTTTATTTTTTTTCATTAGTATTCCCCTCTTGAGATTCTTGGAGATCTTCTATATCTCACTTGAATCTCATGAGTTTGATCTTTTAGTCTTATGTAAGCTTATGCTTCACATGAGAGTTAAAGTTGATTATCATATAAGAACAAGTTGATGAATCCAAACTCCTATCATGGTTTCGGTTCTCTAGCTTTGAGTTTTCATGGAATCTCTTTTATATTCCTTGAAAACTCATGAGTATTAGTCATGTTTTGACCTCCAATGACCCTCAATGGAAAGGAGAATTAGGTTTAGGATAAGCCAATACTCATGACTTTGTTGATAGATGTAACAAAAGGGTGATAAGCCCAATAGTGGAGCAGTGAGTTCACAAACTGTTTTTGATCATAGATTTTTAATTAAATATCTAACCGTTGGAATTAAGTGAAATCACTGGGAGAGTATTGATAACACAAAGTTCTACCACTGTAATTTTTGTGTTAAGGAGATTTCATGTTTAAAGTGGTTTGGTCATGAGTTTTGTGAGACAATTATAATCTGTCCAGAGTTTCAAAACAGTAACACTTTTTTGAAATGTGTAAATCAGAAACTTAATCAAGCATCCTTGACTCTAAATACATTTTTCTGGGTAGTTCAATGTGTTAGGAGGATAACCTAAAAAGATCAAAGTATTTATGATATTTTTACTTTTTTTAAAAAATCGTACAAAATCTCTGGATAGAGATTTGTAAATCTCTGAGTGACATCTGGTCTTTGTCCGTTTCCCAGAGATCTAACTGTTGAAACTTTGATTTTCTTTTTGGGATGGAAACTAGACACACAGAGGCACTTGAGTCGAAAAATCATCTAGATCAAACCATGGGAAGCATGCTTTTTATTTTCTTGAAGTTCTGGTATGCTCTCTGCAATTTTTAAAATTTTATGACAGATTTGACCAACTTTGTAAATTATGGTCCAAATGATAAACCATGCTTTGATAATAATTAGTTTAGCTTAAATCCATAGTCCAAATGATCCAAATCAATGAATAATTCATAGTTCATTCTTGCTCATGCTCATGCATTCATTCACATACGTTGATACTTGTAATTATAACCTTTTTTCCTTAGCTAGAAGATTAAGCATGTTGTTTAGGGTTTAATATTACATAGTTTTAAGCATGTGGACTAACCCCTTTGTTTTGTAGCAATATCAAGGTATGATTTCTTAAACTCTTTTCTAGTTTATCTTAGTTTCTTGATTTTATCAATTTTTCAACCTCTTGTGCGACACATTAGAATTAAAACTTGCCTTATGTGTATATATGTGATTAGAGACTCTTTTATTAGGATTTCAACTTTTGTATGCATTGCACATTTAAATATTCGCGACTGGACCCTGGGTAATTTCTCTAGTTCTCTATTTCGCATATCATATTGCTTGCTAATTGAGCTACTAGGTTTTGAATGATATTTTGTCATTAGCAATTTTACACCATTTCTACATGCTTGTGTAATGTATATTTATATCTATATATTAATTGAGGACATGCTCAGATTAGTAGTTTGATTAAAAGGATGTTGAGTAGAGGCCTATCGCGAGATAGGTGTTTTAGTCCATCGGACTCCTTCCTCTCTCATTCCATAATCCCCAGATCTAGCTAATCTTTGGTTTCGCAAAAGATCGGTTTCCTTTAGAAATGGTTTCTTAATTTTCCCTTTTAAAAAATTAAGTGGCGACTCATTGTTTTGTGTTTTAAATTAAAAAAGATTTTGAAAGAAAAGCTGTGGGTAAGAAAAATGCGATATCCACAGATGTTAATATTTACTTCTTTGAATGTTTCTAGGATATCCTCCCGTCGTGTTCCCTTCTTCAAAAAGTGAGCTGGGACGTCTGTACTTGGAGGAAACGGCATCCTAGGTATATAATTCGATAGGTTGGTCACTTTAGACGTATTAGGCACCGAAGGAGCAGAGTCTTTCGTGACTATATTATCCTTCCCATCTTGTTCTTTACTGATTTCTTTTCCTTTATCTTTTCGAGGCTCGGGAGGAGGTTCAACCTCTTTCGGCCGCTCAGTTGTTCTAGTCGACACTACATTTACTTGGTCACTCGCCGTACCCATCTCATACTGCCCTTTAGGGTTTTAAACCGGTTGACTCGGTAATTTTCCCTTATTACGACAATTTAATGTATTAGCTAGTTGTCCCATTTGGGATTCTAGCTTAGCGATAGATTGCATATGGGAGTTAACGAGTTGAAACTACGATTACGATTGGGCCTCTAAGTTTTTCAATGATGCCAGCACACTCTCTTCAAAAGTTTTATCCCTAGGAGGATCAGTATAAAAGGGAGGTTGTTCGTACTGATTAGGTTGAAGCCTATATGCATTTGGAAAGTTCATCGTCTCAGGTTTTGAGTGCCGTCCTTCACTGTTAGATTTCCATGAGAGGTTTAGGTGAGGTCTCCATTTCGTGTCTGGTTTATAACCAACGGGCTTATAACTAGGTCTTTAAAACTACAGAACAACATTAATATGTTGTTACACATATTCCGAAAACTGTGAAGTCGATGGACATGCCAATGTAGAATGACTCAGTTTAGAGAATAACTGACATATATCGACAGGAGTAGGTGGACCCTGGATGTGGCCCATCATCTTGAGTTGGTCCATTTTCCTATTTAATTCTTGGGTTTCAAATGAATGGCTTGACTCAACCTTACCCTCTCTTTTTGGTTGTGGTGGAAGATAGCTCTCAGGGTGCACGGACACAGCTTGGTGCATTGAATTTTCACTTAAGGTTTCGAATATCTTCCACGCTTATTTGGCACTTTTGTGGAGGAACATCCCCGCACAAATAGCATCGACTGTGTTGCAAACGGCGCGAACAAGTCCCTCGTAGAAGACCTATACTAATTGCCATTTCAGAATCTGATGATGAGGGCAGGAACGTAGAAGTTCCTTAAATTGTTTCCATGTGTCGTAACGTGTCTCACCATCTTGCATCGTGAAATGCATTATAAATTTTCTTATTTGATTTGTACGAGTGATGGGAAAAACCTTTTGTAGGAAAGTCGTATGCAAACCATCCCATGTTCTTATAGAGTTTGGTTCCAAGGATTAGAGCCAATATTTCGCTTTATCTTTAAGGGAAAAGGGAAAAAGTCATAATTTTAGCTCATCATCTGCTAAGTTTTGAATTTTTAAAGTAGCACAGATACCTTGAAATTCACCTAAATAATTGTAAGGGTCTTTCTTAGCACGATCGTGAAAGGATGGCAGAAGTGCAATGGTTGATGACTTGATCTTAAAGTGAGCTGCAATCACCTCCGATAATTCTATGCACAATGGTGGCGTATAAGGTTTGGGGGTAAAATAATCTTTTAGCGGTGGAGGTGGAGGTATGTTAGGATTGCCTCCATTATTCCCGTTATTCCCGTTATTTCCAAAATCAGCCATTGGAATAGGTTCGATTTTAATAGTTCTAGTTTTCCTTAGATGTTTAAGAGTACTTCGAATTTCAAACTCAAAGAAAGATGACGGTTCTGGTGTGGATTCATCGTCTAGCATCAACCGAGCTCGAGAAGCTTGGGTTGAAGACCTAAGGACTCTGAGGGTTCGTTCAAGTTCAAGATCAAGTGGTCGTAACTTAGGTTTACTCGAACGGGTACCAAACATAAACTAGAGAACTAACTCTAATATAAAGACTGACTTGATAAAATAAGAAAATAAACTATGCAATTAACCAAGCATGCAAGCACACAGTACTACTATGATGCATGTAGTTATCCTGTTATGCAGTGATTCGCATCAAAGCCCAGCGCCCCGGTTAATGCAAGTAATTGTGTCTCAGCACCCTGACTTACAGTGGTTTAATGCAAAATTTAAAACAATGAGTTTACTTGATATTTATAAATTGATTGCAATTTTATTTTTCAGATACACGTAAGCTCCGTCGACGTGCACAGCTGCTCCACTCGAACTTGCTAGAATTTGTCGACTTGTAATCTGCAAAAACACGGATAATTTTAGCGACTCAGAAATTAAACTAGAAATAAAGAAAATAAAATCTAAGCTAGTATTTACTAACTATCTAAATTAGATTCTAAACATTAATGGCAAAAATTGCCAATCCCCGGCAACGGCACAAAAAAATTGATCTCGTCAGAATCAAGATATAAAGTATGCTTTACTTTTCAAGGATTTGTAGTGTGGAAGTAAAGGTCGAACCCATAGGGATTGATTATTTTTATCCTTTAATTAAGAAAACCTAACTCTAGTTAGCTATTAAAAAAATAGAAGTTTGAATAGTTGTTGATTTAATTCTTACTATAAACTAATCTATGCAATTAAAACTATAAAATTTTGGAAACAAGATTCTAAAATTAAACTAAGTAAACTAATCCTAAAATTAAGATTGTTTAAATATATGGAAATGAGATCTAGGATTACAAATTCACCACTAACTATGCATCGGGGGTCTAAACTTTTTACTTTAAGTTCTATGATTGGATAGTTACGATCTATTGTAGCTACAAGCCCAATAGTATCAATTAGAGGATATCGTTAGTTTAACGTAAGCATAGTTCATCTTCGGTTCACATTAATTATCTACCTATAACTAGGGTGTAGCATAACTCATCTTTCCTAAGCATGAATTAAAAAAAGATTCAAACATCGCAATCACATAAGCACAATTGTATGTAAATACTCCTATCAATCACAGAAATCAAGGAATATTGAGTTCAATAAGCATAAGGAAAAATCTAAGACAAGAATAGATCCAAAATACTCTTGATTATTGCCATTAAAATCGATTATATCTAAATAATCCTCAAACATACAATTACTATCCAATACATAAAATCCTAAAATAAGAAAGCATAGATTTTCCCCTATACATAGCTAGGGCTTCGTTGAACCCTAGAATGGATGTTTAGTTGCACATAGTTGATGAAGACATGAAGATGGAGATGATGGTTGCCATTAGAGACCTTCAAGCTAGATCTTCTCTTCCTCTTACCTTCTTAGTTGATGATTGTAAGGATGTATAAACCTCAAATAGCTTTTGATTCATCGATATATAGTTGTAAAGGGTTTAGGAAGGCTTTTGTAAACCTAATCCGACTAAAGTTGTATTTCCTTTCTGGACTTAATTAGGTAGTTTCATTAACATAGGGGTCTTCAGTACATTGAAATACGCAACTTTGATTTTTACATAGGTGGCGCAAGCGGGCTGTGCGAGCACGATTTTGGGAGGTCGCGCGAGTGCGTGGACTGCGCGAGCGAGGTGTGGATATGTCCCGCGAGTGTGCCGCTCGCGCGAGGTGGCTTTTTCTTGTTCTTTCTTTCTGCTTTTTCTCCTTATTTAGCTTGGAACTCTTGCTTTCCTCTAAATCCTGATAGAAAATGAAAAATAAAGTAAAAGTACACAAAAACAGGATAAACCGAGCTAACAAATGTGAATTAAGGCGTGTAATTAGGATTTGTTCTCTCCAGATCACCCAGCATTTTGTTGTTTCACATTCTGATCTATTACTTAAATCTACTATGCAATGTAAGCATTGTTTATGTTGTTTATCTATTCAAGCATGTGATTGAGAGGAGAGTTAACTATGGTGAAGAATGAAAAAAAAAAGTAATAAAGATAAGGAGTTAAAAGAATATATATATATATATATTGGCGAAGCTGAAGAATAAAGGAGTGGGAGCAATTGTGAATTACGTGCTTGAACATTTATATTCCTCATCCTCAATTTCTATATCTATTCTCAATTTAAGACCTATTGACTATAGGTAATTGGGTTTGGAAATAAGGGAGATGAAAGAGTTTTCCACGATAATTCACTCTTCTAGTGTGAAGTGTTCCATTCATGAGACTTTTGACCTTAAATATATCCATTTTTCATAATTAGATATACCTAGCATTCGTTTCCATGTACAATTACTCTATTTTAGCCTCTCTATCATTAGAGTGAATAAATGCACCTAGAATCGGAGTAAATTCATCTTGAGAGTGCATATCCGGTGAGATTAGAGTCAAGATTGCATGTTTAAGGATTGCTATGGTGGAATACAACCTGAAACAAATGATATATATGGTTGTTGTCCATACACACACACACACACACACACATAGAGTTTAATGAGGAAGATGTACTCTAATGGTTTTATGATAGATGATTTGTGTGTTACATGTTTTGTATTGCTGGAAGCATAACAAGGATGTTATGATGTATTTCATGATTGTGTTCTTGGTATTGGAGGATAGTTAATCACGTATGGTGGTCATGCTTAGAAATTTTGTAGGTAGATTCACTGTAAACCCTTACGAGACAACACTCGTTCACTAGGGGGAACCTAGGGGTTTAATTGCTTGTTGCATATGCTAAATGGAATCAAAATTCCTGCGAAAGTGAGTTAGTTTTTTTTTTTTTAAAGTATTTATACATGCTTTTACCTCTAAGTGTATGCATTTACATTTATTTATGATGCTAGTGCATATTATAGGCAATGCTGCTAATATTTGCACAAGTCTGTGCTTTTACAGTTTAAAAAGGCATAAGAAAATGAAGTGAATGATGATGCTGAAAAGGAAGTTGATTAGAAGAATCAGGAGAAGAAGTTGGCTAAAGAAGCCCAGAACCAATCCTGGTAAATGGTAGGACTTGTCGTGATATGGAGCGATCTCCAAACACATGCAAGGCTAGTCCTAGTCAGGACCGATCTCGATAGTAGAGCATGACCAGTCCTAACTATGCAGATTCGCAGGAAGTAGAAATTTTAGGACTTAAACTTTCTAAACCTATATATATAGCCCAACTTGCTATAATTTTGATACACTTACATATTATATTAGTTTAAGAGCAGCTTTAGGTGATCCTAGTGTTCCTTAAACCCTAGTTTTCATTCAAGCAAGTATTTTAAGGATTCAAGCTTTGTTTTGAAGATATTAGCAATAAAAGTTTGTTGATTCTCGAATATTCTAGGTTTTCATTGATTGTCATTAGCTCGATCTATTTTTGATTTGTTTTTATTAGGTTTTGCAATGTTTATCATCAATCCAATTGTTAGATTCAATTTTACTGTGCTAGGCTAAATTTATAGTTAGGAAAAAGTGATGAAACGATGATCACATTAATTTCCATGCAAGTTTTCATTAAGCAGCCCCTAAATCTAAAATTTTATGAATGTTTGAGTATAATTTTATAGATTTCATGTTTTCTAATATAAAAAATGTTAACAAGCATGATGTTAATGTTTTCAAACTTGGATTTTTCACTAGTTTATGAACTCAACTCATGGTTTTAGTTTAGATTCGTCTTTAGTTAATATGTAGTTAATTTCAACCATGACTTGTGCTCACAAACAATCTGTCTAGACATAATAAAAAGTACTAATTAAAATCAGTTCACATCTTTATATCTACTATAGGATGTTTTACAACTTTAATGGAACTTATATGCAAAAAGGCACAACTTAATTTGGGTGATTTAGAATGCTATATCTTTCCTTGGGCATGGAAATTTAGTTGATTACCATGGATTCGTGATTTCCTACACTTCTCCCATACTTGAAAGTTTCTAATTTAAATTCATTGTTTTAATTCATTTTCATATATTAGTTAGTTTAATTAGTAAAACCACTTAAAACTTTAAATATTGCTTTTAGAGGTTAGTAATTTCACCCTTTTAGTATAAGTCATTGGTTTAATGTTATTTTCTGCAATTTAATATTTTCAAAAGCTTTAGTTATTAATTAGTTTTATTTTCTCAAACGTAGTAGTTAATTCAAACTCCACAATAAATCACATTTTCTTTACCATTTTAAAAATAGTAAGTTAGATAAAATTAATCATTAGAACTACTTCTCCCTTGGGTTCTACATAGTCTTACTAGAGTTATAATGTTTGAACAATCACCGGCACTTGGTTGTAGCATTAAAGAGCACGCACACAATTTCATCTGTGTCACATGTCATGATATGTATGTGTATTTACAAGAGTGTTGATGCATGAATCTATCATCTACAAAAGAATGCTCATGGGTTAGTGGATATTGACTGTCTTATTACCTTCTGAACACTAGGAGACAAAGTATTTGACTTGATGAGCTCAATGCCCCAGTGATTTCTGACTATCCAGCTTTTTCTTATTATTTTTTTTATCATGTCGACAGTTTTGTATTTTCCATGGTCCTACTTTCTTGCTCGTAGTGCCCCTATTTTTTTTTTTTTTTGGGGGGGGGGGAGGGGGAAGGAGGGATTTTACTACACCCGTTAGACTATGCATCTCGAAATCGACAGCATATAATACCCGCATTACTTGAAATAATGCAAATATGTGATTTAATGTATCCAACAAGACTTATGTCAATCAAAGTGGACTTTACTGGGTTATAATATATGCTAGGGTTGGGTTGAGAAATGGAAGGATCGCATGAAAGCTCAAAATTTATCTAAAAAGTTTGGTTGAGATTCCTGAGATCACCTTATGCTCTATCTCTTTATCTCTTTTTTGGCCTTTTGTTTTACTCTCTTGTTTGCCCTAGTTTGGTGTGGGGGGTACATTATTGCTGAGTAAAATATGTTTTGAAGAGAATTGCCCCGACTTGAAGTGGGTATCCAGGTCGAATAATATCTTTTGTGGATTTATCCCAGATTTGCATTGAGCCTTTTTTTTTTTTTTGGCTTTTTCATCATTGCCCTAGTGTATGGGGTGATCCTCAGGGGTTTGAATCTTGAAAGAAATTCATTGCTTGGCTCAAGGAGGCTAGCAATGGAAAGCAGTGTATGGATAGCTAAAATGACTGCCTCTAATCATTTTAGCACAAGCTAAGTTGGATTTCAGAAATCATAAATGTGCATCACTGAAAGTTATGGACCATGGGAATGTGTTCTTAGTTCCCTGATGAGGATTAAGGAGCCCTTAGGAAGTATCCTTTAGATTGGCAACGATTGTGGTTAACCTCTTTGCCATGTAGTGAAGAGCAATGGGCTGCTCCTAATTGACATTGAATTGAAGTAGGGTACGCCCTAAGATTGGATCAAGAGTATTTCTAGCCCCCGCGAGTGCCTGCTGGTTATCTGCTCAATTTTTCTGTATTCGAATGACATTAAGCATCTGTATGGAAATACGAATTGAACACGCTTTTTGTTATCCAATTCTTGTTGAGATGGAGAGGATTATCGGAGAAAGTAATGGCCAATTTGTGGACATGAAGTCTTCTTGGCATGATTTGACATTGACTGTACTTTCAGACATACATGGCATGATCTTGCACCGATTATTCTTTCATGGTATAACTGGTTGTAGTTCACTCTTGTAACAAGTTCAAGAGTCTAATGATGACCAGTTTATGCTCATTAAGTTCCATGACTGTCATATCCAATAAATCATGAGATTTAATAGCGAAGCAAAATGATATTTATTGAATGATGCAGATATAAATTTTTTTTTTTGATTTTTTGTTTATGATTTTTTTAGAATTTTGTTTGTTTTGAAATATGTACTTATACAGAGCAAACAAAGCATATGTTCATAGTATGGAGAAACTGCCTCTGTGTGGCGCTTGATGTCTTCGAAGGAGTGATATTTATGGGAAGTGGGCTGAGAATGGGTCCTTTGCAAGAATAACCAAAGGCTTGCGGATGTATCTGGGTATAAACATGCCTATTGGTATGATGGTATGAGGATTTAAGCAATCACGAATGCGTTGGTATTGCTTGGATTTGACATTGTCGGTGCTTTGGCAGTTTTGACTTGTAGGTAGTGTACTGGATTAAGCCTTGGCTGAAGAATTGGAAGCGGTCTATCAAGGTTTAGGCTTTGACTAGATTTGAATTATGACTTGTCAATTTGCACTGTCCAAGTTTTTTCGACTGCTATATTTGGATTTGGAAGTTGGAGTTGATCGGTTTTGATGTCCCCTCAGATATGTAACCCGGCCCTACTAAAGCTCAATGCTTGGACATGTTTGGATTTAGAAGTTGGAGTTTATTGGATTTAATGTCCACTCAGATCTATCCAATTGTCTTGCTTAGGTTTGGCAGATTTGGATATGTTTGGATTTGGAAGTTGGAGCTGCTCGGATTTAATGTCTCCTTTAATTTGTATTGCTTGACTCTAGTTCATAGTATGTAAAATACGTAGAGACTTTTCCCATTAACTACCCCAGTTCAGTAGATGCATCGAACTGCCCCAGTGTAAGGCGAACATTAATGTATCTCTAAACAACAATAAGAGCCTAGGTAGCCTTGCGGCATTATCAGTGCATAACTTTTAAGAGAGTAATAAAATATTAGCGTTGGCCTTTGCAATTTTTTTTTCAGTGTGTGGACACGCGGAATCGGTTTTCCACTTTGTTTTTCAAATTGTTTTGAAAGGAAAGAAAAGGTCTATTGAAAACAGATAGAGAGTCGCCACTTGATCTTTAAGGAATCAAGAAACCTAATTTAACTCACTCAAATGGATAAAGGGCATCGGCCCTTCATAGCCAAAGAACTTGGCTCGGGGTTTTGGTACGAGAGAGGAAGGAGCCTTTGTCACGAATAAAACACCCTCAACTTGTCCCGTCTCTTGACGGGCCTCAATTAGCATCCAAATAATTATCTTATACTATGTTTGGTTCGATAAATAATACTATGATAGTAAGTTATAATGGAAGATCAAAAGATAAGATATCATTCATAAGATCTAAGCCAAATATCACACAATGCAAAGGTGAAAGATCACACAAACAAACCTAGGAAAAATTATCTAATCACATATCAAGTAATTAAGTTTTCCTAATCTAAAGGGGACATAAATTGTTATTGAAACAAATAATCAAAGAAATCAACATATGCTTAGCAACCCAGAATGATGCATGCTAATCTTTGAGAAAAGAAGATCTCTCAATCCCTGGGACAGATGAGAAAGGATGATTAGATTGAAAGGGGAAGCATGAACATATGATCAAGTTCATTCCTTATAATCTTCTTAGATTCGGAGTCACTAAAACTCTAAATCTTGCATGGATACAATGTATGATCCTAGAATGTGCAAAGGTTGTAGTGTATTTGTGTTCATTGATTTGCTAAAGTGATTTAGAGATCTAAATATATGCATGAATGAATGAAGGATATTAATATAGGATGTATACACATGTAGTATGAACTACTTTCTAAGATATGAGCTAATTTGGAGTACATGTAAGCATCAAATCAAAAGATGAAAGTAAAAGCATGCTTGTTGTGAATAGTGGACAGAACAGTTAGTTGATTTTGTAAAAATGGAAACGTGGGGTTAGGAATGTATTTAATTCATGATTTTTTACGGAGATCATCCTTATTGTGTCTAGACCACATATCAAGAAGCCAAACTTCAATAATTATTAAAGATTGAGAGAAATCATATAAACAATAGAGGTTACTCAGAAACAGATTTTGTACTGTCGACTGAAATGTTGAAACATCTTAGAAAATGTAAAGAAATCATCTAGAGTCCCATATTATACACAAAGCTCCCTAAGACACTGAAGTTCAAGGGAAATATGAGTTGGGACCACCCCTTTTGGAAAAGTTTTCTGAAAAACAAGTTGAAAGTCAACCTAGCTGCTGTGACAGTAAAAACAGAATATTTGGACCAAAATGGAACCTTTCCAAGTGTTTCCAAATCAAACCAAAAATCATGGGTGTTCTATAATAAATTAGGAAGACTTTGCAAGTGGTCTTGTAATCACCCATTGAGTATAGAACTCAGAATATTATTTTGAATTTAAAAACTCATTGTTTTGAAGATTTTTGAGGAAAACAAGGTTTATTTTTTGGGATCCAAATATTGGGGTATTAGAAGGGTTTTGAAATAGGGGTTTTTGAATGCATATTTTCAGCATCAAATGGAGATTACAACCTTTTGGAATATCAATATCAAACTCAAGTAAAGAACTTCCAAGATTGTTAGAGAGATTTGTTTTCATTTGAGCATAACTTCAAGAATACTTTGGAAGTATTGAAGTTATAATCATCATCTATCAAACATATTTTTGAGGTGAAGAGCTACTAACCATAAGGATTCACTGACCTCAAACACCATGTCATCATCTAGATGATGATGAACTAGTAAGTAAATAAAGAAAATAAAAAAGAAATGAGATTAAGAAGAGATGAACATAGTATGTAAATAAGCAAGTAAAGCAATCAATAGATGATATTCAATGAGATTTTGGACTTGTAGCTTGGTGTTTCACTTATATATGGTGACTTTGGACATGGAAGTAGCTTCCTATCTCATAAATACTCACTAAAATGGTGGTTGGGTGTATTGAATATGAAGTAAAGAAGAGTAATGAAGTAAAAACAAGGTTGAAGACTCACTTTTTTGTTGAAAATCAAGAGGAGGAAGTTCACTTTCACTATCCTAACCTTATCTCTACAATTTTCTCTCTACAACTTTCTCTAAGCTTTTTATTTGCATCCCCAAAATGAGAAGTCAAGGGGGGCTTATATAGGCCAATTTGGGGTGATTTTGGATTTAGAAAGTGCTCCCATTGGTCCCAAACATCTGTGACCAAGAAACTATGTCGTTTTGGTTTTTAATTAATCAAATTAGACCCCCCAAAATAAATTACAAAAATGGACTATCCTGGGAGAGAGTGTCACGGCGGCACTGGACCATTACTACGGCGATAGTGGGCCAGTGCCGTGGCGGTATTGCTCCTCCAAAGTCCAGATAATGCTGTTTAGGCCCCCAGAGGTTCCGGTATTCGCGAAAAGGCTCTATTTCGTCCGAAATTCACAGAAAATACATATGAACTCCAAACCAAGGTTGTGATATACCATTAGAAAGTTAATGGAGTCTACTTTACATAAAAAATAGTTAAGAGTCAGGTCACTTTGAAAAGTTTTGCGGTATTCATGGTAAAAGTCAATTTGATCGTCTTTTTCACCTTCGAAAATTCATAATAAATTCATTTTAAATCCAGAATTAAGTGCGATATATCGTTGGAAATCTTTTGACCTCTAGTATCCATGAAAAATATTTGAAAAATGATACAGCGCTCTGGTTTCAAAGTCAACTTTTAGGTCAAATCGGTCAAACCTAGGATCTCTAAGAAGTTCTGAGAACCTCTGGGAGCTCCCAAGAGCTGACGTTTTCGTCCGATTTTCTTTTAAAACTCATTTTAGTACTTTTCACATGATCTAGAATAATCTCGACACTTTCTGGAGAGTTTGAATGATTTCAATCAAACCCTGGTCAAACCTAGGTTAAATCGGTCAACGGGGACTTTCCGGGAACTTCTGGGACTTCTGGGGTTTCTGGTAGCTGACGATTTTGCATGATTTTCTTTTAAAACTCTTTTTATTTTTCTTACGATATTGCATGTTTCCAAAACTTTCAGTCCAAATCTAGGAGTGTTTGGGCTACAAGGGGCATTTTGGTCATTTGTACCACTTTCTAAGCATTTTGAGAGATAGAACTTACTTCCATGAGTCCTTTTGAGTCCTTTCGATCATTGTGAGCTACCAAGCTATGGATCTTCCTAAAACTGATAGCCGAAAAAATGGGGTGACTATAGTTTGCCCATCTTTGGCATGAACTTGCGAGGCAGCGCATGTCGCAAGCGAGTGCCAAAGTTTTAAAGAAACCTGGAGGCTATAGATTTAGGATAAAAGCATTGTAAAGATACCAAAAACACGTGATGTTAAGGTTAGTGCTGGTCGCGCTCTGCGTGAGCTACCTATGTATCTTGGGGGAATCAGACCAAGACGTAGTTTGATGCACAAAGGAATAAATTACACGTGCACAACAAGACATGCTGATGCTCTGCTATGAGGATGATATGCAATGCGTGAGCATGATATGACTTATGTCATGAGCCCTATCATGCCTAGTGTTTCGATCCTTGTATGAGTCGGTGCTACAAGGTATGCCACATTGAGTGGGTTCATGTTCTGCCAGTGTCTGCAGCGGTTGATCCAGATAAATATACCAAAATGTTGAAGACTCTGGGCCTTAGGGCAGACTTCTTGAACCTTGGGAAATGTGTTTTGCGGGCGAAAAGAATCAGATGTAGGGTCCTAGAGGATGAAAACTAAAGATAACCGACAGGTGAGGGAGCTCACGAAAACCGACAATTTAGGGAAAATTTATGATAACCAAAGTGTGGAGGCTCACGATAAGTGAGGAAGTTCACGATGACCAGGTGAGGAAGCTCACGGTAGTTGATAAGTGAGGGAGATCACGGTGACTGATAGATAAGGAAGTTCACAACAATGGACAGGTGATGACGATAACTGACAGACGCGGAGTCTTGAACATCATAGATTAGTCTGGCTATGACTAGGCAATGCTTGACCTGCGAGCCAGGATTTGATGATACTTTGATCATTGATCGACCGTTGTCCAATTCGGGAAGCCGGTTCTGGTTTCTAAAAGCCGATGTTCCCTTTTCTTTTTTACTGGAGATGGTAGGGGACTTTCTGAGAATCTCCTTTAACTGTCGACCGAGAATCAGGACCCATCACTGAATCTCTCACGGTTGATCAAATCTTGCTGACCATGAAACATGACCCATCTCTGAATCTCTCATGGTTAATCAAATTTTGCAATGCTAAAAAAGAGCGGGTCAGGGTCTTCGGGTGTCAGGCCCCAGAAACACCCAGATGATCCTAGGAAACGTGGCACGCCACCAAGGCCTTACACCAGTGATTAAAGTTCCAAAATAAGTTTAAATAAGCTTAAATCAAATAAGCTCAATCAACAAAGGCAAATTCCCATCTTTGCAATCAGCCTAAAACCCTATTTTAGCAAATAGTAAATTCTCAAATAATATTACCAAATCATAAGTTGAAATCAATACTAATGCTTGAAACCATTTAGAATAAAACCAAAGTCACAAACATAAGCTTCCAAGTTCAAGCAAGAGTTTTTAAACTACGTTAAGAAAAATACTAAATATAACCATTAACCGATCAAACCCAAAGAGTAAAACTCCAAGATTAACGTCCCAAACTAACGCTCTATACATAAACATTTAACCATCAAAACCATTATTACAAGCATCAAGGCTACCAACTCCTATTATACAAGTTTTACACCAACTATGTTATAGCATACACTATTTCCGAATTTAAACTCATTACAAGCATATTACAAGTTTAGAACTAAATAGCAGGTAACTATTAACAAAATTACAATAGCTTCCCAAACCCATAAACTAGCCAAGCCACTTCCCAGTTCACTCCCCCGATTCCTTGCCGCGATCACCTACGATGGTTATTCAATAACCACTACAATATATAAGCTATATGCTTATGAGCAATGCCAATCATGAACATGGATAATAAACACGCTCAATTCAACATATTACAAATAACTATAGTCTGTGGCAATTTACTAGTTCACTCCCACCACTACCGGCTAGCCCGCGACTTCACTCCGCAAGCCCACGTGACTAGTCATGACCCACGCCCTCACACGTGCGGTCCCATAGGCCTCTGGCGGCCGTGGTCATCACCACAAAGATTACCTCATGGTGGTATAGAACTAGCAATTTCCATTGACCCAAAATAGGCAACTCAACATGCTCATTTAATCATTACATCGTGCTTTCACAAATAAATTGGGCCTAATTTAGCCACATGAACTTTGCCCAATAATAAACTAAATAAATTAAATTAAACAAATTAGACATGCTTTGGCATCACAATTGAACCCAACATGAAAATCATCCAAATATCAAAATTAACATCACTCACCTCTTGGGTTTCGCTCCTAATCTTGAGATTAAAGTCCTATTATAAACCAGGTATAAATCTTATACATAAATTACAAGCTATAGCTTTAACCCCAAAATGGGTCACGGAAAAACTGTCACAGAACTCAATAAAATTAGTACCAATAGATTAGACTCACCTCCAGGAGTTCGAATATAGGCATGTCAACCGTCATCAAAGTGATGTCAAAAACCCTCGCTCTAATCTCACATTCTCTGGTCAGCCAAATTGAAAAAAAGAAGAAGACGTGAATGTCTTCCAATGTGATCAACATCTATATGTACTAGTCATATTTATCACTAAATCCTTCATGTCTTGGTTATTCCTATTTACAACCCTAACTTGTTTTATAACCAATGAATTAACTACTCAAATCTAGATGGGTAT
Source organism: Hydrangea macrophylla (assembly GCA_033977485.1). Lineage (NCBI taxonomy): Eukaryota > Viridiplantae > Streptophyta > Magnoliopsida > Cornales > Hydrangeaceae > Hydrangea > Hydrangea macrophylla. Next base: position 41,061,072 of record CM066990.1, read on the forward strand.
TTGTCTATGTCTCGCATGTGTCCCATAAGTGGTCCCATATAATCAGATTAAGTTGCTAATTATCCTACTAATTATGTAACGTGTTCAATTCGTGATCACAAAGGTACCCCTAATTGACCCCAAAAGTGGTCACTACCTAATAACATGCTATTATTAATAATAAAATAATAAATCAATTAAGCCTTAATAACATTTAGGCACATAGGGTGTTCCACATATTACTGTCCCGTCTCAACTGGGACCCATCAACACATATTCCAACTTGGGACTACCACACTGACCACAATTGGGTTCCCAACTGGACACCCAAAATCAATTTAGTGGGTTAATCCCACCTCCAATGAGTGTCACATAACACATTAATTAACATTAACTCATGATTATGCATGCTAAAGCAATATTAAATATAAACCGCGGGAGCGGGTGTTATATCTCTCCCCTCCTTAAAAAGGAGTTTGTCCCCAAACTCGTAATACCTCACGTCTCGAACAAGAATGGATACTTCTCTTTCATTTCATCTTCTCTTTCCCACGTGGCTTCCTCAACAGAATGATTCTGTCATAGCACCATAACCAAAGGAATAGTCTTGGTCCTCAGAACATGTTCTTTCCTGTCAAGAATCTTGACTGGATGCTCGATATAAGTCAAGTCTTCCCTGACTTCCAATGGCTCTGGAACAATCACTTTCTTAGGATCCGATACACATCTTCTTAACATTGATATATGAAATACATCGTGTACATTAGCCAACTCCGGTGGCAACTCCAACTGATAGGCTACTGGTCCAACTCTACCAATGATCTCAAATGGCCCAACATACCTTGGATTCAACTTCCCACGTTTTCCACACCTCGTGATACCCTTTGAAGGTGATACTTTCAAGAATACAAAATCCCCAACTTCAAACTCCATCGGCCTTCTTTTCAAGTCCGAATAGCTTTTATACCTAGTTTGGGCTTTTTAAAGCCATTATTGTATTGTCTTTATCTTCTCCGTAGTCTGCTGAACAATTTCAGGCCCTATCAATCTTCTCTCACCAACCTCAGTCCAATAAAGTGGAGAATGACACTTACGCCCATATAAAGCCTCAAAAGGTACCATCCCAATACTGGATTGATAACTATTATTATAAGAAAGTTGAGCTAATGGAAAATGCTCTTCCCAATCACCTTTAAAATCCAAAACATAAAGTCGAAGCATATCTTCTAGTATTTGAATCACATGCTCTGTTTGTCCATCGGTTTGAGGATGAAAATCTGTACTAAGACTCAATCTTGTACCCATCGCTCTCTGCATTCCTTGCCAAAATCTTGATGTAAATGCACTATCTCAATAAGAGACTATAGATACTGGAACTCCATGAAGTCTCACAATTTCTTGAACATACAATTTAGCTAATTTCTTCGGATCATTGGTCTTGATTGGTAGAAAATGTGCCGACTTGGTCAATCAATCAACGATTACCCATACATTGTCATTTGACTTTCTAGACATCGGTAAACCTCCCACAAAATCTATTATGATATTTTCCCATTTCAATTCTAGTATAGGTAATGGTTCCAATTTTCCCGCTGGTTTCTGGTGTTCCACCTTTTCCCTTTGACAAGCCACACAGTTTGCCACATGTTCTGCCACTTCACGTTTCATCCCTGACCACTAATAGATTTCTCGCAAATCACGGTGCATCTTAGTACTACCCGAATGGATTGAGTACCTCGTATTGTGTGCCTCTTCTAAAACTACTTCCTTGATACCATCTATATTGAGTATACAAACCCGATTCCTGAATTTCAATATACCATTCTCAAAAATAAATTTTGGTTGCTTAGCTTCAGGTATCTCATCATGAATCTTCTTCAATGTTGGATCTTGAAGGTGTTTAGCTCAGATTTCATCAATGAGGGACGGTTGTGCAATAATAGCTGACATTAAAGCACCTTTGGTTTGTTGAATAACTTCTAACTTTAGCTGCTCCATTTCTCAAATTAACCATTCTTGTGAAGTCAAAGTATAAGCCAAATTGGTTGTAGACTTTCGACTCAACGCATCGGCCACCACATTAGCTTTCCCTGGATGATACTGGATTGTTAAGTCATAATCCTTCATTAATTCCAACCACCTTCTCTGCCTCATATTCAAATCCCGTTGTGTAAACAAATACTTTAAACTTTTATGATCAGTTTAGATTTTGTACTTTTCCCCATACAGATAATGCCTCCAAATCTTCAAGGCAAAGATAACCGCCCCTAACTTAAGATCATGAGTCGGATAATTCCCTTCGTGTGGCCTTAATTATCGTGAGACATATGCAATCACCTTATTGTTTTGCATCAAAACACAGCCCAAACCTTGGTATAAAGCATCGCTGTATATCACAAACCCCTCAGTCCATGAAAGAACAGTCAATACAGGTGTCGTCATCAAACGAGTCTTCAATTCAATAAAACTTTCTTCACATTCCAGACTCCAAACAAAAGGAACATCTTTTCGCATAAGTTGAGTCATTGGCATTACAATTCTTGAGAAATTTTCCACGAACCTTCGGTAATATCCAGCTAATCCCAAGAAGCTTCGTACTTCTAGCACACTTGTTGGCTACTTCCAATTGGCCATAGCTTCAATCTTTTGCGGATCCACTGATACACCCTCTTTTGAAATCACATGCCCCAAAAATGCTATCTCAGTTAACCAAAATTCACATTTCTTCAACTTTTCGAACAACTTCTTTTCACGGAGTCGCTGTAGAACCAACCGTAGATATCTCTCGTGATCTTCCACACTCTTAGAATATATTAAGATATCATCTATGAAGACAATCAAAAACTCGTCTAGATAGTCTTTGAACACTCGATTCATCAAATCCATAAATGCTGCCTGTGCATTCGTAACTCCAAAAGGCATAACAAGAAATTCATAATGACCATAGCGGGTCCTGAATGCTATTTTCTCTACGTGTTCCTCTTGTACTTTTAATTGGTGGTAACCTAATCACAGATCAATCTTAGAAAAGACCTGGGCTCCTTGAAGTTGATCAAACAAATAATCAATTCTAGGCAACGGATTTTTGAAAAACTTCTCCAATGCCACCAAGTGTCCTTCTCTATCCTTGGATTTTACGATCATGTCATCTACATACACTTCTACTTCCTTGTGAATCATGCCATATAACAGGGTGGTGGCAGCCCTCTGGTAGGTTACTCTAGCATTCTTGAGTCCGAAAGGCATCACTCTATAGTAGTAGGTCCCCCATGGTGTGGTGAATGTCGTCTTTTCCCGATCTTCTAATGCCATTAGAAGCTGATTGTACCTTGAGAAACCATCCATGGATGACAGTAACTCATGTCATGCAGTGTTATCTACCAAAACATCAATGTGGGGAAGCGGGAAGTCGTCCTTTCAGACTGGCTTTGTTTAGATCACGAAAGTCAATGTATACACAAACCTTTCCATCCTTCTTGGGGATCGGTACAATGTTGGTAACCCATTCCGGATACTCTGTAACGATGATGAATCATGCCTTAAATTGTTTTTCTATTTCTACTTCTACTTTGACCTTGAGTGCCTATTTTGGCCTGATGCGCCTCAGTTTTTGCTTGACAAGTTTAGAATTAGGGAGGAGAGGAATATGATGTTGGAGAATGTCGGGATCGACCCCAGGCATGTCCTCATAAGACCAAGCAAAAACATCTTTGAATGCTTTTAGCAAGAGAGTCAATTTTTCTTTTTCTTCTTTATTAAGTGTTGAACCGATTTGCACAATTTGTGGATTATCTTTTTTTACCTAGGTTTAATCGATAAAGAATCTTTGATTATTTCATAAGCAAGTGGTTTTTTAATTAGTTGGTTGAGTTCGATTGGGAGATCCCAGAGGGATCTGTGCATTCATAAGTATTAGACACATAGGAGTAAGCAGAATCGTCTTTCATTTCATTCATAACAGGTGAAGAGATTACATCAGACAGTGGTGGCCTATAGCAGCCGACTCTGGTACAGACTCGATAATTAGAAGTACAGACTCTGGGGGAAAAGGGGATAGTGAGACACAGATAAATGACTATACAGCCTGGTTGCTCAGACCCTCCTTAGTTGGTATGATCTAATCATCTTGGCTCTTGGCCCTCTTTCCTTCTTTTTTCCAGCGAATTCTTCCCACATCTTCTTGATAGTTTCAGTGTCCAGTTACTTAAACCAATCTTCCTCTGGGGTTTTCACAACTTCTTTTGGATAAAACGGATCTTGGTAGGGGGGACCTTTTACAATCAGCAAAGATTTCAAGTCTTGTGTGTCTTTTTTCGATGGTCTGATGGATTCAAGGTTCAAGAACCCAAAATAGGGGAAGCCTGTAGACACCCCAATTTTGACCAAACGTCGGACGAAGGGGAGTATTACCTCTAAGATCCGATGATGACAAGCGTTTGATTAGTCCAAGACTTCCAAAGTTGATTCAAGCTCTTCCAAAGGCTCTTTTAATTCAAAACAAAAAGAAAAAAAGAGAGAACAGAAGAAATTGGCACGTGGCAAAGCAGTGGTAGTCATGGGTTGCCGCTGCGGCACTCTATGAAGTGTCGGGCGGCAGTCTATAATTGCCGCGAATTTTACCAAGTGCCTCAATTTCATAAAGAAAATGGTAGTCCAAGGAGTTGTCTGTGGCATTCTGTGAGTCCCGCTCCGGCAGCCAGTGAGTGCAAAAATGGCATTCAGTGAGTGCATCTTCCATCTCCAGGGAGTGCCGCATTTTTGTGATAGTCTGTCCAAAAGTAGGTCAGTTTATACCATCAAAAGGCGGCGGGAATTATGGTTTTGGCAGCAAATTTCCCAAAAAGACCCCCTAATGATTGCCTATATATAGAAGGTGGATATCCCATTATTAAGGGTGGAATATTAGAATGTTAGCATCCCAATATTGATTCTACTTCAAAAATTTTCTAAATAGAGAAAGAGTAGTAGAGTTGGAAGAAGAGTTTGATCATTACTTGGAAGGTCTTAAACAAGCCAAGAAGTTCAGGATACTTAGAGGTAAAACTCTAAACTAATTAGTTTATTAGTAGCTCAATCACAATATTTATATACCTAGGACCTTTTACATATTTTCAAAACCTCTCTTCCCACCTCATTTCATCACACACTACATATATATTGTGATTAAGCTTTCATCTCATTAGCTTGGATCAAAATGGTTTAGTATCTAAAGCTTAAATAAATCTTGAAATAAAACCTTGGTCCCTTTTCTTTGATTATGTTTATTTCCTAGATTCATGAGACTTTCAATGTCTTACTTGAATCTTTGTGGTTAGAATCCCTCAATATTCTTATGAACCTATGATTCATGAAGGGATTGAGGTTGATTTTAGTATGTTGAGTCAATGAATCCAAACTTCATCCATAGTTTGAGCTCATTATTTTGAGGTTTTGTGAAGTTCCTTATACTTCATTAAAACCCATAAGTTTAAGTGTTATTAATCTCCAATGACCATCAAATGGTAGGACAAGTAGCTGAGTTTAAGTTCATCTCTATAGCTTAGGCTAATCCTTTTCTTAGGTTTCGTGAAGCTCTTCATACTTCATTAAATTCTACATGTGTGTGTGTGTGTCTTTAGCCTCCAATGACCATCAAGTGGTAGGAGTAATAATATGAATCGAAACTTTATCCATAAGTTTGAGTTCATTGTTTTGGGATTTTGTGATGTTCATTTCATACTTCATCAAAATCTAAAAACATGTATGTCTTTAGTCTCCAATGACCATCAAATGGTAGGAGAAGTAGTTTGGATTAAGCCTAACTTCATGGTTTAGTAGTTGGAATTAACCAACTAAGTTGAACTTGAATAAATGGTGCAGTGAATTCAATGACCAGTTTTGATCAAAGATTTTTAGTTAAACATCAAACCGTTGGAACTGAATGAAACCAACGGGAAAGTGTTTATAACCCAAAATTCTTCCACTGTGATTTTTGTTTTAAGGAGATTTCATGTTTTGAAGTTGTTTGGTCATGAGTTTTGTGAGACAACTACAATCTGTCTAGAGTTTCAGAACAGTAACACGTTTTTAAAATGAGTAAATCATAGCCTTAATCAAGCATTCTTGGCTCCAAATAACTTTTTCGGGGTAGTTTAATGTGTTAGGAAGCTACCCTAAAAAGACCAAAGCATTTATGATTTTTTTTACTATTTTTAGAAAGTCATACAAAAACTCTGGACGGAGAGTTGCAAGTCTCTGAGTGATGTCTAGTGTTTGTCCTATTCCCAGAGATATAACTGTTCAAACTTCAATTTTCTTTTTGGGTTAGAAACTAGACTCACAGAGGCACCTTGTGTCCAAAAATCATCAAGATCAAACCACGGGAAGCATACTTTTTTATTTCTTTGAAGTTCTGATCTGCTCTCAACAATTTTCAAAATTCTGCCATAATTTTAATATATCTTGCAAACAATGGTCCAAATGAGCTATCCATGACCTAAGGCTTGAACCATGTACTAATAATGATTAGTTAAGCTTAAATACAGAGGCTAAATGATACGAATCAAGGAATAATCCAATAGCTGATTCTTGTCACATATACGTAATCGTACGCATTCATCCATGTAGATTGGTATTAGGATTCATAATTGTGTTATTTCTTCTACATGATAGAATTAAGCTAGACGTTTAGGAACAATTATTTGATACTATACATTCTTTCTAAAGTATGTGGACTAACCTCTGTTTTGTAGCGCCTTTGAGGTACAATTTTTCAACCCTTTTTTCTGGAATTAGAGGGGAAGGATAGGCCTCTACTCAACATCCTTCTAATTTTATTATTAATCTAAGAGTGCCCTCAACTAATACATATATATACATTACAAAAGTATGTCTAAAAGGGTGTAAGATTGCTAATGACAAAAAATTATTCATAAACCACATAATTCAAATAGCAAGTAAAATGCTGTGCGAAATAGGGAACTAGAAACTTATTTCAAGATCCAGCCACGAATATTAAACGTGCAATGCAAACAAATGAAGATAAAACCTAAGAAATGGTCTCTAATCACATATAGACACATAAGGCAAATCATAATTCTAAGGTGTCGTACATGAAATCAAAAAAATTAATAAAATCAAGAAATAAAATAAACCAAAGAGGAGTTTGAGAAAATCATATGTTAATAGCGCTACAAAACAAAGGGTTAGTTCACATGCTTTGAACAAGATATAATATGAAATCGTAAATAACATTCCTAAACTTCTAGCTTAAATCTATCAAGTATGGGAAGAATTGACATAACCATGAATTCCTTCTAATTAGTAGGAACATGACATTATCTATAGATATACAAGTTTCAAATAGGAGCCAATGTAATGTCCATATAGAGATGGTAGAGTCCCAACTTGTTCACATGGAATTCATAATTAGGTTCAATTAAGTGCAGTTTAATCCTAATGCAAAACAAGTCCTAATTACAAGTATCAACCTATATGGATGAATGCACATGAATACATAAACATAAGTAAGTGTAAGCTGTGAACTATTCATCGATTTGGATTATTTAGCCTCTGGATTTAAGTTTAAAGAACCATTATTAGAGCATGCTTTAAACCCTAGGTCATGGGAAAGTCATTTAGGCCATTATTTGCAAAGTTTATCAAATCTACAACAGAATTTCAAAAATTACAGAGAAGAAACCCGAAGTTAACAAATAGGAAAACATGGATCCAATGGTTTGATTTCAATGATTTTTAAACATAAGATGCCTATGTGAGTCTAGTTCCTAATCCAAAAGGAAAATCAAAGATCAACGGTTCAATCTCTGGGAATTGGGTCATAACCTGACATTACTCATAATTCAACAACTCTCTGTCCAAAGATTTTGTATGATTTTCTAAAAATCGCAAATAAATCCAAATGACTCTAATCTTTTTAGGAACTCTTATTAACACATTAAAATTGATATAAAAAATTATTTGAAGTCAAGAATGCTTGATTAAGGTCTTGATTTACTCATTTCAAGAAGGTGTTACTGTTCTAAAATTCTGGACAGATTATGATTGTTTCACAAAACTCATAAATAAACCATCTTACATATGAAATCTCATCAAAACAAATATTACAGTGGTAGATCTTCGTGTTATTAACATTCTCCAATTGGTTTCATACAATTCCAATGGATCATTATTTAACTAAAAATCCATGATCAAAATTGGTTTATGAATTCACCGCACCATTTGTTGAGTTCATTTTGGTAAAGTCTATTATGTCAAACCCTAGAGGTTGATTCATCCCAAGACTACTTCTCTTTCCCATATGATGGCCATCGGAGATAAGAAAGATTAATCCATGTGAGTCTCAATGGATGCATGGAAAGGATTCCATGAGACTTCCAACTAGAAGACCCAAGTCATGAACTAAGACTTGGATCTACTAATCATGTATGGGTATGATTATTTTCCTTTGAATCACAATCTCATAGAAAACTCAAAGACTAACTCAAGGGAATAAAAAAAAAGGTATTGAGAACCTCATGAATCCCAAGAGATGAACGCAACAAGAGAAAAAAAAATCAAGGTTCAAACAATATCCAAGTTAATTTGTTTTATGGTTTATTTAAACCTTAGGTTACTTTGATCCAAATCAACAAAAGTAAAGTTCAATCACAATATTAGTGGTGTGTGATGAAATGAGGTGGGAAGAGAATTTTTGAAAATGTGCAAAAGATCCTAAGAAATTCTATATATTGTGATTGAACTCAAACCAAGAACTCGTTAAGATTAGAGGTTACCTCCATTTATCCTCAACTTTTGTGTTTTTGAAGGTCTTCCAAAGGCAATTCAAGCTCTTCTTTCCAACTCTTGTAGTAACTTACTCCTTAACTGACCTAATTCTCTCTAAGATTCTCCTAATAATCTCAAGGAATATCTAGAGATTCAAGACTAAAAATCAAGATTGAGCTTAAAAATTGAGATTCTTCAACACCAAGATTGAGATTCAAGACCCCTTATTATGGGATATTCATCCTCTATATATAGGCAAATTTTTGAAGGGTTATTTTGATAATTTTAGGGGTAAAACCCAAATCCTAGATGTCCTTTTGATGGTACAAAATGTTCTATTTCAAAGTAGACTGCCACAAAAACGCGGCATTCAATGGAGTTAGAAGCGGCACTCAATAAGTTCCGGAACGCCACTCACTGTTCACCGGCTCGGCATTCACTAAATGCCGATCCGGCACTCAGTGAATGCCATTGAAAACTCCGTAGACTGCCGTCTTTTATTTTTTTGCAACGTCTGATGGTTTTTGCGGCATTCAGTGATTGCCGTAGTGGTTCTCACTGACTGCCATTGCGGCTGTCTAGGAGTGCCGCTGCGGCAACGCGTGACTGTCGCGGGCCTCACTGTATTCCGTTTTCTCACCCTTTTCATGTTCATTTATTTTTCTTCTATTTTTTATTTTCTTTGAAATCAAAGGGCCTTTTAAAGAGCTTGAATCACCTTTAGAAGCCCTAGATTAGTCGGACATTGTCATCATCGGACTTAGAGGTAACACTCCCCTAAATTCGACGACGGGTCAAAATCAGGGTGTCTAAAGTTTGCCCCTCTTTGACAGAGCTTATGGAGCAACGCGTGTCACAAGTAAGTGTCAAAGCCTATGTGAAGACAAGCCTTTGACCAAATTGTCAAATTTAGGTAAAATCAAAATGCATTGCAAAAACAGTCGCGCGATTGATTCATGCTGGTGGTGCTCGACGGTGAGTTGGCTACGTATCCATTCAGGAATTAGACCGAGACGTAGTTCGGGCAAGGGTCAAACACACAATTAGAAGTAGTCATGCAGATAAATACACATATCCTATCGTGATGTTTGTGCTCATGCAAGGATGTCTGCCAATGCAATTTCATGCTCTGTGAATGAAATGACTCGAGATCACGCTATTTTGATGCATCTAGATGCAATCCATGCCCTATGCTACTTAATGCTCACGGTTGCCTCAACTTAAAGATGAGTTATCGTTAGAATTCGGAGTTTCTTTGACTAATGAGTTGGTCCTCTCTAGGACTCATAGCCATTTTGGCCAAACGGATAAACGCAATTGACTGCGATGCTTTACGACTTAGGCTCTAGTGTCATGTGGGTTTGCTCTCTCGACGTAATCGATTGGGCGGTGCTTTGTGACTTAGGCCCCGGTGTCAAAGCGGGTTTGCTCTCTCGATGTAATTAACTAGGCGGCACTTCATGACATGGGCCCCGGTGTCAATGCGGGTTTGCTCTCTCGACGCAATCGACTAGGCAGCACTTTGTGACTTAGACCCAGGTGTCAATGGGGGTTTGCTCTCTTGAAGCAATAGACATGGCGGCGTTTCGTGACTTAGGCCCCTGCGTCAACGCGGGTTTCCTCTTTCGATGCAATCAACAGGGGGGCACTTCGTGACTCAGGCTACGGTGTCAACGCTGGTTTGCTCTCTCGATGTGCAATCTTTCACCATGGTAATACGATCTTTCGCCAGGGGCATCTCAAGGATTGACTTTTCAATTTAAATTCTCAAAATTCATAGTCAATTTGACTCTATTAAAAAATTCAATCAGACTCCATTCAACTTGGATTTTTCAAAAATCAAAAGTCAATCAGACTCCATTTAACTTGAGTCAAAATTTCAAAATCAGGAGTCAATCAGACTCAAGTCAATTCAAAATTTCAAAATCAGGAGTTAATCAGACTCAAGTCAATTCAAATTTTCAAAATCAGGAGTCAATCATACTCAAGTCAATTCATATTCTAAAATTAGGAGTCGATCAAACACAATTCAATTTACACAATCGAGAGCCCGTCAGACTCAAATTAACTCAGGTCTCCAAAAATTGGGAGTTAAACAGACTCAATTCAATTTATTTTCAATATGGGTATCTGACAGACTCAAATTATTTCAAATTTCAAAATCCAAAGTTAGCCGAACTTAAAAGAATTTCTAATTCCAGACTCAACTCAATTCAATTCAAAATCTAGAGTCAGTCATACTTGAATCAGTTCAATTCTAAAAATACAGAGTCCTTCAGACTTAACTCAACCTTCTAAAATCGAGAGTCCATTAGACTCAAACAAATTCCCTTCTTAGTTAAACCAATTTCATTCAATTTATTGTCAAAATTTTGGAGTCTATAACTCAAATCAATTCAAATTTCTAAAATCAAAAGTCCACCGGGCTCGAATATTTTACTTTCCAAATCAAGAGTCAATCAAACTTAAATCAATTCAATTTCTATGCTCGGGGGTTAAGTTAGACTCAAAAGAATTTACTTTCATGAATCGGGAGCCAATCAGACTCAACTTAATTCAACATTAAAATCTGGAGATAGTCAGATCTGATTTAGCCCAAACTTTCAAAAGTTCGGAGTCGGTTAGACTCAAAGAATTCAACTACAGTAAAATTTGGAGTTAAACCGACTCACATAATTTCAAATTTCTAAAACTAGGAGTTAATTAGACTCAAGGAATTTTAATTTTCAAAATCGGGTGTTTGAATAAGACTGAACGAAGCGAATGCGAGGTGGCCGTGAAGGACTGATGAGTGTTGACCATTGAGGATTGACAGAGATTGCTATTAAGGCCTTGAGAGTTGCCAGATTGGGAGTCAATTTGACTCAAACAAATTTCTATCTCAATCAGACTCAAAAACTTTCAAAAAAATTAGGAGTCGATGTGACTCAAACGTATTTCTACTTCTCAGCAATTTGGAGTCAAACAGACTCAAAGAATTTCTTATTTCCAAAATTTGGGAGTCGATCAAACTCAAAACAAATCCTATTTCCAAAACATGGAGTCCATTCAACTCAAAACAGGAGTCGAATCAGACTCAAATAATTTCTATTTCACAAATTTGGGAGTCGGATCAAACTCGAGGAATTTTCAAATTTTCTAAAAACAAGAGTCGAATTAGACTCAAAGAATTTTCTTATTTTCAAAATTTGAGAGTAAATTTAGACTCAACATTTCAAATTTGCTAACAGAGATTGTCATAGAAGACTAACAGAGATTGTCATTGAGGCTTAACAGATTGCCATAAAAAACCTTCCATTGAGGACTAACGCTTAGAAAGAGAAGCTGGCAATGAGGATTAACGCTTCGAAAGATAAGCTACCAATGCGTTTTTTTAAAATTTGGGATGTCTTGAGATTCAAAGAATTTGGACGGAGCTAATAGAAATAATGATATTCTGCATTTGCGGACCTTTGGAAAAAATACATCGATCTTGTCAAAAGAGGGAAGTCACCTTTGTCCGTAGTCTTGGACTCTTCTTATATTGTCACTTTAGCATTATGTTGTGATAGTGTTAGAAACCTCTGCTCGTATTACTCTCGGAATGCTCATGGAGACATGTCAAATCTTTAATCATCATCTTAACCCCACATAATTGAGACAATTTATTGACTCAACAAAGGGGGACAGACTTGACAAAGCCATTTACACAAGACGACTAACTCAAATTCTGTATCAATGTGCTTTCACCGTGAATAATGTATCATCTCACTTTTTATTCATCAATTTACAAATGGTAGTGCTTTGCTGATAAATCTAAACTTCCCCTTTTGATTTAGTGAGAATTCTTTGCCCATCTAGAATGTGCTTTAAATTAGTGCTTTATCTTATAGAATGAAATGCACCCTATTTCAATCCTTTCAAAAACAAACTCAATTACTTGAGGACTTGCCCCAGGCATAAAGGGCTTTTGGAAAACAAAGTTTGCCCCTAGTTTGAAAGAGACTTGGGGGCTTACTTCTATGATAAAAGGGGTTTTCAGTAAATGAAGTTTGCCTCTAGTGTGGAATGAGGGATCTATAGGTGCAAACGATATTGCTAGTGTTTTGCGGACCGAGAACCAAGTGAGGCTCCCCACTTATTCCCGAATGAGAATCAGGTTGAAAGTAGTTCGGCTAAGGTTTAAAAAAAAGTGCCAGGTCATAGCAAGGGTGTCGACTGAACCGAACAGGTTGCCTACGTATCCCCAAGTGGGAATCAGGTCGAGCATAGTTCATCAACTCTGGAGGTCTTGAAAGAATAAGGCTTCAAGAATTTGTGGACTTTTCGAGCCATGTTTTCACATGGGTCCAATGAGTGTTCTTTCTTGGGAAAATTTTCTAAAATGGACCCCTTGTGGTATCTTTTGAACAGAATGATGAGAATATGAACTACTTCTCCTTTGTATTATTATTATTATTATTATTTTGTGGTAGTTGATTCTTTTCACCTCTTCACTAGCCAATCAATCTTTACAATTCTCATAATACATCGTGTTTTAATCATACTCTATCATACTCACAAAGCAATATCAGCCTTCCAAATCACTCTTCAAAGATATCTTTGCATTATTTTAGGCCCACTTAGCCATTGAGCTTCTCACAAATTTTGGAGACTAATTGATACTTTCAAATCTCTCTTTTATTTCTAATTTCTTTTCTTTGTTTAGAACAACACAAAGCCTTGGGATAATTCATGTACCAATGATGTACCTTGAAGTGCTCAAGAATTCTCAATCTTATTTATTCTCTGCTTTTTCTTTTCTCTTTGCTTTCTTTTCTCTACCTCACTATCCCTTATTCTCTTCATAATTTTGACTAGTTAGGATTCATGTTTTGAAGTCAACACGTATCTTAATTTTGCTCTAAATTTTGCCTAGATGCCCTTTTGGGTTTTCATTCTACCGAGCTCTTTTTTCTTTTCTTTTTTTTTTCTTTTTCTCTTTTTCTTTTTTGTGCTCTAACTTTTACCTAGGCGCCCTTTTGGGTTTTCATCCTAGCGAGCTTCTTTTTCTTTTTCTCCCCTTTTTTTTACTTTGAAGAAGAAGTTCATTTAAAAAATCTGGCTACCATCAAGGACCAAGTTTATGGCTTTGGACTGTGGGCTCTTCTTTTAGGCTTGGTATTTGGGAGAAAGGAATGGTGAGCAAGTCGCAAGTCCTAAGTTCATTGAGAGAGAGTATCTTTAAATTCTAAAAGTAAAGCTAATCAATTCTCTACTCCTCCTTGGATTTGGCACAAAATTTACTTTGTTATTTGGGGATTCATTTTCAATGCAAAGATTTATCAGCAAAATATCTTCCATCATCATTTGAAAAAGTGACCCCCTTTATTTTTTTTATAATTCATTCATTCACGACTTAGTACACTGAATCAAGCAAAATTAGATTTTGTTCAACTAGGATAGGAGGAGGATTACATCATTTGACTCGATAAGAGTTGAAAATAAACTTGATAATAGACTGACTCGAAGACTCGATTGGAATTGACATTTGACTTCTACTTGACATGACTCAATCATGGACCATACTAGGCTAGATTTGGTCTCAATTGGAGTGTCACAGATAATCTACAATTTATTGGGTCCCCAAGAGCATCCACATTTGATTCGGCAGCAGTACTTCCAAACACTATCACTTCACTTTCATCATTTGGACCTTCGGGTTTGCCTTTCCCCAGTAACCCGTGTAAAATATCATCCATGTTCATGGCCCAATTTTTAGCAGGATAGTATTCATCTGACTAATACCAAGTATCGTCAATGCCCATTCCAAATTTGTTGATTGGGCCAGGGCTAGTTGGTTGTTGCGCACCCATGGAAGCAGCAAATCCCTTGAGTTCAGCGATGGCTGCGATTGAGAGGTCAGAGAGCAAAAAGGTTTCAAGTCATTGTGCCAAAGGTCACTCGGTGGATTTAGTGAAGGAGTGATGATTTTCTTATCAATGAGATCTTGGATTTCATGGCGAAGTCTTGTGCAAGAATCGGTCTTGTGGCCATGGGTCTGATGGTAACCACAATACAATGATGAATTATAGTTGCAGGGTATAGGTTTTGGTGGGGGCCTTAGATCTAGGGGTTTGAGGTGGCCTTTCTTGATGAGGTGACCAAGGGCTGTGGATAATGGTATGCCAAGGCTGGTGAAGGTTCTTGATTTACGGATTTGGTTTGATTTTTGATTCGACTTTGAGTTTGAGTTGGCTTTTAGGTTCGAGGAGATTGGGTATGGATATGGGTTTGAGATTGGAAATGGGTTTTGGAGATTGGCCGGGCATGATTGTAGATTTTGGTGATTGGTTGGGCTTGGATATGGGCTTTGGGGCTTGGCTAGGTGATTTTTTATTTCCTTCTCCAATTTGTTCACCACTACCTCATCCACTTGCTTTTTGAGTAATTGACAGAGCTCCCATGTTACCTTCTCCATTTGCTTCACCCTCAAATTTTGTGTTCAACAGTGACTTGTAGCTTGTTCACTCTCTCTTCCAAAGTTTCGTGGGCCGTTGGTGGATTAATCTCAATATGATGGTCCGTGTTCTCCTCTAATCAAGAAAGACGAACCAAGAATATTAGAAGTGTCCTTACTAGGGGATATGGTTGTTCCACTCTTTCTATAAACCCACAACATAGATAGGAAAAAGGTCCGCGCATGCAGATTCAAACAGTAAGGGATTTTTTAGGGACTTTAATCTTGATTGGAAATAAAATGTTGTGAGTTTGTATGCTATACGTATGTAATGATATTGATTGGTGAGAATGCAATAATGTACATGCACCCCACATATGACACATCGATGAAATGCAAGTGTGTGTGTGTGTGTGTGTGTGTGTGCCTATTCTATATGCAAAAGAAAAGAAAATTCTAGTCCTAGCACATAAAACACATAAGCACATAAAATCCTCACTCATGTCAAATGCGCTAATTTCACCTCTCATTGTGATCCTCATTACCCTTTCAAAGGTTGGTCATAAACAAGGCTTTTGAAATTCATGATAAAATCTTTTGAAAACAATTATTAATTGAGAATGCTTTTGAAAATGAAAACATTTCTCCACAAAGATGATCAGGTTGAATTTTGAAAAGTATCTCTTTAGATGGCGAGATCTTCGAAAACAATTCCTATGGGTTCTCCTTTTAAAAATGAGGATGTGAAAATATATCTCAACATGGATTGGTTTGGAACCTTAATCAAGTGAACTTCAACGATTTTGAAAGTGTGATTTTTCAAAAAAAAAAAAAAAAAAGCCTTGGGGTAAAGATGGTAAAAATCTTGTTTGCTTACAAAGATAGATTTAAAATTAGGTAGAAGGATCACATCATCGGATTATCACCGTACTTTTCATGAATTCAGATATATACAAGGTCAATGATGTTTAGCTAACAGGATATAAGAGATGTAATCTTATAATCAAGATTTGCATGTTCCCCAAATGTCATGGGACATGAAGAGGGGTTGCTAAAAGGTGATTAAAAGGGTACATGTCTGACATCGAGTGAGAATCGTCATCATCTCAACTAATCCTTTCCGGGAATTCAAACTCTCTAGTACATAAATCCTAATCAAGAATTGATTTCTTAAGATTTGAAAGGTTCTATAGAATCTACCATGCAAAGGCCGGGTTTTGGTCAAATAAGGGACCCTTGACACACATCCGATAGGATGCTTCATATACCAACACATGGTACGAGATCAAGGGTGATCACACAATCCCATGATGACTTGACCGACCGGGTTACCCTGAGCCTCCAAGGTCATAGTTCGTGCAATCAATTGGCGAGACATGCAAGGATAATGCAACAGGCAGCCCAAAATTAATTAATTTGATCCAAAGGAAGCTTTCAAGTTTAATCCTTGAGTGACCCAAGATCAAAAATTCTGGTCTGCGAAACTAGAGATTCTGGGTTTGATCCCCAGTGGAGTCGCTAGATTGTGGTTATCGCATTTTTTTTACCCACAACTTTTTAGAACATTTTCAGCTTCAAAATCAAAATATGAGTCGCTATTTTTCAAAAGGAATATTAAGAAACCATTTTAAAAGTAGACTGATCTTTTTGGAAACCAGAGATTTCTAGGTCCGGGGATCATGGAATGAGAGGGGAAGGAGCCCGACGGACTAAAACACCCCCTCTCATCCTATCTCGCGATAGGCCTCTACTCAACATCCTTTTAATCGAATTATTAATATAAGTGTGCCCTCAACTAATACATATATATATACACATTACAAAAGCATGTCTAAAAGGGTGTAAGATTGCTAACGACAAAATATTATTCATAAACCATATAATTCA
Organism: Hydrangea macrophylla; assembly: GCA_033977485.1. Lineage (NCBI taxonomy): Eukaryota > Viridiplantae > Streptophyta > Magnoliopsida > Cornales > Hydrangeaceae > Hydrangea > Hydrangea macrophylla. Next base: position 41,078,122 of record CM066990.1, read on the forward strand.
AGTAGCAAGCAAGATGATATGCAAATAAGGAACTAGAAACTTATCTCGGGATCCAGCCGTGAATATTAAACATGCAATACATAATGAAGATAAAACCTAAGAAATGGTCTCTAATCACATATATACACATAAGGTAAATCATAATTCTAAGGTGTCGCACATGGAACCGGAATGATCAATAAAATCAAAAAATTAAATAAACTAAAGTGGAGTTTGAGAAAATCATACCTTAATCGCTACAAAACAAAGGGTTAGTTCACATGCTTTGAACTAGATATAATATGAAATCCTAGTTAACATTCATAAACTTCTAGCTAAAATCTATCAAGTATGGGAAGAATTGACCAAACATGAATTCCTTCTAATTAGTGGGAAACATTACATCATCTATAGATATACACGTCTCAAATAGAAGTCAATGTAATGTCCATATAGAGATGGTATAGTCCCAACCTGATCACAAGGAATTCACAATTAGGTTCAGTTAAGTGCAATTTAATCCTAATGCAAAACAAGTCCTAATTACAAGTATCAACCTATATGGATGAATGCACATGAATACATAAACATAAGCAAGACTAAGCTATGAATTATTCATCGATTTGTATCATTTAGCCTCTGGATTTAAGTTTGACTATCCATTATTAGAGCATGGCTTAAACATTAGGTCATGGGAAAGTCAGTTCAGCCATTATTTGCAAAGTTTGTCAAAATCTACAACTGAATTTCAAAAACTACAGAGAAGAAACCCGAAATTAAAAATAGAAAAATCATCGATTCCATGGATTGATTTCAATTATTATTAGACATAAGATGCCTCTATGAGTCTAGTTCCTAAACCAAAAGGAAAATCAAAGATCAACGGTTCAATCTCTGGGAATTGGGTCATAACCAGACATTACTCATAATTCAACAACTCTCTGTCCAGAGATTTTGTATGATTTTCTAAAAATAGTAAATAAATCCGAATGACTCTAATCTTTTTAGGGACTCTTATTAACAGATTAAACTTGATGGAAAAAATTATTTGAAGTCAAGAATACTTGATTTAGGTCCTGATTTACTCATTTCAAGAAGGAGTTACTGTTCTGAAATTCTGGACATGTTATGATTGTTTCACAAAACTCATAAATAAACCATCTTACACAAGAAAACTCATCGAAACAAATATTACAGTGGTAGATCTTTGTGTTATTAACATTCTCCAATTGGTTTCATTCAATTCCAATGGATCATTATTTAACTAAAAATCCTAGATCAAAATTGGTTTATAAATTCATTGCACCATTTGTTGAGTTCATTTTGGTAAAGTCTATTATGTCAAACCCTAGAGGTTGATTCATTCAAGACTACTTCTCCTTCCCATATGATGGTTATTGGAGATAAAAAAGATTAATCCATGTGAGTCTCAATGGATGCATGGAAAGGATTCCATGAGACTTCCAACTAGAAGACCCAAGTCATGAACTTGGATCTACTAATCATGTATGGGTATGATTATTCTCCTTTGTATCATAAGCTCATAGAGAAATCAAGGACTAACTCAAGGGAATAAAAAAAATGTATTGAGAACCTCATGAATCCCAAGAGATGAACACAACAAGAGAAAAGAAAATCAAGGTTCAAACAATATCCAAGTTAATTTTGTTTTATGGTTTATTTGGCCTTAAACCTTAGGTTACTTTGATCCAAATCAACAAAAAGAAAGTTCAATCAGAATATTAGTGGTGTGTGATGAAATGAGGTGGGAAGAGAATTTTTGAAAATGTGTAAAATATCCTAAGGAATTCTATATATTGTGATTGAATTCAAACCACGAACTAGTTAAGATTAGAGGTTACCTCCAATTATCCACAACTTTTGTGTTTTTGAAGGTCTTCCAAAGGCAATTCAAGCTCTTCTTTCCAACTCTTGTAGTAACTTACTCCTTAATTCTCCTAATTCTCTCTAAGATTCTCCTAATCATCTCAAGGAATATTAAGATGTGCAAGACTAAAAATCAAGATTGAGCTTAAAAATTGAGATTCTTCAAGACCAAGATTGAGATTCAAGACCCCTTATAATGGGATATTCATCTCCTATATATAGGCAAATTTTTGAAGGGTTATTTTGGTAATTTCAGGGGTAAAACCCTAATCCCTGATGTCCTTTTGATGGTACAAAATATAATATTTCAAAGCAGACTACCCCAAAAATGCCGCATTCAGTGGAGTTGGATGCGGCACTCAGTAATTGCCGGAACGACACTCACTGTTCACCGGCTCTGCATTCACTGAATGTTGATCCGGCACTCAGTGAATGTTATGGACAACTCTGCAGACTGTCGTCTTTTATTTTTTACGACGTTTGAAGGTTTTTGCGGCATTCAATGATTGCCGTAATGGTTCTCACTGACTGCCGTTGCGGCTGTCTGGGAGTGCCACTGTGGCAGTGCGTGACTGCCGCGGGCCTCACTGTGTGCCGTTTTCTCATCCTTTTCATCTTCTTTTCTTTTTCTTCTATTTTTAATTTTCTTTGAAATCAAAGGGCTTTTTAAAGAGCTTGAATCACCTTTGGAAGCCCTAAATTAGTCAGACATTGTCATCATCAGACGTAAATGTAATGTTGGGTTTGTGCCCTCAAACCATTACTTTATGTATGAGACATTGACATTTTAATACATGGATATCAGCTTTATATTTCATTATGTATGTTCTTTTCATGAGATGATTGTTAATCCTTAAGTATTATAGTAAGTAATTTGTGTGTGTATGAGATGCACACAAGTGAGATACGAATTACTATTCTTTGATACTTATAATGTGCCACAGTGGATGATGAGACTGGATACCTCATCAGGTCTACACTGTAGCATAATTAACTACCATTGGATGGAGTGATTAATCTCAATCACTAGAGTGTAGCTCTTAGTTGATATGCTAGTGCTTATAGTGCATTGACGGACCTGAGTTTCCTATTGATGCTTAAGACTGTCGAACAGTCAATAGGAACTCATAACTTGTATAAGGTACGTGTTCTCAATCTTGAGACGATTATGAACACAGACTGTGGATATGACTGCTTTGACTTACCAATCAGTGAGGTCTACAGAAGATCAACACCTGGGTATCTTGGGTATGTCATGTTCATAGGGTTGTTAACATATATTGTCAAGATAGAATCTACCCTCTGATTTAGAGTAAGCATTCCCTTGAGAATGTCACCAAGTCGATTACTGAGTACTGTAGTCTTGTTGATAAGAGTTATCAACATGTTTAGTAATCATGAGAGGTGAATGGGACTCAAGGATTAAAAGAAGTAATCATGATTCAGGTTGACAGTAACTGTTTATCCGACTACCTGAATATGATTGCGAATGCTGACGGTAGAGGGACATTAGTACAACATACAAGTCTAAGTTATCGCTTCAGATATGTTCTTTTGCGTTGGAGTTCAGTTATCGTTTTATAGTGGAGTAAACATTAACTGATCAGTCGATTAATTTGCTGATCAAAGAGTTTGGTCATGGGAGTTAATCAACTGATCTGAGCCAACAATAAAGAGCCTAGGAGGTCCCACTCTTAGCTCCGCTAGGATGCTTGGAAAGGCAAATGAGGATGATGTCAAGACAGGTTCGATCGATCGAAGTTGTCTCAATCGATTGAAGTCTAGACAGGTTCGATCGATTGAAGATGGTTCGATCGATCGAAGCCACTTCGATCGCTCGATGGTTAGGTTTGTTCTGGGAATCTATAAATAGGGCAGCTGCGTTCTGTAAAAGGTTGTTCGTCGTTTTGAACGTCAAAAGCTGCAGAAACTGTTTTAGAGCCCCAAAACCTTCTCCTTCCTCTCCATTAGGGTTCCCACCAACCCTAGTCCTTCCTGGGAGCATCCATAGGAGTCATAAGAGTGAAGACCATCTAGTGGAGGCTGCTGGAAGTCAGAGATTTCAGAATTGGGTTCAAGACAGTAAGGTATAATTCTTGTCCCCTCTGTTAGTACGCATCTATAGAATTGACGAGTAGTAGATCTTGGGCTACCAAATAAGTTTTATAACTTGATTATTTCCGCTGCACGTTTAAAAATTAATTTAAACCTATTTTTCCAACAATTGGTATCAGAGCCACGCTCGTTTGGATCTATAGATGCGTTTTGGAACATTAGTATTGATTTGCATGTTATTTTTAGAACTATTTTCAAAACTGCATCGTCACAGATCTGTTTCTGTAGTTTTATCGCAGCAGTATACAAATCTGTGATTGCAATGGATACAAGATGGATTCGATCGATCGAAGTAGTTTTGATCGATCGAACATCTTCTGTTCTCAAGCGATCGAACAAGGTTCGATCGATCGAACGTTGGTTGTTCGATCGATTGAATAAGGTTCGATCGATCGAGATTGATTCTCTATCCAGTTGTTCTTTTCACAGTTTTGAATGTTTTAAAAATTATTTACTTCAGTTTCAAATTATTCTGTGAAATTTTTTCAAACTTTTCTGTGAAATTAAATGTTCAAGCGATTGAACAGTGTTCAATCGCTCGAAGATTCGAGCGATCGAACGGTCTTCGATCAATCGAACAGTGACAGAGAAGTTAGATGCTATTTTGAGTTCTAATTCAGTATGTAAAGAGTTTATATACTGTGTGAATCAATTAAATGTTCCAATAATTACATATATTTGTTATGTATGTGTGGATGCGTGTACGACTAACCCTTTTGCAGCTAGATTAGTCACTATCTCCCATGGCACCAAGACTTTTAATTTTTTTGTATTTAATTGTTTGAGATTGGTGCATATTCTATTTTATTATTGGTTTGGTTTTAAGGCGTATGTAAAGGGCGCTGCGACTTCAATCCTACGAAAAGGAAAGTCGCACCGGTTTCCCTAGCCTTTTATTTTAATTCTTGCTATTTCTTTTCTAGATAAATTGTAAGCTTCGAAAGAAGCATAGGACCAATGTAATAGATTTAGAAAATCCATCAAGATGGAGCAAGGAGCCGTTATCCATGAAGATGGAGGTGGAGGCAATCAAACTAAGATGCAGGTTCTATGGAGATAGAGCCATGGGAGATAGAGGCATCGTTTGGATGCCTTTAATTTTCAATTTTAGTTTTTTGTTTTATGTGCTTGGTTTGTGATTGGCATTTATTATATTGTTACTACTTGTATGCACGTAAAACAAGTTTTCTAAAATAAAATTCAAAAAACCTTTTCAACGCATTAGTAAACATTGGATGTTTATGGGTAATGTGTGGAAACCTTTTAAAAGTAAAATCCTTAATTTCTAAATCTAGTGGGAGAGGGTCTTATTAATAAACACCCACGATCTTCCATTGACGGTTCACTGTAAGATGAGTGGTGCATTCTGTGTCACCTCGCCAGGGGTGATCATTCCATACGGAGGGTGCATTACTCATTGGTTACTAGATGTGAACTTCTTCTGATAGAATCAATCAGACGTGTTAGAGGGTGACCACCATACGGAGGCGTTACTTGAGACGGTTGTGATTGGATCCTAGTTAATGGTACACACTAGCTAAGCTGTGGATAAGGGATCCCACACGGGGCATTATTCAGAAACTTAGAGATCAAAAGGGATCGGGAGTCATAACTTGTTTTGCAAGAGTTGCATAGCGGACAAGTCATGATTAATCGAAAGATCTAACATTGACCACCACACGGAGGCTTTGTTCTTTCGTTTCGATATTCCGGCGACTTTGTTTTAAAATAAGAGTTTTAAAGGATTCTTTTATTTCAAACTGTCAAATTCTGATATCCATATTTATTTTGTTTGTTTGATTTTCAGTAATCATAATGTCTGGATCTGCATTTAGTCCACTTGCCACCATACTCACTCAAAACAAGTTAACTGGAAATAACTACACTGAATGGAAACGTAACCTTGACATCGTGTTAACTGCGGAGGATCACATATATGTCCTCACCACCCCATGCCCCGAAGAACCCGCAGCAAATGCTTCGACAGCTGCCAGACGCGAGTTCGATAAATGGAAGAAGTCGAATGGAATGGCTCGTTGCTATATTCTGGCCTCAATGGCTGGTGTGTTGCAACACCAATTCCAGTCGAATAATTCCGCCAGTGACATTATCGAATCCCTGAAGAAGATATTTGGGGAACATGGCAGGCCTGCTAGACAGGTAGCTATGCAGAAGATAATGAGTGCTAAGATGTCGGAAGGGACTCCAGTCAAGGAACATGTTTTAAAAATGATTGGTTATTTAAACGAGCTGGAGACCCTAGGTGCCAACATCGATGCACAGACCCAAGTTGATATGATCCTAAATTCGCTGTCGCCTTCATTTGCTCAATTTAAACTTAACTATAATATGAATCAAATGAATTTTTCAATGAGCGAATTGATGAGTTCTCTTTTAGCAGCGGAAGGGGTGATCAAACCTGGGGTCAACGTTTTGAACGTTGAGAAAAGCGCTTCCTCTTCCCGATCTACACCGAAAGGAAAGAAAGGGAAGAAGAAGGCTGGCACTGGTGGTTCAAGTGTTGGACCGGTCCCTAAGATTGCAAAATCTAAGGGAAAAGGTAAGGGCAAAGGGAAGGTGGGTGGCCAAGGCAAAGGAAAGTGTTTCCAATGCGGTGAGAAGGGCCACTGGAAGAGGAACTGTCCAGAATTCTTAGCTACAAGAGTTCAAGGTATGATTGAATCACATGTGATTGAAGTAAGTTTTATAACGGATACTTCAAACACTTGGTGCATTCATTCTGGTGCGACTAACCATATCTGTAATTCATTGCAGGGGTTCAGATCAACCAGGAGGTGCAGTGATGGGGGAATCGTACTTACTCTAGGTTCTAGGGCAACCGTTTCTGCGGTTGCTATAGGAGTCGTAGTTTTAGAATTTCTACACAATAAAGTTTTGATTTTATCAGATGTACTTTACGTCCCTTCAATGAGACGTAATTTAATTTCAGTTTCTAATTTATCGAATAATGGTTATTCTTTTCATTTTGGAACTGAAGTTGTGATTAAAAGAAATAGTTCTTTTATATGTTCTGGTGTTAAATCAAATGGTTTGTATGTGATTACTCCCAATATTTCTAAAGATTCTTGCATGGAACTTAATAACTCAATGGTAACTATACCATCTAAAAGAAAGAGACCTTCCACTAATCCAACAAGGCTTTGGCATATGAGGCTTGGCCATATCAATCTGAATAGGATTGGCAGACTAGTCAAAGAAGGGATCTTAGGCGATTTGGTTCTCGAACCAATAGAAGTCTGCGAGTCTTGTTTAGAGGGTAAGATGACCAAAAGGCCCTTTCCTGCAAAGGGCAATAGGACCAATGCATTGTTGGAATTAGTTCATACTGATGTGTGTGGACCAATAAATATTAGAGCAAGGGGTGGTTATGAGTATTTCATAACATTTACCGATGACCACTCTAGGTATGGATATGTGTACCTAATGCAGCACAAGTCTGAAGCCTTTGAAAAGTTCAAAGAGTTTAGGGCTGAAGTGGAAAAGCAATTGGGCACACATATCAAGGCAATTCGATCTGATCGAGGTGGCGAGTACCTCTCTAATGAATTTATTGATCACCTTGTACAGAATGGGATTCTGTCACAATTGACTGCACCTGGTACGCCTCAGCAGAACGGTGTAGCGGAAAGAAGGAATCGGACTCTTTTAGACATGACTAGGTCAATGATGAGTTATTCTGAGTTACCTTTATTCCTTTGGGGTTATGCTTTGGAAACCACTGCTTACATACTAAATCTAGTACCAAGCAAATCTGTTCCCAGGACACCACGAGAGATGTGGATTGGGCGCAAGCCTTCTTTGCAACATCTCCGGATATGGGGGTGTCTGGCACATGTACTAAAAGGAAAGATGAGCAAGTTGGATTCTAGATCGGAAGTATGTTACTTCGTGGGGTATCCAAAGGGTACTTATGGATGGTATTTTTATGATCCAAGAGAACAGAAAGTGTTTGTTAGTATAAATGATGTTTTCTTGGAGGATGATTATATCATGAACCATAAACCTAAGGGAAGGATAGATCTGAGAGAGATAGAAGGAGAGCCCTCAGTCCCACCCGCAGTTAATAACGATGTAAATCAAGAAAATACCACTTCTTCACCCAATTCCGTACCAGTACCTCGTCGTAGTGGGAGGATTATCAGCCAGCCTGATAGATACATGTTCTTAGGAGAAGTTTTTGAAGCTGTCTCCATAGAATCTGAATCTGATCCTATCACATACGAAGAGGCAATGGCTGATGTTGATTCAGCTCATTGGGTTAAAGCTATGAAGGCTGAATTGGAATCTATGGATTCTAATCAGGTCTGGGATCTTGTAGAACTTCCAGCCAATATTAAACCCATTGGCTGTAAGTGGGTCTACAAGAGGAAAAGAGGATCTGATGGAAAGATTGAAACCTTTAAGGCAAGGCTTGTAGCGAAAGGTTATACTCAGAGGGAGGGCATTGACTATGAGGAAACCTTCTCGCCGGTGGCCATGCTCAAGTCCGTCAGGATACTCTTATCCTTTGCTGCATGCCTAGATTATGAGATCTGGCAGATGGACGTCAAGACTGCATTCTTGAATGGCAATCTTGAGGAGGACATCTATATGCAACAACCAGAAGGGTTCATAGCTGGTCGGAAAGGTAACTTGGTATGCAAGTTGCAAAAGTCCATTTATGGGCTTAAGCAAGCATCTAGGAGTTGGAACATCCGATTTGACCAAGCGGTCAAGTCGTTTGGTTTAATTCAGAATCTGGATGAACCTTGTGTATACAAGAAGTGTGAAGGAAAAGTGGTGGCTTTTCTTGTGCTTTACGTTGACGATACTCTACTCATTGGAAATGATGTAGCGGCATTATCAACGGTCAAGGTTTGGCTAGCTAGTACTTTCGATATGAAGGATCTAGGAGAGGCGAGCTATATTCTTGGGATAAAGCTCTTTCGGGATCGCAAGCGAAAGATAATGGGATTATCTCAAGCTGGTTATATCGATAAAGTGCTAACTAGGTTTTCAATGGATAATTCGAAGAAAGGTTTGTTACCTTTCAGGCATGGTTTAGAGTTCTCCAAGGACCAGTGTCCAAAGACACAGGAGGAGAGGAATCGCATGACAGGAGTTCCCTATGCTTCGGCAGTGGGAAGTCTCATGTATGCGATGTTATGCACTAGACCAGATATCTGCTTTGCCGTTGGCATGGTTAGCAGATATCAGTCGAATCCAGGTCCAGAGCACTGGACAGCCGTTAAGCACATTCTTAAGTACTTGAGAAGGACTAAAGATTATATGCTTATGTACGGTGCAAGTGAGTTAATTCCAGTAGGATACACTGACTCGGACTTTATGTCAGATAAAGATTCGAGAAAGTCGACGTCCGGTCATCTCTTTACCTTGGGAGGTGGTGCTGTTAGTTGGAGGAGCATTAAGCAGAAATGCATTGCAGACTCAACTACAGAAGCTGAGTATGTGGCTGCTTGTGAAGCCGCAAAAGAAGCTGTTTGGCTCAAGAAGTTCCTTATGGAACTCGAGGTGGTACCAGTGTCGCTGTCGCCTATTACGCTTTTTTGTGATAATAGTGGGGCAGTGACTCAGTCCAAGGAGCCAAGGAACCACGGAAAGGGAAAGCACGTAGAGCGGAAATATCATCTTATCCGAGATATTGTTCAACGTGGAGATGTGACTGTCACCAAGATTGCCACCGCTGACAATCTTGCTGATCCGTTTACAAAGGCCTTGCCACAGAAGGTCTTTGATCGTCATCTAGATAGTCTAGGTCTTAGATGTAGTTCTGAATGGTTATGAGTGCAAGTGGGAGTTTGTTGGGTTTGTGCCCTCAAACCATTACTTTATGTATGAGACATTGACATTTTAATACATGGATATCAGCTTTACATTTCATTATGTATGTTCTTTTCATGAGATGATTGTTAATCCTTAAGTATTATAGTAAGTAATTCGTGTGTGTATGAGGTGCACACAAGTGAGATACGAATTACTATTCTTTGATACTTAGAATGTGTCACAGTGGATGATGAGACTGGATACCTCATCAGGTCTACACTGTAGCATAATTAACTACCATTGGATGGAGTGATTAATCTCAATCACTAGAGTGTAGCTCTTAGTTGATATGCTAGTGCTTATAGTGCATTGACGGACCTGAGTTTCCTATTGACGCTTAAGACTGTCAAACAGTCAATAGGAACTCATAACTTGTATAAGGTGCGTGTTCTCAATCTTGAGACGATTATGAACACAGACTGTGGATATGACTGCTTTGACTTACCAATCAGTGAGGTCTACAGAAGATCAACACCTGGGTATCTTGGGTATGTCATGTTCATAGGGTTGTGAACATATATTGTCAAGATAGAATCTACCCTCTGATTTAGAGTAAGCATTCCCTTAAGAATGTCACCAAGTCGATTACTGAGTACTGCAGTCTTGTTGATAAGAGTTATCAACATGTTTAGTAATTATGAGAGGTGAATGGGACTCAAGGATTAAAAGAAGTAATCATGATTCAGGTTGACAGTAACTGTTTATCCGACTACCTGAATATGATTGCGAATGCTGACGGTAGAGGGACATTAGTACAACATACAAGTCTAAGTTATCGCTTCGGATATGTTCTTTTGCGTTGGAGTTCAGTTATCGTTTTATAGTGGAGTAAACGTTAACTGATCAGTCGATTAATTTGCTGATCAAAGAGTTTGGTCATGGGAGTTAATCAACTGATCTGAGCCAACAATAAAGAGCTTAGGAGGTCCCATTCTTAGCTCCGCTAGGATGCTTGGAAAGGCAAATGAGGATGATGTCAAGACAGGTTCGATCGATCGAAGTTGTCTCGATCGATTGAAGTCTAGACAGGTTCGATCGATCGAAGCCACTTCGATCGCTCGACGGTTAGGTCTGTTCTGGGAATCTATAAATAGGGCAGCTGCGTTCTGTAAAAGGTTGTTCGTCGTTTTGAACGTCAAAAGCTGCAGAAACTGTTTTAGAGCCCCAAAACCTTCTCCTTCCTCTCCATTAGGGTTCCCACCAACCCTAGTCCTTCCTGGGAGCATCCATAGGAGTCATAAGAGTGAAGACCATCTAGTGGAGGCTGCTGGAAGTCAGAGATTTCAGAATTGGGTTCAAGACAGTAAGGTATAATTCTTGTCCCCTCTGTTAGTACGCATCTATGGAATTGACGAGTAGTACATCTTGGGCTACCAAATAAGTTTTATAACTTGATTATTTCCGCTGCACGTTTAAAAATTAATTTAAACCTGTTTTTCCAACAGGTTACACTCTCCTAAATTCAATGACTGGTCAAAATTGGGGTGTCTACACTTATTTTAAGATACTAGAAGTTCTGGATTCTAACATTGATGGTGAGACTCCAGTTGACATAATCTTGCAGTCATTGCCTTCATCATTAACTCAATTTAAAAGGGTTTTTAAAATGAGTAAAACAGTTTTTTCAACAACTGAATTGATGAGCTCTCTTGAGGCAACGATGGATGTAGTCAAAAAGGAGAGAAATGTTCAAAACATTGGAATGGCTTCATCTTCTGAAACTAAGCCTGAGGGCATAAGTTTAGAGAATGAGAAGCAAGGCTCAAGGATAGATGAGCCTAACCCAACTATTGGAAAGAAGGCAAGACTTGAAAAGGGAAAGGCTGGTGATGTGCCAAAAGGGAAAGTGTTTCCATTGTGGAAGGAAAGGGCATTGAAAAAGGAACTGTGTGGAATACTTGACTACTAAAAGGCAAGGTATGATATTTTCCACTAGTTTTTTAAGTAAGTTGAAAAACTGATACTTCAACTACTTAGGGCACTAATTCTAATTTTTTTGATCATATCTATAATTATTACAGGGGATTGGAAAATAAGAATGTGCAGTGATTAGAAGATCTTGATTGCCTTTTGGGATCTAATGCAAGAGTTGCTATTAGATTATTTGTTTTATATTGTAACAAAACTTTGGAGTTATTAGATGGATCTTTTCAGTTTTGAATTAATGAATAAATATTTATTCTTTTGATTTTGGTACTGAAATTGTTGATTAAAAGAAAGTTTTTTATCTGATGTGATCTAATAACTTGTCAAGCAAGTATCTCACCTATTTACTTTTGTTTCTCATATATTATCTAACGTAATATTTAAATAACTCATAGGTATTTTACCATCTAAAGGATATGACCTTCAACTAATTCTATAAACCTTTGGTTTTAAAGGCTAGATCATATTAATCTAAATGGGATAAATAGGGAGCAAAGGATTGGATCCTAGACTCTTTTGGTTGCTAAGACCACTGCCTATTTGTCAATTCTATTTAGAGGGTAATGTGATCAAGTGACCTTTCGTTTGAAAGATCACACAACTAAAGGATTATCAAAATTAGGGCATACTCATCTATGCAGGCCAATAAACATTAGAGTTGCAAAGTAGTTTTGGCTACTCTAGATACTTTATAGACTTACCTTTTGGACCTTCATCATTAATTCTTGAAAAAATTCAGAAGGTTTGGAATGAAGAGTGATTGGTAAAAGAATATCATTGTTTTTTAATTGATCAAAATAGTAAGTATCTCTCTAATACGTTTACTATCTATATGAGATAAGAATGAGATTTTTTCTCGGTCGTCTGCACCTAGTGTGCCTCGACGGGATGGTGTAGCAGGTGGAAGGAACTATTTTCTTTAGATATGATTGGGTCATGAGATGAGTTATTTAGAGTTACTACAGTTCCTTGTTTTTTCTCGATGGAACTACAATGTATGCGTTGGATCTTATTCAAAAGAAAATATTTTTGATAGACATCTCCAAAGTTGTGAAAAGGATGTGACTTCTTTCTCATGGTAACTTTGGATAAGGTTGACTAACACTTTGGTGTGAAGGAAGGATGAGTCTTTTGGAATCTAGATGAGAAGTATTATACCTTTGTAGTGTTTCTAGAGAAAACAAAAGTTAGTTGAAAATCAATTTTTGCAAAGGAATGATAATATTAAAGAGTAAAGTTATATATATATCTCAAAGCAATCTATAAACTATCTAGAACTAAAATCTACTACCTCTTCATTTGTTCTTACATCGGTACTTCATTGTAGTGGGAGAATTTTCAGCGTTACTGAGATCCTCTCGTGCATTGAAGTTTTGTGATAAGAAATCTCTGGTATGTGATTTGCATAAGTCTACGGACTTAAGCAATCATTCAGAGATAAGGACATCTGTTTTGACATGTTGGTCAAAATACCTTAGATTCGTCTAAAGTATGGATGTGGCTTAAATGAATAAAAGGATCCTTGCGCAAAGGAAGTGTGGTGGTGATTATGGTTTTTCATATTGATGACATCTTTATCATTGCGAGATGTTAAAGAAGTGTTATTAACGGTTAAGGTTCAGTTTTTTCAATATACTTGATATTTTTTATCTAGGTGAGGCGAGCTATAGTCTTTGGATTATGCTCATTCAAAATTGGGAAGTTAAGATAGTGAGATTGTCTTAAACTCCTATATCGAAGAGTTACTGGCAAGATTCAATGTAGAATATTCTAGGAAAGGTTATTCACCTTTTGAACATGACCTATTGCTCTTTAAAGACTTGTATCTTAGGATACAAGATGAAAGAGGTCACATAAAAGGTATATCATAAGCCTAGGCTATCGATAAACCTTATATGTGATCTTAGGTATGGGATATCTATTATAGCGTTGAGGTTGTTCACAAATATCAATCCAAACAAAAGTCCAGCTCACTGGACTATCATAAAGTATATATTCTCTAGGGCTTGAGAAAGAACTAGTAGATATATGCTAAATGATAGTATTTTTGGACAATGTTCGAATTAGCTTTACTAGATGCATGCCCGGTGACATCTTTTGTCTAGGGATATAGTATAGCATGAAGATGTTTTACTATAGATTGTTTCAGTCTATAATCATCAGTTCCTATGCAAAACCTTACGGGTTAAGGATTTTGACAAGTCATGTAGACAATATTGGTATTAGTTTTAACACTATATGGTTATGAGTGCAAGTGGGAGTTTATTGGGAATATGCCCTCAAACTAGTTAGTTGGACAATGGAATGTCATAATGCATTTATGTATGTTAGTTCATGAGATGAATATTAGACTGGAATCCTTAAACATCATTATATGTGATTCATTTGTGTATGTGATTACACATGTGAGATATGAATCACAAATCCTTGTTGTTTTAAAGAAGTCAAAATGGATGATAAGTCTAGATAACTTATCAGGTATACACTATAGCATGATTCACGTCTATGGGGTAGAATGATGAATCTCATTCATAAGAGTGTTTAACTCTTGGTTAATATACTAGTGCACACAGTGCATTGATGGACCTGAGTTAAACCTATTGACACCAAAACAATGTCACCGTCAATAGGAACTCATAACTTGTATAGGGATACATGTCCTTAATCCTAAGACAATTATGGACACAAGTTCTATGCTTGGTTGCTTTGACTTACCAATCAGTGAGGTCTTGCAAGATCAACACCTGGGTATCTTGGGTAATCAGGTATGCAACGTTGGCAACATATATTGTCAAGATGAAATTCTACCCTCTTCCAAAAAATGAAGAGTAAGTATTCCCTCGAGAATGTCACTAGGAGTGATTACTGAGAGCTGGCCAGCCTTGTCAACAAAGTACATTGTTGACATGTTTAGTAATCCGAGCGTAGTGCATGATACTCGAGGAATATAAGAATTATCTATCTATTGGGTCAACAGTATCTTAAAACATACATCCCAATGATAAATATGAATACTACCTGGTAGAGGGACATTCGTATCTGTAACAACCTACATTTCTATTCATTTTAAATTACATTTTCATATTTAATCTGTATTTATTATTTCATTTAATTGCAATTCCCATGTTTTAGAACCTCGTCATTTGTTTGGTATCATATTAAATTTCTTGTTGGGAACAAACTGCAAATTTTATAAATTAGAAATATCTGTGTTGAATTTCATAACTATATTTCAAACCAGTGACAATGAATTCTTTTGACTCAAACAGTTTTTTTTTATAAAATCGAAAAATCATTTCTGACGTTAAAATGAATTTTTCGTATTTTTGTGGTGATCACCGCGCCACGAAAATACCAGTTTATGTTCAAAACTGTCCGCGCTATGTTAAACTTTCACAGATTTTGGAAATGACATGAAGTTGGAAGTGATGTGTGCGTTATTTCTATTTATGGCAACTAATGATTGCCTTGTGCCTTGTTTGGAAACGTATAACTTGTACGTGTAATGTTGTGCCTTTAAACTAGTTTCCCAAACAACTGTAAATTGGCCCCTAGACCTTTACTTGACCCTTATGGACTAAAGATACATACACCTATGTAGGTTTATTAACCTTAAATCTGCGAATTTGTGGCTCATTTAGAAATTAAGAAAAGAAATTGAAATTGTTGAGTATTGAAGAATGAACTTGGTGGCCAAGTTTGGCTTTTCTCCTATATATACACCACATACACTCTCCCACTAACACATTATGCACATCTCCATAACCTGAAAATTCAGAGAGAAAAGAGAGAGAGCTTGAGAGTTGTATTTCAGAAATTTTAGAGAGAGAAGCTTCATTCTCCATAGCCAAGGTTGCAATTGGAGTTCTTATTTGTGATTATTTCTCAACAAATATTTCAATCTCTAATCTCTGTGAGTATTTTAGACTCACCTTGATTGTATATCATGCTTGATTTCTGTTTGTAGATGTGTAATTATAATTCACCATTTTCAAATTTGTATGAAAGCTTAAAGCCTAAAAATGGTGATCTTTCCACACTTAACTAAAATCCATTCTTAAATAAAAGATTAGAGTACGTAGAGACTGCGGTTTAAGTTATAGAGTCTAACTCATTCGTATCATGACATATATAAGAAATGAAATTTCCATCAACTCTCAGATTTTCGTAAAATCTAAGAGCTACGAATCGATTCATGAAAAATTGATCATAAATTCTTAATCCTTGTGAAAAAACCGAAGAGATTCATATATTACTTGTCCTATTTACTTCGGAATTGCAAAATGGGCCAAAATGGATTTCAAAATTGAAAACAGGGGAAGTTTAGCGAAGAAGATGAAGACACTGCCTAAACACGTGCGCGTGATCGCGTGTGCGAGGGTCGCACGAGCGAACCCTCACGCGAGCAGCCCGAGCACGCGAGGTGTGTGATTCATGGCAGATAGAAAAGTTTTTATAAAGAAAATTGAAAAATAGGCATATCGCGTGAGCGATTCGCGCGAGCGATTCTCGTGAGCAGCCCGCGCGCGCGACCTGGCAGTTTCTAGTTTTTGTTTGTTTTCCGATGAGGGACTGTTTGTATTAATTTTTAAAAGCCGTCAAAGTACTGTTTGGGAATTATGTTAAAACAAAATCTTTTTTTTTATGTTTTGACTATTAATGGATGTTTAAGGATTTGATTCTTCTCTTATACACTTGTATCATTTGTGGTACTTTATAATTTTTGTATAAAGTTTCATGGCATACATGTGAGGTCAGGTGTACATGCATGGTATGTGAGTTGTCAGTGTGAAAAGGGTATGTGGTGGAGATTGTGTTTGGACACTCCCTGGTTATTGTGTACCAAAGTGTGACATTTTTGAGATTGCGGCGAGAGTGTCTTTGAAATATGACGATGACAAAACTGGACACTCTCTGACGTCCATGGTAGCGTTAAAGTGTGTGATGCCAAACTTGGACATTCCCTGGCACCCATGGTAGTGCTAAAGTGTGGCCTATGGACACTCCCTGACATGCGTGGTATGATCAAAGTGTGTGACATTGGACACTCCCTGGTACCCCATACTAAAGTGTGAGGCAAACTAGACACTCCCTGGTACCCTGTTACTAAAGTGTGGTCATCTTAGTGTTTCGAAGATACTGGAGTGAGAGAGTGGGTTGTTGTGTTTGTCGAGAGAAAAGAGTCGGTAAGATGAAATTGGTTACATTGTTCTCATACACTGTTATATGTAGTATGGATTAAAGCTTATTAATGTTATCCTTGTTGTTTCTTAACGTGAGCTCATTCCTATATTATTAACATGTTGATTTATGGAACTGTGAAAAAAGGAAAATAGTAAATGAGTATGTTTTACATTCGAGCACATGTTTTTAATACTCACCAGCTTCAATAAGCTGACGGCGTTGATGCGCCCCGGACATTCGTGTCTAGGCTTTTGAGGTTATCATCAAGTTAGACCTTACAACTATGCTAATTGAGAACAGCTGTCCGTGAAGAGAAACTATTTTAGTTACTGCATTAGTTAATGAATCGGTGTTGTAATAAGGATGAATGTAGCAGATACTAGATATTATTTTATTTCAAGGTGGTTTGTGCCTTTAAGTGATTACGTGCTGTAATAATTATTAAATTGGAAAATTTTGTAAGCCTTGATTTCTCTACTTTGATTAATATGTTGTTCGACATTTGGGACGAAATCGATCCTTCAAATTGTCGCAACCTACAGATCCATAAAGGAAATTAAATGCTTTCCATATTTATGCTACGTCAGGGCGTTACAGGATTTAGTGGTATCAGAGCCAGGTTATCTCAGAATAGTTTAGCCAGGTTAGGGTTTACCAATATAGATCCGATTCCACATTTCTGTTAGCTTAAGCTTTGCTCACCCGATGATACGACAGGAGGACAGACCTGGAACCCAAACGCCTAAGATTGTGTCTGTCCTGAGTTAAGTTAGTACCTTTTTTGATCAGGTATGGATCCTGCTTAGCCACTCTATGTACCAGACAGATTTGGAGGACATTTCGTGACACCCGGGGCAGTAGTCCCAGCTTTCCTTGACTTATATCATACCGCCATTGAGCAGTTAGCTACAATGACTGTAGTATCGGATCTATGGCACCAGGTCCATGTTGTGGGTATGGTTGACTTAACCCGTGTTCGTCTTGAGCTTCGTTACTTTGCAGAGGCTCAGTGATTAGTGCTAGTCGAGATTTTTAGGCTGGTTAATAGTGATGCTTTCTATCTTTCCCTTGAGATCCAGGTTGTGTACGCTCATCTCGCACAGCTGGAGATGCCCCCATCGGTAGATCCCGTGGTTAAGGATGATGATGACAATGATATCATGGTTATCCTTGTTGGCGAGAAAGTTATAGGGGAGGACGGCATAAGTCTAGATGACTTTGCTGCCGACCTTAAGGAGGAGCTAGCCCTTGAGCTAGTTCTGCCTGAGGAGGTGTCAGTTGAGGCAGATATCCCAGGAGCTGCTCTATCACCAGCCTCTCAGAGTGGTGATTATGATCTTGTGGGTCCCTTTCAGGTTCAGCGATTTTGCTCAGTCGACTCGTTGGATTTTCTAGTAGTCGCCTACGGTGATGACTGATGATTTGATATGACCTTGTATATATTAACTATATTGACTAGTAGTTCTGTCTCTTTTTGCAAACTATATTTACATGCATCGGAGTATAAAGTAATCACCCCATTTTTGTGACATTAACGCTTACATGAACAATATGCGTCCTAACCTATACAGATAGGGTAGGCATTGACCTGATCATACACATTTTTTGTATCAACTTGATCGAGAAGTTATATATAGAAATACTCTTTTGAATGTTACTATCATTTAAACTGCTTCATATATCTGCTTCATTCATGTTTCTCATTAAATTATCTTTGGCATGCATATAGAATGGCTAGGAGACAAAGGATGAATAGGAATTTGATTGAGGAAGCACCTGTAGCTGCTAATCCCACGGGAATGTTTGAGGCTTTCGTCAGATGCCTCAAGAGAATCAGTAATACGAATGAAAACCAACGAGACTGGCTGGAAAGATTCTGTGCAATAAGGCCCGAACAGTTTGTGGGTACTGCAGAATCCTGGAAAGCCGAACAATGGTTAAGGCAAATAGACCGTATGTTCGAAGTTGTTCAATGCAGTGAAGTGGATAAGAAGAGGTTAGCTACCTTCCAATTAACCGATGTCGCCACAAATTGGTGGGACTTGGCGATAGCCACCATTGGAAACACAGCTGCTATGGGAATGACGTGGACTACATTTAAGGGGAGATTTCTAGAAAAGTATTTTCCGGCTACAGAGAGGTGCAGGAGGGAGAAGGAATTCATGGATTTAACTCAGGGAACTAAATCGGTACAGGAGTACACCACTCAGTTCAAGAGACTATCTCGATTTGCCCCTCATATGGTTGATACTGAGGAAAAGATGATCCATAAGTATAACCAAGGGCTGACATGGCAGATTCGTCACCTGACTCTTGGTCACCTAGATAAGTCTTTCGAGGGACTAGTTGGCCTGGCCACTGATCTGGAGGAAGATGCTCGAGTGAACCGTAAACAATTCAAATTATGGCCATCTCAGAGGGGTAAGTTTGGAAATAAGCCACCAACTTATCGTACCCAGGGGCAAAAGAGGAATTTTGATGGGAGCAAGAAACCCCAAGCTATCACCTATCTGACTTAACCTCAAGTTGGTGAAGGAAGTAGTGCTGGGAAGTGCTTCAACTGTGGCAACCCTGGTAATCTGACTCGAGATTGTAAGGCACCGAGGCGTGCTATACAGTAAGGGATTATCTGCTACAACTATGGTAAACCAGGTCACATCAGTAAGTTCTGCACTGCTCCAAAGCAGGTGACTTATGGTCAACAAGGTCAGACTCGCTTGAATATTGTTATTCCTGATGCCGCGGGATATGATGGAACTATTTATGAAGAAGGAGATTATGGAGAAGGGTAGCCTGATCAGCAAGCGGTGGAAGGTACATTAACCTTATTTAACTCCCATGTTAAAGTTTTATTTGATATGGGTGTTGCACCATCATTCATATCTATTAATACTATTCAGAGATTGGGTATTTTGCCTCACTGTTTAGAGAAAGCTTTGAGGGCTACCTCACCTTTAGGAGCCACAATCAAGTTAGGACATGTGTGCAAGGATTGTCCCTTACGATTAGGAGATTGTGAAAGCCATGCAAGGCTGATTGTCCTATCGATGAAGGAGTGTGACGTAATCCTAGGTATGGATTGGCTCTCTCAGAATCAAGCAAAGTTGGATTGTGTGAGGAACAGAATTACATTCTCTGACAATGGGAACCAATCTTTCGATTTCCAATATAACCCTTTGGGAGATATGTTCCTCACAAGGTGTTTAGCTAACATCGAAGTCCTCAGTACAGAAGTGACAGTGTAGTCTATACCTATAATCAAGGACTTTGAGGAAGTATTTCAAGACATTTCTGGTCTACCGCCTAAGAGAAGTATAGAGTTCTATTTGTTCCCTACAAAATGCCCCCCCCCCCCCCCCCCCCGAACTGTCGAAATTAAAGGAACAAGTTCAAGAGCTCGAGAATCTAGGTTTTGTACGTCTAAGTACATCGCCTTGGGGAGCACCAGTGTTATTTGTGAAGAAGAGGGATGGAACACTTCGGTTGTGTATCGATTACAGAGAATTGAACTGAGTGACTATCAAGAATAAGTATCCCTTACCTCAGGTCGACGATTTGTTTGATCAACTACAGGGAGCTACAACATTCTCCAAGATAGATCTACGGTCGGAATATCATCAGTTGAGAGTACAAAAGGAAGACATACCTAAAACTACTTTCAGAACCCGATATGGTCATTACGAATTTTTGGTGATGCCGTTTGGACTGACAAATGCCCCTACAGTGTTTATGGATTTGATGAACAGAGTGTTCATGTCTTATTTAGACCAATTTGTCATCATCTTTATAGATGATATCTTGATCTATTCTAACTCAAAAGAAGAACATGAGTAACATCTACGGATAACAATGCAGACACTCAAGGATCACCTATTGTATGCTAAATTCAGTAAGTGTGAGTTCTGGTTGCAAGAAGTGAAATTTTTGGGACACAAGGTCTCATCTTAAGGAATTTTGGTAGATTCATCCAAGACTGACACTCTATCAAATTGGGTTAGGCCAACTAACCCTACAGAAGTTAGGAGTTTCCTTGGACTCGCAGGCTATTACAGGAGATTTGTTGAGGGGTTCTCTAAAATAGTCGCACCATTAACTGGATTAACAAAGAAGAATTTAAAATTTGAGTGGACAGAGAAATATGAGCGCGCCTTTCTAGAATTGAAAGAGAGACTCACTACCACACCAGTACTAGCCATACCCAAGCCTGATGAGAAGTTCACTATCTTTAGTGACGCGTCATAACAAGGATTGGGCTGCGTACTTATGCAAGATGGTAGAGTTATCACTTATGGATCTAGACATCTAAAGTCGAACGAGTTGAACTACCCCATTCATGATTTGGAATTAGCAGCAGTGGTGTTTGTACTCAAGATTTAGAGATATTATTTATACGGTGAGAAGTTTGATTTGTTCTCCGATCACAAGAGCCTTAAATACTTGTTCACACAGTACGAGTTGAACATAAGGCAACGCAAATGGATAGAGCTGATAAAATATTATGACTTCACATTGTAATACCACCCGGGTAAAGCTAATGTAGTCGCTGATGGTTTAAGTCGGCAAACTTGTGAAACAATCGCCTCTTTGATGGTTAGAGAATGGTGAGCATTGGAAACGTTGGCTAAATTCGAGGTGCAGAGTACCGAGGAAGGAAAAAGGAAACTTTTTGGATGCCTTGTCTTACACCCTACACTTATTGACCGCATTATTGAAGCACAGAAAGGGGATGAGAAGTTTCGAACATGGTTTGCTAAAATGTCTGAGAAGGATCCAGCAGAGTGGAAAGTGGGATGTGACGGAGGATACAGATGCCGGGACAGATTATGTGTACTAGACTATGGAGAACTAAGAAAGGACATTCTGGAAGAGGCACATAAGTCTAGATATACCATTCACCCAGGAGGGACGAAAATGTACAAGGATTTAAAGAGAAATTTCTGGTGGGAAGGTGTGAAGAAGGATATGGCCGAATTGGTGTCCAAATGTTTGACATGTCAACAAGTCAAAGCCAAACATCAGAGGCCTTCGGGATTGTTGCAGTTGCTACCTGTTCCAGGTTGGAAGTGGGAGCACATAACCATAGATTTTGTAGCGTGATTGTCTCAATCTCAATAGAATCATGACGCTTTTTGGGTAATCGTGGATCGACTGACTAAGTCGGCTCACTTCATTGCTTATAGTATGACATACCCCGTGGAAAAAATGAGCCGAATGTATATACAACAAGTTGTGCGACTTCACGGTGCACCTGTGTCGATCATGTTAGACCGCGACGCACGTTTCACTTCTGGATTTTGGGAGAGTCTGCAAGAAGCTATGGGAACCTCGCTCAAAATGAGTACTGCCTTTCACTCTCAGACAGATGGGCAAACCGAGTATGTTAATCAGATCATGGAAGATATGATTAGGGCTTGTGTCATCAATTTTGAAGAATCTTGGGAGATGCACTTGCCTTTGGTGGAATTTTCCTATAACAATATTTATCACACGAGTATCGGTATGGCTCCGTTCGAAGCATTATACGGACGACCATGTCGTTCTCCGTTGTGTTCGGCAGAGGTTGGGGATAAGGAGTTGTTGGGACCAGATTTGGTTAGAGAAACCAACGAGAAGATTTCCTTGGTCAAGGAAAGGATTAGGACCGCTCAAAGCAGGTATAAGAGTTATGCCGATCGACGCCGAAAAGATTTAGAGTTTAGTATTGGAGATCACGTACTTCTTACGGTTTCACCAACCCGAGGAGTACTACGCTTTGGTCTCAAGAGAAGGAAGTTGGCCCCGTATTTTATCGGACCTTTCGAGATTCTAGATCGCGTTGGGAAAGTGGCTTATCAACTCGCGCTACCACCAAAGATGTCTGGGGTTCACAATGTATTGCATGTGAGTATGCTGAGAAAGTACATACGAGATCCCTCACATGTAGTTAGTTATGATGATATTGAGACGAGTCATAACGTTTCTTACAAGGAAAGGCCTATGAAAATTCGGGATCAGAGTATCAAGAAGCTGAGGAATAAAAACATTCCGCTGGTGAAGGTTCAATGGAATCACCATGACGAGAATGAAGCCTCGTGGGAAGTTGAAGCTGGCATGAGGAAGAAGTACCCGGAGTTGTTTCAGGACTAGTAAATCTTGATTTCGGGGACAAAATCCTGTTTAAGGGAGGAAGGATGTAATACATTTCTATTCATTTTAAATTGCATTTTCATATTTAATCTGTATTTATTATTTCATTTAATTGTAATTCCCATGTTTTAGAATCTCGTTATTTGTTTGGTATCATATTAAATTTCTTGTTGGGAACAAACTGCAAATTTTATAAATTAGAAATACCTGTGTTGAATTTCATAACTATATTTCAAAACGGTGAAAATGAATTCTTTTGACTCAAATAGTATTTTTTTTTATAAAACTGGAAAATCATTTCTGACGTTAAAATGAATTTTTCGTATTTTTATGGTGATCACCGCGCCACAAAAATACCAGTTTATATTCAAAACTGTCCGCGCTATGTTAAACTTTCACAGATTTTGGAAATGACATGAAGTTGGAAGTGATGTGTACTTTATTTCTAATAATGGCAACTAATGATTGCCTTATGCCTTGTTTGGAAACGTATAACTTGTATGTGTAATGTTGTGCCTTAAAACTAGTTTCCCAAACAACTGTAAATTGGCCCCTAGACCTTTACTTGACCCTTATGGACTGAAGATATATACACCTACGTCGGTATATTAGCCTTACATCTGTGAATTTGTGGTTCATTTAGAAATTAAGAAAAGAAATTGAAATTATTGAGTATTGAAAAATGAACTTGGTGGCCAAGTTTGGCTTTCTCCTATATATGCACCACATACACTCTCACACTAACACATTATGCACATCTCCATAACCTGAAAATTCATAGAGAAAAGAGAGAGAGCTTGAGAGTTGTATTTCAGAAATTTTAGAGAGAGAAGCTTCAATCTCCATAGCCAAGGTTGCAATTGGAGTTCTTATTTGTGATTATTTCTCAACTAATATTTCAATCTCTAATCTCTGTGAGTATTTTAGACTCACCTTGATTGTATCTCATGCTTGATTTCTGTTTGTATATATGTAATTATAATTCACCATTTTCAAATTCGTATGAACGCTTAAAGCTAAAAAATGGTGATCTTTCCACACTTAACTAAAATCCATTCTTAGAGATGAAAATGAAAGTCTAACTTATTCGTATCACGACGTATATAAGAAACAAAATTTTCGTCAACTCTCGGATTTTTGTAAAATCAAAGAGCTACAGATCGATTCAGAATTAATCGTAAATTCTTAATCCTTGTGAAAAATCGAAGAGATTTATATATTACCTGTCCTATTTACTTCAGAATTACAAAATGGGCCAAAATGGGTTTCAAAATTGAAAACAGAGGAAGTTCAGTGAAGAAGACGAAGACACTACCTTAACTCGCGCGCGCGACCCGTCAAGCAAGATGCCCGCGCGCGCGAGGTGTGTGATTCCTGGCAGATAAAAAAGTTTTTATAAAGAAAATTGAAAAATAGACAAATCGCGTGAGCAGCCCGCGCGCGCGACCTGGCAGTTTCTAGTTTTTGGTTGTTTTCCGATGAGGGACTGTTTGTATTAATTTTTAAAAGCCGTCAAAGTACTGTTTGGGAATTATGTTAAAACAGAATCTTTTTTTTTATGTTTTGACTATTAATGGATGTTTAAGGATTTGATTCTTCTCTTATACACTTGTATCATTTGCGGTACTTTATAATTTATGTATAAAGTTTCATGGCATACATGTGAGGTCAGGTGTACATGCATGGTATGTGAGTGGTCAGTGTAAAAAGAGTATGTGGTGGAGATTGTGTTTGGATACTCCCTGGTAATTGTGTACCAAAGTGTGACATTTTGAGATTGAGGCGAGAGTGTCTTTGAAATATGACGGTGACAAAACTGGACACTCCCTGATGCCCATGGTAGCGTTAAAGTGTGTGACGCCGAACTTGGACATTCTTTGGCATCCATGGTAGTGCTAAAGTGTGGCCTAAGGACACACTCCCTGACATGCGTGGTATGATCAAAGTGTGAGGCATTGGACACTCCCTGATACCCCGTACTAAAGTGTGAGGCAAACTGGACACTCCCTGGTACCCTGTTACTAAAGTGTGGTCATCTTAGTGTTTCAAAGATACTGGAGTGCGAGAGTAGGTTGTTGTATTTGTCGAGAGAAAAGAGTCGGTAAGATGAGATTGGTTGCATTGTTCTCATACACTGTTACATGTAGTATGGATTAAAGCTTATTAATGTTATCCTTGTTGTTTCTTAATGTGAACTCATTCCTATATTATTAACCTGTTGATTTATGGAACTGTGAAAAAAGGAAAATAGTAAATGAGTATGTTTCACATTTGAGCACATGTTTTTAATACTCACCAGCTTCAATAAGCCGACGGCGTTAATGCGCCCTTGACATTCGTGTCTAGGCTTTTCAGGTTATAATCAAGGTGGACCTTACGACTATGCTAATTGAGAACAACTGTCCGTGAAGAGAAACTATTTTAGTTACTGCATTAGTTAATGAACCAGTGTTGTAATAGGATGAATGTAGCAGATACTAGATATTATTTTGTTTCAAGACAGTTTGTGCCTTTAAGTGATTACGTGCTGTAATAATTATGAAATTGGAAAATTTTGTAAGCCTTAATTGCTCTACTCTGATTAATATGTTGTTCGACATTTGGGACAGAATCGATCCTTCAAACTATCGCGACCTACGGGTCCATAAAGGAAATTAAATGGTTTCCATATTTATGCTACGTCGGGGTGTGACAGTATCATTTTATACAAGTCTAGCAATCGTTTATGTATGTGTAATTATGTTCTTATGCACTAGAGTGCAATTATTATTTTATATTGGTATTAAGGATAATTGATTAATTATAGATTCCTTAGTTAAGAAGTATTGACTAGATGGAATAATACTTAATCGAAGCCAGTAATTAAGAATCTAGGAGGTTCCACTCTTAGCTCCGCAAGAATTTTTGGAAAGGCAAATGAGGATGTTGAACCAATGGATTAAAGGAGTTTCAATCATGTTCAATCGACTGAAATTTTTAATCAACTGAAGGTTTGATCGATCGAAGTGTTTCGATCGATTGAACTCTAGTTCAGTTCGATCGATCGAACTTGGTTCGATCGATTAAAGGTTCGATCGATCGAACGAGTTTCGATCGATCGAAGCCTAAAGTCAGTTTGGGAATCTATAAATAGGGAAGCTGCGTACAGAGTTTAATGATCATAGTTTTTCTATACTAGAGCTGCAAAAACGTTTTAGAGTTCCCAAAACCTTCCCTATTCTCTCTATTAGGGTTCCCACAAACCCTAGCCTCTTCGGTAGCATTCAAGGAGACATAAGAGTGAAGATCTCTTGGAGGTTGCTGCTGCACACTAAAGGAGAAGGACAAAATCAGAATTGGGTTCAAGACCAAAACGTAAGGATCTTCTCCCTCTTATTCTACGCATCTATAGAGTCAATAAGTAGTAGTTTCAAGGCTGCCAATAAAAGTTTTGAACTTTCTTTTCCGCTGTGCATAAAATAAGTTTTCAAAACCTATTTTCCCTACAGATAGCACCCCTATAGCAATCACAATCATGCCCGACTGACCTTTGGTAGCTCCAAACTATTATTGGTTCACTAAAGGTCCTCGGCTTTTTACAGTATAGTGAACGTGCTCAGACACACACGTGGACGTAGGTTCCTTCATTAACAGGGCCGAACCACATACAAACCCGGTCTCACATTGTCTCTCTCACTACTTCTCTCTCCTTAATCTGCTTTAATTTATCTTACCAAAAAAATCGCATCATCGCATCCTAAACCACTAGCCACTAGGATGTCTCTTACATCCCTGTTACAATATTTTGGACATCACTTTGGTGCCAAAACGTTATAATTTTGTGCTAAATTGTTGTAAATTTGAAAACTTACAAACTTCTGAAAACATCATTTTACTTTTAAAAATCACTATTTTGTAATGGTACAACACTTAAGTACTAAAGTACAATATTTTAACACCAAAAATTTTGGATGTGTGATATATGCTAAAACACTAGAATATATAATAGAATTCCCCTTAGAAAAAAAATAATATATATATATATATATCTAAAAATCAAGTTGGAGTTTTAAGTCAGAATGGCTGACTACCTCACTTATCGTGTGGACATGAGATGCGGTATATTTGACTGTCTTTTGAGTGGCTACAGAACGTCAGGGGAGGCTTAGAGATTTTGTATGGTATTGTTATTGGCTATTCCATTTCCAGGTTTGGGATTTTAGTGGGATGTGGGACCCGCAAAAGATACGGTCGTGGGTCCTGTGGCCAAGGCCTAAGGCGGTCAAGGCGGAGGGGATGAGCAGAGGTTTCATGGACGTACGCTCACCAATTTTCTATTTCAAAACACCGCACGCAACAACTTATCCCACGCGCCTCTCCCACAACGCTCCAGTAGTTTTGTATTCTCTTCGTTGTAAATTAAGAGTCATTAATTCCATTTTAAGGTCTAGATCAGTCAATATGCTTTAATTATATATTTTTTAAATTTATTATTTGTTATATAAACACTTGTTCATTTTTTCCTTGACGTGACACTAAAATTTTAAAATTCATAATAGATAATGATTAAATAATGAAATTTTTATCACAATCTAAAAGATTCTTTAAATAATTGGAATTTTCAAAAGAGATTCTTAATATAAGACATAGAGAGTACCATTTTAAAAAAATAGGCCAAAAATAGGTAGCTATTCCTCATAGGGACCCCAACTCAAATTGGTGTCAAAAAATTGTAATTTGTTGTCAACATATTAATAAATCAAAATGTGTAGGACCTGACTATAACATTTTAGGACCAAAACTTACTTGGTTGTATGGTACAACCAAATCACTATAACACAATTTTTCTTCTTCATAACTACCACTTGAAGAAAAATTATTCAACTAGACTGTCATACCATGCTAGTGTGACAACTGGTGTGATGTCCCAATTAGATGGTTATATACATAACCACTTCTTCTTTTTCTTTTTTTCTTTTTTGATATATACTTGGATCCGGACTGGATATACACACTCCACACACACATGCACACTCTAGCCGCAACCCAGCTCCAAAGCCTCACACTGGCCCACAGCAAAGCCCAACAAGGACACTCGTTTAGAATCTACTATGGGGATTCATACTCTCTCTCTACCCACTAAGAAGAGAGAGATTATACCAATTAGGTTGCAGCCCACTCTACTATTACTCCAAATACATATGTGGTCAATCTGTATTTCAAAATTCAAAGGGAGACACACGAGTAATGGTTATTGACGAATTAGTAGCGGAACTTGGGTTCTAGATAAAAGTAATGCTATGCTCTTTATAATAGAATTTCAAATTTAGTTGTTAAATACTTTATTAGTATCATATGCAATAGCAATTATCGTCACAAATATATTGTATGACTGTTAAGTCATTTGAGAGTCAAATTTATAAATTAAATTCGAGAAGCATAGCATTATCTCTGGAAAAAAAAAATCAAAAAAATTGTGAGGGGGTATGATAGCCTTTAATTGCCGTTAAAAATAATCGTAATGATACGATTTTCAAATTTATATTCCAACTTTCGTTGTGTGATGCTAGCGACAGTTAGCCCAAATTCAATATGAAATCACCTAATTTAGTATTGAAAATTATTTTGTATTATCCTATTGCCACTTGTTGCCAGAATGGTTTTATGTGGATTGAGGAGCCAATTTTTTTCCCCCTCCTCGAAGAGAGAAGCCAGAAATTGGAGGGCAGATCATAGTCTCCGAATAGTCCATAACATGAGAGTATTTTAATGGTTTTAAATTTAGCGTTAACTAGTATAAAATCTTATTACGTATATTTTTTTAGAAATGCTAGATGCACAAAAAAAATGCACAACAAAATGCACAACCAGTTTAAAATTATTGGACTTCGTACTGAAAAGTCTGTACACACAAAAAGACAAAAAAATGAGTACAGCTTTTTCAGCACGAGGTCCAACAAATTAAAGCAGATTGTGCATTTCGTTGTGCATTTTTTTTATACATCTGGCATTACTCATATTTTTTTGACAATAGGTCTAGCCCAATAAAATATTTAGTAATAAATCCACAATTTATTTTGGACCACATACCCCTTCTAAATCCGCACACTTCAGATTGATAAATTTTGAAAATTTTGAATTCAAACTCCAACCCATTTTATGTGCATGTATAGTATATATAGTATATAGTATATATCAGTCAGGCTTTAAAGAGGGCGCCCTTTTTTTCTTAAAGTGAGGGCCTCTGTTTTGGCCGTCAGATCGTGTTTTCATTAATGACAGTTTTGTCATTTCACAGTTTTTAAACACGATCCGACGGTCAAAACAGAGACCCTCTCTTTAATAAAGAGAGGACGGCCTCTTTAGAAAATCTGTGTAGTATATATATATACTAGTATATATATAGGCCGGTTTACAGATCAACCCTTTAGCGATAAAATTTTGACTTTTAGCGATGAAATTTTTCATAGCCAAAGGTACAGTGTACTTTAGCGATGAAAATTTCGTCACTAAAAGAGTAAACGCTCATCCGTAAACGGAACTCGCTCCTGATATGTATATATATCTAAACAATTCCATATTACTACAATCTTGAATTTTTTAAATTGAATCTCCAAATTTTGGATTTTTTCAAATCCAAACTCAAACCGATTATATATGTGCATATATAGTGTATACATATACAGTCAGGCTATGGAGAGGGCGCCCTCTCTTTATTAAAGAGAGGACCTCTATTTTGATCGTTGGATCGTGTTTTCATTGAAGGCAGTTTTGTCATTTCACAGTTTTTAAACACGATCTGACGGCCAAAACAGAAGTCCTCTCTTTATTAAAGAGAGGGCGCCCACTCCATAGAATTTTCGTATACATATATATATATATATTATTATATATGAAATTTCACACTAAAAATATAATATATTTATCACTACATACAACATATATGTAGTGATAACTTTTGCACTAAAAACTGCCACAAGACCGAATTAGAAAATCGAACAAAAATTATAAAATTGTTATAAGTCACAAATTACTCGCTCAAAATTGATCAAAATGAACAAAATTGTTACAAATTGCTTGTAGTGACCTAAAAACTACTACAAAAATGAATTAGAAAAAAATAACAGAAATTACAAAACTGTTGTTAGTGATAAATTTTGCTCTAAAAAGTGCCGCATACTTGGAGGAATTGTAAAACTTAGCAAAGAGGAAAGAAGTGTCTGATCGAGTTAACTTCATCTCATCTTGCTCCACAGCTAAAAAAAGAAATGCCTTTTTCTCCGAATGCCTAAGAGTTTGTCACACCCCGGAGTAGCAAAATAGGGGAAAAATAAATTTCCTCTTTTGGATCCGTGGACACGTGACTGGTTGACTAGCCATTCTGTCCTTTCTAACTCCGCACAAGCATTAACAAGGGAAATACTAAAGCATAAACATCACTTAATCTTAACTGAAACATAAATACAGCAACGAAAATATAACGATTTACAACAACTTCGAACTTATTACATGAGACCATACTAAACTTATACATAAGCTTAAACACTAAAATAAGTATCTTTTGATCTCCAGCTCGGCTCTATCCTTCCTTAGCTCCTTAGTACTGCATCTTGACCTCACCTTTTTGCCTAAGAAAAACATGCGACACTCTGGACATGGGAATGTCCAGGACGTAAAATGCCGTCAGCTTTAGAACAAAGTTGAGTGAGTAAAATAACCACACAATAATCTATAATACAAAACATCTCTCGACTCATGTCATAATTTAGTATCTTAAGATACGATCAGTCTCTTATCAAAAGAAGAATTCTTTCATGGGCATAGTCAAGGTCTCAACTAAAACATGTAAGCAGTTATACGTATCTTAACATCCCATCATAGAATCCACTCTCCTTATCAATGAAGCATCCATATTCTACAACATTAACTAAAACCATGTATCCTCATCCAAACATCAACTACTAACTCGTCCGACCAGGTATTCGAAGAGAATACAAACAATCAATACAACTCGCTTCAATATCCCGGAACATTATCAAAGTCCATTACTAGAGCCTGACACAGAGTCCCAACTCTAAACAATACCACTAGAAGGCTGGCACCTACACTAACCAAAACCATCTTTCACTAACTAAACCACTTCATACTAACCAAACCATCTTGCGCTAACCAAAACTCTTCCAACCTTCACTTCGTCACAAAGAATAGAAGACTTTCCCGCAAACCTTCATGAAACCATCTTGCACTAACCAAACCGTCTTTCATCAACCAAAACATCTTTTACCAACCACCTCGTCACGAAGAACCGAAGTGTTAATACAAATCTTCAGACCAGATTGACATGAAGTCCCAGCTTTTCCTTATCATATCCAACTGAGTTTAACACAATGTCCCAACATAACCATTCAGATTCTGACACGAAGTCCCGAATTGCCATGCTATTATCACACTAGGCCCTCATGTCTACCGTCCTAACAACTATACCCTTTTTAACACCTTTCTAGCCTCCGCGGCCTTGTTTACTCAACCCAACATTCCATACCAACTCGACCTACTCTTGACATTACCTGGCAGATTCCCGATGCAAACCAACAACACTTACGTCCCCGGCGTAAATCAACAATACTCACTTCACTTATTTCAAGATTAGGCTCTTTACACGACTTCTGAATGAAATGCATCATCGTTATACTTATAATCATTCCAGTTCCATAGCATATCACTATAGGCTCCTTACCTACACAAACTCTTTTACCTGCTCATATCCTCCGTAGAATGACCAGGACACGACAAATCAACAATACTTACGATGGAAACATAACCAATCACTATCAATGCGATAATCATGTTGTACAACATACTTATAGCTTGGGCATGAACTTTTAATGGTCATAGTAGGATTAGGCTTATATTACTGTAATCATCAACATACTATATCATGACAACGGAAGCAACGTATATAGTTGATGGATTTCTAACATGGATTTGATACCAACAAACCTATAGATAAAATCCTTAACATGCTCATCTATGCGATAGCACTACTATAGCACGATTATTCATAGCGATACAGATATTGAGGTACGTAGCATCATCAATCAACATAATATATATACAATATATCATACCAGTAGCTTGTACATATCTTGAATAGATCTTAATACTGGTTAGAGTGAGGTTAAAAAAATCACCTTGATAAGATAGCGAGCTTAGAACCTCAGTAGAAGTTAACCGGCAAGTTCTACAACGTAAAATAGAAGAACAGGAAGTATGAGTGCTAGCAATGGGAGCATAATGGTAATTTTATCACATGAGGATGTAAACCTCTAGGTAGTGATCTACCTGTTATTTTAAGTTCAATGCCATTGGCTAGACTCAAATCGAAGTCTGTCGCATTTTACGAGGTAAAAAAGACAGAGCCTTCTTACTAATGCAAGCCCTAAAAGACAAGCTGAAATTTTAACCTTATCAAAATGTCACCAAACCTTAAGGGAATGTTCTAGACATTATTTTAAGACTCTGGGAATTGACCGCGTAATTTTCAGAGCTGTAGATTATTTATTATGAATTATCAAAGATAATTCATTATATAAATATAATTGTATTGGTCCTTAAATACATAAGTATAATCAAACATAAGAAACAGATCTTAAAGGTATTTTTATTAAATACAGGACATTAAAATACACTCCCAATATTTATCTCATAATTTTCGGAGCTCGTTTGGCATTTTTAATAATTAACATACTAGTAAAATAGCTCCTTATTAGTTAATAAAAATAATAAACTATAATATTATACGTTTATAAATTATATTACAGCATTAAATACTCTTAGGGTCATTACCCAAATTTTCTAGCATTTATTAACATACATAGGCATTAATTCACTATTTAAATACCCCTTTAAAATTGATATTTATTATTTATATTAACCTTATAAATAATAAATAATAAATATAATAATATAATAATAACATACAGGGTATTAAGAATATTACATGATAATATTCTATAATATAAAAAACTAATAGTATAATTATGAACCATTTATAATTATTAAAACCATTTAAAACTATTTACTAACTAACAATAACAATAATAATAATAATAATAATCTCAGACCCGACAAGTCAAACCCGAACTGACCCGAACTAAATAGACTATCCATATATACTCACAACTAAACCCAAGCCTATTGACCCATCCGGTCAAACCAGATTCGACCCTACCCAAATGGGCTACCCACTTACACATACAAAGAAAATCCAAACCGAAAGCTTACAGGGTCGAATCCTGACCTGGACCATACCCAAGTCCAAACCCATCTGTCCTCACAATATAACCCAACCCAAAAACCCGGCGCTCAACCCGAATCTAAACCTGACCCAGCCTAAACACGGTGTTATAACCCATTCTCTTTTTTCTTCTCCGGCCAACCCTACGCCGCCGGCGAAGCGCGAACTGTCGAAAAACTTTCTCTCCCTCATATCTCACTCATCTCTCCATCAAAATGGACGAGACCAATGCCAATGGGATCGTCTAGAGCCCCTCTACAACATACGAGAAGATAGAAGATCGATTCATACGTTTTGGAGTCCTACCAACAGATTATCGTTTTGGCCATTTCAAAGGATAATGGCCTGCATGGTCGGCCAAACTTTACTTATTTCAAAAACTGCTGTTAGGGGGCCTATCTAGGTTCATTTTGGTCAGGTATGTATAGGTCTCAGCGGTTTTGATCATACTTCAAAGATTCAAGCTCAAACTGGAGATTTAATGGCTGACCGGAGCATGGCCAGAGCTTAAGGCTCTGTTTGGCTGCATACATATGCGTCTGGGGGTTCCTACATGACATGTAATGGTGCAGAAAGTGACTGTGTGGGTTTCGATCTCTTTCTATCCCTATCTTCTTTGATTTTCTTCTTCTTTCTTCTTGGGTCTTCTTCCTCGTCCCTCTGATTCCATGTGAGTATGTGTGTATGTGTGTGTGTATGTACACAACGTGTCTGTGTGTAGAGAGGAAGTACAAAGAGAGGATAAGGGTGCATACAATATATGTGTGGTGTTTGTGTAAGATTTCTCTCTGAACTCTCACTCTCGGGTCTCTCTCTATAATCTGTGTAAGTACAAATTGTATATGGGAAGTGTGATGCATAAATGTGTATATGTATGACAGGGGAAGATGGGTATGACAAGTGGCTTGCATAAAGTGCCAAGTGTTGTGTATGCCCTAGCATGTTTGACAAGTGCAAGGAGAGTCATGCATAGCTGCCAAATGGTGGATTATAGCCGCATGGTTGCCACATGGCCATGCGTGGGTCCTACGTCTTGTTTTACGTGCAATAATATAGGGTTGCGTGTGTATGTCGATATACGTGCACAAATGCAATTGTGATTATGTATAAGGCTGTGTACGAGCCTATGTGTAAGTCTGACTATGGTTCCTAAAAATAAAAACATGTGATACGGGCACGACTGATATTGTTAATACTATCTTAATAATATCGTTGTCGTCGTTTAAGATGATAACTAAAGATCCCATGGAGGTTCCTTATTAGGGTCATCCTAATGAACCTTCTATAACCGTTCCCAAGGTGATGTCACTAATTCTAATATTCCTACGTGGAATTTCTTAGGAAATTCAGGGTGCTACATCTCTACCCACTTTATCAGAGGATTTCGTCCTCGAAATCTACAATTCGCTAGGTCTTAGAATGTACACAGTTCTTTTCTTATCTCAAATTCTAAGGTTGTGAGATTCCCACTAGCTAACTAATCAGACCTTCTCCCAAATTCTTTCGAACATCCAAACTTCTATACTACAACACCACCATATGAAATTCAAAGTTCTGACATTGAATATGGCATCTTCGGTCTTTCATCTTGTTTAATGCTAAGATTGATTTGTTGATCTACGAGCTCTCTTTCGGGATCTTCGTGGTTGTGGGACATTATTCTGAATTCCTCGTTCCAGAAAATATTTGCGCACACGTCCAGTGTTTCCACAATTGAAGCACTGCACTTATCATCTTGTGAGCTGTTTCAGTGCTGTGCATTCTTTGGAGTAATCTCCAGATATTCCAAAGCGGTCGTAGGTATCTCCTTGCTTTGGATGTGTCTGAATGGCAGTCTGACTAACTTTCCTTTCATTATTTCTCTGTCTCTTATGATGATTCTTGATGTATCCAGAGTTTCCCTCAATGAATGTGGACTGTATTCAAGTAGTTGTTCGTGACACTGGTTTGTTTCT
Source organism: Hydrangea macrophylla (assembly GCA_033977485.1). Classification (NCBI taxonomy): domain Eukaryota; kingdom Viridiplantae; phylum Streptophyta; class Magnoliopsida; order Cornales; family Hydrangeaceae; genus Hydrangea; species Hydrangea macrophylla. The sequence continues at coordinate 41,113,414 of CM066990.1, forward strand.
TCTGCTTCTTTAATCGGGCAAGATTCTTACCTCTCAGCTTCTTGATGCTATGGTTGAGAAGTCTAGTTGGTCTCATGATTGTCTTCTATAATTTGTAGGGGTCTTGGCGTCCTCTTAAGCATGTTGTTGTGATTGAGTTCCTTTACATGTTGACATGAAATCGTTGTGGAGTTCCGGCATCGTAGGCGATGACACAAGCCGTTAAGCAATTTCCCCGTGCATTAATTAATATATAGCAATATAAGGTGTTACTGGTAATTGAAGTAGGATGTAATTAACTTGTAAGGAGTTGAATTCATAACAAAATGAGTACTCATTATGTGCTGAGTTGGAAAACGAAGAGGTACGTGACCACTCACTCGTAGGATCATAATGTATAGAATGAGTATCTGAGAATAATTATCAAATGATTACTATAGGACAATCATAGTAATGCAATGACTAAAGGCATAAGGCCTCCAAGGTAGTACATAAGAATTCCTTGTCTCATAAGCCAATAATTTAGGTGAAGTCTCAATGATGAAAGTTAAGAAGAATTCGTGTAATGAAAGGAAATGAAGACTAGTTTACAAAGGGGTACAATATGCTTGAATTCCATAGGTGAACCGATACAGAGAGCTCCTTTGCAATAGTATCAAGGGATACGCTCTTGTAAAAGTTGATCAAACGGTTGATATTCCAAACGATTTATAAAGATCAATTTAACAGATTATAAGTCCAAATGACTTACAATGATTGGTGACACGACTAAATAGTTGTGCGCTCTTGTGCAACACCCAAGTGTAGGTGATCGTGCAAGTAATACTGGATAAGTCCAGGTCGATCCCACAGGGAAGGAATAGGAAGAATGTCTACTAAGTTATAACCTAAAGCAAAAGAAAAGAAAATAAGAATATAGAAGTGGAGGTTTTACGAATCCTAATTAATTAACTTAAACTAAATAGCAAACTAAATCATAAAGAAACATAACTAATTAAACATATAAATTAAAGGTGTTGGAAACACGTGAATCCACATTGATCCTAACATCTACCATGCAAATTCATTAACGTTCTGTGGAGTTCATTCCTCTTCAGTATTCCGTATTTTTCTAAAGATAAAGAATCAGTAGCCCTTTCATGGCCGGGATTACATCATCACAAGTGATTTAAAATACTTGGAAGACGGTTTAAAACAATGGTAATTACTTGCACTCTAAATGGTGTTAGCATTCAAAGTGGTTTTCAAAAGTCATTGAAGAAAAGGCCTTAAGGCTTTAAGTTCTAAAAACTGTTGTGACAAACTGAGCTTATAGGGACAATTTGATGACAGATTTCTAAAACAGAAAGTCATGGAATACTTAAAAGAATCATCTCAGGAATTAAGAAGTTCGATCGATCGAAGCGCTCTCGATCGATCAGACTGCATCATCCTTCAATCGATCGAAATGCCTTTGATCGCTTGACTACGGCCCTGGTTCGATCGATCGAAATACCTTCGATCGATCGAGCCCAAGGTTTCTAAAGATTGCATGGAAGAGGCTGGGAATCAATGTTTCAACACATATTCCCAACGTCTAAACTACGGAAACATGATTAAACTAGTACAGAAATAGTAAAACATAGCGATCATAATAACTAAAGTAATAAACAATGAAATAAAGAAAAGGGAAGGAAAAACCTGTAATAATCTGAAAATAACTTGAAACAAACTTGAAATAAACATCAATCTTCAATAATCTTGAGTAAAACAATGAAAAAGGAGGAAGAAAACATAAATCTAACCTAATCTACACCTAATCTAACCCTAAAACTACCCTAAAACTGCTGTTTTCTGCGTTCTGGAGCGTCCTCCCTTCGTCTGGCGTCAAAACGGCTTATATATAGGGTTCCCGCAGAGTTTACGCAACTTTTGGGTGATTAAAAAGTTCGATCGATCGAGCTTAGTTCGATCGATCGAAGGTTCGATCGATTGAACTCTTCTTCAATCGCTTGAACTCTCTGATTTTGACAGCACTGCGCACCGATGGGAGAATGGCCATAACTTTTTACTCGGACCTCGGATTGACCTCCCGTTTGCGGCCACGCGACCGTAACTCAAAGATCTACATTTTATGTCTCTGAGAAAATCTTCCAAATCTGAAGTCATCATTGTCAAAATTGGCATTTTCTCAGCTGCTTCTGTTGTTCTATCCACCAGAATCACTTTTCTTTAGCTCCACTTCATTGATTTACATCCTAATACCTATAAAATAATGCAAAAACATATATTTTAGCACTAACACAATAAAATGATCAATGTTATTAGAATGCATCTAAATGTAGGGACTTTGGAGATAAAAGTATGCATAAAAGACCATATAATACTCTATGAACATGCCCTTTTCACCTCGAATCACACCCCCCAACTAGCTCGTTGCTAGTCCCTAGCAATGAAGCGAACTACAGCAATGTTTAATTAACTCTAAAAATTGAAAATAAAATAAAGTAAAAATCCTAAATCACTTTCGCAGGAATCGCGATTGCATTTAGCATATGCAACAAGCCTTTAAACCTCTAGGTTCCCCCTAGTGGACGAGTGTTGTCTCGTGAGGGTTTGCAGTGAATCTACCCACAAAATTCATGTTTATGGTAATGGTTCTAGTTTAAATGTTTTCAAGAAATTTTTCCTCTCATTTAGCAATATAGTTAAGCTCAACAATCTTATGAAACTCTCTAGTATGTCATAGCCATGCAACTCACACATTACAGTTAATCTACTATCAAAGTCATTAGAATATTCCATACCTATTAATCTTCAAGTGTGTGTGTGAATGGACAACCAAAATGCAAAACTTTAATTTCAAAGCTTGCATAACCTAAGATACTATCAAGACGTTCATTTTGACTCAACTCTCACTAGGATTACACTCTCAAGATGAAATCACTCCGAATTAGGTGTAATAATTATCACTCATGATATGGAAGCTATAAAGAATGAATGTAAATGGAAACAAAGGCTTCTCATATCTAAATAGAAAAACGGACATTTTAGTGCATAAAGTCTCATGAAAGGATACTTTTCACTAGAAGAGCGAGATACCGTGGAGAACTCTCTCATTACCTTAACTTCAAATCCAATTACATAAAATCATTAGGACTTTGAAAAAGAGGTGTTAGATTGAGAAGAAAGAGGCTCATGATATTTAATTAGGACAAAGGATGTGATTGGAATGTCTACTACAACTTTTCAAACTTCCCACATCTCCAATCTCTCTCTTCTTCTTTCCTTTTATTTATTTTTTTCACACTCTTCTTTTCATTCCTTTTTTTTTCTTTTGTAACAACCATTGGCATTTTTTTTTTCTTTTCTTTTTTTTCATGCTTTTCTTTTCATTTTTTTTTTCTTTTTCTCTTTCTTTTTTTTTTCTTTGCCAACTTTCCCTTATTCACACTACCAAACTTCTTGTCAATGTAACACATCCCAATCACACCTAAATAAAGAACTGAGGCTTGAACTCCTAATTTGGAGTTTGGTATAGACTTTAGGATTATGAAGACAAGGCGATTATGATAAGCTCAAGAGGTGAAGTAAAGGAATAGCATAGAGGTAGGCCAAGGCTGTATTATTCATGTATGGTCAAAAGATGGCCTAAATCATCTTCTAAGTTAATAGGATAATTCATTTCAGTAAATTCAAGAGCTCTAAAGTTTGGTAAATCCTGAACGTTCTCTTCTAGTAATCAGTCAAAGTGAAGGAGAAAAATGAGACTTTCAACGAATTAATACGCTTTTCAAAAAGTAAGAGTAATTTTATAAAACCCTCAAAAACAAAGAATGGCACAAAAGCTCACTTGGGTTATTAGTCTCCACTACAGTCTTTCAAGACACTTAAACTATGCTTACTAATCCATTTTAGCTAAGTACAAGGTTGTCACAACGTGCTCAAAGTATTTGAAGATTAAAAAACATAGAACATACTATAACTAAGATAGTAAAGAAACTACCATAGTATATCACATACTAATAACATACAGAAAATAACACTAATGCATCATAACTAACTACATTAACTATAAGAAAAATACAAGAACCATTTTATTATCTTAAAAAAAAGATATATATATATATTAAAAATTTTAAAAATTTTGCAATTTTTACTGAGTTACATGTTGCTAAGCAGGTATATGACACTAAAGTATAAAAAGAAATAAACGAGGCATGCAATGACTCACTCCCCCCAACTAAAACTAAACATTGTCCCCAATGTTCTAAACTAAGCACATGGACATGTAAAGTAAAGCGAGAGAAGGAAGGATGTTACCTCGAGACATTGATATCCAATTTTTTTAAGTTACCTGCAAAATCATTAGTAGCAACAAGGAAAAATAGAGAATATAATACAACAACTCAGTTAATAAATTCGGTTAATCAAGATTAGTATCATAAAGTAATAACCGAAATTTTTGAGGATCTTCCCAATGAAATAATTTAACAGTGAAAAGAATGTACGGATCCTCATAAAATTGCAACTCCCCCCAACTAATGTCAGGCTCAAGGTCAGAGGAGATGATGCAAAACCAATGGCTTCCAAAGTTATTGGGGACAGTTATAAGAGGTATACCACACTTTTTAGGAATTATATGCAAGAAACAATCTTTGGTGTTGGTATTTCCTATAACAGCCTCTATTTTAATACTGAAAACAGGGGGAGGCCATGGTTCAATAAAAGGGGCAGGGTCGAAGTGATGTTCTAATGAAGCTTCACCACCCTCCGCTTGTCCTAGAACAGAATCTATGGAGATATAATCATAGGAATTGAATTTCTGTTCTATGCACATGGTTTTGGACTGGACTTGGATAAAGCTATCTATTTGGGCCTCAATGTCATACTCACTCAAGAAGGTCAAGCAGTCTAGCAGATTGCTAGCTTTTTGTTGAATTTTAAGATCATCTAAAGTGGGCCCAATATTTTCCAAGTCTTCTCTCAAAGAATTTTGAAAGTTAAAATTTTGTGAAGAACATGTGCTAGTATCCTTACCATCCTCTTCCACAACACATTCTGTTTGTTCACGAATGGGGTACACATAACATTCAAGCTCAGGACGAGAGCTTTGATTGATAGCAAGGATAGGTGATAGGCAACTTGGTGACACCACCTCTTCGGTCGAAAAAGGTGAGGGTTCATGAATATCACAAGAATCTAAATCAGATTTAGATTTTTCAATTATGTCCTCTCTAGGGTCACTTCCAAAGGTAAGGGTAGAGTCAACAGAGGACTCTTCCTTTCCTAATTGCGTGCTATCACCTAAACTCTCGTCATCTTTTAAAACCTCATTCTCATCCTTGTAACTCTCCTCACTATATATGTCATCTATTGAGGTGCTCTGGACAAAGAGATTGTGCAGTTTTATCCAGGCAGTGAAGGAGTTGATGTCTGGGGTTGTATGTTGAGGAGAAGATGGTTCTACAATTTCATGCTCAATGGTTTGGTTTTGGAGTTCTTGTTGGGTTATCACTTTCTCAAATGAGTTGTTAACCTCAGTCGGTATGAACCCATCATTATCCTCTAATTCCATTCCATTGTTAGTGTCTTGAAATTCAGGTTGTAGCGTTGAAGGACTGGTATAGTCTTCTAAAGGTTGGCTATCAAATGCTTGTTGATATCTAGCTCCTAATTTATCAATTGCACTCTCAAGCCTTTTCATTTCACTAAGCAGCAATTCTAACATACCATTATCCTCAACTTTGTTATTCTCCTCATTATAACTATATGAAGTTTCACCCCATTGTTGTTGGTAATAGTCCCCTTCCCATTGTGTTTGTGTGCAAGAATCCCCAGAAGGAAAGTCTTGGTGCATTTGGTAATCGTGGGAACTACTACTATATCCTACACTATCATTTTGGTTATATCCCCATTGCGATTAATAGAACTCTCCAGGTGGAGGTTCTTGATACGTTTGATAACATGGGGGACTAACACGATGGTTTTCCCATTGTGGTGATTGGTAGCACTCAGGTTGATAATGTGCATCATATGAGGGTGCTTGCCAACTCGGGGTATAGTTCTCATTACCTAATGTGTACCCATTCGTGGTATTTGTGTTGTATGGAGGGTAATATGGATAAGACATGTTTACCCAAAATATTTAAACAAAAGAATTTTTTTTTTCTTGTGAGAGAAAAAGTCCAATGATTTTTTTTTTTTTAAGTAAAAGAAGAAAAATGGAAAAACTTAGTAAAATCCTAACCTAGTTGCCTTCCCCGGCAACGGCGCCAAAAACTTGACACGACTAAATAGTTGTGCGCTCTTGTGCAACACCCAAGTGTAGGTGATCGTGCAAGTAATACTGGATAAGTCTAGGTCGATCCCACAGGGAAGGAATAGGAAGAATGTCTACTAAGTTATAACCTAAAGCAAAAGAAAAGAAAATAAGAATGTAGAAGTGGAGGTTTTACGAATCCTAATTAATTAACTTAAACTAAATAGCAAACTAAATCATAAAGAACCATAACTAATTAAACATATAAATTAAAGGTGTTGGAAACACGTGAATCCACATTGATCCTAACATCTACCATGCAAATTCATTAACGTTCTGTGGAGTTCATTCCTCTTCAGTATTCCGTATTTTTCTAAAGATAAAGAATCAGTAGCCCTTTCATGGCCGGGATTACATCATCACAAGTGATTTAAAATACTTGGAAGATGGTTTAAAACAATGGTAATTACTTGCACTCTAAATGGTGTTAGCATTCAAAGTGGTTTTCAAAAGTCATTGAAGAAAAGGCCTTAAGGCTTTAAGTTCTAAAAACTGTTGTGACAAACTGAGCTTATAGGGACAATTTGATGACAGATTTCTAAAACAAAAAGTCATGGAATACTTAAAAGAATCATCTCAGGAATTAAGAAGTTCGATCGATCGAAGCGCTCTCGATCGATCAGACTGCATCATCCTTCAATCGATCGAAATGCCTTTGATCGCTTGACTACGGCCCTGGTTCGATCGATCGAAATACCTTCGATCGATCGAGCCCAAGGTTTCTAAAGATTGCATGGAAGAGGCTGGGAATCAATGTTTCAACACATATTCCCAACGTCTAAACTACGGAAACATGATTAAACTAGTACAGAAATAGTAAAACATAGCGATCATAATAACTAAAGTAATAAACAATGAAATAAAGAAAAAGGGAAGGAAAAACCTGTAATAATCTGAAAATAACTTGAAACAAACTTGAAATAAACATCAATCTTCAATAATCTTGAGTAAAACAATGAAAAAGGAGGAAGAAAACATAAATCTAACCTAATCTACACCTAATCTAACCCTAAAACTACCCTAAAACTGCTGTTTTCTGCGTTCTGGAGCGTCCTCCCTTCGTCTGGCGTCAAAACGGCTTATATATAGGGTTCCCGCAGAGTTTACGCAACTTTTGGGTGATTAAAAAGTTCGATCGATCGAGCTTAGTTCGATCGATCGAAGGTTCGATCGATTGAACTCTTCTTCAATCGCTTGAACTCTCTGATTTTGACAGCACTGCGCACCGATGGGAGAATGGCCATAACTTTTTACTCGGACCTCGGATTGACCTCCCGTTTGCGGCCACGCGACCGTAACTCAAAGATCTACATTTTATGTCTCTGAGAAAATCTTCCAAATCTGAAGTCATCATTGTCAAAATTGGCATTTTCTCAGCTGCTTCTGTTGTTCTATCCACCAGAATCACTTTTCTTTAGCTCCACTTCATTGATTTACATCCTAATACCTATAAAATAATGCAAAAATACATATTTTAGCATTAACACAATAAAAAGATCATTGTTATTAGAATGCATCTAAATGTAGGGACTTTGGGGATAAAAGTATGCATAAAAGACCATATAATACTCTATGAACATGCACTTTTCACCTCGAATCAATTGGTTTATAAATGAATTATTGGAATCGATTTTCATGATGATAAGTCCAAAGAGGTGACTTATAGCATTAGAAAGCAAATGAATTCACTATTGGATTTATCACTGATCAGAATGATCCAAAATCTTGTTAAGTGAAATCAGAGGGGACAACGAATAACTGTCAATTAGTGGAACAATAAAGGACGTACCAAGGTTCATCATAAGGATAATTGATCTAACGCAACCAATGATATAAAATAGTGGGTTTACTCAAAAGGAGTTAAATCAGAAAAAGGGATATAATTATTCAACCTTATATGGTTTCAATTTGTAACATGCACAAGGGCCAGAGATGCATTTCTTTAGCGTGTTGATGGAAAGTCGATGTTGTAAACCCAAAACGTGTCTTCTCTTGGTAGGCCATGTGCTTAATCTAGTCTTTGGCTTGAAGGTGGAATGTAGTACTCATCTTTAATAATTTTCCCATTGATCCCTATAGCCGGTGCGAGTCATTCATTGTGATTGAATGTTGTCGATGTCAGCAATCTATGAGGTCGTTCGATCTATTGAAGGTACATTCTACTCTCACGTCTTCCATCGAATCGGTTATTTAATTAAGCCGATTTCTCATGTGCTCCTTGTTGCAGAAAAGCATTGTCGTTGTGTGCCCTGAGGATCCAACAGTCCTTGAGAAGATGACCCTTCTTGCTGCAATACTAGCAAATGAAATATGGTCGATGGTAGATCTTGGGAGTCTTGACAATCTTTGTGCATGTATCCTGGTAGATTGCAAGTGTAGCAGACGTTACAAAGATTCGCGCATTCTTATGTATGAGTTGGTGTCTATAAGGTTATCCCAACTTATCATATTTCGTACATCAAATACTATCTAAGCAATATAGAGAAATCCAAGCATATAAGGTGTCTATCTATCCACAAGGCCTATTTGTATTTCTATGTACGACTAGGGAATTCCTATTCCCAAGTTTTGTGCTATGACGTTATCCAACTCATAAGTGGAACCACTCAACTAACATGTGACTTAAGGTGATGAGGTATCTTATCCTTAGTCTTTCTAGACTCTAGGCTAAGCTGACTGTTCCGAGATCCATCTCAGGAAGTTCGTCAGAGCCTAAACTTCTTGTCGATATAACAAGTCGTTCTAACAAATATCTAAGGAAGCCATCCATATATACTAGGCGTCTATCGTCTAACGGCAAACCCGATATCCTTCGAAGACGTCCGGTATTATGTAGGCTTCATAGCTTACTTGCTTAACAAAACTAACTATGACCAGTATTGGTATAAGAAATCTTATGGTTCATAGCTTAAGTGTGTTGGACAGACAGTAAAAGCTTAAACCTAGGCTCTGATACCAAAAAACACTGTCACGCCCCAGAGTAGCAAAATAGGGAAAAAAATAAATTTCCACTTTTGGATCCATGGACACGTGACTGGTTGATTAACCATTCTGTCCTTTCTAACTCCGCACAAGCATTAATAAGGGAAATGCTAAAGCATAAACATCACTTAATCTTAACTGAAACATAAATACAGCAACGGTAATATAACGATTTACAACAACTTCAAACTTATTACATGAGACCATCTAAACTTATACATAAGCTTAAACACTAAATAAATATCTTCTGATCTCCAACTCGGCTCTATCCTTCCTTAGCTCCTCAGTATTGCATCCTAAGCTCACCTTTCTGCCTAAGCAAAACCTACGACACTCTGGACATGGGAATGTCCAGGATGTAAAATACTGCCAGCTTTAGAACAAAGCTGAGTGAGTAACATAACCACACAATAATCTATAATACAAAACATCTCTCGACTCACGTCATAGTTTAGTATCTTAAGATACGGTCAGTCTCTTATCAAAAGATGCATTCTTTTATGGGCATAGTCAAGGTCTCAACAGAAACATGTAAGCAGTTATACATATCTTAACATCTTATCATAGAATACATTCTCCTTATCAATGAAGCATCCATATTCTACAACATTAACTAAAACCATGTATCCTCATCCAAACATTAACTACTAACTCGTCCGATCAGGTATTCGAAGAGAATACGAACATTCGATACAACTCGCTTCAACATCCCGAAACATTATCAAAGTCCATTACCAGAGCCTGAAATGGAGTCCCAACTCTAAACAACACCACCAGAAGGCTGGCACCACACTAACCAAAACCATCTTTCACTAACTGAACCACTTCACACTAACCAAACCATCTTACGCTAACCAAAATCCTTCCAACCTTCACTTCGTCACAAAGAACCCAAGTGTTTCCCACAACCTTCAGGAAACCATCTTGCACTAACCAAACCATCTTTCATCAACCAAAACATCTTTTACCAACCACCTTTTACCAACCACCTTTTACCAACCACCTTATCACGAAGAACCGAAGTGTTAAGGAGTCTAAGAACATCCGTTTCGTCACGAAGAACCAAAAGGAGTCTCGACTCTAAGAACCACTACTTCGTCACAAAGAACCGAAGTGTGAACTATATCCCTTTCATCACAAAGAACCGAATGGATACACAATAATCATTACTTCATCACGAAGAACCGAAGTATTCACTGTATCCCTTTCATCATGAAGGACCGAAAGGATGCACAATAATCATTACTTCATTCCGAAGAACCGAAGTATTCACCGTATCCCTTTCGTCACGAAGAATCGAAAGGATACACAATAACCATTACTTCGTCACGATATTCACTGTATCCCTTTCATCATGAAGGACCGAAAGGATGCACAATAATCATTACTTCATTCCGAAGAACCGAAGTATTCACCGTATCCCTTTCGTCACGAAGAATCGAAAGGATACACAATAACCATTACTTCGTCACGAAGAACCGAAGTATTCACCGTATCCATTTTGTCACGAAGAACCGAAAGGATACACAATAACCATTACTTCGTCACGAAGAACCGAAGTATTCACCGTATCTCTTTCGTCATGAAGAACCAAAATGATACACAATAACCATTACTTCGTCACGAAGAATCGAAGTATTCACCGTATCCCTTTCGTCACAAAGAATCAAAAGGATACACACTAACCATTACTTCGTCACAAAGAACCGAAGTATTCACTATATCCCTTTCGTCACGAAGAACCGAAAGGATACACAAAAACCATTACATCATCATGAAGAATCGAAGTATTCACAGTATCCCTTTCGTCACAAAGAACTAAAAGGATACACAATAACCATTACTTCGTCATGAAGTACCGAAGTATTCACCGTATCCCTTTCATCACGAAGAACTGAAAGGATACACAATAATCATTACTTTGTCACGAAGAACCGAAGTGTTTCACACCAACCTTTACTTCGTCACTAAGAACCGAAGTGATTTATCAATCTTCAGACCAACTTGACATGGAGTCCCAACTTTTCCAACCAACTCGACACGAAGTCTTATTATATCCAACTGAGTTTGACACAAAGTTCCAACATATCCATTCAGATCAGACACGAAGTCCCGAATTGCCATGCTATTATCACACTAGGCCCTCATGTCTACGTTCCTAACAACTATACCCTTTTTAACACCTTTCTAGCCTCCGCGGCCTTGTTTACTCAACCCAACAATCCATACCAACTCGACCTACTCTTGACATTACCTGGCAGATTCCCGATGCAAACCAACAACACTTACGTCCCCGGCGTAAATCAATAATACTCACTTCACTTATTTCAAGATTAGGCTCTTTACACGACTTCTGAATGAAATGCATCATCGTTATACTTATAATCATTCCAGTTCCATAGCATATCACTATAGGCTCCTTACCTACACAAACTCTTTTACCTGCTCATATCCTCTGTAGAATGACCAGGACACGACAAATCAACAATACTTACGATGGAAACATAACCAATCACTATCAATGCGATAATCATGTTGTACAACATACTTATAGCTTGGGCATGAACTTTTAATGGTCATAGTAGGATTAGGCTTATATTACTGTAATCATCAACATACTATATCATGACAACGGAAGCAACGTATATAGTTGATGGATTTCTAACATGGATTTGATACCAACAAACCTATAGATAAAATCCTTAACATGCTCATCTATGCGATAGCACTACTATAGCACGATTATTCATAGCGATACAGATATTGAGGTACGTAGCATCATCAATCAACATAATATATATACAGTACATCATACCAGTAGCTTGTACATATCTTGAATAGATCTTAATATTGATTAGAGTGAGGTTAAGAAACTCACCTTGATAAGATAGCGAGCTCAAAACCTCGATAAAAGTTAACCGACAAGTTCTACAATATAAAATAGAAGAACAGGATGTATGAGTGCTAACTATGGGGCATAATGGTAATTTTACCATATGAGGATGTAAACCTCAAGGTAGTGATCTACATGTCATTCTAAGTTCAACGCCATTGACTAGACTCAAATCGGAGTCCGTCGCATTTTACGAGTTAAAAAAGGCAGGGCTTGCTTTACTAATGCGGACAAGCTGAAATTTTGACCTTATCAATAGGTCATCAAACCTTATGAGAACGTTCTAGACATTATTCTAAGACTCCGGAAATTGACTGTGTAATTTTCAGAGCTGTAGATTATTTATTATGAATTATCAAAGATAATTCATTATATAAATATAACCGTATTAGTCCTTAAATACATAAGTATAATCAAACATAAGAAACAGATCTTAGAAGTATTTTTATTAAATACTAGACATTAAAATACGCTCCCAGTATTTATCTCATAATTTTCGGAGCTCGTTTGGTATTTTTAATATTTAATATGCTAGTAAAATAGCTCCTTAATAATTATAATATTATACGTTTATAAATTATGTTACAGTATAAAATACTCTTAGGGTCATTACCCAAATTTTCTAGCATTTATAAACATATATAGGTATTAATTAACTATTTAAATACCCCTTTAAAATTGAAATTTATTATTCATATTAATCATATAAATAATAAATATAATAATATAATAATAACACACAGGGTATTCAGAATATTATGTGATAATATTCGATAATATAAAACACTAATAGTATAATTATAAACCATTTATAATTATTAAAACCATTTAAAACTGTTACTAACTAATAATAACAATAATAATAATAATAATCTCAGACCCGACAGGTCAAACCCGAGCTGACCCGAACTAAATGGACTATCCATATATACTCACAACTAAACCCAAGCCTATTGACACATTCGGTCGAACCAGATCCTACCCTACCCAAATGGGCTACCCACTTACACATACAAAGAAAATCCAAACCGCAGCTTACCGGGTCAAATCCTGACCCGGACCATACCCAAGCCCAAACCCATATGTCCTCACAATATAACCCAACCCAAAAACCTAGTGCCTAACCCGAATCTAAACCTGACCTGGCCCAAACCCGGTGTTATAACCCATTCTCTTTTTTCTTCTCCGGCCATCCCCGACGCCGCCGGCAAAGTGCGAACCGCCGGAAAACTTTCTCTCCCTCATATCTCCATCAAAATGCATGAGATCGATGCCAATGGGATCGTCTAGAACCCCTCTACAACATACGAGAAGATAGAAGATCAGGTCATACGTTTTGGAGTCCTACTAGCATATTATCGTTTTGGCCATTTCAAAGCATATTGGCCTGTATGGTTGGCCAAACATTACTTATTTCAAAAACTGCTGTTAGGGGGCCTATCTGGGTTCATTTCGGTCAGGTTGGTATAGGTCTCAGGGGTTTTGATCATACTTCAAAGATTCAAGCTCAAACTGGAGCTTTAATGGCTGACCGGAGCATGTCCAGAGCTTAAGGCTCTGTTTGGCTGCATGCATATGCGTCTGGGGGTTCCTACATGACATGTAATGGTGCAGAAAGTGAAAGAGGGGCTGGGTTTACCTCTGTGTGGGCTCCGATCTCTTTCTCTCTCTATCTTCTTCGGTTTTCTTCTTCTTTCTTTCAGATCTTCTTCCTCATCCATCTGATTCTATGTGAGTATGTGTGTATGTGTGTGTGTGTATGTACACAACGTGTGTGTGTGCAGAGACGAAGTACAGAGAGAGGGTAAGGATGTATACAATATATATGTGGTGTTTGTGTATGATTTATCTCCAAACTCTCACTCTTGGGTCTCTCTCTATAATCTGTGTATGTATAGATTGTATATGGGAAGTGTGATGCATAAATGTGTATATGTATGAGAGGGGAAGATGGGTATGACAAGTGGCTTGCATGAAGTGCCAAGTGTTGTGTATGCCTTAGCATGTTTGACAAGTGCAAGGAGAGTCTTGCATGGCTGCCAAATGGTAGGTGATAGCTGCATGGTTGCCATATGGCCATGCATGGGTCCCACATCTTGTTTTACGTGCAATAATATGGGATTGCATGCGTATCTCGATGTACGTGCACAAATGCAATTGTGCCTATGTACGAGGCTGTGTACGAGCCTATGTGTAAGTCTGACTATGGTTCCTAAAAATAAAAACATGTGACAAGGGCACGACTGATATTATTAATACTATCTTAATAATATCGTTGCCGTCGTTTATGATAATAACTAAAGATCCCATAGAGGTTCCTTATTAGGGTCATCCTAATGGACCTTCTATAACTGTTCCCAGGGTGACCTCACTAATTCTAATATTTCTACGTGTAATTTCTTAGGAAATTTTGGGAACTACAGCGTTCTTTATACACCGAACGCACAATCAAATATAATATTTGTTTGAAATTGATTAAGGGACCAATTGGGATAGATTTTCCATGGCCAACTAAAAAGCTGTGAGCATTTGAATTAGTTTTTGTTTTAAAAACAAAAAGCTCCAATTTGTAGCTTTTTAAAAATCTTTTATTCCAAAATGTGATAATTTTAAAAGCTAAGCCTTGCGGGCTTGAATATGGAAGAAAATCTCACAAGGAATTCTTGAAAAATGTAGGATGAACATTTCGGCATTGTTCCATTGGAGGCGATGGCAACCAATAAAGTTGTTATTGCGTGCAATCCTCTTCTTCAAAACACTTCGTGCACCACTATACGTCTATCTTCTTCAATGATGCAATTCTCGTGGGACTGTTTGTAATATGATCAGTTGGTAATCGATGCTCAAGAAATGTGTATGATACCTACTTAATGGCCAAAAATATAATCCTCATGTACTCAAAATAGATTAATGTGATATTGGGTAAGGTTTTTTTTGTCATAATTGTCACGTCCTGACGTAGCATAAATAGGGAAAACATTTAATTTCGTTTATGGACCCGTAGGTCGCGACAATTTGAAGGATCAATTTTTGTCCCAAACGTCGAACAATATAATAATTTAAATCAGAATAAGAGCAATCAAGGCTTATAAAATTTTTAAAACATAATACTTATTACAGCACGAGTTTATCTAAAGGCACAACCCGCCTTGTAACAAAATATTATCTATTACATTAATCCTTATTACAAGTTAAGTTCATAATATAAAGCAACAATGACAATTTTCTCTTCTCAAATAGCTGTATTCAATTCGTATAGTCGGTACTGTCCTGCCTAGTCATAACTTGAAAAGCCTAGACACGAATGTCCAGGGTGCATCAACACCGTCAGCTTCATGAAACTGGTGAGTATTAAAAACATATACTCCCTCTGTCCCATATTTAGAGTCCTTGATACCATTTTTTGATGTCCCATTTTAAGAGTCCTCTTTGAAAAGTCAAAGTACTTTAATACAGACTCTCCAAATTTGCCCTTTATTATATCCAACTCTTCCCTCTCTCTTTTTTGATGTGACACTATAATTTTGAATTTCAAAAAGGGCAATATTGGAAATTTGAGAATCTCACCAAAATCAAAGTTGTCCCCTTAATAAGTTGGAATTCCCAAAAGAGACTCTTAATATGGGACGGAGGGAGTACTTGTAATGTAAGACATACTCACTTGCCATTTTCATTTCACATGTTCATTATTCAACGTGTTATAAATATAGTAATGAATTCAAATTGTAAAATAGTAAAGATAATATCATAATCTCCGAATCAATAAAACATGTGACAGTGCATGGAACTATGCAACCATCCTCATCTCATCGACTCTTTCTCCCGATAACACATCATCCCACCCTCTTACTCCAATATCTTGAAATACTAAGGTGACCATACTTTAGTACAGGAGTACCAAGAAATGTCCAGTTTGCCTCACACTTTAGTACACGAGTACCAGGGAGTGTCCAATTTGCCTCACACTTTAGCCATACCACGGATGCTAGGGAGTGTCCAATAGGCCACACACTTTAGCATTACCACGATGCCAGGGAGTATCCAAGTCAGTGTCACACACTTTAGCACTACCATGGACTCCAGGGAGTATCCAATTTATCACCATCGCATTTCACAGATACTCTAAACCATATCTTCAAAACAGCACACTATAGTACACAAGCACCAGGGGGTGTCCAAAAACACAACCTCATCCACTTAATCTTCTCACACTATTTATCACTCACCATGCATGTAAACTTGACTCACATGTATGTCACATAACTTCATATAATAAAAATGTAAATTACTGACAAATAATAACAACGTACGTGCGAGGATAATGCACTCTTTAATCCTCTCTTTTCAACAAAATATTTCAAACATGATTCTGTTTTAGTATAATTTCCAAACAGTACCTTAAAAACTCTCAAAACTTCTTCCAAACAGTTCCTTATATGAAAACAAACAAAAGCACAAAAAGCCAAGTCGCTCGTGCGGGCCGCTCTCGCGATATGCTGATTTTTCAATTTTCCTTTAAAACATCCAAACTGCCATAAATTACACAGGTCGCGCGAGCGGGCCTCTCGCGCGATATGTCGGTCGTGCGGGTCACTCACACAATTTGTCATAGAAACTTCATCTTTTTCGTTTTCTCCCCAGTTTTATTTTTAAGGGTCACATTTTTGACCCATTTTGAAATCCGAATATAACCAAGCCTTAAAATATGTGCTGATATGTGCAAAAGTATCAGGTCAAAGTCAAGTCTCGCCACCTCAACAAAGAGGGGCCAGGTCTTCCGGGCAGTTATGTATAACTGCCCGGTGTGGTCCCTAACTCGGGCATCTGTTCCAGACTGGCCCCGCGTGGGAACGCTCCTAGAAGACATGATTGCTTGCCCAGCAAGCCTCCAAACAGTTTCCTATCCCAGTTGAAAGGCTAAATGGAAGGATCAAGTAGTTTCCTAAACCACTTAGGAAACTCTCGTAATTTCATGTAAATCAATTATAATCAGATTGGGTTTCCTAATATGATAATTTATCTTATACGAGTAACCTATTACACCTATAAAAGAGGTTACTCACCCCCTGTTAAAGGGGCTGCATTCTTAACCTAAAGAATAGCAAATTACATCACTATTATGCATATACACGGCCGGTTTCTAGTAGTGTCGCTCCTCTTTGTTGGTTCACCAACAGCCGCCGGTGATCTATTAGTGAAGCGCACCAGCACACATGTGGACGTAGGTCACCTCATTAATGGGGTCAAACCACACACAAATTGCCTGAGCTCATCCCTCTCTCTCTAAACTATACTTACCCGAATTTTGGCATCATCAGTTTGGCGCCGTCTGTGGGAAATAACAGGTTTCCTCTGAAAACAAATCTTTAGCTGATTATCATGGCGCTGAAGAAAGGTAAGAAGACCGCTGCTTTGACGGGTCAAGCGGAGTCACAATCCGGGCAGTCAGCCGCCTCCATAACCCCCGAGCAAATTATCATAGCTCTTATGCAACTCTTGGAAGGCCATCAGCGAACCCAACAATAGATCAAACCACTGTTGGCCCGACAGGAGAAGCTTCCATTGATGGAGGATCAGCCCGAGAAGAGCGTGCCTGATCGGGAGCCGATTAAACCCCGAAGGCATGCCTATATCGAGCCATTGTCCCCGTCGGCTAGAGGACGACTCGGGAATGACGAGCGTAGCCGAGCTCCTGAACGAACCCAGCAACGCGCCCGAGGCCACTTGGGCTGGACAGGGGACTCCCGAGACATCATCAATAGCAGGCGCGCTGTCAGAGGGGAAGAACAAAGGCAAACTGCCCGGGATTTGGCCAGAGATCCCCTAGCCATGGGCCACCGGCATCTCAGGCACACGATTACCCAAAGCCAGAGCCGGGTTTCATCCCCAAGGACCACGTACTTCGAGGAAGAAACCTCCTCATATTACCCAGCACATAGTGTAGATACGGAAAAGAGGACTGGTCAGAAGGATGTCAAGGCCCAGATTGAGGATCTGCAGTAGCAGATCGGGTAGCTAATTAGCCGTAAGCCGCGCTACGATCACACCAACACAGAGACCGAGTCCCCCTTCACCATCCAGGTCACAGGGTTCCCCATGTCATGGAAATTCAAACCACCGCATCTGGACTCCTACAACGGTTCGAGAAGCCCGATGGACCATATCCGGTCTTATAAAGCCCAAATGGCGCTGGTCACTACCGTTGACGAGCTACTGTGTCTGGCCTTTCCAAGCACCCTCAAAGGGCCAGCCATGCAGTGGTTCCATGCTCTTAAACCCTAGACGGTCGATGACTTTAAGACCCTGAGCATACTCTTCATTAGCCAGTTCATGGGAATGTAAGACCGATTGCAACCGGATACCTAGTTGTTTATCGTCAAGCAGCGCAATGGGGGAATCCCTAAAAGAGTACGTTGACTGTTTCAATCAACATAGGCTTCAAATCTTCCATTTAAGCAAAACGATCGCTATTATGGCCTTCTGCTCATGAGTTCAACACACCAAAGTTGCTACATCGTTCCACCAAGACTAACCGGCAACCCTGCTAGAACTTTCGGAGAGGGTCTGGAATACATCGACACAGAGGAGTTCCTCAAGGTCAAGTGCGCCACCTTCATAGGAGATGAGTCCCTGGGGTCTAAGCGCAAGCGTGAGGGCTCTGAGAGGGGCCCGAGAAAGAAGCCAAAGTAGGATCAACAGAGAGGTGGTTGGGATCAAGCCCCAATCACCTTCACTCCACTTTCCCGGTCTATCCATGAGGTCATGGCCGCCGCGGAGACTCAGAGGCTACTCCAACAACCAACAAAGCTGAGGAGTCCGCTTGGGAAGAAAAATTGGGACAAATTCTACGGGTACCACAAAGACCATGGCCACGACACGGAAGACTATTTCAAGCTTAAGATTGTCATCAAGAAGCTGATCGAACAGGGTCACCTCGCTGAGTTTGTCGCGATAGATAGGTAACCTCGGCAAGATGCCCGAGCCTCCATAACTCCACAGGCAAATCAACGTGATCTTTGAAGGAACTTTGGGTGGAGGGGACTAGCTCTCGACGAGGAAGAGACATGCTTGGCCATCCCGAGCGGATGTCTTGCATGTCCAATCCACCAACTCCCAACCAACCGATGTGTTAATGTTCTTGTCTCACGATGTAGAGGACCTGCACTGTCCTCATGATGATCCATTGGTGGTAACGCTCTCCATAGCAAATTATGTGGTCAAGAGGGTGTTAGTAGAGATGGGCAGCTCCTCTGACATACTGTTCATTTCAGCATTCGACCAATTCAGAATATCAAGGGATCGGCTCCGACCTACAACCACTCCCTTGGTAAGTTTTAATGGATCAAGCACCTAACTGGTTGGGATAATTGATCTCCCAGTTCTCATGGGGACTTACCCCCAGCAGGTCACCATGCTAGTAAACTTCGTGGTGGTAGAGGCACCGTCGGCCTACAATGTTATCTTAGGGAGACCAACGCTCAATAAAGCCAAGGCGGTTGTGTCAACATACAGTCTGGTGGTCAAGTTTTTGACCCCCAATTGTCCCGGGAGCTTACGAGGGAATCAGGCGAATGCCTGAAGCTGTTATGTTAGCTCCCTATGCCAGGAAGCCATCACAGAAACATTGAGCGTTCAGGAAATGGACTCAAGAGACAAAAGCGACGGAATGGGCCTCGCAGAAGAGCTAGAGCATGCAGTGCTGGACCCTGAGTTTCCCGATCGGTCCGTCAGCATCGGGACCAACCTACAACCACGCCTCAAGAAGGAGTTGATCCGGTTCTTGCAACAGAGTCAGGACATCTTCTCTTGGAGTTATGAAGACATGCCTGGGATTGACTCTCGGGTTATATCCCACCGTCTCAACATCGACCCTAACTCTCGACCGGTCAAGCAGAAGAGGCGGGGCATGGTACCAGAAAGACAAGCAGCAGTGCGTGAGGAGATCGAAAGGCTCCTAAAGGCAAAGTCCATCCGAGAAGTCCACTACCCCGACTGGTTAGCGAACGTGGTGCTAGTCAAGAAAAGCAACGGGGAGTGGAGAATGTGCATCGATTTTACATATCTAAACTAGGCCTACCCTAAGGATTGCTATCCGCTGCCTAGGATAGACCTCCTTGTGGACTCTACGGCAGGGCATTCACTCCTCTCATTTATGGACGCCTACTCCGGGTACAACCAGATCAGCATGTATCCTAAGGATGAGGAAAAAACCTCGTTCATAACAGACCAGGGCATGTACTGCTACAAAGTAATGCCTTTCGGCCTAAAAAATGCCAGGGCAACTTATCAACGCCCGGTCAATTACATGTTCAAAGATCTATTCGGGAAATCAATGGAGGTTTATGTCGATGATCTTTTGGTCAAAAGTTGAGATGAGTCTGCCCATCTCGAACATTTAGCCGGGGCCTTCAGCATCTTAAAAAAATTCAGGATGGGGTTAAACCCGGCCAAGTGCACATTTAGCGTCTCGTCCGGGAATATTCTGGCACATTTGGTCAGCAGACGGGGAATTAAAGCAAACCCTGAGAAGATCTAAGCAATCATCAATATGCGGTCGACCAAAGAAGTTCAAAGCCTAGCCGGATAAGCAGCCACGTTAAACAGGTTCGTATCCTGAGCTACCGACTGGTGCCTGCCATTTTTTTAGATCCTTCGTAAGGCTTTCAATGGTCGAAAGAGTGCGAGGAGGCCTTCTAGGAGCTCAAGAAGTACCTGGCGTCACCCCCTCTGTTCTCGACACCAATACTGGAGGAGGAGCTATTATTGTACTTGGTGGTGTCGCCCTCAGTAGTGAGCTCAGCACTGATTAGAGAAAAGCACGGGATATAATTCCCGGTCTATTATACTAGTCGGGCACTCCAAGGTGCCAAAAACAGGTATTCCCGCATCAAAAAGCTAGCCTTTTCCCTGATCACCTCTGCCCGAAGGCTCTGCCCCTACTTTCAGGCCCACATCATTATGGTTCTTACAGATCAGCCACTAGCCGAATCTTGAGCAGGCCCAACACATCCAGAAGGCTTGTTAAATGGGCATTGGAGCTCGAAGAGTTTAAGGTCATTTACCAAACTCGGACGGCTATCAAGGGGCAAGCCGTGGCAGATTTCCTGGTAAAGTTCACGTACCCGGAAGAGGCAGTCGAAGAGCTTGACCAGCCGGTCCTACTGCCCGGTCTACAACCTAACAGCTTGACCTGGGTACTATATGTTGACGGATCATCCAATAAATAGGGCAGCGGGGCAGGGATCATCCTAACCACACCCGATGGGATCCAGTTAGAATATGCATTGCGATTTGGGTTTTGGGCCTCTAACAATGAGGTTGAGTATGAGGCCTTACTAGTCGAATTATAATTGTCTACCTCGATGGGTGTGCAGCAAGTCAAGGGGCACAACGACTCCCAACTCATAGTTAATCAAATCACTCAGGAGTATGAAGCTCGGGAAGATAATGTGGTATCCAACTTGGCCCTTGTCCGGATGGTTTTAAAGAAACTCGAAGGCTTCTCCATCACGCAGATCCCGAGGGAAGAGAATATTAGAGCCGATCGGTTATCCCGCCTCGCCTCATCCTCTGAGTCAGACTTGCCCGAGATAAGGATTGAATACTTGCTCGAGCCAAGTGTGATCAACTTGGAGGGCGTGGAGGTAAAACCGATCGCCTTAGGCCCCAGCTGGATGGATCCAATCACAACATTCCTCACGACTGGCACTTTACCGGACTCGAAGGAAGAAGCCCGCCAGATAAAGTACCGGGTGGCCAAATATCACCACATTGATGGCATCCTCTACAAAAGGGGGTTCTCTATCCCGTATCTCCGCTGTGTCCACCCTACATAGGTCCAAGCAATATTATATGAAATCCATGAAGGTATTTGTGGTAACCACATAGGAGGTCGAGCACTCTCCCGAAAAGCCCTACTACAAGGCTACTACTGGCCGACAATGGCCCGGGACTCCCAGGAGTATGTCAGACAGTGCGGTAAGTGCCAAAGATACTCCCCCATGATCAACCGCCCAAGAGAGCCCCAGACACCAATACTCAACCCCTGGCCATTCGATCAATGGGGCATCGATATTGTTGGTCCCCTCCCGATGGGGAAAGGATAAGTCAAGTTCACTGTCATTGCCGTGGACTATTTTACTAAGTGGGCAGAAGCCAAGCCTTTGGCGACAATCACCGAAAAGAAGATGGAAACCTTCATCAAGAGAAATATCCTCAGCCAATTTGGCATTCCTAAGGTCCTAGTCAGTGATAACGGGAGGCAATTTGATACCCCGGTATTCAGGAAATTCTGCTCGAGATATGGAATATCCAATCACTACTCTTCACCCGAGCACCCTCAAGCCAACGACCAAGCCAAGGTGACAAATCGGACTATTCCGTATTTAATCAAGACCAGGCTAAAAAATGCCAAGGGGCTTTGGGCAAAGGAACTACCGACCCTTCTGTGGGCCTATCGTACCACTCTCTGAGCGGCAATAGGTGAAACGCCATTCTCACTTACCTACGGGTTCGAGGCAGTGATCCCCACGGAGCTCGGGTTGCCTACTTACCGAGTGGAAAATTTCAGCGAGTAGGGCAATGAGAGAGCCCTCAGAGGAGAGCTTTACTTGATCGAGGAGAAAAGAGATCGGGCATATCTGAAATTGGGAGCCTACAAATAGAGGGTATCCCGGTATTTCAACAGAAAGGTGAAGCACCTCAGCTTTCAGGTGGGAGATCTCATTCTTAAGGCGGTGAATCAGTCCAGAGTCCCAAGCCATGAAAAGTTAGGGCCAAATTGGGAAGGAGCATACAAGGTTACCCAAGTCAATCGGCCGGGCACATACTGGTTACAAACTCTGGACGGGAATGATCTATCTCACCCATGGAACGCGCAACATCTCCGCAAGTACTTTAAGTGACACTTGGATAAGGGCGAGTTAGCATTGGTTAGGAAATTTATAGCTCTACTTGAGAATTTAGTATGACTTTTCAAACACGAAATAAAGATTTTCTGTTTTTGCTACAGGATGTGATCCCTACTAGTGTGCTGTGCACAAAAGACCTCGGCTCAACACCTGATGCACCAAAGACCTCGGCTTGATACTTGAGGCAAAAGACCTCGGCTTTATACCCGAGGTAAAAGACCTCGGCTTGACACCCAAGGCAAAATACCTCGGTATTAAATCTGCGGCACCGGCTTCGCTAAGGTCCCCAACCCACGATAGGGGGCATATCCCCCTAGGCGGCTAATGATGGCAAGCCTCAAAAGACCCTGCAACCACCTATGTTCCAGGTCGGTTCCCTATGGTCAACCCCCTCACTAAACGCCCGCCTTGGCCAAAGCTTGGGGGACAGGGGGATACTGGTTTTTAACTCTGGGCCAAAATAGGCAATCACACCAGGCATTAAACAGGACACGGGGCTAGGCACGTGATGCCACTGCTAAACAGCCCCGGGTACCTACAGTGTCAAGAGAAACTGCTCGGATAATGACAAGACCCAAAATCCTACATTATACCAAGCAGGACCTATAGGTCCCCAAAAGACCTAGCATCCTCTACCGGTTACAGACCTAAGCTTTTACTAAGGCAGAGTTAGTGAAAGACTATAAACCGGTCAGTATAAGGCACTAAGAGGGCTGAGAATTCCAGAACATTCCTAAGTACCTAGTGTCCGAGGAAACTGCTCAGGTAACAACAAGACCAAAGTCCTAAGCACAATTATACCGAGCACAACCTTCAAAGCAGGTTCCTAAAAACCGAGTGCTTCCTACCACTACATTCCTAAACTTTTGCTAAGTCAGGGTTTCTACGAGATGCGCAACCGGTCGGACACAGGCAATCGCAAATAAGCCTAAAGCATTAAACAATTGATGGAAAAGACGGCCTCGGTGGACTTTTCATTAAAAAAAAGGGGAGAAATATTTATATGGCTTGGGGAGCAGTTGTAGTAGCCTCCCAAAAAAAAAACAACAACAAAAATAAGATGTTCAAAAACAAATACAGGAAAGGAGTCACAGGTCATCTACAACGACCGCGTTCTCAGTCTGCTCGGCCTCCCCCTCGACGGTAGCCTTCTGTCCCGGGGCTGAGTCCCCGACCGGTGAAGCTTCGGCATCGACCTCCTCAGCGGTCTGATCCTCTCTCTAGTAGCTGGACTCCACCCACAAGTAGCCGGAAAGGTCCCAGTCTGGATGGTCAGAAGCAGCCCGCTCGGTCATATCCGCGTAGCCCTTGAGGAATCCTGCCTCAAATTCCTCATCTGCGTCCTTGGCTTTCGCGTCCCGAGTAGCAATGAGCTCAGAAAGGATCGCCTCCATGGCCGCTCGATCCTTCATCGTAGTTATCCTCCCGAATTCTGCGGCTGCAGCCTTAGCTTCCAATGCCTTTTGGGCGGTCCGCACGGTGGAGACCATCTCACGAGCCTCCCTAAGCTCCAGGGCAAGAGCTCTGGACTTCTCATCCTAGACAAAAAGGGCAAAGTCTGCAGCCTCCCATGCTGCCTTCTCCTCGGACAAGGCAGCCTCAGTAATAACCAGCCTCTCAGCTAGCCCCGGCATGGTAGCCTCAGTCCCCGCTGCTATACAGCCAACCTGCAAGAGGAAACAATTGTTAGCATCCCAAACGGATAAACAAGTGGAACTTGCAAAGATTGTGTAAAATGACTTACCATATGGCTGATGTTGTAAAGCCAGCCGATTATGGCCTCAGGACTCAGTAGAGCACATTTGTCCACCTAGCTTTGCAGCAATCCAAGCCGGACCCTTTCCCGGACGTCGTCCGCCGTCTTAACTGCCAGCCTCGCGAACAGTTCCACACGGTTCGACTCGTCCATGTTGAGGAATGAGACCCCGACCGGTTTGGCGATGGGGGGCAGCTTCGGTGGTACAACAATGGTGACCCTGGGCATTGAGGTTCCAACCGCTTCCTTATCGGCTCGGATGGCGATCCCTCGGGAGATCCTCTTCAGCTTTTGGCCCTCAGCAGGGTCCTGCTTCTTCCTTTTCTGCCCCGCCCAGGCTAGTAAGGCCACCTCCTTCTCCTTCAGAGCTGCCACATCTTTAGGGGCCATCTCTGTGAAATAAGCAAGGACGTGTCAGTTGTGTATGGATTTGAATAAATAGCAAAGCAACCCGAGGATGAAATCGAATTACATACCTAGAATAATCGGAGAGAAGACGGGAGCCTCGAAACCGTGCTTGGGTTTATACAAGACCTTCGGACTTCTCGACCGGGTCAAGACCTTGTTAACGTCAATAGGGTCCTCAATCAACGATAGGATCCTTGCTTGGCACTCATCAAGAATATTGGGCGTGTTTGCGGATCCCACTGCAAAACAAAAAAGGCATCAAGTTTAGTAGCAACAACAAAGTAAAATGAAGAAAGAAAGCAGATAAGGACTTATTCCTTAATTTCCCCGCCCAGGAAGTCCTCAACTGCTGGCCTGGCTCCTTCTCACAAAAGCCGAGGGTGGACACTTAGAAGAATTTCTTCTTCCACCCCCTATTGTTGCTCAGGCAGTTAACTATTATTTTTCTCCCCTGCCTGGCCCCTAGCGAGAAGAAGCCAGCCTCCCCGTGCACCTGAAACAGCCGGTGGGTCTAGAAGAATTCCTACAATGTGAGCTCGTACCCAAGGACTTGGGCCATAGGGATATGGCCCCCATTAAGAACTTCCAACCATTCGGGGTGAGCTGCCAGGGAGAGATCCCGAGATATATAAGCGCATCCCGGGCAATAGGGTGAAGAGGAAGACAGAGGCCCGCCATAAGGGCATCTTCATACATGGTGACGAAGCTCGACTCGTGTAAATGAGCCCCGCCATTGTGCACGGCCATAGAAAAGTTGTCGGGAACATCGTAATTATCCCCAATTTGACCCAAGTCAGAGGCATGCAAGATGCTCGCGACTCGCTCGCAAGAAAACACAACGTCGGGGCTATTTGGCCTTGACTCCTCACCACTCGACCTCCTAGACACTGAGGCCACAGGGGGTTCGTGACCCTCCTCATCATCAGACACTCGAACAGGGATTCGACCCTCGCTGTGATGGTCAGACGGGGTTGTAGAAGGGGGGTCTTGGCTGGTGTCCGGTGTCCTAAAAAGAGAAACCTCATCTTCTGACCGGGAAGATTAGTTAAATCCCGAATGACATATCACTAAGTCTCCTGCGGCTAGGTCAGAAAGCAGTTGCTGACCTTGATACAGGTCGGGAACTCCTAGCCTGAGGTACAGCGGGAGTAAAGTGATGAGCCTAAAGGGCAAAAATAAAGAATCCCCAAGGTAAAGGAACACTCGGTCAACACTGCTCTAGGGCAACCCAACCGGTTCAACCGCTCTGCTACTAAGGACGGGCTACTCGACCTGAGATCGAAAATGAAGCTAAGGAAAAGGAAGTCCCAGTCCTGAGTGAAACCTACTAGGTTTGATCTCTCCAGCCTCACTCAAGACAGAAAAAAGAAAGGGGGAGAAGGAAGAGAACTGTGAATTGAACTGGGAAACAAAGACCTACAAAAGGAGGACGCAGGCAAGAGCTCAAAAATCTTAACCGGGGACTTTTCTCTCTCAAAACCACTCGGTAGTCTCTATCACTTAGCAGTAGCAGTGGAAGAAATGGCAGGGTGCTCCTTATATACACAGTGTCAATGGTCCAGATCAAATAAAGATCCAACGGCCAGGAAAATCTCCCCCTCAAACTGGTCATAGTTGTCGCCTCGGGCACGTGGAGCGTCGCCTCAAAAGGCGCATGCATTAAATGCGCGATGTGACGGTCCAGTTACCATGTGACTGGTCGGTTACATCCACACTGACTTCGTTGGATCCCAACTAGACCAGTCACTCCTTAACACGTGGCAGGCATCGGCCCCGGGTCCACGGACCATCGCTAGGTCTAGACACCGACTGACCAACTCGACCGGTCTCACCCTTGGCAGGGCCCCGACCTTCATCCCGGATGGTTTTCTAGAGCAGTACTAATTTTCAATCCTTATCCGATGAAGCATCGCATCAGCTTCGAAAATGGGGAGCAGCTGATATGTGCAAAAGTATCAGGTCAAAGTCAAGTCTTGCCATCTCAGCAAAGAGAGGCCAGGTCTCCCGGGCAGTTATGTAGAACCGCCCGGTGCGGTCCCTAACTCGGGCACCTGTTCCAGATTGGCCCCGCGTGGGCGCGCTCCTAGAAGACATGATTGCTTGCCCAGCAAGCCTCCAAACAGTTTCCAATCCCAGTTGAAAGGCTAAATGGAAGGATCAAGTAGTTTCCTAAACCACTTAGGAAACTCTCCTAATTTCATGTAAATCAATTGTAATCAGATTGGGTTTCCTAATCTGATAATTTACCTTATACGAGTAACCTATTGCACCTATAAAAGAGGTTACTCACCCCCTATCAAAGGGGCCGCATTCTTAACCTAAAGAATAGCAAATTACATCATTATTACGCATGTACCCGGTCGGTTTCTGGTAGTGCCGCCCCTCTTTGTTGGTTCACCAATAGCCGCCGGTGATCTATTACTGAAGCACACCAACACACACGTGGAGGTAGGTCACCTCATTAACGGGGAACCACACACAAATTGCCTGACCTCATCCCTCTCTCTCTAAACTATACTTACCCAGATTTTGGCATCATCATATGTTTCTCTTCATTTTTCAGTAAGGATTACGAATATGAAATCAATTTAACACGAATCGAAACGTAGCTCTCAGAATTTACGAAAAACCGAAAGGTGACGAAACGTCAATCTTAATATACTTCCTAGTATGAATGAATTAGGCTTTAATACTTTAGATACAACCTCTAGGGACTGAAAATCTTTCATAATCATCTATAAAAATGAATTTTGGTTAAGGTTGAAAAATCAACAATTTTAAGCGTTAAACTTCAAGCATGAACTCATCAATGGTGAATCTTAATCCTAACTATATGAACAGTAATCAAGACATGTATTACATTCAAAGTGAGTTTAAAATACTCACTGAGATAAGAGGTTGGAATAATTGTTGAGAAAATTAATCAACTAAGAAAACCTACTTGAGCTTTGGCTATGGAGGTAAGAGCACTCTCTCTCAAATAAAAATTCTGTAAATGAAACTCTCTCTTTGAACTCTCTCTGTATTTTCTATTCTCAAACTCCAGAAGGTAAGAATGAGTGGTGTATATAAAGAAAATGAATTGAAGAACTTGGGCTCTAAGTTCAATCAAGTTCACTCTACAAATTATAATTCCTATAATTATACATATACGTATATGATTACATATATACATAATATACATACTACAATCTGTTGAAATGGATTTAGTTAGTAGGGATTGTGATAGAGATTATAGGGGCCAATTATAGGTGTTTGGGTAATTAGCTTGTTGGCACAAGTTAACACACACACATATGTAATGGCCAAACAGGGCACAAGCCAAATGTCTAGGAATTTCTTATGTTTGGGAAAATAACTTATGGCACTAACATCACACACACAAATGCATTACCCAAACAAGACATAAGCAATGATTAGTTGCCTTAAATGGTAAAAAGCAAATGTCATATATGATTGGACGTATGTTCCCAATCTGTGGGAGTTCAATGCGACACGGACAGTTTTTGTTACATAAACTGATATTTTCGCAGCGTGGTGATCACCACAAAAATACAAAAAATTAATTTAAACATAAGAAACAATTTCCCAATTGTATAAAAATGCAATTTGAGTCAAAAGCAAACATTTTTACCATTTTGAAAATGCAGTTTTGAAATCCAACACAGGTATTTCCTGAATTTATAAAAATTACCGTTTGACCCTAATTTCAAGAATTGATAATAAAATAAAAGCAAGTAATACAAATTAAAGTATGAAAATTACAGTTATAAATTAAATGAAATTATAGGTTGTTACATCCTTCCTCCCTTAAATAGGATTTCGCCCCCAAAATCTAGACTAACTAGTAATGAAACAACTCCAGGTACTTCTTCCTCATATTAGCTTCAACTACCCACGAGGCTTCATTCTTGTCATGGTGATTCCACTGAACCTTCACCAACAAGATATCCTTATTCCTTAACTTCTTGATACTCTAATCCAGAATTTTCACATGCCTCTCCTTATAGGAAACGTTATGACTTGTCTCAATATCATCAAAACTAACCATATGCGAGGGACCTCATATATATTTTCTCAGCATACTAACATGGAATACATTGTGAACCCCAGACATCTTTGGTGGCAATGCGAGTTGATAAGCCACTTCCTGACACGATCCAAAATCTCAAATGATTCGATGAAACATGGGGCTAACTTTCCTCTCTTGAGACCAAAATGCACTACTCCTCGAGTCGGTGAAACCTTGAGAATCACGTGATCCCCGACACTGAATTCCAAATCCTTTCTGCGTCGATCGGCATAACTTTTATATCTGCTCTGTGCGGTCCTCATCCTTTCATTGTCAAGTGAAGTCTTCACATTGGTTTCTCTAACCAAATCCGGTCCTAACAGTTCGGTGTCTCCGACCTCGGCCCAACACAATGGAGAACGATATGGTCACCCGTACAGTGCTTTGAACGGAGCCATCCCAATACTCACTTGGTAGCTATTGTTATACACGAATTCAACCAAAGGCAAGTGTGTCTCCCAAGATTCCTCAAAATCGATAACATAAGCATATCCTCGATGATCTGATTAACATGCTTAGTTTGTCCGTCTGTCTGAGGGTGAAAATTAGCACTCATCTTGAGTGAGGTTCCCGTAGCTTCTTGTAGACTTTCCTAAAATCCAGAAGTGAAATGTACATCACGGTCTGACACAATCGACACAGGTGTACTGTGAAGTCGAACAACTTATTGTATGTACATCCGACTCACCTTTTCAACTAGATAGGTCATACTATAGGCAATAAAATGAGTCAACTTCGTCAATTGATCCACAATTACCTAAATAGCATCATGATTATACTGTGACCGAGGCAATCCGGCTACAAAATCCATGGTTATATGCTCCCATTTCCAACCTGGGATAGGTAGCGGTTGAAACAATCCCAAGGGCCTCTGATGTTCAACTTTGACTTGTTGACATGTCAAACATTTAGATACAAATTTGGCTACGCCCTTCTTCATACCTTCCCACCAGAAATTTCTTTTCAAGTCCTTACACTTTTTTGTTCCTCATAGGTGAACCGTAAATCTGGACTTATATGCTATTTTCACAATATCCTTTCTTAAATTTCCACAATCGGGTACACATAATCTGTCTCTGCATCTAGATCCTCCATCAATCCCCATTTCCATTCTATCAGGTCCTTCTTTGACATCTTAACAAACCATGCCCGAAACTTCCTCGTCTTCTTTCTGTGCTTCGATGATGTGGTCAATAAGATTAGGCTGTAGGATAAGACATCCAAAAAGTTTGTCCTTCTCCTTCCTCAGCACTCTGTACATCAAACTCAGCCAATGTCTCCAAAGCTCGCCATTCTCTAACCATTAAAGAGGCAATCGTTCTACGAGTTTGCCTACTCAAAGCATCAGCGACCACATTAGCTTTAATGGGGTAGTATTCTAACGTGAAGTCGTAATCTTTAATCAACTCCATCCATCTACGTTGCCTCATGTTCAACTCTTTCTGCGTGAACAAATATTTCAGACTCTTATGATCAGAGAATAAATCAAACTTCTCACCGTAGAGATGATGTCTCCAAATCTTGAGTGTAAATACCACTGCTGCCAATTTCAAATTGTGGGTAGGGTAGTTTAACTCATTCGGCTTTAGCTGTCTAGATCCATAGGTGATAACTCTACCATCTTGTATATGTACATACCCTAATCCTTGATATGACACATCATTAAAGATAGTGAACTTCCCATCAAGTTTAGGTATGGCTAGTACCAGTGGTGTGGTACTGAGTTTCTCTTTTCATTCTAGAAAGGCATGCTCATGCTTCTCAGTCCACTCAAATTTCTGAGCTTTCTTAGTCAATCTGGTCAACGGTGCTATTATCTTGGAGAATCCCTTAACAAATCTCCGGTAATGTCCCACGAGTCCAAGGAAACTCCTAACCTCCGTAGGGTTGGCCGGCCTAACCCAGTTCGTTACAACATCCGTCTTGGATGAATCCATAGAAATTCCTTGGGATTATACCTTGTGTCCCAAAAATTTCACTTCTTGTAACCAGAACTCACACTTACTAAATTTGGCATATAAGCGGTGATCCTTGAGCGTTTGCATCGTAATTCATAGGTGTTGTTTGTGCTCTTCCTCTGACTTACAATAGATCAAAATATCATCTATGAAGATGAAAGCAAACTGATCCAAATAAGGCTTGAACAATCTGTTCATCATATGCATAAACACTGTCGGGGCATTCGTCATTCCAAACGACATTACCAAAAACTCATAGTGACCATATCTGGTTTTGAAGGCAGTCTTAGGTTTGTCTTCCTTTCGTAACCTAAACTGGTGATATCCCAATCGTAGATCTATCTTGGAGAATATTGTAGCTCCCTGTAGTTGATCAAATAAATCGTCGATCCGAAGTAAGGGATACTTATTCTTGATAGTCACTTGGTTCAACTCTCAGTAGTCAATACACAACCGAAGTGTTCCGTCCTTCTTCTTCACGAATCACACTATCGTTCCCTAAGGTGATGTACTTGGATGCACAAAACCCAGATTCTCAAGCTCTTGAACTTGTTCTTTCAATTCTGACAGTTCGGCGGGGGCCATTCTGTAGGGAACCTTAGTGATCGGTGCAGTGTCTGGTATAAGTTCAGTACAAAACTCTATACTCCTCTCGGGCGGTAAACCAGAAATATCTTGAAATACTTCCTCAATGTCCTTGACTACAGGTATAGATGACACTGTCATTTCTGTACTGGCGACTTCGATGTTTGCTAGGCATCTTGTGAGGAACGTGTCTCCCAAAGGGTTACAATAGAAATCAAAAGATTGATTCTAATTATTGGAGAATGTAATTCTCTTCCTCGCACAATCTAACTTCGCTTAATTCTGAGCGAGCCAATCCATCCCTAGGATTATGTTAAACTCCTTCATCGATAGGACAATCATCCTTGCAGGGATGTCATGATCTCCTAGCCGTAGGGACAATCCTTGCACACATGTCCTAACTTGACTGTGGCTTCTAATGGTGCGCCTTAAAGGCTTTCTCTAAATAGTAAGGTAAGATATCCAATCTCCGAATAGTCTTAACAAATATGAATGAAAGTGCAACACATATATCAAATAAAGCTTTAATACGGGAGCTAAACACAGTTAATGTACCTTACACCACTTGCTGTTCGGACTGTTCTTCTTCATAGTTTCCTTCTTCATAAATAGTTTCATCATACCCAGCAGCATCAAGAATAATAGCGTGCAAACGATTCTGACCTTTCTGGCCATATGTCACTCTTTTATGAGTAGTGCAATACTTGCTGATGTGGCCAGGTTCACTACAGTTATAGCAGACTATATCCTGATAAGCTACTTGCTTAGGTGCCTTGCAGTCACGAGCCAAATGACCAAGGTTGCCACAGTTAAAACATTTCCCAACACTACTACCCTTTCCTGCTCGGGGCTGAGTCGGATAGGTATTAGCTTAGGGTTTCTTGCTTCCATAGAAATTTTTCTTTTGCCCTTGTCGGTACATAGATGGATTATTCCCGAAATTACCCCTCTTAGGCAGCTAAAAATTGAATTGTTTACTGTTCACATGAGCGTCTTATTCTAGATCGGTAGCCAAGCCAGCTAGTCCTTCAAATGCCTTATCCATGTGGTCGAGAGTTAGGCGACGAATCTATAGGGTCAATCCTTGATTATACTTGCGTGTTTTCTTTTCTTCCGTATCAACCATATGAGGAGTGAACTGAGATAGTCTTTCAAACTAAGTGGTGTATTCTTGCACAGATTTGTTTCCCTATGTCAGATCCATGAATTCTTTCTCTCTTTTGTGCCTCTCAGAAGACAGGAAGTACTTCTCCAAAAATCTTTCTTTGAACACAGTCCAAGTCATCCCCATAGCAGCTTCATTCCCAAGGTGGCTATCAGTGAGTCCCACCAGTCTGTGGCAGCATCGGTCAGTTGAAAGGTAGCTAACCTCCTCTTTTCCAATTCATTACACTAAACAGATTCAACCATACTGTCCATCTACCTCAACCACTGTTCAGCCTTCCAGGGCTACGGTTCCTACAAACTGTTTGGGCCTCAATGCACGAAATCTTTCTAGCAGTTTGTCTCCTGTTTGGCGATCACGCCGATTTTCATTCGGATTTCCAATCCTCTCGAGACGTCTAATAAATGCCTCAAACATTCTCGTGGGAACGGCAGCCAAAGATGCCTCCTCGATCATGTTCCTATTCCTCTTTGGACTCCCAGCCATTCTATACACATCATAATGATAAAATAATGAGAATCACGAATCAACACAATAATATAAATCAGTTCAAGAAATGACAACATCAAAAGGGCATTTCTATATATATAATTCCCGTCAAGTGAATACAAAAAGATATGATTAGTCCAATGCCTACCCTATCAGTATGGGTTAGGACGTACATCGTCCATGCAAGAGTTAATGCCAAAAATGGGGTCATTGCCCTATACTCAGATGCATGTAATTACAGTTGCAAAAAGAGATAGGGTTATGAGCAATATAGTTAAGATGTACAAAGTTATGTCTCGATCACCAATCATCCCCATAAGTGGCCATCAGCAAATCCAGGGAGTCAACGGGACGAAACCGCTGCACCTGGAATAGCCCTATCACATAAAAATCACCGCTCTGAGAAGCTAGTGATGGAGCATGCCCTGGAGCATCCACCTCAACCAACATCTACTTGGACAGATCTAGCATAAGTGACAGCTCCTCCTCGAGGTCAGCAGCAAAGTCCTCTAGACCCATACCATCCTCCTCCTCATCATCATCATCCATAACAAAAGGAGCCAAATGAACAACTCCACCATTAATATCCTCAATGATAGGAATTACCGGCTCCTCCGCGGGAACAACCGGTGGTGGCATATCTAGTTGTGCAAGGTGAGCATGCACGATCAGAATCTCTAGAGGAATGTAAAAAACATCGCTATTAACCAATCGAACCATCTCTAACCACACCAATCGCTGGGCCTCTATGAAGTATAAAAGCTCTAGACATACGCGAGGCAAATCAACCAATCCTACTATATGAACCTGATGCAACAAATCTAACTCCATTGCTGCTACTGCCCGCTGCTCGATCGCGGTGTGGTATAGTCCAACAGAAGCCAAAACCACCGCACCCTGGGTGACCCAATGTCCTCCAAACAAGTCTGGTACAAATAGCAGCGGAACTGGATCCATACCTGGAAAAAGGCACTAACTTATGTCAGGACTAATCTTAATAGAAATAATCTTAGGTGTTTAGGTTCCGGGTTTGTCCTCCTGTCGTATCATCGGGTGTGTAAAGCTTAAGCTAGCAGGATGTGGAATTGGGTCTATGCTTGTAAACCCTAACCTGGCTAAACTGTTCTGGTAATAACCTGGCTCTGATACCACTAAATCCTGTCACATCCCGACGTAGCATAAATAGGGGAAGCATTTAATTTCCTTTATGGACCCGTAGGTCGCGACAGTTTGAAGGATCAATTTTCGTCCCAAACGTCGAACAATATAATAATTTAAATCAAAGTAAGAGCAATCAAGGCTTATAAATTTTTTAAAACATAATACTTATTACAGTACGTTATCTAAAGGCACAACCTGCCTTGTAACAAAATATTATCTATTGCATTAATCCTTATTACAAGTTCAGTTCATAATATAAAGCAACAATAACAATTTCCTCTTCTCAGATAGTTGTATTTAATTCTCTTAGTCGTATTGTCCTGCCTAGTCATAACCTGAAAAGCCTAGACCCGAATGTCCAGGGCGCATCACCGCCGTCAGCTTCATGAAGCTAGTGAGTATTAAAAACATATACTAATAATGTAAGACATACTCACTTACCATTTTCATTTCACAGGTTCATTATTCCACATGTGTCACACCCTAATTTTTAGACAACCAATTATTTATCAAGGGAGAACCCTCAACCATTATCCAGCTGTCAAATCATTAGGAGAGATTATAATATAAAAACATCACATAGTCTGTATAGAATAAATAATAACTCACTCGTGCAAAAGTAACGGTATCCAACCATAAAAGTTAAACCAAAGTTTAATCCAACACCAACACATAATAAATATCTCTCCAAAGTCTCCACTCAAACAATACCTAAAAAAACTTCACTTAAACAATATGTGAAATTGTCAATGGCCCACGATGCCAAAAATTTATTACTGAACTCTCTAAACTGAAATAAAAGCGAATAAGGAGAAACAGCACAAAGACTCCACATGCCTCCTACTGCCAGGTGACATGAACTCCCTACTAACCCTGCAAATTTTGATCGGCTATGCTCCAATAAGAACGCACCTGCGAGAAAAACTCAACTGGTCAGTCACATGATTGGTATGAGTTAAACCACACACACACTACTTTGGGATCACCCGTTGACCATTTAACTACCACATAAAACATTAACTCGGCAAGAGAGTAGTTCCACTTCACATATCGGGACGAGCGGTAGTTTCCCTTTATGTTGTGGCCATGCAGTTCTCGCCCAAATTTAATTAAAATAATACTTACCTTCTGTCATATGGTGAGTCAATTCCTACAAAAATGTTAGTGGACCCACCACCATGCAACCACAAAGATTAATAACAGCAAAATTCCACAAGATTATGCGAAACTACTTGTACTAAGATATCGGAAGAATTATCATCACAATTTACTCACTACACGTCCAAATATATGTATAAGAAAAGAATAGCAGTCGAGGAAATCAACATTTAAGATCCTTTAACTCATTGGAACTTTTATTGACAAATAATCCTCTTACTTTTATGATCGATTCATTATTCATTTTCCTAGGTTCACCACCTAGCTACCCTCCATGGTACACCCACACATATATCCTATGTATGCCCGTACATAACCAACATCCAATCTGGTGTCAGTTTGGTTGGGGTATCAACCAAACCAGGTATACACTCTTTTCCCCAATTACGCACGTTTTAACATACTAAAACTCCTACTGTAATCTTAAATTTCTGCCCAAACGGTGCAGAATCAAGAAAACTCAAAATACAAAAAGTGTGCAGAATCACGTTTTACATAAGACACGCAAACAGAATGTTAAAATTCTAAGCCACAATTTTCTAATATTTTGCTGAAGTTTCTGCAACTATTTGAATTACAGAAAAATGAATTTCAAAAAACAATTTCTTAATTATCATGAGTAATTCACATAGGGTTTCATCAAACTAACTATTCACCTAACCCTTTCGAATACACTAATGTCATAATCACAAAGTCACGCGAAGAGAAAAGAGATATCTATATTAATTCGATAATAACGATGTGCAATCCAATACAAAAATTTAACCCCAATAATTAGATTAAACATGTAAGAGTTTGGTTTACTCACATACACATATATACCTACGTGTATATATATATATGCTCGGATATACAAATTTAACTCACCTAGTTTGATAAAAAAAATTGACATTAACAGACGCTCTGCGATTCCACACAAGACCACGAACCCAAGACATTCTCCTTTTCCTTCTTCTTCTTCTTCTTCTCACTCTCTCTCTCTCTCTCTCTCTCTCTCTCTCTCTCTCTCTCTCTCTTGCAACTGAACAGTAGGGGAGTTCTCTATTTTTGTTTTCTATCTAACCTAATATTTTATTATATCTATATGTAGGATACACACACAAAATATAAACCCACGACACACCACTGCACACACACACACATGTTTTTTTTAAACCACATAGAATTGTTATAGTGTATAACACTCACACTGGTTGTTTGTATATTAGCCACATTAATATTTAAAATAAAATCATAAAAATACTAAATAAAATACTATAAACTATTTAAAATAATTCGGGATATTACATTATACACACCTCAAAAAAACCTCGTCCCGAGATTTGAAACACGCCCGAACCCTACTCGAATTGCTCGAGATGCGATTTTCGAATCTTCTCCTCAAGTTCCCACATAACATCGTTAATTCTTTCACTCTATTGCACCTTCACAAGATTTACGACTTTCCTTCGCAAATACTTTACATCTCGATTGACGATAGTGATCGGTCGAACAACATGCGTGAGGTCATCGTTAATCTCAAGTTCTGTCGGATGAACAATCTGTTCAGGATCATTCACACACTTCTTCAACATGGATACATGAAACACATAATGGATTGTCACCAATGCCAGAGGCAATAATACCCTAAAGGCCAACTCTCTAACATTTATGATGAGCTCATAAGGTCCTGTTAGCCTTAAGGTATATTAAGGCATATTTAATTATGTTTTGATGATGTCAAATATGCTATGACAATTACATGATTCATATTGATTCATTCTTTGTTATTATCATAGTCATTTTTATGCTCATATATAATCTCATGTATTAATATTGTATCAATGTTTTAACATCTTTGTGTGCATGAGATTTAATTGATGTAGATCACGATTACAAGGAGCTCAACAAGGATCAAGCTTGAAGACTTGAAGATATTTCATCCTTGGTTGAAGTCTAGGACCATCATTGTAAGGCATCTTGATCTCACACTCTTAGGGGCTCAAACAAATGCTAAAAGTTAAAGTTTTGGAAACAAATTTTAAATGGGTCATCTTTAAATCAATGCCTCAACCAATTGAAAAATAATTAGATGATGAGTTTTATATGGTTGGAAAGGTATTTGAATCTAGTTTCCAAAACATCAAACGGATCAAAAATCCGAGTTTTGTAGAGGGAGTTATGGCCTTTTTAGTGGAGATGTGTCAGGTTGTCAAACTGGGAAGGGCAGTCGACTGATGGCCCGATGCAGTCGACCGAAGTGAGCAGAATGCAAACAGAACCCTCTGTAAACACATCTTAGTCGACTGCTTCAAGGATCAGTCGACTGCTTCATGTTCCAGTCGACAGAAGCGACCTAAAAAGGCATAACGGCTAGTTTTTAAAGGGGCTTTTATTTACCAAACTTGCCACCAACGGCTATAATCTTTCTTGGCCTATAAATGCATGTTTTCCCACACCATTTTAAGTTGATCAATCAATTGGAAAACATCTATTTCAATCACACAACTTGTTGATTCTTAATCATTCACAATTGAGCCCTAGTTGTGTGAGTTTATCAATTTGCTCTAGCTTTCAATTGTAATCTTTGAGAGAGTGAATTGTAGTGAGCTTTTAATTGTATTATCCACTCTAGAGAGAGAGTTATCAATTTGTATTCAATCAATTTGTAAAGGTTGAGGGTTAGTAACCCTTGTGTGCAAAGAAGAGGTGTTCTTCTTTGGGAGAGATCATGGGCTCTTGTAACAGTTTGGTGCACACCCGTAAGTGCTCCGGGAACGGTTTGGTCTACACCCGTGAAGTAGATCGGAGTAAAGGAATCCTCAAGAGGTGTTCTTGAGGGGTGGACGTAGGCCGCGGGGTGCGATTGCCGAACCACTTGAAAAATCGGTTTGCAAGTTTCTCTTCCCTTATCTCTTTACATAATTGCTTGTGATTGTGTTTAATTTGCTATTAAGTTTTTAAAAGGTTAATTTCCGCTAAAACCTTATTCACCCCCCCTCTAAGGTTTCCACATTTGGGCCAACAATTGGTATCAGAGCCTCGGCTCGTCTTTTTCAAAAGTTTTTTGAAAATTTTTGAGTTAAAGATCAAATGGAAACCGACTCGTCTTACATTTATTATTGTGAGGGTCAATCGACATTAAGACCACCATGTTTTAATGGCTCAAACTATGCCTATTGGAAAAATAGAATGAGAATCTATATGATTTCTCAAGATTTTGATTTATGGCAAATCGTGGTCAAAGGGCCTCATCTACCTACAAAAATTGAAAACGGTTTTTCTATTCCTAAGACGGTAGATGAATATAATGATGCCGATAAGAAACTCATAAAAATAAATGCTATGGCAATGAATTTATTATGTTGTGGTTTAGACCCAAATGAATACAATAGAATTTCATCTTGCGAATCCGCAAAAGAAATTTGGGATAAACTTGAAAATGCTCATGAGGGAACAAGCCAAGTTAAAAAGTCTAAAATCAATTTGCTTGTTCAAACTTATGAAATGTTTAAAATGTTGCCATATTAATCTATTGGAGATATGTTTTCTCGTTTTA
Organism: Hydrangea macrophylla; assembly: GCA_033977485.1. Classification (NCBI taxonomy): domain Eukaryota; kingdom Viridiplantae; phylum Streptophyta; class Magnoliopsida; order Cornales; family Hydrangeaceae; genus Hydrangea; species Hydrangea macrophylla. Next base: position 41,152,769 of record CM066990.1, read on the forward strand.
GCATTCTTATTAATAACTTGAAAAACCTTGGTAAAGTTTATACTAATGAAGAAATGATTGAGAAAGTGCTTAGGTCTTTACCAAAGGATTGGCAACCAAAGGTCACGGCGGTTCGTGAAGCAAAGGAGCTTTCAACACTCTCCTTGGAACAACTCATGGGTTCTCTCATAACTCATGAAATGGAATTGGCCATCTTCAAAAGTGAAGACAAGAAATTGGAAGTGAAAGAGGCCAAAAGGGGAGACATGGCTTTAAAATCCTCAAGCTCAAAGAAAAAGATGAAAGATGGTGAGAGTGATGAGGATGAGGAAATGACAAAGATCACCCGAAAATTTGTAAAGTTTCTAAAGAAAGAAAAATCGGGAAAGAAGTCACCCAAGGAGGAAATACACAAAAAGAAGACAATCAAGGCCACTAATAGTAGTTCCGAGAGCGAATCATCGGACGACGACTCAAATGGTGAAGAGATTGTCAATCTTTGCCTCATGACATTGGAAAGGGCCTCTCCTACCACCTCGGCAAATGGAGCATCCAAGAAATGCTTGGACAAAGGTTAAGTATTGATTTGGTAATGGTAGGTTAGTAGGTAATTTTGTTTTGATTTGTTTTCATCATACTTAAGTTTATTTTTTTTGATTGATTTCATATCATACTTAATTTTTTATCATACTCTTATTTTCAAATCACTTTGATTTTGTTTAGATATGCATACTTGATTTGCTTTTGTTTGATTAGACAAAGTTTTTAGAATGGTTAGACAAAATGATGTTTTGTGAATCATTCATTTTTTTTTTTGCTGCTGAACTGTCATTTTTATGAACTGCTGAACAAAGCAGTCGACTGGACCCCCGTACCCGTCGACTGAATCATTATTCCTTTTTGCAGTTTTTTGATTCTGCCTTTATCAGTCGACTGTGACGTCGACTGTTTCTCCTTTATTTTTCTTTCTGCTCTATTCCGTCGACTGTGGCGTCGACTGAGGCGTCGACTGATCCGACTAAATTTTTGTTCTCTTGGTTTCTGAGTTCTCCAACTTTGTTATTGGTATCTTTTGGGAGAATATGCTCTCTTTTCATATCTTTTGGTATCTTTTATCATTGCACATGCTTAGGGGGAGCACTTTCATGTATTCATTTGCTCACATGTGGTTATATTTGTTTATTTTTGGTATCATTTTGGCTTTTTGTTTTGTATGCCTATTGTGAGGGGGAGCTTTATGTTTTATCCCCAAATCTTTTTGATAATGTCAAAGGGGGAGAAATATGAGAAGTATTGGGGAGAAGTATTTGGGTAGTTATCATTCATGTTCTTCAACATTTGATATCCATTATGAATGATAATATGAAAATGACCAAATCGTGCTTATTTTGGCATATCTTCCATTGGTTGTTTGCCATCATCAAAAAGGGGGAGATTGTTAGCCTTAAGGTATATTAAGGCATATTTAATTATGTTTTGATGATGTCAAATATGCTATGACAATTACATGATTCATATTGATTCATTCTTTGTTATTATCATAGTCATTTTTATGCTCATATATAATCTCATGTATTAATATTGTATCAATGTTTTAACATCTTTGTGTGCATGAGATTTAATTGATATAGATCAAGATTACAAGGAGCTCAACAAGGATCAAGCTTTAAGACTTGAAGATATTTCATCCTTGGTTGAAGTCTAGGACCATCATTGTAAGGCATCTTGATCTCACACTCTTAGGGGCTCAAACAAATGCTAAAAGTTAAAGTTTTGGAAACAAATTTTAAATAGGTCATCTTTAAAGCAATGCCTCAACCAATTGGAAAATAATTAGATGATGAGTTTTATATGGTTGGAAAGGTATTTGAATATAGTTTCCAAAATATCAAACGGATCAAAAATCCGAGTTTTGTAGAGGGAGTTATGGCCTTTTTAATGGAGATGTGTCAGGTTGTCAAACTGGGAAGGGTAGTCGACTGAGGGCCCGATGCAGTCGACCGAAGTGAGCAGAATGCAAACAGAACCCTCTGTAAACACATCTTAGTCGACTGCTTCAAGGATCAGTCGACTGCTTCATGTTCCAGTCGACTGAAGCGACCTGAAAAGGCATAACGGCTAGTTTTTAAAGGGGCTTTTATTTACCAAACTTGCCACCAACGGCTATAATCTTTCTTGGCCTATAAATGCATGTTTTCCCACACCATTTTAAGTTGATCAATCAATTGGAAAACATCTATTTCAATCACACAACTTGTTGATTCTTAATCATTCACAATTGAGCCCTAGTTGTGTGAGTTTATCAATTTGCTCTAGCTTTCAATTATAATCTTTGAGAGAGTGAATTGTAGTGAGCTTTTAATTGTATTATCCACTCTAGAGAGAGAGTTATCAATTTATATTCAATCAATTTGTAAAGGTTGAGGGTTAGTAACCCTTGTGTGCAAAGAAGAGGTGTTCTTCTTTGGGAGAGATCATGGGCTCTTGTAACAGTTTGGTGCACACCCGTAAGTGCTCCGGGAACGGTTTGGTCTACACCCGTGAAGTAGATCGGAGTAAAGGAATCCTCAAGAGGTATTCTTGAGGGGTGGACGTAGGCCGCGGGGTGCGATTGCCGAACCACTTGAAAAATCGGTTTGCAAGTTTCTCTTCCCTTATCTCTTTACATAATTGCTTGTGATTGTGTTTAATTTGCTATTAAGTTTTTAAAAGGTTAATTTCCGCTAAAACCTTATTCACCCCCCCTCTAAGGTTTCCACATTTGGGCCAACAATTGGTATCAGAGCCTCGGCTCGTCTTTTTCAAAAGTTTTTTGAAAATTTTTGAGTTAAAGATCAAATGGAAACCGACTCGTCTTACATTTATTATTGTGAGGGTCAATCGACATTAAGACCACCATGTTTTAATGGCTCAAACTATGCCTATTGGAAAAATAGAATGAGAATCTATATGATTTCTCAAGATTTTGATTTATGGCAAATCGTGGTCAAAGGGCCTCATCTACCTACAAAAATTGAAAACGGTTTTTCTATTCCTAAGACGGTAGATGAATATAATGATGCCGATAAGAAACTCATAAAAATAAATGCTATGGCAATGAATTTATTATGTTGTGGTTTAGACCCAAATGAATACAATAGAATTTCATCTTGCGAATCCGCAAAAGAAATTTGGGATAAACTTGAAAATGCTCATGAGGGAACAAGCCAAGTTAAAAAGTCTAAAATCAATTTGCTTGTTCAAACTTATGAAATGTTTAAAATGTTGCCATATTAATCTATTGGAGATATGTTTTCTCGTTTTAGCATTCTTATTAATAACTTGAAAAACCTTGGTAAAGTTTATACTAATGAAGAAATGATTGAGAAAGTGCTTAGGTCTTTACCAAAGGATTGGCAACCAAAGGTCACGGCGGTTCGTGAAGCAAAGGAGCTTTCAACACTCTCCTTGGAACAACTCATGGGTTCTCTCATAACTCATGAAATGGAATTGGCCATCTTCAAAAGTGAAGACAAGAAATTGGAAGTGAAAGAGGCCAAAAGGGGAGACATGGCTTTAAAATCCTCAAGCTCAAAGAAAAAGATGAAAGATGGTGAGAGTGATGAGGATGAGGAAATGACAAAGATCACCCGAAAATTTGTAAAGTTTCTAAAGAAAGAAAAATCGGGAAAGAAGTCACCCAAGGAGGAAATACACAAAAAGAAGACAATCAAGGCCACTAATAGTAGTTCCGAGAGCGAATCATCGGACGACGACTCAAATGGTGAAGAGATTGTCAATCTTTGCCTCATGACATTGGAAAGGGCCTCTCCTACCACCTCGGCAAATGGAGCATCCAAGAAATGCTTGGACAAAGGTTAAGTATTGATTTGGTAATGGTAGGTTAGTAGGTAATTTTGTTTTGATTTGTTTTCATCATACTTAAGTTTATTTTTTTTGATTGATTTCATATCATACTTAATTTTTTATCATACTCTTATTTTCAAATCACTTTGATTTTGTTTAGATATGCATACTTGATTTGCTTTTGTTTGATTAGACAAAGTTTTTAGAATGGTTAGACAAAATGATGTTTTGTGAATCATTCATTTTTTTTTTTGCTGCTGAACTGTCATTTTTATGAACTGCTGAACAAAGCAGTCGACTGGACCCCCGTACCCGTCGACTGAATCATTATTCCTTTTTGCAGTTTTTTGATTCTGCCTTTATCAGTCGACTGTGACGTCGACTGTTTCTCCTTTATTTTTCTTTCTGCTCTATTCCGTCGACTGTGGCGTCGACTGAGGCGTCGACTGATCCGACTAAATTTTTGTTCTCTTGGTTTCTGAGTTCTCCAACTTTGTTATTGGTATCTTTTGGGAGAATATGCTCTCTTTTCATATCTTTTGGTATCTTTTATCATTGCACATGCTTAGGGGGAGCACTTTCATGTATTCATTTGCTCACATGTGGTTATATTTGTTTATTTTTGGTATCATTTTGGCTTTTTGTTTTGTATGCCTATTGTGAGGGGGAGCTTTATGTTTTATCCCCAAATCTTTTTGATAATGTCAAAGGGGGAGAAATATGAGAAGTATTGGGGAGAAGTATTTGGGTAGTTATCATTCATGTTCTTCAACATTTGATATCCATTATGAATGATAATATGAAAATGACCAAATCGTGCTTATTTTGGCATATCTTCCATTGGTTGTTTGCCATCATCAAAAAGGGGGAGATTGTTAGCCTTAAGGTATATTAAGGCATATTTAATTATGTTTTGATGATGTCAAATATGCTATGACAATTACATGATTCATATTGATTCATTCTTTGTTATTATCATAGTCATTTTTATGCTCATATATAATCTCATGTATTAATATTGTATCAATGTTTTAACATCTTTGTGTGCATGAGATTTAATTGATATAGATCAAGATTACAAGGAGCTCAACAAGGATCAAGCTTTAAGACTTGAAGATATTTCATCCTTGGTTGAAGTCTAGGACCATCATTGTAAGGCATCTTGATCTCACACTCTTAGGGGCTCAAACAAATGCTAAAAGTTAAAGTTTTGGAAACAAATTTTAAATAGGTCATCTTTAAAGCAATGCCTCAACCAATTGGAAAATAATTAGATGATGAGTTTTATATGGTTGGAAAGGTATTTGAATATAGTTTCCAAAATATCAAACGGATCAAAAATCCGAGTTTTGTAGAGGGAGTTATGGCCTTTTTAATGGAGATGTGTCAGGTTGTCAAACTGGGAAGGGTAGTCGACTGAGGGCCCGATGCAGTCGACCGAAGTGAGCAGAATGCAAACAGAACCCTCTGTAAACACATCTTAGTCGACTGCTTCAAGGATCAGTCGACTGCTTCATGTTCCAGTCGACTGAAGCGACCTGAAAAGGCATAACGGCTAGTTTTTAAAGGGGCTTTTATTTACCAAACTTGCCACCAACGGCTATAATCTTTCTTGGCCTATAAATGCATGTTTTCCCACACCATTTTAAGTTGATCAATCAATTGGAAAACATCTATTTCAATCACACAACTTGTTGATTCTTAATCATTCACAATTGAGCCCTAGTTGTGTGAGTTTATCAATTTGCTCTAGCTTTCAATTATAATCTTTGAGAGAGTGAATTGTAGTGAGCTTTTAATTGTATTATCCACTCTAGAGAGAGAGTTATCAATTTGTATTCAATCAATTTGTAAAGGTTGAGGGTTAGTAACCCTTGTGTGCAAAGAAGAGGTGTTCTTCTTTGGGAGAGATCATGGGCTCTTGTAACAGTTTGGTGCACACCCGTAAGTGCTCCGGGAACGGTTTGGTCTACACCCGTGAAGTAGATCGGAGTAAAGGAATCCTCAAGAGGTATTCTTGAGGGGTGGACGTAGGCCGCGGGGTGCGATTGCCGAACCACTTGAAAAATCGGTTTGCAAGTTTCTCTTCCCTTATCTCTTTACATAATTGCTTGTGATTGTGTTTAATTTGCTATTAAGTTTTTAAAAGGTTAATTTCCGCTAAAACCTTATTCACCCCCCCTCTAAGGTTTCCACATTTGGGCCAACAATTGGTATCAGAGCCTCGGCTCGTCTTTTTCAAAAGTTTTTTGAAAATTTTTGAGTTAAAGATCAAATGGAAACCGACTCGTCTTACATTTATTATTGTGAGGGTCAATCGACATTAAGACCACCATGTTTTAATGGCTCAAACTATGCCTATTGGAAAAATAGAATGAGAATCTATATGATTTCTCAAGATTTTGATTTATGGCAAATCGTGGTCAAAGGGCCTCATCTACCTACAAAAATTGAAAACGGTTTTTCTATTCCTAAGACGGTAGATGAATATAATGATGCCGATAAGAAACTCATAAAAATAAATGCTATGGCAATGAATTTATTATGTTGTGGTTTAGACCCAAATGAATACAATAGAATTTCATCTTGCGAATCCGCAAAAGAAATTTGGGATAAACTTGAAAATGCTCATGAGGGAACAAGCCAAGTTAAAAAGTCTAAAATCAATTTGCTTGTTCAAACTTATGAAATGTTTAAAATGTTGCCATATTAATCTATTGGAGATATGTTTTCTCGTTTTAGCATTCTTATTAATAACTTGAAAAACCTTGGTAAAGTTTATACTAATTGCAAAGCGGGGGTATTTGTAAAATACAACCGCGCTAAAAGGAAGAATTGTAGTAGTTTTGATCACAACTTCCCGTATTATCTGCAATTTGCATGACATGGCTAATTTTTATACAGTATGATTAATCTATGATAAGTTGTATTGTTTTAGCTGTTGTTTATGCAGATCACTGCTGTGCGGACTAAACAGATGAGTATCAGAATAAATGGAATGCTGGAATGCAAACAAAAGAAGTCAAAGCTGAAAAGTGAAGTTCGATCGATCGTAGAAGGTTCGATCGATCGAGGGTTCGATCGCTCGAACAAAGTAGAAGCGCTTGAAGATCAAGGGTTCGATCGATCGAAAGCCGTTCGATCGATCGAACGGGGTATTTCCAGAAACATTTGCGTGCGCAGCAGAATGCGGGTTTAACCCTAGTGCCTTAGGTTTTTCTATATATTTGTGTTTTGTGCACGTCCATTGGGACGCCCACTTTTACATTTTAACAGTTTAGAAGGAGAGATAGAGAGTTTTTGTTTGATTTTTGTAGGTTTTCCATTGATTGTGGATTGGATTCTTCTAAGTTTATACAAGTATCTTCTATTCCAGGTTATCTATATACTGTTTATTCATTCTCTGCACGTATTAGGAGTAGTTTAATCCATCATCTCGTGATATTGCATGCTAAACATTGGTAAAATCATAGATTTCATAGTTTTAATGAATAACTCACAACCAAACATGGTATTAAAGTTTTCTTACGTTAAAAATCAATCCTCGACACTCCAGACGATGTCTGAGTAGTCCCAGGTTGGGAGATCACGATGAAACAGTGATCTCCAGCCTCTGCCATGCAGCAGAATAATCGCTGTGTTCGATCGATCGAAGTCAGTTCGATCGATCGAACCAGAGACAGTCAAGCGATCGAAGTTAGTTCGATCGATTGAGGGATGAAGGACTTCGATCGATCGAAGGCGCGTCGATCGATCGAACTCTCGGATTCTTGAGGATGTTACCTGCAGTATTCCAGGACTTTTTGTTTTAGGACTTGTTATCATTCTGTCCCAAATAAATGCTCAGTCTGTCAAAACAGTTTTAAAACTAAGGCCCGAAGGCATTTTCTTTCAATACATTTTGCAAACCATTTTCAATGCTAACACCATTGAGGATGCGAGTCTTAACTATTGAATTAAACCGCTTTCACGTATTTAAATTAACTGTGATGATATGGTCCCGGTCATGAAAGGGCCATAGAATCTTTATTTCTTTTGAGGAATACGGAAAACTGTAGGTAATATACTCCGTTGTGCTTCATGGCAAATGCATGGTAGATGGCTAGGTTACTGCGGATTCGTGTAATCCCAACACTTTCTTTTAAAAGTTAAACACCTTAATTTAGAATATTGTTTTCAATAGCTAGTTAAATTGTTTAATTGATTTCAATTATTGTCATTAGTAATCTTAGTTTGTGGAACTTCGTGTTCTGCACCTTCATTCAAACTTAGTTATTTTATTTTGTTTTCTTTAGAGGTTAGTCTAATTCATTAGGTCAACACCTTCCCTGTGGGATCGACCTGGTCTTACCAGATATTACTTGCACGTCTACCTACACTTGGGTATTGCACAAGAGCGCACAAGAAAATTCTCGTGTCAAGTTTTTGGCGCCGTTGCCGGGGAAGGCGACGAGTTAATTCTTAGATTACCTCAGTCTCTCTTCATCTCTTTCTATTTTTCCTTTCTTTTCTTTTCGGTTCTTTTGGGTAAGTTCTCACCCTAGGAACTCTCCTAGTTCATGTCCGAGAATTCTATCGAAGGATTCTTTGGAAATCCATTCTACTGCTCTGACTCTGATAGTTCCATCAACCCGATTATCACTCCAACCGCATCAATGGATGATCATCAGAGTGAAAACGGTGACAATGTTGTGGTGCCAATCGATGAGGCACTACGTCCTCTTTGCGATTTTATGCAACCAGAACATGCACCTACGCCCTCTTGCATTCAAATCCCACCACACAATGGCGAATTTCAGTTTCGCAATGGGATGATTCAATTGCTTCCCACTTTTCATGGGATGGACAGCGAGAAGGCGTATTTACATGTCACCGATTTCGAGGATGTTTGTAAAACATTCTCGCAAAATTGTCCTAGGGAGGTGACACATTTAATGCTATTCCCCTTCACTTTGAAAGATAAAGCGAAGGCGTGGCTCCACTCCCTAAAGCCTAATTCCATTTTCACCTGGCATGCGATGAGCACCGCATTTCTGAAGAAATTCTATCCTACTCGCATGACCACAGATCTTCAGCGTCAAATTAATTCCTATAAACAAAAGAGCAATGAAACCTTCACACAAGCGTGGGAGCGTTTCAAAGATTTGCTTCTCTCATGCCCACACCATGGGTTTGAGAAATGGCGAACGATCAGCTTCTTTTATCAGGGATTAAATGGTGAAACAAAGAAGTTGGTGGAAACAATGAGCTCTGGGCCATTTCTGCGAAAAAACACTGAAGAGGCTGAAGCCCATTTCGAATGGTTGGCTGAATACGCTCATGAATGGTCAAATTCTGACAATATCTCACGATCACAGATATCCTGTGTAGAAGAGAAAAGCCTATATCAGCTAACCAATGAAGATCGCCTCATGACTAAGTATGCAGAGCTAGCAAAGAAGGTGGAAGAGTTAAGCATGAAAGGAGAGAGTTCTAGGCAAGTCATGCCTGAAGAACCATGTGGCACATGCAACATGTTGGGACACACAACTCAGTATTGTCCTAATGTGCCATATTTTCAAGAGCAAGCCCCTGTAGAAATGAATGCCATGCAAGGTTTTCGAGGGGCGGGGAATTCCAACAATACTTTTCAAAGTAATAATAGATGGAATCACCCCGGTTTTGATTGGAGAAACAATGCTGGAGCCCAAAATCAATATCAACAGCAGCCCTACAACAATAATCAGTATCAAGGGCAAAACAATAGGCCGCCCCAGCATTACAATCAAAACAGAACTAATAATTACAATCAAGCTCAACCCTCTAATGCACCACAAACCAATGCCTATGTGCCCCCGCACAAGAAGGTACAAGAGGAGGAGCCACTTGCTAATGCCAATCTAACGCAGCAACTCATCCAAATGATGAGTAAAATGTCTGCCACTTTAGAGAGGATAGATGCACGGCAAGAGAGCTCAGGAGGAACATTCCCTGCCCAACCACTTCAGAACCCCAAGGGACATAACAATGGTCCTAATAATCAAGAACATGCTAAAGCTGTGACCACACTGAGAAGTGGAAAAGTCATAGAAAAAGGCATACCTCTGTCCACTCCCGAAGTGTACAAAGAGGGGGAAGTGTTGGATGATGAAGTTGAGCTACCATCTACTCGAGAGGAGGAGCCGTCTACTAATGACGAACCAATAAAGGAAAACCTTGAAGCTCCTAGAGTAGAAGAAGAAGTTGAGCGAAGGCCGGGAAAGCAATCTGTTAAGGAAGAACCACCAAAATGCCCCTTTCCTGCACCTTATCCTCAACGGTTGAAGAAACCCAAGAATGAGACGAAGAATCATGAGTTTTTGGAATTGTTTAAGCAAGTTAAGATTAACCTTCCAATCCTAGATGCTATCAAGCAGGTGCCGGCCTATGCAAAGTATCTCAAAGATCTATGCACGGTCAAGAGGAGGCAAAGCGTGAAGAAACATGCTTATGTCGCGTGCCAAGCTAGCGCGATCATTCAAAACGAGTTGCCTCCAAAACTCAAAGATCCCGGTACTCCTACTGTCTCATGCAGAATTGGGAATCAAAAGATAGACAACGCACTCCTTGATTTAGGAGCAAGCGTAAATCTGCTGCCATATTCAGTCTATAAACAGCTAGGGTTGGGTGAACTCAAACCCACTCGAGTTGCTTTGCAGTTGGCAGACAGATCCGTGAAGTACCCTAGAGGGGTATTAGAGGACGTCCTGGTCCAAATAGACTCGTTTGTATTTCCGGTGGATTTTGTGATATTGGACACAGAACCTGTGTCTAATCCTGGTGCACATATCCCGGTTATCTTTGGACGGCCGTTCCTCAACACCATCGATGCCACAATCAAGATTAGAAGTGGTATCATGACAATCGTATTCGGGAACATGACATTGAATGTCAAGATCTTTTCAAATCCCCGACCTGAAGAATACGATGATGAGGAGGAAGTCCATTATATAGACACGGTCATTGAAGATGAAGTTGACTTGGTCGACTACAAAGATCCTTTGGAAGTTGTGATGACACAATTTGGCGATAATTATCAGCCAGAAGAATCAACTCCATTGGATGCTGACCTAAACCAGACGTGTCTTATGATGGATACGATAGAGGAGGATAGAGCCGATTGCATGTGGGTAATGCCATATGAACAACTGCCTCCGAAAACCAAGTTGGTAATGCCCTCTAGTTTCCAGTTCCCGGAGTTAGAATTGAAGGAGCTCCCCAAAGAGCTAAAATACGCATTCCTAGGGACTGGAAAAACTTATCCTGTAATTATTTCATCGGCTTTAACTCATGAACAGGAAAGTAAGCTAGTGGATATGCTGAAAAAGCATAAGGATGCTATGGGATGGACAATTGCTGACCTCAAAGGCATAAGCCCATCCATATGCACGCATAAGATATATCTGGAGGAAGACGCCAAACCCTCAAGGCAAATGCAAAGGCGTCTGAATCCCAACATGCAAGAAGTGGTTAAAAAGGAAGTGCTTAAACTACTTGATGTTGGGATGATATATCCAATATCTGACAGTCCTTGGGTTAGTCCTACCCAAGTAGTTCCCAAGAAAGCGGGCATAACAGTCATTCCGAATAAAGAGGGTGAATTAGTACCGACACGTGTCCCCACTGGATGGAGAATGTGTATTGACTACAGGAAGCTAAATACTGTAACCCGAAAGGATCATTTTCCTTTGCCATTCATGGATCAAATGCTAGAACGAGTGGCGGGTCATAAGTACTACTGCTTCTTAGATGGATACAGTGGGTATAATCAAATTGAGATTGCTCCTGAAGATCAGGAGAAAACCACGTTCACGTGTCCATTCGGTACTTTCGCCTACCGACGAATGCCATTTGGCTTATGTAATGCACCGGCTACCTTTCAGCGGTGCATGCTAAGCATCTTTAGTGATATGGTCGAAAACATCCTTGAAGTATTCATGGATGACTTTTCAGTTTTCGGCCATAGTTTCGAGGATTGCCTCAGCAATCTCGAACAGGTTTTAATGAGGTGTGAGGACAAACACCTAGTCTTGAATTGGGAGAAGTGTCACTTTATGGTGACCAAGGGTATAGTTCTAGGCCACATAATATCCGATGAAGGAATCCAAGTGGATAAGGCTAAGATCGACATAATCTCAAACCTACCTGTCCCTCGTACAGTGCGAGACATTCGTTCATTTTTGGGGCATGCAGGTTTTTATCGTTGATTTATCCAAAATTTCAGTGCAATCTCTCGACCCCTTTGTCAACTTCTTGTCAAAGATGCACCTTTCGAATGGTCAGAGAGTTGCCAGAAGTCCTTCGAGGATTTAAAAGATCTCCTCACCTCCGCACCTATAATACAGGCACCCGACTGGAGTTTGCCTTTTGAATTAATGTGCGATGCTAGTGATTACGCCATTGGCGCAGTCCTAGGCCAGAGGAAGGACAATAAGCCGCATGTGATATACTATGCCAGCCGAACCTTAAATGAAGCTCAGATGAATTACACTACTACTGAAAAGGAGCTTCTGGCCGTAGTATTCGCTCTGGACAAGTTTAGGTCTTACCTGATAGGGTCGCCAATCGTCTGTTTTACAGATCATTCGGCCCTCAAGTATCTTTTGTCAAAGAAAGACGCTAAACAACGGCTTATCCGCTGGATACTCTTACTCCAAGAGTTTGATTTAACAATCAAGGACAAGAAAGGAGTAGAGAATGTGGTTGCGGATCATTTATCCCGGTTGACTTTTACCGATAACACTGAATCCCAATCCATTAAAGATGAGTTCCCAGATGAACAGCTACTGGCAGTAAGTAGTCTGCCTTGGTATGCTGATGTGGTAAACTACCTGGTCACGGGTGAAACACCGACCCATTGGTCGAATCAAGATAGGAAACGGTTCCTCTCGTTTGCACGCCATTTTTTCTTTGATGACCCATACCTTTTCAAATACTGTGCTGATCAGGTCATCAGGCGTTGCGTACCCAACGAGGATATAACCGTTATCTTAGCGTCATGCCATTCTGAGGCATGCGGTGGCCATTTTGCGTCACAGAAAACCGCACAAAAAGTGTTGCAAAGCGGTTTTTATTGGCCCACAGTCTTCAAAGATGCTTATTCCTTTTGTAAGACATGCCAACGCTGTCAAAAGTTTGGAACCATTTCTAAAAGGAATTCTATGCCTCTAACCCCTATCATCACAATTGAAATATTTGATTGTTGGGGCATAGATTTTATGGGCCCATTTCCCAAGTCGAATAACTGTGAGTACATACTCCTTGCTGTGGAGTATGTATCGAAATGGGTAGAAGCGATACCAACGAGACGAAATGATCACAGAACAGTCATGTCATTTCTCAGAGAGCATATTCTGTCTCGTTTCGGTACTCCGAAAGCTTTACTAAGTGACCAAGGCAAGCATTTCTGCAATAGGCCCTTGGAGTCACTTCTCAAGAAATACGGAGTCCATCATAAAATCGCTCTTGCTTATCATCCACAGTCAAATGGGCAAGCAGAATTGGCTAACCGAGAAATTAAGCATATTCTCGAGAAAACGGTTAGTTCCAATCGAAAAGACTGGGCATACAAATTGACTGACGCGTTATGGGCATACCGCACTGCCTATAAGACGAATCTTGGTATGTCCCCGTATAGACTAGTTTACGGGAAAGCTTGCCACCTTCCAGTTGAAATTGAACATAAAGCTTATTGGGCGACACGCTCATTGAACTTTGATATTCAAGAGGGAGGTCAGCTGCGCAAACTCCAACTTGCAGAGCTAGAGGAAATACGACGAGATGCGTATGACTCTGCAAAGTTGCATAAGGAAAAGTTGAAGGCTCGACACGATCGTACGATTTTTCGTAAATCATTTGAGCCGGGGCAGAAAGTGTTGCTGTATGACTCTCGCCTCCATCTTTTCCCAGGAAAACTCCGTTCCCGGTGGACAGGCCCGTTCATCGTAAAGACTGTTTTTCCACATGGGGCGGTTGAGATTGTCAATCCCAAGAACGATGAGTGTTTCAAGGTCAATGGCCAAAGATTGAAGCCGTTTTTGGAGAATTTTCGCACTGAAGTGGAGCACATCCAGCTGGATGAGCCCACCTATTCCATCACTTAAAAATCTCAAGTGGAATTCCAACTTGTTGTTGTATTTCTTTTCTTTCCTTGCATTTTAGTTCTTTCTTTCTTTTGTGTTTAGTTGTTCTTTCTTTCGTAATTGTGATTTAGTTCTAATCCATTATTCCTTAAATCACTCTGTTGCAGGTGAATATGCGAGGTGATGATGTCCATTCTATTGGTTCATGGGCCGATTCCGAGTGTTGTTGTGGCACCTGGACTGAGGGTGAACCCACGCCCTGCCCCTTGCATCCTTATGATCCTGAGGTTCACACTCGAATCAATGGTTCCATCGGATATATCCCATTCGACCCTGCTCTCCTGGACATTAATCCGTTTGAAAATATGGATTTTCCTAATGAGGAGGAGTTGGATGAGGAAGAAGACCTGTATATGGGACGCATGGTGGATGATGCCCTCATGGCCCAATGGGAAAACGATGATATGTGGGAACCATGGGAAGATCATATCCTCCAGGATGTCGTCCCAGAACGCCACAATGCCGTCTTTGTTTTCGTGGATGATTTCCTCATGCTTGAGTTGGTCCCATACCGCTATGTGCACTTGAGCTATTTGCTTTTCAGGCTCCAACGCCCCTTACCAGCTAGTGCACTTTGGGAACCAATGCCAATAGTGAGGTTGGAACGTGTCACATTTCTTTGTAATTCTTGTTTCTTTTCTTGGATCTTCTTTTTGTGATAATTTGTGTTTCTTGTGTTCTGTTGTTTTAATTTCAGTGTGTTGTCTTTTGTCCAGGATTGTCACTATGTTCCTAAATGGCATCCCGATATTCCTTCCACATCAACTGATTCATGGTCTTGGGCCATACATAAGGCCCCCACTCACTCCGCCGCAAGAGGAGGGCCCATTGCGCAATCACACTCCGTTATCCTTGTCTCCATCTGGATCACCTCTTGCATGGGCTTGCCATTCCTTGGAGACTCCAGACTTGGTTGATGATGTCCTTGCTGCGTTTCGATTGTTCTGGGAAAGGGAATCATCAAGTTTGAACTTCACGTCTGAAGATTCGGCGGATTATGAAGAGATCGTGGAAGAGGAAATTTTTATACTCGAAGACTAGTGCTACATTTCAGTTGTTTCTGTTCAATTTCAATTCTTGTTTAGCAACTGGAATGTAATCCTTGACAATTTGTTTTTAGTTTTTAGTTTTAGTTTTAGTTTTGTTTTTTTTTAGTTCAATAAGGTTTTAACCACAGTTGGGGATGATAATGGTGCAATTTGGATGCAATAATAAAGTTTTTTTTATTATATATAAATTGCAATTTTCTATTCTGGGTTGAATTTCTGTCATACATGCTTGTTCTTCACCTGTATTTCAGTCTATCTGCATGTCCATATTTGTTTATGATAGTTGGGGGTGATGTAGTTCATATCCCAATGAATTCTGGAATTTTTGTGTTCGATCGATCGAACCCCGTTCGATCGATCGAAACCTGAATGTTCGAGCGCTTGTAGTTTACGTTTAATCGATTGAAAAATTTGTGTTCGATCGATCGAACATACTTCGATCGATCGAACGAAGCATTTAAACGAGGCGTCTTCAGGACACCTCTTCATTTCCCTCACTCTCACTCTCAATCGCTCGAAGACAGAGGAGAAGGCGACTGGGCAATTTCCGATCCCGTGCATTCCAGAGGACGCCCTGTTCATCCATCCGATCATCCTCACCTTCATCTCATCCTCTCTCCATCCCCACTGCAGGTTTCTACACCGAGGTAGGCCCCCAGATTTGTTTCTTTTTCTTTTCCTCTTTGTTCGTGTTAGGAAATCCCAAGGGGGTGTCCCCTTGGTCTTAGGTTCCTCCTTTCTTAGCGTAACTTTGTTTTTCTTTTTGTTTCTGCGATTTCTGAACACCGCTGTGTTCGATCGCTCGAACTGGTTTCGAGCGATCGAAGGGGAGAGGTTCGAGCGATCGAACAATTTTCAAGCGATCGAAGTCTACTCCAGTTCGATCGATCGAACTCAGTTCAATCGATCGAACTCCAGCAGTGTTTGTTTTGTTTCTTTGTCTTCCTATTTCTTATCTGTATATTGTGTGGTCTTATTTTCAGGACTACAAGATGAATCCAGTGACGGGCTATCATAAGTCCAAGCCCCTCGACCGTACTATTCCAGATCCGGTACCCGATCACGGGTTCCGGAATAACGAGGATAGGGTTTGGTACGAGCGGTATTTCCAGACTCGGATGGTCATGATTGAGAGACCTATTGAGCACATATGGACTGAGAGCCCATGGTTCCTCACACGGATCCGGGCTATGCCTCACTGGTTCGATCTCCTGTCGTTGGCCAAGAGGGTCAACCTATCCTGGATTAGAGGTGCATGTGCGACGATGATCAGCGACCCGTTTGCGCCATTCACCTATCATGCCTTCTTTCGGAGCCGGCCGTTCATCATCAGTCCCGCCACCGTTTCTGCCGCGTTGGGGGTACCAGAGGTACCTGATTATGTTTGCCCCCACCGGCCTGATGCACCAGTGACCCCACCATCCACTATCATCAGAGAGCTCACGGGAGGCGCCATTCCGTCTTGGGATGGTGATGCTTTGATCGAGGACCATTTTCTTACTGACGACTACCACATGCTTCATTTGGTCCTCAGTAACTGCCTCCTAGTGACGTCCTATAGAGAGAAGATCGCGGCTTGGTATGCGCGAGTTTTATATGCTGTGGGGACGGGACAGCCTGTTTGTATACCACGACTATACATCGATTTTATGGTCCACCCCACCCGTTATATCTCGTCCAGAAAGCACCTGAAGGGTGCTTGGGCTATTCAGAGGGTCATGGCTGCTGCCGGGTTCCTCGAGCTCCCTGGAGATGATATCCGCCCTTCTCCCCGCCGATTTAGTGAGGCGGCTGCTCGCCGCTCCGACGCTCAGAAGAGGAAGCGCAAGGGGAAAGGGAAAGCGAGGGTGCGGGGGAGGAAGAAGAAGCGTGGGGGTACAGACACGGAGGCTGGAGCTTCAGGGACACCCACAGAGGTGGAGGAGCTTGATTCGGATGATGAGGATGATCCAGTTGCTGCGGTTCAGCAGTTTGAGCTGCGACAGCGGTCGCAGTCTCGTGCCCAGGGAGAGTCTTCTTCTTCTGTGCCTCTCCCGACAGTTCGCGAGTTATTATTGGAGGAGAGAGAGGCCAGGATTAGACTCGAGGGCCGGATGGATCAGATCCAGACTTTACTGGAGTCCATTTTGATTCAGATAGGGGTTGATCAGGCTGTTCACTCTGCTCACCATCCCACGGCCACCCCATCTGCTCCGCCTGCTGCTGATCCGTCACATGTTGCTACTCCTACGGATCCACCACTTACTGATCCACCATCTGCTGCCCCAGATTCTGAGGCTACTGATCCTGTTTCCACCACTGTTTCCGAGCCATCTACTACTGCTCCTACTACTATCGTATTGCTGCCTGCTCCCATCGACATCCCTTCTGATGTAGCAGCTGATACGCCGTCTGGAGTCGATTAGTTTAGTTGGGGAGGTGGTAGTTATGTATTTTTGGGTTAGTAGTGTACTAATTTTTGTTATATTTTTGGTTGGATGTATATGTGGTGGTTTTGGTTGTATTATCTGGTTAGTTGATATTGTATGGACAGTATTTATCACTGCTTGTATTTTATTTTATTCTGTTCATATTATTGTGGTGTGGTTGTTTGGATCATGGTTTTATTGTATTATTGTTATCTATTGATCCTGTTTGTTTTGGAGATTGTGTTCTATTTTTCTATGCTAGGTTGCTCGCTTGCGTTCATAAATTTGCTCCATACAGGTGATACCCATCTATTTTATTTATTGAAAATCAACTTCTGGGGACTTTGTTGTTTTCAGTTGGGGGTAGGAGATAATAGATAGGTATACACCCATAATGATCAGGTTTTGCACTTGGTAATGTTTTAAATTTAATAAGAACACAGTCTGTTAAAATTTGAAAATTTTTATTGAATCGTATTGATAGAATAACTCTGAATAACCTCTCCTGCTTGTTAATTAGACAATGATACATTTGTAGTATTCTTATCTTTTTATGGATTAAATCCACGCGTTTTTCTATATCACTGAAATGAATTGCATTTGTAAAGCTAGTATGTACCCAACATTTTTGCACAACTAATTAGCAGCCATGTAGAAAACCTAAAAATTGAGTTAAAATGAATATTGTACGAAAAGAACAAGTAGTGGAAGCTAATAACCCTTTGTGAGCTTTTGAGCCAATCATCATTTCTGAGGGGATTCTCATACATTGTCGAATG
Organism: Hydrangea macrophylla; assembly: GCA_033977485.1. Taxonomy (NCBI): domain Eukaryota; kingdom Viridiplantae; phylum Streptophyta; class Magnoliopsida; order Cornales; family Hydrangeaceae; genus Hydrangea; species Hydrangea macrophylla. The sequence goes on from CM066990.1 coordinate 41,170,990, forward strand.
GTTTTTCTTGCGTATACTTGTGAATTCGTTGATAAGTCTCAGTCTTCGTTCAAAATTTTGACTGCTTGTTAGAGGAGAACGTTCAGGATTTACCAATAACACTCGATAAACACTTAAGTGCTAAAAATTGAAAGTTGAGAAAATGATTCAAGCCATCGTTTACCCATTCCTTTACCTAACATAGCTTACTGACATTCATTGAATTCATTCCTGATCCCACCTCAAATAAATATTTCCAATAAAAATCACAAGAATCCAAATCCTTGATTTATACCTTGACCTCATCGAACTGTTTGATAAATTTATTGAGAATGAGTCATCAAAGTATGTGAAATGGAAGGAAGTTGTTGTGGGATATTCCAGGTTATCTAAAAAAAAAAAAAAAAAAAAAAAAAAAAAAAAAAAAAAAAATGTGATGATGAATGAAGGAGTTATATATATATAAAAAAAAAAAAAAAAAAAAAAAAAAAAAAAAAAAATGAAATGAAGAAATGAATGGGAGATTGGGTGGAGAAAAGAATAAAGAATAAACAGAGAAGTGGAAATTCCATCACATACTAAAAAGCACACTCTTCTCTACAACACCCCCACCTACCAAATAAAAGCCATAATTCAAAGTCTTGAAGATTCTCAACAATTGATTTGAACATGAAAGTGTGAGTTGAGTTATCCACGGTATTTCGCTCCTCTAGTAAGTAGTATTCCATTCATGAGACTTTACACTCTTAAATGTCCGTTTTTCATAGAGTCAAGTATGAAAGCATTAGCACGTAGAATATCATCTTTATCAAAGTTTTCATACGATGTGCGATCGGTGTAAAGCAAGTTTCTGAGAGACGTTCTTTTTGAGTGTGACCAATGTGAGAATTGAGCTAAAATTGCAAGTTTCCAAAGTACAATAGTCTAGATAACTCTTAATAAGGGTTGGACGCATGGTTGTTAATTTCACACACACACGGGTGCATGATGGTAATACATTTGTTATATTCTACTTGGTGATATGGGGGAGCATGTGGATCTCTTTCATGGGTTGATAGAGGATATTATATCATTGTAGAGTTGAATTAACAGAATAATGAAAAGGGAAATTCTACAAGTTATTCTAAATCTTTTTGAGCTTAAAATTGGAATTTTGTGGGTATATTCACTGCAAACCCTCACGAGACAACACTCGTCCACTAGGGGGAACCTAGGGGTTTAACGGCTTGTTGCATCTGCTAAATGCAATCGCGATTCCTGCGAAAGTGAGTTAGGATTTTTTTCTCTCTATCTTAGTTTAGGTTGTTTTTAGTTTTTCTTTGTTTCTTAGTTGAGGTAGTATTAGTTTAGGAGTGTTTGGTTTAGTTTATTTTTATTTTCGCTTTATCGCTAGGGACTAGCAATAAGCTAGTTGGGGGTTGTGCAAAGCGGGGGTATTTGTAAAATACAACCGCGCTAAAAGGAAGAATTGTAGTAGTTTTGATCACAACTTCCCGTATTATCTGCAATTTGCATGACATGGCTAATTTTTATACAGTATGATTAATCTATGATAAGTTGTATTGTTTTAGCTGTTGTTTATGCAGATCACTGCTGTGCGGACTAAACAGATGAGTATCAGAATAAATGGAATGCTGGAATGCAAACAAAAGAAGTCAAAGCTGAAAAGTGAAGTTCGATCGATCGTAGAAGGTTCGATCGATCGAGGGTTCGATCGCTCGAACAAAGTAGAAGCGCTTGAAGATCAAGGGTTCGATCGATCGAAAGCCGTTCGATCGATCGAACGGGGTATTTCCAGAAACATTTGCGTGCGCAGCAGAATGCGGGTTTAACCCTAGTGCCTTAGGTTTTTCTATATATTTGTGTTTTGTGCACGTCCATTGGGACGCCCACTTTTACATTTTAACAGTTTAGAAGGAGAGATAGAGAGTTTTTGTTTGATTTTTGTAGGTTTTCCATTGATTGTGGATTGGATTCTTCTAAGTTTATACAAGTATCTTCTATTCCAGGTTATCTATATACTGTTTATTCATTCTCTGCACGTATTAGGAGTAGTTTAATCCATCATCTCGTGATATTGCATGCTAAACATTGGTAAAATCATAGATTTCATAGTTTTAATGAATAACTCACAACCAAACATGGTATTAAAGTTTTCTTACGTTAAAAATCAATCCTCGACACTCCAGACGATGTCTGAGTAGTCCCAGGTTGGGAGATCACGATGAAACAGTGATCTCCAGCCTCTGCCATGCAGCAGAATAATCGCTGTGTTCGATCGATCGAAGTCAGTTCGATCGATCGAACCAGAGACAGTCAAGCGATCGAAGTTAGTTCGATCGATTGAGGGATGAAGGACTTCGATCGATCGAAGGCGCGTCGATCGATCGAACTCTCGGATTCTTGAGGATGTTACCTGCAGTATTCCAGGACTTTTTGTTTTAGGACTTGTTATCATTCTGTCCCAAATAAATGCTCAGTCTGTCAAAACAGTTTTAAAACTAAGGCCCGAAGGCATTTTCTTTCAATACATTTTGCAAACCATTTTCAATGCTAACACCATTGAGGATGCGAGTCTTAACTATTGAATTAAACCGCTTTCACGTATTTAAATTAACTGTGATGATATGGTCCCGGTCATGAAAGGGCCATAGAATCTTTATTTCTTTTGAGGAATACGGAAAACTGTAGGTAATATACTCCGTTGTGCTTCATGGCAAATGCATGGTAGATGGCTAGGTTACTGCGGATTCGTGTAATCCCAACACTTTCTTTTAAAAGTTAAACACCTTAATTTAGAATATTGTTTTCAATAGCTAGTTAAATTGTTTAATTGATTTCAATTATTGTCATTAGTAATCTTAGTTTGTGGAACTTCGTGTTCTGCACCTTCATTCAAACTTAGTTATTTTATTTTGTTTTCTTTAGAGGTTAGTCTAATTCATTAGGTCAACACCTTCCCTGTGGGATCGACCTGGTCTTACCAGATATTACTTGCACGTCTACCTACACTTGGGTATTGCACAAGAGCGCACAAGAAAATTCTCGTGTCACTAATGAAGAAATGATTGAGAAAGTGCTTAGGTCTTTACCAAAGGATTGGCAACCAAAGGTCACGGCGGTTCGTGAAGCAAAGGAGCTTTCAACACTCTCCTTGGAACAACTCATGGGTTCTCTCATAACTCATGAAATGGAATTGGCCATCTTCAAAAGTGAAGACAAGAAATTGGAAGTGAAAGAGGCCAAAAGGGGAGACATGGCTTTAAAATCCTCAAGCTCAAAGAAAAAGATGAAAGATGGTGAGAGTGATGAGGATGAGGAAATGACAAAGATCACCCGAAAATTTGTAAAGTTTCTAAAGAAAGAAAAATCGGGAAAGAAGTCACCCAAGGAGGAAATACACAAAAAGAAGACAATCAAGGCCACTAATAGTAGTTCCGAGAGTGAATCATCGGACGACGACTCAAATGGTGAAGAGATTGTCAATCTTTGCCTCATGACATTGGAAAGGGCCTCTCCTACCACCTCGGCAAATGGAGCATCCAAGAAATGCTTGGACAAAGGTTAAGTATTGATTTGGTAATGGTAGGTTAGTAGGTAATTTTGTTTTGATTTGTTTTCATCATACTTAAGTTTATTTTTTTTGATTGATTTCATATCATACTTAATTTTTTATCATACTCTTATTTTCAAATCACTTTGATTTTGTTTAGATATGCATACTTGATTTGCTTTTGTTTGATTAGACAAAGTTTTTAGAATGGTTAGACAAAATGATGTTTTGTGAATCATTCATTTTTTTTTTGCTGCTGAACTGTCATTTTTATGAACTGCTGAACAAAGCAGTCGACTGGACCCCCGTACCCGTCGACTGAATCATTATTCCTTTTTGCAGTTTTTTGATTCTGCCTTTATCAGTCGACTGTGACGTCGACTGTTTCTCCTTTATTTTTCTTTCTGCTCTATTCCGTCGACTGTGGCGTCGACTGAGGCGTCGACTGATCCGACTAAATTTTTGTTCTCTTGGTTTCTGAGTTCTCCAACTTTGTTATTGGTATCTTTTGGGAGAATATGCTCTCTTTTCATATCTTTTGGTATCTTTTATCATTGCACATGCTTAGGGGGAGCACTTTCATGTATTCATTTGCTCACATGTGGTTATATTTGTTTATTTTTGGTATCATTTTGGCTTTTTGTTTTGTATGCCTATTGTGAGGGGGAGCTTTATGTTTTATCCCCAAATCTTTTTGATAATGTCAAAGGGGGAGAAATATGAGAAGTATTGGGGAGAAGTATTTGGGTAGTTATCATTCATGTTCTTCAACATTTGATATCTATTATGAATGATAATATGAAAATGACCAAATTGTGCTTATTTTGGCATATCTTCCATTGGTTGTTTGCCATCATCAAAAAGGGGGAGATTGTTAGCCTTAAGGTATATTAAGGCATATTTAATTATGTTTTGATGATGTCAAATATGCTATGACAATTACATGATTCATATTGATTCATTCTTTGTTATTATCATAGTCATTTTTATGCTCATATATAATCTCATGTATTAATATTGTATCAATGTTTTAACATCTTTGTGTGCATGAGATTTAATTGATATAGATCAAGATTACAAGGAGCTCAACAAGGATCAAGCTTTAAGACTTGAAGATATTTCATCCTTGGTTGAAGTCTAGGACCATCATTGTAAGGCATCTTGATCTCACACTCTTAGGGGCTCAAACAAATGCTAAAAGTTAAAGTTTTGGAAACAAATTTTAAATAGGTCATCTTTAAAGCAATGCCTCAACCAATTGGAAAATAATTAGATGATGAGTTTTATATGGTTGGAAAGGTATTTGAATCTAGTTTCCAAAACATCAAACGGATCAAAAATCCGAGTTTTGTAGAGGGAGTTATGGCCTTTTTAATGGAGATGTGTCAGGTTGTCAAACTGGGAAGGGTAGTCGACTGAGGGCCCGATGCAGTCGACCGAAGTGAGCAGAATGCAAACAGAACCCTCTGTAAACACATCTTAGTCAACTGCTTCAAGGATCAGTCGACTGCTTCATGTTCCAGTCGACTGAAGCGACCTGAAAAGGCATAACGACTAGTTTTTAAAGGGGCTTTTATTTACCAAACTTGCCACCAACGGATATAATCTTTCTTGGCCTATAAATGCATGTTTTCCCACACCATTTTAAGTTGATCAATCAATTGGAAAACATCTATTTCAATCACACAACTTGTTGATTCTTAATCATTCACAATTAAACCCTAGTTGTGTGAGTTTATCAATTTGCTCTAGCTTTCAATTGTAATCTTTGAGAGAGTGAATTGTAGTGAGCTTTTAATTGTATTATCCACTCTAGAGAGAGAGTTATCAATTTGTATTCAATCAATTTGTAAAGGTTGAGGGTTAGTAACCCTTGTGTGCAAAGAAGAGGTGTTCTTCTTTGGGAGAGATCATGGGCTCTTGTAACGATTTGGTGCACACCCGTAAGTGCTCCGAGAACGGTTTGGTCTACACCCGTGAAGTAGATCGGAGTAAAGGAATCCTCAAGAGGTGTTCTTGAGGGGTGGACGTAGGCCGCTGGGTGCGATTGCCGAACCACTTGAAAAATCGGTTTGCAAGTTTCTCTTCCCTTATCTCTTTACATAATTGCTTGTGATTGTGTTTAATTTGCTATTAAGTTTTTAAAAGGTTAATTTCCGCTAAAACCTTATTCACCCCCCCTCTAAGGTTTCCACATTTGGGCCAACAGGTCCTACAAACCTTGGAGCAAGCTTACCGTTCTTACGAAAATGCATCACACCTCATTGGAGATATCTTTAAGAACACGAAATCTCCTACTTTGAATTCCACACCTTTGCGCTTCCTATCAGCATAACTCTTTTTCCGACTTTGAGCAGTCTTAATCCTTTCTCAAATAACACCCACCTTGTTAGTAGTCTCCCGAACCATATCTGGACCCAAAATAGGTATGTCATCCACTTGTGCCCAACACACCAAAAATCTACACGGTCTCCCATACAATTCTTCAAAGGGGCCATTCCTATACTAGAATGGTAGCTATTATTATAGGTAAACTCTACCAATGGCAAATGTTCATGCCAACTACTTCCAAGGTCAAGAACACAAGCCCTCAATGTATCTTTGAGAATCTGATTAACTCTCTCAGTCTGTCCATCGGTCTGAGGATGATAAGCAGTACTAAGATCTAACTAGGTCCCCATAGCTTGCTGAAAACTCTCCCAAAACTCTGCCACAAAAAACGAATCACGGTTAGACACAATCGAGACCGAAGTCCCAGGCAAATGCACTATCTCCCGAATATACAATTGTGCCAACTTGTCTGCCGTCCTATGTATACTCACCAGAATAAAGTGCGTCGACTTAGTTAGCCTATCCACAATCACCCAAATTGACTCATTTCCCTTCTTGGATCTCTGTGAACCATCCACAAAGTCCATAGAGATACACTCATATTTCCACACAGGCATTTCTAAAGGTTTCAACAAGCCAAACCGTCTCTGATGTTCCGCTTAACCTGCTAACACACCATACACTTAGAAACATATTCTCCAACATCTCTCTTCATACCTTCCCACTACGAGTGGACACGAGCCAAGCCGAGCTTGCTCATGAGTTTTTTCATGAGCTCACACTCAAATGAGCCATCACAAGCTTTCAAGTGATCATGAGCTTTCTCGCGAGCATTTTAATGAGCTTTTTCGTGCGCCCTTTAAAACTATATAGATTAATGATAATCAGTCATTTATCAAGCCTATTTACGAGGTTTGTCATATTTTCTCTAAAATTATATAGTTTTTATAATAAATAGATATATAAGTCACTATACAAGCTCTTTATCAAACCTATTAACGAGCTTTTTCACGAGCTTGCTCACGAGCCTTAATCGATCGTGTTCACGAGCTCAAATGAGCAAGCCGAGCCTGACCTTTATTGAACCGAGCTTTAAGCCCTTGTTGAGCGGCTCTGTTCGTGTCCACCCTACTTCCCACCAAAAGGTCCGCTTCAAGTCATGATACATCTTAGTCCCACCAGGATGTATAGTGTATTGAGACCGATGTGCCTCATCAATCACTTCTCTCTTCAACTCTTCACTATCCGATACACTGTGTCCATAGACCAATCCGTCAGACACTCATCAAGCAAATCCACTACCAAGTCATTGAGACGGTTAACTAGAATTTCATCTGACCTCTGTAATTGTTGAACCTTCCCTATCAGAGTCGGTTGGACAACCAAACTCCCAATATATGCTTTCTCACCTTCATGCCCTGTCTGAATATCATGAGATACTAACACTTCAAGAGACTTCCACCCTAACCATCAAAGAAGCCATCACATTGTGTTTCTGACTCAGTGCATCGGCCACTACATTTCCCCTACCCGGATGGTAAAGAATCTCAAAGTCATAACTACTAATGAACTCAACCCATCTCTGTTGTCTCATAATCAGTTCCTTCAGTGAAAACAAGTACTTGAGACTCTTGTGATATGTATACAACTCAGATCTCTGTTCAAAAAGGTAGTGCCTCCACACCTTCAAGGAAACACCACCGTTGCCAACTCCAAGTCGCGAGTAGGATACCTCATCTCATGCGGCCTCAATTGTCTAGAAGCATACGAAACAACCTTTCCATCCTGCATCAAAACACAACCTAAACCAGTCCTACTAGCATTTGTGAACACTACAAGTTTCCCGCCTTCTACCGGAATGGTCCAAATTGGTGCAGTAATCAATCGCTTCTTCAACTCCTTAAAAGCATGCTCATAATCGTCTGTCCACAAAAACTTCACATTCTTGTGAGTCAACTTGGTTAACGGTGCCGCAATAATAGAGAAATTCTTAGTGAACCTTCTGTAATACCCAGCTAACCCCAAGAAACTCCACACCTCTGTAGGATTAGTAGGTTGCACCCACTCTTGTACTACCGTAACTTTCTCAGGATCTACTGCTATCCCCTCTGCCGAAATAACATGACCCAAAAATCTCACAGATGACTCCCAAAAATGACACTTACTAAACTTGGTGTATAATTTATATTCCCTAAGTGTTTTGCAATGCAATCTTCAAATACTCCCTATGCTCCTCCAGAGTCCGAGAATAAACCAATATGTCATCGATGAAAACAACAACAAATCGGTCTAAATACAGCCTAAACACTCAATTAATCAAATCCATAAAGAATGCATAAGCATTGGTCAACCCAAAAGGCATGACTGAAAACTCATACAATCCATACTGAGTACAAAAATCTGTACGTGGAATACTCTCCTCCACAACCCCCATTTGATGATATCCTGTTCTCAAATCCAACTGGGAAAAGACTCCCACCCCCTTTAACTGATCAAGAAGGTCATCAATCCTAGGCAATAGATATTTATTCTTGATCGTTACCTTATTTAGCTCCCGCTAATCTATGCACATACGTAGGGAACCATCCTTCTTGGATACAAATATCACAGGAGCTCCCCATGGCGAATTACTAGGACGTATGAACTTGATTCATGCACGCCTCAAAAGAATTACTCTCTGAGAATGAAAGAACAACTACAAAGAAAATGAATCTATAATAAATAATTAACACACCCTTTTTGAAGCATCTCATCCAACTGCTTCTTCATCTCTTCTAACTCCTTGGGTGCCATACGATATGCTGATCTTGGAATAGGTGCGGATCCAAATAAAAGATCGATTTGAAACTCAACCTCTCTCTTGGGCGGTGGTCCAGGAATCTCTTGAAAAACAAACTCGCATACCACTTCTACATTAGAAATATCCTTCTTTGGTATCTCCACCGAATACAAGAAACTAGACATCACTAATTCTCCACAATCAGGATACGTAAAAGAAAACGAGGTAAACCTGGGGTATCTACATGAATAGTCCTTCCAGTACAATCTAAAGTGACATGAATCTCCCTAAGCCTATCCATCCCCAAAATAATGGAAAACCCTTCAAAATCCAATACAATCAAATTAACGAGGAAAGTCCTATTCCCAAAGTCTATCCCAAAATCTTTACCATGCTCATATAGAGTAACTGAACCCCTAGAGGTGTTCCTATGCTCATAGGAACAAGTAAAGGCGTAACAGGAATACTCTCTCTTAAAACAAACTGACGAGAAATAAAAGAGTAGGATGCACCTGAATCAAACAAAACACGAACATCGAAATGAAAAAGTTTGAGGCTACCTTGCACATTCTCGTTGCCTAGCATCACTGCAAATGCCCTAGCTGGAGTTGCCTGACCCGGTCTTGCGGCTTGATTATTCCTAGGAGGGTGGGGACACCCTAGCAATATGCCCTGGTAACTGACAATTAAAACACGATTTAGGAGCTACAACCATCTCTCTCCTTACTAGTGGTGCTCCAATCTGAGGCACTAGTGGACGGAAACCAATCTGCAACTGCGGGGCCTACTAACGTTGACCCTGGAAACCCTGATTACGCTGACTATTCTACTGTTGGTTCTGCTGCCTGAAGTTCCCCTGATTTCCTGGGAACTGCTTACTGCCATATCCTTGTCTTTGATACTGCTAACCTCTCCACCCCTGATTATAAGGCTTAAATCTATTCCCACTCCGTCTTGCATCTTTTTGTTGAGTTTGAGGTCGAGTGTCTCTAGAATTCTCAATTGTCTTAGCCCTTGCTGACCTCTCAGCTTGAAATTTCTGCTCCTTCCGCTCGAACTTCAAAGCCAAATCCACCACTTTGTTGAAAGGCTCGCTCTCTGCAGATAGTACTGCCTTGGACAAGTGATGTCCCAATCCATTAATAAATTTCTCGTTCTTCTTCTCCTCCATATCAATCAAATGAGGAGCATATTGTGATAGCTCATTGAACTTCTTTACACACTCCCACACAGCCATAGTACCCTAAGTGAGGTCTTGGAATTCCCTAGCCAATTGTGACTTTACTGTGCTGGGAATGAAATTCTCCTCAAATAAAACTTTGAACTCCTCCCATTCATTTTTGTTACATCATAAAAAGCCCTCAACAATTCCCACCAAAACAAAGCTGCACCCTCAAGCTACTCACATGCCAACTCCTGCCTCTGTACCTCTGTGACCTGCATCCTCTCGAACACAAACTCACTCTTTCGTATCCAAGCATCTCCTACTAGCGGACCCTTTTACCCATTGAATGTTTGCTCGCCAATAGAAATAAAATCCTTGTTCCTCTTCACAAATGAATCACCCTGGTGGTGCTGTTGGTTATTCTGCACTGCTTGTAGAATCTGATTCATCATGGCTTCAACTGTGTTCTTCCCTTTTGCCTTAGGCGCTATAACCTTAAAATTCACAAAACACCATAAAAACACTACAAAGAAAGTGTACACTACAAAACTCCAACTAACCCATTTACCACGATCCGAAGATCACCGAGACACTCTCTAATCTAGGGCAACCATAAGCTCTGATACCAAACTGTCATACCCCAAATTTCAAACAACCAATTATTAATCAAGGGAGAACCCTCAACCAATATTCATCTATCAAATCATTAGGGGTGATTGTAATATAAAAACATCACACAGTTTGTATAGGATAAATCATATCTCACTCGTGTAAAAGTAACAGTCAACATCCAAACCATAAAAGTTAAACCAAGGTTTAAATCCAACACCAACACATAATAAACATCTCTCTAAAGTCTCCACTCAAACAATACCCAAAAAAAACTTCACTTAAACATTAACTTAAATTGCCAAATGGCCCACAATGCCAAAATTTTATTACTAAACTCTCTAAAGTGAAATAAAAGCGAATAAGGAGAAACAGGACAAAGACTCCAAATGCCTCATGCTGCCAAGTGCCACGAACTCCCCTACTAGCCCTGCAAAGTTTGATCGGCTACGCTCCAATAAGAACGCACCAGCGAGAAAAACTCAACGGGTCACTTACATGACTGGTATGAATTAAACCACACACACACAGCTTTGGGATCACCCGTTGACCCTTTAACTACCACACAAAACATTAACTCGGCAAGAGAGTAGTTCCACTTCACATATCGGGACGAGCTGTAGTTTCCCTTTATATGGTGGACATGCAATTTCGGCTCGAATTTAATTAAAATAATACTTACCTTCCATCACATGGTGATTCAATACCTGTAAAATGTTAGTGGACCCACCACCCTACAACCACAAAGATGAATAACATAAAAATACCACAAGATTATGCGGAACTACTTGTACTAAGATAATCGAAATAATTATCATCATAATTTACTCACTACACGTCCAAATAAATGTATAAGAAAAGAACAGCAGTTGACGAAATCAACATTTAAGATTCTTTAACTCATCGGAACTTTTATTGACTATAATCCTCTTACTTTTATGAACGATTCATTATTCAATTTCATAGGTTCACCACTTGGCTACCCTCTATGGTACACCCACACATATATCCCATGTGTGCCCGGACATACTACCAACATCCACTCTAGTGCTAGTTTGGCTGGGGTATCAACCAAACTAGGTATACACATAGAAGGCTGGTCAATATGCCTAGACGTCAATAAATTAAGACGAGCATAAGGTGTCAAGACCCGTCCCGCTAACGTGCAGAAATAGGACACGTGGCATGCCATCAAGGCTTATCGAATTCGTTAAAATGATTATACGCAGCGAAAAAGACTTTAAAACAACCTTGAGTGTATAAAACTTTTGGAAACATTACTCTCCGAGTTGTAAAATCCGTATAAAATTTAAAACACAATCATATCTCAAAACGAATGATTTTATGTCGAAAGGGGTCCCAAAGGTATCCTAAGAACCAATCAACACCTTTTAAAAATTCCTGAACGGTATAGAAAAAGATTTCTGCCAAGGGCATTTCGACCAGTCAAATGACCCTTTAGCAGAATCCTGCACAAGCTGCAGAATTTTGCCTAAGGCATCACCCAACCTTACTCCTTTCATTCTTCTACACAAGTTTACCTTAGTCTAAACTTCACAAGTTACAACATGTTATCAAAATCAAAGTTTAGGATTACTAATCCATGAAAAAGAACAATAGCGGAATAACCTAAGGCTTGTTTGGCGTATTTCACAAAACTTTATCCATTTTCCTTTAACTTCAAAATTGATAGGTCAAGCATTCAAAACACGAATCCATAAGTTCGGATTCATTACAACATAACTAAAAAGAGTTTTAAGAGTTATTACAACATCATGAACACCATACTACTCCTTGCAAGCCAAAAACAAAAATGCTAGTTATTCGAAACGCTCATTATTACAAGACTTGGAAAAGAAAACAAAAACATGTACAAAGAATCCCCCCGGCATTCGTCGGCCTCACTCCTCACGCTTCTTTTTCCCTTTCTTCATTTCACTTGCAATGGAGTAAATCTCCACTGCTCAGCTATATGCTAAGTGTACAATTTCTAACATATGCATATATGACAAAACATGCTCTAATCTCATAAATTACATCAAATGGTCTCTAAGGAGAAAAATACGCATTCATCCGGTAGCGGTAAGTCCAAGTCTTAAACCGCGATGCCAATGGCAAGTCTAAGTCTATCAACCATTGCATCCACAAGTACCATGGCAAGTCTAAGTCTGTCAACCATGTACAGTAGCCGTCGCTACTAAATTCTCAAACATCGAGAAGCTTACTCCGGCATGAATTTGTATAAAATCCCCCTTTGACCCACATAGGCAACTCAACGTGCTTGCGTAAATTTAGACATGCTTTTCACATTTAATCACGTGCATAATTAACGGGCCTACTATTAACACATGCATTTTGCCCGGATCACAATTTTGTTGTCGAAATATAAAACATGTATTTCACCTATATAACATAGGCTAGAAATTCATACCTTGAGCTATCGTCGTATAACTTGGAGGAAACGACTAGAAGCCCGAATAAACGCCAAATCTCCGATCCTACGCAAAACCTACAAGTCTACACGTGTTTTTCCCAATTTTTAAGATTTAAAAATTTATAAAATCTTAGCCAAACGTGGCCTAAAGACTATCAATACGTAGCCCTTACCTTGGGGAGTTCGAATATGCAATTTTGTGAAATTCATACGGACGAAGGGTTGCCGATTGTCATCGCAAAGCCCGTAGGATCAATCTCCATTTTCTCTCTCCTCTCTCAAGATATTATGTGAAGTTTTCAAGAAATGACAATTTCATCCACCACTTTTTATAGACAAACTCTTCGAGAATTGTGTTTACTTCTCCGCGAGTTTCTCAAACACCTAGTTAATTCCTGAAACTTCGCACACATCCATCTTATTGCTTTACGAGTGAAAACTACTAATTACAAGAGTTTTGATTAAGTCTCGTTTGGAACCAAAATATACGTCTAAAAACTAAATTATGTGAAATCTCTACACAACCTACCTTTTTATATAACGTGACACTCACGTTCTCACCACAGTTCTCAAAAAGATATCTAACGATACCAAAATTACCAGAAGGTATACTATACAGGTATAATTCACTGTTCATAAAAATACTAGATAAGTCAAATAACATTTAAATCACATAAATGTCATTTACTTGTGCCAATGCAAAATGAACCATCATGTTCCCGTGTCCTCACTAACACCTTACCATTGACTCACAGCCAACCTCAAACTCATTATCAACTAACATTGATAAATTCATAAATTCAATTATGCATGATAAAACTTCTAAATTTTGGAACGGGTGTGACAACTCTCCCCTCCAAAAAGGAAGTTTGTTCCCAAACTTATACCTTATATGTCAAACAGGTACGGATACTCATTCCTCGTCTCTTCCTTGTTTTCCCATGTAGCTTCCTCAATTGAATGACTACGCCATAACACCTTCACCATTGGAGTCGTATTAGTTCTCAAGACTTGTTCCTTTCGGTCTAGTATCTCTACTGGATGTTCTATATAACTCAAGTTCTCTTGAATCTGTAATGGTTCTGGTACCCTGATCTTACTCGTATCTGACATACATCGTCTCAACATTGATACGTGAAACACATTATGCACATGTTCCAATTCTGATGACAACGCCAACCGGTAAGCCACTGGACTTACCCTTTCTAGGATCTCAAAAGGTCCTACGAATCTCAGATTGAGTTTTCCCCTCTTCCAAAATCGAATAATGCCTTTCAAAGGCGACACTCGTAAGTATACAAAGTCACCTACTTCGAACGTCATCGATCGTCGCTTCGAGTCCGCGTAACTCTTATAACGATTCTGAGCTACCTTAAGTCGCTCCTGAATCAATCTCACCTTTTTGGTAGTCACCTGTTTTAACTCAGGTCCTTGTAACTTTCTTTCTCCAACCTCGGTCCAACAAACTGGTGATCGACACTTACGGCCATACAAAACTTCATACGGTGCCATTCCAATACTTGACTGAAATCCGTTGTTATACTCAAATTCAATCAATGGTAGGTGTTTTTCCTAATCACTCCCAAAATTCAATACACACAATCACAACATGTCCTCTAATGTCTAAATCATACGCTCTGACTGTCCATTGGTCTGAGGATGAAATGCAGTACTGAAACTCAACTTCGTACCCATGGTTTTTTGCAAGCTTCCCCAAAACTTCGATGTAAACCTACCGTCGCGATCTGATACAATCACTACTAGAACCCCGTGTAGTCTTACAATCTCTTTCACATATAATTCTGCTAACTTCGAAGGTTTAGTCATCTTGATTGGTAGAAAATGTGTCGATTTCGTCAATCGATCCACTATAACCCAAATCTTATCATTCTTGTTCGGCAATCGTGGAAATCCTGAGACAAAATCTATAGTAATCTCATCCCATTTCCACTCTGACACAGATAATGGTTGTAGTAATCCCATAAGTACTTGTCTTTCTGCTTTGACTTGTTAACATGGCAAACACTCTGAAACATACTTAGCAACTTCACGCTTCATACCTTTCCACCAAAAGTTTTCTCGCAAGTTTTGATACATTTTATTGCTTCCTGGGTAACTGAATATCGAGTACTATGTGCTTCCTCTAGAATCCTCTCTTTCAAGCCTTTTACATTCGATACACATAACCGATTTCCAAACTTCAATGTTCTTTGTTCCAATACAAAACCAGGTCGCCTTCCTAATGGTATCTCATCCCTCATTTTTCACAGGTAAACATCGTGAATCTGTTGCTTCTAGATCTCATCAATAATATTTGGGTGTGCTATGATCGCCATCATTAAACCACCATTAGTCTCTGGAATCACATCTAACTCTAAACGTTCCATTTCCTTGATCAATTCCTTTTGACTAGTTAGCTCATCGGCTAAGTTCCTTGGCGTCTTCCAGCTTAATGCATTGGCTACTACATTAACCTTTCCTGGATGATATTTTATCGAAAGATCATAATCTTTCATTAACTCTAACCATCTTCTTTGTCTCATGTTCAAGTCTCATTGTGTGAACAAGTATTTCAAGCTCTTATGGTCCGTGAAAATCTCGCATTTTTCCCCGTACAAATAGTGTCTCCAAATCTTCAAAGCATAGATTACTACGGCCAATTCAAGATCATGAGTAGGATAGTTAACCTCGTGTGTCTTCAACTGTCTAGAAGCATAGGCAATTACCTTACCTCCTTGCATAAGTACACATCCCAAACCCTGATGTGAAGCATCACTGTAGATCACAAACCCTTCAATTTCAGATGGTGTTGTCAAGATCGGTGCTCTTGTTAGTCGTGCTTTCAACTCTTGAAAACTGTCTTCGCATTCTGAACTCCACTCAAAAGTAATACCCTTCCTCATCAACTCTGTCATCTGTAATGAAATCTTCGAGAAATTTTCTATGAACCTACGACAGTATCCCGCTAATCCCAAGAAACTTTGAATTTCAGATACGGATGTCAGTCTTTGCCAATTAGACACAGCTTCTACCTTATGAGGATCAACTGAAACTCTATTCTTGTCAATCACATGACCAAGAAAAGTAAAGCTAGGTAGCCAGAATTCACATTTCTTGAATTTCCCAAATAGTTGCTTCTCTCGCAATCTCTGAAGTATCAACTTTAAGTGGTTCTCGTGTTCTATCTCACTCGGTGAGTAGATAAGTATATCATCTAGAAACACTATCACAAAATCATCTAAGTAGTCTTTGAAGACTCGGTTCATAAGATCCATGAATACGGCTGGTGCATTGGTAACTCCAAATGGCATTACTAGAAACTTGTAGTGTCCGTATCGCGTTTTGAAAGCAATTTTCTAAACGTCTTCGGCCTTTACCTTCAATTGGTGATAGCCTGATCTCATATCTATCTTGGAGAACACTTGTACTCCCCGAAGTTGATCAAATAGATCATCAATTCTCGGCAATGGGTACTTGTTTTTGATTGTCAACTTGTTTAGCTTCCGATAGTCCACACACATACGCATTGAACCATCTTTCTTCTTCACAAATAACACTGGAGCTCCCCACGGTGATATACTAGGTCGAATGAAACCATTGTCAAGTAGTTCTTGTAGTTGTACTTTTAGCTCTTTCAACTCTATAGGTGCCATTCAATACGATGCCTTGGATACAGGTCTTGCATCTGGCATAACCTCAATGGTGAACTTAATTTCTCTCTCAATCAAAACATCTGGCAAGTCATTAGGAAATACATCTGAATATTCTCGCACTATCAGAATGTCTTCTACTTTTGGTTCAATCGCTGAGACATCAGTCACTGAACATAGGAATCCTCGACATCCCTTTCTCAACAACTTACCCACCCGGATAGCCGAAATCAAATATGGTGGCAGTGTAACCCCACTCCCTTGGAAACATAAGTTCCCATGCACTGGTGATCAAAAGTTAACCTCTTTCCGTTCATAGTCTATCGTGGCTTGGTTAAGGGCTAACCAATCCATTCCTAGTATTATGTCAAAGTGGTTTACCACGATTGGTATAAGGTCCACGGTCATCAATTGTTCACCTAGTTGAATTTCATAGTTCTTGTATATTGTAGACGTCTTTATCGATTTACTAAGTGGTACAGCAACAGATAATTCATATCCTAACGGTGCTGATTTAACGTTCAAATGCTCAACAAAGGCATGCGATACAAATGAATGCGTAGATCCTGAGTCAACAAGTATGCGTGTTAAGTGTGAACATACAAGCACCATACCTGAGACCACTGTCTCTAAAGCAGCCATGTCTCCTGGGTTCATCTGATACGCTCTTCCTTGACGTTGTTCTGTCCTTTGTCCCCCGTCATTGCTCTGTCTAGGCTTCGACCCACTGGAAGCCATAGAACTAGCCCCTTGCTGAGAATGCCTCCTCGGACAATTTCTAGATTGATGCCCAACCATCCCACAATCATAACATTTGCCCCTTATATCTGGTGCCAAGTTAGCATTATTCACTCCTTGAGATTTATTCTGGAAGTTCCTCATAAAACATCGATCGGTGTGTGGTCTATTGCAAAGTGAACAGAACGGTATATTACTCGGTGTCCTCCTGAACTCACTGAAGCTAGAACCAGAGCCTCTTTGAAATGGCTTCTTAAAAGATCCGCCTTGGTTCCTATCCCCATTCTCATTGCCTCGCTTACCATGCTGATTCTGCCTCGACCTTTCCATTCCACTCTCGGCCACTAACGCCGTTTGTTGTACTACTGCCACAGTCAAATGTTCGTAGATTTCCACCCTTAGCTGAATATTCTCCCTTAAACCCTCTTCAAATTTCCTTTCCCTATCTTCCTCCTTTGGCATTGAACCATTTCCAAATCTTAACAAAGCGTTGTACTTGGAAGTATACTCAGTTACGGTCATGTCCCCTTGCTTGAGGTTATCAAACTCTCGCTTTTTCGCATTGTAGGCGGTCGCGAAAAGAATTGGCGATTGAATTCCGCTTTGAACCCCTCCCAAGTAATCGGTGCCCCTTGATCTTGAACATTTACCTACCAGTTCTAGGCTTCACCCTTCAGCACATCACTTGCATTTTCCATTTTCTCCCTATCAGTCATCGGGATAGATCGAAAGATTCATTCCATGTCCGTTATCCAATGTTCTGCGAGCGTTGGGTCGGGTGTTCCATGGAATTCCATTGGTTTCTTTCGAGCAAACTGTTCGGATATTGATTTTACGCCTCTATTTTCAGGTGCATGTACTACGGTTATCGGTTCCGGGTCCAATGGAGGCATTGGAGGCAATTGCTCTGCTATATTTTCCCATCATTTCTGCCATTTCATTCATTCGTCGGGTATGCGGTGATAACTCTCGGTCACCCATGATTGTTCAACCTGTTAATCTCGATGCATAAACACTATGCATGTACAACCATGTTTATAACATGTATGTATAACAACATACATATGCATCAAACATCTCTACAATGTATGGATGCAAACTAGAATATGTGATAAATCATTCAACACTCCACTCGTCGTCGAATGCTCCCAAAGTTTTGTTACCTATAGCTCTGATACTAATAAATGTCACGACCCATCCCGCTAACGTGCGGAAATAGGACACGTGGCACGCCATTAAGGCTTATCTAGTTCGTTAACATGATTATACGCAGCAAAAAAGACTTTAAAACAACCTTGAGTGTATAAAACTTTTGGAAACATTACTCTCCGAGTTGTAAAATCCGTATAAAATTGAAAACACAATCATATCTCGAAACGAATGATTTTATGTGGAAAGGGGTCCCAAAGGTACCCTAAGAACCAATCAAAACCTTTTAAAAATTCCCGGACGGTATAGAAAAAGATTTCTGGAAGGGGGCATTTTGACCAGTCGAACGACCCCATTCTACCGGTCGACTGACCCTTTAGCAGAATCCTGCACAAGCTACAGAATTTTGCCTAAGGCATCACCCAACCTTACTCCTTTCATTCTTCTACACAAGTTTACCTTAGTCTAAACTTCACAAGTTACAACATGTTATCAAAATCAAAGTTTAGGATTACTAATCCATGAAAAAGAACAATAGCAGAATAAGCTAAGGCTTGTTTGGCGTATTTCACAAAACTCTATCCATTTTCCTTTAACTTCAAAATCGATAGGTCAAGCATTCAAAACACGAATCCATAAGTTCGGATTCATTACAACATAACTAAAAAGAGTTTTAAGAGTTATTACAACATCATAAACACCATACTACTCCTTCTAAGCCAAAAACAAAAATGCTTGTTATTCGAAACGCTCATTATTACAAGACTTGGAAAAGAAAACAAAAACATGTACAAAGGATCCCCCCGGCATTCGTCGGCCTCACTCCTCACGCTTCTTTTTTCCTTTCTTCCTTTCACCTGCAATGGAGTAAATCTCCACTGCTCAGCTATATGCTAAGTGTACAATTTCTAACATATGCATTTATGACAAAACATGCTCTAATCTCATAAATTATATCAAATGGTCTCTTGGGAGAAAAATACGCATTCATCCGGTAGCGGCAAGTCCAAGTCTTAAACCGCGATGCCAATGGCAAGTCTAAGTCTATCAACCATTGCATCCACAAGTACCATGGCAAGTCTATGTCTGTCAACCATGTACAGTAGCCGTCGCTACTAAATTCTCAAACATCGAGAAGCTTACTCCGGCATGAATTTGTATAAAACCCCCCTTTGACCCACATAGGCAACTCAACGTGCTCGCGTAAATTTAGACATGCTTTTCACATTTAATCACGTGCATAATTAACGGGCCTACTATTAACACATGAATTTTGCCCGGATCACAATTTCGTCGTCGAAATATAAAACATGTATTTCACCTATATAACATAGGCTAGAAATTCATACCTTGAGCTATCGTCGTATAACTTGGAGGAAACGACTAGAAGCCCGAATAAATGCCAAATCTCCGATCCTACGCAAAACCTACAAGTCTACACGAGTTTTTCCCAATTTATAAGATTTAAAAATTTATAAAATCTTAGCCAAACGTGGCCTAAAGACTATCAATACGTAGCCCTTACCTTGGGGAGTTCGAATATGCAATTTTGTGAAATTCGTACGGACGAAGGGTTGCCGATTGTCATCGCAAAGCCCGTAGGATCAATCTGCATTTTCTCTCTCCTCTCTTAAGATATTATATGAAGTTTTCAAGAAATGACAATTTCATCCACCACTATTTATAGACAAACTCTTCGAGAATTGCGTTTACTTCCCTGCGAGTTTCTCAAACACCTAGTTAATTCCTGAAACTTCGCACACGTCCATCTTATTGCTTTATGAGTGAAAACTACTAATTACAAGAGTTTTGATTAAGTCTCGTTTGGAACCAAAATATACGTCTAAAAACTAAATTATGTGAAATCTCTACACAACCTACCTTTTTATATAACGTGACACTCACGTTCTCACCACAGTTCTCAAAAAGATATCTAACGATACCAAAATTACCAGAAGGTATACTATACAGGTATAATTCACTGTTCATAAAAATACTAGATAAGTCAAATAACATTTAAATCACATAAATGTCATTTACTTGTGCCAATGCAAAATGAACCATCATGTTCCCGTGTCCTCACTAACACCTTACCGTTGACTCATAGTCAACCTCAACCTCATTATCAATTAACATTGATAAATTCATAAATTCAATTATGAATGATAAAACTTAAAAATTTTGGAACGGGTGTAACATAAGGCTTAGGCCAGCTTGATCACGAAGCCATTGGCAAAAAACTAAACTCAGCAAGTCGAGCTACCAAAAAAAATAACACAACTGGGAGCAGTGAACACTACGGAACTTGAAACTATTTATTTATTATTATTATTTTTATTTGCATTCTTGGAATTATAAAAGTTCATCGGGCTCAAAGTCAATGACTATCACCCATTTTTCATAGCTCAACATTATATGAGAATTCATGTATCTCCAAATAAATTTTCATTAAGTCATACTAACAAACATAATAAATCTACAAAGAATCGTTTTCCCCAATTTCACACGTTTTAACATACTAAAAACTACTACTATAATCTTAAATTTCTGCCCAAATGGTGCAGAATCAAGAAAAACTCAAAACACAAAAAGTGTGCAGAATCACACTTTAGATAAGACAGGCAGACAGAATGCTAAAATTCTAAACCACAACTTTGTAATATTTTTCTGAAGTTTCTGCATCTGTTGGAATTACAGAAAAACGAATTTCAAAAAACAATTTCTGAATTATCATGAGTAATTCACATAGGGTTTCATCAAACTAACTATTCACCTAACCCTTTCGAATACACTAATGTCATAATCACAAAGTCACGCGAAGAGAAAAGAGATATCCATATTAATTAGATAATAACAATGTGTAATCCAATGTAAAAATTTAACCCCAATAATTAAATTAAACATGTAAGAGTTTGGTTTACTCGCGTACACATATATACCTACGTGTATATATGTACACACTCGGACACACAAATTTAACTCACCTAGTTTGATCAAATAAATCGACAATAACGGACGCTCTGCGATTCCACACGAGACCACAAACCCGAGATCCTTCTCCTTTACCTTCTTCTTCTTCTTCTTCTTCTTCTTATTCTTCTGTCTCTCTCTCTCTCTCTCTCTCTCTCTCTCTCTCTCTCTCTCTCTCTCTCTTGCGACTAAATACTAATTTTGTTTTCTATCTAACCTAATATTTTATTATATCTATATGTCGGATACACACACACAAAATATAAAGATATACTAATACACCCACACACCCATGACACACCGCTGCACACACACATGTTTTTTTTAAAACCACACAGAATTGTTATAGTGTATAACACTCACACTGGTTTTTTGTATATTAACCACATTAATATTAATAAAATCATAAAAATACTAAACAAAATACTATAAACTATTTAAAATAATTCAGGATATTACAACATGTTAGAAATATAGTAATGAATTCAAATTATAAAATAGTAAAGATAATATCATAATCTTTGAATTAATAAAACATGTGACCATGCATGGAACTATGCAACCATCCTCATCTCACCGACTCCTTCTCCCGATAACATATCATCCCACTCTCTCGCTCCAGTATCTTGAAATACTAAGGTGACCACACTTTAGTACAGGTGTGCCAGGGAATGTCCAGTTTGCCTCACACTTTAGTACACAAGTACCAGGGAGTGTCCAATTTGCCTCACACTTTAGCCCATACCACAGATGCCAGGAAGTGTCCAGTAGGCCACACACTTTAGCATTACCAAGATGACAGGGAGTGTCCAAGTCGGCATCATACACTTTAGCACTAGTACATGTGCCAAGGAGTATCCAATTTGTCACCGTCGCATTTCCCAGATACTCTAAACCATATCTTCAAAACATCACACTATAGTACACAAGTAGCAGGGAGTGTCCATAAACACAACCTCATCCACTTACTCTTTTCACTCTGTTTATCTCTCACCATGTGTGTAAACTTGACTCACATGTATGTCACATAGCTTCATATAAAAAAATGTAAATTACTGACAAATAATAACAACGTACGTGCGAGGATAATCAAGTCTTTAATCCTCTCTTTTTAACAAAACAATACAAACAGGATTCTGTTTTAGCATAATTCCCAAATAGTACTTTAAAAACTCTCAAAACTTCTTTGAAACAGTTCCTTATAAGAAAACGGACAAAAACATAAAAAGCCAAGTCGCTAGCACGGGCCGCTCACGGGATATGCTCATTTTTTTATTTTCTTTTAAAACTTCCAAACTGTCAAAAATTATACAAGTCACGCGCGCGAGCTTCTAGTGCGATATGTCACTCGCGCAGGTCGTGCGTGTGAGTTGTCACTGAAACTTCATCTTCTTCGTTTTCTCTCCTATTTCAGTTTTAAGGGTCATTTTTGACCCATTTTGAAATCCAAATATAACCAAGCCTTATAATATATGTTTCTCTTCATTTTATCGCAAGGATTATGAATATACAATCAATTTAACACGAATCAAAACGTAGCTCTTGGAATTTACGAAAAACCAAGAGGTGACAAAACTTCAATCTTAATGTACTTCCTAGTATGAATGAATTAGGCTCTAATACTTTAGATAAAACCTCTATGGTCTAAAATCTTTCATAATCATCGATAAAAATGAATTTTGGTTATGGTTGAAAAATCAACAATTTTAAGCTTTGAACTTCAAGCATGAACTCATCAATGGTGATTCTTAATCCTAACTATATAAACAGTAATCAAGACATGTGTTACATTCAAAGTGAGTTTAAAATACTCACTGAGATAAGAGGTTGGAATAATTGTTGAGAAAATTAATCAAATAAGCAAACCCACTTGAGATTTGGGTATGGAGGTAAGAGCTCTCTCTCTCTCTAAAATAATTCTGTAAATGAAACTCTCTCTCTAAACTCTCTCTGTATTTTCTATTCTCAAACTCTAGAAGGTAAGAATGAGTGGTGTATATAAAGAAAATGAATTAAAGAACGTGGGCTCCAAGTTCAATCAAGTTCACTCTACAAATTATAATTCCTATAATTATACATGTATGATATGATTATATATACATTGTATACATACTACAATCTGCTGAAATGGATTTAGCTAGTAGGGGTTGTGATAGAGATTGTAGCGGCCAATTATAGGTGTTTAGGTAATTAGCTTATAGGCACAAGTTAACAAAGACACACCACATATGTAATGGCCAAACCAGGCACAAGCCAAATGTCTAGGAATTTCTTAAGATGTTTGGGAAAACAACTTATGGCACTAACATCACACACACATACAAATGCACTACCCAAACAAGACATAAGCAATGATTAGTTGCCTTAAATGGTAAAAAGCAAATGTCACATATGATTGGACGTAGATTCCCAATCTATTGGAGTTCAGCACGGCGCGGACAGTTTTCTTTACATAAACTGGTATTTTTGCAGCGCAGTGATCACCACAAAATACAGAAAATTTATATTAACGTAAGAAATAATTTTCCAATTGTATAAAAATACAATTTGAGTCAAAAGAAAATGTTTTCACGGTTTTGAAAATGCAGTTTTGAAATCCAAAACAGGTATTTCCTGAATTTTTAAAAATTACCGTTTGACCCTAATTAAAGAATTGCTAATAGAATCAAAGCAAGTAATACAAATTAAAGTATGGAAATTTCAATTATAAATTAAATTAAATTACAAGTTGTTACAATAATTCTATGCAAAAGGCTATAATTCAGGGACACTATAACTAATTTCGGTTATACTTAATATATAGAAATGCTTAAACAATCGTTAAATAATTAATTCATGAATGTACACACACACACACACACTCACATATATATATATAGAGAGAGAGAGAGAAGGGAGGATCTTAAGTGCACTCTACCCAGTGCACTGGTTTTTTAGTCTAAAAAACCCACGGGTCAGTGGGGCGGTAGGACGGGGCGTCGGTTAGCGAGGCAGTCTGCGAGTTTTTTAGGCTAAAAAGCTAGTGCACTTAAGATTTTCTCCCTATATATATATATATATATATATCGAGGGAGAGAATCTTAAGTGCACTAGCACTACACCATATGGGCAATTATGTAACGGACAGGTTATATGATTTGTAATGGATACCTGTTACTAATTGGTAACGAATATATCCGTTACTAATGTCAGAATACCGTTACTAATTACCTTTATTTTGGCTACATAATGTATGTAACGGGTGTATTTATATTTGTAATGTGTATACCGTTACAAATCGATCTCAAAAAAAAAAAAAAAAAAATTTATCTTGCCGCTCAAAACCATCGAGCTCTACCTCACATGTTTCACAAAAGATAGAAAGGACAGAGAACGGAGAAAGGGAGAAATGAGAAAGAGGGAAAATCATCGGGCTCTACCCCACGTTGGCGCTGACCACCAGACGCCGACCCCTCGCCGCCGACCACCCGACGCTGCCACTGCCGACCTCCTACATGTACACCCTCCTTCTTCTTATTCTACCTTCTACCTTCTTCTTCTTCTTCTACCTTCTTCCTTCTTGTGGGCTTTTCAAGTCTGATTGTAGGGTCTCTAGTAGGATTTCTGAGTTTAGGTTTTCTAATGAACCTAATTTTAGATTCATTGATTTTAGGGTAATTTAATAACCATCGGGCTCTACCCCACGCCGCCATCGACCACCCGATGCCGACCCCTAGCTGCCGACCCCACACTGCCAACCACCTAATGTCGCTGCTGATTTCCTGTAAGTACACCCTTCTTCTTCTTCTTCTTCTTCTTCTTCTTCTTCTTCTTCTTCTTCTTCTTCTACCTTGTTGTAGGTTTTTATCTCAATATATGTCTCTAGATAAGGGTTTCTAGTTTATGTTTCATGTATGATTTTAAGGTCCTTTTCAAGTCTGATTGTAGGGTCTCTAGTAAGATTTATGAGTTTTGGTTTTCTAATGAACACTGATTTTAAGGTTTTTTTCAAGTCTAAATCTATGGAATGCTTCACTTTATCTATGTTTTGTTGTTTTTATTTTTTTCCCTGTTGCTTGTAAGTACTTCCCATTGATATAAAGCCTAAAAATTTTCAGTAATCCACCAGCTTGTCTTTAATTAATTAGAAATGAGGGTGAAAAGGTGAAGATTACATTACATGGAATATAGGCCCATGCTGTTCTGGCTTTGGAAAAAAAATTGGGTTGACTAAACTTAATTAAGTTAGGAAAGTTGTAGATGGCTTAATTGGATGGAGGTTTTTTTCCTAGGAAAATGAAAAGTTTGGGATTTTGTACAATGGCTTAATTCATTTGTACTGTCTTGCACTATCACTATTGGTTGCGTTTGGTTATTCTAAGTTATAGAAGAGTTGTGTATAGAAACATAGGATTTCTTGGTCTTTGGACTAACTGGACATGCAATTTCTATGGATAACGTAGCACAATCTATATGTGCATGTTTAGTTTAACATTATTACATTTTAGTCTTTGTTTGTGACTGAGGCTTGTTCTTGCAGGTTAAACTTTCTGAGTATATTGGGAAGAAATATGTGATCCTCTTTTTCTACCCTCTAGTTTTTACATTTGTTTGTCCCATGGGTGAGTGTATCACACAGTTGGTGTAACGCTCTGTGTGTGTGTGTGTATGTGTGTGTGTGTGTGTGTGTGTGTGTGGTGGGGGGGGGGGGGGGGGGGTGGGGGTTTAACTTTGATTAATTGAAGCTTGGTAAACTGAAATGTTGTTTTACTATTTTTTTTAAATCTTTTTTGCTCCTATTTGTACAGAGATCACTGTTTTCAGTGATCGTCATGAGGATTTTGAGAAGATGAATACAGAAATATTGGGAGTTTCTGTTGACTGTGTGGTAAGGGTGTTTTTTTTTGTGCAAATGTTTTTCTTTTTCCTATTCTTATCACCCTGTCTTTTTTCCTTGTCTCTACTTATATTTTTCTAATGCATTATTGTGGATTGAATACGTTTGGTATCAATTATTATCACTGGAAGATGATTGCTAGCTCACCTTGTATGTTATAATGGTAGATAATCATGTTCCTATGATAATATATCATTTGTTCACTTGAAATTGACCGAGATTTTTTACTTGTCTCGACCAAATAAAAGGAGCCCAAAATTTTAGCACTTATTATCTCTTAGGTTATGCTTTAATTTTCCCTTAAAAAAACAAAAAAAAAATGTGTATGATTTTACATATTTGCATGTTATATCAGAGCGATTATTGATGATTTTTACTATTTCGGTTCAAATTTATTGTCATTGCATTTTCTAATTTCTGCCTATGTTGAGTGACGGGAACCTTTTGTTTCAGGTTTTGTATTTTCCACATTGCTTTACCAAAATGTCCCTCAGACACCTAATAAGAGGGTTAATATTGTATTGATCAGTTTGTGACATAACCCTCGCCTTTGATACGGGGGGTTACTTAAGTTTGGTTTGTAAAAATTGACAAGCTTCATAATGTGATCAATCTTGACAGAGCTTTGCTTTGATGGAGGGTCCCACTTGATTTGAGCGCCTTTGGTTTAGGTTGAAAAGAAAGGTGACCAGGGGGGACATGTCTGGCTTTTCAATCCCATTTGTGTCTTCTGTGTTATTTTGCCTCTTTAGAAAAATGAAGCAATGATTGGTTTTTAGGGGTCCTTCAATTTTGGTAGAGCACAGATAAAAACAATAGGTATTTTATATTATGTGCTAATTTATCCAAATGAGAAAGATGGTTGTTTGGTTTGGGAAAAGTTACTGTTACTGTTACTGCTAGCCTCCACAAAGAGTGCTAGATCAACATCCTCCTTGCAATATATGTCGTCTTTATATTTTTCTTTATCAAAATTTTAAGTTTTGTAACTTTTGTTGGTTGAGATATGCTTTATTCATACTGTGCTATGACTCTGAGTTGTTAGCAACAGTTTATTAGTGTATTATAGTTTTGGTTTCTCTTATGTTGGATTTTTTGTTAATTTCTACATCATTACAATATTTTGGTATGTTTCATGTAGTTTTCCACCTTGCATGGGTCCAAACAGATAGAAAGTCCAGGGGACTTGGTGACCTGAAGTATCAATTGATCTCTGATATGACCAAATCAATTTTGAAATATTTTGATGTGCTGATTCCAGATCAGGTATATGCTGTAGTTTTTCATCTTAGAGCAGCAAAGTTTATTGATGACTTAACGACTACATTTGTAGTAATTAATTAAAATGTGGGCTTGCTAAGCTAGATCTTTTGCTAATTATTTCTGTTCTGATATACCAGCCTGTTGTATCTGTCAATTATGTCTGATGATTGCATATTCTCTTTAATGCTTGTCAGCTATAAAGTTTCATGATGTTGGTTTCGGTCTATATGAATAAGTTATTGATCGGAATGAAAATGCATAAGCATGCAAAAAAGGACTATTAATGTTGATCATCAAATTTCACATAAGTCTGCTCGGTATGAGCATATTATCTCCATCAAAAGAAGCTTGATAGGTGATTCAAAATAGTTTCAGCTAGATAGAGTAGGCATACAATGGAAAAACAATTAATGAATGCACTCGACACATGATGGCTGACCTATAAAGGCCAATTCATTAAAAACTGCAATGTAAAAAGGACACACGCAATTCCACCAGCAGAAAGTAGAAGTTGACGATCATGTTAATCCTTTGTATCTTAAAATGAAATCTAATTAATTTGTCACATATCTTCCATGTCAAACCAGGTATGTCTTTGTGAGAATTTTGTTTCTTTATATTTTTGCAAACATTTGAAGAACTCTGCTAGGACCCTTGTAAAGTAGAACTCACAAAGCTTTGTTTGCTCCATGGATTTAGTGAGGGAAAGGAAAAAAGAAAACATTGAGGAAAACACTTTTCTTTGTTTGGTTAATTAGGAAAACATGAAGAAAAAGAAAAGTGGGATGAAAATAAAAAAAAAATTCTGTATTTTGTATCCTTCATTTTATCACAGGTTTCTATTAATTTTTGAATAATGTCAATTTCTAATGTTATTTAAGCATGGAGGAAACTATAGAAGAACACCATGGAAATAGTATTCCATCTCGTTTTATTCCCCTTTTCTTTTCCGACTCTTAAATCCATGAAGCAAACAGAGCCTAACTGTGTTACTGAAGGAAATTAACCAATGAGGTAAACAAAATCTTTTGTTGGGTACCTTCCACGTTCCATTTGATAGAACTTCGGTAGCTTTTTCTTTTCAATCACTTTTTAGTGACTTGGATAGTTGAGTATTACATTAACATACTCCCAGATAGAATGATGTAGCTATTGTTTTTTAGTTTTTCCATTTACTTTTCTCCTTTGATATCTATGCATTTGGTGTCGCTATTAATAGCCATCTTCTTGTCTCTGTTTGGTATTTAAATTTTAGGGATTTGCATTGAGGATGCTTTTCATTATCGACAAGGAAGGAATTAGTCAGCACTCTACCATTAGCAATCTCACAATCGGTCGGAGTATCGATGAGACAATGAGAACGCTTCAGGTATTGTATATCCAGTTACCAAGGAACCTATCTATGAAATTTTCTTATCCAGAATATTACCCATTTTAGTATCTTTGACATGGAGTAAATAATGTCGTTTTTGGTACACAAAGTGCCTTTTTGTCTTGGTAGAGCATCTCCAACTTTCTCTAAGTATATAATAATGATAAAAATGCAAGGTTTATAATAATTTGTGCATCTATGTAGACACTAGTGTGAGTATATGTTCGTAGAGAGACAAAGAGAAAAAGAAGTGTTTTCTTCCCATATTTCATCAAACCAAGAATTGAACATTCCTCGTTTGAAGGGATGAAAAAGGTCTTTGAAACCTCAATACTAAGAGAGAGAGAGAGAGAGAGAGAGAGAGAGAGAGAGAGAGAGGGAGATCCTTCATGTTTGTTTCCACCTCTCATGTAACTAGAATTATTCTTGTCCCCATAGATTGTGCCGGTTAATAAATTAAAAAAATAGCTTCTACATGCATGTATTTTGCACAATTTCATAATTTGTAGTAAGACCTTGTGAACATATAACATTATCAAATTTCATCTAAAATATACTATCTTTTTTGTATAGGTTAAACTAAAGGCTTCTACCATTACAGGTCTGGAGAGTGTTAGATGTATGCATTATTAGATAATTTCGAATTCCAAATGCATGATACCTAGAATACAACGAAATAACTTTACCTTTGCGCCAAGACATGTACTCAAAAATTTAGTTTGTCCAGTATTATTAAAATTTTACATGGAGTGATGATCAGTTTAGTGATATCTCGAAAATATGGATTGGAGTAACAAAAGTTGGAATTGACTTATAAGACTTGGAGCATTGCAAAAGGTACCAGAATAGACTTAAGTTCAATAATCAAGTTACATTACGAAATTTTGTATTAAAGGAAATACTATGACTTCAACTTATAGTTATCTTTGCCTATCGGTTTCTTTGTCCTATTAACTAGTGCTATCTAATGCCTATTCTGTTTTGTTTTGGATACTTATCAGTTGGCTTAAGAGAATTAAATTCATCAAATGGAATGATCATCATTTTGCTACCATTGAACATATAAAGACTTCTAAAATGAGTTCCACTCCCAACTCAATGCCATTGACTTCTCATTTAATCAACTAAAAATGACTTTTATGACATAATGACCCAAAAAATGTAGAAGTCATACATATCGGAGGCACGAAGCATGGCAGGTCACCTATGTAAGAACAAGGGGGTGGAGTCGAACACTCTACCTAAAAAGTAGAAGGAATTGAAAGTGGAAACTTTAAGTTAATAAGTGAAAGACAAGCAATACACTATCAAGAAGGAGTATCTGTTTTTAAGAAATTACCTCAACTTGGTTCTGTAGGAACTGAGCATAATTTACTATCATTTCCAGTATGAGAGCCTTTCCAACTACAAGCCTCCAGGGACTAAACATAGTTTACTTGCCCCTTTAGAGATGACATAGAGAGAGTGTGTGTGCTAGGCTTAACATAGTGGAGTTGGATATAAGAGAGAGAGAGAGAGAGAGAGAGAGAGAGAGAGAGAGAGTGTGTGTGTGTGTGTGTGTGCTAGGCTTATGGCATTTTTGGATGTGAGAGAGAGAGACAGAGAGAGAAAGAGAGAGTGTGTGTGTGTGGGGGGGGGGGGGGGGGGGGGTTGGGGTAGGCTTTTAATATAAGAGTCATTTTAACTACACACTTTTCAAGATCTCCGATAAGTATATAAAACTCTCTCAGTTTTCAATGTTATTTAACTACGGACTTTTTTCAAGTTCTTCCATTATTATATAAAACTCTCTCACTTTTCATTTGATGTGACACTAGAATTTTGAAGTCAAAAGAAAGGCAATTAATAAAAAGTTAAAAAATTCACAGAATGATAAAAGGTCCTCTAGATTCATCCTTGAGACTCTGTATGTAGTTTTACTTGCCCCTTTAGAGGTGACATAGAGAGAGAGTGTGTACTAGGCTTAACATAGCAGAGTTGGATATAAGAGAGAGAGAGAGAGAGAGAGAGAGAGAGAGAGAGATGTTTATGGCATTTTTGGATGTGAGAGAGAGTGAGAGAGAGAGAGTGTGTGTGTGTGTGTGTGTGTGTGTGTGTGTGTGTGTGGTAGGCTTTTGATATAAGAGTCGTTTTTAACTACACACTTTTCAAGTTCTCCAATAATTATATAAAACTCTCTCAGTTTTCAATGTTATTAACTACGCACTTTTCAACTTTGACTTCCAATACAATGAACAAAGGCTAACTTGATATTGACCTACTTTGTTAAGGATGAAGAAGACAAATCATTTAAGGACGAAGTCATCTCAAGACTTAACAATTTTGAGGGTGTATGATGTCTTTTATTACCAAATTTTCAAATGTGAGTACCCTTCCAGTGGTGACTACTCCTTCAAGTGATATTACATCTAATTCAGTTAATCGTCCTATTCATTTAGGTCAAAACTTGAATTACGTTTTTGCCGCGATGGAA
The DNA here is from genome assembly GCA_033977485.1 of Hydrangea macrophylla. Lineage (NCBI taxonomy): Eukaryota > Viridiplantae > Streptophyta > Magnoliopsida > Cornales > Hydrangeaceae > Hydrangea > Hydrangea macrophylla. The sequence continues at coordinate 41,202,331 of CM066990.1, forward strand.
AATCAAAATTCTCTTCAGTCTATGCCGACTCCCACCGACAAACTCCCGGTTATCTTACTTGATAAATTTGGGAAAGAATTAGCAAAGGGGTATGTTGTAACGAATGCTAGTGAAAAAACATGTCACTTCAAAACCGTTGGTATTGACGAAAAAAAAGTTTATATCGAGGAAGTGATTGATCCCAATGCTCATTTGTTCGACCCTCCTCAAGGTGGCTTCGATACTTTGGGAGGCTTTCTTTAAGGTGGATATGTGATTTGGCTTGAGGGTGGGTTAAAGTATATTTGACTTCGATTTACTTTTTTCTGTAACTCTTTAAATTTCAGACATGATTTGTTATAGTTAGTTTAAGTTTGATTGGATAAACTCTTTACTTGTTATAGTATGGATTATGGATTATGTTTGTTTTGTGTGGTATGGATTATGTAGTATGGATTATGGATTATGATTATTGTGTTTGGTATGAATTATGTATTATGGATTATGGATTATTTTTATTGTGTTTGGTATGGATTATGTATTATAGATTATATTTATTATTATTTATTTATTTATTTTTTCATTTATTTTTTTTGTGTTTCATATGGATTATAATGCTTGTTAATCAAGTGGAAAAAAAATTTGGGAAACATTTCAAATAAGTAATTTTTTTATTTGTAATTAAAATTTGTAACGAGAATATCCATTACAAAATCCGTTACTAATTTTATGCATTTTGGAAATTAGTAACAGATATAACCGTTACTAATTCTTTACAAACCATTAGTTTTATTTTTAACAAATAATAAAAAAATAAGTTGCATATTTATCCGTTACTAAACTAATTTGTAACGGGTATGTCTGTTGCAAATATTGTATTAGTAACGGGAATATCCGTTACAAATATCCGTTACTAATTAGCAACGGATATAGCTGTTACAAAAATCCATTACAAATTTACAACACCAAAGTTGTAATAGGTATATCCGTTACAAAAAATTTTTGTAATAGATTTTTCTGTTACAAATCGGACCACATGGTGTAATGTAGGTTCACTCAGTGCACTAATATATTGTCTTATATGTATATATATATATATATATACGACGGTAAAAAAGTCACAAAAAGGTAACCAAATAGTATGAAAAAATAGAATTATGGATTGATTTTAAACAACTACATGATAGTTAGGACCTATTAGCATACTAGTGAAAAAATAGACCTAATCCAAAAAAGATTGGTAGGGAGAGATTTTCAGGTAGATTTCTATTAAATTTATACTCCAAGTTTAGTTTCCAATATATGTGATAGTGACACAAAATTCAAAATTCACTTACAGTAAACCACCTAATCTTCATTCGAAGTCTTTCTCTGCTATCACACTGCTACTTATTTTGTGAATCAATACAAACTATTAACATTACTCTTTAAAAAATTTAGGGTTAATTATACAAATTCTTTTGAAGATTGCCTTAATTACATAGACCTCCTTCCTTACTAACATTTGTGTAACGTCTTTGAGGGAATGAATGAAAGTACCAAAATTGTCCCTACATTAAACAATAGTAGGCAATTTTTAAGTAAAAATTACACAAACCTCCCCTAAGTTATGGTCTAATTACACGGATCTCCCTCATAGTTTGAAAAATTACTCGGATCGATCTTCTTTATCACCCACGAAACCCAAACTAGATTTACAATGTCTGCAAATGTATTATTATACCCACAAATAAAATTTACTTTTGAAATAAGGAAGGGTATGGGAAATTTTGTTTTCATAGAAAATTGAATGGAATGTGAAGTAAAGAGATTGTTTGTCAAATTGTGTTTGGTGGAGAGTGGAGATAGAAAGAAAAACAAGAGAGATGAATTTAAATTTTGAAAAGATTAATTTTGTTGAGAGACGAGTAAGGAAGGAAAAAAAAAATACTTTGATGTTGTTTGGTTCACAAGTTTAGAGAAAAAGAACGAGAGGAAAAAAGAATAGGAAAAATAGGAAAAAAAAATTCTTAGTACTTTCATTCACAGTGAGATAATATTGAATTTGAAAGTTTTAAAAAAAATTATCGTAATATTTACGGAATTGGCATGATTCTCATAATATTTACACATCTAAACTTGAAAATATTTATGCCTAAAATGGATTTTATTCATTTTAATTGGGGGCATTTTTGTCTATTCACTCATTCGGTATTATTTAGCAAACATTTTCCGTCACAAGTTACGTAGGTCCACTAACCGAGGGGAGGCCCGAGTAACGCAAACCCAAAGATCAAGGGAGGTTTGTATAATTTTTCAATATACGAGGAAAGCCAGTGTAGAGCTTTGGGGTTGGGTTGGGTTGAGGCTGGGGTGTGCGTGTGTGTGTATCCAGTTTCGATCCAAGTAAGTATAAAGAAAAAAAATTTGTTTGGTTACCATAAAGAAAAGAGCTAGGGGTACGTATGAGCAACGACTTAGCCGAGTTGGTAAAAAACCTCTTCATACTAAGCTCATAACAGGGTTCGAATCTTACTCCCCTCCCCCGGATCCTGTCATTTATGTCCTCACACGAGATCACTACACCAAATGATATTTTAAAAAAAGGGAACAACCTTAGGTTTGCTCACCCAATCACCCCAATTGTGTGAGCATGTGCCACCTAACACTATAACTTTTGTTTATCCCCATTTTACTTATGAAAAGTGGTTGATCCCAAATGAGTTAGCAAAAATGCTCTTGTCTAATACTCAACCTATACAATGGAGGATCTAAGATCCAGTTCGGCACCAAACGAGCTATTATAACTTTTTCACCCTTATAGTATTTGGGATGGACCAAAACCTTTGTATTAAAGATGCTCTTCACAATATGGTCTGGTGGAGTAATGATATGTTTCTTAAATTTGAGATTTAAATTTGATTTTTAAATGTATTAGTAATTGTACATAGAGTAATGATACACTCACTCTCTCAAACACACCTTCAATCATATTCAGCACATTCTAACCATTGATTGCCCTTAATTCTGGTGGGTTCCACATAAATTCCACATAAGACCCACTAGAATCAAAGGGACATAATTTGCTGAATGTAGTTGAGGGAGTGGGTTTATCATTATTGTTGTACATATGCTGTGACAACTATCAATAATACCACATACTGAAGGGGCTTTGGCTGCTTAAGCAAGGGTCTCAAGTTTGAGTCCTTGTGTATGCAAAAAACTATCTTGGGAGAGGTCCCTACTTCGGAGTCCGAAGGATTAGTCCTGGACGAAAGGCCTGGAGATACCTTAGGAAACCAAAAAAAAAAAATACTACTCCCTCCATCGCTTTTTTTGAGTCCACATTTGGGAACTCAATTTATTAAGGGGACAAGAAAAATCTACACCTACTTTTCACAATTGCCCCTAATCATTACAATAACTTTTTAGTTTTGTCTTGGTGTAAATTTTAAGGAAGGGTAGTTTTGGAAAATAAGTAAAAATTATATACCAATTTAGAAAAATAGAGACTAATTTTGAAATATTTCAAAATAAAATATAGGACTAAAAAAAAGGGTCGAGGGAGTACCGAATACTATTATTGTATGTGATGCATCATGCAAATGAAACAACTGACAAAAGGCCATGAGCTGGAGCGTGGTGAGAAAGCGCGTGCGTAATGAGGAGTGAGGGTTGTCGAAATGAGAGGACGCAGTACCCCGCAAATCGTGCGCCCGTTCTTTTCTTTATGACAAACGATGCACCGACTCACTGCCACGGCACGTGATCACGTGACTCCTTAATCTATATATTCTCTCACCTTTGTTAAATTATCTGAAATATTGCGCCTGCTTCACTATTTATTTATCTTTTGATTTGGGCACTCTTTTTACAAGCACACATCTGTTTTCCTTTTTTCCTATCCATTTATAGGGTAAATACAATTTATATTATTGTATTTTCTCACCTGTGTTAGTTGGCCTTTATAATTTAGAAAGTGCCACTTTAATCTTTGTAGTTTTATAAATGTGTCAAATAAGTCCAATAAGACCTTTAGTGACGAATAATTTTGTCACTGAAAGTTAAAAATTTTGTCACAAAAAGTATTTGAAGGACTAAAATAACGCACTTTCTAAAATGACACTACATTGATTAAGATGACACTTTTTAAACTACAGGGACTAAAATGACACAAAGAGCAAACTATATTGACTAAAATGACACTTTCTAAACTACAAGGACTAAAATAACACAAAGAGCAAATTAGGAAGGTAGGTAAGCCCCATTTATATAAGAGTAATGTTTGGGGTACGAACAAATCTCACAAACAAATTCATAAACACAACAATGTGTCTATATCTCTTTTGGTGGATTCCACTAATACTATGGGATCCACTGATACTATGGAGTCTACAGAGGAGAGAGATACACATTATGATATTTGTAGATTGTATTTGTAAAATTTATTTGTACCCAAAGACTTACTCTTTATATAGGTACTGTGGCATTCCATTTCAATGAACACTTCGCATCCACACACATTTAAAAGGAAAGAAAGGGGCTTAATTACAATATTCACCTTTGAATTGATCTTTGTCTCATTTTAGTTCCTATAATTTTAATTGATTGAATTAAGTTCTTTAAATTTTAAAAAAGAAGCAATGTGATTTCGAGATCTCATTTTATGAGAAAATTAACAGATGTGTACATTGAAAAGCGAACAGAGAGATCAGTGGTGTGTTCCATAATATGAACAAAGTTGGAAAACGCTTCTTTTTTTTTTCGGAAAATAAAGTTGGTTTCACAAAGAAAGGGATGATTGGTTATTTATTTATTTTTTGAGAGCGTATTTGCTAATTTAGGCCTCCATTAAGTGACATGTATCTCATTTATTCACTTCTATGTTGCCCATATATTATAAATATAATTACTAAAATGAGAAATATTTCACCTAATGGAGGTCTGAGTGAGTAATGAGCAAATAAAAATACTCTCCAGTTTTTTTTTGGCTGATCAATAAGTTCATCCGTTTATTAGCAATGAAGGGAGGCCAAGAAGATGAGAAAAGGAGTGCCCAAATCACTAGGATTTTGTCATTACGGCCGTACAGAATTAATATGATTACCCATAAGTTAATCCCATCTTTAAATAGATACTAGCATTAAGAAAATAAAAATGATAGGGATACACACCAAGCGACACACTAAACGACACATCAGCTTTAAATGTATGTACCATGTACTGTGTAAGTGATGACAGAAACGTATAAAAAATTCAAATAACATAAAATATATGTATTTAAAATACAGTGTATCATTTGATGTGTCTTTAATATGTATCCCTATCATTGATGTAAGGAAAAACCCAAAAGTTAGAGTTCTTACAACTGAAAGTATGTGATATAATAATCTTTAAAATATTAATGCAAATCTAACCCTCAGAATATTTCTTCACACTTTTGAGTCTTTGACCAGTAAAGATTCCGTGCCACACAAAATCTCCCATAGGGCATTTTCAATGGAGTATAAGCTTATGGGATAAAACTAAGTTAAATTCATACAATGGTGTAATTAGACATAGGCAATGCTGGCTGAAACAATGTCGTTTGATCTAAATTTTTTTTTAAATCATTCTTTGCCTAAAGCAATAAAATAAAAATAAAAATAAAAATAAAAATAAAATAAATTTTCAACCGGCTCACTATTAGTTGGCTAGTAGTGGCCGGCAAAGGTTCAGCCGACTGGAGAGGTAGCCAGCTGGCAGAGGGAAAGCCGTTTGAGCAGTAGCCGGCTGAGTGTTGACCAGCTACTCTGTAGGGTAAAAAATTTAATTGAATTGTAAACTTAAGTTCCACTACCATACAGCTAAGTTAAGTTACCCTATAGTTACACCATTGAGTTTTTCGCAAAAACTAACTTAACTTACCCTACCACTTATACCATTGAAGATGCTCTTAGTTACCCTTCTTCTTTATAGGTAAATGTTATGGAACAATCATAATGAACACAATTGGTGTTTGACCTCCCCTCCAAAAAAAAAAAAAGAAAAAAACACAATGGGTGTTAATTTGGAAAGTTAACAGAGAATTGCAAATAAATTTTTATCCATAGAAAGAATAAAATTGCTCTTGAAAACAAATATACGTGTGTTAATAAAAGAGTGCATTTTTGCTTATTAATTTTGCTCATTCATTACCAACACTTTTAAAAGAAAAACATTCGGAAACCATTTTTATTGCTCACACAATTACTTTGATCTAAAACAGAGCACTTGTTCATCTTTTTCAAATTTTCAATTTAGTGGCTCAATCTTTTCTCACAAATACCTACAAATGACTACTTTTACAGCATCTCTACCTGATACTTCAAATCCTACATTGCCATCTTAATTCATGAATTGGATGTAGTTCTTTGTCCAACAAATGCTTCAAATGCCTATGTGGCATATGGCACACAAAGTAATATGTCAAATTTGACATATCAAAAGTGATATGCCAAACGAGTTTATTTCATTATTTTAATGCATGGGTTTCATGCATGTCAAATGATAATATTGATCATAAAAGAGGTCAAGAATTTTAAAAGACCAAATATGAATAAATTAATAAATATGGCATATAGGGTGGAGTTGTTATATATGGATGTGTCTAGGAGTGAAAACAGTTTGATTCGGTCAATTTTAAGTCAAATTGATCGAATGTGATTTGGTTCAGTTCGATTCAATTTAGTGTAAAATGTCAATTCAATTCAATTTTTACGCTGCATGAATTTTTTTGAAAATCAACCGAACCGGACCGAACCAATCAATTCATTCGATCCAGTTTATATAACAACAAAACTTGAGGCAGTAACCCATAGACTAATATTACCCTATAAATTAATAAACATAAAAAACAACAGTTGGGCTTCTACTAGAGTCAATAATGAGATAATGCTTTGTTATCACAAGAGTAACTTTGTAGTGTTCATATTTTTTGTGTCCACAATTTGTCAACATCAGAGCTTTCTTGTGATCCTCCGCATCAACAAATTCAAGGATGATAAAGGTTTTGCTTAGCCGTAACAACTAACAACTGTTTAACACCATAGAGGGATTGGGTTTACCAAAAGATTTCTCACTAGTAGAGTTTTTGTATTTTTCCATCACTAATCAACCCTAGTAGAGTGAATTTTTGAACTTGCATCTAAAATGGTGGATGATATGACATTCATTTGAGTCAAGGAAAGAAAAAGGTAAATTCATAAATTTACAAGCTCATTAATTTCACACTAATTTTCCCTGTTACAATTGATTGGGCGGGTTGACATATTCTACAAGGTTGGGCAAATATCAGAGATGCACGGATAAATGACAACTTAAGGGCTCGCATGGATGTTGTAGTTTTTTTATTTTCAATTTTTATTTTTATTTTTTGTATTGATCACAGTCAACTCTCAATACAAAAAATGAAAACAAAAATTGAAAATAAAAAACTACAACGTTACCATGCGTGACCTTAGCTTTTTATTTTGAGAAAATAATTGATAAGAAGTCTATGATACAAATGGTTTCAATGTATGAATACTCATAATGGTCATGGGTCTTTCTATGATCCAACAAAACATAGGCAGTATATGTTACTGCACATCAGTGATTTGTTACTCTCCAATGCACCGATTGTTATTACCAACAATAATGATACGCACACAACGAATTATACAAATATACAGTACATGGTTGGACCTTGTACTGAAAAATCTGTACACACAAAAAGGTGTGTGTAGGCTTTCAATATAAGGTCCAATCATGTGCTACACGTTTGTGCAATTCGTTGTGTGCCTATCATTACTCTATTACCAAATAGTATCTTAAAAAAAATTACCAATAAATGACACTTTCTTACTACCATATGGCACACCCAAACAAAGTTACGATTGTGTGGCATCAAAATTTTACAAGTGATACATTGTTATTTGTTACCATCAATTGATACCTACAAAATCGGTGTATGAAACACAAGGATATGTTTGTCGATTATTCTATGGCCAATTGTAAATGTTAGAACTGAGATAATATTAATAAATTAAAAAAAATAAAAAAAATTTGATAGAAATATTGAAGTTTTTGTTATCTATAAGAGCATCAACAATAATGTAGTGAAATTTAGGCTAAGTTATGTTATAGATCGCCCGCATTTGTGTAGTGGGAGATGCGACCAAGTGAGTACTGGTTGAAAACGAAACGACAAGTGGTAGTTGTTCGAGGCGAAACGACTGAGGCTAAGTTGTTTGTGAACCAAACAATCACCACCTCTTCTTATGAGAGTTATATATTGATTGGAGAGAAGTTATCTCAAACAGCTATTACTATGCCGTTTGGACACCAACCGGTCGAGTGTTAGCTGTTTGGTTCCAAATGGCTTTCTTTGGCCATTTCGTCACAGAAAGGATCTCTTTTTGTCATTTCATTGTACAATAGTCGAACTTAAACTTACACTAAAATTAAGTTTTCTTCTCCAAAGATCTTTTAAGTTTGTGTATAACCAATACCACTGTGACCCTTCAAAACTTAAGTCATCTTAGGTTGTAGTACCCAAGAACACCACCAGTATTCAATCCCTATTTATTGTTAAGTAGAAAAAAAAAAGTTTGAGTTCTTAATTTTTAAAAGTATAATTGCACAGGTGAAGGTCACACCCAAAAGGTCACAGTCATGACAATCTCTCGATCCAAGTATACTTGTAGAATACTTGGTATGCTTACGTGATACTCTGTTGTCGATAAATCGCAACCAAACTTAACCTTGCAACTGAACCGAAATTCCCAACCCTACTACTAAACCGAAATTCCTACCAGAAACAATGGGCAAAATGGTCATTTGATTCTAAGGCCCCCGCTACCCTTTTTCGTCTCTCTTCCTCACTGTGTGTGCTTTGTGAGACGAAGATATATAAAGCCGTCCCTACAGTTTTTCCATGGTAAAATACTTCCCCCCCACTCTCTCTCTCTCTCTCTCTCTAACTTTTTACCTTCTCTCTCTATTTACATAATAACCTGATTACTTCGGAGAAAAAAAAGGAATTAGTAAGTAAAGCTAGAGAGGGAGAGAGAGAAGGGGTAACACTAACAAGGGATGAAGAAAGTGTCTTCCTTGTGGTGGTTAAGCATTGGAAGAAGGTTGCTAAAGAAGATTAAAAAAGCTCTGTCATAAAACTAGTGTCCCAGAAGAGAGATAAAAGGGGTTTAATTGTTGAAGTCAGAGAGGGGGAAAAAAAAAGGAGGAGAGAGAGAGAGAGAGATGGTGGGCTCAGGAGCATCAGATAGGAGCAAAGAAGCAGTTGGGATGATGGCCCTTCATGATGCCCTCAGAGGCGTCTGTCTCAACTCAGACTGGACTTACTCAGTCTTCTGGACAATCCGTCCCCGCCCGTATCTCTCTCTCTCTCTCTCTCTCTCTCTCTCTAAACTCACATAAGACAAAATTCATATCGCTTGTTCATTTATAATGTTTCCTTAACTGGGTCCCTGCCATTTTTGCAGGAGAATTAGAGGTGGTAATGGTTGCAAAGTTGGAGACGACAATGGTAGCTTGTGAGTTAACTTAGTTCTTCTCTACTTGATTTTCTTGCAAAAACAGAGGAAATATGGAGAAAATTGGACAAATGAGAGATGGGATTTTTGTAATTATTGATTTTACCACTTGTAATGAGAGATGGGTACTTTTTTTATTTTATTTATTTATTTTTTATTTTGTGATTTCTGTGCTGGGTAATTTCTTGAATTGGATTTTTTGTGTGTAATTTTTGCAGGATGTTGATGTGGGAAGATGGGTTTTGCAGAGGAAGAGTTGCAGAGAGTTTGGAAGAGATTGATGGTGAAGATCCTGTTAGAAAAGCTTTCAGCAAAATGTCAATTCAATTATATAACTATGGAGAAGGGTGGGTACTGGGTAGGTGGTTTTAGGTTGATTTTGTAATCTCTCTCTCTCTCTCTCTCTCTCTCTCTCTCTCTCTCTCTCTCTCTCTCTCTCTCTCTCTCTCACACACACACACACACACACACACATATACACACATTGAATGTGAACACTTTTAGGAGAATAAAAATTGGAAATGAAAGAAGAAAAGAAAATCTGATGTTTGTGTTCCAGAATGATTGAGTATGTTGGTTTGATTTGAACAGGTTAATGGGAAAAGTTGCTTCTGATAAGTGTCATAAATGGGTATTCAAAGAGCCTTCAGAGTGTGAACCAAACATCTCCAACTACTGGCAAAGTTCTTTTGATGCTGTATGTACTATAAACAACTCCAAAACAAACCTTTTGTTCTTCAAATAGTTTTCAATTTCAACAATAAAATATACTACTAGTTTGTTTGTGGAGGTAACATAATATTATGGGAAAATGAACTTTTAGTCATTGTTCTGATTAATTTGTAAACATTTGAGTATTTATTTATTTATTTATTATTATTATTATTATTTTCCTTTTCTGTTTTCTGTCAATAATTGCAGCTTCCCTCTGAATGGACTGATCAGTTCGAGTCAGGCATTCAGGTCAGCATATAAGTTATGTACTCCATCAGTTTAAGGGAGTGTTGTTTGTCAAGTGATTTTAGTAACTTTATTTAATATGTCTGTATTTACCAGACTATAGCTGTAATTCAAGCTGGCCATGGCCTCCTTCAACTTGGTTCCTGCAAGATTGTGAGTTCACATTGCCATTGTTTTTCTGTAATTTAGTATCTGCTGCCAGATTTTTTTTAAGTATTCTTTTCTAAGGCCTGTTTGGTGGCTTCGGTGCATGGATTTAGTTAGGAAAAGGAAAAGAAAACACAGAAAAAAACCTTATTTGTTCGTTTGGTTAGGAAGGAAAAAAAGACAATAAAAAAAAAAAGAAAAAAGAAAGAAAAAGAAACGAAAATAGGATGAAATAAATTTTAAGTGTTCAATAATGTGAGTCACTAGTTCCAATTATATTTTATAAAATTTTAGTTTCTAATTAAATTTTTTTTATTTTTTATTTTTTAAAATAAGGAGAAAACACGAGTAAAAACCTTGGAGATTTCCTTCTGGTTTTTCTACCATTTTCCTTTGATTTTGTAAATCCACAAATCAATGGAGTCTAAAAATAATTTGTGCACACTCACGCACAACACTGATACTAATGAGCTACTCATTTGAATTCTTTAATCACATTGAGAAACAATTTATATATCTATCCTCCTCAGATACCAGAAGACCTTCACTTTGTGCTGAGAATGAGACATACCTTTGAATCTCTTGGCTACCAATCTGGATTTTACCTATCCCAACTTTTCTCTTCAACCAGAAACAATTCATCTTCTCCCTCCCTTCCTTCAAAGCAACCTTCAATGCTTGCCCGCCCTCCTCCTCCGATTTTCAATTGGGGCCCACGGCCAATTCCATCTCCAACCTTTCAAAACTCTGCTAGAATGGGATTCCCTCATACCAAAGACGAAACCCATATGTTTCTTCTTCCTCATTCGTCCGAAACCCGAATGGAAGATATGATTGGAGATCATGAAAACGATATCAAGTGGCCTAATGGGTTGACCTTCTTCAATGCTCTCACCGGACGAGCCGATGATTCCAAGCTTTTGTTCAACCCGGACGGACTAGGAAACAAGCAAGACGATACTAATAATCCGAGTACGGATGCTTCGAATATGCATAACGGTGGTGGTGGTGCGAATCCCAACGAGTTCTTGAGCTTGGACAGCCACCATGAGAGCACGAGGAAGATGGAAAACAAGTTTAAGAGGAGCTTTACATTGCCTGCACGAATGGTTTCATCATCTTCATCAACTTCGCTCGATCATCACGGGCACAATCCAGTGGAATATAATAGAAATCCAGAAGGGGGAATGTACTCTGATGTGATGGAGACCTTCCTAGAGTGATTTTAGGAGATCGAAATAAAGGGTGAGAAGTTGTATGTAGGAAAAGCTTTTACTCTCTTTTGCTGCTCACAGTCCTGTGCTTTGTTTTAGCTCTGTTTCACGTGTTATGTTTCTTTGTTCCTTTTATTGAACTTTTAACCATCATCAGTTTTAGTTTATGCAAACACGAAAAACTTTCCTTGAGATATTTTCTTCGATACTGTGGTGGTTTTTGAACCTAAGAATCAGTACTTGCTTGTTTTTTGAGGTTCAACCCAGATGAGCAAGTGTGGATTGCGCTGCCAAAGCTTGGTTTAGGTGATTAAGTTGGTAGGGATGTATTGTAGTAGTTTTTTTTGGCATATAATTTACGTCTTTTGTCGTGACTGATTGCAGTTTCTCGTGAGGTTGCTGAGTCGAATTCGTTGAGGCCATTGAGACAATTAGTCTCGTGATGGGGCTCGGAGAACTACTTGCCTAATTTATAAGAGGAAAATGCTTAACTACACCAGATTTAAATGCCTATATTGTTTACCTGCTTATTTGTCAATGATAGTTTTGAAATAAAATATAATTTTAAGTTCTTTTGTTTTCAAACTAAAGAAGGGTTTTAGTTATCCATATCAGCATAGTCTTTTAAGGCGTCTTTTTTTAAATGTAGCTAGCATTCCTGTTTATGAAACCAGACATTCCACGACGAAAAATTTGCAGTCTGAGAAAACTATCTGCATAATTAATTATACTCCGTAGTTGATAAAATCGGTGTGTTCTATTTTTATACCAAAAACAAAAAAACATAAAAAAGGGGAAGAAAAAAAAAGTCTTGTGAACACACTATAGTGCTCACTTAGTCTACTGGTGTTTAGATGCAAATAAAATACTTGGGTCCAACTAATTTGCACTCAATCAGGGGGAAACAAAGCAATGGACAAATTGGCATTTTGTCTTAATTCAAGTATCATCATTAAGGAAAACAAGTCAATTGTCAACAATTTGTAGAGCTGTTAAAGCAGACATGACTCAGCAAGCCTTCTATATTTTAGTATTTGATTCTCATGTTGTATGTGCTTTTCCAGCTCTATTTCAATGCTATTTTTTTTTTTTTTTTTTTTTTAAAGGGTCCTTTTCTTGCATTTAGATAGAAGCAGAAGCATGTTTACAAGAGCACGAGAAAGAATAAGAAAAATACATTACAATCTCTAATATGGACAAGTTTCTGCAATAGCGTGCGCTGAGATTTTGAAGTGGTCCATAAAATTAATCCAAACAAGCCAATACATATGCTTTGTGTGAGAAACACGTTTGAGACCACACGTGCATTTGAAAATTGATTCTAAAAATGTCGTAGATCAAATAATAGCACTTCCAAAAACAAACCAAGATTATGTCTGTAAAAAAAAAAAAAAAGAAATCTAGGTGAAACCCCGAATCCACACCCTGTTTCAGAAATTACACTGACTCCATGTTTGGTTCCACAACATCATCAATTGTGGATGTTTTCATGGCATGACATTCCTTGCAAGCCGTGAAAAACCACCGGAAAAATCTCCGGCCAAACCACGACGTTCTGCCAGTTTTATCTCTACGTTGATTCTCAATTCTCTTCTCTTCATGAACAGCTTTTTGAGCTTTCTTTTGATTCAAAACTTTGTTTTTGGGATTCTTCAACACCAGCACTGGTGTAATGAACTGCCACCTTTGAGAATACACATTCTGTGGAGCCAAACAAGGCCTATAACTTGCTTGGTACTTTTTGCTTCCATCTTTGCCTTGACTCAATAGTTTCCTCTCACAAGAAGCCTCACTTGTGCTTGTTCTTGCACTGCTGCAGTTACTACTCCAGCTGTTAGTACTGTTACTCCGTGACCACATTAACGAGTCTTTGCTGCCGATACTGCTCGTTCGGCTTGTGGATCGAGGATAGTTAGCACTTAAGGCCGCGTTTGGCTGGAATGGAAAAGAATGCGGTAAAAGCCGGCCATTGGAGAACAAGTGATCGGCAGGGGAGTTTGGTGAGTCAGGCGTGGGACAACCGAACTCGAACTGGGATTCTTGGCCTTGAATTGGGATGATCGGAAACGAAAACTTGTCGCCGGAGCTCTTCTTTCGCCGATGATTTTCCATGGAATTCAGTGTTGCAAAGTCTGTTTCCAAGAATTGAGTATAAGATTAGATATATATAATACCTTGCTCATGTGAACCATATGAGCAAGGTGTATGGATTTCCTTTATTCCTTAAAAGAGGGGCATTGAAAATATGAAATGGGGCCTTTGTTGGCCCATCCTGATAAGCTTGGTGGTCTAAATCATGTACATTTTTCTTTGACAACTCAATCTTTGATTAATTATTATGGTGGATTAATAATAGGCATAGCATGGGTTATTGAAAATGTGGAAAATAACATTTTTCTCACCCTGTAGTTTATTCATTGTGTCATTTTCACTTTAGACTAAAAAACCTCTATATTTCTTGTTGAAATTGCATTTTCATGTTATTAATGCTAAAAGTGAAATTTTTTTTTTTGGGGTGCTGAATGTCAATTTTGACACTATCATACTACGACAAATGGAATTTTTTTTCCCTCTCTCCCATGCTTTCATCAGTAGTACTGTATAACATTATTTCCATTATAATGACAGATGTGGATGACCAGATTTGATTGTAACTTGAATAAAGATTGAGAGAGACTATTTTGTTAAAATTGAATAGATGAATTAAAGTGACACAAAATGAAAATAATTAACAAGGGTATGTTGAAACTTGATATATATTATTAGATTCATTCTCTAATAGCTTAAGTTTTTAGAGTAATTGGTAACTCAACATGGTATCAAGTCGTTGTTTGTGAGAGATCTTGGGTTTGACTCTCTATCATTGCTTTGGTGTACATATATGCATGCACCTTGTTGTTTGTCTCGACTATGATAGAACTTGGATGGAGTTTGACCTATTGGCATTCCACGTGCGAGACGGGATCGCATCTGAGGACATGTTGAAATTTGATATACATTGTTGGACCCATTTTGTAATAGCTTAAACTTTTAGCGTAGTTGGTAACTCAACAGGGTGACAAATATAATTTGTCTGAGAAAATGACTATAAATTAAGGAAAATGCTAAGTGAAACTAAAAAAAAGACCCCTAAATTGTATACCTGCTGATGTGTCAATGGCAATTGTGAAATAAAATCTGATTTTTAAATTCTTTTGTTTTGTAAATAAAGAAGACTTTTAGTAATCTAAGTAAGCAAAATGTCTTTTTTAGGCGTATCTAGTATATACTCATTAATTAGTGTGTTCTTAAACTCAGCCATGTATTTGATTAAAGTCACTCTTCAGTATATGGACAATTGATTTGTTTTGATCTAAGGACTTGTGGGTCATGCATGCACATATGTAAAAGAAACTGCGCAAACTCTTATTATGCTACCACGTTAATTTATATATATCTATATATATAGTATAAGATAACATAAAGAATTAAATTAGACACCCTTTTAAAATAAGTAACAGTTGATAGTCTCTAAACTTTGGCAGATTTTCACTTAATTTAATTGATCTTGCTCAGTCTTTGTCCACCACTTGCTTTAGTTGTCCTTCTTTCCCAGATACACGGCCTCCAAAAACACTTTAACATAAAGCAAAATTGATTGTAATCTAAAGAGAGAGAGAGAGAGAGAGAGAGAGAGAGAGAGCCAAGTGGCCAAGCAACTCAAGTGATAACATATTGGGGTGTTTGGGTGATCACAAGACCAAGCAATGATGGGTTCAACATTGCTTTCTTTGTGTTGTGGAAGCAAAGATAAAGAGGAAGGACTTCTTTTAAGCTAATGAGACCTATTTTAATCCCATTGAACACTTTTGGTCACTCCCAAAAATGGCGACAAAGCAGCTGTTAGGAAATACTTTGTCTCCCATTAGGGTTTGTGTAAAGGAACCCAAAGAGTCCATTTTCATTTCCATGTCATCATGCCTTTGGGACCTTTAGTACCCCATTTATAGCCTCTTTCCTTCTCCAACCAAGCCATTCATTTGTTAAACTTGACTCTTTCTCATAGAGTTGAGACCCTAATTATGGCTATTTTGCAGAACCCAACTCATAAAGTCCTCGTGAGTTGTGGGGAGAGTGGTGGTTGTTCAAGTTGACTCATTAACTATTGGGAGGTTTTATTATAATTTTTTATTTTTATTTTTTATCATGTGTTGTATTGATCTCATATGAGAACATAAGTGTTAGGGCACGGGAGTACAAGGTTCAAACTCTAGTACAAGGCTGACATGATTTTTACCAATTAAGCTAAACCATTACTAGGGATGTTTTTTTTGTTTTTTTGTTTTTTTTTTAATAAATATTGTGAGAGATGTTAAATTTAACCACCAAATCTCTCTTTACATATGTATTTAGTATCACTCTTCGCATTCCTATCTTAGGGTTGAGATCCCAACCAAGCTATTAATTCATTTGTTAAACTTGACTCTTTCTTATAGAGTTGATACCCTAATTATGGCTATGTTGCAAAGAGCATTTTTGCTCATCTATGGTGATATATATCTTATTTTATTTTCATTTTGCCCATGTACTAGCAACATAATTACTAAAATGGGACACGTGTCATCCAGTAAAGGCCTAGGTAAGTAATGGTGGACCAAAAATGGGTGGACAAATATACTCTCATGTTGTAAAACCCAACTCATTAAGTCCTCGTGAGTTGTGTGGATGGGTGATTGTTCAAGTTGACTCATCTACCACTTGGAGTTTTTTTTTTTATTCCGGAGTGTTGGGGATAAATCATGTTTAATCTCTCCACAGGATCTGTAAGAAATCAATGCAAAAACGAAAAGAAAATAAAGAACAATCACACACAAGAACACTAGATTTCTACGTGGTTCGTCTATGCCTATGTCCACACCGTTGCAGAATTGTATTATGCTTTAGAGTTACAAAGAAAGTTGCAATCAATATTTACTGCCTTATAGGAAAGAGTATTTATAGCTTATACAAGTTTTCATACGAAATAGCTTCCTAAACCAAATAGGAAACAGAAAAAACTATTGCCAAATCCCAATCCCAATCCCACTCGCACGGATCCCCTATGAGCAACATTTTAGAATGTCCAAGGAAATCCTCACTCCCAAACTCGCGCTCTTGTCTGCTCGCACGGCCCGCACGTGCAACAACACCATGCACATATCCTTTCCTCATTTGCGAATAGAAGCTCCACCGAAACTATCCTCGAGGTCTTGGGATTAGGCTCTACCATTCCTCTCAATCTCCTACTTGGAGACTAAACACAGTACCATTGTAACACATAACAAACCCTTCTCAAAGCAACAATCACATCCCTCTGCAATGTGTCTTTAAGTTCTACGTTTGAAGACCATCTAAAGTTCCACACAACTTCAGTTTGTCAATGGTCGACACAACCTTTGTCAACATGTCCGCCGGATTCTAACTCCCATTCATCTTCTCAAGTAATAGCACTCTATCATCCAAGAGAGACCGTATAAAATGATACTCAACTGAATATGCTTTGTCCTCGAATGAAAAACTGGATTCTTTGCTAGATGAATAGCACTTTGACTTTCATTGTGCAAAATACTATTGATATGCTCCTTCTCCAATTCCTTCAAGAACCCTTGTAGCTAAATCATCACCTCAACATACTATGCTTTAGTAGTGGAGAGAGCTACGATCTTTTGTAATTGAGATACCCAACTAACAGCTGTACCACCCAAAGTATAAACATATCCCGTTGTACTCTTTTTGGAATCTACATCGCCGGCCAAATCCGTGCCTACAGAATCTTGCAGTATCATATTTTCTGCTTTGAAACAAAGAGCCATCTTCGAAGTACCCCTTAAATACCTGAGAACCCACTTCAGCACCTCCCAATGCTTTTTACCCAGATTACTCATGTACCTACTCATAACTTCCATTGCATGTGTAATGTCTGGACGTGTACATACCATGGCATACATGAGCCTCCCAACTGTCGAAGCGTATGGAACTCTTTCCATATACTTCTGTTCTTCTTTAGTTTCTAGAAATTGCTCATTTGATAGCCTAAAGTGACTAGCCAAAGGAGAACCCATAGATTTTTCATCTTGCATGCTAAACTTGCTAAGCACCCTTTTTATGTACTCTTCTTGTGACATTTTTAAAGTACCCGCTTCTCTGTCCCTGCTAATCCTCATCCCAAGGATCTGTTTAGCTTCACCCAGATATTTGATTACAAAGTGCTCAGACAGCTGACACTTCAAATTATTTATATCTTGAATGCATCCTGCTAGCTGAATATCATCCACATAAAAGAGCAAAATGATGAAATCACTTCCAAACCTCTTCATATAACAATAGTTATCTGCTTGACACCTTTTGTGAAGCCACTTGTACCCATAAAACTGTCAAAATTCTTGTACCACTGTTGATCTGCTTGCTTCAATCCGTACAAACTTTTCACGAGCTTGCAAATCATTTCCTCTCTACCCAGTGCTTCAATCCCTAGTGGTTGCTTTATGTAGATCTCTTCATCTAAATCACCATAGATAAAATTAGTCGTCTTCACATCTAGCTACTCTAGATGTAAGTCTTCTGCTGCCACTATGCTCAACACCACCCTGATTGTAGTTAGTTTCATAACCAGAGAGAAAATCTCAGTATAATCAATACCTTCATTTTGCTGAAACCCCTTTACCACCAATCTCTCCTTATAGTGCTTGCTACCATCATGCTTTTCCTTTAACCTCTAAACCCATTTGTTGTAAAGTGTCACACCCCGGAGTAAGCCAAAAATAGGAAAAATTAAATTTCCTTTATGGGTCCGTAGATACGTGACTGGTTTAAGAATCGCGTGCTTGTCCATACAAGAAAGAACCAAGATAAAAGCAATAAACAATAAGCATGGTGGCTCTAGGCTTACTTAATAATAAACATCAGAGTCTTAAGTTCATTATTACTATATAACTCCATCGATTTATCCCTGAAGAAACCCCAACATAGACCTCATAAGAAAGCCTAGAATTGGGTACTAAGGTCTTACTCAATTCTATCATGCCCCGGAGCAGTAAAAATAGAGAAAAATAAATTTTCTTTTTAGGTCCATAGGGAATGACGGGTGAAGTTACTAATTATCCACACCACACAGTACTAGTCCAAAAGATAAACAGGAAACAGTAAAAAAATTGCATATAATACGATTCTATAAATTACAAACATCAGAGTGGTCCTCAAGATCACAACAAGTCTGGAGATAACATATGCCCAAGCACCCGTTAACTATAAGTTCAACAGAAATAACAGAAATATAAACTAGATATAACTATCTTCAGATCTTCAGCAGTCATAAGGGTAGTCATTGGAGTAACAACCCTCTCCAGCATAACCGGCATCAGCAGGGCCATCCTCCGCATAATCCAACTCCGGGTAGTAGCCCTCATCGTATGTTCCATCACCTGCATTGTTAAGGACAGGGTAGTCTGGACGGGGAATGTCCAGGCAATAACGACTGTCAGCTTACTGAGAGTTGAGTGAATAGAAACTCATAGGGTAATAATGATATAACGTAATAACAAGGTATTGAAGTGTCTAAGATATAGTGTTACAATAATATCTTTATTTGTATTTCTACATCGTTTGCTCAACCTTTATCGTCTTGTTAATAACAACCTCAGCACAATACTGACTCTTGGAGCAGACTTGATTGTAAAACTCCTGGATACACCAATGCTCTATCTACCGCATCACCACAAGTCATAGATACCTTCTACCCCGTAATACCGCAAGTCGTAGAGGTCATCTACCGCGTACACCGCAAGTCGTAGATAATACGTCAGTCCATCCCCCGCTTTTAAGAACATATGCACAATCCACCGCATGTCAGGGATTTAATGCTTCAAGCATCGACACTTCATTTCTATTACCACAACCTACGTCAGATCTATCGCGTACTTATGATCAAGGTTCACCGTAAGTCATTGACACCTTCGTCTGTCTACTGCGTACTTATGATCAAAGTTCACTACATGTCATAGATACTGTATCACCACAGTCATAGACACATACGTCTGTCTACCGCATTTACAAGTTGATCAAGGTTCACTGCATGTTATAGACACCTTCGTCTGTCTACTGCGTGCTTATGATCAACCAATAGGCATCCCCGCTCTCTTCCCAGAACTTATCAAACCTACTTAACGTTATACTACTAACGATTACATGACAGCCCCCTTTGTGGCAAGACTACTTTGGTTAAAATAAATGGATATCGAACTCGTACATGAACTGCATAGTATCTAACATTATAACGTTAATCCATTATTCTTAATCATACTTATCTTTGTTGTCACATTATCCCTGATTAAACCAAAGTCGCATAATAGAAGTCTGAATCGAGAATCGAACGATTGAACCTCATATATAACTACTAAAGAAACCAAACAATGTTCTGCAAAGTTCGATCGATTGAGAAAAGAAATGTTCGAACGATCGAAGTTGCTTCAATCGATTGAACCTTCGATCGATTGAACTTAGTTCAATTCCTCGAAAGTCGTCTTCTCCAGCAGATTCGTAAAACAGTAAATATAAATGTCTTACGGATGTGTTTACTACAACTAAACATGACTAAAAACTTGTAAACATTATAATAATGAAACCAAGTGAGTAAAAACGCATCGAACATCGCTAAGGGTGCGTTTAGTAAAGCTTGAACTTCGAGCTTTAATGGTGGCTCTTCCTCTCTCTCTCTCTGTCTCCTTCTCTTCTTCCTCTCCTCTGCTTCTCTCTCTCTCGCTCCCAGACTGTGTATATATATAGATGTGTGTGTATAATATATGGATGTGTATATAAAATATATATATCCACCTCTCTCTCTCTCTCTCTCTCTCTCACACACACTCAAAGCTTGGCACCAACAAAACCTGACACACACAAATACCAAACATATATATAGAGGGGGAGGGGTGCAGGTGGCTGTCTTAGCGTGAAACCTAGAAATCCTAATGATTACAGGTTCAATCGATCGAAAGTAGTTCGATCTCTTGAGAGCATATCGGTCAAGTTTGATCGATTGAAAAGGTTTTGATCGATTGAAGTAGGGACCACGTATTAAATTTATGTCGGTAGGGTTTCGATCGATTAAAGAATGTTCGATCGCTTGAACTTTGAAATGCTCAATAGCTCGAGAGAACCTCGATCGGTTGAAAGTAAATTTTCATGAAATGATCATAGGAAGTATTTCTGAATAAATAATTATTGAAAATACAGGGTATTACAAATCCTTTGGATGGATATAAACACTTGAATTCAATAATCAAATCGTGAAATCAACTAGATCTACATCTAATTCCTCTCCCAAATACATGATCCTTGAGGATTGAGAACCCAATTTCCATAGAACTCAATGAAACATGAAGAGTTTCATAAGCTCCAAATGAATGAACCAAAACTATGAACTACATTTAGATCCATCAATTATTCACGTTTAGATCCATCAATTATTCATAGATATGATCTAGATTAATCTAATTCTCATATAACATGAAATTATAGAAAATTAGAGGATCTAATCTCAAGGAATTCAAATGGAATATTGAAGATTTCATGAACTCCAAGAGAAGAGCATGAGAGAGAAGAGATGAAATCAATACAAATTTAGATGATCCATGGCTAGATTTTGATTGAAAACATGTTTTATATAGATCATATGATCATCTCTATCGAAATCAACAAAAGTTCATGATAATTCAATCACAATTTGATCAAGTGGTGTATGTGTGTGTAGAAAAAGGATGAGTAGACTTTGTAAAATGTGTAAAATCCTAGTTTAATCTACAAATTGTGATTGAATTATGATATATAAGATTTAGAATGAGAGAATTACCTTTGGCGTTCCTCAGATTTGGCTTGAATTGGTTGAAATCTTGAAATTCTTCAAGGAGTCTTCATGCTCTTCTTCAAGTTTCCATGGCCTTCAATGAGTTTTGATTTGATTTGGATAGAATTTTCCTTGGTTATGTGTTTTTCTCTCCCTAGAACTCTCTGGAACTCACTCAAATGAACACCCAATCTAACTCTTTCTCTAGAGTGAAGATCAAGTTGTTAAACCCCCTTTTTTTTTGTGAGAAATGGTTTTGTATTTATAGACAAATGGAGTAAGAGTATAAAGGTCTTTTTTGGAGTGACATATGAGTATTAAGCACGCATACAAAAAAATAGTGACGTTTGGTGCATACAATTGATCAAAATTTGCATTTAAAGTCACATGAAGATTTGATTTTCGCCCATTGCGACACTCTGTGAGGTATAAGTGGCACTCGATGAGTGTCGTAGAGGCACTCGCTGACTCCTGCAACGGTACTCGTCGACTGCCGCATCATCGCCCCTTTTGCCGATTCTTCATTGTTCTTTCAAAAACTTTGAAAATTCATAACTAATTCATTTTAACTCCAAAAATTACGAATCTTATATCATTGGAAAGGTATTGGAGTCTACCATTCATCACTAATTTATTTTAACCATTTTTGAGCTAGTTTTTCTTAAACCATGTCAAATTGAACTTCTGGATTTTCCAATGCGATTCTCTTGATCAACTGGATATTTCATGAGCATTTCCACATCTTGGAATGTGTTTTCATACCAAAGTCTGAAAAGTGTCACTCTGGGGGTATTTTGGTCATTATGAATTTTGAAAGGTGGATTTTTTAGCCAAGAAGCTTTTTAAAGAGCAGGATTCATCATTGAGGATTCCGAATTCTATCGGACATTATCATCATTGGTCCAAAGGTTATTAATCCCCAAAGTTTGATAGTTCAGTCAAAATTGAGGTGTCTACACACCTCAAGCATTAAAAAATAGTTTTACCTGAGGGTGTTTGAGAAGATTAGTTAAGCAAGCAGCCGAGAATCCATTGTTGGATAGAAAAGAAGAACAAATAGGATCATATTGAGGGAAAGTGTGATAGCTATGCTACAATAATAATACTAAAAAATGGATAGGCCCTATAAATATATGAATATGTGAACATAGATACACATATACGTATATGTATGTATTAAATAAGGAGTCTGGATTCTTCTTATTGGACAAGTCTCCAACACAAAACTTATATCTCAGTATAAGTATAGGGAGAGATTAGTAATCAAATAATAATGATATAGACCAATAAAAAGTTGGCAAGTGGGGAGATGTGGCAAATTCTTCACAACCAAACCTCTAGACTAGGACACCAATCCTGATAAAGTAATACTTAGTACTAGCATAAATAAGTATAAACCCTGTGAAGAAGGGTACGAAAATAGAAGAAGCAAGAAATGGAAATGGGCTAAGGACTGTTTGGAACTCTGAGAAACAAAAGTAAGGACTTTTTTTTTCCTTTTATGTTCCATTATTTCTGTAAAATTAGCTATGTAGTGGAGAACTTTTTGAAGACCCAATTATAGAGAGAGAGAGAGAGAGAGAGAGAGAGAGAGAGAGAGTATAAGATTCTCCTTCTACTGAACTCAATAGATACTGTTAATGTTGGTTGAACTCAAAGGGACTCTTATTCAAGGGTCTTAGGCTAAACTCTAAAACTTTTAAGGGTCTGTTCAAAGCCTAAAGGAGTATTAAGTTTTAAATCTTCATGTAACTACATTTAGATTGGGTTTCAGATTAAGTTAGTTACACTTTTTTTGGGTCAAAATTTAGAGGAAAACAACATCAAGAATCACTCAAATCAACTAAGAAATGAGCTACCGAACTAATATTAGGCCAGAGTTTGCGACTTTTCGGTGAGCTTCACCAGAGAATATGACTGGAGGGTCACCGATGTGGTGGTTCGTGGCCCCAGTTGGTCTGGGTAGGGGTGTCTGTACGTATATGATATATACATATATTTGTGCAATGTATCATTGAAGTTGGCTCTAGCCGGGTGTAGACACCCCAATTTTGACCGAACTATTAAACTTAGGGAGATTTTCCTCTGGAGATTAATGATGAATATGTCTCATCAAAATCAAGACTCTTACAAGCAATCTGATACTCTTCCAAGAAGAATCTCGGTCCGAAATCACCTTTTTCAGCCAAAAAAAGACCATAATTCTCATCTACCCGTCACCTTGTAGACCATGAATTTTGAACACGTATAAACACGGCATTAATCTCGGAGCATCTTAAAACCATTTTCAAAATGAGAGAAATTTAGCATGAACCCCGAAAAAGTCAATAGAAGTCAACAGTTGACCCAATGAAAAATCAACGGGTCAAAAGAGGGTCAATAGTAAAATTTTTGAATTTCAAGATGAAAAGTCCCGGTAATTGTTCATTGGGTCTCCCTTATGATAAAAATTGATTTTCAAGATTTTTTAAATGAAAGGAAATATTGAGAAATCGAAAGGTCTTTAAGAAGAATTGTGCAGGAAATTGAAAATTTTGCCTTCGGAGGGAGAGTTGACTTTTTTTCCTTAATGATTTTGATTTTTAGATATTTTTATTGAATCCAAATGGGGGGTATTTCTTTAATTATATTTAATGTCTTAAATAATACATTAATACATAAATTAAACGACATTTGACATTTACTCCTTAAATAATACATAAATTAAACGACATTTACTCAAATGACATAAAATGAAATTAAAGTGCTGAATTGTTGTGAATAGTGCTGAACTGCTGTGCAGCGACACTCAGAGTGCCCGAACGGCAGACAGTGAATGCCGCTGCGGCACTCAGCGAGTGCCGCTTCATCTTCATTGAGTGTCGGCCTGGGCTAATTTGCATTTTTAAGCCAAAATTCCTTTTCAATCCTTGATAAAATGAATGCACCAAAGGATGACGTTGTTTGTGTATGTGTTTACTACTCTTAGGTCATGCAAACCATGCTCCCACCATCCCTAATTAACATTTCTACCCTTATCTTAGCCCCTAAGAAAAGTAAAGTCTATAAAAAAAAAACCATTTTCTCTCATTTTGAAGGGGTTAGAGACTTGAACCTTGAGAGATAGACTTAAATCTAGAGGAGGAGCCTTGAATCTTAAAGAGAGAAGCTAAATTTTGAAGATTGAATTGGTTCTTTGAGAAATATAGAGAGAAAATCTCAAAAAATCCCATAGAAATCTTACCCAATTCACCCAATTCCTCAAACCTCCATTGAAGAACCTTGAAGCTTCAAGGAAGAAGAAGAAGGGCATTGCTTGTAAGGCTTGGATCTCTCTAAATCAATCAAATCCTGAGAAGATCTAGAGTTTAAATCCTTATTTCTATACTTATTGTACCTAATTCAATCACAATTCATAGATGTAGGACTTTTACACATTTTCAAAAAGTCTCTTCCAACTTCATTTCATCACACACCACTAGAATTGTGATTGAATATCATTTTGTTTCCTTCATTGATTTGGATCTAAATATAGCCTTGGGTTTAAGACAAATTAAGTTTGAGTTTAAGACAAATTAAGTTTGGGATTCCCATTTTGATTTTGTTTCTTTTTGTTCATATTTTATCTTGGGGTCTATGAGATCCCCAATATCTCATTGGATTCCCTTGAGATTGATCTCTTATTCTCTATGATCTTATGATCTATATGGGAACTAAGGTTGATCATGGTCATATCCTCACATAAGTTATTGGATCCAATCCCAAACCTATGATTTGGATCCTCTAGTTTGAAACTTCATGGAATCCTCCTCATATTTCATTCAAGTTCATGTTGATGTGATCATATCTAGTCTCCAAGGACCATTAATTTGGGAGGAGAACTTAGTAAAATGAATACATATTCCTCAAGGATCATATGTTTGAGAAAGGAGTTAGATGTAGATTTTCATAGTTTAATTGTGTTAGCCTTAAGGTATATTAAGGCATATTTAATTATGTTTTGATGATGTCAAATATGCTATGATAATTACATGATTCATATTGTTTCATTCCTTGTTATTATCATAGTCATCTTCATGCTCATATATAATCTCATGTATTAATATTGTATCAATGTTTTAACATCTTTGTGTGCATGAGATTTAATTGATGTAGATCAAGATTACAAGGAGCTCAACAAGGATCAAGCTTGAAGACTTGAAGATATTTCATCCTTTGTTGAAGTCTAGGACCATCATTATCAAGATTACAAGGAGCTCAACAAGGATCAAGCTTGAAGACTTGAAGATATTTCATCCTTTGTTGAAGTCTAGGACCATCATTGTAAGGCATCTTGATCTCACACTCATAGGGGCTCAAACAAACTCTAAAAGTTAAAGTTTTGGAAATAAATTTTAAGTGGATCATCTTTAAAGCAATGCCCCAACCAATTGGAAAATAATTAAATGTTGAATCTTATATGGTTGGAAAGGTATTTGAATCTAGTTTCCAAAACATCAAACGGATCGTAAATCCGATTTTTGTAGAGGGAGTTATGGCCATTTTAGTGGAGATGTGTCTGGCTGTCAAACAGGGAGGGGCAGTCAACTGAAGGCCCGATGTAGTCGACTGAAGTGAGCAGAATGCAAACAGAACCCTTTGTAAACACATCTCAGTCGACTGCTTCAAGGCCCAGTCGACTGCTTCAAGGTCCAGTCGACTGAATCGACCTGAAAGGCAATAACAACTAGTTTTTAAAGGGGCTTTTAATTACCAAACATGCCACTAACGGCTATAATCTTCCAAGGCCTATAAATACATGTTTTCCCAAGCTATTTGGGGTTGAGATTTTGATTGGAAAACATAGTATTGATCACACAACTTGTTGATTTTTAAATCATTCACATTTGAGCCCTAGTTGTGTGAGTTTATCAATTTGCTCAAATCTTTCATTTGTATTTCTTGAGAGAGCAAAATTGTAGTGAGTTTTAATTGTATTATCCACTCTAGAGAGAGAGTTATCAATTATCAATTTGTATTCAATTCAATTTGTAAAGGTTGAGGGTTAGTAACCCTTGTGTGCAAAGAAGAGGTGTTCTTCTTTGGGAGAGATTGTAGGCTCTTGTAACAGTTTGGTGCACACCCGTAAGTGCTCCGGGAAACGGTTTGGTCTACACCCGTGAAGTAGATCGGATTAAAGGAATCCTCAAGAGGTGTTCTTGAGGGGTGGACGTAGGCCGCGGGGTGCGATTGCCGAACCACTTGAAAAATCGATTTGCAAGTTTCTCTTCCCTTCTCTCTTTACATATTTGCTTGTGATTGTGTTTTAATTTGCAATTTTGTTTTAAAAGGTTAATTTCCGCTAAAACCTTATTCACCCCCCCCCCCCCCTCTAAGGTTTCCATAGTTGGGCCAACAATTGGTATCAGAGCCTCGGCTCTTCTTTTTCAAAAGATTTTGAAAATTTTGAGTTAAGATCCAATGGAAACCGACTCTTCTTACATTTATTATTGTGAGGGTCAATCGACATTAAGACCACTATGTTTTAATGGCTCAAACTATGCCTATTGGAAAAATAGAATGAGAATCTATATGATTTCTCAAGATTTTGATTTATGGCAAATCGTGGTCAAAGGGCCTCATCTACCTACAAAAATTGAAAATGGTTTTTCTATTCCAAAGACGGTAGATGAATATAATAATGCCGATAAGAAACTCATAAAAATAAATGCTATAGAAATGAATTTATTATATTGTGGTTTAGACCCAAATGAATACAATAGAATTTCATCTTGCGAATCCGCAAAAGAAATTTGGGATAAACTTGAAAATGCTCATGAGGGAACAAGCCAAGTTAAAAAGTCTAAAATCAATTTGCTTGTTCAAACTTATGAAATGTTTAAAATGTTGCCATATGAATCTATTGGAGATATGTTTTCTCGTTTTACTATTCTTATTAATAACTTGAAAAACCTTGGTAAAGTTTATACTAATGAAGAAATGATTGAGAAAGTGCTTAGGTCTTTACCAAAGGATTGGCAACCAAAGGTCACGGCGGTTCGTGAAGCAAAGGAGCTTTCAACACTCTCCTTGGAACAACTCATGGGCTCTCTCATAACTCATGAAATGGAATTGGCCGTCTTTGAAAGTGAAGACAAGAAATTGGAAGTGAAAGAGGCAAAAAGGGGAGACATAGCTTTAAAATCCTCAAGCTCAAAGAAAAAGAGGAAAGATGTTGAGAGTGATGAGGATGAGGAAATGACAAAGATCACCCGAAAATTTGCAAAGTTTCTAAAGAAAGAAAAATCGGGAAAGAAGTCACCCAAGGAGGAAAAACACAGAAAGAAGACAATCAAGGCCACTAATAGTAGTTCCGAGAGCGAATCATCGGACGACGACTCAAATGGTGAAGAGATTGTCAATCTTTGCCTCATGACATTTGAAAGGGCCTCTCCTACCACCTCGGCAAATGGAGCATCCAAGAAATGCTTGGACAAAGGTTAAGTATTGATTTGGTAATGGTAGGTTAGTAGGTAATTTTGTTTTGATTTGTTTCATTATCCTACTTAAATTTTTTTTATTGATTTCATATCATACTCTTATTTGTTTCAAATTGCTTTGCTTTTGTTTAGATATGCATACTTGATTTTTTTATGCATAATCTTGTTTCATCCACTTATGATTTGGATATATCTTTACATAAATCATCATGCTCTTGATATTGCTTATTTGAAAAATGATAATATGCTTTTGTTTGATTAGACAAAGTTTTAAGAATGGTTAGACCAAATGATGTTTTGTGAATCATTCAAATTTTTGCTGCTGAACTGTCATTTTTATGAATTGCTGAACAAAGCAGTCGACTGGTACCCCGACACAGTCGACTGATTCAGGTGTGAGGCCTTGAACTTTTTGATTCTGCATTGTTAAGTCGACTGTGGCGTCGACTGAAAGAGTGCACAGTCGACTGAAGCTTGTTTGTTTTCGTCGACTGAGGCTTATTTAAATTTGATTTCAAAATTTCTTCTTGGTTCAGTCGACTGACAAGTCGACTATTTTGATAATTTTTTATCATTCTGCCTAGTCACGTCGACCCAGGCGTCGACTGCATTGATGTTTTTAACTCTCTGCCTAGGGACGTCGACTAATTGAGTTCTCCAACTTTATTATTGGTATCTTTTGGGAGAATATGCTCTCTTTTTCATTTCATTTGGTATCTTTTATCATTCCACATACTTAGGGGGAGCACTTTCATGTTTTATTAGCTCACATGTGGTTATATTTGTTTATTTTTGGTATCACTGTAACGGTTTTGATTTGTATGCCTATTGTGAGGGGGAGCTATGTGTTTTATCCCCAAATCTTTTTGATAATGTCAAACGGGGAGAAATATGAGAAGTATTGGGGAGAAGTATTTGGGTAGTTATCATTCATGTTCTTTAACATATGATATCCATTATGAATGATAATATGAAAATGACCAAATGTGCTTATATTCGCATATCCTTCATTGGTTGTTTGCCATCATCAAAAAGGGGGAGATTGTTAGCCTTAAGGTATATTAAGGCATATTTAATTATGTTTTGATGAAGTCAAATATGCTATAATAATTACATGATTCATATTATTTCATTCCTTGTTATTATCATAGTCATTTTCATGCTCATATATAATCTCATGTATTAATATTGTATCAATGTTTTAACATCTTTGTGTGCATGAGATTTAATTGATGTAGATCAAGATTACAAGGAGCTCAACAAGGATCAAGCTTGAAGACTTGAAGATATTTCATCCTTTGTTGAAGTCTAGGACCATCATTATCAAGATTACAAGGAGCTCAACAAGGATCAAGCTTGAAGACTTGAAGATATTTCATCCTTTGTTGAAGTCTAGGACCATCATTGTAAGGCATCTTGATCTCACACTCATAGGGGCTCAAACAAACTCTAAAAGTTAAAGTTTTAGAAATAAATTTTAAGTGGATCATCTTTAAAGCAATACCCCAACCAATTGGAAAATAATTAAATGTTGAATCTTATATGGTTGGAAAGGTATTTGAATCTAGTTTCCAACACATCAAACGGATCGCAAATCCGATTTTTGTAGAGGGAGTTATGGCTATTTTAGTGGAGATGTGTCTGGCTGTCAAACAGGGAGGGGCAGTCGACTGAAGGCCCGATGCAGTCGACTGAAGTGAGCAGAATGCAAATAGAACCCTCTGTAAACACATCTCAGTCGACTGCTTCATGGCCCAGTCGACTGCTTCAAGGTCCAGTCGACTGAATCGACCTGAAAGGCAATAACGGCTAGTTTTTAAAGGGGCTTTTAATTACCAAACATGCCACTAACGGCTATAATCTTCCAAGGCCTATAAATGCATGTTTTCCCAAACTATTTGGGGTTGAGATTTTGATTGGAAAACATAGTATTGATCACACAACTTGTTGATTTTTAAATCATACACATTTGAGCCCTAGTTGTGTGAGTTTATCAATTTGCTCAAATCTTTCATTTGTATTTCTTGAGAGAGCAAAATTGTAGTGAGCTTTAATTGTATTATCCACTCTAGAGAGAGAGTTATCAATTATCAATTTGTATTCAATTCAAGTTGTAAAGGTTGAGGGTTAGTAACCCTTGTGTGCAAAGAAGAGGTGTTCTTCTTTGGGAGAGATTGTAGGCTCTTGTAACGGTTTGGTGCACACCCGTAAGTGCTCCGGGAAACGGTTTGGTCTACACCCGTGAAGTAGATCGGATTAAAGGAATCATCCTCAAGAGGTGTTCTTGAGGGGTGGACGTAGGCCGCGGGGTGCGATTGCCGAACCACTTGAAAAATCGGTTTGCAAGTTTCTCTTCCCTTCTCTCTTTACATATTTGCTTGTGATTGTGTTTTAATTTGCAATTTTGTTTTAAAAGGTTAATTTCCGCTAAATCCTTATTCACCCCCCCTCTAAGGTTTCCATATTTGGGCCAACAAATTATTAAATTCAAGAGAACCCAAATGTTCAAAAGTTCATACGATTGAGTAAGCCTTAGGATTCTCTTGCTAGATCTTCAAATATGAGATCTATGATGGAGATCCATTAAGGCTAAATCCATGAATCTCTTTGTATTTCATTACTTATTTTAATAGTCATAATCATACTTGATCTTAATTTTTTCTAGAATCATGGATCAAGTTTGATTCAAACTATAAATACTAATTCAACAATGGTTCATTGAGTTCACTAACCAACTGTGATCAAAGAGTTTAAATTAAATCATGGTACATTGGAATTGAATGAGACCAATTGGAGAGTGTTCATAACTTATATATGTATCACTAAAATTCTTGTTTTGATGAGACTTCATACTTAGGATTGTTTGGTCTTATGATTTGTAAACTAGACATTCTCTGTCCAAAATTTCAGAACAGTAAGTCCAATTTAAAATGAATAGATAAGAGCCTTAATCAAGCTTTCTTGACTTCCAATAAATTTTTCCATGAAGTTTAAAGTGTTAATAAGGTCTCCTAAAAAGAAGGAAGCAATTCAGGCTCTCTTGCTATTTTTAGAAAATCATACAAAAACTCTGGATAGAGAGTTGTAAATTTTTGAGTGATGCCTAGTTTTTACCCATTTCCCAAAGATTGAATCGTTCGATTTTCAATTTTCTTTTTGGGTTATAAACTAGACTCACAGAGGCACAATATGCTCAAAAATCGTTAAGATCAAACTGTTGGAAGTATGATTTTTCAATTTTTGAAAGTCTGGTCTGCTCTCTGTAATTTTTGTAATTCTGTCACAGTTTTGATAAATCTTATTAACTCTAATCTAAATGGCCTCCTAAGGCCTTGGGACTCAAACCATGTGTTTAAATACTGATAATTGGTCTTAATCCAAGAGGCTAAGTGATCCAAATTAGTGAAAAGTTCATGGTTCATTCCTATTCATGTCCATACATCCATCCATGCATATTGATACTTATGATTAGGACTAGTTCTTGATTCAAGTTGCACTTAATTGAACTTGGTTGAATATGATCATGGGTTCCTTATGATTATGTTGGGACTACATCACTGGTATATGGACATTACATTGGCTCCTAGTTGAGACTTGTAGATCTATGGAGGTGATGTGTTTCCAACTCTCTCCATGCTTGGTAGACTTAAGCTAGAATTTATGATCCAGTATTATATCTTGTAAAGCATGTGGACTAACCTTTATTTTGTAGCGCTCATGAGGTACAATTTCTTGACCCTCTTATCTAGTCTACTTCTTGATTTTATTGATTTTCGACTCCATGAGCAACATCTTAGCTTATGTCTTGCCTTTTGTTCTAAGGTACTTTGTCATGTTATCATTCTAATTGTCATGCATACACTATTATTCTATTGATTTATGGATTTGGTTAAAGTCGAAGCCTTTCGAATATTGTGGGACTAAGATAGTCTGTGTGGAGATGGCTGGGACTAAGACAGGCCTACAGTTACTGCACTAATATACTATTCCATTTCGAGCGGGGCTGAGATGTTGTTGCTATAGAATTATACACATTTTGAGCTGGGCTAGTGTTTGAGGTTATCGTAAATACTCATTGGATATTTGTGAGATAAGACACACAAGGGCATGAAAATGGATGCTAAAGTACTGAAACAAAAATGACTGGACATTTGGTTCTATTAATACATTGTAAACTGTACTGTTATTAATAAAACTAAAAATGATAGATTTTCTTTACTGGGCGTATAGCTCATGGTATTTATACCAACCACATTTCAGGGCCTAAGGATGGATAGCGAGTGTGTGAAAGCTAGCATGTGGAATAGGGTGCAAAATGACGTAGTTTTGTCATGTATAATAAATAAAAGTTTGAAAGCTAGTGTTGTAAAATATATAACTAGTTTGAGCAGAAAAAAGGTTGTGTAATATCATATTTTGAGTGATAAAGTAATGTATGATCTGACACGTGCAATTCCCTTATCTGTCACTTCTCCATTTTCTTCCACAACAAATTATTATCTGTTAATTAGGGACGTGACAGATAGTCTTGGAGAGTTGAGCACATTGTTGCCCAAAATAAGTAAAGCTTTATCTTTGATTATGTCATAGTTCTTTGATACTTGGACTGTCGTATATAAAGAAAGGGAATTGTTATTCACACTCCATAATTGAACTAATACACTCTATGGTACTAATAACATACTGTGCAGTACCATGCAGCCAATGCATTCTATAGAGTGCAAATAACAATTCTCCAAATAAACTGGTTGTGGATCGGTCATTGAAATAGTGATGTGAAGGAGAAAGAAAAGAGTGGCCCATTCGGGCATGTGACACGTGTCAACTTGGACACGTTTCTGACATGATCATGTCTACACGTATGAGTTGGTCGTGCAATTTTTGATGAATTAAGGTTTGCATGTTGAATTAACTTTTCAGGCAGAGTATTGGGCCTGTTTATCTATAACTTCTGCTTTTGTTTTTGGGTGAAAATTGTCCAAGTAACTTTTAGTTAATTACAAATCTTTTGTGAACTCACATTCCAGCTATGAAACGCAGAAAGTAGTTTGGCTACTAATTTCGTTTTAGCTGTTGAAGTTCTACAATCACTAAATAACTCTAAAAGTTGTTTGCAAAAATGAGCGATATTTCCATAAGCTAACGAATATACTTAGAGCTAGTTTTCGTTTAGATGGAACGTTGAAAACAAAGACGTGCTTAGTAATTCAATTAAGTGCTGGGATAAAAATTAGTTTAGCCGACTCAATACTCATTGAAATTCTCTTAAACGAGTAAATATTGTGTATTACAGGGATATTGTCATATCTGTAAGACTGTAACGTTACTAACAAATTTGAAAATTTTGCTGATGTGGGAAAAGTTTCTCCTAAAAATAGAGGAGAATTATGCAAACGAATAATTTATATTGATTTGAGATACCATGTCATCCGTAATAATGAATATTTTTCCTTCTTAAACCTAGGGATGCACTAAACAGCAAATTAATTGCCCACACCTATTGGACAGTTATCATATTCATGCATGCATAGAGTTGGGTCAACAATCATAGAACATGGGCCTACCATTTAGGGTTTTGTGGGCCTGAAGTCCAATCTATCCTGAGCCCAGCCCAGAAGTAATCTGTTATGGCCTCGGGAAAGCGGAACAACGTCCCAGAGCTGGTGGTGGTGGAGTGGAGGCGGGAGGTGATTGCTACGATATGGCGGAGATTAAGACTGTCGGAGTGGTGGGTGGTGGCCAGATGGGTTCCGGAATTGCACAACTCGCCGCCGTCAACGGCCTCGAAGTCTGGCTTCACGACATGGACGCCGGAGCTCTCGCCAGAGCCACCAAATCAATCTCCACTTCCATCCAACGCCTCGTCTCCAAAGGTCAACTCTCCCAGGTCCATTACCCATCTCTCTCTCTCTCTCTCTCTCTCTCTCTCTCTATCTCTTCCATTTTTGAACTCTATTGGTTCGTTTGATGATCTACACACCAAATTGCTTGTATGTGGCCGGAATTTTGATGGGTTTTGTTATTTAATTCGTTTTGTAGAACCCAATTGGTCATTTGATTCAATTCAATGTTTTTTGGGTTTTGATTTAGTTGAAAGAAATTTGGTGTTTTTTTTCTTTTGCAAATCTTCCTTAACAGTCAGACGCTGATAATGCTCTCACACGTCTCAAGTATACCTCAAAGTTGGAAGATCTTCACTCTGCAGATGTTATTATTGAAGCCATATTGGAATCTGAGGATTTGAAGAAGTTGGTATTTTCTCAGCTAGACCGGATTGCTAAAGCTTCTGCTATTTTGGCATCCAATACAAGTTCAATCTCAATTACTCGTTTAGCATCTGCCACAAACAGGCCACACCAGGTCTCCTTCACAATTCTTATTTGTAATTCTAAATTATGCAACTTAGAGCATCTCCAATGGTGTTAGTGTGTAGGGGAAATTTGGATAGTTACCATATGGGTTGCTTGCAATGGTGTAGTTGGTAGGGGAAATTAGAATAGTGTATGGTAGGGGAACCTGAGTTTACCATTCCACTGATTTTTCTATCCTACAGCGGAACGGCTAAAAGTTTGCCATCCCACCCAAAAACGGCAAAAATAATGCCGTCCCAGCCCAAACGGCATTCACACTACTGGCAATGAGATTGGGTTGGGACCTTTGGGTGGTAGCAGGCAATGAGATTGCTGTCTGGATGAGTGTGGGTGGTGGCTGGCAATGAGAATGTCGTTTGGGAAGTAGCCGGCATTCTTTGTGCCGTTTAGCTAACTACACCACTGTGCGTCTTACCACTTTCATATACAAACTTAGCCTAAATTTACCTACATTCTCTAACATCACTGCAGATGCTCTTGCAATTTGTTGTGTTTGTATAGTTTGTTCATTCACTGCTTGGGTTTAAGTTTTGATCAAGAGATGCTACTTTTTCA
This sequence comes from Hydrangea macrophylla, assembly GCA_033977485.1. Taxonomy (NCBI): domain Eukaryota; kingdom Viridiplantae; phylum Streptophyta; class Magnoliopsida; order Cornales; family Hydrangeaceae; genus Hydrangea; species Hydrangea macrophylla. The sequence goes on from CM066990.1 coordinate 41,237,404, forward strand.
TTTTTATATTTATATTAGGGAGAGTCTTTGTTTGAATATTTGATGATGTTTTAATATAAGTTGTTTCGTGAAATTCCTATTTTCTTACATTCAACCTTATGTAGTGTGAGGACTGAGGGAATTTTTATATATGTGGTGTTGCATTTTAAAGTTTCTTAACCCATAAAATTATAGCACTTGGTTATAAGTTCTGTCGATTCTACATTCCATAAAAGTTTGATGATCTTGATCCAATAGGAACTAGAAATTAGTAAAACTACTTTCAGTCAATGGGTCTGTTCTTTGACCCTTGAGAGTACTTTGATCATCAATATAGGTAAAGGAGGATTAGTATGCATCCGTAAGAGAACTTTAGCTGGGTTGTAATAATCACGATGAATTACTTAATGCTCTATTTGGTTTGCTGATTTAGAGAAGGAAAGAAAATGGAAAGAAAAACATGAATGGGATGTAGTCCCCTTATGTTTTCCCATGAGTTTCCTTCATGTTTAAACAACCTTGAAAATTCAAAATTTTCAAACTACAATTGGAAAGACAGGAAAAAGGAATGGAAATGGCTCACAAGATTCAAAATGTTAATTCATTTCTTAGCTTATTTTCTTTTCCTTCTTATTTTTCTCGTCATTTTCCTTATTAACAAAATAAAGGAAAAATGTTTTCCTCTATGTTTTCTTATCTTTTCCTCGCTAAATCCGTTAACCAAACAAAGCCAAAAGGAACCTAGATTTTCACTGGTAATAATCCTATATTCCTATGTACACATCTCCCCACTTGTCAGTGCAAATATAGAGTTAGGTGAGTAACATAAAAGCAACAATACCAAATCTATAAATTCCATTATAAGGCTCCTTCACAGGAATTATATATCCATATCCCCGTTCTTCATTCATGGAGTATCTGATCTAAGGTTTTATAATTTGTGTTTTCCTCGGGACACCAAACTTTGCGCTGTCCTATGCATCAATGTTATACATTTCCATTATAAGGTACTACTTTTTATTAATTTTTTTTTGAACAAAGTGTGTGACATTATGAATGTGCGCTAGCTCGTGATGTGCACGTGCGTATGCTTAGACATTTAATGTTCCTATATTTTCAGATACTTTATTTGTCTTGTGGTAGCTTGTGATAACCCGTATTTTTATGCAATGATTTATGATATATACATTACTTGTGGCACCCCTGTGTGACATTAATTGATGCATTTTTAATAAGTCAGAGGTTAATATATGCCATATGGGTACATTTAAAGGATTCGTATAGCCAACCCCCCAATTGATTAGGACATAAGGCTTAGTTCAATTTAATTGTTATTGGACACATTGGTTAAATTTAGTGAACCAAATGGTTACCATTTAGCACCTAGTGCAAGTGTGCAGATAAGGATTTGGCTTGGAATTTATCCTAATATCTAGTACTCATCAACCATGATTTTCCCGTAATTGATTCACAAGATAAGAATAAATGCAAAGGGATAAGAGGAATAAATAAATGGATAGGTTTCAAATTGCTATGGGCATTGTACTGACTTTATAATACATCAATGTTTTATTGATTTTGTACTCACAATTTAAGCATGAGGTGGCCCTTGAAAATTGATCCTAACATGTTTGTGTGTATGAGTCACTGTATGGGATGTTGTTTTTGTCATGTAAGGATAAGGAAATATAAATATATAGCCTACGTAATGACAGAGAGATATATTTTATTTTTAAACCGGATGAAGCTCTATATATATAGACGCAAAAGTAGAGGAGGTTGGGGGGAGGGAGCTGGAGCCCACGGCTGGTAAGCGTAGGAGATTTGAAGTGTGTTTGTGATCTCAACCAGGTTTCAGGGAGCATGGTTAGCGGGTGAAGATGGAAGAAGTAGACTAAACTCAAATCAAAGCACTGTGTATAATAGCTGTAATTTTATGAATTACAAGTGTGACAGGCTAGTTATGTAAATTATAGCACCGTTTTAGTGAAGGGATAATGAGAAAATCCTATTGTATTTGAATGGGATACGAGGTGTGACAGAAATTGTATTAAAGCCTGTTCCAGCCAGTAGTGTAGGACTGAGTGTATGGTGTGACGAATAAAGTTGGTGATAAAAATGGGTACGATACTTAGTTCCACATTGCCTGGGGAATTAGTGAAGGTGTTTACTTAGTACTAGATTTGTTTTGTTATTTAAAATAATTGTTTCAAATATTTGGAATTGTTTACCAAATGATTTTCATTTTAATTTCAAGGATGAAATTTCTAAAAGGTGGGGAGAGTATAATACCCCGAACCAAATTTACATATTTTTGTTAACTGTCACTTTGTGGTTATTTAGTTAATTCTAAAAGTCAGGGAGATGAGACAAAACACTTTGTTGAGTTATTTTTAAATTATGTGCTTGGTGCAATATATATATATATATATATGTTAAAGGGTAAATATGTATACGTGTAACGTAGTGCTTAGTGATTATGTGGTTGTCCCACATCGGTTGTATGTAAGTAGTGTAGGTTGGTCTAAAGCCTATAAATAGGCTCTCTGTATTCTTATTCTGTTATGTTGAATACAAGATATTCCCATCACTCTTTATCTTTTCATGGTATCAGAGCCTCCCAAATATGGGATTGCTGATTTCTCTTCCGCCTTCTTCGTGATCGAGAAGTTCGGATAATTTATCTCTCTTGAGATTTGTTTTTCTTTCCCTTTTTTTCCCCTTCCTTTCCATCAACAAAAAAACAAAAAAAAAAAAGAAAAAAAAAAGAGGAAAACCCTAGCCGCAGTAGCCTCCCACTGCCTTAGGATCCATAGCCCCCCTCCCTTCCGGCGATTCTTAGACCTCCGGCTACCCTCGCCGCCGCCCACCGGCCTCCGGCGACCCCAGTCCCGGCCTTTCCGACCTCCGACGACCCCTTTTCTCTCCGTCACAAGCTCCGGTGCCCCTTGATCTCACAGCCCAGACCTCCACCGACCTTCTCTTCCTCCGGCGACCCTCGTCGGACCCTGCAACAACTCCAGCGACCTCCTGTTGCCCCGTTTGGTTCAGATCTGCTTGTTCTTGTGTTGTAGTTCGATGGAAACCAAATCTCTCACCCAACACACTACTCATAAGTTAACTTTCTTCCATGGTCCAATGCTATTACCATGTCTCTTACTGGCTTAGGCCACAATGCACACCTTAATGAGTCTCCACCCACTAATGAAAAAGCTGCCAAGGCGTGGAAACAATTGAATGCTCAACTTGTGATCCTTATCTGGAATTCCATTGAACCGGAAGTTGCTGATTTATGCATTCACTTGGGATCTGTTAAGGCACTTTGCGATATCTCCATCTCCTTTACTCTAGTAACTTAACACGGATGTATGATTTATCCTCTCAGTATTTCAAGCTAGAGCAGAATGATTTATCTGTTACTGATTATTTTGCTGCTATGAAACGGTTACACGAAGAGTTGAATACTATTATGCCCCCTACCACTAATATTCAGGAACTACAGAAACACCTTGAACAGATGTTGGTTATAAAGTTTCTTGCCGGCCTCAAACCTGAATATGAGGCTATACGGTCTCAAATTCTTGGAAATGATACTCTTCCTACTTTTGCCGAGACATATCATCGTGTTCTACGGAGCACTGCTCGGGACCCACCGCTATCTCCTTCGCTCGTTGATTGCTCCACTTTTATTACTCAGACTGCACTAGCTCCTGACAGGGGCAGTGGTGCTAACCGTGGAAGACGCGGTGGAGGATTTCGGGGTGGTCGTCCTGACCGTGGTCGGGGCCAGACTCTATTGTTTTCGGGATGGACTTAGCAGGGACACATGCTGGCAACACCATGGTGCCCCCCCCCCCCCCCCAGGTTGCGAATGCTGCCATCTCTAATTCTTGGTATTCCTCTGCTATTGCTCCTATGGATACCGTTTCTGTTTCCCGCGAGGAATACTCTCAATTGCTTCAGTATCAAAGCTGCACATTAGGCATCCACTTCATATGCTTCCTTAACTCAGTATGGAGGTACACACACTGCTTGTATTGCTTCTGGTTCTTCCCCATGGGTAATTGATTCTGGAGCTAGTAATTATTTGACAGGTATGTCCTATGTAGCATGGACACTCCATTTTAGGTGTCGTTTGCGTTTCTGACACTCGTCGGACACGGACACGCGTGGGACACGGCGGGATACGTACGGGACACGGCATTTTCTGTGTCAGAATTAATTAAATTAAATCTGAATATTGGACACGGCATGGACACTCCATGGATAAGCGTGGACATTTCTAAGACACTCTTAAAGGATACGGCCAGGTGGTTTTTCTAAAAAAAAAAAAGTCATTTTTCTGAGTATTTAAAAAGAAATACTTAAGAAAATAAGTTATAAACAACCCTAACCTTTAGCGATCCAAGCCAAAAACACAGAGAGACCAACACAAGAGCTTCGTGGGGTTTCGACGACAGCTTTGCGAGGGAGAAGATAGGGTTTCTTGAGGGCGATAGCTTCGTGAAGACGGCTAGAGGACTTCATCTCCTTCGTTGAGACGAGAGGACTTCGTGACTTCTTTGATGACCGTCAGTTGATTATCTGCAGAGGAGAGGGCTTGGCTGCTTTGTTCGACTGGTTTGTTACTTCTTCTTCTCCTTCTCCTTCTTACATCGCTGCTTCGTGTTGCTTCTTTCCTTTTATTATAGTTTTACTATTAATTTATTATTATATATTATGTGTAGCAGTAGATAGGTATATAAAAGCTTCCCCAGTGCCTTAAGAGATTTGGACTTTTTTTTGTCTTTTTCCTAGTTTCTAGTGTCTCTTCAAAAATTGAAGAGGCAAGACTCCAGCTCATCAGCACTTGGACTGATTAGGATTCTTGTCTTCTTTATATATTTATATATTATATTATATATATAGAAATAAATATGGATCGACGCTGATATATAGATAATATAATATAATATGTTTGACTTGCGTCATGTTTTTTAATAATTTTTTTGAGGGGATTTAACATGTAATATTGATGTTTAACCCTTTTTTTAATTTAAAATTAAATTACATTTAAAAAAATAATTTTTTTATTTGACGTATCCTAGCCGTCTCCGTATCCTATATTTTTTAGATTTGCCATTTCGCCGTCTCCGTGTCGTGTCGTATCCTGTCGCGTAACCGTATCCGTGCTACACAGGGTATGTCTAGTCTTTTTACATCTATCCGGATGTCATCGTCTCTTCCCCTAGTCACTTTAGCGGATGGGTCATCGACTCCTGTTGAAGGAATCAGGACAGCTTAACCCTCTTCGTCTTTATCCTTGTCCTCTGTTTTGTACATACATCGTTTGTCCTTTAATTTAATGTCTGTTGTTCAGTTGACCAAGGATCTTAACTATTGTGTTTCTTTTTCTCCTGATTCTGTTCTTATTTAGGATTTGACGACTTGGAAGATGATTGGCGTCGGGCATGAGTTCAATGGTTTCTATTACTTTGATGGTGATCGTGTCCCTGCTCCTTCACCAACTGCCTGTCCTGCTACCGTTTTACCTCATTAGATCCATTGTCAACTTGGTCATCCTTCATTGGCTAATTTGAAGCTTTTAGTTCCTAGTTTAAGTTCTTTGCAGTCGTTAGAGTGTGAGTTGTGTCAGTTGGGAAGCATCACCGTGTTCAATTTGCACCCTGGGTCAATAAAAGAGCGTCTAGTCCTTTTCAATTAGTACATTGTGATGTATGGGATCCTCACCGTATAACCTCCCAAAAGGGGTATCGGTATTTTGTTACCTTTGTGGATGATTATTCACGAGTAACTTGGCTTTATTTAATAAAAAATCATTCTGAGTTATTTTCAATTTTTTGTGCATTTTGTGCTGAAATTAAAACTCAATTTGATGTCTTTGTTCGTATTCTTCGAAGTGATAATGCACACAAATATTTTTCTGACCCAACAAAATGGTGTTGCTGTACGGAAAAACAGACATTTGTTAGAAGTTACACGCACCTTATTGTTTGAAATGCGTGTTCCAAAGATTTTTTGGGGGATGCTGTCCTAATTGCTTGTCATTTGATTAACCGTATGCCATCTTCAATTCTTAATGGTCACACACTCTATTTTGTTTCCTACTGAGTCTGTTTTCTTGGTGGGCCCACGTGTTTTTGGGTGTGTTTACTTTGTCCATTAGCTGACTCCTGGTACTGATAAACTTGACCCATGTGCAGTTCGATGTGTTTTCTTAGGTTACTCTAGGACTCCGAAAGGGTATCGTTGTTACAGTCCCTCCCTTCGTCGGTACTTTATCTCTGCCGATGTTTTTGTTGAATCCACACCTTTTTATTCTGAGTCTCATTCGGCCACTAATCCGGATTTTATGTTGCCTGTCCCTATTCCAGTCTTCGATGCTTCCACTTGCTTGTCTCGTCCTGATTTGTAGGCTTATACTCCTTGCCTAGCTCCAGAGCGTAATCCAGACTCCTCTGCTCAACCTTAGTCTTCTATGTCCTCAGATCTGTTATCTTCTCCTCCAGAACAGGCAGATTTATATCTTCGCATTGCTCTTAGGAAGGGTTAGTGTTCTTGTACCACTTCACATCCTATTGCTAACTATGTCTCGTATGGTAGTTTATCACCCATTTTTTCTTCCTTTGTTGCTTCTATGTCTTCTATTTCTATTCCTAACACTGTTGTTGAAGCACTTGCCCATTCCGGTTGGAACCAAGCTATGCAGGATGAGATGTGTGCACTAAAGGAAAATGGTACTTGGGGCTTGGTCCCGCTCCTTCCAGGAAAATCTGTGGTTGGTTGCCGTTGGGTGTATGCAGTTGAAATTCACCCTGATGGCACTTTAGACAGGTTGAAGGCCCGTCTTGTTGCCAAAGGCTACACTCAAGTTTATGGGTTTGACTATTCAGAAACTTTCTCCCCATGGCCAAGATTGCATATGTTCGTCTTTTTATCTCCCTTGCCACTATGTATCACTGGCCGCTTCATCAGTTGGATGTTAAGAACGCGTTTCTGAATGGTACTCTTCTTGAGGAGGTATACATGGAGCAACCACCTGGGTGTGTTGCTTACGGGGAGTCTTAATCTGGTTTGCAATTTAAAGAAGTCTCTTTATGGTTTGAAGTAGTCCCCTCAGGCGTTTAGCCGGTTCAGTGATGTGATTGCTGAGTTTGGTCTTCAGAGATGTGGTGTTGACCATTCTGTTTTCTATACACACACTGTAGCCGGGAAGATCCTGTTAGTTCTTTATGTTGATGATATCGTGATTACTGGTGATGACTCTAAGGGTATTCAGGAGTTGAAATCCTTCTTATAAGTCAAGTTTCAAACCAAAGACTTGGGGCAGCTTAGGTATTTCTTAGGCATTGAGGTGGCTAGATCTAATGAAGGTATCTGCTTATCTCAGAGAAAATATGTTCTTCATTTGTGACTGAGACAGGAATGTTGAGATCAAAACCTATAGATACTCCTATGGATCCCAATTCCAAATTATTGCCAGATTAGGGGGAGCTACTTGATGATCCAGGACAGTACAGACGCTTAGTTGGGAAACTTAATTACCTAACAGTCACAAGACCTGATGTTGCCTTCGTAGTTAGTGTCATTAGTCAGTTTATAGACTCTCCTCAAACTACACATTGGAAGTCAGTTATACGAATCTTGAGGTACCTCAAAGGGGCTCCAGGCCATGGTTTGTTGTACAAGGATCATGGTCACATTCGAGTTGAGAGCTACACAGATGCAGATTGGGCCGGATCTCCTAGTGATAGGAGTTCTACTACAGGGTACTGCGTACTTGTTGGAGGAAATCTTGTGTTCTGGAAAGCAAGAAGCAAACTGTTGCTAGATTTAGTGCTGAGTCATAATATAAGGCTATGGCGCATACTGCTTGTGAGATAGTATGGATAAAGCATTTGTTGGAGGAACTTGGGTTCATTCAGTCCAAGCCTATGAACCTATTTTGTGATAACCAAGCAGCGGTTCATATTGCTTCTAACACTGTGTCTCAAGAGAGGACGAAACACATTGAAGTTGATTGTCACTTTGTTCGTGAAAAGCTCCTACAGAAAGTGATTAATACAGTTTATGTTAAATCTGCAAACCAGTTAGCAGATTTGTTTACTAAAGCATTGGATGGGACACGTGTAAAATATATTTGTAAGAAGCTGGGTGCATATGATATGTGTGCTCCAGCTTGAGGGGGAGTGTAAATATATTTATATGTGTAACGTAGCGCTTAGTGATTATGTGGTTGTCCCACATCGGTTGTATGTAAGTAGTGTAGGTTGGTTTTAAGCCTATAAATAGGTTCTCTGTATTCTTATTCTGTTATGTTGAATACACGATCTTCCCATCACTCTTAATCTTTTCATGGTATCAGAGCCTTCCGAATCTGGGATTGCTGATTTCTCTTCCGCCTTCTTCGTGATCGAGAAGTTCGGGTAATTTATCTCTCTTGAGATTTGTTTTCCTTTCCCTTTTTGCCCCCTTCCTTTCCATCCACAAAAAAAAAAAGAAAGAAAAAAAAGAGGAAAACCCTAGCCGCAACAGCCTCCCACTGCCGTAGCCCTACGTCCCTTCCGGCGACTCTTAGACCTCCAGCGATCCTCGTCGCCGCCCCCTGGCCTTCGGCGACCCCAGTCCCGGCCTTTCCGACCTCCGACGACCCCTTTTCTCTCCGTCACAAGCTTCGGTGCCCCTTGATCTCACAGCCCAGACCTCCACTGACCTTCTCTTCCTCCGGCGACCCTCGTCGGACCCTGTAACAACTCCGATGACCTCCTGTTGCCCCGTTTGGTTCAGATCTGCTTGTTCTTGTGCTGTAGTTCGATGGAAACCAAATATCTCACCCAACTCACTACTCATAAGTTGAATGGTAGTAACTTTCTTCCATGGTCCAATGCTATTACCATGTCCCTTACTGGCTTAGGCCGCAATGCACATCTTACTGAGTCTCCACCCACTGATGAAAAAGCCGCCAAGGCGTGGAAACAATTGGATGCTCAACTTGTGACCCTTATCTGGAATTCCATGGAACCGAAAGTTGCCGATTTATGCAATCATTTGGGATCTGTTAAGGCACTTTGGGATTATCTCCATCTCCTTTACTCTAGTAACTTAACATGGATGTATGATTTGTCCTCTCAGTATTTCAAGCTAGAGCAGAATGATTTATCTGTTACTGATTATTTTGCCGTTATGAAACGGTTACACGAAGAGTTGAATACTGTTATGTCCCCTACCACTATTGTTCAGGAACAACAGAGACAGCGAGAACAAATGTTGGTATGAAGTTTCTTGCCGGTCTCAAACCTTAATATGAGGCTATACGGTCTCAAATTGTTGGAAGTGATACTCTTCCTACTTTTGCCGAGACATATCAGCGTGTTCTACGGAGCACTCCTTGGGACCCACCGCCATCCCCTTCGCTCGTTGATCACTCCGCTTTTATTACTCAGACTCCACCAGCTCTTGGTAGGGGTGGTGGTGCTAACAGTGGAAGACGCGGGGGATGATTTCTGGGGCCAAACTCTATTGTTTTCGAGATGGACTTAGCAGGGACACATGCTTGGAGCTCTGTGGTCGCCCCCCCAGGTTGCGAATGCTGCCATCTCTGATTCTAGGTACTCCTCTGCTATTGCTCCTATGGATATCGTTTCTGTTCCCCGCGAGGAATACTCTCAGTTGCTTCAGTATCAAGCTGCACATCAGGCATCCACTTCAGCTGCTTCCTTAGCTCAGCATGGAGGTACACATACTGCTTGCATTGCTTTTGGTTCTTCCCCATGGGTAATTGATTCTAGAGCTATTAACCATTTGACAGGTATATCTAGCCTTTTTACATCTATCCGGATGCCATCGTCTCTTCCCCCAGTCACTTTAGCGGATGGGTCCTCGACTCCTGTTGAAGGAATCTGGACAGCTCAACCCTCTTCGTCTTTATCCTTGTCCTCTGTTTTATACATACCTTGTTTGTCCTTTAATTTAATGTCTGTTGGTCAGTTGACCAAGGATCTTAACTGTTGTGTTTCGTTTTCTCCAGATTCTGTTCTTATTCAGGATTTGATGACTTGGAAGACGATTGGCATCGGGCATGAGTCCAATGGCCTCTATTACTTTGATGGTGATCGTGTCCCTGCTCCTTCACCAACTGCCTGTCCTGCTACCGTTTCACCTCATCAGATCCATTGCCAAGTTGGTCATCCTTCATTGGCTAATTTGAAGCTTTTAGTTCCTAGTTTAAGTTCTTTGTAGTCTTTAGAGTGTGAGTCGTCTCAGTTGGGGAAGCATCATCGTGTTCAATTTGCTCCCCGGGTCAATAAAAGAGCGTCCAGTCCTTTTCAATTAGTACATTCTGATGTATGTGGTCCTCACTGTATAACCTCCCAAAAGGGGTATCGGTATTTTGTTACCTTTGTGGATGATTATTCACGAGTAACTTGGCTTTATTTAATAAAAAATCGTTCTGCGTTATTTTCAATTTTTTGTGTATTTTGTGTTAAAATTAAAACTCAATTTGATGTCTCTGTTCGTATTCTTCGTAGTGATAGTGCACAAGAATATTTTTCTGGCCCTTTTAGTACGTATATGGCCAAGCATGGAATGATTCATCAGTCTTCCTGTGTGCATACACCATAACAAAATGGTGTTGCAGAACGGAAAAACAGACATTTGTTAGAAGTCACACGCACCTTGTTTGAAATGCGTGTTCCAAAGATTTTTTGGGGGGATGCTGTCCTAACTGCTTGTCATTTGATTAACCGTATGCCATCTTCAATTCTTAATGGCCACACACCACACTCTACTTTGTGTCCTACTGAGTATGTTTTCTCGGTGGGGCCACGTGTTTTTGGGTGTGCTTGCTTTGTCCATCAGCTAACTCCTGGTACTGATAAACTTGACCCACGGGCAGTTCGATGTGTTTTCTTAAGTTATTCTAGGACTCAGAAAGGGTATCGTTGTTACAGTCCCTCCCTTCGTCGGTACTTTATCTCTGCCGATGTTTTTTTTGGATCCACACCTTTTTATTCTGAGTCTCATTCGGCCACTGATCCGTATTTTATGTTACCTGTCCCTATTCCAGTCTTCGATGCTTCCACTCGCTTGTCTCGTCCTGATTTGCAGGTTTATACTCCTCGCCCAGCTCCAGAGTGTAATCCGGACTCCTCTGCTCAGCCGTCGTCTTCTGTGTCCTCAGATTCGTCATCTTCTCCTCCAGAAAAGGCAGATTTAGATCTTCCTATTGCTCTTAGGAAGGGTTAGCGTTCTTATACCACTTCACATCCTATTCTAACTATGTGTCGTATGATAGTTTATCACCGATTTTTTCTTCCTTTGTTGCTTTTGTGTCTTCCATTTCTATTCCTAACACTGTTGCTGAAGCACTTGCCCATTCCTGTTGGAGCCAAGCTATGCAGGATGAGATGTGTGCTCTTAAGGAAACTGATAGTTGGGACTTGGTCCTGCTCCCGCCAGGAAAATCTGTGGTTGGTTGCTATTGGGTGTATGCAGTTAAAGTTCACCCTGATGGCACTTTAGAGAGGTTGAAGGCTCGTCTTGTTGCTAAAGGCTACACTCAAGTTTATGGGCTTGACTATTCAGAAACATTCTACCCAGTGGCCAAGATTGCATTAGTTCGTCGTTTTATCTCCATTGCCATTACTTATCACTAGCCCCTTCATCAGTTGGATGTTAAGAACGCGTTTCTGAATGGTACTCTTCTCGAGGAGGTTTACATGGAGCAACCACCTGGGTTTGTTACTTAGGGGGAGGCTAGTCTGGTTTGTAAATTAAAGAAGTCTCTTTATGGTTTGAAGCAGTCCCCTCAGGCTTGGTTTGGCCGGTTCAGTGATGTTATTGCTAAGTTTGGTCTTCAGAGATGTGGTGTTGACCATTCTGTTTTCTATAAACACACTGTAGCTGGGAAGATCCTGTTAATTGTTTATGTTGATGATATCGTCATTACTGGTGATGACTCTAAGGGTATTCAGGACTTGAAATCCTTCTTACAAGTCAAGTTTCAAATCAAAGACTTGGGGCAACTTAGATATTTTTTAGGTATTGAGGTGGCTAGATCTAGTGAAGGTATCTGCTTATCTCAGAGAAAATATGTTCTTGATTTGTTGACTGAGACAGGAATGTTGGGATCAAAACCTATAGATACTCCTATAGATCCCAATTCCAAATTACTGCCAGATCAGGGGGAGCTACTTGATGATCCAGGACAGTACAGACGCTTAGTTGGAAAACTTAATTACCTAATAGTCACAAGACCTGATGTTGCCTTCGTAGTTAGTGTCATTGGTTAGTTTATGGACTCTCCTCGAACTACACATTGGAAGGCAGTGATACGAATCTTGGGGTACCTCAAAGGGGCTCCAGGCTGTGGTTTGTTTTATAAGGATCATGGTCACTTTCGAGTTGAGAGCTATACAGATGCAGATTGGGCCGGATCTCCTAGTGATAGGAGGTCTACTACAGGGTACTGCGTACTTGTTGGAGGAAATCTTGTGTTCTGGAAAAGCAAGAAGCAAACTGTTGTTGCTAGATCTAGTGCTGAGTCAAAATATAGGGCTATGGCGCATACTGCTTGTGAGATAGTATGGATGAAGCATTTGTTGGAGGAACTTGGGTTCATTCAGTCTGAGCCTGTGAACCTATTTTGTGATAACCAGGCAGCGGTTCATGTTGCTTCTAACACTGTGTTTCATGAGAGGACAAAACACATTGAAGTTGATTGTCACTTTGTTCGTGAAAAGCTCCAATAGAAAGTGATTCATACAGTTCCTGTTAAATCTGCAGACCAGTTGGCAGATTTGTTTACTAAAGCATTAGGTGGGACACGTGTGAAATATATTTGTAACCAGCTGGGTGCATATGATATGTATGCTCCAGCTTGAGGTGTTAAAGGGTAAATATGTATATGTGTAACGTAGCGCTTAGTGATTATGTGGTTGTCCCACATCGGTTGTATGTAAGTAGTGTAGGTTGGTCTAAAGCTTATAAATAGCCTCTCTGTATTCTCATTCTGTTATGTTGAATACAAGATATTCCGATCTCTCTTTATCTTTTCAATATATTATATGTGTATATACGTGTTGTGTCAGTAGAGAATAGTGTGGTTAGTAGAAGAGAGAATGAATGTCAAAAGGACACGTAGCTAGATTTTACCATTGTTAGACACCTGGGTAAAATCCATGCATGTCATGGACTAATTTGGGTTTATCTCTACATCATTAAAACACAAGGGGAAAGGGAAAATTAGAAAGGGGAAAAAAAAAAAAAAAAATAGAGAGGGTTTAGGGACTGCCGAATTATAGGATTTGGGGTCTTTTGATTGTTTCATGATTTTGACATTCTTTTGTGGCACACAATTTGGAGAAACCAATTAAGGCCATGTTTGGCCCTGGGTTATGACCAATGGAAGTGTTTGGCTAGAACCACTAAGGCTGTGCTTGGGAAATTTGGTCAATTTTATTTTTAGGTACGGGGTTGTGTACAATATGCTCTAAATCTCTGAAGCATTTTCTGTGTTATTCCTATTTGTACTCTCCTTGTATTATGTTGTCCTTTTATGGAATCCATGAATTTCTGGTATGTATATTGTTAAGAAATTATTTTGGCTAAATGCCATGGAACTGATGGGTACATCGGCAAGAAGCACCTGCTAATAGCCAATAGTTTTGAGAGGGGTCCGATGTGGCTTGCTAAAGGGTGAGGTGAGAATGTGGCTCTTGCTATGTTACCAAGAGGAACCTGGTATGATGCTCTGGGGGTGAGCGAATAATTTATGAGATGATATCGATTGTGTATAATTTCTGTTATTCGTCATATTTTTGGAACATTTATTGTTCTTGTCATTTTGTGTACCTCCCCGTGTGTTATTGTAGATACAGGTGACACTGGTAGTGTTGACACGGGTTGGTGGTGAACCAAGCACCAAGGTGGTTTGGTCACAGTGATAGGTAGTATATAAAGTCTTTGCATGTACATAGTACATATTATCTGCGCAGATGCTATAGTCCAATGGATACATAATACTGAATTCATGTGAATAACACATTTGATAAGGTCAAGGCCTTAAGTTGTTTAAAAAAAAAAAACAACTGTGGTATGTTGAGATGGCTGGTACTAAGATAGTCCTGCAGTTAGCGCACTAATATACTATTCCATCTGGGTTGGGCTAGTGGATGGTATGCACCCTCTGGGCTGGGCTGGGGGTGTGTGGTCATGTGATGGCTGGGAATAAGGTAATCCTGCGGTTAGTGCACTGATATACTAGTCCATTTCGAGCGAGGATGGGGTGCTGTGGCTATTAGAATATAAGTATTGGTATTAGTGGTTTAAGGGTATTTCTGTAATTGTTTTTGATTAATATATATGTGTGTTGGCTAACCTAATTAGGTTAATCCTTCTCTTTTTCTCTATTCTCTCTTTGAACATCGTATCAGAGCCACCCGAATAGGCTTCTCTGCACTGCACACCACCACCACCACCACCATCACAAGCGCAACACTGTTCACGCAGTTACTGTTCACCGAAGGCACTATTCTTCGAACACTATTCATGCAGTAACTATTCATCGAGCACTGTTCATTATCTAATTTCTTCACTTTCTTGAACTCCAACCGTCTAAGGGAGCATATTCACATCCATCGGAACTCGATTAGGCAATTTTGAATGGTGGTTTCTTCGTTCGTATTGTCTCGGTCCCTTTGTGGACCTTATTGGTTAGTTCCGTTTGAGTTTATTGGTGTTGATGTTGCTTCTTGTTCGTTGTTAGTATTTTTCCTTTGTTATTGGCTATAAGACTCCTACTGTTTTTGGTTGATATGGCGGACAAGAAAGGTTCAATTTCTTCGTCCGATGTTGTGAGTACGCAAATTATCACTACTAAGTTGAATGGGTCCAATTACTTGTTGTGGTCTCAAGCTATGAAAGTCGCCTTAGGGGCTAGGAAGAAGTTGAAATATATTGAATCTGTTGCTCTTGCTAAGGATAATAAGGATTATGAAGATTGGGTGTCTGCGAATTATGTGGTTATGTCCTGGTTATGGAATAGTATGGAACCTACTGTGTGTTCGAGTGTCATGTTTTTGTCCTCAGCCAAAGATATTTGGGAGTCTGTTCCGGAGACGTTTTCCATGGAAAAGAATGTTTCTCACGTTTATGAGGTATGCCAAAATTTGTTTATGCTTCAACAGGGTGATAAGCCGATTAGTGAATACTACAGTACATTTAAGGGACTCATGGATGAGTTGAATCAGTATCATCCTATCACTAATGATGCTGACATTATCAAGAAGCAACGAGAGGAATTTTATGTTTCTAAGTTCTTATCTGGGTTATATTCGAATCTTCAGTCTGTTAAGTCACAGATTTTGGCCTGTGATGGTAGTATTCCATCCTTGAGCAATGTGTATTCTCGTGTGCTCCCCGTTACTACAGAGTCTGCCTCCTCCGCCTCTTCTGAGCCTGTTGGGAAAGAAAATTCTGCACTTGTTACATCTGCAGGATATAGAGGGGCCTTTCGTGGTCGTGGCAATTTTCCTGGTAATAATCGCGGTCGCGGTGGTCGTTTTGGCAATTCTCTTCCTATGTTTAATGGTAATTGAGGAAGAGGAGGTCCTCCGGGACGTGGTCGTGGTTTTGGTCGAGGCCGTGGTTCTCTTTATTGCACCCATTGTGGGGGTGACAATCATACTGTGGATAGGTGTTGTGATCTCTGTGGTAAGCCGTGGGAGACCTCGCCTAATCCAGCCGTGTTTTCTTCTGACAATGCTTTTGGGTCTCAACAGGAAGTTCGTACTCCTACTTCACCTGCCGTGACATCTTCAAATGAGTCTATCACTCTTTCCCAAGAGGAATACAATGCCTTAGTCCAACAACAACAACAACTATCCTTGTCTAATACTGCTGGTTTTGCACAATCAAGTAACATTGCATGTTTTTCTTCATCTGCTCCTTCACCATGGGTCATCGACTCAGGAGCTTCGGCACATATGACTGGTAAGTCCAATGTATTTATACAATTGTTTAGTTCACCCACACAGCCCTCTGTTGTTTTAGATAATGGACGATCTTGTCCTATTATTGGTTATAGTCCTGTTTCTCCCACCTCATCTCTTTCATTGTCATCTGTAAATTATATTCTTCAATTTCCCTTTAGTTTCCTATCGGCCAGTCAACTTACTAAGTCTGTAAACTGCTCTGTAACATTTTATCCCTTTCATTGTGTTTTTCGGGATCTCAACTCGAAGAAGATGATTGGTGGAGGTCGTGAGCGGGATGGTCTTTATTACCTGGAACAACATTCAACAGCGAATAATCCGGCGGCTTTACATACAGCTTGTTCACCACATCAATGGCACTGCCGTCTGGGTCATCCTTCACTGCAATCCTTGAAGTTGGTTTTTTCATTATTTAAATCTCTGTATGGTTTAGAGTGAGGCTAGCCAGTTAGGTAAGCATCCATAGGGTGTCTTTTCCTTTACGTCAAAATAATCGTCGGGCCACTCCTTTTGAGTTGGTTTATTCCGACGTTTGGGGTCCATCTAGACATAAGAGTCAGTTAGGTTTTTCTTATTTTGTGCCGTTTGTAAATGATTGTTCTAGGATGTCATGGTTATTTTTAATGAAAGAACACTCAGATATTTCTTATATTTTTCAATTATTTCATATAGAGATTATGACTAGTTTGGTTGCACTATTCGTATTTTACAATCTGATAATGCTTTGGAATATGTTAAAGGACCTCTTCAATCTTATTGTGATTCTCAGGGGATAATTCATCAATCCTCTTGTGGTTATACTCCACAACAGAATGGTGTCGCTGAACGAAAAAATTGACCTCTTCTTGAGGTTGCCTGAACTATTATGTTGCGTATGCATGTTCCTAAACAATTTTGGGGGATGCTGTACTCACTGCTTGTTATCTTATTAACCGCGCATACCTTCATCTGTTCTAAGTGGTGGCATTCCTCATTTTGTTCTCTATCTAGATAGGTCATTGTTTGCCTTACCACCATGTGTGTTTGGTTGTGTTGCATTTGTTCATGTTCTTACTCCTGGTCATGATAAATTAGATTCTCGAGCCACCAAATGTGTATTTGTGGTATATTTTCGCACTCTAAAAGGTTATAAATGCTGGAATCCTCAGAGTTGTCATTATGTGGTTAGTGCAGATGTTACCTTCTTTGAAGGTACATCATTTTTTTCGTCTTCCGGCGCTTCCTTAGATGTTGATGTTCTTGCTCCGTCGTCCTTTATTCCCTTGCCCATTCCTCCTTTTAGTTCTCCTCCCTTGCAGGTGTATCGCCGTCGTGACAAGCCATCCTGTAATGATGACTCGCCAGCTCCGCCTCCATCTACATCAACTTCGGCTGAGGTTCTCCAATCTCCTGATCTACCTATCACTCTTCGAAAAGGTACTCGTTCTTGCACTCAGCATCCTATTGATCAAGTTGTCTCATATTCTCATTTATTGTCTCCACTCTGTTCCTTTGTTAGTGCTTTATCTTTAGTCTCATTCCTCAGTCTCATACTCAGGCATTGGTTTCTCCGGGTTGGAAGAGTGCTATGAATGATGAAATGTTGGTATTGTCCAAAAATGGTACGTTGATCTTCCTTCTGGGGAAACATGTTGTAGTTGTCGTTGGGTTTATGTGGTTAAGTATCATCCTGATGGTACTATTGAACGGTTGAAAGCTCGTTTGGTGGCTAAAGGGTACACTCAGACTTTTGGTGTTGATTACTTTGAAACTTTTTCCCCTGTGGCTCGCCTAAATTCTGTTCGCATTTTATTGTCTGTTGCTGTTACTCAGGATGGCCTTTTTATCAACTTGACATCAAGAATGCCTTTCTTCATGGTGACCTACAAGAGGAAGTGTATATGGAGCAACCTCCTGGGTATGTTGCTCAGGGGGAGTCACATAAAGTATGTAGATTGAAGAAAGCCATTTATGGCCTTAAACAGTCTCCAAGGGCCTGGTTTGACAAGTTTAGCCAAGTAGCTAGTTCATATGGGCTGAAAAGAACTAGTTCTGATCATTTAGTTTTCGTGAGACACTGTGAGAAAGGTACGATTGTTCTAGCATTTTATGTGGATGTTATATTGATTACTGGCAATGACAATGAAGGTATACAGTTATTGAAGTCTCATTTAAGTAAGCATTTTCATATGAAGGATTTGGGGCTACTATGTAATTTTTTGGGTATTGAGGTAGCAAGGTCTAAGGAAGGGATTTTCTTATCCCAAAGAAAGCATGTTCTTGACCTTCTAGATGAAACAAGATTGATGGGTTCAAAACCTGTTGACACGCCAATGGATTCAAATATAAAGTTTAGTAAAGATAATGGGAGAAGACTTCAATGATGTTGGACGGTATAGAAAACTTATGGGTAAGTTGATTTATTTAACCGTGACTCGACCTAATATCACCTTCTCTGTTGGAGTTGTTAGTCAGTTTATGCAGAGTCTCAAGTTATCACATTGGGAGGTAGTGTGTCGTATATTGAGGTATTTCAAAGGTGCTCCTGGTAAAGGCTTAGTGTTGAAGCTTTCAGATATCTTGGAGATGGGTTGGTTTCTCAGATGCCAGTTGGGCAGGAGATAGTCTTGATAGACGTTCAGTATCAGGATTCTGCGTGTTTATTGGTGGAAATCTAGTCAGTTGGAAGAGCAAAAAGCAAAATGTAGTTGCAAGGTCAAGTGCAGAGGCTGAGTATAGAGCTATGGCTTATATTGCGTGCGAGTTGTTATGGGTGAAGACTATTCTCCAAGAGATAGGATTTGAAGTAGTAAACCTATGAAGATGTATTGTGATAATCAGGCATCTATGTGCATTGCTAGTAATCCAGTATTTCATGAGAGGACTAAACATATAAGTTGATTGTCATTTTATCAGAGATATGGTTATAAGAAAGAAAATTGTTACTTCTTTTGTTAGGTCTAGTGATCAACTAGGAGACATTCTTACCAATGCACTAAATAGAGGACCGTTCTATGATCTTTGTAACAAGGTGGGCATGATAGATATCTATACTCCAGCTTGAGGGTGAGTTTTAGAATATAAGTATTAGTATTAGTGGTTTAAGGGTATTTCTGTAATTGTTTTTGATTAATAAATATGTGTTGGCTAACCTAATTAGGTTAAGTCTTCTCTTTCTGTCTATTCTCTCTTTGAACATTGGCCATGTGATTGTACACATTTCGAGCTGGGCTGATGTGTGTACATTATGTTACAATATGTTGATGACTGGTTGATAACCACTGAACATTAAACACAAAAAATAAGAATAAAAAATAAAAAAATAAAAACACACCCATGAATTATGAGATATGCATGCATTGGATAGTGTAAAAGTCAGTATAAGTTGATATGTGATGTAATTTCTGTTGCTAATAGCAACTGATATTAAGTACTTATGAGTAAATGAAAAATAAAATAAAATTATTGAGCATGTGGCACCATTAATATTTGTCCGATGAAAGACAAGGATAGTTAAGTTGGGTAGATGGCCCTTCTATCAACTAACCATAATGAAAATGGGATAACTGGGTGTTTGTATCTTTATTGGTTTAAAAAAAAAAAAGAGATTGGCATGTCTTCTTTGCCACATTATGTAAATTTGAGAAGGTGCGTGATAAATTTCGAGGACGAAATTCTTTTTAAGGAGGGTAGAATGTGATAACCCGTATTTTTACGCAATGATTTATGATATACACATTACTTGTGGGACCCCTGTGTGACATTAATTGATACATATTTAGTAAGTCAGACGTTAATATATGCCATATGGGTACCTTTAAAGGATTCATATAGCAAACTCCCAATTGTTTGGGACATGAGGCTTAGTTCAGTTTAATTGTTATTGGACACATTGGTTAAATATAGTGAACAAAATGGTTACCATTTAGCACCTAGTGCAAGTGTGCAGATAAGGATTTGGCTTGGAATTTATCCTAATATCTAGTACTTATCCACCATGATTATCCAGTAATTGGTTCACAAGATAAGAATACATGCAAAATGATAAGAGGAATAAATAATTGGATGGGTTTCAAATTGCTATGGATATGTACTGACTTTATAATACATTAGTGTTTTATTGAGGGAGCCCACGGCTGGTAAGAGTAGAAGTGTATTTGGGATCTTTCAACCAGGCTCCAGGGAGCATGGTTAGAAGTTGAAGATGGAAGAAGTAGACTAAACTCAAACCAAAGCACGGTATATAATAGCTGTAATTTTATGAATTACAAGTGTGATGGGCTAGTTGTGTAATTTATAGCACCGTTTTAGCGAAGAAGGGATAATGAGAAAATCCTATTGTTTTTGAATGGGATATGGGGTCTGTCATAGCTTGTAACCAAATTCAGATTGAATGGCCATATGGAAATCATTTGACCTAAGTATCCTGATTTGGTAAAAGAATTTGTTAAGTCACCAATTGCTCTAAAAGCTTAAGTGGGCCAACAATGTTTGTCAAGCTTGAACGAAATTCTTTTAGTAATTGCAGGTGATTGGCATGCACTTTATGAATCCTCCTCCTATCATGAAATTGGTTGAGATTGTTAGAGGCGCAGACACATCAGATGATACCTTTAATGCAACCAAAGCCTTGGCAGAAAGGTGATCAATCATATTATTATAAATTTTCAATAATTTATGTCCTTTCTTTTCCAAGTAATCAACAAATAGCTTTCTCTGGTTAAATTTCTTCTCAATGCTGTGGTTCCTATATGATGGTTTTTTCTTCCTTAGTTTTCTCTATTTTGTATTTCCCCCCATGTTGGTATATATGACGAAACCTTAGGGGTTGTTTGGGTTGGCTGTGGCTTTTACATTTAGACTAAAGCAGAAGCTATGGGAATTAAGAAAAAATAAAATAAAATATTAAACCGCTAATTTGTTTCCCACATCACATTTGGGCTGAAGCACCTTGGACCTTTTTCCAGCTAAAATGGGCTTTTGGGGATCTAAAATACTTCCTAAAACTAATCCAAACAGTCTAAAACATGCATTCCCACAAGCATGTTAGCGCCCAAAGGTTTGGAAATGATTCCAAACAGACCCATAATTTCTATTCCGCCATTTGTTTAAATGATCATCATGGAAAATGCAGGTTTGGCAAGACAGTTATTTGTTCTCAAGATTATTCTGGTTTCATTGTAAACCGTATCCTAATGCCGATGATAAACGAAGCCTTCCACGCACTCTATACTGGGGTGGCAACGAAGGAGGATATAGATACAGGAATGAAGCTGGGAACAAACCACCCAATGGGTCCTCTACAACTTGCTGATTTTATTGGATTGGATGTTTGCTTGTCCATAATGAGAGTTCTTCATGCTGGTCTAGGGGACTCTAAATATGCTCCTTGCCCTCTTCTTGTGCAGTATGTTGATGCCGGCCGCCTAGGAAGAAAACGAGGTATTGGGGTGTACAACTACCCTGATGTAGCCGATCAGAACAAACCGTCACCTCGACTTTAAACTGTTAATAGCTAGAATAATGAGGTGATTTGTACATAGATGGGAAATAGCAAATAAGTATATGCACACACACACACACACACACACACATATATATATATATATGTATGCGTAGATGGAAGAGTTATTGTGTGTCGAGTTCATTCTGCTGAGCAATATGTTTCTGTGCTATCTTGTGCAAGTAGGCCTGTGAATGGATCAGGTATGAACCCAGATCTAGATTGCAAATTGTGATCAGCGTATCCGAATTCGATAAGAAGTTTGACTAACGTTTTGGATATGGATTTACGCAATCATATAGTATATTAGAGATTTGGTCCAATTGCTATTATATACAAGCCGAGTGAAATATATACTACACTATGTATTACGGAGTACTACTGTTTGATGGATACCAACAAAACTTATCGAACTCGGATACCAACAAATCTTTATATGGATTAGTGTAAGACAGATTTGATGGATGAATGGAACAGATTTGGATAATGAAATTTCTTATCGGTTTGGATCCGGATATCATTGAATTCAGTCCGTTTACAAGCATCAACTTTGTTGCTGAGGTAATTGGTATAGAACATTGAAAATCACTTTTTTTAAGAGTGAATTGAAATTCAATTTTTTTCTCCAAAATGATCAGAAATATGTATGGTAGGGGAGGGTCTTTTTTTTTTTTGGTTGTCTGAATAGCACAGAGGTTAAATTGTGTAGAGAAATTCAAAATGTAATTGGCAATTTTTCTCATGTTATTCTGCATTTAGGAGCAGTACATGCGGCTTTCTCTAAATTAGAAAAGAAACGGGGGAAAAAAAAATAGAAAAGAAATAAATTCACAACAATGCTAGGGGTACTAATAAATTTCACTAACACTCACACCCACACTCTATCACTCTCCTAGTGGCACTTTGGGTTCGTTGTGGATCCCACAATGCCACTAGGAGAGAGATAGAGTGTGTGTGTGTGAGTGTTAGTAAAATTTGTTAGTGCTCCAAATCTTACTCAATTCCCAATTTGTAATTTCACTTCTCGTGTTCATTTTTTCTGATTCCATGAAATATTTGATACAAATATTCTTAAATTCTAGTACAGTATTATTTTAGCGCGAGGGATAGCAAAAGAATTATTTTCTCAACTCGTTTATTTTCCTTTTCGTTCTTTAATTTTGCAAATGAAATAGAGCCTAATAACTAAAAGCGTAAGGATTCGAACTCACTCCTGCACTTGGCATGCTTGAGTCTTTGCAAAATTCATTGGGGATTCGAGTCTTCAACCTCTAAAATATAGACCAGGAGCTCTGATCAACTAGGACAGCCAAGTTGATTTAAGAGTAATGATTCGTGCACATAAAGTGTGCACATAAAGTGTGCACATAAAGATCTGAGCCATTCATTTTGGTGGGTCCTATGTGTGCAGAGATGGACTCCACCAAAATGAATTACTCAGATTTTTATGTGCACACTTTATGTGCACATTTTATGTGCACCTAACATTACCCTTGATTTAAATTATCCTATCCTGGTTTCTATCTTTTTAGCGCCAAAAAGTACGTTCAGTAAAATCTATGGTTTGAATTGCTTGCCAGCCTAGAAATCTCTAGTGTGAGACAGAAATCAAAAGGACTCCCTCCTTTTCAACAAAAGTGGCCCCAACATGACCCAGAAATGAGAAAAACAATCTGTTTAGGAGTAAACAAGTTCATGGTTGATCATGTTCAAGGACATCCCCCGTCCCCACCACCACCCTATAGTCCCTATCTTTAATAAATTAATAGGCTGGCATCTTTCAAATTGAAAGCGATGGAAATGGGACCCAATGGTCAAGTAATACATTATTGAAAAGAAAATCCATTGACAAAGAAGAGAGTGAAATAGAAACTTAAGGTGAGCTTTTTCTATACATAGTAGTTTTGTTTGAGATCTGGTAGAGAGAGAGAGAGAGAAAGAGAGAGATGAAGTTCTTGTTCCAGTGCCCCTGTTGCTCATGTTTCTGCTTTTTGAAGCCCAAAAAGGGCAAACCGAAGGAAGCTGAGAAGGTGAAGGAAGTTCAGAAAGAAACCAAGGTGAAGGAAGCTCAGAAAGAAACCAAGGAAGATGAGAAGGTGAAGGACGCTCAGAAAGAAACCAAGGAAGCCAAGGCATAACTCTATCAGGCATCAGTCAAAAACTATATATACATATATATATATATATTATATGTATGTATATTCATATATAAATGTCTGTGACTGTATTGGAATGCATGAGGAATTGTACATTTTTTTTATGTCTTTCAAGTACTTCATATGAAATGCCATCTTGTACCCCTTACAAAGTTTGGCTAATGCCTCTCATCCTAAGGCTTCAATTGAAAATAAAATGTATTTCTTCAACCATTTTCCCTTGTTGTTTTGGAGGAGTTACTCACATTTCCTGCAAAGTGCGATCTAATTGTCAGCAAATCTGCTTGTTCATCTTTGTAATTGAGAGAGAATAATCATTCTAATGATAATTTGCTTGGATCTACTTTCTAATTGAAATGGATGCAAATGCATAACACATGATACAACGAAAGTGCTTTTATACGTTTAGATCATAAGGTAATTCTAAATAAATGTAACCATTTTAATGCCAGTTTCCTACCGAGTGGAGAGAGAGACATTTTACACACAAATTATACACTAATTTGCGGTTAGATATCTCTCTTTTAAAGAGATGCTCATAAAAAGTAGGGTTAATTACCATTTATCCCTTGTGGTTTGGCCTGATGTCACTTTACCCCCTGTGGTTTAAAATTGACCACTTCATTGACCTGTGCTTTCATGTAAAGTGTCACCGCTAAATTAGTGACCACTTTACCCCCTGTGGTTCGGTCCAATGATACTTTACCCCCTATAGCGGTGACACTAATTTAGTCAACTTAACACTAATTTTAGCAATGACACTTTACCCGAAGGCACAGGGAGGTTAAGTGGTCAATTTTAAACCACAGGGGGGTAAAGTGACATCGGGCCAAACCACAGGGGGTAAAGTATAATTATCCCTAAAAAGTATGTGACATCCCATGATCACACTTAAGTCAATCCATGGGATACCACATCGTTTTGTGACCATCTCTTTATGACCCTTTTGTATCTCAAACATTTTTCGTATAAATTTTTTTTGGCTCTAATGGAAAATTGTGGTTTTTGGTTTTTAGTGTTCGATTTTATTTTTAGAGTGAATTACTTCATATTAGAGTCAATCATGAACGCAAAAATGAAAACCAAAATTGAAAACTAAAAATTGCAATATTATCATACGAGCCCTTAACTTTTCGTCCAATTGCAATGTCAACATTGTGTTACTTTCCATTTGAAAAAGTTACATAAAGTTGACATGTAGTCTGATGTTTAATATTTCACGTGATGCGTTTCTCTCACTTTTCCAAAAATAATAAGGTGGAAAAGATTAGTGTTGCAATTAGATTGGGCGATGACTTTGGTACCCCAAAGCGGTTTCGTTGTATATACAACAAAACCCCCCACAACCGTTGGATCATACCCTCAAGAGATCTTAGACATCCACCTAATCAAGTCACTTTTAAAACAAAACCAATGTGGTTTTGTTCCAAAACTACTCCCAACCGTTCCCCTTACCTCTTTAGCAGGTTGTCCAACGCCTTCCTTTTGTGGCTAGTCAACATATGTGGTCTCCCAAACATGACTTTTAGGGTCTATTTGGGAAAGGCTAAAATTTAGTCCAACTTTAATTTTTATTTGATTCTTATAGGAACTTAATTTGGTGAGCGCTTATTTAATATTTTAAGTATATGTGATATTGTAGTCCAATTGTTTCAAACGTGGTTCTCTACACATGTTGTAATGCGACCAATTTTATTTTATTTCATTTATTTTTTTATGGACACAATAAAATAATAATGAGACCACCTTCAATGATAGTGTGCTACTACAAAACCCTCTAATGAAAACTAAGTGGGCCCATAGCATATATTGAGAACAACATTAAGCAAAAAAAATGGGGTATGAAAAAGGGGGACAAATTAACTTCCAGACTACTTTATATGTATATATATAGAATTTAAAAGTGAGTCTCTTGTTTTTTCAAAATTAAAAAATTATCAACTTATTATTATTATTATTATTTTTTTTTGTAAAAATAAAAAGTTACTCCCTCTGTCCCTTCTTTTTAGTCCTATATTCTATTTTGGGATGTCCCAAAATTAGTATCCACTTTCCTAGATTGGTATACAATTTTAATCTACTTTCCAAAACTACCTTTCCTTAAAATCTACACCAAGACAAAACTAAAAAAATTATCATAATGATTATGGGCAATTGTTGAAAGTGGGTGTAGATTCTTTTTGTCCCCTTAATAAGTTGAGTTCCCAAAGGTGGACTCAAAAAAAGGACGGAGGGAGTATCATATTTAAATGACGTCTGGGACCAACTCTTTATAATTTTATTTTATTTATTTTTTATGGACACAATAAAATAATAATGGGACCACCTTTAATGATAGTGTGCCACTACAAAACCCTCCAATGAAAACTAAGTGGGCCCATAGCATATATTGGGAACAACATTAAGCAAAAAAAATGGAGTATGAAAAAGGGGGACAAATTAACTTCCAGACTACTTTATATGTATATATATATATAGAGAATTTAAAAGTCAGTCTCTTGTTTTTTCAAAATTGAAAAATTATCAACTTATTATTATTATTATTATTATTTTTTGTAAAAATAAAAAGTTACTCCCTCCGTCCCTTCTTTTTAGTCCTATATTCTATTTTGGGATGTCCCAAAATTAGTGTCCACTTTCCTAAATTGGTAAACAATTTTAACTTACTTTCCAAAATTACCTTTCCTTGAAATCTACACCAAGACAAAACTAAAAAAGTTATCATAATGATTAGGGGCAATTGTTAATAAATTGAGTTCCCAAAGGTGGACTCAAAAAAAGGACGGAGGGAGTATCATATTTAAATGATGTTTGGGACCAGCTCTTTATAATATTGGGAGTAACTCTTTTAATATTGGGTGCAACTCTTAAAAATGCAGGGAGCAACTCGTTTTAAAGTCAGGTGCAACTCTTCATAAGGTTGGGAGCAAGTCTTCACACGTTGGGAGCAATCATCACAATATTTTGGTGCAAGTTTATAACATTGAAAACATAAGTAGACTCAAACACAAAATAACTATTTAAAAGTTGTTTGCTCCTAAATATGTATTTAATTACATGACCGATTGTTTGGGGGGTTTGGTAAAAAAATGCTAGACATGCCTGTGCGAATAAATGTGAACATTCGGACTAAAGAGCATTTATTCTATGATCATTCATCATAAATATTTATTTTGTGAACAAAAACTTTGTTTCGTGAACAGAAAGTTTTGTTCCGTGATCACAAGTTTTGTCCTTTATCATAAATATTTGTTTCACAATCGAAAATCTTAGTTCCATAGTCACTAAGTTTTGTTACATGATCTTTAAGTTTTGTTACTTAACCTTAAATATTTGTTTCATGACAAGAAAGTTTTGTTTCTTCATCATAAAATATCTGTTTCATGATCTTAAAGTTTGTTCCATGATTACGAAGTTTTGCTCATTCATCCTAAATATTTATTTCATGACCAGTAAGTTTTGTTCATGGTCATTAAATTTTGTCCAAGATTTTGAAGTTTTGTCCCTAGCTAAGGTATACAAGTCTAGTTCCTTCATCTTAAATGTTTTTTCTATGACCAAAACTTTTGTTCCATCATCACTTAGTTTTGTTTTTTCATCCCAAACATTTGTTTTATGGTAAATTAATTATGTTTATTCGTCATAAATATTCGTTCCATGATGTGATAACTCTTTCATAGACCGACAACGCTCCGTCTTCCTTATGCCTTATATATGATGGATTTTTTTAAACTTGATATGACTACCGTACCGATGTAGTATTGGTAAAACCCATCAAGATACTCAAGGTTACAATAACCTGTAATTATCATGATTGATATATCCGAAGAGCCTTACAAGATCCCACCGAAGACGATACAGTTCAGAAAAACTCTTGGTTGAAAGTTGTCAACTGTAGGTACCTAGACATGGAATAGTGGAATTCCATCCAGACATTAAAACTCCAAAATGGCCATTGGCTGGCAGATCTGTCGTGGGTATTTTGGAAAGCTTGACTCCTATATATGATAAAGATTTTCATAACGACCTTTACCTATGTGATATTAAGGATCACACGGGGATTTTCAATAGTAATATCGACTACAAGATCTTTGAGGATTAAAAATGGTAATAAAAGATCTTCATGGCGTTGCATTTATCCCCACTAGTTTGCTGAAAATTGACATAAAAAGTTCGATTATTTCTATCATTATTATCTGATTAATGTTATCAAACACACCAGAAAACTTTTGTTCTATGTTTTTTTAAGTCTTATTCCTTTAACGTAAATTTTTGTTCTATGATAACAAAGTTTTGTTCCTTCAATATGAACTTTTGTTCCATGATGACTAAGTCTTAAGTTCCTTTATCATTACTATTCGTTCCATGATCATAAATGTTTGTTCTAGGAACAGAAATATTTATTCCATGATCATTAAATTTTGTTCATTCATCATAAATATTTGTCCTGTGAACAAAAACTTTTGTTCCATGACAGAAAGTTTTGTTCCGTGATTACTAAGTTTTGTTCCTTCATCGTACATACTTGTTTCACTATCGCAAAGTTTTGTTCCATAATCACTAAGTTTTGTTACATGATCATTAAGTTTTGTTCGTTCATATTAAATATTTGTTCCATGACAAGAAAATTTTGTTTTTTCATCATAACATATTTGTTTCATGACCATAAACTTTTGTTCCAAATTTCTAAGTTTTGTTTCCATGGTATGGAAGTCTAGTTCCTTCATCATAAATATGTGTTCCATGACCATAAAATTTTATTCCATGATCATCAAGTTTTGTTCCTTTACCCTAAATATTTGTTTCATGACTAAAAAGTTTTGCTCTAGGGTCACTAAATTTTATCCCGGATTTATAAGTTTTGTTCTTAAGGTATGCAAGTCTAGTTCATTCATCTCAAATATTTGTTCCATGGCCAAAACTTTTGTTCCATGATCACCTCGTTTTGTTCCTTTATCCCAAATATTTGTTTCATGGTCAATTAATTATGTTATTCCCAATTACCGTAGGCTTGCACCAAGGGTCGGCCTTCAGCCCTTATTTATTCGCCTTAATTATTGATGAATTGACTAGACACATCCAAGATGAAGTCCCATGGTGCATGCTGTTCGCAGATGATATTGTCTTGGTTGATGAGACTAAAGGGGGACTCAACACTAAATTGGATGTTTGGAGAGAAGCATTGGAGACTAAGGGGCTAAAGATAACTAAGACGAAAACAGAATATATGGAATGTTGTTTTAGTAACAGTGAAAGTAGAGACAACAAAGCAGTGAAGATCAAAGATCAGGAGATCTCAAAGAGGGAACATTTTCGCTATCTAGGTTCAATGATCAGTAGAGATGGAGTAATTGGTGATGTCGTGATCCATAGAATTAAAGTAGCCTGGCTTAAGTGGAGGAGCACTTCCGGAGTATTATGTGACCGAGAATACTAGCAAAATTGAGAGAAAAATTTTATAGGACAGCTATGCTCTACGGGACAGAGTGTTGGGCAATTGAGAAACAACACATTAGCAAAGTGAGCGTAGTTGAGAGAGGATGCTAAGATGGATGTGTGGTATGACTAGGAAAGATGGAATTAGAAATAAGTACATTCGAGAGACTGTAGGAGTGGCATAGATTGAGGATAAGTTGAGGGAGAATAGACTTAGGTGGTTCAGCCACGTGCAACGAAGACCTGTAGATGCACCTGTGCGAAAGAGTGATAAGATCGTAGTACCTGGAATGGTTAGAGGGAGAGGCAGACCTAGACTTTTGGGAGTATGAAGTGCAACAAGATATGAATATATTTAATTTAAATGAGCTTATAGCTCTTGATTATGCATAGTGGAGAAAAATGATTCATACAGCTGACCCCAATTGATTTGAAGTTGTTTAGACATAAAAATGATCTAATGAGTTAAAGAAATGCAGCATGAGTTTTAGCTTGGAAGAGTTTATTTGTCATGCAGTGGTTGATTTCCAAGTTTATTTGTCATGCAGTGGTTGAATCTCGAAGTAAAGCCTTGGATATGTATATTTGTCAGAGCATTTCGTTGTATATGCCATTGACATAAACGATGGTGTGATAAAGGGAGAATCTACTGAATTGCTCTGCGCATGACCTTGTCTCCATCTGTTACAACAGACATGGGCCTCTTACCTTTCATTACTTGAATGAATGTCGCCAAAACCCACTGACTCAGTTACCAGGTTATCCCATGTTACCATCATTCGTTATCGTGTTGTACTATTACTTACGTTCCAAACCAGACCACATTACTCACCATATTATCTAAATCTCATTATTGTATCCCATTACCTCCTTAATCCATAAAATCGCATAATAGGAACATGGAACATCAATTACTCAACTAAGAAATATGAATTAGAAACTGAAAGGAAACATCCATGTTCTGTTGGGTTCGATCGATTGAGAAAAGTGAAGTTCAATCGCTCGAAGTGTGCTTGATCGATTGAAGTGAAAGTGGTCTCAATCGATTGAAGTCATTTCGATCGATTGAGAAATGTGCAGTTCGATCACTCGAACATCGTCTTCTCCAGCAATTCTGGACAGTGAACGACCAAAGGTGCTAGGGGAAGTTTGGGTTATTATTAAAACGTCCAAAATAGGGAAAGCATCATAACTAAGCTACTGAGTGAGTTTGGAACTCATCGAATGTCATTCAGGGCGCGTTTGGCTCGTCAAGTTTGGTGGTACTCCAATGGCTTCCTCTCTCTCTCTCTCTCTCTCTCTCTCTCTCTCTCTCTCTCTCTCCTTTGCTCTTGTCTTCGTCTCTATCTCTCTCTCCTTCTCTTCTTCTTCTTCTTCTTTTGTCTGTCTGTCTCCCTCTCTCTCTGACTGAAGATATATATATAGATATATATATGGATGTATGTATATTATATATACCCAACACAAACACACACACACACACACACACACACACACACACACACATACACACACACTTTCTCTCTCTCTTTCTCTCTATCTCTCTCTAAAATCCTTGAACTGAACAGACACTCAGACACACGAAAATGGTTCATATATATAGAGAATGGGGTAGACAGGTGGTTGTGTTTGTGTGAAACCTGAAAATCTGATGATTACACGTTCGATCAATCAAAGTAAGTTTGATCTCTTGAGAATAGATTGGCCAGTTTAGATCGATTGAAAAGGTTTTGATCGATTAAAGTAGAGACCACGTTATAAATTCATGTTGGCAGGTTTTCGATCGATTGAACATGGTTCAATCGCTTGAACTTATGAATCCTCAATCGTTCGAAAGTAGTTCGATCGCTCGAAGGTAAAGTTTCAAGTAAACGAACAGCTCTCATTATATACATTTCTTATGTAAATTATTTTCATGAATAATATGTGTAGACAGGCTATGACAGTACTGCAACATTGTCGAGGCACGGTGTACATTCCTGTTATCATAGATGGTGTTATATCTTTCAAAAACCACCGGTTACTCTCTCGACAAATAAAAGTGGTGTGGACCCATCAAACACTGCCAACTCATCTGGAAATGAAGCGAGGAACAACACAAAGCAAATTCTACTGAGGTTGAAGCATTGAACGCACAATTGTTGTGTTAAAGGGTCATGGACGGTTATCCAGTACCCTCGGTGTCATCAGTTTGTTTATTAAGAAATTTGTAATAGTTATCTAAATAAAGTTTTCATTTCCAACATTCCATGTTTACAAACTTTTTGTCCCTATTGTGGTAAAGTATTGTGCTATTATTGTTCCATGATAGGAAATTTTGTTCCATTAGTAACTAAGTTTTGTTCCTTTGTGTGTTCCATGATTTCAAACTTTTGTTCCTAATGTGATAAATGAGTGTTCCTTTAACATAAACTTTTGTTTCATCACCATAAGTGTTTGTTTCAGATTTCTAAGTTTTGTTCCGAAAGTTACGACAGTCATGTTCCGTGACTAAGAAAGTCTTATTTTTTTAACTTAAACTTTTGTTCCATGACAGTTAAGTTTTATCCTTCATCATCAAATTTTGTTCCTAAAGTAGTAAAGTGTTGTTCCTTTAACATAAATTATGCGTTCCATGATAGTGAGTTTTGTTCCATGATCCCTAAGGTTTGTTTCTTTATCATAAATATTTTTTTGAAACAAAAACTTTTGTTCCTAAAATTTGAAACGAAAGTTTATGATGAAAACAACAAGACTTTTCGACCCTTTGAAACAAAAAGTTTATGTTAAGGAAACTTTTCTTTCTATCTTTTTTTTCTAATGTCATAAAGCCATGTTCCTTTAAGGTAAATTTTGTTCCACGATATCAAAATTTTGTTCCTAATGTTGGAATGTATTGTTTCTTTAAATTAAACTTTTGCTTCTAAGGCATGAAAATACTATTTACAATGCTAAATAATACGAAGATTACGAAAATACCTTTTACTATAACTTCAACTTAAGTAAGTTGTCTTCTCCAAATAAACTTGAACTTTGGTTGTCTTCTCCAAATTAAACTTCAACTTGGTGGAGGGTGAGGGATGTTGGTGAAGTGAGTGTGTTCGAAAATGGAGAGAAGATGTTGTGAAAGTAAGAGTGTGTGTTGAGAGGGATGGTTGAGTGAGTTCAGTTAAGATAATAGGAGTGGGGAAGAAAAATTAACCAACCAATCATAAATGCAACAACCAACCTTAAAACTAAGTACTAAGTAGGTTAACCTCATTTACAGATGGAACAAATATATAAAAGCCTCAGAACAAACTTATATGATCACAATGAGAACAATTGTTCCCATATACCCAAGTTGGTAGTTGGGTTATTTAATTGAATTAGATGGTAGATTTAGGACTAAAAACTTAAATGCAAACCTTTAAGACTCAAAACTTAAATGCTAGTCATTTTTCCAACTCTTTTAAATACGCGTATTGTTATATGTTATATAAAGTATAACTAACCATAAATATAAAGTCCTTCGCCATAAATATTAGTTCCATGATTTTAAACTTTTTGTTCTTAATGTTGGAAAGTATTGATCCTTTAACTTAAAACTTTGTTCCATCACCATAAACATTTGTTCCGTATTTCAAATATTTGTTTCGAAAATTACGAAAGTCTTGTTCCTTCCAACCATAAAATTTTATTGTCACAAAAATTTTGTTTCAGATATCTAAGTTTTGTTTCTAAATATTTGTTTCATTATCAAATTTGTTTGGGTTATTAAATAGAATTGAAAGGTGATTAATGCAAACCTTAGTAGGAGTAAACAATTAATCCATCATAATTGTACAAAATTCATAGACAAAATTTTAAAATTGTACAACATTTTATACATAGGATTCAATCTCGTTA
This sequence comes from Hydrangea macrophylla, assembly GCA_033977485.1. Lineage (NCBI taxonomy): Eukaryota > Viridiplantae > Streptophyta > Magnoliopsida > Cornales > Hydrangeaceae > Hydrangea > Hydrangea macrophylla. The sequence goes on from CM066990.1 coordinate 41,270,319, forward strand.
ATACTTGACACAAAAAAAAATTCCACTGGAACAACCTTTTATGTCATAGAATAAATATTATTGACCAAGGAACAATAAACCGTGACTTTGATGGCATAGAACAAACATTGCTAATCAGGGAACAATAATCAGTGGTCAAGGAACAAACACATTGTGCGATACATGACCAACCTATGATAACTGGTTGCCCCCCATTTAATGCATGTCAAAAAGCATAAAATGACCATCATCTTTTGACTTTTGTACACTTATCCTCCAATCAATGACTGACAGGTGTCTTGGTGGTATGTTGTATATACAACAAAACCACCATTGGGTACCCAAGTGAACTCCGTTCAATATATATAGTTATGTTATCCATCCATCTCGATAAGTCATTGTTTTGCGGAGTAACACTTTTGAAAAAATTCCTTTATTAGAATCCTTACTGGGAGAATCCATTCAGGCACAGTCTTCAGTAACTTAAGGCAATTTTGTTGTATATACAATAAGTTCATTTCTACCATTTGATGATGATGCTCTATCATCCCAATCATCTACGCGTATAACCCAATTTAAAAAGTAAACCATGTGTGGTATTGTACCAATGTACCAAAATCACACCCAAAAGTCTTTCTTACCTTTTCAGCCGGTTACCAAGCAAACAAACTTCTCTCCTCTTTGTAAGGTAATGTATTTATTTATCCCTATCTCCCACATAATATGTATCTCATATTTATATACATGAATTCCCTAAAGAGGGCGCCCTCTCTTTATTAAAGAGAGGGCCTCTGTTTTGGCCGTCGGATCTTGTTTAACAATTGTGAAATGACAAAACTGCCCTTAATGAAAATACGATCCGACGGCCAAAACAGAGACCCTCTCTTTAATAAAGAGAGGGCACCCTCTTTAGAGCCTGACTGTATATATGTATATTAAGTATGTTTTCAATTTGAGTAAGACTATGCTTTCCAAATTCAAATCTCAAATCTCTATTTCAAATGATGTGGTACCATTTAAAAAATAGTGGGTCCAATGACCACTGTGACCCTGTGGGGTCACTTCAACATCCTCCAATCAAAATCCAATAGAACCATTTGGATTTGGAAAGTATAGCATTACTCTTTCAATTTAAACTTGAATAATGATATGCTTCTGATCTTGTCAAAATCAAGATAAAAAATATACTCTACTTCAAAAGATTTGTACTATGGAAGTAGAGGTCGAACCCACAGAGATTGAAATACTAAAGCACTTTAATTTTAAAACCTAACCCTAGTTAATTATGAAAACGGAGTTTTAACATTGATTTTTATTCAACGAAGAGCAATGAAAATAAATCTAAACTATGAAAACGATTAAAAGTTATTTTGATAAATATGTGTATTGAACCTAGGATTGGGAATCCACTGCTAGCTTCATAATAAGAATATCTATGCATTTAATTAGCTTATAACATTGGATGATAATGGAGAATTGTAGCTACAAGCCCAATTGCTCCATCAAGAAGATAACTACGATTCAAGCATAAACATAATTCATCTTCGGTTGGCACGGAGTGTCTCACACTAAACTAGGGTTGCGGCACACTCCGTCTTCCCTATGCATGAACTATTTGACTACTTGATATCACAATTCAAATAAGCGCTATTACATGTAAATAATCCATACAAGCATAACAAATATAGACTATTGAACATATCACATTCAAAATAGATCTAAGACAAGAATAGATTTTGAAAGTAACGATTTAATCAATGAATACGATTTTATTAATTAAAATCCTCTAAACATGTAATCATCATCCATACATAATAAATCACAAAGAAAAACATAAATAACACCCTACTACTTGGCTAGGCATTGAAGCCCTAGGTCTTGGTTTAAGCGGCCATAGAATTGAAGATTGGCAAGAGATTGATGGAGGAGGCCATGGGAATCTTTGGTCTTCTTCTTCTTCTCCTTGCTTTTCTCTCTTCACTGGCTAAAATTTTTGGTTATGGAATGATGTGTATAATGTTGTGTAACCCCTATTTGGACTTAAAAAAGGATATATATATATATATAGGTTTGGAGTATATTTTAGAAGCTTTCCTAAACCTAATCACACTAAAACTGCTTTATTTACGTTTCTGGACGTATTCAGCCAATTCTGTTCGCACAGGGCTCTTCAGTACATCGAAATACTCATTTTAGGTTTTTTCAATGGGTCGCTCGTGCAGGCCGCTCGAGTGTGATCCACAAAATCGTGCGAGCGGGCTGCTCCAGCGAGATGCCCTTTTCTAGCTTTTTCCAGATTTTCTCAACTTTGCGCACCGATTGTAGAATTACGATAACTTTTGACTTGGACTTCGCATTGACTCACTATTTGCGGCCACATGTCCGTAACTCGAAGATATACATTTCATATCTTTGGAGAAATTTCTCAAATTCATAGTCTTCATAGTAAAAAATGAGATTTATTAAGATTGCTACTGCATTCAGCTATCACCGGAATCATCTTTTGAGCCCAGAATGTCTTACAAAGCCACTAATCATTGAATTTTAATGCATTTTCAAGTGAAAGCTCCAAAAACTACAAAATATAGAATAATTATTAAAAAATAACTAATAACTAAATAAAAATGGGCTAACATAGCGTAACTTTAGGACTATCAACGGGAACTATTCGTCGCCGATCACACCCCCAATCCTACACTTTGCTAGTCCTCGAGCAAGAAAAACATAAAAATAAATACTACTACACTTAAAAATCCTAACTCGCTGTCGCAGGCAACGCGATTGCATTTAGCACATGCAACAAGAATTTTAAACCCGTAGGTGTCCCTAGTAGGATGAGTGAAGTCTCGTAAGGGTTCTCATCAACAAGTCACTCACAACCATCTTTATTTCATTATGTATTTAAAAATTTCTATTAAAAACCAAAAAAACATAGTATTCAATACTCCTTATTACAAAACAATGATTTGAAATAGAATAACGAACAAGAAGAAATGGAACCAAACGTCTACCTACGTCATGAAAAACAATCCCAAGCACATGCATCGTATAAATCAATAGAGTTTCTCATAAAATTGCACGTGTGCGATATGATAGTCAAATGAACACGCGCATGTCATGAAATTGGAATATAACTCGGATAACTATCCAACTATGCTTCGACTTCAAATCTCACGTCATTAATTACACTCTAAAGTGAAACACTCAGAAACAGGTGTAATCTCTCTAATATATGGGAGCATAGGAAATATGTTTTCAAAACGAGAAACGCGCACATATGACTCGAAAAAGATGCACGACACGAAAGAATAGTAGTCTCATGGATAGGACGCCAAAAGTCAAGAAAAATTGATCGTTACCATGTTTAATCCCCCTCCCATCGTTTACATATTCAAATCATTTTTTCTAGGATCAATTAGGACTTTTCAAAGTTTGTAACGTGGCTCAGGCAATGAAAAAGAATAGAATGGATTCATCAAGTAATCTTCAGTATAGCATTGTAAGGCATATTCAATTTATTTCTTTCACTATTCTCTTCTTTCATTTATGTATTTTTTTTTAAATTTCTTCCAACCTTTTTCGTTTCATTTTTTTAAATTTCTTTCCTCTTCTTTTTTTTCTTTTCTTCTTTCAACCGTTTTTTTCTTCCTTTTCGTTGCTTTTGAATGAATATTCATTGAATATCAATGCAACTACCCCAAACATCGTCTTTTTTTCTTCTACTTCTCAATCAACACATCGCCTTATCAACAATAAAAGTTGACAAATCTCTCAGTGGTGAACTCCAAATTGGTCAAGTTGGAGCAAAAAAAAAGGATAATGCTGATTAAAGAAAAAAGGGCATTTTAAAGGCTCAAAGGGGCGAACTAAGAAATTTTTTTATCATTTATCTGAATAGGTAAACAAAGAGGGCCTACCATCATCTCCTATGGTCATATGGTTCTTCAAAGTTTACAATGGAAGATTATTTAGCATGGTCAAATATTTTAACTTGACTATCAACCAAAACAAGAATAATGAGACTAAACAACGAGTTAATGTGCTATTCAAATGAAATTCAACAAACACAAAATGTATTAATAAACCTCTATAAAGAAAAGATATGCTCAAAAGCTCGCCGGGTTTATTCTCCACACTATGTGTTATCTAGAAATCCGAATCATATTATAGTTCACATCAAACATATATTCATGCGGCTATGTGTAGTGCATAGCCTTGTAAAAAAAAAGATAGGCTCAAAAGCTCACAGGGTTTAGTCTCCACACTATGTTTTATCTAGAAATCCGAATCATATTATAGTTCACATCAAATATATATTCAAACGACTATGTGCAATGCATAGGTTTGTGTGCAAATCTATGATATAAAACTACAATTCGAACGATACATATCCTAAACGTCGCATCATGACTTCAGCAAATGTTTAACCACATCTTCTCATGTTTACCATTCTATAATAATCCAATTTACATAACAACAAGTATCGACTCGAGATTGCAAAAATGTCGATAACATTGTTTATTTAAGCACAAGCATTGAAATTTTTTTGAAAAATCGGTGCATATAATGTGCATGTGAGTGCATACCCCCAAACCTAAACATTTCATTATTCCCTTGAGTTGTACTTGATATATATACTTACCGGTTAACTCTGAAAGCTGTACTATGTGTTAACTTGGTGGTACTTTAGTATGATCACTTTTATAATGAAAAGGACCAAGCATTTCTGAAATTACAAAGGTGCTCAAGGCTAATGTTTCAAGAAAGAATATGTTTTCTTAATATAAAATCTAACGGGCTTGTAAGTCTTACACGTGTGATATGTGAAAACTCTGAGAACAGAATGTAATTAGTTTAAGAACGATAAATCGAGTGTAATGTGCTATAACAACTTGAACCACGTGCATCGGTTGGTTAGAAGAAAGTCATGATAACATGGTTAACAATCGTATCCGTCGGTCAGGTTCTTGAGTCCCATTTGTGTGATTTGTTCAAGAAAGAGTAATGAGATCCTTATTGTTGTTGAGATGTCACTGTAGCCATAAAAGCAACTTCGGCAAGAGTAGTTGTACCTCGTAGGTACTATGAAGATGAGTTGTGTTGATGGTTAATAGGCCATTCAGGCAACGATGACAAATTAACCAAGGTTATGTTGTAGTCAATTGTGTTGATAGTTAATAGGCCATTTGGACGACGATATCAAAATAGGACAATGTGGGTGACGATGACAAATTAACTAAGGTCGAACGAGTAAGATAGGGTTACCATAAGGCCAATGGGGAGTTGATATCAAGAGAAGGCCATTTGGGCAATGATGATTAAAAGGTAACCTAATGGCCGTATGTCGCTAATATTTGAACCAACGATATATATGCCAGATGCATACAAAAGTGTCGAATTGATAAATATTGGACCTGTGGTGCAAAGGAAATTCAAGTTGGTAAAGATTGGACAAGTAGTAAAGTGATGTCGAGATCAGTCAGTCAGTCATGTTAAGTCTGAGTATGTCGGTGAACATTCCTAAGGTACGTAATATGTCAAGATTGTTAATTAGCAAGGCTTGATCATAAGGTTTTTGGAAAGGACGACAAAGGAATGTTTTACTTATTAACAAGATTAACCAAATGTTTTCTGAGCCAGTTCAAGTGCAGTAGCTTTACTCACTCAACTTGTATTCAAGCTGACAACTTTTATGTCCTAGAGAATCAAACGTCCAAATCTTGCAGAGTCTGACAACCCAGAGGAGGAGTATGCCGAGGAAGGCTATGGCTTCGCAAGGTAGCTGGCGAAAGTTGAAGACTCTATGTTTAATTGATCTTTTGGTTATGTTAAGGCACTAGGTGCAAGACTTATTATTATGTTGTAGGGCATCATGCCTAGAATATTATTCACTTTTCCTTTCCTTTTTGTAAGTGATTTAATAATAAGATTTAGGACTCTGATGTTTATATTATGTATGCCTAGAACCACCATGTGTATTATTACTGTTTACATTTACTATTTATTACTATTATCTCAATTCTTTCTTGTTATAGACAATCATACGATTTTAACTTACCACGTATCTACGGGACCAAAAAGAAAAAATGTTGTAAATCTTTTTCCCTATTTTGGCTACTCCGGGACGTGACAATTCAACACCACATGCAATAGATTTGAAAGAAATAAAGAGAGAGAGGCTTATTGTTTTAACTCGTAAGTCGCAAGGGCTCGATTCCATAATGGTGGTCGATCGTGGTGGTGGAGATCATGGTGGCGGTGGCGTGGTTGAACGCGCAGGTTGAGGTGGTGGCTATGATCAGATTCGCACATCATAGAGAGAGAGAGAGGGGAGAGGAGAAGGAAAGAGATCAAGAGGTGAAGGTAGAGGTACCAGTGGCTGAGGATGGAGGCAATGGTGGCTAATGGTGGATGCGGTTGGAAGGATAGGGGTTTTCAAAACCCTAGATTAGTTCGGTAGAGAGAGAAAGAGAAGGGGGATGAGAGAGAAAATGAGAGAGGAGAAATGAGGGGGATTAGTGAGTAAGGGCTTTTATATGGTGGGTGGTTCGGTCGGTTCAATCAGGTTCAATCATAGTATTTGGTACCCGTGCGCTAAACTAAAATCTCAGTTTTTCCCTGTTACTGTGCCGAACAATGACCGTGAGCCTGAGGCACCGAATTATTCGGTCGGGTCCAGTCGGGTGGGTTTCGGGGTTTTTCAACATCCCTAATGAAAACCATATGTAGATATTTTTTTCTCTCTATACTTTGGAAGGAAAATTAGGTTTTGAAAACTTAATTACATGCGTAACGGAAAAACAAAGTTTCAAAACTTTTGGTATGCCCGGATCTACTACTTATCTATTCTATAGATGCGTAAAACAAGAGGAGAAGAGTTTAAACCTAGCGGTCTTGAACCCAATTCTGATTCTCTTCTTCCTCGATGGTATAGCAACTTGCACTAGGTGATCTTCACTCCTATGTCTCCTGCGAATACTTCCGGAGAGGCTAGAGTTGGTGGGAACTCTAATAGGGAGGATAGAGAAGGTTTGGGAACCTTAAAATAGTTTCTGCAACTTAGAGATATTAAAAACGACAACTAAACTATTCTGTACGCAACTGACCTATTTATAGATTTCCAAACTGACTTTAAGCCTTTGATTGATCGATTGATCGAAGTGGCTTCGATCAATTGAACCACTTTCAAAGGATCGAACTTGTCTTGACTTTAATCGATCGAAAATTTTTCGATCGATCAAACTTGTCTTGACAAAATCCTCTTGTGCCTTTCTAAGGGACCTCCTAGGCTCTTTATTGTTGGCTCAAACCAGTTATAAATTCCCATGACCAAACTCTTTGATCAGCAAACTAACCAACTGATCAGTTAATGTTTACTCCACTATAAAATGATAACTAAACTCCAACGCAAAAGAACATATCTGAAGCGATAACTAGATTTATATGCTGTACTAATGTCCCTCTACCATTAGCACTCGTAATCATATTTAGTTAGTCGGATAAACTGTTACTGTCAACGTGAATCATGATTACTTCTTGTGTTCCTTGAGCCCTATTCACCTTTCATGATTACCAAACATATTGATAACTACTTATCAACAAGGATGCAGTTCTCAGTAATCAACTTGGTGACATTCTCAAGGGAGTGTTTACTCTTTATTAAAGGGTAGATTCTATCTTGATAATATATTTTCACAACCCTATGAATATGACATACTCAAGATACGCAGGTGTTGTTCTGTAAGACCTCACTGATTGGTAAGTCAAAGCAGTCATATCCACAGTCTGTGTTTATAATCATCTCAAGATTGAGAACATGTACCTTATACAAGTTATGAGTTCCTCTCGACTGTTGACAGTCTTAAGTGTCAATAGGGAAACTCAGGTCCGTCAATGCACTATAAGCACTGGCATACTAACTAAGATTTATACTCTAGTGATTGAGATTCACCACTCCATCCAATGGTAGTTAATCATGCTACAGTGTAAACCTGATGAGATATCCAGTCTGATCATCCACTGTGACAAATTCTAAGTATTAAAGAATAGTAATTTGTATCTCACTTGTATGGATCTCATACACACCCGGATTACTTACTATGATGCTTAAGGATTAAAAATCATCTCATGAAAGAAATATACACATATGAATGTAAAGCTAATATCCATATATTAAAATGCCAATGTCTCATACATAAAGTAATGGTTTGAGGACATAAATCCAACAAACTCCCACTTGTATCCATAACCATTCAGAACTACATCTGAGACCTAGACTGTATTGATGATGATCAAAGACCATCTGTCGCAAGGCCTTTGTAAACGGATCCTCAAGAATGTCAGCGATGGCAATCTTGGTGACAGTCACATCTCTACATTGAACAATATCTTGAATTAAATGATATTTTCGACTACGTGCTTTCGCTTTCCGTGGTTCCTTGGCTTCTTGGACTGAGCCACTGCTTCACTATTATTGTAGTATAGCGCAATAGGTGACAGCGATGCTGGCACCACCTCAAGTTTCATAAGTAACTTCTTGAGCCAAACAACTTCCATTGCGGCTTCACAACCAACCACATACTCAGATTTTGTAGTTGAGTCTGCAATGCATTTTTTCTTAATGCTCCTATAACTAACAGCACCACCTCCCAACGTAAAGAGATGTCCGAGCATCGATTTCCTTGAGTCTTTATCTAAAATAAAGTCCGAGTCAGTGTATCCTACTAGAATCAACTCACTACCGCCATACATAAGCATGTAATCTTTAGTTCTTCTCAAGTACTTAAAAATGTGCTTAACGGTTGTCCAATGCTCTGGACCTAGATTCGATTGATACCTGCTAACTATGTGATGTTGTCAATATCAAGATATAAAAAGTATACTTTACTTTTCTAAAGATTTGCAGTGTGGAAGTAAAGGTCAAACCCACAGAGATTGAATACTACGCACTTTAATTTTTAAAACCTAAATTTAGTTAATTAAGAAAAATGGATTTTGGATTTAATTTGAATTAAACTAATAACAATAAAAGTAAATCTAAATTATGAAAGCAATTAAAAATTGTTTTTATAAATATATTTAGAGAACCTAGGATTGCAAATCCACCACTAACTTCATAATAAGGGTATTTACGAATTACTTTAGCTTATTAAGTTGGATGATAATGGGGAATTGTAGCTACAAGCCCAATTCCTCCGTCAAGAAAATAACTATGGTTCAAGCACCAACATAATCCATCTTCGGTTAGCACGAATTATCCCACGCTAAACTAGGGTAGTGGCATAATCCGTCTAACCTAGGCATGGACTATTCAGATACTTGATAGCACAATTCACTAAAGCACAATTACATGTAAATAACCTATATAAGCACAGCAAATATAGATCATTGAGCACATCACAGTCAAAATAAATCTAAGACAAGAGTAAACTTTGAAAGTAACGATTTAATCAATAAAAGTACGATTTATTTATAAAAATCATCGGAACATCATCCATACATAATAAAACTAAAATAAAAACATAAATAAAACCCTATTACTTGGCTAGGGTTTCATTAAAACTCTAGATCTAGAGTCTAGTTGTCCATAGAAGCGGTAGATGGTAAGTAGTTGATGGAGGAGGCCATGGAAATCCTTGGTCTTCTTCTTCTTATCCTTGCTTCCCTCCCTTCAATGGCTGAAAGTGTATATATATGGTTGTATGTATGATGTGTCTATTAATGACCAACCCCTTAATTGAAGTAAAATAGGGTATATATAGATTTACAACAAGTTTTGGAAGCTTTTCTAATCCAATTCGCACTAAAACTGCTATATTTTATAATCTGGACGTAATTAGGCAGTTTCGTTCGCGTAGGAATCATCAGTAGAGTGAAATATGCAAGTTCCATTTTTACATAGGTCACGGGAGCGGGCCGCGCGAGCGCGATATTGGGACCTTGCGCGATCAGATCGCGCGAGCGATTTCCTGGGTTTCGCGCGAGCGGGCCGAGCGCGCGACTGGCTTGTTTCAGCTTATTTCTTTGTGCTTTTTCACCCTGTTTAGCCTGAAGTACTTGATTTCTTCCAAATTCTGTCAGAAAATAGAAAATAAAGTAAAAACATACAAAATCAGGATAAAAAGGTACTAACAAACGCGTGTTAAGGCGTATAAATAAGATGTGTTCTCTCCCGATCACATCCCCCAACCTACATTTTGCTAGTCCTCGAGCAAAATTAAAATAAAAAACTAAACTACTAATAAAAATACTACTCCATTGTCGCATGGATCGCGATTGCATTTAGCATATGCAACAAGCCTTTTAAACCTCTAGGTGTCCCTAGTCGGACGAGTGAAGTCTTGTGAGGGTTCTCATCAACGAGTCACCCACAGTCATCTTTATTTACTTGTGAAAATAAAAATTTTATTAAGAACAAAAAAACTAATAGTCAATACTCCTTATTATAAAACACAGATTTGAAATAGAATAACGAACAAAAGAAATATAATGAAACATCCACCTAAGTCATGAAAAACAATCCCAAGTACATGCATCTTATAAATCAGTAGAGTTCCTCATACAATTGCACGTGTGTGATATGGTAGTCAAATGAACACGCGTATGTCATGAACATGGAATATACTTCGGATAACCATTTAACTATGTCTCGACTACGAATCTCACAATGTCAATTATACTCTCAAATGAAACACTCAGAAACATGTGTAATTTTTCTAATATATGTGAGTAAAGGAAATATATTTTCAAAACGATAAATGCTCACATATGACTCGACAAAGACGCATGACACGAAAGAACAATAGTCTCATGGATAGGACGACAATAGTCAACAAAAATTAATCACTACCATGTTTTAATCCCTCTCCCATCGTTTTCATATCCAAACCATGTTTAGGATCAAATAGGACTTTTCAAAGGTAATAATGTGATTCAGGCAATGAAAAAGGATAGAAAGGATTCATTAGGTAGTTTTCAGAATGGCATTGTAAGGCATGTTTGATTTCTTTCATTCATCTCTTCTACCAACTTTCATCTTTTCATTCTCTTCTTTTTCATATTTCTTTTTTAATTTCTTTCCTTTTTTCTTCAATCTCTTCAATGTTTTCCCCTTTTTTCTTGCTTGTCGGATGATTATGCATTGATTTCTAAGCAACTACCCCAATAGCATCTTATCTTCTTCTTCCCAATCAACACATCGCCTTATCAACACTAAAAGGTGATGAATCTTTAAGTGGTGAACTCCAAGTTGGTCAGGTTGGAGCAAAAACAGGATAATGGTAATTAAAGAAAAAGGCATTTTACGGCTCAAAAGGGCGAACTAAGGAAATTTTATCATTTCGGTCGGTGATAAACAAAGAAGGCCTAAAATCATCTCCTATGGTTATATGGTTCTTTAACATTTACGACGGAAGATTATTTAGCATGGTAACAAATATTTTAACTTGACTATCAACCAAAACAAGAATAATGAGACTAAACAACATGTTAATGCGCTATTTCAATGAAATTCGACAAACACAATGTATTTATAACCCTCTAAAAAGAAAAGATAGGCTCAAAAGCTCAGCGGGTTTAGTCTCCACCATGTGTTATCTAGAAATCCGAATCATATTATAGTCCACATCAAACATGTATTCAAGCGACTACGTGCAGTGCATAGGTTTGTGTGCAAATCTATGATATAAAACTACGATTCAAACGATACATGACCTAAACGTTTCAACATGACATCAACAAGTGTTTAACCACATTTTTTCTTTTGTTTACCATTTTATAACAATCATAGTTACATAACAAGAAGTATCGAATCAAGATTGCAAAAACGTCGCTAACATCGTTTATTTAAGCACACGAATCGAAAATTTTTGAAAATTTAATGTAATAATGTGCAGATGTGTGTGCATACCCCCAAACTTAAACCTTTCATTGTCCCCAATGAAACAATAAAAAAGAAAGAAAGGAAAGTACGTAATGAAGGAACGATAATACCTCAATTTCGACAACCACAAACCAGGTGAACGTACAATAATATGGAATCAAAGTTCAATTACTCCAAATGGAGCACTATTTCACCTGTTAATACTTAACAAAAAAAAATTAAACAAACAAATATATAATAAAAGCTAACATATAAGTTTTTTGTTTTTTTTTAATTAGAAACTAAACTATAAGTAAAAGAACGTAATGAAAAGAAAACAAATAGAAACAAAACTATCTAAACAAAGACAAACTTAAATGAAAAGAACTGAAAAGAACAAACAGAAAAGAAAATAACTAACCAGGTGCGGGAAACAGAAGGTAAAAGAACAAGAAGAAAAAGTGGGAAATCCCCACCTCGCGCAAGCGGACCGCGCGAGCGACCCTTGCTCGCGCGAATCCCTCCGCGAGGTGGTACTGAGGCCTCTTTTTTATTTTTTCAGAAAAGTTTCTAAGGCACAAGCTCGCGCAAGCGGACCCCTCGCGCGCGCGAATTCAAGCGCGAATAGATACTGAGGCTATATATATAAAAAAACTTGAAAATTTTTTGTCTATGGGAGAATCTCGCGCGAGCGGGCCGCGCGTGCGACTTTGGTCTTTTCCTCTTTTTCTTTATTTTAATGTAAATAAGTGCAAAATAATTTTACTCCGACCCCCAAACCTGTTCAGAAAACTCAAAAAGGACTCAAAATCGACCAAAAACGATCAAAAATAAGAGAAACCGACGAAATATAGCTTGGGTTGCCTCCCAAGAAGCGCTATCTTTTACGTCTTTAGCTAGACCATTCTAGCTCAAGATTTTATGGAGGCTGAAAATCGGACTTTGTACCCCTAAGGATTTTAGGAAGAGCCTGGTGGTAAGCAGAAATAACGTCGCTTTGGATTAATTCAATTGATGGTTCATCCTGATTATGTTCAAAACGATTTCGTACCTTCTGAGGAAATTCATCTTTAGGGTCCAGGTTATTTGCATTCATCCTCTCATTACTCACTATATTATTCTCCTTACCCATGTGTAGTGCATTAGTAGGTTCAATTTGTCGTATAACTTCACTACCCTCTATACCTAGATAATCATCGTCTTTGGGAGATTGATCGACAGCGTTAAACACGTTTAATTTTAATTTCAAATTCCCGAATGACACTTTCATCACCCCCATTCGACAATTGACACGCGCATTAGCAGTGGCTAAGAATGGACGACCAAGAATAACAGGGGTGTGCTTCCTAGCATCTAGGACAGGTTCGATATCAAGGACCATAAAATCAGTGGGATAAAAACATTGATCAACTTTAACTAAGACGTCCTCGATGATTCCTCTAGGTACTTTGACGGAACGATCCGCTAATTGAATAGTAGCGGCCATGGGATTAAGTTCACCTAGTCCTAGTTGTTTATAAACGTGATAAGGCAAGAGATTAACACTCGCACCTAAGTCAAGGAGAGCCCTATGGATGACAGTGTCACCTATGACACATGAAATAATTGGCGTACCAGGATCCTTATACTTTGGAGGTGAGTGTTGAAAAATAGAACTTACTTTTTCAGTGAGGAAGACCTTTTTCGGAGTATGACTACGCAATTTACGTTTTTGAGTGCATAGGTTTTTAAGACATTTAGCGTAAGCGGGAATTTGTTTAATAACATCGTGGAATGGAATATTGATTTTAACTTGTTTAAATACCTCAAGTATATCCTCAACCTTTGACCCTTTTTTGGAAAATTTGATGGTTCATCAACGTTAGGTGGAAAGGGCAATTTCGGTATATGATTAGTCAGGGCCGTTTCTTTTTCTTTCTTATTTTGGCTCGCGTCCTTACCCTTCTTCGTATTAGAGTTGATGTTCATATCTATCACATTCTCATTCAGAATTTCTATTACCTCTTCCTCTCGTGTAGTCAACCTAGTTGAGACGGCGTTTACTTGCTCATTCGACCCCTTAACCTCGTATTGTCCCTTAGGGTTTTGAATTGTTTGACTAGGCAACGTCCCCTCATTTCTACGACTCACTACAGTAGCTAGTTGTCCCATTTGGGATTTAATCTTCGCAATGGATTGTGTGTATGAGTGCACTATTTGTGCTTGTGCCTGAACTTGCGTTTCAATAGTCTTAAGGGACGCCAACACCTTCTCCTCAAAAGCATTACCCCTTAAAGGGATAGGGTTATGAGGTGGTTGTTGGTATTGATTGGGTTGGAATTGCGGCCGATACGCATTTGGAAAATTAGTTGCCTCATTAGGATTATTAGTATTATTTTTCCACGAGAAGTTAGGATGGTTTCTCCATGGCGCGTCCGGATTATTAGTAGTCGAATTATAATTATTTCGTGGGTATTGTTGAATAGAATTAATGTGTTGCTCCACGAATTCCAGAAATTAACTCGCCGATGGACATGCAAGGATAGAATGTGATGGATCGGAACATATTGCACATACTTCATGAGCGGGTGGGGCTGTCGTTTGGTTCATTGTTAAAAGTCGGTCAAGTTTTTTAGATAGTTCCTAAAATTCTATTGAATGACTTGACTCGAACTTTACCTCACGTTTAGGTTGCAGATGATACCCCTCAGAACGTACCGACACAGCCTGATGCATTGAGTTCTCGCTTAATGTTTCAAAAATTTTCCAAGCCTCATCGGCGCTTTTGTGTAGGAAGGTACCCGCACAAACGACATCGACGGTATTACGGACAGAGGGAATAAGTCCCTCGTAAAAGACCTGTACCAACTGCCACTTAGGAACTTGATGATGTGGGCAGGAACGTAATAATTCTTTAAATTTCTCCCATGTGTCATAAAGTGTTTCCCCATCTTGAATCACAAAATTAGTTATAGATTTTCTTATCTGATTAGTTCTTGTGATTGGGAAAAACTTTTGTAAAAATGCGTTGTGTAACGCTTCCCATGTTTTAATTGTGTTTGGCTCAAGTGATTGAAGCCAATACTTCGCTTTATCTTTTAAAGAGAATGGAAAGAGATGCAGTTTTAATTCATCATCAGTGAAATTTTGGATTTTTAATGTCGAGCAAATATCTTGAAAATCTCCTAAGTGTTGATATGGATCTTCATTTAAACGGCCATGGAAAGAAGGAAGTAGCGAGATGGTAGATGACTTTATCTCAAAGTGAGATGCCGTCGCCTCCGGTAATTCGATACCAGCTTGTGGCGTGTAAGTCGTAGGAATAAAATAATCTTTAAGCGGAGGAGGTGGCGGTATATTAGGGTTATTATTGTTATTTCCATTGTTTTGATTATTTCCAATGTCGGCCATTGGAATAGGTTCTACGTTAATAAAGCGTGGTTTCTTTAGGTTTTTAAGGGTACTACGTATTTCGGACTCAAACAACGACGAGTGTTTCGGAGTTAATTCGTCGTCTATGTTTAACTTAGTTCTAGAAGTTATGTTTGAATACTTGTTAATTCTTAATGTACGTTCAAGTTCAAGTTCAAGATCGCAGGGTTTTAATTCCGGTTTACTTGAGCGTGTACCAAACATAAACTAAAAGAAAATAAACTAAAAACAAAAACTGACTCAAATAAAAAAAAAAAAAACAAATAGCAATCACGCAACTAAGATAACAAGCACTCAACTACTGTGATGCATGTAAATTATCCTGTAATGCAGTGACCACATCAAATCCCAGCGCCCCGGGTTTCCTAGCTAATGCAGTGGAATTAACCCTAAACTAATGCAAATAGTGCGTCACAGTGCCCTGACTTACAGTGGTTTAAAGCGAATTTCAAAAGAAGCAATTTATTTTATTTTATTTATATTTTTTTCGCGTAAGCTCCTTTGATGTGCTAAGCTATTCCTCCCGAAAATGTTAGAATTTGATGACTCGAGAAACTACAAAATAAAAAGAAAAGTTAGTGACTCAAAATAAAACAAAAAATAAGAAAAAGAAAACCTATTATAATATTTACGAATTAACTAAACTAAGATTCTAAAACTAAAGGTAGTAATTTGCAATCCCCGGCAACGGCACCAAAGATTGGTGTTGTCAATATCAAGATATAAAAAGTATACTTTACTTTTCTAAAGATTTGCAGTGTGGAAGTAAAGGTCGAACCCACAGAGATTGAATACTACGCACTTTAATTTTTAAAACCTAAATTTAGTTAATTAAGAAAAATGGATTTTGGATTTAATTTGAATTAAACTAATAACAATAAAAGTAAATCTAAATTATGAAAGCAATTAAAAATTGTTTTTATAAATATATTTAGAGAACCTAGGATTGCAAATCCACCACTAGCTTCATAATAAGGGTATTTACGAATTACTTTAGCTTATTAAGTTGGATGATAATGGGGATATGTAGCTACAAGCCCAATTCCTCCGTCAAGAAAATAACTATGGTTCAAGCACCAACATAATCCATCTTCGGTTAGCACGAATTATCCCACGCTAAACTAGGGTAGTGGCATAATCCGTCTAACCTAGGCATGGACTATTCAGATACTTGATAGCACAATTCACTAAAGCACCATTACATGTAAATAACCTATATAAGCACAGCAAATATAGATCATTGAGCACATCACAGTCAAAATAGATCTAAGACAAGATTAAACTTTGAAAGTAACGATTTAATCAATAAAAGCACGATTTATTTATAAAAATCCTCGGAACATGTAACTGTCATCCATACATAATAAAACTAAAATGAAAACATAAATAAAACCCTATTACTTGGCTAGGGTTTCATTGAAACCCTAGATCTAGAGTCTAGTTATCCATAGAAGCGGTAGATGGCAAGTAGTTGATGGAGGAGGCCATGGAAATCCTTGGTTTTCTTCTTCTTCTCCTTGCTTCCCTCCCTTCAATGGTTGAAAGTGTGTATATATGGTTGTATGTATGATGTGTCTATTAATGACCAACCCCTTAATTGAAGTAAAATAGGGTATATATAGATTTACAACAAGTTTTGGAAGCTTTTCTAATCCAATTCGCACTAAAACTGCTATATTTTGTAATATGGACGTAATTAGGCAGTTTCGTTCACGTAGGAATCATCAGTAGAGTGAAATACACAAGTTCCATTTTTACACAGGTCGCGCGAGCAGGCCGCGCGAGCGCAATATTGGGACCTCGTGCGAGCGATCTCCTGGGTTTCGCGCGAGCGGGCTGAGCGCGCGACTGGCTTCTTTCAGCTTCTTTCTTTGTGCTTTTTCACCCTGTTTAGCCTGAAGTACTTGATTTCTTCCAATTCCTGTCAGAAAATAGAAAATAAAGTAAAAACATACAAAAACAGGATAAAAAGGTACTAACAAACGCGTGTTAAGGCGTATAAATAGGATTTGTTCTCTCCCGATCACTATGCCAACAGCAAAGCATATATCTTGTCTAGTGCATAACATTACATACATGAGGCTTCCCACTGTTGAGGCATAGGGAACTCCTGCCATGCGATTCCTCTCCTCCTGTGTCTTGGGACGCTGGTCCTTGGAGAACGCTAAACCAGGCCTGAAAGGTAATAAACCTTTCTTCAAATTATCCATGGAAAACCTAGTTAGCACCTTATCGATATAACCATCTTGAGATAATCCCATTATCTTTCACTTGCGATCTTGAAAGAGCTTTATCCTAATGATATAGCTCGCCTCTCCTAGATCCTTCATATCAAAAGTACTAGCTAGCCAAACCTTAACCGTTGACAGCGCCGCTATATCATTCCTGATGAGTAGAATATCATCAACATAAAGCACAAGAAAAGCCACCACTTTGCCTTCACACTTCTTGTATACACAAGGTTTATCGAGATTCTGTATGAAACCAAACTATTTGATCGCTTGGTCAAAACGAATGTTCCAACTCTTGGATGCCTGCTTAAGCCCATAAATGGACTTTCACAACTTGCATACCAAGTTATCTTTCCCACTAGCTATGAACCCTTCTGGTTGCTGTATATAGATGTCCTCTTCAAGATTGCCATTCAAGAATGCAATCTTGACGTCCATATACCAGATCTCATAATCTAGGCATGCCACAATAGATAAAAGTATTCTGATGGACTTGAGCATACCTACTGACAAGAAGGTTTCCTCATAGTCAATGTCCTCTCTCTGAGTATAAACTTTTGCTACAAGCCTTGCCTTGAAGGTCTCAACCATCCCATCAAATTCTCTTTTCCTCTTGTAGACCCACTTACAGCCAATGGGTTTAATATCGGTTGGAACTTATACAAGATCCCAGACCTGATTAGAATCTATAGATTCCAATTCAGCCTTCATAGCTTTAACCCAATGAGCTGAATCAACATCAGCCATTGCCTCTTCATACATGGTAGAATCAGATTCAGATTCTATGGAGACAGCTTCAAAAACTTCTCCTTAGAACATGTATCTGTCAGGCTGACTGACCATCCTCCCACTACGACGAGGTACCGGTGTGGAAATGGGTGAAAAAGTGGTATTTTCATGTCTATAATTATCCTCCAAGAAAATAGCATTTGTACTAACAAATACTTTCTGTTCTCTCGGATCATAAAAATACCATCCATAAGTATTCTTTGGATACCCTACAAAGTAACATACTTCTGATCTAGATTCCAACTTGTTCATCTTTTCCTTTCAACACGTGTGCCGGACACCCCCATATTTGGAGATGTTGCAAAGAAGGCTTGCATCCAATCCACATCTCCCGTGGTGTCCTGGGAATAGATTTACTTGGTACTAGATTTAGTATGTACGCAGTGGTTTCCAAAGCATAAGCCTAAAGGAATAATGGCAACTCCGAATAACTCATCATTGACCTAGTCATGTCTAAAAGAGTCCGATTCCTTCTCTTTGCTACACCATTCTACTGAGGCTTACCAGGTGCAGTTAACTGTGATAGAATCCCATTCTGTACAAGGTGATCAATAGACTCATTAGAGATGTACTCACCACCGTGATCAGATTGAATGGCCTTGATATGTGTGCCCAATTGCTTTTCCACTTCACCCCTAAACTATTTGAACTTTTCAAAGGCTTCAGACTTGTGCTGCATTAGGTACATATATCCATACCTAGTGTGGTCATTAATAAATGTGATGAAATACTCATAATCACCCTGTGCTCTAATATTTATTGGTCCACACACATCAGTATGAAATAATTCCAAATATGCATTGGTCCTATTGTCCTTTGCAGGAAAAGGCCTTTTGGTCATCTTACCCTCTAAATAAGACCCACACACTTCCATTGGTTCGAGAACCAGATCGCCTAATCTCCCTTCTTTGACTAGTCTGCCAATCCTATTTAGATTGATATGGCCAAGCCTCATGTACCAAAACCTTGTTGAATTAGTGGAAGGTTCCTTTCTTTTAGATGGTATAGTTACCACTGAGTTATTAAGTTCCATATTAGAATCATTAGAAATATTTGGAGTGATCACATACCAGCCATTAGTTTTAACACTAGAACATATAAAAGAACCATTTCTTTTAATGACCACCTCAGTTCCAAAATAAAAAGAATAACCTTTATTTGACAAATCTGAAATTGAAACTAAATTGCGTCTCATGCAAGGGACGTAAAGTACATATGATAAAACTAAAGTCTTATTATCCTCAAATTCGAAAATGACCACTTCTATAGCAATAGTGGAAATGGTTGAGCTAGTTCCTAGAGTCAGCACGATCTCCCCAACACTACATTTCCTAGTTGATTTGAAGCCCTACAACGAATTACAGATATGGTTAGTCGAACCAGAATCAATGCACCAAGTATTTGAAGTAGACATTATAAAACATACTTCAATCACATGTGATTCGATCATACCTTGAACTCTTGTAGCTAATAAATTCAGACAGTTCCTCTTCTAGTGGCCCTTCTCACCGCATTTGAAACACTTTCCTTTGCCTTGGCCACCCACCTTTCCCTTGCCCTTACCTTTTCCCTTAGATTTTGCAATCTTGGGGACTGGTCCAACACTTGAACCACCAGTGCCAGCCTTCTTCTTCCCTTTTTTTACCTTTCGGCACAGATTGGGAGGAGGAACAGCTTTTCTCAACATTAAAAACATTGCCCCCAGGCTTGATTACCCCTTCCATTACTAGTAAAGAACTCATTAATTCACTCATTGAGAAATTCATTTGATTCATGTTATAGTTAGGTTTAAATTGAGCGAATGACGACGACAGCGAATTGAGGATCATATCAACTTGAGTCTGTGCGTCGATGTTGGTACCCAGGGTCTCAAATTCATTTGAATAACCAATCATTTTTAAAACATATTGTTAGACTGGAGTCCCTTCTGACATCTTTGAACTCATTATCTTCTGCATGGCTACCAATTTGGCAGGGTTGCCATGCTCCCCAAACATTTCTTTGAGGCTTTTGATAATGGCACTGGCAGAATCATTCGATTGGAATTGGTTTTGCAACACACCATCCATAGAGGCCAGAATGTAGCAACGGGCCATTCCATTCCATTTTTTCCATATATCGAACTCGCGTCTAGCAGTTGCCAAAGCATTTGTAGCGGGTTTTTCAGGACATGAAATGGTGAGGACATAAATGTGATCCTCTGTAGTTAAAATGATGTCAAGGTTACGTTTCCATTCAATATAGTTGTTTTCAGTTAATTTATTCTGAGTGAGTATGGTGGCAAGTGGATTAAACGCAGATCTAGACATTATGTTTACTGAAAAAGCAAACAGACAAAATAAATTTGGATATTAGAATTTGACAATTTGAAATAAAAGAATCCTTAAAACTCTTATTTTAAAACAGAGTCGCCGGAATATCGAAACGAAAGAATAAAGCCTCCACGTAGTGGTCAATGTTCGATCTTTCGATTAATCATAACTTGTCCGCTATACAACTCTTGCAAAGCAAGTTATAACTCCCGAACCCTTTTGATCTCTAAGTTTTAGAATAATGCTCCGTGTAGGATCCCTTATCCATAGCTTAGCTAGTGTGTACCATTAACTAGGATCCAATCACAACCGCCTCAAGTAGTGCCTCCATGTGGTGGTCAACCTCTAACAAGTTTGATTGATCCTATCCTTCGGAAGTTCACATCTAGTAACCAATGATTATTGTTTTCTCCGTATGGAATGATCACCCATGGCTGGGTGACACAGAATACTCCACTCATCTTATAGTGAACCATTAATAGAAGATCGTGGGTGTTATTAATAAAACCCTATCCCACTAGTTTTAATAAATAAGAATTTTGCTTTTGGAAAAATTGTTTCTACACATTACCCATAAACATACAATATTTACCAATTTGTTGAAATAGTTTTTGATTTTTATTTTAGATAACTTATTTTATGTGCATGCAAGTAGTAACAATATGTAATATGCCAATTACAACTAAAAACATAAAACAAAAAGATAAAAATGAAATAAAAGCACCCAAACAATGCCTCTATCTTCCATGGCTCTACCTCCATAGAACCTCATTCTTTGTTTGATCGCCTCTGACTCCATCTGAAGGAAAAACAGGTTTTAATTGAAAGTTTAAACGCGCAGCGGAAATAGGTCAAGTTATAAAACTTTATTGGCATGCCCGGATCTACTACTCGTCAACTCTACAGATGCGCACAAGATGGGACAAAGATTATACCGTAGTGTCTTGAACCCAATTCTGATCTTCAACTTCCAGCAGCCTCCACTAGATGATCTTCACCCTTATGACTCCTGCGGATGCTTGCCGGAAAGACTAGGGTTGGTGGGAACCCTAATAGAGAGGATAGAGAAGGTTTTGGGGCTCCAAAACAGTTTCTGCAGCTTCTGACGTTCAAAACGACGAACAACCTTTTCCAGAACGCAGCTGCCCTATTTATAGATTCCCAGAACCGACCTAGATTTCGAGCGATCGAAGTGCCTTCGATCGATCGAACCATCTTCGATCGATCGAACATGCAGACTTCAATCGATCGAGACATCTTCGATCGATCGAACCTGTCTGGACATCATCCTCATTTGCCTTTCCAAGTATCCTAGCGGAGCTAAGAGTGGGACCTCCTAGGCTCTTTATTGTTGGCTCAGACCAGTTTGTTAATTACCATGACCAAACTCTTTGATCAGCAAACTAACTAACTGGTCAGTTAAAGTTTACTCCACTATAAAACGATAACTGAACTCCAACGCAAAAGAACATATCCGAAGCGATAACTAGACTTGTATGGTGTACTAATGTCCCTCTACCGTCAGCATTCGTAATCATATTCAGGTAGTCGGATAACTGTTACTGTCAACCTGAATCATGATTACTTCTTGTATTCCTTGAGTCCCATTCACCTCTCATGATTACCAAACATGTTGATAACTCTTATCAACAAGACTGCAGTACTCAGTAATCGACATGGTGACATTCTCAAGGGAATACTTACTCTGAAACAGAGGGTAGATTCTATCTTGACAATATATGTTCACAACCCTATGAATATGACATACCCAAGATACCCAGGTGTTGATCTTTTATAGACCTCACTGATTGGTAAGTCAAAGCAGCCATATCCATAGTCTGTGTTCATAATCGTCTCAAGATTAAGAACACGTACCTTATACAAGTTATGAGTTCCTATTGACTGTTTGACAGTCTTAAGCGTCAATAGGAAACTCAGGTCCGTCAATGCACTATAAGCACTAGCATATCAACTAAGAGCTATACTCTAGTGATTGAAATTAATCACTCCATCCAATGGTAGTTAATTATGCTACAGTGTAGACTTGATGAGGTACCCAGTCTCATCATCCACTGTGACACATTCTAAGTATTGAAAGAATAGTAATTCGTATCTCACTTGTGTGCATCTCATACACACACGAATTACTTACTATAATACTTAAGGATTAACAATCATCTCATGAAAAGAACATACACAATGAAATGTAAAGCTGAAATCCATATATTAAAATGTCAATGTCTCATACATAAAGTAATGGTTTGAGGGCACAAACCCAACAAACTCCCACTTGCACTCATAACCATTCAGAACTACATCTAAGACCTAGACTATCTAGATGACGATCAAAGACCTTCTATGGCAAGGCCTTTGTAAACGGATCAGCAAGATTGTCAGCTGTGGCAATCTTCGTGATAGTCACATCTCCACGTTGAACAATATCTCGGATAAGATGATATTTCCGCTCTACGTGCTTTCCCTTTCCGTGGTTCCTTGGCTCCTTGGACTGAGCCACTGCCCCACTATTATCACAATAAAGCGTAATAGGCGACAGCGACGCTGGTACCACCTCGAGTTCCATAAGGAACTTCTTGAGCCAAACAGCTTCTTTTGCGGCTTCACAAGCAGCCACATACTCAGCTTCTGTAGTTGAGTCTGCAATGCATTTCTGCTTAATGCTCCTCCAACTGACAGCACCACCTCCCAAGGTAAAGAGATGACCGGACGTCGACTTTCTCGAATCTTTATCTGACATAAAGTCCGAGTCAGTGTATCCTACTGGAATTAACTCACTACCACCGTACATAAGCATGTAATCTTTAGTCCTTCTCAAGTACTTAAGAATGTGCTTAAAGGCTGTCCAGTGCTCTGGACCCGGATTCGACTGATATCTGCTAACCATGCCAACGGCAAAGTAGATATCTGGTCTAGTGCATAACATCGCATACATGAGACTTCCCACTGCCGAAGCATAGGGAACTCCTGTCATGCGATTCCTCTCCTCCTGTGTCTTTGGACACTGGTCCTTGGAGAACTCTAAACCATGCCTGAAAGGTAACAAACCTTTCTTCGAATTATCCATTGAAAACCTAGTTAGTACTTTATCGATATAACCAGCTTGAGATAATCCCATTATCTTTCGCTTACGATCTCGAAAGAGCTTTATCCCAAGAATATAGCTCGCCTCTCCTAAATCCTTCATATCGAAAGTACTAGCTAGCCAAACCTTGACCGTTGACAGCGCCGCTACATCATTTCCAATGAGTAGAATGTCGTCAACGTAAAGCACAAGAAAAACCACCACTTTGCCTTCACATTTCTTGTATACACAAGGTTCATCCAGATTCTGTATGAAACCAAACGACTTGACCGCTTGGTCAAATCGGATGTTCCAACTTCTGGATGCCTGCTTAAGCCCATAAATGGACTTTTGCAACTTGCATACCAAGTTACCTTTCCGACCAGCTATGAACCCTTCTGGTTGTTGCATATAGATGTCCTCCTCAAGATTGCCATTCAAGAATGCAGTCTTGACGTCCATCTGCCAGATCTCAAAATCTAGGCATGCAGCAATGGATAAGAGTATTCTGATGGACTTGAGCATGGCCACAGGCGAGAAGGTTTCCTCATAGTCAATGCCCTCCCTCTGAGTATAACCTTTCGCTACAAGCCTTGCCTTAAAGGTCTCAACCTTTCCATCAGATCCTCTTTTCCTCTTGTAGACCCACTTACAGCCAATGGGTTTAATATTGGCTGGAAGTTCTACAAGATCCCAGACCTGATTAGAATCCATAGATTCCAATTCAGCCTTCATAGCTTTAACCCAATGAGCTGAATCAACATCAGCCATTGCCTCTTCGTATGTGGTAGGATCAGATTCGGATTCTATGGAGACAGCTTCAAAAACTTCTCCTAAGAACATGTATCTATCAGGCTGGCTGATAATCCTCCCACTACGACGAGGTACCGGTGCGGAAATAGGTGAAGAAGTGGTGTTTTCTTGATTTTCATCGTTATTAACTGCGGGTTGGACTGAGGGCTCTCCTTCTATCTCTCTAAGATCTATCCTTCCCTTAGGTTTATGGTTCATGATATAATCATCCTCCAAGAAAATAGCATTCGTACTGACGAACACCTTCTGTTCTCTTGGATCATAAAAATACCATCCATAAGTACCCTTTGGATACCCCACGAAGTAACATACTTCCGATCTAGAATCCAACTTGCTCATCTTTCCTTTTAGCACATGTGCCGGACACCCCCATATCCGGAGATGTTGCAAAGAAGGCTTGCGCCCAATCCACATCTCTCGTGGTGTCCTGGGAACAGATTTGCTTGGTACTAGATTTAGTATGTAAGCAGCGGTTTCCAAAGCATAACCCCAAAGAAATAAAGGTAACTCAGAATAACTCATCATTGACCTAGTCATGTCTAAAAGAGTCCGATTCCTTCTCTCCGCTACACCGTTTTGCTGAGGCGTACCAGGTGCAGTCAACTGAGACAGAATCCCATTCTGTACGAGGTGATCAATAAACTCATTAGAGAGGTACTCGCCACCTCGATCAGATCGAATGGCCTTGATATGTGTGCCCAATTGCTTCTCCACTTCAGCCCTAAACTCTTTGAACTTTTCAAAGGTTTCAGACTTGTGCTGCATTAGGTACACATATCCATACCTAGAGTGGTCATCAGTAAATGTTATGAAATACTCATAACCACCCCTTGCTCTAATATTTATTGGTCCACACACATCAGTATGTACTAATTCCAACAATGCATTGGTTCTATTGCCCTTTGCAAGAAAGGGCCTTTTGGTCATCTTACCCTCTAAACAAGACTCACAGACTTCCATTGGTTCGAGAACCAAATCGCCTAAGACCCCTTCTTTGACTAGTCTGCCAATCCTATTTAGATTGATATGACCAAGCCTCATATGCCAAAGCCTTGTTGGATTAGTGGAAGGTCTTTTTCTTTTAGATGGTACAATTACCATTGAGTTATTCAGTTCCAAGCAAGAATCTTTAGAAATATTGGGAGTAATCACATACAAACCATTTGATTTAACACCAGAACATATAAAAGAACTATTTCTTTTAATCACAACTTCAGTTCCAAAATGAAAAGAATAACCATTATTCGATAAATTAGAAACTGAAATTAAATTACGTCTCATTGAAGGGACGTAAAGTACATCTGATAAAATCAAAACTTTATTGTCTAGAAATTCTAAAACTACGACTCCTATAGCAACCGCAGAAATGGTTGCGCTAGAACCTAGAGTAAGTACGATTTCCCCATCACTGCATTTCCTGGTTGATCTGAACCCCTGCAATGAATTACAGATATGGTTAGTCGCACCAGAATCAATGCACCAAGTGTTTGAAGTATCCGTTATAAAACTTACTTCAATCACATGTGATTCAATCATACCTTGAACTCTTGTAGCTAAGAATTCTGGACAGTTCCTCTTCCAGTGGCCCTTCTCACCGCATTGGAAACACTTTCCTTTGCCTTGGCCACCAACCTTCCCTTTGCCCTTACCTTTTCCCTTAGATTTTGCAATCTTAGGGACCGGTCCAACACTTGAACCACCAGTGCCAGCCTTCTTCTTCCCTTTCTTTCCTTTCGGCACAGATCGGGAAGAGGAAGCGCTTTTCTCAACGTTTAAAACGCTGCCCCCAGGCTTGATCACCCCTTCCGCTGCCAACAAAGAGCTCATCAATTCGCTCATTGAAAAATCCATTTTATTCATATTATAATTTAGTTTAAATTGAGCGAATGATGGCGACAGCGTATTGAGGATCATATCAACTTGGGTCTGTGCATCGATGTTGGCACCTAGGGTCTCCAGCTCGTTTAAATAACCAATCATTTTCAAAACATGTTCTTTGACTGGAGTCCCTTCCGACATCTTAGCACTCATTATCTTCTGCATAGCTACCTGTCTGGCAGGCCTGCCATGCTCCCCAAACATCTTTTTCAGGGATTCGATAATGTCACTGGCGGAATTGTTCGACTGGTATTGGTGTTGTAACACATTAGCCATAGAAGCCAATATGTAACAACGAGCCATCCCATTCGACTTTTTCCATTTATCGAACTCGCGTCTAGCAGCAGCCGAAGCATTTGCAGCGGGTTCTTCGGGGCATGGGGTGGTGAGGACATATATGTGATCCTCCGCAGTTAACACGATGTCAAGGTTACGTTTCCATTCAGTGTAGTTATTTCCAGTTAACTTGTTTTGAGTGAGTATGGTGGCAAGTGGACTAAATGCAGATCCAGACATTATGATTACTGAAAATCAAACAAACAAAATAAATATGGATATCAGAATTTGACAGTTTGAAATAAAAGAATCCCTTTAAAACTCTTATTTTAAAACAAAGTCGCCGAAATATTGAAACGAAAGAATAAAGCCTCCGTGTGGTGGTCAATGTTCAATCTTTCGATTAATCATGACTTGTCCGCTATGCAACTCTTGCAAAACAAGTTATGACTCCCGAACCTTTTCGATCTCTAAGTTTCTGAATAATGCCCCATGTGGGATCCCTTATCCATAGCTTAGCTAGTGTGTACCATCAACTAGGATCCAATCACAACCGTCTCAAGTAGCGCCTCCGTATGGTGGTCACCCTCTAACACGTCTGATTGATCCTATCAAAAGAAGTTCACATCTAGTAACCAATGAGTAATGCACCCTCCGTATGGAATGATCACCCCTGGCGAGGTGACACAGAATGCACCACTCATCTTACAGTGAACCGTTAATGGAAGATCGTGGGTGTAATTAATAAGACCCTCTCCCACTAGATTTAGAAAAAAGGATTTTGCTTTTTCAGAAAATCTGTTTCTACACACTTCCCATAAACATTTAATGTTTACTAATGTGTTGAAAATGGTTTTTGAATTTTATTTTAGAAAACTTGTTTTGCTTGCATGCAACAATGTATAATACGCCAATCACAAACCAAGCACATAAAACAAAAAACTAAAATGAAATAAAAGACATCCAAACGATGCCTCTATCTCCCATGGCTCTATCTCCATAGAACCTGCTTTTTGGTTTGATCGCCTCCAACTCCATCTTCATGGACAACGGCTCCTTGCTCCATCTTCATGGATATTCTAATTCTATTACATTGAACCTATGCCTCTTTTGAAGCTTACAATTTATCTAGAAATAGAAATAGCAACATCAAAATAAAAGGCTAGGGAAACCGGTGCGACTTTCCTTTTCGTAGGATTGAAGTCGCAGCGCCCTTTACATATGCCTTAAAACCAAACCAAAATTAAAACAATACACCAATCTCAAAACATTCAAACACAAAATAAATGCTCTTGGTGCCATGGGAGATAGCGACTAACTTATGCTGCAAAAGGTTAGTTGAACACACATCCACACATATATATATAACAAAATATAACTATTGGAACCCTTAATTGATTCACACAGTATATAAACTCTTTACATACTGAATTAGAACTCAAAAACAGCATCTAACTTCTCTGTCATAGTTCGATCGATCGAAGACCGTTCGATCGCTCGAACCTTCGATCGATTGAACACTGTTCAATCGCTTGAACATTCTATTTCACATAATGATTTGAAAATTTTACAGAATATGTTAAAATTAAAGTTTTTAATTTCAAAAGCCTTAAAACTGTGAAACAGAGAACTTGACAAAGAGTCTGTCTCGATCGATCGAACTCTATTCGATCGATCGAACACCAGAAGGTTTCGATCGATCGAAACCTGTTCGATCGCTTGAGTACAGACTGTTCGATCGATCAAAATATGTTCGATCGATCGAACCCGCCTTACATCCCATGCAATCACAAATTTGTACTCTGCTGCGATAACACTGCAGAAACAGATCTGTGACGATGCAGTTTCGAAAGCAGTTCTAAAATCAACATGCAAATCATAATAGTGTTCCAAAAAACGCATCTATAGATCCAAACGAGCGTGGCTCTGATACCAATTGAAGGAAAAATAGGTTTAAATTGAAAGTTTAAACGCGCAGCGGAAATAGGTCAAGTTATAAAACTTTATTGGCATGCCCGGATCTACTACTCGTCAACTCTACAGATGCGCACAAGATGGGACAAAGATTATACCTTAGTGTCTTGAACCCAATTCTGATCTTCAACTTCCAGCAGCCTTCACTAGATGATCTTCACCCTTATGACTCCTGCGGATGCCTGCCGGAAAGACTAGGGTTGGTGGGAACCCTAATAGAGAGGATAGAGAAGGTTTTGGGGCTCCAAAACAGTTTCTGCAGCTTCTGACGTTCAAAACGACGAACAACCTTTTCCAGGACACAGCTGCCCTATTTATAGATTCCCAGAACCGACCTAGATTTCGAGCGATCGAAGTGCCTTCGATCGATCGAACATTCGATCGATCGAACCATCTTCGATCGATCGAACATTCAGACTTCAATCGATCGAGACATCTTCGATCGATCGAACCTGTCTGGACATCATCCTCATTTGCCTTTCCAAGTATCCTAGCGGAGCTAAGAGTGGGACCTCCTAGGCTCTTTATTGTTGGCTCAGACCAGTTTGTTAATTACCATGACCAAACTCTTTGATCAGCAAACTAACTAACTGGTCAGTTAAAGTTTACTCCACTATAAAACGATAACTGAACTCCAACGCAAAAGAACATATCCGAAGCGATAACTAGACTTGTATGGTGTACTAATGTCCCTCTACCGTCAGCATTCGTAATCATATTCAGGTAGTCGGATAACTGTTACTGTCAACCTGAATCATGATTACTTCTTGTATTCCTTGAGTCCCATTCACCTCTCATGATTACCAAACATGTTGATAACTCTTATCAACAAGACTGCAGTACTCAGTAATCGACATGGTGACATTCTCAAGGGAATGCTTACTCTGAAACAGAGGGTAGATTCTATCTTGACAATATATGTTCACAACCCTATGAAGATGACATACCCAAGATACCCAGGTGTTGATCTTTTATAGACCTCACTGATTGGTAAGTCAAAGCAGCCATATCCATAGTCTGTGTTCATAATCGTCTCAAGATTAAGAACACGTACCTTATACAAGTTATGAGTTCCTATTGACTGTTTGACAGTCTTAAGCGTCAATAGGAAACTCAGGTCCGTCAATGCACTATAAGCACTAGCATATCAACTAAGAGCTATACTCTAGTGATTGAGATTAATCACTCCATCCAATGGTAGTTAATTATGCTACAGTGTAGACTTGATGAGGTACCCAGTCTCATCATCCACTGTGACACATTCTAAGTATTGAAAGAATAGTAATTCGTATCTCACTTGTGTGCATCTCATACACACACGAATTACTTACTATAATACTTAAGGATTAACAATCATCTCATGAAAAGAACATACACAATGAAATGTAAAGCTGATATCCATATATTAAAATGTCAATGTCTCATACATAAAGTAATGGTTTGAGGGCACAAACCCAACACCATCTTCATGGACAGCGGCTTGTTCTTTCATCGTCATGGATTTCCTATTCTATTACATTGGACCTATGATTCTTCCGAAGCTTACAATTTGACTAGAAAAGAAAATGGTAATAAAATAAATAAAAAATGGCTAGGAAAACCAGTGTGACTCTCCTATTTTGCAGGATTGAAGTCGCAGCGCCCTTTACACATGCCTTAAAACCAAACCATAATAAAAACAATATACACCAATCTCAAATATTAAATACAAAATTAACATTCTTGGTGCCATGGGAGATAGGGGACTAATCCTTGCTACAAAAGAGTTAGTCGTACACACATCCACGCATATATAACAAATATATGTAACTATTAGAACCCCTAATTGATTCACATGGTACATAAGCTCTTTATGTACTGATTTAGAACTTAAAACAACATCTTAGTTCTCTATCACACTTCGATCGATCGAAGAAAGTTTGATCGATCGAACCTTCGATCGATCAAACTTAGTTCAATCGATTGAACTATCAATTTCACAGAATGATTTAAAAATTATCCAGAATAATGTAAAACATTAAAATAAATAATTTTTAAAACTTTTAAAACTATGAAAACAATCTAGACAGAGAAACACTTTCAATCGATCGAGCTAATCCAAATCGAGCGAAACAAAATAGTTTTCGATCGATCGAAGATAGTTCGATCACTTAAAGTCAGCACTGTTTCGATCGATCGAAACACTTTCAATCAATCGAATGCAGACAGTTTCGATAGATTAAAACACTTTCAATCGATCAAAACTGCCAAGCATCAAATGCAATCACAGATTTGTTTTCTACTATGAAATAGCGGTAGAAACAGATCTGCGACGATGTAGTTTCAAAAAATAGTCCTAAAAAAACAATATGCAAATCAAAACTACGATTCCAAAATGCATCTAAAGATCCAAATATGCGTGGCTCTAATACCAATTGCAGGAAAATTAGGTTTGAAAACTTTATTATATGCGCAGCTGAAAAACAAAGTTTAAAAACTTTTGGTATGCCCGAATCTACTTCTTATCAATTCTATAGATGCGTTAAACAAGAGGGGAAAGAGTTTATAACTAGCGGCCTTGAACCTAATTCTGATTCTATTCTTCCTTGATGGTGCAACAACCTCCACTAGGTGATCTTCACTCCTATGTCTCCTGCGAATACTTTCAGAGAGGCTAAAGTTGGTGGGAACTCTAATAGGGAGGATATAGAAGGTTTGGGAACCCTAAAATAGTTTCTACAGCTTAGGGATATTCAAAATGACAAATAAACTATTCTGCATGCAGTTGACCTATTTATAGATTTCCAAACTAACTTTAAGCCTTCGATTTGATCGATTGAACCTTCGATCGATGAAGCATTTTCGATCAATTGCACTTGTCTTGACTTCAATCGATCAAAACTCTTTCGATCAATTGAACTTATCTTGACAACATCCTCTTGTGCCTTTCCAAGCATCCTAGTGGAGCTACGAGTACTGGGACCTCCTAGGCTCTTTATTGTTGGCTCAGGCCAGTTGTTAATTCCCATGACCAAACTCTTTGATCAGTAAACTAACCAACTGATCAGTTAACGTTTACTCCACTATAAAATGATAACTGAACTCTAATGCAAAAGAGCATATCCAAAGCGATAACTAGACTTGTATGGTGTACTAATGTCCCTCTACTGTCAGTGCTCATAATCATATTCAGGTAGTCGGATAAACTAATACTGTCAACCTGAATAATGATTACTTCTTGTATTCCTTGAGCCTTATTCACCTCTCATGATTACCAAACATGTTGATAACTACTTATCAATAAGACTGCAGTTCTCAGTAATCAACTTGGTGACATTCTCAAGGGATGCTTAATCTTTATCAGAGGGCAGATTCTATCTTGATAATATACGTTCACAACTCTATGAATATGACATACCTAAGATACCCAAGTGTTGATATTTAAGACCTCACTGATTGGTAAGTCAAAGCAGTCATATCCACAATTTGTGTTCATAATTGTCTCGAGATTGAGAAAACGTACCTTATACAAGTTCTGAGTTCCTATCGACCATTGAAAGTCTTAAGTGTCAATAGGAAAACTCAAGTCCGTCAATGCACTATAAGCACTAGCATATTAACTAAGAGTTATATTCTAGTGATTGAGATTCATCATTCCATCCAATGGTAGTTAATCATGCTACAGTGTAAACTTGATGAGATATCCAGTCTCATCATCCACTATGACAAATTCTAAGTATTAAAGAATAGCAATTCGTATCTTACTTGTATGTATCTCGTACACACATGAATCACTTACTATGATACTTAAGGATTAACAATCATCTCTTGAAAGAAACATACACATACAAATGTAAAGTTGATATCCATATATTAAAATGCCGATGTCTTATACATAAAGTAATGATTTGAGGGCACAAACCCAATAACTTTTCCATTAGTCTCCTAAATTGCTTCTGTTGTTGACCTCTTCGGCATAAATCCAAACTAATATTTTGATACTAAAGTTGTGCCTCTTAAGCGATGCTCCATCACTCTTTCCCACAACTTCATAGTATGGCTCATCCACTTAATATCTCTATAGTTGTTGCATTGTTGTACAAAATATGTGTGCAATCCATGAATTGAATGCGATGTAGGATGAGTGTTTGGACCATATCAAACTACAAAATTGACACCCTTATTTTTTCTTTATTTCAGTGGGGTCAAATTATTAAATAATCCATTAATATTCAAGCATTAAAACATGTACATAATGTGTTTTTGTTCCTAAATTTCAGTGAGATCAATTGAACCCACTTTACAAGGTGTAGCCCCACCCCGAGTAGGGCACCATTTTCAGTCATATACTGGCATTAGTCGATATGTAATTTTACATTTATTATATATAAAGAACCATTTGGGGACTAGTGAATTAATACTTAGTTTTTTTTTTGCTGAGAAAGTTAAATTCATTGAAACTAAACTGAACAATCAACAAAGACCTTTAACCCCCTTGATAATTTTCCTCGAAGACACACATTGACAAACTTTATCAACCGGGATAGGCCCAAAGAATTACAATTCAAAGCCCATTGGAAAAGATTATGAGCTATAAAATTAGCAGATCTATGCACTTCAACACAATTCTAAAAGACAAAAAAAAATTAGAGAGTTGCCTATGACTCTCCAAAAATGGTGTTCTCGATAGATCATTCCGGTTGAAAGCTCCAGTTGTGGAGGGGTTCCCAAACCAGCAACGAGTCCCCCTCAAACACCTGTTCTTGAACCACAGAGAGACTGCTTCTGTGATGGAACACAAGGTAACCTTAGCTTCAGCCACTGTTGGATCCATGAGATTGTCTTGCCAGGTTCTAGAAAAAATTATTTTAGCATTGGCATCACTCATGACCACAGTAAGAGCCGTGGCATTGTTACAGATCTCCACATTATAGTTTGCTTTGATCCAATCTATCAGAGAAGGAGTACAACATTCTTTTAAGGTCCTGGCCGATTGACAAATCTTCTTGAAAGAAGCTTGATGCACAGATGCCAAATCAGAAGTTTGCTCACACCAAATTTTGACATCAAAGTTGAAATCCTGGAAGATAGCTTTATTTCTTAGGGACCAAGTCCGGTGCATGACGGTGGTTGCAAAAATTGTAAATTCCCCACCCTCATCCCCATTGAGACCGAAAGAGGAGGTTGGCTTAAGGATACAATTGACCCATCTTTTCATACCAGAATCTGTAATAAGGGATGGGTCAAGTGGCCACTGAGAATTTCTCCAAATAATTCTAATGATAGGATATTGTAAGAACAAGTGCTCCGTGGTTTCCAAACAGTGATCATAAAGAGGGCATTAGGGATTATCAACAGCAAATCGAGATAAGTGAACCGATTTCGTTGGGATTACATTACCAATAACTTTCTAAAGGAAAATTTTATGTCGTTCATGTAATTTTGAATTCCAAAGTTGTTTCCAACTTTCGGAGGTGAACCTCGATGACTCCACAAGTCTGTGGTTTTGATCTGTAAGATAGGAAGATTTCATAAAGAAAGAGCCTTTTTTGTCTAGGAGCCACCTCAAAATATCAGTGGTCCTTTCAATAGGAAGACCAATTTGAAGAATACCCTTAACCGAATTGGAATAAAAATGGAGTTAAGAAGCTGTCGATTCTAGCCCTTTTCACCTTGATTGAACAACTCTTTGACGTGAGATAAGGAGCATCTCTTCCCAGGAAGACAAATCGATTTGAAGTTTGAAAGTGAGGGGACCAAAGGATCCTTCCAAATGTTCATAGTAAAACCATCTCCAATGAAAAAAAACAGACCCCTTTGCTCAGAATACAAGCTATCGATTTAATACCTTTCCAAATCCATGAAGAATTAGCTATCTTTAGTGACTCAAGCAAATTGTGATTATATAGGTACTTACCTTTGATAATATGACCCACGGTTTTTCTGATTGGGTTAAAATTTTCCAACCCAATTTTGTATGCAAAGCTTTGTTGCAATCCTTCATGTGGCACAATCTGAGTCCTCTATAGCTTTTAGGAATGCATAAAGAGTCCCAAGCTTTAAGATAGAGTGAATGCTACTTATCTTCTTAAGAAAAATCCCACCAAAAATCTCACATTATACCATCTAACTTGCTGCTAATTGAATGTGGTAATTGGAAAATTGACATGGATTAGACTAGGATCTCTTGAGTGACAGTTCTAATAAGGGTTCCTCAGTTAGCTTGTGAGAGAAGATATGTTTTCCAGCCTTTGAGCCTCCTCTGGACCTTATTGACAATGTCCGTAATAGTTTGAGACTTTGAGCCCTGCATGGATAGTCAAATCCCAAGGTATTTAGAATTGATAGGTGCCTTTTTGAACCCC
Organism: Hydrangea macrophylla; assembly: GCA_033977485.1. Lineage (NCBI taxonomy): Eukaryota > Viridiplantae > Streptophyta > Magnoliopsida > Cornales > Hydrangeaceae > Hydrangea > Hydrangea macrophylla. Next base: position 41,305,265 of record CM066990.1, read on the forward strand.
ATTTCCCTCCTTATAGCACGTGCAACATCCGGACAAACATTCTTACTACATAAGATCTTGGGCTTTTGTTGGTTTATCTTTTAACCTGACCACTTCCCATATTTTTCAAGACAATCAAGGATATTCTTTGCTTCTTCCGGATTTGCTTTCCCAAACACAATGAGATCGTCCGCAAATAAGAGATGATTAATTGAGGGATAATTCTTGGCAGCTTTTATACTTTAATGAGCCCATTCTCAGCATCATGATTGATAATCCTAGAAAGAACTTCAGAATAGATTATGAAAAGGAAAGGGAAAAGAGGGTCACCTTGTCGTAGACCCCTTTCTAGTTTAAAGAAACCTTTCAGGCAACCATTAATGATGATAGAATAAGAGACTATAGAGACACATTGTTCAATCCAATTACACCAAGTATTTGAGAACCCTCGACATTTCAGGACTTTGAGAAGGAAAGGCCATTCAATTCTATCATAGGCTTTCTCTATATCAAATTTTATCACCATAACACCCCCTTTTCCCTTTTTAATTCTCATAGTGTGAACAATCTCATCAGCAATAATAGAATTTTCGCAGATCACTCTACCTGAAACAAATGCTGATTGCATTGGAGAAATGATATTGCCGAGATGGATTTTGAGTCTACTAGCAAGGATTTTGGAAATAATTTTGTATATGATAGTACACAAGCTAATAGGTCTAAAAAAATATGGGGACAAGGCATTATCAACCTTGGGGATTAAAGCAATATGGGTGTGGTTAAGGTCTTTTAAAAGGAAACCTCCACAAAAGAAGCTACGAAGCATGGCAGTGTCATCTTTTTTTAACAAAATTCCAAAATGTTTTATAGAAGATAGAAGACATACCATCCTGGCCCGAGGCTTTAGTGGACCCAATTTGAAGCAGTGCCTTTTTAACTTCTTTTCCTCTGGCATTTTGTACATGGCCTCATTTTCATTCTAAGAGATAACACTATGCGCCAGTCTCTTTAGATCCACTGGAATAATCGAAGAAGAAATCTTGTAGAGGATTTTGAACATACTGATAAAAGCCTTGTTAATCTCCTTTGGGTCATCCGATCACTTGCCATCATCAAGTTTCAGGATATCTATTGCATTCCTCCTCCTCCTGATGATTGCATAAATATGGCACAAATGAGTACTTTGTCCACATCCTTGAGCCATTGGATTCTGAATTTTTATTTCCACATTATTGCTTCTCTTCTCAAATTTCCCAAAAGATTTGCTTTAAGAGCTTCAATTCTAAAAATATTCTCATTATTGGGATCATGATTTTGTAAACAATTGATAGCCTTTCTCGCCTTTTTGATATGTATTTGAACTTTTCCAAAGTAATTTTTGTTCCATACAATAGAGAGCCTTTTTGACTACCTTCAGTTTCTGGCAAACAAACAAAGCCAAGCAACGTTTGAGATCCCTCTATCAAGGCGTTGTCTGATGTTCGCTAAGTTTGATCTCCTATTATCCCAAGTGAACATATTACCAGAAGAACCAAGGTCAATAAGATTTTTGGAATTCATGAGACCAGGCCTCCTTTTGAGGAGCTCGCAAAAGGTTTCCCACCTTTTTTCTTAGTCTGGTTTGTGATGCAATTGAAATCACCAAGTGTGATCCAGGGCTATTAGCTGCCTTCGCTATAGTCTCCATATTATTCTAGAAACAACTTTTATGCTTCCAGTAAGGGGGCCCTTAAGCAGCAATAAGGACCCATGGAGATTCATGGGGTCAGAGAAAACAGAATCACAAATCATATTTTTGTTGGTTGTCGCAACATCCATATCCACTCCATCTTTCCAGGCCAAGCTGTGGGTACCCGAACCGAGTATGGGGCTTATAAGGATTAAGCCTACTTGATTCATCCCATTACATTCCTCATGTCAACAACCACAAGTGACGTTCACCACCCTTCATTAGCCTTTGATCCGATTTGACCGATTTGGATTACTCGTATTGGATTCCATGGGGCTTTATATCCCACCCGAGGAAAAAATTGATGCCCATGATCCACATCCAAGCCTACACGAGTGAGTATTCCATATTTTATCCCACAAGGCTAAATTCGGAGAGATCCTCGATAATAGAGTCGCCACTTAGTTTGATAAAGGAAACTAAAAAGACTAAATCTGTCAAGTTTAATGGAAGAGAGCACTAGGGGTGAAAGCAAAATTGAACAAACTGAACCACTGAAACGAACCAATCGATTCGGTCAGTTTTCATATGGTAGGTATAGTGTAAAATCAAAAATCAAACCAAAAATTAAGCCTAAAATCGAAAAAATCAAACAGAACCAAACTAATCGGTCGGTGGAAAAATCGACCGAATTGAACCAATTTTACCCCTAGAGAGCACTTCCACATCATCACCAAAAAACTCGATTCGGGGGTTAAGGTACGAGAGTGGAAGGAGCTAGATCGTGCTAAAACACGCCCTCTCGCCCCATCGTGAGATGGACCTCTACTCAGCTTTCAAGGTGTTTGACTATGGATTATGAAGATAACTTCATTACACTAATGTAGTCCTAATTCAAGTTATAAATAGCTAAAGAAATAAAATCGTGCAAGAGACTATATATATACCACACAATGCACATTCTAAAGTAGTAAATTAGGGACTAAACATATTACTATGGTCCCCTATGCATGCAAAGGGAAATAACTAAGGAAGTAAGCGTATAAATCATACTTAAACCCTAAAAAAATAGGATATCTAAGCACAAGTACCATGCAAGGAAATTAAACCGGTTTTATCCACCAATGCACATTTTTAGGTGATCTAGGAAACTAACAAATAAGGAAGGTATTAGGACTTACTCGGGATAGCACAACATTCCAATTATAGCTTCCTAATTGACATGGTTAGGATAGTACAAGCATAACAACCAAACATGAACACTATGTGCATGTGTGCATGTGTTACCCTTAATCACGATATCCTACTACTCTACGTGTAGATAGTATATATGTATATACATTGATGCATGGATAAGCATAAATAAGCTATACTATGTTAAACTAGTAATAAGCAATAGGATAATTAGGGTTGCATGGTCCCTAGTGAGATTGGAATACCCATAGCTTGGCTACCAATCCCACTAGTGGTGGCTATTCCATGGTTAGAATAGGGACCACTAGAGATAGCCTATCAATAAATGGGATAAAGGCTAACCTAGAAGCCTAGAAGATCGAAACTACTAAGAAAGGAAGAACAATGAAGAACAAACAAGAAAATGGATCTAAACTAAAAACTATGAAGATCAAAACTAAGAAAAACAAACAAAACCATAAAGAAAACAAGAAGAATGAAGCTTACCTCAAGAACTTCCCTCAGAAAGTTCTCCGGTAAAGCTCTGCTAACACCATGATCACTAGGATCAGAACTCTAAAACTAAAAGATTAAACGATTCCCAAGAACTTTGATGAGTGCTTCGGAATCCTCCAATGGGGTTTCATTGAGCCCTCTCTAGTTCTCAAGATTTTCTAATGCATTGAATGGAGAGGGGAAGGCCTCTATTTATAGTTTCAATCCTAGGATATGTTTTCAATGTTTAAGTAATGTAGGATGGAAGTACAAGCTTTAGAAGCTTGTACCTAGGCTATTTGAGGTGTACCTAAGTGGCTTTGGTCATACTTAACCCTAATTGGTCAAAATGGTTAAAAATTGATGTGGGGTTGAGTGGGTCTCTCTAAGAGCCATGTGGCCCTCGTGGAGTGCCACTGTGGCACTCAGTCCTAAAAGTTGTATTTTCTACCCTATGTTCTCAGACTTTGTTCTCTCACCTCAGTTATTATTTTTGGGTTTGTGATATACCATTAGAAAGCTATAAAAGTCTAGTTTTCAATGATTTTAGTCTCATTCAAAAATTATTTGTAGATTTTGAGTTATGATGAAAAAGGTGAGGCTGACTCCATAAAGGAGCTAACTGGAGATGGGTAGAAGGGCCATTTTGGCACGAAAATTCTCCTAAGCAATTTTTGGCTAACATAGATGCTTGAGGCATCATTTTAAGCTAATTTAGGAGTATTTCATGAAGTGAGCTCTCGGGATCCCACCCCAAGGTTTGGAATTTGCTCGGTAAAGGCAATTTTTCATCATTTTATGTGAAACGACTATCTTAACTTGGGTTTTTGTCTCTAGATTGAGTTTCTAATGTACCTAAGTCTTTCAAAGGGTTATTTTAATGTATCTAAGAGACCATGGTGCTTCACGGAGTTCTGCTTTATATAATCAATAAGTCCTGATTCTGATCATCGGGTTGTTCTTGAGCCGGGGTTCCTTCTATCTAATGGACGAACCAAAATAGGGTGTCTACAATTTGCCCCTCTTTGACACAATTGACACAGCTTTGCAAGCAACATACATCATAAGAATTGTCAAAGTGTGACAACCATTCATTGAGTTTGAAGACATCTAGAATAAAATCAAAACATACAAGCAAGCACCCAAGGAAAATTTCAAGAATCAAGTGGTCGCGCTCGAAAGAGCTACCTACGTATTCCTTTACAGGACATTAGACCAACAATAGTTCAATGAGCACACCACATGTGACACGAGAATTTTCTGTGTGCGCTTGTGTGCTATACCCAAGTGTAGGTAATCGTGCAAGTAGTAGTCTGGGTAAGTCCAGGTTGATCCCACAGGGAAGGTGTTAATCTAATTACTTAGATTAATCTCAAAAAGGGAAAATAAAAAAAATCAATATTTTAAATAATGCAGAACACAAAGTCCCACAATCTATCAACTACTAATGATAAGAAAATTAAACTAAATTAAACTAATTACCAACTAATTAATTAAAGCGATAATTTAAAATGTGTTTTTCTTACTAAAAGGAAATGTTGGGATTACACAAATCCATCGCAACCTAACCATCTATCATGCAGTTACGTTGAAGCTCAATGGAGCACATTCTCTATAGTATTCCGTATTTCTCTTAGGATAAAGAATCTACAGTCCTTTCATGATCGGGACTATATCATCACAATGGAGTTTGAAATACACAAAAGCGGTTTAAAACAATAGTTTAGACTCTCACCTACAATGGTGTTAGCATTGAGGGCGGTTTGCAAAATATATTGAAGAAAAATGCCTCAAGGCTTAAAGTTTACAGACTGTTTTGACAAACTGAACGTTTGGGGACAATTTGATAACAAACCAGTAAAGCAGAAAGTCTAGGAATACTGCATAGAATGTCCTCAAGAATCAGAAGGTTCGATCGATCGACGCGCTTTCGATCGATCGAATATCTTCATCCCTCGATTGATCGAACTGACTTCGATCGCTCGACTGTATCACTGTTTCGATCGATTGAGCTTTTTCGATCGATCGAACACATGAGTTATTCTGCTGCATGGCAGAGGCTTGAGATCACAGTTTCATCATGATCTCCCAACCTGGGGACTACTCAGACATCGTCTGAAGTGTCTCAGATTCGTTTTTAACGTAAAGTTCATTAAAGGTGTGTTTGTTTGTGATTTTTGCAACGAATCTATGAAAATTAATTATATAGCTATAACTAACATGCAAGACTACGAAATAACAGATTAAACTTCTATAAACTAAGTGCAGAACGTAATTAAAGTAACCTGGAAACGAAAACTTATATTGAACCAAGAAGAATCCAACAAATAATGTATATCCTTGATGAAAACCTACAAAAATAATAAAGTAAAGCTCTCTATCCTCTATAAACTGATGAAAATGAAAGTGGGCGCCCTCCTGGACGTAAATAATACGAATATATATACTTAAGACCTAATGCTAGGGTTAAAAATCCGCTTCTGCTGCGTACGCGTAAAATCTGATAAAAGCCATGTTCGATCGATCGAACATCTTTCGATCGATTGAACTTCTGGAGTCTTCGAGCGCTTGAACTCTCTCGATCGATCGAACCTTCGATCGATCGAATGCTCTTCAATCGATCGAGGTTCACTTTTCATCTTTTATTTGTCTTCATTAGAATTCAGCACTCCCTTTTATCTTTCTCATCTAATTCTTTACACAGTAATAGTAATCTGCACAAACTACAGCTAAAACAAACAACTTATCATAGTTTAATCAAATTGTGTACAAACTAGCATTGTAATTCAAATTGCAGATAAATGAAGGAATTGTGAAGTAATTTAATACATTTTCTTCTTTTTAGCGCGGTTGTATTTTACAAATACCCCCGCTTGTCACAACCCCCAACTAGCGATTTGCTAGTCCCTAGCAATAAAATGAAAATAAAGACAAGCTAAACTAAAATTATAACAGAAAAACTAAAATAAACTAGATCCAGATTAACTAAACTAAAATAGCAAGAAAGAAACTACCTAACTCACTTTCGCAGGAATCGTGGTTGCATTTAGTAAATGCAACAAGTCGTTAAACCCCTAGGTTCACCTAGTGGACGAGTGTTATCTCGTGAATGTACCCACAAAATTCTCTGATTTTAAGCTCAAAAAGATATAGAATAACTTTTAAACATTCCTTCTTCCATTCAACTATTAATTTAGCTCTACAAAACATATCATCCTCATTCAAACCATGAAAGAAATGCACATGTTCCTCATGTCACCAAGATAAAAACAACATACACATCACATCCCTGTATCCGTGTGTGTGTGAATTTAACAGCTATACATCGAACTTTATTTAGAGTTTGTTTAGACTATCATACTCTCAGAACTTGTAGTTTCAACTCAATCCTCACATAGTTATTACACTCAAAAACGAACATCCCACAGAAACTTGGCTAATAATGATCGCACATGGTATGGAAGCTTTGATAGGATTGATTTTTCGGATACTAATGCTTCCATACTCGACTCTATAGAAGACGAACATTTTAGAGTGTATAGTCTCATGAAAGGAATACCACTTACTAGAGGAGCGAAATACCGCGGATAACTCAGCTTACACGTTCATGTTTAAACTAAGTTGTTGAGAATCATTAAGGCTTTGACTTTTCGGGTTTTTTTATTTAGTAGGGTAGAAATTAAAGGGGTAAGAAATTGCACATTTCCAGCATATGGCTGTGTTCAGTAATTTCTTCACTTTATTCCAACCATTCCCTCCATACGTATAAATATATACATATCATTATTATTATTTTTTTTTTCATTTTTAATTTTTTTTTAGAACCTGCTTCTCCTTTTCTCCCTTTTTTTTTAAAATGGACAGCCCTTCCCACTACTATTCCCTCCTCATACTTCAATAATTTGATCACATTGGGTGTGCAATGGGGTATATTGAGGTCAAGGTATGAAATTAGGGATTTAGAATTTCATAATGGATTCGGCATTATTTGCTAGGTGTGGGGTTAAGAACAACGCATATTCAGAGATGTCGATATAGGTAAATGGAGAAAGCAAGGGGCAAATACGATGGCTTAAATCATTTTCTCAACTTCTTAATTTTTAACACTTACAAGTTCATTGAGTTTAGTTGGTAAATCCTGAACATTCTTCTCGACTAAGAAGCCAAAATGAAAGAATTAGAGACTATTTCACGAATTTAATCGGCATATTCAAGAAAAACAATTCGAATTTTAATGTGATAATTCCCTTAGAATTGAAGATTGGACTCAAAAGCTCACTAAGGGTAACTAGTTTTCACTACTTCATTCTTTAAAGTACGAAAGTCGTATTAACTCTTATTTTAAGTTTTCTGCATAGCTATTAACATGTGCAAATGATTTGGATACAAGAATAATCAACATATGCATTCATCCTAGCGAAACTAGAAAAACGTGTGAACTAAATTCATAAAAGGATGAGAATAAAATGGTTGTGTCATTGCTTGATAACAGAATAGAAGTGAATATTCAGAATTATTCTACCAATTTAATTCAAAAACATACTTAATTGTTTGTTTGAAAATTTTGCAAGGTTGTTGATTCTAATGGATTGTAATTTACTTTAGTTGCTAATGGAAATTGTGGAAATTGTATGACATACGCAATATATAGAATGGTCCAGATTGCTACGAACTAATGTGCACATGTGATTATCTATCTACATCCTACCCCCAACTGAAAATTGCAATGTCCTCAGCAGGCGATTTTCAAAAATAGATAGAGAGATATCACCTAATATATTTCATCATAAGAATGGCAAGTGTAACAACCTATACAGAAAGCATACAAACTCCAAGCAGCAGAGATCAAAAGAATATGAAATATAGAACATGGGATCCATGCTTAGAATGGAACTAATCACTGGAAATATAATAAAGTGAAAGAACAGAACAGTGATAAAATGCACCATGCAACTAAAATACAAAATATACAAAGTATCCAACAATACAAAATATTCCAACAGTATCCAAAAATATATCCAACAACCAACCAACACATCCAAATCCAACCACAATAACCAAAATAACTAAACATCCTAATAATCAAAAATAATCAACAACACCAATCCCCCAGAAACTAGACATCATCGGCTACGTCCAATAATATTTCAATAAAAACATCAGGAGCATCCTCACCGTCACCCTCAGCAACAGTCGGTGCCGCTGGGTCACTCGTGATTGTGGCAGCTGGAATAGATAAGGGTGTGTCAGCCACGACAAGAGGAGGTGGAAGTGGTATCTCCGTAGCAGGCGGTGACGCCGATGATGTAGAAGCTGCAGGATCAATCTGGGAAGAAGGGTCGGTGGATGATGGACCGGTGGTGGATGGTGGAACTCTAGCAGTAGTAGGTGGGTCGGTGGAAACGGAAGGAGCAGCTGTAGATGGATCGCTGGGTGGTGGTGTAGAAGCTGCATGAACTGCCTGGTCGACTCCGATCTGTATCAAGATCGCCTCCAGCAGAGTAGTCATCAAATCCACCTTACCCTCAAGTCTAATCCTGGCCTCTCTCTCCTCCAATAGCAACTCATGAATAGTCGGGAGAGGCGCAGAAGAAGACTCTCCCTAGGTACGAGCCTGAGACCTCTGTCTCAACTCAAATCTTGCCACCTCCTCAACGGGATCATCCTCTTCATCAGAATCACGCTCCTCAACCTCTGTGGGCGTCCCAGAAGCAGCACCCTTCGTATCGGTGCCTCTTCCTCTCCTCCTCTTCTCGCCCACCTTCGCCTTGCCTTTCCCTTGCCTCTTTCTCCTCTGCGTCTCAGACCGGCAGGAAGCAGTCTCGCCAAAACGGCTGCGAGACTGGGCAGTCACTTCACCTGCCAATGGAATGATACCCGCATGCTCAATCACCCTATGAATGGCCCAAGCACCCTTCAGGTGCTTCTTGGCCTGAATGTATGGAGTGGGTGCCTCATGAAATCGATGTAGAGGCGAGGCAAACAGACAGGCTTCCGTGTCCCAATCGCATATAATACACGGGCATACCACGCTGCAATCTTCTCCCGATAAGATGTCACCAAGAGGCAATTACTGAGGGCGAGGTGCATCATATGATAATCATCTGTGAGGTAAAAGTCAGGAATAAGAGCCTCGCCATCCCAGCCCGGAAGAGCAACCCCAGTGATCTCTTTGATAACAATAGTCGGGGAGAGCAGCGGTGTGTCGGGGCGATGCGGACAAACACAATCAGGTACCTCGGGTACCCCAAGAGCAGCAGAGAGAGTGGCCGGACTAAAACTGATCTCCCACCCACAGAAGAATGAGCGGAGTGTGAACGGAGCAACTGGATCCCTGATCATCGTCACACACGCCTCCCGAATCCAGGACAGATTAACATGCTTAGGCTGGGAGAGGAGCGTGTACCACTATGGAATAGCGCGTAGCCGGGCTAGATACCAAGGAGTAGCCAACCAAGCTATCTCGAGGGGTCGCTCGAGCATGACCTTACGCGACTGGAAATATCTGGTGAACCATACCCGGTCTTCTTCATTTCTGAACCCATGATCGGGTATAGGGTCGGGTATGGTTAGGTCAAATGACTTGGATTTGTGATACCCAGTGATAGGGTTCATTGTGTAGCCCTGAAATAAAAGAAAGAAACATACAAACATTAAAAACATGAAAACCAGAAAGGAAAATGAAACTGTCACACTTTGATCGATCGAAGCATGTTCGATCGATTGAGAAAAATGCAGGTTCGATCGCTCGAGACTTGTTCGATCGATTGAAAGGATGCTGGGTTTGATCGCTCGAACCCAGCTCGATCGATCGAACACAGCGAAGTGGCAGTTTCGAGCGATGAGAGCGAAAAAGGTCCGAAAACATGAAATATAACAAAATAATGAAGAAAATGAGTAAAATAACCAATGGGGGGCACCCCCACACGAATTTGAAATAAAAAGATCAACGAGGGGGTCTCGGGGCCTAACCTCGATAGACGCGTCGAGAAGGGGATGAGGGTGATGATGATGATGATTAGAGTGCCCAACTGCTCCTCAATTGATGTTGACGTAAAGGGGGAACCAAGAATTTCGTGAGTCCTCTTCTGTCTTCAATCGCTCGAGGAAGGGAGAAGAAGATAGACTGAAGAAGATACTAAACGACGCCTCGTTTAAAAACAGGTTTTGATCGCTCGAGATAGATCGATCGATCGAACCTTCGATCGATTGAGCCCTGCTGAAGCGCTCGAGGTCATGATACTATCGATCGATCGAGAATCATTCGATCGATCGAACTCAAAAATTCTACAAGATCATAGAATTGATAACTTGAACACCCCCAACTAACTAATATTGGTCTGGACATACAGAATAGTGATAAAACAGTCCATTGGCAAGATATGTAAGCCAAAAACATCATCCTCATAGTAGAAAATTGCAAATTTATATAAATGAATCTTCATAAAAGCATCCACTTGCAATATTATTGCCCCAACATGGTCTGTAAAACCTTATTGAAGAAGAAAAACTAAAATAAAGCGGAAAGTAACAAAACTTTGTCTAAGAATACACTCCAATTGATGAAAGAAATATGAAATGGCATAAAACAATTGAAGTGAAACACTATTCTTCAAGCAGGAAGATTTCGTCTTCCACAACCTCCTTCTCTGCCGGAACTTCAAATGTAGAGTCTAAACTTGATGATTCCCTTTCCCAGAACAAGCGGAAAGCAGCGAGGACATCATCGAGCAAGTCCGAACTCTCTAAGGAATTGATTCCACCGACAATAGGGGATCCGGATGGAGACAAGGATAACGGAGTAAAATTGCGCATCGGACATTCCTCTTGCGGCAGAGTACCCGGGGACCTTATGTATGGTCCAAATCCATGAAAGAGTTGATGTAGAAGGTACAACGGTGGAAATGGTGGATTCATAGTGATATTCCTGACAAAGGGAAACAAAAATGAAATGAAGAAAATGCATTAACTAGAGCAAAAGAAAGATCAAACGGAAATAATTAAATAAAGCAACAGGTATAGAAAGATAAAGGAATGTGACCCAGAGTTAACCTCACTATTGGCCGGATATTCCCAGGTGCACTAGTAGGTAGAGGGCATTGAAGCCTGAACAACAAGTAACTCGAATACTCATAAATGTAGGGAACCCCATGAATGACCAGGAAGTCGTCAACATATGTGAATACGACATTATGGAATTCGGGCACCACATCTTGTAAGTCCTCTTCTTCCCATGGCTCCCACATTGAGTCATTTTCCCACTGCTCCATCAAAGCATCATCGACCTCCCACAAAGCATATCCTTTAGGTTCTCCATCCTCTTCAGGGAGTTCCATGTGCTCAAATGGGTTAATCTGGAGGAGCGCAGGATCGTATGGGATGTATCCGTGGGTTAAGTCAACAACGTCCTCGGCTCCTGGCCCTTGGTATGGAGATAAGCAGAATGCTATTTCATCAGTAGTCCATGGTGGGTTCTGATATTCTGAATCAGCCCATGACCCAATCGAGTGAACATCGTCATCTCTCATGTTGGACAGCCTATAGGAGATAGCGATCGGATATTATTCCTGGTATCTAAGGTGCGCGTTTTGGATATCGATAAGATATTATTCCTGGTATCCGAAGCGATGGTTGGTCGTGATCAACCCAGATATTGATCGGATAGGTATCTGAGGCGATAGCGTGGTATGCGACCTCAATATCGATCGGATATTATTCCTGGTATTAGAGGCGACAGTGTTGTGTACGACTTAGATATCGATCGGATATTATTCCTGGTATCTAAGGTAATGGTTTCGTTGAGTCGAGTTTTGTTGAGAGAAAAGAGTCTGGAAGATGAGATGTTACATTGTTCATGCACGGTCGCATATTTATTGCTCATTTTTATCCCCCGTGACTTATGTTGAAGTTAGAACCTTGAATCTATTATTCTATCATTTTATATTACACTATGATTATATATGCTTATATATGCATTACGAGCACTTGTTTATTTTGCTCACCAGCTTTCATAAGCTGACGGCGTTGATGCGTCCTGGACTCTATATCCAGATTTTCAGGGTCAGGAGCAGCCAGGGTATTTCGACTATGCTAGTTAGAGGCAGGGGACTTTCCAGGAGGCTGCTTTATATTTCTTATGTCTTTTACTTTGGAGTTGTAATAGACTTTATGTTAGATTTGAATAAGGGCGTTTGTGCCTAAGACCTGGACTTATGTAATAGTTTAGTAAGTTTTAATTTTGGAGCTTATGTTTATTAGTATCCTTTCCTTGAGAAATGCTGTTAAGTTATTTGTTGCAGGGACAATTGGTCATACTCACTTGTCACGACCTATGAGTCCATAAAGGAAATTAAATGCTTTCCTGAATTATGCTACGTCGGGGCGTGACAGGCTTTTTGGTATCAGAGCCAGGTTATGGCTCGACCAATTGTCCAGAACACATAGGATCTCCCGTTAAGATAGATTTAAGATAAGATAGTTTGACTTCATTCCGTGTTTAGTCGCTTTCTATCGTTGAGAATTTTCTTTCTTCTCGAGAGATTGACCGTATTCTTGTTGATCAATGGATAGGTACCGTTCTCTCAATTACATGGCTGGAAGAAATCTCAGGAATCATCCCGCTATTGAAGCTGCGCCCCCGGTAGTAGATCCAACCGGATTGTTTGAGGCTTTTGTAAGGAGGTTGGAGAGGGTTAGCGATTAGAACACAATGAACAATAATCAGAATGGGAATTATAACGAGAATGGGAGGCAAACCCACCAGACTGGAGACAAGCTTCTCAAGGAGTTTCGCGCTCTGAGACTTGAGTATTTTGTTGGGACTGATGAACCCTGGCAAGCGGAACAGTGGCTACGCCAGATGGGGCGTATCTTTGAGACCATAGAGTGCACTGATCTGGAAAAGAAGCGTCTGGCTATTTTTCAGCTGTCTTATGCAGCGGCTGATTGGTGGGATGCTGAAAAGGCGACCATAGGGGAAGAAACTGCAAGGAAAATGCCATGGGTGGTGTTTAAGGAAAGATTTCTTGAGAAGTATTTTCGTGAAGAGGAGAAGGACAAGAGAGAGAAAGAGTTTATAGAATTGACTCAAGGGAATCTGACTGTCCGTGAGTACACTACTCGGTTTGAACGGTTGTCTCGCTTTGCTCCACATATGGTGGACACACCCCAGAGAAAAATCAAGAAGTATCACTGGGGTCTCAACTTGTCTCTCCGATATCTGACTATGGGACATCTGGGCCAGTCATTTGAAGCTCTGGTGAGATTGGCTACGGGGTTAGAGAATGATGGTTGTCAGAATTCGAAGCCATGTGGAAATTGACCTCCGCAGAAGGGTTATTCCGGACAGAAACCAGGGTACCCTCAGGGACAGAAAAGGACCTGGGATGGAGGGAAGAAACTCAACAGGCACAAGTAGTATAGCAGTATCCGCCTCGAGCAAGGAGGGAACAACAACAATAACTGCTTCAATTGTGGTATTCCCGGTCACCGATCTAAAGATTGTAGAGTAACTAGGCATGCTGATCGTCCGGGAGTTGTGTGCTTTAATTGTAGCATGCCAGGTCATATAAGTCCGGACTGCAAGGCTCCTAGAAGAGGTAATCATGGTCAGCAAGGACAGGTCCGCCTGAATGCTATTATCCCCGAGGCTGCTGGTTATGAAGAAATAGGGTATGAAGAAGGTGTTTATGAGGAGGGACTGCCTGAGTAACAGACAGTGGAAGGTACTCTAACCTTGTTTAACTCTCATGTTAAAGTTTTATTTGACACGGGTGCTACACATTCCTTTATATCTATTAAGACTGTTCAAAAGTTGGGAATAGTACCGCAACGTTTAAATAAAGCTTTGAGTGCTGTCTCACCCTTAGGGACTACCGTCAAGTTAATACATGTATGTAAGGATTGTCCTCTACGGTTAGGAGACCGTGAACTTTTGGCAAGATTGGTGGTTCTGTCGATGAAGGAGTTCAATATAATACTAGGAATGGATTGGCTCGAGAAGAATCATGCGAAGTTGGATTGTACAATGAAGAGGATCACATTCGCAGAAAATGGGAATCAACTCTTCGATTTCCAATGTAACCCTTCGGGTGATATGTTCCTCACCAGATGCTTAGCGAACATTGAGGTTGTTAGTGCAGAGGTGACAGTGTCATCTATACCGGTGATCAAAGAGTTCGAGGAAGTATTCTGAGATATTTCTAGATTACCACCTGAGAGGGACATAGAATTTTGTGTGGAACTGGTACCAGGCACTCGACCTATAACCAAGGTTCCCTACAGGATGGCCCCTACAGAGTTATTGGAGCTGAAGGAACAAGTTCAAGAACTTGAGAAGTTGGGTTTTGTTCGTCCAAGTACTTCACTCTGGGGAGCACCATTGTTATTCGTGAAGAAGAAGGATGGGACAATGCGATTGTGTATTGACTACCGGGAATTGAATAAGGTTACTATCAAGAATAAGTATCCTTTACCTCGGATAGACGATCTGTTTGATCAGTTGCAAGGAGCCACGGCCTTTTCTAAGATTGATCTACGGTCAGGGTATCACCAGTTGAGGGTGCGGAAGGAAGACATACCTAATGCTTTCAGGACGAGGTACAGACACTATGAGTTCTTAGTGATGCCGTTTGGGATGACGAATGCTCCGGCTGTGTTTATGGACTTGATGAACAGAGTATTCAAGCCATACTTAGATCAGTTCGTTATTGTCTTCATCGACGATATTTTGATCTATTCCAAGTCAGAGGAAGAGCATGAATATCATCTACAGATTGCGATGCAGACCCTCAAAGATCACCGTCAATATGCTAAATTCAGCAAGTGTGAATTCTGGCTTCAGGAAGTTAAGTTCCTCGTGCATGTGATCTCACAACAAGGAATCGCGATTGACTCCTCAAAGACCGATGTAGTGGTGAATTGGACTCGGCCAACCAATGCTACAGAAGTCAGAAGTTTTCTGGGACTCGTCGGTTACTATCGAAGATTTGTAGAGGGTTTCTCAAAGATAGCAGCCCCGTTAACTGGTTTGACTAAGAAAGATTTGAAGTTTGAATGGACAGATAAGCATGAACGCGCCTTTCTGGAGTTGAAAGAGAGATTGACAATAGCGCCAGTACTTGCGATACCAAAGGATGGTGAGAAGTTCACTATTTTTAGTGACGCCTCTTATCAAGGATTGGGATGTATCCTTATGCAAGACGGTAAGCTTATCGCCTATGGTTCACGACAGTTGAAGCCAAATGAATTGAATTACCTAACTCATGATTTAGAGCTAGCAGCAGTCGTGTTCGCACTTAAGATCTGGAGACACTACCTATTTGGGGAGAAGTTTAATTTATTCTCAGACCACAAGAGCCTTAAGTATTTGTTTACTCAGAAAGAGCTGAACATGACGCAACGCCGGTGGATGGAACTGATCAAGGACTATGACTTTACATTAGAGTACCACCCTGGTAAGGCTAATGTAGTCGCTGACGCCCTAAGTCGGAAACCTCAAGGAACGATTGCTTCATTGGTGATGAGGGAATGGAAAGCTTTAAAGATAATCGCAGAATTTGATATGCAGATTTCTGAGGGAAGTGTCGGGAACACTTTGGATGCCTCATGGTACAACCAACACTTGTGAGTCAAATTATCGAGGCCCAAAAAAAAGATGAGAAGTTTCAAGTATGGTTCGCCAAGATGTCAGAAAAGGACCCTACAGAATGGAAGGTTGGGGCCAATGGAGGATACCGATGTCGAGACAGATTGTGTGTGCCAGATTCCGGAGACTTGAGAAAAGATATTCTCGAAGAAGCACATAAATCGAGACTAACAGTATACCCAGGAGGAACAAAGATGTATAAGGATTTGAAGAGAAACTTCTGGTGGAAAGGGATGAAACGAGTAGTAGCCAAATTTGTGTCTAAGTGTTTGACTTGTCAACAAGTGAAGGCCGAACATCAGAGACCCTCGGGATTATTGCAACCCTTACCTGTTCCAGGATGGAAGTGGGAACACATAACTATGGATTTTGTGGTTGGACTACCCCGGTCACAACAAAACCATGACACAATTTGGGTAATTGTGGATCATTTGACGAAGTCCGCACACTTCATCGCATACAATATGACTTACCCAGTAGAAAGGATGAGTCGAATGTACCTATAGCAAGTGGTGCGACTGTACAGTGTGCCTGTGTCGATTATATCAGACCGCGATGCACGTTTTACCTCGAGATTTTGGGAAAGTCTGCAGAAGGCTATGGGAACTTCGCTCAAGATGAGTACTGCTTTCCATCCTCAGACCGATGGACAGACCGAGCGTGTTAATCAGATTATGGAAGATATGCTGAGAGCTTGTGCAATCAATTTTGAAGGATCTTGGGAGACGCACTTACCGTTGGTCGAATTTGCGTATAACAACAGTTATCACTCGAGTATTGGGATGGCACCGTTCGAAGCCTTGTGCGGACGGCCATGTCGATCTCCATTGTGTTGGGCTGAAGTGGGAGACACAGAATTGTTGGGACCAGAGTTGGTGAGAGAGACTAATGAGAAGATTTCAATGGTCAGGGAAAGAATGAAAACTGCACAGAGTAGACACAAGAGTTATGCGGATCGACGTCGAAAGGATTTGGAGTTCAGTATCGGTGATCACGTCCTCCTTAAAGTTTCACCTATTCGGGGAGTAGTACGTTTTGGTCAGAAAAGAGGGAAGTTGGCACCTCGTTTCATCGGACCATTCGAGGTTTTGGAGCGTGTTGGTAAATTGGCTTATCGACCCGCGTTCCCACCAAAGATGTCTGGTGTTCATAACATATTCCATGTCAGTATGTTAAGGAAATACATACGGGATCGTTCATATGTGGTAAATTTTGATGATATTGAGACAAGTCAGAATGTTGTCTACAAGGATAGACCTGTGAGGATTCTTGACCAGAGTATCAAGAGGCTGAGAAGAAGAGACGCTCCTTTGGTTAAGGTTCAGTGGAGACATCATGACAAGGGAGAAGCGTCGTGGGAGTTAGAGTCAGACATGAGGACTAGATACCCCGAGTTGTTTCAGGATTAGTTAGCTCAGATTTGGGGGCAAAATCTCTATTAAGGTGGGTAGAGTGTAACACCCTGCAATTTTATTTTCATTAATAAATGAGTGTTGTACTTTAATTCTATTTATAAATATTTGTTTGGGGTCAAACCGTAATTTTTATAAATATAGAAAATTACTTTATTAGGATTTGAAAACTATATCTATACTTTTGTACAACCCGGGATTTAATTCCTACGTTAATATGGTTTTCTGTATTTTTATTTCAACCCTAAAATACCAATTTTATGTTTTAATCTGCTTTTATACCGCGTTTTGGGTGTGGGAGCACGTGAGCTCAACCACACCGGGCAAAATTCTTCCCTTGCTTGGAGCCCAAATTTGGGCACAGTATATATATGTGTGCGTATCTCTCAATCTCACAGTCTCTCATCTCTCAACTCTCTGTGATTCTCAAATTTCTCTCATTCTCTCTTGTTCTCAAGGATCAAACACACACACACATATTCAGATTATATATATAGATACACATACAAATACATAGATATATCGCTATATATATCAAGATCAAGAACGGAGGAGAATTCGAACGACGGAATCGACGGGGGAAATTCTCGATCTCAAATTCTCTATATTTTTGCCCTCAGTGAGTAATTTAAACTCACTCATCATGTTTATAAAAGTGTATTTCAGTTTATATATGTGTGTATATAGAGATACACCATTAAAGGTTGAAAGTTGGAGTTTTATGAAACTTAACCAAAATGAAATCCGTGAATTGAGAATGAAAGATCTTAGTCCCAATAAGCTACAGTTCAAATCCTACAGGTTAATTCGTTCTAACTTTAATCGCAAGAATCGAGAGATACAATCCGTATTAATTTAAATTGATCACATATTCATAATCTACGTGGAAAACTAGAGAAATCCATATATGGCATGATATGGTCGAAACAGAATTTGAAAATGGGTATGTAACAGTTTGGAAAATTGAAAATAGGGGAAAAACGAAGAAGATGAGGTTCTGCAACAACTCGTGCGCGCGACCCGCTCGCGCGGTCCGCTCGCGCAAGGTGTGTATTTCTGGGCAGAAAAGGGAATTTTAACAAATCTTTCGGAAAAAGCCTAATCGCGTGCGCGACCCCCCTTGCTCGCGCGACCCCCCCTCGCTCGCGCGGGCCGCTCTCGCGACCTGGGCATTTTGAGTAGTTTTTGTATTTTTGTATAAGGGACTATTTGGAAAAGGTTTTGAAAGTTTTTAAGGAACTGTTTGACAGATATGCTATTTTAAAGGCTCACTGTTAGGAATTAGACTTATAAGAACGATTAAGGCCGAGATCTATGTTGAACGAATATCCAGCTCTGAGATTAATAACTGTTACTGCAAATTGTGAACATTGACATAAATATTAGGGTCGAGGTTGTGTCGACATGCATGTGTGTGAGAAAGCGTAAAAAGAGTAAAGAGTGGCGATCTAATGTGCAACCTCAATATCGATCGGATATTATTCCTGGTATTGGAGGCGACAGTGTTGTGTAGGACTTAGATAGCGATCGGATATTATTCCTGGTATCTAAGGTGCGCGTTTCGGATATCGATTGGATATTATTCCTGGTATCCGAAGCGATGGTTGGTCGTGATCGACCCAGATATCGATCGGATATTATTCCTGGCATCTAAGGTGATAGCGTGGTGTACGACCTCAGTATCGATCGGATATTATTGCTGGTATTGGAGGCGACAGTGTTGTGTATGACTTAGATATGGATCAGATGTTATTCCTGGTATCTAAGGTAATGGTTTGGTTGAGTCGAGTTTTGTTGAGAGAAAAGAGTCGAGAAGATGAGATGTTACATTGTTCATGCACGGTCGCATATTTATTGCTCATTTTTATCCCCCGTGACTTATGTTGAAGTTGGAACCTTGAATCTGTTGTTCTATCATTTTATTTTACACTGTGATTATATATACTTATATATACATTGCGAGCACTTGTTTATTTTGCTCACCAGCTTTCATAAGCTGACGGCGTTGATGCGTCCTGGACTCTATATCCAGATTTTCAGGGTCAGGAGCAGCCAGGGTATTTCGACTATGCTAGTTAGAGGCAGGGGACTTTCTAGGAGGCTGCTTTATATTTCTTATGTCTTTTACGTTGGAGTTGTAATAGACTTTATGTTAGATTTGAATAAGGGCGTTTGTGCCTAAGACCTGGACTTATGTAATAGTTTAGTAAGTTTTAATTTCGGAGCTTATGTTTATTAGTATCCTTTCCTTTAGAAATGCTATTAAGTTATTTGTTGCAGGGACAATTGGTCATACTCACTTGTCACGACCTACGAGTCCATAAAGGAAATTAAATGCTTTCCTGAATTATGCTATGTCGGGGTGTGACACGCTCTGTCCTGTCCCAATAGCATAAAGGACCCGAGCATACCATGGCACCACCTTTTCGTGGTAAGAAGTCATCAAAATGCAATTGGCGAGTGCCAGGTGGAGGAGATGGTACTTGTCAGTCAGAAACTGATCCTTAATAAGGAAAGAGTCGTTTTAGATCTGAACGGCTCCTCCCGTGATCTCACAGATGATAGCAGAGGGCAAAGTCTCTGGGGTATCGGGTATATGAGGGTAGAAGTGGTCGGGTGTCTCCTGTATGCCCAAAGCACTGGCCATGGTAGCTGGGCTGAAAACGATCTCACGACCTCGGAAGAACGATCGGTATGTGAACGGGGCCACAGGATCCTTGATCATAGTGGCACATGCTTCGCGCACCCAATTAATGTTGATTTTCTTAGACTGAATCAACATCTCATACCAGCGTGGCATGGCCCTGATCCTCACCAAGAACCAAGGAATAAATAGCCATGCGAACTCGAGTGGCCATTCCAACATAACCTTCCTCGCTTGAAGCCAGCGGGTGAACCACACTCGATCTTAGTCGTTCTGAAACTCGTGAACGGGTACCAGATCAGGTATAGTGAGATCGAGGGGCTTAGATTTGTGGTACCCCATGATAGAATTCTTTGTGAATGCCCTGAAATGGAGAAAAGATAAAGAAAAACTAAATTAAAAATAGTAAACTGAAAAGAAAAGAAGAAACTGTCACTGCAACAGTTCGATTGATTGAACTTTTCTCGATCGATTGAACAAGGGCTAGGCTCGAGCGCTCGAGCCCATCTCGATCGATCGAGAATAGAGAAAATGCGGGGACAGGAAAAATAAGCAGTTAGAAAAGAATAAGGGACAAAGAGGATCAAAACAACAACTAATTGGTCTCAGAACCAATGGGGGGGCACCCCTACGAGATTTGAATAGAAAGAACTTAGGGGGTTTAAAATGGACCCTTACCTCGGTGTGCGTAGAGGAGAGAAAGGATGTGATGATGATGGTGATGGTGGGGATGAGCTGGACTCCTCAAATTGTGTGTGAATGGAGGGGGCAAGGGAGAAACAAATCTCCCCGAGTTCTCTCTCTGTGCTAAAGCGCTCGAGGGTGTGAGAGTGAGAGAGAGAAACTGATGAAGAGTGTTGGGGATGCCTCGTTTAAATGCAAGTCTCGATTGATCGAGAGAGTTCGATCGATCGAATGATCAATCGATTGAGTATTGTTCAAGCGCTTGAGATTTCCAGATTCTCAATCGATAAAAAATTACTCGATCGATCAAACCTGAATTTTTCCAGAAATTAAAAGCACAGTATCTGTGTACCCCCAACTAATACAAACTATTCTGGACATACAGTAACATGATAAAAGCAATGCATAAACAGGGCATGTAAGCCAGAATTCACCATCAACATAGTAAAAAGTTACAAATTTTATAAATATAAGTTTGTTTAATAGCATCCATTTTGCAAATCATAATCCCCAAATTGGTACTTAAGACCTTATTAT
This sequence comes from Hydrangea macrophylla, assembly GCA_033977485.1. Taxonomy (NCBI): domain Eukaryota; kingdom Viridiplantae; phylum Streptophyta; class Magnoliopsida; order Cornales; family Hydrangeaceae; genus Hydrangea; species Hydrangea macrophylla. The sequence goes on from CM066990.1 coordinate 41,326,504, forward strand.
AAAGAAAAAAACTAAAAATAAAAACAAAGCTAACAATTCTTTGTCCAACATTACACTTCAATTGAGAAAAGATGAATCAAAAGACAAGACATAACTGAAGTGTGTCACTAATCTTCGAACATGAAAATTTCTTCTTCCACAATCGCTTCATACCCCACCAAATCTTCAAAAATGGGGTCCAAACTTGATAATTCACGATTCTAGAAAGATCTGAAAGAGTCCAGAACATCATTGAGAGCGTCTGAAATCTCCAAAGAGTTGAAAGTGCAAGCAAGAGATGATTCGGGTGAGCCTAACGGCGTCAAAGATAACGGAGTGTAACTCCTCAGCTGTTTGCTCTCTTGCGGCAGAGTACCAAGAGACCCTATGTAAGGTCCAGGTCCATGAAACAGTTGGTGCGGAAGGAACACTAGAAAACCATTATGAAACATAGTGATAATCTTGGATAAAGACAACAAAAGAAAACAAAACAGAAAGAAATTAAATAAAACAACCGCAAGAACGAAAAGAAAGGAACAAATAAAGAAAGACGAAAAGAAAAATGAAATGTGTCAACGAGTTAACCTTACTATTGGCATAAAAGAACCATGTGCACTAGCAGGTAAGGGGCATTGAAGTCTGAACAACAAATAGCTCATGTGCACATAAATATACAAAAATGACTCGCTGACGATGAAGTCATCTACATATGTGAAGACAGCGCTATGGTGTTCGGGCACCACATCCTGTAAATCTTCTTCAACCCATAGTTCCCACATCGAGTCGTTCTCCCACTATTCTAAGAGGGCATCATCAACTTCCCTCATGAAATACCCTTCCGGTTCTCCTTCATCTTCAGGAAGGTCCATATGCTGAAAATGATTAATGTTGAGGAGGGAAGGATTGTAAGGGATGTACCCTTGGGTCAGGTCAACTACATCATCCGCCCCGGGTCCTTGATAAGAAGAAAGGCAGAATGCAATCTCCTCGGTAGTCCAAGGAGGGTTCTGGTATTCTGAATCAGCCCATGACCCGATTGAATGGACGTCGTCGTCTCTCATTCTTATAACCTACAGGGGAGAGATTATATGGAATAGCATATTAGAGTTAAGATCACACATAAAAAGACAGAAATAAATAAAATAAACAGAATGCAGTAAAAGGAAATAATACAACAACAATGTTAGTACACACTTTGGTGTTTTAAGATCTACTAGCAGTTGGGCTCATCCAGTTGGATGTGTTCAACTTCAGGTTAGAAGTTGTCTAAGAACGGCTTTAATTTTTGGCCATTAACCTTGAAACTTTCCTCGTTCTTTGGATTGAATAGCTCAACGGCCCTATGTGGAAAGACAGATTTAATGATGAATGGACATATCCACTGGGATCGGAGCTTACTTGGGAAAAGGTGAAGGTGAGAGTCGTATAGCAAGACTTTCTGTCCCGCCTCGAATGATTTTTGAAAGATTGTTCTATCGTGGCGAGCCTTCAACCTTTCCTTATGCAACTTAGTAGAGTCATACACATCTCTATGGATTTCCTCTAGCTCTGCAAGTTGGTGTTTTCTTAACTGCCCTCCCTCTTTGATATCAAAGTTTAATGAGCGCATCGCCCAATATGCTTTATGCTTGATTTCAATGGGGAGATGGCATGCCTTTCCGTACACCAACCTATATAGGAACATTCCCAGGTGTATTTTATAAGCAGTACTGTACACCCATAGAGCATCAGTTAGCTTGTATGCCCAATCTTTTCTATTTGAACTAACCGTTTTTTTTAGAATATGTTTTATCTCTCGGTTAGCCAATTTTGCCTACCCATTAGTATGTGGGTGGCAGGCTAAGGCAATTTTACGGTTAACCCCATATTTCTTGAGGAGTGACTCCAAGGGTTTATTGCAAAAATGCTTGCCTTGGTCACTTATGAGTGCCCTCGGGGTTTTGAAATACGACAGGATGTGTTCCTTTAGGAAGGACATTACAGTTCTGTGATCATTGCATCGTATCGGTATCGCTTCTACCCACTTTGATATATATATATATATATATATTCCACCGCTAGGAGTATATATTCGCAATTGTTTGATTTAGGGAACGGGCCCATGAAATCTATGCCACTAATAATCAAATATTTCAATTGTGATAATAGGGGTTAGAGGCATAACATTCCTTTTTGAAATTGTACCAAGCTCTTGACAGCGTTGGCACGATTTGCAAACAGAATAAGCGTCTTTAAATATGGTGGGCCAATAAAAATCGCTATGTAGGACTTTTGGCGCAATTTTTTGGGAGGAGAAATGCCCACCGCAGGCTTCTGAATGGCACAATGCTAGGATAACGGTAATGTCCTCGTTTGGAATGCAGCGTCTGATGACCTGATTAGCACAGTACTTGAAAAGGTACGGGTCATCAAAGAAAAAGTGATGCACGAATGAAAGGAACCGTTTCCTATTCGGATTTGACCAATGCTCAGGGGTTTCTCCCATAGCTAGATAATTGATAATATCTGCATACCAGGGAAAACTCGAAATCGCCAAAAGCTGTTCGTCAGGGAATTCTTCTTTAATTGGAGTTGGTTCAGTTTTGTCAATGAAAGTTAACCTGGATAGGTGGTCAGTAACCACATTCTCTACTCCCTTTTTGTCTTTTATGGTGGTCAAGTCGAATTCTTGGAGTAGCAGTATCCAATGAATGAGTCTTTGTTTTGCATCTTTCTTAGACAAAAGGTATTTAAGGGCCGAGTGGTTTGTAAAATAGACAATTGGAGACCCTATCAGATAAGATCTGAATTTATCCAAGGCAAAGACTATGGCTAGCAGCTCTTTTTCAGTAGTTGTGTAATTCATTTGAGCTTCGTTCAGAGTTTTGCTAGCATAATATATGACATAAGGCTTGTTATCTTTTCTCTGGCCTAGGACTGCACTGATGGCGTAATCACTAGCATCGCACATTGATTCGAATGGTAGACTCCAATTAGGAGCTCGGATAATAGGTGCGGTTGTGAGGAGCTGCTTTAGTGTACGAAAGATGTTTGACAGGCGTCCGACCACTCGAAAGGTACGTCTTTTACTAGCAGTTGACAGAGTGGTCGGGAGATGGCACTAAAGTTTTGGATAAATCTCCTATAAAAACCCGCATGTCCCAGAAAAGAGTGGATATCTCTAACTGTGCAGGGAGCAGGGAGGTTTGAGATTATATCAATTTTTGCCTTATCCACCTGGATACCTTCGTCTGAAATGATGTGGCCGAGGACTATCCCACTAGTTACCATGAAATGACATTTTTCCCAGTTTAGCACCAGGTGTTTGTCCTCGCATCATGCTAGCACACGTTCTAGATTTTCTAAGCAATTATCGAAACTATGACCTAACACGGAAAAATCATCCATAAACACCTTAAGTATCTGCTCGGCCATATCACTGAATATACTGAGCATGCACCGCTAAAAGGTAGCTGGTGCATTGTATAAGCCAAATAGCATTCTTTTGTAAGCGGAAGTACCGAACGGACATGTGAAAGTCATTTTCTACTAATCTTCAGGAGCAATTTCGATCTGGTTATATCCATTGTATCTGTCTAGGAAACAGTAATATTTGTGACCCGCCACTCTTTCTAGTAGTTGATCCATGAATGGTAATGGAAAGTGGTCTTTTGGGTCACAGTATTCAATTTTTGGTAATCAATACACATTTGCCAACTGATGGGGATGCGTGTCGGCAATAGCTCACCGTCACTATTTGGAATGGTAGTGATGCTCGCTTTCCTTGGTACTACCTAGGTCGGGCTGACCCAAGAACTATCAGAAATTGGATATATGATCCCAACATCAAGTAGCTTTAAGACATTCTTTTTGACCACTTCTTGCATGTTGGGATTCAAACGCCTTTGCATTTGTCGCGAAGGTTTAGCGTCTTCCTCCAAATATATTTTACGGGTGCAGACAGATGGACTTATGCCTTTGAGGTCAGCAATAGTCCATCTTAATGCTCCCTTATGTTGTTTCAACATCTGAATTAGTTTGCCCTCTTGCTCTAGACTTAGGGTAGATGATATGATGACTGGATAAGTTTTTTCAGTCCCTAAAAAAAGCATTTTTGAGCTCCTTTGGAAGCTCCTTCAATTCCAAATAGGAAAACTAAAAGTTGGAGGGCATAACTATTTTTATTTTGGGAGGTAATGGTTCATATGGTGTTACCCACATGCAATCAGCTCTATCCTCCTCTTTTGTTTCCATCATGAGGCAAGTTTATTTAAATCAGCACCCAATGGAGTAGAGTTTCCAGGTTGGTAAACAGCATCCAATTGCGACACAACTACCTCTAGAGGATCTTTATAATCAATGAGATTAGCCTCATCCTCGATAACTGTCTCGATGAGGTTTACTTCTTCCTCATCCTCGTATTCTTTAGGTCGGGGATTCGAAAAGATTTTAACATTTAATGTCATGTTCCCGAATACGATAGTCATGATACCACTTCTTATCTTTATTGTGGCATCTATTGTGTTGATGAATGGATGTCCAAAAATTATCGGGATATGTGCACATGGATTGGACACAGGTTCAGTGTCCAGAATCACAAAATCGACCGAAAAGACAAACTTGTCTATTTGTACCAGGACGTCCTCCAGTATTCCTTTAGGGTATTTAACTGACCTATCTGCCAGTTGTAGTGCAACTTGGGTAGGTTTGAGTTTACCTAACCCTAGTTGTTTATAAACTGAGTATGGCAGCAAGTTTATGCTTGCTCCTAAATCGAGGAGTGCGTTGTCTATCCTTTGATTCCCAATTTGGTATGAGATAGTAGGGCTACCGGGGTCTTTGAGTTTAGGAGGCAGTTCATTTTGGATGATTGGGCTTGCTTGGCAAGCGACATATTCATGTTTCTTCACACTCTGCCGCCTCTTGACCGTGCATAAGTCTTTAAGATACTTAGCATAGGCCGGTACTTATTTGATTGCATCTAGGAGTGGAAGGTTTATTTTAACGTGTTTAAACAATTCCAAGAACTCCTGATTCTTTATCTCATTTGTGGGTTTTTTTAGCCTTTGAGGGTAAGGTGCGGGGAAAGGACATTTTGGTAATTCGTCATATACGGGTTCCTTTCCGGGCCTTCTCCCAACTTCTTCTTCTATTAGAGCTTCATCAATCACTTTTAATGGTTCATTGTTAATAGATGGCTCCTCTTCTTCACTACGTTTATCTTTTTAATTTACCACTTCTTCCTCATCTTCCTCAACAGTGGAGAGAGGCGTGTTCTGCCCGATAACCTTGCCACTTCTCAGAGTAGTCATGGCTTTAGCATGTTGTTGATTGTTGGGACCGTTGTTGTATCCCTTAGGGTTTGAAGTGGTTGGGCAGGAAACGTTCCACTCGACCCCTCTTGTCGTACATCCAATCTCTTTAATGTTGCGGACATTTTACTCATCATTTGAATTAACTGTTGTGTTAAATTCGTATTAGAGAGTGGGTCTTCCTCTTGCACCTTTTTGTGTGGTGGCACGTACACATTTGACTGTTGAGTATTAGAGGGTTGAGCTTGGTTGTAGTTATTTAATCTATTTTGATTGAATGGCTGAGACTGCCTACTGTATTGCCCTTGGTATTGGTTATTGTTGTTGTAGGGCTGTTGTTGATATTGATTTTGTGTCCCAGCATCGTTTTTCCAATCAAAACTGGGGCGATTCCATCGGTTGTTATTATTTTGAAAATTATTGTTATTATAGGGATTACCCGGCTCCCTATACCCTTGCATGGCATTCATTTCCATGGGGGCTTGATCTTGAAAGTACGGCGTATTGGGACAGTATTGAGTGGCGTATCCCAGTATATTGCATGTGCCGCATGGTTTTTCAGGCAAAACCTGCCTCGAACTCTCTCCTTTCATCCCTAACTCCTCGACTTTCTTTGCTAGTTCTTCATATTTGGTCATTAGATGGTCTTCAGTTTTTAGCTGATCTATGCTTTTCTCCTCCACACCTACTTACTGATTGCGTGGAATGTCATCAGAATTAGACCATTCATGAGCATGTTCGGCTAAGCACTCAATGTAGGCTTCAACATCTTCTGTGTTTTTGCGAAGAAATGGACCTGAGCTCATGGTTTCAACCATCTTTTTTGTTTCACCATTTAGTCCTTCATAAGTAGCTTATGGTTCGCCACTTCTTATACCCATGGTGTGGGCAAGAGAAACGCAAATCTTTGAAGTGCTCCCAGGTTTGGGTGAAAGTTTCATTGCTCTTTTATTTGTAGGAGTTTATTTCGCGTTTAAGTTCGGTGGTCATGCGAGGTGGAAAGAATTTCTTTAAAAATGTAGTGTTCATCGCATGCCAAGTGAAAATTGAATTTGGCTTGAGGGTGAGTAGCCACGCTTTTGCTTTATCCTTCAAGGTGAAGGGAAATAGCATTAGGCGTGTCACATCTATAGGACAATTCTGTGAGAATGTTTTACATACATCCTCAAAATCATTGATATGTAGATATGCCTTCTCACTCTCCATTACATGGAAGGTTAGAAGGAGTTGAATCATCCCGTTGCGAAATTGGAATTCGCCCACATGAGTTGGAATGAGAATATAAGAAGGCGTAGGTAGAGGTGTCAATCGGGTCGGGTTGGCCCTGCCCGGCCCGGCCCGCTAGGCCCGAGCACTTTTGTCCGGTCCGGGGTGGACACCCCTAGTCCCGTCCCCGGCCCGGCTTGGCCCGCTCCTTTACCCGAAACCCGGCCCGGCCCGCTAACCCGCTAGCCCGGCCCAAAAGCCCGGATAAACTAGCCGTTGTGGCCCGGCCCGGTAGGCCCGCCCAAGCCCATAACGGCTAGTTTGGCCCTTTTTCAAATATTTTTCCACTTTTTACCCCTCTAACGGCTATAAAACGGCTAGTTTTGGGGGTAAAAATGTAAATGTACTTTTTGACTTCCCAAAATGCCCCTTAGCCCATTTTCTATAAATACCAAACCTACCACAACATATTTTCTCATACAAAAATCAATTATCTCTCTCTATTCTCTACTTTCTCTATACTACTCCATAAACTACAAGTCTACAAGCATTTCTACTCTACAAGTTGGTGATTCAATTATCAAAGCTCTAATTTGTAAAGGCACTTCTAGTCTTCTACAACTTGAACAGTTGAACTTACAAGCTCTCAAGTCTCAAGTCTTATTATAATTTATAGTTGTTTACTTCTTCTTCTACTACTATAAGTTGAGGTAAATTTATTTATTGTTTCACTTCTTGCTTTATTAGTTGCTTATTTAATTGTTAGTATTTTTAATCTTTTATATTTCTTTCCCCTCTTTTTTTTTTATTTAAAAAAAAATGGCATCTCACTCAAGATCTTCAAAAACTAGGGAAGGCCCAACTTATGACTTTGAAAATTTAGATTATGGGGAAAGAAATGAGATTAATGATTTGGAATTGGAGGATGATGACGACGTTGAAATTATGGGGTCTAATCCATCTGAACCATCTCCTTCAAATCCTAATGATCCCAGTCCCACCACTGAAAGAAAATTAAAATCACCTGTTTGGTTATTTTTTAAATTAAATGACGAAAAAAATGGAGCCATTTGCAAAATATGCGGACTCAAATTTTCTTACAAAGGTGGAGGAAATAATACACTTAAAAGCCACATCATAAACAAACATAAAGGTGCATGGGAAGCAGGTACCGCTCAAGCGGGCGGCCTAGTACAATCCCAAATTTCTGCTTCTACTGGCACAAGTGTTGGAACTTTTCTTTATAATAAAAAAAAAATGAGGGAAGGCTTGGCAAAATTTGTTTGTGCATCCGATATGCCTTTTACTTTAGTTGAAGAAGAGTGCTTTACAGGTTTTATTCAAACTTTTTTACAACCTGCCTACCAACCTATTACTAGAAATACTCTTAGAAGTGATATACAATCTGTTTTTCAACAAACCAAAAAAATATTAATTGAGGATTTTTCTACTTTTAATTGTACAATTGCATGCACTTCTGATTTGTGGACTGGTTGTAATAAAACGGAATATATATGTATAACGGCGCATTTTGTAGATGAAAATTGGAATATGAATAAAAATATCATTACTTTTCGTGCATTAGACTATCCTCATACTAGTGAAAATATATATAACTATATAATCAATGTTTTTAATGAGTATGATATTATGAAAAAAATTATAAGCATTACTTTTGACAATGCTAGTTGATGTTGTCAATATCAAGATGTAAAAGTATACTTTACTTTTCTAAAGATTTGCAGTGTGGAAGTAAAGGTCGAACCCACAGAGATTGATTAACCAAAACTCTTTAATTCTAAAACCTAAATTTAGCTAATTAAGAAAACGGATTTTGATTTTGAATTTTAATAAAATTAATGAAACTAACGAAATTAAATCTAAATTATGAAAGCGGTTTAAAAGTATTTTTATAAATATGTTTAAAGGAACCTAGGATTGCAAATCCACCACTAGCTTCATAATAGGAATATTTATGCATTCAATTAGATTATTAAGTTGGATGATAATGGAGAATTGTAGCTACAAGCCCAATTCCTCCGTCAAGAAAATAACTATGGTTCAAGCACCAACATAATCTATCTTCGGTTAGCACGAATTATCCCACACTAAACTAGGGTTGTGGTATAATCCGTCTAATCTAGGCATGGACTATTCGGATACTTGATAGCACAATTCAATAAAGCACCATTACATGTAAATAATCTAAACAAGCACAGCAAGTATAGATCATTGAGCACATCACAGTCAAAATAGATCTAAGACAAGAATAAACTTTGAAAGTAATGATTTAATCAATAGAAGTACGATTTTATTATAAAAAATCCTCTAAACATGTAATCATCATCCATACATAATAAATCTAAAATAAAAACATAAATAAAACCCTATTACTTGGCTAGGGTTTCATTGAAACCCTAGATCTAGAGTTTAGTTGGCCATAGAATTGATGAACAACAAGAGGTTGATGGAGGAGGCCATGGGAATCCTTGGTCTTCTTCTTCTTCTCCTTGCTTTCCTCTCTTCAATATGGCTGAAAATATTGTATAATATGGCTGTATAGTGATGTGTATAATAGTGTGTAATGATTTGTATATCTAAAGTTGATTTAGAATAGGATTTATATAGAGTTTAGAAGGATTTAGGAAGCTTTCTTAAGTCAAATCGCACTAAAACTGCTGTTTTTACGTTTCTGGACGTATTTAACCAATTCGGATCGCACAGGGCTCTTCAGGGCTTCAAAATACACAAGTTTGACTTTTTCAAAGGGTCGCTCGCGCGGATCGCGCGAGCGGGTCGCGCGCGCGGGTCGCTCCAGCGACCTGGGCTTTTTCCAGAATTTTCTCAGATTTTTCGCTGCTCTGCACCATTTTCGTAGAATTGCGATAACTTTTGACTCGGACCTCGGATTGACTCACCGTTTGCGGCCACGCGTCCGTAACTCGAAGATCTACATTTTATATCTCTGGAGAAATTTCTCAAATCTGAAGTATTACTTGTCAAAAATGCCATTTTCCGAGGCTGTTACAACATTCTTCCTTCACCGGAACCATCTTTTGAGCCCATAATGACTTCCAAAGCCACTAATCATTGGATTTTTGTGCATTTTCATATTAAAGCTCCGAAACCTACAAAATATATAATACCTATTAAAAATCACTTAATAATTACATGAAATGGGCTAACAAAGCGTATTTTTAGGACTATAAACGGCAACTATTCGTCGCCGATCACACCCCCAAACCTACTCTTTGCTAGTCCTCGAGCAAAAAGAGCAGAAAAATAAAACTACTACTACAAATACTACTCCATTTTTGCATGGATCACGATTGCATTTAGCATATGCAACAAGCCTTTTAAACCCCTAGGTGTCCCTAGTAGGACGAGTGAAGTCTCGTGAGGGTTCTCGTCAACAAGTCACCCACAACCATCTTTATTAACTTATAAATTTAAAAAGTTTTATTCAAACGAAAAATAAAACAATCAATACTCCTTATTATAAAACAATGATTCGAAATAGAATAATGAACAAGAAGAAACGGAATCAAACGTTCACTTACATCATGGAAAACAATCCCAAGCACATGCATCGTATAAATCAATAGAGTTTCTCATAAAATTGCACGTGTGTGATATGGTAGTCAAATGAACACGCGCATGTCATGAACTTGGAATATAACTCGGATGACCATCTAACTATGTCTTGACTACGAATCTCACAATGTCAATTACACTCTCAAATGAAACACTCAGAAACAGGTGTAATTTTTCTAATATATGGGAGCAAAGGAAATATATTTTTAAAACGATGAATGCTCACATATGACTCAAAAAAGACGCATGACACGAAAGAACAATAGTCTCATGGATAGGATGCCAACAATCAAGAAAAATTACTCATTACCATGTTTTAATCCCCCTCCCATCGTTTACATATCAAAACCATGTTTCCTAGGATCAATTAGGACTTTTCAAAGGTTGTAATGTGGCTCAGGTAATGAAAAAGGATAGAAATGATTAATTGGGTAGGTTTACGAATGGCATTGTAAGGCATGTTCGATCTCTTTCATTCTTCTTCTACAAACTTTCATCTTTTCTTTCTCTTCATTCCTTTTCATTCATTTTTCTTCTTTTCTTTCATTTTTTTTTTCAACCTTCCTCTTCTTTATTTTGTTTATTTTCCTTTTTCTTTTCTCGCTTCTCAAATGACTATGCATTGAATACCAAGCAACTACCCCAATAACATCTTATTTTCTTCTTCTTCATCAACACATCGCCTTAATACTACTAAAAGTTGATCACTCTTCCAGTGGTATACTCCAAGTCGATCAAGTTGGAGCTTTTAAAGAGGATATAATGGTGAACAAAGAAAAAGAGGCACTGTAACTGCTCAAAGGGGCGAACTAAGGAAATTTTATCTTTTATCGGCCGATAGTAAACAAAGAAGGCCTAAAATCATTTCCTAGGGTAATACGGTTCTTCAATGTTTACAATGGAAGATTATTTAGCATGGTAACAAATATTTTAACTTGACTATCAACCAAAACAAGAATAATGAGACTAAACAACAAGTAGATGCGCTATTTCAATGAAATTCGACAAACACAAAATGTATTTATAACCCTCTAAAAAGAAAAAATAGGCTCAAAAGCTCATTGGGCTTAGTCTCCACCTTGTGTTATCTAGAAATCCGAATCATATTATAGTTCACATCAGACATGTATTTAAGCGACTACGTGCAGTGCATAAGTTTATGTGCAAATCTATGATATAAAACTACGATTCAAACAATACATAACTTAAAACATTACATCATGACTTCAGCAAATATTTAATTACATCTTCTCTTGTTTACTATTCTATAACAATCATAGTTACATAACAAGAAGTATCAAATTGAGATTGCAAAAACGTCGGTAATCATCGTTTATTTAAACACACTTATTGAAAAATTTTCAAAATTTTGCATAAAATGATGTGCATATGTGCATACCCCCAAACCTAAACCTTTCATTGCCCCCAATGAAACAATAAAACGAAAGAAAGGAGAGTACGTAGGGAAGGAACGATAGTACCTTAATCTCGGCAAACACAGAACAGGTTAACACAAAGGAATATGACAATTAAGTTCAATGTTACCTGTTACTTCTTAACAAAAGAAAATTAAACAAACAAAATAATAAAAACAGCTAAAAGAATTATAACTAAGCTAAACGAAACTAAATAAACTATAAGAAGAAACAAAACTATGAAGACAACACGAAAATAAGCTATAAAAGGAAATAAAACATAACCAGAATTATGAAAATAATCAAAGACTCGATCTAAAAGTGCTTATGAAAGAAAAACAGAAAAGTAAAAACTATCAGAACAAGTGTGGGGGACTGATAGGGAAAACAAAAGAAAATATCAGAAAAATAGGAAATCGCGCGAGCGGTCCGCGCGAGCGGCCGTCGCGCGCGCGAATTCTGATTTTGATTTTGATATTTTTTTTTTCTTTCTCTCTCTCTCGCGCGAGCGAGATATCTCGCGCCCGCGAGATCAAGCGCGAGGAGAACCTGAGAGCTCATAAAAAGAAAAGTCAGAAAAATTTCACTAAGGCACACTCTCGCGCCAGCGGGCCGCGCGAGCGACGTCCCGCGCGCGCGAGAATGGTATTTTCTCTCGGTTCATTTATTTTATGTATATAAATTAAAAATAACTCCACTCCAACCCCCAAACCTATTCAGAACGACCACAACTGACTCAAAAAGACCCAAAAATGACCAAAAATAAGAGAAACGGACGAAATAAAACTTGGGTTGCCTCCCAAGAAGCGCTAAGTTTTACGTCTTTAGCTAGACCGTTCTAGCTCAAGACTCACGGAGGTCGTAAATCGGAGTTTGTATCCTTTAGAGCATCAGGTAGAGCTCGGTGGTAAGCAAAAATCACGTCGCTTTGAATTACTTCGATTGACGGTTTGTCAGCATGTTCAAATCGATTTCTTACCTTCCGAGTAGATTCAGCATTAGGGTCCAAGGTATTAGGGTTCATCCACTCATCATCCGCTATATCTTTGTCGTTACTCACATTTATTGCTTTGTTAGGCTCAGTATTCCGTCTTACCTCACCTTCCGCCTCACATAGGTAATCGTCGTCTTTAGGAGGTTGATCCATAGCATTAAAAACGTTTAATTTTAAGTTCATGTTCCCAAACGACACTTTCATTACCCCCGTCCGGCAGTTAACACGGGCGTTAGCGGTTGCTAAGAATGGACGGCCTAGAATGACAGGAGTATGTTTCCTAGCATCTAGCACGGGTTCAGTGTCAAGGACCATGAAGTCAACAGGATAATAGCATTTATCAACCTTAACCAAGACGTCCTCGACGATTCCTCTAGGTATTTTAATAGAGCGATCCGCTAATTGTATTGTAGCGGCCGTAGGTTTCAGTTCACCTAGACCTAATTGTTTATAGACGTGATAAGGTATGAGATTAACACTAGCTCCTAAGTCAAGGAGAGCCCTATGAATGATAGTGTCACCTATGACACATGAAATCGTAGGCGTACCAGGATCCTTATACTTCGGAGGAGCGTGTTGGAATATAGAGCTTACTTTTTCTGTTAGAAAGACCTTTTTAGGAGTATGACTCCGTATTTTGCGCTTTTGGGTACAAAGATCTTTTAAACATTTAGCATAAGCGGGAATTTGTTTAATAGCATCGAGGAAAGGAATATTGATTTTAACTTGTTTAAACACCTCGAGTATATCTTCCATTTTTGACCCTTTCTTGGGCAAATGTGACGGTTCCTCATTATTAGGTGGATATGGCATTCTCGGAATATAATTAGTTGGGACCAGTTCATTTTCTTTTCTATTTTGATTCACGTCCTCACCTCTCTCTTTATTAGAGTTGATGTTCATAACTATCACATTCTCATTCTTATTAGGGGTTTCTATCACCTCCTCTCGTGTAGTCATCCTAGTTGAGACGGCGTTTACTTGTTCATTCGACCCCTTAACCTCATATTGTCCCTTAGGGTTTTGAATTGTTTGACTAGGCAACGTCCCCTCGTTTCTACGACTCATTACAGTAGCTAGTTGTCCCATTTGGGATTCAAGCTTCGCAATAGATTGTGTGTGAGAGTGCACTATTTGTGCTTGTGCCTGTACTTGAGTTTCAATATTCTTAAGGGAAGCCAACACCGTCTCCTCAAAAACATTACTCCTTGAAGGATTCGAATTAGGAGGCGGTTGTTGGTATTGATTAGGTTGAAACTGAGGTCGATACGCATTTGGAAAATTAGTTGCCTCATTAGGATTATTAGTATTATTTTTCCACGAGAAGTTAGGGTGGATTATCCATGGCGCGTCCGGATTATTATTAGTCGAATTATAATTATTTCGTGGATATTGTTGAATAGAATTAATATGTTGCTCCACGAATTCCAGAAATTGACTTGCCGATGGACATGAGAGTATAGAATGTGAAGGATCAGAACATAATGCACAAATTTCATGAGAGGGTGGATTAGACGTTTTGTTTATTTGCATCAGTCGGTCAAGTTTTCTATTTAATTCTTGTATTTGCATTGACTGACTTGACTCAACTGTCACCTCTCGCTTAGGTTGAAGGTATCCCTCAGAACGGATAGACACCGCTTGGTGCATCGAATTCTCGCTCAAAGTCTCGAAAATTTCCAGGCCTCGTCGGCGCTTTTGTGTAGGAAAGTTCCCGCACAAACGGCATCGACGGTATTCCTAACAGAGGGAATAAGCCCCTCGTAGAAGACTTGAACCAATTGCCACTTGGGAACCTGATGATGTGGACACGAGCGTAATAATTCTTTAAATTTTTCCCACGTGTCATAAAGAGTCTCCCCATCTTGCATCACAAAATTAGTTATATCTTTTCTTATCTTATTGGTACGCATAATAGGGAAAAACTTTTGTAAAAAGGCGGTGTGTAAGGCTTCCCATGTTTTTATTGTGTTTGGCTCAAGTGATTGAAGCCAATACTTCGCTTTGTCTCTTAAGGAAAATGGAAAGAGCCGCAATTTTAATTCATCATTATTTAGGTTTTGTATTTTCAAAGTAGAGCATATACCCTGAAAATCCCCTAAGTGTTGGTAAGGATCTTCATTTAGACGGCCATGGAATGATGGAAGTAGCGAGATGGTAGACGACTTTATCTCAAAGTGAGATGCTGTCGCCTCCGGTAATTCGATACCAGCTTGTGGCGTGTAAGTCGTAGGAATAAAATAGTTTATAAGTGGATGAGGTGGCGGTTTATTAGGGTTATTCATATTAGCACCATCGTTATTTTGGTTGTTTTCGTTATTATTTCCAATGTCTGCCATTTTAATTGGTTCTATGTTATTAAAGCGTGGTTTCTTTAGTCTTGTAAGAGTACTACGTATTTCGGACTCAAATAAAGAAGTTGGTTTTGGTATCAAATCGTCGTCTATTAAAAACCTAGCTCTAGAAGTTAAGTTTGAAGACTTGTTAAGTCTTAATGTACGTTCAAGTTCAAAGTCAAAAGGTTTTAATTCCGGTTTATTTGAACGTGTACCTAACATAAACTAAAACAAAGGAAAAGAAACTAAAACGACTAACTAAACAAAAGAAACAAATAGCAATCACGCAATTAGGGCAAAAGGCACACAACTACTATGATGCATGCAAATTATCCTGTAATGCAATGACCGCGTCAAGCCCAGCGCCCCGGGTTTCCTAGCTAATGCAGTGCAATTAACCCTAAACTAATGCAAATAGTGCGTCACAGCGCCCTGACTTACAGTGGTTTAAAGCGAGTTTCACAAGAAGCAATTTATTTTATTTTATTTATATATATATTTTTTTCGCGTATGCTCCTTTGATGTGATTAGCTACTCCACTCGGAAACGTTAGGATTTGACGACTCGAGAAACTACAAAATAAAAAGGAAAGTTAGTAACTTAAAATAAAACGAAAAATAAGAAAAAGACAACCTAATCTAATATTTACGAATTAACTAAACTAAGATTCTAAAACTAAAGCTAGTAATTTACAATCCCCGGCAACGGCGCCAAAAATTGATGTTGTCAATATCAAGATGTAAAAGTATACTTTACTTTTCTAAAGATTTGCAGTGTGGAAGTAAAGGTCGAACCCACAGAGATTGATTAACTAAAACTCTTTAATTCTAAAACCTAAATTTAGCTAATTAAGAAAACGGATTTTGATTTTGAATTTTAATAAAATTAATGAAACTAACGAAATTAAATCTAAATTATGAAAGCGGTTTAAAAGTATTTTTATAAATATGTTTAAAGGAACCTAGGATTGCAAATTCACCACTAGCTTCATAATAGGAATATTTATGCATTCAATTAGATTATTAAGTTGGATGATAATGGAGAATTGTAGCTACAAGCCCAATTCCTCCGTCAAGAAAATAACTATGGTTCAAGCACCAACATAATCTATCTTCGGTTAGCACGAATTATCCCACACTAAACTAGGGTTGTGGTATAATCCGTCTAATCTAGGCATGGACTATTCGGATACTTGATAGCACAATTCAATAAAGCACCATTACATGTAAATAATCTAAACAAGCACAGCAAGTATAGATCATTGAGCACATCACAGTCAAAATAGATCTAAGACAAGAATAAACTTTGAAAGTAATGATTTAATCAATAGAAGTACGATTTTATTATAAAAAATCCTCTAAACATGTAATCATCATCCATACATAATAAATCTAAAATAAAAACATAAATAAAACCCTATTACTTGGCTAGGGTTTCATTGAAACCCTAGATCTAGAGTTTAGTTGGCCATAGAATTGATGAACAACAAGAGGTTGATGGAGGAGGCCATGGGAATCCTTGGTCTTCTTCTTCTTTTCCTTGCTTTCCTCTCTTCAATATGGCTGAAAATATTGTATAATATGGCTGTATATTGATGTGTATAATAGTGTGTAATGATTTGTATATCTAAAGTTGATTTAGAATAGGATTTATATAGAGTTTGGAAGGATTTAGGAAGCTTTCTTAAGTCAAATCGCACTAAAACTGCTGTTTTTACGTTTCTGGACGTATTTAACCAATTCGGATCGCACAGGGCTCTTCAGGGCTTCAAAATACACAAGTTTGACTTTTTCAAAGGGTCGCTCGCGCGGATCGCGCGAGCGGATCGCGCGAGCGGGTCGCGCGCGCGGGTCGCTCCAGCGACCTGGGCTTTTTCCAGAATTTTCTCAGATTTTTCGCTGCTCTGCACCATTTTCGTAGAATTGCGATAACTTTTGACTCGGACCTCGGATTGACTCACCGTTTGCGGCCACGCGTCCGTAACTCAAAGATCTACATTTTATATCTCTGGAGAAATTTCTCAAATCTGAAGTATTACTTGTCAAAAATGCCATTTTCCGAGGCTGTTACAACATTCTTTCTTCACCGGAACCATCTTTTGAGCCCATAATGACTTCCAAAGCCACTAATCATTGGATTTTTGTGCATTTTCATATTAAAGCTCCGAAACCTACAAAATATATAATACCTATTAAAAATCACTTAATAATTACATGAAATGGGCTAACAAAGCGTATTTTTAGGACTATAAACGGCAACTATTCGTCGCCGATCACTAGTGATAATACAAATGCTATTAATATGTTTAAAGATCTTATGCGCCCAATGTTGAATGGAAAATTATTTCATGGTCGTTGTGTATGTCATATCATTAATTTGATTATCCAAGATGGATTAACAAAAATTAATGATCACATACTTAAAATTAGAGAGGCAGTGGTTTTTTGTTGTTCAACGCCTAGCCGTCTACAAGCATTTTATGGTATTTGTAATCAAAATCGTCTTAATCCAAAGAAATTGCAAACTGATATTAAAACTCGTTGGAATTCTACTTATCTTATGATAGATTCTTGTAAAAAGTATAGTAATATTATTACTCAATTTGTTAATGTTAATTATCCATCACTAAACTTGACTTCAAACAATTGGGATATGGCATTTGACTTTCATGGATTTTTAGAAGTATTTTACAATGCTACAAATAAACTTTCCGGTGTTTACTATTCTACTTCTTGTTTAGTTCTTATGGAATTATATAATATGGCTCATACATTTCATAATTATAAACAAAAAAATGACATTTTTATTGATATTTGCGAGAAAATGGAAAAAAAGTTTAAAAAATATTGGTCTAACATTCCACCTGTATTTTATTTATCTGCAATCTTGGATCCTAGAATCAATTTTGATGGTTTTTGTGAAACGGTTAAACAAATATCTGAATTGATGCAAGGACCAGATGGTGAGCCTGGTCTAGAAATAACTACTTTTGAAATGGAAAATACTTTGGAATCTTTATTTCGTATTTCCTATGAAAAATATACAAATAAAGAAAGTGCTACTTCTTCTTCTACTTCTAATATTGAGTTAAGTTCAGGAGCGTCAGGTGGTTCTTGGGTGAGCCAGTTTCTCAGTCGAAAGAAACAAAAGGGTGTTAGTCAATCATTTGTAAGTAGCTCTAACATTCATGGTGAATTAAATAAGTATCGAGAAACCGAGTGGGAAAGCCGATTAATCAACGAGGAAATGGTCGATTTAAATCTTTTGACATGGTGGAAAGAACATGTAAGAGCTTTCCCTGTTCTTTCCATCATGGCTCGTGATCTACTAACTCCTCCGGCTTCCACAGTTGCATCGGAGTCTGCTTTTAGTGTAGGTGGAAGGGTGCTAGAGGAAAGGAGGAGCAGATTATCTCCTCATATGCTTGACTGCTTGATGTGCTTGAAGGATTGGGACCGTGCACAATATCGAACTCAAAACCGCCAAGATCCTATTCTTGAAGACTTCGCAAATTTGGAAGTTACGGAAGAAAATAGAAGAATGAAGAATTGAAGAATGAATATGAGAGTTGAAGATCATTTAGTTCCAAACAAATCAATTATAATACTCCTGGCCCGCATGAGTATAAACTGTGAACGGCTTTTAAAAAAAAAAATCCAATTCTGTAAAATGTAATCTTTACTTTTTATTATACAAATTAATGATAAGTAATCTTTATTTTTTATTAGACTATAATTTTAAATATCAAATACTAGTAATCTCTTTAATTTTTATTGAATAATAAAAATTCTTTACTATTTTTTTTAATGAACTTTTTTTAGACTTTTAGTAATCACTAATTATTAATGAATAAATCTTTACTTTTTATTATACAAATTATTGAAATTAATGATAATAATCTTTATTTTTTATTAGACTACAATTTTTAAATATCAAATACTAGTAATCTCTTTAATTTTTATTGAATAATAAATATTCTTTACTTTTTTTTTTTGAATGAACTTTTTTTACTAATCACTGATCATTAATGAATAAATCTTTACTTTTTATTGTACAATTTATGATAAGTAATCTATATTTTTTATTAGACTGTAGTTTTTAAATATCAAATAATAGTATCTCATTAATTTTTATTGAATAATAAATATTATTTACTTTTTTTTTTTTGTTAAACAAACTTTTTTTTAGTAATCACTAATCATTAATGCATTAACTAAACATATAAAAAAAAAGAGTAAAGGTAAAAACTCCCCCCAATTCCCAAACATTAAACTTTCAAAGTTAAAACGTTTCCCCTCCAAAACTCCGGCCCGTCTGTGCACCCGTCCACGAACCCGTCCATGAGCCCGTCCACTAGCCCGGCCCGGCCCGGTCCTAGTGAGCCCGGGCCACCGGTCCGGGGCGGACATCCCCCCTCCCTTCCCAAGCCCGGCCCGGCCCGGCCCGATTTTAGGTGAGGCCCAGCCCGGCCCTCTAGCCCGGTTAGGCCCGCTTTGAATGAGCCCGGCTCGGCCCAGCCCGTTTGACACCACTAGGCGTAGGTGCGTGTTTGGGTTGCATAAGATCGCACAGAGGACGCAACAAGTCGTCAATAGGTACAACCATATTCTCAGCATTCTCACTTTGATTATCAGCCATTGAATCTGTAGGTGTAGCTACGGGATTAATAGAACTAGAAGAATTGGATAAATAGAATGGATTTCCATAAATTCCTTTAATGGAATTATCGGGCATGAAAAATCCTTAAAGGTTTTAATCTAAAGAACTAAAAGAAAAGGAAAATAGAAAGAGACAAAGATAGATTGAGGTAATCTAAGCGTTAGCTTGTTGCCTTTCCCCGGCAACGGCGCCAAAAACTTGACACAAAAATATTTTTGTGTGCTCTTGTGTGCAATACCCAAGTGTAGGTAAACGTGGAAGTAGTACTCTGGTTAAGACCAGGTTGATCCCACAGGGAAAGTTAGAAACTAGAAACTTAGATTAAACTCTAAAAGGAAAAAAATTTCAAGATTTAAGTAAGGTGTAGAACACGAAGTTCCACAAAGTAACTACTACTTTTTACTTAATAAAAAGGGACGTTGGGATTACACGAATCCACAGTGACCTAACTATCTACCATGCAGTTTCATTGAAGCTCAATGGTGTACATCTTCTACAGCATTCTGTATTTCTCTTAAAATAAAGAATCTATAGCCCTTTCATGGCCGGGACTATATCATCACAGTTAATTCGAAATACATAAAAGCGGTTTAAATCAATAGTTAAGCCTCGCACTCTGAATGGTGTTAGCATTCAAAGTGGTTTGCAAAAGGTATTGAAGAAAAATGCCTTAAGGCTTAAGGTTCAGAAACTGTTTTGACAAACTGAGCATTTTGGGACAGTTTGATAACACATCTCTAAAGCAAAAAGTCCAAGAATACTGCATAGGATATTCTCAAGAATCAGAAAGTTCGATCGATCGACGTGCCTTCGATCGATCGAAGATCGTCATCTCTCAATCGATCGAAATGTCTTCGATCGCGTGACTGTATCTCTGTTCCGATCGATCGAACAAACTTCGATTGATCGAACTCATGGCAGAGGCTGGAGATCACTGTTTCACCGTGATCTCCCAACCCTAGGACTACTCAGACATGGTCTGGAGTGTCAGAGATTCGTTTTTAATGTAAATATTCATTAAGACTTTGTTTGGTTGTGATTTAAACATGAAAAACTATGAAAACTATGGTTTAGCACTACGCTAGCATGCAAGACTATGATTATGACAGATTGCACTACGATAACTAATAGCAGAATATGATTTAAACAATATATAAAAACCTGGAATAGAGAACTTTGATTACACACTAAGGATCCAAGCCAAAATAATACTAATCCTTGAAAAAACCTACAAAAATCAAGAACAGCTCTCTCTCTATCTCTCTATAAACTGTTGAAAAACAATGTGGGCGTCCTCATGAACATCTTACAAACTGATATTTATAGACAACCTAAGAGCTTGGGTTAATTACATCTATCCTGCTGCGTACGCATAAGTTCTGAAAAAAGGTACGTTCGATCGATCGAACATCACTCGATTGATTAAACTTCTGGATTACTCGAGCCCTTGAACCGTCTTCAATCAATCGAAACCTCGATCGCTTGAACCTCTTCGATTGCTCGAACTTCATACTTCTGCTTTGAATTCTCTTGCTTGTAATCAAGCATTCCCTTTATTCTGTTATCAACTTCTTCACATAGCAAAATAGTAATCTACACAAATAATAGCTAAAACAATACAACTTATCATAGATTAATCATATTGTGTATAAACTAGCATTGTAATACGAATTACAGATATGAAAAGGAATTGTGAACTAAATCAGCGTATTTTCTTCTTTTAACGCGGTTATATTTTACAAATATCCCCGCTTGTCAGTGACATACATCTTCAAATGGCTCTTGGGATTCCCGGTCCCATCAAACTTCTCTAGGTCAAGCATCTTAAACTTGTCAGGCATCTTAAGCTTCGTGGGTTCGAAGAAGGTCTAGTAGGTAATCGTCAACTCCATGGGACTTCCTTACTACACTTTCTAGGCGGTCCAACTTATCTTTCATCATCTTTCCGGAATCCCCGCATACACTGTCATTGAACATTCCTCCTCCTTGATGAGATTTGGATCAACGGGGTTCTTAGGTGCAATAGGTGGAGGAGATGGTATGGGTGGATCAATAATAGGCACTCCTTGCAGGTCTATGATCAACTGTAACTGTTGCCCCTGATGGGCCAAGGTTTCCTCTAGCTGTTCCATTCTCTCTTATTCACCGGTCATAGGTATCCCAGTACTCGTAGCTCAGACTAATCTTCCTGAACCACGGGGACGGACCCAAGAAGGTGTGCTTACGGTCTTCTTTGGAGCTTTCTCTAGACAGTCTGCATACCCATACATGCCCAATTTAGGAAAACTGTTTTTACCTTTTCATTTATCTTATTCATTTTGGGTTCTCTCAAGGCTATGCATGCTCATGAGAAGGGAAACAGATTGTACAATCACCTATTTACATATAGTTATGTAAGTCCTAGTCATATCATCGAGTATTCCTTCTTATTCCGTGGCCACCATAATTAATGTCACGTTGGTCATTCCATGCTTGGAACATCTTATGTGACAAGGTTCATGATAGTGTAGGTCTAATCAGGGCAAGCTCTAATGAATAGGCTGTAAACAAGGGTATGATTCGTCGTCCTACAGAGCCGTGGCATATAATCCCAATAAAACACCTAAGCACACCATCCTCATGTCATGTGGCGGGCATATCATTTGGACAGAGTGCTTTCAGTGTTAGACAGGGCTGTATAGCACGTGTCATATAGGCTTTCTCATCATGTTACATAATCCTAGCGGGCAAATAAGAAGTGTGTGTGCACATTGTCATAACAGGTCAAGCCCTAAAGGATTGGGATCTATGGCTACTATATGCATCAAGGTGGATAGAGTCCAAGGGCCCCCAGCGAGATGTCCTATATACCCTTCCTTACAGGGTTTGGTATGATACATGGACATACTTTTTATACCCCGTAGGTACGTGCTAGGCAAGTAAAGTCCTCCACAGGGGTGGTCCTGACGAGTTGTAGGCCCCTGCTTTGGTCCGCCCAACCTTTGTAAAACTAATGCATGTGCGATCCTCATAATATAGAGTCAAAGAATCTTGAAAGTTTTGGAGTGTAACCCTCTTGGTATGTTTCCCAACAGAGTCGCCAATTGTGGGTACCCGAACCAAGTGTGGGGCATAGAAGGATTAAGCCCACTTGATTGATCCCATTACATTCCTCATGTCAACAGCCACGAGTGAGGTTCACCACCCATCATTAGCCTTTTATCTGATCCGACCGATTTGGATTACGCATACTGGATTCCATGGGGCTTTTTATATCCCACCGGAGGCAACAATCGATGCCCATGATCCACATCCGAGGCTACATGAGTGAGTAATCCATATTGTATCCCACAAGGCTAAATCCGAAGAGATCATCGCTAATAGAGTCGGCACTTGGTTTGAAAAAGGAAACCAAGAAAACTAAATATATCAAGTCCAATAAAAGAGAGTACCACCCCGTCATTACCAAAGAACTCAGTTCGATGGTTAAAGTATGAGAAAAGGACATAGATCGTGGTAAAACACCCCCTCTCGCCCCATTGTGAGATGGGCCTCTACTCAACTTTTAAGGTGTTTGACTAAAGATTATGAAGACCGTTTCAATTACACTAATGCAGTTCTAATTCAATTTATAAACAGCTAAAGAAATATAATCATGCCAGAGACTATTAAGAACTAGAGTTGTGATGGGCTCATTTGGTATGATTAGAGGGGATGGACCCTTTTTGAGTTGTGGTATAAAATATTTAAGGGGGGAGGGGGGTTTCTTGGGCTTTGAGCTAAACTTAATGGGTGTAGTATTTGGGCTCAGTTGGGCTTCAGAATGAGATGGGGGTTTACTAAAAATATTAATCTGAACTGGGGCTTGACCGTGGGAACCTTCTTTGGGTAGGTTTGTTGTGATGGGTTTTGTGATGTGACAAGAATGAGCTGTATGGATTTGAGAAGGATACTTAGCCTTGCTTAGCAGTTCTAAATTGGCTCCTTGGGCAACTGTCCTTCTTCGTGTTGATCTCAGTCCTTCATGTTGATCTCAGTCCTTGACAGTTGTACCTCGATCATGGTGTTCTTACTCTCTCTTTCTCATTTTTTTAGTCTACTTTTGAGAATTTAATTTATTAAGGAGAAAAAAAATCAATATTTATTATTCATAATTGTCTCTAATTATTTAATACAAAAATGATACATATACCCACTATTTGACACACCAAATCACCCACAAGGGTATCTAAGCAAAACATTCAAAATTGATATGGGACCTACACTAAACTAAACACCAAAATCCCAAATTCCTTCCCTCCCTCCCTCTCTCCCTCCCTCCTTCCCACCCATTTTCCCCAATTTGACCAACCCCTGCCACGGCTGAAGAAGCCAGCCCCAGCCCGCCCCCTGCACACCCCGTCGCCGGAAACGTCTCGCCGGAGTCGTCTCTCTCTCTCTCTCTCTCATATATGGAGGCAAAAGTCTGAAGAATTGGCAGCAATTGAAGACTGAGATATGGAGTTCACCTTCTTCAAATTCATTATCATCATCTCACTTTTTGTACATATTGAATGCTCATGCAAGTGTAAAGACCAAGCTCTGGTCTCCAAAGCATTCACCTCAATCTCTAACTTCAATTCCTCTTGGTTCAAACCCTCCAATTCAAGCTGTCCAAACCCTCCATTACTCAAATTAGATCTCTCATTTAGAAACCGCAGTGGTACTATTTCTTGGAGATTTCTCAAAAACATGTCTCATCTTCAAACCATTGATCTCTCCAATACTTCTCTCAAAGGCTCTGTTTCAACCTGGTTTGGTCCATCCCAACCTTGGTTAAAGTCAATATGTCCAAAAACAGGCTCGGAGGGACTGTTTGGCTAGAACCCAGTTTATATTTATCTCCAATTCTTCAATTCAAGTCCTAAATCTCTCCACAAATAGGTTCACCAACTTGGCTCATCTCCCTGGTTTCCCAAACCTCACATTTCTTGACCTCTCACACAATGATCTCAAAATCTTACCTTGTGGGCTCACCAACTTAACAAAACTTCAATTTCTTGACATTTCAAGCTGTAATATTTCTGGGTATTTAAAACCCATTTCAAATCTTCACTCATGTGTTGATATAGGACATGTTTCATTCCATTATACTTAAAAAACTGAATCACTGGTTTGAGAGAACTTACTAGAAAACAAGGAGGGACGGCTCCGGCGAGACGTGTCCGGCGACGGGGTGTGCAGGGGGCGGGCTGCTTCAACCATCGCAGGGTTTGGTCAAATTGAGGGAGGGAAGGAAGGAGGGAGAGGGAATTTGGGATTTTGGTGTTTAGTTTAGTGTGGGTCCTACATCAATTTTGATTTTTTTTGCTTAGATACCCTTGTGGGTCATTTAGTGTATCAAATAGTGTGTATATGTATCATTCTTGTTATTTAATAATCATTTGAGTTTGGGGGAATTACTGAAAAGGACAATTATGGAACACTTGTTAAGTTTAAAGCCAATTTAAAAGTATACTTAAAAAAAGGATAAAAAGTTGACAGCTGATGCTCGCACGGTATAAGTGCGTGCACCATAATATCTCCCATCACAACCACCTCAACCCCCACGCGCCACACGCGAGGATCTTCCTTTGCCAGACTGCTTGCACCGTGCGAGCAGTGTACCGTATTATTCCAATTTCGAAAAATGTTTTAAAACTTTAAACATCCATAACTTTTGACCTACAACTCCATTTTCGCAAATTTTATACCGTTTAAATCGTGTCGACGGAGCTACAAAACTAGTACCATTGTTTATATGTTTTGAGAAAAAAAAATTTCATGTTTTTACATACATGAATAATAAGTGAAATTCCACTTGATATACATAAAATATTAAGTGAAATTTCACTCAATTCTAAAGCTTTTAATAGCTCTCCCCAAAAAGGCCCTAAGTTCAATTTTTGCAAAGCTCATAAATTAGTTACCAAACGAATTAATATGAAATTGTGATTTAAAAATGGAGAAGCACCAAAATGGGGGCCAAACTAAGCCTTAATGAGGTAGGAATGACTTTATTGCTATTTGTCTTTTTAAAAAAAAATTTCTCAAAACATATAAATTTGGCATACATAAATATTAAGTGAAAATTTACTGAACCTCGTACATGCCTTCTTCCTGAAAAACTTGAAATTAAACTTAACATTCGTGTACTCGTTCAGTAAGATTTCACTTAGTATGTCAAGTGAAAATTCACTAACTATCCCAAAAGTCGCTAGAAGTAACTCTCTAGAGTTTAAGGTATAATTTGATACTTACTTTGTTAAAAAGTCCCTCAAATGTCAATTTAAGTAAAATTTCACTTAATATTTATGTACAAGTTCAGTGAAATTTCACCTTTTTTTTTCTCTCTCTTTCATATTAAACAATGCATATTTCGTTACAATTTTTTTTTCAAATTTCACAAATCAATTATAAAACATTTTTTTTCAACCCAAACAAATGCAAATTTCTTGTGAAATTTCACTAAAACTCTCCTTTAGAACAAAGTGAACATTCGGTTTTTTTTTTTCCCTCATAACATATCAACTTGGCATACGTGAATAGTACGTGAAAATTCAATAACTCTTACACGAATATTATGTGAAAATTCTATTAGGTTCGTCTAGAACATGACATGTAAAAATAAGAATTTTTTTCTTTTGCTCAAAAGGTATCAACAATGATACTAGTTTTGTAGCTCTCGTCGACGCGGTTCCAACAGTATAAAATTTGTAAGAAACAAAGTTGTAGATCAAAAGTTATAGATATTTAAAGTTTAAAAAAATATTTTTGAAATGGATATCATATGGTACCGTGTGAGTGGTTGGGCAAGTGAGATCTTCTATTGTGCATGTACTTATACCGTGTGAGCACTGACATAGATTT
Source organism: Hydrangea macrophylla (assembly GCA_033977485.1). Lineage (NCBI taxonomy): Eukaryota > Viridiplantae > Streptophyta > Magnoliopsida > Cornales > Hydrangeaceae > Hydrangea > Hydrangea macrophylla. Next base: position 41,352,845 of record CM066990.1, read on the forward strand.
CTTTTTGTCTTTTTTAGAAAATGGTCAAACCAATTGGAGTTTTAAACTTTTGAGGGTTACTTGTAGGGATTTTCCAATAATTTTCTATTTTAGTTTTGTCTTAGTGTAGATTTTAAAAAATGATAACTTTAAAATAAGTAAAAATTATCAATAATGCTAGGCACACACTCCAAATCACACTCCAAACAACACCATTGCTTTAAATGCATGTACCATGTGCTGTGTAAGTGGTGCACAGAAAAGTGTGAAAAATTCAAATAGCACAGAGTATATGCATTTAAAGCATAGGATGTGGTTTAGGGTGTGCTTTAAAATGTGTGCCTAATACTTCTCAAAAATTATATGTCAATTTAAGAAAATGAACATTTATTTTGAAGCATTCAAAAATAAAATATAGAACTTAAAAAGTAGGACGAAAAGAGCAGTTACTTTTGACCTTCTGCTATGTATTTTAAAAATATTGGTATCTCCTTGCATTTTTTCAAATCTCACTTACTGAGATACTGAGATGCAACTCTTACGGGGTTGACGGTGCAGCAAAAGTCCTAATGTACCTATGAAATAGGTATAGGATTATACTATAAAATTCACACATTATAAAAGAATACATTTGCTCTAAGGGTATGCCCTTAAGACATAAAGGAGAAAAAATGTTTAAGGGGTAAATTGCATTTTTCACTCTGAAACTTTGTGGTCAATTTTATTTTGGGTCAATTATAGAAACACCTTTTGTGATTTGGACTAAAGTAAAATAGTCACTTATTCTATTAAAGTTAACAGAAAATGGGTAAAATTATAAAATTGCCCTTATTATATGTGAATGAGAATACCCTTATATGATTAAATGTTTATTTAGGCAAATATGGTATTTTATTATATTATTTTCATCTTATACTTGTTGCCTGGGACTATTCTGTGGCAGGTACTTTCGTGAGAGCGAACTTATTTAATTTTTTACTTTTTATTTTGATTTACCATTGGACACACACACACAGCACACACAATCTTGGTGATATTATATATGTATATATATTTATTTATATTTTTATCTACCCTTGGACATACAATCTTGGTAATACATTAGCTTTTTTTGTTTTTTACCTACCCTTGGCCGCACACAGTGAAATCCAGTGTAGTGATGTACTAAGATCTAAAAAAAATTAATCACCAAAACTCTGTGTATGTGTGTGTGTGTGTGTCAAATTCGTTTTCACAAAGGTACAACAAAGTGACCAAAGAATGGTCTCAAGTAAAAAGATAATATCAAAATAATATAATAATATACCACATATACTTAAATAAACATTTAAGCATGTAAGGGTGTTCTCATTAGCATGTAATAAGGATAATTTTTTTACTTTTACTCATTGTCCGTTAACTTTAACGGAAAAAGTGACTGTTATACTTTAGTCCAGACCACAGGAAGTATTAGTGATAATATTTAAAGTACAAAGGGGTAACTGATAAAAGGCCTAACCATATGGGGTGTTTTTGTAATTAACCCTTTTGTTTTACTTCTTATACTTTTAATTATCTCAATTTGGTCCCCAAGTTTAATTAGTGTTTAAATCTGATCAAATAGTGAACGTTTTGTTGCAAGTTTAATTTTTGCAATGTTTTTTTTGGTTGCTAAAAAGCACTATTTGTGACGAAATATTTACTATTGGAGCAACTTGGAGGACATATCAAACTTGATGGACTGAATTGAGAAAATTTAAAATATTGGAATTAAATTGAAATCAATCCAATGTCTTGAGACTAAAATATGTAATTTACACGTTAAGGAATTTTCTTATAGAGAAAAAGTAGTCATTTTAAAAGTTTGTAACCAAAAAAAAATTACCGATCAACTTGGTTTAAGGACACAAGGTGACCACACTTTTTCAGGGACACTAGCAGTTTTCTAACAAAAATGAGATGAGAAATATCAAGCACAAATAAAGTGAGAATAAGAGTAATTAAACACAACTTTAAGACTGTGTGAAAAAAAAGTGCAGTTTTGATCACTCTATTGCTCATTTAATTTATTGTTTATCTAACTCTTTCATGGCTAATATAGTAGGATTCATGACTTTTTACCATTAATTAATTATTATTTAATTATGAATCCCATTACATTAATCAGTAAGAGAATTGAGTGAGCAATAAGTGAACAATTTAAGGTGAGCAAAAATATATTTGTGAAAAAATGTCAGAGAAGTTCTATATTTATCAGATGCATTAAGGGTCGAAAGGTATAGAATAATGATTGGGGCACAAAAGGATACAAAAAACTTTCACAAAATGAGTGGAAAGTCTATGTGGCACAGTGGGATCCGCCAGCAATTAATGGAAATAATGCTTAATTGCTGGCGGGTCCCAGTGTGCCACATGGACTTTCCACTCATTTTGTGAAAGTTCTTTGTATCTTTTGGTGTCCCTAGCATTGTTGATATTGATATAGTGGTGATTGCTTTTGGACTCCGACCGTGTTTTATAGTGGGTAAATTACAATGACACCCCTGAGTTTTACGCTTTATCAAAATCTCCCCCGAACTGGCAGTCAAAATTATCTATACACGACGGAAGCAGATCGTAGGTAATAGATTCCAACCAAAATTGACTGAGCAGCTTTGCCGAACTCTTCACTTTCTTTTTCTGCACAAATGTCCTCAGAATTACCCTCCAACCCTTCATTCATCCATCTTGGGTCATCACATTCATCAGACCCTACATCCATATCATCCATTCAACCTCTACATCAAACCTCCACAACATCACCATATTCCTAGGAAGCACGGACACGGATATGTCGACACAGACACGATACGACACCGATACGTCGACGCGTTAAATCCTAAAAAATGATGGCACAACACGACGGGGATACGTATATGTATATATTAAATTAAGTTTAATTTTAAGTTCATTCTTATATTTTTCATAAATGTTATTAAAATGTTATCTACAGGATGTTTAATTCACATTTTTCGAGCATTATTGTTTAATATTAACAAAATGAAGAGGGTGTGATGATCAAAGAAGATAGAGAGATAGAAGAGATTGGACAAAGAGGGTCTTGAGAGACTAATGTCGGGAGAACGTGAGGAGATAAGTGATGTAATGCTTAACAAAGTCAACTCCATGTAGTTTTCAAAATGTTAAAAAAAAAGAAAAAAAAAGACTAACAAAATATAGCTTTTTGGTCAAAAAAGAGTTACCCTCCATGTCCATTGAAGTGTCCTGCCGTGTGTCGGTGATGTGTCCGCCTCTAAACATTGCATAACAAAAACAAGACACGTATTTTCTGCATCCATTATGTGTCGGAGGTGTGTCGGGTGAGTGTCGGTGTCCGATACGTGTCGGACATGGATACGAAGCTCTTTCCAAAGTGTCGGTGCTTCCTAGCCATATTCTTGGTAGTAGAAAGCCTCAGGTGGGTTCACAGACCCTCATTGTTGACCATATTTTCACCCACATGTGTTGCATTCACCTGCACATGAGCCTCCTCTTGTACTGAAGTATTTACTTCCACACCTATCTCATTTGTTGTAGCATTCAATCCCATCCCCTTTTCAACATTTACATCAATATATGACAATCCTTTATAAAGACCCGTCAAATCCACTACCTCGTTGTCTGAGGAGAGTCTCATTAAACCTTCACTAAAGTTTTTACCACGGGATAGTACTGGGGTGCTTTTTACTCAGTACTTTTCGTGTTGTTCTCTCTCACAGAAGTGGAACCCCGGAGAATTTTTAAAAAACTGTTTTAAAGTGCTAGATCCCACTTTTGTGAGATGGAACATCACAAAAAGCACTGAATAAAAAATACTCAAGTGTTGTCCTTTATCCGGTAACCTATAATACATGTGAACCATTTGGCTATTAGTTAAATACCCCAATTTCACATACATGTGTTGCAACTCAAAGTAAGACATTAAGTCAGGATCACAATTTTCAAAATATTCCACCTTTGTACAAAGTGGCGGACCCAGAACTTCAATTCAGTGGAGGCGAAGTTTTTACGAGAGTTCGAGGCAGTGCCCTCGATCAAATTTTTTTTTTGTAGAAATAGTATAATTTTATGTGATCTGTTCCATAAGTTTAGTGTATATATAGGGGATTGGAAAATTTTGTGTAATTTTTTTTTTCTATCTCACGGAAAATGAGCAAGATTAGGTTTTTTTTTTTCGCTAAACAGGAGCAAGAGGAGGTTAATGATGTTTATGTGGGTCTTTGAGACTTTCGAGAGCTTCTGTGAAACTTCAAACTTCTTTAGTGTGGAAACAAATTTTTTTTTCTTTTTAGAAAATGCATTGTGGGATACTGGGGGACTCTAGGTGTTCTTTATTTTATTTTTTGGTCTTTTATTGTATCGTACCATATACATATATATTATAAAATTAAGAGTAGAAACAAGTTGTTAGTTAAAACTGTGTCAAAGTTCTAGAATTTACAAAAGAGTAATGTTATACTTCTCAAATTTCTATTTCAAAAGTGCTTCCCGAATGACCTAGCATGAGTTGGGCGAGGTAAACAACTTCCAATCAAAATTCAACTGGTTCCACTGTATTTGACCTGACCCCATAACCACATCATTTGGGAAGCACTTTTGGGATAGAAATTAGGGAAGTACATCATTATTCTTTACAAAAAGTCCCTGAATTAACAAAAAATCTTAATAAAAGTTCATATTTTTTTAAAACTATCATATATAACCTATTTTTTTCCAAAAGTTTAGTGTCGCTCCCGCTCGCCCCCACTGAAATTCCATCCCTGTTTGTACACCATTTGTTTATCACCAAAAGAATACCCCCCATGATGCATTTTAACGCAAAACTTCGCCTCCATTTTCTGCATAAATTTAACAATTTGATAAAGAAGTGCACTTGACCAGCAAAGCAAAAAATAAAGATAAAGAATTGCACTTTACAACTAAGCAAAACCTATTGTCCTCTTTTCAAAAACACATTTTCTACCATGGTGGTCCCCCACCTGACCAAATCTATTAGGGCAACTCCAAGGGTAAAAGCCAAAATGGCTAGCCAAAACTTAATTTTGGCTTGTTGAATAGTAAAATGGCTAGCCATTTTATCAAACCTACTCCAACCACACAAGGCATAATGACTAGGCATTTCTTATCTTTTTGTATTTTCTATGTTTTTAATTCAAATAATTATCTAGAAATGAAATGAAAATTCAAATTTTAAAATTAATCCGGTAAATTGAAATTCAAAAGTTGTCCCGCCTAAATTTGAAATTTGAAATTTTCCGCCAAAATTTGTTAATTCAAAATTTTAATGGGAGTTTGCATTTTGAGTATCCAAAACACCAATTTGGGTCATTGAATAGTTTCAGTAAACATTAAGAATTTCTCAGTAAGCATTGAGAATTTCACAGTAAATATGAGAATTTTCTCATATTATATGAGAAATGTTTCACTAAACTATGAGAAATTTCTCAGTAAACATTGAGGATTTCTCAGTAAATATGAGAATTTTCTCATATTATATGAGAAATGTTTCACTAAACTATGAGAAATTTCTCAGTAAACATTGAGGATTTCTCAGTAAATATTGAGAATTTCTCAGTAAATATGAGAATTTTCTCATATTATATGGGAAATATTTCACTAAACTATGAGAAATTTCTCAGTAAACATTGAGAATTTCTCAGTAAACATTGAGAATTTCTCAGTAAATATGAGAATTTTCTCATATTATATGGGAAATGTTTCACTAAACTATGAGAAATTTCTCAGTAAACATTGAGAATTTCTCAGTAAATATGATAATTTTCTCATATTATATGAGAAATGTTTCACTAAACTATATAGAAAACCCAAACCCAAATTATTTTATTAAATCTAAAAAAAGCCAAATAACTAAAAAAAGAAATAACACTAAACCATAAAAAATACTTATTAATAACTACACTAATATATGATATATAATATAATCCATATATAATTGAGACACCCTAAACATTTCACTAATTAAAAGCCCAGCCCAAGCCCACAAATTAAACCTAACCTAATCCCCCTTCACATTCAGCCACACAGTATACCCTAGCCACTTCACTTCTTCTTCTTCACGTCTGTTGTATAGAGAGAGAGAGAGAGAGAGAGAGAGAGAGAGAGAGAGAGAGAGCTTCACATTTTTTTACAGACAGAGAGAGTGAGAGAGAGAACAAGGTGAAGCAGAGAAGAAGAAGGTGAAGCAGAGAAGAGAGAAGGAGAGAGACAGAGGCTCAGAGACTGATGAAAGAGAGATGGAGGATCCGATTTGAGTAAAAGGTAGGTTTAATCTTTCAATTTTATAGCTTGATTTGTGTTTTGATTTGAAAAAGAGACTGTTCATAGCCGTTGGAATCCATCCGTTGGCGACCAACGGTCATGAACAGTGTCGCGCCCTTTTTTCCCTCTTCTCTTCCACGCTCGGAATAATGGCTCGTGAGTTTGGGGCTCTCCATTTTACAGAGCTTGATGGCTCATCCGTTGGAGTGCTTATTTTGGGGATGGACGAGCCATTTTGGCAGTTATATGATTTGGCTAGGGTGATGGCTCTCCCGTTGGAGATGGCCTTATGAAGACATTGACATTGATAAATAGAAGAAGACAAACACGAATACACACGCATATATACATATATTAATCGATCGAAAAAAATACCTATTAGAGACTGCATTCAAGTTTGTTGATGATTATGAGAGATTGATCAACTTGGTTCTCCTCGATCAGCTACTGATCAACATTTTTTCACACTTTTCTTAAACCCTAGTTCATTGTGTACATTCGGTGTGGTCTTTAATTTCCCTCTCTCAAGAACACATTCGGGAAAAAGAAAGGCTGGGGGGTATTTGTAACACGAAAACAAATGAGGGTATTTTGGTCATTCTATAGGTCTCCATTAGAAAGTTAACAGTTTCAGGTTTCCTTATAGAACTGGGGGTATTAGTACAAAAATTTAAACCACAGAGGAGTACATGAAATCGGTGAAAACACAAAAGGTGTAAGTGTAATTAACCCTTTTTTAAAATCGCACTTACAATCCCTGACTGTGATGCAACTCTTACGGGGTTGACGGTGCAGCGAACGTTCCAATGTACCTATCAAATAGATATAGGTTTATACAATAAGATTCACACAGTGTAAAAGAATACGTACATTTGCTCTAAGGGTATGCCCTTGAGCATAAAGGATAAAAATGTTCAAGAGTGAATTGCATTTTCTCTCTGAGACTTTGTGATCAATTTTATTTTAGTTTTTATACTTTTAATTGTCTCAATTTGGTCAAATCTGGTCAAATAGTGAACATTTTGTCGCAAAATTTTGCCTTTTTTTTTTTGTTGCGAAAGACTGCTATTTGTGACCAAAGATTTACTATTGGAGCAACTTGAAGGACTTATCTACTTTGATGGACTGAATTGAGAAAATTTAAAATATAAGAATTAAATTGAAATCAATCCAAAGTCTGGGATTGAAAAGTGTAATTTACACGTTAAGGAATTTTCTAATTGAGTAAAGTAGTCATTTTAAAAGTTTTTAACCAAAAAAATTACCGATCAACTAACACTAACATTTTTTTAACAAAAGTGAGATGAGAAATATCAAACACAAATAAAGTGAGAACAAAAGTTTTTAAATACAAACTTTAAGATTGTGTGAAAAAAGAGTGCAGTTTTGCTCACCCCAAAATTGTTCATTCATTGTTCAGTTAACTTTCCCATTGACTAATACAGTATACTCATAACTTTTTTACCATTAATTAATCTTGATTTAATCTTAGACCTCACTGCATTAATTAATGGAAGAATTAAGTGAACAATGGGTGAACAATTTTACGATGAGCAAAACTGTATTAGTGAAAAAATGTCAGAGAAGTTGTATATTTATCAGATGCATTAAGAGTCAAAAGGTATGTTGATATAGTGGTGATTGCTTTTGGACTCCGACCGTGTTTTATAGTGGATAAATTACAATAACACCCCTGAGTTTTACGTTTTATCAAAATCTCCCACGAAACTGGAAGTCAAAATTATCTGTAGTACAAGACGGAAGCAGATCGTAGGTAATAGATTCCGACCAAAACTGAGTGAGCCGGTCGGTTTCGGTTGGCCTATTTGCTTGATCGTTTAAATTTTACACGCCTAATATGAATACAATTTGTTTATGAGAGATATGGAGGGTAAAAATGGGTTTTTAAAGAAGTTTCTTTAGCTTTTTTTTTTTCTACACATATAAGCACCTTAAGTAGCTAAAGGGTATTTTTTTAAATTTTTTTAAAATTTTTTTATTTTACCGACATCAACCATTTCCATCCATCTACTTCACGGTCATTGACAGTAGAGGGTATTTTCTTAGCAGATACAAAACATTAAGGGATATGTCAGTGTCATGTTAGTATTTGCAGGGCATTTTTATGAAAAATTGCTAAATCTCAAGGGGTGTCATTGTAATTTATCCTTAAAAATTTCGCTAGCTACACATTTTACTACGTCTAATTTTTTTCAATATAACTTCTAAAAGTATTATTTATTTATGAATAATATGATAATGAAAAAGGGAATTTTGATTAAAAGTCCTCTAAAATAGACTTTTTTGATCTTGGGTGTACGCTGTTTTAATTACTATTTTAGCAAAATGTCGCTAAAAAAAAATTAGTTATGTGAAATTTCAAATAATTGTGTTCAATTTGAAATTTTCGCATAACTAGTTTTGTGAAATTTTATCACAAGGATTTAATATGATTAAGTTTCACTAATCAGAGACTTTTAAACAAAACTAAAAATTAATTGTCCTTTAAACACAATTTTGTTTTTTACCAAGCCTATACTATATTTGAGCAGTCCTCTCTGTCCTAAATTAAGGATTTGTTTGATTTACTGATGCATTGAAGTAAAAGAAAAAAAGAAAAGAAAATAGGAAAGAAAACTAATTTCCTTACTATTATTTTATTAGTATTTTTACATTTTCCTCTATGCTTAAACAAAATTCAAAACTAAAATTATAAAGTAAGTACGAATAAAAATGAGGGAAGGAGATTTACAAATTCGTGTTTGATTTACTTCTCAGCCTTATTTTTTCCAAATAATTTTCTTATCATTTTCTTTATTGACCAAACGAAGGAAAAATATTTTCGCAATATTTTCATTTCTTTTCTCTCATTAGATCCTTGAACCAAACAAATCCTAAGAGTCCTTTTGGCAGTTTCAATTAATTGAAGGCCATTTTTTTTTATTGCTGTGAAACTTTTCAACATCCTATATTAATCCTTCTTTTTTAAGTTCAAAATCCAAGTGTCACATCATATGAAAATTGAGAGAGCTTTACCTAATAAATGGTAAACTTAGAAAATGTGTACCTTCTCATAGAGAGCTCTTAAATAGAATAAATTAATCTTAATTCTGGACAAATAGAGAGGACGTGTTTCTTGCCAAAGGCTATGCTTGGATGTACTCAAGCAGATTGGACAAATAGACCCTTTCAAATATTGGACTAATTCCGGAATAACTTAACCCGAAGGTCCCTAACCCCCAGGATAATTAGTGGCTCAAATTCTAGACTATGCAACATCTAAGATGGTCTAATAGACCTGTGCAAGATTGGTAACTCAAACACTATACTATTGACAATTAAAATACACTAATAGTCCAATCCTCCCCTATCCCTGTAAACCGATACAATAAACATGCTCTGAAATAGCATTAATGTCACAGTGATAGGGACGCACAACTGTTCCTCTCTTGCATATATTTAAGGGTAAATATCAGCTATCACCCGTTTTTGACTCACTACCCTGAATAATTTTACCCGACGGGTCGACCCCCTAATGTATAACTTTTTAATACCTACACTCCTCTGTTAACCAGCCGTCCAAATATTTACAGAAAGTCATCATGTGACAATCACATGACACAGGAAATAAAATTATGACAGAATTGTCCTCATTGGTCTTCTTCTGTGTGGAAGGGTAATCTTACTCTTTCCCTCCGTCCCTATTCACCTTCTCTCAGATTTCTTCCTCTCTTATCATTCCTGGCATATATATAAAAATTTATCGTTCTGTATATATGTATACTAGTGTTGACCCGTGCTGTACACATGTGTCTACATGTATACTAGTGTTGACCCGTGCTGTTCACGGGATTATTAAAAAGTACACTGGACTATGTACACAGTGGTTTAGCTCAAGCGTGGCAATTGCAAAACGTTGTATTATGTGTGGTGTATTCATAATCATAATGGATCTAAAACCTTATGTGGAGAATAATCATAATGGTAAAAAAAGAAGAAGAGAAAAACACATAACTTTAAAACACAAGTTACATTTGTCACACCCGTTCCGAAAAATTTCATTATTTAAAATTTGTATATTTGATTCTTGTGACTTATCAATGTTATTTGGTAATGGTGAATTGAGATAGAGTTGAGGGTGAGTCAACAGTGAGGTGTCAAGTGAGGACAGGAATGTTGGTAAATCATGATGCACTGGCATGATTAAATGACATTTATGTGATTTAAATGTTATTTGAAATATCTGGTAAATTGTGAATAGTAACTTTGCCTGTGTAGAGTAAAGTTCTGGTAGTCTTCATTGTTAGGAAAATGCATTCCCAGAATCCATTGACAGTGCGTATAAGTTGGTACTACAAAAATTACGTGAAAACTACAATAACCCTATAAGGGCGGAACTAGGGTTACCTTAAACTGCTATAACGGATTGCTGTAATAGACGAATCGAGAACACGGGCTCGATAACTGCTCACGATCTTCTACCGTATTTCTTTGCTGCTAGAATATCGAACTGAGTGTGGGCTCCTTCGAAATCCTTTATGTTTTCGCTCTCTCTTTTTACGCTCTCTTTTCTATTCCGAGTTATAATACTGTTGATGGAAAAAAATGCAAACTGAGAAGAAAGCCAAAGCAACATATATATAGGCTACGATAGAGACCATAAGAAGTCAATAAGGAATAGGCTTCCTTATGGAATTAGGAAACCCTAATTCGAACTAAATCAAATTCCTATTTCCATAAATTATAATTCATACCACTAAAGAATTATAATTGCACTCCTACCCTTATCTCAAAAAAAAATTTCGAGCTCCATGTTATTAAATGCTTATTATCTCCCCATGTTAAGATTATAGATATCCATTAATTAAATATAATTACTGACAATCATATTTAATTACTCTCTTAAAATTCCTTGAGATCCTCCGCTTAACTTATCTGATATGTCGGATGCAAAATCCACCTGTAGGGTTTGACATAATCAAAACTTATAAGCTTTCTCAAGGGGATATCATCAATCCCAATATTGAGACATGGATTCCATCGTTAATTAATATCCACCACACAATTAATATTGTCACCCAATCTAATGAGATATTGACCCATTTAAGGATCTCACCCTTTTAGGGATCAAAGTGTAAATATCAAATGTAAGTGTCTATAAATTAACTTAGGATTTAGAGCATAAGCACTCATAATAGTCATGAGGTATTAATTGTCTTATAAGTCAGTATAAAGATAATTACCCCAAGTCAGTCCCATTTAATACACAAAGTGTACCAGCATGGTGAGTTTAAACTATTTCGTTTCTCGCAGTCAAGATAAACCTGCTACAACACCATGCTGCAGTCCTACCGATGGTGTGTCCAATCCATCTAAGACTGTAAACCAAAATCTTATATTCTACAAGATCCGATGGTCTGATCTTCCATGTGTAAGCCGAACTCTACACACCAAACCACCTACTATGTAGAATAAAAGACACGCATGCATAATATTAAATAAACAATATAATACAAAAATTGCCCACATAGATATCATAAAAATGGATTAACTGATTTTATTAAATGAATAATAAATCAACTACATAAAGCATGTCTTTTAGTATATATCCTTAACAATCTCCCACTTAGACTCAAAGCCATGATGCGACACACCTCACTCCTATCCCTTCTACATGACTATCAAAAGTCTTGGCCGGTAAGCTCTTGGTGAAAGGATCTGGCAGGTTATTTGTTGATGCTATCTTGGTCACTTCAACATCACCTTTTTACAAGATCTCTCGTATCAGGTGATACTTACGCTTAATGTGTTTTCCCTTCTTATGTGCCCTAGGTTCCTTTGAGTTAGTAACCGCTCCGCTATTATCGCAATAAAGGGTAATAGCCGATTGTACTGCAGGTACTACTCTTAGATCCATAAGGAAGTTTCTGAGTCAAACGGCCTCCATAGCGGCTTCTGAAGCAACCACATACTCGGCTTCCATGGTGGAATCAGCAATATACGACTGCTTAATACTCCTCCAACTAGTGGCTCCACCTCATAGGGTAAACACATATCCTGAGGTAGACTTTCTGGAATCCCTATCTGACATGAAATCAGAATCTGTGTACCCAATGGGTACAAGACTGTCTGCTTGGTAAACTAACATATAGTCTCGAGTCTTTTTCAGTTACTTGAGAATATTTTTCACCACAGTCCAATATTTTTGCCCTGGATTAGACTGATATCTACTAACCATGCCAACAACAAAGTAGATGTCAGGTCTAGTACATAGCATAGCATACATTAGGCTTCCTACTGCTGAGGCATAAGGAACTGCCTTCATCTTCTCTATCTCATCAGGTGTCTTAGGACACTGAACCTTAGATAGAATTCCATGTCTGAAGGGAAGGAATCCCTTCTTGGAATCTTGCATGCTAAACCTTGCAATAATATTGTCGATATAAGTGCCTTGTGACAAGCCCAACATCCTATTCTTGCAATCTCGCATAAGCTTGATCCCTAGGATGTGATCGGCTTCTCCCAAGTCCTTCATATCGAATTGACTAGACAACCATATCCTTACAGAAGATAATACCCCCACATCATTTCCGATTAGCAAGACATCATCCACATATAGTACTAAGAACACCACCACGCTTCCATCATGTTTCTTGTACACACGAGATTCATCCGCACATTGATCAAAACCAAAAGACTTGATTGCTTGATCAAAGTGGATATTCTAAGACCTAGATGCCTGCTTAAGTCCATAAATGGACTTCTTAAGCTTGCACAACATGTGTTCTTGGCCCTTCGCAATGAACCCGTCTGGTTGCATCATATAGATGCATTCGTCAAGATTCCCATTAAGAAATGCTATCCTGACATCCATTTGCCAAATTTCATAATCGAAATGTGCAGCAATGGATAAGAGAATCCGGATAGACTTTAGCATGGCCACCGGCGAAAAGGTTTCCTCATAATCGATTCCTTCTTTTTGAGTGAACCCTTTCGCAGCAAGCCTTGCTTTAAAGGTTTCCACCTTACCGTCTGCTCCTCTCTTCTTCTTATAGATCCACTTACATCCAATGGGTTTTATTTCATTGGGTGGTTTTACAAGATCCCAAACTTGATTAGAGTACATGGACTCCATTTCAGACTTCATAGCCTTTTGCCAAAGATCTGCTTCTTTATCTTGGAGTGCTTCATTGTAGTTACAGGGATCGGTACCTTGTTCATCAGGGACCCGATCATAAGACTCTCCCAAGAACATATACCAGTCAGGTTGAATAATAACCCTCCCACTACGACGAGGCACAACCCGTGTTTGTGTATCACTGATATTTTGTTGTGAAGATTCTGAACCTAATACACCATTATCTGCACACTATACTAGTTCAGGAACCTGCATGTTAATGGTTGGTTCAGGATCTACACGAGTTTCAATAATCCTACCACTGCGACGCAGTAATGGAATATCAATAACTTTGTCTTGTGATGTTTCTTCTTGTACCGATGGTATCGAAGAAGTATGTGTCGGTGTCTCTCCTCTCATTTCCTCTAGAACAATACGGCTTCTGGGCTTGTGGTCCATAACATAGTCCTCTTCTAAGAATGTGGCATTGGTGCTAACAATAACCTTCTGATCCTTAGGACTATAAAACAGACCACCTTTAGTTCCTCTTGGATACCCAACAAAGAAACATACTTCTGTTCTTGATTCCAACTTTTTTGCGTTCCCTTTCAGGACATGTGCTGGACTACCCCATATCCGAACATGCCACAGACTAGGCTTTCGCCCAGTCCATAATTTTGTGGGAGTAGTAAGTTTAGAATGTATGCAGCTGTCTCTAATGCATGTCCCCAAAAGGATATTGGTAAATCCAAATAACTCATCATAGATCTTACCATGTCCATGAGAGTCCTGTTCCTTCTTTTTACTACACCGTTCTGCTGAGGTATACGGGGTGCAGACAACTGGGATGTAATCCTTTGCTCCAATAAATATTCCCTAAACTCTCCTAAGAGGTACTCTCCACCACGATCAGATCATAGTGTCTTGATACATTTACCTAGACGCTTCTCCGTTTCAGCCTAGAAGTCTTTGAATTTCTCAAAGCATTCAGACTTATGCCGCATCAAATAAATGTACCCATACCTTGAGTAATCATCGATGAAAGTGACAAAGTACTCAAATCCCCCTCTTGCTTGGACAGTCATAGGACCACACAAATTAGAGTGAACCAGTTCCAACGGCTCTTTTGCTCTATAACCCTTGGCCAAGAACGGCCTCTTGGCCATTTTACCTTCCAAGCAGGATTCACAGATTGGAAGTGCCTCCACTTCCAATGAGCTTAATGGCCCATTTTGAACCAGTCTTTGAATCCTTTTCAAATTAATATGACCAAGGCGTAAGTGCCAAAGATGTGTTTGGTTCATCCTCGAAGGTTCTTTTCTCTTAAATGGCAAACTATTTGTGTTATTCAATTCATTAAGTTGCAGTATAGGAAAGACGGGATTTATATTATAAAGATCATCCACCAATTGACCAGAACAAATAAAACGTTTTTTTTCTTTGATAACTACTACTTTATTAAAATGAACTGAATATCCACTCTTTACTAAACTAGAAATTGAAACTAAATTCCTTCTAATAGAAGGTACACAAAGACAATTTCTTAATACTAAAATCCTATCTCTACCAAAACTAAGATGTAGATCTCCTACTGCAACTGCTGCTACTCTCGTAGCATTTCCCATATATAGATAAATCTCTCCATCACTGAGCTACCTGGTTCCCTGGAACCCCTGTAAAGAATTGCATACATGATCAGTGGCTCCCGTATCTACACACCAGGTACCGGTAGATCGGACCGCTAAACACGATTCAACAACTAGTAAATGAGATTTACCTTGATTGTTCTGTCTGGCGAGATAAGCTGGATATTACTTCTTCCAGTATCCTAGCTGCTTGTGTTAGCGTATAAGGACAATATTATAATTTTGATATTTCTCAAATTAATATAAATATGTGTTGGAGAGATACGGTCATGAGGAAACAAGTAGCTACTTCATTTGTTAGGTCTAATGCTCAGTTAGGAGATATTCTTACTAAGGCTTTAAATAAGGGTCCTTTCAATGATTTTTGTAACAAGCTGGGCATGGTTGATATCTATGCTCCAGCTTGAGGTGGAGTGTTAGCGTATAAGGATAATATTGTAATTTTGATATTTCTCATATTAATATAAATATGTGTTGGCTCTAACCATGGTGGTTAAGCCTTCACTTTCTTTTTCTTATCTCTTAACAGCTTGCAAACAAAACATTTACCTTTAGGCATTCCCGGTTGTCCTCTTGGCCTTTGGATTGGCGGAGGACCCGCGGCCTTCTTTTGAGCCTTTTTCATTTTATTCTTGCCTTTTGGCTTTGAAGCAGAACCTTACTCAAACACAAGAGCACTCCCTGACTTTCTGTTGAGACCCTCAACTGCCTGGAGTACTTTAATCAGCTCCGCCAAGGTATATTTAAATTTATTCATGTTGTAATTGAGGCATAATTGCTTATAAAACTCTGGCAGTGACTGGAGTACGATATCGACCTGGGTTTCCCTATCGATTTCAGCTCTAAGGATCTTTAGTTCATTAAGAAGAGATATCATCTTAAGAACATGATCCCTTACAGGCGTCCCCTCAGCCATAGTTGTGTTCATCAAGTCTTTCATGGCAACCTACCTAGCAGCACGACTTTGATCCTAGAACATCTCTCAGAGGCTCTCCATCATGTCATAAGCACTGGCCATTGACTGATGCTGATGTTGCAGAACATTCGACATGGATGCCAGAATGTAACACTGTGCCATCTCATCAGCCTTGACCCATTTCTTGTGAGCCTGGGTTTCCTCAGCGGTTGCCCCTCACCAGGTTGCTCAGGACATTCTTGAGTAAGCACAAACTTGTACTCTTCAGCAGTTAACACAATATCCAAATTTCTTTTCTAGTTTATATAGTTTGGTCCAGTAAGTTTGTTTTCTTTAAGTATAACAGCGAGTGGGTTGAAAGAAACTACTTAAAAGCCTGAGAATCACATAATATAAATAATTACGTTTGGGCAAAAAATTACTATGGATTCAAGTTGAAAATATTGGTTCCATCTACCATGTTTGAAAAGAATCCGCCAGCAACCTGATACACCACGAATAGTATGACCCGATGGGAAGCCATATACTATCCATCAATTTTTCAGATAGGCAATTGCTTTTTAATTTTACTATCCAGGCGATGCACCTTGCCTAGTAAAATTAAACTGCTGACTTGCTTTGGTTCTATACATAACAACAGTGACTTAGATGGAGAGGATATTACTATTTATAGCTAAGTGTATACCATCACTTAATTCTAGGTCAAGAGTTCCGTGACGAACACCTCTGATGGAGAGGTGACCCACACTAACAATCACCCAAATAGTCTTTTAAAGAAGTTTGTACCGATGATTCCATGATCAACTGCATCCGAAGGGGAGAATGACACTAGAGCCATCACACAAAATTAATCATATCATCTGCAAACCAGTGATGGAGACCATGAGATTTATACTTGATAAATTCTCTCTCCCACTTAGAATTTTAAAAAATTTGAGGGTTATAATTTTTTAGAAAACCTTTTAATTTAATTAATAAAAAATAATGGAATACTTGGCAAGGGTTAATTCATCCTTACTTGTCAAACGCACATGTGTAGATAATAAAATTATTCTATTCTCATAATTTTAGAAAATAAGTACTTATGTTTTCAAATATGGAATTAGTTTTATTTCTAAATATACATGTAGTTGTCTATCATTTTAAATTAATATAAATTAAACATGCAGCTAGAAATCTGAAATAGGTCTAGGAATAATTATCCATGTTGTCCCATTCATTTAAACATGAAACAATAATAAAAATTCAATCACACATGAATAAGGAAACCACAATAAAATAGGAATCCCACTATTGTGGTCAAGCTGCTAGGATTTAGAGCATAAGCACTCATAATAGTCTTCAATCACACATGAATAAGGAATCCCACAATAAATCAGAAACTGTTTCCAGATTGTTTCTGAAACTGCTTGTAAACTGTCTTCAAGAACTGTCCACGGATTTACTTGAGATATATTACATAAATCCTATGCCTCCATGAAGGAGTTCACATGCTATTTCTTTGCAGTAAATTAACCACACATCAATCAAGCGTGAGATCCAATATACATAATTCCTATGCCTCCATAAAGGAGTTCACATGCTATATTAAAATAGCAAAATTAACCATGGTTAGAACCATCATGGGATCTAATCACACAAAATCAGTGACCATAAAAGTGGAATAAGAACGCTGCAAAACAAGGGTTAGCACAGTTCTACGTTCTATCCATCCATCAAAACACGCATAAGTTTTGTTTTATTAGACAACAAGATTGCGTCCAACCCATACACAGAATCAACGTTGCTCTAATACCACTATTAGGAAAATGCGTTCCCAGAATCCATTGACAGCACGTATAAATTAGTACAACAAAAATTACGTGAAAACTACAATAACCCTACAAGGGCGGAAATAGGGTTACCTTAAACTACTAAAACGGATTGCTGTAGTAGACGAATCGAGAACACGGGCTCGATAACAGTTCACGATCTTCTACCGTATTCCTTTGCTGCCAGAATATCGAACTGAGTGTGGGCTCCTTCGAAATCCTTAATGTTTTTGCTCTCTCTTTTTACGCTTTCTTTTCTATTCCGAGTTATGATACTCTTGATGGAAAAAACGCAAACTGAGGAGAGAGCCAAAGAAGCATATATATAGGCTACGATAGGGACCATACGAAGTCAATAAGGAATAGGCTTCCTTATGGAATTAGGAAACCCTAATTTGAATTGAATCAGATTCCTATTTTCATAAATTATAATTCATACCACTAAAGAATTATAATTGCACTCCTACCCTTATCTCAAAATATATTTTGAGCTCCATGTTATTAAATGCTTATTATCTCCCCATGTTAAGATTATAGATATCCATTAATTAAATATAATTACTAACAATCATATTTAATTAATCTCTTAAAATTCCTTGAGATCCTCCGCTTAACTTATCTAATATGTCGGATACAAAATCCACCTGCAGGGTTTGACATAATCAAAACTTATAAGCTTTCTCAAGGGGATATCATCAATCCCAATATTGAGACATGGATTCCATCGTTAATTAATATCCACCACACAATTAATATTGTCACCCAATCCAATGAGATATTGACCCATTTAAGGATCTCACCCTTTTAGGGATCAAAGTGTAAATATCAAATGTACGTGTCTATAAATTAACTTAGGATTTAGAGCATAAGCACTCATAATAGTCATGAGGTATTAATTATCTTATAAGCCAGTATAAAGATAATTACCCCAAGTTGGTCCTGTTCAATACACAAAGTGTACCAGCATGGTGAGTTGAAATTATTCCGTTTCCCGCAATCAAGATAAACCTACTACAACACTATGTTGCAGTCCTACCGATGGTGTGTCCATTCCATCTAAGACTGTAAACCAAAATCTTACATTTTACAAGATCCGATGGTCTGATCTTCCATGTGTAAGCCGAACTCTACACACCAAACCACCTACTATGTAGAATGAAAGACACACATGCATAATATCAAATAAACAATATAATACAAAAATTGCCCACACAGATTCTCATAAAAGTAGATTAACTGATTTTATTAAATGAATAATAAATCAACTACATAAAGCATGTCTTTTAGTATATATCCCTAACATTAATCTTGTATGAGATTGTTTTGAATACTGTGGTGAGAATGTGAGTGGCTAGTTGCATAAAAAAGTTGGTAGTATAGAGATGCCACAGAAATAGTTTCAAAACATAATTTTGGACCCAAACGGGAGTTAGTCGAAAACTTTTATAATTCTTAGTTTTCACTCGTGAAGTAATAATATGGACGTGTGCAACGTTTCAAGGATTGATTAGAAGTTTTAAGAACTCGTGGGGAGGTAAGCACAATTTTTGAAAGTGTTGCCTATATATTGTGGTGGCCAATATATTTTCACAATATCTTGCAAAATCAAAAGAAGGGTTTTGGGGATTTTGGGAGCTTAAAGCTTGCAGACGCAAATCGACGACTTTTCGATCGTTAGTTTTTCTCTAAATTTCGTATTTGAACTCCCCAAGGTAAGGGCTATATTTTGATAGTCTTTAGTCCACGTTTGGCTAAGTTTTTATAAATATCTAAATCTTAAATTTTGGGAAAAATGCGTGTAAACTTGTAGGTTTTGCGTAGGATCGGAGATACGATGTTTATTGGGCTTCTAGTCGTTCCCTCAAAGTTCTATGATGATAGCTCGAGATATGAATTTCTAGCCTATGTTATATAGGTAGGAAAGGTTCATGTTCTGATTTTTTATGACAAAATTGTGATCTGGGCAAAATTCATGCATTCGTAATAGGCCCGTTAATTATGCATGCGCTTAAATGTGAAAATCCTGCCTATTTTTACGCAAGCACGTTGAATTGATTATGTGTGTCAAAGGGGAGACTTATACAATTTCATGCCAGAGTAAGCTTCTCGATGTTTGAGAATTTAGTAGCGACTGTTACTGTGCATGGTTTAAGACTTGAACTTGCCATGGCACTTGAGGATGCAACGGTTGTAGACTTGGACTAGCTGTGGGCATCGCGGTTTAAGACTTGGACTTGCCGCTACCGGGTGAATGCGTGTTTTTCTCCCTAGAGACTATTTGATGTGATATATGAGATTAAAGCATGATTTATCATATATGCATATGTTAGAAATTGTGCACTCAGCATATAGCTGAGTAGTGGAGATTTATTCCATTGCAGGTGAACGAAAGAAAGGAAAGAAGAGGTGAGAAGAGTGAGGCCGATGGGAATGTAGGGGATCCTATTGTATATGTTTTTGCTTTCTTTCCAAATCGTTGTAATAGTGAGCTTTTCGACTAGCTAGAACCATGCATTTGACTTAGAAGGTTTAGTATGGTTTTTGATGTTGTAATAGGTATTAAAACTCTTTTGGTCATGTTGTAATGAATCCGAACTCATGGATTCATGTTTTTAATGCTTGACTTGTCAAATTCGGAGTTTAAAGGAATGTGGATAGAGTTCTGTGAATCGCGTAAAACAAGCTTTAGCTTGCTCCGTTATTGCTTCTTTTCATGGATTAGTAAGACTAAACTTTATTTTGGAAACCTTGTTGTAGTTTATGAAGTTTGGAATAAGTATGCATGTTTGGAGTGGTGTAAGAAGTGAAGGTTGAATTGGATCCTTAGCAAAATTCTGCTGCTAGAAGGAATTCTGCTAATTCGACCGGTCGAAGGGAGTCGTTCGACCAATCGAAATACCCCCTGCATGTTTTCCTTTTATACCCCTTCCGGAAATTATTAAAATGTTTTGATCGGTTCATAGGGTGCCTTTGGGAAACTTTTAATAAAATTTCATCTGATTCGAAATATAATTACGTTTTCAATTTTATACGAATTTTACAACTCGGAAGGTATTGTTTTCAAAAGTTTTAAATACTCAAGGTTGTTTTAAAGTTCTTTTTCGCTGTGCATAGTTATTTAATGATTGGATGAGCCTTGGTGGCGTGCCACATATCCTATATCCACCCGTACCGGGATGGGTCATGACAACATTCACCCTACTTAGAACATGGAATGGAGTGAATTTTTTGTTTCTAAAAAAAAAAATTACATGGACTTTTTAATTTAAGTTTGTCTATTTTTTTTAGTAGATTGAAGTGTAAAATCATTTTAAAAGTAAGCTTATCTTAAGATTCTAATTGATACATTATATTACCATTATAGTAAGTATTTGTTAGCTGTACAATGATCCAAACATTGAAGATTGAGGTTATTTCCATTCAATTTGGAATATATTTTGAAGTTAGGCAGTAATTTTGCTTTTGTGTTATTAGTACCGAGGGTAAGATATTTTGGCAATCACAAATATTTCGGTAACCTAAATTATGACAAAAACACAATGGCATGAACCCAACGTTTGCAATTTGAAGTTTTAAACAGTAAAGAAAAAACAAATTGTAAGAAATGGAAAGAACTGAAAAAAAAAAACATATCCAGAGTGATGTAACGGATAATTAAGAGAGAAAAAAAGTTAAAGTTTTTTAAAGGACAACAAACCTGGATTGTCCAGTTCTTTAATTAAGAAGGCAATTTAGACACTTAAACCATGACGATAGTGAATAGGGGTGGGTTTGAACAATTTACAGTATATGGGGAGACTTTTGGGTTTTTGTTCGATTTGAAGAAGTTGCAATCTATTGATGATGAGAGTTGGAACATGATAGTTATGATGTTGATGGAAGAGATTTATTTTTCAGAATTAAAATTCTGGAGAACAATTTTACAAAAAGAAATGAAGAAGCCAATTGAATTCCTTTTTTTCAGAATTAAAAAGAAATGACTATCGTTAGCTCCAGCAGTTTGCTTTTTTTTTTTTTTCTTCAGAAAGTACGCTTTATACCACCAAATGCTGTATTTACAGCTGTCTTTTACTCCAAATTCACTGAAATTACCTAGGTATTTTTGTCTATATAAGAAGAGGTATCTTCATTGGAAAAGGGGGGTCAAGAAGAGACAGAAAAGAATATTGGGGGAATTTGAGAGGAATTTAGGAGAACTTTTGAGAGAAGAACATTTGGGTAGAAGAGAGAACATTGGGAGAAGAACTTGAAAGAGGAGCTTGGAAGATCTTCAAAATATAGAAGTTTGAGGATAGTTTTGGAGGTGATCCTCTAATCTTAGTTTAGTTTTCTTTCTTTTAAGCCTCTAATCTTCAAACTACTTGATTTTCTTGATTAGGTTTTAGAGTTTTTGTTAGTTTGAAAGTCTTTGCTTCCTAGTTCTTTTGTTCTTCTTTTATTATTTTTTTTTCTCATTAGTATTCCCCTCTTGAGATTCTTGGAGATCTTCTTTATCTCACTTGAATCTCATGAGTTTGATCTTTTAGTCTTATGTAAGCTTATGCTTCACATGGGAGTGAAAGTTGATCATCATTTTATATAAGAACAAGTAGATGAATCCAAACTTCTATCATGGTTTGGGTTCTCTAGCTTTGAGTTTTCATGGAATCTCTTTTATATTCCTTGAAAATCATGAGTATTAGTCATGTTTTGACCTCCAATGACCCTCAATGGAAAGGATAATTAGGTTTAGGATAAGCCAATACTTATGGCTTTGTTGATAGATGTAACAAAAGGGTGATAAGCTCAATAGTGGAGCAGTGAGTTTACAAAATGTTTTTTATCATAGATTTTTAATTAAATATCTAACTGTTGGAATTAAGTGAAATCACTTGGACAGTGTTGATAACACAAAGTTCTACCACTGCAATTTTTGTTTTAAGGAGATTTCATGTTTAAAGTGGTTTGGTCATGAGTTTTGTGAGACAACCATATTCTGTCCAGAGTTTCAGAACAGAAAATCAGTTTCAAAATGAGTAAATCAGAACCTTAATCAAGCATTCTTGGCTCCAAATAATTTTTTACAAGAAGTTTAATGTGTTAATAAGATCTCCTAAAATGATTGTAGTCTTTCTGAAATTTTTTACTATTTTTAAAAAATCGTACCAAATCTCTGGACAAAAATATGTAAATCTCTGAGTGATGTCTGGTTTTGTCCGTTTCCCAGAGATACAACCGTTGAAACTTTGATTTTCTTTTTGGGTTAAAAATTAGACTCACAGAGGAATCTTGTGTCCAATATTCACCGGCATCAAACCAATGGGAAGCATGCTTTTTATTTCTTTGAAGTTCTGGTCTGCTCTCTGTAATTTTCAGAATTTTATGACAGATTTGATCTACTTTGTAAATAATGGTCCAAATGACTTTTCTATGATCTAGGGCTCAAACCATGTTTTGATAATGATCAATTAAGCTTAAATTCAAAGTTTAAGTGATCTAAATCTTTGAGTATTTCATAATTTATTCTTGTTCATGTACATATTCATCCATGTGGCTTGTTCAGCTTGTAATTAGGACTTGTTTGCATTAGATTTAATTACATTTGATAGATTTAAGTTAGAAGTCTAGGATTGTTATTTAAGATCCAACTTTATATCTTGTATATCATGTGGACTAAGCCTTTGTTTTGTAGCGCTATTAAGGTATGATTTCTTGAACTCCTCTTTAGTTTATTTTAATTTCTTGATTTTATCGATTTTTCAACTTAATGCGCTACATCTTAGAATTAGGTTTTGCCTTATGTGTATATGTGATTAGAGACCTTTTCTTAGGATCTTTCTATTCGTATGCAGTGCACATTTAATATTCGTGGCATGGATCCCGGGTAAGTTCTATAGTTCCCTATTTGCATATCATATTGCTTGCTACTTGAATTATGTGATTTTTGAATGATATTTTATCACTTGCAATCTTACACCCTTTAGACATGCTTTTGTAATCTATATTTATACATATGCATTAGTTGAGGACATGCTTAGATTATTAATTCGATTAAAAGGATGTTAAGTAGAGGCCTATCGCAAGATAGGATGAGAGGGGGTGTTTTAGTCCGACGGGCTCCTTCCCCTCTCATTCCATCATCCCCGGACCTAGAAAATCTTTGGTTTCTCAAAAGATCAGTTTGCTTTAAAATGGTTTCTTAATTTCCCTTTTAAAAATTAAGTGGCGACTCATTGTTTTTTGTTTTAAATTGAAAAAGATTTTGAAAGAAAAGCTGTGGGTAAGAAAAATGCGATATCCACAATCTGGTGACTCTGCTGGTGATCGAATCCAGAATCTCTGGTTTTATAGACCAGGAATTCCTGATTTTGAGTTCTCTCGAGTATTAGACTTGAAAACATCCCTTTAATAGAATTAATCAATCCTTATGTGCCTATTGCATTTCACTTGCATGTCAGCCAGTCGATTGCACGGAACAATGACCTTGGAGGCTAGGGGCAACCCGGTCGGTCAAGTTATCATGGGACTGTGTGATCACCCTCGATCTCGTACCATGAGTTGGTATATGAAGCATCCTATCGGATGTGTGTCAAGGGTCCCTTATTTGACCAAAACCCAGCCTTTGCATGATAGCTTCTATAGAACCTTTCAATCTTAGGAAATCAATTCTTGCTTAGGTTATGTGCTAGGAAGTTTTGTATGCCCAGAAGGGATTACTTGAGATGATGACGATACTTGCTTGATGAAAGATGTTTAATCTTTTAATCACCTTTTAGCAATTTATTCTCATGTTCCACGACATTTGGAGAACATGCCGAACCTTGATTATAAGATTATACTTCTATATCATGTTAGCTAAGCATCATTGAAAAGTACGGTGACAATCCGATCGTGTGATCCTTCTACCCAAAAGTTTGAAAATTCACTTTTGAGAGCAAACAAGATTTTGATAAACCACCATTCATTATCCCAAAATGTTTTTCGGTCAAGCAAAGCTCCAAACTAACCTTTGTTAAGGCATATTTTCACTTGATCATCTTCAAAAGAAAAAGTTCGAAAATCTTTGGAATTATTTTGCGAGAAATGCTTTTTAGATAAATTTCAAAATAAAAATCCAATCATTTTTGTAGAAGAATGTTTAACATCCTCATTCTCAAAAGAATTCTCAAACATTGTTTTATCATCCAAGGAATACTTTCTAAATGATTTTCAAAAAATTTTAAAAATCCTTGAAGGGGTAATAAGGATTACAATGAAAGGAGAAATTAACACACTTGACATGGATGAGGATTTTATGTGCTTATGTGTCGTATATGTTAAGATTAGGATTTTCCTTTTCTTTGGCATATAGAGTGAGTAGGCACACACACACTTGCATTTCATCCGTGTACCATGTGTGCGGTGCATGCATCCAAATCGTTAGAGCATGTACATTTTGCACTCTCATCAATCAATATCATTGCATGCATGTAGAATACAAATTCACATCTTTTTTCCAGTCAAGATCAAAGTAATCCAATAGTTACTCAAAATTCTTTGCCTCCTGAAAATCAATTCTACATGCGAACCTTTTAGAAAGAGTGGTAAAACCAGATCCCCTAGTAAGGACACTTCTAATCTTCTTGGGTTCATCTTTCTTGGTTAGAGGAGAACATGGACCATGATATTGCGATTGATCCACTAATGGCCTTGCGAGCTTTAGAGGAGAAAGTGAGCAAACTACAAGTCGTTGTTGAGCAACAAGATTCAAGGGTGAAGCAATTGGAAAGGGTCATGCTTGAGTTCGTTCAATTATTGAAAGATCAAACGAGCCCTGATGAGAAAAAGATGAATCAGTTGGAGAAGAGAATAATGGATCGCTTAAAGAAGCACCACCATGCATGTCTTAACCCACCTGTGTACCAAGGCCCATATCCAATCCCAAGCCCAACCAATCACCAAAATCCATAGTCATACCCTGCCAATCTCCAAAACCCATTTCCAACCTCAAGTCCATATCCAGGTCCAATCCCCTCAAACCCAAAAGCCAACTCCGAATCAAATCAAAAATCAAGCCAAGCCCGCAAGCCGAGAATCTTTACCAACCTTGGCATGCCATTATCCATGGCCCCAAAAATGTGACATGTCTTTGTATTGTGCCTACCACCATACCCCTGGCCATACGACTAACTATTGCATGAAACTCCGTCGTGATATACAAGATCTCATTGAGCATAAAATCATATAGTATGACTAAAAATTAGTCTCAAAATAAAAGAGATTTGAAAGTATCAATTAGTCTCAAAATTTTGTAAGAGGCTCAATGGCTAAGTAGGCCTAAAACAATGCAAAGATGTCTTTGAGAAAAATAAAGAGTGTTTTGGAAGGCTAACATTGCTTTGTGAGTATGATAGAGTATGACTAAAACACGATGTATTATGAGAGTTGTAAAGAATGAATGGCTAGTGAAGAGGTGAAAAGAATCAACCGCCACAAAAAAAATAAAGGAGAAGTAGTTCATATTCTCATTATCTTGTTCAAAAGATAACACAAGGAATCTGTTTCAAAAAATTTGCCCAAAAGAGTTCTCTCATTGGACCCATATGGAAACATGGCTCGAAAAGACCACAAATTCTTGAAGCCTTATTCTTTCAAGACTTCCAGAGTCGATGAACTATGTTTTCACCTGATTCCCACTTGGGGATACGTAGGCAACCTGCTCGGTTGGGTCATCACCCCATCATCTCATGCTATCTTTCTTTCAGGCCTTGGCCGCACTACTTTGGACCTGATTCCCTCTCGGGGATAAGTAGGCGAACCTCCCAAGGTTCTCGGTCCATAACCATCCCTAAACTGTAAGCATCACCCTTTTGCGCCTTTGGACTAGGGGCAAACTTACGTTTACCTAAAGCCACATATATATCGCCAAACCAGAGGCAAACTTCCTTTGCCGAAAATCCCTTTTATCATAGAAGCAAGTCCCTAAGTCTCTTTCAAACTAGGGGCAAACTTGGTTTTCCAAAATCCCTCTATGCCAGAGGCAAGTTCTCAAGTAATTGAGTTTGTTTTGAAAGGATTGAAATAGGGTGCCTTTCATTCTATAAGCTAAAGCACTAATTTGAAGCACATTCTAGATGGGCAAAGAATTCGCTAAATTGAAAAGGGAAAGTTTTCAAAGTTTAGATTTATCAGCAAAGCACTACCATTTGTAAGATGATCAATAAATGAAAGGTGAGATGATACATTTTTCACAATGAAAGCACATTAATTCATGATAATATAGAGTTTGAGTCATTCGTCTTTGCGTAATTGCTTTGTCAAATCTGTCCTCCTTTGATGAGTCAATAATGGTCTCAAATGTGTGGGTTTAAGATGATGAATAAAGATTTGAAAAGTCTCCATGAGCATACTAAGAGCAATTCGAGCAGCGGCTTCGAACACCATCGCAATGTAATGCTAAAGTGGCAATATAAGAAGAGTCCAAGACTAGGGGCAAAGGTGATTTCCCTCTTTTGACAAGATCGATGTGTTTCTTCCGAAGGTCTGCAAATGAAGAAAATCATTCTTTCTATCAGCTCCGTCCAAATTCTATGAGTCTCAAGGCTCCCTAAATGTTGAAAAAGATCAACTCCTTGAGTCTGAGGACTCCCCATTTTTGTAAAATAAAATTCTTTGAGTCCGAGAACTCCCTATTTTTGTAAAATCAATTCTTTGAGTCGGAGGACTCCCCATTTTTGTAAAACCAATTCTTTGGGACTAAGGACTCCCCATCTTTGTAATACTAATTCTTTGAGTCCGTGTGACTCCGTTTATGTAAAATATGAATTTAATTGAATCCATGTGACTCAATTTATGTAGATCGTGAATTGGTTAAGTCCGTATGGCTCCATTTGTATAAAAAGTAAAGTTGTTGAGTCTGTGTGACTCCGCTTTATGTAAAAAGTAAATTTGTTCAGCTTGTGTGACTTTGTTTGAATAAAGAAATGAAATTTTGGAAAACATGAATTTTTGAATCCGCATAATTTCGTTGTGTGAAATATGAGCTTTGAGTTTGCGTGGCTCCGATTATATGAAAGAATGTTTTTTTAGTCTGCATGATGTAAAGTATGAATTCTTGAGTTTGTGTGGCTCCGTTAATAGAAATTATGAATTCTTGAGTCCAAGAGACACCCATCTTATAAAGTTCAAAATTCTTCAAGTCCGTGGGACTCCGTGTTTGTAAAAAATGAATTTTTGAGTTCATGTGACTCTGTGTTTGTAAAATGTGAATTTTTGAGTTCATGTGACTCTGTGTTTGTAAAATGTGATTTTTCGAGTTTATGTGACTCTGTCTTTGTAAAATGTGAATTTTTGAGTCCGTATGACTCCATGTTCGGGAAATCTGAATTTTCAAGATCATATGACTCCCAATTTGTAAATTGTGAATTCATTAAGCCAGTGTGACTCCCCTTTTGAAATGGAAATTATTTTGAGTCGAATCGACTCCAGACTTGGAAATGAGAATTGATTTGATTCGAATTTTTGACTCCGAATTTGGTAAAATTGAATTTGTTTGAGTCTGACTGACTCCTAATTTCAGAAAATGAATTAAGTCGAGTCTGATCAATTGAAAATTGAATTGAGTCTGGTTGACTCCCAATTTTGAGATACGATTTGAATTGGGTTTGATTGACTCCGGATTTTCAAATTTTGGAATAAGTCTGATCGACTCCTGATTTTTTGGAAATAAGAAAATTCTTTGAGTCTTATACGAATCCCAAATTTGTGAAATGGAAATTTTTTTGAGTCGAAACTACTCCAGACTTGGAAATGAGAATTGATTTGAGTAGAATTTTTGACTCCGAATTTGGTGAAATTGAATTTGTTTGAGTCTGACTGACTCCTGATTTCAAAAAATGAATTAAGTCAAGTCTGATCAATTGTAAATTGAATTGAGTTTGGTTGACTCCCGATTTTGAGATACGATTTAAATTGAGTTTGATTGACTCCGAATTTTCAAATTTTGGAATAAGTCTGATCGACTCCTAATTTTTTGGAAATAAGAAAATTCTTTGAGTCTTATCCGAATCCCAAATTTGTGAAATGGAAATGCTTTGAGTCTAATTCGACTCCCAATTTCGTGAAATAGAAATTCTTTGAGTCTGATTCGACTCCTGTTTTTAGAAAAATTGAAAATTCCTTGAGTCCGATTCGACTCCCAATTTTGTGAAATCGAAATTCTTTAAGTCTCAATTCGACTCCCGTTTTTAGAAAATTTGAAAGAGAATTTGAAAATTCCTTGAGTATGATTCGACTCCCAATTTTGTGAAATAGAAATTCTTTGAGTATAATTCGACTCCTATTTTTAGAAAAATTTGAAGGAGAGTTCAAAAATTCCTTGAGTCTGATTCGACTCCCAATTTTGTGAAACAGAAAATCTTTGAGTCTAATTGACTTCGAATTGTTGAGAAGTAGAAATGCGTTTGAGTAACACCGATTCCTGATTTTTTTAAAAAAAAGTGTTTGAGTCTAATTGAAATAGAAATTCGTTTGAGCCAAATTGACTCCCAACTCTCAACGCCTCAATGGCAGAATCATCAGTGTTAGTCCTCAATGGCAACCTTGCTTTAGTCCTCAATGACAGCATTATCGGTGTTAGTACTCAATGGAAACCTTGCATTAGTCCTCAATGGCAGTATCATCAGTGTTAGTCCTCAAAGGCAACCTTGCAATAGTCCTCAATGGCAGCATCATTTGTGTTAGTCCTCCAAGGCAATCTTTGTTAAGTCCTCAATGACAATCGCTGATCAATCAAGCATTCTCTGGTTAGGCGCAATCCCAGATTAACTGGGAGGCAATCCCTGATCAATCACTCAAAACTCTCTGGGCGACAATCCTTGAATCATATTGTCAATCAATTTTGGAGTATAAGGCGCGAAGCGCATCTTAGTCTTTCAAAAAGCGTGGTTCCTGATTCGACACTGGAGTATAAGGTGCGAAGCGCATCTCAGTCGATCAGATGATTCTTAGAAGACACCGGAGTATAAGGCGCGAAGCGCATCTCAGTCTTTCAAAAAGCGTGATTCTTGATTCGACACCGGAGAATAAGGCGCGAAGCGCATCTCAGTCGATCAGATGATTCTTGAAAGACACCGAAGTATAAGGCATGAAGTGCATCTCAGTCTTTCAAAAAGCATGGTTCTTGATTTGACACCGGAGTATTAGGCACAAAGCGCATCTTAGTTGATCAAATGGTTCTTGGAAGACATAGGAGTATAAGGCGCGAAGCGCATCTCAGTCTTTCAAAAAGCTTGGTTCTCGATTCGACACCGGAGTATAAGGTGCGAAGTGCATCTCAGTCGATCAGATGATTCTTAGAAGAAACCGAAGTATAAGGCACGAAGCGCATCTCAGTCTTTCAAAAAGCATGGTTCCTGATTCGACACCGGAGTATAAGGCGCGAAGCGCATCTCAGTTGATAAGATGATTCTTGGAAGACACCAGAGTATAAGGCGCGAAGTGCATCTCAATATTTCAAAAAGCGTGGTTCCTGATTCGACACCGGAGTATGAGGCGCAAAGCGCATCTCAGTCGATCACATGATTCTTGGAAGACACCAGGGCCTAAGTCGCGAAGCAACGCCCTGTCGATTGCGTTGAGAGAGAAAATCTGCGTTGACACCAGGGCCTAAGTCACGAAGCGCCGCCCGATCAATTGTGTTCGTCCCTTTGGCCGAGACTGCCAAGAATCTTGAAGAAGAATCAACCTGTGGATTATAGAAACTCCGAATTCTAAAGAATAACTCGTATTTAAGTTCAAGTAAATACGAGCATTAAGTAAGGCATGGATTGCATCAAGAAACGTCAGGATAGCACGGTTTCGAATCATATCATTTCTAGAGCATGAATTTGCATTGACAGCCGTCATTGTATGAGCACGTGC
This sequence comes from Hydrangea macrophylla, assembly GCA_033977485.1. Lineage (NCBI taxonomy): Eukaryota > Viridiplantae > Streptophyta > Magnoliopsida > Cornales > Hydrangeaceae > Hydrangea > Hydrangea macrophylla. Next base: position 41,383,490 of record CM066990.1, read on the forward strand.
ATCACGATAGGATAGGTGCATTCATGCGTATAATTATTTGCGCTTGTGTGTGTCTGACCTTTGCCCGAACTACGTATTGGTCTGATTCCTGAATGGATACTTAGGTAGCTCACCGTTAAGCATGACCAACATAGACCGTTTACGAAGCCATTTTTTCAATGCTTTTGTTTTTACCTAAATCCGACGGTTTGGTCAAAGGCTTGTCTTCACACAAGCTTTGACGTTCACTTATGGTTGGCGTTGCTCCACGAGCTCCGTCGAAGAGGGGCAAACTGTAGACACCCCAATTTTGACCAAACGTCGAATTTAAGAGAGTGTCATCTCCATGTCCGATGATGATAATGACCGAAAGATTTGAACAATTCCAAGCTCTTTAGAAAGTTCTCCAATCGCGATAAAATTTTCGCAGGAAAAGAGAAATACCGGGTGTTCAGGAAAATTCTGGTATAAGACATTATTTTCAGAAAAGTAAACTTTTTAGAAGAAAAAGAGGAAAAGAAAAGGTGAAAAAGTGGAAATTTGCTAAAATGTAGCACTCGGCAGTTTTAGCGACACTCTGTAAGTGCCGTGCGGCACTCACCAACTGCTGTTGTAGCACTCATCAACTGTCGCCAACATTTTCTGACTACCGTTTGCTTTTAAAGTCCGTATTTTATGGTACAATACGTATATGCATGCGGATAAAACAAAAAACTGATAAAGTAAGATTGACAAAAATGCGGCAATCAATAATTTTGCACGGCTCTCAGTAAGTGTCGCGCGGTAGTCATGGAATGCCACCGCGACTTTCACGGAGTGCCGTTCCGGCATTCTCTGAGTGCCACAGAAAATTTCCTGACTGTTGTTAGCTCCAGCAGTCTGCTTTTTTTCAGAAAGTACGCATTGTACCACCAAATGCTGTATTTACAGCTGTTTTTTTTACTCCGAATTCACTGAAATTACCTAGGTATTTTTGTCTATGTAAGAAGAGGTTATCTTCATTGGAAAAGGGGGGCCAAGAAGATAAAGAAAAGAATATTGGGAGAATTTGAGAAGAATTTAGGAGAACTTTTGAGAGAAGAATTTTTAGGTAGAAGAGAGAACATTGGGAGAAGAACTTGAAAGAGGAGCTTGGAAGATCTTCAAAATATAGAAGTTTGAGGATTGTTTTGGAGGTGATCCTCTAATCTTAGTTTAGTTTTCTTTCTTTTAAGCCTCTAATCTTCAAACTACTTGATTTTATTGATTAGGTTTTAGAGTTTTTGTTAGTTTGGAAGTCTTTGCAACCAAGTTCTTTTGTTCTTTTATTATTATTTTTTCTCATTAGTATTCCCCTCTTGAGATTCTTGGAGATCTTCTATATCTCACTTGAATCCCATGAGTTTTATCATTAGTCTTATGTAAGCTTATGCTTCACATGGGAGTTAAAGTTAATAATCATTTTATATAAGAACAAGTAGATGAATCCAAACTTCTATCATGGTTTGGGTTCTCTAGCTTTGAGTTTTCATGGAATCCCTATTTTATTCCTTGAAAACTCATGAGTATTAGTCATGTTTTGACCTCCAATGACCCTCAATGGAAAGGAGAATTAGGTTTAGGATAAGCCAATACTCATGGCTTTATTGATAGATGTAACAAAAGGGTGATAAGCCCAATAGTGGAGCAGTGAGTTTACAAACTGTTTTTGATCATATATTTTTAATTAAATATCTAACCATTGGAATTAAGTGAAATCACTTGGACAGTTTTGATAGCACAAAGTTCTACCATTAAAATTTTTGTTTTAAGGAGATTTCATGTTTAAAGTGGTTTGGTCATGAGTTTTGTGAGACAACCATATTCTATCCAGAGTTTCAAACAGAAAATCAGTTTCAAAATGAGTAAATCAGAACCTTAATCTTGCATTCTTGGCTTCAAATAATTTTTTATATGAAGTTTAATGTGTTAATAACATATCCTAAAAAGATTAGAGTCTTTCTGATTTTTTTTTACTATTTTTAAAAAATCGTACAAATCTCTGGACAGAGATTTGTAAATCTCTGAGTGATGTCTGATTTTTGTCCGTTTCCTAGAGATCTAACCGTTGAAACTTTGATTTTCTTTTTAGGTTAAAAGCTAGATTCACAGAGCATCTTGTGTCCAAAATTCACCGACATCAAACTATGGGAAGCATGCTCTTTATTTCTTTGAAGTTCTTGTCTGCTCTCTGTAATGTTCAGAATTTTATCACAGATTTGACCAACTTTGTAAATAATCGTCCAAATGACCTTTCTATGACCTAGGGCTCAAACCATGTTTTAATAATGATCAATTAAGCTTAAATTCAAAGTTTCATTGATCTAAATCACTGAGTATTTCATAGTTTATTCTTGTTCATGTACATATTCATCCATGTGGCTTGATGCTTGTAATTAGGACTTGTTTGCTTTAGATTTAATTACATTTGATAGATTTAAGCTAGAAGTCTAGGATTGTTATTTAAGATCCAACTTTATATCTTGTATATCGTGTGGACTAACCCTTTGTTTTGTAGCACTATTAAGGTATATGATTTCTTGAACTCCTCTTTAGTTTATTTGAATTTCTTGATTTTATCGATTTTTCAACTTAGTGCGCTACACCTTAGAATTAGGTTTTGCCTTATGTGTATATGTGATTAGAGACCTTTTCTTAGGATCTTTCTATTCGTATTCATTGCACGTTTAATATTCGCGGCATGGTTCCCAGGTAATTTCTATAGTTCCCTATTTGTATATCATATTGCTTGCTACTTGAATTATGTGGTTTTTGAATGATATTTTATCACTTGCAATCTTACACCCTTTAGACATGCTTTTGTAATATATATTTATACATATGCATTAGTTGAGGACATGCTTAGATTATTAATTCGATTAAAAGGATGTTAAGTAGAGGCCTATCGCAAGATAGGATGAGAGGGGGTGTTTTAGTCCGACGGGCTCCTTCCCCTCTCATTCCATCATCCCCGGACCTAGAAAATCTCTGGTTTCTTAGAAGATCAGTTTGCTTTTAAATGGTTTCTTAATTTCCCTTTTAAAAATTAAGTGGCGACTCATTGTTTTGTGTTTTAAATTGAAAAAGATTTTGAAAGAAAAGCTATAGGTAAGAAAAATGCGATATCCACAACTATTGATTTTGAAAAATTGTATTGAGTCTGACTGACCCTTGATTTTAGAATTTAAATAGAATCCAGTCTGACTGACCCCTATTTTAGAAATTGAACTGAATTGAATTAAATTTGAGAATTTGAATTGATTAGTGTCCAAATGACTCCGATTTTGAAAAGTTGAATTGATTGGAGTCTGATTGACTCCTGATTTTGAAAGAATTGAATTAGGTAAAGTTTGATTGATTGATTGATCTTGAAAATTAAATTGATTTGAGTCTAATTGACTCGTGATTTTGGAAAATTTGAATCCTGATTTTGAGAATCGAATTGATTTGAGTATGATTAACCTCTTATTTTGGAAGAGTCTAATTGACTCATGACTTTGATAATTTGAAATGAGTTGAGTCTGATTGACTACCGATTTTGAAGATTTAAGATTGAATTAAATTTGAATATGATAAACTCCTGGATTTTAGGAGTTTTGAATTGAATTAAGCCAATTTGACCAATTTTGAGAATGTAACAGATTTGCATTCTCGGTCCTCGCAACGGATTTGTGTTGACCTCGTTTTGGGAATATAACGGATTTATATTCTCGGTCCTCGCAGTAGATTTGCGTTGGCCCCGCTTTTAAGAGTATAACAGATTTATATTCTCGATCCTCGTAACAGATTTACGATGATCAAAATTTTGAGAATATAACAGATTTGCATTCTCGGTCCTCGCAACGGATTTGTGTTGACCTTGCTTTGGAAGTATAACGGATTTATATTCTCGATCCTCGTAATAGATTTACGATGATCAAAATTTTGAGAATGTGACAGATTTGCATTCTCGGTCCTCGCAACAAGTTTGCGTTGGCCCCGCTTTTGGGAGTATAACGGATTTATATTCTCGATCCTTGTAATAGATTTACGATGATCAAAATTTTGAGAATATAAAATATTTATATTCTCGATCCTCACAATAAATTTGCGTTGGCCTCGCTTTTTTGGGAACTTTACAGATTTTTATTCCCGGTTCTCGCAACAGATTTGCGTTGGTCCTGCTTTTTGGGAATATAACAAATTTATATTCTCAGTCCTCGCAACAGATTTGCGTCGGCCAAGCCTTCAAGAATTTCCCTCTGACTGCTGCATCATACCTCATGTAATAAAAACGTGTGGCATAGAGCAAACATATCTGATGAAGCCGAACGATTGCGGATTTTCAGAGCAAACCCACGTTGACACCGGGGTTTTAAGTCGCTAAGCGCCGCCCAGTCAATTGCAATCGTCTTTTGGCCGAAACGACCACGTATCTTGAAGAGAGTTGACATGGGCATCGAGTAGCATAAGGCATGAATTACATCTAAAAAACGTCGGGATTGAACGTTTTTCGAATCACATCATTTGTAGAGCATGTAGCCGCATCAGCAGTCATCTTGCATAAGCACGTGCATCACGACAGGATAGGTGCATTCATCCATATGGTTACTTGTGTTTGTATATGTTTATCCCTGGCTCGAATTACGTCTCGGTCTGATTCTTGAAAGGATACGTAGGCAGCTCATCGTTGAGCACGACCAACATGAACCATTTGCATAGCCGTTTTCGCAATGCATTTTGTTTTTACCTAAATTCGACAGTCTAGTCAAAGGCTTGTCTTCACGCAGGCTTTGACATTTACTCGTGACAAGCGTTGCTTTACAAGCTCTGTCTAAGAAGGACAAACTGTAGACACTCTGATTTTGACCAAAAGTTGAATTAAGGGGAGTAGTACCTCTAAGATCCGATGATGACAATGTCCCATTAATCTAGTACTTCCTAAGGAGATTCAAGCTCTCCCAAAAGCTCTTTCAATTCAAAACAAAAAGAAAAAAAAAAAGAGAAAAGGAAAAAAAAATCGAGGAAAACGGCACATGGCAGGGACTTCGGCAGTCACCGGTTGCCGCTGCGGCACTCTCTGGAGTGCCAGGCGGCATTCACGAATTTTACTGAGTGCCGCTAAAAAATGAAATATCAGAAAAGACGGTAGTCTGTGGAATCTTCCACGGCAGTCATTGAGTGCCATTCCGGCAATCAGTAAATTTCGCACAACAGACATTGAGTGCCGTAGTGGCAGTCATCGAGTGCCGCATTTTTGTAATCGATAGCTGTGAAATAACACATTCTGTACCTTTAAAAAGGACGTCCAGAATTAGGATTTTGCCCCTGAAATGGCTGGAATATCCCTCCAAAATCTACCTATATAAGGGAGGTGTATATCCTATTACAAGAGGACTTGGAATTTGGAATTTTAGAATCCCTAGGTTGATTTCTTCTTCAAGTTTTATCTAAATTAAGAAAAAGTAGTAGAGAGAGTTGAGAGGATTAAGAAGAAGGAGCTAGAAGAAGAGTTTGATTAGTCTTGGGAAGTCTTAGAGCAACCAAAGAGTTGAGGATAATTAGAGGTAAACTCGAGAATATTTAGTTTCACTACTCAAAGTTCAATCAATGTAGATTTTTAGGATCTTTAACACATTTTCAAAAGCTCTCTTCACACCTCATTTCATCACACACCACACATATTGTGATTGAACTTTCATTTCATTTTTTTGGATCAAAATATCTTAAGATTTAGAGTTTAAATAAACCTTGAAGTAGAACTTTGGTTTCCTTCCTTTTGATTATGATTATCTCTTAGGATTCATAAGACTTTCAATGTCTTATTTGAGTCTTTGTACTTAAAACCCTTAGTATTCTTATAAACTCATAATTTATGAGAGGATTAAGGTTGATATTAGTGTATTGAGCCAATGAGTTTAAACTTTTACCCATAGTTTGAACTCATTATCTTGAGGTTTTATGAAGTTTCCTCATACTTCATCAAAATCCATAAGTATAAGAGTCTTTAGTCTCCAATGACCATCAAATGGTAGGAGAAGTAGTTTGAGTTTAAGCCTATCCCCATAGTTTAGATTCTTTGTCTTGGAATTTTATGAAATTTCTTCATACTTCATTAAAATCCATGATTTTAAGTGTCTTTAGTCTCCAATGACCATCAAATGGTAGGAGAAGTAGTTTGGTTTAAGCCTAACTTCATTGTTTAGTAGTTGGGGTTAACAAACAAAGTTGAATTTGATGAATGGTGCAGTGAATTCAATGACCACTTTTGATCAAGGATTTTTAGTTAAACATCGAACCGTTGGAATTGAATGAAACCAACGGGAAAGTGTCTATAACTCAAAGTTCTACCATTGTAATTTATGTTTTAACAAGATTCCATGGTTAAAATGGTTTGGTCATGAGTTTTTGGGTAACAACAACAATCTGTCCAGAGTTTCAGAACAGCAACACCCTTTTGAAATGAGTAAATCAGAACCCCAATCAAGAATTAATGACCCCAAATAATTTTTCTATGAAGATTAATGTGTTAGGAAGGTACCCAAAAAGGCCAAAGTGTTTATGATTTGTTTACTATTTTTAGAAAATCGTACAAGAACTCTGGACAGAGAGTTATGAAGTTCTGAGTGATGTCTAGTGTTTGTTTAATTCCCAGAGATCACCGTTGAAACTTTGATTTTCTTTTTGGATTAAAAACTGGACTCATAGAGGCAAATGGTGTCTAAATATCATCAAGATCAAACCATGGGAACTATGGCTTTGATTTCTTTGAAGTTCTGATCTGCTCTAAGCAATTTTTAGAATCCCGTCACAAATTTGATCAAACTTGTAAATAATGGCTTAAATGATATTTTCATGAGTTAGGGCTCAAACCATGCTTTGATAGTGATTGTTTAGACTTGAATTCAAAGGTTAAATGATCAAAATTAATGTGTACTTCACAATTTACTCTTGTTCATGTACATATTCATCCATGTGGTTTGATGCTCATAATTAGGATTCGTTTGCTTTAGATTTAATTACATTTGATAAATTTAAGCTAGAAGCCTAGGATTATTATATAACTTCATATCGTGTGAATCATGTGGACTAACTTTTGTTTTGTCGCGCCAAAGAGGTATGATCTCTTGACTCTTCCTTAGTTTAATTATTCTTTAATTTCATTGATTTTTCGACTTCATGTGCGATACATTGGAATTGAGATTCACCTTATGTGTATATATGACTAGGGACCTTTTTTTTTAGGAATTCTTTTTTTTTTTGTGTGTGCATTGCACGTTTAAATATTCACTGCTGGACCCCGGGTAAGTTCTCTAGTTCTTTATTTTGCATATCATATTGCTTGCTAAACGAACTACTTGGTTTTGAATGATATTTTGTCATTAGAAATTTTACACCATTTCGACATGCTTGTGTAATGTATATTTATATCTATGTATTAGTTGAGGGCATGCTTAGATTAATAGTTTGATTAACAGGATGTTAAGTAGAGGCCTATCGTGAGATAGGATGAGAGAGGGTGTTTTAGCCCCTCGGACTCCTTCCTCTCTCATTCCATAATCCCCGGACCTAGTTAATCTCTGGTTTCTAAAAGATCGGTTTGCTTTTAAATGGTTTCTTAATTTCCTTTTAAAAATTAAGTGGCGACTCGCTTTTGAAATTTGAATATGAAAAAAGGTTTTAAATAAAAGCTATGGGTAAGAGAAAAATTGTGATATCCACAACGGGTTACCTACGTTATCTATTGAAAGAGATTTGGTGAAGAAGATTGATTATACAACTCTAATTGGTGTTTTCGCAGCTAAAAATACACTAAGAGCAATATTTAAGTAATGTTAATGTCAGTTTTACTTATTAATATAAATTACTTGTAAATAAGTTTTCCTTCATAGTAATGTAAATTTTTTTCCACGAAAATTTATAGGCTAACTCTATTGTGAGAGCGGAAATGGCAAATGCTAGAGCAAAAAGTGTCGCTAAAAGTTTTAGCAACACTTTTTTTTTTGCAGCTAAAACTTTTAGTGACACTTTTTTGCTCTGGTATTAGCTATTGCTGCTCTGGCAATAACATTACCCAAAATTATATATAGATGGCCCCATTTTAGATGTTCGCTTAAGACCACCCAAAACTCAGGACCGACACTACTAAGAGGGTGGAAGAAGATACATTTATACACCTGAAAGGGATAGTTAGATGGTTACGAATGTTGACAATCTAGCAATGTCCATAGTTATATGTACTATGTAAGAACTAATCAAATGGCATGCATGGGCTGTTGGTTGTTGCCACCCAAATAATCAACATACAGATAAGAATAATATTGAACTCACTTTAATTATGTATATAAACTTAAAAACAGTTTTTAAAGAATAATACTGACATTAATTGTAGGAAAAACGCAAAATTATCATATAGCCTAATTCACAAAGCAAGGTGTTAATTAATAAATCATTTTTAAATTTCGTGTATCAATTATAGGAAAAACACAAAATTAAATGAACTAACTTTAGTTTTTAAATACTTGATAGTATGACAACTATATAAATTATGTTGGGTTTTTTCTTTTTCTTTTTTGTTATTACTATTTGTTCTAAGTACTATTTAATAAGACTACATCCTTTTTTAAATTGGGTCCTTTGATTTTACAAATGATGAACAAATTGTAAATATGATATTATATTGATCAAAAGTTGAAACACCAAACCGAGGTGAATACATTTTTGATCACCCATTTTTTGGTTCACCACTCCTCACCTTCCTCTCCCATTGGCTAATGTAATGGGATTCAGGATGTGTAAAGTACTGGATCCCACTGCATTAACCAATGAGAGAGAAGGGTGAGCAGTGGTGAACCAAAAAACGAGTGAGCAAAACTACACTCAATCGAGATGAGGACATTGCATGTTGTTATTTCAAATTTTTTTGGAGGATTCATAAATCCTTCAACTTCCCTGGACACAGAGAAAAAATATGATAGAATAATAGAAAGAAAGCAAAATGAATACATGCAGCAAATAGAATTAACAACCAGAAAAACTACAACTAGGAATATTAATTGTAGCATTCCAGCAAAAATTTAAAATTTTAAAAAATCAGGGAGATACGTAGTGGGTTCATAATTTAAAAGTAAGATGGTTAACAATGTTCATAATACTATTTCAATCTCAACGTTGGATCTCAAATGTCTTCATAGTTTTTAAGAAACATGGATCAAATTGTGTAAAGTAGATATTCTTTCAACTATGAAAAAATAAGAGGGAATAAAGCAGTGAAGGTTTTTTTTTGGTTTTTAGTTGATCGAGTAGAAGCAGTGAAGGTTTTTGCTATGGTTGAAGTTAAAAGAATTAGCAGTACAATAATAAAAATGTGTAGAACTGGGTTGTACATGTGTGGTAAGAAACTGTGCAAATTGCATCTTAGTAAAAGTAAATAAACAAATTAAATCACAATGAAAAACAGTCCTTGAAAGAATGTGTGTGCAGTGTATACATAAGTAGGTAGGCAAGATACCTTAGGGCTAGTGTTTACCAAATCACAGAGGTAGATGCGGATAGGATTTGAATTTTAACTTTGGAGGAGGGACGAATCATAGATGTAGATGTAGATGGAGATAGTGTTTGCACCCAAAAACCGCCAAAGGTTTTTGAGCCCGACTAATGTGTTGAGATAGGCTTAGGGATTATCGGCCCGAAGCATGTCTAGGAGCGACGGGCCCAGAGATTGCAAAGACCCATCAGGCTTAGGGAGAGAACGTCACGCGATTCAGAAAGACAAGGCTGTTGTCCCAGTTTGGTAGAGCCCGATAGGTGAAATAGGTCATGTGCTGATCAATCGGGCACCGTCATTGAAATAAACGAATAATAGCAAGTGTGGGAGCCCGATCGGGAGGCCTAGCATGGATAATGCTCATCGAGCACCATACTAAAAGCGGGCACGACGATCGAACACCATGCTAAGAATAAACGGTAAAAGCTGATTGCTTGAGCTCGATTGATCAAGGAGCATTCGCAAGACTTTCATTGGGCATGGTAGTCAGAAAGCATGACAAGTGGAGGTTGCACGAGTCCGGTAAAGTTATAACTAGCCCGATGGTGAAAAGGAGAAGGCGGTTCCCCTCTTGGCTGTCATGGTGATGTCACCCTGAATTTGAGGATGCAGAGTCTGTTTGGGAAAGGGATCTAATCACGTCCAGCTAGATATGGAAGGCTAATCCCTAAAATATTGGGATTGGTTCAATCAGGTTTGGGATAAGGCAATAATTTGGGATTAGGAAGGTTTCTACAATCAATCATCTGCTTGGAGCGCAAGTTAAGGAAGTCAGTTAAGGAAGTCCTTACCTTATTAGAATTGTCCAAGGCCGCTATAAATATAGAAGCAAACTAGCCAGGCAAAGGACTCCGCGTCATCTCGACAAACCGCATTCAACAGCACTCATACAACATTCAAAGCATTCAAATCTTTGTGTTGTCGTTGTTTTGCATCTTTAGCAAATAGGTTTGTCCTTTTTGTTATTTTACTATTTTATTTCTTCTAAACAATCAAAGCCTATTCTGATTCTGTTCTTTGGTTGTATGTTTTATTTTCCAAACATTTAATAAGATATCTTCATATTACATTAATCGTTTGTGATTGTTTACTTAGTAAACTCTACACTAATTGGCTTGTGATGCTGCCATAGGATATTTGATGAGGGTACTTTCCTACTCATCACACACAATCACCTTTTAGAAGTCAAGTCTCCAAGCCTGGAGTATCACTCACTCAAGCAAAATTGGAAATTAGTTTGCACATACACTGAGCCCGTTTAGCTCTGGCACGCCCGCACAAAACTACATAGTAAACATTTTGGCATGCCCAGTGGGACCCCTAGTGTTAAGATATGCCTCCGAAGAAAAATGGGAAGAATGGACAGGACGATCCTGCCGTTGACCTAGCTACTGAAGAGAGTACCAGCCAATCCCCACACGATAGTTGTATGACTCTAGAGGCAATTTCAAAAGTCCTAAGAATGAACGTTGAACATATGAAGCGAGACTACAACACCTTGATAGGTTCAATGGGTAACTTCAAGGAGTTAATCGGCCAAACGACCGAAATATTTCGGGGTCACATTGACCTTGTCTCGTCCACTAGGACCATGCACGATAAGTTAGACGACTTGACCTCAGAGATCTCAAGCCTGTCAAAAATCCTCGCCGCCCTGGCGGAGAAGCTGACTCCAAAAAGCCCTAAAGAACATATCGGCTCTTCTGGATGGGCCGATAAAAAAAAGATCCTGTTTACATCATCCCGAATCTACGAGGGCTGAACGGGCTAAATAAGCAGCCCAACCCACAAGGAGGGGAATTGGGCAGCAGAGAGGTCATCGATCCCAATGGATCGGCGACACCAATTTTTGTTTAACCAGTCGGCCACATGGCCCCCCTGCCCATGCTGCTGGGGGGGTAAAGAACTAATGGTGTTTTTTGAAATCATTTGGCCAATAACAATCAACACCAAATACTACCTCCAATAGCATCGCCCGTGGTGGTAGCTCAACCCGTTATCCCACAACCTATCAACAGGGAGGAGTTGGTGGTGGCCATACACGAGGCGTATGACCCATTTATGATAAGAATAGAGAGGCCAAAATATAGACGATCATATCCTCCTGAGATCGATCAAGTTAATTTCCCTCAGGGGTACAAGTGACAAACTTCACTTTGTTCTCTGGGGAAAGCGAACAATCCTCCGTAGAACACATAGGCAGTTTTATTGTGCAATGCGGCCATGTGGGTAGCAGTGACCCGTTAAAACTAAGGCTATTTCCAAACTCGCTCACGGGCATGACATTCTTATGGTATGTCAATCTTCCAGCCAACTCTGTGCCAGATTGGCAGGGGATGGAAGAGTTATTCCATGGCCAATTCTATAGGACTGAGCTCAAAACATCGTTGGCGGATCTATCCAGGATGCTCCAACTAGTAGGAAAAATAGTGGAGACCTATATAGCCCGATTTAGGAAGGCTAAAATATAGGTGCAAGGCTAATCTGCCCAAAGAGAATACATTAAGATGGCTATGGGGGGATGTCCTTTGAACTTCGTAAGAGGTTTGAAGGGACAGACTTTTGTGATTTATTCAAGCTGGCCACGCGGGCCTCTCACTATGAGCGCATCCTCTTGGATGAACAGGAGAAGAAGAATTCATCCAAGGGTACCTACTATAAAGATCCGAATTACGAGTTTCATCTAGCATATTGTGACGTCAAAACAGAAAGTAATATGGCCGAGCTAATTTGCAAACGACCAATTGTCTGCAATGCCCTGAACAAGCCTATCAATAATAATGTTGCTGCAAAAAGATGGCGTTCGAGGCAGGCAAAAATAACACTTTTGACATCACAATGACCGATCAAATTTTTGATGCCCTTCTGGCTGATAAAATGATCAAGCTTAGTGAGGGTCATCAGATCCCTAAGGCCGATGACATAAAAAATAAAGAATATTGTATATGGTATAATTCTTGGAAATAATGTACTAATAACTGTGTAGTTTTCCATAATATGATACAGGAAAACATAAAAAAGGGAGTTTTCAAGTTTTCAGATAAAGCCATGGGAATCGACACGAATCCGCTTCCTCAGATTACCAGTGCCAACATGGTCGTGCCCGATTCGACCAAGCTAATAATGCCTAGACCTAAAGACCACTACAAAGCGAAGGGAAATAGATCGCTATTTCGACCACTGAAGGGTCAAAGGTGACGATTCACGAGCTCCAAAGGACGTATTAGAAGCGAAAGGAAAAAGAGCGCAGGGCCGAAGCTGAAATTGCCCGATCAACCACTGACAGCTTGATAGGTGACCTGCGACACCAACTTGAGCTGATAGAACAAGGCCTCTGCCCATGATGCAAGGCCGATGTCAAGAAGGAGGCCTTTAGCCCGAGCAAAAGGCCCAGAGAAAATGAGCAGAGAGAGCATAGCCCAAGAAGGCCGATGCATGAGAGACTGTCAATGCCTAAACCAACTCAGTATAAGCTCGAATGGCAACCAAAACCACTACCAGCTTTTCAAACCGACCCTAGAGTCTTAGGCCCGTCAGGAATAAGAAATCGCTAGGCATTTCCTAAATCGAATCTACCAGAAAGGGGCCCACCCTTGGATAGGCATCCAAGGATGGTTGTACCTCCAAAGGTGAATGAAGGAAAATGGTATCGGGCTGAACACCCTAAATTCCCAATCCAACCCAAGTACAAGAAGTCCTAGAAGAGGAGATATCAACACGCAAGACAGGTGTAGATACCCCATTTTGTCGGCTATCAGATTTAGGAGACCCATAGCTTGGTGGTTCACAATGATCGAAAAAGACTCAAAAAAGACTCCTGGAAGATGGTTCTATCTCTCGAAATGCTCACCAAAATACTTCTGAAAGCCCAAACACTCGCAGATTTGGATTGAAAGTTCTAGAAACATACTACGTGGTAAGAAAAGTAATAAAATAAGTTTCAAAGCAAATTTGGATAAAATCTTCAGCTCCCAGAGACCCCTGGAAGTCTCGAAAGTTCCCGAAAAGTCCCCGTTGACCGGTTTGACCCAAATTTGACCAGGTTTGACCAAGGTTTGATCGAAATCATCCAAATTCTCCAGAAAGTTCCGAGATCATACTAGATCATGTGAAAAGTATTAGAATGAGTTTTAAAAGAATTAAAATGGGATGAAAACGTCAGCTCTTGGGAGCTCCCAGAGTTTCCCAGAACTTCTTGGAGATCCCAGGTTTGATCGATTTGACCTAAAAGTTGACTTTGAAACCGGAGCGCTGTATCATTTTTCCAATATTTTTTTATGGATAATAGAGGTCAATAGCTTTCTAATGCTATATCGTACATAATTTTTAGATTTAAAACGAATTGATTGTGAATTTTCGAAAGTGAAAAAAATGATCAAATTGGCTTTTATAGCGTATATCGCAAAACTTTTCAAAGTGACCTGGCTCCAAAATATTGTTTATGGAATGTAGACTCCATTACCTTTCCAACAGTATATCACAAGCTCAATTTAGAGTTTGTATGCATTTTTTGTGAATTTTGGACAAAATAGGACCTTTTCGCGAATACCAGAACCTTTGGAGGCCAAGTGCCAAGTTCATAGTTGTAGAGAGAAAGAGAGATAGAGATAGATTTAGAAGAAGGAACGGGAGCTTCTCCCACTGATTTTCTATAAGAAAGTGTGTTTCAATCTTGTTTTATTCCATTACCTCTCTTATATTTCACATTCAAGTCCTCCCCAACCACCATTTTTGAGCAATCTTGAGTTAGGAAGCTACTTCCATGTCCAAATGTCAATATCTATGTGTGAAACACCAAGCTACAAGTCCAAAATCACATTGATTATCATCTATTGATTGTTATTATATACTTGTTTATATAAATGTTCATCTCTCCTTACCTCATTTCTTTTTTATTTTTCTTTGTTTACTTACTAGTCCATCATCATCTAGATGATGACATGAAGTTTGAGGTGAGTGAATCCTTATGGAGAGTAGCTCTTGAACTTAAAAACATGTTTGATAGATGATGATTTCAACTTCAATACATTCCTATGTATTCTTGAAGTTGTTTTCAAAATGAAAACAATGCTCTCTAACAATCTTGGAGGTTCTTGATATAAGTTCAATATTGATATTTCAAGTGGTCATAATCTCCATTTAAGTGCTGAAAGTATGCTCTCAAATACTCTATTTCAAAACCCCTCTTAAACCCCTCACTTTGATTTCAAAGAATAAAACCCTAATTCTTCCCAAAATCTTCAAAACAATGAGCAATCTGAGTTCAAAGATTTCTCTAGGGCCCAATACTCAAAGTATTAACATGAGAGCACTTGGAAAGCCTTCTTAACTCATTAGAGAACACCCACAATTTTTGTTTTGACTTGAAAACACTTGGAAGGGTTCCATTTTGACCCAAACATTCCTTCCATATATTCTGCATTTGCTGTCACAGCAGCTTGGTTGAATTTCAACTTGTTTTCTAGAAACCTTGTCCAAAAGGGGTGGTCACAACTCATTTTTCCCTTGAACTTCAGTGTCTTAGGGAACTCACTGTATAATGTAGGCCTCTAGATGTTTTGTTTTCATTTTATAAGATTTTTCAACATTTCAGTCGGCAGTACGGACTCTGTTTTTGAGTAACCTTTATTTTTTATATGATTTCTCTCAATCTGTAATAGTTATTGAAGATTGGCCTTTTGATTTGTGTTCTAGACACAATAAAGATGATCTCCATAAAAAATCATGAATTGGAAACATTCCTAACCCCACTTTTCAAATTTCACAAGATCAACTCACTGTTCTGTCCACTATTCACAGCAAGCATACTCTTATTTTCATTCTTTGATTTGATGCTTATATGACTTCTAAATTAGCTCATGTCTTAGGAAATAGTTCATACTACATTTTTACATATCCCATAATGACTTTCTTCATGCATTCATGCATATTTTAGACTTCCAAATCACTTTAGAAAGTCCATGTACACAAACACACTACAACCTTTGCACATTCTAGGACCATACATTGCATCCATGCAAGATTTGGGGCTTTTGTGACTCCTAATCTAAGAAGATTATAAGGAATGAAGTTGTTCATACGTTCATGCTTCCCCTCGATCTAATCATCCTTTCTCATCCGTCCTAGGGATTGAGAGGTCTTCTTTTCTCAAAGATTAACATGTATCATTCTAGCTTGCTAAGCATATATTTTGATCTCTTTGATTATCTATTTCAAGAAAAATTCATGTCCCCTTTAGATTAGGAAAACTTAATTACTTGATATGTCATTAGACCATTTTTTCTAGGTTTATGTCTGTGATCTTTCACTTTACATTGTGTGATATTTGGGGTTAGATCTTATGAATGATATCTTATCTTTCGATCTTCCATTTAAATATTCTTATGAGATGTAATATACCATCATAATATTAATTATCGAACCAAACATAGTATAAGATGATTATTTGGATGCTAATTGAGGCCCGTCGAGAGATGGGGCGAGTTGAGGGTGTTTTAGTCGCGACAAAGGCTCCTTCCTCTCTCGTACCAAAACCCCGAGTCAAGTTCTTTGGTTATGAAGGGCCAGTGCCCTTTATCCATTTGGGTGAGTCAAATTTGGTTTTTTGGTTACTTAAAGACCAAGTGGAGACTCTGTATCTGTTTTCAATAGTCCTTTCATTTCATTTATTCAAATCAATTTCAAACCAACTGAAAGAGTGGACGACGGAGGCCGCGTGTCCACAACAGGCTAAGTGAGAATGACAATACTGGGAGGATCGGGCTAACAGTTTCCCCAAGCCCCGTACACCCATTTTGCTAGATTCCCAGGGACATCCATAAGAAGGGGAGCCTATTTTTGACAAAAAAGCGGGGTATAGGAGTGATGCACGCCACAGAATGCCTGAACGAAATCTTTAGGCGAGAGTAGCTAAAGGAGGAGTATAAGCCCGAGACCGACGCAATGGACGTCGAGTCCAATGATGATTTTTTAGATTCGGACGCAAAGCTAATCCAATTCGAGACTATCCCCGTGAGTCTGTCGTCAAACATGGTGTTTACGTTGCCCATGTCCTTCATGGCAACGCCAGATCAACCAACAGCCATGGAGGGAGATGTGATAGAAGGCCTGACCAAAGAGTCAACCACGATAGAAGCCATATTCTGAAGTGGAGGAGAAATCGTCAAGCCAGAGGTTGTGGAAGCCACGAGTAAGAATGTGGATGCCACCGAGCAACAGTTCGATCGGCCCAAGATCACCATCTTAAGGCCGAAAGGGCAACAAACTGAAGGACAAAAAACATGAGGACCTATTAAGGTCGTCTTTGAAAAGCCAACCTATCAGATGTCCCAACATTTAAAGCCACTGTACGTAAAGGGACATATTGAGGGAATTTTGATAAATAGAATCCTCATTGATGGAGGATCTACTATTAATATTACGCCCCAGATCATGCTGAGAATTCTTCAAAAATTTGAGTCAGAGTTGATACCGATCGAGATGAATGTGCAGAGCTTCACAGGGACATCTTCAAGAACCAAGGGTATCCTACCGTTGGAGCTGACCGTTGGAAGCAAGATGGTGATGACTGCCTTATTGATCGTGGAAACATCAGCCGCCTATAATGCACTATTAGGCCGAGACTGGATACATCCCAATTATTGTATCCCCTCTACCCTCCACCAGCTATTGTTTTTTGGAGAGATGACGAGGTGGAGGTGTGGATATCGCAATTTTCTTCTTACCCACAGCTTTTCTTTCAAAGTTCCTTTAAATTCCAAATTCAAAACAAATGAGTCGCCACTTAATTTTTAAAAGGAAAATTAAGAAACCATTTTAAAAGCAACTGATCTTTTGGGAAACCAAAGATTAACTAGGTCCGGGGATTATGTAATGAGAAGAGAAGGAGCCCATTGGACTAAAACACCCCATTTCATCCTATCTCGCGATAGGCCTCTACTTAACATCCTTTTAATTGAATTATTAATCTAAGCATGCCCTCAACTAATACATAGATATACGTATACATTACACAAAGATGTCAAAATGGTGTAAAATTACCAATTTACAAAATATCATTCAAAAATCACGTAATTCAAGTAGCAAGCAACATGATGTGCAATAAAGAACAAGAGAACTTACCCGGGATCCAGCCGCGGATATTAAACGTGCAATGCATGCGATTAAATAAAACCTAGGAAAAGAGTCTCTAATCCACATATATACATGTAAGGCAAAATCTTAATTCTAAATGTGTCACGCATGAGGTTGAAAAATCGATAAAATCAATAAATTAAAATAAACTAAAGAGGGATTCAAGAAGTCATACCTTAATAGCGCTACAAAACAAAGGGTTAGTCCACATGATATACAAGATATGAAGTTAGAAATAGCAATCCTACATTTCTAACTTAAGTCTATCAAATGCAATTGAATCTAAAGCAAATAAATCCTAATTACAAGTGTCAAGTCATATTGATGAATATGTTCATAAAAAAGAATAAATTATGAAATACCCAATCATTTAGATTACTTAAACTTTGAATTCAAGCTTAATTAATCATTATTGAAACATGGTTTGACCCTTAACTCATGAAAATATCATCTAAGCCATTATTCATAAGATTGGTTAAAACTATTGCAGAATTCTGAAAATTGCTGAGAGCAGATCATAACTTAAAAAAAATAACAAGCATGGTTCCCGTGGTTTGATCTTGATGTATTTTGGACACAAGATGCCTCTGTGTGTCTAGTTTTTAACCCAAAAAAGAAATCAAAGTTTCAACGGTTGGATCTCCAGGAATTGGACAAAAACCAGACATCACTCAGCATTTTACAACCTTCTGTCCAGAGTTCTTGCACGATTTTCTAAAAATAGCAAAAAGATCAGAAATGCTTTGTTCTTTTTAGGGTGACTTCCTAACACATTAATCTACTTAGAAAAAATTAGTTTGGGTCACGAACACTTTATTAAGGTTCTGATTTACTTATTTCAAAAGAATGTTACTGTGCTGAAACTCTGGACAGATTGTAGTGACTTTACAAAACTCATAACCAAACCACTTTAGACATGAAATCTCCTTAAAACAAAAATTACAATGGTAGAACTTTGAGTTATTGACACTTTTCCGTTGGTTTCACTTGATTCCAACGGTTAGATTTCGAACTAAAAATCCTTGATCAAAACCGGTTTATGAACCCACCGTTTCATTGTCAAGTTCAACTTTCATTTGTTAATTCCAACTATTAAACCAAGAAGTTGGACTTTAAACTAAGCCACTTTCTCCTACCATTTGATGGTCATTGGAGGCTAAAGACCTTTATATTTGTAGATTTCAAATGAAGTATGAATAGACTTCATGAAATCTCAAGATAGTGAATCTAAACCATGGAGATGGGATTAGACTCAAAACTACTTTCTCCTACCATTTGATGGTCATTGGAGATGAAGACATGACTAATACTCATGAGCCGTAAGCAAACATAGCTAAATACTCATAGGTTTCCAAGGAATATGAAAGGGGATTCCATGAAACCTTAAGTTAAAGAATCCCAAACCATGGTGGAGGTTTAGATCCATTTACTTGCTCTTATATGAAGGATGATCAACCTTGACTCTCATGGGGAGCACAAGCTCACATGGGATCAAGGGATTCAACTCATGAGATTCAAGTGAAGTATGGAAGACTTCCAAGAATCTCAAGAGAGAAGTATAAACAAAGAAAAAGAAAAGAAGGAATTAAAGTTTGTAAGTTCCTTAATAGAACTTCTAAAAAGATTAATCAAAAGACCAAGTAGTTTTAAGATTAGGAGTTCAAAAGAATGAAGAAAACAAAAAATATCTTGTAGTTAGAGGATCACCTCCAAACTATCCTCAAAGCTTTTCTCCTTTTGAAGATCTTCCAAGCTCTTCTCTCTAGTTTTTTTTTAAAACTGTCTCTCAAATATATGTTAGTGTAATGGTGGCTACTTCTTCTCTATCCTCCCAAGGAAGATCCTCCTTCTTTTATAGACAAAATTACCAAGTATTCTCAGTGAATTCGGAGTAAAGGACAGGTGTAAATGTCTCATTTGGTGGTACAATACGTACTTCCTGAAAATAGACAGACTGCTACAGAAGGCGGCAGTTAAAAGAATTTGCGGCAGTTAATGGATGCCGCCGCGGCACTCCGTGACAACCGCAACGGCAGTCAGTGACTGCCGCGCGGCATCCAGTGAGAGCCGTTTTAAAATACTGATTGCCGCGTTTTAGTCAAAATTGCTTTTCCATTTTTTTTTGGTTTTATCCGCATACATGTACGTATTGTACCACAAAATACAGACTGTTAAAGCAAACGGCAGTCAGAAATTGTCAGCGACACTCAGTGAGTACTGTTCCGGCATTCTGTGAATGTGGAGTGCCGCAAAAATTGCCGTGTGCCGATTTCCGTTAAACTTCCCCTTTTCGGTCTTTTCTTTTCTCCTTTTTTCTTCTAAAAACTTATTTTCGGGGATCTTTGCAAAACGTGATGTTTTCACTCCTGAATTCTCCTAAATACCCGGTATATCTTTTTCTGTGAAAATTTTATCGCGTTTGGAGAACTTTCTGAAGAGCTTGGAACACTTTAAATCTTTCGATCCTTATCATCATCGGATATGGAGGTGACTCTCTCCTTAATTCGACGTTTGGTCAAAATTGGGGTGTCTACAGTTTTTCCTTCTTCGACAGATCTTGTGGAGCAACGCGTTTCATAAGCGAATGTCGAAGCCTGTGTGAAGACAAGCCTTTGACCAAACTGTCGGATTTAGGTAAAAAGAAAATGCGTTGCAAAAAGAGAACATGCGCACGGCAATGGTTCACGCTGGTCATGCTCGATGATGAGCTGCCTACGTATCCATTCAGGAATCAGACCAAGACGTAGTTCGGGTCAAGGGTCAAACACACACAAGCGTAAATAGTCATACGGATGAATGCACATATCTTATCGTGATGCACATGCTCAAGCAATCTCGTGCTCCATATAATGTCTCAGCAATATATTATTCTTTCTTAGTATAAAAAATGCACCCTATGCCATTCTACTTATGATGTCATTCTATTCTGGAAAAGTCACGACCGTCATAGATGCGCTTCCTATGCTTAATTCCCCGACATTCTTTAAGAGTCTTTTAATCGACTAGAATGCGCTTCGCGCCTTATACCTTGGTGTCGAATTAGAAAGTACACTTTCCGAAAGACTGAGATGCGCTTTGCGTCTTATACTCCGGTGTCTTTTGAGGGTCATCTGATCGACTGAAATGTGCTTTGCGTCTTATACTCCGGTGCCGAATTAGGAAATATGCTGAAAGACTGAGATGCACTTTGCGTCTTATACTCCGGTGTCTTTTGAGGGTCATCTGATCGACTGAGATGCGCTTTGCGTCTTAGACTCCGGTGCCGAATCAGGAAATGTGCTGAAAGACTGAGATGCAATTTGCGTCTTATACTCCGGTGTCTTTTAAGGGTCATCTGATCGACTGAGATGCGCTTTGCGTCTTAGACTCCGGTGCCGAATAAGGAAATGTGCTGAAAAACTGAGATGCGCTTTGCATCTTATACTCCGGTGTCTTTTGAGGGTCATCTGATCGACTGAGATGCGCTTTGCGTCTTAAACTCCGGTGCCGAATCAGGAAATGTGCTGTAAGACTGAGATGCGCTTTGCGTCTTATACTCCGGTGTCTTTTGAGGGTCATCTGATCGACTGAGATGCGATTTGCGTCTTAGACTCCAGTGCCGAATCAGGAAATGTGCTGAAA
Source organism: Hydrangea macrophylla (assembly GCA_033977485.1). Taxonomy (NCBI): domain Eukaryota; kingdom Viridiplantae; phylum Streptophyta; class Magnoliopsida; order Cornales; family Hydrangeaceae; genus Hydrangea; species Hydrangea macrophylla. Next base: position 41,404,767 of record CM066990.1, read on the forward strand.
GACTGAGATGCGCTTTGCGTCTTATACTCCAGTGTCTTTTGAGGATCATCTGATCGACTGAGATGCGGTTTGCATCTTAGACTTCGGTGCCGAGTGAGTTTCCTCTAAAAAATCCGCAGCCCTTCGGCCCCGTCGAACATATTTGCTCTGAATTCGGGGTCAACCAAACTCAAATTCATTTCAAAATTGGGAGTCAATCAGACTTTCTTTTCAATTTTCAAAATTTGGAGTCGAACAGACTCAAATTCATTTTATTTTTCAAAACCTAGAGTCGGACAGAATCAAATTCACTTTATTTTTCAATACCTAGAGTCGGGCAGACTTAACTTAATTTAATTCAAAATTTGGAGTCAATCAGACTCGAATCAGTTCAATCCCAAAAATCCGGAGTCCTTCAGACTTAATTTGATTTTCTAAAATTGAGAGTCCATTTGACCCAACAAATTCTCTTCTTAGTCAAACAAATTTCATTCCATTTACTTCCAAAAATTCGGAGTCTAGTACATCAGACTCAAATTATTTCAAATTTCTAAATCGGGAGTCCGATGGACTTAAATTATTTCAAATATCTAAAGTCGGGGGTCCTATGGACTCAAATCCACTTCAATTTCCAAAATCGAGAATCAGTTAGACTCAATTTAATTCAATTTTCCAAAATTGGTAGTCAATCGAGCTTAATTTTTTTTCAAATTTTGATAAGGAGTCAGCTAGACTCAAATAAACTCAATTTCACCAAGTCCGGAGTCGATTCAACTTAATTCGAGTTAAAATTCAAATGCTAAATCAAGAGTCAATCAGACTTGATTCAATTCCTATTTCGCAAAATCGGACAAAACCACGAGTCAATCGGACTCAAAGAAATTCAAATTCACAAAACTGGACTTAAAGAATTTCGATTTCACAAAAGAATTTTTTTACAAAATTGGGAGTCAATCGAACTCAAAGAATTTCTATTTCACAAGATTGGGAGTTAACCAGACTCAAAAGAATTTCTAATTTCCAAAAACATGAGTCATTCAGTACTCAAAAGAATTTCTAATTTCCAAAAACATAAGCTAATCAGACTCAAAAGAATTTCTAATTTCCAAAAACATAAGCCAATCAGACTCAAAAAAATTTCTAATTCCAAATCATGAGTCAACCAGACTCAAAAGAGTTTCTAATTTCCAAAAACATAAGCCAATCAGACTCAAAAGAATTCTCAATTCCAAATCATGAGTCAATCATCAAAAGAATTTCTAATTTCAAAATCGAAGTCAGACAGACTCAAAATAATTTCAAATTTCTAGAACAGAAGTCAATTGGACTCGAATCGGACTCTATTTCACAACACTGAGAGTTAATCAAACTCAGATCTAAAATTGGGAGTTGATCAGACTTAAAGAATTTTAATTCCCAAAATTGAGAGTCAAATTAGACTCAATTTAATTCAATTTCTAAGCTCGGGTGCTGAGTTAGACTTTCATGAATCGGGAGTCAGTCAGACTTAAATGATTTTAATTTCCGCAATCGGGAGCCAATCAGATTCAACTTAATTTAACATTAAAATCTGGCGATAGTTAGATCCATTTTATCCCAAACTTTCAAAAGTTTGGAGTTGGTTAGACTCAAAGAATTTAATTCCAATAAAATTCAAAGTTAAGCAGACTCACAAATTCAAAGGGAGTCACGTGGACTCAGAAATTCATATACAGAGTCATGCGGACTCAAAATTTCATATTTCAGTAAGACAGAGTCATGCAGACTCAAAATTTTATATCTTTATTCGAACAAAGTCACACGGACTCAACAAATTCACTTTTTACACCAACGGAGTCATACAGACCCAATAAAATTTACTTTTATACAAATGGAGCCATATGGAGTTAACAAATTCACGTTCTACATAAATAGAGTCACATGGACTCAATCAAATTCAAGGAATTGGTTTTACGAAAATAGGGAGTCCCCGGACTCAAAGAATTGATTTTACAAAAATGGGGAATCCTCAGACTCAAGGACTTGATTTTTTTTTTCAAGATTTAGGGAGTCTTGAGACTCATAGAATTTGGACGGAGCTGATAGAAATAATGATTTTCTTCATTTGTGGACCTTCGGAAGAAACACTTCGATCTTGTCAAAAGAGGGAAATCACCTTTGCCCCTAGTCTTGGACTCTTCTTATATTGCCACTTTAGCATTATGTTGTGATGGTGTTCGTAGCCTCTACTCGAATTGCTCTTAGGATGCTTATGGAGACTTTTCAAATCTTTATTCATCGTCTTAGACCCACACATTTGAGACCATTATTGACTCATCAAAGGAGGACATACTTGACAAAGCAATTATGCAAGACGACTGACTCAAACTCTATATTATCATGATTTAATGTGCTTTCATTGTGAATAATGTATCATCTTACCTTTCATTTATTCATCGTCTTACAAATGGTATTGCTTTGCTGATAAATCTAAACTTTGAAAACTTCCTCTTTTCGATTTAGCGAATTCTTTGCCCTATCTAGAATGTGCTTCAAATTAGTGCTTTAGCTTATAGAATGAAAGGCACTCTATTTCAATCCTTTCAAAACAAACTCAATTACTTGAGAACTTGCCAAAGTTTGCCCCTAGTTTGAAAGAGACTTAGGGGCTTGCTTCTATGATAAAAGGGATTTTTGGCAAAGGAAGTTTGCCCCTGGTTTGGCGATATATATGTGGCTTCAGGCAAACGTAAGTTTGCCCCTAGTCTGAAGGAAGGAAACCAAAGGCGCAAAAGGGTGCTGCTTAGTTTAGGGATGGCTATGGACCGAGAACCTTGGGAGGTTCGTCTACTTATCCCCGAGCGGGAATCAGGTCCAAAGTAGTTCGGCCAAGGCCTAAAAGAATGATAGCATGAGATGATGGGGTGATGACAGAACCAGATAGGTTGCCTAGTATCAGGTCAAGCGTAGTTCAAGTACTCTGGAGGTCTTGAAAGAATTAGGCTTCAAGAATTGATGGGCTTTTCGAGCCATGTTGCCTTTTGGGTCTAGGGAGTGCATGTCACTTGTGGTAGCCCTTGTGTAGCATGATGAACTACTTTTTCCTTTATTTTATTCTCTTTCCTCTTTTCTTTTCTTTTCTTTTCTTTTCTTCTCTTTTATTTGACGGTTGATTCTTTAACCTTTTCACTAGCCAGTTAATCTTTACAACTCTCATCATGTTTTATTCATACTCTTTCATATTCACAAAGTAATATCAGCCCTTCAAATCTTTATTTGTTTTTTTTTTTTTTTCAGAGATATCTCTTTATTGTTTTTAGGTTCACTTAGTGTTTGAGCCTCTCACAAAAATTTTGAAGCTGATAAGTCCCTCTTTTCATTTCCAATATTTTTTTTTTGTTTAGAACAACACAAAGCCTTGAGATAGTTCATGTGCCAATGATCTACTTTGAAGTGCTCAAGAATTCTCAATCTTATCTATTCTCTGCCTTTTCTTTTCTCTTTCCTTTCTTTTCTCTACCTTACTATCTCTTATTCTTTCCATGATTTTGACTGGCTAGGATTAGGATTTTTGAGATCAACACGCATCTTATTTGTGCTCTAACTTTTGCCTAGGCGCCCTTCCCGGTTTTCATCCTAGTGAGCTCTTTCTTCTTTTTCTTTTTTTTTTTCTTCTTTTTTTGTGCTCTAATCTTTTGCCTAGGTGCCCTTCCTCCTAGCGAGCTCTTTCTTCTTTTTCTTTTCTTTTTTTTTTTTCTTCTTTTTTGTGCTCTAATCTTTTGCCTAGGCGCCTTTTCGGGTTTTCATCCTAGAGAGCTCTTTCTTTTTTTCTTTTTCTTTTTCATTTTCTTTTATTATTTTTTTGGAAGAAGAAGTTCATTTAAAATGTCTGGCCACTGATGTTGTCAGAATCAAGATATAAAAAGTGTACTTTACTTTTCTAAGGATTTATAGTAGTGAAAGCAAAGGTCGAACCCACAGAGATTGAATTACTATGACTCTTAATTTTAAAACCTAAATCTAATTAATTATAAAAACGAGATTTTGATTTTGAATTTAATTAAACTAAGAACAATAAAATAGATCTAAATTATGAAAGCGATTTAAAAGTGTTTTTTGTAAATATGTTTAAAGGAACCTATGATTGCAAATCCACCACTAGCTTCATAATAGGAATATTCTTGCATTCAATTAGATTATTAAGTTGGATGATATTGGGAAATTGTAGCAACAAGCCCAATTCCTCCATCAAGAAAATAACTATGGTTCAAGCACCAACATAATCCATCTTCGATTAGCACGAATTATCCCACACTAAACTAGGGTTGTGACATAATCCGTCTAACCTAGGCATGGACTATTCGGATACTTGATAGCACAATTCAATAAAGCACCATTACATATAAATAACCTATATAAGCACAGCAAACATAGATCATTGAGCACATCACAATCAAAATAGATCTAAGACAAGAATAGATTTTGAAAGTAATGATTTAATCAATAGAAGTACGATTTATTTATAAAAATCCTCGGAACATGTAACTGTCATCCATACATAATAAAACTAAAATAAAAACATAAAATACACCCTAATACTTGGCTAGGATTTCATTGAAACCCTAGATCTAGAGTTTAGTTGTCCATAGAAGCGGTAGATGGCAAGTAGTTGATGGAGGAGGCCATGGAAATCCTTGGTCTTCTTCTTCTTCTCCTTGCTTTCCTCCCTTCAATGGTTGAAAGTGTGTATATATGGTTGTATGTAGGATGTGTCTCTTAATGACCAACCCTTTAATTGAAGTAAAATAGGGTATATATAGATTTACAACAAGTTTTGGAAGCTTTTTTAACCCGAATTGCACTAAAACTGCTATATTTTGCAATCTGTACGTAATTAGGCAGTTTCGTTCGCGTAGGAATCATCAGTATACTGAAATACGCAAGTTCCATTTTTACACATGTCGCGCGCGCGGGCCGCGCGAGCGCGATATTGGGACCTCGCGCGAGCGATTTCTGGGATTTCGCGCGAGCGGGTCGCGCGCGCGATGTGGATTTTTCAGCTTCTTTTTGCTTGCTTTTTCACCCTGTTTAGCCTGGTTTACTTGATTTCTTCCAAAACCTATCAGAAAATAGAAAACGAAGTAAAAATATACAAAAACAGGATAAAAAAGTACTAACAAACGCACGTTAAGGCATAAAAATAAGATTTGTTCTCTCCCGATCACACCCCCAAACCTACATTTTGCTAGTCCTCGAGCAAAACTAAAACAAAAAACTACTAATAAAATAAAAACCTACTCCATTTTCGCATGGATCACGATTGCATTTAGCGTATGCAACAAGCCTTTTATACCTCTAGGTGTCCCTAGTCGGACGAGTGAAGTCTCGTGAGGGTTCTCGTCAACAAGTCACCCACAACCATCTTTATTAACTTATAAATTTAAAAACTTTTATTAAAAACGAAAAACAACATTCAATACTCCTTATTATAAAACAATGATTCGAACTAGAATAACGAACAAGAAGAAACGGAATCAAACGTCCACCTAAGTCATGAAAAGCAATCCTAAGCACATGAAACATATAAATCAATAGAGTTTCTCATAAAATTGCACGTGTGTGATATGATAGTCAAATGAACACGCGCATGTCATGAACTTGGAATATAACTCGGATGACCATCTAACTATGTCTCGACTACGAATCTCATAATGTTAATTACACTCTCAAATGAAACACACAGAAACATGTGTAATTTATCTAATATATGGGAGCAAAGGAAATATGCTTTCAAAATGAGAAATGCTCACATATGACTTTAAAAGGACGCATGACACGAAAGAATTGTAGTCTCGTGGATAGGATGCCAACAATCAAGAAAAATTAATCGTTACCATATTTTAATCCCCCTCCCATCGTTTACATATCCAAACCATGTTTCCTAGGATCAAATAGGACTTTTCAAAGGTTGTAATGTGGCTCAGGTAATGAAAAAGAACAGAAAGATTCATTAGGTAGTTTTCAGAATGGCATTATAAGGCATGTTCGATTTCTTTCATTCTCTCTTCTCTTCATTCCTTTCAATTTTTTTTATATTTCTTTCCACATTTTTTTTCATAATTTCTCATTTTTTTTTTCCTTTCTTTTCTATTCTTTTCCTCCTCGTTGCTTGTCGGATGATTATTCATTGATTTCTAAGCAACTACCCCAATAGCATCTTATCTTCTTCTTCCCAATCAACACATCGCTTTATCAACACTAAAAGGTGACGAATCGTTCAGTGGTGAACTCTAAGTTGGTCAAGTTGGAGCAAAAACAGGATAATGGTAATTAAAGAAAAAGGCATTTTTAGGCTCAAAAGGGCAAACTAAGGAAATTCTTTTCATTTATCGGTCAGTAACAAACAAAGAAGGCCTAAAATCATTTCCTAGGGTGATATAGTTCTTTAACGTTTACAATGTAAGATTATTTAGCATGGTAGCAAATATTTTAACTTGACTCTCAACCAAAACAAGAATAATGAGACTAAACAACAAGTAGATGCGCTATTTCAATGAAATTCGACAAACACAATGTATTTATAACCCTCTAAAACGAAAAGATAGGCTCAAAAGCTCACTGGGTTTCGTCTCCACCTTGTGTTATCTAGAAATCCGAATCATATTATAGTTCACATCAGACATGTATTCAAGTGACTACGTGCAGTGCATAAGTTTGTGTGCAAATCTATGATATAAAACTACGATTCGAACGATACATGACCTAAAACGTTATATCATGACTTTAGCAACTATTTAATCATATCTTTTTTTGTTTACCATTCTATAACAATCATCGTTACATAACAAGAAGCATCAAATTTATATTGCAAAAACATAGGTAATCATCGTTTATTTAAGCACAAGTATCGAAAAAATTTTAAATTTTTTTAAAAATTGCAGTATAATGTGCATGCGTGTGCATACCCCAAACCTAAACCTTTCGTTGTCCCCAATGAAACAATAAAACGAAAGAAAGGAGAGTACGTAAAGAAGGAACGATAATACCTCGATCTTGACAAGCATAGAACAGGTGAACATAAGGGAATATGGCAATACAGTTCAATGTTACCTGGTACTTCTTGACAAAAAATGAACAAAGACAATAATAAAAGCAGCTAAAAAAACTATAACTAAACTAAACTAAATAAACTATAAGACTGAACAAAACTATGAAAACAGAAAAATAATAAACTAGAAAAGAAAATAAAACATAACTATAAACAGGAAAACAAGACATGACTTGATCTAAAAGTACCTAAGAAACAGAAACATAAAAGTAAAAACTATGTGAACAGGTGGAGAGAAGGATATAGAAAACAAAAGAAAAAAATCAGGACAATAGGGAAATCGCGCGAGCGGTCCGCGCGAGCGGCCGTCGCGCGCGCGAATTCCAAAATTTATTTATTTATTTATTTAGTATTATTTTTTTTAATAAATAAATCTCGCGCGAGCGAGACTACCTCGCGCCCGCGAGATCAGGCGCGAGGAGAAGCTGAGACATCATAAAAAGAAAAACAAAGAAAAACACCTAAGGGGCAAACTCGCGCGAGCAGGCCGCGCGAGCGACGTCTCGCGCGAGCGGACCGCTCTTGCGAGATGGATATTTCTCATTTTTCTTTTATTTTTTTGTATATAACTTCAAAGTAAATTAACTCCAACCCCCAATCCTGTCCAAAAAACTCAAAAACTGACTAAAACGACCCAAAAACACAAAAAAATAAGATAAACAGACGAATTAAAGCTTTGGTTGCCTCCCAAGAAGCGCTAACTTTTACGTCTTTAGCTAGACCATTCTAGCTCAAGACTCAAGGAGGCCGTAAATCGGAGTTTGTACCCTTTAGGGCATTAGGGAGATGTCGGTGGAAAGCAGAAACAAGGTCGCTATGCATTAATTCATTCGACGAATCTCCCTTATCATGTTCAATTCGATTTCTAACCTTTCGAGTGAATTCATCGTTAGGGTCCAGGTTATTTAAATTCATCCGCTCATTATTCACTATATTATTCCCCTCATTCATATGTAGTGCATTAGTAGGTTCAATTTGTCGTATAACCTCACTACCCTCCATACATAGATAATCGTCTTTGGGAGGTTGATCAACAACATTAAACACGTTTAATTTCAAATTCAAGTTCTCGAATGACACTTTCATCACCCCCGTTCGACAATTGACACGCGCATTAGCGGTGGCTAAGAATGGACGACTAAGAATAATAGGGGTGCGCTTTCTAGCATCTAGGATAGGTTCAGTGTCAAGGACCATAAAATCTACAGGATAAAAATATTGATCAACTTTAACTAAGATGTCCTCGATGATTCCTCTAGGTACTTTGACGGAACGATCCGCTAATTGAATAGTAGCGGCCGTAGGCTTAAGTTTACCTAGTCCTAGTTGTTTGTAGACGTGGTAGAGTAAAAGATTAACACTAGCTCCTAAGTCAAGGAGAGCCCTTTGAATGACCGTGTCACCTATGACACCTGAAATAGTTGGTGTACCAGGATCCTTATACTTTGGAGGTGAGTGTTGAAAAATAGAACTTACTTTTTCCGTGAGGTAGACCTTTTTCGGAGTATGACTACGCAATTTGCGCTTTTACGTGCAAAGGTCTTTAAGACATTTAGCGTAAGCGTGAATTTGTTTAATAGCATCGAGGAATGGAATATTAATTTTCACTTGTTTAAATACCTCGAGTATATCTTCAGCTTTTGACGTTTTCTTTGACAAATGTGACGGTCCATCAACGTTAGGTGGAAAAGGTAACTTTGGAACATAGTTGGTTGGGACCGCTTCTTTATCTTTCTTATTCCTATTCGTTTCCTCACCCTCCTTCTTCGAGTTATTATTTATAATTTTCTCACTCGTATCCGGAATTTCAACAACTTCCTCGTCTCTAGTAGTCGTCCTAGTCGAAACAGCGTTCACGCTCTCACTCGACCCCCCTTTTTCATATTGTCCCTTAGGGTTTTGAACAGTTTGTGCAGGCAACTTCCCCTCATTTCTACGACTCACTGCAGTAGCTATTTGTCCTATTTGGGACTCAAGCTTCGCAATGGATTGTGTATGCGAGTGCACTATTTGTGCTTGTGCTTGGACTTGAGTTTCTATGTTTTTAAGGGATGCCAACACCGTAGCCTCAAAAGCGTTATCCCTTTGAGGGTTAGGATTAGGAGGTGGGTGTTGGTATTGACTTTGTTGATATTGGGGTCGATAAGTATTAGGAAAATTGTTCGACATAGGATTATAGTTATTTCGTGAGAATTGTTGCATAAAATTAACGTGTTGCTCAACAAATTCTGGATATTGAGATGCAGAAGAACATGCAAAGATATTATGTGACGGTTCAGAACATAATGCACATACTTCTGAAGAAGGTGGATTGGACCTATTCCCCATCCTCATAAGTTGGTCAAGTTTTCTATTTAATTCTTGTATTTCAATTGATTGACTTGACTCAAACTTTACCTCTCGCTTAGGTCGAAGGTATCCCTCAGAACGTACCGACACAGCCTGATGCATCGAATTCTCACTCAACGTTTCAAATATTTTCCAGGCCTCGTCGGCGCTTTTGTGTAGGAAGGTACCCGCACAAACGGCATCGACGGTAGTACGGACAGAGGGAATAAGTCTCTCGTAGAAAACCTGTACCAACTGCCACTTAGGAACCTGATGATGTGGACACGAGCGTAACAATTCTTGAAATTTTTCCCACGTGTCGTAAAGTGTTTCCCCATCTTGCATCACAAAATTAGTTATAGATTTTCTTATCTGATTAGTACTTGTGATTGGGAAAAACTTTTGTAAAAATGCGTTGTGTAAGGCTTTCCAAGTTTTAATCGTGTTTGGCTCAAGTGATTGAAGCCAATACTTCCCTTTATCCTTTAAAGAGAATGGGAAGTGACGCAGTTTTAATTCATCATCAGTGAAATGTTGGATTTTTAAAGTAGAGCATATATCCTGAAAATCTCCTAAGTGTTGATATGGATCTTCATTTAGACGGCCATGGAAAGATGGTAGTAGCGAGAAGGTAGACGACTTTATCTCAAAGTGAGATGCCGTCGCCTCCGGTAATTCGATACCAGCCTGTGGCGTGTAAGTCGTAGGAATAAAATAATCTTTAAGCGGAGGAGGTGGAGGTATATTAGGGTTATTTCCGTTATTTACGTTGTTTTCGCCGTCGGCCATTGGAATAGGTTTTATGTTAATAAATCGAGTTTTCCTTAACCTTTTAAGGGTACTTTGAATTTCAGCCTGAAATAACGACGACGGTTTCGGATCGATAGAAAATAATTCAGATTTACTTGAACGCGTACCAAACATAAACTAAAAAGAAAAGAATCTAAAATAAAGACTGACTAAAATAAAAACAAAAAATAATCACGCAAGTAAGACAACAAACAAGCACACAGTACTACTATGATGCATGAATATTATCCTGTAATGCAATGACCGCGTGAAGCCTAGTGCCACGGGTTTCCTAGCTAATGCAGTGCAATTCACCCTAAACTAATGCAAATAGTGCGTCACAGCGCCCTGACTTATAGTGGTTTAAAGCGAGTTTCACAAGAAGCTATTTACTTGAATTTTATTTTTTTTATTATATTTTTTTTTTCGCGTAAGCTCCTTTGATGTGCTAAGCTATTCCTCCCGGAAACGTTAGGATTTGATGACTCGAGAAACTAAAAAATAAAAAGAAAAGTTAGTGACTCAAAATAAAACGAAAAATGAGAAAAAGAAAACCTAATCTAATATTTACGAATTAGCTAAACTAAGATTCTAAAACTAAAGGTAGTAATGCAATCCCCGGCAACGGCGGCAAAAATTGATGTTGTCAGAATCAAGATATAAAAAGTGTACTTTACATTTCTAAGGATTTGTAGTAGTGAAAGCAAAGGTCGAACCCACAGAGATTGAATTACTACGACTCTTAATTTTAAAACCTAAATCTAATTAATTATAAAAATGAGATTTTGATTTTGAATTTAATTAAACTAAGAACAATAAAATAGATCTAAATTATGAAAGCGATTTAAAAGTGTTTTTTGTAAATATGTTTAAAGGAACCTAGGATTGTAAATCCACCACTAGCTTCATAATAGGAATATTTATGCATTCAATTAGATTATTAAGTTGGATGATATTGGGGAATTGTAGCTACAAGCCCAATTCCTCCGTCAAGAAAATAACTATGGTTCAAGCACCAACATAATCCATCTTCAGTTAGCACAAATTATCCCACACTAAACTAGGGTTGTGACATAATCCGTCTAACCTAGGCATGGACTATTCGGATACTTGATAGCACAATTCAATAAATCACCATTACATGTAAATAACCTATATAAGCACAGCAAACATAGATCATTGAGCACATCACAGTCAAAATAGATTTAAGACAAGAATAGATTTTGAAAGTAATGATTTAATCAATAGAAGTACGATTTATTTATAAAAATTCTCGGAACATGTAACTGTCATCCATACATAATAAAACTAAAATAAAAACATAAAATACACCCTATTACTTGGCTAGGGTTTCATTGAAACCCTAGATCTAGAGTTTAGTTGTCCATAGAAGCGGTAGATGGCAAGTAGTTGATGGAGGAGGCCATGGAAATCCTTGATCTTCTTCTTCTTCTCCTTGCTTTCCTCCCTTCAATGGCTGAAAGTGTGTATTTATGGTTGTATGTAGGATGTGTCTCTTAATGACCAACCCTTTAATTGAAGTAAAATAGGGTATATATAGATTTACAACAAGTTTTGGAAGCTTTTTTAACCCGAATTGCACTAAAACTGCTACATTTTGCAATCTGTACGTAATTAGGCAGTTTCGTTCGCGTGGAAATCATCAGTATACTGAAATACGCAAGTTCCACTTTTACACATGTCACGCGTGCGGGCTGCGCGAGCGCGATATTGGGACCTCGCGCGAGCGATTTCTGGGATTTCGCGCGAGCGGGTCGCGCGCGCGCGATGTGGATTTTTTAGCTACTTTTTGCTTGCTTTTTTACCCTGTTTAGCCTGGTTTACTTGATTTCTTCCAAAACCTGTCAAAAAATAGAAAACGAAGTAAAAATATACAAAAATAGGATAAAAAAGTACTAACAAACGCACATTAAGGCATATAAATAGGATTTGTTCTCTCCCGATCAGCTACCATCAAGGACCAAGTTTATGACTTTAGAGTGGTTGGGCTCATCTTTTAGGTTTGGTATTTGAGAAAAGGGGATGGTGAGCAAGCTTCAAGTTCCAAGTTCATATTTTCAAGATTGAGCAAGAGCATCTTTAAATTCTTAAAGTAAAGCTAATCAATTCTCTACTTCTCCATGGTTTGGGCACAAAATTTGCTTTGATCATTTGGGGATTCTTTTCAATGCAAAGATTTATTAAAAAAGTATTTTCCATAATCGTTTGAAAAAGTGACTTTTTCTTCTCCCTTTTTTTTGGTCTTAATGATCCATACATTCACGACTTAGCACACTGAATCAAGAAAAATGAGGTTTTATTCAACTAGTAGGGATGGAGGATTACATCACTCGACTCGATAAACTCGACAAAGACTTGCAAACAGACTTGATAACAGAATGACCAGAAGACTCGACTGGACTTGACATTTGACTCCAACCTAACATAACTCGACTACCAGACTTGACTTGGTCTCAATTGGAGTGTCACAGATAATTTTCAATTTATTGGGTCTTCAAGAGCATCCACATTTGATTCAGCAGTAGCATTTCCAAACACTATTACCTCACTGGTATCTTCCTCAGGTTCATCATTCCCCTTCTGTATCTTTGTAGGAACACCATCTGCCCTTATGGCCCATTTTTCAGTCGAATGGCCCTTCTCTGACTCATACCGAGTATTGTCAATGCCTTTTTCGATTCCGTTGATTGGGTCGGGGCCAGTTGCTTGTTGCGCACTTAGGTAGGCAACGAATCCCTTGAGAGTATGCAACGATGGTTGTGATTGAAAAGATTGTATGTCATGCCAGACGCCACTCGGTGGGTTCAGCAAAGGAGTGATGATTTTATGCTCAATGAGATCTTGGATATCATGGCGGAGTTTCATGCAATAGTTAGTCGTATGGCCAATGGTATGGTGGTAGGCACAGTACAAAGACAGGTCACATTTGCGGGGTAAGGGATTTGGTAGTGGCTTTGGGTCCAGGGGGTTGAGGTGACCATTCTTGACAAGGTGACCAAGGGCCATGGATAATGGCATGTCAAGGTTGGTGAAGATTCTCGACTTGCGGGTTTGGTTTGATTTTGAATTCAACTTTGAGCTTGAGTTAGTTTTTGGGTTGAGATGTGGACTTGGAATAGCTCTTTGGTTAGTTGGGATTGGGCCTGGATGTGGGCTTTGGTGAATGGTTGAGCTTGGGTATGGACTTTGGTGATAGGTTGGGTTTGGACATGGGCTTCGGTGCACATGTGGGCCCAGACATGCCTGTTGGTGCTTCTTTAAGCAATCCATTATTCTCTGATCCGTCTTTTCCTCATCAGGGCCCCTTTTGATCTTTCAATAATTGAATGAAGTCAAGCATGACCCCCTCGAATTGCTTTACCCTAGAATCTTGTTATTCAACAACGACTTGCAGTTTGCTCACTTTCTCCTCCAAAGCTCTGTGGGCCATTGGTGGGTCTGTCTCAACATGATGGTCCATGATCTCTTCTAATTAAGAGAGATAAACCCAAGAAGATTAGAAGTGTCCTTACTAGGGGATCTGGTTGTTCCACTCTTTCTAAAAAAAAACAGATAGGAAAAAAAGGTCCGCATGCAGAATTGAATAGTAAGGGATTTTTTAGGGACTTTGATCTTAATTGGGAAGAAGATGTTGTGAGTTTGTACGCTACACGTATGTAATGATATCGATTGGTGAGAGCGCAAAATGCACATGCTCTTATGATTTGATGCATGCACTGCACATATGGCACACGAATGGAATGCAAGTGTGTGTGTGCCTACTCTATATGCCAAAGCAAAGGAAAATTCTAATCCTAACAGGTAAACACATAAGCACATAAAATCATCACCCATGTCAAGTGCAATAATTTCTCCTTTCATTGTGATCCCCACTACCCTTTCAACGGTCGGGTATTTAAAATTTTCGAAATTCATTTGAAAAGCATTTCTTTAGAACGATGAGATCTTTCAAAAACAATTCTCAAGAATTTTGAATCTTTTATTTTACAAAAATGAGGATGTGAAAACATTTCTCAATGAAGATGATTGGATTGAAATTTTGCTTTAAAATTCATTTGAAGAGCATTTATTTTCAAAAACAATTCCCAAGATTTTGGATTTTTCCTTAGAAAATGATCATGTGAAAATGTACCTTAACAAAGGTAATTAATTTGGAGTTTTCATCAAAAGTGAACTCCAAAGATTCCCTTTTTTTTTTTTAAAGAGCAATTGAAAACTTTGGAATAAAGATTACAAAAATCCATTTGCTTTCAAAGATGGATTTAAAATTCTTTGGGTAGAAGGATCACATGATCGGATTATCACCGTACTTTTCATGAATTTGGATGCATACAAGGTCAATGATGCTTAGCTACATGATATAAGAAGTATAATCTTATAATCAAAGTTCGGCATGTTCTCCAAATATCGTGGAACATGAGGAGAAATTGCTAAAAGGTGATTAAAAGATTATACATCTTTCATCAAGCAAGTATCGTCATCATCTCAAGTAATCCCTTTCGGGCATGCAAAACTTCCTAGCACATAATCCTAATCAAGAATTGATTTCCTAAGATTGAAAGGTTCTATAGAAGCTACCATGCAAAGGCTGGGTTTTGGTCAAATAAGGGACCCTTAACACACATGCGATAGGACGCTTCATATACCAAATCATGGTACGAGATCAAAGGTGATCACACAGTCCCATGATAACTTGATCGACCGGGTTGCCCCGAGTCTCCAAGGTCATAGTTCTGTGCAATCGACTGGCTGGACATGCAAGTGAAATGCAACAGGCACACAAAGATCAATTAAATTGATTAAAATGATATTTTTCAAGTCTAATCCTCGAGTGAACCCAAAATCAGAATTCTGGTCTGTGAAATTAGAGATTCTGGGTTCGATCCCCAGCAGAGTCGCGAGATTGTGGATATCGCAATTTTCTTCTTATCCACAGCTTTTCCTTCAAAGTTCCTTTAAATTCCAAATTCAAAACAAATGAGTCGCCACTTAATTTTTAAAAGGAAAATTAAGAAACCATTTTAAAAGCAACTGATCTTTTGCAAAACCAAAGATTAACTAGGTTCGGGGATTATGGAATGAGAAGGGAAGGAGCCCATTGGACTAAAACACCCCTTTTCATCCTATCTCGCGATAGGCCTCTACTTAACATCCTTTTAATTGAATTATTAATCTAAGCATGCCCTCAACTAATACATAGATATACGTATACATTACACAAACATGTCAAAATGGTGTAAAATTACCAATTTACAAAATATCATTCAAAACCACGTAATTCAAGTAGCAAGCAACATGATATGCAATAAAGAACAAGAGAACTTACCTGGGATCCAACCGCGGATATTAAACGTGCAATGCATGCGATTAAATAAAGCTTAAGAAAAGAGTCTCTAATCCACATATATACATGTAAGGCAAAATCTTAATTCTAAATGTGTCGCGCATGAGGTTGAAAAATCGATAAATCAATAAATTAAAATAAACTAAAGAGGGATTCAAGAAGTCGTACCTTAATAGCGCTACAAAACAAAGAGTTAGTCCACATGATATACAAGATATAAAGTTATAAATAATAATCCTACATTTCTAACTTAAGTCTATCAAATGCAATTGAATCTAAAGCAAATAAATCCTAATTACAAGTGTCAAGCCATATAAATGAATATGTTCATGAAAAAGAATAAATTATGAAATACCCAATCATTTAGATCACTTAAACTTTGAATTCAAGATTAATTAATCATTATTGAAACATGGTTTGACCCTTAACTCATGAAAATATCATCTAAGCCATTATTCATAAGATTGGTTAAAACTATTGCAAAATTCTGAAAATTGCTGAGAGCAGATCATAACTTTAAAAAATTGAAAAGCATCGTTCCCGTGGTTTGATCTTGATGAATTTTGGACACAAGATGCCTCTGTGTGTCTAGTTGTTAACCCAAAAAAGAAATCAAAGTTTCAACGGTTGGATCTCCAGGAATTGGACAAAAACCAGACATCACTCAGCATTTTACAACCTTCTGTCCGGAGTTCTTGCACGATTTTCTAAAAATAGCAAAAAGATCAGAAATGCTTTGTTCTGTTTAGGGTGACTTCCTAACAAATTAATCTACTTAGAAAAAATTATTTTGGGTCACAAACACTTTATTAAGGTTCTGATTTACTTATTTCAAAAGAATGTTACTGTGCTGAAACTCTGGACAGATTGTAGTGACTTTACAAAGCTCATAACCAAACCACTTTAGACATGAAATCTCCTTAAAACAAAAATTACAGTGGTAGAACTTTGAGTTATTGACACTTTTCCGTTGGTTTCACTTGATTCCAACGGTTATATTTTGAACTAAAAATCCTTGATCGAAACCGGTTTATAAACCCACCGTTTCATTGTCAAGTTCAACTTTCATTTGTTAATCCTAACTATTAAACCATGAAGTTGGACTTTAAACTAAACCATTTTCTCCTACCATTTGATAGTCATTGGAGGCTAAAGACCTTTATTTTTGTAGATTTCAAATGAAGTATGAATAGACTTCATGAAATCTCAAGATAGTGAATCTAAACCATGGAGATGGGATTAGACTCAAAACTACTTTCTCCTACCATTTGATGGTCATTGGAGATGAAGACATGACTAATACTCATGAGCCGTAAGCAAACATAGCTAAATACTCATAGGTTTCCAAGGAATATGAAAGGGGATTCCATGAAACCTTAAGTTAAAGAATCCCAAACCATGGTGGAGGTTTAGATCCATTTGCTTGCTCTTATATGAAGGATGATCAACCTTGACTCTCATGGGGAGCACAAACTCACATGGGATCAAGGGATTCAACTCATGAGATTCAAGTGAAGTATGGAAGACTTCCAAGAATCTCAAGAAAGAAGTATAAACAAAGAAAAAGAAAAGAAGGAATTAAAGTTTGTAAGTTCCTTAATAGAACTTCTAAAAAGATTAATCAAAAGACCAAGTAGTTTTAAGATTAGGAGTTCAAAAGAATGAAGAAAACAAAAAATATCTTGTAGTTAGAGGATCACCTCCAAACTATCCTCAAAGCTTTTCTCCTTTTGAAGATCTTCCAAGCTCTTCTCTCTAGTTTTTTTTTTAAAACTCTCTCTCAAATATATGTTAGTGTAATGGTAGCTACTTCTTCTCTATCCTCCCAAGGAAGATCCTCCTTCTTTTATAGACAAAATTACCAAGTATTCTCAGTGAATTCGGAGTAAAAGGCAGGTGTAAATGTCTCATTTAGTGGTACAATACGTACTTCCTGAAAATAGACAGACTGCTGCAGAAGGCGGCAGTTAAAAGAATTTGCGGCAGTTAGTGGATGCCGTCGAGGCACTCCGTGACAACCGCAACGGCAGTCAGTGACTGTCGCGCGGCATCCAGTGAGAGCAGTTTTAAAATACTGATTGCCGCGTTTTAGTCAAAAAAAATTTTCCATTTTTTTTGTTTTATCCGCATACATGTACGTATTGTACCACAAAATACAGACTGTTAAAGCAAACGGCAGTCAGAAATTGTCGGCGGCACTCAGTGAGTGCCGTTCCGGGATTCTGTGAATGTCGTACGACACTCATTGAGTGCCGCAAAAATTGCCGTGTGCCGATTTCCGTTAAACTTTCCCTTTTAGGTCTTTTATTTTCTCCTTTTTCTTCTAAAAACTTATTTTCGGGGATCTTTTCCAAACGTGATGTGTTCACTCCTGAATTCTCCTAAATACCCGGTATTTCTTTTTTTGTGAAAATTTTATCGCGTTTAGAGAACTTTCTGAAGAGCTTGGAATACTTTAAATCTTTCGATCCTTATCATCATCGGATATGGAGGTGACACTCTCCTTAATTTGACGTTTGGTCAAAATTGGGGTGTCTACAGGAGGTAGTAGGGGCCGATACAAAGTCGTTTGTGGCATGTGTGCAAATGGCAGATGCAGTCCTGTATGAAGGCGACATCAGGCCGATCAATCTATTAGGATGTGGAAAGTTGGGGAAACCAAATACGGCTACATTCTGTAAAGGAGATTCACTACACTTGAAGTCCTCCTACCGCAATCCCAATCGGACTAAAGAAATAAAGCTGAATGAGATAAATGAACAAGAAGGTGTCGATGAGTCCACAACTGATTGAGACTCAGAGACAGCTGGCCCTAAGGGCCAGCATGACCAGATGGTGTGTGTATCTGGCCGATAGAAGATTAGAAATTGGCCCAACTAATGGAATACTTAAATTGGCCGATTATATCTATGTGGAAGAACTACCAAGGGAAGAAGAGATCCAAATGAATGAACTAGAAACGGCCACAACAAAGTTAGATGAACTAAATGCCAACGTTCAAAATCCCCTTTTGGAAGTCAACCTGGGCGAAGGAGGAGAACATAAGCCAACTTATGTAAGCCAGATGCTAGAATCACAGTCTTAGGCCGAGGTAATAGTAGTGTTACATAAGTATAAAGATTGTTTCACTTGGGATTATGATGAAATGCAAGGGCTATCTAGGGAACTAGTGGAACATCGATTACCAATCAAATCGGGGTTCAGGTGGTTCAAGCAGCTACCTCGGCGTATGTCACCAGAGGTTACACTAAAGTTAAAGGAAAAAATTAAAATACTCCTGGGCGCTGGTTTTATTCAGACTGCTAGATATGTAGAATGGGTCTCTACTGTAGTCCCAATGGTGAAAAAAAATCGAAAGCTCAGGGTCTATATTGACTTCAAAAACCTAAACCTGGCTACCCCAAAAGACAAATATCCAATGCAAATGGCCGATTAGCTTAAAGATTCGGCCACGATTCTCGATTCGAACATTCATTATGCGATTATGGGTTGATCAGGGATAATGTGACAATAAGGATAAGAATGATTAAGAATAATGGATTAACGAGATGACATTATATACTATGTGGTTCATGTATGAGTTTGATATCCATTCATTTTAATCAGAACACTCAGGCTACAATGGGGCTGTTATGTAATCGTTAGTGGTATAACAATAGGTAGGTTTGATAAGTTATGCGATGATTACGAGAGGATCTATTTCTCAAATGTGGTAGACAAATGAAGGTGTCTATGACTTACAGTGGCTAGGTAAATAGGTGTTCTCAAACGCGATAGATAACCTCTATAACTTGTAGTGTTACGCGGTAGATATATCTATGCTTTGCGGTGGTTGAGGATATGTAGCTTCAGCTGTGGCAATAGAATTGATGTGTCGATGCTTGAAGCATTAAATCCTTGACATGCAATGGACTGTGCATATGTTCTTAAAAGAGGGGGATGGACTGACGTATTATCTATGACTTGCGGTGTACATAGTAGATGACCTCGATGACTTGTGGTGTTACGCGATAGAAGGTATCTGTGACTTGCGGTGATGCGGTAGACAGAGCATTGGTGTTTCCAGGAGTTTTATAATCAAGTCTGTTCCAAGGGTGAGTATATGTTGAGTTTGTTATTAACAAGACGATAAGGGTTGAGAATCGACATTTGGATAATAAAGGGAAAGATACTATTGTAACACTATATCTTAGACATTTCAATAACTTGTTATTATGTTATAGAATTGGTACCCTGTGAGTTTCTATTCACTCATTTCTCAGTAAGCTGACGGCCATTATTGCTTGGACATTCCCCGTCCAAACTACCCTATTCTTAATAATACAGGTGATGGAACTTACGAGAATGGCTACTAATCGTAAGGGGATTATGTAGAGGGTGGCCCTACTAATGCTGATTTTGCCAGAGGAGACTAGTACGCTGACGACTACCCTTATGCTAGCTAGGGATGAAGAAGTTATATCTAGTTTGTACTTCTGTTATTACTATTGTAGTTTATTAGTTTAACGGGGTACTTGGGCATATGTGGACTCCTGACCTGTTGTGATCCTGAGTACCAGTTTGATATTGTAATTAATAAATTGTTATTATATATTCAGTTGTTTACTGTTCCTGTTGCTTTTAGTTGAACTAGTACTGTGTGGTGTTGATAATTAGTGACATTCACCCGTTATTCCTTATGGACCCAAAAAGGAAATTAATTTTTTTCTATTTTTGCTGCTCTAGGGCGTGATAGGATTTTTTTGGTATCAAAGCATTAGGTTGTGATATTTTTGTTCACTAATGATTCCACGCCATCTGGTCCTAGTATTTTAAGATCCCTGAGATGAGATATGAGTTTAAGATGAGTTCGCCTTCCTGACGATAGATAGTTTCCTTTGTAGGTTAGCATCATGGATCCAGAACTCCATAAGTTTGTGACTGATGCCTATGGAGGACACGTGATTCATGGGGATACCATAGAGCCAATTGACCCAGAGTTCTACCATGCTAGAAAGCTAGTCAGTATCTGGAAGAGGATATGTGCAAGGCTCTCTATGTGACCAGGAAGACCTACCCTACAAAGATGCGTATGGATACTTATCATTCTACGAGGATTGGTAGGAATTTTTGTCAGGAGATTTTACAGTTGATCCAGAATAAGCTGGAGATGGACACTGTAGAGCTACGAGCCATTCTTGGAGGACCTATTAAGGCAGCACTAGGAGTAGCACCACCATCACCAGTACCCAAGGTACCCATTCTAGAGTCGTCAGAAGCTGAGCTGATAGTAGATGTTGACCAAGAAAAGGATCCTGTAGAGGACATTGAGGTCGTCGATGATGACGAGGAGCCAGAGGAAGATCCAGAGGAAGACCCAGAGTTAGTTGATGAGGATGTTATGGCTGGAGAAGATGATGCAGTGATAGAGGAACATGAGATCATGGAGGTAGCAGTAGAGGATGTTCCTGAGGTAGAGGATGCAGGCATACCAGAGATTCCTATTATTCCAGAGTTACCCGCAGGACCTATATTACACATGGCAGTCGAGTGGGTAGCAGAGATGGTTGCACAGCCAGACAGACTTCCGATAGGAGTGGCTGCGTTAGCAGAAGCTATGGCTATAGCTGGGGATTTTTCTGAGATGATTATAGATACTGTCGAGCTAGCATTCGGAATTGAGGATATAGACGTTGACGAGATGATCGTTGAGGACTGGGATATTGGAGTTATAGTCGGAGATCTTGCCGCACCAGTTGAGGATGTTCCCCTTGAGGAGATGGACATCATTTTATAGGATGAGGCATAACCAGCAGGATCAGATGCTGATCATTTTTGAGTCAGGATCTAGAAGAGGTTTAGAATTTGTTAGTTTTATCAAGACATGTTGTCCACATGATTTTTGAGAGCTTGACAGATAGCTATTTTACCATAGCTTTGTATAGATATTATCCATAGTAGTAGCATTGTAAATAGCTGACTTTAGTACTGTTTTAGCCTTTGTCCCATATAGTATACAGTTTGACTAGTGTGTATTATGTGGTATATCTTTTGATATATATATATACGAGTAGTACTTTGATATTGATTGTATGTTTGAGTGATATGTGATAATTAGTAGAACGATTAGTTCTTATTGCTGTTTATTGCCCTATCTTGATTTCGTTTCTCTGAGAAGACTTTCAGTTAATCGATAGATGTCTTGCCGGTACACTTCACTAGTACACTATGGTAGGTCCCTTGAGGAATCATTAAGCACAAATTGGAGCACCTATTCTAGAGGGAATGGAACCATCAGGAGTTTTTGAAGCTTTTATGCAGAGGATGGAACATGTAGGCGACATATACAACCATGCTACCAATCAATGACCTGTCCAACCCCCAGTTGCACCGTTTTAGCAAAGACAAACCAGAGACAAATTACTAGCACATTTTCTTGGATTACGTCCTAAGAAGTTCAATGGATTAACAGAACCATGGAAAGTCGAATAGTGGATAAGAGAGATGGAATTAATATTTGAAGCTTTAGAAGTGCAGTGAATAGGAGAAGCTCTGTCTTGCTATTTTCCAGCTCACCTATGCCGCCGCAGATTGGTGGGAAGCTGAAAGAGCCATTATTGGTATAAATACTACAAGGGTGATGCCTTGGGAAAACATTCAAAGGAAGATTTCTGGAGAAGTACTTTCTGGAATATGAAAAAGATGAACAGGAGAAGAATTTTATGAGCCTAGTTCAAGGAGATTGGATGGTAAGATAATATACTTCCCAATTTGAGCGATTGTCTCAATTCGCTCAGCATATGATTGATATACCACAAAAGAAGATAAAACGGTTCCATCAAGGACTGAATCCCCATCTTCGTTATATGATGATTGGGCACTTGAACCAGTGTTTTGAAGGACTGGTTAAAGTTGTTATGAGTCTAGAAAAAGATGCCTATCTAGTACAACGACAATAGATGAATCAACACCAGCCATCGAGAAGTTTCTGCAATAGAGGAATTTCCAGCACCCGTCACCGAGGAATACCCAAGTGGGGAGACCTCAGGTAACTTTCAAGGCAACAAGAGAACCTGGGATGGA
Source organism: Hydrangea macrophylla (assembly GCA_033977485.1). Lineage (NCBI taxonomy): Eukaryota > Viridiplantae > Streptophyta > Magnoliopsida > Cornales > Hydrangeaceae > Hydrangea > Hydrangea macrophylla. Next base: position 41,427,377 of record CM066990.1, read on the forward strand.
ACCAGGAAGCCTCAATCAAGCTATCTTAAATCCCAGCAATATCAACAGTGTGGATCACAATCTTAGGCACTACTTACTGCCCCACCACCGAGTGACGGAGGATGTTTCAACTATGGGAAGCCGGGGCACCTAGCGAGGAGTTACACTATTTTAAAGACCCACCACTGTAACGATTAGTTTTGTCGCAACTGCATTAAGTCTGGTCACTTGAGCAAGGATTATCGTGCGCCATGAGGAGATGGGGCACCAGTTCAAGGATTTTAAGGACACCCAAATCAGACTAGGATGAATGCTATAATCTCAGGAAAAGCAAGCTTTAATGCTGATGAGCAGTAACATTTGGAAGGTACGCTTGTACTCTTTCATAGTCCAGTTAAAGCTTTATTCAATACTGGAGCTGCATGTTCATTTATTGCTGTTAAGATTGTGCGTTAGTTGGGTTTAGAACCTCAGACACTAGAGACAATACTTAATGTTGTGTCACCATTGGGAGTGACTGTTAAGTTGGGTAAAGTGTGTAAAGATTGCCCATTGACTCTAGAAGATCATAATCTTCCAACATACTTAGTAGTTCTATTAATGTCAGAGTTTGACATTATCCTAGGGATGGATTGGTTGACTAAGTATGATGCCAATTTGGACTTCCCTAAAGAATGATTATATTTCCAATACCAGGATGACCGACAATGAGATTTCAGTGCCAGTCAACAAGTGACATGTTTCTAACAAGTGGTTTAGCTACGATCGGAGGTACGAGTACAAGTACCAAACTCATGATGGATCAGATTCCTATCGTACAAGATTTCAGAGATGTACTCCAGGATATTAAAGGACTTCCAACGAAAAGAGAAATAGACTTCTGTGTAGAACTAGTACCTGACACATTGCCGATATCTAAGACTCCAAATAGGATGACACCAACTAAGATGTTGGAATTGAAGAAGCAAGTTCAGGAACTTGAAGATCTGGGATTTCTTTGCCCGAGTACGCCACTTTGGAGAGCACTAGTTATGTTTGTGAAGAAAAAGGATGGAACACTTCGACTCTGCATAGACTATAAGGAGTTAAACAAGGTTACGGGCAAGAATCAATATCAACTTCCTTGGATAGATAATCTATTCGACCAGTTATAAGGATCAAGGATCTTTTCTAAGATCGATTTGCGTTTAAGATATCACCAACTGTTAGTCCAACCAGAGGATGTGACAAAGACTGTATTCAGGACGAGATAATGGCATCATGAATTTCTAGTTATGCCTTTTGGATTGATGAATGGGCCAGCAGTATTCATGGACTTGATGAATAGAGTATTTGGATCATATCTGGATCAATTCATTATAGTGTTGATCGACGATATATTGATCTACTCAAAGACAAAGAAAGACCACAAAGAACACTTACAGATTACTTTACAGACACTCAGAGATAGCAAGTTGTATGCCAAGTTCAGCAAGTGTGAATTTTGGCTACAAGAGGTCAAATTCTTGGGACATGTTATATCTCATGACGGTATCTCTGTGGACTCATCTAAGATCGATGCAGTCTTAAGTTGGAACAGACCAACTAACACAACAGAGGTCAGAAGTTTCCTCGGCCTAGCAGGATATTATTGGAGATTTATCGAAGGATTTTCCAAGATAGCAGGACCTTTGACAAATTTGACGAGAAAATAGATAAAGCATGAATGAACAGACAAGCATGAGGGTGCATTTCAAGAGTCAAAGAAAAGATTAACTTTTGCACTAGTACTCGTGATACCTAAGAGTGGACAAAGGTATGTGATTGATAGTGATGCATCACACCAAGGACTTGGTTGTATACTTATGCAAGATGGGAATGTCATTACATATGGATCCAGACAATTGAAGGTACATGAGAAGAAATATCCTACGCATGATTTGTGATCGGCGACGATTAGTTCCCATTTATAGTCCTGAAATAATGCTTTGTTAAGCTATTTCATTTAGTTATTAGTTTTTTTAATAAGTATTCTAAAATTTGTAGGTTTTGGAGTTTTAACTTGAAAATGCAAAAAAATCCAATGATTAGTGGCTTTGGAAGTCATTCTGGGCTCAAAAGTTGATTTTGGTAAAAGCCGAGTGCAGTAGCAGCCTCGGTAAATCGCATTTTTGACAAGGAATACTTTGGGTTTGATAAATTTCTCCAAAGATATAAAATGAGATCTTCGAGTCACGGATGTGTGGCCATAAATGGTGAGTTAATTTGAGGTCCGAGTCAAAAGTTTTCGCAATTCTACGATCAGTGCGCGAAGTTAAGAAAATGAGAAAATCTAGAAAAAGGCCATCTCGCTGGAGCGACCCGTCGGCATGACCCACACGAGCGACCAATTGAAAAAGTAAAAAACAAGTATTTCGAGGTATTGAAGAGCCCTGTGCGATCTGAATTGGCTGAATACATCCAGATTCGTAAAAATAGCAGTTTTAGTGCGATTAGAATTAGAAAAAGCCTCCTAATCCTTCCAAAATCTATGTAAATCCTATTCTAAATCAATTTTGGGGTTACACAACATTACACAACATTATACACATCCATATACAACTAAAACTTCAGCCATTGAAGAGAGGAAAGTAAGGAGAAGAATAAGAAGACCAAGGATTCTCATCGCCTCTTCCATCAACAACTTGCTTGTTTTCGATTCTATAGCCGCTTAGACCTATATCTAGGGTTTCACTGAAATCCTAGCCAAGTAATAGGGTGTTATTTATGTTTTTCTTTTGGTTTTATTACGTATGGATGATGATTACATGTTCAGAGGATTTTTTATAATAAAATCGTACTTCTACTGATTAAATCATTGCTTTCAAAGTTTATTCTTGTCTTAGATCTATTTTGGATGTGATGTGCTCAATGATCTATTTTTGCTGCGCTTGTATGGTTTTTTTGCATGTTATGGTGCTTAATTGAATTATGATATCAAGTACACGAATAGTTCATGCCTAGGGAAGACGGAGTGTGCCTCAACCCTAGTTTAGTGTGAGACACTCCTTGCTAATCAAAGATGAAATATGTTGATGCTTGAATCGTAGTTATTTTCATGAAGGAGGAATTGGGCTTGTAGCTATAATTCTCCATTATCATCCAACATAATAAGTTAATTCAATGCATAGATACCCTTATTACGAAGCTAGTGGTGGATTTGCAATCGTAGGTTCACCTTAAATATCGTTTACAGCAACTTTTAATCGCTTTCATAGTTTAGATTTATTTTCTTTTTTCTTAGTTTAATAAAAATCAAAGTTAAAATTCTGTTTTCTTAATTAACTACGGTTAGGTTTTAAAATTGAAGTGCTTTTGTTTTTAAATCTCTGTGGGTTCGACCTCTACTACCACACTACAATTCTTTTAAAGTAGAGTATACTTTTTATCTTGATTTTGATAAGATCAATTTTTAGATGTGATCGACGACGATTAGTTCCCGTTTATAGTCCCCGAAGTTATGCTTTGTTAGCGCATTTCATCTAGTTAGTAGTTTTTTTTATTAAGTATTCTAAATTTTGTAGGTATTGGATCTTTTAAATTGAAAATGCACAAAAATCCAATGATTAGTGGATTTAGAAGTAATTCTAGGTTCAAAAATTGATTCCGGTGAAAGCTGAATGCAGTGGCACATTCCGTAAATCATATTTTTGACAAGAAATATTTTATATTTGAGAAATTTATCTAGATATATAAAATGTAGATCTTTGACTTACATATGCGTGGCCGCAAATAGTGAGTCAATCCGAGGTCCGAGTCAAAGGTTATCGCAATTCTATGATTGGTGGGTGAAGTAGAAAAAATCTGAGAAAAGCAGGAAAAAGGCCATATTGCTGGAGCGACCCCCGCGCGCGACCTACTTGCCGACCTGTTGAACATTTCAAAAACACGTATTTCGAGGTATTGAAGAGTCCTGTGCGATCTGAATTGGCTGAATACGTCCAGATTCATAAAAATAGCTGTTTTAGTGCGATTAGGTTTAGAAAAAGCCTCATAATCCTTCCAAAATCTATGTAAATCCTATTCTAAATCAATTTTGGGGTTACACAATATTACACAACATTATACACATCCATATACAACTAAAACTTCAGCCATTGAAGAAAGGAAAGCAAGGAGAAAAAGAAGAAGACCAAGGATTATCATCGCCTCCTCCATCAACAACTTGCTTGTTTTCGATTCTATGGCCGCTTAGACCTATATCTAGGGTTTCAATGAAACCCTAGTCAAGTAATAGGGTGTTATTTATGTTTTTATTTTGGTTTTATTATGTATGGATGATGAATACATGTTCAGAGGATTTTTTTTAATAAAATTGTAGTTCTACTGATTAAATCATTGCTTTCAAAGTTTATTCTTGTCGTAGATCTATTTTGGATGTGATGTGCTCAATGATCTATATTTGTTGTGCTTGTATGGTTTTTTTACATGTTATGGTGCTTAATTGAATTGTGATATCAAGTACTCGAAGATGAATTATGTTGATGCTTGAATTGTAGTTATCTTCATGAAGGATGAATTGGGCTTGTAGTTATAATTCCCCGTTATCATCCAATGTAATAAGCTAATTGAATGCATAGATACCCTTATTACGAAGCTACTGATAGATTTGCAATCGTAGGTTCACCTTAAATATCGTTTATAGCAACTTTTAATCACTTTCATAGTTTAGATATATTTTTATTGTTCTTAGTTTAATAAAATCAAAATTAAAATTCCATTTTTTTAATTAACTAGGGATAGGTTTTAAACTTAAAGTGCTTTTGTATTTCAGTCTCTGTGGGTTCAACCTCTACTACCACACTACAAATCTTTTAAAGTAGAGTACACTTTTTATCTTGATTTTGACAAGATCAATTTTTAGATGTGATCGACGACGATTAGTTCCCGTTTATAGTCCTGAAGTTACGCTTTGTTAGCGCATTTCATTCAGTTATTAGTTTTTTTAATAAGTATTCTAAATTTTGTAGGTTTTAGAGCTTTAAATTGAAAATGCACAAAAAATCCAATAATTAGTGGCTTTGGAAGTAATTCTAGGCACAAAAATTGATTCCGGTGAAAGTTGAATGCATGGCAGACTTCGTAAATCGCATTTTTGACAAAATTTTTTTTTATATTTGAGAAATTTCTCTAGATATATAAAATGTAGATCTTCGAGTTACAGATGCGTGGCCGCAAATAGTGAGTCAATCCGAGGTCCGAGTCAAAAGTTATTGCAATTCTACGATTGGTGGGTGAAGTTGAGAAAATCTGAGAACAGCAGGAAAAAGGCCATCTCGCTGGAGCGAACCCCGCGCGCGACCCGCTTGTCTGACCTGTTGAAAATGTCAAAAACATGTATTTTGAGGTACTAAGAGCCCTGTGCAATCTGAATTGGCTGAATAAGTCCATAAACATAAAAATAACTGTTTTAGTGCGAATAGGTTTAGAAAAGCCTCCTAATCCTTCCAAAATCTATATAAATCCTATTCTAAATTAATCAATTTTGGGATTACACAACATTAAACAATATTATACACATCCATATACAACTAAAAACTCAGCCATTGAAGAGAGGAAAGCAAGGAGAAGAAGAAGAAGACCAAGGATCCCATGGCCTCCTCCAACAACAACTTGCTTGTTTTCGCTTCGATGGCCGCTTAGACCTATATCTAGGGTTTCAATGAAACCCTAGCCAAGTAATAGGGTGTTATTTATATTTTTCTTTTAGTTTTATTATGTATGGATGAAGATTACATGTTCAGAGGATTTTTTATAATAAAAATCGTACTTCTACTAATTAAATCATTGCTTTCAAAGTTTATTCTTGTCTTAGATCTATTTTGGATGTGATGTGCTTAATGATCTATATTTTCCGCGCTTGTATGGATTATTTACATATAATGATGCTTAATTGAATTGTGATGTCAGTTACTCGAATAGTTCATGCCTAGGGAAGACAGAGTGTGCTGCAACCCTAGTTTAGTGTGAGAGACCCCGTGCCAACCGAAGATGTATTATGTTGATGCTTGAATCGTAGTTATCTTCTTGAAGGAGGAATTGGGTTTGTAGCTAAAATTCCCCATTATCATCCAATGGAATAAGCTAATTGAAAGCATAGATATCCTTATTATGAAGCTAGTGGTGGATTTTCAAACCTAGGTTCACCTTAAATATCATTTACAGCAACTTTTTATCGCTTTCATAGTTTAGATTTATTTTCATTATTCTTAGTTTAATAAAATCAAAATTAAAATTCCGTTTTCTTAATTAACTAGGGTTAGGTTTTAAAATTAAAGTGCTTTAGTATATTAATCTCTGTTGGTTCGATCTCTACTTCCACACTACAAATCTTTTAAAGTAGAGTATGTTTTTTATCTTGATTTTGATAAGATCAATTTTTGGATTTGATCGGCGACGATTAGTTCCCGTTTATGGTCCTGAAGTTATGCTTTGTTAGCCCATTTCATTTAGTTATTAGGTTTTTTAATAAGTATTCTAAATTTTGTAGATTTTGAAACTATAACTTGTAAATGCACAAAAATCAAATGATTAGTGTCTCTAGAAGTCATTCTGGGCTCAAAAGTTGATTTCGGTGAAAGATGAATGCAGTAGCAGCCTCGGTAAATCTCATTTTTGACATGGAATATTTTGGATTTGAGAAATTTCTCTAGAGATATAAAATGTAGATCTTTGAGTTACGGATGCGTGACGCAAACGGTGAGTCAATTTGAGCTCCGAGACAAAAGTTATCGCAATTCTACGATCGGTGTGCGAAGTTGAAAAAATCTGAGAAAAGATAGAAAAAGGTCATCTCGCTCGAACGACTCGCTAGTGCTATTTATTGAAAAAGTCAAAAACACGTATTTTGAGGTACTAAAGAGCTCTGTGTAATCCGAATTGGCTGAATACGTCAAGAAACGTAAAAATAATAGTTTTAGTGCGATTAGGTTTAGAAAAAGTCTCCTAATCCTTCCAAAATCTATATAAATCCTATTCTAAATCAATTTTTGGATTACAGAACATTACACAACATTATACACATCCATTTACAACTAAAACATCAGCCATTGAAGAGAGGAAAGCAAGGAGAAGAAGAAGAAGACCACCAAGGATTCCCATGGCCTCCTCCATCAGCAACTTGCTTGTTTTCGATTCTATGGCCGCTTACAACTAAAACATCAGCCATTGAAGAGAGGAAAGCAAGGAGAAGAAGAAGAAGACCACCAAGGATTCCCATGGCCTCCTCCATCAGCAACTTGCTTGTTTTCGATTCTATGGCCCTTAGACCTATATCTAGGTTTCAATGAAATCGTAGCTAAGTAATAGGGTGGTATTCATATTTTTCATTAGTTTTATTATGTATAGATGATGATTACATATTCAGAGGATTTTGCACAATAAAATCCTACTTCTATTGATTAAATCATTGCTTTAAAAGTTTATTCTTGTCTTATATCTATTTGGATGTGATGTGCTCAATGATCTATATTTGTTGTGCTTGTATGGATTATTTACATGTAATGGTGCTTAATTGAATTGTGATATCAAGTACTCGAATAGTTCATGCCTAGGGAAGACGGAGTGTGCCACAATCGTAGTTTAGTGTGAAACACTTTGTGCCAACTAAAGATGAATTATGTTGATGCTTGAATTGTAGTTATCTTCTTGAAGGAGCAATTGGGCTTGTATCTACAATTCTCTATTATCATCCAATGTAATAAGCCAATTGAATCCATAGATACCCTTATTACAAAGCTAGTGGTGGATTTGCAATCCTAGGTTCACCTAAAATACCGTGTACAACAACATTTAATAACTTTCATAGTTTAGATTTATTTTCATTGTTCTTAGTTTAATAAAAATCAAAATTAAAATTTCGTTTCCTTAATTAACTAGGGTTAGGTTTTAAATTAAAGTGTTTTAGTATTTCAATCTCTATGGGTTCGATCTTTACTTCCACACTACAAATCTTTTAAAGTAGAGTATAAACTTTATCTTGATTTTGACGATCAATTTTTAGATGTGATCGGCGACGATTAATTCCCGTTAATAGTCCTAAAATTATGTTTTGTTAGCCCATTTCATTTTATTATTAGTTTTTTTAATAAATATTCTAAATTATGTAGGTTTTGTAGCTTTTAACTTGAAAATGCACAAAATTCAATGATTAGTGGCTTTGGAAGTCATTCTAGGTTCAAAAGTTGACTCTGGTGAAAGCTGAATGCAGTAGCAGCCTTCGTAAATCACATTTTTGACAAGGAATACTTTAGATTTCAAAAATTTCTCCCGAGTTATGAAATGTAGATATTCGAGTTATGGACGCGAGGCCGCAAACGTTGAATCAATCTGAGGGTCCGAGTCAAAAGTTATAGCATTTCTACGATTGGTGCGAGAAGCTGAGAAAATCTGAGAAAAGCAGGAAAAAACCATCTCGCTGGAGTTTCCCGCGCGTGCAAACCATTGAAAATGTCAAAAACACGTACTTTGAGGTACTGAAGAGCCATGTGCGATCCGAATTGGTTGAATACGTCCAGAAACGTAAAACATCAGTTTTAGTGCAATTAGGTCTAGAAAAAGCCTCGAAATCCTTCCAAAATCTATATAAATCGTATTCTAAATCAATTTTAGGATTACACAACATTACAACATTATACAAATCCATATAAACTAAAACATCAGTCATTGAAGAGAGGAAAGCAAGGAGAAGAAGAAGAAGACTAAGGCTTCCCATGGCCTCCTCCATCAACAACTTGCTTGTTTTCGATTCTATCGCCGCTTAGACCTATATCTAGGGTTTCAATGAAGCCCTAGCCAAGTAATAGGGTGTTATTTATGTTTTTCTTTTAGTTTTATTATGTATGGATGATGATTACTTGTTCAAAGGATTTTTTTATAATAAAATAGCATTTCTATTGATTAAATCATTGCTTTCAAAGTTTATTCTTATCTTAGATATATTTTGGATGTGATGTGCTCAATGATCTATATTTGCTGTGCTTGTATGGATTATTTACATGTAATGGTACTTAATTGAATTGTGATATCAAGTACTCGAATAATTCATGCCTAGGGAAGACGGAGTGTGCCGCAACCGTAGTTTAGTGTGAGACACTTTGGGCCAACTGAAGATGAGTTATGTTGATGCTTGAATTGTGGCTATCTTCTTGAAGGAGGAATTGGGCTTTTTGTAACTATAATTCTCTATTATCATCAAATGGAATAAGCTAATTGAATGCATAGATACCCTTATTACGAAGCTAGTGGTGGATTTGCAATCCTAAGTTCGCCTTAAATATCGTTTACAACAACTTTAAATTGCTTTCATAGTTTAGATTTATTTTTATTGTTCTTAGTTTAATAAAAATCAAAATTAAAATTCTGTTTTCTTAATTAACTAGGGTTAGGTTTTAAAATTAAAGTGCTTTAGTATTTCAATATATGTGGGTTCGACCTCTACTTCCACACTATAAATCTTTTAAAGTAGAGCATACTTTTTATCTTGATTTTGACAATATCAATTTTTGGATGTGATTGGCGACGATTAGTTCCCGTTCATAGTCCTGAAGTTACATTTTGTTAGCCTATTTCATTTAGTTATTAGCTTATTTTAATAAGTATTCTAAATTTTGTATATTTTGGAGCTTTAACTTGAAAGTCATTCTGGGCTCAAAAGTTGATTTCGGTGAAAGCTGAATGTAGTAGCAGCCTCGGTAAATAGCATTTTTGACAAGGAATACATTAGATTTTAGAAATTTCTTCTAATTTATAAAATGTAGATATTCGAGTTACAGACGCGAGGCCGCAAACGGTGAATCAATCCGAGGCCCGAGTTAAAAGTTATAGCATTTGTACAATTGGTGAGCGAAGTAGAAAAAAAATTGAGAAAGCTGGAAAAAGACAATTTCGCTGGAGCGACCCGCGCACGCGACTTGTTGAAACTGTCAAAAACACGTATTTTAAGGTACTGAAGAACCCTGTGCAATCCGAATAGGCTTAATACGTCTAGAAACGTAAAAACAGCAGTTTTAGTGCAATTAGGTTTAGAAAAAGCCTCCTAATCCTTCCAAAATCTATATAAATCCTATTCTAAATCAATTTTGGGAATATACAACATTACACAACATTATACACATCCATATACAACTAAAATATCAGCCATTGAAGAGAGGAAAGCAAGGAGAAGAAGAAGAATACCAAGGATTCACGTGGCCTCCTTCATCAACAACTTGCTTGTTTTCGATTCTATGCTCGCTGGAGTTACCCATGCGCGCGACCCGCTCGTGCGAACCATTGAAAATGTCAAAAACATGTATTTTGAGGTACTAAAGAGCCCTGTGCAATCCGAATTGGCTGAATACGTCCAGAAACGTAAAAACAGCAGTTTTAGTGCGATTAGGTTTAGAAAAAAGGCTCCGAATCCTTCCAAAATCTATATAAATCCTATTCTAAATTAATTTTTGGATTACACAACATTATAACATTATACACATCCATATACAACTAAAACATCAGCCATTGAAGAGAGGAAAGCAAGGAGAAGAAGAAGACGACTAAGGCTTCCCATGGCCTCCTCCATCAACAACTTGCTTGTTTTCGATTCTATGGCTGCCTAAACCTATATCTAGGGTTTCAATGAAGCCCTAGCCAAGTAATAGGGTGTTATTTATGTTTTTCTTTTAGTTTTATTATGTATGGCTGATGATTACATGCTCAAAGGATTTTTTATAATAAAATCGCACTTCTATTGATTAAATCATTGCTTTCAAAGTTTATTCTTGTCTTAAATCTATTTTGGATGTGATGTGCTCAATGATCTATATTTGCTGTGCTTATATGGATTATTTATATGTAATGGTGGTTAATTGAATTGTGATATTAAGTACTCGAATAGTTCATGCCTAGGGAAGACAGAGTGTGCCGCAACCCTAGTTTAGTGTGAGACGCTTCGTGCCAACTGAAGATGAATTATGTAGATGCTTGAATCTTAGTTATCTTCTTGAAGGAGGAATTGGGCTTGTAGTTACAATTCCCCATTATCATCCAATGTAATATGATAATTGAATGAATAAATACCCTTATTACGAAGCTAGTAGTGGATCTGTAATCCTAGGTTCACCTTAAATATCGTTTACAACAACTTTAAATTGCTTTCATAGTTTAGATTTATTTTTCACTGTTCTTAGTTTAATAAAAATCAAAATTAAAATTCCGTTTTCTTAATTAACTAGGGTTAGGTTTTAAAATTAAAGTGTTTTAGTATTTCAATCTCTGTAGATTCGACCTCTACTTCCATACTACAAATCTTTCAATGTAGAGTACACTTTTTATCATGATTTTGACAAGTTAAATTTTAGATGTGATCGACGATGATTAGTTCCCGTTTATAGTCCTGAAGTGACGCTTTGTTAGCCTATTTCATTTAGTTATTAGTTTTTTTTTTAATAAGTATCCTAAATTTTGTAGGTTTTGAAACTTTAACTTGAAAATGCCCAAAAATTCAATGATTTGTGGCTTTGGAAGTCATTCTGAAGTTCATTCCGGTGACAGCTGAATGCAGTGGCAGTCTCGGTAAATAGCATTTTTGACAAGAAATACTTTGGAATTTCAAAGTTTCTCCAGAGATATAAAATGTAGGTCATTGAATTATGGACGCGTTGCCACAAATGGTAAGTCAGTTTGAGGTCTAAGCCAAATGTTATCACAATTCTACGATCAGTGCGCGAAGTTGAGAAAATCTGAGAAAAGCAGGAAAAAGGCCATCTCGCTGGAGCGACCCGCTCGCGCGACTTGTTGAAAGAGTCAAATACACGTATTTTAAGGTACTGAAGAGCCCTGTGCATTCTGAATTGGCTGAATACGTCCAGAAATGTAAAAATAGCAGTTTAGTACGATTAGGTATAAAAAAAGCCTCCTAATCATTCCAAAATATATATAAATCCTATTCTAAATCAATTTTGGAATTACACATTACACAACATTATACACATCCATATACAACTAAAACATCAGCCATTGAAGGTAGGAAAGCAAGGAGAAGAAGAAGAATACCAAGGATTCCCATGGCCTCGTCCATCAACAACTTGCTTGTTTTCGATTTTATGGTCGCTTAGACCTATATCTAGGGTTTCAATGAAACGCTAGCCAAGTAATAGGGTGTTATTTATATTTTTATTTTAGTTTTATTATGTATGGATGATGATTACATGTTCAGAGGATTTTTTATAATAAAATCTTACTTCTATTAGATTAAATCATTGCTTTCAAAGTTTATTCTTGTCTTAGATCTATTTTGGATGTGATGTGCTTAATGATCTATATTTCCTGTGCTTTTATGGATTATTTACATGCAATGGTGCTTAATTGAATTGTGATATCAAGTACTCGAATAGTTCATGCCTAGGGAATACGGAATGTGCCGCAACCCTAGTTTAGTGTGAGACACTCCGTGCCAACCGAAGATGAATTATGTTGATGCTTGAATCATGGTTATCTTCTTGAAAGAGGAATTGGGTAGCTATAATTCCCCATTATCATCCAATGTAATAAGCTAATTGAATGCATAGATACCCTTACTACGAAGCGAGTGGTGGATTTTCAAACCTAGGTTCACCTTAAATATCATTTACAACAACTTTTAATCGCTTTCATAGTTTAGATTTATTTTCATTATTCTTAGTTTAATAAAATCAAAATTAAAATTCCGTTTTCTAAATTAACTAGGGTTAGGTTTTAAAATTAAAGTGCTTTAGTATTTCAATCTCTGTGGGTTCGACCTCTACTTCCACACTACAAATCTTTTAAAATAGAGTATACTTTTTATCTTGATTTTGACAAGATCAATTTTTGGCGCCGTCGTCGGGGATTGCAAGTTACTTCCTTTAGTTTTAGAATTTTAGTTTAATTAATTCATAAATATTATATTAAGTTTTCTTTTTCTTATTTTCCATCTTTGTTTTGAGTCACTAACTTTTTCCTTTAATTTTGTAGTTTCTTGGTCATCAAATTCTAGCATTTCGGAGTGGAAGAGCTTTGCACATCAAAGGAGCGTACGCGAATAAAAAAATTGAAAAAAAAGCAAGAATACAAGTAAATCACTTCCTTTACAATGCTCTTTAAACCACTGTAAGTCAGGGCGCTGAGACGCACTATTTGCATTAGTTTAGGGGTGATTTACATGTGCATTAGCTAGGAAACCCGGGGCTCTGGGCTTTGACGCGAATCACTACATTACAGGATAACTTTCATGCATCATAGTAGTTGTGTGCTGCTTGTCTTATTTGCGTGATTGTCTTTTGTATTTGTTTGAGTCAGTGTTTATCTTAGTGTCGTTTTTTTTAGTTTATGTTTGGTACGCGTTCAAGTAAATCCGAATTACATTCTTTCGATCCAGAACTTGAACGTACTCTAAGAGTTAGTAGGTCATCAACCCAAGCTTCTAGAGCTCGGTTGGTATAAGACGAAGAATCGACTCCGAAACTGTCGTCGTTATTATAGGCCAAAATTCTAAGTACCCTTAAATATTTAAGAAAAACTAGAACTATTAACATCGAACTTATTCCAATGGCTGACTTTGAAAACAATGGGAATAACGGAAATAATCGAAATATCCCTAATATACCTAAACCTCCTCCACTAAAAGACTATTTCATTCCTGCGAATTACACGCCACAAGCATACATAGAGATACCGGAGGTGACAGCGTCTCACTTTGAGATAAAGTCATCTACCATCGCGCTACTCCCTTCATTCCATGTTCGTGCTAAAGAGGACCCATATCACCATTTAGGAGAATTTCAAGATATTTGTGCAACCTTGAAAATACAAAATTTAACTGATGATGAGTTAAAATTGTGACTTTTCCCATTTTCTTTAAAAGATAAAGCTAAGTATTGGCTCCAATCTCTTGAGCCAAACACTATCAAAACATGAAAAGCGTTGCATAATGTGTTCTTACAAAAGTTTTTCCCTATTACGCGTACAAATTAAATTCAAAAATCTATAATGAATTTCATGATGCAAGATGGTGAAACACTTTACGATACGTGGGAACAGTTTAAAGAACTTTTACTCTCTTGCCCTCATCATCAAATTCCTAAGTGGCTGTTGGTACAAATCTTTTACGAGGGACTTATTCCCTCTGTCCGTAACACAGTCGATGCTATTTGTGTTGGAATATTTCTTCACAAAGCGCCGACGAAGCCTGGAAAATTTTTGAAACATTAAGCAAAAATTCCATGCACCGAGCAGTGTCCGTCCGTCCTGAGGGGTGTCTTCCACCTAAACCCAAGCAAGAGGAGCATTTTGAGTCAAGTCACTTAATCGAAATACAAGAACTATCTAGAAAACTTGACCAACTCATGAGGATGGGCCATATGTCCAATCTACCTCCTTCTGAAGTATGCACATTGTGTTCTAAACCTTCTCATAATATCTTCGCATGTCCTTCTGCTTCTCAATTCCCTGAGTTTGTCAAGCAACATATTAACTCTATCTAATAATTCCCACGAAATGCTCACAACCCTTCGGGAAATAATTACGATGTGCCATGGAGAAGTCACCCAAATGTTGGGTGGCGATCTCAAAATAATGAGGGTTCAAATTCCTATCATAGACCTCAAATTAAAACTAACTTTCCTAATGCATGGGAACATCAGTCTCAACAATATCAATATACACAACCCAACCCTACGCCTCCTCTACCTCTACGTAATAATGCATTTGAGGAGAAAGTGTTGGCCTCACTTGAAAGTTTTGGTTCGGTGATCCAGTTAGTACACTCTCACACATAGTCCATTGCAAAGTTGGAGTCACAAGTGAGATAAATAGCTAATACACTAAGCTGTTTGATCGAGAGTAAGTTGCCAAGTCAACCTATTCAGAAACCTAAGGGACAATACAAGGTGGGTGGTACAAGTGAGCAAGTGAACACTGTTTCAACTAGGACAACTACTCGAGATTGAGATTATGAGAGAGAGTGGGAGAGATGCAAACATTTATTTGAATCAAGAGAAAGGTGAGGACACGAGTCAATTAAGAAAGAAAATGAACCGGTCCCAACTAATCATGTTCCAAAACTGCCTTTCCCACCAAACATTGAGGAACCATCACAGTTTTCAAAGAAAGGGTCAAAATTTGAAGATATACTCGAGGCATTTAAACAAGTTAAAATCAATATTCCATTCCTCGATGCTATTAAACAAATTCCTGCATACGCTAAATGTCTTAAAGACCTATGCACTCAAAAGCGCAAGTCGCACAGTCATATTCTGAAAAAGGTCTTCCTCACTGAAAAAGTAAGTTAAATCATCCAACATGCACCTCCAAAGTATAAGAATCCCGGTACACCGACGATCTCATGTATCATAGGTGATACTATTATTCATCAGGCTCTCCTCGACTTAGGAGCATGTGTTAATCTCTTACCTAACATCGTCTACAAATAACTAGGTCTAGGTGAACTTAAAACCATGGCTGCTACCATACAATTAGTGGATCGTTCTGTAAATATCCCTAGAGGAATCATCGAGGAAGTATTTGGTAAAAGTTGATAAATGTTATTATCCTGTCAATTTCATGGTCCTTAACACTGAACTGGTGCTAGATGCTAGGAAACACACTCCTGTCATTCTTGGTCGTCCATTATTAGTCGCGGCCAATGCTCATGTCAATTGTCAAACGGGGGTAATGAAAGTGTCGTTTGGGAACATGAACCTAAAATTAAACATTTTTAACGCTATTGATCAACCTCCCAATGACGATGATTATCTATGTGTGGTGGATAGTGAGGTTAGATGAACTATTAAACCTAACAAAGAAATGATTATGAGGAAGGAAAAAAATACAGTAAGTATGAGCGGACGAATTTGAATAACCCGGACCCTAATGCTGAATTTACTCGGAAGGTGAGAAATCGATATGAACATGATCAAGGAGAATCGTTGATCGAGTTAACAAATAATGACATTATTTTCGCTTTCTATCGGAGTCTCCCTAATGCCTTCAAGGGTACAAAGTCCGAGTTACGGCCCCCATAAGTCTTAAGCTAGAACGGTCTAGCTGAAAACGTAAAAGACAACGCTTCTTAGGAGGCAATCCAAGCTTTTATCGTTCTGTTTTCTCAGTTTTGTACACTTTGTGGGTCATTTTGAGTCAGTTTTTGGTCGTTCTGGACAGGTTTGGGGGTCGGGGTAATTTGTTGTGAACATATTTACTTTGAAGGAAGAGAAAAGAAAAAAAAAAGACATATCACGCGTGCGACCCGCTCGCGCGAGATTTTACCTTAGGAATAATTTTTGAAAATTTTAATCTAGCCTCAAATTCATGTCGCGTCTTAAATCATGTGTGCGAGGGACAATCGCCTGAGCGATCTATTGACTTAGAATATTTTTTATGAATCTTGACAACATGCCTCAGATTCACCTCGCGGAGGGACTCGCGTGCACGAAGGTTGCTTGCGCGGCCCGCTTGCATGAAGGGGTATGTTTGTATTTTTTTCTCTTTTGTTCTTTTCTTCTCACTCCCAACCCTTACGTATGTGTTTTCTTCTTTCTATTTGCTCTCTTAGGCCACTTTTAGAACGAGTACTTATTGTTTGTTACTTTTGTTTATTTCGCTTCTTTTTGTTTGTTTTGTTTCTTTTTGACTATATTAAAAAAAAAATTTGTTTTTCTTTTTGTGTTTGATCTTTTGCATTGCTTCTTACATTAGCTAGTGTTAATTGTATATTTTTCATTTTTCTTGTTCTTATAAGTATTGACAGGTGAATCAGTGGCTCCATTTGGAGCAATTGAACTTTATCGCCATATTCATATACGTTTACCTAGTTTGTGATTGTAGAGATCGAGGTAATATCGTTTCTTCCTTGCGTACTCTCCTTTCTTTCAGTTTATTATTTCATTGGGGACAATGAAAGGTTTAGGATTGGGGGTATGCACTCACATACACATTATTATGCACCAATTTTTCAAAATTTCGATACTTATGCTTAAATAAACAATGTTACCAACGTTTTTGCAAGCTCAATTCGATACTTCTTGTTATGTAACTTGGATTGTTATATAATGGTAAACATGATAAGATGTGGTTAAACATTTACTGAAGTCATGATGTGACATTTTAGGATATGTATTGTTCGAATCGTAGTTTTATATCATAGATTTGAACACAAAGCTATGCACTGCATGTAGTCACTTGAATACATGTTTGATGTGAACTATAATATGATTCGGATTTCTAGATTACACATGGTGTGGAGACTAAATCCAGTGAGCTTTTGAACCTATCTTTTTTTTAGAGGGTTATAAATACATCCTGTGTTTCTCAAAATTTCATTGATATAGCGCATTAACTCGTTATTTAGTCTCATTATTCTTGTCTTGGTTGATAGTTAAGTTAAAATATTTGCTACCATGCTAAATAATCTTCCATCATCAAACATTGAAGAACCATATGACCATAGGAGACGATGGTAGGCCCTTATTGTTTACCTATCCAGATAAATGATAAAATTTTCTTAGTTCACCCCTTTGAGCCTTTAAAGTGCCTCTCTTTCTTTAATCACCATAATCCTTTTTTTTTTTTGCTCCAACGTGGCCAACTTAGAGTTTACCACTGAATGATTGATCAACTTTTAGTGGTGATAAGGCGGTGTGTTGATTAAGAAGAAGAAGAAAACAAGATGATGTTTGGGGTAGTTGCCTTAGTATTCAGTGAATATTCGTTTCAAAAGCAACGAATAGGAATAGGAAAAAAAGGTTGAAAGAGGAAAAGAAAAAAATAGGTTAAAAGAAGAAAAGAAAGAAAAGAAGTTGAAAGAATAAAAAGAAAAGTGAAAGAAGAGACTGAAATGATGAAAGTTAGTAGAAGAGATGAATGAAAGAAATCGAACATACCTTATAATGCCATTCTGAAAACTACTTAATGAATCTTTTTCTATCCTTTTTTATTGCCTGAGCCACGTTACAACCTTTGAAATGTCCTACTTGATCCTAGAAAACATGGTTTGGATATTTAAACGATAGGAGGGGGATTAAAACATGGTAACGATTGATTTTTCTTGACTATTGGCGACCTATCCGTGAGACTACTATTCTTTCATGTCATGCGTCTTTTACGAGCCATATGTGAGCATTTCTTATTTTGAAAACATATTTCTTTTGCTCCCATATATTAGAGAAATTATACCTATTTCTGAGTGTTTCATTTGAGAGTGTAATTAACATTGTGAGATTCGTAGTTAAAGCATAGTTGGATGGTTATCCGAGTTATATTCCAAGTTCATGACATGCACGTGTTCATTTGACTACCACATCACACACGTGCAATTTTTTGAGAAACTCTATTGATTTATGCGATGCATATGCTTGGGATTGTTTTTCATGACATAGGTAGACGTTTGATTCTGTTACTTTTTGTTTGTTATTCTGTTTCAAATCATGGTTTGATGATAAGAACTATTGAATGTTATGTTTTTCATTTATAAATAAAACTTTTTTAAATGTATAATGAAATAAAGATGGTTGTGGCTGTCTTATTCGACGAGAACCCTCACGAGACTTCACTTGTCCTACTAGGGATACCTAGGGGTTTAAAAGACTTGTTGCATGTGCTAAATTCAATTAAGTTACCTGCGACAATGAGCTAGGATTTTTAAGTATAGTTTTTCTTTGCTCGAGGACTAGCAAAGTGTAGCTTTGGGGGTGTGATCGGCGATTATTAGTTCCCGTTATAGTCTTGAAGTTATACTTTGTTAGCCCATTTCATTTAGTTATTAGTTTTTTTAACAAGCATTCTAAATTTTGTCAATCTTGGAGCTTTAACTTGAAAATGAACAAAAATCCAATGATCAGTGGCTTTGGAAGTCATTCTGGGCTCAAAAGTTAATTCCAATGAAAGTTGAATGCAGTAGCAGCCTCGGTAAATCGCATTTTTGACATAGAATACTTTAGATTCGAGTTACAAACATGTGGCCACAAACGGTAAGTCAATCCGAGGTCCGAGTCAAAAGTTATCGCAATTCTACTATCGGTCTACTATCGGTGCGTGAAGTTAAGAAAATTTGAGAAAAGCAGGAAAAATGCCATCTCGCTAGAGTGACCTGCTCTCGTGACTCGCGTAAGTGACCTATTAAAAAAGTTAAAAACACGTATTTTGAGGTACTGAAGAGCCCTGTGTGATCCAAACTGGCTGAATACATCCAGAAACACAAAAACAACAGTTTTTGTGCGGTTAGGTTTAGAAAAAGCCTCATAATCCTTCCAAAATCTATGTAAATCCTATTCTAAATCAATTTTAGGATTACACAATATTACACAACACTATACACATCTATTTACAACTAAAACTTCAGCTATTGAAGAGAGGAAAGTAAGGAGAAAAAGAAGAAGACCAAGGATTCCCATGGCCTCTTCCATCAACAACTGGCTTGTTTTCGATTCTATGACTGCTTAGACCTATATCTAGGGTTTCAATGAAACCCTAGCCAAGTAGTAGGGTATTATTTATGTTTTTCTTTTAGTTTTATTATGTATGGATGATGATTACATGTTCAGGGGATTTTTTATAATAAAATCATACTTCTACTGATTAAATCATTTCTTTCAAAGTTTATTCTTGTCTTAAATATATTTTGGATGTGATGTGCTCAATGATCTATATTTGCTGTGCTTTTATGGATTATTTACATGTAATGGTGCTTAATTGAATTGTGATATCTAGTATTCGAATAGTTCATGCCTAGGGAAAACGGAGTGTGCCGCAACCCTAGTTTAGTGTGAGACACTCCGTGCCAACCGAAGATGAATTATGTTGATGCTTGAATTATAGTTATCTTCTTGAAGGAAAAATTGGGCTTGTAGCAACGATTCCCCATTATCATCCAATGTAATAAGCTAGTTGAATGCATAGATACCCTTATTACGAAGCTAGTGGTGGATTTGCAATCCTAGGTTCACCTTGCGCCTCAGTTTCTGCTTGACAGGTTTAGAATTGGGGAGGAGGGGAATACGATGTTGGACAATGTCGGGATCGACCCCAGGCATGTCTTCGTAAGACCAAGCAAAAACATCTTTGAATTCTTTTAGCAAGAGGGTTAATTTTTCTTTTTCTTCTTTATTAAGAGTTGAGCCAATTTGCACAATTTGGGGATTATCTATTTCACCTAGGTTAACCGATAAAGTATCCTTGATTATTTCATAAGCAGGTGGTTTTTCAATTAGTTGCTTAAGTTCGATTGGGAGATCCTCGGAAGGATCTGTGCATTCACAAGTATTAGACACAGAGAAGTAAGCAGAATCGTCTTTCATTTCATTCATGATAGGTGAAGTGATTACATTGGACAGTGGTGGGCTTACAGCAGCCGACTCTAGTACAGACTCGATAATTAGCAGTACAGACTCTGGGGGAACAGGGGATTGGGAGACACAGACAGATGACTCTACAGCCTGGTTGCTCAGACCCTCCTCAGTTGGCTTGATCTGATCATCTTGGCTCTTGGCCCTCTTTTCTTCCTTCTTCTCAGCGGATTCCTCCCACATTTCTTGATGGCTTCAGTGTCCAGGTATTTCAACCAGTCTTCCTCTGGGGTCTTCTCAATTTCTTCGGGATAGAGCGGATCTTGATATGGGGGCCTTTCGCAGTCAACGAAGATTTCAAGCCCGGGGTGTCTTTTCCCAGTGGTTTGATGGATCTAGGGTTCGAGGAATCCGAAGTAGGGGAAATCATCCCCTTCTTTGATGAATTGTCCATTCAAGGTTTTGCGGTATGGTGGGAGACCCTTTACTCTTTTCTTCCATGGCCTCTGTAGCTCGACGTCTTCTTTAGTGGGCTTGTATCCCAACCAAAAAGTGCCTTGTTGCCCTTTGATCTGAGGGAACTCACGAATTCCTTGCTGGCGTCGGCCCAATCCCATTCCGGGGAAGTAGTTCACTTTGCGGACAATGTTGACAACTGCAGAGTGGACCTCGGGGAACCTGTCTTCGTCATTGATCATGTGGACTTCTTCCATGAAGAATCCCCCGATTTCTCCTTCTTCTAGCTCAAGTATTTGGATTTTAAAAATGGGAGCATAATTTGGGAAAGCTTCATTACCCCAACTATTACCGAGGATGATCTTTACTTCCTTCTCATGAATGTACTTGATCATTTGATGCACAGTGGATGATACGGCTTTGTTGACATGCAACCAAGGCCTTCCAATCAACAAGTTGAACGAGGCAGGTATGTCCATGACTTGAAAAACTTCAGTGCTTACCAAAGATCCTACCCGGATTTGTAGAGAGACAGTTCCCATCACATTCCTCTTGGTGTTATCGTAGGCCCTTACGGATTACACAGATGGTGTGATGTTAAGGACATCGACCCCCAAAGCGGTGGCAGTCCTCAGGGCACAAACATTTAGGGCAGAACCTGTATCGACCAGACAAAACGATACCTGCTGTCCCTTACATCCGACAGTGATGTACAATGCTTTGTTATGTGCAGATCCTTCTGGTGGCAGGTCCTCATCAGAAAATGTTATGATCGGGTCAGGGGTAAGTGCGCCCAAGAAAGCCACCATGTCCTCCGGTGCGGCGTCGATAGGGACATCAATTCCAGCCAAGGCAATTAACACGGCTTGCCTATGCTTGTAGGATGTTACCATGATATCCCACATCGAGAGATGTGCTTGGGTTTTCTTTAGCTGCTTTATCAACTCATTATCTTCTTCGATGATCTCATCCATCTTACCTTTCCCCTTGTCTTTAACCGGACCTTTCTCGATAGTTTCAGTAGTAGGTTGCAGAGGTTGGTAATGATGGCCCGATCTAGTCAGATGATCAATTTCGACATGAGTAGGCCCTTCTACAGTCCCATCTTCTTTGAACCAATCACAATCCGTTCCCACAAATGGTTTCTCCAGCTCGTTCCAGATAGAAGCATCGCTCTCATTGTTAGGATCATACCATTTGAGGTCTACCACCCCTAGATCATGCTCCTCCAGAAAGAACAAGTCTTGCTCATCATCTAGCTGTTGCTGCCACTCGTCATTCTCCCCTTCATTTAGATGAATTCCCACAGAGTCCAGGATGTCAATGAGGGGCAAGGGTTGTCCTAGGGAGGTGATATAGGTAGCGGGGTTGAAGGATACAGGGCTGGACTCAATGAGGCTGACATTTTGGTGGTTAGGTAGAGGATTCTGAGTGATATGGGGCTGCTTTGGAGGCGGCTCAATGATATTCTGGTCAATGAGGTCCTGGATATCATGACGGAGGCGTATGCAATCATCGGTGTTGTGGCCGGAGGCTTGGTGGTAGGTACATCGTTTGGACATATCGTAGTTAGGCGGGGGCGGGATATTTTGAGGTTGGAGTAGTTGGATATGGCCCTTTTTGAGGAGGCAGTCTAAGGCTGAGGAGAGAGAGATTTCTAAGTTGGCAAAGTTGCGAGGGGGCTTTTTCTGGAAAGGGCGATTGGAAGAATTTGCCTGGTTGGAGGGTTGGTATGGCCTAGGAGGGTACGCCATGGGTTAGCTGCTAAGGGCAATGACATCCAGGGGATTCCGGGAGTAGTTGGGCCTTCTTGATTGACTCAGAGGCTCTTCCTTTTTGATCTTTCCTTCTCTGATAGCGTCTTCAATTCGAGTTCCAACTTCAAATAACTCCTCAAAGGTGGAGATGGACTGGTAGAACAATTTCTCATGATAGAGTGGCTGCAGATTTTGGATTAGCATTCTCACTTGTTCCTTCTCAATCTGCCGGTGGGTCATTTGGGCTACCTTGCTCCTCCATCTGCTCAGAAACGCAGCGAAAGATTCATTGTTGTTCTGCCGGGTTGTTTCCAAATCCCTGATAGTGACATCCAGCTCTTGATTATAGGAGTAATGATCGATGAAGATTCGAACGATGTCTTCCCATGCTCGGTTTTTGGAGGCTTCCAAGGTTAGGAACCATAATAGTGCAGACTTTGCAAGAGTTTGCGGGAACAACATCGCAATGTGCTCGTGGGTACAACCCACAGACTGGAAGATACTCATGCATAGCTTTACATGACTTTTTGGATTCCCAGTTCTGTCAAAACGATCGATAGCAAGCATCTTGAAGTTCTCTGGCAGTTTTAGCTTAACAGGCTCAAAAAGGCCTTCCAGGTCTAGCATGTAATCATCGACCCCCTTGCTTTTCCTTAGTACGCTCTCCAGCTTGTCAACCTTATCCATTTTCTCTTGGAGCTTCTTTTCATACGCAAATGGTGGGACCCCTTGAAGCCAGTCTTCTTCCCCGTTATTCTCATGTAGGGGTGGTTCAAACCCTGGTGGTGGAAACCCAGGCGGAGGTTGCGGCCGCTGTTGCTTCGATTCTTCCATGAACATCAGAACTTGGGCTAGGCTGTCAGACTGTTGGCTTATAGTTGCTCCGAACTCGGTAACCTTGTTTCTAGCTCTTCTCGATTCATGCTAAAGTAGGCTGTCGGGCTGATTCTGACCAAGCGATTATCTGAACTCCTGACCCACGACGAGGATCCCGGCTGTTGACTTTGGGAATCTATACTGACCTGACAGATTTCGAAAGAAGGGGTATAACAGATCCTGATAGTGACGACTTTAGACAGACAAAGACCATGATGTGGGCTGACTCGAGACAGTGCGTGTAGATTGGTGGGAATGGTGTATGCATGTGAGATAAGCATGCGGATGTAAGCCCTAATCTATATGATGCTCCTATTTCTAACAGATAGCAGTTAAACAAATAAGGTCCTAACCATATAGAGTGTGCCAATCTTACTTTCCAGTACGATCACCAAGGGATAACAGGGGTTTCCAGGTTTTTTTATGAAGGCTTCTAGGAGAGACCGGACATTTCCGATTGATTTGGACAGAGTTTCTAGAGAAACTGGGTATCCGGACACAGTTTCTGGTATTTCTAGGAAACTTGAGCAGGGTTTCTGGGAAAAATTGGTTAATGCAATTATATCTGGGATATCTGGACAGAGTTCCTGGGATAAACGGGTTAGTACGGTTATATCTGGGATATCTGGACAGAGTTTCTGGGAGAAACGGGTTAGTATGGTTATATCTGGGATATCTGGGCAGAGTTTCTGGGAGAAACGGGTTAGTACGGTTATATCTGGGATATCTGGACAGAGTTTCTGGGAGGAACTGGTTAGTACGGTTATATCTGGGATATCTGGACAGAGTTTCTGGGAGAAACGGGTTAGTACGGTTAAATCTGGGATATCTGGATAGAGTTTCTGGGAGAAACGGGTTAGTACGGTTATATCTGGGATATCTGGACAGAGTTTCTGAGAGGAACTGGTTAGTACGGTGATAGTGATCGTACTTTCTAGCAAGTTTTCATACTCCTATGACTTAGGACCGACAAACAAGGTTTGCGGTATATATCTTTGTGAGCATGGAGTAGACATCCTTGTCATGGTGCCTAGGCAGGTCAACTCAATGTGATCACATGTGAGCGATTGCCTTGGGGATCATAAGAAAGAGGTTCTGTTCTATGCCACATAAGTGTCTACACCGCTCAGGTAATCCCATCAGGGCATACGGTAGTTATATCACATTGTCCTATCTGAAAAGATAAATGAACAGTCCTATGAAAGGTTCTACAGGAATCTATATGCAAAGGCTGGGTTTAGTAAAAGAGGGTCTGTTGACGAGAGTTCCAATATACCGTCAGAGAGACAGTACGGAGGTTTTTACTCTTTTTGATATACCTTGGAAGGTACAGTATCAACGGTGACTTGTGCCTTGGCACAGCAAGACCTGAACAATGTCAGCGCCGCGTTTCAGACACAGTCGAAAGGGGGAAAATGCAAAGTGCAATGCGGTGAACCAGACACAGTAAAAAGATGATTTTAAGGATGCTTCTTATGAGTCAAACCTCTGTATTATTTTGTTTTAAAATAAAAGTCCTCAGCAGAGTCGCCAGATTGTGGATGCGTGGCGTTCCACCACTTTGTTAGTTTTGAAATTTGATTTGGATAGAGAGAGAAAAGGTCTGTTGAAAACAGATACAGAGTCGCCACTTGGTCTTTAAGGAACCAAGAAACCTAATTTTGACTCACCCAAACGGATAAAGGGCACCGGCGCTTCATAACCAAAGAACTTGGTTCGGGGTTTTGGTACGAGAGAGGAAGGAGCCTTTGTCACGACTAAAACACCCTCAACTCGCCCCGTCTTTCGACGGGCCGCAATTAGCATCCAAATAATCGTCTTATACTATATATGGTTCGACAATTAATACTATGATAGTATATTACATCACATAAGAAAATTTGAAATGGAAGATCTAAAGATAAGATATCATTCATAAGATCTAAGTCAAATATCATACAATGTAAAGTGAAAGATCACACAAATGAACCTAGGAAAAATCGTCTAATCATGTATCAAGTAATTAAGTTTTCCTCGTCTAAGGGGACATGAATTGTTATTGAAACAAACAAATAAAGAAATCAAAATATGCTTAGCAAGCTAGAATGATACATGTTAATCTTTGAGAAAAGAAGATCTCTCAATCCCCGGGATGGATGAGAAAGGATGATTAGATCGGGGGAAGCATGAACGTGTGATCATGATCATTCCTTATAATCTTCTTAGATTAGGAGTCACAAAAGCCCCAAATCTTTGCATGGATGCAATGTATGTATCTAAAATGTGCCAAGGTTGTAGTGTGCTTTGTGTTCATGGATTCCTAGAATGACTTAGAAGTCTAAAAGGTGTATGAATGGATGAATGAAATCAACATGGGATATGTACAAATGTAGTATGAACTACTTCCTAAGATATGAATTAATTTGGAATGCATATAAGCATCAAATCAAAGAATGAAAGTTAAAATGTGCTTGCTGTGAATAATGGACAGAACAGTAACTAGATCTTTTGAAAATTGAAAAGAGGGGTTAGAAATGTTTTCAGTGCATGATTTTTTATGGAGATCTTCCTTATTGTGTCTAGAACACTACCCAAAAAGCCAATCTTTTATAACTATCACAGATTGGGAGAAATCATATAAACAATGAAGGTCACTCAGAAACAGAGTCCGTACTATCGACTGAAATGTTGAAAAATCTTAGAAAATGAAAACAGATGATCTAGGGATCCATTTTATACAGATCGTTTCCTAAGACATTGAAGTTTAAGGAAAAAATAATTTGGGATCACCCCTTTTGGAAAAGGTTTCTGAAAAAGAAGTTGGAAGTTAACCAAGCTGCTGTGACAGCAGAGGCAGAATGTCTGGAAGGAATGTTTGGGTCCAAATGGACCATTTTCAAGTACTTCCAAGTCAAACCAAAAATCATGGGTGTTCTCCAATGAGTTAGGAAGACTTTCCAAGTAGCCTTGCATCCATATGTTGAGTATTGAGTTCTAGAAAAATCTTTGAACTCAGATTACTTACTGTTTTGACTCACTGTTTTGAAAATTTTTGGGAAAAAACTAGAGTTTTCTTTCTTGAGATTAAAATGAGGGGGTTTTAAGAGGGGTTTTGAAGTAGATATTTTGAAAGCATATTTTCAATACTCAATGAAGGTTATAGCCACTTAAAAGGCCAACCTCAAACTCATCATCAAGAACCTCCAAGATTGTTGGAGAGATTTATTTTTATTTTGAACATAACTTCAAGAATACCTTGGAGGTATTGAAGTTATGATCATCATCTATCAAACATGTTTTTGAGGTCAAGAGCTACTTTCCATGAGGATTCACTCACCCCAAACTTCATGTCATCATTTAGATGATGATGGACTAGTAAGTAAATAAAGAAAATAAAAAAGAAATGAGATGAGAAGAGATGAACATTATATAAGCAAGCAAGCAAATAGATAGCAATCAATAGATGATATTCATGATGTATAGAACTTGTAGTTTGGTGTTTCACTCATATGTAATGACATTGGACATGGAAGAAGCTTCCACTATCTTAAATGCTCACTATAATGGTGGTTGGGTGTATTTAATATTGAAGTAAATGGGAGTAATGAAGTAAAAACAAAGTTTAGAACTCACTTTTGTTTTGAAAATCAAAGAAGGAAGCTTCTTTTCTCTCTATTCTAACCTTATCTCTACAACTTTCTCTCCCAAACTTTTTTTAAGCTTTCATTTGACACCCCCAAAATGGAGAGCAATGGGGGGTTTAAATAGGCCAACATGGGGTGGTTTTGGGGTTTTAGAAGTATTCCCATTGGCTCCAAACATCTGAAATCATAAAACTACGTCGTTTTGGTTTTTAATTAATCAAAATGGAACCCCAAAATTATTTACAAAAACACACTATTCTGGAGGGGAGTACAGCGGCGTCACTGGGCTAGTACCGCGGTGGTACTGCTCCTCCTTCGTCCAGATAATGCTGTTTAGGCCCCCTGAGGTTCCGGTATTCGCGAAAAGGCCCTATTTCGTCCGTAATTCACAGAAAATGCGTATGAACTCCAAACTGAGGTTGTGATATACCGTTGAAAAGGTATTGGAGTCTACTGTACATAACAAATAATTCGGAGATAGGTCACTTTGAAAACTTTTGCGGTATTTGCGATAAAAGCCGATTTGATCGCCTTTTTCGCCTTTGGAAATTCATAATAGACTCGTTTTAAATCCGAAAATTATGTACGATATACCGTTGGAAAGCTATTGACCTCTAGTATCCATGAAAAAATTTTGAAAATTGTTACGGTGCCCCGGTTTTAAAGTCAAATTCTGGTCAAACTGGTCAAACCTGGGATTCCCGAGAAGTTCTAGAAACTTCTGGGAGTTCCCAAGAGCTGACATTTTCGCTTGATTTTCTTTTAAAACTCATTTTAATACTTTTCTCATGATCTAGAATGACTCCGGTGAATTCGGACTATTTTGGTCAAACTTGGTCAAACTTGGTCAAACCTTGGTCAAACCGGTCAACAGGGACTTTCCGGGAACTTCCGGGACTTCCCGGGGTCTCTGGGAGCTGACGATTTCATTTGATTTTATTTAAAAACTCATTTTTTTACTTTTCTTATGACATAGCATGTTTCCAGAACTTTTGGGACCGATCTGGGAGTGTTTGGGCTTTCAGGGGTATTTTGGTCATTCTGAGCATTTTGAGAGATAGAACTAACTTCAAGGAGTCCTTTTGAGTCTTTTTCGATTATTGTGAACCACCAAGCTATGGGTCTCCTAAATCTGATAGCCGACAAAATGGGGTGTCTACAGTCGGTTTACCAAGATAAGATGAGGTTCCAATCAATTGACACTTTTACTGAGGTTTTTGATGTGGGGACAAGAATTAAAGATGCTATCCGCGAAGGGGTAATCAAAAGAGAGAATTGGGCGAACAAATACATGGCGCCAGAATCTGATGTTAACACTTTGGCGTAATCGCCTCAAAGGAAGGGCCATTATCAAAAAGGCAATCGGTCAAGGTCTAATCAGGGACGACATAGAGAGACCGCTAGATTCGGAATACCGTTGAGTGTGGCATTAGAACATGATACTTGAAAAAGTTGGATCCATAACCCGTGCCTGACCACATCCCAAAGGGATATAACATTGACCAGTATTGTGCTTATCACTAGATGTTGGGTCATGATACTGACCATTGTATGAGATTGAAGCATGAAATTCGAAGCCTAGTTGAGAAAGGAGTTATGACACATGTTGTTGGGGAGTAGTGAACTCAAAGGTTCAAATGATGCCAGTGAGGTGATAGTATTTGGAACTACTACTGCTAAAGTAAATGTGGATGCTCTTGGAAATTTAATAAATTGAAAATCATCTGTGACACTCTAGTTGAGATCATGTCAAGTCTAGTCCGGTAATCGAATCAGGTCAAGTAGGAGTCAAGTGTTAAGTCCAGTCGAGTCTTCAAGTCAGTCTGTATCAAGTTTATTTTCAAGTCTTTTTACCGAGTCGAGTGATGTAATCCTCCTATCCTAGTTGAATAAAATCTCATTTTGCTTGATTCAGTGTGGTAAGTCATGAATGAGTGGATCATTAAGCCAGAAAAAAAAAAAGAGCGAGCAGAAAAAAAGAAAAAGTAACTTTTTTCAAACAATCATGAAAAAAAACTCTGTTAATAAATCTTTGCATAGAAAAGGATCCCCAAGTGATCAAAGCAAATTTTGTGCCAAAACCAAGAAGGAGTAGAGAATTGATTAGCTTTACTTTAAGAATTTAAAGATGCTCTTGCTCAATCTTGAAAAGATGAACTCGAAACTTGAAGCTTGCTCACCATCCCTTTTATTCTCAAATACCAAGCCTAAAAGATGAGTCCAACCAGTCCAAAGCCATAACTTGATCTTTGATGGTAGGCAAATATTTTAAATGAACTTCTTCTTCCAAAAAAAAAGAGAAAAGAAAGAGCTCGCTAGGATGAAAACCTGAAAGGGCGCCAAGGCAAAAGTGAGAGCACAAACCAAACCAAACCAAACCAAACCAAACCAAGCCTTGTGTCCCAATCAATTGTGTCCCAAGGCAAAAATGAGAGCACAAAAAAGGAGAAAATAATAAAGAGAGAAGAAGAATAAAAAAGAGAACGAGCTCGCTAGGATGAAAACCCGAAAGGGCACCTAGGCAAAAGTTAGAGCAAAAATAAGATGCGTGTTGATTTCAAAATCAGAATCCTAGCAAGTCAAAATCACGAACAGAATAAGAGATAGTGAGGTAGAAAAAAGAAAGGAAAAAGTAGAGAATAAATAAGATTGAGAATTCTTGAGCACTTCAAAGTACATCATTGGTACATGAATTATCCCAAGACTTTGTGTTGTTCTCAACAAAGAAAAGAATTTGGAAATGAAAAGAGAGATTTGAAAGTATCAATTAAAGTTTTGTGAGAGACTCAATGGATAAGTGATAAGTGGGCCTAAAACCATGTAGAAATACCTTTGAGAAAGATAAAGAGTGATTTGGAGGGCTGATATTACTTTGTGAGTATAATAGAGTATGATTAAAACACGATGTGTTGCGAGAGTCGGAAAGATTGATTGGGTAGTGAAAAGGTGAAAATAATCAACCGCCACAAACAAAAAAGAAAAGAAAAGGAAAAAAAGAGAAGAAAATGAAAGGGAGAAGTAGTTCATGTTCCTGTTCAAAGGCTACCACAAGCAACCCATTTCAGAAAAAGCACTTATTGGACCCAAATAAAAACATGGCTCGAAAAGCCCACCAATTCTTGAAGCCTTTTTCTTTCGAGACTTTCAGAGTCAATGAACTACATTTTGACCTCATTCCTACTTGGGGATACATAGGCAACTTGCTTGGTTGGGTCATCACCCCATCATCTCATGCTATCTTTCATTCAGGCCTTGGCCGAACTCGTTTGTGTAGACACCCCAATTTTGACCAAACGTCGAGTTAAGGGGAGTGATACCTCCAAGACCCGATGATGACAATGTCCGACCAATCTAGGACTTCCAAAGATGATTCAAACTATTTGAAAGACTCTCTAACCTAAACAAAAAGCAAAGAGAAAGAAAGAGGAAAATAGAGGCAAAACGACACTTGGGCAAATATGCGGCAGTCACGGGTTGCCGCTGAGGCACTCCCTAACCGTCGGACCGACATTCAGGGAAAGCCGCAATGGCATCCACTCACTGCCGCTAAAATGCTTCAAGTGCCGCTAAATTTGAAAATCCTGAAAAGATGGCAGTCCATGGAGTTGTCCGCGGCATTCTATGAGTGCCGTTGCGGCATTCAGAGAATGTCGCGCATTCACTGAGTGTCGTTCCAGCATTAAGCGAGTGCCACTTCTATCTCCATTGAGTGCTGCATTTTTGTAACAACCAGCTATAATATAGCATATTTTGTACTACCAAAGGACAGTCCGAATTAGGGTTTTCTGCTCTAAAATGACTAAAATACTCCCTCAATTTTGTCTACAAATAGAGGATGAATATCCTCTTGCATGAGGTTGGAATTTTCTTTGAATCTAGAGGTTGTATTAGTTCTCCAAGTTTTAAAACTTTCAAAATTCTTCTCTAAACACAATTAGAAGCTAGTTTTAGAAGAGTTGAAGAGGGTGGAAAGAGTTGATTAGTTGTTGGAAGTTCTTCAAAATCAAAAACTTGAGGATATTTTTGAGGTAAAACTTTGAATTAATTAGTCTTTCTAATCACAAATATACTTAGAGTCTTTGAAATTTTCATTTCCTCTCCCTTTTAGTCTTCAAGATTCATGAGGCCCTCAATGTCTTACTTGAATCCTTAGACTTGAAATCCTTTAATTCCTTTGTAAGCTCATGATTTACAAGGAAGTTGAAGTTGATCTTAGTACACTTGATTAATAAATCTAAACCTATCTCCATGGTTTAGGTTTGTTATGTTTAGGTCTCATGAAATTTCTCCATATTTCTTTGAGACCTTCAAGATATGAATGTAGTTAGTCTCCTATGACCATCAAATCGTAGGAGAGGTGGTGTGGTTCAAGCCAAGTTCCATGGCTCAAATTAGTTAACAAAGTTGTATTTGAATAAATGATGCAGTGAGTTCACAATGTATTTTTGATCATATATTTTTAGTTGAACATCATAGATTTTTAGTGTTTATAACTCAAAGTTCTACCACTTAAATTTTTGTTTTAAGGTAGTTTCATGTTTGTACTGGTTTGGTCAAGGGTTTTGTGGAACAACTATAATCTGTCCAGAGTTTCAAAATAGTAACATTGTTTTGAAATAAGCAAATCAGAACCTTAATCAAGCACTCTTGACCCAAAATGACTTTTTCTAAGACGTTTAATATGTTAGGAAGCTACCCTAAAAAGACCAAAGCATTTCTGAGTTTTTTACTATTTTTAGAAAATCATACAAAAACTCTGGATGGGGAGTTGTAAGTCTCTGACTGATGTCTAGTGTTTGCCCAATTCCCGGAGATCTAACCGTTCAAACCTAGATTTTCATTTTGGGTTAGAAACTAGACACACAGAGGCATCTTGTGTTCAAATATTATCAAGATCAAACCACAGGAAGTATGTTTTTATTTCTTTGAAGTTCTGATCTGCTTTCAGCAATTTTCAGAATTCTGTCACAACTTTGATATATCTTGCAAACAATAGTCTAAATGATCTCTCCATGACCTAGGACTTAAATCATGTGTTAATAATGATTAGTTAATCTTAAATACAGAGGTAAAATGATCCAAACCAAGGAATCATATAATAGCTTATTCTTGTTCATGTAATCATGCACATTCATCCATATAGATCGGTATTAGAATTCATAATTGCGTCCTTTCTCTTACTTGATAGAATTAAGCTAGACATTTAGGAATAATTATCCGATATTATACATTCTTCCTAAAGTATGTGGACTAACCCTTGTTTTGCAGCGCACTTGAGGTACAACTTCTCAACCTTTTCTCTAGTTTACTTAATTCCTTGATTTTTTTTATTGATTTTATGACCTCATACGCGACACGTTAGAATTAGGATCTTGCCTTATGTGAATACGTTTGATTAGAGACCTTTTCTTAGGTTTTACTTTCTATTCGCATGCATTGCACGTTTAATATTCATGGCATGGATCCCGGGTAAGTTTTATAGTTCCCTATTTGCATATCATATCGCTTGCTACTTGAATTACGTGATTTTTGAATGATATTTTATCACTTGCAATCTTACACCCTTTAGACATGCTTTTGTAATGTATATTTATACATATGTATTAGTTGAGGACATGCTTAGATTATTAATTCGATTAAAAGGATGTTAAGTAGAGGCCTATCGTGAGATAGGATGAGAGAGTGTGTTTTAGTCCGACGGGCTCCTTCCCCTCTCATTCCATAATCCCCGGACCTAGAAAACCTCTAATTTCTTAAAATATCAGTTTGCTTTAAAATGGTTTCTTAATTTTCCTTTTAAAAATTAAGTGGCGACTCATCGTTTTTGAATTTGAATTTAAAAAAGGTTTTTAAACAAAAGCCGTAGGTAGGGAAAATTGCGATATCCACAATATGGCGACTCTGCTGGGGATCAAACCCAGAATCTCTGGTTTGGCAGACCAGGATTTTTGATTTTGGGTTCACTCGAGGATTAGACTTGAAAAACATCATTTTAATCAAATTAATTAATCTTTGTGTGCCTGTTGCATTTCACTTGCATGTCTCGCCAGTCGATTGCATGGAACTATGACCTTGGAGGCTCGGGGCGACCCGGTCGGTCAAGTAATCATGGGGCCGTATGATCACTCTTGATCTCGTACCATGTGCTGATATATGAAGCATCCTATCGTGTGTGTGTCAAGGGTCCCTTATTTGACCAAAACCCAGCTTTTGCATAGTAGCTTCCATAGAACCTTTCAAATCATAGGAAATCAATTCTTGATTAGGATTTATGTGCTAGAGAGTTTTGTATGCCCGGAAAGGGATTACTTGAGATGATGACGATACTTGCTTGATGAAAGATGTATAATCTTTTAAATCACATTTTAGCAATTTCTCCTCATGTTCCACGACATTTGGAGAACATGCAAAACATTGATTATAAGATTATACTTCTTATATCATGTTAGCTAAGCATCATTGACCTTGTATGCATCCAAATTCAAGAAAAGAATGGTGACAATCCGATCTTGTGATCCTTCTACCCAAAAGTTTTAAAATTCACTTTTGAGAGCAAACAAGATTTTGATAAACCACCATTCTTTATCGTAAAATGTTTTTCGGTCAAGCAAAGCTCCAAACTAACCTCTGTTAAGGTATATTTTCACATGATCATCTTCTAAGGAAAAATCCAAAAATTTTGGGAATTGTTTTTGGAAGAAATGCTCTTCAAATGAATTTCAAAGCAAATTTTCACCTAATCATCTTTATTGAGAAATATTTTCACATCCTCATTTTTAAATAAAAGATTCAAAATCCTCGAAAATTGTTTTTGAAAGATCTCATCATTTAAATAAATACTTTTTCAAAATTTTTTTGAAATATCCAACCTTTGATAGGGTAGTGAAGATCGCAATGAAAGGAGAAGTTGGCTCACTTGACATGGGTCAGGATCTTATGTACTTACGTCTTTATGTGTTAGGATTAGGATTTTCTTTTCTTTGGCATATAAGATAGGCACACACACACACATGCATTGCATCCGGGTTACATATAAAAGAGAGTTTTTACCAAGGGTCTTTTAAAAACAAAATATATATATATATATATGTGTGTGACAAAAGGAAGCGAATAAAAGTTTTTTAAAAAGAGAAAATTTAAACCTTTTTGTACGGGCAAAAATAGCATCAAATTCAAATCAAGCCTGGTTTAGAGATCCCACAACAAGGTTAATAAGAAGAGAAGACGCTGAAATGGCAGAAGAAAGGAACAACGAGGAAGTAGCCGGGTTGAGAACACTGGTAGAACAACAAGCAGAGCAAATGAGGTGGCAAGCCGAAAATATGAACCGTATGATGGGAATGATAGAAGCACTGAATCACCGACCACCGCCTATAATTCCGCCGGTTATGGACCCACCTCTAGGGGGGAAGGAGATTGGTTTGATGATCAGGAGGTACAGTGGACTGATGCGCTGCAGGCCAACAGGGAAAGGGAGAAAGCTGAGAAAGAGAGGCTACTGACTGAGAAGATAGATAAGCTGGAAAGGGTAATGTGCAAGGCTCAGGGAGTTGACACTTATTTGCTGGAACTAGAAGGTTTATATGATGGGGTTTGTGAGGTACTACCTGTCAGATTCAAAATGTCGGTCTTTGACAAGTTTGATGGAACCGGAAACCATCGAAGTCATATCTGAATGTGCATATGCGCCTTTCAGCCAAGTGGCTTGAGCAGAACCATGATGGCTGTCTTGTTCCAGCAAACATTAATCGGAGCTGCACCGTCGTGGTACCTTACATTAGAGCCGAGAAAAACCCGGGTTGAGGAAGAGGTGATTAAAGCATTCGTGGAACAGTATGAATACAATCAGGACCTGGATGTTACAGTCCGAGATTTGGAGACCACTAGGTAGGGAACCAAAGAATCGTTTGCTGAATATTTGAGCAGATAGAGGGGAAAAGTAGCTAAGATGGTACAGAGACTGTCCGAGAAAGACCAGATCAGAATGTTGATGAAAAACCTCCAACTTGTCTACCAAGAGAAGATGAGATTCTAGTCGATCAACACTTTCGCTGAAGTTTTTGATGTGGGAACAAGAATAGAGGATGCGATCCAAGAGGGGATAATTAACAAAGAAGAACAGTCGAACAGATACAGAAGACCGAACTATGGGTCCAATGGAGGACAGTCGGGAGATCATTCTAGCCCCACTGATGTCAACGCACTGACCGGGCCAGAGAGGAGATTTGATATAACACCAAAGAGAGGGGGGACAAAGCATCGAGAAATTCTCAGATCTGGGAGTATAACTGTCAACCGCTCTCGAAAGGCTGCTAGTGAAAGGGCATCTTCGTCAGTTGGAACCTCGACCTCTACCAAATCCACCTCCGCCAAATTTTCAAGGGGATCTCTTTTGCAAATTCCACCAACAAAAGGGCCACTCAACGGATCGTTGCATGAGGCTAAGGCACAAAATCCAAGATCTTATTGATAATAAGGTAATATCGGAACCACCCACCAGACCTCCGAATGTCACAAGAAATCCACTACCAAACCACCACACTGTACCACCATCGTAAGGCCTCTATTTCTTGGGGATAGAAGAAACCATCTTCGATCCGTCTAGGCGAATCACTAGGGCTAGGACACCAAGAAGGCCTTATCAGCTGATGGAGAATCCGACAATCTGTACATTAGAGGGTGCTTCGAAGGGATGTGAAGAGGGAAAAGCAAAACAGATGGATTGGTGGGTTCAGGAAATGGGCAATATAGATTAGATAGAGGATGATTTATGGTACAAGAGTGATGAAGAGGTGAGAACTAAAAACAAGAATTTGGGAAGGGTTTTGGAGGCCGACAATTTATGGATGAGAGAAGAAGTTAGTCATCTGATCCGGTCAAGCAGACACTTCAAGCCTCACGAACTGGAGGAGGATCACCCGAGGAGGGATCTAGACAAGTGAAAAGAAAAAATAGATGAAGAAGCAGAGGAAAACAGGGTCCTGAAACAATTGAAGAAAACTCAGGCTAACATCACTGTTTGGGGCTTACTGATCACTTCAAAACGTCACAGGTAGGCAGTATTGGATGGTTTGAACCAATCTGACATTTCCATCAACGCAACACCAGAAGACCTCGTGGGAATGATCAGTAGAATTTCAACTCTGACTATTACCTTCTCATCAAACGACCTACCTCCGGGAGGGCCTGTTCATAATAAGCCATTGTATGTCACTATCGAATGCCTGGGGAACAATGTGCCTGCCTATCTTGTTGACAATGGATCTGCTCTAAACGTGTGTCCATTCCGAATAGCCAAGCGCATAGGTTTAGATGAAACAACGTTCGTACCATCTAAGCAGAAGGTAAGGGCATACGAAAACACTCAGAGAATGGTCATGGGAATAATTCTCCTTCATTTAACTGTCAGGTCTGTGGAAAAGTTAGCCGAATTTCAGGTCATCGACATACCTGCTTCTTTCAATTTACTATTGGGAAGGCGTGGCTAGACAGTTTGGGCGCCATACCATCTACGGTTCATCAGAAAGTCAAGTGTGTCTAGAAGAGCAAGGTCTGTGATATTCTCGGGGATAGTTGGGTTCGTCTGTCTGAAGCTTCATCGATCGCACCGGTTTTGGAGGTACAATTCCAAGGAGAAGAAACAGGTCTAGGACTTATGTTGGAAGGAGAGAAGCCGAGAGAATTTCTACCATTACATTTCGATCAGTACGCGAGTCCACTGGTCGCCAGTATCATGAAGAAGATGGGTTTCTTCTCAAGTATGAGATTGGGTAAGAATCATCAGGGTCTGCCGGAATTTCCAAGTATCGCCACTCAGAATCACACTCATGGCCTAGGCTATCAACCATCAAAGAAGGAGCTGAGAGATAAGAAGAAGGCAATTGATCCACCATTGGATCCATACCTGAAGACGCTCAATGGGTACTTTGTGAAAGAAGGAGAGGATTTCCCCTATTGTGGCTTCTAGAACCATGGGTAGATCAGAAGGATAAGTGTATTAAGCCTGGGTTTGAGATCTTCTTCCCCTACGAATTCTCTGAGTATCAGGATCCAAACCTACAGATACCCGTAAAGTCAGCTACTATAAAAGATTGGGTGGGTGTGTTGGATGACTGAGTCATGAAGAACCTGTTGGGCGAGGAAAGCATAGAAGCTACGGGAACGGGCCAAGAAGGGGTCGTGGAAGACAAGGCCAGAAAAGAACACGCTGGGGGATTGGTAGAAGAGATACAAGGCAAGGAGAACGGCATGGAAAGGACCGAGAAGCCAGAAATGAGGGAGATTACCAAGACAGGGGAACTAGAAGAGTGCTTTATCACTGATCTGGGAGGAGAAAGCAAGAAAGAGTGGGTTTTTGAGTCTAGTGATAGGTATCCCCCACACCCAGAGTCTGTAATGGCCCAAATGAGGCGTCTTTCAATTTCTATGTCTGTTGTAATTGCTCCAAAGAAAATCAATGAAAACATGACCGATTCTGTCTACTCGAATGCACTTAATGAACGTGATGAAATGTGATGATCATGAAATACTAGATGCATTGCAAAAGTTAATCGAAAAAGAAAAAGAATCTGCATGTAAAATCATTGATAACACTCTAACGATCAATCTAGGAAATGAAGATAATCCTCAAAATGTTTTTATCAGCTCTACACTTAGCAAAGAAGAAAGTAAAGAATTAATCAAACTATTAAGTGAATTCAAAGATGTTTTTGCATGGTCTTATAATGATATGCCAGGCATTGATCCAGAAATAGCCCAACACCACATCCCCGTCTTCCCCAATTCCAAACTTGTAAAATAAAAATTGAGGCAAATGAGGCCTGAATGGGCACTTAAAGTCAAAGAGGAAGTTGAAAAGCATTTGAGAGCTGGATTCTTAATGGTTACCAAGTATCTAGAATGGATCGCAAATATAGTACCTGTCCTGAAAAGGACGGTCGTGTTAAGGTGTGTGTTGACTTCCAGGATCTGAACAAAGCTAGCCCTAAGGACGATTTCCCTTTACCTCACATTGATGTGTTAGTGGACAATACGGCGGGGCATGAACTCCTTTCTTTTATGGATGGGTTCTCAAGGTACAACCAAATTCTAATGGCTCCTGAAGATAGGGAGAAAACCACTTTCATCACACCATGGGGGACATACTGCTATAGGGTGATGCCATTTGGACTCAAAAATGTAGGAGCAACTTATCAGCGGGCCGCTACTACGCTATTACATGACATGATTCATATGGAGGTTGAGGTGTAAGTGGACGATATGATTGTAAAATCTAAGGAAATGAGAGGTCACTTGGAGGCATTAAGAAAATTCTTTGGAAGGTTGAGGGAATTCAGAATGAGGTTGAACCCCCAGTAGTGCACCTTCGGAGTCACAACTAGAAAATTGTTAGGGTTTCTCATTACTCAGAGAGGGATAGAGGTAGACCGGACCAAGATAAGGACCATAGTCAAAATGCAGCCGCCCAAGAAGGAAAAAGAGTTAAGGCGATTTCTGGGTAGAATACAGTTCATAAGTCGCTTCATCTCGAAGCTCACCTTAACCTGTGACCCGTTGTTTAGGTTACTCAGAAAAGGAGAGAAATTCGAATGGGATACCCTATGTCAACAAGCCTTTGATAAGATTAAAACCTACCTCCAAAACCCACCTGTCTTGTTACCACCCTCACCCGGGAAACCTTTACTGTTGTACCTTTCTGTGTCCGAGGATTCAATGGGGTGCATGTCGGCCCAAGAAGGGAAGAGGGGCATGTGGAAAAAGCCATTTATTATTTGAGCAAGAGGATGACCGGATACGAGCTGAAATACTCACCTCTAGAAAAAGCCTGTTGGGCCCTAGTCTAGTGTACCCGTCGTCTTAGGCACTACATGTTGGCCTTTCCTGTTGTCCTAATCTCCCGAATGGACCCACTCAAATACCTATTCGAAAAGCCTATCTTGACCAGTAGAATTTCCTGTTGGACCATGATGCTGGCCGAATTCGATATCAGATATGTCACTTCTAAATCTGTTAAAGGAAGAGCCGTTGCTGAATACCTAGCCGACCTTGTCGTAGAATCTGAGGAGAAAGGGGAGTTCAAGTTTCCCGATGAAGGGGTAATGGTGTTGAAAGAGGATATGTGGAAGATGTATTTTTGATATAGCCGCCAACCAACTAGGCTATGGGGTTGGAATCATCCTCATGGCACCTGATGGGACACCTACCCCGTTAGCCGTCAAGCTTAAGTATAATTCAACCAACAACACGGCCAAATACTAGGCTTGCATAATTGGGATAGAAGCAGCCTTAGCCTTAAATGTTGGAAGGATCGACGTTTTCGGAGACTCTAACCTGATCATATCCCAAGTCCGAGGTGATTGGAGGGTGAAGCATGAGAAGTTGAGGCCTTACCATGACTACCCAGAGAGCCTAAAAGTATAATTCAAAAAGATATCGTTCTACTACCTACCTCGTAAAGAGAACCAGTTGGTCGATTCCCTAGCAACCTTGGCCTCAATGATACAAATCCCTTTGGGAGTCACCATAATACCGTTGTCCATAGAAATCAGAAACCAACCTTCATTCAAGATGATAGCAATGATAGAGGAAGGAAGTGAGGTGCCTTGGTACACGGATGTTTGGAATTTCATTAAGAAAGGAGAATACCTCGAGGGAGCTTCAGAGAAGGACAGAAAGGCGATCCGAAGGTTCTCTGCCCAATTTATGATCTATGCAGATAATTTATGGAAGAAGTCGTACACCGGGTTAAATCTGGAGTGTTTATATGGAAGGGAGGCTAGGAGGATGATGGCAGAATTACACGAAGGAATCTATGGGCCCCACATGAATGGACATATGCTGGCCAAGAAGATAATTCGATAGGGGTATTATTTGACCACTTTGGACAAAGACTGCTGTGAGTACGTCAGAAGATGCCATAAGTGTCAGATCCATGCAAATCTAATGCATACTCCACCTTCCCAACTCTATAGCATGACCATACCGTAGCCTTTCTCTGTTTGGGGCATTGATATCATCGGTGAGATAGTTCCAAAGGCATCCAACGGACATCGATACATAATCTTGGCAATTGATTATTTCACCAAATGGGTAGAGGCAGCGTCATACGCCACTTTAAAGGCCAAGGATGTTGTGAGCTTCATAAAAAAGAACATAATTTGCAGATATGGAGTCCCGAATGAGTTCATTTCAGACCATGGTAGCCATTTCCAAGGAGAAGTCATCCCACTCCTAGAAAAGTACAAGATCACCCGCCACCAGTCTTCCCCCTATAGGCCTCAAACGAACGGAGTTGTGGAGGCGGCAAATAAGAATGTTAAATCAATCTTAGGGAAAATGACAGATACATACAAAGATTGGCACGAGAAGTTACCATTTGCATTATGGGGATACAGCACCTCTGTAAGAACTTCTACGGGAGCTACGCCGTACTCATTAGTTTACGGGATGGAAGCCGTTCTTCCAATTGAAGTAGAAATACCTTCTTTGAGAATCTTAGCAGAGTATGAAGTGACTGAGCTGGAATGGATGCGAGGGAAGTATGAGGAACTAATGTTGCTTGATGAGAAAAGGTTGGCTACAATAAACCATACTCGGGGGTACCAAAAGAGGATTGCTCGTGTTTTCAACAAAAAGATCTGCCCAAGGAAGCTTGTTGAGGGTGACCTGGTCCTCAAAGAACTGAAAGTGCCCGTTTATGACTCCAGAGGAAAATTCAAACCCAACTGGGTCAGGCCATACATCATTAAGACTCTCCTCTCTGGAGGAGCGGCCTATCTCATGGACCTAGACGGGGTTGAATTCAAACAACCAATCAACCTCGATCGCCTCCAAAAATACTTTGCTTGAAACCACTTCTTTCAAAACCTCCTACCTAGATGAACTACGCTTGACCTGATTCCCTATAGGGGATACGTAGGCAACCTGCTCGGTTCGGTCATTAATAATTGCCTAAAAGGCACTTTCTGTCAAGCCTTGAAAAAAAAACTGAACTACTGCGGACCTATATAATACCCACTTGGGGATAAGTAGGCGGGCTCTCAAAATCCTTCGGTCCATATAGAAAAAGTGCCTACGCCAAAGTAGGGGCAAGCCCGGAATCACTTCAGAGCCCTATAACTAGGGGCAAACTTCGTTTGCTAAACCGAAGAACTCAGATAATGTCTAAACCCATCTCTGGATCTCCTGGTCGTCAAAATAAGTAAAATAAAAGAATGAATGAGGATTCATGGTATAGGATGATTAAAGCTGTAAGCAAGGATTCAAAGCAAAGTAACAAAAGCCGAAAAGAGATTTTGAAAGGAGAATTTTCATAACTTAAAGATAAACTAAAAGAGTGAATACATTGATTAAACATGCTAGAGCATGCCCCCTTTTTTAAACATAAAAACATTTTCTGGAAATGAAAGAAGTACATCACATTCAGATGCGCAAGAAAGTAGACAGGATCCATCTAAAATGTTGTAAAATAAAGCTTCGCCCTGTCATGCTTTTATCTATGAATGTCTATGAAGTCAGTCTCTCAACTAGGGTCTGAATCTGTGAGAGGTACTCAGCAGTAGGTATGACCAAAGCAGGAATCCTCAGAAAGGGAGCAGCTACCCTGTCATGCCAAGCCTCAATGAAAGCCCTAACAGTAGAGGAGCATATGATCCAACTCCTAGTGAAATCCACAACAATATCTTCAGTAACATCCTAAAGTAATCCATATTGACGGACCACTCGCCCAGGAATGTAGAAAGTAGTGGCATGCAAACCAGGCAACTAGATACCAGGCTTCCCAAGAAACCACACTACAATAGAGCAATAAGACCAATTAGGGCAAAACCAGCGAATATCACCAGAAGCGGGGTTTTTAAGCCAATTAAGCCATACATCATCCGAATGGAACAAATGATGAACCACAGTGCAATCGTAGGGAAGCAACCCATGAAGGTGTGAAGGATGCACGAAGAGATCCAAGCGCTCCATGAGCCAAAGCTGCAGGATAAAAGGGGCTCCCACGGATAACATGGCCCCGGTGGCATGAGCCTGATCTAATCCTATCAAGGATTCGCCAAGAACTAGCATGACGGCACTCTTCATCTCTCGCAGAGCACAGGCAACGGGTATGAGAATATCAGAAGATGACTGGAAGAGGAAGTAAGAGAGCATGGCAATCGATAGTGCGCTACGCCGGATAATCTGATACCCGCCGTCATAGGGATCTCCCACAGAGGCATAAACCGAGGAATGTCGCCCGAAGTCAATCTGCCTGTCACAAATAAAAGAGCCTACAGCGTTATGGGACATGTGGAGTAGGGTGGCCAAATCTTAAACATAGCCCGCCTGCACCAGTGGAACCACCAGATTCGCAAAAGGGTGGGTATGAAGTAGAGCGCTGAACTCTTCAAATAAAGGACAGACTTCATGGAAACCGAAGCAAAAGACATGAAGGGAGGGATCTCAACACTGAATCGCAACTCGAAGCAAGCCTTCGTTCAAAAACATTCATCGGAAAGAGAAGAGGTCGTTCAGCCTGAAACACTCGAAATATTGCCTATCAATGCCCGAGAGAGAATCCATCCATGGGAAGAGGATTTCAAAGCTAATGGGGGCCATTATGGGAAGAAGTGAGGAAGAGAAAAGGATGTTTTGCTGAGTATTGAGGGAGAAAAGTGGTATAAATAGGAGAACAAAGCTGTCTACCTACCCGTGGCAGTCGATAAAGCTGGACGGCACTCAACGAAATGCCGCACAGCAGTCCATGAATGCCATTGCGGCATTCACTGAATGCCGTTGTGGCATTCACTGAGTGTCGTAAAGGCATAACCGAGTGCCGTTTGGAGTTTAATTTTGGTCAATATTTGTTTGTAATATTTTCAGACCACCTACAAACAGAAAACTGAATATATAAGCGTGCGCATCATGTAGCACGTACAAACAAGACCAAGCCATGGTCTCATACATCCATTTGTGCATTCATTCATTCATTCATTTTAAACAAATAAAGAGGACGGAAGCATTCAAGGTTAAAATAAAAGGACCAAGCTATGGTCACGCATACGGGGAGCAATAATAAAAACAAAAAAGACAAAAGCAGTCATAGAGAATGTAAAGGCAGTAAGTAAAAGGTGTACGGACACCTATCCTACCAGCAATCCTAGAGCTATCACCAAAATAAGTGTGTGTGTATATACAGTCATCCCAGTATAGGTGCGTCCTCACGAACACTCAAAAATGTAAAATAAAAGATGGAAAAAAACGCTGTCACCCCTGGCCACTACCCCGAGCCTGACGTGTGACGCGTCGAAAAGGCTCCTCCTCTGACTATGTTCCACTCGCTATGCCTCTGTCTCCACCTCCGCCGCCGCCAGTACCGCTCGCTCCACCTCCGCCTCTACCGCTACTGGTTCCTCTGTCACCACCTCTACCTCGTCCGGCGCTGCTGCTCCCGGGGAGCTCCTCCATAGTCTCCATCAGGATCTATCCCAAACTGCCAAAGTCGCTGCTCAAGCTCCCTCACCCGCAGAGTCAGTCTCCTGACCTCATCGTACTGAGAAAAAGGAAAGGTGAATAACATAGTCTGTTTTAAAATAAAAGTGAAAAGTGTTAATAAAAGGGAGTCAGGTCGACTTACCCTGGCTCTCGCCGGAGCCTCGGCAGTCACCCGTGCCCCGTCAGCCTAAGCAAAAAATCAATAAAAAAGGATTAGTGGAAGCAGAATAAGGATACAAGAATCAGAAATAAGGTCCTATAAGCTTACCCTCCACTCCCAGCCTTAGATCCACTCTCTGAACCTATGAGCATAAAGCAGGCCCTCCTCCGCATAGTCCTGAGGGACATGATCGTACTGGAGCGTAATAACGGGAGCGCCCGCGGGATACCGGGGGACCTCAATCATGACCTGCTCGCCATAAGAAATGGTCCGGATACTCCAATCCCAAGGTGGCAAGGCTGGGGCCCGAGTCGCAGCAGAAACAGGCTACAAATAGAAGAAATGTGATCAATAATAAAATATTTGGAAACTCAAAAATAGAAGAAAGAGTGCAGAAACAAAGAGGACTCACCCGAGTCACTTCCATCAAAGGGAAGTTCCTCATTAACCTCGCAGGTCAGAAAGCTGCGTATCCATCAGGAGAATCCACGAGCGTCTGAATCGAGACTCCCTTAAAAGTAGCTATAAGCTGGGAACTGTGGAGCGTATCCATGGCCCCCATGGAAGTAGGAGGGGGCTGTGGCACGAAATAATCAGGAGCCATTAGTGATTGCGTGGTCACTCTCTCGCCTAAGTACCACTCCCTAACCTCGGGGCCGTCCAATAGAATCCTCATCGGGTCGTACCCACCTGACCGCCATATCCCATCCGGAGCCTCAAGAAGCACGTCCCTCCAGGGTTGCCACTCCACGTGCTATACTCGCAGCACAATCGTCAGGAAGTTCCTGAACGAGCTAAAGTCGTGGGCCCCAGTCTTCTGCCCCACCCGGTCCTTCGTCCACTTCAGCCCCTGGGGCATGATGAGGGCGTCTGC
This sequence comes from Hydrangea macrophylla, assembly GCA_033977485.1. Classification (NCBI taxonomy): domain Eukaryota; kingdom Viridiplantae; phylum Streptophyta; class Magnoliopsida; order Cornales; family Hydrangeaceae; genus Hydrangea; species Hydrangea macrophylla. The sequence goes on from CM066990.1 coordinate 41,471,869, forward strand.
TGGTCGCGTCCTAGGCAACATCATATGACGATACTCGTGGGACTAAATCTGCAAAACAAGAAAGAGAGGAGCATAAGGATCACATTCTTTTGAAAATTGATTAGAAAAAGAAATGAAATGAAAGAAAAGAGAAGTGTTGCATACCTCCCACACCCTCCAGAAACTGCCAGTGGAGGCCGGGTGATCCTCGGATATCTCTCCCATATGTCTATATAAGATGGCCAATCCAGCACCGGCCCAATCATACTGGTAGATCTGGTCCATGTGCTCCAAGGACCCCCACCAGCGTCACGGAGATCCGGTCTCCCTTGGTGCTCAATAGGGAGCACCCCAGCATGTACATCAAGAAGCCCCAAGCCATCTGCTCATCGGTAAAGCCCGACTGGCCTATGAAGGTGTCAAGGAACCACTTTGACGTAACCAAGGGCTCCTCCGAGACCGCTCCAAGTAGCTCCTTCACCCTGTCCCACTCGGTGACTACATCTAAATATCGTAGGAGCTCTCCTCCGAATGGGATCCCGGTGATCATGCTGAAGTCTAAGGGAGTCATCGTCATATCCTTGAAGTCGAAGTGAAAGGTGTTGGTGGTATTCCACTACCTCTCCTCCAGCGCATGGATCTGTCGCAGATCATTGGAGCACTTCGTCAAGAATTTGACGAAGTCCCCAAAACCTGCATCCCTGGTGAACCCCTGAACGGTCGCACTAAGCTCCCCGTACCACTCAAACCCGTGAGCGAGACTGCCATGCCCCTTCAGCACCTTGGGCTATAGCTGCAAGAGAAAGAATCATCATATTTGATGTCAGTAAATAAGAAAAAAATGAGAAGCAAAAATATGAAGAGAAAGATAAAAGAAAGAAAATATATATATATGAAAAAAATAATCATAAATAAAAAATAATAATAATAATGAAACAATATCTACATTTTTTCGAGATATAGGTTTTGAGAATGGCATGACCATGAGGAACGGGTGAATAAAAATAGTTCTTGAGAGAACTTCACGAGCGTGGATTTCACATTTACGAAAAGTTTGCAGAATAACAAAAAAATAAAATAAAAAGGGGGGAGGCAGTAATAAAGGATGAATGAATAACGAAAGTGTGTAGAATACTGGTTTATTATTCTTAAAGGGGTGTGCGAGGTTTTGATTGACATACATCGCAGTCAAAAGTCTGAGAAAAGTTAGCGAAGTCGAATGTGCAGATACAAGTGGGACACCCGAGCATTCATAAGCATAACATTCATTTTTTTGGTCCCCGCATTCGTAAAAGTTCATAAGAAATAGGATAAAATAATACAAAATGGAATGAGTATCGGTTAAAGGCATTCCAGAAACTCGAAAGTACTGCAAGCATAGCATTTGCATTTGAAATGAGGCATTCAAAGTTCCATTGATTGCACGTTGCATACGGCGTAAGAATCATGAAAAGAGAAAAGTGAGCAGCACGTTTACCTCGCGCTTGAACGCGCGGGCGGATAAATGATCGTCTGGATCCCAGAGTAAGAGTGTGGCATCGGGGTTAGGCGTAGCTCGATACTTCGCCTTCTTCCTACTACCCGAGCCGCTAGCCATAATCTGTCAAAGAATAAAAAGGAATTTGTGGTTAGATTCATGAAAAATTCTAAAAAAACAACAAAAATAATGAGAATGATACAAGTTTTGATCGAGTAGAACTAACCTGTGAGTGCCGGAGATCAATACAAAAGAGAAGAGAGGATGGGAGAAAATTTCTCCAGAGAGGATTTGGTTTGGAAAGGTTTTGAGAGAATGAAATGAAATGAAATAACACTCTGCGTATAAGCTACTGCCTGCCAAACGCGGCACTTGATTTTCGTGTGCGACAGTTGGTGAACTGCCGTGCGGCACTCACTGAATGTCGTAGCCGCACTCCGTGAGTGCCGTATGGCAGTCAAGGACTACCGTAAATTCTAGCGTGTGCCGTGTTTGAGGCAGTTACCAGACCCTTCATTTTCCTCCTAAAATTCAAATTGGGACCCAAAAATCGAATTCTAACCCCTAAATTTTGCCCTCATTGTGCTTTTGACCCCCGGAGAGGGTTCTTTGATTTCGTAAAGTTGAAATAAATTGGAGTATGTGGACTCCAAATTTTGAAAATTGAAATGATTTTGAGTCCGTGGGCTCCAAAATTCTGAAAATTAAAATGATTTAGAGTCTGTGGGCTCCAAAATTTTGAAAATTGAGATGATTTGGAGTCCGTGGGCTCCAAAATTTTGAAAATTGAAATAATTTTGAGTCCGTGGGCTCCAAAATTCTGAAAATTGAAATTATTTGGAGTCCGTTGACTCCAAAATTTTTAAAATTGCGATGAGTTGGAGTCCGTGGGCTCCAAAATTTTGAAAATTGAAATGATTTTGAGTCCGTGCGCTCCAAATTTTTGAAAATTGAAACGATTTTGAGTCCGTGAGCTCCAAATTTTGAAAATTGAAATGATTTTGAGTCCGTGGGCTTCAAAATTCGAAAATTGAAATGATTTTGAGTCCGTGGGCTCCAAAATTTTGAAAATTTAAATGATTTTGAGTCCATGGGCTCCAAAATTTTGAAAGTGATTTTGAGTCTTGAGTCATCCAAATATGATTACCCCGTTTTTTAGGGTGGAACAAACTTGCACTCTCGGTTCTCGCAACAGATTTATGTTAATCCTTGTTCTAGGAATATAACGGATTTAAATTCTCGACCATCGCAATAGATTTGCGTTAATCTTTGTTCTGGGAATATAACGGATTTATATTCTCGACCCTCACAACAGATTAGCGTTAATCCTTGTTTTGGGAATATAACAGATTTATATTCTCGATCCTCGTAACAGATTTACGTTAATCCTTCGGAGTGTAACAGATTTGCACTCTCGGTTCTCGTAACATATTTGCGTTAACCCTCATTTTGGGAACATAACGGATTGATATTCTCGATTCTCGTAACAGATTTATGTTGATCCTTCAGAGTGTAACAGATTGCATTCTCGGTTCTCGCAACAGATTTGTGTTAACCCTCGTCTTGGGAATATAACGGATTTATATTCTCGATCCTCATAACAGATTTACGTTGATCCATCGGAGTGTAACAGATTTGCATTCTCAGTTCTCGTAACAGATTTACGTTAACCCTCGTTTTGGGAATGTAACGGATTTATATTCTTGATCCTCGTAACAGATTTACGTTAATTCTTTAGAGTGTAACAGATTTACATTCTCGGTTCTCGTAACAGATTTGCATTAACCGTCATTTTGGGAATATAGCGGATTTATATTCTCGATCCTTGTAACAGATTTATGTTGATCCTTCAGAGTGTAACAGATTTGCATTTTTGGTTCTCGTAACAGATTTGCATTAACCCTTGTCTTGGGAATATAACGGATTTATATTCTCGATCCTCGTAACAGATTTACGTTGATCCTTTGGAGTGTATCAGATTTGCATTCTCGGTTCTCGTAACAGATTTGCGTTAACCCTCGTTTTCGGAATATAACGGATTTATATTCTTGATCCTCGTAACAGATTTACGTTGATCCTTCAGAGTGTAAGAGATTTGCATTCTCGGTTCTCGCAACAGATTTACATTAATCCTCATCTTGGGAATATAACAGATTTATATTCTCGATCCTCGTAACAGATTTACGTTGATCCTTCGGAGTGTAACATATTTGCATTCTCGGTTCTCGTAACAGATTTGCGTTAGCCCTGGTCTTGGGAATATAACAGATTTATATTCTCGATCCTCGTAACAGATTTACGAGTTTAACAGATTTGCATTCTCGGTTCTCACAATAGATTTGCGTTAACCCTCATCATGGGAATTTTGAAATGCATTTTCTAGACCCTTGCAAATGAATCTTTGCATCGGTCAACATTTGGTAAATCTTCTCTGCCTAAACGCATCATGAAATATGCGTCATATATAGAGAATAAATGACATAGAGTAAGCATGGCACTTGCTCGGTCGAGTTTATTTGAAAAATACCATTGCATGAGCATTTGCATCATGACAAGATGGGAGCACTCATCCATATGATTACTTGTGCTTGCATATGCCTGGCTCCTGCCCGAACTACGTCTTGGTCTGATTCCTGAGGGGATACGTAGGCAGCTCATCATGGAGCACGACCAATTGGAATTTTGTTGCGCGATGGCTTTCTTTTTACAACGCATTTTGTTTTTACCAGAACCCGACTGCTCGATCAAAGGCTTGTCTTCACATAGGCTTCAACGTTCACTTGTGGTTTGTGTTGCTCCACTAGCTCCGTCGAAGAGGGGTAAACTGTAGACACCCTAATTTTGACCAAACGTCGAGCTAAGGGGAGTGATACCTCCAAGACCCGATGATGACAACGTCCGGCCAATCTAGGACTTCCAAAGATGATTCAAACTCTTCGAAAGACTCTCTAAACTAAACAAAAAGCAAAGAGAAAGAAAGAGGAAAATAGAGGCAAAACGGCACTTGGGCAAATATGCGGCATTCACAGGTTGCCGCTGCGACACTCCCTAACCATCCGACCAGCATTCGGGGAGAGCCGCAACGGCATCCACTAACTGCCGCTAAAATGCTTCAAGAGCCGCTAAATTTAAAAATCCTGAAAAGACGGCAGTCCATGGAGTTGTCCGCGGCATTCTATGAGTGTCGTTCTGGCATTCAGCGAGTGCCGATTCCATCTCCATTGAGTGCCGCGTTTTTGTAGCAGCCAGCTGTAATACAGCACATTTTGTACTACCAAAGGACAGTCTGAATTATGGTTTTCTGCTCTGAAATGACTGAAATACTCCTTTAAATTTGTCTATAAATAGAGGATGAATATCATCTTGCATGAGGTTGGAATTTTCTTTGAATCTAGAGGTTGTATTAGTTCTCCAAGTTTTAAAACTTTCAAAATTTCTTCTCTAAACACAACTAGAAGCTAGTTTTAGAAGAGTTGAAGAGGGTGGAAAGCTTGATTAGTCTTTGGAAGTTCTTCAAAATCAAAAACTTGAGGATATTTTGGAGGTAAAACTTTGAATTAATTAGTCTTTCTAATCACAAATATACTTAGAGTCTTTGAAATTTTCTTTTCCTCTCCCTTTTAGTCTTTGAGATTCATGAAACCCTCAATGTCGTACTTGAATCCTTAGACTTGAAATCCTTTAATTCCTTTGTAAGCTCATGATTTACAAGGAAGTTGAAGTTGATATTAGTACACTTGATTAATAAATCTACCTATCTCCATGGTTTAGGTTTGTTATGTTTAGGTCTCATGAAATTTTTCCATATTTCTTTGAGACCTTCACGATATGAATGTAGTTAGTCTCCCATGACCATCAAATGGTAGGAGAGGTGGTGTGGTTCAAGCCAAGTTCCATGGCTCAAATTAGTTAATAAAGTTGTATTTGAATAAATGATGCAGTGAGTTCACAATCTGTTTTTTATCATAGATTTTTAGTTGAACATCGAACCGTTGGAACTAAATGAAACCAACGGGAAAGTGTTTTATAACTCAAATTTCTACCAATGCAATTTTTGTTTTAAGGTAGTTTGGTGTTGGGAGTGGTTTGGTCAAGGGTTTTGTGGAACAACAATAATCTGTCCAGAGTTTTAGAACAATAACACTCTCTTGAAATAAGCAAATCAGAACCTTAATCAAGCACTCTTGACCCAAAATAAATTTTTCTAATAAGTATAATGTGTTAGGAAGCTACCCTAAAAAGACCAAATCATTTTTGATTTGTTTACTATTTTTAGAAAATCATACAAAAACTCTGGACAGGGAGTTGTATGTCTCTGAGTGATGTCTAGTATTTGTCCAATTCCTGGAGATCTAACCGTTCAAAGCTCGATTTTCTTTTTGGGTTAGAAACTAGACACACAGAGGCATCTTGTGTCCAATTATCATAAAGATCAAACCACGGGAAGTATCTTTTTTATTTCTTTGAATTTCTGATCTGCTCTCAGCAATTTTCAAAATTCTGTCACAACTTTGATATATCTTGCAAACAATTGTCTAAATGATCTCTCCATGACCTAGGACTTAAACCATGTGTTAATAATAATTAGTTAAGCTAAAATACAGAGGCTAAATGATCCAAACCAAGGAATAATACAATAACTTATTCTTGTTCATGTAATCATGCACATTCATCCATATAGATCGGTATTAGAATTCATAATTGCGTCATTTCTTTTACATGATAGAATTAAGCTGGACATTTAGGAATAATTATCCGATATTATACATTCTTCCTAAAGTATGTGGACTAACCCTTGTTTTGCAGCGCACTTGAGGTACAACTTCTCACCCTTTCTCTAGTTTACTTAATTTCTTGATTTTTTTTATTGATTTTATGACCTCATGCGCGACACGTTAGAATTAGGATCTTGCCTTATGTAAATACGTGTGATAAGAGACCTTTTCTTAGGTTTTACTTTCTATTCGCATGCATTGCACATTTAATATTCGTGGCATGGATCCCGGGTAAGTTCCATAGTTCCCTATCTGCATATCATATCGCTTGCTACTTAAATTACGTGGTTTTTGAATGATATTTTATCACTTACAATCTTAAACCCTTTAGACATGCTTTTGTAATGTATATTTATACATATGTATTAGTTGAGGACATGCTTAGATTATTAATTCGATTAAAAGGATGTTAAGTAGAGGCCTATCGCGAGATAGGATGAGAGGGGGTGTTTTAGTCCGACGGGCTCCTTCCCCCCTCTCATTCCATAATCCCCGGACCTAGAAAACCTCTAGTTTCTTAAAAGATCAGTTTGCTTTAAAATGTTTTCTTAATTTTCCTTTTAAAACTTAAGTGGCGACTCATCGTTTTTGAATTTGAATTTAAAAAAGGTTTTTAAACACAAGTCGTGGGTAGGGAAAATTGCGATATCCACACTTTGGACCTGATTCCCTCTCGGGGATAAGTAGTTGAACCTCCCAAGGTTCTCGGTCCATAACCATCCCTAAAACTATAAGCATTACCCTTTTGTGCCTTTGGTTTCCTTCCTTCAGACTAGGGGCAAACTTACATTTGCTTGGAGCCACATATATATCGCCAAACTAGGGGCAAACTTCATTTGCTGAACACCTAATTTAATCCCAAAAGCAATGCCTCCAAGTTCTATTCAAACTAGGGGCAAACTTCGTTTGCCAAAATCTCTCTATGTCAGAGGCAAGTTCTCAAGTAATCAAGTTTATTTTGAAAGGATTAAAATAGAGTACCTTTCATTCTATAAGCTAAAGCACTAATTTGAAGCACATTCTAGATGGGCAAATAATTCGCTAAATTGAATAGGAAAAGTTTTCAAAGTTTAGATTTATCAGCAAAAGCACTACCATTTGTAAGATAATGAATAAATGAAAGGTAAGATGATACATTATTCACGATGAAAGCACATTCACTCAGAATGAATGTAGAGTTTGAGTCAGTCATCTTAAGTAACTGGCTTTATCAGGTCTATCCTCCTTTGATGAGTCAATAAATGGTCTCAAATGAGTGGGTTTAAGATGATGAATAAAGATTTCAAAAGACTTCATGAGCATCCCAAGAGCAATACGAGCAGAGGTTTCGAACACTATCACAGCATAAAGTGGCAATATAAGAAGAGTCCAAGACTAGGGGCAAAGGTGACTTCCCTCTTTTGACAGAATCGATGTGTTTCTTCCAAAGGTCCTCAAATATAGAAAATCATTATTTCTACCAGCTCTCTTCAAATTCTTTGAGTCTCGTTTAGAAAATAGGTTGATTTGAGTCTGATTGACTCCCGATTTAAGAAATTGAATTGAATTGAATTGATTTGAGCCTGATTGACTCTCGTTCTTTGGAATTAAATTGAAATAAGTCCTTGCGAAGATGTTGATCTTCGTTCTTGCAACATAAGTCCCCTAAAAGGTTGTTGATTGTCGCTTTCGCAACATAAGTCCTTGAAAGGCTGTCGAATATCGTTCTTGCAACATAAGTCCTTGAAAGGCTGTTGACCATCGTTCTTGCAATGTAAGTCCTTGAGTAGCTTTTGACCATCATTTTTGCAATGCAATGAGTGGCTATTGACCAATGTTTTCTCTTTCTAAGCATTAGTCCTCAATGACAACTTCCCAACCTTGCATTAGTCCTCAATAGCAACATCATCGGTGTTAGTCCTCAACGGCAACATTGCATTATCCTCAATGGCGGCATTATTAGTGTTAGTCCTCAATGGCAACCTTGCATTAGTCCTCAATGGCAACCTTGCATTAGTCCTCAATGGCAGCTATATCGGTGTTAGTGCTCAATGGCAACCTTGCATTAGTCCTCAATGGTGGCATTATCGGTGTTAGTCCTCAATGGCAACCTTGCATTAGTCCTCAATGGCAGCAATATCGGTGTTAGTCCTCAATGGCAACCTTGTAATAGTCCTCAATGCCGGCATTATCGGTGTTAGTCCTCAATGGCAGCATCATTGGTGTTAGTCCTCAATAGCAACCTTGCATTAGTCCTCAATGGCAGTATCATCGGTGTTAGTCCTCAATGGAAACCTTGCATTAGTCCTCAATGGCAGCATCATCGGTGTTAATCCTCAATGGTAACCTTGCATTAGTTCTCAATGGCAGGATTATCTGTGTTAGTCCTCAATGGCAACCTTGCATTAGTCCTCAATGGCAGCATCATCGATGTTAGTCCTCAATGGCAACCTTACATCAGCATCATTTGTGTTAGTCCTCAATGGCATCTACATTAGTCCTCAATGACAGCATCATCTGCATTAGTCCTCAATGGCAGCATCATCTGTGTTAGTCCTCTAAGGCAATTCCTGTTTGTCCTCAATGGCAATCCCCGTTAGTCATCAATGGCAATCTTTGTTAGGCCTCAATGGGAACCCTCATTAGTCCTCAATGGCAATTTCTGTTAGTCCTCAAAGGCAATCCCTGTTAGTCCTCAATGGAGATCTCTGTTAGGCCTGAATGGCAATCCTCGTTAGTCCTCAATGACAATCTCTGATAGTCCTCAATGGCAACTTCTCTATAAAGGAATTAGTCCTCAATGGTAGCTTCTTTACATAAGCATTAGTCCTCAATGGAAGCATCATTCGTGTTAGTTATCTATGGCATTTAATACTAGTCCTCAATGGCAATCTTTTTGAACTTGCGTTAGTCCTCGATGGCAGCATCTTTTTGGTCAATTTTAGTCCTCGATGGCAATCTTTGCTGAAGTCCTCTAGATTGAGGCAAATCCCTGTTGAAGTCCTCTAGGTTAAGGCAAATCCCTATTGAAGTCGTCTAAATTGAGGCAAATATGTTGAAGTCCTCTAGATTGTGGTAAATCCTTATTGAAGTCATCTAGGTTAAGGCAATTCATATCGGTGTAAGGCATAGAATGCATTCATATCACCAGAAAGAGCATGATCTTAGATATTCGTGTTAGGAAACTGTGTTCCCAGAATCCATTGACAGCGCGTATAAGTTGGTACTGCAAAAAAAATTACATGAAAACTACGATAACCCTACAAGGGCGGAACTAGGGTTACCTTAATCTGCTAAAACGGATTGCTGTAGTAGATGAATCGAGAACACGGGCTCGATAACAGCTCACGATCTTCTACCGTATTCCTTTGCTGCTAGAATATCGAACTGAGTGTGGGCTCTTTCGAAATCCTTTCTGTTTTCTGCTCTCCCTCTTTTACGCTCTCTTTTCTATTCCGAGTTATAATTCTCTATATAGAAAAATGCTAACTGAGGAGAGAGCCAAAGCAGCATATATATAGCCTACGATAGGGACCATAAGAAGTCAATAAGGAATAGGCTTCCTTATGGAATTAGGAAACCCTAATTCGAACTGAATCAGATTCCTATTTCCATCATTTATAATTCATACCACTAAAGAATTATAATTGCACTCCTACCCTTATCTCAAAAATAAATTTCGAGCTCCATGTTATTAAATGCTTATTATCTCCCCATGTTAAGATTACAGATATCCATTAATATAATTACTGACAATCATATTTAATTAATTTCTTAAAATTCCTTGAGATCCTCTGCTTAACTTATCTGATATGTCGGATACAAAATCCACCTGCAGGGTTTGACATAATCAAAACTTATAAGCTTTCTCAAGGGGATATCATCAATCCCAAAATTGAGACATGGATTCCATCATTAATTAATATCCACCACACAATTAATATTGCCACCCAATCCAATGAGATATTGACCCATTTAAGGATCTTACCCTTTTAGGGATCAAAGTGTAAATAACAAATGTACGTGTCTACAAATTAACTTAGGATTTAGAGCATAAGCACTCATAATAGCCATGAGGTATTAATTATCTTATAAGTCAGTATAAAGATAATTACCCCAAGTCAGTCCCGTTTAATACACAAAGTGTACCAACATAGTGAGTTGAAACTATACCGTTTTCCGTAGTCAAGACAAACATACTACAACACCATGCTGCAGTCCTACCAATGGTGTGTCCAATCCCATCTAAGACTGTAAACCAAAATCTTACATTCTATAATATCTGATGGCCTGATCTTCCGTGTATAAGCCGAACTCTACACACCAAACCACCTACTATATAGAATGAGAGACACACATGCATAATATTAAATAAATAATATAATACAAACATTGTCCACACAGATTCTCATAAAAAATGGATTAACTGATTTTATTAAATGAATAATAAATCAACTACATAAAGCATGGCTTTTAGTATATATCCCTAACAATTCGCATCTACATAGAATGAAGCATAAAATTGCATTGACAGTCGTTATTCCCTGAGCATGTTCATCACGATAGGATAGGTGCATTCATCCATGTGATTGTTTGTATTCAGGTTTTGCCCCTCACCCGCACTACGTCTTGGTCTGATTCCCGATGGGATACGTAGGCAGCTCACCATCGAGCACGACCAGCACCAACCGTCTCTGCGAATGTTTTTGCAATGCATTTTATTTTTTACCTAAGTTCAATAGCCCGGTCAAAGGCTTGTCTTCACACAGGCTTCGACATTCACTTGTGATACGCGTTGCTACACAAGCTCTGCTGAAGAGGAGCAAACTGTAGACAACCCAATTTTGACCAAACTATTAAACTTAGTGGGATTTACTTCTGTTGATCAATGATGAATATGTCTCGTCGGAATCAAGACTCTTACAAGCAATCTGATTCTCTTCCAAGAAGAATCTTGGTCCAAAATTGCCCTTTTTAGCAAAAAAAGACCAAAATTCTCATTTACCTGTCACCTTGTAGACCATGAGTTTTGAACACGTATAGAAATACGGCATTGTTCTCGAAGCATCTTAAAACCATTTTCAAAAGTAGAGAAATTCAGTATGAACCCGAAAAGGTCATCAAAAGTCAACAGTTGACCAAGTGAAAAGTCAACGGGTCAAAAGGGAGTCAATCGTAAAATTTTCGAATTTTAAGATGAAAAGTCCCGGTAATTGTTCATTGGGTCTCCCTTTTGCTAGAAATGATTTTTAAGAATTTTTAAATGAAAGGGAACATTGAGAAATTGAAAGATCTTTAAAAGAATTGTGCGGGATATTAGAAATTTGCCTTCGGAGGGAGAGTTGATTTTTTTTCCTTAAGTATTTTGATTTTTTAGATATTTTTATTGAACCCAAATGGGGGGTATTTCTATGAAATGAAATTAAGGTGCTGAATTGCTGTGAATAGTATTGAACAGCTGTGCACTCAGCAAGTGAATGCTGGCCTGTGCACTCAGAATGCCAAACGACAGTAAGTGAATGCCGCTGCAGCACTCAGCAAGTGCAGCGCGGCACTCAGAAAGTGCCATTTCATCTTCATTGAGTGTCGGCCTGGGCTAATTTGCACTTTTAAGTCAAAATTCTTTTTCAATCTTTGATCAAATGAATCCACCAAATGATGCCGTTTTTTTTGTACGTGTTTACTACTCCTAGGTCATGAAAACCATACTCCCACCATCCCTAATTGACCTATCTACCCTTATCTTAGCCCCTACGATAATGAAAGTCTATAAAAATTCCATTCTCTCTCATTTTGAGAGGTTGGAGACTTGAATCTTGAGAGAGAAACTTGAACCTTCAAGATAAGACTTGAATCTTAGAAAGAGAGGCTGAATTTTGAAGATGAAGTTTGTTCTTAGAGAAATATAGAGAGAGAAACCCAAAAACCCAATACAAATCCTACCCAATACACCCAATTCCTCAAATCTCCATCCAAGAACCTAGAAGCTTCAAGGAAGAAGAAGAAGAAGAGTATTGCTTGTAAGGCTTGGATCTCTCCAAATCAATCAAATCCTGAGAAGATCTAGAGGTTAAATCCTTATTCCTATACTTGTTCTACATAATTCAATCACAAATTCATAGATCTAGGATTTTTACACATTTTCAAAACATCTCTTCCTACCTCATTTCATCACACACCACTTAGAATTTGTGATTGAATCTCATATTATTTCATTAATTTGGATCTAGTTGGAGCCTTGGGTTTAAAATATGTTTGGTTTTGAAGAATTTGTGTTCCAATTTCTCTGAGTAAACTTTGATTCTTCATTTCTATTTTCCTCTTAAGATTCATGAGATTTTATATATCTTACTGAGTCTCTTTGAGTTTGATTCTTTAGTTTCCTGTGATCCTATGAACCATATGGTGATTAAAGTGAATCATAGCCATATCTACACATAGTTGGTTGAGTTCAAGTCTTAGCTCATGATTTGGATCTCCCTACTAGGGATCTTATGGAATCCATACTATATTCCATAGAGATTTGAGTAGATTTGGGTCTTATTTAGTCTCCAAGGACCATTAATTTGTAAGGAGAATGGCATGCCATAGTTTAAATTTCCTCAAGGATCATATGTTTGAGAGAGGATTTAGATGTAAGTTTTCATAGTTTGTTTGTTGCAATCTAGGGAACTTGAATATTCAAAGGTCCATAAGATTGAATAAAGCCTTAGGATTCTCTTGCTAGATCTTCAAATATGAGATCTATGATAGAGATCCATTAAGGTTAAATCTATGGATCTCTTTATATTTCATCACTTACTCCAATAATCATAATCATACTTGATCCTAGTTCTCTCTAGAATCATGGATCGAGTTTGATTCAAAATATGAACACTAATCTAACAATGGTGCAGTGAATCCTTAAGTCCACTGTGATCAAAGATTTCTCATTAAATCATGGTCCATTGGAATGGGATGAGACCAATTAGAGGATTTTCATGACTCATTTAAGTACCTCTGTGATTTTTTTCTTGAAGAAATTCCATGTTTAAAATGGTTTGACCTTATGGTTTCAAAGCAAGCTACTCTCTGTCCAAAATTTCAGAACAGTAAGTCCGTTTTAAAATGAGTAAACCAGAGCCTTAATCAATTTTTCTTGACCTCCAATAAATGTTTTTAAGTAGTCCAATGTGTTAGGAATATACCCTAAAAGAACAAAGTGTTTCTCATTTTGTTACTATTTTTAGAAAATCATACAAAAACTCTGGATAGAGAGTTGCAGATTCTTGAGCAATGTCTAGTGTTTTCTTTATTCCTAGAGATCTAACTGTTGGATCTTTAATTTTCTTTTTGGGTTAGAAGCTAGACGCACATAGGCTTAGCAAACTCGAAAACCATTAAGATCCAACCATTGGAAGTATTTTATTTATATTCTTGAAGTCTGGTCTGCTCTCTTTAATTCATGTGAAACTGTCACTGTTTTTGTCTAATCTTATTGATTTTAACTTAAATGGTCTTCTAATGCCTTGGGACCCAAATCATGTTTTGAATAATGATAATTAAGTTTAATCCAGAGGCTAAGTGATCCAAGTTAGTGAATAATTTATAGCTTGTCCTTGTACATATCCATGCATTCATCCATGTATATTTTTACTTGTAGTTAGGATCTATCTCTAGGTTGTTTTGTCCCGAATTGAACCTAGTTGTGAGTTCCTTATAATCATGTTGGGATTATACTAATTCTATATGGACATCGCATTGGCTCCTAGTTGAGACTTGCATATCTATAGAGGTGATACCTTTTTAACTAATTATAAGGAATCTATAAATAGGTCAATTCTTTCCATGCTTGATATATTTAAGCCAGAAGCTTAGGGTTGATTATTTGATATCTTTTATCAAGGCATGTGTACTAATATTTGTTTTGTAGCGCATTTGAGGTACAATTTCTCAATCCCTTCTCTAGTTTGATTTACTTCTTTGATTTTAATTGATTTTTTACTCCATGCGCGACACCTTAGCTTAGGTCTTGCCTTATGTGTATATGTGATTAGAGACGTTTTCTTAGGATTTCTATTCTTGCATGCATTACACGTTTCTATTTCGCGGCGGGACCCCGGGTAAGTTCTCTAGTTCCCTATTACATATCATATTGTTTGCTAATTGAATTACATGATTTTGGATGCTATTTTATCGTTAGCAATCTTACACCCTTTTTGACATGCTTTTGTAATGTATATATACATATGTATTAGTTGAGGGCATGCCTTAGATTAATAATTCGATTAAAAAGGATATTGAGTAGAGGCCTATCACGAGATAGGATGAAAGGGGGTGTTTTAGTCCTCCGGGCTACTTCCCCTTTCATTCCATAATCCCCGGACCCAGTTTATCTTTGGTTTCGCAAAAGATCAGTTTGCTTTTAAAATGGTTTCTTAATTTTCCTTTAAAAAATTAAGTGGCGATTCTTTTTATTTGAAATTTGAAAGAAATTGGTTTAAAAATTAAATGTGTGCCTAAATGCCGGTATCCACATTCCTAACGCTAGAACAATTCCAACAGTCCTAACGCCAGAACAAATTATTGCGCTTTGCTGTGCTCACTCATCTCAACGAAGGATAGTGTCATACACAACAACAAATCGACGACCTGGTGGCCATATAGCAGACAGTCCCACCTAGTCAAGAAGAAGTCTCATTCACTGGCCTAACTTACTATGCAAACATTGAACTAAGCAAAGTACAGACCTTGATCAGAGACCTAGAAAGGGGGCTCGGCAATCCTGACCCAACCTCTAGTTTACAATAGTCAGGGTACAATAATCCCGACCGATCTCCAATAGTCATGGTCCGATAATCCCAACCTGACCTCCAGTTCACAACAGTCAGGGGCACAGTGATCCTGACATGACCTCCTGTCTCTAATGGTCAGAGTCAAGCAATCCTGACCCGACCTGCAGCCTCCAATGGTCAGGGTCAAGCAATCCCGACCAGACCTCCAGTTCATAGTAGTCAAAGGCTCGGTGATCCTGATCCGACCTCCTATCTTCAATAGTCAAAGTCAGGCAATCCCGACCCGACATCCAGCTTCTAACGGTCAAGGTCAGGTAATCTCGACCCGACCTCCAGTTTTCAATGGTCAGGGGCTCGGTGATCCCGACGCGACCCCCAGTCTTCAATGGTCAGGGTCAGGCAATCCTAACCCGATCTCCAGCTTCCAGTGGTCAGGCTCCACCAATCCTGACCCGACTCGACCTCCAGGTTTTAGCAGTCAGGTTTCGGCAATCCCGACCCGACCTCCAGTGGTTAGGAGCCGATAATCTCGACTTGACCTCTAGTTTACAGTAGCCAGGGGATCAGTGATCCTGACCTAGCCTCCTGTCTCCAACAATTAGAGTCAGGCAATCCTGACCCGATCACCAGCCACCAACAGTCAAGGTCAAGCTATCTGGACCTGACCTCCAGATCACAGCAATCATGGGTTCGGTGATCCCGACCCGACCTCCTATTTCTGACGGTCAGAGTCAGGAAATCCCGACCCGACCTCCAGCTTCCAATGGTCAGGGTTAGGTAATCCCGACTTGACCTCGAATTTTTCAGTGGTTAGGGGCTCGGTGATCCTGACGCAACCCCTAATCTTCAACGGTCAGGGTCAGGCATTCCCGACCCGACCTCCATCTTCCAGTGGTCAGGGTCAGGCAATCAAGACCCAGCTTCTAGTTTATAGTAGTCAGGGGCTCGGTGATCCCGACCCGACCTCCTATCTCCAACAGTCTAGGTGAGCCCAACTGCAATGCTTTTTTTCATCTAGTATAGAACAAGACTGCATGAAATATGTCAAAGAGCTCCAACAAAGACTCGGATTGCCTAGCTAATTCACAGAGCACAATCAAAGTCCTTGGTCACTCTAGGGTGCCAAAAAGACCACCACGTGTGAAAGTCCTCGGTCAACCCGAGGCAGAACTCCACTGAGGCCCAAACCGAAGATAGAGACCCACGATAGAGGAGTAAAAGAAATTCCTAAAATCCATAAATTTTTGGTCTTTAATTAAGCCCAAATCCACAATAGAGGAGATTAAAACCTCATAGGTTGGACCACGATAAAGGAGTAAGTTAATATAAAGATGGTCCAGGTCATGTTGGCACGTGCATTCAATGAAGTGAGTTGGCTGCCCCCTAAATTAGTGTCCAGAATCATTAATCTTTGTAGCAAAACAAGCATATATTGGTGGGTTGTATTTGGCCTCTGGTGGTTGTGTCACCTACAGACCAAACTGTAATTTCATCTTTTCGGGAAGGCAATGTCTGTGTAAGAAGTATATGAAATGGTTCACAGCATAGATGAGGGACGAAATTGGGAGGCAGGGGGGAAAAAAAAGAGTTTTCCTATATGCAATCGCTAGTAAGATGTGAGAATAGTCATCAAATTGTTGTTTGCTAGTGTATTGCAGTGGGTTTTATTCTAGGAAATTCTACGTTGCTTGTATGATACACTTATTTTTTAGGTTCCGGTAACAATATGACATTTGTTATTAACTTGGTGCAAGTGAGTAGTAGCTTTTTCAAGGTGTTATTTGGTAAAAACAATATGCATGTCATTTGAAAGTAAATTTTTTTTAGAGTAATGCTAGGTACACCTAAACGGGACACCTAAACTATTCACTTGCTGATGTGGATTTCCAAAATTATTTATCAGTTACCAAACAAAGTTTGAATTAATTTCAAAACTGCCATAGACACATACCCAGTGGATAATTTAGGTGTTCTTAGCATTACTCAATTTTTTAAGGTGCCATTTTCACAGTAATAACTAAGTCATGTTGTATAGTACCAAGTCCCAATGAGACACTAACTATTGGGGGGTGTGTGTGTGTGTTTTTTTTTTTTTTTGGTATACATGGAATGAAGAACATAAGCTAGCTTCTGCAGGAGAAGCAAATACCAGTGTTATGCCATTATCTGCCATAAGAGGTATACATAATTCCCTAATAGGAACATTTAACAAAACAAAGGGACCACTGACCCATGTGGTCGTCAGATGGTATCACTTGCTCTCTTTCTTTGGGGAGAGCAAGGTTCAATCCTTGCTATATGGAAGGTATGTGAGGTTTATTCCTCTTTGTTATAGAATGAGCCTTAATCTCTCAGTATGATATAATGCATTGGGGCTCACTCCTTGGATGCTGAGTGTGTGCGTGTGTGGCAGTGTGGGTGAGTGAGAGTGTCCAGGCAAGTAATAATAATAATAATAAAAAACATAACAAAGGGACTTGGTTGGTGTTTGCTTGTAATTTGCGCGGGCGTACCAGAGCCAAACGGGCTCGATGTGTATGTGTGTGCGTGCAAACTAATTTCCTAAATGCTTGTGTGAGTGATACACAAGGCTTTATGAATCTGACTTCTAAACGGTGATTGTGTGCAGTGAGTAGGAAAATACCTTCACCATAAATTCTTTAGCAGTACTAAAGCGCACAAGCTAAACAGTGTTAAGAGTTTATCAGATAAACAATCACAAACGGATTAATAAAACGTAAATTTTATTAAGTGTTTGGAAGAAATAAACAGATCTTAAAGAACAAACCAGAGCAGACTGATTATCCAAAAGAATAAAAGAAATAACAAAAGGGCTAAACCTATTTGCTATGTGCTGAAAAACATAAAAGCTTGAATGCCTTGAATGCTTTGGATGCTTCGAATGCAGTGTGTAGGCTGTTTTCGATATGACGCGGAGTCCCCTGACTGCTTTGGCCTGCCTGCTGATTTATAGCAGTCATGGATGAATCCTGATTAGGAAAGGACTCCTTAACTTACGCCCCAAGCTGCGTGGCTGATTGGCTGATGGTGGAAGAAACTTTCCCAATCTTTGACTCCTACCTTATCCAGATTCTGATTGAATCAATCCCTTTAATTTAGGGATCAGCCTTCTAAATCCAGCTGGACATGATCAGATTATGTCACAGCCCAGTCCCACAATAGCGGAACCGGAGCCCGTGGCACGCCACCGAGGCTAACCCAACTCATTAACGTTCCCAAAATTTAATTTGAAGAACACACGCAGCGGAAAACAAAACACATTTTCAAAACCAGGGGTTCAGTCGACTGGGTCTAGACCTCAGTCGACTGAAGAAAGCAGAGAGTTTTCAAAACAGTTTAACAGATCATTCAGTCGACTGAGATTGGGGTCCAGTCGACTGGGCCTCTAACCTTCAGTCGACTGAATCCTCCCCTTCGGTCGACTGAAGTAAGCAGAACTAAAATGAACACAAAACCTACAGAGGTACAGTCGACTGAGGCAGGGCCCAGTCGACTGCTTTTGCCATAATAAGAAGCAGTAGCTAGCAGGCAAAGGGTTCAGTCGACTGAACACTGGACCAGTCGACTGCTCCCCTGACAGCCGCCCAAAATCTGCAGAAAATAAGTTTAAAAGCTTTTGGATTTAAACGGGGATCAAACACACGCTTCCAAAAGTACTCCAAAGTAATCCTAACTGTATTAACATATTACCGAAGCACAGTTACAACATGTTACTAACTAATACAACAATTTAGATTCGTTCTAACATACCAAGTTAAACATAACTAAAAACCATAAGAATTCTTATTACAACATTTCTATTGTCCCAAAACTACAAGATTAACGATCAAGTTGCCTTCTAAAAGAACTCCCAACCCACGTGTTCACTTCTGCGATTCCTCGCCAGCATTTATACCTGAAGTGGTTATTTGAATAACCACACATATTCGATTTGTTTAAGCTAATGCTTAGTGAATAAATCAACATATGTACATGAATGATAAACATGTCCGCATTCACATCTCTACATTTCATACTAGTCGCCGGAGACTCACGTGCCCATCCATACTCCCAATCCGCGACTCTTCGCCAATAAGTCCACGCAAAAGGGTAAGACCCACGATTCTTCTCTTCAATCGTGCGACCTTAATGCCTATATCGGCTCCACAAAATGGCACGGTGACCACGTGCTCCTTCTGACCCAAATAAGCAACTTAACATGCTCAAATACATATCACCATGCTCGCGGTAATCAAAACATTTCATCGTGCTATTGGGCCTACTTATCAATATAAATGCCCAATATGAACTACACAAGATATCTCTAAGTATTAATACATGCTATTCAAACATAACATGAATACATGTCAAGAAACCATTCCAAAAACATAGTTGAATCACTCAGCTCCGATTTACGCTCTTAAACTTCGATTCAAAGAAAACCCGTGTACAAAGAACGTGCAGAAGTCCGTCTAGTACCATTCCTATGGATCAAAATTCCATTTATCAACTTTTATGAAAAATTTTAGAAAACAACTTTTCGAAAAACTTGGCCAAACAAGCCCTAACATATATCAAAACGAATCTCTTACCTCGAGGAGCTCGAATATGAAATATGGGAGAAAACAGACTGACGGAAGGTCGTCGTTTGGCGTCGCAAAGCTATAAGCTCCAAAATCTCCCTATGGCCTCCTTTTTGGAAATTTAGGATAAGAACTTGAAAATATCTCAACCATCTCTATCTATATATAGGGAAAACTCTCGGGAATTACGTTTACCTCCCCACGAGTTTTCAAAACTCCTAATTAGTCTCTATAACTTCCTATACAGCTTATTCATAGCTTTACGAGTGAAAACAAATCCAGACATTTTGGGTCTCCAGTTAGGCCTAAACTGACGATAGAGGAGACTAAAGCCTCTTAGGTAGGCCCACGATAGAGGAGTAAAAAAGGACCCTAAAGCAATACGCTTTAGGTCGGCTCTACCAACATTGTCAAATTCTTCTATTAGAAGCCTTAATGAAGGCCTATTGGGCAGAAGATAACAATCATGAGAGCTAACATAAAAAATTACCCTAAAGCAACACGGTTTTGGTCGGCTCTACCAACATGGTCAAATTCTTCTACCAACAACCTTGATGAAGGCTTAATGAGCAAAAGATAACCATCCTTGGAGCTAATATAAACAAAAGACTCCAAATTAGACTAAGTCTCAACTCTTAGCAAATTTCCGAGCAATCAAAAGACTCCGAATTAGGCTGAGTCTTAACTCATAACCAATTCCTGAGAAGTTCCAAGGCAACTTCTGCGAGCAATCACAGTATTACTGATCTTGTCGCGTTATTGATACAAGGGTGACTCACCAAGATCTACAAACTTTAAATCATAAGGTGCATCACTCCTCGAGAAAATCCAACTTTGCAAACATCAGACAGTGGTAAGAGGAATCAACAGATTTCCAAACTTCACTTGATATAGCATCATGCCAACCTTAGAAATGGGGGGCTACTGATACGCCCAAAATTGTCTAGTAATTCAGTGCTCCAGGCCCGACCTCTAGACCTCCAGATGTGACCTCCAGTACTCCTGGTCCGACCTCTAGTATTCCAGGTCCGACCCCAACCGACTGACCTCCAGTCCAGGGCCCCGGGTCTGACCCCAACCTATGGGTCGGAATACGCAGTCCAATTACAATACAGTTCAAGTCCAGCTCAGCTAGCTCAGTGGCGTGTCCCAAACTGCTCGGACTCCAGCAGTTTCCTAAGTCAACTAGGAAACCTTCCAGATACACATAAACAGTTTCCTTATCAGATTAGGAAACATTGCGGATATGTAGTTATAATTATAGGTTGTCAGTCAGTTGCCTAATCAGACTCAAACACCTTGTAAGGGAGGATTCTTCCTTCTATAAAAGGGTCCTTCCATCGCTCTAAGAGGGGATCCCGAACCTGAGTTCAATAGAACGAATGATCTTATATTGTCAAGTCTCTCCCAAGAAACCTTATAATAACGTCCCTGCATGGCCTACCCTTGGTAGCTCTAGTCACCATTGTTGGATCACCAAGGTCCCTGCAGGAGTTTCTTATACTTAGTGGAAGTGTTCTGACACACACGTGGACGTAGGTTCCTTCATTAACAGGGTCAAACCACATACAAACACGTTGCCTATATTTCTCTCTCCCTCTCTTCTATGCTTTTTTTTTTAAATGATTCTTCTATGCTTTTAATATGCTCTTAAACTCTAAATCCGACAAGTACCAAAAATTGCATCATTACTTAATATTACTCTTATTGATTAATCTTTTTGGGTTAATTACATTTTACCCCTGTGGTTAGACCTAGTTTCACTTTATCCTGTGTTCTTCAAAAGTGGATACTTAACCCTCCTGTGATTTCGCACTAAAGTGAAATTGTTAAAGATTTTTTTCTCTCAAACCTGATTAAAATTTTAAAATTGGCCAAATATTAACACTTAAAATTATTATGTGGTTAACTTTAGGATTAATTCCCTATATGAAGATAATGCTGCCATATAACCCACCTATGTGTACCTAATTTTTAATACTTAACCCCTTTGTGAGGCTAATTTTTGGATTAACTGCTTATGAGGGATTAATTTTGACACTTAAACTCTCTCAAGTGAGACTAATTTTAATACTTAATTTCCATGTAAAGCTATTTTGAGAGAAATCTTAGTAGTTTCAATTTCGTCCAAAACTACAAGGGTTTAAGTGTTTACTTTTGAACTATAGAGGGTAAAGTGAAACTGAACTTAACCACAAAGAGGTAAAATATAATTGACTTATCTTTTTTTTACCATATACACATGATGAACTATACACATGAGTTTGGCTTTGCCCTAGAGCCGACCCATGTTTGCCCCGACCCATGTTTGCCAAAAAAAACAATAAAAAAAAGGGATAACTAATTAATCATAGTACTGCAGACCACTATTTTATTCCATTTTTTCTAATCACAGTCATATGGGCCACAATTTTATTCTTTTTTTTTTTTTTTTTGGCTGAAAAACCACAATTTTATTCAAGCATGGCCTTAGCCTGCTATGGACCACACTAATACTGACCGTGATACGAAAACAATTACTATGTTGTATGTACAGTTGTACACCCAACTCACGTGGGTGTCCCAAAGAATTCTCCAATGTCAAAAGGAACTGACGTTTACGAGTATCACATTTCAGAGACGTATGTATTTAGTAAATCGTAAGAGCAAGTTCATCACGTATGTGTGGTTGTCAGTATTTCTCTCCTTTCACGTTTACCATGCACAAACATTAATGAACAAATTATTATTATTATTTTTTTTTGTTTGATATGGAATGAACAAATCTTTAGTACCTTACTCTTGAGACCACTGTTGTTTTGCTGGATTAATAGGGGTGTTTGTTGTAGTTTTTTTTTTTTTAGTTAATAAGCTAACTTTTTTTAGTTTATTACTTATTATAAGTTTAAATTGTACCAAAGAGGGTTTAACTTTTAACTTATTTTAAGTAGAAAATAACTTAAAAGTGGAAAATAAACTAACCTATCAAAAGTTAAATTTAAAATGTTTTTAAGATTGTAACTTCTCAGCGAATTTTAAGCTAGATATTCTAGTGTTTGGATATGTTCAAATGTGATAAACTATTTATTCATTTGAACTACAGTCCCTCAATCATATGAACCACGTTTATTTCGCAGGATTGGCGGCATGATTGGACTATAAGAATCTATTGCAATGAGTAGTCCAAGTACAAGACTAAAAAGTTGGCTATGAATAATACATTTTAACTAAACAATCCTTTATTTGGACCGCTATTTCATTCCACGATCAGTTGTGTGGTGTTATCAATCTAAAATAATGGCCACCGATAACGAAGTGGGTACAGGGAATCAAAGTCTGCTTTAATCCGGTCTATGAAGTATGAACCACAAATCGTAAAGGGGATAGGTGATCTGCGAGAGCTAGCTCCGATACCCTCGCTTGTGTGGAGTAAATATTGAATGAAATGGGGATACCATTTCATCAATTGTGCCCTCTCATATATTTTGAAACTACACTGATGTTGAAAGATATATAATTCCGATGAAAATAGAAGGCCAGATGAATAAATAAAAAAAATTTCAGTTAGTTATACCACATCACTAAGTACAACCGTTACATTGAATATTTAGCCGCTTGAGTGGGCAGACCTTGTGGAAAGGAATTCAACTCATAACGAACAAATGTTGCCATCAAGGGCACCATATGTGATAGTCCTATGTTCTATCTTCAAACCAATGAGGGTGCATTTTGTGAGTCTCGAATTGTAGGTTTCTCACAAATGATCCGCTCTCATTATTTCATTAACTACAAAATATTACATAAAATTACTACACGGTATCTTTAAAATGCCTAAAAATTTATTGAGATTTATGGCAATATTCATCAATCACCCCTCGTAACGAGAAATTATTACATGTGACCGTCACATTTTATAATGTCCACTGTAATCTTTTTATTTATTTTATCCCATGTAGGATCCCAGAAGAGAGATCACGAGATTATTTCTCCCTCACCTCATCACCTTATAAAGTCGGTAGACTCAGTACTGCACTCTCTCTCTCTCTCTCTCTCTCTAGATCTCATTATTTATTTGAACACTTTCCACCGTCCAACCATAAGAAAGGAGAGAGAAGCAACAAGAACGAAGTGGAAAGAGAAAAAACATGTCTTCACACACTGCTTCAGATTCCTTTGTTCCTCTCCTAGAGTCAGAACCAAAGGAGGTTGTGGTGTTGAAGAAGTTTTTGGACATGAATGAGATAAAGAACCAACTCTTGTTTTCCATACCCATGATCTGTACAAGCCTTTCTTTCGGTGTTATTCCTTTGGTATCTGTCATGTTCGCCGGTCACATTGGAGAGCTTGAGCTAGCCGGCTCAAACCTCGGCAACACTTGGGCTACTGTCACTGGCTTCACTTTCTTGGTTCTCTCTCTCTCTCTCTCTCTCTCATCCAAAAATGTATGTATATGGATAAATATGAATTGGATAATGCTATGTCTCCCAAAATTTGTATACTAAATAGTTGCCAAACAAATGTGCTAATTAGTCCATTTGGTTTTGATTGGAGGATCTTAAAATATTGTTGAAGGCAATATGACTATCACGTGTATTTGAAAACCAATTAAGACACAAAATTTGAGAAGTATAGCATTACTCAAATTTGAAATGAAAGAAACTCTTTTTCATTACTAAATCAATGTCACCTAATTGTCATTATATTTTTAGGCAAATATCACCTACCTCTATTGAGGTTTAGCCTTAATACACTTATCTTGCTTCACGTTTCAGGAGTCTAATTTACCTTCTTTATTTTTTTAATTTTAGTATCAATTCCATTAAATTTTCTAACAATTTATTAAAAGGAGGGGGGAATCTGATATTAAAATTCAAAATAAGATAGGTAAATGAGATTTTTGAAACGTGAGGAAAGATATGTATATTAAGGCAAAACTTTAAGGGAGGTAGGTGATATTTACCGTTTTTTTCCTAATAATTTGCTCATTATTTTATGGGCAAAAGGGAGCAGCTGTTCCACCTCAACTTATCAAAATCACTTTTTTATTTTATAAACTTCACACATTAGTTATTTTTGCCCCTGAATTGCCCCCTCTCAACTTTTCAAAATCACGTTTTTAATTACCTTATATATTCCATGCGTTAGTCATTTTTGCCCCTTTGCCCCTTAATTGCCGCTCCACCTTTTCAAAATAATTCTTTTACCATATATATTTGATACTTTATTTTTTTTGCCCCTTAATTGCCACCACTCAACTTTCCAAAATAATTATTTATCTTATGTATTTCATATTTTATTCATTTTTTCCCCTTATTCCCTCAACTTTTCCAAAAAAAATTGCTTTTAAGCTAAAAAAAATTGGGGGCAAAATAAGCTTTTAACCCCGAACAAAACTCTTGAGTCCGCCCCTGATTAAAGGATTGAAATAGCTATAATATAGGATGTGACTAAGCAGTGTATCATTCCCTCGATCTGCCTTAAGCTTAACCTTGTCCTAAAGGTTGAAATTCAGGAATCGAACTTGCGTAGAATAGGCATCTTTCCATGTGGCATCTTCTGTTGGTAAGAGGATCCACTGGATAAGAAGTTGTTCAATGTCATGAGCCTTTTTGCGAATGACTCGACAATTTAGCACCTTTAGAGTAAGATCTTGTAAGACCCCACCTGTTTGCACCCAAAAATCGTCAATGATTTTTGAGCCCGAGTTAAGTTGAGTTGGATGAAGGAGACGCTGGGGTAAGTAGTAATGACTCATCGGACTCGAGAGGCAGCCCGATGGAGGGAACAACTGTTGGAAGAAATAAGAAGAGTCCGATGGGAGTATTGAGCAAGTGTAAGGATCATCGGGCTATGTGAAAACAGAACTTATCATGTTGAGAGCCCGATGGTAGAGTAAAGCAACGTTATAGCCAGCCAATCGGACATCATGAAAAGGAAGAGTTCGTCCGATTGATCATAAGAAGTTGAAGAAATATGATCGGGCATGGAAGAAGTCATGTAAGCTGATTAAGCCCGATTCATTCAGGAGGAGCAATGATGAGGCCGATTGACGAAGGACAGGGCGTTGCTGTTCACAGCTGGCAGAATGATATCATCTTCGTGAGTTTTAGAAACAAGAGTCCGTTTAGGACATAACTTAATCATGGCCAGCTGGATTGGAGCGTCCGATCCCTAAATTAAAGGGATAAATTCAATCAAGATAATGATAAGGCAAGGGTGGGAGATAAGGAAGGTTTCTGCTAACTAACCAATCAATTACATAGCTTAAGGCGCAAGATAAGGAGTCCTTTCCTAATCAGAATTTAATCATGGCCGCTATAAATATGGAGGCAGGCCAAGCTGCATAGGCACTCCGCGTCACTCTCGAAAATAGCATTCAACAAAGCATTCAAACTTTTTAGGTTCTTTCTGCATTCATCGCAAATAGGTCTACCCTCTTTGTTATTTTTCTTTTGCTGTTTTCATTCTCACGAACGATCAGAGCCTGTTCTGAATCTGTTCTTTGGTTATATTTTCCAAACATTTAATAAAATCTGTATTTTATTAATCGTTTGTGATTGTTTATTTGGTAAACTCATACACTATTTGGCTTGTGCGCTTCAGTACTGCCAAGGGATTTCTGGTGAGGGTACTTTCCTACTCGCCGTACACAATCGTTTAGTTTAAAAGTCAGATCTGGAAGCCTTGAGTATCACTGACTCAAGCATATAGGAAATTAGTTTGCATACACCGAACCACTTTTGGTTCTGGCACGCCCGCACATAACTACAAGCAAACATTTTGGCACGCCCGGTGGGGCCCATAGTGTCAAGACATGCCGCCAAAGAGGGATAAGCAGACGGGAAAAAACGGCCAAGACAAGTCTGTCGTTGATCCATCTATGGAGGAAAGCACTGGTCATTCTTCAGACGATGGTGGCGTTACTATCGAAGCAATCTCGGAAACAATGAGAGCCACCGTTGATCCCTTGAGGCAGGACTATAATACCTTGATAGGGTCAATGGCAGGCCTCAACAATATGGTCAGGCAAACTGACGATATACGCCGGGAACAGTCTGAGTTGGTCATGGAGACTAGGGTTACCCACGTGAAGCTGGACGCCCTAGCTGCTCAGGTACGACAGCTTTGCGCTATTCTTGAGGCCAATAACAACCAAAAGGCCTCGAGGGCGGCCTCAGGCTCGGGATCGGGCTCTGGCACGCCGCTTGAGTCCGACAAACCAAAAGACCCACTCTATGTCTGTCCAAACCTAAGGGAGGGTAACGTCTCGGGCAAGAAGCCCGAATCACATAACGAAACGGCTAGTGGCGTGATGGTCACCGATCCCAGTGGATCGGCGACACCAAGCTTTGTCCAGACAGGAGGCCGTGTTGAAACCCAGTTCGACCGTACACCACCTCTAGTTCGCGCTGCTGGGGGGCCAAGAAACAATGGCGGGTTTTGGACCCACCAGATCAATAATAATCAACAGTTGCCGCCTCCATTAATAACCCCGATAACAGGGGCTCAGCCTGAAGTAATCGCAACGACTGGCCGTAATCCAGAGGTAATCGGCCAACAAATGCCCCCAGGTAATGCTGCTGGGGGGCAAAGGAATAATGATGATTTTTGGCTGCGTCAGGCCAATATCAACCAACAGCAACCACCACCCCCTTTGGTGAATGCCCGACCCGCTGCGCAGCCTATTAACAGGGAAGAGTTGGTGGCGGCCATACACGAAGAGTATGGCCCGTTCATGAGAAGGATGGAGAGGCCGACATACCGACGACCTTACCCGCCTGAGATCGACCAAGTTAATTTCCCTCAAGGGTATAAAGTTCCAAATTTTACCCTATTTTCTGGGGAAAGTGAACATACCACGGTAGAGCACATAGGCCGATTCATTGTGCAGTGCGGCCATGCAGGCAATAGCGACCCTTTAAAACTAAGGTTGTTCCCAAACTCGCTCACGGGCATAGCGTTTTTGTGGTATGTCAATCTCCCGGCCAATTCAGTACGAAATTGGCCAGCAATGGAGGAATTGTTTCATGGGCAGTTTTATAGGACTGAGCCCGAAATATCATTGGCAGATCTTTCTAGGATGCTCCAACTAGTGGGAGAGACCGTTGAAACATATATAGCCCGATTCAGGAAGGCTAAGTACAGATGTAAGACAATATTGCCCGAAGAAGAATACGCAAAGATGGCTATGGGCGGAATGTCTTTCGAGCTTCGTAAAAAGTTCGAAGGGACTGATTTCCGTGATTTATTCGAGCTGGCTTCAAGGGCCGCCCGTTACGAGCGTATCTTACTTGATGAACAGGAAAAGAAGAGTTCTTCTAAAGGAACATATTACAAAGATCCCAACTACGAGGTCCATCTAGCAGATTGTGACCTCGAGGCAGAAATCGACATGGCCGAACTGATCTCTAAGCGGCCTATTGTGTGTAATGCCTTGAACAAACCTATCAATAATAACGCCGCTGCTAAAAAAATGGCGTTCGAGGCAGGAAAAAATTACACATTTGATATAACAATGGCCGATCAGATTTTTGACGCTCTTTTGGCTGAAAAAGTGATTAGGCTAGGTGAAGGTCATCGGCTACCCAAGGCCGAGGACATAAAAAATAAGGAATATTGTAAGTGGCATAATTCCTGGAAACACTCCACTAATAACTGCGTTGTTTTTCGTAATGTGATACAGGAGAACGTGGAGAAATGAGTGTTCAAATTTTCGGACAAAGCTATGGGAGTTGATGCGGATCCGTTCCCACAGATCACTGGAACCAATATGGTATTGCCCGATTTGACCAAGCTGACACGGCCAAGGGCGAAGGTAGACTTGACTGACGGCGAGAAGGTCCCGAAGCAAAGGGAAGGGAAACAAATTGCCGTTTCGAAAACTGATAGGCCGAAGGTGACAATTCGTGAGCTTCAGAGGACATACCAGGAACGTAAGGAAGCAGAACTAAAAGCTGAGGTTGAGGTAGCCCGGTCGACCACAGATAGTTTGATCGCAGATCTACGACACCAACTAGAGTTGATAGAACAAGGCCTGTGTCCGAGGTGCAAGGCTGATATTAAGAAAGGGGCATCCAGCCCAAGCAAAAGGCCTAGAGTTGAGGAACGACGAGAAAACAGCCCGAGAAGATCCGTGCATGAGAGGCTTTCCTTGCCCAAACAGGAACGCGTAAAGCCCGAGTGGAAGCCGAAGCCGCCGCCAGCAAGCGGTATGCCTAGCTCGAGTCATATGGAAGGAAGGCAATATCGATCACGACCCACAATGAGTGCCTCACAAAGGGTTGAAGCATCGAACATTCGCTCCCGAATGATACTCCCACCAAGAGTGAGCGAAGGGAGGTGGTATAGAGCTGAGCATCCAAAATTTCCAGTGGCGCCTCAATACAGCAAGTCTCAGAAGAGGAGGTATCAGAGGGCGAGACAGGCTGAGAGGGAACGGCAGCGCTCGAAGGGTCGCGTCCAGAATCCTCCAAGGTCCCCTCAGCGTAAGGCCGACAAACAGATAACGGCCATGGAAGAAGATGAGCTCGTTTTCGACAAAAAAGCGGGCAAAGGGGCGATGCATGCCACAGAGCGCTTAAAGAAACTTTTTGAACAAGAAAAGAAGTGTGAGCCATTGGTCCATCCAATGGAGGAGGTCGATGATTATGAAGATGAGGATGATACACCCATTCAATTCGGAACAATCCCGAAAAGTCTATCCTCAAACATGGTGTTTACTCTTCCCATGTCGTTCATGGCCAAACCGGATCAGCCAACGGCCATAGAAGGTGACGTAATAGAAGGCCAGACCAAGGAGTCGGCAGTAATAGAAAGTTTATGTGGGGATGGTGGAGAAACTGTCAGACCCAAGGTGGTAGAGGCTACGAGCAAGAACGTGGATGCTACCGATATACAAACCGATCGGCCTAAGATAACCATCTTGAGGCCGAAAGGGATCCAAACTGAAGAAGGGTTGAAACCAGCGGGACCAGTCAAGGTGGTTTTTGAAAAACCTACCTATCAAATGTCTCAGCACCTGAAGCCGCTGTACGTAAAGGGTCACATTGAGGGGATCCCCGTGAATAGAATATTGATCGATGGGGGATCTACCATCAACATCATGCCCCAAATAATGCTGAGGATTCTTCAAAAATCTGAGTCGGAACTGATTCCGACCGAGATGAATGTTCATAGCTTCACGGGCACGCCATCTAAGACAAAGGGCATCTTGCCTCTTGAGCTGACTGTTGGAACCCAAACGGCCATGACAGCCTTTTTCATCGTTGAGACATCGGCCGCGTACAACGCGTTGCTAGGCCGTGATTGGATCCATCCCAATTATTGCATCCCTTCCACTCTCCATCAATTGTTGATCTTTTGGAGAGATGACGAAGTGGAAGTGGTTGGGGCCGATACAAAGCCATTCGTTGCCCGGGTGCAGACAGCCGATGCAGTATTATACGAAGATGATATCGGACCTATCAAATTACTGGGATGCGGCAAACTGGGCAGACCAAATACAGCCACATTCCGTAAAGAAATTCTACCAAACTTAAAGTTTGGTTATCACAATCTCAGTCGGACAGATGAATCAAGGCCGATTGAGATTAATGAACAAGAAGACTTCGATGGATCCACGACCAATGGAAGTTAAAAGACAGCTGGCCCTCAAGGCCAGCATGGCCAGATGGTGCGCATATCTGGCTGATAAGAGGTTGGAGATCGGCCCTGTGGACGGAATGGTTAATCTGGCTGATTGTATCTACGAAGAAGAAACGCCAAAAGAGGAAGAGATTCAAATGGATGAACTCAAAACGGCCACAGCCAAGCTTGATGACTTGAAGGCCGATGTGCAGGATCCACTATTGGAGATCAACCTGGGCAATGTAGGAGAGCACAAACCCACATATGTGAGTCAGATGCTTGAACCGCGGTGTCAGGCCGAGATCATTGCTCTCTTACACAAATACAAAGATTGCTTTGCTTGGGATTACGATGAAATGCCCGGACTATCCAGAGAATTGGTAGAGCACCGATTGCCAATTAAGCCGGGTTTTAGGCCGTTCAAACAGCTCCCGCGGCGCATGTCACCTGAAGTCACGATAAAGGTTAAAGAAGAAATTGAGAGACTTTTGGGAGCTGGCTTCATTCGGACAGCCAGGTACGTGGAATGGGTATCAAATGTAGTCCCAATGGTAAAGAAAAACGGTAAGCTGATAGTCTGTATTGATTTCAGAAATCTAAACCTAGCTACCCCAAAAGACGAGTACCCTATGCCTATGGCCGATCAATTGATTGATTCGGCCGCCAAACATAAAATATTGTCCTTTATGGACGGGCACTCAGGGTACAACCAGATTTACATCGCTGAGAAGGATGTCCCGAAGACAGCTTTCCGGTGCCCGGGGGCAATTGGAACCTTTGAATGGGTGGTCATGCCTTTCGGACTAAAGAACGCTGGAGCCACATATCAGAGGGCGATGAATTCAATCTTCCATGATATGATCGGGCATTTCATGGAGGTTTACATCGATGATGTGGTGGTAAAATCGAGCGACAACGCCGATCACTTGAGAGACTTAGAAAAAGCATTTGAAAGAATGCAGGCTCACAAACTAAAAATGAACCCTCTCAAATGTGCTTTCGGCGTCTCGGCAGGGAACTACTTAGGATTCCTGGTGCATCAAAGAGGGATAGAGGTGGACAAGAACAAGGCTCGGGCAATACAGGCAGCAAAGCCGCCAGCCAATAAGAAAGAGCTTCAAAGGCTGCTTGGGCAGATTAATTTCCTGAGAAGATTCATATCCAACTGTGCAGGAAAGACCCAAGTATGGACCCCACTATTGAAGATCAAGACCGACGAAGAATTCAAGTGGGAAGACAGCCATCAACAGGCCTTTGAGGGAATTAAGCAATATTTGTCAACTTCCCCAGTTTTAATGCCACCCAAGAAGGGTAGGTACCTTAAGTTGTATATATCGGCTTCTGACTGCTCTATAGGAAGTATGTTAGCTCAGGATAATGAGCAAGGAAACGAGCAGGCCGTTTATTACTTAAGCAGAATATTAACTCCAATCGAGCGGCGCTATGCGCCGATTGAGAAATTATGCTTGGCATTGTATTTTTCATCACAGAAGTTAAGAACGTATATGTTGCCCGTTTCTACTTATATTATATGTCAAACCGATGTAATAAAATATATGTTGTCAAGACCAATCATGAGAGGCTGAATTGGAAAATGGACTTTGGCCCTGATGGAATTTGCCATCCAATACCGATCACAGCAATCGGTTAAAGGCCAGGCTATATCCAATTTCTTGGCTGATCACCCAGATCCAACTGATCTGGGAGAGTTGCTACCAACACCTAAAGTACTAAACACTTCCTTGGTCCCATGGACATTGATCTTTGACGGGTCCAAAAACGCAGAAGGGGCTGGGGCAGGTGTGGTGATTATATCACCCAAGTACAAGAAGACAAAAATGTCTTTTCGGCTCAACTTCAAATGCACTAACAATCAGGCCGAGTACGAAGCACTTATAATCGGACTAGAGATACTCCTTGAAATGGGGGCATCGTCCGTGCATATAAAGGGTGACTCAGGATTGGTGATCGGACAGATAGCCGGAGAGTTTCAGATAAGAAGTTGGGAGTTATGCCCGTTCCATGCAGTTGCTACTCAGCTCATGGAAGCATTTGATGACATTAGTGTGAGCTATATCCCAAGAATAACTAATACTGAGGCTGATAAGTTAGCAAAAATGGGATCAGCCTCACCCTCCCAGAAGAGTGCAGAAGACCAACTAATCACGGTCAATGTCCGGTCATTACCGTCCGTTGCAAAGAGAGGTTGGTACGCTACTACCAATTCGGTCCTGATGGAGGATGACGATTGGAGAATCCCCATCATGGAATACCTGAATCATCCAAATGTCAGGGTAGACCGAAGGGTTAGATTGTTTGCAGTCCGATTCATGGTACTTGATGGAGAATTATTCAAGAAACCGATCGGTGACGACGTGGTCCTGCGGTGTTTAGGGAAGAAACAGGCCATGCAGGTAATGGCCGAGGTGCACGAAGGGATATGTGGAGCACATCAGGCCGGCACCAAGATGAAGTGGTTGCTGAGGAGGTATAATTATTATTGGCCTGGCATGTTGAAAGATTGTATCAGTTATGCCAAGGGATGTCAACCTTGTCAAAAGCATGGTCCGATTCAACATGTGCCGGCCAAAGTATTGCAACCTATAATCAAACCATGGCCGTTTAGGGGATGGGCGATGGATTTAATTGGCAAAGTTCTACCGCCATCATCCAGCCAGCATTGTTTCATCATAGTGGCTACGGACTACTTTACCAAGTGGGCCGAGGCCATACCTTGTAGAACGGTGACACAAGCCACCGTCATAAAATTCATTGAAGAACACATTATCCATAGGTTCGGCCTTCCAGAAACAATCACGGCCGACCAAGGATCTGTGTTTACAGGGACGGAGACCTCAGCCTTTGCAAAAAGTAGGGGAATCAAGATTCTTAATTCTACACCCTATTATGCACAGGCTAATGGTCAGGCCGAGTCTACTAACAAGATCCTTAAGGGGATCATTGAAAAGATGATCGTGGAGAATCCTAGGGAATGGGACAAGCTGTTGTCCAAAGCATTATGGGCCTATCGGACATCTAAAAGATCAAGTACTGGGGTTACACCGTTCCTGTTGACCTACGGGCATGACGCGATGTTACCTATGGAAGTAACAGTCCGATCGGCTAGAAGAGCTTTACAGAATCAGCTTGAGCCCGCTGAGTATACAGAGGCTATGATAGCTGAGTTGGAAGGGCTTGATGAAATAAGGCTAACGGCCTTAGATTCATTAAAAGTGCAAAAGCAACGGGCCGCCCGAGCTTACAATAAAAGGGTGAAGGAGAAATCTTTTTGCACGGATGATTTGGTATAGAAGGCCGTGTTACCTATTGGAGAGAAGGATAATCGATACGGTAAATGGTCAGTCAATTGGGAAGGCCCGTTCATAGTTCACCAGTTTAAAAGAGGAGGTGCTTACAGGCTTCGTGATTTAGATGGAACTATCCATGTCCGATTAATCAATGGTCAGTATTTAAAGTCTTATTATCCAACGTTATAGGAGACCATTGATCTGGATTATAAACCTAATCCGGGGTTGGAGTACGATCAGTTGATAAATTATGAGCCTGAGCCCGAATGATTTAGATGAACAATGATTTTGTATTGATAGGCTGAGCACAGCTTACTTACAAAATAATAAAGAAAAAAAAATTGCTTTTACAAAGTATATATAAAAGGAGTCGGTCTCTAGGCCGACCCAAAATTCCTAAGCTTAGCCTTCAAGTCTTCCCATGTCTTGATGGCTCCAGACCGATCTCGTTTGGCTTTTTCCAGTTTTTGGGCCCAAGCCCGGGATATGGGGACGCTGGCTTGTAACTGATCACTGCACTTCTGAGCATCACCACCTAGCGAAGAAAGGGCTTCATCAATTTTTTCAAGGGCGGCGCTGTTGGTGATGACATCGGCCTCACATTGGGCAAGTTGAGCCTTTAATGCAGCAATACGGTTCCGCAGCCAAGTATCCCTTGCTAGAACCTGAGCCCGAGAGGCCTTCCCTGCTTCAAATTTGGCTTTGGCCCCTTCCAAGAAATTTAATGCCTTCTGCCGGGAGCCCAAGTGAAGTTCCGCATCAGCTTGAATTTTCAAGGCCGATCTATCCATAAGACGGGCACTGGGAAGTCTCTCTTTTATCTCCAGCAGTAAGGATAGTTGTCCGTCGGAAAGGGTAGGATCGGCCATGAGAGTGTTCAAGGCGGTGTCAATGTCAGCAGCAGCAGGAAGGTTGGGAAATTCCTGGTCAGCCAGCCCGAGGAGTAGGTCCTTGGCTTGTTGCAGCAGGGAAGGAGAAACCGCTTCGGGCTCCAGGGGGCCGAGGTCAAAAGCTCCCAGGTCCAGGCCCGAGAAGAAGTCATTGAAGGGAATAATGGGCACTGGATCTGAAGGATCGGCCTGTTCAAGAGAATACAGTCAGGCATTGTTTTTTTAGAACATTATACGAATTAACGCAAAGTAACATAGCAATACCTGGGTGTGAGGACGAAGCGAGGCCGAGATCGCTTCGCGAATGTCGGCCTCGCTTGGTTGAGAAGATGTTTGAGAAGAAGAAGGAAGGCCGGTCTCCACTTCCGGTGCTATCGATGCCATTGTTGTCTGCGGAGCTTCTGTTTCTGGGACAGAGCCCGAATTATCACCCTCAACGGCAGACGCTTCTGGAGGACTGACCTCGGCCATTACCGGTCCTGGTATTGGGTGAACAGGAGATCCGATGGCCGTGGTAGGTTCCCCTTGCCCGGTTGGAGTCTCGATTTCAGAAGGGACGGCTTGATTGACTTCCTCCCCAGCGGCCTCTGTGGTAGGTTCAGCATCGGGCGCACCCTCAGTGCTGGAAGAGAGGACGACTTGCTCAGGGGCTTGGCCGATATGAGCAAGGTCTTCATCTCCGCTGGAAGGAGTCAGAGGAGGCACGATGTGAAGAGGCATCACCCTCACGGCAACCCGCTCCAGATAGGCCGCTGCAGAGGCCGGTGATGCAGGGATAGTTGGAGGAAGAGTCTGAGTTGTTGGAAGGGGATCTTCTCCTGAATCTTCGTCAGCAAGCTGAAAAACAGAACAAGATAATTAGTACTGAATGCGAAGAATTCGGGCTTAATCACCAAAGGAAGTGGGAGAGCTAACCTGAACGGAGGCTGGCGTTGTCTTTTGTTTCTTTTGAGAAGGGCCTTTGCCCGAAGATGGTTTACGGGCCGGCCTCTTGGCAACTTGTTTGCGCCGGACTGGAGCTGCTGTTGGAACAGGTACATCGGCCTCAATGGTTGACGAAGCCATAAAAGGCACAAGGGCCTCAGCAGCAGTTTTAGAAAATATTTCTCTTGCCCGTTCAGCCCACCATTGGGTGAATTCATCTGATACCATTGGCCGGGCAGAGAAGGGTGTGAAGTTAAATGCAGCTTTTAACCGGTCGGACCTCTCTTTTATTTTCTTCACTTGCCCGTCATTAACAATGAGGCCGTGTTCAACCTAATCAACGTTGACGGTTATGCCAGGGGGGACGGGCACAAGTTGTGTGAGTCCGAATTGACGGGCATACAGAGGGGCAAAGTAGTATTCGGCCCCGCATTTATTATTGGCTGATGGGATGCTCGGACTAAAGATAATGTCTCTAGCTACTAAGTAACTAGAGAAGATTTCATTATAAGTAGACTGGGTGCCCGAACCCCAGTTGGAAGGGTTATTGGAAAGCTGAAGGAAAGAAGAGAATTGAAGAGAAAAGAATGGAGTAAAGAGGATGACAGCCCGAGGGGAGCAACCCTGATAAAAGAAAGAAAAACACTCTTCAAAGGAGTGTGAAGCAGGAGATAGGTTCATGAATTGAACAGCAGAGATTGGAACATCGGCTGATGGGCTGATGGGGGGTTGGAATTCAGGAAAGTAGGAGTGAAGCCACAATTGCAGTATCCATATCGGGCTACCACCAGCGCTGAAGCCCGAATGGACAAAATCCGTTATACCTCTGACCAGGTGCGCCCAAACAAGCGTGGCCATGGCTAAAGGCTGCCCCGATGCAAGAGCCAGGGCTAGGGTTGTGTATTCTTTAGTGATGGCCTGGCTGGCCGAGCAGAAGAGGTATTTATTGAGCCAGTAGATGATGAAGGCAGTATGTTCTGCATCGGACACCTCCGTATCATCTGCTCCGATGCATGCAGTGAGAAAGCCTCCAAAGGCTGTGATCGGCCTATGGAAAATGGCCCCGTCCCTTACCACTTCCTGTTGAGGATAGGCAAAGCTGGCCATTCCAACGTTAAGCCCGGGAATGATCTCTGGCCCATGAGGGTGAAGGCCGAGTAGATAGCTGATGTCTTTGACGGTGGGAGACATTGGTCCGCAGCGGAAAAGAAAGCCGTTGCAAGATGAGGACCAGAATAGCAAGGCAGAGAGAAGAAGAGGTCGGTCTATCTCTATTCTTGACCGACTGAGCAGTATGGCGTCGTGGATGCCCGTTTGCTTCCAGACACCGGCCTTAGAGGCCGAAACCCTGGTAACCCATTTGTCCCAGTCGGCGGCGGGGGTCGGCCATCCCCGAATTGGCTGGTTTGCAGTCTGGACCTTGGTCCAATGAGCAGGAACTTGTAGGAACGCTTCATTTTCTACCGGAGGGAAGAAAGGAAGAAAAGCCGCCGGAGGGTGGCCAAGAAACGCTGCACCCAAACCTGGTGCGGCGGGTGAACCAGTGGAGGAGCTGTAGGGGGTGAGATATTCAGTGGAGATATCAGCGGCGTGAGCTTTGGCTAGGGTCCTGACCTCTCGACAGCGGTTTTGTGGCGGTGGAGCGTCTGCGAAAGACTTTTTTCCTTTGGAGGTTGCCGGAGCGGTCTTGGGAGCCATGTCTATGGAAGAAAGGAAAGTCGCCGGAGAAGATGAAGGTAGAGTGAGAAGCTCTGTGTTTTTTGCTTGAACTCTGGAGAGTGTAAAATGCGAATGTGTAAGGAGTTTCGGAAGTTGGGTGATATTTAAATATCACGACGCCGTAATCATGGCGCATTAAATATGGAGTGACTGGTGGGATTCTCCATAATCTGACGGTAGCTGCGTGCTTGACGCGTGGCATATTTGAAATTCAAAACGTCACATCAATCAAGGCGGGACGTTTGATATGACCTTTTGGGGGGCAATTGTTTGCACCCAAAAACCGTCAATGATTTTTGAGCCCGAGTTAAGTTGAGTTGGATGAAGGAGACGCTGGGGTAAGTAGTAATGACTCATCGGACTCGAGAGGCAGCCCGATGGAGGGAACAACTGTTGGAAGAAATAAGAAGAGTCCGATGGGAGTATTGAGCAAGTGTAAGGATCATCGGGCTATGTGAAAACAAAACTTATCATGTTGAGAGCCCGATGGTAGAGTAAAGCAACGTTATAGCCAATCGGACATCATGAAAAGGAAGAGTTTGTCCGATTGATCATAAGAAGTTGAAGAAATATGATCGGGCATGGAAGAAGTCATGTAAGCTGATTAAGCCCGATTCATTCAGGAGGAGCAATGATGAGGCCGATTGACGAAGGACAGGGCGTTGCTGTTCACAGCTGGCAGAATGATATCATCTTCGTGAGTTTTAGAAACAAGAGTCCGTTTAGGACATAACTTAATCATGGCCAGCTGGATTGGAGCGTCCGATCCCTAAATTAAAGGGATAAATTCAATCAAGATAATGATAAGGCAAGGGTGGGAGATAAGGAAGGTTTCTGCTAACTAACCAATCAATTACATAGCTTAAGGCGCAAGATAAGGAGTCCTTTCCTAATCAGAATTTAATCATGGCCGCTATAAATATGGAGGCAGGCCAAGCTGCATAGGCACTCCGCGTCACTCTCGAAAATAGCATTCAACAAAGCATTCAAACTTTTTAGGTTCTTTCTGCATTCATCGCAAATAGGTCTACCCTCTTTGTTATTTTTCTTTTGCTGTTTTCATTCTCACGAACGATCAGAGCCTGTTCTGAATCTGTTCTTTGGTTATATTTTCCAAACATTTAATAAAATCTGTATTTTATTAATCGTTTGTGATTGTTTATTTGGTAAACTCATACACTATTTGGCTTGTGCGCTTCAGTACTGCAAAGGGATTTCTGGTGAGGGTACTTTCCTACTCGCCGTACACAATCGTTTAGTTTAAAAGTCAGATCTGGAAGCCTTGAGTATCACTGACTCAAGCATATAGGAAATTAGTTTGCATACACCGAACCACTTTTGGTTCTGGCACGCCCGCACATAACTACAAGCAAACAATCCTCGAACTTGGGTAAATTGTGAGGAGTAAAGATTGGGACACATTCAAAGATATAATTTTTGGGAAACAATTCAAAATATGTGTTTATATCTCTCATGTGATGTCAATGGACCCTACAGTGACACAAGAGAGAGATAAGCCTCACAGTGACACAAGAGAGAGATAAGCACATCCCTTAGGTTGTGTCCCAAAAATTATGTCTTTGGGTGTGCCTCAAGTATTACCCAATTGTAAACCCGCACATTTTTCACATCCATCGATCATCTTTATAAGGCACGAAACATGGAAAAATAGGGTGCAACTTGGAGCTCACTTGTAGATCGAATCGATAATTAACACTTCTTTGTGGAGGATACGATGAGGACCATAAATCGTGAAGCCAACTTTGAGCTGGAACAGATAGATGGTTGGAGCCAAAGAACAACCATATCGCCCACATCAAATCCATGCCCAGCCCATTGTTGATTTTCTTGTTGCTTCATACGATTTTGGGCCATTGTCAAGTTTTGCCTGAGGTACTTAAGGCTTAGTTTGGTCTCACTTTGGTGTTTCTCCTTTTTTAAAACACAATTTCATATTAATTCATTGGTAACTAGTTTATGAGCTTTGCAAAAAATGAATTTAGGGCTTTTTTTTAGGGAGCTTTTAAAAGCTCTAGAATGAAACTTTTAAAAGCTCAAGGTTGCTTTTTAGTTTCATGATGTCTTTTTGAAGAGTAGTGTGTCATTATCAAAAACTTAGTAATAAATTTCATAAGCTCCTTTTAAAAAGCCACATGAGGGCCAAACTAAGCCTTGATTAGTAATAAATTTCATAAGCTCCTTTCAAAAGGTCACGTGGTGACCAAACTAAGCCTAAGTTGTTGTCTCACTCTACCAAAGTTTCTTCAACCTTTTCTGTAGTAGTGGTAGTTAGGAAATTATATTTCCTAATGAGTAATGCTTGGGGCACAACCAAACACACAACTTTTGGGACACAACCTAATTCATGTGTCTATCTCTCTCCTGTGTCATTGTGGGGTCCAGTGACATCACAGGAGAGAGATAGACACATGAATTAGGTTGTGTCCCAAAAGTTGTGTGTTTGGTTGTGCCCCAAGTATTACTCTTTCCTAATAAGAGTGGACAATATATTAATATCAATTATATTATAAGGACTATTAATTGAATGGGCTTACATTATGTGGTCTAATTGTAGGAATCCCATGGACTTCTACTGCGTATGGGTTTAATGAGTGGATACCAAATACTGACCCTATTAAGAATAATGGAAACTCTAACATATCAGTATATAAAGACATATACATTATGGTCCCCAATATGTCAAATCAATATACATCTTCTTCTTCTATCCCATCTAGAGAAGGAACCTATTAAAGAACTCAAGAGATTTGACTGAGGAAGACATAACTGATCATCATCGTTCTCCTAAGGTTTGCTAATTGCTACAATGGATACATGTATGTATTCTACTATATTATACCCTTAATAATCTAACATGATACGATCCTAGGGCTGTGATTTTACTACTCTAGGGTTCTACAATTTTATAGATTAAAGTTTCTAACAGTGGTGCCTAACTCATAGCATGTGATAAATCGTAAGAAATCAATTCATACCGACAAATCCGATAATGGGAAGATTGGAAAAGGTTCAAGTCTTTGGCACATTGGTGAAGGAGGAAGATTGTGGGAACTTTGGGTTAGTGCTGAGTCTTAAAGAGGTTGTAGTGGTGTTATCTATTGTTGGGTGTTCTGGATCTTGAGATTTGCTCTTTTGGATTCTGTCTGCTTTTCCTATCGAAGGTTCCATTTGATTTGTTCTGGTGCTAGTGTGTTCGGGATATGAAGTCTACACATTGAATAGGTTATTTGATATATAATCTTCGAGGCTTATTTATATTCCACTATGCTTTCATGATCATTTTTCTCGGTTTATAATGAACACGTTACGTGAGATGAATGTCAAAGCTACTGGGATTTTATTAATAAATCTTTATCTTACAATAGCTTTGTAAAATTTCTTTTAAAACTGTTTTAATGTTGTTAAAATTTTCTTCTAAACTATCTTTTAGAACAACGATAAAAAACGGGTTATTAAGGATTCTACATGAGTGTATGGCTGCTCCATTGTTGTTTTTAGTGTGAAAGCTTTTAGAAATAAGGAATAGCTACCTGTCAGTGAGTGTATACTGTGAGCAGGCGAGATTTCAGTAATGTTTTAGTAGGGTTAAAAGGCCAAGTCGCTCGAGTGGGCTACTCAAGCGATGTCACGAAACCCAAATTTTCTAAATCATTTTGGAATGGACTGAAACCTTCCTAAT
Source organism: Hydrangea macrophylla (assembly GCA_033977485.1). Classification (NCBI taxonomy): domain Eukaryota; kingdom Viridiplantae; phylum Streptophyta; class Magnoliopsida; order Cornales; family Hydrangeaceae; genus Hydrangea; species Hydrangea macrophylla. The sequence continues at coordinate 41,512,582 of CM066990.1, forward strand.
CAGTTTTAGACAACTTGGGGAGTTAAATAGGGGTTCTAATGATGTTTGAAGACCAAAAAGTGAGAGACCAAGAGTGTTAGATACATTGTGTGAGTGTGAGACACATTGTATTAGACATTGGAGTGCCTTTTGTGTGTGTGTGTGTGTGTGTGTGTGTGTGTGTGAGAGAGAGAGAGAGAGAGAGAGAGAAAGAGAGAGAGAGAGAGAAATTTCTGTATGTTTGGCTCTTGTGGTGTTCCCAGGTTAAGAGCATTAAATCTTTCTGTGTAATCTTCTTCTTCATATAGTGGAATTCTTCGTTGTGCTTCACCCATGGAGGAAGGCGAGTTTGCCGATCCACGTTTATTTTGTGTCTCTTGTGATTTCTATTTCTTATTATTATCTATTTTTCGCATATTCTCTATGGATTTGTATTTTGATGGTCTTGGGCACAACATGTGGTACCGTAACATGTAGGATCTTATTGTGCTTATTTTCTTAACAAACTATCAGATTGAACCTCCATGTTCGATATCGTCTCCAAAATTCAATGTAGCGAAGTTTGATGGTATGAATGGCTTCAGTTCATGGCATATCAAGATGCGCGAGTCATTAAGACAACAAGGATGGGAAAAGATTTTGGATGTAGAGGAAGCAACCAAAGCAGCAGACATGGAAGTAAAGGAATATAGTGCTATTCAGCTATGTCGTGCAGATGTCGTTCTTATGGAAGTTGTAGACGAAGAAACAATAAAGGGGCTATGGGATAAGCTTGAAAACTTGTATATGAAGAAGTCTCTCACGAACCGGTTGTATTTGAAGGAACGGTTGGATGCTCGTTCTCAGGATGACAGAAGGTATGTCGGTGCATGAACACCTTGATAATTTACATAAAATTGTCATGGATCTTAAAAACATTGATGTCAAGGTTGAGGAGGAGGATCAAGTACGTACTTAATCTTTTTTGTTCACTACAAATCCTAATTTGCATAAACTACTAACTTAAACTACAACCTTAAAAAAAAATATGACTTAAATTATACTACTAACATGAACTCTCCAAATTCAAATTGAAAACTACCATATTACAAGTTCTAGTCCAAAACATGAAACTGTCAACATTAGTTCCAACCATTCCCAAAATCCCACACGACCTCGCCGTTTCCATTTTTCACCTTCTAGAAGCTTCCCTTGATCACCTACAATGGTTATTCAATAGCCACTATAATATATAAGCTACATGCTTAGTAAATAATAACAATCATACTTATGGATAATAAACATGCCCAATTTCATCTCTTTACACATAACTATGGTCTCCAGAAACACAAGTACAAGCCACCGTTTCATACTAATCTGCAACTTTACCATAAGTCCATGCCACTAGCCAAGACCCATGCCTCTCTCAATTTAGACATATGACCTCATAGCCTTAATTATGTCATGCTCTGGAACAGCCAAAATAGAGAAAAAAATAAATTTCCTTTTTGGGTCCATAGGAAATGATGGGTGAATGTCACTAAATTGTCCACACCACACAGTACTAGTCAGCTAAAGAATAAGAACAGCAACATAAAAAAGCTAAATATAATACAACAGTTGTATCTATTACAAACATCAGACTGGTCCTCAAGATCACAACAGGTCTAGAGACAACATATACCGAAGAACCCGTTCACTATAAGTTCAACAGAAATAAAACTAAATATAATTATCATCAGATCTTCAGCTAGTGTATGGGTAGTCATTAGCGTAACAGCCTCATCTGACATAACCTGCACCAGTGGGGCCACCCTCTGCATAATCCCCTTCTAGGTAGTAGCCATCGTCGTACGCATCATTATCTGCATTTTTAAGAATAAGGTAGTCTAGAAGGGAAATGTCCAAGCAATAACGACCGTCAGCTTACTGAGAGCTGAGTGAATAGAAACTCACAATGTATCAATGATATTATGTAAGTTATTGAAGTGTCTAAGATATAGTGTTACAATTGTATCTCTCTCTATATTTCAACATCATTTACTCAACCCTTATCTTCTTGTTAATAACAAACTCAACACACTACTAACTCTTAGAACAGTCTTGATTGTAAAACTCTTGGATACACCAATGCTCTGTCTACTACATCATGCAAGTCATAGACATCTTCTACCACGTAACACAGCAAATTGTAGAGGTCATCTACCACGTACACCGCAAGTCGTAGATAATACGTCAATCCATTCCCCACTTTTAAGAACAAATTCATAGTTCACTGCATGTCAGGGATTTAACGCTTCAAGCATCGATACATCAATTCTATTGCCACAACCTATCGTCAGATCTACCACGTACCTATGATCAAACAATATGCGTCCTCGTTCTCTTCCCAGAACTTATCAAACTTACTAAACTTTTGTACTACTATTGATACATGACAACCCCATGTGGCCAGACTACTCTGAATAAAATGAACGGATGTCGAACTTATATATAAATCATATAGTATTTAGCGTCATCTCGTTAATACATTATTCTTAATCATATTTATCTTTGTTATCACATTATCCCCCGATCAACCCAAAGTCATATAATAGAAGGCCGAATCGACAGTCGAACATCCGATCCTCTTATGTAAGAATCGAAGGAAACAAAACCAGGTTCTGCAAAGCTCGACGATTGAAACTGTTTTTGATTAATTGAGAAAAGCAATGTTTGAGCAATCGAAGTGTCTTCGATCGGTTGAACCGTCGATCGAGCGAACTCTGTTTAATCGCCCGAGAGTCGTCTTCTCCAGTAGATTCGTAAACAGCAATATATAAACATCTTAGAAACGTGTTTACTACATCTAAACATCACCAAAAGCTCGTAAAACATTATATAAAAGAAACCAAGTGAGTAAAAAACTCACTGAATGATCGCAAGGATGTGTTTGGCTTGAACTCCAAGTTTGGTGACCTCGGATGGTGGTCTCCTCTCTCTTCTCTATTATGCCTCCTCTCTCTCTCTCTGCCTCTGTTCTTCTTCTTCTTCTTCTTCTTCTTCTTCCTTTTCTTCTTCCTCTTCTTTGTCTCTCTCTCTCTGCCTCTGTTCTTCTTCTTCTTCTTCTTCTTCTTCTTCCTTTTCTTCTTCCTCTTCTCTGTCTCTCTCTCTGACTGCATATATATATAGGTATGTGTATGTATATATATGTATGGATTGTATATATATAACAAACACAAGCACACAACTCTCTCTAACCTCTTGAATTCAGCAAACCTCACACACACACGAGTACAAGGTATATATAGAGAAGAGGGGGTATAGGTAGTTGTCTTTGCGTGAAACCTAAAAATCCTGATGATTATAGGTTCGATCTATCGAAGTAGGTTCGATCGCTCGAAAGCAGTTCGGTCAGGTTTGATCGATTGAAAAGGGGTTTGATCGATTGAAGTGGGGACCATGTCATAAATTTATGTCGGTAGGGTTCGATCGCTCGAACAAGGTTTGATTTCTTAAACAACCAAAATGGTCGATCGATCCAAAGGGCTTTGATCGATTAAAAGTAAGATTACAAGTTTGGTCAAGGAAAGTATATAGAATTTCTGTATGTAAATAATTATTGAAAATACTGGGTGTTAGATCATCCACTACTCATTAAAAGATTTCGTCCTCGAAATCGAAAAAAAAACCAAAGTCTAAAACAAAAATGGAAAGTTCTTCCGTATCTCTGACTTTAGCTCCTATGAAGCTTCTCCTTCATCATGATTCGTCCACTGGATCATGACTAACAGAATTTTCTTATTCCTGACCTTCTTGATTCCTCGATCTAGAATGCGAACTGGTCCTTCGTTGAATGTAACGTTGTTGTTGACTTCAATATCCTTGAAGTTGATCTCGTGCACTAGGTTGTGGGTATACTTCCTCAGCCTACTGATGTGGAACACGTTGTGTACTCCTAACATCTTCGATGACAACGCAAGTCGATAAGTAACCTTTCCAATACGTTCTAGAATCTCGAATGGTCTGATGAATTACGGCGATAACTTGCCTCTCTTTTGATCAAAATGAACAATCCCTCAAACAAGTGAAACTTTAAGCAATACGTGATCTCTAACTGTAAATTCTAAGTCTTTGCGTTGCTTGTCAGTATAATTCTTGTGTCTAGTTGAGCTGTCTTCATCTTCTCACGTACAATCTGAATCTTCTCGATGGTCTCTCATACCATCTCTAGACCAAGAAGTTAAGTATCTCCGACTTCGGCCCAGCTTATCGGCGATCAACAAGGTCTTCCGTACAAAGCTTCAAATGGCACCATCCCTATGCTCGTATGGTAACTATTATTGTAGGTGAACTCGATCAACGGTAGGTGTGTCTCCCAAGAACTCTCGAAATTAATAACGTAAACGCATAGCATGTCCTCCATCACTTGATTGACTCGTTCAATCTATCCATCAGTCTACGGATGAAAGGCTGAACTCAAGTTCAGTGTTGTTCCCATCGCTATTTGGAGACTCTTCCAAAACTCTGCTGTAATGCGTAAATCTCGATTTGACATGATAAAAATAGGGACACCGTGTAACCATACTACGTGCTATATCTCATCCGGCTCAAACGTTCTACTGGATACGTCATACTATAGAGATAAAATGTACCGTCTTTGTAAGTCGATCCACAATTACCCAAATAGCATAGTGGTTCTGCTGAGACTTCAGCAATCCTACCACAAAATCCATGGTGATGTGTTCCCATTTCCATTGGGGAATCAGTAAGGGCTGTAGAAGTCCAGGTGGCTTCTGATGTTCTGCCTTTACTTGTTTGGAAGAAAGACACTAAGATATATACTCAGCTACCTCTTGTTTCATTCCTTCCCACTAGAAATTCCTCTTCAGATCCTTGTACATCTTCGTACCTCCAGGATGAATAGTCATCCGTGACTTATGTGCTTCATCCAATATGTCTTTCCAGAGATTTTCTTCATCAAGTACACAGAGTCTACATTTACATCGTAAGGCTCTGTCTGTACCAATACTCTAAACCTCTGCGGGAGTGGGAGTTATATACCTCTCCTCCTTAAAAAGTAGATTGTCCCCAAACTCACAATATCTCAAGTCTTGAACAGGTATGAATATTGTTCTCGCATTTACTCTTCCCTCTCCCACGTGGATTTCTCAATCGAGTAATTTCACCCAATACCATGACTGACTGAATAGTTTTCGTTCTCAACACTTGCTATTTTTTGTTAAGATCTTGACTGGATACTCAATATAAGTCAAATCTTCTCTGACTTCCAATGGCTCTAGCTCAATTACTTGGCTCAAATCCAATACACATCTTTGTAGCATCGATACAAGAAACACATTGTGCACATTCGCTAATTCTTGCGGCAAATCTATTCGATAAGCCCCCGGTCCAACTCTTCCAATAAATTCAAATGGTCCTACATACCTTGGATTCAATTTCCCTCATTTCCTAAATCTTACAACACCTTTTGAAGGCCACACCTTAAAGAGTACATAATCTCTTACTTCAAATTCTATTGATCATCTATTCAAATCTGAGTAACTCTTATATCGACTTTAAGCCTTTCACAGATGTTGTTGTATTACCCTAATCTTCTGTGTGGTATATTGAGTGATCTCTGGCCCTAATAATTTCCTTTCCCCCCCCCCCCCCCCCCACCTCAGGCCAATAAACTGGTGAATAACATTTTCGTCCAAACAAAGCCTCAAAAGGCGCCATCCCAATACTGGATTGAAAACTATTATTATAGGTGAATTCAGCTAATGGTGAATGTTCTTTGCAATCACCTTTGAAGTCAAATACACATAATCGAAGCATTTCTTCCAATATCTAAATTACACACTCTGACTAACCATCGGTCTGAGGATGTAAAGCCATACTAAAACTCAGTTTAGAACCCATAGCCCTTTACATTCCTTGCCAAAATCGTGATGTGAATTTGCTGGAGCTCCGCGCAACCTTACAACCTCTTGAACATACAATTCTACTAGTTTCATCGGATCATTAGTTTTGATTGGCAAGAAGTGTGCCGACTTGGTCAATCGGTCAACGATTACCCAAATGGCATAATTTGACTTGCCCGATACGAAGTCCATTATAATGTTCTCTCATTTTCATTCCGACATAGGTAATGGTTCTAACTACCCTGCTAGTCTCTAATGCTCTACCTTGACCTGTTCACATACCACACATTTGGCTACATGTTCTGCTATCTCCCTCTTTGTACCTGACCACCAATAAACTTCCCTTAAATCGCGATACATCTTAGTATACTCCCTGGATTGATCGAATACTTGTTATTATGTGCATCCTATAAAATTATTTCTTTGACTCTATCTACGTTGGGTATACAAACTCGATTCCTAAACTTTAGTTTACCATTTTCAAAAGTGAACTCTGGTTGCTTAACCTTAGGTATACCATCACAAATCTTCTTTAAAGCTAGATCTTAGAGCTATTTATCCTGAATTTCATCAACTAACGATGGTTGTGCAATAATAGCTGACATTAATGCACCACAAGCTTATGGAATTACCTCTATCTTCAGCTTCTCCATTTCCTATATTAACTTCTCTTGAGTAGTCAGGCATAGACCAAGTTACTTGTTGACTTACGGCTTAACGCATCGGCCACTACATTAGCCTTTCCCGGATGATAGTGAATAGTTAAGTCATAATCCTTCATTAATTATAACCAACGCCTTTGTCTCATATTCAAATCTCTCTGAGTGAATAGGTACTTCAAACTTTTGTGATCAGTGTAAATCTAACAATTTTCCCCGTACAAATAATGTCGCCAAAATTTAAACAAATAAATTACGGCCGCTAACTCCAAATCACATCTCGGGTAGTTGATCTCATGTGGTCTCAGTTGTTGTGAAGCATATGCAATTACTTTGTTGTTTTGCATCAAGACACATCTCAATCACTGATGCGAAGCATCATTGTAAATATTAAACCCCTCCATACCCGAAGGAATAGTAAAGTTCGGCGCTAACATTAGTCGAATCTTCAACTACATAAAGCTTTCCTCACATTCAGGACTCCACACAAATGGTACATCATTCTCATCAATCGGGTCATAGGTCCACAAACCTTCAGTAATAACCAGTCAACCAGAAATCACATTTCTTCAACTTCCAAATAGCTTCTTTTCTCGAAATTGTTGTAGAATTAATCGAAGATGTCTTTCATGATCTTCCACACTTCTAGAATATAACAAGATATTATATATGAAAATATTATCCGAGCAATCCTTGAATACCCGATTCATCAATCCATGAATGTCGTTGATGCATTAGTAATCCCAAATGGCATAACCAAAAACTCGTAGTGGCCATAATGGGTCCTAAATGCAGTCTTCTCTACATCTTCCTCTTTTATCTTCAGTAGATGATAGCCCAATCGCAAGTCAATTTTAGAGAATACCTGAACTCTTTGAAGTTGATCAAATTGATCGGCGATTCTGAGCAATAGATACTTGTTCTTGATAGTTAGCTTGTTTAGTTCTCGGTAGTCGATGAACATTCTCATGGTTCCATCTTTCTTTTTATTTTATTTGCTCATCATTGTACTCTCAATTTAAAGGCAGATTATAATTTTATACTAAAATGTATATATATGTTGTAGGAATGGAATAAGAAACTCTTAATACATGCTCAAGTATAGACATAATTGATACTGAAAATGAGAATGAAATTGCGAAGACAAATGTACTTGGGGAGAATGTAAAAGATAAGGTTGATGAGCCTAAGGTAAATATGATGTTTGGTACATGGAAGAGTTAATTGGGTACTATATGAGATATGGTAACCAATTAGGCTTTGTTGTGTCAAAAAATGTTCAAAGAAGGACATTGATGGGGTAGAGCTAATAAAGTTGAAGATTTAGCTGCAAGATAAAGAGAGAGAGAGAGAGAGAGAGAGAGAGAGAGGGGGGGGGGGGGGGAAGAGAGAGATGGGGAGATGAGAGAGAGAGGGAATGTACTACGTTTAACTCACAAAAGAGAGAGAGAGAGAGAGAGAGAGAGAGAGAGAGAGAGATGATTGGTTAGGTTAAGACTTAACTCCACTGGGTTAAAATGTTTGATTATACTTGGTTAAACAAGATGGGTCCGACTATGCCAACTAGTTTCCACTTAGTTTGTGGAAAGTGTTTAGTAACATAATTTCTCCTAGAGGAGACAATAATCAAGATTTAAAATTTTTTAAGATAATAGGATAAACATTTTTAGATATATTGAATTCTCAAAAGTTATTACTTTAATTTTGAACGGAGTGAAATGTTTTTATCATTTTGTCAAATGGTTGTTTAATTTGGGAAGGGGTGAGATTGTTTCATCATGTATATTATAAAATTATATCTGTGATTGATGCATGTTTTATCATTTTGTTGCTTCAGGCTGGCCTAAGTGGTGCACTAGAGACATTATGTGGGCAAGGATATGGTGCAAAATTATATAGAATGATGGGTATATATCTACAAGCATCTTCCATCATCTCATGCTTCTTCTCTATACTCATATCCATATTTTGGCTCTACACCGAACCCATTATGATCTTACTTCATCAAGATCCTCAAATATCAGAAAAAGCTACCATCTACATAAGGTATCTTATACCAGGACTGTTTGGCTATGGCCTTGTACAAAATATGATCAGATTTCTTCAGTCCCAGTCTGTTGCTAAGCCCCTGGTGGTGTGCTCGGTTGTCCCATTTATCGTCCACATAGGTGTCACCTATTTATTGGTTCACAAGAGTCCACTTGGCTTTGAAGGTGCAGCATTGGCAGTTTCAATTTCAATGTGGATCACTGTGCTTATAATGGGCCTTTATGTTCTCTATGGAAAGAGTCTTGAGCACAGATTGGATGGATTTTCATTGGAGTCATTTAATTATATTGTGACAACTTTGAAATTGGCCTTGCCCTCTACAGCTATGATGTGGTAAGCAATCTTTTCATGTGAGTAATAATTTTTATTTGTTTGGGAAAGCTAAGAACCTATTACATGGTTCTTTAGAGAATTAATTTTGATTGTTTTGTAGATGACAGAAAAGATAGGTTTCCTCGTTTATTTATTGTGGGGTTTGTTTGGAAATCCTAAAATAAGATAAAGTTGAGTTCCATTCTCATTTTAACATGTGCTTTGTCTAGAAAGCAACTTTCATCTTCGTTTTATATTAACTTTCTAAAGTGTACATTAATATCGAATTCGAATTTCTATGCAATAAAAAGAACATTTAACAACACTAGCTAAGAGTTTGTTTGGGTAACTTCAAAAATCGTTTTGGGGTTGAGAAAAAACTAGTTGTAAATTATTTGGTCTTTGTAGTGGTGGACCCAGGAATAATAACTAGGGAGGCTGTGTACAGAACTGAGTAAAAGTTTCTGGGTCACTTTGAAATTTTTAAGTAGGATTTTCCTTATTAGGAAGATTATAGTTTTGCTCTATGAATTTTTCTCTCCATGATGGCAAAAAAAGTTAAAAATTTTCACAACAATCTAAAAAGTTTTTTTTAATAGACGGAATCCCAAAAACCCTAATTTGGTCAAAGGGGGTAACTTTTTACACCTACATCCAATATTTAAGTGTAATCCCTTGTAAAATAAAATTTTTTTTTTTTGCTCAGCAACCAAGTTTTTATAAAATGTACAAAATCCCAAGAAAAGTACATCAAGAGGCAAGCCATAAAGTTACCAATACCAAACTAAATCTCCCTAGAACAAGGTAACTAATTAAGTCTCAAAAAACTCCAAAACAGGCACCCCAAATTTTGCAGCACAATGCAAACAGAAACCCCCCAAAAAATTTACCCTAAAATCAAGACCCACTAACACAATTCTGCACCAAACATTGCAGCACAGTGCACAAAATTCTGCACAAATTTAACACAATCACAACATTTGACCCACTAGCACAATGTTGTAGCACAGTGCACAAATTATGCACATATTCTGCCCCAAATCTGTACAAATTCTATATAAAGAGTGTCACTCTCTAACACAACACCAGGACCCACTTAAAGACATCGTACTGCCACTTAAAGACATCGGACAACCATTAAACTCCAGCAAAATCAACAACAGCATAAACCTCACCAAATCAACACAAAAAACCAAATCTGGAAAACTAAATCCAAAAGGTCAGCTAAACTCATCCTAAAACATGGCAAGAGAAACCGAGCAACCCATCGAACTAGAATATATTCAGCAAACAAAGGATGCACTCAACTCAAGCCCCCACATTGAACTTTAACTACAGCAAGAAAAGTTATCACGACATGAAAAGAAAACCCAGTGGATAGCCATCTTAAAGAGAGCAACTGAACCGAGCAAAGACAGCAAGAAGCAGAACCTCAGCAATCCTGGCAGCAGCCATAACCATCAACCCATTTCAACACTCATAAATGCAAAGCTAAGAATGTGTAGCAAGAACAATCCCTTTTGAAGTTAATCAATTATACTACAATAAAAAATAAAACTTCCCGCTTTCACCGGTTGATATAACCACCACATCACAATCATCAACCATAGATATGACAATCAAATGATTCCATTAGCATAGATTCCCAGATCAGTCGGAGAAGAAAATTGCATCACACTTCTCTGCTAAGTCCAAAACCAAGTAACCAAAGATTTTGCACCATAGCTACATTCCAAAGTGATAGAGATCATACCCACGTACAAATAGAAATCCGAGCACCATTGAAAATCATAAGCTCTATATCAACTCACCATAAATTATTAGAATGCATATCCCTAGTGAAGATCACATTCACACACCCACACTCCCAACGAGACACCAAAATAGCGCACACCCCCGAGAGATTAGCATACACCCACTGATGCACAAAGAACATCACACTACAACGAAGAAGCACGCACAAATACCAAAACACACGCCAAAAGAGAGCTCGACGATAAGAGTCACTCCCAAAAAGAAAACACATACCCAATCACCCAAAAAATTACACACACACACCCAAAGAGACGCACAAAAATAAGGAAAATTCTTCTCAAATTATTTCCCATTTTTTTTAGCACAGAAGAAGAACAAAAAAGGAAATAAGAGCCTACAAGGGGCATATATCATCCAAATTGAAACACAAAAGACCCCAAATACAAGGTGAACATGAAAAGACCCCAAATAGAACTTGTCCAGACTTAACCCAATTGCCAAGAAAACTACGATAGGAGATCTCGTACTACATCCGCAAATGGATCTTGACAAAACCAAAATAGGCCAAACCCACATTAAGCACATTCCAAAAACTCTAGACCCAAAAAATGTGCTGAATACCCAAAACCACACTACGAAACAATGAAGAGAGCAAAACAGAGAACATTTAGACACAAAGTAGCACAAAACCCCTAATTAACAACAACCACCATGGACCATGGAACATACAATTCTTTAGAGAGCATTGGCAGAAACACACCAGCAACATTAATCTTCACATAATCAAAACACCCACTTAAGAAATTTGATCATGTTCTATGCAATTCCCAAAGAGCCCTTCCTTACTTACAACACAATACCCTACCCTCCAATCTGTGCCAAACAAGTGGTACCAAACAGACATGGATATCACTAGCAACCTCCAAACACATCAGAGAAGCTTCGACAAAAATAGAAGAAGAAAGAGAGACATTTCAGCAGCATAGTATCAAAAGATCAATAGCAAAGAAAAACTTGTGTAACAAACGTTCCGCTAGAACAATCCTTATCCAAAAAAACCTTCCAATAAAAAAACAATAAAACAAACTCTGATAGCAAGCACCGAACTCAACAAAATAAATGAGTGAACGCCAAGACCAACACAAACCTAAACATACATTCCTAGTCAATGGAACTCGTGCATAACTGATATGAAATAGGGAAAGAATCAACTTACAAAACACACTATTACAATAGAAAAGGCACCCAAAAATTGACCAAAAAAGAAAGAACCTAGACAAACTCACATCCAGCAAGTAAACCAACCAGACACCACATCCACCCAAAACCACAAAATGATCACACAACACACAACTATTTCACCACCATGCTTCGAAGAAATTAGGACTCGAGACTCCCTTTTTCGCTAGGCTGTCTGCAAAAGCATTACATTCCCTAAAACTTTTAATAAAATCCACATTATCGATCTTTGCAATACAAAGGTCAATCTCAACAAAAGATTCCTAGACCTTCCATGGTCTTAAACTCCTATTTTTGACCCAAGATACCGCCGTCGTAGAATCTGACTCAACAACCAATTTCATTTTATCAACCCATCCAGCAATAATGAAACAAGAAAGTGCATTGCGAATCGCCTCAACTTCAGCCACATTTGAATCAGCTATGCCCAAAGGACCACAGAAAAGGGCAACAACCGAACCCGTTTCCTTCCTTAAAATGCCACCACAACCCGCCAAACCTGGTTTACCCCATGCTGATGCATCAACATTGAATTTCAAGAAGCCCAAATAGGCGGGACCCAAACGGTTATTGCCCTGCCGTAACCATTCATAAGCTTCTATCTTTTGCCCAACTTAAGAGGATCATCACACCAATCATGAAATTGATAGTGAAAATCGACCTCAAACATTTGCACCCAATGAAATGATCGAAGCTTGAAAATTTCTAAAAATTGTTCCACCCTCCAAAGTTTATTTTTAAACCAAAGCTCATTACGAGCTAACCAAATAGACCAAAGTCCAGCACAACACACCATTCTCCACCAAGTTTTTAACCTTCTTGAAAGAACAACCCCTTCCTATTGTACAATAAAAGCTTCCACAATAAGATCACAACACCAAGAGAAGCCCCACCAACTCCAAATCCGAGACCAAACCTCCCATACCCAGTAACACTGAAGCAAAGGATGGTTGTGGTCCTCATCAGAGTTTTTGTACCAAGGACATAAAAGATCCAAGTTTTCAAACACAAAGCCTTTTTTAGCAAGAAAAGCCTTTGTTGAGACTCTTCCTTGAACCGCGAGCCAGATGAAACATACAACCTTAGAAGGAGCTTTACATTTTTATAAAGACGTAGCCCAAGGACAAAAAAGACCATTTTCTATGCTTTCAATTGCGTTAGAATGAACCTTAACCGAGAATTAACCATTAACGCATGACGCCAAACCAATCTATCTTCAACACTGGGTGTTAGCAAAAATTTTCACAGATAGCTTCTAATATTTTCATGTCCTCTACTTCCCAAAGCCACAAGTTTCTATGAAAAAAAAACTTCAAGGATAAAATCTCAAACACCATAGCCTCTTTAGCATTAGACACCATAAATAACCTTGGAAATAGTTCACTAAGGGGTCCATCTGAGCACCAAGAATCTTTCCAAAACTAAATGGACTTCCCATTTCCCACAAGCCATTTGAAACCATCAATTCCCACAAACTTTTTTATTTCCTCTGACACTTCTAACTTCAAAATTTCAGACCAGTCTTTCGAGAAATACTGATGTCTGTTATTATTAGGCTACCACCCGCCAGCGTCTAGATTACATTTTTCACAAATTAGATTTCTCCAGAGAGAATTCTTTTCTTTTCCAAACTTCCACCACCATTTTGCTAGAAGTGCTGAATTCATAACAGATAATGAATTTACCCCCAAGCCTCCCAAAACCTTTTTAGAACAAACTTTGGACCACTTTACTTTGCTACACCACTTTGCTTTCACTCCTCCACCCCAGAAAAAAGACCGCCTGATCTTATCCAAGGCTTTAATGACACCTACTGGAGCCTTGAATAGAGACATATAATAGATAGGTAAGTTGGACATTGCTGATTTAATCAGGGTTAAACGACCACCGAAAGACAACACCTTACCCTTCCAACCAGCCAATTTAGTTTTGAACTTTGAAATAATAGGTCCCTACATTTTGATTCTAGCAGGGTTAGCACCTATCGGAATCCCCAAGTAAGAAAAAGGCAATTCACCAAACTTGCAGCCAAAAGCTTTAGCCATCTCATCAAGCTAATATTGGTTTCCATTCACAGAGTAAAGATAACACTTTAAATAATTTATTTTCAGTCCAGAAATAAACCAAACCAAATAAGGATCCTTCTAATAGTACGCAGCATAGATCTACCACCACTACAAATCCCAGATCGGATTTTAATTTTAAATCACTTTGGGTGAATTTTGAAACAACCTAGAGCCCCAAAAGTACCGTTTTTTTAAGCACGTCCCAAAATATTTAAGCCAAACATGATGCACGAGAAAGAGTTGGATTTAAATGATTTTTGTCTTAATTTAAGGGAAAGTTAGATAAAAGATCATTAAAAGGAGCTTTGTTGAAATTAAGGACAACTTAAAGTGGACATTGGGGATAAGTCCTCCCAATGTCTATAGACCACAATAACCACATCTTCATCCTCTAACCCTAGCCAAACCCTAGCCACCTCCAACCACCACCCAATTACCTTCGACCACCACCTTCACCATCTCCGGTCACCACTACCACCTCCTTCCTTCCTCCCCTACTTTAAAATGTTTCTTTATCTCTCTCTCACTCTAGAACTCCCTCTCTCTCTCTCTCTCTCTCTCTCTCTCTCTCTCTCTCTCTCTCTCTCTCTCTCTGTGCTAGATCTAAGAAGAAGAAGAAGAAGAAGAAGGCTTTAAAGTTATAGATCTAGGGCTTTATATAGATGAGGTGTCATAGAGATAGGAAAGATGATGAAGAAGAAGAAGTAGAATACCTTTCAGTGCGGTCGACGGACATGGACGACGATGGTCAGAAGGTGGATGGTGGATGTGGCAGATTTTTCATTTTTTGGTCATGAAATTGCAAATATCCTACATCAAATTTGACTTAGGATAATTCTGAACTGAAATTACATTCACAGAAGTTTGTAAAATTTTCACCCATTGTTATGCAAGTTAAGTGAAATTCACTTACTTTAATCAACAACTGTTTACTGAAGTTTGCAAAATTCACTGGAGATCCCCTTTTCAATTAACACAATAAAATAAACTTTGCTTAAGAATTTAAAATTTTACTTCAAAAATATTAAGTGAAATTTCACTTAAAATTTGTAAAATATCCAACTAACACACCAATGCAATCAGTGCATCTACAATAGAGGCAACATTTAAGAGATTAATCAACAATAAAAAACCACTGAGGCATAACAACAAGTACCTTTACCTACATAAACCCAAAACTTTTACAAATCACCATCTTAAGTGAAATTTCACTCATCTTAACGGAACTTGCAATTATTCTCTTAAGTTTGTAATTTCAGTAAAGGCTACCTTTACATTTGACAAAACAACTGAAATTTTACTTAAAATTTTGAAAAATCCACTTTAAAAATCATAAGTCAAATTTCTCTTAAGATAAGGAAAATTTGCAACTGACATACCTCATAGTTGTAAATGGTAAGAACTCGTAAATAAACTTTAAACTGGAAATGGTCGTCGGAGTTCATTGTGATGGCCATGGCGGCAATATTCGAATCTCAATCTAGATCTTGACCGGTGAAGGAGATCTAGATCTAGATCTGGATCTAGATCGACGCCGGTGATGGTGACGATGGAGGTGCTTGGTGATGATGATGATAACCACGCTGGTGGTGGTGGCCATAGTAGTGGGATGTTTGGTGGCTATGGCAGAGGGTGGTGGTGGTGATCGATGGTGACGGTGGTGGTGGTTGCGGTAGAGGCCGAGTGGTGGTGGACTGGGAGTGGTGGTTGAGATCGGTGGTGGTGGTGGTGTCAGTGGTGGAGGTTGACTGGTGGTGGTGATGGTGGTGGTGGTGAGAGAGGAAGTGATCTGAGAGAGTGAGAGAGAGAGAGAGAGAGAGAGAACGGAACTGATTTATAAAACAGGGGAATTTTTGTCTCTAATAGGACTTGAGGAATGAATTATTAGTGGTGTCGACTGGATCGATTGAAAAAATTGGCTTTGGCTTTTGTGTTTGTGATTTTATTGTTAATGGGCTGCATGCCCTTTAAAGCAAAAATGACCAACTTAGGGATCTTAGATCAAGTCTCCCTAATTTTAATGGTGTGCTTATTACTAAGGCTTGTGCTTCTGAGTAAACTTAGAGTCAATATTTAGACCTACAACTTCCCAAGTTACATGTGCTCGTAAACACATTTAAAAATTATGGAATTGTCAGATCAAAAAACTCTAAGATTACATATAGATATTGGAGATTTCAAAAAATGTAGAATGACTATAGTTTATATTTTTAAAATTGCATTTAGGTGATATGTTTTTATACATTTTGCAAAAGCCAAAGTACCGAATTTTTAAAAGGGAATTGATATTGGCAATCCAAAAGTTACCATTGGTACTTCATAATATCATATTCAATACATATAGTACTATACAGTTACTACATTATATGGAGTGCAATTAGTAATCCATGGAGTGCCAATAGGCATGCTATTTTAAAATTACTATGATGTATCAAACTTTGTAAAAAATTTGTGGTCACAAGCCCCCTACACCCAGTGTTGGTCTGGGTATTTGTGTATCTACTTTTGGACTACGCAGGAGTTCGTGAATGACTTTGATGTATCCCAAGAGTGGGTTCTTCTGCAAATCAAGTTATATCTAGTTTTCATAAAAGCCAATTAAATATAAGAATGAGACTAAACTTGCTCTCGTGTAGGCATTCTCAAACAAGCCATGGTCTTAACGTAACTCTTAAAGCTGATTCTTGTCAAATCAAAATGAATTTGATTCTATAAAATAAAAATCAGATAGAAACTAGTGGCTTTGATTATAGTCCCTCAAATAAAATCCTTTTAAACTAAAATATATGTTACTTTTCTTTAACTCATTAAGTCTTTTTTATACCTAAACAACATCAAAAATTGCTATAATTGTTGTTTTACAAGTTTGTTTTCTATAAAATTTGATGTTTTGGAATCAGCAAAATGCGATCTATCAAACGAGATCAAGATTGACGATGAAATGCTGGGAAAAAAAAAACTAAAATTAAAAAAATATATATGAAAATTTGCATTTTTTTTCCATAAATATAATAAAAACATGTTCCTTCCATAAAATTGGAACCATAGATGCATAAAGATCTCGAAAAAATACAGGAAATAAAAATAAAAAATAAAAAAAAAATACCAAAAAGCCTAAGAATTGATAAAGTTATGATGTTTTAAAGTTGATAAAATAATATTATATCTCTGCAAACAGATAATACTATCTGTTAGACAGATAAGATCTCAAAATCAGACTGTGACTTATCTTTTTTTGTAAAATTTTCAAGTCCAATGCATAGATCTTAAAGAAATCAATACGTGAAATACAAAATATATATATAAATCCATAGATATATCATCTATCATCTATACATAAAGGAAGGTATAGCACCTATGGGTGCATGCCAATTTCTCAAATTGATTTATCAAATTTTGGTATTTTTTCTGTTTGTTCTGTCCTTTACGCTAATTGCGTAGTCAGTGAAATACCATAATATCCTTTTAGTATACCATAATTACTCATCTATGTGTACAACTACATAAGGATATATTGATTTCTGTGAGGCATTCTGTTATTTCAGACAATAATTACATTCAAGTCAACTAATAATTACATTGAGATCAAATTTAGAAATTTTATTTAATATAAAACTGAGGATTCAATTAATTTGGCTTCAATATTTCAAGTTCAATTAGCTTTTGCAACCATAATTGCAATTCGCTTCAAATGAAAGTCAACAAAAATGGCTTTTGACATGATCTTTACATATAGGTCAATTTTTTGTAAGAAAAATTACATAATGGTCATCTTTTGGAACAATATTTAAACAAAAATGGCTACTCACATCATATTTACATATAGGTTCAGTTTTGTTCAAAAAAGTTACAGAATGGTCCTACTTTGATACTCGTACAATATTTACCCATAGGTCAATTTTTGTAAGAAAAATTACAGACTGGGTATCTTTTTGCACATCGACCTTTTTTTTTTTTTTAAATGGGTAATTATACTCAACTTTTGCAACTAAATTAATTTTAAACCCAACCATTGCAACCATACTTACAATTGGCTTCAAAAGAATATCAACTCAACAAAAATGGCTACTTACGTTATATTTACATATAGGTCAACTTTGTAACAAAAAGTTACAGAATGGTCTACTTTGATTACACACGCGCGCACAGATATGGTTATGTTCGTATATTTTGCTCTTTCTGTTATAATTTATATCATAATAATTATCTTGGTCTTATTGCGCAAACATACCAATATAAAATACAATTTGAGTAATGCTATGCTTCACAAATCTTATGTTGCAGGGTTATGATTCATGTTTGTAAACTCTAAGCTCTGAATTTATAAGTCATTCTATACATTTTTAACATCACAATGTTATTTCCTATTGCTAAGTTTCCATACGACAACTTAGCTTTAGTTTAAACTAGGTTCAGACCACAATTTTGTATTGTGTTTTAGTTATTTAAAACTTAATTTGATACAATTAATTGCATATGTTAATATTATACACACAAATACCTATAAATTGAATTCATACACACAACATATGCTAATATTTTAATCTTTTAGTTCTAGTATGTATAATCATACTGAATTTAGAAGTCAATCTATAACTTCAAAATTTTGACTTCTAAATTATTTGAGAATGAGATTTTTAATTACCAATTGTAAAAGCCAAAAAAACTAATAAGTAGGGGATAGGCACGAGCAAAGTAACCTGGAATATACAACATAAACATGTTCCTTTCATAAAACTGGAACCATAGATGCACATAGATCTCAAAAAAAAAAAATACATGAAATAAAAAAAAAATTTAAAATCACCCAAAAAGCATAAGAATTTAGAAAGTTATGGTGGTTTAGAGAGACTTTTCGTTGAACAAAAAGGAAGCAAAAGGCTTTTTTAAAAAATGGCCAAATCGTATGGGTTTTTGACTAATATGTATACTTAATTTTAAGGGTCTATGACCTAATATCCCTATAAAATAAACCGCACTGTCTTAATCATACGTATGATTCGGAAATTAGAACGAGACCTAACTTGATCCTATTTGATGGATTCGAGCAGCCAGTTTAAGATTCTAAATTTGACTACACCCCAATAGGTACAACAATATCTTTGACATATCATCAATGGTCACTCGTGGTTCCAGTAAATTTTGTTCTAACTCAAATTGTTGTTCAAGAAAACTAATTTTCTTAAGTTATTTTCCAAAATTATTAACAGTTTGGAGGAATGGGCTTTTGAACTTTTGGTGTTATTAGCTGGATTGATGCCAAACCCAAAAATAACAACTTCTCTACTTGCAATGTGGTAAGCTTTCTTTGAGATTTTAAGCAATTCCAATTTTTTTTATTTTTTATTTTTTTTTCTTGAGATTTTAACCAATGGTTATTAATTATGGTTGCTTTTGTGGTTATTTCTTCAGTGAAAGCACCCAATCTATCTCCTACATGGTTACCTGCGGTCTCAGCGCCGCTGCAAGGTTGGTGAAAGAAAAAATAAAATTTCAAAGGGCAGTTGGGAAATTGCAGAAACTGATTCTATTAAGGCTTAGTTTGGCCCCCACGTGGTGCTTTTCCTTTTTTAAAGCTCAATTTCATGTTAATTCCTTTGATAACTAGTTTATGAGCTTTGCAAAAATTGAACTTAGGGCTTTTTTGGATGGAGCTTTTAAAAGCTCTAGAATGGAGCTTTTAAAAGCTCAAGGTTGCTTTTTGGTTTCATGATGTACTTTTGAAGAGTAGTGTGTCACTTGTATAAAATTATCAAAGAACTTAGTAATAAATTTCATAAGCTCCTTTTAAAAAGCCACATGGGGGCCAAACTAAGCCTAAGAGGCCCTTCAACGTATTTCCGAAAAGAGCATTGCTAGATTCACACAATGAACTACACATTTTTTTCACACACAGCTTTAAATGAATGTACCATGTGCTGTATAAGTGGGGCACAAAAAGTGTCAAAAATTCAAACAGCACAAAGTACAAGCATTTAAAACTGTGTAGAAAAAGTGTGTGGTTCACTGTGTGGATCTAGCATTTTCCGAAAAGAAAAAACTGTGCTATTTTTTTTCCAAATTTTGTATTCTAAACACAAGTGTCAGTGGGCCAACTTGATTTTGATTGAAGGTGTTGAAGTGATCCCACCGTTATTAAAGGTGGACCCACTGTCACATGTGTTTGATAACCATTTAGGATACAAAATTTAAAAAGTATACTATACTCCTTAATAAACGAGTAGAGACAAGGGCCCACCCCTAATTGTAAGAACAAAAAAATTTTACATGTAAAATGTTGTCTATTGGCATCTAACTCATCTTAAATATTTGACCCCAACACATTCTCATAATTTAAACCCACACCACCATTTTGATGGTAGAAATAGAATCATTTTTATTATTTTATAAATTGTTAAATTCGATTTAACAGCACAAGAGTATCAAATGAGTTAGGAGCTGGCAATCCTGGTAAGGCTGAGCATGGCTTGGTGGTCTCTCTCAAGCTCTCTATCATTCTTGCTGTAATTATTGTTATAGTTCTTTGCTTTGGAAACAATATATGGGCTGGTTTCTTTGGTGATTCCTTAGAGATACAAAAGAATTTTGCTTCAATGACACCCCTGCTTACAATCACTATACTCCTTGATTCTGTCCAAGTTGTGTTATCAGGTTGGAATCATCCCACTGTTAATTTCCCCTATAATTAATACTCACTCCGTCCCATTTTATGTGTCCATTTTTCCTTTTTGGAATGTCCCAAAATTGTTGTCCACTTTTCTAAATTAGTATACAAATTTTACTTAGTTTCCCAAATTACCCTTCCTTGCAATCAACACTAAAACAAAACAAAAAAAAGAAAGTGCAATGATTATGGACAATTGTAGAAAATAGGAGTAGATTCTTTTTGTCCCTTTAAATAGTTGGATTATCCAAGATGGACACATAAAATGGAACGGAGGAATATATAAACAGGTGATGTGATGTGTTCTTCTGTATATAGGTGTGGCCAGAGGATGTGGTTATCAACATTTGGCTGTATTCGCCAACTTCGCGACATTCTATCTCATTGGCTTGCCAATTGCAGTCTTCCTTGGATTTAAGTTGAAACTACATGCAAAGGTGACACAAAATTACACACACACATATATATATATATATATATCTATGGATTTTGAAGGTAGCAGGATAACATCGTAATTAATATAAATGGATAAAGAAATGTCATTGTTACCCCCTTAAGATATTGTGATTAACTAATATTACTTTCCTAATTATAGAAGGGAGTTTTTAAATACACCCAATAAATTTTTCTCTGCACTAAAATATACTACATGAGATGTTGCATATACTCCTCCTCGTTGCAAAATGTAGATTTTACAAGAAATTTATGGATATATTTAGGAGCTCTCTTTAAAAGAGGTGACGGAGACTTGTTTTTTCATTTATAATGCCTACTCTTTTTTTTATTTGCTATTTACTTGAAACCAGACTAAATACTCACCCCTCGCCCCCCAATTCCAAAGTCTCACAATAAAGCCCAATAAGGACCGCTCATTCCGACTGAAGAATAACTGGAGGGCAAGTAACTAGAGTCCACTATGGGAATTCGAATTCTCTCCTTCCCCACTGAAAAGAGAGAGATTATGCCAATTGAACTACAGCCCGCTCATCTATAATGCTTTTAAATATGCAATAACTTATCATTATCCTATATATAGGTACTTGCACATGGTAACTTACTAATGTCATGAAGTACCTCTTCTTAGATGGAAAACAAATAAAGTAAAATAAAATTCTCTATTATTTCATCAAAACAGAGATATCAAAGAAAATTTATGAAGAGCCTATAGTTCAATTATTTTAGCCATGTTGTTATAAAATTACTTTAATTCCCACGCTTTTGATGTTAGTTTGTAAGGGAACATTGGATGAATATTTGTGATCATATATGTTTGATATTTTATATGCATGCGATCATTTTCTTTATTCCATGCATCATTATGTAACAGGGGTTATGGATGGGCATAATCTGCGGAGTCTTCTGTCAGACTGGAACTCTATTGTGGATTATACTGCGCATCAAATGGGCTAAAGTGGAACTTACAATAAAAACCGATGAAGAAAACAACCTTCTTTCAACCAGATGCCCCATAAAGAAAGATATAAACAACGTATGCTACTCGGATAATGACAAGTCAGAGAGATTTGAGAGAGTTTAACTATAATCATCTTGTAATGTTGTCATGAAATAAAAATTTTGAACTCAATTGATTCATTCTTAGCGCCACGTGTCAATCTTAGATGGTACCCAATATTATTGATAATGGGCCCTATAACTGGACTCTACTCGAGACCCACAAATAGTGAAACTCCTTCACCCACTTGACCCACTATCATTGGCTGCAGGCATATGACCTGAGATTCTCAAGGTACTTAAATATTTCTCATTAAGGTTAAATACACTTATGCCCCCTGTAGTTTGGCCGATTTACACTTAACCCTCTGTGATTTAAATTTTTGCACTAATACCATGTGATTTGAACTAAGTGCAACCGTTAAAACTTGCTACCAGAGCAAACTGAAATAACCAAATTATCCTGAAGTCTTCATAACAATGTTAAGAACAAAATTTGTTTACTTCATTTTGTTTAGGGAGAAATATATGGTTTTGAATTAGGTGAGAAAGAATCTTTGACATTTTTTAAGATTTTCTTGATATAGATCATGTGCTTCACCTAAATAAAATGGCTTATGACTTATTTTCCTTTTAATAAGACGTTTAGGGGTAAAAGAGTCATTTTACCCTTTAAATTAAGTCTCCCAAGTGTAAAACCATTAATTTGGATGGAAAAAATTACGGTTGCACTTTAGTTCGAATACAAGGGGTATTAGTGCCAAAATTTAAAGCACATAGGGGTAAGTGCAAATTGGCCAAACCATAAGCCGTGTAAGTGTTTTTAACCCTTCACATTAAGCTGGGGTAGAATCCAAAGTGCCTAAAAAGACTATATATTTAATAAGAGGCCAAATTCAAATGGTGGATAAAACCCGCAGAATGTACCTTACAAGTTTAAATGACAAAGTAGTTTGCTAGCCCTTTGTGAAAAGTCTCTCTATATGGAAAATATTGAGACGTTGAATTGCAAAAATTGGAAGACTAAATTATACATATCTCGTAAAATTTCTAGCAGTAATAACCCAATCGAGACTTTCCCTTTACCGCCGCAATCACCATCACCATGGCTTTGACACTGGCCGCGTGGGATCATTCTCACCCTCTACGACCAATCTATATGGTTTTCCGGACTCTCCCATATCTGGACAATGTCCTGCGGAGATAGAGGGCTTTCTGGTAGATTGTGATCAGGCACACTTGAGAGTCTATGTCCTGCAACATCTAGAATACTCTCACAAAAGACCCAAACCGAGATCTCCAGCGTTGAATTGCTTGAATCTAACAAAGTGGCATGTGCTTACTTCATCACCATGTGAAAAGGAATCATAGTAATTTAGAGCTCGCATAGTAAAAAGTAATGTTGTGGTTTTGGTTTTCAATTTTTGTTTCCATTTTTTGTATTAGGATGTGATCAATTCAAAAAAAAACACAAAAACCAAAAACCGAAAACCGTTCGAGCCCTTAGTTCACACTCTTAGGGAAGGGAACCGCATGTGACATGGTTGATCGATAGTTTAAGGTTAGCCAGAATTAATCTGAATTTTGTGAATGGCTGTAAAGAGTGCACTGGTCAAGTTTTTGATATTTTTGTTGGCTGGTGTTAGGGATAATCTAGTTTTGATGTTCCACGGGTCCAGTTGTGTAGTTGTTCAGTCTCTCCTTTTTTTTTTAATTGAAAGATGAAATTTCATTGCCAAATCAAGTTGTCATAGCCTTAACAAAGGCGAGAAACCGAATACAATCAGGAAAACATCAAAGAAACAAACATATGATATCAGAAGCACCAAGTCGAGCAACATGCTCAAGAGCCGTTGTTAACACCTCAAATCTGCTCGGCCCATTGGGCACCGAGGTCAGAATGGGTAAGGATGGTTGGACTTGACAACACGAAATGGTTTGGACAAAGGCCAAACAAGCCTGAAGATTAGCCCGAGATTAGGCCCGATGTCCACAGATACCTTCAAGAGATTGTGTATTTTCTTAAAGAGAAAAAGACACTACTCTAAGCGATATATATACCGAGACATGAATATACACATATATGTCAGTAAAGAAAAAGATATGCAAATCACGTGCATATATCTACACCCACAACAGTTTCCATCAGGTTCAACAGATTTTTTAAAGATACAAAAGAAAGTCAATTTCGTTATAGTTGAAAAAAATAACATTTTCTGTCTTCAATTCTTAAATTGAAGATTAGGAACATAAATTATATCTTAATAAAGCATCTTAAAATTATTGGGACATTTAGATAGAATGGGAACAATATTACCAGATAAAAATCTTGGGCTATGTCGATCATAGCAGTATCCAAGAAATGTTCTTAAGATTATTGGAAATATAGGAAGGATTCAACTATGATATTGATTGAGGCGTGTAACAGTTTGCACTGTCCTTAAGAACAATTCCACCGCTCGACGTACAACAGATCTTTATGTGCACAGATCTTTACGTACACATTTTATGTGCACATAGCATTACCCTTTGTTTAAAATAGCCATCTAAAGAGATGTCGCGAAATTTTCTTGCGCTTTGCGGGAATTTGTATCAGGCATTTTATCTGGTGTCCTGAAAGTGTCGTTTGAAACTAGCAAGTGTGTGAGTTCTTTAGTGATGTGTATGAGATATATGCATGGGTATAACATGTAAGAAGGTTAGTACATGTGGAATAATAGATAAAAATATGATAAAATAATACAGAAGGTGTGATATAATAATAATGTATAAAAATACAGTAGAGAAATGGGAGTCGGAGAGGACGTGGCTAGAGTGAGAACTAAAGTAGCCCCAAATAAGAGAGAGAGAAAGAAGTAAGTATTGGGGTCTTAGAAGGAGGTGGTAGTATGTGGTAAGTCTCTAGTGGAGTCTTGGAGAGTTTTACGTATGCGGTGGAAGGTCTAAAGGTAGTTGGTGGAGACCAAGTGACGACCAAGGGTCTTCTTGGAGAGTCTAAGGACGGGGGTAAATGTCTGAAGTGTAGATTCAGACTTGGGTGTTGCTTGGTTAGACCGAGTTGGACAGGGTTGTTCTTGGGGATTTTGGAGAAGGCGATGAATGCCTTAAGTACTATATTTGAAGCTTAAGACTGAGTTAGAGCTTAAGATCTAGGTCGAACCAGCTTCTTCGATGTATTGAATGAGGTTGGTATTTATACAGGGTTTGTGAGGTTCTTGGTACAGCTGGAAGTAGCCGAGATAGCATCGTCGGAGTGGTTTGTATGTTTTTTAGGTAATTAGGGTCATTGAATGGGATTTTGACTAGGCAGGAGGTCAAGCTGGAATGGGTTCAAAGTGTTGTCTTTTAATACTGCAGGTGAGTCGACGATAGTTGGCTTAACATTGGTACAGTGATTTAAACGAGGGAGGATGTCGAGGCTTTGCTATTGGTGCAGAGGTTTAAGCGAGGAAAAATGTCAAGGCTTTGCTATTGGTGCAGAGGTTTAAGCAAGAGACAATATCAAGGCTTTGCTATTGGTGCAGAATATTCAGCGAGGTGGAAGTGACTAGATGAGGTGAGAGTCAAAGGTTTTAGCTAGTCTTGTGTTCAAAGGCCTCTAATTGGTTGTAAGGTTGGAAGGCAGGGCACATGATGATGGTCACGTGTCTCTCTTTCTTTTTTGGACTAACCCTAACTTTACCTATGAGGCGTTTAGATAGGGACTTTGGTTCTAGCCACCAAGCCATGAGCTCTCGAGTTCCCAGTGGATGTGGCAACCCTTAGTACTGCTTCATGACCAAGGGTGGAGAATCTACGTGTAAGTGTATGCTTGTGTATAGTACAGTATTTGTGGAGAGTATCGAGGAGAGATTGTTGCAGCACGTGAGGATTATAAGCGACGCGCGTGATAGCAAGTAGTCATTCCAAGTGAAGCGATGGCAAGGATGGTCATTCCAAGCGAAGCGATGGCAAACCTTGGTCATTGATCGACGAATGTCATTCCAAGCGAAGCGATGGCGAGCATTGGTCATTGATCGACGAATTAACCAAGTGAGGTTTTAAGTTGGAGATAACGTCCACGTGCCAAATGGGTGGTGGTGGATCAAGAGTGGAGAGAGTAACAGGTTAAAAATGGGACCACTTTGCTTTGGGTGGGCCCTCTTCGTAGTGGGCTTCGTTTATGGGTACTCTGAAGTGGGCTTCAGAGTGGGTATTCTGAAGTAGGCCTCAGGGTTTGGAACTCTGAGGTGGGCTTCAGAGTAGGTACTCTGAAGTGGGCCTCAGAGTAGGTAGTTAGAATGGGCTCGCCTCGGAGTAGGTTGTTAGAATGGGCTCCTCTGCGGTAGGGTGGACGTGCACAGTCTTGGACTGGATCCATGGTGATCATATAGGTGGAACCCATAATTAGTGGCGATATTGATACACGTGGTGTCGTTGGTGACATGTAATGGTAAAACTATGTAAGTTGTTAACCATTACCTACATTAGCCCCTCTGTCCTCATTCTAGGCGTGAAGCGGCTAGGATGCGGGCATAATCTTATATGTCTTTCTGGAATGCCTTTTCTGATGGCGGATGGACATCTCATCTTTACTGGTGAATTTGCTGACGATTTATGAACCTCTCAACTTTTGCAGGTGGTACTGGTAACTTTGCTGGTCACGAATCTAGTTGATAACTTGATGGACCTCTTTACTTTTACAGGTAGTACTGGTAACTTTGCTGGTGGCGAATCTGGTTGATAACTTGGTCCAGTGGATATTAGTGTTACCGTGGTATCCATTATGCATCATCCTTCGATTGCTATAAATAGGGACTTTGGAGAATTCATACATCCAACTCTTCGACATATATTCTAATTCTTGCTGTTTTGGTGAAAGTGTGAGACATGCTTCGAATTCCCATGTATGTTATAGAGAGCTCATTACTATGTGAGGTCAGGGTGTATTGGCGATGGCGTGGGGTCAAAACTTCTTAGGACCTCGATCGTGCCTTGTACCAAGCTTCTTCGTGGAGTGGGGCTTCAAGTTTTGCTTAGCATAGGTCCAGGGATCTTTTCTATCAGCGCAAAAATGGGGAGAGATCTTTTCTAGCAGTGCACTTGCCTTGTTAGACAGTGCATGCCCTATCCCGGTGCTATGATTCTTTGTGGTGCTTAGAGTGAGAGACCGCTTTTTATTTCTCTCCTCGTATTTTTGGGATGAAAGTTGCGACCTTGGGATGAGTTGGTGAGAACTGATGTTTCTGTCCTTTTGCATTGCGAGCCATCCTTTCGCGAAAGTACTGGGCTGCTGCAGCCTCGAATTTTTGTGTTTAGGAGATCTTCGCTGGATGCGAAGTGGTTGTACAAGTTCTCGCTGTGAGATCTTGAAATGAACGACATTCTCAAGTGACACAGTGGTTCCAACTTTGTTCCTCGTTCCGAATCTGATCCCAGTAGAATCATGTGTGTACCCATTTACTGTATGTATTGGGTCTGTATAAAACTCACATGTTTATCCTTGTTATGTATTGGTGTATCTATTGGGTCTGTAATTTAGATGTGTTGTAATGAGAATCAGACTTTTATTTTTTCTTCTTGTACTTGTGATTGGTGATTTTGTATTTGATCTTGTGTGTGATTTTTTTATCATTTCCCTTTTGTGTGGAGAGGTATTGAAACGGTGGTCCGAGTTTTGTATCGTAGCCTTGGTGAGGCAAAGAGGTGGGGAGCATGATGCTCAGCCTACTCAGCTACCCGTGTTGGGGATGTGTGTGCCCCTCGTGGAGTTGGAAGTGTACCCTTGGAGAGATGGGGAGTGCGCCCCCTAAGAGAGCTCTATTTTGTTTAGGGTTCCCATCTTGGGGAAAAGAGTGCAATACTCAAGCTGCCAATGTTGGGGAATGTGTCCCTAGGAGAAAGTGTGTTACTCATGCCGCCCACGTGGTGGAGAGTGTAATGCTTGTGCTCTTTGAGGATTGGAGATTGTGACCGAGCCATTTGGAGATAGTAAGATTGGGAGAGAATGCAATGTTCATGCCTCCCCGAGCAAGAGCACGCTCGTGTCGCTATGTAGATTTGGAGATAAAGGGGGAGAACATGATGCGCATACCATCCTATGGAGACATGGAGATAAGGGTCGTCCCTTCTTTGAAAATATGGAGATTGGAGAGGAGAACGGATGCTTGTGCCGCCCCTCTGGTGGATAACGCAATGTTCGTGCCACCCTATAGAGAGTGTGGAGCTCGTTTGTTATGGAGAGACAGAGAATAAATCATAACACTAATATTGATAGTTGATTTATTGAGGACTTGTTGGTGGTGTAGACTGTATGTTGGTGATTACTCATGCTATGGTGTGTCGTTTCGATGTATCAAAGTACTTGTGCTTTTTGGATAGGGTACAGGGGAAGAGTGGGGACGTGTTTGGTTGCCTCAATTTTTGAACAATCCTCATACTTTGCCATTCTTAGAGATATAGACCCAGTGAGCTTTGTGCCTTATAGCACCAACAGTGAAATAATATAAATACTTTCCCGAGGGATGCAAAGTACAGTTCTTCGAGTAAGCTTTTTGAGTAATCTTTGATGGGGTATGATGTTGTCAATATCAAGATATAAAAGTATGCTTTTATTTATGCTTTACTTTTCTAAGGATTTGTAGTGTGAAAGTAAAGGTCGAACCCACAGAGATTGATTAACTACAGCTCTTTAATTCTAAAACCTAAATTTAGCTAATTAAGAAAACGGATTTTGATTTTGAATTTTAATAAAATTAATGAAACTAACGAAATTAAATCTAAATTATGAAACCGGTTTAAAAGTGTTTTTATAAATATGTTTAAAGGAACCTAGGATTGCAAATCCACCACTAGCTTCATAATAGGAATATTTATGCATTCAATTAGATTATTAAGTTGGATGATAATGGAGAATTGTAGCTACAACCCCAATTCCTCCGTCAAGAAAATAACTATGGTTCAAGCACCAACATAATCCATCTTCGGTTAGCACGAATTATCTCACGCTAAACTAGGGTTGTGGTATAATCCGTCTAATCTAGGCATGGACTATTCGGATACTTGATAGCACAATTCAATAAAGCACCATTACATGTAAATAATCTAAACAAGCACAGCAAGTATAGATCATTGAGCACATCACAGTCAAAATAGATCTAAGACAAGAATAAACTTTGAAAGTAATGATTTAATTAATAGAAGTACGATTTTATTATAAAAAATCCTCTAAACATGTAATCATCATCCATACATAATAAATCTAAAATAAAAACATAAATAAAACCCTATTACTTGGCTAGGGTTTCATTGAAACCCTAGATCTAGAGTTAGTTGGCCATAGAATTGATGAATAGCAAGAGGTTGATGGAGGAGGCCATGTGAATCCTTGATTTTCTTCTTCTTCTCCTTGCTTTTTCTCCCTTCAAAATGGCTGAAAAATAATGTATAATATGGCTGTATATTGATGTGTATAATAGTGTGTAATGATTTGTATATCTAAAGTTGATTTAGAATAGGATTTGTATAGAGTTTGGAAGGATTTAGGAAGCTTTCCTAAGTCAAATCGCGCTAAAACTGCTGTTTTTACGTTTCTGGATGTATTTAACCAATTCGGATCGCACAGGGCTCTTCAGGGCTTCAAAATACACAACTTTGACTTTTTCAAAGGGTCGCTCGCGCGGGTCGCGCGAGCGGGTCGCGCGCGCGGGTCGCTCCAGCGACCTGGGCAATTTCCAGATTTTTCTTAGATTTTCGCTGCTCTGCACCACTTTCGTAGAATTGCGATAACTTTTGACTCGGACCTCGGATTGATTCACTGTTTGCGGCCATGCGTCCGTAACTCAAAGATCTACATTTTATGTCTCAGGAGAAATTTCTCAAATCTGAAGTATTAATTGTCAAAAATGCAATTTTTCGAGGCTGCTACTGCATTCATCCTTCACCGGAATCATCTTTTGAGCCCAGAATGACCTCCAAAGCCACTAATCGTTGAATTTTTGTGCATTTTCATATTAAAGCTCCAAAACCTACAAAATATAGAATGCTTATTAAAAAACAACTAATAACTACATGAAATGGGCTAACAAAGCGTATATTTAGGACTTTAAACGGCAACTATTCGTCGCCGATCAGGGTACTTGAGGGTGTGAGAACGACCCTATCTGAGTGAATGTCGTTTACATATGAGCAGCATATCGTTGGCAACGGAGTAAGTGGTGGTGGCATCATGTCACTGGCTAGAGAGTGAACTTGCTGGCGAGGGAGCGAATAGAGCATGCCGTTGTCTAGTAAGTGGTGGTAGCATCATGTCACTGCCAATAGAATGAATTTTCTGGCGAGTGAGAAAATGGAGTATGTCGCTGCCCATAAGTGGTAGTGGCATGATGCTGGTGAGAGAGCATGTGGTGGTTGTGGCAACATGTCTATTGATTGTTGCTGTCGAGAGATCAAGTGGAGGTCGCATGTCTTGTGACAAGGATATTTGTGGGGACATTGTTTTCACCGTGGTCTTTGGCTGTTATGTCGATGCGGTGATGGTAACATTAATTTTACCAACAACAAGTGTGTTGTTAGTAGTTGTACATGATGGAGTCGACCTTTGTAAGAGATCTGCTCCCAGTCAGTGAAACAAGAACGAGTAGGAGAGAGTAAAGTTGACCAACTATTTGGTCTTGAATTTATATGGAGAAAAGTTTTATTATTTTTTTTTGGAAAGTGAGTTGTCTGAAATTGAGCAAAAATTGGATGTGGCTTGTAACTCGAAGGGTCCCTTTTGTCTGCCAATCAATGAATGTGGACTCTTTGGGATACAACTTCGGTGTGAGACTGTTTAGATCCGCAGATCCCTTCTCCCCCCATTCGAAAAGAACAAGAGCTTGTGGCTTAGGTGGAACTTTTCCTTCTCCACCTTTGAAAAGAAATAAAAACCTTCTCGATAACAAATTAGTGCAGCATTTTCCTTCTTGAAAAAAAACTGGCGGTGGCCTGGCTTTGGGTGTGATGTACTACAGCATGTACTGGATGTACTATATGTGGGAAATATAGAATTCCTTCTTAGCCAGTAATAGGTAGCTCTGGTAAGAGAATGAGAGTGGTTGGTTGTTTATAAAGCTGAGTTGTGACAACTATGTCCATATGTTGGGTGGTGTCGGGTGGTGGTGGGCGGTATCGGAGAGCGACGGTTGGGAGGTTGTAGCGGTGATGGGTTGGAAGTGGTGGCATTGAGAGAGATAGTGACGGTGAGAGAAGGTGAAGGATTGGTGTCGAGATGAGAGAGAGAGAGAGACATGTTTGGTGAGAGAAGAGGGATGTCAACGGTTGACGGTTGATAGTTCTGATAGCTTAAGGTGATGGTGGTAGCAACTGTATGGGAAATTTGGGTGTTTGGGCGATGGCCTTGGCGACGACGAGAGTGGGCTCAGCTTAGTATCGGGGATGAGAAGACCCGAAGAGGAGGAGGGGGTGGGGTGTGGCCCCAGGGGCCGGTGACAGGGGTGGCGATGGGTTACGAAGTGGTGATGGCTGGGAGAGAGAGGGTTTATCGATAGTGGTGGTGGAGGTAGGGTCTCAATGACGGCACATGGTGGGTGGTGTTTGGTGATGGAAGATGGCGATGGATGGTGGGAATTGGAGAGGGGTGGCGTCGGCTTTAGGCAATGAGAAGAAGCTGTGGGTCCTGCCTTTTAGGCGTCGAAGAAAGGTTTGTTGATGGTATGGGGTTGGCCATGGGAGGAGTAGGACCCGTTGTTGCGATGAAAAGGTGTGGGTCCCGCCTTTATGGCTTATGGCGATGGGTTGGGGGTTGGGGGTTAGTGGTGGCGATGGAGGCTGACAAAGAGAGGGGTTTTGTCGATGTGGAGTGGGGTCGGGGTCGGGGTCGGGGTCGGGGTGAGAGAGTTGGCAATATGGGTAATCGATGGAGCTGTTGTTGGGGTAGTTGGTGGCGATGATAGGTAGGGGTGGGTCCCACGGGTTGGTGATGGCGAGGTCACTAGGCTCAGCGACGGCATTGGATGTCACTGGGTGTTTTGGTTTGCATCAATAGTGATGAGAAAGACAGGTGGCGATGGTAGGAGGGTGGGCCACCTTTTGGCGATGGCAAGGTGTTGGTGTGCCCCATGGGCTAGCGACAGAGAGGAGAGATAGAGAGCTAATGTGTCGATGGTGGTTTTGGCGCGTCGGTGATGGTAGGGATGGTGAGTGATATTGCTATCGATGGGTACTTCTCGATGGAGTTTTGTCGATGGGAATGGTAGCCCTGCTCTAGCGACAATAAGGCGTGGTGTCGATGCTGGTGACAACAGGTGCTGTCGATGGTTTTTATTTTTTTAATATATCATTTTTTTTAGCTGGGTTCGTCGATGGATTGGGGTATTGGTGGTAGTGTGTATTTTTTTTTAGCGTTGGCGTCGATAGTGGGTCCATTAGTTGGTGATAACGGTGGTCTTGGCGACACCATTAGCGAGGGTTAGGTAATTTTGGTGGGCTTGGGCCTGTCGATGGAGTTGGTGCTGGGGTCTTTGTTGATGGACCCCCCTCTTTCGTAGCGATGGGTCGGTGGTTTGGGTATCGATGGCACTGTCGTTGGTGTGTTGTTGATGGTGCTGTCGTTGGTGTTGTTGATGGCACTGTCGATGGCAATATCGCTGGTGTGTTGTTAATGGGGCTGCCGTTGGTGTGTTGTTGGTGGCACTGTCACTGGTATTGTTGATGGTACTGTCACTGGTGTGTTGTTGATGTCGCTATCACTGATGTGTTGTTGATGGCGTTGTCGGTGGTGTTATTGGCGCTGTTGCTGGTGTGCTGTTGATGGTGTGTTGTTGATGGCGCCGTCACTGGTATTGTTGATGGCGCTGTCGGTGGTGTTGTTGATGGTGCTGTTGTTGGTGTGTTGTTGATGGCGCTGTCACTGATGTGTTGTTGATGTCGCTGTCACTGATGTGTTGTTGATGGCGATGTTGGTGGTGTTGTTGATGGCGCTGTTGCTGGTGTATTGTTGATGGCACCGTCACTGGTATTGTTGATGGCGCTGTCGGTGGTGTTGTTGATAGCGCTGTCGATGATGTGTTGTTGGGGATGGGTAGCGTTGTCTATGGAGTTGGCGACAGAGAGTCTCTTTTTTTTGTAGTCGGTGGGTGTGATTGTCGGTAGCTGGATGTTGTATCCTTGAGGGTGGGCTTGGCGATGGGAGGTAGGAAGGCGAATCTGTTCGAATGGGTGAGCCCAGGTGTTGTCGACGAGCTTGGTTGGTGGCGGTGGCGGTGGTTGGTAGTTGTCGACGAGCTTTTTTTTTTTTTTTTTTTTTGAGTGGCGATGGGTTGTGTAGGCCCGCGTGGTGGTGACGAGTTGGAAATTTGGGGGTTGGTGAAGACAGATTCGGTGGTGATGGAGTTTGGCTCCTACTTGGGCATTGATAATGGCTGTAGGTTAGCTGGGAGTGGGTGACGATGGGTTGTATGGGCCTACAAGCTGGCGACAGCGGGGTCTCGGCGACAGGTTTGATTGGTAGGTGTAGACACCCCATTTTGTCGGCTATCAGATTTAGGAGACCCATAGTTTGGTGGTTCACAATGATCGTAAAAGACTCAAAAAGACTCTTGGAAGTCAGCTCTATCTCTCAGAATGCTCAGAATGACCAAAATGCCCCTGAAAGCCCAGAAGCTCCCAGATTTGAACCAAAAGTTCTGGAAACATGCTACGTCGTAAGAAAAGTGATAAAATGAGTTTTAAAGGAAAATTGGATGAAATCGTCAGCTCCCAGAGACCCCCGGAAGTCCCGGAAGTTCCCGAAAAGTCCCCGTTGACCGGTTTGACCAAGGTTTGACCAAGATTTGACCAGATTTGACTAAATTTGACCGAAATCGTCCGAATTCACCAGAATCATTTTAAATCATGAAAAAGGTGTTAAAACAAGTTCCAAAAGAAAATCGAGCGAAAACATCAGCTCCCGGGAACTCCCGGAGGTTTCCAGAACTTCCCAGGAATCCCAGGTTTGACCAGTTTGACCAGAATTTGACTTTGGAACCGGGGCGCCGAAACAATTTTCAAATATTTTTCATGGATACTAGAGGTCAATAGCTTTCCAACGGTATATCGCACATAATTTCTGGATTTAAAACGGATTTATTATGAATTTCCACAGGAGAAAAAGGCGATCAAATCGGCTTTTACCGCGAATACCGCAAAACTTTTCAAAGTGACCTATCTCCGAACTATTTTTTATATAATGTAGACTCCATTACCTTTCCAACGGTATATCACAACCTCAATTTGGAGTTCGTATGCATTTTCTGTGAATTTCGGACGAAATAGGGCCTTTTTGCGAATACCGGAACTTCAGGGGGCCTAAACAGCATTATCCAGACGAAGGGAGGAGCACTGCCGCCGCGGCACTCCCCTCCAGAATAGTGTATTTTTGTAATAATTTTTGTGGTCCCATTTTGATTAATTAAAATCCGAAACGACATAGTTTTGTGTTCACAGTTGTTTGGGACCAATGAGAGTACTTCTAAAACCCCAAAATCACCCCCAAATTGGCCTATATAAACCCCCCATTGCTCTTCATTTTGGGGGGGCCAAGGGCAAAGCTTGAGAAGTTGTAGAGAAGAAGAGAGATAGAGATAGGTTTAGAAGAGAGAGAGGGAGCTTCTCCCATTGATTTTCCATAAGAAAGTGAGTTTTATTCTTGATTTCTTCCATTATCCTTCTATATACTTCACATTCAAAGTCCATTCCAACCCTCATTCTTGAGCATTCTTGAGTTAGGAAGCTACTTCCATGTCCAAATGTCAAAATCTATGAGTGAAACACCAAGCTACAAGTCCAAAATCACATTGATTATCATCTATTGATTGCTATTTACTTGCTTTGATTATATATATGTTCATCTCTCCTTATCTCATTTCTTTTTTCTTTTCTTTATTTACTTACTAGTTCATCATCATCTAAGTGATAACATGAAGTTTGGGGTGAGTGAATCCTTATGGATAGTAGCTCTTGACCTCAAAAACATGTTTGATAGATGATGATCATAACCTCAATACTTCCAAGATGTTCTTGAAATGTATTGAAGTTATATTCAAAATAAAATAAATCTCTCCAACAATCTTGGAGGTTCTTAATGATTAGTTTGATGTTGGTGTTCTAAGTGGTTATAATCCTTGTTGAGTATCGAAAATATGTTTTCAAAACATCTATTTCAAAACCCCTCTCAATCCCTCTCATTTGGTTTCAAAAAACAAAACTTTGTTTTCTCCAAAATCTTCAAAACAATGAGTCAAAACAGTGAGTGAGTTGAGTTCAAAGATTTCTTTAGAACTCAATACTCAACATATGGATGCAAAGCCACTTGGAAAGTCTTCCTAACTCATTGGAGAACACCCATGATTTTTGGTTTGACTTCGAAGTACTTGGAAATGGCCCATTTGGGTCCCAACATTCCTTCCAAACATTCTGTTTTTCGCTGTCACAGCAGCTAGGTCCACTTCTAACCTCTTTTACAGAACACTTTTTCAAAAAGGGGGGTCCTAACTTATTTTTCCCTTAAAATTAAATGTCTTAAGGAACTTTCTGTATAAAATAGGCCTCTAGATCATTAGTTTTCATTTTCTAAGATTTTTCAACATTTCAGTCGACGGTACGGACTCTGTTTCTGAGTGACCTTCATTGTTTGTATGATTTCTCTCAATCTGTGATAGCTATTCAAGATTGGCCTTTTGGGTTGTGTTCTATACACAATAAGGAACATCTCTATAAAAAATCATGCATTGAAAACATTCCTAATCCCTCTTTTCAAATTTCCAAAGATGATGCTACTGTTCTGTCCACTATTCACAGCAAGTATACCTTAACTTTCATTCTTTGATTTGATGCTTATATGCATTCCAAATTAGCTCATATCTTAGGAAGTAGTTCATACTACATTGGTATATATCCCATGTTGATTTAATCCATTCATTCATGCACATTTTAGACTTCTAAGTCATTTTAGAAATCCATGTACACAAAACACACTACAACCTTTGCACATTTTTAGATACATACAATACATTCATGCAAGATTTGGGGTTTTTGTAACTCTTAATCTAAGAAGATTACAAGGAATGAACTTGATCACACGTTCATGCTTCCCCTCGATCTAATCATCCTTTCTTATCCGTCCCGGGGATTGAGAGATCTTCTTTTCTCAAAGATTAACATGCATCATACTAGCTTGCTAAGCATATTTTGATTTCTTTGTTTATTTGTTTCAAGAACAATTCATATCCCCTTTAGATTAAGGAAACCTAATTACTTGACACATGATTAGACGATTTTTTCCTAGGTTTATTTGTGTGATCTTTCACTTTACATTGCGTGATATTTGATTTAGATCTTATGAATGATATTTTATCTTTTGATCTTCCATTTCAAATTTTCTTATGTGATGTAATATACTATCATAGTATTATTTGTCGAACCATACATAGTATAAGATGATTATTTGGATGCTAATTGAGGCCCGTCGAAAGACGGGGCGAGTTGAGGGTGTTTTAGTCGCGACAAAGGCTCCTTCCTCTCTCGTACCAAAACCCGAACCAAGTTCTTTGGTTATGAAGGGCCGGTGCCCTTATCCGCTTGGGTGAGTCAAAATTAGGTTTCTTGGTTCCTTAAAGACCAAGTGGCGACTCTGTATCTGTTTTCAACAGACCTTTCCTTTTCTTTGATTCAAATCAATTTCAAAACAATCTCAAACAAGAGAAGTGGTCCGATTCCGCGTGTCCACAATAGGTGATTTCAGTGTCGATGGGTATTGGCGAGGGAGTGAATGGGACCCATTTTGTTGCAATGGAATGTATAGTCGAGTGGTGGTGTCAATAGTGTGGAGAGAGAGTGAGGCCCGTGAGAGAAATTTTTGGGTGGGCTACAGTTCGACTTTGCCCAGCGCTAGATCCGCCCCTTAGTAATGAGGAATTTTATGAGTGAGGGGGAGATCAAGAGTGAGGTGGAGAGAGAGGGGTCAGCAGTTTGGATGTTGGTCTTGGCGATGGTAGGGATTGGTTGGGCCCACAGGCTGGCGACAGCAGGGGTCTGTGTGTGTCTCGGCGACGACATGTAGTATTTTTTTCTTTATGATAGGAGTGAGGTTGGTAATTGGGAGTTGTGTCGATGAGTTCATACTGCCTTGGGTTCACTAGGAGGGTAGCTGTTAAATGTCATTGTTGAGGGTTGAGGCGTTGGGTAAAGTCAAAGTGGGGTAATATCTTGTCAAAGTGGGGTAAAGTGGGGGTGTAGTATGGTGAGAAGTTTTTGTGTACTCTTAAAATAGTGTCTATGTGGTGTCTTATACCTAATGAGGTGGTGACATACAGGATTGCTGGGGCCATTCAAATTTTTTGTGTTAGGTTATATTGCTTGTATGGAGTGCTTCTATTGGGTACGGGGTATTAAGTAGCATACCACGTGATACTTTGAGGGTATCCAAAAATTTCTCGTAGTATGGTTATTGAGTGAAAACTGTGGGTACAATAGCAAGTGTGTGAGTTGGGATGTGTTGTAATAATAAGGGAAAGGGCGTGGGCGGTGTTAGGCGACAAAGAACTATTGTGCATTTGGTGATAAATATTAAGTCACGTAGGCAACTGACTTGGTTAAAAGAAATGATCTTAGAATATAAAGTCTTGTTTTTGTCGGTAACATTGAAAGCTGACATATATGTGAGTGTATGTACATATGCATGTGCTGGAATATATGCCCCAAATATATATATATATATATAAATACTAAAGTCTCAGATAGTCTGAGTGGATAGTGTGGTCCAAAGCGTGTGTATATATCAAATATATGTGTACTAATCAAACAAGTTGTAGGTTTTTTTTTTTTGGTCAAAAGAAACAAAAGCAAACATGCAGTTTTGGTAAGCTAATTCAAGGAACATGCATATTCCTCAAAAGCAGAACTAATTTGGACACGTAATGCTTATCCAAAGCATAAGAAAAGTGATATAGTGTGAATAGTTGCACGTGATATTTGAATTGTGGACCAATACAATAAATTTATTTGACTTTTCTTATTTTTTTTTATATCATATGCACATGCACGCTTGTGAGATAGAGAAATGTGAAGTTGTAGTGCAACTAGGTACTACTTTGATAAGAAAACTTGTAATTTGACGAGGGAAATTATAATTTGATGACAAAAAATTGTAACTTATTGAAGAATATATATATATGTATGTGTATATATTTAAATACACATGTATTGTATTTTAAAGCTAACTAATCACAACAAAATTTAATATGACCTTTGAGTATGGAGTACTTGGTAGTGTATATCATAATGTTGGAGGGAGACTAGGTGTTGGGTGCGGCTCTCGTGATGGGTGTGTTTGATAACACCATTAAGTGCTAAAAATTTATTTGACACTTGTGTTGGGTGTGCTAAACATGAAAATAAAAAATAAAAAATAAAAAAATATTTGCAGTAGTACTATATATTTTTTTGGTGCTACTAATTGAAGGAAAAAAAAAAAAGAAAAAAAAAACACCCGAAGATCAATAAGTGAGGCTTTTGAGAGGTAAGCTGGCATTTGAGTGTGATTACCTCAAGGCTAGAGCAATGTCACAAAGTCGGAGTAGAAAGGGTGTGTATATATGTGTGTGATGAGATAGAGAAAGGAAGCAAAAGTAAGAGAGAGATGTTAGACCCATTGGCTTGCTAATGGTGATGTAGAGCATCAATAGACAGTAGCAAGGTTGTCGTTCGCATTTGCTAACCGTGCTTGCGAGTATACCTCCCACTGTGGTTGCCAAAATGTGTGAGTTCTTTAGTGATGTGTATGAGATATATGGATGGGTATAACACGTAAGCAGGTTAGTACATATGGAATAATAGATAAAAATATGAGAAAATAATACAGAAGGCGTGATACAATAATAATGTATGAAAATACAGTAGAGAAATGGGAGTCGGAGAGGACGTGGCTCAAGTGAGAACTAAAGTAGCCCCAAATAAGAGAGAGAGAAAGCAGTAAGTGTTGGGGTCTTAGATGGAGGTGGTAGTATGTGGTAAGTCTTTAGTGGAGTCTTGGAGAGTTTTAGGTATGCGGTGGAAGGTCTAAAGGTAGTTGGTGGAGACCAAGTGACGACCAAGGGTCTTCTTGGAGAGTCTAACGACGGGGGTAAATGTCTGAAGTGTAGATTCAGACTTGGCTGTTACTTGGTTAGACCGAGTTGGACAGGGTTATTCTTGGGGATTTTGGAGAAGGCGATGAATGCCTTAAGTGCTATATTTGAAGCTTAAGACTGAGTTAAAGCTTAAGATCTAGGTCGAACCAGCTTCTTCGATATATTGAATGAGGTTGGTATTTATACAGGGTTTGTGAGGTTCTTGGTACAGCTGTAAGTAGCCGAGATAGCATCGTCGGAGTGGTTTGTATGTTTTTGAGGTAGTTAGGGTCATTGAATGGGATTTTGACTAGGCAGGAGGTCAAGCTGCAATGGGTTCAAAGTGTTGTCTTTTAATACTACAGGTGAGTCGACGATAGTTGGCTTAACATTGTTACAGTGATTTAAACGAGGGAGGATGTCAAGGCTTTGCTATTGGTGTAGAGGTTTAAGCGAGGGAAAATGTCAAGGCTTTGCTATTGGTGCAGAGGTTTGAGCAAGAGACAATATCAAGGCTTTGCTATTGGTGCAGAATATTCAGCGAGGTGGAAGTGACTAGATGAGGTGAGAGTCAAAGGTTTTAGCTGGTCTTGTGTTCAAAGGCCTCTAATTGGTTGTGAGGTCGGAAGGCAGGGCTCGTGATGATGGTCACGTGTCTCTCTCTCTTTTTGGACTAACCCTAACTTTACCTGTGAGGCGTTTAGATAGGGAGATGCCTTTGGTTCTAGCCACCAAGCCATGAGCTCTCGAGTTCCCAGTGGATGTGGTCACCCTTAGTACTGCTTCATGACCAAGGGTGGAGAATCCACGTGTAAGTGTGTGCTTGTGTATAGTACAGTATTTGTGGAGAGTATCGAGGAGAGATTGTTGCAGCGCGTGAGGATTACAAGCGACGCACTTGATAGCGAGTAGTCATTCTAAGTGAAGCGATGACAAGGATGGTCATTCCAAGTGAAGCAATGGCAAACCTTGGTCATTGATCGACGAATGTCATTCCAAGTGAAGCGATGGTGAGCATTGGTCATTGATTGACGAATTGACCATGTGAGGTTTTAAGTTGGAGATAACATCCACGTGCCAAATGGGTGATGGTGGATCAAGAGTGGAGAGAGCAACAGGTGAAAAATGGGGCCACTTTGCTTTGGGTGTGCCCTCTTCGTAGTGGGCTTCGTTTATGGGTACTCTGAAGTGGGCTTCAGAGTGGGTATTCTGAAGTAGGCCTCAGGGTTTGGAACTCTGAGGTGGGCTTCAGAGTAGGTACTCTGAAGTGGGCCTCAGAGTAGGTTGTTAGAATGGGCTCGCTTCAGAGTAGGTCGTTAGAATGGGCTCCTCTGCGGTAGGGTGGACGTGCACAGTCTTGGACTGGATCCATAGTGATCATATAGGTGGAACCCATAATTGGTGGCGATATTGATACACGTGGAGTCGTTGGTGACATGTGATGGTCAAACTATGTAAGTTGCTAATCATTACCTACAGCAAGTTGGTATTGATTGTTTATACTACTACCGGTGTATACATCTAAAGTCATTGTTTATGAAGCTTTTAAGAAACACATCCCATAATATGCCAGCAAAATAACTTTCATTTTTTTAAAAAAAAAATTTACTGGTATGTTTTAATTCATGTAATCCACATTAATAGTTCATTCATTTTTCTCAACAAACCATAAAAAACTATTCACCAACTAAGTGCCAGTTTAGGATATGAAAAAATATTTGCAACACATTTATTATGTGGTAAACAAAATATACATCCAAATTATTTCACACTTTTGTAAGGAGTGCATCCACACGAATATATATATACAGTACGGTGTCCTTTTAGTGACGAAAAATCCCTTTAAGCAACAAACAATTTCATCGCTAAAATCGTTTTCTTGTCGCTAAAAGATGATGTACGTGCTGCTAAACTATAACCACAGTCCTGTAAATTAGCAGCTCAATATATATAAGCTCCCTATATATATATATTGAGCGATTTTAGAAATTAAACAAATCACATAAATGGTTTCAGTGATTCAATGGACCATAAATATATATATGTATATCTATATATGGTGAGACTCTTAAGTGAACAGGGTCGAGTGAACATACCCAGTGAACATATTTTTTAACCTAAAAGAACTTGCGGGTTAGCGTGGTGGGTAGGTCAGCAGGAAAGTCCGTGGGTTCTTTTTGACTAAAAAACATGTTTTTTGAGTATGTTCACTCGACCCTGTTCACTTAAGAGCCTCACCGTATCTATATATATATCTATAATAATAACCGATTTTGGTGAGAGATTTGATTATTTTTTAATAGGGCAATGCTCGGGGCACTAACAAAATCCACTAACACTTACTAACACACTATATCTCTCTCCTAGTGGTACTGCGGCGTCCACTGCGGACCTCACAATGCCACTAGGAGAGAGATAGAGTGTGTTAATAAGTGTTAGTGGATATTGTTAGTGCCCCAAATATAACTCTTTTTAATAATTTCCTAAAAAGAAACTACCATATATATACACATTTAAAAACTAGGTGCATTTTGTCGTACAGAATGGTGGAGGACTTATTTTTAATAAGTTTTTATTATTGGACCCATTGCTACACGCGTACACCCCTTGGATTTATAACTTATTTAGAATTTTTTTCTTCATAAGAATTGCACTAGGGAACCAGACTCAGCCTACCCCTAGATTCACCCTTCGTGAAAAAAATTTGAATTCAAGCCCCAAAATGGGATGAGCATTGATACACTCACACTCTCATCCACACCTAGCACCCCAATCACATTCAGCACGTCTTGATCGTTGATTGTCCTTAATTCTGGTGGGTTCCACATGAGTTCCACATAGGACTCACTAAAATCAAAGGACAGAATGTGCTGAATGTGATTGGGGTGTGATTGAGGGAGTGGGTATATCATTTTTAAAATTGGATTTGGTGACTGAACACTCAAAACATGAGTTTTGAATCGGATTTTGAGTTTTGAACATTGGTGAAGGCGAAGCTACTGATCAATTCACCAGACTGTCTTCAGTAGATTAAAACTAATACTCTCAGTTGAATTTGGAGAGTTTCACCTAAGGAAGGCTGTGGTTGGCAGAAGGGTTTGAGAGATGATGGTTGTGTTCGGCGATTGGTGGGTTGTGGTGGTAGCTGTGGCAAAGGCTGGTGGGGGATTGTGTTTTGTTCTTCCTCAGCTGCAGTGGAGGGCGTTGACAGTTGGTAGGGAAGAGAGAGAGGGGGGGTGGGGTGGGGTGGGGTTGAGGGGAAGGGGGTTGGAATGGTGGTGTATTTGGTTAGCAAATTGGTAAATCTACTATAAGGCCACCCCCTCAAACTAATATACCATGATGTGTACATTCCAAACTATAAGGGATCACATAAAAAGTTGATTTCACTCTTGTTAGTGAAACTAACTCTAGTCCATCTCAAACTAATATACCAATTATTCGAGAACATTCCCGAATAGTATATGTGGTTTATAGTTCTCCCCAAAGAGTCTTCATTGCTCTTTATTGAGAGTTCCACTCTATACCATTTGGTGCATAGTGTAATTAACAATTGAGACCTAATTTGGTTGCAGAAACCGAAACCCTGTACCATAATGGAGCATGAAATGAAATGAAAATGATCGATATAAAAGATTTGTAACTAGTTATCTAGAACTTTGCCTCTCAGCACATTGAGAACATATATGCCCATACAAACGAGCATATATCTATATATTCATTTATTATCTTATAAAAACAGAGCACCTGATTTCAGGTGCTTGCTTCGACACAAGTTCCCAAGTTGCACGAAACTTTGCTTACCCAAAGTGACCTCTCATGTTATGAGTTCATTACCAGTTTACCCTTATATATATATATATATATGTATGTAGATGTTAGTCATATCCTAGCACTAAAGAGAGCATTTTTGCTCACTCAAAAAATGGTACACAAATTTTCATTCAAGCAATATTTGTTTAATCCTGAGTTCCACTGCATTGGCCAACGAAATGCTTAGATGAGCATTGATATACCATATTTTGAGTAGACAAAAGTATTTTCAGGATTGAAATGAAAGCATGAACTGTTTTTGTTTTTCTTTCCTAAGTGACACGTAGAGGTAGAGAGATGAGTTGCACCTTGTCTCTACCGGCCATCAAGAGAAAGAAGGGAAAAAAAAAAAAAAAAAACAGAAAATGGAAGAACGAGTGGAACCTTGCGGGCACAAAGTGGGGCGACTAACATAATATTTATACATAAATCAATTTTTTAAAAAAAGAAAAACAATTTTGGCAATCACAATTACAATTAACTTCAAAAGGTCAACTAAAATAACTATTTATATGATATTTATTTATAGGTCAATTTTTGTAAGAAAATTTACATATTGGTCATTTTTGGCACAACATTTTTTTTTAAATGGTTAATTTAAGAGTTAATTAGTATAATGTCCATTTTACTCTAGGTTTCTTGCAATAGGCCCAACGTATGAAACAATTTCGTCTGAAGTCCACACCACAAAATTTGGACCAAACTACCCTTTTCATTTCTCATTCAAAACTGCAATTAATAACCCCAACTATTTTAGGGGTTTTCAAAATTCAAATCCCATATACCTAAATGAGAATAAATCACATTATATATGCATCAACAA
Organism: Hydrangea macrophylla; assembly: GCA_033977485.1. Lineage (NCBI taxonomy): Eukaryota > Viridiplantae > Streptophyta > Magnoliopsida > Cornales > Hydrangeaceae > Hydrangea > Hydrangea macrophylla. Next base: position 41,556,401 of record CM066990.1, read on the forward strand.
GGTCTCTCTCTCTCTCTCTCTCTCTCTCTCTCTCTCTCTCTCCCTGTTTAGAGAGAGAAAGCTCAGGCCATAGCTCAGACCATCCTCACACAGGACCTCTCCGGCGATCTCACGCTAGTCGACGCAAGCCAGATAAACTCCATGGCGAGATGCTCAGTCTCAAATACGCCGCCGCGCTCCTCCCGGGGACCAAGATCATGGCCGACGTGGACTACTCGAAGACCAAGATCATCGTCGGATCCGCTCTCTAGTATCGTCATCGCCGGCGCTAGGCAGAACCCCGGCGAGTCCAGGCTGAATTGATACAGAGGAACAAGGGTGTTCTTGATTATTGTGCCCCAACTTGCGAAGTACTCGCCCGATTCGATGTTGGTGATTGTTTCGAACCCGGTTGATGTTTTGACTTATGATGCTTGGAAGCTTTCTGGGTTTCAACAACAATGGCAATACCGGATCTGCTCTCTCTCAAGCTATATAATGGAACCCGATTGTAAACTATGTTGTGGTTCAAAGGTTGTGGTCCAAAAGGTTGTAGTGTAAAATTTAACACTCTTGTTCTTGCTTCAAAAGTTGTGATGTGTAACTGTATACTATGTTGTAGTTCAAATGATATGGTTCAAAAGGTTGTAGTATAAAATTTAACACTCATGTGCAAATGAATTTGTGATAAGACAGTGTTCCTTTGTTGAATAACTCGAATTTGAGTGTGAAATTTAACACTTATATTCATTCTAGTGTGAAATTTAACACAATTTTTTTTTGGTGATGGTGATGAGTGACTGTTAGATCACCCAAGAATGGTGAAATACGAAATTAAAAAAGATATGTGTAATATTAAACAGATTCTAACGTATAAAGCCCTACAATTATGGCATTTAGTAACTTAATTCCTAAAATATATGCAAGATTTAGTAACTTCCCAAAATTATGGGATTGAGTTTGACCAATTACAGTATAAAATAAGTTTGGTAACTTCCCAAAATATATGCAAGATTATGGGATTGAGTTTGACCAATTGCAGTATAAAATTTCACACTAATGAACTAGTTGCAATGTAAAAACAAACCAGTTGCAGTGTAAAATTTCACACTAATGAACCAATTGCAGTGTAAAACGAACTAGTTGCAGTGTAAAATTCAATACTCGCATAAATGTATGGTGCATAGTAACAGATTAATATGTTATGTGATCAATGATTATTGGTAGAACATACAAAATGGGATACCCACATAAAAATGGCGTTAGAAATAATCAAAAAGACCCATAATGTACAAGGCTAAAGTTATGGGATTTTATTTCCATGTATTTGATATGCAAATCAATAGGATCTTTAAAATAGAGTTATTACCATATATATATATATATTTCTATATATGTATGCCTGTGTATATGTATAGGGGTAAAAAAGTCACTAAAATTATCTATAATTGGGGATTGTGGACTAATCTCTAACAACATTCACAATTATAGGGTCTCTCATTGGGAAGTACCAATTGGTGGGTCTATTATAACAAACATTGGTAGAATGGGATTTCCCACTAAATTTTTCTTAATTTAATACTTTGATTACACACGCGCGCACACACATAGTTATATGCTTATATTTTGCTCCTTTAATTATAATTTGTATCATAATAATTTTTGTTGTCTTATTGCACACACATGCCAATATTTTATCCAAAAGCACAGCGGAGTTAAGCGGTCACTTTTAAATCACAGGGAGGGTAAAGTGTCATCGGACCAAACCACAGGGTGGTAAAGTAGTCACAAATTTTAGGGACTTAACACTCTAAATTAGATTCTGTAGCGGTGACACTTTAGCAGAAAGAACAGGGAGTTAAGTGGCCACTTTTAAATTACCACAAGGGGATAAAGTGTCAACGAGCCAAACCGCAGGGGGTAAAGTGTAATTAACCCTAAATATAATTTGAGTAATGTTATGCTTCCCAAATCTTATGTGTTAGGGTTATGGTTCATGTTTGCATGTAAGTGCCACTGGTTTTCTACAATTTTACAAATCTTTGGCCTACTAAGTAAAGAGTACTGCTATGCTTCCCAATTTTTTATCCCAAAAATGCTTCTCAAATAATGTAACAGTAGGGTCAGATAAACAACTTCCAATCAAAACTCTTAACCCTTATTACTCCTAATTAAATGAGTAAAAATTTAGGCACAATAAATTACGCTAATCAAATTCTTCAATATTAGACGGTGGCTTGAAAAACTCATATATGTATATTCCACGGACGCGTGCAAAAGCACGTGCTGCCCACTAATATTATATACAAATGAATACATATACACACATCGGTCAAGCTGCATGAGGGTTATAAAGCAAGTTAACGACTGATCTAAAGTTATGTTTCTAGGAGCTAATATATGCATTCACTTATTATTTTTCTACTCACACTGTGATACATATATGCATTGAGGAATAGATTCAATATTCACTGTAGTCTAAATATAAATTGGTGTACAGAGTAATTTTATGGGTTAATTTAGAGTTTACGCAAACTAGTTAAGTACCCTCTTTGCAAAACACCTTCGTTTCAAGAAGGAAGCACAAAGTTTTATTGTTTATTTAAAATTGGGCACGAGGCTCTCCTAGTATGCCCATATGGTATGATAGCACATTATGTTCACTTTTAAATGGACAATTAAACTCTTTTGTCCTTCTATTAAAAAGGGAGACGAAGGTAATATTGTAATGAAGACACTACCTTTGCAATGCCATAGCAAGTCACATATTTGAACTTTAACACCTGTAATTCCTTTTTTTATTTATAAATGAATGTTTCACTTTTACTTCTCTTTATAATAATTAATTGGGGTCAAATCATTTTTTTTTAAATATAGGAAATACTTTCTGTGGTTTTAAAAACAATATCTATATTTTTTGTATAAACCGGGAATTTAATTCCTACGCTATTATTATTTTCTGTATTTTTTTAGTTTAACCAGTTAATATCAGCTTTTACTTTTAATCTTTGTTTTTATCGCGACGTGTGTATGGGAGCACGTGAGCACACCACGTGGGATCACCTCCCAATTACTTGGAGGCTACCCAATTCTTGGTATACATATGTGTATCACAGTCTCTCATTCTCTGATATCACTCACTGCATCTCTCAATTCTCTCAATTCTCTCAAGAACACACACTCAGATTATATATCACAGATATACACAGATTATATATAATATACACTTACACACATACATAGCCATATAGATATATATTTCAATCCAGAGAAGAAACGGAGAAATTCTCAAACGACGGAAACTTCGGCGGAAAATTCTTGGTCTCTAAATTCTCTGTATAATCACCTCGGTGAGTATTATAAACCCACTGGCCATGTTTATATATGTATATTTCAGTATATATAGGTGTATATATATGTATATATGTGAAGAACACCATGAAGGCTTTGAATTGGAGTTTTACAAAACTCAACCAAAATCAATTCCGTGAATTGATTATGGAAGATCTTAGTCCCAATAAGCTACGGTTCCAATCCTACGGCTTAATTTATCAGTATGGCGACGTATTGATGATTTGAAGTTTTGTCACTCTAACTTAAATCGTGAAAATTGAGACATTCAATCCGTATTTGTTTAAATTGATCGCGTATTCTTAATCTACTCGAAAAACTGAAGAAATCCATATATTACATGCATTGTTTATAACAGAATCTGAAAATGGGTATAATTCTAGTTTGAAAATCAAAAACAGGGGAAAAAACGAGGAAGATGATGAAACTGTGACAACTCGCGCGCGCGGCCCGCTCGTGCGAGCTGTGTATTTTTGGGCAGAAAGTTATTTTTTTTACAGATTTAAGGAAAAAAAAAGGCAAGATAACGCGTGCAACCCTCTCGCACGACCCTCGCTCGTGCGGCTTGACATGAATATTTTTCTGTGTGTGCTTGTGTGCTATACCCAAGTGTAGGTAATCGTGTAAGTAGTAAACTGGATTAAGTCCAGGTCGATCCCAAAAGGAAGGTTTAGAATTAAGTTACCTAGATTAGACTCTAAAAGAAAGGATAATTCAATATTTTAAAAGGAACGTAGAGCACAAAGTTCTACGCTTAACAACTACTAAAATTAAAAACAACCAAATTAAATTAACTAACGATTAACAATTTAACTAAAGCGAGATTTTAAAAGCGGTTTTTTTTTTAATAAAAGGAAGTGTTGGAATCACGCGAATCCACTGTGACCTAGCCGTCTACCATGTAATTACAATTAAGCTCAATGGAGTACATCTTCTACAATATTCCGTACTTTTCTAAAGATCTAGAATCAACAGCCCTTTCATGACCGGGACTATATCATCTCAATTAAGTTTGAAATACATGAAAGCGGTTTAATTCAATAGTTAAGACTCGCACCTACAATGGTGTTAGCATTGAGGGTGGTTTGCAAAATGTATTGAAAGAAAATGCCTTAAGGCCTTAAGTTTAAAGACTGTTTCGACAAACTGAGCATTTGGGGACAGTTTGATAACAACTCCTTAAAACAGAAAGTCTTGGAATACTATACTAGATGTTCTCAAGAATCTGAGAGTTCGATCGATCGATGCGCTTTCGATCGATCGACAATCGTCATCTCTCAATCGATCGAAATGGCTTCGATCGATTGACTACATCTTTGTACCGATCGATCGAAATAACTCCGATCGATCGAACACAGGTATTATTCTGGTGCATGGCAGAGGCCTGAAAATCACAGTTTCATCGCGATTTCCCAACCTCGGACTACTCAGACATGGTCTGGAGTGTCCCAGATGCGTTCTTAACGTAAAAATTCATTAAGGTGTCGTTTGGTTGTGAACTTTTCGTTAAAACTGTGAAAACTTGAGATTTTAACGTATCTAGCATGCAAAGCAATAAGATTAAACTCTAAACTACGATTAACTAAGTGCAGTATGTAAATAAAACGATAACTAAGTAACCTGGAACAAAGAACTTGTATTAAACCAAAGAGAATCCAAGCTATCAATGTAAAAGCTTGAGTAACAACCTACAAAACAATAAAAATCTCTCCTCTCTCTATGAAACTTGATAAGAAGTCAGTGGGGCGTCCTCCTGGACGTAAACAATACGAGTTTAAATAGTAGAATCCTAATGCTAGGGTTAAAACTCCGTCTTTTGCTGCGTGCGCGTATTCTGATAAAAAGCATGTTCGATCGATCGAACAACCCTCGATCGATTGAACTTCTAGAATCTTCGATCGCTTGAGACAAGTTAGATCGATCGAAACCTCGATCGCTTGAGATGACCTCGATTGATCGAGCTTCAATTTTCAGCTTTGAATTGTCTTCATTGGAGCGAAGCACTTCCTTTTTATCCTGCTCCTTTAATTATTCACACAGCGACAGTAATCTGTAAAAATCACAGCTAAAACACACAACTTATCATAGATTAATCATAATGTGTAGAAACTGGCATTGTAATCAAAACTACAGATATATGGGGAAATTGTGAACTAAATTAGTGTATTTTCTTTTTTTAGCGCGGTTGTATTTTACAAATAACCCCGCTTGTCACAACCCCCAACTAGCGAATTGCTAGTCCCTAGCAGTACAGCGAAAATAAAACAAGCTAACTACTACTACAACGACTAAAATAAAAAAAAATAAAACTAAAGCAAACTAATCTAATTAGAAAGAGACACTACCTAACTCACTTTCGCAGGAATCGCGGTTGCATTTAGCAATTGCAACAAGCCGTTAAACCCCTAGGTTCTCCTAGTGGACGAGTGTTGTCTCGTGAGGGTTTGCAGTGAATATACCCAAAAAAATTCTCAATTTTAAGATAAAAAAGATATAAAAAAACTTATAAACATTACTTCCTATTTGGCTATCAGTTTAGCTCTACAAAACATATCATGCTCATACAAACCATGAAGAAATTCACATGTTCCTCATGTTACCGAGATAAATATACATATGCAGTCCATCCATGTATTCGTGTGTGTGTGAAGATAACAACTATGTATCCAACTTTATTTTAGAGTTATTTAGACTATCATACTCTTGGAACTCATAGTTTCAACTCAAATCTCACATGGGTTATGCTCTAAAATGAACATCTCACAGAAACTGGTTTAATAATGATTGCTCATGGTGTGAAAGCTTTAATAAGAGTGATGTTCTGGCTACTAGTGTTTCACACCTAACTCGATAAAGGACGAACATTTAGAGTGTATAGTCTCATGAAAGGAATACTACTTACTAGAGGAGCGAAATACCGTGGATACTCAAATTACACGTTCATATTCAAACTAAGTTGTTAAAAATCATTAAGACTTTGACTTTTCGGCTTTTATTTAGTAGGATAGAAATAAGAGGGGCGAGATGTGCACATCCTTAGCATGTGATAGTGACTAGTTTATTTCTTCTTTATTCCAACCATCCTCTATTCTCATATACATTTATTTCTTCTTATTTTTTTTTTAACCAACATCTCCTTGCATATTTTCTTTTTATAACGTCCTTCCCACAACTACTCCCTTCTCGTCACATACTTCAACAATTTTAATCACATTAGATGTGCAATCGAGTTTATAGAGGTTAAAGTATCAGATGAATGGTTTTTAGGCTTTCATATTGGCAATATTTAATTGGTGTGGGGTTAAGGGATTCTTGGATATTGATACAAGTATATGAAAAAGGTAAGGAATGAATAACGATGGCTTAAATCATTTTCTTAACTTCTTAGTTTTAGCACTTCAGTGTTCATTGAGTTTTAGTTGGTAAATCCTGAACATTCTCCTCTAATAAACAACCTAAATGAAGAATTAGAGACTACTCAACGAATTTAAAATATATTCAAGAAGAACAATTCGAATTTATTGTGATAAGTCCCTCAGAATTGAAGTTTGGGCTCAAAAGCTCACTAGGGTTAACTAGTTTCCACTACTTATTCCTTAAAGCATAACAGTCGTATTAACTCTTATTTAAGTTTTCAGCATAGCTATTAAAACGTGCAAATGGATGTTGAATACTAGAATAGTCAACATATGCATTCTTCTTAGTGACACTAGAAAAACGCGTAAATGTAATTCATAAAAGGATGAGATTAACATGAATGTATCATCGCTTGATAACAGCTAAATAGAAGTGAACATTCATAATTATTCTACCAATTTAAGTCAAAATTTTGTTACTAGTTTGAAACTTTTGAAATTTTTCCATTTTTAATTTTAATAAAAATGGAGATTGTATGATGTTTGCGATATTTGCAACAGAAAGAGCGATCCAGATTGCTAAGTAGAAAATATGCACAGGTGATTATCTATCTATATCCCACCCCCAACTGAAAATTGCAATGATCTCAGTAAGTGATTTTCAAAAATAGATAGAGAGATAGCACCTGAAATAGCATCAGAAGAATCGCAACAGTAACAACCTGTACAGAAGGCATACGCACTCCAAGCAGCAAAGATCAAAAAGATAAGAAATGGATAAAACAAGCATATGATCTATAAATAATAACAAAAACATCACTGGAAAGATAAGACAATGAAAATGACAGAGCAGTGATAATAAAATGTAAACAAACCAAACCAACCAACAAAACCAAATATCCACATAGAGCACCACCGAACTAAAATCCAAAAGACATAAGTGGAGAGCAGAGAGATAGAAATAAGAAAAAGAAGATACAACAAAACTCTCCAAGCACTCCCAAAATCAAGACCTAAACATCATCCGCGACATCTGATAATATCTCTATCGGCGCAGTGGGGGTATCCTCAACTCCACCCTCAGCAACAGTACGAGCTGTCGCCGGGTCACTCTCAGTCATGACTGGAGGTGGTGGAAGCGGAGGCTCCGTGGAAGGTGGTGGTGCTGAGGTGGTAGTAGTGGTAGATGGATCAATGGTAGTCAGTGCGGCAGGATCAACAACAGATGGTGGAGTAGAGGAAGACGGAGCAGTGGTAGGAGGTGGAGGTGTATATAATGACTGGTCAACCCCTAACTGTATCAAGATGGCCTCAAGCAATGTCGTCATGCGGTCCACATGGCCCTCGAGTCTGATCCGAGCCTCTCTCTCCTCTAATAATAACTCATGAACAGTCGGGAGAGGCACGGATGAAGAAGACTCTCCCTGGGCCTGAGTTTGAGCCTGAGATCGCTGTCTCAGCTCAAACTGTGCAATCTCCACCCGAGGATCAACCTCATAATCAGAATCAAGCTCCTCAGCCTCTGTCGGCGTCCCTGAAGCTGCACCCTTAGTATCGGTGCCATCAGCTCTCCTTCTCTTCTCTCCAACTTTCGCTTTTCCTTTTCCCTTCCTCTTCCTCTTCTGACCATCAGATCGGCGAGAAGCTGTCTTGTCAAACCGACTGCGAGCCTAAGAGGTCGCATCATCAGGTAAAGGAACGAGGCCATCCTGCTCGATCACCCGGTGAATGGCCCAAGCACCTTTCAGGTGCTTCTTGGCAACAATGTAGCGAGTGAGGTGCCTCATGAAGTCAATGTACAGGCGAGGCAAACAGACCGGTAACCCCGTCCCTATGGCATATAAAACATGGGCATACCAGGCTGCAATCTTCTCCCGGTAGGAGGTCACCAAAAGACAGTTGCTTAGGGAAAGGTGGAGCATGTGATAATTATCGGTCAGATAAACGTCAGCAATAAGGGATTTACCATCCCAACTCGGTAACGCACCCCCGGTGAGCTCTCGAATGACAGCAGTCGGTGGGAGCACTGGCGTATCAGCACGGTGCGGGCATACACAGTCGGGCACCTCCGGGACCCCTAGAGAAGCTGAGACGGTAGCTGGACTGAACAATATCTCCCGACCGCGGAAGAATGACCGTAAAGTGAATGCGGCATCTGGATCTCTAATCATCGTCGCACAAGTCGCGCGGATCCACGAAAGATTCACTCTCTTTGCCTGAGAGAGGAATCGTACCAGTGTGGCATGGCTTGGAGGCGGGCGAGATACCAAGGAGTAGTGAGCCATGCCGTCTCAAGTGGTCGCTCAAGCATGACCTTTCTGGATTGGAAATAGCGCGTGAACCACTGGCGGTCGGGGGTGTTCCGGAAGCCGTGGTGCAGGACCGGGTCGGGAATAGCGAGGTCAAAAGGCTTCTCCCTGTGATACCCTGTAATAGGGTTCATTACGAGGATCCTGAAATGGAAAAGGAAAAGAAACGATAAATGAAAACAGAAAACTAAAAAGAAAATAGAAAACTGCCACTGCCATAGTTCGAGCGATCGAACTTTTCTCGATCGATCGAACAAGGCACAACTTCGATCGCTTGAGCCCCCTCGATCGATCGAACACAGAGATGCGGCAATGATAAGAAACACGAACGGAAAAGAAAGGAACTCAAAGAAACAAGGTACGAAACTAAAAGATAAATGGTCAAAGGACCAATGGGGGGCACCCCCATTAAATTCGAACGAGAATGGAAAGAGGGGGTGGCTCGTGGTCTTACCTCGGGATCTGTGTGCAGGGGGGGGGGGTGATGGTGATGAAGATGATGATTTGGGGATGAGGGGCTCCTCGACTCTGCGTGTGTGGTAGGAGGAACAAAAATCGCCCCAAGTGCTCTTCTCTGCTCTTGAGCGCTTGAGAGTGAGGGAGATGAAGAGAACTGATGAAGTGTACGCTGGACGCCTCGTTTAAATACAAGTCTCGAGCGATCGAACATTTAGATCGATTGAGAGAATTTCAAGCGCTCGAGAAAGTGATACTTTCGATCGATCGATACTTTTTCAATCGATCGAAACTGGAAATTCCAAAACTCCACAGAACTGAGAAATTAAGTACCCCCAACTGACCCAAATTAATCTGGTCATACAGGAAATGATAAAAATAATGCATTGGCAGGACATGTAAGCCAAAAACTCATCCTCATAATAGAACATTGCAATTTTATAGAAATAAAACTTCATAACAGCATCCATATTGCAAAATTATTGCCCCCACTTGGTATCTAAACCTTATTTAATTAAAGAAAACTAAAACAAAACAAAAAAAACAATAATTTTTTTGTCTAGGATTACACTTCAATTGCTAAAATACTGATGAAAAGACAAAACATAATTGAAGTGGGACACTAATCATCTAGCAAGAAGATTCCTTCTTCCACCATTGCTTCATTCCCCGCTAAATCTTCGCATGTGGAGTCCAAACAGGATGATTCCCTTTCCCAGAACAGTCGGAAAGCAGCCAGGACATCATCGAGCAAGTCTGAACTCTCTTGGGAATTGATTGCACAAGCAGGAGGTGATCCGCATGAAGACATGGATAACGGAGTGTAGTCATGCAACGGACTTTCCTCTTGCGGCAGAGTACCCGGGGACCTTATGTATGGTCCAAAACCAGGAAAGAGTTGATGTGGCAGGAAGAACGGTGGTACCGGTGGATGCATAGTGAAAATCCTGACAAAGGAAAAACCAAATGAAAACAACAAAAAGAAAAAGAATTAAATAAGAACTAAAGGAAACGACAACAGAAAGAAAACACTAAATAAAGAAAACAAGAGAAAGACAAGTGACAACGAATTAACCTCACTATTGGCATAAGACACCCATGTGCACTAGCAGGTAACGGGCACTGGAGCCGGAACAGCAAATAACTCATGTGCACATAAATGTAAAGAACCACTGCGATGACAAGGAAGTCATCAACAAAAGTGAATACAACATTGTGGCATTCGGGTACGACATCCTGTAGGTCTTCTTCGTCCCATGGTTCCCATATGGAGTCATTCTCCCATTGCTCTAAGAGAGCATCATCCACTTCTCCAACAGCATACCCTTCAGGTTCTCCTTCCTCACCAGAAAGGTCCATATGTTCGAAGGGGTTAATCTGGAGGAGGGCAGGGTTATAAGGGATGTACCCATGGGTCAGGTCCACGACATCATCTGACCCTGGTCCTTGATAAGGAGATAAGTAGAATGCTATCTTGTCGGCAGTCCAAGGTGGGTTCTGATATTCAGAATCAGCCCATGACCCTATAGAATGAACGTCATCATCTCTCATATTAAATAGCCTGTATGGGGGAGATAATATGAATCAGCAGATTAGAATCGAAATCACTTGCAGAGAAAGATGAAAAAGAATTAAAAAGAATTGAAAAATATCAAAAGTAAAGATCTACAACAACAACGTGACGAAACGGTTAACGTTTGAGATCAAGAGTAGTTGGGTTCATCCAGTTGGATGAACTCAGCCTCTGTTTGGAAATTCTCCAAGAACGGTTTTAGCCTTGGGCCATTGACCTTGAAAACTGCATCGTTCTTGGGGTTTATTAGCTCGACCGCCCCATGTGGAAAGACAGATTTGATTATGAAAGGTCCTGTCTACCGAGATCGGAGTTTGCCTGGGAAGAGGTGGAGGCGAGAGTCGTACAGCAAGACTTTTTGCCCCGGCTCGAATGATTTACGACAAATTGTTCTATCGTGGCGAGCCTTCAACCTTTCCTTATGTAATCGAGCATTGTCGTATGCATCTCGACGTATTTCTTCTAATTCGGCCAATTGGAGATTTCGAAGATGCCCTCCCTCTTTAATATCAAAGTTCAATGAGCGTGTCGCCCAATAAGCTTTGTGTTCGATTTCGACAGGGAGGTGACATGCTTTTCTGTAAACTAGCCTAAATAGGGACATCCCTAGGTTCGTTTTGTATGCAGTACGGTATGCCCATAGTGCATCAGTCAGTTTATATGCCCAATCCTTTCTATTGAAACTAACCGTCTTTTTGAGAATATGCTTGATTTCTCGGTTAGCCAACTCTGCTTGCCCGTTTGTTTGTGGATGGTAGGCGAGAGCGATTTTGTGACTGACCCCATATTTCTTAAGTAGTGACTCCAAAGGCCTATTGCAAAAGTGCTTACCTTGGTCACTTATTAATGCTTTCGGGATTCCAAAAGGCGATAGGATATGTTCCTTAAGAAAGGATATGACTATTTTATGGTCATTGCATCTCGTTGGTATCGCTTCCACCCATTTTGACACATACTCCACAGCTAGGAGTATGTATTCATAATTATTAGATTTAGGGAATGGACCCATGAAGTCTATGCCCCAACAATCGAATATTTCAATCGTGATAATGGGGGTTAAGGGCATGGAGTTCCTTTTTGAAATTGTACCGAGCTGTTGACAGCGTTGGCACGTTTTGCAGAAAGCGTAGGCATCTTTGAACAAGGTGGGCCAGCAGAAACCGCTATGTAGAACTTTTTGCGCGGTCTTTTGTGATGCAAAATGGCCACCGCATGCCTCAGAATGGCATGATGCTAAAATGACGGTTATATCCTCGTTTGGAATGCAACGTCTGATGACCTGATCAGCACAATACTTGAATAAGTACGGGTCATCGAAGAAGAAATGACGTGCGAAAGAGAGGAACCGCTTCCTATCTGATTTGGACCAATGACTTGGGGTTTCTCCCGTGGCAAGATAATTTACTATATCAGCATACCAGGGCAAATCCAAAACAGTCATCAGCTGCTCATCTGGGAATTCATCCTTTATCGGTGTGGGTTCAGTGTTGTCAACAAAAGTTAACCGAGATAAATGGTCGGCGACCACATTCTCTACTCCCTTTTTTATCTTTGATCGTTATATCGAATTCTTGGAGTAAGAGTATCCAACGGATAAGCCTTTGTTTTGCATCTTTTTTAGATAGCAGGTACTTGAGGGCCGAATGGTCCGTAAAACAGACGATTGGATGTCCAAAGCGACTACTATTGCCAGGAGCTCTTTTTCAGTAGTTGTATAGTTCATTTGAGCCTCGTTAAGTGTTCGACTGGCATAGTAAATTACGTAAGGCTTGTTATCCTTCCTCTGTCCTAGGACTGCACCAATGGCGTAGTCACTAGCGTCGTACATTAGTTCGAAGGGCAAACTCCAGTCGGGTGCCTGGATTATCGGTGCGGAGGTAAGGTGATCTTTAAGTGTGTCAAAAGATGTTTGGCAGTTTTTCGACCATTCGAATGGTGTGTCTTTGACTAAGAGTTGACACAATGGTCGGGAGATCGCACTAAAATTTTGGATAAAGCGACGATAAAATCCCGCATGCCCCAGAAAAGATCGAATGTCTTTGACTGTACGAGGGACATGTAGATTCGAGATTATATCGATTTTAGCTTTATCAACCTGGATACCTTTATCAGAAATGATGTGGCCGAGGACAATTCCCTTGGTCACCATGAAGTGACACTTTTCCCAATTTAGTACTAGGTGTTTGTCCTCGCATCTTGCTAGCACACGTTCAAGGTTGTCTAAGCAATTTTTGAAACTATGGCCAAACACAGAAAAGTCGTCCATAAAGACTTCGAGTATTTGTTCGACCATGTCGCTGAATATGCTTAACATGCACCGCTGAAAGGTAGCAGGTGTGTTGCATAAGCCGAAGGGCATACGACGGTAAGCGAAAGTACCGAATGGACACGTGAACGTAGTCTTCTCCTGATCTTCAGGAGCGATTTCAATTTGGTTATACCCACTGTATCCGTCCAAAAAGCAGTAGTACTTGTGACCGCCACTCATTCTAACATTTGATCCATGAAAGGTAAGGGAAAATGGTCTTTTCGGGTCACGGTGTTCAGTTTTCGGTAATCAATACACATCCGCCATCCAGTGGGAATGCGTGTTGGTACTAATTCACCATCTTTATTCGGTATGATCGTTATGCCTGCCTTCTTTGGCACTACTTTGGTTGGACTAACCCAAGGGCTGTCAGATATTGGATATATGATCCCAACATCAAGTAGTTTTAGCACTTCCTTTTTGACTACTTCTTGCATGTTGGGATTCAGACGCCTTTGCATTTGTCACGAAGGTTTAGCGTCTTCCTCCAAATATATCTTATAGGTGCACACAGTCGGGCTTATGCCTTTGAGGTCAGCAATAGTCCATCCTAATGCTCCCTTATGTTGTTTTAACACCTCGATTAACTTATCCTCTTGTTCAGAATTTAACGTAGATAAGATTATGACAGGATAAGTCTTCTCAGTCCCTAGGAAAGCGTATTTGAGCTCTTTTGGAAGCTCCTTTAGTTCCAATTTGGGAAACTGCATGTTCGAGGGCATAACTAGCTTTGTTTTGGGAGGCAGTGATTCATATGGTATTACCCACATGCATTCAACTATATCCTCTTCTAGTGTATCCAACATGAGGCAAGTGTGATTTAAAGCAGCATCCAATGGAGTGGACTCTTTAGGTTGATAGATAGCATCAAATTGTGACACGACTACCTCCAAAGGATCTTTGTAATCAACAAAATCGGCCTCATCTTCGATGACCGTGTTGATGTAATTCACTTCCTCCTCATCATCGTATTCTTCATGTCGGGGATTTGAGAAAATTTTGACATTTAACGTCATATTCCCGAATACGATGGTCATGATACCACTTCTCACTTTTATTGTGGCATATATTGTGTTGAGGAAAGGACGTCCAAAAATGACCGGGATTTGTGAGCATGGGTTGGACACAGGTTCGGTGTCTAAGATGACAAAATTGACCGGGAAGATAAATGAGTCTATTTGAACAAGGACGTCTTCCAGCTTGGGTATTTAACAGACCTATCTGCCAATTGTAATGCAACTCGGGTGGGTTTGTATTTACCTAGCCCTAGTTGTTTATAAACTGAGTATGGCAGAAGGTTTACGCTAGCTCCTAAATCGAGGAGCGCGTTATCTATCTTTTGATTCCCAATTTGACATGAGACAGTGGGAGTGCCGGGGTCTTTGATTTTAGGAGGCAATTCATTTTGGATAATTGCACTTGCTTGGCAAGCAACGTAAGCGTGTTTCTTCACACTTTACCTCCTTTTGACCGTACATAAGTCTTTGAGATACTTAGCGTAGGCCGGCACTTGTTTTATAGCATCTAGGAGTGGGAGATTGATTTTAACTTGTTTGAATAATTCCAAGAACTCCAGATTCTTTGTCTCATTTTTGGGTTTCTTTAACCTTTGAGGATAAGGCGCGGGGAAAGGGCATTTTGGTACTTCTTCATTAATGGGTTCCTTTCCGAGCCTTCTCTCAACTTCTTCCACTTCTTTAGGAGCTTCAGTATTCGTTTCTAATGGTTCTTTACTAGTAGTGGGCTCCTCTTCTTGAGTAGAAGGTTTATTTGTATTGACCACTTCGTCCTCCTCATACTCTTCGGGAGTAGAAAGAGGCATGTTTTGCCCTATAATCTTGCCGCTTCTCAGAGTTGTCACGGCTTTCGCTTGTTCGTGATTCGGGGGACCGTTATTGTATCCCTTAGGGTTTTGAAGTGGTTGGGCAGGAAATGTTCCGCCCGATCCCTCTTGACGTGCATCCATTCTATCTAACGTCGCAGACATTTTACTCATCATTTGAATTAATTGTTGAGTTAGGTTGACATTAGAGAGAGGATCTTCCTCTTGCACCTTTTTGTGCGGTGGCACGTACACATTGGAATGTTGATTATTGGAGGGTTGCACTTGGTTGTAATTATTAAATCTATTTTGATTATATGGCTGGGACTACCTATTGTATTGCCCTTGATATTGGTTATTGTTATAGGGCTATTGTTGTTGATGTTGATTTTGGGTCCCAGCATCATTTTTCCAATCAAAATCAGGGTGATTCCATCGATTGTTATTGTTTTGTGAATTATTGTTATTATAGGAATTCCCTGCCCCCCTATACCCTTGCATGGCATTCATTTCCATGGGGGGTTGTTCTTGAAAATACGGCACATTAGGACAATATTGAGTGGTATGTCCTAACATATTACATGTGCCGCGTGGTTCTTCTGGCAATTGCTGCCTTGAACTATCTCCTCTCATGCCTAACTCTTCTACTTTCTTTGCTAGTTCTTCATATTTAGTCATGAGGTGATCTTCACTGTTTAGTTGGTATAGGCTTTTCTCTTCTACATAGGATATCTATGAGCGTGAGACATTGTCAGAATTTGACCATTCATCAGCGTATTCGGCCGACCATTCAAAGTGGGCTTCAACCTCTTCGGTGTTTTTACGAAGAAATGGTCCTGAACTCATGGTTTCTACCAACTTTTTCGTTTCACCATTCAATCCTTGATAAAAAAAGCTGATAGTTCGCCCTTTCTCAAACCCATGGTGTGGGCACGAAAGAAGCAAATCTTTGAAACGCTCCCATGTTTGAGTGAAGGTTTCATTGCTCTTTTGTTTATAGGAATTAATTTGGCATTGAAGGTCTGTGGTCATGCGAGTTGGATAGAATTTCTTTAGAAATGCGGTGCTCATCGCATGCTAGGTGAAGATTGAATTAGGTTTGAGGGAGTGTAGCCACGCCTTTGCTTTATCCTTCAAGGTGAAGGAAAATAGCATTAGATGCGTCACCTCTCTAGGACAACTTTGTGAGAATGTTTTGCAAACATCCTCGAAGTCCGTGACATGTAAGTATGCCTTCTCACTTTCCATCCCATGAAAGGTGGGAAGTAGTTGGATCATCCCATTGCAAAATTGAAATTCGCCAGTATGTGGTGGGATTCGAATGCAAGAGGGCGTAGGTGCGTGTTCTGGTTGCATGAGATCGCATAGAGGACGTAGCGCCTCATCAACTGGTACCACCACATTGTCACCATGCTCACTCTGATTATCATCCATTGATTCAGTTGGAGTGGCTACGGAATTAATAGAACTATCAGAGTCAGATAGGTAGAAAGGATTTCCAAAAATTCCTTCAATGGAAGTGTTGGACATGAACTAGGAGAGTTCCTAAGGTGAGTAGTTACCTTGAGAACTGAAAAGAAAAGAAAAAGAAAAACAGAAAGAGATGAAGAGAGATTGAGGTAACCTAAGTATTAACTCGTCGCATTCCCCGGCAACGGCGCCAAAAACTTGACACGAATATTTTTCTGTGTGTGCTTGTGTGCTATACCCAAGTGTAGGTAATCGTGCAAGTAGTAAACTGGATTAAGTCCAGGTCGATCCCACAAGGAAGGTTTAGAATTAAGTTACCTAGATTAGACTCTAAAAGAAAGGAAAATTCAATATTTTAAAAGGAACGTAGAACACAAAGTTCTACGCTTAACAACTACTAAAATTAAAAACAACCAAATTAAATTAACTAACGATTAACTATTTAACTAAAGCGAGATTTTAAAAGCGGTTTTTTTTTAATAAAAGGAAGTGTTGGAATCACGCGAATCCACTGTGACCTAGCCGTCTACCATGCAATTACAATTAAGCTCAATGGAGTACATCTTCTACAATATTCCGTACTTTTCTAAAGATCTAGAATCAACAGCCCTTTCATGACCGGGACTATATCATCTCAATTAAGTTTGAAATACATGAAAGCGGTTTAATTCAATAGTTAAGACTCGCACCTACAATGGTGTTAGCATTGAGGGTGGTTTGCAAAATGTATTGAAAGAAAATGCCTTAAGGCCTTAAGTTCAAAGACTGTTTCGACAAACTGAGCATTTGGGGACAGTTTGATAACAACTCCTTAAAACAGAAAGTTTTGGAATACTATACTAGATGTTCTCAAGAATCTGAGAGTTCGATCAATCGATGCGCTTTCGATCGATCGACAATCTTCATCTCTCAATCGATCGAAATGGCTTCGATCGATTGACTATATCTCTGTACCGATCGATCGAAATAGCTCCGATCGATCGAACACAGGTATTATTCTGGTGCATGGCAGAGGCCTGAAAATCACAATTTCATCGCGATTTCCCAACCTCGGACTACTCAGACATGGTCTGGAGTGTCCCAAATGCGTTCTTAACGTAAAAATTCATTAAGGTGTCGTTTGGTTGTGAACTTTTCATTGAAACTATGAAAACTTGAGATTTTAACGTATCTAGCATGCAAAGCAATAAGATTAAACCCTAAACTACGATTAACTAAGTGCAGTATGTAAATAAAACGATAACTAAGTAACCTGGAACAAAGAACTTGTATTAAACCAAAGAGAATCCAAGCTGTCAATGTAAAAACTTGAGTAACAACCTACAAAACAATAAAAATCTCTCCTCTCTCTATGAAACTTGATAAGAAGTCAGTGGGGTGTCCTCCTGGACGTAAACAATACGAGTTTAAATAGTAGAATCCCAATGCTAGGGTTAAAACTCCGTCTTTTGCTGCGTGCGCGTATTCTGATAAAAAGCATATTCGATCGATCGAACAACCCTCGATCGAACAACCCTCGATCGATTGAACTTCTAGAATCTTCGATCGCTTGAGACAAGTTAGATCGATCGAAACCTCGATCGCTTGAGATGACCTCGATCGATCGAGCTTCAATTTTCAGCTTTGAATTGTCTTCATTGGAGCCAAGCACTTCCTTTTTATCCTGCTCCTTTAATTATTCACACAGCGACAGTAATCTGCAAAAATCACAGCTAAAACACACAACTTATCATAGATTAATCCTAATGTGTAGAAACTGGCATTGTAATCCAAACTGCAGATATATGGGGAAATTGTGAACTTAATTAGTGTATTTTCTTCTTTTAGCGCGGTTGTATTTTACAAATACCCCCGCTTGTCCCGGCTCGCTCGCGCGACCTGTGCAGATTTGGACAATAAGGAATTTTTAAACAGTTTTCGTGGAAAAAAGGTAATATCGCGCGCGCGGCCCGCTCGCGCGAACCCTCGCTCGCGCGGCCCGCTCGCGCGATAATGTATTTTTGGCAGTTTGTGTATTTTCGTATAAGGGACTGTTTGGAAAGGTTTTGGAAGTTCTTAAGTAACTGTTTGACAGATGCACTGTTTTAAAAGCTTATGTTTAAGAAACGGATTTATAAGAACGATTTAGCCTGAGATTCATGTTCATACGATTATCCAGCTTCGAGATTAATAACTGATGTCATGATTTGTGAATATTGACATATATATTAGGGTCGAGGTTGAGTCAACATGCATGTGTGTGAGAATGCATGAAAAGAGTAAAGAGTGGCGGTCTGGTGTGCGGTTCCAATACCGAGCGGATATTATTCCTGGTATTGGAGGCGACAGTGTGTACGACTTAGATATCGAGCGGATATTATTCCTGGTATCTACGGCGCTCGTTTCGGATATCGAGCAGATATTATTCCTGGTATCCGAAGGGATGGTTGGTCGTGATCGACCCAGATATCGAGCGGATATTATTCCTGGTATCTGCGGCGATAGCGTAGTGTACGACTTAGATATCGAGCAGATATTATTCCTGGTATCTAAGGCGTTCGTCTCGGATATCGAGCGGATATTATTCCTGGTATCTGAAGCGATGGTTGGTTGTGTGCGACCTAGGCATCGAGTGGATATTATTCCTGGTATCAGAGGTAATGGGGTGTTTGAATCGAGTTTGTCGAGAGAAAAGAGTTAGAAAGATGAGATGTCACATGGGAAAAGAGTTAGAAAGATGAGATGTCACATGGTTCATGCACGATCGCATATTTATTGTTTATTATTATCCCCTGTGACTTATGTTGAAGTTGGAACCTTGAAATTATTGTTTTATCAGTTTAATTGCACCGTTGTCTTATATGCTTATATATACATTGCGAGCACACGTTTATTTTGCTCACCAGCTTGCATAAGCTGACGGCGTCGATGCGTCCTGGACCCTTTGTCCAGGTTTTCCAGGTCAGGAGCAGTCAGGGTACTTTGACTATGCTAGTTAGAGGTAGGAAACGTCCCAGGAGGATATTTTTATACTTCTTATGTCTTTTAATTTGGAGTTGTAATAGAAATTATGATAGATTTGAATAAGGTGGTTTGTGCCTAAGTTTATAACTGATGTAATAGCTTAGTAAGTTTAAACTTTGGAGCTTATGATTATTATTATCCTTTGTGTTTTAGAATTGCCTTTTAAGATATTTGTTGCAGGGACAATTGGTCATAATCACTTGTCACGACCTACGAGTCCATAAAGGAAATTAAATGCTTTCCTGTATTATGCTACGTCGAGGCGTGACAGGCTTTTTGGTATCAAAGCCAGGTTTTGGATCGACCAATTGTCCAGAACACGTAGGATTTACCGTTAAGATAGCATTAAGATAAGATAGTTTGACCTATTATGTGTTTAGCCGCTTTCTATCGTTGCGAACTTTCCTATCTGGAGTTTGACCCAATTCTGTTATTCAATAAATAGGTACCTTTCTCTCGAACTTATGGCTGGAAGGAATCTTAGGCCTCGTCCTGTTGCTATTGAAGCTGCACCCCCGGCAGTGGATCCAACCGGGATGTTTGAGGCTTTTGTGAGACGATTGGAAAGGGTCAGCGATCAGAACACAAGGAACGATAATCAAAATGGGTATCACAACGAGAATGAGAGGCAGGCCCACCAGACTGGTGTAGACACCCCATTTTGTCGGCTATCAGATTTAGGAGACCCATAGCTTGGTGGTTCACAATGATCGAAAAAGGACTCAAAAGGACTCCTGGAAGTTGGTTCTATTTCTCAAAATGCTCAGAATGACCAAAAATGCCCCTGAAAGCCATAAAACTCCCAGATTTGGTCCCAAAGTTTTGGAAACATGCTACGTCATAAGAAAGGTATTCAAATGAGTTTTAAAAGAAAAATCGAATGAAATTGTTGGCTCCCAGAGACCCCCGAAAGTCCCGGAAGCTCCAGAAAAGTCCCCGTTGACCGGTTTGACCAAGGTTTGACCAGGGTTTGACCAAGTTTGACCAAGTTTGGCCAAAGTCGTCCGAATTCACTGGAATCATTTTTAAATCATGAAAAAGAGTTAAAACAAGTTCTGAAAGAAAATCGAGTGAAAACATCAGCTCTTGGGAACTCCCGGAGGTTTCCAGAACTTCCCGGGAATCCCAGGTTTGACCAGTTTGACCAGAATTTGACTTTGGAACCGGGGTGCCGTAACATTTTTCAAACATTTTTCATGGATACTAGAGGTCAATAGCTTTCCAATGGTATATCGCACATAATTTTCGGATTTAAAACGAATTTATTATGAATTTCCAAAGGTGAAAAAGGCGATCAAATCTGCTTTTATCTCAAATACCGCAAAACTTTTCAAGGTGACCTATCCCCGAAATATTTTTTTATGTAAAGTAGACTCCAATACCTTTCCAACGGTATATCACAACCTCAGTTTGGAGTTCATATGCATTTTCTGTGAATTTCGGACGAAATAGGGCCTTTTCGCGAATACCGGAACCTCAGGGGGCCTAAACAGCATTATCTAGACGAAGGGAGGAGCAGTGCCACCGCGGCACTGGCCCACTGCCGCCGCGGCACTCCCCTCCAGAATAGTGAGTTTTTGTAATATATTTTGGGGGTCCAATTTGATATATTAGAAATCAAAACGACGTAGTTTTGGTTCCCAGCTTATTTTGGACCAATGGGAGACCATTTTAAACTTTTTAAAACTCCATTTACCACCCCTCCGTTGCCTATAAAAGAAGCCATTTACTTCCATTTAGGGGAGACATGGAAGCTTAGAGAGAGCTTAGGAAGAAACTCTAGAGAAATATAGAGAGAGAAAGAGAAGAAGTAGTCTTCTTCTTCTATTTTTCCCATCAAAGTGAGTTTTCTTTGAGTTGCTATCAAAACTTTCATCATCCAAATATTTCTTTCACCACCATTCTTGAGTATTCATGAGATAGGAAGCTACTTCCATATCCAAATGTCACCACCTATGAGTGAAACACCAAGCTACAAGTCCAATATCTCAATGATTATCAACTATTGATTACTATTTGAATGCTTGTTTACTTTGATGTTCATCTCTCTCTTAACCTCATTTCTTTTTTACTTTTCTTTAATTATTTAGTTATTCATCATCATCTAGATGACATGTTGTTTGAGGAGAGTGAATCCTTATGGATAGTAGCTCTTGACCTCAAAGACATGTTTGATGGATGATGATTCTACCTTCAATACATTCATATGTATTCTTGAAGTCATATTCTCAAACAAAACTATGTTTGTGCAAATAATATTGGGAGTTATTCAATGATTCAAGGTTGGATGAGGTTCTAAGTGGTCACATGGTCATCTCAAGAGTTTAAGTTCATGCTTTGAACATCTATTTCAAAACCCCCAATCACGAACTCAAACTCTATTTCAAAACCCAAATCCATTTTCTTCAAGAATGATCCAAAACAGTGAGCTGTTCAGATTCAAAGATTTGTTTTGAATTAAATACTTGAGTTATGATGATGAAACCACAAAATCTTCCTAAGACATCATAGTTTGTCTCTAATATTTCCCATCAATTATAGAGATATGAAAGTATTTGTTTTGGATGTGAGAAGTTCATATTCATAATCGGCCTCTGTTCTCACAGAATGTTCACCCAACTTCTTGCACTTATTCTGGATATTTTCGTCACTGTACATATATCTTTTCTATTTTTTTTATGAAACCTGGGTGTCTTAGGAAACTTTTGGTATATAATGGGTCATCATAAACCCTTTCTTTGATTTATGAAAAATCATATAAAATCAGTCAACAGTGCAGCTTTTGTTTCTGAGTCATGTGTACATTCTGATTTATTTCTTTTAATTTGTGATAGCTATTGATGTTTGGCTTTTTGGGTTATTTTCTATGCACAATAAGGATGATCTCTGATTTTTCCCAGATTTTTCTAGGCACGTTTGACCTCCCATTATAATGTTATAAAGTGATGCATACAGTCTGTCCACTATTCACAGCATTTCACTTTTTTGACTTTCACACTTTGATGCAACACTCTCTTTTATCTAGATGAACCCATGTCCCATGAACATGTTCTTTACCACTTTTATCATGCAATATCATATCATGTATCATCTATCCTCTCATGTATCATACTCCCATAGATTCTTGAGTTTGGTGTCCAAATAAAACCATGGTTTGCAAATACTTGGGAAGTTCTTGAAATAAGTTAGGAATTGATATTCCAAGTGGTTAGAATATTCATCCAAGGTCTGGAAGTATACTTTCAAAACCCTCATTTCAAAACCCCCTCTTAAACCCCTCATTTTGATTTCAAGAAATAAACCTTGTTTTTCTCAAAACCCTCAAAACAGTGAGTCATTTAACTTTAAGGAATTATTTTGAGTTCAATACTCAATGTATGAATGTAAGACCACTTGGAACGTCTTCCTAACTCATTAGAGAACACCCATGATTTTTGGTTTGACTTGGAAATACTTGAAAATAGTCCATTTGGATCCAAACATTTTCTCTAGACATTCTGTTTTTGCTGTCACAGCAGCTAGGTCCACTTCCAACTTCTTTTCCAGAAAACTTTTCCAAAACGGGTGGTCCTAACTTATATTTCCCTTAAACTTCAATGTCTTAGGGAACTTTCTGTATAAAATGGGCCTCTAGATCATTATTTTTCATTTTCTAAGATTTTTCAACATTTCAGTCGACAGTACGGACTCTGTTTCTGAGTGACCTTCATTGCTTATATTATTTCTCTGAATCTGTGATAGCTATTCAAGATTGGCCTTTTGGGTTGTGTTCTAGACACAATAAGGAAGATCTCCATAAAAATTCATGCATTGAAAACATTCCTAACCTCTCTTTTCAAATTCCAAAAGATCATGCTACTGTTCTGTCCACTATTCACAGCAAGCACATTTCAACTTTCATTCTTTGATTTGATGCTCATATGCACTCCAAATTAGCTCATGTCTTAGGAAGTAGTACATACTACATTTGTACATATCCCATGTTGATTTCATTCATCCATTCATACACATTATAGACTTCTAAGTCATTCTAGGAAGCCATGAACACAAAGCACACTACAACCTTTGCACATTTTAGATACATACATTGCATTCATGCAAGATTTGGGGTTTTTGTAACTCTTAATCTAAGAAGATTATAAGGAATGAACTCGATCACACGTTCATGCTTCCCCTTTGATCTAATCATCCTTTCTCATCCGTCCCGGGGATTGAGAGGTCTTCTTTTCTCAAAGAATAACATGCATTATACTAGCTTGCTAAGCATATTTTGATTTCTTTTTTTATTTGTTTCAAGAACAAATTCATGTCCCCCCCTTTTTAGATTAGGAAGTCTTGATTATTTGATATATGATTAGACGATTTTTCCTAGGTTTATTTGTGTGATCTTTCACTTTACATTGCATGATATTTGACTTAGATCTTATGAATGATATTTTATCTTTAGATCTTCCATTTTCAAGTTTCTTATGTGATGTAATATACTATCATAGTATTAATTGCCGAACCATACATAGTATAAGATGATTATTTGGATGCTAATTGAGGCCCGTCGATAGACGGGGCGAGTTGAGGGTGTTTTAGTTGCGACAAAGGCTCCTTCCTCTCTCGTACCAAAACCCCGAACCGAGTTCTTTGGTTATGAAGGGCCGGTGCCCTTATCCGCTTGGGTGAGTCAAAATTAGGTTTCTTGGTTCCTTAAAGTCCAAGTGGCGACTCTGTATTTGTTTTCAACAGACCTTTCATTTTCTTCCTTTGATCCAAATCAAATTTCAAACAAATTCCAAAACCCAACAAAAGAGGCGGAAGCCCGTTGTCCACAATCTGGCGACTCTGCTGGGGACTTTTATTTTAAAATAAAATAATACAGAGGTTTGACTCATAAGAAGCATCCTTAAAATCATCTTTTTACTGTGTTTGGTTCACCGCATTGCACTTCTGCATTTCCCCTCCGACTGTGTCTGAAACGCGGCGCTGACATTGTTCAGGTCTTGCTGTGCCAGGGCACAAGTCACCGTTGATACTGTACCTTCCAAGGTATATCAAAAAGAGTAAAAACCTCCGTACTGTCTCCCTGACGGTATATTGGAACTCTCGTCAACGGACCCTCTTTGACTAAACCCAGCCTTTGCATATAGATTCTTGTAGAACCTTTCATAGGACTGTTCATTTATCTTTTCAAATAGGACAATGTGATATAACTGCTGTATGCCCTGGCGGGATTACCTGCGCGGTGTAGACGCTTATGTGACATAGAACATAACCTCTTTCTTATGATTCCCAAGGCAATCACTCACATGTAATCACATTGAGTTGACTTGCCTAGGCACCATGATAAGGATGTCTGCTCCATGCTCACAAAGATATACACCGCAAACCTTGTTTGTTGGTCCTGAGACATAGGAGTATGAAAACTTGCTAGACAGTATGACCACCATCATCACCTATTCCCGTCGTATATCCCTATTTCTTCCAGAAACTCTACCCAACTCATCAGGATATCCCTATTTCTCCTAGAAACTCTGTCCGAATCACCCAGATTTCCTAGAAATCCCTATTTCTCCCCAGATTACCCAGAAATCTCAATTTCTTCCAGAAACTCAGATATACTTATATCCCCCCAGAATACCCAGAAACCTCAATTTTTCTTAGAAACTCCGATATACTTGTTTCTCCCAGAAACTCTGTCCGACTTACCCAGTTATACCTGTTCTCCCAGAAGCTCTGTCCAAATCTCTTCGATTACCCAGAAATTTCAATTTCTCCCAAAAACTCCGATATACTTGTTTCTCCCAAAAACTCTGTCCAACTTACCCAAATTTTCATGTTTTCCCATAAGCTCTATCCAAATCTCCAAGATTTCCCAAAAATTCCAGCAACTCCATCCAAACTTCCCAAAAATGCCTAGATGTACCAATTTCTCCCAGAAATTCTGATTTCCCAATTTCTCCTAGAAGCTCAGTCCAAATCAACCAGAAATTCCTATTTCTCCTAGAAACTCAAATGACTTCTAGAAATTTCTCCGAATCTTCCAAATCCCTGTTTCTCCCAGAAACTCTGTCCAAAATTCCCAAAGTATCCCGAAAATCCTTGTTATCTCTTGGTGATCATACTGGAAAGTAAGGTTAGCACACTCTGTATGGCCAGGACCTTATTTGTTTAACTGCTATCTGTTAGAAATAGGAGCATCATATAGATTAGGGCTGGCATACGCATGCTTGTCTCATATACATACACAGTTCATGTCAGTTTGCACACACATATATCTCATAAGTCCACACAGTCTATCCCTTCTCATCATCACATGATCATCGATCTTCATCCTCCGAGTCTGATCCTTGTCATTTCAATTTGTAAGACATCACAGGTCCCAAACGTCGTCCTGCTACATTTTCTTCTTGGGATTAACAACCCTCCCGGAAACAAACTTATGGATCACAAAAGCTTGGAAACTCGAGTCGCCAAGATGAGAACCACTATGACTCAGCTTTCGGATCACCTCACCCAGGTCCTAGGATTTCTTGAGAAAATGAAACCAGAAGTCCGCATTCACTCCGCTTGGACTCATACACCGAATGATCAACTAATCAGAATAACTGTGGATGCTAGAATGACTGCTATGGAACCTGCTGTTGAGAAGATCAGGGACGAGCTTGCGGAAATGACAGATATGATACGGCATTTGGCTAACCCACCACCCTCGATTCTGCTATCTTCCCGGTCAGCACCTTGTACTGAATGGCTTGGAAAATTAGCTGATCTTTGGATACATAGTTTGGATCAAGAAGCCCTTGACAAGCTCACCAGAATAAAGGATGCCATCAAAGAAGGAAAGTTCAGGAATAATGAACCCCAACACCAGTCCAAGGGACCCAACTACTCCCTAGACTCCCCAGATATCCATGCACCTAACCACCAACCAATGGCCTACCCTCTCCGTCCATACCAGTCCATTCCACCAAATTGCCCTAGAGGCCCTCGCAAATTCTCCAGACTTGATATTCCCCTCTCCACAGCCTTAGACCATCTACTCAAAAAGGGCCACCTGCAACTCCTCCCTCACAAACCACTACCGGATCCCATACCCTCTCACTACAACATGAGCCTACAGTGTGCTTACCACCAAAATCTAGGCCATGCCACCGATCAGTGCATCCGCCTCCGCCATGACATTCAAAATCTCATAGAGGATGCACCCCATCCTAATGCCATCTCCTATCTTGGCTTGGACCAACCGCTCAACTGATCCCATTCGCTGAGGCCCATGAATGTTGAATCTGTGTCGGTGAAGTGATGGTGTTTGGAACTCTTGCTAGAAAACCAAATGAAGATGCTCTTTAGAAAAAAAAAAAAGAAATAAAAAGAATAAGTGAGTCACTGTGACATTCCATTTGAGACCGGGTCGAGTCCAGTCGAGTCTGTTGTGTGTTTGTCTATTTTAAGTTTAGTCTTGTGGTCGAGTCCGTCTATCATTGAGTTATTAATGAGTCTGTAACCTTTCTCGTTGGATGGAATGAAGTCTCGTTTTGCCTAATCTGATGTGCCTAGTCATAAATGCATGAATCGCTGAACCGAAGTGTCACTTTTCAAATTACCATGGATATTACTGTGCTAAAAAAAAAATAATAATAATTTTTTACTCAAACAAAAAAATCCTGAAAGGTCAAAGTCAATTTTGCGCTGACACTGAAGAAGAGCTGAGAATTGAATAGTCTTACTTTAAGAATTTAAAGATGCTTTTGCTCAAATCTCAAAAAGACATGCTTGGAACTGACTTGGGGCTTGCCCAACACCCTTTTTCCACCATTTCGAAGCCTTAAGCCCAATCCAATAGGGAGCCACGCAATCTGTCCGATTGAAAGCAATATAAACTTAGCCCTTGATGATAGCCAAACATTTCAGTGAGTTTCATCTCCACTTTAAAAAAAACGAAAAAAGAAAAGAAAAAGCTCGCTAGGTTGAAAACCCGAAAGGGCACCTAGGCAAAAGTTAGAGCTGAAAAAGGTGTTGATTTCCAAAATCTGACCCTAGCCAGTCAAAATGTTGGAGAAAATTTTGATGAAACAAATGAGAGAATCATACGCTTCAAGATACATCTTAAGAACGTGCCAAGATCATAATTCAAAAGGCACGGAATGACCACAAATAAATTTCGAGAGCTGACATGCACATTCTGGAATTCTGAGATTGCAATTGAAAGATCTCACAAGAATCGACTACATTAAAAAGCAAAACTGACTGGCTAGGCGAAAGTGAAAAGGATCAATCCTCAAAATAAAACAAAAAGAAAAAGAAAAAGAAAAGAAAGGGAGATTGAAACTAAATCCTTTATTCAAAGCTACCATAAGTGGCTCAAGTTTGAACTTCTTTGACGATTGGTTTGAAAAACCCTCATACCTCAAACCCCTTAATTCAGACCTTGCCTTGAACTACGCTTGACCTGATTCCCACTCGGGGATACGTAGGCAACCACATCGGTTCGGTCACCTCACAAAAATAACCATTCCTTTCAAGCCTTGCCTTGAACTACGCTCGACCTGATTCCCGCTCGGGGATACGTAGGCAACCACAACGGTTCGGTCACCCCACCTACCTAAAAATCAACCCGCTTCTTTCCGACCAGGGCTCGAACTACGTTGGACCTGATCCCCGCTCAGGGGTACGTAGGCAGACTTTCAAAAAGAAAATAAGGATGGCTCGCTAGGTCAAAAATCCGAAAGGATGCCTAGGCAAAAATTAGAGCTAAATCCAAGGTGAGCAATAACAAAAGAGAGAAAAGAGCTCGCTAGGTCACCTCACTAGTGCCTAGGCAAAAGTTATGAGCATTTGAGAGATTAAAGTCACGGTCCTTGCCTCAAGCCAGGAAATCAGCTTTCACACTAGGGGCAAACTTTGGCTACTCGCCCCGTTTGCCTGAATTCTACTATCTACCCTTCATACAAGGGGCAAACTTCGGTCACCTACCTCGTTTGCCTAAAACCTCCAATAATCCATCATTCCAAACTAGGGGCAAACTTCGGTCACCCACCTCGTTTGCCTACCGATCCCTATACACCAATGGTATGCCTTCAAGTCACAAACATTGTCTTGAACAGATGGAAATGGAGCGTCTTTTAAGCTAAGACACTAATGCAAAGCACATCTTGAGAGAAGCAAAGAAATTGATTAGATCAGTAGGGAGGAATTTTCAAAAATAAGATTCACCATCAAAGTGATGCCACGTTAAGGAGAGAAGTAAACACAAAAGAGAAATGGTACATCATTTATGATAAAAGCACATTAAGTTTTGGCAAGTCGACCTTGTTTCATTTTGGTGTCAAATGTGTCGTCCTCGTGCGTCAATGTCTGTCAAGTTTTTGAGTCTGTTGTAGTCTCAAATGTGTAAATCAACAGTGACTAATAAAATTTTCAAATCAAGTTATAAAGAGCATGCCAATACAAGCAGGAGTACCGAACACCATTACTGCACCAGTCAAGGCGTCAGCATGAGAAGCGTCAAAACTTGGGGAAGATTTCATCCCTTTCCAAACTGCCAAAAGCTAACTGTCTTTCTTCATGCAACATAAGTCCATGAGTGGCTGTTGATCTTTCATCTTTCTTCATGCAACATAAGTCCATGAGTGGCTGTTGATGATCTTCCTTTCTCCTTGCAACATAAGTCCATGAGTGGCTGTTGATCTTTCTTTCTTCATGCAACATAAGTCCATGAGTGGCTGTTGATGATCTTCCTTTCTCCTTGCAACATAAGTCCATGAGTGGCTGTTGATCTTTCATCTTTCTTCATGCAACATAAGTCCATGAGTGGCTGTTGATCTTTCTTTCTTCATGCAACATAAGTCCATGAGTGGCTATTGATCTTTCATCTTTCTTCATGCAACATAAGTCCATGAGTGGTTGTTGATGATCTTCCTTTCTCCTTGAAACATAAGTCCATGAGTGGCTGTTGATCTTTCTTTCTTCATGCAACATAAGTCCATGAGTGGCTATTGATGATCTTCCTTTTTCCTTGCAACATAAGTCCATGAGTGGCTGTTGATCTTTCATCTTTCTTCATGCAACATAAGTCCATGAGTGGCTGTTGATGATCTTCCTTTATCCTTGCAACATAAGTCCATGAGTGGCTGTTGATCTTTCATCTTTCTTCATGCAACATAAGTCCATGAGTGGCTGTTGATGATCTTCCTTTCTCCTTGCAACATAAGTCCATGAGTGGCTATTGATGATCTTCCTTTCTCCTTGCAACATAAGTCCATGAGTGGCTGTTGATGATCTTCCTTTCACCTAGCAACATAAGTCCATCACTTTCCTCTATCAATATCAAAACCTTAACTGCCGCAGGCCATCTCCGTATCCCTCATCACAAATAGAATGATACCTTGACTCCCATTTAATGGACGTATTTCCTTCTTCCTAGCAGAGTACATTATCCTTTAGCTCTCGAAGGCCCTAACCAGCTCTTTTGGATTGAGCATTATAGAATCTAACCAACTACGAGAGATTCAAAGATGGATCCTAGGTCTAGGTCAGGAATTGAAGAGAGATTCTCAGAGAGTCCCCTACATCATCCTCCGAGGACAGAAACAGAAAGATAGCAGCTCTCGGAGGCCCCGACCGGCCCTCCTGGATTGAGCGCCAAAAGATTTGATAAGCCATAAGAGATTCAGAGATGGGTCCTGGTTCCCCGATCAAAGAAAAAAAGATTCTCCGAGAACCCTACATCATCCTCCGAGGACAGAAACAGAAAGATAGCAGCTCCCGGAGGCCCCGACCGGTCCTCTTGGATTGAGCGCCGAAAGATTTGATCAGCTTGAGAGATTCAGAGATGGGTCCTGGTTCCCCGATCAAGAGATTCTTCAAAAACCCTACATCATCCTCCGAGGACAGAAACAGAAAGATAGCAGCTCCCGGAGGCCCCGACCGGTCCTCTTGGATTGAGCGCCAAAAGATTTGATCAGCCGTGAGAGATTCAGAGATGGGTCCTGGTTCCCCGATCAAGAGATTTTTCGAGAACCCTACATCATCCTCCGAGGACAGAAACAGAAAGATACCAGCTCCCGGAGGCCCTGACCGGCCCTCTTGGATTGAGCGCCGAAAGATTTAATCAGCCGTGAGAGATTCAGAAAATGGGTCCTGGTTCCCCGATCAAGGAAAAAGAGATTCTCCAAGAACCCTACATCATCCTCCGAGGATAGAAATAGAAAGATACCAGCTACTAGAGGCCCCGACCTGCCCTCTTGGATTGAGCGCCGAAAGATTTGATCAGCCGTGAGAGATTCAGAGATGGGTCCTGGTTCCCCGATCAAGGAAAAAGAGATTCTCTGAGAACCCTACATCATCCTCCGAGGACAGAAATAGAAAGATACCAGCTCCCAGAGGCCCCGACCGGCCCTCTTGGATTGAGCGTCGAAAGATTTGATCAGCCGTGAGAGATTCAGAGATGGGTCCTGGTTCCCCGATCAAGGAAAAAGAGATTCTCTGAGAACCCTACATCATCCTCCGAGGACAGAAACAGAAAGATACCAGCTCCCGGAGGCCCCGACCGGCCCTCTTGGATTGAGCGCCTGTAGACACCCCATTTTGTCGGCTATCGGATTTAGGAGACCCATAGCTTGGTGGTTCACAATTATCGCAAAAGACTCGAAAGGACTCTCGGAAGTCAGCTCCATCTCTCAGAATGCTCAGAATGACCAAAATGCCCCTAAAAGCCCGAAAACTCCCAGATTTGGTCCCAAAGTTCTGAAAACATGCTATGTCGTAAGAAAAGCGATAAAAGGAGTTTTAAAGAGAAATCAGATAAAATCGTCGGCTCCCAGAGACCCCCGGAAGTCCCAGAAGTTCCCGAAAAGTCCCCGTTGACTAGTTTGACCAAGGTTTGACTAGGTTTGACCAAGGTTTGATCAGGTTTGACCAAGTTTGACCAAGTTTGACCGAAATCGTCCGGATTCACCAAAATCATTTTAAAACATGGAAAAAGTGTTAAAACAAGTTCTAAAAGAAAATCGAGCGAAAACACCAGCTCCCGGGAACTCCCGGAGGTTTCCAGAACTTCCCGGGAATCCCAGGTTTGACCAGTTTGACCAGAATTTGACTTTGGAACCGGGGTGCTGAAACAATTTTCAAATATTTTTCATGGATACTAGAGGTCAATAGCTTTCCAACGGTATATCGCACATAATTTCTGGATTTAAAACGAATTTATTATGAATTTCCAAAGGCAAAAAAGGCGATCAAATCAGCTTTTATCGCGAATACCGCAAAACTTTTCAAAGTGACCTATCCCCAAACTTTTTTTTATGTAAAGTAGACTCCATTACCTTTCCAACGGTATATTACAACCTCAATTTTGAGTTCGTACGCATTTTCTGTGAATTTCGGACGAAATAGGGCCTTTTCGCGAATACCGGAACATCAGGGGGCCTAAACAGCATTATCCAGACGAAGGGAGGAGCAGTGCCGCCGAGGCACTGGCCCACTGCCGCCGCGGCAGTGGCCCAGTGCCGCCGCGGCACTCCCTTCCAGAACAGTGTATTTTTGTAATATGTTTTGTGGTCCCATTTTGATTATTTAAAAACCAAAACGACATAGTTTTATGATTTCAGATGTTTGGAGCCAATGGGAATACTTTCTAAATCCCAAAACCACCCCAAGTTGGCCTATATAAACACCCCATTACTCCTCATTTTAGGGAGAGTCAAATGTGAGTTTTGAGAAAGTTTGGGAGAGAAAGTTGTAGAGATAAGATTAGAATAGAGAGAAAAGAAGCTTCCTTCTTGATTTTCAAAACAAAAGTGAGTTCTAAACTTTGTTTTTACTTCATTACTTCCATTTACTTCAACATTCAATACACCCAACCACCATTTTAGTGAGCATTCAAGAGAGTGGAAGCTTCTTCCATGTTTAAATGTCATTACATATGAGTGAAACACCAATCTACAAGTCTCATGCTTCATGAATATCATCTATTGATCATCATCTATTTGCTTGTTTATTTATTGTTCATCTCTTCTTACCTCATTTCTTTTTTATTTTCTTTATTTACTTACTAGTTCATCATCATCTAAGTGATGACATGAAGTTTGGGGTGAGTGAATCCTTATGGATAGTAGCTCTTGACCTCAAAAACATGTTTGATAGATGATGATCATAACCTCAATACTTCCAAGGTATTCTTGGAATGTATTGAAGTTATGTTCTAAAAATAAAATAAATCTCTCCAATAATCTTGGAGACTCTCCATGATGAGTTTGATGTTGGTATTCTAAGTGGTCATAATCCTCATTGAATGTTGAAAATATGTTTTCAAAACATCTATTTCAAAACCCCTCTCAATCCCTCTCATTTGGTTTCAAGAAACAAAACTTTGTTTTCCTCAAAAATCTCCAAAACAATGATCCAAAACAGTGAGCTGTTCAGATTCAAAGATTTGTTTTGATTTAAATACTCAAGTTATGATGATGAAACCACTTGGAAAACCTTCCTAATACATCATAGTTTGTCCCTAATTTTTCTCATCAATTATAGAAATGTAAAAGTATTTGTTTTGGATGTGAGAAGTTCATATTCATAATCTGCCCCTGTTCTCAAAGAATGTTCACCCAACTTCTTGCACTTATTCTGGACATTTTTATCACTGTACATATATCTTTTCTATTTTTTTTATAAAACTTGGGTGTCTTAGGAAACTTTTGGTATATAATGGGTCATCATAAACCTTTTCTTTGATTTATGAAAAATCATACAAAATCAGTCAACAGTGCAGTTTTTGTTTCTGAGTCATGTGTACATTCTGATTTCTTTCTTTTAATCTGTGATAGCTATTGATGTTTTACTTTTTGGGTTATTTTCTAGACACAAGAAGGATGATCTCTGATTTTTCTTACATTTTTCTAGGCACGTTTGACCTCCCATTATAATGTTGCAAAGTAACACATGCAGTCTGTCCACTATTCACAGCAAGCACATTTCAACTTTTATTCTTTGATTTGATGCTCATATGCATTCCAAATTAGCCCATATCTTAGGAAGTAGTTCATACTACATTTGTACATATCCCATGTTGATTTAATCCATTCATTCATGCACATTTTAGACTTCTAAGTTATTTTAGAAATCCATGAACACAAAGCACACTACAACCTTGGCACATTCTAGATACATTGCATTCATGCAAGATTTGGGTTTTTGTAACTCCTAATCTAAGAATATTATAAGGAAATGAATTTGATCACACGCTCATGCTTCCCCTCGATCTAATCATCCTTTCTCATCCGTCCCGGGGATTGAGAGATCTTCTTTTCTCAAAGATTAACATGCATCATTCTAGCTTGCTAAGCATATTTTTGATTTCTTTATTTGTTTGTTTCAATAACAATTCATGTCCCCCTTTAGATTAGGAAGTCTTGATTATTTGATACATGATTAGATGATTTTTCCTAGGTTTATTTGTGTGATCTTTCACTTTACATTGCATGATATTTGACTTAGATCTTATGAATGATATTTTATCTTTAGATCTTCCATTTTCAAGTTTCTTATGTGATGTAGTATACTATCATAGTATTAATTGACGAACCATACATGGTATAATATGATTATTTGGATGCTAATTGAGGCCCGTCGAAAGACGGGGCGAGTTGAGGGTGTTTTAGTCGCGACAAAGGCTCCTTCCTCTCTCGTACCAAAACCCCGAACCAAGTTCGTTGGTTATGAAGGGCCGGTGCCCTTATCCGCTTGGGTGAGTCAAAATTAGGTTTCTTGGTTCCTTAAAGACCAAGTGGCGACTCTGTATCTGTTTTCAACAGACCCTTTCTTTTCTTTGATCCAAGTCAAAATTCCTTTTTTCAAAACAATCTCAAACAAGAGAGAGAAGTGGTCCACTTCCGGTATCCACAATCTGGCGACTCTGCTGGGGATTTTATTTTAAAACAAAATAATACAGAGGTTTGACTCATAAGAAGCATCCTTAAAATCATCTTTTTACTGTGTCTGGTTCACTGCATTGCACTCTTGCATTTTCCCCCCTCCGACTGTGTCTGAAACGCGGCGCTGACATTGTTCAGGTCTTGCTGTGCCAGGGCACAAGTCACCGTTGATACTGTACCTTCCAAGGTATATCAAAAAGAGTAAAAACCTCCGTACTGTCTCTCTGACGGTATATTGGAACTCTCGTCAACGGACCCTCTTTTACTAAACCCAGCCTTTGCATATAGATTCCTGTAGAACCTTTCATAGGACTGTTCATTTATCTTTTCAGATAGGACAATGTGATATAACTGTTGTATGCCCTGACGGGATTACCTACGCAGTGTAGACGCTTATGTGGCATAGAACAGAACATCTTTCTTATGATTCCCAAGGCAATCACTCACATGTAGTCACATTGAGTTGACCTGCCTAAGCATCATGACAAGGATGTCTGCCCCATGCTCACAAAAGATATACACCGCAAACCTTGTTTGTCGGTCCTGAGACATAGGAGTATGAAAACCTGCTAGAAAGTACGATCACTATAACCGTATTTACCAGTTTCTCCCAGAAACTCTGTCCATATATCCCAGATATAACCGTACTTACCAGTTTCTCCCAGAAACTCTGTCCATATATCCCAGATATAACCGTATTTACCAGTTTCTCCCAGAAACTCTGTCCATATATCCCGGACATAACCGTGTTTACCAGTTTCTCCCAGAAACTCTGTCCATATATCCCAGATATAACCGTATTTACCAGTTTCTCCCAGAAACTTTGTCCATATATCCCAGATATAACCGTATTTACCAGTTTCTCCCAGAAACTTTGTCCATATCAACTGGAAATGCCCAATCCTCCTCTGAAGCCTCCATAAAACCCGGATACCCCTGTTATCCCTTGGTGATCGTACTGGAAAGTAAGATTGGCACACTCCATATGGTTAGGACCTTATTTGTTTAACCGCTATCTGTTAGAAATAGGGGCATCATATAGATTAAGGCTTACATCCGCATGCTTGTCTCCCATGCATACACCATCCCCATCTCTCTGCACGCACTGTCTCGAGTCAGTCCACGTCACTGTCTTTGTCTGTCTAAAAGTCATCACTGTCAGGATCTGATACACCCCTTCTCTCAAAATCTGTTAGGTCAGTATAGATTCTCAAGGTCAGCAGCCGGAATCCTCGTTGTGGACCAGGAGTTCGGATAATCGTTTAGTCAGAACCGGTCTGACAGCCCGCTTCAACATGAATAGAGAAGAATTGGAAAACAAGGTCACCGAGTTGGGAGCGACTATAAGCCAGCAATCCGACAGTCTAGCCCAAGTCCTGAAGTTCATGGAAGAACTAAAGCAGCAACAGCCGCAACCACCGCCCGAGTTTCCACCACCAAGGTTTGAACCTCCTTTACATGAGAATAATGGGGAGGAAAACTGGTTCCAAGGGGTCCCACCGCTCACATATGAAAAGAAACTCCAGGAAAAGATGGACAAGGTCGACAAACTGGAGAGCGTGCTGAGAAAAAGCAAGGGAATCGATGATTACATGCTAGATCTGGAAGGCCTCTTTGAGCCTGTCAAGTTGAAACTGCCGGAGAACTTCAAAATGCCTGCCATCGATCGTTTTGATGGGACTGGGAACCCGAAAAGCCACGTGAAGCTGTGTATGAGTATCTTCCAATCCATGGGTTGCACCCACGAGCACATCGCAATGCTGTTCCCACAAACTCTGGCAAAATCTGCACTATCATGGTTCCTAACCTTGGAAGCCTCCAAGACCCGGGCCTGGGAAGATATCGTTCGAGTTTTTGTCGATCATTACTCTTACAACCAGGAGCTGGATGTCACTATCAGGGATTTGGAAACAACCCGGCAAAGCAACAATGAATCCTTCGCTGCGTTCCTGAGCAGATGGAGGAACAAGGTAGCTCAAATGACCCACCGGCCGATTGAAAAGGAACAAGTGAGGATGCTAATCCGGAATCTACAGCCGCTCTACCATGAAAAGTTATTCTACCAGTCCATCTCCACATTTGAAGAATTGTTTGAAGTCGGAACCCGAATCGAAGATGCTATCAGGGAAGGGAAGATCAAAAAGGAAGACCCTCCGAGTCAGCCAAGAAGGCCCAACTACTCCCGGAATCCCCCGGATGTCAATGCCCTTAGCAGCCAACCCATGGCATACCCTCCAAGACCATACCAACCCTCCAACCAGGCAAATCCCTCCAACCGCCCTTTCCCGAAAAAGCCCCCTCGCAATTTTGCCAAGCTAGAAATCTCTCTCTCCTCAGCCTTGGACCGCCTCCTCAAAAAGGGCCATCTCCAACTACTCCAGTCTCGAAATACCCCACCCCCGCCTAATTGCGATATGTCCAAACGATGCGCCTACCACCAAGCCCCCGGCCATAACACCGATGACTGCATGCGCCTTCGCCATGATATTCAGGACCTCATCGACCAGAATATCATCGAGCCACCCCCGAAGCAGCCCCATATCACCCAAAATCCTCTGCCTAACCACCAAAATATTAGCCTCATCGAGTCCAACCCTGTATCCTTCAACCCTGCTACCCATATCACCCCCTAGGACAACCCTTACCCCTCATTGACATCCCGGATTCTGAGGAAATTCATCTGATCGGAGGGGAGAATGACGAGTGGCAGCAGCAGCTAGACGACGAGCAAGACTTGTTCTTCCTGGAAGAGCATGACCTAGGGGTGGTAGACCTCAAATGGTATGACCCTAACAACGAGAGTGATGCTTCCATCTGGAACGAGCTAGAAAAGCCATTTGTGGGAACGGATTGTGATTGGTTCAAGAAGGATGGGACTGTAGAGGGACCTACTCCTGCCGAGATTGATCATCTGACCAGGTCAGGCCGTCATTATCAGCCGCCACAGGCTGCCACCGATGCAACCGAGAAAGGTCCAATCAAGGACAAGGGTAAGGAAAAGATGGATGAGATCATCGAAGAAGATAATGAGTTGATAAAGCAGTTAAAGAAAACCCAAGCACATCTCTCTATGTGGGATATTATGGTGACATCTTACAAGCATAGGCAAGCCGTGTTGAATGCCTTGGCTGGGACTGAAGTTCCTATCGATGCCGCACCGGAGGACATGGTGGCTTTCTTGGGCGCACTTACCCCCGACCCGATCATTACATTTTCTGATGAGGACTTGCCACCGGAAGGATCCGCGCATAACAAGGCATTATACATCACTGTTGGATGTAAGGAGCAGCAGGTACCGTTTTGTCTGGTCGACACAGGTTCCGCTTTGAATGTTTGTGCCTTAAGAACCGCCACTGCTTTGGGGGTCAATATCCTTGACATCACGCCATCTGTGCAATCTGTGAGGGCCTATGATAACACCAGGAGGAATGTGATGGGGACTGTCTCTCTGCAAATCCGGGTAGGATCGCTGGCAAGTACTGAGATTTTTCAAGTCATGGATATACCTGCCTCGTTCAACTTGCTGATTGGGAGGCCCTGGTTACACGCCAACAAAGCCGTATCATCCACTGTGCATCAAATGATCAAATACATTCATGAGAAGGAAGTAAAGATCATCCTCGGTAACAGTTGGGGTAACGAAGCTTTCCCGAATTACGCTCCCATTTTTGAAGTCCAAATGCCCGAGCTAGAAGAAGGAGAAATCGGGGGATTCTTCATGGAAGAAATCCACGTGATCAATGACGAAGATAGGTTCCCTGAGGTCCACTCTGCGGTTGTCAACATTGTCCGCAAAATGAATTACTTCCCGGGAATGGGATTAGGCCGACGCCAGCAAGGAATTCGGGAGTTCCCACAGATCAAAGGGCAACAAGGCACTTTCGGGTTGGGGTACAAGCCCACTGAAGAAGACGCTGAGCTACATAGGCCATGGAAGAAAAGGGTGAAGGGTCTCCCCCCATACCGCAAGACTTTGAACGGACAGTTCATCAAAGAAGGGGATGATTTCCCTTACTTCGGGTTCCCCAAACCCTGGATCCATCAAACCACTGGGAAAAGGCACCCCGGGCTTGAAATCTTCGCTGACTGCGAAAGGCCCCCATACCAAGACCCGTTCTATCCCGAAGAAGTTGAGAAGACCCCGGAGGAAGACTGGTTGAAATACCTGGACGCTGAAGCCATCAAAGAAATGTGGGAGGAATCCGCTGAGAAGAAGGAAGAAGAGAGGGCCAAGAGCCAAGATGATCAGATCAAGCCAACTGAGGAGGGTCTGAGCAACCAGGCTGTAGAGTCATCTATCTGTGTCTCCCAATCCCCTATTCCCCCGGAGTCTGTATTTCCGATTGTCGAGTCTGTACCAGAGTCGGTTGCTGTAAGCCCACCGCTATCCATTGTAGTCACTTCACCTGTCATGAATGAAATGAAAGACGATTCTGCTTACTCCTCTGCGTCTAACACTTGTGAATGCACAGATCCCTCCGAGGATCTCTCAATTAAATTTAAGCAACTAATCGAAAAACCACCTGCTTATGAAATAATCGAAGATACTTTATCAGTTAACCTAGGTGAAACAGATAATCCACAAATTGTGCAAATTGGCTCAACTCTTAATAAAGAAGAAAAAGAAAAATTAACCCTCTTGCTAAAAGAATTCAAAGATGTTTTTGCTTGGTCTTACGAAGACATGCCTGGGGTCGATCCCGACATCGTCCAACATCATATTCCTCTCCTCCCCAATTCTAAACCTGTCAAGCAGAAACTGAGGCACATGAGACCGGAATGGGCACTCAAGGTTAAAGAAGAGGTGGAGAAGCAGTTCAAGTCAGGGTTCATCATTGTCACCGAATACCCGGAATGGGTTGCCAATATCGTACCAGTCCCGAAAAAGGATGGGAAAGTTCGTGTGTGCGTCGACTTCCGTGATCTAAATAAAGCCAGTCCCAAGGATGACTTTCCACTTCCCCACATTGACGTCTTGGTGGATAACACCGCAGGACATGAGCTACTTTCATTCATGGATGGTTTCTCAGGATATAATCAGATTCTAATGGCGCCAGAAGATCGGGAAAAAACGACATTCACCACCCCTTGGGGAACCTACTGTTATAGAGTAATGCCCTTCGGACTCAAGAACGCGGGGGCGACTTACCAAAGAGCTGCCACCACTCTGCTGCATGATATGATTCACAAGGAGGTAGAAGTGTACGTAGACGACATGATTGTGAAATCCAAGGACAGAGGAGGACACCTGGTAGCGCTGGAAAAGTTCTTCGAAAGGTTGCGCAAATACAAGATGAGGTTGAATCCAAAGAAATGCACTTTCGGTGTGACTTCCGGTAAACTCCTGGGTTTCCTCATCACACAAAGGGGGATAGAGGTGGATCCCTCCAAGATCAAGGCAGTCCTAGAAATGACACCACCGCGGAATGAAAAAGAAGTAAGGGGGTTCCTCGGAAGAATCCAATTCATCAGCCGTTTCATCTCCAAGCTCACAACCACGTGCGATCCTCTGTTCCGATTGTTGAGAAAAGGGGAGAAGTTCCAATGGGATGACCAATGCCAAGCCGCTTTCGACAAAATAAAAGCCTACCTTCAGAACCCGCCTGTCCTTTCACCACCCATTCCTCATAAGCCCTTATTCCTTTACCTGTCTGTCTCCGAAAATGCCATGGGTTGCATGCTAGCCCAAGAAGGAGAAGAAAGCCACTCCGAAAAAGCCATATACTACCTCAGCAAGAGGATGACTGGGTATGAGCTCAACTACTCTACCCTTGAAAAAACGTGTTAGGCCTTGGTTTGGTGTACTCGCCGACTGAGGCACTACATGCTGGCCTTCCCAGTTGTGCTCATATCCCGCATGGATCCTCTAAAATATCTCCTCGAAAAACCCGCCCTGACCGGTCGCATATCCCGTTGGTTACTTCTACTATCCGAATTCGATATCAAGTATGTTACAAGCAAGTCAGTAAAAGGAAGAACCGTAGCTGAGCATCTCGCAGAGCATGCCATTGACTCCGAAGAAAGTGGGGACTTTCCGTTTCCGGACGAGAATATCATGGAAATCAAGGAAGAACAGTGGAAGTTGTACTTTGATGGAGCGGCCAACATGAAAGGATACGGAGTAGGGATGATTCTCGTATCACCAAGCGGGGATCATACTCCATTGGCGGTCAAGCTCAACTATAACTCCACCAACAACACCGCCGAATATGAAGCGTGCATTCTGGGAATGGAAGCAGCCTTAGAACTGAGGGTTCAGAAGTTAGACGTCTTCGGGGACTCAAACCTCATCATATCTCAAGCTAGAGGAGAATGGAAAGTAAAAGAAGAAAGGTTGAAGCCCTATCATGATCATCTCGACCAACTCAAGAGGCAATTCGAGAAAATCACATTCCTCTACTTGCCCAGGGAAGAGAACCAGTTGGCAGACTCCTTGGCTACTTTAGCTTCGATGATCAAAATTCCTGTGGGAGTCAGGATGATGCCCTTGGTAATTGAGCAGAGGTACGAGCCTTCGTTCAACATAATCGCCACAATCGAAGAAGAAGAGAATGGGACACCATGGTATCAGGATGTCTGGGATTTCATAGAAAAGGGGACGTACCCCCAAGAGTCTACCGAGAAAGACAAGAGGGCCATTCGAAGATTCGCAGCGCAATTCATCATTTGTGGTGGAAAACTGCTGAAGAAAGGATACAATGGTCACAACCTGACTTGCTTGTTCGGGAAGAGCTCCCGAAGAATGATGGAAGAAATACACGAGGGGGTATGCGGCCCGCACATGAACGGTCACATGCTGGCTAAGAAGATCATAAGGCAAGGGTACTACTGGACAACCTTGGAGAAAGATTGTTGCGAATACGTGAGAAGGTGTCACAAGTGCCAGATCCATGCAAACATGATGCATGTACCACCCTCCCTTCTATACACCATGACCTCGCCTTGGCCATTCTCCACCTGGGGAATCGATATTATCGGTGAAATCATCCCAAAAGCCTCAAATGGAAATCGGTACATTTTGGTGGCCATCGACTACTTCACAAAATGGGTGGAAGCTACGTCTTACACCAAGTTGGGGGCCAAGGAAGTGGCCAAATTCATCAAGAGAAATCTCATCTGCCGTTATGGAGTCCCCCATGAGATTATTTCGGACAACGGAAGTCATTTCAAGGTAGAAGTCAAAGATCTGTTCGAGGAATACAAAATCACTTATCACAAGTCGTCACCATATAGGCCGCAAACCAATGGGGCAGTCGAAGCTGCAAATAAGAATGTCAAGACCATACTGCAGAAATCAGCTGATACCTACAAGGACTGGCATGAAAAGCTACCGTTCGCACTTTGGGGATACAGAACGTCGATAAGGACGTCCACAGGAGCAACCCCCTACTCGCTGGTGTATGGGATGGAAGCGGTGCTCCCAGTCGAGATCGAGCTACCGTCTCTACGCATGATGGCAGAATGTGAAATTTCAAAATCAGATTGGTTGAGAGAAAGATACGAAGAGTTGGCTCTCATAGATGAAAAGCGCCTAGCGGCAGTCGACCATGTCCGAATCTATCAAAAGAGGATAGCCCGTGCTTTCAATAAAAGGGTTCGCCCAAGGAAGATTGTCAAGGGCGACCTTGTCCTTAAGGAATTGCGAGCTCCGATCTTTGATCCCCGTGGGAAATTCAAACCTAAATGGGGCGGCCCTTATATCGTCAAAACAATCCTTTCTGGAGGAGCAACTTACCTCATGGACCTCGATGGTGTCGAATTCAAAGAACCAATCAACATGGATCGCCTCAAAAAGTACTATGCTTGACAAAATAACCATTTCTTTCAAACCTTGCCTTGAACTACGCTTGACCTGATTCCCACTCGGGGATACGTAGGCAACCACATCGGTTCGGTCACCTCACCAAAATAACCATTTCTTTCAAGCCTTGCCTTGAACTACGCTTGACCTGATTCCCACTCGGGGATACGTAGGCAACCATATCGGTTCGGTCGCTCCACCCCACAAAAAATAACCCTTTTCTTTCGAAACTTTGGCCCGAACTACGTTGGACCTGACCCCCGCTCGGGGGTACGTAGGCAGACTTTCAAAAAAAAAAAAAAAAAAAAAAAAGGATGGCTCGCTAGGATGAAAATCCGAAAGGACGCCTAGGCAAAAATTAGAGCTAAATCCAAGGTGAGCAATAACAAAAGAGAGAAAATAGCTCGCTAGGCCACCTCCTTGGTGCCTAGGCAAAATTATGAGCATGTGAGAAATAAAGTCGCGGTCCTTACCATAACCCATATATCACCCTCCACACTAGGGGCAAACTTCGGCCACTCGCCTCGTTTGCCTGAACCCCTTCCAAACTAGGGGCAAACGTTGGTCATCTACCTCGTTTGCCTCACAACCATGCACATCCCAAACTAGGGGCAAACTTCGGCCACCCGCCTCGTTTGCCTCTAAATCACCCTAGCATGCCCAAGTGAGTACCAAAAAGCAACAACTAAATTGAAATCCAGGTCACAAAATGTTTTTCAGAAAGCTAAATGCATAAAAAGAGGTTCTCAAAGTAACCAAGGTTCACTAATAAACAAACTTTGAATATTACATAAGCAGGAATAACTAAAGAAATAAAAGTCTTTCAAAAAAGCAATCACATGTTCAAAGACACTTGGAGGAATGAGCAGAATCAGTCAGGTCTAGTCTTTTTATTTATTTCTTCAAAGGCCTTTAGAAGTAGGCCTTTACTCGGTCAGTCCAACCGTCAATAAAAGCAGCAATAGTAGCCACCCTGATCCTGGAAGCAAAGACCCTCTCAGTAAACCCCCGGGGAACCTCCTGAACCTGTCCATACAGTCTGGCCAAACGGCGAGGATGATAGAAAGAAGTCTCTCTCAGACCCATCAACCACACTCTCTGGTGACCCCTGAGGCTCGTGGTAATAGCGTAAAGGCCCCAACGCCTCACAACCCAGCAAATGTCAGCCTCAGATAAGGCGCCCATCATGCCCACCCAATCGGCGAAAGTATAGTGAGAGTAAAGCACAGCCCGACAAAAGTAAACTGGTGGTATGCGGCCCGTCCACAGCTGAAGGCGCTCGTATAACCAAGCCTGTAACACCAAAGGCGCCCCGGAAAGAAGAAGAGTCCCTTGATTGAAGGCATTGTCCAAACCATTCAAGGTTTCAGCTAGAAC
The DNA here is from genome assembly GCA_033977485.1 of Hydrangea macrophylla. Taxonomy (NCBI): domain Eukaryota; kingdom Viridiplantae; phylum Streptophyta; class Magnoliopsida; order Cornales; family Hydrangeaceae; genus Hydrangea; species Hydrangea macrophylla. Next base: position 41,600,127 of record CM066990.1, read on the forward strand.
CATGGCCATGGGATTCTTGCTAAACTTCAACCCAAGGCACACATGCACTAAGTCAACGGAGGTACTCGAGAATAAGAAGTGGGAGGTCATGCACAATATCAAAGCAGCCCCGCGGGTGGCATCATACACGCTGGGATTCCCAGGACTGGCATACTGAGCAATAATAGAAGCAATATTAAGGACCTCACCTTGAATCAGCCGACGGGAAATAGTGGTGGAGCAATTCAGATATTCAGCCAAACCTCGCGTAGGACTGAGGGTACCAGCAGAAGGGAGAATCAGATCAGAGTCAGAATCATAGCCGAGAATAGCGCAGAACTCCTCAAACATGGGGCATATCTCCAGGCCATTGAAGTTGAAGACATGGTTCACCGGGTCCCAGTGACCAATGGCAGCACGCAAGAACTCAGTGTTCAGGGTCATCCGGCAAAGAGAGAATAGCTCGGTCAAGTCGTAGCTAAAGAGGTTGATCCGCTCCACGCCATCCGTGATGGTCAGCCAAGCTGTGAGTTGAGCAGGATCATACAAAGCCATATTTTGAGTCGCGGCTCTAGCAAAATTCGAAATTTCGGCAGCACCTCCCCGTTTCACGGACTATCCCACCTGCAAGGCAAAAAGCACTCACTATCACAAAACTGCCCATCGCAGTAGCATCCAACAATCACAGTGTACATATATCAACAAGCACACAACTGCGCCTCTAAACCGGAAGATATCCGGCCTAGGAGGCAAAACATCATAATACTCTGTCAAAAGATTACAAATTGTTCCACACTTCGTCCTACACTGTCCAAATAATCATGTTCCCAATACAACCCAATCGAAAATAGAAAATAAAATAATATTGCCCGCTTGGCATCAGTCTTCCTCTTCTTCGTCCTCTGTCGGACCGCCCGGAGTGTATGTCGGCGACGGCCTCCTCCTACCACCTCTGCACCTTGGACCAGTCCTCGATGAGCCAGCCCCGCCTCCACGATACTGCACACACAAATAAAATGAAGGCAATCAGTAAGGGAATAACAAAAAGTACAAAAATAAAGTCAAGTCAGAGACTTACCAAGGACGCCATCTGGTTGGCGGCAAATTGCCGCATACCGTCCATCTGTCAAGGGTAAAATCCAGGGTTAGAACCTCATAACCTTAAGAAAGTGCAAAATTAGAGACATACCCGGTGGTCTCGTGTGAGGACCAAGGACCGTAAGCTAGCCGCCAAGGCGTGACCCTCCTCAGCGTAACTCCAAGGAACGTTGAGGACGCCCGCTGGCTGGGTAGGGTACCCACACGTGACTCGCGGCACCTCCATCATTTGGGGAGTGCCATCAGCACCTAGAACGTTGACGGTCGAATCCCAAGGAGGGATAGGGTCGGGAGCCTGAGGAGCCTGTCTCCTGTACATCTCGCGAAGCTGTAGGCACAGAATAAGTTAGGAAAAGGCGAATCAAAAATATAGGCAATGAACAAAAAGCAAAAATGAAAAAAAGCAACTCACCTCCAGGAGCGGGAAGTTAGGCATCAAGGAGCTGCCACGGTAAGCCTCATACCCGGTCTCAGAGAGGAAATGATCCCAGACGTTGGTGCCGGCTAAGGCCGCCGACAGGGCATCACCGGAGAGGTCACTAGCATCCATCACAGGAGGATTATGGGGAACGCGATACCGGGAGCCACCAACCACCTGTCGAGACACCCGTTCCCCAAGGAACCACTGCCTACACTCGGTACTCTCCAGCAGAAGGCGGCAAGAGGTAAGAGATTTAACCGCTTGTATCTCCTCTGGGGCGGCGTAAACAACGCCCTCCCAAGGCGTCCAATCAACATCAGAAGCCGTCAGCTCAGTCAGGAAGTTTCTAAGCAAAACAATCCGGTGGGCCCCACTCTTCACCCCAACAACGTCCCTCCGCCATCTCAAACCTCGTGGGAATAGAGGCACAAGAGCCATGCCATCCTCATCCTCACCTGATTCATCTGCCGGGGAAGGAGCCAACATCTTCAAGTATTCAAAACTCCAAAGCTGCACAGACAAAGGAGAAATCAGAACAAGTATGGAAATCAAAAAGATAGAAAATAAAGGAAGAAACAGTGCGTACCTCCCAAGCTCGCCAAAATCCCCCAGTCGATTTAATGTCGCCTCGAGAGACCTCGCCCATATGCTTGTAAAGATGGGCCAAAGCGGCGCCGCCCCAGTTGTAGGAAGGAATCTCATCAATGGTCGCCAGGCAGGAAAGGAGCCTCAAGCTCACCCGGTCGTTCCTTGTCGCAAAGATTGAGCACCCAAGGACATACAGAAGATAAACCCTCAAAAGTTGGGAATTGTTCAGATTGTGATTACCTCTGTCATAAGCCCGGTAAAGCCAGCCGCAAGGAAACCAGTGCCTATCCAGGTTAGGGGGAACAGCCCCAATCAGCATCTCCACCGCCTCCGGGTCGATCTCGTAACAGTAATCCAGAACCAGGCGCTTCCCGCCGACCCTCAAACCCGTAATCATAGAGAAGTCGAAGGGTGTCATGGTCATCTCTCCGAACGGCAGGTGGAAAGTATTGGTGGTATCCCACCACCTCTCAGCCAGGGCATAGAAATGAGCCAAATCATTGCTGCTTTTCGAAACCAGACGGACGAAGCCTCCGAACCCGGCATCATCAACCATCCTCTTAACGGTGGGCGAAAGCTGTGTATACCACAAGAAGGCGTGGGCAAGGCTACCATGGCCTTTCAAGGCCACTTCCGGCACCTACACACAATAAAAACAACAAAATGCACAAAATCACTATTCACAACCCGAGAGCAAAATTTCACAAAATCAACATTTGAGCACAAATCGGACTCCTAACAATTTCTAGGTGCACACTACGGCTCACAAAACTAGCACAATACATGAAAGTGGTCCTAAAATGTCGAAAGTTTCACATACCAAGCTCGCTAGAGCCGCGGCCGAAAGATGGCGTTGGGGGTCCCGTAGAATCAAGTCCGGGGTTTGCATTTCAGCCTTCATCCGTCCCTTAGCCTTCTTAGACGGTCTCCTTGAGCTCGAAGCCATGGATCTACAAGAAAAATGGAAGTCACATTCAAACTTTCTTCTTGAAAATTTGGGCAAAGCAAAACACCAATCAAAAATCCGACTACGGGGAAAGATTACTCACCTGAGCGCGCACAAGCTGCGTTTTGATGAATTTTGGCTTCAAAAACACCCCAAAATGGCCAAGAATGAGCTCCAAAAGCTCAAAAACCCGAGATATAAGAAGATGGAGTCCGGCCACCCAGTGCCGCCGCGGCACTGCTCCCCGTGGGCCCCGCTTCGCTTCGTTTTGCCCCGTTTCGCCCCGTTTTGACCCGTTTTGGCCTTTTTCAGCCCGTTTTTGACCCCGATCAGCCCCGGTGGCCCAGTCCAGTCAAGATTTATGAGGTTTTACCCCAAGCAGACTAAAAATTGTCAGAACTACCTCCAGCAGGCAAAAACTGGGAAAAATCGGCTCCCGAAGACCCGAATCGGTCGTTTCAGGACAACCGTCGCAAGATTCAATCAAACGCGAGAATTCTGGCAACGGATCCTGGTTTTTAGCTAAGGCACCAAATAAACAAGAAAAGAGATTCCCCGAGAACCCTGCATCATCCCCCAAGGACAAAAGCAGACAGATACCAGCTCCCGGAGGCCCTGACCGGCTCTCTCGGATTGAGCGCCGAAAGATTTGATCAACCGTGAGAGATTCAGAGATGGATCCTGGTTCCCGATCAAGAAAAGAGATTCCCCGAGAACCCTGCATCATCCCCCGAGGACAAAAGCAGACAGATACCAGCTCCCGGAGGCCCTGACCGGCTCTCTCGGATTGAGCGCCGAAAGATTTGATCAACCGTGAGAGATTCAGAGATGGATCCTGGTTCCCGATCAAGAAAAGAGATTCCCCGAGAACCCTGCATCATCCCCTGAGGACAAAATCAGACAGATACCAGCTCCCGGAGGCCCTGACCGGCTCTCTCGGATTGAGCGCCGAAAGATTTGATCAACCGTGAGAGATTCAGAGATGGATCCTGGTTCCCGATCAAGAAAAGAGATTCCCCGAGAACCCTGCATCATCCCCCGAGGACAAAAGCAGACAGATACTAGCTCCCGGAGGCCCTGACTGGCTCTCTCGGACCGAGCGCCGAAAGATTCGATCAACCGTGAGAGGTTCAGAGATGGATCCTGGTTCCCGATCAAGAAAATAAGAATTCTCCAAGAACCCTACGGCATCCCCAAGGGTAAATACAAAAGATACTACCACCAGCCGGAACCGATACCCGGAAGTCGGCCGTCAGGAACAATCAGAACGTCGCCTACATCCAGATCTCCTGATTGTCAAGAATTTTCTCACAGCTTTATCACAAGATCCTTCGGTCACCTTTGGTCATTGTCTTCTAAACAAAACGCTTCTGACCTATCTCACTCGTTCCAGAAGTTTGCCCTTAGACCCGGAGTCTTCTAAACCTCCGTGTCCTTATCCGAGTCATCCACCGCATCACAGTCGCAAACACTAGCACAACACCAGCCCACTCGGAGTGGCACACCCCACAGCACTAACCTCATCATCCTTGCATCTTTTGCAACGCTTTTTATCCTAAATCCATAGCCTCCAAAAAGTCCTATCTCTTCAAAACTTTGGCACTCACTTGCGACATGCGTTGCCTCACAAGTTCATGCCAAAGAGGGGCAAACTGTAGACACCCCATTTTGTCGGCTATCGAATTTAGGAGACCCATAGCTTGGTGGTTCACAATGATCGCAAAAGACTCGAAAGGACTCTCGGAAGTCAGCTCCATCTCTCAGAATGCTCAGAATGACCAAAATGCCCCTAAAAGCCCAAAAACTCCCAGATTTGGTCCCAAAGTTCTGAAAACATGCTATGTCTTAAGAAAAGCGATAAAAGGAGTTTTAAAGAGAAATCAGATAAAATCGTCGGCTCCCAGAGACCCCCGGAAGTCCCGGAAGTTCCCGAAAAGTCCCCGTTGACTAGTTTGACCAAGGTTTAACTAGGTTTGACCAAGGTTTGACCAGGTTTGACCAAGTTTGACCAAGTTTGACCGAAATCGTCCGGATTCACCAAAATCATTTTAAAACATGGAAAAAGTGTTAAAACAAGTTCCAAAAGAAAATCGAGCGAAAACACCAGCTCCCGGGAACTCCCGGAGGTTTCCAGAACTTCCCGGGAATCCCAGGTTTGACCAGTTTGACCAGAATTTGACTTTGGAACCGGGGTGCCGAAACAATTTTCAAATATTTTTCATGGATACTAGAGGTCAATAGCTTTCCAACGGTATATCGCACATAATTTCTAGATTTAAAACGAATTTATTATGAATTTCGCGAATACCGCAAAACTTTTCAAAGTGACCTATCCCCGAACTTTTTTTATGTAAAGTAGACTCCATTACCTTTCCAACGGTATATTACAACCTCAATTTGGAGTTCGTACGCATTTTCTGTGAATTTCGGACGAAATAGGGCCTTTTCGTGAATACCAGAACATCAGGGGGCCTAAACAGCATTATCCAGACGAAGGGAGGAGCAGTGCCGCCGCGGCACTGGCCCAGTGCCGCCGCGGCACTCCCCTCCAGAACAGTGTATTTTTGTAATATGTTTTGTGGTCCCATTTTGATTATTTAAAAACCAAAACGACATAGTTTTATGATTTCAGATGTTTGGAGCCAATGGGAATACTTTCTAAATCCCAAAACCACCCCAAGTTGGCCTATATAAACACCCCATTACTCCTCATTTTAGGGAGAGTCAAATGTGAGTTTTGAGAAAGTTTGGAAGAGAAAGTTGTAGAGATAAGATTAGAATAGAGAGAAAAGAAGCTTCCTTCTTGATTTTCAAAACAAAAGTGAGTTCTAAACTTTGTTTTTACTTCATTACTTCCATTTACTTCAACATTCAATACACCCAACCACCATTTTAGTGAGCATTCAAGAGAGTGGAAGCTTCTTCCATGTTTAAATGTCATTACATATGAGTGAAACACCAATCTACAAGTCTCATGCTTCATGAATATCATCTATTGATCATCATCTATTTGCTTGTTTATTTATTGTTCATCTCTTCTTACCTCATTTCTTTTTTATTTTCTTTATTTACTTACTAGTTCATCATCATCTAAGTGATGACATGAAGTTTGGGGTGAGTGAATCCTTATGGATAGTAGCTCTTGACCTCAAAAACATGTTTGATAGATGATGATCATAACCTCAATACTTCCAAGGTATTCTTGGAATGTATTGAAGTTATGTTCTAAAAATAAAATAAATCTCTCCAATAATCTTGGAGACTCTCCATGATGAGTTTGATGTTGGTATTCTAAGGGGTCATAATCCTCATTGAATGTTGAAAATATGTTTTCAAAACATCTATTTCAAAACCCCTCTCAATCCCTCTCATTTGGTTTCAAGAAACAAAACTTTGTTTTCCTCAAAAATCTCCAAAACAATGATCCAAAACAGTGAGCTGTTCAGATTCAAAGATTTGTTTTGAATTAAATACTCAAGTTATGATGATGAAACCACTTGGAAAACCTTCCTAATACATCATAGTTTGTCCCTAATTTTTCTCATCAATTATAGAAATGTAAAAGTATTTGTTTTGGATGTGAGAAGTTCATATTCATAATCTGCCCCTGTTCTCACAGAATGTTCACCCAACTTCTTGCACTTATTCTGGACATTTTCATCACTGTACATATATCTTTTCTTTTTGTTTTATAAAACTTGGGTGTCTTAGGAAACTTTTGGTATATAATGGGTCATCATAAACCTTTTCTTTGATTTATGAAAAATCATACAAAATCAGTCAACAGTGCAGTTTTTGTTTCTGAGTCATGTGTACATTCTGATTTCTTTCTTTTAATCTGTGATAGCTATTGATGTTTGGCTTTTTAGGTTATTTTCTAGACACAATAAGGATGATCTCTGATTTTTCTTACATTTGTCTAGGCACGTTTGACCTCCCATTATAATGTTGCAAAGTAACACATGCAGTCTGTCCACTATTCACAGCAAGCACATTTCAACTTTTATTCTTTGATTTGATGCTCATATGCATTCCAAATTAGCCCATATCTTAGGAAGTAGTTCATACTACATTTGTACATATCCCATGTTGATTTAATCCATTCATTCATGCACATTTTAGACTTCTAAGTCATTTTAGAAATCCATGAACACAAAGCACACTACAACCTTGGCACATTCTAGATACATTGCATTCATGCAAGATTTGGGTTTTTGTAACTCCTAATCTAAGAAGATTATAAGGAAATGAATTTGATCACACGCTCATGCTTCCCCTCGATCTAATCATCCTTTCTCATCCGTCCCGGGGATTGAGAGATCTTCTTTTCTCAAAGATTAACATGCATCATTCTAGCTTGCTAAGCATATTTTTGATTTCTTTATTTGTTTGTTTCAATAACAATTCATGTCCCCCTTTAGATTAGGAAGTCTTGATTATTTGATACATGATTAGATGATTTTTCCTAGGTTTATTTGTGTGATCTTTCACTTTACATTGCATGATATTTGACTTAGATCTTATGAATGATATTTTATCTTTAGATCTTCCATTTTCAAGTTTCTTATGTGATGTAGTATACTATCATAGTATTAATTGACGAACCATACATGGTATAATATGATTATTTGGATGCTAATTGAGGCCCGTCGAAAGACGGGGCGAGTTGAGGGTGTTTTAGTCGCGACAAAGGCTCCTTCCTCTCTCGTACCAAAACCCCGAACCAAGTTCTTTGGTTATGAAGGGCCGGTGCCCTTATCCGCTTGGGTGAGTCAAAATTAGGTTTCTTGGTTCCTTAAAGACCAAGTGGCGACTCTGTATCTGTTTTCAACAGACCCTTTCTTTTCTTTGATCCAAGTCAAAATTCCTTTTTTCAAAACAATCTCAAACAAGAGAGAGAAGTGGTCCACTTCCGGTATCCACAGCGCCGAAGGACTTGACCAGCCGTGAGAGATTCAGAGATGGGTCCTGGTTCCCCGATCAAGAAAAGAGAGATTCTCCGAGAACCCCGCGTCACCCCCCGAGGACAGGAACCGAAAAATACTAATTCCCACTACCCCCAGCAGAAAGTAACAGAAGAGGAACCAACTCTCGAAAATCAGCCATCAGGAACAATCAGGGCATCGCCCACATGAAGCACAGTCCTTCCATGGCTCCGTGTCTCCCGTCTATCATGAGTTTCCTCATCTATCCCTTTTCATCACAAAATCCCTCGGTCACCTTTTGTCTTTTTAGACAACGCGCACCTGATCCATCTCACTCGTTTGCAACACACACTTCCCAAGTTCCAGAGGTTTGTCCCTAGACCCAGAGTCTTCTAAACCTTGATGTCCTCATCCGAATCATCCACTACATCACAGTCACGAACACTAGCACAACACCAGCCCACTCGGAGTGGCACACCCCACGGCACCTGCTCATACTAGGATCAGAACGCTAGGCATGATAGGACTCATGTACGAAATCATATCACGTCCACCCATTACATATCATCCTCATATAGCATAGCATCCGCCTGATTGTTGTGTATGTGTATGTGTGATTTATTCCTTTGTGCCCTGAACTACGTCCTGGTCTGATTTCCCTTGGGATACGTAGGCAGCTCACGCGGAGCACGACCAGCACTAACCTCAGCATCCTTGCATCTTTTGCAACGCTTTTTATCCTAAATCTATAGCCTCCAAAAAGTCATGTCTCTTCAAAGCTTTGCCACTCGCTTGCGACATGCGTTGCCTCGCAAGTTCATGCCAAAGAGGGGCAAACTGTAGACACCCCATTTTGTTGGCTATCAGATTTAGGAGACCCATAGCTTGGTGGTTCACAATGATCGAAAAAGGACTCAAAAGGACTCCTGGAAGTTGGTTCTATTTCTCAAAATGCTCAGAATGACCAAAATGCCCTTGAAAGCCATATAACTCCTAGATTTGGTCCCAAAGTTCTGGAAACATGCTACGTCATAAGAAAAGTATTCAAATGAGTTTTAAAAGAAAAATCGGATGAAATCGTCGGCTCCCAGAGACCCCCGGAAGTCCCGGAAGTTCCCGAAAAGTCCCCGTTGACCGGTTTGACCAAGGTTTGACCAGGGTTTGACCAAGTTTGACCAAGTTTGGCCAAAGTCGTCCGAATTCACCGGAATCATTTTTAAATCATGAAAAAGAGTTAAAACAAGTTCCGAAAGAAAATCGAGTGAAAACATCAGCTCCCGGGAACTCCCGGAGGTTTCCAGAACTTCCCGGGAATCCCAGGTTTGACCAGTTTGACCAGAATTTGACTTTGGAACCGGGGTGCCGTAACATTTTTCAAACATTTTTCATGGATACTAGAGGTCAATAGCTTTCCAATGGTATATCGCACATAATTTCCGGATTTAAAACGAATTTATTATGAATTTCCAAAGGCGAAAAAGGCGATCAAATCTGCTTTTATTGCAAATACCGCAAAACTTTTCAAGGTGACCTATCCCCGAAATATTTTTTATGTAAAGTAGACTCCAATACCTTTCAAACGGTATATCACAACCTCAGTTTGGAGTTCATATGCATTTTCTGTGAATTTCGGACAAAATAGGGCCTTTTCGCGAATACCGGAACCTCAGGGGGCCTAAACAGCATTATCTGGACGAAGGGAGGAGCAGTGCCACCGCGGCACTGGCCCAGTGCCGCCGCGGCACTCCCCTCCAGAACAGTGAGTTTTTGTAATATATTTTGGGGGTCCAATTTGATATATTAGAAATATAAACGACGTAGTTTTGGTTCCCTGCTTATTTTGGACCAATGGGAGACCATTTTAAACTTTTTAAAACTCCATTTACCACCCCTCCTTTGCCTATAAAAGAAGCCATTTACTTCCATTTAGGGGAGACATGGAAGCTTAGAGAGAGCTTAGGAAGAAACTCTAGAGAAATATAGAGAGAGAAAGAGAAGAAGTAGTCTTCTTCTTCTATTTTTCCCATCAAAGTGAGTTTTCTTTGAGTTACTATCAAAACTTTCATCATCCAAATATTTCTTTCACCACCATTCTTGAGTATTCATGAGATAGGAAGCTACTTCCATGTCCAAATGTCACCATATATGAGTGAAACACCAAGCTACAAGTCCAATATCTCAATGATTATCAACTATTGATTACTATTTGAATGCTTGTTTACTTTGATGTTCATCTCTCTCTTAACCTCATTTCTTTTTTACTTTTCTTTAATTATTTAGTTATTCATCATTATCTAGATGACATGTTGTTTGAGGAGAGTGAATCCTTATGGATAGTAGCTCTTGACCTCAAAGACATGTTTGATGGATGATGATTCTACCTTCAATACATTCATATGTATTCTTGAAGTCATATTCTCAAACAAAACTATGTTTGTGCAAATAATATTGGGAGTTATTCAATGATTCAAGGTTGGATGAGGTTCTAAGTGGTCACATGGTCATCTCAAGAGTTTAAGTTCATGCTTTGAACATCTATTTCAAAACCCCCAATCAAGAACTCAAACTCTATTTCAAAACCCAAATCCATTTTCTTCAAGAATGATCCAAAACAGTGAGCTGTTCAGATTCAAAGATTTGTTTTGAATTAAATACTTGAGTTATGATGATGAAACCACAAAATCTTCCTAAGACATCATAGTTTGTCTCTAATATTTCCCATCAATTATAGAGATATGAAAGTATTTGTTTTGGATGTGAGAAGTTCATATTCATAATCTGCCTCTGTTCTCACAGAATGTTCACCCAACTTCTTGCACTTATTCTGGATATTTTCGTCACTGTACATATATCTTTTCTATTTTTTTTATGAAACTTGGGTGTCTTAGGAAACGTTTGGTATATAATGGGTCATCATAAACCCTTTCTTTGATTTATGAAAAATCATATAAAATCAGTCAACAGTGCAACTTTTGTTTCTGAGTCATGTGTACATTCTGATTTATTTCTTTTAATCTGTGATAGCTATTGATGTTTGGCTTTTTGGGTTATTTTCTATGCACAATAAGGATGATCTCTGATTTTTCCCACATTTTTCTAAGCACGTTTGACCTCCCATTATAATGTTATAAAGTGATGCATACAGTCTGTCCACTATTCACAGCATTTCACTTTTTTGACTTTCACACTTTGATGCAACACTCTCTTGTATCTAGATGAACCCATGTCCCATGAACATGTTCTTTACCACTTTTATCATGCAATATCATATCATGTATCATCTATCCTCTCATGTATCATACTCCCATAGATTCTTGAGTTTGGTGTCCAAATAAAACCATGGTTTGCAAATACTTGGGAAGTTCTTGAAATAAGTTAGGAATTGATATTCCAAGTGGTTAGAATATTCATCCAAGGTCTGGAAGTATACTTTCAAAACCCTCATTTCAAAACCCCCTCTTAAACCCCTCATTTTGATTTCAAGAAATAAACCTTGTTTTTCTCAAAACCCTCAAAACAGTGAGTCATTTAACTTTAAGGAATTATTTTGAGTTCAATACTCAATGTATGAATGTAAGACCACTTGGAACGTCTTCCTAACTCATTAGAGAACACCCATGATTTTTGGTTTGACTTGGAAATACTTGAAAATGGTCCATTTGGATCCAAACATTTTCTCTAGACATTCTGTTTTTGCTGTCAAACCAGCTAGGTCCACTTCCAACTTCTTTTCCAGAAAACTTTTCCAAAAAGGGTGGTCCTAACTTATATTTCCCTTAAACTTCAATGTCTTAGGGAACATTCTGTATAAAATGGGTCTCGAGATCATTAGTTTTCATTTTCTAAGAATTTTCAATATTTCAGTCGACAGTACGGACTCTGTTTCTGAGTGACCTTCATTGTTTATATTATTTCTCTCAATCTGTGATAGATATTCAAGATTGGTCTTTTGGGTTGTGTTCTAGACACAATAAGGAAGATCTCCATAAAAATTCATGCATTGAAAACATTCCTAACCCCTCTTTTCAAATTCCAAAAGATCATGCTACTGTTCTGTCCGCTATTCACAGCAAGCACATTTCAACTTTCATTCTTTGATTTGATGCTCATATGCACTCCAAATTAGCTCATGTCTTAGGAAGTAGTACATACTACATTTGTACATATCCCATGTTGATTTCATTCATCCATTCATACACATTATAGACTTCTAAGTCATTCTAGGAAGCCATGAACACAAAGCACACTACAACCTTTGCACATTTTAGATACATACATTGCATTCATGCAAGATTTGGGGTTTTTGTAACTCTTAATCTAAGAAGATTATAAGGAATGAACTCGATCACACGTTCATGCTTCCCCTTTGATCTAATCATCCTTTCTCATCCGTCCCGGGGATTGAGAGGTCTTCTTTTCTCAAAGAATAACATGCATCATACTAGCTTGCTAAGCATATTTTGATTTCTTTTTTTATTTGTTTCAAGAACAAATTCATGTCCCCCCTTTTTAGATTAGGAAGTCTTGATTATTTGATATATGATTAGATGATTTTTCCTAGGTTTATTTGTGTGATCTTTCACTTTACATTGCATGATATTTGACTTAGATCTTATGAATGATATTTTATCTTTAGATCTTCCATTTTCAAGTTTCTTATGTGATGTAATATACTATCATAGTATTAATTGCCGAACCATACATAGTATAAGATGATTATTTGGATGCTAATTGAGGCCCGTCAAAAGACGGGGCGAGTTGAGGGTGTTTTAGTCGCGACAAAGGCTCCTTCCTCTCTCGTACCAAAACCCCGAACCGAGTTCTTTAGTTATGAAGGGCCGGTGCCCTTATCCACTTGGGTGAGTCAAAATTAGGTTTCTTGGTTCCTTAAAGACCAAGTGGCGACTCTGTATCTATTTTCAACAGACCTTTCATTTTCTTCCTTTGATCCAAATCAAATTTCAAACAAATTCCAAAACCCAACAAAAGAGGCGGAAGCCCGGTGTCCACAACTGGGGACAAGCTCCTCAAGGAATTTTGCGCTCTACGGCCTGAGTATTTTGCTGGGACCGATGAACCTTGGCAAGCAGAGCAGTGGCTACGCCAGATGGAGCGTATCTTTGAGCCTATAGATTGCACTGATCTGGAGAAGAAGCGCCTGGCGACCTTTTAGTTGTCATATGCAGCGGCTGATTAGTGGGATGCCGAAAATGCAACTATTGGGGAAAAAGCCGCAAGGGGAATGCCGTGGGTGGTGTTCAAAGAGAGATTCCTCGAGAAGTATTTCCCTGAAGAAGAAAAGGATAAGAGGGAGAAAGAATTCATGGAACTAACACAAGGACGTCTGACAGTCCGTGAGTACACCACTCGGTAGGGGTAGCAATTCGGGTTCTCGTGTTATAATCGTGTCATTAATCGGGTTGTGTGCTTTGGGTTTGATTTTTAGTTTTGAGTACTATTCATCTAAAATGTAAACTATTTTAAATTAATCGTGTCATATCGTGTCGTGTTCGGGTTGTCTCTGTAAAACGGGTTGTCGTGTCGAAAATTGCCACCCCTACTACTCGGTTTGAACAGTTGTCTCGCTTTGCTCCACATATGGTAGATACACCCAAGAAGAAAATCAAGAAGTATCACCGGGGTCTCAACTTGTCTCTCCGACATCTGACTATGGGGCACCTGAACCAGTCATTTGAGGCTCTAGTAAGATTGGCTACAGGGTTAGAGAATGATGGTTGTCAGAGTCTGAGATCATTTGGGAATCGACCTCTGCAGAAAGGCTATCCCGGATAGAAACCTGGGTACCCTCAGGGACAGAAAAGGACTTGGGATGGAGGGAAGAAACCTCAACAGACACAAGCAGTGCAGCAGTATCCGCCTCGAGTAATAGAAGGGTACAACAATGATAAATGTTTCAATTGTGGTAATCCTAGTCACCGAGCTAAAGATTACAGAGTACCTAGGCATGCTGATCGTCCAGGAGTTGTGTGCTATAATTGTGACAAACCGGGTCACATAAGTACAGAATGCAAGGCTCCTAGGAGAGGCAATTACGGTCAGCAAGGACAGGCCCGCCTGAATGCTGTTATGCCCGAGGCTGCTGGTTATGAAGAAACAGGATATGAAGAAGGTGCTTATGAGGAGGAGCCGCTTGAGCAACGAGCAGTGGAAGGTACTCTAACCTTGTTTAACTCTCATGTTAAAGCTTTATTTGACACGGGTGCTACACATTCCTTTATATTTATTAAGATTGTTCGGAAGTTGGGTATAGTACCGCAACGTTTAGATGAAGCTTTGAGTGCTGTCTCACCCTTAGGGACCACCGTCAAGTTAGCACATGTATGTAAAGATTGCCCTCTACGGTTAGGAGACCGTGAACATTTGGCGAGATTGGTGGGTCTGTCGATGAAGGAGTTCGATATAATCCTGGGAATGGATTGGCTCGAGAAGAATCATGCGAAGTTGGATTGTGCAAGGAAGAGGATCACATTTGCGGACAATGGGAACCAACCCTTTGATTTCCAATCTAACCCTTCACGTGATATGTTCCTCACCAGATGCTTAGCAAACATCGAAGTTGTCAGTACAGAAGTGACGGTGTCATCAATACCGATGATCAAAGAGTTTGAGGAAATATTCTGAGATATTTCAGGATTACCGCCTGAGAGGGACATAGAATTCTGTGTAGAATTGGTTGCAGCTACTCGACCTATAACCAAAGTTACTTACAGGATGGCCCCTACTGAGCTACTGGAACTGAAGGAACAAGTTCAAGAACTTGAGAAGTTGGGTTTTGTTCGTCCAAGTACTTCACCGTGGGGAGTGCCGATGTTATTCGTGAAGAAGAAGGATGGGACAATGCGGTTGTGTATTGACTACCGAGAATTGAATAAGGTTACTATCAAGAATAAGTATCCTTTACCTCGAATAGACGATCTGTTCGATCAATTGCAAGGAGCCACGACATTTTCTAAGATTGATCTACGGTTGGGGTACCATCAGTTAAGGGTACGAAAGGAAGACATACCTAAAACTGCTTTCAGGGATGAGGTACAGACACTATGAGTTCTTAGTGATGCCGTTTGGGATGGCGAATGCTCCGGCTGTGTTTATGGACTGATGAACAGAGTATTCAAGCCATACTTAGATCAGTTTGTTATTATCTTCATCGACAATATTTTGATCTATTTCAAGTCAGAGGAAGAGCATGAACATCATCTACGGATTGCGATGCAGACTCTCAAGGATCATCGCTTGTATGCTAAATTCAACAAGTGTGAGTTCTGGCTTCAAGAAGTTAAGTTTCTCGGGCATGTGATCTCTTAACGAGGAATCGCGATTGACTTATCAAAGACCGATGCAGTTACGAATTGGACTCGGCCGACCAATGCTACAAAAATCAGAAGTTTTCTAGGATTAGCTGGTTAATATCGGAGATTTGTAGAGGGATTCTCAAAGATAGCAGCCCCGTTAACTGGTTTGACTAAGAAAGATTTGAAGTTTGAATGGACTAATCAGCACGAATGCGCTTTTCAGGAATTGAAAGAAATGCTGACAACAGCGCCAGTACTTGCAATACCAAAAGACTGTGAGAAGTTCACTATTTTTAGTGACGCCTCTTAGCAAGGGCTGGGATGTGTCCTTATGCAAGACGGAAAGGTTATCGCATATGGTTCACGACAGTTGAAGCCGAATGAACAGAATTACCCAACTCATGATTTGGAACTAGCAGCAGTTGTGTTCGCGCTTAAGATCTGGAGACACTACCTCTATGGAGAGAAGTTTGATTTGTTCTCGGACCACATGAGCCTTAAGTATTTGTTTACTCAGAAAGAGCTAAACATGAGGAAACGCCGATGGATGGAATTGATTAAGGACTATGACTTTACATTAGAGTACCACCCTAGTAAGGCTTATGTAGTCACTGATGCCCTAAGTCGAAAACCTCGAGTAATGATTGCTTCATTGATGATAAGGGAATGGAAAGCTTTAGAGACAATCACTGAATTTGATATGCAGATTTCTGAGGGAAGTGACGGACATCACCTTGGATGCCTCATGGTTCAACCAACACTTGTGAGTCGAATTATCGAGGCCCAGAAGGAAGATGAAAAATTTCAATCATGGTTCGTCAAGATGTCAGAAAAGGACCCTACAGAATGGAAAGTTGGGATCGATGGAGGGTACAGATGTCGAGACAGATTGTGTGTGCTAGATTCAGGAGACTTGAGAAAAGATATTCTCGAAGAAGCACATAAATCGAGACTGACAGTACACCCAGGAGGAACAAAGATGTATAAGGATCTGAAGAGAAACTTTTGGTGGGAAGGAATGAAAAGAGAAGTAACCGAGTTAGTGTCTAAATATTTGACTTGTCAACAAGTGAAGGCCGAACATCAGAGACCCTCGGGATTATTGCAACCCTTACCCGTTCCAGGACGAAAGTGGGAACACATAACTATGGATTTTGTAGTTGGACTACCCTGGTCACAACAAAACCATGACGCAATTTGGGTAATTGTGGATCGTCTGACGAAGTCCGCACATTTCATCATGTATAGTATGACTTACCCAGTAGAAAGGATGAGTCGAATGTACCTACAGCAAGTGGTGCGACTGCACGGTGCACCTGTGTCTATTGCATCAGACCGCGATGCCCGCTTTACCTCGGGATTTTGGGAAAGTTTGCAGAAGGCTATGGGAACTTCGCTCAAGATGAGTACTGCTTTCCATCCTCAGACCGATGGGCAGACCGAGCGTGTAAATCAGATTATGGAAGATATGTTCAGAGCTTGTGTAATCGACTTTGAAGAGTCTTGGGAGACGCACTTGTCGTTGGTCGAATTTGCGTATAACAACAGCTATCACTCGAGTATTGAGATGCCGCCATTCAAAGCCTTGTATGGACGGCCATGTCGATCTTCGTCGTGTTGGGCAGAAGTGGGAGATACAGAATTATTGGGACCAGATTTGGTGAGAGAAACCAATGAAAAGATTTCACTGGTCAAGGAAAGAATGAAAACTGCACAGAGTAGACACAAAAGTTATGCGGATCGGGGTCGAAAGGATTTGGAGTTCAGTATCGGAGATCACGTACTCCTTAAAGTTTCACCCGTTCGGGGAGTAGTATGCTTCGGTCAGAAAAGAGGAAAGTTGGCACCTCGTTTCATCGGACTGTTTGAAATACTGGAACGGTTGGGAAGGTGGCTTATAGGCTTGTGTTAACACCAAAGATGTCCGGTCACTACAAGAAAAAACGTCATTTATGTCACTTTTAAAATTATATTTATGTCACTTTTATTTCAAGTGACATAATTATTTCTCACCTGTGTTTTTTATGTCATTTTTTAACTATTTATGTCGATTTTAAAAAAAAGTGACATAAATACTATATTATTTATGTCACTTTTTAAAAAAGTGACACAAATAAAAACGCGCGATGGCAATTTTGTAAATAAAGCATTTATTTTTTATGTCGTTTTTAGTAAAAGTGACATAAGTAAAAACGCGGTGGCAATTTTGTAAATAAAACGTTTATATTTTATGTCATTTTCTGTAAAAGTGACATAAATATGTCAAATTTTTTGCGGGCGCGAAATTGAAAAGCCAAGTTTATTTAGATCCAATCACAACACAACAAACTCCACAGCCCTAAATTTTTCTCTTCATTTTCTCTCACTAAAACCCTATCTCCCTCTGGTTCGACGACGGCGATTCCAATGTTCTTCCCTCTCTCTCTCTCTCTCTCTCTCTCTCTCTCTCTCTCACTTACTCCTTCCAGACCACTCCCCCCGCCCCCCTCTCTCTAGATTTGTGACACTACACAAATGAAATATATGGTGATATTCACTAAAACTAGTACTACTTGGTTTCGATTTTGTGTTCTTCTCTCACTTCGATTCTTAGTTTGTTTTCTCTCTCTAGTTAATTCTCACTTGTAACTCTATACGATTTGGTTTCAATCATCTAATTTGTGTAGTTAATATATATTTGAGTTTGTATATTCTGTATTGTTTATTGTAGAAATTTAGATGGAGTGCAAGAAAGAGAAGATAGAAAACGATCGTTCCTTGATTAGCAGCTAGAGGAAGTCGCAGGCGCATTGGTGACACCACACCAACTTGGAATCGAGGTAATATGTATGTATTCTTTTCTTTTTGTTTTCTTCTCCTTCTTTTCTCTTCCCCTCTTTCTTATCTGTGGCGCTTTTTCTTTGTGATTGGGATTGTTGAAGTATATTTTCTCTTATCTGATTGCTTGTTGAATCTTTAATCTGAGTCAATTGGATATGGTTGGTTCATGAGATTGACTGCTGTGAAAAGACTTTGTTTTAAGATCGATCTATATTCGCTATTTTGTTTGGTCTGTGTGGGGTTGCTGAATAATCTAAGACAAATGCTATCCATCTATTTTAAGTGTTGTAGTTGTAAGTTCTGGCCAATTTTTTTGGCTTTGTTTTTTTTTTTTTTTTTTTTTTTTTTTTTTTTTTTTTATTTCTCAGACATGGAGGTTTGAAATTGGCAAGTGGTTCAAAAAAGACTACACAAAAAGGGAAAAAGTTGTTTTTAGTAGGTGAAATCACTAATTTGTCTCAAACAATCTCATTGATATGAAATCATCTTTCGAAGAACTTAATCTAACTGCCAACATGAAGTCATCATTTTGTATAATTATCATTGTCAACCAATTAACTAAACTTTGTGATCAATTTTAGAAATAATTAATAAAACTAAAACTATATACTACTTGACCATAGTTTGATTTTTTTTTCTTCTTATTTTTTTCTTGATCGATTCAAATATTCTGTACTTGAGGTCTTAACCATAGTTTGAGTTATAGTTATATTTGCTGAAAATAATTAACTAATAACTAGATAAGAAACCACATCCCTTGTGGCCGAGAGGTAAGCTACTTGGATGTACTACCCAGAAGGTTTAGTGTTCGAGTCATGGGTAGCAGGGCCACTGGGGAATTCACCTAGCGACTCGGGGGATTAGTCGAGATGCGCACAAGCTGGCCCAGACACCCCGGATTACAAAAAAAAAAAAGAAAAAAAAAACAACAACAAAACTAGATAAGAGGTCTAAAATGAATAAAGGAATTAAGGTATACATGAGGTAAGAGATCATGGCACTACAAGAAAAGTGACATTTAGTGGCTACTTTTTCAATTGCGGCTAAAATATGTTAAATTCGGCTCATTTTGTGTTCACATTTGGCCCCAATTTAATAGTTTTAATTTTAATATAGACAGAAAAAAGGAAATTATGTTAGAGGATATGCATGTTGTTGCAATATCACATTTACCCTATTTATTATGTCCGGCCTCATGTGCAGTGAGGGTAGTATTCAAAGTTTAGGGGTATTTTTGCCCCTTCTTAGGTCATGTTTTTCTTATTTACTACCATTATGATCCTAATCTTCGTCTCCCAAAGTTTGTTGTTGTCTTGTTAATATTATTCTTAGGTTTCTATGGTCTTTCATATCTTAGGGATTATTCATTACCATTTGAGAGCAGAGCTGAGTTATTCTTGCATGTATGATTTGGATGGTGAAACCAATAAGCCGTGGCTTTCAGTTCCATGATTGGAATGAATTTGTATTCCCTATGGATTTCATAGAATTTGAGGTCTTTATATTGTTGATTTAATAGATATAAACAATCGTTTGTATCAAAATAAGAAAAAAAAAATGAAAATATATCTACCTATGGCCGACCAAGTTATACACACATAGTTATGTTGATGGAAGATATATATACTTTTTTTTGTTCATTCTTTTGTAAGGTTAGGAGTATGTTTTGCATTCTATGGATTGTTAGATGTTAGCTAAAAAGCATTATTTAGTACCTTCTAATCATAACAAAGATTCGTTTGGGTCCTCTATTATTAATTGCAACACTTGGACTCTACTTGATTCAAGGATTTAGTGAGGGAAAAGAAAAGTGAATGGAGAATATGAAGGAAAAATAGTTCCCTTTATTTTTTTTTTATCTTGTAATTTTTTTTTCATGATTTTTTTTTCTTCATGTTGCAATGAACACACACACCCCCGGTTCAAGGATTTAGTGAGGGAAAAGAAAAGTGAAAAGACAATATGAAGGAAAAATAGTTCCCTTAATTTTTTTTATCTTGTGATTTTTTTTTTCATTTTCTTCATGTTGCAATGAATAATACATGACCCCCCCCCCCCCCCCCCCCCCCCTCCCCCCCCCCCCCCCCCCCCAAAAAAAAAAAAATAATAAATTAAAAGGTAGTAATTGAAAGGTACTTAAATTTTTTTTAAGCCTTATGTATACATAATGCTTATATCAATTCCTAACTTTTTTTTCTAAATGGCTGGACCATTTGGGAGGTGCTTATGTGGGTCCATTAAACAACACATACAATGGTCTAAGCCTGAACAAGTGTTGGTTTTATCAATCTTGAAACTCAAAAGAGGTTTATTTCGTATCTTGTTCTTTCATTGGAAAGGTGTGCACAAATTTTTGTATTGGTTTAGGCTTAAATCATTTCCTTCTCATGTAAAGGAGCAGGTACTTTTGCTTAAATATACATGTCTATGTACATAGGATTTGACCAAGTGTGTGTTCCCATAAGAATGTAGGTCTGGGAATATTTTAGTGGGAGGAAATTAAATTGCGGTCTTAACCAATAATTGTGTAATTTGTTGGTGATGGACAAGATGGGATTTATATATAAATTATAAACTTGATGATCATTTATATATGTATGAATGTCTCTTCAATCACTCACTTATGGAAAAATACCCCTGCCTCTGACTAAGGACGATATACATTACCTAGACAATCTCCATTGCATATTGCTGGTTTGTTGAATTGACTCTTGATTAGTCAGAGAGAGAGAACAAAAAATGCCATTTGAATATTTTTTTAAAAGCAATTTACTTTCCTTTATTTTTTATTCCATTTTCTTTCATTTGTTTGCCCTCGGAGAACTTTCTGAGTTAACTAACAAATGGTTTCCTATTTTCTCATTTTTAGGGCATACCGGAACGAGTAACTACTGAGGTGTTTATTGCCATGTCAAATGCATTAAACTTCATAAACCCTGATGAACTTTCAATGCAGTGTATTTTGATTGCCTTGAACTGATTTATTCAGGTAGATTCGTCTTTATTCTATATTTTAAGTTTTTCCTTTCTTAATGTTAATTCTGTCAAATTTGCTCTCCGTTTCAATGATGTACAAACACTATTCCGTTTATTTAAAAGAGTGGAGATTTTCTTCCACAACGTGTAAAGTTATTGGGAATTTTAATCCTAGTTACTCTACATAGTTGGAGTGTTCCCATTAGTTTACGCAAAACACCCACACATAAACTTCAGAAGTACCTATTCAGGTATCGATGGTTATTACTAGCTTTTTCTAGTTCATTTTCAATGATGTGGTACTGTTTGGTTGTCCAATTTTACATATGGGAACTAAATGAAAGCACGTTTTTCTTCATGATGTGAGCTAATTCAAAATATTTCGAAGTAAATTAACAGGAAAAGCATGGTTCGAAGATGGTTTTTTTAGATGGTAATCCTCCGAAAAAACTTTGCATGCCAATAGTTGATCATATTCGATCACTGGGTGGTTATAGGTAATTTTTCAGAGTTACTTTGCCTCCAGTGGATGGTTGAACTCCACTTAGCAGATGATATCTCAAATAAGCAACAATTCTTGATATGCAAACACGGGAGAGAGGGAGGGAAATTTTTTTATATTCAAAATAAGCATCTCAGCCCAACTACTCATTAAGGTGCTGTTGGTTAGGTGATGACTCAAATGAACCAAAAGGTTCACAATTTTTTAGTGGCTTGACCACTTATTTTCAATATAGAAGGGAAGTTTCTTTTTGCTTTGTTCATAGACAATCCTTTTAATGCATATATTTCTCTCTGCTCTTGAAATGAAATAAGATGAGTAATGAGTAAAATATTGCCCTTTTCCTATAAGCGATCGAGTATAATTTCCGTAATGGGATAACATCAATATTCAGTGTTATATCTTGGCATTATAAACTGTAAAAGGGTCTATTTTTTATCCTCTTGACTTGGATCTGGCTTCATGTGCAGGTCCTTAAAACACTGGAGACCCACAGAAGGGAGCAACTCAGAAAGATTTGGTGGTTGGTCCCTCTTTGCAACCAAAGGGTCTGTAAGTACATGTCCCCTATTTGTGTTGGTTTTAAGGGGTTCTCATGGTCGTCTGGTTTAATGTATGTCGTCTGCCCCCACCCAAAATTTGCATACATAAATCGCAATTTTGGTATCAATTTCAATTGGATGTCCTGCCAAAGCCCCAGCTTACCTCTTATACATACTGATCAATAAAGGGGTGTGATTTAAATCTGCTCATTGCACAATATAAGGGTTATGCTCTAGAAATAGGACCATTCATGAACTCCCATCCTTTGTTGATTTATGTTACTGTAAACATTGGTTTACAAAAGAAATTTTCTATTGGACTGACTTGGTGTTTGTGAACTTCATATTTTGCAGAAGTGATGTTGGTGTTTCTGGCAAAAGCACTGCTATTCTTTCTGCTTCTGGTTCATCTGAAAGGTTTAGGCTTTCTCCTTTCTTTGCTTTAATGTTTTCCTAATAGTAAAGAATAGATGTGAGAGAGTTGCTCACTTTCTATGATGATTCTTTAATATATGGAACACTTTATGCACATTAGTTAGCCTTAGTTTTATGTGAAACCACTAGATTGAATATGCAATTGGTCCTCTTAATCCTTATGTCTGGCATTTAGGTGTTAGAGATGACTTCTAAACAAAATGATTGTTTAGACCCTTAATATATGTTGTTATGTTAACACTTGACATTCATCTGCTTGAATGTGGTAAGTTTATTTGAGTTTCGTGTTCATTGGATTCTATCGTTACTTGATTTTTGCATTCTGTTTCATTTCTTCAACATTGCAATACCGATGTATTTCTTACTATTGTATATTTTGGGTCCAAAGGTTATCCAAACGGATACGAGTATTTTTTTTCTTTCCACGATTTTTCTATGAGATAAAAACTTTAGATCTGCCACATAAGTCCTTTTTCCATATTTTCTATGTTTAGCATGTGGAATTATGGATGCTATTCTGGAAAACAGGACTAGACTTGGGTTAAAGTTTAAATCCATCTTCATATTGTCTTCCAGGAATCTCTCAAGTTCAGCCCTCATGGAAAGAATCCCAAGCAGGAGGCCACGTCCTGTATGGCATGCTCCATGGAAGAACTATAGGGTAAGAACCTTTTTCTTTCTTTTATTCTTTCTTTTTTGGTCTTTGATGAAAAAATAGGAGTATGGGGTGGGGTTGAGGGATTGTGCTTTGTGCCCTTGTAAATATTTATGCAACTGAAGACGTTCTCTTTTAGCCATAATTTCACAAGATTGCAATCAAAGATTGCAATGCAGCACTCACAGTCTCAACTTAACCATTTTAATTCATATGGCCAATGCTACATGAACTCGAATACGCATGTCGAGTGCGGGGTACGTGTCTAGGTGTCGAGTGTCTCTAAGTTCCAAATCTTAGGATGCATGGACACGACTTGAAATATATCAAATGGTGTATAAGGGTACACAAACACATCCTAATCATAAAAGCTATGGTATAAAGCTGTATGTGTGATGTGTCTTATTGCTATTGTCTGTTAAAAGTTTAAAATAAATTTTCTATTTGTAGCTTCGACTACTTAATGAAAACATTTTTCTTTTTTGTAGGTACAAAGTTTCACATTTTGATGGAAAGTTCTCACAAGCGAACCACTTTTTTTGTTGGACTTTATTTTTTGTTGCTTTCATACTTTTGTTAGTATTTTTTGATGAATATGTAATATGTATATGTTATTATTTTAGCACTTAGACTCGGATTAATTGTATATTTTTTTTTGTTCATTCCAATTAATTGGTTGATATTGAGATGAATTGATGAAATTTAGTAGTTGAAATAGATCATTGAGTTGGATTTAATTTTATACAGGGTGGTATTGTATATATGTACATGGTGATATATATTGTTTTTATATGGTGGTATTGAATCAGAATTATTTAAAACATTTATGTCATTTTAAAAAAAATTGACATAACTAATTACACATTTATGTCACTTTTATCAAGTATTTATGTTACTTTTAAAGTTTTTATGTCACTTTTACAATATTTATGTCACTTTTAAGACTTTGATGTAATAATTTTGTTTGGTATTTATGTCACTTTTCTACTTTTATGTCACTTTAGGATAAAAGTGACATAAATAAAATGGTATTTATGTCACTTTTACGTATTTATGTCACTTTTAATTAACATATGTGTTGGTATTATGAAACATTTATGTCACTTTTATAAAACATTTATGTCACTTTTAAAACATTTATGTCACCTCCATTTATGTCACTTTTTACTGGAAAAAAAAGTGACATAAATACCTATTTATGTCACTTTTTAAGTGACATAAAAAGCATTTTTCCTTGTAGTGGGTGTTCATAACGTATTCCATGTCAGTATGTTGAGGAAATACAAACGGGATCCTTCACATGTAGTAAATTTTGATGATATTAAGACGAGTCAGAATGTTGTCTACAAGGATAGACCCGTGAGGATTCTTGACCAGAGTATCAAGAGACTGAGAAGAAGAGACGTTCCTTTGGTTAAGGTTCAATGGAGGCATCATGACGAGGGAGAACCTTCGTGGGAGTTAGAGTCAGACATGAGGACTAGATACCCTGAGTTGTTTCAGGATTAGTTAGCTCAGATTTTGGGACGAAATCTCTATTAAGGTGGGTAGAGTGTAACACCCTGTTATTCCTTTTTTCATTTAAAAATGAATGTTTCACTTTTATTTCTCTTTATAATAATTAATTGGGGTCAAACCATAATTTTCTTAAATATAGGAAATACTTTCTGTTGTTTTAAAAATAATATCTATATTTTTTGTATAAACCGGGAACTTAATTCCTATGCTATTATTAATTTTTGTATTTTTTTAGTTTAACCAGTTAATACCAGTTTTTACTTTTAATCTGTGTTTTTATCGCGACGTGTGTGTGGGAGCACGTGAGCGCACCACGTGGGATCACCTCCCAATTACTTGGAGGCTACCCAATTCTTGGTATACATATATGTGTATCACAGTCTCTCATTCTCTGATATCACTCACTACATCTCTCAATTCTCTCAACTCTCTCAAGAACACACACTCAGATTATATATCACAAACATACACAGATTATATATAATATACACTTACACACATACATAGCTATATAGATATATATTTCAATCCAGAGAAGAAACCGAGAAATTCTCAAACGACGGAAACTTCGGCAGAAAATTCTTGGTCTCTAAATTCTCTGTATAATCACCTCGGTGAGTACTATAAACTCACTCGCCATGTTTATATATGTATATTTCAGTATATATAGGTGTATATCTATATGTATATATGTGAAGAACACCATGAAGGCTTTGAATTGGAGTTTTACAAAACTCAACCAAAATCAATTCAGTGAATTGATTATGGAAGATCTCAGTCCCAATAAGCTACGATTTCAATCCTACGGCTTAATTTATCAGTATGGCGACGTATTGATAATTTGAAGTTTTGTCACTCTAACTTAAATCGTGAAAATCGAGAGATTCAATCCGTATTTGTTTAAATTGATCGCGTATTCTTAATCTACCAGAAAAACTGAAGAAATTCATATATTACATGCATTGTTTAGAACAGAATCTGGAAATGGGTATAATTCCAGTTTGAAAATCAAAAATAAGGGAAAAAACGAGAAAGATGATGAAACTGTGACAACTCATGCACGCGGCCCGCTCGCGTGACCCCTCGCTCGCGCGAGCTGTGTATTTTTGGGCAGAAAGCTATTTTTTTTACAGATTTCAGGAAAAAGGCAAGATTGCGCGCGCGACTCTCGCTCGCGCGGCTCGCTAGTGCGACTTGTGTAGATTTGGACAATAAGGAATTTTTAAACAGGTTTTGTAGAAAAATGTAAGATCGCGCGCGCGGCCCGCTCACACGAACCCTCGCTCGCGCGGCCCGCTTGCGCGATAATGTTTTTTTGGCAGTTTGTGTATTTTCGTATAAGGGACTGTTTGGAAAGGTTTTGGAAGTTTTTAAGGAACTGTTTGACAGATACACTGTTTTAAAAGCGTATGTTTAAGAAACAGATTTATAAGAATGATTAAGCCTAAGATTCATGTTCATACGATTATCCAGCTTCGAGATTAATAACTGATGTCATGATTTGTGAATATTGACATACATATTAGGGTCGAGGTTGAGTCAACATGCATGTGTGTGAGAATGCGTGAAAAGAGTAAAGAGTGGCGGTCTGGTGTGCGGTTCCAATACTGAGCGGATATTATTCCCGGTATTGGAGGCGACAGTGTGTACGACTTAGATATCGAGCGGATATTATTCCTGGTATCTGCGGCGATAGCGTAGTGTAGGACTTAGATATCGAGCGGATATTATTCCTGGTATCTGAAGCGATGGTTAGTTGTGTACGACCTAGGTATCGAGCGGATTTTATTCCTCGTATCTGAGGTAATGGGGTGTTTGAATCGAGTTTGTCGAGAGAAAAGAGTCAGAAAGATGAGATGTCACATGATTCATGCACGGTCGCATATTTATTGTTTATTATTATCCCCTGTGACTTATGTTGAAGTTGGAACCTTGAAATTATTGTTTTATCAGTTTAATTGCACCGTTGTCTTATATGCTTATATATACATTGCGAGCACACGTTTATTTTGCTCACCAGCTTGCATAAGCTGACGGCATCGATGCGTCCTAGACTCTTTGTCCAGGTTTTCCAGGTCAGGAGCAGCCAGTGTACTTTGACTATGCTAGTTAGAGGCAGGAGACGTCCTATGAGGCTGTTTTTATACTTCTTATGTCTTTTAATTTGGAGTTGTAATAGAAATTATGATAGATTTGAATAAGGTGATTTGTGCCTAAGTTTATAACTGATGTAATAGTTTAGTAAGTTTAAACTTTGGAGCTTATGATTATAATTATCATTTGTTTTAGAATTATCGTTTAAGATATTTGTTGCAGAGACAATTGGTCATAATCACTTGTCACGACCTACGAGTCTATAAAGAAAATTAAATGCTCTCCTGTATTATGCTACGTCGGGGCGTGACATGTACTTATGTGAATCTCTCTCTCTCTCTCTCTCTCTCTATATGTATATATATGTCTATATGAATGTATATTAAGTATTATACTCAATTTTACATTACCTTGGTACATAGTTTCAACTTAAACCCCAAGAGAATTGTCATTGGCATGACTATGAAATAGAATGTTGCCAAGTTTATGTATAAAACCAAGTGCTTGTTATCAGGGGCGGAGCCAGGAATTTTAATCAGGGGGACCCAATCGGGGGTTCGAGGGAAGTACTCCCGGGGTGAATTTTTTTGGGCTCTATTTATATATATTTTTGGTTAGATTTTCTTGTCATTTTTAGAGTTGAGAGGTTTGGTTAATGATTTATTATACTTTTGGTCTAATTATACATACTATTTGTCCAAAGTTGGGATAGACCGATTAGAATTGAGTTAAAGTATTACATGTAAAAAAAATATTTTGGTCTATTTGGTACAATTTAGGTAAATTTGTGTTGTTCTGAAGACAAATTTGGGGTGGGCTAATTAGAATTAGGCCAAAATTTTTCAAATAATTCTATGTTTTTGGTCTATTTTATATAATTAGGCCAAGTTTAAATTGAGCTAAAGTCAAAATTAGGATTGACTGATTAGAATAGCCATAATATTACATCGAATAAATATTTTTGGTCTATTTTACACAATTGGGCAAAGTTTGATTTGGGCCGAATTCAAAATTGAGGGGCCAAATAAGAAATACATTTAAACTTTAAAAGTTGAGACGAGGGGTAAATCAAATTTTTAAAATTTTACAAGTCTAAAGTGTAATTTCTAAAAGTCAAAGGGGGGCCTGGGCCCATCCTGGATCCCACTTGGCTCCACCCCTGCTTGTAACCACATCATCTTGCCGCCCCTGCAGATTTTAGAATTAATCCAATTAACAAGGGTCTGTTTGGCAACTTTTGCGATTCAATTGTAAAGAACGTGCTTTAGGCTAACAGCTCCCCTAAGATAGTTTTTGGCTGTTTACAAATTTTGGCAACTGACGCACATTTTTCTGTGATTGAATTTGTTGGCCCAAATATGGAAACCATAGATGGGGGTGAATAAGGTTTTAGCAGAAATTAACCTTTTAAAAGCTTAATAGCAAATTAAATACAATCACAAGAAATAATGTAAAGAGATAAGAGAAGAGACACTTGCAAACCAAGTTTTCAAGCGGTTCGGCAATCGCACACCGCGGCCTACGTCCACCCTTCAAGAACACCTCTTGAGGATTCCTTTACTCCGATCTACTTCACGGGTGTAGACCAAACCGTTACAAGAGCCTTCAACCTCTCCCAAAGAAGAACACATCTTCTTTGCACACAAGGGTTACTAACCCTCACTCTTTACAATTGATTTGGGTACAAATGATAACTCTCTCTCTAGAGTGGATAATACAATGATGGCTAATACAATAACTCCTTAGTGAGTAGATAATACAAATAAAAAGCTCACTATAATTTGCTCTCTCAAGAATTACAATTGAAATCAAGAATAAATTGATTTTCACTTAAACTAGGGCTCAAACATGAATGATAATTAAACAAGATATTTTGATGATTTTGTTAATGTTCCTCCTTATTTATGACCCTTAAAAACATCCCTATATATAGCTTTTGAAAGATTATACCCGTTAGAAGTGATTAGGTACATTTAAGACAACATTTGGAGAGTTAGAAAATTAGCCGTTATGGGTTTCTGCACGTTTCAGTAGACTGGATCGAAGGTTCAGTCGATTGCAAAGTTTATAATAGAGAAGAGACATTCTGCTGTGAATTTCGGTCGACTGAATAGTGCTTCAGTCGACTGGACATCTTTTCAATCGACTGGACCCTTAATTTTTAAGTCAACTGTATTCAGCTGGTTTTTGGCAGATTGACACATCTTCACTAAAACGACCATAACTCCCTTTACAAAGTGAATTTTTGCAATCTGTTTGAAGATTCGGAACTAGATTCAAATACCTTTCCATCCATATAAAACTTAACATCTAATGCCTTACCAATTGGATCAGGTTTGCCTATAAAGTTGACCAATATGCGTAAAGGTCTATGTTTTGGCTTAACTACTTGAAAACTTTTGTTAAATGAATTTAATTGAGTGGTCTAAGTATGTTTAGGTCCTTGAGAGTATTTTAAAGTGTAAGATCAAGGATCCTAAAGTCTAATTAAAAATTACTTGAGCCCTTATGAGTGTTTGATCAAAATGCTTACATTTAAATCCTAGTCTTCAACCAAGGATGAAAAAATCTTCAAATATTCAAGCTTGATCCTTGTTGAGCTCCATCACTCTTGGACTTCACCATGTGATATCTCATGATCTCAAACAAAGTTAGAACATTTAAGTACATGAATCAAGAGGTTAGCATAACGAAAATGACATGATGATTGATTGAAATAGAACCAATAAAAGTATTGCAATTATCACTAAATTTGTCATCATCAAAATAAACAAAAATAATGCCTTAAATAAATTCAAGGCTAACAATCTCCCCCTTTTTGATGATGTCAAAACATGCAATATAGATGTAGCAATTTAAAGCATAATAGGTGTCATTTTCATGTTATCATTCAAAGTAACAAGATTTCCAAAGTATGAGTCCAAGAATGATAACTTACAATAAAATTCTCTTTTATCATTTTCCCTTCTTGACTATTTTTAAAATATCACTTTCTCATTTTCAAGAATCTCAAATCTAATTGTCATCTCTATATTATTTTCCCACTTTTTGACAACAACAAAAAGATTGGGGGTTAGAATTAAAAGTTTCCCCTCAAGATATGCAACCGTATGATACCAAGGAAAACTCAAGTAAACATATCATGGAGGCAATAAGATACCAAAAGTAACTAAAGTGAGCATAATATCATGATACCAGGAAATCAAGCCAACTAAAATGAACATAGTAATATATTCCCCCTCAACATATGCATATACGAATGAATACCAATTATGGGATCAACATTATGCATTATCTCCTAAAGAGGATGAAATAGCTATGAACATCAAAACAAAATAACTTAATAAATCAAACACCTCTTGGATGCAACATTTGTCGAGAAGGTAGGAGAGAATCCTTTCATAACCCAAATCATGTTAATTTTCTTACGAAATGAATATTTGTAATTAACATGCCCCTTTTTCATGCAATAATGACAAGTTACATGGGGAAGGGTCTCATATGAGATTAATGCTTTAGCAAAGAAATTCTTGTGAGCATTTTGAGAATTTGAAGTAGAGGATGTGGACTTTACAAAGAAGTTTTTGTACTTCCTTTCCTTGAATGTGGGATTAAATCCCAAATCGACCTTATCAAAAACACAATTTTGTTTTCCCAAAAGCATATTCAAATTTTGTTCACCTTGGGTAAACTTGGCTAAAGTTTTTGTCAAATCATCTACTTCTTTTCTCAATTCAACCTTTTCTTTTTCAATAAATTCATTTGAAGGTTGATTGGTTGAAACAAGTTTTTCTTTTCTCAAAATTTCATTTTGAGATTTTAAATAATCGAATTGCTTTTTCAACTCCACATTCTCTTTTTCGTGCTCATTTGAAGATTGTGCTCTTGAAACATGTTTTTCATTTTCAATCTTCAAAGATTCATTTTGGGATATCAAAATATTTAACTCACTTGAATGTTTTGAAAAATTCTTTTTAAGAGTTATGTATTTATATCCCAAATTCTCTAACTTCTCATGTAACTCCTCAAAAGCACATGGAAGCTCATTATAGTTAGGAGATTCAACAAAAGAGGTAGGATTAGAGTTTACCAAACTCTGTTGTGCACCTACTTGGTCACATGAGTCATCATCGGATGAGTCGTCATCGTCCCAAGTGGCCCCTTTTTCCATTTTCTCATTCTTATCATCTTCATTTGCAAAAAGACACACTTTTTTCTCTTCACAAATTTGGTTAGTAATAGTAAAATGAAAATTTTCTAAACATAACCATATTTCATGTGCACTAGAGCATGAACGAATTCTATTATATGAACTATCATCTAAAGAAGTATATAGAATTTTCATGGCTCTAAGATTAAATAGAAAGTTATCTTGATCACTTTTATTCCATTCAATCTTTGGTTTAGGAGAAAAACCATTTTTAACAAAGTTCCAAAGATTTATGTCAAGTGATATAAAATAAATTTCTTTTCTCCTCTTCCAAGGATCATACTTATGATCTTTCAACAATGGAGAAGTACTAATTCAATAATCTTCTTGAACTTTTGTTTCCATAGAACTTGACTCAACATTTTGAAATTCAATAAAATCATTAGAGTCATTGAAAGAGCAAGAAGTAGAGGTTACCCCATTGTCAATTACCATGAGGCAAAGATTGACAATCTCATCTTCATTTGAGTTGTCGTCCGATGATTCACTCTCGGAGCAACTTTGAGTGGCTTTCATTGCCTTCTTCTTACGTTGTTCATTTTTAGGAGGCTTCTTTCACAATTTTTCTTTGTTTAGAAATTTTGCGAATTTTTGGGTGATCAAAGCCATTTCCTCATCCTCATCACTCTCATGATCTTTTCCGTTTTTCTTTGAGCTTGAGGATTTCAAAGCAATGTCTCCTCTTTTGATCTCCTTTTTCTTGTCTTCTTCGACAAGCACGGCTAACTCCATTTCATGGGTAATGAGAGATCCCATGAGTTGTTCAATTGACAAGTTTGTCAAATCTTTCGCTTCCCGGATAACCGTGACCTTTGGTTTCCATTTCTTTGGTAAAGCCCTAAGAAATTTTCTCAATAATTTCTTCATTAGCATAAACTTTACCAAGATTTTTCAAGCTATTGATGATAGTTGTAAAACGGATAGACATATCACCAATAGACTCAAAAGGCAACATTTTGAACATTTCATAAGATTGAACAAGCAAATTAATTTTTGACTTTTTGACTTGGCTTGTTCCCTCATGGGTCACTTCAAGTTTATCCCAAATTTCTTTTGCTGATTCGCAAGATAAAATTCTATTGTATTCATTTGGGTCTAAACCGCAATATAATAAATTCATTGCCATTGCATTCATTTTAATGAGTTTCTTATCGGCATCATTATACTCATCTTCCGTTTTTAAAATAGAAATACCATTTAAAATTTTTGTAGGAAGATGAGGGTCATTGACCACTATTTGCCATAAATCAAAATTTTGAGAAATTATATAGATTCTCATTCTATTTTTCCAATAAGCATAATTTGATCCATTAAAACACAGTGGTCTATTTGCCGATTGACCCTCACTATAAGACATGCGAGAAGTGTTGGTTTCTATTTGGATCTTAATTCAAAATTTTCATAAACTTTTGAAAATAGAAGAGCCAAAGCTCTGATACCAATTGTTGGCCCAAATATGGAAACCTTAGAGGGGGGGTGAATAAGGTTTTAGCAGAAATTAACCTTTTAAAAGCTTAATAGCAAATTAAACACAATCACAAGAAATTATGCAAAGAGATAAGAGAAGAGACACTTGCAAACTGAGTTTTCAAGTGGTTCGGCAATCTCACACTGCGGCCTACGTCCACCCCTCAAGAACACCTCTTGAGGATTCCTTTACTCCGATCTACTTCACGGGTATAGACCAAACCGTTACAAGAGCCTTCAATCTCTTCCAAAGAAGAACACCTCTTCTTTGCACACAAGAGTTACTAACCCTCACTCTTTACAATTGATTTGGGTACAAATGATAACTCTCTCTCTAGAGTGGATAATACAATGATAGCTCATACAATAACTTCTTAGTGAGTAGATAATACAAATAAAAAGCTCACTATAATTTGCTCTCTCAAGAATTACAATTGAAATCAAGAATAAATTGATTTTCACTTAAACTAGGGCTCAAACATGAATGATAATTAAACAAGATATTTTGATGATTTTGTTAATGTTCCTCCTTATTTATGACCCTTAAAAACATCCCTATATATAGCTTTTGAAAGATTATACCCGTTAGAAGTGATTAGGTACATTTAAGACAACATTTGGAGAGTTAGAAAATTAGCCGTTATGGGTTTCTGCACGTTTCAGTAGACTGGATCGAAGGTTCAGTCGATTGCAAAGTTTATAATAGAGAAGAGACATTCTGCTGTGAATTTCGGTCGACTGAATAGTGCTTCAGTCGACTGGACATCTTTTCAATCGACTGGACCCTTAATTTTTAAGTCAACTGTATTCAGCTGGTTTTTGGCAGATTGACACATCTTCACTAAAACGACCATAACTCCCTTTACAAAGTGAATTTTTGCAATCTGTTTGAAGATTCGGAACTAGATTCAAATACCTTTCCATCCATATAAAACTTAACATCTAATGCCTTACCAATTGGATCAGGTTTGCCTATAAAGTTGACCAATATGCGTAAAGGTCTATGTTTTGGCTTAACTACTTGAAAACTTTTGTTAAATGAATTTAATTGAGTGGTCTAAGTATGTTTAGGTCCTTGAGAGTATTTTAAAGTGTAAGATCAAGGATCCTAAAGTCTAATTAAAAATTACTTGAGCCCTTATGAGTGTTTGATCAAAATGCTTACATTTAAATCCTAGTCTTCAACCAAGGATGAAAAAATCTTCAAATATTCAAGCTTGATCCTTGTTGAGCTCCATCACTCTTGGACTTCACCATGTGATATCTCATGATCTCAAACAAAGTTAGAACATTTAAGTACATGAATCAAGAGGTTAGCATAACGAAAATGACATGATGATTGATTGAAATAGAACCAATAAAAGTATTGCAATTATCACTAAATTTGTCATCATCAAAATAAACAAAAATAATGCCTTAAATAAATTCAAGGCTAACAATCTCCCCCTTTTTGATGATGTCAAAACATGCAATATAGATGTAGCAATTTAAAGCATAATAGGTGTCATTTTCATGTTATCATTCAAAGTAACAAGATTTCCAAAGTATGAGTCCAAGAATGATAACTTACAATAAAATTCTCTTTTATCATTTTCCCTTCTTGACTATTTTTAAAATATCACTTTCTCATTTTCAAGAATCTCAAATCTAATTGTCATCTCTATATTATTTTCCCACTTTTTGACAACAACAAAAAGATTGGGGGTTAGAATTAAAAGTTTCCCCTCAAGATATGCAACCGTATGATACCAAGGAAAACTCAAGTAAACATATCATGGAGGCAATAAGATACCAAAAGTAACTAAAGTGAGCATAATATCATGATACCAGGAAATCAAGCCAACTAAAATGAACATAGTAATATATTCCCCCTCAACATATGCATATACGAATGAATACCAATTATGGGATCAACATTATGCATTATCTCCTAAAGAGGATGAAATAGCTATGAACATCAAAACAAAATAACTTAATAAATCAAACACCTCTTGGATGCAACATTTGTCGAGAAGGTAGGAGAGAATCCTTTCATAACCCAAATCATGTTAATTTTCTTACGAAATGAATATTTGTAATTAACATGCCCCTTTTTCATGCAATAATGACAAGTTACATGGGGAAGGGTCTCATATGAGATTAATGCTTTAGCAAAGAAATTCTTGTGAGCATTTTGAGAATTTGAAGTAGAGGATGTGGACTTTACAAAGAAGTTTTTGTACTTCCTTTCCTTGAATGTGGGATTAAATCCCAAATCGACCTTATCAAAAACACAATTTTGTTTTCCCAAAAGCATATTCAAATTTTGTTCACCTTGGGTAAACTTGGCTAAAGTTTTTGTCAAATCATCTACTTCTTTTCTCAATTCAACCTTTTCTTTTTCAATAAATTCATTTGAAGGTTGATTGGTTGAAACAAGTTTTTCTTTTCTCAAAATTTCATTTTGAGATTTTAAATAATCGAATTGCTTTTTCAACTCCACATTCTCTTTTTCGTGCTCATTTGAAGATTGTGCTCTTGAAACATGTTTTTCATTTTCAATCTTCAAAGATTCATTTTGGGATATCAAAATATTTAACTCACTTGAATGTTTTGAAAAATTCTTTTTAAGAGTTATGTATTTATATCCCAAATTCTCTAACTTCTCATGTAACTCCTCAAAAGCACATGGAAGCTCATTATAGTTAGGAGATTCAACAAAAGAGGTAGGATTAGAGTTTACCAAACTCTGTTGTGCACCTACTTGGTCACATGAGTCATCATCGGATGAGTCGTCATCGTCCCAAGTGGCCCCTTTTTCCATTTTCTCATTCTTATCATCTTCATTTGCAAAAAGACACACTTTTTTCTCTTCACAAATTTGGTTAGTAATAGTAAAATGAAAATTTTCTAAACATAACCATATTTCATGTGCACTAGAGCATGAACGAATTCTATTATATGAACTATCATCTAAAGAAGTATATAGAATTTTCATGGCTCTAAGATTAAATAGAAAGTTATCTTGATCACTTTTATTCCATTCAATCTTTGGTTTAGGAGAAAAACCATTTTTAACAAAGTTCCAAAGATTTATGTCAAGTGATATAAAATAAATTTCTTTTCTCCTCTTCCAAGGATCATACTTATGATCTTTCAACAATGGAGAAGTACTAATTCAATAATCTTCTTGAACTTTTGTTTCCATAGAACTTGACTCAACATTTTGAAATTCAATAAAATCATTAGAGTCATTGAAAGAGCAAGAAGTAGAGGTTACCCCATTGTCAATTACCATGAGGCAAAGATTGACAATCTCATCTTCATTTGAGTTGTCGTCCGATGATTCACTCTCGGAGCAACTTTGAGTGGCTTTCATTGCCTTCTTCTTACGTTGTTCATTTTTAGGAGGCTTCTTTCACAATTTTTCTTTGTTTAGAAATTTTGCGAATTTTTGGGTGATCAAAGCCATTTCCTCATCCTCATCACTCTCATGATCTTTTCCGTTTTTCTTTGAGCTTGAGGATTTCAAAGCAATGTCTCCTCTTTTGATCTCCTTTTTCTTGTCTTCTTCGACAAGCACGGCTAACTCCATTTCATGGGTAATGAGAGATCCCATGAGTTGTTCAATTGACAAGTTTGTCAAATCTTTCGCTTCCCGGATAACCGTGACCTTTGGTTTCCATTTCTTTGGTAAAGCCCTAAGAAATTTTCTCAATAATTTCTTCATTAGCATAAACTTTACCAAGATTTTTCAAGCTATTGATGATAGTTGTAAAACGGATAGACATATCACCAATAGACTCAAAAGGCAACATTTTGAACATTTCATAAGATTGAACAAGCAAATTAATTTTTGACTTTTTGACTTGGCTTGTTCCCTCATGGGTCACTTCAAGTTTATCCCAAATTTCTTTTGCTGATTCGCAAGATAAAATTCTATTGTATTCATTTGGGTCTAAACCGCAATATAATAAATTCATTGCCATTGCATTCATTTTAATGAGTTTCTTATCGGCATCATTATACTCATCTTCCGTTTTTAAAATAGAAATACCATTTAAAATTTTTGTAGGAAGATGAGGGTCATTGACCACTATTTGCCATAAATCAAAATTTTGAGAAATTATATAGATTCTCATTCTATTTTTCCAATAAGCATAATTTGATCCATTAAAACACAGTGGTCTATTTGCCGATTGACCCTCACTATAAGACATGCGAGAAGTGTTGGTTTCTATTTGGATCTTAATTCAAAATTTTCATAAACTTTTGAAAATAGAAGAGCCAAAGCTCTGATACCAATTGTTGGCCCAAATATGGAAACCTTAGAGGGGGGGTGAATAAGGTTTTAGCAGAAATTAACCTTTTAAAAGCTTAATAGCAAATTAAACACAATCACAAGAAATTATGCAAAGAGATAAGAGAAGAGACACTTGCAAACTGAGTTTTCAAGTGGTTCGGCAATCTCACACTGCGGCCTACGTCCACCCCTCAAGAACACCTCTTGAGGATTCCTTTACTCCGATCTACTTCACGGGTATAGACCAAACCGTTACAAGAGCCTTCAATCTCTTCCAAAGAAGAACACCTCTTCTTTGCACACAAGAGTTACTAACCCTCACTCTTTACAATTGATTTGGGTACAAATGATAACTCTCTCTCTAGAGTGGATAATACAATGATAGCTCATACAATAACTTCTTAGTGAGTAGATAATACAAATAAAAAGCTTACTACAATTTGCTCTCTCAAGAATTACAATTAAAATCAAGAACAAATTGATTTTCACTCAAACTAGGGCTCAAACATGAATGATAATTAAACAAGATGTTTTAATGATTTTGTTAATGTTCCTCCTTGTTTGTGACCCTTAAAAACATCCCTATATATAGCTTTTGAAAGATTATAGCCGTTGGAAGTGATTGGGTACATTTAAGACAACATTTGGAGAGCTAGAAAACTAGCCGTTATGTGTTTCTGCACGTTTCAGTCGACTGGATCGAAGGTTCAGTCGACTGGAAAGTTTATGATAGAGAAGAGACATTCTGCTGTGTATTCCGGTCGACTAAATAGTGCTCCAGTCGACTGGACATCATTTCGGTCGATTGGACCATTAATTTTTCAGTCGACTGGATTCAACTTGTTGTTGGCAGACTAACACCTCTTCACTAAAACGGCCATAATACCCTCTACAAAATGAATTGTTGTGATCCGTTTGAAGATTCAAAAACTAGATTCAAATACCTTTCCAACCATATAAAACTTAACATCTAATTCCTTACTAATTGAATCAGGTTTGCCTTTAAAGTTGACCTATCTGCTCAAAGGTCTATGTTTTGACTTAGCCACTCGAAAACTTTTGTGAAATGAATTTAATTGAGTGGTCTAAGTATGTTTAGGTCCTTGAGAGTATTTTAAAGTGTAAGATCAAGGATCCTAGAGTCTAATTAAAAATTACTTGAGCTCCTATGAGTGTTTGATTAAAATGCTTACATGTAAATCCTAGTCTTCAACTAAGGATGAAAAAATCTTCAAATCTTCAAACTTAATCCTTGTTGAGCTCCATCACTCTTGGACTTCACCATATGCTATCTCATGATCTCATACAAAGTTAGAACATTTAAGTACATGAATTAAGAGGTTAGCATAACGAAAATGACATGATAATTGATTGAAATAGAACCAATAAAAGTATGCAATTATCACTAGATTTGTCATCATCAAAATAAACAAAAATAATGCCTTAAATAAATTCAAGCTAACAGAATTATAAAATCTGGTTTGCCAATTAGTTCTATTTCAGTCTTTGGAGTTTTAGAATCACTTATGTATTCCTAAGACTATTACGGGGAAGAAGATCCGTCATCAATATTGGTTTCGAGGGAAAGCAAAATAAAAAGTAAAAAAGAGCAAGAGATGATTTGAATCTAATAAGGCGCCTTGGATAGAATCAAACAACATAGAGATTAGAAGCAGGGGTGTTATTAATTGAGCCAAACTTCTTTGTTTTTAGCAAGCTATCACTAAAAAAACCAGCCCGAAAATTGTGACCAAAGCCTAGTACTACCACAAGAGTAAGAGCAATAATGGTATGAAGTTTGAGAGTAACTGTCATGTCATGCTTTGCTGCATTCGGAATAGGATTGCCTGCTCCCAACTCATTTGACACCCTTGTGTTCTACCATTTAGTTTCAATTTATTTAGGAACTGTTCGAGTGGATTAATACACTCATGACTTATACTTTTGGAGAGCATTTTTATCTGAAAATACAATTTTCTATATGAAAATTGTGCTTATTGGAAAAGAGATTCTTTCAATCACAAATTTCGGAATTTCAAGGACAAGATTTTGGTACATGGTGTGTTTTTCATAGACTTAATTGGTCCAAATATGCATATGTTGCCTACATCGAATACCAGTTATGTCTTGGAATATTAGTCTATATGTATCCAAGGAAAAGTACTGAAATGCTATCTTTTCCAGGGGAAATTTTTTTTAAAAAAATCGCAACGGTAATATAATAAGAAATGTGGGTAAATCTGTGATTTATCAAAATGGATTCATTCAAGCGGATGCGTTTTGCTTTAAAATATTGTACAAAATATGGGAGAATTTTATGACGGGACGATAGTGGTTTTGTCATATCATACGACCTAAAATGGGTACAGTAATTGCTTGTGATATTTTGAAACCAGTGTGCAATGTTTTGGGACCTAATTATGGGTATAATGTTTTGAGATCTTTGTACAATATTTTGAGACTTGGCTGCAATCTTCTAGAATCTATATCACTAAAGTCGTACATAGTGGTTTGGGTACGATGTTTTGAGACCTGGGTGCAATATTTTTGGACCTAGCTAGGTAAAATGTTTGGGACTCAACCATCCAGTTAAGTCATGTGATACTACCACACTCCTTAAATTTGAATAAGACTACTCAAATTAAAGTACAAAGACAGATCGAGATGCAATTAGTATTAGAAACAATTAAGGGTTAATTGCACTTTGCACCCCTGAAGTTTGGGAAATTTTTGCACTTTGCGCCCTAAACTTTTAAATTTGGCACTTTGATCCCTAAAGTTTGGGATGAGTTGCATTTTAGTCCCTCCAAGACTTTTTGCGACGAAATTTGATTTCGTTACTAAAGGGCTATCTGGGCTTATTTGCCACATTTGTGAAACTTTAGGGACCAAAGTGCCAACTTTAAAACTTTAGGGTGCAAACTGCAAAACCACCCAAACTTTAGGGGTGTAAATTACAATCAAGCCAACAATTAATAATGGATTAGTCTAACCGTGCGACAGCGCTGAGTCATCAGGAAACCATATAGGTAATAGCTTGTCACTTAATATGTTAAAACAGGGGCGACCACAACTAACTATTGTGAAAAAGGTCTAGAGAAAATCTAAATCACACAAGAATGGAGGGCGAAGAAACCTTTACCTCATTGCAATTGTGAAGTATTTGATCTTTAATTAGATACACTATGGCATCAATCTAGCTAATAACACAAGGATTTCAAAAGTCCAATCCTCCAAACTGACCAAGAAAGTAATAAAGAAAGAATTAGAAAATAAAAAAATTATTTTGTTTGGGTATATTTGAATTTAGATCCAAGTTAATTCACTCA
Organism: Hydrangea macrophylla; assembly: GCA_033977485.1. Classification (NCBI taxonomy): domain Eukaryota; kingdom Viridiplantae; phylum Streptophyta; class Magnoliopsida; order Cornales; family Hydrangeaceae; genus Hydrangea; species Hydrangea macrophylla. The sequence goes on from CM066990.1 coordinate 41,640,227, forward strand.
GTCCAAATTTCTTATAACAAGGACATTATAAATTTGATACTAAATAGCCCTAAACAAACATAATGGTCTGTTGTCCTCTATTTAGTTTCCTCTCTCAGTTTGGGAAAATCATGCACTTCTTTTTGAAGCACGAAAAAAAACACGTATCCAACAAACTCATTCCAACACACATTCCCAAAAGTGCCTAATGATGAAGTGTTTGACTTAATTTTGAATAACCATTAATTATGGGACTGCGAAATTGATAAGGAGGGTTTAAAATTAAATCTACTATTATAAGGTCCAATATATCAATTCGATTTACAGAGATATGATTGGAATAATTATGAAAGGTTTAGATAATGGGTCAAAGAGAATCCTAATTCCATTAAATGTTTGCTTTGATGGGTGAGCAGAATTAGAGGCCAATTATGAGATTATTAGGTCCTCTCTCTCCCTTTAAATATAATGATAACCTTTCCATCAGTAATCAGTTTTTATGTAATACGAATTTAGAGGGCAAGAGGGAGAAACCTAGTTCTCCAATACTAACAGATTTTAGGGTTCGAAATCTTAAAAAGGGATCTGCCATCAGACTGATTTCTGGAGCCATTAGTCTGATTTCTGGAGACATCATCCTAACTTCAAGAGCCATCAGTCTGATTTTGAGAGTCAAGTAAAGAAGTAATATGGATCATAGAATGCTCTCTTATTATCCTTTAGATTAGGTGGAATTAATCGTGGACATACATGAGAATAAAAATCCTGAAGAACAACGCATGACTAGTTTATGTTTTAATCCTAGATTATTACTTCATGCTTTAATAGTTTGTGATTATTCTTGATTATGATTACATATGGTATTAGATCCTTAGTTTTGATCTCACGATCTTTCGTTTATATTCTACCATAAAAGAGAATTGTGAGATTTGCCGGTGTTTGGTAATAATATAAACACCATAACTATCTCCAAAAAATTTCTTTTTATGTTCAGCGAATTGAAGAACGACTCTGGAGTTATTCTTTACGTTGATAAACTGTTAAACCAATTTGGAAAAAATTTTATTTTTCAGAATTACTATCTTACTGTGTCCATTTGTCTATAATACCATTAATGGGTATTCGGATGCTGATTGAACATGATTGATTTTGTTTTAGTATGATTGAATGTATACTAGAAGTATTAAGACTTACTTATGGTAGCATTTACATTATGTTAAATTAGGTGTTCACCAAAGTGCCCTGATCTAAAAACAGAAAATACTACATTATTGTGAAAATATTCAATTACTATATTTTGGTTACCCAAAGGTCCAAATATGGTTTTGAGTATTTGGATTGTGAATGTTTTTACTATATTGATTAATTTGCCACTGTGATTTGGTTGCCCAAAGGTCCAGTCACAATGGTTAAAATAATATTAAAAAGGCGACATGTTGTTGTTTGAGAATGATATAGGTTGCCCAAAGGTCCATATCTCTCCTTCATTGATAAGCACATTGCCCATTTATGTTTCATGAAAAACATTAAACAATCCATGAAACTATCCCTTGAAATTATCAATTATGTGTTGCTATATTTGATATGTGGGCATATTTTATTGTTGCAGCAGCCCCTGTTAGCCTTTTTAATGCAGCTTTGTCCACTCGAAAATTTGATGGAACAAATTTTAATGATTAGAGTGAACACATTTAGTTCACCCTGGGGGTTCTTGACCTGGACATATTATTTCTTGCTGAAAAGCCTGCTGCCATTATAGATACGAGCAGTGAAGCTGAAGGGGATGTGTTTGTAGCATGGGAAAGATCCAACAGGCTGAGCCTAATGTATTTGAAACTTATTGTCATCCCCTCCATTAAAAATTCCTTACCCAAAACTGAAAGTGCTCTGGAGTTTCTGAATAATGTCAAGTAGAGATTCCAGTAGGCTGATACGTCCCTAGCAGGGACACTGATGGAAAAACTTACCAGAATGATTTTTGATGGAGTCCGTACAATGAACGAGCACATTCTGGAGATGACCAACCTTGTTTCCAAATTAAGGGCTTTAAAGATGCAACTGGATGATGTATTTATTGTCCAATTCATTCTCAATTCTCTCCCAGATCAGTATGCATCATTCGTTGTAAATTACAACACTATAAAAGATAAGTGGAGTATAAACGAGGTGATATCCAAACTGATCTAGGAAGAAGAATGTTGAAAGTAGCAAAGGGGTCAAGTGGCTCATCTTGCCGTGCAGAACAATTCTAGGATGATGAACTCATCCAAGAAAGCAACTAGGAAAGGCATAAAGTAGGGCCGATCCAATGAGTCTGAACCAGCACCAAAGAAGATTGAAAAGAGGAATGTAAGTGTCACTTTTATAAAAAGAGTGGACACTTCCAGAAGGATTGCCTGAAAAGGTGAGCTTGGTTCGCAAAGAATGGTAAGCCTTTGGCTTTAGCATGTTTCGAATCAAACTTAGCTAATGTTCCTTCAAATTCTTGGATTTTATTCTGATTGAAGCACTCATGTTTCCAATACCTTGTAGGGATACCTTTCGACCCGAACCATAAGACAAATGAAGCATTTTTATACATGGGGAATCAAAGGAAAGCTAAAGATGAAGCTGTCGGCACTTTTAGAATAATTTTGGATTTTGGTTTTGTTTTGGATATAAAAGACACTTTTCATGTTCCTAGTATTTCTAAAAATTTGGTTTCCTTATCAAAACTTGATGTTGATGGCTTTTCTTTCAAATTTAAGAATAAAGGTTTTAAATCATTTAAATATCTTAATTACTGTGGTTCTGGTCTTATGATTGATGGTTGTATCGAATTAATTTAGATAATAATTTTGAACAAACATTACTCACCCTGCAACCTAACGATGGAGCTAAACGTGCTTTAATGGATGATATTTCGTCCTTCTTATGGCATAAAAGATTAGGACACATATCCAGGGATAGAGTTTAATAACTCGTAAAAGCAGGAAGCCTCCCTGACCTGGGTTTTAGTGATTTTGGTGTATGTGTGGACTGCATTAAGGGAAAGCAGTCAAACATACAAAGAAAGGAACCACGAGAAGTAATAAACTCCTGGAAATAATGCACACAGACATATGCGGTCCTTTTGATGCTCCATCCTTCGGCGGAGAAAAATATTTCATCACCTTTTTAGATGACTTTTCACATTTTTGTTACCTTTATCCCTTGCACGATAAATCTCAATCAGTTAATCTTGTTGAGATTTATATAAAAGAAGTTAAAAGACAATGAAGAAAAAAGGTAAAATCATTAGTTTTGATAGAGGTGGTGAATTTTATGGTAAATATGATGAAGCAGGGCAACACCCTTGCCCATTTGCTAAACTCCCAAAAAATTTAGTTATAGTTGCACAATACACAATGTTGGGTACACCCCAACAGAATGGTGTGGCTAAAAGGTGCAACCGTACACTTATGGATATGGTTAGAAGTATGATAAGCAATACTAATTTGCCTCTATCTCTGTGGATGTATGCTCTCAAAACCTCTGTGTATATATTAAATAGAGTTCCTAGTAAGTCAGTTCCAAAGACTCCTTTTGAACTCTGGACAAGAAAAAAACCTAGTATTAGACATCTGCATGTTTGGTGTTGTCAAGTGGAAGCTAGAATTTATAATCCACAAGAAAAGAAAGTGGATCCCAAGACTATTAGTGGTTTTTTCATTGGGTATCCAGAACACTCAAAGGGACAGGTTTTACTTTCCTAGCCATAACATAAGAATAGTTGAAACCGGTACTGCTAAATTCATTAAGAATGGTGAAGTTAGTGGGAGTGATCAAATTAGGGAAGTGGTTATTCAAGAAGTCTGGGTACAAATTCCCTTACCTCGAATTCAGAATGATGTTGTTCCGAATGATGTTGCCCATGGCAACAACAATGAACAAATGAATAATCAAAAACCCATCAATGAACCCCCTAATGAGACTGTCACCATTGAACCTATTGTAGAGGCACTACCGAAAATAGCATTAAGAAGGTCTATGAGACCTAGAAGGCCAGCTATCTCGGATGATTACGTGGTGAATTTACAAGAGGTTGAATTTAACATAGAGGATATACATTTATAGTGATAATTCTAATAAATGGATTGCTGCCATGAAAGATGAATTATAATATATGGGTGATAATGATGTTTGGGAGTTGCTTGATTTGCCTCAAGGATGTAAAAGAATCAGGTGTAAATGGGTCAATAAGACCAAACGCGATTCAAAGGGCAACATTGAACAACATAAAGCCAGACCAGTAGTCAAAGGTTTTAATCAGAAAGAGGACATTGATTATAATGAAACATTCTCTCCTGTTTCTAAGAAGGATTCATTAGGAATTATTTTGGCATTGGTAGCTCACTATGATTTAGAGCTTCACCAAATGGATGTCAAAATGACTTTTTTGAATGGGAGTTTAGATGAAGAAGTCTACATTGTACATGGCACAGCTAGAAGGATTCATTATAAAGGGCAAAGAGGACATGGCATGTTTGTTAAAAAAAATCAATATATGGGCTTAAGCAAGCTTCTCAGCAATGGTACCTTAAGTTTCATAATACCATTACCACCTTCAGATTTAAGGAAAACATCGTGGATCGATGTATATATCTGAAGATCAGTGGAAGTAAGTTTGCATTTTTAGTTCTATATGTTGATGACTTATTAATAGCCAGCAGTGATCTTGGTTTGTTACAAGAAACCAATAATTTTCTTTCTGAAAACTTTGAAATGAAAGATATGGGAGAGGCATCCTACGTGATCGGGATAGAGATATTCTGGGATAGATCACGTAAATGGTTGGGATTGTCTCAGAAATCTTACATTAACAAAGTTTTAGAAAGGTTTCACATGAATGATTGTGGCTCTGTTCTTCTTCCAATTCAGAAGGGAGATAAATTCAGCTTAAGTCAATGTCCCAAGAATGAAATAGAACAAAAACAAATGAAAGACTACCCTTATGCTTCTATTGTGGGAAGTTTAATGTATTCTCAGGTTTGCACCAGACCTGACATAAGTTTTGCGGTTGGAATGCTTGGGAGATACCAAACTAATCCGAAGCTAGATCATTGGGAAGCTGCAAAGAAAGTGTTAAGGTACTTGTAAGGGACTAAGGATCATATGCTCACATTTAAGATGACTGATCACCTTGAAGTGGTTGGTTATTCAGACTCAGATTTTGGAGGATGCCTAGATTGTAGAAAGAGCACTAGCGGTTATGTGTTCCTTCTTGGAGGAAGGGTGGTTTTGTGGGAGCGTGCTAAGCAGACTGTCATAGTATCATCCACCATGGAGGCTGAATTCATGGCATACTTTGAAGCTACGAATCATGTCTTATGGCTGTGAAATTTTATATCATGACTTAGTATTATGGGCATTGTTGCTAAGCCACTGACAATTTATTGTGATAATGTTGCAGCAATCTTCTTTTTGAAGAATGATAAATACACTAAAGCTGCTAAGCACATAGAGATGAAGTATCTAAATTGAAAGAAGAAGTTCAAGAAAAGACATTGTTTATTAAACACATTAGTACAAGTGTGAATGTAGCAGATCCACTTAATAAAGCATTAGCATTAAAGACCTTTTTACAACATGTTGAAGGGATGGGTTTTGAGCATAGTGTTTAGAATGTGATAGTGGATTGCTAGTGCTTATTATGCAAAGACACTATGATATGATATCAATAAAGGTATTTTCTGAACACTTTTGTATTTTGTCAAGATTGAATACATGAATGTTATTAATGGTGAATTTGACAAGATGGTCTTTTTACAAGAAATTATTGGACCATTATAGATGACCCAACTTATAGGCCTAGTTAAATAAATCATTCATGTTGTGGTACATAGAAGGGAACATATTCTTGAATTAGTCTACAGCCGTCATGACTCGCATTAGTGCTTTGTTCGATTAAGGTATTAAGAAGCATGATGAATAATTATTCTGATGTATGTACCGGTCTTATGTTACTCAATCAATCATTAGATTGTTATTCGGACCAAGTGGGAGAATGTTACACTTAATTTTGAATTACCATTAATTATGGGACTGCGAAATTGATAAGGAAGGTTTAAATTAAATCTACTATTATATGGTCAAATAAATCAATCTGATTTATATAGATATGATTGGGATAATTATGGAAGGTTTAGATAATGGGTCAAAGAGAATCCTAATTCCTCACATGTCTGCTTTGATGGGTGAGCAGAATTAGAGGCTAATTAGTAGACTATTACGTCCTCTCTCTCTCCCTTTAAATATAGTGATAAACTCTCCATCAGTAATCACTTTTTATGCAACACTCAGTGGGCAAGAGGGAGAATCCTAGTTCTCTAATACTAACATATTTTAGGGTTCGAAATCTTAAGAAGGGATGTGCCATTAGTTTAATTTCTGGAGCCATTAGTATGATTTCTGGAGACATCATCCTGGCTTCAAGAGCCATCAGTCTGATTTCGAGAGTCCAGTACAGAATTACTATGGATCACGGTATGCTCTCTTATTATCCTTTAGATTAGGAGGACTTAATCATGGACATATACGAAACTAAAGATCCTGAAGAACAACGCATGACTAGTTTATGTTTTAATCCTAGATTAGTTATTCATGCTTTAATAGTTTATGATTGTTCTTGATTATGATTACATCAATATGTAGGTGGTATGTAAAGACTATAATAAGATAGAGTAATGCAATGCTAACTTAATTTTGAATTTTTTATTCTTCTCAAATATATATATGGCAGTGGATTGATTAAATTTTGAACAAAGGATGTTAAAGGGGTCCCATCATTATTGAAGGCGGTCTCACTGGCTCATCTATTTGAGAAACACTAATGACACAAAATTTGAGAAGCATACTTGCTGAGATAACTGTGTGGTCGCGCACAAGACAATGATAGTTGCATTGGAGTGAGTCCAACGTGACAAACTGTAGGATAACTAAAAAAGGTTGTGCAATGTTGTTATGAGAAGCTTCTCATAAACACAAGCACTCTACAATCATTGGATTGTCCAAACTTGATCGAGATTGTGAATAAATGATTATTTAATAATTTTTTTACTTATTATCTCGAGACTAAATCTTCATCAAATGGTTATAAAATACATGTATATGTGAGAAGTATTTCATAATAGCATTGTGCAAAATTTTGTCTCTATGATCAATCCCAATTCCCAAGTCAACCATTATCAAAAAGGGCCAATTAGCATTTACAAATAGAGCCATCGGTTATTTTGCATGAAGCTCATTGTTAGCCCAACGCCAACCCCTAGCCCACTTAAAACTCCTCTACTGATTGGTTAAGTTTCATCAATTGTGTCCAGTTGTGATATTATTTGTCCAACTACTTGAGGTATGTCCTTGTCATGCCCCGGAGAAGCAAAAATAGAGAAAACAAGTTCCTTTTTGGTCCCATAGGTAGTGGCTGGTGAATAACCGCATTGTCATCTATACCAACCAACAAATAAAACGATAGGTAGGATGTTATTCATAAAACATATCTTATTAACAAAATCAAAGGCTACAATGGAAATACAAAGGTTTGAAAGCAACATATGCCCAAGTACTAATTATAAAAGTCTACTAAAACAATTACAACAGCTGGCTTAGAGTCTGAAGTCTACAACAATAATAACAGAAGTACAACAGATATACAAACTAACTAATACAAAGCAGCACGCCTTCATCTTCAAGCCTTTAGCTCCAAACCCGACAGAACATCAATCTCCGTCCTCAAGACCTGCCAAGCTCTAGACATTGGAATGTCCAGGGCACAAACACCATCAGCTTTGAATACAAAGCTGAGTGAGTGCACTAAACAACACTCCTCACCGTTACTGTTCAGCATCTTAAAATGCGGTTAATCTCTTAACAATGACGTCACTCACGGATATAGCAGAGGTCTTATGAAACTATACATGAATTCCATGATAGTAGAAAACATATTAAATGAAATCAATAATAAAGATCATGGTATAAATATCTCATCACGTATTGACCAAATCCATGCATGAACCCATGCAACCACCCATGCAACTACCTTTACGTTGGGACACTGAATCCATGTCTGAACACTAATCTCATCATATCCGTACTCATATTCATACCTCTATCCATCTCAGTATCTATACATCAATACCATATTACAAATCTGTATTCATTCGTCGATACCATATTCTCAAATCTGTATCCATACATCGATACAATAATGCCAATCTAAATCACCCGACTAGGCAGTAGGTCCCAAAATCCCTTGATAGGGTTACCGGTCGTCTACACAGTACCACCTATCTGTAAATGATAGAACGACACATTGGACGTCTTCAACGATGTGTATACCCTCATTGGTCGTCTACACAACTGAGAATACATTAGAGCACTAGCAGGACATAATCGTCAATGGTACACTACACATCTTCAACAGTGTATACGCATCACTGGACATCTTCAACAGTGAGAGGCGCACTAGGAACTCTAACCATCCCACTTGCACCCGACTAGTCAGTCGTTAATTCCTCGGATACCAAGTACACATATCTCATATTCCACATGAGCCACCGTTCTCATTTCTCATTGTATTCCCTTATCTCTTCACATCACTATCCCATGCATGCTGACCACATGTCGTGAAATGCATTACTCTAGATACAAGAATTACCACATGCTCTGTATTCATCATATCTATTCATTACTGATTATTAACATGCAATTGTGTTCCGTTCTACTATTCAGTTCGGCAATATTGTCATGTAACAATTAAACAGTTCATCTCATATCAACAGTTAACACAGAATAATTCATCTTGTAATATTAACGATCACTACATATAAGTCTAGTCATGACATAACACATATATATCTTATCTACATATCGTAATAACACATATGGTACAACTATTAACAAGTCTGATATATCATAAGCATAAAATAATATACAAATGACATTCTGCTCATATCCAATCAATTGACCAAAAATGGCAATCGATCGAAAACAATGCCAATCGATTGGGATAAAAATAATGTCAATCGATTGCTACTCATGGCAATCGATTGGGTTCAGACTAATGGCAATCGATTGGTAATTATTCCAATCGATTGGGAAAAATGGCAATCGATTGGGATTCATGGCAATCGATTGGGAAATTATGGCAATCGATTGAGAAATTATACAATCGATTGGATCCAATGGCAATCGATTGGACTCTGTCTTCTTTATCAGAAACTGCTGGTTTTATATATAAAACGTTGGGGTTCTTTCCTCTTCCATGCACGTTATTAACATACATAACACACCCCAAAAACAATCCCTTGAGTGAGTTAATGAAACTCACCTCTCTCCGGCGTTCCGGTGACGGCGTCCCGAGCTCCATGGCGGCGGCTATGGTGAGTTCTCTCTCCTCTCCTTCTTCTCTCTCTGTCTGTCTCTTCTCTCTGGTCTCCTCTCCTCTTCCTTCTTCTTCTTCTCTTCTTCTTCTCCTCTCTCTCTAACCCGAGAGTGTGTATGTATATATATAATATATGTGTGTATATATATATATGAGAGTATATCACTACAACAAATCTGCTTTTTTATCGCGCGCAGCTGCGTGGCTACTAGTCGTTGACTGCGTCGCTAAAGGTATTGGTGATGCTGTCCGCGAGTCGCACAAGCGTAATGGAAAATGACGTAACGAATTATATTACGCGACGCAATCAATGGCGATGGTAATAATATTTTTATTAGCGATGCTCAAACGCGTGGCAAATAATCTGCACGCGCGTTGCTAATAAGTTTCTAACTTATCAAAAATGACTGCGTCGCTAAAAGTAGTTATTATTAGCGACGCATTTATATGTTTCTAATAGTGAGTGTAATTATCAGCCATGCTGTATTGCGTGGCTAATAACTATGTAATTTCCACGCAACAAAGCGTGGCAAATAATATATTTATTAATTCGGTAATTATCAGCAACGCTCATATGTGTTGCTAATAAGGTAGTATTTGCCACGCTACATGGCATGGCAAATAATCATTTAGCATTTTGAATGAATATCTGCCACACCAATGTGCGTCGTAAATGATATTACCAGATTTGAAATATTATTTTCGTTTTTTTTAATATTTTTTTATTTGAACCAATTAACCTGCTAAAACTTCAATTCAAAAACCAACAATGATTCTAATCTTCATACATTCATTCCAATAATTTGTCAATAACTAAGCCAAGTCGCAAATTTAAAAAGATAGTTATTACAAACCACAATATCAAAAGATGTTCAAATTCACTAGTACAAAAGTATCATAAATATGTCTAAGGAAAAAAAATAGAATAAAGTTCGAGAATAAGATCATCCAATACAGGTAGTAGAGCCTCCCAATCTGAAAATAGGGAAAAAAAAAACATTAGTCGCAAATTTTTAATAACAATCGAACTTAAAAATAAGACAATAAAAAATAATTTGCGTAACTTGCAAAATGTGTGTAGGAATTGTGTGTCGTTTGTTCCCGCAAGTCTAGTTAGTCGTGTGTGAGATGTGGGTTCCAGTCTCGTGCCTCTCTGAGTGCCAGAACTCATTTCGACCACCCAAAACCTCAAGTCTCTCTCCCTATCTCTCTCCCCATCAGTCTCTCTCTCTCTCTCAATCTCTCTCTCTCTCTCTCTCTCTCTCTCTCTCTCTTTAACGGCCACTACTACCACCACAATATACCACCCTCACTCACCACCAAAATAGCCCACCACAAACAGCCTCCCTCAATCCTCTCAAAGAAAAAAATCAAAAAGAAAAGAACAAAAGGAAAAAAAAAAACTCCCACATCTCTCACCCCTCTCCTTAATCTCTCTCCCTCTCTCCCAAATCTCTCCCTCGCTTCTCCCTCTCGAACAGCCAAATACCTCCCTAATCCCCCCCCCCCCTCTCCCCTCCCCTCCCCTCCCCTCCCCTCCCCTCCCCTCTCCTCCCTTGCCCAGACCAAAAGAAATAAAAGCCCAGGCAGCCAGCACGCGCCCAACACATAGAGTGAGCACCTCCCCTATGCACACTGGTTTTTAGACCTTTTGTACGTGCTTTTTTATGTGCAAATATGATAAAACATAATTACATGACTAACTGTGCATTAAAAGCACGGGCCATAGTTCCCGAAATAACCCCAGGACATGCTATGGCACGTAACCCAGTCCACGCAGCACGCGGGCAACACGTGCATAGCACGCGCATATGAGACCCTCTCCCGTGCACGCTGATTTTCAAAACTTTGGCACGTGATTTTTTCCGGGCATATGGTTTAAAATGCATTAACATGGTTGTGTTTGGTTTTCATGGTGTGTGCATATGATTAGCACACTGTTTGGTGTACATTTTTGTATATCAATTATAAGTGTGATTGTAATAGAAACCTATCGCGTATTACAAACCGTGCGTAGGAATTGCATGTCATTTGTTCCCGCAAGTCTAGTTGATCGTGTGTGAGGTATGAGTTCCGGTCTCGTGCCTCTCCGAGTGCAGGAACCTGTTTCGACCACCAAAACCTCAAAACTTAATTATAAAATGCCTAAGGATATAATTTTGCATATTATCGCGTAACTTGCAAACTGTGTGTAGGAATTGCGTGCCGTTTCTTCTCGCAAGTCTAGTTGGTTGTGTGTGAGGTGTGAGTTTCAGTCTCATGCCTTTTTGAGTGTCGAAACTCATTTCGACCCCCCAAAACCTCAAACTTAGTTATAAAAGCCTAAGGAGATGATTTTGCGTATTATCGCGTAACTTGCAAACCGTGTGTAGGAATTGTGCGTCGTTTATTCCCACAAGTCTAGTTGGTCGTGTGTGAGGTGTGGGTTCCAGTCTCGTGCTTTTCTGAGTGCTGGAACTAGTTTCGACCCCCCAAAACCTCAAAACTTAGTTATAAAGGCCTAAGGAGATGATTTTGCGTATTATCGCGTAACTTGCAAACCGGATGTAGGAATTGCATGCCGTTTATTCCCACAAGTCTAGTTAGTCGTGTGTGAGGTGTGGATTCTGGCCTCGCGCTTTTCTGAGTGCCGAAATTCGTTTCAACCCCCCAAAACCTCAAAACTTAGTTATAAAAGCCTAAGGAGATGATTTTGCATATTATCGCGTAACTTGGAAACCTTGTGTAGGAATTACATGCCGTTTATTCCCGTAAGTCTAGTTGGTCATGTGTGAGGTGTAGGTTCCGGTCTTGTGCTTTTCTGAGTGCCGAAACTCGTTTCGACCACCCAAAACCTCAAACTTAGTTATCAAAGCCTAAGGAGAAGATTTTGCGTATTATCGCGTAACTTGCAAACCGTTTGTAGGAATTGTGTGCTGTTTATTCCCACAAGTGTAGCTGGTCGTGTGTGAGGTGTGGGTTTCGGTCTCATGCTTTTTCGAGTACCGAAATTCGTTTCGACCACCCAAAACCTCAAGTCTCTCTTCTTATCTCTCTCCCCATCAATCTCTCTCTCTCACGGCCACTACTACCACCACAATACACCACCCTTACCACCAAAAAAGCCCACCACAAATAGCCCCCCTTAATCCTCTCAAAGAAAAAAATCAAAAGAAAACAAAAAAAAAAAAAAAAAAGAAAAGAAAACTTCCACATCGAAAAACTAACACAATAAAACTAACTATTTGAAACATAACTTACCATCTCATACTGCTGATGATCAACCCATCAAGTCCAAGCGAGCATCAAATGCGTCCATCTGCTCCTCCATTGTCAAGAGTTTTTCTTTCATCGCTTCAGCCTCTTTTTTGGCCTGTTCAGCTTCTTTTTTGGCCTATTTAGCCTCTTTGATCGCCTGTTCAGCCCTCTCATTTGCCACTTGCATTTGCACATCACATGTAATGTGTGAAGCGGACTTAGACAATGAAGCGACCACCCCATGTCCGAGGCCCATAGCATATCCGGGCCTGTACCCCGATACTTTATCAAATATTTCCTTATCAGTCAGTGGGGTTAACCCATCTGGGGTGGGTTGAGACTTCATTTGTACCATGCGGTCCTACAATATTCAAGTAACTAGTATTAATACAATTGTTTCAAAATGGAATGTATAATTGTAACAAATTACAAATTAACACTTACATAATTATCATGTGAATGCTCACTACCCCAACGACCGATTTTTGGGTTGTAATGCGTTTTGTAATATAGGTCTATGGGGCTCACATCTGTAACCGTCACTGTACCTGAGTCTTGGCTTTGCGACTGTCGATCCTTTACCTGTGTATTGAACGTATGATGTTATTTTAATAGTCAAATATTTATCAGAATGATGTTAACCTCATATCTGTATTGAACTCTGCAACAATTACCATATTGTAACGATGTTCAGCAAATGACATAGATCCGTCGGTGTGACGTGCCTTCTGCATCGATCGATAGGTAACATTTTGCTGGCTAACGATCTGTAGTTATAAATAGTTAACACGTTAGGTCACATGGCCTTAGTAGTACTATTAAACAAGAAAGAATTCAAATTATAGTATATCACCTAGAACTGTTCACTCGAATACCGTTCGCAGCAAACATTCCAATCATCTAGTGACACGTCGGGCGGGGGGTTATGGGGGGATTCTCGCTCTTTAGGAAATACTTGTGAAGCTCGTGCCTGTATGTCCTTAAACGTTGGCTCAAATATTTATTGACGGCATCCAAGGTATGGGTATCATCAAGGTTAATATCAAATGATTGCTACACAGTCATTAACAAGAAACATATTAGTCACATCAATTGAATCTAGTAGAATTAACGCTAACTAAGTGAAACATATAACACTATTACCTTGATTCGTGCATACCATTGAAGTTTCATCAAACTTGTGATATCCTTCCAACCAGCAACAGCCGCTGTAGCATGCATCCGAGCAATAATGCCCAATTCAGCCTTGAAAAGATCACTATGCCCAACTTCACATTCTTTGACCTCCCTCGACCTCGCCGAGTACCTGTCGACGCTGTTGAAAGATGTTTTAATAAAAATTTGATGTAGTAAAACAAAAGTTGCATTATTTTTCCTCAAATACAATAATAAGATCGTACCAACGCTGCTCGAGGGAGTCGGTATAGTGTTGAGAGTCGGTGTGGAAAGAATCGGCTCAGAGTGGGGCCTAGCATGCATCCATGTGTGGCCTCGTCCAGGAGCCATATCTACAAAATGAACACATGCAATAGCAATAATAGCAACATATATATAAAACAATATCTGGCAATGGTTCTCATAAATTAATAAAACATACACATTCTATAAAGACTCAATACCACTAATGTCTGAATAACATAAAAGTACATTATCAATCATCTAAATCAGTATCTTCATCAGTTAGGATTAATTCATCAACATCATCACAATACTCCATTAATGTTTCATCTTCAGCGTCACTTTCATCATCATTATTGAAATATGGATCTAATTGCACTTGAGGGATGACAACACTAACATCAACATGATCTTGTTCTGCACCTGACCTATTCAAAGCCAATGTTACATCTTCTTGGCCACCAGGCTGGACAACACCGTGATTAACCAATTGGTACTCTTCTTGGAAGGCCACTTCTGTCATGTCTACATCTTCATCTATCATTGTCACTTCAGGAACATCATATAAATTTCGTGGCTTTATTTTCTATACTACATGCCAACAACCTTTGTATTTTGTATCTTTAATTGAGATGCTAGTACGTAAGAATCATCCTTATAACGCGTTCGTGATGCATTAATACTTGTGAAGTGTGCATCGGTGTGTATTCCAGTTCTATTGTTACCGACATCCCACCAATCACACTTGAACAATAGTACGAAGTTTTGAAAACAATAATCCAACTCTATAATATCTTTGATAATCCCATGTAACTCTAACTCTTGATTTCCCCCGTACACCCCTTCAACCACAACACCGCTATTTTGCATTTGCCGGTGTATTTCACGTTCCTTGGTGTGAAATCGAACGCCATCAATAATGCATCTAGTGTATCGCTTGACTCATTTATCAGGCTCACATGCTAAGGTATATACTCCGTTAGTAACTTCAGGCGAGTTCTGTTCTCGTAATAGTTTAATCTATTATCATGACACTTATTAAAATTTAATATAAGTTATGTGGAAAATTCATTTATTCATTTAGTCTTGACACTTACACGATCTCCGAACCATTTAGCAAACTGTTGTTGTTGTGCTTTATCTATATCGATCACGTTTTGGCGCTTCAATTCAGCCTTATGTTCCCCGTATTAGCAATTAACGTGATGATTTAAAAGTTAATCACATAAGTAACACACTTCAACACATCTATCGTCAACTTACTCAAAATAACTCAGTGTCTCATCACAATTATTCAGCACAGTGTAATGAGCTTTTCCCCATTCAAGTTTGGGGCAGAATTCGTAGGTTGAGGCACCTATTGTCTGCCGAGTCTCCTTGAAAATGGCAAGGTCTTTTTCAACATGAGCATTGTCTCTACCGTAGTTTCATTCTTTTTGATTGATTTCTTCGAGGTACATGGACATAAATGTGACGCATTCGTAATCAATGTATGCCTCGGCAATTGAACCTTCAGGTCGTGCCTTATTGCGCACAAATTTCCTTAGGGTGCCCAAAAACCTATAAGATAACCTTTCATAGTTATAATTCATCAGGGTGTACTTGCACACATAAATGATGAGAAAAGGAAGTATGTAGAGAAGTACCGTTCGCTAGGATACATCCATCGATAGTGGACAGGTCCACCAATCATAGCCTCGACAGGTAAGTGGGCTGCTAAGTGAACCATAACATCAAAGAAAGATGGTGGAAATATTCGTTCCAACTTACAAAGGAGTATGGCAATGTCATTTTCTAGGCTCTCTAGTACTTGTAGTTTCAACTTCTTGGCACATAATTCTCTAAAAAATAATTCTAGCTCAATTAATGTGGTGGATACAAATTCATCAAGATAGCCTCGGATTACAACCGGAAGAAGCCGTTGCAAAAGCACGTGGTTGTCATGGCTCTTCAAACCGGTTATTTTTCCATCTTTAACATTAACACACCGAGATATATTTGATGCATATCCATCTGGAAACTTCACTGATTTAAACCACTCGCACCACTTCTTTTTCTCATCAGTTGATAACGTATAGCATGCCGGTGGCACAGTAAATTTATCTCCATTTCAAACCAAGTGCAACTCTTTTCTCATACCAAGTAACTCTAGGTCCATTCGGGCTTTAGCTCTATCCTTTGTTTTCCCTTCTATATTCATTAAAGTGCCAAGAATATTATCACAGATATTCTTCTCGATGTGCATTACATCCAAATTGTGCCGCAACATAAGCGTCTTCCAATGTGGTAATTCAAAGAAAATACTAAGCTTTATCCAATTCAACTCTATCGGAGTACGCTTTCTCTTCTTAGTACCCGGTACCTTTCCAAACTTTCTAGGCTCGATGTGTTCTAGTTGATTCAAAACATCATCTCCAGACAATAACTTAGGGGTGAATTTGTGTTCAGGCTTGCCATCAAACAAATCCTTTTGGCAAATTCGCCACCTGTGGTTCCGTGGTAGGAAACAACGATGGCCCATGTAGCATCTCTTCCTTCCATGGTACAATGATTGCGAAGATGTATTCTTGTTGCAAACTGGACATGCCATGATCCCATGAGTGCTCTAGCCAGACAAGTTTCCATAGGCTGGAAAATCATTTATCGTCCACAATAACGATGCATGCATTCGAAACGTCTCTTTCCTAGATACATCATATGTCTCTACACTGACTTTCCATAATTCCTTCAACTCATCTATCAAAGGCTGCAAGTAAACATCGATATCATTTTCGGGTGATTTCGAGCCTGGAATAAGAAGTGACATGAAAATGAACAGTTGTTTTATGCACCTCCACGGTGGCAAATTATACGGCACAACCATGACTGGCCACATGCTGTATGCACTACTAATATCACCGAATGGATTAAACCCATCACTGGCAAGGCCAAGGCGTACATTACGTAGCTTATTGGCAAACCATTCATGATTCTTATCGAATTCAGTCCAAGCTTGAGCGTGGGCCGGATGCCTATACACGCCTTCCTCCTTTGGACGCTTCTCTTTATGCCATCTCATATCAGAAGCTATTTTCCGTGAAGCATACAGCCTTTACAGTCTCGGTGCCAACGAAAAATATCTCAATACCTTGTGTGGAATTTTTTACCCTTTCCTTCAACAAATTTATACCTCGGCTCATTACAAACCAAACAGTTCTCCTCTTTCTCAGTCTCCTTCCAAAAAAGCATGCAATCATTCTTGCATGCATGGATTGGTATATAGCCGAGACCTATATCCCGCATATACTTCCTCGCCTCGTAATGAGAGTTCGGAAGGGTCTACCCTTTGGGGAGTGCTCTTTTAATCAACGCAAGATTCATGTCAAATGATTTGTTTGTCCAAAGGTTGATGGTCTTAAGATAAAGCAATTGCACTAGAAAATTTGACTTCGAGAACGTCTTATAACTTGGATAAAGCTCCAGATTTGCATCCTTGAATAGGAGTCCAAGGGGACCTGATTCTCTTGGATCACTACTACTTGAGGCATCCCCTTGAGGCATGACATGACTCATCGAACCTCCATCCAAATCTGCCAACATTTCTCGCAAACCTTCATTACCATCACCACAGGGTTCATTGTCATCCTCATCCTTACTCAATACTTCATAAGCCTCCCCGTGATTGACCTATATGGTATAATTGATATCCATCCCTTTATCGAGCAAATGCGCTTTCACTATATCTATGTGCCAAAATACCCTATTCCCGCACATCACACACAGACATATTATCCTACTACCACTGTCTGCAGATGGCTGTGCATACTCAATGAAATCGTCAACCCCTTTCTCATACTCCGGTATGTACCTAGTTTTAATCTTCATCCATTGCTTATCCATATCTGCTACATATCACAAGTTTAACAAAATCTTTAAAATGAATCAACCTACCTAAGTAGATATAAGCTCATTTGTGGGACAATCGTTGCAATAAACACCTTGAAAAAAAAACCAAGCATTATCCAACTACTAGTTATAACCCATGCCCATGGGCATGAAGCGAAAAAAAAATATCAATACTTTAAAAGATCAAATCTATTGCATAAAATTGTCCATGTCATTCAAACCCATGTGATATTTAAGTGAAGACATTAGTTCCACGGGCACAATAATTTGTCCCTCTTTCAATTTTGATCTATCCGAAAACTATTATTATTCACTTAAGAGTGTTGACACACCAAACTATTTTCTTCAGTAAGCAAGTGGTTGTTTGAAAAAAGTCCTTAATTTTAGAAAGTTGGATTCAATGGGACGGATGAAGTAACATTTTGGGCACAATTAAAATATTTTTGGACCAAAGTTACAATTGTTTAACACAAAACTAGCAATAACATGTACTAAACCATTCTAATGGTTGATGCTTAAACTAATAAAGTTTTCAAAATTGTTCGAGATCTACATATCTTAGACCATCCATGGCACCCCCAAATACTATAAGGATTGTGGGAACAAATTTTCTCCAATCAGCCCAATTTTCACTCAACTAATGGTTCATTTAGGTTTCGCTGCTATCATATTAACCCCACTGAAGCATAAAAGAAATTAGGGCCATTCAAAAAAATAAAAACCACAAATCAATCAACCCACAAATAATGAAATCGATGGAATCAAACCTCAGTCGTAATCTGTGACAAAGTACTTCCCAAAATCGCAATCTGTGACGAAAAAACTACCCAAATCTGCAAAGAAAAAATTGAAATAAAACATTAATCAACCAAAAAATGCAGCGAAGAAGAAGATGAGAGGAAATAAAAGAACATATGAGACATAGAGAGAGTGAAGTACTGCGTGTGTGTGTGTGTGTGTGTGTGAGAGAGAGAGAGAGAGAGAGAGTACTAATGATTTTCTTATGTGAAAAAAAAATTTGAATTGCCAAATTATGCTAGAAAAATAAAAACAAAAATTACTTAAATGTTCGACGAGTAATGCTATGTTCTCAAATGATGTGGTAAGATGATATTGAAAGGGTCCCATCATTATTGCCAATGAGTCCACTGTCACATTATTTGAGATGAGAATTTAAAATTAAGATTTGAGAATCGCAGCATTACTCATGTTCGACATATGAAAATTTAGAAATGATTACCCGGCCTTGAGTATTTCCTTAGTTGATTTAGGTGTTGTATTTTGCTGTCATTGGTTCATATAAACAACTATTATTTCTGTGGACATAGGCACATTGCCGAACCATGTAGAATTTCTCTGTCTCTTTAATCTTTTTATTTTCATATATTGTTTACATGTGATTGTTTCAATCCAACAAACAAACAATGAGTACTCAGTAACTATGATCTTCATTCCAATGGATAGCCGTACTAGCAAAAATGTTTACAATGTCCACGAGACCATGCACAGTATCCTAAAAAAAAAGATAACTGGGACCATGTCACAACATGGGTTGCAGAAAACATACAATATTTACACTCCCATTCTACTGGGTGTTTTTAAGCAAAATAATAATGAGTATGTATATATGTCTATGAAATCTATCCACTATATATACATATATATATATATATATATATCATTAAGCTGATTCACTAAAATAAGAGTATTAAAGTAATTTCATCAAAGAATTACTAAAAAAGATTTTGAACAATAAATTATTTGGGCATTCTTATTGGTAAAATTAATTTATTGCCTTAAATCTGAATGAAATGAAGTCGATTTTTAATCTTTGTATAAGAACATAAAAAAAAAGTGTACTAGAAATGACGAAGTACTTTCCAAGGGCTAAGATTGAAAGTTACTAAAATGGGAGGGACCCACACCGCCCTCCCTTATTATATAGATAATTACAAATTAAAAACCTAGTCTCAATCAATATATATTTATTAAAGTCTTGGGACTAGCAAATTGAGACCATTCAACAAACACCTTATGGGCGTAATAGAATCCAAGGGCAACAAACTTGGCCACTGCATCAAATCTACCCCATGAGTTCATACCCAAACACCAAATAAAGAACAAAATGTTAAGAACCAATCTCCAAAGCAAAAAGCTAAATCAGTCACAACACTAAATCACAAATTGATTTTTGAGTTCATTAGCACAATATTCAGTCACAACACTAAATCACAAATTGAAACCACAAGCAAAAAGCGCTATACTTCTCTTTAAGAAAAAAAAAAACAAACACATAGTAGGCATACCTAAATGTCTCAACACAACCACCCCACTGAAAACATAAATGTCCCAAAATTAAAATCCAATTCCACAATAAAGATCAGAAACAAACAAATAGATGCTCCTTGGTAAAAAAATTTTTGAACAAAAACCAATTATTTCCTTTCCTTTTCTGTAGGAGCTCTACATCATGCAAAGTTGTAAGAGAGAGAGAGAGAACATAGATATATATATATATATGTATGTAAATATATGTATAAACAAACCTGTAAGAGGAGGAAGCGGCGGTGGCTTAGTGGTAGTGATGATGATGGTGAGGGCGCCCGCTGTGGTGAGGCGACAGTGATGAGGCAGCAATGTCGAGCGTGCTGGTAGTGGTGAGGCGCTGGGACAGTACTGGTGGTGGTGAGGCGCCGTGGGAACACTTTGGCGGGAGTGAGTGAGAGAAGTTTTTGATAATTTGGGGATTTAGGGCTAATTTCCTTTGACACTTTGGCGGGAGTGAGTGAGAGAAGTTTTCCCTTCAATTCTGTTTCTTAATTTCCTTGGTCGAATTACTGTTTAATTAACCATTGCTTTTAGTGGTAATTGATTCATAACTCAGTAGCTTCTCATAACTATGTTATATAGTTATTGTGGATTGTCATAAATTAGATTTGTGATTGTTCAATAATGAGAAGTTTTTTTTTTTTTTAACTCAGTAGACATTTAGGGCTTTCTCATTCTAAAGTGAAATTTGATTAAGTGATATAGTATTAATCCCAAAAGTGCAACCCAAATGATGTGGCAGTGGGGTCAAGTAAACAACTTCCAATAAAAATTCAACTAATCACACTATATTGGACTTGGCCCCACTTCCACATCATTTGGGTTGCACTTTTGGGATTGATACTATATTTGTAGCCCGTGCGATGAACTGGAGAGTTGTTATAATTCAAACATTTAATAGATACAACTCTACAAAATCATTGAAATCTAAGGGCTTGTTTGATAAAACTGATAATTAATTAGAAAACTAAGGGCGTGTTTGATAACACGATTAAGTGGTGAAAATGAAAATTTTTGGCACTTCTTTTTTTCAAAGCATTAGATAATGTATCACTTAATGAAAAAAACAACTAAAAACCCACTAAAAACTTTTAGTGAAAAAATTCTACGAAAAAAACCACTGAATGTAGTCTATTTCAATAAATTGTTTTCAGTATTGCAAATTCACTCGCTTAAAATTTAAGTGCCTAAAATTCAGCAATTAATTTCAGTGTTATCAAACAAGCCCTTAGTGTTGAATTTTAATTACTGAAAATTTAAGATTTAAAATATGGTTAAAGTAAAATATGGATAACTTCTTCTCTGGTTAGAATTCTTGCTCTTGTAAAAGATATAGATTAGAATAGATGTGATTTAAAAAGTAGAAAATGATGTACTTTGATTTAATGGTATATATATATGTTTTATATAACAATGTGAATTTAATGTAGCATTTTTTATATATTCGAAGTATTTTATTTGCCGCGCATTTCTTGCATTGCAAATAATCGTAAAACATTTTGCAGCGCACAAGTGCGTGGCAAATACTTCCTCTTGAATTAGAATTTATTTGCCACACACCTCAAGCGTGGCAAATACAAAGTAAATTATTTGCCACGCGCACTTTGCGTTGCAGATAATAGTTAAACGTTTTGCTGACTTTTTCTGATAACTATTTGCAACGCTTTGTAAGTGCGTCGTTGAAAATTTAGTGCGTTGCAGATAAATACTATTTGCCATGCATCCAGCGCGTGGCAAATAATGTGCGTCGCTGAAAAGCAGATTTGTTGTAGTGTATATATCTCTCACTCTCTCTCAAACACACACACAACAACCATATACATATAAGGGAGAGGGTATATATAGGGAAGGGGAAACAATCACAATCGCACAAAACCAATGAAGTGTCCAAGTTTTAATATTGCCAATCGATTGGTACCAAGTGCCAATCGATTGGTATGTGCCACGTCATTGATTAAAGTCGGCAACAAGGCAATCGATTGGTAAAACATCCAATCGATTGGAATTGCAATCGATTGGGATAAGGGCAATCGATTGAGCTCGCAAAAGTGGCAATCGATTGGTATATGATGCCAATCGATTGGGATGCAAACTTACCCAAAGGATAGGAAAAGTACTAGGGATATATATACCTGAAAATAAGGGGTATTACATCATCCACCACTCATCAAAAGATTTCGTCCTCGAAATCTGAAGCAGCCGTCTCTATTACCAAAAAGAAATCCATCTCAGAAGACAGACTCTAAAAATGCTCAAGTTCTCATTTTACATAAATGATTACATCAGTGGCCAATGGGTTAAAGTTCTAGAGACGCGATATAAAGATATCACTGATCTACGAATACTAGGGTGATAACTACAAATCCTCAGGATTAAGAGATATGAAATTCGTATGTCGAACTTTGAAAAAGTTCTAGGTAGAACAATCTAATCATCTTACAAATCTGAAACAGCTAGTCTCCAAACACATGAGGTTCCTCTCTCAAGTCAAACTCTACGGTGTGAGGGTTCTATTGATCAAATGTTCTAATCTCATCTAAGTTGTAGCAAAGCGTTGTCGTCTACTTCCATCTTCAATGATGCTTCGAACTGTGCTAATGATGTTTCTACTGTATCAATAGTTGGCTGTCTCCCATCTCTGGGCTCCTGGTTATGATTGTCAGCGTCCTTAGTCGGTCTCTTGTTGTACACAACGTTCTATGACATCTTTGTTAACTCTAGTGTTGTCACCATCATTCTTTAGTATGTTGACTTGAAAGGATTATGAATCTAGCATCGTAGTTGGTGACTTAAACTTCCTCATGTGTCTCCAAATTCACACATACTATTGATATAATCATGTCTTCGAGATTATACAATCTGTTGAATGCTCGTTCTGCTTCCACGTACTAATCAAATAGGTTAGGCAGGGCTATATACTGATATCGTGAGTCGATGTACTGTACAACATTATGAAAGGATGAAAACAATAGGAACTCAGTGTCAAAAAGCAATCTTTCGTGGTACTCATTGTAATTCTTGTATCGTCTCTGCGTCACCAGTATCTCTTCTTGTATACTCGTAATCTTCTAGTTCATCCTCTCCGGTTAAGGCTGCGTCTCAAGAAATTGAGATTCTTCATCTGCAGTCTCGGTCAAACTTAACAACGGTTGGCGTAGTCTTTTGTGTAGGGAGGCTAATGATGTCAGATAGGGATGCAATTGATGTCTTATGGGGATGCAAAAGATATCATATGGGATGCAATTGATGTTATATCTATACTTGGATAACTACTGTCGATCAGTGTCAAACGAATTGTTCAGGTATCCACAAATTACCGTGTAGGCTAATCCTCGTATAATCAATCAAATAAATGCCAAATTTCCTACATATCGGGATCATAAGGTAATACAAAATGTAGGTGGTGAGGGTTGTACCTTCTGTCTATCGTTCTTGTGTAAGTCGATATTCATTACTTGTTCAGTGGGTTTGCCCTCGTGATACTTGTCGTGATGGAACATTGTATCCCTCATCCATTATATTTCCTTCATGTTCTTCATTATTGGGAATGGTGTCCTGGTACAGCACAATTGTAGCAGATATCTCGTTCTCTGTGCTGTTTTGGAGTCGCCACTGGTTTAGATTCTTTCTTGTTGTTTCCCAATCTCTTACGCTTTTGGCGGTTGCCCATATAACTTCTCGCTGTGTTTCCTTGTTGAATTTGGTTAGCTGCCAACACAACCTGACTGTCCCTTCCTCTCTGATCTGTTAGGAGAAACTGATCGTACTCTGGAAATGTTAGATCAGATTGTTTCCCTTCACTAATTTGAATGTCATCTTCCAATTTCATTACCATTTCTACCAGAGCTTCGAAAGATTGATCTAAATGTCCTATCGTTATATGACGGATATGTGGAACTAGTCCCTGATGATATCTTTTGATATTCCTTCTTGAGGTATCGATCATATGCAGTGCAAATCGTGATAGTTTCTCGAATTGAGTTGTATATTCTGGTATTCTCATACTACCTCGGACTAATTGTATGAAATCCATTTCCCTTTTGTTTTTCTCAGATTTTGGGAAGTATACTTCTAGAAATCAGGTCTTGAATGATTCCCAAGTCATTCTTTCTATAGCTTTTTCACCTATCATAGCTTTTACTGCGTCCCACCAATCTGCTGCTGAGAACGTCAATTGAAATACAGTTAAATGTCTTTTCTCAGTGTCAGTACATTCAAGTGTCTCAAATATCAATTCTATCTGGCGAATCCATTGTTCAGCTTGCCATGCTCCCGTTAATCCGGTAAAGGTCTCTGGTTGAAGAGCATGAAATTCCTTTAGTAACTTGACTCTCGTTTGACGTACGGGTACTTCATTGCCGATGACACGATCAGCACGATTTATAGCTTGTTCCATGCGATGGATGAAAGCTCTGAACATTCCTGTTGGATCTATCTCAGAAGGTACTAATTCAGGTACTCAATTCAGCTAGCTCTGGTTCCCTCGAGTCGTTCTAACCATAACGAGTGCTGGTAGTGTTCAGTGTCGCTACCTTCAAATGAAAAACTATTTGGTCAGACGCATTCTATCTTATAGCTCAAGCAAGAACATGTGGTAAATATACAATACCACTATATAATAAGATCATACAAAGCAATACGGATATAAGAATATAACCATCGAGGTCAGTCTATCTACCAGGTATTCAAATGTATCTATGCTCAAAACAAAGATCACGAAACTAAGCGTAACGTCAAATCTTAAGCATTCTATGTTTAGTCTCAGGCTTTAGAGTACGAGTACTGCTCAACTAAATGTGGTTCAAGGTAACAGGATAATCTTATCCATAACCTCGTTCTATTTCTAGGTCATGCCGACTATTCTGAGATCGCTCATGAATTTATCAGTGTCTAAAATCCAACGGTTCTATGTTTATGATCTCCACAACCCCAACTAACTCTAGATGCCTTGTTCTCCGAGAACTCAGCTACCAATAGTTCTAAGGATTCCTTATCAGCTCCAGTAGTTACTACCTTTGAAAGAAACAATCTCAGATGGATTCATCTAACTTTTTGTTTGAGTGTCAGGATAACAGTGCCGTCTCATCTGGGCTAATCCTCATGCTATCGACATTAAATTAGAACTCGGGTTCTAATCACAAAAGACAAGCGGTTAACAACTAAAACCTAGGCTCAGATACCAAAAATCCTATCACGCCCCGGAGAAGCAAAAATAGAGAAAACAAGTTCGTTTTTGGTCCCGTAGGTTCGTGACTGTTGAATAACCACATTGTCATCTATACCAACCAACAAATACAACGATAGGGAGGATGCAATTTATAAAACATATCTTATTAATATAATCAGAGGCTAGAGTGGAAATATAAAAGGTTGGAAAGCAACATATGCCCAAGTACCAATTATAATAGTCTACTAAAACTATTACAGCAACTGGCTTAGAGTCTGAAGTCTATAACAGTAATAATAGAAGTACAACAGTTATACAAACTAACTAATACAAAGTAGCACGCCTTCATCTTCAAGCCTTCAGCTCCATGCCCGGCGGAACATCAGTCTCCGTCCTTAAGACCTGCCAAGCTCTAGACATTGGAATGTCCAGGGCACAAACGCCATCAGCTTTGAATACAAAGCTGAGTGAGTACACTAAACAACACTCCTCACCGTTAGTGTTCAGCATCTTAAAATGCTGTTAATCTCTTAACAATGACGTCACTCACGGACATTACAGAGGTCTCATGAAACTATACATGAATTTAATGATAGCACGAAATATATTAAATGAAATCAATAATAAAGAACATGATATAAATATCTCATCACGTATTCACCAAATCCATGCATGAACCCATGCAACCACCTATTCAACTACCTTTACGTCGGGACGCTGAATCCACGACTGAACATTAATCTCATCATATCTGTACTCATATTCATACCTCTATCCATCTCTGTATCCATACATCAATACCATATTACAAATCTGTATTCATTCATTGATACCATATTCTCAAATCCGTATCCATATGTCGATACAATAATGCCAATCGGAATCACCCAACTAGGCAGTAGGTTCCAAAATCCCTTGATAGGGTTACCGGTCGTCTACACGGTACCACCTATCTGTAAATGATAGAACGGCACATCAGACGTCTTCAACGATGTGTATACCCTCACTGGTCGTCTACACAGCTGAGAATACATTAGAGCACTAGTCGGACGTAATCGTCAACGGTACACTGGACGTCTTCAACAGTTGTAATACCCGCTATTTTCAAATATTTATTTCCCTAGATAAATAGTGTTTTTATGTTGTTATTATAATATTCAGTATTTATAGAACTCGTTTATAAATTTTTAGAACTTTTAGAAACAGAAATTTAGCAGATTTGTGAATATCTGGTATATTTGGATCAGTTATGATTTTATTGCACATCCAACCAAACATGGCCCTAAGGAAATAATTATCCTTTGAACCTTTAACTCTTGGTAATTGCAAGGTGAGGTCCCTCCTTGGTTCCTATATATATGGGACCATTCCATTACATTTATCCTGAGACTTATGAGGTTGAGAAGTTATCCTAATGCTTACACAAACACCAAGAACACACACACAAACACCAAGAACACCAAGAACATACACACACAAACACCAAGAACACCAAGAACACACCTAGTACACCAAGAACACACACACAAACACCAAGAACACCAAGAACACACACACAAACACCAAGAACACCAAGAACACACCTAGTACACCAAGAACACCAAGAACACACACACAAACACCAAGAACACCAAGAACACACCTAGTACACCAAGAACACCAAGAACACACCTAGTACAACAAGAATACCAAGAACACTATTTGAAGCCGGAATTTTATATTCGAAGATTCTTCGGGTTTTCTCGGCATTATTATTCTGCGAATTTAGGTGAGTCTCCAACTCACTCAGCTATTTATATTACACTTTGTTATGAACACATGATTATGATTATGATTATGATTATGATTTCTATTAATTATGTGATGCTTATACGTATTATATTACGTATTTAGATAAATACGGCATAAATACGATAAACTGGTATTTTCAAATACGACTGGAATCGAGATGGATTCTTAATGAGGATCGAAAACTCTTAACTTCCAACATGAATACTTATTTATTTAATCTCACGGAACTTTTATAAAATTCGGTTGTGGACGTACAAAACTGGAAAATGACCAAAATACCCTTGTGATCTATTTTCACTTAAATCGACTGAAATCCAGATATTTTCTTAACGGGGATCGAAAACTCTTAACTTACAACATGAATACTTATTTATTTAATCTCACGGAACTTTTATAAAATTCGGTTGTGGACGTACAAAACTGGAAAATGACCAAATACCCCTGTGCCCTATTTTTACTAGAATCATACACGATGTCTAATATTTCATTCTAGTTCTGGTTTGAATGTTGCTATGTGTTGTTTTTTTATCCTTTTGATATATGTTGAGATAATAATGAGATTGAAAAGCCGACGTGCATAGTAGTGGGTCTGTCGACCACAATGGTCGATACTATTTATGATTGGTACGTATAAATGCGGTCACGAAGACCGTAACATATTGGGCGAGTGGGCCAGAGAATATAATGGGCGAGTTGGCCAGAGAACATATTGGGCGTCTTGGCCGTAACATATTGGGCGAGTTGGCCAGAGTAAAGTATTGGGCGTGTTGGTCAGGATGTATCAGGGGCGTGTTGGCCAAAGTATATCGGGGCGTTTGGCTAGATTATATGGGACTGCGTGTCAAGAGTGAACAGACCGTAGGTATGGGACTACGTGTCTGATTAATGTGGACCCAAGAGTCTATATTATGTATTAGGAGATTTGGGACGATGTCCGTTGTTAGATATTGGGTTGGTGCATACATGCATACGAACGATGAGATGATCCTTTTTATTGATGTTGTTATATGCTACATATCTGTAGATACTCTGTTAGTATTTGCATTCACTCGGCTTTCGTAGCTGATGGCGTTTTATGCCGCTGGATATTCGACGTCCAGCTGGCCAGGGTTATGAGTGTGTAGGTGATGCATACATGGACAAGGGCCACGAGGATGGAGCCTACGATGATGGAGACTATGCCGGTGCTGAATACTACGCAAGCTGAAGGCTGGAAGTTGTGCCGTAGTTAGCTCGTGTTTATGTTTAGAGACTTCTGAAATAGTTACGTTTATTATCGGCGTATGTTGCCGTAATACTTTATTTATACTTCTGTAATACTTATGGGTTGTAATAGTTAGTATTTAACTTTGGTTTTATATATCGAACTTAGAACTTCCAAATGCGTGGTTTGAATCATTTCTCTGATGGGTTGACTTTGGTCGTGGACAATGTGGTGATTTTCAACTGTCATGGCCTACGGGTCCAAAAAGGAATTTATTTTCTCTATTTTTGCTACTGCGGGGCGTGACAGGATTTTTGGTATCCGAGCCAGGTTTAGTAGTCGCGTTCACCAATTGTCCAACATTTCTTGAGTTGAACCTAAGATTCCTGGAGATAAGGGTTGACTCTAAGTTTGTGTTTTAAGAGATCGTCCCTATGAAATTCTCCGTGCTATTAATGTGATACTAGTTATAGCTACTATTATGTTTAGTTGCGAATTATTTTCTATAACTATTACGTATAATTTCGGAATTATTTTTCTTTGACTATTTTTTTGGGTTGACGACTAACCGAGAGATGTCTGTTTAGGTACCCAACCTTACTGCATCGATGGCAGGAATGCCTACTCGGAGTCGTCCCGCTCAGATTGAGGACGTCCCCTAAGCACCCCAAACTGCTGATCCGACTGGACTGTTCGAAGCCTTTGTGCGTAGGATGGAACGGATCAACAATCCTAACATGCACAACGGAAATAATCAAGGACCACCCCGTGGCCAGTTGAGGATAGAATAGTGGAGCGTTTTCGTCAGTTTCGTCCGGAGAAGTTTGACGGGAATACTGAGCCGTGGCAGGCAGAACAGTGGCTCCGAGAGATGGAAGCAATCTTCGACACCCTGGGATGTAATGAGATCGAGAAGCGTCGACTGGCGACATTCCAATTGACTTATGCGGCTGCCGATTGGTGGGAATCGGAGAAGGCGACCGTAGGAGAGGAAGCGGCCAGAAGGATGCCCTGGATCACATTTAAAGGGCTCTTTCTTGAGAACTACTTTCCTCAGACCGAGAGGAACAGGAAGGAGAGAGAATTCATCGAACTAAGGCAAGGGAACCTTACCGTGAGGGAATATACGGTGCAGTTTGAACGATTATCCCGTTTTGCTCTTCATATGATCGATACTCCAGAGAAGAAGAATAGGCAGTATCACCAGGGCCTCTCACTGCCACTACAACGGATGACTCTGAATCATCAGGGTCAAACCTTCAAGGCCATGGTAGGAATGGCAGTCGGTCATGAGGATATTAATGGACGGGAGCAAGGACGTTTTGGGAATCGGCTACCACCCAGAGTTAACCAAGGACCTAGACCTCCGATGCGATTCCAAGGGAACAAGCGTAGCTGGAATGGAGAGAGAAGGCCACAACCGGCGTTTCCCCAGAATCGTTATGCTATGAACCCAGCTCCTCCTCCACAAGGACTTCCTGTCGTTACTGGAGGCAACACTGGTGGATGCCTTAATTGCGGAAATCCAGGTCATTTGGCTAAGGACTGCCGAGCTTTTAAGAACTACAACAAGGCGAGCGTTCTCTGTTACAACTGCAACAAGCATGGCCACATCAGCAAGGATTACAGAACACCCCATAGGGCATACAACAGACCAGTTGCTCAGGGCCAAGTTGGGCAGGCTCGCATGAATGCTATTCTTCCAGAGAATGCAGGATTTGATGAGACTGAACAGCAGAACATGGAAGGTACTCTTACGTTATTCAGCACTCGAGTTAAAGTTCTATTTGATACTGGTGCTTCGAATTCGTTTGTTGCTATCGGAATTGTTAAACTTTTGGGTTTAGTACCCCAGGCGCTTGATGTAGCCCTGAATGCGGTATCACCTTTGGGAGTAACCGTAAAATTAGGGAAAGTGTGCAAGGACTGTACTTTAACCCTCGAGGATAGAATTCTTCCCGCAGATCTAATCGTTTTGTCAATGAGGGAATTTGACATCATCTTAGGATTTGATTGGCTCACGAAGTATTGTGCCAAGTTGGACTGTGCCAATAGAATGATTACCTTTTTGGTACCAGGAAGTCAGTCTTTTGATTTTCAATGTAACCCCTTTAGCGATGCTTTTCTCACTAGCCGTCTAGCAGCTATCGAGAGCTCGAGTTCGGAACTCACTATTGTACAGATTCCTGTAGTCTAAGACTTTAAGGATGTGTTTCAGAGTATTATTGGACTGCCACCTAAGCGGAAGATTGATTTCCGTATCGAGTCAGTGCCTGGCACTTCACCGAAATCGAAGGCTCCTTATCGGATGGCACCAATGGAGATGCAAGAACTGAAGAAGCAAGTACAGGAGTTAGAAGATCTCAAGTTCGTTCGACCCAGCACGTCACCTTGGGGAGCGCCGGTGTTATTTGTTAAGAAGAAGGACGAAACTCAGCGACTTTGTATCGACTATAGGGAGCTCAACAAGGTCACGATTAAGAATAAGTACCCACTCCCTAGAATCGATGATCTGTTTGATCAGTTGCAAGGAGCGACGACTTTCTCGAAGATCGACCTACGATCCGGATATCACCAATTGTTGGTCCGACCTGAGGACATTTTAAAGACTGCTTTCAGGATGAGGTATGGGCATTATGAATTCTTGGTTATGTCTTTTGGATTAACCAACGCCCCAGCGGTATTCATGGACCTAATGAATAGAGTATTTAGGCCCTACTTGGACCAGTTCATTATCGTGTTCATAGACGATATTCTGATCTACTCCAAGACCAAGGAGGAACATGAGGGACATGTAAGGATCGCACTACAGACCCTTCGAGATAACCAACTGTATGCGAAGTTCAGTAAGTGCGAGTTTTGGCTGAAGGAAGTCAAGTTCCTAGGACATGTTGTCTCACGAGATGGAATAGCAGTAGACTCGTCAAAGACAGACGCAGTTCTGGATTGGAATATACCAACCACTGCAACGGAAGTCAGAAGTTTTCTTGGTCTAGCTGGGTACTACCGGAGATTTGTGGAAGGATTCTCCAAGATCGCAGCTCCTCTTACCGGACTAACGAAGAAGGATTTGAAGTTTGAATTGGGTAACAAGCATGAACGAGCATTCCAAGAATTGAAGGAGAGATCGACTACAGCGCCAGTGCTTGCGATACCTAAGAGCGGTGAGCAGTTCACCATTTATAGCGTCGCATCACACCAAGGACTCGGATGTGTTCTGATGCAAGATGGAAAGGTTATTGCATACGGATCACGGCAGTTGAAGCCTCACGAGTTGATTTATCCGACGCATGACCTCGAACTAGCCGCGATTGTTTTTGCTCTCAAGATTTGGAGGCATTATCTCTACGGCGAGAAGTTTTATCTGTTCTCAGATCACAAAAGCCTGAGATACTTGTTCTCTCAAAAGGAGTTGAACATGAGGCAACGACGTTGGATGGAATTATTGAAAGACTATGATTTCACATTGCAGTATCACCCTGGGAAAGCAAACGTAGTAGCCGATGCTTTAAGTCGGAAACCCAGGAGGATAATAGTAGCTTCTCTTATGATCAAAGAATGGCAAGCATTGGGAACTTTGGCTGAATTCGGTATTCAAGCCTCAGATTCAGGTGAAGGATGACACTTTGGATGTTTGGTAGTACAATCGACACTCATCAGTCGTATCCTTGAAGCACAGAGGAAGAATGAAGGACTTCAAGAGTGGTTCGCGAGCAATGCAGTGAAGGAACCAGAGAATTGGAGTATTGGTTCAGATGGAGCACTCAGATGCAGAGGCAGACTTTGTGTGCCAGATGAAGATAATCTTAGAAAAGACATAATGGACGAAACGCACAAGTCGCGAATGACTATCCACCCAGGAGGCACAAAGATGTACAAAGATTTGAAGAGAAACTTTTGGTGGGAAGGAATGAAACGAAAAGTTGCGAAACACGTGTCTCAATGTCTCACGTGCAAGCAAGTGAAGGCGGAACATCAAAAGCCTCCAGGACTTCTACAACCATTACCAGTTCCCGGATGGAAGTGGGAACATATAACTATGGATTTCGTGGTAGGTTTACCAAGGTCTCAGCAAAACCACGATGCTATTTGGGTAGTTGTGGATCGACTTACCAAATCGGCGCATTTCATAGCTTATAGTATGTCGTATCCAGTCGAACGTTTGAGTCGGATGTACATACAACAAGTTGTGCGACTGCACGGTGTACCTGTATCAATCGTATCAGACCGTGATTCAAGATTCACTACAGAGTTTTGGAAAAGTCTATAGACAGCATTGGGGATTTCGTTAAACTTGAGCACTGCCTTTCATCCACAGACTGATGGGCAGACTGAACGAGTTAACCAAGTGATGGAGGACATGCTTCGAGCATGTGTTATTGATTTTGATAGCTCATGGGAGACTCATCTACCGCTGATAGAATTTGCGTACAATAACAGTCACCACTCGAGCATAGGAATGGCACCCTTTGAGGCATTATACGGAAGACCGTGCCGATCACCTTTGTGCTGGGCAGAGGTTGGAGACAATCAACTGCTTGGACCTGAATTAGTTCGAGAAACTAACGAGAAGATCCAGATCGTGAAAGAAAGGATGCGAACGGCACAGAGTAGACACAAGAGTTATGCAGATAAACATCGCAGGAGTTTGGAATTCAGTGTTGGAGATCATGTGCTACTCAAGGTATCTCCGGTGCGAGGAATTGTCAGATTTGGGCAGAAGAGAGGAAAGCTAGCACTGCGTTTCATTGGACCATTTGAGATCCTTGAACGTGTAGGAAAAGTTGCCTACCGACTCGCGTTACCGCCTAAGATGTCAGGAGTACACAACTTGTTTCATGTTAGCATGTTAAGAAAGTGTGCTCACAATCCGAGTCATGAGATCAACTTTGAGGACATTGAGGTTAACGATAATGTGTCATTTCATGAAGGACCAGTGCGAATTCTAGATTGGGGAATTAAGAAGCTGAGAAGTAAGGAAATTCGGTTGGTAAAGATCCAGTGGAAGTTTCACGACGAAGAAGAAGCATCATGGGAGCTAGAGTCAGAGATGCGTGAGAAGTACCCGGAGTTGTTCAACGATGCTTAGTTAAGATTTTGGGGACGAAATCTTCAGTTAGTGGGGGATGATGTAATACCCGCTATTTTCAAATATTTATTTCCCTAGATGAATAGTGTTTTTATGTTGTTATTATAATATTCAGTATTTATAGAACTCGTTCATAAATTTTCAGAATTTTTAGAAACAGAAATTTAGCAGATTTGTGAATATCTGGTATATTTGGACCAGTTACGATTTTATTGCACATCCAACCAAACATGGCCCTAAGGAAATAATTATCCTTTGAACCTTTAACTCTTGGTAATTGCAAGGTGAGGTCCCTCCTTGGTTCCTATATATATGGGACCATTCCATTACATTTATCCTGAGACTTATGATGTTGAGAAGTTATCCTAATGCTTACACAAACACCAAGAACACACACACAAACACCAAGAACACCAAGAACACACACACACAAACACCAAGAACACCAAGAACACACACACAAACACCAAGAACACACCTAGTACACCAAGAACACCAAGAACACACACACAAACACCAAGAACACCAAGAACACACACACAAACACCAAGAACACCAAGAACACCAAGAACACACACACAAACACCAAGAACACCAAGAACACACCTAGTACACCAAGAACACCAAGAACACACCTAGTACACCAAGAACACCAAGAACGCTATTTGAAGCCGGAATTTTATATTCGAAGATTCTTCGGGTTTTCTCGGCATTATTATTCTGCGAATTTAGGTGAGTCTCCAACTCACTCAGCTATTTATATTACACTTTGTTATGAACACATGATTATGATTATGATTATGATTATGATTTAGATTAATTATGTGATGCATATACGTATTATATTACGTATTTAGATAAATACGGCATAAATACGATAAACTGGTATTTTCAAATACGACTGGAATCGAGATGGATTCTTAATGAGGATCGAAAACTCTTAACTTCCAACATGAATACTTATTTATTTAGTCTCACGAAACTTTTATAAAATTCGGTTGTGGACGTACAAAACTGGAAAATGACCAAAATACCCTTGTGATCTATTTTCACTTAAATCGACTGAAATCCAGATATTTTCTTAATGGGGATCGAAAACTCTTAACTTACAACATGAATACTTATTTATTTAATCTCACGGAACTTTTATGAAATTCGGTTGTGGACGTACAAAACTGGAAAACGACCAAATACCCCTGTGCCCTATTTTTACTAGAATCATACACGATGTCTAATATTTCATTCTAGTTCTGATTTGAATGTTGCTATATGTAAAACCCTGTATTTTCCTTGTTTTTTTATCCTTTTGATATATGTTGAGATAATAATGAGATTGAAAAGCCGACGTGCATAGTAGTGGGTCTGTCGACCACAATGGTCGATACTATTTATGATTGGTACGTATAAATGCGGTCACGAAGACCGTAACATATTGGGCGAGTGGGCCAGAGAATATAATGGGCGAGTTGGCCAGAGAACATATTGGGCGTCTTGGCCGTAACATATTGGGCGAGTTGGCCAGAGTAAAGTATTGGGCGTGTTGGTCAGGATGTATCAGGGGCGTGTTGGCCAAAGTATATCGGGGCGTTTGGCTAGATTATATGGGACTGCGTGTCAAGAGTGAACAGACCGTAGGTATGGGACTACGTGTCTGATTAATGTGGACCCAAGAGTCTATATTATGTATTAGGAGATTTGGGACGATGTCCGTTGTTAGATATTGGGTTGGTGCATACATGCATACGAACGATGAGATGATCCTTTTTATTGATGTTGTTATATGCTACATATCTGTAGATACTCTGTTAGTATTTGCATTCACTCGGCTTTCGTAGCTGACGGCGTTTTATGCCGCTGGATATTCGACGTCCAGCTGGCCAGGGTTATGAGTGTGTAGGTGATGCATACATGGACAAGGGCCACGAGGATGGAGCCTACGATGATGGAGACTATGCCGGTGCTGAATACTACGCAAGCTGAAGGCTGGAAGTTGTGCCGTAGTTAGCTCGTGTTTATGTTTAGAGACTTCTGAAATAGTTACGTTTATTATCGGCGTATGTTGCCGTAATACTTTATTTATACTTCTGTAATACTTATGGGTTGTAATAGTTAGTATTTAACTTTGGTTTTATATATCGAACTTAGAACTTCCAAATGCGTGGTTTGAATCATTTCTCTGATGGGTCGAATTTGGTCGTGGACAATGTGGTGACTTTCAACTGTCATGGCCTACGGGTCAAAAAAGAAATTTATTTTCTCTATTTTTGCTACTGTGGTGCTTGACAACAGTGCATACGCATCACTGGATGTCATCAACAACGAAAGGCAAACTAGGAACTCTAACCATCCCACGTCCACTCGACTCGTCAGCCGCTGATCCCACGGATCCCAAGTACACATATCTCATATTCCACATGAGCCACAGTTCTCATTTCTCATTGTATTCCCTTATCTCTTCACATCACTATCCTATGCATGCTGACCACATGTCATGAAATGCAATACTCTAGATACAAGAATTATCACATGCTCTGTATTCATCATATCTATTCATTACTGATTATTAATATGCAGTTGTGTTCCGTTCTACTATTCAGTTCGGCAATATCGTCATATAACAATTAAACAGTTCATCTCATATCTACATTTTACACAGAATAATTCATCTTGTAATATTAACGATCACTGCATATAAGTCTAGTCCTGACATAGCACATATATATCTTATCCGCATATTGTAATAACACATATGGTACAATTATTAACAAGTCTGATATGTCATAAGCATAACACAATATACAATTAACATTCTGCTCATATCCAATCGATTGACCAAACATGGCAATCGATCAGAAACAATGCCAATCGATTGGGATAAAAATAATGTCAATTGATTACTACTCATGGCAATCGATTGGGTCTAGACTGATGGAAATTGATTGGTAATTATGCCAATCAATTGGGAAAAATGGCAATCTGTTGGGATTCATGGCAATCAATTGGGAAATTATGGCAATTGATTGGGAAATTATCCAATCGATTGGATCCAATGGCAATCGATTGGACTCTGTCTTCTTCATCAGAAACTGCTGGTTTTATATATAAAACATTGGGGATCTTTCCTCTTCCATGCACGTTATTAACATACATAATATACCCCAAAAACAATCCCTTGAGTGAGTTAATGAAACTCACCTTTCTCCGGCGTTCCGGTGACGGCGTCTCGAGCTCCGCGACAGAGGCTATGGTGAGTTCTCTCTCCTCTCCTTCTTCTCTCTCTGTCTACCTCTTCTCTCTGGTCTCCTCTCCTCTTCCTTCTTCTTCTCTTCTTCTTCTCCTCTCTCTCTAACTCGAGAGTGTGTGTGTGTATATATATAATATATGTGTGTATATATATATGAGAGTATATATATCTCTCACTCTCTCTCTAACACACACACAGCAACCATATATATGTATAGGGGAGATGGTATATATAGGGACGAGGAAACAATCACAATCACACAAAACCAACGTGGTGGCCAAGTTCTGATAGTGCCGATCGATTGGTACCAGGTGCCAATCGATTGGTGACACGACTAAAAAGTTGTGCGCTCTTGTGCAACACCCAAGTGTAGGTGATCGTGCAAGTAATACTGGATAAGTCCAGGTCGATCCCACAGGGAAGGAATAGGAAGAATGTCTACTAAGTTATAACCTAAAGAAAAGGAAAAAGAGAATGAATGATTGGAGGTGTACTAACAAATTCTAAGTAATTAAATTAAACTAAATAACAACTAAAGCATAAAGAGATATAATTAATTAAACAGGTAAATTAAAGGTGTTGGAAATACGAGAATCCACATTAATCCTAACCATCTACCATGCATACTCATTAATGTTCTATGGAGTTCATTCCTCTTCAGTATCAATAGCCCTTTCATGACCGGGACTATATCATCACAAGTGATTTAAAATACTTGGAAGACGGTTTAAAACAATGGTAATTACTTGCACTCTAAATGGTGTTAGCATTCAAAGTGGTTTTCAAAAGTCATTGAAGAAAAGGCCTTAAGGCTTTAAGTTCTAAAACAGAAAGTCATGGAATACTTAAAAGAATCATCTCAGGATTTAACAAGTTCGATCGATCGAAGCGCTCTCGATCGATCGGACTGCATCATCCTTCAATCGATCGAAATGTCTTCGATCGCTTGACTAACTCTGGTTCGATCGATCAAAATACCTTCGATCGATCGAGCCCAAGATTTCTAAAGATTGCATGGCAGAGGCTGGGAATCAATGTTTCAACACATATTCCCAACGTCTAAACTACAGAAACATGATTAAACTACTACAAGAATAACAAACTAGAGTAATCATAGCATATAAACTAATAGCAATCAAATAACAAGGATTGGAAAGAAAAACCTGGATATAATCTGAAATAAACTTGAAATAAACATGAAAGAAACTTGAATCTTCAATAATCTTCAGTAAATCAATGGAAAAGAGGAAGAAAAACAAGAATCTAACCTAATCTACTCCTAATCTAACCCTAAAACTACCCTAAAACTGCTGTTTTCTGCGTTCTGGAGCGTCCTCCCTTCGTCTGGCGTCAAAACGACGTATATATAGGGTTCCCGCAGAGTTTACGCAACTTTTGGATGATTAAAGAGTTCGATCGATCGAGCTTAGTTCGATCGATCGAAGGTTCGATCGATTGAACTCTTCTTCAATCGCTTGAACTCTCTGCTTTTGACAGCACTACACCCCGATGGGAGAATGGCCATAACTTTTTATTCGGACCTCGGATTAACCTCCCGTTTGCGGCCACGCGACCGTAACTCAAAGATCTACATTTTATGTCTCTGGGAAAATCTTCCAAATCTGAAGTCTTCATTGTCAAAATTGGCATTTTCTCAGCTGCTTCTGTAGTTCTATCCACCAGAATCACTTTCTATGCAATGTTTGCTTTCCATGACCTGTAAAATAGTGTAAAAACACATGTTTAAGTCTCAACACCATAGAAAACACTTAATCATTGATATGCATCTAAATATAGGGGCTTGGGGATAAAAGTATGCATAAAAGACCGTGTAATACACTCTAAACATGCACTTTTCACCTCGAATCAAACCCCCCAACTAGCTCGTTGCTAGTCCCTAGCAATGAAGCGAACTACAGCAGTGTTTATTTAAACTCTAAGAATTGAAAATAAAAGAAAGTAAAAATCCTAAAGCACTTTCGCAGGAATCGCGATTGCATTTAGCATATGCAACAAGCCTTTAAACCCCTAGGTTCCCCCTAGTGGACGAGTGTTGTCTCGTGAGGGTTTGCAGTGAATCTACCCACAAAATTCATGTTTATGGTAATGGTTCTCATTTAAATGTTTTCAAGAAATTTTTCCTCTCATTTAGCAATATAGTTAAGCTCAACAATCTCATGAAACTCTCTAGTATGCCATAGCAATGCAACACACACATTACAATTAATCTACTATCAAAGTCATTAGAATTTTTCATACCTATTAATCTTCAAGTGCGTGTGTGAATGGACAACCCAAATACAAAACTTTAATTTCAAAGCTCGCATAACCTAAGACACTATCAAGACGTTCATTTTGACTCAACTCTCACTAGGATTACACTCTCAAGATGAAATCACTCTGAATTAGGTGTAATAATTGTCACTCATGATATGGAAGCTATAAAGAGTAAATGTAAATGGAATCTAGTGCTTCTCATATCTAAATTGAAAAACGGACATTTTAGTGCACAAAGTCTCATGAAATGATACTTTTCACTAGAAGAGCGAGATACCGTGGATAACTCTCTCATTACCTTAACTTCAAATCCAATTTACTTAAAATCATTAGGACTTTGAAAAAGAGGTGTTAGATTAAGAAGAGAAAGGCTCGTGATATTCAATTGGGTCAAAGGATGTGATTGGAATGTCTACTATAACTTTTCAAACTTCCCACATCTCCAATCTCTCTCTTCTTCTTTTCTTTTATTTATTTTTTTCACACTCTTCTTTTCATTCCTTTTTTTTTTCTTTTGTAACAACCATTGGCATTTTTTTCTTTTTCTTTTCTTTTTTTTTTTCATGCTTTTCTTTTCATTTTTTTTTTTCCTTTTTCTCTTTCTTTTTTTTTTTTTTTTTTTTTTTCTTTGCCAACTTTCCCTTATTCACACTACCAAACTTCTTGTCAAGATAACACATCCCAATCACTCCTAGATAAAGAAAAGAACTCAAACTCGTAATATGGAGTTAGGTTTAAATTTAAGGAATTGTATAGACAAGGCGATTATGATAAGCTCAAGAGGTGAAGTAAAGGAATAGAATAGAGGTAGGCCAAGGCTATATTATCCATGTATGGTCAAAAGATGGCCTAAATCATCTTCTAAGTTCATTAGGATTATTCATTTCAGTAAATTCAAGAGCTCTAAAGTTTGGTAAATCCTGAACGTTCTCTTCTAGTGATCAGTCAAAATGAAGAAGAGAAATGAGACTTTCAACGAATTAATACGCTTTTCAAAAAGTAAGAGTAATTTTATAAAACCCTCAAAAACAAAGAATGGCACAAAAGCTCACTTGGGTTCTTAGTCTCCACTACAGTCTCTCAAGACACCTAAGCTATGCTTACTAATCCATTTTAGCTAAGTACAAGGTTGTCACAGCGTGCTCAAAGTTGTTTGAAGATTAAAAGGCATAAAACATACTATAACTAAGATAGTAAGCAAACTACCATAGTGTATCACATACTAATAACACTACTGCACAATAACTAACTACATTAACTAAGAGAGAAATACAAGAACCATGTTATTATATTAAAAAAAATTAAAAATTTTAAAATTTTTTCAATTTTGAATTTACTGAGTCATGTTGCTAAGCAGGTCTATTGACATTGAAGCAACACAAAAAAAATATGAGGCATGCAATGACTCACTCCCCCCAACTAAAACTAAACATTGTCCCCAATGTTCTAAACTAAGCACATGGACATGTAAAGTAAAGCGAGAGAAGGAAGGATGTTACCTCGAGGCATTAATATCCAATTTTTTTTTTTTCAAGTTACCTGCAAAATCATTAGTAGCAACAAGGAAAAATAGAAAATATACTACAACCACTCAGTAAATAAATTCAGTTAATCAAGATTTTTATCATAGATTAACAACCGAAATTTTTTAGGATCTTCCCAATAAAATAATTTAACAGTGAGAAGAATGTTGAGATCCTCATAAAAATGCAACTCCCCCCAACTAATGTCAGGCTCAAGGTCAGAGGAGATGATGCAAAACCTATGGCTTCCAAATTTTTTTGGGACAGTTATAAAAGGAATACCACACTTTTTAGGAATTATATGCAAGAAACGATCTTTGGTGTTGGTATTTCTTATAACAGCCTCTATTTTAATACTAAAAACAGGGGGAGGCCATGGTTCAATAAAAGGGGCAGGGTCGAAGTGATGTTCTAATGAAGCTTCACCACCCTCCGCTTGTCCTAGAACAGAATCTATGGAGATATAATCATAGGAATTGAATTTTTATTCTATGCACATGGTTTTGGACTGGACTTGGATAAAGCTATCTATTTGGGCCTCAATGTCATAATCACTCAAGAAGGTCAAGCAGTCTAGAAGATTGCTAGCTTCTTGTTGAATTTTAAGATCATCTAAAGTGGGCCCAATATTTTCCAAGTCTTCTCTCAAAGAATTTTGAAAGTTAAAATTTTGTGAAGAACATGTGCTAGTATCCTTACCATCCTCTTCCACAACACATTCTATTTGTTCACGAATGGGGTACACATAACATTCAAGCTCAGGACGAGAGCTTTAATTGATAGCAAGGATAGGTGATGGGCAACTTGGTGACACCACCTCTTCGGTCGAAAGAGGTGAGGGTTCATGAATATCACAAGAATCTAAATCAGATTTAGATTTTTCAATTATGTCCTCTCTAGGGTCACTTTCAAAGGTAGGGGTAGAGTCAACAGGGGACTCTTCTTTTCCTAATTGCGTGCAATCACCTAAACTCTCGTCATCTTTTAAAACCTCATTCTCATCCTTGTAACTCTCCTCACTATATATGTCATCTATTGAGGTGCTCTGGACAAAGAGATTGTGCAGTTTTATCCAGGCAGTGAAGGAGTTGATGTCTGGGGTTGTATGTTGAGGATAAGATGGTTCTACAACTTCATGCTCAATGGTTTGGTTTTGGAGTTCTTGTTGGGTTATCACTTTCTCAAATGAGTTGTTAACCTCACTCGGTATGAACCCATCATTGTCCTCTAATTCCATTCCATTGTTAGTGTCTTGAAATTCAGGTTGTAGCTTTGAAGGACTGGTATAGTCTTCTAAAGGTTGGCTATCAAATGCTTGTTGATATCTAGCTCCTAATTTATCAATTGCACTCTCTAGCCTTTTCATTTCACTAAGCAGCAATTCTAACATACCATTATCCTCAACTTGGTTATTCTCCTCAGTATAACTATATGAAGTTTCACCCCATTGTTGTTGGTAATAGTCCCCTTCCCATTGTGTTTGTGTGCAAGACTCCCCAGAAGGAAAGTCTTGGTGCATTTGGTAATCGTGGGAACTACTACTATATCCTACACTATCATTTTGGTTATATCCCCATTGCGATTGATAGAACTCTCCAGGTGGAGGTTCTTGATACGTTTGACAACATGGGGGACTAACACGATGGTTTTCCCATTGTGGTGATTGGTAGCACTCAGGTTGATAATGTGCATCATATGTGGGTGCTTGCCAACTCGGGGTATAGTTCTCATTACCTAATGTGTACCCATTCGTGGTATTTGTGTTGTATGGAGGGTAATATGGATAAGACATGTTTACCCAAAATATTTAAACAAAAGAAATTTTTTTTTTTTTTTTTTTTTCTTGTGAGAGAAAAAGTCCAATGATTTTTTTTTTTAAGTAAAAGAAGAAAAATGGAAAAACTTAGTAAAATCCTAACCTAGTTGCCTTCCCCGGCAACGGTGCCAAAAACTTGACACGACTAAAAAGTTGTGCGCTCTTGTGCAACACCCAAGTGTAGGTGATCGTGCAAGTAATACTGGATAAGTCCAGGTCGATCCCACAGGGAAGGAATAGGAAGAATGTCTACTAAGTTATAACCTAAAGAAAAGGAAAAAGATAATGAATGATTGGAGGTGTACTAACAAATTCTAAGTAATTAAATTAAACTAAATAACAACTAAAGCATAAAGAGACATAATTAATTAAACAGGTAAATTAAAGGTGTTGGAAATACGAGAATCCACATTAATCCTAACCATCTACCATGCATACTCATTAATGTTCTATGGAGTTCATTCCTCTTCAGTATCAATAGCCCTTTCATGACCGGGACTATATCATCACAAGTGATTTAAAATACTTGGAAGACGGTTTAAAACAATGGTAATTACTTGCACTCTAAATGGTGTTAGCATTCAAAGTGGTTTTCAAAAGTCATTGAAGAAAAGGCCTTAAGGCTTTAAGTTCTAAAAACTGTTTTGACAAACTGAGCTTATTGGGACAATTTGATGACAGATTTCTAAAACAGAAAGTCATGGAATACTTAAAAGAATCATCTCAGGATTTAACAAGTTCGATCGATCGAAGCGCTCTCGATCGATCGGACTGCATCATCCTTCAATCGATCGAAATGTCTTCGATCGCTTGACTAACTCTGGTTCGATCGATCGAAATACCTTCGATCGATCGAGCCCAAGGTTTCTAAAGATTGCATGGCAAAGGCTGGGAATCAATGTTTCAACACATATTCCCAACGTCTAAACTACAGAAACATGATTAAACTACTACAGGAATAACAAACTAGAGTAATCATAGCATATAAACTAATAGCAATCAAATAACAAGGATTGGAAAGAAAAACCTGGATATAATCTGAAATAAACTTGAAATAAACATGAAAGAAACTTGAATCTTCAATAATCTTCAGTAAATCAATGGAAAAGAGGAAGAAAAACAAGAATCTAACCTAATCTACTCCTAATCTAACCCTAAAACTACCCTAAACCTGCTGTTTTCTGCGTTCTGGAGCGTCCTCCCTTCGTCTGGCGTCAAAACGACGTATATATAGGGTTCCCGCAGAGTTTACGCAACTTTTGGATGATTAAAGAGTTCGATCGATCGAGCTTAGTTCGATCGATCGAAGGTTCGATCGATTGAACTCTTCTTCAATCGCTTGAACTCTCTACTTTTGACAGCACTGCACCCCGATGGGAGAATGGCCATAACTTTTTACTCGGACCTTGGATTAACCTCCCGTTTGCGGCCACGCGACCGTAACTCAAAGATCTACATTTTATGTCTCTGGGAAAATCGTCCAAATCTGAAGTCTTCATTGTCAAAATTGGCATTTTCTCAGCTGCTTCTGTAGTTCTGTCCACCAGAATCACTTTCTATGCAATGTTTGCTTTCCATGACCTGTAAAATAGTGTAAAAACACATGTTTAAGTCTCAACACCATAGAAAACACTTAATCATTGATATGCATCTAAATATAGGGACTTGGGGATAAAAGTATGCATAAAAGACCGTGTAATACACTCTAAACATGCACTTTTCACCTCGAATCAATTGGTACCAGGTGCCAATCGATCTGTATGTGCCACGTCATTGATTAAAGTTGGCAGCAAGGTAATCGATTGGTAAAACATCCAATCGATTGGAATAGCAATCAGTTGGGATAAGGGCAATCGATTGGGCTGTCAAAAGTGGCAATTGATTGGTGTATGATGCCAATCGATTGGGATGCAAACTTACCCAAAGGCTAGGAAAAGTACTAGGGATATGTATACCTGAAAATACGGGGTATTATAGTCCTCGCTTCCAATTCACTTATAACTTGGGTCCCTGAAAGTTTTGAACCTCTAACATTCTTTAGAGAAGCCAAAGGCTCTGGCCAACTCAGCTAGACTGAGTTGGTTGTGTCCAATTATCATCTATTATGTTTACTAATTTCTTGAACGTATACTTCTATTGAAGTGCTTACTGTTGATTGAGCATTGAAAAATCCGAAACTAATAAGTAAAAACTTGGACATTGAGAAAAAAGCAAACAACAAAAATGTTTATAGTACATTTTAGTGATTTAAGATATCGTACATTTCAAATATCACAAACATTTGGTACCAATGTCAAATATTTGCAACATGTGAAACTACCATTACTTGTGAAACTACCGTTGCTTTTGAATAGTATCATTTTGCAATTATTAGACACCACGTTACAACATTTGGGATGTAAGAACCAATTTTGTCA
Source organism: Hydrangea macrophylla (assembly GCA_033977485.1). Lineage (NCBI taxonomy): Eukaryota > Viridiplantae > Streptophyta > Magnoliopsida > Cornales > Hydrangeaceae > Hydrangea > Hydrangea macrophylla. Next base: position 41,684,982 of record CM066990.1, read on the forward strand.
GAAGAGAGAGTTTGCAATTTTTTTCGAAGAGTGAGTTTGCAATTGCAAACACCTGATGCATTTTGAAATCACATTTGATGACTCGATAAGCAGAGCCAAACAGGGAAAAGTGGCACTAAATGATCCCAAAAAAAAGAATAACAAATCTTAAAAAAATGCTAGATTTACGCAGAGAATAAGAGATCAACCAAGATCAACTATGATAATTATTACTCCCGATAACCATGATAATCACGTTGTGGCGTTATTTATCTCTATGATCAATCCCAATTCCAAGTCAACCATTATTAAAACAAGGGTCAATTAGCATCTACAAATAAAGCCATGGGCTATTTTGCATCAAGCTCATTGTTAGCCCAACGCCAACCCCTAGCCGACCTAAAACTCCTCTACCAATTAGTTAAGCTCATCCGCTGTGTCCAGTAATCTTGTGTTTTCTTGGGGATGAAGATAAATTCCTTCACCTATCTTTTGTAACCCAAAGATTTTTTATTTATTTGGACAAAGTTATTGACACTGTTGTATTTGAGTAGGACAGAGGGCAAATCCCAGACAGGTGGACCGACCCAACAATACACGTAGAGTAGGATTTGAACCCACACCAATCTCTGAATACTACATGTCCAGATATTTGAAGTCCATCCTAACTTCCAATTCACTTACTTTAGGCCATGAGGATGAAATACTCGTGTTTATTCTCTAACAATTTTTTTTGTTTGATCGGTTCGGTTTGGTTTTGATCAATCAATGAACACCCCTAACATTTGGGATGTAAGAACCAAATTGGCAAACAATACTTTAGCAATTGTGATCGCAATCACAATCTCTAAAAAGGGTTAGCAATTGCCATTTTGTCAAACGCTGATTGCATTTTCAAACCACGTTTTGACATTTCGATAAGCCGAGATAAACAGGTAAAATGAGTGCCATATGTTCCAAATAAAATTTTTTTTAAAAAAATTTGTTAAAATCAAATCATGAAAAAAAAATAGCTAGATTGACGCAGAGAATATGAGATCAATAAAGATCAACCATGATAATTATTAATCACGATAACCATGATAATCACGATCAAATTAAGATTAAAACCCCACCTGGTTGCAATGAGTTAGATGGGTCCAAACAGTCAAGTCTCATTGCTGTTTGACACGTGCTTGTTGATAAATATTGTTAGAGAATAAACATGAACATACCTTTTTGGCTAACCCCTTTGCCATGGTAAGTCCCTCATTCTCTCTTATTATTGAGTTCTTTGCCTGACAATAGCAGCAATGTACTCAGCTTCTGTGGTAGACAAGGCAACACATTTTTGCAACTTAGATTGCCATGAGACAGCTCCCCCTGCAAACGTAAATAAGAAACCCGAAATAGACTTTCAGTCATTAATGTCCCCTGCCATATCTGAATCTGTAAAGCCTTTTAAGACTAGTTTTGAACTCACAAAACATAAACACAAACTTGAAGTGCCCTTCAAGTACTGAAGAACCCACTTAACTGATTCCCAATGCTCTCTTCCAGGTTTGGAAAGAAATCTACTCACAACACCAACTAGATGAGCAATGTCTGGTCGTGTATAGACCATCGCATATATAAGACTCCCTACTGCTGAGGAGTAAGGAACAACTACCATTTCTTCTCTTCTGTCACACCCCGCAGTAGTAAAAATAAAGAAAATAAATTCTTTTTTGGACCCGTAAGCCATGACAGTTGAAAGTCAACATATTGTCCATAACCAAAGTCAAACCATCAGAGTAATGATTCAAACCACGCATTGGAAAGTTCTAAGGAGAATATATATAATCAGAGTTCAATACTAACTATTACAAAATCAAAGTGTTTGCAAAAAATATAAATAAAACATTATGGCAACATACGTCGATTACAAACTTAACTATTACAACGGTCTTTAAAACATAAGCATAAACTATCAACAGCAAGCTCCAAGTCTTCAGCTTGCATAGTAATCATCTCTAGCATAGCCTCTATCATCGTAGGCTCCTTCCTTATAGCCCCTATCCATGTATGCATCTCCTGAATACTTATAACCCTGGCCAGCTGGTCGTTAAATATCCAGCGGCATAAACGCCATTAGCTATAAAAGCCGAGTGAATGCAAATAATAATAGAGTATCTATAGATGGCAGCATATATAAACAACATCATTAAAAAGGATCATCTCATCGTTCACATGCATGTATGCACCAACTCAATATCTAACAACGGACATCATCCTAATCTCCCAATACATAACATAGACTCTTGGGTCCCCATTAATCAGACACGTAGTACCATACCTATGGTCTGTCAAACTAGACACACAATCCCATATAATCTAGCTAAACGCCCCAATATACTTTGGCCAATACGCCCCTGATACATCCTGGCCAACATGCCCAACACGCTTAATACTTTACGACCAACACGCCTAGCCAATACGCTCAATACATTACGGCCAAAACGCCCAGCCAATACGCTCAATACATTACGACCAACACGCCCAGCCAAGGGCTCAATACCTTACGGCCAAACGCCCGGCCAATACGCTCAATACATTACAGCCAAAATGCCCAGCCAGTATGCTCATTACATTATGGCCAAAACGCCCAGCCAATAAGCTCAATACATTACGGCCAAAATGCCCAGCCAATACGCTCAATATATTACGGCCAAAACGCCCAGTCAATATGCTCAATACATTATGGCCAACACACCCAGTCAATATGCTCGATACATTATGGCCACTACACCAGAACACATACTGGCCACCATGCCCTATATCATATAATCTTCGCGACTGCATTCACTCGTACCATCACAACCAGTATCAACCCCTATGGTTGATAGACCCACTACTATGCACGTCGGCTTCTCATTATTAACTCCACATTAACCAAATAGTTCCACAGTTTAATACATTAATCCATTATTCCACGTGTGTATTATTCCAATACAGCTTTCCAACAATCACGTATGATAATAAACAAATTAATAGTTCATCAGAAATAAATAACTAAACAATAAACATTCTTCCAATTTCGATCGATTGAATTATTTCAATCGATTGACAAAAGTAAAGTTCGATCGATTGAAGAATCTGAAGTTTGATCGATTGAATACCATTCGATCGATCGAGATCGGCTTGTGTTCAATTGCTTAAAAACAGTTTGATCGATTGAACACTGGTCTCTTTCTCAGAATGAACTAGACCATTCACGCACATTTAGGGTCCATCCAATCTTGCCGAAACACATATATACATACATCTCTATGCTACTAAGTGAGTATGAACACTCACCGGTAAAAACGGTGACGCCGACGAGCTCGGGGTGGTCGTGGGTGGTCTCGGGGTTTCTCTCTCTCCTCTTTTTCCTTCTCTGCTCCTCTCTCTTATTCTTCTTCTCTTTTCTCTCCTTCTGCTCCTCGTAGGTTCGGGGTTGCGGTGTGGTTTGGGATTTCTTCCTTTCCTTTCTTTTCTTTTCTTTCTCCTTCACTCTCTCGGCTAACTCTCTATTATTAGTTTTCCCTTCTTTTTAGCAACTAATGGGAGGGAATTTTATAGCAAAAAGGGGAAAGGCCACCAATATGTATATATATTATACACATCACCTCACAAGCACTCAAGCACACAAGACACCTCACAAGACACCTTACAAGACACCTCATAGGGGTTGTTTGGGGGTTGGTTTTGGGTATAGCATGGTTGGGGAATCACAGGTATAATTATGGGTTCCGAAATAATATTAATTACAGTAGAAATCTAGTTATGTAAATATTATCTTTCATTATAATTATTATTCATGTAATTATATTATTAAATAATATAATTAAAAAGTCGAATAAATACAGAAAAGGTTATATAAATACAAAAACGGATATTTTCTCAAAATGACTAAAATTGAGATTTCTTCTAAATGGATATCGAAAACTCTTAACTTCCAATATGAATAGCAAATCATTTAACCTTACACAACTCTTCCCAAAAATTACATTTTCAATTCAAGACTTACAAAATTGGAAAAATGACCAAAATACCCCTGTGACCAATTTTCGCTAAAATTGCATACGAAGTCTAAATCGTCAATTTAAACATGAAAATATGAGTTACTACAATCTACCCTCCTTAATAGAGATTTCGTCCCGAAATCTGAACTAGCTAGTCACTAAACAAAGCTGGAAACGTCTCGCGCCTTTCTAATTCCAATTCCCAAGAAGCTTCGCGTTCGTCATGGTGTCTCCAGTGAACTTTCACTAGAGGAATTTCGTTAGTCCTCAGCTTCTTGACTCCTCGATCCAAAATTCGGACTGGTCCTTCAGTATAAGTCACGTTGTTGTTTACCTCAATGTCCGTGAAATCAATATCATGTGATGGATCATGTACAACTTTACTAAGCATGCTGTTATGAAATACATTATGTACTCCTGACATCTTAGGCGACAGTGCAAGTCGATAGGCTACTTTTCCCATGTGATCTAAAATTTCAAACGGTCCAATGTAGCGTGGTGACAACTTTTCTCGTTCTGAATCTGACAATGCCTCGCACTGGAGATACCTTGAGTAACACATTATCTCCAACACTGAATTCCAAACTCCTGCGACATTTACCTGCGTAACTCTTGTGTCTACTCTACGTCATATGCATCCTTTCTTTCACGACCAAGATCTTCTCATTAGTTTCCCGAAATAACTCTGGTCTGAGTAGTTAATTTTCTCTAACCTTTGCCCAACATAACGGTGATCGACACGACCTTCCGTATAATGCCTCAAAGGGTGCCATTCCAATACTCAAATGGTGGTTATTGTTGTATGCAAATTCTATCAGTGATAGATGGGTCTCCCATGAGCTTTCAAAGTCAATAACACACTCGCAACATATCTTCCATCACTTGATTGACCTGTTCCATATGTCCATTAGTCTGTGGATGAATGGCAGTGCTCAAATTTAACGAAGTCCCGAAAGCTGTCTGTAGACTTTTCCAAAACTCTGTAGTGAATCTTGAATCACTTTTGAATACAATAGAGATTGGTACAACGTGTAGTTGCACGATTTGTTGTATGTACATCCGACTCAAACGTTCGAATGATACGACATACTATAAGCTATGAAATGCACCGATTTGGTAAGTCGATCCATAACTACCCAAATAGCATCGTGATTTTGCTAAGATCTCGACAATCCTACCACAAAGTCAATAGTTATATGCTCCCACTTCCATCCGGGAACTGCTAATGGTTGTAGAAGTCCTAGAGGCTTCTGTTGTTCCGCCTTCACTTGCTTACACGTGTGACATTGAGATACGTGTTCCGCAACTCCTTATTTTATACCCTCCCACCAGAAGTTTTTCTTCAAATCCTTGCACATCTTTGTACCTCCTGGGTGAATAGTTATTTGCCACTTATGAACTTCATCCAATATATCCTTTCTAAGATCACCTTCATCGGGCACACAAAGTCTGCCTCTGTATTTGAGTGCTCCGTCTGATCCAATGGTCAAATTCTCTGGTTCTTTTACTGCGTTACTTGTGAACCATTCTTGAAGTCCCTTGTTCTTCTTCTGTGCCTCTAAAATACGACTGATAAGGGTTAGCTGTACCATAAGACATCCAAAGTGTCATCCTTCACTTGTATTTGTGGCCTAAATACCAGATTTAGCCAAAGTTTCTAATGTTTGCCACTCTTTAACCATCAGAGAAGCTACTACTATCTTCCTGGGTTTCTGACTCAATGCATCGGCTACCACGTTCGCTTTCCCAGGGTGATACTGCAACGTGAAATTGTATTCCTTTAACAATTTCATCCATCGTCATTGCCTCATGTTCAACTCCCTTTGAGAGAACAAGTATCTCAGACTCTTATGATCCAAAAATAGATTAAACTTCTCACCATAGAGATAATGCCTCCAAATCTTGAGTGCAAAACATTCGCGGATAGCTCAAGGTCATGCGTCGAGTAATTCAACTCATGAGGTTTCAACTGTCATGACCCATATGCGATTACCTTCTCATTTTGCATCAAAATATATCCGAGTCCTTAGTGTGATGCATCGCTATATATGGTGAACTGTTCACTGCTCTTGGGTATCGCAAGCACTGGTACTGAGGTTAATCTTTCCTTCAATTCCTGGAATGCGTGTTCATGCTTGTTACCCCATTCAAACTTCAAATCCTTCTTCGTCAGTCCGGTAAGAGGAGCTGCGATCTTGGAGAATCCTTCCACAAATCTCTGATAGTACCCAGCTAGACCAAGAAAACTCTTGACTTCTGTTATAGTGGTTGGTATATTCCAATTCAAAATTGTATCTGTCTTTGACGAGTCTACAGCTATTCCATTCTGCAAGACAGCATGTCCTAGGAACTTGACCTCTTTCAGCCAAAACTCACACTTACTGAACTTCGTATATAGTTGGTTATCTCGGAGGGTCTGCAGTGCGATCCTTACATATTCTTCGTGTTCCTTCTTGGTCTTTGAGTAGATTAGAATATCATCTATGAACACAACAATGAACTGGTCTAAGTAGGGTCTAAAGACTCTGTTCATTAGGTCCATGGATACCGTTGGAGCTTTGGTTAATCCCAAAGACATGACTAAGAATTTATAATGCCTGTATCTCATCCTGAAAGCAGTTTTGAAATATCCTTAGGTCAAACCAACAGTTGGTGGTATCCCGAACGTAGATCAATCTTTGAGAACTTCGTCACTCCTTATAGTTGATCAAACAGATCATCGATTCTAAGGAGCGGGTACTTATTCTTAATCGTAACCTCGTTGAGCTCCCTATAGTAGATATAAAGTCGTTGGGTTCCGTCCTTCTTCTTAAAAAATAGCACCGGTGCTCCCCAAGGCGACGTGCTAGGTCGAACAAATTTGAGATCTTCTAACTCCTGCACTTGCTTCTTCAGTTCTTCCATCTACGTTGGTGCCAACCGATAAGGAGCCTTCGATTGTGGTAAAGTACCAGGCACCAACTCAGTACAGAAGTCAATCTCTCGTTTAGGTGGTAGTCATGCATAAAATATTCTGAAACACCTCCTCAAAGTCTCGGACTATAGGAATCTGTGCAATAGTGAGTTCTGAAGTCGAGCTCTCGATAGTTGCTAGACGGCTAGTAAGAAAAGCATCGCTAGAGGGATTGTACTGAAAATCAAAAGGCTGACTTCCAGGTACCAAAAAGGTAATCATCCTATTGGCACAATCCAACTTTGCACGACTTCGTGAGCCAATCAAATCCTATGATGATGTCAAATTCCTTCATTGATAAATTGATTAGATCTGCGGGAAGAATCCTATCCTCTAGGGTTAAGGCACAGTCCTTGTACACTTTTCCTAATCTTGCGGTTACTCCCAAAGGTGATAGCGCATTCAGGGCTACATCAAGCGCCTGGGGTACTAAACCCAAAAGTTTAACAATCCCGATTGCAATAAAAAGCACCAGTATCAAATAGAACTTTAACTCGAGTGTTGAATAACGTAAGAGTACCTTCCATGTTCTGTTGTTCAGTTTCATCAAATCCTGCATTCTCGGGGAAGATAGCATTCATACGAGCATGTCCAACATGGCAATGAGCAGCTGGTCTATTTTATGCCCTACGGGGTGCTCTGTAATCCTTGCTGATGTGGCCATGCTTGTTGCAGTTGTAACAGAGAATGCTCATCCTATTGTAGTTCTTGGAAGCTAGGCAGTCTTTAGCCAAATGACCTGGTTTTCCATAATTAAGGCATCCACCGGTATTGCCTCCAATAGCAGTAGGGAGTCCTTGCTAGGGAGGAGCTTGGGTTATAGCATAGCGATTCTAGGAAAATGCAGGTTGTGGCTTCCTCTCTCCAGTCCAATTGCGCTTGTTCCCTTGGAATCGCATAAGAGGTCTAGGTCCTTGGTTACCTCTGGGTGGTAGCCGGTTCCCAAAACGTCCTTACTCCCATCCATTAATATCCTCATGACCGACTACCATCCTTACCATAGCTTTGAATGTTTGACTCTGATGATTCAGAGTCATCTGTTGTATTGGCAGTGAAAGGCCCTGGTGATACTGCTTATTCTTCTTCTCTGGGGTATCGATCATATGAAGAACAAAACGGGATAATCGTTCAAACTGCATCGTATATTCTCTTACGGTCTGGTTCCCTTGTCTGAGCTCGATAAATTCTCTGTCCTTCCTATTCCTCTCGGTCTGAGGAAAGTAGTTCTCCAAAAACAATCCTTTAAAGGTGATCCATGGCATTCTTTCGGTCGCATCCTCTCCTACGATCGCCTTCTCCGATTCCCACCAATTGGCAGTCGCATAAGTCAATTGGAATGTTGCCAATCGACATTTCTCGATCTCATTACATCCCAGTGTATCAAAGATCGCTTCCATCTCTCATAGCCACTGTTCTGCTTACCACGGCTCAATATTCCCGTCAAACTTCTCCGGATGAAAATGACGAAAATGCTCTACTATGTGATCCTCAACTAGCCTTGGAGGTGGTGCATGGTTATTTCTGTTATGCACGTTAGGATTGTTGATCCGTTCGATCCTACGTACAAAGGCTAAAATCCAGTCGGGTCAACAACTTGGAGTGCTGGGGGTGCATCTTCGATCTATGCAGGATGGTTCCGGGTAAGAGGCCTTCCTGCCCTCGATGTAGTAGGGTTGGTTACCTATACAGACATCTATCAGTTAGTCGTCAATCCCAAAAATAATCATAGAATGTAATCTGCACTAAACATAATAGTTATAACTATTATCACATTAAATAGCAAGTAAACCTTATACAAACAACTCAAAAATGTTAACTTAGAGAGTCAACCCCTATCTCAAGGAATCTTAAGGTTCAAGACTCAAGAAGTATCGGACAATTGGTGAACGCACTCACTAAACCTAGGCTTTGATACCAAAAATCCTGTCACGCCCCGCAGTAGCAAAAACAGAGAAAATAAATTCTTTTTTGGACCCGTAGGCCATGACAGTTGAAAGTCACCATATTGTCCACAATAAAAGTCAAACCATCAGAGTAATGATTTAAACCACGCATGGGAAAGTTCTAAGGTTAATATATATAATCAGAGTTCAATACTAACTATTACAAAATCAAAGTGTTTGTAGAAAATATAAATAAAACATTACGGCAACATATGCCGATTACAAACTTAACTATTACAACGGTCTCTAAAACATAAGCATAAACTATCAACAGCAAGCTCTAAATCTTCAGCTTGAGTAGTAGTCATCTCTATCATAGCCTCTATCATCGTAGGTTCCCTCCTTGTAGCCCCTTTCCATGTATGCATCTCCTGAATACTCATAACCCTGGCCAGCTAGACGTCGAATATCCAGCGGCATAAACTCCATCAGTTACGAAAGCCGAGTGAATGCAAATACTAACAGAGTATCTATAGATGGCAGCAATATAAACAGCATCATTAAAAGGATCATCTCATCGTTCGCATGCATGTATGCACCAACTCAATATCTAACAACGGACATCGTCCCAATCTCCCAATACATAACATAGACTCTAGGGTCCACATTAATCAGACACGTAGTCCCATACCTACGGTCTGTCAAACTAGACACACAATCCCATATGATGATAAACAGATTATTCCAATATAACTTTCCAACAATCACGTATGATAATAAGCAGATTAATAGTTCATCATAAATAAATAAACTAAACAATTAACATTCTGCCAATTTCGATCGATTGAAGTCATTTCAATCTATTGACAAAAGGAAAGTTCAATCGATTGAATACCATTCGATCGATCGAGATCGGCCTGTGTTCAATCGCTCGAAAATAGTTTGATCGATTAAACGCTGGTCTCCTTCTCAGAATGAACTGGACCATTCACGCACGTTCAGGGTCCATCCAATCTTGCTGAAACACATATATACATAAATGTCTATGCTACTAAGTGAGTATGAACACTCACCGGTAAAGACGGTGATGTCGACGAGCTCGGGGTGGTCGTGGGTGGTCTCGGGGTGTCTCTCTCTCCTCTTTTTCCTCCTCTGCTCCTCTCTCTCTTCTTCTTTTTCTTCTTCTCCTTTCTCTCCTTTTGCTCCCCGTAGGTTCGGGGTTATAGTGTGGTTTGAGATTTCTTCCTTTCCTTTCTTTTCTTTTCTTTCTCCTTCACTCTCTCGACTAACTCTCTATTGTTATTTTTCCCTTCTTTTCAACAACTAATGGGAGGGGTTTTTATAGGGAAAGGGGGAAGGCCACTAATATGTATATATATTATACACAACACCTCACAAGACACCTCACAAGCACTCAAGCACACAAGATACCTCACAATACACCTCATAGGACACCTCACAAGCACTCAAGCACACAAAACACCTCATAGGACACCTCACAAGAACTCAAGCACACAAGACACCTCATAGTGGTTGTTTGGGGATTGGCTTAGGGTATGAGCATGGTTGGGGAATCACAGGTATAATTACGGGTTTCGAAATGATATTAATTATAGTGGAAATCTAGTTAGGTAAATATTATCTTTCATTATAATTATTATTCATGTAATTATATTATTAAATAATATAATAAAAAATCGAATAAATGCAGAAAAGGATGTATAAATACAAAAACAAATATTTTCTCAAAATGACTAAAATTGAGATGTCTTCTAAATAGATATCGAAAACTCTTAACTTCCAATACGAATAGCAAATAATTAACCTTACGCCCCAAAAATTATATTTTCAATTCATGACTACCAAAATTGGGAAAATGACCAAAATACGCCTGTGATCAATTTTCGTTAAAATTGCATACGAAGCCTAAATCGTCAATTTAAACATGAAAATACGAGTTACTACATCTTCCTTCTCGGCTAGAGGGACACAACTTTTTTTTAGCTTAAAGTGACTCGCAGGAGGAGTGCTAACTAGTTTAGCATCTCTTATGTTGAACTTTTCAAGCACCCATTTAACGTATTTATCCTGTGACAAACATATCTTGTTGGCTTTCCTGTCACAAACAATCATCAAACCCAATATCTGTTGTATTGGGCCTAAGTCTTTCATATCAAAGGACTTGAATAACTCTCCTTTTAGCCTGTAAATCATATAAACATCCTGCCCAATAACAAGCATATCATCAACATAAAGCAAAAGCATAGCAAAGTTACCAATTGGACATAAACACACTAATCTGCAGCAGTTCTCTTGAACCCATGACTCACCATAAATGAATTGAATTTCATGTACCACTGCCTCGGAGCTTTCTTAAGGCTGTAGAGACTCTTCTTCAATTTGCAGACTAGGTGCTCTTTCCCCTTAACTTCAAATCCCTCTAGCTATACCATGTAAATCTCTTCCTTTAAATCACCATGAAAGAAGGCAGTCTTCACATCTAGCTGCTCAAGCTCAAGATCCATGCTATCTACTAAACCTAAAGTTACTAGAATATAACTCATCTTCACCACCGGTGAAAAAATCTCATTAAAGTCAACTCCATGCTTCTGCCCGAAGCCCTTGACAACTAAATGAGCCTTATACTTTAGTAGCTTGTCACCATCCTTCTTCAACTTGAACACCCATTTATTTTTCAACACTTTTCTACCCTTAGGAAGATCAACCAACTCATAAGAGTTGTGGAATTCATCTCATCTTGCATAGCCTGTTCCCAACTGCCTCTGTCTTTATGAGTCTGAACTTTCTGAAAACTCTCTAGCTCCCCCTCATCTATAAGCAAAATATACTCATAACTAGAATACCTGACTGGTGGCATGTGCTCTCTAGTCGATCTCCTGACTTGAGGTACTGCAATCTCTGGTGGAGGGGGGTTGTTCCCCCTACTCAAAACCCTCTATATTTGGCACATCATCATCATCCCCAAATTCTGGAACATCGATAACTAGCTCATCCTGTACTTTTCCCCCATTTATGGCGCCTTGTGATGTGGAAGGAACTGTTGTAAGGTCTGGAGCACTACTCACCCTAGGCTATGCAGGTTTCTCAAAATCTGTCAAAGTCTGATACTCGTGAAAAATCACATCTTTGCTTCTGATCACCTTTTTATTTTCTGCATCCTATAACTTGTACCTAAACTCTGCATCTCCATAACCAACAAAGATACACAAAATAGCTTTATCATCAAGCTTGGATCTCTGCTCCTTAGCGACATATGCAAATGCCTTGCACCCAAACACCCTCAGATAAGAGTAGGAAATATCACCACTAGTCCATACCTTCTGTACAATCTCAAAATCTAAAGGAGCTGAAGGAGACCTGTTAATCAAGTAACAAGTTGTGCGAACTATTTTACCCCAGAATGACTTAGGCAGCTTAGCCATTCGTAGCATGCATCTGACTCTCTCTACAGTAGTGCAGTTTATCCTTTCAACCACACCATTGTGTTGTGGGGTACGTAGAACTGTCCTCTCATGCAGTATACCATGATCTGCACATATGCTTCAAACTCTTTTGAAGTGTACTCTTTTGAAGTGTACTCTCCCCCGTTATCAGTAAGAAGGCAGTTCAAAGGTTTTCCTATCTCTCTTTCGACCATGGCATGGAACCTCTGAAAATGCTGAAAGACCTAGTCCTTTTTTTTTCAGAAATACGCCCACACATTACGTGAAACATCATCAATAACAGTAAGAAAATACTTATTTTCGTCCAAAGACTCCACCTCAATGGGACCACAAACATCATAATAAACCATTTCAAGTAACTTGGTTTTTCTTTTACTCGAAGCATGAAAGAAAAATGTATGGTGCTTTCCAAATAAGCAATAATCACAAGGGTTAAGAATTGTACCTTTGGCAAAGGGAATGAGGGACTTCTTTGCTAGAATCTGTAACCCTTTCTCACTCATGTGTGCCAACTGCCTGTGCCACAAATTTGGTGAAGACTCATCCTCAACTGCATTCAGCCCACTTGAACACACCTTCATATGAGTCTTGTACAAAGTATAGCAAAGTTCCCCTTTTACAACAACTAAGGACCCTTTAGTGAGTTTCCACTTTCCGCTCCCAAAATGGCTATCATAACCCATTTGGTTTAGTACAACACTAGAAATCAAATTTAACTGGAAATCAAGAACATGCTCAACATCCTCTAATGTCAAAGTGCAACCCAGGCTAGTCCGAATGCACATGTCACATATCCCCTCAATCTTGGAATAGCTGGAATTATCCATTTTCACAGTACTAAAGTCACCGGCATTGTATGAAGTGACTCTCTCCTAGGAGTAGCAAGGTAGGAGGTGGCTGTATCAACAACCCACTAAATATCACTATCTGTAAGATGTAAGCACTCCTCATCTTCAAATGGGAGTATCACCACATCCTCAGAAATTGTAACTGTAGTATTCTTATCTTTTGACTTCTTCTCAGTATTACCCTATTTTTTGTCTCTCTTACAAATTCTATATTTTTTGCTCGTACGGCCTTCCTTATTATAGCATAAAAAACCTCATCTCGTCTGTGACTTGCCTCTGCTATTCCTATTACGCTGATCTTTAGATCCGTTCTAAGACCCTCTATTCAGATTTCTGTCCCTGTTCACCATTATAAGAGCATGTATCTGAGCTGTACCCGTATCTTTATACACCCAGAATTCCACTTCTTTGTTTTGATTTGAGATTGTTTTGAAAGAGAAAAAGAAAAGGTCTTTTAAAAATAGATACAGAGTCCCCACTTAGTCTTTTGGGAACCAAGAAACCCAATTTGACTCACCCAAACGGATAAAGGGCACCGGCCTTTCATAACCAAAGAACTTGGCTCGGGGTTTTGGTATGAGAGAGGAAGGAGCCTTTGTCATGACTAAAACACCCTCAACTCGCCCCGTCTTTCGACGAGCCTCAATTAGCATCCAAATAATCATCTTATATGATGTTTGGTTCGACAATTAATACTATGATAGTATATTACATCTCATAAGAATCTTGAAATGGAAGATCAAAAGATAAGATATCATTCATAAGATCTAAGCCAAATATCTTACAATGTAAAGTGAAAGATCACACAAATGAACCTAGAAAAAATTGTCTAATCATATATCAAGTTATCAAGTTTTCCTAATCTAGGAGGGGGTGTGAATTGTTCTTGAAATAAATAATCAAAGGAATCAAAATATGCTTAACAAACTAGAATGATGCATGTTAATCTTTGAGAAAAGAAGACCTCTCAATCCCCAGGATGGATGAGAAAGGATGATTAGATCGAGGAGAAGCATGGACGTGTGATCAAGTTCAATCCTTATAATCTTCTTAGATTGGAAGTCACAAAAACCCCAAATCTTGCATGGATGCAATGTATGAACCTAAAATGTGCAAAGGTTGTAGTGTGTTTGTGTACATGGACTTTCTAAAGTGACTTAGAAATCTACAATATGAATGAATGCATGAAGGGAATCATCATGGGACATGTACAAATGTAGTATGAATTACTTCCTAAGAGATGAACTAATTTAGATTGTATGTAAGCATCAAACCACAGAATGAAAGTAAAAGTACACTTGCTATGAATAATGGACAGAACAGTGACTTGATCTTGTGGAAATTGGAAAGTGAGGCTAGAAATGTTTTTAATGCATATTTTTTCATGGAGATCATCCTTATTGCGTCTAGAACACATTTCAAAAAGTCAATCCTCAATAACTATTATAGAATGAGAGAAATCATACAAACAATACAGGTTGCTTAGAAGTAGAATCCGTTTTGTCGACTGAAATGTTAAAAAATCTTTAAAAATGAAAACAAAGCATCTGGGGGCCCATTGTATACAGACAGTTCCCTAAGACACTGAGGTTTAAGGGAAAAATGACTTGGGACCACTCCGTTTCAAAATGTTTTCTATAAAACAAGTTGAAAGTCAACCAAGCTGCTGTGACAGCAAAAACAGAATGTCTGGAAGGAATGTTTGGGTCCAAATGGACCCCTTCCAAATGTTTCCAAGTCTAACCAAAAATCATGAATGTTTTCTAATGAGTTAAGAAGGCTTTCCAAGTGGTCTCATGTTAAAATTTTGAATATTTAGTCCTAGAGAAATCATGAACTCAGATTGTTCTCTATTTTGATGATTTTGGAAAGAACTAGGGTTTTATTCTTTGAAATCTAAATGAGGGGTTTAAGAGGGGTTTTGAAATAAAGTTTTTGAGAGTATGTTTTCAGTACTTAAATGGAGATTATGAGCACTTGAAATATCAATATTGAACTCATATCAAGATCCTCCAAGATTGTTGGAGATATTGTTTTCATTTTTGAAGACAGCTTCAAGAATACATAGGAATGTATTGAAGTTGAAATCATCATCTATCAAACATGCTTTTGAGGTCAAGAACTACTATCCATAAGGATTCACTCACCTCAAACTTCATGTTATTATCGAGATGATGATAGACTAGTAAGTAAATAAAGAAAATAAAAAAGAAATGAGATTAAGGAGAGATGAGCATAATATGTAAACAAGCAAATGAGTAATCAATAGATGACATTCATGATGATTTTGGACTTGTAGCTTGGTGTTTCACTCATATATGGTGACTTTGGATATGGAAGAAGCTTCCTATCTTACAAATGCTCACTAAAATGGTGGTTGGGTGTATTGAATGTGAAGTAAATGAGAGTAATGAAGTAGAAAATAAAGTTTAGAATTGGCTTTTTAGTTAAAAATCAAAGGAAGAAGCTCACTTTCACTCTCTTAACCTTATCTTCTACAACTTTTCTCTCTATAACTTCTCTAAGCTTTGTATTTCCACCCCCTAAATGAGAAGTCAAGGGGGGTTTATATAAGCTAATTTGGGATGGTTTTGGGATTAAAAGAGTGCTCCCATTGGCTCCAAATATCTGTGAACAAGGAACTACGTCGTTTTAGTTTTTCATTAATCAAAATGGACCCCGAAAATAAATTATAAAAAATAGACTGTTCTGGAGGAGAGTGCCGCGGCAGCACTGAGCCTATGCCGCAGCGGCAGTGCTCCTCTGATGTCCAGATAATTCCATTGAAATGTTTTGCGGTATTCGCGATAAAAGTCGATTTGATTTTTTTTCCCCTTTAGAAATTCATAATAAATTTGTTTTAAATTCAAGAATTATGTGCGATATACCATTGGAAAGCTACTGACCTCTAGTATCCATAAAAAATATTTGAAAAATGATACGGTGCTCTGATTTTAAAGTTAACTTTTGGTCAAACTGGTCAAACCTGGGATTCCCGGGAAGTTCAGGGAACCTCTGGGAGCTCCCAAGAGCTGACGTTATCGTCCGATTTTCTTTTAAAACTCGTTTTAGTACTTTTCACATAATCTAGAATGATCTCAAATCTTTTTGGAAAATTTGGACGATTTCAGTCAAATTTTGGTCAAACCGGTCAAACCTTGGTCAAATTAGTCAACGGGGACTTTCTGGGACTTCCGGGGGTCTCTAGAACCGACGATTTCTTCTGATTTTGCTTGAAACTTTATTTTTAGTACTTTTTGTGACGTAGCATGTTTCCAGAACTTTCGGTCCAAATTTGGGAGTGTTTGGGCTTTTAGGGGCATTTCGGTAATTTGTACAACTTTTTGAGCATTTTGAGAAATAGAACTAACTATCGGGAGTCCTTTTGAGTCTTTTCTATCACTGTGAACCACCAAGCTATAGGTCTCCTAAATCTGATAGCCGACAAAATGGGGTGTCTATAGTTTGTCCCTCTTTGGTATGAACTTGCGAGGCAACGCATGTCACAAGCGAGTGCCAAAGCTTCGAAGAGATAGGTCTTTTTGGAGACTATAGATTTAGGATAAAAGTGTTGCAAAGGATGCAATGATGAAAACATGATGTTATGGTTAGCGCTGGTCGTGCTCTGAGTGAGCTGCCTACATATCCCAAGGGAAATCAGACCAGGACGTAGTTTAGGAGAACAAGGGACAAAACAACATGCAAATGCATCTTTAGAACTGGTGGATACTATGCTATGACATGCATGGATGTGATATGAGTTGCGTCCTGGGTCCTATCATGTCTAGTGTTTTGATCCTGGTATGAGCGTGTGCTGTGAGTTGTGCCACTATGAATGGGCTAGTGTTGTGCTAGTGTTTACGGTTGTGATGTGGTGGCTGACTCGAATAAGGACATCAAGGTTTGGAAGACTCTAGGTCTCGGGGCAAACTTCTTGAATTTTGGGAAACATGCTAGTGAGTGGATCAGACACAAGGCCCTTAAGGATAACAGCTGAGAGGTGAGAGGGCTCACAAAGATCGATAAGCGAGGAAATTTATGATAATCGCAGTAAGGATGCTCACAACAAATGAGAAAGCTCACGGTGACTGATTTGGTGAGAAAGTTTATGGTAAGTGAGGAGGCTCACTGACAGGTGAGATAAAAGGAGTAAGGAAGCTCTCTATAAGTGAGGAAGCTCACAATAACCGACAGGTGAGGAAGCTCACGGTGGTTGACAAGTAAGGAAGCTCACGGCGACATGATAGATGAGGAAGCTTATCAATGGGCGCAGGGCCGTAAAAGTTGGTTCTGGTTTTTCGTGTATTTTCTGCTGGGGATATTGGGGAATTCTTTCTGAGAACTCGTCACAACTTCTGACCGAGAATCAGGATCCATCTATGAATCTCTCATGATTGATCAAATTCTACTATGTTTAATCCAAAAGAGCTGGTTAGAGCCTTTAGGAGCCGATTTATGTCTGTATCTATCCACTAGAGTTGGTTTTGGACACTCCAAGAATCTTTCTTGACTGTCGACTGAGAACCAGGATCCATCTCTGAATCTCTCATGGTTGATTGAATTTCTTTGACCGAGAACTAGGATCCATCGCCGAATCTCTCACAGTTGATCAAATCTTGCAATGCTCAATCCGAGAGAGCCGGTTAGGGCATCTGGGAGCTGATTTATTTTTGATTTTATCCTCGGGGTATAGTGTTGGATTCCTTGAGAACCTCTCTTCGACTGCTTCTCAACCATGGACCAGGACCCATCTCTGAATCTCTCACAGTTGATCGAAACTTCCAGGGCTCAATCCGAAAGAGCCAGTTAGGGCCTTCGGGAGATGATTTCTTTCTATAACTGTCCTCTGGGAATAATGGGGGACTTTTTTGAGAGTCTTTCTTGACTGTCGATTGAAAACTGGGACGCATATCTGAATCTCTCATGGTTGATCAACTTTTACGTCTATTATTCTGAAAAAACCTGTTCGGGCCTCCGGGAGCTATTTTTTTCTCTGTAACTATCCTCTAGGGATAAGTTGGATCTACTAGGGATAAAATCTTGTAAACCTTGATTAAAATGGGCCACTGGGGCTGATCGAGGCCAAAAATGTGCTAAAAAGGCCAAAATGGGCTGAAATGGAGCAAAATGGATCAAAGCGGGGCCCATAGAGAACAGTGCCATGCTCATTTTTGGCCATTTTGGGGTGTTTTTTGAGCCAAAATCCGTCAATTGCAACTTATGCACGCTCAGGTGAGTAATCTTTCCCCATGATTGGAATTTTGATTGGTGTTTTAGTTTTCTCTAATTTCAAGAAGAAAGTTTGATTTTCACTTCCATTTTCTTTATAGATCCATGGCTTCAAGCTCGAGGAGGCTCTCCAAGAAGGCCAAGGAATGGGTGAGAGCTGAGAGTCTCAGAGTTGATTTTACGTGACCCTCAACGTCATCTTTTGGCAGCGGCTCTAGCGAGTCAGGTATGTGAAACTTTCGATTGTTATGTGCATTGTGCTAGTTGAGTGAACTATAGTGTGTGCCTAGAGGTTGTTGGGAAGTCCATTTGGTGCTCGTTTACTGATTTTGTGAAGTTGGACTTCGGGTCATGAATAGTGATTTTGTGCTCATTTTTGTTGTTTTTGATGTGTGTAGGTGCCATAGGTGGTCTTGAAGGGCCACGGTAGTCTTGCCCACGCTTTTTTGTAGTATACCCAACTTTCACCTACTGTCAAGAAAATGGTAGACGATGCCAGGTTTGGCGGCTTTGTCTGCCTAGTTTCAAAGAGTACAAATGATTTGACCCACTTCTATGCTCTTGCGCAGAGATGGTGGGATACGACAAATACTTTCTACCTGCCGTTTGGTGAAATGACGATGACACCCTTCAACTTTCCATGATCACTGTCTTGAGAGTTGGCGGGAAGCACCTAATCCTGGATTATTTTTATGAGATTGATCCTGAAACTATTGAGATGCTAATTGGGGTTGTTCCTCCAAGTCTTGAGGGGCCTCGGTTGCCTTGCGGCTGGCTTTATCAAGCTTATGGCAGGGGGGACACACTCTGACTGACCAGCAGCTGCTACGGGTCTTTCTCTTGTATGTTCTCAGCTGCTCAATTTTTACGACACGGAATGACCGAGTGAGCTTGCGGCTCCTTTCTTGCTTGGCGACCATTTACGAGATTCCTTCTTACGAATGGGGCTGTGCTGCCCTGGCCCATCTTTATAAGCACATGGGTGAAGTTTCTCATGGCGGCATTAAATCTACTGGAGGGTTCTGGCGGGCTTGGGAGGTATGTTCTGTGACTTTTTCTTTTCCTTATGGTCCATTCTTGTTTCTGTTTTCTGACTTTCACCTCTCCGTGTAGCTCTGGAGCTTCGAGTACCTGAAAATGTTAACTCTTACTCCCGTCGATGAATGGGGTGAAGATGAGGATGGCATGGCTCCTGTGCCTCTGTTCCTTCAGGGCTTGAGATGGAGAAGGGATGTTGTGTGGGTTAAGAGCAGGGCCCACCAGATCGTCCTCCTGAGAAATTTCTTATCCGAGCTGACGGTTACTAGCATTGATTGGACACCTTGGGAGCATGTTTTCTATGCTTCCCCAGAGGAGATACAGGTGGTGAGGCCTCTTGCTTCTTGCCAACTTCTGATGGAGAGTATTGAGCGTAGGCAGTGGTATCTTGGTGAGCGGGTGTCTCGGCAGGTTGTTGGTGGTCTGAGGTATCGCGTTCCTCATACCCCTCCTGTAATGGATGCTGATGACCTCTCTGGTGCTGCTTTGCTGGAAACTTTGACTGGTATTGATGCTTGGGATCACTTTCGCTCTGAGACAGGATATGAGACCTATCGTGGCCGCTTTCTGATGTCAAATTTTCTACTCCTGGATGTGAGTTTCATTTACGTTTTTGTCTCTATTCGTCACTTATATTTTTGGACTCATTGTTTTCCTAATTTGTTTTGTGCCTACAGCTTCGCGAGATGTATAGGAGATAGGCTCCTCCAGCTTCTGATCCTATCCTTCCTTGGGATTGGACTGTTAATGTTTTGGGTACCGATGGCTCTCCGCAGGTCATGAAGGTGCCACGAGTCACGTGCGGTTATCCCACCCAGCCAGTAGGCTTCCTCAACGTCCCTTGGAGTTATGCTGAGGAGGGTCATGCCTTGGCAGCTAGCTTACGGTCTTTGGTCCTCACACGATACCATCGAGCATGTCTCTAATTTTGTGCTCCTCAAGGTTATGAGGTTCTAACCCTAGATTTTACCCTTGACAGATGGATGGTATGCGGCAGCTCGCCACCAGTCAGATGGCTTTCTTGGTAAGTTTTTGACTCGACTCTATTTTTGCACTTTTGTTGATTTCTGACTGATTGTCTTGATTTTGTGTGTACAGTGTCCTGGAGGTAGTGTCGGCTCGTCGAGAACCAGGCCAAGGTACAGGGGTGGCGGGAGGAGGCCATCGTCGACGTACACTCCGGTGGTCCGACAGAGGATGAAGAAGAGGAGGACTGAGGCTTCCTAAGCGGGGATTTTTTGTTTTATCTCCATTTCATGTCTTCAATTGGGTTGTACTAGTGAATTTGTGACTGAATGGACAATATGTAGGACAATTTGTCACCTTTTGATAGAGTATTATGTTGTTTTGCCTTTTAGACCGGATATCTTTCGGTTTGAAGGCACGGTTGTGTGCTTGTTTTAGTTGGTGATTATGTGGCGATATATGTGCACTGTGATTCTATGATTGTTGATGTTACTGTGATAAGTAGCCTTATGATAGTGAGTGTGTTTGCCTTGCAGGTGGGATAGCTCGTGAAACGGGGAGGTGCTGCCGAAATTTTGAATTTTGCTGGAGCCGCGATAGAAAATATGGCATTGTATGATCCTGCTCAACTCACGGCTTGGCTAGACATTACAGATGGTGTGGAACAGATCAACCTTTTCAGTTACAGCTTGACCGAGCTGTTCTCCCTTCGCCAGATGGCTTTGAATGTTGAATTCATTCGTGCTGCCATTGCCCATTGGGACCCGGTAAATCATGTCTTCAATTTCAACGGCCTGGAGATATGTCCCCCTGTTCGACGAGTTCTGTGCTATCATTGGCTTCGATCCGAACTCTGACCTGATTCTTCCTTCTGCTGATACCCCCAGTCCTACGCGAGGCCTGGCTGAATACTTGAACTGTTCCACTACTACCTCCCGCCGACTAATTCATGGTGAGGTTCTTGACATTGCTTCCATTATTGCCTGGTACGCTAGTCCTGGGAATCCCAGCGTATATGATGCCACCCACGGGGTCGCTCTGATATTATGTATGACTTCGCACTTCCTGTTCTCGAGTACTTCTAGTGACTTGGTACATGTATGCCTTGGGCTGAAATCGAGTAAGAACCCCATGGCCATGGTTCTGACCGAAACCCTGAATGGTTTGGATCGTGCTTTTAATCAAGGAACTCTCATTCTTTCTGGGGCGCCTTTGGTGTTACAGGCTTGGCTCTACGAGCGCCTTCAGTTATCGACTGGTAGTGTGCCGCCAGTTTACTTCCGCAGGGTCGTGCTTCATTCTCAATACACTTTTGCCGATTGGGTTAGCACGATGGGTGCTTTATCTGAGGCCAACATTTCTTGGATTATGGGGCGATGGGGCCTCCATGCTGTGACCACCAGCCTCGGGGAGTACCAGAGAGTGTGGTTGACTGGTCTGAGAGAGACTTCTTTCTATCATCCTCGTCGATTGGCTAGACAGTACGGGCAAGTTCAGGAGGTCCCCCGGGGTTTTACTGAGAGAGTCTTTGCTTCCAGAGTCAGAGCTGTCACTATTCCTGCTTTCATCAATGGATGGGCCTGCCGAATAAAAGCCTACTTCTAAAGACCTTTGAAGAAATAAAAGACACAAAATAAAACTAGACTTGATTGATCCTGCTTCTTTCCTCCAAGTGTTTTTGATATTTGTGATTGCTTTCTGAAAGAAAAAACTTTTATTCATTCCTGCTTACACAATATTCAAGGTTTTGTTTATCGGTGAACCTTGGTTACTTGGAGAACCTTATTTTATGCACTTAGCTTTCTGAAACATTTATAGTATGATTTTGATCAGATGTGTGCTTTTGGTACTTGTTTGGGAACTCTAGTACTATTAGAAGCAAACGAGGCGGGTAGCCGAAGTTTTCCCCTAGTTTGGGATATGTATAGTTGTGAGGCAAACGAGGTAGATGACTGACGTTTGCCCCTAGTTTAGAAGAGGTTTAGTCAAACGAGGCGAGTGGCCAAAGTTCGCCCCTAGTGTGAAGGGTGATTTCTAGGTTATGGTAAGGACCGTGACTTTATTTCTCTCATACGCTCATAATTTTGCCTAGGCACCAGTTAGGTGACCTAGTGAGCTCTTTTCTCTCTTTTTTATTACTCACTTTGGATTTAACTCTAATTTTGCCTAGGCATCCTTTCAAATTTTTAACCTAGCGAGCCATACTTCTTTTCTCTTCTGAAGTCTGCCTACGTACCCCCGAGTGGGGATCAGATCAAACGTAGTTCGGGCCAAGGTAAGAAAGAAATATGTTGATATTGGTGTCAATAGAACCAAAGCAGTTGCCTACGTATCCCCAAATGGGAATCAGGTCGAGCGTAGTTCAGGGCGAGGCTTGAGAGGAATTGGGCTATTTTTGTGGGTGGAGCGGCCGAACCGATGCGGTTACCTACGTATCCCCGAGTGGGTATCAAGTCGAGCGTAGTTCACGACGAGGCTCAAAAGGAATTGGGTAAAAAAAAGGTCAAGCATAGTACTTTTTTAGGTGATCCATGTTGATTGGTTCTTAGAATTCGACACCGTCGAGGTCTATAAGATAGGTCGCTCCTCCAGAGAGGATAGTTTTGATGATGTAAGGGCCAACCCATTTGGGTTTGAACTTCCCACGCGGGTCAAAGATCGGAGCTCGTAGTTCCTTCAGGACAAGGTCACCCTTGACAATTTCCTTGGACAAACTTTCTTGTTAAAAGCACAGGCTATCCGCTTTTGATAGATTCGGACGTGGTCTACTGCCGCTAGGCGCTTTTCATCTATGAGAGCCAATTCTTCGTACCTTTCCCTTAACCAGTCAGATTCTAAAATTTTATATTCTGCCATCACACGTAAGGACGGTAGTTCTATCTCGACTGAAAGTACTACTTCCATGCCATATACCAATGAATAGGGAGTCTCTCCTGTAGATGTTCTTATTGATGTCCTGTATCCCCAAAGCGCAAATGGTAGTTTCTTGTGTCAGTCTTTGTATGTATCGGCTGACTTCTGCAGTATGGCCTTGATATTCTTGTTTGCAGCTTTGACTACCCCATTAGTTTGCGGCCTGTATGGTGACAACTTGTGGTAAGTGATTTTGTATTCCTCGAATAGATCCCTGACCTCTGCTTTGAAATGACTTCCATTATCCAAAATTATCTCATGGGGGACTCCATAGCGGCAGATGAGGTTCCTCTTGATGAACTTAGCCACTTCTTTGGCCCCCAACTTGGTGTATGACGCAGCTTCTACCCACTTCGTGAAGTAGTCGATGGCTACTAAAATATATCGGTTCCCATTTGAGGCCTTTGGAACAATTTTGCCAATGATATCGATTCCCCAATTCGAGAATGGCCACGGGGAGGTCATACTATAGAGATGAGATGGTGGTGCGTGTGTCATGTTTGCATGGATCTGGTACTTGTGACACCTTCTTACGTATTCACAACAATCTTTCTCCAATGTCGTCCAGTAGTACCCTTACCTTATAATCTTCTTAACCAGCATGTGACCGTTCATGTGTGGACCGCATACCCCTTCATGTATTTCTTCCATCATCCTTCTAGCGTTCTTCCCGAACAAGCAAATCAGGTTGTGACCATTGTACCCTTTCTTCAACAATTTTTCGCCGCAAATGATGAACTGTGCTGCGAACCTTTGAATTGCTCTTTTATCTTTCTCAGTAGACTCTTGAGGGTATGTTTCCTTTTCTATAAGGTTCCAGACATCTTGATACCATGGTGTTTCATTCTCTTCTTCTTCGATTGTAGCGATCATGCTAAATGACAGTTCGTATCTTTGCTTAATTACCCGAGGCATCATTTTGACTCACACAGGAATTTTGACCATGGAGGCTAGGGTAGCCAATGAATCTACTAACTGATTCTCTTCCCTGGGTAGGTAAAAGAATGTTATGCTCTTGAACTGTTTCTTGAGTCCATCGAGATGGTCATGGTAGGGCTTCAACCTCTCTTCTTTCACCTTTCATTCTCCTCTGGCTTGTAACACAATGAGATTTGAATCTCCGAAGACTTCCAACTTCTGAACTTTCAATTCTATGGCTGCTTCCATCCCCAAAATGCATGCCTCGTATTCAGCGGTATTATTGGTGGAGTTATAATTGAGCTTGACTACCAGCGGGGTATGGTCCTCATTTGGTGATACCAGAATCATTCCTACTCCGTATCCTTTTATTTTAACTGACCCATTAAAGTACAACTTCCACTGCTCTTCTTTGATTTCCATGATATTCTCGTCTGGGAACGGGAAGTCTCCATTTTCTTCGGAGTCAACGGCATGTTCCGCAAGAAGCTCAGGTATAGTTCTCCGTTTTACCGACTTGCTTGTCACATACTTGATATCGAATTCAGATAGTAGAAGTAGCCAACGGGATATAAGACCGGTCAGGGCAGGTTTATTGAGGAGGTATTTTAGAGGATCCACGGGATATGAGCACAATCGGAAAGGCTAGCATGTAGTGTCTTAATCGGCAGGTGCACCAGACTAAGGCCTAATACGTTTTTTCGAGGGCAGAGTAATTGAACTTATACCCAATCATCCTCTTGCTAAGATAATATATGGCTTTTTCAAAGTGGCTTTCTTTTCCTTCCTGGACTAGCATGCAACCCATGGCATTTTCGGAGACAAATAGGTAAAGAAGTAAGGGCTTGTGAGAAATGGGTGGTGAAAGGACGGGCGGATTTTGAAGGTAGGCTTTTATTTTGTCAAATGTGGCTTGAAATTGGTCATCCCATTGGAACTTCTCTCCTTTCCTTAGTAAACAGAATAAGGGATCGCATGTAGTTGTGAGCTTGGAGATGAAGCGGCTGATGAATTGGATCCTTCCGAGGAATCTTCTTAATTCTTTCTCATTCTGTGGCGGGGCCATTTCTAGAATTGCCTTGATCTTAGAGGGATTGACCTCTATCCCCCTCTGCGTAATGAGAAAACCCAGGAGCTTCCACGAAGTCACACCAAAAATGCATTTCTTGGGATTCAGCCTCATCTTGTACTTACGCAATCTTTCAAAAAACTTCTCTAGTGCCACCAAGTGCCCTTCTCTACCCTTGGATTTTACGATCATGTTATCTACATACACTTCTACTTCCTTATGAATCATGTCATGCAACAAAGTAGTGGCGGCTCTTTGGTAGGTTGCTCTAGCATTCTTGAGTCCGAAAGGCATCACCCTATAGCAGTAGGTCCCCTAAGGTATGGTAAATGTCGTCTTTTCTCGATCTTCTGGTGCCATTAGAATCTGATTGTACCCCGAAAAGCCATCCATGAATGACAGTAGCTCATGTCCTACGGTGTTATCTACCAAGACATCGATGTGGGGAAGCGAGAAGTCGTCCTTAGGACTGGCTTTGTTTAGATCACGGAAGTCGATGAACACACGAACTTTTCTGTCTTTCTTGGGGACTAGCACGATGTTGGCAACCCATTTTGGATACTCTGTAATAATGATGAACCCTGCCTTGAATTGTTTTTCTATCTCTTCCTTGACCTTTAGTGCCCATTCCAGTCTCATGCGCCTTAGTTTCTGCTTGCCATGTTTCGAATTAGAGAGGGGAATACGATGTTGGACAATGTCAGGATCGACCCCAGGCATATCCTCATAAGACCAAGCGAAAACATATTTGAATTCTTTTAGCAAGAGAGTCAATTTTTCTTTTTCTTCTTTATTAAGTGTTGAACCAATTTGCACAATTTATGGATTATCTTTTTCACCTAGGTTAATTGATAAAGTGTCTTCGATTATTTCATAAGCAGGTAGTTTTTCAATTAGTTGCTTAAGTTCGATTGGGAGATCCTTGAGGGATATGTGCATTCATAAGTATTAGACACAGAGGAGTAGGCAGAACCATCTTTCATTTCATTCATAACAGGTGGAGTGATTACATTGGACACTAGTGGGTTCACAGTAGCCGACTTTGGTATAGAATCGATAATTGGAAGTACAGACTCCGGGGGAACAAGGGATAGGGAGACACAGACAGATAACTCTACAGCCTGGTTGCTCAGACCCTCCTCAGTTGGCATGATCTGATCATCTTGGCTCTTGGCCCTCTTTCCTTCCTTTTCTTCAGCGAACTCTTCCCACATCCTCTCGATAACCTCAGTGTCCAAATACTTCAACCAGTCTTCCTCTATGGTTTTCACAAATTCTTCTGGATAGAATGGATCTTGATAGGGGGCCTTTCGCAGTTAGCGAAGATTTCAAGCCCAGGGTGCCTTTTTCTGGTGGTCTGATGGATCCAAGGTTCAGGGAACCCAAAGTAGGGGAAGTCATCCCCTTCTTTGATGAACTGACCGTTCAGGGTCTTGCAATATGGTGGAAGACTCCTCACTCTCTTCTTCTATGGCTTTTAGAGCTCGATGCCCTCTTCAGTGGGCTTGTACCCCAATCCGAAAGTGCCTCTTTGTCCTTTAATCCGTGGGAACTCACGAATCCCTTGTTGACGTCTGTCCAATCCTATTCCAGGGAAGTAATTCATTTTACTGATGATATTGACTACCGCGGAGTGGATCTCGGGGAACCTGTCTCCATCGCTAATCGTATGAATCTTTTCCATGAAGAATTCTCCAATTTTTCCTTCTTCTAGTTCAGGTATTTGGATTTCAGAGACGGGAGCATAGCTTGGAAAGGCTTCATTTCCCCAACTATTGCCAAGGGTGATTTTCACCTCTTTCTCATTAATGTATTTGATCATTTGGTGTACAGTAGATGACACAGCTTTGTTGACATGCAGCTAGGGCCTCCCAATCAACAAGTTGAACGAGGCAGGTATATCCATGACTTGAAAGAGTTCAGTGCAAACCAAAGATCCTACTCAGATCTGGAGAGAAATAGTCCCCATCACATTTCTCTTGGTGTTATCGTAGGCCCTCATTGATTGCACAGATGGTGTGATGTCAAGGATGTTGACCCCCAAGGTAGTGGCAGTTCTTAGAGTACAAACATTTAAGGTGGAGCCTGTATCGATCAGACAGAATGGCACTTATTGCCCCTTTCATCTGACGGTGATGTACAGAGCTTTGTTATGCGCAGATCCTTCCGGTGGCAAATCCTCATCGAAGAAGGTGATGACTGGATCAGGGGTGAGTGTCCTTAAGAAGGCCACCATATATTATGGTACAGTGTTAATGAGGACTTCAATTCCAGCCAAGGCATTCAATACAGCCTGCCTATGCCTGTAAGATGTTACCATGATGTCCCACATCGAGAGATGTGCCTGAGTTTTCTTCAACTCCTTAATCAACTCATTGTCCTCTTCGATGACCTCGTCCATTTTTCCTTTCTTTTTGTCTTTGACTGGCCCTTTCTCGATGGCCTCAGTGGTAGACTACGGAGGCTAATAATGACGGTCCAACCTAGTCAGATGATCAATCTTGACAGGAGTAAGCCCTTCTACAATACCATCTTCATTGAACCAATCATAATCTGTTTCTACGAGTTGTTTCTCTAGCTCATTCTAGATGGAGGCATCGCTTTCATCATTGGGATCATACCACTTGAGGTCTAATGCCCCTATATCATGTTCTTCCAGGAAGAACAAACGTCGTTCATCATCTAACTGCTGCTACTACCCATCGTCTTCTCCTTCAATCAGATAGATTTTTGTGGAATTCGGGATATCAATGCGGGCTAAGGGAAGTCCTATAGGGATTATGAGGGTAGACGGACCGAAAGTAGTGGGGTTGGATTCAATGAGGCTAATATTTTGGTGGTTTGGCAGGGATTTTGGGTGACATGGGGCTGCTTGGGAGGTGGCTCAATGATATTCTAGTCAACGAGGTCATGGATATCATGGCAGAGGCACATGCAATTATAAGTGTTGTGGCCAGGTGCTTGGTGGTAGGTGCATCTTTTGGACATATCGCAGTTTGGCAGTAGCGGGGTGTTTCGAGGCTAAAGGAATTAGAGATGGCCCTTTTTGAGAAGGCGGTCCAAGGCTGAGGAGAGGGAGATTTCTAGCTTATCAAAATTGCGAGGAGGTTTTTTTCTGAAAAGGGCGATTGGAGGAATTCGCTTGGTTGGAGGATTGGTACGGCCTAGGAGGGTATGCCATGGGCTGACTGCTGAGGGCGTTGACATCCAGAGGATTCCGGAAGTAGTTAGGCCTTTTTAACTGACTCGAAGGCTCTTCCTTCTTAATCTTCCCTTCCCTGATAGTATCTTCAATTCGAGACCCGACTTCAAACAACTCTTCAAAGGTGGAGATGGATTGATAGAACAATTTCTCATGGTAGAGCGGCTGCAGATTCTGGATTAGCATTCTCACTTGTTCCTTTTCAACCGGTCGGTGGGTCATTTGGGCCACTTTATTCCTCCATCTGCTTAAGAAATCGGTGAAGGATTCATTGTTGTTTTGCCGAGTAATTTCCAAATCCCTAATTGTCACATCCAGCTCTTGATTGTAAGAGTAGTTATCAACAAATACCCGAACGATGTCTTCCCATGCCCGAGTTTTGGAAGCTTCCAAGGTAAGGAACCATGACAGTGCAGACTTTGCGAGAGTTTGTGGGAACAGCATCGCAATCTGCTCATGAGTGCAACCCATTGATTGAAAGATGCTCATACACAGCTTCATATGACTCTTCAGATTTCCAATTCCATCAAAACAATAAATGGCAGGCATCTTGAAGTTTTCTGGCAGTTTCAGCTTAACATGCTCAAAAAGGCCTTCCAGGTCTAGCATGTAGTTATCAACCCCTTTGCTTTTCCTTAGTACGCTTTCTAGCTTGTCAACCTTATCCATTTTCTCTTGGAACTTATTCTCATATGCAGGCGGTGGGGCCCCTTAAAACCAATCTTCTTCCCCATTATTCTCAAGAGGTGGTACGAACCCTGGCGGTGGTGGTGGCATGAAACCTGGTGGTGGAGGGAACCTAGGTGGATACTGTGGTTGCTGCTGTTTTAGTTCTTCTATGAACTTCAAGACTTGGGCCAGGTTGTCGGACTGCTGGCTTATGGTTGCTCCCAACTCGGTAACCTTGTTTTCTAACTCTTCCTGATTCATGTTGAGATAACTTGTTGGGCTGATTCTGACCAAATGATTATCAGAATTTCTGACCCAAGATGAAGATCCCAGCTACTGACTTTGAGAATCTATGGTGACCCTACAGATTTGAGAGGATTTGTATCAGATTCTGAAAGTGATGACTATAGATGGACAATGACAGTAACATTATCAAACGTGGATTGACTGGTGTGCGTGCGGACTGACAGGAACGATGCATGCAAATGTGACAAGCATGTGGAAGCAAGCCCTAATCTATATGATGCTCCTACTTCTATCAGATAGCAGTTAAGCAAGTAAGGTCTTAGCCATACAGAGTGTGCTAACCTTGTTAGGGATATATACTAAGAGCCATGCTTTATGTAGTTGATTTATTATTCATTTAATAAAATCAGTTAATCCATTTTTTATGAGAATCTGTGTGGGCAATGTTTGTATTATATTATTTATTTAATATTATGCATGTGTGTCACTCATTCTATATAGTAGGTGGTTTGCTGTGTAGACTTCGACTTACACACGGAAGATCAGGCCATCAGATATTATAGAATGTAAGATTTTGGTTTACAGTCTTAGATGGGTTTGGACACACCATCGGTAGGACTGCAACACGGTGTTGTAGTAGGTTTGTCTTGACTGCGGAAAACGGTATAGTTTTAACTCACTATGCTGGTACACTTTGTGTATTAAACAGGACCGACTTGGGGTAATTATCTTTGTACTGACTTATAAGATAGTTATTACCACATGGCTATTATGAGTGTTTATGCTCTAAATCCTAATTTAATTTATAGACACGTACATTTGATATTTATACTTTGATCCCTAAAAGGGTGAGATCCTTAAATGGGTCAATATCTCATTGGATTGGGTGGTAATATTAATTGTGTGGTGGATATTAATTAATGATGGAATCCATGTCTCGATTTTTGGGATTGATGATATCCCCTTGAGAAAGCTTATAAGTTTTGATTATGTCAAACCCTGCAGGTGGATTTTGTATCCGACATATCAGATAAGTGAAGCAGAGGATCTTAAGGAATTTTAAGAGATTAATTAAATATGATTGTCAGTAATTATATTTAATTAATGGATATCTGCAATCTTAACGTGGGAAGATAATAAGCATTTAATAACATGGAGCTCGAAATTTATTTTTGAGATAAGGGTAGGAGTGCAATTATAATTCTTTAGTGGTATGAATTATAATTTATGAAAATAGGAATCTGATTCAGTTCGAATTAGGGTTTCCTAATTCCATAAGGAAGCCTATTCCTTATTGACTTCTTATGGTCCCTATCGTAGCCTATATATATGCTGCTTTGGCTCTCTCCTTAGTTAGCATTTTTCTATATAGAGAATTATAACTCGGAATAGAAAAGAGAGCGTAAAAGAGGGAGAGTAGAAAACAGAAAGGATTTCGAAAGAGCCCACACTCAGTTCGATATTCTGGCAGCAAAGGAATACAGTAGAAGATCGTGAGCTGTTATCGAGCCCGTTTCTCGATTCGTCTACTACAGCAATCCGTTTTAGCAGTTTAAGGTAACCCTAGTTCCGCCCTTGTAGGGTTATTATAGTTTTCACGTAATTTTTTTGCAGTACCAACTTATACGCGCTGTCAATGGATTCTGGGAACGCAGTTTCCTAATAGTGGTATTAGAGCACCGTTGATTCTGCGTATGGGTTGGACGCAACCATGTTGTCCAATAAAATAGATTTTATGCGAATTTTGATGGATGGATAGAACGTAGAACTGTGCTAACCCTTGTTTTGCAGCGTTCTTATTCCACTATTATGGTCACTGATTTTGTGTGATTGGATCCCACGATGGTTTTATCCATGGTTAATTTTGCTGTTTTAATATAGCATATGAACTCCTTTATGGAGGCATAGGATTTGTGTGTATTAGATCCCATGCTTAATTGATGTGTGGTTAATTTACTGCAAAGAAATAGCATGTGAACTACTTTATGGAGGCTTAGGGTTTGTGCAATATATCTCAAGTAAATCCGTAAAGACAGCTCGACCCCCATTGCGTAGTGACGACATAGAGCTAATCGGGTTCAATTGAAGATTTCTTCACAAGAGTTGCAGCTTGACCATAATAGTGGGTTTCCTATTTTATTGTGGTTTCCTTATTTATGTGTGATTGAATGATTATTATTGTTTCATGTTTAATGAATAGGACAACATGGATAATTGTTCCTAGATCTATTTTAGATGTCTAGCTGCATGTTTAATTTATATTAATTTAAAATGATGGACAACTACATGTGGATTTAGAAATAAACTAATTCCATAATTTGAAAACATAAGTACTTATTTTCTAAAATCATGAGAATAGAATAATTTTATTATCTACACATGTGGGTTTCACAAGTAAGGATGAATTAATCCTTGTCAAGTATTCCAACATTTTTTATTAATTAAATTAAAAGTTTTTCTAAGAAATTATAACCCTAAATTTTTTTTAAAAATTCTAAGTGGGAGAGGAAATTTATCAAGTATAAATCCCATGGTCTCCATCACTGGTTTGTAGATGATATGATTAATTTTGTGTGATGGCTCTAGTGTCATCCTCCCTATCGGATGTAGTTGATCATGGAATCATCAGTACAAACTTCTTTAAAAGAATGTTTTGGGTGATTGTTGGTGTGGGTCACCTCTCCATCAGAGGTGTTCCTCACAGAACTCTTGACCTAGAATTAAGTGATGGTATACACTTAGCTATAAATAATAATATCCTCTCCATCTGAGTCACTGTTATTATTTATAGGACCAAAGCAAGTCAGCAGTTTAATTTTATTAGGCAAAGTACATTGCCTGGATGGTAAAATTAAAAGGCAATTGTCTATCTGAACAAATGATGGATAGTATATGGCTTCCCATCGAGTCCTACTATTCGCGGTGTATCAGGTTGCTGGCGGATTCCTTTCAAATATGGTAGAGGGAACCAATATTTTTAACTCGAATCCATAGTAATTTTTGCCCAAACGTAATTATTTATGTCATGTGATTCTCAGGCTTTCAAATGGGTACTTTCAATCCACTTGCTGTTATACTTAAAGAAAACAAACTTACTGGACCAAACTATATAGACTGGAAAAGGAATTTGGATATTGTGTTAACTGCTGAAGAGTACAAGTTTGTGCTTACTCAAGAATGTCCTGAGCAACCTGGTGAGGAGGCAACCGCTGAGGAAACCCAGGCTCACAAGAAATGGGTCAAGGCTGTTGAAATGGCGCGGTGTTACATTTTGGCATCCATGTCAAATGTTCTGCAACATCAGCATCAGTCAATAACAAGTGCCTATGACATGATGGAGAGCCTCTGAGAGATGTTCGGGGATCAAAGTCGTGCTGCTAGGCAGGTTGCTATGAAAGAGTTGATGAACACAACCATGGCTGAGGGGACGCCTGTAAGGGA
Organism: Hydrangea macrophylla; assembly: GCA_033977485.1. Classification (NCBI taxonomy): domain Eukaryota; kingdom Viridiplantae; phylum Streptophyta; class Magnoliopsida; order Cornales; family Hydrangeaceae; genus Hydrangea; species Hydrangea macrophylla. Next base: position 41,717,822 of record CM066990.1, read on the forward strand.
TCATGTTCTTAAGATGGTATCTCTTCTTAATGAACTAGAGATCCTTGGAGCTGAAATCGACGGGGAAACCCAGGTCGATATCGTACTCCATTCACTGCCAAAGTCTTTTAAGCAATTCCGCCTCAATTACAACATGAATAAATTTAAATATACCTTGGCAGAGCTGCTTAAATAACTCCAGGCAGCTGAGGGTCTCAACAGAAAGTTAGGGAGTGCTCTTGTGTTTGAGAAAGGTTCTGCTTCAAAGCCAAAAGATAAGAAGAAAATGAAAAAGGCTCAAAAGAAGGTCGCGGGTCCTCTGCCAATCCAAAGGCCAAGAGGACAACCGGGAAAGCCTAAAGGCAAATGTTTTGTTTGTAAGTAGTCAGAACACTGGAAGAAGCAATGTCCAGTTTATCTCGCAAGACAGAACAATCAAGGTAAATCTCATTTACTAGTTGTTGAATCGTGTTTAGCGGTCCGATCTATCGGTACCTGGTGTGTAGATACGGGAGCCACTGATCATGTATGCAATTCTTTGCAGGGGTTCCATGGAACCAGGCAGCTCAGTGATGGAGAGATTTATCTATATATGGGAAATGCTACGAGAGTAGCAGCAGCTGCAGTAGGAGATCTATATCTTAGTTTTGGTAGAGATAGGATTTTAATATTAAGAAATTGCTTTTATGTACCTTCTATTAGAAGGAATTTAGTTTCAGTTTCTAGTTTAGTAAAGAATGGATATTCGTTTCATTTTAATAAAGTAGTAGTTATTAAAGAAAATAAACGTTTTATTTGTTCTAGTCAATTGGTTGATGATCTTTATATTATAAATCATATCTCTCCTATACGGCAACTTAATGAATTGAATAACACAAATAGTTTTCCATTTAAGAGAAAAGAACCTTCGAGGGTGAACCAGACGCATCTCTGGCACTTACGCCTTGGTCATATTAATTTGAAAAGGATTCAAAGACTGGTTCAAAATGGGCCATTAGGCTCATTGGAAGTGGAGTCACTTCTAGTCTGTGAATCCTGCTTGGATGGTAAAATGACCAAGAGGCCGTTCTCGGCCAAGAGCTATAGAGCTAAAGAGCCGTTAGAACTAGTTCACTCTGATTTGTGTGGTCCTATGACTGTCCAAGCAAGAGGGGGATTTGAGTACTTTGTCACTTTCATCGATGATTACTCAAGGTATGGGTACATTTACTTGATGCGGTGTAAGTCTGAATGCTTTGAAAAATTCAAAGACTTCAAGGTTGAAATGGAGAAGCGTCTAAGTAAATGTATCAAGACACTACGATCTGATCGTGGTGGCGAGTACCTCTTGGAAGAGTTTAGGGAATACTTATTGGAGCAAGGGATTACATCCCAATTGTCTGCACCCCGTATGCCTCAGCAGAACGGTGTAGCAGAAAGAAGGAACAGGACTCTTATGGACATGGTAAGATCTATGATGAGTTGTTCGGATTTACCAATTTCCTTTTGGGGACACGCATTAGAGACATCTGCATACATTCTAAACTTGGTACCATCTAAGTCAGTACCTACTACTCCTACGGAATTATGGACTGGGCGAAAGCCTAGTCTGCGGCATGTTCGGATCTGGGGTAGTCCAGCACATGTGCTGAAAGGGAACGCAGAAAAGTTGGAATCGAGAACAAAAGTATGTTTCTTTGTTGGGTATCCTAGAGGAACTAAAGGTGGTATGTTTTATAGTCCTAAGGATCAGAAGGTTATTGTTAGCACCAATGCCACATTCTTAGAAGAGTACTATATTATGGACCACAAGCCCAGAAGCCGTATTGTTCTAGAGGAAATGAGAGGAGAGACACCGACACATAGTTCTTCGATACCAACGGTACGAGAAGAAACACCACAAGAAAGAGTTATCGATATTCCATTACCATGTCGTAGTGGGAGGATTATCGAAAATCGTGTAGATCCTGAACTAACCATTAACACGCAGGTTCCTGAACCAGTATAACGTGTAGATAATGGTGTATTAGGTTCAAAATCTTCACAACGAAATATCAGTGATGCACAGACACGGGTTATGCCTCGTCGTAGTGGGAGGGTTATTATTCAACCTGGCCGGTATATATTCTTGGGAGAGTCTTATGACCAGGTCCCTGATGAACAAGGTACCGACCCCTGTAACTACAATGAAGCACTCCAAGATAAAGATGCAGATCTTTGGCAAAAGGCTATGAAGTCTGAAATGGAGTCCATGTACTCCAATCAAGTCTGGGATCTTGTAGAACCACCCAATGAAATAAAACCCATTGGATGTAAGTGGATCTATAAGAAGAAGAGAGGAGCAGACGGTAAGGTGGAAACCTTTAAAGCAAGGCTTGTTGCGAAAGGGTTCACTCAAAAAGAAGGAATTGATTATGAGGAAACCTTTTCGCCGGTGGCAATGCTGAAGTCTATCCGGATTCTCTTATCCATTGTTGCACATTTCAATTATGAAATTTGGAAAATGGATGTCAAGACAGTATTTCTTAATGGGAATCTTGACGAGTGCATCTATATGGTGCAACCAGACGGGTTCATCGCAAAGGGCCAAGAACACATGTTGTGCAAGCTTAAGAAGTCCATTTATGGACTTAAGCAGGCATCTAGGTCTTGGAATATCCGCTTTGATCAAGCAATCAAGTCTTTTGGTTTTGATCAATGTGTGGATGAATCTTGTGTGTACAAGAAACATGATGGAAGAGTGGTGGTGTTCTTAGTACTATATGTGGATGATATCTTGCTAATCGGAAACGATGTGGGGGTATTATCTTCTGTAAGGGTATGGTTATCCAGTCAATTCGATATGAAGGACTTGGGAGAAGCCGGTCACATCCTAGGGATCAAGCTTATGCGAGATCGCAAGAATAGGATGTTGGGCTTGTCACAAGGCACTTATATTGACAATATTCTTGCAAGTTTAGCATACAAGATTCCAAGAAGGGATTCCTTCCCTTCAGACATGGAATTACTCTATCTAAGGATCAGTGTCCTAAGACACCTGATGAGATAGAGAAGATGAAGGCAGTTCCTTATGCCTCGGCAGTAGGAAGCCTAATGTATGCTATGCTATGCTATGTACTAGACCTGACATCTGCTTTGCTGTTGGCATGGTTAGTAGATATCAGTCTTATCCAGTGCAAGAACATTGGACTGCGGTGAAAAATATTCTCAAGTACCTGAAAAGGACTCGAGACTATATGTTAGTTTACCAAGCAGACAGTCTTGTACCCATTGGATACACAGATTCTGATTTCATGTCAGATAGGGATTCCAGAAAGTCTACCTCAGGATATATGTTTACCCTAGGAGGTGGAGCCATTACTTGGAGGAGTATCAAGCAGTCATGTGTTGCTGATTCTACCATGGAAGCCGAGTATGTGGCTGCTTCGGAAGCTGCTAAGGATGCCGTTTGTCTCAGAAACTTCCTTATTGATCTAAGAGTGGTACCTGCGGTACAATCGGCTATTACCCTTTATTGCGATAATAGCGGAGCGGTTGCTAACTCAAAGGAACCAAGGGCCCATAAGAAGGGAAAACACATTGAGCGTAAGTATCGCCGGATACGAGAGATCGTGCAAAGAGGTGATGTTGAAGTGACCAAGATAGCATCGGCAAATAACTTAGCAGATTCTTTCACCAAGAGCTTACCGGCCAAGACTTTTGACAGTCATGTAGAAGGGATAGGAGTGATATGTGTCGCATCATGGCTTTGAGTCTAAGTGGGAGATTGTTAGGGATATATACTAAAAGCCATGCTTTATGTAGTTGATTTATTATTCATTTAATAAAATCAGTTAATCCATTTTTTATGAGAATCTGTGTGGGCAATGTTTGTATTATATTATTTATTTAATATTATGCATGTGTGTCTTTCATTCTATATAGTAGGTGGTTTGGTGTGTAGAGTTCGACTTACATACGGAAGATCAGGCCATTAGATATTATAGAATGTAAGATTTTGGTTTACAGTCTTAGATGGGTTTGGACACACCATCGGTAGGACTGCAGCATGGTGTTGTAGTAGGTTTGTCTTGACTGCGGAAAACGGTATTGTTTCAACTCACTATGCTGGTACACTTAGTGTATTAAACAGTACCGACTTGGGGTAATTATCTTTATACTGACTTATAAGATAATTAATACCTCATGGCTATTATGAGTGCTTATGCTCTAAATCCTAATTTAATTTATAGACACGTACATTTGATATTTATACTTTGATCCCTAAAAGGGTGAGATCCTTAAATGGGTCAATATCTCATTGGATTTGGTGGCAATATTAATTGTGTGGTGGATATTAATTAATGATGGAATCCATGTCTCAATTTAGGATTGATGATATCCCCTTGAGAAAGCTTATAAGTTTTGATTATGTCAAACCCTGCAGGTGGATTTTGTATCCGACATATCAGATAAGTTAAGCAGAGGTTCTCAACGAATTTTAAGAGATTAATTAAATATGATTGTCAGTAATTATATTTAATTAATGGATATCTGTAATCTTAACGTAGGGAGATAATAAGCATTTAATAACATGGAGCTCGAAATTTATTTTTGGGATAAGTGTAGGAGTGCAATTATAATTCTTTAGTGGTATGAATTATAATTTATAGAAATAGGAATCTGATTCAGTTCGAATTAGGGTTTCCTAATTCCATAAGGAAGCCTATTCCTTATTGACTTCTTATGGTCCCTATCGTAGCCTATATATATGCTGCTTTGGTTCTCTCCTTAGTTAACGTTTTTCTATATAGAGAATTATAACTCGGAATAGAAAAGAGAGCGTAAAAGAGGGAGAGCAGAAAACAGAAAGGATTTCGAAAGAGACCACACTCAGTTCGATATTCTGGCAGCAAAGGAATACGGCAGAAGATCGTGAGCTGTTATCGAGCCCGTTTCTCTATTCGTCTACTACAGCAATCCGTTTTAGCAGTTTAAGGTAACCCTAGTTCCGCCCTTGTAGTAGGGTTATTATAGTTTTCACGTAATTTTTTTGCAGTACCAACTTATACGCGCTGTCAATGGATTCTGGGAACGTAGTTTCCTAACAAACCTATCCTTCCAGTATGATCACCGAGGGATAATAGGGATTTCTGGGATATTTCTGGGATTTCTGGACAAAGTTTATGTGAGAAACTGGTTTATATCTGGGTATTTCTGAGTAGAGTTTCTGGGAGAAATTGGTTTATATCTGGGTATTTCTGGACAGAGTTTCTGGGAAAAACAGGTTATATCTGGGTATTTCTGGACAGAGTTTCTGGGAAAAACAGGTTATATCTGGGTATTTCTGGACATAGTTTCTGGGAGAAAGAGGTTATATCTGAGATATCTGAACAAAGTTTCTAGGGGAAACATGTTATATCTGAGATATCTGGGCAGAGTTTCTACGGGAAACATGTTATATCTGGGATATCTTGACAAAGTTTATGGGAGAAACAAATTAATATGATGGAAGCAGGTAATGACGGTGATCATACTGTCTAGCAAGTTTTCAAACTCCTATGTTTTAGGACCAACAAACAAGATTTGCGGTGTATATCTTTGTGAACATGGAACAAACATCCTTATCATGGTGCCTAGGCAAGTCAACTCAATGTAATTTGCACGTGAGTGATTGCCCTGGGAATCATATGAGAGAGGTCTTGTTCTATTCCAACTAAGCGTCTACACCGCGCAAGTAATCCCGTTTAGGGCATACAATAGTTATATTACATTGTCCTATCTGAAAAGATAAATCAACAGTCCTATGAAAGGTTCTACAGGAATCTATATGCAAAGGCTTGGTTTAGTCAAAGAGGTTTCGTTGACGAGAGTTCCAATATACCGTTAGGGAGACAGTACGGAAGTTTTTACTCTTTTTGATATACCTTGGAAGGTACAATATCAACGGTGACTTGTGTCCTGGCACAGCAAGACCTGAACAATATCAGCGCAGCGTTTTAGACACAGTTGGAGGGTAAAATGCAGAGTGCAATACGGTGAACCAAACACAGTAAAAAGATAATTTTAAGGATGCTTCTTATGGGTCAAACCTCTGTATTATTTTGTTTTGAAAATAAATTTCCCCAGCTGAGTCGCCAGATTGTGGACACCCGGAATACCACTTCTTTGTTTTGATTTGAGATTATTTTAAAAGAGAAAAAGAAAAGGTCTTTTGAAAACAAATACAGAGTCGCCCATTGGTCATTCGGGAACCAAGAAACCCAATTTGACTCACCCAAACGGATAAAGGGCACCAGCCTTTCATAACCAAAGAACTTGGCTCGGGGTTTTGGTACGAGAGAGCAAGGAGCCTTTGTCACGACTAAAATACCCTCAACTCATCCCGTCTTTCGACGGGCCTCAATTAACATCCAAATAATCATCTTATATTATGTTTGGTTCGACAATTAATACTATGATAGTATATTACATCTCATAAGAATCTTGAAATGGATGATCAAAAGATAAGATATCATTCATAAAATCTAAACCAAATATCATACAATGTAAAGTGAAAGATGACATAAATGAACCTAGAAAAAATCGTCTAATCATATATCAAGTAATAAAGTTTTCCTAATCTAGGAGGGGACGTGAATTGTTCTTGAAACAAATAATCAAAGGAATCAAAATATGTTTAGCAAACTAGAATGATGCATGTTATCTTTGAAAAAAGAAGACCTCTCAATTCCCGGGACGGATGAGAAAGGATGATTAGATCGAGGGGAAGCATGGACGTGTGATCAAGTTCAATCCTTATAATCTTCTTAGATTAGGAGTCACAAAAACCCCAAATCTTACATGGATGCAATGTATGAACCTAAAATGTGCAAAGGTTGTAGTGTGTTTGTGTACATGGACTTTCTAAAGTGATGTAGAAATCTACAATATGAATGAATGCATGAAGAGAATCATCATGGGATATGTACAAATGTAGCATGAATTACTTACTAAGATATGAACTAATTTAGATTGTATGTAAGCATCAAACCAAAGAATGAAAGTAAAAGTACACTTGCTGTGAATAGTGGGCAGAACAGTGACTTGATCTTGTGGAAATTGGAAAGTGAGGTTAGAAATGTTTTTAATACATATTTTTTCATGGAGATCATCCTTTTTGTGTCTGGAACACATTTCAAAAAGCCAATCCTCAATAACTATTACAGAATGAGAGAAATCATACAAACAATAGAGGTTGCTCAGAAGCAGAATCCGTACTGTCGACCAAAATGTCAAAAAATATTAGAAAATGAAACAAAAAAACATCTGGGGGCCCATTTTATAAAGAAAGTTCCCTAAGACACTGAAGTTCAAGGAAAAAATGGCTTAGGACCACTCCTTTTGGAAAAGTTGTCTGTAAAACAAATTGAAATTCAACCAAGCTGTTGTGATAGCAAAAACAGAATGTCTAGAAGAAATGTTTGGGTCCAAATGGACCCCTTCCAAGTGTTTCCAAGTCAAACCAAAAATCATGGATGTTCTCCAATGAGTTAAGAAGGCTTTACAAGTGGTCTCATGTTAATATTTTGAATATTGAGTCCTAGAGAAATCATTGAACTCGGATTGTTCACTGTTTTGAAGATTTTGGAAAGAACTAGGGTTTTATTCTTTGAAATCTAAATGAGGGGTTTAAGAGTGGTTTTGAAATGGTGATTTTGAGAGTATATTTTCAGTACTTAAATGGAGATTATGACCACTTGAAATATCAATATTGAACTCATATCAAGAACCTCCAAGGTTGTTGGAGACATTGTTTTCATTTTTGAATACAACTTCAAGAATACATAGGAATGTATTGAAGTTGAAATCATCTTCTATCAAACATATTTTTTAGGTCAAGAGCTACTATCCATAAGGATTCACTCACCTCAAACTTCATGTCATCATCTAGATGATGATAGACTAGTAAGTAAATAAAGAAAATAAAAAAGAAATGAGATTAAGGAGAGATGAACATAATATGTAAACAAAAAAATGAGTAATCAATAGATGATATTCATGATGATTTTGGACTTGTAGCTTGGTGTTTCACTCATATATGGTGACTTTGGACATGGAAGAAGCTTCCTATCTCATAAATGTTCACTAAAATGGTGGTTGGGTGTATTGAATGTGAAGTAAATGAGAGTAATAAAATAGAAAACAAAGTTTAGAACTCACTTTTTAGTTGAAAATCAAATAAAGAAGCTCACTTTCACTCTCCTAACCTTATCTTCTACAACTTTTCTCTCTACAACTTCTCTAAGCTTTGTATTTGCACCAGCCAAATGAGAAGTCAAGAGGAGTTTATATAGGCTAATTATGGGTGATTTTGGGATTAAAAGAGTGCTCCCATTGGCTCCAAATGTCTGTGAACAAGGAACTACGTCGTTTTAGTTTCTAATTAATCAAAATGGACCCCCAAAATAAATTGCAAAAATAGACTGTTCTGGAGGAGAGTGCCGCGGCGACACTGGGCATTTGCCGCGGCGGCGGCACTGCTCCTCTGATGTCTAGATAATTCCATTTAGGCCCCCAGAGGTTCCGGTATTCGCGAAAATACCCTATTTCGTTCGAAATTCAAAAAAAATGCGTATGACTACTTTACATAAAAAATAATTCAGAGATAGGTCACTTTAAAAAGTTTTGTGGTATTCGCGATAAAAGCCGATTTGATCGCCTTAATCACCTTCAAAAATTCATAATAAATTTATTTTAAATCCAGGAATTACGTACGACATACCATTGGAAAGCTATTGACCTCTAGTATCCATAAAAAAATGTTTGAAAATTGATACAGTGCTTTGATTTTAAAGTCAACTTTTAGTCAAACTGGTTAAACTTGGGATTCCCGAGAAGTTCTGGGAACCTATGGGAGCTACCAGGAACTAACGCTATCGTTCGATTTTCTTTTAAAACTCGTTTTAGTACTTTCCACATAATCTAGAATGATCTCGGATCTTTTCGGCTAATTTGGACGATTTCAATCAAATTTTGGTCAAACCTGGTCAAATATGGTCATACATGGGTCAAACTGGTCAACGGGGACTTTCCGGGACTTCAGAGGGTCTCTGAGAGCCGACGATTTCTTCTGATTTTGGTTGAAAACTTATTTTTAGTACTTTTTTTATGACGTAGCATATTTTCAGAACTTTCGGTCCAAATCTAGGAGTGTTTGGGCTTTCAGGGGCATTTCGGTCATTTGCACCACTTTCTGAGCATTTTGAAAGATAGAACTAACTTCCGGGAGTCCTTTTGAGTCTTTTCGATCATTGTGAACAACCAAGCTATAGGTCTCCCAAATCTGATAGCCGACAAAATGGGGTGTCTACAGTATACTTACTTCCGCCTTGATTCCTTATAAAACATGCTATCTTTGGCCAAATCCAAAGTCAACTTACCATTAGGAACTGAATTGCTCAACAGCACAACTAACGTCTCCCAACTGTCAGGCAAAGAACTCAATAATAGCAAATCTTGAAATTCATCATCTAAATTCATCTTCATCATAGACAACTGATTAACCACATTTTGAATGTCACTCAATTGCTCGGCAACGTAATTCCCATCTTTGAATTTCAAGTTCATAAGCCTTCGAATCAAGAAAGCTTTGTTCTGCGCCGTATTCCTCTCATACATAGACTCTAATTTTTCCATAAACTCTATGCATTAACTTCTTGGGCAACGTGCTGAAACACGGTGTGGTCAACCCACTGTCTAATCTGACCCACTGTCTTCCTGTTTAATTTTACACAATCTGTAGCAGACATAGTTGTAAGCTTGGCCGTATCACCCTCAATCGGATCATACAAATCTTTACAATAGAGAATATCCTCCATTCTTGGTTTCCAAATGGCATAATTTGATTCAATGTGATGATCCTCCATTTAATTACACAAGACAATAAATAATAATTAACCTTAACTCTGATACCACTTTGTTGGAAAAAAATTTGGAATCCCCACTATTAGGAGTAATACTTCCTAACCTTGTCAAGTATAAATTAAATAGGTAAAAATATCTAAGCCACCAAATTAAATTATAAATATTCTACACAATCCACCACAAGCAATAAAAAAATTTGACACCAAGATTTATGTGAAAAACCCCTCTAATGAAGAGTGGAAGAAAATCACAAGATAACTCCGAGTAATTTCACTATGTAAAATAAGGAATACAAATGTTTTCTCAAATTTTTGCCCTAAACTTGAGGTATTCAATCAACTAAAGAGTGAGTACAAGGGTTACCTCTTAGGGTTCACAATACCCAAAGGAAAACACCAAAACTGGAAAACATGAGTAATCTATCTCAAAATCCTATGGATTTGGCACACCCAAACAAACCCTTGAACAAATCACTATTCCTCCCTGTTCTTGGTTGTCGCGCAGCTAACAAGGCAAGAAGAAACCCTTTGTTTCTATATGCTGCACAGGAAAAAAAAACACCTAGCGAATTCACAACATCAGTTTCAATTCCTTAGCTAAATGAATTGGGAAATGCTATTATGAGCAGTTTCTCATGTGAGAAGGCGGGTTTTAACCGTTAGATGAGCATCTAGCCTTAAGATTCTCTCCAGATTCCTGGGAATCTTAAGGCTAGATGCTCATCCTACGGTTAAAACCCGCCTTCTCATGTGAGAAGCTTCTCACAATAGCATTGCCCAAATGAATTAGCTAGCAAACAAGGCCCCAAGGGTCCACGTGGCCAACCAAAGACTGAATGAAAACGAGTCCAAATCATATAGCCTATTAAAGGATTTTATCTCATGTGACATGGACCACAATACCACATGGTATACCCAACACCGATAACCATGATAATCACGTTGGGGCGTTTTTGTCTCTATGATCAATCCCAATTCCCAAGTCAACCATTATCAAACAGGGGCCAATTAGCATCTACAAATAGAGCCATGGGTTATTTTGCATCGCATCAAGCTGTTAGCCCAACGCCAACCCTAGCCTACCTAAAACTCCTATACCAATGGGTTAAGCTTCAATATCCGTTGTGTCCAGTTTTCTTGTGTTTTGTGGGGATGAAGATAAATTCCTTCATCAATCTTCTGTAGTCTGGAGATTTTTTATTTATTTGGACAAAGTTATTGACACTATTTTATTGGAGTAGGACAGAGGGCAAATCCCAGACAGGCGGACCGACCCAACAATACACGTAGAGTAGGATTTGAACCTACACTAACCTCTGAATACTATATGTCTAGATACTTGAAGTTCATCCTAAATTCCAATTCACTTACTTTAGCCCATGAGGGTGAAATTACCTATGTTTATTCTCTAACAATATTTTTTATTCGATCGATTTGGTTCGGTTTTGATCGGTAAATAAGCACGCCTAACATTTGGGAAGTAAGAACCAAATTGGCAATAATTCTTTAGCAATTGTGATCGCAATCACAATCACTAGATAGGGTTTGCAATTGCCATTTTGATAAACGCTGATTGCATTTTCAAATCACGTTTTGACGTCTCGATAAGCCGAGACAAACAGGTAAAATTTGTGCCATATGTTCCAACAAAAAATTTATTAAAATAAAATCATGAAAAAAAAAAAAAAAAAAAAACAGCTAGATTGGCGCAGAGAATAAGAGATCAATAAAGATCAACCATGATAAATATTAATCACTATAACCATGATAATCACGATTAGTTTAATTTATAAACCCCACCTAGTTGCGATGAGTTGGATGGGTCCATCCGTCCAAACAGTCATGCCCTCATCTCTTTTTGACACGTGCCTGTCGATTAATATTGTTAAGAGAACAAACGCGACCCTCTCTCTCTCTCTATATATATATATATATTTCAACATTCCCCTGCTACAAATGCTTCAGTTTCCAATTCCAATTCTCTTTCTGTCTCTCTCTAACTCTTTTCTTATTTTATTTTTATACCTATCCTATCAGTTTCCCTGAAGCCTCCTCTGATTTTAATCCCCTAGCTAGCTCCCTCTATATATATACAATCACATATATATATATACACACCAAATTACTCTCTTGCGTGGCCAAGAATGGCATCTCATAAATATTATATCTGCCTTTTCTTGATGTTCTTCAGTTGTTTAATAAGTTCATCGCACTCCTATAACTTTGTCGTTGGTGGCAGAGATGGGTGGGTCCCAAACCCTTCTGAGAATTACAATCACTGGGCTGAGAGGATGAGATTTCAAGTCAATGACACTCTCTGTAAAGTCTTTGATCACGTTCAAAAATCTCTATATATAAATGATGTTTTTTTTTTGGATTTTTAGTTATTTATATGGTTTTGATTGATTTTGGTTCCCTGATCAATTTTTTTTTTCATTTATTTTCTATTTATATATAGTTTTCAAGTACAAGAAAGGATCAGACTCTGTTTTGGTAGTGAACAAAGATGATTATGATAAATGTGGAACAGAGACACCGATCATGAAAATGGACGGTGGTGATTCGACTTTCAAATTCGATCGATCAGGGCCCTTCTTCTTCATCAGCGGAAATAATAATAGCTGCCAAATGGGTCAGAAGCTAATCGTCGTCGTTTTGGCAATCAGAAACAAACCCAACTCTCCACCACCGGCGGCGGCGCCACCATCTCAGGAGTCTCCGACCACATCGCCGGCGTTGTCTCCCACGTCACCGTCTCCGGCAACTTCCACTCCGGTGCCATCCCTTGCTCCGGTTGTGACCCCTGAAGTTTCACCCGCACCGGCTAATACGCCGGTATCACCATCTCCGGCGACCTTCGCTCCGGTTCCAACCCCATTTCCGGCCGGGACTCCTGGAGTTTCACCTTCGCCAGCAATTACGCCAGTATCACCATCTCCGGCGACCTTCGCTCCGGTTCCAACCCCATTTCCGGCGGGGTCTCCTGGAGTTTCACCTTCGCCGGCAATATCACCGTCGCTGGCGGGGTCGCCTCCGCCGGGAAGTGTACCAGTAACGCCACCTCCAACCGGGTCATCGACACCCACAACTCCGGCTCAGCCGGGACCCACCCCTCCGACAACCGGAAATACTCCAGTAAATCTCCAATCACCGCCGCCCCCGCCATCTTCATCTTCACCGGCTTTTATTCCATCGGTAGTCCTTGTGTTGAGCGTGGTTCTGGGTAGCTTTATCGTTGCTCCTTAAATTGGCTATTCATATGTGAGTTTGTTTTTAAAGTTTTTGGTTTTTCATTTTGTTCATTTTTCTGGTTTCTTGAATTATAGATGAGATTTTCTTGATTTTTATTTTAAATTTTTTTTTATGATGTTATTGTTATTTGAATTATAATGGACACGTTCACGAGTGAGTAGACTTAATAATCAAACCTACATTTAATGTGTTTGTGTTGATAAAAATTTATTTGTTTAGTAAATTAATTTATTGTCAGTTTCAATATTCCATAGAATACAATTAATGTGCCTATATTTGATCTAATTGTCTCGTCAGTAATTTTCTTTGTGCGAGCTCCCAAAATACCCAAATTTTCTTTGTGCGAGCTCCCAAAATACCCAAACAACGTTTTTGCATCAATAAACATGTGTATATGACAGTGTGTGTATGTGTGTGAAGGCATACATGTGCAACTATGTAGCTTTAGAGAGTAAAGGTTTAGTCTAATTGGTAAAAATGCTTTCTATCATGTCAAATTTATACAAGGGTTTGAATTTTGACCCTTCTCCTGCGCTCTAGCACTTGTCGCACGTGATCACTATATCTAATGATAAATAAATAGTGAATAAAAAAAAATAAAACAATAACGAAATTTTTGTAACCTATAAGGTTTTTCTAAACATATTTTTTTTTGACAATAGAAAGAAAAATAAATTTTCAATATTTTTGCTCATAATCTGTTTTACAGTTTAATAACAGTCATATAAAAATCATACTTTACCCTGATTATATTCTAAGTATGAAAGCTTAAACAAGTCATTGATGTGATCTCCTTTAGATGCATTTACAAAGGAAGTTTACATACATTGGAAACGTTGCTTTCTAATTAATCTCCTTACTCTCATTGGTATTAAAAGCATTTTAATTTCTCAAAATACTACTCTCTTTCTTTTTTTTTGGGGGGGGGGGGGGGGGGGGGGGGGGGGGTGGGTGTGTGTGTGTGTGTGTGTGTGTGGTGTGGTTTCAAAATATATCGCAAAACCTATTCCTGGCGATCTTAATTAATAGCAGAAAATGACCTAGCCGTTCTAGCGGTTAATGAGCTTGTGAACAAATAAATAAGCATTAATATCTCTTCAGGTTCCAATCATTTTTTCTAAACAAGTTCATGAAATTCTCTTCAATTACAAACGAATAATATTTGGGGTATAAGCAAATTTAACAATCACTTACACTCACGGTCTATCTCTCTCACAATACCACTCAGGAGAGAGCCACTTAAGAGAGACATAGACTGTGAACGTAAATATTTGTGAGATTTGTTTGTGCCCTAGCATTGTTGATTACAAAAACTCACTGGGCATGTTACAAGTAGATAAAAATGTGTCAAAAGACCAACTGAAAGTCTTCTGGATAGAATTGGGCAAGTCAAAACAATTTTGGCTGGACAAAAATAAGGTGAGACGAGAATGAGTGATAGAAGAGAGGGGAGAGTCGATGATCGAAGTGATAGTGTCACTGTGTCAGGGGCAGAGGAAATATATTAGATGCTAGTTAATTTTAAGGGACAATTAGAAATGTATCTGTTGTCAATTAAAAATTTAATAAAAAGTACTTTGAATATCTGTATTGAATCAAAAGTCCCTTAGCTTTGACAAAATGACAAAACTGACATGCACACAAGCATTTCTCACATTTTCCCCACTCCCGCCCAATTTTTCACGCGCTCATGCTTTTGTGGTCGCTCATACGGTATGAGTACTGTACCGTATGATATTCAAAATTCAAAAATTATTTTGCAACTTTAAACCTCCATAACTTTCGACATACAACTCTATTTTTCTCAAATCTTATACCGTTAGAATCGTATCGTCGAGAGCTACAAAACTAGTAATCATTGTTGATATGTTTTGAGCAAAAAAAAATAAATAAAACCAAATTTTTACATGCCTTGTGTGAAAATTTCACAAAATTATTTTCAACAATTTTGACAAAGTTATCTTGTGAAATTGTCAGATTTCATAAACTTTGTTTTTTTTTTTTTTCAAACTTCACGAATCTCTTTTTTGTGAAATTTCACAAAAGTAGAAATTTCACAAAACTAATTTTGGGAAATTTCACAAAACTCTATTTTTTTTACAAAATTTCTTCAAATTAAAAAAAAATGCTCACAACATATCAACAATGGTACTAGTTTTGTAGCTCTTGTTGACACAATTACAGCGGTATAAAATTTGTAAAAAATGGAGTTGTAGATCAAAAGTTATGAATGGTTAAAGTTTTGAAATATTTTTTGAATTGAGGAATGCTATTGTATAGCCACTCACACGGTGTGAGTGGCTGGAATGTTTGGGGCTATGCTTTGTCACGTGCTTGTGACAGAGACTTTTGACTAATTCTAAAAAAAAACGGCTCCTTTGAACTTTTGTTGGTTTTAATTAAGAATTTGGTCATAATTTACCCTAATTTTAATGATATTATAGCATCTTCAATGGTATATGATGATATAGAGTACAACTAAGTTAAGTTCTTATACCAAACAAAGAATTCACATAATGGTATAATAAGCTAATCAGCAGAGGGAATGCCGCCTAGGATGGGTCGGCTGAAACGATGTCGTTTGACCCAATTTTTTAAATCATTTCTTTACCTAAGCAAAAAAAAAAAAAAGTACAACAATTCCTAGTCGGCTGAGGCATTGCCTATGCTGGTTAGGGGTTTGGCCATAAAATAAAATAATAATAATAATAATAATAATAAATAATTCAAACGGCAAATTCTTTGCCGGTTGTAACAAAATGACATTGCCTTTGCCGGTTGGTTTGTAGGGTAAGAAATTTAGTCGAATGGTAAAAATAGATTCCTATACCATCTAGCTAACTAAACTCACCCTACAACTATATTATGGGAAGTGTTTTTTTTTTACAAAACTAACTCAACTTACCTTACCAACTGCATCGTTGGAGATGTTCTTAGGAACAACAAAGGAGGAGATGAAGTTTTTAAAAAGTGAGAAAGGGGACAAGAGATGAAATTTCTACCCCCTTTCCCTATAAGTCTACGTGCTTCTGCGATTTTGTTATTAAATGGATGTTACAGTACATGTCACCTCAATAAATTAAGAGCATTGAATATCAAAGCGTAGCTTGATATATTTGGACAAAATCAGATATCAAATATTATGTCAACAGACGGATTTGAAATTTACAGCATTATTCAATTATTCAAGCAAGAGTGAAATGTCTTGGATATGGGATAAGGATACTCAGAAACACTTTGTGGGTAGCACTTTGTGCAGCACTACTGTAGGACTACAAGTTTTTTTTTTTGTAATAGCCAAAAAATAATAATAAAATAATAATAATAATTGGTCCTACAACACCTACATGCAACAACTCGAATAAAACAAGCTTTTTTGTATTATTATATACATATTAAAATAATGTCATAATTCTCAAAACTATATTCCAAATTTAGTTTCCAATACATCAGGTAGTGAGTGTCAGAAGACAGCACCAGCCAAGTTAGCTCCACCTAGACTTGAGTGTGCCAAGTCATCATAGCTCAGGCAGTTAGATATTCCAACTATTAAAAATATTGTTGAGTTTGTTACATTCTATTTGAAGCAACTTGGCCACTTGTGTCTAGTTTAGTTATGAGAATCAGTTGTGTAGATATGTGTATGAGTGTGTTCATTTGTAATCAAGTTGAGAGAAAATAAAAATTTGTTTCATCATCTTCTTTGTTTTAACGTTGCAACTTTTTTAGATTTTCTTGATTGTATCAGAGCACTCATAAGAGACAAATGCCTCGCTCGATCCATGGCTTCTTTTTCTTCTTCCTTACCCTCTCCTACTTCATCCTCATCTTCTTCTTCACCTTCAATAGCCACAAATCTGAAATAACCAATCTATCTTCTATTAAATATGTGCAATCTTATCACTGTGCGGTTAGATTCAACAAACTACATTGCTTGGAAATTTTTGTTTTCTGCGATTCTCAGAGCACGTTTGCTCTTTGGTTTTGTTGATGGTTCAAAACCTTGTCCAGATGAATACTTACAAGATCAAAATGGTGTAATTACCACTCAAGTCAATTATGAATATCTCAATTGGATCACACATGATCAAGCTTAGATGACTTTGATCAATGCGATATTGTCTTCGACTGCGCTCTTGTATATCGTTGGATATAAGACTTCTCAAGAAGTGTGGAGTGCTCTTAAAAGGAGGTACTCATCTCATTCTTAATCCAATGTTCTTCAGTTAAAAATGAATTTACAGAATATTTTCAAAGCAACAGACTCAATTGATGTTTACATTCAAAAGACTAAAGAAGCAAGAGACAATTTAGCTGCTGTATCAGTCATTGCTGATGATGAAGATATTCTTATTCATACTCTAAATGGTCTACATGAGTTTAGTGATTTCAAAACCTCCATTTGCACCAAATCTTAGCCTAAATCTCAAAGAATTTCATGTTCTTCGTCAAGCCGAAGAATTTTCACTCAGTAATCTGGAAAAGTACTATAATCATTTGCAAGCTTGACCTCCTTCTATGGCAATGGCGGCCACAAATTCTCGACCTCTATTTCATAATCACAATTCACAAAACTACAGAGGAAGAGGTCGAGGTCGCTTCAACAATTAGAGGTAGAGGATCAGGCAGAAACCATTCCATTCAACTCAACTCTGGGAGATTGGGTTTTCAGAACCCTAAACTTCAATAGTTTTGTCAAATCTGTAGTAAACCAAACCAATCAGCTGTTGAATGCTATCATCGAATGGACTACTCTTATCAAGGTAGACCACCCTCACCACGACTCACTGCTATGGTTGCTTCTTTTGGACAAGATCAGTCTAATTCTCAAGTCTGGTACATAGATTCTAGTGCGACTACACATCTAACCAATGGATTTTGCCAATGAGTATCAAGGTGATGATCAGATTAATATTGCGAATGGTCAAGGACTTCTAATCACAGACAGTGGAACGGGTTCTCTACTTACTAATTCTCATAATTTTATTATGCCATGTCTTCATTATGTCCATTCTCTTTCCACCAATCTCTTATTCATTCGCAAGTTATGCTGAAATAATAACTGTCGTTGCATTTTGTATGTTCATATGCTTAAAATTCAGGACCTCCACTCAAGGAAGCTCCTTTATCAAGGCTACGACAGTGATGGTCTTTATCCTATTTCAATTCCCATTCAATCTCAGCACTTTCAGTAATCTCTTATAAAGCTATATAGTTCTCATTTTCCCAATCACATAACACATCTTGGCTAGAAGGTTTCCAAACCTTTATGGCACAATAGACTAGGACATCCCTCTACTAAGGTCTTCAATCAAATTCTATATCATAACGTTTCTAGTAAAGACTATGTTTCTACTACTTCATCAATTTGTGACCGCTGTTTGATTGGCAAGATGTGTAAACTCCCTTTCACTTTATGTACATCTACTACTTCAGGTCCTTTAGCCTTAATACACAGTGACCTTTGGGGTTCAGCATCCTATGCTTCTTGTGATAGTTTTCAATACTACATCTTCTTTATAGATGATTACATTCATTTTAAATGGTTTATCCTCTCAAGCATGCATAAATCTTAAAGCATATGTTGAATGAACATTGAATAATCATATTATGATACTCAAAACAGATAGAGGGGGAGAGTATAAAAAAGAATCAATCCAGCACCTTTTGTCTAAGTAGAATTCACCATCAATTAGCTTGGTGCTATACTTCTCAGCAAAATGGTATTGCTGAGAGAAAACATAGGCACATTGTTGAACACAAGCCTTACATTACTTTCCACTGCCTCTCTTGGACCCGGTTTTTGGTCTTATGCCTTACCATTACAGCCTATCTCATTAATAGATTACCAACTCCAAATATTGGTAACAAGTCTCCCAATCAACTGCTCTTTCAACAATCTCCCTTGTGATCCTCCATGAAAACCTTTGGATGTGCTTGTTATCCTTTGCTAAGACCTTATGCCAAAAATGAGTTAGAAACCCAGGACCACTTAGTGTATCTTTCTAGGTTACCTAGCCAACTATCGAGGGTTCCTATGTTTCGATCCCAAGTCTAAGAAGATTTACATTTCTATACATGTACGTTCGATTTAATGAAATTACCTTTCCAGCCACTACACTACCTTCTACTCCTTTCTCTATATCACAGTGGCTCCCATATCCTTCTCCTCATCAATCTTTCCCCTATTCCTCCACTCCTACCCCTCCTTCCTCTACCAAAGTGTCCCCTCCTTTTATTCATCCCTCATTATTATTTCCTTTGGCTCCTTGTGTCCCTACCTTTGAGCTCCATTCCTCTTCCAATCTTTAGTTCCTCCTCCAACTAGTTATGTTTCCTTAGCACTTCCTTCATCTCAATCCTTATCAGTTCCAAGCTCTATTTCTTTTCCTCCTAATGTTACTCTTTCCTCTTCCAACACTCATACTATGGTCACTCAAGCAAAAGTTGGCATTACTAAAAAGAAAGCTTTTGTTTCCTCTTTTATTCCCCTAGAACCATCCTGCTATCTATTGCTACTAAATCTCCTGATTGGAGGTTTGCCATGAGTGAAGAATACTCTTCACTTCAGAAACAAGGAACCTGGTCACTTGTTCTTCCTCACCTACACAAAAATGTTGTGGGTTGTAAATGGGTTTATAACCTTAAGCACAATGCTAATGGCACCATTTCACAGTATAAAGCTTGGTTGGTAGCCAAAGGATATCATCAAGACCTGGCTTAGACTATGGGAAAACATTTAGTCCTGTAGTAAAGCATACAAAAGTTCATACTATTTTAATATTAACTGCTCATTTTGCTTGGAATCTCAAACAATTGGATGTTAAAAGTGCCTTTCTTCATTACACTTTATCTAAAGAAGTTTACATGGCTCAGTCTCAAGGTATTATCCATCCACAATACCCAGATCATGCAAGTAAGCTTCATAAGGCCATCTATGGCCTAAAACAATCTCCTCGAGCATGGTTCAAAACCTTTACCAATCAGCTCTTAGCCTATGGTTTTCTTCAAGCTCAATCAGATCATTTTCTATTTGTTCACAAATCTGGCTCCTCCCTTACTAATCTTGTTTTATATGTCAATGATATTATATTAACTAGAAATGATCCTTCTTGTGTTGATTTTCTTGTTGATCACCTTGGCAAAGCTATTGAAATGAAGGAGTTAGGCCCTCTCTATTACTTCCTTGGTTTTGAGATTCATTATCACTCTACTAGTCTCTTCATTGCTCAGGCCAAGTATTTGACAAATCTTCTTGCTAAATCTAACATGGATAACAAAAAGCCTTGTAAAACCTCCTTGTACAGCAAGCTCTCGAATGTCTAAATATGATGGCATTGTTTTACGTGATCGCACTACCTATTGTAGCATTGTTGGTGACCTCCAATATCTCACCTTTACAGACATAATATCATGTTTGTTGTTTACCATGTATGTCAGTATATGCATACCCCTACTGATACTCCCTTTACTGTTGTCAAGAGGAACCTTTGTTATCTTAAAGGTACTCACAATATGGGACTTCATTATAGTCATAATCATCTTGATCTCACTAATTACTCTGACGCCGATTGGATTGGTGATCCCAATGATCACCGATCTATTGGGATTATGCCCTCAAACCGATTACTTTATGGCTGAGACATTATGGCATTTATATTCATGGATATCAATTTATATTTTATTATGCATGTTTCATGAGATGAATGTTCAATTTTTGTAATCCTTAAACATCATTGCAAGTAATTTGTTTGTATGTATGAGATACATATAAGGGAGATACAAATAATTATTCTTCAATGTTTAGAATTATCACAGTGGATGATAAGATTGGATATCTCATCAAGTTTATACTATAGCATGATAAACTACCATTAAATGGAGTGATGTGTCTAATTCACTAGAGTGTGTAACTCTTAGTTAATATGCTGATGCTCAAATAGCATTGACGAACCATGAGGTTTCCTAATAACATTAATCACTACCAATAGTTAATAGGAACTCATAACTTATATACGATATGTGTTCTTAATCGAGATGATTATGAACACAAGTCATGTATATGGTTACTTTAACTTACCAATCAATGAGGTCTTCAAGATCAACACCTAGGTATCTTGGGTAATTCTATTGCATGATGTTGTGAACGTCCATTACCAAAATAGAATCTATCCTCTGAAATAGAGTAAGCATTCCCTTGAGAATGTCACCAAGTTGATTATTAAGAATTGCAGTCTTGTTGACAAGTACTTATCGACATGTTTGGTAATCATGAGAGGTGAATGAGACTTAAGGACTGAAAGATGTATTCATAGTTCAGGTTTAACACTTTTGGTAATTTGACTACCTGATATGAATGCGAATGCTAAAGTTAAAGGGGCATTAGTGTCATCTTACAAGTCTAGTTACCACATTGAATATGTTCTTATGCATCAGAGTGCAGTTATCATTATTTAGTGATACTAACGTTGACTGATTAGTTAGTTAATTCTCTAATTAAAGAGTTTGATCATAGAAAAATTAATTACTTATCTAAGTAGATAATTAAGAACCTAGGAGGTTCCAGTCTTTGCACTATAAGAATACTTAGAAAGGCAAAAAGAGATGAACCAATCAATTGGATGGGATCCAATCAATTGATAAGGATTTAATCGATTGGATGGGGTTGAATCCTAGGTCGATTGGAAAACTTATAAATAGGACTTGCAAGATAGAACAGATTGAATGTCATTTTTAGCTCACAAAAGTCCAAACCTATTTCTAAGTGCTCTAGAGTTTCCTCATCTTTCCATAAGGGGTTCCCACAAGCCCTAGCCTTCTGGGAAGCATTCAAGGAGACATCAGAGTGAAGACTTGCTATAGGAAGCTACTGGACATCGCTAGATATTAAAGAGAGAAGACAAAATATGAATTGGGTTCAAGACCATAAGCGTACATTCTCTCTTCTACGCATTTATAGATTCAGTAAGAAGTAGTTCTTGTATACTAAAGTTTTGAACCTTATCTTCCACTGTTAATTTAAGTATTTGAAACATAAATCTAACAATTGGTATCAGGGCCATGCTTATTTGAATATAATGATGCATTTTGGAACCATAGGATTGATTTACATGATGTTTTAGTACTTTTCTAAAACTGCATAAACACAAATCTGTTTCTGTAGAAGTTTTGCAGCAGAAAATAAATATTTCTGGTTTTGTACAAAAAAGGAAGTCCAATCGATTGGATCGGTTCCAATCGATTGGACTCAGTTCAATCGATTGGAAGGACCTTATCTGCCAAGTGTTCTCACAGTTTTAAAAAGTTTGAAATTCTTTATTTTCAATGGTTTATACTATTCTAAATTTTTTTTAATTTATTTCTTATCTTTTTGTTCCAATCGATTGGAAGAGGTCCAATCAATTGAAATAGGTTCAATCGATTGGATGACACTGAGAACACAAGACGCTGATTTAAAAGACTAATTACTTCATTAAGTGTTTATGAAATACGTGAATAAGTTAGGGGTTCAATAGATTTATTATGATGCTATTTGCATGGATATGTTTATAGCTTATTTCTTGCAGGGTACCTTATCTCTCATGGCAATGTGTGACTGTATGTTTTAAAGCTTCTTTAAAGTTTTGGCTTTGTTAAGGCAATGTAACGGGCATTGCGACTTCAATCCTGCGAATAGGAAAATCAGAATGGTTTCTCTCGCCTATATTTTATTATTTTTCTTAGATAAATTGTAAACCTCGAAAGAGGTATAGAAAATTGATGTAACAATTAGAATAGGAGTTTTCATGAAGATAAAGCTACTGTCCAATCACCATGAAGATGGAGCTTGGAGCAAAAACTAAGAAGATGGATCTATAAAAGATAGAAACATGAGAGATAAAGGCACAATTATGTGTCGTGATTTAATTTACGTTTTCATGATGCTTGTTTATATGTTTGATATAATGCTTGCATGGTTAATGAAAACTATCTTCAAAATAAAAGGAAAAGCTCGTTTTGTCACATTAGTAAATATGTGATATTTATGAGTAATATGGAAAAACAATTTTCAAAAGCAAAAAACCTTGTTTTCAAAATGTAGTGGGAGAGGGATTTATATTTATATAACTCCCACGGCCTTCCATAAACAAGTTCAATGAGATGCGTTATGAGGTATCACATTCATTGGTTACTAGATATGAACTTCCTTTGAATAGAATCAATGAGACGTGTTATAGGGTGACCGACATTCGGAGGCTACTTGAGACGGTTGTCATTGGATTCTAGTTAATGGTGAGTACTAGCTAAGCTACGAATAAGGGACTTTACTCGAAGCATTATCCGGAAACTTAGAGACCAAATCGTCAAGAGTCATAACTTGTTTTGCAAGAGTTGCATAGCAGATAAGTCATGATGGGATCCCCAGTCAAAAAATAAAATAATGACCTTCACTAGGATGCTTCATTTTATTTTTTTGATATTCTGATGACTATTTTATAAAATAAAAGTTTTAAAGGATTCTTCTATTTCATATATTGTCAAAATTATGATATCCATATTTGTAATTGTCTTTATTTATGTTTCAGATTAAACATGTTTGCTTTTAGTCCACTTGCAACCATTCTCACTCAGAAGAAACTAACAGTAAATAATTTTTACCGAATGAAATAGAAATCTAGATATTGTGTTAACTATGGAACATCACATATATGTTCTTACCAAACCCTGTCTTAAGGAACAAACTACAAATGTCAGACACGTCTTGACAAATCTTTTTGTTTTAAATTCATAAATGTTTTAAATGGAATTATTAATATGGTTTAATAAGTGTGGATGAGGTTGACCATGGGTCAACGGTGGAACATAGAACTTTGGATAATCAATGAGGAATTGGTGTGATTAAATGACATGTTTATGTGATTAAATATTATTTGGCTTTATCTTATTTACGTGAATAGTAAATATACCTATTCTGAATGTTTACTGTAGTTTAGATCATGTCTATAATAATTTTGGAGGATTTGATGATAACGTAATTGACACGTTGTATAAAAGGTAAGTTAACTAGAAATTTCACAGAAATAGTTTTCGGAACGAAAAATATTGAGACAAACGGAACATAGACAAAAACTTGTATGATTCAGAGATTTTCACACGTGAAGTGATAACTTACACGTTTAAGATGTTTTGGGGAATAACTGGAAGTTTAGAGAACTTGCAGAGAGTTAAACACAATTTGGGAAAGTTGAGTCTATAAATAGAAAAATATGAAGATATTTTCATTATTCTCAAAATATCTATAGTGTGAGCAAGAGAGGGAGATAGGAGGTTTTCTTTGGCTCCGGGTTTTGAGAAGCCAAACGACGACTGTTCGTCCGTCAGAAATTCTCCTCGTTTATATTTTCTGACCCATTTAGGTAAGACCTTCGTTTTGATACTTGTTAGGCCACATTTGGTAATAAATTTCTAAACACATATCTTTGGAATTTTGGGAAAAGCCATTTAAAACTCGTAGGAATCTTTTGGGCTGGCGATAAAGGCAGATTCACTTTTTAATTAGGGCACCTAATTTTGAGTTAAAAAATTAGTTTTTTACTTTCACTTTAATTAGTAAGGGCACCTCGCTTATTTGACTATATATTATCTCTTTGTGTCTCTCTCTTTGTTTATCTCCAAATCCTTGGCTACTTCTGATTTCTTTCACTGAGGTTGGACTTTGTGTAACTGGTTGTCGAGGGTTCCATTCTAGCTTTGATATGACTCATGGTGGTTTGTCCTTAAATATTGCTAAATATCAACATTAATTTATTGTACCCCATGTTTCTTATTTTGCTCAAATTTGCTTGTTACTGAGATTTCCTTCAACAGAAGTATATCTCCGATAATAGAAGCCTGCCAGGTACAGAACTTCTCTTTCTTCGCCTTACTATCGTCTATTTAGTTGTAATATTTTCCAATATTAATTGATTATATGTTTTTAAACTAATATTAGGTATTTCCTTCTTTTTTTCATTAAGAATTCAAATTTGTTTGTAGATCATTGCTAGAAATTAGAGGTTTAATGAAGAGTCAACATTGTTGTCTACAAAAGTAATTAATTTGTTTCCATCTTGACCCTACTACTCTTACTTCTCCACAATTACCTTGATATTAAAAATTTGTGTGTGGCCGAAATATTCTTTAATTAGACACACTTTGCTTTGATATTTGTTGATTCTCATTACCATTGTAATTTTTTTCATTAAGTTTGTCATTATGGGTTTTCATGAATTGAATTGATTTCAGTGTTTTAGGCCCCAAAAATTCAATCTTGATAATCTTTTCACCAGAAAGAACAACATATTCGATTCAAACTCTCAGAGATCACCATGAGTTTTCCTGATCACCCACCACCACCTCCCTTTATGTGTTTGATAGAAAATTGTTGAATTGTTGCCATGTTTCTAATTATTCTATTTAATTGTTGAAAAAAAAAGAATTTATTTATTATTATTCTTTGAATATCTTTTAATTTTTTAATATTTATGACTGAAAATGTATAATACCTAATTATGTGTGGTGTGCTTATTATTTTTCAGGACATGCCGATTCAAAACTCTCGAATAGAATATGTTGACAATTATTTGGTATCTTTACCAAATATAATGGAAGACCAATGTGCAGATGTCGATGTACACACCATATTTTTCAGTATTTTATTTTTGTCAGTTGGGGTGGTTTAGGTGTATTTGTAAAATATAATATAAAGTAAAAGAGTGCCGATAAAGGCACATTCACTTTCTAATTACAACACCTTATTTCAAGTGAGGTGCCCTTACTAATTAAAGTAAAAGGTAAAAAAAAAAAAAAAACTAATTTTTTAACTTAAAATTAGGTGCCCTAATTAAAAAATGAATGTGCCTTTATTGCCAGCCATCTTTGTCATTGGACATTTAGCATGGATTTAGTGTTCTAGAATTCCTCCTGAAGTTATAGGAGCTTTGCTCGAGGTATGGATTCCTAACTTATGTTATATAGGAAATTCTATGCTTTAAATATCAAGTGTGATATTGTGATCTGGGAAAAATTCATGTGTTAGTTAGGCCCGTTAATTATGCTCGTGAATATTTATTGAAAAGATGCCTATGTGATTATGTGAGCATGCTATATGTTATGTGGGTCAAAGGGGAGGTTATACAACTTCATGTTGGGGGTAATCTTCTTGATGTTTGAGAATTAAGTAGTGATGACTACTATGCATGATTTGGGAACCGGGCCAGCCATGGCACTGGATGCGTGATAAGAAGAAGGCCTTCCATGTCATTGGATTCATTTCCGGATGAATGCGTATCTCTCCCTTGAGACTAATTGATATGATTTATGAGTTTAAAACATGAATTTGTGAAGATATTTATTTGTCAAAGGCTAAAGGAAGGGGTAAGGCATATGGAAAGGGTATAGGAAAGTGTTTTCAATTCCAAGAACTGGGCCACTGGAAGAGGAACTGTCCAGAATACTTAGCTACCAAAGTCGCAGGTATTATTGAATCATAAGTTATTGAAGTAAGTTTTATAGCGAATACTTCAAATACTTGGTGCATTGATTCTGGTACGACTAACCATGTTTGTAATTCATTGCATGGGTTCAGATTAACCGGGAGGTGTAGTAATTCAAGCTGACTTTAGGTTCTAGTGCAACTGTTTAGCGGATGCAGTAGGAATAGTAGTTTTAGATTTCCAGAATAAAATGTACTTAGTTTACCAGATGTACTTTACGTTCCATGTTTGAGACATAATTTAATTTCAGTTTCAAAGTTACCAAATAATGGTTATTTTGTTTCATTTGGAGCTAAATTGGTTATTAAAAGAAGAAATTGTTCTTTTATATGTTCTAGTATGAAATTAAATGACTTTTATGTGATCATTCCCATTATTTCTAAAGAGTCTAAAATGGAAGTTAATAACTCAATGGTTAATTTACCATCTAAAAAAAAGGAACCTTCTTCTAATACAACAAGACTTTGGCATTTGAGGCTAGGTCATATCAATCTAAACAAGATTAACAGACTAGTCAAAGATGGGATCTTAGACACTTTGGATCTTGAACCAATGTCGATATGAGAATCTTATATAGAAGGAAAAATGACTAAGAGACTCTTTCCCACAAAGGGCAAAGGTCAAATAACTTGTTGGAATTAGTACATACAGATGTATGTGGACCGATAAATATTAGAGCACGAGGTGATTAAGAGTATTTCATCACATTTACTGATGACCACTTTAGATATGGATATATTTATTTGATGCACCATAAGTCTGAAGATTTTGAAAAGTTCAAAGAGTTTCAAGCCGGGATAGAAAAGCAATTGAATAAACATATTAAGGCCACTCGATCAGATCATGGTAGCGAATATCTCTCTAATGAGTTTACTGATCATGTGGTACAGGATGGGATCTTGTCACAGTTAACTGCACTGGGCATGCCTCAATAGAACGATGTGGCAGAGAGAAGGAACCGTACTCTTTTAGATATGACTAGGTTGATGATGAGTTATTCAGAGTTGCCATTGTTCCTTTGAGGTAGGCTTTGGAAACTGTATCATACATATTAAATCATGTTCTAAGAAAATCTATCCCTAAGACACCTCGGGAGTTGTGGAGTGGGAGTAAGCCTTATTCATAACATTTTGTATATGGGGATGTCTGGCATATGTGCTAAAAGGAAAGATGGGCAAGTTGGAGATATGATCGGAAGTATGTTACGCCGTGGCTTATCTAAAGACCACCTATGGATAGTATTTTGATGATCTAAGAGAACAGAAAGTGTTCGTTTGAACGAACAAAGTTTTCTTGGAGGTTGATTATATCATAAACCATAAATCTAGAGGAAGGATAGTTATGGAATAAGTAACGTGAAAGCCCTTAATTTTCCTAACAGTTAATGACAATCAAGAACAAGAAAACACTATTTCCTCACTTATTTTTGCATCGACACCTCGTCATAGTGGGAGGATAGGCAACCAACCTGACAGATACATGTTCTTATGAGAAGTTTTTGAAGCTGTCTCCATGGACTCAAATTTTGATCCTACCACATATTAGGAGGTAATATCCAATGATGATTTAGGTTGTTAGGTTAAAGCAATGAAGGCTGAGATGGAGTCTATGGACTCTAATCAGGTCTGGGAACTTGTAGATATACTTGGCAATATTAAACCCTACCATTGGCTGAGATTTGGCAGATGGATATCAAAACTGCATTCTTGAATGACAATCTTGATAAGGACATCTATATATAGCAACCAGAGGGCTTCACAGTTGACGATAAAGATAACTTGGTATGCAAGCTACAAAGGTCCATTTATGGACTTAAGCAGACGTCCAGGAGTTAAAACATTCGTTTTGACCAAGCGGTCAAGTCGTTTGGTTTCACCCAGAATTTGGATGAACCTTGTATATACAAGAAGTGTGAAAAGAATGCAGTTGTTTTTTCTCGTATTGTATGTTGATTATATACTACTCATTGGGAATGATGTAGAAATATTATCAATAGTTATGGTTCGATTAGACAATACTTTTGATATGAAGCAAACTATATTATGGGTATAAAGCTCTTTTGAGATCGGAAACAAAGGGTAATGGGATTTCCTCAAGCTTCTTGCATTGATAAAGTATTGACTAGGTTTTCCATAGACAACTCAAAGAAAGGTTTATTACCTTTCTGGCATGGTCTACACTTCTCCCAGGATCAGTGTCCTAAGACACAAGAGGAGAGGGATCATATGGCAGGAGTGACCGATGTTTCGATGGTGGGTAGTCTCATGTATGTGATGTTGTGAACTAGGCCAAATATTTGCTTTGTCGTTGGCATGGCAAGCAGATATAAGTCCTAGTCTAGAACACTGGATAGTCATTAAGCATATTCTTAAGTACTCGTGAAAGACTAAAGATTGCATGCTTATGTATGGCAGGGATGAGTTAGATCCAGTTAGTTACACTGATTGAGACTTTATGTCGGATGAGGATTCGAGGAAGTCAACATCCAGACATCTCTTTACCTTAGGAGGTGGTGCTGTTAGTGAGAAAAGCATTAAGCATAAATGCATTGCAGACTCAACTATAGAAGTTGAGTATGTACCAGTTTGCGAAGCTATACTCAGCTTCAAAAGAAGCTATTTGGCTAAAGAAGGTTCTCATGGAACTTGGAATTGTACCACCATCATTGTCACCTACTGCACTTTATTGTGATAATAGTGGGATAGTGGCTCAATCCAAAGAGCCAAGAAATCACGATAAGAGAAAGCATGTAGAGAGGAAGTATCGTCTCATCAGAGATATAGTTGAAAGAGGAGACGTATCTGTCACCAAGATTGCCACCATGGATAATCTTGCAGATTCGTTCACGAAGGCCTTGCCGCCGAAGGTCTTTCATTGTCATCTAGATAGTTTAGGTCTCAGATGTAATTCTAGTTTATGAGTGCAAGTGGGAGTTTGTTGGAATTGTGCCCTCAAATCGGTTACTTTATACTTGAGACATTATGACTTTTATATTCATGGATATCAGTTTACATTTTAATATGTTTGTTTTATGAGATGAATGTTTAATTGCTTGTAATCATTGAACATTGTTGCAAGTAATTTGTTTGTATGTATGAGATGCATATAAGGGAGATACAAAATACTATTCCTCAATGTTTAGAATTGTCATAGTGGATGGGGAGATTGGATATCTCATCATGTTTACACTATAGCTTGACTAACTACCATTAGATGGAGTAATGTATTTCATTTACTAGAGTATGTGATTCTTAGTTAATATGCTGATGTTCAAAGAACATTGACGGACCATGAGATTTCATATTAACATTAATCACAATCAATAGCTAATAGGAACCCATAACTTCTATAAGATACGTGTTCTTAATATTGAGACGATCACGAAAACAAGTCATGTGTATGGTTACTTTGACTTACCAATTAGTGAGGTTTTCAAGATCAACACCTCAATATCTTGGGTAATCATATTGTATAATGTTGTGAACGTCCATTGTCAAGATAGAATCTACCCTCTGTAATAGAGTAAGCATTCCCTTGAGAAATGTCACCAAGTTGATTATTGAGAACTGCAATCTTACTGATTAGTAGTTATCGACATGTTTGGCAGTCATGAGAGGTGAATGTAAGATATATTCATAGTTTAGGTTGACTCATGTTTCGGTTATTCGACTACTTGAATGTGAATACAAATGCTGAAGGTAGAGGCCAGGGACATTAACATCATATATCTTACAAGTCTAGTTACCGCTTCAGATATGTTCTTATACATCAAAGTGCAGTTATCGTTATTTAGTGGTACTAACGTTGACTGATTAGTCAGTTAATTCTCTAATTAACGAGTTTGATCGCAGAAGAATTAATAATTGATGTAAGACGATAATTAAGAACCTAGGAGGTCCCATTCTTAGCTCCATAAGAATACTTGGAAAGGCAAAAAGAGATGAACCAATCGATTGTATGGGATCCAATCGATTGATAAGGGTTCAATCGATTTGATGGTGTTCAATCGATTAGACAAGGTCCAATCAACTGAAACCTAGGTCGGTTGGAAAACTCATAAAAGGACTAGTGAGACAGGACATATTAAACATCATTTTCAGCTCATAGAAAGTCTAGACCTATTTTTAAGTGCTCAGACTTTCCTCATCTCTCAATAAGATCTCACAATCCCTAGCCTTCCAAGAAGCATTCAAGGACACATAAGAGTGAAGACTTGTTATAGGAAGCTCCTGGAAATTAAAGATCGAGAGAAGACAAGATCTAAATTGGGTTCAAGACCATAAGGGTATGTTCTCTCTTCTACGCATCTATAGATTCAATAAGAAGTAGTTCTTCTATACTAAAGTTTTGAACTTTATCTTCCGCTGCAAATTTAAGTTTTTGAAACCTAAATCCAATATGGCCCACCATTGGTTACCTACTTTTTCTTCAGGCTGAACCAGCTAGTTGGGCCGCTAAGAAACAACCTACTCTTGCTTGTTCCTCTACTGAGGCTAAGTATCGAGCTCTTGCTATTAGAACTTCTGAATGCTTTTGTTTGATCTTCACATTCTTCTTCAACACCCTCTCACATTGTTCTGTGATAATATATCGGCTATGGCCCTTGCCTCTAATCTCGTCTTCCATGTAAGAACCAAACACATAAAGATTGACTATCATTTCATTCGAGAAATTCTTCATAAAGATACCATTGTCAACTATGTTACTTCAGAAGATCAGCTTGTTGATTTCCTAGCTAAGGGTCTTACTTCAGCCAGATTTCTTCGACTTTGTCTCAAACTCTTGAGTGTTTCACCCTCATTAGTTTGTGCATGTAGGTGTGTCAGTAGACTCAACATCAACCTAGTCAGTTCCACCTAGACTTGATTATGCCAAGTCATATCATAGCTCAACCAGTTAGAGATTCCAACTATTAAAAATATCGTGAGTTTGTTACATTCTGTTTGAAGTCGCTTGGCCACTTGTGTCTAGTCTAGGTACGAGAATCAGTTGTGTATAAATGTGTATGAGTGTATTTCTTTGTGTAGATAAATCATGTACACAAGCATGGAGTTGGGCATAGGTCACTTACCTAGCGGAATAACCCAACGAATCGATTCGGCATTATTACGAGCTCGACGATGAAACCCACGAACGACTGCTCCTCTTGTGCTTCGGTGTACTCCCTTGTACTCCGTATTAGTCGTAGAAGACACTACTAGAGTGGTCTCCGATGCAATCACGCGCTAAATTCCAAGGTGCCATTGGTGATGGCCTTAAAGAGAAAATAACGTGAGAGAGAGAGAGAGAGAGAGAGAGAGAGAGAGAGAGAGGCCGATTGCTTCTCTTAGGGTGCGTAAAAGGCAACCCTAGTTTTTTGTGCAATATACATATATATATATAGTCACACACCCTAGGTCTCCGAGGCCAAGTCCCGTTGTTTCCGGTCCAATGTATGTGGGTGTACCAATGAACCACAATTTCTTACAATTTGTAATCAAGTTGAGAGAGAATGGAAATCTGTTTGATCATCTTCTTTGTTTTAGCTCTACAACTTCTTTGATTTTCTTCAATGAGACCACCTAAAATAATTCCCTTCGATCACTCAAAACAAAAAAAAAAAAAAAAAAAAAAAAAAGGCCATCAAGAATCATGTGGTGTTACTATAATTGAAGAATAATGCTAGCTCCCAACTTGTGATATCCCAAATACTTTGAATGTGGTACTATGTGACAGTGGCCGTGGTCATGGTACCACCAATCATTGCATGTGGTAATACTCTCGTAGCATTGAGATATCCTAAATTTAGTCGTAATTCATGTATTATAGCTAGCTTCAATGCCACGAGTCAAATTTGAGTACAAAGGTAAATGGGTGAATATCACTTTTCTCCTTAAAAAGGTTTGAAATATATCACGCACCACTTACCATGTTTGATCAATAATATCACTGGCCTTCGCCGGGTTTGAAATGCGTTGTCAGATTTCCCTCTGTTAATTGGTCGTTAAAATGATTGACAAATAATTTACAAACTCAAGTTCTGAGATCATTAATGTATCCAAAATGCTTAAAGTACCTTTAGAGAAGTGTGAAAAACTTGACATCACTTTTTTTTTTTTTCCTCTTAAAGTACCTTTAGAAGTTTAGGTAAATGTGGAAAAATTAGACGTTTTTTTTTTTTTTTTGGGTACTTTTGCCCTTCGATGTGTATGCGTATAGATTTATAAATTTTCAGCCAAAAATTTGTCTTTGAATGTTCGTTAGCCCTCATGTCCAGGAACTCTTTAATCGGCATGTTCTTCAAGTGTTGATAGGCTAAGAACCACACAAATTCTTGATTTGAGTCGCAATTTCCTAA
Source organism: Hydrangea macrophylla (assembly GCA_033977485.1). NCBI lineage: Eukaryota > Viridiplantae > Streptophyta > Magnoliopsida > Cornales > Hydrangeaceae > Hydrangea > Hydrangea macrophylla. Next base: position 41,750,767 of record CM066990.1, read on the forward strand.
ATGGATAATTTTCTTTAGAGATTAATAGAGGAGTAGTAGTCCATTCATCAAATTTTCTTACAATTTTTTTTTATATATTTAGGTTCAATATAGGTGTGTAAAATGTAATTTTTTATCAAAATAAATTATCCAATTTGCCTCTAATGATACCTCATGTGTGCATCACATTATAATTTTTGTAAAAATAATTATATCAAATTTTCATAAATGAACCACATTGAACCTAACTGAATCTCTAAGGACTAAATTGACAAAATTGAAACTGTAGGGACCAAAATGCTATCACATCCTAATTGTAAGGGTGTAAAGTGTAATTTATCCTATATATAAAGTACCATTCAGAATCTATTTGCCATCTGCAAAAGTATGTTACGCTTAGTTTGGCCCCACGAGGCTTTTTAAAAGTAGCTTATGAAATGCATTATTAATTTGTTTGATAATTTTGTACAAGTGACACATTACTCTTCAAAAAATATAATGAAATCAAAAAGTAACCTTAAGTTTTTAAAAACTCTATTCTAGAGACCAAAAAGCCATGCGTTCAATTTTCAAAAAACTCATAAATTAATTACTAAACAAATTAATATAAAATTATAATTTCATAAAAGAGAAGCACAAAAATAAAGGCCAAACTAAGCCTTAGTATATTTAAACGTGCGTAGTGCTGAGTTATACACGAGCAAACGTGAGGACTCAACTAAATTACGAACTATGACATGACTCTTAATAATGTGAAATGATAACGTAACGTTGGACCAATTCAATTGGCCAACGCAAAGCCGCCCTATGTGCAAGCTATTAATGAGATTCCCAAAATAACAACATTTAAATTCGTACATAGACTACATGGCTTACTCATTTAAAGTGCAAGGTAGTGATTACATGCAGTGTGAAGAATGTGATTGGAGAGCTTTGTCGTCTCGATCCGGATTAGTAAGAGTATAATGTGGTTTTGGATATCGGAGGTCTAGAATAAAAAAAAATGATCCACCAAGTTGGTTGAAAGGCATAATTTTTTGCTCATAATCTATTTTACAGTTTAATAACAGTCGTAGGAACATAATCTTTACCCTAGTTGCTTTTTTTTTTTTTGATATGGGGGAAGGGTATGAGGTTCGAACTCTGAACCCATGCATTGGAAGGAGCTTATATATGCCAAGCTCTTTGATAAGTCATTGGTGTGATCTCGTTTAGATGCATTTACAATTGAAGTTTACATACCTTGTTTCTAAACCTTATTCTCAATGCATATATGGTATAATAGCATTTTTATTAAAAGCATTTTTCCCAAAATGCTATTATACATATTTTTTTGAGTCAATAAAATACTACTCCGTATTCATTCACTTATGTCCTATTTAATCAACAAGTTCATGAAATTCTCTTCAATTACAAAAACTCATTGGTAGTGAGCATATTATTAGTGGATCAAAATGTGTCAAAAGACCAGCTGAAGTCTTTTGGATAGAACTGGGCAATTTGAAACAGATTTTGCTTGTCAAAAGCAGAGAATAAGTCATAAGAATATAACCATGCAACACAACATTCATCTTAGCAAAACAGTTATTTTGCTACCCGATAAAATAACTCAGGGCTCTGGGCCGGCCCTGAGATGGCAAAAATTGTCCGAGACCTCAAGCGAATTTTCAAAGGGGCCAAAAAAATGAGGCTTTTATACTAAGTTTCATTGAAATTAGGAAGAAATTAGAAGAAAATAGGCCTAAAAATGATAAGTTTCATAAAAATTGGGAAAAAAATAGACCTAAAAATGATAAGTTTCATAAAAACTAGGTAGAAAATAGGCCTAAAAATGATAAGTTTCATAAAAATTAAGAAGAAATTAAAAAAAAACAGGCCTAAAAATGAGACCTCAAATTGAGGCCCCATGCGATTGCTTGGAAAATTTGGCCCAGGGCCGGCCCTGTCAGGGCTTGTAGTAATGTAAGCTTGACATTTCTTGAAAGCGATGCTAGCCGAGAGTGTAAGAGCGATACACGCGCGAGCAGAAATTTTGAGTGAGAAATAGGGGCGATTGAGTTGCACTATTGCACCAGGGTCGGCCCTGAGATTGTAAAATTCACATGAGGTCATAAGCGAACATGAGAAGAAAATTTTCTTAGGCATTTTTTTGGTCCTATTTTTATATATAATACATGTATATAGAAGGCCCTATTTTTATATATAATACGTGTATTTTGGCCAAACAAGGCGTTATTCCACGGCCAAAAAAAAATTTTTAAACCCTTTTTTGGTCCTATTTTTACATGTAATTCATGTATATATAAGGCCCTATTTCTTTTTTAGGCCCTATTTGACAAAAATTATTATTTTTTATCTATAATACATTAATTTTGGTCAAACAAAACCTTATTTCCAAGTCAAATAAGCACTTTTTTTTTAAGGTCCCAAGCAGCCGCTTGGCCGAAGGACCGGCCCTGCATTGCACTGAGGCCCTGCATTGCACTGAAGTGAGAGAAGGAGCCACGAGTTTGGAACTACCTAGGTGACGCTAATAGTATTGGGAGAGATCTGACGAGAAATAGAGAATTGATTAGGTTTATATATCCACAAACATAAGGTGAGACAATGAGTGGTAGAAGATAGGGGAGCTAGAGTCAATGATATAAGTTAGGTATCGAGAGAAAAAGTTGAGATGGAAGATCGAGTAAATAGTGTCTGGGGACGGGTAATATAGTAGATGCAAGTTAATATTAACATTATTAGTGACAATATATGTAATGTAATGTTATTGGCAGAGCAATAATAGTTAAAGTAATGGCAAAAAGTGTAATAAAAAATTTTAGCAATCAAAAAAAAATAAAAATAAAGTATTATTTAAACTTTTAGTGACACATTTTATTCTGACATTAGTCATTATAACTATAACAATAGAAACTAGCCTATGCATACGAGCAAATAACCTTTTCAAAAAGTGAGTGGGGGCAACTGCTCCTTTCTCCAAGTGCTTTTGCGATTTGTTCTTGAATGGGTGTTAGGGTTTGTATATATCAGCTCATGACACAAAAACTAACAAAGGATACTTTACCATTGAAATCACTTTATTGTCGTAAATTATAGAGAGCACTTTGTTCACTCGTGGACATATCTGGACATGTATCCCATATAATAATTGTATTAATAAAACAAAGAATAAAATAGGATGAAATGGGACACTTGTTAAGATGGTGATTATGACAACATTCTATAAGTCAGAGAATTATTTTAGCTAATGTTAATGTTAAAACATAAAGTGCTAGTGAATTTTGCAATATCATTAGGATCAGGAGCCTTTCTGAGTTTACATCATCATGAATTTTGCAAGTGGGGAAAACAAGATAATGATAAAATGGATCATATATGACAGTACTTTTGATCACCCAAAATATGGTTCACCATTAATGCTCACCCAAGCATCCCATTAGTTAATGTAGTAGGACCCATGATTTTAGTTTAATCCTGGATCCCACTGTATTGACCAATGAAATACTAGAATGAACAATAATAAACTATTTTTTGGGTGAGCAAAAATGCTCTCATCATACATAAAGCAATATTGATTTGGTTTAAACATATACAAGTATTGTGGATGTTAAGTAACCAAAGGAAATACTGGTTAGAATTTTTGTGATGGGTACATGATTATTATTTTTTATTTTTTTGAATGGTGTCACATTGAATGGTGTCACAGGGTCTCTGTGATCGCGAGTTAGCTGAGTTAGTAGTTAGTAACACACACGACGGGGCGCAAAAAATGAAATACTAGAATGAACAATAATAAACTATTTTTTGGGTGAGCAAAAATGCTCTCATCATACATAAAGCAATATTGATTTGGTTTAAACATATACAAGTATTGTGGATGTTAAGTAACCAAAGGAAATACTGGTTAGAATTTTTGTGATGGGTACATGATTATTATTTTTTATTTTTTTGAATGGTGTCACATTGAATGGTGTCACAGGGTCTCTGTGATCGCGGGTTAGCTGAGTTAGTAGTTAATAACACACACGACGGGGCGCAAAAGCACAGGGAAAGTCAAAGCCCTCATTAAAGAAACACTCCCTAATACGACCCCAAAAATTTGAACCCACTATCACCCAATTGGGGAAAAGGGTCCTGGTTGGGTACATGATTATATTGAGCATTCATATATGTGTACAAATACTTTCTTATATTCCAGCAATCTCTAGTTTTCTCGTCTTTTCAAAAAAAGAAATTTGTTTTTTGGTTGGAAATTGGTTAAAATGAGGTGATAAAATCCAAAGTTTTTGTTCTTTTTAGCAAAGGTCCCTCGTCACTTTTTTGGTACCAATTAGAACAATTTTTTTCACTTTTTTTTTTAGTCTTTTTTACCCTTTGAGAGTTTGTTATGCCATGTCATCATTAGTTTTAATTCTTTGTACCTTAATATTCCATAGTTTTCAATTTACAAACTCATTTTTCATAAAATTTATATTTTTGGAATCGTGCAATCGAGACCTTTAAAACAATATTCATATGTGATATGAAATTTTGAAGGAAAAAAAAAAGACACAATTTTTAGTTAGTTGTTCAGTGATTATATCTATTGACAAACAGACGTGTAATAATTTGTTAAAATGTTACATTTAAATGGTGATAACTTTATAATTTTTTTTTTTAATCCTTTATGGGTTTTATATATTTATTTATTTCATGTATTTTATTGAGATCTATGCATTGGACTTGAAAATAGTGCAAAAACTGATAATTTGGAGCCACATTTTGAGCTTTTATCTGTCTGGACAGATAATATTATATGTTCACAAACGACCATAACTGTCTCCATTTTGGCCTTTTTGGGTGATTTTTTTTTTCATCCATTTTTTTCGAGATCTATGCATTCGTCTTGGAAATTGTGCAAAACAGATACTTTGGAGCCTCATTTTGAACTTTATCTGCCTACAAACAAGTATTATAATCTGTTCCAATTAAACGACCTTAACTTCCTCTTTTTTTGGACTTCTAAGGTGATTTTTATTTCATGTATTTTTTTGATATCTACGCATTTATGGATGTCAATTTTATAAAAAGAATATGTCTTTACTATATTCATGCAACAAAATATGCTTTCATGTTTTAGTTTAAATTTTGTATATTTTTTTCTTCCATGATTTCATGTTTAATATTGATCTTGTTTGAATATCTCGTTTTTCTTATTCCAAAATGTGATGTTTACAAAAAATAAAAAATAAAAATAAAAAAAGGACTTATAAATTAAAAAGTTAACAGAATTTAAAGTTTTGTAGGCATAAAAATGTAGTTTTGACTAAAGCAAGTGCAAATGACTTAATGGATTAAGAAAAAGAAGCGTGGATATTTTGCAAGGTCATGTTTGGGTATAAGGGCCTTAAGGATATGCCCCCTTACAAGATTATACATTTTACATTTGCCAAACCAAAAAATTTAAAAAAAAAAAATCGAAAGAAAGGAGAGAAACAGCACTTACAACTGTCAATTCTAAACGAGACATCTCTTTTGTTAATATCATTCTAAACCTTTTATTTTTAATTTTTTTCTCACATTTTTGTGATGCATAATTATTAATTAAGGTTTTATGGCTGAGTTGGCAAACGTACGTGATTTGTACAAAAATATTAGGTCACAGTCAGAGTCTGCCACCTCAGCAACAAGTGCGGAACCATCCAGTAATTGTGCTCGCTACGTGATCATCTTGAGCTGTCCATGAAGGACCGCCCGGGCATGGCATACAGGTCGGGTCGCGATGATGGCTCACCCCACGGTAGGCGTAACCTGGGCAACTCCAGTACTTGCTCTACAAGGATCCAGACAGTTTTCTATCTCGGCTAGAAGACTAATGGAAAGTACAAGTTGTTTCCTAATCTACTTAGGAAATTCCCATGAAATGTGTTAATCAATTCTAATTTGATTGGGCTTCCTAATCAATTTGACTTACCTTATACGACTAGTCTCTTGCACTTATAAAAGGGACCACTCACCCCCATTGAAGGGGATCACATTCTTACTCCATAGAATTGCTACTTCTATACAGCACACGTATTCTGCCCGGCTGGTCTCTGGTAGCTCCAAGCTATTATTAGTTCACCAAAGACCCCCGGCGACTCTCACAACATAGTGCAAGTGCTCTGACATACAACTTGGACGTAGGTCTCCTAGTTAACGGGGCCGAACCACACTCAAATCTCTCTTGTTTACTTCTTACTCTCTTTGTAACCAAATTTTGGCATCATCAGCTTGGCACCGTTTGTGGGAAAGGGCAAGCTTTCTCCAAAACAAATCTATGACTGACCAGTATGTCGGTGAAAAAGGGTAAGAAGATTGCTGCTCCAACTCAGGCGGATTCGCAGGCCAGGCAACCGGCTGCCTCCATGACCTCCGAGTAGATCACTACAGTTGTCGTCCAACTCCTGGAGGGCCAGTGTCAAACTCAGTAGCAAATCGAGGCACTGCTGGCCCGACAGGATAAACTCCCTCAAGCCGAGGATTAGCCTGGGAACGATGCACACGATCATAGGTCAGTGCGGACTCGACGGCATGCCCATACCGCACCGGTATCCCCCTCGGCTCTGGAGTGGTCCAGGAACGATGAGCGTAGCCGTACCCCTGAGCGGACACGACAACGAGCCCGGGCCAATCATAACCAGGCGGTTGACTCCAGAGAGATCATCAACAGTAGACATGCTGCCAGGGGGAGGGGCGAGAGTAAACGGTTCAGGAAATGGCCCAGGAACGCCCGGCCAGGAGTTGTGGAGATCTTAGGCACACAATTACCTAGAGTCGAAGTCGTGCCCCATCCCTCAGGACAACGAACTTTGAAGAAGAGGCTTCGTCATCCGATCTAACCTACTGCACAGATACAGCGCGAGAGGCTAGAAAGGAGGACATCAAAGCCCAAATCAACGACCTGCAACAATAGATTGAGAATTTGAGTCGCAAGCCAGGGCACGACTACACCAACACTAAAATCGAGTCGCCCTTTACTGTTCGGATCATAGGATTCCCCGTTCCTTGCAAATTCAAGCAATTACATCTCGATTCTTATGACGGTTTGGGGATCCCAATCTACCATGTCCGAAGTTACAAGGCCCATATGGCGTTAGTTACCAACGCCGACAAACTGCTCTGCCTAGCCTTCCCCAGCATCCTCAAACGCCCAGTAGGCCAGTGGTTCCTCGGAACGGTTGACAATTTCAAGGCACTCAATAAGCTCTTCATTAGCCAGTTCGTGGGGTTGCTCGATCGATCCCACCCAAACACCCAATTGCTGGCCGTTAAGAAATGTAAGGGAGAATCCCTGAAGGATTACGTCGACCGTTTCAATCAGCAAAAGCTTCAGATTCGCAACCTGAACAAAACGATCACAATCACAGCTATTTGCTCGGGGTTTAGCACACCAAGGTTGCCATGTCGTTCCACCATGACGGTCGATGACTTTGGTAGAACTGTCTGAGAGAGTGGTGCATTGATACCGAGGAGTTTTTGAAGTCTAAGCGTGCAGGCCAAGTGGAGGACAGTCCCCCGAGGCCAAAGAGGAAACGCGAAGGCTCTGGGAAAGGCTCGGGAAAGAAGCTGAAGCAGGATCAGCCCCGAGAGGGTCGGGATTAGACTCTGATTGCTTTCATACCATATCCCGGCCTATCCAGGAGGTTATGGTTATGGCCGAGGCTCAAAAGCTGCTTCAGAGGCCAACGAAGCTGAAAAGCCCTCTTGAGAAGAGGAATCGGGACAAGTGTTGTTGGTACCATAGTTATCACGGCCTTGACACCGAAGATTGCTTTCAAACTCAAGATTGCCATCAAAAATCTCATCTAGCAGGGTCATTTCACCGAGTTTGTCACTGCAGACAGGCGACCACGGCCCGATACTTGAGCTCCCGAGTGGCCACAGCCCCTCGGTATCATCAATGTAATATCCGGAGCAACTTCGGGCGGAGGGGACTCACAGTCGGCAAGGAAGAGACATCTTCGATCTCCCTAACCTCACCATAGGGAATCTGCTCCTCCTTCCAGTAGTCAGACTCAACCCAGGACTAGCCTGAGAGGTCCCAAAGATGGTCCGTAGCCACCCATTGGGTTAGGTCAGTGTAGCCCGTGAGGAACCCGGCCTCAAATTCTTCCTCTGCATCCTTCGCTTCCACCTCCTGTGCGGCGACAAATTTAGTCAGAGAAGCCTTCTCAGCCTCCGCAACCTTCATCCCAGTCTCTATAGCCTTCCAGGCTGCCCGCTCACCGACTAGCTCATCCCGAGCTTCCTCCAGCTCCCGGGACAGGACCTTCATCCTCTCCTCCTCCAAAGTAAGAGGGAAGTTTGAGGACTCCCATGCCGCCTTCTCTACAGAAAGGGCGGCCTCAGTGGCGGCCAGTCTTTCAACCACCCCGGGCAGGTACGCCTCAGCCCCTGTCGCCAAGCAGCCAACCTGCAGGAAAAAAATAGGAATTGTTAGTTATTATGGCTAGGGAAATAAAGAAAAATATGTAGGTAGAAGCTACTCACCATGTGGCTGACGCTGTACAGCCACCTGATCAAGGCCTCGGGGCTCAGCCCGAACCTTTTGTCAATTTGGCTCTACAGCAACCCAGGTCGGACCCTCGCTCGGACGTCATCTGGCATCTCTGCCACGGGCATCCCACCCAGTATGCCTTGAAGCCTCGGGGGCATAGGGACATCAACACAAGGGGTTGAGTTCTCGATTGATATGGCAAAAAAGGAGTACTGAGGTGGTAGCAATCATCACTTCAGGAGCTGAAGTCCCGACCGCATCAGCCCAGGGCCCTTGATGGATCCTTTTTAACCGCTGGCCTTCAGTGGTATCCTATTTTCTGCTCCTCTAGCCTACCCGAGCGGCCAGGGCAGCTTCTTTCTCCTTCAAAGCGGCTGTGTCCCTGGGACCCATTTCTATGAAATAAGGGAAAAACACAGGTCAGTTGTGCACAAAATTGATCAAGTAACAAGGCCATCTGAAAATAGCTGGAGAGCGTACCAGCAATGATTGGAGGGAAGATAGATGCAACAAACGGTTTACTAGGCTCGTAGGTGATCTTTCGATCTCCCGTTCGGCTCAACAGCTTGCCGAAGGCTGTAGGATCTTCAGCCAAGGACCTGATCCTGGTCTTGCACTCGTCAGGGATATGGGGCGGATATACTGAGCCCATTGCAAAATAACACACAAGAGGGTCAGCTCTGCAATCGTAAAAAAGGAAAGAAAAACGGGCACAGAACAAGGGCTTACTCCTCAACTTCCCCGCCCAAGAAGTCCTCAGTTGTATGCCCAGGCCTTCTCACAGAACCCGAGGGTGGATACTTGGGAGAACTTCTTCTTCCACCCCTTGTTGTTGCTTGGGCAACTGACTATTATTCTCCTTCCCTGCCTGGCCTCAAGCGAGAAGAAGCCAGCTTCCCCGTGCACTAGGAATGGACGATGGATCTAGAAAAACTCTTGTAAGGTCAGCTTGTACCCGAGAGCCTAGGGCCACAGAGAGAGAGCCCTATCAAGAACCTCCATTCGTTAGGCGTGAGCAACCCGAGAGCAATCCTTAGGTAGATTAGGATGTCCCGGGCGACCGAATGTAGGGAAAGCGAAGGCGGCCAAAAGGGCATCTTCGTAAAGAGTAACGAAACCCGACTGATAAAAATGAGCCCCACTGGCGTGTATGGCCAAGGAACAACGATCGAGAATGTTGTACCTATCCCTAATCCAACATAGGTCTGGGGTACGCAGGCTGCTCGTGATCAACTTGAAAGAAAAAACTACGTCAAGGCTATTCAACACCGGCACCTCATCGCTCGACTCCCTGGACACAAAAGCCACCGGGAGCCCCTGAACCTCTTCATCATCGGATACCCGGATGGGAATTCTACCTTCACTGTATTTGTCAGACAGGGTCGCAGCAGGAGGTTCCAGACTCGTCTGAGGTTCCAGACTCGTCTGGGCTACCAGACCTGGATTGTTCGTCCTCTAACTGGGAGGACGAGTTAAAGCCAGAGTGACACATCTCTAGAGCTCCTACTGCGGGATGAGATAATAGTTGACGACCAAAATAATGGTCAGTAACCCCAAGCCTAAGGTACAGGAGGGGGGGGGGGGGGGGGGGCAATTCTAAAAGCTTATAAGGCAAGGCGTATAAGGATCTTAGGGTAATGTAACACTCGGTTAGTACTACCCTAAGGTACCCCGATCGGTTAATCTGCTCCAATGAGGAGGGCGAACCACCTGATCTAAGGAAAAAGTAGAACCTCAGAAAAAAGAAGTCCCACTCCCTCACAAGCCCTTGCGGATTCCTTTCCTCTAGCCTGACTCGGGAACAAAAAGAAGAGAAGAAGAAGAAAGTACAGTGAATTATAAGGCTAGGAAAGTGAAGACTTACACGAATCAAGTGTAGAAAATAGCTCAGGTGGCTTTACCGGGTGCTTTCTCTCTTAATCCGCTCGGTAGTCTTTATCTCTGAACAGCAAGAATGGCAGAAATGCACAAGTACCCCTTATATATGCAGTGCGTACGGTCTAGATCAAATCAGATCCAACAGCTAGGAAATTTTCCCGCCTAAATCATTTGACAATTGTCAACTTAGGCATGTGAAGCGACGCCTCAAAAGGCGTGCGCATTAAATGCATGACATGGCTGTCCGGTTGCAATACAACTGTTCAGTTACACTCATACCAACCTCATTGGATCCTGACCAGACCAATCGCTCTTTACACGTGGCAGCTACGGACCCCAGGTTCTCGAGGCCAACGTTCGGTCCAACCCCCGACTGTCCATGGTCGCGGTTGTGCCCCGAGTAGTATTCCGGGTAATTTCCTGAGCGGTCTACCAAATTGCACAGATTTACAACTCTCATATGATAAGACATCATATTAGCCTTAGAAATGGGGGGCAGCTGATATGCACAAAAATATCAGGTCATAATCAGACTCTGCCACCTCAACAAGGAGTGCGGAACCATCCAGTAATTGTGCTTGCCATGAGATCAACCCGAGCTGTCCATCAATGACCTCCCAGGCATGGCATACAAGTCGGGTCACGATGATGGTTCACCCCACAATAGGCGTAACCCGGGAAATTCCTGTGACTTGCTCCACAAGGATCCAGATAGTTTCCTATCTTGGCTAGAAGACTAATGGAAAGTGCGAGTTGTTTCCTAATCCATTTAGAAAATTCCCATGATCTGTGTTAATCAATTGTAATTAGATTGGGCTTCCTAATCAGTTTGACTTACCTTGTACGACTAGCCTCTTGTACTTATAAAAGGGACTGCTCACCCCCATTGAAGGGGATTACATTCTTACTCTATACAATCGCTACTTCGATACGGCACACGTATTCTGCCCGGCCAGTCTCTGGTAGCTCCAAACTATTCTTGGTTCACCAAAGATCCCCAACGACTCTCACAACATAGTGCAAGTGCTCTGACGCACAACGTGGACGTAGGTCTTCTAATTAATGGGGCCGAACCACACTCAAACCTCTCTTGTTTACTCTTGCTCCCTCTCTAACCAAATTTTAGCATCATCACTACATTTCTTTTTTAATATGATGGTTTTAAGTATATGTTCGGATTTACTGAATGTGGATCTGGAGTTGTTTTTTTTATTCGAAAGGGTGGGCATTCGGTTGGTTTGGGTTCGAACCGTAAACTTCGGGTCGGGTTACTTCAGGTCAGGTTGGGAAAAAGGCACTAAAATTTGGACTGTAATAAACTTCGAAAATATAATTCCGGTTCGGGTTCCAAAGTTCGGGTTCCTAAGTTTTTTCTGCAAATCATATTTCATAAAGCCTATAAAAATGCATCCTTCATAAAATAAAAAGAAAAAGATGCAAAGCATAGCGCTCGCTGTAGTGCAGCTTCCCCCAAAAATCACAGAACTCACCTTCTCCAAAACTTGCAATATTTCAAACTAAACACATGACATGACTAAACATACAACACCGAAGAAAAATTACATTAAGATAAAATAGAAAGCTGAGCACAAGTCAAATCAAATCACAACACCCCAAAAGAAAATAGAAATTCAATTTCCAATTGAAAAAGTTAACGTTGCTACCTATGATCTGCAACCCCTCTAGCACCATAAAAAATGAAACCCAACTGGTACCATCATACCTTCAATCTCTCTATAGTCTGCACCTTGAGGCTTGAATATAGATATTAGACATAGAGAGAGAGAGACACAGAGAGAGAGAGAGAGAGAGAGAGAGAGAGAGAGAGAGAGAGAGAGACAAAGAGAGAGAGAGCTTTCAAAATGTTTGGTAGCCACCAAAATGAGAAACACCAGTAATCACGGAGAACCTCGCTCACGCAGACCCAGACTTACTCTTTCCTCCTCTCAATTACAGCTTGGATCAGTTTAGCGATGACAACTGCTCTAAGGTCTGAGTGTCTACTACTAGTGCTCTCTCTCTCTCTCTCTCTCTCTCTCTCTATCATGTTCTATTTATGATGAGAGTTGAGACTGAGAGTTTGGGCTGATTTCATTTGTGACCTAATTCCTCAAACTTGTGTTTATATATTCTCCACAATTTCGGATATTCGGGTTCGACCTGAAATTATTTATCCTTCCGAAAACCGAACTGAACTAATTAATACAATTCAGTTTTGAACTGAAATAAGTTCAGTTCGATTATTATCCGAATCGAAGTGTGTTAAAAGTTTGGGTTCGGATCAATTTTTTGGGTTGACCCGAACTATGCCTGTCACGTCCTAGAGCAGTAAAAATAGAGAAAAATAAATTTCCTTTTTGGGTCCATAGGGAATGACTGGTGAATGTCACTACTGATCCACACCACAGAGTACTAGTCTACAACAAAAATAGTAATAAAAACAAACTGGATATAAATAGCCGTTGCTTCTATTACAACCATTAGAGTTATTACAACAGTAGAGCTACAGCGGAAGTATATAAGGTTTGATAGTAACATATGCCCAAGTACAAAATATAATAAAACAATCTAAACAGAAATAAATAATCTAATAACTATCTCCAGATCTTCAACTGGCGTAAACATCAGCGTCGTAGTCCTCCCCGGTATAGACTTCATCAGTGGAGTCATCCTCGATGTATTCTCCTCTCGGATAGTAAGCATCGTTATAGGCTCCGCCATCTGCAGAATAAGGTACATGATAGTCTGGATGGGAAAAATCCAGGCAATAAAGGTCGTCAGCTTACTGAGAGCTGAGTGAGTATAAACTAACAAGGTACCAGTTATCTGAAGTAAAAACAAGCTTATGAAGACACGAGTCAAAAATTCTACTATAATAATATCCTTCTCCTTTATTAAACACCGTTAACCAACCCTTGTCGTCTTGTTATCTGAAGACCGATATTCAACATACTCTGACTGAATGAAACAGACTCAATCGTTTAACTCTAGGGATACACCCTTATTTCTCCATCGCTTTTAAGAGCAATATATCCTGTTCACCGCATGTCATAGACTCCACGTCAGTCCGTCCCCCACTTTTAAGAACATATGCACAGCTCACCGCAATACAGGGACATAACATTTCCAATAAGGCATATCAATATATTGCCCCGACTTAACGTAATCTACAAGTGATCCCAGCTCACCGCTTTTAAGAACATATTACATAGCTCACCGCTTTTAAGAGCATATCATAGATCATCCAGTCTATCTTAGGACTACTTGATCCAGCTCACCGCTTTTAAGAGCATATTCACAGCTCACCGCTTTTAAGAACATATCATGACCAAACGTCCGTCCACTTACCATTCCCAAAACTTACCAAACCTACCTAAGTTCCGTTCTATCATCGACACATGAAAAATTCCCAATGTGGCCTGACTACTCTGATTAAAAGAAACAGATATCGAACTTATACATGAACTGCATAATATCTCACGTCATTTTATTAACCCATTGCTCTTAATCATACTTACCTTTTGTTGTTACATTATCCCTGATCAACCCAAAATTGCATAACAAAAATTTGAATAGAGAATCAAACATTAGAACCCTTAATATAATAAATAGGCAAAGGAATCCATGTTCTTCCAATAGCAATCGATTGGGAAAAGGGTCCAATCGATTGGGATAAAAGTCATGACAATTCATTGAGAAAACTAGCAATCGATTGGGTCTGAAACAATGTTAATCAATTGCTAACATTGGCCATCGATTGGGATGTCAATCGATTAGAATTTTATCTAATCGATTGGGTCCAGACTGATGTGAATCGATTGGGAATTATACCAATTGATTGACACTTTGTCTTCACTAACAGATTAATAAAACAACATATATAAATGTAGAAATCATGCATATTATACATCTAAACTTCACCACAACTTGTAAAAACATAACATAGAGGGACCATGTGAGTTAGAACTCACCATGGGTGTGTTTGGCTTGAAATCCTCAAGTTCTCTCTCTCCTCCTTCTCTTTCACTCTTCTATGTCCAGCTCTCTCTTCTCTGTCTCATCTCCTTTCTTCTTCTTGTTCTTTTCTTCTTCTTCTCTTCCTCCTCTGCCCAAGGCAGTGTGTGTATATATATATGGTTGTGTCTGTGTAGATATATATAATCTCACAAGGTATGTGTCTCTCTCTCTCTCAAGGCTATGAAAACTGGCCCAAGGCCATAACTACTCTCATATATATAGAGAGAAGAGGTGCCCTGCGTCCAAAAGCCCAAGCAAAGAAGAAAGCTTGTCTCAGCTTATGCCAATCGATTGGTACAAATGGTAATCGATTGGTTACAGGAATTTGAAGACAATCGATTAGAAAGGATGGTTATCGATTGGTATGTTGCCACGTAATGAATTCAAGTCGGTTGGATGGCAATCGATTGGGAAACAAGGCAATCGAACATAAAATGATTATCAGTCACTTTCTTTTGGTATCTAAAAAGTGGCAATCGAATAGGATTTCAAGGCAATCGATTGGTATCTATATCTCACCAAATGAAAAGGAAAGGTTATATAAGTATAGAAATGAAATACCAAGTCTTATTATATATCAAGTCCTTGGTGTGATGCATCATTGTAGATCACATACATTTCTCCACTTTTAGGTATTGCAAGTATTGGTGCTGTGGATACTCGCAGTTTTACCCATGCTTTTCATTTAAAACTTTCCACATTCAAAAATACGAGTCGCCACTTAATTTTTAAAAGGAAAATTAAGAAACTGTTTTAAAGCAAATTGATGTTTTTTTAGAAACCAAAAATTCTAGGTCCAGGGATTATGGAATGAGAGGGGAATGAGCCCATTAGACTAAAACACCCCCTCTCATCCTATCTCATGATAGGCCTCTACTCAACATCCTTTTCAATTGAATTATTAATCTAAGCGTACCATCTGTTTGGAAACTGCGTTCCCAGAATCCGTTGACAGCGCGTATAAGTTGGTACTGCAAATATTATGTGAAAACTACAATAACCCTATAAGGGCGGAACTAGGGTTACCTTAAACTGCTAAAATGGATTGCTGTAGTAGACGAATCGAGAAAAGGGCTCGATAACAGCTCACGATCTTCTACCATATTTCTTTGCTTCCAGAATATCGAACTGAGTGTGGGCTCCTTCGAAATTCTTTATGTTTCTGCTTTCTCTTTTTACGCTCTCTTTTCTATTCCGAGTTATAATGCTCTTAATGGAAAAACGCAAACTGAGGAGAGAGCCAAAACAACATATATATAGGCTATGATAGGGACCATAAGAAGTCAATAAGGAATAGGCTTCTTTATGGAATTAGGAAACCCTAATTCGAACTGAATCAGATTCCTATTTCCATAAATTATAATTCATACCACTAAAGAATTATAATTGCACTCCTACCCTTATCTCAAAAATATATTTCGAGCTCCATGTTATTAAATGCTTATTATCTCCCCATGTTAAGATTACAAATATCCATTAATTAAATATAATTACTGACAATGACATTTAATTAATCTCTTAAAATTCCTTGAGATCCTCTGCATAACTTATCTAATATGTTGGATACAAAATCCGCCTGCAGGGTTTGACATAATCAAAACTTATAAGCTTTCTCAAGGGGATATCATTAATCCCAAAATTGAGACATGGATTCTATCATTAATTAATATCCACCACACAATTCATATTTTCACCCAATCCAATGAGATATTGACCCATTTAAGGATCTCACCCTTTTAGGGATCAAAGTGTAAATATCAAATGTACGTGTCTATAAATTAACTTAGGATTTAGAGCATAAGCACTCATAATAGTCATGAGGTATTAATTATCTTGCAAGTCTATATAAAGATAATTACCCCAAGTCGGTCCCGTTTAATACACAAAGTGTACCAGCATGGTGAGTTGAAACTATACCATTTCCTGTAGTCAAGACAAACGTACTAAGATAAACCTACTACAACACCATGCTTCAGTCCTACTGATGGTGTGTCCAATCCATCTAAGACTGTAAATCAAAATCTTACATTCTACAAGATCCGATGATCTGATCTTCCGTGTGTAAGCCGAACTCTACACACCAAACCACCTACTATGTAGAATGAAAGACACACATGCATAATATTAAATAAACAATATAATACAAATATTGCCCACACAGATTCTCATAAAAATTGATTAACTAATTTTATTAAATGAATAATAAATCAACTACATAAAGCATGGCTTTTAGTATATATCCGTAACACCATCAAGTAATACATATAAACAAATATACATTACAAAAGCATGTCTAAAATGATGCAAAATTGCTAACGATAAAATAGCATTCATAATCCACATAATTCAAGTAGCTAGCAAAATGATGTACAAATAGGGAACTAGGAACTTACCCGGGATCTAGTCGCGAATATTAAACATGCAATGCATACACATAAAAATAAAACCTAAAAAAAGGTCTCTAAAGCATTTATACACATAAGGCAAGACCCAATCTAAGGTGTCGCACATGGAGTCGAAAATCAGTTAAAATCAAAGAATAGAATAAACTAGAGAAGGGTTGAGAAATTGTACCTTGGATAGCCCTACAAAACAAGGGGTAATCCACATACTTTAAACAAGATATAATATCAAATAATCATTCCTAAACTCCTAGCTTAAATCTATCAAGTAGAGAAGGAATTGTCATAACTATGAATTCCTTTTAACTATTTGGAAACATAGCTGCTCTATAGATATACAAGTCTCAACTAGGGGCCAATGTGATGTCCATATAGAGATGATATAATCCCAACACGATCTTAAGGAACCCATAATCATGATCAATTAGGTTTAAGGCTTAACACAATGCAAACATGACATCCTAACCATTAGAATCAATGTGATGTCTTTATTTACTTAAGACATTAAATGTAATTAAGAAAATACCCCCCATTTGGCTTCAATAAAAATATCTAAAAAATCAAAATCCTTAAGAAAAAAAGTCAACTCTCCCTCCGAAGGCAAAATTTCTAATTCCTACATAATTCTTCTTAAAGGCCTTTCGATTTCTCAATGTTTCCTTTCATTTAAAAATCCTTAAAAATCATTTCTAGCATAAAGGAGACCCAATGAACAATTATCAGGGCTTTTCATCTTGAAATTCGAAAATTGTACGATTGAATACCTTTTGACCCATTTAACTTTTCACTGGGTCAACTGTTGACTTTTTTTTGGAGTTCATGCTGAATTTGTCTCCTTTCAAAAATGGTTTTAAGATGTTCCAAGAACAATGCCGTGTTTCTATACGTGTTCAAAACTCATAGTCCACAAGGTGGCAGAGAAATGAGAATTTTGGTCTTTTTGGCTAAAAAGGGCGATTTTGGATCGAGATTCTTCTTGGTAGAGAATCAGATTGCTTGTAAGAGTCTTGATTCTGATGAGACATATTCATCATTGATCTCTAGAGGTAAATCCCCCTAAGTTTAATAGTTCGGTCAAAATTGGGGTGTCTACAGTTTGCCCCTCTTCGGCAGAGCTTGTGAAGCAACGCGTATCACAAGTGAATGTCAAAGCCTGTGTGAAGACAGGCCTTTTGACCAGGCTATTGAACTTAGGTAAAAAAAATGCATTGCGAAAACATCTATTGAGAAGGTAGGTGCTGGTCGTGCTCAATGATAAGCTGCCTACGTATCCTTGGAGGAATCAAACTAGGACGTAGTTCGGGTAATGGGCAAAACCTAAACACAAACAATCACACAGATGAATGCACCTATCCTATCGTGATGAACGTGCTCATGGAATAACGACTGTCAATGCAATTTCATGCTTCATGCTATGTAGATGTAAAGATCTAAGATCATGCTCTTTTTAATGATATGAATGCATTCTATGCCCTACACCGATATGAATTACCTCAACCTAGATGACTTCAACAAGGATGTGCCTCAATCTAGAGGACTTCAACGGATTTTCCACAATCTAGAGGACTTCAATAGGGATTTACCACAAGCTAGAGGACTTCAACAGATTTGCCTCGACCTAGAGGACTTTAACAGGGATTTGCCTTAATCTAGAGGACTTCAACGGATTTGCTTCAATCTAGAGGGCTTCAGCAAAGATTGACATTGAGGACTAATGAGGATTAATGCTGCCATTGAGGACTAATGCAGATGATTCTGCCATTAAGGACTAATGCAGATGTCATTGAGGACTAATGCAGATGCTATTAAGGACTAATACCGATGATGCTGCCATTGAGGACTAATGCTTAGAGAAGCTGCCATTGAGGACTAACGCTTAGAGAAGCTATCATTGATGACTAATGCTTTAGAGAAGTTACCATTGAGGACTAAGCTCAGAGAAGCTACCATTGAGGACTACCGCTTAGAGAAGCTGCCATTGAGGACTAACACTTAGAGAAGATGCCATTGAGGACTAACGCTTATGAAGAGAAGCTGCCATTGAGGACTAATGCTTAAAAATGAAAAGCTGCCGTTGAGGACTAAAAACATGGTAAGATATTGGTCAATATCCATTCAGGGGCTTACATTGCAAGAACGATGGTCAACAGCCTTTCAAGGACTCATGTTGCAAAAGCAGAGATCAACAGCCTTGTAAGGACTTATATTGCAAAAGCAGAGATCAACAGCCTTGTAAGGACTTATGTTACACAAGTAAAGATCAACAGCCTCGTAAGGACTTATGTTGCGAAAATGACAATCAATAGCCCTTTTGGGGACTTATGTTGCAAAAGTCGAGATCAACAGCCTCGTAAGGACTTGTGTTGTGAAAGCGACAATCAACAGCCCTTTTGGGGACTTATGTTGCAAAATCAGAGATCAATGGCCTCGTAAGGACTTATGTTACAAAAGCAGAGATCAACAACCTCGTAAGGACTTACATTGCAAAAGCAGAGATCAACAACCTCGCAAGGACTTATGTTGCAAAAGTGACAATCAACAGCCCTTTTGGGGACTTATGCTACAAAAGAAGAGATCAACAACCTCACAAGGACTTATGTTGTGAAAGTGACAATCAATAGCCTTTTTGGGGACTTATGTTGCAAAAGTAGAGATCAACAGCCTCGCAAGGTCTTATGTTGCAAAAGCGACAATTGACAGCCATTTTCAGGACTTATGTTGCAAAAGCGACAATCAACAGCCTTTTTGGGAACTTATGTTGCAAAAGCGACAATCAACAGCCCTTTTGCAAACTTATGTTGCAAAAGCAGAGATCAACAGTCTCGCAAAGACTTATGTTACAAAAGCGACAATCAACAGCCCTTTTGGGGACTTATGTTGCAAAAGCAACAATCAACAGCCCTTTTGGGGACTTATGTTGCAATTTAATTCCAAAAATTGAATGTCGATCAGACTCAAATCAATTCAATTCAGTTCAATTTCTTAAATCGGGAGCCAATCAAACTCAAATCAATTTAGCTTTTTTCAAATTAAGGAGTTAATCCGACTCCATTCAACTCAAATTTTCAAAATCAGGAATCAATCGGACTCTATTTATTTCACTTTTCATATCAAGAGTCAGTCAGACTGAAACAAATTCAATTTCACCAAATCCAAAGTCATTTTGACTCAAATTAAGTTCGAATTCCACTTATTAGGAGTCAAACAGACGTAATTCAATTTATTTTCTAAACGAGACTCAAAGGATTTGAACCGAACTGATAGAAAGAATGATTTTCTGCATTTGTGAACCTTTGTAAGAAACATATCAATTCTGTCAAAAGAGGAAAGTCACCTTTGCCCTTGTCTTAGACTCTTCTTATATTGCCACTGTAGCATTATGTTGTGATAGTTTTCGAAACCTCTGCTCGTATCGCTCTTGGGATGCTCATGAAGAATTTTCAAATCTTTATTCATCATCTTAAACCCACACATTTGAGACCATTTATTGACTCATCAAAGGAGGACAGACCTGACAAAGCCAGTTCACTCAAGATGACTGACTCAAACTCTACATTCATTATGAATCAATGTGCTTTCATCGTGAATAATGTATCATCTTACCTTTCATTTATTCATTATCTTACAAATGGTAGTACTTTACTGATAAATCTAAACTTTGAAAACTTCCCCTATTTGATTTAGCGAATTCTTTACCTATCTAGAGTATGCTTCAAATTAGTTCTTTAACTTATAGAATAAAAGACATTCCATTTGAAAGTGTTTCAAAACAAGCTTGGTGACTTGGGGCTTGTATTTGGCAAACAAAATTTGCCCCTAGTTTGAAAGAGACTTGGGGGCTCGCTTCTAGGGTAAAATAGGGCTTTTAGCAAACAAAGTTTTCCCCTAGTCCTAAGGGCAAATAGGCTCATCCAAAGGTTTTGAGAACATGATGGTACAGGATGCCTGCAGTGCATTTACTTTCAACCTAGAGGTAATCATCATGAATGTGGTGGGCTGAAGCAGGACATCCCAATGCTGATGGGCAAACCTTGTTTACCCCTGGTCTAAAGGAAGGAAATCAAAGGTGCAAAATAAGAAAAAAAATTCATTTCTATTTTGGACCCTTAGTTCATAACAGGTGAGGGATCGCTTGTCCTGTACTTAGCTTAACATGTACCAGAAAGAAAAACAGAGTATATAAAGCAGTAGGGAAGAAAATTTAGATCAACATTTCAAACTTAATTAATATTACATTGTCCCAAATTAAAGTATTTCCTAAGGCACAAGCCGCCATATTCAAATTAAAACATTATTCATATTCTTTATTACAACTTTTAATAAATTATAAATGCAGCTCTGCAGACTTCTCTAGCTGGCATAATCATATAACCTTGCATAGCCAAAACAGTCTTTACAAAATAAAGTGAGCATAATGAACATACAAGCAATGTATATAAAAGCACATTAACTGTCTTTACATTTTTTACTTTACAGCACTGTTAGTTCATTATTCCAGTCGTCGAATATAAACAATTGATGAACTGTTAAATCAATTATATAAGATCGTGCATGAACAATGTAACCATCTCATCTTATTGACTCTTTTATCTCGACCATAATCTCTCGACTCTTTCAGTTCACAAGAACCATCTGACATCTACCGTATCCGAGTCGGCCTGGACACGACCTGATTGGCTTGCCGTATCCGAATCGACCTAGGCTCAATCCTTCCTAATTAATCTACCGTATTCGAGTCGGTCTGGAATATTTAAGGTGACACAAGACTCTGACTGGCCTACCGTATCCAAGTGGGCGTGGGCTCATTCCTTCCTAATTAATCTGCCATATCCAAATCGACTGAAAATAATTAAGGTAACACAACACAACACAAGGCACCCTTTCTTTACTTATTTCTCACACGATGTATATGTCGACCTAAACGACCCCTTTCTAACATGCCAACTCGACTATGCACGTGTATGACTTATTCTATTTACGATTTTCTTTACCATGACAATTATTGTTTTAAACTCGTGATTATCATCAAGTAAACTAATCTATCTTAATTTGAGTTTAGAAAACTGACAGCGTAATTTTCGAAGTCATAGAATTTTTATCACAAATTTTAGAAGATAAAAATAGCATATAAATTTAGACATAAGGCCCTTCTCAATGACATAATTATATAAAAGTAGAGGGTACATGATTTGACATTATTTTTAATAACGACAAGACATCAAAATACAATTCTTCCATTTTCCATAATTTTGGAAATACCATAGGTATTTTAAAATAATTAAAATAATAGTTAAATAATCACTAATTAATTTATTTAACAATATCAACTTCTAGTTTTATAATTTGATAATTTTTAAAACTATATATACTGACCTCCAACATGTTAACAATAATAAAATAGAATTTAACAGGGTCAATGAGTATTTTTACTACTTATTTTATACATAGTAAACTAATATATTTAATATTTATTTACAAATTTATATGTAACTAGCAAGTATTGAACTCCCAACTTTGGGGTCAAGGAACTAATCAATCAACAAACTGTTTCTAGGGGGACATACTGGGATCCTAATTTTTTATTGTCAATTTACGGAATGAGTTTTCGTTAACATTTTTGGTATCGCTAATTTTGGACCTCCATGACCATATATGTGACGCCCCGCAAAAATAAGCGTATTTCCATTGAAAAATTAAATAAATCACACTTGATTCTTTAAAATAAAAATACAAAATTTCTTTAAAACTCCCAGCAGGTCCATATTCTCCACGGATCTCCTATATCATCCTTAACCTTATCTCCCTTCTAGGCTTCGGTTACCGGCACTGCCTGCATCTAAAAACCATACCGGGAAGTATACAATATGACATGAATAATAAAGGCTCAAAAGGATAATGACAATCAAATACATAGAACGACATCAAATCAATTGACCAGTCTCACAACCCAACTGCTCACACTAGCCAAACGCTCATACCAATAGCATCATACCAGGTTCCTCTTGATCACATAGCAAGAGACACCTCACCTCACCTCACCCGTCTCCAGTACGTCGGTCCCTGAGGCCTGTTGGACTGTTGGTAGGTGCTCCTTGCTCATGACCCTTTAGTCCCATAGCACTTAGCAATAAACACATACTCATTGATTCCAAATGAAAACACAACATAACTGCAAAAAGAGTACAAGTAGCGATAACAAAGAATTACTCCGGAGAATTTAGAAAGCATATTGTACACAACCCGGTACCTATAAATGATGTTGAGCAACTCCCAAACACTTCTCTTCTTCTTCTTCTTCTTCTAACTCTAGGTGTATGTATATCTATAATTGTGTATATATATATAAATCTCTCTCTATGTGACTCTCTCAAGCTCTCTATGCTAGAAGTGTAGAATGTGTGTGTTTGAGAGAGTATTTGAGTGTATAAATAGCCAAGCTTCCACTTGGAGACAATGGCCTAACAATCCACTTATTAACCACTAACTTCTAATTAATGGGTAGTTTATAAGGAATATGCAAGATGATGTAAACATACACTAATGCACCTATAACTCCACTTAGAGACATTGGCCTAACAATCCACTAACTTCTAATTAGTTGGTAGTTTATAAGGAATATGCAAGATGATGTAAACATACACTAATGCACCTATAACTCCACTTAGAGACATTGGCCTAACAATCCACTAACTTCTAATTAATTGGTAGCATTCTAAAAACTGCTACTGAAATCCTCGTTTTCTGCCCAAACGGTGCAGAATCTGAGAAAATTGCATTAGACGAAAACTGTGCAGATTCGAGTTTTGCTTGGGACAACGCGGACAGAATCTTTAATTTCCTTCGTTTTCCTAACAAAAATCTGAAAACAAAATTCTGCTACTGTTAAAATTAAAAGAGAAAATATTAGATTTAATTTTAAATATGACTCGAAAAATCTTAACTTCCAACACGAATACCAAATCATTTAATCTCACGCAACTTTTCCCAAAAAAAATATATTTTTAGTTCATGACTTATAAAATTGAAAAAATGACCAAAATACCCCTGTGACTAATTTTCGCTAAAATCGCACACGAAGTCTAAATCGTCAATTTAAACATGAAAACACGGGTTACTACAATCTACCCTCCTTAATAGAGATTTCGTCCCGAAATCTAGAGATAAAAGCACTTGGTAAATAACTTCATAAATTTCTTAAAATAATGTTTAAAACAAATATAGCATATTTTGTTTTATAAAATAAAAAATTTTTTTTTTTTTTTTTTTTTAACCTTCTCTGACTCCTCCCAGGCGATGTAGACTATCTAACCTTAACTTAGTCCTACATTTCCGGCTGGGGACAGGCTCTGATACCATTTGTGACGCCCCGCAAAAATAAGCGTATTTCCATTGAAAAATTAAATAAATCACACTTGATTCTTTAAAATAAAAATACAAAATTTCTTTAAAACTCCCAGCAGGTCCATATTCTCCACGGATCTCCTATATCATCCTTAACCTTATCTCCCTTCTAGGCTTCGGTTACCGGCACTGCCTGCATCTAAAAACCATACCGGGAAGTATACAATATGACATGAATAATAAAGGCTCAAAAGGATAATGAACAACCACGACGACATAAAAGTTGCTAGGATTAAATAAAATAGACCAATCACTCAACCCACCCGTTCACACAATTTACCCGCCCAAACCTAATCCTGTCACGCCCCGACGTAGCATAAATATGGAAAGCGTTTAATTTCCTTTATGGACCCGTAGGTCGCGACAGTTTGAAGGATCGATTCCGTCCCAAAACGTCGAACATCATAAAACCATTAATCAGAGTAGGGCAACCTGGGCTTATAAAAATTTTCTAACTTATTACATCCTATAGTACAGGGTTTACTAAGGCACAGACCGCCTTGAAATAAAACAATAACTTAAAGTCTATTACAGTCATCCTTATTACAAAACCAAATCATATCTTAAAGCACATAAACATAAAGCATATAAAAGTAAATTCTCTTCTCAGCAGTTGATCTCAATTAGCATAGTCATATGGTTCATCCTGATTATAACCTGCAAAGCCTGAACACGAATGTCCAGGACGCATCAACGCCGTCAGCTTCAAGAAGCTGGTGAGTATTAAAAACATAGCTTTGAATGTAAAAACATGCCCATTTACCTTTTTCCCATTTCCATTTAAATACCACAAGTTTATATTTATGATAAAGAGCTTGTTAGAAAAAACAACCACAACAATAATTAAAAGATAAATTCACACATATGTGACCGTGTATGAGAACAATGCACCATCTCATCTAACCGACTCTTTTCTCTCGACAAAACCCAACAACCCTCTATCCTACTCCTGGTATCTTTGAAATACTAAGATAGCCACACTTTAGCAACGGGGCGCCAGGGAGTGTCCAGTTTGCCTCACACTTTGGTCCGGGGTACCAGGGAGTGTCCAATGCCTCACACTTTGAATACCCTAACCGCCATGCAAATACCGGGGCAACCCCCACACAGGTATCCAGACTCGAGTCATTCAGGGAGTGTCCATAGGCCACACTTTAGCACTTCCATGGGTGCCAGTGAGTGTCCAAGTTCGGCTTCACACACTTTAACGCTTCCATGGGCGTCAGGGAGTGTCCATTTTTGCCACCTTCGCATTTCAAAGACACCCTCATCCTCTTTTTCAACTCCAACCACAATCACATCCACAACCACAACCATAACCACAGCCACAATTACAACCACAACCACAACCACAACCACAACTCAAACTCATACTCTTTCCACACAATCATTACTCTTTTCCACACTATCATTACTCTTTTACACACTACCAACACTCACCATGCATGTACAACTGACTCCACATGAATGTCATCAAACTTTAAACATAAAGGAATTCACAGAATTAAAGAAATAATACGCGTACGGGGATTGAAAATTCGTAATTCATTGCCTTAATCATTTTAAACATAACTAATAGCATTCTAAAAACTGCTACTGAAATCCTCGTTTTCTGCCCAAACGGTGCAGAATCTGAGAAAATTGCATTAGACGAAAAGTGTGCAGATTCGAGTTTTGCTTGGGACAACGCGGACAGAATCTTTAATTTCCTTCGTTTTCGTAACAAAAATCTGAAAACAAAATTCTGCTACTGTTAAAATTAAAAGAGAAAATATTAGATTTAATTTTAAATATGACTCGAAAAATCTTAACTTCCAACACGAATACCAAATCATTTAATCTCACGCAACTTTTCCCAAAAAAAATATATTTTTAGTTCATGACTTATAAAATTGAAAAAATGACCAAAATACCCCTGTGACTAATTTTCGCTAAAATCGCACACGAAGTCTAAATCGTCAATTTAAACATGAAAACACGGGTTACTACAATATATACATATCTATACATACTCACTTATTTTTGAACCCCACGAATTGTGCGTAATGACTTAAAGTATATTAAGAGTGGGTTCGAGAGTCACCGTACTTCATAGTGGCTGGACTAAGAGACCGAAAGATTTTGTAAATATCCGCAATATAAGTTTTGAGCTACAATGGCAATAGAGCTCCTACTGTGATGTTCTTCCTTCTCTACTTAGCACTTCTAGAATTGTACTGTGCTTGTGAGTGAGTGATTAAGAGTGAGAGATCAAAAGAGGAGTGAGAGAGATAGCAATGGAGGGAGAGATAAAATGAGAGGGAGCTTACTGAGAAATTTCAAAAGCTCCATGTATGCTTATATATCCAATTCAAGTGATGAGGTAAGTTTGGTATGTGGTTAAAATGGATGCACATACATCTCCTATATTAACCACATGAATATGACACATGGACTCCAATTAGTAAGTTTGTTTGTGGTAAGAATTGAAGCACACACCATACTAAATCTAAGACTTGTGAATTCACTGAGTGAATTTCAAACAGTGAGGTAAGCTACGCGACTGATTGACGTCTGTCAATTATTCATTTTATTTAGTTACGTAGACTGGTTCAGTCTGGTTTGGTCAGTTAGCTAATTAAAATGTCCCAAATAAATTCATTAAGGACAAAAATGCAAGCAATGTGATATTACACTTTATTAATGGTTCTTAATCCAAATCATAGGGTAACTTAGGGGTGCAGTCTTAAGTAACAATACAATTAAATTATTAAAGGGTTACAAAATTTAAAGGCATTGTATTAATAAATGTTAACACAAATATTATTTATTTATTCAGACAATGTTACTACTATCATTAATACACAATAGTAAAATAAAATGGCATTGAGTTATCAAATTAATAACACTAGTACCAATAATTTATGGAAAGATTATCACAACTAAAATAATACACATTAATGAAATAAAATTGACATTTTATTTAGAGAATTGCTATGTACACCGGTGTATTTGCTATGTATACCCAAATTCTTTTATTCTAATCATTTTTCTTCTAAAAATTATCACTTTTATAAAGTTGAGCGGTGTTCAAAGCAAAATTAGCGGTGTACATAGCAATTCCCTTTATTTATTACTAGGGATGCTAAAATACAGGTTGATACAAGAGGTTCGCCTACTTATCCCCACGTGTGGACACGCAGAATTCCACCGCTTGTTTGTTTGAAATTGTTTTGAAATGAAAGGAAAAGGTCTGTTGAAAATAGAAACAGAGTCGCCACTTGGTCTTTAAGGAACCAAGAAACCTAATTTGACTCATCCAAATGGATAAAGGGAACTGGCCCTTCATAACCAAAGAACTTGGTTCGGGGTTTTGGTACGAGAGAGGAAGGTGCCTTTGCCGCGACTAAAACACCCTCAACTTGCCCCGTCTCTCGACGGGCCTCAATTAGCATCCAAATAATAATCTTTTACTATGTTTGGTTCGACAATTAATATTATGATAATATGTTACATCACATAAGAATCTTGAATGGAAGATCAAAAAGTACCACACAATGCAAAGTGAAAGATCACACGAATAAACCTAGAAAAAAAATCGTCTAATCATGTATCAAGTATTCAAGTTTTCCTAATCTAAAGGGGACATGAATTGTTCTTGAAATAAATAAACAAAGAGATCAAAAATATGCTTAGCAAGCTAGAATGATGCATATTAATCTTTGAGGAAAGAAGACCTGTCAATCCCCGAGATGGATCAGAAGGGAAGATTATATCGAGGGAAGCATGAATGTGTGATCGAATTCATTCCTTACAATCTTCTTAGATTAGGAGTCACAAAAACCCAAAATCTTGCATGGATGCAATGCATGGCCTTAGAATGTGCCAAGGTTGTAGTGTGTTTATGTACATGAGTTTTCTAAAGTGACTTAGAAGTCTAGAAGATGAATGAATTCATGGGGGAAATCATCATGGGATATGTATAAATATGGTATGGACCACTTCCTAGGATATGAACTAATTTGAAGTACATATAAGCATCAAATCAAAGGATGGAAGTAAAAGTATACTTGCTGTGAATAGTGGACAGAAAAGTGACTTGATCTTGTGGAAATTGAAAAGTATGGTTAGAAATGTTTTCAATGAATGAATTTTTATGAAGATCATCCTTATTGTGTCTATAACACAAATCAAAAATCCAATCCGCAATAACTATTACAGATTGAGAGAAATCATATAAACCATAGAGGTTACTCAGAAATAGAGTCTGTACTATTGACAGAAATGTCAAAATATCTTAGAAAATGAAAACAAAACATCTAGAGGCCCATATTAAATAGAAAGTTCCCTAAGACACTGATGTTTATGGGAAAAATGAGTTGGGACCACTCCTGTTGGAAAAAGGTTTCTGTAAAACAAGTTGAAAGTCAACCAAGCTGCTATGATAGTAAAGGCAGAATATATATCTGGAAGGAATGTTTGGGTCCAAATGGACCCCTTCCAAGTGTTTCCAAGTCAAACCAAAAATCATGGGTGTTCTCTAATGAGTTCGAAAGACTTTCCAAGTGGTCTTGCATTCATATATTGAGTATTGAGTTCTAGAGAAATCTTTATTATGATGATTTCTTGAGAAAATAAGGTTTTTTTTTCTTAGAATCCAAATATTTGGGGTTTTAGAGGGGTTTTGAAATAGGGGTTTTGAAAGTACATTTCTAGCACTAAAAGGGAATTAAAACCACTTAGGAAACCAACATCAAACTCAAGTCAAGAACTTCCAAGATTGTTGGAGAGATTTATTTTCATTTGAGCATAACTTCAAGAATACTTTGGAAGTATTGAAGTTGGAATCATCATCTATCAAACACGTTCTTGAGGTCAAGAGCTACTATCCATAAGGATTCACTCACCTTAAACACCATCTCATCATCTAGATGATGATGAACTAGTAAGTAAATAAAGAAAAAAAAATCAAAAGAAATAAGGTAAGGAGAGATGAACATGTATATAAACAAAAAATAATAACAATCCATAGATGAAAATCAATGTGATTTTGGACTTATAGCTTGGTGTTTCACTCATAGATATTGATATTTGGACATGAACGTAGTTTCCTAACTCAAGTTTGCTCAAGAATGGTGATTGGGGAGGATTTGAATGTGAAGTATAAGAGAAGTAATGGAAGGAAAAAAGATTAGAACTCACTTTCTTATAGAAAATTAGTTGGAGAAGCTCCCTTTCTCTCTTCTAAACCTATCTCTATCTCTCTTTCTCTCTAAAACTTTCTCAAACTTTTGCACTTGGCCCCCCTAAAATGAGGATCAAAGGGGGGTTTATATAGGACAATTTAGGGTGGTTTTGGGATTTAGAAAGTGCTCCCATTGGTCCCAAACATCTGTGAACAAGAAACTACTTCGTTTTGGCTTTCAATTATTCAATTTGGAACCCAAAATAAATTACAAAAATGGATTCTGCGGGGGTTGAATGCCGTGGAGGCATTGTCCATGTGCCACCATGGCAGTGGCCCAATGCCGCCGCGGCAATACTCCTCAGATGCCCAGAAATTTGTATTTAGGCCCCCAGAGGTTTCGGTATTCGCGAAAAGGCCCTATTTCGTCCGAAATTCACAAAAAATGCGTACGAACCTCAAATTGCTCTTATAATATACCGTTGGAAAGGTAATGGAGTCTAATTTCCATAAAAAAAAATTGTTTGGAGATAAGTCACTTTGAAAAGTTTTGCTGTATTCGCCATAAAAGTCTATTTGATCGCCTTTTTTACCTTCGGAAATTTATAATAAATTCGTTTTAAATCTAGAAATTATGTGCGATATACCATTGGAAAGCTATTGACCTCTAGTATCTAGAAAAAATGTTTGAAAAATGATACAGCACTCTGGTTTCAAAGTCTACTTTTAGGTCAAATTGGTCAAACCTAGGATTTCCAGGAAGTTCTGGGAACCTCTGGGAGCTCCCGAGAGCTGACGTTTTCGTCCGATTTTTTTTTAAAACTTATTTTAGTACTTTTCATATGATCTAGAATGATCTCAGAACTTTTTGGAGAATTCGAATGATTTTGGTCAAACCTGGTCGAACCTAGGTCAAACCGGTCAACGGGGACTTTCGGGGAACTTACGGGACTTCCGGGGGTCTCTGGGAGCTGATGATTTCATCTTATTTTTCTTCAAAACCCATTTTTAGTACTCTTTTATAACGTAGCATGTTTCCAGAACTTTCGTCCAAATCTGGGAGTTTTGGGGCTTTTAAGAGTATTTTGGTCATTCTGATCAAGATAGAACTAACTTCAAAGAGTCCTTTTTTAGTCTTTTTCGATCATTGTGAACCACCAAGCTACGAGGTCTCCTAAATTTAATAGCCAAAAAAATGGGGTATCTATAGTTTGCCTCTCATTGGCATGAACTTACGAGGCAACGCATATCGCAAGCGAATGCCAAAGCACTGAAGAGGCAGGTCTTTTGGAGGCTATAGATTAAGGATAAAAGCATTGGAAAAGATGCAAGGATGATGCTAAGGTCAGTTCTGGTCACGCTCTGCGTGAGCTGCCTACGTATCCTAAGGAAAATCAGACCAGGACGTAGTTCGGGGTACAAAGGAACAAATCGCACATGCACAACAAGACGGGCGGATGCTATGATATGAAATGCATGGATGTGTATGAATTGTGTCATGAGTCCTATCATGCCTAGTGTTGTGATCCTAGTATGAGTTGGTGCTGTGGGGTGTGTGACACTCTGAGTGGACTTATGTCGTGCTAGTGTTTCTGACTGTGATGCAGTTATTGACCCGAATAGGGACAACAAGGTTTAAAGACTCTGGGTTTTGGAGCAAACTTCTGAATTTTGGAAAGTGTGCTTCGCAAGTGAATGTAATTGGATGTGGGGTCCCAGAGGACATTAATTAAATATGTTTGACAGATAACCGATGGACATGGAAGCTCTGAACATAAAAACCCTAAGAATTCAAGA
Source organism: Hydrangea macrophylla (assembly GCA_033977485.1). Lineage (NCBI taxonomy): Eukaryota > Viridiplantae > Streptophyta > Magnoliopsida > Cornales > Hydrangeaceae > Hydrangea > Hydrangea macrophylla. Next base: position 41,781,926 of record CM066990.1, read on the forward strand.
GATGGACATGAAAACCAGAGATGTTAAGCGATGGACACAGAAGCGCCATTAAAGGACATGAAAGCCCAAGATTTTGAATGAGATTGATGAACACAACATATTTTGAATGAGAGTGATGGCAAACTAATGATGATTAATGGATTGACGATTCACGAATCAAGATGACGAGTAGACAGTGAACTACTGTGACTGTCATGGGTTGGACCAACGGTTGGACTAACCGTGATCAGAAGAACTGACCATGCACTAATTAAGGTGACGAGTCAATAGTGAACTACTATGACTTTCATGAATTGGACTGACGATGATGAGTCGATAGTGAACTACTGTGACTATCATGACTTAGATCAACAGTTGGACTAACCGTGACTAGAAGGACTGACGATGTATGAATCGAGATGATGAGTCAATAGTGAACTACTATGACTGTCATGGATTAGACTGACGATGTATGAATCGAGATGACGAGTCGATTGTGAACTAATGTGGCTTTCATGGATTGAACTTACGATGTACGAATCGAGATGACGAGTCGATAGTGAACTACTGTGACTGTTATGGATTGAACTGATGATGTATGAATCAAGATGACGAGTCCATAGTGAACTACTGTGACTGTCATTGATTGAATTGATGATGTACGAATCGAGATGATGAGTCGACAGTGAACTACTGTGACTGTCATGGATTGAAATGACGATGTACGAATCGAAATGACGAGTCGATAGTACACTACTGTGACTGTCGTGGATTGAACTGATGATGTGCTAATCGAGATAACGAGCCGACAGTGAACTATTGTGACTACCATGGATTGAACTGATGATGTACTAATCGAGATGACGAGTCGATAGTGAACTACTGTGAGAGTCATGGATTGAACTGATGATGTATGAATCGAGATGACGAGTTGACAGTGAACTACTGTGACTGTCATGGATTGAACTGACGATGTACGAATCGAGATGGTGAGTCAATAGTGAACTACTGTGACTGCCATGGATTGGACCAATTATTGGACTAACCGTGATCAAAAGAACTGACAATGTATGAATCGATACGATTGCTGGGGATTAAACTGATTCTGCTGGGGAAGAAACGACTCTTTCTGGGATCTTTCTCTTTAATTATTTCTCTCGACCGGGAACCAGGATCCAAATTCGAATCTTTCGCAGTTGATTAAATCTCACAATGGTCGAACCGAAGTGCCGGTTAGGGCCTTCGAGAGCTAATTCTTTTCTGGACTCTCTGAGAATCTCTCTTTGAATTCTTGACCAAGAACCAAGATTTTGTCTTTGAATCTCTCACGGTTGATCAAATCTTCTGACCAAGAACCAGGACTCGTTTCTGAATCTCTCATGGTTGATCAAATTTTGCAACGCCCAATCCAAAAGAGCCAGTTAGGACCTTCGGGAGCTGATTCTTCTCCGGACTCTCTTAGAATCTCTTTTTTAATTCTTAACCTAGAGCCAAGATCCCATCTCTGAATCTCTCACGGTTGATCAAATCTTCTGACCGAGAACTAGGACCCATCTCTCAATCTCTCACGGTTGATCAAACCTTCTGACCGAGAACCAGGACCCATATCTGAATCTCTCGCGGTTGGTCAAAACTTAACAATGCTCCTTGACTTTTCAATGATGCTCCTCAACTCTTCTGATGCTCCTCAACACATCTGATGCTCCTTCAACTATGCTCCTCAACACACCTGATGCTCCTCTTCGACAATACTCCTTAACACTTCTGATGTTCCTCGATGTTACTCTACTTTTCAATGATGCTTCTCAACTCTCCTGATATTCCTCGATGCTCCAACAATGATTCTTAACTCTCCTAATGTTCCTCGATGCTCCTCTAATCTTTGGGCTCTAAAACACCCTCACAAAAATATCTCATCAGTTAACCTGGACTCTGAGCCCTAAAACACCTCAACAACACATCTTATCAACACATCTGGACTCTAAGCCCTAAAACACATGGAAAACACATCTTTATCAACACTCCTCATCAACACAACACATCTCATCAACACAACACATCTAGACTCTAATTGGATCAGCAATAGGTGTTGGGGATATTCCCTCCGGTCAGCCGCCTTGAGAAACAACTATCGGTTGTAGTTTGTAACCACTTATGAGTTTATGCTACTCATAATTGGGACACTTTTCATGTTGCAACCTTGACTGGTGCAATAATGATGTTTGGTACTTCTGCTTGTATCCACATTTTTTTTATAATTGGGAATCACCTTAAACCCATACATTTGAGACCATCATGGCGAATGGACTTAACAAGAATGACGATGACAAGGAATGTTAGGTTAGTTTGCATGAAACCTAGATCTCTGACACACTTTTTATTAGATTACTACTGACTCAAACAAAGAAGGATTGGCCTAGACATGAATTTCTCAAATTTCCATGATCCAATGTGCCTGTTTCATAAATAATGTACCGCTCATCTTTTATATTCACTTCTCATCTTAACATGATAGCACTTTGCTGATAAATCCAAATTTTGAAAGTTCTTCCCTATTGATCTAATCAATCCTTTGATTCTCCCAAGATGTGCTTAGAATTAGTGCCTTAGCTTATAGAATAAAAGATACTCTATTTCAAAAATTTTCAAAATAACTTGGTGACTTGAAAACTTGCCCTTGGTGTGAAGTGATTGCGTCAGGCAAATGGAGTTTGCCCCTAGTTTGAGGTGTAGGAAGTGGAATTCATAGGCAAACGAGGTGGGTGACCAAAGTATGCCCCTAGTTTGGATGATGGTTAATTGGAGGTTCTGGGCAATCGAGTTAGGTGACCGAAGTTTGCCCCATGAATGAAGGGTAGATAGTAAAAATCAGGCAAACGAGACGGGTAGCCGAAGTTTGCCCCTAGTGTAGAAGGTGATTTCTGGCTTGAGGCAAGGACAGTGAATTTAATCTCTCATACGCTCAAAACTTTTGCCTAGGCACTGGTGAAGTGACCTAGCGAGCTCTTTTCTCTCTTTTGTTATTGTTCACCTTGGATTTAGCTCTAATTTTTGCCTATGCGTCCTTTCAGATTTTTGACCTAGCGAGCCATCCTTCTTTTATTTTTGAAAGTTTGCCTACATACCCCCAAGCGAGGATCAGGTCCAACGTAGTTCAGGCCAAAGTCTTGAAAGAAGGGGGGGTTGATTATGTTGGTGTCGACCGAATCGATGCGGTTACCTACATATCCCCGAGTGGGAATCAGGTCGAGTGTAGTTTAAGGCAAGGCATTGAAAGAAAAGGGTTTGAGGGTTTTTCAAGCCAATCGTTAAAGAAGTTCAAACTTAGCTCACTTGTGGTAGCCTTGAATAAGAAGATTCAGTTTCAGTCTCCCTTTCTTTTCTTTTTGAGGATTGATCCTTTTCACTTTCGCCTAACCAGTCAATTTTACTTTTTATGTAGTTGATTCTTGTGAGATCTTTTGATCACAATCTCATAATTTTGGAATGTGCATGTCAGTTCTCGAAATTTATTTGTGGCCATTCCGAGCCTTTTGAAATGTGATCTAGGCATGTTCTCATGATGTACCTTGAACTGTAAAATTCTCTGTATCACCAAAATTTTCTTTCTTTCATTTTCTCCATCATTTCGACTGGCAAGGTCAGATCTTGGAAATAAATACCTTTTCAGCTCTAACTTTTGCTTAGGTGCCCTTTCGGGTTTTCAACCTAGCGAGCTTTTCTTTTCTTTCTTTTTCTTTCTTTCTTTTTTCTCTTTTTGTTTTATTTTATTTTTTTTTTGAAAGGGGAGAAGAAACTCATTGAAAGTGTTTGGCTACCATCAAGGACTAAGTCTGCATTGCTTTCAATAGACAGATTGTATGGCTCCCCATTGGATTGGGCTAAAGGCTTTGAAATGGTGGGAAAAAGGGTATTGGGCAAGCCCTAAGTCAGTTTTAAGCATGTCTTTTCAAGATTGAGGCAAGAGCATCTTTAAATTCTTAAAGTAAGACTATTCAATTCTCAACTCTTCATCGGTGTCAGCATGAAATTGACTTTGACCTTTCTGGATTCTTTTTTTGTTTTGTTGCAGAAAAATTATTAGTAGAGTAATATCCATGGTAATTTGAATAGTGACACTTCAGTTTAGTGATTCATGCATTTATGACTAGGCACATTAGATTAAGTAAAATGAGATTTCATTCCATCAATAGAGAAGGATTTCAAACTCTTTAACAACTCGATGACAGACAGACTCGACCATAAGACTAAACTTGAAATAGACTCAAAACATACGACAGACTCGACTAGACCCGACCTGGTCTCAAGTGGAGTGTGACGGTGACTCGCTTATTTTTTTTCAAAAGAGCATCCTTATTTGTTTTGCTGTCAAAAGTCCCAAACACCATTACTTCACTTGCACAGATTCAACATTCACTAGCATCAGCAAAAGGGATCACTCGAATAGGTAAGCCAGGGGCTTTACGTTCAATGAAGTTGACGTTTTGGGTGATATGGGATTGGATGGGTGGTGGCTCAATGATGTTTTGGTCAATGAGGTCCTGGATATCGCGGCAAAGGCTCATGAAATCATTGGTATTGTGGCCATAGGGTTGGTGGTAGGCACAGTGCTTGGACATATCACAATTTGGTGGAGGTGGGGCATCCCGAGGTTGAAGTAGTTGGAGATGGCCTTTCTTGAGTAGGCACTCTAGGGCTGAGGAAAGGGAGATTTCTAGTTTAGCAAAGATACGGGGTTGCTTTTTCTGGTAAGGGCAACTAGTAGTTTGGTTGGAGGATTGGTATGGCCAATGAGGGTATGCCATGGGTTGGCTGTACAAGGCATTGACATCCGGGGAGTTTTGGGAGTATATAGGCCTCTTGAACTGGTGATGGGGTTCATCCTTCTTGATCTTTTCTTCTCTGATGTCATCTTCTATTCTGGTTCCCATTTCAAACAACTCTTTACCAATTCTTTGAGCCATCTTCTCAAATTGACTAACCCTTAAACTCAGTTGCTCAATAGTGGTTTGTAGCTTGTTCACTTTCTCTTCCAGAGCTTTGTAGGCCATTGGTGGATCGATGATGGTCTAGCCTATGATTAAGATAGTGAATTCGGGGAGGTATAAAAGTGTCCTTACCCGAGGCTACGATTTTTTTGCAAATAGAAGTAAAGGCCCAAATTAGTAGAGGCTCAAAATGCTTCTTATGGACTCCTAGTAGGGAGAGATGATCAAAATTTTGAAGAATTCATCGATGCGAATCAATGATAGTTGCAGTATGTATACGACTTCTAAACAACGATTGAGATGAGTGAGGATGATGAGATATATGCGCTAGATGTGTAGAGACTGACACATGAATTGTGTATACATATATGATGCCCCTACTTTTAACATATAGCAGATAAGCAAGTAAGGTCCTAGTCATACAAAGTGTGCTAACTTTTCTTTTCAGGATGATCACCATCATGGGGAGGGCAAGGAATTAGAATCTGTGAATTTTGTAGAACAGGAATTTCGAGAAAATTTGAGGTTTGAAAAAAAACAAGAGAACTGGACAGACTTGGTCAGAAGTTCTGGTAGATTTTGGTAAATGTTTGAGGGAAACCGAATCTCGTTAGAAAAAGGGATTTTTGGGAAGTCTAGGTGAATTTTAGCATATAGTTTTTGGGGAGCAGAGATTTCTAGTAGAGTTTCTGGAAAACGGGAATTTCTGGGAAGTTTAGATGGATTTTGGTAGAGTTTTTGAGAAATAAGGATTTTTGGGAAATTTGGTGGATTTTGGCAAAGTTTCTGGAAAACAGGAATATCTAGATAACTCGGACTGACATATCTGGGTGAGTTTAATAGAGTTTCTAGGAGAAATAGGTATATTGAGGTTTCTAGGAGAAACTGAGATTTCTGGGTAATCTGGGGATTCAGATAGAGTTTCTGAGAGAAACATTCCTTTCTGGGTGAGTTGGAAAGAGTTTCTGGGAAGAACTGGGAAATCAGAGTTTTTATGAGAAACAAGGTACATTGGAAAAGGTTTCTGGGAAAAGCAGGGATTCCAAGGTTTCTGGGATAAACAGGGATCTAGGCGGATTGGATAGAGCTTATGGGAGAAACTAGGAAATTAGAATTTCTGGGAGAAATTGGTACATCTAGGCATTTCTGTGAAGTTTTGACGGAGTTGCTGGAATTTTTGAAAAATCAAGGAGATTTGGATAGAGCTTCTGGGAAAACAGGTATATTTGGGTAAGTCGGAAAGAGTTTCTGGAAAAAAACAAGTATATTGGAGTTTCTGGGAGAAATTAAGATTTTTGGGTAATCTGGGGGATTTGGACAGAATTTTTGGGGGAAATTGGTATATCTGGGAAATCTGGGAGATTAGGCAGAGTTTCTGGGAAAACTGGGTTTTGGGAACTTCTGGGAAATTTAGGCAAGGTTTTTGGAAGAAATTGGTATTCTTGGGAATTTCTGGAAAATTTAGACAAAGTTTCTGGGAGAAACTGGGATATTCGGATGAGTTGGGCGAACGTATATGATAAGAGCATGTGATGATGGTGATCATACTATCTAGCAAGTTTTCGTACTCCTATGTCTTAAGACCAACAAACAAGGTTTTCGGTGTATATCTATGTGAGCATGGAGCAGACATCCTTGTCATGGTGCCTAGGTAGGTCAACTGAATGTGATCACATGTGAGTGATTGCCTTGGGAATCATAAGAAAGAGGTTCTACCTCATGCCACATAAGCGTCTACACCGCACAAGTAATCCCGTCAGGGCATATAGCAGCTATATTACATTGTCCTATCTAAAAATATAAATGAACAGTCCTATAAAAGGTTCTACAGGAATCTATATGCAAAGGCTGGGTTTAGTCAAAGTGGGTCCATTGATGAGAGTTCCAATATACCGTCAGAGAGACAGTACGGAGGTTTTTTCTCTTTTTGATATACCTTGGAAGGTACAGTATCAACGGTGACGTCAGCACCGTGTTTCAGACACAGTCGGAGGGGAGAAATGCAAGAGTGCAATGCGGTGAACCAGACACAGTAAAAAGATGATTTTAAGGATGCTTCCTGTGAGTCAAACCTCTGTATTATTTTGTTTTAAAAATAAAATCTCCCCAGCAGAGTCGCCAGATTGTGGACACGCAGAATTCCACCTCTTGTTTGTTTGAGATTGTTTTGAATGGAAAGGAAAAGGTCTGTTGAAAACATAAACTGATTCGCCACTTGGTCTTTAAGGAACCAAGAAACCTAATTTGACTCAACCAAATGGATAAAGGGCACCGACCATTCATAACCAAAGAACTTGGTTCGGGGTTTTGGTACGAGAGAGGAAGGAGCCTTTGTCGTGACTAAAACACCCTCAAGTCGCCCCGTCTCTCAACGAGCCTCAATTAGCATCCAAATAATCATCTTTTACTATGTTTGGTTCGACAATTAATATTATGATAATATATTACATCACATAGGAATCTTGAAATGGAAGATCAAAAGATAAGATATCATTCATAAGATTTAAGCCAAGTATCACACAATGCAAAGTGAAAGATCACACGAATAAACCTAGAAAAAATCGTCTAATCATGTATAAAGTAATCACGTTTTCCTAATCTAAAGGGGACATGAAATGTTCTTAAAACAAATAAACAAAGAGATCAAAAATATGCTTAGCAAGCTAGAATGATGTATGTTAATCTTTGAGGAAAGAAGGCCTCTCAATCCCCGGGACGGATGAGAAAGGAAGATTAGATCGAGGAAAGCATGAGCGTGCGATCGAATTCATACCTTACATTCTTCTTAGATTAGGAGTCACAAAAAACCCAAATCTTACATGGATGCAATGCATGGCCTTAGAATGTGCCAAGGTTGTAGTGTGTCATTGTACATGAGTTTTCTAAAGTGACTTAGAAGTCTAGAAGATGAATGAATTCATGGGGGAAATCATCATGGGATATGTATAAATATGGTATGGACCACTTCATAGGATATGAACTAATTTGAAGTACATATAAGCATCAAATCAAAGTATGGGAGTAAAAGTATACTTGCTGTGAATAGTGGACAGAATAGTGACTTGATCATATGGAAATTGAAAAGTAGGGTTATAAATGTTTTCAACGAATCACTTCTTATGGAGATCATCCTTATTGTGTCTAGAACACAAATAAAAAAAACCAATCCTCAATAACTATTACAGATTGAGAGAAATCATATAAACCATAGAGTTTACTCAGAAACAGAGTCTGTACTGTCAACAGAAATGTCAAAAAGCCTTAGAAAATGAAAACAAAACATCTAGAGGCCCATATTATACGGAGAGTTCCCTAAGACACTGAAGTTCAAGGGAAAAATTATTTGGGACCACTCCTTTTGGAAAAAGGTTCTGTAAAACAAGTTAAAAGTCAACCAAGCTACTGTGACAGTAACGGCAGAATATTTGAAAAGGGTGTTCTCCAATGAGTTAGGAAGACTTTCCAAGTGGTCTTGCATTCATACATTGAGTATTGAGTTCTAGAGAAATCTTTGTTTTGAAGATTTCTTGAGAAAATAAGTTTTATTTCTTGGAATCCAAATATTTGGGGTTTTAGAGGGGTTTTGAAATAGGGGTTTTGAAAGCACATTTCTAGCACTAAAAGGGGATTAAAACCACTTGGGAAACCAACATCAAACTCAAGTCAAGAACTTCCAAGATTGTTGGAGAGATTTGTTTTCATTTGAGCATAACTTTAAGAATACTTTGGAAGTATTGAAGTTGGAATCATCATGTATCACACATGTTCTTGAGGTCAAGAGCTACTATCTATAAGGATTCACTCACCTCAAGCACCATGTTATCATCTAGATGATGATGAACTAGTAAATAAATAAAGAAAAAAATTTAAAAGAAATAAGGTAAGGAGAGATGAACATTTATATAAACAAACAAATAATAACAATCAATAGATGATAATCAATGTGATTTTGGACTTAGCTTGGTGTTTCACTCATAAATATTGACATTTGGATATGGAAGTAGCTTCCTAACTCAAGATTGCTCAAGAATGGTGGTTGGGGAGGATTTGAATGTGAAGTATAAGAGAAGTAATGGAAGGAAACAAGATTAGAACTCACTTTCTTATAAAAAAAATTAGTGGGAGAAGCTCCCTTTCTCTGTTCTAAACCTATCTCTATCTCTCTTTCTCTCTAGAACTTTCTCAAACTTTTGTACTTGGCCCCCTAAAATGAAAAGCAAAGGAGGGGTCTATATAGGACAATTTGGGGTAGTTTTGGGATTTAGAAAGTGCTCTCATTGGTCCCAAACATCTATGAACAAGAAACTGACATTTTGGCTTTCAATTCTTTAATTTGGACCCCAAAATAAATTACAAAAATGGATTCTGTGAGGGTTAAGTGCCACTATGGCACTGGCCATGTGCCACCGTAGCAGTGGACCAGTGCTGCCGCGGCACTGCTTCTCAGATGCCCAAAAATTTGTTTAGGCCCCCACAGGGTCCAGTATTCGCGAAAAGGCCCTATTTTGTCTGAAATTCACAGAAAATGCGTACGAACTCCAATTTGAGCTTGTGATATACCGTTGGAAAGGTAATGGAATATACTTTTCATAAAAATAGTTTGGAGATAGGTCACGTGAAAGTTTTGCGGTATTCGCGATAAAAGTCGATTTGATCGACTTTTTCATCTTCGAAAATTCAAAATAAATTTGTTTTAAACCCAGAAATTATGTGCGATATACCATTGGAAATCTATTGACCTCTAGTATCCATGAAATTTTTTTAAAAAATGACACGACACTCTGGTTTCAAAGTCTACTTTTAGGTCAAATTGGTCAAACCTAGGATTTCCAGGAAGTTCTGGGAACCTCTGGGAGCTCCCGGGAGCTGACATTTTTGTCCAATTTTCTTTTAAAATCATTTTAGTACTTTTTACATGATCTAGAATAATCTTGGAACTTTCTGGAGAATTCGGATGATTTCAGTCATACCTGGTCAAACCTAGGTTAAACCGGACTTTTGGGGAACTTTCGGGACTTCCGGGGGTCTTTGGGAGCTGATGATTTCATCTGATTTTGCTTCAAAACTCATTTTTAGTACTCTTTTATGACATTGCATGTTTCCAAAACTTTCGGTCCAACTCTGGGAGTTTTTGGGATTTCAGGAGTATTTTGGTCATTCTGAGCATTTTGAGAGAGAGAACTAACTTCCAAGAGTCCTTTTTGAGTCTTTTTCGATCATTGTGAACCACCAAGCTATGGGTCTCCTAAATCTGATAGCCGAAAAAATGGGGTGTCTATACTTTACTCCTCTTTGGCATGAACTTGTGAGGCAACGCATGTCGCAAGCGAATGCCAAAGCACTGAAGAGACAGGTCTTTTGGAGGCTATAGATTTAGGATAAAAGCATTGCAAAAGATGCAAGGATGATGCTGATGTCAGTTCTGGTCATGCTATGCATGAGCTCCTTACGTAACCTAAGGGGAATCATTCCAGGATGTAGTTCGGGGCACAAAGGAACAAATCACATATGCACAACAGGCAGATACTATGCTATGAGGATGATATGAAATGCATGGATGTCATGAGTCCTATCATGCCTAGTGTTCTTATCCTAGTATACATTGGTGTTGTGGGGTGCATGCCACTAAAAGTGGACTTATGTCGTGCTAGTGTTTCGGACTATGATGCAGTTATTGACCCGAATAGGGACACCAAGGTTTGAAGACTCTGGGTCTTGGACCAAACTTCTGAATTTCAGAAAGTGTGCTTCGCAAGCAAATGTAATCAGATGTGGGTTCCAGAGGACGTTAATCAAAGATGAAGTTTGACAGATAACTGATGGACATGGAAGCCTTGGACACAAAAACCCTAAGAATTCATGTGATAGACATGAAAACCAAAGATGTCAAGCGACGAACACGGAAGAGCCATTAATGGACATAAAAGCCCAAGATTTTGAATGAGAATGATGAACACAATATATTTTAAATGAGAGTGATGGTAAACTAATGATGATTAATGGACTGACAATTCGCGAATCGAGATGACGAGTAAATAGTGAACTACTGTGACTGTCATGGGTTGGACCAACGGTTGGACTAACCGTGATTAGAAGAACAGACCATGCACTATTTAAGGTGACGAGTCAATAGTAAACTACTGTGACTGTCATGGATTGGACTGATGATGACGAGTCGACAGTGAACTACTATGACTGTCATGGATTAGATCAACAATTGGACTAACCATGATCAGAAGGACTGATGATGTATGAATCAAGATGACGAGTCGACAGTGAACTACTATGACTGTCATGGATTGGACTGACGATGTACGAATCGAGATGACGAGTCGACAATGAACTACTGTGACTGTCATGAATTGAACTGACGATGTACGAATCGAGATGACGAGTCGACAGTGAACTACTGTGACTGTCATGGATTGAACTAACGATGTACGAATCAATAGTGAACTATTGTGACTGTTATGGATTGAACTGACAATGTACGAATCGAGATGACGAGTCGACTGTGAACTACTGTGACAGTCATGGATTGAACTGACGTTGTACGAATCGAGATGACGAGTCGACAGTAAACTACTGTGACTGTCATGGATTGAACTGATGATGTACTAATCAAGATGAAGAGTCGATAGTGAACAACTGTGACTATCATGGATTGAACTAATGATGTACTAATCGAGATGACGAGTCGATAGTGAACTACTGTGACTGTCATGGATTGAACTGACAATGCACGAATTGAGATGACGAGTCGACCGTGAACTACTGTGACTGTCATGGATTGAACTGACGATGTATGAATCGAGAGGACGAGTCGACAGTGAACTGCTATGACTGTCATGGATTGGACCAATGGTTAGACTAATCGTGATCAAAAGAACTGATGATGTACGAATCGATACGATTGCTGGGGATTAAACTGAATCTACTGGAGAAGAAACGACTCTTTCTTGGATCTCTCATTAATTGTTTCTCTCGACCGAGAACCAGGATCCAGGATCCAAATTCGAATCTTTCGCAGTTGATCAAATCTCACAATGGTCGAAATGAAGAGCCAGTTAGGGCCTTTGAGAGCTAATTCTTTTCTTGACTCTCTGAGAATCTCTCTTTCAATTGTTGACCTAGAACCAAGATATCGTCTTTAAATCTCTCACAGTTGATCAAATCTTCTGACCAAGAACCAGGACCCATTTTGAAATCTCTCGTGGTTGATCAAATTTTGTAACGCCCAATCCAAAAGAGCCGGTTAGGGCCTTCGGGAGCTGATTATTCTCCAAACTCTCTGAGAATCTCTCTTTCAATTCTTGACCTAGATCCAAGATCCCATCTCTTACGGTTGATCAAATCTTTTGACCGAGAACAAGGACCCATCTCTGAATCAAGCAAAATGAGATTCAATTCAATTAGTAGAGAAAGGGGATTTCATCACTCAACTCGATAAACTCGATAATCGACTGACTCAAAAACTCGAATGGACTTGACACTTGACTCCTACTTGAAATGACTCGATTACCGGAGTAGACTTAACTTGGTTTCAATTGGAGTGTCACAGATGATTTTTAATTTATTGGGTCCCCAAGAGAATCCACATTCGCTTTAACAATAGTATTTTCAAACACTATTACGTCCCTATCATCATTTGAACCTCTGGGTTCGCCTTTTCCCAACAGCATGTGTGCAAAAATTTCATCCACGTCAATGGCCCAAGTTTTAGCAGGACAGTATTCATCTGACTCATACAAAGTGCTGTCAATGCCTTTTCCACATTTGTTGATTGGGCCAGGGCCAGTTGGTTGTTTCACACTTATGGATGCAGCAAATCCCTTGAGGGTGCTCAGTGATGGCTGGGATTAAGAGGTCGGAGAGTGAAGAGCTTGCAAGTCATTGTGCCGAAGGTCACTTGGTGGATTCAGTAAAGGAATGATGATTTCCTAATCAATGAGATCTTGGGTTTCATGGAGAATTCTTATGCAAGAATCGGTCTTGTGGTCATGGGTCTGATGGTAACCACAGTACAATGATGAATTATAGTTGCGGGGTATGGGGTTTGGTAGTGGCCTTGGGCCCAGGGGTTTGAGGTGGCCTTTCTTGATGAGGTGGTCAAAGGCTGTGGATAATGGTATGCCAAGGCTAGTGAAGGTTCTTGGTTTGCGGGCTTAGTTTGATTTTTGATTCAATTTTGAGTTCTAGTTGGCTTTTGGGTTAGAGGGGATTAGGTATAGATATGGGCTTGAGATTGGAAATGGGTTTTGGAGATTGGCCGCGTATGACTGCGAGACTTGGTGATTGACTAGATATGAGCTCTGGTGATTGATTGGGCTTGAGTGCATGGCAGGATTTGGACATGGGCCTTGGTGCACAGGCGAGTTCAAACATGCCTGTTGGTGCATCTTTAAGCGATCCATTATTCTCTTCTCCAACTGATCCATCTGTTTCTCGTCAGGGCCCATTTGATCTTTCAATAATTGAATGAACTCAAGCATGACCCTCTATAATTGCTTCACCCTCGAATATTGTTGATCAATAGCGACTTGCAGTTTGCTCACTTTTTCCTCCAAAGCTCTCAAGGCCATTGGTGGATTAATCTCAACATGATGGTCCATGTTCTCCTCTAATCAAGACAGACGAACCTAAGAAGATTAGAATTGTCCTTACTAGGGGATCTGGTTGTTCCACTCTTTCTACAAGTCCACAACATAGATAGGAAAAAGGTCAACATGCAACAGGAGGGACTTTAATCTTGATTGGGAAGAAGATGTTGTGAGTTTGTATGTTACATGTATGTAATGATATTCATTGATGTGATAAAAATATTCATGCTTTGATGATTTGATGCAACTGAATGCATTCATCGCATACATGGCACATGGATGAAATGCACGTGTGTGTGTGTGTGCCTACTCTATATGCCAAAGAAAGGGAAATCCTAACCTAACACATAGAACACATAAGCACATAAAATATTCATCCATGTCAAGTGCGCCAACTTCTCTTTTTATTGTGATCCTCATTACCCTTTCGAAGGTTGGTCAAAAAAAGGTTTCGAAATTCATTTGGAAAGTATTTCATAGATGGCATGATTTTTTTGAAAGTAATCCTCAAATATTCTGGATTTGTTTTTGAAAAATGGGGATGTGAAGATATCTTTCAACAACAGGTGATTAGGTTAGAATTTTGTTTTGGAATTCATTTGAAAAATCATTTCTTTTAGTTGGCGAACCTTTTCAAAAACAACTCCCAAGAATTCGTGTTCTTCCTTCGAAGATGAGAATGTGAAAATATACCTCAACAAAGGTTAACTTGGGATTTTAATCAAAAATTGAACTCCAAAGATTTTTGACAGAGCGATTGATACTTTGTAATAAAGATGGCAAAATCTATTTGCTTTCAAAGACGTATTTAAAATTCTTTAGGTAGGAGGATCACATGATTGAATTATTGCCATACTCTTCATGAATTCAGATGCATACAAGGTCAATGATGCTTAGCTAACAAGATATAAGAGATGTAATCTTACAATCAAGATTCAGCATGTTCCCAAATGTCGTTGGACATGAGAAGGAATTTCTAAAGGGTGATTAAAATATTATACATCCTACATTAAGCAAGCATCGTCATCATTTCAAATAATCCCTTGCAGGCATACAAAACTCCCTAGCACACAATCCTAATTGAGAATTAATTTCCTATGATTGAAAGGTTCTATAGAAGCTATTATGTAAAGGCCAGGTTTTGGTCAAAATAAGGGACCCTTGACACACACCCGATAGGATGCTTCATAAACCAAAACATGGTACGAGATCAAGGGTGATCACACAGTCCCATGATGGCTTGACCGACCGGGTTGCCCCGAGCCTCCATGGTCATAGTTCCGTGCAATCGACTGGCGAGACATGCAAGTGCAATGCAACAGGCACACAAAAAATTAATTAATTCGATTAAAAGGATGTTTCCAAGTCTAATCCTCGAATGAACTCAAAATCAAAAATTCTGGTTTGCGAAACTAGAGACTCTGGGTTCGATCCCCAGCAGAGTCGCCAGATGGTGGATACTCTCAGTTTTACCCACGCTTTTCATTTTAAACTTTTCACATTCAAAAATACGAGCATGAAAATTAAGAAACCATTTTAAAGCAAACTGATCTTTTTTTAGAAACAAGA
Organism: Hydrangea macrophylla; assembly: GCA_033977485.1. Classification (NCBI taxonomy): domain Eukaryota; kingdom Viridiplantae; phylum Streptophyta; class Magnoliopsida; order Cornales; family Hydrangeaceae; genus Hydrangea; species Hydrangea macrophylla. Next base: position 41,797,062 of record CM066990.1, read on the forward strand.
AATTCTAGGTCAAGGGATTATGGAATGAGAGGGGAAGGAGCGTGGCAGACTAAAATACCCCCTCTCATCCTATCTTATGATAGCCTCTACTCAACATCCTTTTTAATCGAATTATTAATGAAAGCATGCCCTCAACTAATACATATGTATAAATATACATTACAAAAGCATGTCTAAAATGGTGCAATATTGTTAACGATAAAATAACATTTATCCACATAATTAAGTAGCAAGCAAAATGATGTACAAATAGGGAAGTAGAAAACTTACCCGAGATCCAACCACGATTATTAAACGTGCAATGGAGACACATAAAAATAAAACCTAAGTAAAGGTCTCTAACATATATATACACATAAGGCAAGACTTAGTCTAAGGTGTCGCACATGGAGTCGAAAATCAGTTAAGATCAAAGAATAGAATAAAAAAGAGAAGGATTGAGAAATTGTACGTTGATAGCGCTACAAAACAAGGGTTAATCCACATGCTTTAAACAAGATATAATATCAAATAATCATTCCTAAACTCCTAGCTAAAATCTATCAAGTAGAGAAGGAATTGTCATAACTATGAATTCCTTTTAACTATTTGGAAACATAGCAGCTCTATAGATAGACAAGTCTCAACTAGGAGCAAATGTGATGTCCATATAGAGATGATATAATCCCAACACGATCATATGGAACCCATAATCATGATCAATAAGGTTTAAGGCTTAACACAATGCAAACATAACATCCTAACCATTAGAATCAATGTATGTGAAGTATGCATGAATATGAACATAAGTAGGATATAAATCATTCATCAATTTGGATCACTTAGTCTCTGGATTTAAATTTAATTTTTATTGTTAAAAACATGGTTTGGATCCTATGGCATTAGGAACTTATTTAGATTAGACTAAATAAAATTTATCGAAGCTGTGACAGAATTTCAGAATTTACAGAGAAGAAACCTAAATTTAGAAAATAGAAAAATCACATCTCCAACGGTAGGATCTTAATGATTTTTGGATATGATGTGCCTCTTGTGAGTCTAGTTTCTAAGCCAAAAAGAAAATTGAAAATCAAACGGTTCAATCTCTGGTAATTGGGTAAAAACCAGACATCACTCAGAGATTTACAACTCTTTGTCCAGAGATTCTGTATGATTTTCTAAAAATAGCAAGTAAATCAGAATGACTTTGATCCTTTTAGGGAGTCTTACTAACACATTAGAAGTCCTAGAAAAATTTATTTGAAATCATGAAAGCTTGATTAAGGTTCTGATCTAGTAAGTTTAAAACGGACTTACTGCTCTAAAATTTTGGACAGAGAGTGACTAGTTCATAAATCATAAGGCCAAACCATCCTAAGTATAAAATCTCATAAAAAAAAATCAAGTGGTACATATATGTGTTATGAAAATCTTCAATGGACCATGATTTAATAAAAAAATCTTTGATCACAGTTGGTTTATGGATTCACTGCACCATTGTTGAATTAGTGTTCATGGTTTGAATCAAACTTGATCCATAATTCCATAGAGAATTAAGATCAAGTATGATTATGACTTATTATTGAAATACAAAAAAAGACTCATGGATTTAGCCTTAGGGAGCCTCAATCTTAGATCTTCAATGTGAAGATCTAGCAAGAGAACCTCAAGGTCTTACTCAATCCCATGAACCTTGAATACTTGGGCTCACTTGAATTCAACTATCAAATTATGATAGTATAGATCTAACTCCTTTCTTAAACATATGATCCTTGAGGAATAGGAGTTTAATTTATTCAAGTCTCCTCTCAAGTTAATGGTCCTTGGAGACTGATTATGACCAAACCCATAAGAACCTTAGAGAGATTTCTATGAGATTTTAAGTTGGAGGGTCCAAGTTATGAATTAAGACTTGAAACTCACCAACTATTTATGACTATAACTATGATCTACCTTATTCCCACATAAATAATAAGATCATAGAGAATAAGGGATCTATTATAGAAGAAACTAAGTAGACATTGAAGGTCTCATGAATCCCTAAACAAAAGAAAGAAAAATCATAGTTTATTTGCAAACCCAAATCAAGAGTACTTTTACAAATTAGATTTATCTTAAACCCAAAATCTTATTTAGATCCAAACTAATGAAAGAATATGAAATTCAATCACAATTCTTTGTGGTGTGTGATGAAATGAGGTAGGAAGAGAGGTTTTGAAAATGTGTAATAGTCCTAGATCTATGAATTGTGATTGAATTATAATAATAAGTATAGGAATAAGGATAGAACCTCTAGATCTTCTCAGGATTTGATTGATTTGGAGAGATCCAAGCCTTACAGGCAATGCTCTTCTTCTTCTTTCTTGAAGCTTCAAGGTTCTGCAATGGAGATTTGAGGAATTTGGGTGAATTGGGTAAGATTTCTATGGGATTTTGGGGGTTTCTCTCTCTATATTTCTCTAAGAACAAACTCCATCTTCAAAATTCAACTTCTCTCTTTAAGATTTAAGTCTCATCCTCTAGATTCAAGTTTCTTTCTCAAGATTCAAGTCTCCAACTGCCAAAAAATGAGAGAAAATTGGTTTTTTTTTATAGACTTTCATTTTCTTAGGGGCTAAGATAAGGGTAGATAGGTCAATTAGGGATGGTGGGAGCATGGTTTGCATGACCTAAGAGTAGTAAACACATACACAAAAAACGACATCGTTTGGTACATTCATTTTATCAAAGATTGAAAAGGATATTTGGCTTAAGAATGCAAACCAGCCCAGGCTGGCACTCAATGAAGATGGAAGCGACACTCAGTGAGTACTGAGCGGCACTCCGCAGTGGCATTCACATACTGCCGCTGCGGCATTCACTGACTGCCGTTCGGGCACTCTAACTGCCGCTGCACAGCAACTCAGCACTATTCATAGTAATTCAGCACCTTAATTTCACTTCATGTCATTTAAGTAAATACGTGTATTTACTTAAGATATTAAATGTAATTAAGGAAATACCCCTCATTTGGATTCAACAAAATTATCTAAAAATTAAAATCCTTAAGGAAAAAAAGTCAACTCTCCCTCCGAAAGCAGAATTTCTAATTTCCTACACAATTCTTCTTAAAGGTCTTTTGATTTCTCAATGTTTCCTTTCATTTAAAAATTCTTAAAAATTATTTCTAGCATAAGACCCAATGAACAATTACCGGAACTTTTCATCTTGAAATTCAAACATTTTACGATTGAATTCCTTTTGACACGTTTGACTTTTCACTGGGTCAACTGTTGACTTTTTTCGGGGTTCATGCTGAATTTTTCTCATTTCAAAAATGGTTTTCCGATGCTCCGAGAACAATGTTGTGTTTCTATACGTGTTCAAAACTCATAGTCCACAAGGTGACAGGGAAATGAGAATTTTGGTCTTTTTGGTTAAAAAGGGCGATTTTGGATCGAGATTCTTCTTGGAAGAGAACCAGATTCTTGGAAGAGAATCATTGATCTCCAGAGGTAAATCCCCCTAAGTTTAATAGTTCGGTCAAAATTAGGGTGTCTACAGGTGCTAAAGTCAATCTTTCCTTCAACTCCTGGAATGCACTCTCATGCTTGTCTGTCCACTCATACTTCATCTCCTTTCTCGTCAAATTCGTCAAAGGTCCCGCTATCTTGGCAAATCCTTCTACAAATCTTCTATAATATCCTGCTAGGCCGAGAAAACTTCTAACTTCTATCGCATCAGTTGGTCTGTCGCAACTTAAGACTGCATCGATCCTAGATGAGTTCACATAGATACCGTCTTGAGATACAACATGTCCCAAGAATTTGAATTCCTATAGCCAAAATTCACATTTGCTGAACTTTACATACAACTTATTGTCTCGAAGTGCCTGTAAAGCAAACTGTAAGTGCTCCTGGTGAGCTTCCTCCATCTTTGAGCAGATCAAGATGTCGTCGATGAACACTATAATGTATTTATCCAGATATGGTCGAAATAATCTATTCATTAAGTCCATGAATACTGCTGGAGCGTTCGTCAATCCAAAAGGCATAACTAGAAATTCATAATGCCTGTATCTTGTCCTGAACGTAGTTTTCGACACATCCTCCCGTCGAACTAACAACTGATGATATCCTGAACGCCGATCAATCTTGGAAAAGATCCTAGATCCTTGTAACTGGTCGAATAGATCATCTATCCGAGGTAGTGGATATCTGTTCTTAATCGTGACCTTGTTCAACTCCCTGTAGTCCATACAAAGTCAAAGTGTCCCTTCCTTCTTCTTCACAAATAGAACTGGTACTCCCCAAGGTGACGTACTCGATGAACAAATCCTAAATCTTCAAGTTCCTAAACTTGCTTCTTCAGTTCCAACATCTCAGTTGGCGCCATTCTATATGGAGTCTTGGAAATAGTCAACGTTCCAGGTACTAGTTCCATACAAAAGTTTATTTTCTTTTTGGTGGAAGTCCTTTAATATCCTAGAGTACATCCTGAATGTCTTGTACAGTAGGAATCTGATCCATCTTAAGTTCCATATTCGCACTCCTGATTGTAGCCAAACTACTCGGAAGAAACATGTTATTCACCGACTGACACTGAAATCTAATCGTCGGACATCCTGGTATCAAAAACACAATCATCCTAGTAGGGCAATCCAAATTGGCACCATACTTAGTTAACCAATCCATTCCTGGGAAATGTCAAACTCTGACATTGATAGAACTACCAAATCTGCTAGAATATTCTTTTCCTCCAAGGTCAATGGGCAACCTTTACACACTTTACCCAGCTTAATAGTCACTCCTAATGGCTACACAGCATTAAGTGTTGGCTCAAGTGTGTGGGGCTATAAACCCAACTGGCGCACAATCTTAACAGCAATAAAAGAACGTGCAGCTCCATCAAATAAAGCTTTAACTGGACTATGAAAGAGCACAAGCATACCTTCCAAATGCTGCTGTTCTTCGACATTAAAACCTGCTTCCCCTGGGATTATAGCATTCATCCTTGTCTGATCCTGGGGTCCTTGGATTCCTTACACTGGGGCTTTATAGTGTCTTCCTCGTGGTGCACGATAATTTCTGCTCAAGTGCCCTGGCTTGTTGTAGTTACGACAAATAATATTCGACCTGTGATTCATTTTGGGGGCGGTGTAGTTACTGGCGATATGTCCTGGCTTGCCTTAATGAAAACAACCTCCATCATTTGGTGGCAGAGTTGTAAGCAGTGCCTGAAGTTGCGGTCCTCGCTATCGATATGGCTGGGGTCAAAGATAACTCTACTAGGATTTCCTGGTTCCTTCCTAGGTTCTCTTGTTACCTTGAAAAGTACCCTAAGGTCTCCAACTCTGAGTATTTCTCGGGGGTTGGTTCTGGAAATTTCACTGTTAAAAACCTCTCGACGACTGAGGTCGACTCATCTGTGGTCGCTATTCTGGATTAGCATCCTTTTCTAGACTTATAGTAAGTCTGGCCAGTCCTTCAAAACTCTGGTTCAGGTGACCATCTTATGGCAAAGATGGGGATTCAGTCCCTGGTGAAATCTTTTCACCTTCTTCTGTGGCGTATCGATCATGTGTGGAGCAAATCGAGATAATCGCTCAAACTGTGTAGTGTATTCCCGTACTGGCCATCCTCTTTGCACCAGATTGAGAAAGTTCCTTTCCTGCTAATCTCTCTCAACTTCTAGGAAGTACTTCTCCAAAATCTTCCTTTGAACATCTCCTAAGACATCGCTCTTGTAGCATTTATCCCAATAATGGCTCGTTCAGCTTCCCACCAATCTGCGGCGGCATAGGTGAGTTAGGATGTAGTAAGACGACCCTTCTCTTGTTCGCTGCATTACAATGCTTCAAAGATTAACTACATTTCTCTTATCCATTGGTTCGGCTTTTCATGGTTCTGTTAGTCCATCAAACTTCTAGGGATGTAACCCACAAAAATTCGCTAATAATTTTTCTCCAGTTTGTCTCTGCTAAAATGGTGCAACTAGGGTTTAGACAGGTCGTTGATTGGTGGCATGGTTGTAGGTATTGCCTATATTCTCCATCCTTTGCATGAACGTTTCAAAAATTACAGATGGATCCATTCCCTCTGGAATAGGAGCTCCCATTTGTGCTTGGTGATTTCTCAAGGGTCCTACCATAATGATAACGAGAGTTGCCTACAAGAAAGTCTTCTTGTAGAATGAAAACAATAAAGAGCGAGAACAACAAAAACTAACAGTTCTACTCAACAACACATAGAAATACAAACATACATTCGCTATCAAAAGTACTACTCGTGTACATATCAAAAGATGTACCGTATAGTACACACTAGTCAAATTGTGTACCACGTCAGATAAGGCTAAAATAGTACTAAGGTCAGCTATTTACAATGCTATGGTTCAATAGCTATCTCTCAAGCTCCTAAAAATCTGGTGGACAACATGTCCTGATATAAAACTAACAAAAATCTACACCCTGCAGATCCTGACTCAAAAATGGTCAGCATCTGATCCTACTGGTGGTGTCTCATCCTCAACTGGCGCAGCAAGGTCTCTGACAACTACCCCTATATCCCAATCCTCTATCACCTCTGTACCCATATTCTCTATAATATCTGCTATTACCTAGTTGGCAACATTAACTGCTACTACGGTGAAACAATTGCCTATATCAAGAGCTCCTGCTATCGCAGCCTTCCCTATAACAAAACCAGCTAACTGAGCGACCATCTCAGCTATCCACCCTACTGCCATATCAGCCATGGCTGCTGTGGACATGCGGAATTCCACCTCTTGTTTGAAATTGTTTTGAAAAGGAAAAGAAAAGGTCTGTTAAAAATAGATACAGAGTTGCCACTTGGTCTTTAAGGAACCAAGAAACCTAATTTGACTCACCCAAATGAATAAAGGGAACCGGCCCTTCATAACCAAAGAACTTGGTTCGGGGTTTTGGTACGAGAGAGGAAGGAGCCTTTATCATGACTAACACCCTCAACTCGCCCCGTCTCTCGACGGGTCTCAATCAGCATCCAAATAATCATCTTTTACTATGTTTAGTTCGACAATTAATACTATGATAGGAATATTACATCACATAAGAATCTTGAAACGGAAGATCAAAAGATAAGATATCATTCATAAGATCTAAGCCAAATATCACACAATGCAAAAGTGAAAGATCACACAAATAAACCTAGGAAAAATCGTCTAATCACATATCACGTAATTAAGTTTCCCTAATCTAAAGGGGACATGAATTGTTCTTGAAACAAATAAATCAAAAAATATCAAAGTATGCTTAGCAAGCTAGTCTGATGCATGCTAATCTTTGAGAAAAGAAGACCTCTCAATCCCCTGGATGGATGAGAAAGGACGATTAGATCGAGGGGAAACATGAACGTATGATCAAGTTCATTCCTTATAATCTTCCAAGATTAGGAGTCACAAAAGTCCCAAATCTTTGCATGGATGCAATGTATGTATCTAGAATGTGCCAAGGTTGTAGTGTGTTTTGTGTTCATGGATTCCTAGAATGACTTAGAAGTCTAGAATGTGTATGAATGAATGAAGAAAATCATCATGGGATATGTACAAATGTAGTATGAACTACTTTCTAAGACATGAGCTAATTTGGAGTGCATGTAAGCATCAAATCAAAGGATGGAAGTAAAAGTATGCTTGCTGTGAATAGTGGACAGAACAGTAACATGATCTTTTGGAAAATGAAAATAGGGGTTAGGAATGTTTTCAATGCATGATTTTTTATAGAGATCTTCCTTATTGTGTCAAGAACATAACCCAAAAATCCAATCTTTAATAACTATTACAGATTAAGAGAAATCATATGAACAATAGAGGTTACTCAGAAACAGAGTTCGTACTATCGACTGAAATGTCAAAAAATCTTAAATACTGAAAACAAATGATCTAGGGGCGCATTTTAAACAGAAAGTTCCCTAAGACACTGAAGTTCTCTTCTTACCTCATTTCATTTTGGAAAAGTTTTCTGTAAAACAAGTTGAAAGTCGACCAAGCTGCTGTGACAGTAAAGGCAGAATATCTGGAAAGAAAGTTTGTACCAAAATGAAATCCTTCCAAGTATTTCCATGTCAAACCAAAAATCATGGGTGTTCTCTAATGAGTTAGGAAGACTTTCCAAGTGGTCTTGCATCCATACATTGAGTATTGAGTTCTAGAGAAATCTTTGAGCTCAGATCATTCACTGTTTTGACTCACTATTTTAAAGATTTAAGGAAAAACTTGAGTTTTCTTTCTTGAGATCAAAATGAGAGGGTTTGAGAGGGATTTTGAAATAGAGGTTTTGACAGCATATTTTTACCATCAAATCGAGATTATGACTTCTTGAAATATCAACATCAAACTCATCATCAAGAACCCCCAATATTATTGGAGAGCTTTATTTTTATTTTGAACATAACTTCAAGGATACCTTGGAGGTATCGAAGTTATAATCATCATCTATTAAACATGTTTTTGAGGTCAAGAGCTACCATCCATAAGGATTCACTCACCTCAAACTTCATGTCATCATTTAGATGATGAAGAATAAGTAAGTAAATAAAGAAAAATAAAAAGAAATGAGGTAAGAAGAGATGAACATATATATAAACAAGCAAGTAAATAGCAATCAATAGATGATAATCAATGTGATATTGGACTTGTAGCTTGGTGCTTCACTCATAGATATTGGCATTTGGATATGGAAATAGCTTCTTAACTCAAGAATTCTCAAGAATGGTGATTGGGGGTATTTGGAATGTGAAGTATAAGGGAGGTAATGGAAGAAAACAAGATTAAAACTCACTTGCTTATAGAAAATCAATGGGAGAAGCTCCCTTTCCTTCTTCTAAACCTATCTCTATCTCTCTTTCTCTCTATAACTTCTATGGACTTTGCACTTGGCCCCTCCAAATGAAGAGCAATGGGGGGTTTATATAGGCTAATTTGGGGTGGTTTTGGGATTTTAGAAGTACTCCCATTGGTCCCAAACAACTGAAAATATAGAGCTACGTCATTTTGGTTTCTAATTAATCAAAATGGACCCCCAAAAGAATTTACAAAAATGGACTGTTCTGGAGGAGAGTGCCGCCGCAGCACTGGCCATGTGCCACCGTGGAAGTGTCCCAGTGCCGCCGTGGCACTGCTACTTAGACACCCAAAAAATTACGTTTAGGCCCCCAGAGGTTCCGGTATTCGCGAAAAGGCCCTATTTCGTCCAAAATTCACAGAAAATGCGTACGAACTCTAAACTGAGGTTGTAATATATCGTTGGAAAGGTTTTGGAGTCTACTTTCTATATAAAATGTTTTAGAGATAGGTCACTTTGAAAAGTTTTGCGGTATTTGCGATAAAAGCCAATTTGATCGCCTTTTCCTTCTTCAGAAATTCATAATAAATTCTTTATAAATCTGGAAATTATGTGCGATATACCGTTGGAAAGCTATTGACCTCTAGTATCCGTGAAAAATGTTTTCAAAATGGTACGGCACTCCGGTTTTAAAGTCAACGTTTAGGTCAAATCGATCAAACCTAGGATCTCCAGAAAGTTTTGGGAACCTCTAGGAGCTCCAGGAGCTAACGTTTTTGTTCGATTTTCTTTTAACACTCATTTTAGTACTTTTCAAATGATCTAGAATGATATTGAAATCTTTCGACAAATTCGGGTGATTTTGGTCAAGCCTTGGTCAAACCTGGTCAAACTTGGGTCAAATCGGCCAACAGGAACTTTTCGAGAACTTCCGGGACTTCTGGGGGTCCCTGGGAGCTGACAATTTTATCTGATTTTGTTTAAAAACTCATTTTATGACTTTCCTTAGGACATAGCATGTTTTCAAAATGTTTGGTCCTAATCTGGGAGTGTTTGGGCTTTCAGGGGCATTTTGGTCAATCTGATCATTTTGAGAGCTAGAACTAACTTCCAAGAGTCCTTTTTGAGTCTTTTTCGATCATTGTGAACCACCAAGCTATGGGTCTCCTAAATCTGATAGCCGACAAAATGGGGTGTCTATAGTTTGCCCCTCTTTGGCATGAACTTGTGAAGCAACGCATGTCGCAAGCGAGTGCCAAAGCTTTGAAGAGATAGGTCTTTTTGGAGGCTATAGATTTAGGATAAAAGCGTTGCAAAAGATGCAATGATAGAAACAAGAACATTGAGGCTGGTGTTGGTCGTGCTCTGCATGAGCTGCCTACGTATCCCAAGGGGAATCAGACCAGGACATAGTTCAGGGCACAAAGGAGCAAATCACACATGCACAACAAGACAGGCAGATGATATGCTACGAGGATGATATGCAATGCTTGGATGTGATATGAATTGTGTCATGAGTCCTATCGTGCCTAGTGTTCTGATCCTAGTATGAGTTGGTACTATGGGGTGTGTGCCACTCTGAGTGGACTTATGTCGTGCTAGTGTTTCTGATTATGATGTAGTTATTGACCAAGGTTTGAAGACCCTGGGTCTTGGAGCAAACTTCTGAATTTTGGGAAGTGTGCTTCGCAAACAAATATAATCAAACGTCGGGTCCCAGAGGACGTTAATTAGAGATGAAGCTTGACAAATAACCGACGGACCTAGAATCTCTAAAAATTAGAAGACGGACACAGAAGCCCTAGGACGTTAAGTGATGGACATGAAAGCCCGAGATGTCAAGCGATGGACATGGAAGCCCCATTAATGGACATGGAAGCCCAAGATTTTGAATGAGAATGATGAACATAACATGCTTCGAATAATTGTAAACTAATGATGATTAATGAATTGACAATGCACGAATTGAGATGACTAGTAGATAGTGAACTACTGTGACTGTCATGGGTTGGACCAACGGTTGGACTAACCGTGATCAGAAGAACTGACGATGTACTTATTGAAGTGACAAGTCAATAGTGAACTACTACGATTGCCATGAAATCGACCAGCAGTTTGGACTAACTGTGATCAAAAGAACTGACGATGTATGAATCGAGATGATGAGTCGGTAGTGAACTACTGTGACTGTCATGGATTGAATCAATGGTTGGACTAACCTTGAATAGAAGAACTGACGTGTACTAATCGGGATGACAAGTCGACAGTGAACTACTGTGACTGTCATGGATTGAACTGACAATGTACGAATCGAGATGACGAGTCGATAGTGAACTACTGTGACTATCATGAATTGAACTAATGATGTACGAATCAAGATGACGAGTCGACAGTGAACTACTGTGACTGTCATGGATTGAACTGATGATGTACGAATCGAGATGACTCGAGATGACGAGTCGATAGTGCACTACTGTGACTGTCATGGATTGGACCAACAGTTGGACTAACTATGATCAAAAGAGCTGACGAATTAATATGCCTGCTGGGGATTAACTTGAATCTGCTGGGGATGAACAACTCTTTCTTCTGAGGAAAGGACGTAGTTTAAACTGAGATACACCATATTTGTTCAGGACACTCTTCTAGAGATGAACTAGCTCTGTTGGAATAAGAAGATTCGACTGGGAAAAGAATGGTTGCATTGTGAATAGAGTAATTCAGCTGGGGATGAAGAACAATCGTAACACAATTTTGGCTTGGTTGCTGAGGAGCTGGTAGAAGATAGCCAGTGTATCTTATGAACTTATTTATGAAGAAAGGTGACTGTGATTGGGCGTATCACCAATGCTTGAGGTTCTTGGGACTCATATCATGTTACAGCCTTGACAAGTACAATAACGCTATTCAGAACTTCTTCTTGTATCCACAGGTTTTACAATTTGGGAATCACTTTAAACCCACACACTTTAGACCACTAAGACAAATGGACTTCACAGGAACAATGTTGACGAGGAAAGTTGGATTGGGTTGTATGAACATTAAACTCTGATATAGTTTCAATCAGATTATTATTGACTCAACTAAACAAGGATTGACTTGACAGAAGTAACGACACAAAGTACCCAAATTAGCATAATTTAATGTGTCTTTGTCATAAACGATGTATCACTTTTCTTATTTATGCACTCCTCATCTTAATATGATAGCACTTTGCTGATGAATCTGGTTTTTGAAAATTCCTCCCTATTGATCTAATCAATTCTCTACTTCTCCTAGGAAGTGCTTTAAATTAGTGCCTTAGCTTTTAGAATAAAAGATGCTCTATTTCAAAATTTTTAAAACAACTTGGTGACTTGAAAACTCGCCCTTGGTGTGAAGGGATCGTGTTAGGCAAACGGAGTTTGCCCCTAGTTTGAAGGGCATGAAGTGGGATTGGTAGGCAAACGAGGTAAGTGACCGATGTTTACCCCTAGTTTGGAGGATGGTTCATTAGAGGTTCTGGGCAAACGAGGTAGGTGACCGAAGTTTGCCCCTTGTATGAAGGGTAGATCGTAAATTCAGGAAAATGAGGCTGGTAGCCAAAGTTTGCCCCTAGTGTGGAAGGTTATTTTCTGGCTTGAGGCACGGACAGTGACTTTAATCTCTCAGATGCTCATAACTTTTGCCTAGGCACTGGTGAAGTGACCTAGCAAGCACTTTTCTCTCATTTGTTATTGCTCACTTTGGATTTAGCTCTAATTTTTGCCTAAGCGTCCTTTCGAATTTTTGACCTAGCGAGTCATTCTTCTTTTCTTTTTGAAAGTCTGCCTACGTACCCTCGAGTGGTGATCAGGTCCAACGTAGTTTCGGCCAAGATAAGAAAGAAGTGGGTTGATATTGGTGTCGACCGAACCAAAGTGGTTGCTTACGTATCCCCAAGTGGGAATCAGGTCGAGCGTAGATCAGGCGAGGCTTGAGAGGAATTGGGCTATTTTTGTGGGTGGAGCGACCGAACCGATGCGGCTGCCTATGTATCCCCGAGTGGGAATTAGGTCGAGCGCAGTTCAAGGTAAGGTCTTGAAAAATAGGGGAGGGGGGTTGATTATGATGGTGTCGGCCGAACCGATGCGGTTGCCTACATATCCCTGAGTGGGAATCAGGTCGAGCGTAGTTCAAGGCAAGGCTTGAAGAAAGTTGGGTTGAGGTATGAGGGTTTTTCAAACCAATCGTCAAAGAAGTTCAAACTTGGGTCACTTGTGGTAGCCTTGAAGAGGAGGATTCAGTTTCCATCTCCTTTTCTTTTCTTTTCATTTTCATTTTCATTTTTTTTTGTTTTTGTTTTTCTTTTGTTTTAAGGATTGATCCTTTTCACTTTCGCCGAGCCAGTCAATTTTCCTTTTCACATATTTGATTCATGTGAGATCTTCTGATCATAATCTCGAAATTCCAGAATGTGAACGTCAGCTTTCGGGATTTATTTGTGGTCATTCCGAGCCTTTTGAAATGTGATCTAGGCACGTTTTTATGATGTACCTTGAAGCGTACAATTCTCTCATTTATAAAATTATTTTGACTGGCTAGGTTTAGATCTTGGAAATCAATACCTTTTCAGCCCTAACTTTTGCCTAGGTGCCCTTTCGGGTTTTCAACCTAGTGAGCTTTTCTTTTTTCTTCTTTTTTTTTTTCTCTTTTTATTTTTTTTAAAGTGGAGATGAAACTCACTGAAGTGTTTGGCTACCAGCCTACCATCAAGGACCAAGTCCACACAGATTTTCATGGCTATCAATTGGGTTAGGCCCAAGGCTTTGAAATGGTGGAAAGGGTGTTGGGCAAGCCCCAAGTCATTTTCAAGTATGTCTTTTCAAGATTTGAGCAAAAGCATTTTTAAAATTCTTAAAGTAAGACTATCCAATTCTCGGCTCTTCTTCAGCATTAGCAAAAAATCGACTTTGGCCTTTTTGGGATTCTTTTTTTGTTTGACGCAAAGTAATATCCATGGAAATTTGAAAAGTGACATTTTCAGTTCAATGATTCATGCATTTATGACTAGGCACATCAGATTAAGCAAAGTGAGATTTCATTCCATCAAAAGGGAAGGATTACAGACTCATTAACAACTCGATGATAGACAGACGCGACCACAAGACTAAACTTGAAATAGACGCAAAACATACGACAGACTCGACTAGACTTGATTTGGTCTCAAATGGAGTGTCGTGGTGACTCGCTTATTATTTTATTTGTTTATTGGCAGAAGTTCCGAACACCATCACTTTATTGCGTAACTTCAACATTCATTGGCATCAGCAAAAGGGATCACTCTTGCGGTTGGTCCAAGCCAAGATAGTAGATGGGATTAGGATGGGGTACATTCTCTATGAGATTTTGAATATCATGGCGGAGGTGGATGCACTGATCCGTCGCATGGCCTAGATTTTGGTGATAAGCACATTATAGGCTCATGTTGTAGTGGGAGGGTATGGGATCCGGTAGCGGCTTATAAGGGAGGAGCTGCAAGTGGCCCTTTTTGAGTAGGTGGTCTAAGGCTGTGGAAAGGGAAACATCAAGTTTGGAAAATTTGCGAGGGCCTTTAGGGCAATTTTGTGGAATGGACTGGTACGAATGGAGAGGAGGCCATTGGTTGGTTGCTAAGTGCATTGATACCCGGGGAGCAGTTGGGTCTCTTGGACTGGTGCTGGGGTTCATCCTTCTTGAACTTTCCTTCTCTGATGGCATCCTCTATTCTGGTACCTATTTCAAACTCGAATGTAGAGATGGATTGGTAGAATAGCTTGTCGTGGTATACCGGTTGCATATTCCTGACCAGAATACGTACTTGCTATTTCTCAACGGGTTTGTGGATTATTTGGGCCACTTTATTCCTCCATCTGCTCAAGAACACAGTGAAGGACTCATTGATGTTCTGTCGGGTAGTCTCCAGGTCCCGGATGGTGACATCAAACTCTTGGTTGTAAGAGTGGTGATCAATAAAAGTTCTAACAACATCTTTCCAGACTCGGGTCTTGGAGACTTCAAGGGTTAGGAACCAGGATAGTGCGGCATTCTTGAGGGTTTGAGGGAACATCATAACTATGTGCTCATAAGTGCATCCCATAGATTGGAAGATGTTCATGCATAACTTGATGTGACTTTTTGGATTCCCAGTTCCATCAAAGCGGTCAATTTTTGGCATTTTGAAGTTCTCAGGCAGTTTCACTTTGACGGGATCGAACAGGCCATTAAGGTCTAGCATGTAATCATCAACCCCTTTGCTTTTCCTTAGCACACTTTCCAGCTTGTCAACCTTGTCTATTTTTTCCTGGAGCTTTTTCTCATATGCAAGCAGTGGGAACCCTTGAAACAAGTCTTCCTCCCCATTATTCTCACGTGGAGACGGTTCAAACCCCGGTGGTGGAAACCCAGGTGGATGCTGTGGCCGCTGCTGCTTCAATTCTTCTATGAACTTCAAAACTCGGGCCAGGCTGCCGGACTGCTGGCTTATGGTTGCTCCCAACTCGGTAACCTTGTTTTCTAACTCTTCCTGGTTCATGCTGAAATAAGCTGTTAGGCTGATTCTGACCAAACGGTTATCTGAATTTTTGACCCATGACGAAGATCCTAGCTGTTGGCCTTGAGAATCGATAGTGACCCCACAGATTTGAGAGGATTGTATCAGATTTTGATAGTGATGATTTTAGACAGACAATGATAGTGATGTTAACAAACTTGGGCTGACTTGTGTACAGACTGACTGAGACAGTACGTGCGAACTAACAGGAACGGTGCATACAAATGAGGCAATCATGCGGATGTAAGCCCTAGTCTATATGATGCCCCTATTTCTAGCAGATAATAGTTAAGCAAATAAGATCCCAACCATACAGAGTGTGCTAACTTTACTTTTCAGTATGACCAGAGATGAATAACAGGGATTTTTGGGATATTCCAGAAAGTTTGGATAGAGTTTCTGGGAAAAACAGGGATTTGGAAAATTTGGAGGAATTTTTAGAAGTTATGGGAGTTTCTAGGAGAAATAGGGATTTCTGGTTTAATTAGACTGAACTTCTAGGAAAAACTAGTATTTTGGGTATTTCTGAGAAATATGTATAGAGTTTCTAGGAGAAACAAGTATATCTGGGCATTTCTAGGTGATTTGGACAGAGATGCTGGGATTTTTGGAGAATCTGGGAGATTTGGGCAGAGCTTCTGGGAAAACAGGTACTTTGGGTATTTCTGGAAAATTTGGATAGAGTTTCTACGAGAAACTAGTATATCTGGGAAAATCAGACAGAGTTACTGGGAGAAACTTGTATATCTGGGAAATCTGGGAGATTTAGACAGAATTTTTGGGAAAAACTATTATATCTGGGAAAATCGGACAGAGTTTCTGGGAGAAATTGTTATATCTGGGAAATCTGGGAGATTTGGATGACGGTGATCATACTGTCTAGCAAGTTTTCATACTCCTATGTCTTAGAACCAACAAGCAAGGTTTGTGGTGTATATCTTTGTGAACGTGGAGCAGACATCCTTGTCATGGTGCCTAGGCAGGTCAACTCAATGTGATCACATATGAGTGATTGCCTTGGGAATCATAAGAAAGAGGTTTTGCCTCATGCCACATAAGGTAAATCAATAGTTATATCACATTGTAATCCCGTCAGGGCATACAGCAGTTATATCACATTGTCCTATCTGAAAAGATAAATCAATAGCCCTATAAAAGGTTCTACAAGAATCTATATGCAAAGGCTGGGTTTAGTCAAAGCGGGTCCGCTGACGAGAGTTCCAATATACCGTCAGAGAGACAGTACGAAAGTGTTTACTCTTTTTGATATACTTGGAAGGTACAATATCAATGATGACTTGTGCCCTGGCACAGCAAGACCTGAACAATGTTAGCGCCGCGTTTCAGACACAGTCGAAGGGGAAAATGCAAAGTACAATGCGGTGAACTAGACACAGTAAAAAGATGATTTTAAGGATGCTTCTTATAAGTCAAACCTCTGTATTATTTTGTTTTAAAATAAAAGTCCCCAGCAGAGTCGCCAGATTGTGGACACGCAGAATTCCACCTCTTGTTTGATTGAAATTGTTTTGAAAAGGAAAAGAAAAGGCTTGTTGAAAACAGATACAGAGTCGCCACTTGGTCTTTAAGTAACCAAGAAACCTAATTTGACTCACCCAAATGGATAAAGGGCACCGGCCCTTCATAACCAAAGAACTTGGTTCGGGGTTTTGGTACGAGATATGAAGGAGCCTTTGTCACGACTAAAACACCCTGAACTCGCCCCGTCTCTCGACGGGCCTCAATTAGCATCCAAATAATCATCTTTTACTATGTTTGGTTCGACAATTAATACTATGATAGGTATATTACATCACATAAGAATCTTGAAATGGAAGATCAAAAGATAAGATATCATTCATAAGATCTAAGCCAAATATCACACGATGCAAAAGTGAAAGATCACACAAATAAACCTAGGAAAAATCGTCTACTCACATATCAAGTATTTATGTTTCCCTAATCTAAAGGGGACATGAATTGTTCTTGAAATAAATAAATCAAAAAGGATCAAAGTATGCTTAGCAAGCTAGAATGATGCATGCTAATCTTAAAGAAAAGAAGACCTCTCATTCCCCGGGATGAATGAGAAAGGACGATTAGATCGAGGGGAAACATGAACGCATGATCAAGTTCATTCCTTATAATCTTCTTAGATTAGGAGTCACAAAAGCCCCAAATCTTTGCATGGATGCAATGTATGTATCTAGAATGTGCCAAGGTTAGAGTGTGTTTTGTGTTCATGGATTCCTAGAATGACTTAGAAATCTAGAATGTGTATGAATGAATGAAGGAAATCATCATGGGATATGTACAAATGTAGTATGAACTACTTCCTAAGACATGAGCTAATTTGGGGTGCATGTAGGCATCAAATCAAAGGATAGAAGTAAAAGTATGCTAGCTGTAAATAGTGGACAGAACAGTAACATGATCTTTTGGAAATTGATAAATGGGGTTAGGAATGTTTTCAATGCATGATTTTTTATGCAAATCTTCCTTGTTGTGTCTAGAACACAACTCAAAAAGCCAATCTTTAATAACTATTACAGATTGAGAGAAATCATATGAACAATAGAGGTTACTCAGAAATAGAGTTCGTACTGTCAAATGAAATGTCAAAAAATCTTTAAAAAAATGAAAACAAATGATCTAGGGGCCCATTTTATACAGAACGTTCCCTAATACACTGAAGTTTAAGGGAAAAATAGTTTGAGACCACCCATTATGGAAAGGTTTGCTGTAAAACAAGTTAAAAGTCGACTAAGCTGCTGTGACCGTAAAGGCAGAATATCTGGAGAGAATGTTTGGACCAAAATGGTATCCTTCCAAGTTTTTCCAAGTCAAACCAAAAATCGTGGGTGTTCTCTAATGAGTTAGGAAGAATTTCCAAGTGGTCTTGAATCCATACATTGAGTCTTGAGTTCTAGAGAAATCTTTGAGTTCAGATCATTCACTGTTTTGACTCACTGTTTTAAAGATTTTGGAAAAAACTTGAGTTTTATTTCTTGAGATCAAAATGAGGGGTTTTGAAATAGAAGTTTTGAAAGTATATTTTCAACATCAAATAGAGATTATGACTTCTTGAAATATCAACATGAAACTCATCATCAAGAACCTCCAATATTATTGGAGAGCTTCATTTTTATTTTGAACATAACTTCAAGGATACCTTGGAGGTATTGAAGTTATAATCATCATCTATTAAACATGTTTTTGAGGTCAATAGCTACTATCCATAAGTATTCACTCACTTCAAACTTCATGTCATCATTTAGATGATGAAGAACAAGTAAGTAAATAAAGAAAAATAAAAAGAAATGAGGTAAGAAGAGATGAACATATATATAAACAAGCAAGTAAATAGAAATCAATAGATGATAATCAATGTGATATTGGACTTGTAGATTGGTGCTTCACTCATAGATATTGACATTTGGACATGGAAGTAGCTTCCTAACTCAAGAATGCTCAAGAATGGTGATTGGGGGTATTTGGAATATGAAGTATAAGGGAGGTAATGGAAGAAAACAAGATAAAAATTCACTTTGTTGTAGAAAATCAATGGGAAAAGCTCCCTTTCCTTCTTCTAAACCTATCTCTATCTCTCTTTCTCTCTACAACTTCTATGGACTTTGCACTTGGCCCCTCAAATGAAGAGTAATGGGGGGTTTTTATAGGCTAATTTGGGGTGGTTTGTGGTTTTAAAAGTACTCCCATTGGTCTCAAACAACTGAAAACATAGAGCTACGTCGTTTTGGTTTCTAATTAATCAAAATGGACCCCCAAAAGAAATTGCAAAAATGGACTGTTCTGGAGGAGAGTGCCGCCGCGGCACTGGCCATGTGACACCGCAACAGTGGCCCGGTGCCGCCGTGGCACTGCTCCTCAGACGCCCAAAAAATTATGTTTAGGTCTCCAGAGGTTCCGGTATTCACGAAAAGGCCTTATGTCGTCCAAAATTCTCAGAAAATGCGTACAAACTCCAAATTGAGCTTGTGATATACCGTTGGAAAGGTATTGAATTCTACTATCTATATAAAATGTCTCAGAGATAGGTCACTTTGAAAAGTTTTGCGATATTTGCGATAAAAGCCAATTTGATCGCCTTTTACTTCTTCGAAAATTTATAATAAATTCTTTTTAAATCCAGAAATTATGTGCGATATACCATTAGAAAGCTATTGACCTCTAGTATCCGCAAAAAATGTTTGAAAAATGGTACGACACTCTGGTTTTAAAGTCAACTTTTAGGTCAAATCGGTCAAACCTAGGATCTCCAGAAAGTTCTGGAACCTCTGGGAGCTCCCAGGAGCTGACGTTTTCGTCCGATTGTCTTTTAAAACCCATTTTAGTACTTTTCAAATGATCTAGAATGATCTCGAAATCTTTCGGCGAATTCGGGTGATTTCGGTCACACCTGGTCAAACTAGGGTCAAACTGGTCAACGGGAACTTTTCGGGAACTTCTGGGACTTCTGGGGGTCCCTGGGAGCTGAAAATTTCATCTAATTTTGCTTGAAAACTCATTTTATGACTTTTCTTACGACATGGTATGTTTCCAAAATGTTTGGTCCTAATTTGGGAGTGTTTGGGCTTTTAGGGGCATTTTGGTCATTCTAAGCATTTTGGAGAGATAGAACTAACTTCCAAGAGTCCTTTTTGAGTCTTTTTCGATCATTGTGAACCACCAAGCTATGGATCTCTTAAATCTGATAACCGAAAAAATAGGGTCTCTACAGCTGCCATATGCATAATAAGTCCAGTCGGTAATTGAAGCATAACCGGTGCCTCTGGCACAACTAACTCCTCATCGGGAACATCCTCATCTATTCCCTCTAAAGTAACGTCTCCCTCTCCCACCATATCTGCCTCATCGGCCTCTGGGTCTTGTGCTGGATGCTCTGGCTCAAACTTTGGTTCCTCCAGGTCATCCTCCGGCTCATCATCATCTGCATCATCCGTAGGCTCATCCTATGCTGGGTCCTCATCATCCATCGGATCCTCCTCTCCATCCCCCTCAATATCCTCGTCGGGATGCTCATCCTCTGACTCTGGGTCCTCATCTCCCTGAATCGGCTCAGGCTCCCGAACTCGTATATCGGGTACCGGTAATGGTGGTGTTGGTGTAGCTACGGGCTTTGATGGACCGACTGAAATGGCTCTCAACTCAATCTCATCCATCTCTGACTTACTCTGAACTAACCATAACATCTCCTAATAAATGTCCCTACCAATCCTCGCCGAATGGTAAGCATCCATACGCATCTGTGTCGGGTACGTCCTCCTGATCACATAAAGTGCCCTCCATATATCCTCCTCCAAATTTCGACTAGCTATCTGGCACACGCCCTCACGATAAAACTCCGGGTCAGCTGGCTCTATGGTATCCCTATGGATTATGCGACCTTCATAAGCATCGATTTCAAACTAATGGAACTCTGGATCCATGCTAACCTGCAAAGAAGCTATCTATCGTAAAAAAGACGAGCTTATCCTATACTCATATCTCATCTTAGGGATCTAAAAATACTATGACCAAATGGTGTGGAATTGTGAGTGAACAAAAGTATCACAGCCTAAAGCTCTGGTACCGAAAATCCTATCATGCCCCGGATCAGCAAAAATATAGAAAAATAAATTTCCTTTTTGGGTCCATAGAGAATGACTGGTGAATGTCACTACTGATCCACACCACACAGTACTAGTCTACAACAAAAATAGTAATAAAAACAAACTGGATATAAATAACCATTGCTTCTTTTGTAACCATCAGAGTTATTACAACAGTAGAGCTACAGCGAAAGTATATAAGGTTTGAAAGCAACATATGCCCAAGTACCAAAATAAACTAATAACTATCTCTAGATCTTCAACTGGCGTAAACATCAGCGTAGTAGTCTTCCTCAACATAGACTTCATTAGTGGGGCCATCCTTGGTGTATTCTGCTCCCGGATACTAACCATCGTTGTAGGCTCCATCATCTGTAGAATAAGGTACAGGATAGTCTGGACAGGAAAAATCCAAGCAATAAAGGCCGTCAGCTTACTGAGAGTTGAGTGAGTATAAACTAACAAGGTACCCGTTATTTGAAGTAAAAACAAGCTAATGAAGACATAAGTTAAAATTTCTACTATATTAATATCTTGCTCCTTTATTCAGCACCGTTAACCAACCCTTGTCGTCTTGTTATCTGAAGACCGATATTCAACATACTCTGACTGAATAAAACAGACTCAATCGTTTAACTCTAGGGATATACCCTTATTCCATCCATCGCTTTTAAGAGCAATATATCCTACTCTCCGCATGACATGGACTCCACGTCAGTCCATCCCTGGCTTTTAAGAACATATGCACAGCTCACCGCAATACAGTGACATAACGTTTCCAATAAGGCATATCAATCTATTGCCACGACTTAATATCATCTACTAGTGATCCCAGCTCACCGCTTTTAAGAGCATATTACCCAGCTCACCCCTTTTAAGAGCATATCATAGATGATCCAGCCTATCTTAGGACTACTTGGTCCAGGTCACCGCTTTAAGAGCATATTCACAGCTCACTGCTTTTAAGAGCATATTTACAGCTCACCGCTTTTAAGAACATATCATGACCAAACGTCTGTCCACGTACCATTCCCAGAACTTACCGAACTTACCTAAGTTCCGTTCTATCAGTGACACATGACGAATTCCCAATGTGGCCTGACTACTCTGATTAAAAGAAATGGGTATCGAACTCATACATGAACCGCATAATATCTCACGTCATTTTATTAACCCATTGCTCTTAATCATACTTACATTTTGTTGTTACATTATCCCTGATCAACCCAAAATCGCATAACAGAAATACGAATAGAGAATTGAATATTTGAACCCTTAATATAATAAATAGGCAAAGGAATCCATGTTCTGCCAATACCAATCGATTGGGAAAAGAGTCCAATCGATTGGGATAAAAGTCATAACAATCGATTGAGGAAACTAGCAATCAATTGGGTCTAAAACAATGTCAATCGATTGCTAACATTGGCAATCGATTGGGATGTCAATCGATTGGAATTCTATCTAATCGATTGGGTCCAGACTAATGGCAATCGATTGGGAATTACACCAATCGATTGACACTTTGTCTTCACCAGCTGATTAATTAAACAGCATATATAAACGTAGAATCATGCATATCTTCACCACAACTTGTAAAAACATCACATAGAGGGGCCAAGTGAGTTAGAACTCACCAAGGGTGTGTTTGGCTTGAACTCCTCAAGTTATCTATCTCCTCCATCTCTTTCTCTCTTCTCTGTCCAACTCTCTTTTCTCCTTTCTTCTTCTTGTTCTTCTCTTCTTCTTCTCTTCCTCCTCTGCCCAAGGCAGTGTGTGTGTATATATATGTATGGATGTATGTGTGTAGATATATATATATATATATATAAAATCTCACAAGGTGTGTTTCTCTCCCTCTCTCTCTCTCTCTCTGTCTCTCAAGGCTCTGAAAACTGGCCTAAGGCCATAACTACTCTCATATATATAGGGAGAAGAGGTGCCACATGTCCAAAGTCCAAGCAAATAAGAAAACTTGTCTCAACTTATGCTAATCGATTGGTACAAATGACAATCGATTGGTTATAGATATTTGAAGGCAATCGATTGGAAAGGATGGCAATCGATTGGTATGTTGGCACGTATTGAATTCAAGTCGGTAGGTTGACAATCGCTTGGGAAACAAGGCAATCGATTGGTAACTAAAAAGTGACAATCGATTGGATTTTTAAGGCAATTGATTGGTATCTAGATCTCACCAAATGAAAAGGAAAGGTTATATATAAGTGTAGAAATGAAATACCAGGTCTTATTATATATCAAAATATAGGATATTACAATGCTCACCCCTGACCGAAATGGTACACCAAACAATCGGTGCCATCCATCTCGGTGCACCACTTTGGTGCCTCAATCTTTACTCATAATGTATATGGGATTATCTATATATTTGTGGGTCTGTGTGTTGATGTCATGCAATTGGGACTCTATGTGATGAATGTGATCCTAACTGTGTAAATAGTTGAAAAGCTTATAAGTTGACCTTGACCAAATAAAATATAGGTGGAGAGACATTTCACGAGTGACCTTTATGAATTTCAAAGTTTTATATAGTTTAGTTTTCAAGCCAAAAAAAACATGCATTCCATCGGACCAGAAATTACACATAACGATGAATATCAAAGCAAAGCTTGAGCAATATTTGGACAAATTCAGATATCAAATATTATGTCAATTAGATCACATCCAAAATGTAATGGGCTCAGCTACAACTGCCAACAGTGTACACGAGTTGAGTCGAGTTGAGCTCATGTGTTCGCTAATTGTCTTACAAGTTTAATGAGCTGAGTTTTCAAGTGATCGCGAATTTTCTTACAAGTTTTTTAGCGAACATTTTGGCTCGCCATTTAAAATTATATAGTTTGATTATAAACAAGTCTTTTATCAAAGCCTATTTATGAGCTTTTTCACGAGCCTACTCACGAGCCTTAATCAAACATGTTCATGGGCTCTGTTGATCCAAGCTAAGCCTAACCTTTATCGATCCGAGCCGTGAGCCCTTGTTGAGCAGCTCAGTTCGTGTACACTCTTACCTACAGCATTTTTCGATGTTATAATGAGAGACTAATTTGAAATATATAGCATTGTTCAATAATTCAAGCAAAAGTGAGTGTCTTGGATATAACAAGCTATTTTTTTTTGGGAATTGTAAGATATATGTGGGCCATACGGGCACCCACATACATTGGACCGGGTCCAATGGGCCTTGGCTCTTGGAGCCCTAGGGTTTGGTGAATGTGTGTGTATATATATATATGATATATATCACACATATGAACCTAACCTAGATGATTTTCAGCAGCCTCTCTCTCTCTCTCCCTCTCTCTCTCCCTCACGGCTTTCTGTCTCTATATCACATCACCAATGGGGCTTGGGATTTAGCGCGCAGCTGTCATGGGGATGGCCCAAGTAGCGTCCTCTACGACCTAGGCGATGCATAAGAGAGTACACGGAGGCAACATAGAGCAGCAGTTCATGGGTGAAGACGCCGGGCTTGTAACAACATCGTTCGGCGATCCGTCGGGCTATTCTGCTAGGTAACGAACCTATACCCGACTCGTATGCTTGCGTGCATCTAATCTACATTGGTATCAGAGCCTATAGGTGGTTGTTCACCCGTTAATCTGCCCAAATTTAATCTTCCATTAAAGCTTCAATCATGTTTTTATCAAAACTTTGAATTTTTTAATTTTCTAGTGGGTCTAGTACAAAACTCCAATAGGGGTCCAAAATTTTGATATGGTTGTGTCCCATCTGATCCTAGAGACCCCCCATAAAGTCCTAAGTCATGATTATCTCAAACAAAAGCAAGATCTGAAACCCTAAATTTCTGGGTATAAAAATCCAAATTTTTTCGGCAACTTTGGCCTCATTTTTTTTTTGAATGATTTACTCGTCCAATCATCATGTTTTTTGGCTTAAATCTCATCTACACCATGTAGGCTTTTACAACGGTATAAGATTTGTCAGTTTTCGTTGAGAAACCAGGTCGGAATAGCCTCGCAAAGTGGCTGCCGCGCGCATCCATGGCTGCTGGGTTTTTAGGGTTTCAAGAGGTTGAAGAAGACCCTGCGGGCCAAGCCCACGCCCACCGGCGACGCATTTGGCGCGTGCGGCAGCGCCGGCTGGACGTCGCTCCGGCGCGTGTGGGTCCCCCTCCAGCCTTAGTTTTTTAATGTATTTTTTATTAAAATATTCCAGAATATTATTTAATTATTTTCTAATTAAAACAGTTTCTGGTTATTAAAAAAATATGTTTTTAATTGATAAATCTGTTTTAATTGTTTGAATATTCTGAAAAAATGTGGAAATTTTATTTTTAATTTTTCCTAGGTTAAGGGCACTGAGTGGGACCAGAAGTAATTTAATGGTAAATTATTTCATTATTTTTGGTATTTTAGAGCATAAAAGATATGTTTTAAATATGGTTTTAATTGCTTAAAATATCCAAAAATGTATATTAATTTTTAAAATTAATATGGGACATAAGGGATACTGTTTTAGACCATGTAAAATTTTGTGAGACCCATAGATGATTTTTGGTAAATTATCTCAATCATATTAATATTTTAGAGCATATAATTGTGTGTTTTTGTACGCGTATTAAATTGCTTAAAATATTTTTATTGATTGTTAGTTCAGAGAATTAACAAAATGTGTTTAGAACACTAGTGGTAGCTTGAGAAAATTATTTTACTGTATTTTCTCGCTCCTTGGGACGTATTTTAGAGCATATATGTTGTGTTGAGTATCCAATATTAATTGTTTAAAATATAACCAATTAAAGTTGTTAATTCTGAAATTTAATATCTAGTGTTTTTGTACACTCATTGGAGACTTGAGAAAATTTTATGAATTATCTTATTTTTGTTTTGGTATTTTAGAGCATAACATTAATGCATATGGGCATTTATTTAATTGCTTAAAATAGCCAAAATGGACTATTAATTTTTGAAATTAATATAGGGTGTTTAGAACACCATATTAGACCACTGAAAATCTTTGGAAAACAAATTCCTTGAAATTTTGTATTTTTGGGGAATTAATTTTGATCATAGTTAATTTCGTTTAACTAGATCAATTTATTATGTTAAATTGATTCAAAATGTTTTTGGGCCTTGGTGTAATTTCAAAAAATTTTATTTATAATGAAAAATCAGTTTTTCAGTTAATTAAATTTTCCATAGGGTTTTAAATTAATTGTTAATTTAAAGGGCCCTTAATAAATTGGTTTTAAATTATGTTTTAAGACCTAAATTAGGTTAAAATTAATAAACAAATCCATGATTTTTTCATTGATTTTACTTAGCTTAAGGGAGCTATCCGGGCTGTGCAATAATCATTTTATTGCACATTTTATTATTTTTAGAGACTCACAGCTTAGTTGGTCATGTTTATATTACTGCTGTTTGTGATTGGATGACCCGAGACCTCTAACCCTCCTCCTTAAATGGTGTGATGGATTAGTTCATTCATTTTTAAATAGACCGCATCAGTGCTTGGTGTATGTGATTAATGCATTAATCTGGATTAATGAATGGACAATTAAGTGACAATTTATGGAGCTTGTGTCCTCACGATGTATGTTTAAGGCTCTTCTTGTATATGTTTATAAACAAAGCATCCCTATTTTTTATGGGCTATAAATGTAATGTGAGGACGAGGGTTTTATTTCTTGTATTGGAAAAGCCTACTTGTAAAGGGATGGTTTTCTTTGTTCATACATCATACACTTAAATTACCTTAACATGAGCTCTAAGTTGTCAATTCGGACCCACGTAGGGGTCCATGCGCACCTTTTGTTGTATGGCGCACTTTATATCTTGTGGATGATCTTAGATAGGTATTTGTACCATCTAATTGATGTTTGTTTAGAAAAATCAATTATAAAAGGTTTTTTTTTATTTACAAAATTAAGATTTGATTAATGAGCAATAGCGAATTTTTTGGTCTTAAATTGTAGAAAGGGGAAAACTCATTTGTAATTAGATTTTAAAACAAACCTTATGAAATGTGCAAATAATAATGTCAATCCCTTGTGCATATTCTCAAATATTATTCTTCAATTTTTTTTTTTGGATTCACAAAAACAAATGTTTTCCAAACCACACTTTGTCGATCTTTATAAAAGTAACAAGTTTAAAAGGGACTAATTTTTTGTAATACAACACTACAAAGTAACACACCGATAGAATGAGTAAGAGCTTATGGCCTTTATGCTTATTCTATGGTCCAATATCATTATAACCTTAATAGCCTATAATACTTGGCTCGAGAAGGATCATAGAACACGCTTTGTGATAAGCAGCATGCATCATGATCTTGTTGGAAATTATATGTATTACCCAATAGCCAAAGTATTATGAGATCAGCTCAAATTTGTTTTCGATGGCACATTCACTACTAGATTAAGCATCTAGTTATGAAGTTCGGGAAAGTAAAGGAAAGGTTCCAAGTAAACGATGACTGGACATCTAAGGTCGATGACAGGTATGATTCGTGATTTCAGAATACTCGGAACATCTCAGTTTCAGGCTATGATTAGTTCTTTGCCTGATTTGCGCGTCCATAAAAAACAAATCATGATCCACAGCGGAAATGTTTAATTTTTTGGTTTTTGACATTTTTCGACATGTTGAGCTGAATACGAAGCGCCAAAAGGTAAGGCGAATCGTATTGCTACGCTCATTACCACAACTTTCATAAGTGAAAGTAAGTGCAAGGCCAATGGGCCTAAATGCAATGGTAAGAGTAAACCCGCCTAGAGGTAGGGTGGGGCTAGCAAGTTTGCACCCAAGGCTACCAAGGTGGAAGAGCGCATTCGAGGGCGTTTTTCAATTCGGTGGTAATAGGATGGATACATTTTGGGTGGTAGTGTTACTAGGACATAGATATCTAAAAATAACTACTTAAGAGTTGTTTCTAAATAATTCAAGTTTCCTCTGTTATTCATTTATTCTGAGACATGGCATGCTAGACTTGAACGCAAGGATGTGATAGGATGACTTGATTAGCTCGAGAATCCCTTTTGGGCCCACTCGCTGAGGTTGAATTACCTATGTGAGAGTCTTGCTTAGTTGGCAAAGCATGCCGAAAGCCTTTTAGAGAGGCTATTAGAGCTACTCAAGCATTAGAGCTAGTTCACTCAGATATCTGTGGACCTATGGTTGTAAAGGCACGACATGGCGTCTCTTATTTTCTCACTTTTATAGATAATTTCGCGCGATGTGGGGATCGCGAGTATTTATCTAATCAGTTCTGGCAACTATGTGAGGAAAAAGGGGAAATGCAGACAACTTTCTGTTCCAGAAACTCCGCAACAATATGGTGTTATAGAAAGTAGGAATAAGACATTCCTAGATATGGCTAGGACTATGATGGCGCAAGTCAACCTCCCAATGTTGTTTTAGGGGATGAACTCTTATTTGCTGGCTACATACTAGAGTGCCCCCTCTCAGTTGTTTCCCTCTACCCCCTTATGAGCTATGGAAAGGCGGAAAAGCTCATTTTGGAGCATTTACGCCCGTGGAGCTCAGGAGGTCATGTTCACTATACCTCGTATAAGTGCAAGAAACTATGCTCAAGAGCTGGAAAGTATACCTTTATAAGGTATTCTAACAGCTCGACAAGCTATGTTACGTAAAATGAACAAAAGGGTATAGGAATGACTGAAATGGTGTCACATGATATTGAGAATGACTTCCCCAGATTTGTATAACTAAGAGAAATCTTGACCTCTATGAGCTAGAGGATGTTGAAGATGACATACCATATTTAAGCGAGGGTGGGGAGATTGAGATTCCACATCCAGTAATTGCTGTAACATGGTACTAGTCTCCAGCTAAGTAGGAGTACACCGCTAGACACTAGTGGGAGTGTACCAGATAGTGGGAGTGCACCACTAGGCACTCAAGATTCTCAGGTAGTACAATGTATGGTGATGAGGAAAAAGTTCCTTATCACTGTTTTGAAATTGAGGAAGACATTTTCATATATGTGTAAATGTGTGCACAAGTGGATGAGGATGAGCCTGCTTCTTTTGTTGAAGCATTTTTCTTCGTCTGCTAAAGCTGAGTGGATAGTTGCTATGCAAGATGAGATGAGCTCTATGGACACGAATAAGGTCTGGGAGTTAGTTGACATTATGCTTGTGCGTAGGACTATTGGAGATAAGTGTGTTTTCAAAATCTAACGCAAGGCAGATGGTTCAATTGACAAGTATTAGGCGCGCCTTGTGGCGATAGTTTGTACCCAGAAAGGGTATAGACCATGGAAACATGTTCTCCCAAAGGGTGAGATCTGACTCCAATCGCCTTACCCTAGCAATTATCGCACATTTAGTTTTGGAACCTTTTTTGTTGGATGTTTGAATTGTTCTTTTCTCAATCGAGAACAAGATGACGAGATAAATATGGATCAGCCCATTGGTTTAGTGATCAAAGGGAATGATCGCAAAAGTATGCCGTCTCAAACAATCTGTTTATTATCTCAAGCTAGCAATCGGCTAAGCTGTGGTACAATGTGTGTACATTAAACAGTCAAAGAAAAGTGTTCTAATTCTTTGTATGTTGATAGGTGGGAGCGAGATGAGTTCCATTGTCGCCGCTTGAGAGTGGTAGTACTCTCTGCTTGAGATTGAGGATATGGGTGATGCCTTCCACGTGGGGAGTTTAGATTGTGGGAGATCGTTCTCTGAAGCTTCTCTTGAGGTTTCTTGAACATTTTTCACATGAAAAGCTATAAACCCATAGACATCCCATTTTTTGGGGACTCACCTTGACCTTAGATCAATGTCTTAAGAATAATGAGAAGAGGAATCAAATGTCTAGTTTACCATATGCGTCCGCAATAGGGAATCTTGAAGTATGCTAATGTATGTACTCGGTCAGATGTCTGTTATGCAGTTGGTTTAATTAGTCGTTGCCGTAACAACCCTGGTCCTACCACTAGAGAGTAGTGAAGAGTATCTTGCGATATGTTCGTAGGACTTTGGACCTTGCCTTATGTTGTCAGTAATGGAAGCATAATATGTGGTGTGCTTTGCAGCTGTTAGAGAAGCTGTTATAGTTGAAGAGTTTTTGCAATGGCTAGGCTCATCACCTCGTAAGCGATGAGGTTGTGCTCATCTATACGCAAAAGATCTCAAAAGTCATTTAAGCATGTAGACATTCATTTTTGGTCACATTTGAGATGTGATTTGCGCAAAGGGAAGTTGTTTTAAGGCACGTCTTCACTTGGGGATTTGATGTGCTTAGATATTTTTTGTGTTATTGACATTATTATTCAAGTTTTTATAAACTAGTTGGTTTCCATATATATATATATATATATATTTGTTATAAGTGGAACGGATGCACATTTCTTATATGTCACTGGGCTTGAATTAACCTGCTCACACGGGTGATTCACCTTGGCGCCGAAATAGCGAACTAGGACATGCGTGTCCATAGCGTTTAGATGGCGAGTAAGATGAGACATATGTGTTCATGGCGCTTAGATAGCTAGCTAGGACATATGTGTCCATAGCGCTTAGAAAGCGAGCTTGAACACTTATATCTACGCAGTATAAGAAAAGCGAGCTAGATATAAACCCTATTATTTCTATATGTTGCCTTAGATGGATCTAAGATGAGACCTTATACTTGGTCGAACATAGAGATATCCCACGACTCTATGTAGCCTGTTTATAGCCAAATGTGAGTTTTCAGACAGGCGCCAAGAGTGGCGACTGTGCTGGAAAACTCTGGTTAGACGTTTTGTGTAACGTCTAGACTAAGATTCGCATGGCGTTACTTGTTTTTCCAAACATAGAGTGACATCCCCATTTTTATGGAATAACGCCATAGCATACATTTCATACTGTATGTGCTTTTGCGATCCATTGTGGAGCAGTGAATGGATTCCTCTTCATTGTTGTGTGAGCCATGTAGCATATCCAAGACATTGGTTATCCTACAAACTGGTTGCCTTCATGACTTGAGACTATGTCATGAAGAGGACGCTTAATGATAGCTACTTTAGCATGCTATCCTAGGATGACGAGACAATTCCGTTCTATGGGGCGTGTCTGGGCAAGCAGTCAAGTTAGTCGGATTGACATGTGGGCTCAGGGAAGACCATTCAATAACACACCATGTTTTTGTGACTCATTAGCAGGCCTGCGACAATCGTAATTTGTTACTGATATGTCATGAGTACATTAGATTGAGGTGGTGCAGCAATTCTTTTCACCGAGGGATTGAGAATGTTGTGTCCGGTGTGGTTGAATCGTCTAAGGCATACACGAGAAGCTTCCGAGTGATATGTCTTGCTGGTTATGGTGATGATTTTGCATTACACTCCTGTCGCTATACTTTCTTTTCGTAAGGTCGCACATTCTATTTCCCTGTATGAAGAGATGAGAAGTTCTGTTTCTAGAGATTGATTTTTGTACTAGCCCTATGTGGGTGAGTGGGAGATGTAAGAAATATGTGGGGCCATACGGGCACCCACATACATTGGACTGGGTCAAATGGGTCTTGGCTCTTGGAGCCCTAGGGTTTGGTGAATTTGTGTGTGTGTGTATAGATATGATATATATCACACATATGAACCTAACCTAGATGATTTTTAGCAGCCTCTCTCTCTCTCCCCACGGCTTTCTCTCTCTATAGCACATCACCAATGGGGCTTGGGATTTAGCGCGTGACTGTCATGGGGATGGCCTAAGTAGCGTCCTCTACGATCTAGGCTATGCATAAGAGAGTACACGGAGGCAACATGGAGCAGCAGTTCGTGGGTGAAGACGCTGGGCTTGTAACAACACCGTTCGGTGATCCGTCGGGCTATTCTGCTAGGTAACGAACCTATATCCGACTCGTATACTTGCGTGCATCTAATCTACATGTATTATTAAAGTAATGCTATATATGATTCTTAAAACTATATTCTAAATTTAGTTTTCAATACATGAACACATAAGGCAGTCATGAAACCATAAAAAATAACTCCCATTGATCCCTAAAAAAAAAAAAAGAAAGAAAAAACTCCCCTCGAGAATCATGTGGTGTTACTATAATTGAAGAATAATATATCCCATAGTTCCCAACTTTGTAATATCCCAAATACTATGAGCATGATACTACTGGCAATGGGCGTGGTTATGGTACCAGCAACCATAGCATGTGGTACTACTCTCGTAGTATTTGAGATTTCCTAATTAAATTCAGTCGTAATTCAATTGTGGCTTCAGTGCCACAAGTCAAATTTGAGTACAAACTTAAAAGGGTGAATATCATTTACTTCGTCAAAGGTTTGAAATTATCACCCACCACTCCTCATGTCTGATCAATAATATCAGTACTGGCCTCCCTCCAGCTTTGAAATGCATTGTCAAATTTCCCCTATATTAATTGGTCGTTAAAATAATTGACAAACTCAAGTTCTGACATCATTAATGTGTCCAAAATGCTTAAAGTACCTTTAGATAAATGTGAAAAGCTAGTGATCATGTTTTTCATACTTTTGCTTTGGATGTGTATAGGCGTATAGATTTATAAATTTTCAGCCAAAAATTTGGCTTTGAATGTTAGTTTGGCCCCTCATGTCCCGGAACTTTTTAATTGGTATTTTCTTCAAGTGTTGATAATCTAAGAACCACTCAAATTCTTGATTTGACTCCCAATTTCCTAAATGGAAAATTTACAGCCAAGATTAGAGTAGTTTCATGAATATTACATATATATATATATATATAATTAAATTCCCAAAATAACAACACTAGAGTTCATACGTAAACTACCTGGTTCACTCACTTCACATATATACATCAAACCAAAGTAGTGACTGCATGCATGCATTGTTAGGAATGTGTCTGGTTAAACCCACAAATTCATAAGGAAGTGACCCACCAAGGCTTAGTTTGGTTCCCACATGGCTTTTTAAAAGTAGCTTATAAAATTTATAAGAGAGCATTTTTGCTCACCCAATTTTTGGTGCATCAATGCTCACCCAAGCCTCCCATTGGTCAATGCAGTGGGACCCAGGTGCATTGACCAATGGGAGGCTTGGGTGAGCATTGGTGTACCAAAAATTGGGTGAGCAAAAACATTTTCAATTTATAATTAAGATGTTTGATTATTTTGTACAAGTGACACATTACTCTAAAAAAAAATCATGAAATCAAAAAGCAACCTTGAGCTTTTAAAAGTTCCATTCTAGAGCTTATAAAATCTCCCTCCAAAAAAGCTCTAACTTCAATTTTTGCAAAGCTCATAAACTAGTTATCAAATGAACTAACATGAAATTGTGCTTTAAAAAATGAGAAACACCAAAATGGGGAATGGGGACCAAAATAAGCCTAAGTCAGCTAGATTGTTAAGTTGGTAGGGCCCTTTTTTTTTGTGGGGGGGGGGGGGAAGAGGATGAGTTTGGGGGCAGTGCCCCTGAGGCGATTTTTTTGGGTTTATTTATACAAATTTTTTGGAAGAGGGGGAGAGGGGAATGGTTGGGTGAAGAGGAAGCGAGTTGACAGGAGCTCGGGGGCAGTGCACCTGAGGTGATTTTTTTGGATTTATTTATACAAATTTTTTGGACGGATGAAGGAATTAGAAAATTTAATACTGATCGACACATTGTTACTACAAATTGAGACCAAAATGTTGAATAGTTAATACTTGGGAGGGGGGGCTTAAGTGTAAAATAGCGTATTTTTTTTTAATTTAGAAGGGGCGCTTATGTGTAAAAATATATATTTTTAGGGTATATATATAATATTTTTCAAATATTAAGGAGGGGCTTGAGTCCCCCTTGCCCTATGTATATCTGTCTCTAGTTGGAAAATGCCAGAGACCTTTCCCCAAGATAATTCTCATGTAACACTACACCATATGGCCTAATTAGTAAAGAAAGATTTTGTGATTGGTAATGGACATACCTGTTACAAATTAGTAACAGATAAATAAATAAATAAATAACACTAACTGTTACATAAATTTATTCATATGTTTTTTGGATTTTTGTAACGGTTATAATATAATTATTAACGGATTTTATCCGTTACAAAAGTTGACTTTAATTAAAAATTAATATAATAAAAGAAAAAAGAAAGGAAAAAAAGAGGAGAGACAGGATAGAAAAAGAAAAATAAAGAGAATTGATACAGACAAGAGGGAGAAGCAATCATGTGAAGAGGGAGAGAAACGCTAGCTCTCACGTCGTCGCCCACCTTCGCCTGTGCCACCAACCCCTTTGTCGCTGAAGACCTCATCTCCTACCACATCTAGTTCTTATTCTCCTTCTTCTTCACTCTCGGTAATCTCTCTCTCTCTCTCTCTCTCTCTCTCTCTCTCACACACACACACACACACACACAAATCAGTACACTCACACACTTCCCCTCTCCTTCGCACACCTGCAGACACACACATCCGTACACACATCTACTCACACACATAGCCTCTCTCTTTCACCCACACACACACACGATTATACACACGTACTATCATGACCTTCTAGTGAGAATTGAAGAATATGAAGTAGTCAACAAGTCCAACTAGCCATTAGGAATTCAAAATAAAATTTTCTTTTTTTGCATGTTCGTTGTCGTTTTACTCAATTATAAGTCAGTTAGTAGAAACGTTGTCGTTCTGTTAGGAGTCACAATCAATTGTTGAATTAGCTTGTTTGTTAGGCTTGTCAATCTCTGGTTGGTGGATGTGAGTGAGAGAGAGAGAGAGAGAGAGAGAGAGAGAGAGAGTGTGTGTGTGTGTGTGTGTGTGAGAGTGTGTGTATGGGTATATACATTAGTCATCCTTGTAATGAAAAATAATTATGAAATTTTGAATGCAATTGCCTGAAATTGCATATATAGCTTCTATTTTGTGAAGAACATGGTTTGTAGATCAAACAATTGTAAGGATAAACCTTATATTTTGTACAAGAGGATTGAGATTCTAGATTTTTATGGCTGAAAGAACAAGGATG
Organism: Hydrangea macrophylla; assembly: GCA_033977485.1. NCBI lineage: Eukaryota > Viridiplantae > Streptophyta > Magnoliopsida > Cornales > Hydrangeaceae > Hydrangea > Hydrangea macrophylla. Next base: position 41,831,965 of record CM066990.1, read on the forward strand.
AAGGCTTTGGAGGAAGTGACAAAGCGAAACGAAGCTGGTTTGGTTGTGTTACAGGAGTAATTGTAATTGCACCAACAAACCAGTGACGAACAATTTTAGAAGGAGATTGTTGCGAGAGAGGAATCCGAACGGCAAATTGAAAGCAAACTCAAGCAGATCTGCCTCCTATTACAACGTTACAAAGAGAAGAGAAAAAGAAAAGGCAATATAGACAGTTCAAGTTCGGCTCCGACAAATTTCCACGCACCACTACCACAAATTCAACACCCGACCCCACCAACACTGGGTACATTCTCATGGCCCTTTCCTGATGCAGGGTTGTACCACAAGTTACCCAAACTCAATTTTCCACCTTTGATGGTTCTCAACTGCGCGCATGGGCTCGTAAATGTCGTAAATACTTCCAGATCCATCCTATGGCCGATGATATAAAAATTGCATTGGCTTTCTTACACTTTGTAGGAAGGGCTGACATTTGGTACCATGATGTTGGATTTAGTTTTAAAAAAACTTAATTTATAGCGGAAAATACATGAAAAACTTTTAGTATTAGAGACCTACTACTTATATGTAATACCCTGTATTTTTGGGATGTATACATAATAAATAAGATTCTGTGTAACTACCTTTACAATACTTATAATCTAGTTCTCGATCAATTGAACATTTTGCAATCGATTGAAAATATGAAGTTCCAATCGATTAAACCCTTTTTGATCGCTTAAAACTCTGGCAAAATAATTTATGATGTGGTTCATTTTCTCAATCGGTTGAACCAGTTTTGATTACTTGAACCAGACCGACCTGTTCTCAATCGATCAAAGAAGCTTCGATCGATCGAACGCTCGAAGATTTTTATTCCCAGTTTACGGGGAAGCCACCACCTTGCACTCCATTTCTCTCTCTCTATATATATATGGGGTGCTCGTATGGGTTGGGATGTTTGGAAGATAGAGAAAGTTTAGAGAGAGAGAGAGAGAGAGAGAGAGAGAGAGAGAGGATAAAATATATATACACACCCTCATATATATACACAAACATATACACTATATATATTCTATTAGAAAAAGAGTAGAAAGGAGGGGATAGGAAGAAAAGAAAATAAGGAAGAAGAGAGGAGGAGGAGACAGAAATAGAGGAGAAAGTGAGAGAAGTTCCATTGAAGCTCAAAGCTTGAAGCTCACACTCAAACAACCCGTCGACTTTTGGTGATTTCTAAACTCACTCAGTAGCTAAGTTTAGTGCTTTTATAAGTTTTGGACATGAAAAAATCAAACCAAACACAACCTGTAAGTTATGGACATTACTGCTTAGAGAAGACAAGTTTCGATCTCTTGAACTTGTTTAAATCGATCGAACCTAACTATTCTCGAGCGATCGAAGATTCTTCAATCGATCGAACTCAACTTTTCTCAATCGATTGAAATGACTTCAATTGATTGGTACTTTTAGATTTGGAATATCTCTATTTTTATATACTATGAATTGCATATTTATGTGATCATTGGTTCATTCTTTCATAATACGTTGTTGTTTGAATAACGAATACTATGACGCAATAATGAGACATGATTAAAAGTAATATGAGAACGTTCTTAACATGGGACAACATGATAGTTAGGATTCAAAAGCAGAGGGATGGACTGGCATGGTGTCCATAATACGCAGTATGGCGATTATGTCCTTAAATGCAATGGACGAAATAATGGTGTATCTACAGAGTTGAACTATCGAGTCTGTCCTTCAATCAAGGGTATGGTTGTCAGTCTTCGCATAACCAGATGGGAGTAACTGATTAATGGGTTGGATTAAAGAGAAAGACATTAGTAGTAAGACTGCATTTATATCCTTCAAAACTGGTAATCACATTATACATATGGTACTATTTTAGTTTCTACTCACTCAGCTCTTAGTAAGTTGATGGCATTTTATGGCTCGACATTTCCCGTCCAGATTACCCTATTACTTACTATATAGGTAATGTATCATATGATGGCGACTATTATCCGAAGGAAGGATATGTCGAGGCTGGAACGACAGAAAGTGAAGGCACCAGAGAGGATTAGTATGTTGACGATTATATGTACGCCAGCTGAAGACATAGGATAGCTTGTAGTTCTACTCATACTTCCTGACTTTGGTATTATGCTTTGTACTCAGGGCATATGTTGCCTTAGAACCTTTTATATTATGTTGAAGACTCTAATGTAATCAGTTATAGGACTTCTTATCATCTATATGCAAGATCCAGTTTGTTATCTTTAGCATTACTGTTTAGCACTGCATGGTGTGGACAATTCAGTGACTTCACCAGTCATTCCCTATAGACCGAAAAAGGAAATTTATCTTTCTCTATTTTTGATGTTCCGGGGTGTGACAGGATTTTTGGCATCAGAGCCTTGGTTGATACCATGGCTTACTAATTGTCCCAAACTATCTGGTTCTACCACTTTTAAAATTCCTGAGATATGAGTATTAAGATAAGTTCGTCATTCTGGATCCAGTCTTCCATAAGTTTGTCCATGATACCTACGGAGGCCATGTGATTCATGGGGACACCATAGAACCAGCTTACCTTGAGTTTTACCACTAGCGCATACACCTTTCAGCTAGTCATTACCTAGAGGAGGATTATTGAAAGCCTTGTATGTTACTGGACGGACTCATCCTATTGAGACTCATATAGACGCATATCATTATGCGAGGACATGGGAGTCTATTTATCATAAGATGGCTCGCTTAGTCCAGAGCAAGCTAGAGATACACATTATTGTGTTACGAGCTATTTTGATGAGACTTGACCCCTTACCCGTACCTGTAGCTACACTAGTCCAGGCAGTACCACCCGCACCAGTACCAGTAGTGCCAGTACTGGAGCTAGTGGAGCCTGAGCTAGTAGAGGATGGTGAGGAGGATAAGGATCTTGTTGATGACATAGAGCCTAATGATGAGGATGTAGACGAGGACGGAGAGGAAGAGCCCACAGACGACGATGGGGAGCCAGAGGAGGACCCTAAGGATCCAGAGCTGGCAGAGATCGATGTTATAATTGGATAGTGTGTTGTGTTATCAGAGGGAGATGAGGATGCTAAGGATGAGGATCCCGAGGGGTCAATTGTACTTGGGTTACCCACAGGACCCATAGTAGAGATGGCAGCAGATTGGGTAGTAGGGATGGCCACACAACCAGAAGAATTCGTTATAGGAGAGTCTAAGCTAGCAGAGGCTATTGCATTAGCCGAGGGATTCGCTATTGCAGCTGCTGATGCCGCTGAGCCAGCAGTAGATGCTATGGATGAGAATGACGAGGAGGATGACAATGAGGTGATGGTGGAGGATTGGGATGTTGAGATCGGGATAGGAGATCTTGATCCACCAATGGGGGACGATCCACCCGAGGAGTGGGATTTTTCATTTGAGGTCGATGCTCCCATGTATGGATCAGACATGGATGATAACTGAGTTTGGACTTTGGAAGTTTAGATTTTCTAGTGTATATATATATATATCAGGACATTGTCCACTCTATTTTTTAGATTTTAGGGATAGCCATTTGACTATAGCTCTTTTGTATAGTTAGCAACCACTAGTAGTGCTATTGTATATAGTTGACTCTAGCGCTGTATTGGCATATGTACGTCCCACTCGGTACACAGTTTGACTAGTGTGTACTCTGCGGTACATCTTTTGTTGGATATATATATACTAGTATTATCTTTTGGAAATATTATCTATTAAGCTTGATCTTTGATCTGTGGTTATGAGTAGCACTGATGGTTGTTCCAATTATTGCTTTATCTTACTTAGTGTTTCTTCCCGAATCAGTAGGTCTTTTTATAGGTTCACTACGCACAGGATCATTATGGTTAGACTGAGAAATCAAGCACAATTAGGAGCCCTTATTCTAGAGGGTATGGACCCGATGGGATTTTTGAAGCCTTTATGCGAAAGATGGAACATGTAGGTGACACGTATAACCATGCTACCAATCAACGACCCATCCAACCCCCAGTAGCACCTTTTCTCTCAAGGCAGACCATAGACAAGCTACTGGAACAATTATGTGGCCTGCATCTGGATAAGTTTGATGGATTGACAGAACCATGGTAGACAGAGCAATGGCTGCATGAGATGGAGCTTATCTTTGAATCTCTAGAGTAATGAATAGGATAAACGTTGCGTAGCTACATTCCTGGGAGACGTTCAAGGGAAGATTTCTAGGGTAATGCCTTGGGAGATGTTCAGGGGAAGATTTCTAGATAAATACTTTTCGAAGACGAGAAGGATCAACGGGAGAAGAATTTCCTTAGCTTAGTCCGGGGAAGTTGGAACGTAAAAGAGTATACCACCCAGTTCGAGTGATTGTCATAATTCGCACCACACAAAAAGGTGAAGAGGTTTCATCAGGGTTTGAACCCCCATCTTCGCCACATGATGATCAGTTACCTCAGTCAAGATTTCGAGGGACTAGTAAGACTTGTTGTAAGTCTGGGAAAGGATTCCTATCTAGTATAGTGATAATAGGTAAACCAACCAGCTCTGCCGAGAAATTTTCAACAAAGTTTCCAAGCCCCACCATCGAGGAACACCCAAGGTTGGAGAACTCAAGTTAATTTTCAAGAAAACAAGAGAACTGGGATGGAACCAGGAAACCATAAACTACTTATCCCCAACTATCGCAGTATCCACAACAAGGACCACCACCCCGAGCAACGCTTGCTACCCCGCGATCATGTGTTGGGGGATGTTTTAATTATGGAATGCCCAGGCAAATTTTGAAGTTTTACACAGCCCCCAGAGTTCGCCGACAGACAGACCTCACCTGTAATAGTTGTAACAAGTCAGGCCATATAAGCAATGACTTTTGCACACCTCAAGGAGGATACTACGGGGCACTAGTTCAAGGACTTCAAGGATCCCCAGAACAAACTCGGGTGATCACCATCATCCTGGAAGAGGCATGCTTTAATACTAAGGAGTGGTAGAATCTGGAAGGTATGGTTGTACTTTTCAACAGTCACATTAAAGCTTTATTTAATACCGGTGCTGCATGTTCTTTTGTTGACATTAAGATTGTGTGCCAGTTAGGTTTAGAACCCCCAAGCATTCGAGCCAGCACTTAATGTTGTGTCACCATTAGGAGTGACTGTTAAGTTGGGTAAGGTGTGCAAAGATTGTCCCTTAAACCTAGAGGATAGGAATCTTCCGGTAGACTTGGTAGTTCTGTTAATGTCAGAGTTTGACATTATCCTAGGGATGGATTGGCTTGCCAAGTACGATGCCAACTTGGATTACCATACCAAGACTATCGTGTTCACGATAGCAGGATATGCTACGATAAGATTTTAGTGCCAATCGACGAGCAACTTATTTCTTACAAGTTATGTAGCTACGATTAGAGGTACGAGCACGGAACTTAATGTGGACCAGATTTCTATCATACGAGATTTTAAAGATGTTTTCCAGGACATTATTAGACTTCCACCAAAAAGGAAAATAGATGTCTGTGTCAAATTAGTACCTGGAACACTATCGATATCCGAGACTTCTTATTGGATGGCGCCAACTAAGATGTTGGAATTAAACAAGCAAGTTTAGAAACTTGAAGATCTAGGATTTATTTGCCCAAGTACGTCACCTTGGGGAGCACCGGTGCTATTTTAAAGAAGAATGATGGAACACTTCGACTCTGTATCGAGTACAGAGATTTGAATAAGGTCACAATTACGAATAGATATTCACTTCCTCGGATAGATGACCTATTCCACCAACTGCAAGGAACAAGGATCTTTTCAAAGATTGATTTACGTTCATGATAACACGAGCTGTTAATTCGACCAAAGGATGTGTCAAAAATTGCTTTTAGGACGAGATATGGGCATTATGAGTTTCTAGTCATGTCCTTCAGACTGACTAATGCCCTAGTAATATTTATGGATTTGATGAATAGAGTATTCAGGCCCTATCTAGATCAATTCATTATAGTGTTTGTCGATGATATCTTGATTTACTCCAAGATGGAGAAAGAGCATAAGAGACATCTACAGATTGCTCTATAGACACTAAGAGATAATAAGTTATATACAAAGTTCAGTAAATGTGAATTTTGGCTACAGGAAGTCAAATTTCTGGGACATGTGATATCTCAGGATGGTATCTCAGTAGACTCATCTAGGATTGATACGGTCTTGAGTTGGAATAGACTGACCAATGCAACTGAAGTTAGGCATTTTCTCGATCTAGCAGGATGTTATCGAAGATTTATGGAAGGATTCTCCAAGAATGCAGTACCATTGACTAATTTGACAAGGAAGGAGATAAAGTACGAATGGACAGATAAGCACGAGGGTGCATTTCAAGAGTTAAAAGAAAGATTGACCTCTACCTCAGTATTGACAATACCTATGAGCGGGGAACGATATATAATCTATAGTGATGCATCCCACCAAGGACTTGGTTGTGTGCTTATGCAGGATAGGAAAGTCATTCCGTATGGATTAAGATAACTAAAACCACATGAAAAGAATTATCCTATGCATGACTTGGTGTTAGCAGCAATAGTATTTGCATTAAAGATATGGAGTCAGTATTTGTATAGTGAAAAGTTTGATCTGTTCTCAGATCATAAGAGTTTGAGGGATCTGTTCTCTCAAAAGGAGTTGAACAAGTGACAAAGGAGATGGATGGAATTACTGAAGGACTATGACTTTTCATTTCAATACCATCCAGAAAAAGTAAATGTTGTTGCCGACACTTTGAATCGCCAAGCTCAACTGGTAATCACTACTATGTTGGCTCAAGAATGGTAAGCGTCAGAGATTCTAGCCAAGTTTGACATTCGGCAAGCGGACTTAGGAGAAGGACAACATCTTGGATGTCTAGTCATACAGCCGACTCTGATCGGTCGTATCATAGAGGCTCAACGAACTACTGAGGATTTGAGACTATGGTTCACCAATGTGTCATTCAAGGAACAAGAGATATGGAGCATAAGCTCGGATGGAGCTCTAAGGTGTAAAGGTAGACCTTATGTGCCTGACGAAGATAATCTCTAGAAAGATATATTGGATGAAACACACAAGTCATAAATGACCATACACCCTAGAGGTACAAAGATGTACAAAGACTTAAAGAGAAATTTCTGGTAGGAATGAATGAAGAGAGAGGTAGCTGAGTATGTATCTCAGTGTCTCACAAGTAAGCAAGTAAAGGCGGGACACCAAAAAATACCCTGACTTCTAAGCCGCTACCGATTCTCCAATGGAAATGGGAACACATCACTATAGATTTTGTGGTGGGATTGTCGAGGTCTCAACAAAACCATAATGCCATTTAGGTAATAGTGGATCGACTAACAAAGATGGCGCATTTTAGCGCCTATAGCATGACATACTCGGTAGAACGGTTGAGTCAGATGTACATTCAGTAAGTCATGCGACTACATGGTGTACCTGTTTCGATCATGTCAGATTGAGATTCACGGTTCACTACAGAGTTTCGATAGAGTCTCTAAGCAGCAATGGGAATAGCACTAAACTTAATTTTAGCTTTCCATCCACAGACCGATGGACAGACTGAATGAGTGAATCAAGTGATGGAAGACATGTTACGAGCTTGTGTTATAGATTTTGAGAGTTCTTGGGAGACGCACCTACCATTGATAGAATTTGCATAAAACAATAACTATCATACAAGCATAGGGATGGCGCCATTTGAGGCTTTGTATGGATGACTTTGCCGATCATCATTGTGTTGGGCCAAAGTTGGAGATACTCAACTTCTTGGGCCAGGGATGGTATGAGAAAAGATGAAAATGGCACAAACTAGACACAAAAGTTATGCTAAAAAATACTATAAGGATTTAGAATTTATAATTGGAGATCACGTACTGCTCAAGGTTTCACCAATTCGAGGAATTGTTAGGTTTGGGCAGAAGAGAGGCAAGATATCGCCTCGATTTATAGGACCATTCAAGATCCTGAAACGTGTTAGAAAGGTTTCCTGTAGACTGGCATTGTTGCCTAAGATGTCGAGCATGCATAATGTCTTCCACATTAGTATGTTGCAGAAGTGTGCCCATAACCCAGCACACGAGATTAACTTCGAGGGCATAAAAGTTATGACAACGTCACATTTAATGAAGGACTAGTGAGAATCCTAGATCGTGGAATCAAGAAACTGAAAAATAAGGAGATTTCGTTGGTAAAGGTTCAGTGGAAGCATCATGATGAAGGGGAAGCTTTGTGGGAATTAGAGTCAGAGATGTGCGAGAAGTTTCTATTTTTATTTATACCCTATTACTTTAGATTCCGTCCTCGAAATCTTTTAATATATGGTGGATGATGTAATACCCTATATTTTTGGGATGTATATATAATAAATAAGATTTTGTGTAACTGCCTTTACAATACTTATAATCCTATTCTCCTTAATTGAACTTTTTTTAATCAATTGAAAATATGAAGTTTCAATTGATCAAACCCTTTTTGATCTCTTGAAACTCTGCTGACATAATTTATGACGTGGTTTCCTTTTTCAATCGTTGAACCAGTTTCGATAGCTTGAACCTGATCACCTGTTCTCAATCGATCGAAGAAGCTTCGATCGATCGAATGCGTGAAGATTTTTATCCCTAGTTTACGAGAAAGCTGCCACCTTGCACTCCATTTCTCTATATATATGGGGTGCTTGTGTGGGTTAGGATGTTTAGAGAGAGAGAGAGAGAGAGAGAGAGAGAGAGAGACAAACAGACAAACAGACAAACAGACAAACAGATGATAAAATATATTCACACCCTCACATATATATACACACATATACACTATATATATTAGGTTAGAGAGAGAGTTACAAAAAGAGTAGAAAGGAGGGGAGAGGAAGAAAAGAAAGGAAGGAAGACGAGAGGAGGAGGAGAAAGAAAAAGTGGAGAGAGAGAGAGAGAGATAGAGAGAGGAGAAGCTCCATTGAAGCTTAAAGCTTCAAGCTTAGACCCAAACAACCCCTTAACTTTTGGTGAGTTCTAAACTTACTTAGTAGCTAAGTTTAGTGCTTTTACAAGTTTTGGACATGAAAAAATCAAACCAAACACAACCAATAAGTTATGGACGTTACTGCCTGGAGAAGACAAGTTTCGATATCTTGAACTTGTTTTAATCGATTGAACCTAACTATTCTTGAGCGATCGAAGATTCTTTAATCGGTCGAACTCAACTTTTCTCAATCGATTGAAATGACTTCAATTGATTGGTACTTTTAAATTTGGAATATCTCTATTTTTATATACTGTGAATTGCGTAGTTATGTGATCATTGGTTCATGCTTTCATAATACGTTATTGTTTGAACAATTAATACAATGACGGGATAATGAGATATGATTAAGAGTAATGTGAGAACATTCTTAACATGGGATAACGTGGTAGTCGAGATTGAATTTGATATCCGGTTCATATCAATCACAATAGTCTGGCCACAATGGGAATGGTCATGTGTTGATGATAGTGTGGAACTTAGGTAGTTTGATAAGTTTTGGGAATTGATTGTCGGCGGACACTTGGTCATAGGTCCTTAAAAGGAGTGGGCGGTGATGTCCTTGAAAGCAGTAGGCAGGACGAAGTAGTCCTAAGATAGCTAGGTGATCCATAATGTCTTAAAAGGCAGTGGGCGGGGATCACTGATAGATGTCGCTAGGTCGTGGAAATAGATTGACATACTATTACTCAAATGTCATATCCCTGACATGAAGTAGACAGTTATGTCCTTAAAAGCGGTTATGTCCTTAAATGTGATAGGCGGAATAATGGTTTATCTACAGAGTTGAATTATCGAGTCTATCCTTCAATCAAGGGTATGGTTTTTGGTCTTCGTATAACCAGACGAGACTTATCGATTAATGGGTTGGATTAAAGAGAAAGATATTAGTAGTAAGAATATATTTATATCCTTCATAACTGGTAATCGCATTATGCTTATGGTACTATTTTAGTTTCTACTTACTCAGCTCTCAGCAAGCTGACGGTGTTTTATGCCTGGACATCTCCCATCCTGGTTATAGTACTGCTTACCATATAGGTAATGTACCATATGATGACGGCTATTATCCGGAGGAAGGATATGTCGAGGCTGGAAAGGCAGAAGGTGGAGGCACCAGAGATGATTACTATGTTGAAGACATGGGATAGCTTATAGTTATAATTCTACTTCCTAACTTTAGTATTATGTTTTGTACTTAGGGCATATGTTGCCTTAGAACCTTTTATATCATGTTGAAGACTCTGATGTAATAAGTTATAGGACTTATTATCATGTTTATATAAGATACAGTTTGTTACCTTCAGCATTACTATTTAGCATTGCATGGTGTGGACAATTCAGTGACTTCACCAGTCATTCCCTATTGATCAAAAAAGGAAATTTATTTTTCTCTATTTTTGCTATTACAGGGTGTGACATTATAATATCTTCAGCATTACCTCTTTTTGTATGCTAGAACAAAAGACCTTGAATTGCTGATGAGATTTCCATCAACTTCCTCTATAAAATCTTCACACTTATGTCTCCTTGAATGCTTCCAGAAGGCTAGGGCTTATGGGAACCCTAATACAGAGATGAAGAAGATCTAGAGCACTTACAAACAAATATGAAACTTTTGGGACGAGACAAATTACGTTCCTCTTAATCTGTGTCACAAGTTCTCTATTTATAATTTTTTTTAATCGACCATAGTTACAATCGATTGGTCCACCTTTTCATGCCTTTCCAAGTATTCTTATAGAGCTAAGAATGGGAGCTCCTAGGTTCTTAATTATTAGCTTAGATCATTTATTATATAATTCTTTTGTGATTAAACTCTTTAATCATAGAATTTACTAACTAAACAGTTAATGTTAGTACTACTAAATAATGATAATTTCACTCTGATGCATAAGAACATATCCGAAGAGATAACTAGACATGTGAGGTGATACTAATGTGCCTCTACCTTCAGCATTCGTGTTTACATTCAAGTAGTCAGATAAACTATACTGTCAACCTGAATCGTGAGTATATCGTATATTCCTTGAGTCTCATTCACCTCTCATGATTACCAAACATGTTGATAACCACTTATCAATAAGACCGTAGTTCTCAACAACCAACTAGGTGACATTCTAAAGGGAATGCATACTGTCACGTCCTAATGTAGCAAAGTAGGAAAATTTTAAATTCCTACCTTTGGACCCATAGATACGTGACTGGTTGAGATCACCTGATTGTCCAACAATTTATAATAATAGGTATATAATAACAATATCAATGAATATAAAACATCCATGGTTATAAATTTGAATTATTACAAAATACCATACTCGTCTTATCAGACATCATTAGAGTTATAGAGATAAAAATAGAAATCGGTAGCACTGCCTTAGAATAGATACTGGGCATCACGTGTCCCAAAATCTAGATGTTTGATTGTCTAGGACATGAAAGTCGTCAGCTTTACTACAAGCTGAGTGAGTAAACTTACTACACTTGAACAGGCTCAGAAAACACTTGTTAAGCTATTAACAAAGTAAAACATTCCTTTTTGTGCTTTGAAAACATTATTTGTAAATCTCGTCTAATCTCAAACTCGGTGAATTACGTGTTAGGGATATATACTAAAAGTCATGCTTTATCTAGTTGATTTATTATTCATTTAATAAAATCAATTAATACATTTTTATGAGAATCTGTGTGGGCAATATTTGTATTATATTGTTTATTTAATATTATGCATGTGTGTCTTTTATTCTACATAGTAGGTGGTTTGGTGTGTAAAGTTCGGCTTACACATGGAAGATCAGACCATCGGATCTTGTAGAATGTAAGATTTTGGTTTACAGTCTTAGATGGATTGGACACACCATCGGTAGGACTGCAGCATGGTGTTGTAGTAGGTTTGTCTTGACTATGAGAAATGGTATAGTTTCAACTCACCATGCTGGTACACTTTGTGTATTAAACGGGTTCAACTTGGGGTAATTATCTTTATACTGACTTATAAGATATTTAATACCTCATGACTATTATGAGTGCTTATGCTCTAAATCCTAAGTTAATTTATAGACACGTACATTTAATATTTACACTTTGATCCCTAAAAGGGTGAGATCCTTAAATGGATCAATATCTCATTGGATTGGGTGACAATATTAATTGTGTGGTGGATATTAATTAATCATGGAATCCATGTCTCAATTTTTGGATTGATGATATCCCCTTGAGAAAGCTTATAAGTTTTGATTATGTCAAACCCTGCAGGTGGATTTTGTATCCGACATATCAGATAAGTTAAGCAGAGGATCTCAAGAAATTTTAAGAGATTAATTAAATATGATTGTCAGAAATTATATTTAATTAATGGATATCTGTAATGTTAACATGGGGAGATAATAAGCATTTAATAACATGGAGCTCGGAATATATTTTTGAGATAAGGGTAGGAGTGCAATTATAATTCTTTAGTGGTATGAATTATAATTTATGGAAATAGGAATCTGATTCAGTTCAAATTAGGGTTTCCTAATTCCATAAGGAAGCCTATTCCTTATTGACTTCTTATGGTCCCTATCGTAGCCTATATATATGCTGCTTTGGCTCTCTCCTCAGTTTGCGTTTTTCCATCAAGAGCATTATAACTTGGAATAGAAAAGAGAGCGTAAAAAGAGAGAGCAGAAACATAAAGAATTTCGAAGGAGCCCATACTCAATTCGATATTCTGGCAGCAAAGGAATACGGTAGAAGATCGTTAGCTGTTATCGAGCCCGTGTTCTTGATTCGTCTACTACAGCGATCCGTTTTAGCATTTTAAGGTAACCATAGTTCCGCCCTTATAGGGTTATTGTAGTTTTCACGTAATTTTTGCAGTACCAACTTATACGCGCTGTCAACGGATTCTGGGAACACAGTCTCCTAACATTACGTTCATTAGGAAACATTCAACGACTTACTCTGACTTAGGATACTCAACAAGAATTGACTGATGAATCCCTTTGGACTATATTTCCAATCTTATCAACTTGACTCATTACTTTAAACCATGGGTTCACTCTTTACAACCTCGACTTACTTTTGATCATAGATCCAATCTTTACCAACACGCCTTTACTTTAGACCACAGGCCCAATCTTTACCGATTTGACCCTTTGTATGTAATCCGGTATAAATGTCATTGGCTTGAATATCATTGCCCTCCGACCGATAGGTTAACTTTTGTCATCGTCGCCCCATTGGGCAAAACTTAACATCATCGCCCCTTGGCCTCATAGCCCCCTTCTTATTCATAACACCCTTGGTTAATTTGTCATCGTCGCTTTACAGCCCTCTCTTGACACCTTCGCCTTACGGCCTATTAACCATCTCACAATTGACTACACATAATTTTGGTTAATTTGTCATCATCGTATTACGACCTTCACTTGACATCATCGCCTTATAACCCATTAACCATCCCATCACTGATCTTATTAGTACCCACAAGATACTACAACCATACTTGCCCCCAAGATATCCACAACAAATGTTACTAACAGAGCACGAACACTTTTGTCACCATTACCGCTATGGCTATAGAGCCCTCTCGAAAACCACTCAGAACCAACTACTCTTTCTCGAGCTGATAATATAAACGAATACAAGAACCAGACCAATGAATATGATCGTCTTGTTATAATGTTATCATGACTATCTTGTAACCAGCCGATGTGCATTGTATAAGTCGTTAAAGCATCTTATTTATGGGATAGCATACTTAAGTACGTCACATTGTTATTATCGTAGTTCTCATATATTGCATGTGTAAGCTTTACGAGTTTGTCACATAAACATGTTAAGAAAACACATCCTCTGGTAAAATAGAAAGCTTGAGTGCTCCAGCGAGCTCGAGCTCTCGCCTTTATAAATATCATAATTCCTTCTCCTTTTCTTTATAAAAGATCCACATTTCTAAAGTACTACTAGATTAACATAGGGTACAATAGCTGATGTACGCATATATATGAAGTTCAACTCAAGGTACAAGTAATGCTGCTCATAGTACCACCATACATAGCATAACACTTAACATGCAATAACCCATCCTTAAAATTACTCTCAGACTCAAGCGCTCTGGCATCTCGAGCACTCGCACCTAGCCTGTTCATTGGGCTCGAGCACTCACGCCTAGTCCGAGTGCTCGGGTTTAGCAGAACAAAATAGTGACATTTTTAGTAACTTAATATAAGCTTTATCATTCTCAATGCATGTCTCATATATGAGTCTAGATTATGAATTAAACTAAAGAAAACAAGATTTTTAGTGAGTAAGTATACTCAGAAGGATCTAGATTATCAAATTGGTGTTGGATGATGAAAATGAAGCCAATGTATGTGTGTGTATGTGTGTGTGTATGTGTATGTATGAGATCTTGAGCTCCAATACCACTACAAGCAAGCTTTATGACTTCCAAGTCCCTCATATGCACTTTGATCTTCAACTCTTTAACTCAAGGACCTTTCTTACCAGTAGGTAGGTGTGCTCATAAGTAAAAGAGAGGGTATGTATGGTGTTTAAGATTCCATGCAATAACATATATGAGAAGAGTGTGTGTATGTGTGTGTATATGTGTGTGTGAGCATATAAACTCACAAAACTCTCTCTCAAAGCAAGCTCTCTGAAAACCCTAACACCTACGCACAAAATGCTAAGAAATGCTAGTATTTATAGACTTTGTGAGACACAAAGGCAAAATAGTATTTTTACCTCTTTTTTATGCTCATGCGCTCGTGTCTCGTGTGCTCCCAAGGTCCGAGTGCTCGGGCCTCCTGCTTCAACAATCCTTCTAATGATTCATGGATTCAATGGTTAAAGAAATAAATGTCAATACTAACTATCATTCAAGTTCCAACACATATGATTGTAACATACACATACGGATCCAGAAATACAGAGATACATCCAAATATAGATAAATATAGATAAATGGGCTGGTATAACATCTCTCTACCACCCAACAAAAGATTTCATCCCCGAAATCTGAGCTACGACTCACAAAACAACTCTGGGTACTTCTCTCGCATAATCGACTCCACCTCCTATGAAGCTTCACGTTCGTCGTGCTGCTTCAAATGAACTTTTACCAACGATAACTCCTTGTTCCTCAGCTTCTTGATATCCCTTCCTAAGATCCGCATAGTCTTTCGATATACGTCACTCTATTGTCCACCTCAATATCCTTGAAGTCGATCTTGTGCATTGATCCATGCTCGTACTACCTCAACATGCTGATGTGAAATACGTTGTGTACTTCACACATCTTCGGCGGGAATTCTAGTCTGTAGGTGACTTTTCCCACACAATATGTAGTCTCAAATGGTCCTATGTAGCAGAGCAAAAGCTTTTCTGTCTTCTGTATAATTCTCACAATAACTCGTACTTGGTCGAACTTTCGGCAAGATGTGATCTCCATTGCAAAACTACAAGTCTTTGTGGTGCTTGACCGCATAGCTCTTCGATCAACTATGGGCTGCCTTCATCCTCTCTCATTAGCCTCTCGAACCATATCCGGTCTCAAATGCTTGCATTCTTCCATTTTTGCCCAACAAAGAGGCGAACGACACGGTCTTCCATGCGACGCTTTGAACAGTGCAATCCGTAATGCTTGAATGGTAGCTATGGTTGTATGCGAACTCAATGTGCAGTAAATGCATCTCCTAAGTGATTTCGAAGTCAATCACACATTCTCGCAGCATGTCTTCTCATACTTGATTTGTTCGTTCTATCTATCCATCAGTCTGAGGATGAAATGCGAAGCTCCACTTCAACGAAGTTCCCATTGCTGCTAACTGGCTCTCTCAAAATCTAATAGGAAATTGAGAGTCACAGTCCAAAATGATCGAGATGAGTATACCATGCAGTCGAACAATCTATTATAAGTAAGGTCGGCTCATCTTCTCTTTCACAACTTTGAATCTTCTCACTGGATTTTGGGGAAGGTTGCGCCGGAGTAGTAGGCAATCGTCAACCAGCAATACATGAGTTCCTAGATGCTTCTACTCTTACTATGCTATGAGTCCTCGTAGTTGATGATGTAAGCTTCTCTACGTGGCCCTCCACGGTTTAGTCTACATATCTGAGCTGGCCGTCACTCGTCTTTCCATAAGTCTTGAGGATATCGAGTTAATTGTCCTTCCCGTTTGACTCTTGATTGCTGGAAATGATTCAGCTTTTGTAGAAGTTGAGAAGATCTTCACGTGTCTTGCGTACATCTTGAAACATCATGCGTCATGCCTAATCTGATCTCACTATCTTCATCTTTAGGTCTTGGGTTATGAATCCACTCAACTAACATGTGGTTCAGTGCATCGAGGAAAATCCTATTATTAATCTATCTTTCTAGATTCTTAAGTCATTGTTAACTATACTAAAAGTAGACGAGTAGTCGTGTAATAGTTGACAAATTTTTTGGAACAAATCTCAAGGATAGTAGGAAATGCAAAAAAAACTGATCGACATAGTAAGTCTTTCAGGGTATAAATAAGAATTAATTATTTCATGAGCGAAATAATCTAGGTGAGATCTTACTGATAAAAGAGTGCAGCACAAGAAGATACATGGAAACAATAGAAGTCAAGACTAGCTACAAAATGAACAATGTGTTTGAGTTCTTAGTATGAACAAGGGCGGAGAACTCATAAATTACTTTACCAAATACGAAAATACTTTCCTTACAAGAAACAAATAAGAGAAGTCATAAATTTACTCATAACGAGTAGAATTAGGATAAGGGAGACGATTACTCCATACGGTCCTCGCCCACGATTCCACGGTAATGCTCGCTCTTACCTTATCGATTATAGTGGCTCCTTGCTAATTCATTACTGCATCTAACGAATCTGTCTACGGTTGTTAGACAATCTATGCATGGGTTGTTAATCGTACTAGCTTGAATCAATTGGCTCATCATTGGTGCTAACTCCTGAATCTAGGTTAAGGTTTGGAAAGCTCGATATAACCTAGTACATTTACAGATTCCAGGATTAGAGAACACTCCTAAAGATGATACTACACCAAGGGTTATATCAAGTGTTTAAAGTACCAAACACAGATCATACATAATCTAAATAATAGTAAAACTATAGAATGTCCTAACATTCAATAAAGTTCTAACTTAATGATGAAATAACGCAATTTACCTCCACGATTTTGTTGTTCTCCCGCATCGAAGCCAGGTGTTTCTGGAATGATAGCATTAAGCTAAACTTATCCGATTTGAGTCTGAGTAGTTGCTTCATGGTGCCGTCCATGTGGCACTTGGCAGTCTTTGCTGATGTGTCCAACCTTGCCACAGTTGTAGCAAACTACAGTAGCTCGGCTGTTCCTCTTCGGGCATCTGCAGTCTTAGGCGATATGTCTAGGAATTTCACAATGGAAACAATTCACTGGCTTCCCTGATGCGTTGTTCTTTCCTTGAGGAATGGTTAGTTGAAGGCGGGGCACCGCTAGTTGGATCTTCCTTTATCCATTCCGAGTCCTCTTGTTCTCCTGGGGATGATTCGAGGGTTTTTGCCCAGAATTGTTGCTCTGAGGAGGTTTTTCTTAAAGCCTTGACAACCATCCTTTTCTAGTCTAGATGCGAGTCGAAACAAAACCTCGAAGCTCTGGTTAAGGTGTCCCAAGGTTAGCTACTAGATATGAAGATTGAATCCTCGGTGATACTTCTTGATTTTCTTTTGAGGGGTATCCACTTGATGTCGAGCGAAACAGGATAACCTTTCAAACTGGGTGGTGTACTCCCTCACTGTCATGATTCCTTGCATCAGGTCCATGAATTTTCTTTATCTCTGATCTTTTTCCTCCTCAAGAAAGTACTTTTCCAAGAACCTTTCTTGGAAAGCAGCCCAAGTCATCCTCTCGGTTGCCTCTTCTCTATAGTAGCCTTCTCTGATTCCCACCAGTCATCTGTAGCACAGGTGAGCTGGAAGGTAGCTAGATGACACTTTTCCTCATCATCGCACCTCATCCTCTCAAATAGGCGGTCCATATTGCATTACCAATTCTCCACTTACCATGCTTCTGCCACTCCGTCAAACGTGTTAGGTCGAAGAGGTCAGAATCTCTCGAGTATCTTGTGACCAGTGATTAGTGGCGGTGGTGGTGCAACTTGATGGTTAGCATGATTGTTGTTGCGGTTTCCACGATGTTCATTGCCGATATGCTTCAGGCGTTGAAGAAAAGCCTCAACCTGTAGGGTCCATATCATTAGGGACAGGTGCCCTCCCTCGTCGATTCCTCGCATTCCTGGTTCAATCTACCATTTTAAAGACTACTACATTCACGTATCAAGCACAATCGCCTCTCACAGTATGTGGTACAGCGTGTTCTCGTATCTTCTGACAACATAGCACTAAGACAATGATCCTCAGTTATCTCCAGAACGGACTTCAGATCCATGCTTACTCGTCCAAGCATGATGTCCTATTGTCAATTCTAACACAAGGGGTCTTAAGGTTTATGGCTTACGTGTGGGACAATTAGTGAGCACGTCTAAACCTAGTGCACTGATACCAAAAATCCCTACCACCCCAGTGTAGCAAAGTCGAGAAAATTTTAAATTTCCTCCTTTGGACCCGTAGATACGTGACTGGTTAAGATCACCTGATTGTCCAATAATATATAATAACAGGTATATAATAACAATATCAATGATGGGCCTAAGCATCAGAACATAAAACATCCACAGTCATAAGTTTAAATTATTACAAAATACCATCCTCGTCTTATTAGACGTCATCAGAGTTATAGAGATAAAAATAGAAATAGGCAGCACCACCTTACAATAGATACTGGGCATCACATGTCCCAAAATACAAGGATCTGAATTAAACAAAAGACTGGGTATTCATCTCGACTTCACTCTCCTCAACTTGCGGAGCCAAAGCCTTCATCCTCATGCACCTCCTTGCCTGCGCATCCTACTGCTGTAAAATCTGAATGTTTGATTATCCAGCACATTAAAGTCATCAACTTTACTGCAAATTGAGTGAGTAAACTTACTGCAGTTGAACAGGCTCAGAAAACACTTGTTAAGCTATTAAGAAAGTTAAACATTCCTTTTTGTGCTTTGAAAACATTATCGGTAAATTTTGTCTAATCTCAAACTTGGTGAATTACGTTCATTAGGAAACATTTAATGACTTACTCTAACTTGGGAAACACAACATGCATCGACTGATGAATCCCTTTAGATTATCTATCTAATCTCATCAACTCGAATCATTACTTTGACCCATAGGTTTAATCTTTATAACCTCGACTTACTTTGGATCATAGATCCAATCTTTACCAACACGACTTTACGTTGGACCACAGGCCCAATCTTTACCGATTTGACCCTTTGCATGCAATCTGGCATAAATGTCATTCACTTAAATATCATCGGCCTCTGGCCGATAGGTTAATTTTTGTCATCGTCACCCCATTGGATGAAACTTGACCACATCGCCCTATTGGTCTTGTAACCCCCTTCTTATTCATAACAGCCTTGGTTAATTTGCCATCGTCGCTTTATGGCCATCTCTTGACAACGTCGCCTTATGGCCTATTAACCATCTCACAATCGACTACACACAATCGTGGTAATTTGTCATCGTCACCTTACTGCCTTCACTTGACATCGTCACCTTACGACCCATTAACCATCTCATCATTGATCTTATCAGTAACCATAAGGTACTACAACCACACTTCCCCCAAGACATGCACAACAAATGTTACCAATATAGCACGACCACTTTTGCCGCCATTACCCGTATAGCTACAAAGACCTCTCAATGACCACACAGAACCAATTACTCTTTCTCGAACCAATAATACAAATGAATACAGGAACCAGACCTACGGATACGATCGTCTCATTATCAATGTTATCATGACTATCTCATAACCAGCCAATATGCATAGTATAAGTCGTTAAAGCATCTTATTCACGGGATATCTATGGATATCTCAATTTTTCTTACCCACAACTTTTTAAATTTCTTTCTAAATTCAAAACACGAGTCGCCACTTAATTTTTAAAAGGAAAAATTAAGAAACCATTTTAAAAGCAAACTGATCTTTTGGAAACTAGAGTTTTCTAGGTCCGGGGATTATGGAATGAGAAGAGAAGGAGCCTGGCGGACTAAAACACCCCCTCTCATCCTATCTCACGATAGGCCTCTACACAACATCCTTTTAATTTAATTATTAATCTAAATGTGCCCTAAACTAATACATAGATATAGATACACATTACAAAAGCATGTCCAAAGGGTGTAAGATTGCTAACGACAAAATATCATTCAAAACCAATTAATTCAAGTGACAAGCAAGATGATATGCAAATAGGGAACTAGGAAACTTACCCGGGATCCAACTACAATATTGAAATGTGCAATGCATACAAAGTAAAAATTTTAAGAAAAAGGTCTCTAATTGTCACGCCTCGAAGTACCAAAAATAGGGAAAAATAAATTTCCTTTATGGGTTCGTAGACACGTGACTGGTTGTGAGTGTCACCTGATTGTCCAAAAATGCTTATAACAATAATGTAATACGAGAAGATGACTAAGTTCAGCGGTAGCGTAAACTTAAAACTTCAAGTCTTACATGATTAGTATATTACAGACCAAAAGATATCCAAAAGATAGATATTACAAGTTCAACTAAGCTATTACATCATTAAACATATTAATAACGGAACTATGATAAAAGAAAAACTCCAAGATCTTCAACTGGCAAAATTGTAGCCTTCCTCGTAGTAATCTTCACCAGCATAGTCTTTACTAGTAAAATCTGTACCTTGATCATAGCCGGCTCCGTCTGGACCTGCAAGGCTGAACTTGGAAGGTCCAGCGGCATGAAAAGCCGTTAGCGGCTAAGCTAAGTGAGGGTCCCCTTAAGGTTACCACCACCAAGGTAAGTTATTCTTCATTCCTTCTTATTCTCAAACTATGCCTCGTTAATCTTTTCTTATTCTTAAAACTATGCCTTGTTTAAACCCAATCATTCATTTCAAAACTTAACCCAGAACTGAACTGACCAACGACATTGACTGAAAGAAGACTTAACTCCAAACGCATTTATCAGTCAAGAAGAACAACACTCGACAAAGAACCGCTTGATTGAATACATCACTGATAATCCTTATAACAAATGTGTGGGATATTAGCAATCTCTTGGTCGAACACGTCATGCCGATCCTCAGGTCACCCGTACATTATCGAACACGTCATGCCGATCCTCAGACCAAGGGTATGGGACATTAACAATCACTTGGACAAACACGTCATACAGATCCTCAGGTCACCCATACATAACTGAACACGTCATGCCGATCCTCAGTCCAAGGGTGCAAAAAAATAATCAACTACTTAATCGAACACATCATAACGATCCTCAGGTCATCCGCACTTGACCGAACACAAACATAACTCTCCAATTGACTCTATGGAATTACCGAAAGACCAACTTTGCAAGAATATCCAAACACGACACGAAAGTTCACGAATCAATTTTGACTGATAGTCACACGACTAGAAATGAGACCCAATGTCCCTTATTCGCATAAAATTTGTTATTGAAGGTTTTATCGTTATTTTAGACGTTCGTACATTTCGTAGTTTAGTTCATTAATATCATCCATTTATAACCATCAGTATTTCGCTTTACGTTCGATATTCCGTTTTACCTCTCAATATGCTTACGATGGAAACTTTCCCAATCACTTACCAACACAATAATCGTGCCATACAACATACTTATGGTTTGGGTATGAACTTTCCAATGGTCATTAAACTATATTCATAACAATGGAAAAACATAACATGTAGCTCATAGATTTATAACATGGATTTAATACCAATAAACATATAGATAAAACCCTTAACATACTCATCTACGCGATAGCACTACCATAGCACCAGATTTTCATAACACAGGTACCAGAAAACTAGCATCAACAATCAACACCATGCATAACAAAACATCATACAAAAAGATACACAATCTGCCTAGATACATTTTCACTGTGTTGACTGAATTAACGTGATTTATTTGGGCATGATAAATTGCTTTGTAGATTAAACTCAAAACTAGAACACTATAGGTATTTGGATCATCTTCATGTACAAAAAAATCTAGCTTCAGTTACATTTTTGAGCTACTCAAAATATTTAGTTTAGAAGACATTTCTTATATCTCGGACTGTTTTGTCCCAGATTTTTAGCACTGTGTTATACGTGAATTTTACCTATGAAGGGATCATTTTTAAACCAGGCTATAGAAGAGTTATTTGTAGATAAATGAGTTATCTTTCTCCACAAAAACACCTAGCTTAATTCTCATTTTTGAGCTACTCCAAATGTTGATTTTACTAAACTACATTCTGCTGAAAGTTTCTGTTTCCAGATTCATAACACTGCGTTGTACATGCATTTCACCCATAAAGGATTGATTTCTAGTCTAAGATATAGAAGAGTTATTTGTAGATATATAAGTTACCTTTCTCCCCAAAAAAACCTAGCTTAATTCGGATTTTTGAGCTGTACAAAACATTCATTTTACTAAGCTACATTTTGCTGGAAGTTTCTGTTTCTCAGATTTAAGGATTTGTCTTGCATGTCATGAAAATTTCAACACAACAACATCAAACTCCTACTAAATATTAATACATGCTATATATGTTCTAAATTGAGTTAGATTACTCACAATTACTCACAATTTACTCACTATTTACTCACCAAAGCTTGAAATTAAGCTTGATGTTGTTCTTAAACTTGATGGAGCTTGAACTTCAACTTCAAGGATGACTTCTTCTCTTCTTTCTCTCAAGAATTAAAACTCCAGCTCTCTCTCACAGATTTTAAGTGTTGGTCATAGAGACAAAGTGTGTATAATGCATGTTATATGCATGCTTATATAGAAATCCTAGGAGCTAAGTGTATATGCCATGACATGTGTCCTACTAGTGGATATGTGTCCAAGAGGGTGGCATGTGGCTGCCACATGGCCGGCCATGTGGGCCCACCTTGGATTTTGAGTCACTTTCTCAATTTACGTGCATAAGTTTCTCGATATATGTGTTGGTCTCAATTTACGTACAACCGGGTATTATTTCTAATGTCAGGGTCCGGGTATGGGGCTAAATTAAATCTTATTACGATCAAGTTGGTATGGTTACTACAGTCTAAACAGTAATTCTAAAATACGTCAAAACCGTCACCTAACTAAAATAGTAAAATAATAATATAGTCAGTCCAGTACAGAAATTCGAAAAGCTGATATTATTAATGAAAGAAAAATTACAGGTGTTACACTAATCACATACATACACATAAATCAAGACTTAATGTAAGGTGTCGCGCTTGGAGTCAAAAATGAATAAAATCAAGAAATAATTAAACTAGAGAAGAGTCGAGAAATCATACTACATCGACGCTACAAAACAAGGTTAGTCCACATACTTTAGAAATGATATATAATATCAAATAATCATCTTTGAACGTCTTGCTTAATTCTATTAAGTAGAAGAAATGACATAATTTATGAATTCTTTATAACTAGTTGAGATCATATCACTCCTATAGATATGTAAGTCTCAACTAGGAGCCAATGCAATGTCCATATAGAAATGGTATAGTCCCAACATAATCATAAAGAATTCATAATAGGTTCAATTAGACACATTTATTCTAAGAAGTGGGTCCTAACTACAAATATCAATATATGTGGATGAGTGCATAGATATGAACAAGAATAAAGCTATGAACTATTTATTGATTTGGATCAGTTGGCTTCTGAATTTGAGTTCAAATAATCATTATTAAAGCATGGTTTGAGCCTTGGGACATGGAAAAAATCATTTAGACCATTTTTTACAAGATATATCAAAACTATGACAGAGTTCTGGAAATTGCTGAGAGCAGACCAAACTTTGAAAAATAGGAAAGCATAGATCCCATGGTTGGATTTTGATGCTTTTGGACACAAGGTGCCTCTATGAGTCTAGTTTTCAACCCAAAAAGAAAAGGCAAAGATCAACAGTCCAATCTCTGGTAAAAAGGTAAAAGCCAGACATCACTCAGAGATTTGCAAATCTCTGTCCAGAGATTTCGTACGATTTTCTAAAACTAGTAAACAAATCAGAATCACTTTGATCTTTGTAGGGGATCTTATTAACACATTAAACATCATATAAAAAATTATTTAGGGTCAAAAATGTTTGATTAAGGTTCTGAATTACTTATTTTGAAACTGATTTGCTGTTCTGAAACTCTGGACAGAATATGGTTGTCTCACAAAACCTATGACAAAACCATGTTATCCATGAGATCCTACTAAAAAAATTACAGTGGTAGATCTTTTTGTTGTGAACACATTCCAAGTGGTCTCATTCAATTCCAACAGATCATGATTTAATTAAAAATCCTTGATCAAAACTGGTTCATGAATTCACTGCACCACTATTGGACTTGCCATCCTTTTGTTACATCTATCAACCAAGCCATCGATATTGGCTTGTCCTAAACCTAACTCTCCTTTCCATTGAGGGTCATTGGAGATCAAGACATGACTAGTACTCATACGTTTTTAAGGAATCTAAAGGAGATTCCATGAAAACTCCAAGTTAGAGAACCCAAACCATGATAGGGGTTTGGATTCATCTACTTGTTCTTAATAAAATGACGATAACTTTAAATCTCATGTGAAGCATAAGCTTACATGAGACTAAAATATCAAACTCATGAGATTCAAGTGAGATATGGAGATCCCCAAGAGTCTCAAGAGAAGAGCATAAACAAGAAAAAGAAAAGAAGAATCAAAGAACTAGGAAGCTAGGACTTCCAAGTTTACTAGCAAAACTCTAAAACTTAATCAAGAAAAACTAAGTGATTTGAAGATTAGAGGCTCAAAAGAAAGAAAACACAACTAAGATTAGAGGATCACCTCCAAACTATCCTCAAACTTCTATATTTGAAGATCTTCCAAGCTCTTCTTTCAAGTTCTTCTCCCAAAAATTCTTCTACTCTACCCAAATATTCTCCTAAATTCCTCTCAAATTCCCCCCAAAATTCTTCCTCTTCTAAGTCTAGCCCCTTTTCCAATGAAGATACCTCTCCTTATATAGACAAAACATCTTGGTAATTTCAGTGAATTCGGGGTAAAAAACCAGTTGTAAAGACATCTTTGGTGGAATGTAATTTCTGAAAAAAGTAAATTATTGAAGCCAACGGCAGTTAGAAAGATGTACGCGATACTCACTGATCGCCGGTGCGGCACTCCTTGAAAGTAGCATGGGCATTCAGAGAATGTTGTTGCGGCATTCAAAGAATGCTGCGGGAAAAGCTTCACTGTTGTTTCCTTGTTTGTCTCATTTTTTCACTTTTTCATTTTATCTGTATATATATATATATATGCATGGTACCACAAAATACGGACTTTTAAAGCAAATGACAGTCAGAAAATATTGGCGGTATTCAATGAATGCTACAACAGCACTCCATGCATGTCGTGTGGCACTTACTGAGTGCCACTAGAAAAATCGTGTGCCGTTTTTCAGCAAGTTTCCTCTTTCTCACCTTTTCTTTTGTTCTTTTTCTTTCAAAAAGGTTTTTCCTTGAAAAATTTTCCTAAATCGGTATTTTATACCTGAATTTTCCTGAACACCCGGTATTCCTCTTTTCCTGTGAAAATTTTATGTCAATTGGAGAACTTTTCGAAGAGCTTGGAATACTTCAAATCTTCCTATCATTATCATCATCGGACTTAGAGGTGACACTCTCCTAAATTCGACTGTTGGTCAAAATCGAGGTGTCTACAATATCCTACTTAAGTACGTCACATTATTATTCTCGTAGTTCTCGTATATCAC
Organism: Hydrangea macrophylla; assembly: GCA_033977485.1. Taxonomy (NCBI): domain Eukaryota; kingdom Viridiplantae; phylum Streptophyta; class Magnoliopsida; order Cornales; family Hydrangeaceae; genus Hydrangea; species Hydrangea macrophylla. The sequence continues at coordinate 41,857,876 of CM066990.1, forward strand.
ATGTGTAAGCTTTACGAGTTCGTCACATAAACATGTTAAGAAAACATATCCTCTGGTAAAATAGAAAGCTCAAGTGCTAGCCTTTGTAAATATCAGAATTCATTCTCCTTTTCTTTATAAAAGATCGGCATTTCTAAAGTACTACTAGATTAATATAACGTACAACAACTCATGCAAGTGTATATGTGAAGTTTAACTCAAGGTACAAGTATTGCAGCTCATAGTACCACCATACATAGCATAATTTTATTAAACTTAACATGCAACAATCCATCCTTACAATTACTGTCAAACTCGAGCGCTCCAGTCTCTCGAGCACTCGTACCTGGCCTGTTCGTTGAACTCGAGTGCTCGGACTCGCGCCTAGTCCGAGCGCTCGAGTTTAGTAGAACAAAACAATGATAGTTTTAGCAGCTTAATATAAGCTTTATATTTCTCAATGCATGTCATATATATGAGTCTAGATTATAAATTAAACTTAAGAAAATATGATTTTGAGTGAGTAAGTGTACTCACAAGGATCTAGATGATCAAATTGGTGACGGATGATGAAAATGAAGCCAAAATGTATATGTGTTTGTGAGTATGTGTGTGATCTTGAGACCTCCAACTCCCTCAACTGAACTTTGATCTTCAACTCTTCAACTCAAAGACCTCTCTTACCAGCAGGTAGGTGTGATCATGAGTAAAAGAGAGGGTGTGTATGGTGTTTAGGAAGCCATGCAATAACATATATGAGTGTGTATGTGTGTGTGTGTGTATGTGTGTGTGTGTGAGAGAGAGAGAGAAAGAGAGCATATAAACTCACAAAACTCTCTCTCAAAACAAGCTCTCTGAAAACCCTAACTCCCACGCACAAAAATGCTTAGAAATGCTGGTATTTATAAACTTTATGAGACCCAGGGGCAAAATAGTCTTTTTTACCTCTATTTTAAGCTCAAGCGCTCCCAAGGTCCGAGCGCTCGAGCTTCCTGCTTCAACAATTCTTCTAATCATTCAAGGATTCAAGGGTTGAAGAAATAAGCATCCATACTAAGTATCATTCAAGTTCCAACACATACAATCATAACTTACACATATAGATCCGGAAATACAGAGATACATCCAAACATAGATAAAAGGGTCGGTGTTACACTTATACTTTTACAGAGGGTAGATTCTGTCTTGACAATATATATGCGTTCACAACATCATGAGATATGATTACCCAAGATGCCCAACTATTAATCTTAAAGACCGATTAAGTACCGATAGGAAACCTCATGGTCCATCAATGCACTATATGCATTAGCATATTAACTAAGAGTCACGTACTCTAGTGAACTAGATACATCACTCCATCCTATGGTAGTTCATCATGCTGTAGTGTAAACCTAATGAGGTATCCAATCTCATCATTCACTGTGACAATTCTAAATATCAAGGAATAGTAATTTGTATCTCCCATGTATGCATATCATACATACATATGAATTCTTACTATGATATTTAAGGATCATAACCATTCATCTCATGAATCATACATAAAGAAATGTAAACCGATATCCATAAATGTAGCTGTCAAAATGTCTATACATAAAGTAACAGGTTTCAGGGCACGATCTCAACAAACTCCCACTTGCACTCACAACTACTTAGCATTACGACCAAAAACAAAAACGTCCAAGCGACTTACTAAAAACCTTAGCTAGTAAGGTTTCGTAAAGGGATCTTCTAGATCATTGACTAAATCGATCTATAGTACTCTCAACATCTTCATGTTGTACTATGTCCCTGAACAAAAGAAGTCACAAGACACAACTGGATTTTGACTTTCTCAAATTCTAAATCTATCATAATGAAGGACAACTAATTCAAACTTCGTCCAAAGCATATACACTCTAGTTATTCTAAAGCCCTTAAGAATATGCTTTATGGATGTTCATCAAATTGAACATAGTTTGAACCGATATCTGTTAAACAACCTTAATGGTATAACTGATATTTGGTACCTAGTATTGCATACATAAGGCTACCCATAGGCAAAATATATGATATTCTTGTCATGCAACCTCTCTCACGTTACGTCTTAAGTAGGGGTGTAATCGGTCGGTTACGGTCGGTTTCTTACTAAAAATCCTCACCGAACCTAAGCTATTTGGTGTACCAAGGTTCACACCGAATCGACCAGCTATCACTAGTGTATCACGGCCATCGATAGATCAATACCATTCGATTTTTGGTGGGTGTCTGTCGGAAATGGGAGAATTAAATTTAAACCATAAATTACACATTAAAAGGCCACCAAAACTAAACATTTTAAGAAAAAAAATCATGTTTTGATTGGAAAGAGGAATCTGAAAAAGAAAACTAGACTCATCTTTTGTCTCTTTGTTCAATCTGAGAGAGTCCGAGAGATGCCAACAGTTCTTGATCATTGTTGGTGACGATCTAACCTCTTCAACTGGGTTATCAAGCTTTTAGATTCTCTCTAACACTCCCTTTCTCTCTCTACAATGTACCCAATGAATAGGAGTGATATACCCAATACACTTTCGGCCAAAATTTGTAGACATTTCCCCCTTATGGCCAAATCTGGCAAGTAGATATGCTAACCATCCTAAAATTTACAAATAGAGAGAGAGAGAGAGAGAGAGAGAGAGATGGAGAGTGAGAAAGAGGTATATGATGATTTAGAAACAGAGATAAGTTGAGTGAGAGTGAGAGAGAGATTGTAAAAAATTCTAACCTTCACTGTTCCTCAAACAGAGAGAGTAAGGCATGGTGGTGGTGCCGTCGGTGATGTTGTGTCAGTAGTGAGGTGGTGAGGTGGTTGTCATTGCACTTCTCCCTTTGGGTTTCTTGCAGTGAGTGGAGACTAGGGTTTTCTCAAAATGTGGGAGGCTAGGTTTTCAAAGTTATACCTCAATATTTAATTCATATGTTATATCTATATATATATATGTATATATATAAGCGATCGATGTTCGGTCAGTTACGAAAATAAAACTCTCAAAACTGCTGGCCGAACTGAAATTCCAATTTTGAGAAGCAGGAAACCGCAAGCCGACCAGTTGGAATGAACACCGATCAAAAGCTGAATAATCGGTCGGCTTCGGTCGGTCGGGGCGGTTTTACGGAAAAAGCTTACACCCCAAGTCTTAAGACATTGATCCTGAGAAAATATTAGGCCAAGTCCAAAGGGTAAGAATCCTTTCTAAATAAATTCCTATGTCAGAACTAGTTAGTAACTTACCAATTAGAAGATTGAAATAATCTCATTGTTTTAACCTTCTGAATCTCAAATGAGTATGATTCATAAAATATAGCTCGCCTCTCCAAGATTGTACAATATAACCTCAACTATTGACAATACTGCTTCATCATTCTCAATGATAAAGATATCATGAATATTCTACCCTTTAAATGGAATGATAATTCATAAATGAACGACACAGAATATTCTATTCATAGAAGCGGTATTTACTTCTATCTACGAAATCTCATAATATAGATTCGTAGTAATGATAAGAGGATTCTCACAGAATCAATCATAACTATAATAGCCATGCTTTACCTTCCATTTTTGTTCTCTTAAATCCCATTCAAATACTTATACATCCTATATGCAAAAGGATTAACAAACATATGGACCTGATAAGAGCACAACTTCTCCAATCTTCAACATCCATGGTTCAATACTCCGAATATGCATCGGACTTTGCCTATTCGTAATTAGAGAAATTAGATCCTTATGAATCTGTTAGCATTACTGACAATTCTCCCACTATGATGAGGTACCGGTGTAAGAATTGATACAGCGTAATCAACTCTAGTTTGAATAATTCATATATTGCTACGAGAGATTAATGACTTTACTCCTCCTTTCTCAAGAATTATATTTCCTTCTAGGTATCCTACAAAAGTATTAGACTTCCAATCTTGACTCCAAAATAGTCATCTTTTCCTTGTGCACAAGTGCCACACAATGTTATCCAAAGTTACCATTAGAAAGGACTTGCATTCATTCCACAACTTTGAAGAAGTCTATAGGAAACATTTTATTTGAATAAGATTTAGTATGTACATAGTAGTTTCTAAAAAGAAAACCCAAAATAGCAGTAACTTTAAATAACTCATTTCATGACTCCAGTCATATCTAAAAGAAAACAAATTTCTTCTTATAGATACCCCATTTTGCCCCACCAAGAAGAAAAGGACTGACAATCATAGGAGGTCCACTGGGCACGAGAATCGAGAAAAAGAGCTTCAGAGTCCAATCAAGAGCCCCAAAGGTCAAATAGGCTTCGTAAAGCAATGTCGATGTGAACATACTGCATTCTGAACCTCCTAGAATTAAATGATGATTCAAGTCGAAAGCCAACGTATCGGAGTCCGAGAGGACCAAAGATCACATTAAAGTCATTTCAAAGACCAGAATCATCCGATTCTAATAATCAGTGATGTTTTCAACCAAAATCGAAGTTTGGCACATAATTCAAGACCAAAATCAAGTCCGGGATGACTGAAGGTCAAATTCAATTATGTCAGGTAAAAATAGGCATAAATGCGGACCTACAACTTTCAAATCATCGAATTACGACAACTGACAGAGAATAAGGTTTTGATCGAAGTTTAGCACACCGAAATCAAAGAAAAATGATGCAATCGTAAATTCGAAAGAGCTGAAAGTCTGACTGGACACGATTTACTAAAATACAAAAAAAAATTAGAGATTTTGAGACTTGAATTAGTCTAATCGGACAACCAGAGAAGAAACGATGTCTGATCAAAGTTTTAACAGCCGAACTAGCCAAGACAGTGGCATACAAGTCATTATTTGAGCTAAAAATTGATGATCCAACCATGCGAATCTAAAGAAGGCATCGATACGAGTATGAATCTTTTTGAATAAAAGAGATCAGACAATCAATTTGAGAGTTATTGTCAACCAAAGATCACGATAGGACGTACAGTCAAGATTGGGGGTTGCACCAACCGATTCGCGCGTCGCGAATCACCCAACCATGACCCATGGATGGTTGGCTATAAATGCACCACATTCCTTCTCAATCCCATGCACAAAATGGAGCCCCATTCTATCAAAATTTCTTCCCAAATCAAGGGATTGTTTGGTGAAAAGAAAAACCTTCACTCAAACTTGTTTGGTTCTTTTCTTCAACCTCATCTCCTTTAAAACTCCAAAAAACCCTATCATACCACCACTATTGGCCTTCCTCATCACAAACCCATCAACCCCACTAATTTATCTAGATCCTTGCATAAGCACAGCCCATAGAAAATCCCTAGAACCTTTCAAAAAATAGCAAAAAACCAATCATGCCCTAAACCCCCTTCGCAGTTTCAAAAAAAAAACAAATACTACCACCACCATCACCACTGCCTCCACCACCGAGACCCCACCACCACTAGTCCATTACCTAAACCCCTTCCAATTATAGCCCCAAAAAAGCCCTAGAGGACCCACAACAAAAGTTAACCAAACATACCCCTAAAGTCCCTAAACATGCCAATCCACCCAACATGCCAATCCATACTTACCACTCATTGACCCTGAAGGTCAAAAGCATCTAGAACCTATTATCATTCCTTCTCATCAAATGATCAAGAAGAACAAGTAGTTGTCTCATATGGTCTAGTCCAGTGGTCCAATTCCCTTCCTAAAGATGCCACTTGGGAAGATTACCATTTCCTCAAGAATTAATTTTCCTCCTTTGATCCTTAAGGACAAGGATCCTTTCAAAGGGAATGTATTGTCATGACCTCCAGTGAGAATCGAAGAAGATGAAGTAGTCAACAAGTCCAACTAGACATTTGGAATTCAAGTATATTTTTCTTTTTCTGTACAATGTCTCAATTGTAAGTCGATTAGTAAAAAAGTTGTATTTCTGTTAGGAGTCACAATCAACTGCTAAGTCAGCTTATTTGTTAGGCTTGCCAATCTCTGATTGGTGGATGAGAGAGAGAGACATATAGAAAGAGAAACAGAGAGGGTATATATCAGTAGTCCCTGTAATGAAAATGTCAAGCCCCGTAGTAGAAAAAATAGAGAAAATAAATTCCTTTCTGGACCCATAGGCCATGAAAGTTAAAAGTCACCACATTGTCCATGAATAAAATCTAATCATCGGAGTAATGATTCAAACCACACATTGGAATATCTAAGTTCAACATACAAAATCAGAGTTTAATACTAAACTATTACAAACCTTAATTACCTGTGGAAACTTAATTAAAGTATTATGGCAACATACGCCAATTTTTAAACTTATTACAGAGTCTCTAAAAACATAAACATAAACTATCAATAGCGAAGTTCCAGGTCTTCAGCTCGCGTAGTAGTCATCTCCGGCAAAGCCTCCGTCATAGTAGGCTTCTTCTTCATATCCCATTGCCATATGTTCTTCTCCTGCATATACATACCCCCTGGCCAGCTGGGCGTAGAATATCCAATAGCATAAAATGCCTTCAGTTACGAAAGCTGAGTGAATGTAAATACTAATAGAGTATCTATAGATATGCAGTATATAAAGCAACAACAATCTTAATGATCATCTTGCCATTCACATTCATGAATGCACCCACTCCATGTATAACAACGAACATCGTCCCAACCAATCATAAGTATGATATGGACTCTTGGGTGTGGACTTAGCTGCATATCTCAAATTACTCAAATTATCCTTGTTTTAACCTGGCACATAGCCTAATACACTATAACTTATCAACCTGACATGAAGTCCCAACTATCCGGCCAAAACACGTCAATCCATTCTGGCTAACCCACCCTATACATTTCTCTTCCACGATTGTATCCTTCATAGTCTCGGTCATGGACTAAAGTGACATATCCCTTAGCCTCTATCAAACTTCCCATCCCGATTATGAACTAAGGCGATTCCTTTAGCCTCTATCAGACTAGGTTCATGCTTTATCCCTCTTAACCTCAGTCATAGAATAAAGTGACATATCCCTTAGCCTCTATCGGACTTCCCGTCCCGGTCATGGACTAAGGTAATATTCCTTTAGCCTCTATCAGACTAAGATGATAGCATCTCGGCATAACCCTCAGTCTTGGTCTTGGACTAATGTGACCATATCCCTTAGCCTCTGTCGGATATCTCACGTCTCGGTCTTGGACTAAGGTGACCTTCTGTTAGCCTCTATCGGACAAGGGTGCTAGCCACATTACAGTTCCCACTATATGTATCCCTTAGTCTCTATCAGACCTCCCATCTCGTTCATGGACTAAGGCGATACCACCAGTATATCCCTTAGCCTCGGTCATGGACTAAAATGAGATATCCATTAGCCTCTATCAAAATTTCCCCTATCTTGGTCTTGGACTAAGGTGATATTTCATTAGCCTCTATCGTACTAAGGTGATATAGGTACTCCACAAAACCATATCTGTTTACCATAAAGCCTGACACGCAGTCCTAGCTTTTTCAACACATAACTGGACTCCCACACATTTGACTATCTTAACTCATTAATATCTCGCACCCGATATTGTACGATCTTCGCGATCGCCCACAATACATGACAGCTTTATAATTTGATCCACAGTATTATATCATCATTATTCCATGATTCCACTGTTTAATGCATTAAGCCCATTATTCACTGTGTGTATTATTCTGATACAACATCCGACTATCAACGCATAATATAAAACAACTTAACAGTTCACAATGTATAAATAACTAGAACATTTAACATTCTGCCATATTCAATCGATTGAAGTTCACTCAATTAATTGAAGTTAAGTTCGATCGATTGAAATGGTTGACCCTTTTTCAATCGATTGAAACCATTTTGATATATTGAAAGGTCATGTTCTCAATCGATTAAAACTAGTTCAATCGCTTGAGAATACAGCTTCTTCCCATAATTGAACTGGACCTCCAATGTACGTTCAGGGTCCGTTCATTCTTGCCAAAACATATATACGAACATATCTACACTACAGAGTGAGTATAGGCACTCACCATCAAGGTCGGTGTCGCTGGCGAGCTCGGGGTGGCTACAAGTGTGCTCAAGGTATTCTCTCTCTCTTTCTTTCTCTGTCTCTCCCTCTTCTGCTCTCCTAGCCTTCTTCTTCTTTTAGCCTAAGAGTGTATGAGGGAATGTTTGTGTATATATATACAGGTGTGTATATATAATATATGGGTGTGTGTATATATGCATTGTATATCTCTCTAACTTTCTCCAATAGTTCAACAACCCACGTGTGTGTGTATAGGTTACATATATATAGAGGAGGAGAGTGAATGAAATCCATGGAAATGAACTTGACATTCAAGTTCAGTCACTTTCGATCGATTGAAGTGGGGTCGATTAATTGAAAGTGAGTCCATGTATGGATTCATGACGGTAGCTTTTCAATCGATTGAGAAAGATCCGATCGATTGAAAAGGCACAAGTTTAATCAATTGAAAGAAAATTTTCTTAATCGATTGAGAAGGCTTCAATCGATTGAAGAGGGTGTTATATGAAATGAAAAGACAAGCATACTGAATCTGATTTATATCAAAAGTAATATAAAAGTACAACAAAAATTATGAGTATTATAGAAAAAACATTCTAGAATTTTATCCTTATTTAAGATAATTATCTCATGTCTTGTTGGTCCATAATAGAAGTGAATGTGATGTGAATATATGCCTGGTTTCAACTTCTTTGCCTTTTATGGTTTTTCGTAATAAAATTTCAATTGATGTGTTCATTTTGTTTGTTTCTACCTTGAGTTGCAGCCCCTATGGACCATGAAAAGATTATGTACTTGAAGGTAATTGATGGTTTGCTTTTGTTTTTCTAAGCCTATGATTTTATTACCAAGCAAACAGACCATTGTTAGGAGTTGGGACATTCTTATCCTTGAGAGGCTCTAGGTTTGTTTTATGGCAATGAGCAAGTTTCTTAGGTTAGGTAAGGTGCCAGTTGTTGCAACATATTATATGTAGGGGTGATATCGATTCGGTTCGGTCGACTGTGAGCGCACCTAGTGGACCAAACTGATGATTCGATTTTTCAATATGGTAAAACTGAAACAGACTGAACTAGGTAACCGAACTGAACCAAACCGAACCAGACCAATCAGTTCGGTTTCGATTTGGTAGGGTCTTTTGTTGAGCTACAGATTTTCGGTTTGATCAAGATAATCTATTATAGATCTATAATACTTTAAGATAATCTTTTCTAGATCTGTGCAATAAATAATCTAGATCTATAAAACCCTCATTCACGATAGGGGTGTAATTCAAGATATGTACCCACTATTACAAATAATCTAGATCTACAAAACTCATATTCAAGAGATTGTTGACATTAAAGTTAAATTTAAAGTTTAAAAGAAGAGATCAAATGTTAAAGAAATTAACTGACACGGAATTAATTTGTGTGCTCTTGTGTACTATACCCAAGTGTAGGTAGCGTACAAGTAGTACTGGATAGGTCCAGGTCAATCCCACAGAGAAGGTTTTAAACTTCCTACTTAGATTAAACTCAAAAAGAAAATAAAAATTTGATATTTAAAGAAAGGTGTAGAACACAAAGTTCCACAATTAACAACTATTAAAATTAAAGCAACCAAATTAAACTAGTGATTAACTAATTAAGTAAATAAATATTTTAATTCGGTTTGTCTTTGTAAAAGGGAAAGCGCTGGGATCACACGAATTCACAGTGACCTAACCATCTACCATGCAGTTTCATTAAGCTCTATGGAGTATGTCCCTCTATAGTATTCCATATTTTCTAAAGATAAAGATTCAATAGTCTAGTCCTTTCATGGTCGGGACTATATCATTACAGTTGACTTAAAAATACGTGAAGGCAGTATAAAACAACAGTCAAGACTCGCACTCTAAATGATGTGAGCATTCAAAGTGGTTTGCAAAAGTTGAAGAAAAATGCTTAAGGCTTCAAGTTAAGAAACTGTTTTGACAAACTGAGCATATGGGGACAGTTTGATAACAAATCTCAGAAACAGAAAGTCTAGGAATACTGCAAAGGACCATCTCAAGAATCTAAAGGTTCGATCAATCGATGCGCTCTTGATCGATTGAACATCATCAACTCTCAATCGATCGAAATGACTTCGATTGCTTGACTATATCTCTGTTTCGATCGATCGAACTAACTTCGAACGAATCGATCGCAGGTTTTATACTGCTGCATGACAGAGGCTGGAGATCACTATTTCATTGTGATCTCCCAACTCTAGGACTACTCAAACATAGTCTGGGTGTCAAATATTTGCTTTTAACGTGAAAATTCATTAAGGTCTTGTTTGGTTGTGATTTAAACATGCAAACTACAAAAACTATGGATTAATTCTAAACTAACAAGCAATACTACGATTATTACTGCTTATACTATGCAAAACTACTAACAAAATGTAAACAATCAATAAAACAAAACCTGAATGAAAGGAACACTTGTAATAAAACTTTAATCACCAAGCAATCAATGTAGAATCCAAGATTAACCTACAAAAACAAGCAAACTCTATGTCTCTCTCTATGTAAACTGTGAAAACCAAACGTTGGGCGTCCTTAAGGACATACTCATAACTAGTATATATAGAAAATCCTAAGGCTAGGGTTACACAAAACGTTCCTTCTGCGTGCACATAAAATCTGATTAAAGGCATTTTCGATCGATCGAACTTCACTCGATCGCTTGAACCTTGAATTACTCGAGTGCTTGAACTGGCTTCGATCGATCGAAACCTCGATCGCTTGAGGGTTCTTCGATCGCTCGAACTCCACTTTTCATCTTGAATTGCCTTAATCATATTCAAGCTTTCTTTTTTATCCTGTTATTCATTCCTGATCACAACACAGCAGCATATCTGCACAAAACAACAGCTAAAACAACACAACTTATCGTAGATTTGCCACATTGTCTATAAACTAGCATTATCGCACAAATTGCAGATATAACAGGGAATTGTAAACTATATCAATCTATTTCCTTATTTTAGCACGGCTATATTTACAAATACCCCTACTTGTCACAATACCCAACTAGCTTATTACTAGTCCCTAGTGATAAAGCGATAATAAAAACAAACTAAATTACTACTACAATGACTAAAAGAAAACAAAATAAACTAAGACAAACTAACCTAATAGAAAGAGATACTTCCTAACTCACTTTCACAGGAATTGCGATTGTAATTAGCGAATGCAATAAGCCGTTAAACCCCTAGGTTCCTCATAGTGGACGAGTGTTGTCTTGTGAGGGTTTACAGTGAATATACCCACAAAATTCTCCACTTAATTTCAAAAAGATATAGAAAAACTTTTAAACACTCCCTCTTATTCAATTGCTAATTTAGCTCTACGAAGACATATCAATCTTAAACAAACCATGAAAGAAATTCACATGCTCCTCATGCCACCAAGATAGATATAACATATGTATCACATCCATGCATCTGTATATGTGTGGAGTTAACAGCCATGCTTCAAACTTTATTTAGAGTTATTTAGACTATTATACCTTTAGAACTCGTAGTTTCAACTCAAATCTCACATTAGTTTACACTAAAAAAGAACGTCTCTTGGAAACTTGCTTAATAATGATTGCACATGTTTGAAAGCTTTAGTAAGAGTGATATTCTGGTTACTAATGCTTTTATACTTAACTCTATGAAAAACGAACATTTAGAGTGTATAGTCTCAAGAATAGAATACTACTTACTAGAGGAGCGAAATACCGTGGATAACCCAATTTATACATTCATGTTCAAACTAATTTGTTAAGAATCATTAAGACTTTAAATTCTTGGTTTTTATATGGTAGCTGAAGATGATGAGAGAGAATGTGTGTATTAGTATGTGATGAAGTCTATCTCCTCATTTTATTCTTGTCACATCTCCAACTAGCTTCCTCTCTTTACATATGCTTCTTTTCTTTTTTCTTTCTTTTTTTTAATACACACTCCCTTTTCACATTCAAACGTTTCTTTTCTTCTCTATTTCATTTTTTTATCTCCCACAGCTACTCTCCTCCAATCACATACTTTGACAAATTTATTCATATTAAAGGTCTATTGGGGTCAAGGTATAAGGTTAGGAGTTTATATTCTTGTAATAGACTTGGAAATATTTAATCGGTGTGGGGTTAGAAACGGAACAGCTTCTTGGATATGTATAGCTTAGGTAATGGGTAGAAATGGCTTAAATCATTTCCTTAATTCCTTTTTTAGCATTTCAGTGTTCATTGAGTTTAGTTGGTAGATCCTGAACGTTCTCCTCTAGTAAATAGCCAAAATGAAGAATTGATTGAGATTATTTCAACGAACTTTTATAAGCGTAATCAAGAAAAATAGTTCGAATTTATGTGACAATTCCCTCAGAAATGAAGATTAGATCGAAAGCTCACTAAGGGTAACTAGTTTCCACTTTTCATTCTTTTAGGAAAAAAGTCATATTATTCATCTTTAGGTTTTCTGCATAGCTATCAATTAGTGAATATGGATGTTGGATACATGAAAGCTTAACATATGCAATCATCCTAGTGATACAAAAAAACGCATGAACCTAATTCATAAAAGGATGAGACAAATATAAATGTGTCATTGCTTCATAAACAACCAATCAGGAGTGAGAGCTCAAAGTTATTCTATCATTTAAGTTCAAATTTTCTAATTTTAATTGAGCATTGTATGATATTTGCAATGAAATTATCTAGAGTGCTAAGTGTGAACATGTACAAGTGAATATCTATCAACATCCCACCCCCAACTGAAAATAACAATGTCCTCAGAAGTTGATTTTCAAATGCAAATAGATGCATATCACCTGATAGAAGCAAAGCCGTAATAGCAATCATAGCAACCTGTAATTAAACTTTACAATCTCCAACCAACCAAGATCAAAAGAAAGAATATAAAAGACCAAACAGGATCCATACATAATAACAAAGCCAATCAATGGACATAAAGTACTAATAAGACAGAACAGTGATCACAATGTCCAACTATCCAACAAAAGGTGCCAAGAGAGAGGAAAGAGCAAAAAATAAAGAAAATAAATACAACAAAACTCTCATACTCTCAACTAACCAGAAACTACTAATCATCAGCTATATCAGACAGAATCTCTATCGGCACATCCAGATCATCAGCACCTCCACCCTCAGCAACAGAAAGAGCCATCGCCGGGTCACTCGTAGTCGGATTCGAAGGAATAGTCGTAGAAGAAACTGGTACAACTGGTGGTGGTGGAGGTGGTATCTCGGAGAGATTCGGCAGTGCCGTGGATGTGGATGGAGTAGAAGGATCAACAAAAGTTTTTGGACTGGTAGATGATGACGGATCAGAGAGAGGTGGTACAGATGGGGGATGGGTACAAGTATGGAAAGACTAGGGGGCCCCCAACTGGTCCAAGAAAGAAGTGAGCAGTGTAGTGAGAAAATCGACCTTGCCCTCGAGTCGCATCCGTGCCTCCCTGTCCTCAATAAACAATGTGTGGAGAGTCTGAAGAGACACAGATGACGGCTCTCCCTAGGCCAGAGCCTGAGATCTCTATCTCAACTCGAACTGCTGTGTAGCAGTAGTATCCTACTCCTCAGCCTCGGTAGGCATCCCAGAAGCAACTCCCTCAGTGTCTGTCCCTCCTTTCCTCTTCTTCTTCGCCTTCACTTTTTCTTTGCCTTTCCCTTTTTGCTTTCTCTTCTAGGCTTCTGAACGATGGGCCACTCTCTCCCCAAATCTACTAGATGAAGCCTGAAAAGCATCGGCAAGGAGTGGGAGTAAACCAGACTGAGCCACCATACTATGAATGGCCCACCCACCTTTCAGATGTTTCTTTGTAAAAACATAGTGCGTGGGCTGCACCAGAAACTCAATATATAAACGTGGGAGGCAGACCCTTTTTCCCATCTCAACATAATATAGAACCCAGACATACCAAGGTGCCATCTTCTTGTGACAGGAAGTCGTGAAGATGCAATTACAGAGCACAAAGTGGAACATATGGTAGGCGTCGGTCAAGTACTGATCCTTGATAAGCGACGATCCATTCTAGAACTGTATGACCCCGCTTGTAATCTCCCACACTATAGTGGCATACGGGGTCTCAGGAGCTCCCACCCTCTGCAGACAGTCACACTCAAGCTCCTCGGGAACTCCTAGTGCTATTGCTAATGTGGTAGAACTGAAGCTGGCCTCTAGTCTGCAAAAGAATGAGCAATAAGTGAACGGGCCTCTCACCCAAGAGAAATTAACCCTCTTGGGTTGGGTCAACATTTGGTACCACTACAGCATCGTTTGGCTCTGCGCCAAGAACTAGGGTGCTGAAAGCCAAACCGTCTCTAGAGGTCTCTACAACATAACCTTGCGGTGGCTAAAGAAACTCGTGTACAAGGACTGGTCAAAAATATTCCAGAACCCATGATCGGGTACCGGGTCTGGAATGGTTAAGTCAAAGGGCTTCTCCCTATGGTACCCAGTTATGGAGTTCATGGCGACGATCCTGAAATTGAAAATGAAAAGAGAGAACAACCTAAAATAGGAAAATAGAACAAAAGAAAGAATATGTCACTGCATAGATTCGATCGATCGAACCTTTCTCGACCGATTGAATAAGGCCAGGCTCAATCGCTTGAGACCAGCTCGATCAATCGAGCACAGAAGAAACGCAAAGACAACAGAAAAACACAGAAATGAAAAAATTAACAAAAACCCTATGACTAAGATGACTATTATTTGGACTTAGGACCAATGGGGGGCACCCCCCCTCGTTCAGCAAAATGAAATGAGGAGGGCCATGAGGACCTTACCCCGGTAAGCACATAGTGGAGAGGGAGAGATGATGATGATGATGATTTGGGGGGTGACCAAGGTCTCCAATTGATATGTGGGAGCATGGGAGAATCAAATCGCCGAAGCTCTCACTCTCTCTGTTTTCAATCACTTGAGAGTGAAGGAGAGGAAGAGACTAAAGAAGTGTATACTAGATGCCTCATTTAAATATAAGTCTCGATCGATTGAGAAAGTTTGATCTATCGAAAGTACAATCAATTGAGACGTTTTCAAGCACTTACGAGTTTTAGACCTTCGATCGATCGAGAATGGTTCGATCGATCGAACATGAAATTACAATGACTCTTTGAATTAGTGTACCTAAGTACCCCCAACTAACAAAAACTGTCCTGGACATACAGAAATACCATAAAAGCAGTACCATACAGAACATGAAAGCCAGAAATGATTATCATAGTGATATAAAATTGTAAATTTTATAAATACAAATTTTTAATAGCATCCTTTTGCAAAATTATTTTCCCCAACTTGGTACTTAAGACCTTATTACAAAAACTAGAATTAAACTAAAAATAATAAAGTTTTGTCTAAGATTACACTTCAATTGCTAAAGGGTGGACAAATGAACTAATACAACTGAAGTGAACCACTACTCTTCGAACACGAAAACTTCCTCTTCCATACTTGCTTCATATTCCACCAA
This sequence comes from Hydrangea macrophylla, assembly GCA_033977485.1. Classification (NCBI taxonomy): domain Eukaryota; kingdom Viridiplantae; phylum Streptophyta; class Magnoliopsida; order Cornales; family Hydrangeaceae; genus Hydrangea; species Hydrangea macrophylla. The sequence continues at coordinate 41,873,358 of CM066990.1, forward strand.
ATCATCAAACATGTGGTCCAAACTCGACAATTCATGATTCTATAAGGACCTGAATGCGTCAGAATATCATCAAAAGCGTCTAAAACATCCAAAGAATTGAAAGTGCAAGCAAGAGGTGTTCTTGTGAGCCAGACGGCATCATAGATAAAGGAGTGTAACTCCTCAGGTGTTCTTTCTCTTGTGGTAAAGTACCAAGGGACCCTATGGGAGGTCCATAAAATAGTAAGTATGGAAGGAACACTAGTAGAACGTTGTGGTTCATAGTGATAACCTGGACATGGAAAAACAGAAGAAAGAAAATTATATATATATTAGGGAAATAAGATAAGGAAAACAAGAACTCAAAACAAATGGAACAAAAGTGAGAAAAATAAAATAAAGGAGAATATGACATTGTCCTAACCTCACTATTGGCATGAATGCCCAGCGTGCACTAGCTGGTAAAGGGCATTGAAGCCTGAACATGTAGCTAAGGTGCACATAGAGGTATGGGACCAGCTCGAGAAGGAGAAAGTCATCGACAAATGTGCAAACAGCGTTGTGGCATTCAGGCACAACATCTTGTAAGTCATCCTCTTCCCAAGGTTCCTACATCGAGTCATTCTCCCACTACTCTAGGAGTGCATCGTCAACCTCACCAACAAAGTAACCCTCTATTTCTCCTTCTTCTTCAGGAATTTCCATATTTTCAAAAGGATTAATGTCGAGGAGAGATGGAGGGTACGGGATTTATCGATGAGAGATGTCGATGAAAACAATCGCATCTGGCCCTTCATATGGTGAAAGGTAGAATGCCACCTCCTCAGCTATCCATGGGGGTTTTTGATATTCAGAGTTGGCCCAAGAGCCTATTGAATGGACATCATCATCTTTCATTTTGGAACCTGCAGGGGAGAGATTGTATGGAATAGCTAATTAGAACAACGTCACATTCAAGAAGAAGAAATAAAGCAAAAATAGCAAAAAAAATAATAAATAAATAAACAAAATGCAAGAAACGAAAAGTTTACAACAACATGTTGTGACTCTTTTTGGTATTTTAGGTGGAAGAATAGTTGGGCTCATCCAGTTTGATATGCTCAGCTTCGGTTTGGAAGTTTTCCAAGAACGACTTTAACCTTTGGCCATTGACCTTGAAACTTTCATCGTTCTTGGGATTTATGAGTTCAACGGCACCATGTGGAAAAATGGATTTAACAATAAACGGACCTGTCCACCAGGATTAGAGCTTACCTAGGAAAAGGTAAAGGTGAGAGTCATACAGCAAGACTTTTTGCCCCGGCTCAAATATTTTACGAAAAATCGTTCAATCATGGAGAGCCTTCATCCTTATGCAACTTAGCAGAGTCATACGCATCTCTACGGATTTCCCCTAGCTCTGCGAGTTGGAGTTTACGTAGCTGTCCTCCCTCTTTAATATCAAAGTTCAATGAGTGTGTCACCCAATATGCTTTATGTTCAATCTCAACAGGGAGGTAGCATGCCTTTCCGTACACTAGCCTGTATGGGGACATTCCTAGGTTTGTTTTGTACACGGTACAGTATGCCCATAGAGCATCGGTCATCTTGTATGCCCAGTCTTTCTTGTTGGAGCTAACCATTTTTTTTAGAATATGTTTTATTTCTTGGTTAGCCAACTCTGTATGCCCGTTAGTCTGCAGGTGGTAAGCTAGTGCGATCTTATGATTAACCTCGTATTTCTTGAGGAGTGACTCCAAAGGCCTATTGCAGAAGTGCTTACCTTGGTCACTTATTAACACCCTCGGGATTTCGAAACATGACAGAATATGTTCCTTTAGAAAGGACATTACTGTTTTGTGGTCATTACGTCTCGTCGATATCGCTTCTACCCATTTTGAGACATACTCCACAGCTAGGAGTATGTATTCGCAGTTGTTCGATTTTGGAAACGGGCCCATGAAATCTATGCTCGAACAATCAAATATTTTAATTGTGATAATAGGGGTTAAGGGCATAGCGTTCCTTTTTTAAATTGTACCAAGCTTTTGACAGCGTTGGCACGATTTGCAAAATGAATAGGCATCTTTGAATATGGTGGGCCAATAAAAACTGCTGTGTAAGACTTTTTGTGTGGTCTTTTACGAAGCAAAGTGGCCACCATAAGCCTCAGAATGACACGATGCTAGGATTATAGTTATATCCTTATTCGGAATGCAACGTCTGATGATCTGATCAGTACAATATTTAAAAAGGTATGGGTCATCAAAGAAGAAGTGACGTGCGAATGAGAGGAATCATTTCTTATGTTGATTTGACCAATGCCCGGGGGTTTCTCCCATGACTAGATAATTTACTATATCCGCATAGCAAGACAAACTAGAAACAGTCATCAGTTGCTCATCTGGGAATTCATCCTTGATCGATAGCGGTTTAGTATTGTTAACAAACGTTAACCAAGACAAATGGTCCGTGATCGCATTCTCTACTCCTTTCTTATCCTTGATTGTGAGATCAAACTCTTGGAGTAGGAGTATCCAACGGATGAGCCTTTGTTTTCGTCTTTCTTGGATAGCAAATATTTGAGGGCCGAGTGGTCTGTAAAATAGACAATTAGGGACCCTATCAGATACGACCTGAATTTATCCAAGGCGAATACTATAGCCAGTAGCTCTTTTTTAATAGTTATATAATTCAATTGAGCTTCATTCAGCGTTCGACTGGCATAATAGATAACGTATGGCTTTTTGTCCTTCCTCTGTCCTAGAACTGCGCCAATAGCGTAGTCACTAGCATCACACATTAATTCAAAAGGCAAACTCCAATCGGGTGCCTGTATTATTGGTACGGAGGTGAGGAGGTCTTTTAGTGTATCAAAAGATGTTTGGCAGCTTTCTGACCATTCAAGTGGTGTGTCTTTGACAAGCAGTTGACAAAGTGGTCGGGAGATTGCACTAAAGTTTTGGATAAATCGACGATAGAATCCCGCATGTCCCAAGAACGAACGGATGTCTCTGACTGTACGGGGGACAGGTAGATTCAAAATTATGTCAATTTTTGCTCTATGCACTTGGATACCTTTATTAGAGATTATATGGCCGAGGACTATTCCCTTGGTCACCATAAAGTGACACTTTTCTTAGTTTAAAACCAGGTGTTTGTCCTCACATCGTGCTAATACCTGTTCAAGGTTTTCTAAGCAATTATCAAAACTATAGCCAAACACAGATAAATCATTCATAAACACTTCCAAAATTTGTTCGACCACGTCACTGAAAATACTGAGCATGCACCGCTGGAAGGTAGCAGGTGCATTACACAGGCCAAATGGCATTCGTCGATTGGCAAAAGTACCGAGAAGACATGTAAAAGTCGTTTTCTCCAGCGATTTCGATCTGGTTATATCCATTGTATCTGTCTAAAACATAGTATTATTTGTGACCCGCCACTCATTATAACATTTGGTCCATGAACGGTAAAGGAAATTGGTCTTTCTGGGTCACAGTGTTTAACTTTCTGTAATCGATACACATCCTCCATCCAATAGGGACGCATGTCGGTACCAACTCTCCATTTTTATTGGGAATAATCATTATACCCACTTTTATAGGGATTACTTGGGTCGGACTGACCCACGGACTGTCAGAGATTGGATATATTATCCCAATGTCAATTAATTTTAAAACTTCTTTCTTAACTACTTCTTGCATGTTGGGATTTAAACGCCTCTGTATTTGTCGTGATGGTTTAGCATCTTCTTCCAGATAGATTTTTTGGGTGCAAATGGATGGACTTATGCCTTTGTCAGCAATCGTCCATCCCAATGCTCCCTTATGTTGTTTCAGCATTCGAACTAGTTTACCCTCTTATTCGGAGTTTAAGGTGGATGAAATTATAACTGGGTGTGTTTTCTCAGTTCCTAGAAAAGCATATTTGAGATCCTTAGGAAGCTCTTTCAATTCCAAATTAGGAAACTGGAAACTCGAGGGCATAACTAATTTTGTTTTTAGAGGCGAAGGTTCATATGGTGTAATCCACATGCATTCAGCTCTATCCTCCTCTTTTGTTTCCATCATGAGGCACATTTGATTTAGGTCGGCATCTAGTGGATTAGAATTGTTAGGTCGATAGACAATATCAAATTGTGACACAACTACCTCCAAAGGATCTTTGTAATCGACAACATCGGTCTCATCTTCAATGACCGTTTCGATGTAATTTACTTCTTCTTCGTCCTCATATTCTTATTCTTCAGGTCGAGGATTTGAAAAGATTTTTATATTTTAAGTCATATTCCTGAATATGATGGTCATTATACCACTTCTTATTTTATAGTGGCATCGATTGTGCTGAGGAATAGACGTCCGAAAATCACCAGAATTTGTGCACATTGATTGGACACAAGTTCAGTGTCTAAGATTACAAAATCAACCGAGAAGACAAACGAGTCTATTTGAACAAGGACGTCTTCCAGTATTTCACCAACCTATCTGCCAGTTGTAGTGCAACTTGAGTAGGTTTAAGTTCACCTAACCCTAGTTGTTTATAGACAGAGTATGGCAGCAGGTTTATGCTTGCTCCTAGATTGAGGAGTGCGTTGTCTATTCTTTGATTCCCAATTTGACATGAGACAGTGGGAGTACCGAGGTCATTGAGTTTAGGAGGCAGTTCATTTTGGATGACTGTGCTTGCTTGGCAAGCAACATATACGTGTTTCTTCACACTCTGTCGCCTCTTGACTGTGCATAAATCTTTAAGATATTTAGCATAGGTCAGAATTGATTTGTGTGCGCTTGTGTGCTATACTCAAGTGTAGGTAGACGTGCAAGTAGTACTGGATAGGTCCAGGTCAATCCCACAGAGAAGGTTTTAAACTAGCTACTTAGATTAAACTTAAAAAGAAAATAAAAATTCGATGTTTAAAGAAAGGTGTAGACACGAAGTTCCACAATTAACAACTACTAAAATTAAAGTAACCAAATTAAACTAGTGATTAACTAATTAACTAAAGCAATATTTTAATTCGGTTTGTCTTTATAAAAGGAAAAGCGTTGGGATCACACGAATTCACAGTGACCTAACCATCTACCATGCAGTTTCATTAAGCTCTAAGGAGTACGTTGCTCTACAGTATTTCATATTTTCTAAAGATAAAGATTCAATAGTCCTTTCATGGCTGAGACTATATCATCACAGTTGACTTACAATATGTGAAGGTGGTTTAAAACAATAGTCAAGACTCGCACTCTGAATGGTGTGAGCATTCAAAGTGGTTTGCAAAAGTTATTGAAGAAAAATGCCTTAAGGCTTCAAGTTAAGAAACTTTTGACAAACTGAGCATATGGGGACAGTTTGATAACAAATCTCAGAAACAGAAAGTCTAGGAATACTACAAAGGACCATCTCAAGAATCTAAAGGTTCGATCGATCGACGCGCTCTCGATCGATCAAACATCATCAACTCTCAATCGATCGAAATGTCTTCGATCGCTTGACTGTATCTCTGTTTTGATCGATCAAACTAACTTCGATCGATCGAACACAAGTTTTATATTGCTGCATTGCAGAGGCTGGAGATCACTGTTTCATCGTGATCTCCCAACTCTGGGACTACTCAGACATGGTCTGGGGTGTCACAGATTTGTTTTTAACGTGAATATTCATTAAGGTCTTGTTTGGTTGTGATTTAAACATGCAAACTACAAAAACTATGGATTAATTCTAAACTAACAAGCAACACTACGATTATTACTGCTTATACTATGCAAAACTACTAATAGAATGTAAACAATCAATAAAACGAAAACTGAATGAAAGGAACACTTGTAATAAACTGGAATCACCAAGCAATCAATGTAGAATCCAAGATTAACCTACAAAAACAAGTAAACTCTATGTCTCTCTCTGTGTAAACTGTGAAAACCAAAAGTTGGGCGTCCTTAAGGACGTATTCATAAGTAGTATATATCGAAAATCCTAAGGCTAGGGTTACACAAAACGTTCCTGATGCGTGCGCGTAAAATATGATAAAAGGCATGTTCGATCGATCGAACTTCACTCGATCGCTTGAACCTTGAATTACTCGAGCGCTTGAACTGGCTTCGATCGATCAAAACCTCGATCGCTTGAGGGTTCTTCGATCGCTCGAACTCCACTTTTCATCTTGAATTGCCTTGCTCATAATAAAGATTTCTTTTTATCCTGTTATTCATTCTTGATCACAACACAGCAGCATATCTGCACAAAGCAACAGCTAAAACAACACAACTTATCGTAGATTTGTCACATTGTCTATAAACTAGCATTATCGCACAAATTGCAGATATAACACGGAATTGTAAACTATATCAGTCTATTTCCTTATTTTAGCGCGGTTGTATTTTACAAATACCCCTGCTTGTCACTTACAGAGATTCGTGACCATTACTCCGTAAGACGGAAGATAAGGTAGCGGTGACAGGGTGGTGGAGGGTCGTGACCTTAATCAGTGGTTGTGGTGGTCGTGGCCTTAGATCTGGTGGTGGATCGACGGTGGTCAGTGGCTATGAAGGTTTCTGAGTCTTCATGGGCGACGGTAGTAGCGGCGGCGTGCTGGTGGATGAGAGGCTGAACAGAGGATAAGAAGATGAAGAAAAGATGAGAATCTGAAATGAAGAGAGGATGGAAACCTGAGAAGGCTGAGATGAAGAGATGGAGGATGAAAACCTGGTCATGGTGGATGCGCCACTGCAGACTCAAAAGACTAGAGATTATATGAGATTTAGATTTTCTTTTCTTAACAGTTAAAAGTGTTAACATGTCAATGATGTCATCCTTTTCATTTGTATATAATATATATATATAAATATTGAATGTAGTTACTAGTTAGTATATAATCAATTCGGTTCGGTGCGGTGCGGTGCGGTTCGGTTAGGGTGTAAATGACCTGAAATTGAAACCGAACCAAAAATCGAAAATATTACTTATGTAGAACTGAAACCGACTGATGACTATGTAAACCGAACCAAACTGAACTGAATCAGTCGGTTCGGTTGGCCGGTTTGATTTTTTCGGTTTTCTTTACACCCCTAATTATATGGCTCATAAGCCTCTGTATAGATAATTAAACATTTAAATTTTCTTTCATTTAAATAGAGCAGGTCTCTGTGTATGATATTTAAATTTTCTTTAATTAAACATTTAAGCTCCATGCTCCAATCTCCAAAGGTATAGATAAATACATGTATTTTTTATTTAAAGGAGTGGTCTTGAATCAAAGTATCAAATTGTCGGTAAGGATATAGTATCAGATGGTCTAGAATTGTGTTTATTCTGAATACATGTGCTTAGGATATAGTATCAAATATGACAGTTTTTTCATTTGGCTTACAACGATGGAGATACTCTATATATTATTAGAGAGTGAGAATCACTAAAGAGTGAAGGAAAATTTGTATAATACACCGTAGTGGTTTAGAAGATGTATCATTCATCTTACAGAGCTGTCATACTTTGGTACTTAAATGGTATACTATTTGTAAAATTGTGGTTTTTAAAAAAAATATAGTGATTTTCGTAGTTAAATTAGGGGGACATTGCTCAATGATATGAACACGTTGTCGTATTTCTTCTATACAAGTACAGTATATATAACAATCATAGTGATCTTCTCTGGTGAAAAAAGGACCTACACGTCCACTAGAAGCTGACATTTTGTTAATAAATAATTTTTAAAACTAATGTGGCTTTGTGACTTTCAAATTTACAATATTTTGTGATTTATTTGTAATATTTTTGGATTATAGGTTATAATATTTGAACACTAAATAGAGATATACTATATAATCATCACTTACATGTTTTATAAAAGATCCTAATTCACAAGAGTAAGATAGTACATTATCCAAATCAGTAGTCCTACGTAAAAGAGGATCAGATGTGGCAAATCACATCAGATAATTTAGAAAGAGACCTCTTTGTACCACATGCCACGTCCCTCAGATGGTAGAGGAAGGAATTTGTTAGCATCACTCGAATTGTCCACGTCATTCCTCCACGTCCCGCAACAGAACTGTGACTTTTAGTAAAAACAATAAATCAGTCAACTTTGGCTTCCAGTAATGTCGGCAAAGGAAAATGATACGTGCACAATAAAAACTCACAATTAATTGCACAATCTATTTAAAATTATTAGACTTCGTGCTGAAAAAGTTGTACATCCATTTTTTGTGTCTTTTTGTGTGTACAGTTTTTTAGCACGAAGTCCAACAATATTAAGCAGGTTGTGCAATTGGTTGTGGATTTTTGTTGTGCATCTATCATTGCCCGTCGGCAAAATCAAAGTCCTTTTCAGACCACGTTAATATGTTAATCTGGTGTAATCATTTAATCTTTATCATTCATTTACTCATTATTTTTAAATAGATCATGACATATTGTTAGTGAAGTTTTAAATTTTAAATTTGATGACCACTTATTATGATCCCCTTAAAGTAGGAAAGGTAATTCTTTGGTGACAATTTTCATACAACCTCCTAAAATATGTCTTTCTCTCTCCTGTGTCACTGTGAGGTCCAATGACATCACATGAGAGATATAGACAAATCTTTTTAGGAGGTTGTATGAAAGTTGTCACCTAAAAATTACTCAAGTAGAAAATAAGTGGATAATTTGAATTAAATAATCTCACCACATCAATATGACGTGACATAACGGCTCAATGCATAATTTGTCGCAAAGAGGTTAGTAATTAACTTCTCCACGAAGGAAAAGATATACTGCCTGTTTGGGAAAGTCTTAAATATAACAAGATTCAACCAAGTCTCAAATTCCATCTCTTTGGTGAGAAGTAATCATATATTGGTTTGACAAAAAATCAATTTTAAGAGAGTTACTAGATTGAGCACGGACTCTTATGCAAGTAAGGCTGCTCAAAATCCACCCGTCCACCCGACTCACCCGTAGCCTTTTTATTGGTTTTTAAACTATGTGGGTAGAGTCACGGGTCTTGGGGGTAGAAACCCGACAGTTTTGGGTGGAGTCACTGGTCTAGGGGAGTGAAAACCCAATTCACCCGACCCGACTCGAAACACACTTAATTTTTTTAAAAAAATATATGTAATATGCTTATATCAATATATGTATTATGTATTATCAAAGATTCTCTAAAGAGGGTCACCTCTCTTTCTTAAAGGGAGGACCTTTGTCTTGACCGTCAGATTGTGTTGAAAAACTGTGAAATGACAAAACTGCCATTAATGAAAACACAATCCGACGGCTAAAACAGAAGTCCTCTCTTTATTAAAGAAAGAGCGCCCTCTTTAGAGCCTGACTATATGTATTGTATAGTCTTTAGTATATATATATGTAATAGGCTTATATCAGTATATGTATTATGTATTATATAGTCTTTATATATATATATATACATGTTATATTCTTGTATCAATAAAATATATATGTCACTAGCGGAGATATAAAAACATTAAAACCATCAAACTAGCACATGACCATGTTTTGATTTTTTGTTTGGTTAGGTTAGCCCATGACTATGTAGAGAAAAACATTCAAAGAAAAAAAAATGAAGACAAAGTCATGTGTAAAGCAAATGCTTGATTGAGACTAATGAGACAGTCGAGTTTCACCCGACTCGACCCGACTCACCCGACCACCCGATGAGTCGGTGCACCCGACAAAGCGAGTGGATGACGGGTGGAAGGAGGACAAACCCGACTATGTTCGGATGGATGAGTGGGTGAGGGCCAAACTCGACTTACCCGACTCGTGAGCACCCTTATATACAAGAAACTGATATCACCAAACACTTAAACACTTAAATCTGTAAAAGGGGTAATGATATTGCAAGTATCTTCTTATATGAGAGTAGATTTTAACCATTAGATGATGATTTGGTATTTATTTAATAATACTTTTAGTTACTATCTTGAGACCAAATTTTCATCCAACGGTTAAAAGTTGTTTTCTCACATAAGAATCTGCTTACAATATCATTACCCCTTAGCAACAAAAATGTCACTTTTGTTTTAGCGACAAAAGTTTTTGTCGTTAAAAGTGGTCCGTCCCTTGGTCCGCTTCAGTGAACCCGTCACGCCACGTCAGCATACTGATGTGGTGTGACCAATTAATCACAACCAACCACTTGTCCCCTTCTTCTAGGGGGATCATGACAAGTGGTTATCAAATTTAAAATTTGAAAGTCCACTAATCACTTGTCATGATCTTCCTAAAAGGAAGGGAAAAGTGGATAACTAGGATTAATTGATCACACCACATCAGCATGCTGACGTGGCGTGGCGGGCTCACTGAATAACTTCTCGCTAGGTAGAGCCGGTTATTTCCTTTTTCAAACAAATTCTTTGGTGCATTCACTTTTAAGAAATATAGCTGGAAAGACCGTGGGTTGTTGCCCAGTTGGTCTTGTACCACCTCTCCTTTGTGGGAGGTGGGGAGTTCGAGTCCCCTCGTGGGGCTTTGAACAGGGGGTTTCACTCCCCTTCAGCCGGTGGCTGTCTGCAGTGTGTGTGTGTGGCGCTTGCGGGTGCTTTGACTTCAGCAAAAAAAATATATATATATATAGCTGGAATAATAGTATTTTAGAGCAAGACAAAAATATCTAAGGGTGCGTTTGATAAAACTAAAAATTAAGTGCTGAATGTAAGCACTGAAAATTTTAAGTGATTTGTATTTGCAACATTGAAAACGTTGTTTCAAGAACTAAAATAGACTGGATTCAGTGATTATTTTCAGTAGAAAATTTTCACTTAATGTTTTCAGTAGATTTTTGACTGCCTTTTCAATTATGTGGTACATTATCAAATGGACTATAAAAATTAAGTGCTGAAAATTTTCATTTTCACCACTTAATTGGGTTATCAAACACACCTTAAGTTTTAAATGAAGTATTATGAAGAGGTATAACAAATTTTCTTTTATTTAATACAACTTCAAATTTTCATTATTGGCAGGAAAATTACTTCGAGTTGTCGGTCGTTTTGGGATTCGTATACAATTCACAAAGTGTTGAAGGGATATACTTTGATCTGGGAACTTAAGAATTCATTATTAATTTATTATCTATCAGTAATTAATAAGTTATTAAGAATTGGGATTTTAGTCAAATGTCTTTTTTTTTCTTTTTTTTAATAACTAGTCAAATGTCTTACTCCGTATAAAATTATCTTCTTCTTCTTCTTTATTTCTTTTTTTTTTTTTGTTGGTTGTAAGTCGAATTCATTTTCTACTCTATTGTTAAAGGTCATTTAACATAAACGAGTTATGTCATTTTGTTAGTATGTAATAATTTAATTTAATTAAGTTTTACAACTCAATTACTATTGGCCAAAATTTAAAAAAAAAAAAAAAAAAAAAAACTAATGTCATCCTTTAAACTGAAATAATCCAATGAAATGGACTGTTTACTAAAAAATTATTAAAAATTTAAAGAATTATTATGTAATAAGCATATTCCTTGCGGCTTTAATTAAAGGCATACACATGTGTGTAGATATCATGCAATGATGCATGCCATGTTTTGACTAACGAAATAATATTCGTTCACTTACTGTCAACTTCAAAAATGAAAAGTCACCATTGAAATAAGAACATTATCATTTTTCAAGTTGAATAATTATATTGAGTTGAATCAAACGTAAGTGGTTTTAAAAAAGAAAACTTTGTACAGATGTTCATATGTCAAATGAACTCTCAAAATTTTACAAAAATGCACACAGAATTTTCATTTGACTTATCATGTCAGTTAGAACAAGAGTAAATTAGAACTCAACAATTGCACCAATTGGCAATATACTAATATGCATATATATATATATGGGGGTGCTAACCTACAACATGATGGTTGTTGGTTAGCAGCATATAACAGTCTCTTTAACGACGAAAAACAGGTTTTTAGCGATGACATTTTTGTCGCTAAAGGTGCCAACTTTTAGCGACAAAAAATTTCATTACTAAAAGCATGTTTTTCGTTGCTAAAAGCATTATTTGTTATAGGTTAACAAATCCCTATATATATATATATATATATATTCCTTTCATGATATTATTATTTAGAAAAGTCGTCTATTTGGTGGATATGAAAGTTTTGCGATCTAATTTGTTACTAGTCGACCATTCATACAAATGCACTGGGAACCAATATTCCAAACAGTATCAAATATATTATACCTGTTATAAAGTATTAAAAAATAATAACAAATGAACACAATGTGGTGCATTACTAAAATTATTTGTCAAAATTTCAACAACCTTTCGTAACATATTTTTCGACAAAGGCACTCATACACAGTAACCATGAAACCCAAATTTAATCAAACAACTAATTTAGTGATGAAAGTATGCATGAGGTAATATGGTAAACAATTCTTTACTCTCTTTTTTACCACAATGTGAAATCATCCATCAGCCATTTATAGAGAGAGGTGCTGAAAATACAATGTATTTAGAGATAAGCTAGTAATTAGTTGAAGAGATTACATTTTTCCGGGAAAAAAAAAAGGTTAAAACAGATTACATTGGGAAGTTGAATTGTATTTGTTTAATTATCTATTAAAAAATTAATGACTAAAGGACAAAATGCCACGTGTAGTATAGATGTAGGGGGAAATTGAAAATTAGGGTGCGTTTGATTGCAAGGTAGAAAATGGGTTGAAAAGAAATTTTTCCCACAGAATTATTTTACTTGGAAATTTTTTCCATGAAAATAAAATTTGGGACTGTTTGATTGCAATTATTTTATGGTTGAAAAATCTAATATTTTTCATGAAAAATCTAGTTTTCTGTTTGATTGTCACTATTTTCAGTGAAAAATGGTCATTTTCCATGGAAAATAACTTTTTTGCTATTTGATTGCCATAATTTTTCATGGAAAATTAACATTTTCTATTAAAAAGTTACCTTTTTTTTTAAGAAATTAACCCATGAATCACAAATAAGCAGTTTACGAATGATACAAATTTAAGTAATTGAGACAACTACTCATATCAATAGTCAATTTCACAAACGATTGTTTTAATGTACTAAAAATCAAAGTCTCATCAAAGTAAAATTAGAAGTACTCATCAAAGTTACATAAAAATAAAAAATAAAAAAATAAAAAAAATAAAAAAAAAAAAAAGCAAAAGAAAAGAAAAAAAAAAAAGTACTCATCAAAGTAAAAGTCTCCATGGCATGTCGAGCTTTCGAGCCTCCCTCTTGCACGGCTCACTTGGATGTGTTTGAATGACTTGATTGTGCTTCCTCCACCTCATATTCATCCCCTAAGGCGGCATTCACCGAATTATCAATATCGACTTCACTCACTAGGGGAAAGTCATTCCCCATGACTGCCCGATCTCTCGATGCGTAGTCATTGCCGAAAATGGTAAGCAAGTCATAGAAACGAGGACATAACTTTCCTTTCATATTTCTTGCATCAGGCTTATCCTAAAACATCATTAAAAAAAAGGTAATTAAAATTAAGTTAAGTCATATAACTAACTTTAAAGGAGCCATATCCTAAAACAACATTAACTAAACTCACCAACTTGTAGCAACTCAAACTACATCCCCAAACAAAGAAAGTAAGATCATCCTAGACTCCACCATTCTAATTCCTTCTTCAAGCCAAAGGCAACATAATATTATAAAACTAATAATAATAATAATAATAATAATAATAATGGCAAAGGAAAAGGGAAATTCAAAAGAGGAACAATTAGTAAGAATTTCCAAAATAGATTTTGAATGAATAATTTGAGAATACTATTCCAATGTCCAATGGAAAAGTGAGAATATGAAGCTAACAGTTTTGAATTTTGAACTAAATTCCCAGAGTTAGGCGCACATGGGACTTAACCCCAATAGAATTAAAGTTTGCATTTCTGAAAAAGAAAGATGTGATTAAGGGTAGAATATAGAATCCAACAGAGGGACTTGATACATATGTCAATTGAGGTCCCTCCAAATATCTCATATGGGCATTAATTTATCATATAGTATATAAATCTTTTCTCCTTCAACTTGAAACTAGTTGTCCATATCAAACACAAAAAATAGGAAGTTTTGTAACAATCTGTATTTTCATTCCATATTAAATTTGCATTTTTCATATTGCTAGTTTTATTTAATTTTAATTTCATTCCCTTATTTAATTTAATTTTGTAGTACTTCTTTTATTGCTTATCGAAATTCTTGTTGGGGTCAAACTGAAATTTTATAAACTTAGTGATACCTGTGTTGGATTTCAAATCTATATTTCAAAACGGTGGAAATATCTTCTTTTAACTTAAATTGCATTTTTATAAAACCGGAAAATCATCTCTTACATTAAAATAAATTTTCTGTATTTTTGAGGTGATCACTGTACCGCGAAAATACCAGTTTAGGTTCAAAACTGTCCGCGCCACGCTGGGATCCCACAGATTTTGGAATTGGCATAAAACTTGAAATGACTTATGCTTTATTACTATTTATGGCAAGTAATCATTGGATATGCCTTGTTTGGATAATGCATTTGTGCATGTGTATTTCTAGTACTATAAGCTACAATACCCAAACACCCTTGTATGGCCCCTATGCACCTATACTTGGCCCTTAGCCAAACCAAAAGATTCAATCAATCTGTGTATATACGTATGTATACATGTGCTATGTATAATCGATCTGTGTTTATAAATTAGCAATTAAAATCATTTTTGTTGAGTATATAGGAATGAACTGGTGGATAAGTTTACAAAATCCATATAACTCACACCTCTCTCTCCATTACACACATCTACACCTTACAATTCATAGAGTTAGAGAGAGTTCAGAGGAGAGAATTTCATAAATTTTAGAGAGAGAAAAAGAATTTCATCACCATAGCTTTCAAGCTCAATTGGATTTCTTTATTTGCTTCTCTTTCTCAACACACACTTCATCTACATCTCAGTGAGTATTTTTAACTCACTTGGAATGTAATATATGCTTGATTACTGTGTGTATTAGTCTAATTTAAGAATCATCATTGAGATTTTATGTTTGAACTCCATAGCTTGAAAATCAAGAATTTTCAACCTTAATCAAAATCCATTTTTAGAGATGAAAATGAAAGAATAGAGTACATGGAAACTACGATTTAAGTATTAGAACCTAAATCATTCGTATCATGACGTATATTAAAAGCGAAGTTTCCGTCATCTCTCGGATTTTCGTAAAATCCGAGAGTTACGTTTTGATTCATGTTAAATTGATTGTAGATTCGTAATCCTTGCAGAAAAACGAAGAGAACCATATGCTATATGTCATATTTGCTTTCGAAATTGAAATGGGTCCAAAAAGACCCTCTTAAACTGAAATAGGGGAGATTCAACGAGGAAGATTAAGTCTCTGCCTGAACTCGCGTGAGCGAGGGTCGCGCAAGCGACCCCTCACGCGAGTGGCCCGCGCGCACGATCCTCGTAGATTTTGACAGTTGGAAAAATTTTATAAGAAAAACGGAAAATGGGAATATCGCGCGAGCGACCCCTCGCGCGACCTGGCAGTTTTTAGTTTTTGTCTATTTTCTGCTAAAGAACTGTTTGGAATAACTTTTAAAAGCTATTAAGGCTCTGTGTAGGAATTTTACTAAATCAGAATGCTGTTTACTATGTTTGGATTATAAAAGCGATAAACTACGAATTAATACGCACATTGTTCCTGTTTCTAGTTGCTGACACATTCTGTTCAAAGCTTCATGATATTCATGTGGAGTCAGTTGTACATGCATGGTGAGTGATGGTTAGTGTGAAAAAAAGAGTATGTGGTTGAGATTGTGTTGTGGACACTCCCTGGTAATTGTGTACCAAAGTGTGATGTTTGGAGATTACAGCTAGAGTATCCTTGAAATGCGACGGTGACAAAACTGGACACTCCCTGGTGCCCATGGTAGTGCTAAAATGTGTAACGGCGAATTGGGCATTCCCTGGCACCTATCGTAGTGCTAAAATGTGGCCTACGGACACTCCCTGGTACCCGAGCCTGGATGCTGCGTGAGGTTTCTCCAATATTTGCTAGGCAGATTAGGTACTAATGTGTGAGGCAAACTGGACACTCCCTGGTACCCCCTGTGCTAAAGTGTGGTCATCTTAGTGTTTCAAAGATACTAGAGTAAGAGAGTTGGGTATTGTGTTGTCGATAAAAAAGAGTTGGTAAGATGAGAATGGTGGCATTGGTCTCATACACGACCATATGTATTATGAATTGAAGATTTTAATACTATCTTTACTGTTTTATAAATTGAAATTCATCTCTATGGTTAACCTGTTGATTTATGAAACCGTAAAATGGAAAATTGTAAATGAGTATGTTTTACATTCGAGTACATGTTTTTAATACTCACCAGCTTCTTGAAGCTGATGACGTTGATGCGTTTTGGACATTCGTGTCTAGGCTTTTCAGGTCCCGATCGGGCTGAGCATTATGACTATGCAAACTAAGAACAGCTACCCAATGAGGAATTTAGTATTACATGTTTTCAGTTATGAACTGGTTTTGTAATAAGGATGACTGTAATAGATGATAGATATTATTTTTGTTTCAAGGCGGAGTGTGCCTTAGTTGATCCCGTGCTGTAATATTTATTAAGTTAGAAAAGTTTTATAAGCCTTGATTGCTCTAACTTTGATTTATGGTTTTTATGTTGTTCGACGTTTGGGACGAAAACGATCCTTCAAACTGTCGCGACCTACAGGTCCATAAAGGAAATTAAATGCTTTCCATATTTATGCTACATCGGGGAATGACAGGATTTAGTGGTATCAGAGCCAGGTTTTCTACGAACAGTTTAGCCATGTTAGGGTTTACCAGTTTTGACCCGATTCCACATTCTGCTAGCTTAAGCTTTACACCCCGATGATACGACAGGAGGACAAACCCGGGACCCAAACGCCTAAGATTATTTTTGTTAAGATCAGTCCTGATATAAGCAGTACCTTTTTGTCAGGTATAGATCTGTAATACCCTGTATTTTGGTATTTTAATAAGACCCGGTATTTCATTTCTATACTCGTATAAACTTTCTCTTCCTTTTGGTAAAATTTTGATACCAATCGATTGACATATTCCCAATCGATTGACACTTTTCTGATACCAATCGATTGATAAGTATCCCAATCGATTGACATTCAACCGACTAAAAGTGATAACGTGTCAAACTTTCCAATCGATTACTATTCATCTCAATCGATTGACATTGTTTCCAATCGATTGACTACAAATATCTGTTGCCAATCGATTGACTGGTGTCTCAATCGATTGACATAAGCTGAGAAATGTTTTCTTCTTTCCTTCAGCTTTAAACGCGTGGCACTCCCTTATGTCTATATATATGTTTCATTTAGTGGCCTTGGGGCTGTTTTTCAGACCTTGGGAGAGAAATATACATACCTCTTGAGTTATACATACATATATCTATATCTATACATATATACACACCCTCACACACACTCACTCCTTCGGCAGCTGGGAGAAGAAGAAGAAAGAAGACAGAAAGAAGAAGAAAGAAGAAAGGAGGAGACAGAGAGGGAAGACAGAGACAGAGAAGAGGAGAAAGAGAGAGGGGTTGAAGTTTTCAAACTTAAACACCACCCAAACGCACCCTAGGTGAGTTCTAACTCACTTGGTCTCTTTATATGAAGTTTATATAAGCTATTATGATGTTTAGATGGGTTACATGCATGTAGTGCACGTTTATATATGCTGTTTTTACAATCTGCTGGAGAAGACGTAGTTCCAATCGATTGACATGATCTCAATCGATTGACATCAGTTGCATCCCAATCGATTGAATAGGATTTCAATCGATTGACATTGTTCCAATCGATTGACATATTTCTCAATCGATTGACATAACTTTTGTTCCAATCGATTGAACTTTTGTTCCAATCGATTAACATGATCAGAACATGGTTTCCTTTGCCTGTTTATTATATAAGAGGTTTAGTTGTTCGATTTCTGATTCGGGAATTCCATTATGCGATTATGGGGTAGACAGGAGAAATGTGACACCAAAGATTTATGGATAATGAATAAAAAGTAATATGAAGACGTGGGTTGACGTGTTGTTTCTGATATAAGTTCGATATCCGTTTCTTTTAATCCGAGTAGTCAGGCCACATTGGGAATTGTCATGTGTCGATGTAGAATGGAACGTAAGTAGGTTTGGTAAGTTCCGGGAATGGTACGTGGATGGATGATTGGTCATGATATGCTCTTAAAAGCGGTGAACCGGACCATGGTTCTTAAAAGCGGTGAGCTGGACCAAGAAGTCTTAAGATAGACTGGATGATCTGTGATATGCTCTTAAAAGCGGTGAACCGGACCATGGTTCTTAAAAGCGGTGAGCTGGGATCACTAGTAGATGACGTTAAGTCGTGGCAATAGATTGATATGCCTTGTTCGAAACGTTATATCCCTGAAATGCGGTGAACAGGACCATTGTTCTTAAAAGCTGGGGACAGACTGACGTGAAGTCCATGACATGCGGTGAGCAGGACCATTGCTCTTAAAAGCGATGGACAGAATAAGGGTGTATCCCTAGAGTTAAACGATTGAGTCTGTTCATGACATCTGAATACGCTGAGTTCGGTATTTGAGTAATAAGACGATAAGGGTCGGTTTATAAGAATGAATAGAAGAACAAGATAATGTTATTTTATAATAAGATGTTAACTCTTGTTTTTATAAGCTTGTGTTTACTTCAGATAACTGGTACCTCGTTAGTTTATGCTCACTCAGCTCTCAGTAAGCTGACGGCCTTTTATTGCCTGGAGATTCCCCGTCCAGAATATCCTGCCCCTTGTTTTACAGGTAATGACCAGTACACTGATGAGTGTTATTTAGAGGAAGGCCCCACCGATGACGATTACACCAGGAAGGACTATCCTTATGCCAGTTGAAGACTGAAGATGTTATAATTAGATTTAATTTCAGTTGTTCTGTTAAACTTTTGTTAACGGGTACTTGGGCATTTGTTGTCTTCAGACCTGTTGTGATCCTGTGGACCATACTCTGATATTTTGTAATAGTTAACACTGTGTGTTATTCTCAGTTGGTTACTGTTGCTTTTCTTTTGGACTAGTACTGCGTGGTGTGGATTATTAGTGACTTTCACCTGTCATTCCTTATGGACCCATAAAGGAAATTTATTTTTCTCTATTTATGCTGCTCCGGGGCGTGACAGGATTTTTGGTATCAGAGCCTGCGTTCGGTACTCTAGGTTGTGATACTTTTGTTCACTAAGTATTTCCACACCATCTGGTCCTAGTGTGTTAAGATTCTTTGAGATGAGATATGAGTATAAGATAAGTTCGTCTTCCTGACGATAGATAGTTTCCTTTGCAGGATAGCATGGATCCGGAGTTTCACCAGTTTGTGACTGATGCTTATGGAGGACATATTATCCATGGAGATACCGTGGAGCCAGCTGACCCAGAGTTTTATCGTGAGCGTGTGTGCCAGATAGCTAGCCGACATTTAGAGGAGGACATGTGGAGAGCACTTTATGTGACCAGGAGTACTCACCCGACCCAGATGCGCATGGATGCTTACCACTTAGCGAGAGTTGGCAGAGACATTTGCCAGGAGATGTTGCGACTAGTTTTGAGTAAACCAGAGATGGATGAGATTGAGTTGAGAGCCATTGTAGCCGGTCCACCAGAGCCCGTAGTTGCACCAGCAGCAGCTCCAGCAGCCCCACCATCACCAGTGCCCGACGTACCCGTCCCAGAGCCAGAGCATGAGCCGATTGAGGATGAGGAAGATGTAGAGCCTCAGGATGAGCATCCCGATGAGGACATGGGTGGAGATGGAGAGGAGGAGCCGATAGATGATGAGGACCCAGTAGAGGATGAGCATGCAGACGATGCAGATGATGATGAAGCTGAGGATGACCCCGAGGAGCCAGAGTTTGAGCCAGAGGATCCAGTACCAGACCCAGAGGCTATTGAGGCAGACATAGTGGTAGACGAGGAGGTACCCGACGAGGAGATAGTTGTGCCAGAGATACCCGTTGTGCTTCAGATACCAGCTGGACCCATTATGCATATGGCAGCCATGGCCGATATGGCAGTAGGATGGATAGCTCAGATGATAGCACAGCCAGCAGATTTTGTTATGGGAGAGGTGGCTATAGCAGGAGCTCTTGACATAGCTGACGGTTTCGCTGCAGTAGCTGTTGATGTCGCTAACCAGGCGATAGCAGACGTGATGGAGGACGATGATGCAGAGATGATAGAGGATTGGGATATAGGGGTAGTAGTTGGAGATCTTGTCGCACCAGTTGAGGATGATCCACTCGAGGAAATGGATATAGACCCGGAGGATGAGGCACCACCAGCAGGATCAGATGCTGACGACTTTTGAGTCAGGATCGGCAGGGTGTAGATTTTGTTAGTTTATATTAGGACATGTTGTCCACTAGATTTTTGGGAGCTTGAGAGATAGCTATTGACCATAGCTTTGTATAGTATTAGCTGACTTTAGTTGTTGTAACTCTTGTCCCATATGGTACACAGTTTGATTAGTGTGTACTATACGGTACATCTTTTGATATATATATATATATACGAGCAGTACTTTTATTATTGTTTGGTTGTTGCGTTGTGCAGTGTTGTTTAGTAGAATGGTTAGTTTTGCTGTTTCTTGTTCTATCTTGAGTTCGTTTCTACGAGAAGACTTTCAGCTGATCAATATGTCATTTGTAGGCGATACTCGTTATCATCATGGTAGGACCCTTGAGAAATCACCAAGCACGTAATGGAGCACCTATACCGGAAGGGATGGATCCAACGGGAATTTTTGAAGCATTTATGCAGAGGATGGAGCATGTGGGGGATACATATAATCACTCCACCCACCAGAGACCTCTTGTACCCCCGCCACCAAGACAGACTGGAGATAAGCTATTAGCAAATTTTCGTGGGCTACGTCCCGAAAAGTTTGATGGACTAACAGAACCATGGAAAGCAGAGCAATGGATAAGAGAAATGGAGTTGATATTTGGAGCATTGGAATGCAATGAACAAGAGAAACGTCGCCTTGCTACGTTTCAGCTCACCTATGCCGCCGCAGATTGGTGGGAAGCTGAGCAAGCCACTGTTGGGATCGATGCCGCTAGAGCTATGTCGTGGGAGACATTCAAAGGCAGATTTTTGGATAAGTATTTTCCAGAAGATGAGAGAGATCAACAGGAAAGGAACTTTCTAAATTTGATCCAAGGAGGATGGAATGTACGGGAATACACAACACAGTTCGAGCGTTTATCCAGATTTGCTCAGCATATGATAGACACGCCGCAGAAGAAGGTGAAGAGATTTCACCAAGGACTAAACCCCCACCTTAGACATATGATGGTTGGTCATCTAAACCAGACGTATGAGGAAATTGTTAGATTTGCTACAGGATTAGAAAAGGATGCTAATTCAGTACAGCAATCACAGACAAATCGACCTCAGTTGTCACGAGGGTTTCAACAGAGAAAATTTCCCTAATCGACCACTGAGAAATACCCAAGGATGGAGACCTCAGGAAAATTTTCAAGGAAACAAGAGAATCTGGGAAGGAACCAGGAAACCACAGCAGAGTTATAATCGGCCCCAGCAAAATCAACAGCGAGGACTACAGCCACAGGCATTACTAACAGCCCCGCCAAGTAATAGTGGAGGATGTTTTAACTGTGGAAAGCCCGGACATATTGCAAGGAACTGCACCGTCTTCAGACCTAATCGCAGGCCAGATATTGTCTGCCGCAACTGCAACAAACCAGGACACTTGAGCAAGGATTGTCGTGCACCACGAGGAGGATACTACGGGGCACCAGTGCAAGGAATTCAAGGACCTCCAGATCAAACAAGGATGAACGCTATTATTCCAGAAGAAGCAGGCTTTAATGCTGATGAGCAGCAACATTTGGAAGGTACACTTGTACTCTTTCATAGTCCAGTTAAAGCTTTATTTGATACTGGAGCCGCACGTTCTTTTATTGCTGTTAAGATTGTGCGTCAGTTGGGTTTAGAACCCCAGACACTTGAGTCAACACTGAATGCTGTGTCACCATTAGGAGTGACAGTTAAGTTGAGCAAAGTGTGTAGAGATTGCCCTTTGACTTTGGGAGATAGGAATCTTCCAGCAGACTTGGTAGTTCTATCAATGTCAGAATTTGATGTTATCCTAGGGATGGATTGGTTAACTAAGTACAATGCCAATCTGGATTGCCCTACTAGAACAATTGTATTTCCAATACAAGGAAAGCCGACGATCAGATTTCAGTGTCAACCGACAAGCGACATGTTTCTTACGAGTAATTTGGCTACGATCATTAGTACGAGTACGGAGCTTAAGATGGATCAAATTCCTATTGTACGAGACTTTCAGGATGTATTTCAGGATATTAAAGGACTTCCACCGAAAAGAGAAATAGACTTCTGTGTGGAATTAGTACCTGATACATTGCCTATTTCTAAGACTCCATACAGGATGGCACCAACTGAGATGTTAGAATTGAAGAAGCAAGTTCAAGAACTCGAGGATCTAGGATTTGTTCGTCCAAGTACATCGCCTTGGGGAGCACCAGTTCTGTTTGTAAAGAAGAAGGACGGAACACTTCGACTCTGTATAGACTACAGGGAGTTGAACAAGGTTACGATTAAGAATAGATATCCGTTACCTCGGATAGATGATCTATTCGACCAGTTACAAGGATCTAGGATCTTTTCTAAGATCGATCTGCGTTCAGGATACCACCAGTTGTTAGTTCGACCAGAGGATGTATCAAAGACTGCATTCAGGACAAGATACGGGCATTACGAGTTTCTAGTTATGCCTTTTGGATTGACGAATGCGCCAGCAGTATTTATGGACTTGATGAATAGAGTATTCAGACTATATCTGGATAAGTTCATTATTGTGTTCATTGATGATATACTGATCTACTCAAAGACAGAAGAGGATCACAAGGAGCATTTACAAGTTGCCTTGCAAACACTTCGAGATAGCAAGTTGTATGCAAAGTTCAGCAAGTGTGAGTTTTGGCTACAAGAAGTCAAATTCTTGGGACACGTTATATCTCAGAAAGGTATTTCGGTAGACTCATCTAAGATTGATGCAGTCTTAAGGTGGAACAGACCGACAAATGCGACCGAAGTCAGAAGTTTTCTGGGTTTAGCAGGATATTACAGAAGATTCGTAGAAGGGTTTTCCAAGATAGCAGGACCATTGACGAATTTAACAAGAAAGGAGACGAGGTATGAATGGACAGACAAGCATGAGGGTGCATTTCAGGAGTTAAAAGAAAGATTGACTTCTGCACCAGTACTCGCATTACCTAAGAGTGGAGAGAAGTATGTGATCTACAGTGATGCATCGTACCAAGGACTTGGATGTGTGCTGATGCAAGATGGAAATGTTATCGCATATGGATCGAGACAACTAAAGGTACATGAGAAGAATTATCCCACGCATGATCTGGAATTAGCAGCAATAGTGTTTGCATTGAAAATTTGGAGACACTATCTCTACGGAGAAAAGTTTGATCTATTTTCCGATCATAAGAGCTTGAAGTATTTGTTCTCTCAAAAGGAGTTGAACATGCGACAGCGGAGATGGATGGAGTTACTCAAAGACTATGACTTTTCTTTGCAATACCATCCCGGCAAAGCCAATGTAGTAGCAGACGCTTTGAGCCGTAAACCTCGATTAGTGATCGCTGCATTACTAATTAGAGAATGGAGAGCATTAGAAGTTTTAGCCGAATTTGATCTTCAGCCAGTGGAGCCAATGAAAGGACAACATTTTGGATGTCTTATGGTACAACCGACTTTGATCAGTCGTATCAAAGAGGCTCAACAGACAACAGAGGATTTGAAGTTATGGTTCGCCAAGATGTCAGCCAAGGAACCAGAAGTCTGGAGTATAAGTACAGACGGAGCCTTACGATGTAAAGGTAGACTCTGTGTACCTGACGAAGAAAATCTCCGGAAGGAAATATTGGATGAAGCTCATAAGTCACGGATGACTATTCACCCTGGAGGTACAAAGATGTACAAGGACTTGAAGAGAAATTTCTGGTGGGAAGGAATGAAGAGAAATGTGGCAGAGTATGTAGCTCAGTGTCTTACTTGTAAACAAGTAAAGGCAGAACATCAGAAACCACTTGGACTTCTACAGCCGTTACCTATTCCTCAATGGAAATGGGAACACATAACCATGGATTTTGTGGTAGGATTGCCGAAGTCACAGCAGAATCACGATGCTATATGGGTAATCGTGGATCGACTTACTAAGACGGCACATTTTATTGCCTATAGCATGACGTACTCAGTAGAACGTTTGAGCCGAATGTATCTACAACATGTTGTACGATTACATGGAGTGCCTGTATCTATTGTGTCAGACCGAGATTCGCGCTTTACTGCAGAATTTTGGAAGAGTCTCCAGACAGCGATGGGAACGACATTGAATTTGAGTTCAGCTTTTCATCCACAGACAGATGGACAGACGGAACGAGTTAATCAAGTGATGGAAGATATGTTACGAGCTTGTGTCATTGATTTTGAGAGTTCTTGGGAGATACACTTACCTCTGATTGAGTTCGCCTATAATAATAGTTATCATTCGAGCATAGATATGGCGCCGTTTGAAGCTTTGTACGGAAGACCTTGCCGATCGCCGCTATGTTGGACCGAAGTCGGAGATAGTCAACTTCTTGGGCCAGAGATGGTACGGGAAACCAGTGAGAAGATTCAAGTCGTACGTGAGAAGATGAAGACAGCCCAGACCAGATACAAGAGTTATGCTGACAAGCGACGCAAAGACTTGGAGTTTGTCGTTGGAGATCACGTATTACTCAAGGTTTCACCTGTTCGAGGAATCGTTAGATTTGGTCAGAAAAGGGGCAAGTTATCGCCACGTTTCATCGGACCATTCGAGATTCTGGAGCGTGTTGGAAAAGTTGCTTATCGCCTTGCGTTGCCACCAAAGATGTCAGGAGTGCACAACGTTTTTCACATCAGTATGTTGAGGAAGTGTGTTCACAACCCAGCGCACGAGATCAACTTTGAGGATATCGAAGTCAACAGCGACGTTACGTTCAATGAAGGACCTGTTCGTATTCTAGATCGAGGAATCAAGAAACTCAGGAACAAGGAGATCCCGTTAGTCAAGATTCAGTGGAAGCATCACGATGAAGGAGAAGCTTCGTGGGAACTAGAGTCAGAGATGCGCGAGAAGTTTTCGTTTTTATTTTAGACCTTGTTGCTTTTGATTTCGAGGACGAAATCTTTTGTTGAGTGGTGGATGATGTAATACCCTGTATTTTGGTATTTTAATAAGACCCGGTATTTCATTTCTATACTCGTATAAACTTTCTCTTCCTTTTGGTAAAATTTTGATACCAATCGATTGACATATTCCCAATCGATTGACACTTTTCTGATACCAATCGATTGATAAGTATCCCAATCGATTGACATTCAACCGACTAAAAGTGATAACGTGTCAAACTTTCCAATCGATTACTATTCATCTCAATCGATTGACATTGTTTCCAATCGATTGACTACAAATATCTGTTGCCAATCGATTGACTGGTGTCTCAATCGATTGACATAAGCTGAGAAATGTTTTCTTCTTTCCTTCAGCTTTAAACGCGTGGCACTCCCTTATGTCTATATATATGTTTCATTTAGTGGCCTTGGGGCTGTTTTTCAGACCTTGGGAGAGAAATATACATACCTCTTGAGTTATACATACATATATCTATATCTATACATATATACACACCCTCACACACACTCACTCCTTCGGCAGCTGGGAGAAGAAGAAGAAAGAAGACAGAAAGAAGAAGAAAGAAGAAAGGAGGAGACAGAGAGGGAAGACAGAGACAGAGAAGAGGAGAAAGAGAGAGGGGTTGAAGTTTTCAAACTTAAACACCACCCAAACGCACCCTAGGTGAGTTCTAACTCACTTGGTCTCTTTATATGAAGTTTATATAAGCTATTATGATGTTTAGATGGGTTACATGCATGTAGTGCACGTTTATATATGCTGTTTTTACAATCTGCTGGAGAAGACGTAGTTCCAATCGATTGACATGATCTCAATCGATTGACATCAGTTGCATCCCAATCGATTGAATAGGATTTCAATCGATTGACATTGTTCCAATCGATTGACATATTTCTCAATCGATTGACATAACTTTTGTTCCAATCGATTGAACTTTTGTTCCAATCGATTAACATGATCAGAACATGGTTTCCTTTGCCTGTTTATTATATAAGAGGTTTAGTTGTTCGATTTCTGATTCGGGAATTCCATTATGCGATTATGGGGTAGACAGGAGAAATGTGACACCAAAGATTTATGGATAATGAATAAAAAGTAATATGAAGACGTGGGTTGACGTGTTGTTTCTGATATAAGTTCGATATCCGTTTCTTTTAATCCGAGTAGTCAGGCCACATTGGGAATTGTCATGTGTCGATGTAGAATGGAACGTAAGTAGGTTTGGTAAGTTCCGGGAATGGTACGTGGATGGATGATTGGTCATGATATGCTCTTAAAAGCGGTGAACCGGACCATGGTTCTTAAAAGCGGTGAGCTGGACCAAGAAGTCTTAAGATAGACTGGATGATCTGTGATATGCTCTTAAAAGCGGTGAACCGGACCATGGTTCTTAAAAGCGGTGAGCTGGGATCACTAGTAGATGACGTTAAGTCGTGGCAATAGATTGATATGCCTTGTTCGAAACGTTATATCCCTGAAATGCGGTGAACAGGACCATTGTTCTTAAAAGCTGGGGACAGACTGACGTGAAGTCCATGACATGCGGTGAGCAGGACCATTGCTCTTAAAAGCGATGGACAGAATAAGGGTGTATCCCTAGAGTTAAACGATTGAGTCTGTTCATGACATCTGAATACGCTGAGTTCGGTATTTGAGTAATAAGACGATAAGGGTCGGTTTATAAGAATGAATAGAAGAACAAGATAATGTTATTTTATAATAAGATGTTAACTCTTGTTTTTATAAGCTTGTGTTTACTTCAGATAACTGGTACCTCGTTAGTTTATGCTCACTCAGCTCTCAGTAAGCTGACGGCCTTTTATTGCCTGGACATTCCCCGTCCAGAATATCCTGCCCCTTGTTTTACAGGTAATGACCAGTACACTGATGAGTGTTATTTAGAGGAAGGCCCCACCGATGACGATTACACCAGGAAGGACTATCCTTATGCCAGTTGAAGACTGAAGATGTTATAATTAGATTTAATTTCAGTTGTTCTGTTAAACTTTTGTTAACGGGTACTTGGGCATTTGTTGTCTTCAGACCTGTTGTGATCCTGTGGACCATACTCTGATATTTTGTAATAGTTAACACTGTGTGTTATTCTCAGTTGGTTACTGTTGCTTTTCTTTTGGACTAGTACTGCGTGGTGTGGATTATTAGTGACTTTCACCTGTCATTCCTTATGGACCCATAAAGGAAATTTATTTTTCTCTATTTATGCTGCTCCGGGGCGTGACAAGATCCAACTCAGCCGTTCTTTGTACCAGATTTGTGCGGGGGACACTAGGTCACCCAGGGTGCTATAGTACCAGCCTCAGCAGCACTTTATCATGGCGCTATTGAGCAGCGAGCAGCTACGACTGTAGAATTAGAGCTTTGGCATCAGATTCATGTGATAGGACTGGTTGATTTATCTCGCATTCGCCTGGAGATCCTATATCTTATTGAGCCTCAGCATTTAGTACTATTAGAGATGGTTCGCTTGGTTAACAGTGGTGCCTTCTACTTACCCCTTGAGGTTTTGATCGTGCATGCCCATCTTGCACAGTTGGAGATGCCTCTACCAGTTATCCCTGCAGAGGAGGCAGTGGTTCCTGTTGTCGAGGATGATGATGACGAGGAGTTCCATTTGGTTCCTGTAGGTGGGGAGGATAATGATGATGAGGACGGAATGGGCCTAGATGACTTCGCGGCTGGTCTCGAGGAGGAGCTAGCACTGGAGCTAATCTTTCCCGAGGAGGTGTCAGTTGAGGTAGATGCCCAAGCGCCTGCTTCATCGACGATCTCTCAGAGCTATGATGTGGTGGGCCCCTTTCATGTTCAGTGATTTCGCCCAATCGACTTGTTGGATTTGCTCATAGCCGCCTACAGAGGCGATTGATGATTTAGATATGACCTTGTGCATATTAACTATTTTGACCACTAGCTTTATCTCTTTTTGCAACTGTATTTACATGCATCTGAGTATAAGGCGATGACCCCATTTTTGGCATTAACTCTTGCATGGACGATGTACGTCCTAACCCATACAGATAGGGTAGGCATTGAACTGATCATACACGCTTTTTGTATCAATTTGATAAGAAGTTATATATAGAAATACTCTTTTGAATGATGTTGTCATTTTAAAATGCTTAGTATTATTGCTTCATGCATATTTCTCATTCTTGTATCATTGACATGCATTTAGAATGGCTGGGAGACCAAGGAAGAACAGAAATTTGATCGAGGAGGCACCATTAGCTGCCGATCCCACAGGGATGTTTGACGCTTTTGTCAGGCATTTGGAAAGGATCAGAAACCCGAATGAGAATCGACGAGATCACCAAACTGGAGACAAGACGCTAGAGAGATTCGGTGCGCTGAGGCCCGAATAGTTTGCGGGTACCGCGGAACCCTGGAAAACAGAACAGTGGTTGAGACAAATGGACCGCATATTCGAACCTGTCTAGTGTAATGAGATGGATAAGAGGAGGTTAGCTACCTTCCAGCTGACTGATGCAGCCGCAGACTGGTGGGACTCGATGATAGCTACTATCGGGAGTAATGCTGCTATGGAAATGACTTGGGTTGCGTTCAAAGGAAGATTCTTGGAAAAATACTTCCCAGCTTCAAAAAGGTACAGGAGAGAGAAGGAATTTATGGATCTAACACAGGGAACTAAATCAGTGCAAGAGTACACCACTTAGTTTGAGAGTCTGTCTCAGTTTGTCCCACATATGGTTGATACTGAGGAAAAGAGGATCCATAAGTATAACCAAGGGCTGACACTGCAAATTCGTCGCCTGACTCTCGGCCACCTAATAAGTATTTTGAGGGACTAGTCGGCCTGGCCACTGATCTGGAGGAAGATGAGTGAACCGCAAGCAATTCGAATTACGGCCACCTCAGAGGGGTAACTTTGGAAATAAGCAACCGGCATATCGTACACAAGGACAGAAGAGGAATTTCGACGGAAGCAAGAAACCTCAGGCTATTACCTATCCGACTCAACCCCGAGTTGGAGAAGATAGTAGTGGTAGGAAGTGCTTTAACTGTGGCAACCCCGATCATCTGGCTCGAGATTGCAAGGTACCAAGGCGTGTTAGTCAACAGGGGATAGTCTGCTACAAGTGTGGCGAACCATGGCACCTTAGCAAGTTCTACACTGCTCATAAGTAGGTAACTTATGGTCAATAGGGTCAGACTCGCTTGAATGCTGTGATTCCTGATGCCGCTAAATATGACGAGACTGTGTATGAAGAAATGGATTATGGAGAATTTTAGCCCGATCAACAAGCGGGGGAAGATACATTAACAATGTTTAACTCCCATATTAAAGTTTTATTTGATACGGGTCCTACACTATCATTCATATCTATTAATACTATTCGGAGATTGGGTATTTTGCCTCATCGTTTGGAGAAAGCTTTGAAGGCTACCTCACTATTGGGAGCCACAGTCAAGTTAGGACATGTGTGCATGGACTGCCCGTTACGGATAGGAGACCATGAGATCCCATCTAGATTAATTGTCTTATCGATGAAGGAGTTTGACATAATCTTAGGGATGGATTGGCTCACTCAGAATCAAGTACATTTGAATTGTGCGAGGAAGAGAATTACATTCTTCTACAATGGGAATCAATCCTTTGATTTCCAATGTGACCCTTCGGGGGATATGTTCCTCATGAGGTGTTTAGCCAACATCGAAGTCGTCAGTACAGAGATGACAGCATCGTCTATACCTGTAGTCAAGGACTTCGAGGTAGTATTTCAAGACATTTCTGGTCTACCGCCTGAGAGAAGTATAGAGTTCTGTATTAAGCTTATACCAGGTACTACTCCGATCACTAAGGTTCCCTACAGAATAGCCCCTGCCGAACTATTGGAATTAAAGGAACAAGCTCAAGAGCTCGAGAATCTGGGTTTTGTGCCTCCAAGTACATTGCCTTAGGGAGCACCAGTGTTATTCTTGAAGAAGAGGGATGGGAAACTTTGGCTGTGTATCGACTATAGAGAATTGAAGCGGGTAACTATCAAGAATAAGTATCCCTTACCTCGGATCGATGATTTGTTTGATCAACTACAAGGAGCAACAACATTCAACAAGATAGACCTATGATTGGGATATCATCAGTTGAGGGTACGGAAGAAAGACATACCTAAGACTGCCTTCAGGACCCAGTAAGTCACTTCGAGTTTCTGGTGATGCCCTTTGGAATGACGAATGCCCCGGCAGTATTCATGGATCTCATGAATAGAGTGTTCAAGCCTTATTTGGATCAGTTTATCATCGTCTTCATAGATGATATCTTGATCTATTCCAAGTCAGAAGAAGAACACGAGCAACATCTATGGATAGCAATACAGACACTTAAGGATCACCAGTTGTATGCTAAATTTAGTAAGTGTGAGTTCTGGTTACAAGAAGTGAAATTTTTGGGACACAAGGTATCGTCTTAAGGAATTTCTGTGGATTCATCGAAGACAGATGCTGTATCAAATTGGGTTTGGCCGAGCAACCCTACAGAGGTTCGGAGTTTCCTTGGACTCGCAAGCTATTATCGGAGATTTGTTGAGGGATTCTCTAAAATAGCCGCACCTTTAACTAGACTGACGAAGAAGAATTTAAAGTTTGAGTGGACAGAGAAGCACGAGCGCGCCTTTCTGGAATTGAAAAAGAGACTCACTACCGCACCAGTACTAGCTATACCCAAGCCTGATGAGAAGTTCACTATCTTCAGTGACGTGTCATATCAAGGACTAGGGTGTGTACTTATGCAAGATGGTGGAGTTATCACCTATGGATCTAGGCAGTTGAAGCCGAAAGAGTTAAACTACCCCATTCATGATTTGGAATTGGCAGCTGTAGTTTTTGCACTTAAAATTTGGAGACATTATCTATACGGTGAGAAGTTTGATTTGTTCTCCGATCACAAATGTCTGAAATATTTGTTCACACAGAAAGAGTTGAACATGAGGCAGCGCAGATGGATGGAGTTGATTAAAGATCACGACTTCACGTTAGAATACCACCCTGGTAAAGCTAATGTGGTTGCCGATGCCTTGAGTTGGCAAAACCGTGGAGCGATCGCCTTTTTGATGGTTAAAGAATGGCGAGCATTGGAGACGTTGGCCGAGTTCGATGTGCAGGATACTAAGGAAGGAGAGGGGCAACTAATTAGATGTCTTATCCTACAGCCTATGCTTCTTGACCATATCATTGAATCACAAAAAGGAGACAAGAAATTTCGGACATGGGTTATGAAGATGTCAGAAAAGGATCCGACAGAATGGAAGGTAGGAAAGGATGAGGACCGCTCAGAGCAGGTATAAGAGTTATGCCGATTGACGCCGAAAAGATTTAGAATTCAATGTGGGAGATCACGTACTTCTTAAGGTTTCACCAACCCGAGGAGTGGTACGTTTTGGTCTCACGAGATGGAAGTTAGTCCCGCGTTTCATCGGACCGTTCAAAATTTTGAATCGTGTGGGAAACGTGACTTATCGACTCGCACTACCACCGAAGATGTCTGGGGTTCACAATGTGTTCCATGTGAGTATGCTGAGAAAGTACATACGGGATCCCTCGCACGTGGTTAGTTTTGAAGATATTGAGACAAGTCATAACGTTTCCTATAAGGAGAGAGCCATGAAGATTCTAGATCAGAGTATCAAGAAACTGAGGAATAAGGATATTCAATTGGTGAAGGTTCAGTGGAATCACCATGACAATAATGAAGCCTCATGGGAAGTTGAAGCGGATATGAGAAAGAGATACCCGGAGTTGTTTCATGACTAGTGAGTCTAGATTTCGGGGACGAAATCCTGTTTAAGGGAGGAAGGATGTAACAACCTGCATTTTCATTCCATATTAAATTTTCATTTTTCATATTGCTGGTTTTATTTTTATTTTAATTTCATTCCCTTATTTTTTTTAATTTTGCAGTACTTTTTTCATTGCTTATCGAAATTCTTGTTGGGGTCAAACTGAAATTTTATAAACTTAGTGATACCTGTGTTGAATTTCAATCTATATTTCAAAAAGGTGAAAACATCTTCTTTTAACTTAAACTGTATTTTAATAAAATCGGAAAATCATCTCATACATTAAAATGAATTTTTTGTATTTTTGAGGTGATCACTGTATCGCGAAAATACCAGTTTAGATTCAAAACTGTCCGCGCCACGTTGGGATCCCACAGATTTTGGAATTGACATAAAACTTGAAATGACTTATGCTTTATTACTATTTATGGCAAGTAATCATTGGATATGCCTTGTTTGGATAATGCATTTGTGCATGTGTATTTCTTGTACTATAAGCTACAATACCCAAACATCCTTGTATGGCCCCTATGCACCTATACTTGGCCCTAAGCCAAACCAAAGGATTCAATCAATCTGTGTATATACGTATGTATACATGTGCTATGTATAATCGATCTGTGTTTATAAATTAGCAATTAAAATCATTTTTGTTGAGTATATAGGAATGAACTTGGTGGCCAAGTTTACAAAATCCATATAACTCACACCTCTCTCTCCATTACACACATCTACACCTTACAATTCAGAGAGTTAGAGAGAGTTCATATAAGAGAATTACAGAAATTTTAGAGAGAGAAAAAGAACTTCATCTCCATAGCTTGCAAGCTCAATTGGATTTCTTTATTTGCTTCTCTTTCTCAACACACACTTCATCTATATCTCAGTGAATATTCTTAACTCACTTGGAATGTAATATATGCTTGTTTACTGTGTATATTACTCTAATTTAAGAACCATCATTGAGATTTTATGTTTAAAACTCCATAGCTTGAAAATCAAGAATTTTCAACCTTAATCAAAATCCATTTTTAGAGATGAAAATGAAATAATAGAGTACATGGAAGCTACGGTTTAAATCTTAGAACGTAAGTCATTTGTATCACGACGTATATTAAAAGCGAAGTTTCCGTCATCTCTTGGATTTTCGTAAAATCCGAGAGCTGCAATTTGATTCATGTCAAATTGATTGTAGATTCGTAATCCTTGCTGAAAAAAGAAGAGAACCATATACTATATGTCGTATTTGCTTTTGAAATTGAAATGGGTCCAAAAAGACCCCCTTAAACTGAAACAGGGGAGATTCAACGAGGAAGATGAAGTCTCTGCTAGAACTCGCGCGCGCGATCGAGCGAGCAGCCCGCACGAGCGATTCCTCGCGTGAGTGGCCCGCGCTCACGAGCCCTGTAGATTTTGACAGTTTGAAAAATTTTATAAGAAAAACAGAAAATGGGCATATCGCACGAGCGACCCGCACGCACGACCTGGCAGTTTTTAGTTTTTGTCTGTTTTCTGCTAAAGGACTGTTTGGAAGAACTTTTAAAAGTTGTTAAGTTTCCGTGTGGGAATTTTACTAAATCAGAATATTGTTTGCTATGTGTGGATTATAAAAGCGATAAACTACGACTTAATACGCACATTGTTCCTGTTTCTAGTTTTTTACACATTCTGTATAAAGCTTCATGACATTCATGTGGAGTCAATTGTACATGCATGGTGAGTGATGGTCAGTGTAAAAAAAAAGAGTATGTGGTTGAGATTGTGTTGTGGACACTCCCTGGTAACTGTGTACCAAAGTGTGATGTTTTGAAATTGCGGTTAGAGTATCCTTGAAATGTGATGGTGACAAAACTGGACACTCCATGGCACCCATGGTAGCGCTAAAGTGTGTGACGCTGACCTTGGACATTCCCTGGCACCCATGGTAGTGCTAAAGTGTAGCCTACGGACACTCCCTGGTACCCGAATCTGGATACTGCGTGACGTTTCACTGGTATTTCTGAAGCGGATTAGGTACTAAAGTGTGAGGCATTGGACACTCCCTGGTACCCCGTACTAAAGTGTGAGGCAAACTGGACACTCCCTGGTACCCTTGTGCTAAAGTGTGATCATCTTAGTGTTTCAAAGATACTGGAGTGAGAGAGTTGGGTATTGTGTTGTCGAGAGAAAAGAGTTGGTATGATGAGAATGGTGGCATTGGTCTCATACACGATCATATGTTTTATGAGTTGAAGATTTTAATATTATCTTTACTGTTTTATAAATTGAAATTCATCTCTATGGTTAACCTGTTGATTTATGAAACTGTAAAATGGAAAATTGTAAATAATTATGTTTTACATTCAAGTACATGTTTTTAATACTCACCAGCTTCTTGAAGCTAATGACGTTGATGTGTCCTGGACATTCGTGTCTAGGCTTTTCAGGTTACGATCGGGCTAAGCAGTATGACTATGCAAACTGAGAATAGCTACCCAATGAGGAATTTAGTATTACATGTTTTAAGCTATGAACTGGTTTTGTAACAAGGATGACTGTAATAGATGATAGATATTATTTTTGTTTCAAGGCGGAGTGTGCCTTAGTTGATCGCGTGCTGTAATATTTATTACGTTAGAAAAGTTTTATAAGCCTTGACTGCTCTTACTCTGATTTATGGTTTTTATGTTGTTCGACGTTTGGGACGGAAACGATCCTCCAAACTGTCGCGACCTACAGGTCCATAAAGGAAATTAAATGCTTTCCATATTTATGCTACGTCGGGTCGTGACAAGCTTGCTCAAGGATTATGATCATAACCCACACAGATATAAGTCCACTGCACTACTTTAGGCATGGGCATGGCTCGATTAAGTCATTGCAGAAAGTAACCAATATTTGAAATAACTAACCGAGACAAGAACCTTGGTAGGGAGTCCCCACTCCCCAGACAGACACTACAAATTTAAATCATAGAGAAAAGAAAAAAAGTAAGAATTAGTTTTGTCTATAGTCTAGACTAGATAGATAGTCTGGCTAATTCACATACAAAATGCAATAACCACCATCAGTTGAATTGTAAACAAAATGTTCTATAAAATCTATGGACTCTACCTCACCAGCCTTTATCCCTAGAGCCTATTGGTGATGCAAATAAGGTATAAATGAACATTACAGCATTTGCATGATGAGAGAGAGAATTGAAATACATTACAGTCTAAATTTCCTTCACAAAATAGTGTTGTTATATGTGGCATTATGATTCACCACTTCTATTATTGAGCACTTTTAAGTTTTAACCATGTTGTGATCCTCGTATCATTTTAAATTCAGAGGTGACACAGACAACGAATTAAACCTGTACCTAACAGCAATTTCTTTTCCAAAATCTACATTACATTCAAAGTGGCTGTGATAACAATGCTATTTTTATGCTAAGTGCCCACAACTTGCATTGTCCCATACACATACCAGCATTCTTATTGGGTTAAAAAGTAAACATACCTATTTCAGTAAGCACCCAAATTTGCATAGGTTAATTGTAACTAATTTGACCAAGAGTTATGATCATATCAAGATAAGACAATTTCCCATTTGGTATCGCATTCTACATGTCATGTCCAACTAGAGGTGTAACAAAACCGACCAGACCGACCGGATCGGATCAGTTTGGTTCGGTCGATTTTCAAAAACTTCAGGTAATGTAAAAACCGAATCGAACCGAAAATTTACACTAAACCAAACGAACTAAACCGTTTTCACCCCTATGTCTAAGTGTCCAACAATATAATTTGAACTCTATTGATCATGAATGATTCTCTCTCACAGCCTTCCAATGGACCAAATTCTTCAATATCACTAAACAAACAAACATTGTCAAACCCATTAACAGCTACAAAACAAAAAAAAACACATTTTTTTTTGTTTTCTCTGCTAAGAAGAAGAAGAAGACGCATCACAATAAAAAGAAGACAAGACTTATTTCACTTATTAGATTAAAAAAAATTAAATTCATTTCTTCTTAGAATGATAAATTAATTTTGTGATAACTTGCAAATTTCAAGTAAGTCAACCAAGAAATAGATGTATCTCGGAGATTTTGTCAAAATTGAACAAGCGCAGTGTTTGTAAATGAAATGATACATTGATAATTGAGAACAAATTAAATCAAGCAAAAGGAAGAGAAGTTGATATAAAAATGCATTTATTACAGACCAATTCATTAAAGACACAATGAATGAATTATTAAAGCTACAATAATTCACAAATGCTTCAAATCAATCAATCGATAAAGTTTACAAACATATCAAAGTTCAAAATCATTGATCAAGCTAAAGAGGGGATACTGATCCAGTATTTTGCACATATATATATATATACACACACAATTGCATTGAAGCCAATTGAGATCAGTGCATTCCTTTGCTAGTAATTGCTATACAAGTGTTCATTAGAGAGAGAGAAATATTTACCAGGACAATTGTTCTCGAAAAATTTGAGAAATACCCCCTAAATCATTCTGCAAGTTGAATAATATGGAAAACATGCTTAAAACAGGAAAAATAGCATTATGTCAAAAATTGGGTATTATAAACAAATGTAGAGCAAATTAAAAAAATATGTAAAGAAAAAATTTTGGTATTATCAACAATTGATATATCACTGGGTATGTATCGACATAAACCCCCAAATTACAAATCAAGCAATGCCAAAGAAAAACCCTATGAATCCCTAGAAAGAGAGAGAGAAACAGATTTGTATATCTGTATAAGAGCTATATATGTATATGTATATCTATATAAAACCCTAGAAATCCCTGGAAAGAAAGAGAAACAGATTTGTAAATCAATACAAACAGATTTGCTAAACCTTTGGAAAAGTAATATGCTAGCTATCGGTATATACCTATATAAATTTGTATCTATATATGTATTTGTATATCTATATGTATACATATCATAATAAAAGAGAGAGAGAAACAGATTATCTATATGTATCGGTATATCTATATATCTATATACATATTAGAATGTGTAAGAGAGAGAGAGAGATTACCGATTTGAGAGAGAGTGCTCAGATCGCAGTTGAGAGAGAGAGAGAGGTCGGATTCAGATCGTAGTTGAGAGGGAGGTCTGATCGCGTCGAGAGTGAAACTGAGACGTGAAATATTTTTTTAGCGGGGAGGAGCATTTTATTTTCCACAAAAGTGAGTGAAAATGTGGTCACGTGACTGGTTTGTGGAAAAGTTTTCTATGGAAATTTTAGTCAATCAAACACTACATTTTGGTGGAACATTGGTCAATAAAATGTTTTCCATGGAAAATAAATGCAATCAAACGCACCCTTAGAGAAATGACATATGGAAAAATATAAAATCAAACGGGAATGGCAGTGATACGGAAGAGGTGGTTTGGCTGCATGGAAGGTTGTGGTGCGGAGGAGTTGTGACCATTGGATGTTTGTACTTAGGCATTGGATGGTTGACAGCGCATTGGTCACTTTATTGACAATTGTGCATTAAATCTATTGAATGCTAATTAATGCCCCAATTGACTGGTGCTTCCGGTTAAATACTATACTGTAATAAAACTTGTTTCTGAGACATGCAGTAATAGTTGTTCCTCTGTAATAATAATTGTTCCTCTATATGTAGTGTAGAATTTAACGTCGTTTAAGGTTGTACCTAGAGTAACAAGAGTTGTTCTGTACCAGAAAAAGTATAGAATTTAAGGTTGGGAGGTTGTGTTTAAGAGGAGGTTGCATTAACTCTTAATAATTTCCCACCAACCACTAAAATCCTAGGATGATTTCTTCTTCATATTGTAATCTTTTTTTTTTTACCACATCAACATTTTCTGTGCTTTTCTAAACCAATCCAAGGGTAGCCATTGTTGTAGGAAGAAACTCTCTACAAGAGAAGATAAAAGTGTTGTAAGTAACATTTCTACTTGATTGCAAATTTTTATATTAATTTATTTTTAGTGTAAAATGTGTTAAAATGTTAAAAACATCGTGTAATTTTATTATTTTTGATGCACTCTCAAACATTTTTGGGAGTATGAGTATTCTTAATCTATTAGTGAATAAAAAAAATATTAATGAAAGATGAGTGTTGTTACTCAAACAGTTTTATTTGTTTTTATGCATTATCTTAAAAACATTTGTAAAAGATGAATGTTTTTACTTAAAAAGTTAATATATATATATATATTATTAGTGTAGTGAAAATAAATGTGTTACCCCCATTATGTATTTTTTATGCATTCGTTATTAGTGAAATTTATAAATTAAAAAATAAAAAAAATAAAAAAAGGATTTTAGTGAATCTCTTATTCCTTTATTCAAATATTAGTGGATGCATTCTCAAACATTTGAGTGAAAGTAAATGTGATACCCCATTGTGTGTTTTTATTTATGCATTCTTTGTTAGTGAAGAAAATGGATTTTTATTTATGCATTCTTTGTTAGTGAATATAAATGTGGTACCCCACTCGTACAAACATTTGCAGTAATATGAGTGTTTTTACATTTATAGTGAGTACATGGAACAATAAAGGTACAATATTTCTTAATTATGGAACAATATGGGTACAATACATCTTAATTATGGAACAATACGGGTACAGAATATCTTTATCATAGAACAATAAGGGTACAAAATATATTAATCATGAAACAATAAGGGTACAAAATTTCTTAATCATAGAACAACAAGGGTACAAAATATCTTAACCATGGAACAACAACGGTGCATAATTTATTAATAATGGAACTACAAGGGTACAGAATATCTTACATGCATACTTAAATAGTTGTTCACTACACAACCTTGTCTTGTAAAAACATACTTAAAGCTAAACAAAGCCTACCATAATGGAACTAATCAGAAAGGAGGTCCAAACCAGATAAATCGCCATAGTATTCATAACAACAGAAAGGTTGTCCATCATCTCTGATAAGACACCCAGGAAGAAAAGGTTGAAAATCCCCATCAACATCATCTTCAGTATAATCTGGTAGATTGGGACATACATCAGCATAAGATGGATCATCTTCAATATCTTGTATAGCAAAGACTGGGGGGTCATAATACTTTTTTACATCTTCGATTGCATGAAAATGCATCAATTGTCGTTTCATCTGTCGAATCTCTTGCTTCAGCAAATGTATGACCCGATCGTCATCCCTATTCGGATTTAGCATGAAATCAGGAGTGTGAGAAATCGGTACTAGTAACCCATGCTAACGACAATATACTTCAAACTCACACCTTATGCTAAACAATTTTGTCCATCGTAGATCATCTCCAATAAGAACTGCATTGTTGGGTAGTTGAGCGTGAGTGTCTCCAATGATTATGTTGCCAACATTTGAGAAAGAGAAATTACAAGGTATTGGGGTGTTGACAAAAGAACGTCTTTTGCCATACCAAGTTTGACCTTTAGGATCTGTGTAAGAGCAATATATATGCCATACATCGCTAATTGAAGGAGCATTACTAGCTCTTCTTCCCCTTCCTCCACTACTCCCTCCACCTCTACCTCAGCTCATCCTTAGGAGATTTGAGTACACAGTATGTTACTTACAACCCCTCTTGCTTTTTATAGAGTAGGAACTGTGCACTGTCAATGAATTTTCACTTGGAAATTACTACACTATGAATGAGGGTTTCGTAAGAGGGATAGTATTATGAATAGGATATAATGAATTGTCGACGTCAATCACTCACTCAGAAAGTTTAATCACATCACTGAAAAATCGGAGCCTTGTCACTTTAATGAAAGCTACAGTAGATTTTCGACATCATTATTCAGACAGTTTAGTGACATCACTGCAGACATTTCCAGTAAAAGTTTAGTCACATCACTCAGACGTCAATTTTAATCTTTAATTAATTAAAAATTATTATATTGTTAAGGAACTATTCAGAAGTAGGCCACAACAAGTGTTTTGGTAAGTAAGCAACAAGAAAGGTGTAGAATTTCTTAATCATGGAACAAGAAGGGTACAAAATTTATTATCATTGGAACAATAAGGGTACATAATTTCTTAAGCATGGAACAATAATGATACAATATTTCTTAATCATGGAACAACAAGGGTACAAAATTTCTTAATCATGAAATAATTAGGGTACAAAATTTATTATCACTAGAACAATAAGGGTACATAATTTCTTAATCATGGAACAACAAGGGTACAATATTTCTTAATCATAGAACAACAATGGTGCAGAATTTCTTAATCATGGAACAACAAGGGTACAATATTTCTTAATCATGGAACAACAAGGGTGCAGAATTTCTTAATCATGGAAAAATAAGGGTACAGAATTTCTTAATCATGGAACAATAAGGGAACAGAATTTCTTAATAATGGAATTTCATTGAACATAATCCATATTACACACATACTTGTCATTTATTAATTTTTGTTTGTTTTCTAACAGCGTAAATTCCAATAGATGGTATGCGGAGATCCAAGGGAAAGTCGGTATACACATATTTGGATGAAGAAACTTGTTTGGGGAATGATTTATATGATGAAAGCGGATTGGAATACACATATAATGTCCACACTGGGGTTGACAGTAATGACCCAGAAGTTATACATAGTAATGTCATCCAACAAACCTTCGAATGTGGTTCAGAGCAAGCACTATATGAAATGACTGAAGATGAAGTCCTTTGCATGACATTCAAATCTGAGGGTGAAGGTGCCAAATTTTACAATAATTATGTGAACGTGGTGGGTTTTAGTGTACGAAAGGATGAATTAAAATACGGAAGGGACCAAATAGTCGTATCGAGACATTGGGTGTGTTCTAAAGAAGGGGAGAGATGCCAAAAATATTTAGATCGTGAAGATAGGTCGAGGGAGCCCAAGGCCCTTACTAGAGTTAAATGTGGTGCATGCCTCCGTATTCAATTGGATAGAGCTAAGAAATATTATGTTGTCACAAATTTTGTTAAAGCCCATAGCCATCCGATGTCCTCCTCAATGTGTGCCTTTCCTTTGGTCACACCGGCAAATTAAGAATTCCGATAAAGCTCAAATTAGTTCAATGCACAGTGTCGGTATCAGACCTAGTAAGATTATGGACTACATGGTATATCAAGCGGGTTCATATGAGAAGGTTGGGTTCATTCAAAAGGACTTGTACAATTATGTTGATGTTGAACGTACATCGGAGCTTGTAGATGGTGATGGCAAGGGAGCACTGGCATATTTGTGTTCTAAAGGTAAGACCGATGAACAATTTTTATTACAAGTTTGAGGTGGATAAGGAACATCGATTATCCAGGTTATTTTGGATAGATGCAAGATCCCGTATCGACTATGACAGATTTGGAGATGTCCTAGCATTTGATACAACTTATCAAACAAATGCCAACAGGAAACCGTTTGTTATACTTGTAGGCGTCAATAATCATTTTCAAACTACAATTTTTTATTGCACATTATTAGTCAATGAAACCGTAGATACCTACATTTGGGTTTTGGAGACCTTACTTGAAGCAATGAAGGGTAAGGCTCCGACTTCTTTACTAACTGATGGAGATAAGGCGATGCAGCAGGCAATTGTTGGCATTCTTCCTATCTCATCACATCGGTTGTGCCAATGGTAGATACAATGGAATGCCGTTACAAACATCCATGTTGCAGAGTTTGGTAAGGATTTTGACAAATGCATGAAGATAAATTGCACGGTCGAAGAGTTTGAAGCATTATGGAAAGAGTTTGTTGATAAGTATGGGCTACACCATAACAAATGGATGAAAGAGATGTATGAAAAGTGTTCGATTTGGGTTGAGGCATACTTGAGGGGCCAATTCTTTGTCGATACGAAGAGCACGCAAAGGTGCGAAGGGATTAATTCATTTTTAAAAGGCTTTCTTAAAATCCAAAGGCGACTTTACGAGGTTGTTAAAAATTTTGATAGAGTACTTAGACGTCTTCGCCATAATAAAGCTAAGGCGCACAATGATACGGAACAAACATATCCAGTAATGTCCACAAACTTGAGGCCCATTGAGACGCATGCTGCCAATTTATTCACTAGATCAATTTTTATCATGTTTCGTGGTGAAATTAACTGTGAGACTAAGTACTTTGTCGCGAAATATGGGCCGACGTACGTTAATTTTTACCTGTCCAAATATCCACATCCCACTTCGCGATGGAATGTTATTTCCAATCACCATAACGGGACAATTAAGTGTTCTTGCATGCAGTTTGAGTCTGTTGGAATACCTTGTTGCCATATTATATGTGTAATAAAAAATGAATACATGCAGGAAATTCCTCTTAGTTGTATCACACCAAGATGGTTGAAAAGTGGCTCGGAATGGGCGGAAAAGGCAAACTGTACATCTCTGAAAGGCAATAATTCTCAGCACACTCAAAGTCAAATTGCACATCTCAATTTGCTCAATTCGAGGTGCGAAGACATGAGACACTATGTTGTCTTAACGGAAGAAGGATGAACATATTCAAAGAATACAGTCACAGAACTAACATGTTGTTTGAAGGACCTATGGAAGAATAAGAATGGGACACAAAGTTTACTACCGATTTTTTGGTGTAAAAAACCCAACGCCAGTTGAAACAAAGGGAAGTAAAGGGGCAGGCAGCAACAAACAAAATTTAAAGCGTTGTGGTTATTGCAGGTAATAAATTATACACAATTTCTATTTATCTAAAATTTACATGTACATCAGAGGCACAATATTTCTTATCACAGAAACAAAAAGGGTACAAAAAATCATATCACAGGAACAAAAAGGGTACAAAACATCTTATCACAGAAACAAAAAGGGTACAAAAGATCTAAATAGATGTATTCTCCCATTCTAAATAGAAGTATCCAAGAACTTATATTTACCAAAAATTTATGTGTTTCTTATAACAAAAACAAGAAGGGCACACAGTTTCTTATCACTGGAACAAAAAAGGGTATAACTACCCCAAGATCCTAATTTCATTCAACCCTTCCAACCACAACCAATTCATTCACTAATGACCCATTCCAAAATAAATGAATACCTACAACAACAAAAATAAATAAATAAATAAATAAACCAAAAAAACAACATTACAATTTATAAGTAGTAAAATGAAACAATAAATAGATTGGCATTTACGTATTCTATGTGGTATAGAAATTAACATTGATATTTACAGATGCGTTGGACACACAAGAACAACATGCCCAAAAAATCAACCCAACGGTCCACTGAACAGGATGATGCTGAAGTTGAAGGCGGTTGGAGGGGTTACTGCTAGCCGAAGAAAGAGCTTGTTTTGTAGCCCAAATAAAAAATGAACTACAACTCCTGAATTTCGGATGCATACTCTATATAAAAAGGATACC
Source organism: Hydrangea macrophylla (assembly GCA_033977485.1). Lineage (NCBI taxonomy): Eukaryota > Viridiplantae > Streptophyta > Magnoliopsida > Cornales > Hydrangeaceae > Hydrangea > Hydrangea macrophylla. The sequence continues at coordinate 41,916,774 of CM066990.1, forward strand.
CGCACACCAAATATGAACTACAACGAATTCGATGACGGAACAACTACATTGAACACTCCGTCGAGTACAAGAATCGACTTAAACAATATTGATGAGGTAAGCATTATCGATTGCTCATACTATTTTGGAATTGTACACTACAGTCTTAGTTTACTCTTAAAACAACCATGTCTTTTATCGTATCAGCCCAACAGAAATTACACATGGGATTTTGAGTTCAATGGTGGAGCAACTACAGTGACCAATCCATCGACTACAAGAGTCAACTTAAACAATATCGATGAGGTAGGAATCCCTTCTTGCTGATATTGTTTGCTCATATACAACACCGCAGTAAAGTAGCTGCATTTATTTGTTACCAAAATTATGCTTTTGGTTGAAGTTGTCAAGCCTCTAAATTGTATGTTGGCCACTTAGTTTAGTATTTATAACCATGTCTTGTACCCTTGCAGCCCAACAGGAATTACACATGGGATTTTGAGTTCAATGGCAAAGCAACTACAATGAACAATCTATCGACTACAAGAGTCGACTTAAACAATATCGATGAGGTAGGCATTACCATTTGCTCATATTATTTGGAATTGACCTTACAACCATATAATAATGGGTCCTTAATTCCAATATATTTACAATGGGTAACATGGCTTAAGTTGTCAGGCCTATAAATTGTAATTATAAACCATGTCTTGTACCCTTGTAGGGTAACAGGAATTACACATGGGGATATGAGTTCGATGAAAACAAATTTTGAGGAAAGAAGACAAGTGAGTCCTTACTTTATTACCTCTATCCTTGCTACTGGGATGTGTAGGTTGCAACTGTCTATAGTACCTCTTCCTTAATTGTGTTTATGAATTTTCTTGAATCCTTACAATTGGTCAGTGACCCACTCTCTTTCCCGTAGCCACAATAGTGTCTCACAGTCCCCCTGCTCCAACTCATATCTTACAACTGCATTTTTTTAGAGAACAAATTAGTGAAATGAAAATTAATGTGTATTGGTTAGAATGGTTACTTATGACATACTTTAGAGGCTGACTCTTGTCAAGAACATAGTCGACAATGTCCTCTCTTCTTGCGTGATTGCTGGAAGCGTAAGCTCAAAAGTTGGAGGATCGGGCACAAACTTCTGAACACGTTCAATAGTTGGGGCAGTGGACAATAGTTCCTCAACCTAAATAAATGGAAATTATTAAATATTTATAGTTCCTTATATTGGCATAAAAGTGACTGACCTTCTTCTTAACCTGCCCCTCGAAAACAGCCACCGACACTCCCCTCTTCCTTGGCTTTGACATACCGGCAGTATATGGAGAGCGTTTATATCTGCTAGGTAAACGTTTGTCCAGTACACAAGTACGGAGGAGGGGGGCCTTCGAGGTTACTAAATGTTCACCCTCCATTTTGCACATGGCTTTTTTCTGAGGGGATCGTCGAAGTTCATTGGTGTTTTCTAAACCCTTGGGTGGGGGGTGCTACGTTTCTTAGCAATTGGGGGAATGCTTGACAACTCATCTACAGGAGGATTAGGAGCTTTAGTCACCTTTTTTGCTGGCCTCAATGAATCAAGGTCAATTTCATACCTCTTTATTGCAACTTTGGCCGGATTTTTAAAAGTGTCGTGCGGGGTAGTGTACTTGCTTTTCTTAGCAATTGGGGAGACTGGAGAATAGAATCGTTCATTATGAAATGAAGGTGACTGGTCTCTTTGTTGTTCTTCATATTGAAATGAAGTTGACATAACTTTTTCATGCTGTTGTTGTTGTTGTCCTCCACTCGACATAAAATTTTTCAATAGATTCACACTACCAACAACATCAACTTTCAATGAAAGCACCACATCTTTCAACTGTGTAATTTCTTTTTTCATCTCCTCAACTGCAAACTCAACCTTTTCTAGCTGAGTTGCTTCTCCATTTGCTTGACCTCTTGCAAGGGGCGGGGTTTTCTTTCGTGGTTCTTTCTCGCTGCCCATATTAGGTTCTTTCTCGATGCCCATATCAGGTACTTTCTCATTGCTTGTGACCAACACAATATGTAATGAAAAAGAATATAATTTTCAAAAATGGGGTCGAGTCAAAAAAATAGTTCAACCATGGTACATTAACATACCTTTTGGTTGGTGAACAATCCCTTCTTTCTTATAAATCTAAGTCGAGTGTTTACTTGTTCGTTCCCCTACTCCCCTATCATTGCACGCGAAGAGGCGGTTGTTGTTGTAGATGATATAGGCAGCCTAACAGCTATAAAATTTTCCAAGTAGAACAACTATAAATATTAAAAAATTTATATAAGTTAGTGGATAGATTTGGGTTAAATTAATAGAAATTTATAGAATTGCCGAGTAATTATAATCGGACATGAAAATAAGATCTTTACCATCAAGAAGAGCAAGCAACCACTAACTCCAGATTGGTTGTTTTCCTTGTAATTGTTGATGCCCTTGACAACTGTTTTGCCCAATTCATGTTTTCAAGAGCAGATACATCCACCAATGCATGTAGGAAGTATTGATTAATGCCCGGCTTCATGCTGGGGTAAAGGATGCATCCCAAAGCAAGCAAAGAAAAATTTAACCTTGAACTCATCTCCAACTTCTTCCATCAACTGGACATCTTCCTTTAAGTTGGTTATACTCAACAGTCCACTTGGAAACCCGTACTTTTCACACATATCTGCTATGGCACTTGATGGTCCTTTGATTCTTACTTCGGCCCCTTGGGAACTAATGCCCAATATTTTTCCAACATCTACGGGGGTCACCATAACTTTCCTTCCATGTGCAGTCAATGAACATTCTACAGGATCAAATTTTTTTACTAACCACTCACAGATACTGTGGTCCACTCTTGTGCACCACAAGTCAATAAGGCCACCGAGTCCAATTGACTTATTTGCTACTAGTTGTCTAGCCGAAAACTTTGAAATGGTGTCCAACATTGGGTGCAATGAAATTCTTGTTGTCATCACAGATTTTTTCTGTTAAGCAAACATCAATTAAGGGAACATCATGTTTAATAATATAACCAATTACATCATGTTTAAAATACCGGTTGATTAAAACTTTTGCAATTGAATGCTTATTGATTCAAAGTAATATAATTAGTAAGCAACAACAATAGCTGTAATTGGATTATTGGGATAACTGCTTCAAAGAATCCAGCTTTAAATATACAAATTAAGCAATCAATTCCGCAGCCCTTGATTCCAATAAACTCCTTAAACACCAACTTATTTTAGGTCTCATTCGTCATATTTTTATTGTCCTCATTACTGAAATCAAGGGAAATGCTTTCTTCTACATTTTCTTTTCTTTTCTTTTCGTGTTATCAAATTTCATTGATAATGAAGACATGTCATTCAAAAAGTATGTGATACCTTCTGAGTAGATCTCTACTCCTTATACACAGATGACTCCTCCTCAGCCTGCTCCTTGAATGGGCGTTTCTCGACATCAGTCATTCCTTTCGTCAGAAGACCATTCTCCTGTTACAGCTATAGAAAGAATTCTTTTAAGTATCATTCAAATATATTTTTTGCCTTTTCTATTACCTCATTTTGTTTCTTTGCATCTCCACCACTTACTTTCTGTTGCTTGCATCTTTCTTGGCTGCATAAACACCGTGCAAACCATTGTTATCCTTTGAGGATTCATTTTTAGGGTTTAATGTACACAAAGAATATGCTTACTAAAATAGCAAGTATGCCGATCTAGGTTTCCTTGGTATTTCAGACACTTGTCCTGCCTTTTTCTTTTTTGCCATTTGATTCCTACATTTGCAAAAACTACTCTCAAATTATCAAACTCAAAGGAAGAACGGTGTTAACAATTTCAAAGATTCAATAGTGTTATGTAGTGAATGCCTTATATTCAAGAAAAGCCTCCACGCAAAAGATTATCTAAAGCAGAGCAATAAAAAGGTTTAATATGGCCGAACAAAGAAAAAAAAATACACAAGCTCGCAAACATTATGAACAATGAACAAGGAGGAGCTGAACACAAAATAATCATATCCTTAAGGAAAAGAATTTGACACACGGAACATAATATTTTACAATGAGAACAATTCTGGAACATCATCTTTTACACCTGGCATAAAACATTTGACTCTGAGAACAATTCAGGAACAAAATCTTATGCACGAGGAACAGAACATTTTACTCTTACAATAAATCAGAAACAAAAACTTTTACACCAGCAACATAACATTTTACTCTCACAACAAATCAGAAACAAAAACTTTTACACCAGGAACAAAACATGTCTTAATCTATTTATATTTATAATCTTTTTCTATATGAATTAGTGGGATGGAAAGGATACTTCTAAGACCAATGGAAGAGAAGGGAATAGAATTTAAATCATGGAACAATACGATGACAAAATGAAATTTGCTACATGGAATTTTATATTCAAGGAATCACCAATAAAATACGTCACTGCAAATCAACAAACAAATTATCAATTTGAAAATTACCAAGAAATGAAAATACTCTGGGAATTTGAAATTACCCAGATTAATTGACTAATTTTCAATTCTTATATCCATTCGCAAATCATCATTTCTTAAATTAAATTACCTCAGACTCATTGACAAACAACGAACAACATCTATTTACCAAGAAATGAATATACCCAGAAGTCAAATTCAACAAATTTTGAAAAACCAAGGGTCCTATATCTATGTTCAATCACACATTCACAAAATGCATATCAATTATTGAAAATGCAAAGTACATGCAAATTAACAAAGGCAGAGAGAAATTAACAGAGGCGGGGAGAGAGAGAGAGAGGGGGGGGGAGGGGGGGGGGGGGAGAAATGGACAACCCTTCTGTAAAGGGCAAACCACTTGCATTGTCAATAGGCCTTTGATAACCGTAAAAAATCATCTAATCCTAACCCCAAATTTTCATAAACCCTAACAACCCAATACAATAGAGTACTTAACTAATAGCCCCAGCCTCTGATTGTTGCCCACAATGGTTCCCCTCTGATTGTTGCCCACAATGGTTCCCACAAGGGGGTCAGTGTTGGTAGTGGTGGGGGTGAGAGAGATAGATAGACAGGGTCAGCGCCTGAGGGGGTCGGTAGTAGTGGGGTTGCCGGTGTCGGGGGTCAGTGGTCGATGGTGGGGTTGCCAGTGTCGAAGTTGGTGGTGGTTGAATGGTAGTGGTGGGGGTGAGAGAGAGAGAGAGATAGAGAGATAGAGAGATAGAGGGGAGGGGGTAAGTGCCTGAGGGGGTCTATGGTGGTGGGGTTGCCGGTGTAGGAGGGTCAGTGGTCGGTGGTAGGGTTGCCGGAGTTGAAGGGGTCAGTGGTCGTCGTCGTTGGATGGGGTCGTGGTGGGTGGTCACTGGATTGGAGAGAGAGAGAGAGAGAGAGAGAGAGAGAGAGAGAGGTGACTATTACTGGGTTTGGGCGGGGTTTTGTGTAACTGGTGACCTGATGTGCAAGTTTTACCTTACAAATGTTAAGTGGTTTAAGAAATAGTCAGTTATTTTGTGATGGAGGGCCATGATGCAAATTTGCCCCAATCTAATGGTGGGAAAACGTCCGCACCTATATGGACAAAACTACCATCCGTATGGTAGCCATCTCCCAAATGAAACAGGCCACGTGGCTTAATCATGAGTTGGAACTTTTTGGCTTGTTAGTGCAGGAAAGACCACACAAATTCCTCTTTCACAAAGAAACTAATACACAACCCGTGCAATGCACAGAAATTTATCAAAAAATAGGAACACGTTGTCACATAATCTATTGTTGCAAATAGTTGAGTGTCACCAAAGCATAGGCCAGAACGAAAAGGCTAGGAAAAGAATAAAATAAAGAAGAGTAAATGAGTAAAAAATTTGTATCTAAATGAAAACACAATAGATCAACCAAACCCCCCATAAAAAGAGGGGAAAAAATTTCTTTGAATAAGAAATATGTTACTGGATAAAACGTACGTAAACCAATTTTCTGATCATGTTAAAACAAAAACTATTTTGCCCCCTTCTCTACAAAAATCTCTAAAGTAGAATACACGTGTGCGCGAACACACACATACTCATACACACATATATATATACTATGTATCTAAAACGGTTCCTGTAAATAATGGTACTTATCATAATTGTATCCCATCACATTTAGATTATTACAATCTAAACTTTGTAAAGTGAAAAATCAAATGAAAAAGGGTCTTTAAAAAATAGGAAAGAAGGAATGTTACATAAAATAGAGTATTGGAGATACTTTTTGATTAGTGAGTGAAAACAATTGTTTTTCGTACACCATGTTGCTTCAAAAGAGATAATCAAGTCTCTTTTTACTGTAAAACAAAAATGAATATTTTAGCAAATTTGATAATCACAACTAGCAAATAGAAAAGGTAATGGATAGGAATGCTAAAAGACTATGCCAAAAACCATAAAAACTACAAAATACAACATAAGGAGATGACTTACAGGGACAGAGAGTGAGAGACAGAACAATATGTAAGTCATGGGTAATACTTGGGACACACCCAAAGAAAATTTTTGGGACACAACCTCTAACACCCGTACCCGGGAAAAGGGTTAATTACCATTTTTATATGCATTAATTCATATGATTAGTGTGTATAATGGTTATGGGGAGGCTTTAGACTCGCTCGTGGAAAAGTCCCCAGTGAGGAGGGACAGACTTGGAGGTGGGACTCAGTTAAGGGCCGAATAAAAATATTTTCATTTTACATAATTAAATGTATTTATGTGATTACATAAATATTTGTTTAAATGCTTTCATATTATAAGTTGATATATGTGTTTGCATTTAGTACCAAATAAGGGTATAACTGAAAAGGATTCATAATTAGTAGATGCGATAGCAACTTTACAAAATATTTGGAACCCACGTTGGGACCCATGTGGAACTTAGACAAACATTCATTAGATAACAGGGTAGTTAATGAAATGTTTGGGGGATTTTATAATAGAAACTTAAGAAATTTCGGGGGTGCAAATGAAAAGTGGAAAAAAATTGAGGCTTTGACACCTCATGTTGTGCATGTGTGTATGTGTCAAGAGAGAGTGAGAGACTCTCAAAATTACAAAAATTTAAAGAAAAACAAAGGGAGCTCGGAGAGAAAGAGACACCGACGCCATAATTTTGTCGTTCCGTCGCCGTCCGACGTCCAATTCACGAACCAAAGCCGTATTCAGACTCGTAGAGATGAGGCAATCATTTCTAAACCTTTAATTTACATTTTAATCGTCATAATTTTGTTAGCTCACAGTACTCGGTGACACGCGATTGCGGAATTCTTGTAGGATTCACTTTAGAGTAAAAATTGAGCTTGAGTTTGGTGCAATTCAGCATTTTCTAGCTTAATTTGGGTATAATCTTGCTAAGGTGAGTTTTCTACACTAAGGAATGATTGTATTTAACTATGTTAAAAGCTTCAATGATCTTAGAGATAATAATTTACGCTTATGAGCTATGAGAATGTCTTATTGTATTGATTTTTCATGCTTAGAAAACATGGGGATGTTTAAAATGTGAATTATATGTCAATCTTATGAAATTATATGTGCCTACATGTTTATATGTTAATATGGTTATGTGGTAATCAATGAGCACTGGGAAAATGATTCATTATTGGGAGTAATAAGGGAGGTGAAGAGGAAGAATCCGATAAATACGAAAGTCCAAGGAATAGAAGTGACCATGGGACCAAGGGAGGTCTTCGGGTCTGAATGAATCATTGAACCGGTGACTCAGCGATTACGGATATTATTTATGCATTAATTGTGGCATTGCACATGTGAAACGTTCAATCATGTTTAGATTATTCACTAAGCGTAATGCTTAAGAAAACCGTTTTCCTTTTCTAGTGTGGTAAATACTAACCACCGCAGGTACGGAGCAATATCCGAGAAGAAGTAACGTGCTTGGGAATGGGGGAGAGATTTGAGACTTGTTGTTATGTCTATAACTTTTAATATAGTATGACTTATAGTCTAGTGTTCTTGACTTGTTTTGTAATATATGTTGTTGGTGGAGTTGTAGTTGAACTTGGGGAACTCATGTAAGTTTCCTATATAGTTGTTGAATCATGGGTGAGTTGTAATGTTGGACCTTTCCAGCGAGTCTGGGTATGCGTCGCAACTTCTTGGATAAGTTCATTTTTGTAACTAAGTGTTTTGAAGGGTATTGAAATCCTTTTTGAAAAGTTTCATGTGTATGGTTGTTCTTTGAAGGAATTTGGAGTTGATCACTTATTTGACTCAAATGAGGTTACAGTCATGGTTTGAATGCTTGGAAATGGTTTTCTAATGTTCTATGTTGTTGGTTATAGCTTTAAGTTCATTTCCAACAAGATTTCATGAGATACTAGTTTTTGACAAGAGTTGAACTTCAAAACTTGTTTTGAACCAAAAAGGAGTTGTGTTCATGGTAGATTTGATTCAATTGTGAGTATGTACGTTCCACATGCTTGGTTAATGTTAAAATATGTTTGGGAATGTGTTTGGAATGTTACTTGAGGGTTCCATGAGGTTTGGTGATGTTTTGGATATGTTTGAACTAGTTTAGCAGGGGTTTTCAGTTAAAAATTGGGTTCTACAGAAACTGGATCAATCCGGATCATGGGCGTATCAATCTGGAGCACCTGGATGAACCAGAAATGGCATTCTGCTAAAACCAAATCTATGGCGCATTTTTTGTGTTGGAACTAGAACTCAAAGACCTATCTTTTGGTATAAAATTTTCTACATTTATTAATGACCATTTTGCCCTTGGGGGCTGTTTTGTCACAATAGAGTTGTTTTATGGTGTTAAACACATGCGTTTCCTAGTACTTCGCATGTTCCTTTGCAAATTATTGTAATTGAGAGCTTGTAGCATTGTTACACATGTCCTAATCCTCATAAGGTGGGTTAGAGTGTGACAATTTTTGGTATCAGAGCAATAGGCTAGAGCTTTTGGGGACGAGAGACGTATACAACGCGTAGTGTGCACACAACGACACGTAGTTACATGCATACACGTTTACTTTGCATGCTTTTATTGTTGATTAGCATGCCATATGTTTATTTAAAGTAACGTGTATGTGTGTAATAATGTGGGTGCCAGGCATTATGTCTGGAGGTGACACCTCAAACCGAATGGAACGGGTTAAAAGAGTAATCGAAGGGTTGGTACAAGTAGCTGAAACTCATGTGGTTGAGGAAAGACCGGTGTAACCAAATCCAAATCCGAGGGAAGAAGTTGTTACCATTTCAAAATTTTACAAACAAAAGCCAACCATATTCCTTGGGGAAACTGATCCAATGAAAGTAAACTTTTAGATTTCTGATATAGAGAATATCTTCAGAGTGTTACCATGTACAGAGGAACGGAAAGTGCTATTTACTGCTAACACGTTAAAAAATGAGGCGCAATATTGGTGGCGTACTAAGCTGGGCTCAGGTCAACTGGCTACTTGGGATCAATTCCTTGAAATTTTCAATGAACAATACTTTCCGGAATCATTTGGGATCAAAAAGCTCAGGAATTTATGGAGTTGGTACAAGGGGTAAAGACAGTCCGAGAGTACTCAACACAATTTACAAGTTTAGCACGGTTTGCCAGGGATATTATAACGACTGAGAAAGTGAAGGCAAGAAAATTTGTGGCGGGGCTGTGGAACGATATCCGAGGACGAGTGACTTTATTTCGACCTAAGACCTATGCTAAGGTATTAGACATTGCTTCTATCGCTGAAAGGGATCTTGGGTATACCTCAAATATGCCACCACCACCAAATCAACCAAGCAAAAGGGCAAGATCAACTCAGTTCAGTGGACAAGGAAGTGCCAAGAGGCAGAGTCTGGGAGGTTCATTGGCTAGTAGTGGCAGTGGTTCTAGTGGGAATAAATCAAGGTGTCAGACTTGTCAGAAATTTCATTAGGGCGAATCAACTTCCAAACCTAATTATTTGCAACATTTTGCGACAACCAGGACACATTGCGAGGAACTGCCCAAATCAAAATATGGATATGAGGGGTCAATGCTTTGCTTGTAAGGAATTAGGACATCAAGCCAAGGATTTTCCAACCAAGCATCAAGGATCTTCTGTTTCCGGTTCATACACGGCTAGTGTCATTACACCAAGGACTACTCAACCTCCGAGGAGGGAGCAGCAAGAGGCAAGGTCATATCAGCTCATGCCGGGAGAGACCGCTTCTGCCGATACCGTTGTTTCAGGTATGGTTTCCATTTGCTCATACCTAGCAAATGTACTTACAGATTCGGGATCCACACACTCGTTCGTATCACATCATTTTGATAAGCACCTAGATAAACCATTAGAGTTTCTAGATTATGATTTATCTGTTGCAATACCATTGGGGGTTCCGTTGATTAGCTCAGGGGTGTTTAGAAAATGTGACATAAATATAGATGGTAAAAGCTTAGTAGTTGATTTAGTACCATTATTCGTTCAGCACTTCAATGTTATATTGGGTATGGATTGGTTAGCGGCTAATTATGCAAATATCGATTGTAACAATAAAGGGGTAATATTCTACATTCCGAATCAAGATGTATTTTATTTTCAAGGCAAGGGTGTTGTGTCATCGCCATATATAGTGTCAGCTATTGAGGCATGTCGTTTGCTAAAGAAAGGTTGTTGATGGTTCTTGTGTAGTATTCTAGATACTAGGGGTAATGATTTAAAACTTGAAAATATTCCGATAGTTAGCGAATTCCCATATGTGTTTCCAGAGGAATTACCTAGTTTATTAATTGATTGAGAAATTGAATTTGGTATTGATGTTATGTCGGGGACTCAACCAATTTCATGAGCACCATACCGAATGGCACTGATTGAGTTGAAAGAGTTAAAAATTCAATTACAAGAGTTGTTAGATAAGGGTTTTATTCGGCCGAGTGTATCCCCGTGGGGTGCACCAATTTTTTTTTGGGAAAAAGAAAGACGGTACGATGCGGATGTGCATTGACTACCAGGAGATCAACAAGGTAACCATCAAGAACAAATACCCGTTGCCATGCATTAACAACTTATTCGATCAACTTCAAGGGGCTCAGGTATTTTTGAAGATAGATTTGAGATCTGAGTACCATCAATTGAAAGTTAAAGTAGAGGACATAGAAAAGACCGCCTTTAGGACTCACTGGGCACTATATTTCTAGTGATGTCGTTTGGGGTTACTAATGCGCCAATCACCTTTATGGATTTGATGAAATGTGTGTTCAAGTCGTACTTGGACGAGTTCGCGATAGTATTCATTGATGACATTATCATTTACATGAAGAGTTCGGAGGAGCATGAACAACACTTGAGACTAGTTTTACAGCGACTTCGAGAGAAATAGTTATTTGGAAAATTGAAGAAGAACGAGTTTTGGTTAACAAGAGTCACTTTTCTAGGGCACGTGATTTCTAAGGAAGGTATTTTTATGGACCCACAGAAGGTTGAAGCTCAGAGATTCATAGTTTCTTGGGGTTAGATGGATACTACAGAAGATTCATTAAAGACTTTTCTAGAGTCGCGACTCCGATGACAAGGCTAATGAGAAAAGACGTACCGTTTGATTGGAATAAGGAGTGTGAAGATTGCTTCTTAGCATTGAAGGAGAAATTAACAACGGCACCGATACTTACAATTCCAACAAGTATCGGGAATTTTAAAATTTATAGTGATGCTTCTCATCAAGGCCTGGATGTGTGAACTTAAGGTGACAAGGTAATAGCCTATGCTTCAAGACACTTGAGACCACACGAGAAAAATTACCCAACACACGATTTGGAGTTAGCGGCGGTAATCTTTACCCTAAAAATTTGGAGGCATTATCTATACGATCGGTAATCTTCACCGATCATAAAAGCCTGAAATATTTATTCACTCAAAGAGATCTTAATATGAGACAAAGAAGATGGTTGGAACTTATGAAAGACTATGACTTGAAGATTCAGTACCATCCGAGAAAAGCGAATGTAGTTACCGATACTTTGAGTCGAAAGTCGTCAAAAAGCTTAGCTTATGTTTTGACAGGACAAGAAAAGTTAGTGAAAGAATTTGAACAATTACAACTTGAGGTGATTCCTAGAATTGAAGGTGGGTTAATGGCTGTGATTATGGCACAACTAAGTCTTATTGATGAGGTAAAATCTAATCAACTTCTAGATCCAGAATTCAAGAAGAATGTGGATGAATTACCTGAGGGTAGAAGGCCGGAGTTTAGTTTTGAAGGTGGTGTTCTAAGATATATTAATCGGTTATGTGTACCTAGATTTGGAAATTTGAGAAATAAAGTTATGGAGGAAGCTCACAATACCAGGTATTCAGTATACCTGGGTAGTACCAAAATGTACCGAGACTTACGGGAGATTTATTGGTGGAGTGGTATGAAGCAAGAAGTAGAGGAATTTGTCATTAAGTGTATGACTTGTCAAAAAGTGAAGATGGAAAATCAACCACCTGGAGGAGAACTACACCCTCTAGAGATACCGGAGTGGAAGTGGGAGCATATCACAATGGATTTTTTTTTAGGATTTCCAAAGTCTCAGAAGTAGAATGATAGCATTTGGGTTATTGTTGACCAGTTGACTAAGTCAGCCCATTTCCTACGTATCAAGACCAAGGATCCATTAAAACTTGTAGAGATTTATATCAGGGAGATTATACGGCTTCATCGAGTACCAGTTTCAATAGTATCGGACCATGATACTCGATTTATATCAAGATTTTGGGAGAGTTTATAGAAAGCTATGGGGATAGCATTACATTTTAGCACTGCTTTTCATCCCCAGACCGATGGTCAGTCCGAAAGGGTGATCCAAATTCTAGAAGACATGTTGAGAGTATGTGTTATGGATTTCAAGGCTGATTGGGAGACTCATTTGCCACTAATAGAGTTTTCCTACAACAATAGTTTCCAAACCAACATTGGAATGGCGCCTTATGAGGCATTATATGGAAGAAAGTGTAGATCGCCGGTGTGTTGGACAAAAATTGGTGAAAAATAGATTTTGGAACCGGAGATAGTTCAAATCACTACTGACAAGATTCGATTGATTAAACAGTAAATGCAAACGGCTCTGAGTCATTGCAAATGCGGCTACGGGTAGAAGACCGTTGGAGTTTGAAGTGGGTGACTATGTGTTTTTGAAGGTATCGCCTTCGAAAGGCATAGCATGTTTTGGTAAGCGAGGTAAGCTCAGTCCGAGATATATTGGGCCATATTTGATTCTTAATCGAGTAGGACCATTAGCTTATCGGTTGGAATTACCACAAGAGTTGGCGATGTTCATAACGTGTTCCATGTGTCAATGCTTTGACATTATATGCCGGATTCGAGACATGTTATCATTCCGGAACCGTTAGGGATTCGGGAAGATTTGACTTATGTGGAGCATCCAGTACAAATTCTTGATAGAAAAGATCAATTTTTGAGAACCAATGTGATTCTACTTGTAATGGTGCAATAGCATAGCCATTCAGTTGAAGAAGCTACTTGGGAGCGAGAGGATGAAATTCGAGCAAAGTACCTGCACCTATTCAAAACTTGAGGTAAGAGTAAGTTTGGGGACCAAACTCCCTTTTAGAGAGGGAGAAATGTAACACCCGTACCCAGGAAAAGGGTTAATTACCATCTTTATATGCATTAATTCCAGTGATTAGTGTGTATAATGGTTAAAGGGAGGCTTTGAACTCGCTCGTGGAAAAGTCCCCAGTGAGGAGGGACAGGTTTAGAGGTGGGACCCAGTGAAGGGGCGAATAAAAATATTTGCATTTTACTTGATTAAATGCATTTATGTGATAACATAAATATTTGTTTAAATGCTTTCATATTATAAGTTGATATATGTGTTCGCACTTAGTACCAAATAAGGGTATAACTGAAAAGGATTCATAATTAGTAGATGCGATAGCAACTTCACAAAATATTTGGGACCCACGTTGGGACCCATATAGAACTTAGACAAATACTCATTAGATGATTGGGTAGTTAATGAAATGTTTGGGGGATATCATAATAGGAACTTAAGAACTTCCAGGGGTGCAAATGAAAAGTGGAAAAAAATGATGCTTTGACACCTCATGTTATGCATGAGTGTATGTGTCAAGAGAGAGTGAGAGACTCTCCAAATTATAGAAATTCAAAGAAAAACAAAGAGAGCTCGGAGAGAGAAACGAGAACACGAGACACCGACGTCGACGCTGTATTTTTGTCGTTCCGTCGCCGTCCGACGTCAAATTCACGAACCGAAGCCGTATTCGGACTCTTGGAGGTGAGGCAATCATTTCTATACCATTAATTTACATTTTAATCGTCGTAATTTTGGTAGCTCACGTTACTCGGTGACACGCTGTTGTCGAATTCTTGTAGGATTCACTTTGGAGTAAAAATTGAGCTTGAGTTTGGTGCAATTCAGCATTTTCTAGCTTAATTTGGGTATAATCTTGCTAAGGTGAGTTTTCTACACTAAAGAATGATTGTGTTTAACTATGTTCAAGGCTTAAATGATGTTAGAGATAACAATTTATGCTTAGGAGCAATAAGCATAACTTATTGTATTGATTTTCCATGCTTAGAAGACATGGGGATGTTTAAAATGTGAATTGTATGTCAATCTTATGAAATTATATGTGCCTACATATTTATATGTTTATATGATTATGTGGTAATCAATGAGCACCCCGAAAATGATTCATTGTTGGGAGTAATAAGGGAGGTGAAGAGAAAGAATACGATAAATACGGAAGTCCAAGGAATAGAAGTGACCACGGGAACAAGGGAGGTCTTCGGATCTGAATGAATCATTGAACCGGTGACTCGGTGATTACGGATATGATTTATGTGTTAATTGTGGCATTGCACATATTAAACATTTAATCATGTTTAGATTATTCACTAAGCGTAATGCTTAAGAAAATCATGTTCCATTTCTGTTGTAGTAAATAACAACCACCGCAGGTACGGAGCAATATCCGGAGAGGAAGTAACGTGCTCGGGAATGGGGGAGAGATTTTAAACTTGTAGTTATGTCTATAACATGTAATATAGTATGACTTGTTGTTTAGTGTTCTTGACTTGTGTTGTAATATATGTTGTTGGTGGAGTTGTAGTTGAACTTGGGGAACTCATGTAAATTTCCTATGTAGTGGTTGAATTATGGGTGAGTTGTAATGTTGGACCTTTCCAGCGAGTCCGGGTATGCGTCGCAACTTCTTGGATAAGTTCCTTTTTCACTACACCAAATTGGCCGAATTGTCAAACTTGTTTTCACATCGTTTGTCACTGTCCAAATAGTGACTAAGTTTGTCACGGTTCAGGACAGTGATAGTTACATTTGTCACTGCTTTGAACAGTGACAAAATTAGTCACTGTTTTGGATAGTGACTGAAATTAATATTGTCACGGTTTACGACAATGATAAATGTTGTCATTGTCCTACACAGTGACAAACTAAACTGTGACAAAGTTTGTCACCGTTTACAATAGTGACCATAAACAATCAAATTTGTCACCATGTCAAAGAGTGAAAATATTAATATTGTCACTGGTGTTAACACTAACAAATTGTGTCACATTGAATTGAAGTTAAAGTTGAAAAAAAGAGGAGAACCAAAAAAACAAACACACTCTCTCTCATTTGGCGGTACTATTTTCATTTTTTCTCACTCTTTAATTTTAGGAGAACGGCTCACTGACTCACTCTTTTGGGGCACGCTCAGTAGTAGATATTTTCTTATTCAGTTTCTTTTCACAAACAAAACAAAACACATGTGATTAATATTACATTCTCTTCCTCATAGTAAAAGCCCTAGATTTACTACAGAGAGATGGTTCCTTACCCTAAATTGAGAACATGAAGAACCATTGAAGCCCTAGATTTAGAACAGATCTCTTCATCTTCATCACATCTCGTTGGCGACTGCGAGAGGAATGAGAAATTAGACCAGATCTGTTAAAGAGAAGAGGAGTGAGAAATGGAAGAGAAGTGAGACTACTACGAGAGGGATCAGACAGAGATCTGTGAAGAACCTTTGGAGTTGTGAACAGCAGTAGGAAGACCATATTTCAACTCTAAGGTCTTGTTTGGTTCCTCTTTTGGAGTACGTGTTTTTTTTTCTTCGATTAATTTTTTTTTTATGTTGAAATTGAATTGGGTAAAAAGTTGTTAATGATTTTTTTTTCTCTCCATCAAGTTTTGAGATTTAGAAATTCTGTGGTTGATTCTTGAGTTTTTGGTCATGTCCTCTTCATTTTTCTTTTATTTAGTTTGAAGTTGGTTTTAGAGATTTATGCTAATATTGCATTAATTTTGCAATAAGGCTAAGTTGGTTTGATTTGTGCTTCTGCTTCTCTAGTGGAGAAATAATATGAATACTTATAGTTTAAGATGACCACCTACGCCACTATGTTTCTCAGTTTAAGATTGTATTAACTCTTTTTATTATTAGTTTTTTATGTAACTCGTTAGCAATTTGAAATGGCATTAACCATAATGTTGCATTTGGTAACCTAGAATTGAATTGTGCGGAATCTGACAAAATAATGCGAACAATTCAAATTCTAAGGTCTCAATCCCACTTTTTCCAAATGCAGCACGAGGTTTCTTAATTTTAGACTTAGTTTACCTGCAAAGTTTTGTCAGGAAACCTCTGATGTTATCATAACTGGGTTGCACTTTATTTTACAAGAACCTTGAGATTGATTTCTTTTTCATCTATGTGGTGAAGGGTGTAATATATCTACTTGTCCTCTTCATGTTGAATGTGCTTAGTGTACAACCATCTCCCTCCACAACGCTTTTTCAGTTAAGATTGCATTAACTTATTTAAATACTTGTTTTTCTACTACACGACAGATAGTATTTGAAGTTCTTCATTGTATTTTTTTTCCCTAGACAGGCTAGACACTTCATTGTATGCTCTCTTAGATTAATTATATGGGTTGGTGCCTAATCTTCTCAGGGACCACTCTCACTTCGCCGACACGTCATTTTTCCAACAAAGCTGATCGAACCACTCTTTCTTCGCTACGTTTTCTTCATGGTTTTTAGTTCTTTGTATAGTGATAAAGAAGGTCAGTGACTCAATCTACACTCCAATATATGTGTTCTATGTATATAAGAATTTGTATATATGTATGTTTTTTTAGTATACAAGTGTGGTTAATGTTGGATTACTTTGTAGTTTCTATGGATTAAGATAAGTTACATTCTCCATTTCATTTGAGTAGTGAGAAAGTGGACCAGAAAAGCTCACCAACGCGAGAGTCGTCATCTCTTGTTGAGAAGCGATTGTTATTGTCTAGCTCGGCTGCTGAAGCTTCATCCCTCTTTTCCCTCTAAAATATTTAGTTTCCACTGCACACATATTGTACCCAAATTTGACTCCCAAATCTTTTACAGGATTGTTTTAGAAGTTGGTTCACAAATTTAGTTCCCAAATGTTTTGAAACATCGGTGAACTTTACTTTACTACTAGCATGTGTTACTATATTTTTCAATTCTGCAAGCTAGATCCTGATTACTTGGTGCGTTTTTTTTTTTTTTTTTTTTTTTGATACTTGGTGTTATACTTGAGTCACACATGTTCTACAATGAATATATTTTTAGACATACCTTGCTTGAGATAGATAATGATAAAATCCTATTTGGGCTTGGCTTTCCAATTAATGCTCTCAATTTTAAGAAAAAAATTTTGGAGTTCAAAGAGCTTTTGATATGGATGATAGTGGCATCAAATAGCCGCGGAGTTGTAGACACCCCATTTTGTCGGCTAACAGATTTAGGAGGCCACAAGCATGTCAAACCTCGATGATTAGAAAGATCGGATTTTCAGAGATTGCCTCTAACTCTCAAGAAATCAAAGAATTTGCAGAAATGACCAAAATGCCCCTAAAAGCCCAAAACTCTCCAGATTGGCCCAGAATCTCAAAAATCATTCGATGTTGTTCAAAACAAAAAAAAAGGTATTTTAAAAGATGAATATTTGAAATCGTAAGCTCCCAGAGACCCCCGGAAGTCCAGGAAGTTCCCAGAAAGTCTCCGTTGACCGGTTTAACCAAGGTTTGACCAAGTTTGACCAAGGTTTGACCAAAATCATCCACATTCACTCAAAAGTTCCGAGATCATTCTAGATCATGTGAAAAGTCTTAAAATATGTTTTAAAAGAAAATCGGACGGAAACGTCAGTCTTTGGAGGCTCCCAGAACTTTCCGAAATTTCCTGGAAGTGCACTGTTTGACTGATTTGACTGCAAGTTTGACCAAAAATCAAAGTCTTCTTTTTGACATTGAAATATTTTTATCAAATACTAGAGGTCAATATCTTTCCAACGGTATATCGCACATAATGTCTGGATCTAAAACGAATTTGTTATGAATTTCTGAAGGTGAAAAATGCGATCAATTCGGCTTTTATCGCGAATACCGCAAAACTTTCCAAAGTGACCCAACTCCAAACTATTTTTTATGGAAAGTATACCTCAATACCTTTCCAACGGTATATCACAATCTCAATTTGGATTTCGTATGAATTTTCTGTGAATTTCGGACGAAATAGGGCCGTTTCGCGAATTCTGGGAGTTCTGGGGGCCAAAATGCAATTTTGGTCAACGGGGGAGTTGACTGCCGTGGCGGCACTGTCCCACTGCTGCGGCGGCAGTGGTCAAGTGCCACGGCGGCACTCTGAGTGATTTTTCATTTTTTTTGTAATTTTTGGTTAATTTTTGGGTTTTAATTCAAATTTTCAACAAATAAAACGACATAGTTTTGATTATTCCGGGATTTTGGACCAATTAGAGACTTTTTAAAACCCAAAATACCTCCCCAAGTTGGCCTATAAAGGAGACCCATTTACTTCCATTTGGGGGAGAGCTTGGAAGCCATTAGAGAGAGATATAGAAAGTTAGGAAGAAATAGAGAGAGAAATCAAGAGTTTCTTCTTCAAATCAAAGCCAAATGTGAGTTTTTATTTAGTTTTCTCAAAACTAAACTAGTATTTACAAGATTTCAATTCATTTTCTTCATCTTCTTTGAGTTTCCAATGAGTTAGAGAGCAATCTACACCCACATACACACATATATGAGAGGTTGAAAGCTTGTGGTTCCACCATTGAATATCATCTACTGATTGTTTATTTTCTTGCTTATATATAATGTTCATCTCCTCTTACCTCATTTCTTTTTTATTTTCCTTGTTTTACTTATAGTTCATCATCATCTAAATGATAACATGAAGTTTGAGGTGAGTGAATCCTTATGGATAGTAGCTCTTGACCTCAAAAACATGTTTAATAGATGATGATTATAACTTCAATACCTCCAAGGTATCCTTGAAGGTATATTCAAAATAAAAATGAATCTCTCCAATAATATTGGGGGTTCTTGATGATGAGTTTGATATTGATATTCCAAGAGGTCATAATCTCTATTTGATGTTGAAAATATACTTTCAGAACCTCTATTTCAAAACCCCTCATTTTGATCTCAAGAAAGAAAACTCTAGTTTTTCCCAAAATCTTCAAAACAGTGAGTGATCTGAGTTCAAGGATTTCTCTAGGACTCAATACTCAATGTATGGATGCAAGACCACTTGGAAAGTCTTCATAACTCATTAGAGAACACCCATGATTTTTGGTTTGACTTGGAAATACTTGAAAATGGTCCATGTGGACCCAAACATTCTCTCCAGATATTCTGTTTTTGCTGTCACAGCAGCTTGGTCTACTTTCAACTTGTTTTACAGAAAACTTTTCCAAAACGAGTGGTCCTAACTTATTTTTCCCTTGAACGTCAAAGTCGTAGGGAACATTCTGTATAATATGGGCCTCTAGATCTTTTGTTTTCATTTTCTAAGATTTTCTAACATTTCATTCGACAGTACGGACTCTGTTTCTGAATAACCTCTATTGTTTATATGATTTCTCTCAATATGTAATAGTCATTAAAGATTGTCTTTTTGAGTTATGTTCTAGACACAATAAGGAAGATTGTAATAAAAAATCATCCATTGAAAACATTTCTAACCCCTCTTTTCCATTTTCACAAGATCATGTTACTGTTCTGTCCACTATTCACAGCAAGCACACTTTTACTTCCCCCCTTTGATTTGATGCTTACATGCACTCCAAATTAGCTCATGTCTTAGGAAGTAGTTCATACTACATTTGTACATATCCCATGATGATTTTCTTCATTCATTCATACACATTCTAGACTTCTAAGTCATTCTAGGAATCCATGAACATAAAGCACACTACAATCTTAGCACATTCTAGATACATACCTTGCATCCATGCAAAGATTTGGGGCTTTTGTGACTCCTAATCTAAGAAGATTATAAGGAATGAACTTGATCATACGTTCATGTTTCCCTCGATCAAATCTTCCTTTCTCATCCGTCTCGGGGATTGAGAGGTCTTCTTTTCTCAAAGATTAACATGCATCATACTAGCTTGCTAAGCATATTTTTATTTATTTGATTATTTGTTTCAAGAACAATTCATGTCCCCTTAGACTAGGAAAACTTGATTACTTGATATGTGATTAGACGATTTTTCCTAGGTTTGTTTATGTGATCCTTTATTTTGCATTGTGTGATATTTGGCTTAGATCTTATGAATGATATCTTATCTTTAGATCTTCCATTTCAAATTTCTTATGTGATGTAATATACTATCATAGTATTAATTTTCGAACCATATATAGTATAAGATGATTATTTGGATGCTAATTGAGGCCCGTCGAAAGACGGGGCGAGTTGAGGGTGTTTTAGTCGCGACAAAGGCTCTTTCCTCTCTCGTACCAAAACCCCGAACCAAGTTCTTTGGTTATGAAGGGCCTGTGCCCTTTATCCATTTGGGTGAGTCAAATTAGGTTTCTTGGTTCCTTAAAGACCAAGTGGCGACTCTGTATCTGTTTTCAACAGACCATTTTCTTTCTTTGATTCAAATCAAATTTCAAACAAAAACAAACAAAAGAAGTGGAATGCCGCGTGTCCACAATCTGGCGACTCTGCTGGGGATTTTTATTTTAAAACAAAATAATACAGAGGATTGACTCATAAGAAGCATCCTTAAAATCATCTTTTTACTGTGTTTGGTTCACCGCATTGCACTTCTGCATTTCCCCTTTGACTGTGTCTGAAACGCGGCGCTGACATTGTTCAGGTCTTGCTGTGCCAGGGCACAAGTCACCGTTGATACTGTACCTTCCAAGGTATATCAAAAAGAGTAAAAACCTCCGTACTGTCTCCCTGGCGGTATATTGGAACTCTCGTCAACGGACCCTCTTTGACTAAACCCAGCCTTGGCATATAGATTCTTGTAGAACCTTTCATAGGACTGTTCATTTATCTTTTCAGATAGGACAATGTGATATAACTGCTGTATGCCCTGGCAGGATTACCTGCGCGGTGTAGACGCTTATGTGGCATAGAACAGAACCTCTTTCTTATGATTCCCAAGACAATTACTCACATGTGATCACATTGAGTTGACTTGCCTAGGCACCATGATAAGGATGTCTACTCCACGCTCACAAAGATATACACCGCAAACCTTGTTTGTTGGTCCTGAGACATAAGACTATGAAAACTTGCTAGACAGTATGATCACCATCATCACCTATTCTCGTCGTATATCCTTATTTCTTCTAGAAACTCTACCCAACTCATCAGGATATCCCTGTTTCTCCTAGAAACTCTGTCCGAATCACCCAGATTTCCTAGAAATCCCTATTTCTTCCCAGATTACCAAGAAATCTCAATTTCTTCCAAAAACTCCGATATACTTATGTCCCCCCCAGATATTCTTGCTTCCCTCAGATTACCCAGAAAATCTCAATTTCTCCCAGAAACTCCGGTATACTTGTTTCTCCCAGAAACATTGTCCAACTTACCCAAATTTTCATGTTTTCCCATAAGCTCTATCCAAATCTCCAAGATTTCCCAAAAATTCCAGCAACTCCATCCAAACTTCCCAAAAATGCCTAGATGTACCAATTTCTCCCAGAAATTCTGATTTCCCAATTTCTCCTAGAAGCTCAGTCCAAATCAACTAGAAATCCCTATTTCTCCTAGAAACTCAAATGACTTCTAGAAATTTCTCCGAATCTTCCAAATCCCTATTTCTCCCAGAAACTTTGTCCAAAGTTCCCGAAGTATCCCATAAATCCCTGTTATCCCTTGGTGATCACACTGGAAAGTAAGGTTAGCACACTCTGTATGGCTAGGACCTTATTTGTTTAGCTGCTATCTGTTAGAAATAGGAGCATCATATAGATTAGGGCTTACATCCGCATGCTTGTCTCATTTGCATACACCATTCCTATCGGCCTGCACGCACTATTTCAGTCAGGCTGTACATGAGTCAGTCCACGACTGTTAACATCACTATAGTTGTCATCTCAATCATCACTGTTAAAAGTCTGACACAACCTTTTCACATCCATATGTCAGTATAAGTTTTGAGCACCTAGGATCTGCGTTGTGGGTCAGGGAGCCGCCTTATCAGAATCACTCCGCCGAAAGTTAGCTTTATGGATCCGGAAGGTTTGTAAGTAAGAATGACAGAAATGATCAACCAACAGTCTGACCGGTTGGCCCAAGTTTTAGCCTTCATGGAGGAATTGAAGCAGCAGCGGCCGCAACCTCCACCTGGGTTTGAACCACCCTTACATGAGAACGGCGGAAAAGAAGAATGGTTTCAAGGGGTCCCGCCGCCTGTATATGAGAAAAAGCTCCAAGAAAAAATGGGCAGGGTTGACAAGCTAGAAAATGTACTGAGGAAAAGCAAGGGGATCGATGATTACATGCTAGACCTGGAAGGCCTCTTTGAGCCTGTTAAGCTGAAACTGTCGGAGAACTTCAAGATGCCTGAAATTGATCGTTTTGATGGAACTGGGAATCTGAAGAGCCACATAAAGTTCTACATGAGTGTTTTCAAATCAATGGGCTGCACGCATGAGCACATTGCAATGTTGTTCCCTCAAACCCTCGCCAAGGCTGCTCTATCCTGGTTTCTGACCTTGGAGGTTTCTAAGACGCGGACTTGGGAAGATATAGTCCAGGTCTTCGTTGATCATTACTCCTACAACCAAGAGCTCGATGTCACCATTCGGGATCTGGAGACTACCCGGCAGAACTTCAATGAGTCCTTCGATGCGTTCTTGAGCAGATGGAGGAACAAAGTGGCCCAAATGACCCACCGACCAATCGAAAAGGAACAAGTCCAGATGTTGATCAAGAATCTACAGCCGTTGTACCACGAGAAACTATTCTACCAGTCCATCTCAACATTCGAAGAACTGTTTGAGATTGGGACTAGAATTGAGGATGCAATCAGGGAAGGGAAAATCAAGAATGAAGAATCACAAAGCCAGTCCAAGAGGCCCGACTACTCCCAAAACCCTTCGGATGTCAACGCCCTTAGTAACCAATCTATGGCCTATTCTCCCCAATCATACCAGCTCGCCTAGCCGCCCTTACCAAAATAGGGTACCCCGTGAATTTTCCAAGCTAGATATCCCTCCCTCCGTAGCCTTAGGCCATCTGCTAAAAAAGGGACACCTCCAACTCCTTCAGCCTCGTGTCGATCCCCCACCACCTAACTGTGACCTGTCCAAACGATGTGCCTACCACCAAGGCCCAGGCCATGATACCGACCGGTGCATACGTCTCCGCCATGATATCCAAGACCTCATTGATCGAGAAATCATTGAGCCACCACCCATTCAACCCCATGTCACCTAAGCCCATGGCCTATCCTTTCAAATGATCCCTTTCATTGACACCCATGAATGCTGAATCCGTGCAGTGGAGCGATAGTGTTTAGAGCTTCTGCTAAAAAATAATAATAATAATAATAATAATAAATGGGTCACAAAGACACTCCATTTGAGACCAAGTCGAGTCTGTCCTATGTGTTGAGTATATTTCAAGTTTAGTCTTATGGTCAAGTGTGTCTGTCATCGAGTTGTTGTGTCGAGTAATGTAATCCTTCTCTTCTGATGGAATGAAATCTCATTTTGCTTAATCGAATGTGTATAGTCATAAGTGCATGAATCGTTGAACTAAAAATGTCACTTCTCAAATTACCATGGATATTACTCTGCTAATAAATTTTTGCATTAAACAAAAAAAAAAGAACCCTGAAAAGGTCAAAGTCGATTTCACACTGGCACCGTTGAAGAGCCGAGAATTGAATAGTCTTACTTTAAGAAATTAAAAGATGCTTTTGCTTAAATCTCAAAAAGACACATACTTGAAACTGACTTGGGGCTTGCCCAACACCCTTTTCCCACCATTTCGAAGTCTTAAGCCCAATCTAATTGGGAGCCATGCAATCTGTCCGATTGGAAGCAATGCAGACTTAGTCCTTGATGGTATCCAAATATTTCAGTGAGTTTCATCTCCACTTTCAAAAAAAAAAAAGGGGGAAAGAAAGAAAAGGAAGAAAAAGAAAAAGAAAAAGAAAAGCTCGCTAGGTTGAAAACCCGAAAGGGCGCCTAGGCAAAAGTTAGAGCTGAAAAAGGTATTGATTTCCAAGATCCGACCCTAGCCAGTCAAAATGATTTTACAAATGAGAGAATTGTACGCTTCAAGGTACATTATAAAAACGTGCCTAGATCACATTTCAAAGGCTCGGAACGACCACAAATAAATTCCGAGAGCTGACATGCACATTCTGGAATTCTGAGATTGCGATTGAAAGATCTCACGAGAATCAACTACGTTAAAAAGAAAAATTGACTGGCTAGGCGAAAGTGAAAAGGATCAATCCTCAAAACAAAACAAAAAGAAAAAGAAAAAGAAAAGAAAGGGAGATTGAAACTGAATCCTTTTATTCAAAGCTACCACAAGTGGCTCAAGTTTGAACTTCTTTGACGATTGGTTTGAAAAACCCTCATACCTCAAATCCCTTATTTCAAGCCTTGCCTTGAACTACGCTCGACCTGATTCCCACTTGGGGATACGTAGGCAACCACAACGGTTCGGTCACCCCACTTACCTAAAAATCAACCCGCTTCTTTCCAACCATGGCTCGAACTACGTTGGACCTGATCCCCGCTCGGGGGTACGTAGGTAGACTTTCAAAAAGAAAAGAAGGATGGCTCGCTAGGTCGAAAATTCGAAAGGACGCCTAGGCAAAAATTAGAGCTAAATCCAAAGTGAGCAATACTAAAACAGAGAAAAGAGCTCGTTAGGTCACCTCACTGGTGCCTAAGCAAAAGTTATGAGCATTTGAGAGATTAAAGTCACGGTCCTTGCCTCAAGCCAGAAATCACCTTCCACACTAGGGGCAAACTTTGGCTACTCGCCTCGTTTGCCTGAATTCTACTAGCTACCTTTCATACAAGGGGCAAACTTCGGTCACCTACCTTGTTTGCCCAAAACCTCCAATAAGCCATCATTCCAAACTAGGGGCAAACTTTGGTCACCCACCTCGTTTGCCTATGAATTCCACTTCGTACACCTCAAACTAGGGGCAAACTCCATTTGCCTAACACGATCCCTTCACACCAAAGGCGAGTTTTCAAGTCACCAAGTTGTTTTGAAAATTTTAAAATGGAGCATCTTTTATTCTAAAAGCTAAGGCACTAATTCAAAGCACTTTCGAGGAGAAGTAGAGAATTGATTAGATCAATAGCGAGGAATTTTCAAAAACTAGATTTATCAGCAAAGTGCTGTCATATTAAGATGAGGAGTGAACATAAAAGATGAGCGGTACATCATTCATGATGAAGGCACATTGGATCGTGGCAATTTAAGAATTTTATGTCCAAATCAATCCTTCTTTGTTTGAGTCAGTAGTAATCTGATCACAAGTGTGTCAGAGATCGAGGTTTCATACAAACTGACCCAACTTTCCTTGTCGTTCCTGTTAAGTCCATTTGTCCCGATGGTCTCAAATGTGTGGGTTAAAGGTGATTCCCAATTATAACAAAAAAAACTTTGGATATAAGCAGAAGTACCAAACATTATTACTACACCAGTCAAGGTCGCAACATGAGAAGTGTCCCAGGTACGAGTGGCATAAACTCGTAGGTGGTTGCAAACTACAAACTGATAGTTGTTTCTCAAGGTGACTGATCGGAGGAAATATCACCAACACCAAGAAACTATTGCTGATGTGTTGATGAGGTACGTCGATGAGACGCGTTGTTGAGGTGTTTTAGGGCCCAAAGTCCGATGTGTTGATGAGAAGTTTTGACAAGATGTGTTTTAGGGCTCAGAGTCCAGATGTTTTGATAAGATGTGTTGTTGAGGTGTTTAAGGTTCAAAGTCCAAGTGTGTTGTTGAGGAGGAGCATCAGTTGTGTCGAGGAACATCAGAAAAGTTTAGAGGCATTGTTGGAGCATCAAGGAACATCAGAAGAGTTAAGAAGCATTGTTGGAGCATCGAGGAACATCAGAAGAGTTGAAAAGCATTGTTGGAGCATTGAGGAACATCAGAAGAGTTGAGAGGCATTGTTGGAGCATCGAGGAACATCCGAAGAGTTGAGAAGCATTGTTGGAGCATCGAGGAACATCAGGAGAGTTGAGAAGCATTATCGGAGCATCGAGGAACATCATAAGAGAGTATTGTTGAAGAGGAGCATCGGGTGTGTTAAGGAGCATTATCGAAGAATTGAGGAACATCGGATGTGTTGAGGAACATCGGATGTGTTGAGAAGCATCGTTGAAGAATTGAGGAACATCGGATGTGTTGAGAAGCTTCGTTGAAGAGTTGAGGAACATCGGATGTGTTGAGGAGCATCAGATTTGTTGAGAAGCATCGTTGAATAGTTGAGGAACATCGGATGTGTTGAGAAGCATCAGATTTGTTGAGGAGCATTAGAAGAGTTATAAAGCATCATTGAAAAGTCAAGGAGCACCATCAAAGATTTAAGGAACAACATAAGCGTCGTTGAGAATTGAGGATCGAAATTTGAGAAGCACTGTCGAGACTCTGAGAGTCACCGAGTCCATAGTATCACGATTAAGGGGAGCACGAGTCAAGTCTGGAGCGTCACTTCACCCAACACAACAAATTGGCCATAACATGACACATAGCCCATCGGTCGCGGCACACACAAATCACAAAGCCCACTAGGAGTGGCAAACACACCATAAGCGTTCTTTTGAGCACCACAGTATCACTTTGAGCACCACGCTCTTCCTTGGGTAAGACCTCCAGGTTGAGATCCCTCACAAGTCTATTAGTCGTAGCGAAGCGTAGATCACCAAGCCCACTGAGAGTGGCGAATACACAGAACACATGTACTAGGACCACAAGCACTTTAGAACACAACACAAGCATGACACAAGTCCACTTGGAGTGGTACACCCCACAGCACCAATTCATGCTAGGATCAGAACACTAGACATGATAGGACTTAGGACAAAATTCATATCACATCCATGCATTGCATATCACTCTTATAGCATAGCATTCGCCTGATTGTTGTGTATGTGCATGTGTGATTTATTCCTTTGTGCCCTGAACTACGTTATGGTCTGATTCCCCTTGGGATACGTAGGCAGTTCACGCAGAGCGCGACCAGCACTAGCCACAGCATCATTGCATCTTTTGCAACGCTTTTATCCTAAATCTATAGCCTCCAAAAAGACCTGTCTCTTTAAAGCTTTGGCACTCGCTTGCGACATGCGGTGCTTCGCAAGTTCATGCCAAAGAGGGGCAAACTGTAGACACCCCATTTTGTCGCCTAACAGATTTAGGAGGCCACAAGCATGTCAAACATCGATGATTAGAAAGATCGGATTTTCAGAGATTGCCTCTAACTCTCAAGAAATCAAAGAATTTGCAGAAATGACCAAAATGCCCCTAAAAGCCCAAAACTCTCCAGATTGGCCCAGAATCTCAAAAATCATTCGATGTTGTTCAAAACAAAAAAAAAGGTATTTTAAAAGATGAATATTTGAAATCGTAAGCTCCCAGAGACCCCCGGAAGTCCAGGAAGTTCCCAGAAAGTCTCCGTTGACCGGTTTAACCAAGGTTTGACCAAGTTTGACCAAGGTTTGACCAAAATCATCCACATTCACTCAAAAGTTCCGAGATCATTCTAGATCATGTGAAAAGTCTTAAAATATGTTTTAAAAGAAAATCGGACGGAAACGTCAGTCTTTGGAGGCTCCCAGAACTTTCCGAAATTTCCTGGAAGTGCACTGTTTGACTGATTTGACTGCAAGTTTGACCAAAAATCAAAGTCTTCTTTTTGACATTGAAATATTTTTATCAAATACTAGAGGTCAATATCTTTCCAACGGTATATCGCACATAATGTCTGGATCTAAAACGAATTTGTTATGAATTTCTGAAGGTGAAAAATGCGATCAATTCGGCTTTTATCGCGAATACCGCAAAACTTTCCAAAGTGACCCAACTCCAAACTATTTTTTATGGAAAGTATACCTCAATACCTTTCCAACGGTATATCACAATCTCAATTTGGATTTCGTATGAATTTTCTGTGAATTTCGGACGAAATAGGGCCGTTTCGCGAATTCTGGGAGTTCTGGGGGCCAAAATGCAATTTTGGTCAACGGGGGAGTTGACTGCCGTGGCGGCACTGTCCCACTGCTGCGGCGGCAGTGGTCAAGTGCCACGGCGGCACTCTGAGTGATTTTTCATTTTTTTTGTAATTTTTGGTTAATTTTTGGGTTTTAATTCAAATTTTCAACAAATAAAACGACATAGTTTTGATTATTCCGGGATTTTGGACCAATTAGAGACTTTTTAAAACCCAAAATACCTCCCCAAGTTGGCCTATAAAGGAGACCCATTTACTTCCATTTGGGGGAGAGCTTGGAAGCCATTAGAGAGAGATATAGAAAGTTAGGAAGAAATAGAGAGAGAAATCAAGAGTTTCTTCTTCAAATCAAAGCCAAATGTGAGTTTTTATTTAGTTTTCTCAAAACTAAACTAGTATTTACAAGATTTCAATTCATTTTCTTCATCTTCTTTGAGTTTCCAATGAGTTAGAGAGCAATCTACACCCACATACACGCATATATTAGAGGTTGAAAGTTTGTGGTTCCACCATTGAATATCATCTATTGATTGTTTATTTTCTTGCTTATATATAATGTTCATCTCCTCTTACCTCATTTCTTTTTTATTTTCCTTGTTTTACTTATAGTTCATCATCATCTAAAAGATAACATGAAGTTTGAGGTGAGTGAATCCTTATGGATAGTAGCTCTTGACCTCAAAAACATGCTTAATAGATGATGATTATAACTTCAATACCTCCCAGGTATCCTTGAAGTTATATTCAAAATAAAAATGAATCTCTCCAATAATATTGGGGGTTCTTGATGATGAGTTTGATGTTGATATTCCAAGAGGTCATAATCTCTCTTTGATGTTGAAAATATACTTTCAGAACCTCTATTTCAAAACCCCTCTTAAAACCCCTCATTTTGATCTCAAGAAAGAAAACTCTAGTTTTTCCCAAAATCTTCAAAACAGTGAATCAAAACAGTGAGTGATCTGAGTTCAAGGATTTCTCTAGGACTCAATACTCAATGTGTGGATGCAAGATCACTTGGAAAGTCTTCATAACTCATTAGACAACACCCATGATTTTTGGTTTGACTTGGAAATACTTGAAAATGGTCCATGTGGACCCAAACATTCTCTCCAGATATTGTGTTTTTGCTATCACAGCAGCTTGGTCTACTTTCAACTTGTTTTACAGAAAACTTTTCCAAAAAGAGTGCTCCTAACTTATTTTTCCCTTGAACTTCAATGTCGTAGGGAACATTCTATATAATATGGGCCTCTAGATCTTTTGTTTTCATTTTCTAAGATTTTCTAACATTTCAGTCGATAGTACGGACTCTGTTTCTGAATAACCTCTATTGTTTATATGATTTCTCTCAATATGTAATAGTTATTAAAGATTAACTTTTTGGGTTATGTTCTAGATACAATAAGGAAGATCGCAATAAAATATCATGCATTGAAAACATTTCTAACCCCTCTTTTCCATTTTCACAAGATCATGTTACTGTTCTGTCCACTATTCACAGCAAGCACACTTTTACTTCCCCCCTTTGATTTGATGCTTACATGCACTCCAAATTAGCTCATGTCTTAAGAAGTAGTTCATACTACATTTGTACATATCCCATGATGATTTTCTTCATTCATTCATACACATTCTAGACTTCTAAGTCATTCTAGGAATCCATGAACATAAAGCACACTACAACCTTAGCACATTCTAGATACATACCTTGCATCCATGCAAAGATTTGGGGCTTTTGTGACTCCTAATCTAAGAAGATTATAAGGAATGAACTTGATCATACGTTCATGTTTCCCTCGATCCAATCTTCCTTTCTCATCCGTCCCGGGGATTGAGAGGACTTCTTTTCTCAATGATTAACATGCATCATACTAGCTTCCTAAGCATATTTTTATTTATTTGATTATTTGTTTCAAGAACAATTCATGTCCCATTAGACTAGGAAAACTTGATTACTTGATATGTGATTAGACGATTTTTCCTAGGTTTGTTTGTGTGATCCATTATTTTGCATTGTGTGATATTTGGCTTAGATCTTATGAATGATATCTTATCTTTAGATCTTCCATTTCAAATTTTCTTATGTGATGTAATATACTATCGTAGTATTAATTGTCGAACCATATATAGTATAAGATGATTATTTGGATGCTAATTGAGGCCCGTCGAAAGACGGGATGAGTTGAGGGTGTTTTAGTCGCGACAAAGGCTCCTTCCTCTCTCGTACCAAAATCCCGAACCAAGTTCTTTGGTTATGAAGGGCCGGTGCCCTTTATCCATTTGGGTGAGTCAAATTAGGTTTCTTGGTTCCTTAAAGACCAAGTGGCGACTCTGTATCTGTTTTCAACAGACCATTTTCTTTCTTTGATCCAAATCAAATTTCAAATGAAAATAAACAAAAGAAGTGGAATTCCGCGTGTCCACAGGAGTATAGATTGAAATGTTAAGCAATTTGAAAATATGTCATCAAGTGCAGGTAATTCAAATGCGAATTTATCACAACCATTTTCTTCAAATGGTAAAGTTCCAATTGAAAAACTGAAAGTCAAAGTTAAAGAAGATGGGTCTATTGTGGGTGAAAACTCTTTAAGAAATGGAATACTCGTACCGGAGATTTAGGATCAAAATGAAGGAGTAAATTCTCTCTCTCTCTCTCTCTCTCTCTCTCTCTCTCTCTCTGCACATTTACACATCTAAGTTTGGAGAAGAAATTTCACACACATACAGATCTGAAAATTTTCTCACACTGAAAGCTCAAATCTTTACAACAATCATTATATTAATTTGGTCACATTCTACTTGATTTCTCAGGATATATATCTCTTTGTCAAGCAAAAATAGGTTCATGTCCAGTTGTTTGAATATATTTCTTGATATGTAACTTCATTTTTTCTGTTTATTTGTTTCATTATTGTCTATTTCTCTTGAAAATTTTGTTTGGAACTGATGGGTCTTTAACATTGTATCAGATGGACTCAAAGACACTGAAAGGTTTCTATTAGGTTAATAATCAATTCCAGTTTCTTTTTTATTTCCTTTCGATGGGCCTCTCTCTCTCTCTCTCTCTCTCTCTCTCTCTCTCTCTCTCTCTCTTCATTGTATAGTTACTGGAAAACACGCTGTCCTATACAAAGGCTAGGAAGTACACAACCTCAATGAGTTTGAGTGCATAAACGGGGAAGTTTGGGAAAATGTTTGTCAGGTACCTTTTTACTTGTCTACTGAGGGGTTGTGTAACCTTTATGATTTTTGGCTAGCTAGAAAAATATTTTGGGCATTTTGGTGAAAGCACTGTGTCATTCATACGATATTTAGTTGATTGGGTTCATTAACTTGCCTTGGGATAGCTATGATGGGGCATAAAAGTTGAATTCCTTATTATTTGCCTTGGTTCAAGTATTATTTGGTACCAACTGTGCTACTCATGACATAAAATTGCGGTTGTTTTTCTAAAGAAAGAAACCTATTTTGCTCACAATTCTTCAAAAATCTCATTTCCTTTCAATTTCATATGAACATTCATAAATGAACTCACATGTTAGTAATGCATAAACTTATATCCTAAAAAACCAACTCAAATAAACTCATCAGTGATAAAAGATCTCCAAATTTCATACTTCAAATAACATGTAGTGAGTTGAATAATTAACCATTAAAAGCTAGCAAATCAACTTGCAACAACATATAAAAAAAATGCAAGATTTACCAAAAGGAGATTAAAAATAAGTTATGAGAGAGTTCTAAATTCTAATTGACTAAATTGAACAAAGTACAATAATCAGTTTACTAATGTAGAAGTTACTTCTAGCATAGTACTTCATTAAAATTTCATGTGGTTGAACTAATTGATAACTTATATTTAATTTTTCCTACTATTTGACTAACCAAACATATTTAGTGATAACCCTTAGTGGTCTGATTCAACGTTTACACATACTAAAGCAAACACCATTAAAAAATAGAATGACACAATTAAGAGAATTAAGAACAGTACAATGAAGTCTCATCCCATGGTTGATCTAAGGTCATCTCCTATCCTTACTCAAATTTGAGTTTCAATCAAAATTTGAGTAGAAGTTTCATTAAGCTGCTTCATTTTTTTATGTACGAAACTACCATTTGTCCAGTATATCCTTATTTAAGATGATGGATTTTCACATTGAAGTGCTTTACAACTTGTGAATGGGCCCGTTGAAATTCATGTGATGTGTAAACAGGCAAGTAGTTTTTGGTTTTGTCTTTTGTATCTTAAATACCATAATGTGGGGTCTGGGAGAGACCAACCAAAGTGTCCACCAACGAGCAAAATTTATTAAAACATCACTAGGAAAGAAAGAATGTATACAACTATATAAGGTTTTCTCACAGTAAAACAACTACTACTAGTTTACCACTAAAAGTATCAGCTTCACTTTTACTCTGTCAGAAAAGCAACCTCAAATGTGAGCTTAGAACAATGACATACCAGATTCCACGAGATGAGCTTACCAATTAAGAAAAATATATATGGTCCTTTTATGTGTATAATATATAGACGTAGATCCTAAACAGAGAAGTACAGCTCGGTTCTACTACTTCAAATTTTTCTTTCAATATTGACCTTGCTGATCACTTCATATTTGAGTATATTTAGCAGCTACATTAAGCAACTTTTACTTGAATGGACATTAATTAGAACATTCTTTTTGTGTTTATTTGCTTCTTTTGCTATTTTTTCTGCTTCAGTTTAGTGGTAAATCAGTTGGCATTGTTGGATTGGGCAAAACATTCTTTACCGTGGCATGTGATGGGGAATGGAACTTCTTAACTATCAGTGTCAGTTTTGTGACTAGTGAACCTAAGCTTAGTTGAGAAATTATCCCATGTGATTGATGGTCACATCTAGGTGACACCCGTTATGATTTGACTATTCTATGATCACAGATTGGCCACGGTAATGGAGAAACCACAACGGGCAACACTCGATGTGACAGTTATGCCAGATAATTGCACACTTTAATTGATGCACAACTACTTATAAAACCTTCTTGTTTGCTCCATTATCTTATTAGATAACTTATTTGCAAGAAAATGGATACCAATCCTTTCACTCAGTAGACTCCACCCAGCAGATGCGGGTTGTGCTTCTGTTTTTGAATTCGTGTTCTCCTACTGCTACCGAAATGTTCATAATGCCGCATAACTTAGTTCCAAAACTTTGTGAGCCACTTTTCGTTTTAAAAAAAAAACTTCAGTTTTTTTCTTTTACTATTTTTAATTGTATGTTAGTTTTATTATCAAGTGTGAATCACTCTTTACCAATACCTTATCTAGGCTGTGATAATTAAAATTGGAACATTCTGATATATAAGAAACATTTATCCATGAACATTAAGAAAATGGAAGACTTGTGAAGCAGCATCATATCGTGCCTTTCTTATTTTAGGCACTGACCCAATCTGGCTTTCTCCACCATTTTAAATCAGCGTCTTATCGTGCCTCTTTTTTCCCATGCAGGGGGTTTCCAAAGGCTGCATTGGTGGTTATAGGTGGTGTAGGAAGGAGAGATTTAAGGAGAAAGAGTTCATAGAGGAGAGAGATTGGGGAGAGAAAGGGAGTGATCAACTATAGTAATAGGAACCAAGATTTGCTTACCTTGTTTGACGGAGTAGATAGGTATGTGCTTCTGCTAGCTATTTGAAATTTCCTTCAGCTCTCTTGCAATTCTCTCTATTTTACTCATGATTTACTCATTACTGTTTTGGAAGTGCAAAACTTAGATCAATTTTTTATAGACCACGAATGATAGAAGTGGAAATATGAATCCAAACGATCTCTAAGATGTCCAAATATGTTTCCAAGAGTATGTCTCCAATAAAAAGGCTCAAGAGGTTAGAGGCATTAAGGTCAAAGCATGCGTGGTGTGTAAGCTTACAAGATGGTTAAATTAGAAGACTTCTTTTCCCTAATTTACTCAACCGAGTTAGACTAAACCATGAGTGTCGTCTGAGGTGAAAAGATGATGACCCAAGGACACCAAATGAATCACCCTTGCACCATGACCTTGTTTGTAAAAGACACAATAAGAGAGCCTAAAAACTTGATATTACCTTAACAGTAGAGATACCATTAATTATTATGAAGCTCGTCATCACTCACATATAACTCTAAATTAAGAACTACTTATTTGTATGACTCACGTATAACTATTGATTAAAAATCACTTCAGTGTATGTTTAGCTCAAATGACGAAACAAAAATAATGGAAAAAAGAAATATAAAAAGATTAATTCCTAGGGTTCCAATTTTTAATCCCAAAGTTAGCTCCTAACCCATGTGATAGTGGAACACCAAAAAAACTCAAGTTATAATATAGAGATCTCTATTTCTATTGGTAAACAAATAATATCTTTGCAATTTTTGTGTTTTTAATGAAACTGCTCTAGAAGCTTTGAAAACAATTTGCTTTGAAAATGAATGTTCTTTTGAAGAAAAAGAAGTCGAAAATTAAAAGATTCCAGGCCAGTTTGTTCTTCGCAATTCCTCCAATCTGTTGCTTGCATTTTTCCCCTTTTGTTTTGCGGATGTATCTACGCCTTTGATTATCAGCTATAAAGTCAGCTTTTCCCAATTAGGGCATGCATTTTCTTGAACGAAGCAAACTGACACTTTGAGAAATTTGATCATTATTTTTTTTCCTTCCCCTAAATAAATTTTTGCTTATGTCAATAGTGCACTTTGGTTGTAGAATAGTTTCCTAATTGGCTATGGTTTTGACTTGTCCCTGATATTTGTTTCTTTTCCTTTAACAAAAATACTGGGGCATTAAACTGCTTGCTATACATGCAGAGCCTGTCACTAGTATATAAGAGATTAAGAACTTAATTATATGTATGGATGGATATAGTCCTTGGTAGATTTCTAACTTAAGTCTCTTCTTTCGTTGTTTTTTAGGTGAGCATGCGGGTGAGGGACAAGGCAGGCCATTGGGTTAAGAGCATTGAGGACCTCACAATCTTTAAGAACGAACTTGAAGCTTTAAACTCTAGGGATCTACTCTTGAAATATCACTGAGAATATAATTCAAATGTGTCAAAGCATGTTGCTGTCCTATTAGAAGTTCACTTAACATTCTATTTATTTGACACACCCAATATATGTATTTTACAATCAAATAACTATTTTGTTTATGTTTTATGAATTTTGAAGCCATAGATTGATAAGTAGAACTGATTTGATTAAAAAGTCAAAGATGTGTTTTATGAAATCAGTTGTGTTTCGTGGTGATCTTACAATTTATGTTTATAATAGGTCATTATATCTGATTGCAATTTTTGTTATTGGTGTTTAAATTATATCAGGTCCAAAAAATAATAGGGTGAATTCTTGCAAAATAAGATTTAAAAAAAGATATTCCTAATTTGTCATTGTTCTAAACTATGACAATTAGAGAAAACCGTGACATTGTTTTTACATATTAGTCACTGCTCTTAATAATTGTCACGGTCCAAAACCATGACAAAGAATGTGACTAATTCCATAAATTGTCATGGTCCAAAACCGTGACAAATAATGTGACAAATACCATAAGCTGTCACGGTTTATGACCGTGACAAATAAATAAATTGTCACTGTTCTAGACAGTGACAAATTCGTGACAATTGGAAGTGATATGTCACTTTTAAAGTATAACAAATGAACCGTGACAAAGGCTATTTGTCATGGTTTTTGACAGTGACAAATTTTTTTGTCACACCCGAAAATGTGACAAATTATAACCGTGACAAAGGGCCTTCGTCACTGTCTAAAACCGTAACAAATTGGCCATTCTGGTGTAGTATTTGTAACTAAGTGTTTTGAAGGGTATTGAAATCCTTTTCGAAAGGTTTCATTCGTATGGTTCTTTGAAGGAATTTGGAGTTGCACAATTTAATGTTGTTAAATTAATGTTGTTCATG
Organism: Hydrangea macrophylla; assembly: GCA_033977485.1. Taxonomy (NCBI): domain Eukaryota; kingdom Viridiplantae; phylum Streptophyta; class Magnoliopsida; order Cornales; family Hydrangeaceae; genus Hydrangea; species Hydrangea macrophylla. Next base: position 41,953,235 of record CM066990.1, read on the forward strand.
CTAATATAGTTGTTATCTTGTGATTGACATCATAGAACAAATGAGATCATTATATTATCTTTGTCGCGCCAAAATGGGGTGTCTACAATCTTGCTTTGTTTTTTTTTTTTCATGGGCAACAAGTAGTTTGTCATCATCAAAAAGGGGGAGATTGTTAGCCCCAAAGTGTTATTCCATTAGTTGAATGGATAATTTTGATAATTAACAAACTACTTAGTAGTATTTTCTAATGATCTTAAGTTGATTAAGTTGCAGAAAGTTTATCGTACATCAATATATGTTCACATGATCGTAAATCTTCTCCATACATAGAGACATGGTGATTTGTGCTCAAAAGTTTCAAGCCAAACGGAGCTTTACAAGTTGAAGAATCTTGTTTGGATCATTTTCTAGGACTCTATGTAAGCAATTTAATTTATGTGAACATCATTCTTAAGGGCTCAATTTAATTCAAAGAAGTTCTACATAGTTAAACCCAACTTATCTTTGCAAATCTGCAAAGAGCAGTCGACTGTGCATTCGTTTCAGTCAACTAATGGTCCAGTCGACTGGACAGTCGACCTATGTACACAGAGATGTTATCTGTGTGCAATCCAGTCGACTGCCCTGTGAATCCAGTCGACTGAATGACTGCGATAAATACAGTAACGGCTAGTTAACTGCATTTAATGAAGCTTTTAAATCTCCCAACTACTTCCAACGGTTGGAAATCTTAAGGAAGCTATAAATACATGTATTTGTACTTCTTTTGACAACTTTTGATCAATCCAACTTTAATTAATTTCATCACATTTACTCCTTGAGCCCTAGTTTGGTGAGATCATAAATTCTACTGCTCTAGTCTTCATTTGTATATCTTAAGAGCAATTTATTGTGAAGCTTAATCTTGTATTCATCCACTCTATTGAGAGAGTCTTCATTCTTTTATCAAATCTTAAGGAAGTGTGTATTAAGGGTTGATGTAACCCCAGTTCAAGTGAAGAGGCTTTTCTTCCTTAGAGAGATTGTAAGGGTTTAATCTTCACCCAAAGAAGATTGAGATAGTAAAATCCTCAAGAGGTCTTCTTGAGGGGTGGAAGTAGGGCGCGGCGTGCGGTTGCCCGAACCACCTAAAAATCGGTTTGCATAGTGTCTCTTCTCTTTATCTTTCCTTTGCATTTGTGATTTTTCTTATTGGGCAATTAATTTGAACAAATCTTTAATTAGCTTTTAAAACCTTATTCACCCCCCCCCCCCCCCCCCCCCTCTAAGGTTTCCTTTTTGGGCCAACACTTTATTAATGATCATTTTGCCCTCGGGGACTGTTTTGTCACAATAGAGTTGTTTTATGGTGTTAAACACATGCATTTCCTAGTAATTCGCATGTTCCTTTGCAAATTAATGTAATTGGGCTCTAGTAGCATTGTTACACATGTCCTAATCCGCACGAGGGGGGTTGGGGTGTGACACAATCCAAGAGATGTGTCTATCTTTCTCCTGTGTCACTGTGGGATCCAATGACATCGTAGGAGAGATATAGACACATCTTTTGAGTTATGTCCCAAAAGCTATGGCGTGTCCCAATCTTTACTCGTAAATCATACATATGAATGCAGCCATGTGTCTAATTAACAGAGTGATAAAAGAAAGCTTAACAGATAAATTAGCCCAAGTAGGTGCTTTAATTTCCAAAATAATTAAATGGTTATCAAAAAACGTCCAAAATAATAAAATGGTAAATAATGGAACCCCCAAAAGGTCAGACCCCATGAAATCTGGCTAGAGGTCTATATATACAGTCAGGCTCTAAAGAGGGCCTCTGTTTTGGACGTCGGATCGTGTTTAAAAACTGTGAAATGACAACACTACCCTTAATAAAAATACGATCCGATAGCCAAAACAAAGGCCCTCTCATTATTAAAGAGAGGGCGCCCTCTTAAGAGAATTTTTGTGTATATATATGTATATGCATATGGATATACACCTGGTTGCATTCAGATTTGCTTTAATAATTTTGTGGTTTCAATGAGATAGTGAATTGATTACAACTTAGAGAACAAAAAGAAAAATCTTCTTACACTACAATAAAATAGGCCTTTAAAGATCAAACAAAAATGTTGTAATAGGCCACAAAATGTGTCAATAGTTATTATACTAATACTTACTTCAGTGTCATAATAAGTGGTATCACTAAGCCTTGTTGAGAATTACCCAAGTGTTGGTAAAACTGTCAGTAAAGGTTACTTTGTAATGACAGAGAAAAAGTGTCATTAAAAGTATTGCTAAATATTACTTTTGAAGTGACATATATTTGTAAGTAATGACAAAATGAAAGTGTCATTAGAACTATCACTAGAAGTTAGTTTTACTAACACATATATACTTGTGTCGCTATGAGTGTCGCTAGAAATTGCACCAACATTTTTTCTTAACAATCTACCAAGTTTTGAACTTAAAACCCCCTTGAATGTAGCAGTCTTGAATCCGCTTGACCAAATAGCCAACTTTCAACAAGAAGTACGAAATTATTTATTGGTATATCATAAAATCATGTACTATTAGCATATATTTAAGGTATTAAAAACCATTAGTAATATATTTTTTATTACTAATATATCACTTATTTTTATATTATATATTTGTAATACCCTGTATTTTCAATAATTATTTATGCACAGTGATTCTATATTTCCTTTGATTATTCTTGAAATTATATTCTTCAATCGATCAAAGTCCTTTCAAGCGATCGAGCATTCCCAGAGTTCAAGTGATCGAACCTTATTCAATCGATCGAAACCCTACCGACCTGAATTTAATACGTGGTCCCTACTTCAATCGATCAAAGACCTTTTTCAATCGATCTAACTGGCCGATCTGAGTTCGAGCGATCGAAGGAAGTTTGATCGATAGACGTGTAATTATCATAATTCCAGGTTTCCCGTAAAACCAGCCACCTGCACCCCCTTTTTCCTATATATTTGTTTATGCTCGCGTGTTGTGTGTTTGGAAAATCAGAGAGAAAGAGAGAGAGGGAGAGAGAGAGTGTGTGTGTGTGTGTGCTTATGTTTAGATATATATACACATACATCCATAAATATATACACACACATATAGTTATATATATACAAGCAAAGGAGGTAGAGGAAGAGAGAAGAAGAAGAAGAACAGAAGAAGAAGACAGAGAGAAGTAGAGACGAAGAGAGGATCAGAGAAAGAGAGAGAGAAGAAGCCATTGGAGAAAGAGAGCTCAAAGCTTGATGAGCCAAACGTCTCTTTACGACGTTCGGTGAGTTCCAAACTCACTCAGTAGCTTAGTTGTTATGTTTTACAAGTTTTTGAGCATTTAATAAGGACCCAAACACATCTTACCAAATTATGGACGTTCACTATAGAATTTGTAGAAGACAAAGTTTGAGCGATCGAACAACCCCGAGTCTCAATCGATTGAAATGAATTCAATCGATCGAGACCACCTTGACTTCAATCGATCGAGAACACTTCGATCGATCGATCGAACCTCACTTTCTTCAAGCGATTTAGAGGACTTCAATCGATCGAACCTTAACAGAACTTGGATGTTTCCTTTAGTTTATAATTCATAATGCTTAGCTATGCGATATTATGGACTATAGAGGTAATGGGATACGAAAATGAGTTTGAGATAACGTGGTGAGTAACATAGTCAGGTTCGGAACATTAGTAACAATATAATGCAATAACGAGATAAGGTTTGAGTTATGGTTAGCAAAGGACAACTAGTGATTGAGTCAGTGGGATGTTAATTCTTTTCGAAGTTTTGTGATTCGAGCTTATGATTCGCTCAGGTTAAATCCGATAAGTGAGTCAGAAGGATTTGACCAGGATTGTAGAAGATATGGGTGCACAGTACTCGCAACAGTTCTTAAAAGCGGTGAATAGTAAGTGTTCTTAAAAGCGTGAACAAGAGTATTGGTGCGTCCATAGACTAGTCGTTATATAATAGCGATGTATGGTGTTCGCAAGAGTTCTTAAAAGCGGTGAATAGTAAGAGTTCTTAACAGCGGTGAACAAGAATACTGGTATATCGTGATGATATAATCAGTTGGGTACACTTAGTTGGTATTGGGGCAGTCAGTCTTAGAGTTGGAAGACGATGAGAATCAGTTAATGTTGTGTCGAAATAAAAGAAGAAAAGATATTATTAATATCGCTGCCTTATGTCATTCAGGAATGGTAATTGCTTTATTTTGATAAGACTGTGTTAGTTAGTTCTCACTCGGCTTTCAGTAAGCTGACGGCCTTTATTTTCCTAGACATTCCTCATCCAGACTACCATGTCCTTAACAATGTAGGTATTAGAACTTACTGTGATGGCTATAACCCAAAGTTGGATTATGCAGAGAGTGGCCCCACTAATGCCGATTATACTAGAGAGGAGTATTATGCTAACGACAATCCTTACGCTAGCTGAAGATCTGAAGATATTTATATTTACTTTATTTCTGTTAAACTCTGTTTCGTGTTATGTCCATGGGTACTTGGGCATATGTTGTCTCCAGACCTATTGTGATCTTGTGGACCATACTCTGATATTTGTAATAGTGATACTGTTATTATATTACCGTTGTTTACTATTCTTGTTTGTCTTATGGACTAGTACTATGTGGTGTGGATAATTAGTGGCTTTCAATCGTCATTCCCTATGGACCCAAAAAGAAAATTTATTTTTTTCGATTTTTGCTGCTCCGGTGCGTGATAGGATTTTTGGTATCAGAGCTTTAGGTTTGTGATACTTTCGTTCACTAACAGTTCCACACCATCTGGTCCTAGTATTTAACATCCTTGAGATGAGATATGAGTTTAAGATAAGTTCGTCCTTCTGACGATAGTTAGTTTTCCTTTGTAGGTTAGCATTATGGATCCAGAGTTCCATAAGTTTGTTACTGATGCCTATGGAGGACATGTAATTCATGGGGATACCGTAGAGCCAGCTAATCCGAAGTTTTATCATGACCGCATACACCAGACAGCTAGTAGATATCTAGAGGAGGATATGTGGAAGGCTCTTTATGTGACCGGAAAGACCCACCCTACGGAGATGCATATGGATGCTTATCATTCAGCGAGGATTGGTAGGGATATTTACCAAGAGATTTTACGTTTGATTTAGAGTAAAGTGGAGATGGACCCTATAGAGCTTCGAGCTATTCTTGGAGGACCTATTGAGGCGGCACCAGCAATAGCACCGCCATCACCAGTACTCGAGGTACCCATTCTAGAGCCACAGGAGCAACTTGAAGAGCTAGAGTCACTAGAGGCCGAGCCGATAGTAGATTTTGACCTAGAGGAGGATCCCGCCGAGGACATCAAGCATGTCGATGATGATGAGGAGGACCCAGAGGAGGACCCAGAGTTAAGTGATGAGGATGTTATGGCCGGAGGGAATGACATAGTAGGAAATAAGGCCATAGAGGATGTTGCAGTCGAGCCATAAGAGATTTTAGCACCAGAGATACCTGTTGTGTTTGATTTGCCAGCAGGACCTGTACTTCATATGGCAGCTATTGCCAATATAGTAGCCGAGTGACTAGCAGCGATGGTTACACAATCAGCTAGAGTTCCGGTAGGAGGAGTTGCATTATCAGAGGCTATGGCCCTAGTTGGGGATTTTGCTAAGTTGATCGCCGATGTTGTCGAGCCAGCATTTGATGTTGAGGAGATGGAGGTTAATGACATGATCGTAGAGGATTGGGAGATAGGAATCTTCCAGCAGACTTAGTGGTTCTGTCGATGTCAGAGTTCGACATTATCCTAGGGATGGATTGGTTGAATAAGTATGCCAACTTAGACTTCCTTACCAGGACGATTGTATTCCCAATACCTAGAGAACAGACGATCAGATTTTAGTGTCAGTCGACGAGTGATATGTTCTTGACAAGTGTTTTGGCTATAATTGGGAGTACGAGTAAAGAACTCATGATGGATCATATTCCTACCGTACAATACTTTCTGAGAGCTCCAACCTGAACCCGTAGACTACAAACTACATTACAACACTATTGGGCCAAGACAGGTAGTTCCACACACATATTTGGACAAAAGAGTAGTTTCCATTTATGTGATGGCAAGTAGTTTCTTGCCCAAAATCCAAAGTTACTACGAGTTTTATACTTACTTCGGATATCTATGGTGAGTCAACCCTACATAAAAGTTAGTGCGCCCACCATCCTGTAAATCGAATGATCACAAACCAAGCGAATAATTCCATACATAAGTCGTTCACATTATAACTTAAATGTCGCATTCATTATTTCACGCTTATCAGTCTTATGAAATAATCCATTCTCATTATTTATTAGCATTAAATTTATCTTTGTGTTCCCTAGGTTCACCACTTGGCCACCCTCCATGGTACAGCCCACACATACATCCCATGTGTGCCCCGGACATACTACCAACACCCACTCCGGTGCCAGTTTGGTTGGGGTATCAACCAAACCAGGTATACACAACGGACAGCTGGTCAATATGTCAAGACGTCTATACAATATAAGCCGAGCATAAGGCTTAGGCCAGCTTTATCACACAGCCACTGGCAAAAAGTACACTCAACAAGTCTTAAGCCAGCTTGATCACGAAGCCACTGGCAAAAGAGTGCGAGCTACCAAAAACAATAACACAACAACGGGAGCGGTGAACACTAAAGAACATGTTGCAATTATCACTTATCGTTCGTATTATCCCAATAATTATGAATTTCACGTTTATCACATAGTTCCATCTCATCATCCAATCACATCTCTAACTTTTAGATGTATTCCAATTTCTTACAATAAAGGGTTTTATCAATTAACCCATAACAATCTTCCCTCAATAATTTTCAATCAAATTACAAGATCCCCAATATACTATTCAACGTATCTAATTTACTCCTTTTTATCAAAATGACCACAAAATAAGGTCAGTTATTTCAGGTACAATAACCTCAACCCAACATTCAAAATTAGCCTACACGAAACCCATAATAAAAATTCAAATTCTCATATCGTAAATTATCATAACAATCATTCCACAATATTTTCATCGGACTCAACGTTAATGACTATCACCCATTTTTTTTATAGCTCAACATTATATGAGGATTCATGCATCTCTAAGTAATTTTCATTAAGTCATACGAACGAATAAAAAAAAACACAACGAATCATATTTCTCCAATTTCGTACATTTTAATATACTAAAAACTGCTACTGAAATCTTCAATTTCTGCCCAAATGGTGCAGAATCATGAAAAATGCCATTAGACAAAAAGTGTGCAGAATCGCGTTTCCTACAGGCCATCACGGAGAGAATGTTCAAATTCAAAGCTACGATTTTCTAATAATTTTCTCAAGTTTCTGCAACTGTATAAATTACAAAAAAATGAATTTCACATATATTTTTTAATCACCATGAATATTTCACATATGGTTTTATCAAACTAACTATTTACCTAACCCTTTCGAATACCCTAATGTCATAATCACAAAGTCACACGAAGAGAAAAGAAAATATCTAGATTACTTCAACAATAACGTATCCATTACAAAGATTTAACCCTAATAATTAAATTAAACATATACTAATTTAATTTACCCCCGTGTACATGTATATATATACGTGTATATATATATACTCGGATACACAAAAATTTAACTCACCTCGTTAATCAAAAATCGACACCAACGAATGCTCCGCGATTCCCCACGTGCCCACGAACCCGAGACCATTCTCATTTCTTCTTCTTCTTCTTCCTCTTCTTCTTCTTCTCTCTCTCTCTCTCTCTCTCTCTCTCTCTCTCTCTCTCTCTCACACACACACACACACACGTCTGTTCTCTCTTCTTCTCTCTTTTCTCCTCTCCCCTTTTTTTTTAATATGGGGGTTAGGGTTTTTAACATAAGTATATATGTACACTACACACACAACACATGTCAATAAAATACACACAAATATATAAATCCCGTTTTTTGTCTAATGGGCTCACAAAAGAGCCTCATGTGGGCTCAAAATGCAGTACAAAGTGTTAAAATGAGGAACCCAATGGGTACCTATGACCCCGGTACTTAGTTTTAATGTTAACTACATTATTTAACACATCTGTGGGCCAGTAAACACTATATAACAAAAATACATATCAACCCTTCACTTTTTTTTTAACAAACATAAATTAATAAAATATAACTCCCAAACTAAACGCGCTCACTCATGATTTAATTTATATGTCCACCAAACACTTAAAATTTTCCAAACACATGTATTACATAGGCACACTCATATAATATTGCTAACTGAAAATAATAATTAAAATAATTATTTACATAGAAATTTTAGGGTTGTTACATAGTACGTTGCCAATATCTAAGACTCCATATAGGATGGCACCAACTAAGATGTTGGAACTGAAGAAACAAGTTCAGGAGCTTGAAGATCTAGGATTTGTATGTCCAAGTACGTCACCTTAGGGAACACTAGTTTTGGTTGTGAAGAAAAATGACGAAACACTTCGACTCTATATAGACTACAGTGAGTTGAACAAGGTTACAATCAAGAATAGATAACCACTTCCTCATATAGATGACCTATTTGACCAGTTGCAAGGATCAAAGATTTTTGCTAAGATTGATCTACGATCCGGATATCATCAGTTATTAGTTTGACCAGAGGCTGTATCCAAGACTGCATTCAGTATAAGATATGGGCATTACGAGTTTCTGGTTATGCCCTTTTGGATTGATAAATGCGGCGGCAGTGTTCATGGACTTAATGAATAAAGTATTCAAACTATATCTAGATAAATTTATTATAGTATTCATCGACGACATCTTGATCTACTCAAAGACAGAGGAAGATCACAAAGAGCACTTGCAGATTGCTTCACAAACACTTCAAGATAGCAAGTTGTACGCAAAGTTCAGCAAGTGTGAATTTTGGCTACAAGAGGTCAAATTCTTGGGACATGTTATATCTCAAGATGGTATCTCTGTGCACTCATTCAAGATCGATGCTTTCTTAAGTTGGAATAGACTGACCAATGCGACTGAAGTTAGGAGTTTCCTTAGCTTAGCAGGATAATACAGGAGATTTGAAGAAAGATGTCCCAAGATTGCAGGACTTGTGACAAATTTGACCAGGAAGGAGGTGAAGTACGAATGGATAGACAAGCATGAGGGTGCATTTTTTTAGGAGTTAAAGGAAAGATTGACTTCTGCACCAGTACTCGCGATACCTAAGAGTGGAGAAAGATACATGATCTATAGTGATGCATCGCACCAATGATTAGGTTGTGTGCTTATGCAGGACAGGAATGTCATTGCATATGGATAGTTAAAGGTACATGAGAAGAATTATCCTATATATGATCTGGAACTAGCAGCAATAGTGTTTGCATTAAAGATATGGAGACACTATCTCTATGGAGAGAAGTTCGATCTATTTTCTGATCATAAGAGTTTGAAGTATTTATTCTCTCAGAAGGAGTTGAACATGCGACAACGGAGATGAATGGAGTTAGTCAAGGACTATGACTTTTCATTGTAATACCATTCAGATAAAGCAAATGTCATAGCAGATGCTTTGAGTTGCAAACCTCGGCTAGTGATCGCTGCATTATTAATTCAAGAATAGAAAGCATTGGAAGTGTTAGTTGAATTCGAGCTTCAACCAGTGGAACCAATGGAAAGAATACATTTTGGATGTCTTATGGTACAGCCAACTTTGATTAGCCGTATCATGGCAGCTCAATAGACGACGAAAGATTTGAGGTTATGGTTCGCGAAGATATCAGCTAAGGAGCCAGAGATCTGGAGTATCAGTACAGACGGAGCCTTACGATGTAAGGGTAAACTCTGTGTACCTGACAAAGAAAATCTTTAGAAAGAAATATTAGATGAAGCACATAAGTCACGAATGACTATTCATCCTGGAGGTATGAAGATGTACAAGGACATGAAGAGAAATTTCTGGTGGGAAGGAATGAAGCGAGAAGTGGCTGAGTATGTAGCCCAATGTCTTACTTGTAAATAGTAAAAGCATAACATCAGAAACCACCGGGACTTCTACAGCCGTTACCGATTCCCCAGTGGAAATGGGAACACGTAACCATGGATTTCGTGGTAGGATTACCGAAGTCACAGCAGAATCACGACGCTATTTGGGTGATTGTGGATCGACTTACAAAGACGGCACATTTTATTGCCTATGGTATGACGTATCCAGTAGAACGTTTGAGCCGGATATATCTACAGCACGTCGTAGGGTTTCACAGAGTACCTGTTTCAATTGTGTCAGATCGAGATTCGCGCTTTATTGCAGAATTTTGGCAGAGTCTCCAAATAGCGATGGGAACAACACTGAACTTGAGCTCAGCCTTTAATCCACAGACTAATGGGCATACTGAACAAGTCAATCAAATGATGGAGGACATGCTACGTGCTTGCGTTATTGATTTCAAGAGTTCTTGGGAGACGCTCTTACCTTTGATCGAATTTGCCTACAACAACAGTTATCATTCGAGCATAGGGATGGCACCATTTGAAGCTTTGTACAGAAGACCTTGTCGATCAGTGAGAAAATTCAGATTGCACTCAACTTCTTGGGCCAGAAATAGTACGAGAAACCAGTGAGAAAATTCAGATTGTACATGAGAAGATGAAGACAGCTCAGACCTGACACAAGAGTTATACTGACAAGCGACGCAAAGACTTGGAGTTTGCCATTGGAGACCATGTGCTACTCAAGGTTTTACCTATTTGAGGCGTCGTCAGATTTGGTCAGAAGAGAGGTAAACTATCACCGCGATTCATCGGACCGTTCGAGATTCTAGAGCGTATTGGGAAGGTTGCTTATCGACTTACATTGCCATCGAAGATATCAGGAGTGCACAACGTTTTCCACATCAGTATGCTGATGAAGTGTGTTCATAACCCAGCAGACGAGAACAACTTCAAGGACATTGAAGTCAGCAACAACATTACATTCAATGAAGGACCGGTTCGTATTCTAGACCGTGGAACAAACAAGCTCAAAAACAAGGAGATACCACTAGTCAAGATTTAGTAGAAGTATCATGATGAAGAAGAAGCTTCGTGGGAGCTAGAGTCAGAGATGCGTGAGAAGTTTCCGTTTTTAATTTAACTCTATATGCTTCTGATTTCGAGGACGAAATCTTTTGTTGAGTGGTGGATGATGTAATACCCTGTATTTTTTATAATTATTTATGCACAGGGATTTTATATTTTCTTTGATTATTCTTGAAATTTCATTCTTCGATCGATCGAAGTCCTTTCAAGCAATCGAGTATTCCCAGAGTTCAAGTGATCGAACCTTGTTCAATCGATCGAAACCCTACCGATCTGAATTTAATACGTGGTCCCTACTTCAACTATCAGAACTCTAGGTTTCCAACAGAACCAGCCACCTACACCCCCTTTTTCCTATATATATATGTTTGTGCTCGCATGTTGTGTGCGTTTGGAAAATCAGTGAGAGAGAGAGAGAGAGTGTGTGTATATGTGTATGTGTGCTTGTGTTTATATATATACACATACATCCATATTTACACACACATCTATAGTTATATATATACAAGCAGAGGGAGCAGAGGAAGAGAGAAGAAGAAGAACAGAAGAAGAAGAAGACAGAGAAGCAGAGATGAAGAAAGGAGCAGAGAGAGAGAGAGATAGAGGGAGAGAGAGGGGAAGCCATTAGAGAGAGAGAGCTCAAAGCTTGACGAGCCAAATGTGCCTTTACCACATTCGCTGAGTTCCAAACTCACTCAATAACATAGTCGTGATGTTTTACAAGTTTTTGTGCGTTCAATAAGGACCCAAACATGCCCTACCAAATTCTGGACATTCACTGCAGAATCTGTAGAAAACGAAGTTCGAGCGATCGAACAACCCTGAGTCTCAATCGATCGAGACCACCTTGACTTCAATCGATCGAGAACACTTCGATCGATTAAACCTCACTTTCCTTAAGCAATTGAGAGGACTTGGATGTTTCCTTTAGTTTATAATTCATAATGCTTAGCTTTTTATTTGATGTTCCACGTTTCTATTATGCAATATTATGGACTACGGAGGTAATGGGATACGAAAATGAGTTTGACATAACATGGTGAGTAATGTAGTCAGGTTCGGAACGTTAGTAACAGTATAACGCAATAACGAGATAAGGTTTGAGTTATGGGTAGCATTGGATAACTAGTGATTGAGTCAGTGGATGTTAGTTGTTTTCGAAGTTTTGTGAACCGAGCTGATGATTCGCTCAAGTTAAATTCGATAAGTGAGTCAGAAGGATTTGACTAGGATTGTGGAAGTTATGGGTGCACAGTACTTGCAAGATTTCTTAAAAGCGGTGAACAAGAGTAGCTGTGGCACACTCGTAGTTTGTATCTACCAGAGCTATTATGTATGGACGATACTCGCAAGCGTTCTTAAAAGCGGTGAACAGTAAGATTTCTTAAAAGTGGTGAACAAGAGTATTGGTGTGTCCATAAACTAGTCGTTATATGAGAGTGATGTATAGTATTCGCAAGAGTTCTTAAAAGCGGTGAACAAGAACACTAGTATGTCGTGATGATATAATCAGTTGGGTACAGTCAGTTGGAATTGGTGCAGTCAGTCTTAGAGTTGGAAGACAATGAGAATCATTTAATGTTGTGTTGGAATAAAAGAGGAAAATATATTATTAATATCACTGCCTTATGTTGTTCAGGACTAGTAATTGCTTTATTTCTATGAGACTGTGTTAGTTAGTTCTCACTCAGCTTTCAGTAAGCTGACACCCTTTATTTGCCTGGACATTCCTCGTCCAGACTACCCTATCCTTAACAATGCAGGTATTGAAACTTGCGGTGATGGCTACAACCCGAAGTCGGATAATGCAGAGACTGGCCCCGCTGATGCCGGTTATACTGGAGAGGAGTATTATGCTAACGACCATCCCTACGCCAGCTGAAGATCTGAAGATAGTTATATTTAGTTTATTTTTGTTAAACTATGTTCCGTGTTATGTTAACGGGTACTTGGGCATAAGTTGTCTCCAGACCTGTTGTGATCCTGTGGACCATACTCTGATATTTGTAATAGTGATACTGTTATTATATTACCGTTATTTACTGTTCCTGTTTGTCTTTTGGACTAGTACTGTGTGGTGTGGATAATTAGTGACTTTCACCCGTTATTCCCTATGGACACAAAAAGAAAATTTATTTTTCTCTATTCTTATTGCTCCAGAGCGTGACAATATTACTATGGTTATTAGTATCGAATATGTTTATTTAATTTATTATTTAACTAATTAATTTTTATTAGATTTAATAATATGGAGCACTAACAAACTAACTATGTATTCAATTCAAATAGAATATTAATACAGTCTAGGGGCATAATTATTTTTTGAACATTTAAAATCACCTTATATTTATGTCACCAAAACACCTACATAATATATTATTCCACCGTAACCACTTTTACAATGCATTGCCCAAATAACACAACTATTTTAATCTATTCTGACAAAAGCAATTTCAAAAATATCGCAATCACAAAGCGGAAGCTACCTGAAATTGGGATGTATAGTTTCCATTGTGTTTTCCTTTATGCTTAAATAAAATTAAAGATTAAAAAAATTATATAGAATTACCGACATCTTTTACTTAAAGTTGGACAGAGAACAAATGTTTAAATTTCAAACGTCGTTAATTAACAGCATTGGTTTACAAATGGCGTTAATTGTCGGCATTTTGTATGAAAGCGATGTTAAGTATCGGCATTTAACTACCAAGTGTTGGTATTTGCGAGTGCTCTTTAAAGTCTTGGTAATTAACAACACTTATTTTCTTTAAAATGCTGGTAATTAAAGGTATATTTTTAAACGTCGGGATATACCGTTTTTCTTATTATGTTAAATTTTTTTTGTTTATTGATACAATTCTCTTTTTATAAAGAAACAAATTAATAAGTGTCGTTATTTTGTACTTTGAGTACACTTGTTTTCTTTTGTAGAAACAGAAAATTTTGTGTTTTTCAAGTAACTTCTAAAGCCTTTTCTTTTAAGAGACGGACAATTATGTGTCTTTACAAGTAACTTCTAAAAACACTTATTTTCTTTTTTATAGACCAAAAATAATATGTCCTTATAAGTAACTTCTAAAAATAATTATTTTTTTTTTTGTAGAGACCAAAAATTATGTATTCTTACAAGTAACTTTCAAAGATAATTATTTTCTGTGTAGAGACGAAATATTATGTGTCGTTACAAGTAACTTCTAAAGACACTTTTCTTTTTTGTCTCAAAATAAATGTATCTGTAGGCCATTTTTGTTGTAGTGTTAATTTAGTGGCTTTCAAAATCAACTTATTAGTTGGAATTTAAGTGTGTGTATGTATATATTAAAAAGTTAAAAGTTGGGAAAAAGATATAAATAAATAAAATAAAATAAATGAAAGAAAAAAGAAAAAAAAATAAAAAAGAAAGAGTTGAAATTTATTCAGAAAATCATATGTGGACAAAAGGAAAATATAGAAAATGCCACTTGGCATAGCTTAGAAGCTTTATTTTAACTCTCTCTTTAGATATTAGTATAGATTAAGGCTCTATTTTGGTTCATAGATCCACTGAAAGAAAAGAAATGAAAATACAGCAATAATAAATAAATAAAATTTGCTTGGTTATTAAAGATACTTTGAGAAAAATAAGAAGCAAAACATAATACGATTATAAAATTAAATTGTTAATTATGAATTTGTTAGTCACTTCCCTTCTTCTCTTTTTTCATATTACTATTAAATTTGAGAAGAAATGAATTTTTAATGTCATCTTAACATGAAGAAAAATACAAGTAAAAGAGTAAAGAAATTAATTTTCTTTTGTTGGGATTGTCCTACATGTGATATAATCCAAACAAACTCCCCCTCTATCACTTGTGAGGAAACTGCCCAATCATTCTATCACACATGACCAGCACTCCCCTCAACTAGAGCACCCACAAAGCCAACCGGTTTGCAACTATTTACAATTGACCGTCTGCCGTACCAACTTGCACACCCCGAATTAATATGATCTCAACACTTCCCGATTCGTCAAACCTACATGTGTGTGTAGCTGCGTGAGTTAATATACACCTTAACTCTAGAGAAGGTAGAGAGAGCGAGAGTTCTTTGGGATATTGAGAGTGAGTTTACAAGCGGTTTGAGGATTGGGTTATGGGATTTAATTCAACGTTTTCTTGTATCGAATTTTATGCTCAATAGTGAAAGAGCTGGTCTCTCAGGTGTAGACATAGACAATGTTCGCTGAACCACGTAGAAATCTGTATTTTCTTTGGTGTGCGTGTTTATTACTATTGGAGTGTTTCTATATGTTTATTGGGAGACTTTGGTTCCACATTTTAAAATTCCCAACATCTTTCTTGTTTACCCTTTCTTTTCCCTGAGTTCACTTAATTTATGAACTAAACAGACTCTAAGAAAGTCATTTTCATTCCTTATTGAAGGAATATATAACGTCAACCATGTAGTCTTAGGAAAATAAAAAAAGCTTAAACCCTAAGTTGATATTTAAAGATAATTTACATAATAAGGTCCCTTGGATACAAAAGGCATAAACAAACTATAATTTGGAGTCAATCAAGCAAGTATCGCCAACAAAATGATTTAGTATAATCCATTATATTAAAAAATTTGCGGACATTCTCTGCAAAATGTGGAACTTGATAATATACTTTGTCGGGCCCATTATACAACAGCTTAAAGTCTTGGAGCAATTGATGACTTTACATGGTATCATAACATTGTTTATGAGAGGTCTTATGTTCAACTCGTTGGCCCCGTTCTTGTGCGCTTATTTGCACGCATTATTATGGAGTTTGACTTGTTGTCTCTCCATGTGCGTGACAAGGTCGTACGTGACAGAGAGTGATGAAACTTGATATACATTATTGTACTAATTCTCTAATAACTTAAGCTTTTAGAGCAATTGGTTAGTACTTAACAAGAAAATTAGTATTAAAAAAAAAAAAAAAAATTACACACTTGGAGGAATATCAATTAAAAATTCTAATTATATTAGTGCCTTAGGCAAGAGCAACCAAGAGCATATTAAGGAACTTAAAGATACGTTTGGTTCTACGGATATTCGCAAATTAAGTAAACACTGTCAAAAAGGATGTCACACCAATTTTAAGAATTTAATTTCTAGTTGTAATTTTCAACTTATTAGTTGATGAGCATTAAGTAACGACCAGAGTCGATCAAGTGCGAGTAAAAATTAGAGGATAAAGGGATCAATAAGTCTAGAGACACTTCCTAAAGCACTCCTCAAAGCACTCCAAGCCCTCCTAAGCAATAAAATAGTTGTAGGGCCCACATCTTATTTGCACAAAAGACCCTTCTCTATCTAATACCCAAACAAATCAGTCCAAAGCTGGAAATCCCCAATTCTTCAGACAAATCGTGATGTAGAGAGGAACACCAGCCCATATCGAGACGACGGCGAGACGAGACGAGACGGCGGCGGTGGGGGAAATTTCTGAAAGCCGGCGGCAAAGGCATGCAAACCAAACCCATTAGGGGAGACGAGACGACGACGGCAAGACAAGAGGAGGAGGACGACTGCAATTTCAAAAAGGCAACGATGGTAGGCGATATGGACAGCTCCTCAGGCGATGACGACTCTGCGACAGCTTCAAGGTTAGCTATCCTTCTCTCTCTCCAAACCCATTAACACATTTCTAAGTTAGCCACAAAATGTGAGCAAAAACTACTTTCAATTGCCTCATTATTAGACAAAAATTTGTGACCCATTGATTATGTATCTCTACATATATACATGTGTGTGTGTGTAACGAGATTGTTGTGCTTTTGTCCTTGGTGATGGGGATTGAATGGTGTTCAAATGTTAATTAGTACCTGTAAACAATTCAGGTTAAAATGAAACTGATTGATAAGTGCTTGATCTGCTTAGTCAATGCACTATTACTACAAAATCTAGATCAATTTTGCGGCATTTCAATGTCTCTTAAAGCGGTCAAGGGTTCATGAGAATTTTTTTTTATTGCCTCTTGTCTTTTACTATTTTGCTTTAAACCTTCTTGACAATTTCTTAAGCTTGCAATTATGAAGTCATCAACACCCAATGTTTTATGCCAAAATGGTTGTAACACACTCATAGCATCTTAAAGAAAGAAATGTACTTAGAATTCGATTCTCATCACCTAATCCCAAGAAAGAAAGAAAAAACCAAACAAAGAAATTTCAAAAAAGACGGTAAGAAAAGTGTGGAAAAATCAATGTGCTTCATTACCTACTAACAGTAAAATTGTCATGATTACAAATCTGATGCATAAAATTGATAATATCACGTGCTTGGGATACATATTAGTAGCTGGTACACAATGAAATTATAGGACCCGTGATTTTTCAACTTAATATTAATGCTATAGGAATATATAAAAGTTCACTCTTAATTCAAGAGATACGATAACAAGTGGATTTGAATGCATAGTCTCATCGTAATTTAAACGTTGTGGATGAAATCTACCATGTAATTGACACTAGATGATGTTGAATTGCTATTTTAAAATTGTTTACATTATAATGGTGTTGAATTGCTAGCTATACGTAGCTAAAAACTTCATTCTTCAAATTTAGCTAGATAATGTAGTATCCTAACTTAATCAGTATATATTTTATTGTAGAGACATGGAACAAGAAGAATCAAGTGGGTTTGCAAAAGTGGTTGAGAATACTATTGAAAACGAGAATGAGAATGAGACTGAGGAAACTGTAAAAGAGCCGAAGGAGGGGATGTTATTTGATTCTTTAGATGAACTAATGACATTTTATGCAAGATATGCTAAGGGAAAAGGTTTTGCCATTGCGAAGAGATCTTCAAAAAAATTGCATGGGATCTTGACGCATGTGACGATTGCATGTACGCGTGCAGGTGTCCCAAGAATTAGATCTACCAATCCGCTACAAATGCGCCCGACCGCTAGAATGGATTGCAAAGCAAAGCTTAATGCATTTCATACCCGCGATGGAAAGTGGTGTGTCAAAGCAATTGTACTTGGTCATAACCATGTGATGAGTCCAGGTCATTCCAGATTTTACAAATGCAATAGGTTCTTGCAACCACATGTGAAAAGGAGACTTATGATGAATGATAACGCTGGAATTAGAATGAACAAGAATTTTAATTCATTTGTTGTTGAAGCAGGGGGGCATGAGAATTTGTCTTTTATTGAGAAAGATGCTAGAAACTATGTCCATACAGTTAGGCGTTTACAATTGGGGGAAGGTGATGCTAATGCAATGCACAACTACTTTTTGAAAATGCAATCGAACAACTCTGAGTTCTTTTACATGATGGACATAGATGAAGAAGGTCGCCTACAGAATGTATTTTGGGCAGATGCAAGGAGTAGGGCAGGTTTTAAAGAATTTGGTGATGTGGTTACCTTTGATACAACATATTTGGTGAACAAATATGACATGCCATTTGCGCCATTCGTAGGGGTAAACCATCATGGCCAGTCGGTGTTACTAGGGTGTGGATTGATCTCAAATGAAGACACTGACACCTTCACTTGGTTATTTCGTTCTTGGCTTACATGCATGTCTGATTGTCCGCCCAGTGCAATAATTACAGATCAAGACAAAGCAATGAAAAAAGCAATAGAATGTGTTTTTCCTACTACACGCCACCGATGGTGCTTATGGCATATCATGAAAAAGTTGCCTGAAAAATTGAAAGGGTACAAGGAATATGAGTCAATCAAGTTTAGTATGCAAAATGTTGTTTATGATTCGTTATCAATAGAAGAATTTGAAGATGGTTGGGGAAAATTCACCGATAAATATCAACTACAAAATAATGAATGGTTACTTGGGTTATATGATGAGAGGAATCGGTGGGTACCCGCTTTTGTGAAGGATACTTTTTGGGCAGGTATGTCAACCACCCAGCGAAGTGAAAGCATGCATGCTTTCTTTGATGGCTACATAAACTCAAAGACCACTTTAAAACAATTTGTGGAGCAATATGACAATGCCTTGGCAAAAAAGGTCGAAAATGAAAAACAAGAAGAATTCCATTCATCTAACTCAAGCTATCCTTGTGCAACTCCTTTAGGGATAGAGAAACAATTTCAAGATGTGTACACTCGTGCCAAATTCAAAGAGTTTCAGAATGAGATATTTGGGAAGCTTTGTTGTCATTTGACTTTAATTAAGATTTCGGAGGTTGGCGTTAGAGAGTATGAAGTACGTGAAAGGGTTCGGGTTGGGGAAGGACACAAGTCTACAACTTTCAAGCTTAGTTTTACTGATGCGACAAGGGAAATTAAGTGCAATTGTCGTCTCTTTGAGTTTAGAGGAATCATGTGTAGGCACCAACTTATGGTGTATAATGAGAGAGAGATTTATGATGTGGTACCTTCAACGTATATATTACAAAGATGGAGTAAGAATGTCAAAAGGAGACACACTAAAGTGCGGATTAGTTATGATAATTGGTCGGACCAACCCGAAGCACGTCGTTTTGATAAAATGTGCAATGCATTTGTTGATTTGTGTGAGGTGGCAACTGAGTCTGATGATTGGTGTGCTGAGGTAATGGAACATATATTTCTATTGAAAAATGGGTTCAAAGAGAAGGCTGAAATTTGTGGAAGTACGTTGCCCATTGCTACCAATATCCATAATGATTCAACATCACACGGGGATGGTATTGTAATTTCAAAAGGGAGTGCAAATATACTTGATCCTCATGTTACTCGTAGTAAGGGCCGACCGCCAGTTAAAAGAAAAGTTGGAACAGTTGAGAAAGCCGTTAAGAAAAAATCAAAGGCGAGGAAGAAGGCTAATAATGTAACTTCTACTTGTGTACAGGTATCAATTTAAGTAATCAAGATTTTTAAAGTATGTAATACATAATTTTCACTAGTATATTAATTTTGTACATTCTACTATGCAGGGATATGATGAGCAAATGATTGTGCATGGTACACAAGATAGCATTCCATTTCAGGCAAATACTGGGAGTGGGGGAAACTTTGCAATCCCTAACATTGGGCTTGGAGGAAATTTTGGATTTCATCCAAATATTGGAGTTGGAGGAAATTTTGGATTTCATCCATTTTGGAGTACTATGGGTTATGATTTTACAGCGATGCAACCCTCAAGTTCAGGAATGCTACAAGGTCAATGGCTAGGTACAACAAATTTTGCAAATGGCTCTGAAGAAGAAGCACCTCCAAGATGTAGTGGTGATGATCATGATGAACAAGGAATTCATTAACTTATGTTATGTAATGGATATTATGTCCTCATTGATGAACAATTGATTACTCAAGAATCTATGTGTATTAGATATTTTGTTGTCTTTACTAAAGTGGGTTTTAATTTGTTTGACTAGAAAGATTTGTTATGTCATTTCTTAACAAATCTATGTGATTTGCTATGTCATTTCTTAACAAACCTATGTGTTATGGCACTAAATAGTTGAGTAGAAAGATTTGCCAAAACTTCATATATTCACATTTCCAACACAATACGTGACAATTTCTATAAATATTCATTGATTCATCAAACCTAATATTACAAGAAGCAAATATTACATTACATTTGTTTTGATAAGATAAACATAAAAACAAAAATTACAAGAAGTTTCACCAAGAGACTATTGCCCATTCTTTGGATGTTTTCATTTGTTTGTCTTTGGCCATTTTGTATCGTTGTCTTTACTTCATTTTGGAAGTCTTCAAGTGCATTTACATCAAACCTTGATGAAGCTTCATCCATAGCATTAGCGTCAACGTCCTCCTTACGTGTGTCTTCGCACCATTCAAAGTAATTGCATGGTTGGTTATGATCCTTAAGCATTAAACAAGATGTTACTAAAACACTAACAAAAAATATACAATGCAAACAAACAATTCATTCTCCAACCTACAAAGGAAGTTTGAGGCTTACTAGATATCCAGGGCATGAGTAAAACAAACAGTTCTTGCTCCATTCTCTTTGCGACGTTTTCAATATTGCGACCCTGCCACACCGGCATTTCCGTAATGGCACTTTCAAGCATCTCAAGGGAGGGGCTTTGTTACTTGATGATGACATTGTCCTACAAAGTCATGACATACAACCATCACAACTTTCTTCATCTCAACATACACACAGAATTACAAGCACTTTCTTCATCTCAATGTAAGAAATCACTAGGTCATTATGAAGCACTAACTAGTGTGCTTGTTTTTTAGTGTTGCAAAAAAAGGGGGCAAGATGCCTTTTGTTTAATCTCTTTTTAACTACAATAATGCTAGGGACACTCCACAAAGCACACCCCAAAGCACATCATGCTTTAAATGCATATACTTTGGGCTGTGGAACTTTTTTACACAGGGCCCACATTTTTTTGGGAACCGCTAGGGAAGCCCAAGGTACATGCACACAAAGCATGAGGTGTGCTTTGGGGTGTGCTTTGTGGTGTGTCTCTAGCACCACTCTTTTAACTATGTCGCTTAGTTATCAACTAAGTTAATTTTTTGGTTCACAAACCTAGAGATGGCAAAAAAAAAAAAAAAATCTATTTACATATTATTCCTTTTTGTTCAATATTTCAACTCTTAACACCCCATACATTACACAGTTCTCCTTTTGTCTTTGGCTCTGTTACTAACTTCAATGCAAATAATTAGTTACTGATTAAGGAATTTCCCCAATGATGAATATTTTTGGTTTGTGGGCATATGACACAACTTCGGCATTGGCAGTAACAATGGGTTGAGTGGAGAATTTGTATACCATGATGGGCAGTAACAAACTTCATCATTTGAAGTTTTCAATATCATTGGCACTGGGGAGAGAATTGTTGGATATTGGAGTCTAATTAAAGTAGCATGCAGAGAACAATACATAAAAGAACCCAAAAAAAATAATATGGCCTGGGGACTCAATGGTGAAGCCAAAAGGTTGGGCAATACCATATGTTCTACTTTCTCACTCATTCCTGCAGTAACCTTTCATAGCCTAAAAATATTCAAGTTCCAATTAACAAAAAGCTGTGAACTACTACAGTATTATCATTTTCTTTCCACTTTCCCATCTTTTCTCAGCAACCAAACGGATGTGAAGAAAGAAAGGAAAAAAAAACCCTAAAATTCGGAATGAAAGCCACAGCGTATGGATTGGAATCGCTGACATATCAGAAATCAAACAAAAATATAAATAATAACAATCTGAGCATGACAAAAATCTGAAGAAAGCAAAACTCTTAAAGCGTTAATTTGATCGGAAGAAGAGCGAGAAAAGAGGACATATTTACGAACCTGATTTGATTCAAATATCGTCGCACACCCTTGCCGTCGCCTCGTCGTCGCCTCTCCTTGGCTTGCCTTTGCCGCCGGCTTTCAGAAATTTCCCCCACCGCCGCCGTCTCGTCTCGTCTCGCCGTCGTCTCGATATGGGCTGGTGTTCCTCTCTACATCACGATTTGTCTGAAGAATTGGGGATTTCCAGCTTTGGACTGATTTGTTTGGGTATTAGATAGAGAAGGGTCTTTTGTGCAAATAAGATGTGGGCCCTACAACTATTTTATTGCTTAGGAGGGCTTGGAGTGCTTTGAGGAGTGCTTTAGGAAGTGTCTCTAGACTTATTGTAAAGGGATACACCATTTACCCTTATAGTTTTTGTTTACTTTCAGATGTGAAGTTCGTAAGATACTCAATAGAATGCTTAGCTAGTCGAAATAGATAGTCAAAACGCACATTTTCAACTGCAACAGTCTAGTTATTTCACTATTTAATTATTTTGGCCAGCTCTACAAATTCTTCTAATGACTAGCTAAATTTGGCTAGCGAAATTCTCTCTCTAAATCTGAACTTCTGGTTTTTGTTCAATTGAAATTAACAAATAATTCAACCACAAAAAAAAAATTTAATAAAATAAAATAGAAAAAACAAAATAGCTAGTTAAAATAGATATAATTGTTGGAGTTCATTTTTCAATAATGGCTAGCAGAAAAAGCAAAGCTTGGTTTAAGCTTCTACTAGTATTACTATCTAAATGTTGCATACTATTTTTATACTCGTTCCCCCATACGTACACACACACACAAATGCTTTTGTAACAAATTAAACCCAAATTATTAATTTCTTTCATATATCTGCAACATACATTGATGATTGCTTCTGTATAAGCATCAATCAAATTAGTCATGTCCTATGAGAGAGAGAGAGAGAGAGGAGAGAGAGAGAGAGAGAGAGGTCATTTAAGTTTTTGAGAGAGACTCGTCTTTAATAATGGAGCACCACCACCACAACTCTTCTACCTCCTATTATTGTAGTCGTTTTCTTTGCTTGCCTTTTCTCTCCGAGACTAAAGTCAATAATATGTGCGTGTTTTTTTTTTTTTTTTTTCCCCTGATTTCTTACTACATTTATATATATTATTATACATGAATCATGATTAACACATATAGTTGATCCAATCCTTCACGCCGAAGGCTTAGTTTGATGCTCACGTGGCTTGTTAAAAGTAGCTAATGAAATTATTATTAAGTTGTTTGATAATTTTGTCCAAGTAACACATTACTCTTCAAAACAAAAATCACGAAACCAAAAAGTAACCTTTAACTTTTAAAAACTTCATTTTAGAGTTTTTAGTTGCCCAAAGCTTTTGGCCAATCGCTAGATTTCTAGGATTGATCCAAATTTGTTTATGCTATAATCTAAGGGTCTGTTTGATAACCATTTCGTTTTTGATTTTTTTTTTTTTAAATGGTAATAATAAAAAAAGCATTTGGTAAACTTAATTTTGTTTTTTTTTTCTTTGAAAAACAATTTTAAAAAAGAGACAAAAAATGAAAATATAAATAAGTAGCTTCCAAAAAAAAAATCGATTTTGGTATCCAAAATTACTATTTTGCCCTTACACTTTTAAAAGCCATAACTATTTAAGTTCAAATCAAAATTGAACGTCGTCAGAACTTCTGAACTCATTTTTGCTAGGACCAAAAAAGAATATTATTGCAAAATGACCAAATTGCCCTTAGATCTTACAGTTAATAAATTCAAAAAAAAAACAAGTCTTCAAATAACACAAGATGACATACTCAAAAGTTATTCGAGATTCTGGATTTAATGGCAGAGTCTATGTGGTCTGAATCTATTTGTAAAATGACTATTTTGCCCTTCATGCTTCAAAATGCCATAACTTGTTAAGACTAAATTAGAATTGAACGTCGTCAGAGCCTATGAACTCATTCTAATATTAAGACCATTTTGGAACATAATATATATATATACGACGTAAAATGACTAAATTGCCCTATGGGCTTAAATATAACAAGTTAACATTGTTAAAATTATTAATTAATACGGAGTGACCTACCCCTAGGTTTTTCGACGTTCTGGATCTAATGGTAGGGTCTATTTGCCTTGAATATATTTGTAAAATGACTATTTTGCCCTTCAAATTTAAAAATGCCATAACGTGTTAAGACAAAATTAGAATTGAACGTCGTCAGAGCTTGTGAGCTCATATTTAAGATAAAGAACATTTAGGACCTAAAAGGTACATATATAGTAAAATGACCAAATTACCCTCAGGGTTTACATATATGAAGTTAACATTGTAAAAATCTTCAAATAATACAGAGTGGCATATCCTGTGGTTTTTCGATGTTCTGAATCCAATGGTAGGGTCCATTTGGCCTGAATATATTTATAAAATGACTATTTTATCCTTGAAACTTTAAAATGCTATAACTTGTTAAAATAAAATCAAAATTTAACGTCGTCAAAGCCTATGAACTCGTATTATTATGAAGAACAATTTGGAACCTAAAAAGCATATAGATCATAAAATGACCAAATTGCCCTTGGGTTTACATATAAGAAATTAACATTGTTAAAGTCGTCAAATAATAGGGAGTGACCTATCCCTATGTTTTTTGACGTTCAGGATCCAATGGTTGGGTCCATTTGACCTGAATACATTTGTAAAATGACTATTTTGCCTTCAAAATTCAAAATGCCATAATGTATTAAGACTAAACTAGAATTAAACGTCGTCAGAGCTTGTGAGCTCATATTAAGATGAAGAACATTTGGGGACGTACAAGTATGTATATAAATATAGCAAATTGCCCTTGGGGCTTACTTGTGTTAAGTTAATATTGTTTAAGTATTAAAATAATACAGAGAGACTTATACTATTTTATTCAACATTCTAAATCCAATGGATGGGTCTATTTGGCATGAATACATAAAGGCAAAATAATTTTTTTACTCTTAAAAATTCAAAATGCCATAACTTGTTAAGATGAAATCAAAATGCCTAAGAAGTATATAGATCATAAGATGATCAATTCTGGTTAAATCTTACACACAAGTTATGGATTTTAAAATATATAATGGCAAAATAGTCATTTTACAAATATATTCATGCAAATATAACCCGCCATTAGATTCAATACGTTAAACAATATGTATTATTTGAAGACTTTAACAATGTTAACTTCTTATATTTAAGCCCCAAGAGCAATTTGATCATTTTATCATATATATACATAGTTTTTAGGTCACAAATGTTCATCATCTTAAATATATGTTCACAGACTCTGACGGAGTTCAATTCTAGTTTAGTCTTAACAAGTTATGGCATTTTGAAATTTGAAGGGCAAAATAGTCATTTTACAAATATATAGACCCTACCATTGGACCCCCAAGGTCGAAAAAATTTGGGGTAGGTCACTCCGTATTATTTGAAGATTTTAACAATGTTAACTTCTTATATGTAAGTCCCAAGGGCAATTTGGTCATTTTACAACGTACATATTTTTTAGGCTCCAAAATGGTTTTCATAATAATTTGAGCTTAATAGACTTTGATGATGTTAAATTCTAATTAATTAATTTTTTTTTACAAGTTATGACATTTAAAAGTTTTAAGGGCAAAATAGTCATTTTAATAAGTAGTTATAAAATTTTGACAAAAAAATATAGTTTACCAAGCGCATTTTTTTTGTTTTTGCTCTCTTTTTAAAAAACATAACAAAGTTACCAAACGCATATTTGTTTTCTTTTTGTGAAATGAACACAAAAAATTCTAACACAAAAGCTAAATAATGAAAACAAAAGAGTGAAATTATTATCAAACGGGCCCTAAGCATCTATTTTGCCCAAATTTATCTTGGCTTTCTGAGTTTCATACACTTATGACCTCTAAAATTTTTTCCAAACACCCTCTTCTTATACAGTGTACACGGGTACTCATTTCAATGTCCAGTATTATTCAAGGGTCATGTGTATTAATGTGGGAATAAGAGATTTTCTCCTGAAAAAATATTTGAAAAAGTAGCAAATTGTTTCTTCCGAGTTAAAACTGTTTTTATATTAATGTCAGAGTAGAAGACAAGCTTAAAAAAAAAAAAGAGAGTTTTGGTCAAATGAACTTAAACCTCTCAATAATTCAAAATATGTGATTTAGTGATTAATGTTGGCCCAACTCGCAGTGGGTGCACTTGACATGGGAGGTGAGAGAGAGGATCTTGGTGCCGTGAAGAGTAACTATTTAATGAAACGGTGATGCGAAATTCTTTGTATCACCATCCAATTAGTTATGTTTGATATTCTATTTTTACTTTTATTTTTTTCTATCGAAAAGAGATATTATTGAACATGATTCAAAATAACACAGTTTGGAATATAGGAGGAGATGAGAAGTGGAGAGATAACAAGAAAATACAAGACTAGCAAGACCATTGTTGAGCTAATATATATGTTTGATGTTAATACAAATGATGTGGTAGTTAAATTTTCTTTTCATTTAAAAAAAGGGTCAATGACATTTTATTTCCCTGTGTGGTTAGGCCAGTTTTACTTTACTGTCATGTTGTTTCGGGTTAAAGTGAAACTGTTAAGATTTTTCTCAAAACTAATGAAAATTCTAAAGTTTGCCAAAAATATTATTCCACACTTAACCCCATTTTATGAGGTTAATTTGGGATTAATCCCCTATATAGGGATAATGCTTTCATTTAATCCACTTATATGGGTCTAATTTTAACACTTAACCCTTTTGTGGGGCTAATTTTGGGGTTGACTGCCAATGTGGGGTTAATTTTAATTTGGCACTTAAATTCTCCTATATTGGGCTAATTTTAATATTTAATTCTCATGTGAGTCTATTTTGAGAGAAATCTTAATAGTTTGACTTTAGTTCAAAACCACAATTAATTAATTGTCCACTTTTAAACTACAGGGATAAAGTGAAACTAGGCTTTAACCACCTGAGGGTAAAATGTAATTATGAGTTGCACATATATAGGAGAGAGTAATTTTGGGCTTAATTTAACAGTTGGACAAAGAGACTCAGATTGCAATGAAAGCCCAACAACTTGTATTTGCATAGGCACGATAACCAACCTAAGCCCATAGAAAAAAAAATTAATAAAAAAATTTAAAAAAAAAAATAAAAAAATTTACGTCACACAAAAGTGACAAAACTCAAAACCCCCCTCTCTCTCTCTCAAAAAACTTCACCAAACTTTACCACCATAAACTAAAGAAAATATTTTTGCTCATCCAAAATTTGGTACACCAATGCTCACCCAAGCATCCCATTGACCAATGCAGTGGGGCCCAGGATTAAACAATATTAAACAACATCCCATTGGTCTCTTTCTTTGCCCGGGACGTAACAGAGTAAAAGTTTGGGTGAGCATTGGTGTACCAAATTTTGGGTGAGCAAAAATGCTCTCTAAACTAAAACAACCTCTTTCTTTGCCCTGTGCATCTTCGGGAGGACGTAACAGAGTAAAAGCTTTTACACCATACGGCAGAAAAGTTTCCACCATATGGCATAACAGTGTAAAACTTTACCACCATAAGGCATAAAAGTTTTGGCACTTTTTTTTTTCTTCGTTCCAGTGCATTCGATAATGTATTAGTTATTGGAAAAAAAAACACATAAATAACTTCAAAACTAATAATGTCTGAAGTAAAAAAAGTTCAACTACAAAATAATTAATGTGTTCAGTCTAGTTCAGTGCTTGAAACACAATTTTTAAAATTTAAAATTTTCACTACTAAAAATCCAGTACTTATTTTCAGATAAGTTTGTAAAATAATCTGTTCATCCTTAAGTGGCTCAATCTGTGATCCATGGTTACACCACTTTGATATTTTTAATAGAATAATTATCAATAAATTAATGAATGTATGTTGTATCTAAATGTATGTTCCCCCAATCACACACACACACACACCACGTACAAATTTCTTGTTCCACCCCGCTTAACCAAGAAATTGAGAGCCTATTGGAAGAAAATTGACAGAATTATAGTTAAAGGACTAATGTTATTGTCAGAAGTAAAATGTGATGTTAAAAGTTTTAGCGAATTTTTTTTTGTCGCTAAAACTTAAGCGAAAAAAATTACTCTAGTATTAGTCATTGTTGCTCTGGCAATAGCATTAGCCTAATAAAATAGTAGATAATTAGAAAGCTAAACTCACGCTCATGTAAGCACGCAAGGCGAAGGCGGAGCCACCTTTGCACCACGTGCCCCATCAATTTTTAAAATTGATTCTTACCTATGTTATTTTGTATTACATGTATTTGTACCCTTGAAATTTTTTCTTTATTCTTTTTAAACACAGAAATATCACTTTGGTCTTTTAATTTTTAACTTATGGCCAAACATATATATTATTTATTCAATTGGCCTCACATATTTAAGCCCTAATAGATATCTCTTTTGAACATATTAAAGATTCTTTTGTTTTACATGTGAAAATAATAGGGGCCGGGAAAAATAAGAAAAGAAAAAATTGAGTGCATGAATACAAAATTTTTTAAAGATCGGATTATGGAGAGATTAGTTTTTTT
This sequence comes from Hydrangea macrophylla, assembly GCA_033977485.1. Lineage (NCBI taxonomy): Eukaryota > Viridiplantae > Streptophyta > Magnoliopsida > Cornales > Hydrangeaceae > Hydrangea > Hydrangea macrophylla. Next base: position 41,982,129 of record CM066990.1, read on the forward strand.
AATTATCATTAATTATGTTTTATCCATCAACCATGAACCAACTATAAACTCATGGAACAATCACATAAATTTTAAATCCTAATAATCTAAAAATCACAGAATTTACTGAAGGCAATTTAATCTCTGAACGTTCCTATCTAAGAGTTTCCAGTTTAACATGGAATCCCTGGTTTCCTCGCAACACTAGCCTACCGATAAAGGAAAATTTTGAGTCATTAATGCATCACCGTTGATTTATTTAAAGTCAAATATTTTATTTCTAGACTGATTAACTAAAGAAAATGTGCTATGCCCGATTAAATAAATTGGTATATTATTACTGGGCTATTAAAATAAAATTTGGGCCTTTATTTAATTGGCTAATGACATAGTCCTATCAAATTAGACACTTGTCATTACCCAATTGGTTTGAATAAGTCAAACCTGTCAGATAATTTACTACTAAGTGCCTATCAGATAGGTTTAAGTTACTAACAGATAAAGTTTCTATCGATCAGCCTCCATCAAATAACTCTATCAGATATAGGCTCCATCAAATAAGTCTCTACTAGATAGATCTTTGTCAGATAACTCCCTATTAGAGAAGGTACAACTAATGCCTATAAATAGAGATCTATACCCTTGTAGAAAGGACTATAGACATCTAAATTTTATTTGTCTTACTACTGTTTAATTAATCAAGATGGTCAAATTATTCTTGGTTAGTCAAAATCAAAATCCACACCAAAGATGGGTTCCACCTTGACACATGTCAAAAATCATAAAGGTTAAAGCATGTTTGAAAAAAATATAAATAATTTGAAGTCAAATTTTATTATTGAACAATTAAAATAGGAGATGGATTATTTTCTAAAATGGCAATCATAATAAATGGGTCGAAGTTATTAATATCTTTTGATATTTGCAAACAAGCCCTTCATGAAGCCTATTAATGGAGGCTCATTGGAAGAGAAAAGGAGGAGAAAATTACAAGGCAAAACTCTGCACAAGTTTTCTCTCAAACTCCCTCTCAAATCCAAATTCACTAAATTAAACTCAAGTGTTGATACTTCATTGAAGAACAACAAGCACACCAAACTCGTGCCGCTCTTCACTCAAGTATTCACAAAATTTAAAGGAATTATTCTTTACAAGCTAAATTTGTGAAGGATTTTTTTTTTTCAACTTTTGGTGAGAATTGCCACGTTCCATTCAAGATCAAGCTTTTCGACCCTTAAAGCGAAAGACCCAAAGGAAATCGAATCAGAGGCTTATTTCTTTTCTTGTAAAAGAATACACTGAGATTGTGTTCATTTTCACTTGATTAATAAAATCTATATTTGTTCTTGCATATTTCTTGTTTATGTTTGTTGACTTGAAATTTTTTTGCGTACAACCTTTAGCCTTTCAACAAACTGAGATTTGACCACAAAATTGAGAACTCTCATACACATCAAATCACTCAAGCCTTCCCTGAAGAACAACAAGCAATAAATTATGTCGTTCTTCATATTCGAAGATCACAATCCAAGCCTTTCTGAGGAACAACAAGCATAAATCCTACCGTTGTTCATATTCGAAGATTCAATTCAAGAATGTTTAATCTGCTCTCCAACAGATAGAAGAAAGAGTAATCGTTCTTGTTCAAGATCAAGTCAAAGGCCCTTGTTCAAGCTTTTCCTACAACTTCATCCAGTGTGAAGATTCGAAGGACAAAATTTATGGTTCATGCCTTGCATATTTATTTTATAGACAGAAAAAACTAAAATAGATAAACAAATACATAGGACGAAATAAAAATAAATAAATAAATCAAACCCACGAAATTTAAATAATGAAAATCGAAGAATTTGAAGAAATGTTTGAAGAAATTGCAGATCTTGGACATGGAAAAATTTGAAGAAATTGAAATATTTACTTCTTAGTTGTATGAAAGTTGCCAAGACCCTTGTGGTCTAGTGGCATTAATCCCTCTCCCCAAAGTGGGAGGGGGAGGGTTTAACTCCCACTGGGAGTGTTTGCAGGAGGTTATTTCTTCTTTGGTCGTATATGGGATGTAGTCTCCTTTGACGTGGGCATTGCCCCCGTTCCCCCTGGCCAGTTGTGTGTGAGTGTGTGGGTGCACTTGCAGGCGCTTTGCCTGAAGTAAAAAAATAAAAATAAAAATAAAAGTAGTGGTATGAAAGTTTAGCTCAAACCCTTTCTCATTTCAAAAGCAAATTTTTTTAGAGCATAATAATACATTTGCACACACTGTAAATCTAGTTAGGGCTTTGTGGGTGATAAGGGAGGTCGTACAATTTTTTAAAATATGAGGGAGGTCTGTGTAATTAGACCTTGGTTAGGGGTAGGGGTGAAAACAGTTCGATTCAGTTTGGTTCGGTGCGATTTTTAGTCAAACCGATCGGGTTCAGTTCGGTTCGGTTAAGTGTAAATTTTTTGGTTCAGTTCGGTTTTTACACTGCATGAAGTTTTTGAAAAAAAAACCAAACCGAACCAATTGGTCCGATCTGTCCAACCAGTTTTGTTACATCCCTAGTTAGGGGAGATTTGTGTAATTTAATGTAGGGGCAGTTTAGTACTTTCATTTATTTCGTCATAGATGTTACCCAATGGTTACCAAGAAGGGAGGTCCGTTAATCTTCCAAAGTACAAGGGAGGCCAATATAATTTACCCAAAAAATTAACAAACGTAACAACCTTTTTATGGAAAGAGCAAATGAAACCATCAATAATTAGGTACTTGCTATCTCTGAAAAAATTTCATAAAAACTTGCAGACATACTGAAAATCGAAGCTATACAAGAGACAAAATTGAAAAATCGATGCAGATAGATATGAAAAAAATAGGGTAAATATCAATTACACCACTCGAAGTTTTTCCAAAATCAAAATCAAAAGTGTGATCGGCGACGAATAGTTGCCGTTTATAGTCCTAAAAATACGTTTTGTTAGCCCATTTCATGTAGTTATTAAGTGATTTTTAATAAGTATTCTAAATTTTGTAGGATTTGGAGCTTTAATATGAAAATGCACAAAAATCCAATGATTAGTGGCTTTGGAAGTCATTCTGGGCTTAAAAGATGATTCCGGTGAGGATGAACGCAGTAGCAGCCTCGGAAAATTGCATTTTTGACAAGGATTAATTCAGATTTGAGAAATTTTACCAGAGACATAAAATGTAGATCTTCGAGTTACGGACACGTGGCCGCAAACGGTGAGTCAATACGAGGTCCGAGTCAAAAGTTATCGCAATTCTACGAAAGTGGTGCAGAGCAGCGAAAAATCTGAGAAAATTCTGGAAAAAGCCCAGGTCGCTGGAGCGACCCGCGCGCGCGACCCGCGCGAGCGACCCTTTGAAAAAGTCAAACTTGTGTATTTTGAAGCCCTAAAGAGCCCTGTGCAATCCGAATTGGTTAAATACGTCCAGAAACGTAAAAACAGCAGTTTTAGCGCGATTTGACTTAGGAAAGCTTCCTAAATCCTTCCAAACTCTATACAAATCCTATTCTAAATCAACTTTAGATATACAAATCATTACACACTATTATACACATCAATACACAGCCATATTATACATTATTTTCAGCGATTGAAGAGAGAAAAACAAGGAGAAGAAGAAGAAGACCAAGGATTCCCATGGCCTCCTCCATCAACCTCTTGCTATTCATCAATTATATGGCCAACTAAACTCTAGATCTAGGGTTTCAATGAAACCCTAGCCAAGTAATAGGGTTTTATTTATGTTTTTATTTTAGATTTATTATGTATGGATGATGATTACATGTTTAGAGGATTTTTTATAATAAAATCGTACTTCTATTGATTAAATCATTACTTTCAAAGTTTATTCTTGTCTTAGATCTATTTTGACTGTGATGTGCTCAATGATCTATACTTGCTGTGCTTGTTTAGATTATTTACATGTAATGGTGCTTTATTGAATTGTGCTATCAAGTATCCGAATAGTCCATGCCTAGATTAGACGGATTATACCACAACCCTAGTTTAGTGTGGGATGATTCGTGCTAACCGAAGATGGATTATGTTGGTGCTTGAACCATAGTTATTTTCTTGACGGAGGAATTGGGCTTGTAGCTACAATTCCCCATTATCATCCAACTTAATAATCTAATTGAATGCATAAATATTCCTATTATGAAGCTAGTGGTGGATTTGCAATCCTAGGTTCCTTTAAACATATTTCTAAAAACACTTTTTAATTGTTTCCATAATATAGATTTATTTTCATTGTTATTAGTTTAATTGAAATCAAATCAAAATCCGTTTTCATAATTAACTAAGTTAGGTTTTAAAATTAAGTCGTTGTAGTTAACCAATCCCTGTGGGTTCGACCTTTGCTTTCACACTACAAATCTTTTGAAAAGTAAAGAACACTTTTTATATCTTGATTCTGACAAGATCAATTTTTGGCGCCGTTGCCGGGGATTGCAAACTACTACCTTTAGTTTTATAATCTTAGTTTAGTTAATTCGTAAATATTAGATTAGGTTTTCTTTTTCTTATTTTCCGTTTTTGATTTTTAGTTACTAACTTGTTCTTTTATTTTATAGGTTTTCGAGTCATCAAATTCCAACGTCTCCGAGTGAAGTAGCTAATTACATCAAAGGAGCTTACGCAAATAAAATAAATAAAAATCAAGTAAATTGCTTCCTTTGAAACCCGCTTTAAACCACTGTAAGTCAGGGCGCTGTGACGCACTATTTGCATTAGCTTAGGGTTAATTACACTGCATTAGCTAGGAAACCCGGGGCGCTGGGCTTGACGCGGTCATTGCATTACAGGATAATATTCATGCATCACAGTAGTTGAGTGCTTGTTATCTTAGTTGCGTGATTGCTATTTGTTTTTTTTGTTGAGTCAGTTTTTGTTTTTAGTTTCTTTTCTTTTAGTTTATGTTAGGTACACGTTCGAATAAACCAGAATTAAAACCTTTTGACTCTGAACTTGAACGTACATTAAGACTTAACAAGTCTTCCAACTTAACTTCTAGAGCTAGGTTTTTAATAGACGACGATTTGACACCAAAACCAACGTCTTTATTTGAATCCGAAATACGTAGTACGCTTACAAGACTAAAAAAACCACGCTTTAATAACATAGAACCAATTAAAATGGCGGACATTGGAAATAATAACGAAAACAACCAAAATAACAACGGAGCTAATATGAATAATCTTAATATACCGCCACCTCCTCCACTTATAAACTATTTTATTCCTACTACTTACACGCCACAAGCTGGTATCGAATTACCGGAGGCGACGGCAGCTCACTTTGAGATAAAGTCGTCTACCATCTCGCTACTTCCGTCTTTCCATGGCCGTCTAAATGAAGACCCTTACCAACACTTAGGGGATTTTCAGGGTATATGCTCTACTTTGAAAATACAAAACCTAAATAATGATGAATTAAAATTGCGGCTCTTCCCATTCTCTTTAAGAGACAAAGCGAAGTATTGGCTTCAATCACTTGAGCCAAACACAATAAAAACATGGGAAGCCTTGCACACCGCGTTTTTACAAAAGTTTTTTCCTATTATGCGTACAAATAAGATAAGAAAAGATATAACTAATTTTGTGATGCAAGATGGGGAGACTCTTTATGACACTTGGGAAAAATTTAAAGAATTATTACGATCGTGTCCACATCATCAGGTTCCCAAGTGGCAATTGGTTCAAGTCTTTTACGAGGGACTTATTCCCTCGGTTAGGAATACCGTCGATGCCGTTTGTGCGGGAACTTTCCTACACAAAAGCGCCGACGAGGCCTGGAAGATTTTCGAAACTTTGAGCGAGAATTCGATGCACCAAGCGGTGTCTGTCCGTAATGAGGGATATCATTCACAACCTAAGAGAGAGGTAAAGTTTGAGTCGAGTCAGTCAATTGAAATTAAAGAACTATCTCAAAAACTTGACCGACTTTTAACAATGAACCAAACGACCGCCCCACCCTCTCATGAAATTTGTGCATTATGTTCTGATCCTTCACATTCTATACTCTCATGTCCATCAGCAAGTCAATTTCCGGAATTCGTGGAGCAACACATTAATTCTATTCAACAATACCCACGAAATAATTATAATTCGACTAATAATAATCCGGACGCGCCATGGAGAAACCACCCTAACTTCTCGTGGAAGAATAGTACTAATAATCCTAATGAGGCAACTAATTTTCCAAATGCGTATCGACCCCAGTTTCAACCTAATCAATACCAACAACCGCCTCCTAATTCGAATCCTTCAAGGGGTAATGTTTTTGAGGAAAAGGTGTTGGCGTCCCTTAGTAAAATTGAAACACAAGTACAGGCACAAGCACAAATAGTGCACTCTCACACACAATCCATTGCAAAGCTTGAATCCCAAGTGGGACAACTAGCTACTGTAGTCAGTCGTAGAAACGAGGGGGCGTTGCCTAGTCAAACAATTCAAAACCCTAAGGGACAATACGAGGTTAAGGGGTCGAATGAGCAAGTAAATGCCCTCTCAACTAGGATGACTACACGAGAGGAGGGGATAGAAACTCCTAATAAGAATGAGAGTGTGATAGATATGAACATCAACTCTAATAAAGAGAGGGGTGAGACGAGTCAAAATAAGGAAGATAAGGAATCGGTCCCAACCAACTATGTTCCAAAGTTACCTTTTCCACCAAACGTTGAGGGACCGTCACATTTGCCCAAGAAAGGGTCAAAAATGGAAGATATACTCGAGGTGTTTAAACAAGTTAAAATTAATATTCCTTTCCTCGATGCTATTAAACAAATTCCTGCGTATGCTAAATGTTTAAAAGACCTTTGTACTCAAAAGTGTAAAATACGTAGTCATACTCCTAAAAAGGTCTTTCTCACAGAAAAAGTAAGCTCTATATTCCAACACGCTCCTCCGAAGTATAAGGATCCTGGTACGCCTACGATTTCATGTGTTATAGGTGACACTATCATTCATCGGGCTCTCCTTGACTTAGGAGCTAGTGTTAATCTCATACCTTATCACGTCTATAAACAATTAGGTCTAGGTGAACTGAAATCTACGGCCGCTACAATACAATTAGCGGATCGCTCTATTAAAATACCTAGAGGAATCATCGAGGACGTCTTGGTTAAGGTTGATAAATGCTATTATCCTGTTGACTTCATGGTCCTTGACACTGAACCCGTGCTAGATGCTAGGAAACATACTCCTGTCATTTTAGGCCGTCCATTCTTAGCAACCGCTAACGCACGTGTTAACTGCCGGACGGGGGTAATGAAAGTGTCGTTTGGGAACATGAACTTAAAATTAAACATTTTTAATGCTATGGATCAACCTCCTAAAGACGACGATTACCTATGTGAGGCGGAAGGTGAGGTAAGACGGAATACTGAGCCTAACAAAGTAATAAATATGAGTGTGGAGAATAATAGAGTAGCATGTGAGTGCATAAATGTGAGTAACGACAAAGATATAGCGGATGATGAGTGGATGAACCCTAATACCTCGGACCCTAATGCTGAATCTACTCGGAAGGTAAGAAATCGATTTGAACATGCTGACAAACCGTCAATCGAAGTAATTCAAAGCGACGTGATTTTTGCTTACCACCGAGCTCTACCTGATGCTCTAAAGGATACAAACTCCGATTTACTACCTCCGTGAGTCTTGAGGTTGAACGGTCTAGCTAAAGACGTAAAAGTTAGCGCTTCTTGGGAGGCAACCCAAGCTTTATTTCGTCCGTTTCTTTGATTTTTGATGTTTTTGGGTCTGGTAGATTCAGTTTTGGTCTTTCTGGATAGGTTTGGGGGTTGGAGTAAAATTTTATTTTTAAGTTATATACATCAAATAAGCAAACCGAGAGAAAATACCATTCTCGCGCGCGCGGCCCGCTCGCGCGAGACCTCGCTCGCGCGGTCCGCTGGCGCGAGTATGTGCCTTAGAAACTTTTCTTTGTTTTTCTTTTCATGAGGCCTCAGGTTCTCCTCGCGTCTGATTTCGCGGGCGCAAGGCAGCTCGCTCGCGCGAGATTTCAAAGTTAAAAAAAAAAAAAAAAAAAAAAAAAAAAAAAAAAAAAAAAAATTTCAGAATTCGCGCGCGCGACGGCCGCTCGCGCGGACCGCTCGCGCGATTCCCCATTTTTTTCTGATATTTTCTTTTGTTTTCTATATCCTTTTCCCCATCTGTTCTAGTAGTTTTTACTTTTCTGTTTTTGTTTCGTAGGTCCTTTGAGATCGAGTCTTTGATTGTTTTCATAATTCTGGTTATGTTTTGTTTTATAGTAGGTTTTATTTTCTTTTATAGTTTATTTTCTTTTTGTTTTCGTACTTTCTTTAAGTCTTATAGTTTATTTAATTTAGTTTAGTTCAGCTATAAATCTTGTAGCTGCTTTTATTATTTTATTTGTTTGTTTTCTTTTATCAAGTATTAACAGGTAACATTGAACTTGATTGCCATATTCCTTTGTGTTAACCTGTTCTGTGTTTGCCGAGATCAAGGTACTATCGTTCCTTCCTTACATACTCTCCTTTCTTTCGTTTTATTGTTTCATTAGGGACAATGAAAGGTTTAGGTTTGGGGGTATGCACTCACATGCACAATTATTATATATAGCAAAATTTTGAAAATTTTGAAAAATTTTCGATACTTGTGCTTTAATAAACGATGTTACCGATGTTTTTGCAATCTCGAATTTGATACTTCTTGTTATGTAACTATGATTGTTATAGAATGGTAAACAAAAGAATATGTGATTAACCATTTACTGAAGTCATGATGCGACGTTTTAAGTTATGTATCGTTCGAATCGTAGTTTTATATCATAGATTTGCACCAAACTTATGCACTGCACGTAGTCGCTTGAATACATGTTTGATGTGAACTATAATATGATTCGGATTTCTAGATAACACAAGGTGGAGACTAGACCCGGTGAGCTTTTGAGCCTATCTTTTCTTTTTAAAGGGTTATAAATACATTTTGTGTTTGTCGAATTTCATTGAAATAGCGCATCTACTTGTTGTTTAGTCTCATTATTCTTGTTTTGGTTAATAGTCAAGATAAAATATTTGCTACCATGCTAAATAATCTTCCATTGTAAACATTGAAGAACCGTATTACCCTAGGAAATGATTTTAGGCCCTCTTTGTTTACTGCCGACCGATAAATGAAAATTTTCCTTAGTTCGCCCTTTGAGCTGTTAAAATGCCATCTCTTTTTCTTTGTTCACCATTATCCTCTTTAAAAGCTCCAACTTGATCAACTTGGAGTATACCACTAGAAGAGTGATCAACTTTTAGTAGTATTAAGGCGATGTGTTGGTTGAGAAGAAGAAAATAAGATGCTATTGGGGTAGTTGCTTGGTATTCGATGAATAATCATTTGAGAAGCAAGAAAAGAAAAAAGGAAAAGAAACATAATACAGAAGAGGAAGGTTGAAAAAATGAATGAAAAGGAATGAAGAGAAAGAAAAAGATGAAAGTTTGTAGAAGAAGAATGAAAGAAATCGAACATGCCTTACAATGTTATTCTGAGATTACCTACCTAATGAATTCCTTTCTATCATTTTTCATTGCCTGAGCCACGTTATAACCTTTGAAAAGTCCTATTTGATCCTAGGAAACATGGTTCGGATATGAAAACGATGAGAGGGGGATTAAAACATGGTAATGATTAATTTTTCTTGATTATTGGCATCCTATCCATGAGACTACTATTCTTTCGTGTTATGCGTCTTTTTCGTGTTGTATGTGAGCGTTATTCGTCTTGAAAACATAATTCCTTTGCTCACGTATACTAGAGAAATTACATATGTTTCTGAGTGTTTCATTTTAAATTGACATTGTGAGATTCGTAGTCGAAGCATAGTTGGATGGTTATCCGAAGTATATTCCAAGTTCATGACATGCGCGTGTTCATTTGACTACCATATCACACACGTGCAATTTTATGAGAAACTCTATTGATTTATACGATGCATGTGCTTGAGATTGTTTTCCATGATGTAAGGTAGACGTTTGATTCCGTTTCTTCTTGTTCGTTATTCTGTTTCAAATCATCGTTCTATGATAAGGAGTATTTAATGTTTTGTTTTTCTTTTTAATAAAACTTTTTAAATTTACAAGTTAATAAAAATGGTTGTGGGTGACTTGTTGACGAGAACCCTCACGAGACTTCACTCGTCCGACTAGGGACACCTAGGGGTTTAAAAGGCTTGTTGCATATACTAAATGCAATCGTGATCCATGCGAAAATGGAGTAGTAGTTGTAGTAGTAGTTTTATTTTTCTGTTCTTTTTGCTCGAGGACTAGCAAAGAGTAGGTTTGGGGGTGTGATCGGCGACGAATAGTTGCCGTTTATAGTCCTAAAAATACGTTTTGTTAGCCCATTTTATGTAGTTATTAAGTGATTTTTAATAAGTATTCTAAATTTTGTAGGATTTGAAGCTTTAATATGAAAATGCACAAAAATCCAATGATTAGTGGCTTTGGAAGTCATTCTGGGCTTAAAAGATGATTCCGGTGAAGGATGAACGCAGTAGTAGCCTCGGAAAATTGCATTTTTGACAAGGATTAATTCAGATTTGAGAAATTTTACCAGAGACATAAAATGTAGATCTTCGAGTTACGGACACGTGGCCGCAAACGGTGAGTCAATACGAGGTCCGAGTCAAAGGTTATCGCAATTCTACGAAAGTGGTGCAGAGCAGCGAAAAATCTGAGAAAATTCTGGAAAAAGCCCAGGTCGCTGGAGCGACCCGCTCGCGCGACCCGCGCGAGCGACCCTTTGAAAAAGTCAAACTTGTGTATTTTGAAGCCCTAAAGAGCCCTGTGCAATCCGAATTGGTTAAATACGTCCAGAAACGTAAAAACAGCAGTTTTAGCGCGATTTGACTTAGGAAAGCTTCCTAAATCCTTCCAAACTCTATACAAATCCTATTCTAAATCAACTTTAGATATACAAATCATTACACACTATTATACACATCAATATACAGCCATATTATACATTATTTTCAGCGATTGAAGAGAGAAAAACAAGGAGAAGAAGAAGAAGACCAAGGATTCCCATGGCCTCCTCCATCAACCTCTTGCTATTCATCAATTATATGGCCAACTAAACTCTAGATCTAGGGTTTTAATGAAACCCTAGCCAAGTAATAGGGTTTTATTTATGTTTTTATTTTAGATTTATTATGTATGGATGATGATTACATGTTTAGAGGATTTTTTATAATAAAATCGTACTTCTATTGATTAAATCATTACTTTCAAAGTTTATTCTTGTCTTAGATCTATTTTGACTGTGATGTGCTCAATGATCTATACTTGCTGTGCTTGTTTAGATTATTTACATGTAATGGTGCTTTATTGAATTGTGCTATCAAGTATCCGAATAGTCCATGCCTAGATTAGACGGATTATACCACAACCCTAGTTTAGTGTGGGATGATTCGTGCTAACCGAAGATGGATTATGTTGGTGCTTGAACCATAGTTATTTTTTTGACGGAGGAATTGGGCTTGTAGCTACAATTCCCCATTATCATCCAACTTAATAATCTAATTGAATGCATAAATATTCCTATTATGAAGCTAGTGGTGGATTTGCAATCCTAGGTTCCTTTAAACATATTTCTAAAAACACTTTTTAATTGTTTCCATAATATAGATTTATTTTCATTGTTATTAGTTTAATTGAAATCAAATCAAAATCCGTTTTCATAATTAACTAAGTTAGGTTTTAAAATTAAGTCGTTGTAGTTAACCAATCCCTGTGGGTTCGACCTTTGCTTTCACACTACAAATCTTTTGAAAAGTAAAGAACACTTTTTATATCTTGATTCTGACAAGATCAAATATCAATTACACCAATCGAAGTTTAAAGCACGTATCAGCTGCCCCTTCCGTTAATTGTTAAAAAAGTGACGAATTGACCATGATATCATAAATTGGTGACATCATAGTTTTTTTTTTTTTTTTGGCTGTGAAATGTAAACAATGGTAGTTAAGGCATTAGGTGTAAAAAAAAATTGATGACATCATGGTATTTATTTTTTTAATTTTTTTACTGTGAAATCTAAACAATGGTAGTTAGGGCATTAGGTGTAAAAAATTAATGACATCATGGTATATATATATATAATTGCTGTGAAATGTAAACTATGGTAGTTAAAGCATTAGATGTAAAAAAAAATTGATGAAATCATGGTCAATCTGTCACTTTTTTAACGGTTGTTTAATGAAATGGGGCATCTAGTACATGCTTCAAAACTCAGGGAGTCTAAGCGATATTATTGAAATGTGAGGAGTGACGAATGTAATTAGAGCAAACCTCAGAAGGTCTGGGTGATATTTACCCAAAAAAAACTTGTGTATATGTGTGTGCGATAGAGAGAGGGCCGAGGGAAAAGAGAGAGGAGAGAGAGATGAACATCCTGGAGAACGAATGTCCAAATCAAAGAGTCCTGATTAAAAATAACTTCTTCTTTTAAGCAAAAGTAGATGAAGTCTGCTTTTTAATAAAATGTAAGTTACCTAAAAGTCTAGTATTACTTAAGAAGTTATTCTAAATTAAATGAGACTAACCAAACAATTTTAAAGTTTCCAAATTGCCAAATATAATTAAGGAGATAATAGTGTCCCAAGCAACGACAGATATGTGAGATTGGATTGGCAGTAATTCAATAGTGACACCACTTTCTGACCTAGAAGTTATTCAGTGAGTCTGTCACACTCCGTTATTATACTGATGTGGTGTGATGTTCTAATTAGGGTAATATGCTCAATAAAGTTAGAAGGTTATGACAAGTGGGGAAGGATGTACCCCTGAAATAGAAAGCTATGATTTATTGCCATGCCACTTCATTTATTGCCCAAATATAATTGGGGCGTCCCACTACGTCAGCATGATGACGTGGTGTGACGGGCTCACTAAATAATTTCTCCTTTTCACCTCGTTTGGGAGGCCAAAATGAATCTGAACCGATTCTATATATTAATTAGTTGTTTATTAAGGGTGTGTTTATTAAAACTGAAAATTAAATGCTTATTTTTTAGTGTTGAAAGTTTTAAGCTACTGAATTGGGTATACTGAAAATAATGTTATAAGTGCTGTAATATAAGTACTGAACATAATTAGTCTGTTTGAATAAACACTGAAATTTAAAAGATTACAATTCTACACTGAAATTAAAAGATATTCTACCCATAAGCTGATAAGCACCATATTAAGTAAACACCATGTGAAACCAAATAGTTAAAACTTTAAAACCACGATACTTTGAAAATTGGTATACTATCAACAATACAATATTTTGGCACGATAAAGTTTTAGCACTACTTTGTTACCCAATTGTTGTAATTTGATACCAAATGGTTATTATAACTACATAAACTTCATTACTTCTGAAAATCAGTATTTTCTAAATGGTACAATATTTTAGCACCATTTTGGTGCTAAATGGTTCCAATTTGGTGTTAAATGGATTTAACTTGAAAACCATCTTATTTTTCAAAGCCTCTATATGTCAATTGATAAAATATTGAGTAACTTAGTATATAGTCCCAAGAGTAATATTTGGGACACTAACAAATTTCACTAACACTCACACCCACACTCTATCTCTCTCCTAGTGGCATTGTGACACAAATATGGCAAGAAATATGCGCGTTAGCAGTTGCTAAGAATGGACGACCAAGAATGACAAGAGTGTGTTTCCTAGCATCTATCACCGATTCAGTATCAAGGACCATAAAATCAACGGGATAATAGCTTTTGTTGACTTTAATTAGGACATCTTCGACGATTCCCCTATGGATTTTGACAGAACGATCTACTAATTGTATAGTAGCGGCCATTGGTTTAAGTTCACCTAGACCTAATTGTTTATAAACCATGTATGGTAGGTGATCCACACTAGCTCCTAAATCAAGGAGAGCCTGAGGGATTAAAGCATCAACTATATGGCAAGAAATGGTAGGCGTTCCAGGATCCTTATACTTCGGAGGAGCGTGTTGGAAGATTGAACTTACTTTTTCGGTGAAGAAGACCTTTTTCGGAATATGACTGCGCAACTTGCGCTTTTGAGTGCATAGGTCTTTAAGGCACTTAGCATAAGCGGGAATTTGTTTTATAGCGTCGAGGAATGGGATATTGATTTTAAATTATTTAAATACCTCAAGTATATCTTCAGTTTTTGACCTTTTCTATGAAAAATGTGACGGTTCCTTAATGTTTGGTAGGAAAGGCATTTTTAGAATATAATTAATTGGGACCGTTTCATTTTCTTTCTTCATTCGACTCGTGTCCTCACCCTTCTCTTGATTCAAATTATTATTCACATCTTTTAAATCATCTATCGGAATCTCTATAACTTCTTCCTCATGCGTAGTCATCCTAGTCGAGATGGCATTTACTTGCTCAATCGTACCTTCAATCTCATATTGTCCCTTAGGGTTTTGAATAGTTTGGCTAGGCAACTTACCCTCATTTCTACAACTCACCGCATGAGCTAATTGTCCCATTTGGGGCTCAAGCTTCATAATGGATTGTGTGTGAGAGTGCACTATTTGTGCTTGTGATTGCACTTGCATTTCGATGTTCTTAAGGGACGCTAACACCTTCTCCTGAAAAGCATTATTCCTTAGAGGGTAAAGATTAGGAGGGGGGGTATTGGTATTGACTTTGTTGAAACTAGGGTCTGTAAGTGTTAGAAAAATTAGCTATCATAGGATTATAACTATTTTATGGGAATTGTTGAATAGAGTGTATGTGTTTCTCGACAAACTCTGGGAATTGAGAAGCAAAAGGGCATGCGAAGATATTATGAGAAGGTTCTGAACACAATGCACATACTTCAGAAGGAGGTGGACCGGACATATGGCCCATCCTCATGAGTTGGTCAAGTTTTCTAGATAGTTCTTGTATTTCGATTGAATGACTTGACTCGTAACGCTCCTCTCGCTTAGATTTAGGTGGAAGACACCCCTCAGGATGGACGGACACAGCTTGGTGCATGGAGTTTTCGCTTAACGTTTCAAAATTTTCAAGGCCTCGTCACGCTTTAGTGAAGAAATGTTCCAGCATAAATAGCATCGACTGTGTTACGGACAGAGGAAACAAGTCCCTCGTAGAAGATTTGAACCAATTGCCACTTAGGGATTTGATGACGGGGGCAAGTGCGTAAAATTTCCTTAAAATGTTCCCATGTATCATATAATGTTTTTCCATCTTGCATCACAAAGTTCATTATAGATTTTTGAATTTGATTTGTAAGTATAATAGGGAAAAACTTTTGTAAGAACGTAGTATGCAATGCTTCCCATATTTTGATGCTATTAGGGTCTAGAGGCCAATACTTAGCTTTATCTTTCAAAGAGAACGGAAAAAGTCTTAGTTTAAGTTCATCATCAGTTAAATTCTGAATTTTCAATGTAGCGTAGATTTCTTGAAACTCTCCTAAGTGGTGATATGGATCTTCTTTAACAGGACCATGGAAAGAAGGGAGTAGTACGATGGTAGATGACTTTATCTCAAAGTGAGATGTCGTCACCTCCGCTAACTCTATGCATAATGGTGGTGTGTAGGCCGTAGGAGTGAAATAATCTTTTAGAGACGGAGGCGGAGGCGGAGGTATGTTAAGGTTGCCTCCATTATTCTGGTTATTCTCGTTAGTTCCGAAATTGACCATTGGAATAGGGTCGATTTTAATAGTTTTACTTTTCCTTACACGTTTAAGAGTGCTTTGAATTTTGGCTTGAAACGATGGCAATACTTTCGGAGTTGATTCGTCGTCTAATATCAACCGAGCTATAGAAGCTTGGGTTGAGGACCTACTGACTCTTAGGGTACATTCAAGTTCAGGATCGAAAGATTGTAATTCGAGTTTACTTGAACGCATACCAAACATAAACTAAAAAAGAAAAATGACACTAAAATAAAGACGGACTCAAACAAATATGAAAAGCTACCTCACAAATAAGACAACATGCACACAACTACTATGATGCATGAAAGTTATCCTGTTATGCAGTGATTTGCGTCAAAGCCCAGCGCCTCGGGTTTCCTAGCTAATGCACATGCAAATCACCCCTAAACTAATGCAAATAGTGCGTCGCAGCTTCCTGACTTACAATGGTTTGAAGCGAATTTTAAAGGAAGCAATTTACTTGTATTTATTCTTTTTTTATGATATTGATTTTTTTTTAATTTTTTTTTTCGCGTAAGATCATTTGATGTGCTAAACTCTTCCACTCCGAAATGCTAGAATTTGATGACTCGAGAAACTACAAAACAAAAAGGTAAAGTTAGTGACTCAAAACAAAAACGAAAAATCAAAAAAATATATATACATATATATATACGAATTAACTAAACTAAGATTATAAACTAAAGGTAGTAATTTGCAATCCCCAACAACGACGCCAAAAATTGATCTTGTCAGAATCAAGATAAAAAGTATGCTTTACTTTAAAAGATTTGCAGTGTGGAAGTAAAGGTCAAACTCACAGAGATTGAAATACTAAAGCACTTTAATTTTAAAACGTAAACCTAGTAAATTAATAAAATAGAATTTTGATTTTGATTTTAATTAAACTAAAAACAATGAAAATAAATCTAAACTATGAAAGCGATTAAAAGTTGTTTCGATAAATATGTGTATTGAACCTAGGATTGTAAATCCACCACTAGCTTCATAATAAGTATATCTATGCATTCAATTAGCGTATTACGTTGGATGATAATGGAGAATTGTAGCTACAAGCTCAATTCCTCCGTCAAGAAGATAACTACGATTCAAGTATCAACATAATTCATCTTTCGTTGGCACGGAGTGTCTCACACTAAACTAGGGTTGCGGCACACTCCGTCTTCCCTAGGCATGAACTATTCAACTACTAGATATCACAATTCAAATAAGCACCATTACATGTAAATAATCCATACAAGCATAGCAAATATAGATCATTGAGCACATCACATTCCAAATAGATCTAAGACAAGAATAAACTTTGATTCCAAATAGATCTAAGACAAGAATAAATTTTGAAAGCAATGATTTAATCAATAGAAGTACGATTTTATTATCATCCATACATAATAAATCTAAAAGAAAAGCATAAATAACACCCTATTATTTGGCTAGGATTTCATTGAAACCCTAGATCTTGGTCTAAGCGGCCATAAAAACGATGAACAGTAAGAGGTTGATGGAGGAGGCCATGGGAATCCTTGGTCTTCTCCTTGCTTTCCTCTCTTCAGTGGATGAAGGTTTAGTTGTATATGGATGTGTATAATCTTTTGTAACCTTATGTAACCCCTATTTTGACTTAAAAGAGGATATATATAGATTTGGAGCAAGTTCTGGAGGCTTTCCTAAACCTAATCGCACTAAAACTGCTTTATTTATGTTTCTGAACGTAATTAGGGAATTCCGTTCGCATACGAGTCTTCAGCTCATTAAAATACGCAATATTGAATTTTTGTACGGGTCGCGCGAGCGGGCCACGTGTGCATGATTCTGGGAATACGCACGAGGTACCTTTTGCTGCTTGCTCTACTTTGTTTTTACACCCTTGTTAGCCTAGAACTCTCACTTTCTTCTAAAACTTGACAAAAAATAGAAAACAAAATAGAAGTACACAAAAATAGAATAAAAAGTGCTAACAAACGTGAATTAAGGCGTGTAATTAGGACTTGTTCACTCCCGATCCACCACCACGGAATAATTAATGATGAAAGTCCCAGACTAACAACTACCTGGGAAACATGTGCACTTGGGATGGGACAAGGAAGTCCCAAGCCAACTTTCCTCGATAGAAAAATCAACAACGAGGACCACCTTAGGCATAGAACACTGCCAAGCGACAGAGCACTGATGTATGCTTCAATTATGGAGTGCACGGTCACATTGCAAGGTATTGTACAGCTCCCAAGACCAACCGCCATAATGATCTCATTTGCCGCAAGTATAACAAGTCTGGTCACATGAGCAAGGATTATCGAGCACCTTATAGAAGATACTATGGAGCGCCCACTCAGGGACAAAAAGGTCATATTAGAGTAAATGCTATCATCCCTGACAATACAGGATACAATGTTGAGGAACAACAGAACTTGGATGGTACACTGATTTTATTTCATAGTCAAGTTAGAGCTTTGTTTGATGTCGGTGCTTCCTGTTCTTTCATAGCTATTAAGATCGTGCATGATTTGGGTTTGGTACCCCTAGCACTTAAGCCAACCATTAGTGCCATTTCACCCTTGAGAGTAACTGTTCAGTTAGGTAAGGTGTGCAAAGATTGTCCCTTGACCCTAGAAGATGAGAATCTCCTGGGAGACTTGATTATCTTGTCAATGTATGAGTTTGATGTGATCCTGGGAATGGATTGGCTTGCCAAGTGTGGTGCCAACCTAGATTATGTTAGTCAGACCATTATCTTTTCAACACCCGATCGTCCGCAAATTAGATTTTAGTGCCACCCGTCAAGCGACATGTTTCTTACAAGCTGTTTTGCCACGATTGAAAGTTCAAGCACGGAGCTTACTATCAACCAAATCCCTGTTATTCAAGATTTTGAAGACGTATTTTGAGATATCTCAGGACTTCTATCGAAAAAGAGAGATAGACTTCTGCATTGAGCTAGCATCCAGAGTGTTGCTGATTTCCAAAACCCTGTACCAAATGGCGCCAACAGAAATGTAAGAGTTGAAGAAGCAAGTTCAAGAATTTGAAGACTTAAATTTCGTTCGCCCAAGTACGTCACCTTGGGGAGCACCAGTTCTATTTGTGAAGAAGAAGGACGGAGAGCTACAACTCTATATCAACTACAGGGAGCTGAATAAGGTCACAATCAAGAATATATATCCACTTCCCTGGATAGACGACATGTTCGAACAATTGCATGTATCACGAATATTCTTGATGATTGATTTGCGTTCAGGTTATCATCAATTGCTAATTTAACTGGAAGATATATCGAAGATTGCTTTCAGGACGAGGTATGGGCACTACGAGTTTCTAGTGATGGATTTTGGATTGACCAATGCCTCAGAAGTATTCATGGACCTAATAAATAGAGAATTCAGACCTTATCTGGATCAATTCATCATAGTATTCATCGACGATATTCTAATCTACTCGAAGACAGAAGATGAGCACAAGAAACACCTATAAATTGCTCTGCAGACTCCTTGAGACAACAGTCTGTACGAGAAGTTCAGCAAGTATGAATTCTGGCTTCAAGCAGTCAAATTCTTAGGACATGTGACATCGCAGGATGGAATTTTTCTAGACTCAGCTAAGATCGATGCAGTCTTGAGCTGGAATAGACCGACCAACGCGACCAAAGTTTGAAGTTTTCTTGGACTGGCTGGATATTACTAGAGTTTCGTGGAAGAATTTTCCAAGATCGCAGGGCTATTAACGAGATTCTTGGACGAAGCACACAAGTTAAGGATGACTATCCACCCCAGCGGAAACAAGATTTATAAGGACTTGAAGAGGAACTTCTGGTAGGAAGGAATGAAGCAAGAAGTGGCCGAATATGTATCGCAATTCTTGTTTGCAAACAAGTGAAGGCAGAACATCAGAAACCACTTGAACTTCTACAGCCACTACCGATTCCCCAATGAAAATGGGAACACATCACCATGGATTTCGTGGTCGATTTACCAAAGTCACAGTAGAACCACGACACTATTTGAGTAATAGTGGATTGACTCACCAAGACAGCGCATTTTATCTCTTACAGCATGGCGTACCTAGTTGAACGATTGAGCCGGATGTATCTACAACAAGTTGTGCGACTACATAGTGTACCTGTCTCAATAGTATCAGATAGAGTTCGCGCTTCACCGTAGAATTTTAGAAGAGCCTTCAAACAACAATGGGGACTTCACTGAATGTGAGTTCAGCCTTTCATCCATAGATAGATAGTCAAATAGAATGAGTCAATCAAGTGATGGAAGATATGCTATGAGCCTGTGTTATTGATTTCGAGAACTCATGGGAGACGCACCTGCCATTGATCGAGTTTGCCTACAACTATAGCTACCACACGAGCATAGGCATGGCACCATTAATTCGAAGCTTTATTTAGAAGGCCTTACCGATCACTGCTATGTTGGAACGAAGTAGGAGATACTCAACTACTTGGGCCTGAGATGATTCGAGAAACTAGTGAAAAGATCAAAGTTGTACGAGATAAGATGAAGACTGCTCAGTCCAGACATAAGAGCTATACCGACAAACGACGCAAGGACCTAGAGTTTGCAGTTGGAGATCATGTATTACTCAAAGTTTCACCAGTTTGAGGTATCGTCAAATTTGGACAAAAGAGCGACAAGCTATCACCGCGATTCAGCGGACCGTTTGAGATCCTAGAACGTGTGGAAAAGTAGCCTACAGACTTGAATTGCCACAAAAGATGTCACGAGTGCACAATGCTTTCCATATCAACATGTTGAGGAAATGTGCCCACAACTCAGCGCACGAGATCAGTTTTGAAGATATCGAGGTAAACAAGAACGTGACATTTAACGACCCGTATGAATTCTAGACCTAGAAGTGAAGAAGCTCAGGAACAAGGAGATCCCTCTAGTGAAGATTCAGTGGAAGCACCACAATGAAGGAGTCTTCACTCATGAGAACTGGAGTCAGAGATGCGAGAAAAGTTTCCATTTTTGTTTTGAACCCTACTTACTTCAGATTTCGGGGACGAAATCTTTTGATAAGTGGTGGATGGTGTAATACCCTGTATTTTGTAATGCAATTATATGGATAAGACCTTGTATTTTTTATTTTCAATACTTGTATGAGTTTAACTTTGCCTTTGGTGTATTTTGTATCCCAATCGATCGAACTGTTTTCCCAATCAATTGCCTTATCTTGGATACCAATCGATTGGCACATTATACCAATTGATTGCCACTTTTGTATCTACCACCTGGACCCAATCCATTGGACTTCATCGCAATCGATTGGAGTCATTATTACCAAACATCAATTGATTGGACCCTTGTACCAATCGATTGGAGCATTAACTACCTACCCCAACTTATACCATCGATTAGAGCATTAAATACCTACCCCAATCAATTGCCACCCTTGCCAATCAATTGGTAGCAGCTGGACAGGTTCTTTTGCTCTGGCTGGGGAAAGGCCACGTGAACACATATCTTCCTATATATGTGACCAATGTGGACGTTTTTCTATTTTAGAAAATCAGTGGGAAAGAGAGGGAGTGTTTGTGTGTCTTTCATATATATATACACTCATTTATATATACACACATACATCCATACACACACACATCCATGGACTGAAGAAAGAAGAGAAAAATAGAGACCAGAGAGAGAAAGAAGAAATAGAAAGAAAAAGAGAGAAATAAAGAAGATAGAGAAGGAGAGAGAAAAAGAAGAGGACCACCATAGAAGCTCCAAGCTTCAAATTCACTCCCAAACACACCCCACACACCTAAGGTGAGTTTTGAACTCACTTGGTACCTTATTATTGATGTTAGGACTTGTTCAAAAGAAAGAAAGATGCATGAATCATATTTCCCCGAATTTATATTGCTAGACTGTCTTCTCTGTGAAGAAGATGAAGTCCCAATTGATTGGGACTTTTCCTAATCGATTGGGGTTGCCATTCCTGCTAACCCAATTGATTACTAAAGTTAGCAATTGATTGGTATGGATTATGATCTAATTGATTGGACTTTTTCCTAATCGATTGTTACTATTTTTATACCAATTGATCGGATTTTTGTCCCAATTGATTGGTAGTTACAGAATGCTGATATTCCTATTTAGTTGATATTATGACTATTTAATTGTGTATACACTATTCTAAATCCCTCGTATGAAATACAAATGTGATAATGAGATAATACGACGTAGGATCGTAGTAACGTTGAGGATAATGGATGATCTCATCAAAATCAAGATATAAAAGTATGCTTATTTGTGCTTTACTTTCAAAAGATTTGTAGTGTGGAAAGTAAAGGTCGAACCCACAGAGATTGTTAATTTTTAATCCTTTAATTACTAAAATCTAATCTAGCTAGTTATAAGAAAATCGGGAGTTTGATTGGTTTAGAATTTGATTATTACTACTAATTAAACTATGAAGTAAACTACGAAATTTTAGAACAAAATCTAGAAGTAAATCTAAGTAAACTTGTATGCAAAATTTAAAGTTGATTTAAATATATGGAGATGAGATCTAGGATTACAATTCCGCCACTAACTATGCATTGGGGGTCTATACTTCCTAATCTAAGTTCTATGTTTGGATAGTTATGATCTATCGTAGCTACAAGCCCAATAGTATCGTCAAGAGAATATTGTTAGTTCAATCTAAGCATAATCCATCTATGGTTCACATGAATTATCTACCTATGACTAGGGTGTAGCATAACTCATCTTTCCTAAGCATGGATTATAAAAGATGTAAACATCGCAATCACATAAGCACCATTGTATGTAAATATTCCTATCAATCACAGAAATCAAGGACTATTGAGTTCAATAAGCATAAGGAAAAATCTAAGACAAGAATAGATCCAAAATACTTTTGATTATTAACATTAAAAACTGATTATATAAAATCCACCAACATACAATCACTATCCCAAAACATAAAATCTTAAAATAGAAAAGCATAGAATCCCCCTTTACATAGCTAGGGTTTCATTGAAACCCTAGATTAGGAGTTTAGTTGATCATAGTGGGTGAAAGCATGAAGATGGAGTTGATGTAAGCCATTAGAAACCTTCAAGCTTGCTCTCCTCCTTTTCTTTTGCCTTCAAAGCCTTTTATGAATGTATATGAATAGCTCCCTAGATGTGTGTAACCCTAAAAATTTATAAAAACTAGATATATATAGAATTTACAAGAGGTGTAGGGGCTTTCCTATCCCGAAACGGATTAAAACAGGTGTTATTTACAATCTGGACGTCTTCAAGCAGTTTCGTCTGCACAGGACTCGTCAGAATAGCCAAATATGTAACTTTGCTTTTTGTACGGATCGCGCGAGCGCGTCATTTGGAAGGTCGCGCGAGCGGATTCTGGGTTTTCGCGCCCGCGGACCGCGCGCGCGATGGGTCTTTTTCTGCTTCTTTCTTCCTTCCTTTTCACCTATTTTAACTTGATCTCCTTGTTTCCTTCTAAAACCTGACAGAAAATAGAAAATAAAGTAAAACTTCACAAAAATAGGATAAAAACGGCTAACAAATGTGAGTTAAGGCGTATAATTAGGATTTGTTCTCTCCCGATCACACCCCCAAACCTACATTTTGCTAGTCCTCGAGCAAAAAGAAAATAAAATTACTAAAAATACAATTCCTAATCCATTTTTGTATGGATAACGATTGCACTTAGCCTGTGCAACAAGCCTTTTAAACCTCTAGGTGTCCCTAGTCGGACGAGTGAAGTCTCGTGAGGGTTCTCGTCAACAAGTCACCCACAACCACCTTTATTAACTTGTAAAAATAAAAATTTGATTCAAAATCTACAATATTTCAATGTTAACATCCTTCATTTGTAAACTCAACTTCGCATGAAACTTTTTAAATTATCATTAGTAATACAATAATATGCCTTCCTACACCATGAAAAATATTCCGAAAACATATATCACCAGAATCAATAGACTATATCAAGAACCCGCATGTGTGTGTATTAGTAGTCAAGTGGATACACGGCGACTCTGAACTTGAAATATAAATCGGATAACTATCTAGTGATGTTTCGACTACAAATCTCACGTTGTTATTACACTCTAAAATGAAATCATTTTGAAACAGGTGTAAACACTCATATGTATATATATGCGAGGAAGAATTATCGTGCAAAACAAATAAATTCGCATATGACTCTCAACAATGTACGACACGACAGAAATAAAATAGTCTCATGAATAGATATCGATCGTCAAGTAAATATTATTACTACCATGTTTATACTTCCTTTTCCTTATCGGTCACATATCCAAATCATGTTTCCATAGAATCAACTAGGACTTTATACGGGTTGTAATGTTGGTCAAGGGTTAAGGCTTAGAAAAGAGGGGTAAAAGGGATTCAAAGAGTCCGTAAGTATCTAGAAATAGCATTGATGTGTAACGCAAGGGCTTTACTACAATGACTAGTTATTTCTCTTATTTTTCTTTATCTCTTCCAAGATATTCGTATATCTTTTTTTTCTCTTTTTTTTTTTTCTTTTTTTCTACTACTCAATCCATCACTTTTCCGTAGTCGTTTATTAGCCCTATTTATTTATGGAAAACTATTCTCTAGCTACTTATGGACATGGGTTAGGTTAATTTATAATGGCGAACTCCATATCGGAGTGGTTAGGATAATAGGTGAACAAAGAAATGGCTTATTTAAAAACGGCTCAAATAGGTTAACAAGGGATAAAAATATTTATATTGGGTAGGCCAAAGGTCGAAAAGGTGTATTAGAACAGATGGCCTAGTGTCCTCTTCCAAAGTCACATGATTCTTCAATGTTATAATGTTAAGGGAAATATAATTTTTTCTTAAGCATGGTAATTATAATACCGACTCGACTCTCAATCAAAATAAAAAGAATAATGAGACTAATCAACAAAATAGTGCGAAATGTCAAAGAGATTCGATCATAATAAATTTAAAACCCTCAAAGGATGAAAGGCTCTAAAGCTTACCAGGTTTAGTCTCCACAATTTTACTATTTAGACATCCAAATTATATTATAGTTCAAATGTTACTAGATATCCATCTGACTACGTGTCGTGCAACAAGATATGCAAGTATAAGATATAAAACAATGATTCTAAGGATATACACTCTCAAGACATACCTTCATAGATTCTGTAGACATCAAATTACATACTCTCTAAATTCCAAAATCTCAATGAAATCTAATTACAAACAGAAGTAATCCAACATTGAACAATATGAAGAAACTATATATTTTTTTTATAATTTTTTTTTGTTGATAAATCCAAAATACTAACAGAAATAACAAATGAACTGTCACGACCCCAAAATTCGACTTCAAAATTCTGGGCTCGAGACCGGCCTCTAGGCCTCTTTGTAATTAAACAGAGCTCTAGCGGAAGCAATTATAGCTTAATTATGTTTATATATAGAAGTCTACATGAATCTTGAAATTACTATTACATTTGAAGGCATAACTCTTCTAAATATTCTACATATCTAACAATCAGCTACTCCTCATTTGCATCAAGAAGATAATCTTTCTCTTCTATCGAAATGTTCTATTCTTCTAAGGGTTCTGTAATAGGCTATCATCGTCACTTTGTCACCTGAAAAGGGTTTTAAAAATATTTGGAGAGTGTGAGCTGAAGGCTCAGTGAATGAACATAACCTTAGAAATAATCATTTAAAAGGTTTGCATTTTTAGAATAGATAAGATAATAATATCAAAATTTCATGCAATAAAATGAAAATATACTGACAGGTTTTATTTGCATAGAAAATAGCATCCTTACATACATGTCAAATTACCAACCACCCACTCACACACACGTTCCTTTCATTACATGGCACAGTGATCAAAGTGCAACCCTGCTAGTCGGGTTCATTGGTCCAAAGGACCAGCCACTTGGGCTTCATTACATCGCATACATAGGCTATACTTTATAATTTGTTGCGGTGGTAATCGACACTTTAAATAAATGAGCAGTTTAAATTATGACATTTCGAAAGATTCATGACATTTGAATACATTGATACATTTGGAAATAATAAGTTTTGAATGTTAAAACCCTTCCAGGAACCAAGAAAATGTTCCGAAAATAATTATAGCATTTTTCATATTATACATAAATCGTAGTAGAATTTACTCATCATATATTGAGTTAATATAGAGTTTGAGAGAATGTAATAAACACTCACATATAGAGTTGAATTAAATACAGGATATGAACACTCACCTTGGTGACTTAGGAGTTGACGATGAGATAGTTCCTACATCAATACAGGTAAAAGAACTAGACATTTAATCATAGGTCGCAAGCATAAGGGTAAAACTGTAATTAAGGCTTCTCTAGGGTATTCCTATAAATATGCTATAGCTATGTCAAGACTTCACTATAACATTCTTTACACTATAATGAGTTCAACATCACTAGTTGGACTCAATTTGGAGTCCGTAGTAGTTCCTACTTCAAAATAGAGTTTCCTACACAAACGTAGGTCCTACAAATAAGTTGTATTTGAAACGGTGTCAGATTGTCTCCAAACTTTTAAATATGATACTAGACATTTTTTAAGCCTATAGAAATTGACAGCGTATTTTTCTGAGTTGTAGATAATTAGTTATGAATTATTGAAGTTAAAACACTATTTTTTTTTAAAAATAATCGAAGTTGGACCTTAATTCATTTTCATACCCAAATACCATAATTTAAGTGTAAAAATATTTTTAATGGTCATAAAATGCCACAAGAATATTTTTGTATTTTTTCCATAGTTTAAGAAATATAATAGCTATGATAAAATAATCAACCTCTATTTAAATCAATTGATAAGTAGTAAAATAATATTATTCTATAGTTTTATTATTATAAAACAGTATATATTATCATAATATCATTATAGAATATATAAATGATTTATAATGAGTTTACAAAATCCCAGAATGACCAAAAATACCCTTTTTAAAAGTTTAGGGGTCATTCTGTAAATACACCAAAATACAGGGATCATGTAAAAAATCCAAAAACTGTAAATTTACTATATCAGATTGCAATTAACAGAATTATAAGTTCTACGCTTGAAACCGTGATCAAATCCGATATTGATAGATCTTTATATGTTCATTTAAAGTTTTCAGGGGTGTAAATGAAATTTTCGGAAATAAACTGAGCAGAATGCCTTGTTTGGGCAGATTGTAATTCAAAACTTCTAATGGCCATAACTCACTCATTTCTTAACCTTTTTAAGTGAAATCAGTGTCTATCTTGAGCGAAATTTCGTGGAGAATCCAAATCCAAAGTTGGTTTTAGCAAATTCGAATCACAGAATGTGAAATGACCGATTTACCCTTTAAGACGAATTCTAAATAAAACCCAAACGGTACAAGCAAATCAAAAACAGTTTTAAGGGTAGATTCCTAGATATTTTAAGAGTCTACTCTTAAAATTTGAGAGCTATAGCTGGTCGGAGTAAAGAGTTACATCAATTCTATTATTTCGAATTAAACCCAGCTATTTTCTGGAGTTTCCTAATGTTAATCGATTAATCTATTTAACCACTAATAAATTCTATTAAATGAAGTTATAATATAATTAATATACAGAAATAGTATGTATGTGTGTGTGTATATGTGCTTGCATAATTAAAAGACATAGAAGAAAATTACCTCTTCTTCCCTTATGAATGCATAAACCTTTGTGTGTGTGTGTATATATGTAATAATATGTGTGTATATATATATATTGATCTGAGAGGGAGAGAGACAGAGAGTTGAGAGTATAGAGAGAGAGTTGAGAATAGAGAGTGTTGAGGTTATGGGGGGTTAGTATACATTTATAGAAATGATATGCTTGGTCACCAAGCATAAACACATTACACATACTTACACACGTACACACTATGCACTCAAAATTATGTGGGATGATGAATTACTCCATTCCTCACTATATATATGTTTATGAAAAGCTCCATTACCACTCATATAAAGGTCTTAATTGTGTGTCATTTTTCAAAATTAAAGAGCAATTAATCATTAAAAAGAATGAAATGTATCATTAATTTAGTATGGTGTTTGAACTTTAATAAAAGGTGAGCACAAGTGTGCTTCAGTGGAGCAACACTTTTTTTTTGGTCATTACAGTCTCTCCTACTTAAAGAAGTTTGGTCCCCAAACTTATCGTATTAGGTGCTTAAAAAGGCAATCAAATTTTTTTTTTTTTAATGTATGTACTTATACAAAGCAGACAATGCATATATTTAGTAGTGGAGAAACTGCCCCAGTGTGGCGTTTTGATGCTTTGTAAGGAGTGAAATTTTAGGCAGTGGTTGAAGTATTGGCCTTTTGCGTGAGTGACCAAAAGCTTGTGGGTGATTGAGAATCAGACTGTTGGTACAGGGTATAGAAACAGTGCATGGCCTGAATGGCTGGGAAACAACACATATGACTGGTTGCTCATGTATTTACACAATCTTTGACATTCTCTTTTTATTGATGATATTTTTGATACATATAAAAGCGAAAAGAGAACAACAAGAAAACCCTTACATTTCATCAACCCATTGTTCATTGGTAAGGTCACCCCATCCAACAAATGATTTGAATTGCAAGGGCGGACCAAATTTCCAAGAACATTTTTTTTTTTTTTAATATGAAAAGTTACAATGATACAAATGTACATTTGGATTTTGATGAGTGGGAACAGAGCTCTGCCAACGTGAGGCTTCCTTTCAGAGGTTGAATGCTAACGACATCCTACGCGCTTCTCAGCAACCATATAGATCCTATAGTCCGTTCCACAGAACCCTGGGTTAATGCTCTTCAGGACTTACTTCTGAGGACAATACCGTCCTGGGATGCTTACCCTCCCAGTTGCCCTATAAAACAATACCCAAAGGTCCAAACTACATTAAGCTGGTGGAGGGACACGCGTAGTAAGACATGTGGGCTCAATCCCACGCACACTCAACGTACAAGGACTACCTCGAAACCGGACCATGATGTTCATTCCACCTTCTTCTTCCTTTTTTTTTTTTTTTAATTTTAAAACAAAAAGAGCCTTAGTTCTAAGACTCAAGCCACCTCGTGACTTTCTTTCTTTTCTTTTTAGAGACATGTTGACTCTCCATCTCTTTAATTAAACCCAAGAAAGAGTTTTGAGCTAAGTTATTAACAGTGAAGAAATAGTAAGGATCAGTGGATGGAGTAGGTGTTTTTGATGAACTTACTTGAAGATTTGGGGGGAGATTTGGATATTTTGGGACCTCCATTTTTTTCGTTTGATCCAAAAGAATCTGGGACGTTTTAGATTGTGAGTATTGGACTAAATTAGACCAGCAGGAGCAAGTTGGAGTAATAGAGGTGGTGTGGGTAGGACGAGAGACTGGAGAAATTATGTTGGGAGTAGTGAGATCCAACGGACTTGGAGAAGTTTGGTGGTTGTTGCTAGATTGTAAAGACCGGACTGGAGAGATCGTGTTGGGAGCAGTGAGATCCAACAGACTTGGAGAAGTTTGGTGGTTGTTATTAGATTGCAAAGATCGGACTGGAGAGATCGTGTTGGGAGCAGTGAGATCCAACAGACTTGGAGAAGTTGTACAAATTTGAGTGACAGGGGGGATATGGGTAGGGCTAGAGATTTCAGAAGAGATTGGAGTAGTTGTGGTGGGGGAAATGAGATTGGAACACTTTCGAGGGCTTTCTATGTTGTGATCTAGATCTTCCATGGCATAGTTGAGCTAAGGATCTAGATCAGGCTCTATGGATTGTTTGGGTGACTCTTCTTTTGATTGAGCTTGAAGTTGTGAGACTTGTTCCTTCAGTTCTAGAACTTGTTGTTCGAGGAAAAAGACGTAGGAAACACAACCCAAAATGGGGTCCTGAAGCCTAGCTGTGGCTTCATACACAAGGGATTTGATAGTTTGTTGATGATCTGCCTCAGAGACCCTTTCAATAAGGCGCAGAAAATTCCTATATCCGAAAAATTCGTGAATTGCCTCATAATCCTTCATACTCCCTGCGTACTGAAAGTAGGGAGCCAAGGAACAGTCACTTCTACACCGTCTTCTGTTATACTCGCATGCACCACAACGACTAACAGCCTTCTTAAAAACCATTTTTTTTTTTGGCTTGTTTTACCTTCCTCTTATTCAGATCTGGGTTGGTTGAGGTTTTTTTTTTTTTTTTTTTTTTTTTAGGGGGATGAGTTTCTGCCAAGAGGCAGAAGGAAGAAGAAGAGAAAAAAAAGAAAGAGAGAGGGAGGGTCACACGGAGAAAGGTTCGTCAAAGAGAGAGAGAGTGAATGGTGAGAGGGACAGAGAGAGAGAGGGGGAAATGGAGTGACTTTAAAGGGAGAGGAAAAGAGGGGGGAAAGGTAGATCAAAGGAGAGAGAGAGAGAGAGCGGGTTAGTGAGAGTGATAGAGACAGAGAGACAGAGAGCACGGGGAGAGAGAGAGAGAGAAAGGTGTCGGTGAGAGTGACAGAAAGAGAGAGAGACAGAGACAGAGAGACAGAGAGAGACAAAGAGAAGCGTCGGTTTCGTGACAGTACACGTGACATGACACATGTCAGTTGACGTGGCTTGTATGCCACATGTCAGTTGTTGATTGGTCAGTCAACTGCTGAGTCAGCGCTGACTGTTACCTGCGCGTGGGGAGAGTGATACACGTGTAGAGAGTGAGAGCATGTGGAGAGGCTGATGTCTAATGCAAACCTAAATCAGGTCTGGTCCCCTACTCTTCCTATTACTCCGTGTATGTGTGTTTCAACTATTACCATATTTTTACTAATATTTCATGGTTGTGTTCTCTAATCTCTTCTCTTTTTTTTTTTTTTACAACAATTTTAAAAGTAGGGTACTTCCTATTTTTCCTACTTATTTATATTTTTATATTTAAGGCACTAGTTTGTACCACGCCTAGTAGTTGTGGTTATCAAACACTCTAGAACTCTTAATAGATTTACAATGACTTATGAAACGTCACCTTGGAGTAAAATAAAATTCGTTATCGTTGTAACGTCGTTGCGTGTTAATACTATTTCTATTGGTAAATAAAGTTAACATTCCATATCATAAATGTAAGACTTCTAACTACAATTAAATTCTAGACTCACGGATATTCAAATCAGATCTTTTAGACTAAAAATTCTATATAGGTTCTAGCTAGATATCTTCTCTCTCTTCCTTATGTTCTTTCTATAGAAAATGAGTCCTACTTCTAGACTTCCGTGCAAGATGATATCTGGTCCTAAGCTGTAACCCAAGCTTTCTAACGAATTCTTATGTGTCTATATCTTAACCTTAGACATCCTAATCATAATTGCTCTGTGCTCTTCTAGCGGTTTGAGAACTATTGCTCTGATACCAACTGTCACGACCCCAAAATTCGACTTCAAAATTCTGGGCTCGAGACCGGCCTCTAGGCCTCTTTGTAATTAAACAGAGCTCTAGCGGAAGCAATCATAGCTTAATTATGTTTATATATTGAAGTCTACATAAATCTTGAAATTACTATTACATTTGAAGGCATAACTCTTCTAAATATTCTACATATCTAACAATCAGCTACTCCTCATTTGCATCAAGAAGATAATCTTTCTCTTCTATCGAAATGTTCTATTCTTCTAAGGGTTCTGTAATAGGCAATCATCGTCACTTTGTCACCTGAAAAGGGTTTTAAAAATATTTGGAGAGTGTGAGCTTAAGGCTCAGTGAATGAACATAACCTTAGAAATAATCATTTAAAAGGTTTGCATTTTTAGAATAGATAAGATAATAACATCAAAATTTCATTCAATAAAATGAAAATATACTGACAGGTTTTATTTGCATAGAAAATAGCATCCTTACATACATGTCAAATTACCAACCACCCACTCACACACACATTCCTTTCATTACATGGCACAGTGATCAAAGTGCAACCCTGCTAGTCGGGTTCATGGGTCCAAAGGACCAGCCACTTGGGCTTCATTACATCGCATACATAGGCTATACTTTATAATTTGTTGCGGTGGTAATCGACACGTTAAATAAATGAGCAGTTTAAATTATGACATTTCGAAAGATTCATGACATTTGAATAAATTGATACATTTGGAAATAATAAGTTTTGAATGTTAAAACCCTTCCAGAAACCAAGAAAATGTTCCGAAAATAATTATAGCATTTTTCATATTATACATAAATCGTAGTAGAATTTACTCATCATATATTTAGTTAATATAGAGTTTGAGAAAAGGTAATAAACACTCACATATAGAGTTGAATTAAATACAAGATACGAACACTCACCTTGGTGACTTAGGAGTTGACGATGAGATAGTTCCTACATCAATACAGGTAAAAGAACTAGACATTTAATCATAGGTCGCAAGCATAAGGGTAAAACTGTAATTAAGGCTTCTCTAGGGTATTCCTATAAATATGCTATAGCTATGTCAAGACTTCACTATAACATTCTTTACACTATAATGAGTTCAACATCACTAGTTGGACTCAATTTGGAGTCCGTAGTAGTTCCTACTTCAAAATAGAGTTTCCTACACAAACGTAGGTCCTACAAAATAAGTTGTATTTGAAACGGTGTCAAATTGTCTCCAAACTTTTAAATATGATACTGGACATTATTTTAAGCCTATAGAAATTGACAGCGTATTTTTCTGAGTTGTAGATAATTAGTTATGAATTATTGAAGTTAAAACACTATTTTTTTTTTTTAAATAATCGAAGTTGGACCTCAATTTCATTTTCATACCCAAATACCATAATTTAAGTGTAAAAATATTTTTAATGGTCATAAAATGCCACAAGAATATTTTTGTATTTTTTCCATAGTTTAAGAAATATAATAGCTATGATAAAATAATCAACCTCTATTTAAATCATTTGATAAGTAGTAAAATAATATTATTCTATAGTTTTATTATTATAAAACAGTATATATTATCATAATATCATTATAGAATATATAAATGATTTATAATGAGTTTACAAAATCCCAGAATGACTAAAAATACCCTTTTTAAAAGTTTAGGGGTCATTCTGTAAATACACCAAAATACAAGGATCATGTAAAAAAATCCAAAAACTGTAAATTTTCTATATCAGATTGCAATTAACAGAATTATAAGTTCTACGCTTGAAACCGTGATCAAATCCGATATTGATAGATCTTTATACGTTCATTTAAAGTTTTCAGGGGTGTAAATGAAATTTTCGGAAATAAACTGAGCAGAATGCCTTGTTTGGGCAGATTGTAATTCCGAACTTCTAATGGCCATAACTCACTCATTTCTTAACCTTTTTAAGTGAAATCAGTGTCTATCTTGAGCGAAAATTCGTGGAGAATCCAAATCCAAAGTTGGTTTTAGCAAATTCAAATCACAGAATGTGAAATGACCGATTTACCCTTTAAGATGAATTCTAAATAAAACCCAAACGGTACAAGCAAATCAAAAACGATTTTAAGGGTAGATTCCTGGATATTTTATGAGTCTACTATTAAAATTTGAGAGCTATAGCTGGTCGGAGTAAAGAGTTACATCAATTCTATTATTTCGAATTAAACCCAGCTATTTTCTGGAGTTTCCTAATGCTAATCGATTAATCTATTTAACCACTAATAAATTTTGTTAAATGAAGTTATAATATAATTAATATACAGAAATAGTATGTATGTGTGTGTGTATATGTGCTTGCATAATTAAAAGACATAGAAGAAAATTACCTCTTCTTCCCTTATGAATGCATAAACCTTTGTGTGTGTGTATATATGTAATAATATGTGTGTATATATATATTGATCTGAGAGGGAGAGAGACAGAGAGTTGAGAGTATAGAGAGAGAGTTGAGAATAGAGAGTGTTGAGGTTATGGGGGGTTAGTATACATTTATAGAAATGATATGCTTGGTCACCAAGCATAAACACATTACACATACTTACACACGTACACACTATGCACTCAAAATTATGTGGGATGATGAATTACTCCATTCCTCACTATATATATATATATATATATATGTTTATGAAAAGCTCCATTACCACTCATATAAAGGTCTTAATTGTGTGTCATTTTTCAAAATTAAAGAGCAATTAATCATTAAAATGAATGAAATGTACCATTAATTTAGTATGGTGTTTGAACTTTAATAAAAGGTGAGCACAAGTATGCTTCAGTGGAGCAACACTTTTTTTTTTATTTTTTATTTTTAGAATATTTTTTGTATTTTTCCCATAGTTTAAGAAATATAATAGCTATGATAAAATAATCAACCTCTATTTAAATCAATTGATAACTAGTAAAATAATATTATTCTATAGTTTTATTATTATAAAACAGTATATATTATCATAATATCATTATAGAATATATAAATGATTTATAATGAGTTTACAAAATCCCAGAATGACTAAAAATACCCTTTTTAAAAGTTTAGGGGTCATTCTGTAAATACACCAAAATACAGGGATCATGTAAAAAAATCCAAAAGCTGTAAATTTACTATATCAGATTGTAATTAACAGAATTATAAGTTCTACGCTTGAAACCGTGATCAAATCCGATATTGATAGATCTTTATATGTTCATTTAAAGTTTTCAGGGGTGTAAATGAAATTTTCGGAAATAAACTGGGCAGAATGCCTTGTTTGGGCAGATTGTAATTCCAAACTTCTAATGGCCATAACTCACTCATTTCTTAACCTTTTTAAGTGAAATCAGTGTCTATCTTGAGCGAAATTTCGTGGAGAATCCAAATCCAAAGTTGGTTTTAGCAAATTCGAATCACAAAATGTGAAATGACCGATTTACCCTTTAAGACGAATTCTAAATAAAGCCCAAACGGTACAAGCAATTCAAAAACTGTTTTAAGGGTAGATTCCTGGATATTTTAAGAGTCTACTCTTAAAATTTGAGAGCTTTAGCTGGTCGGAGTAAAGAGTTACATCAATTCTATTATTTCGAATTAAACCCAGCTATTTTCTGGAGTTTCCTAATGTTAATCGATTAATCTATTTAACCACTAATAAATTCTGTTAAATGAAGTTATAATATAATTAATATACAGAAATAGTATGTATGTGTGTGTGTATATGTGCTTGCATAATTAAAAGACATAGAAGAAAATTACCTCTTCTTCCCTTATGAATGCATAAACCTTTGTGTGTGTGTATATATGTAATAATATGTGTGTATATATATATATTGATCTGAGAGGGAGAGAGACAGAGAGTTGAGAGTATAGAGAGAGTGTTGAGGTTATGGGGGGTTAGTATACATTTATAGAAATGATATGCTTGGTCACCAAGCGTAAACACATTACACATACTTACACACGTACACACTATGCACTCAAAATTATGTGGGATGATGAATTACTCCATTCCTCACTATATATATGTTTATGAAAAGCTCCATTACCACTCATATAAAGGTCTTAATTGTGTGTCATTTTTCAAAATTAAAGAGCAATTAATCATTAAAAAGAATGAAATGTACCATTAATTTAGTATGGTGTTTGAACTTTAATAAAAGGTGAGCACAAGTGTGCTTCAGTGGAGCAACACTTTTTTTTTTTTGGGTCATTACATGAACGAAATAACAAAATAACGAACTAACAGAATAAACTGAACAAAAATAATCTGAAGTACTAAAAAATCAAATGAAAAATAAAAGGAAACGACAATACTAAAAAGAATATCCATATACTCCCCCAAACCAAAGCACTGCATGTCCCTATGCAGATGGGAACATGACAATGACATGAATGTAGTCCTCGTAGAAGATCACCAAGACGTCCACACCACGAAAAATGTCGGATGGTAGCGGCACACCAGATCGAAAGTACCAATCAACTAGCTCCCACTCCGGGTGCTCCGCAGTGTCGAACGGTGGGCCCATCGCATCAAAATCAGCATGTAACTCCGGACTCACTTCCTCCTCAATCTCCTCTATGACACTCGGACCCAAATCCACCCTATCATCCTCAGGACCAGAATAAGGCGCAAATATCGAGGCAATGTCCTCAGGGGACCAGTCAGGGTGACCCGGACGCTGTCGAACAACGTCCGGTACATAATCCGGGAGGTCCCTATATGGATAGGTAACCTCAGTCGGAGGCACAGTAGACTCAACAGGGTCAGATAATGAACTAGCAGCTAAACCGGAAACCACTTCCTCGTCGTCATCATCGATCGATGCCGATTCAGACGAAGAAGACTCGAAAGATGTAGGGGGAGCGCCATAAGGGCCATCAATAGCGGTAGGCTCATCGCCAAACAGGTCATCCTCAGCAGAAGAATCAGAACAAGTAGGCATACGAGGCCGACGACGGTACCAGCCGGGACCAGCAGGTTTGGCTACCCTAGGACTCAGTGTAGGAGTATCAGAAAGCGAGCTAAAGTCAGAACAATAACTCGACTGACTCGGGGACCTATCAAGTGACGAAGGAGAAGAAATCGAATGGTCCATGCTATGAGGATGTAGATGATATATAAGGGTCGAGGTACTATACGGATATTGGAAAAACAAAAACCTGAAACCACAAATTAAGTCACAATTTAACCCTATTAGTTTGAAATTGTTAAAAGTACGAAACGTAACATTACTATTTGCTTGAATGTATGGCCGTAATTAATGTCAAATTTTTAAACGTAAGCAATGGAAGGTTACATTGAAATTGAAATTTTTACCGAATTACCCCCAAACCTGAACCGAAGAGACCCCTGTTCTAGTGCAATGGGTGGTGAGATTGCTATTAGTAATTCAACAACAATTGCTTCCAAGTGAATAAATGAGACAGTATATAGCCAAACTAGAAATTGAAGCGATAATGAAGAACAATGTCAAGTTGTGATGAATTAGAGGCAACAGTAATAACATAACTATAAACGAGAAGCCATAAAAGAAAAAGGATATAATTACAGACCAACTGCTCAAAAGTAAACCAAAAGACAGAAAGTAAACTAACCGGTCAAAGCCGGGTACAGCAAAATCCTAATAATAATAAACAGATAGACGAAAAGTAAAAACACAGGAATAATAAAAGAATATGCAAGCCAAACTTTCTGAAAATTTCTAAACCACCCACCAAATACATGAAAAAGGAAAAATAAATGTCCAAACACCCCCCCCCCCCCAAAACCTAGTCTAGTCCTCACCACCCTCAATCAGAACCAGCTCCAACCCCGTACTCCCCTGGCTAGTAGTACCATCCCCATCACCGTCACTCCCATCGTCATCATCACCATCATCGCCAGCCTCCTCCTCCTCACCCTGTACCTCCCCCTGCTCCTCAACTCCTTCCTCAGCCACCTGCTGTGCCTGTCGCAGAAATGCCGACTGGTAAGCTGCCTCTCCTTGAGCAAGAATGTCCTCCAGCTGATCCGGATGATGAAGCTGGAAAAAGGACCTCATGTATGACTGCAAGCGCAGTGTCTCACCTCAGATAGCACACACGTCCCCATACGTCCAAGCGTACGAGGAATCCTCAAGAGGGGGTGGACGCTGAGCTGCCTACTCACGACGGGCCTGGGCCTGCTCTCGGGCCCTCCTAACCTCCAGGTCTAGGCGATCCAAGCTCAGCTTCTAATCAGCGGAAGCGAACTCTAGAATATGTGCGTCAATAGGCTCATCGGCAGGAATAGGAAAGGCCTTAGCCCGAAGAATAGCGGTGATAGTGCGAGGGTAAGGCAGAAGAAGCTTAGAATCAAGGGAGTGGTCAATGGCATGGGCCGCAAGACGCATGCCCTCCATAAAAATCAGGCCAGGGTGAAACCAATCGCTGCGGTAAACAGCGTAGAGGGCATGGTGAATTTTCTTGGTCCGTTCCTGCTCATGACCAAGGGGGTACAGGTTTCGTTTAAAGACATGGTCGACGAACCACATCTGACGGGGCATGTGCGATCGTCGAATAGATTGCCCCGACCTAGAGTGGCCGCCACACATGTCCTGAATAATGTGTATGAAGGAGTGGGCTTTGTTGAGGACGTTTAGTTTTGGAACTTGGTAAGAATGGGAGGGGAATTGGAGGATTTCAGCGATGTTATCTAGGTTGAGGGTAATGTCGTGGCCATCAATGGTGGTGGACAGGAAGGCGTGCTGGCTTAGGGATTATTTATGGTAGCGGAGGTTTTGATAAAAGAGGCGGACGACGCGGGGGTAGCTGATTAAATCTGGGTTCCTAAAATAAAGCTGTGGGGCCAACTTACGGGCGGCTAGGTTGCTATGGCCCCACTTCGCGTCTTTATCAGACGCAAAATACTCAGCGTCTATAGCGGCCTCGTAGTTGAGGCCTCGGTTGGCATATTTTGGGCCCAGTTCGTTCGGGTTTGGGTCGTTTGATGGCGGTGGTGGTGGTTCTGTCTGTTTTTCTTTTCCTTTAGATCGTTTCTGAGGTGGTTGTGACAAAGAGGCAGATTTCACGGTTCATTTTGTCATATTTTGGAGAGGTGGGTGTAAGTTTTTAGAAAAATTTTGGAAATGCGGGCTTTAAAATACGGCTCTGCCCAGAAAAAGACAATGAAAAAGGAAGGGAAAGGGGGAATGGGTCACCTGCAAAGGAAAACATCCCGGCAAGGGACACAATCAATATATAATTCAACAGTTATAAAAGAAATTGGGGTTCACGGGGGAACACCCAGCAACTGTGAGAAGAGCCGATCCCTTCTCACCCACTATCCCGGCTAGGGCACACACATTACGGCAAGTCTCGGGGTACTTGTTGCGTGTTTAAGAGCTATATAAATAAATGTATAGATAAGTGACGCTTATGTTGAACAAAATAATTTGAATGTTGAGTAGGATGGTCACAAGTTGGGTTAATACGTTAATGCGACACCGAAAAGCATTAAGCTAAACAATTTCAAAATCGAATTCCAGTTGTTTCCATTTACATTCATTACATGTTTGCACTCATTATTCGAATCTTTCAAGTAAGAAGCGTACTACTAAAAATCAAATGTGAATGGGAACAACGTCAATAAAACTGGAGTTATAGTATATGATTTGAAATTCAATGTATGCACATTTAAAACTAACGTCTATGTACTCATTAAAATGTGAACACAGTGAAGAAGCAACGAACCTGATAACTCGATAATTCGACGATTACTTCATAATTAACTTGTCAGAGTATCAGTAAATATATAGAGCTATGCCTATAAACTGAAATCCTTAAGGTTTTGAAAGTAGTGTAGGCATCTATTGAGATCTGTGTCAACACTACTGATCACAACATTTTATTCAAAACTTAAAACTGTATTCAGGTGTTTAAGTCAATTGTATTTAATCGACCCTAATCAAGACTGTTAGGTCAAATTGACAGATTCAGATGTATAAACGAGCATAGTTCTGAAAAACTGTATACACCTAAATCTCTAAGTTCCTAAAAGAAAATGTGTTCAGGTATATGCATCTCTGTATACATAAATGTGGTCATAAGAAAAATCCCTAACTTTCATTTAAGCATGGACGTACATATGAACTTTATTGAGTTTAGGGTATGGAAATCGGGGTGAGTGTGAGTTAGGGATTAAAGCATATAAATTGAATTGAGAGGTTCGAATTGTAGAAATCTATATAGGTACTGTGAGTATCAAACCCCCAAACACAAACCCTAATTTCAACCGTGAGTGTGCATATGTGAAGGTGTATACAAGAATCCATCTGTGCGTGTGTGTATATAATTAAATCTGTGTGTGAGTGTGTATAGATTTGTATAGACGTGTTTTTTTAGAATATAGATATATGTCTATGTCTATCTATATATATGTACCTGTGTATATAGAGGGAGAGACAGAAACCCGAAAATAGCCGCGATTTGTAGCGGCGGCGGTGTGTAGCGGCGGCGTGATGTGATGTGCTGGTGCTCCGGTGAATGATGTGGTGATGGTTGGTGGAGGGGTGGTGAGTGGTGGTTATGGTGATTTGTGGTGGAGAGAGAGAGAGAGAAGAGAGAGGATCGCCGAGAGGAAGAGAGGGGAAGACGCTGTGATCAGAAAAAAAAAAATTAGGGCTCAGCCCTTTATTTAAAGGAACGGGACTCTCGCGCGAGCGGACCGCGCGAGCGAGTTTCGCGCGAGCGGATCCCTCCGCGAGGTGAAGCTGAGACTTTGTTTTTAGTTTCATACAAAATTTGTCTAAGTGTAAAGTCTGCCCGAGCGGACCGCTCCAGCGAGAACCTCGCGCCCGCGATTTGAGGCGCGAGGGAAAGCTGAGGCTCCCTTTTCGTTTATTTAGAATTATTTTCTATGTCCCAGGTTCGCTCAAGCGGGCCGCTCCAGAGAGGGTCTCGCTCGCGCAATTCTAGGCGCGAGATGTAGGTTTCTCATTTTTTTCTTTTCTCTTACCTTGTATTAGTGTTGGAAAAGTTAAAATTTGTATCTTTTGGGCATTCAAACATTCAGACATTGGCCACAAACTACTAACTATTGTACCAAATTGAAGAAAATTCTAACTAAAGCTTGGGTTGCCTCCCAAGAAGCGCTAAGTTTTACGTCGCTAGCTCGACCGATGCGCGTTCTCAGTCGAGATAAACAGGGTCTACCAAATCTATAGATTCGATTTCTCTCTCTTCCGGTTCCTCGGTTCGATACGGTTTCAGCCGTTGTCCGTTCACTTTAAAAGGTGTTCCACCGTTTGTATCTTGGATTTCGATCACCCCATGCGGGAACACTTGTGTTATAGTGAACGGACCGTCCCATCGGGACCTTAGCTTTCCCGGAAATAATCTTAATTTCGAATTGAATAACCATACTAGTTGTCCTACTTCGAAATTCTTTCTAACAATCATTTTGTCGTGGAAAGATTTAGATCGTTCTTTGTAGATTCTCAAATTTTCATACGCTTCCTTTCTCAATTCTTCAAGTTCTTGCAATTGAAGTTTACGATGACATCCCGTCGCTGTTAAATTTTGGTTAAGCGTTTTTACGGCCCAATATGATCGATGTTCATGTTCCACCGGTAGGTGGCACGCTTTTCCCAATACTAGTCGGTAGGGAGACATCCCGATAGGAGTTTTAAACGCTGTACGATATGCCCAAAGCGCATCGGTCAGTCGTTGTGACCAATCTTTACGGTCTGGACATACCATTTTTTCTAATATACTTTTTACCTCTCTATTAGACACTTCAACTTGGCCTTGGGTTTGCGGGTGATATGCGGTTCCTACTTTATGGGTGACGGAATATTTTCGGACGAGGGCTTCGAAGTAACAATTATAGAAATGTTTACCCCCGTCGCTTATAATTGCCCGCAGCGTACCAAATCGACAAAATATATTATCTTTTATAAATTGAACCACAACTTTATGGTCGTTGGCTCTCGTCGCCACTGCCTCTACCCACTTAGAAACATAGTCGACCGCGACTAAAATATATTCGAAACCACAAGACGAGGGAAATGGACCCATAAAATTAATGCCCCATACATCAAATATTTCTATAATAAGGATTGGGGTCATGGGCATCGCATCTCGACGTGACATGTTCCCTGTTTGTTGACAACGTACGCAGTTCTGACAAAATTCATGTGCGTCTTTAAACAATGTTGGCCAATATAACCCACTTTGGAGAACTTTAGCGGCCGTTCGACGGCCTCCAAAGTGACCTCCGCATTCTAGAGAGTGACAAAAATTTAATATGGATTTGAACTCACTTTCCGGAACACAACGTCGTATAATTTGATCAGAACAGTGTTTAAATAATAGTGGGTCATCCCAGTAGTAGTGTTTAATTTGGGAAAAGAAGCGATCTTTGTCTAAGCGAGACCACGTATTCGGGATATGTCCCGTAGCTAAGAAATTGACGATGTCACTAAACCACGGCCGATTTACGGTAGATAACGCAATTAATTGCTCGTTCGGAAACGAATCCTTTAGAGGGGTAACATCGTTTGATCCTATAAGAATTCGTGACAAGTGGTCGGCTACAATGTTTTCAGAACCATTTTTATCACGTATTTCATAATTAAACTCTTGAAGGAGTAGAATCCATCGGATTAACCTAGGTTTCGTTTCTTTTTTATTCAATAAATGACGCAATGCTGCATGATCAGTATAAACGATGACTTTTGAACCCAACAAATAAGAACGGAATTTGTCGAGGGCAAACACAACCGTAAGTAATTCTTTTTCAGTTGTTGTGTAGTTCAATTGCGCGTCATTTAGTGTTTTACTCGCATAATAAATCACATGAGGGATTTTATTCACTTTTTGCCCCAAAACAGCTCCCACAGCATAATCGGAAGCATCACACATCAATTCGAACGGTAATGACCAATCAGGGGATTGGATTACCAGAGCCGTGGATAGTAAGGTTTGCAACGTTTCAAAAGCCTTCAGGCAGTCATTGTCAAAGACAAAATGAACATCCTTGGCAAGTAGGTTGCACAAGGGGCATGAAATTTTACTAAAGTCTTTGATAAATCGTCTATAAAACCCGGCATGACCTAGAAAGGAACAGATCTGACGAATGGATGATGGCGGTGGAAGTTTGTCTATTAACTCGACTTTCGCTTTATCAACCTCTATACCTCGCTTGGATACAACGTGACCCAAGACTATTCCCTCTTGAACCATGAAATGGCTCTTCTCCCAACTTAATACCAAATTTGCTTCCTCGCACCGGGAAAGGACTTTTGTCAGATTTTGGAGGCATTCATCGAATGTACGTCCGAAAACGGAGAAATCGTCCATAAATACCTCGAGAAATTTCTCAACCATGTCCGAGAAAATTGCCATCATACACCGTTGAAAGGTTGCCGGTGCATTGCACAGGCCAAATGGCATACGACTGTAAGCAAAGGTTCCAAAAGGACAGGTGAACGTCGTCTTTTCTTGGTCATCGGGGTAAACGGGCACCTGGTTGTAACCAGAGTATCCATCTAAGAAACAATAATAACTCTGACCGGACAGACGTTCTAGGATTTGATCAATAAATGGGAGAGGGAAATGGTCCTTACGCGTCATCGAATTAAGTTTTCTGTAGTCAATGCAAACCCGCCAACCGGTAGTTTGGCGGGTGGGTATAAGGACTCCCTTTTCG
This sequence comes from Hydrangea macrophylla, assembly GCA_033977485.1. Lineage (NCBI taxonomy): Eukaryota > Viridiplantae > Streptophyta > Magnoliopsida > Cornales > Hydrangeaceae > Hydrangea > Hydrangea macrophylla. Next base: position 42,024,858 of record CM066990.1, read on the forward strand.
TTGGGTACAACCGTGATACCTGATTTCTTTGGGACAACCTGATTTGGGCTGACCCAATTGCTATCGGAGATCGGGTAGATAATACCGGCGTCTAAGAGTTTTATAACTTCCTTCATAACCACTTCTTTCATGTTAGGGTTGAGACGTCGTTGCATTTCCCTAGATGGTTTAGCATTTTCTTCTAAATTTATTCTATGCATGCAAACTGATGGGTCAATTCCTTTTAGATCAGCGACCGTCCATCCAATCGCCTTTTTATGATTACCTAGAACCTGTATTAGTTGTACTTCTTAAAATTCAGTTAAATTTGACGTGATTATAACAGGAAGGGTTGCGTTAGTCCCTAGGAATGCATATTTTAACGAATCCGGCGACGGCTTAGGTTCGAGTGTTGGAGAACACTGAATGGATGGTAAGGCTGGTTCATGTGCAAGAGGCGGTAAAGCTTCTATTTTAGGTTTCCATGGAAGTGCATTGGTTGTGTTTACTGATTCCAATAGAGTATTTACATCTTCAATATTTGTGCTATGTTGAAATCATGGAAATTGAAATGGGATAAGCAGGCTTCCAACGCTTCCTTAGTCAACATAAAAGGCGCTGCTTCTTCGACTAATTCATCTATTAAGTCTATGGCATAGCAATCTGCCTCTTCATCATCTCTATATGGTTGATTAGATGCATTGAAGATGTTAAGACGCACGGTCATGTTACCAAAAGTTATATCCATCACACTAGTCCTACACTTAATAATCGAATTAGCCGTATCTAGGAAAGGGCGTCCTAGAATGACTGGAACTTGTTTACTAGCATCTAGAACGGGTTCGGTGTCTAGTACGATAAAATCGACCGGATAATAGCATCTATCAACTTTGACCAATACATCCTCTACTACCCCCCGTGGAACTTTAATTGACCTATCGGCTAGTTGTAAGGTGGCCGCAGTCGGTTTCAGTTCTCCTAGACCCAAATGTTCATAAACTGAATAGGGTATCAAATTCACACTCGTACCTAAATCAAGAAGAGCCCGGTGAATGTACTTATCACCTATGTGACAAGCGATGGTTGGAGTACCCGGGTCTTTATATTTGAGAGCGTTAGTATTAAACAGGGAGCTAACCTTTTCTGTTAGGAACACTTTCTTAGATAATTAATGGTTTCTAGACTTCCTCTTCTGATTGCATAGATCCTTTAAGAACTTAGCATACGGGGGTATCTGTTTGATCGCATCTAGTAATGGAATATTGATTTTTACTTCTTTAAATATTTTAAGAATATCTTCCGGTTTCGTGCTTTTTCTAGTGAAGTGAGCCGAGGCTTCCCCGCTCGGTGGGAATGGCATCCTAGGCACATAATTGGAAGGATTCGCTGCTTTAGATGTTTTATTAGATACCAAGGGACTAGCATCTTTTGAAACTGGAGTGGAATTCTCTTCCTTTTCACCCTTTTCCTTTTCTGTACCTTTATCTTTTCTTGCCTCTGGAGGAGGTGTGACCTCCTCAGGACATTCGGTGGTCCTTGTTGAGACAGTGTTAACTTGATCACTCGCCGAACTCACCTCATACTGACCCTTAGGATTTTGCACAGGTTGACTTGGTAATTTTCCCTCATTACGTCGATTCAATGTATTAGCTAATTGTCCCATTTGGGACTCTAACTTTGCTATAGATTGCGTATGGGAATTTACAAGTTGAGACTGCAATTTTGATTGGGCCTCTAAGGTTTTTAATGATGCCAACACGCTCTCTTCGAAAGTTTTATCCCTAAGAGGATTAGCACGGAAGGAGGGCTGTTGGTATTGATTTTGTTGATTCGGAGGCTGCTGATACTGATTAGATTGTGGTTTATACGCATTAGGGAAATTGGTCGTATCGGGTTTCGAATACGGTTTCTCACTATTGGAGTTCCATGAAAGGTTCGGATGAGGTCCCCATGTCGTGTTTGGTTTATACCCCGTGGGGTTATAATTGGGTCGTTGGAACTGTTGAACCGCATTTATATGTTGTTCTACAAATTCTGGGAACTGGGATGCAGATGGACATGATAATGTTGAATGTGACAAATCTGAGCATAACTGGCATACTTCAGCAGAAGGAGGTGGGCCTTGCATGTGGCCCATCATCATAAGTTGGTCCATTTTTCTATTTAATTCTTGAATTTCATATGAATGATTAGACTCAAATTTTGCCTCCCTCTTTGGATGAGGTAGAAGGTGTCCCTCAGGTCGTACGGATGCCGCTTGGTGCATAGAGTTTTCGCTTAATGTTTCAAATATCTTCCGTGCTTCATCGGCACTCTTGTGGAGGAACGTCCCCGCACAAATAGCATCGACGGTATTTCGAACGGTAGGAATTAATCCTTCATAAAAGACTTGCACCAGCTGCCATTTGGGTATCTGGTGATGAGGGCAAGAACGGAGAAGTTCTTTAAACTGTTCCCATGTATCGTAAAGTGTCTCCCCATCTTGCATTGTAAAATTAGTTATTGACTTTCTAATCTGATTCGTCCTAGTTATGGGGAAGAATTTTTGTAGGAACGCAGTTTGCAACTCATCTCATGTTCTTATTGAATTTGGCTCCAACGATTGGAGCCAGTACTTCGCCTTGTCTTTAAGTGAAAATGGGAACAGACGCATTTTTAACTCATCATCTGTTAAGTTCTGAATCTTTAAAGTCGCACAGATACCCTGAAATTCGCCCAGATGATTATAAGGGTCTTCCTTAACACGCCCGTGAAATGACGGCAGGAGCGCAATAGTTGATGATTTGATTTCAAAATGAGCTGCCGTCACTTCCGGTAATGCAATACACGACGGTGGTGTGTAGGCAGTAGGAGTGAAATAGTCCTTTAATGGTGGTGGTGGGGGTATGTTAAGATTATCCCCATTATTCTGATTGTTTCCATTATTCCGGTTATGTCCAAAATCGGCCATTGGGATCGGTTCGATTTTTATCATTTTCGTTGTTCTTAAACGGTTATGGGTACTACGGATTTCTGATTCAAACAAAGATGACGGTTCCGATGTGGACTCGTCGTCTAACATCAACCGAGCTCTGGGAGCTTGTTTTGATGTCCTAAGGCCTCTAAGTGTGCGTTCAAGTTCGAGATTAAGCGGATTCAATTCAGGTTTAGTTGAACGAGTACCATACATAAACTAAGGACTGACTTGAAAAAAAAAAAAACTACGCTAATAACCAAGCATACAAGCACACGAGATTAATGTGATGCATGAAATTATCATGTAATGCAATGACCGCGTCAAGCCCAGCGCCCCAGGTTTCCTAGCTAATGCAATGCTCACTCCACACCTACCCTAATGCAAGTATTGCGTCACAGCACCCTGACTTACAGTGGTTCGATGCGAAATTTAAATGACGGATTTACTTGGTAATTTTAAATTGATTGCAATTTATTTTCTTGCAGGTCCGCGTAAGCTCCGTTGACGTGCACAGCTGTTCCACTCGATCTTGCTAGAATTAACGATTTGGGATCTGTAGAAACAAGGATAATTTTAGCGACTCGAGAATAAAGCGAAAAACAACGAAAATAAAATGGAAACTAATATTTACTAACTACATAAATTACGATTCTAATAATTAACGGTAAAAACTATTTCAATCCCTGGCAACGGCGCCAAAAATTTTTCTCGTCAAAATCAAGATATAAAAGTATGCTTATTTGTGCTTTACTTTCAAAAGATTTGTAGTGTGGAAAGTAAAGGTCGAACCCACAGAGATTGTTAATTTTTAATTCTTTAATTACTAAAATCTAATCTAGCTAGTTATAAGAAAATCGGGAGTTTGATTGGTTTAGAATTTGATTATTACTACTAATTAAACTATGAAGTAAACTATGAAATTTTAGAACAAAATCTAGAAGTAAATCTAAGTAAACTTGTATGCAAAATTTAAAGTTGATTTAAATATATGGAGATGAGATCTAGGATTACAATTCTGCCACTAACTATGCATTGGGGGTCTATACTTCCTAATCTAAGTTCTATGTTTGGATAGTTATGATCTATCGTAGCTACAAGCCCAATAGTATCGTCAAGAGAATATTGTTAGTTCAATCTAAGCATAATCCATCTATGGTTCACATGAATTATCTACCTATGACTAGGGTGTAGCATAACTCATCTTTCCTAAGCATGGATTATAAAAGATATAAACATCGCAATCACATAAGCACCATTGTATGTAAATATTCCTATCAATCACAGAAATCAAGGACTATTGAGTTCAATAAGCATAAGGAAAAATCTAAGACAAGAATAGATCCAAGATACTTTTGATTATTAACATTAAAAACTGATTATATAAAATCCACCAACATACAATCACTATCCCAAAACATAAAATCTTAAAATAGAAAAGCATAGAATCCCCCTTTATATAGCTAGGGTTTCATTGAAACCCTAGATTAGGAGTTTAGTTGATCATGGTAGGTGAAAGCATGAAGATGGAGTTGATGTAAGCCATTAGAAACCTTCAAGCTTGCTCTCCTCCTTTTCTTTTGCCTTCAAAGCCTTTTATGAATGTATATGAATAGCTCCCTAGATGTGTGTAACCCTAAAAACTTATAAAAACTAGATATATATAGAATTTACAAGAGGTGTAGGGGCTTTCCTATCCCGAAATGGATTAAAACAGGTGTTATTTACAATCTGGACGTCTTCAAGCAGTTTCATCTGCACAGGACTCTTCAGAATAGCCAAATATGTAACTTTGCTTTTTGTACGGATCGCGCGAGCGCGTCATTTGGGAGGTCGCGCGAGCGGATTCTGGGTTTTCGCCCCCGCGGACCACGCGCGCGATGTGTCTTTTTCTGCTTCTTTCTTCCTGCCTTTTCACCTATTTTAACCTGATCTCCTTGTTTCCTTCTAAAACCTGACAGAAAATATAAAATAAAGTAAAACTTCACAAAAACAGGATAAAAACGGCTAACAAATGTGAGTTAAGGCGTATAATTAGGATTTGTTCTCTCCCGATCAACGGATAATGTTTGTAACATTAGACAGTGAGTTAGTTGTGGATCATTTGGGTTCTCGTACGTTTCATTCAATATAGTCAGGCCTCATGGGATTTGTCATGTATCGATTTTAGAGTTGAACTTAAGTAGGTTTGTTAAGATTTAGGAATCTTGCGTAGACGGGCCTTGGTCATTGATATGTTCTTAAAAGCAGTGAACTATGTATATGTTCTTAAAAGCGGTGGACCGAACCAAATAGCCCTAAGATAGACTAGTGATCCATTGATCTGTTCTTAAAAGAGGTGAACTGTGCATATGTTCTTAAAAGTGGTGGACTGGGATCACTAGTAGATAATATTAAGTCGTGGCATTAGAATGATGCACTGCTGCTTAAAATGTTATATCCCTGTAATGCGGTGAACTGAGCATATGTTCTTAAAAGCTGGGGATGAACTGACGTGGTGCCCATGACATGCGATGAACTGTGCATATGTTCTTAAAAGCGGTGGACGGAGTAATGGTGTATCTATAGAGTCGAACCACTATCGAGTCTGTTCTTCTACCATGAGTATGTTGTCAATCCTAATTTAGTAAAACATTAGTAATCAGATATTCAGTTTGAATAAAGAGAAGATACCCTCAATAAAACTTAATCCATATTCTTATGATAACTTTAATAGTTGATACCCTGTTAGTATTTGATACACCCAAAATTGGCTCTACTCTACGACCGGCCGGTTTTTAACGACCTATGCCGAGCAGCTCTACACAGTGACAATAATGCTCGGGAACCACTTAGCACGCCAAGAGATGCATCCCAAACAACTCAGACTCCAGCAGTTTCCTAAGCCAGTTAGGAAATCTTCCAGATACGCATAGACAGTTTCCTAATCAGAATAGGAAACCATCCGAATATACAACTGCCATTAAGGTTGTCAATAGTTTCCTAAACGGACTAGGATTCCTTGTATGAGTAGGTCTCTTGTATCTATAAAAGAGACCACTCACCCCCCATTAGAGAAGATCCCAATAAAAATCTCATAAAGAGAAATACGCTACATCGTCTAGCCTCTCCCAAGAAATCCTAAACGCCATCCTGTACGGCCGACCCTGGTAGTTCCAGACACCGTTGTTGGATCACCAAGGTCCCCGCAGTAGTTTTATTTCATATAGTGGACTTGCTCAGACACATACGTGAATGTAGGTTCCTTCATTTACAAGGTCGAACCACATACAAAAAAACCAATCTCTCTCTCTCTCTCTCTCTCTCTCTCTCTCTCTCTCTCTGCTCTAATTCATCTTAACTAATTTTTTGTATCATCAGCTATCTTAACCAAATTTTGAATCATCAGCTTAGCGCCGTCTATGGGAACACGACAGATTTCCCAAAAAAACAAATCTCTTGACTGATTGTCATGCCTCCGAAGAAGAGTAAGAAGGCTGCGCAGCGGGCTGACTGGGCTATCTCGCCGGACCCAGCAGTCCTGACACTGGAGCAGTTCACTGCGACCCTCGCACAGCTCTTGAAGATCCAGCGTCAAACCCAGCAGCAGATCGATGCCCTGTTGGCCTAATAAAGTAATCCTCCAATAGCCGGGAAATAACCTGGGAACGTTGCCCACGGTCTGGAACCGGTCTTGACCAGACAACATGCCCGAGCCAACCTGTCCCGTGTAGAGGACACCAGAAACATCAATGGTAGGTGTCCTACTCGAGAGGAGAGGCAAGAGCTTATGGCCCGGGAATCCGTCTAGGGTCACTCGGTCAAGAACCGAGGTGTCCTTAGGCACACAATGAACCGGAGTCATAACTGAGCCTAATCCCACGGGATAGCGCACCGCCAGGAGAAGAAAGCCTCTTCCACTGATCTGACCTATGTCCCGGCTACCGGTCAGAAAAGTGTGATGGCCCGTATCAAGGATTTGGAGAAACAAATTGACGAGCTGGCCAATGACCTAGGCCAAAATCCTACTCAGGACCATGTCAATACAGAGACAGAGTCACCATTCTCTAGACAAATCATGAGGTTCGCCATCCCAAGAAAATTTAAGCAGCCTCGCCTGGATTCATACAACGGCTCGAAAAATCCGGTCGACCACGTCCGGACCTACAAGGCTCAGATGGCGCTGGCCGCCAGCACCGATGAACTGTATTGCCTAGCCTTACCCAGCACTTTGAAAGGCCCGGCCGCGCAATGGTCCCACTCCCTGAAACCCCAATCGGTAAAAGATTTCAAGCAGCTAAGCAAGTAGTTTATCAACCAGTTCATCGGTATGCATGAACGGCCAAAGCCTGACATACAGTTGCTGACTATCAGGCAAAGGAATAATGAGTCCCTTAAGGAGTTCACCGACCAGCTCAACCAGGAGAAGCTCGGGATCTATAATCTTGATGAAATCGTCGCAATTACAGCCTTCTGCTCGGGAGTTCAACACACTAGTATGCCACGTCGTCTCATAGAAACTGATCGAAAACCTTGGTTGAACTCGCAGAGAGGGTCAAAAAGTATGTTGACACTGAAGAATTTCTACAGATCAAAGACCCCGGGCACGTAAGCGACGAGCCTTCAAGAAATAAGTAAAAGCGAGATCAGCCCGAGGGGAGCAACGCAAAGAAGCCCGATAGTTCTGGCAGTTCTTTCAGTTCACAACGGTCCAGGTCCGACAGCCCTGACCCGACTCTAGTTCACATCAGTCTGGATCTGACAGCCCTGACCTGACCTCCAGTTTGAAGCAGTCAGGATCCAGCAATCCCAACCTTGCCTCCAGCTCAAAATAATCAGGAGTCCGATGATCCCGACCCGACCTCCTGTCTCCAACAGACCAGACGAGTCCAACTACAATGGTTCATTCTCCCAACCATAACACAAAGCTCAGACCACCAAAGGGTTGCTACAAAGTTTCGGATCGCCTATCAACTCCTCGTCAATCCCCGGAGCACCCGAAAAAGACCTCGGGTTCAACTCCTGAGGCACTAAAAAGACTCGGGCTCAACCCCGAGGCAACCAAAGACCACTTATACTCAGGTAACAAAAGACCTCGAGATCACACCCGAGGCACACAAAAGACCTCAGAATCACACCCAAGGCACCAAAAAGACCTCGCGATCACTCACAAGGCATCGGTTTCACTTAGGTCCATAACCTATGATGGGGAAAATGCCCCTAAGTGGCTGATGATAGCAAACTTCAAAAGACCCAGGAAATACCAACATTCTAGGTTGGTTACCTACAGTCATAGCCTCTACAGACCTTCCATCTTAGCAAAAGCTTGAGGGGCAGAAAGGCACAATGAACTAAACATGCAATCACACTGGGTATTTACAAGCCTTGGGGTTAACTAAGTCAAACTCTTAGACAACCCGAACGTATACAATATTCAGAGGTACCACCTCCACTTAGGTCCAAACCGACGATAGAGGAAATCCTCTTAGGTTGCCCACGATAGAGAAGCAAAAGGACCCTAAAGCAACACGCTTTAAGTCGGCTCCACAAACATGGTCAATCTCTTCTCCCAACAATCTTGACGAAGGTTGGCTGGGCGGAAGATAACCTTCATGGGGAGTTAACATAAAAGGATCCTAAAACCATACGCTTTAGGTCGGCTTTTCCAACATGGTAAAATTCTTTTACCCACAACCTTGATGAAGGTTTATGGGCAGAGGATGACCATCCTGTGAGCTAACTTAAGTGAAAGACTCAGAATTAGGTCAAGTCTCAACTCTTAGTCAATTCTTGAGCACTTAGATAATGGCAAGCGGCATCAAATAAATTTTCAAACTTGCCCGGATATAGCATCTGGCCAACCTTGGAAATGGGGGGCAATGGATACGCCCAAAATTGGCTCTATTCTACGATCGGGCAGTTTTTAGCGACCTACCCCGAGCAGCTCTACACAGTGACACTGCCGCTCGGGAACCACTTGGCTCGCCTAAAGACGCATCCCAAACAGCTTGGACTCCAGCAATTTCCTAAGCCAGTTAGGAAATCTTCCAGATATATATAGACAATTTACTAATCAGAATAGGAAACCATCTGAATATGCAGCTACCATTATGGTTGTCAATAGTTTCCTAAATGGACTAGGATTCCTTGTATGAGTAGATCTTTTGTATCTATTAAGGAAACCACTCACCCCCCATTAGAAGGTATCCCAATAAAAATCTCACCAAGAGAAATACACTACATCATCTAGCCTCTCCTAAGAAATCCTAAACGCCATCCTGTACGACCGAACCTTGGTAGTTCCAGGCACCGTTGTTGGATCACCAAGGTCCCTGCAGTAGTTTTATTTCATATAGTGGACGTGCCCAGACACATATGTGGACGTAGGTTCCTTCATAAACAGGGCCAAACCACATACAAAAAAGACGTCTCTCACTCACTCACTCACTCACTCACTCTCTCTCTCTCTCTCTCTCTCTCTCTCTCTCTCTCTCTCTCTCTCTCTCTCTAAACTACTTTAATTCATCTTAACCAAATTTTGGCATCATTAGTCATCTTAACCAAATTTTGACATCATCAGTATTTAATTCACTCAACTTTCATTAAGCTGACAACGTTCATGCCGCTGGACATTTCTACGTTCCAGTGCACCTTATCTATAACTATATAGGTGAAGGACCTACAAGCGAGTACTACTATGCTAGTGATGACGTTCATGTAGAGGACTATCTCAATGGAGGTCAAACGGAAGAAGACTATTGCGCAGACGACTACGCCTATGCCAACTGAAGACTAAGGCTAGATTGCTGTTTAATTATCCTTACTGTTTCAGACCTTTTTGTAATCAGGCATATGTTGTCTTCACGTTGTAATTCACTTATGTTTTATTTAATTCGAAACTCTGATATGTAATAACTTAGTAACTTTCTTTCGACATTAAGTTATGCTTTAACCAGAATCTAGAATATTATATTGCGGTCTTTTATCTTTCCGTTTTCTTAGTACTGTGTGGTGTGGAGAATCATGTGACTTCACTCGTCGCTTCCTTTGAACCCAAAAAGGAAATTTTTTTTTTCTCTCTATTTTTGCCGTTTCGGGGCGTGACACTATTAATGACCAAAATTAGGGACCAAATCATATACTATTCACTACAAGAAAAAACCCTTTTTATGACTTTTTTTTTATTTTGGGCTAATGACTATTTAAAAAAAAGAGTCATAACAAATACTTTTTTTTAACATATATGACTCTTTTTGCAAATATAGTCATAAGATTGGTAAGTGGTGTTTTATTTACGACCATTTTTTTTATTAGTCATAAATAATAAGATTTTTTATGACAGTGTTTTGAACATGGTCATAAATAATACGATGTTTTATGACAGTTTTTTGAAAATGGTCATAAATAATAAGATTTTTTATGACAGATTTTTGAAAAGATTTGTTATGACCGTTTTTTGAAGATGGTCATAAATAATAAGATTTTTTATGACCGCTTTTTGAAAAGGGTCATAAATAATAAGATTTTTTTATGACCGCTTTTTGAAAAGGGTCATAAATAATAAGATTGTTTATGACTATTTTTTGAAAAGTGTCATTATAATAAGTATTTATAATAATATCATAAATAACAAGACTTTTATGGCTACATTTTTGGGTAGTCATAAATATTCTTTATTTTTATGACTCTTTTTCTTTGAGTGCTAGAATCGGTACCGCTTTTGAGAAAAATAGTGAAAAAGATAGTATGCTCAGTTTTTTGAAAATGGTCATAAATAATAAGATTTTTTATGACAGATTTTTGGAAAGATTTGTTATGACCGTTTTTTGAAGATGGTCATAAATAATAAGATTTTTTATGACCTTTGTTTGAAAAGGGTCATAAATAATAAAATTGTTTATGACTATTTTTTGAAAAGTGTCATTATAATAAGTATTTATAATAATATCATAAATAACAAGACTTTTATGGCTACATTTTTGGGTAGTCATAAATATTCTTTATTTTTATGACTCTTTTTCTTTAAGTACTAGAATCGGTACCGCTTTTGGAAAAAATAGTGAAAAAGATAGTATGCTCAGGTTTTTGAAAATGGTCATAAATAATAAGATTTTTTATGACAGATTTTTGGAAAGATTTGTTATGACCGTTTTTTGAAGATGGTCATAAATAATAAGATTTTTTATGACCTTTGTTTGAAAAGGGTCATAAATAATAAAATTGTTTATGACTATTTTTTGAAAAGTGTCATTATAATAAGTATTTATAATAATATCATAAATAACAAGACTTTTATGGCTACATTTTTGGGTAGTCATAAATATTCTTTATTTTTATGACTCTTTTTCTTTAAGTACTAGAATCGGTACCGCTTTTGGAAAAAATAGTGAAAAAGATAGTATGCTCAGGTTTTTGAAAATGGTCATAAATAATAAGATTTTTTATGACAGATTTTTGGAAAGATTTTTTATGACCGTTTTTTGAAGATGGTCATAAATAATAAGATTTTTTTATAACTGTTTTTTGAAAAGGGTCATAAATAATAAGATTGTTTATGACTATTTTTTGAAAAGAGTCATTATAATAAGTATCTATAATATATAATATCATAAATAACAAGACTTTTATGGCTACATTTTTGGGTAGTCATAAACATTCTTTATTTTTATGACTCTTTTTCTTTGAGTGCTAGAATCGGTACCAATGTAACAACCCTAAAATTTCTAAGTGTATAAATGATTATTTTAATTATTATTTTCAGTTAGCAATATTATATGCGTGTGCCTATGTAAGAAACGAGTTTGAAAATTTTAAGTGTTTGGTGGACATATAAATTAAATCATTAGTGAGCCCTTTAGTTTGAATGCTACATTTTATTAATTTAAATTTATTAAAAAAAAAATGAAGGGTTGATATGTATTTTTGTTATATAGTGTTTACAGGCCCGCGAATGTGTTAAATAATGTAATTAACATTAAAACTTAGTACCGGGGTCATGGGTATCCATTGTGCTAATCATTTGTCCCTTCAGAATGCATTTTCGGGCCCATATAGCCTTTTTGTGAGACCCTTAGACAAAAAACGGGATTTACATGTTTGTGTGTGTTTTATTGATAAGTGTTGTGTGTGTGAAACATAGTTATATACATAACATAATATTATATTAGGTTAGGTAATATTACACAAAAGAAAAAGAGAAACCCACATCTCTATTCACAGCCGCAATAGAGAGAGAGAGAGAGAGAGAGAGAGAGAGAGAGAGAGAGAGAGAGAGAGAGAGAGAAGAAGAAGAAGAAGAAGAAGAAGAAGAGGGAAGAAAAAAAAGACCGGTCTAGGGTTCGTGGGCACATGGGGAATCACGGGGTGTTCGTGGTTGTCGATTTTTGATCAACTAGGTGAGTTAAAATTTATATTTGGGTTTATATATACACGTATTGATACGCCCAAAATTATGGGCAGTTTCCTACTCAAGCTAGAAGACTAATGGAAAGTGCATCTATTTCCTAATCCAATTGGGAAACCCCCGCAATTAATGTCAATCAATCCTAATGCAATAAGGAAACTTACTTGATGGGTGTCAATCATATCCTAATAGGATTGTATTTCCTTATCCATGTATGAGTAGGTCTCTTACATCTATAAAAGAGACCTCTCACCCCTCATGAAGGGGACGGCCAACCCTCTAGTCTACACAGCACCTCTACAAAATTCACCATTATATGCATACACCCGGCCGGTATTACTGGTAGTGCCGCCCCTCTTTGTTGGCTCACCAGGCCCGCCGGTGATCTGCTAGTGAACGTGCTCAGACACACCCGTGGACGTAGGTACCTTCATTAACAGGGCCGAACCACATACAAAAAATAGTCTCTCTCACTCTCTCTCTCCCTTCTAAATTGCTTTACTTTACTGTTACCAATTTTTCGCATCATCAGCTTGGCGCCATCTGTGGGAAACGACAATTCTTCTCATCAACAAATTCTTGACTGATCAATATGCCACCAAATAAGGGTAAGAAGGCTGCGCAGCAGTCCGACCGGGATGTTCCTTCAGCCCCGGCGTCGACTGCAGCAGTCCTGACATCTGAGCAAATCACCACAACCCTCACACAACTCTTGGAGGGCCAGCGTCAAATCCAGCAACAGATCGAAGCTCTGCTAGCCCATCAAAGCAATCCTCCAGTGGCCGGGAAACGACCCGGGAACGTTGCGTACGGTCGAGAACCGATCTTGACCAGACAACTGGCCCGAGCCAACCGGTCCCGTGTTGAGGATGTCAAAGACGTCAGCAGTGGGCCTGCTGCCCGAGGGGAGAGGCGAGAGCATATGGCCCGGGAATCAGTCTTGGGTCACTCGGTCAAGAGCCGAGTCGTCCCTAAGCGAACGGTTACCCGGGGTCATAGCCGAACCCGATCCCAGAGGACAGCACCCCGCCATGAAGAAGAAGGCTCTTTCACCAACCCGACCAGCTCCTCAGATACCGGTCGGGAAGGAGTGGAAGCCCGAATCAGGTACTTACAGAAGTAGATCGACGGAGTGGCCAAAAAGCTTGGTCAAAACCGTGTTCCGAATCAAGCCGATACCGAGACAGAGTCACCATTCTCCAGCCCGATCATGAGGTTCTCTATCCCGCGTGAATTTAAGCAGCCTCGGCTAGATTCATACAACGGCTCGGAAAGCCCGGTCGACCACGTCCGGACCTATAAGGCTCAGATGGCCCTAGCCACCAACTCTGATGAGCTACACTGCCTAGCCTTCCCCAGCACTTTGAAAGGCCCGGCCATGCAGTGGTTTTACTCCTTGGAGCCCCGATCGGTCTGCAGTTTCAAACAACTCAGCGAGCAGTTCATCAACCAGTTCGCCGGTATGCATGAGCGGCCAAAGCCAGACATGCAACTACTAACAGTCAGACAACAGAGTAATGAGTCCCTCAAGGAGTTCACCGACCGTTTCAACCAACAGAAGCTTCAAATCCGCAATTTGAACGAGATAATCGCCATCATAGCCTTCTGCTCGGGAGTTCAACACACCAAGTGCGCCGCGTCGTTCCACAAAAACCGACCGGAAACTTTGGTTGAGCTCTCTGAGAGGGTTGGAAAATACATCGACACTAAAGAATTTCTGAAGACCAAATGCACCGGGCGAGAAAGCAACGAGTCTTCCAGAAGTAAGCGAAAGCGAGATCAGCCCGGGAGTTCTTACAGTTCTTCCAGTTCACAGGGATCTGAGTCCGGCAATCCCGACCCGACCACCGGTTCACAGCAGTCCGGGTCAGACAGCCCCGACCGGACCTCCAGCTCACAACAGGCATGGTTCGACAGTCCTGACCCGACCTCCAGTTCACATCGGTCAGGATCAAGCAGCTCCGGCTTTGCCTGCAGCACAGAGAGATCTGGAGCCTGACGATCCTGATCCGACCTCCTATCTCCATCGGTCTAGATGAGCCCGACTACAGTGGTGCTTGCCTGATCACCGCGTAAGGCTCCACCGATTGTCAGAGTTTATACAAAGTCCTCGGGCCTAACCCCGAGGCATACAAAGACCTCGGGCCTAACCCCGAGGCATCTCAAAAGACCTCGGGCTCCGAACCCAGGCACTAAAAAGACCTCGAGCTCCGAACTCAGGCACTCAAAAGACCTCGGGCTCCGAACCCAGGCACCAAAGACCTCGGGGTCACGCCCGAGGCACCGGCTTCGCTTAGGTCCAACCGACGATGGAGACAAACCTCTTAGGTGGCTGATGATGGCAAGCTTCAAAAGACCCTACAACCACCATGTTCCAGGTCGGTTACCTACAGATCATAGCCTCTTTAAGACCCTCGTCTTAGCGAAAGCTTGGGGGGCAAGATGGCGTAGTGAACTAAACAGGTAATCACACCGGGTATTTACAGGCCTCGCGGATAACCAAGTCAAAATCTTGGACAACCCGAGCACCTACAGTACTCAGAGGCATTAACTCCTCTTAGGTCCAGACCGACAATAGAGGTGACTAAAATCTCTTAGGTTGGTCGACGATAGAGGAGCAAAAGGACCCTAAAGCAACGTGATTTAGGTTGGCTCCACCAACATGGTCAAGCTCTTCTCCCAACAATCTTGACGAAGGCTAACTGGGCGGAAGACAACCATCCTGGGGAGCTAACAGTAAAAAGGACCCTAGAGCAATACGCTTTAGGTCAGCTTTTCCAACATGGTAAAATCTTTCTACCCACAGCCTTGACGAAGGTTTACGGGCAGAAGATAACCATCCTGGGAGCTAACTCAAGCAAAAAAGACTCTGAAGTAGGCCGAGTCTCAACTCTCGGTCACTTACCGAGCATTCAAAGATTCCGAATTAGGCCGGGTCTCAACTCCTGGTCAGTTCCCGAGCACCTAAAAGTCCCGAGCTAAGCCGGGTCTCAACTCTCAGCCAGTTCCCGAGGACTCACCAGGCTCAGAAGCCCCGAGGAAGCTTCCTTAAGCACTCAGACAGTGGCAAGTGGCATCAACTAATTTCCAAACTTGCCCCGATATAGCATCTGGCCAATCTTGGAAATGGGGGGCAGCTGATACGCCCAAAATTATGGGCAGTTTCCTACTCAAGCTAGAAGACTAATGGAAAGTGCATCTATTTCCTAATCCAATTGGGAAACCCCCGCAATTAATGTCAATCAATCCTAATACAATTAGGAAACTTACTTGATGGGTGTCAATCATATCCTAATAGGATTGTATTTCCTTATCCATGTATGAGTAGGTCTCTTACATCTATGAAAGAGACCTCTCACCCCTCATGAAGGGGACGGCCAACCCTCTAGTCTACACAGCACCTCTACAAAATTCACCATTATATGCATACACCCGGCCGGTATTACTGGTAGTGCCGCCCCTCTTTGTTGGCTCACCAGGCCCGCCGGTGATCTGCTAGTGAACGTGCTCAGACACACCCGTGGACGTAGGTACCTTCATTAACAGGGCCGAACCACATACAAAAAATAGTCTCTCTCACTCTCTCTCTCCCTTCTAAATTGCTTTACTTTACTGTTACCAATT
Organism: Hydrangea macrophylla; assembly: GCA_033977485.1. Classification (NCBI taxonomy): domain Eukaryota; kingdom Viridiplantae; phylum Streptophyta; class Magnoliopsida; order Cornales; family Hydrangeaceae; genus Hydrangea; species Hydrangea macrophylla. Next base: position 42,040,796 of record CM066990.1, read on the forward strand.
TTTGGCATCATCACGTATGTATATATATATGTGCAAGAGAATCCAATTATTTCTTGTTAATGTTGTGATTGGTGTTAAATTGTGTGTTGATCCCCATTCGTTATTATTGAATGATATAAATATTTATTTTTCTTCGTGTGATTTCATGAATGTGATCTCGGTGTATTTGGATAGATCATGTGGATAGTTAATTTGATGAATACACAAAGGGGAATTATTTTGATAATGAATAAATAATAGAAAATTCGTTTTATTTTTATTTTAACAGTGGCAGAAACTTTGAAAAAACATTATAAAATCATGGCTTAGATTTATGGAATTCTGTCCACGCTAGCCTGTAGGAAACACGATTCTGCACACTTTTCGTCTAATGATATTTTTCATGATTCTGCACCGTTTGGGCAGAAATTAAAGATTTCAGTAGCAGTTTTTAGTATATTAAAATGTACGAAATTGGAGAAATATGATTCGTTGTGTTTTTTTTTATTCGTTCGTATGACTTAACGAAAATTACTTAGAGATGCATGAATTCTCATATAATGTTAAGCTATAAAAAAATGGGTGATAGTCATTAACGTTGAGTCCGATGAAAATATTGTGGAACGATTGTTATAATACTTTACGATATGAGAATTTGAATTTTTATTATGGGTTTCATGTAGGCTAATTTTAAATGTTGGGTTGAGGTTATTGTACCCGAAATAACTGACCTTATTTCGTGGTCATTTTGATAAAAAGGAGTAATTCAATACATTGAATAGTATATTGGGAATCTTGTAATTTGATTGGAAATTATTGATGGAAGATTGTTATGGGTTAATTGATAAAACCTTTTATTGTAAGAAATTGGAATACATCTAAAAGTTAGAGATGTGATTGGAGGATAAGACGGAACTATGTGATAAACGTGACAATCGAGTAAATGAGATTATCGAAAGGTTTCTGCTGACAAACGCGAGGTATGTAAAATTGGGTTATCAGGACTGCATATTTCCTCCCATAATACGAAGAGAATTTGTTATTTATTGGTCATTGAGCAACTTGTACTTTAGGTTGAGTCACTGGCAAAGAAATATGAAGAGAAATACAAGCAGTCTGGAGATGTTGCCTCTAAATTAACTATTGAAGAGGCTACTTTTCGCGATATTCAGGTATATATGCATGTGTGTGTGCGTGTGTGTATATGTAACACTTTTTGGCTGAGTGATGACTGACAGTTGATTTGAGGTGTGGATCATTTGACCATCCATTGTGCTATTATTATTATATATATATATATATGAACGTTGCAAAAGTTATGGATTACGTGCCAAACCAACTGCACTGGTTGAGCTTCCCTTTGGTAATTAGTCGAGCTAACCCTATGCTTTTAATATACTCTGTTTCCCATCTTAATTTGATTTTCTAGTCAAGAAGAAAATATTGGAAATCTTTCTAGTTATCTCCAATGTTCACTCTGTCGCATTATCTCCTTTAGAAGTTTGAAGATTATACTCGAGCATCAAACATCAGTATGATTTGTTCTTCACTGTTGTGACAGACCTACTATAATAAAGTTACTCCTGATACAGTTATGCGATTATAAACTTAGTTATGTAAAGTTTATGGTATGCCTTTCGTATCCTTCTACGTGCAGTTGTGATTCTATTTCTGTTTTTTCTCTCTTTATAAATGCTTTGCTTCATTTTCAACCTCATTTGGAATCCAGACATTAGAACATCTCAGCTGCTTTACTTAGGCAGACTAAAGTAGTCTGTTTTAGATTTTATTTTGGTAATGATACTTGTGCTTAGAGTATAAGAAGGTCGATTTTTTATTTATCCAGACTTTATGAATCCTATTTCTTTTATGTCCGTATGACGTAGTTCTAGTTTTCAAATTTGGAAGCATCTGTACGATTTGTGATTAAATCAGGCCACTTCAACTTTGAACAATTATGTAAAAGGAAAAATGGAAGTACTGGTGGTCCAGTATTTTGCGAGCATTGAATTTAGCTCTGTATACTTTAGAATTCCCTTCTATGATTCTACTTGAAGACGGAAGTCAGTACTTTTGCTGCTTTGAAATTTCTCAGAACTATAGGTCGTGTTGATTTGTGTCTTAAGTGATATCTTCTCTTTACACTTGCCAAGTATTTTCATGTATCATCAGTGTGGATAAAGTTAACAAGATTTGTCACCTTAGCAAGTAATAATTAACAAGAATAAATTCCTTCTACTAATGATATATTTAATATGTTATTTTTTTCTCGTTTGCCAATTTGCAAGGATACATTGAAAAGCCAAGTTGAAGATGGGAGTTTGGTCACTGAAGGAACCTCAGACGTCCTGACTATGGCCTTGGGTACTGCCGAGCTCGGTGGACGGGATAGAGGTATAGGAAAAGGAGTCACCCCCACAACTTATTTCCGTATTTCTAGGCGTGGCTCTAAGAAACATATTAGTGAGTTAGAGTCTAGGTTACATAAAGAAGAGGAAAAATGCAAAGAAAAAGATAATGAGTTGCAAAAGTTGAAGGAACAATTGATCAAGTTACAAAGTAGATTAACATCAGCTCGAATTGAGAAGGTTGGATCAAACACTTAGAAAAGTGATAATAGTAAATATGTTAAGGTTTCTTCTAATATAAATGATTCATGTGATTCACCGGTCAGGAAGACAAATGAGAATGTTATAATTCTTTCTTTTTAAAATTTTTATCATTGAATTACGTTTGTGTACATTGTTGCTTATTTTAACTCTCTTGACGTATAAATAGTTCGAAAGCAAAGGGAAGCAACAAAATCACCTTTCATTCCCAAATCCTAAACCTAATATTGGGAAGGTGCGTAATATTTTATTCTACAAATCTTTATTGTATGTCACCTTTCAATTTGCAATGATGCATTCATTATTGTACTCGTTATAGGGACAACCATGTAGATTGGCTTTGCATCAAATACAACTGTTGCTGTGGGGTTCGTTTTTGAGAAAGTTGGACCAAATGATACGGTACACCATGTGAGGTTAGGAGAAGACAATGTACGTGTATCTGTCAATGTTGCTTGGCCGAAGAAGTATGTACGACTGGACGTCGAGGTAATTCACACTTGCTTTAAATGTTGAATGATATAATTCCATCTTAGAGATAACTATGAATATGTTGTCTACAAAGTTTGCACTACGAAATGTGTACTACAAAGTTTGATTATTTATTCATTAAAATCATTTCAGAACGAAAACAATCAAGATCATGGCAGGAAAAAAGGTGCAGTTATGACCTTCGCGGATAGTCTAGACAAGATCATGTCAGAAAATACTATAGCGATACCATTGGGAATATTTAGAGAGAGTGATGATACAGCATATGTTCCAAAAGATGAGTTAGTGAGATTTTGCAACATGGGGGAGTTAGATGTCACTGCAGTTATTGTATATACGAGGTGAGAGCAGTTAGTTTTGCTTAATATCTTAAAGTTATTGTCTCTAATTTATATTACATTTTTTCAGATCCCTGTACGATAAATTTGAAAACAGTCGAGAATTTGTCAAATTCGTCAACCCAATGTCTGCTAGAGATGCATATAATGAAGTTGAATTTGGAGAGGCTAAAGAGAATCAAACATTTGTCATTCCACTCAACACAGGGTATGTATATTCATGTTAAATCTGTGTAGGTTTAAGTTTCTTAGGTTACTAATATACTGATATGGTCAACTTGTAGGCACCATTGTGTTTTGGTCGTAATTGATTTTTCTTCAACTTCAGTATATTGGATGGATTCGATACATGGAGAACCTAATCGGAATGCAAAATTGTCAATAGACATGTGAGTAAAGTATTATTGCATGTTTATATGTGACGTTTTATTATCTAATTTTAACTTTTAATATTGTCTTGAAGTGGACTCAAGGCTTTAAATTTCAAAGGGAAAAGAAAGCCAAAACTAATTTGGCAATTCGTAAAGGTAATTAAATCTGAATAAAAACATGGTTGATATAATGGTAGCTGTTTAAATTATACTTAGTAAGTTATGGTTAATGTAGTGATATAATGTATATTGCGGTTATTCAATTGTTGCTGGGTATGTTTTCATTGTTTGAAATTTTTGGGAGGTTCTATTTATAGAGGAGACTCTGTCGAATTTTTTAGAAATTCTAGGTCAACATTCATTCCAAGATAAGTTAGTTTTACCATGACTTGTGATTGCAGTAATTTATTGTTTAATTTGTCTAATATTTGTTATACATTTATTCATAGGGACCAAAGCAACCAGAAAATTATGAATGTGGATACTATATGTTACTTTTCATGAAAGTGATAATGGAGAATCCATCAAAATCTATCAAGATAAAGGTATTATCATAGTATTCTTTATAAATGTGTCGCCAATTTTTCTCTTCTTCTTGTTTTACTTTGATTCATAAATTGTGAAATTTTTTTTTTCATATGTGTTGGAGGTGGTGGTGTTGTTGTTGTGGGGAGGGAATACATCCTTAACATCTCATTCTTTCCTGAACTTTTTCAGATGAAAGAGTTGTCTCAAAAAGTGAAATATGAAAGTTACGAGCCAAATATACTTCAACTTGAGTTCATTGAGTTCATTCAATAATACATTTAAGTATTGAAAATTTCAACATTTTTTTCTTTTTTCCAGGTAATCTATATTTTTACAATTTAAGAAAATTATATACTCGTTATATAGAATCTAATACATTGATTTCTTTTTTGTTTCAGTGTTACACAGTTAGACTACATGGAACAAATATTGCAAATAAGTTGATGTACTAGCGGTGATTGAGTTTAAATAGACACTAATCTTGTTTTTATTTATTTATTAATTTATTTATTTTTATTTTTTTTAACAACGTTACATATACATTATTGGTTTGTTGGTTTAATACATACTTAGTGGTTACTGTTACATTTTTCTTGTACATAACTAATTATTAGATTGATTAATGAAAAATTTTGGTTGGAAGGAAGATAATATTTGAATATGGTTCTTGAGTTGATTTGTATATGTATATATATTCTGAATTGTGTAACATGCATGTTTTGATGTATTTGAATCGTGTAATCTTGATTATTGGATTATCAACAAAATAATTTTTTTCTTTAAATGTGTTTTATATTATATATGACTGTTTCATAAAAAACAATCATCAATTAACAATAGTTCTACTAAAGTCATAAATAGTGTCATTATTTATGACTTTTTAAAATGTTATTTATGACTGTTTTGAAGATTATTTATGACTTTTTGAAGGTTATTTATGACTATTTTAAATATTATTTATGACTATTTAAAGGTTATTTATGACTTTTTTGAAGATTGTTTATGACTTTTTAAATGGTTATTTATGACTAATTTGAAGATTATTTATAACTTTTTAAAAGGTTATTTATGACTTTTTTGAAGATTATTTATGACTTTTTTAAAAGGCTATTTATGACTTTTTTGAAGATTATTTATGACTTTTTTAAAAGGCTATTTATGACTTTTTTTTTAAGATTATTTATGACTTTTTTAAAAGGCTATTTATGACTTTTTTGAAGATTATTTATGACTGTATCAGTTAAAAAATAGTCATAAACAATTTGAAAGCACTCATTTTTTATGACTATTTTTTTAAAACTGTTGTAAAAGTAATAATTATTTATGACTTTTTTTAACAAACTCGAACTTATTTATGACTGCAATGTTATGACTTATTTTAAAAGCTTAAAAAAAAGTCATAAATATACATTTATGACTCTTTTTTAAAGTCATAATAAGGGTTTTTTGTTGTAGTGATTTCTATGCAATATATTAACAATACTTTGTAACTTGATGCCAAATGACAACTTAAAAAAAGTACTTTACTTTTGAATATCATTGCATTGCAATCTGTATAAAAATCAGTTTGTATAAACACATTATGCCAGATGCATTACAATCTTAAAATCTAACAAGTAGCAATTCAAAACAATCAAGAAACAACACGGAAAAGTCACGTAGCAATTTAGAAAATGAATATGTTCTAAGACAACCATCGACTTCTCTACTCCTCGATTTTCTGTCTACCGACGCCCACTAAGATATGGATTAAAAACTGCTTGTAGACTTTAGAAGAAAATATTTAGATCGTCATAGTTTAATTGTGAAATAATAAGGGTAGAATGGACAACAAAAAATATCTTTTAAAGACCAGTTCACTAATCGCATTCTGTGAAAAATTTCAGTGATTTTATTTTTTTGTTTTTTTTTTGCTTAATGTTTTTATTGGCTTTTTGATAACCTTTTTAATTAATTGGTGAATCCTTATGCATAATTATCAAACGTATTGAACATGAATAAGTACTGCTGAAAATTATAAAATTTTAGTACTTAATTAATTGGGTTATCAGACATATCCAAAATGTCTTTCCATTAACTAAAACATCCTCAAAATATGTTTTTTTTTTTCTTAAACTAACATGATTTTTTTTTTTTTTTTATTTATTTATTGATCATTTGATTTAGTAGTCTCATACGAGGACATAAGTTCCAGGGCTCGGGGAGGATAAAAGGTTCGAACTCTGGTATAAGCTTAGCATATTGGAGAATCTTTTTACCCACTTAGCTAAGTCGTTGGTTTAAATTTACATGATTTTAATTTTAACAAAACACATAAAAGGTAAAAATAAAATAAAAATTGAAATGAGGTTTAACCTAAACCTATATATCTTTTGGATTCCCAAACGAGTCCTAAAGTTACACATTATAATGTGCTTGCGTGTATCACTGTCTGAATATAACAACATATCAGAAAATCATTGTGCCATAACATGTGAAAAAGAAGACAAAAGTTGGTTGCACCTTATATAAAGAAAAAACAAAAATAAATAAATTAAAATGTAAGGAAAAAAACAAAGAAAAAGAAAAAAGCATCAAAAAAATCCAAAACAATTTTCAATCTTAATCCAATTTTCTAAATTTATCTTTTGGATCATCGCACTAAAAAAAAAAATTATCGACATATTTGGGTGGGGTTAAACTGAATGGTAAGAGAAAATTTGGTGGTCTAGATTGAAATTTGCAATAAACTAAGAGTGATGCTATTGCCACTCCATTATTGAACCAAAGTACTACATGGCACCACTCTCAGAGCATATGGTACCATGTATGTCATCGCGTACATAGTACCACATGCTCTGAGAGTGGTACCATGAAGTGTCTTGGTTCAATGATGGGGTAGCAATATATAACATGCAATTCCCTAAACTAAAGAAGGCTAAACTAAAAATTAAATAAGAATAAAATATGGGGGCAAAACTAAAATTAGACAAAATATTACCGACAAGATAAATATATTCCAAAATTTAGGGGAGCTAAAAGTAAAACCTACCCTTATATAGCCCCTTGTAAGTTCCGCCCTTAACTGCACATCCCCCCATCCCTACAACACTAGCTAGCAACTGACCATCTCCTCATTTAGAGAGAGAGAGAGAGAGAGAGAGAGAGAGAGAGATGGCCCCCCCAAGCAATGGAGGAAAGGAAAGGTGGTGGAACAAGGTTTTGGACAAAGAAGAGGCAAAGAAACAAGTCTTGTTTTGGCTACCAATGACATTTACCAGCATTTGTTACTACTTCATCCCTCTGGTGTCTGTCATGTTCGCCGGTCACCTCGGTGAACTTGAGCTCGCCGCCTCTAACCTTGCCAACTCATGGTCCACCGTCACCGGCCTTGCTGTCATGGTAACACTAACATTACACACGCTCTCTGTTATCACAAGTGTGTGCATATATATATGCATATATATTTGCTTTGGAAAAGAATGTAGAAATTGATGGGAGGTGTGATAATGCTAGTAATTCATTAGCACAAGTACACGTTTTTTTCCCTAAACAAAAATAAGAGATCATTTTCGTTCACCTAGTTTAATTTGCTCACCCATCTTGACATTTGTTTCATTATGTAATTGTGTTGATAAAACAATGATAAATATGGATGACATGAGACATATGCATGTTAATTAAGATGGTGGCCGTGGGTGTTCAATCAATTGTTTGTGTCAAATTTATTTATCACCTGCACCTGTTTGTAATTTAAAAATATCTCAACTAGGGGGTCATCGGTTGAATTGGGTCGGTTTTGGGAGGTTTTAAAATCGATCAATAGGTTTCGGTTTTGTCAGTTTTGGGGTATTGTTCCGGTGTGGTATGGTTTTGCATTACAATATTTTAAGAGTAATGCTAGGCACACTTTGAAATCCACATCGAATTTGACATCTTATGTTTTAAATGCATGTACCTTGTGCTGTGAGAATTTTTCACACTTTTCTGTGCACCACTTATACAACACATAGTACATGCATTTAAAGTTGGGTGTCAAATTCAGTGTGGATTTCAAAGTGTGCTTAGCATTACTCATATTTTAATGAAAGTTGACCAAATCATTCAATTCAGTCGACTGATTTTGTCCTATCGGTTTTGTTATCAACTCAAAGCGAAAGAAAAAAAATACTATATATATATTTTAATTTTGTGGGTTTTTTTTGTTAATTATTCATTCTACATTGATACTTTTTTAATGGGTAAATATCATCTAGATCTCTTGAGGTTGCTCTAAGCACACTTAGACCCCCTTACATTTCAGTAATATTACCTGCACCCCTGAGGTTTAAAGCATATATCACTTAGTCCCCCTCCGTAAATTCACCCTTAAAAAAAAGTGCCGAACTGACATAATTAAATAAATACAAAAAATACCTCTGGAAGTTTAGTCCTTGTGTCATTTTAGTCCCTATAATTTCAACTGGTCAATTTGGTCACCGGAGTTTTAAATTGAAGCAGTTTGATCCAAATGTTCAATTCTGTGAGAAAAATTGACAGAATTACTCACATACTATGCATTGTCACACTTTTAAGGGCAAAAAGTGAACATCACCAATCTCCCAACCTGCTTATTAGCGTAATTGTGCATAATAGTGGGTATGTCAATTTTTCTCACAGAATGGGCCATTTGGATCAAATTACTTCAATTTAAAACTGTAGGAATCAAATTGACCTAATGGAAACTACATTGACTAAAATGACACAAGGCCCAAACTTTCAGGGGTATGACTCGTATTTATTTATGTCAGTCCATCACTTTTTTAACGATGAGTTGACGGGGGTCTAGGTGATATGCGCTTCAAACCTCCGGGGGTGTAGGTGATATTATTGAAATGTGAGGGATCTAAGTGTGATTAGAGAAAACCTCAGGGGGTCTAAATGATATTTACCCCTTTTTTAATTTACAAAAAAGCATATAGACTGACTCGTAAATACCATACAAAAAAGTGACTGAAACTTAATTAATCATTTAATTAAATTTACAATTATCATAGTTATATATCTGTACTGAATAGGTTTTCGATCGGTGTTTTTTATTGCAATTTGCAAGATACATTTTCATAAGGAGTAGAAATGACTGACTTAGACATGAATCAAAAAAGGAAATGAGTGAGTTAGATATATATATATATATATATATATGTACATATTGATATTGCCCAATTTCTTCCAGAAGTAGTTGTAATCCAGCCGAATGTAAATCTCCTGAAAACACCCAAAACAACATGAAAGGCCACCGGGGGGTTATTCACTCGAAATCTCCTCCGATGCTTAAGTTAGTTGTTTATTCTCAATCTTAAACGTAAAGAATTATGGAGTGGAAAAACAAAAGTACCTCTCTCAATGCTCTCCTGCTAAGTTATATACTTTTTCTCCACTCTTCTGTCCACGTCGGCCCAATACCTGCCTCCACGTAGGCCACTCTTCACCTTGTGACTTAGTGGGTTCTTGTCGGTTGTAAATCAGTGATGTCATCAGTTCTAGGGCCTCCTCCTTATCCATCACATATCACGTAAGGCCCAACGGGTGGGCGGGTAGTATATGCCTTGTCAGAATAATGGGCCCATGCATGGTGAGTCTTTGGGCCTGGCTTCTCCCGCTTCTTTAGAACTTAACCATCTGGTATATAATTGGGTATATCACATATTATATATTTTGGGGCTAAACACACCACTTTTTTTGCTAAATACACCACAATCATTCACAAAATTTTTATCTTTTAACACTACAGAGTGGTGAATTTAGCAAAAAAGGTGGTGTATTTAATCCCACCCTATTTTTATTTTTTTTTCTGCTTTTTATAGTATGGAGGAGAGCTGTGAAAGCACATCTTTCTCCTTCCAACTTATCAGATTGCCCCTAGCTAGTTGTTTTTCTCCCTCGTCATTTTTTTGGTTAAATTACACTAATTAACGTCCCCTTTGGCTTTAGGTTTTGATTTATGGCAGCAAACCCCGCCAACTAATTATAAGCTCTTTCACTGACCTTCCTTGAGTTTTAAGGAGCGGAAGGTATGAAAATTGGAATCCACCAACAAAGCTAGGAGTCTAGGACGTAAAATTCTCAAAGTAACTTAAACAAAGTGTTATATTGACTTCAGTTCTTTATACAATATTTGATCAATCCACATCCTAACCAATACTAAATTAAAGGGAAATTACAAAAATTACCAAAACTAGCAAATTTGGACACTAAGAAAAAAAGAGAAAGGCAATGTCACATATGTAGCCCAAAAATATCGAGTCTTCTACGCAAAGTTCTTGACTAAACACAAACTTATCGTAAACGGCAAAAACACCCTTTCAGGGCTGGAGATAAGAATTTGTTCAAAAAGTGGTTTGCTTCACTTCCCATCGCATATAGGCCTTGGCATGCTGATTGTGAGCCCACTGGATTTGGCCATTTTGGCCTAAAAGGCATCTTTTTCATTTTTCTAATTCAGTGTTACAACAAGCTCCTCTATAATACCAAAATCGCCCTTCGGAGTAGGAGAATGAAATTACGAGAATGCTCCTTGATGGATAATGTTACATTTACATAATTTATTCGCTGAGTTCAGACTACAAAAACTTCCTTGGCCTAATCTTGGGCTCAAACCATGACATCCATGCATGAGGGTCACAGGAGTTTCCAATTGTTTATGGAAAATTGGGCTAAGGTATTGGAGGTTAGGTCATAAGGCCAAAGGATAACTCAAAATTCCTTCAGCCTAAAGGACACCTATTTTTCTTTTTTCTCTTCTTCTTCTTCTTCTTTTTTTATTTTTTTGTCCAAAGTCCCTCATTTAAATTTTAAAATTTTCTATTTCGCAGACAAAATTACCCCTCTCCCATTGTACCTGGTGTGCTGATGTCAACGTAAATTTTTTTAAAAAAAATTCAAACTTTTTTGCTGACATCAACTTTGAAATGTCTCTAAATTCTCTAGAATAGAGACTTTTTGCATACAATGTGTCTGCATTACTTGGTATCACTGACATTTCTTCCAAAATGTCTATGAATTGTTCGGATTTAGAGATATTTCTCTAAAAGAGGAAAATTCAGAGACATTTTCTGAATTTTCCAGTTTTAGAGACATTTCAAAAGTTGAAGGCAGCCCAAAAAAAATAATAATAAATAAATAAAAGCTATAAATTATAAATTTGGTTTTTTTTTTTAAAAAAATAAAAATAAAAATAAAAATTGGTTGCTAATGTTAGACAAACATATACAATGGGTTTTTTTAAGCAGAAAGAGACTGTTAGGCCATGTTTGGCAGGCGGGATAAGAGCTCAGTCCATAGGATACCTTTTATCATATCCTGTGTTTGGTGCTGCAATCCACAGGAGTATTTCATCCCAAGGAGGCTTTATATCCCATTGAGTATGGGATAACTCAATACCATGTGGAGGGTGGTAATAGGCAAGATAAGGGAGTTTGGGATAACTTTGGGACAAATAAAATTTTTTTTTTTTCAGATTTCTTTTCTAGATTTTTTTTTTTTTAAAAAAAAATTTCAGATTTCTTTTTCAAGTTAGTTTATTTTATTTTATTTTATTTAAGAATTTTTTTTTCAGATCTATTTTTAAAAAAGTTTTAGATCTGCTTTTTTTTTCCCTTTCAAATCTCTCAGTTTATTTTTTTTTTTTAGATTTTTTTTAAAGAAAATCTCAGATCTTTTTTTTATCCCAGATTTGCTTTTATTTTTTTCCTTCTTCTTCTTCTTCTTTAGATCAGCTTTTTTTCTTTTTGACTTGCTTTTAAAAAAAAAAAAAATCAGATCTAATTTTTTTTTCAGATCTTTTTTTTAATTGTTAAAAAGCAACAATTTAGTTATTATCCGAAACTTATGTTCAGGCATGCCCAAACACAAGATTAGGATATATATATATATAACAGCTTATTCGACAGTTTTATCCAGTACGTTCCACACACAGGACAGCATAACAGCTTATTCGACATGATTACTATCCTATCCGATCTTGCCTTTTCATGTCCTATCCGACAGTTTTATCCGGCCTGCCAAATGAGGCCTTATAGCATAAAAATGTTGTTTCCAACAGTTATATAAACTTGGAACCACAATATTTCTTAAGCTGTACTAAAATGCATTACATATCTCCATAATATATGTTATGCAAGTATGACGAGCTTACTGATCCTGATCTTTTTTTTATTATTATTATTATTATTATTATTATTTAGACTATTTGGTTTGTGAGTTTAGAAAGTGAAAAGGAAAGGAAATCGATAAGTACAATCGTTTTCCTATTGTAATCCTCCATGCTTAAATAACATTATAAATTAAAACCTTTTAAAATACAATAAGAATTCAAGAAAAGAGGAAGGCGAGGATCTTATAAAATTAAAAACTTTTGGTTTATCTTTTACCATATTTTATTTGGTTTACTATTTACCCTACCGGTATAAGTATAAGGGAAAAATGTTTCCCTTGTGTTTTCCTTCATGCTTAAATAACAACAGAAATCAGAAATTAATGAAACATTGAAACACAATCAAAACTCAAGAAAACAGGAAATAAAGTAACTCACAAAATTTAAATATTTCAATTTAAGTACTACTCACCATATTTTGTTTCTTTCCTATTTTTCTCACAGTTTTTCTTATTAACCAAACAAAAGAAAATTAATTTTTTTTTCCTTTGTTTTCTTTTCTTCTCTCTCGCTATATCCATCAATCTAACAGAACCATAAGCTTCCTTTTGATTAACCGGCTAAGAACTACTTGACTAAATTTTTTTCTGATTTTTTTCATTGTTGTAGACTGGGCTAAGTGGTGCACTAGAGACATTGTGTGGACAAGGCTATGGTGCAAAATCATATAGAATTATGGGTATATATCTTCAATCATCTTGTATCATATCAGTCTTCTTCTCTGTAATCATCTCCATCTTCTGGCTCTACACTCAACCCATTCTGATCTTACTTCATCAAGATCCTCAAATATCACAAAAGGCCTCACTCTACATCAAATTTCTAATTCCAACAGTATTTGCATATGGCTTTTTAAATAATATCCTAAGGTTTATTCAGACACAGAGTGTTGTAATTCCACTTGTTGTGTGCTCTGTGATCCCATTGGTCATCCACATTGGAATTGCATATGTTTTGGTTCACTGGACAACTTTAGCCTTCAGAGGGGCAGCATTGGCAGCTTCAGTTTCATTGTGGATATCAGTACTTATGTTGGGCATTTATGTCTTTTTTGGGAAGAAATTTGAGCATACTTGGGAAGGGTTTTCTTTGGAGTCCTTCAATCATGTTTTTAAAACCTTAAAACTTGCTCTACCCTCTGCAGGAATGGTGTGGTAAGTGATCTTTTATATGAATTCAAACATGCCTCCATCACATATTACTTTACAAAGGGTCATATTACCTGTAATTTTTTTTTTTCCAGAATTTCATTTTAGACCCTCTATGATCAATTGGATCACTTAGGACCCTCACCTTTTTAATACTATCATTTTGATTAAGGAAAATCGATAATGGAGACCTTAAATAATTTTATATAATTGTTCTCAACTTTAAACTACTTCAAAAATCGGGGCCGTTAAGTGAAGTAAGTTCATAATAGAAGGCTTAAAATAAATTTTGTATAGAAGAGACCGTGTACGAAAGTGTATTTGTCAAAAAAAAAAAAAAAGGTATTTTGGTTCCCAAATGCTTTGTTAGTTGTACCCAGGGCCGGTCCTGAACATTTGGGGGCCTTAGGCGAGCTCTTCAAGTGAGGCCCCGTGTAAAGGAATCACGAGGGTGTTCAGGGGCAATGGGCAGCGACCTCGAAGTGAATTTTTTTCGTCCATTTATATATCTTTTTCGGGTAGGATTTTTTTGTATCAAAAACATTGCAGTTTTTTTTTATTATTATTTTTATATATGAAGCTTTATAGGCATTTTAAAAATTGTGAAGTTTTGGTGTTTCTAAGAAATTTTTTTTCCTTTGTTTGGTGTACATGTAAGGTGAAGAAAATAGGAAGGACACGAAAATATAATGATAAGTAAATTTGGCCAAATGGTATCACCCCCCTTCTCCAGTGGGGAGGGGAGGGGAGGGGAGGGTTCGACTCGATCTCCTTGGGGGAGAGTCCTTGCCCCTATTTGTTCTTCAGTAAGTGTGTGGCCCTTATTGGGCTTCGTTATGGGTCATTGAGGTGCCATGGGGATGGGTTGGGTTGGGGTGTGCGTGTGAGTGTGTGCGTGTGTGTCCAGCCATAATCCAGGTAAGAAAAAACAATACAAGAAAAAAAACTTAGTATGGAGGAAAACACAAGGAAAAATACAAGAAAATTAAATTTTCTTTTTGTTTAATCCTCCTCTTACTTCCCTCAATAAATCAGTGAACCAAACAAAGCCTAATAATGGTTGATTGTAATTTGTAAAATTGTGATTAAATGCAAATCAATAAGGGTTTGTTTGGGGGCCTTTGGACTTAAAAACTAACACTGCTAATAATTTAGTTCTTAAGATTTGGGGCCCTTAAATTGTTCAATATTTTGGGGGCTTTAGGCGGTGGCCTACATTTGTATATGATAGGGCCGGCCCTGGTTGTACCACATACAGTGGCATGTGGTACCAACTGTCATTGCGACAACACGTGGTACTAGATATTATTAAACTATTTAGGTTTCAAATTTGGGAAACACGACATTATTCATATAATTGACACTTACATTTTGGAATTTATCAATTTATAATACGGAGTAGTAGTTACGAGTAGTGACATAATTTGTCAAACCAGCTTGGAGTACTGGGCTTTTGAGCTTCTAGTGTTACTAGCAGGACTAATGCCAGACTCAAAAATATCGACTTCATTGATTGCAATGTGGTAAGACTTTACTTTCTTTTCTTCTAGTACTCTATATACTAATTTCAACATTTCTAGGCTTGTTCTTAATATAATGCCTGACTCTTTCAGTCTATTGGGTTTTTTTGGTCAGTGTTAATACGGAAGCTACTGCCTATATGATTACTTATGGTCTCAGCGCAGCTGCAAGGTTGGTGTAAAACTTTTTACTCTTAAGCACACAGTAATATCTAGTATATATATATATACATAGGTGGTGTAGTAAGATAGCATAATACTGATTCTTGAATCGTAATAGAAGTTATTGTCACCTTACTTATTAAGATGTAATTTTTTTTTTCTTTTTCTCTTTTTTTTTTTTTTTTTTTTTTTTTTTGGTTTTTCCGTTTTTGGGGTGGTGTAGGTTGTGGGGTTTGTAGAATAATTGCACTTTTAGAGTTGCGTGTAGTACGAAAGTACTTTTATTTTAGGTCTTTTAAAAAATAATTTTGTTACTCTCACTTTAACGAGGTGACAACGATTTTATTGATCATTAATATTCAGGTTTGTGTGTTGCTCTTTTATTATTAATATTTATTTTTTTTTTGCAATTTTGTTTTTTTAAAGTCTGTATTAGCTTTCAATATATAGTAATTCAAACTTGTCATGGCAGCACAAGAGTGTCAAATGAAATAGGAGCGGGCAATTCTAACCGAGCCAAGCATGCGATGGCGGTCTCTCTCAAGCTCTGCATCCTTCTCTCTCTCACCGTTGCTTCGGCTCTAGGATTCGGACATAATATATGGGCTAGTTTCTTCAGTGACAGCTCAGTAATAAAAAGAAAATTTGCTTCAATGACACCCTTTCTTGTAGTCTCCATACTATTTGATTCTTTCCAAAGTGTTCTATCAGGTTGAAATGTCCCCAAATTATATATTGCTTCCACTTCTTTTCTTTTTTCCTCTTTTTTTTTTGGTTTGTTTTCCCTTTTAATTTGATGATTTCATTCTTTGAATTGAAGGGGTGGCCAGAGGATGCGGTTGGCAACATTTAGCAGTGTACGTTAACTTGGGAACGTACTATTTCATTGGCATGCCAATTGCAGGGCTCCTCGGATTTAAGTTCAAGCTACATTCTAAGGTTAGACTTACATTCCGTTTGTTTCTATGTAAAATGTTTTCCAGAAAATGCAATAATGTACAAATTATAAGGTGAGAGCATTTTCCGGAAAATGTTTTACTTCAAAACAAACGGAGCACATTCTGTTTGTTTTTATGTAAAATGTTTTCCGGAAAATGCAATAATGTACTAATTATAAGGTGAAAGCATTTTCCGGAAAATGTTTTACATCAAAACAAACAAACGGAGCTAATATATTGTACGGAGTAATTTGTTCTTCACGTATGGACACACAATATATATATATATATGTATATATATATATGGACGGAGCGTTAGATATTGTAATTTGTTCTTCACGTATGAACACACAGTATATATATATATATATATGGTCTGACTGTTAAATGAACAGGGTTGAGTGAACATGTTTTTTAGCCTAAAAGAACCCACACTGTTTTTTAGCCTAAAAGAATCCGCACGAGAGCGGACTCGCGCGGATTAATTCTTTTAGGCTAAAAAACATGTTCACTGGATATGTTCATTCAATCCTAGTTACTTAAGAGACACACATATATATATATATATATATATTCATACATATGTATGTGCGGGTGTCGCATGTGTCTGTTGTGTGCATACATGTTTAATTGACTGCACAAAATGCACATAGAATGTGAGATATATGGTCGCATTGTTGCATTAGAGAAAGCTCTAATATGAACCCATAGAAGCATGGAAATTAATTCAAACAGAAATAAATAATGGGAATGGGAAAATTTGATCAAGAAACAATGACAAAAAAAATGGAATCAATTAACTTGACTCACTCAGAAATGGGGTTACATCCAACGGCAAAGAACATATCTCTTACTAAAAGCAATGATGGAGATTACGCGAGGGAATAAATCATACAAACTACGGGGTGCAAGCTGGATGAAAAAATGCCGATTTCGGTAGAAACAAACCTGAAAAATTCTAAATTTGGAACTATAAAATTAGTTCTGAATTCCGACATTTAGAAATTTGAAAAGTCCTCAAAAAGTATTGGAATTGTGGTGTTGGAAATTCCAAAAATTCTGATTTTCTAATCAAATATTTTTTGAATTTTCAATAATTAATAAGTACCTCTATATTTTAGTTCAATACAAAGTATATATAAATTATACATACATACACGAAAGGGTTTATGTAATTATTTTTAACACAAATTCGAAAAAGTTGAATTTTTTTTTTTTGAAAATTAATGAAAAACTGAAAATACCAAAAATTTTGAAAAAACACTGAAAATTTTTGTTTTAGTTGTTTTATGAAAAAAAAATATTTTAATTTCTGAATTTTTTGAAACAGAATGGAGTTTTGAAATAGGAATAGGAATGACTTTTTATATTCTAAAAATTTTAAAATATTTTTCGAAGACCTCAATTCCGATCCATTTGAAAATCACCCCTAACACCCATCCAAAATCCCAGAGAAAGAATAATAATAATAATAAATCATACTCTAAATTTCTAAGATTAGTACCTCACCAAAAAAAAAAATTAATAATAATAATAATAATAATAATAATAATAATTAATAAAGCGCGCACTCATACAACATCTTTCTTTGTCAACATTTTTTAGGTGGATACAATTTCCAAAGTCTCAACAAAAAGCAAAGATTCTCTTTGAAAACTCTCACGGAGTAGAACTTGCTACTTGCTGGGAGAAGAGAACCTAAGACTTGATTACAAATTAATTTTGACACACAAATTCCTACTATTGAACTTTGTTTCTATACCTTTCAGCCTACCTAATTCCTTGTAAGCAAGGAATGGGAAATGCACTCACAAGGGGAAAATCAATAAATAAAAATTGTAGTAAAAAAATTCCAATAAGTAGCAATTTGAGTCAAAAGCTAGTTTCTAGTAGTTGTTTTATTCTTCTATGAGTAAAGATTTGGGCATAAATACTCCACAAACAAATTACACTAAAAGCAACTCCAACAATGATGCTCTTTTCAGCTAGCCACTTTAATCAAAAATTATTTTAGCTATTCATTGTGCGACCTTCAATTCTAATAGTGCTCTTCAATTTACTTAATCATCTTATTTTATTATATTGTACATATGTTGGGATTTGTGTCAATTCATATTGTAAAAATATTCAAAGGCTAAGATTTAGAGAAAGAAGATAGAGAGTTATTTTTGTTAGATAAATCGAGCTAGTCAAAAAGATCGAAGTTAAAATAGCTAATCATGTAGATAGTCTGCTGAAGCTCAAAATCTTCCTTCTGACTAGCTATTTTGATTGAAATTAAAATAGCTAATCTCTTGGAGATGCTCTAACACCAGTGGGAGACTGTCATGTGGCAGAGTTGTCTGTCACACATGGGACAAAAGTATATCAACTCTGCCACATGGCAATCTCTCATTGATGTTATTGTAATTTGTTTGTGAAGTGTTTTGTACCCAAATCTTTAATTTACTCTTCTTATATTTGATTTATGGGTTTTGTTAACATGTGCCATTGGGGTATATATTAAGGTTCCTGACGTAGAAATAAACAAGGGAGACAGACACTGAACCACACTCCGGACACTGATACCCACACTGCATCCTTTGTTTATTTCCATATTTAAAATCTTAACATCTGCACTAAGGGCACATATTAACAAAACCCTTGATTTATTTACTTTCTCTTTTTCATGCTTCATTAATTTTAATATTTCTCAGGGATTGTGGATAGGCATGATATGCGGTATCTTCTGCCAGGTTGGCACCATGTTATTGCTTACATTGCGCTGTAAATGGACAAGGGTGGAGCTGTTGGAAAACAATACTTAAGCAAATGTTTGTTGCATGCATCGAGCAATTGAAAACATAATTAAAGTATATACTTTGTTGAATTTATGTCAATGATTTCATGTGTGATTGTTGGCATCATCAGCTTGAGGTTAGTGGCCAAGTATCTGAAATCTTTTTTTCATGTAAAATATACTCCGTTTTGTCCTTTTTTTTAGTCCTATATTCTATTTTGAGATGTCCCAAAATTAGTGTCTACTTTCATAAATTGGCATACAATTTTTACTTGTTTTCCAAAACTACCCTTATTTGAAATCTACATCAAGACAAGACTAAAAAAGTTTTTGCAATGATTAGGGGTAATTGTAGAAAATAAGTGTAGATTCTTTTTGTCCCCTTAATAAGTTGAGTTCCCAAAAATAAACTCAAAAAAAGGGGAGGGAAGGAGTATATAACATGATAATGAAAACAGTATACAAAAATTCACATATACTATACACAAACGCAACCAAACACATAAGAATATCAAGCATGTTTACCCATTGGGGTTGCTTTGATCATCCAATCATTAACTGATATGTCGCAAGAGTACTTAGGAATAACAAATCCATGAGAATTTATATCGTAAACATAAAAAGGAATAAATAAATAAATAAATAAAGATTTGATCCGTTATATAAACCAACAACTATTGTTTCTTGGTTTTTAAAAGTGTGCTGCATAGATTAAAAAGAGAGAATGATCTGGTAAATTGTCTAAAATAACCTAATCATTATAGAGGTTTTAAAACGTGACAAAACTTAACCCTTAGAGCATCTCCAGCAGACTAGTTATTTTAACTTTTCAGTCAAAATAACTAGTCAGAGGGGAATTTATGAGCTCCAGCAGGCTAGCTACACGACTAGCCATTTTAACATTACTCTTTATCACTAGCTAGATTTATCTAACCACATAAGGCTCTCTATATTCTCTCTCCAAATCTTAACCCTTGGATTTTCTTTCAATATAAACTGCCACAACTCTCACCATGCAAAATCTAGTTAAATATGATGTTTAGATAAAATGAAGAGCATTGTTGAAATTGAAAGTTAAATAATGAATAGTTAAAATAGTTTCTAGCCACAATAGCTAGCTAAAACTAATGCTACTGCTGGAGTTGCTCTTAGATTCTTCAAAGATAGAATCTTAGCATGTTGCAATAGTCACATACAGGGCCGCCTGGGCGCCGGGAAAGCGGCCGCTTTGGGCCCAGAGATATTGAGCTAATTTAAGTGTCCCATTTTTTATATTAACTTTGGATTTCTATATTGGGCCCTTATAAAAAATTAACTATAACCTAGCCTAATAAAAGCCACAATCCAAACTAAAATGACCCAAAATCTTCACATATAAAACTACAGAACTAAGCCCAATTAAACCCTCTAGAATAAGACTATATTTTTTTTTGCGAGAGAGAATAAGACTATAATTTATTTGAATTTATTTTACTATTAAAAAAAAAGACTAATTGATTAACTCATAATGTGATACACTTTTAAAATAAAAATAAAAAAAAATCAGTGTATCAAAAAAATGTAAAAAAAATTAGATTTTTCTCAATTCCCCAAACTCCTTTTAGTTTTAGCCCAAACAAACCCTCCAGTTGTAAGTTGTTTTCAATTTATAGCTTAGCTGCAAATTATTGGTTGTTCAAATAAGTATTTAATTATATTGCAAGTTATTAGAAAACTATTATATACGCATAATTATGTATATGTAGACTCCAAAAAAAAAATCATCGGGACCGCCGCCCCCGAACACACGTATAGCCCCGGGCCCCATTTTAAAAATTCACTTTGAACCCCCTAAAGCTCAGGGCCGGCCCTGGGACTCACATAGCGAATAGATTGTTTCTATGAATCACTCACCTAGAAAATTCCTCTCAATTGGAGTGTTCTCAGAGCTCTCTCTTGAGTCCTCAAAAAATTGTGTTAACATATGGACGTAGGTGATAGAGTCCCAAAAGGCTTTCATATCAATATCTCCCGTGGGTTATCTCATGAGACAAATCACATCTTGAAGATTTGGATTGGTTTGTGCCGTTTTTGGGTGTATTGGGTATTTTATCTCAAAAAATCACCGAATTAGGCATCAAGAAACACAAAACATGGCACCCGAACAACACTTAGGCTGAGTGCCATATTGACACATAGTCCACTTTTGTGTTTTCTCGCTTATGTCGCCTGCTTCGTTCTCCATCGTCGGACATCCGTTTTCGGCGTATGATATACCTTTGAAAATGTGTACATGTTTATTTTTGCAATGATTTTGGCTTCACTCAAAAAGGATTTTTGGTTTGTGAGTTGTGGTGAAAAAAATGTGCAATTAGGTCCAAAAAAGGAGTGAACCAGTTATGCAATTTAAAGTGATTTTGACACGAAAACTTTTCAGAGAGGTTTTCGGGCAACGTTACAGCTTGGAATGTTGCTTTAAGCTATTTTTAGGAACTATTGTAAAGGGAGCTCTCAAGATTCCACTTCGAGGTCCGAATTTGGCTCAGTAAAGGGCATTTGCCTATTTCACTTAAAAATATCATCCTAACTTTGGTTTTTATTTCTAAATTGAATGTCTAATGTACTTAAGTCTTCATAACGGTTGTTCTAATGTCTCTAAGTTGTCATAGTGCTTCACGGAGTGTGCTTTTGCTTCATATAACTGACGGGCCCACAATTCACGAATTCAGTCATCGGGGCTATTCTTGAGGAGGGTCCCTCCATCGCACAAATGAACCAAACTAGAGTGTCTACATGTGGTGATTCATAGTGCGGTTAACTCATTGTCTATTCTGACTCACTATCTTGCAGTTTAAATTTTCCCAATATGCAGCAGACATACCTTGAGGCTTCGCTTCATCACCATCAACTGGATCGTATACATCATTACAAAAAAATGATGTCCTCCATTTTTGGTTTCCAAATTCCATAATTTAAAGTCATGAATTTAATCATAGAATTTGATTACTCCTCTATTCATTCACACAAGACAAAAAAAAAATTAAAAAAAAAAAATTCAACACAACCTAAGCTCTGATACCACTTTATTAGGGTAATACCAAAATCTCAACCTTTAGGAGTGACACTTTCAAATCCTATCAAGTGTAAATAAATAAAACAACTAATATCCTGTCACACCCCTGAGCAGCAAAAATAGAGAAAAATAAATTTTCTTTTTGGGTCCCTAGGGAATGACAAGTGAAAGTCACTAATTATCCACACCACGCAATACTAGTCCAACTAAAAAAACAGGAATAGTAATAACATCAACAAAAATATACGACAGTTTTCTAACTATTACAACTCATCAGAGTATGGTCCACATGATCACAACAGATCTGGAGAGAACATATGCCTAAGTACCCGTTAACTAACAAAGTTCAACAGTAATACAAAGCTTAAACATAAACTAGATAACTATCTTCAGATCTTCAGCTGGCGTAAGGGTAGTTGTCAGCATAGTAGCCTTCTCCGGTATAACCGGCATTAGTGGGGCCATCTTTTACGTATTCCCCTTTAGGGTAGTAGCCATCGTTGTAAGCTCCATTATCTGCATTACAAGGGACAGGGTAATCTGGACAGGGAATGTCCAGGCAATAACGGCCGTCAACTTACTGAGAGCTAAGTGAATGGAAACTCACAGAGTATCAATGATATAACGTATAACAAGTTATTGAAGTATCTAAAATACAGTTCTACTAAATAATATCTCTTCTGTATTCCAACGCAACTCAACCCTTATCGTCTGATTATCCAAGACCGAATCCAACCTACTATGACTAGAAAGAACAGACTCAATCGTTTCACAGATATAGACATGCCATCATTTTGTCCATTGCTCGTTAAGGATATAAACCATCCACCGCATTTATGGACACCACGTCAGTCCATACCCCGCTCGTTAAGGATATAAACCATCCACCGCATGTCAGGGATACAACACTTTGAATAACAACACATCAAATCTATTGCCACGACTCTTCATATTATACCAGTGATCCTCATCCACCGCTCGTTAAGGATATAAACCATCCACCACTCGTTAAGGATATAACATGGATCATCTGGCTACCTTAGGACTACATGGTCCTGCCCACTGCTCGTTAAGGATATAACCCATCCACCGCATGTGAAAGCATATCATGACCAAGCGTCCGCCCACGTACCACTCTTGAAACTTATCAAACATACTTAAACTCAGTACTACTATCGATACATAACAAATCTTATGTGGCCTGACTACTCTGATAGAAATGAACGGATATCGAACTCATACATGAACCACAATCGTCTAACGTCATTATGTTAATCCATTATTCTTAATCATACTTATCTGTGTTGTCACATTCTCCCTGACTAACCCATAATTGCATACTAGAAGTCCAAATTGTGAATCGAGTATTCGAACCTCATATAAAATAAACTAAGGGAACAATCCATAATCTGTAAAGTTCGATCGATTAAAACCATTTCGATCGATTGAGGAACACTAAAGTTCGAGCAATCGAAGTCACTTCGATCGATTGAACCTTCGATCGATTGAACTCTGTTGAATCGCTCGAGAGTCGTCATCTCTAGCAGATTCTGAACAACATATAAATAAACGTCTTAGGGATGCGTTTAATACGTCTAATCACACAAAAAACTTGTAAAACATTATAATAACGAGACCAAGTGGGTAAAAACTCACTTAGGGTGCGTTTGGCAAAGCTTTGAGCTTAGAAGCTTCAATGGCCTCCCATGGCTTCTCCTTCCTCTCTCTGCTCCTCTTTTCGTCTCTGTCTCTCATTCTCTTTCTCTTCTTCTTCTGGTTCTTCTTCTTCTCTGCTTCTCTTTCTCTTCTGAGTGCACATAATATATATAGATGTATGTGTATATATGTGTATGAGTATATATATATACATCAAAACATATACTCACAATTCTCCCAACTCACAAGGGTTCAGCAAAACCTAATACATACACGAAATTAGTGTATATATAGGGGAAAAAGGGGTGCATGTGGTTGTTTTTGCGTGAACCTGGAATTCTGATGATTATAAGTTTGATCGATCGAATGAAGTTCGATCGCTCGAAAGCAGATCGGTCAGGTTAGATCGATTAAAAATAGTTTGAACGATCGATTAAATTCAGGTCGGTAGGGTTTCGATCGCTCAAATGATTCGATCGCTTGAATTCTGGAAATTCTCGATCACTCGAAAGAGCCTCGATCGATCGAAGATAAAATTTCACATATGATCAAGGGAAGTATATAAAATCTCTCTGCATAAATAATTATTGAAAATACAGGGTATTACATCATCCACCACTCATTAAAGATTTCGTCCTCGAAATCAAAACATACAAGGTCTAAAACAAAAACGGAAACTTCTCTTGCATCTCTGACTCTAGTTCCCACGAAGCTTCTCCTTCATCATGATGCTTCCAGTGAATCTTGGCTAACGGAATCTCCTTGTTCCTGAGCTTCTTGACCCCACGGTCTAAAATACGAACCGGTCCTTCGTTGAATGTAACATTGTCATTGACTTCAATATCTTCGAAGTTGATCTCATGCGCTGGGTTGTGAGCACGCTTCCTTAGCATACTGATGTAGAAAATGTTGTGCACTCCTGACATCTTCGGTGGCAATGCAAGGGGATACGCAACCTTCCCAACATGCTCTAAAATCTCGAATGGTCCAATGAATCGTGGTGATAACTTGCCTCTCTTCTGACCAAATCTGACAATGCCTCGAACAGGCGAAACCTTGACTAGAACGTGATCTACAACTGTAAACTCTAAATCTTTAGGACTACATGGTCCTGCCCACTGCTCATTAAGGATATAACCCATACATTACATGTGAAAGCATGTCATGACCAAGCGTCCGTCCACGTACCACTCTTGAATCTTATCAAACCTACTTAAACTCAGTACTACTATCGATACATGACAAATCCTACGTGGCCTGACCACTCTGATTGAAATGAACGGATATCAAACTCATACATAAACCACAATCGTCTAACGTCATTATGTTAATCCATTATTCTTAATCATACTTATCTATGTTGTCACATTCTCCCTGACTAACCATAATCGCATAATAGATGTCCAAATTGTGAATCGAGTATTCGAACCTCATACAAATAAACTAAGGGAACAATCCATAATCTGTAAAGTTCGATCGATTGAAACCATTTCGATTGATTGAGGAAAACTAAAGTTCGAGTAATCGAAGTCACTTCGATCGATTGAACCTTCGATCGATTGAACTCTGTTGAATTGCTCGAGAGTCGTCTTCTCCAGCAGATTCTGAACAGCATATAAAAAAACGTCTTAGGGACGCGTTTAATACATCTAATCACACCAAAAACTTGTAAAACATTATAATAAAGAGACCAAGAGAGTAAAAACTCACTAAAGCTTTGAGCTTAGAAGCTTCAATGGCCTCCAATGGCTTCTCTTCCTCTCTCTGCTCCTCTCTTCATCTATGTCTCTCCTTCTCTTTTTCTTCTTCTTCTCTGCTTCTCTTTCTCTTTTAAGTGTATATAATATATAGATGTATGTATATATATGTATGAGTATATATATATATATATATCAAAACACACACTCACAATTCTCTCAACTCACAAGGGTTCAGCAAAACCCAATACACACGCAAAACTATTGTATATATAGGGGAAAAAAAGGGTACAGGTGGTTGTTTCTGCGTGAAACCTAGAATTCTGATGATTACAAGTTTGATCGCTCGAAAGCAAATTGGTTATGTTAGATCGATTGAAAATTATTTGATCGATTGAAGTGGGGGCCACGTATTAAATTCAGGTCGGTAGGGTTTCGATCGCTCGAGAATGATTCGATTGCTTGAACTATGGAAATTCTCGATCGCTCGAAAGAGCCTCAATCAATCGAAGATGAAATTTCACATGTGATCAAGGGAAGTATATAAAATCTCTCTGTATAAATAATTATTGAAAATACAGGATATTATATATCCAATAAAATAAAATGTTCGCTCCACCACAATCAATCACATACACAATATAATATGATATCCCAAAAAAGTAATGCAATAATAAAGACACAAAATTTACGTGACAAAACCCTCCATTGAGTAAGGGGGGGGGGGGGGGGGGGGGGGACTACGTCAATAAGGAATTCAATATTTTCTTCTCAAGCTTTTGCCCAAAACTTGAGGTATCCAATCAAATGAGAGTGAGTATAAGATTACCTCCTAGAGTTCACAAACCAAAGGAACACAAGTAAAGACCTTATTCAAAATCCCAAGATTTTGGTACCAAACAACGCCTTTAATACTTTATCCTTAAGGCGTCACTGTTGTTGTCGCGCTGCTCAC
Source organism: Hydrangea macrophylla (assembly GCA_033977485.1). Classification (NCBI taxonomy): domain Eukaryota; kingdom Viridiplantae; phylum Streptophyta; class Magnoliopsida; order Cornales; family Hydrangeaceae; genus Hydrangea; species Hydrangea macrophylla. Next base: position 42,067,193 of record CM066990.1, read on the forward strand.
ACTCACACAAACCCTCACTCCATGTTTCTTAATTTTTTAATTTTTTTTATACTTACTTGGATTATGACAGGACATCTACACTCACACCCATACCACGCGTGTGCGCACACACACACACATACACACACATACACTCCCATCCCACCTCAACGCAACCCCAAAGGCCCCACAATAACCCACAACAAAACCCAACAAGGGTCGCTCATTGCAACTGACAAACGATATTTGGGTTTGCAAAAGAATCCTCCAAAATGGAGTCGAACCCTCAAACTTTCTACTGGAGAAAGAGAGGTCATACCAATTGAACTAGGCCCGCTTGTACATTGCATTAAAAATCAAAAGGCTATTATGCCTTGATTCACTTCTAATGCTAGCTAGGTCATTAATGGGCTTGGACCACTTCCTAACTAATGGAGACTTAACTAGATAACTCCAAAAGTAGCCCACAAAAATAAATTGTAATCTCATGTGGTATGGAGCACCACTACCCCTACACCAACAATCAATATCAATCGTGGGATAAAAAAAATACATAAAATTTAAACTAAGAGGTAGTAACATACTTTCTTTCTTTTTTTTTTTTTTTTTACATGGATCTAACAAAAATATACTTCTTCTGCAGGATTGGCAGGCATAGATGAGCATATCTCGAAAAAAAATTCACGAAATCTTTTATATATATAAAAAAAAACCCAGAAAAGAGAAAGTCGGGAGAGGAAGAGTTATACGAGGAAGCTCTTGTTAACGAGGCAATGTCTAAACGTAGACGACACGGGTAAAAAGAACACCAGATCGTCATGAGAAAGTTATGGCCGTGAAATTCAAAAAGATAAATGCTCAAATTGAGGTTTCAAATTACTTGTTTTTGGACAATTTTAAGTCTATTGCATAGATCTCAATAACAATATGGGTAAATATAACCTAGACCCCTGAGGTTTGCTCTAATCACACTTAGACCCCTGCACGTTTCTATAATATCACCTACTCCCCCTGAGGTTTGAAGCGTGTATCACCTAGACCCATTCCATCAATTCACTGTTAAAAAAATGACGGATTGACATCAATAAATACAAAAAATACCCCTAAAATTTGGTCATTGTGTCTTTTAGTTCATGTAGTTTCAATTGGGTCAATTTGGGCTCTGAAATTTTAAATTGAAGTAATTTGATCCAAAATTTTAATTTATTGAGAAAAATTGACAGAATTTACTCACATACTATGCATTGTCATACTTTTTAAGGGCAAAAATGGAACATCACCAATCTCTCAACCCGCTTATTAGCTAATTGTGCATAACAGTGGGTAAATTATGTCAATTTCTCATAGAATGGCACATTTGGATCAAATTACTACCAAATTAACCCAATTGAAACTGCATGAATTAAAATGATACAAGGACCAAACTTTCAAGAGTGTGTTTTGTATTTATTTATGTCAGTTTGTCACTTTTTTAACAGTGAGTTGACGGTGGGGGTCTAAGTGATACACGCATCAAATCTCAGAGGATGTAGGTGATATTATTAAAATGTGAGGGGATCTAAGTTTGATTAGAATAAGCCTCAGAAGATCTAAGTGATATTTACCCTAAAATATATATATAAAATAAAAAAAAAATCAATCAAAAATCCAAAAAGGATAAAGTTATGACATTTTAAAGTAAGAAACCAAATGGATTAATAGAAAGACACATAAAATTCCAGGACCACCATTACCAACCTTTTATTTATTTATTTATTATTATTATTATTATTATTATTATTATTATTATTTTATTTCCTTGAGAAGTTCATTCATACGTGGATCTTGTTTTAAAGGTCTCACTTTCATGATTCCAAAAATATAAATTTTGTGAAAAATAGGTTTGAAAATTGAAAGTTATGGAATTTCAAAATTTAAAATAAAACTAATGATGATTGTCAATGATGTGCCGCAACTAAGTTTCTCCGAATTTTCATGTTTCACGTGTTTTCAGTATGGGCAATTTTGTCAGTTATTTAAACAAACTTAAAATGAGGACAACATCCGGTACGTATTCAAATGTAAAGGACATTTTGGGTTTCTAAAAGGCCTAATTGCACTTTACCCTCTCGTACTATACACGTGTTTTTCAATTGGATACATGAATTTTTTTTTTTTGCAACTGGCCCCTTGAACTTTCAGCCCCTTTTCAATCCCATCCAATCGATGACGCCGTTAATTCAAAACTAACAGAACTGCCCAAATATATATATATATATATATATATTTGCAATTGGCCTCTTGAACTTTCATCCCCTTTCTAATCAGATCTATTCGCTAACGGCGTGAGATTTTATTGGGTGGAATTGCCCACGTGTCCTTCCCACAAATTTTGACCATTTTTTATAAACACCTTTACAACTTTTCGATTTCAAAAGGAGAGAAAACCCCCTCACTGGAATCTCATTTTTTGATTTTATGTATCAAAACAGATAATTTTATATGTCAAAACAAATAAGGCCTTGTATATTTTTTTTGTGAAATTTCGAAACCCATCTCGTTGATCTTGAACAAATATTTGAAATAAAAAAATCATCCCAAAAGGCAAAAGGTAAGAAAATTAGGATTGTTTAGCTCAATATTATCTGTCTATGAACAGATTAAAGCATCTACAAATAAAATGAAAAAAAAGAGAGATTCTGATTTAGCCATTTTTGGGGGAAGGACACTTGGGCAATTCCGTCTAACAAAATCTCACGCCGTTAGTGAATAGATTTGATTGGAAAGGGGATGAAAGTTCAAGAGGTCAATTGCAAAAAAAAAAAAAAAAAACACTTTTGGCAATTCTGTTAGTTTTAAACTAATAGTGTCATCGATTGGATGAGATTGAAAAGGGGCTAAAAGTTTAAGGGGCCAATCGCAAAAAAAAAATTTAAAAATTCATGCACCCAATTAAAAACACTTGTATAGTATGAGGGGTAAAGTGCAATTCGGCCTTCTAAAAAAATGTGTAGGACTTCGAGCTTGCACAACTAAAATCTGGGAGATTATTCACCCAAATTTCAGTTTAAAAAAGGACAAGTCTTCAATCCATTTCCTTAGGAACTGTGCATCCTGTTCCTCTCACATAATGTTCCTCTTGTGAGAGGAATAGGACGCACAAGAATTGTACTAAAATATTTTCCTTTAAAAAATAAGTTACAAGTTTTTCAGTTTAAAAATGTGAAGGACTTTGGTCGATGTATGTAACGCCCCAAAATCCACGACATGTGGACGGGCCAAAGAGTCAAAGAAAGAGGTTAAGGGGAAGAAGAGGTCCTACGTAAACCAACCAAATAGTGCGGAAGCTACAAAAGAATCCTAATGGATTCCAAAGAAAAGTCAAAGGTCAACCCGCTGAGACCAAACGAGTCAAGTAGGGTCGACCCACAGTACTCTGGTTTTCAAAGAAGTTTTTTATAAGAATAGAAATAAGAAGTGTCAAGAGTGGAAGAAAAGAAGAAGTTTAATTGAAGGTTTTAATGAAATCAAGGTTTGAGAATTTACGACCGAACGGTCCCTTACAAATTAAAAGTAATATATTCCCCACAACGTACAAGCCATAGGCTTAGTATAAACCAAATCCGAGTTTAAAAGTTCTCGAGTTAGGTCCAAATTTATAAGTCAGGCAGCAAGTCTTTCGACATGTCAAAATGGTTCAAAAGCACAAATAGATTATATGGGATTTGAAGATCCCGGATACATAACAATGAATATTAACAATGAGAATATTACAAGTTGTGAAAGAGTTCCAATACAAGGACTCCACTAACATTACCAAACGCATAAAGGGGCTAACATGTGCCCAAGCTAGGTCATAGCTTACAAATTAGCATAGATGGAAGGATTTAAACCCAAGTACTTGTAAGTTCCATAATTCGATTCTAACATGAACGATATCGAATTACAACTATTACAAGTTTAATAAAAGAACTATGCTAAGTAAGTCCAAAAGAATATAATTTCTCGAGGGGAGCTTTCAAAAACATGAGGCTAGGATATCCGGCTACTCGTGGGCCTTGCCCCTATCAAGACCACCTGAAAAAGAGTTTTTATAGATTCATTAAGCACGACGGCTTAGTAGAAAACATTATAGATATACAAGATGGATCCCATAACTACCAATGAGATGTGGTGCCATGTATGATGCCTAAGCCTTTCAACTAATGAGCCCTCGGGCTATGCATACGTGTTCACTCGCCTCGTTACCGGACTGTGAGCCACCCCCCACTGGGAATGTAGCATACCAACTTTCCGATAGCTAGTCGAATATAAGTTGGAGTTTGGTACGTTCTTAGGTACGTCCACCCTGTCCTCACACACAACCCACATCCGGATTTTTCACATCTTTTTATCCCCATTTTGGGACTTCTCATATCAAATCATGCTATGCTATGAGGTGTGCCCACTTGGCAACAATGCACGTGAATTCTACGATTCTAATGCATGTATCAAATTTCAAGAATGATATCAATAAATTTCATCATTTATTAGCAACATTAAGACTTTGACAATAATCAAAGTAAGCATGAGTTCTACCATTTAGAGGATTAATAATAACGCACACGCATGCTTTCAACTTAGCAACAAGACTTAATTTATATGAACATTTTAGTTATTAATTAGCAACTAAGTAAATAAGCACATAATCTCATTTAAGCATCTATGCAACTAATTAACAACTAGACATGCAAGTCACATAAACTAGACATGCAAGTCACATGAACATGCGCATTTGGAAAGAATTATAATTTACTCCGCAAAACCTCTATTTCTAGCAATTAATCACATGTCAAAGTTAGATATAGAATACCATTTGTATATAAATAATGTAATCTACCTTCTCATTGAGAATACAAGTATAAGCAAAGAGAATCCAAGAGAGATTGAGAAAGCCCAAGTAGTAGATCTTCAAGAACAAGAAAATAGAAAGTTCATCCTCTCTCCTTATGCCATAATTTGAGCTAGAGAACACAAATGGAGAAAATAAGAACACCAATGGGAAGCTCTAGTAGAGAGGGTCACTTTTGATACTAATAGTTTGCTCCCAACAATGAGTTATGGAGGCTCAAAATTAGGGTTTAAGGTTGAAGTAAATATGAGGTTTTTACTCTTCCAAACATGAGGGTGATAGAGATAGAGATAGAGATAGAAATAGGAGAAGAATAATGAAAAGAAAATGAGGGGGAGAGATATATAAGGGAGGGAGAAGGAGAGGGGGAAGCTTCCTAGGAGACTTTAGTTGTTGGGGGTGGTTTGTGAGTGGTTTGGGGAGGTGACTTGTGGGCCCCCTCTTGTCTCCCTTACACACACACATACAAATATGTAACATATATATACACACCCATGTGCCAAAACAATTACCAAAGTGGTACTACAAGACCAAAGGTTAGGCATTAAAATGTATAAGTCCACAATGGGTCCATACATTGACCACTAAAATTACCACAATACCCTTAAAAAAAATTCAAAACATTACAATGTACTTGTAAGTTTTTCATAAGTGATGGCTATACCTTAGTCTAGGACCATCATTTTTAAGGGCAATCTCAAGGATTGCTTGATCTCAGTCTGCCTTTACGATTACGGGAGAGATCTATTTGTTTGAATTTGTAATAGTGATACACCTACATCTCTAATCACATCTCTAATTATATCTTTGTTTTAAATGTATGTATATTGTATTGTGTAAGTAGTGCACAGAAAAGTGTGAAAAAATCAAACAGCACGGAGTACATGCATTTAAAGCATAAGATGTGATTGAAAGTGTGATTGGAGATGTGAATGTATCATTATTATTGAATTTGTGCATTTTGTCGTGTGTCATGATATTACTGGCCATATAATTTTCCTCATACCAACTACTCTTACTAGGGGTTGGTTTTTGGATGGGTTGTATCATGTATGGGAATTGAGGTCTTCAAAAAATATTTTAAAAATTTTGGAATTGAAAAACTCATTTCTAATCCTATTCCGAATTAGAGTTTCAAAATTCAACTTCCTTTACAAAAATAAAAACTTTGGAACTACATAAATTGTTTCAAAATACAGATTTTTTTTTCTTAAAAAAATTTGGAATTTTCAGAACTTAATTAATTTTTTTTTTTTTTTGATGTTTTGGGAATTTCTGGAATTTTAGTTGAATGTAACGTAAAATCATGTCTGTCATTAACAATTCAAAATATTTTGGAATATTTGGGTCGGAAGTTATTAGAACATTTCAAAAATTCTGAATTGAAAATCATAATCTTTTGAAATTTCCAACACCATTGCAATTTCAATTTGATTTTTTTTATTTATTTATTTTTCGGATTTTCTAGATTTTAGAACATCAAAATTCGTATCTAAATTTGCAGTTCCAAAATTAGAATTTTCAAATTTGTTTAGGTTGAAACCGAAATTTTCGTTACAGCTTGGACCCCTAACTTTTACGAAGGTATTTACCATTGAAAACCAGAAGGTAAAAGTAGAATTTTCTTTTGTTATTGAGGAGAAATTTACTCCATTTTTTTTTAATTCTCTCATTCCAAGCATAGCTTCAGAAGCAAAAAATCACTTACTCAGTTTTTGAACAAAGAGTGGACCACGTTCAATTCAACTCTTAATTTTTTTATCTGCTTTTTTTGAGTACCCAAGCTAGATTATTAATTAATTTGAAAATAAGCAATTTCAAATTCGCATTTACCAATTACTTGAACATATAGAACTCTAGGGACGGTATTAAGTGGTAAGACCCAAGCATTAATACATAAGAGGTTTATGTTTGAATGCTCTCCTTTATATTTTAGAATAGTGGGAGCTAACTTATGGCCCACACTCACCAAATAAAAAAGAAAAACCAATTTCCAAAGTGCTAGGTGAAGGCATGATGTTATGTGTGAGGAGTGAGGATCCGCAAGAAGCAATGGTAGGATCAAACAATAATTTATCTCACTAGTAAAAAATTACAAAATAAAAACAAAACAAAAAAAAAAAAAAATCATGCGGCCGAGTCCGAGGATCCTGACCTGACCCTCATGTTCCAATGTTTACCATTGGTTGGATTGGTCTATTGGATTGGTTGCGTTAAAACGAGGCATAGCTTAATGATTAATCCCACCACTTTGACCAAATTTAATACTACAGCTAGCTATTTAACTCATCCCCAGGTTGAGTCTAACAGTGTCTATGGCCACGTGGTCCAATGAAAATCCAACTTTCAGTCACAGTGAAGCATATTGAATGGCTGCTCAATTAAATATGCCTTAATCCACCGTGTCCTGTCTTGTCGCTGCAACCTCAGTCCAGCCCCTATCTCTCTATCTCTCTCTCTCTCTCTCTCACGTTTCTCTCTCTAAAACCAGAAAGGGGGGCAATAAATAGAACAATGGCGGCAGCTTCAGCAGCACCGCTAGCTGTGAACGGAGTGAAAATGGCGACAACTTCACAAGCCTATCTAGAGGGAAGTAGAGTCAAAGAAACAAAGGGTTTGATATCAGACCTCTGCCGTCAATTCTACAACCTCGGATGGGTCTCTGGGACAGGTGGCAGCATCACAATCAAGGTCCACGATGATTCAATCCCCAAACCCCAGCAGCTCATCGTCATGTCCCCTTCCGGTACACCTAAAATCATATGTATTATGTATATATGTGTATATATATTCACACTTATTTTCATATATGTGTGTTGATCTCTTGTGGGTATTGTTTGTTGATGCTCAATTTGATTGTTGTATGTTATGTTATGTATGTACCTACAGCTAAATACATATATACTCATGTGAATATATATATATATATATATATACTTATTTTCTGATATGGGTGTTGTTGATCCGTTGTGGGTATTGTTTGTTGATGCTCAATTTGATTGTGGTATATATGTTTGGTAGGAGTACAAAAAGAAAGAATGGTTTCAGAAGATATGTATGTACTTTCTCCAAGTGGGTCAATATTGTGTGCGCCATTGTTGAAGTCTTACCCTTATAAGCCTCCCAAATGTTCTGATTGTGCCCCCCTCTTCTTGAAGGTATAATTAATTGATTCTAAAAAAGTTCATGTTATAAGTCATTGATTCGTGTTTTGTTTGATCTTTTTGTTTTGTCCAAATGGGTTGTCATGTTATTCCCAATGTATTTCTAATCTTTGATCAAGTAACTATAATATTTGGTGTGTTCTACTTTTCCAGGCATATGAGATGCGTAATGCTGGAGCTGTAATCCACAGCCATGGAATCGAATCGTGTCTTGTGACAATGATCAATCCACGATCGAAAGAATTTCGGGTAAAGATCTGTACATTGGTTCTTATATTTGGAGAATTTGAAGTTTCAAACTTTCCCTAGTTTATATATTTCTTATGCTATATACTCATGGTTTTGACCTTTTTACCCCCTTTGTTTGCTTAAAAGTTTTCGCTACTTACACAAAATAATATCTATTTCAAACTATTAGTGGAAGTAACAGTTGAGGATAAAAATGTCTTCTCCTCTTGTTCGGTCATTGATCTCTTGTTTTCATAGTTGCTCAATCTATGCCTAATGTACAGTATATATTTAAACTCTCTGTGTTTCTCTTTGGGACATAGTTGAACAATTCCATGGGTTTCTGTTTGGTGTTTCCTGTGGGGAATTTTGAGATCTTACTACATAGTTGTATAGGTATCTAGCTCAAGTTTAACATTCATACTTGTGTATATATATTGAGAAAAAACACAGGTTATAAGAAAGGAACTACTTTTAGGAATTGACAATGACGTGCACAAAGAAATTCAACGTTTGAGGGCTTTGTAATTAAAAAAAAAAACCAGCTGAATTTCATTATTATTTTTTAATTCCTGGTAACAATTTACTGGCGGATATTTTACATCTGAAAAATTAACTTTCTTTCCTCAGAGGAATATTTCTGAAAGAAACAGTGTTCAAGAGCTTCTTTGTTAAACATACTACACAAAACATAATGCAAGCACGTTTATGCAGACTCTGTTGGAAGGAGGTTATGACTCTGTTCTGTCGGAATTGGTAGTGAACACACTCTAGTTTTCCCAATTATAATACTCGTAGATTGTACTAATATCCTATAAAATATATCAACCTTTTTCTGTCGTCCTTGTTTCCTTTCATCATAGTTGCTGATCTTCTCTCTTTGGATCTACAGATAACTCACATGGAAATGATTAAAGGCATTCAGGGGCACGGTTATTATGATGAGCTTGTGGTCCCAATTATAGAGAACACTGCCCATGAAAGAGAACTCACAGAATCCCTTGCTGAAGCTGTATGGATTCCATAATCCTTTTAACTGTGTAGTGATTCTTATGACTTGTAACGTTTTAAGTGTGGTATATACATAATTGGCAAGATTCTTATAGTGAATTTTAAGTTTCAATATTCCGGATGTTATTCAGTGTTTCACCCTAAACAGCATCCAATAATAGACCATAATAGACCTTTATTAGCTGTGAAACATTCTAAATGGTGGATGTCGTAAATGTGTGGGAAGCATCAAAATTATTATTGCTATATTGTTAGAGACATCTGATGCGATGCTCAATGGTCAATGTAGATTGTAGTTGGCCTTTTCTTTTATTTTTTTCCTTTGTTTTCCCACCAACACAACAAAGATTAATGTGTTTACACCTTGGGTGTTTATTTTCCTTTATGATCTAGGTTCCCACATTACATGCCATGTATATAAGTATACAAACAAACACCTTTATATATGCATACAATAACATAATATAAAACTTGCAGGTAATTTTTGTTTGGGTGATGAGGATCCCCCACTACTCAATCACTCATCGGGCACAAGGTCGTCGAATAAATCCTGCACACACAACCACCTGCAAAACACATGTATCTTTTAAGTCCAGGTTACGCCGTGAGAGTCGAACACAAGATGTCCGAGCTTATGGCTCCTCATATAGCTCGCCCCTTTTTTTCCTTTAACTATTAAAGACTATTCCAAACCACCTAGGACTACGAATAAGAGACGTTTAACGTGATTTGACCCAATTGTAATCAGAAAACCAAGAAATTATCGTAATACAACTTGTATAACTTCCTAAAATGTAAATAACTATAACCGGAAACATATTCTCCTAGAACGAACTTTAAATAAGACTACATTTGATCATAGAACCAACTGTACAATATCATACACAATACGCATGCTCCATATGAAATTCTCAATTTGCTCCTTGGCATCTTACTCTACATCACATAATCTCAACATGAGTTTCAGGCTGTTGTTTATGCAAGGAGATCAACTGTAAGTATTTGTGGGTTAGTTTCCATGTATTTTTTTTCCTATGACTTGCTACCATATTCCGGAAAAGTAGTTTGTATTTGTATGTAAATGACAATTTAATGCTGTCTTACAAAACTCTCTCCACCAAGCCTTTTTTTTGTCATTAATGCTGGATAAACGAAAATATGATCTATGTTACATATATGTGCAATATTCAATTACACACACACATACACACATATATATATATATGTATATGGTCAGACTCTTAAGTGAACATCCGCGGGTTCTTTTAGGCTAAAAAACAAGTTTATTGGGTATGTTCACTCAACCCTGTTCACTTAAGAGCCTCACCGTAGCCCGCGGGTTCTTTTAGGCTAAAAAACAAGCTCACTGGGTATGTTCACTCAACCCTGTTCACTTAAGAGCCTCACCGTATATGTATATATATATATATATTTGTGTGTAAATCATTTTGGGTACTATCTCCGTGATATCAGCCTCTTTTGTGATACATGACAAGGCATTCTGTTCTCCTGTTTCTGTTCAATAATTTCCCGATCTATATGATACTTTGTTCTTAGTGTTTCTGAAAGGTGACAAGAATATGTTACATTCAGGCCTTACATGCTAGTTTTCAGTTCGGTACATTTGTGGATTCTGATTGATGACGTGACTGTGCTCAATGGATGGCTTTCTAAGTTCTACTATCACCTTCTGTAGAAAGTGGCTTGTACTATAATATTTTGAATACACGCGTCTGTTTTGTTGTGTGCTATCCTTCAGTGATTGTGTTTTTTGCTATATTGTATAGATTGAAGCCTATCCAAAAACGACGGCTGTGCTGGTTCGGAACCATGGCATTTACATATGGGGTGATTCATGGATCAGTGCTAAAACTCAGGTCTGTGTCTCTTGGAGAAGATCTTGTCTGTGTTTTCTTTCCCTTTCTTGCAAGTTGCGATTTCTGAAAAGTGAAAACTAATAGTTCTGCAAAACCTTATTGGTTTTCATATTACAGTAAATTTTCATTGTTTCAATCTGGACATTGCTAATTCATATGAAGTGCTACTATTAGCAGCTTTGAGAGAGAGAGAAATCTATTTGCTATACTCAACAAGGAATCAATTTTCGAACATAGGTTTAGGCCCGAACATGCTTCTAGAACCCAAAATGCATGTATTAGCATGTTTCAATTAACCTTTAGGGCGCCAAAAAGGCAGTTTTGGCTGAAGCAGATCAAGAGGTGATTCGGACTAAAAAAAATATGCTGGGAGCGGATTGGGGTTTTTCTTGATTTTGAGCGTGCCCTCTTATGTTCCTTGTTCTACTTTTGCATCTACTTTTGCATAAAAGAAAAGGCCACAGCCAATCCAAACGGGCCCTTAGACTGCATTGTATCTCGGTTGGTTGACTTGTTTGTTACCCAGGAAGAGATGCTCTCACTTCATGCAGATGAAGGTACCTGGTATGGATTTCACAGTTACCTGATATGCTTTCTCTCCGATTATAACTTGTTCTTTCAGGCTGAATGTTATCACTATCTTTTTGATGCTGCCATCAAACTTCAACAATTGGGCATGGATTGGTCTACTCCAGATCACGGGCCCATCTGTAATCTCAAAGGAGTTTTGGATGGTGACAGGAGTATAAAAGTCTCTGCGAAGGCAGGACTTTCTTATTCAAATAAAGAAATCGAGCCACCACAAGTGAGTTTTTGGGTTGTTTCTTCCTTTCCACAAATCAGTGTTCAAAGTTAATTATGTATATTAATTCCATTATATGTATATATGTTAATATATATAGATGTACACGTATAAATATGAATTTATTTTCTTTTGTATGGCAGTGTTGCATTGTTCTGGACATAGAAGGGACCACGACACCCATATCATTTGTCACAGATGTGCTCTTTCCATATGCCCGCAATAACGTAGGCAGGCATTTAAGTGCGACATATGAAACGACAGAAACTCAGGATGATATTAAGTTGTTGCGCTCTCAGGTAATTTTTGTTTTGGTTTTGGATTAATTTTTTTTTTTGTATAATTATTTTACGTGTTTTTTTTATTGCAAAAATTTTATCTTTATTTCCGTTTTTTACTAAAGCTTATGGTAATGATATGGGCTAGTGGCATCCAAGATGGATTGATTAGATATCTGAGTTTTCTTCAACATAAGGGGCACAAATTCTTACCTGGAAAACATGTGATATATATATTGCTTGATTTCACATGATTACTGGAAAATTAAGCCACTTCTCAGAACCTGCATTCCAGAACATTGAATATTCTCTCTCCAGAATGCTAAATTTAGCCAACCAAAAGAAAAATCTAATTTCCACCTTCGTCTACTCTTCATAAAATGGGATACCACGATACTGAAGAGTAATTTAATGGAACAGAGAGGTTTCTCGTCAATGAATAAACAGAAAGAGCTGTGACACATCAACAGCTATAAATGTGTGAGGTAATGCTCAATTCCAATGTAACAAATTTACTTAGTTAAAGAAAGTTTGTGCAACATAATACTAGTTATCGTTACTATGAATGTTAGAAGAAAAGCATTGTAGCAATTACAAGTTACAACTCTCTTCCCTTTTGCTTTCAAAGGTAGATCAACTGGTTCACTAGGTTCGGTTAGGGGACTAGACTTGGTTGCTCGTTTCATTCATAAATTCAACTGAAAAGTTTAGAAGTTGGAAAACTTGTCATACTGCAGTATCTTCTCTGGTTAGATAGTCAAGTTCATCACCTCGTGTTTCAACTGAAGGTCTCTAAATTATCCTTTGAACCTCGGGGCGTGTTTGGAAAAGGATCTGGTTAGTTTTTGTGAGAACCAAGGTTATGTTTATTTGACAAAGAAACGGTTTTAAGAGAGATACTAGACTAGGCAGGGACCCAGTGCAAGAACGAGACAAATTACCGAACACTTGAATTAATAGAACCAGTCCACTTTTGAACCACAACCGGCTCTTTGCTTTTCCAAACAGCCTCTCATATAATGGGATATGTAGCGTATTTTATTTAATTTTACTTTGCAGGTTGAGGCTGATTTGGAACAAGGAATTGTTGGTGCTGTGCCGATCCCCTCTGACGATGCAGGGAAAGAGGAGGTGATTGCAGCTCTGGTTGCTAATGTGGCAGCAATGATAAAAGCTGACAGGAAGATTACTGCCCTAAAACAGTTACAAGTATGTAAAATTAAATTCAGAACAAAAAGCATGTTTTTCTTGTGATTTATCTAAACAATCTGGTTAATGCTTGAGCATTCAGGGGCATATTTGGCAAACTGGATTCCAGAATAATGAACTTGAGGGGATGGTTTTTGATGATGTACCTGAAGCTCTTGAGAAGTGGCATGCACTGGGCATCAAGGTTACTAATTCCTATTTCTTTTTTCTTTTTTCCTTTTTTTTTTTGGAATCCTTCAATTGGGATGTACCATTGCACCTGCATCTTGCTTTAGCAGTTAGACACTCGACACTCGGATACGGGTATGAGATATGTGTCCGACACTTCTGGTTGGGCACTAACCAAGTTGCATGTCAGCTACTTGCATAATAGTATATTGAAGTCTCTAATAATATTCCTTTTGCTACGAACTTGTTTTAAAATAGACGAAATGCTCATGTTAAAGTCTTATTGTTAATAAAATGCGATTTTCTATTAGAAATATAAGAAAGTGTATATTTATTGTCGTGTTCCCGTGTCCTTGGGTTCATGAATTCGGCAGTTCGATACTCAGATATGTACAGCCGAGTACATGGAACACCATCTTGTTTTATGCAATCCTCACTATTTTTTCAAGTGTGCTTCAGTTGCATAAAAATTTAGCAGAAATGTATTTTTATGGCAGACCATATTATGTATATGCTAATAGTTTCTCTACGGAGGCTAATGATTATAACCTGAGATGCTAATTTATTTATTCACAGTGTTGAGTATAAATGTGAAAAGATTTCCTTTTCTAAAAACATCCACTTCCTTTCTGTATGAAGAAATCACCTTCTAATATCTCCCAAAGCTTCAGGAACATCGATCTATGTGCATAGTTGATTTATATAGGGCATATGCTCTTGTCAGATGCAAGTTCTTGGATTTGTTATGGATTTTTCTACAAAGGAGAGAGTTTGATATATGACTTGCTTATTTATGTCTTGGATTGGATATGGTTCCAAGGTTTATTGTCCTTTAGAATAAGTTTTCCATTTTGCCCTTTGTGGTTCTCTTTATAGGCTCTGCAGCTGGAATTTTGTTAGATTTTGGGTAGTTTTTAAAAATAGACACTTTTGGCAGCTTTTCTGAAGTTCATGTGATTTGGTGCTTGATTGTTTAAATATCCGATATCGGTCAGTTAGAACTCTTTGACAAATACTTGGGCCCCTGAGTGTGAGTTACCATTGTGTATTCGTGGTTACAATTACAAATTTTCCCCGCCTTTAGCCTACTAATGAGTTTGAGGCCGCAGAGACTTGGATGTTGGTGGAGAGTTGCGTGCATCATTACAGGATGTTGGAATGTCCCACATCGCCCATTTATGGTCCCTCTGTGTGGTATATCAGGTTTTATTTCCCCTCTCCGTAACACTTGGGTTTTAAGGAGTTGAATGGGCTAGCCTTACAAGTGATATCAAAGCTTGGTTGGGCTTGTCTTCCGGCGTGCCGAGTGTCCGGTTGTTGTGGTTCAGGAGGTGTGTTGGAATGTCCCAAATCGCTCATTTATGGCCCCTCTGTGCGGTAAGTTATCCAACATTGGGGAGCTGACATTGAAATTGGGTGGTAAGTTGAGCCTGACTTCTACATATTTAAACCCAACCTGGTGCAGGAGTAGTAAAAAGATCAGAATCCAATGCTAGGATACCATGGTTAGTCACAAGTTGATAAAAAATTTTAAGCTGCTAGAGGATAAGTTCGACAATGTATAACTTCATGTTACCGCCTTTATTCCATCCTCTTGTATCTTATAGGGCTGGACGTCTATTTTTTTTTAGCCGACCTTTGACTTCTATTTTACTTTTTAAGAGTTCTCTTTGTAGAAGTCAATATACTTTAACCAGAAACTTTCCAAGTTTACCCTTTATCCTACAAAGCTCTCTTAACTCTGCGTGTTGATGTGACTTAGAAAATTTTAACTCAAAAGCAGGACAATGATGTAAAGTTGAAAATTTTCACCACAATAAAGGAAGCTTCTTTAAAATGTTGGAATTCCCAAATGCATCTCTCTTTTCTTTGGAAGTGTGCATATAACTTACATAAGTGTATATGGAATATACATATATGATATACCAACATGTGTACTGTTCTTAAAATGGACAAAACAACAATTTAACACAAGTGTGACTCAATATCAGGGCTCAAAATGTTCAAAATTTTGTACTTTAAACCTCAGTACAAAACTGTGAGTTGTGAATAGTGTCGGAACATATGAAACTGGAATCATCTCGTGAATTGACAAATTCTAGCAACCATGTGTGTGTACCTATTGCACGACATCTTTTAGACCATATAAGTGATTACCTAACTGTATATGTGAAAAATTCTGTACCTGGGTGACTCGTACATGTCTGCCAAACTTTTTTTATTTCCAATACGTCATTGGCCCTTTTGATCTCCATGACAAAACTCCTTTGACAGAAATGTGCAATTGTATTTTCAGTAGATGGATTTTCCTGAACTGTGAAATGGGATTGAAGATACAAAAGCCTAATATATTGGTAGCCTGCTGATACTTTCTTCCAGTTTTTTTTTTTTAAAAAAAACTTCATTATTTGTTGTAATTTTAATTTGTAGTTACAATTTGTCTTCACATTGAAGGGAGATATTTTTAAGTGACAAATTTTAAGTCTTGCTTCTCTTCTCTCAGGTTTACATATATTCCAGCGGAAGCAGATTGGCACAAAGGCTTTTATTTGGCAATTCAAATCATGGGGACTTGAGAAAATACTTGAGTGGTTTTTTTGATACCACAGTGGGGTAAATATCAAAATTTCCATAAATACACCTCTTTGCTTTTGAGTTACTTTTCCAATGCTGTTTGATTCTAATAAACCATCTTGCATTTTGACGATGTTCAGGAACAAGAGAGAAACAAGAAGCTACATACAAATCTCAGAGTCTGTGGGAGTAGATAACCCATCACAGATTTTATTTCTGACTGACGTTTTTCAAGAAGCTGTAGCTGCAAAGGCCGCAGGTAATTTGCTACTTGGTGCTTTCTTTTTCGAAATTTTGCTCTTTTGGAAGTCATGGACTTAGTAATTGTCAAAATAATAAAAACATGCTCTCTTAACAAAGCTCACGTAGGATAAAAAGAAAAGGGTATATTAGACTGACCTCTCCTCTGAGGTTTTTGACAATTGCACTGATCTTCCCTACGAGAGATGTGTGGCATTGACAGAGCAGAGTTTTACACTATTTTCTCTCTCTCTCTCTCTCTCTCTCTCTCTCTCTTGCATGTGTGGGTAAAAAGTCACTCTAAGCGAAACTTTGGCATTTACAAAATTTTCTTGTGCCGATGTCGTCAACCAAGATTAGGGGAAATGTGTTACATAGGAACAACTTCAAGGGATTCTAGTGTAAATATTGGAAATACAAGGACTTCTGGTATAATAGAAAAAGAGAAAAATATAGGCTTCAATAAATTTTCCAAAAAGTCTAGTTGTAAGAAATGTTGCATTAGGTTTCTTCTTTTACTGTACTAATTCAACTGTGCGGTTCCCAGCAGCTTGTCAAATGTATGTGGAAGGTTGTATCGAGTGTAATTTGTTACAGTGTTATTTGTTACTCTACCACAAATTACACTCGTATTACTAAAGAGATGGAGAAAAAAAATATAGATATTATCATACGACCAAGTGGTTTGGTCGTATGGTTGAAAATCACTCTCCATTGGTAGTGGTATTCAATCGATGATGGTTTTAAAATGTTTGGCACTCAATTTACAAACTTTAACACCGGTACCAAAGTTTATAATCAAATCCTACACGTATGATCGGTCATATTGTAGGATTTTCCCTCGGAGAGAAAACGTCTTCTTATTCGGAAGATCTTTAACATTGATGTTTGGATGGTAATGTATGTTTCAGGTTTGGAGGTGGTGATTTCCATCCGGCCCGGAAATGGACCTCTTCCAGAGAATCATGGTTTTAAGACAATCACTTCTTTTTCAGAAATCTAAGATCTGGTATATCCATCTGTAATCTTACATTAGATGTGACATAGCTACATTTAATAAATGTGTATGCTAAATAAAGAACTCTTGTTTGGGAACAAACTTGATAGTTTGAAGTTTTGTTGCTTCCCTTTGTCTTTTGATTTTTTGATTTGTTCTGCAGTCAATATCTGTAAATCTTCTGTACTAGGTCAGCTTGTCCTCACATCTTAGAGCACCAACAATGGGAAGCTTCCTAGGATAACTTAAGATAACTTTACCTTGTAGCCATTAACAACGTGGGCGTTTCACTAATTGTATAGGATAGTAAAATTTAGGCAAACCTAACTTTGTTGTATTACTAGGTTTTTGTTAATGTAGGGAGAAATGGCGCAGGATGTGCAGCCCAAGTTGAAGTGGCACACCCAATGTCAAACGGCACAAGATGTGCCGCCCCTATTGCTCACGGAACTTCATGTGCCACCTACACCATACGGTACATCATGTGCCACCCACTCGTACACGGCCCACCTTAATTTGTTCGAACTGGGAGAGATGGTTGTAGAAGGAGTGCACACTTTTTCAACCGCCACACATTTTGAACCCGTGATCTTGTTTGTTGATCTCGGTTTTGCCATCAGAGGCATGCGACTTTTAGTCGACAACACGAGAAAAATCTTTAGTCGATTCTTCTTGAGCACGTAATTGTGTTGTGTTTGTGATGATGGATGAGTGCTCTTTTTCCCAAACAATCGATGCATCATACTTGTTGGAAGAGAATATAATAAGAAATAAAATTAAATAAAATTTAAACTAATACCAAAACCAAAACAAAGAAAATCAAAATGAAAATAAATTAATATTTTTTGTGAGAGAAACTCAAAATGAGAATTGTTTTGGGGAGAAAACCAAAATGAAATAAATGAAAATTAAAAAATTTAATAATAAATACACATACTTTTGTTTTTGTTCCAATAATAACCAGACATACAATTGAGAGAGTTGTGTCCTCAAATTATATAGATGGATTGTGACCGTTGAAAATAGATACGTTGGGATTAGCCAGTGGAGAATGATCGTAGGGATCACACGGCCTATGTTATCCAGACTCGGGTACGGGTGTCGGGTTCGTCCAATTTTAAAGATTTTATACTATTTTGAAGGATCGGAAAGAGATGTACCCTTATCCGGGTGTCGTATCGGGTACGAGTACTCTATGAATTACAAAGGGTCCGGGTAACATAGCACACGTGTGCCGCATGAAACACACGGCATATGATGAGCTGCATGAAGTAAACGGCACATGATGTGCCGCCCCCCATTGCAAACGGCACAAGATGTGCTGCCCCATTCCTCACGGCACATGATGTGCCGCCCCATGTATTCCTCACTGTTAATACCTTCTCCCCTGTACAATAACTTAGCCTAAGTTTACTTTAAGTTTCACCTTCTCACTGTAGATGCTCTTATGATATTTGCACTTATGCCCAAATCTGTAAGTTAACAACCGGACAAGGCGGCCCTAAGGAACTGTCTACTCCCAAACAATAAATTGAATGTATAAAAAAATAAAAAAATAAATAAAGGACGGGGTGCAATTGAACTCTCTTTTTTATAATGCATTGTTGCCTTCCCTAAAATTGGGCACTCAATGCTCACCCAACTCTCCCATTGGCCAACGCAGTGGACTCAAGATTATAAGAGAATTAATTAATAGTGTCAAATCCTGGGTTCCATTTCATTGGTCAATAAGTGAGCAATATTGGGTGAGCAATATTGGGTGAACAAAAATGCTCTCCATTTTTTATCTAGTTCTTTTTAACACCGGCAACATATTTGTTTGACAAAGCCCATGTTTAAGGACATGCATGAACTCCCAAACAATAAATTGGCCTCTACCAAATACTTGTATATGTAGAATGGGTTCACTTTTGAACCATATAACTGGTTTTGTGTCTTTCGAAACAGTCCCTAAAAGTTGCTTTGCTATGACTTGGACGTCAGAGGTTTAGAATAGAGAACAGTCTCTGTTCTTGTGGCGGTGAAGTTGTATTCGTATCTGAATCTTAAATGAAAGGGGGGGAAAGTAGAAGAAAGATCCCATAGAAAATGAGGTTCTGCCCTTTTTCTTTTATTTAATTTCTATATTCGTGACTCTGAATAGAGTTAAATACAAAAGTATAAATATCACTAACCTCCGAGAGGAGGTTTTCTAAATTCATGGAAGAGAGCATTATCATGGAAAGCATTAGTTGGATATGTTTATTTATGATTATATCCTTTTATAATTTAAGTTGAATGTAAATTAAACTAAATTATTGTTAAATTTATAGAATGAAGATTACACTTAAATTTCATGAATTTTTGTCTCTCTTAGATACCAATAGTAAGGTTGTCCTTCCACTCCAACTAATGTGGATATTTTAAATATATCATACAAAATTGTTGGTAATATAACCATTTAATTTTTAATAGTTGCTGACATTATAAGATTCCATCCTTTGGTCAATTACCACAAATAAAATTAAAGTCGTTGCAACAAATTTTCATTCTAAGGGAGGTGGGTGCTATTTTGAAAATACAACAAAGGTAGTAAGTGAGATATTGGAAAACTTCATTGGAGATTTGTGTTGGAAATATTGAGGATACGACTATGAGTCTGATTGAGACGTGCAATAGTTGGTATTGACCTTAAGAATAATTTCGTCCCCTAGAGTCAATGACTCGATGTATATGCTCTTTAGGATTTAGCAATCAAGTCTTCCAAACGTGCACTCGAATTGGAAGATAAATCAAGTTGCTCAAAATTGCTCCAAAGTAGTAGAATTTCAAGAAGATTTTAGGAATGTGGATCGATGCAACCAACGGAATCAAATGCCAGAGGATTGAATGCATGTTGTTCATGTTTTCTACTAACAATGTTAGAACTTAGAACCAAGTGGGAGAGACTCGAGAGAGAGAGTTTTTAGTTTGTTCATGCTTCTGGAATTAAGAAAGAAAATAATTTTTATAGAATAAATCATAACAGCAGAATTAAGACCAAATTAATGACCCACCATAGCCATAAGAAGAATTAAGGATATTTAATGTGTTATAAACATGTGCATAAAAGAAGTAAGGATATTTTATAAACATGTGCACAAAAATTAATTCCAGAGAGCAAAAAAACGTGACCACTCTCTGTACGTGCGAGGGTACAAATCGACCGACATTCATGTACACACAAGTATTGATTTGCAACCCCAAGTCTTCCAATTACACAACCTTACGAAGCTTAGAAGGAGATATCATATATAAGGTATAGAAAACTCTCATTCTTAAGTAATGTGAGATACTAGTCACTTCAAGCGTATAAGTTTAACTTAGGATTTTTGAAATAAAAGACCCAAGGTTCAAATAAAATAACAAAAAATCCAACAATTTGTTATATTTGTCCCAAAGAAAAGATAGAAAGAACTAGAAGAAGAGTAATGCTAACTTCTAAAACTTGAATCCGTAATTTGGTTTTCAAATGTTTGTACTTGTACCACATACAATAGGAAGTAATATCACTAATCCCTATCAAAACATGTGGTATAACTGTCAAATTATTTTAAGAATTAAATTTAGAATTCATATTTAAAAAACATAACATAGTACAAAATGAGGGTGATATTACATTGCTTAATGAATGTGCTTGTCGATGGTGTAATTCCCCGTGAGTGAAGGTACTCCTCGAGCGGTCCTAATTGTTTGTTAGTCAATGCACAAAGTAGTAGGGTCACATAAGTTGAAATATGATGTTGTATTGACTACAATTGGAAGCCATCTAACCATATTACTTTTTTTTCAACTTCCATTAAAATTGTGAATACTAAGGCCTTGTTTGTAACATTTTTTGCTTTAGCGATTCAATCACAAAAAAACTGTTGTTTTTGGATAAAATTTGTCCACGGTCTTTTTTGGCAAATCACAAATTTCTACAATTAAATCATATTTTTTTTGTGATGAAAACACAAAAATTGATTTGCCACGTAATTTCATTTTATCTTCACTTTGATGTTTCTATGTACTTTTCTATATCAAAACCAAAAAGAAAAAAAGGTGTCACATGTTCTATGCTTTGTAGTTACTTTGATCATATTCCCTTGAACTTCTTTTTCAATCACAATCATAACCAGCCCACTTTCTCACTCTTCTCCTTTTCCCCTTTGTTTTGTTTGCATTTAGGTGGTTGAGCTGGTCTCCTCATGAGTCAAAAAACACTGCATTGTCAAGGCATTAAGATTGAAAAACTAGCTTGTATAAGTTCATAATTAACAAAACTAAGGAATGGAGAGTTTGTACTTAAGAGTACTTATTTGATTGAACTTCTCTTCTTTTTCTTATTTTTTATTTTTTATTTGTTATTTTTTTTTCTTCATTTTTTTTTTTGGGTAGAAGGGAAATTTTTTTGTTTGGTAGAAGGGAAAAAAATTTGATACGAGTTTTTACCCCATCCTGGCCATCCACTCTGTATTGAAATAGTGAAAAGGTTAGGTACAGAAAGTAAAAAAAAAAAGTCAACAGATCAGATGATCCAACATGATCACATCTAGCAGAAACTGTTGGTCGGCAAAATATCTAAAAGTGGGGCATACTCACATGCAGGCCATTTGGCCGAGTGGAAATGAGTCTACATAGGGGTGTTATAATCTTTTGGTTTTAGTAGTTGTGGTAAAAAATTTTTGACTTCTCAAAGAGTGGTCAATAATTCAAAGTCTTGAGGGATAGATGTGAGTAAAAGGACAAATTTTAAGTACTTGGACGATTCATATTTAGAATTTGGTATGGATTTGAATTTTATTATTCATTTACCTCTCTAATTTATCTGGTGCGTGTATTGTGGGATTAGTATATGTTATGATGATTTGCTCCACGTTCCACTTCGATAAAATGACAGTAAATCCTGATCCCAAAATCACGAAAGACAGATTAAAGAATTTATCCTCCTGATCAGAAAAAAGAAAAATTCCTCCTTTGAGAACGCCAATAGACTCCATCATCCATCGTACATCCAATCATTATTCAACAAAGGATTCTCCTAATTTCAATCCAGAGTAGTGTTCTGTGATTAACAAAAAGGGTAAATTACACTTTGTGCCCTTGTATTTTGAGTGTGATGTTATTTTGGTATTTTTAGTTTTAACTTTGTCATTTTGGTCTTTACAATTTTAGTTTAAGTTCAATGTGGTTCATTTCTAAAAAATTTTGACAAATTTTGACAGAAATAGGTCATATAATATACACATGAGGTATCATTAGGGGCATAATAATAAATTTATTTACATAAATTACACTTTACACATCTATGTTGAACCTAAATTAGTCAAAATTGTAAAACAGCTTGATGAATAGACTATATTGAAACAAAATGAAACTATAAAGACTAAAATAAAAAAATTAAAATTACGGAGACTAAAGTAAAATAACACTCAAACTATAAGAGTGCACAATGTAATTTACCCTAAAAAAAAATGAACATTAAACTTGGTGTTCAACGCAGAAAAAGTTATTCTATGTCCAGAATCAACATTTCATATAGGTAACGCTGTAGTATCATAAATAAAATTGACATGAACAGCTCATTATCACCAATTTACTGCACAAAAAAATGAAAAAAATTAGCACAATGACAATTGTGTAATAAAGTTAACAATGACTTTTGAGTCACATTACTTTTGCTTATTAGAATAAATCAACCTATTACCTAATTGGCATCATAATAATTTTTTGGGTAAATTGTAAATTAAACCCTTATAGTTTGAGAGTTGTGCAAATTATACATTGTTGTTTTAATTTTGGCAATTTATACCTTACAGTTTGAAAAGTGTACAAAATCCACCCAATTATAAAAAATAAAAAATAAATAAAAAACAAGGGCACAATAGAAATATCATATTAATTTCAGTCCAAAATGACCTCATGTGCAGGGGCAGACCTAAGAGTGTAGTTCAGTGGAAGTAGAAGCCTATACGGAGTTCTGGGACAGTGAAATTGATAGATATAAATAACCAATTAAGCTTATGATACAAAATTTTCGTGAAATAATTAAATGATAGATAACTTTGTACAAAAAAACCACATAGAATTATGCTATTTTTATCCAAAAAAATAAAAAAAATAAAATAAAATAAACGAGTCAAGGGCGCTGCCCCTAAATCCATGTATAAGTTTCTGCTCCCACTGAACTATATTTCAGGGTCCACCCCCTGCACATGGGGTTATTTTGGGCTGAAAATAATGTAATATTCCCATTGAGCCCTTGTTTTTTTTTTAATTGGGTAGATTTTGCACAATTTTTAAACTATAGGGTACAAATTGCTAAACTTAAAACCATAGGGTATAATTTATACAATCCTCAAACTATAAATGTGTAATTTACAATCAACAATGCTAGGGGCACTAACAAATTCTACTAATACTCACACCCATAGTCTATCTCTCTCCTAGTGGCACTTTGGGTGCACTGCGGACCCCACAGTACCACTAGGAGAGAGATAGAGTGTGGGTGTGAGTGTTAGTAGATTTTATTAGTGTCCCAAATATTATGAGCAATATACCCTAATTTTTTCAACACAAGATGGTGAGACTATCTAAAACAACCCCAATAAAAAGGTCTTCCTAATATACACTCACCAAAAGTTATTGGAATAGGGTGCGGACCGATTATTATCAAATGTCACTTTAAAAAATTTACGAAAACACGAAACTTTGTTACTATCAAATGAATTCTAACAATTTATTAACCAAATGAAACTTCGTTAGTACTATCAAATGATACCGTAAAAATCTACTATGAAATAGGAGAAAACTACAATAAATGGGGAGACAACTTTCATATATTTTTTTAGGTGTGGTTCATTAAATTTCCTATCACAACAGTGAGACCCTGTGTTTAAAATAACGAACCACACCTAAAAAAAATATGAAAGTTATGCCCAACAAATGACACATTGTCACCATCAATATGAGAAGATAATCAAAATAGCAGTGATATAACATCAGCTGTATTAGCTCACTAACACACATAGATATGATGTTTATGAGTTATTATTTTTCCCATGAAATTGGGATAAATATGTGTCTAATCACAGAAATTTTATTAATTTGTGACATCACATAATTAAAATAAAAAAAACCATTGTAATAAATATTTTTTTCAATCTATTGGCACCTAAGAGATGAATGTATCATACACAAGGATGTATTTTAAATTTTATCTCAAATTTTTTTTTATTATTAAAGGTGGTGTCATTGTTACAATGTGACCACCAAATGTGCAATAGAAAATATTTATTTTCACAAATTTTCAGAAAAATCGCATTACAAGTAATCAGGTGTAAAAAAAAAAAAAAGTATATCCTCCTCGTACTAGGTCATGTAAACGCATCACAAACTTCTTTACCCCTGTCTCTCTCTCTCTCCAAAACAAGGTATTTACTTGTGCTTGTATCTGTGTGTGTGTTTGTATAAGAATATGAATTTGATTTATACAGATAAATGTGTATTTGTATATTAATAGTGTCAGAGATACACCCTTACACACCAAAAAAAAAAAAAAAAAACACATCCGCATTATGCCCAAACATTACACTTTGCACATATGCAGTGAATAAGAATAGATCCCATCCAAATTCCACTATGAAAAAGGAAAACAAAAAAGTTTTCTAAGATTAATCCAGAAAATAAAAATTGCATCCAGCAAGAGAGAGAGAGAGAAAATTAAGTTCAAGTTTTTCATCTCATGTTGGTAGTACTCATTCATTGAAAGTAACACAAACAAGGCAGAAAAAAAAAAAAAAAAAAAAAAAGAAAATAGAAAAGATCAAATTGTACAATTAAAGCAAGATATCTACCTGTCTCTCCAAATCATCCAAAACCCACAAATCCTTTCCCCCCAATCACAACCCTTAAACACTAGAATATCTCAATTAGAAGAATTAGAGCCGCTGGAGACTCTCGGCGACGTCACCGGAAAAAGTGGCAATAGCTGAGGCTCCGAGTCTCTTGGCGTTGTATTTCTCGGCGATGGGTGCAAATAAAAACCCTTCTCTGCAATCGCTTTCTCTTCCTCCGATGAACTCCCAATCGCCGGCGACGATTTGTGAAATGGGTCTTCAATCAGAGGCGTCACGGGACTAAGAACAAGCGCCGGAAAGTTAAGCATGCTCGGAGATAAGATCTCCGGCTTTACGGAACTCTGATTAAAACCAGACATCAATGGGCTGATCATGAACCCATTTTTGAGTTGATTCCTTCTCTCATAAAGCTTAAACCCCTGTTTCTTTTGCCCTGTTTTCAATGGCGGTATGTGATTTTTGGAAGAAGAAGACGATATCGGTGGATCTGAAGTGGGTGTTGTTTTAGAGACTTGTTTTGCTGTTTCAGATGATCCAGTGAGCATCTGAACTACGTGTTTGAATGTGTCTGCGTTTGCTTGAACGAAGGTTGTTGGGTATGGATTGGTCTCAGATCTAGAGATGGTTGTTTTGGGGGTTAATGGTGGGGTTGGGTTTTGAATTTGGATTCCATTGCTGTTACTACTGCTTCCATTGCTGGTTGGTGAGTTTATGGGAGATGGGTTTTCTCTCTCTAGAGTCCTTGAGGTGATTTCCATTGATGGGTCTCTCACCTCCTCTGCCTAGAGAGAGAGAAAGTTAGAGAGATAAAAGAGGAGTTTGGGATGTGTTGGTTTGGGTGGAGTTGAAGAGATGGATGAGTGAAAAACAAGGCTTGTTGCTTTGTTTTTGTTATTCCATACTCTCTCTCTCTCTCTCTTGGTCACTAGTCTTCTCTCTAGACTTTGTTTTTCTTCTCCTGTTTTATTTATTTATTTATTTGTCCTTTTTGGTGGGGTTTGATTGATGTTTTGAATGGGGAGATGAGTGATTGGTTACTTAGAAAATGTTTTCCTAACTGTTTATGAGATAAAGAAAAAGAGGTGAGAGGGCATTGGTTGAATTAGGAATTTGGGGGACATCAGCATCAATGGCCCTGTATTTAGAAATTTCAATTTCTATATACATTTTGGGGTCATTGACTTTAGAGCCATACTCTTCTTAGTGGAGAAATTATTATTGTGGTCCTCGATTATAAAGAAATTATTGTGTGATTTTGGATCACAAATTTAGCATGTTGGTGAGTGATCTAGATCACACATAAAATATCAAATATATATATATGGAATTTGTTAACTTACAGTATAGGAGACTTTTAGCGACGAAAAATAAGGTTGAATCTTTAGCGACAAAAATTTCGTCGCTAAAAACCTGTTTCTTGTCACTAAAATGACTATTGTATGTTGTTAACTTACAACTATCATGTTGTATGTTGTTAACTTACAACTAACAGCCCCTATATATATGTTGACTAGTTCAGCTCTGGTTATCCCTCTGTACGTACAAAGCTCAAGAAAGGCAGAGCCGATCTGATTCGCTTTTTGTCCACGTAATATTTTATGTGTGGTTTGACCATTATATCAACTTGTTAAGTTGGTGGTTCAGAACAATACAATAATTTCTCCTCTCGATTATTATTAACTAAAGAAATTATGAAGTACTATGGTACAAGCATGTGAGGACTTGCTAGTCTTTTTTTGTGCTGAATAGAGGACTTGCTAGTCAAGAGAGCAATGATGATACAATCTAATATTTTAGTTTGATCTTGTTTTCTCACCGTCCGAAAAAGGATTTTTCTTTGTAAGGTTTAATTATCAAATCTAGGTTAATTTGCAAAATATTGGTACAAATATCTTTTGACAAAGAAAGAGCACAAAGGAGTAAACAGAATCAAATTCTCATTAGGTTGAAAAGGAAAAGAGAAAGAGAAGTGGGAGACCAAGTGTCAAAGAAGCACTAAATTATAATACGTTGAGAGGAATTAATACACACTTAGATTCTCAAAACCACTATGATTTTAAAGGAAAAAAAAAAAAGGGTAAGATTCAAATGGAATACTATTACGAGAAGCTTCTCATATGCATAAGTACTTTTAGCCATTGTTGCAAAGTGAATTTGGGTTACATTTTTGGTAATCATGTAATTCTCCATGTAATTTATCAAACCATAGACAAGTAATTGTCTACTGTAGTTGAAAAGATCCTTGTGAAAAAGAAATTGAACTTCTTTTCTCCTCAGTGGTCTATAAGTGACCTATTTGGTTAATGCTCTTTTTCTTTGTATAAAACATTTGAAAATTAGTTCTTTAAATTTGGGTAAATTATATAGATTCCTCTTCATGTATTGTCATTTTTCACCAACACCCCATAAATTAAAAATTCTTCAAACTGATCCTCTCAACTATATCCCCATCTTATTAATTATAAACGGATTCTCTTTCTCTCTCTAACTTTTCTCTCCAACCTCTCTCTAACCTACCCTCTCACAGTGCCTCCGTGGGAGAGCCTCTTGTCCATCCTCTTGTTAATTTTTTGTTCTTTTTTTCTCTTTATGAGAGCTTTGTCCCCTTTTGCGGAATTTGTCCCTCCTTTGTGAGGGTTTCTTCCCCCTTTTTGTGGGGTTTGTGTGTGTGTGTGTGTGTGTGTGTGTTTTTGTTTGTTTGGTGTGTATTTTCACCTTAGATCTACTAGATCCTCACTCTTAGTGGCTAGATTCGGCCTCCTCTTTGCAGATCTGAAGATTTGGCGGGTCTCTTCGTAGTTTAGATGCGGTTTGGGACGATCTTTGGTGCGGGTCCTTGATAGCTTCCTCCTCATCGGGCTCAGTTTTGAGCTACTCTATTGTCGGTCTTATCAGGGTTTGAAGGTTTTAGTACGGCTTTACAAGTGGTGATGTTGTGTTTTGTCTCTTGTTTGTATTGTTGCTGTTGTTGTTGTTGGTTGTTGTTGTTGTTGTTGTTGTTGTTGTTTGTTTCTCCACTTCGTAATCAGCTTGTACTTGTTCCCTTGTGGAATCTGTTTGTTGAATGGTATTGGTTCTCCTTTGATAAAAAAAAAAAAAAACTATATCCCCATCTACACATAGTTGACGGAGTCAATTTGTTGAGCTTTTTTAGTTTAGAAAAAATGGCAATACATGAGAGGGTGTTTATATAATTTACCCTCAAAGCTTATATGATTGTGATTCTTCTAAAAACCAGATAGAACATGGGACTGAGAATGATCAGATCTTATTTGAAGTATTAGTAACAAGCCCTTATGCTTTTATCAAAATAAAATTATTTTGGGTGAAAAATAGAAGAAGAAGACTGTAATAGAAATGAAAAAATTGCACATAAAGAATGCAGCTTTCCTTCTCTCTTTATACTATTTTTCCCCCTTGACATGAATAAAGGCTCTATTTGGTTCATAGATTTAGTTAGGAATAAAATTTGATTGCACTAGGATGCTAAACTTTTCGTTCTTTGATTAGTAAGAAAAATAGTAAAAGAATAAAAAAAAAATAGTAAGTCAGATCAAGAATAAACTAAAATTTTGATTGCAATAGCGAGTTACTTTGTTAGTTTTATGTAGGGGTGTAAACTGTTTGGTTCGGTTCAATACAATTTTCAGATGAACTGATTGGTTTTGATTTAGTTCTGTTTGGGTTATTGTAATTTCATGGTTTGGTTTGGTTTTTACACTGGAGGAATTTTTTAAAAATCAACCGAACCGGACTGAATTGATCTGTTCGGTTGGTCTGGTCATTTTAACCCCTAGTTCTAAGTAGGGTTGTATACGAGTCGAGCCGAGCTCATTTATGTTTAAGATTGACTTGTTTATTAAACGAACTTGAAATCTAGGCTTGAGCTTGTTTTCTTTTTTTCTTTATTTTTTAATCAAATGAGCCCAGGCCAGCCCGAGCCCATGTATGCTTTAGTTTGGTATGTTTATTAAACAATCATGAAATTCAAGTTTGCAAATAAACTATAGCCAGATCAATAACCTTTTATCCGGTCTTAACTTTGTAATACCCGCTATTTTTGTTGTACTTTTATACCCATGTTGATATAAATAAGATTCAGTATACTTGTATTTATATTTCCTGTAATTTCAACTTCGATCGATTGAATTAACTTCAATCGATCGAATTTGTGTTTCTTCAATTGATCGAAGCAACTTCGATTGCTTGAAACTCTGCCGAGCTGAATTTATGATGTGTGCCCATTCTTAAGCAATTGAACATTGTTGGCCCAAAAGTAATCCTTAAAGGGGGGGTGAATAAGATTACTAATGATTAATGGCAAATTAAAAACTAAGCAAGCACAATATTGAATACAAACAATAATTAGAGAGAGAAGGGAAAGAAACACTTGCAAACCGAGTTTTTCAAGTGGTTTAGCAATCCGCAATCTGCGGCCTACATCCACCCCTCAAGAACACCTCTTGAGGATTCCAATAAACAATCTTTGGGTGAAGATCAGACCACTCCTTACAAGTTCTTCTTTAACTCCTTTTTCACTTCCAATAAAGAACACCTTCACTTGGAACAAAGGTTACACCAAACCTCTTTACAACTTCAAGACTAAAAGTTTGTTTGATTATAACTGAAATAATACTCTCTTTTAGAGTAGATGGAAATAATTAATAGCTCTTTTTTTATTCTTTCAAAGAATTACAATGACAAACTAGAGCAAGTATAATAAATCTCACACAACTAGAGCTTGAATCTTTGGTTGCAAAATAATAAGTATTCAGTGTGATGTCTTAAGTGTCCAACAACCAAATTCAAATGAGTATATATACTCTTTCTTAAAATCAAGACATTTGAGGTAGTTGGGAGCATTTAATGCTAAAGCAAAATCCTAGAAAAAGATTTGTTATTGTTTCTAAGCAGTAATCCAGTCGATTGAGCTCGCGGTCTAGTCGATTGCATTTCAAATCTAATGAAATGCGCTAGAGGTACAGTCGACTGAATGATGGGTCCGGTCGACTGAAGGTGGTGAGGCAGAACCCCTTTTTCATGCAGAAACCAGTCGACTGAAAGATGTGTCCGGTCGACTGAAAATTGAAGGGTCTAGTTGATTGGGTGAAATGTCCAATTGACTGCTTTTCTTGTGAAAAACAGTTTTCTTGATTTACTTCTTTTATCCAAATTTTAAGCCCTTGTCCTTTGAGAAATATTCTACCTAACTTTACATAGAGTCCTATGAGTACAATACAATTGAAATGATCTTCCAATAAGCTTTCCTTCGAATATCCATCAAGTTTATAAGGCTTTGTTTGGACATAACACTTAAGATAAACGTAAGTAATCAACTTTATATTTTGTTAATCATCAAAATTACTTAAGGTAAAAAACCTTGGGACTAACAATCTTCCCCTTTTTGATGATGACAAACTACTAGTTGTCGAGATAAAAATAATAACAAGTAATTGTCCAATCAAGATAAATGATACACTTTGAAGAACATGTGACTAACTGAAACAATTTTAAGTTTTGATAGGAAATTGAAAATTAATTCAATGTGGATAAGCAATAGGATATTCTCCCCCTTCTGTCATCAACAAAATTCAGAGCGGGAGAATCTCCCCCTCTGTGAGTGAGTTGATGGACGTGATGGGGAGGGGGGGGGGGAGAAATGTGGGAATCACCAATAAAAAGGTATCATCATCTTCCCACAGTTAGTACACAAATAGTTATACTAATATCATGAGAAGCAATAACAGACAAGAGATCATACAAACAAGAATCCACATATATGCAAAAATAGTAAGAGAGATGTATAACAAAAAGAGACAATTTTATATATCTTCAAAAGATGGATTTAAATACAAATGGGATGTTATAGATACAAAAAGAATGTGAAGTATCTACTATCCACAAACCAAGACTATCTATCTAGATGTCCATACTAGCCATACATCTAGCTTATAATCAAAAGAGATCAACAGGGCCTTCAAACTAGAGTCAACTTTGAATCAAACGAATGTCATCTCGAGCATCATCAAGACTGGACTGCATCTGGGATAAGTGCCGATCCACTAACTCCTGAGTGGCAGTAGTGGAGGTGCGAAGAATGTCTACGGCACACCAAATCTTTTAAATGTCAGCACGAAGGGTGTCAAAATGAGAAGCGACTCTAGCTGAGAGAGTAGAGACACTAGAAGAGAGAGAGGAGTGGAGAGAAGTGACAGTGGTAGAGAGAGACTCAATGGAGGCAGTGATGATGGAGAACTGCTCTGAGAGGTCAACAGCAGCAGGAGGAGTTGAAGAGGATGGAATATTGGTACAGAAAGGAGTGGAAGTGGAGGGAACATCAAAGGATGGGGTAGTGGTGGTGAGAGGATCAGAGGTAGTGATAGGAGCTAAAAGAGTATCACAAGAAGGAGGAGTACTAGTAGGACGGGGAATTTTGGGGACAAACCTGTCACCCTTGAGCTTATAGCCCATCAGAGAGAGAGTGGTGGTGGAGTAGACCTCATGAACTATGGGGTTATAGAGATCACTGTCATTAAGGGGGACCTTGAAGTGACGAAAAAATGGAAGTGAGAGCCATGCTAAACGGGAGGGAATTGGATTTAGACTTTGCTTTGTGTCTCAGATATATGTTTACAAAAGAGAGTTGGTACATCAAACTTTTTACCCTCAAGAATACACCAAAGAATAAAAACGTCAAAGTAAGAGACATAATCGCGACCACCTGTGCGAGGAACGATATCATAGGAAATAATATAGTGGAGGAGACGACACTCAAAAGTGAGCTGAGAGGCAGAGGGTTTAGATGGGTGAACCGATTTGGGGTTCCCACAAATTTGCCTACAGGGAGACAATGGGTCAAAGCCAAAACCGGTATTCCATTTATTGTCCTCATAATGGATAATGTTGCTAATTACGATATTAAAAATCTGGACTATAGTATCGGGAGTGACAGTGAATTTTACTCCTCGAACCAATTAAAAGAGAGATGTTGTGGTGAGGGATAGAGATTTGTGAAAAATTCACGGACTAGAGTGGGTTAATGGGGCTGAGAAATTGATAAAAAAAAATGGGTCCACCCTAGAGCATCAAATAAAGCGCCAATGCGCAAACCATGGGAATTCGAAAAGTCAGGGTGCAAAGTTTTACCTATGACGACTTTTCGATGAGCAAAAGATTCTGCATAGCTATCCTATCGACCAGTATCAATAAAATGAGGAGGAGGATAAGGTACAGGAGGACGAGAAGGTGGAGGAGCGGTGGCCGGAGCAGAGGGACCCTCGGGTTCCTTGCGCTTGAGAGTTTTGGGGGGGCATTTTGGTAAAAGGGAGAGAGAGAACGAAGGTCAAAATGGAGATTTATAAAGATGAAGTGGTGATGGTGGTTTCCAGAGAGAGAGAGAGAGAGAGAGAATCAGAATAGGGAGATGAAAAGCTCAGTCACCTGAGGAGAGAGAGAGAGAGAGAAGTTAGGGTTTAAAAGAAAAATCGCAGAAGCTATGTATAGACACAGAGATTCGGTCGACTGGAATCCTTGTTCAGTCGATTGAGGTAAGGTCAGGACAAGTTTTCAGTTGACTATGTAAGGTATATAGTCGACTTGAGAGAGTCAAGCAGAATGGGTGTTTTGACGACAAAAATCGGTCGACTGTATAATGGATCAGTTAATTAAAAAATGAAGCGCTCGGTCAACAGAAGAGGTTATTTAGTTGAATGTTTTAACTGAAAACAATTTTGCTTAAAAGAAGAAATTCTATAGGAAAAAGAGTAACCGAGGCACGAATTTACACAACATCGACTTGACTAGCCATCCCTAATTCACGACGAATGATACAAAAATGATCTTCTTGAAGAGGTTTAGTGAAAATTGCCCATTGATGATTGGTATCGATGAAAACAAGTTTAACATCACCCTTTTGAACATGATCTCTAATGAAGTGATGTCTAATCTCAATGTGCTTAGTTTTAGAGTGTTGAATGGGATTCTTAGAGAGACTAATTGCACTAGTGTTATCACATCTAAGAGGGATGTAATCAAAGTGAAGTCCAAAGTCTTCTAAATGTTGTTTCATATAGAGAACTTGTGCACAATAACTACCGACAGCTATATATTCGGCTTCCGCAATGGATAAAGCTACGGAGTTTTGTTTCTTACTAAACCAAGAGACTAAGGAGTGTCCTAAGAAGTGACACATGCCACTTGTGCTCTTGCGATCCACTTTGCAACCCGTAAAGTCCGCATCCAAAAAAACTAAGTCAAAGGGAGTGTTCTTAGGATACCATAAACCTAAGTCAATTGTACCTACCAAGTATCTAAAGATGCGCTTAACGGCTACAACATGCAACTCGCTAGGTAAGGATTGGAACCTAGCACAAAGACATAAACTAAACATAATATCCGGCCTACTAGCGGTGAGATACAACCAACTACCTATCATGCCATGAAAATTTTTAGTATCAACAAGTTTTCCGGATTCATCTTTGCAAAGCTTAGGAGATAAGCTCATGGAAGTTCCAATAAGTTTGCAATTTTCAAATCCAAATCTTTTCAATAAATCTTTGATGAACTTAGATTGGTTTATGAAAATGCCTTCTTTTTGTTGTTTGATTTGTAATCCAAGAAAGAAATTTAGTTCTCCTAACATACTCATTTCAAATTCATCTTTAATCCATTTTGCAAATTCTTTACACATCTTTTCATTTATAGTACCAAAGATGATATCATCCACATAGATTTGAACAAGTAGAATTTTATTGTGTGAATGTTTAATATAAAGAGCAGTGTCAATTTTTCCTCGAGTAAATCCAAGATCAAGCAAATATATATTAAGACGATCATACCAAGCACGAGGAGCTTGTTTTAATCCATATAAAGCCATTGAAAGTTTAAAGACATGATTGAGAAAGTGTGAGCTTTCAAGTCCGGGAGGTTGTTTGACATAAACTTATTCCGCTATAAAACCATTTAAAAAGGCACTTTTAACATCCATTTGAAAAAGTTTGAAATCTTTGTGGCAAGCAAAAGCAAGTAACATTCTAATGGCTTCTAACCTTGCTATCGGAGCATAGGTTTCCTCATAGTCTATACCTTCTTCTTGGTTGTACCCTTGGGCTACCAATCTAGCCTTATTTCTAACTACAACACCGGATTCATCCTGATCATTAGGTCTAGGAACTAAAGTCCAAAGTTGGTTTCTCTCAAATTGGTTCAATTCTTCTTGCATAGCCATAATCCAACTATCATCTTGCTCGGCTTCTTCTATTTTTTTAGGTTCTATTTGAGAAAGGAAGGCTACGTTGTTACAAATAATTCTAAGAGAGGATATAGTAGCTATTCCTTGACCGGGGTCACCTATGATTTGATCTATGGGGTGACTAGGAACGGTCTTCCAGTCTCTAGGGAGGTCATCTCTAATGTTGTCCCTAGGAGGTTCTAAAGGGGTAGGGGAACCTTCCTTAGGCTTTTCTAAAGGTAAGGAGTTTGAAGTACTAGCTCCATCTAGACTTCCAACAACAACATGATCATCATCATCCTTCTTTTTTCTAAAGGGGTTGGCCTCATCAAAAACTATATGCATAGACTCTTCTACAACTAAGGTCTTCTTATTAAAGACTCTATATGCCTTGTTTATATATGAATAACCTAAGAAGATACCCTCATCCGACTTAGCATCAAACTTACCTAAGTTATACTTATTGTTCAAGATGAAGCATTTACAATAAAAAAAAACTTTAAAGTAACCGATATTAGGTTTTCTACCCTTTCAAAGTTCATAGGAAGTCTTACCAAGATTATTTCGAAAAACAACACGATTAATAACATAACAAGAAGTGCTAGTTGCTTCGGCCCAAAAGTATTGAGGCAAAGAGTGTTCATTTAATAAAGTTCTTACCATCTCTGGAAGTGATCTATTTTTTCCTTTCAACAACACCATTTTGTTGAGGAGTTCTTGGTGCCGAAAAATTGTGTCCAAAACCATTTTCATCACAAAAATTTGAAATATCTTTGTTGTCAAATTCTCTTCCTCTATCACTTCCAAAATTGTTGATAGCATATCCCTTTTCATTTTGAACTCTTTTACAAAATTTGGATAAGCCTCATTTTTACGAGCAAAAAAAATGATCCATGTAAATCTTGTATAATCATCAACAATCACAAATGCATACACTTTGCCACTCATACTTGCTACACGATTAGGACCAAATAAATCCATATGAAGCAATTCAAGAGGTCTACTAGTGGAGATCTCCTTTTTCTTTTTGAAAGAAGTTTTTGTTTGTTTTCCAAGTTGACAAGTATCACAAATCTTATCCTTAACAAATTTTATTTTTGGAAGACCTTTGACTAACTCATTCTTTGATAAATTTGAAAGGAGATCCATACTAGCATGTCCTAATTGTCTAGCCAAAACCAACTAGTTTCACTCAACATGGCAAAGCATTTAACATCTTTAGAAGAGATATCATC
This sequence comes from Hydrangea macrophylla, assembly GCA_033977485.1. Lineage (NCBI taxonomy): Eukaryota > Viridiplantae > Streptophyta > Magnoliopsida > Cornales > Hydrangeaceae > Hydrangea > Hydrangea macrophylla. The sequence goes on from CM066990.1 coordinate 42,102,913, forward strand.
AAAATTAATGGTATAAATATTTTCATCTCGATATGCAATAAATAACACTTTATCATCCTTAGTATCCATAATCATGCAATAATTTAATTCAAACACAACTTTAAAGTCTTTATCACATAATTGACTAATACTCAACAAGTTATGCTTAAGACCATCAACTAATAACACATTTTCAATAGTTAGAGAAGAGTTCTTACAAACATTACCTATGTGATGTTGTCAAAATCAAGTTCTTATTTAACCCTATTAAAGACGTAGTACAATGGAAATAGGGTGTCGAGTCCACAGGGATTGGAATGCAACAATGCTTGGTGGGCGCTTAAAGACCAATTATTAAGCGAGAAGAAATTACCAAACTAAGAAATAAAATTGAGTCTTTTCGACTTTGGATTCAATTCAATTTGTGTTAACTTATACTACAATGACTATTTAGAAAACATGAAGTAAATTTGAACAAAGTTAAGGCCTAAGTTTAATTAAAAATTGGGAGTTTTGTAAATGGAGAAATTGAGGTTGGGGAGCATTCCCCCACCTTGGACCAAACAACACATGGCTCTCATACTTGTAGCACTTTCTAGAGTAGAAAATTCCATTGTGACAAACTATCAAACATGTGGTAGTCAACCAACATGTTAGATAGATGTTCTAATGCAATACATAGGTATGTGGTTAGAGTTTAGAGATTTAACAACTCACAATGCTTGACATTGGAGGTGGGGTATCAAGACATCAAACCATACACCCATGAACTCTAGAAATGCTACAAAATGTGAGAGTTCTACAATAAAACACACTTGGGTCCAATGGGGGTTTATGATCCCCAACCTACTTGATTTAGCTACTCATAATCATAATGGCAACAATATTAAAGAGAATGGAAGAAAAAGTATACCCACTAGAGTAACCAATAACGAATGCCATAAAAACCCCAATATGATCTTCAACAAAAAGCTTCAAAGTATTCAATACAAACCCACTCTTCACTCTCTAACACTAAATGTAAGTAGATGATAGGTAGTTGAGGAGTAATGGTGAAGAGAGATGAGGGGATTAGAGAGAGGGAGAGTTTACAACCAAGGAATACAAGAAAAATAAAAGTAAACCCTAAATTAAAAACCATCTCTAACTATATATACTCTAAGCAAAAATGGCAATCTTGTAAATACAAAAGGGAGACAAAGTTGTAGTAACGAATCGATCCGAGGCAAAAAGCCGGATCGATCCTATTCTTCAATTAAGAAGCAGAATATTCCGCAAAACTCGCGGATCGATCCGCGTAAAAAAGCGGGATCGATCCGACTGTGCGAGAAAACGTTTCCAGGTCCTGGGGAAGCAGCGGATTGATCTGCCCCCCCAGAAATGCTCTTTTTGTCCCTTCATTTTAGTGAAGCTTCCAAAAGATTGGGTCCAACTTCTACCCATGTTCCAAAACACCCACAAGAAAGAGATTTTTATTAACAAAAAGTACATAACAAGAAGAACAACAAAAGTATAATTTATCCATTAAATCTGACAGTATAAGTGATAATTCGTGTCCAATAAGGGTAAAATCATGAAGTTAAGAATGCAATATTAGACACGAATCACACCCCCCAACTAGCATGTTGCTAGTCTCTTAGCAAAAAAGCTAAATACCAAGAGATTTAAGAATAACCTTGCACAACAATTTATTTAAAATGAAAGATAAACCATTTTCGTGGGGAACACGTTTGCATTGAGCATATGCAACAAGCCGTTAAACCTCTAGGTTTCCCGTAGAGGCAGAGTGTTGTCTCCGGAGGGTTCTTGGAATGACACCCACAAACATTTTGTTTCCTCATGATAGTTGCCCACTATCTAACGCTGACACTCAACATAGTCCCAAGAATTTTAAACAGATTTTTGCACATGACACGCAAATCCAACAAGTTCTCAAACTATCAAGATTATTAGATAAACTTCATTAAGCTCAATCTTGGATGCGTGTGTGGTGTAAAGTGCATAGCTATAACTATCATGAAGATGTCAATACTTTCATAATCCGAATTTCGTTCAAAACGCGCTTCAACTCAATTTTCACCGACATTACACTCAAAAAAATGAATCACTTGAAATGGGTAATACACTCGGGTCATGCGGGCAAAAAGAGTAATGGAAATAGATACCAAAGCCACGCATATGCCAATGATGAAAAACGTAAGCGTGAAAAACGAGTAAAAATTAATCTTATGAAGGATACCATTCACTAAAGGATGTGAAACAACTCTAACTACTTGTCATGATAGTCTCAAACTCCGAATCACAAAAATTGAGAATCAACTAGGACCTTGAGGGAGTCGTAAAGCGGGAAAATGTTATGAAGTGAAGGATAAGGGGAAATAAAGTGAGATGTTTGGGTACAACCTTGGGATTTATTGGAATGTATGGATACAAACAACCACAAGAGATGAATTATCCACAAATATTTATTTGAAGCTCAAAAAGAGAAGTACAATTGACTATAAAGCTCTTTTTCTTTTTCTCTTATATATATATATATATTTTAGAACTTCTTTTCTTTTCTTTTTCTTTGCACTTTCACAACGAGATGATTCAATCTCTTTTACAACTTTACAAACACGATCTCATGCCAAGATATCCCAAAATGTAATTCAAATGCGGATATGGAAGATGTATGGTTAAGTGAATGAAGGGTATATGTGGTTGAGGGTAGAAATGGTGAAAAGATCCTAAAATCATTTCCTCGGACAATGTGATTCTTTGTTCTACACTACAATGACAAGCAAACAAGAATTTTACATTTCACCAAAGAATTCCTCTAATGAACAATCAAAGCAAGAAGATGAGATTATTTACGATTTTTGTATGTTTTTCAAAAAGAGAGAATTAAAGTATGTAACACTCATCAATGGAGAAAAGGATCTAAAGCTCACAAGGGTAAAGTCTCCACAAATTTTCAAAAGGGATATTCCCGAAATTTTCAAAAGACTAGGGTTTTTCAAAGAAGTTCTTGTATTTTCAAAATTTTAAAAAATTATCCTTGAGTAATGATTGCGTGTGTTTGGATAAAAACCATACTACTAAAGAGGAATCTACCATACAAGGTTTGATGATGCCTTCGCATACACGTCCTCATCATCCACACAATCCTTCATGGGCAAACGCAAATAATTCATCACATTGTCCTAATCAAATATGATAATCAAGATCCTAATTGAAGGGTTCTATAAAACTATATACAAAGGCCGGGTTTTAGTCTCATAAAGAGTCCATTAGCAAGCTCAGCGGTGTGGGTGATCGCCTCCCCGAGGGCGTGTCGTTCACACATGGGCTCTATATACCGCATGCGGTATAAGGCTAACGGTGACTACATGCTACCAAAGTCTCTTGACAATTGGAGGAACGATGGCCCTCCACCCAAAAGGTAATGGTCTCAAGCAGTCGCTGTGAAAGAACAATGCAAGTGCAAATACAGGCCGAAACAACACGATTCTCGAATTAATAACAAGGATATTCATTGGCTCAAGTCAAACCCTCGAAGAATAAGAAACTATCGATTTTATGTTCAAATCCCCAGTGGAGTCACCAGATTGTGGACCACGCCGTGTGGGTCGTCCTAGCATTTTCCCTCGATAGTGTCCCAGGACGGATCCCAAGGAGTACACTTCAGGGAAAACTAGGACTTCCTTACGCGATCCTAGAGACAAAGAGTCGCCACCTAATTTTAATCAAGAATTAGGAAACCCTTTGACTTGCCCAAAATTGAATAAGGTTACTCGCCCTTCATTACCAGAAACTAGGTTAGGTGGTCTTGGTACGAGACGGGAAGGAGCCCAAGCAAGACTAAAGCACCCCCTCCTCGCCCTACCAAATGGTAGGCTTTGATTCAAATATCCTTGTTCTTAATTCATAATTGGTGTTGTTTCCTCAAACATACAAGATAATATATACATGTCAAAAAGGGAACATCTAAGGAAAATCATGTCAAGAGATTAAATCAAGTAGAAGTCGGATGCATATGCAATATAAGGGAGAGGTATACTTATAGTGGCTAGTCCCGCCCGGGACTGATGCAAGTAAAGGAAACATGTCATGATATGCAAAAGGGAACGAGAAGACTTACATTGGGTTGACTCAAGCGGAGTCGCAAAAAGCAAAGAGAAAGGAAACGTGCAATGCAATCATGTAACAATCCTAGATAAGATGTCTCTATCACATAAGCACATAAACGGAAACTATCCTAAAGGAATTGTGTCGTTGAAAATAATGTTTTAAACCTAGAAAACTTCTAAGAGAAAGGATAGAGATAGTACACGATACATGGGCACTAAGTCACATGTAGACGAGGCAAACCCGGATCCACGACATTCAATTCTCTGCACTAAGACACCAAGAAATACCCAAGCATTGCAAAAATACAAGCAACAAATGATATGCATGATAAATAAGTAACAGCTGTTATCAATCAAATTTCCAGATTCAGCAACCTCTAATGAATCCTATCAAAAGTAGTCTTAAACATGAGCTGGATTAAATCCTTTTACAGAAAGTTAGATACATGTCTTAGGGAACTTCTCCAAAAAGTAGAACCTCTTTACCATTTTTAAAGTTTGAGAAATAAGAGTTTTGGTAACAGTAGACCAGGACTGTCCACTGTTCTTTTAAAAATCATAATTAATTCTACAAATATCTTGTGAAGCTCTATTTGGTGTCAAAAGAAAGCTATTTCATTGTAGTTTATGAAAAAAATAATCCTATGGACATTGCATGATCTTAGGGTTTTTGAAATATTGTTTTAATCAGACTCTATTATTCTGGAAGTTTAGTATCATTTGACAAAGGAATGCAAAACATAATAGAAGTTCATGAATCATGTTAATCAAGTTAATCTAAGCTTTTTATCTCTCAACAATTTATCCTATATGATTTCTAAACCAAGTTTTATTCATCAATTGTTGTTGAGTGATCAAGGTATGAGCATTTTGTATACATAATCATGATTGTACTTAAACTTAGAAAATTCCAGAATAGTTGTATTAAATTCAAACGCTTAGAAAACGATCTTAATTCGATCGTATGCTCACGATTTTACATCGATCGGCATATAGATACATGAGTTAGGAATCATCCCAAAAAAGCGGATCATCGATAACTATTATACATTTTATGAAATTCAAATACAAAGAAACTTTGTTTAAATCTGTCAACCGATTTCTCAACAATTTCTAAAAATAGCATATGGATCCTAGAGGTTCTCAAAATGGATCGAATGAAAGCGAATTCATCAAATTTTACCCAGAAAATTTGAAATCCATCAAACTATGGGTTTAAGTGGACCAAATCTTATGGACAAAACCAATCTATTTTGCTGAATTTTATCTATTTCATTTTAAAGTGTGAGAAAAACATCTTAGGTGATGGTTGAAGCTTATTTTGAGAGATCAAACTCGTACATCTACTTGGTTAACATAATTCCCAATCAATTTAGCCTTTAAGTTCTATGAAGAATTCTAGGTAATAGGAATAATCAAGAGATGGGTGTGAACATAGGAATCATCCTTCTTATAGATCATACTTCCAAATCATCATAGAATTCAAAATAGTTACATATGTATAATCATGTATGCATGGATCTAAATTAAATAGAAGAATGAAATCAAAATTGAAAACTATAGTGAAAATCAATCTCTAATTTGAGAATTATCAGTAAATTCAAAGAGACTTGGACCTAGCCATGTGAGTGTGTGAAGAACAGGAGAGGATGAAGATGAGTGTTCTAATAAAGAAAATAAAACTAAACTACATCCAACTCTTATAGATCTATATATAAAAGTAAGAATTAGAGATGAATTATGATGTCTACCTATTGGAGGATTCTCAATTATGCAATCAAAGTTGAATTGAAGAGTCTTCTTTTCCAAGTGTCATCAAGCTCTTCAAGCACTTATCCATGGAAGTTGAGGGAAGCAATTGATGTCTAATTCATCTAATCTAATTATCTTGAGATTAGTTTAGAAAGCTTTAATTCATAATTCACTTCATCTCTCTAGAAATCTCTCTTAAATTGAAAGTATTTTGCAAGTATATTCACTTGTATGTACTTCTCTCTTCTACATATTCTCCTCTATATGTACGAGTGTGTACTTCCTGGTTTTTACTCTCTTGTTGTATCTCTATAAGATTATCTCATATGGATCTATATATAGAGTTTTAAAAACTCAACTCTTAATTTTCAGGCTTGAAACAGAGATTTTAGAGGTCAGAAAAAGGGTAAAATGACCATTTCAGTGCCTAAACGCAGTTTCTAGGCAATTTTCTCACAGAGGGAGGCTTCTAGAAGGGTATGGAACTCAAAAATCTTGATGGAGGGGACACTATATAGGTGGCGGCTTAGGTGGGACCTACTACCCCATAAGTGGGACCCTCCACCTGCTTTTCTTCATCCTCTGGGTTCCCTTATGTCTTGTTTTAAATATTACGTGCACTGCTTTTCCAGATTTTTGTAAAAATACTTTTTAGTGTCTGAAATAATCCATTTACATACCGTTGGAAATATGTCGAGTTGAATTTCAATATAAAAATATTCCAGGAGGTTTTGAAATGAAAATTGAAGTCCAATTGAAGCCTGGAAGTCCTCCTAAACTTTCGTCATCTTTTTGAAATCAAATGACGTCTTTTTCAAAATTGTTTTTCAATGCGCGTCGATTTCAAACTTTTCTTAAAAAATGAAACTCTGGACATCTAGAATACTGCATTTAGAACACTTCGTGTTCATATAACCCTGAGTGAATATGAATTCTGAGAGACGATTTTGACAAAATCATGATTTATGCATGAAAAAGGCTTTTCTGAACTTGAAGTCACTTTCCGAAGTTTGATCTTTCGATTGTGTGAAATCTAGTACCTTCCACGGGGTACTTTTCATCATCGAATCATCCAAGATGTTGTCCACCCTAAATCCTATCCGTGTGGTCAAATTGGGTGACTACACCTACATGTTCCATTCTTTGTATAAAAGCTTCAAAAACTCTAGATGGGTCCATTCCCTCTGGAATAGGTGCTCTAATTCGCGCTTGATGATTTCTCAAGAGTCCTACCATAGTGTACTAGTTAAGTGTATCTACAAGAGACCTATCGATTAGCTGAAAGTCTTCTAGGAGAAATGAAATCAAGACAGAGCGACAAACAGCAATAAGAGATAACAGTTCTACTGATCAGCACATATCACTCAAACATGCCATCAGTGTCAAAAGTACTGCTCATATATATATATATATATATCAAAATATGTATCGCATAGTATACACTAGTCAAACTGTGTACCATATGGGACATAGGCTAAAACAGTACTAAAGTTAGCTATTTACAATGCTACTACTATTGGTAATATCCATACAAAGCTATGATCAAATAGCTCTCCCTCAAACTCCCAAAAATCACGTGGACAACACGTCCTGATAAAACTAACAAAATCTAAACCTCCTTTAGATCCTGACTCAAAACTCGTCAAAGTTTGATCCTGTTGGTGATGCCTCATCCTCTGAAATGATGTCCATCTCCTCAAGGGGAACATCCTCAATTGGTGCGACAAGATCTCCGATTACCACTCTAATATCCCAATCGTCAACTATCCCTACCTCTGCATCCTCTGCCATCATTGCCTGATTAGCGACGTCAACGGGTATAGCAGTAAATCCATCAGCTATATCCAACGCTCCTGCTAATGCAGCCTCTCCCATAATACATACAGTTGACTGTCCGACCATCTCAACTATCCATCCTTTTGCCATATCAGCCATGGCTGCCATATGTACAATAGGTCCGGTTGGTAACTCATGCAAATGGGTATCTCTGGCACAACTACCTCCTCATCAGGAATGTCCTCCTCTACTACCTCCATAATCATGTCTCCCTCTACTTGGTCCTCTGGCTCAAACTCTGGCTCCTCCGGGTCATCCTCTAACTCATCATCATCATCGTTTGCACGCTCCTCCTTTTTTGGATCCTCGTTGTCTATAGGCTACTCCTCTCCATCCCCGTCGATATCCTCATCAGGATGCTCATCCTCTGGCTCTGGGTCCTCCTCTCCCTAAATTAACTCAGGCTTTGGAGCTGGTATGTCAGGTACCAGTGATTGTGGGGCTGCCGGTGCTGGTGCTGGTATATCCTCAATAGGTCCTCTAAGAATGGCTCGTAGCTCTATAGCATCCATCTCCAGCTTACTCTAGATCAATCGTAAAATCTCCTAAAAAATATCCCTACCAATCCATTGGTCCAAAATGGAAACCTTAGAGGAGGGTGGATAAGGTTTTAGCGGAAAATTAACCTTTTAAAAACTTGATACAAAATTAAGCACAATCACAAATAATTATGTAAAGAAAGAAGGGAAGAGAAACTTGCAAACCGAGTTTTCAAGTGATTCGGCAATCCGCACACTGCGGCCTACATCCACCCCTCAAGAACATCTCTTGAGGATTCCTTTAATCCAACCTACTTCACAGGTGTAAATAAACCTTTACAAGAGTTTTCAACTCTCCTAAAGAAGAACACCTATTCTTTGCAATCAAGGGTTACAAAACCTCACCCTTTACAAATGATTGAAATACAAATTGAACTCTCTCTCTAGAGTGGATAATACAATTAAAGCTCACACAACAACTCCTTAGTGAGTGGATAATACAAATGAAAGCTCACTACAATTTGCTCTCTCAAGAATTACAATTGAAATCAAGAACAAATTGATTTTTCACTTAAACTAGGGCTCAAATATGAATGATGATTAAACAAGATCTTTAAATGATTTCCCTTCAGTACCCAACCCTTAAATCACCCCTATATGTAGCTTTTCAACATATATGACCGTTGGGGGTGTTTGGAGGGTGAAAAATAATTTTTAAACAGTTTAGAAAACTAGCCGTTTTGTGTTTTAACGCGATCTAGTCGACTAAAAAATTATCCCAGTCGACTGAAAAGTTTGTAACAGTAGCTACCTTTCACAAAATAGAAAACAACCGACTTTTTTACAATCCAGTTGACTTAAACAGTACCTCTGGTTGATTGGACATGAAATAATTTAGTCGACTAGTTTTTGTAGTTTTCCGCAGAATGACATCTCTTTACTAAAACAACCATAACTCCTTCTACAAAACTCGTTTTTGCGATCTATTTGAAGATTCGGAAACTAGATTCAAATACCTTTCCAACCATATAAAAACTGAATATCTAGTTCCTTACCAATTAGATCAGGTTTGTCTTTAAAGATGACCCATATGCAAAGGGTACTTGATTTTGACTTAGTCACTTGAAAATTTTTGTGAAATGAATTTAATTGAGTGGTCTAAGTATGTTTGGGTCCTTGAGAGTATTTTAAAGTATAGGAGCAAGGATCCTAAAGTCTAATTAAAGTTACTTAAGCCCCTATGAGTGATTGATTAATATGCTTACAAGTAAATCCTAGTTTTTAACCAAGGAAAAAAATTCTTCAAGTCTTCAAGATTGATCTTTGTTGAGCTCAATCACTATTGGACATCACCATTTGCTATCTCAAACAAAGTTAAGACAAAGTTAGAACATTTAAAGTGCATAATTTTAAATATTAGCACAATGAAAATGACTTAATAATAGATTGGAATATAACAAATAAGGGCATGCTATTATCAATAGATTTGTCATCATCGAAACAAACAAACAAACATAAATAATGCCTTAACGAAATTCAAGGCTAACAATTTTTCCCTTTTTGATGATGTCAAAACAATCAATAGAGATATAGCAATTAAAGCATAATAAGAGTCATTTTCATGTTATCATTCAAAGTAACAAGATATACAAAGTATGAATCATAGAATGATAACTTTCTAAAAATATCTATTATCATTTTCCCTTTATTTTTACATCTCTATCAATTTCTCCCCTTTTGACAACACCAAAAAGATTTGGGGTTGGAACTAAAAGTTCCCCCTCAAGATAAGCAAATATTTTATGGAGGCAACGAGATACTAAAACAACTAAATTGAACATAGTGATATGTTCCCCCTCAACATATGCATATATGAATAAACACTAATTAAAAGATCTCAATTATGCATTATCTCCTTAGGAGGATGGAATTACTATGATTATCAAAACAACGTGTCATTCGAAAAGCAAGCATGAGCAAAACAAATTAATGTGATATACCAAACATGATTAGTATACTATAAAAAACAAGAGAAATTAATCTATCATATCCCTACTAGGCTTAAGGTAAAAGATCTAATCATTGTCCAAGCACCTCTTGGATGCAACATTTGCCAAGGAGGTAGGAGAAGATCCTTTCACAACCCAAATCATGTTAATTTTCTTATGAAATCAAAATTTGTAATTAACATGCCCATTTTTCATGCAATAATGACAAGTTACATGGGGAATGGTCTCATTTGAGTTTGATGCCTTAACAAAGAAATTCTTGTGACAATTTTGAGAATTTGAAGTAGAATGTGTGGACTTTACAAAGAAGCTTTTGTACTTCTTTTCCTTGTATGTGGGATTAAAATCCAAACCGGTCTGATCAAAAACACATTTTTGTTTTCCCAAAAGCATATTTAAATTTTGTTCACCTTGTGTGAATTTTGTTAAAGTTTTTTGTCAAATCATCCACCTCCTTTCTCAATTCAACCTTTTCTTTTTCAATAAACTCACTTGAAGGTTGATTGGTTGAGATAAGTTTTTCTTGTCTCAAAATATTATTTTGACATTTTAAATCTTCCCATTTCTTTCTCAACTCCAAAAATTTTTTTCAAGCTCATTTGAAGATTGTGCTCTTAAAACAAATTTTTCATTTTCAATCTTCAAAGATTTATTTTGGGATTTCAAATCATTTAACTCTTTTGAAAGAATTGAAAAGTTCTTTTTAAGAGAAATGTATTTGATTCCCAAATTTTCCAACTCCTTATGTAACTCCTCAAATGCACATTGAAGTTCATCATAATTAGCGGATGAATTGGAGTTTACCTCTTTTACCTTACTTTCATGAGTGGCTTCTTGGTCTCTTGACTCATCTTCGGATGCATCACTAATTGAATCGCTCCAAGTGCCCCCTTTTTCCATTTTCTTCATTTTCATCATATTCTTCATTGGCAAATAGGCATACAAATCTTTCGTCTTTCTCTTGCACAAAATCCTCTTTTTGTACTTCTTGTTGATGAGTTAGGTTTTCAACATTTCCTATAACATCATCAACTCTTTGTTGCAACTTAAGGATTTGGTTAGTAGCATTATGAATATTTTCCAAACATAACCAAATTTCATTAGCATTAGAGCATGAACGAATTCTATTATATGAAATATCATCTAAAGAATTACGTAAAATTTTCATAGCTCTAAAATTTAATAGAAAGTTATTTTGATCACTTTTATTCCATTCAATCTTTGGTTTAGGAGAAAAATGTTTTTGACAATACTCCAAAGATTGTAGTCAAGTGAAAGAAAATACATTTCTATTCTCCTCTTCCAATGATCATACTTATGATTACTCAGCGATGGAAGAGTACTAATGCAATAGCCTTTTTTTTTTAAAAAAAAAAAAAAAAAGTAGTTTCCATTGATCTTAACTCTAGATTGTAAAATCATTTGAAAAAAGAAGAGCCAAAACTCTAATACCAATTGTTGACCCGAAATGGAAACCTTAAAGGGGGGTGAATAAGGTTTTAGTGCAAAATTAACCTTTTAACAACTTAATACAAAATTAAACACAATCACAAACAATTATGTAAGGAAAGAAGGGAAGAGAAACTTGCAAACCGAGTTTTCAAGTAGTTCGGCAATCCGCACACCGCGGCCTATATCCACCCCTCAAGAACACCTCTTGAGGATTCCTTTAATTTGACCTAATTCACAGGTGTAGATCAAACCTTCACAAGAGTCTTCAACACTCCCAAAAAAGAACACCTATTCTTTGCAATCAAGGGTTACTAACCCTCCCTCTTCATAAATGATTGAAATGCAAATTGACCTCTCTCTCTAGAGTGGATAATACAAATGAAAGCTCGCTACAATCTGCTCTCTTAAGAATTACAATTGAAATCAAGAACAAATTGATTTTTCACTCAAACTAGGACTCAAATATAAATGATGATTAAACAAGATGTTTGAATGATTTTCTTTCATTACCCAACCTTTAAAATCACCCGTATATGTAGCTTTTCAACATATATGATCGTTGGGGGTGTAAAAATAATTTTCAAAAAGTTTAGAAAACTAGCCGTCATGTGTTTCAGCGCGATCCAGTCGACTGAAAAGTTTGTAGCAGTAGCTACCTTCAAAAATATAAAACAGCCAACTTTTTTTTACAATCTAGTCGACTTGAACAGTACCTCCGGTCGACTGGACATATACCTCTGGTCGACTGGACATGAAATAATTCAGTCGATTGGTTTTTGCAATTTTTCGCAGACTAACACTTCTTAAAAACGGCCATAACTCCCTCTACAAAACTCATTTTGAAATCCGTTTGAAGATTCGAAAACTAGATTCAAATACCTTTCCATCCTTATAAAACGCAACATCTATTTCTTTACCAATTAGATCAGGTTTGCCTTTATAGATGACCCATCTGCAAAGGGTACTTGATTTTGACTTAGCCACTTGAAAACTTTTGTGAAATGAATTTAATTTAGTGGTCTAAGTATGTTTAGGTCCTTAAGAGTATTTTAAAGTATAAGAGCAAGGATCCTAGAGTCTAATTAAAGTTACTTGAGCCCCTATGAGTGATTGATCAATATGCTTACAAGTAAATCCTGGTCATTAACCAAGGATAACAATTCTTCAAGTCTTTAAGTTTGATCCTTGTTGAGCTCCATCAGTCCTGGACTTCACCATATGTTATCTCATGATCTCAAACAAAGTTAGAACATTTAAAGTGCATAATTTAAGAGATTAGCACAATGAAAATGACTTAATAATAGATTGGAATATAGAAAATTAGAATATACTATTATTAATAGATTTTTCATACCCAAAACAAACAAACAAACATAAATAATGCCTTAACAAAATTCAAGGCTAACAAAATCATCGCAGAATGATAAACATCCATACGCATCTCTGTAGGGTGGGTCTTCCTGGTTACATAGAGAGCCTTCCACATATTTTCTTCTAGATACTGACTGGCTATCTAATGTATGCGCTCATGATAGAACTCTGGGTCAGCTGGCTCTAAGGTATCCCTATGAATCACGTGTCCTCCGTAGGCACCAGTCACAAACTTATGAAACTCTGAATCCATGATGCTAACCTGCAAAGAAAACTATCTATTGTCAGAAAGACGAGCTTATCTTAAACTCATATCTCATCTTAGGGATCTTAAAATACTAGGACTAAAAAACCTAGAGCTCTGATACCAAAAAACCTATCATGCACCGGAGTAGCAAAAATAGAGAAAACTAAATTTCCTTTTTGGGTCCATAGGGAATGATGAGTGAAAGTCACTAATTATCCACACCACGCAGTACTAGTCCAACTAAAACAACAGGAACAATAAACAACTGAATATTTGATAACGATTCTATCAATCACAATATTAGAGTGGTCCTCGGGATCACAACAGGTGTGGAGACAACATATCCAAATAAAGTTCAATAAAAATAAAACTAAATATAAATCTCCATCTCTAGCTAGCGTAAGGGTAGCGTCATTGTAACAGTCTTCTCCGGCATAACCAGCATCAATGTGGACACCCTCTGCATAATCCCCTTCTGGGAATTAGCAATCGTCGTAAGTTCCATCACCTGCATTAAAATGGATAGGATAATCTAGACGGGGAATGTCCAGGCAATAACTACCATCAACTTCCTAAGAGCTGAGTGAATAGAAACTCACAGGTTACCAATGATATAATATAATAACAAGTTATTGAAGTGTCTAAGATGTAGTATTACAATAGTATCTTTCTCTTTATTCTAAAGTCGTTACTCAACCCTTATCGTCTTGTTAACAACAAACTCAGTACATACTGACCCTTGGAACAGACTTGATTGTAAAACTCCTGGATACACCAATGCTCTGTCGACCGCGTCATCGCAAGTCATAGATACCTTCTACTGCATAACACTGTAAGTCATAGAGGTCATCTACCACGTACACTGCAAGTCATAGATAATACGTCAGTCCATCCCCCGCTTTTAAGAATATATACATAGTCCACCGCATGTCATGAATTTAATGCTTCAAGCATCGACACATCAATTCTATTGCCATGACCAACCATCAGATCTACCACGTCACTGTAAGTCATAGATACCTTCTACCGTGTAACACCGCAAGTCATAGAGGTCATCTACCGTGTACACCGCAAGTCGTAGATACTACATCACCGCAAGTCATAGACAAATACATATGTCTACCGTGTCCACCAGTGATCAAGGTTTACCGCATGTCACAAACACATTTGTCTGTCTACCGCGTACTTATGATCAACCAGTATGCATCCTTGTTCTCTTCCCAGAACTAATCAAACCTACTTAACGTTTGTACTGCTACTGATACATGACAACCCCATGTGGCCTGACTACTCAGATTGAAATGAAGGAATATCGTACTTAGATATGAACCGCATAGTATCTAACGTCATTACATTAATCCATTATTCTTAATCATACTTACCTTTGCTGTCACATTATCCCTGATCAACCCATAACCGCATAATGGAAGTTTGAATCGAGAATCAGATAATCGAACCCTATATATAATAAACCAAATAAATAATGCATGTTCTGCAAAATTTGATCGATTGAAACCATTTCAATCGATTGAGAAAAGAAATGTTCAATCCCTTTGATCGATTGAACTTTCGATCGATTGAACTCAGTTCAATCGCTCAAGAGTCGTCTTTTTCACAGGTTTTGAACAGTGAATGTCCCAGAGGTCTTAGGGTATGTTTGGGTCTATTTATTCACATTAAAAACTCGTAAAACATCATATTAAAGGTACTAAGTGAGTTTAGAACTCACCAAACGTCGTAAGGGCGTGTTTTTGAGCTTCAAAGCTTCAATGGTGGCTCCTTCTCTCTCTCCTCAGTCTCTATCTCTCTTTTTTTGCTTCCCTTCTTCTTTCTTCTTCTCTGCTCGTTTGTCTCTTTCCTCTCTCTCTCTCTCTCTACCTGAGTATATATATCTATAGATATGTGTGTGTGTCTGTATGTATATATATATATGTGTATGTATATATGTATCAAACACAAGCACTCACAACTCTCTCTCTAATCTCTAGTTTTCCAAACTCTCTCTCACACACACACGCACACGCACACACATATACATACATACACACACACACACGAAATACAAGTATATATATAGGGAAGAGGGGTAAGCAGGTGGCTGTGTTTGTATGAACTGAGATGAAATATCCAGGCGAGTTCGATCGATCGAAGTAAGTTTGATCGCTCAAAAGTGATTCGGCCACTTTGATCGATTGAAAAAGGGGTTTAATCGATTGAAGTAGGGACCACACAATAAATTCACATCGGTAGGGTTTTGATCGATTGAACAGGGTTCGATCGCTTGAAGGAAGATATTCTAAATCGCTCGAAATGACTTCGATTGATTGAAGGACAAAATCTTCGATCGCTTGAAAATACTTCGATCGATTAAAAATGAAACTTCAAGTATGATTAAGGGAAGTATAGAATCTCTCTGTATTAATAATACTAAAAATGCAGGGTATTACACCGTAGTATATCAGGGCGGGTTGGTCGGAACGTTAGAATTGTGTGTTGGGATTTGATAGCTGGTGTGGTATAGGACTACATGTTTGATTCATGTGTTAGAGATTGGGACTATGTGTCGGGTTTGTACAAGTTATAATGTATTGGACTACGTGCCAGGTTAGGATGGGATTGTCAAGGATTGAGTTAAGTACTATGAGAAGTAAGGCTGCGTACATGATGTGGACTTGAGAGTCTATGTTATGATGGGATTGGGTTGGGACGATATCAATTATACATATTGAGTTGGTGCATTCATGAACGTGAACGAGGAGATGAATCTTAATAATGTTGTTGTTCTATATGCTACAAATCTATAGATACTCTATTAGTGTTTGCATTCACTCAGCTTTCTTAGATGACGACATTTTATGCTGCTGGATATTCTGCGTCGAGCGGGCTAGGGTTATGAGTATGCAAGCTAGGAATATGTTATCCGAAACTATGAGGCGGAAGCCTACTATGAGGGAGGCTATGCTGGAGAGGACTACAACGCAAGTTGAAGACCTGGAGCTTGCCGTACATAGTTTATGTTTATGTTTTAGAGACTATTGTAATAGTTAAGTTTGTAATCGGCATACATTACCATAATATTTTATTTTATGCTTCCGCTATTATTTATGGATTTTGAAATATTTTAGTAATAAACTCTGATTTTATATATAAATCTTAGAATTTTCCAATGCGTGGTTTGATTCATTACTCTGATAATTAGATTTCAGTTGTGGACAATGTGGTGACTTTCAAGTGTCATAGTCTACGGGTCCAAGAAGAAATTTATTTCCTTTATTTTTGCTACTGCAGGACGTGACCACTTTGACTCGTATAATGAGTCATACTCATGTGCCTCTAAAACTACATTGGTTTATAATAAAATGTATTTTTTACAAGCCAGTATGAAAGCCCTGGACAAGTTAGTTCACTACAAGCCTACTTACGAGTCTTTTTCAAACATGTTCATGAGCTCTAACGAGTCGAGCCGAGCTCATATTAAATGAGTTAAAATTTTAGGATTGAGTTTAACTTATTATTAAATAGACCGAGCTATTATCGAACATATTAGTAAGAGCTTGTTGATCAACTCGGCTTGTCCAGTTCAAAGGAAAAGAACATTCGTCGTTCTTAAATCATGTTCTCCTTTCTACCAAACAAAGATGGGTCTTTTCATCTTATTAGGCGGACTACAAGTAAAATTGCCGAATGAAAACAACACATATGGGACGAGTTTACCCTCAGTCAATCTTAACAACTAAGACCAACAAAGAGGAAAATTTGCAAACTAAGGCCCCGTTTGATAACCATTTTATTTTTTTGTTTTCATTTTTTAGTTTTTGTGTTAGAAATTTTTGTGTTCATTTTAAAAAAAGAAAATAAAAAATGCGTTTGGTAACTTTGTTTTGTTTTTTAAAAAGAGAGAACAAAAATAAAAAAAATGTGTTTAGTAAACTATATTTTTGTGTTAAAATTTTATAACTACTTATTAAAATGACTATTTTGCCCTTAAAACGTCAAAATGACATGACTTGGTAAAAAAAATTAGAATTTAATGTCGTCAAAGTCTATAAGCTCATATTATTATAAAAACCATTTTAGAACGTAAAAATAAAAATACGTTGTAAAATGACCAAATTGCCCTTGGGGCTTACATATAAGAAGTTAACAATGTTAAAATCTTCAAATAATACGGATTGACCTACTCCAATGTTTTTCGACGGTCTAGATCCAATGATAGGGTCCATTTGACCTGAATATATTTATAAAATGACTATTTTGCCCTTCAAATTTCAAAATGCCATAACTTGTTAAGAGTAAACTAAAATTGAACGTCGTCAGAGCCTGTGAGCTCATATTTAAGATAAGAACATTTGGGACCTAAAAAGTACATATATAGTAAAATGACCAAATTGCCCTTGGGATTAACATATACGAAGTTAACATTATCAAAGTCTTCAAATAATACAGAGTGACCTACCCTGAGGTTTTTTGGCGTTCTGGATCCAATGGTAGGGTCCACTTGGCCTGAATATATTTGTAAAATGACTATTTTGCCCTTAAAACTTTAAATGCCATAACTTGTTAAAATAAAATAAGAATTTAACGTTGTCAAAACCTATGAACTCATATTATTATGAAAAACATTTTGGAACCTAAAAAGTACATATATGGTAAAATGACCAAATTGCCCTTGTGGCTTACATATAACAAGTTAACATTGTTAAAGTCGTCAAATAATACGGAGTGACCTAACCTTAGGTTTTTTAAAGTTCTGGATCCAATGATAGGGTCCATTTGGCCTGAATATATTTGTAAAATTACTATTTTGCCCTTCAAACTTCAAAATACCATAACGTATTGATACTAAACTAGAATTGAACGTCGTCAGAGCTTGTGAGCTCATATTAAGATGAACATTTGGGAACGTACAAGCATGTATATATATATGGTAAAATGACCAAATTACCATTGGGGTTTAATTGTAATAAGCTATCATTGTTAAAGTATTAAAATAATGTGGGGTGACTTACACAGTTACACTAAGGTTATTCGACATTCTAAATCCAATGGAGGGGTCTGTTCGGCCTGAATACAAAAGGGCAAAATGATTATTTTACTCTTAAAAATTCAAAATGCCATAACTTGTTAAGATTAAATCAAAATGCCTAAAAAATATATAGATCATAAAATGATTAATTCTGGTTAAATCTTAACAAGTTGTGGATTTTTAAATTTATAAGGGCAAAATAGTCATTTTACAAACATACCCCGCTAATAGATTCAGAACGGAGAAAAATCTCGAGCTAGGTCACATTGTATTATTTGAAGACTTTAACAATGTTAACTTCTTAGATTTAAGCCCCAAGGGCAATTTGGTCATTTTACAATTTATATACTTTTTAGGTCACAAATGTTCTTCATCTTAAATATGAGCTCACAAGCTTTGACGGTGTTTAATTATAGTTTAGTCTTAACAAGTTATAGCATTTTAAAGTTTGAAGGGCAAAATAGTCATTTTACAAATATATTCAGACCAAATGAACCTTACCATTGGATCCAGAATGTCGAAAAACCTCAGGGTAGGTCACTCTGTATTATTTGAAGACTTTAACAATGTTAACTTCGTATATGTAAATCCCAAGGACAATTTGGTCATTTTGCCATATATGTACTTTTTAGGTCCCAAATATTCTTTATCTTAAATTTGAGCTCACAGGTTTTGACGGCGTTCAATTTTAGCTTAGTCTTAACAAGCTATGGCATTTTGAAATTTGAAGGGCAAAATCGTCATTTTACAAATATATTCAGGTCAAATGGACCCTACCGTTGGATCCAGAACGTCAAAAAACTTAGGGGTAGGTCATTCCGTATTAATTGAAGATTTTGACAATGTTAACTTCTTATATGTAAGCTTCAAGGGCAATTTAGTCATTTTATAATATATATGCTTTTTAGCTTTCCAAATGGTCTTAATATTAGAATGAGTTCATAGGCTCTGACGATGTTCAATTCTAGTTTAGTCTTAACTAGTTATGACATTTTGAAGTATAAAGGGCAAAATAGTCATTTTACAATTAGCTTCAGACCAAATGGACCCCGCCATTAAATCCAAAATCTCGAATAACTTTTGAGTATGTCACCTTGTGTTATTTGAAGACTTGATTTTTTTAATTTATTAAATGTAATATTTAAGGGCAATTTGGTCATTTTGCGATTAATTTTTTTTTTTTTGGTCCCAACAAAAAAAAAAAGTATGAGTCTGACCACGTTTAATTTTAGTTTAATGTTAAATAGTTATGGCTTTTAAAATTGGTAAGGGCAAAATAGTAATCTTGAATACCAAAATCAATTTTGCTTTTTTTGGAAGCTACTAATTTTTGTTTTCATTTTTGGTCCCTTTTTTGAAATTGATTTTGAAAAAAAAAAAACAAAATTAAGTTTACCAAACGCTTTTTTTATTGCCATTTTCAAAAAAATGAAAACGAAAACAAAAAAAAACAAAACGAAATGGTTATCAAACAGACCCTAATTTAATCATGTGGTACTTCGAGTTTTACAAATTAATAAAAAAAAAAAAAAAAAAAAAAAACAAACAAACAAACTCCATACACTATGGTGTTTATTGTGAGAGGAAAATTTGCAAACTAATTTAATCATGTGGAGCTTCGAGTTTTACAAATTAATATAAAAAAAAATTAAAAACTCCATGATGGTGTTTATTGTAGCTTTTGTTCTACAAATTTTTTTAACTTTTTATTTTTCTCAAAATTGTTTTTATTCTGTTGTAAGTAGTTGGAAGTATAGAGAACATATGAACTCAGATAATATAAACTTTGATTGGCCGGCTTGACTAGCATGTCTTAAAAAACTTTGATTTAGCTTTTTGCTGACCTAGTAGTACCCGCCTTAAATATCACTATAAATATCTCACCCCTACCCTTGCCACCCATTGCCAGTCCAAATTTTAAACTGGCATGACTATGACCTAAAACCCATGTGAGGCTGTGAGAATAATAGAAAGCAAGATGAGATTCAGATTAATACTTACTTTATTTAGCTAGTTTTTATAAAAATGAATGTTACGTTGGTTGATAAATAATTAGTTCTGTGAGCATTTTTTAAAAAGAAAAAGACGTAAACTTTTAGGTACCTAAAAAACAACTACACAAAAACAAATTAATTACAGAATTGGTTTTTATATTATCCAAATAGCGGATAATACTTCGGTCAAGTTATCTCAGTGCAGTTCGTCCCGTTCCCTCTCACAGAAAAGTGAGATCCAAACATAAAAAATAAAAATAATAATTTTTAGGCATCGGTTCCCACTTCTGTGAGACGGAATAGGACGAAAAGTACTGAGATAACTTTACCGAAGTGTTGTCCCCAAATAGCCTAATACATTCAATTCAATGGATGTTCTGCATGGAATATAAGTTTTGGAAGTGGAATGAATTTAGAGTAATGTTATGCCTCTCAAAAAAAAAAAAAAATTTTTTTTCAAAAGTGTTTTCCAACACATGTGTAGGTCCAGTAAATTTTGATTGGTTGATGTTGAAGTATTCTCACTATTATTGAAAATGGTCCCATGCCACTACCACGTGTTGAAAAATAATTTTTGGGAAAAAAATTTAAGAAGAATTTAAATGGAAGAAAGTCAATTCAGACCTCTACTTCCAAACCTGAATTCCATGTTTTCTCCCTCATGCTGTAAGAAGATCAGTATTTGGTTGATTTGGCAAAACATAATGAACATTTTTCAAGTATGCTTTTGGATCCGGAACCAACTTTAATGTTTAAAAGAAAAGAAAACAAAGAAATTCACCAACACTTTTTGCTTTTTTTCAAATCCATTTACCAAACACTTGGTGTGATCAGGAACCAACTTTTATGTTTAAAAGATCAAAAAAAAAAAAAAAAATTCACCAAATTTTTTTTTTTTTTTTTTTTTTGGCTCAAACCCATTTACCAAACACTTGGTATGTCTGGACGTCCGTCGACTTGTGAATTAGGCTATTTAGAACAAACACATTATGGCTTAGCCCCTATTCGGAGGTGTTTGGTTTTCAAACTTAACAAAATTTTACTTTATTATAAAAAATTTAAATAAGTTAATTTCTTCTAAAAATTTGAATAGTCCTAACTCAAAGTAGGAAAATTTAGTCTCGACAACTCTCGGTATCAATTTCGACGTACACATTCGTTGTGCTCTCTTTGTCGCCGAGTTATGGTGAGTTCTCTCTGGTTTTTCTCTCAAATATATAATAATCATCATATACAAAAGTATGTTCATATATACATATACAAATACATCTATATATATATATATAAATATATATATATGCACGTACCCATCTGGGTAAGATTGCTAGTTGCTACCACCAAGAGCGATCGAGAGACCAGCCTTTTTTTTATATATAGCCGCCTCTTCACTCTCCTTCAGCCAATTCAGATATCGAATCGCATCTCGAGATCCAAGCTAATGAGGTCAACCAAGTGGAGAATGAAAAGGGACCAAGGATTGGCTCCAAACAATGTGCACTCGAGGCTCCACTCTCCCCCCAGTAAGTAAGGCACCGTTAGCCAAGTGAAGATGGAGATATAATTGGCCTAACCTTCAGTCAAGTTTTCTTTCTCACCCCGTGTACTTTTTCTTACTTCATCCATTATTTTTGGTGTTTTTTTAATACTCTCTCAGTCCCATAATAAGTAGGGCTACAAGTCGGACGAGTCAACCCGCAGGAAGCCCGAGCCAAGTCCAAAAATTTTCGAGCTTGGGCTCATGATATTTGCATAGTGGGCGGGCCTGGACAGCAATTTGGAAACCCGAATTGAATTTGGGCAGGCCTTGGACAAAAAGTTGCTAACCCGTGGAACCCGAATCCGAGCCCGAATTCTATTTATTTATTATTTTTGACATTATATTATAGTATTTTCTAATTATAATAATACACTATTAGATATTATTCTATTACTAAATTAATATTGGAATGTTTTTTCTCAAATCTAAACAAAAAAAATAGATTTGATACTCTACTTATTGTTGTTTAGATACTAAAAATCAATTTGCACAAAAAAAAAAAAAAAAAATTGTAATTCGGGCTCAATTCGGGCTCGGGCTCGGATTGTAGAACTAATTCACAAACCGGGCTCGGGTTGACAAGTTCGGGTTTATGTCGGGCTCGGGCTCGGTCTAGGCTGACTGTTTGAATTCAGGCTCGGGCTTGGGCAGAGCCAAAACCCTTTGGGTTCCGCCCGAGTTGCACCCCTAATAATAAGTGTCTACATTTCCTTTTTTGGATGTCCCACAATAAGTGTCCACTTTCCTAAATTGGCATATAGCTTTTACTTACTTTCCAAAACTACCCTTATAATAAAGACAAAGTAGCATTTATTTGTGGTCTCAAAACAAGCAAAAAGTCAAACACTCATCACATCTAAGGATAAAATGGGAAAGTGACCATTTAATGAACCAAAAAAACTAATATAATACAACTTTCTTAAACAATGTGCAAAATAGAAGTAGACATTTATTATAGGACAGAGAGAGTATAAAATTACATTAAATCATTTACGAACTGACGGCTTAGAATCAACTAATTCAAAATAGGTTAAGGTTTAGTTTAGCCCCCATGTAGCTTTTTAAAAGGAGCTTATAAAATTTATTATTAAGTTTGATAATTTTGTACAAGTGACACATTATTCTTTAAAAAAACATCACGAAATCAAAAAGAAACCTTTAGCTTTTAAAAGTTATTTTCTAGAGCTTTTTAAAGCTCTTCCTAAAAAAGACGTAAGTTCAATTTTTACATAGCTCATTAACTAATTTTCAAATAAATTAACATAAAATTGTACTTTAAAAAAAAATCATCAAAATGGTAAGCGAATTTCTGCGACTAAATGCACACCCTTAAATATGTAAAACTAATTCGCTACGAACACTGAATAATATAACCAATTTTTAGACTTGCAAAATAGTACATGAGCAGCGTGGGAGGACTTTTTTTTTACTAGACGACCTTTTTATGGGGACAAAGTGGTTTTTCATTTCACGTTTGATTTTATATTTGAGCTAGGGAACTACGAAGTCATACATAGCATGCAAATACGTATAAGCATATGCAAATACGTATAAGCGTATGGCCCACTACCACCACCAACCCCTCTCTTCCCTGCCCACCTCTGATCTCCTGCTCCTCCTCTCTTTTGTGGAGACTTCCCCTTCCTCTGTGAAGGTTGTCCAGGAATTTTTTCCCTCTTTTTTGTTCCAATATTGTGTTTTTGTTCCTTTTCTTGTCCGGCATCTCTTTGGGTTCAAGACGGTGAATGTTGGCTAGACCAGTCTTGAAACAGTAAATTGGCTTTTGGTCTTCAGTGGGTTATGATTGGTGGCTTTGAAGCTTTCTTCTACGGCTGTGCTACCTTCCTTGGGTTAGCTTTTGCTACCATGGAAGTGTTTCAAGCAACTTTGGTTGTCCCCTTTGGTGTAGTCTCTTCACTTGTTTGGGCTTGGCTTTCTACCATCTTCTTTCTTTGGATGATCTCTATCATCTACAAGGTTGAAGTTGCCCTGGGTTCCGGATCTCTTCTTGCGGCGTTCCTTACGGCGTGGTGGTGGTTTCCTCGTGCAGCTAGTGGAGTTTTTTCCTTGGTCTCTTATGCATCCTTATCTATTGTTCCCTTTGTTGTTATGCTTTTTGTTATTTCTATTGTTGTTTGTGTTTGTTTTTTCTGTAATGTTTGGTAAATTTTAATGAATGTTTGTTTGAGCAAAAAAAAAAAATATGGATAAATTACAGTAACACCCCTCAACGACTGTTTTTTAAATACCCCTAAACTAAAAAAAAACTCAATAAATTAACCCCCATAATTATTACGTTTTTTCACTAACACCTCTTCCGATAGAATTCTGTTAAAAAGGTTAATTGTTTTGTATCATGTGAGCAACATATTTTACTAAAGTATTAACATTATATTTTATAGGCTTAATTACAAAATATACACACCCTTGAAGTTTGGTAATTTCAATTGTATTAATTTGGTCCCTAAAGTTTTTAAATAGGAGCAATATGGTCCGAATGTCTAACTATGTGAGAAAAGTTGATGAATTTACTCACATGCTATGCACTATCACACTATTTAGAAAAAATAAAATAAAATAAATGAAACACCACCAAACTCCCCACCTACTTATCAACGTAATTGTGCATAACAGTGAGTGAATTCTATAATATTTTCAGAGAGAATGAGATATTTGAACCATACTGCTTCTATTTAAAAAATTTCAAGGACCAAACTGAAGCAGTTGACACTACATGGATTAAAATGAGACAGGGACCAAACTTCAGAGTATATTTTGATTTAAGCCTATTTTTTTTATCCTTCTTTTGAACTGTTGGTAATTTTATAACAAAAAGTAACCTTTGTTCACACATAAGAGCATCTCCAATGGGGCTACCAAATTCACTATCAAAGTCATAAAATGATAGCTCATCAAATTTAACCCACTCCAATGCAAGGTCAAATGCTCTACCAAAAAATGACAAAGTCATTTACATTGTCAAATTTGAGAGCTCAAATGACTTTTGTCAAATGAGTGGGCCCCACTAATATTTGCAATACCAATGGATATATTTTGTGCTTTTACTTTTATACCCTTCCAAATGTCTATAAGTAAAAAACTTGAACCCAAATTTTATACTGTGCTCTCTTGTCCAATTTTATTATTTATTTTTTTCCTTAGAATGGTTGGTTGAGTGTCACCCAAGATCCAATTATTGGTAACTTGCAGTCACAAAATAAATGAGTACGTGTCTCCATCTCCATGATTATGTAAATTTTTTTTTTAATTATTATTATTATTATTTTTTTATGATTAATGAAAATGTTAAGTTCTTGTTGCATTCATTAAGCCGTAGAGATTCATAAATTAACATTTTATTATAAACATGCATACTAGCATTTAGCAGTATTGTAGGTGAAAGTTGACTAGGAGAATAGTAGTTGACCCAAAATTTGGTAGTTTGGATGAAATCTACCATTGGAGTAGTATTGTCAAAATATAGCTTTTTGGTACTGTAGCAGTGTCAAATTATAGCTTTGAGGTGAAAAAAATAGCTTTTTGCATTAGAGATGCTCTAATCACCCTTTGTAATACACAAAATTTAGGCAATTTCGGTCTTAAATTTTCGATGATTCAAAGGAGAGATAAAAATATCATGTTAACAATTGTATATCATCTACTAGTAACATGATACAAAAGCATTGATTTTTTTGGATGACACATTGACAACGTAACCGAAGGGGGTCAATTTATTGAGTTTTATAATTCGAGGGCATTTGAAAAAAGATCATAATTGAAGGGGTGTTAATGCAATTTACCCTATTTATACATCCACTTATTGTATATTCTGAAAGGTTGAGGTAGCAATTGTGCCCGACCTTGCAGGACAGGTTTGTTCTCAGCTATCATGGTGGAATCTTTGTTCGCTCAAACTTTAAAGTGGTACATTGTTCTTAAAAGAGGTACTCACCAATCACCATAGTACATAGACAGCTTTTCCAGACTCTTGTCTAATTCATGCTATACTATGCTGCAATTAAGTACAAGCCAAAAACATAGATTCAACAATGCTAACAGTTCCTTAGGCTCTGTTTGGTTCACAGATTTCACGAGGTAAAAGAAAAGCGAAAGAAACATATGAAATAAAATTAGTTCTCTCGTGTTTTCCTTTATGTTTTCTTTCATGCTTAAATAATATTAAAAATTCAAATGTTCTAAAATACAATTGTAAAATATGAATTCCGAAAGGGAAATGACTTGAAACATTCAAAATGTTTATTTGATTTGCAACTTATTCTCTTTTCTTTCTTATTTTCCTATGCTTTTTTCTCCCTTTTCTTTTCCCTCACTAAATTCATGAGGGAAAAAGAAAAGAAAAATGATATGACTAAAGGAAGGGAGATGACTTACAACATTCAAAATGTTTAATTTCTTTATCAACTTATTCTCTTTTCGTTTTTATTTTTCTCATCGTTTTCCTTATAATTAACCAAACAAAGAAAAATATGTTACTCTATTTTTCTTTTCTTTCTCTCACTAAATCCAAGAACCAAACAAAACCTCATAGAAAAGACACAAAGAGGTCCGGAGAAATCATGTACCTACAATAGGGACAATCATGGAAATTCTAAAATAATTATAATTTTATCTTGTTGGGCTAAGTCCCGTGGTACTGGGGAACATTGGAGAAGTAGGGGGGGGGACCACTTCCATCCATTTTACAAGTTTCATGAATACTTCAAAGAAAGTATTGGCACTATAGCTGTCTCTCTTTATTTTATAGTTCAATTTCTTTAGTCTTTTTAAGTACTATTATTGATCACTGACACACTACCTATTTCTAGTACCACCAAAATATATGTGTGGGTGTGTGTAGAGACTGAGAGTAAATAAGAAAGTTTTAATACAGACCACTCAAACTTTTATGGGCAAAGGAACTCAAACTTTTATGGGCAAAGGAATCGGCTGAACTTCAAAATAATCTCCATTTTTTAACATTAAAAAAAGGTGTAATTGAATTTCATATAGAAGGATGCATTTCTTGGATTTAAAGTCAGAGAAGCAATGGCTCATCACATTAAGATCTCCATCAAAAAAGGTTAATCCTGAAGTTAGGCCCTGTTTTGATACTTAAGCTACATTATTCAGAAATAATCCACACAAAAATCCTTTTGATGAATAATTCGATGATTTTAATTTTGTTTAATACAAACTTCATTCTTAGAAAAACCTGAAAAAGAAAACTTTCACTTTCGGTATAAATTTCAGGCTCGAAGTTCAATTAGACTGAGAATGAGATAATACTCTCTCAGAACCAAACCCAAAGCAAAACTCACCTCAATACAAGACATGCCCCCAAAGATTTGAGTAAATGTTCATCAGATGTGAAACCTCATGTGTCCCTTCCCTTCATGGAGTTTATGAATCCATAATCTGTGCAAACACACACAGACACACACACACGTGTACAAAAATCGTCAATTTTCCAAACCAAATGGAAGCAAAATTCACTCACCATAAAAAAAAAGAAGCGATACAAATGCTTGGTTAACGATTTTGCATACATTTGCTATATTTATAACCTTCGGACTCAAATCAGAGAGCCCGTGCCACACTTTTGAACTCATTCAAGCAAGAATGAAGTATTTTCTGACGCTTCTGAAGTGATTGCCTCTCATTCTGAAGGACATCAATTGCTCCGGGTGCAACAAACATGTCCATGAATTTCTCATCATTCACGGCAAACAAATCCAATCCAAGAGCTACCAGAAGCCTATCCCGGCTGCATAAATAAAAGAGAAGAGAATTATTAAGTTGCTTCTGAAAATTCTTATGAACCTAATATCTAAACCATGATGGGGATGGTGTATGTTTAGCTTCGGATATCTTTAGTTCATACTGCAACATTAGGGGCCAAGTGGAAATCTTTTTGGGAGAGAACACCGAGCCAATTTGGCCAAAAGCCAGGGAAAGCAATATTTGCAGCGTAGATGACACATCAAGAAATGTTATGTTCTTCTTGTAAATTAAATTGAGTGCACTTACCCAAAGACACAAATAGAAGTGCACATTACTCCATAAATTTTGTGGACCAAACTCCAAATTAATGCCTACACCCAGTCAATGCCACAAAAGAGAATAGATATATGAATCCAACTTAGAGAAGTTAGTGAATATCAGTAAAGCGAGGCCATAGGGATTAAATCTATGTCAAGATTCAAGACCCGAAAGGAGATTCAAGTAGTTTCAAACAACTACATCAGCAAGTCTGTGGGTGTGGGTTTTGGTCTATGGGTGTCCACCTAAGTAAGAACCCAAAAATAAATAAATCAAATCAAATAGACAAACCAATACTTTACAAGACTTCTCATGATAATGCTAAAGGTTAGAACAAGAAAGGCAACAAGATTTGGCTCATCTGTGAATGGATTGTGAAAATAGTATATGTATGCACTTGCTGTTAACAAAGAGAGCAAGCCTTTGCTATGTTGAAAAGTGCACACCTATATAAAGTAGTATGGACTGGTCTACAAACCAAAACCGAAGACATCCAAATACTAGAAAGAAAATAGAAGTTGGAACAATTTGAAATCTATGAGATAACTGGAACAGTGGGACTTAATGCGTATGCACCTTATAATCTGAGAAGTGATGGAAGGAACTAGAAGCCTAGAGCAGAAACCTCCCTGGGAGGTCGCTGATACTACTCACACTATTGTCAATTGGCCATCTCATGCAGTGAGCTACAACATAATTTTTACTATATTACCATTTAAAGCCCATTTGCTGTCACTGAGGGAAATAAGAGCTTTTTTTTAATTGGATTTCGAAAAAGCAGCAAATTGCTGCTCCTGATTTCAGCTGTTCTTTCAGCTTAAAGTGTGTTCAATTTTTGAAAAAGTTGTGATATGTTTTTTGCCAAACGAACTCAAATTTGTCAACAATAACAAATAAGTGATTATTGGTCCCAAAAAAGCTGATCCAAACGGGCTCCTAATCTGGTTTCTCTGTTATGTGGGTAAGCATGCTGCATGCTTAGGTGAACAAGTTCAAAGTTTCACACACACACACACAAGAAGCTTAGTAGCTCACCAAGGGGTTAAGAATCCAGAGTTCAAAGTTGAAGTCACACTTCGCTCAACAAGAACTTCACGTATCCGCGCAAAATGTTGTGCAGCCGACACACAAATCTCCGAATAAGCCGAGCCCGATCTTGAACCACTATCCACACTCGTGAACAAAACACCGCCACCGGTTTGGCCTCTTAAATTATCTGCATTTCTGCTATTACCCATAAGTCTTGCTTGCCTTTTTCTCGCTCCAACCTCAACGCAGTTTCCGAGTTCCTTCTTAACTCCCACATAAACTCCATCAGATGGCTGATCTGGTGACGGGGTCTCAGGCACAGTCATTTGGCTTTCTCGAAGAGCTTCTCTCGCTTCTCCACCTTTTCCAGGAGTGGTTTGTTGTGCAATCTTTTCTGGAGGTATGTTCTCTTGATCTCTTGTACATTCATCAGACAGCTCGAGGAAATATGAAGAAGATGAAGCTTGGTTAAACATGTAAATGGAGTTTGTAGATGAGCCAAAACTACCAGTGATATTATTTTCGTAGCAGATCTGAGAATATGGGCTTGTGACTGAATCAAGGTGGTGGCGAACTAGTTGCTTGCACTGTTTTGAGAGGTCCTTTATAAAGCAGTTGTAGGAGTGTCTTAAAGCAGCGTGAAAACCAACGTACCCAACCATATCTCCGCTTGGTCCGTCTGCAGAATTATAAGGACAACCCCATTTCCATAACAACTTTTGAGAACAGCAATAAGAAGAACAAAGGAATGATTACACGGAGAAAAGTTTCCATCGAGCTTAGAGCCCGTTTCGTATTGCTGTGGGAATTAGAGATTTTTGCTTTAATAGATCTTCAAAAAAGCTGCAAAAATTGTTGCTTATGACGTGGGAATTAGAGATTTTTGCTTTAATAGGTCTTCGAAAACTGTTGCTTCTGATTTAAGTTCTTTTGTCAGCTTTAAAGTTGTTTGATCTTTGAAAAAGCTGTGAAAATGGTTTTGCCAAATGGGGCTCTTATACTCAATGCACCGTTTTTAAAACGACTAAAGAAAGGTGGTCATGAGAAATACTTACAGTCCGAGTCGCGGCAGTGATTTCTCTCCACGGCAAGATCAAAGAGGTTACCCAAAACAAAAGCAAGCCTATCACATGCAGTGTCAAGAAGAGGAGAGAGCCAAGATCGGGCAGCGGCTCGTGCAATCTCCGCAGCTGCCTCTGTAACTCCTCTACTCCCACCACGGCCAGCATGGGCAAGTAATATGTTTGCCACCTGTTACATTAGCCATCAAAATCAATAGTATTCTAGTTTCCACTTTCAACAAAAATTACTTTTAGAGTAAAATTATGCTTCATTTTGGAATTAAATAGCTTTTTTTTTTGTAGTACATGGGTCAATACGACAGTATTCATACAGTTTACATATATAGAGGGAAACCATAAAAAAAAACCAACATAAGAGCTTTTGTGTTGACCCAAAAGCAGAAGCAAACTATGTAGCACGGACACTTCATTTGGGGTGGTGTTTGCGTTTCCGACACTCCACGGACACGGACAGGCGTGGGACACGGCTGTGGTAATGTCTAGATTTATTTAAATTAAATCTTAATTTTGGGCACTTCTGTAACTCCTCTACTCCCACCACGGCCAGCATGGGCAAGTAATATGTTTGCCACCTGTTACATTAGCCATCAAAATCAATAGTATTCTAGTTTCCACTTTCAACAAAAATTACTTTTAGAGTAAAATTATGCTTCATTTTGAAATTAAATAGGTTTTTTTTTTTTTTTTTTTTGGTAGTACATGGGTCAATACGACAGTATTCATACAGTTTACATATATAGAGGGAAACAAAAAAAAAACATAAGAGCTTTTGTGTCGACCCAAAAGCAGAAGCAAGCTATGTAGCACGGACACTTCATTTGGGGTGCTGTTTGTGTTTCTGACACTCCGCGGACACGGACAGGCGTGGGACACGACTGTGGAAATGTCTAGATTAATTTAAATTAAATCTTAATTTTGGGCACTTCTAGGACACGACAAGACACGTCTGGACACAACAAGACACGTTTGGACACTTCTGGCTTGGTGGTCCTCTGTTTTTTTTTTTTTGGGGAGGGGAGGGGGGGGGGGGCAGTTGTGGGGTTTGAGGAATTTTGATCTTTATAAAATAAGTGTTTCTTCAGGGCGTCCAAACAAATATTGGGAAAATAAAATGATAGATAAGTACGTATATCATATATGCCCTAGCATCTTAGACTCTTTCTTTTTAAATCATGTTTCGTCTATACTATTTCTTTAATAGTCAATGTTGTCAAATCGTGAATCGAATCGTGAATCGGTTTGCCAAAATTATGAATCGTGAATCGAATCGAATCGTGAATCGTAAGATTCACTTTTTAGAAACTAGATTGGCATATTTTTTTTATATGCATATAGGACACATGTATATATATAGATGTATGTTTAAAACACGTGTATATATATAGATGTATGTTTAAAACATGTATATATACAACGTGTTATTTTTTTTAGGATGTGAAGCCCAACACTTCACATACATACATGAATGTGACTAGGAAAAAGGAAAAAACATTGGACAATGCATGAATGGCATTATTGGTGATTTTCCAATAAAAAGCTTGGCATTTTCTAATTAGTAACCTATTTATGTATACAGTTTTAGAAGTTTTTGTGTAGAAATTGTTTCACAACTTAATAAACTATAAACTAATACACTTGAAGAACATAATTGGCATGTAACATGAGCAAAAAACAAGACAACTCCTTTTCCTTAAATTTGTTATCGAAGCTCATAAATTTTATGCATAGTATGAATCGTACGAATCGTATCATGAATCATATGAATCGAATCGTGAATTGGACGATTCAATGCGATTCCGATTCATATGCACGATTCGAATCGTTGGGCATGGGAATAGAATCGAATCATGAATCGTAAGATTATAACCATGTTAATAGTTATTACATGAGTCAAAAAGTGTTTTGAGTTTAGGGTTTTTTAAAGAATTGTTTACAAATTGAATTTTTTTTTGGATGGATATGTAATGTACCTTATTATTATTATTATTATTATTAGTATTTTTATTGTTATTATTATTATTATTATTACTTTAATTAAATTATATTTAATTTTTTTTTCTCAGTATCCTAACCGTCTCCGTATCCTATATTTTTGGGATTTGCCGTTTCGCCATCTCCGTGTCGTATCGTGTCCATGTCATGTGTCTGTATCTGTACTACATAGGAAGCAAGTACGACTTGCTTTAGTGAAAAAGTGAAAACTTGAATTAGAATGCATCTGTAAAATACGTTGAAAATGAAGAAGATAGTGTAATTATAATTAATGAAAATGCCTGCCAAAAATGTCATCCCAAACAAGCCATTACCTTCTCCCTTGATACAGTCGGGCATTCAATAGAGTACGTAGCGCAGCGAAATTCATGAATTACCCTTTCAAAAGCGGCTCCTCCATAGAGACGTAGGATGGCATTGGGAGGTTTTATATTTTCTGTAACACTAGGCCAATTTCCAATACCACTCTCTGACTGCTCTTCCTCCGTTGATTTTCCCCATTGCTCTGGAGCAGGATCTGCCGCTCCATCAATCAATGCCCCCTTCAGCAATCAGAAGAGAGCAACCACGACTTTAATTTAACTTAAAACTCCAAAACCGATATGCTTTCCAAGGAATAGCATGAAGTTTTACAACCCAATTTTAAATAGGCTTAAAAGGCGAGCTACAAAGCATGGACACTTCAAATATGGCGTCGTAACTGTGTCCAACACATGAAAGCATGCCCTTTTTATGAACTTTCAGTGTCGGACACAGCAGGACACGGGACGGGACACGGAGGGAATTTGATTTTGTTTTTCTTTACCAAAACGTAGTGTTTTTATCGATACATTTTTAACCTTTCTTAAAAAACAAAAGACAAGAATACTTGGACAAAATAATGCCATAATGAATCTTGATTTTGAATATGTGAACCAATAATGTTACACTAACACGTAAGAATTGTACGTAAAATAAATATTAGAAAAATAAATAATTATCCATATCCCAGCCGTGTCGTGTCGTCATATTTTAGGATTTGTGTCCGTGTCCATGTTAGGCAGGGCATCCTTAGGTAAAATTTTTAGGCTCAGAAATGAAGAATTAAATAATCAAATTCTACCCACCAAGTGATTGCATATAGAAGCGGCATGCAACATTGCAGATCTTCGAAGATGTGCTACATCAGAAGTGGCCTGTATTTTGGAGTCCATTCTGGCTAATTCAGCACTGATTTCACCACACCGCTGTTCAAGCAATGCTAAAGTTGCTGGTGTAGCTTCTTTATATCGCTTTTGAAGCTCAGACTCCAAATAATCTCTAAGGCATCCAAAACCAACATAGGACCTGAATTTTTCTTCGTCAAATCCTCCCTTTACACCTTCACGCAGATGGCGTAGAACTTCAACATCAACCTGAGATATTTGCCTGCGGAACTCATCATTTGTTACTGTGCTCCTGTCCTTTGGTAGTGCCACAAAAAATGGGCGAGTATTCTCTCCAAGGTAACCACTTGCACTCAAATACCGGTCCACTTCCCATCGGTCACTAAACTCCTGAAAGTTTCAAATTCTTACAATTAAGAGGCAGATTTTGTGTTGAAAATATCTAAGAATCCACAAGAAAAGTCACATTATGCCCCACCTAGGACCAAGATTTCTTGCAATGTTTCATTGACAACAAAATTATACCAGTCTTAACAAACGCGAGCATTGCTACATCCAAAGCATTGACTAGCAGATGATATTCACTTCCATAATGTCCGAGACTCCGAAGTAGCTTATGTTATTTACTTCCATATTGTTGGAGTGGCTAAATGTCCTCAACGACATACACGTAGTGATTCATTACAAATATTCTATGATCTATTAGGAAACTTTTAGGCAAACCAAGTAACTTCAATCTCTCTCTCTCTCTCTCTCTCTCTCTCTCTCTCTCTCTCTCTCTCTCTCTCTCTCTCTCTCTCTCTCTCTCTCTCTCTCTCTCAACAGAGACCAAACACAAATAGCATAAAACATTCATCGTTATCACAGATTTAACTATTAAATTATCACAGATTTAGTAACTAAAGGTGGCATACACTTGATTTCTACATACTCACACATATAAAAGATATATGGAAGTTTATTGTGAATTTGTACCTTCAACCGGTTGTCAAATTTGGAGACAACAATCAATGTCCGCCTAAAGGTTGGATCAATTTCACGAATGGCGTCCAACCACAAAGATGAGCACCATTCTACACTACTCTGTTGAAGGAACAGCAGAATGCGATGCGGTGGACTAGCCAATGACTTCACCATTGAGAGAATCTCATCAGGAGTGGTCTCTGGTTCACCTTTCTTTGCCTGCCAGTTCAATTCCAAAGCTGTCACTCCAATCCAAATATCAAAGAGCATTGTATTGTTAGCTAAAAAAAGCTTCACTGTATACAAACCTACCTTGAGAACAAACCCAGGGGTATCAATTACAGTTAGATTGGGACAATGAGCATATTCTGCTCTCATCACTATAGGCTTCGGAGAAACTGCAGTTTTAGACTTCTTTAACAGTGCATCTGTTCGTGACTTTATGATGTCCGCAATGGCAGATGCCAAAACGACAGGACTTCCATATTCTTCAGAATCCTCCTCCTGTTTTAACAATAAAATTTTAGTATGTTGTGTACCTAAATGCACTGAAGATCTGTTTGTGCATGTGGGTATGTGTCTGTATGTCTTTTTCACTCTTTGTGTGTGTGTGTGTGTGTGTGTGTGTGTGAGAGAGAGAGAGAGAGAGAGAGAGAGAGAGAGAGAGAGAGAGAGAGGGAGTAAAATACAACAATAATAGAACCCAGAAAGTTTGAAACATTTCATTTACTTCAAGCAGATAGTTGTCTTACATTTCCCATATTTCAAAGGAAAATTATGTGGTTGAAAATGACATAAACTGGAGTCACCTGGACTAAATAAAGCCTTGCTGGCCAAAGCTTCCAAACATTTAAACCATACTTGGGAATAATTTGTCTTACACTCTTCTCCCAGAAAAGAAACAAAATGCTCTGAAGGTTCCACTTTTTTGTTAATTTCTTTTTACTTTCTTCGCAAACAAACAGAGAATTTGAAGTGCATAAATGAATGAACCTCCTCTATGTCAAACTACATTAACCAATACTATCCAAATCTTATATGTTGAAAACCCTAAAAATTCAATTCTCACTTAACAAAGCTCTAGTCCTGGCTAGATTCACAACCCTTGAGTTGATTAATCAACAGGTAGTAAAATTCTGATAAATTAAGAACCCTAAAAAAAAAAAAAAAAATTTAAATTTGAAATTACCTGAAACCGGCAGCGAGGGTCCAATGCGGTTGGATCGTGGACCATTTGGAGGATGAGAGGCCTTCGAGTGCCCATCTCAACCTCACGAATGTTGAATCGGAAACCCAGAAGGGCCTCAAGGAGCGAGCTCTTTCCATCGGACTGACCACCCAGGGCGACTATCTCGGGGATCGGGAGCTTCTCTCCGAAGGCCACCGCGGCTGCCTGGAGGCGATTGTAGGCTTCGAATCGGGTCCTGAGTTCTGAAGCCGATCGGTCCGAATCTGATTGTTGCTGCTTTCTGGAAACCGAGGAAGAGTTGTTCTTTGCGTTTGGGGTTTTGGTGGGTGTAGTGAGGTAAGAGTTTGTGGTCGCCATTGAAGCGCAGAGAGAGAGAGAGAGAGAGAGAGAGAGAGAGAGAGAGAGGGTGAATTTTGAATTTGAATTTGTGTAAAATGAAGCCGTTAAAGAAGATCAAAGAATACAATTGACTGGGCCTGGGCCTAAAACATCTATTGATCACACCACATAAAGTTGGGTTGGTGTGTTATTAATTTGCCTTAGCGAAGCCCAAACCTTGTCCAAATATGAGGGCCCAAAATTAGATATGGGTTGTGCTTAGACTTCCACCTATATCTCAAAGATTCAGCAATCCAGATGTTTTTATGTATGAATAGTGGGCTTCTTAGCTTGAAAAATGATGGGAATTTAAAGCTCGTGTGTCAACGTTACGGTTTTTGATTTCCATTAAGGGAAAATTGGTGAAAAAGTCATTAAGAGCAATTTTATTGGGATTAAGGACAACTTAAAATACACATTAGGGATAAGTCCTCCCAATGTCCATAGACCAAAATACCCTCATCTTTAACCTCTAACCCTAACAAAACCCTAGCCACCATTACCACTACTCCACACCATCTCTGACCACCATCCCTGCCACCTCCGATGGCCACTGTTCACGATGAACAGTGTCGTTCACCCCTGCCATCTCCAGCAACCATGTTTATGACACCGCCATCCTTGTCACCTCCAGCAACCACCAACAACACCACATCCACCTTTTATTGCATAAATTAATTTTGCTTTTATGGATAGTTTGTTCCTAAGTGAAATTTTACTTAAAATTAATCTTAAGTGAAATTTTACTTAACATATATAAATTTGACTTAAGATTTATTTTAAGTGAAATTTGACTTACGATTGATTTGTAAAATATGCAACTCACGCACCAATGCAAATCAATGTAGCCACAATAGAGGCAGCATTTAAGAGATCACAATCAACAACAAAAAACCATTGAGGCATAACGACAAGCACATTTCGCTACATAATGGAACTTATAATTGTTTTCTTAAGTTTGTAATTTCAGTAAAGACTACCTTTACATTTAACAAAACAACTGAAACTTCACTAAAAAATTTTGAAAAATCCACTTTAAAAATCTTAAGTGAAATTTCACTTAAGATATGCAAAATCTGCAATTAACCTACCTCATAGCTAGAAATTGTTGGCTTTCATGGTGGTCACCGGAGTTCATTGGCGGTGGTGGCGACATTCGAATCTCGATCTAGATCTAAATCTAGATCTTGCCCGGTGAAGGAGATCTAGATCTAGATCGACACCGGCAATGGTGACGATGGCGGTGCTTGGTGGTGATGATGATGACGGTGCTGGTAGTCGTGGCCATGGTAGCGGGATGTTTGGTGGCTATGGCAGATAACGATGGCAGTGGTCGATGGAAGCGGTAGAGATTGATGGTGGTAGTGACGGTAGAGATTGGTGGTTGCGTGATGATGGTGGTGGCGGTGGTGGAGGTGGACTGGTGGTGGTAAGAGAGAGAGAGAGAGAGAGAGAGAGAGAGAGAGAGGGGAAGATTGTAGAGTGAGAGAATGAGAGACAGAGAGTAAAGTGATGATATGGGCATTTTTGTCTCTAATATGACTTGGGCAATGAATTGTTAGTGGTGTGGACTTGAGTGAAAAAATAGGCTTGGACTTTTGTCCTTGTGGGATTTATTGTTAATGAGCTGTCATTTAAACCAAAAAGAACCAACCTTAGGGACCATGATCAAGCCTCCCTTTCATTATTTGTATTACTTGATTGACTTTGAGAGAAATTCACTACAAAAATAAATAAATAAATCAATAAAATTATAGCTTCTAAAACTAAAAGTATATATAATGTGTTGAAAGGTCTTGTAAATTAGCAATGTGGGATAGGTGTCACATCATGTTTTTAGCTTGGCTTTGAGTTTTTGAAATAAAATGGCCCATGACCTGAAACAAGCTTTGTTTGGTTTTAAATTAAAAGACCCAAATAACAAATAATGAAATAAATAACCCACAAATATTTATAACCCAACATAATCCAACAATCTGCGCCCCACCACCATAAAAAAGGAATGGAGCAAGAGAACTAAATGCATCAGAACTGGTGCCTTTATGACTATGAA
The DNA here is from genome assembly GCA_033977485.1 of Hydrangea macrophylla. Lineage (NCBI taxonomy): Eukaryota > Viridiplantae > Streptophyta > Magnoliopsida > Cornales > Hydrangeaceae > Hydrangea > Hydrangea macrophylla. The sequence goes on from CM066990.1 coordinate 42,140,577, forward strand.
CCAATCCCTAGGAATGTAAGAAGTGATATTTGGTGAATTAACATTTCTATGAACCATATTTCCTTATCATAAATCAATTGTCTTACACCTATATTGATTGCTCAGAATCTGAACAACTTTAATCGATGTGGCGCCTCTAGGCCCTACACTTGTCCTGATTTTTCATAAGTGCTCTAGAAAACTTGTCCAAGTTTTCATAGAAAGTGGCTCCACTTTCACATTTATATAGGTGAATCCATCAATTATGTAATGCAATTAAACACACCATCCAAATTATATGAACTATGGAATTCATTAAGAATTTAACTCAACCTTTACACATTGCAATTGCACTATACACCATAGGAATGGACAAAAAGATCATCAAATTTTAGTGTATCTCAAATCAACCAATCACTTGTTATTACATATATGAACCTATTTCTTGGGTTCTCCAATTACATAGGTTGGGTTACCATCATTGTTGATTTTTGTTATAAGCAGAAGCCCCATTCTCCTCGATGTTTCATACACTAGTTTTCTCCCTAGTGCTTTTGTTAACGGGTCAGCCAAATTAACTTTTAACCTTACAAAAGTAAGAGATATAACTACATCATCAAGCAGCTGCCTCTTAGGCGTGTATACCTACTCTTGCCATTTTAAGACTTATTTATAGCTCGACTAATAGTGTCTTGGCTATCACAAAGTAAAGATACCAATGTTATTCTAGATAGGAACATCTGCTAAGAAGTTTCTAAGCCACGCAGCCTCAGAATCAGCTTTTTCAAGAGCTATAACTCTGATTCCATCGTTGACTTAGCTGTGCAAGTTTGCTTGGACGACTTCCAAGAAACTGCACCTGCACTAAGTGTAAAGATGAACTCACTAGTTGATTTCGTCTCATCTGAATCTGAAGTCGAGTTAGCATCGCTATATCCTACTAAAACTGTAGGCAAACCAGAATACATTAATCCATAATTATTTGTTCTTTTCAAATATTTAAGTATTCTGCTTAAAGTTGTCCCATGCTCTCTGTTTGAACTTTGGGTATAGTGACTTAACCTACTAACAACATATGCAATGTTAGGATTAGAACAATTCATCAAGTACATTAAAGAACCAATGACTTATGCATACTCGTTCTGAGAAACACTAGCTTCTTTATTCCTTTTTAATCTAGATTTGCATCATATGAAGTAGAAATAGATTTACACTCAAAATGATCAAATTTCTTTAAAATTTTCTCCACATAATGCTCTTGTGAGAGCATGATCCCTCTATTGAATTTTCTGATTTTAATAGCAAGTATAAAATCTGCCGCATCCATATCTTTCATATCAAAGCTAGAAGAAAGAAACTTTTTAGTTTCAATCACAACATCTAAACAAGTACTCATAATAAGCATGTCATCAACATATAGGCAGATAATAACACCAACATTGCCATCACTTTTACTATAAACACATTTATCTGCCTCATTGATTAAAAAATCATTAGACAATAAGAATTGATCAAAATTTTCATGTCATTGTTTTGGTGCTTGTTAAAAACCATACAAAGATTTCACAAGTTTACAAACTTTATGCTCATTACCAGAAACAATATATCCTTCCAGATGATCCGTATAAATTTGTTCATTCAAATAACCATTTAGAAAAAAGCAGTCTTAACATCCATTTGATGAATAACTAAGTTATGAATAGCAGCCAAAGCAATTAAAATTCGAATAGAAGAAATTCAAGTCACGGGAACAAAAGTATCAAAATAATCAATATATTTCTGTTGTGAATATCCTTTAGCTACCAATCTAGCTTTACACTTATCAATGGACCCATCTGGTTTAAGCTTCTTTTAAAAATCCTTTTACATCCAATAGCTTTAGAACCAGAAGGTAGGTCCACTAACTCCAAAGTATGATTAGATAAAATAGACTCTAATTCATTGTTAATAGCTTCTGTAACAACCTGGATTTTTAATTATTTATTTAATGTAATTTCATATTATTCCTATTACTTGTTTCAATTGCATTAATAGAAATTCTTTATTTGGGGTCAAACTGTCATGCTCCAGAGCAGCAAAAATAGAGAAAATAAATTTCCTTTTTGGGTCCATAGGGAATGACGGGTGAAAGTGACTAATTATCCACACCACACAGTACTAGTCCACAAGATACACAGGAACAGTAACCACTGAAATATAAAAGAAGTTCTTTCTATTACAAACATCAGAGTGTGGTTCACAGGATCACAACAGGTCTGGAGACAACATATGCCCAAGTACCCATTAACTAAAACAAAATAGAGTTTAATAGAATTACAGAAATATAAACTAGATAAAACAAATCTTTAGATCTTTAGCTGCCGTAAGGATAGTCGTTAGCGTAATACTCCTCTCTAGTATAACTGGAATCAGTGGGGCCATCCTCTGCATAATCCAACTCTGGTTAGTATCCATCACCGACTGAAATGAATGTTCAGAGTTTCACTGGAGCACCCTCAAAGACCAAAGGCATACTGCCCTTGGAGTTAACAATAAGAAAGCAAGACAACAATGATTGCTTTCTTCATTGTTGAAACATCAGCCGCTTATAAAGAGTTGATGGGCCGAGTTTGGATACACCCCAACTATTGTATTACCTCCACTTTGCATTAGTGATTGAATTTTTGGAAGGGAGACGAGGTAGAGGAGGTAGGGGCTGATCGGGAGAGAACAAATCCTATTTATATGCCTTAATTTACGTTGTTAGTACCTTTTTATCCTGTTTTTGAATATTTTTACTTTATTTTCTACTTTCTGACAGGTTTTGGAAGAAATTAAGTAAACCAAGTTAAATGGGGTGAAAAAGCACAAAGAAAGAAGCTGAAAAAAGCCAATCGCGCGCGCGACTCGCTCGTGCGAGGTTCCTATATCGCGCTCGCGCGGCCCGCTCGCGCGACACGTGTAAAAATAGAACTTGCGTATTTCACTCTACTGATGATTCCTACGCGAACGAAACTGCCTAATTACGTCCAGATTGCAAAATATAGCAGTTTCGGGTTAGGAAAGCTTCCAAAACTTGTTGTAAATCTATATATACCCTATTTTACATCAATTAAAGGGTTGGCAATTATTATACACACAATATATAACCACACTTTTAGCCATTGAAGGGAGGGAAGTAAGGAGAAGAAGAAGAAGAAGACCAAGGATTCCCATGGCCTCCTTCATCAACCCCCTTGCCATCTACCGCTTCTATGGACAACTAAACTCAAGATCTAGGGTTTCAATGAAACCCTAGCCAAGTAATAGGGTTATATTTCTGTTTTTATTTTAGTTTTATTATGTATGAATGACAGTTACATGTTCCGAGGATTTTTATAAATAAATCATGATTATATTGATTAAATCATTACTTTCAAAATTTATTCTTGTCTTAGATCTATTTTGACTGTAGTGTGCTCAATGATCTATATTTGCTGTGCTTATATAGATTGTTTACATGTAATGGTTCTTAATTGAATTGTGCTATCAAGTATCCGAATAATCCATGCCTAGATTAGACGGATTATACCACAACCCTAGTTTAGTGTGGGATAATTTGTGCTAACCGAAGATGGATTATGTCGGTGCTTGAACCATAGTTATTTTCTTGACGGAGGAATTGGGCTTGTAGCTACAATTCCCCATTATCATCCAACTTAATAAGCTAAAGTAATTCGTAAATACCCTTATTATGAAGCTAGTGGTGGATTTGCAATCCTAAGTTCCTTAAACTTATTAAAAAAATAACTGTTTAATTGCTTTCATAATTTAGATTTACTTCTATTGTTATTAGTTTAATTCAAATTAAATCCAAAATCCATTTTTCTTAATTAACTAAATTTAGGTTTTAAAAATTAAAGTGCGTAGTATTCAATCTCTGTGGGTTCGACCTTTACTTCCACACTGCAAATCTTTAGAAAAGTAAAGTATACTTTTTATATCTTGATATTGACAACATCAATTTTTGGCGCCGTTGCCGGGGATTGCATTACTACCTTTAGTTTTATAATCTTAGTTTAGTTAATTCGTAAATATTATATTAGTTTTCTTTTTCTTATTTTTCATTTTATTTTGAGTCACTAACTTTTCTTTTTATTTTGTAGTTTCTCGAGTCATCAAATTCTAACGTTTTCGGGAGGAATAGCTTAGCACATCAAAGGAGCTTATGCGAAAAAATACAAATAAAATAAAATAAATCGCTTCCTTTGAAACTCGCTTTAAACCACTATAAGTCAGGGCGCTGTGACGCACTATTTGCATTAGTTTAGGGTTAATTGCACTGCATTAGCTAGGAAACCCAGGGCGCTGGGCTTTGACGTGATCACTGCATTACAGGATAATTTACATGCATTACAGGATAATTTACATGCAGCACAGTAGTTGAGTGCTTGTTATCTTAGTTGCGTGATTGCTATTTGTTTTTGTTTTTTTTATTTGAGTCAGTTTTTGTTTTTAGTTTGTTTTCTTTTTAAGTTTATGTTTAGTACGCGTTCAAATAAACATGAATTACATTTTATCGATCTTGAACTTGAACGTACTTTAAGAGTTAGTAAGTCCGCAACCCAAGCTTCTAGAGCTAGGTTGCAAGACAACGAATCAACGCCGATTCCGTCGTCGTTGTTTGAGGCCGAAATTCAAAGTACCATTAAACGGTTAAGGAGAACTCGAACTTTTAAAATCGAACCGATTAAAATGGTTGACGGAAACAACGGAAATAATATGAATAATCTTAATATACCGCCACCTCCTCCGCTTAAAGATTATTTTATTCCTACGACTTACACGCCACAGGCTGGTATCGAATTACCAGAGGCGACATCATCTCACTTTGAGATAAAGTCGTCTACCATCTCGCTACTTCCATCATTCCATGGCCGTATAAATGAAGACCCTTATCAGCACTTAGGAGATTTCCAAGATATCTGTTCTACTTTAAAAATCCAAAATATCACTGATGATGAATTAAAATTGCGGCTCTTTCCATTCTCTTTAAAAGATAAAGCTAAATATTGGCTCCAATCTTTGGAGCCAAACACTATAAAAACATGGGAAGCGTTACATACTGCATTTTTACAAAAGTTTTTCCCAATCACAAGAACTAATCAGATAAGAAAATCTATAACTAATTTTGTGATGCAAGATGGGGAAACACTTTACGACACGTGGGAAAAATTTAAAGAATTATTACGTTCGTGTCCACATCATCAGGTTCCTAAGTGGCAATTGGTACAGGTCTTTTACGAGGGACTTATTCCTCTGTCCGTAACACTGTCGATGCCGTTTGTGCGGGTACCTTCCTACACAAAAGCACCGACGAGGCTTGGAAAATATTTAAAACTGTTAGTGAGAATTCGATGCATCAGGCGGTGTCGGTACGTTCTGAGGGGTACCTTCGACCTAAGCAAGAGGTAAAGTTTGAGTCAAGTCAATCAATTGAAATACAAGAATTAAATAGAAAACTTGAACAACTTATGAGGATGGGAATTAGGTCCAATCTACCTTCTTCAGAAGTATGTGCATTATGTTCTGAACCGTCACATAATATCTATGCATGTCCTTCTGCATCTCAATATCCGGAATTTGTTGAGCAACACGTTAATTCTATGCAGCAATTCCCACGAAATAATTATAATCTTATGTCGAAAAAATTTCCTAATACATATCGACCTCAATATCAACAAAGTCAATACCAACACCTACCTCCTAATCCTAACCCTCCAAGGGATAACGCTTTTGAGGCTACGGTGTTGGCATCCCTTAAAAACATAGAAACTCAAGTCCAAGCACAAGCACAAATAGTGCACTCTCATACACAATCCATTGCGAAGCTTGAGTCCCAAATGGGACAAATAGCTACTGCGGTGAGTCGTAGAAACGAGGGGAAGTTGCCTGCGCAAACTGTTCAAAATCCTAAGGGACAATACGAAAAAGGGGGGTCGAGTGAGAGCGTGAACGCTGTTTCAACTAGGACGACTACTCGAGATGAGGAAGTTGTTGTAATTCCGGATGAGGTTGAGAAAGATAAAAATATAAATTTGAATAAGGAAAAGGGAGAGGATGCGATTAAAAATAAGAAAGAAAAAGAAACGGCTCTGACTAATCATATACCAAAATTGCCCTTTCCACCTAACGTTGAGGGACCAAAAGTAGTTCGATGTGTGCAAACTAATTTCCTAAGGTGCTTGTGTGAGTGATACATAAGGCTTAAAGATCTGACTTCTAAATTGATTGTGTGAGATGAGTAGGAAAGTACGCTCATCAAAAGTTCTATGGCAGTACTGAAGCGCACAAGACAATTCGTGAAGAGTTTACCAGATAAATAATCATAAACAATTAATAAAATATGAAGATATTTTATTGAATGTTTGGAAAAACAATATAAAAAAAAAACCAAAGAGTAGAAACAGAACATGCTCTGATTGTTCAATAGAGAATGAAAAATCAGTAAGAAGAAAACCAACAGGGACAGATCCATTTGCTATGGATGCAGAATAACAAGAAGAACGCAGGGTTAAATCCTGTTGGAATGCTATTTTTTCGAGAGTGACACGGAGTCCTCTTCATGGTTGGCTAGCCTTTGCCTTTATACCGGCCTATAGGAAATTATAATATGGCAAGGACTCCTTGAATTGCGCCTCAAGCATAAGATATGGATGGCAGAATCCTTTTCAATCTCAAACTCTTTCCTTATCCTTATCTTGATTGACACAATATACAAAATTCTCGGGATTGACCCACCACCATAACTCATTCATTTTTTTTAGCCTTTTTGAGTGATGTATTTTTTGATTTCATGAATTCTTCGAGATCTACGCAATGGAGTGAAAAAATGTAAAAAAGAAAGTAATTTGGAACCCTATTTTTTTATTTTTATCTATAACTGAAATAACATATAATATTATTTGTTTTGACATATGATACTAATAGTATCTATCAACTTTAAGCCACCATAACTCACTCGTTGTTTAGCCTTTTTGAGTGATATAATTTTTTTATTTCATGAATTTTTTGAGTTATACGCAATGGAGTTAAAAATTGTACAAAAGAAAGTAATTTGCAATCTCATTTTTTGATATTACCTGTAACTGAATTGACAAATGATTTTATCTGTTTTGACATATAATATTAATATCATCTGTCAACTTTAAATCATCATAACTCACTCATTTTTTTTAACCTTTTTGATAGATTTTTATTATTATTTTTATTTAATGTATTTCTTCGAGATCCACATAATGGAATTTAAAATTGTAGTACAAAACAGAGTAATTTAGAACCTCATTTTTTGATTTTTTTTTTTATATCTAAAATGACAGATAATATTATTTGTTTTGACAGATAATATTAATATTATTTGTCAACTTGAAACCACCATAACTCACTCGTTTTTAGCCTTTTTGAGTGATTTGTTTTTGATTTCTTGTATTTCTTCGAGATCGAAGCAACGGAGTTGAAAAAATGTACAAAAGAAAGTAATTGGGAATATCATTTTTTGATTTTATCTGTATCTAAAATGACAGATAATATTATCTATTTTGACATATAATATTAATATTATTTGTAAACTTTATACCACTATCGTGCACTCATTTTTTTTTTATAGCCTTTTTGGGTGATTTTTTTTATTTATTTCATGTATTTTTTGAAATCTACGCAGTGGAGTTGAAAATTGTAAAAAAGAAAATAATTTGGAATCTTGTTTTTTGATTTTATCTGTATTTGTAATGACAGATAATATTACCTGTCAACTTTAAACTACCAAAACTGATTCATTTTTTTAAGCTTTTTTGAGTGATTTTTTTTTGATTTAATGTATTTATTCGAGATCTACGCAATGGAGTTTAAAATTGTACAAAAGAAAGCAATTTGGAACCTCATTTTTTTATTTTATTTTTCAAATTTGATGATATTATCTATTTTGACAGATAATATTCATGTTATCTGTTATTTTTAAACCATCATAACTCATTCATATTTTTAGACTTTTTGAGTGATTTTTTTCTATTTCTTGTATTTTTTCAAGATCTATGTATCTATGGTGTCAATTTTATGAAAGGAATATACTTTTTTTGTTATATTTATGCAAAAAACACAGTTTTGCATATTTGGTTTGTTTTTGGGTATTTTTTTCCAAGTATTTCACAGTCAATGTCGATCTCGGTTGATAGATCTCATTTTGCTGATTTCAAAACATCAAATTTTACGAAAAACACACATATAGAATAAAAAGTTATAGTAATTTGAAATTGTTTAGGTATAAAAAGGATCTAATGAGTTAAAGAAAAGTAACAAAATTGGAAGGGTTTTTATTTGAGGGGGCTATGTCCGAAACCCCCAATTTTAAATTCAAAGTGATTTTCAAAATTACTACATGTTAAAAGTTTGGACCAAATTACAATATTTTGAGACCCACTTTAAAATATATGAGAATCAAAACCACTAGGATGTATTTCCAAAGAGTATTGTTAGATGCACAAAAAAATGTACAACTAAATGCACAAATTGCTTAAAATTGTTGGATCTCATGCTGAAAAAGCTGTACACTTCTTTTTTTTTTTTTGTCTTTTTGTGTGTACAGACTTTTCAGAACGAGGTCCAACAATTTTAAATAAGTTGTGTATTTAATTATGCATTTTATTTGTGAATCTAGCATTATTCATTTCGAAATTGTTAAAGTCAGGTCTCCATATATATTAGCTATGGTTGACCCAGAGACTTACAAATTAAATGGCGTTGACAATGAGATCAGTAGTTTCATCCATCCGAACCCTTATTGACTAAATTATAAAATAGAAAAGGAAAGAAAAAGCAATTGTGAGCACGTGAAGTGGTATGTAAGGAACATGGTTTAGATCCGGAAATAGAAGAAAGAGTAAAGATTAAAAACAGGGATGGCTTTGTTGAGTCAACACGCGTAATCTTGGTTGGAAATTGGAATTGCCCAACTTAAAATCTGTCGTAGGCTCTCTTCTCTATCTATACGTGTGATGGACAGAAATCAACCATGTGAACCCGCATATATACATACTTTTTTTTTTTTTTTGGTAACCGTGGGTGTTCGGGTCTGCTTGCGCGCACCTTAATTAATCCCACGAGGCCAAGACGTCCGGGTGAATCACCTGTGATCACCCCCTTGAGATTCGAACTTGAGACCTCTGGGTATAACACTCAGAGATCTTGCCATCCAACCACAAGAAAAGTGGTTCGCATATATACATACATGATACTTATATAATCACAGTGTTGATATCACAGTTGTAGTTATATATTGTGGTCATTTTGTTACTGTAGAATTTATGTGAGACTTAAATAAAATATTTAAATTATAGTAGAAATTACACAAAATCCTCAATTAAGCCCTATTTTTCAGCGTCCCAGGCCAATAGATTCGCCCCCCCTAAGTTCGCATTCCTCATTTCGTCGCTATACGCTATTATACTGGTGTGATGTGAATCTCTAATCACATAAGGTCTTGTGATTTTTATTTTTGGTTAACATGATAAAAAGTTGCTCATTTTAAACAAGGTGTGATGTCCCGTCTAATTATTTACTACTTTTTTATTCATTGAGATCACACGACCCAATGTGATTGGACGTCAAACGCGTGGTCTAACAATCTTAAGGCATGTTTGTGAGTCCACAATTTCAAATGAAACCATTAATGATTTATAGAGTACTTCGGTATCGAAGTCAATTATCTTAAATGAGATCATTTTGGCAAATAACGAACCTCATTGTATCTCCATATGTGATTATTCGTAGGTTCTCTTAGAATGTGTTTAAGCACAACTTAAATGACCTTATATTCAGTATGATGAATTTTGATATTGAAATGCTTTGTAGATTATAAATGATTTTATTCAAATTCGTATACCCATAAACGATTAGGAGTGGGCATTCAGATAAAACTAAACCAAAATCCGAAATTTGACTCGGGTTGGGGATTTTCATACCGATCTTCGAACAAAATAATAGTTCAAAAATTGAGTTTGATTTACCGAGATAATTTTTTGACTCGAGTTCGGTTTGGACATTTCTTCGATTTTTTCAGTGTAAATTTCAATTCGAAATTTGACTCGGGTTTGACTCGGGTTGGTGATTTCATACCGATCTCCGAACTAAATAATAGTTCAAAAATTGAGTTTGAGTTATCGAGATAATTTTTTGACTCGAGTTCGGTTTGGACATTTCTTCGAATTTTTTCAGTGTAAATTTCAATTCAGGTTTGATTCGGTTCCGGTTGAAGGGCACAATCCAATGCCTGTATCCGAGCTGAATAATAGATCGAACGTTTGGTTCAGTTTCCATAATTTTATTTCATTCCACGTTCGGGTTCGAGTGGGTTAAAAAAATAAAGATAAAATCCGATTTTGATTCTAGAATTCTGTTTCGGTTTTTTTTGCCCACTCCTACAAATGGTCACTTAAAGAATGAGTATAAATTTGCTCCCCTGGCACCTCAACATGGGGATGAATAAAGGGGGCGGGGTTCCTCAGCCACACCGCCCGTGGGCAGTGCTTACGTGACACTGACAGGACCACACGATAATTTTATTTTTAAAATCATCGTATGATCCTGCCCTCAAACCGTGCAGGTGGAGATTCCTGAACGATTAAATGATAGAAAAGTGATAGATCTCACGTGCTCAGCCAGTAAAATACTTGGGTGAGCAAAACATAGTTGAGCAAATTTGTACTCAAAAAGAAAGAATAACTTCTCTAGCTTCTAAAAAGGTGACCGACAATACCACTAGTCGCTTCACTCTATACGCACTACCCGCCGGAAAAGAAGATCAGTTACACGTGTACCCGCAGCTTCAAAACCTTCATTTTCATGTTCGCTAATTACCACTGTTCCCGGCAATGTTTCTGATATAAATCTATCATTTAATTGTTTTTCCTTTTTTTTTTTTTAAATTTATTTATTGTTTTTTATTTTCTTATTTTATTATTAAAAGTGAATACTGAACTATTATTAATATTGTTATTATTATTATTATTACTATTATTATTATTGTTATTATTATTATTATTATTATTTGGTGTAGGGGTCTCATATGAAGACATAAAATTTTAATTTATTTTAGTTTTGATTAAAAGTCTTAATTAGTAAGCTTTATCATATCTCTCTCTCTCTCTCTCTCTCTCTCTCTCTCTTGGTAATCGGGGTGTCCGGGCTAGCTTGTGCGCACCTTGACTAATCCCCCGAGGCGCTGAAGTCGCTGGGTGAATTTTCCAGTAACAACACTCCCCATGACTCTAACACTAAACCTCTTGGGTAGTACACCCAAGAAGCTTACCACTCTATCACAAGGGATGTGGTTAAACTTTATCATATCAATTTCTTATGTTTTATAATTTCACATAGCTATCGATCGTCTGTTGAGTAACATTTTGCTAAAATATAGAAGTGGTAGCAGCTAAGACCAAAATTTGTCCATTTTACAAAACTTTTGACTAAAATTTTCTATTAATTATTTGTTTATTTTATTATATTTTTTGAAATTTTATCTGTCTAATAGATAATTTTATCTATTTGCATAAAGATAATATTATCTGTCAACTTTAAACTATCATAATTTTTTTGATTCTTGGGCTTTTTGGGTGAATTTTTTATTTATTTTTTTATTTTTTTATTTCCTGTATTTTTCGAGATCTGTTTATTTATGGTTCTATTTTTACGAAATGAATATGTTTTTATTACAATTATTCGAAATAATGCAATTTTTCATATTTGTTTAATTTTTAGTTTTTCCCCTAGTATTTCATGGTCAATTTTAATCTCGTTTTGCTGATTTTAAAATATCAAATTTTATGAAAAATGGACTTGTAGAAGAAAAAGTTATAACATTTTGACATTTAAATATTTCAGTCAATCCTTATTAAAATTTTACTATCTTTTAAGCAAAGTTATTTTATTTTTTAAAAAATTTTACAACTTTTTATTATTCCCCTTCTTTAAGTTTAAATTCCAATATCCCGTCAAAGTAAAATTTGATAAAAAAAAAAAAAAAATTACCTAATAAAGAATGACCCCTGTAAATTTTTTAAAATCTTCAATTATGAAAATGTAATTTATAGAATATTTTTGGAATTAATCTATGTGTTGGCCCCTTCAGAATTAATATTAACTTTTGGAATAGAATAATGCTATACTTCCCAAATATGAATCTCAAATTTGGTTCTTAAATATTTTGTCAGTTATATCAAATACATGCAGTGACATGCGTGGTACACAGTGGCAGCGCCACATGAGGTCCAGCCCCCACTCAAATTTTCAAAATTGTTTTTATACCGGACGTACGTATTTAATATTTTATGCATTGTGCCTCCCTCAACTTTTCTAATATATATGCATTTGTGCGCTTCCTATTATTCAATTTACCCTTTCTAAACTCATAAACTTCATGGTGATACTTCAATTATTATCCAAAGAAACATCTTATTTAATAAGATTGGCCAAAGTATTTAAGCCCTTATATATAGATATCCATATGGAACATATTAAGAATTCTTCATTTTATAAGTGAAGCTAGTAAAAAAAATGGAAAGAATTAAAGATAATTAAAAAAAAAAATGCTTTTTTGGAAAATAGGTTTAGAGAGATTGCTTTATCTTTGAATAATTATGTTTTAATCTTCAATCCGCTATAATGAAATCCATAGAACAACCCCACAATTAATGTTAAAACCTGAAATTGTAGCATTTTCACACAAAGAAAGGGGATCGAAGGTACTACCCTTTTAACCCCTCTACAAGTGTGCGCCCTTACTAGAATCAAATTATGACTCCGCCCCTAGTGGTACTAATAATCACTGCCAAAAAATTTGCTACAACTGCTATGCCTTTTGGCCCAACTTTGGGATTAATTTGGGAACAATGGGAAGCATAGCATTACTGTTTTAAAAAGTGGTCAATGGCTATAGGGGCTGATACAGAAATTCGAAGCTGGGGGCTTGGCAAGAGCGAAAATCGTAAATTGCATTTGGGATAACCAAATTTAAGGGGGTTCAAAGGGCATGCAGTGCCCCGATGCAATTTTTTTGGGGGTTTATTTATATATATATATATATATATTTTTTTATGTAGATGATATAAGTTAATGGTATAAAAATTAACACAAAACCTAAAATACCGATAAAAACAAAGAGTTTTCTGAATTTTGGGGGGTGGGGGGTATAAGCTAAATGATTACAATAGGCAGTAATATTTCAAACACCAAAATTTTCAACTCTCTAAGAGGACATAAAACATTTACATATACACTTAAATTGTAAGCTTTATGATACAAAAAATCATATAATATATATATATATATAAATAAGTCCAAAAAAAAAAATACACGTCAACAAGAGTGTAACTTGTAAGTCGCCTCTCAAGTTCAAATACATGTCCACATTCCAATAATAGAGTAGTCACATCTTCCAAAACTATGCATGAACCGCATTATGCGGGGTAGTAAACCTTCTTTTCATTTATTTTAATTTTGATATATTCTGCAAACAAATTTGTAATTAAGCATGAACTTTTTTAAAAAAGAAAATTTTGTCAAACAGCTCATGATCGGCGCTTGAATTACTCTAAATTCTACTTAGCTGGTGCATGAACGAAGATCTACAGGTCGATAGACCTACTCACTTACAGTTACAGCCCAAATAGAAATAATTTAATTAACCACATCCCTTGGTAAATTGTTTGAAGTATTTGAAAATTATTTGACAAGTGAAGCTCATATATATAGTGTGTGTATATATATATATATCAAAATCCTTCTTACAATGACTCCTTCACTTTTGTTAAAGTAAAGACTTCTTTTATAGTTATTGGATTCAGTTTTCATTAAAGTACTCTGAAGTAATTTCATAGGCTAAAAACTGAATCTAAGAGCTGTAAAATAAGTGCTCACTTCAATAAAGTGAGTGAGTCCTCATAAGAAGAAGGATTCTGACATATATATATATATATATATGTATTGGTTCATTTGATTTGAAATTATGTTCCGAGAATCTAGATCTCTTCATGTTAAAATTCAACTCTGCAAGTGGGTTGTAATTAAAATTGTGAACTATACACCTTTCTTCCCCTAAAAAAATGGAATAGTTTATTACAAACATGAAGCTTTAAATACTGCCAACTTTCTAAGCCTGTACTATTGAGGAATTCATCATTTTCTGAGAGAGAATGAGAATGACCATCAACAATGTACTCAACTTGTCAATTACCATTCTCTCTCTCATCATCTTTCTCTCACTACAATCTCAAAGGGTCTTGTCGACTAATCTTGAAGATGAAGAAGAAGAGTATGTTCTTGACAAGCCATTTTCCAACACTAGATCACTTAGAAACCGGTTCTTGGCTAGTACTATCAAGAAAGGCACAAAATGTAATGCCCAAACTTACAATGTGTGTAATGGTATACCAGCGAACAAGGGTACAGGGATACTGTACTGCTGTAAGAAGCACTGTCGCAATGTTCTTAGCGATAGAAACAATTGCGGGCAGTGTGGGCAAAAGTGTCGCCAAGGAGAGCTTTGTTGCAATGGAAGTTGCACCAACGTTGCTTCCAATGAAGCACATTGCGGCAAGTGCGCCCGTGCGTGCATGCCGGGGGTTAAATGTGTATCTGGGTTTTGTGGGTATGCGCACTAATTAAAACTCTGTTTGGCAACAGCTTTTGCTATTGCGATTCAATCGCAGAAAACTGCAATCGACTTTTAGTTTTTGCTATTGTAAAAGTGCAACTTTTAGACGAAACAATCGCTAAGGTATAAGTCATTTTTCATTTTCACCTTTTTTTGGGGGGGGGGGGGGGGGGGGGGGGGGGGGGGGGGGGGGGGTTTGGGTTAGACACTTACACTTGTTGGTTTGGTTTTGGCTGACTTCTCTATCTTGAGGAAGAGTAATATTTGTATTTAAATTCAAGTTTTATATCGTCAAATCTAATACATACATTTGGAAACAGAATATCATCTGTGTCATCAATAAAAAGGTAGTGTTTTCAGGTAGCTAGTTCACAATATATAGTGGACTGATCTTTTGGTTAAGCGCTACAAGAAATCATGAGATAACCGCTGAATATTTTTTCTGGTAATTCATGCACACATACTTCCCTTGAAGTTTCTAACAATGGTAGAGACAATTCTGTTAGAAATTGTTTGTGGCCAACATAAATGCTCGAACAACTGACTTAAGGACGCAAACAGATTCAAATCCAAGCACCCCGCTCCGCGCACAGCCCTATATTGCTTTCCAAAAAAATCCCGAATCTGCTAGATTCTCCACAAGCATGTATGACTCCCTTAATCAGATTGGATAATGAATTTACAGCAAATTACCCAGCAAAGATCGAAGGCAAGCAAAACCCAATCCTTGAAAACCTCCCAACAACTAGCAGACAGAATTTTTTGGGATGCTCTGATACTATATTGGATTTTGGAGTGCTATGATACTACCACACTTGGTGGTCAATATCAATCACAAAACATTGCTTTGGAGATGTACACCACATTGTGTACAGAGCTCTTGGGACTTGCCCTTCTTCCAACTATATTTTTTATTGCTTCAACTTGAGAAGCTTACGGGTTTTTTGCTCTAGGCTTTTGGTTGGTGTGACCAGAGGGCTGATAATTATAGTGCTTAAATTCACCATTTGTTGGTTGGTTATGTTTAAATTGTCGTTGCTGACAAAAGTCCTGCCGCATATCTGCCAAAATTGATGCAGTGGACAGTTGGGATGCCTTGTGCTGCTGATAAGCTCACAGTTTGCGTGAAAGTTTGGTATTGATGAATCTGAAAAACAAAGGACAAATCAAGGGAGATCATGTGGTGTATATGATGTAAAACAAGAAGTTTAAGTGCTCAAAGTATTTAAGGGATTGTTGTAGTGCTCATAGGTTGGCTGGCTGTTATAAGGTATATGTTTTGATGTCATGATCATTTAATGTTAGTTTATGTTTAGGTGTTGTAGCTAGTGTTTTGGGGTGCTTGGCCTCTGGGGGTTTTCTGTCCAGTAATCTTGGGTTATTTTGTAACAAGGGATTGGTTTTGGGGGGGTGCTTTTAAGTTCTTGTTTGGGTGCGTTGGTTGTTATATCCTCTCTGGCCTATTTGGCTTTTCAATGAAAAAATTGCTGCTGTTCAAAAAAAAAAAAAAAAACTTGAGAAGCTTACATAAAAATGATTGTTTTAGTCCTTTATATATATACGTGCATATAGAATATTTTAGATACATAATTGACTCACCTATAATAATACTAAGACAACCATAAATTAAACTACTAACTACCATCTACATAATTATTAAACACTTCTCCAACATTGTTCTAGAATATTTTAGAAATTTTAAATTATATTTCCAACACTAGCACACCTGTACAAGACACCCCTAATATGAAATATGACTGACCATTGTACACTTACTCCCATTCAACCATATTAGGACTGGAGAAGAGTAGCTCACACCTTTTCTTGCCAAGAAATATCAGTCATACTATTAGCCTCACGAAGGGTATGTATGCATGATCTCCACACGCCCTCTTACAGAAATCTTGAGTTGAAGGTTAACTGTATTTCATTAAACACACAGTTGTACTTCCAACATCTGCAATTTCCTTCATTCACCCACCCTACCGCAATTCTAGAATCACTTTCTATGATCAAATTAAAGTTATTTATTTAATCCTCTTGCCTCAGACACACACAGATCTTCCTTTATAGCGAGTAGCCCCTGTTGGAATTATAATTTAAAATTTTCAAATTATTCTAGAATAATCTTGATGAAGTAATATCTAGTAGGTGGTGGTTAGTAGTTTTATGAGTGGTGGTTAGTAGTTGTCTTGTATTCCTAGGTGAATTAATATATATCTAGAATGTTCATTGGCAAGTATAAAAGGTTGATATGAGTAGTGTAATGCAAGAAGAAGGAAGTGGCTAAGGCCATATGAAATGTATTGTAAGAAATATTTTTGGAATGTAATATAAGAAATATTTTGAAGTATCCCAAATTCAAACATGGTGTCAGAGCAAGGTTAGATCCATTAAAGCTGGACGTAGATTTTTGAAACTTGAGTGTCGTAAAGAAGACTGCAGCAGTTGGAGAGAGATCAAGGAGGAGAAGAAAAGAATGGATTTCTTCCAATTGATTATACATTCAGAAAAATTGGTGTTCTCCAACTATTTGTTCTGGAGTGAAAAAACACGCACATATCTTCAAGCATGCGATTTATGGTGGGATGTCTTCGCAAAGCCAACAATTTGCGAGTCAACAATTATTCAATAAAAGAACGAGAAACAAGCATTGAGAGTTTTGGAAACAGCAGTACATCAAGAAATTTGGAAGCAAGTTGAAGATTTAGTGTCTCCTTGTGAGGTATGGAAAAAACTTGAATTTATTTGTTCAAGTAGCCAAAAGGAATATTTACCTTTGGAATATTGGATTCAAAATTTTGGTGAAGATGAATTTTTTGAAGAAAATTATGATAAAAGTTTTATTAGAGATGAAAATGAATGTTTGATGGAAAAAGATGAGCTTGATGAAATTTTCGAAGCAATAGAAGTTGAGGAAAAATATGCGATGAAAAAGATGAGAGAATAAAAATAGGAATACAAGAGACATGTGATGAAAATGAAAAGAAAATTATCAAAAAAGAAATTGATGTAGTTGAAAAGTGTAAAAAAGCAGAAAAAATTAAAGCAGTTGAGAATGGGCGCGCATCAATTGTTGTTTGTGCAATATGAATTTCAACCATATCACGATAACATTTGCAGCAAAGAGTTTTTGGGTGATACAAAATGGGTGAACATGGAAAAATTTTATGATCCAAGAAAGCTAGCAGAAAAGTACCATACAAAGTTTAAAAAACGAAGAATAATTAAAGTGAAGCTGAAGGAGCATGAAGATCAACTACAAGCTCATGTGAAGAAGAAACTTTGGAGCACTAGGAAGAAGGTGAAAATGAAGCCCTACACATCCATGGAGATAGCAAAGATGGTTGCAATTTTCAAAATGTTTAATGTAAAATTTTCCATGCGCAAGATAGAAGAGCAACATAAATTTGGGAATTAGAAAATTTCAAATTAAGATGGGGTGTTGGAATTATAATTTGAAATTTCCAAATTATTCTAGAATAATCTTGATGAAGTAATATCTAGTAGGTGGTGGTTAGTAGTTTTATGAGTGGTGGTTAGTAGTTGTCTTGTATTCCTAGGTGAATTAATATATATCTAGAATGTTCATTGGCAAGTATAAAAGGTTGATATGGGTAATGTAAAGCAAGAAGAAGGAAGTGGCTAAGACCATATGAAATATACTGTAAGAAATCTTTTTGGAATATAATATAAGAAATGATGATGCCGAAAATTGGTAAGTGTAGTTCAGACAAAGAAATAAAGTAAAAGGTGGGTTTGTATGTGGTTCGGCCCCGTTAAAGAGGTGACCTACGTCCACGGGTGCGTCAGTGCGCTTCTCACTAGCAGATCACCGGCGGGCCTGGTGAGCCGACAAGATGGGCGGCACTCCCAGTAATACCGGCCGGGTGTATGCGTGTATATCGGTGAGTTCTCTAATGCGTGTTTATATGCTTAGAGAGTTGATATTCCGATCCCCTTTGAGAGGGTAGGTGGGCTCTTTTATAAGTGCAAGAGTCCATCCTTACATGGTAAGTTTATTAGATTAGGAAGCCTAATCTAATCACAATAGATTTGCACAATGTTTGGTGAGTTTCCTAAGTAGCTAAGGAAACCACTGATTCTTACTTAATAGAGTTGTAGCTGTACAAGGAAACTGCAGGAAGCACGGTTGATGCCGTGATCCTTGGGGCCTTACCACGACCGCCCGAGTATCCCAGTTGGCAACAGCAGGACCCCTCGGGAGTGTGGGCTCCATGCCTCAAATCCGGCTTCCCCGGGTACGTGGCGGTTGAACAATTACAAAATATTTCTGGACATATCAGCTGCCCCCCATTTTCAAAGTTGAGATGACGCCTTGTCAAATGAAATTTGGAAATTAAGATTGTTTTTCTATCACCGACCGGGAAAGGACCAGGATCCATGCCAAGACGAGGCTGACTTGGAATGCCCTGGTGGCAAATCGACCGAGCGGTACTCCTAAAGACCCGGGTTCCCCAATGCCATATGCATGCTGGTTATAGGTGTAGTTCGGACTCAATGCAACCAGCATCAAGAAGTAACCGAATCGTCCAGCTGGCAACCAAACCATCACGTCGCGCATTTAATGCTCACGCTTTCAGAAGCGACGCCCCACGTGCCCGAAACGACAGTTTCGGCGGGAGAGTATGTGAGCCATCAGATCAAATTTGATCCCAACCGTTCGTGCCGCTTATATAAGGAGCACCCATTCAACCTTGCTTCATCACCACACAACATCAACTGTGTCGCCTGAGCAAACACTCCGAGCCCTCTTTCTTCTACTGTCTTTGCGTTTCCAAACTCTTATCCACATCAAATGGCTTTGCATATTGACCTGACGTCTGATGAAGGGCTGAAAGCATTCCGAGAGGACTGTCAAATCCCTGACGATGTAGTGGTCCGTCCGTTCGTTGAGGGGGAGGAGATAACTTTCCCTTTCGTCCTCATCAACAGCTATTTGCTGCTGGTCGTGGGATTACGCTTCCCCCTCCCGGTCTCCTTTTGTGACTTGCTTGAGGGATTGCAAATTCCGCTCCACAAGTGCCGTCCAAACGTTGCTCGCCTCCTATGGGGAATATCAGCACTGAACGAGCGACTGGGGTTATTTCTCCGGCCTGCTGACGTCGCGAGGTGCTACATATTGGGCATAGACAACGGAGGCCCCTACTTCCGCCCTAAGACCGAGGAAAAAGATCTTGTCCGAGGCCTAGACTTCCCGAACAAGAACTGGCAACGGTACCCCTGGGTCGTGGTTGCCGGCAACTGGCTCGATGATGCCATTATCTGCCCCCCTGCGACCTTTGACCCCAACCTTTGCAAGCAAGCTTTCGCAGCCCTCCGTGGAGTTGTGCCTACTGCTGATGACACGGAGGCGTTCGACCAGGCCATTGAGGCCGGTATGTCGTTCTCCTATTTGGCAGGGAGACCTGCGGAGAATGCGGTTACCGGACCTTCTTCTGCAGCTCCTACTGCTACGGCTTCTGGGCCGCGCCGCTATACCCGATCCATGGCGATCGGGGCACGCCCCGCCAGCCGGGCGGGCCTACCCGAGGGACCGGTCACCTTGTCCACCAGCAGTAGTTCTTCCTCATCTGAGGATGTAAGCCCGCCACCAGGCCCGTCCAGGAAGGGAAAAGAAAAAGCAACCGGGGAAGGTTCTCCTCCTGCGCCAAAAAGGAGTCGGGCAGAATTACCGGCCGAGCATCGGGTGCCCTTCTCTTGGACGGGTTCATCCTTGGCTAACTTGGAGGAACGCCTGCAAGCTGTGGAGAAGCAAACCGCTCACTTGCAGACGGGATCCCTCATGCAGGAGGTGGACACTCATACCCTCGAGCTTACTGTCAAGGAGCTGGCAGCGAGGGTGGCGGCCCTGGAGGAAGAGGTCAAGGTTTTGAAGGGCCAGAGACCTTGAAGGCATTTTTCTTTTTTTTTTTTTTTTTTTTTTTTACCGGGAAGGCTATTATAATTGCCCTCGACTTCTGTATAGTACACCCCTTTCAGCAATAGAAAGGTCCTAGAGGCCAACTTTTTCCTTCATTATGCCCTTCGAACTGTATGTAAATTCTGTGTGACTCTGTGCGGTTAATACCCGACCGGGCCGCAAGTGCGCCCGGGCTATGATTGCTCGGGCCTGGACCGCTGCTATCCCGTACCAACCAAGCATCGGTCAGGTTAGATCCTAACAAGTGAAGACGTGGTCGTAACCGAACCGATTGCAAACTAACGGAACCGTCTTTTCGCGCATTTAATGCGCGCGCCTTTTGAGGCGACTCCTCACGTGACCGAAGCAACGGTTTGGGCGGGACACCTTCTGGACCGCTGGATCTGTTTCGATCTTGGCCGTTCAAGGCCTCTATATAAGGAGCACTCGCCTCTTTCTCTGCATTCCTTTCTGAACTTCTATTTCTCGCTTTCTCCCCTCTTCCCCCGTTCTTTCTCATTTCGAAGCGAAGCTGGAGAGAACAAATCTTGTAGGTTTCGAGCGGGAGTGGGACTTCTTCCTCCTTAGATTCTGTGCGTTTTTCGAGTCTGGTGGAACTCTAACTCATCTGAACCGAGCGGATGTTACTTGTGCTGTTCTGAGAGAGTGTTACCTGGTGCTGAGGAGCATCTACTCGTTACCATTCAGGTTAGTAACTCTGCCCCCCCTGTATATCAGGTTTGGGGTTCCCGATCCCTTCACGAATCGTCGTTTGCGTCAGTTCCTTCCTGCCGGAGGGCCAGAAATGGAACACTCCGGCTTCAATTCTGCGTCGAGATCGGAGAGTGAACAGTATAGGTCAGGGTCCCCTGGTGCCAGTCTAGGCCAGCCTCCTGAGTCCCTTTCCGACCACCAAAGTGGGGCAAGGATTCCCATTCGTCTGTCCAATAGTGAGTCTTCTGAGGAGGCCCCCGCCGCCTCCGTTTCGAGGGGTTCGGGCGACGAGTTGCCTGAGGAAACCGACCGCGTGGTCTTCGCTTGTGAGTCCACTTCTTCTGTTCTGCGCTATGGAGACCTTCTCCGGATCAGGGAGAGGTATTCCCTTCCTGATGGTTGCGCCCTAGCCTTAAATACCGGCGGTGCGCATCTATATCAGTCGGGGTTCATCACCCTATTTGAGGACGCTATGATGGCGGGCCTCCGACTTCCGCTTCACCCTGTGGCCCGGGACATGTTGATCTTTCTCGACATCGCTCCCGGTCAGTTGGCCCCCAACGGGTGGAGGTTCTTGATGGGGTGTATATCATTGTGGCCCCAAGTGTTCGGGTATGAGCTTACCCTACAGGAGTTCCTCTGGGCCCACTGGCCATTTCCTGTGCATAATGAATTGGGGTTTTTCTCGTTTTCTGCCCGTCCGGGCAGGAAGATCATTGACAACTGCCCCAACAATAATAAAGGGTGGAAGGGCAAATTTTTCCAGGTGTCTACCCTTCGTCTCTGTGACATGGCTCCGGGGATCCAGCTGAGGACATCCTGGGCCAGGGAGTTGAGGGGTAAGACCGCCCTTCAGACCTCGCCTGCTACTTTGGCCTATTCGGAACATAGTGGATTACTAACTAGTTTTCTTTTTTGTTCACAGCGGGCTCAACTAAACCCTCAAAAATTCCTGAGGTGTGCCGGGCCAGGATCCTGAAGCTAGCAGGGCTGCCCACCAGCGTCTGGAACGTGTTGTCCTGGACGGGGGAGTTTATCGTTACCTATTCCCCTGAGCCGCCTGTTCCGGCCCCCAGCTTCACGCCCATCATCCCTGGTGAGTATCCCAGTGACATTATGTGTTAAACATGTACTTGTACTATTTCTGCCCCTTGCGCCTCTGACCGTGCGATCTTTGTTCTACAGAAATGGCTCCCAAGCGCAATTTGGACCAGCTGCGGGAGAGACAAGCCGCCGCCGCTGCCACTACTGCCGCTTGGGTGGCAATCGCCCAAGGAAAAAGACCGGCCACCGAGGCTCCAGGCGGTGAGCGCCCGCTCAGGCGTATTCGCCACGGGACGACTAACCGTCCAGATCCCGTGGGGACATCGGCTCCCCCCAGGCTGGCTGTTGAGGAGCCCGCGCCCAGGGCGGACGATCCGTCGGGTTTGTCTCCGGGCGGGCATGACGAGGCCCGGGAGAGGCTGAAACCCTGCCTCGCGCCAAGCCAGGTGACAGCATGTGCCGAGCTATCTCCCCAAGGGATCCAAGGATGGTTATACAGCATCTCCCACCTGGTGAGTGTTCTGCTTTCCTTTAAACGCGGACTCGCCCTACGCTTGTTACTTGTTTAACCGAATTGCCTCTTCCTGCTGTAGGTTGGCTGCATAGCCGCGGGATCTGAATCCGTCCATTCTTCCCTGGCCGAGAAGGTGAGCGCCGCTGAAGCCGCCCTTTCAAGGGAGTGGAAAGAGCTACAAGTAGCGAAGGCTGCCCTGGCCGTGGAAACGAGCAAGACGAAATCATTGGCCTTGAGCTTGGGGGCGGCTCAGGCGGATTTGGCTGCGGCTCAGGCGGATTTGGCTGCGGCTTTGGCGGATTTGGAGGCTTCCCGGGCCCTGCACGCGGCCGCAGAAACCCGGGCGAAGACGGCGGCTGAGACACCTTCCGCAGCGGCCCTGGAGGGAGCGTTTGACGATGGCTTCTTCCAGGGTTATGACGATCTGAAACGGCGGGTAGCCCGGGATCACCCCGAATGGGCCCTTTCCGCCTATGAGGGGATTGATTCGGACTACTGGGACATTGGTGAGGAGCCTATAGCCGGTGGAGCTCCTGCTGTTGGTGAAGATCCTGCGACTGGCGAAGATCCTGCGACCGGTGAAAATCCGACGGTCGGTAAAGATCCTACGGTCGTTGCTGAGGCCACAGAACTTGCCCCAGGCGGGGGCTTAAGGGGCGAAGCATCGGCTGCGCCCAGGGAGCAGACTGGAGAGACCGAGAATGTGGTCGATGTGGAAAACTAACTCCCCGGTCCCTCCTTCCTGTTGTTTGCTTTTACTGTTTGTAGTTTTTATTTTTCGGGGAGGCTACTACAACTGCCCCCCAAGCTTTGTACATTTGCTTTAGTTAATGAAAAGGCCCTTGAGGTCATCCTTCCATTACTTTTGTTGTACTGTGCCTTTAACTTTTGCTAGTATCCGTACGGTTTTGGCCAACCTAACATCTGCCTTAGCAAATGCTTTAGGACCGTAACCCACAGAACACCTAGTCGAATGATGTAATTCCCTGTTTTAGCCTTAGTATTGCTCCTTGTCCCCTGCCCCCCAAGCGTTTTGCTAAGGCAGAAGTGCGGGAGTATTGGACCAAATGGTCGTAGGAAATCGACCTGGAACATGGGTGGTTGCAGGAACATTTGAAGCTTGCCATCGTTGGCCACCTAAGGGTTTGGCCCCATCGTCGGCTGGGCCTAGGCGAAACTTTAGTTAATTTCCTATTTAGGTCTAGAATCCTCTCTCCCCCGAGCGTCCTTTACAGGCGGGGGCACGCTGAGGAGCGACCATAGGAAACCGACCTGGGACATGGGTGGTCGCAGGGTCTTTTGGTGCCTGGGTTCGGAGCCCGAGGTCTTTTTTACGCCTTGGGGTTAAGCCCAAGGTCTTTGGTGCCCCGGGGTTAGGCCCGAGGTCTTTTTTGTGCATTGCACGATGTACTAATAGGATCAAGTTTTCAAAGCAGACTTTTCAATTTTATTTAAAAGATAGCGATTCTGTAATAATTGTCCCATCAGGGCTACATGAAAAGAGTTTTCCTTATACTACTAGATTCCCGTAGCCAGATGCTACTGATAATACTCGCGGAGGTGTTGCACGTGCCAAGGATGGGTGAGATCATGTCCGTCCATGCTCTGTAGCCAGTAGGTTCCCGGTCGGTTGACCCGAGTTACTATATACGGTCCTTCCCAGTTTGCTCCCAACTTCCCATGACTTGGGACTCTGGTAGACTGGTTCACTGCCTTAAGGACGAGGTCCCCGACTTGAAAACTACGGTGCTTCACCTTGCTATTATAGTACCGTGACACTCTTTGCTTGTAGGCTGCCACCTTGAGATAGGCCTGATCTCTTTTTTATTCCACCAGATCTAGCTCAGTCCTGAGGGCTTCTTCGTTGTTTGGGTTATTGAAGGTGGCCACCCGGTATGTGGGCAACCCGAGTTCTGTGGGGACTATTGCCTCAAAACCATAAGTCAATGAAAATGGGGTTTCGCCCGTAGCTGCCCGGGGTGTGGTGCGGTAGGCCCACAGGAGGGCTGGGAGTTCATCAGCCCATAGGCCTTTGGCACCTTCCAACCTTGTTTTAATAGACTGAAGGATCGTGCGATTGGTCACTTCGGCCTGACCATTGGCTTGTGGATGCTCGGGAGAAGAGTAATGATTCAGTATCCCATAATCCGAGCAGAACTGTCTAAAGATAGGTGTATCGAATTGTCTCCCATTGTCGCTGACCAGGACTCGTGGGATACCGAACCTGCTAAGGATATTTCTTTCCACAAAATGTTCCATCTTCCGCTCGGTTATTGTAGCCAGGGGCTCGGCCTCCGCCCACTTGGTGAAGTAGTCAATGGCTATCACGACAAACCTAACCTGCCCTTTCCCTGTTGGTAAGGGACCAACGATGTCGATTCCCCATTGGGCGAATGGCCAAGGGCTTTGGACCGGTGTCTGAAGTTCTCCTGGTTGGTTTATCATGGGAGAGTACCGTTGACACTTGTCACACCTTCGAACGTACTCCTGCGAATCCCGGGCCATGGTTGGCCAGTAGTAGCCTTGTAGTAAGGCCTTTCTGGAAAGTGCCCGACCCCCTACGTGGTTCCCGCACACGCCTTCGTGAATTTCGTACAGTATTGCTTGAGCTTGCGCAGGGTGGACACAGCGGAGGTACGGGATGGTGAACCCCCTTTTATAAAGGACACCGTCAAGGACATGGTATCGGGCCGCTCGGTATTTGACCCGCCTTGCCTCCTCTTTCTCGTCCGGTAGCTTTCCTGTCGTCAAGAAGGTCATGATTGGATCCATCCAACTGGGTCCCAGAGTGACCGGGTCGACTTCCATGCCTTCCGAGTTGATCACACTCGGCTCGGGTAGGAATTGTACCCTTATGCCGGGCAAGTCTGACTCAGACGACGATGCGAGGCGAGCGAGCCGATCAGCCCTGGTGTTTTCTTCTCTAGGTATCCGAGTAATGGAGAATCCTCGGAGTTGTTTTGAAATTGCCCGGACGAGGGCCAGGTAGGCGACCATGCTATCTTCCCGTGCCTCGTATTCCTGGTTTACTTGATTAACCACGAGTTGGGAGTCGCTGTAGCCCTGGACTTGCTGTGCACTCATTGAGACGGCCAGCTGTAACCCGACCAAGAGGGCTTCGTACTCGGCCTCGTTGTTGGAGGCGCGAAACCCAAATCTCAGCGCATACTCCAGCTGGATGCCATCAGGGGTAGTCAGGATGACTCCGGCTCCGCTTCCCTGCTGGTTTGAAGAGCCGTCGACATGTAACACCCAAGTGGGGACGCCGGCGAGCAATCCGGGCGGTAATGTCGGAGGCTCGGGTTCCTCGACCGGGTCTTCTGGATACGTAAACTCGACCAGAAAATCTGTGACGGCTTGCCCCTTGATGGCCGTCCGTGGTCGGTAAGTGACCTCAAACTCTTCCAGTTCCAAAGCCCATTTAACGAGCCTTCCGGATGTGTCCGGCCGAGAGAGAATTTTGCGGAGAGGTTGGTCTGTCAATACTACAATGGCATGGGCCTGGAAGTATGGGCGGAGCCTTCGGGCTGAGGTAATGAGGGCGAAGGCCAGTTTCTCGATGCGGGTGTACCGACTTTCCGCGCCTTGCAGCGCTCGACTGGTGTAGTACACTGGGAACTGTATCCTGTGCTCTTCCCGAACAAGTGCCGAACTAACTGCCGATGGTGACACTGCCAGGTAAAGGAATAGTTCTTCTCCGATCGCAGGTGTCGTCAGTAGAGGAGGAGAGGCCAGGTATTTCTTAAGTTCCTGGAACGCCTCCTCGCACTCCTCCGACCATTGAAAAGCTCTACGGAGGATTTTAAAGAACGGTAGGCAACGGTCAGTTGCTCTGGAAACGAATCTATTCAGTGCGGCCACCCGTCCGGCTAAGCTTTGAACTTCTTTTGTTGACTTAGGTGATCGCATGTTGATGATAGCCTGGATTTTGTCGGGGTTTGCTTCGATCCCCCGTCTGCTGACTAGATGACCGAGGAATTTTCTGGACGAGACCCCAAAGGTGCATTTGGTCGGGTTCAACCTCATCCTGAACCTTCTCAGAATGCTGAAGGCCCCGGTCAGGTGCTCAAGGTGGTCGGTCTTTTCCCGGCTCTTGACCAGGAGATCGTCCACGTACACCTCCATGGACTTTCCGATAAGGTCTCTAAACATAAAATTGACCAGGCGTTGATACGTAGCCCCGACATTCTTTAGGCCGAAGGGCATAACTTTGTAACAGTACGTGCCCTGGTCGGTTATGAATGCCGTCTTTTCTTCATCCCCGGGGTACATGCTGATCTGATTGTACCCTGAGTAGGCGTCCATGAACGAGAGGAGTGAGTGGCCTGCCGTTGAATCGACAAGGAGGTCTATCCTGGGCAGCGGATAACAGTCCTTGGGGCAAGCCTTGTTGAGGTCGGTGAAATCCACACACATCCTCCATTTGCCATTGCTCTTCTTGACCAGAACGACATTGGCCAACCAGTCGGGGTAGTGGACCTCCCGAATGGAGTTGGACTTTTGGAGCTTCTCGACCTCCTCACTTATAGCCCTTTGTCTTTCGGGGGCCATACCCCTTCGCTTCTGCTTCACCGGGCAGCAGTCTGGGCTGACATTGAGACGATGGGACATTACCCGGGGATCGATCCCGAGCATATCCTCGTGACTCCAAGCAAAAACATCCTGGTTTTGCTTCAGGAACTGGATCAACTTTTCTTTCAAGGCGGGCTCCAGCAATGCGCCTACGTTGATCGTCCGATCCGGGTGCTCCGAATCCAGCACAACTTGCTCCAATTCTTCCATAGGCCCTATCACGTCCCTCGGGTCTCGGGGGTCCATTTCTTGGATGTTCAGTGTCTCTGCGATTGACCCCCGGCGCAACGAGTTCACATAACAACTTCGAGCCATGGACTGGTCTCCTCGCAAGCATCCAGGTCCCTGGGGAGTTGAAAACTTCACGGTCAAGCTGTATGTGGAGACAACTGCTCGGGCCTTGTTGAGAGTCGGCCTCCCGAGGATGACGTTATAGGCCGATGGGGCATCCACTATCACAAAATTGGTGAGCACGGACACCTGTTGCGGGTAGGTCCCCATGAGGACTGGGAGCTCGATCGTGCCGAGCGGTTGAGTGCTGGAGCCGTTGAATCCGACCAGGGGAGTAGCAACTGGCCGGAGTCGACCCCGATCGATCCCGAGTTGGTCGAATGCTGTCGTGAACATTATGTCGGACGAACTGCCCGTGTCGACTAGTACCCTTTGGACCATATAGTTGGCTATAGACAGCGTCACTACCAGCGGGTCGTCGTGGGGGCAGTGGAGGCCCTGTACGTCGTCGGACGAGAATGTCAAGACGTCAGTTGGTGAGGGGCCGGTGGATTGGACATGCCATACATCCGCTCGGGATGCTCGGGCGTGCCTCTTCCGTGCCGACTGAGAATCACCTCCGCCAGATGTTCCTCCGGAGATCACGTTGATGTGGCCGAGCGGTGGAGGGGGCTGACCGGGAGCTCGGGCATCCTGTCGGGGTCGTCTGTCTGCTGTGACAAACTCGGCAAGATGGCCCTGCTCGATCAGCTTTTCGATTGCTATATTCAACTTGAAGCAATCCTCCGTTTCATGGCCGTGATCCCTGTGATAACGGCAGAACTTCTCCCGGTTCCTCTTGCCGGGAGGGGCTCTGAGCTTGGTAGGCTGCGGAAGCAGCCTCTGCGCCTCTGCGGCGGCCATCACCTCATGTATGGGTCGGGAAAGAGGTGTGAAAGCTGTCGGGGACTGGCCCCTAGTCTCTCTTTGATCTTGCTTTGGCTTCTTTCCCGGACCCTTCTCAGATCCCTCGCGTTTGCGCTTTGCTTTCGGGGATTCGTCTCCTGTCTGGCTGGCGCGCTTTACCTTCAGGAACTCCTTGGTGTCTATGTACTTCCCTACTCTTTTCGAGAGTTCCACCAGGGTTGCCGGTCGATTGCGATGAAAAGACGTGGCCACCTTGGTGTGCTGAACTCCCGAGCAGAAAGCCATGATAGCGGCGGTCTCATTGAGGTTGCGAATCAAGAGCCTCTGCTGGTTGAAGCGATCCACGTATTCCCTCAAAGATTCCCCCCTTTGCTGCTTGACAGCTAGCAGCTGGGTATCTGGCTGCGACCGGTCCAGCATCCCGACAAACTGACTGATGAAGAGTTTACCGAGGGCCTTGAAGTCGTCAACCGTCCGCGGCTTCAGAGTATGGAACCATTGTGCAGCTGATCCCTTTAGAGTACTGGGGAACGCTAGGCATAGCAGTTCGTCCGTGGTAGTGACCAGTGCCATCTGCGCCTTATATGTGCGTATGTGGTCCACTGGACTCCCCTTGCCGTCGTATGAGCTGAGGTGAGGGGGCTTGAACTTTCGCGGAATTGGGAACTGCGTCACTCGGGCAGTATAGGGCGACTCTGTTTCTGTATTAGTGAGGTCGTGACCGGACTTGCGGTTCAGCCTCTCAATCTGCTGCTGCAGCTCCTCGACCTGGGCCTTGACGTCAGTACGCCCGGTCCTTCTCTCTGCATCTGAGTAGTAAGTGGGGTCGGACGATGATGCCTCGTCCTCGAAGCGCGTCGATCTTGGGGATAGCACTCGGCTGCGAGTTCGGGATAGCCTGTGCCTAAGATCTTCCCGGCTTAGGGCGGGCGGATCGTCGACTGGTTCCCTGACCTTTCGTCCGGATGCTTCTCCCCTTGCGGCTCGGCGCTGTTCAATGAGGATCCTAGCGTCCTCTACTCGGCGTGCTCGACGAGGGATGTATCGAGGTCCTCCCTGCGAGCGTTTAGCAGCCTGGCTGCGTTCTCCCTCTCCATGATGCTCTCGATCTGGCGGGGACACTGGAGCAGATCGGGCTTTTCCGCGGGTCTGAGCGGGCCTTTGGCTAGGAACGCTCTTTTCGGGCCGCTTCCCCGATGGAGGGCTTTTCTCGTGGTCTTTAACCACCTTTTCGTGCTGGGCCATGAGCGCCTCTATTTGCTGTTGTGTCCGGATCTGGCCCTCCAAGAGTTGCTCCAACGCCGCCGTGACTTGTTCGGTGGACATGGAGGCAGCCCGAGGCTCGATCTGTAGGTCCTCCTGACCGGTTGAATCGGCGGTCTTCTTGCCCTTCTTCTTCGGCATATTGATCAGTCAAAGATTTTTGTTAACAAGGAAACCGTGTCGTTTCCCACAGACGGCGCCAAACTGATGATGCCGAAAATTGGTAAGTGTAGTTCAGACAAAGAAATAAAGTAAAAGGTGGGTTTGTATGTGGTTCGGCCCCGTTAAAGAGGTGACCTACGTCCACGGGTGCGTCAGTGCGCTTCTCACTAGCAGATCACCGGCGGGCCTGGTGAGCCGACAAGATGGGCGGCACTCCCAGTAATACCGGCCGGGTGTATGCGTGTATATCGGTGAGTTCTCTAATGCGTGTTTATATGCTTAGAGAGTTGATATTCCGATCCCCTTTGAGAGGGTAGGTGGGCTCTTTTATAAGTGCAAGAGTCCATCCTTACATGGTAAGTTTATTAGATTAGGAAGCCTAATCTAATCACAATAGATTTACACAATGTTTGGTGAGTTTCCTAAGTAGCTAAGGAAACCACTGATTCTTACTTAATAGAGTTGTAGCTGTACAAGGAAACTACAGGAAGCACGGTTGATGCCGTGATCCTTGGGGCCTTACCACGACCGCCTGAGTATCCCAGTTGGCAACAGCAGGACCCCTCGGGAGTGTGGGCTCCATACCTCAAATCCGGCTTCCCCGGGTACGTGGCGGTTGAACAATTACAAAATATTTCTGGACATATCAAGAAATATTTTGAAGTATCCCAAATTCGAATAGCCCCGCCAAATTAAAATTAACAATTCCTACATATATAGAAGCAACCAACCAAATTACCGTATGCATCTCCAATAACTCCCCCAATCCCCTTGGACCCGGCTTGTAATCATAAATAAAAATAATCATCAAACTATTAAAGCATGAATGAATAATCTAGGATTAAAACATAAACTAGTCATGTGTTGTTCTTTAGGATCTTTATTCTCATGTATGTCCACGATTAATTCCACCTAATCTAAAAGATAATAAGAAAGCATACCGTGATCCATAGTACTTCCTTACTTGACTCTCGAAATTAGACTGATGGCAGATCCTTTTTCTTAAGATTTTGAACCTTGAAATATGTTAGTATTGGAGAACTAGGTTTCTCCCTCTTGCCCTCTAAATTCGTGTTGCATAAAAGTGATTACTGATGGATAGTTTATCATTGTATTTAAAGGGAGAGAGAGGATCTAATAGTCTCCTAGTTAGCCTCTAATTCTGCTCACCCATCAAAGCAAACATTTAATGGAATTAGGATTCTCTTTGAACCATTATCTAAACCTTCCATAATTATCCCAATCATATCTCTGTAAATCGGATTGATATATTGGATGATATAATAGTAGATTTAATTTAGACCTTCCTTATCAATTTTGCAGTCCCATAATTAATGGTAATTCAAAATTAAGTCTAAAATTCTCCCACTTGGTCCGAATAATAATCTAATGATTTATTGAGTAACATAAGACTGGTACATACATCGGAATAATTATTCATCATGGTTTTTAACACCTTAATCGAACAAACCACTAATGCGAGTCATGACGGTTGCATACTAATTCAAGAATATGTTCCCTTCTATGTAACCACAACATCAATGATTTATTTAACTAGGCCTATAAGGTGGATCATCTATAATGGTTCAATAATGTCTTGTAAAAAGACGATTTTGTCAAATTCACCATTAGTAACATTCATGTATACAATGTTGACAAAATACATAAATGTTCAGAAAATACCTTTATTGATATCATATCATAGTGTCTTTGCATAATAAGCACTAGCAATCCACTATCACATTCTAAACACTACGCTCAACACCCATTCCTTCAACATGTTGTAAAAAGGTCTTTAATGCTAGTGCTTTAGTAAGTGGATCTGCTACATTCACACTTGTACTAATGTGTTCAATAAACACTGTCTATTTCTGAACTTCTTCTTTCACTGATAGATACTTCATCTTAATGTGTTTAGCAGCTTTAGTGTATCTATCATTCTTCGAAAAGAAGATTGCTGCGACATTATCACAATAAATTGTCAGCGGCTTAGCAACGGTGCGCATAATACTAAGTCCTGATATGAAATTTCGCAGCCATAAACCATGATTTGTAGCTTAAAAACATGCCACGAATTCAGCCTCCACGGTGGATGGTGCTATGACAGTCTGCTTAGCACTCTTCCAAGAAAGTGTCCCTCATCCAAGAAGGAACACATAACCGCTAGTGCTCTTCCTATTATCTAGGCATCCTCCAAAATCTGAGTCTGAATAACCAACCACTTCAAGGTGATCAGTCATCTAAAATGTGAGCATATGATCCTTAGTCCCTTGCAAGTACCTTAACACTTTCTTTGCAGCTTTCCAATGATCTAGCTCCGGATTAATTTGGTAATTTCCAAGCATTCCAACCGCAAAACTTATATCAGGTCTAGTGCAAACCTGAGCATACATTAAACTTCCCACAATAGAAGCATAAGGGTATTCTTTCATTTGTTTTTGTTCCAATTCATTCTTGGGACATTGAGTTAAACTGAATTTATCTCCCTTCTGAATTGGAACAAGAACAGAGCCACAATCATTCATGTGAAACCTTTCCAAAACATTGTTAATGTAAGTTTTCTAAGACAATCCCAACCATCCACGTGATCTATCCCGGAATATCTCTATCCCGATCACGTAGGATGCCTCTCCCATATCTTTCATTTCAAAGGTTTTAGAAAGAAAAATCTTGGTTTCCTGTAACAAACCAAGATCACTGCTGGCTATCAATAAGTTATCAACATATAGAACTAAAAATACAAACGTACTCCCACTGATCTTCAGATATTTACATTGATCCACGATGATTCCTTAAATTCGAAGGTGGTAATGGTATTATGAAAATTAAGGTACCATTGCCGAGAAGCTTGCTTAAGTCCATATATTGACTTCTTTAACAAACATGCCATGTCCTCTTTGCCCTTCATAATGAAGCCTTCTGGCTGTGCCATGTAGACTTCCATCTAAACTCCTATTCAAAAAAGCCATTTTGACATCCATTTTGTGAAGCTCTAACTCATAATGAGCTACAAATGCCAAAATAACTCTTAATGAATTCTTCTTGGAAACAGGAGAGAAGGTTTCATTATAATCAATACCCTCTTTCTAATTAAAACCTTTGGCTACTAGTCTGGCTTTATGCCGTTCAATGTTGCCCTTTGAATTGCGTTTGGTCTTATAGACCCATTTACACCCGATTCTTTACCATCCTTGAGGCAAATCGACCAACTCCCAAACTTCATTATAACTTATAGATTTTAATTCATCTTTCATGGCATCAATCCATTTATCAGAATTATCATTGCAAATGACTTGTTGATATATAATCTGATCATCTATATCCCCTACGTTAAATTCAGCCTCTTGTAAATATACCACATAACCATCGGAGATAGCTGGCCTTCTAGATCTCTGAGACCTTCTTAATGCTATTTTCGGTGGTGCCTCTACAATAGGTTCAATGGTGACAATCTCATTAGGGGGTTCATTATGTGGTTCATTGATGGGTTGTTGATTATTCATTTGTTTATTGTTACCATGGGCAACATCATTAGGAACTACATCATTTTCAATTTGGGGTAAGGGAATTCGTACCCTAACTTCTTGAATAACCACTTCCCTAATTTTATCACTGCCACTGACTTCACCATTCTCAACGAATCTAGCATTACCAGTTTCAACTATTCTTGTGGTATGGTTAGGACAGTAAAACCTATATCCATTTGAGTGTTCTGGATACCCAATGAAAAAACCACTAATAGTATTGGGATCTAGTTTATTTTCTTGTGGATTATAAATTCTCGCTTCCGCTTGACAACCCCAAACATGCAGGTGTCTAATACTAGGTTTCCTTTCTGTCCATAGTTCAAAAGGAGTCTTTGGAACTGACTTACTAGGAACTCTATTTAATATATACATAGCGGTTTTGAGAGCAAACATCCACAGAGATAGAGGCAAATTAGTATTACTTATCATACTTCTAACCAGATCCATAATTGTACGGTTATGCCTTTCAGCCACACCATTCTACTGGGGTGCACCCGACATTGTGTATTGTGCTTACCTAAAATTTTAAGGAGTTTAGCAAATGGGCTAGGGTGTTACCCTATTTCATCATATTTACCATAAAATTCACCACCTCTGTCAGACCTAATGATTTTTACCTTTTTCCCCAATTGTGTTTCAACTTCTTTTATATAAAACTCAACAAAATTAACTGATTAAGATTTATCGTGCAAGGGATAAAGGTAACAAAAATATGAAAAGTCATCTATAAAGGTGATGAAATATTTTTCTCTGCCAAAGGATGGAGCATTAAAAGGACCATATGTCTGTGTGTGTTATTTCCCGGAGTTCATTACTTCTCATGGTTCCTTTCTTTGTATGTTTGGTTTGCTTTCCCTTAATGCAGTCCACACATACACCAAAATCACTAAAATCCAGGTTAGGGAGTATTCCCTCTTTTATGAGTTTTTGAACTCTATCCTTGGATATGTGTCCTAATCTTTTATGCCACAAGAAGGACGAATTATCATCCATTAAAGCACATTTAGTTCCACCGTTAGGTGCAGGGTGAGTAATGTTTGTTCAAAATTATTATCTAAATAAATTTGATACAAACCATCAATCATAAGACTAGAACCACAGTAATTAAGATCTTTAAATAATTTAAAATCTTCATTCTTAAATTCGAAAGAAAAGCCATCAACACCAAGTTTTGATAAAGAAACCAAATTTCTAGAAATACTAGGAACATGAAAAGTGTCTTCTTTTAAATCCAAAATAAGACCAGAATCCAACAGTATTCTAAAAGTGCCGACGACTTCAACTTTAGCTTTCCTTCAATTCCCCATGTATACAAATACTTCATTTGTCTTATGGTTCGGGTCGAAAGGTATCCCTGCAAGGTATTGGAAACATGAGTGCTTGAACCAGAATCTAAAATCCAAGAATTTGAAGGAACATCAGTTCAGTTTGATTTGAAACATACTAAAGCCAAAGGCTTACCCTTCTTTTCAAACTTTTTCTAGCAATCCTTCTGGAAGTGCCCACTCTTTTTACAAAAGTAACACAAACCATTCCTCTTTTCAATCTTCTTTGGTGCTGGTTCAGACTCATTGGATCGGCCCTGCTTTATGCCTTTCCTAGTTGCTTTCTTGGATGAGTTCCTCATCCTAGAATTGTTCTGCATGGCGAGATGAGCCACTTTATCCCTTTACTGCTTTAAGTGTTTTTCTTCCTGGATCAATTTAGATGTCACCTCGTTTATACTCCACTTATCTTTTATAGTGTTGTAATTTATAACGAATGGTGCATACTGATCCGAGAGAGAATTGAGAATGAATTGTACAATAAATGCATCATCCAATTGCATCTCTAAAGCCCTTAATTTGGAAACAAGGTTGGTCATCTCTAGAATGTGCTCGTTCATTTTACGGGTTCCATAAAAAATCATTGTGGTAAGTTTTCCCATTAGTGTCCCTGCTAGGGACTTATCAGCCTGTTGGAATCTCTGCTTGACATTATTCAGAAACTCCAGAGCACTTTCAGTTTTGGGTAAGGAATTTTTAATGGAGGGAATGATTGTAAGCTTCAAATACACTAGGCTCAGCTTGTTGGATCTTTTCCACGCTATGAACACATCCCCTTCAGCTTCACTGCTCGTAGCTGTAATGGCAGTGGGCTTTTCAACAAGAAGAGATATGTCTTGGTCAAGAATCCCTAGGGTGAACTAAACGTGTTCACTCCAATCATTAAAATTTGTTCCATCAAATTTGGAGTAGACGAAGCTGCATTAAAAAGGCTAACAGGGGCTGCTGCAACAACAAAAATATGCCTACATATCAAATATAGCAACACATAATCGATGATTTCAAGGGATAGTTTCATGGAATATTTAATGTTTTTTTTTTTCATAAAACATAAATGGGCAATGTGCCTATCAATGAAGGAGAGATATGGACCTTTGGGCAACCTATATCATCCTCAATCAACAACATATCGCCCCTTTAATATTATTTTAACCATTGTGACTGGACCTTTGGGCAACCAAATCATATTGGCAAATTAATCAATATAATAAAAACATTCACAATCCAAATACTCAAAACTATATTTGGATCTTTGGGCAACCAAAATATAGTAATCGATTATTTTCACAATAATGTAGTATTTTTTGTTTTTAGACTAGGGCACTTTGGTGAACACCTAATCTAACATAATGTAAATGCTACCATAAGGAAGTCTTAATGCTCTAATACCACATGCGATCATAATCATGAACAATCATCAAACTGTTAAAGCATGAATCAATAATCTAGGATTAAAACATAAACTAGTCATACGTTGTTCTTCAGGATCTTTATTCTAATGTATGTTCACGATTAAGTCCACCTAATCTAAAAGATAATAAGAAAGCATACCATGATCCATAGTACTTCCTTACTTGACTCTCAAAATCAGGCTGATGACTCTAGAAATTAGACCGATGGCTCCAGAAATCATACTGATGGCAGATCCTTTCTTAAGATTTTGAACCCTGAAATATGTTAGTATTGGAGAACTAGGTTTCTCCCTCTTTCCCTCTAAATTTATGTTGCATAGAAGTGATTATTGATGTAGAGTTTATCATTGTATTTAAAAAGAGAGAGAGAGGACCTAATTGAAGGAAAAACCAGTTTAAATTAAAAGTTTAAACGCGCAGCGGAAAAGTCAAGTTATAAAAACTTAAAGGTGGCCCTGGATCTACTACTCGTTAATTCCATAGATGCGCACAAGAGGGGACAAGAGTTATACCTTAGTGTCTTGAACCCAATTCTGATTTTCTTCTTCTTTCTTTGGTGATTCAGCAGCCTCCACTAGGTGGTCTTCACCCTTATGTCTCCTGCGGATACTTCCCGGAGAGACTAGAGATGGTGGGATCTCTAATAGAGAGGAAGAAGAAGGTTTGGGGCTTCTGCAGCTTCTGACGTTCTAAAATGACGAACTTCTTTTTCAGAACGCAGCTGCCCTATTTATAGATTCCCAGAACCGACCTAACCTTCAATCGATCGAAGGACTTCGATCGATCGAGACTGCCATGACTTCAATCGATCGAACGTACTTCAATTGATCGAACTTGTCTTGATAGTTTCCTCAAGTGTCTTTCCAGGCATCCTAGTTGAGCTAAGAGTGGGACCTCCTAGGCTCTTTATTGTTGGCTCAGACCAGTTTGTTAATTACCATGACCAAACTCTTTGATCAGTAAACTAACCAACTGGTCAGTTAACGTTTACTCCACTATAAAACGATAACTGAACTCCAACGCTAAAGAACGTATCCGAAGCGATAACTAGACTTGTCTGGTGTACTAATGTCCCTCTATCGTCAGCATTCGTAATCATATTTAGGTAGTCGGATTACAGTTACTGTCAACCTGAATCATGATTACTTCTTGTATTCCTTGAGTCCCATTCACCTCTCATGATTACCAAACATGTTGATAACTCTTATCAACAAGACTGCAGTACTCAGTAATCGACTTGGTGTCATTCTCAAGGGAATGCTTACTCTGAATCAGAGGGTAGATTCTATCTTGACAATATATGTTCACAACCCTATGAACATGACATACCCAAGATACCCAGGTGTTGATCTTCTATAGACCTCACTTATTGGTAAGTCAAAACAGTCATATCCACAGTCTGTGTTCATAATCGTGTCAAGATTGAGAACACGTACCTTATACAAGTTATGAGTTCCTATTGACTGTTGACAGCCTTAAGCGTCAATAGGAAACTCAGGTCCGTCAATGCACTATAAGCACTAGCATATCAACTAAGAGCTACACTCTAGTGATTGAGATTAATTACTCCATCCAATGGTAGTTAATTATGCTACAGTGTAAACCTGATGAGGTATCCAGTCTCACCATCCACTGTGACATATTCTAAGTATCAAAAAATAGTAATTCGTATCTCACTTGTGTGTATCTCATACACACACGAATTGCTTACTATGATACTTAAGGATAAACAATCATCTCATGAAAGAAACATACACGATGAAATGTAAAGATGATATCCATATATTATAATGCTAATGTCTCATACATAAAGTAATGGTTTGAGGGCACAAACCCAACAAACTCCCACTTGCACTCACAACCATACAGGATTACATCTGAGACCTAGACTATCTAGATGATGATCAAAGACCTTCTGTGGCAAGGCCTTTGTAAACGGATCAGCAAGATTGTCAGCGGTGGCAATCTTGGTGACAGTCACATCTCCATGTTGAACAATATCTCGGATAAGATGATATTTCCGCTCTACGTGCTTCCCTTTCCCGTGGTTCCTTGGTTCCTTGGACTGAGCCACTACCCCACTATTATCACAATAAAGTGTAATAGGTGACAGCGACGCTGGTACCACCTCGAGCTCCATAAGGAACTTCTTGAGCAAAACAGCTTCCTTTGCGGCTTCACAAGCAGCCACATACTCAGCTTCTGTAGTTGAGTCTGCAATGGATTTTTGCTTAATGCTCCTCCAACTAACAGCACCACCTCCCAAGGTAAAGAGATGACCGGACGTCGACTTCCTCGAATCTTTATCTGACATAAAATCCGAGTCAGTGTATCCTACTGGAATTAACTCACTACCACCGTACATAAGCATGTAATCTTTAGTCCTTCTCAAGTACTTAAGAATGTGCTTAACGGCTGTCCAGTGTTCTGGACCTGGATTCGACTGATACCTGCTAACCATGCCAACAGCAAAACATATATCTGGTCTAGTGCATAACATCGCATACATGAGACTTCCTACTACCGAAGCAAAGGAATTCCCATCATGCGATTCCTCTCCTCCTGTGTATTTGGACACTGGTCCTTGGGGAACGCCAAACCATGCCTGAAAGGTAACAAACCTTTCTTTGAATTATCCATTGAAAACCTAGTTAGCACTTTATCAATATAACCAGCTTGAGATAATCCCATTATCTTTCGCTTACGATCCCGAAAGAGCTTGATCCCTAGAATATAGCTCGCCTCTCCTAGATCCTTCATATCGAAAGTACTAGCTAGCCAAACCTTGACCGTTGACAATACCGCTACATCATTTCCAATGAGTAGAATGTCGTCAACGTAAAGCACAAGAAAAGCCACCACTTTCCCTTCACACTTCTTGTATACACAAGGTTCATCCAGATTTTGTATAAAACCAAACGACTTGACCGCTAGGTCAAATCGGATGTTCCAACTCCTAGATGCCTGCTTAAGCCCATAAATGGACTTTTATAACTTGCATACCAAGTTACCTTTCCGACCAGCTATGAACCCTTCTGGTTGTTGCATATAGATGTCCTCCTCAAGATTGCCATTCAAGAATGCAGTCTTGACGTCCATCTGTCAGATCTCATAATCCAGGCATGCAGCAATGGATAAGAGTATCCTGATGGACTTGAGCATGGCCACCGGTGAGAAGGTTTCCTCATAGTCAATGCCCTCCCTCTGAGTATAACCTTTCGCTACAAGCCTTGCCTTAAAGGTCTCAACCTTTCCATCAGATCCTCTTTTCCTCTTGTAGACCCACTTACAGCCAATGGGTTTAATATTGGCTGGAAGTTCTACAAGATCCCAGACCTGATTGGAATCTATAGATTCCAATTCAGCCTTTATAGCTTTAACCCAATGAGCTGAATCAACATCAACCATTGCCTCTTCGTATGTGGCAGGATCAGATTCAGATTCTATGGAGACAGCTTCAAAAACTTCTCCTAAGAACATGTATCTATCAGGCTGGCTGATAATCCTCCCACTACGTCGAGGTACCGGTGCGGAAATAGGTGAAGAAGTGGTGTTTTCTTGATTTACATCGTTATTAACTGCGGGTTGGACTGAGGGCGTCCTTCTATCTCTCTAAGATCTATCCTTCCCTTAGGTTTATGGTTCATGATATAATCCTCCTCTAAGAAAACAACATTTGTACTAACAAACACTTTCTGTTCCCTTGGATCATAAAAATACCATCCATAAGTACCCTTTGGATACCCCACAAAGTAACATACTTCCGATCTAGAATCCAATTTGCTCATATTTCCTTTCAGCACATGTGCCGGACACCCCCATATCCGGAGATGTTGCAAAGAAGGCTCGCGCCCAATCCACATCTCTCGTGGTGTCCTTCGAACAGATTTGCTTGGTACTAGATTTAGTATGTAAGCAGCGGTTTCCAAAGCATAACCCCAAAAGAATAATGGCAACTCAGAATAACTCATCATCGACCATTCTGCTGAGGCGTACCAGGTGCAGTCAACTGTGACAGAATCCCATTCTGTATGAGGTAATCAATAAACTCATTAGAGAGGTACTCGTCACCTCGATCAAATCGAATGGCCTTGATATGTGTGCCCAATTACTTCTCCACTTCAGCACTAAACTCTTTGAACTTTTCAAAGGCTTCAGACTTGTGCTGCATTAGGTACACATATCCATACCTTGAGTGGTCATCAGTAAATGTTATGAAATACTCATAACCACCCCTTGCTCTAATATTTATTGGTCCACACACATCAGTATGAACTAATTCCAACAATGCATTGGTTCTAATGCCCTTTGCAGAAAAGAGCCTTTTGGTCATCTTACCCTCTAAACAAGACTTGCAGACTTCCATTGGTTTGAGAACCAAATCGCCTAAGACCCCTTCTTTGACTAGTCTGCCAATCCTATTTAGATTGATATGGCCAAGCCTCATATGCCAAAGCCTTGTTGGATTAGTGAAAGGTCTCTTTCTTTTAGATGGTACAGTTACCACTGAGTTATTAAGTTCCATGCAAGAATCTTTAGAAATATTGGGAGTAATCACATACAAACCATTTGATTTAACACCAGAACATATAAAAGAACTATTTCTTTTAATCACAACTTCAGTCCCAAAATGAAAAGAATAACCATTATTCGATAAATTAGAAACTGAAATTAAATTACGTCTCATTGAAGGGACGTAAAGTACATCTGATAAAAATCAAAACTTTATTGTCTAGAAATTCTAAAACTACGACTCCTATAGCAACCGCAGAAACGGTTGCGCTAGAACCTAGAGTAAGTACGATTTCCCCATCACTGCACCTCCTGGTTGATCTGAACCCCTGCAATAAATTACGTATATGGTTAGTCGCACCAGAATCAATGCACCAAGTGTTTGAAGTATCCGTTATAAAAGTTACTTCAATCACATGTGATTCAATCATACCTTGAACTCTTGTAGCTAAGAATTCTGGACAGTTCCTCTTCCAGTGGCCCTTCTCATCGCATTGGAAACACTTTCCTTTGCCTTGGCCACCTACCTTCCCTTTGCCCTTACCTTTTCCCTTAGATTTTGTAATCTCAGGGATCAGTCCAACACTTGAACCACCAGTGCCAGCCTTCTTCTTCCCTTTCTTTCCTTTCAGTGTAGATCGGGACGAGGAAGCGCTTTTCTCAACGTTCAAAACGTTGACCCCAGGTTTGATCACCCCTTCCGCTGCCAAAAGAGAACTCATCAATTCGCTTATTGAAAAATTCATTTGATTCATATTATAGTTAAGTTTAAATTGAGCGAATGAAGGCGACAGTGAATTGAGGATCATATCGACTTGGGTCTGTGCATCGATGTTGGCACCTAGGGTCTCCAGCTCATTTAAATAACCAATCATTTTTAAAACATGTTCCTTGACTGGAGTCCCTTCCGACATCTTTGCACTCATTATCTTTTGCATGGCTACCTGTCTGGCAGGCCTGCCTTGCTCCCCAAACATCTTTTTCAGGGATGTGACACTGTCACTAGCAGAATCATTCGATTGGAATTGGTGTTGCAACACATCAGCCATTGAGGCCAGAATATAGCAACGA
The DNA here is from genome assembly GCA_033977485.1 of Hydrangea macrophylla. NCBI lineage: Eukaryota > Viridiplantae > Streptophyta > Magnoliopsida > Cornales > Hydrangeaceae > Hydrangea > Hydrangea macrophylla. Next base: position 42,182,394 of record CM066990.1, read on the forward strand.
GCCATTCCATTCGACTTCTTCCATTTGTCGAACTCGTGTCTGGAAGCTGCCGAAGTATTTGCCGCGGGTTCTTCAGGGCTTGGGTGGTGAGGACATATATGTGATCCTCCGCAGTTAATACGATGTCAAGGTTACGTTTCCATTCAGTGTGGTTGTTTCCAGTTAACTTATTTTGAGTGAGTATGGTGGCAAGTGGACTAAATGCGGATCCAGACATTATGATTACTAAAAATCAAACAAACAAAATAAATATAGATATCAGAATTTGACAGTTTGAAATAAAAGAATCCTTAAAAAACTCTTATTTAAAAACAAAGTCGCCGGAATATCGAAACGAAAGAATAAAGCCTCCGTGTGGCGGTCAATGTTCGATCTTTCGATTAATCATGACTTGTCCGCTATGCAACTCTTGCAAAAACAAGTTATGACTCCCGAACCTTTTTGATCTCTAAGTTTCTGAATAATGCCCCATGTGAGATCCCTTATCCATATCTTAGCTAGTGTGTACCATTAACTAGGATCCAATCACAACCATCTCAAGTAGCACCTCCGTGTGGTGGTCACCCTCTAACACGTCTGATTGATCCTATGAAAGGAAGTTCACATCTAGTAACCAATGAGTAATGCACCCTCCGTATCGAATGATCACCCCTGGCGAGGTGACACAGAATGCACCACTCATCTTACAGTGAACCGTTAATGGAAGATCGTGGGTGTTTATTAATAGGACCCTCTCCCACTAGATTTAGAAATTAAGGATTTTGCTTTTGAAAAATGTTTCCACACATTACCCATAAATATCTAATGTTTACTAATGTGTTGAAATGGTTTTTGAATTTTTATTTTAGAAAACTTGTTTTACGTGCATGTAAGTAGTAACAATATAATTAAATGCCAATCACAAACCAAGCACATAAAACAAAAAACTAAAATTGAAAATAAAGACATCCAAATGATGCCTCTATCTCCCATGGCTCTATCTCCATAGAACCTCCTTTTGGTTTGATCGCTTTCGGCTCCATCTTCATGGACAACGACTCCTTGCCCCATCTTCATGGATTTTCTAATTCTATTACATTTGTCCTATGCTTCTTTCGAAGCTTACAATTTATCTAGAATTAGAAATAGCAACAACAAAATAAAAGGCTAGGGAAACCGGTGCGACTTTCCTTTTCGTAGGATTGAAGCCGCAGCGCCCTTTACATATGCCTTAAAATAAACCAAACTTAAATTAAAACATGCACCAATCATAAACAATTTAAATACAGAATATTCAAATGACTTGGTGCCATGGGAGATAGCGACTAATCTAACTCCAAAAGGGTTAGTCGTACATGCATCCACACATATATAACAAATATATGTAACTATTGGAACATTTAATTGATTCACATAGTATATAAACTCTTTACATACTGAATTAGAACGTAAAACAGCATCTTACTTCTCTGTCACAGTTCGATCGATCGAAGACGTTCGATCGCTCGAACCTTCGATCGATTGAACACTGTTCAATCGCTTGAACATTCTGTTTCACATAATGATTTGAAAAAAATTGCAGAATATATTAAAATTAAAGTTTTTAATTTCAAAACTCTTTAAAACTATGAAACAGAGAACCTGACAAAGAGTCTGTCTCGATCGATCTAACTACATTCGATCGATCGAACACCAGAAGGGTTCGATCGATCAAAAACTGTTCGATCGCTTGAGTACAGAGAATGTTCGATCGATCGAAACATGTTCGATCGATCGAACCCACCTTGAATCCTATGAAATCACAGATTTGTATTCTGCTGCGATAACATTGCAGAAACAGATCTGTGACGATGCAGTTTCGAAAATAGTTCCAAAATCAACATACAAATCAAAATAGTGTTCCAAAAATGCATCTATAGATCCAAACGAGCGTGGCTCAGATACCAATTGAAGGAAAAACCGGTTTAAATTAAAAGTTTAAACGCGCAGCGGAAAAGTCAAGTTATAAGAACTTAAAGGTGGCCCTGGATCTACTACTCGTTAATTCCATAGATGCGTACAAGAGGGGACAAGAGTTATACCTTAGTGTCTTGAACCCAATTCTGATTTTCTTCTTCTTTCTTTAGTGATGCAGCAGCCTCCACTAGGTGGTCTTCACCCTTATGTCTCCTGCGGATACTTCCCGGAGAGACTAGAGATGGTGGGATCTGTAATAGAGAGGAAGAAGAAGGTTTGGGGCTCTAAAACAGTTTCTGTAGCTTCTGACGTTCTAAAACGACAAACTTCTTTTTCATAACGCAGCTGCCCTATTTATAGATTCCCAGAACCGACCTAACCTTCAATCGATCGAAGGACTTCGATCGATCGAACATTCGATCGATCGAACCATACTCGATCGATCAAGACTGCCATGACTTCAATCGATCGAACGTACTTCAATTGATCGAACTTGTATTGATAGCTTCCTCAAGTGTCTTTCCAGGCATCCTAGTTGAGCTAAGAGTGGGACCTCCTAGGCTCTTTATTGTTGGCTCAGACCAGTTTGTTAATTACCATGACCAAACTCTTTGATCAGTAAACTAACCAACTGGTCAGTTAACGTTTACTCCACTATAAAACGATAACTGAACTCCAACGCTAAAGAACGTATCCGAAGTGATAACTAGACTTGTATGGTGTACTAATGTCCCTCTATCGTCAGCATTCGTAATCATATTTAGGTAGTCGGATTACAGTTACTGTCAACCTGAATCATGATTACTTCTTGTATTCCTTGAGTCCCATTCACCTCTCATGATTACCAAACATGTTGATAACTCTTATCAACAAGACTGCAGTACTCAGTAATCGACTTGGTGACATTCTCAAGGGAATGCTTACTCTGAATCAGAGGGTAGATTCTATCTTGACAATATATGTTCATAACCCTATGAACATAACATACCCAAGATACCCAAGTGTTGATCTTCTATAGACCGCACTGATTGGTAAGTCAAAGCAGTCATATCCACAGTCTGTGTTCATAATCATCTCAAGATTGAGAACACGTACCTTATACAAGTTATGAGTTCCTATTGACTGTTGACAGCCTTAAGCGTCAATAGGAAACTCAGGTCCGTCAATGCACTATAAGCACTAGCATATCAACTAAGAGCTACACTCTAGTGATTGAGATTAATCACTCCATCCAATGGTAGTTAATTATGCTATAGTGTAAACCTGATGAGGTATCCAGTCTCACCATCCACTGTGACATATTCTAAGTATCAAAAAATAGTAATTCGTATCTCACTTGTGTGTATTTCATACACACACGAATTGCTTACTATGATACTTAAGGATAAACAATCATCTCATGAAAGAAACATATACAATGAAATGTAAAGCTGATATCCATATATTATAATGCTAATGTCTCATACATAAAGTAATGGTTTGAGGGCACAAACCCAACACTAATAAACTCCTAGTTAGCCTCTAATTCTGCTTACCCATCAAAGCAGACATTTAATGGAATTCGGATTCTCTTTGACCCATTATCTAAACCTTCCATAATTACCCCAATCATATCTCTATCAGATTGATATATTGGACCATATAATAGTAGATTTAATTAAGACATTCCTTATCAATTTCGCAGTCCCATAATTAATGGTAATTTGAAATTAAGTCTAACACGGCTTACCAACAACAGATCCATCTACATTAAGTTTCAGCGACCCCAATTCTAGAGGAATATAATCCACCAACATTTTGGTCTCGATTTCAATCATTTTGTAATAGAAATTGTTGCTACCACATTCACTAATATATCTGATAAAGCCAGTCTACTTTTTCCTTTTTTGCTTAGAAACCGCCAAAGCAATCTTAACTTAATGTTATCGATAATTTTTTCCACTCGAAACACGGTCCTCTAAAGCAGATCGTGTTCATTAATAACCAAACAGACCACTACTGTATCAAAAGCCATGTGCCAAGCCTTAGAAGTCTTAGGATCCGAAAAAAGATAATCCCATTGTGTGAACCAATCTTCAATCGATTTTGGGCAGGCACTTACAACATTCCACCATTGGAGAACATCGCCACCCACCCCCTCGCCCCAAAAAAAAAAATGAGCCATGTCGTGTATTATTTTAAGAACAAATGATCAATACTGTCTACTTCACAGTTGCAAAAAGAACACACTGAACTCGCTGGATCTGGTTGCCCAAATTTGTAATCTTTCACTGCCTTCCAACATATGACTGTACAGAACCCATTAGGTTGGTTATGTAAGATATTTTTTATGTCCCACGTTATATATCTCATATATATTGAGTTTAATAATATTATGTTACCAATTTAAAACTCTAATCTCGTTGGTCAAACGAGAAGTGGTTTTCTAAAATACTCCTGCTATGATGGGTAAGCGGAAATATAGTAGTATAGGGAAACTAGTCCTCTTTATGTGTATAAAAGAAAAGTTTAGGGTTGATACCCATCAACTAATAGTGTCTATGATAGAAACCCTAAACGAAAGAAAAGGGGCCAAGAGAGAGAAACCGTTTCCCACCGCGGAGGCTTAAGGATTCAACATTAAAGGTTTGGTATCTTTGAATGCTATATCATGGATCCAGGTATGCAGTATGTATGATAAACTATAGTTTTCCACTCACTACAGAGGATTATGTCCATAGAATAGGACGGACTGGACGGGCAGGCAAGAAGGGTGTGGCCCACACATTTTTCACTCCTCATAATGTTTATGGGTAAAATCATGATAGTTCTAGATCTTGGGCTAATGATTAAACTTTTATGTTCATGCTTAATGTTTTATATTACATATGGTATCAGAGCATGAGTTTAAGAATCATCATGATTTTCCATTAAAAAAATTATTAAATTGATTCATCCAAAGGGAGTTTTGAATCTTTTGATGATTCGTGTACACACATATATATATATATATATATATGATAAGTTGATCATTACTTGGATCGAGTTCATAGACACCTAGAAAATTTTTGAATACGGAGTATGTTCTAGAATTGTTTGCACCATTAGATTGTACACTTTTGGTGTAGTGACGGGTGTCTAAAGAAAGAGTTTTGTGAGCTATTTATTAGTTTAACACCAAATTTTATTATTTATGGTTTTGTATTTTTTGATGATCTGAAAAGATTAAAATATTATTTTTATTATTATTTTAATGTTTATGCAATGTCATTAGTGATTTTTAATTTATTTTATGATATAGTTTGGTAGCTGCCAAGGTGGCCCAACTAGAATGATTCGTGAATTTTAATCACATAATGAATCTTAATGCCTATCCAAGGGTTAAGTTATAATGACATTGCAAATAGCAATTCTTTTATCACAAGAATGTTAGGTAGGCCCAAAGGTTCACCATTTTTAAATGATAAATGAATTGAGATAGGATGATTGGTTTTTTTTTTTTGTTTGTTTTAGGCTGCAACTGGATACCCAAAGGTAGCAGTTCTACCTAATTATTAACACAACCAATTAATCCTATCATGTGAAAGGGAATCACCATAATAGTTTGATTAGTACACTAATAGCTTAACCCAAAGGTGAATCACGGTGTTACTAATTTCATTAAAATATGTATTTTATTTTGACATATTATTGTATTAATAACTCGAAGCCTAATGCTATGAGCGTTTAAATTGACTGTAGTGACTAGTTCCCCTTTCATGTCATTCGCTCACTTTGTTTGTCCAACTTCATAACGAATTGAATTTTTCAGACTGGGGAGAACAAGTTCAGTTCTACTTACATGTTTTGGATCTAGATTTGGCACTCCTAACTAAGAAACTGCATGTTTTTACTGATTCAATCAGTGCAACATGAAAGTCTTTACAAAAGGCATGAGAATGTCGAACAAACTAAGTAGTATGTTATGCAAATGACAATGGCTAATGGGAACTGGTCACTACAGTTAATTTAAATGCTCACAACATTACGCTTCGAGTTATTAATACAACAATATGTCAAAATAAATTGCATATTTTTATAAAATTAGTAGCACCGTGATTCACCTTTGGGTTAATCTATTAGTGTACTAATTTTTTTGGGGGGGACAAACTCAAACATACAAGCGTCACATACTTGATTTCCTTCCCATTCATAATTAGAAAAAAAAAATTAGTTTTTGAACTGCCTTACTATGAAACCAATCAATAAATAGATCGTAGTCTAAACGACTTACATTCGCAATAACATGGAAAGTATGGAATTACTTAGCATACTCCTGACCATATCCACTATAGTACGAATATACTTTTCATTTGCACCATTCTATTAAAATGTAGGCAGTATGGTACATTGCTTATATGTCAAGCCTTTTATGGAGTTTAGCAAATGAGTCACAGTACTGACCCGATTCATTCTTCTAACCATAAAATTCACCACCTTTATCCTTCTAACAATATTTACCTTCTATCTAACTTTCTTCTAGCCTCATTAATGAAAACTTTAAGGGCATTCACTGACTGATGTTTGTCACATAATAAGTAGATACAACCATAATGTGAAAATTCATCGCTGAAGGTGATTAAATAATTTTTTCCGCCAAAAAATGGGGTGTCAAATGGTTCACAAATATCAGTATGGAAACCTTCAAGGATACTTGAACTTATAGTGGCATCTTTCTTGGCGTGTTTGGTTTGTTTTCACTTAATACAATACGCATATACACCTAGATCAGTAAAATCTAGGTTCAAGAGAACCATCCCTTACTAATCTTTTTAATATTTCTCTGGAAGTGTGACCCAGCCTTTTATGCCATAAGGTATGGGACCTTCCATTAATCAACCTACACTTAGTTTCAACATTATGACACAAGAAAATAAGAAATCCAATAAAAATATTTTCAAACTTCAGTCTGTAAACTATCATAAAGAATATCATCACCAACAAAAGAAATAATGTTATGTAAACTGAAAATGTTCTTCTTAAATTTAAAGAGTGGTCATTTAGATCAACTATAGACAACAAAATTAAATTACTGAAAACTTAAGGAACATAAATTGTTTGAAACAAACCTAAATGGTGACCAATAATTGTATAAAAATAAATAAAAGGTCACAATGATTACAACTTGATCTTGAACCCAATTCCTTAAATACGAAGCTTCCATTTGGATTTATGGTTTGGATAGTATGGAATCCATTTTCTTTTGAATGTGAAATACTCGGAATAGTACTATAGTCAATCCACTAATAATTAGAAGGAACTACAGTAAAGTTTGATTCAAAACATACATAAGCTAAATGCTTACCTTTTCTTTCAAACCATCGTTTGGGGCAATCTTTTTTTACAGAAGTCATACTTATCATTCAGTTCCTTCTTATAATCCTAAGAAACCTAAGTAGGCCCATAAACCTTAAGTGATCCTCACTTTATGCCTTTTTCGGGCTTCCTCCATTTTTCTTTCAACTCCTTGACTTATGGGATTAAGTGAATGATGTCCTTATTACCTAAGTCTTGCCTCTTCTTGAACAAGCATAATGTCCAATTCATATGCATTCACTCATACTTAATTGTGTTTTCAATGAATTTGAAAAGATCCATATTGAGAAGGCAAGATGTTCAAGGACATGCCCATGTACCTCACGTTTACCATCAATTGTTTGGTGGTAAGATGAGCTATTTGTTTCCTATCAAGGGAATTGTCAGTAGTTTGAAAACATTAGTCATTGTAATTTGCATAACATACTACTTAGTTTGTTCGACATTCCCATGCCTTTCTATAAAGACTTTCATGTTGAACTGATTGAATCAGTAAAAACATGCGGTTTCTTAGTTAGGAGTGCCAAATCTAGATCCAAAACACGTAAGTAGAACTGAACTTGTTCTCCCCAGTCTAAGAAATTCAATTCCTTATGAAGTTGGACAAACAAAGTGAGCGAATGGCATGAAATGGGAACTAGTCAATACAGTTAATTTAAATGCTCACAACATTAGGCTTCGAGTTATTAATACAATAATATGTCAAAATAAAATATATATTTTAACAAAATTAGTAACACTATGATTCACCTTTGGGTTAATCTATTAGTGTACTAATCAAACTATTATGGTGATTCCCTTTCACATGTTAGGATTAGTTGGTCGTGTTAATCTATTAGTGTACTGATAATTTTTTTTAGGTTACCCTGAAAAATAAATAGACATAGTTTTACTATCCTACCCATAGTATGAAATTATAGAAAGCGGCAATGTTAAATTCATTAAGAATGGTGACATTAGCGGAAGTGGTGAACTATGAAATGTGTTAACTGAAAAAGTTAGGGTACAAGTCCAATCACCCATAACTTTGAAGGAATTTGTTGTTCCTATAATTGTTGAATGATCTAACATTGTTGAACAACAAATGCATGATCAACCACTCCATAATGAGATTGTCACCAATGAACCAATGGTAGATAAACCACAAAGAATAGCATTAAGAAGACCCCAAAGGGAAAAAAAATATGTTATTCTGAATGGGTACATGGTATATCTACAAAATTTGAATTTGAGCCAAAGACAAGTAAATTTCCACTTACATTTTCATGTGCCATGAAAGTATGATTATGCTAAATGGATTGATGTCATGAAAGATGAGTTGACAAAAATGGAATGGAATGAAGTTTGAGACTTTGTTGAATTTCCCAAAGATCATAGGAAAGTCGGCTGTAAATGAGTCTTTTAAGACAAATAGCGTGACTTAGAGGGCAATATTAAATGACATAAAGTTAGACTTTGTAACTAAAGATTTCTCTCAGAAAGAAGGCATTAATCATAATGAAAGCTTTTCACTTGGAAAAATCATTATGGTGTTAGTAGCTCATTAGAATTTAGAGTTATATAAGATAGTTTATAGAACACTCTACTTATCGACATCCCTTCTGAAAATGGTTGGCTAAAGATTACACTATATGTTTAGGTTCTAATGGTGGAGAGTGTAATAGAACATACCTTATTTTGAATGGGAGTTTAGATAAAGATGTAATAATGGATAAACGTATAGAGTTCATACCGAAGAGAATGAAATAGTTGGCTTGTAAATTTAAGAAGCCAACTTATTGATGTAATTGTCACGCCCCGGAATGGCAAAAATAGAGAAAAATAAATTTCCTTTTTGGGTCCAAAGGCATCGACTGGTGAAGTCACACGATTTTGCACACCACGCAGTACTAAGCGACAATAAGTAGAGGGGATAACAAGAATGAAATCTATGTTCTGGTTAACACATAACTTAATGTCAAAAGGAGGTTACTAACTATTACACATCAGAGTCTCGAATCAAAATAAAATACAACAGAAGTACAATTGTTAAGGCAACATATGCCTGATTACAAAAGGTCTGGAGAATAGTAAAGATAATTAAACTACAGTCTAGCCTAATCTTCAATTAGCGTAGGGGTAGTCCTCGGCGTAGTAGTCTTCCTCTGCCTGACCTCTTTCGGGGTAGTCCTCCATTGGGACATCGTAACTGGCATAGTAGTTCTCGCCCGCAGGTACTTCACCTGTATAGTCATAACCAAGGTGCACTGGAACATGGATATGCCCAGCGGCATTAACGCCTTCAGCTTTATGAAAGCTGAGTGAATTAGATACTAACAGGGTATCAACTATTGAAGTTATAACAAGTTATAAACGATAACCATTAAGATTCAGTGGGGTTAACTACTTAATCATTCTGATGATCCGATTGCTAACTTCTCACTCATTTTAAGACCGACGATACCTTATGATAGAAGAACAGAATTGACAGTAGTTTCACTTCTTAAGGATACACCATTGCTCCATCCACCGCTTTTAAGAACATATGCACAGTCCACCGCAGTCATGGATACCACGTCAGTCCATCCCCAGCTTTTAAGAACATATGCACAATTCACCGCACTACAGGGATATAACGCTTTAAGCAACAGTACATTATTCTATAGCCACGACTTAGAGATATCTACTAGTGATCACGGTCCACCGCAGTCGTAGACACCTTCGTCTGTCTATCGCTTTTAAGAACATATGATTAGATCATCTGGCTATCTCAGGGTAAATGGTCTGGTCCACCGCAGTCGTAGACACCTTCGTCTATCTATTGTTTTTAAGAACATATGATCGACCAAAGCCTGCCCACGCAAGATTCTCGAATCTTGGCAAACCTACTTAAGTTCAACTCTAATATCGATACATGACAATCCCAATATGGCCTGACTACTCTGAATAAAATGAACATTAACTCCAAAGGATTCACAATTATTACGCCATTTAACGTCACAACCATTATCCATTAACCTCATTGTTACTATGACTCTACGTTGCATTATCTCATTATTACATCTGTATTACAAGAATAAAGCATGCTGGAGATACTGAATAGTAAATAAACAACTAAATAGTTATAATATAAACTAAATAAGATAATCAACATTCTTCAACTTCCAATCGATTAGGACAAGGGTCCAATCGATTGGTATAAAAATAGTGTCAATCGATTGGTAAAAAGTTCAATCGATTGGATCATATGTCATCGATTGGGACAAGTCCAATCGATTGGGACTTCGTCTTCTTCACAGTGAACACTGTCCAGCAACATAAAACGGGTAATATATGAATTTATACTCCATTTCTTCATTCAAACGTGCTCTAACATCAATAATGAGTTACCAAGTGAGTTTAGAACTTACTTTAGGATTAGAGGGTGCGTTTGGTTTGGTATTTTGGAGCTTGGAAGCTCCAATGGCTTTTCCCTCTCTCTCTCTCTGTCTTCTCTGCCCCTTTCTCTCTTCTTCTTCTCTTTTCTTCTTTTTGATCTTCTTCTCTTCTTCTTCTTCTATCTGGGTGTATGTGTGAGTGTATGAATATATATATGTGTGTGCATATATATATATATATATAAGTGTATGTATATATGAAATACACACACAAACACTCCCTCTCACTCACTCTGATTTTTGGAAACAGAAATATGCCCAAAATGGGCTAATATATATAGAGAGATTTGTGTTTACGTGGACAAACCCCAGCCAAAGCAAGAGAATCTGCCCAGCTGCTTCCAATCGATTGGTATTAATGCCAATCGATTGTTATTAGGTATTAATGTTCCAATCGATTGGTAAATGTGTCAATTGATTGGTATTGGCAATCGATTGGTATTCATACCAATCAATTGGTATCCAAATCATACTAAGGGTAAGGGAAAGCTCATACAAGTATTAATAGAAGCATACAAGGTCTTATTCATATATTATATTACAAAAATATAGGGTATTACAGTAATAGGGCTTCCCACCAAAGATATCTCATGTTTAATGATACTGTTACTTCCTTTAAGTTTTAAGGAAAAACACTGTTAATTATTGTATATATCTAAAGGTTAGTGGGAGCAAGTTTATATTGAGGATTTTATATGTTAATGGTATATTGCTTGCAAGTAATGATCATGGTTTCTTGGACGAAATCAAGAAATTCTCGTAAAGAACATTGGAGTGAAATATATATGGATGAGGCACCTTACATGATAGGAATTAAAATATTCTAGAATGGACCATGTGGATTGTTAAGGTTGTCTCGGAAAGCATATATAGAAAGAGTTCTAGAGAGATTTGATAAGGAAAATGTTCTGTTGTTGTTACCCCTATATAGAAAGGGCATAAGTTCAGCCTTATGCAATGCTCAAAGAATGACTGGGAACGTAAAGAAATGAAATCAAAATTTGTGGCATGCTTTGAGGCCACTAATCATGAATTGTGGCTGCAGAATTTTATTTTGAGATTTGGAGTTGTTGACTCTAATACCTAGTCGCTGAGAATTTTTTGTGATTACCGCAGCGGTATTTTTTCTCCAAGAATGATAAATTTTCTAATGGTGCTAAATGCATGGAGTTAAAATACATTGCCATTAAGGAAGAAAGTCAGAAACATAGGGTGTCTATTGAACATTTAAGTACTGAGCTAATGATTGCAAATCCGTTAACGAAAGGGTTACCATTAAAGAAACATAAGCAAAACATTAGTAGAATGGGTCTTAAATATAGCCCATAATGTTGTTGCATTATATTTAATTATGTGAATTTGCTTAATATTTTGTTCTGTTGTATGACATCTAAGATATCACTTAAGTCGTTTCTAAAATGTCATGTTTTCCATTATGTATATACATGTATGATTTATTGGATGAACGATACAGGAATAGTCTTTGGCGAAGACATTATTTTTGGACCTTTATTGACACTTCTCACTTATAGACCATATTAAACAACTTATTAGTGTTGTTGTGCATTGAAGGGACTGTGTCATTCTATTGACACACGACCGCCATGAGTCGCAAGAGTAGTCTTCCTCTGCCTGACCTCCTTCGGGGTAGTCCTCCGTCGGGACATTGTAACTTGTGTAGTAGTTATCGCCCGCAGATCCTTCATATGTGTAGTCATAACCAGGGTGCGCTGGAATATGGAAATGTCTAGAGGCATGAACGCCGTCGGCTTAATGAAAGCTGAGTGAATTAGATACTAACGGGGTATCAACTATTGAAGTTATAACAAGTTATAAACGATAACCATTAAGATTCAGTGGGGGTAACTACTTAATCATTCTGATGATCTGATTACTAACTTCTTACTCATTTTAAGACCAACAATAACTCATGATAGAAGAACAGATTCGACAGTAGTTTCACTTCTTAAGGATACACCATTGCTTTGTCCACCACTTTTAAGAACATGTGCACAGTCCACCACACTCATGGATACCACGTCAGTCCATCCCCACCTTTTAAGAACATATGCACAGTTCACCGCACTACAGGTATATAACGCTTTAAGCAACAGTACATTATTCTATAGCCACGACTTAGAGATATCTACTAGTGATCACGGTCCACCGCAGTCGTAGACACCTTCGTCTGTCTACCGCTTTTAAGAACATATGATTAGATCATCTGGCTATCTTAGGGCAAATGGTTCGATCCACAGCAGTCGTAGACACCTTTGTCTGTCTACCGCTTTTAAGAACATATGATCGACCAAAGCCCACCTACGCAAGATTCAAGAATCTTAGCAAACCTACTTAAGTTAAACTCTAATATCGATACATGACAATCCCAATGTGGCCTGACTACTCTAAATGAAATGAACGTTGACTCCAAAGGATTCACAATTATTATGCCATCTTACGTCACAGCCATTATCCATTAACCTCGTTGTTACTATGACTCTACGTTCGCATTATCTCATTATTACGTCTATATTACAACAATAAAGCATGCTAGAGATACTGAACAGTAAATAAATAACTAAACTATTATAATATAAACTAAACAAGATAATCAACATTCTGTAACTTCCAATCGATTGGGACAAGGGTCCAATCGATTGGTATAAAAATAGTATCAATCGATTGGTAAAAAGTTCAATCGATTGGATCATATGTCAATCGATTGCCATAAATGTCAATCGATTGGGACATCAATCGATTCGGACAAGTCCAATCGATTGGGACTTCGTCTTCTTCACAGTGAAGACTGTCCAGCAACATAAAATGGGTAATATATGAATTTATACTCCATTTCTTCATTCAAACGTGCTCTAACATAAATAATGAATTACCAAGTGAGTTTATAACTCACTTTAGGATTAGAGGGTGTGTTTGGTTGTGTGTTTTGGAGCTTGGAAGCTCCAATGGATTCCCTCTTTCTCTCTCTCTCTCTCTCTCTCTCTCTCTCTCTCTCTCTCGCGCGCGCGCGCTTCTCTGCATCTTTCTCTCTTCTTCTTCTCTTTTCTTCTTTCTGATCTTCATCTCTTCTTCTTCTTCTATCCGGGTGTGTGTGTGAGTGTATGAATATATATATGTGTGTATATATATAAGTGTATATATATATGAAATACATACACAAACACTCCCTCTCACTCTCTCTGATTTCTTGAAACAGAAATATGCCCAAAATGGGCTAATATATATAGAGATTTGTGTTCACGTGGACAACCCCCAGCCAAAGCAAGAGAATTTGCCCAACTACTTCCAATCGATTGGTATTAATGTCAATCGATTGGTATGAGGTATTAATGCTCCCATTGATTGGTAAAAGTGTCAATCGATTGGTATTGGCAATCGATTGGTATTCATACCAATCTATTGGTATCCAAATTATACCAAGGGTAAGGAAAAGCTCATACAAGTATTAAAAGAAGCATACAAGGTCTTATTCATATATTAGATTACAAAAATACAGGGTATTACATCATCCATCACTTATTAAAGATTTCATCCCTGAAATTCGAAGTAAGCAGGGTTCAAAACAAAAACGGAAACTTCTCTCGCATCTCTGACTTCAGCTCCCATGAAGCTTCTCCCTCATCGTGGTGCTTCCACTGAATCTTCACTAGTAGAATCTCTTTGTTTCTGAGCTTCTTCACTCCTCGGTCTAGAATACGCAGCGATCCTTCGCTGAATGTCGCATTCTCGTTCACCTCAATATCTTTAAAATTGATCTCATGTGCTGGGTTGTGGGCACACTTTCATGCTAATGTGGAAAATGTTTTGCACTCCTGACATCTTTGGCACCAATGCAAGTCTGTAGGCTACTTTTCCAACACGTTCTAGGATCTCGATCGGCCCGATGAATCGCGGTGATAGATTGCCTCTCTTCTGTCAAAATCTAACGATAACTCGAACTGGCAAAACTTTGAGTAGTACATGATCTCCAACTGCAAACTCTAGATCCTTTCGTCGCTTGTCGACATAGCTCTTGTGTCTGGATTGCGCTATCTTCATCTTCTCTCGTACGATTTGGATCTTCTCACTGGTTTCTCGAATCATCTCAGGCCCAAGTAGTTGACTATCTCTGACTTTGGCCCAACATAGCGGCGATCGATAAGGCCTTCCGTATAAAGCTTCAAACGGTGCCATCGCTATGCTTGAGTGAAAACTGTTGTTGTAGACGAACTCGATCAAAGGTAGATGTGTCTTCCATGAACTCTCAAATTCAATGACACAAGCTCGTAGCATATCTTCCATCACTTGATTGACACATTCTGTCTGGCCATCTGTTTGTGGATGAAAGGCTGAACTCAAGTTCAATGAAGTTCCCATTGCTGTTTGAAGGCTCTTCTAGAATTTTGCAGTGAAGCACGAATCTCGATCCAAAACTATTGAGACAGGTACACCGCGCAGTCTCACGACTTGCTATAGATACATCCGGCTCAATTATTTAACAAGGTACGTCATGCTGTATGTGATAAAATATGCCGGCTTGGTGAGTCGATCTACTATTACCCAAATAGCATCATGGCTTTGTTAAAACTTTGGCAATCCAACCACGAAATCCATGGTGATGTGTTCCCATTTCTAGTGGGGAATCGGTAACGGCTGTAGAAGTCTGGGCAGTCTCTGATGTTCTGACTTCACTTGTTTGCAAATAAGACATTGTGACACGTACTCGGCCACTTCTCATTTCATTCCTTCCCACTAGAAGTTCCTCTTCAAGTCCTTATACATCTTGTTTCCTCCGGGATGGATAGTCATCCTTGACTTGTGTGCTTCGTCCAAAATGTCTTTTCTGAGACTACCGTCATTTGGCACACAAAGTCTACCCTTGCATCTTAATGCTCCGTCCGTACTAATATTCCATACTTCTGGTTCCTTCACGGACATCTTAGCAAACCACAGCTTCAAATCTTCGTTTGACTATTGAGCGTCCAAGATACGGCTGATGAGAGTTGGTTGCATGACAAGACATCCAAATTGTTGTCGTTTTTCTAATCCCACTGGTCGAAGGTCGAATCCAGCTAACGTCTCCAATGATCGCCATTCTCTAATCAAAATTGAAGCAATCAAAAGGCGGGGACTTTGGCTCAAAGCGTCAACTACAATGTTTGCTTTACCCGGATGGTATTGCAAAGAGAAATCATAGTCCTTGAGTAGATCTATCCATCTTCGGTGTCGCATGTCCAACTCCTTCTGAGAGAACAAGTACCTCAAGCTCTTGTGATCTGAGAATAGATCAAACTTTTCTCCATACAAGTAGTGTCTCCAAATCTTCAGGGTAAACACAATTGCAGCTAGTCCTAATTTATGCGTTGAATAATTCTTCTCATGCAGCTTCAATTATCTTGATCCGTATGGAATCATGTTTCCATCTTGCATTAGCACACAACCAAGTCTTTAGTGCGATGTGTCACTATAGATTATAAATCGTTCACCATTCTTGGGTATTGCAAGTACAAGTGCTGAGGTTAGTCTATGTTTTAATTCATAAAATGCATCCTCATGCTTATCAGTCCATTCATACTTTATCTCCTTCCTTGTCAAACTTGTCAATGGCCCTACGATATTGGAGAATCCCTCCACGAATCTCTGATGATATCCAGCCAAACCAAGAAAACTTCTAACTTCGGTCGTGTTAGTCGGTCTATTCCAGCTTAAGACTGCATCGATCTTGGACTAGTCTACAAAAATTCTATCCTGGGATATCACATATCCTAGGAATTTGACTTCCTGAAGCCAGAATTCACACTTACTGAATTTTGCATACAGGCTATTATCTCTGAGAGTCTATAGAGCAATATATAGATGCTTCTTATGCTCTTCTTTCATCTTCGAGTAAATTAGGATGTCATCGTTGAATACTATAATGAATTGATCCAAATAAGGTCTGAATACTCTATTCATTAGGTCTATAAATATTTCAAGGGCATTGGTCAATCCAAAGGACATCACTAAGAACTCATAGTGTCGGTACCTCGTCCTGAAGGCAGTCTTCAGTATATCTTCCGGTCAAACTAGTAACTGATGATATTCTGAACGTAAATCAATCTTCGAGAACATCCTTAATCCTTGTAATTGATCAAACAGGTCGTCTATCCGGGGAAGTGGATATCTATTCTTGATCGTGACCTTATTCAGTTATCTATAGTCGATACAGAGTCGTAGTTCTCTGTCTTTCTTCTTCATGAATAGGACTGGTGCTCCTCAAGGGGACGTACTCGCACGAACGAAACCTAAGTCTTCAAGTTCCTGAACTTGCTTCTTCAATTCCAACATTTTTGTCGGCACCATCCGGTACGGTATTTTGGAAATTGACAATGTTCCGAGTGCTAGCTCAATGTAGAAGTCTATCTCTCTCTTTGGCTGAACTCCAGAGATGCTTCAGAATACATCTTCGAAATCTTTAATGACAGGGATCTGGTTGATAGTAAGCTCTGTGCTTGAACTCTCGATCGTGGTTAAGCAGCTCGTAATGAACATATCGCTCAACGGCTGACATTGAAATCTGATCTGCTGGCAACCATGTGTCGAAGAGACAATGGTTCAACTAACACAATCCAGAACGGCTCCATACTTGGTAAGCCAATCCATTCTTAGGATCACGTCGAACTCAGACGTCGACAAAACTATCAAGTCTGTCGGGAGATTTCTACCTTCTAGGGTTAAGGGACAATCCTTGCATACCTTAACCAACTTAACAGTTACTCCCAAGGGCCAAATGGCATTAAGGGCCGATTCAAGTGTTAGGGGTACCAAACCCAAGTCATGCACAATCTTAATAGCTATGAAAGAACTGGCGACACCGGTATCAAACAAAGCTCTAACTTGACTGTGAAATAAAATGAGTGTACCTTCCAAGTTCTACTGTTCCTCAGCATCGTATCCTGCATTGCTAGGGATGATGGCATTCACCCTAACCTGTCCTTGAGCAGGTGCTCTATAGTAGTCTCCACGAGGTGCTCGACAATCCTTGCTCATGTGACCAGGCTTGTTACAGTTGCGACAGACGATGTCATTTTGACGGTTAGTCTTGGGAGTTATGCAATACCTTTTAATATGTCCGGGCACTCCACAGTTGAAACATCCATCAGTGTTCTATCGTTGGGCGGTAGGTTATGCCTGAGGTGGTCCTTGCTATTGATTCTGCTGTTGAGGAAGGTTAGCTTGGGGCTTCCTGGTATCATCCCAAGTTCTCTTGTTTCCTTGATAGTTATTATTTGGGGTTTCCATCTCTGATTGCTCCTTGACGACTATGCTGGAAAGTTCCTCAGTTAGAAGGTCCTGGGTGAAGTCGATTCACTTGTGTTCCTTGCGTAAGATAAGTATCCTTCTCCAAACTTGAAGCGAGATGGACAATCCCTTCAAATGACTGGCCCAGATGGCCTATCATCATGTGTCAGAGGTGTGGGCTAAGTCCTTGGTGGAATCGCTTGACCTTCTTGGCAGGGGTATCTATCATGTCTGGAGCAAAGTGGGAAAGTCGCTCGAATTGTGTGGTATACTCCCTGACCGTCCAGTTCCCTTGAGTTAGACTCAGGAAATTTCTTTCTTGTTGGTCTCTTTCGTCCTCGGGGAAATACTTCTCGAGAAATCAAGTCTTTAATATTTCCTAAGGCATTCTCCTTGCAGCGTCAATCTCGATTGTGGCTTTCTCGGCCTCCCACTAGTCTATGGTAGAATAAGTCAGTTGAAACGCGTCTAGACGTCTCTTGTCCAATTCGATGCATTCCAGGGCTTCAAAGATTAGTTCCAACTCTCGTATCTATTGCTCGACTTTCCATGATTCTGCCATGCTGTCGAACTTCTCAGGTCATAGGCCACAAAATTATTCTAATAATTTGTCACATGTCTGCCTTGGAGGGCCAGCGTGGCTGTTGCCATTGTTAGCTCGATGGTTGGTATTACTGTAGGTGTCACCAATGTGTTACATCCGTTTTATGAACGCTTTGAAGACTCCAGTCGGGTCCATACCCTGAGGAGTGGGTGCTCCCAATTTTGCTTGATATCTCATGTTCCCAGCCATAGTGTTCTGTGTGAGGTATAACTATAATAGATCTAACGACTAGCTGGCAATCTTCTCGGTGAAACAACCATAATTAAAATAACAAGAAGCACAGCACCAATCTAAATCACCACATAATCTAGGTAATGAGACAATAACAGAAATAACCAAAAGAAATGATCTGCCATATATATACCCAAAAGATGTACAGTGGTCTACACAATAGATCATCTATGTACCGCGTAATACATGATCCTATACAAGATCTAGCAAAAGAGATATAAACAAATCATCACCGGTGGCTACATATACAAAAAGGCTGTGGTCAATAGCTGTCTATGTAAGCGTCAAGAGTAAGTGGACAACATGTCCTAAAGTCAAAAGCAAAAAGTCTACATCCTAAAGTTACTGGACTCAAAAGTTGTCCACATCAGATCCATAGATGGAAGCCACGTCCTCTGGGGAAACCTCAGATAGAACATCATCCTCATCCATATCATCATCCATCATGTCCTCATCCTCTATCACAACATCCTTAACCAGCTCGGGTCCGTCATGCTCTACAACAACTCCCAAGTCTCCCATACCGGTGGCCAGGTCAGCCTGGGCTACATCAAATGCAGCTGCGAGTGCCTCATCCTGTGCCAACTCTGTTATATCTATCTCAAATCCATGGGGGTGTGCAGCCATCTCTACAGCCAATTCTGCTGCCAGATGTGCTATGACTCATCCTGGTAAGACTAGTACCACAGCGTCATCACCTGTATCATCATCTATTATAGCCTCATCCTCTATCGGATAACCCTCTGCTACTACAATATCGCCAACTAGCACATCCATAATAGCTGGGACCTTAGGGTCCTCCTTTGGATCATGCTCTGGCTCCTCGTCATCAGTGTCCTTGTCCTCTTCATCCTCCATATCATCGTCATCTCTTGGCTCATCATTGTTGTCGTCCTCACTCTCGTCCTCCGGGTCCTCGTCTGCTAGGGGTATATCAACCATATCATCCTCTGGTGGGGGTGGAGGTGTCTGGGGTAGTGGCTCTGTCGGAGGTGGCGAAGGCGCTGCTCTAACCTTTAAAAGTAGAATCTGATAAGAAAAATGGTCTTCTAACATCTATAGTGAATCCTCCTCGATGAGTTTGAAGGTCTCCTTACGGTAGATCATCTCGTGATGTATCACCTCCGGGTCCTGGGTCCCAAATCTCTGTTGCTCAATCTGCATGTCTTGTACTGTCTCGGTAAGGGCTCTCTGCCTAACGTTCCAGGCATAGTACTATGGATCTGCCGGTGCAATACTACCCTTATACACATGGTGTCCTCCAAACTCATCTAGAATGAACAGCGGTGGTGCTATGCTACCTGAAAGAAAGCTACCTTAAGTCAGAACTAATCTTCATACTCATCTATGAAATATCAAGGTTCTAGGACGAAATGGTATGGAACAACCTGTGAGCGAAAAGGTACAAAACCTAGGCTCTGATACCAAAAATCCTGTCAAGCCCCGGAATGACAAAAATAGAGAAAAATAAATTTCCTTTTAGGGTCCAAAGGCAGCAACTAGTGAAGTCACACGATTGTCCACACCACGTAGTACTAAGCGACAGTAAGTAAAGGAGATAACAAGAATGAAATCTATGTTCTGGTTAACACATAACTTAATGTCAAAAGGAGGTTACTAACTATTACACATCAGAGTCTCGAATCAAAACAAAATACAGCAGAAGTACAATTGTTAAGGCAACATATGCCTAATTACAAAAGGTCTGGAAAGCAGTAAAGATAATTAAACTATCGTCTAGCCTAATCTTCAATTAGCGTAGGGGTAGTCCTCGGCGCAATAGTCTTCCTCTGCCTGACCTCTTTCGGGGTAGTCCTCCATCGGGACATCGTAACTGGCATAGTAGTTCTCGCCCGCAGGTACTTCACCTGTATAGTCATAACTAAGGTGCACTGGAACATGGAAATGCCCAGCGGCATTAACGCCTTCAGCTTTATGAAAGCTGAGTGAATTAGATATTAACAGGGTATCAAATATTGAAGTTATAACAAGTTATAAACGATAACCATTAAGATTCAGTGGGGTTAACTACTTAATCATTCTGATGATCCGATTGCTAACTTCTTACTCATTTTAAGACCGACGATACCTTATGATAGAAGAACAGAATTGACAGTAGTTTCACTTCTTAAGGATACACCATTGCTCCATCCACCGCTTTTAAGAACATATGCATAGTCCACCGCAGTCATGGATACCACGTCAGTCCATCCCCAGCTTTTAAGAACATATGCACAGTTCACCGCACTACAGGGATATAACGCTTTAAGCAACAGTACATTATTCTATAGCCACGACTTAGAGATATCTACTAGTGATCACGGTCCACCGCAGTCGTAGACACCTTCGTCTGTCTATCGCTTTTAAGAACATATGATTAGATCATCTGGCTATCTCAGGGTAAATTGGCCGGTCCACCGCAGTCGTAGACACCTTCGTCTATCTATTGTTTCTAAGAACATATGATCGACCAAAGCCCGCCCACGCAAGATTCTCGAATCTTGGCAAACCTACTTAAGTTCAACTCTAATATCGATACATGACAATCCCAATATGGCCTGACTACTCTGAATAAAATGAACATTAACTCCAAAGGATTCATAATTATTACGCCATTTAACGTCACAACCATTATCCATTAACCTCATTGTTACTATGACTCTACGTTGCATTATCTCATTATTACGTCTGTATTATAAGAATAAAGCATGCTGGAGATACTGAATAGTAAATAAACAACTAAATAGTTATAATATAAACTAAACAAGATAATCAACATTCTTCAACTTCCAATCGATTAGGACAAGGGTCCAATCGATTGGTATAAAAATAGTGTCAATCGATTGGTAAAAAGTTCAATCGATTGGATCATATGTCATCGATTGGGACAAGTCCAATCGATTGGGACTTCGTCTTCTTCATAGTGAAGGCTGTCCAGCAACATAAAACGGGTAATATATGAATTGATACTCCATTTCGTCATTCAAACGTGCTCTAACATCAATAATGAGTTACCAAGTGAGTTTAGAACTTACTTTAGGATTAGAGGGTGCGTTTAGTTTGGTATTTTGGAGCTTGGAAGCTCCAATGGCTTTTCCCTCTCTCTCTCTCTCTCTCTCTCTCTCTCTCTCTCTCTCTGTCTTCTCTGCCCCTTTCTCTCTTCTTCTTCTCTTTTCTTCTTTTTGATCTTCTTCTCTTCTTCTTCTTCTATCTGGGTGTATGTGTGAGTGTATAAATATATATATGTGTGTGCATATATATACATAAGTGTATGTATATATGAAATACACACACAAACACTCCCTCTCACCCACTCTGATTTCTGGAAACAGAAATATGCCCAAAATGGGCTAATATATATAGAGAGATTTGTGTTTACGTGGACAAACCCCAGCCAAAGCAAGAGAATCTGCCCAGCTGCTTCCAATCGATTGGTATTAATGCCAATCGATTGTTATTAGGTATTAATGTTCCAATCGATTGGTAAATGTGTCAATTGATTGGTATTGGCAATCGATTGGTATTCATACCAATCGATTGGTATCCAAATCATACTAAGGGTAAGGGAAAGCTAATACAAGTATTAAAAGAAGCATACAAGGTCTTATTCATATATTATATTACAAAAATATAGGGTATTACAGTAATCGAGCTCCCCACCAAAGATATCTCATGTTTAATGATACTGTTACTTCCTTTAAGTTTTAAGGAAAAACACTGTTAATTATTGTATATATCTAAAGGTTAGTGGGAGCAAGTTTATATTGAGGATTTTATATGTTAATGGTATATTGCTTGCAAGTAATGATCTTGGTTTCTTGGACGAAATCAAGAAATTCTCGTAAAGAACTTTGGAGTGAAATATATATGGATGAGGAACCTTACATGATAGGAATTAAAATATTCTAGAATGGACCATGTGGATTGTTAAGGTTGTCTCGGAAAGCATATATAGAAAGAGTTCTAGAGAGATTTGATAAGGAAAATGTTCAGTTGTTGTTACCCCTATATAGAAAGGGCATAAGTTCAGCATTATGCAATGCTCAAAGAATGACTGGGAACGTAAAGAAATGAAATCATGAATTATGGCTGCAGAATTTTATTTTGAGACTTGGAGTTGTTGACTCTAATACCTAGTCGCTGAGAAATTTTTGTGATAACCGCAGCGGTATTTTTTCTCCAAGAATGATAAATTTTCTAATGGTGCTAAATGCATGGAGTTAAAATACATTGCCATTAAGGAAGAAAGTCAGAAACATAGAGTGTCTATTGAACATTTAAGTACTGAGCTAATGATTGCAAATCCGTTAATGAAAGGGTTACCATTAAAGAAACATAAGCAAAACATTAGTAGAATGGGTCTTAAGTATAGCCCATAATGGTGTTGCATTATATTTAATTATGTGAATTTGCTTAATATTTTGTTCTGTTGTATGACATCTAAGATATCACTTAAGTCGTTTCTAAAATGTCATGTTTTCCATTATGTATATACATGTATGATTTATTGGATGAACGATACAGGAATAGTCTTTGGCGAAGACATTATTTTTGGACCTTTATTGACACTTCTCACTTATAGACCATATTAAACAACTTATTAGTGTTGTTGTGCATGGAAGGGACTGTGTCATTCTATTGACACACGACCGCCATGAGTCGCAAGAGTGGGTTGTTTAATTATTGTATTATGATGACCAAAATTAAAGCAAGAGTAAATTGGAATTTTATCCTCGCCTTATGTTATTATTATTGAACTCAATGCTTAAGTTATTATATGTGCCAAGTGGGAGAATGTAAAATATTTTGTATGTCCCACACAATATATCTCATATATATTAGGTTAATAATATTATGTTTCCAATTTAAAATTTTGATCTCATTAGTCAAACGAGAAGTGGTTTCCTAAAATACTCCTATTATGATGGGTAAGTGGAAATATAGTAGTATAAGGAAACTAGTCCTCTATTTGCCTATAAAAGATAAGTTTAGGGTTGATTTCTCATCAACTAATAGTGTGTATGATAGAAACCCCAAACGAAAGAAAAGAGGCCAAGAGAGAGAAACCGTTTTCCACTGTGGAGGCTTAAGAATTCAACATTAAAGGTTTGGTATCTTTGAATGCTATATCATGGATCCAGGTACGTAGTATGTATATAATTTATTTCCGCATAATGTTTATGGGTAAAATCATGATAGTTCTAGATCTTGGGGTAATGACTAAACTTTTATGTTTATGCTTAATGTTTTATATTACAGGTTATTGTATTTGTTATTGTTATGCTTGTTAGAATCACGTATAAAATAATCCATAATAAACCTTAGGTTGTAATCATAGACCCATTGTTAGGTATATTCGTGTAACATGGCCTAGTATTGCGATGTCTATATTTGAATTGTTGAACAACGTTGATAATTTTGGGATTTTTTGGGAATGACGCCTAAACCCCTAGGACTATTTGTAAATGGAAAATCCATGCATTGTCACAATCTATGTGTTAATTGAACCGTGGGCCACTGTGAAATACTAGCTAAACTTGTGACTATGTGAAAAGAGAAAAAAGATGTACTGTGCGAATATTTAACATACATTAGAGACATCAAAATTCTTTAGTGTTCACCACCACTCCTTTGTTGTGTACACGATTAATTGAGTAGCTCTTTTTTGAAGCTAAATTCTGTGTGAAGTCTGTGTGACATTAAAGCCTAGTGCCTGATTTATTGTGTGATTTGACGTCATAACAAAAATGGCCAACATTTTAAGGTATTACCCAACTTTCAATAATACCCCATAGGAGTTGGCTTTGGGATTGGGCCTTCAAACCCATTACTTTATGCAAGTGACATTGACATTTTATATATAGATATCAGTTTATATTTCATTATGTATGTATCATGAGATGAATGCTTTATGTAATCCTTAACTACCATAATAAGAAATTCGTGCATATATGAGATACATATGTAGGAGATACAAATTGCTATTCTTTGATATTTAGAATTGTCACAGTAGATGATGAAAATGGATATCTCATTAGGTGTACACAGTAGCATAATTAACTACTATTGGATGGATTGATGAATCTCAATCACTAGAGTACGAGACTCTTAGTTAAATATGCTAGTGCTTATAGTGCTTTGATGGACCATGAGATTTTCCTATTGACATCTAAAACTGTCAATAATCGATAAAACTCATAACTTGTATAACGTCTGTGCTCTTAATCTTGAGATGATTATTGACACAGAATATGAACGTGACTCTGACTACCTGAATGTGATTACGAATGCTGATGGTAGAGGGATATTAGTACAATCATACAAGTCTAGTCATCGTTTCAGATATGTTCTTTTGAGTTGGAATGCAGTTATTGTTTCATAGTGGAGTTAATGTTAACTTGTCAGTTGGTTAATTTGTTGATCAAAGAGTTTGATCATAGAATTAATAACTGTTCTAATCCAACAATAAAGAACCTAGGAGGTCCTACTCTTAGCTCCATAGGATGTCAGAAGACATGAGAGAGAGGCCAATCGATTGGTAGTTTGAAGCAATCAATTGCTTAAGCAATCAATGATTAGGTAATCGATTGCCTTCTTCAGCAATCTATTGGTGCGGCAATCGATTGGACTTTAGGTCAGTTTGAAAACTTATAAATAGGAGACCTACGGGCAGAACATGTTTACTCGTCACTTTTCAAGCCATAGCTTTCCAGATTCTTTCTATAAGCTTCCAAGCCCCTATTTCTCACTCGAAGAGGACTCCTACTAGTCTAAGTCTTCAACAGTGCATCCAGTGGAGACATACACTACAACAAAATTGAGTTTTAGTGACAAAACATGGCGACCAAATTTAGATTTCGTGGCCAAAAGTATAGGATAAGCGACAAAATTTAAAAGGCAAAAGGCACATTCATTTGGCAACGAAATAATTATTTCGTCGCCTAAAGTGTCAATTTTGGCTGCAGAATTATATTTCGTCGCCAAAAGTGAAGCTCTTAGCGATGAAATAATTAATTATTTCGTCGAAGTGAAGCATTTAGCGACAAAATAAATTTTCATCACCTAAAGTGATGTCTAAGGCAATGAAATATAATTTCGTCGCTTAAGTGATGTTTATGGCGACAAAACTATCAGTTTGTTGCCAAAAGTGATATCTACAGCGACAAAATGTAGTTTCGTCGCCTAAAGTGAATTAATTAATTAAACGGTTTCCCTTAGATTTGGCAACAAAAATATATTTTGTCGCCAAAAACTGATTTCGTCTCCAAAAGTGATATCTACGGCGACAAAATATAACTTCATCGCTTAATTGAATTAATAAATTTAATGTTTTCCCTTAGATTTGGAGACAAAAATATATTTTGTCGCCTAAAGTGGTATCTATGGCGACGAAACAATAATTTCGTCCCCAAAAATGATATCTACGGAGATAAAACGTAATTTCGTTGCCTAAAGTGAATTAATAAATTAAATATTTTCCCTTAGATTTGGCGACAAAAATATATTTTGTCACCTAAAGTGGTATCAATGACAGTGAAACTATAATTTTTGTCGCCAAAAGTGATATCTACCGCAACAAAATGTAATTTCGTCGCCTAAAATGAATTAATAAATTAAATGCTTTCCCTTAGATTTGGCGACAAAAATATATTTTGTCACCTAAAGCGGTATCTATGGCGATGAAACTATAATTTCATCGCCAAAAGTGATATCTACGGCGACAAAACGTAATTTCGTTGCCTAAAGTAAATTAATAAAGTAAATGTTTTCCCTTAGAAATATTTTTGTCACCTAATGTGGTATCTATGGTGATGAGACTATGACTTCGTCACCAAAAGTGATATCTACGGCAACAAAATATAATATACAATTTAATTAGTTAAAGAATATACTGTTAAATGACATTATGTTAAATAATATTATGTTAATATTAGTTAAATTTAATTAGTGATATCTATGTTAATATATCTTATTTACAAATAGTAAAATATAATTAGTTAAATAATGAATAAATTAAATATGGGGAATGCTAATTATAACACTGCACCCTTTTAGTGACGAAAAAAACTCTTTTAGCGACGAAATTTGTCACCTTTAGCGGCAAATTTTTTTTTTTCACTTTTAGCGATGAAATATTTTAAAAAGATTTGTCATTAAAAGTTTTTATTGGTCGCTAAAAATGTCTTTGTTGGTCGCTAAAAGTTGGTGTACAATGAAACATGCGTAATAGAAAGTTGTGACAACAAACGGAATGCAAAACGGACTTTCGGTTATCAAATAACGACTAAAAAGCAAGTTTTGACATACTAAGGCTTGAATATGCTTGGTTTTTGGGTTTGGGGAATTGAAATCGTAAACCACCGATCTGATGGATGTGAAACTTAACTTGCACCAAAAAACACTTAAAAGAATGTTTTGGAAACAAACTCAATGCAAAACAGACTTCTGGTTATCAAATAACGCGTAAAAACCAAATTTTGACACACTTAGGCTTGAAAAAGCTTAGTTCTTGGAGTTTGGGGGGGGTGAAACCGTAAACCGCATATCCGATGGATGTGATACTTGACTCGCACCTCCAATAGACCAAAAGAAAGTTATGGGAACAAACAGAATGCAAATTAGACTTCCGGTTATCAAATAACGCTTAAAAAACAAATTTTGTCATACTTAGGCTTGAAAAAGCTTAGTTCTTGGGGTTTGGGGGGGGTGAAACCTTAAATCGCCGATTCGATAGATGTGAAACTTAACTAGCAATGCAAAAACACCTAAAGAAAGTTGTGGGAACAAACAGAATGCAAAACGGACTTTCGGTTATCAAATAACGCGATAAAAGCAAGTTTTGACATACTTGGTCTTTGAAAATGCTTGGTTTTGGGGTTTGGGGGGTTGAAACCGTAAAGCACCGATCCGATGGACGTAAAACTTAACTAGCAACAAAAACACGCCTAAATAAAGTTGTGAAAACAAACGGAATGCAAAATGGACTTCTGGTTATAAAATAATGCGTAAAAAACAAATTTTGACATACTCAGGCTTGAAAAAGCTATGTTTTTGGGGTTTAGGGGGAGAAGCAGTAAACCGCTGATCCGATGGATGTGAAACTTGTCTTGCACCTCCAACACACCATAATAAAGTTTTCCAAACAAACGGAATGTAAAACAGACTTCCGGTTATCAAATAACGCGTAAAAGACAAGTTTTGACATATTTAGGCTTTAAAATGCTTAGTTTTTGGGGTTTGGGGTGTGAAACCTTAACCCACCGATCCGATAGACGTGAAACTTAACTACAAATACAAACATGCCAAAAGAAAGTTGTGCAAACAAACAGGATGCAAAACAGACTTTTGGTTATCAAATAACGCATAAAAAACAAGTTTTGACATACTTAGGCTTGAAAAAGCTTAGTTCTTAGGGTTTGGGATGGTGAAACCTTAAACTGCCGATCCGATAGATGTGCAACTTAACAAGAAACACAAACATGCCTAAACAAAGTTGAGGAAAGAAACGGAATGCAATACAGACTTTCTGTCATCGAATAATGCCTAAAAAGCAAGTTTTGACATACTAAGGCTTGAAAATGCTTGGTTTTGGGGTTTGGCGGGGTTGAAACCGTAAACCATCGATCAGATGGACGTGAAACGTAACTAGCACCTAAAGTATGGCTAAACAAAGTTGTGAAAATAAACGGAATGCAAAACGGACTTTTGGTTATCAAATAACGCGTAAAAACAAATTTTGACATACTTAGGCTTGAAAAAGCTATGTTTTTGGGGTTTGGGAAGTGAAACCGCAAACCGCCGATCCGATGGATGTGAAACTTGTCTAGCACCTCCAACATACCAAAATAAAGTTGTCAAAACAAACAGAATGTAATACGGACTTCCGGTTATCAAATAACGCGTAAAAGACAAGTTTTGACATACTTAGGCGTGAAAATGCTTAGTTCTTGGGGGTTTGGGGGTGTGAAACCTTAAACCGCCGATCCGGTAGACATGAAACTTAACTAGCAATACAAACATGCCTAAAGAAAGTTGTGGGAACAAACAGAATGGAAAATGAACTTTCAGTTATTAAATAACATGCAAAAAACAAGTTTTGTCATACTTAGGCTAGAAAAAGCTTAGTTCTTGGGGTTTGGGATGGTAAAAACTTAAACCGCCGATTGGATAGATGTGAAACTTAACTAGCAACACAAACATGCCTTAAGAAAGTTGTGGCAACAAATAGAATGCAAAACGGACTTCCGGTTATCAAATAACGCGTAAAAAGCAAGTTTTGACATACTAAGGCTTGAAAATGCTTGGTTTTGGGGTTTGGGGGGTTGAAACAATAAACCACCGATCCGATGGGTGTGAAACATAACTGGCACCAAAAACACGCCTAAAGAAAGTTATGTAAATAAACAGAATGCAAAATGGACTTCTGGTTATCAAATAACGCGTAAAAAACAAATTTTGACAAACTAAGTCTTGAAAAGGCTCAGTTCTTGGGGTTTGGGGGGTGAAACCTTAAACCGCCGATCCGATAGAAGTGAAACTTAACTAGCAATACAAACATGAATAAAAAAGTTATGGGAAAAAACAGAATTCAAAACGGACTTCCGTTTATCATATAACGCGTAAAAAGCAAGTTTTGACATACTTAGGCTTTGAAAATGCTTGGTTTTGGAATTTAGGGGGTTGAAACCGTAAACCACCAATCCGATGGACATGAAATGTAACTAGCAGCAAAAACACACCTAAAGAAAGTTGTGAAAATAAATAGAATGCAAAACAGACTTTTGGTTATCAAATAACACGTAAAAAACAAATTTTGACATACTTAGACTTGAAAAAGCTCTATTTTTGGGGTTTAGGGGGGTGAAACCGTAAACCGCCGATCCGATGGATGTGAATCTTGACTTGCACCTCCAACACGCCAAAAGAAAGTTATGGGAACAAATCGAATGCAAAATCGACTTCCAATTTTCAAATAACGCGTAAAAAACAAATTTTGACATACTTAGGCTTGAAAAGCTTAGTTCTTGGGGTTTGGGGGGCTGAAACCTTAAACCGCCGATCTGATAGATGTGAAAGTTAACTAGGAATGCAAACACGTCTAAAGAAAGTTTTGGGAACAAGCAAAATGCAAAACAGACTTCCGATTATCAAATAACGTGTTAAAAGCAAGTTTTGACATACTTAGGCTTTGAAAATGCTTGGTTTTGGGGTTTGGGGGGTTGAAACCATAAACCACTGATTTGATGGATATGAAACTTAACTAGCACCAAAACCATGCCTAAAGAAAGTTGCGGAAATAAACAGAATGCAAAACGGATTTCTGGTTATAAAATAACGCGTAAAAAACAAAATTTGACATACTTAGGCTTGAAAAAGCTATGTTTTTGGGGTTTGGGGGGGTGAAACCGTAAATCACCGATCCGATGGAAGTGAAACTTATCTTGCACCTCTAACACCCCAAAATAAAGTTGTCGAAACAAACAGAATGTAAAACAGACTTTCGATTATCAAATAACGCGAAAAAGACAAGTTTTGACATAGTTAGGCTTGAAAATGCTTAGTTTTGCGGTTTGGGGGTTTGAAACCTTAAACCACCGATCCGATAGACGTCAAACTTAACTAGAAATACAAACATGCCTAAAGAAAGTTGTGGGAATAAATATAATGCAAAACGGACTTCTGGTTATCAAATAACGAGTAAAAAATAAATTTTGACATACTTAGGCTTGAAAAAGCTTAGTTCTTGGGTTTGGGGGAGTGAAACCTTAAACCGCCGATCTGATAGACATAAAACTTAACTAACTATACAAACACGCCTAAAGAAAGTTGTTGACACAAACGGAATGTAAAACGCACTTCCGGTTATCAAATAACGCGTAAAAGACAAGTTTTGACATACTTAGGTGTGAAAATGCTTAGTTCTTGGGGTTTGGGGGTGTGAAACCTTAAACCGCCAATCCGATAGATAGCAGCCCCCATTAAATATATTACAGTAAATAATATTATACTATTATATATGATAATTAATTAAATAAAAATATAAAAAAATACACAAAAATGGAGTAATTTTGGCGATTTAATTTCTGTCAGAATTGTTGAGAATTTAATATTATTAATTAAATATATATATTTGAGGTGTCTGATATGTAGTTTAATTTTTTTTAGCTGAAATCAAATTTATGAAAGATTTAGACATATATTTTCGGCTTGGTGTTGGGTTAAATGGCAGTATTATCTCCACATGGGGAATTAACCCTACAATTAATCTCATAAAGGTGGTTAAGTGCTAGTATTTTTGGCGATTTTTAATTTGTCATCAATTTTGAAGGAAATCTTAGCAGTTTCACTTTAGTCTGAAACCACAAGGGGGGTTAAGTGTCCACTTTTGAATCACATGAGATAAAGTGAAAATGAGCCTAACACCCAACAAATTATGAATCTCAAAGGGTAATGCTATGTATTGTGATAGTGATTCAATTTGGAATTTAAAATTTGAAAAATATGCAATTTAGTTTTCAAATACTTTGTCAGCTATACCATGTATTGTGATAGTGATCGGTGATGCCATATGGTATAATTGAGAAATCACATATTTGGGAAGCCAATTTGGGATTGAAAAAGAACCTTCGATCACCTATCAATTTATTTTTCAAACAGAATCAAACAAGATATATTTACCACTGAAAAGATAGTATGATCTGGTGGCTAACAAAAAGGATTAACTATTACCCCGTGTGGTTAGACCCATTTTTACTTTACTCCTCTATGGTTCAAAAGTAGACACTTAACTCTTTGTGGTTTTGGACTAAGGTAAAACTACTAAGATTTCTCTCAAAACAGCCCATATGAGGATTAAGTGTTAAAATTAATCTCACATAGGAGAGTTTAACTATCAAATTAACCCACATATGCAGTTAATTTCAAAATTAGCCATCATAGGGGTCCCCACATAGGTGGATTAAATGATAGCATTATCTCGACATAGGGCAATAACCCAAAAATTAAATTTACAAAGGGTTCATTTTTATTTTCTTATTTTTATATAAGGGAGGGGGAAGTGTTAAAATTTTCATCGCCTTGATTTTTCACTGTTTTGGGCAAATACATGTATATATATATATTTATATATTTCTAATGCATTTTGAGCTTGGTTAAAGTGAAACTATTAATATTTCCTTCAAAACTGGTAAAAATTTCAAAGTTGTCTCATAATTTTTACCAAATTTGAAGGAAATATTATCAGTTTCACTTTGCCCAAGCCCAAAATACATAAAAAAAAATTTGACCAAAATAGGGAAAAATCACAAGCCTACCAAAATTCGCAACCCCATGCCCCCCCCCCCTAAACAGATTTTAACATTTTACAATCTCTAGCCCTAGTGAGAAGAGAGAGGCTAAATGCCGCCACCCACCACTCCATGACGCTGGCCCCTTCCACCATTCCACGTCGTTGCCGCCTTCCACCATTCCACACTGCCACAGCAGCCCACTATCACTCCACAGCCGCCACCTATCACCACTCCACCGCCGCCGCCCCCCAATGAGAGGGGGTACCGATTTCCCCAAAACCCACTTCCTAAGGTTAGTCTCTCTCTCTCTCTCTCTCTCTCTCTCTCCCCCCTCAGTGCAACGCTGCCACCACCAAGCTCTGCCAGTCTTTCCCCTCAGTGCCACCACCATACCCCTTCCCCCTTGCCGTCGTTGCCAGAACATAGTGGTAATTTCTTCTTCCATCTCTTCTTTACTAGGGTTCCATATCCAACCTAAACAATTTTCATGTATTGACTTTTGTAGATTTGAGGTTTCCATATCCCATAGCTCCATTTTTGAAAAATTATTCCACTCAAGGTATACCAGTTGCTAATATATTTTACATATTTATTTATGAGCACTCTCATTTTGTTAATTGGGGTTTTCGAGTACACCCAATTAGGAATATATATAAATATATTTCAATGTAGAATCTTTGAAAGACAATGGTATCTTTATTTTATTTTATTTTATTTTTCTTATTGCTATTCTACCTCAACAAGCCATTCAATGTTCATTGTAACGAAAGGTTACGGTTTGATTGTTTGGTTCCCTAGACCTTACATGCACTAGCTTGAACAGATAAAACATTTAATTTCTACTGGATTTCAGATAGAAGCCATGTTAATTTCAGTTGAATTGGTTGTACACACCATCTTATTGCTGATTTGTTATCTCTGGTGCCATTAGTATACTAGTAATAGATCAAAGATGGCCGTAGTCACTGCATTAGTGTAAGGCTGCATATGTTTCAGGTTTTTTGCATTGCATAACAACTTTTTTTTTACTTAGCTTCGATTATCGTTTTCCCAAAGCCTCCAATAAACCATTGTCCAAACTAGGGGCAAACTTCGGTCACCCACCTCGTTTGCCTATGAATTCCACTTCCTATACCTCAAACTAGGGGCAAACTCTGTTTGCCTAACACGATCCCTTCATACCAAGGGCAAGTTTTCAAGTCACCAACTTGTTTTGAAAATTTTTGAAATAGAGTATCTTTTATTCTAAAAGCTAAGGCACCAATTCCAAGTGCTTCTTGGGAGGAGTAGAGAATTGATTAGATCAATAGGGAAGAATTTTCAAAAACCAGATTTATCAGCAAAGTGCTATCATATTAAGATGAGGAGTGAACATAAAAGATGAGCGGTACATTGCTTATGACAAAGATACATTGAATTATGCTAATTTGGGCACTTCGTGTCATTACTTCTGTCAAGTCAATCCTTGTTTGGTTGAGTCAGTAATAATCTGATCGAAACTGTATCAGAGTTCAATGTTCATACAACCCAATCCAACTTTCCTCGCCAACATTGTTCCTGAGAAGTCCATTTGTCTTAATGGTCTCAAATGTGTGGGTTTAAAGTGATTCCCAAATTATAAAACCTGTTGATAAAAGCAGAAGTTCCGAACACCGTTATTGCACTTGTCAAGGTTGCAACATGATATGAGTCCCAAGAACCTCGAGCATTGGTGATACCCCCAATCACAATCACTTGTCTTCATAAATCAGTTCATAAGATACACTGGCTATCTTCTACCAGCTCCTCAGCAACCAAGCCAAAATTGTGTCACGAATGTTCTTCATCCCAAGTTGAATTACTCTATTCACAATGCAGCCATTCTTTCCCTAGCCGAATCTTCTCATTTCCAACAGAGCTAGTTCATCTCTAGAAGAGTGTCTTGAACAAATATGGTGTATCTCAGTCAAGACTACATCCTTTCCTCAGAAGAAAGAGTTGTTCATCCCCAGCAGATTCAATTTAATCCCTAACAGGTATATCAATTCGTCAGTTCTTTTGATCACGGTTAGTCCAACCATTGATCCAATCCATGACAGTCACAGTAGTTCACTGTCGACTCATCGTCTCAATTCGTACATCATCAATTCAATCCATGACAGTCACAGTAGTTCACTGTCAACTTGTATCCCGATTAGTACATCGTTAGTCCTTCTGATCAAGATTAGTCCGACCGTTGATCCAATCCATGACAGTCATAGTAGTTCACTGTTGACTCGTCATCTTGATTTGTACATCGTCGGTCCTTCTGATCATGGTTAGTCCAACCGTTGATCCAATCCATGATAGTCACAGTAGTTTAATTTTGACTCGTCATCTTGATTCATACATCGTCAGTTCAATCTATGAAAGTCATAGTAGTTCACTGTCTATTCGTCATCTCAATTCGTGCATCGTCAGTTCACCATAACTCTTATTCAAAATATGTTGTGTTCATCGTCCCCTCTAGATTGAGGCAAATCTGTTGTCATCAGCCTTCTAGATTGAGGCAAATACTTCGGTGTCAGCCCTCTAATTTGAGGCAAATCTTTCATTGTCAGCCCTCTAGATTGAGGCAAACCTGTTGTCATCAGCCCTCTAGATTGAGGCAAATCCTTCATTGTCAGCCCTCTAAATTGAGGCAAATCTTTTATTATAGACCCTTTAGATTAAGTTAGGACTTTCGTGTCCACCAGTTATCTCAGACTACCCCATTTACTCTTTGATATCTGGGACTGCCAAGTCTGTCAATCATCTTAGGGATTCCATGTCCATCATTAGTGCTTCCACGTCCGTTAATCATCTTAGAGGCCTGAATAGGCTTTTCGGACCGACCATTGCAAGATTTAATCAACCGTGAGAGATCAGAGTTGAATCCTGGTTCTCAGTTAAGAATTAAAATAGTTAAGAGAGATTCTCAGAGAATCCCATACCATCCCCAACAAAACCTCAACCAAATTTTTGGATTGGTCATCATAAAAATCAGCCAACGATTGAAAAACACCACCCGCAGTCAAAAGACGCTGACTCCTAGGGCAAGCTTTGTCTATTCACAAGTCAAGACTCCGTGTCCGTTGGTTATTGTGAGCTTCTTCACTTATCGTGAGCTTCCTCACTCCTTCGTCCAAAATCGTGAGCTTTCTCACTTATCATGAGCTTCATCACTCCTTCATTCAAAATCGTGAGCTTTCTCACTTATCGTGAGCTTCTTCACTTATCGTGAGGTTTCTCACTCCTTCATCCAAAATCATAAGCTTTCTCACTTATCATGAGCTTTCTCACTTATCGTGAGCTTCCTCACTCCTTCATTCAAAATCGTGAGCTTTCTCACTTATCTTGAGCTTTCTCATTATCGTGAGCTTCCTCACTCCTTTGTCCTAAATCGTGAGTTTTCTCACTTATCGTGAGCTTTCTCACCCCTTTGTCCAAAATCGTGAGCTTTCTCACTTATCATGAGCTTCCTCACCCCTTTGTCCAAAATCGTGAGTTTTCTCACTTATCATGAACTTTCTTACCCCTTTGTCCAAAATCGTGAGCTTTCTCACTTATCGTGAGCTTCCTCACTCCTTTGTCCGAAATCGTGAGCTTTCTGACTTATCGTGAGATTTCTCACCCCTTTGTCCAAAATTGTGAGCTTTCTCACTTATCATGAACTTTCTCACTTATCATGAGCTTCCTTACTCCTTCATTCAAAATCGTGAGCTTTCTCACTTATCATGAGCTTCCTCACTCCTTTGTCCAAAATTGTGAGCTTTCTCACTTATCGTGAGATTTCTTACCCCTTTGTCCAAAATCGTGAGTTTTCTCACTTATCGTGAGCTTCTTCACTTATCGTGAGCTTTCTCACTCCTTCATCTAAAATTGTGAGCTTTCTCACTTATCGTGACCTTCCTCACTCCTTTGTCCAAAATTGTGAGCTTTCTCACCCCTTTGTCCAAAATCGTGAGCTTTGTCACTTATCGTGAGTTTCTTCACTTATCATGAGCTTCCTCAAATCGTGAGCTTTCTCACTTATCGTGAGCTTCCTCACTCCTTCATCCAAAATCATGAGCTTTCTTACTTATCGTGAACTTCCTCACTCCTTTGTCCAAACTCGTGAGCTTTCTCACTTATCGTGAGCTTCTTTACTTAACATGAGCTTCATCACTCCTTCGTCCAAAATCGTGAGCTTTCTCACTTACCGTGAGCTTCCTCACTCCTTCATCTAAAATTGTGAGCTTTCTCACTTTTCGTGAGCTTCCTTACTCCTTTGTCCAAACTCGTGAGCTTTCTCACTAATCGTGAACTTTCTCACTTAGCATGAGCTTTTTCATTTATTGTGAGATTCCTCACTCCTCTGTCCAAAATTGTGAGCCCCCTCACATACCGATCGATTATCGTGAGCTTCTTCAAATAAAGATCATTATCTTCCTCAGCAAACAAAAATCGTGAGCTTCTCCCTTATCGTGAGCTTTCTCACTCCCTTGTCAAAAATTATGAGCCCCCTCACCTACCCATCAGCTATTGTGAGCTTTCTCGCTTGTCGGTTATCGCAAAACCCTTCTCCGATTGGCTATCTTGAACTTCCTCATCCATCGCTTGGTATCTAGGACTTCTGTGTCTGTCGATTATCTTTAATTATCGTCCTGTGGGATCCCACGTTCGATTACATTTGTTTGCAAAGCACACCTCTCGTAATTTAAGAAGTTTGCCCGAGACCCAAAGTCTTCAATACCTTTTGGTATCCTTATCAGGATCAACCACTGCATTAGATTCAACACTAACACAACATAAGTCCACTCGGGGTGGCACACACCCTATAGCACCAGCTCATGCTAGGATCAAAACACTAAACGTGATAGGACTCAGGACACAATTCATATCACATCCATGCATTGCATATCACTCTTATAGCATAGCATCTGCCTGATTATTATGTGTGTGCATGTGTGATTTATTCCTTTGTGCCCCAAACTACGTCCTGGTCTGATTACCCTTGGAATAAGTAGGCAGCTCACGTAGAGCATGACCAGCACTAGCCTCAGCATCATTGCATCTTTTGTAATGCTTTTTATCCTAAACCTATAGCCTCTAAAAGACCTGTCTCTTCAAAGTTTTGGCACTCGCTTACGACATGCGTTGCCTCGCCAGTTCATGCCAAAAAGGGGCAAACTGTAGACACCCCATTTTGTCGGCTAACAGATTTAGGAGGCCACAAGCATGTCAAACCTCAATTATTATAAAGATCGGATTTTCAGAGATTGCCTCTAACTCTCAAGAAATCAAAGAAATGACCAAAATGCCTCTAAAAGCTTAAAACTCTCCGAATTGGCCCAAAATCTCAGAAATCATTCGATGTTGTTCAAAACAAAAAAAAAGGTATTTTAAAAGATGAATATTTGAAATCGTAAGCTCTCAGAGACCCCCGGAAGTCCTGAAAGTTCCCAGAAAGTCTCCGTTGACCGGTTTGACCAAAGTTTGACCAAAGCTTGACCAAAATCATCCAAATTCATCTAAAAGTTCCCAGATCATCCTGGATCATGTGAAAAGTCTTAAAATATATTTTAAAAAAAAATCGGACGAAAACGTCAGTCTTTGGAGGCTCCCAGAACTCCCGGAATTTCCTGGAAGTGCACTATTTGACTGATTTGACTACAAGTTTGACCAAA
Source organism: Hydrangea macrophylla (assembly GCA_033977485.1). Classification (NCBI taxonomy): domain Eukaryota; kingdom Viridiplantae; phylum Streptophyta; class Magnoliopsida; order Cornales; family Hydrangeaceae; genus Hydrangea; species Hydrangea macrophylla. The sequence goes on from CM066990.1 coordinate 42,220,147, forward strand.
AATCAAAGTCTCCTTTTCGATGTTGAAAAACTTTTATCAAATACTAGAGGTCAATAGCTTTCCAACAATATGTCGCACATAATTTGTGGATCTAAAACGAATTTGTTGTGAATTTCTGAAGGTGAAAAATGCTATCAATTCGGCTTTTATCGCGAATACCGCAAAACTTTCCAAAGTGACCCAACTCCAAATTAATATTTTATGGAAAGTAGACCTCAATAACTTTCCGATGGTATATCACAATCTCAATTTGGATTTCGTATTAATATTCTGTGAATTTCAGACGAAATAGGGCAATTTTGCGAATTCCGGGAGTGGGAGTTCTGGGGGCAAAAATGCAAATTCTGGTCAACAGGAGAGTTGACTACCACGGCGGCACTGGCCCACTGCCACGGCGGCGTGGCCAAGTGCCGCGGTGGCACTCTGAGCGATTTTTCATTTTTTTGTAATTTTTGGTTAATTTTTGGGTTTGAATTCAAATTTCCAACAATTAAAACGACATAGTTTTGATAATCTGAAGATTTTGGACCAATTAGAGACTTTTTAAAACCCATAATACCTCGGAAAGTTGGCTAATAAAGGACACCCATTTGCTTCCATTTGGGGAGAGCTTGGAAGCCATTAGAGAGAGATATAGAGAGTTAGGAAGAAATAGAGAGGGAATAAAGATTTTCTTCTTCAAATCCAAGCCAAATGTGAGTTTTTATTTAGTTATCTCAAAACTAAACTAGTATTTACAAGATTTCAATTCATTTTCTTCGTCTTCTTTGAGTTTTCATTGAGTTAGAGAGCAATCTACACCCACATACACACATATATGATAGGTTGAATGCTTGTGGTTCCACCATTGAATACCATCTATTGATTGTTTATTTTCTTGCTTATATACAATGTTCATCTCTTCTTACCTCATTTCTTTTTTATTTTCTTTGTTTTACTTATAGTTCATCATCATCTAAATGATGACATGAAGTTTGAGGTGAGTGAATCCTTATGGATAGTAGCTCTTGACCTCAAAAACATGTTTAATAGATGATGATTACAACTTCAATACCTCCTAGGTATCCTTGAAGTTATATTCAAAATAAAAATGAATCTCTCCAATAAAATTGGGGGTTCTTGATGATGAGTTTGATGCTGATATTCCAAGAGATCATAATCTCTATTTGATGTTGAAAATATACTTTCAAAACCTCTATTCCAAAACCCCTCTTTAACACCCTCATTTTGATCTGAATTTGGGAAAAACTCTAGTTTTTCCCAAAATCTTCAAAACAGTGAGTCAAAACCGTGAGTAATCCGAGTTCAAAGATTTCTCTAGAACTCAATACTCCATGTATGGATGCAAGACAACTTGGAAAGTCTTCCTAACTCATTAGAGAACACCCACGATTTTTGGTTTGACTTGGAAGCACTTGAAAGGGGTCAATTTTTGTCCAAACATTCCGTCCAAAGATTCTGCCTCTACTGTCACATCAGCTAGGTTGAATTTCAACTTGTTTTACAGAAAACTTTTCCAAAATGAGTGGTCCCAACTTATTTTTCCCCTGAACTTCTAACTTTTCAGTCGACAGTACGGACTCTATTTCTGAATAACCTCTATTGTTTATATGATTTCTCTCAATCTGTGATAGTTATTAAATATTGGCTTTTTGGGTTGTGTTCTAGACACAATAAGGAAGAGCTTCATAAAAAATCATGCATTGAAAACATTCCTAACCCCTCTTTCAATTTCCAAAAGTTCATGTCACTGTTCTGTCCACTATTCACAACAAGCACACTTTTACTTCCATCCTTTGATTTGATGCTTACATGCACTCCAAATTAGCTCATGTCTTAGGAAGTAGCTCATACTACATTTGTACACATCCCATGATGATTTCCTTCATTTATACATACACATTCTAGACTTCTAAGTCATTCTAGGAGTCCATGAACACAAAAGACATTATAACCTTGGCACATTTTAGATACATACATTGCATCCATGCAAAGATTTGGGGTTTTCGTGACTCCTAATCTAAGAAGATTATAAGGAATGAATTTGATCACACGTTCATGCTTCCCCCTCGATCCAATCTTCCTTTCTCATCCATCCCGGGGATTGAGAGGTCTTCTTTTCTCAAAGATTAGCATGCATCATTCTAGCTTGCTAAGCATACTTTGATCCTTTTTGATTTATTTGTTTCAAGAACAATTCATGTCCCCTTTTAGATTAGAGAAACTTAATTACTTGATATGTGATTAGACGATTTTTCCTAGGTTAGTTTGTGTGGTCTTTCACTTTTGCATTGTGTGATATTTGGCTTAGATCTTATGAATGATATCTTATCTTTTGATCTTCCATTTCAAGATTCCTATGCGATGTAATATACCTATCATAATATTAATTTTCAAACAAAACATAGTAAAAGATGATTATTTGGATGCTAATTGAGGCCCGTCGAGAGACGGGGCGAGTTGAGGGTGTTTTAGTCGCGACAAAGGCTCCTTCCTCTCTCGTACCAAAACCCCGAACCAAGTTCTTAGTTATGAAGGGCCGGTGCCCTTTATCCATTTGGGTGAGTCAAAATTAGGTTTCTTGGTTCCTTAAAGACCAAGTGGCGTCTATGTATCTGTTTTCAACAGACCTTCCTTTTCTTTGATCCAAATCAATTTCAAACCAAAGCAAAAAGGAAAGTGAAATTCCCCGTGTCCACACCGAGTATGGGACGGTAATTGTGGAATACATAAATGTTTATCTGAAAATAAATGTTTACCTGTGTATTTTAATATCTGTATTATTTCTAATTTGGAATATATTTCTGTTGTTAGATTTAGTATCCTGGTGAGGACGAATTAACATGCTATTAATTTGGTAGGTTAATTAGCAACTTCAGAAACGTCATGTAGAAATTCGCGTTTTAGCAACCAAACGGAACTTAGTCAGAAACTTTTGTAATTTTGAAGTTTTACTCATGAATCTATGAATTAGATGTGTAGAAATTTCCAAAGAGTAATTAGGAGTTTTGGAAACTCGTGGGGAGGTAAACATAATTCCTGAGAGTTTTGCCTATATATAGATAGAGATGACTTGAGATATTTTCCAAAGCTTCTAACTTAAATTTCAAGAGGAGGCTAAAAGGTGATTTAGGAGCTTAGAGCTTTGCGGCGCCAAACGACGACTTTCTGTCCGTCTGATTTCTTGTAGATTTCATATTCGAGCTCCTCAAGGTAAGGGTTTCGTTTTGATACCTACTAGAGCCTATTTGGCTACATTTTTTGAAAAGTCTTTTTCTAGTATTTTTCATAAAAATTGATATTTGGACTTTTGATCCATAGGAATTATACTAGGCGAAATTCTGCATGTTCTTTGTGCTTGGGTTTTCCTTAGATTGAGTTATAGGAGCATTATTAGGAGGTGAGTGTTTCAACTACATTTTTGGAATGATTTCTTGACATGTATTCATGTTTGATATTAAAAGCATGTAATAGTTTAAAGATATATATTGTGTAGTTCATATTGGGCGATTATTGATAAGTAGGCCCAATTGCATGGTGAAATGTTCTGTTTACCGAGAGCATGGTGATATGTATTGGAGCATGTTGAGTTGCTTATTTGGGTCAGAAGGAGCACGTGGTCACTAAGCCATTTTGTGGAGCCGATATAGGCATTAAGGTCGCACGATTGAAGAGAAGAATCATGGGTCTTACCCTTTCGCGTGGACTTATTGGCGAGGAGTCGCGGATTGGGAATGTGCACGTGAGTCTCCCGCGACTAGTATAAAATGTAGAGACGTGAGTGCGAGCATGTTTATCATTCATGTGCATTTATTGTTTTATTCACTAAGCGTTAGCTTAAACAAATCGAACATGTGTGGTTATTCAAATAACCATTGCAGGTATTAATGTCGGTGAGGAATCGGAGAAGTGAGCACGTGGGTTTGGGAGTTCACTTAGAAGGCGACTCAGTGTGTTAACCTCGTAGTTTTGAGATGAACATGTTGTAATAGGAATTCTTATGGTTTTTACCTATGTTTAATCTAGTATGTTAGAATGGATCTAAAATGTTGTAATAGATTATAATCTCTTGTAATAATGTTTTAACAATGTTTTTATCTAGTTGGGATCACTTTAAAATGAGTTTGGTTTGTGTTTAACCCTTGGGTGCTTTCAAAAGCTTTTAAACTTAGATATTCTGCAGAATGTTTGATGCTACCATAAACCAGTCAACTGGTTGAGAAAACAGTCGACTGGAGCCTCTTTTTCAGTAACTCACTCCATGTTTTTATGGAGGATCAGTCGACTGGGTCCCCGACAAAGTCGACTGGATCGTGTGTTCAATTCAGATATTTTTGTCCAGATTGGACTTCAGTCGACCGTACCGGACCGGACCGTACCAGTCGACCGAATATTTGAAGCCCCAATCGACTGGACCTAGAAAACAGTTGACTGGATCGTGTTTTAAGAATCAAGTTTCTGCTAGACTAGTATCAGTCGAATGGGCACGAGGTGCAGTCAACTGGACTGCTGCTTTTCAAAAATGTTTTGTTTTGTTTTGTTTTGTTCCGCTGCATGTGTTCTTCAAACTAATTTTTGGGTACGTCAATGAATTGGTTTAGCCTCGATGGCATGCCACGTGCTCTGGTTCTGCTATTGTGGGACCGGGCTGTGACAAATTGTGTGAAATTTCAAATAACTTTTTTTCCCCTAGAATTTCATAGCGACAATAGTACTCTAACTCTGGAATGAAAATATTCACTAAAATAGTTTTTTGAAATTTTTACCTAATTTTTATAGAAAAACACTAAGGTTACCACTCTCTTTTAGATTCTCTCTCTTTCTAATGAAATTTCACATAACAAGATATGTGAATCACATCAAATGCTAGAGTGAATTTCACATTACTTTTTCTTTTCACTTGACATTTTTCCTCCCAAATTTCACATAACTAATTATCTGAAATTTTAGATGTTGGAGTGAATTTGACCTGACTTTTTCCCCGAATTTTCACATAACCAGTTATGTGAAATTGTTAGACGCTGAAATGATTTTCACATACTTTTTCTATTCACAAATTTTACGTAACTAGTGCGAAATTTCACATAACTTTTTTTTTCCCACAAATTTCACAAAGCTAACTGTGTGAAATTTCTTATAGCTAGTTATGTGAAATTTCACATAACTTTTTTCCTTTCCCAAATTTCACATAAAATATATGTGTGAAATTTCACATAAATAGTTGTGTGAAATTTCACATAAAAAGGTTGTATGAAATTTCACATAACTTTTCAAGAATCTCACTTACCTCCCTTATTTATGAATTTTAGTGTTAGATTCCCTTAAATTTTATAACGATTTGTTAAATGGAGGGAGGAAATTGATATTAAAATTTAAAAATAAGGGAGGTATGTGAGATTCCTGAAATGCGAGGGGAGGTAAGTGATATTAATCCTAAATTTTATAAAAAAATTTATTTATACATTAAAAGTTATTTAAAGTTTGGCAAAACTTTTACAAAATTAGTTACAATTATGTGCATGTGGCATTAGGGGTGTTCATGGGTCGGGTGAATCGGTTTTGACCCTCACCCAATCACCCACCCGTATACAGGTCAGGTTGGACCTCCTCCACCCGTCATCCACTCACAAACTTCGGGTAAACCGACCCCTTGGGCTCAGGTTGGTTCGGGTCGGTTTCGGGTGAAACCCGAATGATATATATTGGCTATGAAATCAAGAAAATGGAACAGATTCAGAAACCCTAACTATACAAATTGAAAAGTGTAAGCTTCAACAACCATGGGAAACACAAGTGGGAAATACTGAATCACCCCATCAAATCCATGTAGTAATTTTTTACCCAAGTGAAATCTATAGTGAAATTTTGAAGGAGTACCTTCTGGGATAAGCTTCAATAACACACAGACTTGAAATTTGAGAAGAAGCAGTGGTCTTGACGATCCTCATCTTCACTCTTTTACCGCGATGTATATTTATATATATCTATATAGACATGGAGAGAGAGAGAGAGAGGAGACAGAGAACGGGGCAGTGGTGGCATCGGGAGGGAAGAGGTGGATGGTGGTGGTGACTGGTGAGCTGCGAGGGTGTAGTGGTGGGCCTGGTGTGGTTGCGAGTGGCCGGTGGTGGCTGCGCCGCTGGGACCTACGAGTGTCCAGAGTGGGAGGAGGTCTAAAGGTGTGAGGCTGTTTCAGTGTTTTACCCCAAAATGTTTAATGAGGGTGTATATACTCCCCCCTAAATATAAACTGTAAAAAAAATACATATTTGTGTATGCTTCACGGGTCGGGTTGGGTGGCTCGGGTGTGGAGAAGTGAAAACCGACGACCGAACCGAACCTGCCAAAATGAAACCCCCTAGACCCGTGGCTCACCCACCAGACTTAGAAACCAGCAAAAATCCCTACGGGTGGGTCCGATGGGTCGTGTGAGTCAGGTCTCGGGCCAACTTTGAGCACCCCTACATGGCATTAGGTGGTATACTTTTGAACAAGAAGGCATGTGGCCGAGTAGGCACATTTGGACATGCACATGTGCGCGTGCTCGGAGGGCATTTTTATCCCAAAAATGTTCAAGAGAGTTATTACCAACACTGTTTTGTGCGTGGACTAAGGACTATAAAAGACCAACTGTCCTATTCACTAATTAACCCATTTTTCATTTTAAGTTGATTTTTTTTTATTTACAAAAAATCATCGTCTGACTTGAAAATGCCACACAAAAAAGTGACTGAAACTTAATTAACCCAAAAAATATACATCGAGCACACCATATATATATAAAGATATGGGTAATGTTTGGAACATACCCATTCACACGATTTTTGAGACACAACCCAAAACATGTGTCTATCTCTCTCCTTACACACAGAAGAGAGGTAGACACATCTTTTGGGAGAGGAGAGAGATATAGGCTGTGTCCCAAAAAGGAGAGAGATAGACAATATTTTTAGGTTATGTCCCAAAAATTATGTGAATAAGTGTATCCCAAATACTACCCTACAGATATCAAGATCAACCATGGAACAGCCTGTCGGAATACTATACAAACTTCTCTTTCATCTGAGACATTCCTTCTAATGGCTGACCCTGCAGACCCAGCCCTGTGCAGAGTCTAGCTGTAGCTCACACCCTAAATTTTGGTAGTAAATTTTTTTATAGGTAAAACTTTGGTCTAATTGTCGACCAATCCATCCTGTCCAACCCCAATTTGGAGTTCAAACTAACTTACCCGAATTTTGCAAAATTTGGGTGAGTGAGTATAAACCCATCATTTTTTCTTGAGTACAATGAGGATAAATAAAGGGAATTGCTATGTACACTGCTAATTTTGCTATGTACACCGCTCAATTTTACAAAAGTGAGAATGTTTAGGAAAAAAATTATTCGAAGAAATAAATTTGGGTGTACATAGCAATTCCCTAAATAAATGGGTTAATTATAATTTATCCCCTATGGTTAGTCCATTTTCACTCTATCTCTTGTGCTTTAAAAGTGGACACTTGACCCCCCTCCCCCACCTCGCTTCATATCAATGTGAAACTGTCAACAATAACATTGTGAGACTAATGTTGGAGTTAGTCCCCTATATAGGGATAATGCTACCCACCCCTGTGCCGTTAATTTTTAACACTTAACCCCTTTGTTGGGCTAATTTTAGGGTTAACTACCAATGTTGTTTTAATTTTGACACTCAGGGCCTGTTTGGGAAAGTCTAAAACAAGATCTGGTTCAGTTCAAGTCCAACTTTTATTTGGTTCTTGTGAGAACCAAGTTTGGTTAGTGTTTGATATGTCCAGAAAAACATAGTCAAAGGTCAAATTGCCCTATCATCAGGGAAGATCCCATGAAATCCGGAGGAGACGCATACGGCCCACCAGTCCTGAGTTCGCTGGCTATTATCGCCCGGGATGGGCCCCACAGCCTGGGCGTAAGGTGCAGCTGTTCTCCTTGAGGTTCAGCGTGACCACCAAGCCACTCCATGGTTTCCTAATCCGATCAGAAGACTATTGGGAAGAATGAGCAGTTTCCTAAACCACTTAGGAAACTCTCCTAAATTTATGTAAATCAGTTGTAATCAGACTAAGCTTCCTAATCTAAGTACTTTCCATGTATAGGTGGACTCTTGCATCTATGAAAGAGCCCGCCTACCCTCTTTACAGGGGGTCGCATTCTAAACCTAAAGAATAGTATATTATTTTCACTAAGACGCATACACCCGGTTGGTTTTACTGGTAGTGCCGCCCAACTGTTGGCTCACCAGGCCCGCCGGTGATCTGTTAGTGAAGCGCATTGACGCACCCGTGGACGTAGGCTACCTCATTAATGGGGCCAAACCACATACAAACTTCAATGTGTCCATCTCTTTCACATATTTCTTCTTACCCAAATTTTGGCACCATCAGTTTAGCGCCGTCTGTAGGAAATGATAAGTTTTTCACCAACAAATTTCTTGACTGATCAACATGCCATCGAAGACGGGTAAAAAAAATACTACCCAGGCCGGTTAGGAGAACTTGCAACTTGAGCAGCAAGGCGCCTCCATGACCTCTGAGCAAGTAACAACGGCGCTCGCTCAAATCCTGGAAGGCCAGCGGTAAACCCAGTAGCAGATTGAAGCATTGCTGGCCCTACAGGAAAAAGCGTCATTAATGCGAGAACCAGCCCGGGAAGAGTGTCCCCGACCGAGAGCCTGCACGAGTCCAAAACCATACCCACTCTGCGCCGGTGTCCCCGTCAGATTGGGAACACATCCGGGATGGTGACCATAGCAGAGCGCCTAGGTGTAACAGGCGGCAAGCTTGGACCAATCCTCGCCGGGTGGAAGATGCTAGAGATATCATCAACAAACGACGCACCACCAGAAGGGAGGAATCTAGACAAAAGGCCTGGGAATCGGCCAAAAACCCTCCGGTCAGGAGTCGGGGCGATCTTAGGCATATGATTACCCAGAGCCAAAGCCGGGTTCTATCCCCGAAGACGACACGCTTCGAAGAGGAGGGCTCATCATCGGACCTGACGTACCGCTCGGATATGGAGGGAAAAACTGGGCGAGATGTAAAGGCCCAAATTGAGGACTTGCAGCAGCAAATCGAAAGACTGAATCGCAAGCAGCGCCATGATCATACCAATATAGAGACCAAGTCGCCATACACCGCTTGGGTCACCGCATTGCCCATCCCTCGGAAATTCAAACCACCCCATCTCAACTCTTATGACGGTTCAAGGAGCCCAGTGGACCATGTCCGTACTTATAAGGCTCAGATGGCGCTAGTCACCATGGTCAACAAGTTACTGTGCCTGGCCTTTCCCAGTACCCTTAAAGGCCCAGCCGCGTAGTGGTTCCACGCTTTGAAACCTCGAATGGTTGATGACTTCAAGACATTGAGCAGGCTTTTCATCAGCCAGTTTGGGAATGCTCAACCGGTCACAACCAGACACCCAGTTGCTTACCATCAACCAGCAAAAGGGAGAGTCCCTGAGGGAGTACGTGGACTGTTTCAATCAGCAGGGGCTCCAAATCCGCAACCTGAACGAAATGGCCGCAATCATGGTTTTCTGCTTGGGGGTTCAACACACCAAAGTTGCTACGTCGTTCCACCGTGACCGACCGGCAACCCTGGTGGAGCTCTTAGAGAGGGTCGGAAAGTAAATCGACACGGAGGAGTTTCCGAAGTCCAAGCGCGCCAGCTTTACGGGAGAAGAGTCCCCGAGAGCTAAACAGAAATGTGAGGGCTCCGAGAAGGGTCCGGGAAAGAAGCCCAAGCAAGATCAGCTGAGAGGCAGTCGGGATCAGGCCCCGATTACCTTCACCCCCTTTTTCAGCCAATCCATGAAGTTATGACCGCCGCAGAGATCCAGAGGCTACTCCAGGAGTCCGCTAAGTTAAAAAGCCTGCCCGGTAAAAGGAACCGGAACAAGTTTTTCCACTTCCACAAATACCACAGGCATGACACAGAGGATTGCTATAAGCTTAAGATTACCATTGAAAAGCTGATTAAGCAGGGCCACCTAGCTGAATTCGCGGTAGCAGACAGACGACCTCGGCAAGATACCCGGGCTCCCGAGCAGCCGCGACCCCTCGGGCAAATCAATGTAATCTCCGGAGGCACTTCGAGCAGAGGGGATTCACAGTCAGCCAGGAAGAGTCATGCTCGGGCATCCTGATCAGATGTGTGGCATGTCCAATCCACCAGCTCTCCCCCGACCGATGTGTTAACATTATCATCCGAGGATATGTTAGGCCTGCACTGTCTTCACGACAATCCGCTGGTGGTGACGCTCTCCGTAGCAAACTATGTGATTAAAAGGGTGTTGGTGGACACCGGAAGCTCCTCTGACATCATGTTCGTCTTCGTATTTGATCAGCTCGGGATATCCAGGGATCGGCTCCAACCAGTGGCCACTCCCCTGGTAGGTTTCAACGGGTCCAGCACCCAAGCGCTTAGTACCATCAAGCTCCCGATCCTCATGGGAGCCTACTCTTAGCAGGCATCTATACTGGAAAGCTTTGTGGTCGTGGAAGCTCCATCTGTGTATAATGTCATCCTTGGGAGGCCAAACCTCAACAAGGCCAGGGTGGTCATATCAACGTACAGCCTGGTGTTAAATTCCAAACCCCTCAAGAACGTCGGGGCAACCTATCAATGCCTGGTCAATCACATGTTCAAGGACCTGATCGGAAAGACCATGGAATTCTATGTTGACGATCTTTTAGTCAAAAGCCGAGACGAGGCCGACCATCTTGAACATCTGGTCGGGGCCTTCAGCATTTTGAGGAAGTTCAGAATGAGGTTAAACCTGGCCAAATGCACATTTGGAGTCTCGTCCAAAAAGTTACTGGGACACCTAGTTAGCAGGCGGGTATCGAGGCAAACCCTGAGAAAATCAAGGCCATCATAAACATGCGGTCGCCCAGGTCAACCAAAGAAGTTTAGAGTTTAGCCGGGCGGGTCACCGCATTGAATTGATTTGTTTCCGAAGCTACTGACCGGTGTCTCCCATTTTTCAAGATCCTCCGCAAGGCCTTTCAGTGGTCAAGAGAGTGTGAGGAGGCATTTTAGGAACTCAAAAGGTACTTGGCGTCGCCCCCTTTGCTTTCAACACCCGTGCCAAACGAGGAATTATTCTTATATTTGGTGGTGTCACCTTCAGCGGTTAGCTCGGCCCTCATTCGAGAAGAACATGGGACACAATTCCCGGTCTACTACACCAGCTGAGCACTTCAAGGCGCAGAAAGCAGATATTCATGCATAGAGAAGCTTACATTCGCCCTCATTGCCTCCGCCTAGAGACTCTGCCTGTACTTTTAGGCTCACATCATCGTGGTCCTCACGGATCAACCTCTCCGCAGGATCTTGAGCAGGCCCGAGACGTCTGGAAGGCTGATTAAATGGTCCTTGGAATTGGAAGAGTTTGAAGTGGTCTACCGACCCCGGATGGCGTTCAAAGGACAAGCCGTAGCAGACTTTCTTGTTGAGTTCACATACCCGGAGGATCCGGTGTAAGAGCTCAACCTACCAGTTCCACCGCCCGGGCTAGTGCTAGGTGTCCCAACCTAGCTACTTCACGTGGATGGACCTTCCAACAAACAGGGTAGCAGGACAGGGATCATCCTGACTACGCCAAATGGGATCCAGCTCGAGTATGCACTTAGGTTTGGATTCCGAGCCTCCAACAATGAGGCCGAGTATGAAGCCCTGTTGCTTAGACTGTAACTGGGTACCTCAATGGGTGCACAACAGATTCAAGGGTACAGTGACTCCCAGCTCATGGTAAACTAAGTCAATCAAGAATACGAAGCTCGAGAGGACAACATGGTGGCCTATCTGGCCCTTGTCCGAGCAGTTTTAAAGGAGCTGCAGGGGTTCTCCGTTACGCAAATTCTGAGGGGAGAAAATACTAGGGCCGATTAGTTAGCCCGCCTGGCTTCGTCTTCTGAGTCAGACTTGCCCGAGATAAGGATTGAATACCTACCCGAGTCAAGTGTGGCCTACTCAGAATGCATGGAGGTTGAACCGATCGCCCTAGGACCCAGCTGAATGGATCCAATCGTGACATTTCTAATAATCGGGGCTTTGCTAGAGGCGAGAGGGAAAGCCCACAGGGTTAAGTATCGAGCGGCTAGATACTACATCGTTGATGGCATCCTCTATAAGAAAGGAATCTCAATCCCATATCTCTGCTGTGTCCATCCCGTACAGGACCAAGTGATATTGTATGAAATCTACGAGGGAGTTTGTGGGAATCACACCGGAGGCCGGGCACTCTCCAGAAAGGCCCTACGTACTGCAGGGATATTACTGGCCGACTATGGCCCGGGACTCCTAGGAGCACGTAAAGATGTGCGACAAGTGCCAGAGATACTCCCCGATGATCAACCGCCTTGGAGAGCTTCAGATACCAATTCTCAGCCCATGGCTGTTCGCTCAACGGGGCATCGACATTGTCGGTCCCCTCCCAATGGGAAAAGGGCAAGTTAAGTTAACTGTTATCGCTGTAGACTACTTCACCAAGTGGGCAGAGGCCGAGCCCTTAGCCACAATCACCGAGAAGAGGATGGAAAGCTTTGTTGAGAAGAATATCCTAAGTAGGTTTGGCATTCCCCGGGTCCTGATCAGTGACAACGGTAGACAATTTAACACCCCGATGTTCTTGCAGTTCTATTCGGGGTACGGGATATCGAATCATTACTCCTCCCTCGAGCACCCTCAAGTCAATGGTCAGGCAGAGGTGACCAATCGAACTATTTTGTAGTCAATCAAAACTAGGCTTGAAGGCGCTAAAGACCTCTGGGCAGAAGAACTTCCAACCCTCCTGTGGGCCTACCGTACAACTCCCCGAGCACCAACAGGTGAGACACCATTCTCATATACCTACGGGTTCGAGGCTATGGTCCCCACAGAGCTTGGGTTGCCTACTTAGCGAGTGGAAAATTTCAATGAACAGGGAAACAAGGAAGCACTTAGAGGAGAACTGGACTTGGTAAAAGAGAAAAGAGATCGGGCTTACCTAAAAGTGGCGGCATACAAGCAGAGAGTCTCCCGGTACTTCAACAGCAAAGTCAAGCACTACGGTTTCCAGGTGGGAGACTTGGTCCTTAAGGCTGTAAACCAGTCTACTAAGGTCCCGGCCCACGAAAAGTTTGGGCCAAACTGGGAAGGTCCATACCTAGTTACCCGAGTCAACCGCCCGGGCACCTACTGATCATAAACTCTAGAAGGTAACGACCTCTCTCATCCTTGGAACGTACAGCACCTCCGCAAGTACTTCTAGTAAATCGTGGAAATAATGCTAGCTAGGAAGAATGTAGCTCCTCCCGAGCAATTTTATTCATATATTAATAAAAGTTTCCTTTTCCGCTAAACGATTCTTCTCTGTGTTTGCTCACTCAAAAGACATCGGGGTCAGACCCCAGGCACTTAACAGGCCCCGGGGTCAGACCCCAGGCACTTAGAAGAGCTCGGGGTCAGACCCCAGGAACTTAGAAGACCTCGGGGTCAGACCCCAAGCACTTAAAAGACCTCAGGTCCATAACCCGAGGCACAGGCTTCGCTTAGGTCCTACCTACAATGGGGGGCAACACCCCTTAGGTGGCTGATGATGGCAAGTCCCAAAAGATCCGACAACCACCCACGTTGCAGGTTGGTTTCCTACAATCACCTGCTCTATACGCCTGCCTTAGCAAATTCTTCGGGGGCAGGGGAATATCAGGCTAAAAAGGGAATCACACCGGGCACTAACAGGACTTGGAATCCTAGGACACCTAACATTCCTAAGTGCCTATAGTACCCATAGAAATCGCTACGCCCGAGTGGGACCTACTTAATAGGTCCATAAAAGACCAACTATTCTCTACCGGTTACAGTCCTAAACCTTTTGCTAAGTCAGGGACTTAGATTGGCTAACAATCGGTCGGGTATTGGCAAACACAAATGCAAGTATGGAATCGTAAACAGTTAATGTAAAAGATGGCCATGACGGACCTTTTCATTAATTAAAACAGTTTGCACAGATATCGCGGGGGGCAATTGTAGTAGCCTCCCCAAAAAAAAGAAAGCGGGCCGGGGACCCTAGTCGTCCACCTCGACCACGACTTCGGTCTCCCCAGTCTCTCATTCTGGGGTAGCTCCTCCTCTCGGTCCCATGCTACCGCTTGGGGCAGGCTCCTCAGTAGTTTCGACCAAGGCAGGTGAGCCTTCGGCGGTAGGGGGACCAATGTCCCAGTAATCTGAATCAATCCCCTCGTAGGATGAGATGTCCCATTCAGGGCGATCTTGGGCAAGTTGCTACTTCACATCTTCATACCCTTGGAATAAGCCATCATCAAACGCTTCCTCCAAGGATCCTGCCGCCGTCACCTCGGCTGCAGCCTTCGCTCGAGCCTCCGCCGCCACCGCAAGGGCTCGGGAAGCCTCCAGGTCGGCTAAAGCCGCCGCCAGCTCTGCCTAGGCCGCACCAAGGCTCAGAGCTGGGGCCTTGGTCTCGTCCTGCTCCATTTCCAGGGCGTCCTTCCCGGCCTGTAACTCCGCCCGCTCCTTTGTCAAGGCAGCTTCAGCAGTGCTTGCCCTCCCGGTAAAAGAAGAGATAAGGGTCTCAGATCCGGCGGCCATGCAGCCAACCTGCAGTGAAGGGTAGGAGACTGGTCAGTCAATGGTATAAAAAATAATAAATAAATGCATAGCAGATAAGCACAAGGTAGAAGAGCTTATTAGATGAGAGAGGCTGTAGAGCCACCCTTGAAATTCCTCGGGAGACAGACTGGCGCATGCCTCCACCTAGCTAGGGATGAGGGCAGACTTCACCCTCTCCCTGACTTTAGCAGGTCCCCTAATTGGTAACCCTGACGGCACATCTGTTCGGGGAATTGTTTCATCCACGGTTACCGTGTGACGTCCCTATGGGTTTCAGACGGTTTGCCGTCCCGTGACCCGTGGGGTGTTCACCACCTGAGGTTTCCGCAGCAGGCCTTTTTCCTTATGCCACTGCCAACCGAGCAGCAACAGCAGCGGCATGCCTCCCCTCAACTACTCCAAATTCCTCTTTAGGGCCATTTCTACCAAGGAAAGTACATGGTCAGTGGCCATGAAAGACAGCGGAAGCACAACAAGAAGGGCAGTCAACCTAAGCACTCACCAGGGATGATGGAAGAGAAAGTGGGAGCTTGAATGGGCTCTTCCGGAGAGTAGGACTGGACGAAATCACTCATCCGGAATAGCACGTTCCAGACGTTGGTGGGCAGTTCCGCCAAACCCAAGATCCTGGCGTGGCACACCTCAGGGCTCCTGGGAGGGTTAGTCGATCCAGCTGCAAGTAAAACATAAAAATAGTTAGCGGATTTATGACCTCCTAAAATAAAGAGAACAAAAAGAAGTGTACCGGGAAGTCTTACCCCTCAACTCCCCCGCCCAGGAAGTCCTTAGCTGGATCCCTGGGGCCCGATCGCAGAGACGAAGGGTGGATACCTGGAAGAACTTGTTCTTCCACCCTTTGTTGTTACTTGGGCAGTTGACAATGATCTTCCTACCCTTCCGGCAGAGAAAGAAAAGAACCCAACCTCCCGGTGCACGGAGAACGGTCAGTGGGCCTATAAAAAATCCTGGAGGGTGAGTTCGTATCCGAAGGCCTGGGGCGACAAAGAGATGGACCCCATCAGGAATCTCCACCCGTTAGGAGCTAACTGTCTAGGAGCAATCCCGAGGTATATCAGGACGTCCCGGGTGACGGGGTGCATAAGTGCATCCTCAAACAGGGTGACGAAGCCAGGCTGGTAGAGATGTGCTCTGCCGGGGTTCACGGCTAAGGAGCAACCATCAGGAAGAGCATACCTATCCCTAATCCGAATGAGGTCCTGGGAACACAGAATAGAAGGGGTAGACTCATAGGCGAACACCACCTCAGGGTCCGGCTCCCCTGGTGTCTCATCGCCCCCGCCCCCGCCCCCGCCCCCTTCCCGGGAGACAGAGGCGACGGGGACCTCCTAGTCTGACTCACAATCAGACACACGGACAGGGATTCTGCCCTCACTTTGAGGGTCTGACGGGGTAGCGAAAGGCGGACTTAAACTTGTGTTAGGAGTTCCCGACCGGGACTGCTTGTTCTCTGACCTAGACGCGGAGTCAAAATTAGAATGTTCCATCTCTCGCACTCCTACCGGGGGGTGGGGGAGCAGGCTACGACCTAGGTATGGGTCAGGAACTCCGAGTCTGAGGTACAAAGGGGGCAGAGTTATTAACCTAAAAGGAAAAAAGTATATAGTCTTACAAATAAGGTAACACTCAGTCAAGACTACCCGGGGATAGCCCGCTCGGTTCAACCTATCTAACATACCTCCAGACCTGAAGAAGGAACAGAACCTGAGAAAGAAAAAGTCTCACTCTCGTTCTAACCTAAGAGGGTTCATCCTCTCTAGCCTTACTCAGAAAAGAAGAGAAAAAGGTAGAAGAAGAGGAAGATGATGATGAACTGAAACTGAAAAGGGAACACTTACAAGGATTAGCACAGAAGAAAGGATCGGGAAGCTTTACCGGATGCTTTTTTGCTCTAAAACTGCTCGGTATCTCTATCAAATGGCAGCAAGAATCCCAGAAATGAGCAAGTGTTCTTTATATAAGGAGTGCGGACGGTCCAGATTAAGCCAGATCTAACGGCCAGGAAACTATCCAGCCCAAATAGCCCTATAATTATCACCTCGGGTACGTGAAGCGTCGCCTCAAAAGGTGCGCGCATTTAATTCATGACGAGACGACTCGGTTACCACGTAACCATTTTGATTACTTCTACGTTGGCATCATTGGATCCTGACCAGGCCAGTGGCCAGTTGACACATGGCAGGGACAGGACTCGGGACCACAGGGTCACCGCTTGGTCTATACCCCGGTTGACCAGGCTGTCCGGTCTCACCCCAGTTACAGTCACGACATCTTTCTGGACGGTTCATTAGGGTGGTACCAATTTTCAAGCCTCGTCTGATGTAGCGTCGTATCAAGCCTTGAAAATGCGGGGCAGCTGATATGTCCAGAAAAACCCAGTCAAAGGTCAAACTGCCATGTCATCAGGGAAATCCCATGAAATCCGGAGGAGACGCGTATGGCCCACCAGTCCCGACTTCACTGGCTATTACCGCCCGGGATGGGCCCCATGACCCGGGCGTAAGGTGCGGCTATTCTCCTTGAGGTTCAGCGTGACCACCAAGCCACTCCACAGTTTCCTAATCCGATCAGAAGACTGTTGGGAAGAATGAGAAGTTTCCTAAACCACTTAGAAAACTCTCCTAAATTTATGTAAATCAGTTTTAATCAAACTAGGCTTCCTAATCTGAGTACTTGTCATGTATAGGTGGACTCTTGCATCTATAAAAGAGCCCGCTTGCCCTCTTTACAGGGGGTCACATTCTAAACCTAAAGAATAGCATATTATTTTCACTAAGACGGGTACACCCGGTTTGGTTTACTGGTAGTGCCGCCCAACTGTTGGCTCACCAGGCTCTCCGGTGATCTGCTAGTGAAGCGCATCGACACACCCGTGGACGTAGGCTACCTTATTAACGAGGCCGAATCACATACAAACTTCATTGTGTCCATCTCTTTCATATATTTCTTCTTACCCAAATTTCTGCATCATCATTGTTTATTTCTTGCATAAGAGTCCGTGCACAGTCTAATAAATTTCTTAATACAGGTTCTATGTTAAACCAACCTATATTTAATTTACTCTCACATCTTATTTTAATCTAATTTAATTTAGTCTAACAAAAATTGTTTTACTACAAGTCTAACTTTACAAATTACAATCAACAATCATCTAAGTTATTGAAAAAAAAAATGATACTATCCAGTATGATCGAGCAAAACATCAAAGGAACCAGCTAAGAGGATTACAACTACAATCATCTCTACTCTCAAAACGGCTAGAATACGTCACATAAAAAAATTATAACATTTATGATACAAAAATCTTAAAAATAAGTACGAGTAAATTCCACAAAAAAGGGGCGTTGCCCCCATGCGCCCACCACTATTTACATTTTCAGCCAACCGCAATACAAAATCCAACTCCTTCTACTTGTTTCTCTTTCTAAGCACCAACATTAGATGCTTAGTGAACTACTCAAGCTTAATTTTAGTGTTGTATTAATAAGGCGCTCTTTGAGAATGTTGTGTGGTTCATAAGTAAACTAATTCAACAAGTTCAAGTGTTTGATAGTGCCCCTTTCTGCAACATTGGTCCATTCTCAACGGAAATTGGGACATCGGGCAACCAAGGGCAAAATCAGGAATTGGATCCTGGGGGTGCCGTCTCAGTCCATAGGAAAACAAGGCTTAATTGGGTATTCGAGGGCAGCGTCCCCGAGCCAAATTTCTTTTTGAATCTATCTATATTTTTGTGTATGATTTTCTATATTAGACTAAATTATCAAACCAAGCATTTTGTCCCAATTAATTGGAGTAGACTATATCAATCCTTTTTTTGTACTTGTAATTCTCATTATATGTACGATATAGTTAATTTATGATGAATTTTGATATTCTTTATTCTAATCCAAAACTCATTTGATGGTTTAGGGTTGTTTGAATTATAATCAGTGTTGTCAAATATATATTTACATTGACCATTTTGTAAAGCTTACAAAATCATAAGGGCCAATATATAACTTATTTTGACTTGTAAGAGAGAAGTTTGTTTTATTTGGGGGTGCTAGAAGACAAATAAAATTGAGAATCATCACACATTTACAATTTTACATGCATAATAGTGTAGAAATTTTCCAGCAAGTGAGGAGTGCCACTACAGGCATTAATCCATCCCCTGCGGCCTGCGGGCTACATGGGTCCATGCTCAACCTAACTTGGGACATCGGTATTGAGTAGTTAGCTTACATCTTCCAAAATTATGCATGAACCGGACTACAGCCAGGTAGTTGACATTCATTTTCTGCTCATTGTTTAGTTTTGACATTCTAAAAACAAATTTAAAATTAAAACTTGAACTTTCTTAAAGATGAAAAGTTGTCTAACTGGCCATGATCTTAGCTGAATTAGTCTAAATTCTACTTACAGGTGTATAACTGAATTAGATCCACCAACTTACAGCCCAAATAAAATATAATCTGCTCCAGTGTTATGGAAGTTGCAACTAGTTAAGTGTTGTGCAAATTATACTTTATTCGGGTGTAACTTGGATAACGTTTGGATCTAGTATGCACAATGTGTGAAGTAAGTCTATATAACGTTAGGTCCAACTAACACAACACAAATTTTAATATTTTTTTTCGGAAACACAAATTTTAATATTAAACACAACTTTTTAATTTTTTTTTCTAAATTTAAAAAAAAAATCAAATTTTTATTTTGTTAATGTTTCATAATTTTTCACTTTACATTGATATTTTTTTTATTTACAAAAAATCATAGACTAACTTGAAAATGCCACACAAAAAAGTGACTGAAACTTAATTATAACCAAAAAATATACATTCAGCACACCATATTAAAAAAATGAAATATTAGAGAGTTTCTCTCTTTAGTTTTCTAGAGAGGGAGAGTAAGGATGGGTCTGTGCTTCTTGCCCTAATAGCCGCCGCCCCTCCCTCCTCTGTTCATGCGACCTCTCTCTCTCTCTCTTTCTCTCTCTCTCTCTCTTAGTGTCATGTTTTGTACCAATTCAAATAAGTTTGGCTCCTCTGCTTCCTTTGTGAAGCTTTTCCCCTTCCTTTGTGAATGTTGTTTTCCTTATCTTGTAGGGCTTCTCCTTGGGTTCAAGATGGTGGATGTTGCCCAGACCAGTATTGCAACAGTAGATTGGCTTTTTCGTCTACATTGGGTTATGATTGGTGGCTTTGGAGCCTTCGTCTTCAGCTGTGCTGCTTTCCATGGTGCAACTTTTGCTACCATGGAAGCTTTTCAAGCAACTTCGGTTGCCCCCTATGGTGATGCTTCTTCACCTGCTTGGGCTTGGCTTTGTGCCGTCTTCTTTCTTTGGTTGGTCTGTATCATCTACAAGTTTGAAGTTGTCCTGGGTTCCGGATCTCTCTGTTCAGTGGTCCTTGTGGCGCAGTGGCGGATTCCTTTTGCAGCTGACATAGGATTTTCTGTAGTCGCTTATGCTTCCTTATCTATTGTACTCTTGGTTGTTTTGCCTTTGCTTGTTCTTTTATTTATTTTTGTTGTTTGTTTGGTTTTCCTTGTAAAGTTTAATTTTCATTAATGGAATTTTAGTTTTTGAGCAAAAAAATAAATAAAAAGATATTAGACCGACCATGCAATAGCCTGTCAGAAGACTATCTGAAACATTCTTTCCCAAATGCGGACGCCGCAGACCCAGCCCTCTGCATAGCCAATCGATCGTGTATATTTGGCCTACCACTTTTCTTCTTGTCCAACCCCAATTTTGGAGTACAAAGTTGTTTACTCAAATTTTGCTCATTGGGTGAGTGAGCATGTGAGACCCATCATTTTTCATAAGCAAAATGAGCATAAATAAATGGGTTAAATACAATTTACACCCCCCCCCCCCCCCCTATGGTTAGCCCATTTTCACTCTCCTGTGCTTCAGAAGTGTACATTTAACCCCCATGGCTTCGGAAAAAGTGAAATTTATATAATTTCCCTCAAAACTGATAAAAATCTAAAATTGCTCAACAATAGTAACCCTTAATCTGCTTTGTGGAGAAGTTATTCAGTCAGCCCCTCACATCACGTCATCAAGCTGATGTGATGTCATGACCTTTCAATCGATCTATATCATCCATGTGTATTCCACAATTATGGAGATCGTGACAACTAAGTTGGCAGTTTTAAAATTTGAAAATGTGTAAACTACTTATCAAGGCCCCCTGGAAATAGGGCAATGGATGTATGATTTAGATTTGAAGGTCGCACTGCGGCAGTACGATAACGTGGTGTGATTGGCTCACTGAGTAATTTCTCCTTGTGTGAGGTGAATTTTGGAGTAAATCCCCTATATAGGGATAATGCTATCGACTTATGTGAGGTTAATTTTTAATACGTAACCCCTTTGTAGGGCTAATTTTGGGGCAACTACCTATGTGGTATTAATTTTGATACTTAGGGTCTGTTTAGGAAAGTCTAAAAAGTCCAACTTTTATTTGGTCCTCGTGAGAACCAATTTTGGTTTATTGCTTGCATAGGAGTCCATGCTAGTATAATAAATTTTTTTTAAAACATGTTCTAGGTCAAACTAACCTACACTTGATCATCACAAGAACCAGATAAAAAGTTGGACTTGGGCTGAACTAGGTCCTATTTTGAATATTCCCAAACAGGCCCTTAAACTGTCCTATGTGGGGCTAATATTAACACTTAATCCTCATGTATTGCTATTTTGAGAGTAATCTTAGTAGTTTCACCTTAGTTCAAAACTACAAGGATGTTAAGTGTCCAATTTTGAAACACATGGTGGTGAAGTGAAAAAAGGCCTAACCACAAGGGGGTAAAATGTGATTGACCCTAAATAAACTATGCAATTTGGTGGGACTCACATGCTCACCCAATGAAGTGCTTGGGTGAGCAATGGATGATTAAATTTGTTCTCCTAATTTCAAAGGGGAAAAAAAGTTGCATGTTATGTATTGGACCAATTATAATCCAGTCCACTAAATATTTGGCCCAACACTTTTTCTTTCACAAATAACTTTTGCAACATATTTTTCTCTCACGCCTTATTTTAATCTAACCAAAATTGTTTTACTACAAGTCTAACTTTACAAATTACATTCAACAATCACCTTTGTTATCGAAAAAAAATAATACTAAGCAGTATGACTAAAACTTCAAAGGAGCGAGTTGAGAGTATTAAAACTACAATCATCTCAACTCTCAAAACGGCCAGAAAAAGTCACATAATAAACCTATAACATTCATGATACAAAAGCCTTGAAAATAAGTACAAGTAAATTCCACGAAAAAAGGGGCACTATGCCCGTGAGCCCACCACTATTTACATTTTCAGCCCACCCCAATACAAAATTCAGGTTCGCCCTCACTCCTTCCACTTGTTCCTGTTCTTAAGCACCTAACATTAGATGCTTGGGGAAATACTCAAGCTTAATTTCAGTGGTGTAATAACAAGGCCCTCTATGAAAACGATATGTGATTTACAAGTAAATTGATTTTACTAGTTCAAGTGTTTGATAGTGTCCCTTTTAGCAACATGGCTCCACGTTCAACCTAAATTGGGGCATCGGTATTGAGTAGTTAGCTTACATCTTCCAAAATTATGCATGAACCAGACAACAGCGAGCTAGTAGTTGACATTCTTTTTCTGCTCGTTGTTTAGTTTTGACTTTCTAAAACTAAATTTAAAAATTAAACTTGAACTTTCATAAGGAAGAAATTAAAATTGTCTAACAGGCCATGATCTTAGCTGAATTAGTCTAAATTCTACTTTACAGGTGTACAACTGAATTAGATCCACCAACTTACAGCCCAAATAAACTATAGGGGAAACTGAATTTTACCCCTATATTTTTGACCCTTGTTCAAGTCTCCTTTGGATTTTGAAAAGTATCAAAGAACCCCTTTATACTTAAAGTAAAGTGAAAATAACAAAATGTGGCAAAGAAATAACAAAAATACCCTTATATACAGGGGATGACTTGAACAAAGGTCAAAGTGCAGAGAGGGTTAAAATGAATCTTTTCCTACAACTATTTGGTGGGAATAGTGAATTTTAAACACTTTCGTCTAATTTGACGGAAAATCTAACACCTTCTCTTTAGTTTAAAGTACAAGGGGTTCTTTGATACTTTTCAAAGTACAGGGAGGTGACTTGAATAATGGTCAAATTATAGGGGAATAAAATGTATTTTCCCCTAAAATATAATCTACTTAACCACTTCTTGGTGATTTGTTTGAAGCATTTGAAAATTATTTGAGAACTGAAGCCCATTTAATGTGTTGGTCCATGTGATTTTATATCAATGTTCCGAGAGAATTTTGACATCTTCATGTAAGAAATTCAACTAAGCAAGTGGGTTGCAATTAAAAGTTGTGAACTGAATATACAACTTTTCCCCCCTAAAACTATGGAATATTTTATTAGAAACTTGAAGCTTTAAATACTAGTACCAACATTCCTAGCTTTTACTCTTAAGAACATCTTCACCTTTTGAGAGAGAATGGCTTCCACCAATATACTCAACTTGGTTATTACCATTCTCTCTCTCATCATTTTTCTCTCACTACAATCTCAAAGGGTCATGTCAACTAATCTTGAAGATGAAGAAGAAGAGTATGTTCTTGACAACCCATTTGCCAACACTCGATCACTTAGAAGCCGGTTCTTGGTTAGTACTATCAAGAAAGGTACAAAATGTGGTACCAAAAGTACTTACAATAAGTGTAATGGTATACCAGCGAACAAGGGTAAAAGCAAGCTGTACTGCTGCAAGAAGCACTGCCGCGATGTTCTTAGCGATAGAAACAATTGTGGGCGGTGTGGGCACAAATGTCGCCAAGGACAGCTTTGCTGCAAAGGGAAATGCACCAACGTTGCTTACAATGCTTCACATTGCGGCAAGTGCAACCGTGCATGCAAACGGGGGCTTAAATGTGTGTACGGGTTTTGTGGGTACGCTTACTAATTAAGACTATGTTTGGCATCACCTTATGCTATTACGATTCATTTGCAGAAAACGTACAGTGATAGACCCACTGCTTCTGCTGTTGTGAAAATTCATTAATTTTAGTTTGAATAATTGACTTTGTAATAAGTTATTTTTTATTTTTACTTTTTCGTCTTGTCTGATTCTTCATCATGAGGTTTGAAAAAGAGTAGTGATTTGTATTTAAATTGAAGTTTTATGGCATCCAATGTAGTACACACATTTTGGAAACACAACATCAATTATGTCGTCAATGAAAGGTTATGTTTTCGGTTAATTAGTTCACAATTGACTATTTTTTCAAGTTCAAAGTACATCGGTTAAGCTACAAGAAATCATATCCTCAAAAAAAAAATTAAATTAAATAAATAATAATAATAGTAATAATAATAAACAACAAGAAATCATGAGATAACCGCTGGCCCATTATTTATTTATTTATTTATTTATGTAATTCACACTTACCTCCCTTGAAGAAACAACAATGGCCGAGACAATACTTGTTTTTTTAGAATTACACTAGCATCCCCTTTTAAAATAGTTGCTGACCGCCATTAACTGTAGCAGTATAATTGCCAAACTTATTTCCGTGAAATAGCAAAATTGGACGATTTTATTGCTACCTTGAAAATCCAAACGGAGATCAGTATAATAATAGAAATATGTGGGGTGGTCTCTACAACTTTTCAAATGACAGGGGAGTCCAATGTAGTTTATCCAAGTGTTTATCATGTGAATTTCAACCCCCCCCCCCCCCCCCCCCCCCCCCCTCTCTCTCTCTCTCTCTCTCTCTCTCTCTCTTCCATTCTAAATTTATTTTCTCATGTTTACATGACTGCTTGCATTGGCCACAAGTTTTTAATGATATGTAGAAGATGAGTATTTGATTGACAAAACTTAGGGTTGAGAGCTAATCTCTTCATTTTTTTCATTTTATTTAACCCAGTGTTTTGTATCTAACCATACCCCATTCTTGTTTAAGTTTCGTTTCACCATTCGATGGGAGCAATGCGAGTAAAAAGCAGATATGTATTTAATTTTTGAAATGTTGGAGGAAATTAAAAACAAAACTTTTAACACAGTTTAGTTGGAATGTCATGCAATTTGATTTATATCAAAATCAGATGACATATGAAGTAGAGAAATAGAGCAAATCAAAATCCACCTCCAAGTGAGCATTTCTTTTCTTTCTTTCTATTGGAAATATGCACACAAGATAGGAGTCGGGTTCAAGGCATACCTTAAGCGGAATACCCAAATTCGGATCGATTCGGCGTTGTTACGAGCCGGACATCTTCACGAACGAACTGCAGCACTTCGAAACCTCTGTGTACGTCTTTGTGCTTCGCTACAGTCACAAGAGTAACTACTAGAATATCCCCCTCACGCGCTAAATCACAAGCCTCCATTGTGAATAGGATAGAGAGAGGAAGAGAAATCTAGAGAGAGAGAGAGATGGCCGAGAAAGGGAGAGAGAGTCTCTATGTGTGTGTGTGTAGATATAACACATATATACACCTAGTAGTGCAACCCTAATAGGTCTCTAAGTTGAGATGCTAAGTCAATCACTAAGCTAGTAAAACGCATCACTCGGAAGCTTCTCGTGTATTTATCCAGGCCCATTCAACCACACCTGATCTAGCACTCTTAATCCCTCGAAAAGCAGTGCTACAGTACTCCAAATATGTAATGTGCCCATGACAATCAGTACATATACTATAGTCATTGGCCAGCTAATGAGTCACAGAACATGGTGTGCTATCTAATTATAGTCTTCCCTGCCTACTATTGTCAATTCATCTAACGTAACCGCTTTCCTAGAATATACCCCATAGAACGGTTATTGCTTCGCCCTTGGAAGGTGTGCTAAAGTAGCATCATCAAATGTCCTCTTCATGACAGAGTCACAAGTAATAAGGCAAATGGTGTAGAATCCTCGTTACAAGAAGACTACGTGGCTCACAACGCATTGAAATAGGGATTAATCCATTGCATTATAATATCATCTCTAATAAGCACATGCAGTATGATATGTATGTTATGGCATTCTTCCATAAAAATGGGTGTACCACTATTATATGGTGATAGTAATGCCATACGAATCTTAGTCTAGACATTACATAAACAACTAACTTAAGTTTATTTATCACAGTCGCACCTCCAAGCGCTGCCTGAAATCTCACATCCAGCTACAAAAGGTAGGCTACATAGAGGTGTGGATAATCTCTATGTTCAACTCAGTTATAAAGATACTAGTCTCATCTTAGAACTTATCTTAAGGCGACATATAAGTAATAGTGACTATATCTTGTTTGCTATTCCTATACCGCACAGATATAAGTGTTCTAGCTCACTCTCTTAGTGCTATGAACACAAATGTCTCAACTTGCTCGTCGTCCAAACGATTATGAGCACACATGTTCATAGCCAGCTATCTTGGCGCCAAGGTGAATCACTCGTATTAGCATATCGATTCATGCCTGGTGACACTAAGAAAAATGTGAATTTATCCAATTAACAACTAATGAATTTGGAAACCATCGATTTTATTATAATAATAAGCATATGATAATAATAATGTCAAGAATAATGTTATTAACGTACATCAGAACATATGGAGTCCCCTACTACTAATGTGGAAAAAGAATGAATCTATGGAATTGGCTTGGTCAAAAGATCAGCCATCATATCGCCAGGTGAGATGTGCTTTAAAATAACCTCCCCTTATGCAACCATATCTCGAATGTAGTTGTGGTGGATATCTATGTGCTTGGACTTCCCGTGGTACTTATGGTCCTTTGCATAAACTAGAGCCAACGTGTTGTCACAATAGACCAACACTGCTTCATTGCCCAAAGGCAAAAAGCTTATGCAATACACTACTATATCGCCCTTAGGCAAGAAGCTTTCTCTATGTAAGAACCTCTTTAACCACACGGCCTCCTAAATGGATGCAGAACAAGCCACATACTCAACTACCATTATGGATAAGGCGATACATGTCTGCTTCTCGCTACAATAAGCGAACGATTCACTAACTAATGTGAATGCATAAACAAACATGGACATGCGCTTGTCTCAATCATTGAACCAACGAGCATAGCCTCATCCTTGTGACTTCAAAACTCTACCATCCATAAGGTGAGTGATCGGGAGAGAACAAATCCGATTTATACGCCTTAATTCACGGTTGTTAGTACCTTTTTATCCTGTTTTGTATATTTTTACTTCATTTTCTATTTTCTGACAGGTTTTGGAAGAAATCAAGTAAACCAAGTTAAATGGGGTGAAAAAGCAGAGCAAAAGAAGCAAGAAAATCCAAATCGCGCGCGCGACCCGCTCGCGCGACCTCCACATATCGCGCTCGTCGGCCCGCTCGTGCGATCCGTACAAAAATTGAAGTTGCGTATTTCACTCTACTGATGATTCCTACGCGAAAGAAACTGCTTAATTACGTCCAGATTGCAAATTATAGCAGTTTTAGTGTGTTCCGGGTTAGGAAAGCTTCCAAAACTTGTTGTAAATCTATATGTACCCTATTTTACTTCAATTTAGGGGTTGGCAATTATTATGCACACAATATAAAACCATACTTCCAGCCATTGAAGGGAGGGAAACAAGGAGAAGAAGAAAAAGACCAAGGATTTCCATGGCCTCCTCCATCAACTACTTGTCATCTACCGCTTCTATGGACAACTAAACTCAAGATCTAGGATTTCAATGAAACCCTAGCCAAGCAATAGGGTGTATTTTATGTTTTTATTTTAGTTTTGTTATGTATGGATGACAGTTACATGTTCCGAGGATTTTTATAAATCAATCGTGCTTTTATTGATTAAATCGTTACTTTCAAAATCTATTCTTGTCTTAGATCTATTTTGACTGTGATGTGCTCAATGATCTATATTTGTTGTGCTTGTATTGATTGTTTACATGTAATGGTGCTTAATTGAATTGTGCTATCAAGTATCCGAATAGTCCATGCCTAGGTTAGACGGATTATGTCACAACTCTAGTTTAGTGTGGGATAATTCGTGCTAACCGAAGATGGATTATGTTGGTGCTTGAACCATAGTTGTTTTCTTGACAGAGGAATTGGGCTTGTAGCTACAATTCCCCATTATCATCCAACTTAATAGGCTAAAGTAATTCATAAATACCCTTATTATGAAGTTAGTGGTGGAATTGCAATCCTAGGTTCCCTTCAAATATCTTTAAAACAACTTTAATTGCTTTCATAATTTAGATTTACTTTTATTGTTCTTAGTTTAATTAAAATCAAATCAAAATCTGTTTTTCTTAATTAATTAGATTTAGGTTTTAAAATTAAAGCACTGTAGTATTTCAATCTCTGTGGGTTCGACCTTTACTTCCACACTACAAATCCCTAGAAAGTAAAGTATACTTTTATATCTTGATTTTGACAAGATCAATTTTTGGCGCCGTTGCCGGGGATTGCATTACTACCTTTAGTTTTAGAATCTTAGTTTAGTTAATTCGTAAATTTTAGATTAGGTTTTCTTTTTCTTATTTTTCCGTTTTATTTTGAGTTACTAACTTTTCTTTTTCTTTTTGTAATTTTTTTAGGTGCTCGAAATTCTAGCGTTTCGAGTGGAAAAGCTGTGCATGTCAAAGGAGCTTACGCAATAAATAAATTAAATAAAAATAATTCAAGTAAATTGCTTCCTTTGAAATTCGCTTCAAACCACTGTAAGTCAGGGTGCTGAGACGCAATTACTTGCATTAGGTTAGTTGTGAAGTGAGCACTGCATTAGCTAGGAAACGGGGGGCGCTAGGCTTTGACGCGAATCACTGCATAAGGATAACTACATGCATCATAGTAGTACTGTGTGCTTGCCTATTGTCTGATTTGCGTGATTATTTTTGTATTTGCTGAGTCAGTCTTTATTTTGGTTTATTTTCTTTTTAGTTTATGTTTGGTACACGTTCTAGCAAACCAGAATTAAAATCTTTCGATCTTGAACTTGAACGTACCCTTATAATTAGTAAGTCTTCAATCCAAGCTTCTAGAGCTCAGTTGAAAATAGACGACGAGTCGACTCCAAAACCATCGTCATTGTTTCAGGCTGAAATTCAAAGCACCCGTAAATGTTTAAGAAAAACTCGAACTTTAAACATAGAATCTATTCCAATGGCCGACGGCGGAAATAACGGAAATAATTTAAATAATCCTAATATACCGCCACCTCCCTTGCTTAAAGATTATTTTATTCTGACGACTTACACGCCACAAACATGTATTGATTTACCGGAGGTGTAGGCATCTCACTTTGAGATAAAGTCATCTACAATCTCGTTACTTCCTTCTTTTCATGGCCGTTTAAATGAAGATCCATATCAACACTTAGAAAATTTTCAAGATATTTGCTCTACGTTAAAAATTCAAAATTTCACTGATGATGAATTAAAACTGCGTCTCTTCCCATTCTCTTTAAGGGATAAAGCGAAGTATTGGCTTCAATCACTTGAGCCGAATATAATTAAAACCTGGGAAGCCTTACACACTGTATTTTTGCAAAAGTTTTTCCCAATCACAAGAACAAATCAAATAAGAAAATCGATAACAAACTTTGTGATGCAAGATGGGGAAACGCTTTATGATACTTGGGAAAAGTTTAAAGAATTGTTACGCTCATGCCCACATCATCAGGTTCCTAAGTGGCAATTAGTTCAAGTCTTTTACGAGGGACTTATTACCTCTGTTCGTAATACCGTCGACACTGTTTGTGCGGGTACATTCCTACACAAAAGCGCCAACGAGGCCTGGAAAACTTTTGGAACATTAAGCGAGAACTCGATGCATCAGGCTGTGTCGGTACGTTCTGAGGGATATCTTTCGTAACGTAAACGTGAGGTAAAGTTCGAGTCAACTCATTCAATTGAATTTCAGGAACTATCTAAAATACTTGACCGACTTTTGACAATAAACCAAACGTCAGCCCCACCCGCTCATGAAAGTTGTGCGTTATGTTCTGAACCGTCTCATAATATCTTTACATGTCCTTCTGCATCTCAATTCCCAGAGTTTGTGGAGCAACACATTAATTCTATACAACAATTCCCACGAAATAATTTTAATCCTATGACTAATAATCCGGACATGCCATGGAGAAATCATACTAATTATTCGTGGAAAAATAATAATAATCATAATAATAATAATGAGATGACTAATTTTCCTAATACTTATCGACCCCAATTTCAACAAAACCAATACCAAAACCCTTCTCATAATCCTAACCCTCCAAGGGTTAGCGCTTTTGAGGAGACAGTCTTGGCATCCCTTAAGAATATCGAAACACAAGTACAATCACAAGCACAGATAGTGCACTCTCACACACAATCCATTGCGAAGCTTGAATCCCAAATGGGACAAACAGCTAATGCAATGAGTCGTAGAAATGAGGGTAAGTTGCCTAGCCAAACTATTCAAAATCCTAAGGGACAATGTGGGAATGGGGGTTCGAATTAACAAGTAAACGCCGTCTCGACTAGGATGACTATTCGAGAAGAGGAAGTTGTTGACGTGCCATATGAGAGTGAGAAGGAAGGGAACATTAACTCTAATAAAGAAAATGGTGGAGAAACGAGTAGAAATAGGAAAGAAAATGTAACAACCCCAACAACGTATATTCCAAAACTACCTTTTCCACCAAATGTTGAGGAACCGTCAAATTTTTCTAAGAAAAATTCAAAAAATTGAAGATATACTCGAGGTATTTAAACAAGTAAAAATTAATATTCCATTCCTCGATGCGATAAAACAAATTCCCGCTTACGCTAAATGTTTAAAAGACCTTTGTACTCAAAAGCGCAAGTTGCGCAGTCATACTCCTAAAAAGGTCTTTCTCACAGAAAAAGTAAGCTCAAATTTTCAACACGCTACTCCGAAATATAAAGATCCAGGTACGCCTACGATATCATGTGTCATAGGTGACACTATCATTCATCAGGCTCTCCTTGACTTAGGAGCTAGTGTTAACCTCTTACCTTATCACGTCTATAAACAACTAGGTTTAGGTGAACTTAAGCCTACGGCTGCTACCATACAATTAGCAGATCGTTCTATTAAAATACCTAGAGGAATTGTCGAGGACGTCTTGGTTAAAGTTGATAAATGCTATTATCCTGTCGACTTCATGGTCCTTGACACTGAACCCGTGCTAGATGCTAGGAAACACACTCATGTCATCTTAGGCCGTCCATTCTTAGCAACCGCTAACGCTCGTGTTAACTGTCGGACGGGGGTAATGAAGGTGTCGTTTGGGAACATGAACTTAAAATTAAACATTTTTAATACTATAGATCAACCTCCTAAAGACGACGATTACCTATGTGAGGCGGAATGTGAGGTAAGACGGAATATTGAGCCTAACAAAGAGCTGAATATGGGTGAGAAAAATATTATAATTCGTAATGAGCAGATGAATCCTGACAACCAAGACCCGAATGATGAATTTACTCGAAAGGTAAGAAATCGATTTGAACATAATTCGGGAGAACCGTCGGTCGAATTAATTCAAAGCGACGTTATTTCTGCTTATCACCGGGCTCTTCCTGATATCCTAAAGGGTACAACTCTGATTTACGACCTCCTTGGGTCTTGAGCTAGAACGGTCTAGCTAAAGATGTAAAAGATAGCGCTTCTTAGGAGGCAATCCAAGCTTTAATTCGTCTGTTTCTCTTTCTTTTTTTTTTTGTTTTTGGTCATTTTGGGTCAGTTTTGAGTCCTTTTTGGGTCATTCTGGACAGGTTTGGGGGTCGGAATAAGTTTATTTTGAACTAATATACATTAAAATAAAGAAAAGGTGGAAAAGACCAAAGTCGCGCGCTCAACCCGCTCGCGCGACACTTCGCTCGCGCGGCCCGCCCTCGCGATATTCTCCCTTAGACAAAATTTTTTCAACTTTTTATTATATGAGCTTCTGTTACATCTCGCACCTAGATTTACACGCGCGAGGGGTTCGCTCGCACAGCCCGCTCGCGCGATTCTAGCACTTAGAAATTTTCCTAAATAAAATAATAACAGGCCTCAGGTTAACCTAGCGGAGGGATTCGCGCGAGCGAGGGTCGCTCGCGCGAGGTGGGGATTTCTCAATTTTTCTCTTTGTTCTTTTACCTTCTGTTTCCCACACCTGTCCAGTTGTTTTTCTTTTCTGGTAGTTTTTTTACGATCAAGTTTGTATTTGTTTAGATAGTTTTGTTTCTATGTGTTTCATTACATTCTTTTAATTCTAGTTTAGTTTTTATTGATTAATAAATAAAAAGAAAAAACACATGTATTATATATTAGATTTTATTATTTATTTGTTTGTTTAATTTTCTTTTGTTAAGTATTAACAGGTGATATAGTGCTCCATTTGGAGTAATTGAACTTTAATTCCATATTATTATACGTTCACCTGTTTGTGAGTACTGAGATCGAGGTATTATCGTTCCTTTCTTACCTACTCTCCTTTCTTTCATTTTATTGTTTCATCGGGGACAATGAAAGGTTAAGGTTTGGGGGTATGCACACATATGCACATTATTATATACACCAAAATTTTAAAAAAAAATTCGATACTTGTGCTTAAATAAACGATGTCACCTACGTTTTTGCAATATAAATTTGATACTTCTAGTTATAGTACTTGGATTGTTATAGAATGGTAAACAAGAGAATATGTGATTAAACATTTGCTAAAGTCATGACATGATGTTTTAGGTCATGTATCGTTTGAATCGTAGTTTTATATCATAGATTTGCACACAAAGCTATGTACTGCACGTAGTCGCTTGATACATGTTTGATCTGAACTATAATATGATTCGGATTTCTAGATAACACAAGGTGGAGACTAAACCCAGTGAGCTTTTGAGCCTATCTTTTCTTTTTAGAGGATTATAAATACATTGTGTTTGTCGAATTTCATTTGGAATAGCGCATCTACTTGTTGTTTAGTCTCATTATTCTTGTTTTGGTTGATAGTCAAGTTAAAATATTTGCTACCATGCTAAATAATCTTCCGTCGTAAACATTAAAGAACCAAATAACCCTAGGACATGATTTAAGGCCTTCTTTGTTTATTACCGACCGATAAATGATAAATGTCCTTAGTTCGCCTTTTGAGCCATTAAAATGCCGTTTTTTTTTCTTTAATTACCATTATCCTATTTTTGTTCCAATTTGGCCAACTTGGAGTTCACCTCTGAAAGATTGATCAACTTTTAGTGGTGTTAAGGCGATGTGTGATTGAGAAAAAGAAGAAGAAGAAGAAGTAAATGAGATGATGTTTGGGGTGGTTGCCTTGTAATTTATTGATTGATTATTCAGAAGCAACGAAAAGGAAAGGAAAAGATTGAAAAAAATAAAGAAGAAGAAGGTTGATAAAAAAAAAAAGAAATTAAAGAAAAAATATGCGAAAAGAAGGGAATGAAAAGATGAAGTTTGTAGAAGAGACGAATGAAAGAAATCGAACATGCCTTACAATGCCATTCTGAAAACTACCTAATGAATCCTTTCTATCCTTTTTCATTACCTGAGCCATATTACAACCTTTGAAAAGTCCTATTTGATCTTAGGAAACATGGTTCGGATATGAAACCGATTGGAGGGGGATTAAAAAATGGTAATGATTAATTTGTCTTAACTGTTGACGTCCTATCATGAGACTACTGTTCTTTCGTGTCATGCGTCTTTTTCCAGTCATATGTGAGCATTTCTCGTTTTGAAAACATATTTCCTTTACTCACATATTTTAGAAAAATTACATCTATTTCTGAGTGTTTCATTTGAGAGTGTAATTAACATTGTGAGATTCGTAGTCGAGACATAGTTAAATGGTTATCCGAAGTATGTTCCATGTTCATGACATGCGCATGTTCATTTGACCACCATATCACACACGTGCAATTTTATGAGAAACTCTATTGATTTATACGATGCATGTGCTTGGGATTATTTTTCATAATTTAGGTGGATGTTTCATTATGTTTCTTTATGTTCGTTATTCTATTTCAAATCTTTGTTATATGATGAAGGAGTATTGAATGTTATGTTCTTTGTTTTTAATAAAAGTTTTTAAATTGATAAGTTAATAAAGATGGTTGTGGGTGACTTGTTAACGAGAACCCTCACGAGACTTCACTCGTCCGACTAGGGACACCTAGGGGTTTAAAAGGCTTGTTGCATATGCTAAATGCAATCGTGATCCATGCGAAAATGGAGTAGTATTTTCTTTAGTAGTTTAATTTTATGTTCTTTTTGCTCGAGGACTAGCAAAATGTAGGTCTGGGGGTGCGATCGGGAGAGAACAAATCCTATTTATAGGCCTTAATTCACGTTTGTTAGTACCCTTTTATCCTATTTTTGTATATTTTTACTTCATTTTCTATTTTCTGACAGGTTTTGGAAGAAATCAAGTAAACCAAGTTAAATGGGGTGAAAAAGCAGAGCAAAAGAAGCAAAAAAATTCAAATCGCGCACGCGACCCGCTCGCGCGAAGATCACGAAATCGAGCGCGCGACCCGCTCGCGCGACCTCCACATATCGCGCTCGCGCGGCCCACTCGGGTTAGGAAAAGAAGCTGCCTAATTACGTCCAAATTGCAAAATATAGCAATTTTAGTGCGTTCGGGTTAGGAAAGCTTCCAAAACTTGTTGTAAATCTATATATACCCTATTTTACTTCAATTTAGGGGTTGGCAATTATTATACACACAATATACAACCATACTTCCAGCCATTGAAGGGAAGGAAACAAGGAGAAGAAAAAGAAGACCAAGGATTTCCATGGCCTCCTCCATCAACTACTTGCCATCTACCGCTTCTATGGACAACTAAACTCAAGATCTAGGATTTCAATGAAACCCTAGCCAAGTAATAGGGTGTATTATATGTTTTTATTTTAGTTTTGTTATGTATGGATGACAGTTACATATTCCGAGGATTTTAATAAATAAATCGTGCTTTTATTGATTAAATCGTTACTTTCAAAATATATTCTTATCTTAGATCTATTTTGACTGTGATGTGCTCAATGATCTATACTTGCTGTGCTTGTATAGATTGTTTACATGTAATGGTGCTTAATTGAATTGTGCTATCAAGTATCCGAATAGTCCATGCCTAGGTTAGACGGATTATGTCACAACCCTAGTTTAGTGTAGAATAATTCGTGCTAACCGAAGATGGATTATGTTGGTGCTTGAACCATAGTTGTTTTCTTGACGGAGGAATTGGGCTTGTAGCTACAATTCCCCATTATCATCCAACTTAATAGGCTAAAGTAATTCATAAATACCCTTATTATGAAGCTAGTGGTGGAATTGCAATCCTAGGTTCCCTTCAAATATCCTTAAAACAACTTTAATTGCTTTCATAATTTAGATTTACTTTTATTGTTCTTAGTTTAATTAAAATCAAATCAAAATTAGTTTTTTCTTAATTAATTAGATTTAGGTTTTAAAATTAAAGCACTCTAGTATATCAATCTCTGTGGGTTCGACCTTTACTTCCACACTACAAATCCCTAGAAAGTAAAGTATACTTTTATATCTTGATTTTGACAAGATCAGTGAGATCCACAGTCATGCGAACATATCACAGAAAGATATTCACTACTCTACAATGAACTGGACCAAGGTTACTCTTGTAACAACTAACTAAAATAACCACATAGTAAATGTCTGAACTAAAATACAACATAGAATTTGCCAGGCTTCCTATTATGGATGCTTATGGAACTTTGGACACTAACTTTTTCATCATTCTTTGGACATTGAATTAAGTCAAGGGTACTCCCTTTCCAACTGGGGCGTCTATGGGTTTGAGTACTATATACGAGAGCGTTCAAGAATCTTCTATTATGTTAGTCTCTAGAGACAAAAAAAATTGGTCTATGAATAGTTCCCACAACCCTAACTCCCAACACATAGTTGGTTTAACCCATGCCTTTTTATCTAAATAAAAAGGATATTGTTGTCATACATTGTAAGAAAGAACACCTTTTATGGACTGTTCAATGTACACATATTGTTCTTCTTTAATCATCTCAACGAAAGAGATCGATCAAATCATGAAACCTCAAGTGACATTGCCTAAACGATTGCTAGAGATCGTAAACAGATCGATTGAGATGCCATACTTTGGCTCCTTCCCATAGGTCGTGAAAACCATTTGGTTGATCCATGTCGATCTCTTCGTTTGGCTCTCCATCGAGAAAAACAGTTTCAACATTCGTTAGAAAGGGGCTCTAAAACTAAATGTGTGACAATTGCTAAGATAAGACAGATGAATGCAAAATCTCACCACTAGGGAGATTCTGTCTTCTAGGTCTACACCCATTCTTGGGTTTGGCCTTTCAGCACAAGGTGCGCCTTTATCTATGTCAATTGAAACATCTGCCTAGAGTCTAACTTTGAAAAACCTGCTTATTTATAATAGTCTTACACTCGGACAGAATATCAACTGACTCCCAGACATTATTCTTTGTCAATAGAGATCATATAATCCTTCATAGCAACTATTCACTCAGCTTTAGCAGATGAACAAAGGGCTTCTACATAAGAAATTGTTGCGACATCATCTACTAATGTGTACAGGAAAATGTATCTCGCGGATTTTAAAGGCCAATGGAGAACTCATCCTCGTTAACTGCACTATGCAATCTAAGAATCTTGAGTAACCAATGGTGCACTCCCACTGTTTGTCACACTCCTACTAGTGTCTAGTGGTGTACTCCCACTCGACTGCAGACTAGTACAATTTTTAGCAACTACTGGATGTGGAATCATAATATCTCCCCACCGTCGCTTGAGGATGGTATGTTGTCTACAATTTCCTTCAATTGATAGAAGTCAAGATTCTTATAGCAATGTCAATACTGCGAAAACCTTTCCAAAATAGGCTATAAAGCTTGGAAAATAGGCTATACAGGCATAATTTTGCGTATGAGTGTAGACACCCCAATTTTGACCGACCGTCGAAGTTAGGAGAGTGTCACCTCCGTATCCGATGATGACAAGGACCGAAAAATCAAAGTATTCCAAGCTCTTCAGAAAATCTCCAAAACGCGATAAAATCTCACAGAAAGAGGAAAAATACCAGGTATTTAAGAGAATTCAGGTATAAGACATGATTTTCGGAAAGTATCTTCAAAAATAATTTATTTCAAAAAGGGAGAAGACCTAAAAAAGGGAATCTCAGTTAAAAACGGCACACGGCAGAAGATGCGGCACTCACTGAGTGCCGTACGGCAGTCGGAGAATGCCGTTCCGGCACTCACCAAGTGCCGCGTACAATTTCTGACTGCCGTTTACTTTTAAAGTCTGTATTTTGCAGAGTAATACGTATGCATATGCGAATAAGAACAAAAAACTGATAAAGTAAGACTGACAAAAATGCGACAATCCATTAATTGCCGCGGCATTTGATGAATGCCGCGCGGCAGTCATGAAGTGCCGCAACGGCAGTCATGAACTGCCGCGACGGCATTCACGGACTGCCGCGCTGGGCAGCAGTCTGACTAAATTCAGAAAGTACGTATTGTACCACCAAATGAGAGAATTACACCTGTTTTTTGCTCCGAAATTCACCAAAAATACCTGGTATTTTTGCCTATAAAAGAGAAGGGATCTTGTTTGTTAAAGGGGGAGACCAAGAGAGAAAAGATTAAGGAAGAGAAAACATATACATACATATATTCACCAACATTCTCTAGAGTTGAAAGGAGAGCTTGGAAGATCTTCAAAGGAGAGAAACTTTGAGGATAATTTGGAGGTGATCCTCTAATCATAGATCATTTTTTTTACATACCATCTCTTTCCTTTGAAATTCTAATCTAAACAAACTCTTGCTATCTTTTATGTTTATTAAGTAAACTTAGGAGTTTCTTTTATTTCCAATACCTTTTTTTCATTTTCTTGTTTATGT
This sequence comes from Hydrangea macrophylla, assembly GCA_033977485.1. Taxonomy (NCBI): domain Eukaryota; kingdom Viridiplantae; phylum Streptophyta; class Magnoliopsida; order Cornales; family Hydrangeaceae; genus Hydrangea; species Hydrangea macrophylla. Next base: position 42,257,705 of record CM066990.1, read on the forward strand.
TCTCTTCTTGAGGGTCTTAGGGATCTTCAATATCTCTTTTGATCTCTTGAGCATGATCCTTTGAATCCCATGTGAGCTCATGCTTTACATGAAAGTCAAAGTTTGATCATCATTTTTACCTTATAAACAAGTAGATAGATCCAAGTCCATACTCATGACTTAGGTCCTCTAGCTTGATGTTTCATGGAATCCTTCCCATATTCCTTTGAGACTTTTAAGTGTTAGTCATGTCTTCATCTCTCAATGATCATCAAATGATGAGAGAAAGTAGTTTGGAGTCTAAACCCATCTCCATGGTTTAGATTCCTTGCCTTGAGATTTCATGAAGTCCATATCATACTTCATTTGAAATCCACAAATGTAAAGATCTTTAATGATCATCAAATGGTAGAAAAGATAGTTTAGTTAAGTCCAACTTCATGGTTTAATAGTTGGGGTTAACAAGTAAAAGTTGAACTTGATAAATGAAAACAGTGAGTCCACAAACTGTTTTTGATCAAAGATTGTTAGTTCGAAATCCAACCGTTGAAATCAAGTGAAACCAACGGGAAAGTGTCAATAACACATTGTTCTACCACTGCAATTTTTGTTTTAATGTGGTTTCATGTTTAGAATGGTTTGATCATGGGTTTTGTGAAGCAACAATAATCTGTCCAGAATTTCAGAATAGTTTCAGAACAGCAACACTCTTTTGAAATAATTAAATCAGAGTTCTAACAAAGTTTTTGTGACCCAAAATAATTTTTTCCAAGTAGATTAATGTGTTAGGAAGTCACCATAAAAAGAACAAAGCAATTCTGATTTTTTTACTATTTTTAATAAATCGTGCAAGAATTCTGGACAGGAGATTGTAAGATGCTGAGTGATGTCTAGTGTTTTCCATATTCCCGGAGATCTAACCGTTGAAACCTCGATTTTCTTTTTGATTTGGAAACTCGACTCACAGAGGCATCTTGTGTCCAAAATTCACCAATATCAAACCATGAGAGACGTGCTTTTTATTTTCTTAAAGGTCTGGCCTGCTCTCTACAATTTTCAGAGTTTTATGACACATTTGATCAATTTTGTTAATAAGGGGTCAAATGACTTTTCTATAACTTAGGGCTTTAAACCATGCTCCAATAATGATTAGTTGAGCTTGAATTCAAAGCTTAAGAGTATTTCATAGTTTATTCTTTCCCGTGTACATATTCATCCATATGGTTTGACATTTGCAACTAGGATTTATTTGCTTTGGATTTAATTACATTAGATAGATTTAAGCTAGGAATTTAGAATTGATATTTCTAAACATCATATTTTGCATATCATGTGAACTAACCTCTTGTTTTGTAGCGCTATTAAGGTACGATTTCTCAATCCCTCTCTAATTTATTAAATTCATTGATTTTATTTGATTTTCAACTTAATGTGCGACACCTTAGAATTAGGACTTGCTCTATTTGTATATATGGATTAGAGACTATTTTCCTAGGTTTTATTTAATCGCATGCATTGCACGTTTAAATTCGCGGCTGGATACCGGGTGAGTTCCCTAGTTCCCTTATGCATATCATGCCGCTTGCTAATTGGACTATGTGGCTTGTGAATGATATTTTGTCATTAGCAATTTTACACCATTTGGACATGCTTTTGTAATGTATATATATGTATATATGTATTAGTTGAGGGCATGTTTAGATTAATAAGTTTGATTAAAAGGATGTCGAGTAGAGGCCTATCACAAGATAGGATGAGAGAGGGTGTTTTAGTCCGACGGGCTCCTTCCTCTCTCATTCCATAATCCCCGGACCTAGTTAATCTTTGGTTTCGCAAAAGATCAGTTTCCTTTAAATGGTTTCTTAATTTTTCCTTTTAAAAATTAAGTGGCGACTCTTCGTGTATTTGAATTGGAAATTGAAAAATATTTTAAAAGTTGGCCCAAATGCCGGTATCCACAATGAGGGTAACAGCTTAGAGTGCATCCTTCCAAATTAGAAGGCTAGCTTGCATTGTCAACGATCTAGACTTATCCAGATGTATTATATTCCTCCCATCTACAATAACATTTTATTGCAGAATTTCTTGGAACAGAAAGTTGTGCATGTAACTCTTTGTCCTCACATAGTTCTTCTGAACTAATAAGAGAAACTAACACAGTTCCTCTGAACTAATCAAAGAAATACTGGCGTACGAAATGACTCCAAAGTCTTCTTGAATCAAATTCTCAACCTCAGTTGCAAACCATTTTATGTAATCTAATGTTTTATAGCGGTGAGATGACGAGGTGAGGAATATGGTATTACTATAACATGCCATTATAAACATAGGTTCAAGGAGTGAGTGAACTAGCTCTAATGGTTGATTATCACTTATAGCTTTACTTAAAAAAGCTTTTGCAATGCTTTGCTACCTAAGAAAGGCTTATGCGTAGGCATGTCAACTTTAGCGAGTGAGCTCACAAGCCTCTACGAGCTAATCGAGTCATCCTATCCTATGCGTCCGAGTTTATCATGCCAAGTCATAGAATCAACAGATGATTCAGTAACTTGAGAAATATAGAAAGTAGAGTTAACATTTTAACTCTTAAGAAATTATTACGTAAATAACCATGTCCAATAAAAACAAACTATGTAACACAATATCCATCCTATTGTCGATCCCACCCTACCTCTTAGCCTGCTTAATGCACATAGGCCCACCGGCCTTGCGTATTCTTCCACTTATGGAAATACCGGTCATGCATGTGACTTCCCTTATGGCGGTCTGCTGCCAGGTTAACATGCCGAGAATATTCAGAAAAATCTCAATTTTCTCGTTCTATGTTATAACCTATTTCATGTATATCCATGAGTTAGACTAAAAACATATCACAGCCTGAACCTAATGTTCACTAGTGCAGGTAGTCCCAGAAACCTAATAGGTCTTGAATCCTACCAGATTTCTACCTTAGATTCTCGATCATCAAGTGTTTGGGATTTTTCCAGATCACTTCGAACTTCAGTACTAGATTCTTCAATCTAGTAGTGGATGTGCTCTAAAACAAATTTGAGCTTATTCCATATTCATAGGTCATTGGGTAGTTCTTATATACCCAAATTACATCATCGTCCATGCTGCTTTATCAAAATAAGGCACACGTGATGGTCTTTCTAGAATTAAATTATATAGGCCCTTAAGGTCTTTGCAATATTGGGCCGTAGGTCCAATTTGGGATAAATTGGTTGGGTCATTGATTGAGATAAGTTCTCCAAGAGATCTTTACTCATTCAAATGTATATGTTACTTTTTTGTGCCAATTTGTACATTCAAGAATGTGCACAAGAGGTTGACATTATTATCATTCACATTTTTCTATAGATGTTTGTTTTAAAATACAGTTATCAAAATATCTTCCCTTATCACAATTTCACGATCAAAAAATCGTTAAGCTCCTAGTCATCACATCACTCTTGTAAATCAAGAAAATATTTTATAACTGATTTTTGTAAACAAAATGCATAGATAGTACACAATCTATCTAACATCACCCTCAATAATAGTATAATTGTGCCATACATACATGAATGCACATGGGGCCCATTCAACATAGAGTTAAGATATCATTAAAAGTTATTGTAACTCATCCTTTTATCACTTCAGGATATCATGCTTCATAGGGATGGACTGGGAGAGTTAACTCCCTATTATAGTAATAGCATGACTCTACTCATATCACTTCATGACTTGTTATTACCCTTTGAACCTATTTCTTGGGATCTCCTTACAGGTTTGGTTAACATCGCAAGTGACTCAACTATGTATGGGCTTTACCCCATCCCTTTCTAGGTTTACAAACCTTCTTTTGAGTTAGTCCTTTCGTCAAAGATTAGCTCTATTATCCTTAGACTATACATTATCCACTCTTACAACTCTAGGAGAGACAAACTCTCAAATAGTGTTGTGCTTGCAACATATCTGTCGCCTCTTACCGTTACAATGGTTCTAAACTTTTCACAATAGCCACGGTACTATCATAGTGGATAAACAGCTAGTATCGATCTCTACCATAAAGGGGTATCTCATAGTAGGCTTTTCAGCCAAGTTACCTCCTCACTAGCAATAGCTAAAGGAATCACCTCCGACTCCATCATGGACTTAACCAAAATAGTTTATTTCTTAAAGTTTCATGAAATTGAGCCCCCAACAATACCAAAAAGGTATCTACTAGTGCTCTTGGAGTCGTCTGAAAGGGTATTCCAACTAGCATTGCTATGTCCTTTAAGGATAACGGTAAACATCTCATAATCTAATATGAAGTTCGTGATCCTTTTTCCAGGTAACACGTGACCTTCTCAATAGTACTCTAATGTTAAAAATATAAATATACAGCTTGTCATGGCTTTGGAGTCTTTCGTTAAGAATAGCAATTGACATCACTCTATCCTTTCAAGTACATTGGAAAACTTTTTTATAGAAAAATACCTAAATTAATAGGTTTCTTTAAAAGTCTCATAATTCTTCCTATTGCATTCCTGATTTTGAAATTGCATACTCATTTCACAAAAAAAAAAAAAAACAATTTGGTTAAAAACCAGCCTTGAAAAACCAAAAAATAAAATTCTTTAGAATTTTGTATGCTATACATTTTTCAAATTTAATTTCTTCCTGAAGAAGAAATTCAATTTCACATCTCTAGTACCATAACCTTTTGGTATTGTGTGAAATACCAAAACACTTTTATTCTCCACAGGAGAGCATCTCTTAAACCATTATGAATGTTACACATGCCAAGATGCACTCATATCAATGCACCACTCATAAAAATATTTATCAAGGCATATAATCTAGTAATTATAGCCACAAAAGGCTCTTTGGTCACACTAGCCTGAAGAACAGACTAATGCAACCTTTTATCTGTAATTATCTATATATGGATGTATCTTTGTATTTATGGATCAGTATGTGTAAGTTACGATCATATGTAATAAAGTCTTGTTAATAGTTTATATGGATATTTATTCCTTAAACCTTGAAACCTTAGAAGGATTGCTGATTTGAGAGGCCTATGCGCTCGAGCCTTCGGAGCGCTCGAGGCAGGAGTGCTTGAGCTAGCACAAGTGCTCGAGCTTAAAAATGTGTAAAATGACTATTTTGCCCCTAGCTCTCAAATAGTCTATAAATACTAGCATTTCTCAGCAATTTGGGCGTTGGAAACTCTATTTAACAGAGAGTGTCTTTGAGAGAGGGTTTAAGAATTCTTATGCTTTCTTCACACACACATACACACACACATACACACACACACACACACTCATATATGCTTGTATGGCTTCCATTTCTTGATCAACACAAACAACCACATGTATCACAACCACTATCAAGTTCTGGAAGTGAATTTTGAAGGATCAAGGTGAAGAGGAAGGAAGTTTGAGGATTTGGTGCACTAAAGCTTATACTTGGAAGTTCTTGCAGATCACACACATATTCTTCATCATCTTCTTCATCATAGCTCTAGATCATCACCTAAACCTAAGTGAGTATACTTACTCACTAAAAATCATGTTTTCTTAAGTTTAAATCATAATCTAGACTCCTGCATGTGACATGCATGAAGATCCATGATGACATTTGAGTTGTTAAATTAGTTACTATTTTGAAACTGCTAAACTCGGCCACTCGAGCTACCATGAGTGCTCAAGCCCAACGAAAAGGTCAAGCGCAAGCACTCGAGAGCCCCGACCGCTTGAGTTCGACAGTGTTTGTAAGAATAGTTTATTTTATGTTTAGTTTGAAGAAACTGATATTGTGACTGATAGTATGATAAGCTATGACAGTTGTACCTTGGATTGTAGAAGATATTTATGTACTTATGTGGAAATTTTAATGTGGTACTATATGCTGATCTAGTAGTATGCTAGTTATGAATTCAGAAATTGGCCAACATCATATCCCCCTTTTTCCCAACTCAAAACCGGTAAAACAAAAATTAAGGCAAATGAGCCCTGAATGGGCACTTAAGGTTGAAGAGGAAGTTGAAAAGCATTTGAGAGCTGGATTCTTGATGGTCACTGAGTATCCTGAGTGGATTGCCAACATAATGCTAGTTCCAAAAAAGGACGGTCGTGTTAGGGTTTGTGTCGATTTCCAGGATTTGAATAGAGCCAGCCCTAAGGATGATTTCCCTTTAACTCACATTAATGTGTTAGTGGACAATACAATAGGGTATGAACTCCTATCTTTTATGGATGGGTTCTCAAGTTATAACCAGATTCTAATGGCGCCCGAGGATAGAGAGAAAACCACTTTCATCACACTATGGGGTACATACTGCTATAGGGTGATGCCGTTTAGGCTCAATAACGCGGGCACAACATACCAGCGGGCCGCTACTATGTTACTGTACGACATGATCTACAAGGAAGTAGAGGTGTATATGGATGACATGATTGTGAAATCTAAAGGGAGGAAAGGACACTTATGGGTGTTGAGAAAGTTCTTCGGGAGGTTAAAAGAATTTAGAATGAGCCTGAACCAGCAGAAATGCACCTTCGGAGCACCACCAGAAAGCTGCTAGGATTCCTTATCACCCAGAGAAGAATAGAGGTGGATCCGACCAAAATAAAGGCTAAAGTTGAAATGTAGCCGCCAAAGAACGAGAAGGAGTTAAGGGGATTCTTGGGAAGAATACAGTTCATAAGCCACTTCATCTCAAAGCTCACCCTGACGTGTGACCTGCTGCTTAAGCTACTCAGGAAAGGAGAAAAGTTTGAATGGGATAACCTATGCCAACAAGCCTTCGACAAAATTAAAACCTATATCCAAAATCCGCCTGTCTTGTCACCACCCTCACCCGGGAGACCCTTACTATTATACCTTTCTGTGTTCGAAGATTCAATGGAGTGTATGTTGGCCCAAGAAGGAGAAGAGGGCTACGTGGAAAAAGCTATTTATTATTTGAGCAAGAGAATGACCGGATACGTGCTGAAATACTCACCCTTAGAGAAAGCCTGTTGGGCCCTAGTCTGGTGTACCCATCACCTTAGGCACTACATATTAGCCTTTCCGGTAACCCTAATCTCCCGAATGGACCCGCTTAAATACCTATTTGAAAAACATATTCTAACTAGTAGAATTTCCCAATGGACCATGATGTTGGCTGAATTCGACATCAAGTATGTCACTGCCAAATCCGTAAAAGGAAAAGCTGTCGCCGAATACCTAGCTGACCTTGTAATAAAATCTGAAAAGAAGGGCGACTTCCGATTCCCAGAGGTAGGTGTGATGGGGATAGATGAGAACTTATGGAAAATGTACTTCGATGGAGCAGCCAACCAACTGGGCTATGGGGTTGGAATCAACCTTGTAGCACCATATGGGACCCCAACCCCTTTAACCTTCAAGCTTAAGTACAACTCAACCAACAATACGGTAGAGTATGAAGCGTGCATAGTTGGGATGGAAGCAGCACTAGCCTTAAAAGTTGAGAGAATCGATGTTTTTGGGGACTCCAATTTGATTATATCTCAAATACGGGGTGATTGTAGGGTGAAACATGAGAATTTGAGACCCTACCACGACTATCTGGAGAGTTTGAAGGTGCAATTTAAAAAGATATCATTCTATTACCTTTCCCAAGAAGAAAATCAGTTGGCTGACTCCCTAGCAACCTTAGCCTCGATGATACAAATCCCTTCAAGAGTCACCATGATCCCACTATCCATAGAAATAAGGAACCAACCGTCATTTGAGATGATTGTAGCCCTAGAAGATGAAGGGGAAGTGCCTTAGTACAAGGATGTTTGGAATTTCATCAAGGAAGGTGAGTACCCCGAAGGAGCTTTAGAGAAGGATAGAAAGGCGATTCGAAGGTACTCAGTCCAATTTGTGATTTATGCAGACAAGCTATGGAAGAAGTCATACACCGGGTATAATCTGGAGTGTTTATATGGAAGGAAGGATAAGAGAATGATGGAGGAAATATACGAAGGAGTTTGCAAACAACACATGAACGGGCATATGCTGGCAAAGAAGATAATTCGGCAAGGGTATTACTGGACGACCTTAGACAGGGATTGTTATGAGTACGTCAGAAGGTGTCACAAGTGCCAAATCCATGCAAATCTAATGCATACCCCGCCTTCCCAACTCTATAGCATGACCACGCCTTGGCCATTTTCTGTTTGGGGTATTGATATTATCGGTGAAATTGTTCCAAAAGCCTCTAATGGACATCGGTACATAATTGTGGCAATTGATTATTTCACCAAGTAGGTGGAGGCTGCGTTATATGCAACTTTGAAGGCTAGAGATGTGGTGAGCTTTATAGAAAAGAACCTAATTTGCAGATATGGGGTCCAAAATGAGTTTATCTCAGATCACGGCAGTCATTTCCAAGGAGAAGTCATCCCACTCTTAGAGAAATACAAGATAATACGCCATCAGCCATCCCCGTACAGACCACAAATGAATGGTGCAGTAGAACAGCCTTCAAAGCAAGGCTGGTTGCAAAAAGGTTATACTCAGAAAGAAGGGATCGATTATGAGGAACATTTTAACCGGTTGCCATGCTTAAGTCCATTAGGATTCTCTTGTCCATAGCTGCACATCATGACTATAAGATATGGTAGATGAATGTGAAGATGGCCTTCTTGATTGGTCATCTTGAAGAAGACAGATATCTACATGGTACAACCAGAGGGATTCATGGCAAGAGGTAAAGAGCACCTTGCGTGCAAATTGAATAAGTCTATTTATGGACTTAAGCAGGCTTTGCGCAGTTGGAACATTCGTTTTGATCAGGCAATCAAGTCTTTTGGTTTTGATCAAAACGTGGACAAACCGCGTGTATACAAGAGGACTGAGGGTAGTGTAATAGTATATCTAATTCTCTATGTAGATGATATACTCATTAGTGTAAATGATGTAGGAGTATTATTTACAGTGAAAGTATGGCTCTCTAACCAGTTTGATATGAAAGACTTGGGTGAGACCAGTTATGTCCTTGGGATCAAGATTATGCGAGATTGCGAGAAAAGGATGTTACGCCTATCCCAATCAGCACACATAGATAAGATTTTGGTCAGAATTGCAGTGTATGAGTCCAAGAAAGGCATTTTACCTTTCAGATATGGAGTCCCTCTATCTAAGGATCAATGTCCTAAGACACCCAAGGAAGAAGAGAAAATGATAAGGATTCCTTACGCTTCGGCTGTAGGAAGTATCATATATGCTATGTTGTGCAGTAGACCAGATATATGTTATGCTATAGGAATAGTCAACAGGTATCAATCTAACCCAGGGCCAGCACACTAGCAAGCAGTAAAACATGTCCTTAAGTATTTAAGGAGGACTAAGGATTATATGTTAATCTACGGTGGAGAGGATTTGGTTCCAGTTGGTTACACTGATTCTGATTTTCAATCAGATCATGATTCCAGAAAGTCAACTTCTGGCTATGTGTTTACGGTTGGAAGTGGAGCCATTAGTTAAAGGAGTGTAAAGCAATCGTGTAGTGCTAAATCTACCATGGAGGCCGAATATGTAGCAACCTCTGAGGCAGCAAAAGATGTCGTATGGGTCTGGAAGTTCCTCATGGATCTAGGGGTAGTACCTTATGCAAGTTCTCCTATTGTTCTTTATTGTGATAATAGTGGAGCACTTTCGCAGAGTAAGGACCCCAAGAACCACAAGCGTAAAAAGCATATAGAGAGGAAATATCACCTGATCCGCGAGTTCGTGCAGAGAGGCAATGTCACTGTGGCCAAAATTGCAACGGCAGAAAACCTAGCAGATCCTTTCACAAAGACACTGCCGGCAAAGAAATTTGAGTCTCATGTAGATGGATTAGGAGTACGATGTAATGTCGATTGGCTTTGAGTACAAGTGGGAGAATGTTGGGATTGTATGCCCTTAAAGCCACTAGTTAAGATATTTAATTATTAATAAATTGAATTTATTATTGATTGTTATTACATATTATGGGTATACTTGTATCATTTCAATACATGAGTAATATGTTGATGTGTCCTCAAGTTGAATTGTATATGATCTTGGTGTATGGAAAGGATTCATACACGGGAGTTCGTGATCATCAGTTCCTTTCAACTTGAAACTTAGTTCACAGTTAGTATGAATTTGGGACAATTCATATGGACGACTGTAACATATAGTTGCTACATGGTGAGTTGACATAACTCTGCCATTGGAGTGGTTGAACTCACAACTTATATGTTAATGTGGTTGATGCGTTGAACATAATTGCTAACTAGATTACTGAACTAAATGACTGTCTCTAAAGTGTTTGTTTATCTAGTTCATTAAATTGTAAATTACTCTTAATCCTGAGGAGATAAATGGACTTAGCACTCTTATGCTAGTTACTTTGATATACTACATAGTGAGATCTTATGATCATTACCTCAGTATTTTAGGTGATTAATATATGAGGTCTGTGAACGTGTATCTTCAATATGGAATCCATGTTGGATAACTTTTGGATAGTTTCAGTCGATCACAGAAATCTGAGTACTCGATCAGTTGGGTTTTTTCCTAAACCAATTTTTATATATATTACTTATAGTTAAATAGCAAAAGGGTAGTATGGTCTTTCCATACGTGATCGATTGTGGATAACTAGAGTTTCCAAAAATGGCAAATAATAGGTGACCAAAAAGGTAGACGGTCAATTAATATTTTATCTTGTGTTGCATATTAACGTGGAGGGGTATATTTGCAGATACATTTATTAAGTTAGGTCTTAATATAATTTCCATTTTCTTGGAGTGCAATTACAGCATTGTAGTATGGTGTGTCTAAAATTAATAAGTTTTAATTAGATCAATGATTGATCAGATTGGCTAAGATGTGATTGGAAGCCAAGAAAAAGGATGGCCATCAGATCTCATTATTAGCTCATAACTGTAGGGTGCATACTAAAGTTGTGTATGGTGTTTGTATATAACAAATTGTATTTATATATAAATACATGGATAATTTATCTTTTTGTAAACATAAATATATATATATATTTAATTTAAATTAATTTTTAATTTAAATTTAAAAGAAATTTAGTGCTACTATATCTCTGTATCTATATCTTATATATACAGGCATATTTGTTAGGAAAAACTAACGTTCTAAAATATCACAAACACCATATTGAGAGCTTTGAATGGTTTGGGAGATTCCTACCATCCTCCTGCGCATCTGAAGGTTGGAAAACAACGGTGAAGATCTGGTGGTGATAAAGGCTATATACTGTATCATCTTCAACTCCAAAGCTTGAGGTAACGAATAAAAACAAAATATTGTTTTAGTTAATTATTTGATTAATCAACCACTCTAAGTATCTAGAAAATTTTTGAAATCCTTCCGCTATATTTTTTGTTATTTTTTTTCCAACATAGATGTGGGCACGAAAATTCGTAAATTGCCACACAAAAAATCATCGACTTACTTGAAAATACCACACAAAAAAGCGACTGAAAGTTAATTAACCCAAAAAATATACATCCAGCACACCGTATAACAAGATATCAGACCAACCATGAAAAAGCCTGTCGGAGTTCCTTCCAATGGCTGACCCAAGCCCTGTGCAGATCGACTCATCACTTTTTATGAGTGAAATGAGGATAAATAAATGGGTTAATTATAATTTAACCCTCCCATTTTCAATTAATCCCCCCTCCCCCCGGCTTCATATTAAAGTAAAACTGCTATGATTTAATTTCCATCAAAACTGATGAATTGAAATCTAAAATTGGTCAACATTAGTAACACTTTATTCCTTTTGTGAGGTTAATTTTGGAGTTAACCCCTTATATACGGATAATGCTACCCGCTTATGTGCGGTTAATTTTTATTAATTAACTCATTTTGTTGGGCTAATTTTGGGATTAACTACCTATGTAGTTTTAATTTTGACACCTAAGGTTTGTTTGGGAAAGTCTAAAACAGGACCTGGTTTAGTCCAAATCCAACTTTTATTTGGTTCTTGTGAGAACCCAGTTTGGTTAGTATTTATTTCTTGCATAAGAGTCTGTGCACAGTCCAATAAATTTCTTAAAAACATGTTCTATGTCAAACCAACCTACATTTATTTTATTCTCCCACTTAATTTTAGTCTAATTGAAATTGTTTTACTACAAGTCTAATTTTATAAATTACAATCAACAATCATCTAAGTTATCGAAAAAAAAATAATGATACTATCCAGTATGAGCAAAACTTCAAAGGAGCCAGCTAAGAGGATTGCAACCACAGTCATCTCGACTCTCAAAACGGCTAGAATACGTCACATAACTGTGACAATATTAATGATACAAAATTAAAGTCTTAAAAATTAGTACACGTAAATTTCACAAAAATGGGCGATGTCCCGTGGATCCGCCACTATTTACATTTTCAGCCCTCTCCAATACAAAATCTGACTCCTCCCACTTGTTTCTCTTTCTAAGCACCAACTTTAATTAGATTCTTGGTGAAATACTCGAGCTTAATTTCAGTGATGAATTAATAAGGCGCTCTTTTAGAACCTTGTGTGGTTCATAAGTAAACTAATTCAAAAAGTTCAAGTGTTTGATAGTGAACCTTTTGGCAACATCGGTCCATGCTCAACGTAAATTGGGACATCGGACAACCAGGGGCAAAACCAAGAATTGGACCCTGGGGGTGCCGCCTCGGTCCATAAGAAAACATGGCTTCATCGGGGATTCGAGGGCAGCATCCCCAAGCCAAAACAATTTATGAATCTATCTATATTTTTGGGGATGATTTTCTATATTAGACTACATTATCAAACCAAGCCTTTTGTCCCAATTAGTTGGGGTACGTAGGCTATATGAATCCTTTTTAGTTTTGAAAGGTTTTGTACTTGTAATTCTCATTATATATACTATATAGTGAATTTATGATGAATTTTGATATTCTTTATTTTAATCCAGAATTCATTTGATGGTTTAGGGTGGTTTGAATTGTAATTAGTGTTGTCAAATATATATTTCCATAGACCATTTCGTAAAACTTAAAAAATTGGAAGGGGCAAATAAGTAGTAACTTATTTTGACATATAAGAGAGAATAGAAGTTTGTTTTATTTGGGGATGCTAGACAACAAAATAAAAGTGAGAATCACACATTTACATGCATAGTAGTGTAGAAATTTTCCAACAAGAGAGGAGTGCCACTATAGGCATAGTTCCACCCCCTGCGGCCTGCGGGCAACATGGGTCCATGCTCAACCAAAATTGGGACATCGGTATTGAGTAGTTTTCTTGCATCTTCCAAAATTATGCATGAACCGGACAGCAGCAAGGTAGTTGACATTCTTTTTCTGCTTGTTGTTTAGTTTTGACATTCTAAAAACAAATTTAAAATTAAAACTTGAACTTTCTTAAAGATGAAAAATTGTCTAACAGGCCATGATCTTAGCTGAATTAGTCTAAATTCTACTTTACAGGTGTACAACTGAATTAGATCCACCAACTTACAGCCCAAATAAAATATAATCTACTTAACCACTTCTTGGTGATTTGTTTGAAGTATTTGAAAATTATTTGAGAACTGAAGCCCATATAATGTATTGGTTCATGTGAATTAATATCAATGTTCCGAGAATCTTGACTTCTTCATGTAAGTTCCTTTTAAAAAGCCACACGGGGCCAAACTAAGCCTTAATATGTTGGTCCTTGTGATTTAATATATATCAATGTTCCGAGAGAATTTTGACTTCTTCATGTAAGAAATTCAACTAAGGCTTAGTTTGGCCCCCATGTGGCTTTTTAAAAGGAGCTTATGAAATTTATTACTAAGTTCTTTGATAATTTTATACAAGTGACACACTACTCTTCAAAAAGACATCATGAAACGAAAAAGCAACCTCGAGCTTTTAAAAGCTCTATTTTAGAGCTTTTAAAAGCTCCCTCAAAAAAAGCCCTAAGTTCAATTTTTGCAAAGCTCATAAACTAGTTACCAAATGAATTAACATCAAATTGAGTTTTAAAAAAGGAGAAGCACTACGTGGGGGCCAAACTAAGCCTAAGCAAGTGGGTTGTAATTAAAAGATCTGAACTGAATATACAACTTTTCCCCCCTAAAACTATGGAATATTTAATTAGAAACTTGAACCTTTAAATACTAGTACCAACATTCCTAGCTTTTAATCTTAAGAACATCTTCACCTTTTGAGAGAGAATGGCTTCCACCAATATACTCAACTTGGTTATTACCATTCTCTCTCTCATCATTTTTTTCTCAATGCAATCTCAAAGGGTCATGTCAACTAATCTTGAAGATGAAGAAGAAGAGTATGTTCTTGACAACCCATTTGCCAACACTCGATCACTTAGAAGCCGGTTCTTGGTTAGTACTATCAAGAAAGGTACAAAATGTGGTACCAAAAGTACTTACAATAAGTGTAATGGTATACCAGCGAACAAGGGTAAAAGCAAGCTGTACTGCTGCAAGAAGCACTGCCGCGATGTTCTTAGCGATAGAAACAATTGTGGGCGGTGTGGGCACAAGTGTCGCCAAGGACAGCTTTGCTGCAAAGGAAAATGCACCAACGTTGCTTACAATGCTTCACATTGCGGCAAGTGCAACCGTGCATGCAAACGGGGGCTTAAATGTGTGTACGGGTTTTGTGGGTACGCTTACTAATTAAGACTATGTTTGGCATCACCTTATGCTATTACGATTCATTCGCAGAAAACGTACAGTGATAGACCCACTGCTTCTGCTGTTGTGAAAATTCATTAATTTTAGTTTAAATAATTGACTTTGTAATAAGTTATTTTTTATTTTTACTTTTTCGTATTGTCTGATTCTCCATCATGAGGTTTGAGAAAGAGCAATGATTTGCATTTAAATTGAAGTTTTATGGCATCCAATGTAGTACACACATTTTGGAAACATAACATCAATTATGTCGTCAATGAAAGGTTATGTTTTCAGTTTATTAGTTCACAATTGACTATTTTTTTCAAGTTCAAAGTACATCGGTTAAGCTACAAGAAATCATATCCTCAAAAAAAAAATTTTAAATAAATAATAATAATAGTAATAATAATAAACAACAAGAAATCATGAGATAACTGCTGGCCCATTATTTATTTATTTATGTAATTCACACTTACCTCCCTTGAAGAAACAACAATGGCCGAGACAATACTTGTTTTTTTAGAATTAAACTAGCATCCCCTTTTAAAATTGTTGCTAACCGCCATTAACTGTAGCAGTATAATTGCCAAACTTATTTCCGTGAAATAGCAAAATTGAAGATGGCGGGATATTCTAATGGCATTAATGATGGAATGTAGAAAAATTGGACGATTTTATTGCTAACTTGCAAATCCAAACAGAGATCAGTATAATATTAGAAATATGTGGGGTGGTCTGTACAACTTTTCAAATGACAGGGGAGTCCAATGTAGTTTATCCAAGTGTTTATCATGTGAATTTCAACAACCCCCTGCCACCACCCCCCCCCCCCCCCCCCCTCTCTCTCTCTCTCTTCCATTCTAAATTTATTTTCTCATGTTTACATGACTGCTTGCATTGGCCACAAGTTTTTAATGATATGTAAAAGATGAGTATTTGATTGACAAAACTTAGGGTTGAGAGTTAATCTCTTCATTTTTTTCATTTTATTTAACCCAGTGTTTTGTATCTAACCATACCCCCATCTTGTTCAAGTTTCGTTTTACCATTCGATGGGAACAATGCGAGTAAAAAGCAGATATGTATTTAATTTTTGAAATGTTGGAGGAAATTAAAAACAAAACTTTTAACACAGTTTAGTTGGATAGTCATGCAATTTGATTTATATCAAAATCAGATGACATGTGAAGTAGAGAAAATAGAGCAAATCAAAATCCACCTCCAAGTGAGCATTTCTTTTCTTTCTTTCTGTTGGAAATATGCACACAAGATAGGAGTCGGGTTCAAGGCATACCTTGAGCGGAATACCCAAATTCGGATCGATTTGGCGTTGTTACGAGCCCGACATCTTCACCAACGAACTACAGCACTTCGAAACCTCTGTGTACGTCTTTGTGCTTCGCTACAGTCACGAGGGTAACTACTAGAATATACCCCTTGAGTTCATGTGCTAAATCCCAAGCCTCCGTTGTGAATAGGATAGAGAAAGGAAGAGAAATCTAGAGAGAGAGAGATGGCCGAGAAAGGGAGAGAGAGTCTCTATGTGTGTGCGTAGATATAACACATATATGCACCTAGTAGTGCAACCCTAATAGGTCTCTAAGTTGAGATGCTAAGTCAATCACTAAGCTAGTAAAACGCATCACTCGGAAACTTCTCGTGTATTTATCCAGGCCCATTCAACCACACCTGATCTAGCACTCTTAATCCCTCGAAAAGCAGTGCTACACTCCAAATATGTAATGTGCCCATGACAATCAGTACATATACTATAGTCATCGGCCAGCTAATGAGCCACAGAATATGGTGTGCTATCTAATTATAGTTTTTCCTGTCTACTATTGTCAATTCATCTAATTTGACCGCTTTCCTAGAACATACCCCATAGAACGGTTACCCCTTCGCCCTTGGAAGGTGTGCTAAAGTTGCATCATCAAATGTCCTCTTCATGACAGAGTCACAAGTAATAAGGCAAATGGTGTAGAATCCTCGTTACAGGAAGACTACGTGGCTCACACAGCATTGAAATAGGGATTAAACCATTGCATCATAATATCATCGCTAATAAGCACATGCAGTATGATATGTATGCTATGACATTCTCCCATAAAAATGGGTGTACCACTATTATATGGTGAAAGTAATGCCATACGAATCTTAGTCTAGACATTACATAAACAACTAACCTAAGTTTCTTTATCACAGTCGCACCTCCTAGTGCTGTTTGAAATCTCACATCCAGCTATAAAAGGCAAGCTACATAGAGGTGTGGATAATCTCTACATTCGACTCAGTTATAAAGATACAAGTCTCATCTTAGAACTTATCTTAAGGCGACATATAAGTAATAGTGACTATATCTTGCTTGCTATTCCTATAGCGCACAGATATAAGTGTTCTAGCTCGCTCTCTTAGTGCTATGAACACAAATGTCTCAACTTGCTCGTCGTCCAAATGATTATGAGCACATATGTTCATAGCCAGTTATCTTGGCGCCAAGGTGAATCACTCGTATGAGCATATCGATTCATGCCTGGTGACACTAAGAAAAAATATGAATTTATCCAATTAACAACTACTGAATTTGGAAACCATCGATTTTATTATAATAATAAGCATCTGATAATAATAATGTCAAGAATAATGTTATTAAAGTACATCAGAACCTATGGAGTCCCCTACTACTAATGTGGGAAAAGAATGAATCTATGGAATTGGCTTGGTCAAAAGATCAGCCATCATATCGCCAGGAGAGATGTGCTTTAAAACAACCTCCCCTTATGCAACCATATCTCGAATATAGTGGTGGTGGATATCTATGTGCTTGTACTTCCCATGGTACTTATGGTCCTTTGCATAAACTAGAGCCAACGTGTTGTCACAATAGACCAACACTGCTTCATTGCCCAAAGGCAAGAAGCTTATGCAATACACTACTATATCGCCCTTAGGCAAGAAGCTTACGCTATGTAAGAACCTCTTTAACCACACGGCCTCCTAAATGGATGCAGAACAAGCCACATACTCAACTACTACTATGGATAAGGTGATACATATCTGCTTCTCGCTATAATAAGCGAACGATTCACCAACTAATGTGAATGCATAAACAGACATGGATATGCGCTCATCTCAATCATTGAACCAACGAGCATAGCATCATCCTTGTGACTTCAAAACTCTACCATCCATAAGGTGAGATCCACAGTCATGCGAACATATCACAGAAAGATATTCACTACTCTACAATGAACTACACCAAGGTTACTCTTGAAACAACTAACTAAATTAACCGCATAGTAAATGTCTGAACTAAAATACAACATAGAATTTGCCAAGCTTCCTATTGTGGATGCTTATGGAACTTTGGACATTAACTTTTTCATCATTCTTTGGACATTGAATTAAGTCAAGGGTACTCCCTTTCCAACTGGGGCGTCTATGGGTTTTGAATACTACATGCGAGAGCGTTCAAGAATCTTCTATTATGTTAGTCTCTAGAGACAAAAACAATTGGTCTATGAATAGTTCCACAACCCTAACTCCCAACACATAGTTGGTTTGACCCATGCCTTTTTATCTAAATAAAAAGGATATTGTTGTCATACAATGTAAGAATTAGAACACCTTTTATAGACTGTTCAATGTACACATGTTGTTCTTCTTTAATCATCTCAACGAAAGAGATCGATCAAATCATGAAACCTCAAGTGACATTGCCTAAACGATTGCTAGAGATCGTAAACAGATCGATTGAGATGCCATACTTTGGCTCCTTCCCATAGGTCGTGAAAACCATTTGGTTGATCCATGTCGATCTCTTCGTTTGGCTCTCCATCGAGAAAAATAGTTTCAACATCCGTTAGAAAGGGGCTCTAAAACTAAATGTGTGACAATTGCTAAGATAAGACAGATGAATGCAAAATCTCACCACTAGCTAGGGAGATTCTGTCTTCTAGGTCTACACCTATTCTTGGGTTTGGCCTTTCAGCACGAGGTGCGCCTTTATCTATGTCAATTGAAACATCTGCCTAGAGTCTAACTTTGAAAAACCCGCTTATTTATAATAGTCTTACACTCGGACGGAATATCAACTGACTCCCAGACATTATTCTTTGTCAATAGAGATCATATAATCCTTCATAGCAACTATTCACTCAGCTTTAGCAGATGAACAAAGGACTTCTACATAAGAAATTGTTGCGACATCATCTACTTATGCGCACAGGAAAATGTATCTCGCGGATTTTAAAGGCTAATGGAGAACTCATCCTCGTTAACTGCACTATGCAATCTAAGAATCTTGAGTAACAAATGGTGCACTCCCATTGTTTGGCACACTCCTACTAGTGTCTAGTGGTGTACTCCCACTCGACTGCAGACTAGTACAATTTTTAGCAACTAGTGGATGTGGAATCATAATATCTCCCCACAGTCGCTTGAGGATGGTATGTTGTCTACAATTTCCTTCAATTGATAGAAGTCAAGATTCTTATAGCAATGTCAATACTGCGAAAACCTTTCCAAAATAGGCTATAAAGCTTGGAAAATAGGCTATAAAGGCACAATTTTGCGTATGAGGGCAACAGCTTAGAGTGCATCCTTCCAAATTAGAAGGCTAGCTTGCACCATCAACGATCTAGACTTATCCAGATGTATTATATTCCTCCCATCTATAATAACATTTTATTGCAGAAATTCCTGGAACAAAAAGTTGTGCATGTAACTCTTTGTCCTCACACAGTTCTTCTGAACTAATAAGAGAAACTAACACAGTTCCTCTGAACTAATCAAAGAAATACTGGCGTATGAAATGACTCCAAAGTCTTCTTGAATCAGATTCTCAACCTCAGTTGCAAACCATTTTATGTAATCTAATGTTTTATAGCGATGAGATGACGAGGTGAGGAATATGGTATTACTATAACATGCCATTACAAACATAGGTCCAAGGTGTGAGTAAACTAGCTCTAAAGGTTGTTTATCACTTATAGCTTTACTTAAAAAAGCTTTTGCCATGCTTTGCTACCTAAGAAAGGCTTATGCGTAGGCATGTCAACTTTAGCGAGTGAGCACACAAGCCTCTATGAGCTAATCAAGTCATCCTATCCTATGCATCCGAGTTTATCATGCCAAGTCATAGAATCAACAGATGATTCAGTAACTTGACAAATATAGAAAGTAGAGTTAACATTTTAACTCTTAAGAAATTATTACATAAATAACCATGTCCAATGAAAACAAATTATGTAACATAATATCCATCCTATTGTCGATCCCACCCTACCTCTTAGCCTGCTTAATGCACATAGGCCCACCGGCCTTGCGTATTCTTCCACTTATGGAAATACTGGTCATGCATGTGACTTCCCTTATGGCGGTCTGCTGTCAGGTTAACATGCCGAGAATATTCAAAAAAAATCTCAATTTTCTCGTTCTATGTTATGACCTATTTCATGTATATCCATGAGTTAGACTAAAAACATATCACAGGCTGAACCTAATGTTCACTAGTGCAGGTAGTCCCAGAAACCTAATAGGTCTAGAATCCTACCGGATTTCAACCTTAGATTCTCGATCATCAAGTGTTTGGGATTTTTCTAGATCACTTCGAACTTCAGTACTAGATTCTTCAATCTAGTAGTGGATGTGCTCTAAAACAAATTTGAGCTTATTCCATATTCATAGGTCATTGGGTAGTCCTTATATACCCAAATTACATCATCGTCCATGCTGCTTTATCAAAATAAGGCGCATGTGATGGTCTTTCTAGAATTAAATTATATAGGCCCTTAAGGTCTTTGCAATATTGGGCCATAGGTCCAATTTGGGATAAATTGGTTGGGTCATTGATTGAGATAAGTTGTCTAAGAGATCTTTACTCATTCAAATGTATATGTTACTTTTTTGTGCCAATTTGTACATTCAAGAATGTGCACAAGAGGTTGACATTATTATCATTCACATTTTTCTATAGATGTTTGTTTTAAAACACAGTTATCAAAATATCTTCCCTTATCACAATTTCACAATCGTAAAATCGTTAAGCTCCTAGCCATCACATCACTCTTGTAATTCAAGAAAATATTTTATAACTGATTTTTGTAAACAAAATGCATTGATAGTACACAATCTATCTAACATCACCCTCAATAATAATATTATTGTGCCATACATACATGAATGCACATGGGGCCCACTCAACATAGAGTTAAGATATCATTCAAAGTTATAGTAACTCATCCTTTTATCACTTCAGGATATCATGCTTCATAGGGATGGACTGGGAGGGTTAACTCCCTATTATAGTAATAGCATGACTCTACTCATATCACTTCATGACTTGTTACTACCCTTTGAACCTATTTCTTGGGATCTCCTTATAGGTTTGGTTACCATCACAAGTGACTCAACTATGTATGGGCTTTACCCCCATCCCTTTCTAGGTTTACAAACCTTCTTTCGAGTTAGTCCTTTCGTCAAAGATTAGCTATATTATCCTTAGACTGTACATTATCCACTCTTACAACTCTAGGGGAGACAAACTCTCAAATAGTGTTGTGCTTGTAACATATCTGTCGCCTCTTACCATTACAATGGTTCTAAACTTTTCGCAATAGCCACGGTACCATCACAGTGGATAAACAGCTAGTATCGATCTCTACCATAAAGGGGTATCTCATAGTAGGCTTTTCAGCCAAGTTACCTCCTCACTAGCAATAGCTAAAGGAATCACCTCCGACTCCATCATGGACTTAACCAAAATAGTCTATTTCTTAAAGTTTCATGAAATTGAGCCCCCAACAATACCAAAAAGGTATCTACTAGTGCTCTTGGAGTCGTCTGAAAGGGTATTCCAACTAGCATTGCTATGTCCGTTAAGGATAGCGGTAAACATCTCATAATCTAATATGAAGTTCGTGATCCTTTTTCCAGGTAACACGTGACCTTCTCAATAGTACTCTAATATTAAAAATATAAATATACAGCTTGTCATGGCTTTGGAGTCTTTCGTTAAGAATAGCAATTGACATCACTCTAACCTTTTAAGTACATTGGAAAACTTTTTATAGAAAATACCTAAATTAATAGGTTTCTTTAAAAGTCTCATAATTCTTCTTATTGCATTCCTGATTTTGAAATCGCATACTCATGTCACCAAAAAAAAAAAAAAGCTATTTGGTTAAAAACCAGCCTTGAAAAACCATTCTTTAGAATTTCGTATGCTATACATTTTTCAAATTTAATTTCTTCCTGAAGAATAAATTCAATTTCACATCTCTAGTACCATAACCTTTGGTATTGTGTGAAATACCAAAACACTTTTATTTTCCACGGGAGAGCATCTCTTAAACCATTATGAATGTTACACATGCCAAGATGAACTCATATCAATGCACCACTCATAAAAATATTTATCAAGGCATATAATCTCGTAGTTATAGCCACAAAAGGCTCTTTGGTCACACTAGCCTGAAGAACAGACTAATGCAACCTTTTATCTGTAATTATCTATATATGGATGTATCTTGGTATTTATGGATCAGTATGTGTAAGTTACGATCATATGTAATAAAGTCTTGTTAATAGTTTATATGAATATTTATTCCTTAAACCTTGAAACCTTAGAAGGATTGCTGATTTGAGAGGCCTATGCGCTCGAGCCTTGGGAGCGCTCGAGGCGGGAGTGCTTGAGCTAGCACAAGTGTTCAAGCTTAAAATGTGTAAAATGACTATTTTGCCCCTAGCTCTCAAAAAGTCTAAATACTAGCATTTCTCAGCAATTTGGGCGTTGGAAACTCTATTTAACAAAGAGTGTCTTTGAGAGAGGGTTTAAGAATTCTTATGCTTTCTTCACACACACATACACACACACACACACTCATATATGCTTGCATGGCTTCCATTTCTTGATCAACACAAACAACCACATGTATCACAACCACTATCAAGTTATGGAAGTGAATTTTGAAGGATCAAGGTGAAGAGGAAGGAAGTTTGAGGATTTGGTGCACTAAAGCTTATACTTGGAAGTTCTTGCAGATCACACACATATTCTTCATCATCTTCTTCATCATAGCTCTAGATCATCACCTAAACCTAAGTGAGTATACTTACTTACTAAAAATCATGTTTTTTTAAGTTTAAATCATAATCTAGACTCCTGCATATGACATGCATGAAGATCTATGATGACATTTGAGTTGTTAAATTAGTTACTATTTTGAAACTGCTAAACTCGACCACTCGAGCTAGCATGAGTGTTCAAGCCCAACGAAAAAGTCAAGCGCAAGCGCTCGAGAGCCCCGACCGCTTGAGTTCGACAGTATTTGTAAGAATAGTTTATTTTATGTTTAGTTTGAAGAAACTTATACTGTGACTGATAGTATGATAAGATGTGACAGTTGTACCTTGGATTGTAGAAGATATTTGTGTACTTATGTGGAAATTTTGGTGTGGTACTATATGCTGATCTAGTAGTATGCCAGGTATGAATTCAGAAAATTGGCCAACATCGCATCCCCCTTTTCCCCAACTCAAAACCGGTAAAACAAAAATTGAGGCAAATGAGCCCTGATTGGGCACTTAAGGTTAAAGAGGAAGTTGAAAAGCAATTGAGAGCCGAATTCTTGATGGTCACTGAGTATCCTGAGTGGATTGCCAACATAGAGCTAGTTCCAAAAAAGGACGGTCGTGTTAGGGTTTGTGTCGATTTTCGGGATTTGAATAGAGCCAGCCCTAAGGATGATTTCCCTTTACCTCACATTGATGTGTTAGTGGACAATACAATAGGGTATGAACTCCTATCTTTTATGGATGGGTTCTCAGGTTATAACCAAATTCTAATGGCACCCGAGTATAGAGAGAAAACCACTTTCATCACACCATGGGGTACATACTGCTATAGGGTGATGTCGTTTAGGCTCAAGGACGCGGGCATAACATACCAGCGGGCCGCTACTATGTTACTGCACGACATGATCTACAAGGAAGTAGAGGTGTATGTGGATGACATGATTGTGAAATCTAAGGGGAGGACAGGACACTTAGGGGCGTTGAGAAAGTTCTTTGAGAGGTTAAGAGAATTTAGAATGAGCCTGAACCAGCAGAAATGCACCTTCGGAGTCACCACCGGAAAGCTGCTAGGATTCCTTATCACCCAGAGAAGAATAGAGGTGGATCCGACCAAAATAAAGGCTAAAGTTGAAATGTAGTCGCCAAAGAACGAGAAGGAGTTAAGGGGATTCTTGGGAAGAATACAGTTCATAAGCCACTTCATCTCAAAGCTCACCCTGAAGTGTGACCCACTGCTTAAGCTACTCAGGAAAGGAGAAAAGTTTGAATGGGATAACCTATGCCAACAAGCCTTCGACAAAATTACACCCTATCTCCAAAATCTGCCTGTCTTGTCACCACCCTCACCCGGGAGACCCTTACTATTATACCTTTCTGTGTTCGAAGATTCAATGGGGTATATGTTGGCCCAAGAAGGAGAAGAGGGGCACGTGAAAAAAGCCATTTATTATTTGAGCAAGAGGATTACCGGATACGAGCTGAAATACTCACTCTTAGAGAAAGCCTGTTAGGCCCTAGTCTGGTGTACCCATCGCCTTAGGCACTACATATTAGCCTTTCTGGTAACCCTAATCTCCCGAATGGACCCGCTTAAATACCTATTTGAAAAACCTATTCTAACTAGTAGAATTTACCAATGGACCATGATGCTAGCTGAATTCGACATCAAGTATGTCACTGCCAAATCCGTAAAAGGAAGAGCTGTCGCCGAATACCTAGCTGACCTTGTAATAGAATCCGAAAAGAAGGGCAAGTTCTGATTCCCAGAGGAAGGTGTGATGGGGATAGAAGAGAACTTATGGAAAATGCACTTCGATGGAGCAGCCAACCAACTGGGCTATGGGGTTGGAATCATCCTTGTAGCACCATACAGGACCCCAATCCCTTTAATCGTCAAGCTTAAGTACAACTCAACCAACAACATGGTAGAGTATGAAGCGTGCATAGTCGGGATGGAAGCAGCACTAGCCTTAAAAGTTGAGAGGATCGATGTTTTTGGGGACTCCAATTTGATCATATTTCAAATACGGGGTGATTGTAGAGTGAAACATGAGAAGTTGAGACCCTACCGCGACTATCTGGAGAGTTTGAAGGTGCAATTTAAGAAGATATCATTCTATTACCTTCCCCAAGAAGAAAATCAGTTGGCTGACTCCCTAGCAACCTTAGCCTCGATGATACAAATCCCTTCAAGAGTCACCATGATCCCACTATCCATAGAAATAAGGAACCAACCGTCATTTGAGATGATTGTAGCCCTAGAAGATGAAGGGGAAGTGCCTTGGTACAAGGATGTTTGGAATTTCATCAAGGTGAGTACCCCGAAGGAGCTTTAGAGAAGGATAGAAAGGCGATTCGAAGGTACTCAACCCAATTTGTGATTTATGCGGACAAGCTATGGAAGAAGTCATACACCGGGTATAATCTGGAGTGTTTATATGGAAGGGAGGTTAAGAGAATGATGGAGGAAATAAGGAGTTTGCAAACCCCACATGAACGGGCATATGCTGGCAAAGAAGATAATTTGGCAAGGGTATTACTGGACGACCTTAGACAGGGATTGCTGTGAGTACGTCAGAAGGTGTCACAAGTGCCAAATCCATGCAAATCTAATGCATACCCTGCCTTCCCAACTGTAGACACCCCGATTTTGACCAAACGTCAAATCCAGGGATTGGTTACCTCTCAAAAGACCGATGATGACAATGGCCGGTTACATCCGAAGATTTTCCAGGAAATTCAAAATCTTCAATTGATTCTTCAAGACAAATTTCAAAATTAAAGAAAAAAAAATAAAATAGAAAATATGAAGAAAAAAAAAGAGAGAGAGAGTTTGGGTATTCGGGAGAAACTCGAACAATGAATAACGTGTGAGAAACACAGTCTGGGAACCAGTTTTTTTAAGAGGATATAAAGAAAAAGGTTCTTTTGAAAGAAATAGAAGAACAAAATAAATAAAATCTTGGAAAAAGGAGAAAATACAAAAAGAGTAGTATATTTAGATGTATACCATGCACATGGTTGATACCATGCACATGGGGGATCTTAATACAAATATATACATACATAGAATAAAAAATTTATGTTTACCCCAACATATTTTTGAAAAAATCAAAAAGAGGGACAAAAATCAGTTAGCCCCGGCACGCGGAAAACGCGGCGGCACTCACTGAGTGCCGCGCCGGCACTCTCTGTTTGCCGCCCGGCATTCAGTGAGTGCCGCCCGGCATTCAGTGAGTGCCGCCGGCACCCATCGAGTGCCGCTGGCTGTAACAGACTGCTTTTCTCACATGTTCTAGAAGAAATCTTTGCACATGGGTCTCCACCCGAATTTACCCATTTATCCCTGGATTAATGGTCTATATAAACAAACTTTCCTCTTCATTTTGAGGGACTTGAACTTGAAAAATCAAGAGATACATACACCCAAGAATCATATAGATTTTTAGAGAGAAAGAGAAGAAGAATTTCTTGAAGAAGCTTGAAGAATTTGAAGAGCTTTGAACAAAATTTTTGGAAATCTTGGAAGGTCTTCACAAGAAGTTGAAGAATCCTTTGAGGTTTTTTAGAGGTAACCTCTCAATCACTTGATAGATTTTAGCTATTCAATCACAAGTTCACAGCTCTAGGAACTTTACACATTTTCAAAACCTCTCTTCTTACCTCATTTCATCACACACCACTTAGAACTTGTGATTGAATCTCATATTACTTCATTGATTTGGATCTAATTGATGCCTTGGGTTTAAAATAAAATCAATTTTGAAGGATTTGTGTTCTTGAGTTTCTCTAAGTAAACTTTGATTCTATTTCTCTTTGTCTTTATTTTCCTTTTGAGATCCATGAGATCTTTGATATCTCATTGGATCCTCTTGAGTTTGATTTCTTAATTTTCTATGATCTTATGATCTATATGGAGATTAGAATGAATTATAGTTTTAACTTGCATATAATAAGTGAGATTCAAGTCTTAATCCATGACTTGAACCTCTTCATTAAGAAATCTCATGGAATCCTTATTATATTCCAATGAGGTTCAAGATAATTTTAATTCTATTTAGACTCCGATGACCATCAAATGGTAGGAGAAAGTGTGTTAGTCCAAGTCTACTCCCATGGCTTAGACTAATCTTTCCCTTAGGTTTTGAGAAGTTTCTTTCATGCTTCGTCTAAAACCTACACATGAGCATGCCTCTAACTCCAATGACCATCAAATGGTAGGAGTGATAAGTTGAATTCAAGCTTGGGCATATAGGCTTGAATTCTTTACTTAAGGATTGTGTGAAGTTCATTTCAATACTTCATCAAGATCCATAAGTGTAAGGTGTCTTAAAACTCCAATGACCATCAAATGGTAGGAGTAGTGATTTGAATCCAAACTTTATCCATGGATTTAAGTTCATTATTCCTTGGAACTTGTGAAATCTATGCTATATTTCATTAAGATCTATGAGCATATACATGTCTTTTAGTCTTCAATGACCAAATGGTAGAAGAAGTAGTTTGGTTTGAGCCCCAACTTCATGTTTTTAATAATTGGGGTCAACCAACAAAGTTGAACTAGCAAAGAGAAAACAGTGAGTTTACAAACTGTTTTTGATCAAAGATTTTTAGTTCAAGATCTAACCGTTGGAATCGAATGAAACCAACGGGAAAATGTCAATAACACATCATTTTACCACTTTGATTTTTGTTTTAGAAAGATCTTGTGATTAGAAGTGTTGGATCATGGTTTTTGTGAGCTAATTACAATCTGTCCAGAGTTTTAAAATACTTTCAGAATAGTAAGTCTGTTTTGAAATTAATAAATCAGAACCTTAATTAAGTTTTTGGGGTCTCAAATAATTTTTTATAAGTACCTTAATGTGTTAGGAAGGTACCCTAAAAAGATCTAAGTGTTTCTCATTTGTTTACTATTTTTAGAAAATCATACAAGATCTCTGGACAGAGAGTTGCAAAATCCTGAGTGAGGTCTAGTATTTCCCATATTCTCGGAGATCTAACCGTTGAAACCTTGATTTTCTTTTTGGGTTAGAAACCAGACTCACAGAGGCATAACATATCCAAAAATCATTAAGATCCAACCGTTGAAAGTATTTTATTTCTATTTTTGAACGTCGGGTCTGCTCTCTGTAATTCATAAAAAACTGCTACTGTTTTGTCTAATCTTATTTATTTTAACTCAAATGGTCTCCTAATGTCTTGAGACCCAAACCATGTTTTGAATAATGATAATTTAGATTAAATCCAGAGGCTTAGTGATCCAAATTAGTGAATAAATTCATGTCCCATTCTTGTTCATATCCATGCATTCATTCATACATGTTAATATCCATAAGTAGGACTTATCTCTTGTCTAAGATGTATTTAAATTGAACATGATTTAGGATTTACCTATTTATGATATTATATCTTGTCTAAGGCATGTGTATTAACCTTTGTTTTGTAGCGCATTTGAGGTACAATTCCTCAACTCTTCTCTAGTTTAATTTCATTCTTTGATTTCTATTGATTTTCGACTCCATGTGCGACACCATAGCCTAGGTTTTGCCTTATGTGTATATCTGTGTTAGAGACCTTTCTTAGGTTTATTTTGTTCTTGCATGCATTGCACGTTTAATATTCGCGGCCGGATCCCGGGTATGTTTTCTAGTTCTCTATTGCATATCATGTTGTTTGCTACTTGTATTACGTGGCTTATGAATGATATTTTGTCGTTAGCAATTTTACACTATTTCCAACATGCTTGTGTGATGTATATGTATATATGTATTAATTGAGGGCATGCTTAGATTAATAATTTGATTAAAACGGATGTTGAGTAGAGGCCTATCGTGAGATAGGATGAAAGGGGGTGTTTTAGTCCGCCGGGCTCCTTCCCCTTTCATTCCATAATCCCCGGACCCAGTTTATCTTTGGTTTCGCAAAAGATCAGTTTCCTTTAAAATGGTTTCTTAATTTTCCCTTTTAAAAATTAAGTGGCGACTCTTTGAATTTGAAAAATGTTTTAAAAGTGGGTAAAATTTGAAAGAAAAACCTGCGATATCCACAATCTGGCGACTCTGCTGGGGATCGAACCCAGAATCTCTGGTTTCGCAGACCAGAATTTCTGATTTTGGGTTCACTCGAGGATTAGACTTGAAAGCATCCTTTTAATCAAATTAATTAATTTTTGTGTGCCCGTTGCATTGCACTTGCATGTCTCGCCAGTCGATTGCACGGAACTATGACCTTGGAGGCTCGGGGCAACCCGGTCGGTCAAGCCATCATGGGGCCGTGTGATCACCCTTGATCTCGTACCATGTGTTGGTATATGAAGCATCCTATCGGGTGTGTGTCAAGGGTCCCTTATTTGACCAAAACCCGGCCTTTGCATGATAGCTTCTATAGAACCTTTCAAAGTTAAGGAATCAATTCTTGATTAGGAATTATGTGCTAGGAAGTTTTGTATGCCCGTAAGGGATTATTTGAGATGATGACGACGCTTGCTTGATGGGATATATGTAAATTCTTAATCACTTTTGAGCAATTCTTTCTTATGTCCCACGACATTTGGGAACATGCTAGATCTTGATTATGTGATTACATATCTTACATCTTGCTAAGCTAAGCATCATTGACCTTGTATGCATCCAAATTCATGAAGAGTATGACGATGGTCCGATCATGTGATCCTCCCACCCAAAAGATTTTAAATACGTTTTGAAAGCAAATAGATTTTTGGTATCTTTAATCCAAGGTATTCAATCACTTTTTCAAAATTGTTGAAATTTACTTTCGGATTTAGAATTTCAAATCAAACCGTATTTTGGAACCCAAATTCTTGAAAGAATTGAAAAGTATTACCAACTAAAGGAATGCTCTTTCAAAGATAAAATTTGGACCTAATCATCTTTTTTGTTAAAAAATATAATCCAAAAATCTTTGAGATTAAAGAAATCATTTTCAAATAAATTCCAAAAGCAAAATTTCAACCCAATCATCTTTTGTTTAGAAATGTTGTTGTTTTCAAAAGCTTCTTAAGGAAATTTTGAAAAGACCCCATCATCTAGGGGAAATACTTGGATTTCCAAAATTCTAAATTTGAAAACTTTGAAGGGGTAAAAAGGATCACAAAAAAAAAAAAAAGGAGAAATTAGCACACTCAACATGGATGAGGATTTTATGTGCTTATGTGCTTATGTGTTAGGATTAGAATTTTCTTTTATTTTGCATATAGAATAGGCACACACACACACATGCATTTGCATCCGTGTGGCATATGAATCATTCATGAAAGCATATAAATCAATAATAAAAATGAAAGAAATAATGGTAAGAAAGAAAAAAGTTGTTAAAATAATTAAATATGGTTGTAGGTAAAAAGATAGAATCAACTACGAGCATAGCCTGGTACAGAGATTCTACTGCAAGATTAGTGAGAAAAGAGATGGCACAAGAGGCAAATGCGAGGGAAATGGCAGAGTTGAGAACAATAGTGGAACAGCAAGCGGGTCAAATGACTAGAATGATGACCATGATAGAAGCACTAGCACGACAGCAGCCAGGCAATGATCCTCCCCACAGGGATGAAGATTGGTTTGATGAGACAGAAGGGATTGAAGCGAGGGAGAAACTAGAAAAGGAAAGGGCTGAGAAAGACAAGCTGATGACTGAGAAAATGGAGAAGTTGGAAAGGGTGGTCCGAAAAGCCCAAGGAGTTGACACCTATTTGTTGGAGTTAGAAGGATTGTATGAAGGGGTTTGTGAGGTATTGCCCGCAGGATTTAAGATGCCTGTATTTGATAAGTTTGATGGAACGGGGAACCCGCGCAGCCACATCAGAATGTGTATAGGGGCATTTCAGCCTAGCGGTCTAAGCACTGGCATGATGGCAGTCTTGTTTCAACAGACTTTAACTGGGGCTGCTTTGTCTTGGTATCTCACTCTGGAACCAGGGAAGACTAGGAATTGGGAAGAAGTGGTAAAAGCGTTTGTGGCCCAATACGAATACAACCAAGACCTGGATGTTACTATCAGGGATTTGGAGACTACCAGACAGGGAAACAAAGAATCTTTTGCTGAATTTCTAAGCCGGTGGAGGGGAAAAGCTGCCAAGATGATACAAAGGCCGACTGAAAAGGAGCAAATCCGAATGCTGATGAAGAACCTCCAACCCGTCTATCAGGAGAAGATGAGATTCCAATCCCTCAATACCTTCACCGAGGTGTTCGATGTAGGAACCAGAATCGAAGATGCGATACAGGAAGGGGTCATAAAAAAAAGAGGAGCCAGTAAACAGGTACAGACGGCCGAACTATGGAACAGGAGGAGGACATTCGGGGGGTCATTCTGGGTCTACGGATGTGAACGCACTAAGCGAACCTGAGAAAAAGTTTGATATAACCAGAAATTACCCAAAGAGGGGAGGGGATAAGCCTTTAAGAAGGTTTTCAGAGTTGGGAGTATCCTTGTCCACGGCTCTCGATAGGCTGGTGGCAAAAGGACATCTCCGCCTACTAGAGCCGCGACCCAGACCAAATCCACTACCTCCGAGTTTTAAATCTGATTTATATTGCAAGTTCCATCAGGAGCAAGGGCACTCAACTGACCGGTGTTTAAGACTGAAGCATGGGATTCAAGATTTGATTGACAAGAAAATAATATCTGAACCACCCACCAACCCGCCAAATGTTACCAGGAATCCGCTACCAGAACATCATGCCGTACCACCACCCAGAATTTACTACTTGGGAAATGGGGAGAACTCTTTTGATCCATCAGCATTGATTACTAAGCTGGGAAGTCCGAAAAAAGCCTATCAAATGTTGGAGGATTCACAGATCTGCACTCTAAAAGGGCTGGTAGATGAAGGCAAAGGGAAAGAAACAGAAGAGACTGGTGACGCAAATTGGTGGGCACCTGAAGCTGATAATTTACTTTGGTACAAAGAGGACGATATTCAGAATAACAATAAAGTTAAGGAGGACATTTTGTATGAGAGTGAAGAGGAAGGTGTGGAAGCAACTGAGGCATGGGATGGACTTTGGGTTAAAGAAGGAATCAGTCACCTCACACGATCTGGGAGACATTTTAAACCACATGAACTTGAGGAGGGTCACCCGGAACAGGAAATGAGTAAAGGAAAGGGAAAACTGAACGAGGAAGAAGAGGAGGACAGAGTCTTAAGACAAATGAAGAAGACACAAGCAAATATCACTATTTGGGGGTTGTTGATCGCTTCCAAGCGCCATAGGCAAGCAGTACTTGATGCTCTCAATCAGTCAGATGTCTCCATCAATGTTACTCCGGAAGATCTCGTCGGCATGATCGGTAGAAGTCCAAGTCTTGCCATATCGTTTTCTGAAGCTGACTTACCTCCTGGGGGACCTGTTTTCAATAAGCCGTTGCACATCACCGTTGAGTGTCTAGGAAATTCTCTACCTGCTTGCCTTGTCGACAACGGGTCTGCATTAAATGTATGCCCTTTTCGAACAGCTAAAAGGATGGGGCTCGATGAATCTACATTTATACCATCGGAACAAAAGGTGAGGGCTTATGATAATACTCTACGGGCGGTGATGGGGATCATCTTTCTGAATCTCTCTGTCGGGACTGGTGAAAGGGAAACAGAATTCCAAATCATTGACATTCCTGCATCATTTAACCTGCTTTTGGGAAGGCCGTGGCTTGATAGTTTGGGTGCCATTCCATCAACCCTCCATCAGAAAGTTAAATACATTTGGAAAGACGGGGTATGCGATCTTCTGGGAGATAGCTGGATAAATGTGTCTGGAGCCTCATCAAGTGCTCCAATTTTAGAAGTACAGATGCAAGAAGGTGAAGCAAGTTTGGGTGGGTTTGAGTTCATTAATGTCATAGAAGAGGGGAAGCCGAAGGAGTTCTTACCACTGTATTTTGATCAATACGCCAGTCCACTAGTGGCTGGGATCATGAGAAAAATGGGGTTCTTCCCAGGGATGGGTTTAGGCAAGAAGCACCAAGGATTATCAGAATTCCCGAATATCATTACACAAACCCACACCCATGGGCTAGGATACTCACCAACCAAGGAGGAGTTGAAGAAGAAGAAGAAAGCAACTGATGCACCGATGGAACCATACCTGAAAACTCTTAATGGGTACTTTGTCAAGAAGGGGGAAGATTTTCCGTTTTGTGGTTTTCCAGAGCCATGGTTGGATGAAGCAGAAAAGTGTATGAAGCCGGGATTCGAGATCTTCTTTGCGCATGACTACTCTGATTACGAGGACCCTTATCTTCAACAGCCTGCAAAAACTGCCGTTATTCAAGACTGGGTGTGTACTTTGGACGGCTCGGCAATGAAGAACCTGCTAGAAGAAAGGAGTGGAGGAAATGAAAAGGGGAATTCTGCAGAGATTAAGAATGAAGGTGAGAAAAGCCAGGAGGAAAAGGACAGCAAGGGGAATAAGGAAAAAGAGAAACCAGAGAACAAAGAGAAACCAGAAGAAGTGGAAATGGAGGAGATAACTCAGGAAGAGGAACGGGAAGATCATTTCATCGCTGATATAGGAGGGGAAAGCAAGAAAGAATGGGTCTTTGAGTCTAGTGATAAGTACCCCCCTCACCCAGAGTCTGTAATGGCCCAAATGAGGCGTCTTTCCATTTCTATGTCTGTTGTAATTGCTCCCAAAAAAGTTAATGAGAATGTGACTAATTCTGCTTACTTGACTGTGCATAATAATAACTGTGATGCATATAATGAAAATGATGAAATACCTCATGAATTGCAAAAATTAATTGAAAAAGAAATGAACCTGCATGCAAAATCATGGAAAGCACTTTAACCATTAATCTGGGAAATGAAGGTAATCCACAAAATGTTTCTATTGGCTCCACACTTAACAATGAGGAAAGCGAAGAATTAATCAATCTATTAAAAGAATTCAAAGATGTCTTTGCATGGTCTTATGATGATATGCCAGGAATTGATCCAGAAATTGTCCAGCACCATATTCCCCTTTTCCCGAATTCAAAACCCGTGAAACAAAAATTAAGGCGAATGAGGCCTGAATGGGCGCTTAAAGTGAAAGAGGAGGTTGAAAAGCAATTGAGAGCTGGATTCTTGATTGTCACCGAGTATCCTGATTGGGTCGCCAATATTGTACCGGTTCCTAAAAAGGATGGTCGTGTTAGGGTTTGCGTAGATTTCCGAGATTTGAACAAAGCTAGCCCTAAGGACGATTTCCCTTTACCCCACATCGATGTATTAGTAGATAATACTGCAGGGCATGAACTTCTGTCTTTCATGGATGGATTTTCGGGGTACAACCAGATCTTTATGTCACCAGAGGATAGAGAGAAAACAACTTTCATCACACCTTGGGGGACCTATTGTTATAGAGTCATGCCATTTGGACTTAAGAATGCAGGTGCAACCTACCAGAGAGCTGCCACCACGTTATTACATGATATGATTCATAAAGAGGTGGAAGTATATGTGGATGACATGATAGTAAAATCTAAGGAAAGAGGAGGGCATTTGGAAGCATTAAGAAAATTTTTTGAAAGGCTAAGAAAGTTTGGGATGAGGCTAAATCCGCAAAAATGCACCTTTGGGGTCACCACTGGAAAATTACTGGGATTTCTAATCACCCAGAGAGGAATTGAGGTAGATCCTACCAAGATTCAAGCCATAACCGAAATGTCACCACCAAAGAACAAAAAGGAGTTGAGAGGGTTCCTAGGAAGAATACAGTTTATCAGCCGCTTCATATCCAAACTCACCATGACCTGTGACCCATTGTTCAAATTGTTGAGAAAAGGGGAGAAATTCGAATGGGATAGCCAATGCCAAAAAGCCTTTGAAAAGATCAAAACCTACCTTCAAAACCCGCCTGTTCTATCACCCCCTAAGCCTGGGAAACCTTTATTGCTATACCTATCCGTAACTGAGAACTCCATGGGGTGCATGCTGGCCCAGGAAGAGGAAGAGGGGCGTGTGGAAAAAGCCATATACTACCTGAGTAAGAGGATGACCGGATATGAATTGAACTATTCACCATTAGAGAAAGCTTGTTGGGCCCTGGTGTGGTGTACTCGTCGCCTTAGGCATTACATGTTAGCCTTTCCTATCACCCTGATATCCCGAATGGACCCACTCAAATACCTTTTTGAAAAACCTGCCCTAACCAGTAGGATATCCCGTTGGACCATGATGCTGGCTGAATTCGACATTAGATATGTCACTTCTAAATCTGTCAAGGGGAGAGCCGTCGCCGAGTATTTAGCTGATCTCGCCATAGAGTCCGAAGAGAAGGGGGAATTCAAGTTCCCAGATGAAGAAGTAATGGAAGTAAAAGAGAGCCTTTGGAAAATGTACTTCGATGGAGCAGCTAATCAAATAGGGTACGGGGTAGGAATTATCCTCATATCACCTAGCGGAGCCCCCACTCCATTGGCCGTTAAGCTTAAGTATAATTCAACTAATAACACAGCAGAGTATGAAGCCTGTATAATTGGGATAGAAGCAGCCTTGGCTTTGGGAGTGGAAAAGATTGATGTTTTCGGGGACTCTAATCTGATAATATCGCAAGTGAGGGGTGACTGGAGAATTAAGCATGAAAAGTTGAGACCTTACCATGAATACCTAGAGAGTCTGAAGATGCAATTCAAAAGAATTTCGTTCTATTACCTTCCCCGTGAGGAGAACCAATTGGCAGATTCCTTAGCAACCTTAGCCTCAATGATCCACATTCCTGTGGGAGTCTCCATGATTCCTTTATCTATAGAAGTAAGAACCCGACCTTCGTATGAAACAATCGCCGCCATTGAAGAAGAGAGAGAGGATGAGATACCATGGTATATAGATGTTTGGAACTTTGTTGAAAAAAGAGAATATCCCGGAGGAGCTTCAGAGAAAGATAAGAAAGCAATTCGTAGATTTTCAGCCCAATTTGTAATCTGTGCGGGAAAGTTGTGGAAGAAGTCCTACACCGGTTATAATTTAGAATGTCTATATGGAAGGGAAGCAAGGAAAATGATGGAAGAGGTACATGAAGGAGTCTGTGGACCCCACATGAGCGGACACATGTTGGCCAAAAAGATAATTCGGCAGGGATACTATTGGACGACCTTAGATAAGGATTGCTGTGAGTATGTTAGGAGATGCCATAAATGTCAGATTCATGCAAATTTGATGCATACCCCGCCTTCCCAACTCTATAGCATGACCACCCCTTGGCCGTTCTCTGTGTGGGGTATTGATATCATCGGGGAAGTAATTCCGAAAGCTTCAAATGGGCACCGGTACATAATTGTGGCGATAGACTATTTTACCAAATGGGTAGAAGCAGCATCATACGCAACTTTGAAGGCAAAAGATGTGGTGAATTTTATCCAGAAAAATATAATCTGCAGATACGGGGTACCAAATGAGCTTATTTCTGACTATGGGAGTCATTTTCAGGGAGAGGTTATCCCATTTTTAGAGAAGTATAGGATCACCCACCACCAGTCCTCACCATACAGACCACAAACAAATGGAGCAGTAGAGGCAGCAAACAAAAATGTAAAAGCCATTCTGGGGAAAATGACGGATACATATAGAGATTGGCACGAAAAACTACCTTTCGCTTTGTGGGGATATCGAACTTCCGTGAGAACCTCAACCGGGGCTACGCCATACTCATTGGTCTATGGGATGGAGGCTGTTCTACCAGTGGAAGTTGAAATACCATCTCTAAGGGTTTTGGCAGAATGCGAAGTAAGTGAATTAGAATGGTTGCGGGGAAGATATGAGGAATTGATGTTATTTGATGAAAAGAGGTTGGCCGCTATAAACCATACTCGGGGATATCAGAAAAGGATAGCTCGTGCTTTCAACAAAAAGGTTCGCCCAAGGAAGCTTGCTGAGGGTGACCTGGTCCTCAAAGAACTTAAAGCGCCTGTTTATGACCCACGAGGAAAATTCAAACCCAACTGGGTCGGACCATATATCATCAAGACACTCCTCTCCGGGGGAGCTGCCTATCTCATGGACCTAGATGGAGTTGAGTTTAAACAACCAATCAACCTCGATCGCCTCAAAAAATACTTTGCTTGAAACCTTGCCTTTCAAAACTTCCAGAATTGATGAACTACGCTTGACCTGATTCCCGATAGGGGATACGTAGGCAACCTGCTCGGTTCGGTCACAAAATAAAAGATGTATGTGTGTTCTTTCTAGCCTTAGCCGAACTACTGCGGACCTGATACCCGTTCGGGGATAAGTAGGCAGGCCCCCAAGGCCCTCGGTCCAAAGCCCAAGAGTCCCAAGTTTTCACCATACCAAACTAGGGGCAAACTTACGTTTGCCCAAGAACCACATCTAAATCCTAAAACCAGGGGCAAACTTCGTTTGCTAGAACCAATGAACCCAGACAAAGCTTAAACCCATTTCTGGCTATCATAATGAGCATCAGGTAAAGACAAGCAAGAATTCATTATATAGAGAGATTAAAACTAAGCAAGAATCGTGAAAGAGTAATAAAAGCTGAAGGAAACGTTGAAGGGAAAACTGATCATAGCACAGAGAAATTAAAGAAGTGCTAACTTTGATTTTTCATGATAAGGTCATTTTCAAAATACAAATAAAAAGGAGAAGGAAAAGAAAATGCATCACAGAAAATAAACATGGCAAAGCTAAGCAGAATTTGTCAAAATTTTTTGCTTCGTCCTTTTTTTTTCACTTTGTCTGTCTGGAAGCTACTCCCTGACCAGAGCCTGAATCTCGAGCAAATACTCTGCGGTCGGAACAACTGGAGCTGGAATCCTCCGGAAGGGAGCTGATACCCTATCATGCCAAGCCTCCGCAAATATCCTCGCAGTCGAAGGACGTAGAGCAGAACTCCTCGAAAAGTCAGCAGTAATAATATCGGGGACATCCTGGAGCAAGCCGAACTGACGGGCTACCCGGCTGGGAATGTAAAAGGTGGTGACTCGCAGGCCAGTCAACCAAATCCCGGGGCGCTCAGGAAGTCGTACCGCGACGGAACAATAAGACCATCGGGGGCATATCCAGCAGACATCCTCATAACTCAAGCCTTGAAACCAAGCAAGCCAGCTAGAAACTGTGCGGGAGGGGTAATGGACACCCATGCGATCATAAGGGAGCAGCCTCCCGAGGGGAAGGTGAGCAAAGAAGCCCAAACGCTCGAAGAGCCAAATCTGTAGGACGTGGGGTGACCCCGAGAGCAGCATCGATCCGGCAGTATGTGCATGATCCAGGCCTAGCAAAGTCTCCCCCAGAATGAGCATAACAGCGCTCCGCATCTCTCGGAGGCCGCATACGACTGGAATCAGAATGTCAGTAGAAGACTGAAATAAAAAGTGGGAAAGCATCGCCAAAGAAAGGGCATTCCGCCTAATAACCTGATACCCCCCGTCATCAGGATCACCGATGGGTGCATAAGTGGAGGAGAGGCGATCAAAATCAATGTGACGATCACGAACAAAGGAGCTGGCAGCACCCCGAGAGATACCGAGAAGGGCCGATAAATCCTGAATATATCCTGCCTGAATCTGTGGAATAATCAAATCAGCATACGGATCAGTGTGAAGGATAGAGCTAAACTCCTCAAAGAGAGGACAGACCTCCTCGTGACCAAACCGAAAGACGTGAAGGGAAGGGTCCCAACATATGATAGCTGCTCTAAGAAAGTCCTCATCCAGAGCTATGTGGCGAAATGCGAATAGATCAGTCAGTCTGTGAGACTCAAAATTGAGTCGATCGATACTAGAGAGGGAATCCATCCATGGATATAGAGTATCAGAACTGATGAGGGCCATGAGGGAAGGTGAAGAATATGGAAGGAAAAGTTTGAGTGCAAGGAAGGCAAAATGGCTCTAGAAATCCCGAATGAACATAGGAATGGGCAAAATGGCAGCATTATATAGAAAAGGGGCCTGACCGGCACTCGATGAAAAAGCGGCGGCACTCACTGAGTGCCGGCCGGCAATTACCGAATGCCGCACGGCATTCACTGAGTGCCGCCCAGCCTCACCGAGTGCCGGCCCAGGTTTAAAAGGCATGTGGGTCATTTTGTAACTTTAATCAGCCCAAAACCTGCACAGAATTTGAATAAAAATGGTGCCAATCATCATTTTAAGCACCATTGTTTGCACCATTCATCAAAATAAAGCCAAGAGAAGATATTCATGATCTAGATAAGCAAAGGGAATAAGATTACCAAGACTAAGACGGGGAAGCAATCAAGCATGAATATAAACAAATTCAAAATGGGCACGCAGGCCACCATGCATGAGTATTGCTAATTCACCTAAATAATTTAAAGAGAAAAATTCAAAGTTCTCGTCCTCGCAGGGACGTTCTGAGATAAGAAGCATGAGATAAGCTACCCTCGTCGGCGACGAGGATTCCTTCTGGGCGTTTGCTGAGCTGTCTGACCTCTCCCAGCCCCGCCATCGCCTCCATCTCCGCCGTCACCTCCATCTCCCCCATCTCCATCGCCGCCTTGGTAGCCGCCGCCTTGGCCACTACCGCCAGCACCTCCCTGATAGCCGCCGCCTTGGCTCAATTGGAACTCTTGGATTTGTCTCCTAAGAGCCGCCATCTCAGCCTCCTGAAAAGAGAGAACAAGTGAAATAAGTAAAAAAAAAAGGGGGGGGAGAGAAAAAGAAGAAAAAGGATAGAAAAAGGATAAAAAGGGAGTGTAATACCATAGCTCTAGCCTGAAGATCGGCGTTGGTCCTCGCTCCATCAGCCTAAGAAAAGAGGAAAAGGAGAGAGAATTAGAATGCAGTTATTAGAATGAAAGTGATCATCTGAATTCATTCTTATGAATAAATAAATAAATAAAAAAACCTTTTGAATTTTGTAATAATGGTGATTGTTTGGATTTTTGCAAAATAAATAATTTGCTTCAAGCAAAGGAGGAATTTACCCTCCATTCACGTCCGTGGACCCAGTGCTGGACGGTGTGCGCATAGGACAGACCCTCTTCAGCATAATCTCGAGGGACTGTATCATATTGCAGAGGGATAGTGGGAACATTCTGGGTGTAAGGGGTCAACTGATACATGGTCTCTTGACCCATGTCGACCATAGGAACGCTCCAATTCCACTGTGGAAGGGCTGGGGGTTCGGCGACCCCAGGAACGGGCTGCAAATAAGAGTTTTGACTTAAAAGATTGAAAAGGAATGGAAAGCGGAAATAAGAAGAAATATATATGTGAATAAAAGTGTGGTTACCCGGACAACATCCATAAGAGGAAAATTGTGCATAAGAGAATTCAGTCTAAAAGCCGCATAACCATCTGGGCCGTCTAGAAGATTTGCAATGTTCTCCCCGTCTAAGGCAGCCACCAGGTCACCATGATCCAGGGTTTCCGTGCTCCTCATAGTAGCTGGAGGAGCCCACGGCACATAAAAATCTGGGGCAGCAATAGACTGCCTAGTCACCCTTTCACCAAGGTACCACTCCCGGCACGCTTCGCCCACCATTAGAATCCTCAACCGCGAATAGGCCACTGCCGCTTGAATTGCTTCACCTGCCTCTGGGAGGGCCGCCGCCCACGGGTTCCATGTCACATGGATCTCACGCAAATTAATGAGGAGGTTCCTGTAACCAACAAAATCATGAGCCCCGACTTTTCGGCCCGTTGCCTCTTTCCTCCACTTCAAGCCCTGAGGCATAATAGCGGCCTCATTATCCCGGGTACTGGGAGCTCTCATCCGAAGGTATTCATGCGACCATATCTGCAAGGCAAAATAAAAAAGCAAATTCAGTTTTCAAAATTAGAAGAAATGAATGCAATAAAAGGAATAAGGATGAAATGAATGAATAAGTGAATGATAGAGTTGAAGCTTTACCTCCCAAGCTCTCCAGTACCCGCCCGTAGAGGGGGAATTTCCCCTAGAAACCTCACTCATATGATTGTAGAGGGTGGCCAACCCCGCTCCTCCCCAGTTGTATTGAGAAATGCGACCGATGTCTGTGAGAGAAGCCAAATACCCAAGATTGATTGTGTCACCCTTTGTGCTCATCAGTGAGCAACCCAATACATACATGATAAAGGCCCTGGCCATTTGATCGTCAGTGAAAGCTTGACCCCTGAAGGTATCTAGGAACCACTTCGCAGGAACTATGAAATCCCCTGGATGAGCCCCGAGCAAGTCAATAATTTCTTCATGACGGTTCTGAAGATCGTCATAGCGAGCTATGGGGAGGCCACCAAATGGGACGCCAGTGATCATGGCAAAGTCTAGGGGAGTCATCGTCATCTCCCCAAAAGGCATATGAAATGTGTTTGTCGTGTCCCACCACCTTTCCGCCAAGGCTTGAATATGGGTCCGGTCATTTGTACTCTTCTCCAGGAGTAAGGCAAAAAGCCCAAATCCAGCATTATTGACCATGGTTCTTACATCATCAGGGAGCTCCACGTACCACCTTCGGCCGTGGGCCATACTCCCATGTCCTTTGAGGACGAATTCTGGAGTCTGCAAAACAAAGAAGAAGAAAATAAAATAAGAAAGGGAGGGAATAATTATCACGCCCCGACGTAGCATAAATAAGGAAAGCGTTTAATTTCCTTTATGGACCCGTAGGTCGCGACAGTTTGAAGGATCGATTCCGTCCCAAACGTCAAACAACAAAGCATAATAATCAGAGTAAAGCAATCAAGGCTTACAAAAACTTTCTAACTTATTACATCTTATGAACCGAGGTCAACTAAGGCACAGACCGCCTTGAAAATAAAATAAAATAATAACTTAGAGTCTGATACAGTCATCCTTATAAAACGAAATAGTTCATAACTTAAAACAGATAAACTTAAAACATATAATAAACAGTTTCTCATCCGAGGGCAGCCATTCTCAATTAGCGTAGTCGTATGATTCCTCCTGGTTATAACCTGAAAAGCCTGAACACGAATGTCCAGGACACATCAACGTCGTCAGCTTCAAGAAGCTGGTGAGTATTAAAAACATGACTTTGAATGTAAAACATACCAACTTACCTTTTTCCAATTCCCATTTAAATTCACAAGTTTATAATTGAAGTAAGGAGCTCATTTAGAAAACATTCACAACATTATTTAAAGAGGGTAAATTTACACAGATGAGACCGTGTATGAGAAACAATGCACCACACTCATCTTGCCGACTCTTTTCTCTCGACAGCCACAACAACCCACTATCCTACTCCTGGTATCTTTGAAATACTACGATAGCCACACTTTAGCAACGGGGCGCCAGGGAGTGTCCAGTTTGCCTCACACTTTGGTCCGGGGTACCAGGGAGTGTCCAATGCCTCACACTTTGAATACCCTAACCGCCATGCAAATACCGGGGCAACCCCTCACACAGTATCCAGACTTGAGTTATCAGGGAGTGTCCGTAGGCCACACTTTAGCACTACCATGGGTGCCAGGGAATGTCCGAGTTCGGCTTCACACACTTTAACGCTTCCATGGGCGTCAGGGAGTCCTTATTTGCCACCGTCGCATTTCAAAGATACCCTCCTCCACAATCACAACCACAACCACAACCACAATCACAACCACGACCACAACCACAAACTCATACTCAACCATAACCACGACCACAAACACAAACTCATACTCTTTCCACACTACCATTTCCCTTTTCCACACAGACTGACACCCATATGCATGTACCACTGACCCACATGAATGGTATGCACTTAAATGAAAACAAAAATGCTGAATTAAAGGAACAACACGCGTACGGGGATCAATGAGTCATACTACAATGTTTTAATCATTCAAACATAACTAGAAAGAGTTCTGATTAACTAAATATCCCAAACAGAACCTCAACAGTATATAAATTTCATCCAAACAGTCCCTTAACAGAAAACAGACAAAAACAGAAACTGCAATACCTCGCGCGCGCGGGCCGCTCGCGCGAAGGGTCGCTCGCGCGAGCCGCTCGCGCGATAAGCCCATTTTTCTTTTATTAATAAACTTTTCTGTCTGCCTGAGGAAAGCAAGGTCGCGCGCGCGGATCGCTCGCGCGATGGGATTCTCGCGCGACCCTCGCTCGCGCGACTAGCCTAATTTCCAATATATATATATAAACTCTTCTGTCTGCCTGGAGACGCATACCTCGCGCGCGCGGGCCGCTCGCGCGAGGGGTCGCTCGCGCGGGCCGCTCGCGCGATTCTCGCGCGCGCGATCGTGGCGCGAGATGAAGCTGAGGCTTCGTCTTCTTCCCCCAGACTTCTCTGTTTCAGCAAAACAGGGGTCTTTTTGACCCATTTCAATTCTGTGATCAACCAAGCCTTATCTTATATGATTTTCTTTGTTTTTAAATGAGGATTAAGATTCCAAGGTTAATTTTACAAGAATCAAATCATATCTCTTGAATTTTATGAAAAACTAAAACATGTCAAAAACTAATTCTTAATATACTTTCTCCTATGAACGAATTAAGCTCTAATTTTACAACCATATACTCTACACATTATAACCTATCATATTTCATTCACAAAACTAATTTTGGTTAAGTTTTGGAAATCCATGTTTTCAAGCTTTGAAGTTCATACCAAAATTCATCAATGGTGATTTTCAATATACATATACAATCAGTACTAAAGCATGAAATTACATTGGTAGTGAGTTTAGAATACTCACTGAGATTAGAGATGGAAGTGATTGTTTGAGAAAGAAACCCAATAAAGAAATTCCAAATGCAAGCTTGTAAGCTATGGAGGATTGAAGCTCTTCTCTCTATATTGGTCTGAATTTTCCCTTCTATGAACTATCTCTAAAAACTCTCTGTGCTTGATCAATCATGTGGTTGAGAAGTGTGTAATGTGATGTATAAATAGAATAGCAAGTTGGAGAACTTGGACTCCAAGTTCTTTGATGTACACTCAACAATTGATTTGTTTTATCAAATTAACTAATTACCCAGAATATACACACCTACGAAATACATACACAATCTGAAGAAGTAATAGGATGAAGTCTCAATTTGATTAGGGGTCATATAGGTATGTAGGGGGCAAATTAAGGTGTTTGGGAAAAGCTATTTTAAGACACAAATCACACACACCATTTGGACCAAAACCAAACA
Source organism: Hydrangea macrophylla (assembly GCA_033977485.1). Taxonomy (NCBI): domain Eukaryota; kingdom Viridiplantae; phylum Streptophyta; class Magnoliopsida; order Cornales; family Hydrangeaceae; genus Hydrangea; species Hydrangea macrophylla. The sequence continues at coordinate 42,301,457 of CM066990.1, forward strand.
AGGCATATCCAATGATTACTTGCCATAAATGGCAAATAAAGCAAATGTCCATATCGGTCACTTCCAAAATCTGTGTAAGTTTAGCACAGTGCGGACAGTTTTGGACATAAACTGGTACTTTCGGGGCGCGGTGGTCACCACAAAAATACAGAAAATTCATTTTAACGTAAAAATTGATTTTCCGGTTTCATAAAAATACAGCTTGAATTAAGAAAGCATTTCCACCGTTTTGAAATACAGATTTGAAATCTAACACAGGTGTTGTTCAATTTTATAAAATTACAGTTTGACCCCAAAAGAATTCATAGCTCACAATAAATCAAGGAATAAAATTTAGAACATGGGAAATGAAATTAAATGAAGCAGTCAATACCAAATGAAATTAAATATGGCAATGCAATTTCCAATTAAATATGAAAATGAAATTTAGAATTAAATGGAAATGCAGGTTATTACACCCTTCCTCCCTTAAACAGGATTTCGTCCCCGAAATCAAGACTAACTAGTCCTGAAACAACTCTGGGTACTTTTTCCTCATATCAGCTTCAACTTCCCACGAGGCTTCGTTTTCGTCATGGTGATTCCACTGAACCTTCACCAACGGAATGTCTTTATTCCTCAGCTTCTTGATACTCTGATCCAAAATCTTCACGGGCCTTTCCTTGTAAGAAACGTTATGACTTGTCTCAATATCGTCATAACTAACCACATGTGAGGGGTCTCGTATGTACTTCCTTAACATACTCACGTGAAACACGTTGTGAACCCCAGACATCTTCGGTGGTAGCGCCAGTCGATAAGCTACTTTCCCGACATGTTCCAAAATCTCAAACGGTCCGATGAAACGCGGAGCTAACTTTCCTCTCTTGAGACCAAAACGTACCACTCCTCGGGTTGGTGAAACCTTAAGGAGTACGTGATCTCCAACACTAAACTCCAAATCCTTCCGGCGTCGATCAGCATAACTCTTATATCGGCTTTGAGCGGTTCTCATCCTCTCCTTGACCAAAGTAATCTTCTCATTGGTTTCTCTTACCAAATCTGGTCCCAGCAACTCTGTATCCCCAACTTTAGCCCAACACAAAGGGGAACGACATGGTCGTCCGTACAGTGCTTCGAACGGAGCCATACCGATACTCGTGTGATAACTGTTGTTATAGGCGAATTCAACCAATGGCAAGTGTGTCTCCCAAGATTCTTCGAAATCGATCACACAAGCCCTGAGCATATCTTCCATGATCTGATTAACACGCTCAGTCTGCCCATCTGTCTGAGGGTGAAAAGCAGTACTCATCTTGAGCGAAGTTCCCATAGCTTCTTGCAGACTTTCCCAAAATCCAGAGGTAAAACGTGCGTCACGGTCTAACACAATCGACACAGGTGCACCGTGAAGTCGCACAACTTGTTGTATATACATCCGGCTCATCTTCTCTACCGGGTATGTCATACTATAAGCGATAAAATGAGCTGATTTCGTCAGTCGATCCACAATTACCCAAATAGCGTCATGATTCTGCTGCGACCGGGGTAATCCTACTACAAAATCCATCGAAATGTGCTCCCACTTCCAACCAGGAATAGGTAGCGGTTGCAACAATCCTGACGGTCTCTGATGTTCAGCTTTGACTTGCTGACACGTCAAACACTTGGATACAAATTCGGCCACGTCTTTCTTCATACCTTCCCACCAAAAATTTCTCTTCAGATCTTTGTACATCTTCGTTCCTCCCGGGTGAACTGTATATCTTGACTTATGTGCTTCTTCCAAGATATCCTTCCTTAACTCTTCAATACCTGGCACACATAATCCATTCCTGCACCGATATCCTCCATCGACTCCCACTTTCCATTCTGCCGGGTCTTTTTCTGACATCTTAACAAACCATGTCTGAAACTTCTCATCTTCTTTCTGAGCTCCAATAATGCGGTCGATAAGAACAGGCTGTAGGATAAGACATCCGAACAATTGTCCTTCTCCTTCTTCAGCACTCTGTATATCGAACTCCGCCAAGGTCTCCAATGCTCGCCACTTTCTAACCATTAAGGAGGCGATCGTCTCACGAGTCTGTCGACTCAACGCATCGGCAACCACATTGGCTTTACCCGGGTGGTATTCTAATGTGAAGTCGTAATCTTTGATCAACTCCATCCATCTGCGTTGCCTCATGTTCAACTCTTTCTGCGTGAACAAATACTTGAGGCTCTTGTGATCGGAGAACAAATCAAACTTCTCACCGTAGAGATAGTGTCTCCAAATCTTGAGTGCAAAAACCACTGCCGCCAATTCCAAATCATGAATGGGATAGTTCAACTCATTCGGCTTCAGCTGTCTAGATCCATAGGCTATGACTCTGCCATCTTGCATAAGTACACACCCCAGTCCTTGATATGAGGCGTCACTAAAGATAGTGAACTTCTCATCAGGTTTGGGTATTGCTAGTACTGGCGCGGTAGTGAGTCTTTCTTTCAACTCTAAAAAGGCTCGCTCGTGCTTCTCTGTCCACTCGAACTTCAAATTCTTCTTCGTCAACCCAGTTAAAGGTGCTGCTATCTTTGAGAATCCCTCAACGAATCTCCTGTAATAGCCTGCGAGTCCCAGAAAGCTCCGAACTTCTGTAGGGTTGCTCGGCCTAACCCAGTTTGATACAGCATCGGTCTTGGATGAATCCACAGAAATTCCTTGAGATGACACCTTGTGTCCCAAAAATTTCACTTCTTGCAACCAGAACTCACACTTACTGAACTTGGCATACAACTGATGGTCTTTGAGCGTCTGCATCGCAATCCGTAGATGTTGCTCGTGTTCTTCTCCTGACTTAGAATAGATCAAAATATCATCAATAAAGACGATGACAAACTGATCTAAATAAGGCTTGAACACTCTGTTCATCAAGTCCATGAATACTGCCGGGGCATTCGTCATTCCAAACGGCATTACCAAAAATTCATAATGACCATATCGGGTTCTGAAAGCAGTCTTAGGTATGTCTTCTTTTCGTACCCTCAACTGATGATATCCCGACCTAAGGTCTATCTTGGAAAATGTCGTAGCTCCTTGTAGTTGATCAAACAAATCATCAATCCGAGGCAAGGGATACTTGTTCTTGATAGTCATTCGGTTCAATTCTCTGTAGTCGATACACAGTCTAAGTGTCCCGTCCTTCTTCTTCACGAATAACACTGGTGCTCCCCAAGGCGATGTACTTGGACGTACAAAACCTAGGTTCTCGAGCTCTTGAACTTGTTCCTTCAATTCCAATAGTTCGGTGGGGGCCATTCTGTAGGGAACTTTGGTGATCGGCACGGTACCCGGTATAAGTTCAATACAGAACTCTATACTTCTTTCGGGCGGTAGGCCAGAAACATCTTCAAACACTTCTTCGAAGTCCTTGACTACAGGTATAGATGACGCTGTCACCTCTGTACTGACGACTTCGATGTTGGCTAAACATCTCGTGAGGAACATATCTCCCGTAGGGTTACATTGAAAATCAAAGGGTTGATTCTCATTGTCGGGGAATGTAATTCTCTTCCTCGCACAATCCAACTTTACTCGATTCTGAGAGAGCCAATCCATTCCTAGGATTATGTCGAACTCCTTCATTGATAGGACAACCAACCTAGCAGGGATTTCACGGTCTCCTAACCGTAAGGGGCAATCCTTGCACACGTGTCCTAATCTGACCGCAGCTCCTAGTGGCGAAGTAGCCTTCAAAGCTTTCTCTAAGCGATGAGGTAAAATTCCCAATCTCCGAATTGTATTAACAGATATGAACGAAAGAGCAGCACCCGTATCAAACAACACTTTAACATGGGAGTTAAACAGAGTTAATGTACCTTCTACTGCTTGCTGATCAGGTTGAGCTTCTCCATAATCTCCTTCTTCGTACACAGCTCCATCATATCCAGCGGCATCAGGGATAACAGCATTCAAGCGAGTCTGTCCCTGTTGACCATAAGTCACCTGCTTAGGAGCAGTACAGAACCTGCTGATGTGACCTGGTTCACCACAGTTGAAGCAGACTATCCCTTGCTGAGTAGCACGCCTTGGTGCCTTGCAATCACGAGCCACATGACCAGGGTTGCCACAGTTGAAACACTTTCCACTACTACTTCCTTCTCCTACTCGGGGTTGAGTCGGATAGGTAATAGCCTGGGTCTTCTTGCTTCCGTCGAAATTCCTCTTCTGCCCTTGGGTACGGTTCATTGGTGGTCTATTCCCAAAATTACCCCTTTGAGGCGGTCGGAATTCAAATTGTTTTTGGCTCACTCGAGCATCCTCTTCCAGATCAGTAGCCAAACCAACAAGTCCTTCAAACGATTTATCCAAGTGGCCGAGAGTCAAGCGGCGGATCTGCGGTGTCAGCCCTTGGTTATACTTACGGATCTTCTTCTCCTCAGTATCAACCAGGTGTGGAGCAAACCGAGACAGTCTTTCAAACTGTGTGGTGTACTCTTGCACCGACTTGGTTCCTTGCGTCAGGTCCATAAATTCCTTCTCTCTTCTATGCCTCTCTGTAGCCGGGAAATATTTCTCCAAAAATCTCCCCTTAAACGCAGTCCACGTCATTCCCATCGCAGCCCCATTTCCGATAGTAGCTATAACCGAATCCCACCAGTCTGCGGCAGCGTCGGTCAGCTGAAACGTAGCCAACCTCCTCTTGTCCATTTCGTTGCATTGGACAGCCTCGAACATTCGGTCCATCTGTCTTAACCATTGTTCGGCCTTCCAGGGTTCCGCGGTACCCGCAAACTGTTCGGGCCTTAGAGCACGGAATCTTTCTAGCAACTTGTCTCCCGTTTGACGGTCTCTTCGATTGTCGTTCGTATTACCGATCCTTTCTAACCGTCTGATAAACGCTTCAAACATCCCTGTAGGATCAGCAGCCTCGGGCGCTCCCTCGATCAGGTTCCTGTTCTTCCTGACTCCTCCAGCCATTCTATGCATGATAGTGGTAGTAGAATGAGAAACATGCATGCAACAGTGTTATGAAGTAATTTAAATAACAACAACATTCAAAAGAGTATTTCTTATATAACTTCTGCCAAGTAGATACAAAAAGCACGTATGGTCAGATCAATGCCTACCCTATCTATATGGGTTAGGACGCATGCAAGAGTTAATGTTACAAAAATGGGGTCATTGCCCTACACTCTAATGCATGTAATTACAGTTGCAAAAAGAGATAGAGCTAATAATTAAAAGCAGTAAATATGTACAAGTCATAACTAGAACGTCAATCATCTCCATAAGCAGCTATCAGGAGATCTAGCGAATCGACAGGGCGAAATCGCTGAACAACGAACGGTCCAACCCCATCATAGCTGTGAGAGGTGGACGATGAAGCAGGCACAGGAGCATCTGCCTCATCTACCATCTCCTCAGGTAGGGCTAGCTCCAGTGCTAGCTCAGCCTCGAGCTCAGCGGCAAGATCGTCCAGACTTATGCCGTCCTCTAAGATCTCCCCACCTACTGGGACCACGTGGACAACCTCTGCATCGTCCTCAGCAATGGGTACCACCGGCGGAGGCATCTCCAACTGAGCCAGGTGGGCATGCACGATCTGGATCTCGAGGGGAAGGTAGAAAGCATCGCTATCGACCAACCGCAGAATCTCGACCAAAACTAGACGCTGAGCCTCTGCGAAATATCGAAGCTCAAAACGGATACGGGTCAGGTCAACTAGGCCTATCACGTGGACCTGGTGCCAAACCTCAGATACTACCGTCGCCATGGCTAACTGCTCTACGGCCGCCTGATATAGGTCAAGAAAAGCTGGGATCACTGCCCCAGGTAACACGAAGTGTCCTCCGAACCTGTCTGGTACATAAAGTGGGGGAGCTGGATCCATACCTGAAAAGGTACTACTTAAAGTCAGAACAGAATAATCTTAGGCGTTTGGGTTCTGAGTCTATCCTCCCTGTCGTATCATCGGGTGTGTAACACTTAATGGAATGTGGAATCGGGTCTATACTGGTAAACCCTAACCTGGCTAAACTATCTTGTGATAAATAATAACCTGGCTCTGATACCACTAAATCCTGTCACGCCCCGACGTAGCATAAATAAGGAAAGCGTTTAATTTCCTTTATGGACCCGTAGGTCGCGACAGTTTGAAGGATCGATTCCGTCCCAAACGTCAAACAACAAAGCATAATAATCAGAGTAAAGCAATCAAGGCTTACAAAAACTTTCTAACTTATTACATCTTATGAACCGAGGTCAACTAAGGCACAGACCGCCTTGAAAATAAAATAAAATAATAACTTAGAGTCTGATACAGTCATCCTTATAAAACGAAATAGTTCATAACTTAAAACAGATAAACTTAAAACATATAATAAACAGTTTCTCATCCGAGGGCAGCCATTCTCAATTAGCGTAGTCGTATGATTCCTCCTGGTTATAACCTGAAAAGCCTGAACACGAATGTCCAGGACGCATCAACGTCGTCAGCTTCAAGAAGCTGGTGAGTATTAAAAACATGACTTTGAATGTAAAACATACCAACTTACCTTTTTCCAATTCCCATTTAAATTCACAAGTTTATAATTGAAGTAAGGAGCTCATTTAGAAAACATTCACAACATTATTTAAAGAGGGTAAATTTACACAGATGAGACCGTGTATGAGAAACAATGCACCACACTCATCTTGCCGACTCTTTTCTCTCGACAGCCACAACAACCCACTATCCTACTCCTGGTATCTTTGAAATACTACGATAGCCACACTTTAGCAACGGGGCGCCAGGGAGTGTCCAGTTTGCCTCACACTTTGGTCCGGGGTACCAGGGAGTGTCCAATGCCTCACACTTTGAATACCCTAACCGCCATGCAAATACCGGGGCAACCCCTCACACAGTATCCAGACTTGAGTTATCAGGGAGTGTCCGTAGGCCACACTTTAGCACTACCATGGGTGCCAGGGAATGTCCGAGTTCGGCTTCACACACTTTAACGCTTCCATGGGCGTCAGGGAGTCCTTATTTGCCACCGTCGCATTTCAAAGATACCCTCCTCCACAATCACAACCACAACCACAACCACAATCACAACCACGACCACAACCACAAACTCATACTCAACCATAACCACGACCACAAACACAAACTCATACTCTTTCCACACTACCATTTCCCTTTTCCACACAGACTGACACCCATATGCATGTACCACTGACCCACATGAATGGTATGCACTTAAATGAAAACAAAAATGCTGAATTAAAGGAACAACACGCGTACGGGGATCAATGAGTCATACTACAATGTTTTAATCATTCAAACATAACTAGAAAGAGTTCTGATTAACTAAATATCCCAAACAGAACCTCAACAGTATATAAATTTCATCCAAACAGTCCCTTAACAGAAAACAGACAAAAACAGAAACTGCAATACCTCGCGCGCGCGGGCCGCTCGCGCGAAGGGTCGCTCGCGCGAGCCGCTCGCGCGATAAGCCCATTTTTCTTTTATTAATAAACTTTTCTGTCTGCCTGAGGAAAGCAAGGTCGCGCGCGCGGATCGCTCGCGCGATGGGATTCTCGCGCGACCCTCGCTCGCGCGACTAGCCTAATTTCCAATATATATATATAAACTCTTCTGTCTGCCTGGAGACGCATACCTCGCGCGCGCGGGCAGCTCGCGCGAGGGGTCGCTCGCGCGGGCCGCTCGCGCGATTCTCGCGCGCGCGATCGTGGCGCGAGATGAAGCTGAGGCTTCGTCTTCTTCCCCCAGACTTCTCTGTTTCAGCAAAACAGGGGTCTTTTTGACCCATTTCAATTCTGTGATCAACCAAGCCTTATCTTATATGATTTTCTTTGTTTTTAAATGAGGATTAAGATTCCAAGGTTAATTTTACAAGAATCAAATCATATCTCTTGAATTTTATGAAAAACTAAAACATGTCAAAAACTAATTCTTAATATACTTTCTCCTATGAACGAATTAAGCTCTAATTTTACAACCATATACTCTACACATTATAACCTATCATATTTCATTCACAAAACTAATTTTGGTTAAGTTTTGGAAATCCATGTTTTCAAGCTTTGAAGTTCATACCAAAATTCATCAATGGTGATTTTCAATATACATATACAATCAGTACTAAAGCATGAAATTACATTGGTAGTGAGTTTAGAATACTCACTGAGATTAGAGATGGAAGTGATTGTTTGAGAAAGAAACCCAATAAAGAAATTCCAAATGCAAGCTTGTAAGCTATGGAGGATTGAAGCTCTTCTCTCTATATTGGTCTGAATTTTCCCTTCTATGAACTATCTCTAAAAACTCTCTGTGCTTGATCAATCATGTGGTTGAGAAGTGTGTAATGTGATGTATAAATAGAATAGCAAGTTGGAGAACTTGGACTCCAAGTTCTTTGATGTACACTCAACAATTGATTTGTTTTATCAAATTAACTAATTACCCAGAATATACACACCTACGAAATACATACACAATCTGAAGAAGTAATAGGATGAAGTCTCAATTTGATTAGGGGTCATATAGGTATGTAGGGGGCAAATTAAGGTGTTTGGGAAAAGCTATTTTAAGACACAAATCACACACACCATTTGGACCAAAACCAAACAAGGCATATCCAATGATTACTTGCCATAAATGGCAAATAAAGCAAATGTCCATATCGGTCACTTCCAAAATCTGTGTAAGTTTAGCACAGTGCGGACAGTTTTGGACATAAACTGGTACTTTCGGGGCGCGGTGGTCACCACAAAAATACAGAAAATTCATTTTAACGTAAGAATTGATTTTCCGGTTTCATAAAAATACAGCTTGAATTAAAAGAAAGCATTTCCACCGTTTTGAAATACAGATTTGAAATCTAACACAGGTGTTGTTCAATTTTATAAAATTACAGTTTGACCCCAAAAGAATTCATAGCTCACAATAAATCAAGGAATAAAATTTAGAACATGGGAAATGAAATTAAATGAAGCAGTCAATACCAAATGAAATTAAATATGACAATGCAATTTCCAATTAAATATGAAAATGAAATTTAGAATTAAATGGAAATGCAGGTTATTACAATAATAAAATTCTTTCTTTGGAGTCTAAGCGACTCGTTGATTTGAAAATAAAAAATTCTTTGAGAGTCCAAACGACTCGTCGATTTGAAAAATAATGAAATTCTTTGAGAGTCTAAGCGACTCGTTGATTTGAAAAATAATAAAATTCAATTCTTTGAAAAGTCCAAGCGACTCGTCGATTTGAAAAAAATGAAATTCTTTGAGAGTCTAAGCGACTCGTTGATTTGAAAAATAATAAAATTCAATTCTTTGAAAAGTCCAAGCGACTCGTCGATTTGAAAAATAATAAAATTCAATTCTTTGAAAAGTCCAAGCGACTCGTCGATTTGAAAAATAATAAAATTCAATTCTTTGAAAGTCTAAACGACTCGTTGATTTTAAAATAAAAAATTCTTTGAGAGTCCAAGCGACTCGTCGATTTGAAAAATAATGAAATTCTTTGAGAGTCTAAGCGACTCGTTGATTCGAAAAATAATGAAATTCTTTCTTTAGAGTCTAAGCGACTCGTTGATTTGAAAATAAAATTCTTTGTTTGAGAGTCCAAGCGACTCGTTGATTTAAAATAAAAAAGATAGTCTCTTTTGAAGTCTAAACACAAAATGTTTGTGGGTCGTAAGCAATAATTGGATTATAGATTCATTCGGAATTATTGAGCATACGCAAAATTCATCCGGGTTAGCACAACCACCCATTAGCAATGAATAAACGGAATAATGAAATCAATGTGTCTAACTGAGGACAATAAAAAAGGAAGGAGCGCAACACCAAGCATTGAATCCTAATCATGACAAAGAAATCAAGAAAGAGGGGATTGGCGAATAGGGTGAATGTTCAAATATGCATTCATACATGCATTGATCATCATATGCTCTATGGGCACAAAAAGGGAGGCGTTCATGCATGCATTTTTTCTTCATACATTACATTGCATTATCTCATCATGAGCATAAAAGGGGGGGGTCTTAGAAGTATACCGATCGATTGAAAGCCCGTGCTGAGAGATGTGCCCCGGGGTCGGCAAGTAAGAACGAGGAATTGTGGACCGGATTGGGTTTGTACTTCTTCTTGGGGGGACCATAAGACCCTGAACCACTAGCCATTGGGGAATCTACAAACAAAAACAAGCAAAGGGGAGATTAATGTTCATATGAGAAATCTTGAAGGAGAGAAATCAAATAACATGAACAAATATGATTTCAAACATAATGTTTAAAGCAAAGATGTAATCTTTATGAACATACCTTGATTGTGAGTGATTATTGAAGCAAGAATCAAGAAAAGATGAGATTTTGAAGAAGAAATCCGAGAGAGGAGGGAGGAGAGAATGAAAGAGGGAGAAGAAGAAATCAAGTTTTAAACAAACTGCTGCTCAAACCGGCACTCGGCAAAAAGGCGCCGGCACTCGCTGAATGCCGCCCGGCATTTGGTAGAGTGCCGGCCGGCACTCAGTGAGTGCCGGTTCCCTTCACCGAGTGCCGCCGCGCATGACAGGTGGCCTTTTTACCCCTAATTTTCACTATTTACATAAGGACCCCCGAATTTTGCTCCCATGTCCTTATAAATTTTCCCTCGTTTCAAAAGAACCCCCGAGGTTTGAAAGATGAGTTTTAAAGCCCTTTTATAAGTAGGAAAAAGCCCCTACTTGTTGAAAATTTTGTCAAGAAACACCCAATTGCAATAAATAAGCTGATAAAGTCTAATCGACCCCAGATTTCTATGAAGATTGACTTGCTTGGGGTCTAATTGACTCCTGATTATAATAAGTTGAGTTCATTCGACTCCGTATTACTCTAAATTTGAATTTTATTGAAGTCTAATTGACTCCAAATTTTGGAAAATAAGCTGATTTGAGTCTGATTGACTCCTGGTTTTAGAAGAATGAATTGACTCGAGTCCGAAAGGCTCCGATTTTGAGAAGATGAGTTGATTTCAAGTTTGAATGACTCCGAAATTTTGGAAATTAATTTGGTTCGAGCTTGATTGGCTCCGACTCTTTGGAAATTTGTTAAATTAGAACCTGATTAACCCTGATTTTGGAAAATTAAATAAATTGGAGTAAGTTTGAAGTTTAATCTGATTAAGAGTCTGATTGATTCTGGGATTTGCGGAAGCATGTATTCAACCGAAGTCTAATTGACTCCGAACTTTGAAACCGGATTTGACTTAAGCCTGATTGGCTCCAATTCTTTGAAAATTGATTCGATTTGAGCCTGATTGGCTCTGATTCTTTAAAAATTGATTTGCTTTGAGCCCGATTGGCTCCGATTCTTTAAAAATAGATTTGATTTGAGCCTGATTGGCTCTGATTCCTTGAAAATATATTTGAACTGAGCCTGCTTGGCTTTGACTCTTTGAAAGTTGGTTTAATTTGAGCCTGATTGGCTCCAATTTTTAGAAAATTGATTCGAATTGAGCTGGATTAGCTCTGCTTCTTTGAAAATTGATTTGAATTAAGCCTGATTGGCTCTGATTCTTTGAAATTTGATTTGGTTTGAGCCCGATCGGCTCCGAAACTTTGAAGTTGATTTGACTTGAGCCTGATTAGGCTCTGATTCCTTGAAAATATATTTGAATTGAGCCTAATTGGTTTCAACTCTTTGGAATTTGATTTGATATGAGAGTCTTGTTTGATTCTGGAACTTTGAAAATTGATTTGGTTCGACTCCAGATTAGAAAAAAAAAATTTCAGCCGACTTTAATATGATTGATCTTCGATTTCGGAAATTAAAAGCGAATATGAATCCAAATGCTTCCGGATTTAGGAAAATTTGAAAATAACCCTTGAAAAAGAGAGTAAATTCGAAGAGGGAAAAATAAGGGTCAAGTTTGACTTTGCATAAAAAATGACACATTTGCATCTTTGGTTTTCGCAAAGTGAATCTGCGCTGATCAGATAATTTTGAGAGATTTTGAGCATAGAGCTGCTCAATCTTTCTGCGTGCTACCTGATTCGGCTTAGCCGATCAGATGATTTTAGAGATTTTGAGCATAGAGCTGCTCAATCTTTCTGCGTGCTACCTGATTCGGCTTAGCCGATCAGATGATTTTAGAGATTTTGAGCATAGAGCTGCTCAATCTTTCTGCGTGCTACCTGATTCGGCTTAGCCGATCGGATGATTTTAGAGATTTTGAGCATAGAGCTGCTCAATCTTTCTGCGTGCTACCTGATTCGACTTAGCCGATCAGATGATTTTAGAGATTTTGAGCATAGAGCTGCTCAATCTTTCTGCGTGCTACCTGATTCGGCTTAGCCGATCAGATGATTTTAGAGATTTTGAGCATAGAGCTGCTCAATCTTTCTGCGTGCTACCTGATTCGGCTTAGCCGATCGGATGATTTTAGAGATTTTGAGCATAGAGCTGCTCAATCTTTCTGCGTGCTACCTGATTCGGCTTAGCCGATCGGATGATTTTTGGATTTTGAGCATAGAGCTGCTCAATCTCTCCATGATTCGACTATGGAGCGTAAGGCGTGAAGCGGCTCAGTCGATCAAATGATTCTCGAAGAGTATGCGTGTATGTCATTTACGATGTTCCTAGAGTAGGACGGTATCATGATAGGATAATTCAAACGTATAGGGTGCATTTCTGATAATAGGAGCTTGGGAGCATGGGGCATACAACCATTGAACATGTGCATCACGATAAGATAGGTGCAGTCATCCGTGTGATTATTTGCAGTTGTGTGTTGTCCCTTACCCGAACTACGTCCTGGTCTGATTCCCGTTGGGATACGTAGGCAGCTCATCTTTGAGCACGACCAGCATTTGGCCATCTGCGCACCCGATTTTGCAACGTACTTTTGTTTTTACCTGGATTCGACCATTTGGTCAAAGGCTTGTCTTTCACACAGGCTTTGACATTCATTTGTGATACGCGTTGCTTCACAAGCTCTGTCAAAGAGGGGCAAACTGTAGACACCCCGATTTTGACCAAATGTCAAATCCAGGGATTGGTTACCTCTCAAAAGACCGATGATGACAATGGCCGGTTACATCCGAAGATTTTCCAGGAAATTCAAAATCTTCAATTGATTCTTCAAGACAAATTTCAAAATTAAAGAAAAAAAATAAAATAGAAAATATGAAAAAAAAAAAAAGAGAGAGAGAGTTTGGGTATTCGGGAGAAACTCGAACAATGAATAACGTGTGAGAAACACAGTCTGGGAACCAGTTTTTTTAAGAGGATATAAAGAAAAAGGTTCTTTTGAAAGAAATAGAAGAACAAAATAAATAAAATCTTGGAAAAAGGAGAAAATACAAAAAGAGTAGTATATTTAGATGTATACCATGCACATGGTTGATACCATGCACATGGGGGATCTTAATACAAATATATACATACATAGAATAAAAAATTTATGTTTACCCCAACATATTTTTGAAAAAATCAAAAAGAGGGACAAAAATCAGTTAGCCCCGGCACGCGGAAAACGCGGCGGCACTCACTGAGTGCCGCGCCGGCACTCTCTGTTTGCCGCCCGGCATTCAGTGAGTGCCGCCCGGCATTCAGTGAGTGCCGCCGGCACCCATCGAGTGCCGCTGGCTGTAACAGACTGCTTTTCTCACATGTTCTAGAAGAAATCTTTGCACATGGGTCTCCACCCGAATTTACCCATTTATCCCTGGATTAATGGTCTATATAAACAAACTTTCCTCTTCATTTTGAGGGACTTGAACTTGAAAAATCAAGAGATACATACACCCAAGAATCATATAGATTTTTAGAGAGAGAGAGAAGAAGAATTTCTTGAAGAAGCTTGAAGAATTTGAAGAGCTTTGAACAAAATTTTTGGAAATCTTGGAAGGTCTTCACAAGAAGTTGAAGAATCCTTTGAGGTTTTTTAGAGGTAACCTCTCAATCACTTGATAGATTTTAGCTATTCAATCACAAGTTCACAGCTCTAGGAACTTTACACATTTTCAAAACCTCTCTTCTTACCTCATTTCATCACACACCACTTAGAACTTGTGATTGAATCTCATATTACTTCATTGATTTGGATCTAATTGATGCCTTGGGTTTAAAATAAAATCAATTTTGAAGGATTTGTGTTCTTGAGTTTCTCTAAGTAAACTTTGATTCTATTTCTCTTTGTCTTTATTTTCCTTTTGAGATCCATGAGATCTTTGATATCTCATTGGATCCTCTTGAGTTTGATTTCTTAATTTTCTATGATCTTATGATCTATATGGAGATTAGAATGAATTATAGTTTTAACTTGCATATAATAAGTGAGATTCAAGTCTTAATCCATGACTTGAACCTCTTCATTAAGAAATCTCATGGAATCCTTATTATATTCCAATGAGGTTCAAGATAATTTTAATTCTATTTAGACTCCGATGACCATCAAATGGTAGGAGAAAGTGTGTTAGTCCAAGTCTACTCCCATGGCTTAGACTAATCTTTCCCTTAGGTTTTGAGAAGTTTCTTTCATGCTTCGTCTAAAACCTACACATGAGCATGCCTCTAACTCCAATGACCATCAAATGGTAGGAGTGATAAGTTGAATTCAAGCTTGGGCATATAGGCTTGAATTCTTTACTTAAGGATTGTGTGAAGTTCATTTCAATACTTCATCAAGATCCATAAGTGTAAGGTGTCTTAAAACTCCAATGACCATCAAATGGTAGGAGTAGTGATTTGAATCCAAACTTTATCCATGGATTTAAGTTCATTATTCCTTGGAACTTGTGAAATCTATGCTATATTTCATTAAGATCTATGAGCATATACATGTCTTTTAGTCTTCAATGACCAAATGGTAGAAGAAGTAGTTTGGTTTGAGCCCCAACTTCATGTTTTTAATAATTGGGGTCAACCAACAAAGTTGAACTAGCAAAGAGAAAACAGTGAGTTTACAAACTGTTTTTGATCAAAGATTTTTAGTTCAAGATCTAACCGTTGGAATCGAATGAAACCAACGGGAAAATGTCAATAACACATCATTTTACCACTTTGATTTTTGTTTTAGAAAGATCTTGTGATTAGAAGTGTTGGATCATGGTTTTTGTGAGCTAATTACAATCTATCCAGAGTTTTAAAATACTTTCAGAATAGTAAGTCTGTTTTGAAATTAATAAATCAGAACCTTAATTAAGTTTTTGGGGTCTCAAATAATTTTTTATAAGTACCTTAATGTGTTAGGAAGGTACCCTAAAAAGATCTAAGTGTTTCTCATTTGTTTACTATTTTTAGAAAATCATACAAGATCTCTGGACAGAGAGTTGCAAAATCCTGAGTGAGGTCTAGTATTTCCCATATTCTCGGAGATCTAACCGTTGAAACCTTGATTTTCTTTTTGGGTTAGAAACCAGACTCACAGAGGCATAACATATCCAAAAATCATTAAGATCCAACCGTTGAAAGTATTTTATTTCTATTTTTGAACGTCGGGTCTGCTCTCTGTAATTCATAAAAAACTGCTACTGTTTTGTCTAATCTTATTTATTTTAACTCAAATGGTCTCCTAATGTCTTGAGACCCAAACCATGTTTTGAATAATGATAATTTAGATTAAATCCAGAGGCTTAGTGATCCAAATTAGTGAATAAATTCATGTCCCATTCTTGTTCATATCCATGCATTCATTCATACATGTTAATATCCATAAGTAGGACTTATCTCTTGTCTAAGATGTATTTAAATTGAACATGATTTAGGATTTACCTATTTATGATATTATATCTTGTCTAAGGCATGTGTATTAACCTTTGTTTTGTAGCGCATTTGAGGTACAATTCCTCAACTCTTCTCTAGTTTAATTTCATTCTTTGATTTCTATTGATTTTCGACTCCATGTGCGACACCATAGCCTAGGTTTTGCCTTATGTGTATATCTGTGTTAGAGACCTTTCTTAGGTTTATTTTGTTCTTGCATGCATTGCACGTTTAATATTCGCGGCCGGATCCCGGGTATGTTTTCTAGTTCTCTATTGCATATCATGTTGTTTGCTACTTGTATTACGTGGCTTATGAATGATATTTTGTCGTTAGCAATTTTACACTATTTCCAACATGCTTGTGTGATGTATATGTATATATGTATTAATTGAGGGCATGCTTAGATTAATAATTTGATTAAAAAGGATGTTGAGTAGAGGCCTATCGTGAGATAGGATGAAAGGGGGTGTTTTAGTCCGCCGGGCTCCTTCCCCTTTCATTCCATAATCCCCGGACCCAGTTTATCTTTGGTTTCGCAAAAGATCAGTTTCCTTTAAAATGGTTTCTTAATTTTCCCTTTTAAAAATTAAGTGGCGACTCTTTGAATTTGAAAAATGTTTTAAAAGTGGGTAAAATTTGAAAGAAAAACATGCGATATCCACACCAACTCTATAGCATGACCACGCCTTGGCCATTTTCTGTGTGGGGTATTGATATTATCGGTGAGATTGTTCCAAAAGCCTCTGATGGACATCGGTACATAATTATGGCAATTGATTATTTCACCAAGTAGGTGGAGGCTACGTTATATGCAACTCTGAAGACTAAAGATGTGGTGAGCTTTATAGAAAAGAACATAATTTACAGATATGGGGTCCAAAATGAGTTTATCTCAGACCACGGCAGTCATTTCCAAGGAGAAGTCATCCCACTCTTAGAGAAATACAAGATAATACGTCATCAGCCATTCTCGTACAGACCACAAACAAATGGTGCAGTAGAACAGCATTCAAAGCAAGGCTGGTTGCAAAAAGGTTATACTTAGAAAGAAGGGATCGATTATGAGTAAACATTTTAACTGGTTGCCATGCTTAAGTCCATTAGGATTCTCTTGTCCATATCTACACATCATGACTATAAGATATGGTAGATGAATGTCAAGATGGCCTTCTTATATGATCATCTTGAAGAAGACATATATCTACATGGTACAGCCAGAGGGATTCATGGCAAGAGGCAAAGAGCACCTTATGTGCAAATTGCATAAGTCTATTTATGGACTTAAGCAGGCTTCGCGTAGTTGGAACATTCATTTTGATCAGGCAATCAAGTATTTTGGTTTTGATCAAAACGTGGATGAACCGTGTGTATACAAAAGGGCTGAGGGTAGTGTAATAGTATATCTAATTCTCTATGTAGATGATATACTCCTTAGTGTAAATAATGCATGAGTATTATTTACAGTGAAAATATGGCTCTCTAACCAGTTTGATATGAAAGAATTGGGTGAGGCCAGTTATGTCCTTGGGATCAAGATTATCCGAGATCGCAAGAAAAGGATGTTACGCCTATCCCAATCAGTACACATAGATAAGATTTTGGTCAGATTTGCAGTATATGAGTCCGAGAAAGGCATTTTACCTTTCAGACATGGAGTCCCTCTATCTAAGGATCAATGTCCTAAGACACCCGAGAAAGAGGATAAAATGATAAGGATTCCTTGCGCTTCGGCTGTAGGAAGTATCATGTATGCTATACTGTGCAGTAGACCAGATATATGTTATGCTATAAGAATAGTCAACAGATATCAATCTAACCCAGGGCTAGCACACTGGCAAGCAATAAAGCATGTCCTTAAGTATTTAAGGAGGACTAAGGATTATATGTTAATCTACGATGGAGAGGATTTGGTTCCAGTTGGTTACACTGATTCTGATTTTCAATCAGATCATGATTCCAGAAAGTTAACTTCTGCCTATGTGTTTACGGTTGGAAGTGGAGCCATTAGTTGAAGGAGTGTAAAGCAATTGTGTATTGCTAAATCTACCATGGAGGCCGAATATGTAGCAGCCTCTGAGGCAGCAAAAGATGTCGTATGGGTCTGGAAGTTCCTTATGGATCTAGGGGTAGTACCTTATGCAAGTTCTCCTATTGTTCTTTATTGTGATAATAGTGGAGCACTTTCGCAGAGTAAGGACCCCAAGAACCACAAGCGTAGAAAGCATATAGAGAGGAAATATCACCTGATCCGCGAGTTCGTGCAGAGAGGCATTGTCACTGTGGCCAAAATTGCATTGGCAGAAAACCTAGCAGATCCTTTCACAAAGGCACTGCCGGCAAAGAAATTTGAGTCTCATGTAGATGGATTAGGAGTACGATGTAATGTCGATTGGCTTTGAGTACAAGTGGGAGAATGTTGGGATTGTATGCCCTTAAAGCCACTAGTTAAGATATTTAATTATTAATAAATTGAATTTATTATTGATTGTTATTACATATTATGAGTATACCTGTATCATTTCAATACATGAACAATATGTTGATGTGTCCTCAAGTTGAAATGTATATGATCTTGGTGTATGGAAAGGATTCATACACGGGAGTTCGTGATCATCAGTTCCTATCAACTTGAAACTTAGTTCACAGTTAGTATGAATTTGGGACAATTCATATGGACGACTGTAACATATAGTTGCTCCATGATGAGTTGACATAACTCTGCTATTGGAGTGGTTGAACTCACAACTTATATGTTAATGTGGTTGATGCGTTGAACAAGATCGCTAACTAGATTACTGCACTAAATAACTGTCTCTAAAGTGTTTGTTTATCTAGTTCATTAAATTGTAAATTACTCTTAATCCTGAGGAGATAAATAGACTTAGCACTTTTATGCTAGTTACTTTGATATACTACATAGTGAGATCTTATGATCAATACCTCGATATTTTAAGTGATTAATATATGAGGTCTGTGAACGTGTATCTTCAATATGGAATCCATGTTGGGTAACTTTTGGATAATTTCAGTCGATCACAGAAATCTGAGTACTCAGTTGGGTTTTTTCCTAAACCAGTTTTTATATATATTATTTATAGTTAAATAGCAAAAGGGTAGTATGGTCTTTCCATACGTGACCAATTGTAGATAACTAGAGTTTCCAAAAATGGTATATATATATATATAATAGGTGACCAAAAAGGTAGACGGTCAATTAATATTTTACCTTATGTTGCATATTAACGTGGAGGGGTATATTTGCAGATAGATTTATTAAGTTAGGTCTTAATATAATTTCCATTTTCTTGGAGTGCAATTACAGTATTGTAGTATGGTGTGTCTATAATTAATCAGTTTTAGTTAGATCAATGATTGATCAGATTGGCTAAGATGTGATTGGAAGCCAAGAAAAAGGATGGCCATCAGATCTCATTATTAGCTCCTAACTGTAGGGTGTTAAAGATGTGTATGGTGTTTGTATATAACAAATTGTATTTATATATAAATACATGGATATTTTATCTTTTTGTAAACATAAATATATATATATATTTAATTTGAATTAATTTTTAATTTAAATTTAAAAGAGATTTAGTGCTACTATGCTACTATATCTCTGTATCTATATCTTACATATACATGCATATTTGCTAGGAAAAACTAACGTTCTAAAATATCACAAACACCATATTAAGAGCTTTGAGTAGCTTGGGAGATTCCTACCATCCTTCTGCGCATCTGAAGGTTGGAAAACAACGGTGAAGGTATGGTGGTGACAAATGTTATATACTGTATCATCTTCAACTTCAGAGCTTGAGGTAACAAATAAAAATAAAATATTATTTGATTAATCAACCACTGTGAGTATCTAGAAAATTTGTGAACTCCTTCCGCTATATTTTCTGTAAATTTTTTTTCCAACAGAGATGTGGGCACGAAAATTCGTAAATTGCCACACAAAAAATCATCGACTTACTTGAAAATACCACACAAAAAAGCGACTGAAAGTTAATTAACCCAAAAAATATACATCCAGGACACCGTATAACAACGATATCAGACCAACCATGAAAACGCCTGTTGGAATTCCTTCCAATGGCTGAACCAAGCCCTGTGCAGAGCCAAAATTTTGGTCTAATTGTAGGTCAATCCATGCTGTCCAACCCCAGTTTTGGAGTACAAACTTACTTACCCAAATTTTGCTTATTTGGCTGAGTTAGCATCGACTCATCACTTTTTATGAGCGAAATGAGGATAAATAAATGGATTAATTATAATTTAACCCTCTATGGTTAGCCCATTTTCAATTAATCCCCCTCCCCCGGCTTCATATTAAAGTAAAACTGCTATGATTTTATTTCCATCAAAGCTGATGAATCGAAATCTAAAATTGGTCAACATTAGTAACACTTTATTCCTTTTGTGAGGTTAATTTTGGAGGTAACCCCTTATATATGGATAATGCTACCCACCTATGTGCGGTTAATTTTTATTACTAAACCCCTTTGTTGGGCTAATTTTGGGATTAACTACCTATGTAGTTTTAATTTTGACACCTAAGGTCTGTTTGGGAAAATCTAAAATATGACCTGGTTTAGTCCAAATCCAACTTTTATTTGGTTCTTGTGAGAACCAAGTTTGGTTAGTATTTATTTCTTGCATAAGAGTCCGTTCACAGTCCAATAAATTTCTTAAAACATGTTCTATGTCAAACCAACCTACAATTATTTTATTCTCGCACTTTATTTTAGTCTAACTGAAATTGTTTTACTACAAGTCTAATTTTATAAATTACAATCAACAATCATCTAAGTTATCGAAAAAAAAAATGATACTACCAGTATGAGCAAAACTTCAAAGGAGCCAGCTAAGAGGATTGCAACCACAGTCATCTCGACTCTCAAAACGGCTAGAATACGTCACATAACAAACTGTAACAACATTAATGATACAAAAGTCTTAAAAATAAGTACACGAAAATTTCACAAAAAGGGGCGATGTCCCGTGAATCCGCCACTATTTACATTTTCAGCCCACCCCAATACAAAATCTGACTCCTCCCACTTGTTTCTCTTTCTAAGCACCAACTTTAATTAGATTCTTGGTGAAATACTCAAGCTTAATTTCAGTGATGTATTAATAAGGCGCTCTTTGAGAACCTTGTGTGGTTCGATAAGTAAACTAATTCAAAAAGTTCAAGTGTTTGATAGTGATCCTTTTGCCAACATCGGTCCATGCTCAATGTAAATTGGGACATCGGACAACCAGGGGAAAACCCAAAAATTGGACCCTGGAGGTGCCGCCTCAGTCCATAGGAAAACAGGGCTTCATCGGGGATTCGAGGGCAGCATCCTCAAGCCAAAAAAATTTATGAATCTATCTATATTTTTGGGGATGATTTTCTATATTAGACTACATTATCAAACCAAGCCTTTTGTCCCAATTAGTTGGGGTAGGCTATATGAATCCTTTTCAGTGTTGAAAGGTTTTGTACTTGTAATTCTCATTATATATTCTATGTAGTGAATTTATGATGAATTTGGATATTCTTTATTATAATCCAGAATTCATTTGAGGGTTTAGGGTGGTTTGAATTGTAATTAGTGTTGTCAAATATATATTTACATAGACCATTTTGTAAAACTTAAAAAATTGGAAGGGGCCAATAAGTAACTTATTTTGACATATAAGAGAGAATAGAAGTTTGTTTTATTTGGGGGTGCTAGACAACAAAATAAAAGTGAGAATCACACATTTACATGCATAGTAGTGTAAAAATTTTCCAACAAGAGAGGAGTGCCACTATAGTCATAGTTCCACCCCTGCGGCCTGCGGGCAACATGGGTCCATGCTCAACCAAAATTGGGACATCGGCCGTCTACTTTACAGGTGTACGACTGAATTAGATCCACCAACTTACAGCCCAAATAAAATATAATCTACTTAACCACTTCTTGGTGATTTGTTTGAAGTATTTGAAAATTATTTGAGAACTAAAGCCCATATAATCTATTGGTTCATGTGAATTAATATCAATGTTCCGAGAATCTTGACTTCTTCATGTAAGAAATTCAACTAAGCAAGTGGGTTGCAATTAAAAGTTGTGAACTGAATATACAAATTATTCCCCCTAAAACTATGGAATATTTAATTAGAAACTTGAAGCTTTAAATACTAGTACCAACATTCCTAGCTTGTACTCTTAAGAACATCTTCACCTTTTGAGAGAGAATGGCTTCCACCAATATACTCAACTTGGTTATTACCATTCTCTCTCTCATCATTTTTGTATCACTGCAATCTCAAAGGGTCATGTCAACTAATCTTGAAGATGAAGAAGAAGAGTATGTTCTTGACAACCCATTTGCCAACACTCGATCACTTAGAAGCCGGTTCTTGGTTAGTACTATCAAGAAAGGTACAAAATGTGGTACCAAAAGTACTTACAATAAGTGTAATGGTATACCAGCGAACAAGGGTAAAAGCAAGCTGTACTGCTGCAAGAAGCACTGCCGCGATGTTCTTAGCGATAGAAACAATTGTGGGCGGTGTGGGCATAAGTGTCGCCAAGGACAGCTTTGCTGCAAAGGAAAATGCATCAACGTTGCTTACAATGCTTCACATTGCGGCAAGTGCAACCGTGCGTGTAAACGGGGGCTTAAATGTGTATACGGTTTTTGTGGGTACGCTTACTAATTAAGACTATGTTTGGCAACACCTTATGCTATTACGATTCATTTGTAGAAAACAGCGATAGACCCAGAGCTTCTGCTATTGTGAAAGTGCATTAATTTTAGTTGAAATAATTGAATTTGTAATAAGTTATTTTTTAATTTTACTTTTTGGTCTTGTCTGATTTCTCTATCATGAAACTTTTGAGGAAGAATAATGGTTTGCATTTAAATTCACGTTTTATGTCATCCAATATTATACATACATTTTGGAAACACATTGATTATGTCGTCAATGAAAGGTTGTGTTTTCAGTAACCAGTTCACAAATCACAAGTGACTATTTTTTCAAGTTCAAAATACTTTAGTTAAGATTCATGAAATCATATCCTCAATAAAAAAATAAAATAAAAAATAAAAAAAATATTTAATAAGCTACAAGAAATCATGAGATAACCGCTGGGCTATTTTTTTTTTATGGTAATTCACACTTACCTTCCTTGAAGTTTCTAACAATGGCGGAGACAATCCTGATTTTTTTGAAATTACTCTAGCATCCCCTTTAAAAAATATATAGTCGCTAACCGCCATAGCAGTATAATTGCCAAACTTATTGCCATGAAAAAGCAAAAATTGAAGATGGCGGGATATGTTCTCACGGCATTAATGATGGACTTTAGAAAATTTGAGGATTTCGTTGCTAACTTGAAAATCCAAAGGGAGAATAATATAATATTAGAAATAAGATGGGTGGTATCTACAACTTTTCAAGGGAGTTCAATGTAGTTTATCCCCCGCCGGTGCCATTTCTCATTTTTTTCATTTAATTTAACCCATTGTTTTCTATCTAACCGTACCCCCATCGTGATGGGAACAATGGGAGTAAAAATCACATGTGTAATAAATTTTTGAAATGTTGGAGGAAATTAGAATCAAAACTTTTAACACAGTTTAGTTGGAAAGTCATGCAATTCGATTTATATCAAAATCAGATGACATGTGAAGTAGAGAAAATAGAGCAAATCAAAATACACCTCCGAGTGGGCATTTCTTTTCTTTCTTTGTTGGTTCTTTATTTCAGGGAGCAAAGATTCAGTATTTAAACATGGTTTAACCCTCCTATAGTTGCACAGCCAAAAAAAAAAAAAAAAAAACTGTGCAGACAAAATAAAAATCCTACATATACAGCTTATATCCACCGTTCACAAAACAGCACAACAGAATGAATCTTTAAAAATGAAAAAGTAAAAAAAAAAGATTCACGGTTTCTACCTCTAGACTACTTTGATTCAAGGTTTGATTCATCGATTGACGAATCTATGTTGTGTAACCTTGCAAACGCAGAAGAGATGAAAATCAACTTCTGTAATGTTCTTTAGCATCGAGTTGGGGTCACACTGATGAAATGTAATTTGTAATAATTAGTGTGGGAAGTCAGCAGTGTCATTTATTATTGTGTGGAAGTCAGCTGTGTTGTTTTCCTATAATAAGTAGTTGTCATTTAAATAAGTTGGTATTAGGTGAGAAGGAAGTTGAAAGTCTTTTGTATTTAAGTTTGTCTAAAAATAGGTCTTGTGTTGTGGCTATAAATTGCCAGTATTTGTAATAAAAAAATGATAACTTTAAAAAGGTGTGATAAATAAAAATGAGAGCAAAGTTCTCTTGTCTCCAACAAATTTGGTATCAGAGCAAGGTCATTTAAAAGAGTGTTCGATGGCATCTTCTTCGAACTCACAAGGACTAACGTATGGTCCTAGCTTAATTCCATTCTTTGATGGTGAAAGTTATGATATCTGGAGTCTTCAAATGAAGACATTATTTGTTTCTCAAGAATTATGGGAATTGGTCGAAGATGGTTTTGAACAACCAGAGTCTTCTACAGTACTGTCAACATGGAATCAAGCCAAGCAGAAAGAATTTAAAGAGAATAAAAAGAAGGATGCTAAAGCCCTGCTCAATATACAACAAGGAATAAGGAAGTCAATTTTTCCAAGGATAATGGGTGCCAAAAATGCCAAGGAAGCATGGGACATTTTGAAAGTTGAATTTCAAGGACCAGAGAAAGTTATTTCTATAAAATTGCAATCTTTATGGAGAGATTTTGATACTTTACTAATGAAAGAGAGTGAATCAGTTCAAGAGTTCTTTTCTAGAATGTCAGCAATTGTAAACCAAATTCGAAGTTATGGGGATACAATTGAAAATAAGAGAATTGTTGAAAAGATACTAAGAAGCTTGCCTCAAAAGTTCGATGTTGTTGCAGCAATTGAGGAATCCAAGGATCTGGCTAACTTGACTTTACATGAGTTAGCAGGTTCCCTCGAAGCCCATGAGAAGAGGATTTCAAGGTCTTCTGAAGGTTCCTTCGAACATGCATTTCCAGCCAAGGTGAATATAAGAGAAGGCAAAGAAAGTAGCAGAGAAGGTTCGAGGGGCAATTTTCAGCAGAAACCTCCCTTCGAACAAGGTTCAAATTCATTTCGAGGCAAAAACTATGGTCGAGGCCGTGGTTATGGAAGAGGAAAAGGCAGAAGTTTCTTCAATTCAAGAGAAAGATCAAATTCACAGTGTTTTATTTGCAAAGTTTATGGGCATCAAGCAAAAGAGTGTAGGTATAGGTGTACCAGATGCAAAAATCCAAATCATATGGACAAAGATTGTTGGTTCAAGAAGAAGAATGAAGCAAATTTCTGTGAAAAAGATGATGCGAAGCAAGATGATTTGATGCAGTTGTTTTTTACTAGTCAGAGTACTTCGAAGCAATTTTCTACCGGCCAGAGTTCTTCTCTTGATTCGAAGGACATTTGGTATGTGGATAGTGGGTGTAGCAACCATATGACTGGAAATCGAAGCAGTTTTGTAAGTTTGGATGAAAATATAACATCTCAAGTCAAGCTTGGAGATGGAAAGTTGCAGGAAGTTGAAGGCAAAGGGGTAATTTCAGTTCGAACTAAGTCTGGTTCGAAGCTGATGGAGGATGTTTTCTATATTCCTGGACTGACTCAAAATCTGTTAAGTGTGGGACAGATGATGCAGAAAGGGTATAAGTTGGTGTTTGATGAAGATGAGTGTCAAATAGTTGATAAGAAAAGGAAGGAGATTGTTTCGAAGGTAAAAATGGTTCGAAATAAAGTTTTTCCACTACATTTACCTTCAAATTCAGAATTTTCATTGAAAGCAGAAGAAGTGGATGATACACAGTTATGGCATATGAGATATGGTCATTTGAACAATAGATCCCTCGAAGTGTTGAAGAAGAAAAACATGGTTATTGGATTGCCAGAGCTTCGAAGTAAAAGTAATGTGTGTGAAGGTTGTGTCTATGGAAAATTTCATAGACTCCCTTTTACCAAAACTTCATGGAGAGCCAAAGCCCCTCTCGAATTGGTTCATGCAGATATATGTGGACCAACTCGAACTCCATCCTTGAAGAAGAAAAGATTTTTTCTTTTATTTGTTGATGATTTTAGCAGGTATATGTGGATTTATATTTTGGAGCATAAATCAGAGGCATTCTCTATTTTTCAAAAATTCAAGGCTCTTGCAGAAAAGCAAAGTGGACATCAATTGAAGATTTTAAGGACAGATCGAGGTGGAGAGTTCACTTCGAAGGAGTTTATGAATTATTGCAAAGAAAAAGGAATAAAACGCGAGTTGACTGTAAGATATACACCACAACAAAATGGTGTGGCAGAGAGAAAGAACAGAACAATTGTGGAGATGGCTCGAAGCATGCTTAAAGCAAAGAAGATACCAAACAGACTCTGGGCAGAAGCTGTAAACACTGCAGTGTATATTCTCAACAGATCTCCAACAAAGGCAGTGGTTAATAAAACTCCCTTCGAAGCATGGCATGATAGGAAGCCAGAGGTAAAATCACTAAGAGTTTTTGGATGTATAGCATATGTTCATGTTCCATCGCATCATAGGGAAAAATTTGATGTGAAAGGAGAAAAATTCATATTTATTGGTTATAGTGATGAGTCGAAGGCTTATCGTCTTCTTAAGCCAGAGACTGGGGAATTGGTTATCTCAAGAGATGTGATCTTCGATGAGTTTAAAACATGGAATTGGGATAGTAGTGAAGAGGAGCAACCAATGATTATTGAAGAAGAAGAAGAACTTTTGATTACTGATGCTGATCAGTCACTTCGAAGTCCTGATCAGTTACTTCGAAGCCCATCAAATCATGCAAGTTCATCAGGTTCATCAAGTCCAAAGAAGATGAGGTCTCTTCGAGACATATATGAAGCTTCGAATGAGATTTTTGAAGCATCGAATGTTGTATTTGTTGTCTTCGAACCAAATGGCTACGAAGAAGCAGTAAAAGAAGATAAGTGGAGGAAAGCCATGGATGAAGAAATTGAGGTTATCAGGAAGAACAAAACTTGGGAGCTTGTGGACAAGCCAAAAGGAAAAGATGTCATTGGTCTCAAATGGATTTTCAAGACCAAATTTCATGAAGATGGTACAATTCAGAAGCACAAGGCTAGATTGGTTGCAAAAGGCTACTCACAGCAACCTGGAATTGATTTTAATGAGACATTTGCACCGGTAGCTCGAATGGAAACCATTCGAACTATATTGGCAATTGCGGCTCAATTACAAATGAAGGTTTTTCAATTAGATGTGAAGGCTGCATTTTTAAATGGGAATCTAGAAGAAGAAGTTTATGTTGAACAGCCTCAAGGGTATGTAAGTAAAGGAAAAGAAGGAAAAGTGTATCGACTTCGAAAGGCCTTGTATGGACTAAAGCAAGCACCAAGGGCATGGAACAGCAAAATTGATAAATACTTTCAGCAAATTGGATTACTTCGAAGTCCAAGTGAACCTTCATTGTATGTTAAAAAGGAAGGTGGAGATTTACTTATAGTCTGTTTATATGTTGATGATCTTATTTATGCCAGTTCAAAGCAGGAAATGATGGAGGATTTTAAGAAAAGGATGATGGCAGAATTCGAAATGTCAGATTTGGGATTAATGAGATATTTTCTGGGAATTCAAGTAAAGCAATCAAAAGAAGGAATATTTATTTCACAGGAAAAATATGCAGAGGATTTGTTGAAGAAATTCAATATGGTTGATTGTAAGCCAATGGGAACTCCAATGGCATTGAATGAGAAATTGTTCAAAGAAGATGGAACTCAGGATGTTGATGGTAAAGTCTTTCGAAGCCTTGTTGGTTCGTTGATTTATCTCACAAATACAAGACCAGATATAGTACATGCAGTTGGAGTTGTATCTAGGTTCATGAGTGATCCGAGCAAGGCTCATTTCACAGCAGCGAAGAGAATTCTTCGATATGTAAAAGGAACAAAGAGTTTTGGAATAAGATATGAGAAAGAAGATGATAATAGTCTGATTGGATATTCAGACAGTGATTGGGCTGGATCAGTTGATGATAGAAAAAGTACTTCTGGATATGTTTTCAGTTTGGGCTCAAAGGTCATTTCATGGAGTTCGAAGAAGCAAAGCACAGTTGCTCTTTCGACAGCTGAAGCAGAATATATTGCAGCTTCAAAGGCAGCTTGTGAAGCAGTGTGGTTAAGAAGGATTTTGGGAAATTTACAACAAGATCAAGTGAAGCCTACTGTTATTTATTGTGATAACATGTCTACAATAGCAATGACAAAGAATCCAGTGTTTCATGGAAGATCGAAGCACATTGAGCTTCGACATCACTACATCAGAAATCTGTTCGAAGCTAAGGAGATCAAATTGGAGTTTTGCAAGACTGAGGAGCAAAGGGCAGATATTTTCACAAAGACAGTAATTGTGGAAAAGTTTAATTATTTCAGGAGTGCATTAATGATTACAAATTAAGAGGGGGTGATGAAATGTAATTTGTAATAATTAGTGTGGGAAGTCAGCAGTGTCATTTATTATTGTGTGGAAGTCAGCTGTGTTGTTTTCCTATAATAAGTAGTTGTCATTTAAATAAGTTGGTATTAGGTGAGAAGGAAGTTGAAAGTCTTTTGTATTTAAGTTTGTCTAAAAATAGGTCTTGTGTTGTGGCTATAAATTACCAGTATTTGTAATAAAAAAATAATAACTTTAAAAATGTGTGATAAATAAAAATAAGAGCAAAGTTCTCTTGTCTCCAACACACACACAGTAGAACTTACAAAATTAAATTCATGCACATTGAGGTTTTATACAAGAATTGTTGGGAATTTAACATGCGGAACCAAATTCCCCCAAATAAACACATACACATGAGTAGTAATTAAACATGCACACCAAAGAAAAGACACACATTTTCACGTGGTTCGGCCAAACACCTGCCTACGTCCACACCTGAGAGATCCATTCTTTTATTATTGAGTAAAACATGGTACAAGTTGCATGAATTAAATCTCATAACCCAAATACAAAACCCATGTACTCTCCCCACTCAATACTCCAAAAAACCTGACACAATTAATCACGGTAACATAGAGAAATCACAGAGATAAAGAAATACACATCCCTACCTCACATCCCTTTAACGCTGTGAACACCACTCACAGAAAACCCCAATGATTAATCTCTCTCACCCTAGACCATCATGAGGGGAGACCCCAACTTGGTACACCAAGGGCTCTCCTAAATTCCTATACAATATCCATATATATAGAGTTTGAAACCCATTATCCCACATGTGATATAATCCCAACAAGAATTCTAGAGATGGCTCTCCTTTGAATTTTCACTTTGGGATTGTAACATTTAAGGCATAAAATAGACTCTTATTCACTTCTAAGTCAACAAAAAGTTTGAATTTCTTTGTAAGTCTTTGTTTTTGTAGTTTATTTATAATGGAATAAAAAATAAAATTTAGTGATAAATCCGAATTTACCCTTTCTTTTTTTTTTTTTGGATAAGGTCCAGCAAGAATATCTTCATATCAATTGACTTATTTATGCATAAAGTTTTTTTTTTTTGAGATAAGTCCAAATCCCCAATTATAGTTAAATTTGTTTATCTTTTTACCCCCAAACGTATATCGAGTCAATATATATATGTATATATATATTATACAGAAGTGTATCAATGCACATAAATATTTTATACTTTTATCAATCGGTGCACTATTACTTAAGTAATCTTTCTTAGAGTTTTAATAAATTTGGTATGCCACTTTTTTTTATGCCCCATCTAAGAGAGTCCTACAACTTAATAACAAAACTTAAGTTTTATCAATCGGACTTTTACTTATGTAATTTTTCTATGAGTTTTAATAAGTGTGGCATGCCAATTTTTAAGGCCCACCTAGAAGAGTCCTACAACTTAACAACAACAATCAAGTATATATTTCTTTTTTCTTCATAATTGCTTGTGCCACTTTGTTCTATTTGTTTGTTTGATTTTTTTTGTCCATCTGTGAGAGCCCTAATACACTTCCCATGATTTTAAAACACCTTCTTTTTTTTTCCTTTTTCTATCACTGTTGCCCGTTTTCTGTTTTTTTTTTTTCTTTTTCTTTTTCTTTTTCTTTTTGTTTTGTACAGTTCGTACCAACGTACTTTTTTATAATTAATGTTTCACGACATCATTATTATCGTAAGATAAATGTGAAGTACTCTCACTTTTATAAGGTCTCAATTATAATGCTTCTTACAATTTTCTAGTGTCTTGATCAAAACCAACTTCAAATTGTTGCTTTATTAGATACAAAGAACTCTCAACTTATTAGGCTCAACTAGGACTCCTATAAAGCAGATTTAAATACGTATATGGTACTATATATATTACCGAATTATTTAGAAAAACAACATTTTGCTCAATGATATTTTGATTGTTTAGAGAGATGTAAGGTTTTGTGTTTGTAGTTTCCATTGCATATAGTGGATTTGATCTTTCTTGTATTGTTTATGGTATTTATATGGACCATTTTATAAAGTTTATGATTTAGAGCAGTTAATATGTAAATTAATTTTTTATTAATTTACAAGGGCTAATTAATATATATAAATTTTTTGGGGTGCCATCCAGCCTCTTTTGAATTGGGCTATGTACAAGTGTGTCTATGTGACATGTCACAAATCTAATAGTATAATTTTGAAACAAGATTGAGGCCAAAAAAATCTATGCTTGTGTCCAAATTTAAGTAGTGTGACATTTTCACCTATACTTGTCCTCATTGAAATTCATCTAGACTTTATTATTGGTTTAGATGTCAATTTACGTGCATTCAATTAGGCAAAGGCCTCCTTAAAAAAATGGCAAAAGTGTGTTTTGGGAAGAAAAAATGTCACTCCCCAGCGTAGCAAAATAAGAAGAAAAAAAAATTTATTTCCGTTTTGAACATGTAGGTCATGATAGGTGATAGATCACTCGTCCTACACTTAGCTTGACATGTACCAAAAAAATAGAGTATATAAAGTAACAGGAAAAATAATTATAAATCATTATTACAACTTCAAATATTATATTTTCTCAAATAAAAGTGTTCTTTAAGGCACAAACTGCCTTATTCAAATTGAAACATTATTCTTAAAACGTTATTATCTTATTACAACATTTATGAAATATCGAAGTATTACCAAAGACTTCTCCTTTCTAGCTAGCATAATCACAAATGCCTTGAATAATTATTTCCTGAACATTTTGGGTGTCCAGGATAAAATAAAGTCATCAGCTAATGAAAACTGAGTGAACATAATGAACATAAAAAATAATGTATATAAAAACTCATTGACATTTATTATTATGATTCAGTATCTTAGAGTACGGTTAATCCATTATTCCAGTTATCGCATAATAACAATTAATAAACAGTTGAGTAATAAATATTTAAGACCGTGCATGAACAATGAAACACTCTCATCTCACTGTCGATCACAAATCTCCCGATTGATTCGGTTCACCTAGAACCATTCGGCACAAAGTCGTTACTTTAGAAGGTCTTTCGATATGTTTGCCGTATCTGAGTCGGCTTGGACTTACCTAGACATTCATGTTACAATAACCTGCTGAACACCCTTATTAGTTTGCCCGTATCCGAGTCAGTCAGGACTAAGTCCGGAATATTAACGATTGGTGTTATGCCCCAAACTCACGCATATGAATCTAGGTCACGTGGCACGCCACCGAGGCTCTTCCTACTCATTTAAAAGTCATAACAGCGGAAAAAGAACTTTAGAGATAATAATGAGTAATCGGTCCTTTGAAATAATACACCCGAAGTTGTAAAAATCCGTATAAATTTGAAAATGTAATTATGTTTTGAAACGATGAATTTATATTCAAAGGGGTCCCAAAGGTTCCCTAAGAACCAATCATAATATTTAAATAATTTTCGAAAGTAGTAGAAAAAGAAAACATGCAGGGGGTATTGGGACTGGTCGAGATACCTCGTTTGACCGGTCGAATGACCCCTCGGCAATAATCCTTCACAGCAGAGGGCACTTCTACGGGTCGAGCTGTCTCCTTCGAGCGGTCAAATGACCCCCTGATAGCATTCCATTTGCACTAGGATATTGCCTAAGGTTAAGCGATCCTTGCGATCGTTAACTACCTCAATCATTAAACCAAAATATTAAGTCGATAGATTAAACATTCAAAATGCAAAGTCGAGGGTTCGGATTCATAATAACTTAATCAACCCATTCCATGTTTTTCAAATTTAATACAAAACGTAGCTCTAGTTACTCAGAAGTAATTCCTTGTAACGTTTGGAAATGAAATAAAACATATACAAGGCTATTATCCACTTCTATTACGAAACAACGAGATGAAACGTAATGAGTCGCCTTCTAAGTGAATTACCAAAATCTCGTGATCAGCTCCTCGATTCCTCGCCAGCATTAACACCTGAATGTTATTTGAATAACCACACGTATTTCTATTTGTTTAAGCGAACGCTTAGTGAATAAATCAACAATGCACATGAATGATAAAGATGCTCGCATTCACATCACTACATTTCATACTAGTCTCCGGAGTCTCACGTGTACGATCCACACTCGTAGTCCGTGACTCCTCGCCAATAAGTCCACGCGATTAGGTAAGACCCACGTTTCTTTTCTTCAAACGTGCGACCTCATGCCTAGAACGGCTCCACAGCAATGGCTTGGTACACGCACTCCTTTAACCCAAATAGCAACTAAACATGCTCAAATATATTTCACCAATGCTTTCAACATAAGTCAAACATTTCACCGTATGATTGCACCTACTTATCATTATAATCACCCAATGTGAACTAAACAACTTAGAGCTATGAATTGAAACATGTCAAGAAATCATTCCAAAACACATAGTTGAACCACTCACTTCCGATTAACCCTCCTAAATCCCATTCTAAAGAAAACCCGAGCACAAGGAACGTGTAGAAGACTGTCTAGTATAATTCGTTTGGATCAAAAGTTCGATTATCATCTTTTTATGAAAAATCCCAAAAATGAGTTTTCAAAAAATTTATCCAAACAGTACCTAGTGGATACCAAAACGACGGCCTTACCTCGAGGAATCCAAATATGAAATTTAGAAGAAAGCAAACGGGCAGAAGTTCGTAGATTATCGTCGAGAAGCTCGAAGAACTATAATCTCTCTTTTCCCCCTTTTTAGATCTAGGTTTAGAAAACTTTAAGAAAATATCTAAGTCATCTCTTTCTATATATAGACAACACTTTTCGTATTTGTGTTTAACTTCCCGTGAGTTTCTCTAATCTACCGATTATCTCAAAACTTCTTAAATATCTAAGTTATCACTTTACGAGTGAGAATCTATAATCCATAAAAGTTTACATCTAAGTTCCGTTTGCTTGCTAAAACACAGTCCCACATGGTTTTACGAAATCACTAGTTAGCCTACCAATTATGTAGCGTGTTAATTCGTCCTCACAAGGATGCTAAAATGAATGTCAGAAATAAATTCTAAACCATGTAATAATACATATAGTAAAATGCAAAGGTAAACATTTTTTTAGATAAACATTTAAGGTATTCTACACTGACCGTCTTAATCTCGGAGAGACTTCATAACATCAAAACATTTGTTCTACAATGTCTTAGAGGGTTCTCTTACATAGACACCTAAATCGACTCGTGAGTTACAACTCACTCATACATGTGTCACAATACACATCACATCGCATTATCATGCATGAGAAGTGAAATGGATTACGATAAACCTGTACACAGATATTATAATCGGTCTGTCGTATCCAGGTCGGTTTGGATGTGATTAGATTGGCCTGCCGTATTTGAGTCGACTTGGGCTCAATCTTCTTAATTAATCTGTCGTATTAGAGTCTGCTTGGAACAATTAAGGCTATCATAAGACTCTGACTGGCTTATCGTATCTGAGTCAACCTACGTTGAATCCTTCCTAATTAACCTACCATATCTGAGTCGGCCTGGGATAATTAAGGTTGCAACACCCACGACATCCTATCTTTACAAACTCATATGCTGAACCACTAGACCCCTTTCAAACATGCCAACTTGACTATGTAATTGAGTAACTTATTCTCTTTCTCGTTACATAAATATATCAGAGCGGTAGGGCTTTAATCTTTTTTTTAACATTTTCTTTATAGATGGTATCAGAGTGGTTTCTACTTTTCCTTTTACATTCCCTTAATATGGTATCAGAACTATTTATACTTTTAATACTATAAATGGTATCAAATCAACTTATACATATGGTTATTATCAATAACAAGAATCAACTTTATCCAAATTCCATTTTCATATCTATTTTCCTTTCCTTTATAAAATAGTGAGGTACAACTCTTTAAAACCAAAGGTACAACCTTTTAAAGTATAAAGTACAAGTTCACAACTTCTTTCAAAACTATTACTGGCAGACCCTTAATATTCCAACGTACAAGCAGTCACTACAAGGAAAAAGGCATTTTATGTCACTTAAAAAGTGACATAAATAGGTATTTATGTCACTTTTTTTTCGATAAAAAGTGACATAAATGGACGACATAAATGTTTTAAAAGTGACATAAATGTTTTTTAAAAGTGACATAAATGTTTCATAAAACCAACACATTTGTTAATAAAAAGTGACATAAATACTTAAAAGTGACATAAATACCATTTTATTTATGTCACTTTTAACCTAAAGTGATATAAAAGTAGAAAAGTGACATAAATACCAAACAAAATTATTACATCAAAGCCTTAAAAGTGACATAAATACCATTTTACTTATGTCACTTTTAACCTAAAGTGACATAAAAGTAAAAAAGTGACATAAATACCAAACAAAATTATTACATTAAAATCTTAAAAGTGACATAAATACTTAAAAATGACATAAATACTTTAAAAGTGACATAAATACTTTATAAAAGTGACATAAATACCACCCTGTAAAAACAATATCTACCACCCTGTACATATATACAATACCACCCTGTACAAAATTAAATCCAACTCAATTAATGATCTATTTCAACTACTAAATTTCATCGATTCATCTAAATATCAACCAATTAATATATTGGAATGAACAAAAAAAATATACAATTGATCCGAGTCAAGTACTGCTAATCTAATAATATATACATATTACATATTCATCAAAAAGTACTAAGAAAACTATGAAAGCAACAACAAAAAATTAGTCCAACAAAAAAAGTGGTTCACTTGTTAGAATGTCCTCCATCAAAATATGAAACTTTGTACCTACAAAAAAGAAAAAGTTTTCATTAATTAGATGTATATATAAAATAATAAAAGAGTAAAAATATGTTTGGGGGTTTTGAGAGACCAAAATGTGTTTGGGGGTTTTGAGAGACCAAAATGTGTTCAAAAAATTTCATTTATTTATTATTATTTTTTCCACTTCTATTGTTTTCCGTGAGAAATTTAGAGTTTTGACGACCAATTATTTTTTTCATTTTTTCAAATTCAAAATCTAGAATTCCAACGACTTTAGATATCATGAAATTTCTTATGTTTTTTTAAACTAATTCATTGTGCGTTCATCACTTTTGTACCGAAAGTACATCCGCGCAGTATATGATGTTTTCAAATTCTCAATTGTAATTCATTTGAATTCAATGAGAAATTTCTATAAATTATGTGTGTAAAACTTTTGTTTTTTAGAATTATACATTTATAAGCATTCCATAATATGTTGATCCAAATCTAATTGAACTAAAAAACGAATGGATGTTGACCAAATCAAAAGAATCGCATATAAAAAATGTGAGAAAATTCACATATTGTCATGAGAAAATTCAGAACTTGAATGAGAAATTTCTTGGGCAAAGTGCAAATTTTAGTAAGAAATTCTTCAATGAAAGTGAGAAATTTCTCATTTTGCCATTACATGTTCATCAGTGTTGAGCAAATTATGGGAATCATACATCAAAGATATTGAGAATAATAACGAAATTGCTACTTTTTAAGTGATAGACATCTTGTATATATATATTACCATACGTCTAACTAAACATTAAGTTACCACATCATTCCATTTAGTTGCCCTAACACATTTAATTCTCCTCCATTATAGGAATCTCCAACATTCATCACACACTTCAATATAGATTTCTCACACAATTGGTAATAAATAACACAAAATTATTGAATGACAGCAAACTTTCATAGTGAGAAATTTCTCACAATAACCAAGTCCCTTGTGGCCGAGTAGTAAGCTTCTTGGGTGTACTACCCAAGATGTTTAGTGTTCGAGTCATGGGGGCGTGGCTACTGGAGTATTCACCCGGCGCCTCCAGGCCTCGGGGGATTAGTCGAGCTGCGCGCAAGCTGGCCCGGACACCCCCGATTACCAAAAAAAAAAAAAGAGAAATTTCTCACAATACAAAGTGAGAAATTTCTCACGAATTTGATAATCAATACAAAACACTACATAAAACATATTTAAGAAATTCAAAATCGTGGTCATCACTAATTAGGAAGTTCTATGATTCAAGGACCACACACACATCATTTAGAAGATAAGTAAATGTCTTCCTTCAAATATTCATTCAAATGTCAAAATAAACCACTCAAATATAGTTGTAAAGTATAAAAAGGAAAATGTTTGATTTTAGGGATCATTATCCCTTACCCATGATCTCCATAGATTTCGCTTACCATATCTACCATTCACATGCATTTTTGTGCTAGTGATATATATATATATATACATGTATGTATATCAGGGCAATTTCGTTCATAAATTGTATATAGATTTAGGAAAAATGACTAAATCCTAAGTTTTAGTGATATAAAGGATTGATTTCAATTCCAGGAAAAACGACTGGACCAAATCCATATTTAAATGGCTATCTAGAGACCAAATCATAGGTTTCTAAAAATAACAATGCTAGAGGCACTAACAAATCTTACTAACACTCACATTCACACTCTATCTCTCTCCTAGTGGTCTGAATCCCATAGTGCTACTAGGAGAGAGATAGAGTGTGGATGCGGCCCACAGTGCCACTAAGAGAGAGATAGAGTGTGGATGTGAGTGTTAGTTAAATTTATTAGTGCCCCAAATATTACTCTTCTAAAAAATACATATATATAAAGAGGGTTCTCTCTTTATTAAAGAGAGGACTTCTATTTTGGCCGTCAGATCGTGTTTTCATTAATGGCAATTTTGTCATTTTAAAGTTTTTAAACACAATTTGATGGTCAAAACATAAGCCCATATTAAAGAGGGCGCCCTTATTAGAGAATTTTGATATATATATATATACATATATATATATATATACTCTTCAAAATTGACGTAAGAGACAAGGTACACACGAGAACATATATATTCCTAGACAAAGGAATAAGGAAGGGCTTGAAGGAGAAAAGAATCAATTGCTTTATACTCAGTCTAGGAAATTCTGAGTACGTGAACTTTTCAACTTACTCATCTAGTAGTACGAGGTCCCATTTTTTACCATCCTAAAAAAATATTTGGTCATAACTCGGTATATTTCACTAATGCTACCAAAGTTTCTACCATCAATCTAATGCACATCTCATTCTTCACTTTGGTTGCTAAAGCCAAGTTTGTTGTACCAATTCACCACTTGATGCCAAAAACCATTTGACATTTTTCCACACCCTCATCGATACATGTACGAAAAACACACACACACAATATATAAATATGTTATATATATATATATAGAGAGAGAGAGAGAGCAGAACCGGAAATTAATGTCAATCAGTGCAGAGCTTTATAAATTCATAAACAGCACAACTAAATTGAAGGAGAAAATCACACGCAAACATAATTTAAAATGTAAAGATCCATCCAATTACTAGAAATCAAAAGAAGAACATCGCAGCAACTATCTCACTCTTTCAAGCCCCTGAAACTTCAGCCATCTCTTGTTCCACCACTGTTGGTTCAATTGGATAGTACATATAGTGAAGTTCCCCAACATCATCACCAGTCAGCTTCTTCCATCCGTCTGGTCCCACATGGTAAACTGAGAATAAAAAGGAAAAAAAAAAGAGAAATGCTACACACACATCCTAAACCACACCCCAAACCACACCCTTGCTTTAAATGCATGTACCCTGTGCTGTGTAAGTGGTGCACAGAAAAGTGTGAAAATTCAAACAGCACAAGGTACATGCATTTAAAGCAAGGGGTGTGGTTTGGGGTGTGGTTTGGAATGTGTGTGTAGCATTTCTCAAAAAAAAAAATCAAGAACGTCTGGTCCCACAAGGTAAACTGAGAAGAAAAAAAAAATCAAGAACTAATCCCACATGCACGCATGCAAATAAACACACATATATATATATATATAGCCCGGATCTTAAGCGGACCGTAAAAAACGGACCTAAAAGACGGACCGTGTAAAAAGTGAGAATTTCTCACATTTTCAAATTTCTCACTTTTTTTAAAATGTGAGAATTTCTCACTTTTTTGTGAGAAATTCTCACAAAATACACAGTCCGTCTTTTAGGTCCGTTTTTTATAGTCCGCTTAAGATCCGGACTGTATATATATATATATATATATTCGGTCAAGATCTTAAGTGAATTGGGTCAAGTGAACTCACTCACTAAATTGACTTTTAAGCCTAAAAGGAATCAACGGGTTGTCCCGCTGAACCACGGGTTATTTTAGACTTAAAAATCAATTCACTGGTAAGTTCACTTCAGAACCTCTCCTTACATATATCTACATCTATACATATATATACACGAAAATAAGTAGGATAGAGAGAAAGAATACCGCTACCAATACCACCGCCGGCTCCATCTATTAATATATTGGCTCCTACAAAAGAAATTAATTTACATATTATCTTTCCAAAATATTAATTTTTAGGAATCGATCAACGTAAATATACATGCTCCCTCTATCCCATAATAAGTGACCACATTTCCGGTTTTGGATGTCTTCACAATTAGTGTCCACTTTTCTAAATTGGCATATAGCTTTTACTTACTTTCCAAAACTACCCTTATAATAAAGACAAAGTAACATTTATTTATGGTCTCAAAATAAGCAAAAACTCAAACACTCATAGGGTAAAATTGGAAAGTGACCCTTTAATAAACAAAAAAAAAAACTAATATAATACAACTTTCTTAAACAATATGCAAAATAGAAGTGGATACTTATTATGGGACAGATGGAGTATTAATTTGCACCACCAATTACAATCCAACCCACCAGCTCAAGATCAACCATATACAATGAAGATTACAAGCACCTAATCTCACAACTTTCAACAAGGTAAAAAGAAAACCCACAGAGGAACATAGTAATTTTTTGATACAAGAATTTTACACAAAAATATGAAGAAAAAAAATGGATCAACAAAAAATATCAGGTCAGAAGCAGGGGCAAAACTACATAGAGGCTAGTGGAGGGTGGGAATGCAAATTTTTTTAAAAAAGTTTAATTACATGTATGTAATTTGTTTAATTTAGAGATTAATTTTTATGTATTGCCCCTCCAAATTTTTAACTTTTAAAAGGAGTAACACTAAGCTTCAATCCCAAATTTGGTTACCAATTGCTTTGGCACTTGTATAACATGCAGTGGCATATGATACCATCATCACTACATGTGGTACGAGCTCCAAACGCTTGTCCAGCTCAAAAAGGAGATCATTTGTATTTGGGAACCAAAATTGGGATTCAATTTTTAAAAATATAACATTACTCTTTAAAGAATGATTCATGCCTATATACAATTACAATACCCATTGAGATAACCATAAACCAATGAATTATAATAGGTAGAATAAGAATTACATTCATCAAATCTCCCAATTCTCAATCAGGTCAAAAACCTTCACATTGTAAAACTGTAGGATTTCGGATACAAAAAAATCATAACCCAAACATATAAAAATTGCCTCGGGTGCAGCCCTGAAATCCCCACGTATCCTTGTTAGGTAGCGTACCTAGTAACGCGACACCCCATGAGCAAATTCCTAATTCCGCCCCTGAACTCTACTAAGCATTTATATCAATAGAAAAAATAATCTAACAAGGACTTATCTCCAATTTTGAATTCTTTACAGTGCTTTTATCTACCGAGCAGTTGGGATGTTGCACAAAAAAGAATGGTAAGAGGATTTGATTACTTAAATTGTTGCGGAAGATAATTTAGATTCTCTTTGCGTGAAAAACCAAGTCTTGAAACTTCACAACTCAATACTCAGGAGAGAGAAATAAAGATACTTCATAATTTATTGAATGCTAGTAGTGTATCATAATTTACAGTAGAATAACGAATCACTTCTCAAATGCATGTTTGGTACCGAATATGCTTTTGAGACCCAAAACACACGTATTACATTACTCTTGTCGGATAAATTTTAAGCAGCATTTTAGACTCCGAAAGGCACATTTTGTTTGAAGCAGCTAAAGAGGTGCTTCAGCCCAGATGTGATGCAAAAGCATACTTGTATTCCAATGATTTTTTCTTAATTCCCAGGTGCCCTTGTGATTAGGGCTTCTGCTTCTTCATAAACGTTAGCCACAAGCAATCCAAACAGGCCCCAAGTGATCTTAGAGAGGAAAATGATCTCCTTGAGAGGGTAAAATCAGTGAAATTACGGGGAATCCTGTTCACTACTGCTTTATAAATAACGAGTGAGCTCCACAGCAAATTTTCCCTTCTTCGTCGAAATTACCTCTCCTACCTGAACGGAAGGTAAAATTGTGTCAGAATGCTCAAATGGATGACTGAGATTTACTTAACAGTCATGCTTCATCTAATTTCATAACTCACTTGTAGTCTTCCTTTACCACTAACCGATATGATGTCTCCAGTCTTGAGTGTGGTATTATTTTTTGTCACGGTGGCCCAATTAACGCGCACGTCACCGTTACTAAACAGCAAAAAGAACTTCATTGTGTCATAACCAAGGATGTTTTCAAATAAGACTTCCAAGTACATTTCGCACGAATCACCCAGAAAAAGGCAAAACCTCAGTATATAGTGAAAATCAGAATTATGTCATGACATTGAAAAGTAGTATCAAAAAGGGCAAAATTGTCCATCTTGTATATGAAAATGAACCACAACTCAATTACGTCATATTTTTTTTATGCTGTCAATGGTAGTCGTAAATGACTCGCATTTCCATATTGAAGGCCTTAAGTGTTGCAATAAATATTAAAAGGCTCCAAATGAAACTTTGGTTTAATACTTATAGGGAACTTACAAAAATTACCCTTTCTGAAAAGTTAAGGGCCGCTGAAACAAGAAAATAAAAGTCAAATGATGAGTGTCCGAAGATTGGGAGAACAGAATAGGAGTATAGGACCAATAAAACTATAACATAGGTGGCTAAAAATTCTGTATGGTGAGGATTTTCTCACTCTAGGAGTTAGGGTAGTGGCTTAACTGCAGAGTGATTATTGGGTCCATAATTGTCAGGCTTTAAAGTAAAAGAGTAGAAAACAAAAGTTGGTTGTAGGTCGAACATTGTACAGAAGCCTATGTAAGTGTATTGCAGAACCCCATTAAAGCTTTATACGAGTCATATCTTTTAAATAAATAAAAAAGTTAAATTAAACTACCCAATTTCATTTTCCTGAAAATCTTTGTAAAAGTCGAGACAAACGAAGCGTAAGTCACAAAAGTCGGGGTGACTTCCATCTAGACTATAATAATAGCATGTACCTGATCAAATCCACCAGTTTTGATCTTGAAATTTTAAATCCTGCACTAGCCAGAGCATCGACTCTCAATGATGCTTCTACAACTTTGAAAGACTTGGTCCTGCAGATTGTAAATGGTATGCATTTTATTATTGACTCCACAGCACAAGTGGTAAAGAACCAAGAAAAAAAAACACCATCACAATGCGTAGTAACCTTGGTGGCTCATATTCAAGAGCAAGCAATGGTATTGCTTTGCATGAGACTGTCACATTGGCAACCTGCAAGAAAAAATATAATATAATACAGACAAAATAAGGTATTGCAGAAGTTAGTGCCATACTTAATGCTAATAAGAAGAAAAGTGACGGGTGCTGAGATGTGGATGAGGGGGGATTCGTCGATTCCCCAAACATCTAGGCTGTGGGTGTGAGGGTATACTTTTAAAGAATCTGTTAAAAATATAAGTTTATACAATTAAATAAACTATTCTACAACCACAATGTCTTGATTTTGATACATAACTAACAACATGATAACAAGCATTAAGGCTACATGAGCAACACAAGCCTTTTGACCTGTAATCTAACTCCAGACGGTCTTAAATTAACCCCCAAAGTTTTAAAATTATGTTATAAATCCCTATATATATTACACACTTACAAAAAATGTCATGGTACATGCACCCAAGACAAATCCAGAAAAATCCCATCTCCAAAAAGCATCCAATTGCTGCGTTGGTGAATCCAGTGCACACCAGCACTACATCGCATCCAACGGGCAACACGAAATTTTCAGCCTTTTAAAAAGAATCCATGCTTCCTTGATGTCTCCTGGATAATTGATATCTGTAGAGGAAATGATTCTTGTTTGAAGTTTAGTAGTTTACTACAGAAGGTGCCTAAGCTCTCCAATTAGGTCTTGTTTATTCCTTGAACTCTTTATAATAAAGAATTTATATAATTGAGAAGACTCAGATTTTGTTGCTGCACAATTAACGAGTCCAAAACAAAATTGGAGGAATGTAACTAATCGAAAAACTCACCAAGTCGAGACAAAGTTTGTTATCATGCTAATGGTAATTAGTTCGACCAAATATTGTAGAAATGAAGAAAATTCCTCAAAATTGGTGTTCATCAAGAAAGATAAAACTGCTTTACACAAAAGCAACATAAGAGGATGTACCATTACCTTGTCCAACGATGATATAAGAAAGTCAACAAGTTCTGGAACAACAAGAAATTGAGCCCCCTTTTCTCCCTAACAGCAGAAGAAGAAGAAGAAGAAGAAGAAGCAAGATTAAACCCAACTCTAAAGCAGGTGAAAAAAAATAGATAAGAACAAATAAAACAAGGCAGAGTACAAAAACTTTCTATGGACTGATTTTTAGAAATTGCTGGTCCAGATGGTAGGACTCCAACAAGAGCTATCTGGTATAACAATCAACCAGTTGAAAACTGCAGCTAACAACTAATTGGTCCACCAAAGAACAAAGAAATCAATCAAATTGATAACCAATGAAATGGGCTGAACATGTATGGTTCTCCAAGGCTGTCCAAAGACATGCCTTTGTATTTTGGCTTCCAGTTCAAATGAGACTCCAGCTTCAGGATAGAGTTTTGAGCTATTGTTAGAGCTGACATAAATTGCGTGTCCATTCTCTATCAGCAACTGGTGACTTCAGATCACATCAGAGCCTTGGGTTATGGGAATCTTTGTTCAAGTCTCCTTCCCCCATTCCGGTGTGCATATTTGCCCTTTATTGTTTGTATCCATTATGATGGAGTTACATAGTTGCACGTCCACCTGTGAAAGGGGATCACACGTGAGGAAGGATGTTAGAGCTTGACAATTGACAATCATTGTCAAGCCCATTCTGTAAAAGCTTAAGCTTTGGAGCAACCCGGGACTTAACAGCTATATTGTAGATCAGTGCCTTAAATGTGTATTCTGCAGATTCTGTGTGCAGTCTCATGAGTCTATGACCACATGATATTTGGTTTCAACTTCACTCCGAAAATCTGAAATTGATGATTTATACGCAAAAATGTGGCACACCATGGCAACAGAGGAGCACGGCCGGATGGATAGCTTGGGCTTGGAACAATGGAAAGGTAAATGACCACTGCAGAAACTATCACTAAGTTGTCTTTTGCTGCAATAGTTTATGATAATGGAAGGAGAGGATTTGAGAGAGCATTCAGATATGAATACAAGGATGGCTAGCTGTAAGAATCTAAACGCAGTGAGAATATGGTATCTTCCAAACAACATCTTGCAGCATGGAGGCTAAACATATAGGCGTTATTTGTTTCTCGTATAAGTGTTATCCTGGAATGAATGGTGCTTGGAGGGGAATCCTCTTTCACTAAGGTTGGATAGGGCTAGGCCTGGCAAATAGGTGGGATTGGATGGATTTGGATAGGGCTGTAAATGGACTGAATCCATATATTAACTGCAATAATTGGGTTGGGTTTGAGTTGGGTTGGCATGGGTTGGGCTTGCCCATGAGCCCATTCACCTTATCTGGAGAGTACTAGAATTGTTGCCTTTCCATTCTTGAACCTGAAGGTGCACAACTTCTTTTCATATATATATATATATATATATAGTATCTACATATATACACGTGTGTGTAAATACCCAATAAACTCATAGCAGAATAAGAATAAATTCAATAAATAGATATATACACACACACGTGTGTGTGTATGACTGTGTGTATAAACACAACACAAATGTGTATATGTAAGTGTGTATTTGTGTGTGTGTATATATATACATAGAGAGAGAGAGAGAGAGAGAGAGAGAGAGAAGGGGATTACCCTTTTTTGAGTTTCTTTATGCTTGATTCGAGCAGGGGAAGATTAAGATCCAGACAGAAATGAGCTATGAAGCACGGGTACTCCTATTTGGGTGAAGTATCAGTACCGGGTACTTGGGGGACACCGACACCCGTACCATATCCCTGGGTACGTGTCGGGTACTCCCCCAGAGGTGTCCTGCTATTTTGAATTTTTGAATTCATGGTGGGTACGGCT
Organism: Hydrangea macrophylla; assembly: GCA_033977485.1. Classification (NCBI taxonomy): domain Eukaryota; kingdom Viridiplantae; phylum Streptophyta; class Magnoliopsida; order Cornales; family Hydrangeaceae; genus Hydrangea; species Hydrangea macrophylla. The sequence goes on from CM066990.1 coordinate 42,345,927, forward strand.
CGGGTACTCCATGGGAACTCCATGGGTACTTCATGGGTACGTAGTTGGGTACGGCGGGGCTCAGTTTGTATTTTCTGAAAGTCATGGGGGGTACAACTGAAATAATAAAAAATTAAATTGTTTAAATATTGAGTTTGACCTAGAGTATTCCCAAAAAGGGCAAAAAAAAAAAAACGAAGGAGATCAGAGGAGATCTCAGCACCGACTGGGAGAGGAGCTGCGACTGCAACCTCCGGCCACTATTGCGACTTTCGGCGACACCAGCGACCTCCGGCGACACCAGCGACCTCAGGCGACACCTCCGGCGACTCCTGCGACACCTCCGACGACTCCTGCGACTGCAACCTCCTACTCTTTGGTGTATATTTTGCGCCTTTGAGCCTTGAGGTATGCTTAAACTTTCTTCTTTACATTGTTAGGGCTTGCTTTTATAATTCACTGATTTAGAATCTCTATTATCTCTGAGATGTTGGGCTTTTTTGTTTTCTTTTTTTTTTTTTTCCTTTCCAAACTAGGTTTTATAAATTATTTATTTTAATATACATATTCTCAACTTAGGGTTTTAATATATATATGTTTGGGTCAGTCTTTTAGGAATTTGAAGCTATGATTTCTTCCTCCGGTGCTAGTAGTCCATTGACTACTGATCCAGATGAAAATAAGCCACTGTGGAAATATATGACAAAACTAGGGAGGAGTGGAGGAGGAGGGGGGAATTACAATTTTAAATGTAACTTTTGTTTCGAAGATTTCAAGGGGTCATATACAAGGGTGAGGGCACACTTATTTAAAATTACTATATTGTTTCCAACCGGATTTGGAAACTATATTGTTTACCGATGATGGGAGTGGTATTGATGATGATGATGAGGTGGCTGAGGCTGGGTCCAACAATGAATGATGAGATCATGAGAGTTTTAGACTTAGTGGACTTGCTTCTTCTTCTACTTTTTTATTTTTATTTTTATTTTCTTTTAATGTTGTGGACTTGTAATGCTAAAACAATGTGTTTAGTCCTTGGACTACTTTTTTGCTAATATACTATGGATTAATATGTAGTAGTGTTGTTCAATCTTATTCTTTTTCTTTTTCTTTTTCTTTTTTAATTATTAAAAGTATGTTGTTTATAATATATTTTTAAAAATATATTTTTATTCAAGGTACCCTAGCCGTACCCGTATCCTACATTTTTGGAAATTGCCGTACCCCTGTACCCGTCGTATCGTACCCGTACCACGTGTCAGTACCCGTGCTACATAGGAATGAGTGATTTGTTGACTGATATTAATGGAGGTACGATTTGGATACAGGGATGAGGTGGTGGAGATTTTCTGTCTCTATATGTATATATCTATGGAATCTGTGTATCTATTGTCAAACCCTAAGACCCGCTGCTGTACAGGAGAGAGAGAGAGAGAGAGAGAGAGAGAGAGAGAGAGAGATGTAGTTTGTCAAACCCTAAGACCCGCTGCTGTACAGGAGACAGAAGAAAGAGAGACCTGCTGCTGTAAAACCAGACCTTATGTTGTCAAATATAAACCCATTTTCAACCCACGTATTTAAGCTATTCTACCAAATTCAACATGCAAAATTTCATTTTAAGTCCGAACTAGTTAACTTACCAGTTAACATGGGTGTGTTGGTGGATCTGGGTTACATTTGCCAGGCCTAGATAGGGCTAACCACCTTGTTGTATTGGCTTGGGGATCAAACCTTGTAATTTGAAGAGTGTCTTTTGTTTATCCAAGATACTTTCTAACCTTCAGGGAGATGAAAAAAAGAAAAAAAGAAAAAAATACCCTGGTGTACTTATTCAGCTAACACGCATATTTGTCGGTGCAATAGGAATGTCGGATGCCAGATAAGCAATGAAACATTAAGAAGTGATATTGTGGTAATAACACAACCTATTAGAATCTAATTTCATTACAGTTTCTTTGGAAGGTAGCAACATACATAGACAAACCTTGCATTGTTTGACCCATTCTCTACACCTTAAGCTTTTGGAGCAAAAGATGACTTAACATGAAATTAGACCTTGTTTGTGGGAGGCTTTGGTTTCAAATCTTCGTCCCAGTTATGGCTTGCATATTGTCATTTGGTGTTTATCTCTATTATCATGGAGTTTAGTTTGGTGCATATCCACGAGCAAGATGGGGTCGCACTTGAGGGAGGGTGTTAGAGCTTGAAATACATTGTTGAGACCGTTCTCTAACAGCTTAAGCTAGCAACTGGTAAGTTAACACATATCTCAAATTCTCAGGAACTATACCTGCACAATTATATCCCCTATCTTCTCCCTAGCAATCCCTGTATTAAGAATTGCCCCAAGGAAGTCACCATGAGAACAAGGTTGAAACCCAAAGTTTCCTGTGATACTGGAAAGAGTAACCAATTAACCACTTTATAAGAAGGTGTTCATTGGTGCATGACATGGATATAACTAAGCAGAGAATGCTATGAATTACCTCATTGCTGCAACTATATATGGAACAGTTGCCAAAGCTTCTGAATGTCCAACTAAAAGACGGCAGCGCTCAGCCTAGAGGATTTGCATACTATTCAACTTTTGGATGATAATTAATGCTTGATACAACCACAAATCAATGATGGATTCAATTTTTTTTTTTATTGCTAAAGAGGATTCAATTTATATACGTCAACCTGTGGGTATCCTCCCTGAGCTACTGCTTTGACATCAGCTAATTTCTCCAGTATTAACATTGACTCCTTTAGTACAGGTGGCGTAAGAAAATCTGTATGGAGAACTTCTCTTCTTGATAACGCCCGATTTGCCTAGGAAATGCACACAGAGAGGTAGATAAACGAAAACAAAGTTTTCACTAAGGGCCCTTAACAATTTGGTTTCGTCCCAGTCTCAGGTCTTATTGGTTTTACTTGCTTTGATGAAAAATCAGTCTTGGGAAATTTATAACTTTTAAGTTAGGCACGCAGTCTATGAAACTAAAAAGCAACTACACAAACATCAAATTATTTACAACCGGTTCTTATACTACCTAAACAGCCTCTAAGAATTAATGAGAATGGTTTGTATTCAAACGGAAATTATGGAACAACCAATGTTGTAAATTTATAGTTGTCTCAACAGAAGAATGGGAAATAACAAAAAGAATACTAGTAACATATGAACACTTGTGACAAGTAATGGAAGTACCTTTTCGACAATTTGCTTCACAGCTTCGATTGAGCTCTTGTCTCCAACTCCTTTCACAGTAACATCAACATCCCCCTTTATAGCTTGTGCCAACTGACATATACCTTTGTTCCCAAAAACATGAAAGAAAAAAGTGAAACATGCCTAATGTCGTGTTGCATATATCGTAATACGGTTGAGATTAAGTCATCCCTTGTAACAGTACAGTTTTTGTTTTCCGGCCTGTTTGGAATCACTTTTCAAATGCAAGATTGCCCCAAACATGCTTTTGAGACCCAATGGACATTTACTAGCTTGTTTCGATTAATTTAAGGACTTTTGTAATACCCTATATTTTCGGATGTATAGTTATAATGGGATTTCAAGTATGTATGACTTGATCTTAAAACCTTATCCTACTATTGATAATTTTAGTGTCCCAATCGACAATCGATTGGAGCATTATTCCAATCGATTGCCAACTTTTGACTCCTAATCGATTGCCCCTTTTTCCCAATCGATTGGCCTTGCCAACATAACCAATCTTTCCCAATCAATTGCCTTCATAAATATCTACATCCAATCAATTGCCACCTAGTCCCAATCGATTGGTCAGAAGCTGAACTTGGTCTCCAAGTTTGCTTCGGGTTTTGACGCGTGGCACTCTTTTCTTCTATATATATGGACTGATTTCGTCCATTTGCAGGTTGTTAGACAGTTTTTGAGAGAGAGGAAGTGACATATATACACTCATACACACATACATATACATACACACCCACATACATATATACATATATACATGTAAAGTTTTATGATTCAAGCTTTAGATTGAGACAAGAAGTCTCAACACTATTTATATTAATATTGGAGATAAGCGTACTTAAATGATGCCTTTAGGCAATAATAAAAAAAGATAATAAAAGATCTCTAAACAACTCATAGCCACTCAATATACAACTCATATTAGAAATCTAATAGACAATTAATCCCAGAATATTTCAACACTCCCCCTCAAGCTGGTACGAAGAAATCTCGCATGCCCAGCTTGCTAAGATAGTAATGATGAGTCCTCCTTCCAAGACCTTTGGTGAAGACTCTGCCAATTGCTCACTAGATTTCACAAATGGGATACAGATCAGTCCACTGCTCAATTTCTCCTTGATGAAGGGGTCTGTCAATTTCAACATGCTTAGTTCGGTCATGTTGTACTGGATTATGTTCAATAATGATGGTTGCTTTATTATCACAGTACAACGGTACAACCTCGTAGAATATGTAGGCTCAAGTCTAAGATCTCTCAATAGAATTTTTATCCACAGCAGTTCGCAAATTCCCCGAGACATGGCTCAGAATTCAGCTTCAGCACTTGATCTAGATAATACGGCCTGTTTCTTGCTACGCCAGGTGACAAGATTTCCTCCAACAAAGGTTCAATATCCTGAGGTAGACCTCCTATCCGTGGCAGAGCCTGCCCAATTTGCATCTACATAACCTTCCACCTGAAGATGATCATGTATACCAAAGAATAAACCTTTCTAGGAACTGACTAACAACGCTTACAACAAAAGCGATGTCCGAACGAGTATGTGACAAGTAAGTTAACTTGCCCACCAATCTCTGGTATCTCCCCCTGTCAACCACTGCTCCATCTGTGTCATCCCCTAGCTTCTGATTAGCTTCCATAGGAGTTTTGCATGCCTTACTCCCTAGCATACCATTATCAAGAACATATTTCATCTGGGGGATAAAGATTCCTTGTTTGCTTCTAGCCACCTCAATTCCCAGAAAGTACTTGAGATTTCCCAAGTCTTTAATTTCAAACTCCTTGGCTAGGTATTTCTTCAACTCCTGCATATCTTCCACATCGTCTCCTGTCAAGACAATATCATTCGCCTTGGCTTTGTTTAAAGCCACATTTCACCTTAGCTTGAGTAAATCTTTCGAACCACGCTCTTGGAGACTGTTTAAGCCCTTACAGGGATTTTTTTAAGCCTGCAAACTTTCCCTTTGGTTTTAGATCTTCAAAGCCTGGAGGAATATCCATATAGATTTCTTCTGCCAAATCTCCATGTAGAAATGCATTTTTAACATCAAATTGATGAAGGCCAATTTAAGTTAGCAGCAAGGGATAAAAGAATTCTCACAGTATTCATCTTAGCAACTAGAAAAAATGTTTCCTCATAATCTACCCCATAGGTTAACCGGGCTTTGTACCTTTCAATAGATCCGCCTGCCTTATGCTTGACTGCAAACACCAACATGCACCCCATTGTCTTATGCCCTCTAGGTAAGTCAACAATTCCCAGGTGCTATTCTTGTGAAGAGCTTTCATCTCCTCAATCATAGCATGTTTTCATTTGAGATCAGTGAGTGCATCCTGTACATGGTTAGGTACAGACACAGAAGCAAGATTGGACAGAAAGTTTTATGAGAAGGAGAGAGGCGACTATACGAGACAAATTTAGATATGGAGTGTTGAGTACATGACTTAACACTATTACGAGTAGCAATCGGAATATCTAAATTATCAATGACAGGAGTAGAATCAATGACAGGAGAATCAATACTAGCAATAGAATCAGAGTTACTAGGTTCTCATCAAGAGTAGGAGAGTGGAGTGGCGGATCAAGAGCAATGGTCTCATCTTTCATACTCCAAGTTCTTCTCTGATATACTATATCCTCTTTTTCTGGGTTCCTCCTCTTTTCCTGGCTTCCTCCTCTGCCTCTCCATTTATTTCATCCTCACTTGCAATATAATCCCCAATATGTCAAATTGATTAGACACAGGAACATTAGGCACTGGCATAGGGACATCAAGGACATCACTAGGAATAGAAACCTCATTAGGCAACTCTTCTATATGTCTATTCTCCCCCTGAAGAGGTGTCTGAGGAGTGAAATAAGAAAGTTCCTAAAAAAAAGTGGCATCCATGGAGACATACCACTTCCAGGTAAGAGGGTGGTAACATTTATAGCCTTTTTGTGTAGGAGAGTAACCAACAAAGACACATTTGATAGCACGAGGATCAAGTTTTCCCCGTGTTGTTATGAACAAAACAGATACAGCCAAAGACTTTAGGAGGAATAGAAAACAATGCAAAAGGACTAGAGAGTACTTCAACAGGGGACTTTTTGTTGAGTACTTGATTGGGTAACCGGTTGATGAGATAGGCAGCAGTTAAGACTACTTCTCCCCAGAAAGACTTTTTCTCCCCAGAAAGACTTTGGAGCCTAAGCAGAGAATAACATAGACCTAGCAGTGTTTAAGAGATGCCTATTCTTGCGTTCAGCTACCCCATTCTATTGCGGGGTGTTGGTGCAAGATGATTGATGAATTATGCCATGTTCCACAAAATAATCCTCAAGACTAGATTTAAAGACCATTCTTCTCTCTACCACTGCCAATTGTCCTCCTCATGACAAGATCCTGAAACACACAATGAGAAGAGAAAAATGTGATGCTACAATTTTGATCATGAGTAATACGACTGATAGATAAGAGATTATTGGTAAAACTAGGAACATGCAAAACAGAAGATAAAGACAATGAGGGAGATACACGGACTAAACCATTGCCTGAAACCGAAGAAATGGTTCCATTAGCAATCTTGACTTTATCTTGTCCTGAATATGGTTTATAATCAGAAAAACATAGGAGAGGAACCGGTCATATGATCAGATGCCCCTAAATCAATAATCCAAGGATAACTAGATTGGGAATGGAATGCACTCACAGAAGTGGCTAAGTTACCTGAATGAGAAAAAGATGATGAGGCACTAGTAGGTGTATCCGTGTATGCAGTCGAGACATCAAGCGGTGGAGAGTTTCCAATTCTGAAGAAGATAATGGATGAAGACGGAGGTGTATCATCAATAATGGAGTAATCAACAACCTCTGTATGATGAGCACGAGAACCGTGTTGGTCATGGTCTCCCAAATATCCTGGGCAGTCACCATATCTCAGGGATCATAGAGTGAACAAGCCAAGTCATCCATCTCCCGTTTGTCATAAGCTGCATCCTCGGTGCTCGGTGCTTTGATTCGGCCGTTGATGTACGCCATCTTTCCTTTGCCCTTAAGAAACAATGTCACAGACTGGGACCAAGCCATGAAATTTTGACCATTGAAGCGGGAAGTAGTGATTCAAGTTCGGGTTATCAGGTTAAGCAATAACAATGCTCTCACTTCTAAGTTGCTATGAACGTCAGGTGGTTTTTTCATGATCACCCGACATCTTAAATCAACCCGCTACAAATACCCGCAACAATCACTGAAGAAGGGAATAGGAACTGGTACCAACGGAGTCGCAACACACAAGAGAAGTCAAATCACCATATAGGATGCAGAAAAAATAGTCTAATCAGATTACATGTCCATAAAAAAGACCAACGAAGAGGTTGAAGGATAACCTCTGATCAAATCAGTAGGTCAGCAGGTCACAAATATGGTTCAAGTGTAAGCTATGGGTGTCGGCTAGGGTTAGAGAGATGGCAGTGGGTTTCGACTAGGGTTGTAGGAGCTTGCGGTGGTGCCTGCTAAGCCAGGATGGCTGGTTAAAGGAAGCCAAAGCCCTAGGGGGCTACATCGAGGGGGGCCAAGGCCCTGGGGGGCTACGCAAAGGGGAGGCGAAGCCCTGGGGGCTGCGCTGAGGGCTTAGCTACCCCTAGAGGCTGTGGTGGGAAGGTGGGTGGTTGTTGATGGTGGTTTTGGTGGTAATTGGGGTCTCTCTCTTAGAGTGGCTTTGATACCATGTAAAGTTTTATGATTCAAGCTTAGATTGAGACAAGAAGTCTCAACCCTATTTATATTAATAAGGGAGATAAGCGTAATTACAATGATGCCCTTAGGCAAGAATAAAAAAAGATATATCAAGATCTCTAAACAACTCATAGCCACCTAATATACAACTCATATTAGAAACCTAGTAGACAGCTAATCCCAGAATATTTCAACAATACACACTATGGGAGAGAGAAGGAGAAGAAGCAGAATAAGAACAAAAGAGGGAATAGAGAAGAAGAAAGAAAGAAGACAAAGGGCAAGAGAAAGAGAAAGAGGAGAGAGAGAGAGAGAGAGAGCTTGAGCCCCATAGCTCACACACACCACCACACACCCTTTGGTGAGTTCTAAACTCACTTGGTCCCTCTATATAATGTTTTTACATATTTTAAAGAAGTAAAGACGTAGCAAATAAGTTCCTTGCACGTTTAAATTCTGGACTGGAAGTCTCACTGGAGAAGACGAAGTCCCAATCGATTGCCATTGACCTAGATCCAATCAATAGGACTTTTATCCAATCGATTGCTATAAGTTGTAACCCAATCAATTGCCAAAGTTTGTAATCGATTGGTATTTATTGTGATCCAATCGATTGAACTTTCCCCAATCGATTGTTACTGCTTTTTACCCAATCGATTGGACCTCTGTCCCAATCGATTAGAAGATACAAAATATGTATATCTTCTATTAGTATTATATGAACTGTTTTAGTATTCAGATATCATTTCGTACTCCCTATATGTGACTATGAGATAATGAAGAGATAATGTGACATCAGAGAATAATATGGTTAAGAATAACGGATTAATAATACGACATTAGATAATATGTCGATTTTGAATTTGTTTGATATCCGTTCGTTTTCAATTAGTGTAGTCAGGCCACAATAGGAAGTCATGTATCAGTATTAGTACAACGATAAGTAGGTTTGATAAGTTATGGGACTCTTACGGGAATGAGCGTTAGTCAATCATATGTCCTTAAAAGCGGTGGACTGTGCATATGTTCTTAAAAGTGGTGAACCGGATCAATTTGCCCTAAGATAGCTGGCGATCTAATCATATGTCCTTAAAAGCGGTGGACTGAGCATATGTCCCTAAAAGCGGTAGACCATGATCACTGGTAGACGCCGTTAAGTTGTGGCAATAGAATTGATGTGTCATTGCTCGAAGCGTTAAATCCCTGACATGCGGTGGACTGTAAGCGGGGGATGGACTGACCTTAGAAGCAGGAATCGTGCATATGCCCTACGAATCACAGTAAAATCCACGGTTCCGCGGTTCTTAATGAAATTCGCAATAGACTTGCGATTCTCTCGCAACAGATTCGCAATTCCTACTCGAGAAGAAGCGTCCATGAGGTATACTATCCAGAGTGGAGAGAAGAAAGAAGAAGATAAACCCTAATAGCAGAGAGAAGAAAGAAGAAGAAGAAAAAAGAAGAACCTGGTCCTTGTCCAATAGTCCCCCCTCCTCGTCGAACACAGGTTCTTCTTCTTCTTCTTCGGAGTTCTTCTTCTTCTCCTTCTTCACAGTTCTTCTTCTTCTTCTTCTTCTTCTTCTTCTTCTTCTTCTTAGTTCTTCTTTGCACCTCTCTCTCTCTCTCTCTCTCTCTCTCTCTCTCTCTCTCTCTCTCTCTTGCTGCGGCTGAAATGGAGTAAAGAGAATATGAAACCCTAAATGTGTATGTGTGTATTTAAACCCTTTAACTATTATGTTTATCTATTATGAATAGAACCCCTTAAGTTCTTATACTTATAAATTAAGATTGTAACCCTAAACAATCTAACACCATTATTTTTTAACATATTTTCTAATTTAACCCAAACTGTATTATAATTCCCAAATAACCACAAAGAAAATAATAAATATCAAAATATAACCCATTATTTTTCCCTATTATAATACTAAAATTAATTAATATATAATAACATAGACGCTTCCTAGCCGCCCCAAACATTAGACTCTTCTATGTATCGTCGCTTCCCCGCCCCCGCCCCCACTTCGTGCGTCTATGGGACTGACGTGGTATCCATGACATGCAGTGGATTGTGAATATGTTCTTAAAAGTAATGGATAAAGCAATGGTGTATCCAGGAGTATTACTGTCAAGTCTGTTCATTAATCAGTTGGTTATGATAGGTTCTTGTGTAACAAGATGTGGAATCAAATAATGAATGGTTGGAATAAAGAGAAGATACTATCCTTTTATGCCTGGACATTCCCTGTCTAGAATACCCTGTTTCTGACAATGCAGGTAACTACTCATATGACGAGGGCTTCTACCAGGAGGGTGGTAATAGAGAGAGTGGCCCCACCAGAGATAACTATGCGGGGGAGATTACTACGTTTATGATTACAACTACGCCAGTTGAAGACAATGATAGATATTAGTTTCTATTTTCAATTACCGACACTATTATTATGTTTTGTAACTGGGCATATGCTGCCCTAAGACTCTGGTGACTGGTATGCTACTTTTAGAACTCTAATGTAATAGTTAGCATGTTTATGCTATGAAGCAGTTTACTTCCTATTACTGTTCTTTCTATTTGTTGGTGTTTAGAACTGTATAGTGTGGACAATTAAGTGGCATTCACCAGTCATTGCCTACGGACCAAAAATTCCATTTTCTCTATTTTTGCTGTTCCGGGGCGTGACAACTTTAGAGCCCCAAAACCACGCTTTGGCTGAAACAGGCCAAATGTGATTCGGAAAGCAGATTGGGGGTTTTAATGAATTTTCTCTCTAAGGTCTCGACATCTCTTTCACATAAGTTGGATTCAGAAGATAAGGAGTGCTAATGATGAAAACGCTTTCCAAGTCAATCACAATTCATTGTATCAAATGCTCAAATGTAAATTGTTATTTGGCACACTCATATTGGGTATATTTCTGACTCTAAGCTAACCTAGCCATAAACGAATGACCACAAAAAGTGCGCAATGGTCAACTAAATATCTCGCTGGGTTCCCTTGTTGTGCTATACAGGGACAATTGCAGGATGAGTGGGGGCAAAAACGGCAACAATTTCCATATCTATTGCAGCTACGCAGCATTCTAATGGTGGCTCAACCTGATCTTTCAACTTGAAATTATTGATTTCTTTCACACTGACCGTATCAGATGGTACCTGATGATGCCAAAATTTGGTTAGAGATAAATAGAGCAGATTAAGGAGAGAGAGACGGTGAGAGACAAGTTTTTGTATGTGGTTCGGCCCTGTTAATGAAGGAACCTACGTCCACGTGTGTGTCTGAGCACGTTCACAATACTGTAAAAAGCTGGGGACCTGTAGTGAACCAACAATAGTTTGGAGCTACCGTAGGTCGGGCGGGCGTGTTGATGACTGCTATAGAGGTGTTGTATAGACTGAAAAGTTGATCCCCTTCTATGAGGGTGAGGGGTCTCTTTTATAGATGTAAGAAACCCACTACTACATGGATAAGGAAATATAATCCAATTAGGATTGATTGGCAGTAATTGTGGGGGTTTCCTAATTGGATTAGGAAACAAAGTGCTCTTTCCATTAGTCTTCTAACTTGATTAGGAAACAGCTTGGAATATTCTGGAGCGTGTCTCGCGGGCCTAGCTTGACTGCGCCTGTACGGACCGTGCTTGCGCGGTCCTCCCGACCTGTTGATCGGGTCGTAGATGAACCGCTCGGGAGGCCTCGTGTAGACCTAACCGCTCAGGCTGATGCTTATTCGAGGAACTGTGCATGACTTGATCGGGACAGGGACCGGCTGCTGAGTTGAACTGCTCGGTCATAGGATAGGGCCAATTTTGGGCGTATCAGCTGCCCCCCATTTCCAATGTTGGCCAGATGCCATATCGGGGCAAGTTTGGAAATTTGCTTGATGCTACTTGCTAATGTATGAGTGCTCGGGGAAGTTGCTTCGGAGCTTCTAAGTCTTGTAAATTCTCGGGAGCTGGTTAAGAGTTGAGATTTAGCCTAGCTCGAAACCTTTAAGTGCTCGGGAATTGACCAAGAGTTGAGACTCGGCCTAATTCGGAGTCTTTTGCTTGAGTTAGCTCCCAGGATGGTTATTTTCTACCCGTAAACATTCGTCAAGCTTGTGGGCAAAAGAATTTGACCATATTGGAAAAGCCGACTTAAAGCGTATTGCTTTAGGGTCCTTTTATGCTAACTCCCCAGGATGGTTATCTTCCGCCCAGTCAGCCTTGGCAGAGCCGACCTAAAGGGTCTTTAGGGTCTTTTTTGCTCCTCTATCGTGGGCCAACCTAAGAGGTTTTAGTCACCTCTATCGTTGTTTGGACCTAAGTGAAGTTATTGCCTCTGAGTACTGTAGGCACCCGGGTTATCTACGAGTTTGACTTAGTTAACCCCAGGGCTTGTAAATACCAGGTATGATTCCCTGTTTAGTTCATTATGCCTTCCTGCCCCCCAAGCTTTTGCTAAGACGGGGGTCTGTAGAGGCTATGCTTGTACGTAACCGACCTGGAACGTGGGTGGTTGTAGGGTCTTTTGAAGCTTGCCATCCTCTGCCACCTAGGGGGATTTGCCCCCATCGTAGGTTATGGACCTAAGCGAAGCCGGTGCCTCGGATGTGAACCCGAGGTCTTTTGTGCCTGGGGTGTCATCCCAAGGTCTTTTGCGCCTGGAGTGTGGCCCCGAGGTCTTTTGCGCCTGGGCTGTGGCCCCGAGGTCTTTTGCCAGCTGCGTAACAGTGGTCTTTGGTTGCCTCGGGATTGAGCCCGAGGTCTTTTTAGTGTGCCTGGGGTGTGGCCCGAGGTCTTTTGAGGTGCCTCGGGTGTTGTCCCGAGGTCTTTGGAAGAGCTCTCTATCAGTCCGTGGAGCCTCGTGCTATGATCGGACAAAAGTACCACCGTAGTTGGTCTCGTCTGGTTTGTTGGAGATAAGAGGCTGGGTCAGGATGATCGGGCTCCTGGTTACTCTGAGCTGGAGGCAAGGTCAGGATTATTGGACACTGACTGCTGCGGACTGGAGGTCGGATCGGGGTTGCCGGACTCAGACCGCTGTGAACTGGAGGTCGGGTCGGGGCTGCCGGACTCAGACCGTTGTGAACTGAAGGAACTGCCAGAAATACTGGGCTTCTTTGCGTTGTCCCTCTCTCGGGCTAATCTTGCTTCCGCTTACTTCTTGAAGACTCGGGCGCTTACTTGCCCGAGGTTTTTGGTCTATAGGAATTCTTCAGTGTCAATGTACTTTCCGACCCTCTCTGCGAGTTCAACCAAGGATTCCGGCCGGTTTCTGTGAAACGACACGGCGCACTTGGTGTGTTGAACTCCCGAACAAAAGGCTATGATGGCGACTGTCTCGTCCAGGTTATGAACTTGAAGTTTCTGTTAGTTGAACCGATCGGTGTAATCCTTTAACGACTCTTCCCTTCGTTGTCTAATAGTGAGTAGTTGTGGATGTCAGGTTGCGGTCGGTCAATCATGCCTATGAACTGGCTAATGAATTGTTTGCTGAGCTCCTTGAAGTCTTTGACCAATCGGGGCTTCAGGGAGTGAAACCATTGAGCAGGCGGGCCTTTCAAAGTGCTGGGGAAGGCCAGGCAATGATTCTGAGTAGGGTTTTGGCCCAGATTTTTGGCCATTCCATCAATTTGCTTCTGCAAGTCCTTGATACGAGCCACCACTCCTTCCCGACCGGTATCCGGGGGGTTGGTCGGGTTGGTGGAAGAGGCTTCTTCTTTATGGTTGTGCAGTCTTCTGGGATTGGGCTCGGCTATGACTTTGGCTGATCGTGTGCCAAAGACCACCTCGGCTCTTGACCAAGTGACCCTGGACTGATTCCCGGGTCATATGCTCCTGCCTCTCCTCTCGGGCAGCACGCCTACCGCTGATGTCTGCGGCACCCTCAACGCGGGACGGCTTCGCTCGGGCACGTTGTCTGGTCAAGATCGGTTCTCGACCGTACGCAACGTTCCTGGGCAGTTTCCCAGCCATTGGAGGGTTGCTTTGTTGGGCCAACAGGGCTTCAATCTGCTGCTGAGTTTGATACTGAATCTTTAAGAGTTGTGTGAGGGTTGCGGTGATCTGCTCCGGTATCAGGACCACCAGGGTTTGTGGGACAGCCCGGCCGACCCGCTGCACAACTTTCTTACCCTTCTTCGGAGGCATGATTATCAGCTAAGAGATTTGTTCTTCGAGAAATATGTCGATTCCCACAGACGCCGCCAAACTGATGATGCCAAAATTTGGTTAGAGATAAATAGAGCAGATTAAGGAGAGACAGACAGTGAGAGACAGGTTTTTGTATGTGGTTCGACCCTGTTAATGAAGGAACCTACGTCCACGTGTGTGTCTGAGCACGTTCACTATACTGTAAAAAGCCGGGGAACTGTAGTGAACCAATAATAGTTTAGAGCTACCGTAGGTCGGCCGGGCGTGTTGATGACTGCTATAGAGGTGCTGTATAGACTGAAAAGTTGATCCCCTTCTATAGAGATGAGAGGTCTCTTTTATAGATGTAAGAAACCCACTACTACATGGATAAGGAAATGTAATCCAATTAGGATTGATTGGCATTAATTGTGGGGGTTTCCTAATTGGATTAGGAAACAAAGTGCTCTTTCCATTAGTCTTCTAACTTGATTAGGAAATAGCCTGGAATATTTTGGAGCGTGTCTCGCAGGCCTAGCTTGATTGCGCCTGTACGGACCGTGCTTGCGCGGTCCTCCCGACCTGTTGGTAGGGTCGTGGATGAATCGCTTGGGAGGCCTCGGGTAGACCAAACCGCTCGGGCTGATGCTTATCCGAGAAACTGTGCATGACTTGACCGGGATAGGGACCGACTACTGAGTTAAACCGCTCGGCCATAGGATAGGACCAATTTTGGGCGTATCAGTACCTAATGAAGTTGTTTATCCTAACAGACAACCTCTCACCCAAAATACACATGCACACACACATATATATATATGCGGACGTCCGCAACTTAATAAGTTAAGTTGCGGACATCTATTTCTAGCCACTTGGTCCTATGAAATTACTTCAATACCCTTAATGAAACTGGGATGCAACGGTTGGAAACAGAAGTCCGCAACTTATTAAGTTGCGGAAGTCTGCACAAGAAGCGGACTGTATATATATACACATATTTGAGGGAAAATCTCCTATTGCATTTGTTATCAGTTAAAGTTCTAAACTTATTTTCACTTCTTAATAAATTAATGCACCAGAAATAACAAGTTCATTAACACAAACGAGCATTCAGATTGCACAAACAACAAAAGTAGATATATTTTCTGTGTCATCCTATGCAATTTAAGCAATTTTGTCCCCTTTTTTTTTTTGGAAAAAGGTAGATTAATTCTGAAAAAGGTAAACAATGAGCTCACTGCTTTTTCATGGGTATGCCCCTTGTACATTTTGTCATTAATTACCATTTATCGGAAAAAAATTCACTAATTCATCCAAATGATTATCACTATGATACACAATTACAAGAGAAAGAAAGCAAGGTATCTCCATTCATGAGTAAAAGAACTAACTAACGATATATATCTACAAATATACATATATACACAAACCTGAAGAACTGGGACGAATAGTTAGGGCATTACAGGGAAGTGGGATTCTAGAGTGAGAGAGCTTGTGGTGGTTGATGTTGATGTTAATGAGACGAGTGGCTATGATTAATGTATGAGCAGTTCTCTTTAGAACACAGCGTGATGCGAATCTGGTGGCAGCCATGGCCGGTATGCGTAGTGCGCATATCATGGGTTAGTTCATGTTAGGATACGGAGTACTTCAGCTGAATGACCTATGTTATTCTTCTTCTTCGCCTAAATTGCATTTTTCACCTTTGTAGTTTGAGTGTCGCAACACTTTAGTCCCGGTATTTTTCATTTCGACATTTTAGACCATAGAATTTCATATGTGTGACAATTAAGTATGGTTAGACCTTTTATAATTAATGTTAGAATCCTAATAATTTAAAGAATTGTACAAAACTCCCTAGAAATTTTCTTAAATTTATTATTTTCTCTTTTATTTGAATACCTAATTATTTTTTACCATCACTTTCCATCAACCAGATTTTCAAAATTTTTAATAAGTTCTTTTAATATTTTTATTAACATATTGTTTTGTTCTTTCTTTTTTCGGATACGAGGACAAATCTTCCCGCCTGTTCTCAGTGATTTCGGGATCAACACCTATTGTTATTTTTATTGGAGTAGAACAGGGGGCATACCCCGGGCACGTGCACCGACTCTACAACATACACACCAGGTAAATCAGGGAGACAAACTAGCGGTAGGATCTGAACTCACGCCAAGTTAGATATTGTCCATCTTAAGATCCATCCCTCCAACTAGGTTACACAACCCTTGGGAGATTTTGAATCCTTGACCTCCCTTAGTGAGGCCAAAGGCCCTGGCCAAATCCTCTGCATTTGCCCATGTGAAGTCTCGAACCCTAGACCAAAGGTGTAGAACACCCCTGTCTTGTTCTATTATGATTTGTAATGAGTTCCCTTAAAACTTGGATTTCCTTTGTTTAAAAGCTATAATTTCCTCCAACTCCTCTTCTGTAGTCATAATCTATTGGCATTTATTCCGTTGTTCTCTACTAAAATAATTAATTTATACGCTCTCCAATTTTTTTTTTTTTTTTTGCACCTAATTAACAAGCATAATAATCCATATCATACACAAAAAAAACAAACTCAATATATACCAAACACAACAAAATAAACTATAGTATTAATAAGTAAAGAGTTCATCCATATGTAGTTACTAAGACTCATTTTTATTTCTAGGTGGTTTTCTTTCTATGAATTACTAAGGATGCGTTTGATAAAACTGAAAATTAAATGCTGAAAATTAAGTGCTGGATTGTAAATACTGAAAACTTTAAGTGATTAGATTTGTAATACTGAAAACAGTGCTTCAACTATTGAAATAGAATGCATTCAGTGATTATTTTCAGTAGAAATTTTTCACTTAAAGTTTTCAGTGGTTTTTTAGCTGCTTTTTCAATTAAGTGGTACGTTAACAAACGTACTGAAAAAGAATTGAGTGCTGAATCTTTTCATTTTCAACACTTAATTGGATCATCAAACACACCTTTAAGTCAAAAGGATGTTCTGGAGGATCTTATCTTATTAAACCTAATTACTAATTGTTTTTCTATTTTTGCACAAGATTTTGTAGATGCCTAACGTCATTAACAATTTCTAGTTGATGGCTTTTAAGATTTTTAATAAGTTCCTTTAATATTTTATGGGTAAAACGTATTTTGCACCCTCAAACTATGCCCTGTTTTGCACTTTTGTTTCTAAACAATTTTTTTTCGCATTTTGTTCTCTTAACTAACATTTTGTAGTATTTTGGTCTCTTAACTAACATTTTGTGGTATTTTGGTCCCTTAAATAACATTTTGTGGCAGTTTGCCCCCTCCGTCACTTTTAACTCCGTCACTTTTAGCCGTTAAAAGTGACAGGAAAAGTTATTTTAATTACATATGTACCCCCTATTTGGGCAATGTTTGGCAACAACTAGCATTTTTTCAATAACTATGAAACTCCAAAAGCTAAAATTAAATGTTTAGCAAAATAGCCTCTACAATTGCAATTGGCCAAAAGCTACCTTAGACAACATTTACCAATTGCAATTTTTTGTGATTTAATTACATGAAGAAAAAAAAAAGAAGAAGAAGAAGCTACCCAACAGTCCACAAAGGGGTACTTTTAAGCTCTTTGATAGATTTTTTGTCTTTTATTGAGCTCTGGTACTTGTTGAAGTATGTTGTACCTCTTCATGATTTTTTCATGTCTAATAAAACTCTATTTTGATTGACCAAAAAATAAAACAGAGGACAAAGTGAAAATGTATAACTATAGGGGGTGTATATGTAATAATAACTTTTTTCGTCACTTTTAACAGCTAAAAGTGACGAGGGTGGCAAATTGCCAAAAAAATGTTAGTTGAGGAGCCAAAATGCGAAAAAAAAAATTTATTTAGCGACCAAAATGCGAAAAAAAAAATTTATTTAAGGACCAAAGTGTAAAACAGGGTATAATTTGAGGGTGCAAAATGTATTTCATCTTATTTTTAATATATTGTTCTTTTCTTTTGTGATTTGTAATGACGTAGAATTATTTAAATTATTAGATTCTACTTCTTATTTATATCTAATACTCACAAATTATTTATATCAAATACTAAGACTCAGTTTATGATAGAAGGTGGTGGTAAAAAATAATTAAGTACTCAAAGAAAAGAGAAAATACTAAATTTAAGAAAACTTCTGTGGAGTTTAGCATAATTCTTTATACTACTACGATTCTAACTTAATTATAAAATACCTGAATGGACTTAATTGTCACACTTACAAAACTCTAGGGCCTAAAATATCCCAATTGAAAGTGCAAAGACTAAAGTGTCATGACCGTCAAACCATAAGGGTGAAAAGTGCAATTTGCCCTTCTTCTTTTTCTCTACTAATCCTTTTGTTATTCTTATTTTATGCGAGGAATCTCACATGCCTAAGTTCGTTAGAAAACATGTGTGATACATGTGTTTTAGGTCATTTTCATTCCTGCAGATATAAGGGAGCGTGAGAGGTAAGAATATGTATTGGGTATGAATGGATTTCTCTTTATTTATGGTTTGCACCAGAAATTATAGTAGCTTTCACTTTTCTTTTCTCTTTTCCTTCATTTTTCTGCTTGATTCGAAGTGATCGTCACATCTGGTATCAAAGCAAGGTTCAGATTTAGCATGTTGAAACATGTGCAATTAATTCAAATGATGAGTAAGATGTCCGCAACATTAGAGAGAATGGACGCACGACAAGAGGGATCAAGTGTAACATTTCTTGCCCAACCACTTCAAAACCCTAAGGGATATAACAATGGTCCCACTAATCATGAACAGGCAAAAGTCATGACTACTCTGAGAAGCGGCAAGATTGTAGGTGCAATATACCTCTGTCTACTCCCGAGGAGTATGAAGAAAACGAAGTGGTAACTAAAAACAAATCGTCCACTCAAGAGGAGGAGTAATTCAATAATAACAAACCATTAGAATCAAATGATGACGCTCCTAAAGAAGTGGAAGAAGTTGAGAGAAGGCCCAGGAAGGAGCCTGTCATTGACGAATTACCTAAATGCCCTTTTCCCTCGCCTTACCCTCAAAGGCTTAAGAAACCCAAAAATGAGGCAAAGAATCAGGAGTTCTTGGAATTGTTTAAACAAGTTAAAATCAATCTTCCACTCCTTGATGCAATCAAACAAGTGCCGGCTTATGCTAAGTGCCTTAAAGACTTATGCACGGTCAAGAGGAAGCAAATCATTAAGAAACACGCTTATGTTGCTTGCCAAGCAAGCGCAATCATCCAAAATGAATTGCCTCTGAAACTCAAAGACCCTGGTACCCCAACTGTCTCGTGCCGAATTGGGAATCAAAGAATAGACAACGCCCTCCTTGATTTAGGAGCGTAAACCTGTTTCCATACTCAGTTTCTAAACAACTAGGGTTGGGGTGAACTCAAACCTACCCGAGTTGCGTTACAATTGGCAGATAGGTCAGTCAAATTCCCTAGAGGAATACTGGAGGACATTCTAGTGTAGATAGATTCATTTGTCTTCCCGGTCAATTTTGTGATCTTGGACACTGAACCTATGTCCAATCTATGTTCACAAATCCCGGTAATATTTGGACGTCCATTCCTCAACACTATAGACGCCACAATCAAAATAAGAAGTGGTATTATGACCATCGTATTAGGGAACATGACTTTAAATGTCAAGATCTTTTCAAATCCCCGACCTGAAGAATACGAGGATGAGGAAGAAATCAACTACATCGAAATGGTCATTGAAGATGAGACCGACTTCGTTGATTATAAAAACCCTTTGGAGGTAGTATTGTCACAATTTGACACTATCTACAAACCTAACGATTCTACTCCATTGGACGCTGCTTTAAATCACACTGCCTCATGATGGAAACGAAAGAGGAGGATAGAGCTGAATGCATGTGGGTAATACCATATGAACCCCTACCTCCAAAAGCAAAGTTAGTCATGCCCTCAAATTTTCAGTTTTCCGACTTGGAATTAAAGGAGCTTCCAGAAGAGCTCAAATATGCTTTCCTAGGGACTGAAAAGACTTATCCTATTATAATTTCATCCACTCTCAGTCTGGAACAAGAGGGAAAATTAATCCAAATGCTGGAACAACATAAAGGAGCATTGGGATGGACTATTGCCGATCTTAAAGGCATAAGCCGATCTGTGTGCACTCAGAAGATATATCTGGAGGAAGATGCTAAACCTTCGCGACAAATGCAAAGGCGTTTGAATCCCAATATACAAGAAGTAGTCAAAAAGGAAGTCCTAAAGCTACTTGATGTTAGGATCATATATCCTATATCTGATAGCCCTTGGGTTAGTCCAACCCAAGTAGTGCCAAAAAAGGCGGGTATAATAGTAATCCCAAACAAAGACGGCGAATTGGTATCGACACGCGTCCCCACCGAATGGCGGATGTGTATTGATTACCGAAAATTGAACACTGTGACCCGGAAAGACCACTTTCCATTGCCATTTATGGATCAAATGCTAGAACGAGTGACGGGTCATAAATATTATTGCTTTTTGGATGGATAGAGTGGCTATAATTAAATTGAAATTGCTCCTAAAGATCAGGAGAAAACAATTTTCACGTGTCCGTTTGGTACATTTGCCTACCGTCGTATGTCTTTCGGCTTATGTAATGCACCTACTACTTTTCAGCGGTGCATGTTGAGCATATTCAGTGATATGGTCGAACAAATACTTGAGGTCTTTATGGATGATTTTTCGGTGTTCAGCCATAGTTTTGAAAATTGCTTAGACAATCTAGAACGTGTGCTAACAAGATGCGAGGACAAACACTTAGTACTAAACTGGGAAAAGTGTCACTTCATGGTGACCAAGGGAATTGTCCTCGGCCACATTATTTCTGATAAGGGTATCCAAGTTGATAAAGCGAAAATCGACATAATCTCAAATCTACCTGTCCCCCGTACAGTCAAAGACATCCGTTCTTTCCTGGGACATGCGGGATTCTATCGTCGCTTTATCCAAAATTTTAGTGCAATTGCCCGACTACTGTGTTAACTCTTAGTCAAAGATGCACCTTTTGAGTGGCCTAACAACTGTCAAACATCTTTTGACGCACTAAAGGAACACCTTACCTCCGCACCGATAATACAGGCACCCGACTGGAGTTTGCCCTTCGAACTAATGTGTGATGCTAGTGACTACGCCATTGGTGCAGTCCTAGGATAAAGGAAGGATAATAAGCCTTATGTAATCTACTATGCTAGTCGAACAGTTAACGAAGCTCAAATGAATTATACGACTACCAGAAAAGAGCTATTGGCAATAGTCTTTGCTCTAGATAAGTTCAGGTCATATCTGATAGGGTCCCCAATCATCTGTTTTACAGACCACTCAGGCCTCAAGTACCTGTTATCTAAGAAGGACGCGAAACAAAGGCTTATTCGTTGGATACTCCTACTCCAAGAATTCGATATCACAATCAAGGATAAAAAAGAGTAGAGAATGTGGTCGCTGACTATTTGTTTCGGCTAACATTTACTGACAACACTGATCGCATACCACTTAAGGATGAATTCCCAGATGAGCAACTGATGGCTGTTTCTAGTTTTCCTTGGTATGCGGATATAATAAATTATCTTGTTACGGGAGAGACCCCTAGTCATTGGTCAAATCAAGATGGGAAATGGTTCCTCTCGTTTGCACGTCACTTTTTTTTCGATGACCCGTACTTATTCAAGTATTGTGCTGATCAGGTCATCAGACAATGCATTCCAAATGAGGATATAACCGTGATTTTGGCATCCTGCCACTCTGAAGCTTGCGGTGGACATTTCGCTTCGCAAAAGACCGCACAACAAGTCCTACATAGCAGTTTCTACTGGCCCACCGTGTTTAAGGATGCTTATTCTTTTTGTAAATCGTGCCAACGCTTTCAAAAGATAGGTATAATTTCAAAAAGGAACTCTATGCCCTTAACTCCCATTATCACAATTGAAATATTCGATTGTTGGGGCATAGACTTTATGGGCCCGTTTTCGAAATTAAACAATTGTGAATACATACTCCTAGCTATGGAATATGTATCAAAATAGGTGGAAGCGATACCAACAAAACGCAATGACCACAAAATAGTTATGTCCTTTCTTAAGGAACACATTTTGTCGCATTTTGGAACCCCAAGAGCACTAATAAGTGACCAAGGCAAGCATTCTTGCAACAGACCTTTGGAGTCACTCCTCAAGAAATATGGGGTAAACCATAAGATCGCTCTAGCTTACCACCCACAAACTAACGGGCAGACAGAGTTGGCTAACCGAGAAATCAAGCATATACTCAAAAAGACGGTTAGTTTCAACAGAAAAGACTGATCTTACAAACTGACTGATGCTCTATGGGCGTACCGTACTGCCTATAAGACAAACTTGGGGATGTCCCCATATAGGCTAGTGTATAGCAAGGCATGTCACCTTCCTGTCAAAATTGAGCATAAAGCGTATTGGGTGACACACTCATTGAACTTCGACATTAAAGAGGGAGGTCGTATACAAAAACTCTAGTTAGATGAACTGGAAGAAATACGTCGAGATGTATACGACAATGCTAAATTATACAAGGAAAGGTTGAAAGCTCGCCACGATAGAATAACTTTTCGAAAATCATTCGAGCCGGGGCAAAAAGTCTTACTGTACAATTCTCGCCTTCACCTATTCCCTGGAAAACTCCGTTCTCAGTGGACAGGACCATTCATAATCAAATCTGTCTTTCCACATGGGGCAGTGGAACTCATAAATCCCAAGAATGAAGATTATTTTAAGGCTAATGGCCAAAGGTTAAAACCATTCTTGGAGAACTTCCAACCAGAAGCTGAGCACATTGAGCTAGATAAGCCCAGCTATTCCTCCACCTAAACCCTAAAGTGTATTTACATGTTGTTGTATACCTTTACGTTTACTGCACTTTGTTTTGTTTTGTTTATTTCTGCCTCTTTTTGAGTGTGACTTCGATTTTAATATGCTATTCCATTTTATCTCTCCCCTGCAGGCCATTAAAAATATGAGGGATGACGATGTCCATTCAATCGAGCCATGGGCTGATTCAGAATATCCTAATCCTCCATGGACTACTAAGGAGATTGCATTCTGTTTGTCTCCTTATCAAGGGCCAGGAGCAGATGATGTCATTGACTTGACCCAAGGGTACATCCCTTACGATCTTGTACTCCACCACATTAACCCCTTCGAGCATACGGACTTCCCTGAAGATGAAGGCAAACCAGAGGGGTATTTTGTTGGGGAAGTCAATGATGCCCTCTTGGAACAATGGGAGAACGATTCGATGTGGGAACCATGGGAGGAAAACAATTTACAGGATGTGGTGCCTGAACGCCAAAATGCTGCCTTCACTTTTGTTGATGACTTCCTTGTCATCGAATTGGTTCTGTACATTTATGTGCAAATGAGTTATTTGCTGTTCCGGTTGCAATGCCCTCTACCTGCTAGTGTACATGGTTATATCTTACCAATAGTGAGGTTAATTCTTTGTCACATTTCTTTTTCTTTTTGTCTTTATGTGTTTATTCCTTTCTATTAGTTCTTTCTCTTGTTTTATTTAATTTCTTCCTTTTTGGTGTTTTTTTTTTTGTTTTCCTTTGTCAGGATCTTCACTATGAATCAAATGTTACCACCGTGGTTCCTTCCACATCAGCTGTTCCATGGATTTGGGCCATATATAAGGTCCCTGGGTACTCCGTCGCAAGAGGAAAGCCCGTTACGGTATTACACGCTGTTATCTTTGTGTCCATCTGGATCACCTCTTGCTCGTGCAATCAATTCCATAGAGATTTCAAACTCACTCATTGATGTCCTTGCTGCTTTTTGATTGTTCTGGGAAAGGGAATCATCAAGTTTGGAATCCACACTCGAAGATGTGGTGGAGAAAGAAGTAACTGCGAAAGATGGAATATTCATGTTTGAAAATTAATGCTCCACTTCAATTGTGTTTTGTCATTTGGTCTTTCTTTTATCATTTGAAGTGTAATGCTGGACAAAGGATTGTCAATTTTGCTTTTAATTTTTAGTTTTTCTATTAATAAGGTCTTAAGTACCATGGTTGCGGGCAACAATTTTGCAAAAGCGGATGCTATTACAAAGTTAAATCTATAAATTTGTAATTTCATATTGCCTTGTTGATGATGATCTTTTTCTGGTTTGCATGTCCTTTAATTGAACTGCTTTTACGCTATTATGTATGCCCAGATCAATTTCTGTTGGTTGGGGGTATACAATTATTCTGTGCAAAGATTTCTGGTGTTTTTCTTGTTCGATTGATCAAACAACCCTCGATTGATCGAAAACGTCCAATCCTCAAGCACTTGAATAATTCTCAATCGATCGAACGTTCAATCAATCAAGACTGTTTGATCACTCGAGACTTGTATTTAAACGAATCGTCCAGCGTACACCTCTTCAGTTTCTCTCCCTCTCCCTCATTCTCGAGCGCTTGAGCACAGAGAGGAGAACTCGCAGCGATTGTTAATCCCGTGATCACACGCACCATTTGGAGAAGCCAAGCATCTCCAAAGCCATCATCATCACCATCTCCTCCTCTCTGCTGTGTTCAAACCGAGGTAAGGATCCTCTCAACTCCCTTTTCCATTTTTTTTTGGTTAAAACCTCAACGGGGTGCTCCCCATTGGTCCCAAGACTTTTGTGTAACCTTAGAATCCTTAGGTTCTTGTTTGTTTCCTGTATTTGTGTTTTTGTCATTTTTTTTCTGCGTCTCACTGTCCTCGATCGATCGATCTGGTTTCGAGCGATCGAAGACGGGAATTATTCGATCAATCGAGCTGGTTTCTAGCGATCCAACGAAGCATTTTTTCGATCGATCAAAAAATGTTCGATCAATCGAAATGATGCAGTGGCAGTTTCTTTATTTGGTCATTTTACTTCTGCTCACGTTAATCTTTGCTTTTCATTTCCTTTTTCAGGCCATTCCAAATGAATCCTGTCACGGGGAACCACAAATCTAAACCCTTTGACCTCACTAGTCATGACCCAGTACCAGATCATGGCCTTAGAAATAATGAGGAACGTGTTTGGTTCACTCGGTACTTCCAAACGCAGAAAGTGATGTTAGAGCGCCCACTTGAGGGTGTATGGCTTTTCGCCCCGTGTTTCTTGCACGTATCCGTGCCATGCTCAGTTGGTTCGAGATGTTGATGAAGTCAAAAAAAGCCAACATCAATTGGGTGCGAGAGGCGTATGCGACCATGATTAAGGATCCTGCGGCTCCGTTCACTTACCGATCATTCTTCCGGGGTTACGAGATCATTTTCAGCCCAACTTCTGTGGCCACTGATTTGGGTGTACTGGAGACTCTCGACCACTATTACCCATACATACATGGTACACCAGAGACTCTGCCCTCTATCATCATCTAGGAGATTACCGGCGGTGCAATTCAGATCTGGAATGGCATTTCTCTGATTGAGGATCGGTTTCTGAACGAGCAGTACCATCTCCTTTACCTGGCACTAGCCAATTGCATTTTGATGACTTTATATCACGAAAAGGTGGCGCCGTGGTATGCTCGAGTTCTGTATGCCATTGGGACGGAGTGGCATGTCTGCCTGCCCATACTCTATATCGATTTCTTTGTCTAGCCCACGCGGTACATTGGCGCCAAGCGCCATCTGAAGGGTGCTTGGTCCATCCATTGGGTGAGTGAGCAGGCTGATTGCTCCCATTGACCACTGACATGATTTCACAGGTCTCAAGTCGGTTTGGAGAGACAGCAGCGCACCGTTCGAATACGCAGAAAAAGAGAAAGCTGAAAGGAAAAGCGAAGGTGGGAGCGAAGACGAAGAGAGGGGGAGGCACTGACATAGAGGGTGCAGCTTTTGGGACGCCTAGCGAGGCTGAGGAGCTAGATTCAGATGATAAGGATCCCATTGCTGCCGTGCAGCAGTTCGAGTTGAGACAGCGGTCTCAGACTCAGGCCCAGGGAGAGTCGTCTTCCGTATCCTTCCAGACTCTCCACTCACTGCTTATTGAAGAGAGGGAGGCGCGGATCCGACTTGAGGGCAAGATGGATCAGATGACGACCTTGTTGGAGGAGATCTTGATACAGATCGGGGTAGATCAGTTTGTTCACACGGCTTTACACCCATCCTCTGCTCCTTCTGCACCACCCACCACCGATCCATCTACTTCTGATCCAGCTGATCCATCTACATCCACTGCTCCGCCTACTACGTCTGTTATTCCACCTTCACTGCCTACTGATCCCTACGCCCCATCATCATCATCTGAACTACCTCCAGTCATGGCTGACCCATCATTGTCTACATTAGCTGCCCCCGACTGTGAGTGACCCGGCGACGGCTACTACTGTTTCTGAGGGTGGAGATGAGGATGCTCCTGCTGCACCGATCGTGATTTTATCCGATGTTGGTGACGAGTAGATGATGTTTAGGGAGTGTGGGAGTTTTATTGTATTTTGCTTCTTATTATCTTCTCTATTCTCTCTTAGTTCTTTTGGGTTGTTTAGTATGATGGGAGTGATAGATCTTTTGGACATTTTTATCACTGTTCTGTACTTATATTGTTTTATCATCCCAGTGATTGGGTGTTTTATTATATATATAGACATTGCTTTATCAGTACCTATTATTTCATTTGGTATTGGCAACTTGGAGTTTGTATGTCTTTACAGATTGCTATGCTTGCGGTGTTTGCTTTGCGTTATCAGGTGATATCTCTCTATTTATTTTGAAAATCAACTTCTGAGGACATCACAATTTTCAGTTGGGGGTGAAATGTAGATAGATAATCACCTGCACATGTTTATACTTAGCAATCTGAATAACTTTATTGCATATATCGTACAATCTCTATTAGACTTAAATTAAACTCACATAAATTAAACAACTTGAATATAAAAAAAAAAACAATTTTGAAATTCTGAATTTTATCAGTAGATCAACTTTGATTTTTCACTCCTATTTAGCTGTTATCAAGCAATGATACATTCATATTATTTTCATCTTTTTATAAATTAAGTTCACGCGTTTTTCTAGTTTCACTAGGATGATTGCAGATGTTGACCATTTTTTGTATCCAAAATCCATATGCACATGTTAATAGCGATGTAGAAAACCTACAACAGAGTTAATATGACTTTTATGCTCTAAGGAATGAGTAGTGGAAACTAGTTACCCTTAGTGAGCTTTTGAATCTAATCTTCAATTCTGAGGGAAGTATCATATTATTCGAATTGTTTTTCTCATATAAGCATATTAAATTCGTTGAATAGTCTCTAATTCTTCATTCTGACTATGTATTAGAGGAGAACGTTCAGGATTTATCAACTAAACTCAATGAACACTGAAGTGCTAAAATTAAGAAGTTAAGAAAATGATTTAAGCCATCGTTATCTGCTCTTTAACCTTTTCATCTACTTGTATCAACATTCCAGAATCTGCGTTGTTCTCAACCCCACACCTAGTAAATACTGCCAAGTCTATTATGAAAATCTAAATCCCTAATCCTATTCTTTGACCTCAATGAACCCCATTGCACATCTAATATGATTAAATTCTTGAAGTATGTGACAAGGAGGGAGTAAATGTGGGAGGGACCGCATAAAAGAGAAAAGGAAAGAAGAAGGAGTCCAGTTGCAAAAAAAAAAAAAAAAACATATATGAGAATAGAGGATGGTTGAATGAAGTGAAGAAAAAAATTATTAAACTCAATCACATGCTAAAGATGTGCGATTTTGTACTCCTCTCATTTCTGTCCTGCTATAAAAAAAAAACCAAAAAGTCAAAGCCTTAATGATTTTTAACAACTTAGTTTGAAAATGAAGTGTAATTTGAGTTATCCACGGTATTTCGCTTCTCTAGTGAGTAGTATCCTTTTCATGAGACTATACACTCTAAATGTTCGTCCTTTATTGAGTCAGGTGTGAAAGCACTAGTAACCACAATATCATTCTTGTTAAAGTTTTCACACCATGTGCGATCATTATTAAAGCCAGTTTTTGTGAGACGTTTATTTTTTAGTGTAAACCCATGTGAGAATTGAGTTGAAACTACAAGTTCTGAGAGAATAATAGTCTAAACAACTTTGAACAAGGTCTGATGCATAGTTGTTAATTTCACAGACACATGGATGTGATGCATATATTATATTTATCTTGGTGACATAAGGAGCATGTGAATTTCTTTCATGGTTTGAATGAGGGTGATATGTTTTATAGAGCTAAATTGACAGTTTTATGGGAGGGAATGTTTACAAGTTATTCTATATCTTTTTGAGCTTAAAATTGGAGAATTTTGTGGGTATATTCAATGTAAACCCTCACGAGACAACACTCGTCCACTAGGGGAACCTAGGGGTTTAACGGCTTGTTGTATTCGCTAAATGCAACCGCGATTCCTGCGAAAGTGAGTTAGGTAGTTTCTCTTTCTATTTTAGCTTAGTTTGCCTTAGTTTAATTTATTTCATTTTAGTCGTTGTAGTAGCAGTTAGATTGTTTTTATTTTTGCTCTAGGGACTAGCAAATCGCTAGTTGGGGGTTGTGACAAGCGGGGGTATTTGTAAAATACAACCTCGCTAAAAAAAAATACACTGATTTAGTCTACAATTCCTTTATATATATGCAATTTGGATTACAATGCCAGCTTTTACATAATATGATTAATCTATGATAAGTTGTATTGTTTTAGCCATAATTTGTGCAGATCACTGCTTGTTGTGTGGAGAAATGAATAAGTAGGATGAAAGGGATACTGGATTTTAAGGAAGACAGTTGAAACATGAAAAGTGAGTCTCGAGCGATCGAAGATAATTCAAGCAATCGAGGTTTCGATCTATCGAATAAGGTTCAAGCGCTCGAGAATTCTAGAAGTTCAATCGATCGAGCGATGTTCGATCGATCGAACATGGCTTTTATCAGAACTTACGCGCACGCAGCAGAGATGAAGTTTTTAACCCTAGCTTTAGGTTTTAGTATATATGTCCAAAGAGACGCCCACTTCAGTTTTTATCAGTTTTAGAGAGAGATAGAGAGTTTTACATGTTTTTGTA
Organism: Hydrangea macrophylla; assembly: GCA_033977485.1. Lineage (NCBI taxonomy): Eukaryota > Viridiplantae > Streptophyta > Magnoliopsida > Cornales > Hydrangeaceae > Hydrangea > Hydrangea macrophylla. The sequence continues at coordinate 42,374,999 of CM066990.1, forward strand.
GGTTTGAAGCTTGGATATTGCTTTTGGGATTGCTTCATATTGTTTAATATAAGTTTTCCTATTCCAGGTTCTGCAATCTCGGTTTATTTACATTCTAGTTGCTTAAAATCGTAGTTTAATCTGTTAGCATTGATAGTATCGTAGTAGTAGCCCTAAATCACCATTGTTTTTCATAGATTTCATGCTAGAATCACAACCAAACTTGCCCTTAATGGATTTTTACGTTAAAACCGAATCTGTGACACTCTGGACCATGTCTGAGTTGTCCCCAGGTTGGGAGATCACAATGAAACAGTGATCTCCAGCCTCTGCCATGCAGCAGTGTAAAACCTGCACTCGATCGATCGAAGTATTTCGATTGATCGAAGCCGACACATAGTCAAGCGATCGAGACTGTTTGATTGCTTGAGAGATGATGATTTTCGATCGATCGAAAGCGCCTCAATCGATCGAACTGTCAGATTCTTGAGTAGTCTTTTTGTAGTATTCCAAGACTTTTTGCTTTTGTGATTTGTTATCAAACTGTCCCCAAATGCTCAGTTTGTCCAAACAGTTTCATTACTTTAAGCCTTAAGGCATTTTCTTCAATAACTTTTGCAAACCATTTTGAATGCTAACACCATTCAGAATGCAAGACTCAACTATTGATTTAAACCGCTTTCATGTGTTTCGATTTAACTGTGATGACATAGTCCCGACCTTGAAAGGACTATTGATTCTTTATTTTTAGGAAAATACGGAATACTGTAAAGAGATACACTCCTTAGAGCTTAAATGTAACTGCATGGTAGATGGCATGATCGTTGCGGATTCGTGTGACCCCAACATTCCCTTTATATAAAGAAAACTGCTTTTAAAATATTGCTTTAGTTAATTAGTTAATCATTAGTTTAATTTAATTTAGTTGCTTTAATTTTATTAGTCACTTCGTGGAACTTTGTGTTCTACAACCTTTTGAATATTGATTTTTATTTTCCTTTAGGAGATTAATCTAGGTATTAAGTTTTTAACCTTCCCTGTGGGATCGACCTAGTCTTAACCAGATTACTACTTGCACGATTACCTACACTTGGGTATAGTACACAAGCGCACACAGATTTTTTTTGCCGTGTTACAAACTCTCCCACATCTCTCTTCATACCTTCCTACCAAAAGGTATGCTTTAAGTCATGATACATCTTGGTCCCACCAGGATGTATAGTGTACCGAGACCGATGTGCCTCATCTAACACTTCTCTCTTCAACTCCTTGTTATCTAGTACACAAAGCCTTCCTTGAAAACATAAACTTCCCTCTAAATCTACAGTCCAATCAGTCGGACAATCATCAAGCAATTAAATTCACAATCAAATCAATATGACGACTGACCAAAACTTTATCTAAACACTGCATCTGTCGAATCTTGTTTACTATGGTCGCCTGAACCAACAAACTTCCAATATACCCCTTCTCACTCTCCCACACTGGTTGAATATCAAGAGAGGTTAACACCTTAAAAGTCTTCCACTCCCTAACCATCATAGAAGCCATCACGCTGTGTTTCCAGCTAAGCATCAGCCACTACATTTACCTTCCCCAGATGAGAAAGAATCTCAAAGTCGTAGCTACTAATGAAGTCGACCCATCTCTATTGTCTCATGTTTAGTTCCTTCTGTGAAAAAAAAGTACTTGAGGCTGTTGTGATTTGTATACAACTCAAATCTTTCTCCAAATAGTAGTGTCTCCACTCCTTCAATGCAAACACCACTGCGGCTAACTCTAAGTCATGAGTAGGATATCTCCACTTATGTGGCCTCAATTGTCTAGAAGCATACGAAATAACTTTCCCTTCTTACATCAAAACACAGCCCAAACAAGTCCCACTGGCATCCATGAACACTACAAGTTTCCCACCTTCAACCAGAATGGTCTAAATGGGTGCGGTGGTCAATCACTATTTCAACTCCTTGAATGCTTTCGCACACTCATCTGTCCATAAAAACTTCACATTCTTACGTGTCAACCTTGTTAACGGTGCTACTACGACTAAGAATTTTGCAATGAACCTTCTATAATACCCAGCTAACCCCAAGAAACTCCTCAGCTCTGTAGGGTTAGTAGGTTGCACCCACTCTTGAACCACTACTACTTTCTCAGGGTCTACTACTATTCCTTGTGCCAAAATAACATGACTCAGAAATCTCACAAACGACTCCCAAAAATGACATTTACTAAACTTGCCTTATAGTTAACGCTCTCGAAATATCTATAATACAATCTTCAAATGCTCCCTATGCTCCTTAAGAGTATGAGAGTAAACCAATATGTTATCGATGAAAACAACAACAAATCGGTCTAAATACGACCTGAACACCCGATTCATCAAATCCATAAAGAAAGTTGGAGCATTAGTCAACCCAAACGGCATCACCGAAACTCATACAACCCATGCCGAGTGCGAAAAGTTGTACGTGGAATACTCTCCTCCACAACCCCCATTTGATGATATCCCGTCCTCAAATCCAACAGAGAAAAGACGGCCACCCCCCTCAAACTGGTCAAGAAGGTCGTCAATCCTTGCCAACGGATATTTATTTTTAGCTGTCACCTTATTCAGCTCTCTATAATCTATACACATACGTAGAGAACCATCTTTCTTCGACACAAAGAGAGCTGGAGCTCCCCATAGAGAATTACTGGGCTGTATGAACTTAAGTCATACACACCTCAAAAGGATTACTCTAATGGCTAAGGAAAAAAAACCAACAATGAGTAATGGAATAAAACCAACAAAAGAAAGGAATTCAACGCACCACTTCTGAAGCATCTCATCAAGTTGCTTCTTCATTTCTCCTAATTCCTTGGGTGCCATATGATACGCTGATTTTGAAATAAGTGCGGATCCAGGTAAAAGATCAATCCGAAACTCCACCTTTCACTTAGGCGGTGGTCCATGAATTTCCTGAAAAATATCTTCAAAGCCACATACCACCTCCACATCACTAATGTCTTTCTTTGGTATCTCCATCGAATAAAGAAAACTAGACATCACCAAATCTCTATGGTCAAGATACAAATAAGTGAAATGAGGTAACCCTGGAGTATCTACATGGATAGTCCTCCCAGCACAATCTAAAGTGACATGATTCTCCCTAAGCCAATCCATCCCCAAAATGATGGAAAACCCCTCGAACCCAAAATAATTAAGTCAACGATCAATGTCCTATCCACAAAGTCTCTAAATTGCTTATATAAAGTTACTGACCCTCTTAGAGGTGTTTCTACACATATCGGCATAAGTAAAGGAGTAATCGAAATACCCTCTCCCTCAACCAATTGACGGGAAATAAAAGAATGAGATGCACCCATATCAAACAAAACACAAACTTTGGAATGAAAAAGTTTGAGATTACATTGCACATTCTCGTGGCCTGGCATCACTGTATATGCTCTAGCGAGAGCTGCCTAATCGTTCGGTGCCCTGTTGGCACAATCCTTAGCGATATAACCTAGCAATCGACAAATGTAACACAGCCTAGGAACTACAACCATCTCTCCCCCTACTAGTGGTGCTCCAATCTGAGGCACTAGTGGATGAAAACCAATCTGTGGCTATAGCTCCTGATGACGTTGACCTTGAAATCCCTGATTATGCTGACTACCCTAACCATTCCACTGTTGGTTCTGCTAATTGGAATTCCCATGATTTTTCAGAAACTGTTGATCGCCATATCCTTGCCACTGATTCTATTGGCCCTTCTTCCCTTGGTCATAAGGTTTGTATCGATTCCCACTATTTTCCCTGTCCTTCTGCTGAGACTTAGAACGGGTATCTCTCGATGACTCTGTCGCCTTAGACCTTACAAATTTCTCTGCCTAGAACTTATGCTCTTTCTTTTCAAATTTCAATGCTAAATCCACTATCTTACTGAATGGCTCACCCTCTGCCGCTAGCACTAACTTGGAGAGGTAGTGTCCCAATCCATCAATAAATTTCTCATTTTTCTTCTCCTTGGTATCAATGAGATATGGAGCATAGTAAGAAGTTCATTAAATTTTCTCACATACTCCATCACTGACATTGTACCCTGAGTAAGATCTTGAAACTCTTTGGCCAATTGTGACCGCACTGCTCTAGGAACAAAGCTCTCTTCAAATTCAGCCTTAAACTCTTCCCATGTCATTTCTGCCACATCATACTGAGCACGCACAGACTCCCACCATGACAAAATTTCCCCCTCCAACTATTGAGATGCCAACTCCTGCTTATGCACCTCTTTCATATATATATATATATATATATCCGTTCAAATGCAAATTCACACTTGCGAACCCAAGCATATGCTGCCAATGGACCCTTATCCCCATCAAATGTTCGCCCGCCAATAGAAACAAAATCCCTGTTCCTTTTAGTGAACGGGTCACCCTAGTTTCCCTGTTGATTGTTCTGCACAGCTTGGAGAATTTGGTTCATCATAGCCCCCACATCAACCTGCACTAAGTTGGGATTTCCTCCCCCAACTCCTTCAGAACTCTCACAAGGTGCACCCTGAGCTCCATGACAGGTATTGTAGCCTCTAGCCATAACTTTCATAAGATAACCACACAGACATAAATATCCGAGACAAACTCATTCAATATAATTAACAACCCATTCGCCACATTCCGAAGATCACCTAGACACTCTCTAGTTTAGGGTAACTAAGCTCTGATACCAAACTGTCACACCCCTAAAATTTAGATGCTCAAAAATGAATAAAACAAAAAAAGCTCTAAAACCAATCTCTTAAAAACACAATCACAAATCCTAAATTTAACCAAAGGATAGTAAAAAGAAAACCCAAAATATACCAAGCTAAGTCTCAAAAATTCAAACTTAATACAATAATCACTAAAATAGCCAAGTGGCCCATAATTGACAAAAACAAAAATGAACCTACAAAGGTTACTAATTAAAAAAAACACCAAGTAGCTCCATGCCTCTAATGATCTTATTCAATCTCTACCGTTACATTGAACTATCCCTACATAGGACGATCGGCTACGCTCCATCCAGAACGTACCCGATTACGAAACTCATACGAATCAGCCACAAAGTGCTGGTGTGAGTTAATTAAATAGATAAACAACAAGTCTAAGGAATTCCACACAGTCCCTTAGGCAGTGCACAAAGCAATATTTATTTAGGCAAGAAAGTAGTTCCACTCACACGTCAGGACAATCGGTAGTTTCCCTTCATGTGGTGGCCATGCGGTTCTTACCCAATTAATAAAATGTAAATAAAGAGATAAAAATTCAACACTCCTATCCATCGTGAGCCATACCTGCAAAAACAAAATTAGTAGGCCCACCATCCTGCAATGCAAGGGTTAGAACATTTAAAATATAATGGATTCGAAGTATTGTTCATAAACATTATTTATTTTGTATTCTAGACATTGGGATTTGGGTAGCACATAACAAAAAATTATTCAACACCAAGCATCCTAGAAATGTCACGCGTCTAAATAATAAATGCTTAATCCTACCATTCTGAATAGACTTTTAAAGTCTCAACTCAACAACAAAAAACAAGAACTCCAATTTCTCTAGTTTAGTACCTTATGTTTACAACTTTGGCCATCCAACCATGGTTCAGCCTACACACATATCCCGTGCATCTCCTAACATAATTCTAACGACCACTTCGGCACCAAATTCCCTAGGGGTATCATAGGACTTTAGCTTCACGCTGAAAGGTTAGACATTACATTAACGACGTCGATAATAATCTTTGTTTATCTATTATGAGACTTACAATTATAGTCGGGCATAAGGCCATTAAAATCACACAGTAAAGGCCAAATACACACAGTAATAATTCCAGAGATCACTTAGCACTGATGGCCAAATCACACAGAATGGAGTAGTGGGGAACACTAAGGATTTGATTCCTAACAATGAACACTTTCTTTCTATAAGATTATTCACCCAGCCACAAGTTTTCAAGAAGATCAATCTTTCATGGGATTTCATATAGCTACGTTTAAATTCACGTGAGAACATAATCATGAATATAAAATCCACTAACAGGCATAACCCACAAAATTTTAAACATTGAAAACATAATAAAAACTGCTACATAAATACTGATTTTTTCTACCCAAACGGTGCAGAATTAGAAAAACTCCCTAAACAAAACATGTGCAGACACGTGTTTTACATGAGACCCATGGGCAAAATCTTAAAATACGCAAAACACAAACCTGTAAAAATCAATAACTTTCAGCACCCTTTATAAATAAAAATTTACAAAATCTTTTGGGTTTACTTTACAGTATCAATATTTTATAACCAAGAACCAATAATAATCATCAAGAAGAACATAACCTACAACAGTTAAGTTTTAAATGAAAAAAAAATTAAGATGCTTTCATGATTCTGTAAGTTTTTATACCATTGTACGAAAAAAAATACTAAATATCACAGTATATATACATATATATCTATATATTTGTATGTATATACATATCCATACACATACCCATATACACAAGGGTTTGATTAACTCACCTAAAACGCGATTAAACACATGAGAACGATACCTAACGGACTACGCACGCAAACCCGGATCCGAAATAAACACCCGCGACCTCTCTGTCTTTTTTTCTTTCTTCTTCTTCTTCTTCTTCTCTCTCTCTCTCTCTCTCTCTCTCTCTCTCTCTCTCGTGCGGCTGGACTGTCAAACTTCATTTCTTTTTATTTTATTTTTTTTTTCTCTTCTTAAATGACCTAGACTAACTTCGGTAACTTAACCCCACTCAAACACACACGACGCACACATGTACACACACGACACATATACATACACACATAAGGCACAAACATATATATATGGGCGCACACACATGGCCCACACACACACACATGGTATTAACATATTAATATAATAGTACTAGTAAAAAGAAAATAAATAAATTTTTCAAAAAATAGGGTTGTTACATTATACACACCTCAAAGAAAATCTCGTCCCGAGATTTGCAACACGCACCAGGATGTGACTTCCGAATCTTTTCCTCGAGTTCCCACGTAACATCATTTACTTTCTTGATCCATTGCACTTTCACAAGGTTAACTACTTTCCTCCGTAAATATTTCACATCTCGATCAACGATAGTGATAGGTCGAACAACATAGGTAAGATCATCGTTTATCTCAAGCTCTGTCGGACGAACAATCTGTGTAGGGTCCTTCACATACTTCCTCAACATCGATACATGAAACACATTATGGATTGTCGTCGATGCCGGTGGCAACAATACCATAAAGGCCAACTCTCCAACCTTTTCAATGATCTTATAAGGTCCTACAAACCTCGGAGCAAGCTTTCCTTTCTTACCAAAACACATCACACCCTTCATCGGAGATACCTTCAAGAACACAAAATCTCCAACTTCACATTCTACGCACTTTTATTTCCTATCAGCACAACGCTTTTGCCGACTCTGAGCAGTCTTAATCCTCTCTCGAATAACACCCACCTTCTCAGTAGTCTCCCGAACCATCCCGGACCCAAAATAGGTACATTACCTACTTCTGCCCAACACACTAGAGATCTACACGGCTTTCCATATAAATCATCGAAAGGTGCCATTCCTATACTAGAATGGTAACTATCATTGTAAGCAAACTCTACCAATGGAAAATGTTCTTCCCAACTACCACTGAGATCGATAACACAAGCCCTCAATATATCCTCAAGAATCTGGTTAACCCTCCCAGTCTGTCCATCAGTCGGTGTACTAAGATCTAACTGGGTTCGCATAGCCTGCTAAAAACTTTCCCAAAACTTTACCACAAACAATGGATCATAATTAGACACAATCGAGAACGGAGTCCCATGCAAACGTACTATCTCTCGAATGTACAATTGTGCCAACTTATTTATCGTACGATGTACACTAATAGGGATAAAATGTGCAGACTTAGTGAGTCGATCCACAATGACCCAAATCGACTCATTTCCCTTCTTGGACCTCGGTAACCCATCCACAAAATCCATGAAAATGCATTCCCACTTCCACACAGGTATTTTTAGGGGTTTCAACAAGCCAGACAGTTTTTGATGCTCCGCCTTTACTTGCTGACACACCATACACTTAGAAACAAACTATCCCACATCTATCTTCATACCTTCCCACCAAAAGGTATGCTTTAAGTCATGATACATCTTGGTCCCACCAGGATGTATAGTGTACCGAGACCGATGTGCCTCATCTAACACTTCTCTCTTCAACTCCTTGATATCTAGTACACAAAGCCTTCCTCGAAAATATAAACTTCCCTATAAATCTACAGTCTAATTAGTCAGACATTCATTAAGAAAATCCACATTCAAAGCATTGAGATGACTAACCAAAAATTTATCTAAACACAGCATCTGTCGAATCCTAATTACTGTGGTCGACTGAACCAACAAACTTCCAATGTACCCCTTCTCACTCTCCCGCACAGATTGAATATCTTAAGAGCTTAACACCTCAAGAGACTTCCATTCCCTAACCACCATAGAAGCCATCATGCTGTGTTTCCAGCTAAGTGCATCAGATACTACATTTTCCTTCCCCGGATGATAAAGAATCTCAAAGTCATAGCTACTGATGAACTCCGCTGATATCTGTTGTCGCATGTTCAGTTACTTCTGTGAAAACAAATACTTGATGCTCTTATGATCTGTATATAACTTAAATCTCTTTCCAAATAGGTAGTGTCTCCACACCTTCAATTCAAACACCACCGCAGCTAACTCTAAGTCATGAGTAGGATATCTCCTCTCATGTGGCCTCAATTATCTAGAAGCATACAAAACAACTTTCCTTTCTTGCATCAAAACACATCCCAAACCAGTCCCACTGGCATCCTTGAACACTACAAGTTTTCCACCTTCAACCGTAATGGTCAAAATGTGTGCGGTGGTCAATCGCTGCTTCAACTCCTTGAATGCTTGCTTACACTCATTTGTCAACAAAAACTTCACATTCTTACGTATCAACCTTTTTAAAGGTGCTGCTATGACTGAGAATTTTTCAATGAACCTTCTCCATCTAACCCCAAGAAACTCCTCACCTCCATAGGGTTAATAGGTTGCACCCACTCTTGAACCGCTGCTACTTTCTCAGGGTCTATTGCTACTCCCTGTGCCAAAATAACATGACCCAGAAATCTCACAAACGACTCCCAAAAATGACATTTACTAAACTTGGCATATAGAAGTGTCTGCCATACAATCTTCAAATGCTCCCTATGCTCCTCAAGAGTCCGAGAGTAAACCAATATGTCATCGATGAAACAACAACAAATTGGTCTAAATACAGCCTGAACACCCGATTCATCAATTCCATAAAGAATGCTAGAGTATTAGTCAACCCATACCGAGTATAGAAAGCTATGCATGGAATACTCTCCTCCATAACCCCCATTTGATGATATCCCGTCCTCAAATCCAACTGAGAAAAGACGGTCGCCCCCTTCAACTAGTCAAGAAGGTCTTCGATCCTAGGCAATAGATATTTATTCTTAACTGTCACCTCATTTAGCTCTCTATAATCTATGCACATACACAAAGAACCATCCTTCTTCGACACAAAGATAGTTGGAGCTCCCCACAGAGAATTACTGGGTCATATGAACCTGAGTCATACTCACCTCAAAAGGATTACTCTAATGGCTAAGGAAAAAAAGCTACTATTAATGGAATAAAACCAACAAAAGAAAGGAATTCAATGTACCCCTTTTGAAGCATCTCATCAAGTTTCTTCTTCATTTCTCCCAATTCTTTGGGTGCCATATGATACGCTAATTTTGAAATAGCTGCGGATCCAGGTAAAAGATCATTTCAAAACTCCACCTCTCACTTAGGCGGGGGTCAAGGAATCTCCTGAAAAATATCTTGAAAGTCGCATACCACCTCCACATCGCTAATGTCCTTCTTCGGTATCTCCACTAAATAACAAAAACTAGACATCACTAAATCTCCGTAGTCATGATACGTATAAGTGAAATGAGGTAACCCTGGAGTACCTATATGGATAGTCCTCCTAGCATAATCTAAAGTGACATGATTCTCCCTAAGCCAATCCATCCCCAAAATGATGGAAATCCCCTTAAAACCCAACACAATTAAGTCAACGATAAATGTCCTATCCACAAAGTCTCTACATTGCTCATATAAAGTAACTAACCCTCCTAGAGGTGTTTCTACACATTTCGATACAAGTAAAGGAGTAATCGGAATACCCTTTCCCAGAACCAACTGACGGGAAATAATAGAATGAGATGCAAACGTATCAAACAACACATGAACTTTGGAATCAAAAAGTTTGAGACTACCTTGCACATTCTCGTTGCCTGAGCATCACCGCAAATGCTCTAATAGGAGTTGCCTGATCATTTGATGGCCTATTGGGACAATCCTTAGCAATATGCCCAGCAATCGACAATTATAACACAACCTAGGAACTACAACCAACTCTCTCCCTACTAGTGGTGCTCCAATTTGAGGCACTGGTGGACGAAAATCAATCTGCGGCTGCAGTGCCTGATGACGTTGACCCTTAAATCCCTGATTATGCTGACTACCCTGACCATTCCACTATTGGTTCTGCTGCTTGAAGTTCCCTTGATTTTTCAAAAACTGTTGACCGTCATATCCTTGCCACTGATTCTGTTGGCCCTTCTCCCCTTGGTCATAAGGTTTGTATCGATTCCCACTCTTTCCTCCATCCTTCTGCTGTGACTGAAAATGGTCATCTCTTGATGACTCTGTCACCTTAGCCCGTACAGATTTTTGTGCTTGGAACTTCTGCTCTTTCTTTTCAAATTTTAGCGCCAAATCCACTATCTTACTGAATGGCTTACCCTCTGTCGATAACACTGACTTGGAGATGTAGTGTCCCAATCCTTCAATAAATTTCTCATTCTTCTTCTCATCGGTATCAATGGGATATGGAGCATACTAAGAAAGTTAATTTAATTTTCTCACATACTCCATCGCTTACATGGTACCCTGAGTAAGATCTTGAAACTCTCTGGCCAATTGTGATCGCACTGCTCTAGGAACAAAGTTCTCTTTAAATTCAACCTTAAACTCTTCCCATGTCATTTCTACCACATCATACTGAGCATGCACAAACTCCCACCATGACAAAGTTGTCCCCTCCAACTATTGAGATGCCAACACCTGCTTCTGTATCTCTGTAAACTACATCTGTTCAATTACAAATTCACACTTACGAACCCAAGCATGTGCTGCCAATGGACCATTATCCCCATCAAATATTCACCCTCTAATAGAAACAAAGTCCTTGTTCCTTTTAGCGAACGGGTCACCCTGGTTTCCCTGTTGATTGTTCTGCACAGCTTGGAGAATTTAGTTCATCATAGCCCTCACATCAACCTGCACTAAGTTGGGATTTCCTCCCCCAACTCCTCAAGAACTCTCACCAGCTCTAGCATGAGCCCAATGACAGGTATTGCAGCATCCATCCATAACCTTCATAAGATAACCACACAAACATAAATATTCTAGACAAACTCATTCAATATAATTAATAACCCTTTCACCACATTCCGAAGATCACCTAGACACTCTCTAGTCTAGGGTAACTAAGCTCTGATACCAAACTGTCACACCCTTAAAATTTAGATGCTCAAAAACAAATGAAACAAAAAAAAACTCTAAAACCAATCTCTTAAAAGCACAATCACCAATCCTAGATTTAACCAAAGGATAGTAAAAAGAAAACCCAAAATACACCAAGTCAAGTCTCAAAAATTCAAATTAAGACAATAATCTCTAACATAGCAAAGTGGCCCACAATTGACAAAAACAAAAATGAACCTACAAAGCTTACTAATTAAAAAAAAAACCAAGTAGCTCCATGCCTCTAATCAGCTTATTCAATCTCTACCATCACAATGAACCATCCCTGCAGAGGACGATCTGCTACGCTCCATCCAGAATGTACCCGATTACGAAACTCATACAGATCAGTCACAATGTACTGGTGTGAGTTAATTAAATAGATAAACAACAAGTTTGAAGAATTCCACATAGTCCCTTAGGCAGTGCACAAAGCAATATTTATTTAGGCAAGAAAGTAGTTCCACTCACACGTCACGACAAACAGTAGTTTTCCTTCATGCGGTGGCCATGCGGTTCTTACCTAATTAAAAAAATGTAAATAAAGAGATAAAAATTTAACACTCCTATCCATACTGAGCCAAACCTGCAAAAAACAAATAGTAGGCCCACCATCCTACAACGCAAGGTTTAGAACATTTAAAATATAATGGATTCGAAGTATTGTTCATAAACATTAATTTTTTTTTATTTTTAATTATAGACATTTTGGGTAGCACAGAACATAAAATTATTCAACACCAAGCTTCCTAGAAATATCACGCGTCTAAATAATAAATGTTAAATCGTACCATTTCGAATAAACTTTTAGAGTCTCAGCTCAACAAAAAAACAAGAACTCCAATTTCTCTAGTTTAGTACCTTATGTTCACCACCACAGCCACCCAACCATGGTTCAGCCTCCACACATTTTCCATGTGTCTCCTAACATAATTCTAACGTCCACTTCGGCACCAAATTCCCTAGGGGTATCATAGGACTTTAGCTTCATGCCGAAAGGTTAGACATTACATTAACGACGTCGATAATAATCTTTGTTTATCTATCATGAGACAAACAATTATAATCGGGCATAAGGCTATTAAAATCACATAGTAAAGGCCAAATACACATAGTAATAATTCCGGAGATCACTTAGCACTGATAGCCAAATCACACAAAATGGAGTAGTGGTGAACCCTAAGGATTTGATTCCTAACAATGAACATTTTATTTCTATAAGATTATTCACCCAGCCACAAGTTTTCATGAAGATCAATCTTTCATGGGATTTCACATAGCTACATTTAAATTCACGTGAGAACATAATCACGAATATTAAATCCACTAAGAGGCATAACCCACAAATTTTAAACATTGAAAACATAATAAAAACTGCTACATAAATACTGATTTTCTGCCCAAACGGTGCAGAATTAGGAAAACTCCATAAACAAAAAATGTGCAGAAACGCGTTTTACATGAGACATGCGAGCGAAATCTTAAAGTACGCAACATACAAACCTGTCAAAATTAATAATTTTCAGCACCCTTTATAAATCAAAAATTGCAAAATCTTGTAGGGTTTACTTTACAGTATCAATACTTTATAACCAAGACCCAATAATAATCATCATGAAGAACATAACCTACAACAGTTAAGTTTTAAGTAAAAAAATTAAGCTGCTTTCATGATTATGTAAGTTTTTACACCTTTGTATGAAAAAAAATACTAACGATCACAGTATACAATCTATGGATACCCAAACAATGTGATCATAAAGTATATATTCGAATTAATTCATATATATTTGTATGTATATACATATCCATACACATACCCATATACACACGGGTTTGACAACTCACCTAAAATATGATTAAGCACGTGAGAATGATACCCAATGGACTACGCACTCAAACTCGGATCCGAAATAAACCCGCGACCTCTCCTTCTTTCTTTCTTCTTATCTCTCTCTCTCTTGTGCGGTTGGACTGTCAAACTCCTTTTCTTTTCATTTTTTTTTCTCTTCTTAAATGACCTAGACTAACTTAGGTAACCTAACCCCACTCAAACACACGACACACAAATGTACACACACGACACATATACATACACACATAAGGCACAAACATATATATGGGCCCACACACATGCCCCCCCTCACACACACATGGTATTAACATATTAATATAATAGTGCTAGTAATAAAAAAAATAAATAATATTTAAGAAAATAGGGTTGTTACATTCTTATTTGCTACTTCTACCGCCCCAGTTGTCTGTGGTCTATAAGGGGAAGACTGATGGCGAGTAATCTTGTAATTCTCCATAAGCAGGATGACTTCCCCATGAAAATGACTACCATGAAAAAAAATAAACTCACTCAGCACCCCATACCTAAAAATTATGTTCTTCTGAATGAAACTCACTACGTCCTTAGCTTTTAATGTTGTATATAGTGCTGCTTCTACCCACTTAGTAAAATAATCTATTGCCACAATTATGTATCGGTGTCCGTTGGATGCCTTAGGAACTATTTCTCTGATAATATCAATACCCCATACAGAGAACGACCAAGGCGTGGTCATGCTATAGAGCTTAGTGTGCGGGGTTTGCATCAGGTTCGTGTGGATTTCACATTTATGGCATTTCCTGACATATTCACAATAGTCCCTATCTAGGGTCATCCAATAATACCCTTGCCGAAGTATTTTCTTTGCTAACATGTTCCCATTCATATGGGGCCCACAAACTCCCTCATGTATTTCTTGCATCATTCTCTTCGCCTCTCTCCCATACAAGCATTCCAGATTATACCCAGTATACACCTTCTTCCACAATTTATCTGCATAGATCACAAATTGAGTAGAAAACCTTCGAATTGCCTTCTTATCTTTCTTTGAAGCTCCCTCGCGATGTTCTTTTTTTTTAATAAAATTCCAAACATCTACATACCAAGGTACTTCACCCTCCCCTCCTTCTTCAATGGTTGCAATCATTTCGAATAAAGGTTGGATTCTTTTACTCTATGGATAATGGGACCATGGTAACTCCTACGGGGATTTGGATCATTGAGGCTAAGGTTGCTAGGGAATCAGCTAATTGGTTCTCCTCATGGGGAAGGTAATAGAACAAAATCTGTTTAAATTGCACTTTCAAACTCTCCAGGTATTTATGATAGGGCCTCAACTTTTCATGCTTTACTCTCCAATCACCTCGTGCTTGGGATATGATCAAGTTAGAATCCGCAAAAATATCAATTCTTTCAACATTTAAGGCCAGGGACTACTTCCATTCTGACTATACATGCTTTACATTCTGTCGTATTATTGGTTGAATTGTAATTAAGCTTGACGGCTAGTAGGGTGGGGGCTCCGTTGGGTGATATAAGAATGATTCCTACCCCATATCCAATTTGATTGGCTGTTCCATCGAAATACATCCTCCATAATATTTTTTTTACCTCCATCACTCCTTCATCTGGAAACTTAAATTCTCCTTTCTCTTCGAATTCTACAGTAAGGTCAGCTAAATACTCAACAATGACTCTCCCTTTGATAAATTTGGTAATGACATATTTTCTATCGAACTCGGCTAACATCATGGTCCATCGAGAAACCTTACTAGATAGGGCAGGTTTTTTATATGGGTATTTGAGTGGATCCATTCTGGATATCAAGGTTATAGAAAAGGCTAACATGTAATGCCTAAGGCAACGTGTACATCAAACCAAGGCCCAACAGGCTTTTCTAATGGCAAATACTTTAACTCATATCCGATCATCCTCTTACTGAATTATTAGATGGCTTTCTCTACATGCCCCTCCTCTTCTTCTTCGGCCAACATACATCCCATAGAATTTTAGAACACAAATAGATATAGCAATAAGAGTTTTCTAGGTTAGGGAGGTGATAGGATATGTGGGTTTTGGAGGTAGGCTTTAATCTTGTCAAAGGCTTATTGGCATTGGTTATCCCACTCAAACTTCTCTCCCTTTCTTAGCAACTTGAAAAGCGGGTCATAGGTCAACATAAGTTTTGATATGAATCGGCTAATGAATTATATTCTACCCAAAAATTCCCTCAACTCCTTCTTACTCTTTGGCAGCTGTATTTTGGCTATAGCTTTAATCTTAGTCGGATCTACCTCTATTCCCTTTGTGTGGTAAAGAATCTCAACAGTTTCCCAGTAGCAACTCCAAAAGTGCGCTTCTGTGGGTTTAGCCTCATCCTAAATTTTCTCAACCTCTTGAAGAATTTTCTTAATGCCCCTAAATGGCCTCCTCTCTCTTTGGACTTTAAGATCATATCATCATCATTTACTTCCACTTCCTTATCAATCATATTGTGTAATAACATTGTGGTAGCCCTTTGGTAGGTCGTGCCCACATTCTGAAGTCCAAATGGCATTACCCTATTGATTAGAGGTGAAAACTACATATTTATAACACATTTTATGGTTATTTGTGCATACTTTTATCCCCAAGTCCCTAGATTTAGATGCATATCAATGATTAAGTGTTTTCTATATATGGACTTCTCTCTTAGAACCTTCAAGAAGCTAGGAGGCCTTATTACACTCAAAGAACAGTAAGGAAAGGAAGCCATAGACTAACCCTAAGAAAGAAATTTCTCTAATAATAAGATAAGCTTGGGTTCCAACCCCCCTTTAAGAGATAGGGCAATCGTCCTACGAAATCTATGGTTATGCTTTTCCCATGGCCAGGAAGGTATTGGGTTTGATACCTACAGTGGGGAGGGGAAAGGTTTGGGCCTACCTATCCCGATAGGATCCCATAAAAGAACGGGAGCTGTTGAGAGGTTCCATATTGCCGAGCCGAAAGGCAGCACTTCTGTACGTGATCGTAGTATGTCACGTCGTCTCGTCCCCGCTGCATTGAAGAGTACCTATGCACTATGTTCCGGTTCACTGATAAGGAAGATAGAGTTGGGGTGGGGGTCTACGATGTGATACTCAAGTATGACCCGGGGAGATACATGCTAACTATGGGTAGGAAGCAGGAACCATTATGTAAAGAATTTCGGGGGGTTACAGATCTCTTATACTACCATCGATCGACAGAGCGGAACGACCAGAAAAAGAAGTGAAGTTAGAAAGCCGTATGATAGGTGGTAACTATCTTGTACGGTTCGGGGGGTAATCGGCGTACTCCGATCAGTGGGGGGGAATCTTTGGCTCTATCGAACATACAGGGAATTGGAGGTAGAATGACTCAAGCATGTATTTTTACACCATTTTACAGGTCATGGAAAGCAATCGTTGCATAAAAAGTGATTATGGTGAAGAAAACAACTAAAGCAGCTGAGAAAATTCTATTTTTTGACATTAACGACTTCAGATTTGGAAGATTTCCCTACAAATCAGAATGTAAATCTTTTAGTTACGGTCACGTGGCTAGAAACGGGAGGTCAATCCGAGGTCTGAGTGAAAAGATATGGCCATTCTCCCATCAGTGCACAGAGTTGTCAAAATCAGAGAAGTTCAAGCCCTTGATGAGAGTTAAATCGATTGAGACTTCGATCGATCGAACTAAGTTCGATCGTTTAAGCTTTATTTTCCCCCAAAAGTTGCATACAGTCTACGAGAACCCTATAAATAAGTCGTTTTGATGGCAGACGAAAGGAGGACACTTCGAAATGCGAAAAATAACAGTTTTAGGGTAGTTTTAGGCTTAGATTAGGAGTAGATTCAGTTAGATTCATGTTTTTCTTCCTCTTTTCCATTATTATATTGAAGATTATTGAAGATTCAAGTTTGTTTCATGTTATTTTCAGATTTATTCTAGGTTTATCTTTTCCTTTTCTTTATTTGATTGTTTATTAATCTAGTTGTTATGATTGCTTTGTTTTTCTATTTCTATATTAGTTTATTCATGTGTCCGTAGTTTAGACGTTGGGAATATGTGATGAAATATTAATTCCCAGCCTTTGCATGCAATCTTTAGAAAACCTGCGCTCGATCGATCGAAGTTATTTCGATCGATCGAACCAGAGAATAGTCAAGCGATCGAAGATATTTCAATCGATTGAAGGAGACAGTTCGATCGATCGAGAGCGCTTCGATCGATCGAACCTGTTAAATCTTGAGATGATTCTTTTAAGTATTCCAAGACTTTCTGTTTTAGAAATTTGTCATCAAATTGTTCCAGTAAGTTCAGTTTGTCACAACAGCTTTTAGAACTTAAGCCTTAAGGCTATTTTCTTCAATGTCTTTTTAAAACTACTTTGAATGCTAACACCATTGAGAGTGCAAGTATAAACCATTGTTTTAAACCGTCTTCTAAGTATTTTAAACATTTGTGATGATATAGTCTCGGTCATGTAAGGGCTATTGATTCTTTATCTTTAGAAAAATACAGAATACTGAAGAGGAATGAACTCCATAGAACGTTAATGAGTATGCATGGTAGATGGTTAGGATCAATGTGGATTCACGTGTTTCCAACACCTTTAATTTATTTATTTCATAATTATGTTTCTCTATGCTTTAGTTGATTATTTAGTTTAATTCAAATAATTAGGACTCGTTAGAACTTCCACTCCTACATTCATCTTTGATATTTCTTTAGGTTATAACTTAGTAGATATTCTTCCTATTCCTTCCCTGTGGGATCGACCTGGTCTTATCCAGTTTACTATTTGCACGATCACCTATACCTGGGTGTTGCACAAGAGCGCACAACTTTTTAGTCGTGTCACCTATAGCAATATGTTTTCCAAGACGTGATGAAAGAGGTCATCTCTCTATCCTTCGGTGGCATAAGAATCTGATTATACCCCAAGAATCCATCCATAAAGGATAAAAACTCATGTCCTGCGGTATTATCAACTAGTATGTCAATATGCGGCAAAGAAAAATCATCCTTAGGACTGGCTTTATTTAAATCTCGAAAATCAACGCACACCTGTACACGACCATCCTTTTTCAGAACCAGCACAATATTGGCAATCCAGAAATTAGAGCACCATAGCATTTTTCAAATATTTTTTATAGATACTAGAGGTCAATAGCTTTCCAACGGTATATCGCACATAATTTTTGGATTTAAAACGAATTTATTATGAATTTTTGAAGGTGAAAAAGATGATTAAATCTGCTTTTATCGCGAATACCACAAAACTTCTCAAAGTGACCTATCCCCAAACTATTTATTATAGAAAATAAACTCCATTACCTTTCCAACGGTATGTCACAAGCTCAGTTTGGAGTTCGTATGCATTTTTTGTGAATTTTGGACGAAATAGGGCATTTTCGCGAATACCGGGACCTCTGGGGGCCTAAAAAGAATTATCTGGACGAATGAGGAGCAGTGATGCCGCGGCACTAGCCCACTGCCACCGTGGCACAGGCCCAGTGCTGCCACGACACTCTCCTCCAGAACAGTCCATTTTTGCAATTTCTTTTGGGGGTCCATTTTGATTAATTAGAAAACAAAACGACGTAGCTCTATGTTTTCAGTTGTTTGGGACTAATGGGAGTACTTCTAAAACCCCAAAATCACCCCAAATTGGCCTATATAAACCCCCCTTGACTTCTCATTTTGGGGGTGTCAAATGCAAGCTTTGAAAAGTTTTAGAGATAAAGTTGTAGAGACAAGGTTAGAATAGAGATAAAAGAAGCTTCCTTCTTTAATTTTTAACAAGAAAGTGAGTTCTAAACTTTGTTTTTACTTCTTTACTTCTATTTACTTCACATTCAATACAACCAACTACCATTTTAGTGAGTGTTTATGAGAGAGGAAGCTACTTCCATGTCCAAAGTCACCACATATGAGTGAAACATCAAGCTACAAGTCCAATATCACATTGATTATCATCTATTGATTGCTATTTACTTGCTTGTTTATATAAATGTTCATCTCTCCTTACCTCATTTCCTTTTTATTTTTCTGTATTTACTTACTAGTTCATCATCATCTAGATGATGACATGGTGTTTGAGGTGAGTGAATCCTTATGGATAGTAGCTCTTGACCTCAAAAACATGTTTGATAGATGATGATTTCAACTTCAATACTTCCAAAGTATTCTTGAAGTTATGCTCAAATGGAAACCATGCTCCCCAATAATCTTGAAGGTTCTTGATATGAGTTCAATGTTGATATTTCAAGTGGTCATAACTTGCATTTAAATAATGAAAATATACTATCAAAACCTCTATTTCATAACCTCTTATAAACCCCTCTTTTTGATTTCAAGAAATAAACCCTTGTTTTCTTAAGAAATCTTCAAAACAGTGAATGATCTGAGTTCAAAGATTTCTCTAGAACTCAATACTCAATGTATGGATGCATGACCACTTGGAAAGTCTTCCTAACTCATTATAGAACACCCACGATTTTTGGCTTGTCTTGAAAACACTTGGAAGGATTCCATTTTGGTCCAAACATTCTCTCCAGACATTCTGTTTTTGCTGTCACATCAGCTTGGTTGACTTTCAACTTGTTTTTCAGAAAATGTTTCCAAAAGGGGTGGTCCCAAATGATTTTTTCCTTGAACATCAGTGTCTTAGGGAACTTTCTGTATAATATGGGCCTCCAAATGTTTTGTTTTCATTTTCTAAGATTTTTCAACATTTCAGTCGACAGTACAGACTCTGTTTCTGAATAACCTCTATTGTTTATATGATTTCTCTCAATCTGTAATAGTTATTAAAGATTGGCTTTTTTATTTGTGTTCTAGACACAATAAGGATGATCTCCATAATAAATTATGCATTGAAAACATTCCTAAGATCAAGTCACTGTTTTGTCCACTGTTCACAGCAAGCATACTTTTACTTTCATTCTTTGATTTGATACTTTCATACACTCTAAATTAGCTCATCTCTTAGGAAGTAGTTCATACTATATTTGTACATATTCTATGATGATTTCCTTCATGCATTCATGCATATTTTAGACTTGTAAGTCACTTTAGAAACTCCATATACACAAACACACTACAACCTTTGTACATTCTAAGACCATGCATTGCATCCATGCAAGATTTGGGGGTTTTGTGACTCCTAATCTAATAAGATTACAAGGAATGAACTTGATCACACGTTCATGTTTCCCATCGATTCATTCTTCCATTCTGATCCGTCCCGGGGATTGAGAGGTCTTCTTTTCTCAAAGATTAACATGCATTATTCTAGCTTACTAAGCACCTTTTGATCTCTTTGATTATTTGTTTCAAGAACAATTCATGTCCCCCCTTTTAGATTAGGAAAACTTGATTACTTGATTTGTGATTAGACGATTTTTCCTAGGTTCTTTGTGTGATCTTTCACTTTCGCATTGTGTAATACTTGGCTCAGATCTTATGAATGATATCTTATCTTTAGTTCTTCCATTTCAAGTTTCTTATGTGATGTAATATACCTATCATAAATATTAACTTTCGAACCATACATAGTATAAGATGATTATTTGGATGCTAATTGAGGCCCGTCGTGAGACAGGGCGAGTTGAGGGTGTTTTAGTCGCGACAAAGGCTCCTTCCTCTCTCGTACCAAAACACCGAACCAAGTTCTTTGGTTATGAAGGGCCAGTGTCCTTTATCCATTTGGGTGAGTCAAATTAGGTTTCTTGGTTCCTTAAAGACCAAGTGGTGACTCTGTATTTGTTTTCAACAGACCTTCTTTTCTTCAAATCAACTTTGATTTCAAAATTAAAGGAATTTCAATTCCAAAATCCCGAAAGCAGAAACCGGGGGTTGGCTCACAGAGGCCGCGTGTCCACACATACCTAAAAGTGGCAGCATATAAGTAGAGGGTCTTGCAGTACTTCAACAGCAAGGTAAAGTACCGCAGTTTCTAAGTGGGAAAACTCATCCTCAATCCAAGGCAATAAAATCAGTCTACCAAAATCCCGAGTCACGAAAAACTGGGACCAAACTAGAAAGGCCCATATAAGGTTACCTGGGTCAACTGATTGGGAACCTACTGGTTATAGACGCTAGATGGACAGGACGTGTCACACTCATGGAACATTGAGCATCTATAGAAGTACTTTCAGTAAAATGAGGATCAACACTGGTTAGGGACTTTTGTTTTCTTTAAACAAGTTATAACTCTTCCCGAGCAAATATTGTAGTTTTTCAGATGGAATAAAGATTCTTTCTTGCAAACAGCGTTTCCTAATAGTATTTCACAACCAAAAGACCTCGGAAACACACCCGAGGCACCAAAAGTCCTCGGGAACATACCCGAGGCACCAAAAGACCTCAAAAATACACCCAAGGCACCAAAAGACCTTGAGAACACACCCGGGCACCAGAAGACCTTAGGATCACACCCAAGGCACCAGTTCTGCTTAGGTCCATAACCTACGTTGTGGGAAAATTCCCCTAGGTGGTTGATAATAGCGAACTCGAAAAGACCCTGAAACTACCAACATTTTAGGTCAGCTACCTACAGTCATCACCTTTAATAACACCCGTCTTAGTGTAAGCTTGGGGGGGGGGGGCAGAAAGGGATAATGGACTAAACAGGAAGTCATACCAAACATTACGGGACTTGGAATTAACTAAGTATAAACCTTTAGACATCCAAGCACCCACAATATTTTGAGTCCACGTCGGGATTGTTACAAGGAGGTTGGTTAATCCTGAGCACTACATTTCCCCGACCGGGTTCTACCAGCCTAGAAAATTTTAAGTACCATAGCTAGAAAAATTTTAAGGTTTTATAGATCCCCTAAATACCAAGTGTCTCCTACCAGTCACAGTTTTAAACATTTTGCTAAGGCAGGGTTATAATAACGCTAAATTACTGGTCGGGCACGGGAAAACAAAAATAAGCAGAAATACACAAGTATAAACAGTATCCAAAAAGTGACCTCAAATTAATTACAAAAGTACATTGCCTGGGGGCAATTATAGTAGCCTCCCCATAAAAAAAGAGAAATATGTATATCTATATATATAAATCCTTACTGCTATTCATCTACTATGATCATAGCATCTTCGGTCTCCCTGACCTCTCTACTAGTAGCTTCATCAGCAGGGGCCCCCTCCTCAGCAATAGGGCTCCCTCCTCAGCAGTAGGGCTTCCCTCCTTCTAAAAATCAGATTCAGCCCATGAGTAGCCCGAGAGGTCCTACTCAGGGTGGTCCAAAATCACCCTCTAGGTTAGGTCAGCATAGCCTTGGAGGAAGCCAGCTTCGAACTCTTCCTCCACATCCTTCGCCGCAGTCACCTCCCTAGTGGCAATAGCATTAGCCAAGCCTTCTTCTTGGCCTCTGCAGTCCTCTGGGCCTCTCGCTTAGTTGCTAACTCCTCCTACGCCACCTCCAAGTCCAGGGCCAACGCCTTCGTCTTTTCTCTTTCCGTGGGCAGAGCAAAGTCCGAAGCCTCCCGTGCCACCTTCTCCATGGAAAGGACGACCTTAATAGTAGCTAGTTTCTCAGCCATCCCGGGCAAGTAGGCCTCGGCCCCGGCCTCCAAACAACCAGTCTAGAGAAAGAAATAGAAGCCAATTAATCACCGTAAATAGAGAAATGGGAACAGAGAAAGATGACTTACCTACCATGTGGGAAATGCTGTAAAGCCACCCGATCAGAGCCTCAGGGCCCAACCCTGAACACCTCTTGACCGGACATGGTAGCAACCCTGGCCAGACTCTTGCCCAAACGTCATCCACAGCTTCCACCGACAGCATCCTGGTCGGGATGTTGTCCGAAGGTCGTGATCTTGTCGGAATCAAGATATAAAAGTATGCTTTACTTTTCTAAAGATTTGTAGTGTGGAAAGTAAAGGTCGAACCCACAGCGATTGTTAACTTTTAATCCTTTAATTACTAAAATCTAATCTATCTAGTTATAAGAAAATCGGAAGTTGAATTGATTTAGGTTTTGACTATCACTACTACTTTAAACTATGAATTAAACTATGAATTTATGGAAATAAGATCTAAAATTAAATCTAAGTAAACTTAATTGCAAAATTGGAAATTGGTTTAAATATATGGAGATGGGATCTAGGATTACAAATACACCACTAACTATGCATCGAGGGTCTATACTTCTTATTCTAAGTTCGATGTTTTGGATAGTTATGATCTATTGTAGCTACAAGCCCAATAGTATCGTCAAGAAGATATCGTTAGTTTAATCTAAGCATAATCCATCTATGGTTCACATGAATTATCTACCTATGACTAGGGTGTAGCATAATTCATCTTTCCTAAGCATGGATTATAAAAGATTTAAACATCACAATCCAATAAGCACCATTGTATGTAAATACTCCTATCAATCACAGAAATCAAGGACTATTGAGTTCAATAAGTATAAGGAAAAATCTAAGACAAGAATAGATCCAAGGTACTCTTGATTATTAATATTAAAAACTGATTATATAAAATCCACCAACATACAATCACTATCCCAAAACATAAAAGCTTAAAATAGAAAAGCATAGAATCCCCCTTTACAGAGCTAGGGTTTCATTGAAACCCTAGATTAGGAATTTAGTGGCTCATGATGGATGAAAGCATGAACATGGAGTTGATGTAAGCCATTGGAAACCTTCAAGCTTGCCCTTCCCTTTCCTCTTGCCTTCAATGAATGTATGTGAATGGATCTCTAGGTGTGTAACCCTTAAAAATCATAAAAACTAGATATATATAGTTTACAAGGGTTTTTAGAAGCCTTCCCCAACTCGTATTGCACTGAAACAGAAGTTATTTCCAATCTGGACGTCTTCAAGTAATTTCGTTCGCACAGGACTCTTTAGAATACTGAAATACGCAACTTTGGTTTTTACACATATCGCGCGAGCGGGTCGCGCGAGCGCGACATTTGGCACCTCGCGCGCGCGGATCGCGCGAGCGATTTATGGGATTTCGCGCGAGCGGATCGCGCGAGCGATTCTTGGATTTTCGCGCCCGCGGACCGCGCGCGCGATGTGTCTTTTTCTGCTTCTTTCTTCCTGCTTTTTCACCTTGTTTAACCTGATCTCCTTGTCTTCTTCTAAAACCTGATAGAAAATATAAAATCAAGTAAAATTACATAAAAACAGGATAAAAACGACTAACAAATGTGAGTTAAGGCGTATAATTGAGATTTGTTCTCTCCCGATCACACCCCCAAATCTACATTTTGCTAGTCCTCGAGCAAAAAGAAAATAAAACTACGAATAATAAAATTTCTAATCCATTTTCGTATGGATAACGATTGCACTTAGCCTGTGCAACAAGCCTTTTAAACCTCTAGGTGTCCCTAGTCGGACGAGTGAAGTCTCGTGAGGGTTCTCGTCAACAAGTCACCCAACACCATCTTTATTCACTTGTAAAGAGTTTATTCAAAATTTAAATATTTCAATGTCACATCCCTTTTTAGATAAAAATCAACCTCAAATGAAACTTTTAAAATTATCAAGAGTTAAACAATCATATGCCCTCCTACACTATGAAAAATAATCCGAAAACATATATCACCAGAATCAATAGGATATATCGAAGACTCGCATGTGTGTGAAATAGTAGTCAAGTGGATACACTGCAACTATGAACTTGGAATATAAATCAGATGACTATCTAGTGATGCTTCGACTACAAATCTCACGTTGTTATTACACTTCTAACATGGAATCATTCTGAAACAGGTGTAAACACTCATATGTATGTATATATATGCTAGAAAGAATTATTGTGCAAAATGAATAAATTCGCATATGACTCTCAACAACGTACGACACGACAGAAATGAAATAGTCTCATGAATAGATATCGATCGTCAAGTAAACATTATTACTACCATGCTTTTACTTCCTTTTCCTTATCGGTCACATATCCAAATCATGTTTCCATAGAATCAACTAGGACTTTATACGGATTGTAACGTTGGTCAGGGGTTAAGGCTTAGAAAAGAAAGGTAAAAGGGATTCAAAATGTCCGTAAGTACCTAGGAATAGCCTTAACGTGTAACGCAAGGGCTTTACTACAACGACTATTTATATTACTCTTTTTTTTTCAAGAGAATCATGTCTTTTTTTTTTCAATACTATTTTCACTTTTTTTTTTTTTTAACATTACTCCTTTTCTTTTACTACTCGATACATCATATTTTTCTAGTCGTTTAATAGCCCAATTTCTTTATGAAAACTATTCTCTAACTACTTTTGGACATAGGGTAGGTAATATTTAATATTGGCAAACTCCATATCGGAGTGGGTAAGGTAATAGGTGTACAAAGAAATGGCTTATTTAACAACGGCTCAAATGGGTTAACAAGGGATATAAAAAAAATATATATTTATAATGGGTAGGCCAAAGGTCAAAAAGGTGTATTAGAACAGACGGCCTAGTGTCATTTTCTAAGAATCACATGATTTTTCAATGTTATGATATAAAAGGAAATAGAATTTCTCTACTTTTAATATTTTTAAACATGGTAATTCTAATATTCACTCGACTTTCAATCAAAAGGAAGAAATAATGAGACCAATCAACGAGATAGTGTGATGTGTCAAAGAGATTCGATAAACGTAATAAAACCCTCAAAACGAATGATAGGCTCTAAAGCTCACCGGGTTCTAGTCTCCACAATTTTACTATTTAGAAATCCAATTTACATTAAAGTTCAATTGTTAATATGTATCCATATGACTACGTGCAGTGCAACGAGATATGCAAGTGTAAGATATAAAACAATGATTCTGGTACTATATAATTCTCAAAACGTATTCTCATAGATTCAGTAGACATTTGATTATATACTCTCTTAATTCTCAAAATTTTCAATGAAATCTAATTATAATCAAAAGGAACGCAATATTGAACCGTATTAAGAAACTTATTTCATTTATTTCTAGAACTACTAAAACTTTTGTTTCTCTATTATTAGTATACTTCTATTTTTATTTTTATTATTATTTTCTGTTGTACAATGATTTAAAAGAACTAACAAATGAATGAAATAACGAATAAAAGAAAACTAACAAAAATATACTGAAGTACGAAAACAGGAAAATAAACGAATAAACGAAACAAAAACACTAAAATGAAATATCCATATACTCCCCCCAAACCACATCACTGCATGTTCCTATGCAGAGGGGAACATGACAATGACATGGATGTAGTCCGCATAGAAGATCACCAGGACGTCCACTCCACGAAAAATGTCGGCCGGAGGTTGTACGCTAGATCGAACATACCAATCCACAAGCTCCCACTCCGGGTGCTCCGCAGGGTCGAACAGTGGTCCTATCTCATCCAAATCATCATGTAAATCCAGACTCTGACTCTCCTCAATCCCCTCAATGACACTCGGACCCAAATCCACCCTATCATCCTCAGGACCGGAATACGGCGCGAAAATCGAGGCAACGTCCTCAGGAGACCAGTCAGGGTGACCCGGACGCTGTCGAACAACGTCCGGTACATAATCAGGTAGGTTCCTATATGGATAGGTAACCTCTGGTGTAGGCACACTAGACTCAACAGGGTCAGATAAAGAAATAACAGCGAATCCTGAGACAACACTCTCATCGTCATCGTCGGTCGAGGACTCGGCCGATTCAGACGATGACGACTCGGAAGACGTAGGACGAGCGCCATAAGGGCCATCAAGAGAAGTAGGGTCATCGCCAAACAGGTCATCCTCGTCAGAATAATCAGAACAGCTAAGAATGGGCCTATGAGGACGACGACGACACCAGCCGGGACGACCGACCGGGCCGTCAGGTTTGGCTACCCTAGGACTAAGTATAGAAGTATCAGAAGATGAACTAAAGTCAGAATAGTAACTCGACTGACTAGAAGACCTATCAGGGGAAGTGGGAGGTGAAATAGGATGATCCATAGTGAAAAGATGATAAGGAGAAATGAGGATTTGGGTAACTATATGTATATGTGGTAGCGATATGTCCTGAAACCAAACAAAAACGTCACAACTGAAGTATAATTAGCGCAAGTTATTAGCTTGAAAGGCATAGGTGACATTCAGGATTATAAAAATATATACCAAAAATGATCTACACTTGAATGTATGAACCTAAATTATTAAGCAGTTACATGCGCTAAGTGGCAACGTAGTTAATAGGCTAATGTGGAACCATATTGATCAAAATTAACTCGTATTCATTGTTAATTGATAATTCGGCCTTATGAATGAAAATTTCAGCATAATTTCCCCCAAACCTGAGTCTAAGCAATTCCTGTTAGCCTGCAGTGGGGTTGATAATTACTCATTACAGACTCACTGCTGTGAAGTTGTGATAAGCAATGAAGTAAAGCATCATAAGCAGTAAACGACAATACGATCAGTGCACTGAATATAATGTTCTAGACATATAGCAAACCACAAAACAAAAGAAAAGCGCAAAAATAAATTATTTACAGACCCAAAGAAAGAAAAAAAAAAACAGGAGGAAATAATCTAAACCGGTCGAAGCCGGGTACAGTAAAATCCTAATAAATAAAAGAAAGAGATAACAAAAAGTGAAAGCAACACAGAAATAAATAATATACAGGCCCACAATGTCTGAAAATGTCTGCATCTCCCCATCCAAATACATGAAAAAGGAAAAATAAATGTCTATCACCCAACCAAAACCTACTCAGTCCTCACCACCCTCAATCAAAACCAGCTCCAGCCCCGTACTCCCCTGGCCAGTAGTATCATCACCATCCCCATCACCATCACTCCCATCGTCATCATCACCAGCATCCCCAGCCTCCTCCTCCTCGCCCTGCTCCTCCTCTGCCACCTGCTGCGCTGGTCGCGGGAAAGCCGACTGATATGCAGCCTCGCCCTGGGCTAGAATGTCATCCAGCTGGTCCGGATGAGCCAGCTGGAAATATGAGCGCATGTAGGACTGAAGCCGCAGGGTCTCTCCACGAAAGGCACAGACGTCCCCATATGTCCAAGCATAAGGAGTATCCTCCGGGGGAGGGGGACGCTGTGCCGCCTGCTCGCGACGGGCCTGGGCTGCCTCGCGTGCCCTCCTAACCTCCAAGTCTAAACGATCCAGGCTCAACTTCCAATCGGCGGAAGCGAACTCCGGGATATGTGCATCTATGGGCTCATCGGCAGGGATAGGAAAGGCCTTAGCCCGGAGAATGGCCGTGATGGTGCGAGGATAAGGCAGAAGGGTCTTAGGGTCTATGGCATTATCAATGGCCTGAGTAGTGTGGCGCATACCATCCATAATAACAAGGCCAGGATGGAACCAATCACTACGGTAAACGGCATGGAGGGCGTGGTGAATTGCCTTGGTCCGTTCTTGCTCGTGACCAAGGGGGTACAGGTTTCGTTTAAAGACATGGTCGATAAACCACATCTGGCGGGGCATGTGAGAACGTCATATAGACTGCCCCGACCCAGAGCGGCCGCCACACATGTCCTGAATGATATGTATAAAGGAGTGGGCTTTGGTTAGGACATTGAGTTTAGGTACGTGGTAAGAATGGGAGGGAAGGTGAAGGATTTCGGCGATGTTGTCTGGGTTTAGGGTGATGTCGTGGCCATCTAGGGTAGTGGAGATAAAGGCGTGTTGGCTGAGGGATTGTTTATGGTAGCGTAGGTTTTGGTAGAATAGGCGGACGAGGCGGGGGTAACTAATTAGGTTGGGGTTTCTAAAGTAGAGCTGCGGGGCCAGCTTTCGGGCAGCTAGGTTACTATGGCCCCACTTCGTGTCTTTATCAGACGCGAAGTACTCAGCATCTATGGCGGCCTCATAATTGAGGCCGCGGGTAGCGTACTTGGGACCTAATTCGTTAGGGTTAGGGTCGTCTGGAGGAGGTGGTGGAGGTGGGTCAGTCTGTTTTTCCTTTCCTTTGGCTTTTTTCTGAGGTGGTTGGGAAGAAGAAGCGGATTGTACGGTTCGTTTGGTCATATTGTCGATTAAAGGTACGGAATTTTTAGAAAAATTTGAAAATGTGGGCTTTAAAATTGGTCTATGCCCAGAAAAGAAAAAGAAAAGGATAGGGGGAAAGGGTCACCTGCAAGAAAAACGTCCCGGCAAGGGACACAATCAATAAATAATTTACAGTTTTAAAAACAATTGGGGTTCACGGGGGAACACCCAGCAACTGCGAGAAGAGCCGGTCCCTTCTCACCCACTGTCCCAACAAGGGCACACACTTTGCGGCAAGTCATGGGGTACTCGCCGCGTGTTAAATAAATAATGTGTATAAATTAAGTCATTACCGAAACAACAAAAAAAAACAAATGTGACATGTCCATGTCTATATCCTGTTTTCGAGTTTGCATGTCATTGCTTTGTTTGCTAAATTCATAAAATTCAACACATAGTCAAGACTTTCAACATTCGACCCTATGTTGCCATAAACACAAGTTAAGACTAATCATGAAGTTACAGAGGAATTGAAATTCCTAGGTTTTAAACTTTTTATTCAAAGTTGTTAAAGAATTTTAACCTCCAGATTTGTTTGATTATGTGAAAACATAGGGCTTTATTGTTTGGAAGGTGAAACGTAAAAAAAATTTCCAATTAATTATAGAAAATATGTAAACCTTTCCATATAAATCACTAGAATTCCCAAATTTCAAATCGTAGTCATATGTAACTAAATAGACATTAAGGTACATCCATTCTGAAATTATACCCATAGAGTGAGCCAATCTGATGCAAAACAGGGGCATTTAGTGAATCACACTTGAGCTTATATCTGAGACTACCACTCGAGCCAATCCATGCACTGAGTTTTAAATTAGTTGACATATGTTTGCACTTATTACGAGAATATTAGCCCCAAATATTAATCCTTAAACAGTACGTCTTAATCAGGGTCAGGGTTTGAAATTCTTATCACTGTGTGGTCAGGGTTTGAAAGTAGTGACAATATACATAGATTTGGGGGTCAATAAATCAGTTAATTCACAAGCCCTAACTATTTCAATTAATTCACCAACCCTATCTGTACATTCACAAACCCTAATTCCACTTTAACAGATTTCAGCCAATCACTATATGTGTGTATAACGATATATATGTCTGAATCTGCATATGTATACTTATATAGATGTAGATATATCTGGATGCAGATTTACTGTTTAGGGATTCGGGGCTTGAACTCCAATTTTTAAAACCTAGCTGTGATTAGGTATGACTCTATGTGGGTACATGGATCTATGCGTGTAATTATGTGCAAATCTATAAGAGTATGTATATGGATCTATATATGTATGGCTGCAAGAATTAGGGTTTGGGTGCATCTCAGTGTGTGATTGTGTATAAATATATAGATATACAGATCTATCAATCCCCAAAAACTAAGACTCTAACTATGTGTTTGAAATCAGTGATTAGGGTTTCAAAAATTTGGAGCCAGAATTTGTAGTTTGAAGTTAGGGGTTCAAAAATTTAGACTTAGGGTTCGTATTTGGTCGTCTACGTATATATATATATATCAATCAAGATTTTTAGATCATATGTATATATATTGTTATGTGTAAAAAAAAATGTGCGGATATATGTAAGTATATAGATACTGAATTTAGGGATTAGGGTTTGTGCGTGTGTGTATAGATAAAAACACAGATATATATATATATCGTATGTATATGTGAATATATACATAAAGGAGTACCTGTTAATGGAGATTTCGAGATTTGGGAGGTTTGGCCGCAATTTCTGTGAGGATAAGATGCTGCGGTGGCGGCTCGTTTGGTGGTTCGGTGGCGGTGTGGGTGTAGAGGATGATGATGATCGGTGGCGGAGTGGTTGTAGAGAATGATGATGATGATTTGTGGTGGAAGGAGGAGAGAGAGAGGATCGCCGGGAGGAAGAGAGACGCAGAGAGAGAGGGAGAGAAGTAAATCTGGAAAAATTAGGGTTCAGCCCGCTATTTAAAGGGAGGGGAACCTCGCGCGAGCGGATCGCGCGAGCGATGCTCGCGCGCGCGGATTCCTCCGCGAAGAAAAGCTGAGGGTTGCTTTTCGATGTTTTGAAAAAAATTCTAAGGGCTAACCTCGCGCAAGCGGGCCGCTTTAGCGAGAATCTCCCGGCTTCGCTCGCGCGATTTCTGGCGCGAGAAGAAACTGAGGGCCCTATGAAAGACTTTGAAAAATTTCTGGCTAAGGGGATATCTCGCGCGAGCGATACCTCGCGCGAGCGGGCCGCGCGCGCGAGAAGCTAATTTCTCATTTTTCTTTTTTGTTTTCTTGTATAAATGTTTTAAAATTTAAAAATTTCATCTTTTGGGTATTTACAAATTCAAACATTGGCCAAAAACTTGCTAAATAGTGTACAAAATTAAAGAAAATTCTAACTAACGCTTGGGTTGCCTCCCAAGAAGCGCTAAGTTTTACGTCGCTAGCTCGACCGATGCACGTGCTCAGTCGAGATAGACCGGAT
This sequence comes from Hydrangea macrophylla, assembly GCA_033977485.1. Taxonomy (NCBI): domain Eukaryota; kingdom Viridiplantae; phylum Streptophyta; class Magnoliopsida; order Cornales; family Hydrangeaceae; genus Hydrangea; species Hydrangea macrophylla. The sequence goes on from CM066990.1 coordinate 42,406,969, forward strand.
CTACCAGGTCTATAGATTCGATTTCTCTCTCTTCTGTTTCCTCGGTTCGATACGGCTTAAGCCGCTGACCATTTACTTTAAACGGTGTTCCACCGTTCATATCCTGGATTTCGATCGCTCCATGCGGGAACACTTGCGTTATAATGAACGGACCGTCCCATCGGGACCGTAGCTTTCCCGGGAATAACCTTAATTTAGAATTAAACAACCAGACGCATTGTCCGATCTCAAAATTCTTTCTTATAATCATTTTATCGTGGAAAGCTTTAGATCGTTCTTTATAGATTCTTGAATTCTCGTACGCTTCCTTTCTCAATTCTTCAAGTTCTTGCAATTGAAGTTTACGATGACATCCTGCCGCTTTTATATCTTGGTTAAACGTTTTTACGGCCCAATAAGATCGATGTTCGAGTTCCACCGGTAGGTGGCACGCTTTTCCAAACACTAGTCGGTAAGGAGACATCCCAATAGGGGTTTTAAACGCTGTACGATATGCCCAAAGCGCATCGGACAGTCGTTGTGACCAATCTTTACGGTCTGGACGTACCGTTTTTTCTAATACACTTTTGACCTCTCTATTAGACACTTCAACTTGACCTTGGGTTTGCGGATGGTATGCGGTTCCTACTTTATGGGTGACAGAATACTTCCGGACGAGGGCTTCGAAATAACGATTACAGAAATGTTTCCCCCCGTCACTTATAATCGCTCGTGGCGTACCGAATTGACAAAAAATATTATCTTTAATAAAAGAAACCACAACTTTATGGTCGTTGGTTCTCGTCGCCACTGCCTCCACCCACTTAGAAACATAGTCGACCGCGACTAAAATATATTCAAAACCACAAGACGAGGGAAACGGACCCATAAAGTCGATGCCCCAAACGTCAAATATTTCTATAATAAGGATTGGGGTCATGGGCATCGCATCACGCTGTGATATGTTCCCTGTTTGTTGACAACGTACGCAATTCTGACAGAATTCATGTGCGTCTTTAAACAATGTTGGCCAATATAACCCACTTTGGAGGACTTTAGCGGCCGTACGACGGCCACCAAAGTGTCCTCCGCATTCTAGAGAATGACAAAAATTTAATATGGATTTGAAATCACTCTCCGGAACACAACGTCGTATAATTTGATCAGAACAGTGTTTAAATAACAATGGGTCATCCCAGTAATAATGTTTAATTTGAGAAAAGAACCGATCTTTGTCTAAACGAGACCACGTAGGCGGGATAAATCCCGTAGCTAAGAAATTGACGATGTCACTAAACCATGGACGATTTACGGTAGTTAACTTGCCATCATATACCGTTGAAAGGTTGCCGGTGCATTGCACAAGCCAAACGGCATACGTCGGTAAGCAAAGATTCCAAAAGGACATGTGAACGTTGTCTTTTCTTGGTCATCGGGGTAAACGGGCACCTGGTTGTAACCAGAATATCCATCTAAGAAACAATAATAACTCTGACCGGACAAACGTTCTAGGATTTGATCAATAAATGGGAGAGGAAAATGATCCTTACGAGTCATCGTGTTAAGCTTTCTATAGTCAATGCAAACCCGCCAACTGGTAGTTTGGCGGGTAGGTATAAGGACTCCCTTTTCGTTGGGTACAACCGTGATACCTGATTTCTTTGGGACAACCTGAGTTGGGCTGACCCAATTACTATCGGAGATCGGGTATATAATACTGGCATCTAAGAGTTTAATAACTTCCTTCATAACCACTTTTTTCATGTTAGGGTTGAGACGTCGTTGCATTTCCCTAGATGGTTTAGCATTTTCTTCTAAATTTATTCTATGCATGCAAACTGACGGGTCAATTCCTTTTAGATCAGCGACCGTCCATCCAATTGCCTTTTTATGATTACCTAGAACCTGTATTAGTTGTATTTCCTGAATTTCAGTTAAATTTGACGCGATTATAACAGGAAGGGTTGCGTTCGTTCCTAGGAATGCATATTTTAAAGAATCCGGCAACGGCTTAAGTTCGAGTGTTGGAGGATAATCAATGGATGGTAGGGCCGGTTCATGTGCAAGAGGCGGTAAAGCTTCTGTTTTAGGTTTCCATGGAAGTGCATTGGTTATGTTTACTGATTCCAATAGAGTATTTACATCTTCAATATTTGTGTTAATGTTGAAATCATTAAAATTGAAATGTGATAAGCACGCTTCCAACGCTTCCTTAGTCAACATAAAAGGCGCTGCCTCTTTGACTAATTCATCAATTAAATCTATGGCATAGCACTCTGACTCTTCATCATCTCTATATGGTTGATTTGATGCATTAAAGACGTTAAGACGCACGGTCATGTTACCAAAAGTTATATCCATCACACCGGTCCTACAGTTAATAATTGAATTAGCCGTAGCTAGGAAAGGGCGTCCTAGAATGACTGGAACTTGTTTACTAGTATCTAGGACGGGCTCGGTGTCTAGTACGATAAAATCGACCGGATAATAGCATTTATCCACTTTGACCAATCCATCCTCTACTACCCCCCGTGGAACTTTAATTGACCTATCGGCTAATTGTAAGGTGGCCGCAGTCGGTTTCAGTTCTCCTAAACCCAAATGTTCGTAAACTGAATAGGGTATCAAATTCACACTCGCACCTAAATCAAGAAGAGCCCGGTGAATGTATTTATCACCTATGTGACACGCGATGGTTGGTGTACCCGGGTCTTTATATTTGAGAGTGTTAGTGGTAAACAGGGAACTAACCTTTTCTGTTAGGAACACTTTCTTAGATAGATGATTTCTAGACTTCCTTTTCTGAGTGCATAGATCCTTTAAGAACTTAGCATACGGGGGTATCTGTTTAATCGCATCTAGTAGGGGAATATTGATTTTTACTTCTTTAAATATTTCAAGTATATCTTCCGGTTTCGTGCTCTTTTTAGTGAAGTGAGCCGGGGCTTTCCCGCTCGGTGGAAATGGCATCCTAGGCACATAATCGGAAGGATTTACTGTTTTCGATGCTTTATTTGATATCAAAGGATTGGCATCTTTTGAAACTAGAGTAGAATTCTCATCCTTTTCACCCCTTTCTTTTTCTTTATCTTTATCTTTTCTCGCCTCGGGAGGAGGTACGACCTCCTCAGGACGTTCAGTTGTCCTTGTCGAAACAGCATTAATTTGATCACTCGCCGAACTCACCTCATACTGACCTTTAGGATTTTGAACAGGTTGACTTGGTAGTTTTCCCTCATTACGTCGATTCAATGTATTAGCTAATTGTCCCATTTGGGACTCTAATTTCTCTATAGATTGCGTATGGGAATTTACAAGTTGAGATTGCGATTGTGATTAGGCTTCTAAAGTTTTTAATGATGCCAACACGCTCTCTTCGAAGGTTTTATCCCTAAGAGGATTAGCACGGAAGGGAGGCTGTTGGTATTGACTTTGTTGATTCGGAGGCGGCTGATACTGATTAGATTGTGGTTTATACGCATTAGGGAAATTGGTCGTATCTGGTTTCGAATACGGCTTCTCACTATTGGAGTTCCACGAAAGGTTCGGATGAGGTCCCCAGGTCGTATTTGGTTTATAACCCGTGGGGTTATAATTAGGTCGTTGGAACTGTTGAACCGCATTTATATGCTGTTCTACAAATTCCGGGAACTGGGATGCGGACGGACATGCTAATGTTGAATGTGACGAATCTGAGCATAACTGGCATACTTCAGCAGAAGGAGGTGGGCCTTGCATGCGGCCCATCATCATAAGTTGGTCCATCTTTCTATTTAGTTCTTGAATTTCATACGAATGATTAGACTCAACTTTCGCCTCTCTCTTTGGATTAGGTAGAAGGTGTCCTTCAGGCCGTATGGATACCGCTTGATGCATAGAGTTTTCACTTAATGTTTCAAATATCTTCCATGCCTCATCAACACTTTTGTGGAGGAATGTCCCCGCACAAATAGCATCGACGGTATTTCGAATGGCAAGAATTAATCCTTCATAAAAGACTTGCACCAGCTGCCATTTAGGTATCTGGTGATGAGGGCAAGAACGTAAGAGTTCTTTAAACTGTTCCCAAGTATCGTAAAGTGTCTCCCCATCTTGCATTGTAAAATTAGTTATTGATTTTCTAATCTGATTCGTTCTAGTTATGGGGAAAAACTTTTGTAGGAACGCAGTTTGCAACTCATCCCATGTTCTTATTGAATTTGGTTCCAACGATTGGAGCCAATACTTCGCTTTATCTTTAAGTGAAAACGGAAACAGGCGCATTTTTAATTCATCATCTGTTAAGTTCTGAATCTTTAAAGTCGCACAGATACCCTGAAATTCGCCTAGATGATTATAAGGGTCTTCCTTAACACGCCCGTGAAATGACGGCAGGAGCGCAATAGTTGAGGATTTAATTTCAAAATGAGCTGCCGTCACTTCCGGCAATGCAATACACGACAGTGGTGTATAGGCCGTAGGAGTGAAATAGTCCTTTAATGGTGGTGGTGGGGGTACGTTAAGATTATCCCCCTCATTCCGATTATTCCCATTATTCCAGTTTTGTCCAAAATCGGCCATCGAAATAGGTTCGATTTTTATTGTTTTAGTTTTTCTTAAGCGATTACGCGTACTACGGATTTCTAATTCAAATGAAGATGACGGTTCAGGTGTGGACTCGTCGTCTAACATCAACCAAGCTCTCGAAGCTTGGGTTGATGACCTAAAGCCTCTAAGTGTGCGTTCAAGTTCGAGATTAAGCGGATTCAATTCAGGTTTAGTTGAACGAGTTCCAAACATAAACTACGGACCGACTCAATAAAACAAAAAAAAAATACAAAACTAGCTACGCTAATAACCAAGCATGCAAGCACACAAGACTAATATGATGCATGAAATTATCCTGTAATGCAATGACCGCGTCAAGCCCAGTGCCTCGGGTTTCCTAGCTAATGCAGTGCTCACTCCACACCTACCCTAATGCAAGTATTGCGTCTCAGCGCCCTGACTTACAGTGGTTGATGCGAAATTTAAAAACTTAGCGAATTTACTTATTTTTTTATTTTTATTGCAATTTTCTCTGCAGGTTCACGTAAGCTCCGTTGACGTGCACAGCTGCTCCACTCGATCTTGCTAGAATTGACGGTTTAAGATCTGTAAAGACACGATTAATTTTAGCGACTCTAAAATGAAACTAAAACAAAGAAAATAAAAAGGAAACTAATATTTACTAACGAAGTAAATTACGATTCCAATAATTAACGGCAAAAGTTATTTCAATCCCCGGCAACGGCGCCAAAAATTGATCTTGTCGGAATCAAGATATAAAAGTATGCTTTACTTTTCTAAAGATTTGTAGTGTGGAAAGTAAAGGTCGAACCCACAGAGATTGTTAACTTTTAATCCTTTAATTACTAAAATCTAATCTATCTAGTTATAAGAAAATCGGAAGTTGAATTGATTTAGGTTTTGACTATCACTACTACTTTAAACTATGAATTAAACTATGAATTTATGGAAATAAGATCTAAAATTAAATCTAAGTAAACTTAATTGCAAAATTGGAAATTGGTTTAAATATATGGAGATGGGATCTAGAATTACAAATCCACCACTAACTATGCATCGAGGGTCTATACTTCTTATTCTAAGTTCGATGTTTTGGATAGTTATGATCTATTGTAGCTACAAGCCCAATAGTATCGTCAAGAAGATATCGTTAGTTTAATCTAAGCATAATCCATCTATGGTTCACATGAATTATCTACCTATGACTAGGGTGTAGCATAATTCATCTTTCCTAAGCATGGATTATAAAAGATTTAAACATCACAATCCAATAAGCACCATTGTATGTAAATACTCCTATCAATCACAGAAATCAAGGACTATTGAGTTCAATAAGTATAAGGAAAAATCTAAGACAAGAATAGATCCAAGGTACTCTTGATTATTAACATTAAAAACTGATTATATAAAATCCACCAACATATAATCACTATCCCAAAACATAAAATCTTAAAATAGAAAAGCATAGAATCCCCCTTTACATAGCTAGGGTTTCATTGAAACCCTAGATTAGGAATTTAGTGGCTCATGATAGATGAAAGCATTAAGATGGAGTTGATGTAAGCCATTGGAAACCTTCAAGCTTGCCCTTCCCTTTCCTCTTGCCTTCAATGAATGTATGTGAATGGATCTCTAGGTGTGTAACCCTTAAAAATCATAAAAACTAGATATATATAGTTTACAAGGGTTTTTAGAAGCCTTCCCCAACTCGTATTGCACTGAAACAGAAGTTATTTCCAATCTGGACGTCTTCAAGTAATTTCGTTCGCACAGGACTCTTTAGAATACTGAAATACGCAACTTTGGTTTTTACACATATCGCGTGAGCGGGTCGCGCGAGCGCGACATTTGGCACCTCGCGCGAGCGATTTATGGGATTTCGCGCGAGCGGATCGCGCGAGCGATTCTTGGATTTTCGCGCCTGCGGACCGCGCGCGCGATGTGTCTTTTTCTGATTCTTTCTTCCTGCTTTTTCACCTTGTTTAACCTGATCTCCTTGTCTTCTTCTAAAACCTGATAGAAAATATAAAATCAAGTAAAATTACATAAAAACAGGATAAAAACGACTAACAAATGTGAGTTAAGGCGTATAATTGGGATTTGTTCTCTCCCGATCAGGTCGTTCAATGGTCGCAACAACCTCAACCCGGGGGGGTTGACGTACTGACCGGGTGTAGGTGGGCCTTTGGTGGATCTCTTTGAGTTGTTGGCTAGCAGCAGGGTCTTGTCTCTTCCTCCTTTGGCCAGCTAAGGTAGCTTCCTTCTCCTTCAGAGCAGCCGCGTCCCTAGGAGCTATCTCTGTGAGAAACCATGAAAAGATATGAGTTAAAGATTAGCCAAAATACATACAACAATGACCAGGCAGAAAAGGAATTTGGAGAACCCGAAAACTTACCAGCAATGATCGGAGGAAAGAAGGGTGTATCAAAGGGCTGGCTAGGCTCGTAGTTGACTTTTGAACTCCCATCTGGGTCAACAGGTTAAGGACATTGGTCAACTCCTGAGCCAAGGCCCTAATCTGGTCCTGGCACTCGTCGAGAATGCTCGGCAAATCAGTCGACCCCACTGTAAAAAGAACACATTAGTTAGTCCAACGAAAGTAATAAAACAAAAACGAAAGCAGATGCAAGATTGGAGCTTACTCCTCAACTTCCTTGCCCAGAAGGTCCTCAGTTGAATTCCCGGGGCGCCCTCACAAAGCTCGAGGGTGGATACATGAAAGAACTTCTTCGTCCATCCCTTGTTATTGCTAGGGCATTTGTCAATTATCTTCCTTCACTGCCATGCTCCCAGAGAGAAGAAGCTGACCTCCCCGTGCAATGGGACTGGTCGGTGGATCCACAAGAACTCTTGAAGGGTGAGCTCATACCCAAGATTTGGGGCCAGAGGTGTATGGCCCCCATAAAAAATCTCCACTCGTCCGGGGCAAGTTGCTCGGGAGCAATCCCGAGGTAGATCAGCATATCCCGGGTAAGCGGATGGAGGGGAAGGAGAAGGCCTGCCATGAAGGTATCCTCATAGATGGTGACAAAACTCGACCGGTGCAGATGAGCCCTGCTGGTGGGTATGGCCAAGGAACAGTGGCGGGGGATATCACATCTGTCTTTGATCCGTCCCAGGTTAGTGACAAGCAGACTACTGTGAATCCACTCGCAAGAGAAGGCTACGTCAGGACTACCAAAGACCGATGCCTCATCGCCTGACCCCTACGACACAGAGGCTATCTGGAGCCTCTGGCTCATCTCTTCATCAGACACCTAGATGGGAATCCTACCTTTACTGTGGTGGTCTGACGGAGTCAGTGAAGGAGGGTCCAAGCTTGTGTCCGGGGTCCCCGACCTTGATTGCTCTTCTTCTGATCGGAAAGACGAGTTAAAATTAGAATGACACATTTATAATGCTCCTATGATAGGCCGAGGGAGTATCTGGCGGCCTAAGTAGGGGTCAGGAACCCCGAGTCTAAGGTACAAGGATGGGAGGACCAAAACCATGTACGGTAAGGCATACACGGTCAGGTAACAATTAGGCAGAACGGTTCTAGGACACCCAGACCAGGCCAACTGCTCTAGCAAAGAAAGGGTACCACCTGACCTAAGGAAGAAGTAAAACCTAAGGAAGAAGAAATCACACTCCCTCGCGAGACCTAAAGGGTTCTTACTCTCCAGCCTCGTTTGAAAATAATAGCAAAATGAAGAAGAGAAGGAAAAATACAATGAACAATAAGGTTGGAGGGACAAAGACTTACAAGAGTGAAGTACAAGAAAGAGCTCGGGAACCTTGACCGGACGCTTTTTCTTATATACTACTCGGTAGACTCTTCCTATGGGTAGCAGAAGTAACGATCAAGTGTCCCTTATATAGACAACACAAATGGTCCAGATGATCTCAGATCCAACGGTCTAGCCATCTTCTGGCCTAAATGCCTGATAATTGGTACCTCGGGCAGCCCAATCGACGCCTCAAAAGGCGTGCGCATTAATGGCATGACGTGATGAGTTCGTTAGGTTGTGACTGTCCGATTGCACTTATACCGGTCTTGTTGAATCCTAACCAAATCAATCACTCCTTGACACGTGGCAAGTACCGACCCACGCTCTCGAGGTAATCGATTGGTCTAGGTCCCGAGTGACCAAGGCGACTGGGGCGGCCCTTCCCGAGCTGCATCCCGGACGGTTTGCCGAAGTTGCAAATTTCTAACCCTCATGTGATGAAGTATTACATTAGCCTTAGAAATGGGGGGCAACTGATATACACAAAAAAATCCAGTGGAAGCTCCGCTCTTACAAAACCCGAGCGGTATGCCTAATATCATCAGGACCCGACCAACAGGTCCGGATTGCTGTACGAGCTCGGCTCGTCACAGGCACAGTCCAGTCGCGTCCCATAACGTGATCCAAAATGATCGAGACAGTTTCCTACATGAGCTAGAAGACTAACGAAAATAGTAGATTGTTTACTAATTTGATTAGGAAACCTCCACGATTTGTGCTAATCAATCCAAATCAGATTGTATTACCTTATCAGTTTCTTGCCATATACAAGTAGGTCTCTTGCATCTATAAAAGAGACCACTCACCTCCTTTAAGAGTATCATCACATTCTTATTTTTATACACATGCATATTCCCGGCAGGTCTCTGGTAGTTTCGTCTCCTTTGTTGGTTCACCAAAGACCCCTGATGATTTGATAGTGTACGTACTCTGACACACACGTGGACGTATGCAGTGGCGGAGCTAAGAATGAACACTTGGAGGGTCCGAGCTTGTCTTACGCCCCCGAGAAATTTTTTTTTTGGTCTATTTAGTATTTATCCATATTTTTTGGTAGGATTTCTATGTCAAAACAATTACATATTTGCATAGAATTAGTAGTGTAATAACACATTTATAAAGACCATATTAATTCATTTGTAGGGGCCAAGATGTATATTATCCAAGTATTTAGAGGCAAAATCAGAATTAGTGGTGCGAGATGTACATTTACATAGTTCATTACATTAAAAAAAAGGGTAAATTACCTTTTACCCCCCTGTGGTTTGCCTCTATGGCACTTTGGCCCCCTGTAGTTTGAAATGTAACACATAACCCCCCTGTAGTTTGCCTCTGTGGCACTTTACCCCCCTGTAGTTTGAAATGTAACACATAACCCCCTGTAGTTTGCTTATGTGACACTTTACCCCCTGTAATTGTTGGTCATTGTTGGTCATTTAAGCAATTTGTTTTAGCTATAGGGGGGTAAAGTGTCACATAAGCAAACTACAGGGGGTTATGTGTTACATTTCAAACTACAGGGGGGTAAAGTGCCACAGAGGCAAACTACAGGGGAGTTATGTGTTACATTTCAAACTACAGGGGGCCAAAGTGCCATAGAGGCAAACCACAGGGGGGTAAAAGGTAATTTACCCTAAAAAAAATAAAATTTGAGTAGTGATTATATAAATTCATTTTATTTACAGGGACCAAAATATATAATATTAAAAAATTTAGAGATAAAATGAAAATTTTTGAAAATTCCACGTAAGTGTCTTCATTAATAATAAAACCAAACCACTTTCGACACGGCAACATGGAACACATACAATTCCTATTGGGGTCTTCTTCTTCTCTTTTCAAATTTTGGATGTGATAGGTGACGCAATGGCAAGACAAACAATTTGGACATGACGTGGTGTAAAGCTGACCATTGACGTCCAATTCATTCTTGCTAATGTTTTCATATATGGCACGACAAACCTCATAAATACAAACACAGGAAGAATAATACTACTACCTACTCAACCACTATGCCTCCTTTTTTATTATTATTATAAAAAACAGTAATAAAATAATTATCATATCTTTGCTTCACATCGTCAATCCATACGTAGCACCACTTGTATTGTACTCCCTCCGTCCCATATTTAGAGTCTCTTTTGAGAATTCCAACTTATTAAGGGGACAACCTTGATTTTGGTGAGATTTTTAACTTTCCAATATAGCCCTTTTTGAAATTCAAAATTATAGTATCACATCAAAAAATGAGAGAGAGGAGTTGAATATAATAAAGGGCAAATTTGGAAGGTATGTATTAAAGTACTTTGACTTTTCAAAGAGGACTCTTAAAATGGGACACCAAAAAATGGCATCAAAGACTCTAAATACGGACAGAGGGAGTATAAATGCTGCTCGCTGTAGATTTGCAGTATCCACTCGCCAAAATTTAAACGCCAGAAGACAAGCGAGTGTTTCAGCTCGATCTCTCTCTTGACGCCTTCTTTGTAACTTGTAAGTCCCCCCACATCCTCTTTATGATTATAAATCTGTATATATACATATATATATACATATATGTCTATATGTATGCGTGTGTGTGTGTGTGTGTTTGTATATGTACTACCGATGTGCATAAATATTGTAGTGTATATCCCTCTCCAGATGATTGTTACTTGTATGTTTTACTACACTTACTTTGGTTTGTAGTTTTCACATCTATTTTTATTTGAGTTATATATAAACCACAAGGGGTTCATTAACTTGGATACAAACCTTTCAAACCCTTTATATTGACAGAACTAAAATCTTGCAGCACAAGTAGATCTAATCTTTCAGCCCCCCCAAAAAAAGTAGATATAATCTTGGGCACAATCAATCGATCCCACTTTCAACTTGTTGCAAACATCTAGTTTTTGCAATTATCGTTCCAACGCCTTGACCACCGTCCGAGCCCCCAATTGGTTTTTCTGATGACAATCGACCGCTTTGATTGATCCCACTTCCTTACTTTTGAAGAATTTGAGTGTTATATCTATTACTATATAATAAGAAGACAGCCCCATTTACTGATTTAGGAAGCACGTCAAAAAATATGAACTTTCTCTTTTACCCTTCATTGCATCATAACTACTCATATATCTATTTATATATCGCAAGGATATATTGATTTGTGTGAGGGTAAATCTGTCATTTTTGACAAATAATTACATTCAATTTAGCTTTTGAAATTTTATTTAATATAATAATGAGGTTTTAATCAACAATCTTGTGTCTAATTGCATTTGGGTCAACAATTTTTGGGAGATTTATCATTGACTTAAAAAAAAAGTCAAAGTGGCTATTTTGGTGGCTATTTAGGAATTGGTCACTAATATTTACAATTTGGTCAACTTCTTCTCTCAAATGAGGTTTCAATCAACAATTTGTGTCTAATTACATTTGGATCAATAATATTTGGAATATTTATTATTCACTTCATAAAAAGTCAAAAAAAATGGCTATTTTAGTGTTTATTTAGGAATTGATCACTAATATTTCCAATTTGCTCAACTTCTTCTCTAAAATTTAGGATTCATATATTGTAATATGTGTAATTGCATTTAGGTCAGCATGTTTTGGGATATTTATTATTCACTTTAAAAAAATTTTAAAAAGTGGCTAGTTAGGAATTGGTCACTAATTTCACATTTTGGTCAACTTCTTCTCTAAAAATTAAGTTCTGGTATATCTAAAATGTCAAATAAAGTGGTTATTTTAGTAGCTACTATGAATTGATCGCTAATATTTACATTTTGGTCAACTTCTTCTCTCAAATTGAGGATTTATAGATTGTATTCGAATATCAATTAAAGCCTACTAACACATTCATGCCCTTTTTTTTATAGAGGAAAACCCTATTTGTGTCATATATTTTTAGTGGCGCTTTATTAAGTACCTTTACTACTCATTTATAAGATAGTCATAATTATCAACTTCTTCCGTAAGAAGAGTTTTAGATTAAATAGTTACATTTGCAATTTCCTATTTAACTGTTTTAACATCTTATTATATACCTTTAACAACCACTTTACCACACGAAACAACACAATTAAATTTGCTGCGCAACGCGCAGGGCTCCAACTAGTATATATATAGGGAGAGGTTGTTAAAGTGAACTAGCTTTTAAGCCTAAAATAACCTGTGCGGGGCGTGCATGTTTGTGGGGTAACCCGAAGGTTATTTTAGGCTTAAAAGCCAATTCACTATGTAAGTTTTCTCTTAAGAGCCTCTCATTATATATATATATATATATACAGTCAGGCTCTAAGGAGGGCGCCCTCTCTTTATTAAAGAGAGGGCTTCTGTTTTGGTCGTCAGATCGTATTTAAAAATTGTGAAATGACAACACTGCCCTTAATGAAAACACGATCTGATGGTCAAAACATAGGCCCTCTCTTTAATAAAAAGAGGGCGTTCTCTTTAGAGAATTTTCCAATTAAAAAATTTAGGAGAGAATTTTAGGTTGATTGGTGTGGGCATCACTATTAATGACGGCCATTAAATATCAACCAACCCTATTTTGAACAGTTCAGCAATCAGCCTCTTAACAGCAATTCAGAAGCTCGTAAAAAGTATTTTTCCAATTAAAAAAAAAAAGCTTAAAAAGAAAAACTATTCTTAAAGTTTGGTTACTGTATCATTTTAGTCCGTAGTATTTCAATTACATCAATTTAATCTTTGAAGTTTTTAAATAAAAACAATGTAATCCAAATGTCCCATTTTGTTGAAAATAATTGACGAACATTACCCACCATGACAAAAATATTTAACCTATCACAAAATATTGCAAATACCATGACAATAAAAATTGCACCTTATCACCAAAATTATGACCAGTAACTAATTATAATTTGACAAAAAATTGTAACCACTAACAAATCCACCCTGATTATTTATTGTCAATGGCTGAGATTTGTTTGCTCCTAAATAATTTTAATCTAGCGGTTAAGTCCCCTCTTTCTCTCCTGCTGCGCGCATAGTGCTTGTATACCAGTACGCGCACATCACAGAAATTCTCTCTATATTATACATCTTTTAACGTAACTCAATTCGTTCTTGCATGTGGAGAAATTATTGTATGGTCTTAGACCATGTGCCACGTGGTAGTCCTAGTCAATAATAGACTATCATATATACTCAACTGTAAACTTTTCGTTTCCTAAAACTAAAGATAGATAACTTTAACACACGGCAGTCCTCTATGGCCATGACCACCAAGTGGCAGTGGTCCTGAACCATAGAATAATATCTCCCACATGTGAGCCTTGAAAGAAAACTGTATGTAACCCTTAATGGTTTGCGCAGAGTGCAGCGGAAAACAAAATTTAACTGTTTCCTAAAAACCCATGATGAAGTCTATGATGAATACAAAATGCATAAAACTTACAATATGAAATTTAACAGTTCCCTTGCAGCGTGCTTTACAAAAGTATGAAATCTGGAAATAAATAGAAACTTACTATACATAGGCATAAACCAGAAAACAAAGATTGAGTCAAAAAATTAGGTTTTCTATCGTTAACTTTGCTCCACATGGGTGCTTACGGATTGAAAGCAGTTGTCTCTCATAATTCAATGATCTTTCTTTCTTACTTTAATAGCATTTCTAACGACAAGAAACAATGAACGACTGATAAATGGTAAATAGTCATGGCAAGGCGTGTAAGGGACTATTTGGCACAATCAACCTATGCATGAACTTATCTGTATAAGGGTCGAACATACACTAGACTTAACAAATATGTTTATTCGGAGAGGACTGTGTTTGGTTGGTAGAAAATTTTCTCTAAGAATGATAAATGTTTAGACTCGCTCGCCCCTAATCTTAGTGGGAGCTAGCGACGACGACACCCACGCGTGTGGTTAAATCCAGATGGGCCTAGGTCCTCCCTCTTCCCAAAAATTAGGTTGTCTGTTGGATGCCCACTCAAACTTTGTAGCTTGCTCACTACTCGGTTAAAACCAAGTTTTCAACATATTAACATCTTAGTACTTTTAGTTGGTTTCCAATGTTACTGTAACATATTGTGACCAAGTTGTAATACTTTGGGACAAACTTGCTACAATTTGGCATCAAATTAAAATTTATGCTATAACCAAAACTACTAGGATGTATAATAGAAGGTCCCATATTTTGCACTTCATACAACCGACTTTGTTCTCTCTCTTAGCTCAATCGTGAACAGTTCCACCACTACCCGAGCGGGACTCTTGCATGGCTGTAAGCATGCTTTACTGATATGGTCTCTTGTCATTCTATCCGGATCTTTGTCTTGATCTTGCTTTCGCTACTAGATTGACTGAGTCTGCTGACTTGGACTAAAGCTACTACATGAATAGGCATTTGTATTTGAAGATTGAGGAAAATTCTATGATAGGACCAAAATCGGGTACAATATTTTGTTATCCTAGGTATAATGTTTTGTTGCCTAAAACAAAAACAATATCGAAACCACCAGGGTGTAATGTTTTGTGATGGTTTCTATAACAGTTTTGCTTAAGTAATAAAATATTGTAGCCAAAACAACAAAATGTAGTATCCCAATTTTGATCGTGTATGATACGAACAAAGTGCTTGGTCGCATGACTCGTATCACTAAATATGCCGACGGTTGAAGGAGTACATTTTCAGATAGTATCATCTAAAATTTTCGTTTCATGTAGATATATATATATATATATATGTATAGGGTGAGAGGGGGACATTGTGTGGTGAATCCATTGAAAGAAAAACATTTTCAGATTGTATCATCTAAAATTTTCGTTTCATGTAGACTGATAGTTGAATACTCATCCGTGTTCATTGATAGATTAGAACAAGCAGCGGTATATATACATATATCAGTTCAGTTCATCAAAATGGAGGGTGAAATGAAGGAGAAGCTATTGAATTTGAAAGAAGGAGAAGTAGAGGGTGTGGCAGCTGGGAAAGAGAAACTGAAGGACAGGTTATGGGGTGAGAGCAAGAAGATGTGGGTTGTGGCTGGTCCTGCTATATTCAGCAGGTTCTCTACTTTTGGAATCAATGTGATCAGTCTCGCATTTATTGGGCATATTGGTTCTACAGAGCTTGCTGCCTATGCTCTCGTGGTCACCGTTCTCCTTAGATTCGCAAACGGCATTCTGGTAACTTTTTTTTTTTTTTAGATAGCTCTAAGTTCCTGTTTGGCAACAATTTTTTTTTTCTGGGTATGAAGGAAAGAAAAACAACACTATCTTACTCTAGGGAAGTTGACACAAACAGAATCCGCCAACATTGGCAGCAAACTTTTTACAGATTTTTCAAAAACAAGATTACTCATGTTAGAAAAGAAGAGTTGAAGTAGCTTTTCCATCCTTTGCCTTTATATGGACTTTGCTTGCATAACGTTCCAATGTAGAGCAAACCCAACATTTCAAAAAGCTGAAAAAAAAAAAGAAAAGGAAAAAAAAAAAAGAAAAAAAAGAAAAGAAAAAAAGAGTTAATTTAAAGGCATCAAATTGAAGCCTTTTTCAAAAAAAAAAAAAAAACAAAAAACAAAAAAAGAGAAAAACAAAAAAACAAAATGACTAATTTTCACAGCAAATACCGAACGCTAAAGCTGTTTAAAATATCTCTTATTCCCAATCTCCCACAGAGACCCAAGCTTTTAAATTCTTTGTTACTTCCATCCTATTTTGTGGTTCTTGGTGCCATGTTGATATAAGCATACCAAAACATACTCGAATATGAGAATCCTCGAATGATATTAATTTGTCCAGTGCCAGATTATGTGCCATTCATTTTGTAGCATTTAGGTCATGACATCCACCTGAATGTTTGTTTTGTCCCTCTCATTCCATGTACTAGCCAAACATGATTAATTGATAATTTCAGCCGTTTGGAATAGCCAATATAGTAATCTCAGTGTAGTTACATACACCATTATGTTAATGTATTGCATTTGGAGTTATATCGTAATCTGATACATCTTATAAACTCTTTTTAAAGCAATAAATGACAGAGTTGAGCAGTTCATCGACCCATCCTTTTAAGCTGTTGAGTACGTTTGATTTCGAAGAGATCATATAATATCTAGCTTAAAAGGCCTCAATTTGTATTTTTAGCAAGTAATTAACCATTTTGGCTTTTGAATGTGTAGCTGGGGATGGCTAGTGCATTAGAAACACTTTGTGGGCAAGCCTACGGTGCAAATCAATACCACATGCTCGGCATATATCTTCAAAGATCATGGATAGTCTTGTTCATTTGTTCATTATTTCTTCTCCCTTTATTTATCTTCACGGCCCCAATTTTGAAAGCTTTAGGCCAAGATGAGGCTATTGCAGAAGTGGCAGGAACAATTGCACTGTGGTTAATCCCTGTGCTCGCCGCCTACATTATATCATTCACTTGCCAAATGTACTTGCAAGCACAGAGCAAGAACATGATTATTGCGTACTTGTCGGCTTTCTCAGTTGGAATCCATGCTCTTCTGTCATGGCTTTTGACTGTGAAGTATAAGTTTGGGCTCTCTGGCGCTATGGCCTCAACTCTTTTGGCTTTTTGGATTCCGAATGTGGGCCAGCTTTTGTATGTGCTATGTGGAGGGTGCCCCGAAACATGGAATGGTTTTTCATACTTGGCTTTCAAGGATCTCTGGCCGGTCATCAAGCTCTCTCTCTCATCTGGTGCTATGCTATGGTAAGCTCTTTTGTTTCCTCGTATATTCGTAAGTTATTAAGAAAGCATAAAAATGGTATTCGGATAGATTATATTTCCAATCTACTTACAAGTAGTGACATCTTGAAAATCCTCTTTTTGCTTTGCATATTTGCCATTTTGTTGGACTAAGACTAGCTCGTTTCCTGGTTGATTACATACGTTTTAAATTTTGTGTAGACAAATAACTATACTACGTTATGCAAAGTCTCTAGTTACTCCAAAAACTTAAGAACAAGACCGAAGACTAGGCTTTGGCACCATGTAAAGTCAATAATCCTCTCATACGTAGTTATACTAATAATAATGTAATGGTTTGTCTCTCATCTTGATTTTGATAGTGCAACGAAGATAATGTATTTGTCGCAAAAACGTAAGAAAAGTTGAAATATGACCCCCATTCTGTCTATAACACCATTCCATTTCTGGAACTATACATAGCTTCTTGTAAAAAGTATACTATTGATATATTGATTCCTTCCCCCTTTAACCTACAATTCAGAAGTTTTGACTTAAATTTTCTGATCTCCTTGACAGTCTTGAACTTTGGTACAACACAATATTGGTTCTTCTAACAGGAAGTATGAAGGATGCAGAGGTGGCCATAGATGCTATCTCTATTTGGTAATTATTAGCTCTCTCTCTCCACACCCTTTGTTTTTCCAATTCATTTTATTTTTTCCTCCCTTTCAGTCTTATAGTGTTACTGTTACTCATTGGCGAAGTATTGTTGTCTTCTTTTTGCAGCCTTAACATCAATGGTTGGGAAATGATGATCTCTCTTGGTTTCTTGGCTGCTGCAAGGTACTGCTATTATTGGACATTTGGACTGAACACAGCTTGTGTACATTTCCTTATAAATACGGGAAATATTGTAATACAACAAGTTATTCCTTGTGTACACAAACTAAATTTATATTATTGGTCTCTTAGCATTCGCATATAACGCTATTTCTTCTTAGAAATATAGGAAAAATATAATTCAGTGACGTTAATTGTTTTTGTGCTTGTCCCAAAATATGATTGGAGAACATGACGATTTACATTATGAAACATGTCGCATCCGATTGAATATATACAGCTGGTTCTTTTAAGAACAACAGAATTGACAGTCATTAGAATTGACTGATAATGTTGCTCGTTATGTTCATGAGTATTTGAAAGCTTATTGTATGTAGAAATAGACATACGTACACGTATGTATATACGCTAATTCTTATGCTTCATGATGATACTTCACAGTGTACGGGTCTCGAATGAGCTTGGAAGGGGGAGCTCAGAAGCTGCAAAGTTCTCAATTGTGTTTATAGTGTTAACATCATTTGCCATTGGTTTTGTGCTATTCATCTTTTTCCTATTATTCCGGGGAAGTCTAGCTTACGTTTTCACAGATAGTCAGGCGGTGGCTGCCTCAGTTGCAGATTTGTCACCATTACTGGCTATTTCGATACTTCTTAACAGTGTTCAACCAGTTCTTTCAGGTATATATGTTACCCTCTTTTTATCATGATTTCAACAAATTATTAAGACTCCGTTTGGTTTACAGATTTAAAGAAAGAGAAAGGAAAGGCTCTAGCTAGTATTTTACTTTACTCCATGCTTAAATAATATTGGAAACTAATTAAAATTTCAAAATATAATAGAGCTCAAGAAAAAGCAAGGGAAGTGACTCGAAAGTTTTGAAATGTTTAAATCATTTTTCAATCTGTTTTCTTTCATTTTTCAAAGAAAAATGATTTCATCAGTGTTTTTTTTCTTTTTTTTTTCCTCGCTAAATCCATGAACCAACCAGAGTCTAACGATCTTAGAATAGGGAATCGACGCACAATTAAAGGAAAATTAGGGACAGAGTAGAATGCTAAATTTCTTGTTCTTATGCTAAAGACGCATAATTGATGAAATATATTATTGGATGCTTAGAACAAATCATTACCAAATGCAGGTGTTGCTGTTGGGGCTGGGTGGCAGAGTATTGTAGCATATATTAACCTTGCAAGCTATTACATAATTGGGATTCCTATTGGAGCTGTTCTTGGTTATGCTGTCAATATGCAAGTCAAAGTGAGTTATCCTTTGTTTTTAATAGATTATTCTCATAAATAATAGCCAAACTGTTTTATTTTATTTTATTTTTTTCTTGTATTTTATTTTACTTTACTTTATTTTTTTGGTTGAAGAGGAAACGAATTAATGTGTTGGGTAAATTTTTTTCTGTTTTTTTTTTTTTTTTTGGGCTCTTTTCTCTATTCGCCCCGCCCCATAGGGAGGGTAAGTGTTATTAAAAGGCGATGATTTCGTCATTACATGCTAACATTTCACATCACATGGACTCTCCTATTGTCTCCAAAACACCCTTGTCGAATATGTGTATTAAGTAAGTGTAGGTAAAATATGTGTTGGACACCCAGTACCGAAATTATATATGCGGATCCTCCATATTTGATGCTGGAAAAGTAAGAAGTTGCTTAAAATAGAGAACAAAAGACGAACTTTCCGTGTTTCAATAGACCCCTCTTAGTTGGATTCTCGTAAACAACATTCTTCTATATATATATATATATATATTTTGGTAAAAACCCAATTTGGACATAAATATATATATATATTTTTATAACTCTGCAGGAACACACACACCCATAGGACCTATCAAAGCAAGCCCATACTACTCACTTAAGCATATGGGCCAAAGAGGGAAAACCCCTCAACCACTCCCCATAAGGGGAATGGAAACCCTCAACCTCCCACTTGGGGGAGGGTGAGTGATGCCACTAGACCACAATGGTCTTAGCAGTTTGAACACAATTTCAAGGGTCTCTTTATGGTGAAATTTGGGTAATACCCAACTCCATTTAACATAGGCAACACTAGATAAGTCTTCAACGCCTCTGGGCTCTATGGGCCTTTTTGGGATATTTTAAGCTTTTGCGATTGTGATTTTGACCGAACTCTTGGGAAAAGAGGTGCGAACGCGTGTTTTTTGAGGTCAGGGGAAAAGAGGTAATTTTGGCAAAGTCAGTCAAACACACGTTTTAACCGAAACTGGTACCCTCCGGCCTTTTCAAATGCACGGGCAAGGCTGAAAAATTGCGACGACTTTCGCGATTGTTATTATAGCAGCAATACCCAAACACTTCCTATATATCATTCTGGCAATTATATGTCAAGATGCAGACATAACCATAATTCTTGGTAATTTGTTTTGCATTAGTAGATGCCATTTCTTAAGGGCCTTTTTAAAAAAAAAAAAAAAAAAAAAACTGTTTGGGTAAATTGCAAATTACACCTCTATAGTTTAGGGGTTGTGATATTTTTGTCCCTATAGTTTCAATTTTGGCAATTTACACCCTGTAGTTTGAAAATTGTGCAAAATTCACCCAATTTCTAAATAAGCAAGGGCACAATGGGAATATCACATTATTTCCAGCCCAAAATGACCCCATGTGCAGGGATTGACCCAGGAGTATAGTTCAGTGGGAGCAGAAGCTTATACGGGGAATCGGGGGCAACACTCCGATCCGATATATTTATTTTTTGGGGGCTAAAAATAGTATAATTTTGTGTTATTTTAAAAAAAAAATTTTTTTTTGTGTACACGAACTAATCTATTCCATAATTTTTCACGAAAATTTTGTATTATAAGCTTAATTTTTTTTTATTTATTTTTATCAATTGCACTTTGATATTTGTGTGATTGCGTGTCCAGCTTTAAGTGTATCAAATTGTTTAAAAGATTATAAGATATTAGCATGTGGTTTAAAAGATTATAAGATATTATCAGATTATTATAAGATATTATCAGATTATTATAAGTTTTAAGTGTATTGTTTAAAAGATTATAAGTTATTTATGGGATAAAATAGTTTATACAAAAAATCACATAAAATTATACTATTTTCACTCAAAAAAATCCGAAGGGGGCACTGTCCCAAAACCCCCGTATAAGCTTCTGGTCCCATTAAACTACACTCATGGGTCTATGGACACCGGGTCATTTTGGGCTGGAAATAATGTAAAATTCTCATTGTGCCCTTGCTTATTTTGTAATTGGGTGGATTTTGCACAATTTCAAATTATAGGGTGTAAATTGTCAAAAGTGAAACCATATGGACCAAATTGTCACAACCCATAAACTACAGGAGTGTAATTTGCAATTTACCCAAACTATTTTATGAAAGAAGCATATTTATACGTTACTTCGACTAATTCTAGTAAGATTGGCAGGGCGTTTGGATTGGGATGTTGTTTGGCACCTTTGTGCAAACTGTTGTTCTTGTCATAGTCACTTACAGAACTGACTGGGACAAACAGGTACTCTCTCTCTCTCTCATGTTCCTTATCTACTTGTCTGAAAAAGTTGCTTTTTAGCACTTGGTTGAAACTAGTTCTTATTATGCACTATTGTGACAGGTGATTATCGCCCAGAACCGCGTTAGCAAGTGGTCTGTAGAAAGCTAAACAACCTAATAGTATCGGTCAAGAAGTTTGATGATGAGTTTCTTCTATTTGCATTAGAGTAATATTTGGGGCACTAACAATTTTCACTAACACTTACTAACACACTCTATCGCTCTCCTAGTGTTACTGCGGAGTACACTGTGGATCTCACAGTACTACTAGGAGAGAGATAAAATGTGTAAGTGTTAGTGGAAGTTGTTACTGCCCCTAGCATTGTCCATTTGCATTAAGATGTAAATCGCTGATATGATTTTTGTTGCGCGTTGTATTTGTGATATAACATTTGACTTGATGTTATTAAATCATGGATTATCAATTTTCGTAGGTGAAATTTGATTTTAGAGGAGTGGAATCTACTTACGTTATTGACCGCCCCAAAAAAAAAAAAAAGAGAATCTACTTGCGTTGTCTTTGGTTGATTTTTTATTTTTATTTTTTTCAGTACAAATAAATGCCCCAAATTGCAAAACTGTATTTTTTTTTAAAAAAAATCTGTAGGTATGGGAGCTCGGTGGCCCACCTGATTAATACCTCACAAATCTCATATCAAAATCACAAATGGTAGGTGGGTGTGTAAGCAACTCGACTAGACTGACCGAATTGGACCGACTGAATTGAACAGATCGGTTCAGGTCGATTTGACCAGTTTTTAAAAATTTCATGTAATGTAAAAATTGAATCGAATCGTGAAATTACACTAAATTGAATCGAAATCACGATCGATCGATTTGACTAAAAATGAGACCTAGCTGAACGGTTACGGTTTACACCCTAACAAATGGAAAGACAATTCCCAAATTATCCTTTTACATGAAGCATACACCAAATTCAATTATTCTATTGGATTCCATGCGACTTTTTAATGATACATCTGAGGCTACAGTTCGTGCCCACGATATCCTAGTCTCACAAATAAGGGTAACTCGGAAAAAGACTCCCATTAGTACCTTGGGTTTTACAGTTTCATGGGTCTAGTACTGAAGAATCAACAGGAGCAAGGGTCACCCTTAACAACGCCATTTGGGAAAAAGACACATTTTTCTTTTAAGTTTGATTTTGTTGGATTAAAAATTATTTTAGGTATGAAAGTTTCAACGGTTACAATGATTGTTGATTCCCAATTGGTAGTCAATCAGTTAGTTAAGAACTATTGTATAAAGTGTGGAATGACATTTTAGAAATATATCATGCACTTGCTGTCAACTTGATTGACATGTTTTTTCTGAAACTACAATTAAGTTTGTCCCAATATCAGAAAATTGTGAAGCCATGAGTTGGCTCAAATAGCTTCGGGACACAGGATTTCAGAAAATATGTGTTGAAGGATGATTTCTGTAGAGAAAATATCAAATTCTTCTATATTAGAAGAAGATAGCACTTTTCAAGTCTTGCCAGTTCAGACTGATGGTGAGGATTGGAGAACTCCAATCATTAATTATTTAAAGGATTCTAATTCAGATGTTGATGTTGCAACTAAGATGAGCGTTATCCATTACTACACTTCTTAGTAGATGGAAAATTGATGAGAAAGGGGACAGACGAATCTATTTTGAAATGTCCTAGTAAAATAAAAGCTCTAAGATTGAAGAAGTAGGTCCTAATGGTTTATGTGGAGGTCATCTGGGAACAAAATGAGGTGGCTAATAAGGAGATATAATAATTATTGGCCAACTATTTTTGAAAGATTGTACTCCCAGCAATTAAGGAGTATTAATGATTTTGATGAAGGATGTCAGGGTTGCCAAAGGCATGGTCCCATTCTGCGTGTCCCAGCAACTAATCTACAATCAGTGATTAAACCATGGCCATTCAGAGGATGGCGATCGAAGTTATTGGAAAAATAAGTCCACCATTGTCTAAAAACATGCATTTATATTGGTAGCTACTGGATTACTTCAATAGGTGGATAGAAGCAATCCCCATTGAAAATTGATTACCATAGTGAAGTGATTAAGTGTATTAAGGAAAATATCATACATAGGTTTGGTTTACCTCAAACTATAACTGCTGACCAAGGGTACCCTTTACCGGAGATGGGTTAGAATTTGCTTTTGAGTATGGGTTGAACATTCGAAATTCTACCCCTTATTATGCTCAAGCCAATGGCTAAGCAAATCAGCCAACAAAATTATCAAATCGAATATCCAAAATATGGTTGATCACAATCCAAGAGTTTGGCATGAACTGCTATCTGAAGTTCTATGGGCTTATAGGACCTCAAAAAGAACTAGCACATGTACTACTTCTTTTGTTTTATCTTTTGGTCATGATGCATTTTTGACAATGGAATTGACAGTTAAATCTTTGAGATTTGCTAAACAAAATTAAATGGAGATTGATATTTACAATCAATCTATGTTAATTGAACTCGAAGATCTTGATGAAGTCAGACTTTTAGCGCTGGACCATCTCAAATTGCAAAAGCTTAGAGTAGAAAAGGCATATAATAAGAAGTTCAGGGTTAAGAGTTTTTCAGCAGGTGAATTGGTTATGAAAGCCATTCTACCTATTGGATTGAAAGATCCAAGGTTAGGAAATGGTCCCCTCATGAGGTGATGAAAGAAGGGGCATACCATTTGAGGGACCTTGATGGACAAATCTATAATAGAATAATTAATGGGAAGTAATTGAAAAAATACAAGCCTTTATGTGGAAATCATATCCAAGACAAATGGAGCAACATATGATTGATCCTCTTGATCATCAAACAGAAATGTTTGAAGAAGACTTTGTTGCAGGTCAAGGGGTTGAAAGTTAGTTTGATGAGGTCAACCAGAGGTTAACCAAAATTAAGTTGATGAGTCAGGTTAATTAAACAGCCTGAGAATCTGCAGGGGGATAATGTGAAATAATCTAAAGGCAAATTATGTCTTAGAAATTAAAGTAACATAGCCAATTGCAGAAAGAGCCAAAGTATGGCCTAATACCATTTGAGTTTCCCAAAAAGATAAAAAGGAAAGTGTTTGTGGTCCAAAAAATTATAAACTATTACAGAAGTAAGCCAGTTCTAAGTAGATTTAGTGTCTTTTTAGAGATTACTAAGATAGGGGGAGAGAAATAAGAAGTAGAGACAATGCTTTTTCCACTAATCATCAAGTTTGGAAATGGCTTCAGTAGCAGATTGTTGATTTGAGATCCAGCTCGGTTCTTGGGTTTCGATGGTTGAGAGTTCATCCACCAAAAGATCAAGGTGGACAAGACTTTCGTTAATCTTAACTTACCGAGCTTTGAAAGCTTCTTCTAGGGATGCTATTTTAGTTTTCTTCTTCTAAATGGCAGCTTAAAGTGATTCAGAATTTTTCACTTTTGCATCAGTAGAATTAGTCAGGTTAATCATCTTTTGAGTAACTTCTTCTTTTCTTTTAAAGAATTAATCAGCATCAGCCATGTTTACAGTTGAAATGACCATTGTATCGATAATGTAGACACCCCATTTTGACCCACCAAAAAGAGAAATAACTATCATGGGGGGCCCACCGGGCACGTAAATTGAGGAAAAGAGCTCTGGAATCCAATCAAGAGTCCCGAAGGTCAAATCAACGTCCTGAACTGCGCCGATGCAAACATACTGCATTTAGATCTCCGAAAAGTCAATAATCAACATCGATTTGAGCTGAAAGTCAACTTATCAAAGTCCGGGAGGGCCAGGGATCAAATCAAAGCTGTTTTAGAGTCCACAGATCATCAACCAGAAGTTTCAGAGTCTGAGATCATCCGATTACGATAATCGGCGGCGTTTTCAACCAGAATCAAAGCCTGACACAAAATTCAAGACCAAAACCAAGTCTGAGATGACTGAAGGTCAAATTTAATTACATGAGGAAAAATAGGCATCAATGCATGGCCATAAAACTTTGAATCATCAAATTTCAACCACGAGTGAAGAATCTGACTCTAATTGAAGTTTCAATGCACTGAACTCAAGGAAAAAGGACACGATCGTCTATCCGAAAGCACCAAAAGTACAATTGGGTATAACCATATGGAAATATAGAGAAAAACAGGAATTCTACAAGTTGAATCAGCCCAATCAGATAATCATAGAAGAAACGACGACCAACCGAAGTTTTAAAGCTCAATCGGGAAAGACAAGGGCAAAATGGTAATTTCTAAAGTCAGAGATTCTCAATCAAACTGTACCGATTCAAAGAGATGCCAATGAGATCCCAGATCATTTTGAATTAGGAAGATCGGATGGCTAGATCAAAAGATATCAATGTTAGGGATATATACTAAAAGCCATGCTTTATGTAGTTGATTTATTGTTCATTTAATAAAATCAGTTAAATCCATTTTTTTTATGAGAATCTGTGTGGGCAATATCCCCTTGAGAAAGCTTATAAGTTTTGATTATGTCAAACCCTGCAGGTGGATTTTGTATCCGACATATCAGATAAGTTAAGCAGAGGATCTCAAGGAATTTTAAGAAATTAATTAAATATGATGTGTCAGTAATTATATTTAATTAATGGATATCTATAATATTAACATGGGGAGATAATAAGCATTTAATAACATGGAGCTCGAAATATATTTTTGAGATAAGGGTAGGAGTGCAATTATAATTCTTTAGTGGTATGAATTATAATTTATGGAAATAGGAATATGATTCAGTTCGAATTAGGGTTTCCTAATTCCATAAGGAAGCCTATTCCTTATTGACTTCTTATGGTCCCTATCGTAGCCTATATATATGCTGCTTTGACTCTCTTCTCAGTTGCGTTTTTCTATATAGAGAATTATAACTCGGAATAGAAAAGAGAGCATAAAAGAGGGAGAGCAGAAAACAGAAAGGATTTCGAAAGAGCCCACACTCAGTTCGATATTCTGGCAGCAAAGGAATACGGTAGAAGATCGTGAGCTGTCATCGAGCCCGTGTCCTCGATTCGTCTACTACAGCAATCCGTTTTAGCAGTTTAAGGTAACCCTAGTTCCGCCCTTGTAGGGTTATTGTAGTTTTCACGTAATTTTTTTTTGCATTACCAACTTATACGCACTGTCAACGAATTCTGGGAATGCAGTTTACTAACAATCAACAACCAAAGTTTGGACGATCCAAATCGAATATCGATAGTCTGAGGAAGATAGGGTTGTTTTCGAGTTTCAAACGAGTTCCGATCCGACCATACAGATTTGAAGAGGACATCAAGCCAAGCCTGGATCTTTTCGAATCATCCCAATCGGACGCCCAGATTGAAAATATCAAAGACCAAAGTTCGAAATCGATCGACGATCCTAATCGAAAGTTGGAACCTACCACTTCGCGTTCCACCTACATGGGACGAAAACCTTTTATAAATAGATGGCCTCCCTCAATGTAAATTTTTTTTAATAGAAATAAAAATAATAAAGAAAATGAGGCCAATCTCTCATTTTTTGCCTTTGTTTGGTAGAACAAGAATAAACCCTTTAACCTTAGGCTTTGTTTGGCCTTTGACCAAACATACCACCACCACCACCACCACCACCATCACAACACCACTACCTCCACCATCATAGACCCAACCCCAACAGACTCTTACCCAAAACCCCTCTCAGTTCTAACCCCAAAACATACCCCCAGAACCCTTGAAACGTAGCTTAAACCAAACAGACCCTAAGCCTCCCAAAGTAAAATAAAAAAAGGGTAAAAATGCATTTTGCACCCTCAAACTATGCCCTATTTGGAACTTTGGTCCTTAAGCAATTTTTTTTTGCATTTTGGTCCCTCAACTAACATTTTTTGGCAATTTACCCCTCCGTCACTTTTAGTGACAAAAAAAGTGACACTAAAAGTGACGGAGGGGGCAAACTGCCACAAAATGTTAGTTGAGGGACCAAAATCTGAAATTTTTTTGTCTAGGGACCAAAATGCCAAACAGGATATAGATTGACGGTACAAAATGCATTTAACCCAAAAAAAAAAAAAAAAAACTACCACACAGACCCTTAATCCAACCCATTTTCCTCACCGCCACAACCATTGCACTCCCACCATCGAGATCGAGCCAATCCTACCATCCAAACACGCAAACGTCACCTAGAAACCCACACACGCTGCCCAATCACCCCACGCACCACTGCTACACAAAACCCCTCCCCGACACAAATCCTATCCATAATCGTTGTCGGCCACCACCATTACCCTGATCGTCTCGGCCAGACGATCCCATCGCCACCAGACCAATCAAACTGTGACACGTAGCCTTACAGTCCCAGGTGGACCAACCAAAATTTGACACGTTGTGGATATCACATTTTTCTTACCCACAACTTTTTCAAAACTTCTTCAAATTTCAAAATACAAAACACGAGTCGCCACTTAATTTTTAAAAGGAAAATTAAGAAACCATTTGAAAGCAAACTGATCTTTTTTGGAAACCAGAGATTTCTAGGTCTGGGGATTATGGAATGAGAGGGGAAGGAGCCCGGTGGAATATAACGCCCCCTCTCATCCTATCTCGCGATAGGCCTCTACTCAACATCTTTTTAATCGAATAATTAATATATGCATGCCCTCAACTATACATACATATAAATATACATTACAAAAGCATGTCGAAAAGGGTGTAAGATTGCTAATGATAAAAATAGCATTCAAAATCACATAATTCAATTAGCTAGCAATATGATATGCAATAGGGAACAAGAGAACTTACCCGGGATCCAGCCGCAAATATGGAAACGTGTAATGCATGCAAGTAAATTAAAACCTAAGGGGATCTCTAATCCATATATACACATAAGGCAAGACCTAATTCTAAGGTGTCGCGCATGATGTTGAAAAATCAATAAAATCAAGAAATTAAATAGACTAAAGAGGAGTTTGAGAAATCATACCTCAATAGCGCTACAAAATAGAGAGTTAGTTCACATGCCTTAATAAAAATATAGTATGAAAATCTAAATAACATCCTTAAACTTCTAGCTTAAATCTATCAAGTATGAAAGAATTGACGTAATTATGAATTCCTTCTAATTAGTTGGAAATGCATCATTTCTATAGATATACAAGTCCCAACTAGGAGCCAATGTAATGTCCATATAGAGATGGTGTAGTCCCAACATGGTCACAAGGAACTCACAATTAGTTTAAAATAAATGCAACTTAGTCTCAACACCAAACGAATCCTAATTACAAAGATCAATCTACATGGATGAATGTATATGAATACATGAATATGAACAAGAATAAGCTATGAACTATTCATTGATTAGGATTATTTAGCCTCTGGATTTAAGTTTAATTAATCATTATTAAAACATAGTTCAAGCCTTAGGTTATAGGAAAGTCATTTGAACCATTATTTGCAAAGTTTGTCAAATCTGTCACAGAATTCTGAAAATTACAGAGAGTAGACTAGAACTTCAAAATTGGAAAAAGCATGCTTTCCATGGTTTGATTTCAATGAGATTTGGACACAAGATGCCTATGTGAATCTAGTTTCTAACCCAAAAAGAAAAATCAAAAATCAACGGTTCAATCTCTGGGAATTGGACAAAAACTAGACATCACTCAGAAATTTACAACTCTCTGTCCAGAGATTTTGTTTGATTTTTAAAAATAGTAAATAAATCCAAATGACTCTAATATTTTTTAGGATATCTTATTAACACATTAAACTTCATAGAAAAAATTATTTAAGGTCAAGAATGCTTGATTAATGCTCTGATTTACTTATCTCAAGAAGGTGTTACTGTTCTGAAATTCTGGGCAGATTATGATTGTTTCACAAAACTCATGACCAAACCATCTTAAACGTGAAATCTCATCGATATAAAAATTACAGTGGTAGATCTTTGCGTTATTAATAATCTCTAATTGGTCTCATTTGACGCCAACGGTCCATTATTTAACTAAAAATCTTTGATCAAAGGTGGTTTATGAGCTCACTGTACCATTGTTAAGTTCATCTTTTATTTGTTAACTCTTCCTACCAAGCCATGGAGATTGGCATAACCCAAATTACTTCTCCTTCCACTTGATGGTCATTGGAGACTAAGGACACTTATACTTATAGATTTCATGAAATCTCAAATTAATGAACCTATACCATGGAAATAGGTTTGGACTCATCGACTAAACATACTAATATCGACCTTAATCCTTTTGTAAATCATAAGTTTACAAGAATATTGAAGGATCTAACTCAAGGGACTCAAGTAAGACATTGAAGGTCTCATGAATCCCAAGAGATGAACATAATCAAAACAAAAGGAAGTCAAGGTTCAAATAATTTCCAAGTTAACTTTTACTTCATGATTTATTTAATCTTAAACCTTAGGTTACTTTGATCCAAACCAATAAAATGAAAGTTCAATCACAATATTAGTGGTGTGTGATGAAATGAGGTGGGAATGGAGTTTTTGAAAATGTGTAAAATATCCTAAAAAATTCTATATATTGTGATTGAACTTGAATTAAAGACTAATTAATTTAGAGGTTACCTCCAATTATCCTCAACTTTTATGTTTTTGAAAGTCTTCCAAAAGTGGTTCAAGCTCTTCTTTTTTTTAACTCAGGTAACTTCTTAATTTTCTTAAACTTCTCTAAGACTCTCTCCTAATTGTATCAAAGAATTTTAAGAGATTCAGTACTCAAAAACCAAAGAGAGATTCAAGACAAGATTCAAGCCTACAGTTGAGATCCTTTGTAATGGGATATTCATCCCCTATATATAGGCAAATTTTGGAGGCTTATTTTGGTAATTTTAGGGATAAAACCCTAATCCCAGGTGTCCTTTTGATGCTACAAAACGTACTATATCAAATCAAACTGTCTAAAAAGTACGACACTCAGTAGAGTTGAAAGCAGCACTCAGTAAGCGCCGGAATGCCACTCATTGATAGCGGGTGTAGCATTCACTGAATACTGATGCGGCACTTAATGAATGTCGCAGACAACTCTGTAAACTACCATCTTTTCTAGATTTTTGATTTTCACTGCATTTGTTGTGTTTTTGCGGCGATTAGTGAATGCTGATGCAGCACTTACTGATTGCCGGTCTAGTAGTCAGGGAGTGCCGTAAGGGCACCGCGTAACTGCCATAAACTAGGCCTTGAGCCGTTTTCTTCTATCCTTTCCTTTTTCCTCTCTTTTTCTTCTTTCTTTCTTTCTTTTTTTGTTTGAATTGAAGAGCCATTCGAAGAGCTTGAATCACCTTGGAAGCCTTAGGTTCGTTCGAACATTGTCGTCATCAGACTTGGAGGTAATACTCCCCTAAATTTGACAGTTGGTCAAAATCGGGGTGTCTACAGTTTACCCCTCTTCGACAGAGTTTGTGGAGCAACACATTTCACAAGTGAATGTCGAAGCCTATGTGAAGATAAGCCTTTGACCAACTGTCAAATTTAGGTAAAAACAAAATGCATTGTAAAAGAAACACAGGCGCGCGGCAAGGTTCTAGTCGGTCGTGCTCAACGGTGAGCTGCCTACGTATCCATTCAAGAATCAGACCGAGACGCAGTTCAGGCAAGGGTCAAACACACAAGCATAAGTAGTCATACGAATGAATGCACCTATCCTGTCATGATGCACGTGCTTATGCAATGATGGCTGTCAATGAAACTTCATACTCTATAAATGATGTGATTCAAGATCATGCTATCTTGATGTATCTAGATGCAATCCATGCCCTATGCTACTTGATGCTTGTGGTTACTCCAACTTAAAGACGAGTAATTTTTTAGAATTCAGAGTTTCTAACTTAAGGGTTGATCCTCTTCAAGATACGTGGCCATCTTGGCTAAACGGACGAACACAATTGACTGGGTGGCACAGTGACTTAGGCCCCGATGTCAAGGCGGGTTTGCTCTGAAAATTCGCAGCCCTTCGGTCCTGTCGGATATGTTTGCTCATAAAAATCCATAGCCCTTCGATCTCGTCGGATATGTTTGTTCATGAAAATCCGCAGCCCTTCAGCTTCGTCAGATATGTTTGCTCATGAAAATCCGCAGCCCTTCGACCCCGTCGGATATGTTTTCTCGTGAAAATCCGTAGCCCTTTGGTCCCGTCGGATATGTTTGCTCGTGAAAATCAACAGCCCTTTGGCCCCGTCAGATATTCATTTCAATATTTATAATCAGGAGTCGAATCAGACATAAATTCATTTCAATATTCATAATCAGGAGTCGAATTAGACTCAAATTCATTTCAATTTTCAAAATCAGGAGTCAATCAGACTCAAATTCATTTCAATTTCAAAATCAAGAGTCAATCAGACTCAAATTCATTTCAATTTTCATAATCAAGAGTCAACCAGACTCAAATTCTTTCCAAATTTCAAAATCAGGAGTCAATCAAACTCAAATTCTTTTCGATTTTCAAAAATCAGGAGTCAATCGGACTTAAAGAACTTCCTATTCTCAAAATTTCCAGGCTCAATTCAAATTCTTAAAATTGGAGCCAATCCTATTCATTTCAAGTCAACTTTCTAAATCTGGAGTCAAAATCCTCTTGATTTTAAAAGTCAAGCAGGCTTAAAAATTCGTTTGTTTCAAAATTTGGGACCACGTGGACATGGAAATCATTTTCGAGGACCAAAGCGCATAAGGTGGGCAAACTCCGGGGGTTTAGATTCAAATTTCGGGACCCAATTTGAATTTTTGGGGGAAAACCAAAGGCCTCTTAATCGCCTTATTTGCGGCACATGCTTAATAACGCGATAGTCCATGACTGTCGTGTGGCACTCAGCGAGTTCCATACGACACTTCATAGACTACCGTGCACGTTTCCCGAGTACCGCTTGGGGTGAGCAGACTGCTTATTTGCTTATTTTATTTTCATTTTCCTTCATTCCTCACAAACTTCTAAATAGAAATCCTCTCTAAAAACTTCTCCACTCATCCACAGCGACCTTTCAGATCATCAGGTTGGTTCCTTCCGATCAAAATCTTGTTTTCTCTTTGTCTTTATTGCATTCTTGATTTCTTTCAAAAGTTTAACGTTCAGTTCTTTTCCTCTCGACAGGTTATTCGTCATGGCTAGTGGCTCAGGGAGCTCCAGTAGGAAGAGGATGAGGTACAGAGCCACTCCTCATCCCGATCCCACCTTCTTTCTCCGAGACCCAGACAAGCACTTGTCCTCCAGGGCCTTCCGTCGAGAGGTATTCACGCTTCTCCTCGTTTCCTTTCTTTTCAATTCCTTTTCTTATAAACCTTATGAATGCAATGCATGACAACAAAACTTTACATGCCCTTTTTCATCCACTGATCTTATAAATGTAAATGCTATGTTCGTAGAATTTTTTGAGAGATCCACTCATTCCTTTCATTTGTTTATGTTTATTTTCATTATTATTATTATTATTATTTCTTTTTATTTCATTTCACTTATATCTTTTTATTTATCTACTTGTTGATATTAGATTCTCATAACTTTTGTAGCTTTAGCCAGACACGCTGAAGGGTCATGGTAGCTTGGCCCATGGATACGAGTGGTATTAGTCTCTGAGCGAGACCGTGCAGGGCTTCATCAATGCTGCTGGCTTCGGGGATTTTGTCAAGCTCCTAACGAAGAGCTCGAATGACCTTCGACAGATTTACGCTCTCTTAGAGCGATGGTGGGACACCACCAACACGTTCCATTTTGAGTTCGGAGGAATGACCATGACCCCGCTTGATTTTAGCATGATCACTGGGATGCCCTTTGGGGGGTGTTTGCGGTACCTGGACACAGTGACGGAGTGGGACCAGGTGCTTTCACTTGTAGGAGTAGTCCTTGAGGTGCCCTTGGTCACGACCAAGTGGTTTATGGACACATTCAAGGGCCAAGAGGGCTTTTCAGATGAGCAAATGGCTCGGGGGTTCTTGATGTACATGCTTTGATGCTCTCTGCAGAGTACTAGGGGCGACGGGATCTCTGTTGCATTGGTGAAATCCCTGGAGCACATAGATCGTATATACGAGTATGATTGGGCTAGTGCTGAACTGGCCATTCTATATAAGAATATGGGAGATTTCTCGAGATCGCCCAGCCTCCACGGGCGGCTTCTGGAGAGCGTGAGAGGCACATTCTTTTATTTTCTTTTATTATTATTATTATTTTTATTTTTACTAACTTTTCAAAAAATTTTAAATTTGGAAACCTCACACCTTTTTTCTTATTACAGATTTGGTCCCACGAGTACCTCTATATGATGTCGCCATCGACGCGACCTGCTGATGCCCTTATCATGCCCCAGGGACTGAAGTGGCAGAAGGACCGCGTTGGGCAGAAGACTGGGGCTCACGACTTTACTGCGTTCAAGAATTTCTTGACAAATCTGAGAGAGCCACAAGTCCGATGGCAGCCTTGGGTTGACGTGCTTCCTACCATTTCTCCGGGGATACAAAGATCAGGGGGTTATGACCCGATGAGACTATTATTGGACGGCCCAGACGCTCGGGAATGGTACCTGGGGGAGAGGGTGACCAGGTAGTCGCTGATGGATCATGTATACTTCGTGCCACGTCCTCCACCTGATTCAATGAGGGCCACAGAGACGTTCAAGGGTAGTCCACTCACGGCCGCTCTGAGTGACCTCACTATTCAAGATTTTCTTGAGCCTCCTGATGGGTACAAGGCTTTCCACGCCACCAAGCTGATGAAGAACTTCCCTCTGATGGAAGTGACACAAGTATGTTTCTTTTAGCTTGTCATTCTTTCTTTAGCTCTTCCTAGTTTTTTTTTATTGAATTCACTTTCTTCTTTGCAGCCTATTCATGCCGCATCTAGAGCTCCGGTTCTACCATCGTGGGATTGGAGCCTTCTCACAGTCTTTCACGGAGAGTAGGGCATGACTTTGGTTCCCCCATATCATACGGGTGCTCCCACCTACTTTAGTATGATCATGTCCCACAGGACTACGCCGAGGAGGGCCTGCTCTATGCCTATAGCATGAGGGAGTGGGTCTATGGATGAGAGTGGAGCGTAATTTCTGAAAACCGATTTCGATTTTACATTCTCTTCGACTTTCTAATCTTTTATGATTTTCTAATTCAGGCCGATGGGGCGCAGATGACTGCTAAGGCTCAGTTGAGAGCCAATGTAACTCTTATTGCTCCTTTTTATTTATGTTTTTCTTATTTAGCATTTTATTTCACTTTTCAATTTGCTTAACTAATTCTGGACTCGCTCTCTCTCATTTATTCAGGATGACAAGATTAGGATGCTGACCCTACGGGTAAGAGACCTAGAGCTACAGCTTGGAGTGGGCCCGAGTGGAGCTCATGGGGGTGTTGGACGAGGTGGAGGCTGAGGTAGGGGCCATGGCGCTGGGAGTGGTACGGAGTCAGAGGAGGAGCCCCTCTAACGCGTCATGCTCCAGACTCGAGGTCGAGGCCTCGGTTGATCCCATCTTTCTTTCATCTCTTTTTTTTTTTAATTTTTTTTGAGTGTTTTGGAGAGGATACACACACATTTTGGATGACTGTATATATAAATATTTTGATGACGGCTCTCGGATAGCTGGGATAGGATAGGCATCTACATACCTTATGATCATCTTTTATTTCTCTGCATGCTTCCACTTTGATGATTGCGACCATGGCTTGGTCTTGCATTTTATTGCTTGTGAATGCTGCATTTTATGAATGTGACCACGGCTTGGTCTAGCATTTTATTTTCTGTGAATGGTGAATGCTTGTAATTGTGATCCTGCCTTTATTATTCATTTTTTGTAAATGACGGATGTGACCATGGCTTAGTCTGTTGTACGTGATGCGATTTGATGCACACGTTTTTATCATATATTCAGTTTTTTTGTTTTCAGGTTGGGATGAAAACATTACAAATAGGTTCTGGCCAAAATATAGCTCTGTGCGGCACTCGATTAAGCCTTAGCGGCACTCAGTGAATGTCGGACGGCAGTCGGTGACTGCCATACGGCATTCACGGACTGCTGTGCGACATTCTCTTGAGTGCCGCTCCATATCTCGAGTGCCGCTCGGAGGTCTGGGCAGATCTACTTCTCCTGTTATACTCTCTTTTCCTCAAAACAAAAGAAAACTTCACAAAACACGTCTCTCCCTTTTCCAATTTCTCTTTGGATGGCTCCCATTGACTCCCAAATTCTCTTCCCATGGATAGATACTCTCGGGTATCGACAGGCTTATCTTCGAGTGTTTCAGGCTGAATGACCTCTCCCTTTTTGATGGATGGCTTTGAACGAAGGCTTGTTTCGAGCTGCTATTCAATGTTGGGATCCCTCACTCCACGTCTTCTGCTTGGCTTCCAGGAGGTCTATCCTTTGTTCGAGGAGTTCAGTGCTATTCTCCACACTAACATTTTACAGATCTAACAATTCCTTCGATGCAGGCTGGGTATGTTCAGGACCTGGCTGCTCCTCTTCATACATCCCGAAATGCGGCTAGCTTTTTTGTTCATGGTAGGCAGATTGATTTTGAATGCATTTCCTCTATTTATGCTCCCATGGAGGACCCCTATGACAGCAGATACCAGATTAAATGATTCAGTGCTTTATCGATTGCTATGCTCTCTTATTTCCTCTTCCAGTCATCTTCTAACATTCTCATACCCATTGGTTGTGGTCTGTGGGAGATGAAGAGTGCCGTTATGCTGGTTCTTGGCGAGACCTTGATGGGATTGGATCGTGCCCACACTGCTGGGGCCATATTATATACTAGAGCACCTTTTATCTTACAGGTTTGTCTTATGGAGCATCTAGATCTCTTTATACACCCCTCGCACCTTCGCAGGTCACTTCCCTATGATCGTATGAAGATTCACCACTTATTCCATTCTATCGATGCCTGGCTCAATTGGTTTCAAGGCCTCTCTCCTGTTGATATCTGCTAGGCCTGCCCGCAGTGGATTTACTGCTCTGTTGCAGTACGACTTCCCGGGTGGCCTGGTATCTGGTTACCTGGCTTACATGCTACTACTTTTTATGTTCCTGGTCGAGTGGTTCGTCAGTATGGACTTCTCCAAGATGTTATTGAGGACATTACTGCAGATTTTGTGAGGAGTTCGGCCATTCGTTCTTCCAACATGAAAGCTTTTGCTGAGGTTTGGCATGACAAGGTGGTGGCTCCCTTTCAGAGAATTCTGGCTTCAGTCGTGCCTACTACTGAGTACCTTTTACAGATCTGGACCCTGGTCGAGAGACAGGCTCCATAGACATACATAGATGAAAGCAAAACAGGACATAGCTTTATTTTACAAAACTTTTGATGAGTCCTGTCTACTTTCCTGCACCTTTGAATGTGAAAGTCTTCTTTTTCTGTTCCAAAGAATGTTTTTATGTTTAGAAAATGTTCTATCATGTTCAATCAATATTTGCACTCTTTCGATCTATCTTTAGGTTATGAAAATCCTCATTTTAAAGTTTTTTCTTGGCTTTCTGTTACTTTGCTTTGAGTCTTGCTTGGAGTTTTAACCATTCTATACCATGAATTCTTATTTGTATCTTTATAGTACTTATTCTGATAGCCAGGAGATCCAGAGACGGGTTTATGGTAAATATCTAGGTTCTTCGGATAGAAAACAAAGTTTGCCCCTAGTTATGAGGCTCTACAGTGGTTCTGGGCAAACGCAAGTTTGCCCCTAGTTTACCACAAGAATTTTTTTTAGGTTTTTCATGGACCGAAGACTCTTAAAAAGCCCTCTTACATTCCCGAGTGGGTATCAGGTCCTGAGTAGTTCGGTTTAAGGCTTGATGGAAGGTGCCACTCGGGTAATTATTAATGACTGAGCCGAGCAGGTTGCCTACATATCTGCGAGTGGGAATCAAGTCAAGCGTAGTTCATCTATGTAGGAGGTTTTGAAAGAAATGGTTTCAAGCAAAATACTTCTTGAGGCAATCAAGGTTAATTGGCTGTTTAAATTCAACCCCATCTAGGTCCATAAGATAGGCAGTCCCTCCAGAGAAGAAAGTCTTAAGGATGTATGGCCCGACCCAATTGGGTTTAAATTTTCCTTTAGGGTGATAAACAGGCACTTTTAGTTCTTTGAGGACCAGGTCACCTTCAGCAAGCTTCCTTGGGCGGACCTTTTTGTTGAAAGCACGAGCTATCCTCTTCTCATATCCCCGAGTATAATTTATTGCAGCCAACCTTTTCTCATCGATCAACATCAACTCCTCATACCTTCCTCGGATCCATTCTAATTCATTTACTTCACACTCTGCCAAAACCCGAAGAGATAGTATTTCTACCTCAATTGGAAGGACTGCCTCCATCCCATAAACTAACGAATACGGTGTAGCTCCTGTAGAAGTTCTCACGGAGGTCTGGTATCCCTATAGTGCAAATGGCAGTTTCTCGTGCCAATCCTTATACGTGTCTGCCGTTTTCCCAAAGATTGCTTTAACATTCTTATTCGCTGCTTCCACCGCCCCATTCGTTTGTGGTCTATACGGGGATGACTGATGACGTGTTATCTTGTATTTCTTTAAGAGCGGGATGACTTCACCTTGGAAATGACTATCGTGATTCGAAATAAACTCATTTGGAACCCCATATCTACAGATTATGTGCTTTTCTATGAAGCTCACCACATCTTTAGCCTTCAAAGTCACATATGATGTAGCCTCCACCCACTTGGTAAAAATAATCATTTGCCACAATTATGTACCAGTGTCCATTAAAGGCTTTTGGAACTATTTCGCCAATAATATCAATACCCCACACAAAAAACGGCCAAGGCGTAGTCATGCTATAGAGATGGGAGGGTGGGGTATGCATCAGATTTGTATGGTTCTGGCACTTGTGACGTCTTCAGACATACTCATAGTAATCTCTGTTTAAGGTTGTCTAGTAATACACTTGCCGAATTATCTTCTTCACCAATATATGGTCGTTCATGTGGGGTCCACAAACTCCTTCATGTATTTCCCACATCATTCTCTTAGCCTCATTTCCATATAAACACTCAAAATTATACCCGGTGTACGATTTCTTCCACAGCTTATCTGCATAGATCACAAATTGGGCCAAGAATCTTCGAATTGCCTTCCTGTCCTTCTCTAAAGTTCTTTTGGGGTACTCTATTTTCTTAATGAAATTCCAAACATCCTCGTACCAAGGCACTTCTCCTTCATCTTCTAGGGCTACGATCATCTCAAATGAAGGTTGGTTCCTTATCTCTATGGATAGCGGGATCGTGGTGACTCCTGAGGGGATTTGTATTATCGAGGCTAAGGTTTCTAGGGAATCAACCAACTGGTTCTCTTCATAGGAAAGGTAATAGAATGATATCTTCTTGAATTGTACTTTTAAGCTCTCCAGATAATCGTGGTAAGGTCTCAACTTCTCATGCCTTACCCTCTAATCACCCCGTAATTGGGATATGATCAAGTTAGAATCTCCAAAAACATCGATCCTCTCAACTTTTAAGGCCAATGCCACTTCCATCCCAACTATGCATGCTTCGTACTCTGCCGTGTTATTGGTTGCGTTGTACTTAAGCTTGACGACTAATGGAGTAGGGGTCCCATCAGGTGCTATAAGGATGATCCCGACCCAATAGCCTAGTTGGTTAGCCGCTCCATCTAAATACATTTTCCATAGATTTTCCTCTATCCCCATCACTTCTTCATCTGGGAATCAAAACTCACTCTCCTTCTTGGATTCTATCACTAGATCGGCCAGGTATTCGTCAATAGCTCTCCCTTTCATGGATTTGGCAGTGACATACTGTAGACCCCAATTTTGACCAGACGTCGAATTTAGGAGAGCGTCACCTCCGCGTCCGATGATGATAGGGACCGAAAGATTCGAAGTATTCCAAGCTCTTCAGAAAGTTCTTTAAATGCGATAAAATTTCACAGAAAAGAGGAAAATACCAGGTATTTAAGAGAATTCAGGTATAAAACACAATTTTCGAAAAAGATCTTCAAAAATCATTTGCTTTGAGAAAAAGAAAATCTAAAAAGGGAAGCTTAACGAAAAAACGGCACACGGTAGAATGCCGCGGCACTCAGCAAGTGCCGGACGGCACTCAGAGAGTGCCGCACGACACTTAGTGAGAGCCGCCAGCATTTTTTGACTGCCGTCTACTTTGAAGGTCTGTTTTTTGCAGAACAATACGTATGCGTATGCAAATAAAAACAAAAAACTGATAAAGTAAGACTGACAAAAATGCGGCAATCCATTGATTGTCGCGGCATTGGATGAGAGCCGTGCGGCAGTCACGCAATGCCGGAGTGGCTGTCATGGAGTGCCGCCGCGGCATTCACGGACTGCCGCAACAGTTTCTTAACTGCCGCCCTGGGCAGCAGTCTGTCTAATTTCAGAAAGTACATATTGTACCACCAAATGAGATGTTT
The DNA here is from genome assembly GCA_033977485.1 of Hydrangea macrophylla. Taxonomy (NCBI): domain Eukaryota; kingdom Viridiplantae; phylum Streptophyta; class Magnoliopsida; order Cornales; family Hydrangeaceae; genus Hydrangea; species Hydrangea macrophylla. The sequence goes on from CM066990.1 coordinate 42,446,667, forward strand.
ACACATGTCTTTACTCCGAATTTACTGAAATTACCTAGGTATTTTTGTCTATATAAGAAGAGGTATCTCCATTGAGAAACAATGCAAAAAAGAGAGGGGGAATACAACAACAAAAAAAATTACAAGAGAGAACTACCACTACACCAACATATTCTTGGGAGAGAAAAGATAGAGTTTAGAGAACTAGAGAGAAGAGCTTGGAAGATCTTCAAAGGAGAGAAACTTTGAGGATAGTTGGAGGTGATCCTCTAACCATAAGTTGTTTTATTTGCATTCTTTCTTTTGAATCCTCAAACTATTTTATTTTCTTTGCTTCATTTCTTTTATTGTTCATACTTCCTTCTTGAGACTCTTGGAGATCCTCAATATCTCTCTTGAAATCTCTTGAATATGATCTTTTGAATCCCATGTAAGTTTATGCTTCACATGGAAGTCAAAGTTTGATGATCATTTTATTTCATAAGCAAATAGATGAATCCAAACCCCTACCATGGTTTGGGTCCTCTAAGCTTGAGCTCTCATGGAGTCTCCTTATATTCCTTGAAAACTCATGAGTTTTAGTCATGTCTTGATCTCCAATGACCATCAAATGGTAGGAGAAGTGATTTGGTTTAAACCCAACTTCATGATTTAATAGTTGGAGTTACCAAATAAAAGTTGAACTTGACAAATGAAAATAGTGAGTTCACAAACTATTTTTGATCAAAGATTTTTAGTTCGAAATATAACCGTTGAAATCAAGTGAAACCAACGGGAAAATGTCAATAACACAATATTCTACCACTGTAATTTTTGTTTTTAGGTGGTTCCATGTTTAAAATGGTTTGGTCATGAGTTTTGTGAAGTAACAATAATCTGTCCAGAATTTCAGAACAGCAAGTCCATTTTGAAATTCATAAATCAGAATTCTAATGGAGTTTTTGGGGTCTCTAATAATTTTTTCTGGGTACCTTAATGTGTTAGGAAGATCCCCTAAAAAGATCTAAGTGTTTCTCATCTTTTTTCTATTTTTAAAAAATCAAACAATATCTCTGGACATAGAGTTGTACATCTCTGAGTGACGTCTGGTTCTTGTCCTTTCGCCGGAGATCTAACCGTTGAAACCTTGATTTTATTTTTGATTTGGAAACTAGACTCACAGAAGCATCTTGTGTCCAAAATTCACCGACATCAAACTGTGGGAGATGTGCTTTTTCTTTTCTTAAAGTTCTGGTCTGCTCTCTGCAATTTTCAGAATTTCATGACACATTTGACCAACTTTATAAATAATGGCCCAAATGATTCTCTTATGACTTAGGGCTTAAACCATAACTTAATAATGATTAATTAGACTTAAATCCCAAAGCTAAATGATTCAAATCAATGAATAAATTCATAGTTAATGGCCTACTCTTGTTCATATTCATGAATTCTTGTACATTAATGCTTATGATTAGAACTAGTAATTGGATAGAGTTGGATTTCATTGCTCGCTAGATATAAGCTAGAGAATTAGGATTGATTGTTTGATATCATATTATTACGTGAAGCATGTGGACTAACCTTTTGTTTTGTAGCGCTATTAAGGTATGATTTCTAGGACTCCTCTTTAGTTTATCTTATTTTCTTGATTTTATTGATTTTTCGACTTAATGCGCGACACCTTAGAATTCGGTTTTGCCTTATGTGTATATGTGATTAAAGACTCTTTTTAGGATTTTCTTTTGTTTGCATGCATTGCACGTTTAATATCGCTGCTGGATCCCGTGTAAGCTCTCTTGTTCCCTATTGCACATCATATTGCTTGCTACTTGACATATGTGGCTTATGAATGATATTTTTGTCATTAGCAATTTTACACCCTTTGGACATGCTTTTGTGATGTATATATATATATATATAAATTAGTTGAGGGCATGCTTAGATTAATAAATTTGATTAAAAGGATGTTGAGTAGAGGCCTATCGCAAGATAGGATGAGAGAGGGTGTTTTAGTCCGACGGGCTCCTTCCTCTCTCATTCCATAATCCCCGGACCTAGCTAATCTTTGGTTTCGCAAAAGATCAGTTTTCTTTTTAAAATGGTTTCTTAATTTTTCCTTTTAAAAATTAAGTGGCGACTCATTTGTTTTGAAATTTGGAACTTTAAACGAAAAGTTGTGGGTAAGAGAACCTGTGATATCCACAATCTGGCGACTCTGCTGGGGATCGAACCCAGAATCTCTGGTTTCGCAGACCAGAATCCTGATTTGGGTTCACTTGAGGATTAGACTTGAAAGCATCCTTTTAATCGAATTAATTAATCTTTGTGTGCCTATTGCATTTTACTTGCATGTCCAGCCAGTCGATTGCACGGAACTATGACCATGGAGGCTCGGGGCAACCCGGTCGGTCAAGTCATCATGGGACTGTGTGATCACCCTTGATCTCGTACCATGATTTGGTATATGAAGCATCCTATCGGGTGTGTGTCAAGGGTCCCTTATTTGACCAAAACCCAGCCTTTGCATAATAGCTTCTATAGAACCTTTCAATATTAGGAAATCAATTCGTGATTAGGATTATGTGCTCGGAAGTTTTGTATGCCCGGAAAGGGATTACTTGAGATGATGACGATGCTTGCCTGATAGAAGATGTGTAAACTCTTAATCACTTTTGAGCAATTCCCTTCGTGTCCCGCGACATATGGGGAACATGTTGAACCTTGATTATAAGATTACGCCTCTTATATCATGTTTAGCTAAGCATCATTGACCTTGTATGTATCTAAATTCATGAAAAGTACGGTGATAATCCGATCATGTGATCCCCCTACCCAAAAAATTCTTTTTCCAAGATTTTCATTCACCCCTTTTTAAAAAAAAAAAAAAAAAAAAATCTTTTCTTTAAAATTCCCAAACTAATCTTTGTTAAGGCATAATTTTACTTGATCATTTTCAAAAGAAATAAATCCGAAAATCCTTGAAATTATTTTTGGGAAGAATGATTTTCGGAATAAAAGAAACCCAATCATTTTATGTTTAATACCCTCAAAAGCATTCTAAAGCATTGTTTTCAAAAAAATTTTACCACCCAAAAAAAATGCTTTGCAAATAACATTTTGAAAACAAAAAGGTTTGAAAAAAAAAAAAAAACGACCTTTGAATGGGTAGTGGGGATCACAATAAAAGGAGAAATTATTGCACTTGACATGGGTGAGGATTTTATGTGCTTATGTGTTTACCTGTTAGGATTAGAATTTTCCTTTGCTTTGGCATATAGAGTAGGCACACACACACACTTGCATTTCACTCGTGTGCTATGTGTGCAGTGCATGCATCAAATCATAAGAGCATGTACATTTTGCACTCTGACCAATCAATATCATTACATACGTGTAGCGTACAAACTCACAACATCTTCTTCCCAATTAAGATCAAAGTCCCTCAAAAATCCCTTATGCGGACCCTTTTTTCCTATCTGTTTTTTTTAGAAAGAGTGGAACAATCAGAGCCCCTAGTAAGGACACTTCTAATCTTCTTGGGTTTATCTCTCTTAATTAGAGGAGATCATGGACCATCATGTCGAGACATGCCCACCAATGGCCCACAGAGCTTTGGAGGAGAAAGTGAGCAAACTGCAAGCCATTGTTGAGCAACAAGATTCTAGGGTGAAGCAATTGGAGGGGGTCATGCTTGAGTTCATTCAATTATTGAAAGATCAAATGGGCCCTGATGAGGAAAAGATGGATCAGAGAATAATGGATTGCTTAAAGAAGCACCAGCAGGCATGTCTAGACCCACCTGTGCACCGAAGCCCATGTCCAAACCTAACCTATCACCAAAGTCCATACCCAAGCTCAACCATTCACCAAAGCCCACATCCAGGCCCGATCCCAACTAACCAGAGAGCCATTCCAAGTCCACATCTCAACCCAAAAACCAACTCAAGATCAAAGTCGAATTCAAAATCAAACCAAGCCCGCAAGTCGAGAATCTTCACCAACCTCGGTATGCCATTATCCATGGCCCTTGGTCACCTTGTCAAGAATGGTCACCTCAACACCTTGGACCCAAAGTCACTACCAAATCCCTTACCCCGCAAATGTGACATGTCTTTGTACTGTGCCTACCACCAGACCCCTGGCCATACAACTAACTATTGCATGAAACTCCGCCATGATATCCAAGATCTCATTGAGCATAAAATCATCACTCCTTTGCTGAACCCACCGAGTGGCATCTGTCATGATATACAATCTTTTCAATCACAGCCATCGCTGAATACTCTCAAGGGATTCGTTGCCTCCATAAGTGCGCAACAACCAACTGGCCCCGACTCAATCAACAGAATCGAAAAAGGCATTGACAATACTCGGTATGAGTCAGAGAAGGGCTATTCGACTGAAAAATGGGCCATAAGGGCAGATGATGTTCCTACAAAGATACAAAAGGGGAATGATGAACCTGAGGAAGATGCCAGTGAGGTGATAGTGTTTGGAAATGCTACTCCTGAATCAAATGTGGATGTTCTTGGGGACCCAATAAATTGAAAATTATCTGTGACACTCCAATTGAGACCAAGTCAAGTCTAGTAGTCGAGTTATGTTAGGTTGGAGTCAAATGTCAAGTCCAGTCAAGTTTCTGGTTAGTCTGTTATCAAGTCTGTTTGCAAGTCTTTGTCGAGTTTATCGAGTCAAGTGATGTAATCCTCCTTCCCTACTAGTTGAATAAAATCTAATTTTTTTTCTTGATTCAGTGTGCCAAGTCGTGAATGTATGGATCATTAAGACTAAAAAAAGGAAAAAAATCACTTTGTTAATAAATCTTTGCATTGAAAAGGATACCCAAGTGATCAAAGCAAATTTTGTGCCAAAACCATGGAGGAGTGGAGAATTGATTAGCTTTACTTTAAGATTTTAAAGTGCTCTTGCTCAATCTTGAAAAGATGAACTTGGAACTTGAGGCTTGCTCACCATCCCCTTTTCTCGAATACCAAGCCTAAAAGATGAGCTCAACCAGTCTAAAGTCATAAACTTGGTCCTTGATGGTAGCTAGACATTTTAAATGAACTTCTTCTTCCAAAAAAAAATAATAAAAGAAGATGAAAAAGAAAAAGAAAAGAAGAAAGAGCTCGCTAGGATGAAAACCCGAAAGGGCGCCTAGGCAAAAGTTAGAGCAAAAATACGATGCGTGTTGATTTCAAAAATCCTAATCCTAGCCAGTCAAAATCATGGAAAGAATAAGAAATAGTAAGGTAGAGAAAAGAAAGGAAAGAGAAAAGAAAAGGCAGAGAATAGATAAGATTGAGAATTCTTGAGCACTTCAAAGTAGATCATTGGCACATGAACTATCTCAGGACTTTGTGTTGTTCTAAACAAAGAAAAAGATTGAAAGTGAAAAGAGGAACTTATCAGCTTCAAAATTTTCGTGAGAGGCTCAAACAATAAGTGAGCCTAAAACACTAAGTGATGTCTTTAAAAAAAAAAAAAAAAGAACAAAGATTTGAAGGGCTGATATTACTTTGTGAATATGATAGATGTAAAGGTTAACTGGCTGGTGAAAAGGTTAAAGAATCAACCGTCAAATAAAAAAAAAAAAAAAGGAAAAGAAAAAAGAATAAGGGAAGAAGTAGTTCATCATACTGCACAAGGGCTAGCACAAGTGACATGCACTCCCTAGACCCAAAATGGCAACATGGCTCGAAAAGCCCACAAATTCTTGAAGCCTAATTCTTTCAAGACCTCCAGAGTTGATAAACTACGCTTTGACCTGATTCCCACTTGGGGATACGTAGGCAACCTGCTTGGTTCGGTCATCACCCCATCATCTCATGCTATCTTCCTTTTAGGCCTTGGCCGAACTACTTTGGACCTGATTCCCGCTCGGAGATAAGTAGGCGAACCTCCCAAGGTTCTCGGTCCATAGCCATTCCTAGACTACAAGCATCACCCTTTTGGCGCCTTTGGTTTCCTTCCTTCAGACTAGGGGCAAACTTACGTTTGCCTAAAACCACGTATATATCGCCAAACCAGGGGCAAACTTCCTTTGCTGAAAATTCCTTTTATCATAGAAGCAAGCCCCTAAGTCTCTTTCAAGCTAGGGGCAAACTTTGTTTGCCAAAATCCCTCTATACCAGAGGTAAGTTTTCAAGTAATTGAGTTTGTTTTGAAAAGATTGAAATAGAGTGCCTTTCATTCTATAAGCTAAAGCACTAATTTGAAGCACATTCTAGATGGGCAAAGAATTCGCTAAATCGAAAAGAGGAAGTTTTCAAAGTTTAGATTTATCAACAAAGCACTACAGTTTGTAAGATGATAAATAAATGAAAGATGAGATGATACATTATTCACGATGAAACCACATTAAATCATGATAATAAAAAGCTTGAGCCAGTCGTCTTGCGAACTGCTTTGTCAAATTTGTCCTCCTTTGATGAGTCAATAATGGTCTCAAATGTGTGGGTCTAAGATGATGAATAAAGATTTGAAAAGTCTCCATGAGCATCCTAAGAGCAATTCGAGCAGAGGCTTCGAACACCATCACCACGTAATGCTAAAGTGGCAATATAAGAAGAGTCCAAGACTAGGGGCAAAGGTGATTTCCCTCTTTTGACAAGATCGAAGTGTTTCTTCCAAAGGTCCGCAAATGAAGAAAATCATTATTTCTATCAACTCCGTCCAAATTCTATGAGTTTCAAGACTCCCTAAAACTTAAAAAATCAAGTCTTTGAGTCTGAGGACTCCTCATTTTTGTAAAATAAAATTCTTTGAGTCCGAGGACTCCCTATTCTTGTAAAAAAAAAAAAAAAATTAAAATAAAATAAAATAAAAAAAATAAAAAATTCTTTGAGTCCAAGGACTCCCCATTTTTGTAAAATCAATTCTTAGGGTCAGAGAACTCCCTATTTTCGTAAAACCAATTCTTTGAATTTGATTGAGTCCATGTGACTCCATTTATATTAAATACTGAGTTCTTGAGTCCGCGTGACTCCATCTTTGTGAAATATGAATTTTTTTTTAGTCCATATGACTTCAGGTTTATAGAATGTGAATTTTCGAGTCCGTATAAATCCATATGAAATTTTTAAGATCATATGACTCTCCTTTTGTAAAATGTGAATTATTTGAGTCAGTGCGACTCCCCTTTGGAAATAGGAACTGCTTCAAGTCGAAGCAACTCCCGACTTGGAAATGGGAATTGAGTTGAGTTGAACCGACTCCAGACTCCGGATTTTGAGAATTTGAATTTGTTTGGGTCCAATTAACTCCTGCTTCAGGAGTTTGAAATAAATTGAGTCTGATTGACTCCTAGTTTTGTGAAGAAGAAATTCTTTGTGAAGAAGAAAAAATTGGAATTTTCGTTGAGGCGATTTGACTCCAATTTTGAGGTTTGAGATTCTTGTTGAATCAAAATTGATTCTGATTTAAAATGTTAACCCCCGATTTTGAAATAAATTTTTTTTTTCTTTTTCTTGAGTCCGTCCGACTCCTTTTGTATAAAAAGTGAATTCCTATTGAGCCCGTGTGACTCCGTGAATTTCGTTGAGTCCGAGCAACTCCGTTGGTATAAAATGCGAATTTTCGAGTCCGAATGACTCCTTTGTTGTGGAAATGCGGGTCCATGGATCATAATGACTCTTTTGTTTTAAAAATGTGAATTTAGGAGTACTTGTGTAAGAAAATTGAATTTTTGAGTCCACATGACTACCTTTGTCTTGTAAATTATTGCGACTGCCTCTGTCAGAAAATTGAAGTTTTGAGTCCGTGTGACTCCCTTTGAATTTTTAAGTCTCCGTGACTCCTTTGTCAGAAAATTGAATTCTTGAGTCCGCATGACTCCTTGTGTAAGAAAGTTGAATTTTTGGGTCCACGTGACTCCTTTTGAATTTTTGAGTCTGCGTTACTCCTTTTGTCAGAAAGTTGGATGAATTTGAATTATTGAGTCCAAGTGTCTCCATGGGTGTAAAATATGAAATTCGGGGAGCCTAAACCACGAGCCATAGGAACAGATCTGCAAGGAAGAGTGAGAAGAATCAAGTTCTTGAAAGGCTTAAGAGAAAAACATAGCAACACATGAAATGCTGTGGTGTTTAATCATGAATTCAACCAAAAGATAGGATCTTGATGATAGAAAGGAGTCAAATTGACTCCGATTTTTGTGAAATTGAAATCTTGATTCGATTTGACTCCTAGTTTTAGAAATTTGAAATTATTTTGAGTCAGCTTGACTCCGATTTTGGAATTAGAAATTCTTTTGAGTATGATTGACTCATGATTTGGAATTGGGAATTCTTTTGAGTCTGATTGGCTCATGTTTTTTGAAGTAGAAATTCTTTTGAGTCTGGTTGACTCCCAATCTTGTGAAATAGAAATTCTTTTGAGTCTGGTTGACTCCAAATTTTGTAAAAATTCTTTTGTGAAATAGAAATTCTGTAAGTCCAATTTTATGAATTTAAATTTCTTTGAGTCTGATTGACTCCTGGTTTTGTCCGATTTTGCGAAATAGGAATTGAATCAAGTCTGATTGACTCCTGATTTAGGATTTGAATTTGATTTGAATTGACTCCGAACTTGGTGAAAATTGAATTGATTTGAGTCTGGCTGACTCCTGATCGAAATTTGAAAGAATTATTTGACTATCAATTTTGGAAAATTAAATTAAATTGAGTCTAACGGATTCTCGATTGTGGAAATTGAAGTGGATTTGAGTCCATTGGACCCCCAACTTTAAATATTTGAAATAATTTAAGCCTATCGGACTCCCGATTTAGAAATTTGAAATAATTCGAGTTTAATGTACTAGACTCCAAATTCTTGGAACTAAAATTTGTTTGACTAAGAAGGGAATTTGTTGAGTCTAATGGACTCTCGATTTTAGAAAATCGAATTAAGCATGAAGGACTCCGGATTTTTAGAATTGAATTGATTCGAGTCTGACTGATTCCAAATTGTGAATTAAATTGAGTCAAGTCTGGTTGACTCCCAATTTTGAAAAATAAAATAAATTGGAGTCTGTCCGACTCCAGGTTTTGAAAAATAAAATAAATTTGAGTCTGTCCGACTCCAGGTTTTGAAAATTTGATGAATTTGAGTCTATGCAACTCCAAGTTTCAAAAATTGAAAAGAATTTGAAATAAAATTGAGTCTGATTGACCCTGAATTCAGAGCAAAACATATCCGACGAGGCCGAAGGGCTACGGATCATTGTGAGAAAACATATCTGATGGGACCGAAGGGTTACGGATTTTTCAGAGCAAACTCACTCGACACCAGAGTATAAGGTGCGTAGTGCATTTCAGTCGATCAGATGATTTTTGGAAGACACCGGGGTATAAGGCGCGCAGCGCATCTCAGTCTTTCAAGCGTGGTTCCTGATTTGACACCGGAGTATAAGGCGCGTAGCGCATCTCAGTCGATCAGATGATTTTTGGAAGACACCGGGGTATAAGGCGCGCAGCGCATCTCAGTCTTTCAAGCGTGGTTCCTGATTTGACACTGGAGTATAAGGCGCGTAGCGCATCTCAGTCGACCAGATGATTTTTGGAAGACACCGGGGTATAAGGCGCACAGCGCATCTCCATCTTTCAAGCATGGTTCCTGATTTGACATCGGAGTATAAGGCGCGTAGCGCATCTCAGTCGATCAGATGATTTTTGGAAGACACCGGGGTATAAGGCGTACAGCGCATCTCAGTCTTTCAAGCGTGGTTCCTGGTTTGACGCCAGAGTATAAGGCGCGTAGCGCAACTCAGTCGATCAGATGATTTTTGGAAGACACCGGGGTATAAGGCGCGCAGCGCATCTCAGTCTTTCAAGCGTGGTTCCTGATTTGACACAGAAGTATAAGGCGCGTAGCGCATCTTAGTCGATCAGATGATTTTTGGAAGACACCGGGGTATAAGGCGCGCAGCGCATCTCAGTCTTTCAAGCGTGGTTCCTGATTTGACACCGGAGTATAAGGCGCGTAGCGCATCTCAGTCGATCAGATGATTTTTGGAAGACACCGGGGTATAAGGCGCGCAGCGCATCTCAGTCTTTCAAGCGTGGTTCATGATTTGACACCGGAGTGTAAGGCGCGTAGCGCATCTCAGTCGATCAGATGATTTTTGGAAGACACCGGGGTATAAGGCGCGCAGCGCATCTCAGTCTTTCAAGCGTGGTTCCTGATTTGATACCAGAGTTTAAGGCGCGAAGTGCATCTCAGTCTTTCAGAAAGTGTAGTTTCTAATTTGACACCAAGGTATAAGGCGCGAAGCGCATTCTAGTCGATTAGATGACTCTTGAAGAATGTCGGAGAATTAAGCATAGGAAGCGCGTCTTTCCCAGAATAAAATGATATCATAACTAGAATGGAATAGGGTGCATTTTTTTTTACACTAAGAAAGGACAATATGTTGCTGAAACATTATATGGAGCACGAGATTGCTTGAGCATGTGCATCACGATAAAATAGGTGCATTCATCCGTATGACTATTTGTGCTCGTGTGTGTTTGACCCTTGACCCGAACTACGTCTTGATCTGATTCCTGAACGGATACGTAGGCAGCTCATCATCGAGCACGACCAGCGTGAACCATTGCCGCGCGCATGTTCTCTTTTTGTAACGCATTTTGTTTTTACCTAAATTCGACGGTCTGGTCAAAGGCTTCTCTTCACACAGGCTTCGACATTCACCTGTGGCACGCGTTGCTCCACAAGCTCTGCCGAAGAGTGGCAAACTGTAGACACCCCAATTTTGACCAGACGTCGAATTTAGGAGAGCGTCACCTCCGCGTCCGATTATGATAGGGACCGAAAGATTCGAAGTATTCCAAGCTCTTCAGAAAGTTTTCTAAACACGGTAAATTTCACAGAAAAAAGGAAAATACCAGGTATTTAAGAGAATTCAGGTATAAAACACAATTTTTGGAAAAGATCTTCAAAAATCATTTGCTTTGAGAAAAAGAAAATCTATAAAGGGAAGCTTAACGAAAAAACGACACACGGTAGAATGCCGCGGCACTCAGCAAGTGCCGGGCGGCACTCAGAGACTGCAGCACGGCACTCAGTGAATGCCGCCAGCATTTTCTGACTGCCGTCTGCTTTGAAGGTCTGTATTTTGCAGAACAATAAGTATGCGTATGCAAATAAAAACAAAAAACTGATAAAGTAAGACTGACAAAAATGCGGCAATCCATTAATTGTCGTGGCATTGGATAAGTGCCGTGCGGCAGTCACGCAATGCCGGAGCGGCAGTCATGGAGTGCCGCCGCGGCATTCACGGACTGCCGCAACAGTTTCTTAACTGCCGCCCTAGGCAGCAGTCTGTCTAATTTCAGAAAGTATATATTGTACCACCAAATGAGATGTTTACACATGTCTTTTACTCCGAATTTACTGAAATTACCTAGGTATTTTTGTCTATATAAGAAGAGGTATCTCCATTGAGAAATAATGCAAAAAAGAGAGGGGGAATACAGTACCAAAAAAAATTACAAGAGAGAACTACCACTACACCAACATATTCTTGGGAGAGAAAAGAGAGAGTTTAGAGAACTAGAGAGAAGAGCTTGGAAGATCTTCAAAGGAGAGAAACTTTAAGGATAGTTGGAGGTGATCCTCTAACCATAAGTTGTTTTATTTGCATTCTTTCTTTTGAATCCTCATACTATTTTATTTTCTTTGCTTCATTTCTTTTATTGTTCATACTTCCTTCTTGAGACTCTTGGAGATCCTCAATATCTCTCTTGAAATATCTTGAATATGATCTTTTGAATCCCATGTAAGTTTATGCTTCACATGGAAGTCAAAGTTTGATGATCATTTTATTTCATAAGCAAATAGATGAATCCAAACCCCTACCATGGTTTGGGTCCTCTAAGCTTGAGTTCTCATGGAGTCTCCTTATATTCCTTGAAAACTCATGAGTTTTAGTCATGTCTTGATCTCCAATGACCATCAAATGGTAGGAGAAGTGATTTGGTTCAAACCCAACTTCATGATTTAATAGTTGGAGTTACCAAATAAAAGTTGAACTTGACAAATGAAAATAGTGAGTTCACAAACTGTTTTTGATCAAAGATTTTTAGTTCAAAATCTAACCGTTGAAATCAAGTGAAACCAACGGGAAATGTCAATAACACAATATTCTACCACTGTAATTTTTGTTTTAAGGTGGTTCCATGTTTAAAATGGTTTGGTCATGACTTTTGTGAAGTAACAATAATCTGTCCAGAATTTCAGAACAGCAAGTCCATTTTGAAATTCATAAATCAGAATTCTAATGGAGTTTTTGGGGTCTCTAATAATTTTTTCTGGGTACCTTAATGTGTTAGGACGATCCCCTAAAAATATCTAAGTGTTTCTCATCTTTTTGCTATTTTTAAAAAATCAAACAATATCTCTGGACATAGAGTTGTACATCTCTGAGTGACGTCTGGTTCTTGTCCTTTCGCCGGAGATCTAACCGTTGAAACCTTGATTTTATTTTTGATTTGGAAACTAGACTCACAGAAGCATCTTGTGTCCAAAATTCACCGACATCAAACCATGGGAGATGTGATTTTTCTTTTCTTAAAGTTCTGGTCTGCTCTCTGCAATTTTCAGAATTTCATGACACATTTGACCAACTTTGTAAATAATGGCCCAAATGATTCTCTTATGACTTAGGGCTTAAACCATATCTTAATAATGATTAATTAGACTTAAATCCCAAAGCTAAATGATTCAAATCAATGAATAAATTCATAGTTAATGGCCTACTCTTGTTCATATTCACGAATTCATGTACATTAATGCTTATGATTAGAACTAGTAATTGGATAGAGTTGGATTTCATTGCTCGCTAGATATAAGCTAGAGAATTAGGATTGATTGTTTGATATCATATTATTACGTGAAGCATGTGGACTAACCTTTTGTTTTGTAGCGCTATTAAGGTATGATTTCTAGGACTCCTCTTTAGTTTATCTTATTTTCTTGATTTTATTGATTTTTTGACTTTATGCGCGACACCTTAGAATTAGGTTTTGCCTTATGTGTATATGTGATTAGAGACTCATTTTAGGATTTTCTTTTGTTTGCATGCATTGCACATTTAATATCGCTGCTGGATCCCGGGTAAGCTCTCTTGTTCCCTATTGCACATCATATTGCTTGCTACTTGACATATGTGGCTTATGAATGATATTTTTGTCATTAGCAATTTTACACCCTTTGGACATGCTTTTATGATGTATATATATATGTATTAGTTGAGGGTATGCTTCGATTAATAAATTTGATTAAAAGGATGTTGAGTAGAGGCCTATCGCAAGATAGGATGAGAGAGGGTGTTTTAGTCCGACGGGCTCCTTCCTCTCTCATTCCATAATCCCCGGACCTAGTTAATCTTTGGTTTCGCAAAAGATCAGTTTCCTTTTTAAAATGGTTTCTTAATTTTTCCTTTTAAAAATTAAGTGGCGACTCATTTGTTTTGAAATTTGGAACTTTAAAAGAAAAGCTGTGGGTAAGAGAACCTGCGATATCTACACATACTTGATATCGAATTCAGCCAGCATCATGGTCCATCAGGAAATCCTACTAGTCAAAACGGGTTTTTCAAATAGGCATTTGCGTGGGTCCATTCGGGATATTAAGGTTACAGGGAAGGCTAACATGTAGTGCCTAAGGTGACGGGTGCACCAGACTAAGGCACAACATACTTTCTCTAAGGGAGAATATTTTAACTCATATCAGGTCATCCTTTTACTTAAATAATAAATGGCCTTTTCCACGTGCCCCTTTTCTCCTTCTTGGGCCATCATACACCCCATCGAATCTTCAAACACAAAAAGGCATAGTAACAAAGGCCTTCCGGACAAGGGTGGTGATAGGACCGGTGGGATTTGGAGATAGGTTTTGATTTTATCAAAGGCTTGTTAGCATAGGGTATCCCACTCAAACTTCTCTCCTTTTCTAAGCAACTTAAACAGCAGGCCACATGTCAAGGTGAGCTTTGAGATGAAGTGGCTAATGAATTGTATCCTACCCAAGAATCGCCTCAGCTCCTTCTCATTCTTCGATGGTTGCATTTAAACTATGTTTTTTTTTTATTTTAGTCGGGTCCACTTCTATTCCCCTCTGGGTGATAAGGAATCCTAACAACTTTTCGGTAGTGATTCCGAAGTTGCACTTCTGAGGGTTTAGCCTCATTTTAAATTCTCTCAACCTCTCGAAGAACTTCCTCAATGCCTCCAAGTGTCCTCTCCTCTTCTTGGATTTCACAATCATATCATCCACGTATACCTCTACCTCCTTATGGATCATGTCATGCAGCAATGTAGTAGTGGTCCACTGATACATTACCCCTGCATTCTTGAACCCAAACGACATTACCCTATAGCAATATGTTCCCCAAGGTGTGATGAAAGTGGTTTTCTCTCTATCCTCGGGTGCCATGAGAATCTGGTTATAACCTGAGAATCCATCCATAAAAGACAGGATTTGCATCGATATGAGGTAGAGGGAAGTCGTCTTTCGGGCTTTCTTTGTTTAGGTCTCAAAAATCAATGCACACCCGAACACAACCATCCTTTTTTAGAATTGGCACAATGTTGGCAATCCACTCTGGATACTCGGTGACCATCAAGAATCCAGCTTTTAATTGCTTTTCAACTTCCTCTTTTACTTTAAGTGCCCATTTAGGCCTCATTCGCCTTAATTTTTTATTTTATTAGTTTTGAGTTAGGAAAGAGGGGGGTATGATGTTGGACTATCTCTGGATCGATACCTAGCATATCACTATAAGACCATGCAAAAACATCTTTGAATTCATTTAATAGATTGATTAATTCTTTGCTTTCTTTTTTTGCTAAGTGTAGAGTCAATAAAAACATTTTGGGCATTATCTTCACTTCCTAGATTAATTGTTAGAGTGTCCTCAATGATTTTACATGAAAATTCCTTTTCTTTTTCAAATAATTTTGGTCATCAGATTCATCACATTCATTAAGCACATTCGAGTAGGCAGAAATAGTCATACTTTCATTAACTTTGTTTGGGGTGATTACAACCGATGTGGCAATAGTAAGAGGCTTCATATGGGCCATTACCGACTCTGGGGAGGGGGGTACTTATCACTAGACTCGAAAATCCATTCCTTGTTGACTCCTTTCTTCAGCTCCACGGTGTCGCAGTCTGACAGCTTTCTCTTTTCATCCCCTCCTTCTATCATTGCTTCATCTAGTTCTTCTATGTCATTCTCCTTGTCTTCCACCTATACCTCTTCTACCATATCCTTAGTATATCTTTCCTCGATCTTGGCTTCTGTGATCCCTTCTTTGCCATTCCCTTTGGTCTTGGTGTTTCCCTCATCTAATAGAGTTTGCATAGTCGGTCCATCCAACATACTGATCAAATCTTTGACAGTGGCAAAATTCACGGGGACCTCAGGTATGGGTCTTCATATTTGGAGAACTCATGGGGAAGAAAATCTCGAACCCTGGCTTTAAGCAATTGTCTTTCTGATCCTACCATGGCTCTGGAAAGCCACAAAAGGGGAAATCTTCTCCTTCCTTTACAAAGTACCCATGGAGCGTTTTCTGGTAAGGGACCAACAGTGCATCAGCTACTTTCTTATTTTCCCTCAGTTCCTTCTTTGACGGCTGATAACTCAGACCATGAGTGTGAGTCTGGGTGGGGATTCTTGAAAACTCTGGCAGACCTAGATGATTCTTTCCTAGTCCCATAACCGGGAAGAAACCTATCTTCTTCATAATCCTGGTGACTAACAAGCTCGCATACTGATCAAAATAGAGCGGCAGGAACTCCCTCGACTTAGCTTCTTCCACCATGTTAATAAACTCAAACCCTCCCAGATTTGTTTCTTCTTCTTGCAATTGTACTTCCAGAACCGGTGCGCTTGATGAAGCTTCAGACAAGCGGACCCAACTATCCCCAAGGATACCTTAGACCTTGTTTATCCAGACACACTTGACTTTCTTATGAATTATAGATGGTATGGCACCTAGACTGTCCAACTATGGCCTACCCAGTAGCAGATTGAAAGAGGCAAGAATGTCGATGATCTGGAACTCGGCTTCTTTCTCTATGGGCCCGTTGGTGAGATTGAGGAAGATTATACCCATGACCATCCTTTAGGCATTGTCATACGCCGGTACCTTTTGTTCAGACGGGATGAAATTTGACTCATTTAGACCCATTCCCTTGTGTAGACACCCCGATTTTGACCAAACGTTGAATTAAGGAGAGTGTTACCTCTATATCCGATGATGACAATGTTTGAACTTATTTAGGACTTCCAAAGATGATTCAAGCTCTTCGAAAGATTCCCCAACCCAAAACAAAAAGAAAAAAGAAAGGAAAAGGAAAAGAATAAGCAGAACGACACTCAATCCTTTCAACGGCAGTCACGGGATGCCATTGCGGCAGTCTCTGGACTGCCGGACGGCATTCGGTGATTGCCGCGAATTTCGTCAAGTGTCGCAAAAATAATGAATTTTATTAAAAAATGGCAGTCCCTGGAGTTGTCTGTGGCATTCAGTGAATGCCGTTCCGGCAGTCAGTGAATGCCGCGCTGGCATTTACTGAATGCCGATACGGTATTTATTGAGTGCCGCTTCCATCTCCGGCGAGTGCCGCGTCTTTACAACAGATAGCTGGCATACAACACATTTTGTACTATAAAAGGACGCCTGAATTAGGGTTTTTAGTCCTCAAATGACTGAAATACCCCTTTAAAAATGTCTATAAATAGAGGATGAATATTCACTTGCAAAGAAAAAAAGGAGGAGATTTTCTTTGAATCTACAGGATATATAAGAGTTCTTCTTACTTTAATCTTCATAATTAGGAGTGAGTTTAGGGTAGTTTAAAGAAAGAGTTGTGTGAATTAGTATAGAAGAGCTTGATTTATCTTTGGAAGTCCTCCAAAATCACCAAGTTGAGGATACTTTGGAGGTAAACTCTAGCATGATTAGCCTTTGTTCAAATTTAATTATAGTATGTATTGAGTTTCTTTAGTTTCCTTTTTCTAATTTTCTTTGTATTCATCCCTTAGATTCATAAGACCTTCAATGTCTTACTTGAATCTCTGAAATCCCTTAATCTCCTTGTAATCTTGTGATTCATAGGGGGACTAAGGTTGATACTAAGATGTTTAGCATAATGGACTTAAACCTATCTTCCTGGTTTGAAGTTTGTTATGATTAAGTTTCATGAAGTTCTTCCATACTTCTTTAAAACTTACAAATATGAATATATTTAGTCTCTAATGACCACTAAAGGGTAGGAGAATTAGCTTTAGACAAGCCCAATTCTATGGCTTACTTGTCTAAGTTGATAGGAATGAAGTGAATTAACCTATTAAGAAGTGTCTATAACTCAAAGTTCTACCACTGTAATTTTTGTTTTAAGGAGATTTCATGTTTAAAGTGGTTTGGTCATGAGTTTTGTGAAGTCACTACAATCTGTCCAGAGTTTCAGAACAGTAACACTCTTTTGAAATAAGCAAATCAGAACCTTAATCAAGTATTTGTGACCCAAAATAATACTCGAGTCGAGACACATATGCAGCCTTACTAAGGTGCAGCCATAACCATCTATTACTTATACTTCTCACATTCTAAAAATAACAAAAAAATCAGAAATGCTTCGTTCTTTTTAGGAAGCTACCCTAAAAAAAATGAAGCATTTCTGATTTTTTTGCTATTTTTTGAAAATCGTGCAAGAACTCTGGACAGAAGGTTGTAGAATCCTGAATGATATCTGGCTTTTGTCCAATTCCTGGAGATCCAACCGTTGATTTCTTTTTTGGGTTAAAAGCTAGACACACAGAGGCATCTTGTATCCAAAATTCATCAAGATCAAACCACACGGGAACCATGCTTTTTATTTCTTTGAAGTTCTAATCTGCTCTCAGCAATTTCCAGAATTCTGCAATAGTTTTAATCAATCTTATGAATAATGACTAAGATGATATTTTCATGAGCTAAGGTTCAAACCATGTCTCAATAACGATTAGTTAAGCTTGAATTCAAAGTTTAAGTGATCCAAATCAATGAATATTTCATAATTTACTCTTGTTCATGTATACATTCATCCATGTGGCTTGATGTTTGTAATTAGAACTTGTTCGCTTTAGATTTAATTACACTTGATAGATTTAAGCTAGAAGTCTAGGATTGTTATTTAAGATCCAACTTCATATCTTGTATATTATGTGCACTAACCTCTATTTTGTAGTGCTATTGAGGTACGATTTCTCAACCCCCTCTCTAGTTTATTGTATTCTTTGATTTTAATTGATTTTTGACTTCAAATGCGACACCCTAGAATTAGGACTTGCTTTACTTGTATATATAGATTCGAGACTCTTTTCATAGGTTTTATCTATTTACATGCATTTGCACGTTTAATATTCGCGGCCGGATCCTGGGTAAGTTCTCTAGTTCCCTATTTGCATATCATATTGCTTGCTACTTGAATTACGTGGCTTTCGAATGATATTTTGTAAATTGGTAATTTTACACCATTTCAACATGTTTGTGTAGTGTATACGTATATCTATGTATTAGTTGAGGGCATGCTTAGATTAGTAATTCAATTAAAAGGATGTTGAGTAGAGGCCTATCGCAAGATAGGATGAGAGAGGGTGTTTTAGTCCGACGGGCTCCTTCCTCTCTCATTACTTAATCCCCAGACCTAGTTAATCTTTGGTTTCGCAAAAGATCAGTTTCCTTTTGAAATGGTTTCTTAATTTTCCTTTGAAAAATTAAGTGGCGACTCATTTGTTTTGAATTTGAAATTTTAAAAGAATTTTAAAAGAAAAGTTGTGGGTAAAGGAGAAAATTGCGATATCCACACAATCTGGCGACTCTGCTAGGGATTGAACCCAGAATCTCTTGTTTTGTAGACCAGGAATTTCTGATTTTGGGTTCACTCGAGGATTAGACTTGAAAACATCCTTTTAATCGAATTAATTAATCTTTGTGTACCTGTTGCATTTCACTTGCATGTCCAGCCAGTCGATTGCACAGAACTATGACCTTGGAGGCTCGGGGCAACCCGGTCGGTCAAGTTATCATGGGACTGTGTGATCACCCTTGATCTCGTACCATGATTCGGTATATGAAGCATCCTATCGGAATTGTGTCAAGGGTCCCTTATTTGACCAAAACCCGGCCTTTGCATGGTAGCTTCTATAGAACCTTTCAATCTTAGGAAATCAATTCTTGATTAGGATTATGTGCTAGAAGTTTTGTATGTCCGGAAGGGATTACTTGAGATGATGCGATGCTCACTTAATACAAGACATGTAAACTCTTAATCACTTTCGAGCAATTCCTCTTCACGTCCCATGACATTTGGGAATATGTTAGATTTTGATTATAAGATTACATCTCTTATATCATGTTTAGCTAAGCATCATTGACCTTGTATGTATCCGAATTCATGGAAAGTACGGTGATAATCCGATCATGTGATCCTTCTACCTGAAGAATTTTAAATCCATCTTTGAAAGCAAACGGATTTTTGCCATCTTTATTACAAAGTTTTCAATCGCTTTTTCGAAAAATCTTTGGAGTTCACTTTTTGATTAAAGCTCCAAACTAACCTCTATTAAGGTATATTTTCACATGATCATCTTCTAAGGAAAAATCCAAAAATTTTGGGAATTGTTTTTGAAAGAAATGCTCTTCAAATGAATTTCAAAGCAGAATTCCAATCCAATCATCTTTATTGAGAAATATTTTCACATCCTCATTTTTAAATAAAAGATTCAAAATTCTTGAGAATTATTTTTGAAAGATCTCATCATTCTAAAGAAATGCTCTTCAAATGAATTTCGAAAAATTTTAAATACCCGAGCTTTGAACGGGTAGTGGGGATCACAATGAAAGGAGAAATTATTGCACTTGACATGGGTGAGGATTTTATGTGCTTATGTGTTTACCTGTTAGGATTAGAATTTTCCTTTGCTATGGCATATAGAGTAGGCACACACACACTTGCATCTCATTCGTGTGCCATGTATGCAGTGCATGCATCAAATCATAAGAGCATGTACATTTTGCACTCTCACCAATCAATATCATTACATACGTGTAGCGTACAAACTCACAACAACTTCTTCCCAATTAAGATCAAAGTCCCTCAAAAATCCCTTACTATTCAATTCTGCATGCGGACCTTTTTCCTATATGTTTTTTTAGAAAGAGTGGAACAACCAGATCCCCTAGTAAGGACACTTCTAATCTTCTTGGGTTTATCTCTCTTAATTAGAGGAGATCATGGGCCATCATGTTGAGATATACCCACCAATGGCCCACAAAGCTTTGGAGGAGAAAGTGAGCAAACTGTAAGTCATTGTTGAGCAACAAGATTCTAGGGTGAAGCAATTGGAGGGGGTCATGCTTGAGTTCATTCAATTATTGAAAGATCAAATGGGCCCTGGTGAGGAAAAGAGGGATCAGAGAATAATGGATTGCTTAAAGAAGCACCAACAGGCATGTCTGAACCAACTTGTGCACCGAAGCCCATGTCCAAACCCAACCTATCACCAAAGTCCATACCCATGCTCAACCATTCACCAAAGCCCACATCCAAGCCCAATCCCAACTAACCAAAGAGTATTCCAAGTCCACATCTCAACCCAAAAACCAACTCAAGCTCAAAGTCGAATTCAAAATCAAACCAAGCCCGCAAGCCAAGAATCTTCACTAACCTTGGCATGCCATTATCCATGGCCCTTGGCCACCTTGTCAAGAATGGTCACCTCAACCCCCTGGACCCAAAGCCACTACCAAATCCCTTACCCCGCAAATGTGACCTGTCTTTGTACTGTGCCTACCACCAGACCCCTGGCCATACGACTAACTATTGTATGAAACTCCTCCATGATATCCAAGATCTCATTGAGCATAAAATCATCACTCCTTTGTTGAACCCACCGAGTGACATCTGGCATGACATACAATCTTTTTAATCACAGCCATCGCTGAATACTCTCAAGGGATTCGTTGCGTCCACGAGTGCGCAACAACCAACTAGCTCTGACCCAATCAACATAATCGAAAAAGGCATTGACAATACTCGGTATGAGTCAGAGAAGGGCCATTCGACTGAAAAATGGGCCATAAGGGCAGATGATGTTCCTACAAAGATAAAGAAGGGGAATGATGAACCTGAGAAAGATGCTAGTGAGGTAATAGTGTTTGGAAATGCTACTGCTGAATCAAATGTGGATGCTCTTGGGGACCCAATAAATTGAAAATTATCTGTGACACTCCAATTGAGACCAAGTAAAGTCTGGTAGTCGAGTTATGTTAGGTTGGAGTCAAATGTCAAGTCCAGTCGAGTCTTCTGGTCAGTCTGTTATCAAGTTTGTTTGCAAGTCATTGTCGAGTTTATTGAGTCGAGTGATGTAAACCTCCTTCCCTACTAGTTGAATAAAATCTCATTTTTCTTGATTCAGTGTGCTAAGTCATGACTGTATGGATCATTAAACCCAAAAAAAAAAAGAAAAAAAAGAAAAGAAAAAGTCACTTTTTCAAACGATCATGGAAAATACTTTGTTAATAAATCTTTGCATTGAAAAGGATCCCAAGTGATCAAGCAAATACTGTGCCAAATCCAAAGAGGAGTAGGTAATTGACTAGCTTTACTTTAAGAATTTGAAGATGCTCTTACTCAATCTTGAAAAGATGAACTTGGAACTTGAAGCTTGCTCACCATCTCCTTTTCTCAAATACCAAGCCTAAAAGATGAGTCCAACCAGTCTAAAGCCATAAACTTGGTCCTTGATGCTAGCCAAACATTTTAAATGAACTTCTTCCAAGAAAAATAGAAAAAGAAAAAGAAGAAAAAGAAAAAGAAAAAGAAAATGGAGCTCGCTAGGATGAAAACCTGAAAAGGCGCCTAGGCAAAAGTTAGAGAAAAAATAAGATGCGTGTTGATCTCAAAACACCCAATCCTAGCCAGTCAAAATCGTGAAGAAAATCAAAGATAGTAAGATAGAGAAAAGAAAGGAAAGAGAAAAGAAAAAGTAAAGAATAAATGGGATTGAGAATTCTTGAGCACTTCAAAGTACATCGTTGGTACATGAATTGGAAATGAAAAAGAGAGATTTGAAAGTATCAATTAGTCTTAAAATTTTGTGGAAGGCTCAATGGCTAAGTGAGCCTAAAACAATGCAGAGATATCTTTGAGAAAAATAAAAGTGACTTGGAGGGTTGATACTTACTTTGTGAGTATGATGTAGTATGAATAAAACGTGATTAACTGGCTAGTGAAAAGGTTAAAGAATCAACCGTCAAATAAAAAAAAAGAGGAAAAGAAAAGAGAAAAGAGAAAAGAGAATAAAGAGAAAAAAGTATTTCATCATGCTACACAAGGGCTACCACAAGTGACATGCAATCCCTAGACCCAAATGGCAACATGGCTCGAAAAGCCCACCATTTCTAGAAGCCTAATTCTTTCAAAACCTCCAGAGTTGATGAACTACGTTTTGACTTGATTCCCACTTGGGGATACATAGGCAACCTGCTCAGTTTGGTCATCACCCCATCATCTCATGCTATCTTTCTTTCAGGCCTTGGCCGAACTGCTTTGGACCTGACTCTCGCTCGGGGATAAGTAGGCGAACCTCCCAAGGTTCTCGGTCCATAGACATTCCTAAACCAAAAGCATCACCATTTGCACCTTTGGCTTCCTACCTTCAGATTAGGGGCAAACTTGTGTTTGCCTGGAGCCATATATATATTGCCAAACAAGGGGGGGGGGGGGGGGGGGGGGGGGGGGAACTTTGTTTGCTGAACACCTTATTTAATCCCAAAAGCAATGCCTCCAAGTCCTATTTAAACTAAGGGCAAACTTCGTTTGCCAAAATCCCCCTATGTTAGAGAAAAGTTCTCAAGTAATCAAGTTTGTTTTGAATGGATTGAAATAGAATGTCATTTATTCTCTAAGCTAAAGCACTAATTTGAAGCGCACTTTGGATAGGCAAAAAAAAAAAACCAACTAAATCGAAAAGGGAGAATCTTCAAAGTTTTGATTTATCAGCAAAGTACTACCATTTGTAAGATAATGAATAAACAAAAGGTGAGATGATACATTATTCACAATGAAAGCACATTGATTCGTAAATGTAGAATTTTCGTCAGTCATCCTGAATAACTGGCTTTGTCAGGTCTGTCCTCCCTTGATGGGTCAATAATGATCTCAAATGTGTGGGTTTAAGATGATGAATAAAGATTTAAAAGTCTCCATAAGCATCCCATTAGCAATGCAAGCAAGAGTTTAAAACACTATCACAACACAATGCTAAAAGTAGAAGTATGAGAATAGTCCAAGACTAGGGGCAAAGGTGACTTCCCTCTTTTGACACAACCATTACGTTTCTTCTAAATGGTTTGCAAGTGTAGAAAATCATGCTTTAAAGAGACTACTAGGGCAGCGCAAACCCCGTCACCTCCGTTCAAATTTTTTGAGTCCGAGGACTCCCCGCTTTTGTAAAATCAATTCTTTGAGTCCATGGACTCCCCATTTTTGTAAAATCATTTCTTTAAGTCCAAGGACTCCCCATTTTTAAATAAAGATTTCGAGTCCGCATGACTCTGTCTTTGTGAAATATGAAATTTTGAGTCCGCATGACTCCGTTTATGTAAAATATGAATTTTTTAGTCTGTGTGACTTTGTTTGAATAAAGAAATGAAATTTCGAGTTCGCATGACTCCGTTTGTGTAAAATATGAATTTTTGAGTTCGTGTGACTTCGTTTGAATAACGAAATGAAATTTCGAGTCTACGTGACTCTGTTTGCGTAAAATGTGAATTTGAAATAAGAAATTCTTTGAGTCCGTGTTACCTCATTTGTATAAAAAGTGAATTTTTGTTGAGTCCGTGTGACTTCATGAATTTCATTGAGTCCGAGTGACTCTGTTGTCGAAAAATTCAAATTATGAGTCCAATTGACTCCGTGGTTGTAAAATGTGAGTTTTTGAGTCCTAGTGACTCCGTTGTTGTGGAAATGTGGGTCCATGGATCCGAATGACTCTTTTGTTTTAAAATGTGAATCTATTGACTCCTTGTGTAAGAAAATTGAATTTTTGGATCCACGTGACTCCCTTTGAATTTGTGAGTCTGCTTAACTCTGAATTTTGTTGGAATTGAATTCTTTGAGTCTAACCGATTCCGAACTTTCGAAAGTTTGGGCTAAAATGGATCTAACTATCGCTAGATATAATGTTAAATTAAGTTGAAACTGATTGGCTCCCGATTGCTAAAATTAAAATCATTAAGTCCGTCTAACTCCCGATTCATGAAAGTCTAACTTAGCACCCGAGTTTAGAAATTGAATTGAATTGAGTCTAAATTGACTCTTAATTCTAGAAAAATTCATTTGAGCCTGATTGATTCCAGATTTTAGAGTTTTTGAATCGAATTGAGTCTGTTTTTCTTTAAGTCCAATCAACTCCCAATTTTAGATCTGAGTTTGATTGACTCTTGGTGTTGTGAAATAGAATCCGATTCGAATCCAATTGACTCCTGTTCTAGAAATTTGAAATTATTTTGAGTCTGTTTGACTCCGATTTTGAAATTAAAAATTCTTTTGAGTATGATTGACCTATTCAGAATTGAGAATTCTTTTAAGTCTGATTGGCTCATGTTTTTGGAAATTAGAAACTCTTTTGAGTCTGATTGGCTCAGGTTTCTGGAAATTAGAAATTTTTTTGAGTCTGATTGGCTCAAGTTTTTGGAAATTAGAAATTCTTTCGAGTATGATTGGCTCAGGTTTCTGGAAATTAGAAATTCTTTTGAGTCTGATTGGCTCATATTTTTGGAAATTAGAAATTCTTTCGGGTCTAATTGGCTCATGTTTTTGGAAATTAGAAATTCTTTTGAGTCTGGTTGACTCCCAATCTTGTGAAATAGAATTTTTTTGAGTTCGATTGACTCCCAATTTTGTAAAAATTCTTTTGCGAAATAGAAATTCTTTAAGTCCAGTTTTGTGAATTTGAATTTCTTTGAGTCCGATTGACTCCTGGTTTTGTCTGATTTTGCGAAATGGGAATTGAATCAAGTCTGATTGACTCCTGATTTGGCAATTGAATTTGGATTCGAATTGAGTCGAATCGACTCCGGACTTGGAGAAATTGAGTTTATTTGAGTCTGGCTGACTCCTGATCGAAATTTGAAAAAAAAAATAAGCTCGATTGACTAGCAATTTTGGAGAATTGAATTAAATTGAGTCTAACTGATTCTCGATTTTGGAAATTGAAGTGGATTTGAGTCCATTGGACCCCCGACTTTAGATATTTGAAAAAATTTAAGCCTATCGGACTCCCGATTTAGAAATTTGAAACAATTTGAGTCTGATGTACTAGACTCCGAATTTTTGAAAGTGAATGGAATGAAACTTGTTTGACTAAGAAGGGAATTTGTTGATTCAAATGGACTCTCGATTTTAGAAAATCAAATTAAGTCTGAAGGACTCCGAATTTTTGGAATTGAACTGATTTGAGTCTGACTGACTCCAAATTTTGAATTAAATTAAGTCTGATTGACTCCCGATTTTGAAAATTGAAATGAATCTGAGTCTGATTGACCCCGAATTTAGAGCAAACATATCCGACGAGGCCGAAGGGCTGCGGATCATTGTGAGAAAACATATCCGACGGGGCTAAAGGGCTGCAGATTTTTTAGATCAAACTCACTCGACACCAAGGTATAAGGCGCGAAGCGCATCTCAGATGATTCTTGGAAGATAACGGAGAATAAGGCGCGAAGCGCATCTCAATCTTTCAAAAAGTGTGGTTCCTGATTCGACACTGGAGTATAAGGTGCAAAGCGCATCTCAGTCTTTCAGCATGCTACCTAGTTTGACACTGGAGTATAAGGCGCGAAGCGCATCTCAGTCGATCAGATGATTCTTGGAAGACACCGGAGTATAAGGCACGAAGCGCATCTCAGTCTTTCAAAATGTGTGGTTCCTGATTCGACACTGGAGTATAAGGCGCGAAGCGCATCTCCGTCGATCAGATGATTCTTGGAAGACACTAGAGTATAAGACGCGAAGCACATCTCAGTCTTTCAGTGTGCTACCTGGTTTGACACCGGAGTATAAGGCGTGAAGCGCATCTCAGTCGATCAGATGATTCTTGGAAGACACCAGAGTATAAGGCGTGAAGTGCATCTCAGTCTTTCAGCGTGCTACCTAGTTTAAAACTGGAGTATAAGGTGCGAAGTGCATCTCAGTCGATCAGATGATTCTTGGAAGACACCGGAGTATAAGGCGCGAAGCGCATCTCAGTCGATCAGATGATTCTTGGAAGACACCGGAGTATAAGGCGCGAAGCGCATCTCAATCGTTCAGATGATTCTTGGAAGACACCGGAGTATAAGGTGTGAAGCGCATCTCAGTCTTTCGGAAAGCGTAGTTTCTAATTCGACACCAAGGTATAAGGCACGAAGCGCATTCTAGTCGATTAGATGACTCTTAAAGAATGTCGGGGAATTAAGCATAGGAATTGCATCTATGACGGTCGTGACTTTCCCAGAATAGAATGACATCATAAGTAGAATGGCATAGGGTGCATATTTGATACTAAGAAAGAACAATATATTGCTAAGACATTATATGGAGCACGAGATTGCTTGAGCACGTGCATCACGATAAGATAGGTGCATTCATCTGTATGACTATTTGCGCTTGTGTGTGTTTGACCCTTGCCCGAACTACGT
Source organism: Hydrangea macrophylla (assembly GCA_033977485.1). Taxonomy (NCBI): domain Eukaryota; kingdom Viridiplantae; phylum Streptophyta; class Magnoliopsida; order Cornales; family Hydrangeaceae; genus Hydrangea; species Hydrangea macrophylla. The sequence continues at coordinate 42,473,345 of CM066990.1, forward strand.
CTTGGTCTGATTCCTGAGTGGATACATAGGCAGTTCACCATTCGAGCACGACCAACATGGACCGTTTGAGCAGCCGTTTTTGTAACGCATTTTATTTTACCTAAATTCGATGTTCTGGTCAAAGGCTTGTCTTCATACAGGCTTCGACATTCACTTGTGGCACGAGTTGCCCCACAAGCTCCGTCGAAGAGGTGCAAACTGTCGACACCCCGATTTTGACCAAACGTTGAATTAAGGAGAGTGTTACCTCCATATCCGATGATGACAATGTCCGAACTTATCTAGGACTTCCAAAGATGATTCAAGCTCTTCGAAAGATTCCCCAACCCAAAACAAAAAGAAAAAAAGAAAGGAAAAGGAAAAGAATAAGCAGAACGACACTTAATCCTTTCAACGGCAGTCACGGGATGCCGTTGCTGCAGTCTCTGGACTGCCAAACAACATTCGGTGATTGCCGCAAATTTCGTCAAGTGCCGCAAAAATAATGAATTTTATTAAAAAATGGCAGTCCCTGGAGTTGTCTGCGGCATTCGGTGAATGCCGTTCTGGCAGTCAGTGAATGTCGCGCCGGCATTCACTGAATGCCGATGCGGCATTTATTGAGTGCCGCTTCCATCTTCGACGAGTGCCGCGTCTTTACAACAGACAGCTGGCATACAACACATTTTATACTATAAAAGGACGTCTGAATTAGGGTCTTTAGTCTTAAAATGACTGAAATACCCCTTTAAAATTGTCTATAAATAGAGGATGAATATTCACTTGCAAAGAAAAAAGGAGAAGGAGATTTTCTTTGAATCTAAAGGATATATAAGAGTTCATCTTACTTTAATCTTCATAATTAGGAGTGAGTTTAGGGTAGTTTAAAGAAAGAGTTGTGTGAATTAGTGTAGAAGAGCTTGATTTATCTTTGGAAGTCTTCCAAAATCACCAAGTTGAGGATACTTTGGAGGTAAACTCTAGCATGATTAGCCTTTGTTCAAATTTATTTATAGTATACATTGAGTTTCTTTAGTTTCCTTTTTCTTATTTTCTTTGTATTCATCCCTTAGAATCATAAGACCTTCAATGTCTTACTTGAATCTCTTGGTTTGAAATCCCTTAATCTCCATGTAATCTTGTGATTCATAGGGGGAATAAGGTTGATACTAGGATGTTTAGCATAATGGACTTAAACCTATCTTCATGGTTTGAAGTTTGTTATGATTAAGTTTCATGAAGTTCTTCCATACTTCTTTGAAACTTACAAATACGAATATATTTAGTCTCCAATGACCACCAAAGGGTAGGAGAATTAGCTTTAGACAAGCCCAATTCTATGGCTTACTTGTCTAAGTTGATAGGAATGAAGTGAATTAACCTATTAGCAGTGAGTTCACAACCAGTTTTGATCAAAGATTTTTAGTTGATAATCTAATTGTTGGAATTAAGTGAAACCAACGGGAAAGTGTCTATAACTCAAAGTTCTACCACTGTAATTTTTGTTTTAAGGAGATTTCATGTTTAAAGTGGTTTGGTCATGAGTTTTGTGAAGTCACTACAATCTGTCCAGAGTTTCAGAACAATAACACTCTTTTGAAATAAGCAAATCAGAACCTTAATCAAGTATTTGTGACCCAAAATAATTTTTTCTAAGTAGATTAATGTGTTAGGAAGCTACCCTAAAAAGAACGAAGCATTTTTGATTTTTTTGCTATTTTTAGAAAATCGTGCAAGAACTCTGGACAGAAGGTTGTAGAATCCTGAATGATGTCTGGCTTTTGTCCAATTCCTGGAGATCCAGCCGTTGATTTCTTTTTTGGGTTAACAGCTAGACACACAGAGGCATCTTGTGTCCAAAATTCATCAAGATCAAACCACACGTGAACCATGCTTTTTATTTCTTTGAAGTTCTGATCTGCTCTCAACAATTTCCAGAATTCTGCAATAGGTTTAATCAATCTTATGAATAATGGCTAAGATGATATTTTCATGAGCTAAGGTTCAAACCATGTCTCAATAACGATTAGTTAAGCTTGAATTCAAAGTTTAAGTGATCCAAATCAATGAATATTTCATAATTTACTCTTGTTCATGTATACATTCATCCATGTGGCTTGATGTTTATAATTAGGACTTGTTCGCTTTAGATTTAATTACACTTGATAGATTTAAGCTAGAAGTCTAGGATTGTTATTTAAGATCCAACTTTATATCTTGTATATTATGTGCACTAACCTCTATTTTGTAGCGTTATTGAGGTACGATTTCTCAACCCCTCTCTAGTTTATTGTATTCTTTGATTTTAATTGATTTTTGACTTCAAGCGCGACACCCTAGAATTAGGACTTGCTTTACTTGTATATAAAGATTAGAGACTCTTTTCTGGGGTTTTATCTATTTGCATGCATTTACACGTTTAATATTCGCTGCCGGATCCCGGGTAAGTTCTCTAGTTCCCTATTTGTATATCATATTGCTTGCTACTTGAATTACGTGGCTTTTGAATGATATTTTGTAAATTGGTAATTTTACACCATTTTGACATGTTTGTGTAGTGTATACGTATATCTATATATTTGTTGAGGGCATGCTTAGATTAGTAATTTAATTAAAAGGATGTTGAGTAGAGGCCTATCGCAAGATAGGATGAGAGAGGGTGTTTTAGTCTGACGGGCTCCTTCCTCTCTCATTCCTTAATCCCTGGACCTAGTTAATCTTTGGTTTCGCAAAAGATCAGTTTCCTTTTGAAATGGTTTCTTAGTTTTCCTTTGTAAAATTAAGTGGCGACTCATTTGTTTTGAATTTGAAATTTTAAAAGAATTTTAAAAGAAAAGTTGGGGGTAAAGGAGAAAATTGCGATATCCACACCTTGGTTTTTCAGAATGGGCATACGTTTAAAGTAGTCCTGTTGTCAACAAGACAAGCAGGTACAGTATTCCCTAAGCATTCAACTATGACTTACATCATTTTATTGTAAATGGGCCCTTCAGGGAGTAAATCATCTAAGGAGAAGGTAATAGCCAAGGTTGGAATTCTGCCAATCATTCCCACGAGATCCTCCGGTGCTGTGTTGATAGAAACATCAGACTGATTCAGTGCGTCCAAGACTACCTGCCTATGGCATTTAGAAGCAATCAACAAACCCCATATGGTGATATTGGCTTAGGCTTTCTTCATTTACTTTAGAACCCTGTCCTCCTCGTCTTCCTCATTCATCTTCCCCTTTCCTTTGTATAACTGCCTCCTCGGGTGATCTTCCTCCAATTCGTGCGGTTTAAAGTGTCTCCCTGACCAGGTCAGATGGCTGACTTCTTCTTTTGCCCACAAATTGTCGATTTCTGAAGCAACTTTCAAACTCTCTTTCCCTGTTTCTGTCTCTTCATCTTTCATACCACTGATCATCTTCCACCTGACCCACATCCCGACCATCTGCTGTGTTAGCCTCTTGAGCCCACCAATCCATTTTCTTTGTCATTTCCTCTCCACATTTTCTCGACTGGTTTTCTGGAGTGCATATCTCAAATTCTTTCGGTAGCTGGTATGGTTTCCTTGGTTTCTCAACTTTGGTGATCAACCTGGATGGATCGAACGTTATCCCTTGTAATCCCAAGAAATAAAGGCCCTGTGGCAGTGGTACAACATGATGATTCAGCAGCAGATTTCTAGTAACATTTGGAGTTTTGATAGGCGGTTCCAATATTACCTTATTATCAATGAGATCTTGGATTTCATGCCTCAACTTTGTGCACTGATCTGTACCATGACCCTTTTGTTGGTAAAATTTACAATAGAGATTCTCTTGAAAGTTTGGCGGAAGCGAATTCGGTAAAGGTCGAGATTCCAATGGGCGAAGATGCCCTTTTGCCATCAGCCTATCAAGGGCGGTTGATAGTGATACCCTTAAGTCTGAAAACTTCCTTGGTTGCTTGTCTACTCCTCTCCTTGTTATATCAATTTTTTTGTCTGGCTCGCTCAGTGTATTGACGTTGGTGGGGCCAGAGTGACCCCTTGATTGTCCTTTGTTAAATCCATAGCTTGTCCTTCTATACCTGTTCGGTTGCTCCTCTTTCTTGATCACTCCTTCTTGCGTCGCGTCTTCTATCCTCGTCCTCACATTAAAGACCTCAGTGAAAGTGTAATCGACTGAAACCTCATCTTTTCCTGGTACACCGATTGGAGATTCTTCATTAACATCTAGATCTGCTCTTTTTCAAACGCTCGTTGTACCATATTGGTTGCCTTTCCCCTCCATCGACTCAAGTATTCGGTGAATGATTCCTTGTTCCCCAGTCTAGTGGTTTCCAAATCTCGGACTATGACATCCAAGTCTTGATTGTACTCATATTGTGCAACAAACGCTTTAACTACCTCTTCCCAGACCCTAGTCTTGCTTGGTTTGAGTGTGAGATACCAAGCCAAGGCAGCCCTAGTTAAGGTTTACGGAAACAGGATGGCCATCATGGCAGTGCTCAATCCACTAGGTTGGAAAGCTCTGATACACATCCTCACATGGCTATAAGGATTTCCTGTCCCATTGAACTTATCAAAAACTAGCATTTTAAAATTGGCAGCCAGCGTCTCGCGGACCCCATCATACGACCATTCTAATTCCAACAGATAAGTATCAACTCCCTGAGCTTTGCGCATCACCCTCTCAAGCTTCTTAACTTTTTCAGTCACTACCCTTTCTTTCTTGATCTTCTCTCTTTCCCTGTCAGCCAGTAGTATGTCAGCCATCTGTGCTTCCTGATCATCAAACCAGTCTTCTTCCCTTGCTACTGGAGGAGGTGTGTCAACAACTTGCAGATTTGCGGGTGGTGGCTGGCGGGTCAGTGCCTCTATCATATTCATCATACGGTTCATGTTCTTATCCTGCCATCTCATGTGCTCGTCTTGCCTTTTTACTATCGCCCTTAATTCTGCTACTTCCCCAGCATTCCCCTCGTATGCCATTTCGGTGTTGTTTTTCTCCTTACCAACCTTGCTTTGGGACCCCTAATCCAGACAGTACCTAAACCAAATGCAATTTTTGCCCTACAAAAAAATTTTCATTTTGTTATTTTTCATTTTCCTTTTACTTTTACCATCATCCTTTTATTTTTATTTGGTTGCAAATACTTGGTAAAACTTTCATGAATGGTTTGTATGTCACACAGATGCATTGCATGTGTGTGTGTGCCTATTCTGTATGACAAAGAAAATAAAATCCTAATCCTAACATATAGACACATAAACATATAGAATCCTTTCTCATGTTAAGTGCGCCAATTTCTCCCTTCAGTGTGATCCTTGTTACCCTCTCAAAGGTTGGTTAAAAATTTTGAAATTCATTTTGGGATGTACCCCTTAGATTGACAAAAATCTTTTGGAAACAATTCTTGAGAACTCTTTTTGAGAACGAGTATGTTAAACATTCTTCAACAAAGATGATTATATTTGAAATTTTCATTTAAAAAGCATTTCTCCCAAAAACAATTCCAAAACTTTTGGATCCTTTCTTTATATTTTAACAAAGATTAGTTCTGGGGTTTTTATTTTTTGAAAAAGTGAACCTCAAATGATTTGAAAATTTTGAAAAAAATCCATTTGTTTTCAAAGACGGATCTGAGATTCTTTGGGTAGAAGGATCACATGACCAGATAATTATTGCACTTTTCATAACTTCGGATGCATACAAGGTCAATGATGCTTAGCTAGACATGATATAAGAGATGTAGTCTCACAGTCAAGATTCGGCATGTTCTCAAATGTCATAGGACATGAAGAAGAATTGGTCAAAAGTGGTTAAGAGATTACAAATCTTTCATCGAGTAAGCATCGTCATCATCTCAAATAATCCACTCCGGGCATACAAAACTTCCTAGTATATAATCCTAATCGAGAATTAACTTCCTAATATTGAAAGGCTCTATAGAAGCTATCATGCAAAGGCCGAGTTTTGGTCAAATAAGGGACCCTGACACACAACCGATAGGATGGTTCATATACCAAATCATGGTACAAGATCAAGGGTGATCCTCTAATAACTTGATCGATCGGGTTGCCCCAAGCTTCCAAGGTCATAGTTCTATGCAATCGACTAGCTGGACATGCAAGTGAAATGCAACAGGCAAACAAAGATTGATTAACTCGATTAAAAGGACGTTTTCAAGTCTAATTCCTCGAGTAAACCCAAAATCAGGAATTCTGGTCTACGAAACCAGAGATTCTGGGTTCGATCCCCAGCAGAGTCGCCAGATTGTGGATATCGCATTTTTCTTACCCACAGCTTTTTTAAAACTTCTTCAACTTCAAATTTCAAAATACAAAACACGAGTCACCACTTAATTTTTAAAAGGAAAATTAAGAAACCGTTTTAAAGTAAACTGATCATTTTTGGAAACTAGAGATTTCTAGGTCCGGGGATTATGGAATGAGAGGGGAAGGAGCCCATTGGACTAAACCACCCCCTTTCATCCTATCATGCGATAGGTCTCTATTCAACATCCTTTTAATTGAATAATTAATCTATGCATGCCCTCAAGTATACATACATATAAATATACATTACAAAAGCATGTCGAAAAGAGTGTAAGATTGCTAATGAAAAAATAGCATTCAAAACCACATAATTCAATTAGCTAGTAATATACATGCAATAGGGTACAAGAGAACTTACTCGGGATCCAGCTGCGAATATGGAAACGTGTAATGCATGCAAGTAAATAAAACCTAAGGGGGTCTCTAATCCATATATACACATAAGGCAAGACCTAATTCTAAGGTGTCGCGCATAAAGTCGAAAAATCAATAAAATCAAGAAATTAAATAGACTAAAGAGGAGTTTGAGAAATCATACCTCAATAGCGCTACAAAATAGAGGGTTAGTTCACATGCCTTAATAAAAATATAGTATGAAAATCTAAATAACATCCTTAAACTTCTAGCTTAAATCTATCAAGTATGAAAGAATTGGCGTAATTATGAATTCCTTCTAATTAGTTGGAAATGCATCATTTCTATTGATATACAATCTCAACTAGGAGCCAATGTAATGTCCATATAGAGATGGTGTAGTCCCAACATAGTCACAAGGAACTCACAAATAGGTTAAACTAAGTGCAACATAGTCTCAACAACAAACGAATCCTAATTACAAGTATTAATCTACATAGATGAATGTATTTGAATACATGAATATGAACAAGAGTAAGCTATTCATTGATTAGGATCATTTAATTAGCCTCTGGATTTAAGTTTAATTAATCATTATTAAAGCATATTCCAAGCCTTAAGTTAGAGGAAAGTCATTTGAACAATTATTTGCAAAGTTTGTCAAATCTGTCACAGAATTCTGAAAATTAGAGAGAGCATACTAGAACTTCAAAAATGGAAAAAGCATGCTTTCCATGGTTTGATTTCAATGTTTTTGCACACAAGATGCCTCTGTGAATCTAGTTTCTAACCCAAAAAGAAAAATCAAAGATCAACGGTTCAATCTCTGGGAATTGGACAAAATCCAGACATCACTCAGAAATTTACAACTCTCTGTCCAGAGATTTTGATTTTGTTTGATTTTTTTAAAAATAGTAAATAAATCCGAATCACTCTAATTTTTGTCTGATTTACTTATTTCAAGAAGGTGTTACTGTTCTGAAATTCTGGACAGATTATGATTGCTTCACAAAACTCATGACCAAACCATCTGAAACATGAAATCTCATCGAAATAAAAATTACAATGGTAGATCTTTGCGTTATTAATAATTTCCAACTGGTCTCATTTAACTCCACCAGTCCATTATTTAACTAAAAATCTTTGATCAAAGGTGGTTTATGAGCTCACTACACTATTGTCAAGTTCATCTTTTACTTGTTAACTCTTCCTACAAAGCCATGGAGATTGGCTTAACCCAAATTACTTCTCCTTCCACTTGATGGTCATTGGAGACTAAGGACACTTATAGATTTCATGAAATCTCAAATTAATGAACCTAAACCATGGAGATGGGTTTAGACTCATCGACCAAACATACTAATATAAACCTTAATCCTTTTGTAAATCATGAGTTTACAAGAAGATTAAAGGATCCAAGTCAAGGGACTCAAGTAAGACATTGAAGGTCTCATGAATCCCAAGGGATGAATATAATCAAAAGAAAAGGAAGTCAAGGATCAAATAATATTCAAGTTAACTTTTACTTCATGATTGATTTAATCTTAAACCTTAGGTTAATTTGATCCAAACCAATATAATGAAAGTTCAATCACAATGTTAGTGGTGTGTGATGAAATGAGGTGGGAAGGGAGTTTTTGAAAATGTGTAAAAGATCCTAACAAATTCTATATATTGTGATTGAACTTGAATTAAAGACGGATTAATTTAGAGGTTACCTCCAATTATCCTTAACTTTTATGTTTTTGTAAGTCTTCCAAAAGTGGTTCAAGCTCTTCTTCTTCTAACTCATGTAACTTCTTAATTTTCTTAAACTTCTCTAAGACTCTCTCTTAATTGTTTCAAAGAATTTTAAGAGATTCAATATTCAAAAACCAAAGAGAGATTCAAGACAAGATTCAAGCCTAAAGTTGAGATCCTTTGTAATGGGATATTCATCCCCTATATATAGGCAAATTTTTTAGGGTTATTTCGGTACTTTCAGGGGTAAAACCCTAATCCCGGATGTCCTATTGATGGTACAAAACGTACTACATCAAAGAAGACTATCTGAAAAGTGCAGCACTCAGTGGAGTTGGAAGCGACACTCAGTAAACACCGGATGACACTCACTGATAGCCGGTGCAGCATTCACTGAATACTGATGCAGCACTCAATGAATGCCGTGGACAACTCCGCGGATTGCCGTTTTTTCTGGATTTTTGATTTTCGCGGCATTTGGTGTGTTTTTGCGGCGATCAGTGAATGCCGATGCGGCACTTACTGACTACCGGTCCGGCAGTCAGGGAGTGGCACAACGGTACCGCGTGACTACTGAAAACTAGGCCTTGTGTCATTTTCTTCTATCCTACCCATTTTCCTCTCTTTTTCTTCTTTCTTTCTTTCTTATTTGAATTGAAGAGCCTTTTGAAGAGCTTGAATCACCTTTGAAGACTTAGGTTCGTTCGGACATTGTCATCATCGGACTTGGAGGTAATACTCCCCTAAATTCGACGGTTAGTCAAAATCGGTGTGTCTACACACTTGTCATGTCAAAATCCACGTGGACCAACCAGATCAGAAGTTGCCACGTGTCCTGTTATATGCCACATGGACCAATTAGTAGTTACCACGTGTCTTTCTTGTCAGCGCATCAACCAACCACAAGCTACCATGTGTCCTGTGAGTGATGCGTGGACCAATCAGAACTCGACACGTGGCTTATCAGTTCATATGTGGACTAATCAACACTTGATCGGTATTCTGTCAGTGCTATGTGGACCAATTTGACATTGCCACGTGTCCCTCTTCTTAGCACAGTCGCCAACCAGAGGCTGCCATATGGCCTACGTATAAGCACTCCAGCCAACCAGCACCTGCCACTAGCCCTTGCTGTTAGCACGTGCCACGCATCCCCGCTGTCAGATTGACCAGCCAACCAGTACGCAACACATGGCGTTGACTGCCATGTGGCATTGTGAATCCCTGTGGATATCGCAAGCTAGCCATGCTTTTTAAACTTTTTCAAATTCAAACACAACTCGCTACTTAATTTTTTAAAGGACAATTAAGAAACTATTTTAAATGCAAACTGATCTTTTGGAAACTAGAGATTCCTAGATCCTGTGATTATGGAATGAGAGGGGAAGGAACCCGACGAACTAAAACACCCTCTCTCATCCTATCTCGTGATAGTCCTCTACTTAACATCCTTTTAATCGAATTAAAAATCTAAGCATGCCCTCAATTAATTCATAAATATAAATATACATTCCATAAGCATGTCGAAAGGGTGTAAGATTGCTAACGATAAAATAACATTCAAAATCATATAATTCAAATAGCAAGCAAAATGATATGCAATTAGGGAACTAGGAAACTTACCCAGGATCCAATTGTGACATTGAAATGTGCAATGCATACAAAATAGAAAATTCTAGAAAAATGCCTCTAATTCACATATACACATAAGGCAAATCCTAATTCGAAGGTGTTGCACATGAAGTCGAAAAATTAATACAATCAAGAAATAAAAAAGAACTAAGGAAAAGTCAAGAGATCATGCCTCAATAGCGCAACAAAACAAAGGATTAGTCCACATGCTTTGAACATAATGTAATATCAAATCCTAGATAATATGCTCCTAGCTTAAATCTATCAAACATTGAAGAAGTTGACATAATCATGAATTCCTTCTAACTAGTTGAAATTACAGCACCTCTATAGATATACAAGTCTCAACTAGGAGTCAATGTAATGTCCATATAGAGATGGTACAACTTCAACATGATCACAAGGAACCCATAACTAAGTTCAACTGATTATGATTTAACTTAATACAAAATAAAGTCCTAATTGAAAGAATCTATACATATGTGATGAATGTATGAACATGAACAAGAATAAGTTATGAATCATTCATTGATTTGGGTCATTTAGTCTGTGGGTTTGGGTTCAATTAATCATAATTAAAACATGTTTTAAGCCTTTAGTCATAAAAAGGTCATTTGGATCATCATTTACAAAGTTTATCAAAATTGTAATAGAATTCAGGAATTATAGAGAGCAGACCAGATTTTCAAAAATAGGAAAAGCATAATTCCCATGGTTTGATCTTAAATATTTTTTATCACAAGATGCCTCTGTGAGTCTAGTTTCTAACCAAAAAGAAAATTAAAGATCGAACGGTCCAATCTTTGGGAATTGGACCATAACCAGACACTACTCAGATTTTATCATCTCTCTGTCCAAAGATATTGTATGATTTTCTAAAAATAGTAAATGAATCTAAATTACTTCAATCTTTTTAGGGGATCTCAATAACACATTAAACTTTATAGGAAAAAGTATTTGAGGTCAAAAATGTTTTGTTAAAGCTCTGATTTATTCAAATCAAATACTGACTTACAGTTCTGAAATTTTAGACAGAGAGCAACTAGTTCATGAATCTTAAGATCAAACTATGTTAATTATGGAATCCTACAAAAACAAAAATTTAAGTGGTGTATCTTTATGTTATGAACACATTCTAATTGGCCTCATTCAATTCCAATGGTCCATGATTTAACTAAAAATCTTTGATCACAGTTGGTTAATGAATTCACTGCACCAATATTGACATCTAAGCCATGAAAATTGGCAAGCCTAACTCCTCTCCCTAGTGGATGATCCTTGAGGAGTGTAGACTCATTTAATTCAATTCACCCCCCAAGTTAATGGTCCTTGGAGACTAAATATGACCAATCCATATGGACCTCAATGGAATATGAAGAGGTTTCCACAAGACTTCAAATTAGAGGACCCAAATCATGAACCAAGAATTGGATCCACTAATTACGTATGGATATAACTATGATCAACCTTAATTCCCATGTAAATCATGAATTTACAGGGATTTGAAGGATCAAACTCAAGGGATTTAAGTGAGATACTGAAGATCTCATGGATCCCAAGAGAAGAATATAAACAAAAAGAGATGAAATCAAAGTTTAATTGATGATCAAAGTCAGAGCTCTTTTTAGAAACTTGTTTTGTCTCAAATCCTTAGCTACTTAAATCCAAATTAATGAAAACAAATGAGAATTCAATCAAAATTCTTGTGGTGTGTGATGAAATGAGGTAAGAAGAGACTTTTTGAAAATTGATTAAAAGGTCCTAGAGTTCTATGAATTGTGATTGCATTGGAGACAAACTAAGTCATGATTAGAAGATTACCTCTAGAATCCTCATACTTTTCTTACTTCTTGATGATGATCTTCAAAATCTTCAAATTCTCCTTCAAGTTCTTCTTCAATCTCTTAGGTTTTCTTAAAAAATTCTCTCAATTCTTCTCAATTGTATCTATATATCCAATATTTTCCAACCTCTTCTATATTGGAGTTGAACATCCCCTTATATAGACCAATCTCAAGGGGTTAATTTAGTAAATTCGGGATAAAAACCCATGTGCCATGGCATTCAATACGTATATAAAAAAAATAGTCTATTACAACAGGCGACACTCAGTGAGTTGTCCGCGACACTCAGCGAGTGCCGTTTCGGCACTCACTGACTGTGGGTGCGATACTCAACGAGTGCCCGCTAAGTGACGCCAGTTACGCCGCGTGCCTTTTCTAACAAACATCTCCCTTTTTTATTACTTTTTATTTATTTTTATTTATATATTTATATAAATTATATATACATACATACATATATATTTGTTTATTTATATTTTTGTTTTCTTTTCTTTTTAAATTCTTTTTCTTCTTTTTCTTTTAACTTGAAATTCTTTTCTTCTTCTTTTTTCTTTTTTTTTTTCTTTTAAAAATTTCTTTCTCAAAATTATTTATAACAAAATTAATTTCCCATCGACTCTGCACTTTTCCATGAATGTTTTTATACCCGAATTTTCCTGAACACCCGGTCTTTCTTTTAAAAATTTTATAAAGACTGAAGAACCTTCCAAAGAGCTTAAATCACTTTAAAGATCTTTGAATTTCGTCGAACATTATCATCATCAGTTTAGAGGTAATCATTCCCTGAATTCGACGGTCAGTCAAAATTGGGGTGTCTACAGTTTGCCCCTCTTCGGCAGAGCTCGTGAAGCAATGCGTATCATAACTAAACGTTGAAGCTTGTGTGAAGACAAGCTTTTGACCGAACTGTCGAATTCAGGTAAAAACAAAGTGCATCGTAAAAACAGTCGCATAGACAGTCAGTGCTGGTCGTGCTCAATGGTGAGCTACTTACGTATCCCAATGGGAATCAGACCAGGATGTAGTTCGAGCACAGGACAATATTCAGGCATAAACAATCATACGGATGAATGCACCTATCCTATCATGATGCATATGCTCATGAAATCTTCCAAAAGAAATGGAAATGAATCATGTTATGCTAAGGAGATGCTGAAATGTCATGTTCACCCTATTTTAGTCCCACACTACGTGATGCATGATGTATGATGTAATAACTGAAGATAATCGTCGAAGATAGGTCGATAAAAATTTGCTAAAGGACCAAGGATAACTAAAAATCTGGTCAGTGCAAATCTGTTGCATGGACCGAGAAGACATAGCCAATTGGGTAATAGGTCAATGCAAATCCGTTGCGACGACCCAGATTATAAATCTGTTACATTCCCAATTTTTTTGATTAGTGGAAATTCGTTATGAGGACCAAGGATGCAAATCTGTTACAACCCCAAACAGGCCAACGTAAATCCATTGCGAGGACCGAGAATGAAAATCCGTTACAATCCCAAAGTGGTCAACGTAAATCCATTACAAGGGTTGAGGATGCAAATCCATTACACCCCCAAATAGGCCAACACAAATCTATTTCGAGGACTAAGAATGCAAATTCGCTACATTCCCAAATAGGTCAACGTAAATTCGTTATGAGGACCAAGGATGCAAATCCGTTACACCCCCAAATAGGCTAATGCAAATCCGTTAGGAGGATCGAGAATGCAAATCCGTTATATTCCCAAATAGGTCAACATATACCCAACCCTTGAAGAATTCTTCATTATGCACACAAGTGAGATACGAATTATTATTCTTTGATACTTGGAATTTGTCACCCGTATTTTCAATTATCAATAATGTAATTTTCAAGAGGCATTTTGTTCACAAACTCACTACTAGGAGTAAGTCCGTCAACTCCTGAGTGCCACTATGGCACCCATTTTCCCAACCTTCAGAGCTACATGGGTCAAGTGTGGGTAGTCCAAAGGCGGAAATTTTAATTTTTCCCTAATGAAGCACTCAATAAAGTTTTGGGAATAGTTTAATCCTTTAGTTTTAGGGTCCTGATCCTAGAGAAGTGAGACTTACCGAAGAAAGATGGAAATTCTGCCGGTCCTGAGTATTTGGAGGCCTGGGATGAACTAGCTTGGGGAACCGACTCATACTGCTTTGAGCATTTTTCTATATAAATTTATGGGAGGCAATGAAGATTGTTATTGCAAGATATGTACAAATGTAGTATGAACTACTTCCTAAGAGATGAGCATAGTCAGTGAACTTATGCGAGAAAAAGATCTCAAACGGGCTGTGCACCAGCTGCTAAGTCTAACATAGCTGGATGTGCAAGGTCCAGTCGATTATGAGCCAGCCCAATCAAAACCTGTCCCAATTTGGGCTGGCCTGAACTACGTTGGACCTGATCCCTGCTCTGGGACAGGTAGCGCTTGCAACAATTCCAAGGGTCTCTGATGTTTCAATCATAATCTCAACCATTTACTCTTTTTCACACTTCTGTAAAAGAGATGTTTGGGGATCATGGCAGACCTGCCAGATAGGCTTCCTTGAGCCATTTTTGATTGATTAAGAACAGGTCAGGGTTCGATCGATTAAAATATGTCTGAATTGGAAGTGACAGAGTAACGCCTCAGAAGTTAGAAGTTTTCTTGCACTTGCTTCTTCAGCTCTAGCGTTCAAGGCCATGAGTCGGATAAGTAACCTCTTGAGTCTTCAACTTTCTAGACGCGTAGGCACCTTCACATTTCTTGTATACATAAGGTTCATCCAGATTCTGTATGAGATTAAACGATTGACTACGCGACCTATCATAGTCGGGATCGGTCCTACCCATGTTTTGTGACCGGTGAGCAATGGGTAAGCAAAAATGCACTCTAAAACTTCACTCTCTTTTTTTTAACGCATTGTGGTATGGTTGCTAGATTAGCTTCATGTCCTGCTAGCCCTTTTGAGCCTTAAAAAATAATTTTTAAAATTTAAACATCCCTTATTACCAGACTGTAAGCAATCCCCCACTGGGAACTTAGCATACCAATTGGGAGAAGCGAATAATTGATTAGATCAATAGGTAGGCATTTTCAAAAATCATATTTATCAGCAAAGTGAGGCTCGTGCATGTGATTGGACCCAAGAGATTGTTGATAAGAGTTATCAACATATTTGGTAATCATGAAGGGTGAATGGGACTCAAGGAATAAAAAATATAATCACTTTTGAGAAAGTTCCTCTCCTGTTGATCCTCTCAAATCCGTTACACCCCCAAACAGGCCAATGCAAATCCATTACAATGACCGAGAACGTAAATCCGTTGTGACGACTAAGAATGCAAATCCGTTACATTCCCAAATAGGCCAACGTAAATCAGTCATGAGGACCGAGGATGCAAATCCATTATACCTCCAAATAGGCCAACGCAAATCTATTGCGAGCACCGAGAATGCAATTCTATTACATTCCCAAATAGGTCAACATAAATCCGTTATGAGGATCGAGGATGCAAATCCGTTACACCCCCAAATAGGCCAACACAAATCTGTTGTGAGGACTGAGAATGCAAATCCCTTACATTCCCAAATAGGTCAACGTAAATCCGTTGAGGACCGAGGATGAAAATCTATTACACCCCCAAACAGGAAAACACAAACCCGTTGTGAGGACTGAGAATGTAAATCCATTAAATTCCCAGTTTCTGAGAATCAAACTGGCATAATTCAAATGGAATTCCTAAGATTAGGAGTCAATCAAGCTCAAATCAATTTAACTTTTCAAAATCAGGAGTCAAACAAACTCAAATCAATTCAATTTTCCAAAATTAGGAGTCAATCAGACTCAAATCAAAAAATTTTTCAAAATTAAGAGTCAATCAGACTCAAATCAATTCAACTTTTCAAAATCAGGAGTCAATTAGACTCAAATCAATGTAATTTTCCAAAATCAAGAGTCAATCAAATTCCATTCAATTCAATTTTTCAAAAACAGGAGTCAATCAGACTCAATTCAATTCAATTTTTCAAAATCAGGAGTCAATCAGACTCCATTCAATTCAATTTTTCAAAATCAGGAGTCAATCAGACTCCATTCAATTCAATTTTTCAAAATCAGGAGTCAATCAGACTTGAATCAATTCAATTTTTTGAAATCAGGGGTCAATCAGACTCAAATCAATTCAACTTTTCAAAATCAGGAGTCAAACAGACTCAAATTACTTTAATTTTCCAAAATTGGGAGTCATTCGGACTCCAATCAATTCAAATTTTCAAAATCAGGAGTCAATCGGACTTGATTAAATTCAAATTCGAAAGTCCGGAGTCAATCAGACTCAATTCAAATTTCTCAGAATTAGGTGTCAAATTAGACTCAATTCAATTCATAATTTCAAAAATCGGAGTCAATTAAACTCAATTCAAATTTCTTGGAATCTGGAGTCAATATTAGAATCAAATCAATTCAAAATTTTTAAAAATCGGAGTCAATCAGACTCAATTTAGCTTAATTTCCAAAACTGGGAGTCAGTTAGACTCAAATTGGCTCAATCAAAATTTTAATTTTCTAATATTGAGAGCCACTCTAAAAGAATTTTATTCCTAAAGTGTGATTCATTTAAACTCAAAGAATTCAAATTTTTAGAATTTAGGCGTCAACAACAGACTCAAAGAATTTCTTATTTCCAAAAATCGAGAGTCAATTGGACTCAAACGAATTTCAATTTTTCAAAAGTTCTAGAGTCAATTAAACTCAAAAAAAAAAAAATTTCAAGAATCGGTAGCCAATTTGACTCAGATGAATTCCAACTTCAGAATCTGGAGTCAATTTAACTTATGAGAAGGGCTTTAAAACCTAATTTTCAAATGCTGGGGGTTTATTCGAAACGAGGAAAAACTTTAAGTGGTATCTAAGCAAAGTTCGGTGGTCCCCAATACGAATATGAAAACTTTTGGGGGGGAGGCCAACTCTCCAATGCAGCGGCACTTTGTGATCACGCGGCAACACTCAATGAGTACCGGTACGGCAGTCAGTGATTGCTGCGCAGCTTTAGTGAGTGCCGCTACCTTTTCATCGTATGTCGGTTTGAAGGGCAGTTTGTTTAAAACAAACTTTTTTTTTCTTTTCTCATTATCTTCCTCCCCTCATACGATTTTACTCTTCAAGATTTTTCCTTTCTTTGATCTTCAACTCACAAATCCTTCAAATAAAGGTACATTTACGATTTTATAGCAACAAGTTCCCTTCTTTAACTTGATTCATGATCAAAATCAAATTTCTTTGCAATTTTTTGCATTGTGTTTCTTCAAGTTCCTTTCATTGATTTTCTTTTGCATTTTCTTGTAGATTTGCGTAAATGGCCAATGGTTCGGGTTCTTATGGGCCTTCTCAGAAGAAATATAAACCTACTCCTGGCCACAGCTCATCATTCCTTCTTGCCGATCCCAGATCACATCTTTCGGCACTGGCATTTCTCAAAGAGGTATAACCCCAAACTCTCTTGCTCCTTATAGATGCAAATGCAATGTATGATGCCTAATGTATGCATGAATATGACTTTGATCTTGTGCATTTTGCATTCTTTTGATATCCCCAAGCTATTGTTACTGCGAATCATCCTGCCACTTTAGGTTGATTTTGAGTGAATTTTTTTAGATTCTAGGACCATATGCGAGATCAAAGATTATGTTTTTGCTTGTTCTTGTTCTTGTTGTCCGGATTTTACTGATTTTGCACCGAGACCATCTCAAAATTTTCATTATTTCACTTGTTTTTCAAAATGGGGTTGCATTGACCCGGACAAGTTCTTGAATTTTACTCAAACGGGTCAATTCGTATTACATGCAATCACACGGACTCTAATGTTCATACCATCACACAAACAGAGTAACTCGGACTTAAAAGTTCATTTCTACAACATGGAGTCACTCAGACTCAGAAACTCATATCTTTCAATCATGGAGTCACTTGGCCTCAGATATTCTTTTCTTACAAACAAGGAGTCATTTGAACTCAGAAATTAATTTTTTATAACCATGGAGTCACTCGGATTCAAAATTCATACTTACAGCCATGGAGTCATTCGGACTCCGAATTCATTTTTTTTTTCATGGAGTTAAAAATTCATTTTTTACAAAACGGGGAGTCATTTGGACTCAAAAATTAATTTGTTACAAAACATGGAGTCATTTAGACTCGAAAAAAGGGAGTCATTCAGACTCGACAAATTCATTTTTCATTTTTTTAATACAAAAAAGGGAGTCATTCAGACTCGAAAATTCAGTTTTTACAAAACATGGAGTCACTCGGACTCAAAAATTCATTTTTTTTTTACTAAACATGGAGTCACTTGAACTCAAAAATTCATTTTTTTACAAAATGTTGAGTCACTCGGACTCAAAAATTCATTTGTTACAAAACATGGAGTCACTTGGACCCAAAAAAAATTCATTTTTGAGAAAACACGGAGTCATTCGGATCCAAAATTCATACTTACAACCATGGAGTCATTCAGACTGAAAATCCATTTTATACAAAACACGGAGTCATTTGGACTCAAAATTTATACTTACAAAATATGGAGTCTTTCGGACTCTAAAATCTATTTTTTGCAAAATATGGAGTCATTCGGACTTGAAATTTATTTATTTTTTACAAAACATGGACTCACTCGGACTCAAAAAATTCATTTTTTTTTACAAACATGGAGTCACTCAGACTCATGAACATATCCTATTTACTTCTAGATTTCATTATTATTTTTATTTTCATCACTCATCTTTTATTTCCTTTCTTTCCACCTAGCCTGCTTATTTGTTTATTTTTCATTTTATTCATCTTCTCTCTCTCTCTCTCTCTCTCTCTCTCTCTCTCTCTCTTTTCAGGTGCCCGAGGACGCATTTAAGGGCCACAAGAGCTTGGCTCATGGGCATAGATGGTACAAGAAGCTTTCCTGATACTGTCAAAGAAGGAATTAACGATGTGGGCTTCGGGCTTTCGTGTAATTCTTAGAGAAAAGTTCCAATGACATGGCTCAAATCCAAGCCCTAGCAAGGCGATGGTGGGACACTGCAAATTCCTTCCACCTTCCATTTGGGGAGATGATGATGACCCCGTTGGAATTTGCGATGATCACTGGCATCCCTTTTGGTGGCCTCCCCGTGGCTCGATTTGACGACCTCGGGGGCCGTCACGAACAGATCATCTGTCACACTCCAGCGAAACAAAATAAGGAAAAAAATTTCATTTTCGTTTTGGACCCATAGGTCATGACAGTTGATGGATCGCTTGTCCTGTACTTAGCTTAACATGTACTAGAAAAACAGAGTATATAAAGCAATCAGGGAAGATTACATTAAAACATAGTACAACTTCAAATACTATTACATTGTCCTTAAATAAAATATCCTTAAGGCACAAACGTCTTATTCAAGTTTAAAAACATTATCCAAATCCTTATTACAACTTTATAAAATTATAAAAGTAACGTTGCAGGCTCCCCTAGCTGGCATAATCATGTTGTCCTGCATAATCATTTCCTGAACATTTTGGATGTCCAGGACAAAATAAAGTCATCAGCTAATGAAAGCCGAGTGAGAATAACGAACACACAAACAATGTATATAAAAGTACATTAACAGTTGTTATTAATGTTCAGTATCTTAGAGTACGGTTAATCCTTTTTTTTTTTTTTTCAATCATCGCATAATAACAATTAGTAACCGTTTGGGTAATAAATATTTAAGACCGTGCATGAACAATGAAACCATCTCATCTCACTAACTCTTTTACCTCAATCAAAATCTCTTGACTCATTCGGTTCACCTAGAACCATCTGGCACGTTGCTGTTAGTTTAGAAGGTCTATCAATATATCTGCCGTATTTAAGTTGGCCTGGACATACCTAGACGTTCAAGGTCAATAACCTTTTGAACACCCTTATTAGTCTACCGTATCCGTGTCGGCCTGGACTAAGTCTGGAATATCCAATGAGTCGGTCTACCATATCCGAGTCGGCCTGGACACGATTAGATTGACCTACCGTATCTGAATCGACCTGGGCTCAATCCTCTTAATTAATCTACCGTATCTAAATCGGCCTGGAATAACTAAGGCTATCACAACTCGAGACACCCTTTTCTTTACTTATTCATCACAAGACATATATGTCGACCCAAACGACACCTTTCCAACATGCCATCTTGACTATGCACATGTATGACTTATTCTATTTACTATTTTCTTTAACATGACAGTGGTTGTTTTAAACTAGTAATTATCATCAAATAAACCAATTTAACCTAATTTGATTTTAGGAAACTGACGGCGTAAATTTCAGAGTTATAGAATTTTTATCACAAATTTTAGAGTATATAAAAAAAATAACATATAAATATAGTCACAAGACCCTTCTTAATGACATAAATACATAAAAGTATAGGGTACATGCTTTGACATTATTTTTAATAAAGACAATACATCAAAATATAATTCCTTTATTTTCCCAGACTTTAGAAGTATCATAGGCATTTGAAATAATTAAAAATCTTAATTTAATAACCACTAATTAATTTATTAAAACTACCAAGTTCTTGTTTTATAATTTGAAAAATTACAAAACTATATAAAATGACTTCCAACATCTTAACAATAATAGTATAGAATTTAATAGGGTCATAAGTGATTTTAATACTTATTTTATACATAGTAAATAATTTATCATTTATTTAACATAAAATAAATAGTAAATATAATTTAGCATTATTAAGAAATTTTTGTGAAATTTTTTAATATCATTTTTGAAATAAAATATTCTATAATAATTTAAAATATAATTTAGGAATTATTACAAATAAAACAAGTATTTATAAATTTTATTTCTCATATGGACTTGTAGTAAACCAAGCCCAATATCCAAACCCATGTGGCCTATTGAGAGCCTTGTTGGGCTGGGCACATTGAGCACATAAGTCAATACATGTAAAAACATAAAAAACATAACTAATATGTAGAGTACAATAATTGAACCATTAACCTCTAAGTTGGAAAAACAATCCAATAACCATTCTGCCAACTTGTATTTTACTCATAGATCACCAAATTTAAATACTTAACTAAATCAATCCATGTACGAAAAAAAGAGATATGACTAATATGTAGATTATAAGAGTTGAACCCTTATCCTCTAAGTTGGAAAAACAAATCCAATAACCATTCTACCAACTTGTGTTTTACTTATAGTTCACCAGAATTAAATACTTAACTACTACGGAAGTTAGCCTAATTAAACAATACATCGTCTTCTCCAAAAAAAAAATCTCTGCAACTCTGGTTAAGGGCCTGTTTGGCTGCGTCCTAATTTTAAGACTTCTTAAAGTCACTATATCTTTCTCGTTACCTATCGGATTGCGACGAGTCCTATATGAAAGTTGCTCGGTTTTTCGCAAGGATTCCAAAAATCTACATTATATATCCTGAATTTTAATTTAAATTTCCAGATTTCTATATCCATGGCAAAAACAAAATTCCACTTTTGGGGGTCAAGAACTCAACCAATTAACAAACTGTTTATAGGGGAACTTAATGGGACCATATACTTTCTTGTCCAATTTACAAAATTTGTTTCCATTAACATTTTCGGTACCGCTAATTTTGGACCTCCATGGCTATATATACATATATAGGCATCTATACATTCTTTCGCTACCCCCGGCTTATGTGTAATGACAAATACTACATTATGAGTGGGTTCGAGAGACTCACCGGTCTTTAGATAAGGCGGCATGACTTGCCGAAGAAAGACGGAAATTTCGAAACCGTAATAAAACTTTAGCTATGGAAGCTTTGGCTATGGCCTTAGAAGCTAATGTGACAATACTCCTTTGTTGTGATATACTTATATTTCCAACAGATTATAGGTGTGTGTGTGGACTGATTGCTTCTGAGAGATAGAGCAATGGAGCTCGAAAGCTTATGTGGGTGTGTATGTATATGCCGAGGGGGAGAGAGATATGGAGCTACTGTGAGAGTTATTTCTCCAAATTGAAATGTACTGAAATGAGAATGCTATGCCTTGTAGTTGTTTATGAATTTCAAGTGTGAACATATAGGCAAAGGTTTGGCTTAGCAACTTGCAAGATCAATTATGTAGAAGTGATGATGAGAAGAATATTTCACAGCTGGTTGATTGATGCAGTCACTTCGTAAATTATACAGTTAGTCCAGTTAGGTTGGTCCAAGCAGTCTAGGAAAATACCCCATATAATTATTAGGGACCAAAAATGTAATCAACGTGATTATTATTTTATTAATAGTTTTAATTCCAAATTATAGGGTAACTTAGGGGCCCAGTCTTAAGCATAATCATACAATTAAAAATTACCAACGGTCACAAATATGAGAATCTTGATTTAACAATTAATAATATTACTACAAATTATTATTCATGAAAATATCATTATTGAAATAATACACTGTAGTATAATAAAATGGCATTTAATTAACAACTAATAACACGAGTATTATTTATTAATTAAAAATAATATCACAACTAAAATTAATACAAATAGTAATAAAAGATAAAGATTGACATTTTATTTATTATTAGGGAAGCGAAAATACAGGTTGCTACATCATTCCCTCCTTAATAGAGATTTCGGCCCGAAATCTTAGCTGACTAGTCTTGAAACAACATCGGGTACTTAGTTCTCATTTCTGACTCCAATTCCCAAGATACTTCATTCTCATCATGATACTTCCACTGAACCTTCACTAGAGGAATATCTTTGTTCCGCAGCTTCTTCATACTGTGATCCAAAACATGTACAGGTCTTTCTCTGTAGGTGACATTCCTGTGGATCTCAATGTCCTTGAAATCAATAGCGTGTGAAGGATCTCCCTTATATTCCCTCAACATACTGATATAGAAGACATTGTGTACCCCAGACATCTTTGGTGGCAACGCGAGTCGATAGGCTACTTTTCCAACGCGTTCCAGTATCTCAAATGGTCCAATGAAACGAGGTGACAACTTACCTCTCTTCTGACCAAATCGAACTACTTCACGAATTAGTAAAACTTTCAAAAGTACGTGATCTCCAACAGTGAACTCTTTATCCTTTCTATGCTTATTGGCATAGCTTTTCTGTCTACTCTGTGCGGTACGCATCATCTCTTTCACAACTGCTATCTTCTCGTTGGTTTCCCTAACCAAGTCTGGCCCTAACAGTTCTTTATCTCCAATCTCTACCCAACAAAGTGGGGATCGACACGGTCGTCCATACAATGCTTCGAATGGAGCCATTCCTACACTTGAATGGAACTGTTGTTATAAGCAAATTCGATCAATGGAAGGTGTGTTTCCCATGAACTTTCAAAGTCTATAACACATGCCCTGAGCATATCCTCCATAACCTGATTGGTGCGTTCGGTCTGTCCGTCGTTCTGTGGATGAAAAGTAGTACTTAAACTTAATGAGGTTCCAAAAGCTTCTTGAAGACTTTTCCAGAATCCTAAAGTAAAGCGTGAATTGCGTCTGATACGATAGACATCGGTACTCCATGCAGTCGTACAACTTGTTGAAGATACATTCTACTCATCTTCTCCACTAGATAAGTCATGCTATAAGCGATGAAATGAGCGGACTTAGTCAAACGATCCACAATCACCCAAATAGCATCATGGTGTTGTTGCATTCGGGGCAATCCAACTACAAAATCCATCGCGATGTGTTCCCACTTCCAACCTGGAACAGGTAGGGGTTGCAAAAGTCCTATGGGTCTTTGATGTTCGGCTTTCACTTGTTGACAAGTCAAACACTTAGACACAAACTCGACTACATCCCTTTTCATTTCTTCCCACCAGATATTTTTTCTTCAGATCCTTATACATTTTAGTTCCTCCTGGATGAACTGTCAATCTTGATCTGTGAGCTTCTTCAAGAATATCCTTCCTTAGACCATCCGTGTTGGTCAGACATAATCTACCCTTGCACCGGAGTGCTCCATTATTCCCAATTTTCCATTCCTCTAGGTCCTTTGCCGACATTTTTTGAAACCATAGTTGAAGATCGGCGTCTTTCTGTTGTGCTTCTAAAATACGGTTTATAAGTGTCGGTTGCACTACAAGACATCCAAAGTGTTGCCCTTCACCCTCTGTAGAAACCTGAACATCAAATTCAGATATAGTTTCCAAGGCTTTCTATTCTCTAACCATTAGAGATGCAACTATATCTCGAGGGTGGTATTCTAATGTAAAGTCATAGTCCTTAATCAATTCCATCCATCGGCGTTGCCTCATATTCAATTCTTTCTGAGTAAACATATACTTCAGACTCTTGTGATCAGAGAACAAATCAAACTTCTCTCCATTTAGATAGTGCCTCTAGATCTTGAGAGCAAATACTACTGCTGCCAATTCTAGATTGTGAGTTGGGTAATTCAATTCATTTGGCTTCAACTGCCTTGAACCATAAGTAATAACCTTGCCATTTTGCATGAGTACACATCCCAATCCTTGATACGATGCATCACTAAAAATAGAGAACTTCTCGCCATCTCTTGGTATTGCTAATACTGGTACTGTGGTGAGTCTTGCTTTCAATTCCTGAAAGGCCTGCTCACGCTTATCATTCCATTCGAACTTCACATCCTTCTTAGTCAACCCAGTCATAGGAGCTGCTATCTTCGAAAATCCTTCTACGAATCTTCGAGAGTAACCCGCGAGTCCAAGAAAACTCCTGACTTCTGTAGGATTGGTTGGCCGAGCCCAATTTGAAACAGCATCAGTCTTTGATGAATCTACGGTGATTCCTTGTTGTGAGACCACATACCCTAGAAATTTTACCTCTTGTAGCCAAAACTCACACTTATTGAACTTCGCATATAAGTGATGACTCTGAAGTGTCTGCATTATGATTCGCAAGTGTTGCTCATGGTCCTCGGTCTTTGAATAGATCAAGATGTCATCAATGAAGACTAAGATGAATTGATCCAAGGCCTGAACACTCTGTCCATCAGATCCATGAACACTGTCGGGGCATTAGTTAATCCAAATGACATTACCAAAAACTCATAGTGACCGTACCTTATTCTAGAAGCTTTCTTTGGTACATCCTCGGGTCGTACGAGTAACTGATGGTATCCTGATTGTAGATCTATCTTGGAAAAGATCGTAGCACCTTGCAATTGATCAAAGAGATCATCTATTCGGGGTAGAGGATACTTGTTCTTGATGGTGACTTTGTTCAATTCCCTGTAGTCAATGCATAATCGAAGTGATTCGTCCTTCTTCTTTACGAATAACACTGGTGCTCCCCAGGGTGATGTACTTGGACGTATAAATCCCAGATCTTCAAGTTCTTGAACTTGTTTCTTTAGTTCCAGCATTTCTGTAGGAGCCATTCTATAAGGTGCCTTGGATATTGGGATAGTGCCAGGCAATAGATCAATGCAGAAATCAATCTCTCTCTTAGGTGGTAACCCAGAGATATCCTGAAAAATATCCTCAAAGTCTATAACTATGGGTATCAATGAGATAACCACTTCCGTACTGACAGCCTTGATGTTAGCTAGACAGTTTGTGAGAAACGTATCACTCATAGGGTTACACTGGAATTCAAAAGGTTGACCTCCAAGTACCGAAAAAGAAATACTCTTCTTAACACAGTCCAACTTAGCATGATATTTAGTGAACCAGTCAATTCCTAATATCACATCAAATTCTTTCATTGTTAGGACAACCAAATTTGCTGGAAGATTCTGATTCTCTAGGCGTACAGGGCAATTCTTGCATACGTATTTTAGTGCGACAGTAGCCTCTAACAACGAGACGGCATTCAATGTTACGTCTAACCTCTGAGGTAATATATGTACATTTGGAAGAATTTTGGCAGCAATAAAAGAGTGTGTGGCACCCGTGTCAAATAAGACTTTCACACGATGATTATAAAGTGTTAGAGTACCTTCCATGACTTGCTGCTCTGGCAGTTCTTCATATCCAGATTCATCATAGCCACCTTCTTCATATCCTGCGACATCGGGAACGATTGCATTCAGCTGGGCCTGTCCTTGTTGACCATAGCTTCCTCCTTTGGGGGCATGATAATACTTGCTGACGTGACCAGTCTTGCCACAATTATAGCATACTGTATTCTGACGATCATTGCGCCTTGGTGCTTTGTAGTCCTGAGATAGGTGACCAGGGATACCATAATTAAAATAATTACTAGTACCTCCTGCCATGCCTGGTCGTGGCTGAGTCTGATATAGAACTGGTCGAGGTTTTCAGTTTCCATCAAAAGTCTTCTTCCCCTGATTGCGATACGGCTATCTGTTCCTAAAATTACTCTTCTGGGGTGGGCGAAAGTCAAATTGCTTGCGGTTCGATCGCATGTCTTCTTCCAGCTCGGTGGCCAGTCCCACAAGAGATTCAAATGTCTGGTCCAAGTGCCCAATAGTCATACGATGAATAGGCGGTGCCAACCCTTGATTATACTTTCGGATTCTCTACTCCTCTGTATCCACCATGTGTGGAGCAAATTGGGATAGCCTCTCAAACTGAGTGGTGTACTCTTGCATAGACTTGTTCCCTTGGACTAGGTCCATGAATTCTCTTTCGCGCTTGTGCCTCCCAGTTGCCGGGAAATACTTCTCCAAGAATTTATTCCTGAAAGTAGTCTATGTCATGGCTTTGAGAGCTTCCCACCAATCTGCAGCTGTAGACACCCCAATTTTGACCAAACGTCAAATCTAGGGATTGGTTACCTCTCAAAGACCGATGATGATGATGACGATGACCGTGACGTTCGAAGATTTTCCAAAAAATTCAAAATCTTCAAGATGTTCTTCAAGATTAAAATTGTAAAATTAAAAAAAATAAAAAGAGAGAGGATTTGGGTATTCGGGAGAGACCCGAACATTGAAGAACACATGAAGAAATCAGTCAGAGAATTTGCTCAATATACATATAAAAAGTTTTTTTTAAAAGAAGTATAAAATAAAAATGATAAAAAAAAGGAGGAGTTTTAAATAAAGAAAAATTGTCTCTTGAAAAAAAATAATAATGAATAATAAGAAAAGCATAGTATATTGAAGAATATACCATGCACATGGGTGCATACCACCCACATGGGTGCATTTTAGCACAAATATATATAATTATATAAAGATAAATCACAAAATTAAGTTTTGATTAATATTCCTTTCGAAAATTTAAAAAGGAGCAAATTCAGTTAACCCCGGCACCCGGAAAACCCAGCGGCACTCAGTGAGTGCCGCGCCGGCACTCACGGGTTGCCGCCCGGCATTCCGTGAGTGCCGCCCGGCACTCAGTGAAAGCCGCCGGCACCCGTCGAGTGCCGCTGGCTGTAACAGACTGCTTTTCTCACATGTTCTGGAAGAAAACTTTACACATGGGTCTCCACCCGAATTTACCCATTTATCCTTGAAATAATGAGGTCTATATAAAGAGACCTTCATCTTCATTTGGAGGGGGGGCTTTTGAATCATTTTATATATATACAAGATATATACTTGAGTTTTGGGAGAGAGAAGAATTATATAGAAAATTGAGAAGAAGAGAAGAATTTTATGAAGAATTGGAAGAACTTTGAGGAGAATTTGAAGATCTTAGAAGAGCTTCATAAGAAATTGAAGAATTCTTTGAGGTCGTAGAGGTAACCTCTTAATCCTTGGTAGAGTTAGGCTAATTCAATCACAAGTTCTTGGATCTAATAACTTTTTCACATTTTCAAAACCTCTCCTCTTATCCCATTTCATCACACACCACTTAGAACTTGTGATTGAATCTCATAACACTTCATTAATTTGGATCCAATTGATGCCTTGGGTTTGAGATAAGTTTAATTTTGAAGAATTTTTGTTCCTAATTTCCTAAATAAACTTTGATTTCTTATTCCTAATTTTTTCATAAGATTCATGAGATTTTACATATCTTAATGAGTCTCTTTGAGTTTGATTCCTTAGTTTCCTATGATCTTATGATCCATATGGAGATTAAAATGAATCATGGCCATAATCTACACATAGTTGGTGAGATACTAATATCAACTCATGACTAAGATCTCTTTACTATGAATCTTATGGAATTCATACTATATTCCATGGAGATTAGAGTAGATTTGTTTTTTTTTAGTCTCCAATGACCATCAAATGGTAGGAGAAGTAATTTAGTTTAAGTCCACCTTTATGGCTTAGACTAATCTCTTCCTTGGGTTTTGAGAAGTTCTCTATACTTCATCCAAAACCTACATGTATGTGTGTCTTTAGCCTCCAATGACCACCAAGTGGTAGGAGTAATGTTTTGAACTCAAGTTTTGGTCCATGAGTTTGAGTTCATTGTTTTGGATTTTGTGAAGTTCATTTCATACTTCATAAAAAATCCATAATTCTAAAGATGTCCTTAGTCTTCAATGATCATTAAATAGTAGAAGAGGTGATTTGGTTTAAGCCCAACATTATGATTTAATAGTTGAAGTCAACCAACAAAGTTGAACTAGCAAAACGAAAACAGTGAGTTCACAAACTATTTTCGATCAAAGATTTTTAGTTCGAAATTAGACCGTTGGAATTGAATAAAACCAACGGAAAAGTGTCAATAACACAATATTCTACCACTGTAATTTTTGTTTTAAGGAAATTTCATGTTTACAATGGTTTGGTCATGAGTTTTGGAAAGTGATAATAATCTGCCCAGAGTTTCAGCACTACGACATTCTTTTGAAACTAATAAATCAGAATTTTAACGGAGTTTCCGGTGTCTCTAATAATTTTTTCTAGGTACCTTAATGTGTTAGGAAGATCCCCTAAAAATATCTAAGTATTTCTCATTCATTTACTATTTTTAAAAAATCGTGCAAGAATTCTGGACAGAGAGTTGCAGATTCCTGAGTGATGTCTAGTGTTTTCCGTATTCCCAGAGATCTAACCGTTCACACCTTGATTTTCTTTTTGGGTTATAAACTAGACTCACAGAGGCATATCATATCCAAAAATCATTAAGATCCAACAGTTGTAGCTATGGTTTTTCTAGCTTTGAAAGTTTGGTCTGCTCTTTGTAATTCTTAAAAACTGCTACTGTTTTTGTCTAATCTTATTTATTTCAACTTAGATGGTCTCCTAATGTCTTCGGACCCAAATCATGTTTTGAATAATGATAATTTAGATTAAACCCAGAGGCTTAGGGATCCAAATTAGTGAATAAATTCATATCTCATTCTTGTTCATATTCATGCATTCATTCATACATGTTAATATTCATAAGTAGGACTTATCTCTTGTCTAAGTTGTATCTAATTGAACATGACTTAGGATTAATTATTTTTGATATTATACCTTGTCTAAGGCATGTGTAATAACCTTTGTTTTGTAGCGCATTTGAGGTACAATTTCTCAACTCTTCTCTAGTTTAATTCTATTATTTGATTTATATTGATTTTCGACTCCATGTGCGACACCTTAGCCTAGGTTTTGCCTTATGTGTATATATGTTTTAGAGACATTTTCTTAGATTTATTTTGTTCTTGCATGCATTGCACGTTTAATATTCACGGCCGGATCCAGGGTATGTTTTCTAGTTCTCTATTGCATATCATGCTACTTGCTACTTGAATTACGTGGCTTATGAATGGTATTTTGTCGTTAGCAATTTTACACCATTTCCAATATGCTTGTGTAATGTCTATGTACATATGTATTAATTGAGGGCATGGTTATATTATTAATTTGATTAAAAAGGATGTTGAGTAGAGGCCTATCGCGAGATAGGATGAAAGGGAGTGTTTTAGTCCGTCGGGCTCCTTCCCCTTTCATTCCATAATCCCCGGACCCGGCTTATCTTTGGTTTCGCAAAAGATCAGTTTTCTTTTAAAATTGTTTCTTAATTTTACTTTTAAAAATTAAGTGGCGACTCTTTAAAGAAATTTTTTTTGGAAAAGAATTTAGAAGAAAAGCTATGGGTAAGAAAGAAACCTGTGATATCCACAATCTGGCAACTCCACTGGGGATCGAACCCAGAATCTCTGGTTTCGCAGACCAGAATTTCTGATTTTGGGTTCACTCGAGGATTAGACTTGAAAGCATCCTTTTAATCGAGTAAATTAATTTTTGTATGCATGTTGCATTGCACTTGCATGTCTCGCCAGTTGATTGCACAGAACTATGACCTTAGAGGCTCGGGGCAACCTGGTCGGTCAAGCCATCATGGGGCCGTGTGATCACCCTTAATCTCGTACCATGTTTTGGTATATGAAGCATCCTATCGGGTGTGTGTCAAGGGTCCCTTATTTGACCAAAACCCGGCCTTTGCATATTAGTTTCCATAGAACCTTTCAAAATTAGGAATTCAATTCTTGATTAGGGTTATGTGCTAGGGAGTTTTGTATGCCCGAAAGGGATTACTTGAGATGATGACGATGCTTACTTGATAAGAGATGTGTAACCTCTTAATCACTTTTGAGCAATTCCTCTTCATGTCCTATGACATTTGAGAATAAGCCGAATCTTGATTATAAGATTACATCTCTTGTATCATGTTTAGCTAAAGCATCATTGACCTTGTATGTATCTGAATTCATGAAAAGTGCGATGATTATCTAATCGTATGATACTCCTACCCAAGAATCCAAAGTTCATTGTTTATGAAATTTTTTTTATTGATCACTATCTTTAAATCCAAAAAATATGTTTTGAAAATAATCCTTTCAAAGAAAAAGGTCCAAGGTTCATTTCCTTTAATCAAATAAAACCCAATCATCTCTTATTAAGAAAAACTTTCATGTCCCCACTTTCAAAGAGGAAATCCAAAAATCTTGGGAATCATTTTGATAAATGCTTTTCAAATGAATTTCAAACCAAAGTTTCAAACCAACAAATTTGTTAAAGAATGTTTTACATCCCCATTTTCAAGGAACTCTCAAGAAAGCTTTCACATAAGAAATACTTTCCAAATAAATTTCAAAGTTTTAATACTTAAAAGGGGTAATGAGGATCACAATGAAAGGAGAAATCGGCATACTTGACGTGGATGAGGATTTTATGTGCTTATGTGTTTATATGCTAGGGCCAGAATCTTCTTTTTGGCATATAGAAATAGGCACACACACACACACACACACATGCATTGCATTCGTATGACATATGAACCATCCATGAACATTGCACTAAGCATTTTTCAAAAATGAATAAAGTTGTTTAAGAATTGATTAAAAATAAAAATGGTTGTAGGCAAGATAGCATTGAACGCCGGAACAGTTTGGATCAGGGATTCGAGTGCAAGGTTAGTACGAAGAGAGCCAGAGACAGAAGGAGAAATGGACCAGGATCAGCATGCTGCAGAGATAGCACAGTTGAAAGAGAGAATGGACCAAATGATGGCCATGATGGAAGCACTGACCCGCCAAATGCCAGTAAATGATCCACCGATAGCCGACCCACCTCCATTTCAGGAAGATGAATGGTTTGAAGATCCAGAAGCACCTAGACATGATGCACCGAGGGCAGAAAGGGAAAAGATGGAGAAAGCTGAGAAAGAACGTATCGAGATGAAGGAGAAGGTGGAAAAGCTAGAGAAAGTTGTCCGCAAATCCAACGGGGTTGACAGCTATCTGCTAGAGCTAGAAGGATTATTTGAGGGGACTAAGGAAAAACTGCCAGTTGGTTTCAAAATGCCAGAGATTGATAAGTTTGATGGTTCCGGTAACCCTAGAAACCACGTGAGGATGTGCATCGGGGCTTCCCAGCCAAGTGGTCTAAATCCTGCCGTGATGGCCATGCTATTTCAACAAACTTTGACTCGAGCAGCTTTATCCTGGTATTTCATATTAGAGCCAAGCAAGAGTCGCATATGGGAAGAAGTGGTGAAGCCTTTTGTCACCCAGTATGAATACAATCAAGAGCTTGATATAACTGTGAGAGATCTAGAAACGACTACGCAAGAGAATAGAGAGTCATTTGCTAAATTCTTGACGCGATGGAGGGGGAAGGCTGCAAAAATGACCCAACGGCCATCAGAGAAGGAACAGATCCGGATTGTAATAAAAAATCTCCAGAGCATCTATCAGGAGAAACTCATGTTCCGGTGCATTCATACCTTTGCAGAATTATTTGAAATTGGAACCAGGATCGAGGACGCAATCAAGGATGGAAGGATTAAGGAGGAACCTCAGAGGAACCTCTCTAGAAGACCATTTTATGGGGTGAACACAGGAAACCAGGTAGCAACTGATGTCAATGTTTTGAGCAAGGAGGGTGCGCCAAGACCAAGGTTGGGGGGACAACCATGTCAGTTCACTGATTTAGGGATCTCATTGACCACCACTCTCAAGCGATTGATGGAAAAAGGATATCTAAAGCCGCTAGACCCAAGGCCAATGCCTAATCCCCTCCCACCAGGCTTCAAAGCAAATCTCTACTGCGAATTCCACCAAGCACATGGACATACAACTGACCGATGCATGAGGCTGAGACATGAAGTACAGAATCTGATTGATAACAAGACCATTTCTCCTCTACCTGCAGATCGACCGCATGTGACTTGGAACCCGCTCCCTAATCATCATGCTGTACCACCACCACGAAACATCAACCTCTTGAATGTTGAGAAGGAAGTCTTCGACCCATCCGTGTTGATCGTACTGGTAGGACAAGCTACCAAAGCTTATAAATTCCCAGAAGATCAGAGGACATGCCTTATAGTAGTCGAGGAAGAGGATTGGCTGATAGGAGAAGAAGAAGAACAAGCATTTGAGGAAGATATGGACAATGAAATCATCCAAATCAATTGGTAGGATCCAAACAATCCTACTGATAACTCCGTCTGGGAGGAGGAGGTTTACAGTGACACGGATGGTCTGTGGTCCGAAGGAAAAGAAGAAGGAAATGCTGAAGAAGTGGTCAACCATGCCAAGCTGTTAGATGGGAATGACTTGAAGAAAGGGAAAGGGAAGGATCTTGAAGAAGGAAGTCAGGCATTGCATACACACTTCATCAAGAAAGGAGAAGATTTCCCCTGCTCCGGCTCTCCAGAGCCATGGGTGGACTGCAAAGATAAGTACTTGGAGCAAAGGTCTGAGATCTCTTTCTTACATGAGTTCGTTGACTATGAAGATCCATACCTACAAGCGCTCACAGAACCTATGTCTGTCCAAGATTGGATTTATGCACTGGATGGCCTGGCCATGAGGAATCTCTTTAATGAAGAAAGCAGTAAGACCGAGGAGAGTGGTCCAAAGAAGATCATGGAAGTGAAGATTGGGAAAGACCAGATGGGAGAAATACTGAAGGAAGAGGTCAAGGGAAATAAAGCAAGGAAGGAGGAGCCCGAGAATGGATGAGAGATAGAATCAGGGAATTTGCCAAGAGGTCCTTGAGTCTAGTGATAGGATGACCCTACCTCGGAAGTCTGTAATGGCCAATATGAGCCAAGCCTTTTAATTTTCTGTTATCAATGAAAGTGACTGATTCTGCTTACTTGATTGTGCTTAATGATTTTAATAACTATGAAAAAAAGAAGAAGAAGCAAATGAACCTGCATGCAAAATCATTGAGGAAACCTTGGCATTTGACTTAGAAAATGAAGAAGATTCTCAAAGTGATTCTTTCCATATTTCACTCAATAAAGATAAAAGCATAAAATTGATCTCATTCCTAAAAGAATACAAGGATGCTTTGCATGGTCCTATGATAATGTGCCAGAATGAATTCAGAAATTATCCCACATCACCCCCTTTATACCAAACCTAAAAGGCGAGCTCATAGTCCAAAGCCATGAACTTGTTTATTAATGGTAGCTAGATATCTTAAATGAACTTCTTCTTCTAAAAACAAAAAAGAAGAAAGAAGGAAAAGAGCTCGCTAGGAGGAAAACCCGAAAGGGCGCCTAGGCAAAAGTTAGAGCAAAATAAGATGCGTGTTGATTTCAAAATCCGAATCCTAGCCAGTCAAAATCATGAAGAGAATAAGAGGTAGTGTAGACACCCAATTTTGACCACACTGATAGGATTTAGGGTGGACAACGTCTTGGAGGATTCGATGATGAAAAGTACCCCGTGGAAGGTACTGGATTCCACACAATCAGAAGATCGGACTTCGGAAAGTGACTTCAAGCTCAGAAAAGCCCTTTTCCATGGATAAATCCCGGTTTTGTCAAAATCATCTCTCAGAATTCATATTCTCTCAGGGTTATATGAACATTAAGTGTTCTAAACGCAGTATTCTAGGTATCCAGAGATTCAATTTTAAAGAAAAGTTCGAAATCGACGCACATTTGAAAGCAATTTTGGAAAAGACGTCATTTGATTTCAAAAAGACGACGAAAGTTCCGGAGGACTTCCGGACTTCAATTGGACTTCAATTCTCATTATAAAACCTCTGGAAATATTTTTATACTGAAATTCAACCTGACAGCTTTCCAACGGTACGTAAACGGACGATTTCGGACACCAAAAAGCATTTTTACAGAAATCTGGAAAAGCAGTGCGCATGAAATTTGAAACAGGGTTTGTGGGTGACCAGAGGAGCAAGAATAGTAAGTGGCGGTTTTGGGTATGGGGGTGGCGGGTCCCACCATAACCGCCACTTCCATTTGTGTCCTCCACGGAGCTTTTTGAGTTCCAGACCCTTCTAGAAGCTTCCCACTGCGAGGAAATTGCCTGGAAATTGCGTTTTGGCTCCGAAATGGCCATTTTAACCCTCTTTTAAGCTCTAAAAATCCTGTTTTAACCCTGAAACTTAAGAGCTAAGTCTTCAAAACTCTATATAAGATCTCATACATCTCATATGAGATCACATCTTAACACACTAGACACTTGGAAGAGATACACTTGAATATACTTGGAGATACAAGCACACATAGAAGCACATACAAGAGAGATAAGTATACTTTGAATATACTTTCAATTTAGGTGAATTCTAGAGAGAGAAAATTATGAATTGAATTTAGATTAACTTAGGATAATTAGACCACAATTTGAACATCAATTGCCTCCCTCAACTTCCATGGATGAGTGCTTGAAGAACACTTGAATAACACTTGAAGAAGAAGATCTTCAAATCAATTTTGGTCTTGTAATTGAGAATCCTCCAAGAGGTAAACACTATAGTTCATCTCTAATTCCTACTTTGTATATATAGATCTATAAGATTTGGATCTAACTTAGTTCTATTTCTACTTATTAGAACACTCATCTTCTTCCTCTCATGTTCTTCACACACTCACATAGTTAGATCCAAATCTCTTTGATTTTTATTAATAATTTACAATTAGAGATTGTTTTTCACTTTGATTTTCAATTTTGGTTTCATTCTTCAATTTTAGTTTAGATTCATGCATACATGATTATATATATATACATATATCTATTTTGAATTCCATGATGGTTTGGAAATATGATCTATGAGAAGGATGATTTCTATGTTCATACCTATCTCTTGATTATTCCTATTACCTAGAATTCCTATTGAATTTCATCTCCAACATGATATTTATAAGTCCCTTTGATCCTTGATCTAAAAGTTCTTCATAGAACTTGAGGGCTAAATTGATTGGGAATCATGATAATTAAGTTGATCTATGAGTTTGATCTCTCTAATAAGCTTCAACTATCACTAAAATGTTTTCCTCACACTTTAAAATGAACTAGATAAAAATTCAGCAAAGCAGATTGGTTTTGTCCATTAGATTTGGTCCATCAAAACCCATAGTTTGATGGATTTCAAATTTTCTGGGTAAACTTTGATGAATTAGCTTTCATCCGGTCCGTTTTGAGAGCTTTTAGGATTCATATACTATTTTTAGAAATTGTTGAGAAATCGGTTGACAGATTTGAACATCGTCTCTTTGTGCTTGAATTTCAGAAAATCTATAATAGTATTCGACGTTCCGCTTTTTGGGGATGATTCCTAACTCATATATCTATATGCCGATGTAAAATCGTGAGCATACGATCGAGTTAGGATCGTTTTCTAAGCGTTTAAAGTTGATACAACTATTCTAGAATTTTCTAAGTTTAATTACAAATATGATTATGTATACAAAATGGTCATACCTTGATCACTCAACAACAATTGATGAATAAAACTTGGTTTAGAAATCACCTAGGATAAATGGATGAGAGATCAAAAGCTTAAATCAACTTGGTTAACATGATTCATGAACTTCTATTATATTTCTTTTATGATTTGCATTCATTTGTCAAATGATACCAAATTTCCAGAATAACAGAGTCTGTTTAAAACACTTTTTCAGACATCTTATGATTACAGAATGTCCATGGGTTTATTTTTGTCATATACTACAATGAAATAGCTTTCTTTTGACACCAAATAGAGCTTCATATGATTTTTGTAGATTTAATTATGATTTTTACAAGAACAGTGGACAGTCCTGATCCACTGTTCCCAAAACATTTATTTCTCAAACAATAAAATTGATATTGAGGTCCCACTTTTTGGAGAAGATCCCTAAGACATGTATCTAACTTTCTGTAAAAGGGTTTTTACCCAGCTCATGTTTAAGACCACTTTTGATAGGATTCATTAGAGGTTGCTGAATCTGGAAATTTGATTGATGACATGTTTTCTTTGTTTATCATGCATATCATTTGTTTGCTTGTATTTTTGCAATGCTTGGGTATTCTTTGGTGTCTTAGTGCAGAGAATTAAGTGCCTCGGACCCGGACTTCGATTTGTGGTTTGCCTCGTCTACATGTGGCTTAGTGCCCATGTATCATGTACTATCTCTATCCTTTCTCTTAGAATTTTTCTAGGTTTACAACTTTGATTTCAACGACACATTTCCTTTAGGATAAGTCTCCGTTTATATGATTATTTGTTAGAGACATCTTATCTAGGATTGTTGCATGATTGCATTGCACGTTTCCATTCTTTTTGCTTTCGCGACTCCGCTTGAGTCAACCAATGTAAGTCTTCTCGTTCCCTTTGCATATCATGACATGTTTACTTTATTTGCATCGGTCCCGGGCGGGACTAGCCACTGTGAGTATACTTCTCCCTTGTATTGCATGAGCATCCGCTTTCTACTTGATTTAGTCTCTTGAAATGATTTTCATTAGATGTTTCTTTTTGCCATGTATATATCTATCTAGTATGTTTGAGGAAACAACATCTATTATGAATTAATAACAAGGATATTTGAATCAAGGCCTACCATTCGGTAGGGCGAGGAGGGGGTGCTTTAGTCCTGCTTGGGCTCCTTCCCCTCTCGTACCAAGACCCCCGAACCTTGTTTCTGGTAATGAAGGGCGAGTAACCTTATTCAATTTTGGGCGAGTCAAACTTGGGTTTCCTAATTCCCGATAAAAATTAGGTGGCGACTCTTTGTCTCTAGGATCGCGTGAGGAAGTCCTAGTTTTCCCTGAAGTGTGCTCCTTGGGATCCGTCCCGGGACACTATCGAGGGAGAGCGTCAGGATCTCCTCCTCCATTCGCAGCGGTCCACAATCTGGCGACTCTGCTGGGGACTTGAACATGAAACCGATGGTTTCTTGTTCTTCGAGGGTTTGACTTGAACCAATGAATATCCTTGTTATTAATTCAATAATCATGTTGTTTCTGCCTGCATTTGCACTTGCATTGTTCTTTCACCGCGACTACTTGAGATCATTGCCTTGAAGATAGAGGGCCCTCTTTCCTCTATTTGTCAAGAGTTTTGGTAGCATGTAGTCACCGTTAGCCTTGTACCGCGTGCGGTATATAGAGCCTATGTGTGAACGGCACGCCCTCGGGGAGGCGGTCAACCACACCGTTGAGCTTGCTAATGGACCCTTTATGAGACTAAAACCCGGCCTTTGCATATAGTTTCTATAGAACCCTTCAATTAGGATCTTGATTATCATCTTTGATTAGGACAATGTGATGAATTATTTGCGCTTGCCCGTAAGGGATTATGTGGATGATGAGGACGTGTATGCGAAGGCATCATCAAACCTTGTATGGTGGATTCCTCTAGGATAGTATGGTCTTTATCCGAACATCCAATCATTATTTGAGGACAATTTTGAAAATTTTTGAAATTATAAGCACTTCTTTGAAAAACCCCAAGTCTTTTGAAAATTCCAAGAATATCCCTTTTGAAAATTTGCTTTGAGATTCACTTTCACAAAATCTTTCCAAAATTCTCCTTAGATTTTAGAGAATTTCAAAATTCCTATTTCCAGAAATCATGATCACACTTTGATGATTCAATTTCAAAATCTTCCTCTCAGATCTTAGAATTTCAAAATTCCCACCTCAATTTTTAAGAATCATGATTTCTCACCACAAGCATTGATGGTTCAAAAATTCTTTTGAAAATTACAAATCTCCCCATCTCTTTCAAAGATTTTCATGAAAAATTTCAATTTTCAAACCTGAACCATCAAGAATTTCAAAACTCAAAATCCTTGGATAATGATTGGATTAGTAGGGTGATTAGCATACTCAAGGAATCTTATGTGCTTATGTGCTGATATGCTAGGTCTAAGCTAGATTAAGGTGCATTGCATTTAGATTAGATTGCATTTCATCTGCATTACATGCACTACACGAGCATTGCATATACGACTCACGAGTGCGACGCCTCTAATATACTTTTAAAAAAGAAAAGTTTTGTTTTCCTCAGAATTTTGAAAGCTTGAAAAGATTTCTTTGATTTTAAGAAAAATGTTTTTGAAAAAGGAAATGATTTTCCATTTATGATTTCCATCTTTGTAAATCCACCTTCTTATATCATTCTTTGAAAAATTCTTTTGCAATAAAGATACCTGATTATTTGAAAATCCCTAAATAAACCAGATAAGAAAAGATAGGACCGAAAAGTTGTACTCCTTTCTGGGTCAGAGCTCCGAACAGCCATTTGGTCAGATCAGGGTTAGAAGAAGGAACAGCCGAGTCGACTAGGGTTGAAGATATGACATACGAAGCGGATATGGAAGCCAGATTGGCCGCAATGCAAGCTGCCTTGGATCAGAGCAGGGAGCAGAATCGAGAACAACTTGCCACTATGATGAGAATGATTGAGCAGCTAACTAATCCACCACCACCACCTCCAGAGCATCATGAAGAAGAAGATTTTGGGGAGACAGTTCAACCAAAGGTTCAGCTAGATTAGGAAATTCAGGACAAGTTGGCCAAGATCGACAAACTAGAGAGTGTGATCAGAAAGAGCAAAGGGGTGGATGAGTATTTGTTCGATGTTGAAGGGTTGTGTGACGCTCCAAAAGCCAAACTCCCAGAGAAGTTTAAGATGCCGCATATTGAATTTTTCAATGGAACCGGAAATCCAAAGAGCTATCTGAGGCTTTATGTAGGAACTTTGCAGCCTATGGGCATTGAATCTGACCTCTTCGCTCTATTGTTTCCAAGAGTTTTGAGTGGAGCAGCACTTTCATGGTACTTGACGTTGGAACCAGCCATAACCAGAGATTGGGAGGCATTGGCCAAAGCTTTCGTGGCTCAATATTCATATAACCAGTTGTTTGATGTAACTGCAAGAGATCTAGAAACCACCCGACAAGAGTACAGGGAATCCTTCGCAGGTTTCCTTACTCGTTGGAGAGCTAAAGCTGCTCAAATGACTAGCAGGCCAGCGGAAAAAGATCAGGTCCGAATGATCATCAAGAATCTACAGCCCGAATACTTGGAAAGGCTAGAATTTCAGTCCATTGTGAGTTTCGAACAGCTGTTTGATGTGGGAACTTTGATAGAAGATGCCATTAGAGATGGAAAGATCAAGAAAGAAAGCACGAGCAATCGATACAGAAAGACAGAAAGGCCAGTCTATCATCAGTCTGCTGACGTCAACACACTATCTCCTCAGCCTTTTCAGAAAGAGCGTCGAAGTATGGCTAATGCAAGAGGAAGTCAAAATCAGAAACAGTCGAGAGAGAAAAGAGAATTTTCCGACTTGGGGATGCCACTAAGCACCGCACTTGAAAGAATGATAGAAAAAGGGTACTTGCAGAAATTGGAACCTAAACCAGAGCCAAATCCACTTCCACCGGGTTTCAAAACAGAGTTCTTTTGTGACTTTCATCAAGGCCGTGGACATAGCACAGATAGATGCTGGAGACTTCGCAATGAAATTGAAGACTTGATTGAAAAAGGGGTCATCTCCCCTCCTCCCTCTCAGCCAAATGTTCAGAAGAATCCTCTCCCTAATCATAAGGGGAACATGCCAAATGTTAACTTTGTAGAAGAAGGATCTCAGATTTATAACCCAAAGATCTACATCACATCCTCGAATCAACCAGCTATGGATGTTCAACTTCCGGAAGACGCTGCAATTTGCATCTTGAGGAATATGGAAGAGGAAGAATGGGTTGAAGAAGCACTGGCTTTTGAAGAAGAAATAGCCAACGGAAATCTTACAATTGAATGGTGGGATCCCAATGCCATCACCGACGACTCGATCTGGTATGAGGAAGAAAAGCCCATAGAAGCAGTCACCGAGAAACAAAGCACTGAGCCGATAGAAGAATTGCTAAAGCCTGTCGAGAACCTTGAAATCAAAGATGACGATCTTATTGCAATGATGGAAGAAGAAGAAGATTGGTGGTATGATGATGAGGATGATTCCGTTAATAATACCATAATCCCCGATGATTCTGTTTGGAAAATCACTGTTGGCACCGAAAAGTTAGCCAAAGAACTTGAGTCTATCTGGATCACCAATGAAGCAAACCACTTGACCCGTTCCGGACGTCATTTCAAGCCTCATGAGTTAGAAAATCGTGGAAAAGAAACATGGAATGAGAAAGAAGTCGTCAAAGCAAAAGAGGCTGGTAAAGGAGCCGTGAGCGAAGAAGAAGATGAAATCCTAAAGCAATTGAAGAAAACACAAGCTTGGATCTCAGTATGGGGATTACTTATGACCTCTCACAAACACAGGCAGGCCATGCTCGATACTCTCAATCGTTTGGATGTTTCTGTCAATACTACTCCCGAAGATCTAGTAAACATGATCTCTTCAAAGCCTTGTAAGCCTGTAATCACATTCACAGATGAAGATTTACCGCCGGAAGGGGCACACCACAACAGAGCTCTCTACATCACTGTACATTGCCTGGGGAATAGAGTACCGGTCTGCTTGGTAGATAATGGGTCAGCCTTGAATGTATGTCCTCTCCAAACAGCTCTCAGAATGGGGTTGTCTATTTCAGAACTCTTGCCATCAACACAAACTGTGAGGGCCTATGATAACACCAAAAGGGCCATTGTGGGAATGATTAAGTTGAAAATTGAAGTCGGGCCATTAAACAAAGAAGCTGATTTCCAAGTGATTGATATTCCTGCTAGCTTTAATCTGCTATTGGGACGTCCGTGGTTACATGTGAATGATGCAGTCGCCTCCACTCTCCACCAGAAAGTCAAGTTCATCTGGAAAGAGGATGTGGTAACAATCTTTGGGGATAGCTGGATCAAAGAAGAAGGGACAAGCCATGGTCCTGTGCTAGAAGTCCAAACACCGGAAGAAGAAAATGAATTGGGAGGATTCAACTTTGTGGGAATGATAAATGAAGGAGCTAAGAAAAAGAAATCCGTTTGGGATCGACTCAGCTATGAGAAGAAACTTCCTGATGCATCTGTCTGGGGCGAAGAAATCACTCCGATCAAGAAAAAGAAGCCGTTCATCACCGGACGCGAATATAGAAAGATGTTCGAGAAGGGAAACCCGGTTGCCAAAGATCTACAAGAAGAAGTGGGACAGAATTGGATCCCTGAAGTCATGCCATTGTACTTTGACCAGTATGCCAATCCTAAAGTGGCTCATATGGTGCGGAAGATGAACTATTTTCCTGGAATGGGACTAGGTCGTCGTCAACAAGGAATAACTGAACCACCGAACTTCCACGAACAGAAAGATAAATCTGGGCTTGGGTATCAATTGACTGAAGAAGATAAGAAGAAGATGACAAAAGGAAAAGGGCCGATGGTTGTTTCTGGGCCAAGAATCCTGAATGGATACTTCGTGAAAGAAGGCGATGACTTTCCCTTCTGTGGGTTCCCTGAACCATGGTATGATCCGGCTACCAAGAACATTAAGCCTGGATTTGAGATTTTCTTCAAACATGAGTTCTCCGACTATGAGGATCCGTTCTTGTATACTCCGCCTATCAAGAAAGAAAGGAAGGACTGGGCTGAGCTGATGACAAGTGATGATTTGAACATGCTAATGGATGAAGAGCTGAACATGCTGATGGATGCCGAAGAAGCACTGGGAAATGTGAAAGAAATCAAGCCAATAGAGGGAGCTCTGAACAATTGGGTGATAGAATCGGAAGTCAACAAATCCCCTCCCCCATTTCCCCGGAAGTCTGTAAAGGCCAATATGAGCCATGATGTTGAGTCTGCTTTTGCTTTTGATGTACCCAAAAATGTTAATGAAATGAACGAGGATTTTGCTTACTCTTCTGTGTCTGATGATCTTGATTTTGAAATTTCTGAGGATTTGCAAAGATTAATTGAAAATGAAAATGAATCTGCATGCAAGATTATTGAAGAAACTTTGCTAATAAACTTGGATAATGAAGATAATCCACAAAATGTTCATATTGGCACCACGCTCACTTCACAAGAAAGCAATGAACTAATCAACTTATTAAAAGAATTTAAAGATGTTTTCGCTTGGTCCTACCAAGATATGCCAGGCATCGATCCAGAGATTGTCCAACACCACATCCCTCTCTTTCCAAATTCAAAACCTGTTAAGCAAAAGTTGAGACGCATGAGACCCGAATGGACTTTGAAGATCAAAGAAGAAGTTGAGAAACAATTGAAAGCTGGATTCCTGATGGTAACCCAATATCCGGAATGGATAGCCAATATAGTTCCTGTGCCAAAGAAGGATGGAAGGATCCGTGTATGTGTTGACTTCAGAGATCTAAACAAGGCTAGTCCTAAGGATGATTTTCCGCTTCCACACATAGATGTTCTGGTAGATAGCACCGCGGGGCATGAGTTGTTATCATTCATGGATGGTTTCTCAGGGTACAATCAGATTTTAATGGCACCCGAAGACAGAGAAAAGACTACATTCACAACTCACTGGGGGACGTATTGCTACCGAGTAATGCCATTTGGGTTAAAGAATGCCGGAGCGACCTATCAGAGAGCTGCTACTACTTTGTTACATGACATGATCCATAAAGAGGTAGAAGTTTATGTGGATGATATGATTGTTAAGTCCAAAGAAAGAAGTGGGCATTTAACAGCACTCGCCAAGTTCTTTGAAAGATTAAGGAAATACAGAATGAGATTGAATCCACAGAAATGTACTTTTGGAGTTACCACCGGAAAGCTGCTGGGATTTCTCATCACACAGAGAGGAATTGAGGTTGACCCCACAAAGATCAAGGCTATTATGGATATGCCGCCTCCGACAAATGAAAAGGAAGTAAGAGGATTTCTGGGAAGAATCCAATTCATCAGCCGCTTCATATCTAAGCTCACTGCTACTTGCGATCCGCTTTTCAGCTTGTTTAGAAAAGGGAAGAAATTCGAATGGGACAATCAATGTCAAGAAGCTTTTGACAAGATCAAGGCTTATTTATCAAACCCACCGGTTCTTTCACCCCCGAAGTCAGGGAAGCCTTTGCTGTTGTACTTATCCGTGTCAGAGAATGCTATGGGATGCATGTTAGCCCAAGAAGGAGATGAAGGGCGTACAGAGAAAGCCATTTACTACTTAAGTAAAAGGATGACTGGATACGAATTGAAGTATTCTCCGTTAGAAAAGACATGTTGGGCTTTGGTTTGGGCCACTCGTCGTCTGAGGCATTATATGTTGGCCTTCCCTGTTGTTTTAATCTCCCGAATGGATCCTTTGAAGTACCTATTTGAAAAACCAGCATTGACCGGAAGAATCTCCCGATGGACATTGATGCTATCTGAGTTTGACTTGATACATGCTACGAGTAAATCTGTTAAAGGAAGGGCTGTCGCAGAACATTTAGCAGAACATCCGATAAATCTGGAAGACGAAGGAGAGTTCATGTTCCCTGACGAAGGATTGATGGAATTAAAAGAAGATGTGTGGAAAATGTACTTTGATGGAGCTGCAAA
The DNA here is from genome assembly GCA_033977485.1 of Hydrangea macrophylla. NCBI lineage: Eukaryota > Viridiplantae > Streptophyta > Magnoliopsida > Cornales > Hydrangeaceae > Hydrangea > Hydrangea macrophylla. The sequence continues at coordinate 42,517,262 of CM066990.1, forward strand.
CCAAAAAGGATATGGAGTAGGAATCATCCTTGTATCCCCTGAAGGAGCACATACCCCATTCTCTATTAAGCTGAAGTACACTTCCACCAACAACACTGCTGAGTATGAAGCTTGTATCTTGGGGCTAGAAGCCGCATTGACTTTGGAGGTAAGGAAACTTGATGTATTCGGGGATTCCAATTTGATCATATCCCAAGTTCGAGGAGATTGGAAAGTCAAGGAAGAGAAGTTAAAACCCTATCATGAGTATCTTGATTCTTTACGAACTCGTTTCTTGCATATCACGTTCTTCTACCTGCCTCGAGAAGAAAATCAGCTAGCAGACTCTTTGGCTACTTTAGCGTCAATGATTGAGATTCCTGTGGGGATAAAGCTAACTCCTTTGATGATTGAACAAAGGGAAAAGCCGTCTTATGAGATGATTGGGGAAATAGAAGAAGTAGAAGAACTTCCGTGGTACACCGACGTGTGGAACTTCATTGAAAATGGGGAATATCCGGAAAGCGCCTCCGAGAAAGACAAGAGAGCCATAAGAAGATTCTCGGCTCAGTTCATGATTTGTGGTGGAAGTCTATTGAAGAGATCTTACAATGGATTCAACTTGACATGTCTATATGGAAACAGTGCAAGAAAGATGATGGAGCAAATTCACGAAGGGGTGTGTGGTCCTCATATGAGTGGACACATGTTAGCTAAGAAGATCATCCGACAAGGATATTATTGGACTACTATGGACAAGGACTGCTATGAATATGTCAGAAAATGTCACAAATGTCAGATCCATGCCAATATGAAGCATGTGCCGCCGTCACTGCTATACAACATGACTACCCCTTGGCCATTCTCAGTTTGGGGAATAGATGTTATTGGAGAAGTAACCCCGAAGGCGTCTAATGGGCATCAATACATCCTGGTAGCAATTGATTATTTCACAAAATGGGTGGAAGCAGAGTCTTATGCGACATTGAAGGCTAAAGATGTGGCCAGATTTATCAGAAGAAATATAATCTGCCGATACGGGGTCCCTCATGAGTTGATATCCGATCATGGCAGTCACTTCCAGAAAGAGGTTTTGGATCTACTAGAAGAATACAAGATCATGCACCACATGTCAGCGCCGTATAGGCCACAAACAAATGGGGCAGTTGAAGCAGCTAATAAGAATTTGAAGACGATCCTAAGAAAGATGACTGATACATACCGAGATTGGCATGAGAAGTTACCGTATGCACTGTGGGGATACAGAACATCTATCCGAACATCTACAGGAGCCACTCCTTATTCATTGGCTTACGGAATGGAAGCAGTACTCCCAGTTGAAATAGAACTACCATCTTTGAGAGTTATGGCAGAATCCGAGATTCCAGAATTTGATTGGCTAAGAGATAGATATGAGGAGCTAATGTTACTTGATGAAAAAAGGTTGGCCGCAATTGATCATGTGCATGTGTATCAGAGAAGAATAGCTCGAGCATTCAACAAGAAGGTCCGTCCAAGAAAACTTGAGGAAGGCGACCTTGTGCTTAAAGCCTTAAAAGCACCCGTTTTCGATCCTAGAGGGAAATTCAAGCCAAATTGGGTTGGCCCATACGTCATCAAGAAGCTTCTCTCTGGAGGAGCGGCATACCTGATGGATCTAGATGGAGTTGAGTTCAATCAGCCAATCAACATTGACCGTCTCAAGAGATACTATGCTTAAAAGCCTTTTCTTTCAAAACCTGTTCTTTCAAAACCTCCAGCATTCGAGGAACTACACTTGACCTGATTCCCACTTGGGGATATGTAGGCAACCTGCTCGGTTCGGTCACTGCTCCTGAAACCCTCAACCATACTTTCTTTCAAGACCTGGCCGAACTACTTTGGATCTGATTCCCACTTGGGGATAAGTAGGCGAGCTTTCCTGGCTCTCGATCCCTGAACCTTGCAAACTAGGGGCAAACTTTCAAGTTTGCCCAAAGCCTCAAGATATCACTGCCACACTAGGGGCAAACTGCGTTTGCCCAAACTTCCATTTATCTCTATCAACTAGGGACAAACTGTCGTTTGCCCATACCTCGCTACCTGTCCTCTCTGGATCACTTGGCTATCAGAATTAAAGCACCTAAGTGAAAAATCTGGTAATTCTTGATATTAAGTTGAAAAGTTTTTTAGCAATCTAAAGATGTGAATCTAATGTCAAGACTGAAACATTATGTGGAAAATTTTCAAAAGCTTCAAGATTACATGCAAAGCCAACACAATATCCTGCTACAAGATAAAATCTCATTTTCAAAACATGCAAATCCTTAGAAAATTCAAATATCCAAGTCAAAAGACATTGTCGAGAAAGAGGAATCGTCAGAAATTTCCTTTCCCTGTAAAATCGAGTCCTGTGTGTCAGTGTGCAAAGTGTCAATCAAATCAGTCTCGTGACAAGGGATGCAAAGCGAAACAGAAGGATAGCATAAAACAGCATCAAGCAAAGTCAAGAGTACAAGCCCATCAAGTCTCAGACAGAATACATCAACATCAGTCTCAGCACAGAAAGCAAGAAAAACAGAAAGATAGTCATGGGTGCATATGATCATCATCAGCAACGACGAGTAGCCCGTGGGTACCGAGCAGGCATATCTGAGGCCGTAGAGCTATCATCATCTTCAATTTGGCGCCTTCGCCTAGACTCACCAGCCCCACCAGAAGGGCCTGCATTCATCCGCTCCAACTGTGATTGAAGCTGCCTAACTTGAGCCACCTGTGGAAGAAAAGAATCAGTATAGGGGTTTGAAAAAGCAATGAGATAAGAAGAAAAGGTCAAGAAATTTACCAGGGCCACATCACGGTCTATGTAAGTCTGGCACATGCCATCCCACTGCAAAGAGAAGAAAGATATGGTCAGAAAGATCAGAAGAATCAGAGGTAATGAGTTCAGAAATTACTTACATGTCCCTCACGAGCAAGGCTCCAAGCCCTCAGATTCTGTGCATAAGCTCGCTCTTCATTGAAAACGGCTCGGGGAACGGACTCATGTTGTTCTGAAACTAGCTGAGGCTCTACAAGATCACGGGGGATCTCTACAGAAGATATAACTCCGCGCAGCATGGTCGAGGCTCGCCAATCACAAGGAGGAATGAGAGGTAGAGGTCGACCAGGGCCATCCACAAAAGAACTCCCCTGCAAATGATGATGAGAAATAAGATAAAGCAAGCATTCGATCAGAAATGAAGAAGTCGTGAAATACCTGCGGGTCATCCGAGAGCGGGAAATTAGGCATCAGATGAGTAACCCTGAAGACGTCATAGTTCTCCTCAAACAGAGTAAAAGAGGCTGAAGGAATTCCGTTCAAAGCATTAATAAGATCTTCATCTTCCAAATTCTGCGCCGACCTCATACAAGAAGGCGGATCCTGTGGCACTAAGAGACGATCCTCCAAATCAGTCTGAGGAGCTACTCTCTCTCCAAGATACCACTCAAGAACAGAGGGACCCTCAAGAAGAATCCTCTCTCCAGTCATCTGTCTAGCTAAGCCAATCTCAGTCACATCTCCATTTGTCACCCAAGGATGCCAGTTAACTTGGGTGAATCTGAGACGGGTAAGAAAATCCCGGCAAGAAATAACATTATGAGCATCATTCTTGGTACCTACGGCTTGGCGACGCCACTTCAGAGCCCGTGGAAAAATATGAATCTCTTCCTCCCGGAATGATGGAGCCGTCATGGAGAAATACTCAAAGGCCCACACCTACAAGAGAAAATAAAGCAGTGGTCAAAACAGCAGAACATCAAATGATAAAAACTGGAAATGAAAATATTTTCAGTACCTCCCAAGCTCTCCAGAATCCGCCGAATCCAGGGGATTTGCCTCGAGAATGCTCCCCCATATGACTATACAGAATGGCTAAACCAGCAGAGCCCCAATCAAAATCTGCAATCTCCTCAAGATTTCGAAGACTATCAAGCATATTCAATGTAATCCGCTCAGCTCGAGTAGAAAGAAGAGAGCAACCAAGCAAATACAAGATGAAAGCACGGGTAAGCTGCATATCGGTAAATTGAGCCGCTCTTTCAGAAGGCCTGAAGTTGTTGATGAACCATGTGATGCCTACGCTCGATCCGTGAAGATCTCTCTGGGATGGGATGATGCCTAGGAGACGCTCAATGATAGTAGGATGTCTATGGATGTTCTTTGCAAAGGCAAGACGATGCCCGCCAAATGAGATGCCGGTTATCATTGCAAAATCAAGAGGGGTCATGGTTATCTCCCCAAAAGGCATGAGAAAAGTATTTGTGGAATCCCACCACCTTTCAGCAAGAGCTTGAATCATGGCCAAATCATTAGTCGATCTCTCCAATAAGGTTACAAACGACCCAAAGCCCGCTTGCTTGATATTAGCTACTACTTGGGGACGCGACTCCGACAATTCATTAAACCATTCAAGGCATTTTCCATGGCTACCATGACCTCTAAGATGACCAACCACATTCTAAAAAGAAAAAGGATGATTTCTAAGGAATCGCAAGAATAAAGAGACACGTATGAAGATGTGAAACAAAGGAGTAATTAAAGAATGGGTTACCTCTTGACGAAAGGCCCTCCTAGAGATATGATTTTGCTCTATATTCGCGTTTTGACCCCCGGAACTCTTGATTTGATCCCGGATTGGTCCATTTTTGATATATAAGCCTTGAGAGTGCTTAAAACTTGTTGGAATTGGTCTAGAGGACCTCTGGAGATTTGAATCTTGGTAAAAATCCATTCAAGAATTGAAAAAAGTCCCCCAGATGAGAAGAATCAAAGGCACCGCAGCCTGAAAGTGGCCGAGAAACGGCAAACTCCCGTCGTTTTGGGATTGATTATGAGTTGTCTTAGAAAATGGACACTTGAGTCTACTGTCGCTTGAGAATTACATCCAGAAAGGACTTTCAGAAGATGGGTCAGAATGCGAGATGTTCAGAAAGGGTTAGAGTAAGCCTGATGTGTTGCAAGAATGATTACGTTGGTCGAAGCACCAATATGAGTCTCAGAAAGAATCAGCAGGGCCTCCAGAATATGTGCTCGCGTCCCAGAAACCTCAGATATCTCCTCAAGCAGAGAATTTCCAGATGTTGTCAAGGTATAACAGAATTCGTGCATCTCTCAGAATCATAGGATCTCCCCAGTAGAGAACTTTCAGAATTAAGTTTCTCGCATGCATCATGTATCCACGGGTTGCCTCCAGATAAAGGGTATCTCTCAGAATTTGAGCATCAAAATTGCCTCCAGAATACAAGGTTTATGCTAAGCATCATGTATCCAGGGTTGCCTCCAGAATGTAGGGTTTCTCTCAGAATCGTGGGTTGCCTCCAGAATGTAGGGTTTCTCTCAGAATCAGAATCGTGGGTCGCCTCCAGAATACAAGGTTTATGCCAAGAATCGTGTATCCGTGGGTTGCTCTCAGAATGTAGGGTTTCTCTCAGAATCGTGGGTTGCCTCCAGAATGTAGGGTTTCTCTCAGAATCAGAATCGTGTATCCAGGGTTGCCTCCAGAATGTAGGGTTTCTCTCAGAATCATGTATTTCTCAGCATCGCATATCAGGGTTGCCTCCAGAATGTAGGGTTTCTCTCAAAATCAGAATCGTGTATCCGTGGGTTGCTCTCAGAAGAAGGGTCATCTCTCAGAATTTGTGTATCTCTCAGAATCCGTGCATCAGAACAGAAGATTTGTCCTCAGAAGAAGGGCCTGTTTCAGAAGAACAGAGGATTTGTCTCCGGCAGAGAGACCTGTTTCAGAGGATTTGTTTCTAGACCTGCCACAGAAGATTTGTCCTCGGAAAAAGGGCCTGTTTCAGAAGAACAGAAGATTTGTCTCCGGCAGAGAGACCTGTTTCAGAAGACTTGTTTCCAGACCTGTTACAGAAGATTTGTCTAGAAGAAGGACCTGTTTCAGAAGAGCAGAAGATTTGTCTCCGGCAGAGAGACCTGTTTCAGAAGATTTGTCCCCAGCAAAAGGACTCTACATCAGCAATCGTCCCCAGCAAAAGGACTCTACACCAGCAATCGTCCCCAGCAAAAGGACTCTACATCAGCAATCGTCCCCAGCAGAAGGACTCTACATCAGCAATCGTCCACAAAAGAAGGACTTATTTCAGCAATCGTCCCCAGCAGAAGGACTCTACATCAACAATCGTCCCCAGCAGAAGGACTCTACATCAGTAATCGTCCCCAGCAGAAGGACTCTACACCAGCAATCGTCCAGTTGTTTGACATGACTCAGAATTCATCCAAGATACTTCGCTATTTCAAGAGTCGTCCAGGATACAGATGACGCCTACGAGCCTTAAGATCAGAAGAATAACTTTGACAAAAACCTCGAGAATCATCCAAGATACCTTTAGCATATTCGACTGTGAGAGAGAGTCGTTGCATCCTTTGCATTAGATTTTGCATCTAGGGAACCCTTGAGGATGATTCCTCCAGCACTTTCACATTTCATGTTTTCATACTGCACCAGCATCCTAGGATAGGAGCATTTCATCCGCATTGTTGTTGTTTGTTTTCCGTTTTCCCGCGCGCTTGAACTACGCCCTGGTCTGATTCCTGGAAAGGATACGTAGGCAGCTCCAGCGGAGCACGACCAGCATCAGCTTCAACTTAGCCGCCTCTACCCAGCATTGCATTGCATTCTTGCATTTGTAATTTCTTGATTTTTTTTCAGATTTTGAATTTCTTGATTTTGCGAATTTTTTTTGTTTTTCCTAAAACCTCTCAGTATGGTTATTTGGGTGCCTTCAAGGCTTTGGCACTCACTTGCAGTTCACGTTGTTCACAACAAGCTCTGCCAAAGAGGGGCAAACTGTAGACACCCAATTTTGACCACACTGATAGGATTTAGGGTGGACAACGTCTTGGAGGATTCGATGATGAAAAGTACCCCGTGGAAGGTACTGGATTCCACACAATCAGAAGATCGGACTTCGGAAAGTGACTTCAAGCTCAGAAAAGCCCTTTTCCATGGATAAATCCCGGTTTTGTCAAAATCATCTCTCAGAATTCATATTCTCTCAGGGTTATATGAACATTAAGTGTTCTAAACGCAGTATTCTAGGTATCCAGAGATTCAATTTTAAAGAAAAGTTCGAAATCGACGCACATTTGAAAGCAATTTTGGAAAAGACGTCATTTGATTTCAAAAAGACGACGAAAGTTCCGGAGGACTTCCGGACTTCAATTGGACTTCAATTCTCATTATAAAACCTCTGGAAATATTTTTATACTGAAATTCAACCTGACAGCTTTCCAACGGTACGTAAACGGACGATTTCGGACACCAAAAAGCATTTTTACAGAAATCTGGAAAAGCAGTGCGCATGAAATTTGAAACAGGGTTTGTGGGTGACCAGAGGAGCAAGAATAGTAAGTGGCGGTTTTGGGTATGGGGGTGGCGGGTCCCACCATAACCGCCACTTCCATTTGTGTCCTCCACGGAGCTTTTTGAGTTCCAGACCCTTCTAGAAGCTTCCCACTGCGAGGAAATTGCCTGGAAATTGCGTTTTGGCTCCGAAATGGCCATTTTAACCCTCTTTTAAGCTCTAAAAATCCTGTTTTAACCCTGAAACTTAAGAGCTAAGTCTTCAAAACTCTATATAAGATCTCATACATCTCATATGAGATCACATCTTAACACACTAGACACTTGGAAGAGATACACTTGAATATACTTGGAGATACAAGCACACATAGAAGCACATACAAGAGAGATAAGTATACTTTGAATATACTTTCAATTTAGGTGAATTCTAGAGAGAGAAAATTATGAATTGAATTTAGATTAACTTAGGATAATTAGACCACAATTTGAACATCAATTGCCTCCCTCAACTTCCATGGATGAGTGCTTGAAGAACACTTGAATAACACTTGAAGAAGAAGATCTTCAAATCAATTTTGGTCTTGTAATTGAGAATCCTCCAAGAGGTAAACACTATAGTTCATCTCTAATTCCTACTTTGTATATATAGATCTATAAGATTTGGATCTAACTTAGTTCTATTTCTACTTATTAGAACACTCATCTTCTTCCTCTCATGTTCTTCACACACTCACATAGTTAGATCCAAATCTCTTTGATTTTTATTAATAATTTACAATTAGAGATTGTTTTTCACTTTGATTTTCAATTTTGGTTTCATTCTTCAATTTTAGTTTAGATTCATGCATACATGATTATATATATATACATATATCTATTTTGAATTCCATGATGGTTTGGAAATATGATCTATGAGAAGGATGATTTCTATGTTCATACCTATCTCTTGATTATTCCTATTACCTAGAATTCCTATTGAATTTCATCTCCAACATGATATTTATAAGTCCCTTTGATCCTTGATCTAAAAGTTCTTCATAGAACTTGAGGGCTAAATTGATTGGGAATCATGATAATTAAGTTGATCTATGAGTTTGATCTCTCTAATAAGCTTCAACTATCACTAAAATGTTTTCCTCACACTTTAAAATGAACTAGATAAAAATTCAGCAAAGCAGATTGGTTTTGTCCATTAGATTTGGTCCATCAAAACCCATAGTTTGATGGATTTCAAATTTTCTGGGTAAACTTTGATGAATTAGCTTTCATCCGGTCCGTTTTGAGAGCTTTTAGGATTCATATACTATTTTTAGAAATTGTTGAGAAATCGGTTGACAGATTTGAACATCGTCTCTTTGTGCTTGAATTTCAGAAAATCTATAATAGTATTCGACGTTCCGCTTTTTGGGGATGATTCCTAACTCATATATCTATATGCCGATGTAAAATCGTGAGCATACGATCGAGTTAGGATCGTTTTCTAAGCGTTTAAAGTTGATACAACTATTCTAGAATTTTCTAAGTTTAATTACAAATATGATTATGTATACAAAATGGTCATACCTTGATCACTCAACAACAATTGATGAATAAAACTTGGTTTAGAAATCACCTAGGATAAATGGATGAGAGATCAAAAGCTTAAATCAACTTGGTTAACATGATTCATGAACTTCTATTATATTTCTTTTATGATTTGCATTCATTTGTCAAATGATACCAAATTTCCAGAATAACAGAGTCTGTTTAAAACACTTTTTCAGACATCTTATGATTACAGAATGTCCATGGGTTTATTTTTGTCATATACTACAATGAAATAGCTTTCTTTTGACACCAAATAGAGCTTCATATGATTTTTGTAGATTTAATTATGATTTTTACAAGAACAGTGGACAGTCCTGATCCACTGTTCCCAAAACATTTATTTCTCAAACAATAAAATTGATATAGAGGTCCCACTTTTTGGAGAAGTTCCCTAAGACATGTATCTAACTTTCTGTAAAAGGGTTTTTACCCAGCTCATGTTTAAGACCACTTTTGATAGGATTCATTAGAGGTTGCTGAATCTGGAAATTTGATTGATGACATGTTTTCTTTGTTTATCATGCATATCATTTGTTTGCTTGTATTTTTGCAATGCTTGGGTATTCTTTGGTGTCTTAGTGCAGAGAATTAAGTGCCTCGGACCCGGACTTCGATTTGTGGTTTGCCTCGTCTACATGTGGCTTAGTGCCCATGTATCATGTACTATCTCTATCCTTTCTCTTAGAATTTTTCTAGGTTTACAACTTTGATTTCAACGACACATTTCCTTTAGGATAAGTCTCCGTTTATATGATTATTTGTTAGAGACATCTTATCTAGGATTGTTGCATGATTGCATTGCACGTTTCCATTCTTTTTGCTTTCGCGACTCCGCTTGAGTCAACCAATGTAAGTCTTCTCGTTCCCTTTGCATATCATGACATGTTTACTTTATTTGCATCGGTCCCGGGCGGGACTAGCCACTGTGAGTATACTTCTCCCTTGTATTGCATGAGCATCCGCTTTCTACTTGATTTAGTCTCTTGAAATGATTTTCATTAGATGTTTCTTTTTGCCATGTATATATCTATCTAGTATGTTTGAGGAAACAACATCTATTATGAATTAATAACAAGGATATTTGAATCAAGGCCTACCATTCGGTAGGGCGAGGAGGGGGTGCTTTAGTCCTGCTTGGGCTCCTTCCCCTCTTGTACCAAGACCCCCGAACCTTGTTTCTGGTAATGAAGGCCGAGTAACCTTATTCAATTTTGGGCGAGTCAAACTTGGGTTTCCTAATTCCCGATAAAAATTAGGTGGCGACTCTTTGTCTCTAGGATCGCGTGAGGAAGTCCTAGTTTTCCCTGAAGTGTGCTCCTTGGGATCCGTCCCGGGACACTATCGAGGGAGAGCGTCAGGATCTCCTCCTCCATTCGCAGCGGTCCACAGGTAGTGAGAAAAGAAAGGAAAAAAGAAAAAAAAGAAAGAAGAAAAAGCAGAGAATAAATAAGATTGAGAATTCTTGAGCACTTCAAAGTACATGAATTATTCCAAGAAAAAAAAATTTGGAAATGAAAAGAAAGATTTGAATGTATCAATCAATTTTTTGTGAGAAACTCAATGGATAAGTGATAAGTGGGCCTAAAATAATGCAGAAATATCTTTGAGAAAGATAAAGAGTGATTTGGAGGGCTAATATTACTTTATGAATATGATAGAATATGGTTAAAACACGATGTGTTATGAGCGTTGTAAAGATTGACTGGCTAGTGATAAGGAGAAAAGAATCAACCGCCAAAAAAAAAAAAAAAAAAAAAAAAAAAAGAAAGAAACAAAAAAGGAGAAGTAGTTGATGTTCTCATCATCTTGTTTGAAAGCTGCCACGAGGAATCTGCTTCAGAAAATCTGCCCAGAAAGGGCACTAATTGAACCCAAACGAAAACATGGCTCGAAAAGCCCACCAATTCTTGAAGCCTTATTCTTTCAAGACCTCCAGAGTAGATGAACTACGTTTTGACCTGATTCCCATTTGGGGATACGTAGGCACCTGCAAGATTCGGTCACAACTACATACGCAGTCAATCATTGCACTTCATTCAGGCCTCAACCGAACTACTATAGGACCTGATGCCCATTCGGGGATAAGTAGGCGGGTCTCCCAAGGCCCTCGGTCCAAGGAAGAAACCCTACCAATTCATGAAATTACCTTGAAAACTAGGGGCAAACTATCGTTTGCCCAGAGGCCGCGTCACCTCCCTCAAACCAAGGGCAAACTTCGTTTGCCCAGCATTTCCAAGCCCCTATCAAACTAGAGGCAAACTGTCGTTTGCCAAATGAAATATCGCTGTGTTGACTGGTTTTCAAGGACCATGCTTAGGCATCCTGAGAATTCTTGAAGTAAGAAGTTGAAGTTTTCATGCATAAATCTGAAATTGATTTAAGATGGAAAGAAACATGAAAAGGAGAATTCTTTATCATCATAAAGTCAATCGTAAAGGAAGATACAATGAAAGAATATTATGGGATAACAATTTTTTCTAAAGTTGATCAGAGAAGCGCAAAGAAAAGAAAGCAGAATTGGTCACAAATTTGAAAATGTGTGTATCTCAATTCAGTTTGAGTCTACCTTCTTGAAATCCGAAAGATATATTCCTTAGAGGGATCAGCAAGAGTTGGAAACTTCGGTAATAAGCACGAAGGACAGGAAGTCAGATTCTGCTCCGCCAAGGAAAGGACGAGTAATACTCTCAGAGAGAACAAAATCAGGAAAATATATTGAGCTCTAAAGCTAAACATCAGATGTAATAGAAAGCCTTTGAACTTCTCCATAGTCGAAAGGAGAGTTCGTGAGTCGAAAAGTGGGGTTATCTGGCTCGTACTTCTTCCTCTTCTTACCCGAATCGCCCAAACTGCTGCCCATAGCAAGCAATCTATCAAAAAGAAAATTTTGAAAAAAAAAAAAAAAACGATAAAGATAAATCCAAAATAAGAAGCATATAAATTTCTCTTCAGCTAGAATAGCCCCAAGGCAAATCTCCTTAAGCTAGACCAGCTCCGTTCATCAAATTCTCGGTCTTGGTATAAGTCGTCTATCGCATCCTATAAGTCACCGATCAAAATCCTCGATCTAGGTATAAGTCGTCTACCGCATCCTATAAGTCACCGATCAAATTCTCGGTCTTGGTATAAGTCGTCTATCGCATCCTATAAGTCACCGATCAAATCCTCGGTCTTGGTATAAGTCGTCTATCGCATCCTATAAGTCACCGATCAAATCCTCGGTCTTGGTATAAGTTGTCTATCGCATCCTATAAATCACCGATCAAAATCCTCGGTCTTGGTATAAGTCGTCTATCGCATCCTATAAGTCACCGATCAAAATCCTCGATCTAGGTATAAGTCGTCTACCGCATCCTATAAGTCACCGATCAAATTCTCGGTCTTGGTATAAGTCGTCTATCGCATCCTATAAGTCACCGATCAAATCCTCGGTCTTAGTATAAGTCGTCTATCGCATCCTATAAGTCACCGATCAAATCCTCGGTCTTGGTATAAGTTGTCTATCGCATCCTATAAGTCACCGATCAAATCCTCGGTCTTGGTATAAGTCGTCTATCGCATCCTATAGGTCACCGATCAAATCCTCGGTCTTGGTATACGTCATCTATCGCATCCTATAAGTCACTAATCAAATCCTCGGTCTTGGTATAAGTCGTCTATCGCATCCTATAAGTCACCGATCAAATTCTCGGTCTTGGTATAAGTCGTCTATCGCATCCTATAAGTCACCGATCAAATTCTCGGTCTTGGTATAAGTCGTCTATCGCATCCTATAAGTCACCGATCAAATCCTCGGTCTTGGTATAAGTCGTCTACCGCATCCTATAAGTCACCGATCAAAATCCTCGGTATTGGTATAAGTCGTCTATCGCATCCTACAAGTCACCGATCAAATTCTCGGTCTTGGTATAAGTCGTCTATCGTATCCTATAAGTCACCGATCAAATTCTCGGTCTTGGTATAAGTCGTCTATCGCATCCTATATATCACCGATCAAAATCCTCGATCTTGGTATAAGTCATCTACCGCATCCTATAAGTCACCGATCAAATTCTCGGTCTTGGTATAAGTCGTCTATCGCATCCTATAAGTCACCGATCAAATCCTCGGTCTTGGTATAAGTCGTCTATCGCATCCTATAAGTCACCGATCAAATCCTCGGTCTTGGTATAAGTCGTCTATCGCATCCTATAAGTCATCGATCAAATCCTCGGTCTTGGTATAAGTCGTCTATCGCATCCTATAAGTCACCGATCAAATCCTCGGTCTTGGTATAAGTCGTCTATCGCATCCTATAAGTCACCGATCAAATCCTCGGTCTTGGTATAAGTCGTCTATCGCATCTTATAAGTCACCGATCAAATCCTCGGTCTTGGTATAAGTCATCTATCGCATCCTATAAGTCACCGATCAAATCCTCGGTCTTGGTATAAGTCGTCTACCGCATCCTATAAGTCACCGATCAAAATCCTCGGTCTTGGTATAAGTCGTCTATCGCATCCTATAAGTCACCAATCAAATCCTCGGTCTTGGTATAAGTCTTCTATCGCATCCTATAAGTCATCGATCAAAATTTTCGGTCTTGGTATAAGTCGTCTATCGCATCCTATAAGTCACCGATCAAAATCCTCGGTCTTGGTATAAGTCGTCTATCGCATCCTATAAGTCGCCGATCATAATCCTCGGTCTTGGTTTAAGTCGTCTATCGCATCCTATGAGCTATCGATTAAATTCCGATCTTTGAAAATAGAAAAATGAATTTTTGAGTCCGTGCGACTCCAGTTCTTTTTTTTTTAAAAAAAAATAATAATAATAGAAAATGGATTGTTAAATCCACATGACTGTTCTGAAAAGAGAAAATGAAAGGGGATTTACCCTAGCAAGACCGAGCTTCTTTTCTGCTATCTGGGGTCATTGAATCTGTAGCGATTCTGACTTTTTTTGCAAAATATCTCATTTTCGGAAGACACCGGAGTATAAGGCGCAAAGCGCATCTCAGTCTTTCAATACACTTCCTAACTCGGCACCGGAGTATAAGACGCAAAGCGCATCTCAGCCGATCATTATTCTCATAAAAATGGCGGTTACGACTTTCCCAGAATAGGACGATAGCATAATAGGAAAACTTGAAGTATAGGATGCATTTCTAATGATAAGAAGGAGCATGGTTCTGTATCATCACATTCGGAAGCATGGGACACCAATTTGTTAAGCATATGCATCACGATAAGATAGGAGCATTCATCTGTGTGACTACCTGCGCTTGCGTATCATCGTCCCTTGCCCGAACTATGTCTTGGTCTGATTCCCGATGGGATACGTAGGCAGCTCACCCTTGAGCACGACCAGCATCTCGGCTCTCCGCACGCCTGATTTTGCAACGCACTTTTGTTTTTACCTAGATTCGACTGTTTGGTCAAAGGCTTGTCTTTCACACAGGCTTTGACATTCATTTGTGATACGCGTTGCTTCACGAACTCTGTCAAAGAGGGGCAAACTGTAGACACCCCAATTTTGACCAAACGTCAAATCTAGGGATTGGTTACCTCTCAAAGACCGATGATGATGATGACCGTGACGTTCAAAGATTTTCCAAGAAATTCAAAATCTTCAAGATGTTCTTCAAGATTAAAATTGCAAAATTAAAAAAATAAAAAGAGAGAGGATTTGGGTATTCGGGAGAGACCCGAACATTGAAGAACACATGAAGAAATCATTCTGAGAATTTGCTCAATATACATATAAAAAGTTTTTTTTAAAGAAGTATAAAATAAAAATGATAAAAAAAAAGAAGGAGTTTTAAATAAAGAAAAATTGTCACTTGAAAAAAAATAATAATGAATAATAAGAAAAGCATAGTATATTGAAGAATATACCATGCACATGGGTGCATATCACCCACATGGGTGCATACCACCCACATGGGTGCATTTTAGCACAAATATATATAAATATATAAAGATAAATCACAAAATTAAGTTTTGATTAATATTCCTTTCAAAAATTTAAAAAGGAGCAAATTCAGTTAACCCCGGCACCCGGAAAACCCGGCGGCACTCAGTGAATGCCGCCGACACCCATAGAGTGCCGCTGGCTGTAACAGACTGCTTTTCTCACATATTCTAGAAGAAAACTTTGCACATGGGTCTCCACCCGAATTTACCCATTTATCCTTGAAATAATGAGGTCTATATAAAGAGACCTTCATCTTCATTTGGAGGGGGAGCTTTTGAATCATTTTATATATATACAAGATATATACTTGAGTTTTGGGAGAGAGAAGAATCATATAGAAAATTGAGAAGAAGAGAAGAATTTCTTGAAGAATTGGAAGAACTTTGAGGAGAATTTGAAGATCTTGGAAGAGCTTCATAAGAAATTGAAGAATTCTTTGAGATCATAGTGGTAACCTCTTAATCCTTGGTAGAGTTGGGCTAATTCAATCACAAGTTCTTAGATCTAAGAACTTTTTCACATTTTCAAAACCTCTCCTCTTATCCCATTTCATCACACACCACTTAGAACTTGTGATTGAATCTCATAACACTTCATTAATTTGGATCCAATTGATGCCTTGGGTTTGAGATAAGTTTAATTTTGAAGAATTTTTGTTCCTAATTTCCTAAATGAACGTTGATTTTTTATTCCTAATTTTTTCATAAGATTCATGAGATTTTACATATCTTAATGAGTCTCTTTGAGTTTGATTCCTTAGTTTCCTATGATCTTATGATCCATATGGAGATTAAAATGAATCATGGCCATAATCTACACATAGTTGGTGAGATACTAATATTAACTCATGACTAGGATCTCTTTACTATGAATCTTATGGAATTCATACTATATTCCATGGAGATTAGAGTAGATTTGTTTTTTTTTTTAGTCTCCAATGACCATCAAATGGTAAGAGAAGTAGTTTAGTTTAAGTCCACTTTTATGGCTTAGACTAATCTCTTCATTGGGTTTTGAGAAGTTCTCTATACTTCACCCAAAACCTACATGTATGTGTGTCTTTAGCCTCCAATGACCACCAAGTGGTAGGAGTAATGTTTTGAACTCAAGTTTTGGTCCATAAGTTTGAGTTCATTGTTTTGAATTTTGTGAAGTTCATTTCATACTTCATAAAAAAACCATAAGTCTAAAGATGTCCTTATTCTTCAATGATCATTAAATGGTAGAAGAGGTGATTTGGTTTAAGCCCAACATTATGATTTAATAGTTGAAGTCAACCAACAAAGTTGAACTAGCAAAATGAAAACAGTGAGTTCACAAACTGTTTTCGATCAAAGATTTTTAGTTCGAAATCAGACCGTTGGAATTGAATAAAACCAACAGGAAAGTGTCAATAACACAATATTCTACCACTGTAATTTTTGTTTTAAGGAAATTTCATGTTTACAATGGTTTGGTCATGAGTTTTGGAAAGTGATAATAATCTGCCCAGAGTTTCAGCACTATGACATTCTTTTGAAACTAATAAATCAGAATTTTAATGGAGTTTCCGGGGTCTCTAATAATTGTTTCTAGGTACCTCAATGTGTTAGGAAGATCCCCTAAAATTATCTAAGTATTTCTCATTCATTTACTATTTTTAAAAAATCGTGCAAGAATTCTGGACAGAGAGTTGCAGATTCCTGAGTGATGTCTAGTGTTTTCCATATTCCCAGAGATCTAACCATTCAAACCTTAATTTTATTTTTGGGTTATAAACTAGACTCACAGAGGCATATCATATCCAAAAATCATTAAGATCCAACCGTTGTAGATATGGTTTTTCTAGCTTTGAAAGTCTGGTCTGCTCTCTGTAGTTCATAAAAACTGCTACTGTTTTTGTCTAATCTTATTTATTTCAACTTAGATGGTCTCCTAATGTCTTCGGACCCAAATCATGTTTTGAATAATGATAATTTAGATTAAACCCAGAGGCTTAGGGATCCAAATTAGTGAATGAATTCATATCTCATTCTTGTTCATATTCATGCATTCATTCATACATGTTAATATTCATAAGTAGGACTTATCTCTTGTCTAAGTTGTATCTAATTGAACATGACTTAGGATTAATTATTTTTGATATTATACCTTGTCTAAGGCATGTGTACTAACCTTTGTTTTGTAGCGCATTTGAGGTACAATTTCTCAACTCTTCTCTAGTTTAATTCTATTATTTGATTTATATTGATTTTTGACTCCTTGTGCGACACCTTAGCCTAGGTTTTGCCTTATGTGTATATATGTGTTAGAGACCTTTTCTTAGATTTATTTTGTTCTTGCATGCATTGCACATTTAATATTCGCGGCCGGATCCCGAGTATGTTTTCTAGTTCTCTATTGCATATCATGTTGCTTGCTACTTGAATTACGTGGCTTATGAATGGTATTTTGTCGTTAGCAATTTTACACCATTTCCAATATGCTTGTGTAATGTGTATGTACATATGTATTAATTAAGGTCATGGTTAGATTAGTAATTTGATTAAAAAGGATGTTGAGTAGAGGCCTATCGCGAGATAGGATGAAAGGGGGTGTTTTAGTCCGTCGGGCTCCTTCCCCTTTCATTCCATAATCCCCGGACCCGGTTTATCTTTGGTTTCGCAAAAGATCAGTTTGTTTTTAAAATTGTCTCTTAATTTTCCTTTTAAAAATTAAGTGGCGACTCTTTAAAGAAATTTTTTTTGGAAAAGAATTTAAAAGAAAAGCTGTGGGTAAGAAAGAAACCTGCGATATCCACAGCAGCAGCATAGGTCAATTGGAATGTTGCCAATCTCTTCTTCTCCTGGTCAGTATAATCCATAGTTTCAAAGATATGATCCATCTGCCTCAGCCATTGTTTAGCTTTCCACGGTTTAGCAGTGCTAGCAAATTGTTCCAGTCGCTAGGCACGGAACCTCTCCAATCGTTTATCCCCCGTTTGGCAGATTGGTACTTTGTTCCTCTGATTGTTGCCATTCCTATTGTTGGCGGCATTTAGGTGTCCAATTCGTTCGATCCTTCGAACAAATGCCTCAAACATAACGGTTGGATCGGCCGCTGGTGGTGCTCCTTCAATCGCATTGCAGTTTCTAGGACTCCTTCTTGCCATAGTTACAACTTAAATCCTGATAGTACAATAAGGTTAGCAATTAAGCAATTATAAGAAGGAATACATGTGTGAACACGAGGTTTCAAAATATTCTATATATATATATATATCTTTGTAAGTAGTTACATATATCATGTCAAGTTAGTGCTTCTATCTAGCCAAAAGATGAGATTTTTGGGACTAACAGTCCAATGTACAAAATGTGGGAGTCATTGCCCCGTATGCATTCTAATGCTAACTTATAATATCCGATAAGACAAAAAGTGGGACTACTTAGTCCAATATTTACAACATATCTGTAAGCATAAAACTAAACATGCCTACTAGGGGCCGCGGTGCCAGCGGCACCAAACTTTGAAACGGTGCCTCGGGTGGTCAGTACTACTCTCAGCATCAGACACTGGAGGTGGAGCACCATCCATGTCCTTGAGGTCTACGGGTAGTGCTGGGGGTGGCTCAGGTGCCTCAACGTCATGAAGCTCGAGCTCAAATCCATCTAGGACTACCTCGACTCCTCCCAGCTCCATAGGCGCAGCCATAGCAGCCTCGGGTACAGCTGCCACTAGAGCCACAACTGGTAGTGGAGCAGGCTGAAGTGCTAGGTGCAACTGTACCATCTCTATCTCAACAGGTAGATAGAGGTCAAGGGTAAGAATCCTCCTAATCCTTTTCTCTACTATCAATCTATCGATCTGGGCCTGATAGAAGGCCTCTAACTGCACTCGGTGAAGGTCCACCATCCCCTTGGTATGAATGGCTCTCTAGATACTATTTTCCACGCTAACATTAGCCTGGAACTGAATCATGGTAAGATAAATCTTCAAGTCGTGCGGCGCTATCTCTTCCGGGCCAATCACATGTCCGCCAAAATCATCGGGTACGAGATATGGGTCATTGCTGATAACCTGACAAAAGCAAACTATCTTATATCAGGACTAATCTTAATACATCTGGATGTCAGATCCTAAGTACGGAGGACACTCGACTATGCCTATCCTGTTGCTATCACAACCTGTGTCTAGGCTTAAGCCTAATTATACAACCAAGTCTTTGATACCAAAAATCCTGTCACGCCTCGACGTAGCAAAATAAGGAAAAAAAATTCATTTCTGTTTTGGACCCGTAGGTCATGACAGTTGATGGATAGCTTGTCCTGTACTTAGCTTAACATGTACCAGAAAAACAGAGTATATAAAGCAATCAGGGAAGATAACATTAAAACATAGTACAACTTCAAATACTATTACATTGTCCTTAAATAAAATATCCTTAAGGCACAACCGCCTTATTCAATTTTAAAAACATTATCCATATCCTTATTACAACTTTATAAAATTATAAAAGTAACGCTGCAGGCTCCTCTAACTGGCATAATCATATTGTCCTGCATAATCATTTCCTGAACATTTTGGATGTCCAGGACAAAATAAAGTCATCAGCTAATGAAAGCCGAGTGAGTATAACGAACACACAAGCAATGTATGTAAAAGTACATTAACAGTTGTTATTAATGTTCAGTATCTTAGAGTACGGTTAATCCATTTTTTTCAGTCATCGCATAATAACAATTAGTAACCTTTTGGGTAATGAATATTTAAGACCGTGCATGAACAATGAATCTATATCATTTCACTGACTCTTTTACCTTAATCAAAATCTCTTGACTCATTCGGTTCACCTAGAACCATCCGGCATGTTGCCGTTAGTTTAGAAGGTTTGTCAATATGTCTAACGTATTTAAGTTGGCCTGAACATACCTAGGCGTTCAAGGTCAATAACCTTTTGAACACCCTTATTAGTCTACCGTATCCGTGTTGGCCTGGACTAAGTCTGGAATATCCAATGAATTGGTCTACCATATCCGAGTTGGCCTGGACGCGATTAGATTGACCTATTGTATCTGAATCGGCCTGGGCTCAATCCTCTTAATTAATCTACCGTACCTAAATCGTCCTGGAATAATTAAGGCTATCACAACTCGAGACATCCTTTTCTTTACTTATTCCTCGCAAGATATATATGTCGACCCAAACGACCCCTTTCCAACATGCCATCTCGACTATGCACATGTATGACTTATTCTATTTACTATTTTCTTTAACATGATAGTGGTTGTTTTAAACTCGTAATTATCATCAAATAAACCAATTTAACCTAATTTGATTTTAGGAAACTGACGGCGTAAATTTCAGAGTTATAGAATTTTTATCACAAGTTTTAGAGTATATAAAAAAAATAACATATAAATATAGTCACAAGACCCTTCTTAATGACATAAATACATAAAAGTATAGGGTACATGCTTTGACATTATTTTTAATAAAGATAATACATCAAAATATAATTCCTTTATTTTTCCAGACTTTAGAAGTATCATAGGCATTTGAAATAATTAAAAATATTAATTTAATAACCACTAATTAACTTATTAAAACTACCAAGTTCTTTTTTTATAATTTGATAAATTACAAAACTATATAAAATGACTTCCAACATGTTAACATTAATAGTATAGAATTTAATAGGGTCATAAGTGATTTTAATACTTATTTTATACATAGTAATTAATTTATCATTTATTTAACATAAAATAAATAGTAAATATAATTTAGCATTATTAAGAAATTTTTGTGAAATTTTTTAATATCATTTTCGAAATAAAATATACTATAATAATTTAAAATATAATTTAGGAATTATTACAAATAAAACAAGTATTTATAAATATTTTTTCTCACATGGACTTGTAGTAAACCAAGCCCAATATCCAAACTCATGTGGTCTATTGAGAGACTTGTTGGTCTGGGCACATTGAGCACATAAGTCAATACATGTAAAAAAAAAAAAAAAAACATAACTAATATGTAGAGTACAAGAATTGAACCATTAACCTCTAAGTTGGAAAAACAATCCAATAACCATTCTTCCAACTTGTGTTTTACTCATAGATCACCAAATTTAAATACTTAACTAAATCAATCATTCTGCCAACTTGTGTTTTACTCATAGATCACCAAATTTAAGTACTTAACTAAATCAATCCATGTACAAAAAAATGAGATATGACTAATATGTAGATTACAAGAGTTGAACCCTTATCCTCTAAGTTGGAAAAACAAATCCAATAACCATTCTACCAACTTGTGTTTTACTTATAGTTCACCAGAATTAAATACTTAACTACTACGAAAGTTAGCCTAATTAAACAATACATCGTCTTCTCCAAAAAAATATCTCTGCAACTCTGGTTAAGGGTCTGTTTGGCTGCGTCCTTATTTTAAGACTTCTTAAAGGCACTATATCTTTCTCGTTACTTATCAGATTGCGACGAGTCCTATATGAATGTTGCTCGATTTTTTGCAAGGATTCCAAAAATCTACATTATATATCCTGAATTTTAATTTAAAATTTCCAGATTTCTATATCCATGGCAAAAACAAAATTTCACTTTTGGGGGTCAAAAACTCAACCAATTAACAAACTGTTTATAGGGGAACTTAATGGGACCATATACTTTCATTTCCAATTTACAGAATTTGTTTTCGTTAACATTTTCGGTACCGCTAATTTTGGACCTCCATGGCTATATATACATATATAGGCGTCTATACATACTTTCGATACCCCCGGCTTGTGTGTAATGACAAATACTACATTATGTGTGGGTTCGAGAGACTCACCGGTCTTTAGATAAGGCGGCGTGACTTGCCAAAGAAAGACGAAAATTCCAAAACGTAATAAAACTTTAGCTATGGAAGCTTTGGCTATGGCCTTAGAAGCTAATGTGACAATACTCCTTTGTTGTGATATACTTATATTTCCAGCAGATTGTAGGTGTGTGTGTGGACTGATTGCTTGTGAGAGATAGAGCAATGGAGCTTGAAAGCTTATGTGGGTGTGTATGTATATGCCGAGGGAGAGAAAGATATGGAGCTACTGTGAGAGTTATTTCTCCAAATTGAAATGTACTGAAATGAGAATTCTATGCCTTGTAGTTGTTTATGAATTTCAAGTGTGAACATATAGGCAAAGGTTTGACTTAGCAACTTGCAAGATCAATTATGTAGAAGTGATGATGAGAAAAATATTTTGCAGCTGGTTGATTGATGCAATCACTTCGTAAATTATACAGTTAGTCCGTTTAATCCATTTGGTTCAGTTAGTCGAGTTAGGTTGGTCCGGGTAGTCTAGGAAAATATCCCAAATAATTATTAGGGACCAAAAATGTAACCAATGTGATTAATATTTTATTAATAGTTTTAATTCCAAATTATAGGGTAACTTAGGGGCGCAGTCTTAAACATAATCATACAATTAAAAATTACTAACGGTCACAAAAATGAGAATCTTGATTTAACAATTAATAATATTACTACAAATTATTATTCATGGAAATATCATTATTGAAATAATACACTATAGTAAAATAAAATGGCATTTAGTTAACAACTAATAACACGAGTATTATTTATTAATTAGAAATAACATCACAACTAAAATTAATACAAATAGTAATAAAAGATAAAGATTGACATTTTATTTATTATTAGGGAAGCGAAAATACAGGTTGCTACATCATCGACCTCCTTGGAGCTCACCCTGGGGATCCCAATGTTCTAGCAAAATGAGTCCTTGATACCTTCCGAGGTCACGACTTTATCGACGACCAGATGACTCGAGCCTTCATTATGTATGTGTTGGGCTGCTCTTTGATGAGCACTAGGGGGGATAGGATCAATCTAGCCTACCTAGCATCCTTGGAAGACATCGATCGCAAAAACCAGTATAATTGGGGAGGAGTAGGTTTACCCACCCTCTATCGCCATATATGCGATGTATTTCGTGGCAATTTCCCTTCTACTGGCGGATTCTGGAGGGTTTGGGAGGTAGAATTTCATTTCTATCTTTTTCTTTATCTTTCAAAATTCCTCTTAATTTTATTTTAACCATTGGATTCACCTTTTGATTTTTTTTCTTGCAGATATGGTCCTGCAAATATCTCCAAATGAGGGCCCCCAGCACCAAAGCAAACGAGAGTGTCATCCTTCCCCACGGTTTGAAATGGAGAAAAGGAGCGACGGGTCAGAATGTTGTGGCTCATGACTTCATTGGTTATAGAAATTTTCTCACCAACATACGGGATGTTCATGTGATATGGAATCCCTAGTCTGCGACTTTCCCAGAGGCTAGTGTGGACCTTCAGGCTGCCTTGGGCTTCTCCAGGATGAGGATCTTGATGGTCGAGGAGGCGTACTGAGAGTGATATTTGGGTGAGATGAGGATCTTGATGGTCGAGGAGGCGTACTGAGAGTGATATTTGGGTGATATAGTGACTAGACAGTCCCTCGTCGCCCCTGCTTTTTATGTGCCAATGGCTCTTCCGCCCACTATGAGGAGTACTGAGACCCTGGATCATGATGACTTTGTCACTGCTTTGAGCGGGGAGGACATTGTAAATTACATCGAGGGCCCTGACGGCTATGCTAATTTTTGGATGAATTTTCTTATGCATAACTTCCCTTTAATGGAAGTCACTCGGGTAACTCCCTTTTTCATCGTTTATAATTTCCCTTCCACTTTGCAAGCAATCCATGTTATGACTTGATTTATTTTTGCAGTCTGTCCCTGGAGTAACTGATCCTCCCTCTCTTCCCCAATGGAATTGGAACGTACCCTTGGTACACATTGGCCAGGAGACCCTATACTAGCTTCCTCCGTATACTCAGGGTGTACCGACCATCCCTTTATAATATGATACTATTTCTAAAGATTATGTTGAGGAGGGGTTGATGTATTCTCACAGTGTCCGGCACTAGGTGCATGGCCATGAGTGGAGGGTGAGTTCAAAAACCACTTTACTTTGGAATGTTATCCCATTCTCCACTTCCAATTATTCCAATACTGATGCTCGACACTCATTTTTTTTTTCAGGCTGATGGAGCAAGAGTGACCGCGGAGCTTCAGGTCAGAGCTCAGGTATATATCTTGATTCCCTCTTCTTGTGAAGACTTGTAATTTTAAAGAAAGAAATGCACTAAATGAGTCCGAGGAGCTAATTATTTTGTATTTTCCTCTTCTTTGTCTCTTTTCACAGGAGGAAGAGATTGCTGCTCTAAGAAGGCAGATTCAGGAGCTCCAAATGAGCCAAGGCGGTGGGTATCATGGAGGTGCTAGAGACAACGGTCAAGGTGGAGACAGTGGTGGAGATGGAAGTTGATCGGGAGAGAACAAATCCTATTTATACGCCTTAACGAGCATTTGTTAGTATCTTTTTATCCAGTTTTTGTATATTTTTACTTCGTTTTCTATTTTCTAACAGGTTTTGGAAGAAGTCAAGTATATCAGGCTAAACAGGGTGAAAAAGCAGAAGAAAAGAAACTGAAAAAGCTAGTTCGCGCGCGCGAGAATCCAGAATTCGCTCGCGCGATCCGCTCGTGCGAGGTCCCAAATGTCGCGCTCGCGCGGTCCGCTCGCGCGATATGTGAAAAAACCAATAACGTGTATTTCAGTATACTAAAGACTCCTGTGCAAACGAGATGTCCTAATTGCGTCCAGATTGTAAAATATATCAGTTTCAGTTCGTTTCGGGTTAGGAAAGCTTCCAAAGCTTGTGTAAACTCTATATATACTTAGTTTTTATAATTTTTATAGGTTAGACATTGTTAGACTCTATTGCACAAAAATACATATAGCCATATATACATATACTTCCATCCATAGAAGAGGGAAAAGCAAGGAGAAGAAGAAGAAGACAAAGGATTTCCATGGCCTCCTTCATCAACTACTTGCTATCTACCACTTCCATGACAGCTTAGACCTTAGATCTAGGGTTTCAATGAAGCCCTAGTCGAGTAATAGGGTTTTATTTATGTTTTTATTTTAGTTTTATTATGTATGGATGACAGTCACATGTTTCGAGGATTTTTATAAATAAATCGAACTTCTATTGATTAAATCATTGCTTTCAAAGTTTATCCTTGTCTTAGATCTATTTTGACTGTGATGTGCTCAATGATCTGTGCTTGCTGTGCTTGTTTAGATTATTTACATGTGATGGTGCTTTATTGATTTGTGCTATCAAGTATCCGAATAATCCATGCCTAGATTAGACGAATTATGTCATAACCCTAGTTTAGTGTGGGATAATTCGTGTCACGCCCCGACGTAGCATAATTCAGGAAAGCATTTAATTTCCTTTATGGACTCGTACGTCGTGACAAGTGAGTATGACCAATTGTCCCTGCAAAATATAACTTAACAACATTTCTAGAGCAAAGGATACTAACAAAACATAAGCTCCAAAATTAAAATTTACTAACTATTACAGCAGTCATAAACTTAGGCACAAAACGCCTTATTCAAAAGTCTAAAACTAGTTTATTACAACCCAAATTAAAAGACATAGGAAATATAAAGCAGCCTCCTGGAAAGTCCCCTGCCTCTAACTAGCATAGTCGAAATACCCTGGCTGCTCCTGACCCTGAAAATCTGGACATACAGTCCAGGACGCATCAACGCCGTCAGCTTATGAAAGTTGGTGAGTAAAATAAACGAGTGCTCGCAATGTATATATAAGTATATAAACAAACGGTGCAATTTAATTTTAAAAGCAATAGATTCAAGGTTCCAATTCCAACATAAATCACGGGGGAATAAAGTAAGCAATAAATATGCGACCGTGCATGAACGATGTAACATCTCATCTTTCTGACTCTTTTCTCTCAACAAAACCCGACTCAACCAAACCATTACCTCAGATACCAGGAATACTATCCGATCGATATCCAAAAACAGCACACCATACCATTGCTTCAGATACCAGGAATAATATCTGATCGATATCTAAGTCGAACTCAATACCATCGTTTCGGATACCAGGAATAATATCCGATCGATATCCGAAACAAGCGCCCTAGATACCAGGAATAATATCCGATCGATATCTAAGCCGTAACTCAATACCATCATTTCGGATACCAGGAATAATATCCGATCGATATCCGAAACAAGCGCCCTAGATACCAGGAATAATATCCGATCGATATCTAAGCCGTAACTCAATACCATCATTTCGGATACCAGGAATAATATCCGATCGATATCCGAAACAAGCGCCCTAGATACCAGGAATAATATCCGATCGATATCTAAGCCGTACACAACACTGTCGCCTCCAATACCAAGAATAATATCCGATCGATATTGAGGTCGCACACCAGACCGCCACGCTTTACTCTTTTCACACTTTCTCATACACATGCATGTTAACACAACCTCGACCCTAATATGTATGTCAATGTTTCATAAATAACACCATTAATTAATCACAAAGTCGGATAATCGTACGAGCATAAATTTCGGCCTAAGTTGTTCTTGTTCGTACATTTCTTAAAACATAGACCTTTAAAATAATATATTTGACAACCAGTTCTTTAAAAAAACTTTCAAAATCTTTTCCAAACAGTTCCTATAAGAAAAATACAAAAACTGCTCAAACTGCCAGGTCGCGCGAGCGGGTCGCGCGCGCGAAGAGGGATAACGGGTCGCGCAAGCGGGTCGTGCGAGCGAAGAGGCAGAACAGATCGCGCGAGCGGGCAGCGCGAGTGAAGGGGCAGGACAGATCGCGCGAGCGGGTTGCGCGCGCGAGTTCTTGCAGAATGTCATCTTCTTCGTTTTCCCCTGTTTTCAATTTCTGAACTGAAATTTACCCATTTTCAGATTCTGTTTTAAACATGTCGTGCCATATATAGATTTCTTCAGTTTTCCGCGTAGATTAAGAATACGCAATCAATTTAAACAATTACGGATTATATCTCTAGATATTCGCAATTAAAGTGAGGGTGTCAAGACTTTAAATCAATGGTACGCCGCGATATGAATGAATTACTGCGTAGGATTCGAACCACAGCTGATTAGGACCAAGATCTTCCATTCCCAATTTACATAATCGATTTTGATTAAGTTTTACAAAACTCCATTTTTAAGCTCCCATGGTGTATCTATATATATACACATATATACACACCTATATGAACTGAAATATACATATATAAACATGGCGAGTAGTGAGTTTATAATACTCACAGAGGGCGTTAGTACAAAGAATTTGAGACCGAGAATATCCGCCGTAATAATCCGTCGTTGAGAAATTCTTCCCGTTCTTGATTTGATCTTGAGATATATATATAACTATGTATCTATGTAAGTGTATATGTATAATCTGTATGTGTGTTATGTATATGTATATACTGTATATGTGTGTGTGTTCATTGAGAGGAAGAGAGAATTTGAGAGAATTGAGAGGGATTGAGACACTGAGAGAGTTTGGGAGAGAAATAGTGAGATATATATAAAGAGTAACAAATTGGGCTCCAAGCAACACATAGATTTTACACGGTGTGGTTGAGCTCACGTGCTCCCACACCCAAAACGCGATATACACGCAGGTTTAAATCAAAACTGGTATTTTACGGGTAAAAATAAAATACAGAAAATTATATTAGCGTAGGAATTCAATTCCTGGTTTATACAAAAATATAGATATTGATTTTGAAACCATAGAAAATATTTTGGAAATTACAGTTTGACCCCAAAGAAATATTTATAAATAGAAATTAAAAGGAAATATTTATTTATTAATGAAAATGAAATACAGGGTGTTACAATTCGTGCTAACCGAAGATGGAATATGTTGGTGCTTGAACCATGATTATTCTCTTGACGGAGGAATTGGGCTTGTAGCCACAATTCCCCATATTCATCCAACGTAATAAGCTAGAGTAATTCATAAATAACCTTATTATGAAACTAGTGGTGGATTTGCAATCCTAGGTTCCCTTTACATATTTACAAAAAACACTTTTAATTGCTTTCATAGTTTAGATTTATTTTTATTATTATTAGTGTAATTAAAATCAAATCAAAATCCGTTTTCATAATTAACTAAAGTTAGGTTTTAAAATTAAGTCGCTGTAGTTAACCAATCCATGTGGGTTCGACCTTTGCTTTCACACTACAAATCTTTTGAAAAGTACAGAACACTTTTTAATATCTTGATATTGACAACATCAATTTTTGGCGCCGTTGCCGGGGATTGCAAATTAATACCTTTAGTTTTAGAATCTTAGTTTAGTTAATTCGTAAATATTAGATTATGTTTTCTTTTTCTTATTTTTCGTTTTATTTTGAGTTACTAACTTTTTATTTTATTTTTGTAGTTTCTCGAATCATCAAATTCTAACGTTTCCGAGTGGATTAGCTAAGCACACCAAAGGAGCTTACGCGAAAAAAATGTAAATAAAATAAAATAAATTGCTTCTTGTGAAACTCGCTTTAAACCGCTGTAAGTCAGGGCGCTGTGACGCACTATTTGCATTAGTTTAGGGTTAATTGCACTGCATTAGCTAGGAAACCCGGGGCGCTGGGCTTGACGCGGTCATTGCATTACAGGATAATATTCATGCATCATAGTAGTACTGTGTGCTTGCCTGTTGTCTGATTTGCGTGATTATTTTTGTATTTGTTGAGTCAGTCCTTATTTTAATTTCCTTTCTTTTTAGTTTATGTTTGGTACGCGTTCAAATAAACCTGAATTACATTTTATCGATCTTGAACTTGAACGTACTTTAAGAGTTAGTAAGTCCGCAACCCAAGCTTCTAGGGCTAGGTTGCA
The DNA here is from genome assembly GCA_033977485.1 of Hydrangea macrophylla. Lineage (NCBI taxonomy): Eukaryota > Viridiplantae > Streptophyta > Magnoliopsida > Cornales > Hydrangeaceae > Hydrangea > Hydrangea macrophylla. The sequence continues at coordinate 42,545,931 of CM066990.1, forward strand.
AGACGACGAATCAACGCCGATTCTGTCGTCGTTGTTTGAGACCGAAATTCAAAGTACCCGTAAACGGTTAAGGAGAACTCAAACTTTTAAAATTGAACCGATTAAAATGGCTGACGGAAACAACGGAAATAATGTAAATAATCCTAATATACCGCCACCTCCTCCGCTTAAAGATTATTTTATTCCTACGACTTACACGCCTCAAGCAGGTATCGAATTACCGGAGGCGACAGCATCTCACTTTGAGATAAAGTCGTCTACCATCTCGCTACTTCCTTCTTTCCATGGCCGTATAAATGAAGACCCTTACCAACACTTAGGGGATTTCCAAGATATATGCTCTACTTTAAAAATCCAAAATTTCACTGATGATGAATTAAAACTGCGTCTCTTTCCATTCTCTTTAAAAGATAAAGCGAAGTATTGGCTTCAGTCACTTGAGCCAAACACGATTAAAACTTGGGAAGCCTTACACAACGCATTTTTACAAAAGTTTTTCCCAATCACAAGAACTAATCAAATAAGAAAATCGATAACAAACTTTGTGATGCAAGATGGGGAAACGCTTTATGATACTTGGGAAAATTTTAAAGAATTATTACGCTCATGCCCACATCATCAGGTTCCTAAGTGGCAGTTAGTACAAGTCTTTTACGAGGGGCTTATTCCCTCAGTCCATAATATTGTCGACGCCATTTGTGCGGGTACCTTCCTACACAAAAGCGCCGATGAGGCCTGGAAAATTTTTGAAACATGAAGCGAGAACTCGATGCATCAGGTTGTGTCGGTACGTTTTGAGGGGTACCTTCGACCTAAGCGAGAGGTAAAGTTTGAGTCAAGTCAATCAATTGAAATACAAGAATTAAATAGAAAACTTGACCAACTTATGAGGATGGGATATAGGTCCAATCCACCTTCTTCAGAAGTATGTGCATTATGTTCTAAACCGTCACATAATATCTTTGTATGTCCTTCTGCATCTCAATATCCGGAATTTGTTGAGCAACATGTTAATTCTATGCAACAATTCCCACAAAATAACTATAATCCTATGTCAAACAATTTTCCTAATACTTATCGACCCCAATATCAACAAAGTCAATACCAACACCCACCTCCTAATCCTACCCCTCCAAGGGATAATGATTTTGAGGCTACGGTGTTGTCATCCCTTAAAAACATAGAAACTCAAGTCCAAGCACAAGCACAAATAGTGCACTCTCATACACAATCCATGCGAAGCTTGAGTCCCAAATGGGACAACTAGCTACTGCGGTGAGTCGTAGAAATGAGGGGAAGTTGCCTGCGCAAACTGTTCAAAACCCTAAGGGACAATACAAAAAGGGGGGGTCGAGTGAGAGCGTGAACGCTATTTTGACTAGGACGACTACTAGAGAAGAGGAAGTTGTTGAAATTCCGGATACGAGTGAGAAAAATATAAATAATAACTCGAATAAGGAGGGTGAGAAAACGAATAGGAATAAGAAAGATAAAGAATCGGTCCCAACCAACTATGTTCCAAAGTTACCTTTTCCACCTAATGTTGAGGGACCGTCACATTTTTCTAAGAAAGGGTCAAAAATAGAAGATATACTTGAGGTGTTTAAACAAGTAAAAATCAATATTCCATTCCTCGATACTATAAAACAAATTCCCGCTTACGCTAAATGTCTAAAAGACCTTTGCACTCAAAAACGTAAATTGCGCAGTCATACTCCGAAAAAGGTCTTTCTCACAGAAAAAGTAAGTTCCATTTTCCAACATGCTACTCCGAAATATAAAGATCCAGGTACGCCTACGATTTTATGTGTCATAGGTGACATGGTCATTCATAGGGCTCTCCTTAACTTCGGAGCTAGTGTTAATCTTTTACCTTACCACGTTTATAAACAACTAGGTTTAGGTGAACTTAAACCTACGGCCGCTACTATTCAATTAGCAGATCGTTCTATTAAAATACCTAGAGGAATCGTCGAGGACGTCTTAGTTAAAGTTGACAAATGCTATTATCCTGTTGATTTCATGGTCCTTGATACTGAACCTGTACTAGATGCTAGGAAGCACACTCCTGTCATTCTAGGTCGTCCATTCTTAGCAACCGCTAACTCGCGTGTTAACTGTTAGACGGGGGTAATGAAGGTGTCATTTGGGAAGATGAATTTAAAACTAAACGTCTTTAACGCTATTGATCAACCTCCTAAAGACGATGATTACCTATGTGAGGCAGAGAGTGAGGTAAGACAAACTATTGAACCCAACTACGCAATACCTATGAGTAATGGAAATAATATGGTGAGTAGTGAGTGGATGAATTTAAATAATACGGACCCTAATGACGAATTTACTCGAAGGTTAGAAATCGAATTGAACATGATAAGGGAGATTCACCGAATGAATTAATGTATAACGATCTTGTTTCTGCTTTCAACCGACATCTCCCTAATGCTCTAAAGGATACAAACTCCGATTTACGGCCTCCTTGAGTCTTGAGCTAGAATGGTCTAGCTGAAGACGTAAAAGATAGCACTTATTGGGAGGCAACCCAAGCTTTAATTCTATTGTTTTATTGATTTTTGGTCATTTTTGGGTCTTTTTGAGTCAGTTGTGGTCTCTTTGAATAGGTTTGGGGGTTGGAGTGGAGTTATTTTTAATTTATATACATAAAGCAAGTGCTACAAAAGAAAATACCATTCTCGCGCGCGCGGCCAGCTCGCGCGAGACGTCGCTCGCGCGGCCCGCTGGCGCGAGATTGTGCCTTAGTGAAATTTTTGTTTACTTTTTGTTTTGAGCCCTCGGGTTCTCCTCGCGCCTGATCTCGCGGGCGCGAGGTGGCTCGCTGGCGTGAGATATTAAAAAAATATATATTTGGGAATTCGCGCGCGCGACTGCCGCTCGCGCGATTTCCCATTTTCCTGTTTTTTCCCTTTTGTTTTCTATATCTTTCCCCCTACCTATTTTATTTGTGTTTCTTTCCTGTTTTTTTTTATTTGGTTCAGTTTAGTTCGTGTTCGTTGTTTTCCTTGTTACATTTATACTTTTTCGTTTTATTTATTTTCCATTTGCTCGTTTAGTTTAGTTTAGCTTAGTTTTTAGATTTATATTCCATATTTAGGTTTCATTTACTTTTAATATTCTTTTGTTAGTTTCTTTTTATCTAGTATTAACAGGTGGTTCCATTTGGAGCAATTGAACTTTATCGCCATATTCTTATACATTTACCAGTTTGTCATTGCCGAAACCAAGGTACTATCATTCCTTTCTTACCTACTCTCCTTTCTTTCGTTTTATTGTTTCATTGGGGACAATGAAAGGTTTAGGTTTGGGGGTATGCACGCACATGCACATTATTATCAAATATCAAAATTTTGAAAAATTTTCGATACTTGTGCTTAAATAAATGATGATTACCGATGTTTTTGCAATCTTGATTTGATACTTCTTGTTATGTAACTATGATTGTTATAGAATGGTAAACAAAGGAAGATGTGATTAAATATTTACTGAAGTCATGATGTAATGTTTTAAGTTATGTATCGTTCGAATCATAGTTTTATATCATAGATTTGCACACAAACCTATGCACTGCACGTAGTCACTTGAATACATGTTTAATGTGAACTATAATATGATTCGGATTTCTAGATAACACAAGGTGGAGACTAAGCCTAGTGAGCTTTTGAGCCTATCTTTTCTTTATAGAGGGTAATAAATATCTTGTGTTTGTCAAATTTCATTGAAATAGCGCATTAACTTGTTGATTAGTCTCATTATTCTTGCTTTGATTGATAGTCAAGTTAAAATATTTGTTATCATGCTAAATAATCTTCCATTGTAAACATTGAAGAACCGAATTACCCTAGGAAATGATTTTAGGCCTTCTTTTGTTTACTACCGGCCGATAAAAGATAAAATTTCCTTAGTTCGCCCCTTTGAGCCGTTACAATGTCTCTTTTTCTTTGTTCACCATTATCCTCTTTAAAAGCTCCAACTTGATCGACTTGAAGTATACCACTGGAAGAGTGATCAACTTTTAGTAGTATTAAGGTGATTTGTTGATGAAGAAGAAAAAAATAAGATGTTATTGGGGTAGTTGCTTGGTATTCAATGCATAGTCATTTGAGAAGCGAGAAAAGAAAAAGGAAAAGAAACAAAATAAAGAAGAGGAAGGTTGAAAAAAAAAATGAAAGAAAAGAAGAAAAAATGAATGAAAAGGAATGAAGAGAAAGAAAAGATGAAAGTTTGTAGAAGACGAATGAAATAAATCTAACATGCCTTACAATGCCATTCGTAAATCTATCCAATTAATCCTTTCTATCCTCTTTCATTACCTGAGCCACGTTACAACCTTTGAAAAGTCCTAATTGATCCTAGGAAACATGGTTTGGATATGAAAACGATGGAAGGGGGATTAAAACATGGTAATGATTAATTTTTCTTGATTATTGGCATCCTATCCATGAGACTACCGTTCTTTCATGTCATGCGTCTTTTTCGAGTCATATGTGAGCATTTCTCGTTTTGAAAAGATATTTTCTTTACTCGCATATTTTAGAAAAATTACACCTGTTTCTGAGTGTTTCATTTTAGAGGGTAATTGACATTGTGAGATTCGTAGTCGAAGCATAGTTGGATGGTTATCCGAGTTATATTCCAAGCTCATGACATGCGCGTGTTCATTTGACTACCATATCACATACGTGCAATTTTATGAGAAATTCTATTGATTTATACGATTCATGTACTTGGGATTGTTTTTCAGGACGTAGGTGAACGTTTGATTCCGTTTCTTCTTGTTCATTATTCTATTTCGAATCATTGTGTTATAATAAGGAGTATTGAATGTTTTGTGTTTCATTTTTAATAAAACTTTTTAAGTTTACAAGTTAATAAAGATGGTTGTGGGAGACTTGTTGACGAGAACCCTCACGAGACTTCACTTGTCTGACTAGGGACACCTAGAGGTTTAAAAGGCTTGTTGCATAAGTTAAATGCAATCGTGATCCATGCGAAAATGGAGTAGGTTTTTATTTTATTAGTAATTTTATTTTAGTTTAGTTTTGCTCGAGGACTAGCAAAATGTAGGTTTGGGGGTGTGATCGGGAGAGAACAAATCCTATTTATACGCCGTAACGAGCATTTGTTAGTATCTTTTTATCCTGTTTTTGTATATTTTTACTTCGTTTTCTATTTTCTAACAGGTTTTGGAAGAAGCCAAGTATATCAGGCTAAACAGGGTGAAAAAGCAGAAGAAAAGAAGCTGAAAAAGCCAGTTCGCGCGCGCAAGCCGTGCGGGCGAGAATCCAGAATTTGCTCGCGCGATCCGCTCGCGCGAGGTCCCAAATGTCGCGCTAGCGCGGTCCGCTCGCGCGATATGTGAAAAAACCAATAATGCATATTTCAGTATACTAAAGACTCATGTGCAAACGAGACGTCCTAACTGCGTCCAGATTGTAAAATATATCAGTTTCAGTTCGTTTCGGATTAGGAAAGCTTCCAAAGCTTGTGTAAACTCTAGATATACTTAATTTTTATAATTTTTATAGGTTAGACATTGTTAGATTCTATTATACAAAAATACATACTGCCATATATACATATACTTCCATCCATAGAAGAGGGAAAAGCAAGGAGAAGAAGAAGAAGACCAAGGATTTCCATGGCCTCCTCCATCAACTACTTGCTATCTAGCACTTCCATGGCAGCTTAGACCTTAGATCTAGGGTTTCAATGAAGCCCTAGTCGAGTAATAGGATTTTATTTATGTTTTTATTTTAGTTTTATTATGTATAGATGACAGTCACATATTTCGAGGATTTTTATAAATAAATCGAACTTCTATTGATTAAATCATTACTTTCAAAGTTTATTCTTGTCTTAGATCTATTTTGACTGTGATGTGCTCAATGATCTAAGCTTGCTGTGCTTGTTTAGATTATTTACATGTGATGGTGCTTTATTGATTTGTGCTATCAAGTATCCGAATAATCCATGCCTAGATTAGACGAATTATGTCACAACCCTAGTTTAGTGTGGGATAATTCGTGCTAACCGAAGATGGAATATGTTGGTGCTTGAACCATGATTATTCTCTTGACGGAGGAATTGGGCTTGTAGCCACAATTCCCCATATTCATCCAACGTAATAAGCTAGAGTAATTCATAAATACCCTTATTATGAAACTAGTGGTGGATTTGCAATCCTAGGTTCCCTTTACATATTTACAAAAACACTTTTAATTGCTTTCATAGTTTAGATTTATTTTTATTATTATTAGTGTAATTAAAATCAAATCAAAATCCGTTTTCATAATTAACTAAAGTTAGGTTTTAAAATTAAGTCGCTGTAGTTAACCAATTCTTGTGGGTTCGACCTTTGCTTTCACACTACAAATCTTTTGAAAAGTAAAGAACACTTTTTAATATCTTGATATTGACAACATCAGAAGTGATGGCAGAGTTGGGGGCAGCCAGACATCTCCATAGGTGCCCAGAAGAAATACCCGTCACCGACGAGGATGATCTGCCTTCTCTTTCCCTTTATTTTAGGATGTCCCTGCATGGACGAAAACTTTCAAACTTTATTCATGTTCCCCCCTTTTTTGGATTTATTTAGATGGATGGGTACGATATGCATGCATGGCGGCCTTCCATCCAATTTTGATAGTCTATGCTCATGTATGATATCAAACGATATCTTGGTAGCTTTTTGAAATGTGAATGCTTCCTTTTTATTGTTTGCTTTTATTAATGGATGGTGCGAAAGATGATGCTCAATATGCCAATATCTTGCTTTCTGCAGTATTTTCAATTTTCTTATATAGGTTTTGGGCTTATTAAATTACAAACTACACTAGGAACTACTTGGAACTAGACTAGAACTCAGCAAAAGGACCCGACACTCGTTAACTACTGTGCGGCACTCAACAAATGCCAGCGCGAAACTCAGTGAGTGCAGCCAGCTTTCATCAAATGACGTTCGATTCCCTGCTTTATTTAAATGGTTCTCTTTCTTTTTGTGGTCATTTAAAACTTTTCAAGACTTCTCTTTTGCCTCCTATCTTTCATGGCTCGTATTAGCTCTCATATCCTTTTCCCATGGATGGATACCCTCTCTGGTATCGATAGACTTAATTTTGAGTCTCATAGGTTGATTGATCTCTTCTTTTTCCGACAGATGGCCTTGGATGAAGATTTGCTTCAAGCCGCTATTACGTGCTGGGATCCTACACTTCAGGTTTTTTCAGTTCGGTTATGAAGAGATCTACCTACTGTTGGAGGAGTTCAGTGCTATCCTCCACACCATCCTTTTTGCCGTATGATAGTTCCCCCATTGTAGGCAGGTTATTTGCAGGATCTGGCTGCCCTTCTTTACATTTCTCGTAAGGCTGCTAGTTCCTTTATCCAGGATCGGCACATTGATTTCAAGCGCCTCTCTTCCGCTTATGCCTCTATTGGGGATCCTGATGACGGAGGGTATCAGATCATCTGGTGTAGTGTGCTTTCTATTGCGATGCTCTCCTATTTTCTTTTTTAGTCCTCTTCTGATATTCTTATTCCCATCATCTGTGGTCTTCGAGAGATGAGGAGTGCTGTTATGCTCATCCTAGGAGAGACTTTGCTAGGGCTAGACCATGTTCATGATACTGGATCGCTGTTTCTTTCTGGGCCTCCTTATGTTCTACAGATATGGCTTTTGGAGCATCTGGGTCTCTTCACCGGCCCTTCTCATCTTGGGAGGCAGCTCCCCTATGACCGCCTAAAGATTCATTGCCCATTTCATTTAATTGACTGTTAGTTCTCTTGGCTATAGGGCCTCTTCTATGAAGACATCCATTGGATCTACCCCCAATGGGTTTGTTGCTCTATCATGGTGAGGCTTCCTGGACATCCCGACAGTTGGCTACCTGGATTACATGCTACCACTTTTTACATTCCAAGTCAGGTAGTCCATCAGTTTGGACTCCTTCAAGACGTCCCAGAGAGTATCACTTTAGATTTCTCAAGGATTTTTGCTGAGGCTTGGCATGACAGGGTGGATGTTCCCTTCCGTAGGGTCTCTGCTTTGGTTGTGCCTACCGTCGAGTACCTTCTAGAGATCCGGACCCTAGTCGAAAGACAGGCTTTAGAGATAGATTTAGGCATGGCAAATAACCAAAACAGGAGGAAGCTTGCATTTTTCAAAAAAAATTTGACAGTCCCTTTCTACTCTTGCTGCGCTCTTTTAACATGTGATGTTACATTTTAAAAGGATTCTCTTTGTTTTAGAAAAATGCTCTAATCATGTTAAATCAAAGTTTGCATTCTTTCAATCGTATCTTTAAGCTATGAAAATTTTCCTTCTAATGTATTTTCTTGACCTTTATTACCTTGCTTTGAGTCTTGCTTAAAGCGTTAATCAATCTATAACATGAATGCTTATTATTTTCACACAATGCTCATATTGATAGCCAATAGATCCAGAGATGGGTTTAGGGCACTTATATGGGTTCTTCGGGTAGCAAACAAAGTTGGCCCCTAGTTTTGGGGCTTTGTTGTGGTTTCGGGCAAATGCAAGTTTGCCCCTATTTTAGCATGGATAAACTTAAGACACAGGGTTTTGTCAAGAGTTTGGTCGTAATTGGACCGAAGGCTTTGGGAGCCCGCCTACTTATACCCAAGTGGGTATCAGGTCCATAGTAGTTCAGCCAAGGCTTAAAGAAAAGTGCCTTTCCGGTAATTTATTAATGACCAAACTGAGTAGGTTGCCTGCGTATACCCTAGTGGGAATCAGGTCAAGCGTAGTTCATCAATGTTGGAGGTTTTGAAGGAAAAGGTCTCAAGCAAAGTATTTTTTGAGGCAATTGAGGTTAATTGTCTGTTTAAATTCAACCCCATCTAGGTCCATAAGATAGGCAGCCCCTCTAAAGAGTAAAGTCTTAATGATGTATGGTCCAACCCAGTTAGGTTTGAATTTTCCTCTAGGGTCATAAACTGGCGCTTTAAGTTGTTTAAGGACCAGGTCACCCTCAGCAAGCTTCCTTGGGCGGACCTTTTGTTGAAAGCACGAGTTATCCTCTTCTAATATTCCCAAGTATGATTTATTACTGGCAACCTCTTCTCGTCAAGTAACATTAGCTCTTCATACCTTCCATGTAGCCATTTACATTCAGTCACTTCATATTCTGCCAAAACTCTAAGGGAAGGCATTTCTACTTCAATTGGGAGGACAACTTCCATTCCATAAACCAATGAATATGGCGTATCACATGTTGAAGTTCTCACAGAAGTCTGCTATCCCCATAATGCAAATGATAATTTCTCATACCAATCCTTATATGTATCTATCATTTTCCCCAAGATCGCCTTAACATTCTTATTTGTTGCTTGTACCGCTCCATTTGTTTGAGGCCTATATGGAGAGGACTGGTGGCGGGTGATATTATACTTCACTAAAAGTAGAATAACCTCCCCTTGGAAATGGCTACTATGTTCAGAAATAAACTTATTCGAAACCCTATATCTTCAAATTATATTTTTCTCAATAAAACTCACTACATCCTTAGCTTTTAAAGTTGTATAAGACGCTGCTTCTACCCATTTAGTAAAATAATCTATCGCCACAATTATGTATCAATGTTTATTTGAGGCCTTTGAACTACTTCACCAATAATATCAATACCCTACACACAAAACGGCCATGGGGTGGTCATGTTATAGAGTTGGGAAGATAGGGTGTGCATCAGATTTTCATGGATTCAACACCAATGGCATTTTCTAACATACTAACAACAATCTCTATCCAAGGTCGTCCAATAATGCCCTTGATGGATTCTCTTCTTTGCTAGCATGTGCCCATTCATGTGGGATCCACAAATCCCCTCATGCACTTCCTCCATTATTCTCTTAGCTTCCTTCCCGTACATACATTCTAGATTATACCCAGTATAAGACTTTTTCCACAACTTATTCACGTAGATCACAAATTGAGTGGAAAACCTTCAAATTGCCATTTTATTATTCTCTGAAGCTCCCTCGGGGTATTCTCATTTCCCAATAAAATTCCAAACATCCACATACTAAGGTACTTCACCCTCTTCCCCTTCTTCAATGGCTACAATCATCTCAAATGAAGGTTGGTTTCTTTCTTCTATGGATAATGGGTTCATGGTAACTCCTACAAGGATTTGGATTATTGAGGCTAGGGTTGCTAAGGAATCGGCTAGTTGGTTCTCCTCATAGGGAAGGTAGTAGAATGAAATCCTCTTAAATTGGACCTTTAAACTTTCCAGATACTCATGATAAGATCACAACTTCATATGCTTCACTCTCCAATCACCTCGCACTTGGGATATGATCAAGTTAGAATCTCCAAAAAATTTTAATCTTTTCAACTTTTAAGGTCAGGGCTGCTTCAATTCTGATTATACATGCTTCATATTCCACTATATTATTAATCGAATTATACATAATCTTGACAGCTAGCAAGGTGGGGGTTCCACTAGGTGATATACGAATGATTCCTACCCCATATCCTATCTGTTTAGCTGCTCATCGAAATACATCCTCCGCATGTCTTCTTTTACCTCCATCACTCCTTCGTCTGGGAATATAAACTCTCCTTTCTCCTTGAATTCTATGGCAAGGTCAGCAAGATATTCGGTAATGGCTCTTCCTTTGACATATTTAGAAGTGCATATCTTATATCGATTTTGGCTAACATTATGGTCCATCGGGAAATCTTATTGGTTAGGGCGGGCTTTTCGAATAGGTATTTGCGTGGGTCCATTTTGAATATAAAGGTTACTAGAAAGGCTAACATATAATGTCTAAGGTGACGGGTACACCATACCAAGGCCCAACAGGCTTTCTCTAATGGTGAATAGTTCAGCTTATATCCGATCATCCTTTTACTCAAATAATAGATAGCTTTTTCCACACGCCCCTCTTCTTCTTCTTGGGCCAACATACACCCCATTGAATTCTTGGTTACGGACATATATAGCAATAAAGGTTTTCTGAGTCTGGGAGGTTATAGGACAAGTAGGTTTTGGAGGTAGATTTTGATCTTTTCAAAGGCTTTTGGGCATTGGCTATCCCATTCAAACTTCTCACCTTTCCTCAGTAATTTGAAAAGTGGGCCACAGGTCATGGTGAGTTTTGATATAAAATGACTAATGAATTGTATCCTACCCAAAAACCCCCTCAACTCCTTCTTACTCTTTGGCGAGAAATCCTAACAATTTCCCAATGGTAACCCCAAAGGTGCATTTTTGCCTCATCCTGAATTTTCTCAACCTTTCAAAAAACTTCCTTAATGTATCTAAATGGCTACCTCTCTCCTTGCACTTTACTATAATGTCATCCATATATACCTCCACTTCCTTATGAATCATGTGCTGTAGTAATTTAGTGGCAGCCCTTTGGTAAGTCGCACTTGCATTCTTAAGTCCGAACAATATCACTCTATAGTAATACGTACACCAAGGTGTGATGAAAGTGGTCTTCTCCTTATCCTCGGTTGTGATGAGAATCTAATTATACCCCAAAAATCCATCCATGAAAGACAAAAGCTCATATCTCGCGGTATTATCAGCTGGTATGTCAATATGAGGCAAAGAAAAATCGTCTTTAGGGCTAGCATTATTTAAATCTCAGAAATCAATGCACACCCTAACACGACCATCCTTCTTTGGTGCTGGCACGATATTGGTGACCCATTCAAGGTACTCAGTGACAATCAAGAATCCAGCTCTCAATTGCTTTTTAACTTCCTCTTTTACTTTAAGCGCCCATTCAGGCCTTATTCGCCTCAATTTTTGTTTTATAAGTTTTGAATTTGGAAAGAGAGGGATATTGTGTTGGACTATCTCTGGATCGATTCCTGGCATATCATCATAAAACCATGCAAAGACATCTTTGATTTCATTTAATAGATTGATTAATTCTTTGCCTTCCTCATTGCTAAGTGTGGAGCCAATAAAAACATTTTGCAGATTTTTTTCATTTCCCAGATTAATTGTCAAAGTGCTCTCTATGATTTTGCATGCGAATTCATTTTATTTTCAATTAATTTTTGCAATTCATCTGTATTTCATCACATTCATTGCATGTATCACATTTATCATGCGCATTCGAGTAGGCAGAATCAGTCACATTTTCATTAATATTTTTTGGGGCGATTACAACAGACATTGACATAGTAAGATGCCTCATTTGGGCCATTACAGGCTCTGGGGAGGGAGGATACCTATCACTAGACTCAAAAACCCATTCTTTATTAACCCCTCTTTTGAGCTCTATGGTGTTGAAACCTGGCAGACCCTCTGTCCCTTCTTCATTTTCTGGCTCTTCTTCCCTTGCTTCATTTTCTTTGATCTCTTCCTCCAAATCTTCTGTCTGATCTGTCCCGACTTTGACTTCCAAAACCTTCTCTGGACCATTTTCTTCAGTCTCCCCACTTTCTTCACCTAAAAGATTTTTCATAGGTGGACTATCTAGTGCACAAATCCGGTCCTTGATATTGGCCAATTTTGCAGGTGCCTGTAGGTTCATAATCAGTGAACTTGTGTGAGAAAAAGATCTCAAACCTTGGTTTCAAACATTTGTCATTATGATCCACCCATGGCTCCAGAAAGCCACAGAAGGGGAAATCTTCTCCTTCTTTAATGAAGTAGCCATTGAGCGTCTTTGCATACGGCTCCAATGGCACATCATCAGTTTTCTTCTTATCTTTCAATTCTTACCTTGATGGCTGATAACTCGTATATTGATCAAAATATAGCGGCAAAAATTCCCATGGTCTTCCATCCTATAGCATATTGATGAATTCAAACCCTCTTAAGCTTGTTTCTTCCTCTTGTAACTGTACCTCTAAGATTGGAGCGCTTAGCGATGCTTCATTCACACGGATCCAACTATCCCCAAAGATATCACAGACTTTTTTTTCGTAAATGCATTTAACCTTTTGATGGATTGTAGATGGAATTGCACCCAAGCTATCCAACCAAGACCTACCCAACAGTAAGTTAAAAGAGGCAGGGGTATCAATGATCTGAAACTCAGCCTCCTTTTCTAAAGGTCCGACAGTAAGATCAAGAAATATAATGCCCATGACTGCCCATTCGGTATTGTCATATGCTCTCACCTTCTGCTCGGATGGTATAAAAGTTAACTTATCTAAGCCTATGTTCTTGGCTGTTCGAAACGGGCACACATTTAAAGTAGACCCATTGTCAACCAGATAGGCAGGTAGAGAATTCCCCAGACATTCAATGGTTACATGTAGTGGCCTATTATGAACAGGTCCCTTGGGAGGCAGATCATTTGAAGAAAGTGTGATAGCGAGAGCTAAAATCTTACTTATCATTCCCATAAGGTCTTTCAGAGTGATGTTGACAGAGACATATAATCAATTTAAAGCATCTAAGATTGCTTGTCTGTGATTCTTTAAAGCGATCAATAACCCCCAAATTGTGATGGTGGCTTGTGTCTTCTTCATATGTTTCCACACTCTATCCTCTTCCTCTTCTTCACCTATTTTCCCTTTTCCTTTATCTAGTTATTGACTTGGGTGATCTTCCTCTAGCTTATGTGGTTTAAAATGCCTCCTTGATCAAGTCAGATGACTAACCTCTTCCCTCATCCACAAGTTGTCTTGTGCTTCGGTGGCTCCTAAACTTTCTTCTGCACCCTTGTCGAATTCATAACATAGATCTTCCTCTGCACGATTGATGCTTTAGCTATCATCCCCTTTATACCAAATAGAACTGTTAATTTCTGGTGCCCACCAATCTAAAGCAACAGCTTCCTCTGTCATCTTTCCTCCGTATTCTTTTGACGGCCCACCTAGAGTGCAGATTGTCATATTTTTTGGTAACTGATAGGATTTCTTTGGGTGACCCAACTTGGTGATTAATTCAGACGGATCAAAAAAGTTCTCCTCATTCTCCAAGCAATAAATACCCGATGGTGGCATAGCATGGTGATTTGGCAATGATTTCTGGTGACATCGGATGGATTGGCAGGGGGTTCGGATACCACCTTTTTGTCTATCAAGTCTTGAATCTTGTACCTTAGTCTTGTGCATCGATCAATAGAATGCACTTGCTCTTGGTTGAATTTACAGTATAAATCGATCTTGAAGTTTAGAGGAAGCGAGTTCGGCATTGGTCGTGGTTCCAATAAACGGAGAGGCCCTTTTGACACCAATATGGTTGTGGATAGTGATACTCCCAGATCTGAAAATTTTCTCAATGGCTTGTCTCCTCCTCTTCATGGATAGTTCCTTGTTATATCAAGTTTTCTCTCTGGTTCGCTCAATGCATTGACATCGGTAATCGGTGGGGGCTAGAGTGGCCTCCCAAATGTTCTCCCCTATAGTTCGGCTGCCTATATCTATTTACCGGTTCTTCTTTCTTGATTTCCCCTTCTTGGATTGCATCCTCTATCCTTGTTCCACATCAAAAACCTCAGCGAAGGTATTGATTGATTGAAACCGCATGTTCTTTTGATAGACTGGTTGAAGGTTCTTCATTAACATCCGAATTTGTTCTTTTTGGGACATTCTTTATACCATCTTGGCTGCTTTACCCCTCTACCTACTTAGATACTCTATGAAGGACTCTTTTCTGCCTTGCCTTGTGGTCTCCAGATCCCGAATGGTCACAATAATATCTTGATTGTACTCGTATTGCACAACAAATGACTTCACTACTTCTTCCCAAATTCTAGTCTTGCTTGACTTAAGGGTGAGATACCATGATAAGGTGGCCCCAGTCAAGGTCTGCTAAAACAAAATGCCCATAATTGTAATACTCAACCCGCTAGGCTAGAAGGCCCCAATACACATTCGTACATGGCTACGAGGATTACCCGTTCCATCGAATTTGTCAAAAATTGGCACTTTGAACCCAGCGGGAAGTGTCTCCCGGACCCCATCGTACAATCCTTCCAATTCTAGTAAGTAAGTGTCCACCCCTTGAGCTTTTTGGACCACCCTCTCAAGTTTCTCTACCTTTTTAACTATGATTCTTTCTTTCTCAGATTTTTCCTTCTCCAATCTTTCTTTCTCTGCTTGCGGTTCATCAGATCTCTGAATTTCTGGGTCATCAAACTAATCCTCCTCTCTTGCTACTGGTGGATCAATCACCTGAGGGTTAGCTAGTGGCAGTTGCCTCGCCATACTCTCCATCATAGCCATCATGCGATTCACATTTTCAGCCTGTCTCCTCATTTGCTCAGCTTGCTGTTCAACCATTACCCTCAACTCTGCTACTTCCCTTATGTTTACCTGTTGTGCTATTGTGTCTTCTCTTCTAACCAACCTTGCTGTTGAATCTCTAAACCAAACTGTGTTTGAGATAGGTTCTATTTTTACCTACAACCACATTATATTGTAAATCAATTTTGATTCCAAATTTGTTCTTATAATGACTTTTCTTTATTCCTTTATTATCTTCTCCATTTTATTTATTGACTTTATTAGTTACAAAATGATTTCATAATGGTTCATATGTCACAGGGATGTAATGCTTGGGTGTGTGTGCCTACTCTATATGCCAATGAAGAAAAAATCTTAATCCTAACACATAAGCACATAAACTCCTCACCCATGTCAAGTGCGCCAACTTCTCCTTTCATTGTGATCCCATTACCCTTTTGGAAAATTTTTTTAAAAAAAAATATTTCTTGGGTGATATGATTCTTCTGAAAATAATTTTTGAGAATTGTTTTGAGATTGAGGATGTTAAACATTTCTCAACATAGATGATTTGGTTTGAAATTTTGCTTTGAAATTCCTTTTTTTTTTTTTTAAAAAGCATTTCTCCCAACAACAATTCTCAAGATTTTTGGATTTCTTCTTTGAAGATGATCATGTAAAAATATACCTTAACAAAAGTTATTTTGGAGCTTTGCTTGATCAAAGGAAAATGAATTTCAGAGACTCTGTTTTATTTTTATTTTTTTGAAAAAACATTCTAGGATAAAAGGTGATGATGGTTTATCAAAATCTTGTTTGCTTTCATGATTGAATTTTAAAACTTTTGGGTAGAAGGATCACATGATCGGATTATCACCATACTTTTCATGAATTCGGATGCATACAAGGTCAATGATACTTAGCTAACAAATCAAAATCTGGCATTTTTTCAAATATCATGGGACATGAGAAGGAATTGCTAGGAGGTGATTAAAGGGTTATACATCCTACATCAAGCAAGCATTGTCATTATCTCAAATAATCCCTTTCGGGCAAACAAAACTTCCTAGCATATAATCATAATCAAGAATTGATTTCCTAGATTGAAAGGTGCTATAGGAGCTACTATGCAAAGGTCGGGTTTTGTTCAAATAAGGGACCCTTGACACGCATCCAATAGGATGCTTTATATACCAACACATGGTACACACAGTCCCAAGATGGCTTGACCGACTGGGTTGCCCCGACCCTCCAAGGTCATAGTTTCGTGCAATCGACTGGCGAGACATGCAAGTGCAATGCAACAGACACACAAAAATTAATTAATTCGATTAAACTGATGCTTTCAATTCTATTCCTCGAGTGAACCCAAATCAGAAATTCTGGTCTACGAAACCAGAGATTCTGGGTTCGATCCCCAGCAAAGTCGCCAAATTGTGGATATCTCAGGCTAGCCATGCTTTTTAAACTTTTTCAAATTCAAGCACGAGTCGCCTCTTAATTTTTTAAAGGAAAATTAAGAAACCATTTTAAAAGGAAACTAATCTTTATGAAAATTAGAGATTTCTAGGTCTATGGATTATGAAATAAGAGGGGTAGGAGCCCGGCGGACTAAAACACCACGTCTCATCCTATCTCGTGATAGGCCTCTACTCAACATCCTTTTAATCGAATTAAAAATCTAAGCATATCCTCAATTAATACATAAATACAAATATACATTCCACAAGTATGTCAAAAGGGTGTAAGATTACTAATGATAAAATAACATTCAAAACCACATAATTCAAATAGCAAGCAAGATGATATACAATAAGGGAACTAGGAAACTTACCTGGGATCCAGCTGCGGTATTAAAACGTGCAATGCATACATAAATAGAAAACCCTAGAAAAATGCCTCTAATTCACATATACAGATAAGGCAAATCCTAATTCTGAGGTGTTGCACATGAAGTCGAAAAAATTAAAAAAAATCAAGAATAAAATAAACTAAGGAAAAGTCAAGAGATAATACCTAAATAGCGCTACAAAACAAAGGACTAGTCCACATGCTTTGAACATAACGTAATATCTAATCCTAGATATCAAGCTCTAGCTTAAATCTATCAAACATTGAAGAAACACAATCATGAATTCCTTCTAAATAGTTGAAATTACAACACCTCTATAGATATACAAGTCGCAACTAGGAGCCAATAAAATGTCCATATAGAGATGGTACAACTTCAACATGATCACAAGGAACCCACAACTAAGTTCAACTGATTATGATTTAACTTAATACAAAATAAAGTCCTAATTGAAAGAATCTATACATATGTGATGAATGTATGAACATGAACAAGAATAAGTTATGAATCATTCATTGATTTGGGTCATTTAGCCTATGGGTTTGGGTTCAGTTAATCATAATTAAAACATGTTTTAAGCCTTTAGTCATAGAAAGGTCATTTGGATCATCATTTACAAAGTTTATCAAAACTGTAATAGAATTCAGGAATTATAGAGAGCAGACTAGACTTTCAAAAATAGGAAAAACATAATTCCCATGGTTTGATCTTAAATATTTTTTATCACAAGGTGCCTCTGTGAGTCTAGTTTCTAACCAAAAATAAAATTAAAGATCAAACGCTCCAATCTTCGGGAATTGGACTATAACCAGACACTACTCAGATTTTATCATCTCTCTGTCCAAAGATATTGTATGATTTTCTAAAAATAGTAAACGAATCTGAATTACTTCAACCTTTTTGGGGGATCTCATTAACACATTAACTTTATAGGAAAAATTAGTTGAGGTCAAATATGTTTGGTTAAGCCTCTGATCTATTCAAATCAAAACTGACTTACTATTCTGAAATTTTGGACAGAGAGCAACTAGTTCGTGAATCTTAAGATCAAACCATGCTAATTATGGAGTCCTACCAAAACAAAAATTGCAATGGTGTATCTTTGTGCTGTGAATACATTCCAATTGGCCTCATTCAATTCCAATGGACCATAATTTGACTAAAAATCATTGATCACAGTTGGTTAATGAATTAATGAATTCACTGCACCAATATTGACATCTAAGCCATTAAAATTGGCAAGCCTAACTCCTCTTCCAAGTGGATGATTCTTGAGGAATGTAGGCTCATTTTATTCAATTCTCTTCCCAAGTTACTGGTCCTTGGAGACTAAATATGGCCAATCCATATGAACCTCAATGGAATGTGAAGAGGATTCCATGAGACTTCAAATTAGAGAACCCAAATCATGAACCAAGAATTGGATCCACTAATTATGTATGGATATAACTATGATCAACCTTAATTCCTATGTAAATCATGAATTTACAGGGATTTAAAGGATCAAACTCAAAAGATTCAAGTGAGATATTGAAGATCTCATGGATCCCAAGAGAAGAATATAAACAAAAAGAGATAAAATCAAATTTAATTGATGATCAAAGTCAAAGCTCTTTTTAGAAACTTGTTTCATCTCAAATCCTTAGCTACTTAAATCCAAATCAATGAAAACAAATGAGAATTCAATCACAATTCTAGTGGTGTGTGATGAAATAAGGTGAGAAGAGACTTTTTGAAAATTGAATAAAAGGTCCTAGAGTTCTATGAATTGTGATTGAATTGGTGACAAACTAAATCATGATTAGAAGATTGCCTCTAGAAATCCTCAGATTTTCTGGCTTCTTGATGATGATCTTAAAAATCTTCAAATTCTCCTTCAAGTTCTTCTTCAATCTCTTGGGGTTTCTTAAAAAAAGTCTCTCAATTCTTCTCAATTGTATCTATATTTCCAACAATTTTCTACCTCTTCTATAATGGAGATGAACATCCCCTTACATAGACCAATCTCAAGCGTTCAATTTAGTAAATTCGGGGTAAAAACCCATGTGTCATGGCATTCAATATGTATATAAAAAAATAGTCTGTTTCAGTGGGCGGCACTAGGTGAGTTGTCCGCGGCACTAAGTGTCATTTTGGCACTCACTAACTATCGGTGCGGCATTCAGCGAGTCCCGGCGCGGCACGCAGTGAGTGAGCGCTGAGTGCTGCTGGCTTCGCCGCGTGTCGTTTCTAACAGACATCTCCCTTTTTTGTTATTTTGATTTTATTTGTTTATATATTTATATAGATTAAATATACATATTTATTTATATTTTTGTTTTCTTTTCTTTTAAAATTCTTTTTCTTCTATTTCTTTTAACTTGAAATTCTTGTCTTCTTCTTTTTTCTTTTTTTTTGTTCTTTCAAAAATTTCTTTGTCAAAATTATTTATACCAAAATTTATTTCTCATCGACTCTGTACTTTCCCATGCATATTTTTATACCCGAATTTTCTTGAACACTCGGTCTATCTTTTGAAAATTTTATCGAGATTGAAGAACCTTCTGAAGAGCTTGAATCACTTTAAAGATTTTCGAATTCCGTCGGACATTATCGTCATCGGTTTAGAGATAATCATCCTCTGAATTCGACGGTCGGTCAAAATTGGGGTGTCTATAGTCCCACTTCTATTTTCCTAGTTTTTGTTATTTCGGGTCTGCTTTTCAAGGAACAGACACTTGTTCTTAGCTAATTCGGCCATTCTGGACACACCGGTTGGCTCAAAATTGCAAAATTATGACTTTTTCTATTATCCCGACCAGCTTCTAACCCACATGGGTCCTGCCCAGCTCAGCTCAGGCCCGTTCCTAGCCGCCTTATAGACTTTTCGACTTTTCGGCACTTTTGGACCCATCTGAGACATTCTTAGAGACCTCTGATTTTTTCTTCTCAAGTTATTTTCACAGTCATTTTAAAAGGTAGAACATCCTCAAACTCTTACTCATAATGGTGTGGCTTCCCTATAAATCCACTCTGGTTGGTTACTCCGCCGTTTTTATTTCTTTTATATACTTGTGCTCTTTTAATTGGTATGGCCTTCCTATAAATCCACTCTGTTCGGTTACTCCACCATTTTTCTTTCTTTATATACTTGTGCTCTTTTAAGTGGTGTGGCCTCCCTATAAATCCACTCTAGTCTATTGCTCCGCCATTTTCTTTCTTTTATATACTTGTGCTTTTAAGTGGTGTGGCCTCCTTGTAAATCCACTGTGGTCGGTTACTCTGTCGTTTTCTTTCTTTTATATACTTGTGCTTTTAAGTGGTGTGACCTCCCTATAAATCCACTCTGGTCAGTTACTTTGCCATTTTTCTTTCTTTTATTTAATCATGTCTGTGGACACGCAGCCTCGAGTCCATCCATTTATTTTGAAATTTGTTTAAAAAAGTCAGTGACAATAGATACAGAGTCGCCACTTGGTCTTTAGGGATCCAAGAAACCCAATTTGACTCACCCAAACAAATAAAGGGCACCGGCCCTTCATAACCAAAGAACTTGGCTCGGGATTTTGGTACGAGAGAGGAAGGAGCCTTCGTAAAGACTAAAATACGCTCAACTCGCCCATATCTTGATGGGCCTCAATTAGCATCCAAATAATCATCTTATACTATGTTTGGTTCGGTAGTTATTATTATGATAAGTATATTACATCACACAAGAAGATTGAAATGATAGATCAAAAGATAAGATATCATTCATAAGAACTAAGCCAATATCACAGAATGCAAAGTGAAAGATCGCACAAAACAAACTTAAAAAAATGTCTAATCACATATCAAGTAATCAAGTTTTCCTAATCTAAAGGGGGACATGGATTGTTCTTGAAACTAGTAATCAAAGAAAATAAAATATGCTTAGCATAGAATGTATGCATGTTGATTCTTGAGAAAAGAAGATCGTTCAATCCCCGAGATGGATAGTTCTGATCACTGATCAAGATGCAAAAACATAAGAGAGGAAGATTTGATCGAGGGAAAGCATGAACGTGTGATCAAATTCATTCCTTATAATCTTCTTAGATTAGGAGTCACAAAAACTCCAAATCTTGCATGGATGCAATGTATGATCCTAGAAAGTGCAAAGTAGTAGTGTGTTTGTGTTCATGGGTTTTCTAAAGTAATTTGAAACTATATAGTATGCATCAATGCATGAAGAATGTTATTATAGGAAAACATAAATGTGGTATGAACAACTCCCTAAGATATGATCTGATTTATAATGGATATGAACATCTAACCAATGAACAAAATTCAAAACATGCTTGTTGTGAATAGTGGATGGTACAATGAACTGATTTTGTAAAAATGGAAAAGTGAGGTTAGGAGTGTGTTAAATTCATGAAAATTTATGGAGATCATTCCTACTATGTCTACAACACATAGGAAAAATCCAAATCATGGTTGAAGTTATAGATTGAGAGAAATCAAATAAATAAGAGAGGTTACTTAGAAACAGAATCCGTACTGTCCTAAAATATAGAAAAATCTTCGAAAATGAAAACAAAACATTTGGAGGCTCATATTATAAAGAAAGTTCCCTATACTAACATTCAAAGGAAAAATCAGTTTGGACCACTCTTTTTGGAAAGGTTTTCTGAAAAAAAGAGTTGAAAGTCTACTAAAGCTGTTGTGACAGAAAAATAGAATGTTTTAGAAGAATGATTGGGTCAAAATGGAACCCTTCCAAGTGTTTAAAATTCAACCAAAAATCATGGGTATTCCTTAATGAGTAAGGAAGACTTTTCAAGTGGTTTCACAATCATCCATTAAGTACTGAACTTGGAATGGCATTTTCAAGTTCGAAAACTCACTGTTTTGAGGTTTTTAAGAAAACAAGCTTTTTCTTTGGGAATCAAAATAACGGGGTTTAAGAGGGGTTTTGAAAAGGGATTCTTGAGAGTATGTTTTCATAAATAAATGGAGATTATAACCACTTGGGATATCAACCTCAAACTCATGTCAAGAGCTTCCAAGATTTGTCTTTCAAAGAGCATGTTTTAATTAGATTACAATTTCAAGAATACTTAGGAAAGTATTAAAGTTGGAATCATCATCTATAAACATGTTTTTGAAGTTAAGATCTACAATCCATACGGATTCACTCCCCTCAAACAACATGACATCATCTAGATGATGATAACAAGAATAAAAATCAAAGAAAATAAAAATCAAAGAATGACATTTGGACATAGAAGTGGATTCATAACTCATAAATGCTCAAAAATGGTGATTGGGTGTATTGAATATGAGGTATAAAGAGAGATTACAAAGAGAAATCAAACTTAGAACTCGTTTTTCTATAGAAAATCAGTGGAAGAAGTTCACTTTCTCTCCTCTAACCTTATCTCTATCTCTACAACTTTTCTAAACTTTGTATTTGCCACCCCCCAAATGATGAGTCAGGGGGGGGGGGTTTATATAGGCTAATTTGGGGAGAGTTTGGGATTTAAAAAATGCTCCTATTGGTCCCAAATATCCGTGAACAAGCAGTTACGTCATTTTGGCTTTCAATTATTCAATTTGGACCCCCAAATTAAAGTTACAAAAATGGACCTTTTGGGAAAGAGTGTCGTGGAGGCACTGGGCCCCTGTCGTGGCAGTACAAGGCCAGTGCAGCGGTGGCACTACTTCTCAGACATCCAAAAACTTATACATAGGTCCCCAGAGGTTCCGGTATTCATAAAAATGCTATAGTTCGTCCGAAATTCACAGAAAATGTGTACGAACTCTAAACTGAGCTTGTGATATACCGTTGGAAAGGTAATGGAGTCTACTTTCCATAAAAAAAAATTTGAAAAATGATATGGTGCTCTGGTCTCTGAGTCAACTTTTAGGCCAAATTGGTCAAACCGAGGACCTCCGAGAAATTCTGGGAACCTCTGGGAGCTCCTAGGAGATGACGTTTTCGTTTGATTTTCTTTTAAAACTTGTTTTAGTGCTTTTCACATCATCCAAGGTGATCTCATAACTTTTGGAAAAATTCAGACTATTTCGGTCAAACCCTAGTCAAACTTGGTCAAATTGGCCAACGGGGACTTTTCGGGAACTTTCGGGACTTTTAGGAGCTGATGATTTTATTTGAATTTGCTTTAAAACTTATTTTGTTACTTTTCCTATGATGTAGTGTGTTTTCAAAACTTTTTGGTCCAAATCTGGGAGCATTTAGGCTTTCAAGGGCATTTTGGTCATTTGTACCAATTTTTTAGCATTTTGAGAGACAGAACTAACTTCCAAGAGCTTTCTGAGTCTTTTTCCATCATCATGAACTACCCAGGTATGGGTCTCCTAAATTTGATAGCCAACAAAATGGGGGTGTCTACAGTGGCCTTAAGTGGTGTGGCCTTCCTATAAATCCACTTTGGTCGGTTCATCCTCCATTTTTCTTTCATTTATATACTTATACTTTTCCCATCTTTCCATTTTTATTTTTAGCATAACATAAACCAACTTTTTATTTCTCCCACATATTCAAACTACGCTAAAATCCCAACTCACTCTTATTCACGAAACAAGAACTACGTACGACCTAATTCTCGTGTCGAGAAATGTATGCAACCCTTACTAGGGTACGACCATAACCTTTCTCTTTCACATCTCTCATGTTGAGATACGTGTGCCTTAAAACATTTTCTTTCACCTATCTCATGTCAAGATACGGATGCTTAAAACATTATCTTTCACCAATCTCATGTCGAGATACGAGTTCTTAAAACATTTTATTTCATATATCTCGTGTCTGAGACACACGTGTTTAAAAAAATTCTTTCATGTATCTCGTGTCGAGATACATATAACCTTCATTTGGGTACACTTATGGATATCATCACTCTTTTTAAAAAGGAAAAACTTATCTTCTTAAAAAATAATATGCCCCATTTGAATAAAAATTAGTAAAATCGGCAATCATGTGTCACGGCTGTTCGAGGGTGCCTACCTTACCTCGAAATAATTGAGCCCTCGAACCCATCTCAAGAACTCTGGTTTTCGCATTGCTATTCGAGTCACACTTTTGAATGGCCTTACTTTTTCAAAAAAAAAAATTTAAAGTCAAGCGTCGATCATCTTTGCAGGGGTCCTAACTCCCGAAACATGTTAGGTGGAGACTATGAAACTTTTACTAGCCCTACTTCCATTTTTACATACTTTTCACACACTTTTCATACTTTTGATTTAAAACAGTCGCGATCCTTGAAGGGACCGCCTGCCACTTTTGGGGCGGGCGCGACAGATAATCTTTTTGAGATCTTCGAGAAGGGATTTAGATGATGGTAAGTCTGGTAAGCTCATAGGATCCACTAACAGTCTAGTGACGGCTTCCTCAATAGCTTCTTGTTGGACTATTTCCACTTCAAGGTTGGAGTTTTGAAGAGAAAACAAGAATTGTTTAGCTTGGAATTGTTCTTCAAACAATCGAGAAGGTATCTTTTCAGGTGTGACTTTTGTGGCAGCCTGATCAATGGCTCCTTGAATGGCAGTCTTAAGATTTTGGGCTTTGGACAATAGCTCCTTGATGAAAGAAGAGGAGTGAGATGCTGCTGAAGTAGGGGTGGAAACTGAAGGAGTTGAAATTTTTGGTAAAGCAGTTAAGGGGTTGGTTGGTGGTATAGTTGACAATGGAACCTTAAAATCAGGGGACTCAAGAGTTCCAAATTCTTCCATATTGATGGAAGTTAAAAGTGTTTGTCCAGTCTTTGCTTCTATAGGATTTTTAAAAAAAGGATCTTTCAGAAAACCCTGCCTTGAGCGGAAGAGTTTACTAGGACAAGGGGAGGAGTTTTTGAGATTGATCTGCTTGACAATTTTCGTTGGGCGCAGACTTCTAATCTCCTTCCCTTTGGTATGGATTCCTTTGGTGTGCCTTATTATTCTCCTTTTATTTTGATCTCTAGACAAAGAAATTGGAGCTTCAGTAGAAGAATCTTCCATTTAAATTTTCCTTTTGGAGGCAGTATAAGATTTTTTGGATGTATCCCTCGTGCTCCTTTGGAGTAGAATTAGAGCAATTTTCGTTTATACTCGAGGAGTACCAGTGGGCTAAGCACTTAAAGTGGATTTTAAAGAACCTGTGCAATTGAAAAAATGCATAAGCTTAAAAGAAAAACACATGGTTCAATAAAAATGATAGTAAAATCCCAAAATTTGTTGAAGATAAGAATATTGAAGACCTTGAGGGTATAAAAAAGTTGGTATTGCTACAGTTAGTAGATCAAGCTGATGGTTTGCTATAGTAACACCAATTAAAGAGAAATTCATAGCTTGGCTAGTCTGATGACTAACAATAGTAATCCTATCATGTGACTCGGCCTGATGGACAGGTTCAGCAATACCAAAATCAGCCAAAGGTTGAAAAGGACAAGTTCTTTTGATCATGTTTTCGACAGAGGCATATAACTATTTCCAATTGGGGTTTTTATTCTTTCCATGGCCCTTCCAAAACTCTCGTGCTTTCATTTCCACTCATTCATGTATAAGTCTAATCCTGATTCGTTGAGTCTCAAAGATGATTCAAAAGGTTTTTGAGGATTCCATTTTAGTTCGTAAAATTTTTCAAATCTGAGAATGAAATCATAATCATATTTGGATTTACGATCCATACATGAGTTTTTCTTTTTCTTCCCTAAGGGCTACACAATGTTGGAGTCAACTTTGGATGATGATGTAGGATCGAATTGAATTTTGTTTAAAATATAAGGATAATCACCAAAACAAAGTCCAAAGTGTTGTATCCATAAATCATCAAATGGTAGAGTGGTAAAAGGTGATAGTGTATGGGGTGAATTGGAATGACTCAAGGTACAATTTGTATACCTCATTTATCCTTTCAATCTCAAGATTTGTCCAGATAACTGTACGGGTGAGAAAATTAGAGTTGATTGAGAAACGTTTAGATACAGAATAGACTGAGTTAAACCAAATTAAAGTTGTGGGAAATAGGATTCGACACCACATTGATTATTTCCAGATTTATCCATGGTCACTCTATGATGTACATCTCTTAGGATGAGATAGTAGGCTCAGAGGTCCACATTGTCAGGAGGAGATAAAACAGAGGCTTTGAACTAGGTTGAACCATATTTTGGTGGATTGAATGGCATGAATCGGTTCAGTGGGTGAAGCCGAAGCCCATGGAAGACACTTAGATAAGAAGGGAAACTCAGAGTGGAGTCAGTAAAGATGACCATTGTCCTAAAATACATGTGGACCCAGATCTGTAGGATCCAAAATGGCCCACCCATTGTCTTAAAATTAGTTTTAAACATCCTTTCAAAACTTCTATAAATCTAGGAAAGGAGAAATGGACCTACAGCTAGGACAATGGCCACCAGCCAAAGCCTAAGCCAGGGGAACATCACTCTTGGCTACCTTATAAGAAGGTGAACATGTAATGTAGTGGTTCACTAGGAAAGACATGAAGGCCAGACATTCTTGGTCAGACACATTACCCGCATTTTTCTTAAAAGGTTGAAAAAAAGCTAAGTAACCGAGAATAGCTTCAAGATCCATGAAATCAGTAGAGATTTTATGTTTCTAAGAAGACATGTGATCAGTGATGGGTTCTCCATCAAGTCTTGCAACAACTAAGGAAGCCAAGTCCAAAAGAGGGGTCATCATCCTATAAGGGTGATGGAATGATTTTGTGGAAGTAGACCAAAAGGCGAGAACTGTTGTAAAAACAGGAAGATTGGTTCGAAAAAGGAGAAGTAGAAAGTTGGATGAATTCGTAAATATAAATTTTTTACCACACTTCTAGTTTTTGAGGAGTGACCCCAGCTACTCAATGAGACCATTCCAACAAAGATTTATAAGGCCAAAATCGAGTGTTGGTGATCCATCGATTCATTGGAGGACTTTTTAACTCAAAGAGGAAAGAGCCTTTACATAGGAAAATTTCTTTAATTTGCTATAGGGAAAAGAGTTGAGTCATGTAAGGGCCTAGAATGGGAGATAGGTAAGAAGAAGATCAATCCATTACCTGCAATATTATTCCATCGAATGCTTCACTCTAAAATCGATTAACGATTTCGTGAGCCTGGATGACCAGAATTTTTTTAGCATGACACCCTTCATCTTTTAGAGAAGAAGTGGAAAGTTTTCCCAGTAGCCATGGTGGTTTATCATTCGCTAAGAGAGAAGAGAATTTTTGATATGGGTATAGGGTTCAAAGAAAAAGAGAGTTCTTATAGACGAAGAGTTTGAAGTTGACTAAGACTCTACTTAATTTCAGATTTGATGGGATGATTAAAATTTGAATGCGCATCAAATTAGCTAGGTGTTAGTTAATAAGGAGTGACGTGTCACATAGAAGAAACCAACAGTTACGAGTCAAGAGAATGTTTGACTCTCTTTTACCTAATTGATGTGAACGTCAAAATCCCCAAGTACAACGGTATTAAATCTTTATGATGATAGTTACGACTGTGTTTGGAAACATCCCTTAAGTGAGTAGTCGGATATATCACTTGAAAGGGATGTTGCGAGCATTGTTTGTACCAAATTAAAAGTTAGTTGACTATTATTGCGAATTGGACGCACGTGGACTTTCAGTTTAAATCCCAGTCTGATGAGAGGGGCAAGTTCTCATGTTAGTTTCCTATAGTGTTGATGTGGCAAAAGACTATTCCAAGAAGATTGCTAAAGTGACAGGTGGCTAAGGAGCAGTTGGTGGATCAAGTATCTACCATTAGCGGTTATTGAAGGCTGGAAGTTTAAAAAAGCAAGGGAAAGAAGAACAGGGGAATCCTTTGATCAAATCACACATTCAAGCTTTACCTTTTATGCACTTTCATCTAATTTCATTGTACTTTCAATTCACTGTTGACAAACGGGGGTATTTGTAAAATATAACTACACTAAATGAAGAAAATACACTAATTTAGTTTGCAACTCCTTGTTTTCTCTGTAATTCATATTACAATGCTAATTTATACACAATATGATTAATGTATGATAAGTTGCATTATTTTAGCTAGTGTTTTGCAGATCATTGCTTCGCTGAGTGAAGAAATGAATACCAAGATAAAAGGGACACTTGATGATGAGCAAGACGATTCAAAGACAAAAACTAAAGTTCGAGCGATCGAAGGACCGTAAAGCGATCGAAGTTTCGATTGATCGAAGTTTGCTCAAGCGCTCGAGTATTCCAGACGTTCAATCGATCAAGTGATGTTCAATCGATCGAACATGCCTTTTATCATAACTTAGGCACACGTAGCAGAGACACTCTTTTGCAACCCTAGCATTAAGTTTTCTATATATATGAGTTTGTAAGACGTCCATAGGGATGCCCCACTTGGTTTTCATCAGTTTTATATAGAGATAGAGAGTTTTACTTTGATTTTTATAGGTTTTATTGATTGGATATTGCATGGGATTGAAGTTTGAGGTTTATTAATAATTATGTTCGTTCCAGGTTCTATTACATTAGTTTTATTTACATTTTGTCAGTAGTTTAAGTAGTTTTAATCTGAATAGATCATAGTTTGATTGCTCATAGTGATAAAATCCATAGTCTTCAAAGTTTTCATGTTTAAATCACAACTAAACACAGCCTTAATGAATATTTACGTTAAAAACAAATCTGAGACACTCCAGACCATGTCTGAGTAGTCCTAGGGTTGGGAGATCACGATGAAACAGTGTTCTCCAGCCTTTGCCTTGTAGCAGTTTAAACCTGTGTTCGATCGATCGAAATTTGTTCGATCGATAGGACCAGAGATAGAGTCAAGCGATCGAAGACATTTCGATCGATTGAGAGATGACGATGTTCGATCAATCAAAAGCGCGTCGATCGATCGAACCTTCAGATTCTTGAAAATATCCTATGCAGTATTCCTAGACTTTCTATTTTTGAGATTTGTTATCAAACTGTCCCTAAATGCTCAGTTTGTCGAAAACACTTTCTGAACTTTAAGCCTTAAGGCATTTTTCTTCAATAACTTTTGCAAACCACTTTGAATGCTAACACCAATTAGAGTGCGAGTCTTAACTATTATTTTAAACCGCTTTCTTGTATTTTGAATCAACTGTGATGATATAGTCCCTGTCATGAAAGGCCTATGGATTCTTTATTTTAAGAGAAATACGGAATACTGTAGAAGATGTACTCCATTGAACTTAATGTAACTGCATGGTAGATGGATAGGTCACTGTCGATTCGTGTGATCCCAACATTCCCCTTTTATTAAGAAACACCGTTTTTAAATATTGCCTTAGTTAATTAGTTAATTCATAGTTTAATTCAATTGCTTTACTTTTAGTAGTAGTTAATTTGTAGAACTTTGTGTTCTACACCTTGCTTAAATCTTGAATTTTCATTTTCTTTTAGAGTTTAATCTAAGTAATTAGTTTACAACCTTCCCTGTGGGATCGACCTGGTCTTAACCAGTTACTACTTGCACTTCTACCTACACTTGGGTATAGCACACAAGCGCACACAAAATAATTTTCATGTCAAGTTTTTGGTGCCGTTGCCGGGGAAGGTGACCATCTTTTACTTAGATAACCACGCTCTATCTTTATCTATTTTTGTGTTTCATTTTCTTTCTCTTTTGGTTTAAAAGCCTTAAGGATATTTTCCCTTTCATGTCCGATAATTCCATTGAAGGAATTTATGGAAATCCATTCTACCTATCTGAATCTTCTAGTTATATTAATCCTGTAGTCACACCCACCGATTCAATGGCTGATAATCAAAGTGAAAATGGTGAGAATGTGGTTATACCTATTGATGATGCGCTACATCCCTTGTGCGATCTCATGCAACTTGAACACACACCTGCGCCTTCTTGTATTCTCATTCCACCCTATGTGGGTGAATTCCAATTTCACAATGGAATGTTTTAACTCCTTCCAACCTTTCACAGAATGGAAAACAAGAAGGCATATCTACTTGTCAAGGACTTCGAGGATGTTTGCAAAACATTCTCACAAAATTGTCCTATTGATGTGACATGCCTAATGTTATTTCCCTTCACCTTGAAGGATAAAGTAAAAGTGTGGTTGCTCACCCTCAAGCCAAATTTAATCTTCACCTGGCATGCGATGAACACTGCATTTTTAAAGAAATTCTTTACACTTCACATGACCACCGAACTTAAACATCAAATAAACTCTTACAAACAAAAGAGCAATGAAACCTTTACCTAAACTTAGGAGCGTTTTAAAGATTTGCTTCTCTCATGCCAACATCACGGGTATGAGAAGTGGCGAACCATCAGCTACTTTTATGAAGGACTAAATGGTGAAATGAAAAAACTGGTTGAAACTGAGCTTAGGTCCATTTGTTCGTAAAAACACCAACGAGGCTGAAACCCACTTCGAGTGGTTAGCCGAACATGAACATGAATTACTCTGATGATGTCCCACATGCACAGACATCAGATGTAGAGGAGAAAAGTATATACCAGTTACAATGTAAAGATCACCTAATGACCAAATACGAAGAACTAGCAAAGAAAGTAGACGAGTTAGGGATGAAAGGAGAGAGCTCTAAATAAATTTTGCCTGAAGAACCAAGTGGCACATGCAATATGTTGGGACACACAACTCAATACTGTCCCAACGTACCGTATTTCAAGAACAAGCCCCCATGGACATGAATGCCATGCAAGGATACAGAGGGGCGGGGAATTCCTATAATAACAATAATAATCTTTAAAATAACAATAATCGATGGAATCACCCCAGTTTTGATTGGAAAAATGATGTTGGGACCCAAAATCAAAATCAACAACAGCCCTACAATAACAATAATCAATATCAAGGGCAATACAACAGGCAGCCTCAGTAATTCAATCAAAATAGATCAAACAACTACAACCAACCCTCTAATAACCAATAGTCTAATGTGTACGTGCCACTGCACAAAAACGTGCAAGAAGAAGATCCACTCTCTAATACAAATTTAACACAACAGTTAATTCAAATGATGAGTAAGATGGCAGCGACATTAGAGAGAATGGATGCACGACAAGAGTGCTCGGGTGGGACGTTTCCTGCCCAACCGCTTCAAAACCCTAAGGGATACAACAATGGTCCCAATAATCGAGAACAAGAAAAAGCCATGACTACTTTGAGAAGCGGCTAGATTATAGGGCACAATATGCCTCGTTCTACTCCCGAGGAGTATGAAGAGGATGAAGTGGTAAATAAGAACGATCCATCTACTCAGGAAGAGGAGCCATGCACTAATAACAAACCATTAGATTCAAAAGATGAAGCTCCTAACGAAGTAGAAGAAATTGAGAGAAGGCCCGAAAAAGAACCCGTTAATGACGAATTACCTAAATGCCCTTTCTCCGTGCCTTACCCTCAAAGGCTTAAAAAATCCAAAAATGAGATAAAGAATCAGGAGTTCTTGGAACTGTTTAAATAAGTCAAAATAAACCTTCCACTCCTCGATGCTATTAAACAAGTACCGGCCTACGCTAAGTATCTTACAGACTTATGCACGGTCAAGAGAAGGTAAAGTGTGAAGAAACACGCTTATATCGCTTGCCAAGCAAGCGCAATTATCCAAAATGAATTGCCTCCAAAACTCAAAGACCCCGGTACTCCCACTGTCTCATGCCAAATTGGGAATCAATGAATAGACAATGCACTCCTCAATCTAGGAGCAAGCGTAAACCTGTTGCCATACTCAGTTTACAAACAACTAGGGTTGGGTGAGCTCAAACCTACCCGAGTTGCACTATAACTGGCAGATAGGTCTGTGAAATACCCTAGAGGAATACTGGAAGATGTCCTTGTTCAAATAGACTCGTTTGACTTCCTGGTTGATTTCGTGATCTTAGACACTGAACCTGTGCCTAATCCATGTGGACAAATCCTAGTGATATTCGGACATCCATTCCTCAACACAATTGATGCCACAATAAAAATAAGAAGTGGTATAATGACCATCGTATTCGGGAACATGACTTTAAATGTCAAAATCTTTTCAAATCCCCGACCTGAAGAATATGAGGATGAGGAAGAAGTTAACTACATCAAAATGGTCATTGAAGATGAGGCTGATTTGGTCGACTACAAAGATCCTTTGGAGGTAGTGGTGTCACAATTTGATGTTGTCTACCAACCTAAAAACTCTACCTCTTTGGACGGCGATCTAAATCTGACTTGCCTCATGATGGAAATGAAAGAGGAGGATAGAGCTGAATGCATGTGGGTAACACCATATGAACCATTGCCTCCGAAAACAAAGTTAGAAATTCCCTCAAACTTCCAGTTTCCCGATTTAGAATTAAAGGAGCTTCCAAAAGATCTCAAATACGCTTTCCTAGGGACTGAAAAGACTTACCCTGTTATAATTTCATCTACTCTAAGTTTAGAACAGGAGGGTAAACTAATCTAAATGCTAAAACAACATAAGGGAACATTGGGGTAGACTATTGCCGACCTCAAAGGCATAAGCCCATCTGTTTGCACCCATAAAATATATTTGGATGAAGACGCTAAACCATCAGGATAAATGCAAAGGCATCTGAATCCCAACATGCAAGAAGTAGTCAAAAAGGAAGTCTTAAAACTACTTGATGTTGGGATCATAAATCCTATTTCTGATAGCCCTTGGGTTAGTCCGACCCAAGTGGTACCAAAGAAGGCGGGCATAACGGTATCCCAAATAAAGATGGTGAATTAGTGCCAACACGCGTCCCCACCGGATGGCAAATGTGTATTGATTATCGAAAATTGAATACTGTGACCCAAAAAAACCACTTTCCATTACCATTTATGGATCAAATGCTAGAACGAGTGGCAGGTCATAAGTACTATTGCTTTTTAGACGGATACAGTGGGTACAACCAAATCAAAATTACTCTTGAAGATCAGGAGAAAACAACTTTCACGTATCCGTTCGATACTTTCACTTACCGTCGTATGCCCTTCGATTTATGCAATGCACCTGCTACTTTTCAGTGGTGCATGCTAAGCATATTCAGTGATATGGTCGAACAAATACTCGAAGTCTTCATGGACGATTTTTCTATGTTCGGCCATAGTTTTGAAAACTGCCTTGACAATCTTGAACGTGTGCTAACGCTATGCGAGGACAAACACCTGGTATTAAACTGGGAAAAGTATTATTTCATGGTAACCAGTGGAATAGTCCTCGGCCACATAATTTCTGACAAGGGTATCCAAGTAGATAAAGCAAAGATCGACATAATCTCGAATCTACTTGTCCCCCGTACAGTCAAAGGCATTCGTTCTTTCTTGGGATATATAGGATTTTATCGTCGATTTATCCAAAATTTTAGTGCAATATCCCGACCACTCTGTCAACTGCTCGTTAAAGGCACGCCATTCAAGTGGTTGAAAAGATGTCAAATATCTTTTGATGCATTGCAAGAACACCTTACCTCCGCACCAATAATACAGGCACCCGATTGGGTTTTGCCTTTTGAACTAATGTGCAATGCTAGTGACTACGCCATTGGTGCAGTTCTAGGACAGAGGAAGGATAATAAGCCTTACGTAATCTACTATGCCAGTCGAATGCTGAATGAAGCTCAAATGAATTATGAAACTACTAAAAAAGAGCTACTGGCTATAGTCTTCGCTTTGGATAAATTTAGGTCTTATCTGATAGGGTCCCCGATTGTCTGTTTCACAGACCACTCGGCCCTCAAATACCTATTATCTAAGAAAAACATGAAACAAAGGCTAATTCGTTGGATATTCCAACTCCAAGAGTTTGATATCACACTCAAAGATAAAAAGGGAGTAGAAAATGTGGTCGCAGGCCATTTATCTCAATTAACGTTTATTGATAATACTAAACCGCAACCACTCAAGGATGAATTCCTAGATGAGCAACTGATGACGATTTCTAGTTTGCCCTGGTACGCGGATATAGTAAATTACTTAGTCATAGGAGAAACCCTCAAACATTGGTCACAGCAAGACAAGAAACGATTCCTCTCATTCGCATGTCACTTCTTTTTTGATGACTCGTACTTATTCAAGTATTGCACTGATCAGGTCATCAGACGTTGCGTTCTGAATGAGGATATCACTATAATTCTGGCCCCATGTCATTCGGAAGCCTGTAGTGGCCATTTTGCTTCACAAAAGATAGCACAAAAATTCTTACATAGCGGTTTCTATTGGCCAACCATATTTAAGGATGCCTACTCTTTTTGTAAATCATGCCAACACTGTCAAAAGCTTGGTATAATTTCCAAACAAAACTCTATACCCCTGACTCCCATAATCACAATTGAAATTTTTTATTATTGGGGCATAGATTTCATGGGCCCATTCCCAAAGTCAAATAATTGCGAGTATATACTCCTTGATGTAGAGTAAATCTCGAAATGGGTACAGACAATCCCAACAAGGCGAAATGATCATCGAATAGTTGTTTCTTTCTTAAAAGAAAATATTTTTTCGCATTTTGGATCCCCTAAGGCGTTAATTAGTGACCAAGAAAAGCACTTCTGCAATAGGCCCTTGGAGTCACTCCTCAAGAAATACGAGGCAGAATTGGCTAACCGAGAAATAAAACATATTCTCGAAAAAATGGTTAGTTCAAATAAAAAAGACAGGGCATATAAGCTGACCGATGCTCTATGGGCGTACCGTATTGCTTATAAAATAAACCTGGAAATTTCCCCATACAAGCTGGTGTACAGAAAAGCATGCCACCTCCTTGTTCAATCAAACATAAAGCATATTGGGCGACGCGCTCATTAAACTTTGATATCAAAGAGGGAGGGCAGTTAAGAAAACTTCAACCCGTAGAGATGCGTATGACTCTGCTAAGTTGCATAAGGAGAGGTTGAAGGCTCATCACGATAGAACTATCTTTCGCAAATCATTCGAGCCAGGGCAGAAAGTCTAGTTGTATGACTCTCGCCTTCACCTTTTCCTAGGTAAGCTCCGATCCCGGTGGACAAGTCCATTCATTGTTAAATCTGTCTTTCCACATGGGGCCGTTGAGCTCATAAACCCCAAGAATGATGAAAATTTCAAGGTTAATGGCCAAAATTGAAGCCGTTCTTGGACAACTTCTAACCTGAAGTTGAGCACATCCAACTGGATGAGCCCAACTATTCTTCAATCTAGAACGCTAGAGCATGTCCTCAACTTTTTGTTGTATTATTTCCTTTTACTGCACTTTGTTTGTTTTATTTATTTCTATCTTTTTGAGTATGACTTCAACTCTAATCTGCTATTCCATATAATCTCTCCCATGCAGGCTGTAAGAATGAGAGATGATTATGTTCACTCAATTGGGTCATGGGTTGATTCAAAATATCCTTACCCGCTATGGACTGTCGAGGAGATTGCATTATGCCTTGCTCCTTATCAAGGGCCAGGGGTAGATGATATTATTGACTTGACCCAAGGGTACATCCCTTACAACCCTGCTCTCCTCAACATTAACCCTTGTGAACATATGGATCTCCCAGAGGAAGAAGGAGAACTAGAGGGGGTATTTTGTCAGAAAAGTGGATGATGCACATTTGGAACAGCGGGAGAACGACTCGATGTGGGAACCATGGGATGAAGATGATTTACAAGATGTGGTGCCTGAACACCATAACGTTGTCTTCACATATGTGGATGACTTCATCTTCATCGAGTCAATTCCATATATTTATGTGCACAGGAGCTATTTGTTGTTCTGGCTTCAATGCTCCCTACCTGCTAGTGCACATGGTTCTAGCACGCCAATAGTGAGGTTACTTCATTGTCACATTGTAGACACCCCGATTTTGACCAAACGTCAAATCCAGAGATTGGTTACCTCTTAAAAGACCGATGATGACAATGGCCGGTTACATTCGAAGATTTTCCAGGAAATTCAAAATCTTCAATTGATTCTTCAAGGCAAATCTCAAAATTAAAAATAGAAAATATAAAAAGAGAGAAAGAAGAGAGAGAGAGTTTGGGTATTCAGGAGAAACCCGAACAATGAAGAACGTGTGATAAACCCAGTCTGGGAACCAGTTTTTAAGAGGATAAAAATAAAAAAAATAAAGAAGAGTTCTTTTGAAGGAGATGAGAGGACAAAATAAATAAAAAATCTTGGAAAAAAGAGAGTAGTACATTCAAAATATACCATGCACATGGTTGATACCATGCACATGGGGGATCTTAATGCAAATATATACATACATAGAATAAAAAAATTATGTTCACACCAACATATTTTTGAAAAATCAAAAAGAGGGACAAAAATCAGTTAGCCCCGGCACGCGGAAAACGCGGCGGCACTTACTGAGTGCCGCGCCGGCACTCTCTATTTGCCGCCCGGCACTCAGCGAGTGCCGCCCGGCACTCAGTGAGTGCCGCCGGCACCCAGCGAGTGCCGCTGGCTGTAACAGACTGCATTTTCTCACATGTTCTAGAAGAAAACCTTGCACATGGGTCTCCACCCGAATTTACCCATCTATCCCTGGATTAATGGTCTATATAAACAAACTTTCATCTTCATTTTTATATATACTTGAATACACTTGAATCAACACACACACATATACTTGAAATTAGAGAGAAATACAAGAATCATATAGAGAGAATTGAGAAGAAAAGAGAAGTTTTCTTGAAGAACTTGAAGAATTTTAAGAAGAACTTGAAGATTTTGGAAGAAGCTTCACCAAGATAGAAGAAATCCTTGAGGTCTTAGAGGTAACCTCTCAATCACTTAATAGAATTAGGCAATTCAATCACAAATTCATAGTTCTAGGATCTTTACACATTTTCAAAACCTCTCTTCCCACCTCATTTCATCACACACCACATAGAATTGTGATTGAATTCCTGCTTGCTTTCATTGATTTGGATCTAAATAAGAGCCTTAGGTTTAAAATAAAACTAGTTTGTGAAGGGATCTTCACTTGGTTTTCTTCAAGTAAACTTTGATTCTATTTCTCTTTGTCTCTATTTTCCTTTTGAGATCCATGAGATCTTTAATAGCTCATTGGATCCTCTTGAGTTTGATCCTCTAGTCCCCTATGATCCTATGATTTATATGGAGACTAAGGTTGATCATGGTCATATCTACCCATAGTTGGTGAAGATTCAAGTCTTAACCCATGACTTGAACCTCCTCATTAAGAATCTTATGGAATTCATTCAATATTCCATAGAGGTTCATGTAGAAATAAATCTATATTCTCCAAGGACCATTAATTTGGGAGGAGAGTTAAATCTATATTCTCCAAGGACCATTAACTTGAGAGGAGAATAAATTGACTCTATATTCTTCCATGACCATGTATTTGAGAGAAGAATTGGGTGTAGATTTTCATAGTCTATATTTAAAATAAGTAAGACCTTAGGATTTTCTTGATAGATCTCCAACTATGAGATCTATGATAAGGATCCATCAAGGTTAAATCTATGAACATCTTCCTATGTCATTAATTTGTCTCAATAATCACAACCATGCTTGGTTCTAGTCCTTTGTAGGATCATGGATCAAGTTGGTTTTAAGGTATGAACATTAATTCAATATTGGTGCAGTGAATCCTTAAACCCTTTGTGATCAAAGATTTTTCATTAAATCATGGTCCATTGGAATGGGATGAGACCAATTGGAGGGAGTTCATAACTCATATGAGTACCTCTGTGATTGTTATTTTGATAAGATCCCATACTTAGGATGGTTTGGGCTTATAATTTCCAAATAAGCAATTCTCTGTCCAAAATTTCAGAACAGCAAACCGGTTTTAAAATTAATAAATCAGAACCTTAATAAAGTTTTCGGGGTCTCAAATAATTTTTTATAAGTACCTTAATGTGTTAAGAAGGTACCCTAAAAAGATCTAAGTGTTTCTCATTTTTTTACTATTTTTAAAAAATCATACAAGATCTCTGGACAGAGAGTTGCAAAATCCTGAGTGAGGCCTAGTATTTTCAGTATTCCCGGAGATCTAACCGTTGAAACCTCGATTTTATTTTTGGGTTAGAAACTAGACTCACAGAGGCATAACATATCCGAAAATCATTAAGATCCAACCGTTGAAAGTATTTT
Organism: Hydrangea macrophylla; assembly: GCA_033977485.1. Lineage (NCBI taxonomy): Eukaryota > Viridiplantae > Streptophyta > Magnoliopsida > Cornales > Hydrangeaceae > Hydrangea > Hydrangea macrophylla. The sequence goes on from CM066990.1 coordinate 42,583,983, forward strand.
ATTCCTATTTTTGAACGTCTGGTCTACTCTCTATAATTCATAAAAAACTGCTACCATTTTTGTCTAATCTTATTTATTCCAACTCAAATAGTCTCTTAATGGCTTAGGACTCAAACCATGTTTTGAATAATGATAATTTAGATTAAACCCAGAGGCTTAGTGATCCAAATTAGTGAATAAATTCATATCTCATGCTTGTTCATAATCATTCATTCATTCATATACATTGATGCTTATAATTAGAACTAATTCTTGGATAAAGTAGGACTTAGTTGAAAAGTTGGACTTAGTTGAACCTAATTGAACATGACTTAGGATTAATTACTCTTTGATATTATGTCTCGTCTAAGGCATGTGTACTAACCTTTGTTTTTTTTTGTAGCGCATTTGAGGTACAATTTCTCAACTCTTCTCTAGTTTAATTCCATTCTTTGATTTAAATTGATTTTCGACTCCATGTGCGACACCTTAGCCTAGGTTTTGCCTTATGTGTATATATGTGTTAGAGACCTTTCTTAGGTTTATTTTGTTCTCGCATGCATTGCACGTTTGATATTCGCGGCTGGATCCCGGGTATGTTTTCTAGTTCTCTATTGCATATCATGTTGTTTGCTACTTGTATTACGTGGCTTATGAATGATATTTTGTCGTTCGCAATTTTACACCATTTTCAACATGCTTGTGTGATGTATATGTATATATGTATTAATTGAGGGCATGCTTAGATTAATAATTTGATTAAAAAGGATGTTGAGTAGAGGCCTATCGTGAGATAGGATGAAAGGGGGTGTTTTAGTCCGCCGGGCCCCTTCCCCTTTCATTCCATAATCCCCGGACCCAGTTTATCTTTGGTTTCGCAAAAGATCAGTTTGCTTTTAAAAATGGTTTCTTAATTTCCTTTTAAAAATTAAGTGGCGACTCTTTGAATTTGAAAATTGTTTTAAAAACAAAAGTGGGTAGGAAATCCTGCGATATCCACAATCTGGCGACTCTGCTGGGGATCGAACCCAGAATCTCTGGTTTCGCAGACCAGGATTTCTGATTTTGGGTTCACTCGAGGATTAGACTTGAAAGCATCCTTTTAATCGAATTAATTAATTTTTGTGTGCCCGTTGCATTGCACTTGCATGTCTCGCCAGTCGATTGCACGGAACTATGACCTTGGAGGCTCGGGGCAACCCGGTCGGTCAAGCCATCATGGGGCCATGTGATCACCCTTGATCTCGTACCATGATTTGGTATATGAAGCATCCTATCGGGTGTGTGTCAAGGGTCCCTTATTTGACCAAAACCCGGCCTTTGCATAGTAGTTTCCATAGAACCTTTCAAAATTAGGAATTCAATTCTTGATTAGGGTTATATGCTAGGGAGTTTTGTATGCCCGAAAGGGATTACTTGAGATGATGACGATGCTTACTTGATAAAAGATGTGTAACCTCTTAATCATTTTTGAGCAATTCCTTTTCATGTCCTATGACATTTAAGAATAAGCCAAATCTTGATTGTAAGATTACATCTCTTGTATCATGTAAGCTAAGCATCATTGACCTTGTATGCATCCGAATTCATGAAGAGTATGACAACAATCCGATCACGTGATCCTCCTACCCAAAGAATTTTAAATACGTTTTTGGAAGCAAATAGATTCTTGGTATCTTTATTCCAAGGCATTCATCACTCTTTCAAAAATTTTTGGAAATTACTTTTTGGATTAAAGTTTCAAATCAACCATATTTTGGAACCCAAATTCTTGAAAGATTTTGAAAAGTTTTACCAACTAAAGGAATGCTTTTTCAAAGCAAAATTTGGACCTAATCACCTTTTTGTTAAGGAATATAATCCAAGAAATCTCTGCAATTAAAGAAATCATTTTCAAATAAATTTCAAAAGCAAAGTTTCAACCCAATCATCTTTTGTTTAGAAATGTTGTTGTTTCCAAAGGAAAGCTTCTTAAGGAATTTTGAAAAGATCTCATCATACTTGTCAAATGGATTTTAAAATTCCAAATTTGAAAACCTTGAAGGAGTAAAGAGGATCACAATGAAAGGAGAAATTGGCACACTCAACACGGATGAGGATCTTATGTGATTATGTGTTTATGTGTTAGGATTAGAATTTTCTTTTATTTGGCATATAGAATAGGCACACACACACACATGCATTTGCATCCGTATGGCATATGAATCAATTCATGAAAGCATATAAATCAAATAATAAAAGTGAAAGAAATAATGGTAAAAAGGGAGGAAAAGTTGTTAAATAACTAAAACAAATATGATTGTAGGTAAAAGATAGAATCAACTACGAGCATAGCCTGGTACAGAGACTCTACTGTAAGACTAGTGAGAAAAGAGATGGCACAAGAAGCTAATGCAAGGGAGATGGCAGAGTTAAGGACAATGGTGGAACAGCAAGCGGGGCAAATGACTAGAATGATGACCATGATAGAAGCGCTAGCACGACAACAACCAGGCAATGATCCTCCTCACAGGGATGAAGATTGGTTTGATGAAACAGAAGGGATTGAAGCGCCGAGAACAGAAAGGGAGAGACTAGAAAAGGGGAGGGCTGAGAAAGACAAGCTGATGACTGAGAAAATGGAGAAGCTGGAAAGGGTGGTCCGAAAGGCCCATGGAGTTGATACCTATTTGTTGGAGTTAGAAGGGTTGTATGAAGGGGTTTGTGAGGTATTGCCCGCAGGATTCAAAATGCCTGTGTTCGATAAGTTTGATGGAACAGGGAACCCGCGTAGCCACATAAGAATGTGTATAGGGGCATTTCAGCCTAGCGGTCTAAGCACGGTCATGATGGCAGTCTTGTTTCAACAGACGTTAACTGGGGCTGCTTTGTCTTGGTATCTCACTCTGGAACTAGGGAAGACTAGAAATTGGGAAGAAGTGGTAAAAGCGTTTGTGGCCCAATACGAATACAACCAAGATCTGGATGTTACTATCAGGGATTTGGAGACTACCCGACAGGGGAACAAAGAATCTTTTGCTGAATTTCTAAGCCGATGGAGGGGGAAGGCTGCTAAGATGATACAAAGACCGACTGAAAAAGAGCAAATCCGAATGCTAATGAAGAACCTCCAACCCGTCTATCAGGAGAAGATGAGGTTCCAATCCCTCAATACCTTCACCGAGGTGTTCGATGTAGGAACCAGAATCGAAGATGCGATACAGGAAGGGGTCATCAAAAAAGAGGAGCCAGTAAACAGGTACAGACGGCCGAACTATGGAGCGGGAGGAGGACATTCGGGAGGTCATTCTGGATCTACGGATGTGAATGCACTGAGCAAACCCGAGAAAAAGTTTGATATAACCAGAAATTACCCAAAGAGGGGAGGGGATAAGCCTTTAAGGAGGTTTTCAGAGTTGGGAGTATCCTTATCTACGGCTCTCGATAGGCTGGTAGCAAAAGGACACCTTCGTTTACTGGAGCCGTTACCCAGACCAAATCCGCCACCGCCAAATTTCAAATCTGATTTATATTGCAAGTTCCATCAGGAGCAGGGGCACTCAACTGACCGGTGTTTAAGACTAAGGCATGAGATTCAAGATTTGATTGACAAGAAAATAATATCTGAACCACCCACCAACCCGCCGAATGTCACCAGAAATCCGCTACCAGAACATCATGCAGTACCACCACCCAGAATTTACTACTTGGGAAATGGGGAGAACTCTTTTGATCCATCAGCATTGATCACTAAGTTGGCAAGACCAAGAAAGGCTTATCAGATATTGGAGGATTCGCAAATCTGCACTCTAAAAGGGTTGGTAGATAAAGGCAAAGGGAAGGAAATAGAAGGGACTGTTGACACAGATTGGTGGGCACCTGAAGCTGACAGTTCACTTTGGTACAAAGGGGACGATATTCAGGATCCTAATAAAGTTAAGGAGGACCTTTGGTATGAAAGTGAGGAGGAAGATTTGAAAATTGTTGAAGCACAGGATGGACTTTGGGACAAAGAAGGTATCAGTCACCTCACACGATCTGGGAGGCATTTTAAACCACATGAACTTGAGGAGGATCACCCAGAACAGGAAATGAATAAAGGAAAAGGGAAACTGAATGAGGAAGAAGAGGAGGACAGAGTCTTAAGACAGATGAAGAAGACACAGGCAAATATCACTATTTGGGGGTTGTTAATCGCTTCCAAGCACCATAGGCAAGCAGTCCTTGACGCTCTCAATCAATCGGACGTCTCCATCAATGTTACTCCGGAAGATCTCGTCGACATGATCGGCAGAAGTCCAACCCTTGCTATATCATTCTCTGAAGCCGACTTACCTCCTGGGGGACCTGTTTTCAATAAGCCGTTGCATATCACCGTTGAGTGTCTAGGAAATTCTCTACCTGCTTGCCTCGTCGACAACGGGTCTGCATTAAATGTATGCCCTTTTCGAACAGCTAAAAGGATGGGGCTCGATGAATCTACATTCATACCATCGGAACAAAAGGTGAGGGCTTATGATAATACTCTACGGGCAGTGATGGGGATCATCTTTATGAATCTCTCTGTCAGGACTGGTGAAAGGGAAACAGAATTCCAAATCATTGACATTCCTGCATCATTTAACCTGCTTTTGGGAAGGCCGTGGCTTGATAGTTTGGGTGCCATACCATCAACCATCCATCAGAAAGTTAAATACATTTGGAAGAACAAGGTATGCGATCTTTTGGGGGATAGCTGGATGAATGTGTCTGGGGCCTCATCAAGTGCTCCGATTTTAGAAGTACAGATGCAAGAAGGTGAAGCAAGTTTGGGTGGGTTTGAGTTCATTAAAGTCATAGAAGAGGGGAAGCCGAAGGAGTTTTTACCACTGTATTTTGATCAATACGCCAGTCCACTGGTGGCCGGGATCATGAGAAAAATGGGGTTCTTCCCAGGGATGGGTTTGGGTAAGAAACACCAAGGGTTGTCAGAATTCCCAAAAATCATTACACAAACCCACGCCCATGGGCTAGGGTACTCGCCAACCAAGGAAGAGTTAAAGAAGAAGAAGAAAGCAACTGATGCACCGATGGAACCATACCTGAAAACTCTTAAAGGGTATTTCGTCAAGCAAGGGGAAGATTTTCCATTTTGCGGCTTTCCAGAGCCATGGCTAGATAAAGCAGAGAAGCGTATGAAGCCAGGATTCGAGATTTTCTTTGCGCATAACTTTTTTGATTATGAGGATCCTTATCTTTAGCAGCCTGCAAAATTTGCCATTACTCAGGACTGGGTCTGTACTATGGATGGCTCGGCAATGAAGAACCTGCTAGAAGAAGGATACGAGAAGATCAAAAAAGAGAGCTCTGCAGAGATCAAGGATAGAGGTGAGAAAAGTCGGGATAAAGAAGACAGTAATGAAAATAAGGAAAGGGAGAAGCCAGCAGAGGTGGAAATAGAAGAGATTACTCAGGAAGAGGAAAAGGAAGATCATTTCATCGCTGATATGGGAGGGAAAAGCAAGAAAGAGTGGGTATTTGAGTCTAGTGCTAGGTACCCCCCTCACCCCGAGTCTGTATTGGCCCAAATGAGGCGTCTTTCCATTTCTATGTCTGTTGTAATTGCTCCCAAGAAAGTTAATGAGAATGTGACTAATTCTGCTTACTTGACTGTGCATAATAATAACTGTGATGCATGTGATGAAAATGATGAAATACCTCATGAATTGCAAAAATTAATTGAAAAAGAAAATGAACCTGCATGCAAAATCATGGAAAGCACTTTAACCATTAATCTGGGAAATGAAGGTAATCCACAAAATGTTTCTATTGGCTCCACACTTAACAATGAGGAAAGCGAAGAATTAATCAATCTATTAAAAGAATTCAAAGATGTCTTTGCATGGTCCTATGATGATATGCCAGGAATTGATCCAGAAATAGTCCAACACCATATTCCCCTTTTCCCAAATTCAAAACCCGTGAAACAAAAATTGAGGCAAATGAGGCCTGAATGGGCGCTTAAAGTGAAAGAGGAGGTTGAAAAGCAATTGAGAGCTGGATTCTTGATTGTCACCGAGTATCCTGATTGGGTCGCCAATATTGTACCGGTTCCTAAAAAGGATGGTCGTGTTAGGGTTTGTGTAGATTTCCGAGATTTGAACAAAGCTAGCCCTAAAGACGATTTCCCTTTACCCCACATCGACGTATTAGTAGATAATACCGCAGGGCATGAACTTCTGTCTTTCATGGATGGGTTTTCAGGGTACAACCAGATCTTAATGGCACCGAAGGATAGAGAGAAAACAACTTTCATCACACCTTGGGGGACTTACTGTTATAGAGTTATGCCATTTGGACTTAAGAATGCAGGTGCAACCTACCAGAGAGCTGCCACCACATTATTACATGATATGATTCATAAAGAAGTAGAAGTATATGTGGATGACATGATAGTAAAGTCTAAGGAAAGAGGAGGGCATTTGGAGGCATTGCGAAAATTTTTTGAAAGGCTAAGAAAGTTTGGGATGAGGCTAAATCCGCAAAAATGCACCTTTGGGGTCACCACTGGGAAACTACTAGGGTTTCTGATCACCCAGAGAGGAATTGAGGTAGATCCCACCAAAATCCAAGCTATAACCGAAATGCTGCCACCTAAGAATGAAAAGGAGTTGAGAGGATTCTTAGGAAGAATACAGTTCATCAGCCGCTTCATATCCAAACTCACCATGACCTGTGACCCGTTGTTCAAATTATTGAGGAAGGGAGAAAAGTTCGAATGGGATAACCAGTGCCAAAAAGCCTTTGAAAAGATCAAAACCTACCTTCAAAACCCACCTGTCCTATCACCTCCTAAGCCTGGGAAACCTTTATTGCTATACCTATCCGTAACCGAGAAATCAATGGGGTGCATGCTGGCCCAAGAAGAAGAAGAGGGGCGTGTGGAAAAAGCCATATACTACCTGAGTAAGAGGATGACTGGGTATGAGTTGAACTATTCACCGTTAGAAAAAGCTTGTTGGGCCTTAGTTTGGTGTACCCGTCGCCTTAGGCATTACATGTTAGCCTTTCCTATCACCCTGATATCCCGAATGGACCCACTCAAATACCTTTTTGAAAAACCTGCCCTGACCAGTAGGATATCCCGTTGGACCATGATGCTGGCTGAATTCGATATTAGATATGTCACTTCCAAATCCGTCAAGGGGAGAGCCGTCGCCGAGTATTTAGCTGACCTCGCCATAGAATCCGAAGAGAGGGGGGAATTTAAGTTTCCAGATGAAGAAGTAATGGAAGTAAAAGAGAACCATTGGAAAATGTACTTCGATGGAGCAGCTAATCAAATAGGATACGGGGTAGGGATTATCCTCATATCACCTAGCGGGGCCACCACTCCATTAGCCGTTAAGCTCAAATATAATTCGACTAATAACACGGTAGAGTATGAAGCCTGTATAATTGGGATAGAAGCAGCCTTGGCTTTGGGAGTGGAAAAGATTGATGTTTTCGGGGACTCTAATCTAATAATATCACAAGTAAGGGGAGACTGGATGATAAAGCATGAGAAATTGAGACCTTACCATGAATACCTAGAGAGCCTGAAGGTGCAATTCAAAAGAATTTCGTTCTATTACCTTCCCCGTGAGGAGAACCAATTGGCAGATTCCTTAGCAACCTTAGCCTCAATGATCCAAATTCCTGTAGGAGTCTCCATGATTCCTTTGTCTATAGAAGTGAGAACCCGACCTTCGTATGAAACAATCGCCGCCATTGAAGAAGAGAGAAAGGATGAGATACCATGGTATATAGATGTTTGGAACTTTGTTGAAAAAGGAGAATATCCCGAAGGAGCTTCAGAGAAGGATAAGAAAGCAATTCGTAGATTTTCAGCCCAATTTGTAATCTGTGCGGGAAAGTTGTGGAAGAAGTCCTACACCGGTTATAATTTAGAATGTCTATGTGGAAGGGAAGCGAGAAAAGTGATGGAAGAAGTACATGAAGGAGTCTGTGGGCCCCACATGAGCGGACACATGTTAGCCAAAAAGATAATTCGGCAGGGATACTATTGGACGACTTTAGATAAGGATTGCTGTGAGTATGTTAGGAGATGCCATAAATGTCAGATTCATGCAAATTTGATGCATACCCCGCCTTCCCAGCTCTATAGCATGACCACCCCTTGGCCGTTCTCTGTGTGGGGTATTGATATCATCGGGGAAGTAATTCCGAAAGCTTCAAATGGGCACCGGTACATAATTGTGGCGATAGACTATTTTACCAAATGGGTAGAAGCGGCATCATACGCAACTTTAAAGGCAAAAGATGTGGTGAATTTTATCCAGAAAAATTTAATCTGCAGATACGGGGTACCAAATGAGCTTATTTCTGACCACGGGAGTCATTTTCAGGGAGAGGTTATCCCATTCTTAGGGAAGTATAGGATCACCCACCACCAGTCCTCATCATACAGACCACAAACAAATCGAGCAGTAGAGGCAGCAAACAAAAATGTAAAAGCCATTCTGGGGAAAATGACGGATACATATAGAGATTGGCATGAAAAACTACCTTTCGCTTTGTGGGGATATCGAACTTCCGTGAGAACCTCAATCGGGGCTACACCATACTCATTGGTCTACGGGATGGAGGCTGTTTTACCAGTGGAAGTTGAAATACCATCTCTAAGGGTTCTGGCAGAATGCGAAGTAAATGAATTAGAATGGTTGCGGGGGAGATATGAGGAATTGATGTTATTTGATGAAAAGAGGTTGGCTGCTGTAAACCATACTCGGGGATATCAGAAAAGGATAGCTCGTGCTTTCAACAAAAAGGTTCGCCCAAGGAAGCTTGCTGAGGGCGACCTGGTCCTCAAAGAACTTAAAGCGCCCGTTTATGACCCACGAGGAAAATTCAAACCCAACTGGGTCGGACCATATATCATCAAGGCACTCCTCTCCGGGGGAGCTGCCTATATCATGGACCTAGATGGAGTTGAGTTTAAACAACCAATCAACCTCGATCGCCTCAAAAAATACTTTGCTTGAAACCTTGCCTTTCAAAACCTCCAGAATTGATGAACTACGCTTGACCTAATTCCCGGTAAGGGATACGTAGGCAACCTGCTCGGTTCGGTCACAAAATAAAAGATGTATGTATGTTCTTTCTAGCCTTAGCTGAACTACTGCGGACCTGATACCCGTTCGGGGATAAGTAGGCGGGCCCATAAGGCCCTCGGTCCAAAGCCCAAATAAGTTCAAGAGTTCCAAGCTTTCACCATACCAAACTAGGGGCAAACTTGCGGTTACCCGAGAACCACATCTAAGTCCCAAAACCAGGGGCAAACTTCGTTTGCTAGAACCGATGAACCCAGACAAAGATTAAACCCATTTCTGGATCTACTGGCTATCAAAATGTGCATCATGTGGAAACAAGCAAGAATTCGTTATATAGAAGGATTAAAACCAAGCAAAGCTCATGAAGAGTAATAAAAGCTGAAGGAGACATTGAGGGGAAAGCTGTTCATAAACTAAAGAAATTAAAGAAGTGCTAACTTTGATTCATCATGAGCACGGCATTCCTTTTTACAAAAAAAAAAAAATAATAATAATAATAATAATAATAATAAAATGCATCACAAAAGATAAGCCCAGCAAAAGTTAAGCAGAATTTGTCAAAACTTTTAAAATCTTTCTTCGTTCCTTTTTACTTTGCCTATCTGGAAGCTACCCCCTGACCAGAGACTGAATCTCAAGCAAATACTCTGCGGTCGGGACAACTGAAGCTGGAATCCTCCGAAAGGGAGCTGATACCCTATCATGCCAAGCCTCTGCGAATATCCTCACGGTCGAAGGACGTAGAGCAGAGCTCCTCGAGAAATCAGCAGTAATAACATCGGGGACATCCTGGAGCAAGCCAAACTGGCGAGCTACCCGGCTGGGAATATAAAAGGTGGTAACTCGCAGACCAGTCAACCAAATCCCGGGGCGTCCAGGGAGTCGTACCGCGACAGAGCAATAGGACCACCGAGGGCATATCCAACAGATGTCCTCGTAGCTCAAACCTCGAAACCAAGCAAGCCAGCTAATAACTGTGCGGGAGGGGTAATAGGCACCCATGCGATCATAAGGGAGCGGTCTCCCAAGGGGAAGGTGAGCAAAGAAGCCCAAGCGCTCGAAGAGCCAAATCTGTAGAACGTGGGGTGACCCCGAGAGCAGCATCGATCCAGCGGTATGTGCATGATCCAGGCCTAGCAAAGTCTCCCCTAGAATGAGCATAACAGCGCTCCGCATCTCTCGGAGGCCGCACACGACCGGAATCAGAATGTCAGTGGAAGACTGAAATAAAAAGTGTGAAAGCATCGCCAAAGAAAGTGCATTCCGCCTGATAACCTGATACCTCCTGTCGTCAGGATTACCGATGGGTGCATAAGTGGAGGAGAGGCGGTCGAAATCAATATGACGATCATGAACAAAGGAGCTGGCAGCGCCCCGAGAAATGCCGAGAAGGGCCGATAAATCCTGAATATATCCTGCCTGGATCTGTGGAATAATCAAATCAGCATACGGATCGGTGTGAAGGATGGCGTTAAACTCCTCAAAGAGAGGACAGACCTCCTCGTGACCAAACCGAAAGACGTGAAGGGAAGGGTCCCAACACATGATAGCTGCTCGAAAAAAGTCCTCATCTAGAGCCATATGGCGAAATGCGAAAAGATCAGTCAGTCTGTGAGACTCAAAATTGAGTCGATCAATACCAGAGAGGGAATCCATCCATGGATATAGAATATCGAAACTAATGAGGTCCATGAGGGAAGGTGAAGAATATGGAAAGAAAAGTTTGAGTGCAAAGAAGGCAAAAGGCTCTAGAAATCTCGAATAAAACTAAAAAAGGGTGATAAATGGCAGCTTATATAGAAAAAGGGACCGGACCGGCATTCGATGTAAAGTAGCGGCACTCACTGAGTGCCGGCCGACAGTCGCAGAATGCCGCACGGCATTCACTGAGTGCCGCCCAGTCTCACTGAGTGCCGGCCCAGGTTTAAAAGGCTCATGGGTCAGTTTGTAACCATAACCAGCCCGAACCTGCATAAAGTTTGAACAGATTTTCACCGATCATCATCCCAGCATCAATTGTTTTGCACCTTTCACCAAATAAAATCAAGAAAAGGCATTCATATTCTAAAGGAATAAGGTTTAAAGCTAAACTAGGGAAACAACCAAGCATGAATATAAACAAATTCAAAATTGGCTCGCAGGCCACCATGCATGTATGTCATCTATCTGTTAAGAGGAAATTCAAAGTTCTCGTCCTCGTAGGGACATTTTGAGATAAGAAGCATGAGAGACAAGCTACCCTCGCCGACGACGAGGATTCCTTCTGGGCGTTTACTGAGCTGTCTGACCTCTCCCAGCTCCGCCATCGCCCCCATCTCCGCCGTCGCCTCCATCCCCGCCATCTCCTCCATCTCCATCACCTCTTTGGTAGCCACCGCCTTGGCCACTATCGCCAGCACCCCCTTGGTAGCCGCCGCCTTGGCTCAATTGGAACTCCTGGATTTGTCTCCTCAGAGCCGCCATCTCAGCCTCCTGAAAAAAAAAAAAAAAAAAAAAAAAAAAGAAGAGAGAACAAGCGAAATAAGTAAAAAAGGGAGAGAAAAAGAAGAAACAAGGATAGAAAGGGAGTGTAATACCATAGCTCTAGCCTGAAGATCGGTGTTGGTCCTCGCTCCATCAGCCTAAGAAAAGAGAAAAAAGAGAGGATTAGGACGCAGTCATTAGAATAAAACTGATCATTTGAATTCCTTTTTTTGAAAATAAAATAATAATAATGGTGATTGTTCAAAACAAAAGAGGAATTTACCCTCCATTCACGTCCATGAATCCAGTGTTGGACGGTGTGCGCATAAGACAGACCCTCTTCAGCATAATCCCGAGGGACTGTATCATATTGCAGAGGGATAGTCGGAACATTTTGAGTATAAGGGGTCAACTGATACATGGTCTCTTGACCCATGTCGACCATAGGAACGCTCCAATTCCACTGCGGAAGGGCTGGGGGTTCAGCGACCCCAGGAACAGGCTGCAAATAAGAGTTTTTGACTTAAAGGATTGAAAAGGAATAGAAAGCAGAAATAAAAGAAATATACATATGTGAATTAGGCTTGCTACCCGGACGACATCCATAAGGGGAAAATTGTGCATAAGAGAATTCAATCTAAAAGCCGCATAACCATCTGGGCCGTCCAGAAGGTTTGCAATGTTCTCCCCGTCTAGAGCAGCCACCAGGTCATCATGATCCAGGGTCTCTGTGCTCCTCATGGTAGCTGGAGGGACCCACGGCACATAAAAGTTTGGGGCAGCGAGAGACTGCCTAGTCACCCTCTCACCAAGGTACCACTCCCGGCACGCCTCACCTACCATCAGAACCCTCATTCTAGAATAGGCCACCGCCGCCTGAATCGCTTCACCTATCTCTGGGAGGGCCGCCGCCCACGGGTTCCATGTCACATGAATCTCACGCAAATTAATGAGAAGGTTCCGGTAACCAACAAAATCATGAGCCCCGACTTTTCGGCCCGTTGCCTCTTTCCTCCACTTCAAGCCCTGAGGCATGATAGCAGCCTCGCTGTCCCGAGTACTGGGAGCTCTCATCCGGAGGTATTCATGAGACCATATCTGCAAAGCAAAATAAAGAGGCAAAAGCAGTTTTCAAAATTAAAGGAGATGAATGCAATAAAAATAAAAGGAATAAGGATGAAATGAATGAATAAGTAAAAAATAAAGATGAAGTTTCACCTCCCAAGCTCTCCAGTACCCGCCCGTAGAGGGGGAATTTCCCCTGGAGACCTCACTCATGTGATTGTAGAGAGTGGCCAACCCTGCTCCTCCCCAGTTGTATTGAGAGATACGACCGATGTCTGTGAGAGAAGCCAAATACCCAAGACTGATTGTGTCACCCTTTGTGCTCATCAGCGAGCAACCCAACACATACATGATGAAAGCCCTGGCCATCTGGTCGTCTGTGAAAGCCTGACCTCTGAAGGTATCCAAGAACCACTTTGCTGGCACTATAAAATCCCCTGGATGAGCCCCAAGCAGATCGATAATTTCTTCATGACGGTTCTGAAGATCGTCATAGCGGGCAATAGGGAGGCCACCAAATGGGACGCCAGTGATCATGGCGAAGTCTAAGGGAGTCATCGTCATCTCCCCCAAAGGCATATGGAATGTGTTCGTCGTGTCCCACCACCTTTCCGCCAAGGCTTGGATGTGGGTCCGGTCATTTGTACTCTTCTCCAGGAGCAAAGCAAATAGCCCAAATCCAGCATTATTGACTATGGTTCTCACATCATCAGAGAGCTCCACGTACCACCTTCGTCCATGGGCCATGCTCCCATGTCCCTTGAGGATGAATTCTGGAGTCTGCAAAAAAAAAAAAAAAAAAAAAAAAAAAGGAAAAGAAAATAAGAAAGGAAAGGAATAATAAATGCTTTCTTTTGGGATTCAAGCAATGCAATTTAGTGAATAAGGAAAATAACTCCCGAGTCTAAGCGACTCGTCGATTTGAAAAATAATAAAATTCTTTGAGAGTCTAAGCGACTCGTTGATTTGAAAATAATAAAAAAAAAAAGAGAAGAAATTCTTTGAGAGTCTAAGCAACTCGTTGATTTGAAAATAATGAAATTCTTTCTTTGGAGTCTAAGCGACTCGTTGATTTGAAAATAATGAAATTCTTTCTTTGGAGTCTAAGCGACTCGTTGATTTGAAAAATAAGAATAAAATTCTTTGGAGTCTAAGCGACTCGTTGATTTGAAAAATAAGAATAAAATCCTTTGAGAGTCTAAGTGACTCGTTGATTTGAAAAATAAGAATAAAATTCTTTGGAGTCTAAGCGACTCGTTGATTTGAAAAATAAGAATAAAATCCTTTGAGAGTCTAAGCGACTCGTTGATTTGGAAAATAATGAAATTCTTTCTTTGAGAGTCTAAGCAACTCGTTGATTTGAAAATAATAAAATTCTTTCTTTGGAGTCTAAGCGACTCGTTGATTTGAAAAATAAGAATTCTTTCTTTAAGAGTCTAAGCGACTCATTGATTTGAAAAATAAGAATTCTTTCTTTAAGAGTCTAAGCGACTCAGCAATTTGAAATAAAAAAGAGGATCTCTTTTGAAGTCTAAACACAAAATGTTTGTGGGTCGTAAGCAATGTTTGGATTTTTAGATTCATTCAAAATTATTAAGCATACGCAAAATTCATTAGCAATGAACAAAAAGGAATAATGAAATCAATGTGTCCAACTAAGGACAACCGAAAAAAAAAGGGGGGGGGGGACATTCATGCATACATTGCTCATCATTCATAGCACTACATTGCATTATCTCATCATAAGCATAAAGAGGGAAGTTTTGGGAGTATACCTATCGATTGAAGGCCCGTGCCGAGAGATGTGCCCCGAGATCGGCAAGTAAAACCGATGAACTGTGGACTGGATTAGGTTTGTACTTCTTCTTGGGGGGACCATAGGACCCTGAACCACTAGCCATTGGAGAATCTACAAACAAGAGAAGGAGGAAGACAATGTTCATATTAAAATTTGAAGGAGAGAGATCAAATAACATGAGAAACATGATTGCAAACACAATAATTAAAGCAAAGATGTAATCTTTATGAACATACCTTGATTGTGAGTGGTTCTTGAAGAAAGGATCAAGAAAAGGTGAGATTTTGGAGAAGAAATCCGAGAGAGGAGGGAGGAGAGAATGAAAAAGAGAGAAGAAGAAACCAAGTTTAAACAAACTGCTGCTCAAGCCGGCACTCGGCAAAAAGGCGCCGGCACTTGCTGAATGCCGCCCGGCATTTGGTGGAGTGCCGGCCGGCACTCACTGAGTGCCGGTTCCTTTCACCGAGTGCCGCCGCGTATGACAGGTGGCCCTTTTACCCCTGAATTTCACTATTTACAGAAGAACCCCCGAATTTTGCTCCCATGTCCTTATAAATTTTCCCTCGTTCCAAAAAGACCCCCGAGATTTGAAAAATAAGTTTTAAAGCCCTTTTTTAAATGGGAATTAGCCCCTGCTTGTTGAAAATTTTGTCAAGGAACACCCGTTTGCAATGAAAAAGTTAATAAAGTTCAATCAACTCCGGATTTCTTTGAAATTGAATTTGATTGGAGTCTAATTGACTCCAAATTTTGGAAAATAAGAAAATTGAGTCTGATTGGTTCCGGATTTCTTTGAAATTGAATTTGATTGGAGTCTAATTGACTCCAAATTTTGGAAAATAAGAAAATTGAGTCTGATTGGCTCCGGATTTCTTTGGAATTGAATTTGATTGGAGTCTAATTGACTCCAAATTTTGGAAAATAAGAAAATTGAGTCTGATTGGCTCCGGATTTCTTTGAAATTGAATTTGATTGGAGTCTAATTGACTCCAAATTTTGGAAAATAAGAGAATTGAGTCTATTCGACTCCAGATTTCTTTGAAATTAAATATGATTGGAGGCTAAATTGATTCCCAATTTTGGAAAATTGGTTTGATATGATCGGGATTAGCTCTATCTCTCTGAAAAATAATTTGGTTTGAGCTTGATTGGCTCCAACTCTTTAAGACATGAATTGATTTGAGTCTGAATGACTCCGATTTTGGAAAACATGAAATGACTTGAGTCTGATTGACTCCTAATTTTTGAAGAATGAATTGATTCGAGTTTGATTGATTTTAAGAATCTAAATTGATTAGAGTCTGATTGGCTCCTGATTTTGAAAAATTGATTTGATTTGAGTCAAATTAACTTCGAATTGTTGGAATTTGATTTGATTTGAGTAAAATTGACTCCGGACTTTGAAAATTGAGTTGACTTTGAGTTTGCTTGACTCCAAATTGTGAGAAATTAAGCAAATCTGATTATGATGGACCATCGAGTCCCGGAAATGAAATGAATACGCATTTGAGTGCTTCCAGATTTAGGAAAATTTGAAAATAAACCTTGAAAAGGAGAGTAACTCCAAAAGGGGAAAATAAGAGTCGAGTTTGACTTCGCATAGAAGAATGACACATTTGCATCTTTGGTTTTCGCAAACAAATCTGCGCCGATCAGATGATTTTGGAAGATTATGGAGCGTAAGGCGTAGAGCGGCTCAATCTTTCAGCGTGCTACCTGATTCAGCTTAGCTAATCAGATGATTTTGGAAGATTATGGAGCGTAAGGCGTAGAGCGGCTCAATCTTTCAGCGTGCTACCTGATTCGGCTTAGCCGATCAGATGATTTTGGAAGATTATGGAGCGTAAGGCGTAGGGCGGCTCAACCTTTCAGCGTGCTACCTGATTCGGCTTAGCCGATCAGATGATTTTGGAAGATTATGGAGCGTAAGGCGTAGGGCGGCTCAATCTTTCAGCGTGCTACCTGATTCGGCTTAGCCGATCAGATGATTTTGGAAGATTATGGAGCGTAAGGCGTAGAGCGGCTTAATCTTTCAGCGTGCTACCTGATTCGGCTTAGCCGATCAGATGATTTTGGAAGATTATGGAGCGTAAGGCGTAGAGCGGCTCAATCTTTCAGCTTGCTACCTGATTCGGCTTAGCCGATCAGATGATTTTGGAAGATTATGGATCGTAAGGCATAGAGCGGCTCAGTCTTTCAGCGTGCTACCTGATTTGGCTTAGCCGATCAGATGATTTTGGAAGATTATGGAGCGTAAGGCATGAAGCGGCTCAATCTTTCAGCGTGCTACCTGATTCGGCTTAGCCGATCAGATGATTTTGGGAGATTATGGAGTGTAAGGCATGAAGCGGCTCAATCTTTCAGCGTGCTACCTGATTCGGCTTAGCCGATCAGATGATTTTGGGAGATTATGGAGTGTAAGGCATGAAGCGGCTCAATCTTTCAGTGTGCTACCTGATTCTGATGGAAAAACAGGTTTAAATGGAAAGATTAAACGCGCAGCGGAAAAATCAAGTTATGAAACTTTATTGGCATGCCCGGATCTACTACTCGTCAATTCTACAGATGCGCACAAGAGGGGACACGAGTTATACCTTAGTGTCTTGAACCCAATTCTGATCTTCAACTTCCAACAGCCTCCACTAGATGATCTTCACCCTTATGACTCCTGCGGATGCCTGCCAGAAAGACTAGGGTTGGTGGGAACCCTAATAGAGAGGATAGAGAAGGTTTTGGGGCTCCAAAACAGTTTCTGCAGCTTCTGACGTTCAAAACGACGAACAACCTTTTCCAGAACGCAGCTGCCCTATTTATAGATTCCCAGAACCGACCTAGACTTCGAGCGATCGAAGTGCCTTCGATCGATCGAACATTCGATCGATCGAACCATATTCGATCGATCGAACCTTCAGACTTCAATCGATCGAGACATCTTCGATCGATCGAACCTGTCTGGACATCATCCTCAAGCATCTTTCCAAGCATCCTGGCGGAGCTAAGAGTGGGACCTCCTAGGCTCTTTATTGTTGGCTCAGACCAGTTTGTTAATCACCATGACCAAACTCTTTGATCAGCAAACTAACTAACTGGTCAGTTAAAGTTTACTCCACTATAAAACGATAACTGAACTCCAACGCAAAAGAACATATCCGAAGCGATAACTAGACTTGTATGGTGTACTAATGTCCCTCTACCGTCAGCATTCGTAATCATATTCAGGTAATCGGATAACTGTTACTGTCAACCTGAATCATGATTACTTCTTGTATTCCTTGAGTCCCATTCACCTCTCATGATTACCAAACATGTTGATAACTCTTATCAACAAGACTGCAGTACTCAGTAATCGACTTGGTGACATTCTCAAGGGAATGCTTACTCTGAAACAGAGGGTAGATTCTATCTTGACAATGCATGTTCACAACCCTATGAACATGACATACCCAAGATACCCAGGTGTTGATCTTTTATAGACCTCACTGATTGGTAAATCAAAGCAGTCATATCCACAGTCTGTGTTCATAATCGTCTCAAGATTGAGAACACGTACCTTATACAAGTTATGAGTTCCTATTGACTGTTTGACAGTCTTAAGCGTCAATAGGAAACTCAGGTCCGTCAATGCACTATAAGCACTAGCATATCAACTAAGAGCTACACTCTAGTGATTGAGATTAATCACTCCATCCAATGGTAGTTAATTATGCTACAGTGTAGACTTGATGAGGTATCCAGTCTCATCATCCACTGTGACACATTCTAAGTATTAAAGAATAGTAATTCGTATCTCACTTGTGTGCATCTCATACACACACGAATTACTTACTATAATACTTAAGGATTAACAATCATCTCATGAAAAGAACATACACAATAAAATGTAAAGCTGATATCCATATATTAAAATGTCAATGTCTCATACAGAAAGTAATGGTTTGAGGGCACAAACCCAACAGATTCGGCTTAGCCGATCAGATGATTTTGGAAGATTATGGAGCGTAAGGCATGAAGCGACTCAATCTTTCAGCGTGCTACCTGATTCGGCTTAGCCGGTCAGATGATTTTGGAAGATTATGGAGCGTAAGGCGTAGGGCGACTCAATCTTTCAGCGTGCTACCTGATTCGGCTTAGCTGATCAGATGATTTTGGAAGATTATGGAGCATAAGGCGTAGAGCGGCTCAATCTTCCAGCGTGCTACTTGACTTGGTTATGGAGTGTAAGGCGCAAGGCGCATCTCAGCCAATCAGATGATTCTCGAAACATATACGAAGATTACATGCAACGCTTGTGATGATATCGCAATAGGATAATTCAACATAGAGGGAGCATTTCTGGTACTGGGAAGCAGCATGATTCAGTATCATCACGATTGGGAGCACGGGACATTTATTTGTTTAGCATACGCATCACGATAAGATAGGATGCATCCATCTGTGTGGCTATCTGCGTTTATGTATCATTGTCTCTTGCCCGAACTACGTCCTGGTCTGATTCCCATTGGGATACATAGGCAGCTCACCTTTGAGCACGACCAGCATTTGGCTATCTGCGCACCTGATTTTGCAACGCACTTTTTTTTTTACCTGGATTCGACTATTTGGTCAAAGGCTTGTCTTTCACACAGGCTTTGACATTCATTTGTGATACGCGCTGCTTCACAAGCTCTGTCAAAGAGGGGCAAACTGTAGACACCTTGATTTTGACCAAACGTCAAATCCAGAGATTGGTTACCTCTTAAAAGACCGATGATGACAATGGCCGGTTACATTCGAAGATTTTCCAAGAAATTCAAAATCTTCAATTGATTCTTCAAGGCAAATCTCAAAATTAAAAATAGAAAATATAAAAAAGAGAGAAAGAAGAGAGAGAGAGTTTGGGTATTCAGGAGAAACCCGAACAATGAAGAACGTGTGAGAAACCCAGTCTGGGAACCAGTTTTTAAGAGGATAAAAATAAAAAAAAATAAAGAAGAGTTCTTTTGAAAGAGATGAGAGGACAAAATAAATAAAAAATCTTGGAAAAAAGAGAAAATACAAAAAGAGAGTAGTACATTCAAAATATACCATGCACATGGTTGATACCATGCACATGGGGGATCTTAATGCAAATATATACATACATAGAATAAAAAAATTATGTTCACACCAACATATTTTTGAAAAATCAAAAAGAGGGACAAAAATCAGTTAGCCCCGGCACGCGGAAAACGCGGCGGCACTCACTGAGTGCCACGCCGGCACTCTCTATTTGCCGCCCGGCACTCAGCGAGTGCCGCCGGCACCCAGCGAGTGCCGCTGGCTGTAACAGACTGCATTTTCTCACATGTTCTAGAAGAAAACCTTGCACATGGGTCTCCACCCGAATTTACCCATCTATCCCTGGATTAATGGTCTATATAAACAAACTTTCATCTTCATTTTTATATATACTTGAATACACTTGAATCAACACACACACATATACTTGAAATTAGAGAGAAATACAAGAATCATATAGAGAGAATTGAGAAGAAAAGAGAAGTTTTCTTGAAGAATTGAAGAATTTTAAGAAGAACTTGAAGATTTTGGAAGAAGCTTCACCAAGATAGAAGAAATCCTTGAGGTCTTAGAGGTAACCTCTCAATCACTTAATAGAATTAGGCAATTCAATCACAAATTCATAGTTCTAGGATCTTTACACATTTTCAAAACCTCTCTTCCCACCTCATTTCATCACACACCACATAGAATTGTGATTGAATTCCTGCTTGCTTTCATTGATTTGGATCTAAATAAGAGCCTTAGGTTTAAAATAAAACTAGTTTGTGAAGGGATCTTCACTTGGTTTTCTTCAAGTAAACTTTGATTCTATTTCTCTTTGTCTCTATTTTCCTTTTGAGATCCATGAGATCTTTAATAGCTCATTGGATCCTCTTGAGTTTGATCCTCTAGTCCCCTATGATCCTATGATTTATATGGAGACTAAGGTTGATCATGGTCATATCTACCCATAGTTGGTGAAGATTCAAGTCTTAACCCATGACTTGAACCTCCTCATTAAGAATCTTATGGAATTCATTCAATATTCCATAGAGGTTCATGTAGAAATAAATCTATATTCTCCAAGGACCATAAATTTGGGAGGAGAGTTAAATCTATATTCTCCAAGGACCATTAACTTGAGAGGAGAATAAATTGACTCTATATTCTTCCATGACCATGTATTTGAGAGAAGAATTGGGTGTAAATTTTCATAGTCTATATTTAAAATAAGTAAGACCTTAGGATTTTCTTGATAGATCTCCAACTATGAGATCTATGATAAGGATCCATCAAGGTTAAATCTATGAACATCTTCCTATGTCATTAATTTGTCTCAATAATCACAACCATGCTTGGTTCTAGTCCTTTGTAGGATCATGGATCAAGTTGGTTTTAAGGTATGAACATTAATTCAATATTGGTGCAGTGAATCCTTAAACCCTTTGTGATCAAAGATTTTTCATTAAATCATGGTCCATTGGAATGGGATGAGACCAATTGGAGGGTGTTCATAACTCATATGAGTACCTCTGTGATTGTTATTTTGATAAGATCCCATACTTAGGATGGTTTGGGCTTATAATTTCCAAATAAGCAATTCTCTGTCCAAAATTTCAGAACAGCAAACCGGTTTTAAAATTAATAAATCAGAACCTTAATAAAGTTTTCGGGGTCTCAAATAATTTTTTATAAGTACCTTAATGTGTTAGGAAGGTACCCTAAAAAGATCTAAGTGTTTCTCATTTTTTTACTATTTTAAAAAATCATACAAGATCTCTGGACAGAGAGTTGCAAAATCCTGAGTGAGGCCTAGTATTTTCAGTATTCCCGGAGATCTAACCGTTGAAACCTCGATTTTATTTTTGGGTTAGAAACTAGACTCACAGAGGCATAACATATCCGAAAATCATTAAGATCCAACCGTTGAAAGTATTTTATTCCTATTTTTGAACGTCTGGTCTGCTCTCTGTAATTCATAAAAAACTGCTACCATTTTTGTCTAATCTTATTTATTCCAACTCAAATAGTCTCTTAATGGCTTAGGACTCAAACCATGTTTTGAATAATGATAATTTAGATTAAACCCAGAGGCTTAGTGATCCAAATTAGTGAATAAATTCATATCTCATGCTTGTTCATAATCATTCATTCATTCATATACATTGATGCTTATAATTAGAACTAATTCTTGGATAAAGTAGGACTTAGTTGAAAAGTTGGACTTAGTTGAACCTAATTGAACATGACTTAGGATTAATTACTCTTTGATATTATGTCTCATCTAAGGCATGTGTACTAACCTTTGTTTTTTTTGTAGCGCATTTGAGGTACAATTTCTCAACTCTTCTCTAGTTTAATTCCATTCTTTGATTTAAATTGATTTTCGACTCCATGTGCGACACCTTAGCCTAGGTTTTGCCTTATGTGTATATATGTGTTAGAGACCTTTCTTAGGTTTATTTTGTTCTCGCATGCATTGCACGTTTGATATTCGCGGCTGGATCCCGGGTATGTTTTCTAGTTCTCTATTGCATATCATGTTGTTTGCTACTTGTATTACGTGGCTTATGAATGATATTTTGTCGTTCGCAATTTTACACCATTTTCAACATGCTTGTGTGATGTATATGTATATATGTATTAATTGAGGGCATGCTTAGATTAATAATTTGATTAAAAAGGATGTTGAGTAGAGGCCTATCGTGAGATAGGATGAAAGGGGGTGTTTTAGTCCGCCGGGCTCCTTCCCCTTTCATTCCATAATCCCCGGCCCCAGTTTATCTTTGGTTTCGCAAAAGATCAGTTTGCTTTTAAAAATGGTTTCTTAATTTTCCTTTTAAAAATTAAGTGGCGACTCTTTGAATTTGAAAATTGTTTTAAAAACAAAAGTGGGTAGGAAATCCTGCGATATCCACAATCTGGCGACTCTGCTGGGGATCGAACCCAGAATCTCTGGTTTCGCAGACCAGGATTTTTGATTTTGGGTTCACTCGAGGATTAGACTTGAAAGCATCCTTTTAATCGAATTAATTAATTTTTGTGTGCCCGTTGCATTGCACTTGCATGTCTCGCCAGTCGATTGCACGGAACTATGACCTTGGAGGCTCGGGGCAACCCGGTCGGTCAAGCCATCATGGGGCCGTGTGATCACCCTTGATCTCGTACCATGATTTGGTATATGAAGCATCCTATCGGATGTGTGTCAAGGGTCCCTTATTTGACCAAAACCCGGCCTTTGCATAGTAGTTTCCATAGAACCTTTCAAAATTAGGAATTCAATTCTTGATTAGGGTTATATGCTAGGGAGTTTTGTATGCCCGAAAGGGATTACTTGAGATGATGACGATGCTTACTTGATAAAAGATGTGTAACCTCTTAATCATTTTTGAGCAATTCCTTTTCATGTCCTATGACATTTAAGAATAAGCCAAATCTTGATTGTAAGATTACATCTCTTGTATCATGTAAGCTAAGCATCATTGACCTTGTATGCATCCGAATTCATGAAGAGTATGACAACAATCCGATCACGTGATCCTCCTACCCAAAGAATTTTAAATACGTTTTTGGAAGCAAATAGATTCTTGGTATCTTTATTCCAAGGCATTCATCACTCTTTCAAAAATTTTTGGAAATTACTTTTTGGATTAAAGTTTCAAATCAACCATATTTTGGAACCCAAATTCTTGAAAGATTTTGAAAAGTTTTACCAACTAAAGGAATGCTTTTTCAAAGCAAAATTTGGACCTAATCACCTTTTTGTTAAGGAATATAATCCAAGAAATCTCTGGAATTAAAGAAATCATTTATTTAAAAGCAAAGTTTCAACCCAATCATCTTTTGTTTAGAAATGTTGTTGTTTTCAAAGGAAAGCTTCTTAAGGAATTTTGAAAAGATCTCATCATACTTGTCAAATGGATTTTAAAATTCCAAATTTGAAAACCTTGAAGGAGTAAAGAGGATCACAATGAAAGGAGAAATTGGCACACTCAACACGGATGAGGATCTTATGTGATTATGTGTTTATGTGTTAGGATTAGAATTTTCTTTTATTTGGCATATAGAATAGGCACACACACACACATGCATTTGCATCCGTATGGCATATGAATCAATTCATGAAAGCATATAAATCAAATAATAAAAGTGAAAGAAATAATGGTAAAAAGGGAGGAAAAGTTGTTAAATAATTAAAACAAATATGATTGTAGGTAAAAGATAGAATCAACTACGAGCATAGCCTGGTACAGAGACTCTACTGCAAGACTAGTGAGAAAAGAGATGGCACAAGAAGCTAATGCAAGGGAGATGGCAGAGTTAAGGACAATGGTGGAACAGCAAGCGGGGCAAATGACTAGAATGATGACCATGATAGAAGCGCTAGCACGACAACAACCAGGCAATGATCCTCCTCACAGGGATGAAGATTGGTTTGATGAAACAGAAGGGATTGAAGCGCCGAGAACAGAAAGGGAGAGACTAGAAAAGGAGAGGGCTGAGAAAGACAAGCTAATGACTGAGAAAATGGAGAAGCTGGAAAGGGTGGTCCGAAAGGCCCATGGAATTGATACCTATTTGTTGGAGTTAGAAGGGTTGTATGAAGGGGTTTGTGAGGTATTGCCCGCAGGATTCAAAATGCCTGTGTTCGATAAGTTTGATGGAACAGAGAACCCGCGTAGCCACATAAGAATGTGTATAGGGGCATTTCAGCCTAGCGGTCTAAGCACGGTCATGATGGAAGTCTTGTTTCAACAGACGTTAACTGGGGCTGCTTTGTCTTGGTATCTCACTTTGGAACTAGGGAAGACTAGAAATTGGGAAGAAGTGGTAAAAGCGTTTGTGGCCCAATACGAATACAGCCAAGATCTGGATGTTACTATCAGGGATTTGGAGACTACCCAACAGGGGAACAAAGAATCTTTTGCTGAATTTCTAAGCCGATGGAGGGGGAAGGCTGCTAAGATGATACAGAGACCGACTGAAAAAGAGCAAATCCGAATGCTGATGAAGAACCTCCAACCCGTCTATCAGGAAAAGATGAGGTTCCAATCCCTCAATACCTTCACCGAGGTGTTCGATGTAGGAACCAGAATCGAAGATGCGATACAGGAAGGGGTCATCAAAAAAGAGGAGCCAGTAAATAGGTACAGACGGCCGAACTATGGAGCGGGAGGAGGACATTCGGGAGGTCATTCTGGATCTACGGATGTGAATGCACTGAGCGAACCCGAGAAAAAGTTTGATATAACCAGAAATTACCCAAAGAGGGGAGGGGATAAGTCTTTAAGGAGGTTTTCAGAGTTGGGAGTATCCTTATCTACGGCTCTCGATAGGCTGGTAGCAAAAGGACACCTTCGTTTACTGGAGCCGCGACCCAGACCAAATCCGCCACCGCTAAATTTCAAATCTGATTTATATTGCAAGTTCCATCAGGAGCAGGGGCACTCAACTGACCGGTGTTTAAGACTAAGGCATGAGATTCAGGATTTGATTGACAAGAAAATAATATCTGAACCACCCACCAACCCGCCGAATGTCACCAGAAATCCGCTACCAGAACATCATGCCGTACCACCACCCAGAATTTACTACTTGGGAAATGGGGAGAACTCTTTTGATCCATCAGCATTGATCACTAAGTTGGGAAGACCAAGAAAGGCTTATCAGATATTGGAGGATTCGCAAATCTGCACTCTAAAAGGGTTGGTAGATAAAGGCAAAGGGAAGGAAATAGAAGGGACTGTTGACGCAGATTGGTGGGCACCTGAAGCTGACAGTTCACTTTGGTACAAAGGGGACGATATTCAGGATCCTAATAAAGTTAAGGAGGACCTTTGGTATGAAAGTGAGGAGGAAGATTTGAAAATTGTTGAAGCACAGGATGGACTTTGGGACAAAGAAGGTATCAGTCACCTCACACGATCTAGGAGGCATTTTAAACCACATGAACTTGAGGAGGATCACCCAGAACAGGAAATGAATAAAGGGAAAGGAAAACTGAATGAGGAAGAAGAGGAGGACAGAGTCTTAAGACAGATGAAGAAGACACAGGCAAATATCACTATTTGGGGGATGTTAATCGCTTCCAAGCACCATAGGCAAGCAGTCCTTGACGCTCTCAATCAATCGGACGTCTCCATCAATGTTACTCCGGAAGATCTCGTCGGCATGATCGGCAGAAGTCCAACCCTTGCTATATCATTCTCTGAAGCCGACTTACCTCCCGGGGGACCTGTTTTCAATAAGCCGTTGCATATCACCGTTGAGTGTCTAGGAAATTCTCTACCTGCTTGCCTCGTCAACAACGGGTCTGCATTAAATGTATGCCCTTTTCGAACAGCTAAAAGGATGGGGCTCGATGAATCTACATTCATACCATCGAAACAAAAGGTGAGGGCTTATGATAATACTCTACGGGCAGTGATGGGGATCATCTTTCTGAATCTCTCTGTCGGGACTGGTGAAAGGGAAACAGAATTCCAAATCATTGACATTCCTGCATCATTTAACCTGCTTTTGGGAAGGCCGTGGCTTGATAGTTTGGGTGCCATACCATCAACCATCCATCAGAAAGTTAAATACATTTGGAAGAACAAGGTATGCGATCTTTTGGGGGATAGCTGGATGAATGTGTCTGGGGCCTCATCAAGTGCTCCGATTTTAGAAGTACAGATGCAAGACGGTGAAGCAAGTTTGGGTGGGTTTAAGTTCATTAACGTCATAGAAGAGGGGAAGCCGAAGGAGTTTTTACCACTGTATTTTGATCAATACGCCAGTCCACTGGTGGCCGGGATCATGAGAAAAATGGGGTTCTTCCCAGGGATGGGTTTGGGTAAGAAACACCAAGGGTTGTCAGAATTTCCAAAAATCATTACACAAACCCACGCCCATGGGCTAGGGTACTCGCCAACCAAGGAAGAGTTGAAGAAGAAGAAGAAAGCAACTGATGCACCGATGGAACCATACCTGAAAACTCTTAATGGGTATTTCGTCAAGCAAGGGGAAGATTTTTCATTTTACGGCTTTCCAGAGCCATGGCTAGATAAAGCAGAGAAGCGTATGAAGCCAGGATTCGAGATTTTCTTTGCGCATAACTTTTCTGATTATGAGGATCCTTATCTTCAGCAGCCTGCAAAATTTGCCATTACTCAGGACTGGGTCTGTACTATGGATGGCTCGGCAATGAAGAACCTGCTAGAAGAAGGATACGAGAAGATCAAAAAAGAGAGCTCTGCAGAGATCAAGGATAGAGGTGAGAAAAGTCGGGATAAAGAAGACAGTAATGAAAATAAGGAAAGGGAGAAGCCAGCGGAGGTGGAAATAGAAGAGATTACTCAGGAAGAGGAAAAGGAAGATCATTTCATCGCTGATATGGGAGGGGAAAGCAAGAAAGAGTGGGTCTTTGAGTCTAGTGATAGGTACCCCCTCACCCCGAGTCTGTATTGGCCCAAATGAGGCGTCTTTCCATTTCTATGTCTGTTGTAATTGCTCCCAAGAAAGTTAATGAGAATGTGACTAATTCTGCTTACTTGACTGTGCATAATAATAACTGTGATGCATGTGATGAAAATGATGAAATACCTCATGAATTGTAAAAATTAATTGAAAAAGAAAATGAACCTGCATGCAAAATCATGGAAAGCACTTTAACCATTAATCTGGGAAATGAAGGTAATCCACAAAATGTTTCTATTGGCTCCACACTTAACAATGAGGAAAGCGAAGAATTAATCAATCTATTAAAAGAATTCAAAGATGTCTTTGCATGGTCCTATGATGATATGCCAGGAATTGATCCAGAAATAGTCCAACACTATATTCCCCTTTTCCCAAATTCAAAACCCGTGAAACAAAAATTGAGGCGAATGAGGCCTGAATGGGCGCTTAAAGTGAAAGAGGAGGTTGAAAAGCAATTGAGAGCTGGATTCTTGATTGTCACCGAGTATCCTGATTGGGTCGCCAATATTGTACCGGTTCCTAAAAAGGATGGTCGTGTTAGGGTTTGTGTAGATTTCCGAGATTTGAACAAAGCTAGCCCTAAAGACGATTTTCTTTTACCCCACATCGACGTATTAGTAGATAATACCGCAGGGCATGAACTTCTGTCTTTCATGGATGGGTTTTCAGGGTACAACCAGATCTTAATGGCACCGAAGGATAGAGAGAAAACAACTTTCATCACACCTTGGGGGACTTACTGTTATAGAGTTATGCCATTTGGACTTAAGAATGCAGGTGCAACCTACCAGAGAGCTGCCACCACATTATTACATGATATGATTCATAAAGAAGTAGAAGTATATGTGGATGACATGATAGTAAAGTCTAAGGAAAGAGGAGGGCATTTGGAGGCATTGAGAAAATTTTTTGAAAGGCTAAGAAAGTTTGGGATGAGGCTAAATCCGCAAAAATGCACCTTTGGGGTCACCACTGGGAAACTACTAGGGTTTCTGATCACCCAGAGAGGAATTGAGGTAGATCCCACCAAAATCCAAGCTATAACCGAAATGCTGCCACCTAAGAATGAAAAGGAGTTGAGAGGATTCTTAGGAAGAATACAGTTCATCAGCCGCTTCATATCCAAACTCACCATGACCTGTGACCCGTTGTTCAAATTATTGAGGAAGGGAGAAAAGTTCGAATGGGATAACCAGTGCCAAAAAGCCTTTGAAAAGATTAAAACCTACCTTCAAAACCCACCTGTCCTATCACCTCCTAAGCCTGGTAAACCTTTATTGCTATACCTATCCGTAACCGAGAACTCAATGGGGTGCATGCTGGCCCAAGAAGAAGAAGAGGGGCGTGTGGAAAAAGCCATATACTACCTGAGTAAGTGGATGACTGGGTATGAGTTGAACTATTCACTGTTAGAAAAAGCTTGTTGGGCCTTAGTTTGGTGTACCCGTCGCCTTAGGCATTACATGTTAGCCTTTCCTATCACCCTGATATCCCGAATGGACCCACTCAAATACCTTTTTGAAAAACCTGCCCTGACCAGTAGGATATCCCGTTGGACCATGATGCTGGCTGAATTCGATATTAGATATGTCACTTCCAAATCCGTCAAGGGGAGAGCCGTCGCCGAGTATTTAGCTGACCTCGCCATAGAATCCGAAGAGAGGGGGGGATTTAAGTTTCCAGATGAAGAAGTAATGGAAGTAAAAGAGAACCATTGGAAAATGTACTTCGATGGAGCAGCTAATCAAATAGGATACGGGGTAGGGATTATCCTCATATCACCTAGCGGGGCCACCACTCCGTTAGCCGTTAAGCTCAAATATAATTCGATTAATAACACGGCAGAGTATGAAGCCTGTATAATTGGGATAGAAGCAGCCTTGGCTTTGGGAGTGGAAAAGATTGATGTTTTCGGGGACTCTAATCTGATAATATCACAAGTAAGGGGAGACTGGATGATAAAGCATGAGAAATTGAGACCTTACCATGAATACCTAGAGAGCCTGAAGGTGCAATTCAAAAGAATTTCGTTCTATTACCTTCCCCGTGAGGAGAACCAATTGGCAGATTCCTTAGCAACCTTAGCCTCAATGATCCAAATTCCTGTAGGAGTCTCCATGATTCCTTTGTCTATAGAAGTGAGAACCCGACCTTCGTATGAAACAATCGCCGCCATTGAAGAAGAGAGAAAGGATGAGATACCATGGTATATAGATGTTTGGAACTTTGTTGAAAAAGGAGAATATCCCGAAGGAGCTTCAGAGAAGGATAAGAAAGCAATTCGTAGATTTTCAGCCCAATTTGTAATCTGTGCGGGAAAGTTGTGGAAGAAGTCCTACACCGGTTATAATTTAGAATGTCTATATGGAAGGGAAGCGAGAAAAATGATGGAAGAAGTACATGAAGGAGTCTGTGGGCCCCACATGAGCGGACACATGTTGGCCAAGAAGATAATTCGGCAGGGATACTATTGGACGACTTTAGATAAGGATTGCTGTGAGTATGTTAGGAGATGCCATAAATGTCAGATTCATGCAAATTTGATGCATACCCCGCCTTCCCAGCTCTATAGCATGACCACCCCTTGGCCGTTCTCTGTGTGGGGTATTGATATCATCGGGGAAGTAATTCCAAAAGCTTCAAATGGGCACCGGTACATAATTGTGGCGATAGACTATTTTACCAAATGGGTAGAAGCGGCATCATACGCAACTTTAAAGGCAAAAGATGTGGTGAATTTTATCCAGAAAAATATAATCTGCAGATACGGGGTACCAAATGAGCTTATTTCTGACCACGGGAGTCATTTTCAGGGAGAGGTTATCCCATTCTTAGGGAAGTATAGGATCACCCACCACCAGTCCTCACCATACAGACCACAAACAAATGGAGCAGTAGAGGCAGCAAACAAAAATGTAAAAGCCATTCTGGGGAAAATGACGGATACATATAGAGATTGGCATGAAAAACTACCTTTCGCTTTGTGGGGATATCGAACTTCCGTGAGAACCTCAACCGGGGCTACACCATACTCATTGGTCTACGGGATGGAGGCTGTTTTACCAGTGGAAGTTGAAATACCATCTCTAAGGGTTCTGGAAGAATGCGAAGTAAATGAATTAGAATGGTTGCGGGGGAGATATGAGGAATTGATGTTATTTGATGAAAAGAGGTTGGCTGCTGTAAACCATACTCGGGGATATCAGAAAAGGATAGCTCGTGCTTTCAACAAAAAGGTTCGCCCAAGGAAGCTTGCTGAGGGCGACCTGGTCCTCAAAGAACTTAAAGCGCCCGTTTATGACCCACGAGGAAAATTCAAACCCAACTGAGTCGGACCATATATCATCAAGACACTCCTCTCCGGGGGAGCTGCCTATCTCATGGACCTAGATGGAGTTGAGTTTAAACAACCAATCAACCTCGATCGCCTCAAAAAATACTTTGCTTGAAACCTTGCCTTTCAAAACCTCCAGAATTGATGAACTACGCTTGACCTGATTCCCGGTAGGGGATACGTAGGCAACCTGCTCGGTTCGGTCACAAAATAAAAGATGTATGTATGTTCTTTCTAGCCTTAGCTGAACTACTGCGGACCTGATACCCGTTCGGGGATAAGTAGGCGGGCCCATAAGGCCCTCGGTCCAAAGCCCAAATAAGTTCAAGAGTTCCAAGCTTTCACCATACCAAACTAGGGGCAAACTTGCGGTTGCCCGAGAACCACATCTAAGTCCCAAAACCAGGGGCAAACTTCGTTTGCTAGAACCGATGAACCCAGACAAAGATTAAACCCATTTCTGGATCTACTGGCTATCAAAATGTGCATCATGTGGAAACAAGCAAGAATTCGTTATATACAAGGATTAAAACCAAGCAAAACTCATGAAGAGTAATAAAAGCTGAAGGAGACATTGAGGGGAAAGCTGTTCATAACCTAAAGAAATTAAAGAAGTGCTAACTTTGATTCATCATGAGCAGGGCATTCCTTTTTATAAAAAAAAATAATAATAATAATAATAATAATAAAATGCATCACAAAAGATAAGCCCAGCAAAAGTTAAGCAGAATTTGTCAAAACTTTTAAAATCTTGCTTCGTTCCTTTTTACTTTGCCTATCTGGAAGCTACCCCCTGACCAGAGACTGAATCTCAAGCAAATACTCTGCGGTCGGGACAACTGAAGCTGGAATCCTCCGGAAGGGAGCTGATACCCTATCATGCCAAGCCTCTGCGAATATCCTCACGGTCGAAGGACGTAGAGCAGAGCTCCTCGAGAAATCAGCAGTAATAACATCGGGGACATCCTGGAGCAAGCCAAACTGGCGAGCTACCCGGCTGGGAATATAAAAGGTGGTAACTCGCAGACCAGTCAACCAAATCCCGGGGCGTCCAGGGAGTCGTACCGCGACAGAGCAATAGGACCACCGAGGGCATATCCAAAGATGTCCTCGTAGCTCAAACCTTGAAACCAAGCAAGCCAGCTAATAACTGTGCGGGAGGGGTAATAGGCACCCATGCGATCACAAGGGAGCGGTCTCCCAAGGGGAAGGTGAGCAAAGAAGCCCAAGCGCTCGAAGAGCCAAATCTGTAGAACGTGGGGTGACCCCGAGAGCAGCATCGATCCAGCGGTATGTGCATGATCCAGGCCTAGCAAAGTCTCCCCTAGAATGAGCATAACAGCGCTCCGCATCTCTCGGAGGCCGCACACGACCGGAATCAGAATGTCAGTGGAAGACTGAAATAAAAAGTGTGAAAGCATCGCCAAAGAAAGTGCATTCCGCCTGATAACCTGATACCTCCTGTCGTTAGGATCACCGATGGGTGCATAAGTGGAGGAGAGGCGGTCGAAATCAATATGACGATCATGAACAAAGGAGCTGGCAGCGCCCCGAGAAATGCCGAGAAGGGCCGATAAATCCTGAATATATCCTGCCTGGATCTGTGGAATAATCAAATCAGCATACGGATTGGTGTGAAGGATGGCGTTAAACTCCTCAAAGAGAGGACAGACCTCCTCGTGACCAAACCGAAAGACGTGAAGGGAAGGGTCCCAACACATGATAGCTGCTCGAAAAAAGTCCTCATCTAGAGCCATATGGCAAAATGCGAAAAGATCAGTCAGTCTGTGAGACTCAAAATTGAGTCGATCAATACCGGAGAGGGAATCCATCCATGGATATAGAATATCGGAACTAATGAGGGCCATGAGGGAAGGTGAAGAATATGGAAAGAAAAGTTTGAGTGCAAAGAAGGAAAAGGGCTCTAGAAATCTCGAATAAAACTAAAAAAGGGTGATAAATGGCAGCTTATATAGAAAAAGGGACCGGACCGGCACTCGATGTAAAGTAGCGGCACTCACTGAGTGCCGGCCGGCAGTCGCAGAATGCCGCACGACATTCACTGAGTGCCGCCCAGTCTCACTGAGTGCCGGCCCAGGTTTAAAAGGCTCATGGGTCAGTTTGTAACCATAACCAGCCCGAACCTGCATAAAGTTTGAACAGATTTTCACCGATCATCATCTCAGCATCAATTGTTTTGCACCTTTCACCAAATTAAATCAAGAAAAGGCATTCATATTCTAAAGGAATAAGGTTTAAAGCTAAACTAGGGAAACAACCAAGCATGAATATAGACAAATTCAAAATTGGCTCGCAGGCCACCATGCATGTATGTCATCTATCCGTTAAGAGGAAATTCAAAGTTCTCGTCCTCGTAGGGACATTTTGAGATAAGAAGCATGAGAGACAAGCTACCCTCGCCGACGACGAGGATTCCTTCTGGGCGTTTGCTGAGCTGTCTGACCTCTCCCAGCTCCGCCATCGCCCCCATCTCCGCCGTCGCCTCCATCCCCGCCATCTCCTCCATCTCCATCACCTCCTTGGTAGCCACCGCCTTGGCCACTACCGCCAGCACCCCCCTGGTAGCCGCCGCCTTGGCTCAATTGGAACTCCTGGATTTGTCTCCTCAGAGCCGCCATCTCAGCCTCCTGAAAAAAAAAAAAAAAAAAAAAAAAAAAAAAAAAAAAGAAGAGAGAACAAGCGAAATAAGTAAAAAAGGGAGAGAAAAAGAAGAAACAAGGATAGAAAGGGAGTGTAATACCATAGCTCTAGCCTAAAGATCGGCGTTGGTCCTCGCTCCATCAGCCTAAGAAAAGAGAAAAAAGAGAGGATTAGGACGCAGTCATTAGAATAAAACTGATCATTTGAATTCCTTTTTTTGAAAATAAAATAATAATAATGGTGATTGTTCAAAACAAAAGAGGAATTTACCCTCCATTCACGTCCATGAATCCAGTGTTGGACGGTGTGCGCATAAGACAGACCCTCTTCAGCATAATCCCTAGGGACTGTATCATATTGCAGAGGGATAGTCGAAACATTTTGAGTATAAGGGGTCAACTGATACATGGTCTCTTGACCCATGTCGACCATAGGAACGCTCCAATTCCACTGCAGAAGGGCTGGGGGTTCAGCGACCCCAGGAACAGGCTGCAAATAAGAGTTTTTGACTTAAAGGATTGAAAAGGAATAGAAAGCAGAAATAAAATAAATATACATATGTGAATTAGGCTTGCTACCTGGACGACATCCATAAGGGGAAAATTGTGCATAAGAGAATTCAATCTAAAAGCCGCATAACCATCTGGGCCGTCCAGAAGGTTTGCAATGTTCTCCCCGTCTAGAGCAGCCACCAGGTCATCATGATCCAGGGTCTCTGTGCTCCTCATGGTAGCTGGAGGGACCCACGGCACATAAAAGTTTGGGGCAGCGAGAGACTGCCTAGTCACCCTCTCACCAAGGTACCACTCCCGGCACGCCTCACCCACCATCAGAACCCTCAATCTAGAATAGGCCACCGCCGCCTGAATCGCTTCACCTGCCTCTGGGAGGGCCGCCGCCCACGGGTTCCATGTCACATGAATCTCACGCAAATTAATGAGAAGGTTCCGGTAACCAACAAAATCATGAGCCCCGACTTTTCGGCCCGTTGCCTCTTTCCTCCACTTCAAGCCCTGAGGCATGATAGCAGCCTCGCTGTCCCGAGTACTGGGAGCTCTCATCCGGAGGTATTCATGAGACCATATTTGCAAAGCAAAATAAAGAGGCAAAAGCAGTTTTCAAAATTAAAGGAGATGAATGCAATAAAAATAAAAGGAATAAGGATGAAATGAATGAATAAGTAAAAAATAAAGTTGAAGTTTCACCTCCCAAGCTCTCCAGTACCCGCCCGTAGAGGGGGAATTTCCCCTAGAGACCTCACTCATGTGATTGTAGAGAGTGGCCAACCCTGCTCCTCCCCAGTTGTATTGAGAGATACGACCGATGTCTGTGAGAGAAGCCAAATACCCAAGACTGATTGTGTCACCCTCTGTGCTCATCAGCGAGCAACCCAACACATACATGATGAAAGCCCTGGCCATCTGGTCGTCTGTGAAAGCCTGACCTCTGAAGGTATCCAAGAACCACTTTGCTGGCACTATAAAATCCCCTGGATGAGCCCCAAGCAGATCGATAATTTCTTCATGGCGAAGTCTAAGGGAGTCATCGTCATCTCCCCGAAAGGCATATGGAATGTGTTCGTCGTGTCCCACCACCTTTCCGCCAAGGCTTGGATGTGGGTCCGGTCATTTGTACTCTTCTCCAGGAGCAAAGCAAATAGCCCAAATCCAGCATTATTGACTATGGTTCTCACATCATCAGAGAGCTCCACGTACCACCTTCGTCCATGGGCCATGCTCCCATGTCCCTTGAGGATGAATTCTGGAGTCTGCAAAAAAAAAAAAAAAAAAAAAAAAAAAAAAAAAAAGGAAAAGAAAATAAGAAAGGAAAGGAATAATAAATGCTTTCTTTTGGGATTCAAGCAATGCAATTTAGTGAATAAGGAAAATAACTCCCGAGTCTAAGCGACTCGTCGATTTGAAAAATAATAAAATTCTTTGAGAGTCTAAGCGACTCGTTGATTTGAAAATAAAAAAAAAAAAAAGAGAAGAAATTCTTTGAGAGTCTAAGCAACTCGTTGATTTGAAAATAATGAAATTCTTTCTTTGGAGTCTAAGCGACTCGTTGATTTGAAAATAATGAAATTCTTTCTTTGGAGTCTAAGCGACTCGTTGATTTGAAAAATAAGAATAAAATTCTTTGGAGTCTAAGCGACTCGTTGATTTGAAAAATAAGAATAAAATCCTTTGAGAGTCTAAGCGACTCGTTGATTTGAAAAATAAGAATAAAATTCTTTGGAGTCTAAGCGACTCGTTGATTTGAAAAATAAGAATAAAATCCTTTGAGAGTCTAAGCGACTCGTTGATTTGGAAAATAATGAAATTCTTTCTTTGAGAGTCTAAGCAACTCGTTGATTTGAAAATAATAAAATTCTTTCTTTGGAGTCTAAGCGACTCGTTGATTTGAAAAATAAGAATTCTTTCTTTAAGAGTCTAAGCGACTCATTGATTTGAAAAATAAGAATTCTTTCTTTAAGAGTCTAAGCGACTCAGCAATTTGAAATAAAAAAGAGGATCTCTTTTGAAGTCTAAACACAAAATGTTTGTGGGTCGTAAGCAATGTTTGAATTTTTAGATTCATTCAAAATTATTAAGCATACGCAAAATTCATTAGCAATGAACAAAAAGGAATAATGAAATCAATGTGTCCAACTAAGGACAACCGAAAAAAAAAAAGGGGGGGGGGGGGGGACATTCATGCATACACTGCTCATCATTCATAGCACTACATTGCATTATCTCATCATAAGCATAAAGAGGGAAGTTTTGGGAGTATACCGATCGATTGAAGGCCCGTGCCGAGAGATGTGCCCCGGGATCGGCAAGTAAAACCGATGAACTGTGGACTGGATTAGGTTTGTACTTCTTCTTGGGGGGACCATAGGACCCTGAACCACTAGCCATTGGAGAATCTACAAACAAGAGAAGGAGGAAGACAATGTTCATATTAAAATTTGAAGGAGAGAGATCAAATAACATGAGAAACATGATTGCAAACACAATAATTAAAGCAAAGATGTAATCTTTATGAACATACCTTGATTGTGAGTGGTTCTTGAAGAAAGGATCAAGAAAAGGTGAGATTTTGGAGAAGAAATCCGAGAGAGGAGGGAGGAGAGAATGAAAAAGAGAGAAGAAGAAACCAAGTTTAAACAAACTACTGCTCAAGCCGGCACTCGGCAAAAAGGCGCCGGCACTTGCTGAATGCCGCCCGGCATTTGGGCCGGCACTCACTGAGTGCCGGTTCCTTTCACCGAGTGCCGCCGCGTATGACAGGTGGCCCTTTTACCCTTGAATTTCACTATTTACAGAAGAACCCCCGAATTTTGCTCCCATGTCCTTATAAATTTTCCCTCGTTCCAAAAAGACCCCCGAGATTTGAAAAATAAGTTTTAAAGCCCTTTTTTAAATGGGAATTAGCCCCTGCTTGTTGAAAATTTTGTCAAGGAACACCCGTTTGCAATGAAAAAGTTAATAAAGTTCAATCAACTCCGGATTTCTTTGAAATTGAATTTGATTGGAGTCTAATTGACTCCAAATTTTGGAAAATAAGAAAATTGAGTCTGATTGGCTCCGGATTTCTTTGAAATTGAATTTGATTGGAGTCTAATTGACTCCAAATTTTGGAAAATAAGAAAATTGAGTCTGATTGGCTCCGGATTTCTTTGAAATTGAATTTGATTGGAGTCTAATTGACTCCAAATTTTGGAAAATAAGAAAATTGAGTCTGATTGGCTCCGGATTTCTTTGAAATTGAATTTGATTGGAGTCGAATTGACTCCAAATTTTGGAAAATAAGAGAATTGAGTCTATTCGACTCCGGATTTCTTTGAAATTAAATATGATTGGAGGCTAAATTGACTCCCAATTTTGGAAAATTGGTTTGATATGATCGGGATTAGCTCTATCTCTCTGAAAAATAATTTGGTTTGAGCTTGATTGGCTCCAACTCTTTAAGATATGAATTGATTTGAGTCTGAATGACTCCAATTTTGGAAAACATGAAATGACTTGAGTCTGATTGACTCCTAATTTTTGAAGAATGAATTGATTCGAGTTTGATTGATTTTAAGAATCTAAATTGATTAGAGTCTGATTGGCTCCTGATTTTGAAAAATTGATTTGATTTGAGTCAAATTAACTTCGAATTGTTGGAATTGAATTTGATTTGATTTGAGTAAAATTGACTCCGGACTTTGAAAATTGAGTTGACTTTGAGTTTGCTTGACTCCAAATTGTGAGAAATTAAGCCAATCTGATTATGATGGACCATCGAGTCCCAGAAATGAAATGAATACGCATTTGAGTGCTTCCAGATTTAGGAAAATTTGAAAATAAACCTTGAAAAGGAGAGTAACTCCAAAAGGGAAAAATAAGAGTCGAGTTTGACTTCGCATAGAAGAATGACACATT
Source organism: Hydrangea macrophylla (assembly GCA_033977485.1). Classification (NCBI taxonomy): domain Eukaryota; kingdom Viridiplantae; phylum Streptophyta; class Magnoliopsida; order Cornales; family Hydrangeaceae; genus Hydrangea; species Hydrangea macrophylla. The sequence continues at coordinate 42,621,246 of CM066990.1, forward strand.
TGCATCTTTGGTTTTCGCAAACAAATCTGCACCGATCAGATGATTTTGGAAGATTATGGAGCGTAAGGCGTAGAGCGGCTCAATCTTTCAGCGTGCTACCTGATTCGGCTTAGCTGATCAGATGATTTTGGAAGATTATGGAGCGTAAGGCGTAGAGCAGCTCAATCTTTCAGCGTGCTACCTGATTCGGCTTAGCCGATCAGATGATTTTGGAAGATTATGGAGCGTAAGGCGTAGGGCGGCTCAATCTTTCAGCGTGCTACCTGATTCGGCTTAGCCGATCAGATATTTTGGAAGATTATGGAGCGTAAGGCGTAGGGCGGCTCAATCTTTCAGCGTGCTACCTGATTCGGCTTAGCCAATCAGATGATTTTGGAAGATTATGGAGCGTAAGGCGTAGAGCGGCTTAATCTTTCAGCGTGCTACCTGATTCGGCTTAGCCGATCAGATGATTTTGGAAGATTATGGAGCGTAAGGCGTAGAGCGGCTCAATCTTTCAGCGTGCTACCTGATTCGGCTTAGCCCATCAGATGATTTTGGAAGATTATGGAGCGTAAGGCATGAAGCGGCTCAATCTTTCAGCGTGCTACCTGATTCGGCTTAGCCGATTAGATGATTTTGGGAGATTATGGAGTGTAAGGCATGAAGCGGCTCAATCTTTCAGCGTGCTACCTGATTCGGCTTAGCCGATCAGATGATTTTGAGAGATTATGGAGCGTAAGGCATAGAGCGGCTCAATCTTTCAGCGTGCTACCTGATTCGACTTAGTCGATCAGATGATTTGATTTTGAGAGATTATGGAGCGTAAGGCATAGAGCGGCTCAATCTTTCAGCGTGCTACCTGATTCGGCTTAGCCGATCAAATGATTTTGGAAGATTATGGAGCGTAAGGCATAGAGCGGCTCAATCTTTTAGCGTGCTACCTGATTTGGCTTAGCCGATCAGATGATTTTGGAAGATTATGGAGCGTAAGGCATGAAGCGGCTCAATCTTTCAGCGTGCTACCTGATTCGGCTTAGCCGATCAGATGATTTTGGGAGATTATGGAGTGTAAGGCATGAAGCGGCTCAATCTTTCAGCGTGCTACCTGATTCGGCTTAGCCGATCAGATGATTTTGGGAGATTATGGAGTGTAAGGCATGAAGCGGCTCAATCTTTCAGTGTGCTACCTGATTCGGCTTAGCCGATCAGATGATTTTGGAAGATTATGGAGCGTAAGGCATGAAGCGACTCAATCTTTCAGCGTGCTACCTGATTCGGCTTAGCCGGTCAGATGATTTTGGAAGATTATGGAGCGTAAGGCGTAGGGCGGCTCAATCTTTCAGCGTGCTACCTGATTCGGCTTAGCTGATCAGATGATTTTGGAAGATTATGGAGCATAAGGCGTAGAGCGGCTCAATCTTCCAGCGTGCTACTTGACTTGGTTATGGAGTGTAAGGCGCAAGGCGCATCTCAGCCAATCAGATGATTCTCGAAACATATACGAAGATTACATGCAACGCTTGTGATGATATCGCAATAGGATAATTCAACATAGAGGGAGCATTTCTGGTACTGGGAAGCAGCATGATTCAGTATCATCACGATTGGGAGCACGGGACATTTATTTGTTTAGCATACTCATCACGATAAGATAGGATGCATCCATCTGTGTGGCTATCTGCGTTTATGTATCATTGTCTCTTGCCCGAACTACGTCCTGGTCTGATTCCCATTGGGATACATAGGCAGCTCACCTTTGAGCACGACCCGCATTTGGCTATCTGCGCACCTGATTTTGCAACGCACTTTTTTTTTTACCTGGATTCGACTATTTGGTCAAAGGCTTGTCTTTCACACAGGCTTTGACATTCATTTGTGATACGCGCTGCTTCACAAGCTCTGTCAAAGAGGGGCAAACTGTAGACACCTTGATTTTGACCAAACGTCAAATCCAGAGATTGGTTACCTCTTAAAAGACCGATGATGACAATGGCCGGTTACATTCGAAGATTTTCCAAGAAATTCAAAATCTTCAATTGATTCTTCAAGGCAAATCTCAAAATTAAAAATAGAAAATATAAAAAAGAGAGAAAGAAGAGAGAGAGAGTTTGGGTATTCAGGAGAAACCCGAACAATGAAGAACGTGTGAGAAACCCAGTCTGGGAACCAGTTTTTAAGAGGATAAAAATAAAAAAAAATAAAGAAGAGTTCTTTTGAAAGAGATGAGAGGACAAAATAAATAAAAAATCTTGGAAAAAAGAGAAAATACAAAAAGAGAGTAGTACATTCAAAATATACCATGCACATGGTTGATACCATGCACATGGGGGATCTTAATGCAAATATATACATACATAGAATAAAAAAATTATGTTCACACCAACATATTTTTGAAAAATCAAAAAGAGGGACAAAAATCAGTTAGCCCCGGCACGCGGAAAACGCGACGGCACCACTGAGTGCCACGCCGGCACTCTCTATTTGCCGCCCGGCACTCAGCGAGTGCCGCCCGGCACTCAGTGAGTGCCGCCGGCACCCAGCGAGTGCCGCTGGCTGTAACAGACTGCATTTTCTCACATGTTCTAGAAGAAAACCTTGCACATGGGTCTCCACCCGAATTTACCCATCTATCCCTGGATTAATGGTCTATATAAACAAACTTTCATCTTCATTTTTATATATACTTGAATACACTTGAATCAACACACACACATATACTTGAAATTAGAGAGAAATACAAGAATCATATAGAGAGAATTGAGAAGAAAAGAGAAGTTTTCTTGAAGAATTGAAGAATTTTAAGAAGAACTTGAAGATTTTGGAAGAAGCTTCACCAAGATAGAAGAAATCCTTGAGGTCTTAGAGGTAACCTCTCAATCACTTAATAGAATTAGGCAATTCAATCACAAATTCATAGTTCTAGGATCTTTACACATTTTCAAAACCTCTCTTCCCACCTCATTTCATCACACACCACATAGAATTGTGATTGAATTCCTGCTTGCTTTCATTGATTTGGATCTAAATAAGAGCCTTAGGTTTAAAATAAAACTAGTTTGTGAAGGGATCTTCACTTTGTTTTCTTCAAGTAAACTTTGATTCTATTTCTCTTTGTCTCTATTTTCCTTTTGAGATCCATGAGATCTTTAATAGCTCATTGGATCCTCTTGAGTTTGATCCTCTAGTCCCCTATGATCCTATGATTTATATGGAGACTAAGGTTGATCATGGTCATATCTACCCATAGTTGGTGAAGATTCAAGTCTTAACCCATGACTTGAACCTCCTCATTAAGAATCTTATGGAATTCATTCAATATTCCATAGAGGTTCATGTAGAAATAAATCTATATTCTCCAAGGACCATTAATTTGGGAGGAGAGTTAAATCTATATTCTCCAAGGACCATTAACTTGAGAGGAGAATAAATTGACTCTATATTCTTCCATGACAATGTATTTGAGAGAAGAATTGGGTGTAGATTTTCATAGTCTATATTTAAAATAAGTAAGACCTTAGGATTTTCTTGATAGATCTCCAACTATGAGATCTATGATAAGGATCCATCAAGGTTAAATCTATGAACATCTTCCTATGTCATTAATTTGTCTCAATAATCACAACCATGCTTGGTTCTAGTCCTTTGTAGGATCATGGATCAAGTTGGTTTTAAGGTATGAACATTAATTCAATATTGGTGCAGTGAATCCTTAAACCCTTTGTGATCAAAGATTTTTCATTAAATCATGATCCATTGGAATGGGATGAGACCAATTGGAGGGTGTTCATAACTCATATGAGTACCTCTGTGATTGTTATTTTGATAAGATCCCATACTTAGGATGGTTTGGGCTTATAATTTCCAAATAAGCAATTCTCTGTCCAAAATTTCAGAACAGCAAACCGGTTTTAAAATTAATAAATCAGAACCTTAATAAAGTTTTCGGGGTCTCAAATAATTTTTTATAAGTACCTTAATGTGTTAGGAAGATACCCTAAAAAGATCTAAGTGTTTCTCATTTTTTTACTATTTTTAAAAAATCATACAAGATCTCTGGACAGAGAGTTGCAAAATCCTGAGTGAGGCCTAGTATTTTCAGTATTCCCGGAGATCTAACCGTTGAAACCTCGATTTTCTTTTTGGGTTAGAAACTAGACTCACAGAGGCATAACATATCCGAAAATCATTAAGATCCAACCGTTGAAAGTATTTTATTCCTATTTTTGAACGTCTGGTCTGCTCTCTGTAATTCATAAAAAACTGCTACCATTTTTGTCTAATCTTATTTATTCCAACTCAAATAGTCTCTTAATGGCTTAGGACTCAAACCATGTTTTGAATAATGATAATTTAGATTAAACCCAGAGGCTTAGTGATCCAAATTAGTGAATAAATTCATATCTCATGCTTGTTCATAATCATTCATTCATTCATATACATTGATGCTTATAATTAGAACTAATTCTTGGATAAAGTAGGACTTAGTTGAAAAGTTGGACTTAGTTGAACCTAATTGAACATGACTTAGGATTAATTACTCTTTGATATTATGTCTCGTCTAAGGCATGTGTACTAACCTTTGTTTTTTTTGTAGTGCATTTGAGGTACAATTTCTCAACTCTTCTCTAGTCTAATTCCATTCTTTGATTTAAATTGATTTTTGACTCCATGTGCGACACCTTAGCCTAGGTTTTGCCTTATGTGTATATATGTGTTAGAGACCTTTCTTAGGTTTATTTTGTTCTCGCATGCATTGCACGTTTGATATTCGCGGCTGGATCCCGGGTATGTTTTCTAGTTCTCTATTCCATATCATGTTGTTTGCTACTTGTATTACGTGGCTTATGAATGATATTTTGTCGTTCGCAATTTTACACCATTTTCAACATGCTTGTGTGATGTATATGTATATATGTATTAATTGAGGGCATGCTTAGATTAATAATTTGATTAAAAAGGATGTTGAGTAGAGGCCTATCGTGAGATAGGATGAAAGGGGGTGTTTTAGTCCGCCGGGCTCCTTCCCCTTTCATTCCATAATCCCCGGACCCAGTTTATCTTTGGTTTCGCAAAAGATCAGTTTGCTTTTAAAAATGGTTTCTTAATTTTCCTTTTAAAAATTAAGTGGCGACTCTTTGAATTTGAAAATTGTTTTAAAAACAAAAGTGGGTAGGAAATCCTGCGATATCCACACACATTTCATTTTTCTTTTCGTTTTTTTCTTTTTCTGTTCCTTTCTTTTAGTTCTTTCAGTTGTTTTATTTAAATTTCTTTCTTTTTGGTTTTTCTTCTATTTTTCCTTGTCCAGGATAATCACTATGTACTGCAATTGTCTACCTGTGTTCCTTCCGCACCTGTTGTTTCTTGGAACTCACATAGGATCTCCTAGCACTCCATCGCAAGAGAACAAACAGCTGAGGAGTTACACTCCTTTATCTATGATGCCGTCAGGCTCACTAGGATCCCCTCTTGTCGGTGCAATAAACTCTTTGGAGGTTTCAGACGGGTATTCAATGATATTCTTGATGCTTTCCGATCCTTCTGGAAATGGGAATTATCAAGTTTGGACTCCACCTTCGAAGATTTGGCAGAGCATGAAGCATTTGTGGAATAAGAAATTTTCATGCTCGAAGATTAGTGACCCACTTCAGTTGTGTCTTGTCATTTGATTCATCTTTTCTCAATTGAAGTGTACTGTTGAACAAAGAATTGTTATTTTTATTTAAACTCTAGTTTTTCTGTGCAATAAGGTCATTAGTACCAATTTGGGGATTATAATTTTGCACAATGGATGCTATTAAAAAGTTAAATTTATAAAATTTGTAATTTTACTATGTTGATGGTAAATTCTGGCTTACATGTCTGCGTTTGCACTGCTTTTATACTCTCCTTGTATGTCCATAACAGTTTGTATTAGTTAGGGGTACACAAATGCTCTGTTTATAGTTTCTGGAGAAATTCATGTTCGATCAATTTAACCATTCTTGATTGATCGAGACGTTAGAGCTCTCGAGTGATTGAAATACCTTCAATCGATCAAAAATTTGATCGGTCGAATAGTCTCGAGCGCTCGAGAGTTGTATTTAAACGAAGCGTCTCTCAGACACTTCATCAGTTTCTCTCTCTCTCAAACTCTCATTCTCAAGCGATTTAGGACAGAGAGAGCACTCATAGGCGATTTATCTTCTCCCTAACTACTCACACCTATTGAGGAGTGCAGATTGCTCCCACCATCATCATCATCATCGTCACCTTCTTCCCCTCATGAGTATAATCTGAGGTACGGTCTCTTGGACCCTCTTCATCCAAATTTTGCTATAACTACGAGGGGGTGCTCCCCATTGATCCTATTACCATTTAATAAACGTTTAGGTTGTTGATTTCTTATGTTCCTTTATTTTCTGCTTATTTTTTTCTATCTGCGCACTTTCTCTATTCTCGATCGATCGAGATGGGCTCGAGCACTTAAGACTTAGCCCTTATTCAATCGATCGAGAAAAGTTCGATCGATTGAACTAAAGTAGTAACAGTTTCTTCTTTTCTTTTCAGTTTCCTATTTTAATTAGCCTTTTCTTTTCTTTTTGTATTTCAGGATCCACATAATGAACCCTATTATAGGGTACCATAAATCCAAGGCCCTTGATCTCACTATACATGATCCGATACCCAATCACGGGTTTCGGAACGATGAGGACCGGATTTGGTTCAACCGCTATTTTGAGGCTCAGAAGGTTATGTTAGAGTGACCACTTGAGTCTGTATGGCTATTTGCTCCATGGTTTCTAGCGCGAATCAGGGACATTCCCCGCTGGTATGATATGTTGACACAGGTAAAGCGCACTAACATTTCTTTGGTCCGGGGCGCATGTGCAACGATGATTAAGGACCCTATTGCCCCATTTACACATCGGTCTTTCTTCCGAGGGTGTGAGATCATCTTCAGTCCTAATACCGTGGCAGAGGCTCTGCGGGTCCCAGAGATCCCTGATTGTTTTTACCCTCATTTACCAGGCGCTCCTGAGACTCTGTCCACCACTATCATACGCGAGATCACAAGAGGTGTTGTCCAGATATGGAATGGCATTTCCCTTATTGAGGATCAGTTTCTGACTGAGAAGTACCATCTCCTCCACCTGGGGCTTGATAACTGCATTCTGATGACTTCTTACCATGAAAAGGTGGCACCATGGTATGCTCGGGTCCTTTATGCCAATGGGACGGGACAACATGTCTGTCTGCCTCGCCTCTACATTGAGTTCTTCATCCAGCCGATGCGGTATATCGCTGCCAAGCACCATCTGAAGGGCACTTGGCCTATCCATCGAGTTATGGAGCGGGCTGGATTTATTCCCTTGGCCACAGATATGGTTACTCAGGTCTCTAGTCAATTTGGTGAGATGGAGGCACACCCTTCTGATACACAGAAGAAGAGGAAAGTAAAAGGAAAAGCAAAGGTTGGAGCGAAGAGGAGACACAGTGGAGGCACCGACACTGAGGGTGCGGCTTCTGGGATGCCTTCCGAGGCTAAGGAGCGTGATTTAGAGGAGGAGGTGATCCTATTAAGGAGGTTGAGCGTTTCGAATTGAGACAGTGGTCTCAGGCTCCAGCCCAGGGAGAGTCTTCTTCCATGTCTCTCCAGACTCTCCACACATTATTTTTCGAGGAGAGGGAAGCCCGGATGAGGCTTGATGACAAGGTTGATCATGTAGTTGATCAGCTTGACACACTTTTGATCCAATTGGGGGTAGCCCAGTCATTGCATACACCTTCTCAGACCCCAGCTGCACCACCCACTTCTGACCCATCATCATCTACATAGCCACCTTCTGACCCCAATGCTGGATCCACATCAGCTGCACCACCTGTGATTTCTGAGACACCACCTCCGGTTGTGGCTGACCTATCCGTGTCTACATTAGATGCCCTGACTGAGAGTGACACGGTGACTGCTTTATCGGTTACTGAGGGTGGAGGTGAGGAGACAGCCCTGACTATGGATATACCTTCTGATAGACCTGTTGATGTTTCTGACGAACCGATCGAGATCCTGTCGGATGTTGCCAATGAGTAGGATGGTTGCTAGGAGGGTTGGAATTTTTGTTGTATTTATTTTCTTTTTGTTTTTCTTTATCCTCTCTCTTAGTACCTTTTGGTTGACATATGGATGTTATGATCACTGATTTGTACTTGTATTGTTTTATCGTTCTGGTGATTGGTTATGTTATTATGTCTGGATCTTATTTTATCATTATATATTATTTCTTTTGATCTTGGCTGCTTGGAGATTGTATTTTTGGTACAGGTTGCTATGCTTGTTGTTGTTACTTTGCTTCTATCAGGTGATATCCATCTATTTACATTTGAAAATCAACTTCTGAGGTCATTGTTATTTTCAGTTGGGGGTGGGATGTAGATCACCTGTACTGTACATGTTCACACTTAGCAATTTGGAGTTTATTGCATTTATCATACAATCTCAAGTACAATTGGATTAAAAAAGTGAAAATTTTTAAATTTTTGAAATTTTTTTAACTTAATTGATAGAATAACTTTGAACTTTCACTCCCGAGTAGCTGTTATAAAGCAATGATGCATTCATTTTAGTCTCGTCCTTTTATGAATTCAATTCACGCATTTTTCTAGAATCACTAGAACGATTGCGTGTGTAGATCTTTCGTGTATCCAATATCTATATGTACTTGTTAATAGCTATGTAGAAAATCTAAAATGGAGCTAATACGACTATTGTGTTGAAATAATGAGTAGTGGAAACTAAGTACCCTTAGTGAGCTTTTGATCCAATCGTCGTTTCTGAGAGAATTATCACATAAAGTCAAATTGTTTTTCTTGATTATGCGTATTACATTCGTTGCACTAGTCTCAATTAATTTTATTCATTTTGGCTGCTAATTAGAGGAGAATGTTCAGGATATACCAACTAAACTCAATAAACACTGAAGTGCTAAAACTAAGAAGTTAAGAAAATGATTTAAGCCATCGTTATTCACTCCTTAACCCTCCCATATACCATGGTTTACATTCAAGAACATATTTCGTTCTTAACCCCACAGCGATTGAATATAGCCAATTCTATTATAAAAAATCCAAATTCCTAATCTTATACTTTGACCTCAATGAACCCCATTGCACACTTTATATGATTAACTTGTTGAAGTATGTGACTAGAATGGAGTAGTTGTGGGAGTAGCATAAAAAAAATAATAAAAAATAATAATAATAAATAAAAAAAGAGGAAGGAAAGAAGGAGTATGAGAAAAATATATATGAAAATGGAGGATGGTTGAAATGAAGTGCTATAAAAAAAAGAGAAGAAAAAAATAATAATAATATATATATTGTAGACTCTATCACATGCTAAAGATGTGCAATTCCTTCCCTTCTTATTTCTATCCTACGATATAAAAATCAAAAAGTCAAAGCCTTAATGATTCTTAACAAATTAGTTTGAACATGAACGTGCAAATTGAGTTATCTATGGTATTTCGTTCCTCTAGTAAGTAGTATCTTTTTCGTGGGACTATACACTCTAAATGGTCGTTCTTCATAGAGGCGAGTGTGAAAGCATTAGTAACCAAAACATCACTCCTATCAAAGCTTTCATACTATGTGCGATCAATGTTAAACAAGTTTCTGAGAGAAGTTCCTTTTTGAGTGTAAATCAATGTAAGATTTGAGTTAAAACTACGAGTTCTAGAAGTACAATAGTCTAAATCACTCTAAATAACGTTTAACGCATAGTTGTTAATTTCACACATACACGAAAACATGATTATGATACATATGTTATATCTATCTTGGTGGCATGAGGAGCATGTGGTTTTCTTTCATGGTTTGATTGAGAGTAATATGTCTTTGTGGAGCTAAGTTGACAGTTGAATGGGAGGGAGTGTTTAAAAGTTTTTTTCTATATCTTTTTGAACTTAAAATTGAGAATCTTGTGGTTATATTCACTGTAAACCCTCACCAGACAACACTCGTCCACTAGGGGGAACCTAGGGGTTTAACGGCTTGTTGCATTCGCTAAATGCAACTGCGATAAGCTAGTTGGGACTAGTAGTAGTTTAGCTTGTTTCCTTCAGTTTATTTTGTCTTCTTTTAGTCGTTGTAGTAGTAGTTTAGTTTGTTTTTATTTTCACTTTATCGCTAGGGACTAGCAATAAGCTAGTTGGGGGTAATGACAAGCGGGGGTTTGTAAAATACAACCGCGCTAAAGGAAGAAAATACACTGATTTAGTTTACAACTCCTTGTTTTCTCTGCAATTTATATTACAATGCTAGTTTATACACAATATGATTAATCTATGATAAGTTGCATTATTTTAGCTAGTATTTGTGCAAATCATTCCTTCGTTGAGTGAAGAAATGAATACCAAGATAAAAGGGAAGCTTGATGATGAGCAAGACAATTCAAAGACAAAAACTAAAGTTCGAGCGATCGAAGGATCGTAAAGCGATCAAAGTTTCGATCGATCGAAGTTTGTTCAAGCGCTCGAGTATTCTAGATGTTCAATCGATCGAGTGATGTTCGATCGATCGAACATGCCTTTTATCAGAACTTATGCGCACGAAGCAGAGACACTCTTTTGCAACCCTAGCTATTAGTTTTCTATATATATATATATGAGTTTGTAAGACGTCCATAGGGACGCCCCACTTGGTTTTCATCAGTTTTATATATATATATATATATAGAGAGAGAGAGAGAGAGAGAGAGAGAGAGTTTTATTTTGATTTTTGTAGGTTTAATTGATTGGATATTGCATGGGATTGAAGTTTGAGGTTTATGAATAATTCTGTTCATTCTAGGTTCTGTTACATTAGTTTTATTTACATTCTGTCAGTAGTTTAAGTAGTTTTAATCTGAATAGATCATAGTTTGCTTGATCATAGTGATAAAATCCATAGTGTTCAAAGTTTTCATGTTTAAATCACAACCAAACACAGCCTTAATGAATATTTACGTTAAAAACAAATCTGAGACACTCCAGATCATGTCTGAGTAGTCCTAGGGTTGGGAGATCATGATGAAACAGTGATCTCTAGCCTCTGCCCTACAGCAGTTTAAACTTGTGTTCGATCGATCAAAGTTAGTTCGATCGATCGGACCAGAGAGAGAGTCAAGCGATCGAAGACATTTTGATCGATTGAGAGATGACGATATTCGATCGATCGAAAGCGCGTCGATCGATCGAACCTTCAGATTCTTGAGAATATCCTATGCAGTATTCCTAGACTTTCTGTTTTTGAGATTTGTTATCAAACTGTCCCCAAATGCTCAGTTTGTCGAAACAATTTTTGAACTTTAAGCCTTAAGGCATTTTTCTTCAATAACTTTTGCAAACCACTTTGAATGCTAACACCATTCAGAGTGCGAGTTTTAACTACTTTTTTAAACCGCTTTCTTTTATTTTGAATCAACTGTGATGATATAGTCCCGGTCATGAAAGGGCTATGGATTCTTTATTTTAAGAGAAATACGGAATACTGTAGAAAATGTACTCCATTGAGCTTAGTGTAACTGCATGGTAGATGGTTAGGTCACTGTGAATTTGTGTGATCCCAACATTCCCCTTTTATTAAGAAACACCATTTTTTAAATATTGCCTTAGATAATTAGTTAATTCATAGTTTAATTCAATTGCTTTACTTTTAGTAGTAGTTAATTTGTAGAACTTTGTGTTCTACACCTTGCTTAAATCTTGAATTTTCATTTTCTTTTAGAGTTTAATCTAATTAATTAGTTTACAACCTTCTGTGTGGAATCAACCTGGTCTTAACCAGTTACTACTTGCACATCTACCTACACTTGGTTATAGCACACAAGCGCACACAAAATAATTTTCGTGTCAACTGTTTTAGGAGTAGATCTTCTCTGTAAAAGGCAAAAGGCATGTGTTCCCCTTTTGTAGAATCAATTTGGAGGCATGATTACCACTCTAAATTGTGCCTTGTTTGTTGTGTTAATGTTTCCATTGTGTTTGGTGTTCATGTTTGCTTAATCTATTTACGTAGAGGCCTTTAATTTTGTTTAAGCAAATTAAACCTAAAAGGAATGTCGTGTTCCTCTACTTTTCAACTCTCCTTGATCTGCAGGAAATGATTTAGAGGAGATGAAACGATTGAAATCATATCTAGTTAAAGAATTTGAAATCAAGGATTTGAGAAATTTGAAGTATTTCTTGAAATTGAAGTGGCTAGATCCAAGGAAGAAATTTTCATATCACGGCGAAAGTATGTTTTGGACTTACTCAAGGAAACATGCATGCTAGGGAGTACGGCGATGGATGCTCCAATGGAACCTAATGTAAAACTTGGTGAAGATTCTAGTGGAGAGCCTATTGATAAGGTGAGATACCAGAGATTGGTAGGTAAGCTTATTTATTTGGCTTAAGCAAGACCTGACATTGCCTTTGTTGTTAGTGTGGTTGGTCAATTCATTCATGATCCTAAACAACTTCATCTAGATGCCATGTTTCGAATCGTGAAATATTTGAAGTGAGCACCAGGGAAATGTTATGATTTGCTGAACACGGTCATTCTTAGTTGAAGGCGATATTGATGTAGATTAGGCTGGGTCAATTACTGACAGGAGATCAACCACAGGTTATTGCCCATTTGTTGGAGGCAATTTAGTGACTTGGAGGAGTAAGAAGCAGTCAGTAATGGCCAGATCTAGCGCAAAGGTAGAGTTTAGAGCCATGGCACAAGGGGTATGTGAGTTGTTGTGCGTTCAGATTGTGTTATCAGACCTTAGATTTGGACTAAAAAATTCAATGAAATTGTATTGCAATAACAAGTCTGCTATTAATATTAGCCACAATCCTGTTCAACATGACAAAACGAAGCATGTGGAAATTGATAGGCATTTCATAAAGGAAAAGCTAACTAATAGATGCATATGTACGCCTTTTGTGAATCGGGAGAGCCACAATCAGGAGCAGGAGGGAGTACCAATAATTGTTTTATTTGTGGTATACCCAGTCACATGTCTCGAGATTGTAAGGCAACAAGGTGCAATGGTCATCAGGATGTAGTGTGCTATAATTGTGACAAGACTGGTCACATCAGCCAACGTTGTCGTGCCCCTAAAGGAGGAGCTATGGTCAACAAGGATAGGCCCAATTGAATGCAATCATTCCCAATGCTGCAGGATATGAAGAAGGTGGTTATGATGAAGCTGGGTATGAAGGAACCCAATATGAAGAACAGCCAGAGCAGCAAGTCATGGAAGGTACTTTAACACTTTAATCATCGTGTGAAAGTCTTATTTGACACGGGTGCCACACACTCTTTTATTGCTGCCAAAATTCTTCCAAATGTATGTGTATTACCTCATAGCTTAGACGTAGCATTGAATGTTGTCTCACCGTTAGGGGCTACTGTCGCACTAAAACATGTATGCAAGAATTGCCCTGTATACCTAGAGAATCGGAATCTTCCAGCTAATTTGGTTGTCCTACCAATGAAGGAATTTGATGTGATATTATGAATCGACTGGCTCACTAAGTATCACGCATGGACTGTGTTAAGAAGAGTATTCCTTTTTCGGTACCTAGAGGTCAACCTTTTGAATTCCAGTGTAACCCTATGAGTGCGTTCCTCACAAATTATCTAGCTAACATCAAAGCTGTCAGTACGGAAGTGGTTATCTCATCGATACCTATAGTCTGAGACTTTGAGGATGTTTTTCAGGATATCTCTGGGTTACTACCTAAGAAGGAGATCGATTTCTGCATTGAGCTAGTGCCTGGCACTATCCCAATATCCAAAGCACCTTAAAGAATGGCTCCTACAGAAATGATGGAACTAAAGAAGCAAGTTCAAGAACTTGAAGATCTGGGATTTATACGTCCGAGTACATCACCCTGGGGAGCACCAGTGTTATTCAAAAGAAGAATGAAGAATCGCTTCGATTGTGTATTGACTACATGGAGTTGATTAAAGTCACCATCAAGAACAAGTATTCTCTACCCTGAATAGATGATCTGTTTGATCAATTACAAGGAGCTACGATCTTTTCCAAGATAGATCTACTATCAGGATACCATCAGTTACTCGTCCGACCCGAGGATGTACCAAAGACAGCTTTCAGAACAAGGTACGGTCACTATAAGTTTTTGGTAATGTCGTTTGGATTAACTAATGCCACGACAGTGTTCATGGATCTGTTGCACAGAGTGTTTAGGCCTTACTTGGATCAATTCATCATAGTCTTCAGTGATGACATCTTGATCTATTCAAATACCAAGGAAGAACACGAACAACACTTGCGAATCACAATGCAGACACTTCAGAGTCATCACTTATATGTGAAGTTCAATAAGTGTGAGTTTTGGCTACAAGAGGTAAAATTTCTAGGGCATGCGGTCTCACAACAAGGAATCATCATGGATTCATCAAAGACTAATGATGTTTCAAATTGGACTCGACCAACCAATCGTACAGATGTTCTTGGACTCACGGGTTACTATCGGAGATTCGTAGAAGGATTTCGAAGATAGCAGCTCCTCTAACTGGTTTGACTAAGAAGGATGTGAAGTTCGAATGGAATGATAAGCGTGAGCAAGATTTTCAGGAATTGAAAGCAAGACTCGCTACAGCACCAGTATTAGCAATACCAAGAGATGGCGAGAAGTACTCTATTTTCAGTGATGCATCGTATCAAGGGTTGGGATGTGTACTTATGCAAGACGGTAAGGTTATTGCTTATGGTTCAAGGCAGTTGAAGCCAAATGAATTGAACTACCCAACTCATGATCTAAAATTAGCAGCAATAGTATTTGCTCTCAAGATTTGGAGACACTATCTATATGGAGAGAAGTTTGATTTATTCTCTGATTACAAGAGTCTGAATCACACATAGTCGTAGCATATCTTGCAATATCTGAATCACACGCTCTGACTGGTCGTCAGTTTGAGGATGACTGTTGTACTAAAACTTAGTTTAGTACTCATAGATTGCTGTAATCCCTGCAAAAATTGCAGAGTGAACTTACTATCTCTGTCAGACGTAATTGATACTGAAGCTCCCTACAATCTCACAATCTCTCGAACATACAACTCTGCTAGTTTAATTGGGTCGTTGGTCTCGATTGGCAAAAGTGTGTTGACTTGGTTAATCAATCAACGATTTTACTAAAATGGTGTCATTCGACTTTCTAGATCTCAGAAATCCCGATACGAAGTCCATTGTGATGTTGTTCCATTTCCATTCTGGTATAGGTAATGGCATTGACTTTCCCGCAGGTCTCTAATGTTCTATCTTGACCTGCTGACACACTACACACTTAGCTACATATTATGCTATCATTCATCTTATTCCTGACCACCAATAAACTTCCCATAAGTCACGGTACAGCTTTGTGCTTATCGGATGAATCAAACACTTGGTGTTCTGTGCCTCTTCCAGAATTATCTCTTTGATTCCATCCACGATGGGTATACAAACCCTATTCCTAAATTTTAAGGTACCATCATCAAAAGTGAACTCTGGCTATCTACCCTTAGGTATAGTATCACAAATCTTCTATAGAGATGGGTCTTGAAGTTGCTTGTTTCAGATTTCATCTATTAAGGATTGTTGTGTGCTAATAGCAGATAGTAAAGTACCTCTAGTCTCTAAAATTACTTCTAATTTAAGTTATTCCATCTCCCGTATTAACTTCTCTTGAGTAGTCAAGGTATAGATTAATTACTCGTTGATTTATGACTCAGTACATCGGCCACCACATTGGCCTTCCCAGGATGATATTGAATAGTCACGTCGTAGTCTTTCATCAATTCCAACCAACACCTCTACCTTGTATTCAAATCCCTCTGAGTGAAAAGTTACTTTAAACTTTTGTGATCGGAGTACATTCCCCGTATAGGCAATGTCGCCAAATCACCAAAGCAAATATCATAGCTGCTAATTCCAAGTCGTGTGTCAAATAGTTGGCTTCATGTGGTCTCAGTTATCATGAAGCATAGGCAACAACTTTGTCATTTTGAATTAAGACACATCCCAATCCCCGGTGCGAAGCATCACTGTATATGTTAAACCCTTTAGTCCCCAAAGGAATAGTCAAAAATAGGTGCTGACATCAATCGAGTCTTCATCTCCATAAAGCTGTCGTCATACTCAGGATTCCACACTAATGGTACATCTTTTCTCATCAGTCGAGTCATAGGTGTCAAAATTCTCGAAATATTTTCCACGAACCTCCAATAGTGACCGACTAACCCCAAAAAACTGCGTACCTCTGACCCAATTGTTGGTGGATTCCAATTAATTACGGCCTCAACTCTCTGTGGATCTACTAATACACCTTCCTTAGTTATCACACATCCCAAGAATGCAATCTCAGTAAACCAAAACTCACATTTCTTCAACTTTCTATATAACTTCTTTTCCGGAAGTTGTTGTAGAATCAATCGGAGATGCTTTTCATGGTCTTCTACACTTCTAGAATATATCAAAATGTCATCTATAAAATCAATCACAAACTCATCTAAGTAGTCTTTAAACACTAGGTTCATCAAGTCCATGAATGTTGCCCGTGCGTTAGTAACCCCAAATGGCATGACAAGGAACTCATAATGACCATAGCGGGTCCTAAAAGCAGTGTTCTCTACATCTTCCTCTTTCATCTTTAATTGATGGTAACCCGATCGCAAGTCAAATTTGGAAAACACCTGAGCTCCTTGAATTTGGTCGAATAAATCATCAATTCTGGGTAACGGATACTTATTCTTAATAGTTAACTTATTCAGCTCACAGTAGTTGATACATTCTCATGGTTCCATCCTTCTTCTTAACAAATAGGACTGGTGTACCCCACAGTGAAACACTGGGTTGGATAAACCAATAGCTCTTGTAGCTGAATCTTTAATTCTTTGAGTTCTACCAGTGCCATTCGGTACGGTGCCTTCGATACTGGTTAAGATCCTGAAGCTACTTCAATGGTAAATTTAATTTCTCGTTCGATCAACTCATCTTGCAAGTCCTCTGGAAATACATTCGAAAACTCCCATACTACTGATATATCTTCAACATTAATACCCGTAACACGTGAGTTAGCTATAGAGCATAAGAACACCTGACATCCGTGTTTCAACAATTTACTCACCTGAATTACTGACACTAAGAATGGCCGTGCTACGACACCAATTCCCTGAGAAACAAACCCTCCCTATCCCAGTGGTCGGAAAATAACTCTTTTTCGTTCACAATCGATAGAGGCTTGGTTCGCGAATAACCAATCCATATCCAAAATTACATCAAAATAGTTAACATTCAACAGTATTATATCAACGGTCAACTTTCTATCATCTACCCAAATGTCACATACCTTGAAAACCGAAGATGTCATCATTGGTTTTCTAAGAGGCAAGGATATTGACAAGTCATATTCTAAAGGTTCGGACATGCTATCTAGATGTTTAAAAAAATTCATGTGCAACAAACAAATGTGTCAATCCTGAATCAATTAAGATATGAGTTGGATGTGAACAGCTTGGTAGGATGCTTAATACCACAGAGTTGGTGGCTGAAGTGTCCCCCGGTGCTAACTGGTAGAATCTCCCTTACCTTGTCTCAACTCCGTTTCCCTTATCTGCATTGGTCCAGATCTTGTCCTGGTTGTCGCTATTGAACTTGTTCCATGTTGCTTCTTCGTTGAACAATCTTTGGATTGATGTCCCAGTACACCACAAGTGTAGCATCTTCCCTTGATATCTTGATTAGAACCCCACGTGCTCTGAGCTCTAACTTGTGGACAAAACCTAGCAACATGCCCCAACTTCTTGCAAATGATGCACACCAATGTGAGGTGGCAAACTCCTGTGTGTCATCGGATTCATGTTGAGCACAATAGAGTGTTCTTCGTACAGTAGATACTTCCCCATTGATTTCTTGTACCGGAGCCTAAACCTCGTGAGAATGTCTTTTTAGGAAATCCCTGTCCTTTTCCCTTGTCTTCATATGCTCACTTACCTTGTTGTCCTTACATGAACTTCTCAATATCCCTTTACACTATCAAAGCCACATCTTGAACATCGGCTACCTTTCGGTGTTGGAGGGTATCAACATGGCTGCGAATATTATCCCTCAATCCCTCCTCAAAGTTTTGGGCTTTATCGACTTCCCTTGGTACGGGCCGGTGAGCAAAGTGGAGTAGATCATTATACTTTGTAGCATACTCATTCACGGACATTAATCCTTTTTGTAGATTAGCAAATTTCTGTGCCATTTGTGTTTTTGTGGATGCCAGGAAGTATTACTTGTTAAACTCATTCTCATACTTTTTCTATGTCTCAGGCGATCCTTGAGCAAGCTGATTAGTCCACCAATTTTGAGCTCCCCCTTTAAGAGTATCAATGGCACACATGATCTTTTCTTCATCGATGCAGCTCACCGCTCGAAAAATGCAATTCATGTCCATTAACCAATGGTCGGATAACGACGTATCTGGACCTCCCTTGAAGTGGATTGGCTTCCGCTTATAAAATTGTTCAATGATATCCCATTCTTGTCGTGGTTGAGGGTTCACTGGTGTATCACCTTGCATAAATACCCGATCACTTACCAATCTCACAAAGTTACTCACTCGTCTTCTAAATGGTCCATCCTCAATTGAGGTGAACGCTCCCGATTTGGATCCGCCATTTCTTCCCTGTCAATCAACTCACATAAAAACCATGCATGCTATGCCAATATAACATGCAACAATCATATTCCATATCCATATGCATTCATGCTATGCACTTAATTACTCATCATAGTCAAGTTCACTCAAGTCGTCGTCTCTCATTCCCAAAGTTCTAAGCATATTGCTTTGATACCACTACATGTCATGCCCCTGAACTGCTCATACGATTCTAAGACATATAGTACGCCACTAAGGCACATCCCATGTCATTAACCTTTCAATAAAAACCTTTAGCAAAAGTTTTGACACTTGAACTCATGTCCACTTCTAACATTTTCAAAGAGATTCTATAAATGCGAATCCAAACATACCTTAATGAAGTTCTTTTTCAAAAGTAACACTTTTATAGTTTAAAGGGGTCCTAAAGGTACCCTCATGCTAAATTAGAAGCAAAACAAAATACCTAAAGTGGTAGAATTAAAAGTCATGCAGGGGGCATTTTGACTAGTCAAACTGCCCCAGTCAACCAGTTGAATGACCCCCTGGCAGAATCCTTCATTGTTGCAGAATTTTGCCTAGAGATCAATAAACCAGTTCTAATTTCCAACACTCCTAAACATTTTGAAACATCAAGTTAACTTCCAAAACATGTAAAAAAAAAATTAATAAATCAATCTCTTGGGCTCCAAGAGTTCATATCAACCATTGAAACAAGTTTAGGAAAGACTAAACTAAAATCCATTCATTTCAAACTCATTGAGTACAACTCCCAAGGTCGTCGCACCAAACCAAAGCAAACCAAACCAAACCAAGCAAGGAGAAATAAAGTGGTAACATTCCCAAAACTAACCAACGAGTCATAACCCGTATATTACATACGTCAAGTGACCAAACTTACATAAGTCACCAACTAAGCATCTAAATTTGCATAACCTTCCCAAAACACAAGCATAGCTCTAGAATTTTCATACCAACTCACGACTAACTAGCTAAGTTGTGAACATAAAACATTTTAATTACAAAGCTACTCCCAACCGTATTACAAGTTTCTAGTACAAAAGATAGAGTTAGCTACGTTATCTATGACAATATCCCCCAAAACCCACGTTGCCTTGCCGTTGCCATTTCCTTCATTCCTTTGATGCCTTGCCTTTATCACTTACAATGGTTATTCAATAACCACTACACTATATCAGCTATCTACTGGTGAATGACAACAATCATAAATATGAATAACATGCATGCTCAGTCTCATCTTCTATACATAAGTATGGTCTCCGGGAATGCAAGTATAGGCCACCTTTCATGGTAGCCTGCGACTACTCCATTAGTTCGCGTGACTAACCGAGACCCACGCCTCTCTCATTCAGACATGCAACCTCATGGCCATTTAGCACCTAGTCACAATTTTTATGGCAAGCACAGGTTTTCCTTTGACCCATATATATAACTCAACATGCTCAAGTATTCATAACACCGTGCGATTTCATAATTAATACATGAGCTAACAAAAGTACTCTAAACATGTGAATTAAAGACAAATAGACATGCTTGGCATCACAAAGATCGTCTCAAACATCAGATTATTCATATTTCATAATCAGTGTCACTCACCTCAAGGATTTTGCTCCTACTTGAAGAAATAAGAGCCTAGTAAGGTTCAAGTATAAATCCTATACAAAATGTAAAAGTTATAAGCTAAACCCCCAAATTGGGCCACAGAAAAACTATCTCAAATATTAATAAGATTGGTACTATCGTGTTAGACTCACCTCCAGATGTTTGAGTATGTAGCCTGTTTTGAAAATAAACATCAAACGGCACGTCATTTGTCGTCGCGAGCATCGCCAAGCTTTATGCCGATTTTCTATTGTTTCTCTCCTTTGTAAATATCTAACTTAAAGAATGAAGAAGAAGACTCTAAATCATGAGTCATATGCTAGGTGTCTCATTAATCGAACTTCTCTATTTTTATTTTGGCCTCCACCAAAGTGTCTTAAGTTTTACAATTATACCCATGCTAATTATGAAACTTATTAAAACTATCCCAAACATAAATAGGTGTTTGTCTATGTCACGTATGGGTCCCATAAGTGGTCCTACCTAATTTTGTGAAGTTGCTAATTAACCTACTAACTATGCAACATGTCCATTTCGCTCTTACAAAGGTATCCCTAATGGACCCTAGAGGATATAATTTAAATAACATAATATCATATTCACATATGCCTTAATAAACATTTAAGCACATAAGAATTATTTCCCATATCTGTCCCATCATACGGGATCCTCTCATAAGTGTCCCAAACTGGGACTGCCACTTGGCCTATCTCTGGGTTCCAAACTGAACACCCATAATCACCTTTGTGAGTTAAAACTCACTTAAGACATTAAATTACGTCATCAATATAATGTTAATGATGCATGCTAATTGAAATTAAATATTGCCTGCTGGAGCTGGTGTTACGTCTTATGCTCCCTTGGTTAACACTCTGCAACAATAGCACACTTCTCACCACTCCCCCACCCCCTTTGACCAACCTAGAGCATTCATTTACTACCGAGTGACAATACCTCCCAGTTATACATCTTGCTTCCTTTTGACCTCCTGCCTTGTCAAAATCTCATTTAATACCCCTAACTACCTTAAACATACGCATTTAAGTTTCCCATCTATACTAAATAGGTGATCCATTCAGAGAATGCCAACTTAGCTTTTCTAGCTGTATCAAGAACCCCTACAATCCCTCACAATCCCCTGTATAAATACCATCCTCATTCAATACATCCAACAACCCAATCCAACCCCGTAATAACTTAGCTAAGAGTCATTTACTCTTACCATTGCTTTGAACTCTCTAAGTCATTTACAATTACTCTCGTTGCTCTTTGAGATACTTATTTACCATCTGCTATCCTCTGACACTTCTAGAACCCATTCTAACCACTCGAATACTATTAACACTTTGCCATATACATCACCCTCCACCTAAGACCCGAGTTCTTTCTGCTTTCTTTCTCTCTCTATATATATATCTCGCTCTCTCTTATTTGGGACTACCTCAGTTCTCACCCGAGCCAAGTCTTCTCCAAATCCCACCATTATTCTGTCATATTTATATACTCCATTAGTCCCATTTTTTGAGTCCACTTTCACTATTCCAAGTATCCTAAAAATAGTCATTTTTTTCATAAATTATTTATTTTGAGATGATTTTGACAAATTTCTCTACAAAAAACTAATGTAAATCTTTTAGATTGTGGAGAAAAAATTAATTTTTTTTACATAAATGCACTAATTGTTTGTTATATTAAGAGGTACGAATGCCCAAAATGGACTTAAAAATGGTATGGGGGAGTATATTATTAGCTTACCACACTCTCACATTTATTTTATCTGACACTCTACCTATTATTCCTCCTGTGCTAACCTGCTTACGTGTTATACCCTCGCATATCTATTACACACATCACACAAAAGAACTCACACAATAGTCAAACATAGAATAATATTAAAAAATTGCCTTCCCATTTTTTTTCCATATTTGGCATTTGTATATCGAACGACGCATAAAAAAGTACATAATGGTAAAATTTTAGCCTTTTACTCTATTTTTTTCTTCACAAAATGGGGAGCCTATGCATTGCACACGGGTTCACTAAGAACCACCAATCTCGGTTTGGGTCTACATATATGCCTCGGACTTGGACTTTGCAAAATAAGGTGACAAGATTTAGAATCGTGATATGAGCGCAAGTTAGCCTAATCCAAGGTCAACGTCTATGGTAAATTGTGAAGATCACTTCGAATCAAGCAGGAAAATGAAAGGAAAAGAGAAAAGAAAAGAGAAATCTACTGCAATTTCTGGTGAAACCACAAAGGATAGAGAAATTTATTCATACCCAATGCCTATTCTCACCTCTCATCTCTCCCTTATATCTGCAGTCATGAAGATAAACTAAGAGCACGTGTATCGCACATGTTTTCTATAAAACTTAGGTATGTGTAAGACACGTGAGCTCATAACTAATCCTAGCATAAAAGAAAAGGAATAACAGAGAAAAAGAAGAATAACAGAGGTCATTTAGCTGAAGTACTCCATATCCTAACAATCCATCCCCCTCAAATCAAGCTTGTCCTTAAGCTTGAAAATCAAGAACTGAGCTTCATGTTTTATAGCTTCAACCTAAGTGACATCTTTAAAGTGGTAGGCCCTTCCATTGCACTAAGAATTTCATAATTGCCACATTTTTCTTCTTCAATATTCCCCTCTCAATTATCTTTATAGGAATCCATTCCATAGTACCAACACTGTTGGGTAAAGTAGTTAGAGCTAATCCCTTGTCACCTTTTTTTTCAGCAATGAAACAAAAACATTGGGTCTACCAATTTTGGCTAAAACTTGGGAAGCTCCTTAGAACCTAGGACCTGACTTCTTAGAACTCTTCCTTTTTGCAGATGGGTGCCTATAAGGTGGAAGTTTTAAATAAACCCAACCTGCCACTGAAAAATACAACTGGTGAATCTCATCCTCTGATTCATTTGTGGCTGCTTCTGTTGGACCTATATTTAGTACAATGAGATGTGCTATGGCTCCCATTTTTTCTTCCTAAATCAGCTCACACATTGAGTTTACACTCACAAGAGTAGTTGGTGGAAGTGTAAAACCTTGTAACTTGTGATTTTGATCAAATATATTATATGACATGGTTTTTTTTAGAGAAGTCCCGCAGTATGGGGCCTAATGATTCCAACCACTCAGTTACCAACACTATATCACATCCCATAACTGACAAAATATGGAAATTGACCTTACTCCCATAACATTGGTTTTCTAAGGTTACCTCATTGATCCTTCCTTTGCTATGCATTTCAACCCCATCTACAGCATATACCTCCAAGGTGGCTATCAAGTCGTCTTTCTCACTAAATTTTTTGGCTAAGCTTGGTTGAAAAAGTTGTGAGTGGAGCCAGAATCTATAAGAATACTCACCCTTTGGGATCCCAGTCTACTCTCCATCCTCATTGTTTGAGGTCTTAATGATTCTGTGATAGTATAAAGTGAGATAGCAGGTTCTTCTTGTTGGTATAGGACTTCTGCTACCCTTGATTCAGCTGTCATTTCTGTTACCTCTAAGTTTTCTTCATCCTCTGCTTCTATAAAAAGAATCTGGGCCTTTTTACATATATGTCTAGGCCTATAGGGTCCATCACATTTGAAACACAAGTTTTTATCCCTTTTCTCTTTAATCTCTACTGAAGTTAACTTTCTAAAATGTCTACTGAAGGTTCTGTTACCTTGGGCATGGGTTGTATATGTGGATATGGGTGGAATATTCTGTGAATTGGAATAGTTATAGAACTTAGAAGCAATGGTTGCGTCAATTAGTATCTTAACTTGCATCCATCCACCATTAATCCCTTTTTTACCTCTTACTTTTCCTTCTTGTGGCCTTGCTATGTTCATAGCATTAGCTAAGTTTGGAGGTTTAATAAGAGAACCTCAAACTATAGCTCCGTCTCCAAGCTAGAAATATAGCATCCCTTTAGCTATTCATCACTCCAATTGGGTGAACGACAAGCTAGTGTTAGAAATTCAGTTTCATATAAGTTTCTATAGAATTAGTACCTTATTCTAGTTTGTTGATTACACCAATGAAATCCCTTCCTCCTATGCTCCAAAATGGCATAAAAATGCTTATACAATTTGTATCCTGTTGAATTGGAGCATCCAACCCAAAACCAATTGGCAATGGGTGAGTAGCCCCTTGAACTTATATATTGAGTTACAAGGTTATAAGTCTTCTGGTGGGACAATCTCAACATGCCCCCACATGTGTGGCACAATTGAGAGCCAAACACGTGGATTACTGAGATAGGGTGACGTAGAGCACACAAATTGGACCCAACAATAACCTGCTCTAATACTATGTTAAATTAGAGAATCCAACCAAAAGCTAATTAGCTAAGAGTGGAGTTGTCCCTTGAACTTATATATTGAGTAGCTAGATTATAAGTCCCTAATGTGGGACAATCTTAACATGCCCTCAGAAGTTAAGTCACGAAAACTTGATGAAGTGACCAACTTAAACTTGGGCTTGGACTTGAATGATCATACCAAATGCCAAACAACCATAACCAAGAAGCGTGGAATTCTAGTAGAAGCAAAATAATCCCCTGAAAAATTTCCCGGACATCATGGTGCAATAAAACAAACAAGGCCGCCGAAAATCATGGCAGAGCTAATCAACTGGAACTATCCAACGAAAACATTGCCCGGAATCACGGTGCAGTAAAAAGGGGCATGGCTACCGAAAATCACGGGAAAATAAATCAATCGACGATAGCATACATGTTCAAGCCCATCAAGAGAGCCCACAAAGAGGCTGCACACTTCACTTCCCCAGCAAAGGGCTGGCCAATGATTGGACAAGGTCTAAAAGGGCTGGCAAATGGCTTGACAATGCCCGTAGGGGCTAGTTGAAGTTTGACAGGGTTTGAATAAGAAAGTAGCAGAAGTAGTGGGGGTTTATTTGAAAATATGGGAAAAAAAGGATGAACACTACCGATGAATCGGCACAAAATAAAGAGAATCCCCAACTAATTAGTAATGGGTGGAGTAGCCCCTTAAACTTATATTTTGAGTTACAAGGTTATAAGTCCCCAATGTAGGACAATCTCAACACGCCCTTGCACGTATGGCATGAGTGAGAGCTAAACACATGGATTACTGAGATAGGGTAATGTGGAGCACACATAGACAAATTAGGCCCAACAATAACCTGTTCTGATACCATTTTAAATTAGAGCATCCAAACTAAAACCAATTGGCAATGGGTGGAGTAGCCCCTTGAACTTATATGTTGAGTTACAAGATTATAAGTCCCTGATGTAGAACAATCACAACACGCCCCCGCATGTGTGGCATGACTAAGAACCAAACACATTGATTACTGAGATAGGGTGACGTGGAGCACACGTGAACAAATTGGGCCCAATAATAACCTGCTTTTATACCATTTTAAATTAGAGCATCCAACCCAAAACCAAATGGCTATGGGTAGAGTAGTCCCTTGATCTTAAATATTGAGTAGCTAGGTTATAAGTCCCCGATGTGGGAGAATCTCAACATGTCCAATCACTTCTAGGGTATTTGTGTTCGGATTATGCCCTCAGACCCGATCTTTATGTATGAGACATTGACATTTTATATTTGGATATCAGTTTACATTTTACTATGTATGTTTTCATAAGATGATTCATGTAATCTATAAACATCAAAATAGGTAATTCGTGTATGTATGAGATACATATGTATGAGATATTAATTGCTATTTTTTGATACTTAAAACTTGTCATAGTGGATGATGAGACTGGATATCTTATCAAGTATACACTATAGCATGAATAACCACCATTGGATGGAATGATGAATCTCAATCACTAAAGTATGACTCTTGGTTAATATGCTAGTGCTTATAGTGCATTGACGGACCATGAGATTCCTATTGACATACAAAACTATCAACAGTCGATAGGAACTCATAACTTGTATAACGTACGTGTTCTAAATCTTGAGACGATTATGGACACAGACTATGGATGTGACTGCTTTGACTTACCAATTAATGAGGTCTTGCAAGACCAACACTTGGGTATCTTGGATATGTCATACTCATAGGGTTGTGAACATATATTGTCAAGATAGAATCTACCCTCTGTTATAGAGTAAGCATTCCCTTGAGAATGTCACCAAGTTGATTACTGAGAACTGCATTCTTATTAATAAGTGACACAAGAATTTTTCTGTGTGCGCTTGTGTGCTATACCCAAGTGTAGGTAATCGTGCAAATAGTAAACTGGTTAAGACCAGGTCGATCCCACAGGGAAGATGTTAAACTAAATACCTAGCTTAAACTCTAAAAACAATATTTTAAAGATAGTGTAGAACACAAAGTTCCATGGTCTATCAACTACTAAAGATAAAGCAATTAAACTAAGTTAAACTAATGACTAACTGATTAACTAAATCGATATTTTAAAATGTGTTTTTCTTAATAAAAGGGAATGTTGGGATTACACAAATCCACCGCGACCTAGCCATCTACCATGCAATTACGTTGAAGCTCAATGGAGTATATCCTCCACAGTATTCCGTATTTCTCTTAGGATAAAGAATCCATAGCCCTTTCATGACCAGGACTATGTCATCACAATTAAGTTTGAAACACATAAAAGCGGTTTAAAATAATAGTTAAGACTCGCACCTACAATGGTGATAGCATTGAGGGTGGTTTGCAAAAGATATTGAAGAAAAATGCCTTAAGGCTTTAAGTTTAAAGACTGCTTTGACAATCTGAGCGTTTGGGGACAGTTTGATAACAAATCAGTAAAACAGAAAGTCTAGGAATACTGCATAGAATGTTCTCAAGAATTAGTGAGTTCGATCGATCGATGCGCTTTCGATCGATCGGACATCTTCATCTCTCGATCGATCGAAATGCCTTCGATCGCTCGACAATGTCTCTGGTCCGATCGATCGAACTAACTTCTATCGACCGAACATAGGAATTAATCTGCTGCATGACAGAGGCTTAAGATCACGGTTTCATCATGATCTCCTAACCTGGGGACTACTCAGACATAGTCTGAAGAGTCTCAGATGTGTTTTTAACGTAAAGATTCATTAACGTGTTATTTGGTTGTGATTTAATCATGTAATCTTTGAAAAATTAAAGATTTAAACTACCTAACATGCAAAACAACTAGATAACAGATTATACTACTATAAACTACATGCAGAATGTAAATAAAACAATAAAGAGTAACCTGGAAAGAAAAACTTTTATTAAACTAAGAGAATCCAACTACAATACCAATAATCTTTGAAAAACCTACAAAACAAGAAGAAAACTCTCTTCTATTTCTATAAAACTGATAAAAGTAAAAGTGGACGCCCCCTCGGACGTAAACAATACGAATATATATAACAAAAACCTAATGCTAGGGTTCAAATTCCGTTCCTGCTACGTGCGCGTAAAATCTGATAAAAACCATGTTCGATCGATCGAACATCTCTCGATCGATTGAACTTCTGGGATCTTCGAGCGCCTGAACTTCATTCGATCGATCGAAACCTCGATCGCTCGAGACCTCTTCGATCGCTCGAACTCTGTATTTCAGCTTTGAAATGTCTTCTTTGAAACCAAGCACTTCCTTTTATTGTTATCTTACAATTCTTCACACAGCAACCGTAGTCTGCACAAATTACAGCTAAAACACGCAAATTATCATAGATTAATCATAATGTGTGGAAACTGGCATTGTAATTCAAATTGCAGATAGACAAGGGAATTGTAGACTAAATTAGTGTATTTTATTCTTTTAGCGTGGTTGTATTTTACAAATACCCCTGCTTGTCAATAAGTAGTTATCAACATGTTTGGTAATCATGAGGGATGAATGGGACTTAAGGAATGAAAGATGTAATCATCATTCAGGTTGACAGTAACAGTTTATCTGACTACCTGAATATGATTATGTATGCTAACGATAGAGGAATATTAGTACACCATACAAGTCTAGTTATTACTTCGGATATGTTCTTTTGCGTTGGAGTGCAATTATCATTTTATAGTGGAGTATACGTTAACTGATCAGTTGGTTAATTCGCTAATCAAAGAGTTTGATCATGAGAATTAAGAACTGGTCTGAGCCAAACAATAAAGAACCTAGGAGGTCCCACTCTTAGCTCTGCCAGAATGCTTGGAAAGACATATGAAGATGATGAACTAATTGTTTGAAAGAGTTTTATTTGATTCAAGGTTCGATCAATCGAACTTGCTTCGATCGATTGAAGGCTCGATCGATCAAAAGTTCTTCGATTGATTGAAGGCTTAAAGTCAATTTGGAAATCTCTAAATAAGGCAGCTGCGTATAGCATTATTTAATCGTCGTTTTTATATCAAAAAGTTCTAGAAACTATTTTAGGGTTCCCAAACCTTCTTAATCCTCTCTATTTGGATTCCCACCAACCCTAGTCTCTCTAGGAGCATCCATAGGAGTTATAAGAGTGAAGACCATCTAGTGGAGGCTGCTGAAAGATAAAGAAATTAGAATTGGGTTCAAGACACAAAGGTATAATTCTTATCCCTCTTTTGTACACATCTATAGAGTTGATGAGTAGTAGATCCGGGCTACCAATAAATGTTTTAAACATATTTTTCTACTGTGCTTAAGATTTTAAGTTTTTGAAATATAATCCATCAATTGGTATCAGAGCCACACTTATTTGGATCTATAGATGCGTTTTGGTACACTTGTGTTGATTTACATGATAATTTTAGGATTATTTTTGAAACTGCATCTTCACATATATATTTCTGCAGTGTTTTCACAGCAAAAAACAAATTCATGATTGCATTGGATGCATGGCAGTTTCGATCGATTGAAAGTTGTTCGTTCGATCGATCAAAACTGTCTGAGTTCAAGCGATCAGACTTTGTTGTGTTCGATCGATTGAACGTGGTTCGATCGATCAAAACTGTTTTTCTGTCCAATCGTTTTCATAGTTTAAAAGTTTTAATAATTTATTTATTTTAATTTTGTTACAACATTCTGAAAAATTTTAAATCTATGCATGAAAACTTAAGTTCAATCGATTGAAGTTTCTTCAATCAATCGAAGGTGACATAGTATCAGTGATGCTATTTTTATGTTCTAATTCTTCCATAAAGAGTTTATGGAATATACGAATCAATTAGGGGTCCAATAGACATGTATTATATTATATATGCATGGATGTGTTCAACTAACCATTTTGCAGCATGATTATTCTACTGTCTCCCATGGCACCAATATTAAATATTAATTTTGTATTTATTGTTTGTGATTAGTGATTGTTTTTAATTATTGGTTTGGTTTTAAGGCAAGTGTAAAGGGCGTTACGACTCCATTCCTGCGAATAGCAGAGTGGCACCAGTTTCCCTAGCCTATTTATATTTATTGCTATTTCCTTTCTAGAAAAATTGTAAGTTTCAAAAGAAGCATAGGATTTTTAATAGAATAGGAAATCCATAAAGATGGAGCAACAAGCCGAAGTCCATGAAGATGGAGATGGGGGTGACCAAACCAAGAAGTTGGATCTATGAAGATAGAGTCATGGGAGATAGAGGCATTATTGAATACTTTAATTTCATTTTATTTTTTGTTTTATGTGCTTGGTTGTGATTGGTGTTTTACAATATTGTTACTACTAGCATGCACATGAAATGAGTTTTCTAAATTCAAATTTAAAAATTGTTTTCAACACATTCGTAAACATTGGATGATCATTCCATATGGAGGGTCATTCGTTACTAGATGTGAACTTCCTATAGATAGGATCATTCAGACGTGTTAGAGGGTGGTCACCACACGAAGGCACTACTTGAGACGGTTGTGATTGGATCCTAGTTAATGGTACACACTTGCTAAGCTATGAATAAGGGATTCCACACGGGGCATTATTCAAAAACTTAGAGATCAAATAGGTTTAGGAGTCATGACCTATATTGCAAGAGTTGCATAGCGGACAAGACATGATTAATCAAAAGATCGAATAATGACCACCATACGAAGGCTTTGTTCTTTCGTTTCGATAGTCCGATGACTTTGTCATTTAATGAGAGTTTTAAGGATTATTTTATATCATGCTTTCTAATTTTAATATCCATTTTTATTTAATCTATTATTCTTTTTAGAATTAATCATGTCTGGATCTGCATTTAGTCCACTTGCCACCGTACTCATGTAAAACAAACTAACTGGAAACAACTACACTAAATAGAAACATAATCAAGACATCGTGTTAACTGCGGAGGATCACATATATGTCCTAACTAATGCCCTGACGAAACCGCGACAAATGCTTCAATAGTTGCCAGACACGAGTTCGATAAATGGAAGAAGTCAAATGGAATGGCTCGTTGCTATATTCTGGCTTCTATGTCTAGTATCATGCAACACCAATTTCAATCGAATGATTCTGTTAGTGCTATCATGATCTCCCTAAAAGAAATGTTTGGGGAGCATGGCTGACCTACTAGGCAGATCGCCATGCAAAAGATCATGAGTGCAAAAATGTTGGAAGGAACTCCAGTAAGAGAGCATGTTTTAAAAGTGATTGGTTATTTAAATGAACTAGAGACTCTGGGTGCCAAAATTAATGCACAGACCCAATTTGATATGATCCTCAACTCGCTGTCTCAATCATTCGTTCAATTCAAACTTAATTATAATGTGAATCAAATGAGCTTTTCTATGAGCGAACTGATGAGCTCTCTTCAGTCAGCGGAAGAGGTGATCAAGCCTGGGGGCAACGTTTTGAACATTGAGAAAGGCACTTCTTCTCGATCTACGTTGAAAGGTAAGAAAGGGAAGAAGAAGGCTAGCACTAATGGGTCAAGTGTTGGACTAATCCCAAAGATTGTTAAATCTAAGGGAAAGGGAAAGGGCAAAGGGAAGGGAGGTGGTCAAGGCAAAGAAAAGTGTTTCTAACACGGGGACAAAGGCCAGTGGAAGAGAAACTGTCCAGAATTCTTAGCTACAAAAGTTCAAGATATGATTGAATCACATGTGATTGAAGTAAGTTTTATAACGAATACTTCGAACACTTGGTGCATTGATTCTTATGCGACTAACCATATCTGTAATTCGTTGCAGGGGTTCAGATCAACCAGGAGGTACAATGATGGAGAGATTGTGCTTACTCTAGGTCTGGTGTAACCATTTCTGCGGTTACTATAGGAGTAGTAGTTTTAGAATTTCTAGATAATAAGACTTTAATTTTATCAGATGTACTTATGTCCTTTTATGAGATGTAATTTAATTTTAGTTTTAGAACTTTCAAATAAAAATTATTCTTTCTCTTTTGAAACTGAAGTTGTGATCAAAAGAAATGGTTCTTTTATGTGTTTTGGTATTAAGTCGAATGATGTCATGCCCCGGCGTAGCCAAAATATGGAAAAATTTAAAATTTTCATCTTGGACCCTGAGGCACGTGACTGGTTGCAGTACCGAATTGTCCATGACCAAATAATAATATTTAAACGATATAATAAAAGGATAAAACCATCATCTGCTCACATTGATATATTACAAAGAAAGGCCACAGTACTAGTTAACTATTACATCAGGGTAGATACATCAGAGTCTTATGGCTCTAGGGCCTTACAAAAGCTATAACAAAATATATGCTAAGTCTTCTGGTTATAATCAAAAACATTCACAGGGGATAACTGCTAGTCTTCTCTCTAACTAGCATAACCATAGCCATCTTCGGTGTACTCTTCCTCCATGTTCTCCGCTTGCGTAGCATCATAACCCGTGTACTCGTTACCGGGATAAGCTGGACATGGCAATGTCTAGCGACATGAATGTCGTCAGCTTGTGAAAGCTGAGTGAGTAAACTAAATCAAATGGAACGTATATAGTAAAACACAGTAGGAATACATTTACTACCTTTCAACATGTCTTTTAGGATCTTTACGTTCTCACCGTCGAATTATAACTAGTAGCGTACCCGACTACATATTCAATAGGAATACAAACAATTCAGGAGACCCGTCTAGACATTCTTAATGCCTCTACCATTCATTTCTAACATCCGACATCATTTCAAACCCAAAGTGTCTCTTGCTAACCAAACCATCTTTCATCAACCAAAACATCCTTTGTCAACCGAAACATCTTTCATCAACCAAAAACATCTTTCATCAACCACTTTGTCACGAAGAACCGAAGTGTTAAGGAGTGCAAGAATATCCATTTCGTCACGAAGAACCGAAAGGAGTCTTCACTCAAGGAATCACCGCTTCGTCACGAAGAGCCGAAAGCGTTACGGAGTACAAGAACATCCATTTCATCACGAAGAACTGAAAGGAGTCTTTACTCAAAGAATCACCGCTTCTCCATCACGAAGAACCGAAGCGTTTACGAAGTGCAAGAACATCCATCCCATCACTAAGAACCGGAAGGAGTCTTTACTCAAAGAATCACCGCTTCTCCATCACGAAGAACTGAAGCGTTTACGGAGTGCAAGTACATCCATTCCATCACGAAGAACCGGAAGGAGTCTTTACTCAAAGAATCACCGCTTCTCCATCACGAAGAATCGAAGCGTTTACGGAGTGCAAGAACATCCATTCCATCACGAAGAACCGAAAGGAGTCTTTACTCTAAGAACCACCACTTCTCCATCACAAAGAACCGAAGTGTTTACGGAGTGCAAGAACGTCCAATCCATCACTAAGAACCGAAAGGAGTCTTCACTCTAAGAACCACTACTTCTCCATCATAAAGAACCAAAGTGTTTACGGAGTGCAAGAACATCCATTCCATCACGAAGAACCGAAAGGAGTCTTCACTCTAAGAACCACCACTTCTCCATCACAAAGAACCAAAGTGTTTACGGAGTGCAAGAACATCCATTCCATCACGAAGAACTGAAAGGAGTCTTCACTCTAAGAATCACCGCTTCGTCATCACGAAGAACCGAAGTGTTAACCATACCCCCTTTCGTCCCGAAGACCTGAAAGGATACACAATAGTCATCACTTCACAACCCATCAATCACATCCTTTACTCACTATCCCGGCCTCCGCGGTTGATACACACATTATGAAGACCATATCCACTTCGTCACGAAGGATCGAAATGATACACACGTCACGAAGACCATATCAATTTCGTCACGAAGAATCGAAATGATACACAACTTTCATATTCATCAACCATACCTTTTTCTCACTATCCTGACCTCCTCTGCCCAGATTACCTATTCGACAATTATCCTTAGCATAATCTGCTTCTAACATACCATAGCCGGCCCTTACGTTTTTCCAACCGCGCATTCGTCACTCTTTTCGGAATGTAGTTCATTAAAGGACTTCCGAATATACTTTCGAAGTTACGTTTATACATCCGTCATCCTGTTTTATGTCGTAATATACTTACAATGGAAACTTATCCAATCACTATCAACGCAATAATCGTGCCGTACAACATACTTATAGCTTGGGTATGAACTCTCTATGGTCATCACACTATATTCATAACAACGGAAACCTAGTGTGTAGCTCGTGGATTTAATACCAATAATATATAGATGAAGCCCCTAACATACTCATCTACTCGATAGCACTACCATAGCACAAGATATCCATAACCACATAGGTACCGGAAAGCAAGCATCATTAATAAACACATCATACAAGTAGTTATACAATCTGCCAGGAATTAATTTTACTATGTCGGCTGAATTGATATGATTTATTTGGGCATGATAAATTGATTTGTAGATCAAACTCAAAACTAGAACATTGTAGATAATTGGATTAGCTTCATGTACAAAAAAAATCTAGCTTCAATTGCATTTTTGAACTACTCAAAATATTTATTTTACTTAGACATTTCTATATTTTCGGATTGCTCTGTCCCAGATTTATAGTACTGCGTTGCATGTGCATTTCACCTATCAAGGAGTCATTTGTAGACCAGGCTATAGAAGAGTTATTTGTAGATAAATGAGTTAGATTTCTCTACAAAAAAACTTAGCTTAATTCAGATTTCGGAGCTGCTTGAAACACTCATTTTACTAAACTACATTATGCTGGAGGTTTCTGTTTCTCAGATTTAAAGTACTTCATTGCATGTACATTTCACCTATGAAGAAATGATTTTCAGACTGAGCTATAGAAGAGCTATTTGTAGATAGATGAGTTAGCTTTATCCACAAAAAAACCTAGCCTCATTTCCATTTTTTAACTGCTCGAAATGTTTGTTTTACTAAACAACACTCTGCTGGAAGTTTCTGCTTACCAAATTTGAAAATTTATCTTGCATGGCATGGATCTCTCAAACTATCAACATTAAGCACTTACTAAACATTACTACATACTATATAGGTTCTAAAGTGAGTTAGAATACTCACTTAAATTTGAAATTGAGCTTGGGCTTTGGATTTGAGCTTAGGAAGCTTGAACACAACCTCAATGGTGGAGACTTCTTCCTAGTTCTTCTTCTCCATCTCCATGTATCTCTTATCTCTCCATGGAGTTCATCTCCTAGCTCTCTCTAACTCTATATGCAGATTTTTAAGTGACTAAGAGGGTGAAATGCATGGATGTAGGCATCCTTATATAAAGAAAGGAAGGGATTATGTGTCACCATGCATGCTTGCATGCTAGGACACATGTCCAACATATGGACAAGTGTCAATGAGGTAGTGACAAGTGTCTAAGGGGGGTTGCATGTGCAACAAGTGGCCGATCATGTGGGCCCCACCTAGGATTTTGTGCCACTACCTCACTTTGCATGCAAATATTCTTGATATGCGTGTCAGTCTCGATTTACGTCCAAACGGGTGTTGTTTCTAACGTCCGGGTCCGGTTACGGGACTAAGTTAATTCTAATTACGGTCGAGTTGGTGCAGTGATTATAGTCTAATTAGTAATTACATTACACTGATACAGTCACACAAATAAAATAATAATATAATAATAGACCAGATATAGAAATTCATAAAACTCGTATTATTGCACATAGAGAAATTACAGGTATTACAAATGGTTTGTATGTGATCACTCAAATTATTTCTAAAGATTCTTATATGGAACTTAATAACTCAGTGGTAATTACACCATCTAAAGAAAGGGACCTTCCACTAATCTAGTAAGGCTTTGGCACATAAGGCTAGGTCATATCAATCTAAATAGGATTAGCAGATTAGTCAAAGAAGGGGTCTTAGGTGATTTGGTTCTCGAACCAATGGAAGTCTGTGAATCATGTTTAGAGGGTAAAATGACCAAAAAGCCCTGTCCTACAAAAGGCAATAGGACCAATGCATTATTGGAATTAGTTCATATTGATGTGTGTGGTCCAATAAATATTAGAGCTCGGGGGTGGTTATGAGTATTTCATTACAATTACTGATGACCTTTCTAGGTATGGATAGGTGATATGTATACCTAATGCAGCACAAGTTTGAACCTTTGAAAAGTTCAAAGAGTTTAGGGCTAAAGTGGAGAAATAGTTGGGTATACATATCAAGGCCATTTGATCTAATCAAGGTGGTGAGTACCTCTTTAATGTCTTTGTTGATCACCCTCGTACAGAATGGGATTTTGTCACAGTTGACTGCACTTGGTACACCTCAGCAAAACAGTGTAGCGGAGAGAAGGACCCTTACTCTTTTAGACATGACTGGGGCAATGATGAGTTATTTGGGGTTGCCATTATTACTTTAGGTTATGCTTTGGAAACCATTGCGTA
The DNA here is from genome assembly GCA_033977485.1 of Hydrangea macrophylla. Lineage (NCBI taxonomy): Eukaryota > Viridiplantae > Streptophyta > Magnoliopsida > Cornales > Hydrangeaceae > Hydrangea > Hydrangea macrophylla. Next base: position 42,657,189 of record CM066990.1, read on the forward strand.
CATACTAAACCTTGTTCTAAGCAAATCGATTCCTAAGATACCACGGGAGATGTGGATTGGACGCAAGCCCTCTTTGCAGCATCTCTGGATATGGGGGTATGCTGAAAGGAAAGATGAGCAAATTGGAATCGCGATCGGAAGTATGTTTCTTCGTAGGGTATCCAAAGGGCACTTATGGTTGGTATTTTTATGATCCAAGAGAACAGAAAGTATTTGTTAGTACAAATGTTATTTCATGGAGGATGATTAAATCATGAACCATAGACCTAAAGGAATGATAGATCTGAGAGAAATAGATGGAGAGCCCTCTATTCCTCCAACAGTTGAAAATGATGTAAGGCAAGAAAATACCACAATTTCACCCATTCCCGCACTGGTACCTCATCATAGTGGGAGGATGCTCAGCCAGCCTGACAGATACATTTTCTTAGGAGCAGTTTTTGAAGCTATCTCCATAGAATTTGAATTTGATCCTGCCATGTATGAAGAGGCAATATATTAACTCAGTTCATTGGGTTAAAGCTATGAAGGCTGAATTGGAATCTATGGATTCCAATCAGGTCTAGGATCTTGTAGAACTTCCAGCCAATATTAAACCCATTGATTGTAAGTGGGTCTACAAGAGAAAAAGAGAATATTGAACCTTTAAGGCAAGGTTTGTAGCGAAAGGTAATACTCAAAGAGAGGGCACTGATTGTGAGGTAACCTTCTCGCTAGTAGCCATGCTCAAGTCCATCAGAATACTCTTATCCATTGTCGCATGCCTAGATGATGAGATTTGGCATATGGATGTCAAGACTGCTTTCTTGAATGGCAATCTTGAGGAAGACATCTATATATAGTAACCAGAAGGGTATAGCTGGCAGAAAAGGTAACTTGGTATGCAAGTTACAAAAGTCTATTTATGGGCTTAAGCAGGCATCCAGGAGTTGGAACATTCGATTTGACTATGTGGTCAAGTCGTTTGGTTTTATACAAAATCTGAATGAACCTTGTGCATACAAGAAATGTGAAGGTAAGGTGGAGGCTTTTCTTGTACTTTATGTTGATGGCATTCTAGTCATTGGCAATGATGTAGGGGCATTGTCATCAATCAAGTTCTGGCTAGCTAGTACTTTCGATATAAAGGATCTAAGAGAGGCGAGCTATATCTTTGGGATAAAGCTCTTTCGAGATTGTAAGTGAAAGATAATTGGATTATCTCAAGCTGGTTATATCGAAAAGGTACTAACTAGGTTTTCCATGGATACCTCATCAAAGAAATTCGTTACCTTTCAGGCATGGTTTAGCATTCTCTAATGACCAGTGTCCTAAGACACAAGAGGAGAGGAATCGCATAGCAGAAGTTCCCTATGCTTCAACAGTGGGAAGTCTCATGTATGCGATGTTATGCTCTAGACCAGATATCTGCTTTGTCATTGGCATGGTTAATAGGTATCAGTCGAATCCAAATCTAGAGTAGTGGACAACCATCAAGCACATTCTTAAGTATTTGAGAAGGACTAAAGATTACATGCTTATGTATGGCAACGATGAGTTGATTCTAGTAGGATACACTGACTCAGACTTTATGTCAGATAAAGATTTGAGGAAGTCGACATCCGGACATCACTTTACCCTTGGAGGTGGTGTTGTTAGTTGGAGGAGTATTAAGTAGAAGTGCATTGCAGACTCAATTACAGAAGCTGAGTATGTGGTTGCTTGTGAAGCCGCAAAGGAATTAACTTGGCTCAAGAAGTTCCTCATGGAACTCAAGGTGGTACCAGCAACATTATCACCTGTTACACTATACTATGATAATAGTGGGATAGTGGTTCAATCCTAGGAGCCAAGGAACCATGGAAAGGGAAAGCGCGTAGAAAGGAAGTATCATCTCATTCGAGATATAGTCCAGCGTGGAGATGTAACTGTCACCAAGATTGCATTGCTGACAATCTTGCAAATCTGTTTATAACGGCTTTGCCACAGAAAGTCTTTGATCGTCATCTAGATAGTTTAGGTCTTAGATGTAGTGGGTTATGAGTGCAAATAGGAGTTTGTTGGGATTGTGCCCTCAAATCCGATCTCTATGTATGACACATTGACATTTTATATATGGATATCAGTTTATATTTTATTATGTATGTTTTCATGAGATGATTGATGTAATTGTAGACACCCAATTTTGACCACACTGATAGGATTTAGGGTAGACAATGTCTTGGAGGATTCGATGATGAAAAGTACCACGTGGAAGGTACTGGATTCCACACAATCGCAAGATCGAACTTCGGAAAGTGACTTCAAGATCAGAAAAGCCCTTTTCCATGGATAAATCCCGGTTTTGTCAAAATTGTCTCTCAGAATTCATATTCTCCTAGGGTTATATGAACATTAAGTGTTCTAAACGCAGTATTCTAGGTATCCAGAGATTCAATTTTAAAGAAAAGTTCGAAATCGATGCACATTTGAAAGTAATTTTGAAAAAGACGTCGTTTGATTTCAAAAAGACCACAAAAGTTCTGGAGGACTTCCGGGCTTCAATTGGACTTCAATTTCTATTTCAAAACCTCTGGGAATATTTTTATAGTGAAATTCAGCCTGACAGATTTCAAACGGTAGGTAAATGGACGATTTGGACACCAAAAAGAATTTTTACAAAAATCTAGAAAAGCAGTGTACGTAATTTTTGAAACAGGGCTTGTGGGCAACCAGAGGAAGAGAAAACACAGGTAGTAGGTCCCACATGTGGGGTGGAGGTTCTCCCCTTAACCGCCACCTATATATTGTGTTCTCCATCAGGTTTTTCTAGTTCCAGACCCTTCTAGAAGGCTCCCATTGCGAGGAAATTGCCTGGAAATTGCATTTAGACGCCGAAATGGCCATTTTAACCCTCTTTTAAGCTCTAAAAATCCTGTTTTAACCCTATAACTTAAGAGCTAAGTCTTCAAAACTCTATATATAGATCCATATGAGATCATCTTGAGAGGGGGGAGGGGGGAATTATCTTGAAGTATCTTGGAGTACCTATAGGAGAGTTCACTTAGAATATACAAGAGAGATACAAGTACACTTTGAAGATACTTTCAATTAAGAGAGAATTCTAGAGATAGAGGATTATGAATTGATGTTTAAAAAACTAATCTTAGGGTAATTAAATCATGATTTGAACATCAATTGCCTCCCTCAACTTCCATAGATGAGTACTTGAAGAACACTTGAAGAAGAAGATCTTCAATTCAACTTTGGTTGTATAATTGAGAATTCTCCAAGAGGTAAACATTATAATTCATCTCTAATTCCTATTTTATACATATATAGATCTATAAGATTTGGATCTAGCTTAGTTTTATTTTATTTGTAGAACACTCATCTTCTTCATCGCTTGTTCTTCACACACTCACATAGCTAGATCCAAATCTCTTTTGATTTTCATTGATAATTCATAATTAGAGATTGTTTTTCACTTTGATTTTCAATTTTGATTTTATTCTTCAATTTTAGTTTAGATTCATGCATACATGATTATATCTATGTATCTATTTTGAATTCTATGATGGTTTAGAAGTATGATCTATGAGAGGGATGATTCCTATGTTCATACCCATCTCTTGATTATCTCCATTACCTAGAATTCATATTGAATTTCATCTCCAATATGATATTTGTAAGTCCCTTTGATCCATGATCTAAAGTTTTTCATAGAACTTGAGGGCTAAATTGATTGGAAATCATGATAGTCGAGTAAATCTATGAATTTGATCTCTCTAATAAGCTTCAATCAACATCTAAGATGTTTTCCTCACACTTTAAAATGAACTAGATGAAAATTCAGCAAAATAGATTGGTTTTGTCCATGAGATTTGGTCCATCAAAACCCATAGTTTGATGGATTTCAAATTTTCTGGGTAAACTTTGATGAATTAGTTTTCATCTAGTCCGTTTTGAGAACTTCTAGGATCCATATGCTATTTTTAGAAATTGTTGAGAAATCGGTTGACAAATTTGAACATAATCTCTTTGTGCTTGAATTTCAGAAAATCTATAATAGTTATCGATGTTCTGCTTTTGGGGATGATTCCTAACTCATGTATCTATATGCCGATGTAAAATCGTGAGCATACGATCGAGTTAAGATCGTTTTCTAAGCGTTTGAAGTTGATATTACTATTCTGGAATTTTCTAAAGTTTAATTACAATTATGATTATGTATACAAAATGGTCATACCTTGATCACTCAATAAGAATTGATGAATAAAACTTGGTTTAGAAATCATCTAGGATAATTGGATGAGAGATCAAGAGCTTATATCTACTTGATTAATATGATTCATGAACTTCTATTATGCTTCTATTATGGTTTTGCATTCTTTTGTCAAATGATACCAAACTTCTAGCATAACAGAGTCTGTTTAAAACACTTTTTCAGAAACCTTAAGTTCATGACATGTCCATGGGATTATTTTTTTCATAAAGTATAATGAAATAGCTTTCTTTTGACACCAAATAGAACTTCACATGATTTTTGTAGAATTAATTATGATTTTTACAAGAATAGTGGACAGTCTTGATCCACTGTTCCCAAAACTCTTATTTCTCTTACTTTAAAAATGGTAAAGAGGTTCTACTTTTTGGAGAAGTTCCCTAAGACATGTATCTAACTTTCTGTAAAAGGTTTTAACCCAGCTCATGTTTAAGACCGCTTTTGATAGGATTCACTAGAGGTTGCTGAATCTGGAAATTTGATTGATGACATTTTCTACTTGCTTTTCATGCATGTCATATGTTTGCTTGTGTTTTTGCAATGCTTGGGTATTCTTTGGTGTTTTAGCGCAGAGAATTGAAAGCCGTGGATCCGGACTTCGAATCGTGATCTTGCCTCGTCTACATGTGGCTTAGTGCCCATGTATCGTGTACCTTCTCTATCCTTTCTCTTAGAATTTTTCTAGGTTTACAACTTTGTTTTCAACGACACAATTCCTGTAGGATAGACTCTGTTTATATGCTTATTTGTTAGAAACATCTTATCTAGGATTGTTGCATGATTGCATTACACGTTTTTACTTCTTTTTGCTTTTGCGACTCTGCTTGAGTCAACCCAATGTAAGTCTTCTTATTCCCTTTTGCATTTCATGACATGTTTCCTTTATTTGCATCGGTCCTGGGCGGGACTAGCCACTGTAAGTATACCTCTCTCTTGTATTGCATGTGCATCCGACTTCTACTTGATTTAATCTCTTGACATGATTTTCCTTAGATGTTCCCTTTTGACATGTATATATTATCTAGTATGTTCGAGGAAACAACATCAATTATGAATTAAGAACAAGGATATTGAATCAAGGCCTACCATTCGGTAGGGCGAGAAGGGGGTGCTTTAGTCCTGCTTGGGCTCCTTCCCCTCTCGTACCAAGACCCCCAAACCTGATTTCTGGTAATGAAGGGCGAGTAACCTTATTCAATTTTGGGTGAGTTAAACTTGGGTTTCCTAATTCCCGATAAAAATTAGGTGGTGACTCTTTGTCTCTAGGACCGCGTGAAGAAGTTCTAGTTTTCCCTGAAGTATGCTCCTTGGGATCTGTCCTAGGACACTATCGAGGGAAGACGCCAGGACCTCGGATCCCGGATGGTCCATAGTAATCCACAATCATTAAAGCAGGTAATTCGTATATATATGAGATACATATGTGTGTGATACGAATTGCTATTCTTTGATACTTAGAACTTGTCACAGTGAATGATGAGACTGGATATCTCATCAGGTATACACTGTAGCATGATTAACCACCATTGGATGGAGTGATGAATCTCAGTCACTAAAGTATGACTCTTGGTTAATATGCTAGTGCTTATAGTGCATTGACGGACCATGAGATTCCTATTGACATACAAAACTATCAACAGCCGATAGGAACTCATAACTTGTATAACGTACGTGTTCTAAATCTTGAGACGATTATGGATACAGACTATGGATGTGACTGCTTTGACTTACCAATTAATAAGGTCTTGCAAGATCAACACTTGGGTATCTTGTATATGTCATATTCATAGGGTTGTGAACATATATTGTCAAGATAGAATCTACCCTCTGTTATAGAGTAAGCATTCCCTTGAGAATGTCACCAAGTTGATTACTGAAAACTGCATTCTTATTGATAAGTAGTTATCAACATGTTTGGTAATCATGAGGGGTGAATGGGACTCAAGGAATGAAAGATGTAATCATCATTCAGGTTGACAGTAACAGTTTATCCGACAACCTGAATATGATTGTGAATGATGACGGTAGAGGAACATTAGTACACCATACAAGTCCAGTTATTGCTTCGGATATGTTCTTTTGCATTGGAGTGCAGTTATCATTTTTTAGCGGAGTAACGTTAACTAATCAGTTAATTAATTCGCTGATGAAAGAGTTTGATCATGGGAATTAACAACTGGTCTGAGCCAACAATAAAGAACCTAGGAGGTCCCACTCTTAGCTCTGCCAGAATGCTTGGAAAGACATATGAGGATGATGAACCAATTGTTTTACAGAGTATCAATTGATTGAAGGTTCGATCGATCGAACTTTCTACGATCGATTGAACTCTGTTCAATTCGATTGATCGAACTTGCTTTGATAGATTGAAGATTCGATCGATAGAAGGCTTAAAGTCCGTTTGAAATTTATAAATAAGGCAGTTGCGTACAATATTGTTTAATCGTTGTTTTATATTAGAAAGTTGCAGAAACTATTTTATGGTTCCCAAACCTTCTTAATCCTCTCTATTTGGGTTCCCACCAATCCTAGTCTCTCTAGGAGCATCCATAGGAGTCATAGGAGTGAAAACCATCTAGTGGAGGCGGCTGGAAGATAAATAAATCAAAATTGGGTTCAAGACACAAAGGTATAATTCTTGTCCCTCTCTTGTACGCATCTATAGAGTTGATGAGTAGTAGATCTGGGTCTACCAATAAATGTTTTAAACATACTTTTCCACTGCGCTTAAGATTTAAAGTTTTCGAAACCTAAATCCATCAATTTGGACCCAAACTAGTGCACCCAAGGTACAGCATCACCTTCAAAATGTATAGAATCTATCTCCCTTTTTTATTATCTGGAATTTGATAGTACTTGAAATTCTCTCAGCTCTGCAGATCTAATCCAATGGGTTCCCATGACTGTAGACTAGAAAATCAAGCTTCAAGGTTCGGGAATGAGAATTGGGATTTCTATTGTTCAAAATAGGGTCGTAGGGAAATGAAGGTTTTGGTCGTTCAAGAAAACTCAAGGTATAAAATTGAGGTGATGGGTTGATGGATCGAAGTATTTATAAGTGGGAAATTGGGGTTGATGGTGGAGTGTATGGCTGGTTTGGTTCAATCCAGGGGGTATATGGGAAGCATCAAAGGGCAAGGACATTTGAGGAGGAATTGGTGGTGGTAAGTTGAGGAACAATGGTGGCGAGATTTGGGTTCATGGAGAATCAATGGAAAATGATGTTGGTATAGAGATAACAGTAGTAAAGGGTAGTGGTCTAGGTGATTTGGAATTACTTGAGGAAACCATTTGTGAAGTTGAGGATAGATGAATTTGCTCTATAGCTTGTTATATCTCCCTTGACAAAACCTTCTACATGTTCCCTTGTATACTTTGTTCTAACTCTCGGCTCAATTGATCCATTCGAGAGTCCATTTTCTCTTAAAAAACTCCTTGGATCTCAGACTGAATTGATTGTATATGTGACTCTATTGAATTTGTTTGAGCTCGAGTGGATTGAAGCACAATCTCCCATGCAGAGTTGATGCTTAACTGTTGTGTTAAATTCGCATTAGAGAGTGGATCTTCCTCTTGCACCATTTTGTGCGGGGGCACGAAAACATTTGATTGCTGATTGTTAGAGTGTTGAGCTTGGTTGTAGTTGTGTGATCTATTTTGATTGAATGGCTGGGGCTGCCTATTGTACTGCCCTTGATAGTGATTATTGTCATTGTAGGGCTGTTGTTGTTGGTATTGATTTTGGGTCCCAGCATCGTTTTTCTAATCAAAACCGGGGTGATTCCATCGATTTTTATTAATTTGTGAATTATGATTATTATAGGAATTCCCCGCCCCCCTATACCCTTGCATGGCATTCATTTCCATGGGGGCTTGTTCTTGAAAGTACGACACATTGGGACAGTATTGATTGGTGTGTCCCAACATGTTGCATGTGCCGCATGGTTCTTCAGGTAAAACCTGCCTAGAACTCTCGCCTTTCATTCCTAACTCTTCTACTTTCTTAACTAGTTCCTCATATTTGTTCATTAGATAATCCTCACTTTTTAATTGGCATAGACTTTTCTCTTCTATACAGGATATATATGAGCGTGGGACATCTTCAGAATTGGACCATTCATGGGCATGTTCAGCTAGCCACTCGACATGAGCTTTAGCTTCTTCAGTGTTTTTGCGAAGAAATGGCCTGACTCATGGTTTCAAACAGCTTTTTAGTTTCACCATTTAACCCTTCGTAAAAGTAGCTTATGGTTCGCCATTTCTCACACCCGTGATGTGGGCATGCGAGAAGCAAATCCTTGAAATGCTCCCACGTTTGGGTGAAGGTTTCATTGCTCTTTTGTTTATAAGAGTTTATTTATCATTTTAGCTCGGTGGTCATGCGAGGTGGAAAGAATTTCTTTAAGAATTGTTAGACTATACTTTTAAATGCCTAAAAAGAAAACTAGGGAAATAATTTTTTTTATACTTATCATTTCGGATGTCACCTAGCCAAAAAAAAGAACTAGTGACTTTAAGTCCATGTCAATGTGGTTAAAAAATGTGTGTCCAGTAGGTGCTCCCAATAGATACACATGAATGTTTTTTTTAATAGAAAGAACCACTACTTTAAAAAAAAAAAAAAAAAGTAGATTATATGTGAACATGGCTTAGTGGTGAGTGAAGATATCTTGTTGAACTCACGTGCTACATATGGGGTGGTTGTACTTACACTACTACAAAACATCCATGTGTGCTGGAAGAATTACCATACATCAAAGTGGTGGGCCATAAAAAGTGGGTGTTATGCAAACATGGGTAAAGCCACATACCTCAACTACCCAGAACCCATTACCAAAAAAAACAACTGCTACCAAATGCCTATAAATAGGTTATGCATGCCCTACGAAATGGGGAGGAAGAAAAAAAATCTGGGAAAAGAAAAAAAAAACTGAAAGAGGTTGAGGCCAAAAAAAACGTGAGAGAAGAAAAAAAAAAAAAAAAAAAAGAGAAGAGAAAAGCGTGTGTGTGTGAGAGAGAGCAAAAATCCATACCAAGTTGAAGAGCCCAAATCAAAGAACACATGTATATTTCCTTTACTGGTTTATGTTCTTTACCAGAAATGGTTTCAAATCTTAAAGTTGGTTTTTGCTATTTCGTGGAAGATATTTCTCCAAAGTGATTCTTCCTAAAAGTCTCATATTAAAAAAAATGATATTGTTTTGAGATACTCAGTGCATCAATGATATAACAAAATCTCTCTCTAAATTCATTCTTGTATGCCTTGTACATCTTGAAAATATTTGGGATGTCTTGTTCATCCTAACACAAGCTTTCAATTAAATGCTTTGTGCATTTTAAAATTTTGATGGGTAAGCCATCACATAAGAATGATGTTTTTACACATCAACATGTTTTCTGTAAAAAGAAAATGATGGACAATCCATTAAAGAAGTTATTTGTCCAGTGGCTTTTCTTTAATATGGATGTCATGTCCATCCTTATAAATTTAAAGGATTTCCCAGAAGCATTATCATCCTATCCCATGACCTTCTGGTGGCAAGTATACAAAAAAAAAATAGAAGCTTTGGTAACCCATGTTGGTCACTTATGTTGGGAGTCAGTATTTCCAAACCAAAAGATAAAAAAGATTTCATGATTTTAGACCTTTAATGCCAAGAGCATTGTTTGGTCAAACAAAAGAGATGAATAATGAAAGGGACATAAAGTTTTCTCTCTCTCTGGTAGTATCCTAAAGCAAGGCAACAACACCAGTGCATGTGATTTTCTTTGTTGCCCAATTTGATATCAAAGCTTTTGATTGGAAATTGGTCTATGGTTGTGTCATGATTTAAAAATACCTGGTTTGGTTCATTTCAAGTGGTCCACTTGGAACATGTCATTTCTTGTGCAAAAGCTATAAAAAAATCTCGTTTACCTCTCAAGTCCATTATGTGGACTGTGTACTAATGGGTTATATACCCATTTTTGAATTTTCAAATAAATAAATATAATGGGTAAGTAGTCACCCATTCCTAAATTACACGGGTCATCTACCCATGTCAAATCTAAATTCTAACTCTAATTACATAGGTCACTTACTTATGTAAAATTCAATTTTAAAATCCAAATCAAATGTGAGTCTCACTCAAAATTCAAACTTCTTAAAATCAAGACATGGGTCACATACCTACTGCCAAAACAAATGAGTTTATATACTCATTAAATCCAATTTCTTGAACTACGTTTGACTTGATTCCATTTTACAATGGATACGTAGGCAACCTAAAAATTTAATTTAGGTGCAGTCACAAAATCTCCAAATTCCTAAATTAGACATGGATCACATATCCACTGTCAACTCCACGAGTTCGTACACTCACAAATTTTCCAAGTTCGTTAACTAGACATGGATCACATATCCAATGTCAAATTAAATGAGTCTGCATACTCACTAAATTCAAATTCAAGTTCGGTAAATAGGCATGGATCACATATCCATTGTCAAATTCATGAGTTCGTACACTCATTAAATTCAACTTCATTATATGGGCACTTGCCCATATTAATTTCAATGGGCTTTTACCTATTTTAAAAATAATTTAAGGGTCATGTACCCTCTTCAAATTTAAGGGTCATTCACCCTAAATTCCCTCAAAATCAAAATCATTTCCTAAAAGAACTACAGAATGGCTTGATCCCATTTGTGGGTACGTAGGCAACCTGGGTCATTCACATAGGTCCAGCCCAAACAAAAAATAAATAAATTTTATTTAATTTAAAATTAGTCTTTTAAATTGGAATCAAAAGGTGTTTCCTTGAAATAGGGATTGTAATTAAGGGATGTGATATCCTGAATGGGTCCAACCTACTTTAATAAAAGCACATGTAGTTTTAATTATATGTGTGAAATTGTGTTACGCAAAATGATAAATTTTTGCACAACAAGAATGCAGTGTTCATCGCATGCCAGATGTAGATTGAATTCGGCTTCAAGGTGAGCAGCCACGCTTTTGCTTTATCCTTCAAGGTGAAGGGGAATAGCATTAGACGTATCACATCTACAGGGCAATTTTGTGAGACTGTTTTACAAACATCCTCGAAATCTTTGATATGTAGATATGCCTTCTCGCTCTCTATTCCATGGAAGGTTGGAAGGAGTTGAATCATTTCGTTGCGAAATTGGAATTTGCCTGCATGTGGTGGAATGAGAATACAAGAAGGTGTAGGTACATGTTCAAGTGTCATGAGATCGCACAAAGGACGAATCGAATCTTCAATTGGTACAACCACATTCTCACCGTTTTCACTTTGATTATCGGCCATTGAATCAGTAGGTGTGGCTATGGGATTAATTGAATCTGAGGAATCGGCTAAGTAGAATGGATTTCCAAAAATTCCTTCAATGGAATTATCGGACATGAAAAGGAAAAGATTCATTAGGAGATCTTAATTCTAAAGAACTCAAAGAAAAAGAAAACAGAAATAGATATGACAGATTGAGGTAATCTAAGCATTAGCTTGTTGCCTTCCCCGGCAACGGCGCCAAAAACTTGACATGGCAAAAAAAATCTGTGTGTGCTTGTGTGCTATACCCAAGTGTAGGTAATCGTGCAAGTAGTAATCTGGTTAAGACTAGGTCGATCCCACAGGGAAGGTTAAAAACTTAATACCTAGATTAATCTCCAAAAGGAAAATAAAAATCAATATTTGAAAGGTTGTAGAACACAAAGTTCCACGAAGTGACTACTAAAATTAAAGCAACTAAATTAAATTAAATTAGTGATTAACTAAAGCAATATTTTAAAAGCGGTTTTCTTTATATAAAGGGAATGTTGGGGTAACACGAATCCGCAGCGATCATGCCATCTACCATGCAGTTACATTTAAGCTCTAAGGAGTGTATCTCTCTACAATATTCTGTATTTTCCTAAAGCTAAATAATCAATAGTCCTTTCATGGCCGGGACTATGTCTTCACAGTTAAATCGAAACACATGAAAGCGGTTTAAATCAATAGTTGAGTCTTGCATTATCAATGGTGTTAGCATTCAAAATGGTTGGCAAAAGTTATTGAAGAAATGCCTTAAGGCTTAAAGTAATGAAACTGTTTAGATAAACTGAGCATTTGGGGACAGTCTGATAACAAATCTCAAAAGCAAAAAGTCTTGCAATACTGCAAAAAGAATACTCAAGAATCTGATAGTTCGATCGATCGACGCGCTTTCGATCGATCGAAAATCATCATCTCTCGAGCGATCGAACAGTCTCGATTGCTTGACTATGCATCTGCTTCGATCGATCAAAATACTTCAATCGATCGAGTGTAGGTTTTACACTACTACATGGCAGAGGTTGGAGATCACTATTTCATCATGATCTCCCAACTTGGAGACTACTCAGACATGGTCTAGAGTGTCACAGATTCGGTTTTAACGTAAAAATCCATTAAGGGCATGTTTGGTTGTGATTCTAGCACGAAATCTATGAAAAACAATGGTGATTTAGAGCTACTACTATGATACTATCAATGTTAACAAATTAAACTATGATTTTAAGCAACTAGAATGTAAATAAATCGAGATTGCAGAACCTAGAATAGGAAAACTTATATTAAACAATATGAAGCAATCCCTAAAGCAATATTCAAGCTTCAAATCTACAAAAACATGTAAAACTCTCTATCTCTCCCTCTAAAACTGATAAAAACTAAAGTGGGTGTCCCTTTGGACGTAAACAAAATGAATGTATATACTAAAACCTAAAGCTAGGGTTAAAAACTTTGTCTTTGTTGTGTGCGCGTAAGTTCTGATAAAAGCCATGTTCAATCGATCGAATCACTCGATCGATTGAACTTCTGGAATTCTCGAGTACTTGAACCTCCTTCGATCGATCGAAACCTTGATCACTTGAATTATCTTCGATCGCTCGAGACTTACTTTTCATGTAACTATTTTTCTTAAAATCCAGTATCCCTTTCATCCTGCTTATTCATTTCTCCACACAACAAGCAGTGATTTGCAAAAATTATGGCTAAAACAATACAACTTATCATAGTTAATCATATTATGTAAAGGATGGCATTGTAATCCAAATTGCAGATATATAAAGGAATTGTAGACTAAATCAGTGTATTTTCTTTTTTTAGCACGGTTGGATTTTACAAATACCCCTGCTTGTCAGTTTGTTTCTAAGTACATGGTGTATCAGCATGTGAAGGCGGAGCATCAGAAACCGTCTGGCTTGTTGAAACCCCTAAAAATACCAGTGTGGAAGTGGGAATGCATTTCCATGGATTTTATAGATGGGTTACCGAGGTCCAAGAAGGAAAATAAGTCGATTTGTGTCATTATGGATCGACTCATTAAGTCTACACATTTTATCCCTATTAGTGTGCATTGTACGACAAACAATTTGGCACAGTTGTACATTCGAGAGATAGTATGTTTGCATGGGACTCCGGTCTCGATTGTGTCTGGTCGTGTTTCGTTGTTTGTGGCAGAGTTTTGGGAAAGTTTTCAGCAGGCTATGGGGACCCAGTTAGATCTTAGTACTGCTTATCATCCACCGACTGATGGACAGACTGAGAGGGTTAACCAGATTCTCAAGGATATGTTGAGGGCTTGTGTTCTCGATCTCGGTGGTAGTTGGGAAGAACATTTTCCATTGGTAGAGTTTGCTTACAATAATAGTTACTATTCAAGCATAGGAATGGCACCTTTTGAAGATTTGTATGGGAGGCCATGTAGATCTCCAGTGTGTTGGGCAGAAGTAGGTGATGTAACTATTTTGGGTCCAAAGATGGTTCGGGAGAATACTGAGAAGGTCAGTGTTATTAGAAAGAGGATTAAGACTGCTCAATTGGCAAAAGAGTTATGCTGACAAGAAACGAAAAGGGGTAGAATGTGAAGTTAGAGATTTTGTGTTCTTGAAGGTATCTCTGATGAAGGGTGTGATGCGTTTTGGTAAGAAAGGGAATCTTGCTCCGAGATTTATAGGACTTATGAGATCATCGAAAAGGTTAGAGAGTTGGCCTTTAAGGTATTGTTGCCACCGGCATTGGTGACAATCCATAATGTGTTTCATGTATCGATGTTAAGGAAGTGTGTAAAGGACCCTACACAGATTGTTCGTCTGACAGAGCATGAGATAAATGTTGATCTCACTTATGTTGTTCGACCTATCACTATCATCGATCGAGATGTGAAGTATTTATGGAGCGAGAGAGTAAATGATATTACGTGGGAACTCAAAGAGAAGATTCAGAAGTCGAATCCTGAACTGTTTGATTAGAGTTCGTGTGTGTTGCAAATCTCAAGACGAGATTTGCAACATGCACGAACTCTAATCAAACAGTTCAGGATGCGACTTCTGAATCTTCTCTTCCTTCTTTGAGGTGTGTATAATGTAACAACCCTATTTTTGTAAAACATTATTTATTTTTTTTATTACTAGTACTATTATTTTAATATGTTAATACCATGTGTGTGGGGGCGGGGACATGTGTGTGGGCCCATACATATGTTTGTGCCTTATGTGTGTTTGTATATGTGTCATGTGTGTACATGTTTGTGTCGTGTGTGTTTGAGTGGGGTTAGGTTACCTAAGTTAGTCTAGGTCATTTAAGAAAAGAAAAAAAAAAAGAAAAAAAAAAGGAGTATGACAGTCCAGTCGCACGAGAGAGAGAGAGAGAGAGAGAGAGAGAGAGAGAGAGAGAGAGAAGAAGAAGAAGAAGAAGAAAGAAACAAGGAGTGGTCGCGGGTTTATTTCGGATTCAGGTTTGCGTGCGTAGTTAGTTGGGTGTCATTTTCACGTGCTTAATCGTGTTTTAGGTGAGTTTATCAAACCCTTGTGTATATGGGTATGTGTATGGATATGTGCATACATACAAATATATATATATATATATATGAATTGCTTCGAATACACACTTTATGATCACATTTTTTGGGTATCCCTAGATTGTATACTGTGATATTTAGTATTTTTTTTCCGTACAATGGTATAAAAACTTACAGAATCATGAAAGCATCTTAATTTTTTTTTATTTAAAACTTAACTGTTGTAGGTTATGTTCTTCATGATGATTATTATTGGGTCTTGGTTATAAAATATTGATACTGTAAAGTAAACCCTAAAAGATTTTGTAAATTTTGATTTATTAAGGGTGCTAAAAGTTATTAATTTTTATAGGTTTGTGTATTGCTTATTTTAAGATTTTGCTCGCAAGTCTCATGTAAAACGCATTTCTGCACACTTTTTTTAGGGAGTCTTTTCTAATTATGCACTGTTTGGGCAGAAAATCAGTATTTATGTAGCAGTTTTTATTATGTATTCAATGTTTAAAATTTAGGCTTAGTTTGGCCTCCACGTGGCTTTTTAAAAGGAGCCTATGAAATTTATTACTAAGTTGTGTGATAATTTTTTACAAGTGACACACTACTCTTCAAAAAGACATCATGAAACTAAAAAGCAATCATGAGCTTTTAAAAGCTCCATTCTAGAGCTTTTAAAAGCAACCCTCAAAAAGCCCTAAGTTCAATTTTTGCAAAGCTCATAAACTAGTTACCCAATGAATTAACATAAAATTGTACTTTAAAAAGGAGAAGCACCAAATGGGGGCCAAACTAAGCCTTAGTGGATTTTATATTCGTGATTATGTTCTCACATGAATTTAAACGTAGCTATGTGAAATCCCATGAAAGATTGATCTTCATGAAAACTTGTGGTTGGGTAAATAATCTTATAGAAAAAAAGATGTTCATTGTTAGGAATCAAATCCTTAGAGTTCACCACTACTCCATTTTGTGTGATTTGGCCATTGCTAAGTGATCTCCGGAATTATTAGTGTGTGTATTTGGCGTTTACTGTGTGATTTTAATAGCCTTATGCCCGGCTATAATTGTTTGTCTCATGACAGATAAACAAAGATTATTATCGACATCGTTAATGTATTGTCTAACCTTTTGGCGTGAAGCTAAAGTCATGTGATACCCCTAGGGAATTTGTGCCGAAGTAGATATTAGAATTATATTAAGAGACACACGAGATATGTGTGTAGGCTGAACCGTGGTTGGGTGGCCGAGGTGGTGAACATAAGGTACTAAATTTAAGAAATTGGAGTTCTTATTTTTTTGTTGTTGAGCTGAGATTTTAAAGTCTATTCGGAATTGTACGATTAAAAATTTATTATTTAGACTCGTGATATTTCTAGGAAGCTTGGTGTTGAATAATTTTATTTTATGTGCTACCCAAATCCCAATGTCTAGAATAAAAAAAATTAATGTTTATGAACAATACTTCGCATCCATTATATTTTAAATGTTCTAACCCTTGTGTTGCAGGACAGTGGACCTACTAATTTTTTTTTGCAGGCTTGGCTCACTGTGGATAGGAGTGTTAAATTTTTATCTCTTTTTTTACATTTTTTTTAATTGCGTAAGAACGCATGTCCACCACATGACGGGAAACTACCGTTTGTCCCGACGTGTAAGCGGAACTACTTTGTTGCCTAAATAAATATTGCTTTGTGCACTGCCTAAGGGACTGTGTGAAATTCCTTAGACTTGCTGTTTATCTATTTAATTAACTCACACTAGTACTTTGTGATTGACCCGTTTGAGTTTCTCAATCGGGTACGTTCTGGATGGAGCACAGCTGATCGTCCTATATAGGAATAGTTCGAGGTGACGGTAGAGATTGAAGAAGCCGATTAGAGGCATGGAGCTACTTGGTGTTTTTTTTTTAATTAGTATTAGGTTCATTTTTGTTTTTGGCAATTGTGGGCCACTTTGCTATTTTAGAGATTATTGTATTAAGTTTGAATTTTTTAGGCTTGGCTTGGTATATTTTGGGCTTTCTTTTTACTATCCTTTGGTTATATCTAGGATTGGTGATTGTGTTTTTATGAGATTGGTTTTAGAGTTTTTTTTTGTTTTATCTGTTTTTTAGCATCTAAATTTTAGGGGTGTGACAAAGAATGTTAAAGCAATCTTGGGAAAAATGACGAATACATATAAAGATTAGCATGAAAAGCTACCATTGCATTGTGGGGACACCGAACATCTATAAGAACCTCTACGGGAGCTACGCCATATTCTTTGGTTTATGGCATGGAACATGTTCTTCCGGTCAAAGTGGAGATACCCTCTCTTAGAGTTTTGGCAGATTGTGAAGTAATCGACATTGAATGAATATGGGGAAGATACGAGGAATTAATGTTGCTTGATGAGAGAAGGTTGGCCGCACTGAACTATCTCAGGGATATCAGAAAAGGATAACTTGTGCTTTCAACAAAAAGGTTCGCCCAAGGAAGCTTGCTGAGGGTGACCTGATCCTCAAAGAACTTAAAGTGCCCATTTATGACTGTCACAACAAAAATGGAAAAAAAGAAATTTCCTTTTGGGTCCATAGGGAATGACGAGTGAAAGTCACTAATTATCCACACCACGCAGTACTAGTCCAAAAGATAAACAGGAAAAGGAAACAACTGAATATAAAAGCAGTATCATTATTACAAACATCAGAGTGTGGTCTACAGGATCACAACAGGTCTGGAGACAACATATGCCCAAGTACTCGTTAACTAAAATAAAACAGAGTTCAACAGAAACAGAAATAAACTAAATACAACTATCTTCATATCTTTAGCAAGCATAAGGATAGTTGTTAGCATAGTGCTCCTCTCCAGTATAACCGGCATCAGTGTGGTCATCCTCTGCATAATTCGACCCCGGGTAGTATCCATAACTGTAAATTCCTGCACCTGCATTGGTAGAGACAGGGTAGTCTGGATGGGGAATGTCCAGGCAATAAAGGTTGTCAGCTTACTGAAAGCTGAGCGAGAACTAACTAACGCAGTCTCAAAGAATAACATAATTACCAGCACGAACTATATATAACAGTGATACTAATTATATCTCTTCCTCTTTTATTCGGACACATCACTAACCGATTCTCATCGTCTGCCAACTCTAAGGCTTACTGTACCAATACCAATTGACTATCTCGAACTGATTATATCATCACAACATACCAGTGCTCTTGTTCACCGCTATACCGCTTTTAAGAACTCTTGCTACCACCCATACATCGTTCTCATATAACGACTGGTCTACGGAAGTACCCATACTCTTGTTCACCACTTTTAAGGACGCTTATTGTTCACTGCTTTTAAGAACGCTTGCGAGTACGGTACATGCATAGCTCTGGTAAAATATAAACCATGGGCGTGCCACATCTACTCTTGTTCACCACTTTTAAGAACTCTCACTGTTCACCGCTTTTAAGAACTCTTGCGAGTACTGTGCACCCATAATTCTCATGATCTTGATTAAATCCTTGTTACACACTTATCAGATTCAACCTGAGCGAATCATCAGCTCGACTCACATAACGTCAAAAGTAACCAATAACCCACTGACTCAAACATCAATTACTCAATGCTACCCACTGTTATTACCTCAAATCCTATCTCGTTATCGCATCATATTACTACTAACGTTTCGAACCTGGTTGCATTACTCACCTTATTATCTCAATCTCATTCTCGTATCCCATTACTTTCGTAATCCATAATATTTCATAATAGGAGCATGAATCAATGATTAAATAACTACGCATTATGAATTATAACTTAAGGAACATATCCATGTTCTGCTAGGTTCGATCGATTGAAGTCATCTCAATTGCTTGAAGAAAAGTGATGTTCGATCGATTGAAGTATTCTCGATCAATTGAAGTCAAGGTGGTCTCGATCGATAGAAGTCATTTCAATCGATTGAGAAACAGGGTTGTTCGATCGATTGAACGCAGTTCGATCGCTCGAACTTCGTCTTCTCCAGATTCTGCAGTGAACATCCAAAATTTGGTAGAGTGTGTTTGGGTGATTATTACACGTCCAGAATACATAAAACATCATAACTAAGATACCGAGTGAGTTTGGAACTCACCAAAAGATCGTAAGGGTGCGTTTGGCAATGTTTAGCTTTCGAGCTTCAATGGCCTCTCTCTCTCTCTCTCTCTCTCTCTCTCTCTCTCTCTCTCCTCTGCTTTTGTCTCTGTCTCTCTCTGTCTCCTCCTCTTTTCTTCTTCTTCTTTTCCTGCTTCTGCTTCTTTCTCTCTCCCAAGCTGTAAGTATATATATAGGTGTGTGTATATATATAGATATAGAGATATGTGTATATATGTAACTAAACACAAGCACACAAACTCTCTTAACTCTCTTGGTACAGGAACCACACACAGCACATGACACGAGAAAAATCTTGTGCGCTCTTGTGCAATACCCAAGTGTAGATAGACGTGCAAGTAATATCTGGTAAGACCAGGTCGATCCCACAGGGAAGGTGTTGACCTATTGAATTAGACTATCCTCTAAAAGAAAGCAAAATAAAATGAATAAGTTTGAACGATGGTGCAGAACACAAAGTTCCACAAACTAGGATTACTAATGAAAATAATTAAAATTAACTAAACAATCTAACTAGCTAATTGAACAGTACTTGAAATTAGGGTGTTTAACTTTAAAAGAAAATGTTGGGATTACACGAATCCGCAGTAACCTAGCCATCTACCATGCATTTACCTTGAAGCACAATTAGGGTGTTTAACTTTAAAAGAAAATGTTGAGCTTGATTGTAATTATTAGTTCTGTTTTGATTGTAATGCTGGGACGGCCTATTGTTTTGCCCTTGATATTGATTGTTGTTGTAGGGCTGCTGTTGATATTGATTTTGGGCTCCAGCATTATTTCTCCAATCAAAACCGGGGTGATTCCATCTATTGTTACTTTGAAAGTTATTGTTGGAATTCCCCGCCCCTCGAAAACCTTGCATGGCATTCATCTCTACAGGGGCTTGCTCTTGAAAATATGGCACATTAGGACAATATTGAGTTGTATGTCCCAACATGTTGCATGTGCCACATGGTTCTTCAGGCATGACTTGCCTAGAACTCTCTCCTTTCATGCTTAACTCTTCTACCTTCTTTGCTAGCTCTGCATACTTAGTCATGAGGCGATCTTCATTGGTTAACTGATATAGGCTTTTCTCTTCTACACAGGATATCTGTGAGCGTTAGATATTGTCAGAATTTGACCATTCATGAGCGTATTCAGCTAACCATTCGAAATGGGCTTCGGCCTCTTTAGTGTTTTTTTGCAGAAATGGTCCAGAGCTCATTGTTTCCACCAACTTCTTTGTTTCACCATTCAATCCCTGATAAAAGAAGCTGATAGTTTGCCATTTCTCAAACCCATGGTGTGGGCATGAGAGAAGCAAATCTTTGAAACGCTCCCACGCTTGTGTGAAGGTTTCATTGCTCTTTTGTTTATAGGAATTAATTTGACGCTGCAGGTCTGTGGTCATGCGAGTAGGATAGAATTTCTTCAGAAACGCGGTGCTCATCGCATGCCAGGTGAAAATTGAATTAGGCTTTAGGGAGTGAAGCCACGCCTTCGCTTTATCTTTCAAAGTGAAGGGGAATAGCATTAAATGCGTCACTTCCCTAGGACAATTTTGCGAGAATGTTTTGCAAACATCCTCGAAATCGGTGACATGTAAATACGCCTTCTCACTTTCCATCCCATGAAAAGTGGGAAGCAATTGAATCATCCCATTGCGAAACTGAAATTCGCCATTATGCGGTGGGATTTGAATGCAAGAGGGCGTAGGTGCATGTTCTGGTTGCATAAGATCGCAAAGAGGACGGAGTGCCTCATCAATTGGCACCACAACATTGTCACCATTTTCACTCTGATGATCATCCATTGATGCAGTTGGAGTGACTATCGGGTTGATGGAACTATCAGAGTCAGAGCGGTAGAATGGGTTTCCAAAAATTCCTTCAATAGAATTCTCGGACATGAACCAGGAGAGTCCCTAGGGTGAGAATTTACCCAAAAGAACTAAAAAGAATAGAAAATAAAAACAGAAAGAGATGAAGAGAGACTGAGGTAATCTAAAGAATTGATCGTCGCCTTCCCCGGCAGCGGCGCCAAAAACTTGACACGAGAAAAATCTTGTGCGCTCTTGTGCAATACCCAAGTGTAGATAGACGTGCAAGTAATATCTGGTAAGACCAGGTCGATCCCACAGGGAAGGTGTTGACCTATTGAATTAGACTATCCTCTAAAAGAAAGCAAAATAAAATGAATAAGTTTGAACGATGGTGCAGAACACAAAGTTCCACAAACTAGGATTACTAATGAAAATAATTAAAATTAACTAAACAATCTAACTAGCTAATTGAACAGTACTTGAAATTAGGGTGTTTAACTTTAAAAGAAAATGTTGGGATTACACGAATCCGCAGTAACCTAGCCATCTACCATGCATTTACCTTGAAGCACAATGGAGTACATTACCTACAGTTATCCGTATTCCTCTAAAAATAAAGAATCCATGGCCCTTTCATGACCGGGACCATATCATCACAGTTAAATTAAAATACGCAAAAGCGGTTTAATTCAATAGTTAAGACTTGCATCCTCAATGGTATTAGCATTGAAGATGGTTTGCAAAATGTATTGAAAGAAAATGCCTTAGGGCCTTAGTTTTAAAACTGTTTTGACAAACTGAGCATTTATTTGGGACAGAATGATAACACATCTTAAGACAAAAGGTCCTGGAATACTGCAGGGAACATCCTCAAGAATCAGGGAGTTCGATCGATCGACGCGCCTTCGATCGATCGAAGACCTTCATCCCTCAATCGATCGAACTGACTTCGATCGCTTGACTGTCTCTGGTTCGATCGATCGAACTAACTTCGATCGATCGAACACAGCGATTATCCTGCTGCATGGCAGAGGCTGGAGATCACTGTTTCATCGTGTTCTCCCAACCTGGGACTACTCAGACATCGTCTGGAGTGTCACAGAATTATTTTTAACGTAAGAAAACATTAATACCCTGTTTGATTGTGAGTTTTTCATAAGAAATCTAAAAACTATGGTTTTATCAATATTTAGCATGCAACACTACGAAACGAGCGATTAAACTACACCTACCAAGTGCAAGATATGACTAAACAATAAATATATAACCTGGAATGAAGAATAATAGTATTAACTCAGAGAAATCCAGTCCAAAATGTGAAGATTCAATGTAAACCTACAAAACACAAGCATAACTCTCTATCTCTCTCTCTAAACTGAAAAAAAATGTAAAGTGGGTGTAGACACCCCAATTTTGACCGGACGTCGAATTTAGGAGAGTGTCACCTCCGTGTCCGATGATGACAATGACCGAAAAATTCGAAGTATTCCAAGCTCTTCAGAAAATTCTCCAAAACGCGATAAAATTTCACAGAAAGAGGGAAATACCAGGTATTTAGGAAAATTCTGATATAAAATACAACTTTTGGAAAAGATATTCAAAAATAATTTGTTTCAAAAAGAGAAAAGACCTAAAAGAGGAATTTTAGTCAGAAGCGGCACACGGCAGGATTCTGCGGCACCCGGTGACTGCCGCACGGCATTCACAGAGTGCCGGCTCGGCACTCATCAAGTGCCGCCGCAGGTTTCTGACTGCCGTTTGCTTTTAAAATCTGTATTTTGCAGAGCAATACGTATGCGCATGCAGATAAGAACAAAAAACTGATAAAGTAAGACTGACAAAATTGCGGCAATCCATTAATTGGCGCGGCATTTGGTGAATGCCGCGCGGCAATCATTAAGTGCCGCAACGGCATTTGATGAATGCCGCAGCGGCAGTCACGGACTGCCGCGTCAGTGTCTGGACTGCCGCACTGGACAGCAGTCTGCATAATTTCAGAAAGTACACATTGTACCAACTAATGAGGGAATTACACCTGTTTTTCACTCCGAAATTCACCAAAAATATCTGTTGATTTTGCCTATAAATGAAGAGGTATCTTCATGAAGAGGGGGACAACAAAAAAAAAAAGGAGAGAGACCAAGAAGAACACCAAGAGAGATATTGGGAGAGAGAGCATATACTTCCATTTCACCAACAATTTGTTAGAAAAAAACAAGTGTTTTAGAGAATTAGAGAGAAGAGCTTGGAACATCTTCAAAGAAAAGAAAACTTTGAGGATAATTTGGAGGTGATCCTCTAATCATAGATTATTAGCTTATCCCTTCTTCCCATCTCTAGTCTTAAAATCTTTCATTATTCTCTTTGTTCATCAAGTAAACTTAGGAGTTTTTCTTTTGTTTCCATGTTATCTTCTTCCATTCTCTTGTTTATTTTCTTCTCTTGAAGGTCTTGGAGATCTTCAATATCTCCTTTGATCTCTAGAGCATGATCTTTTGAACACCTATGTAGGCTTGTGCTTCACATAGGAAGTCAAAGTTTAATTAACACTTCACAAGAGGATCCAAATCCACATTCATGATTTGGATCTTCTAAACTTGATGTCTTGAGGAATCCCTTCAATATTCCTTTAAGGCTTATGAGTCATGGCCATAACCCCCCTCCCCTTTTCTTCAATGACCATTAAATGGTAGGAGAATGTAGTTTTGAGTCTAAATCCATCTCCATGGTTTAGATTCTACAACTTATAGATTTCATGAAGTCCATCCATATTTCATTTGAAATCCATGAAGGGTAAAGGTTTGTAGTCTCCCATGGCCATCAAGTGGTGGGAGGAGTGGTTTGGTTTAACTCAACTTCATGATTTTATAGTTGGAGTTACCAAATAAAAGTTGAACTAGCAAAATAAAAACAGTGAATCCATAAACTGTTTTTGATCAAAGATTTTTAGTTCGAAATCTAACCGTTGAAATCAAGTGAAACCAACGGGAAAGTGTCAATAACACATTGTTCTACCACTGTAATTTTTGTCTTGAGGTGGTTTCATGTTTAGAATGGTTTGATCATGGTTTTTGTGAAGCAACAACAATCTGTCCAGAATTTCAGAATAGTTTCAGAACAGCAACACTCTTTTGAAATAATTAAATCAGAGTTCTAATAAAGTTTCCATGACCCAAAATAATTTTTTCCAAGTAGATTAAGGTGTTAGGAAGTCACCCTAAAAAGAACAAAGCAATTCTGATTTTTTTACTATTTTTAATAAATCGTGCAAGAATTCTGGACAGGAGGTTGTAAGATGCTGAGTGACGTCTAGTGTTTTCCATATTCCCGGAGATCTAACCGTTGAAACTTTGATTTTCTTTTTGATTTGGAAACTAGACTCGCAGAGGCATAACATATCCAAAAATCATTAAGATCCAACAGTCGAAAGTATTTTATTCCTATTTTTGAATGTCTGGTCTGCTCTCTGCAATTTTCAGAGTTTTTATGACACATTTGATTTACCTTGTAAATAAGGGCCTAAATGACTTTCTTATGATCTAAGGTTTGAACCATGCTTTAATAATGATTAGTTGAGTTTGAATTCAAGTTTAAGAGTATTTCATAGTTTATCCTTGTCCATGTACATGTTCAATCATATGGTTTGGCACTTGTAATTAAGATTTATTCGCTTTGGATTTAATTACATTAGATAGATTTAAGCTAGAAATTTAGGATTTTTATTTCTAACATCATATTTTGCATATCATGTGGACTAACCCCTTGTTTTGTAGCGCTCTTAAGGTACGATTTTCTCAATCCCTCTTTAGTTCATTAAATTCCTTGATTTTTTACTTGATTTTTCGACTTAATGCGCGACACCTTAGAATTAGGTTTTGCCTTATGTGTATATGTGATTAGAGACTCTTTTAGGATTTTCTTTTGTTCGCATGCATTACACGTTTACTATCGCTGCTGGATCCCGGGTAAGTTCACTTGTTCTCTATTGCATATCATATCGCTTGTTACTTGAATTATGTGGCTTTTGAATGATATTTTGCCATTTGCAATTTTACACCCTTTGGACATGCTTTTTGTAATGTATATGTATATATGTATTAGTTGAGGGCATACTTAGATTAATAAATTTGATTAAAAGGATGTTGAGTAGAGGCCTATCGCAAGATAGGATGAGAGAGGGTGTTTTAGTCCGACGGGCTCCTTCCTCTCTCATTCCATAATCCCCGGACCTAGTTAATCTTTGGTTTCGCAAAAGATCAGTTTGCTTTTAAAATGGTTTCTTAATTTCCCTTTAAAAATTAAGTGGCGACTCATTTGTTTTTGAAATTGAAATTTAGAAAAGATTTTAAAGAAAGCTGTGGGTAAGTCAACCTGCGATATCCACAATCTGGCGACTCTGCTGGGGATCGAACCCAGAATCTCTGGTTTCGCAGACCAGAATTCTGATTTTGGGTTCACTTGAGGATTAGACTTGAAAACATCCTTTTAATCGAATTAATTAATCTTTGTGTGCCTGTTGCATTTCACTTGCATGTCCAGCCAGTCGATTGCACGGAACTATGACCTTGGAGGCTCGGGGCAACCCGGTCGGTCAAGTCATCATGGGACCGTGTGATCACCCTTGATCTCGTACCATGATTTGGTATATTAAGCATCCTATCGGATGTGTGTCAAGGGTCCCTTATTTGACCAAATCCCAGCTCTTGCATAGTAGTTTCCATAGAACCTTTCAATCTTAGGAAATCAACTCTTGATTAGGACTATGTACTAGGGAGTTTTGTATGCCCAAAGGGGATTATTTGAGATGATGACAATGCTTGCTTGATAAAAGATGTACAACTCCTAATCACCTTTTAGCAATTCCTGCTCATGTCCCGCGACATTTGGGAACATGCTGAATCTTGGTTATAAGATTATACTTCTTATATCATGTTAGCTAAGCATCATTGACCTTGTATGCATCCAAATTCATGAAAAGTACGGTGATAATCCGATCATGTGATCCTTCTACCCAAAGAATTTTAAAATCTTTGAAAGCAAATGGATTTTTTGTAATTGCTCTTCCAAAAAAATCTTTCACTTTTGATTAAAAGCCCCAAACTAATCTTTGAGAATTATTTTTGGAAGAAATGCTCTTCAAATGAATTTCAAAGCAAAATTCCAATCCAATCATAGTTATTGAGAAACATTTTCATTCATTTTTTTTTTAAAATCCTTGAGAATTGTTTTTGAAAAAAATCTCATCATTTAAAGAAATGCTTTTCAAATGAATTTCGAAAATATTTCGCCCGACCTTTGAAGGGGTAGTAAGGATCACAATGATAGGTGAAGTTGGCGCATTTGACATGAATGAGGATTCTATGTGATTATGTGCTTTATGTGTTAGGACTAGAATTTTCCTTTCTTTTGCATAAAGAGTAGGCACACACACACACATGCATTTGCATCCGCATGACTTACAAAATAAAGGTTTTGCTAAAATAAAGAAAAAAGGGGTTTTTTTCTAAAAAGAAATTTCCAAAATTTATTGTAGGAGCAAAAATAGCAAACCAAGGGTGGTTTAGAGGACCTACGGCAAGGTTAGTGAGAAGAGGACACGTCGAGATGGCTGAAGAGAGAAACAATGAAGAGATGACCGGACTGAGGGTACTAGTTGAACAACAGGCAGAACAGATGCGAAGACAGGCTGAAAACATGAATCGAATGATGGGAATGATAGAGGAGCTGAACCGCCGACCGCCACATGTGGTTCCGCCTATCATGGACCCGCCTATGGGAGGAGGAGATGGGGATTGGTTCGACGACCAAGAGGCACACTGGAATGATGCGCTGAGAGCCAACAGGGACAGGGAAAAAGATGAGAAGGAGAAGCTGCTGACCGAGAAGATAGAAAAATTGGAGAGGGTAATGCGCAAGGCTCAAGGGGTGGATACCTACCTAATGGAACTGGAAGGGTTGTATGACGGAGTCCACGAGACACTGCCGGCCGGTTTCAAAATGCCCGTCTTTGACAAATTTGATGGCACAGGCAACCCCCGCAGTCACGTCCGAATGTGTATCGGGGCTTTCCAACCAAGCGGATTGAGCACTATCATGATGGCAGTCCTATTCCAACAGACTTTGACCGGAGCCGCCCTGTCTTGGTATCTCACTCTTGAACCAAGCAAAACCAGGGTATGGGAAGAAGTGATTAAAGCATTCGTGGCGCAGTACGAATACAACCAAGACTTGGATGTTACTGTCCGAGATTTGGAAACAACCAGGCAGGGGAACAAAGAATCATTCGCTGAGTACTTAAGCCGTTGGAGAGGGAAAGCTGCGAAAATGGTACAAAGACCGTCCGAGAAGGACCAAATCCGAATGTTGATGAAAAATCTACAGCCAGTTTATCAGGAAAAAATGAGATTCCAGTCAATCAATACCTTTGCTGAGGTATTCGACGTAGGGACGAGAATCGAAGATGCAATCCAAGAAGGAACAATCAAAAAGGAAGAACCACAGAACCGATATCGAAGGCCTAGTTATGGGTCGAATGGAGGGCATTCGGGGGGTCACTCTGGCCCCACCGATGTCAATGCGCTTAGCGAGCCGGAGAAGAAATTCGATATCACCAGAAGTCATCCAAGGGGAGGGGAAGACAAGCCAATGAGGAAGTTTTCAGATTTGGGAGTATCATTATCAACCGCCCTCGACAGGCTGTTAGCAAAAGGGCATCTCCGCCAGCTGGAACCTCGACCCCCGCCGAGTCCACTCCCGCCGTACTTCAAAGGAGATCTCTACTGTAAATATCACCAACAAAAGGGCCACTCGACCGATCGGTGCATGAGGTTAAGGCATGACATACAGGACCTCATTGACAACAAAGTGATATCCGAGCCACCTGTCAAGGCTCCCAATGTTACCAAGAATCCACTGCCAAACCATCGTGCCGTACCGCCGCCGCGGGGTCTTTACTTCTTGGGAGTAGAAGAAGTGACATTCGATCCGTCCAAGCTAATCACCAAGGTCGGGGAACCAAGGAAGTCCTATCAGTTACCAGAAAATCCGGAAATCTGTACGACTGGAAGCCAGCCGGGGATATGGGAGAATGAAGCAACGGAGCAGTCAGATTGGTGGGTCCAAGAAAGCAATGATCGGAACATAGGCCTGGTAGGGGAAGATGATCTATGGTACCAAAGCGACGAAGAGGTAGAAGAGGGCCCAAAGACCGTTTCCGAAACCGACGATATTTGGGCAAAAGAAGAAATTGACCACTTGACTCGGTCTGGTAGGCACTTCAAGCCACATGAATTAGAGGAAGATCACCCGGGGAGGGAGCTGGAGAAAGGAAAAGGAAAGATGAACGAGGAAGAAGAAGAGGATAGAGTCCTCAAGCAGATGAAGAAGACCCAGGCTAACATTACTGTTTGGGGATTGCTGATTGCCTCCAAACGTCATAGGCAGGCGGTCCTAGACGCCCTCAATCAGTCTGACGTGTCTATCGACACCACCCCGGAAGACCTTGTAGGGTTGATCAATAAAGTTCCAACTTTGGCTATTGCTTTCTCATCAAATGACTTACCACCGGGAGGGCCCATGTTCAATAAGCCTTTGTACATCACTGTTGAATGTTTGGGGAACACCGTACCCGCTTGTCTCGTTGACAACGGGTCTGCTCTTAATGTGTGTCCTTTCCGCACAGCCAAACGAATGGGTTTGGATGAATCTTCTTTTGTGCCGTCTCAACAAAAGGTCCGGGCATATGATAACACCCAAAGGACAGTCATGGGCATCATCTTTCTTAACCTTGCTTTCGGATCAATGGACAAGGAAGCTGAGTTCCAAATCATCGATATCCCCGCTTCTTTTAATCTGCTGCTAGGAAGACCTTGGTTGGATAGTCTGGGCGCTATCCCATTGACAATTCATCAAAAAGTTAAATATGTCTGGGAAAACAAAGTCTGTGATGTCCTCGGAGACAGTTGGGTTCGATCATCTGAAGCATCGTCAAGTGCACCGGTCCTAGAGCTACAGCTACAAGAAGAAGAAGCAAAAATGGGAGGATTCGAGTTCATCGGCGCGATAGAAGAAGGAAAGTCGGGAGAGTCCCTACCGCCCCATTTTGATCAATATGCTAGTCCAGTCGTCGCCGGAATCATGAAGAAGATGGGTTTCTTTCCAGGATTGGGGTTGGGAAAGAACCTTCAAGGCCTGCCGGAGGCCCCAAGAATCCCTACTCAAACTCATACTCACGGTCTCGGGTATCAACCAACAAAGAAGGAGCTGAGAACCAAGAAGAGGGCCGTCAACGCACCGATGGATCCTTACTTGAAGACCCTCAACGGGTATTTTGTGAAGGAAGGAGAAGATTTCCCCTTCTGTGGTTTCCCAGAACCATGGATGGATCAAAAAGACAAATGCATGAAGCCGGGGTTCGAGATCTTCTTCTCCCATGAATTTTCTGAGTACAAAGACCCATTTTTGCAAGTACCTGAAAAATCTGTTGCTGCCAAAGACTGGGTTGGTATGCTGGACGGTTCTGCCATGAAAGATCTGTTAGGCGAAGGAAGCGTGGAAGTCACGAAGGAGGATCCTGGGAAGACCAAAGGTGAATACGTCGAGGGCATAGTGGAGGAAGCCGCCGAAAGTGAAGAAGGTGAGGAAGGAAAGGCTGAGGAAGAAGAGATGGAGAAAATGACCAAGACAGGAGGTCCGGAAGAATACTTTATTACTGGCCTGGGAGGAGAGCACAAGAAGGAGTGGGTTCTTGAGTCTAGTGATAGGTTCCCCCCACACCCAGAGTCTGTAATGGCCCAAATGAGGCGTCTTTCAATTTCCATGTCTGTTGTAATCACTCCAAAGAAAATCAATGAAAGTATGACTGATTCTGCCTACTCGAACACGCTTAATGAATGTGATGATCATGAAATACCTATTGAACTGCAAAAACTAATTGAAAAAGGAAAAGAATCTGCATGTAAAATCATTGAGGACACCCTAACAATTAATCTTGGAAATGAGAATAATCCTCAAAATGTCTTCATCGGCTCTACACTTAGCAATAAAGAAAGTACAGAACTAATCAGTCTATTAAATGAATTTAAAGATGTTTTTGCATGGTCTTACAATGATATGCCAGGTATCGATCCAAAAATAGTCCAACACCACATCCCCCTCTTTCCTAATTCCAAACCCGTAAAGCAAAAGTTGAGGCGAATGAGGCCAGAATGGGCACTCAAAGTAAAAGAGGAAGTTGAAAAGCAATTAAAAGCCGGATTCTTGATGGTCACCGAGTACCCCGAGTGGATTGCCAATATTGTACCTGTCCCAAAAAAGGATGGTCGTGTTAGGGTTTGCGTTGATTTTCGAGATTTAAACAAGGCAAGCCCTAAAGACGATTTCCCGTTACCTCACATCGATGTACTAGTTGATAACACTGCGGGGCACGAGCTCCTATCTTTCATGGATGGGTTCTCCGGGTATAACCAAATCCTCATGGCGCCCGAGGATAGGGAGAAAACCACTTTTATCACTCCATGGGGGACATATTGCTATAGGGTCATGCCATTCGGACTTAAGAACGCGGGCGCAACCTATCAAAGGGCTGCCACCACATTACTGCACGATATGATCCACAAAGAGGTAGAGGTGTATGTGGATGATATGATTGTGAAATCCAAAAAGAGGAGAGGGCACCTTGAGGCTTTGAGAAAATTCTTTGAGAGATTGAGGGAGTTCAAAATGAGGCTAAACCCGCAAAAGTGCACATTCGGAGTCACCACCGGGAAGTTATTAGGTTTCCTTATTACTCAGAGGGGAATAGAGGTGGACCCCACCAAGATAAAAGCCATAACCGAAATGCAGCCACCGAAAAATGAGAAAGAACTAAGGGGATTTTTGGGGAGGATACAATTCATCAGCCGTTTCATTTCCAAACTCACCTTGACTTGCGACCCGCTTTTCAAACTACTCAGAAAGGGAGAGAGATTCAAATGGGACACTCCGTGTCAACAAGCCTTCGATAAAATCAAAACCTACCTCCAGAACCCACCTGTTTTGTCACCGCCTTCACCTGGGAGACCCCTGTTACTTTATCTCTCTGTATCCGAGGATTCGATGGGATGTATGTTGGCCCAAGAAGGAGAAGAGGGGCACGTAGAGAAAGCCATTTACTACTTGAGTAAAAGAATGGTCGGATATGAGTTGAAGTACTCACCCTTGGAGAAGGCTTGTTGGGCCTTGGTTTGGTGTACCCGTCGTCTCCGCCACTACATGCTAGCCTTCCCCGTGACCCTGATATCCCGAATGGACCCATTAAAATACCTGTTCGAAAAACCCGTCTTGACCAGTAGGATTTCCCGTTGGACTATGATGCTGGCTGAGTTCGACATCAAGTATGTCACCGCCAAGTCTGTAAAAGGAAGGGCTGTCGCCGAGTTCTTAGCTGACCTCGCTGTGGAATCTGAGGACAAGGGAGACTTCAAGTTCCCAGATGAAGGAATAATGGAGGTCAAGGAGGAGTTGTGGAAAATGTACTTTGATGGAGCAGCCAACCAGTTAGGTTATGGAGTTGGAGTCATCCTCATAGCACCCGATGGGGTCCCTACCCCATTAGCCGTCAAACTCGAGTATAACTCAACCAACAACACCGCGGAGTACGAAGCATGCATAATTGGAATGGAGGCAGCCTTAGCTTTGAAAGTTGGAAAGATTGATGTGTTCGGAGATTCCAACTTGATCATATCCCAGGTCCGGGGAGATTGGAGGGTAAAACATGAGAAATTGAGGCCTTATCATGACTATCTGGAAAGCCTGAAGGCACAATTTCAAAAGATTTCTTTCTACTATCTCCCCCGCGAAGAAAATCAACTATCCGACTCTTTGGCTACCTTAGCCTCAATGATCCAAATTCCTTCCAAAATTGCCATGATCCCGCTATCTATAGAAGTAAGGAATCGACCGTCATTTGAAATGATCGCGGCCATAGAAGGAGACGACGAAGTGCCGTGGTATGAAGATGTTTGGAAATTCATCAGAAAAGGGGAATACCCCGAGGGGGCCTCAGACAAGGACAAGAAGGCAATCCGACGATTCGCTGCTCAATTTGTGATCTACGCGGACAAACTATGGAAGAGGTCCTACACCGGGTATAATTTAGAGTGTTTATACGGAAGGGAAGCTAAGAGAATGATGGAGGAGATACATGAGGGAGTATGTGGGCCCCACATGAGCGGGCACATGCTGGCAAAGAAGATCATCCGGCAAGGGTACTATTGGACAACCTTGGACAAAGACTGTTGTGAATATGTCAGAAGGTGTCACAAGTGTCAGATTCATGCAAATCTGATGCATACCCCGCCATCACAACTCTATAGCATGACCACCCCGTGGCCATTTTCTGTGTGGGGAATCGATATCATTGGTGAGATAGTCCCGAAAGCTTCCAATGGACACCGATACATCGTCGTGGCAATCGATTATTTTACCAAATGGGTAGAAGCAGCCTCGTATGCGACCTTGAAAGCCAAAGATGTGGTGAGTTTTATTGAGAAGAACATAATTTGCAGATATGGAGTCCCGAACGAGTTTATCTCCGATCATGGTAGCCATTTCCAGGGGGAAGTTATCCCGCTCTTAGAGAAATATAAAATCACTCGCCATCAATCATCCCCGTATAGGCCCCAGACGAATGGAGCAGTAGAGGCAGCGAATAAGAATGTTAAAACAATCTTGGGGAAGACGACAGATACATACAAAGATTGGCATGAGAAGCTGCCATTCGCTTTATGGGGATACCGGACCTCAGTGAGAACTTCAACGGGCGCTACGCCATACTCATTAGTGTACGGGATGGAAGCAGTCCTTCCGGTCGAGGTGGAAATACCCTCTCTCAGGGTTTTGACGGAGTGCGAAGTCACCGAATCAGAATGGATACGGGGAAGATATGAAGAATTGATGTTGCTTGATGAGAAGAGGCTGACCGCGATAAACCATACTCGGGGGTACCAGAAGAGGATAGCTCGTGCTTTCAACAAAAAGGTTCGCCCAAGGAAGCTTGCTGAGGGTGACCTGGTCCTCAAAGAACTAAAAGTGCCCGTTTATGACCCCAGAGGAAAATTCAAACCCAACTGGGTCGGGCCGTACATCATTAAGACCCTCCTTTCGGGAGGAGCGGCTTATCTCATGGACCTGGACGGGGTTGAATTTAAACAGCCGATTAACCTCGATCGCCTCAAGAAATACTTTGCTTGAAACCATTTTCTTTCAAAACCTCCTACCTTGATGAACTACGCTTGACCTGATTCCTGCTAGGGGATACGTAGGCAACCTACTTGGTTCGGTCATTTAAATAAAACCGCCTGGGCGGCGTATTCTTTCAAATCTCAAGCTGAACTACTGCAGGCCTGACGCCCACTCGGGGATAAGTAGGCGGGCTCTCAAAAAGCCTTCGGCCCAAGGAAACCTAAAAGCAAAAAATATGTGTGTGCTAAACTAGGGGCAAACTGGCGTTTGCCCGGAATCACTTTGAAGCCCCAAAACCAGGGGCAAACTTCGTTTGCTAGCCGAAGAACCCAGATACAAAACCATCTCTCAGATCACCTGGCTGTCAAAATAAGTACTATAAAGGAACAAATGAAAATTCATGGAATGGAATGAGTAGAAAACAAAACAGCAGAGTAAAAAGCCAAGTAAAGACATTGAAAGGAGAATACTTCATAAAAGATTAATTGAAGGGGTGAGCACTTCTGATTTTATCATGACAACACTTCTTGAAAAGAAAAAATAATAATAAAAATCACATTCAGAAGCGTGAAAAGAGTAGGCAGGGTCTGTCAGAAAGTTTTGCAAAATGGCAAGCTTTTCCCTGTTTTCGTCTACTTTATTATGCATATGTCTGTCAAGCTCGCCTTGCAACCAAGGCCTGGATCTCTAGAAGATACCGGGTAGTAGGCACGGTCGGAGCAGGAACCATCGAGAACGGAGCAGCAATCCTGCTATGCCAAACCTCAAGAAAAGCCTTCACAATAGAAGGACGCAGAGTAGAACCCCTGGTGAAATCAACAGTCACAGGTTCAGTAGTATCCTGCAGAAGCCCAAA
The DNA here is from genome assembly GCA_033977485.1 of Hydrangea macrophylla. Classification (NCBI taxonomy): domain Eukaryota; kingdom Viridiplantae; phylum Streptophyta; class Magnoliopsida; order Cornales; family Hydrangeaceae; genus Hydrangea; species Hydrangea macrophylla. The sequence goes on from CM066990.1 coordinate 42,691,266, forward strand.
CTGGCGAACCACCCGATCGGGAATGTAGAAGGTAGTGGCACTCAAGCCCGGCAGCCAGATGTCAGGTCGCCCAGGAAGACGTACAGCAACAGAACGAGGAGTCCACTGAGGGCAAATCCAACAAATGTCACTGGAAGAAAGGCCTTGGAGCCAAACAAGCCACGCGTCGGCAGAATGAAATAAGCAATGGACCTCCATACGGTCATAAGAGAGTGGCCCGCGAAGATGCAAAGGGTGAATGAAGAGGTCGAGGCGTTCCATGAGCCAAACCTGCAAGACGAAGGGTGCCCCGGTAGATAACATGGCCCCGGTAACATAGGCACGGCTCAATCCGATCAAAGTCTCGCCAAAAACCAGCATAACAGCACTTTTCATCTCCCTCAAACCACAGGCAATGGGTATGAGAATATCAGAAGATGACTGGAATAGGAAATAAGAGAGCATGGCAATCGACAAGGCACTACGTCGGATGATCTGGTACCCACCATCATGAGGGTCCCCTATAGGAGCATAAACGGAAGAAAGGCGTTCGAAGTCGATTTGCCCATCATGAACAAAAGAACTTGCCGCATTTCGAGATATGTGGAGAAGAGTGGCTAAGTCGCGGACATACCCAGCCTGAATCTGAGGGACCACCAATTCAGCAGAGGGATCAGTGTGCAAAATGGCGCTGAATTCCTCAAACAGAGGACAAATCTCCTGAAAACCAAAACGGAAGACGTTGAGAGCGGGGTCCCAACACCGAATAGCAGCTCGAAGTAAGCCCTCGTTCAAATTCATGCTTCGAAAAGAAAAGAGATCGTTCAACCGGAAACACTCAAAGTTGAGCTTGTCAATACCCGAGAGAGTATCCATCCATGGGAAGAGGATTTGAGAGTTAATGGGGGCCATTTGAAAGGAGGGTGAAAGAGAGAGAGATGTTTTGCGGAGTGCTAGAAGAGGAGGGGTATAAGTAGGGAAAAAGAGCTGACCACTAGATCGCGGCACTCGATAAAGTGCAGCGGCACTCCATGAAGTGCCGCGCGGCAGTTCGTGAGTGCCGCACGGCATTCACTGACTGCCGTTGCGGCATTCGTTGAGTGCCGCAGAGGCTTAACCGAGTGCCGTTCTGAGTTTCTTATTGGCCAGAATCTGTTTGTAACACAATCAGCCCACCTGCAAACGAAAAACTAAATACAGAGGCAATAAAAAACGTGCGCATCATGCAGCATGTGCAAATACATTCATTCATTCATTCATTTTGCATGCATCAAATAAATAAAAGAAAACAGCAGCATTCAAATGCTAAAATAAAGTCGGGACCAAGCCATGGTCCCACATACGGTGAATGAACAGAAAGCATGATGAAATATTTAAAGCATCTATCCTACGAAATAAAGGAAAGCATCCATCAAAATAAAGCATGTATATATGTACAGTCATCCACCAAAATAAATGTAAATCCTCCCAAAACTCTCAAAAATAAAAATAACAAAAGGCAGAGTCAACCGCGGCCTCGACCCCGGCCGCGAGTCTGGCGAGTCGTGCGTCTGAGAGGCTCCTCCTCTGACTCAGTCCCGCTGCCTCCACCGCTCCCTCCGCGACCACCGCTACTGCCACCTCTGCCTCTACTGGTGCCCTCGCCGCCACCTCCGCCACGTCCGACACCGCTACCTCCAGGGGCATCGCTGAGAGGGATGCCGAACTGCTGGAGTCGCTGCTGGAGCTGCCCCACCTGCTGGGACAGGATCCTAATCTCCTCCGCCTGAAATAAAGAAGGAAATAAGTCCAGACATCATTGAAATGACGGATAAATATTGAGAATAGAAGGAATAAAAGGTCATACCTGGGCCCTCAGCTGGGTCGCAGTAGTCGCCCGAGCCCCCTCAGCCTGTAAACAAGAAACAGGAATAAAAGATCAGCAAGAAAGAGATGCAATCCTAGTCAAAAGTAGAAGTGGGGATGAATTGCTTACCATCCACTCGCGCCCCAAAACCCACTGCCGCACGCTATGGGCGTATGTCAGGCCCTCCTCCGCGTAAGCACGCGGGACAAGATCATAGTGAATAGGAATGGTGGGGGCGCCCTGTGAGAGTCGGGGGACCGTCGTCACGTGAGGCTCGCCAAATGAGACAGTCGACATAGTCCAGTCCCACTCGGGCAAGGCAGGAGCTCGAACCGCAGCAGGAACAGGCTGCAAACAAAAGAAATAAAGCATGGGTAAAGAATAAAAGAAAATTCACAGAAATAGTAAAGGGATCGTTTACTCACCCGAGTCACCTCCATCAAAGGGAAGTTCGGCATCAGCTTGGCGGCACGGAAAGCCGCGTATCCTGACGGGTCGTCCAGAAAGCCATGGATACCGAAGCCGGCTCGAGCAGCCGTGAGATCGTCGTCCTGAAGTGTGTCTGTGGCCCTCATAGAGTCGGGAGGAGGGAACGGCACAAAGAACCCAGGGGCCGCTATCGACTGCCTGGTCACTCTCTCTCCCAAGTACCACGCCATACCCTCGGACCCACCATCAAGGAGTCGTCTCGTCGGGTCATACCCGGCCGACTCTCGAATCCCCGCACTAGTCTCGGGCAACACCCTGAGCCATGGCTGCCAGTGCACATGCCCCTCCCTCAGGTTCGTCAGGAAATTCCTGAACGAAACAAAATCATGGGCCCGGTCTTCCTCCCGACCCTATCCTTCGCCCGTTTCAGCCCCTGGGGCATGATAAGGGCGTCGGCGTCGCGTGTCTGCGGAGACATCATGCGAAGATACTCGTGGGACCAAATCTGTGATACAAAGAGAGAAGAAAGAAGATTAGTCTCACACTTAAGAGAGGAAGAAAGAAAGCAACATGATAATATAAGAAAAATATACCTCCCATGCTCTCCAATACCCGCCGGTACCGGCCGACCTGTCCCGGGAAATGGCGCTCATATGCCTATACAGGATGGCCAACCCTGTACCGACCCAGTCGTACCTAGCAACCTGGTCCAGACGCTCCAACGACGCTACCAAGGAAGCGGAAATCCGGTCCCCCCTGGTGCTCAACAAGGAGCACCCCAGCACATACATCAAGAAACCACGGGCCATCTGCTCGTCTGTGAAGCCGGGTTTCCCCCGGAAAGTATCCATGAACCATCGAGCAGTGACCAAGGCCTCCTCCGGGACCACCCCCAGCAAGGGCTCCATCCGATCCCACTCCTGATCCGAAAAGTGCCGCAGGGGCTCCCCTCCGAACGGGATCCCCGTAATCATGCTAAAGTCTAGGGGAGTCATCGTCATCTCCCCAAAGTCAAAGTGGAAAGTACTCGTGGTATCCCACCACCGCTCGGCCAGTGCAAGCATCTGCATTATTTCTCCAATCAAAACCGGGGTGATTCCATCTATTGTTACTTTGAAAGTTATTGTTGGAATTCCCCGCCCCTCGAAAACCTTGCATGGCATTCATCTCTACAGGGGCTTGCTCTTGAAAATATGGCACATTAGGACAATATTGAGTTGTATGTCCCAACATGTTGCATGTGCCACATGGTTCTTCAGGCATGACTTGCCTAGAACTCTCTCCTTTCATGCTTAACTCTTCTACCTTCTTTGCTAGCTCTGCATACTTAGTCATGAGGCGATCTTCATTGGTTAACTGATATAGGCTTTTCTCTTCTACACAGGATATCTGTGAGCGTTAGATATTGTCAGAATTTGACCATTCATGAGCGTATTCAGCTAACCATTCGAAATGGGCTTCGGCCTCTTCAGTGTTTTTTTGCAGAAATGGTCCAGAGCTCATTGTTTCCACCAACTTCTTTGTTTCACCATTCAATCCCTGATAAAAGAAGCTGATAGTTTGCCATTTCTCAAACCCATGGTGTGGGCATGAGAGAAGCAAATCTTTGAAACGCTCCCACGCTTGTGTGAAGGTTTCATTGCTCTTTTGTTTATAGGAATTAATTTGACGCTGCAGGTCTGTGGTCATGCGAGTAGGATAGAATTTCTTCAGAAACGCGGTGCTCATCGCATGCCAGGTGAAAATTGAATTAGGCTTTAGGGAGTGAAGCCACGCCTTCGCTTTATCTTTCAAAGTGAAGGAGAATAGCATTAAATGCGTCACTTCCCTAGGACAATTTTGCGAGAATGTTTTGCAAACATCCTCGAAATCGGTGACATGTAAATACGCCTTCTCACTTTCCATCCCATGAAAAGTGGGAAGCAATTGAATCATCCCATTGCGAAACTGAAATTCGCCATTATGCGGTGGGATTTGAATGCAAGAGGGCGTAGGTGCATGTTCTGGTTGCATAAGATCGCAAAGAGGACGGAGTGCCTCATCAATTGGCACCACAACATTGTCACCATTTTCACTCTGATGATCATCCATTGATGCAGTTGGAGTGACTATCGGGTTGATGGAACTATCAGAGTCAGAGCGGTAGAATGGGTTTCCAAAAATTCCTTCAATAGAATTCTCGGACATGAACCAGGAGAGTCCCTAGGGTGAGAATTTACCCAAAAGAACTAAAAAGAATAGAAAATAAAAACAGAAAGAGATGAAGAGAGACTGAGGTAATCTAAAGAATTGATCGTCGCCTTCCCCGGCAGCGGCGCCAAAAACTTGACACGAGAAAAATCTTGTGCGCTCTTGTGCAATACCCAAGTGTAGATAGACGTGCAAGTAATATCTGGTAAGACCAGGTCGATCCCACAGGGAAGGTGTTGACCTATTGAATTAGACTATCCTCTAAAAGAAAGCAAAATAAAATGAATAAGTTTGAACGATGGTGCAGAACACAAAGTTCCACAAACTAGGATTACTAATGAAAATAATTAAAATTAACTAAACAATCTAACTAGCTAATTGAACAGTACTTGAAATTAGGGTGTTTAACTTTAAAAGAAAATGTTGGGATTACACGAATCCGCAGTAACCTAGCCATCTACCATGCATTTACCTTGAAGCACAATGGAGTACATTACCTACAGTTATCCGTATTCCTCTAAAAATAAAGAATCCATGGCCCTTTCATGACCGGGACCATATCATCACAGTTAAATTAAAATACGCAAAAGCGGTTTAATTCAATAGTTAAGACTTGCATCCTCAATGGTATTAGCATTGAAGATGGTTTGCAAAATGTATTGAAAGAAAATGCCTTAGGGCCTTAGTTTTAAAACTGTTTTGACAAACTGAGCATTTATTTGGGACAGAATGATAACACATCTTAAGACAAAAGGTCCTGGAATACTGCAGGGAACATCCTCAAGAATCAGGGAGTTCGATCGATCGACGCGCCTTCGATCGATCGAAGACCTTCATCCCTCAATCGATCGAACTGACTTCGATCGCTTGACTGTCTCTGGTTCGATCGATCGAACTAACTTCGATCGATCGAACACAGCGATTATCCTGCTGCATGGCAGAGGCTGGAGATCACTGTTTCATCGTGTTCTCCCAACCTGGGACTACTCAGACATCGTCTGGAGTGTCACAGAATTATTTTTAACGTAAGAAAACATTAATACCCTGTTTGATTGTGAGTTTTTCATAAGAAATCTAAAAACTATGGTTTTATCAATATTTAGCATGCAACACTACGAAACGAGCGATTAAACTACACCTACCAAGTGCAAGATATGACTAAACAATAAATATATAACCTGGAATGAAGAATAATAGTATTAACTCAGAGAAATCCAGTCCAAAATGTGAAGATTCAATGTAAACCTACAAAACACAAGCATAACTCTCTATCTCTCTCTCTAAACTGAAAAAAAATGTAAAGTGGGCGTCCCCCTGGACGTGTACAATACTCCTATATATAAGAAAACCTAAGAAACTAGGGTTAAAACCCGCATTCTGCTGCGCACGCAAATGTTACTGAAAATACCCCGTTCGATCGATCGAACTGCTTTCGATCGATCGAACCCTTGATCTTCAAGCGCTTCAACACTCTTCAAGCGATCGAACACTTGATCGATCGAACCTTCTTAGAGCGATCGAACTCCACATTTCAGCTTTGACTTCTTTTGTTTGCATTCCAGCATTCCCTTTATTCTGATGTTCATCTGTTTAGTCCGCACAGCAGTGATCTACATAAACAACAGCTAAAACAATACAACTTATCATAGATTAATCATAACGTATAAAAATTAGCCTTGTAATGCAAATTGCGGATAATACGGGAAGTTGTGATAAAAACTAATACAATTCTTCCTTTTAGCGCGGTTGTATTTTACAAATACCCCCGCTTTGCAGCACACAAGCACAATGCATATATAGGGAGAGATGGGGTGCAAGTGGCTGGTTTTGCGAAAAACCTGAGAATTCAAATGATTACAAGTTCGATCGCTCGAGAGCAGATCGGTCAAGTTTGATCAATTGAAAAGGGCTTTAATCAATTGAAGTAGGGAACATAATATAAACTTAGGTCGGTAGGGTTTTGATCGATTGAAGACGGTTCGATCACTTGAACTTTGAAATGCTCGATCGCTTGAACGAACTTCGATCGATCGAAGGTAGAATTTTAAGTGTAACAAAGGAAGTATATAGAATCTCTTTGCATTAAATAATAATTGAAAATACAGTGTATTACAATGACCCTAGAGGAAAATTCATACCCAATTGGGTTGGACCATACATTATCAAGACTTTCCTCTCCGGAGGAGCTACCTATCTTATGGACCTTGATGGTGTTGAATTCAAACACACAATCAACCTCGATTGCCTCAAAAAAAAATTTGATTGATCCCTTTCCTTTCAAAACCTCCAACGTCGATGAACTAAGCTTGACCCGATTCCCATTAGGGGATACGTAGGCAACCTGCTCGATTCGATCATTAATAATTGCCTAAATGGCATCTTCGTTCAAGTCTTAGCCGAACTACTTTGGACCTGATACCTATTCGGGGATAAGTAGGCGGGTCCTCTTGGCCTTTGGTCCATGAAAGCCCAAACTCTTGACAATTTTTTGTGTTTTGAGTTCGTCCATGTTGAACTAGGGGCAAACTTGCGTTTACCCAGAACCACATCAAAACCCCATTACCAGGGGCAAACTTCGTTTGCTACGTGAAGATCCAGATATATACCCTAACCCATCTCTAGATCTCCTGGCTATCAAAATGAGCATTGTGTTAAAAAAAAAAGAAAATTATAATTCATGGTATAGGATGATTAAAACTCCAACCGAGATCCAAAGCAAAGTAATAAAGGTCAAGAAGAAACATAGAAAGGAGGATTTTCATAGCTTTAATTAAGTGAAAGAGTGAACCCTTTGATTAAACATATCAAAACATATTTCTCATACAAAGTCATTCTTTAGAAAGAAAAGTAAATCACATTCATAAGCGCGACATTAGTAAACAGGATTTGTCAGATATTTTTCGAAGAAAGACTTTTTCCTGTAATTATTTTGCTACATCTATGTCTATCTATGAAGTTTGTCTTTCAACTAGGGTCTGGATCTCCATAAGATACTTAGTAGTAGGCACAACTGAAATAGGAATTCTCCGAAAAGGGGCAGCCACCCTATCATGACAAGCCTCGGCAAAAGCCCTCGCAGTGGAAGAGCACAGAGTAGAACTTCTCGTGAAATCTATGGTGACGTCCTCTGAAACATCCTGTAGAAGTCTGTACTAGCGGACTACTCGACCAGGAATGTAAAAGGTAGTAGTGTGTAAGCCGGGTAGCCAAACACCAGATGGTCCTAGTAGTCGCACTGTGACAGAACAATCTACCCATTGGGGGTAGATCCAATGAATATCCTCATAAAAAGGCTCTATAGCCAGGCAAGCCAAATGTCGACAGAATGGAACAGGCGATGAATCTCTAGTCAGTCATAAGGAAGCAACCTACGAGGATTAGAAGGATGATTGAAGAGGCCCAAATGCTCCATAAGGCATATCTGAAGAACAAAAGAAGCCTCGAAAGATAACATGACTCCAGAATCGTGGGCATGATCCAATCCAGCCAGAGTCTTGCTAAAGACAAGCATGATGGCGCTTTTCATCTCCCGAAGACCATAGGCAATAGGTATAAGGATATCAGACGATGACTGGAAAAGTAAATATCAGAGCATGACGATGGATAAAGCACTGCGATGTATGATCTGATATCTACCATCATCAGGGTCTCCCACTGGGGCATATACTGAAGAAAGATGCTCAAAATTGATATGTCAGTCCCGAATGAAGGAACTAGCAACGTTATAGGAGATAAAGAAGGGTAGCTAGATCATGAATGTATCCCGCCTGCACGGGCAAAACCATCAAATCTGCAAAAGGGTCAGTGTGGAGGACATCACTAAATTCTTCAAACAAAGGGTAGATCTCTTCATGCCCACACTAAAACACATGAAGTATGGGATCCCAACATCGACTAGCAGCTCGAAGTAGATCCTCATCCAAAGTCATCTGTCGAAAGGAGAAGAGATCATTCAGTCGATAATACTCGAAGTTGAGCCTGTCAATGCCGGAGAGAGCATCCATCCACTGGAAAAGGATTTGGGAACTGATGGGAGCCATAGAGGATAGAAGCAGTGAAAGAAGCTTGAAAATTCAAAAGTGTATCAAATAAATGGAAAAAAGATCATTTGAAGGAAATAGGGAACCGAACGGCACTCGATGAAAGCCGGTGGCAGTCACTAATTGTCGGCCGACAGTCCGTGAATGCCCTGCAGCAGTCAGTGAGTGCCGGCCAATTCTGCTAAGTGCCGGCCAAGGCTCAGGCAGATTTTAGTGCTGTTCATAAGATAATAAACCCAAAACCTGCATCAAAAATTGAATAAACAATGCAGAAAAGTGCAAGAACAACATCTGTACATCATCATTTTCGTCCCTATTCATCAATAAGCATGAACAATAGAAGAGAAGCATTCACATATCTAAAAGATGCTAAAATAATATCTGATGTCATAAATATAGTTAAACATGAATATCGAAAGTTTAAAATTGGCTCAAAGGCCGCCATGCATTCTCATTATCCATTTGTATACCTAATCGAATCCAAATCCATGATAAGACAAAAATAAATGGAAATCCAGAGAGTTGTTTGTCCACGTAGGCACATCATAAAAGAGAGGTAAAACAATACAACTTATCAAGCTTATTTGTTTGTCCCCCTGGACGTGTACAATACTCCTATATATAAGAAAACCTAAGAAACTAGGGTTAAAACCCGCATTCTGCTGCGCACGCAAATGTTACTGAAAATACCCCGTTCGATCGATCGAACTGCTTTCGATCGATCGAACCCTTGATCTTCAAGCGCTTCAACACTCTTCAAGCGATCGAACACTTGATCGATCGAACCTTCTTAGAGCGATCGAACTCCACATTTCAGCTTTGACTTCTTTTGTTTGCATTCCAGCATTCCCTTTATTCTGATGTTCATCTGTTTAGTCCGCACAGCAGTGATCTGCATAAACAACAGCTAAAACAATACAACTTATCATAGATTAATCATAACGTATAAAAATTAGCCTTGTAATGCAAATTACGGATAATACGGGAAGTTGTGATAAAAACTAATACAATTCTTCCTTTTAGCGCGGTTGTATTTTACAAATACCCCCGCTTTGCACAACCCCCAACTAGCTTATTGCTAGTCCCTAGCGATAAAGCGAAAATAAAATTAAAACTCCTAAACTAATACTACCACGACTAAGAAACAAAGAAAAACTACAAACAACCTAAACTAAGATAGAGAGAAAAATCCTAACTCACTTTCGCAGGAATCGCGGTTGCATTTAGCGAATGCAACGAGCCGTTAAACCCCTAGGTTCCCCCTAGTGGACGAGTGTTGTCTCGTGAGGGTTTGCAGTGAATATACCCACAAAATTCCAATTTTAAGCTCAAAAAGATTTAGAATAACTTGTAGAATTTCCCCTTCCATTAACCTGTTAATTCAACTCTACAATAATATAATATCCTCTATCAACCCATGAAAGAGATCCACATGCTCCCCTATATCACTAATTAAAATATAACAAATGTATTACCATCATGCACCCGTGTGTGTGTGAAATTAACAACCATGCGTCCAACCCTTATTACGAGTTATCTAGACTATTGTACTTTGGAAACTTGCAGTTTTAGCTCAATTCTCACATTGGTCACACTCAAAAAGAACGTCTCTCAGAAACTTGCTTTACAATGATCGCACATCGTATGAAAGCTTTGATAAGGATGATATTCTAAGTGCTAATGCTTTCATACTTGACTCTATGAAAAACGGACATTTAAGAGTGTATAGTCTCATGAATGGAATACTACTTACTAAAGGAGCGAAATACCGTGGACAACTCAACTCACACTTTCATGTTCAAACCAATTGTTGAGAATCTTCAAGACTTTGAATTATGGCTTTTATTTAGTAGGTGGGGGTGTTGTAGAGAAGAGTGTGCTTTTTAGTATGTGATGGAATTTCTTCTCTTTTTATTCTTTATTCTTTTTTCCACCCAATCTCCCATTCATTTCATATACTTTTTTTTTTTTTTTTAAATGAAGAATATCCCACAACAACTTCCTTCCATTTCACATACTTTGATGACTCATTCTCAATAAATTTATCAAACGATTCAATGAGGTCAAGGTATAGATCAAGAATTTAGATTCTTGTGATTTCATTGGAAATATTTATTTGAGGTGGGATCAGGGGTGAAACGATGCAATGAATGAGGGTGAGCTATATTAGGTAAAGGAATGGGTAAACGATGGCTTGAATCATTTTCTCAACTTTCAATTTTTAGCATTTAAGTGTTCATCGAGTGTAATTGGTAAATCCTGAACGTTCTCCTCTAACAAGCAGTCAAAAATTTTTTAACGAAGACTGAGACTTAACAACGAATTCACAAGTATACGCAAGAAAAACCATTCGACAATGTATGAGAATCCCCTCAGAAACGACGATTGGCTCAATAGCTCACAAAGGGTTATTAGCTTCCACTACTTGTTCTTTTCGTACAATATTCATTTTAACTCAATTTTCAGGTTTTCTACATAGCTGCCAATTAGTGCACAAAAGTATTGGGTACATAATAGCTTTACAGATGCAATTCATTTCAGTGATACAGAAAAACGCGTGGATTTAATCCATAAAAAGATAAGAATACTACAAATGTATCATTGTCTAATTAACAAGCAGGAGAGGTTATTCAGAGTTATTCTATCAATACGATTCAATAAAAAAAAAATTTCAAATTTTAACAGACTGTGTTCTCATTAAATTTTAAAACATTACCAAGTGCAAAACCTGATCATTACGAGTGTATACCTATCTATTATCTCCTACCCCCAACTGAAAACAACAAAGTCCCCAGAAGTTGATTTTCAATAAATAAAATAGATGGGTATCACCTGTATGGAGCAAATTGATGATCGCAAGCGAGCAACCTAGCATAGAAAAGTAGAACACAATCTCCAAAACAGACAGGATCAATAGATAAAAGTAATACGATAAAACCATGATCCAAACAAACTAAACCACTGGAATATGAACAGAATAAAATAAAATAAAAGCAGTGATAAAAATTGTCCATACAAAACGAATTAACTAAATAATCCAACCCAAAACCACCAACATATACAACCAACCAAAACCAAACCCAAAATCAGTACAATAACTAACCAAAATACATAAACACCACCTCCCCAACTAAAACTAATCAACCCCAGACGGCGTATCATCTGCTACATCAGAAGGGATGTCGATGGGCGCAGGCGGCAATACGGTAGTAGTAGGAGCAGTAGCGGATAGTGGATCGGCAACGGTGGAAACAGGATCAGCAGCCTCTGAATCTGGGGCAGCAGATGATGGATCAGTAAGTGGTGGATCTGTAGGAGTAGCAACATGCGATGGATCAGCAACAGGCGGAGCAGAAGGGGTGGCTGTGGGATGGTGAGCAGAGTGAACAGCCTGATCAACCCCTATCTGAATCAATATGGACTCCAGCAAGGTCTGGATCTGATCCATCCGGCCCTCGAGTCTAATCCTGGCCTCTCTCTCCTCCAATAGTAGCTCGTGAACTGTCGGGAGAGGCACAGAAGAAGAAGACTCTCCCTGGGCCTGAGTCTGCGACCGCTGTCGCAGCTCAAACTGCCGAACCGCAGCAACTAGATCATCCTCGTCATCATCCGAATCAAGCTCCTCCACCTCGGTGGGTGTCCCTGAAGCTCCCGCCTCCGTGTCTGTACCACCACACCTCTTCTTCCTCCCCCGCACCCTTGCTTTCCCTTTCCCCTTTCGCTTCCTCTTCTGGGCGTCTGAGCGGCGAGCAGCCGCCTCGCTAAATCGGCGGGGAGAAGGGCGGATATCATCTCCAGCGAGCTTGAGGAAACCGGCGTCAGCCATAACCCTCTGAATAGCCCAAGCACCCTTCAGGTGCTTCCTGGACGAGATATAACGGGTGGGGTGGACCATAAAGTCAATGTATAGGCGTGGTATACAAACTGGCTGTCCCGTCCCCACAGCATATAAGACTCGCGCATACCAAGCCGCGATCTTCTCTCGATAGGACGTCACTAGGAGGCAATTGCTGAGGACCAAATGAAGCATGTGGTAGTCATCAGTGAGAAAATGGTCCTCGATCAAAGCATCGCCATCCCAAGACGGAACGGCGCCTCCAGTGAGCTCACGGATAATAGTGGATGGTGGGGTCACTGGTGCATCAGGCCGGTGGGGGCAAACATAATCAGGTACCTCTGGTACCCCCAACGCAGCTGAGACGGTAGCGGGACTGATAATGAACGGGCGACTCCGGAAGAAGGCATGGTAGGTGAATGGTGTATACGGGTCGCTGATCATAGTCGCACACGCACCTCGAATCCAGGATAGATTGACCCTCTTGGCCAATGAAAGGAGATCGAACCAGTGAGGCATAGCGCGGATCCGTGTGAGGAACCATGGGCTCTCAGTCCAGATGTGCTCAATAGGGCGCTCAATCATAACCATCCGTGTCTAAAAATACCGCTCATACCAAACCCTATCCTCGTTATTCCGGAACCCGTGAGCGGGTACCGGATCTGGTATAGTACGGCTGAGGGGCTTAGACTTATGGTAGCCCGTCACTGGATTCATCTGGCAGTCCTGAAAATAAGACCACACAAGATACAGATAAGAACAGGGAGAAAAAGAAACAAAACTAACACTGCTGGAGTTCGATCGATTGAACTGTGGTAGACTTCGATCGCTTGAACATTGTTCGATCGAACGAACACCTCCCCTTCGATCGCTCGAAACCATTTCGAGCGATCGAACACAGCGGTGTTCAGCAATCGCAGAAACGAAAAGAAAACCAAAGTTATACGACCAAAAGAAGATCCTAAGACCAAGGGGACACCCCCTTGGGATTTTCTAACATGAACAATAAGGAAAAGAAAAACACAAACAAGTGGGGCCTACCTCGGTGAAGAACCCGCAGTGGAGATGGAGAGGATGATGATATTGATTCGAGGGGTGATCTGAGCGTCTAATTGAGTGCAAGGAATCGAAAGTCGCCGAGTTCCCCCCAACTCTGTCTTCGAGCGATTGAAAGTGAGAGTGAGGGAAATGAAGAGGTGTCCTGAAGACGCCTCGTTTAAATGCTTCGTTCGATCGATCGAAGTATGTTCGATCGATCGAACACAAATCCCTCAATCGATTGAACATAAACTACAAGCGCTTGAACATCCAGGTTTCGATCGATCGAACTGGGTTCGATCGATCGAACACAAAAAATCCAGAATTCAATGGGATATGAACCACATCACTCCCAACTATCAAAAACAAATCTGGACATGCAGAGAGACGGAAAGAACAGTTGAAGAACAAGCATGTAGGACAGAAATTCATCCCCAGAATAGAAAATTGCAATTTATATCAAAATAAAACTTTATAATTGCATTCAAATTGCAACATTATCATCCCCAACTGTGGTTAAAACCTTATTTAACTAAAGAAAGCCAAAAATAAAACTAAAACTAAAACCAAAAACATTTTGTCAAGGATTACACTCCAGTTGATAAACAAAAGATGAAATTGAACAGAAGCAACTGAAATGCAGCACTAGTCTTCGAGTATAAAGATTTCCTCTTCCACAATCTCGTCATAACCCATCGAATCTTCGGAAGTGAAGTCCAAACTCGATGATTCCCTTTCCCAGAACAATCGAAAAGCAGCAAGGACATCATCAAACAAGTCTGGAGTCTCCAAGGAATTGAAAGCCCATGCAAGAGGTGATCCGGATGGAGACAAGGATAACGGAGTGTGATTGCGCAACGGACTGTCCTCTCGCGGCGGAGTGAGTGGGGGCCTTATGCAGGGCCCAAGACCATGAATCAGTTGATGTGGAAGGAATACCGGGATGCCATTTAGGAACATAGTGACAATCCTGGACAAAAGACAACAAACTGAAATTAAAACAACAGAACACAAGAAACACGAATTAACACAAAAAGAAAAACAAAAAAAATAGAAACAAGAATTACAAAGAAACGTGACAAGTCCCAACCTCACTATTGGCATAGGTTCCCAAAAAAGCACTGGCTGGTAAGGGGCATTGGAGCCTGAATAGCAAGTAGCTCAGGTGCACATAGCGGTATGGGACCAACTCAGGAACAAGGAAGTCATCCACAAAAACAAAAACGGCATTGTGGCGATCTGGGACGACATCCTGAAGGACATGATCCTCCCATGGCTCCCACATATCATCATTTTCCCACTATGCCATGAGTGCGTCATCCACCATTCGTCCCATGTACAGGTCTTCTTCCTCATCCACCTCTTCGTAATCCTGAAATCCCATATTTTTGTATGGATTGATGTCCAGGAGGACTGGTGGATATGGAATGTACCCTTGAGCAGCATCAATGAGAGAATGAGCTTCAGGATCTTGATGAAGCAAGGGGCATGGTGTGAGTTCACCCTCAGTCCAGGTGCCACAACAACATTCTGAATCAGCCCAAGAACCGACAGAATGAACATCATCACCTCGCATATTCACCTGCAACAGAGTGGTTTAAGGAATAATGGATTAGAACTAAATCACAAACACGAAAGGAAGCACAAAAAAAAACTTACAAACAAAAGAAAGAACTAACATGCAGGGAAAGAAAAGAAATACAACAACAAGTTGGAATTCCACTTTGGATTTTTAAGTGGTGGAATAGCTGGGCTCATCCAGCTGGATGTGCTCAACTTCAGTGTGGAAATTCTCCAAGAACGGCTTCAATCTTTGGCCATTGACCTTGAAACACTCATCGTTCTTTGGATTGACAATCTCAACCGCCCCATGTGGAAAAACAGTTTTTACGATGAACGGGCCTGTCCAACGGGAACGGAGCTTTCCTGGGAAAAGGTGGAGGCGAGAGTCATACAGCAACACTTTCTGCCCCGGCTCAAATGATTTACGAAAAATCGTACGATCGTGTCGAGCCTTCAACTTTTCCTTGTGCAACTTTGCAGAGTCATACGCATCTCGTCGTATTTCCTCTAGCTCTGCAAGTTGAAGCTTGCGTAGCTGACCTCCCTCTTGAATATCAAAGTTCAATGAGCGTGTCGCCCAATAAGCTTTATGTTCAATTTCGACAGGAAGGTGGCAAGCTTTCCCGTAAACTAGTCTATACGGGGACATACCAAGATTCGTCTTATAGGCAGTACGGTATGCCCATAACGCGTCAGTCAATTTGTATGCCCAGTCTTTTCGATTGGAACTAACCGTCTTTTCGAGAATATGCTTGATTTCTCGGTTAGCCAATTCTGCTTGCCCATTTGACTATGGATGATAAGCAAGAGCGATTTTATGATGGACTCCGTATTTCTTGAGAAGTGACTCCAAGGGCCTATTGCAGAAATGCTTGCCTTGGTCACTTAGTAACGCTTTCGGAGTACCAAAACGAGACAAAATATGCTCTCTTAGAAATGAAATGACCGTTCTGTGGTCATTTCGTCTCGTTGGTATCGCTTCTACCCATTTCGATACATACTCCACAGCAAGGAGTATGTACTCACAGTTATTCGACTTGGGAAATGGGCCCATAAAATCTATGCCCCAACAATCAAATATCTCAATTGTGATGATAGGGGTTAAAGGCATAGAATTCCTTTTAGAAATGGTTCCAAGCTTTTGACAGCGTTGGCATGTCTTACAAAAGGAATAAGCATCTTTGAAGACTGTGGGCCAGTAAAAACCGCTTTGCAACACTTTTTGTGCGGTCTTCTGTGATGCAAAATGGCCACCGCATGCCTCAGAATGGCATGACGCTAATATTATGGTTATATCCTCGTTGGGTACGCAATGCCTGATGACCTGATCAGCACAGTATTTGAAAAGGTATGGGTCATCAAAGAAGAAATGGCGCGCGAACGAGAGGAACCGTTTCCTATCTTGGTTCGACCAATGAGTCGGTGTCTCACCCGTGACCAGGTAGGTTACCACATCAGCATACCAAGGCAGACTACTTACTGCCAGTAGCTGTTCGTCTGGGAACTCATCTTTAATGGATTGGGATTCAGTGTTATCGATAAAAGTCAACCGGGATAAATGATCCGCAACCACATTCTCTACTCCTTTCTTGTCCTTGATTGTTAAATCAAACTCTTGGAGTAAGAGTATCCAGCGAATAAGCCGTTGTTTAGCGTCTTTCTTTGACAAAAGATACTTGAGGGCCGAATGATCTGTAAAACAGACGATTGGCGACCCTATCAGGTAAGACCTAAACTTGTCCAGAGCGAATACTACGGCTAGCAGCTCCTTTTCAGTAGTAGTGTAATTCATTTGAGCTTCATTTAAAGTTCGGCTGGCGTAGTATATCACATGTGGCTTATTGTCCTTCCTCTGGCCTAGGACTGCGCCAATGGCGTAATCACTAGCATCGCACATTAATTCGAAAGGCAAACTCCAGTCGGGTGCCTGTATTATAGGTGCGGAGGTGAGGAGATCTTTTAGATCCTCAAAGGACTTTTGGCAACTCTCTGACCACTCGAAAGGTGCATCTTTGACAAGAAGTTGACAAAGGGGTCGAGAGATTGCACTGAAATTCTGGATAAATCGACGATAAAAACCTGCATGCCCCAAAAATGAACGAATGTCTCGCACTGTACGGGGGACAGGTAGATTTGAGATTATGTCGATCTTAGCCTTATCCACTTGGATTCCTTCATCGGATATTATGTGGCCTAGAACTATACCCTTGGTCACCATAAAGTGACACTTTTCCCAATTCAAGACTAGGTGTTTGTCCTCACACCTCATTAAAACCTGCTCGAGATTGCTGAGGCAATCCTCGAAGCTATGGCCGAACACTGAAAAATCATCCATGAAAACTTCAAGGATGTTTTCGACCATGTCACTAAAGATGCTTAGCATGCACCGCTGAAAGGTAGCCGGTGCATTACATAAGCCAAACGGCATTCGTCGGTAGGCAAAAGTACCGAATGGACACGTGAACGTGGTTTTCTCCTGATCTTCAGAAGCAATCTCAATTTGATTATATCCACTGTATCCATCCAAGAAGCAGTAATACTTGTGACCCGCCACACGTTCTAGCATTTGATCCATGAATGGCAAAGGAAAATGGTCCTTTCGGGTCACAGTATTTAACTTCCTGTAGTCAATGCACATCCTCCATCCAGTGGGGACACGTGTCGGTACTAATTCACCCTCTTTGTTTGGGATGACCGTTATGCCTGCTTTCTTTGGAACTACTTGGGTAGGACTAACCCAAGGACTATCAGATATTGGATATATCATCCCAACATCAAGTAGTTTAAGCACTTCCTTTTTAACTACTTCTTGCATGTTGGGATTCAGACGCCTTTGCATTTGCCTTGAGGGTTTGGCGTCTTCCTCCAGATATATCTTATGCGTGCATATGGATGGGCTTATGCCTTTGAGGTCAGCAATTGTCCATCCCATAGCATCTTTATGCTTTTTTAGCATTTCCACTAGCTTACTTTCCTGTTCATGAGTTAAAGCCGATGAAATAATTACAGGATAAGTTTTTCCAGTCCCTAGGAATGCATATTTCAGCTCTTTTGGAAGCTCCTTCAATTCTAACTCCGGGAACTGGAAACTAGAGGGCATTACCAACTTGGTTTTAGGAGGCAGTTGTTCATATGGCATTACCCACATGCAATCGGCTCTATCCTCCTCTATCGTATCCATCATAAGACACGTCTGGTTCAGGTCAGCATCCAATGGAGTTGACTCTTCAGGCTAATAGATATCGCCAAATTGAGTCATCACAACTTCCAAAGGATCTTTGTAGTCGACCAAGTCAACTTCGTCTTCAATGACCGTGTCTATATAATGGATTTCCTCCTCATCATCGTATTCTTCAGGTCGGGGATTAGAAAAGATCTTGACATTCAATGTCATGTTCCCGAATACGATTGTCATGATACCACTTCTAATCTTGATTGTGGCATCAATGGTGTTGAGGAACGGCCGTCCAAATATAACCGGGATATGTGCACCAGGATTAGACACAGGTTCTGTGTCCAATATCACGAAATCAACCGGAAAGACAAAAGAGTCTATTTGGACCAGGACGTCCTCTAATACCCCTCTAGGGTACTTCACAGATCTGTCTGCCAATTGCAAAGCTACTCGAGTGGGTTTGAGTTCACCCAACCCTAGCTGTTTATAAACTGAATATGGCAGCAGGTTCACGCTTGCTCCTAAATCGAGGAGTGCGTTGTCTATCTTTTGATTCCCAATTCTGCATGAGACAGTAGGTGTACCGGGATCTTTGAGTTTTGGAGGCAACTCATTTTGAATGATCGCGCTTGCCTGGCACGCGACATACGCATGTTTCTTCACGCTTTGCCTCCTCTTGACCGTGCATAGATCTTTGAGATACTTAGCATAGGCCGGCACTTGCTTGATAGCATCTAGGAGTGGAAGGTTAATCTTAACTTGCTTAAACAATTCCAAAAACTCCTGATTCTTTGTCTCATTCTTGGGTTTCTTCAACCGTTGAGGATAAGGTGCAGGAAAGGGGCATTTTGGTGGTTCCTCCTTAACAGATTCCTTTCCAGGCCTTCGCTCAACTTCTTCCTCTACTCTGGGAGCTTCAATGTTTGCCTTTATTGGTTCGTCATTAGTAGATGGCTCCTCCTCTCGAGCAGATGGTAGCTCAACTTCCTCATCCAACACTTCCCCCTCTTTGTACACTTCGGGAGTAGACAGAGGCATGCTTTTCTCTATGATTTTTCCACTTCTCAGTGTGGTCACAGCTTTAGCATGTTCTTGATTGTTAGGACCATTGTTATGTCCCTTGGGGTTCTGAAGTGGTTGGGCAGGGAATGTTCCTCCTGAGCTCTCTTGCCGTGCATCTATCCTCTCTAATGTAGCAGACATTCTACTCATCATTTGGATGAGTTGCTGCGTTAGATTGGCATTAGCAAGTGGCTCTTCTTCTTGTACCTTTTTGTGCGGTGGCACATAGGCATTGGTTTGTGGTGCATTGGAGGGTTGAGCTTGATTGTAATTATTAGTTCTGTTTTGATTGTAATGCTGGGACGGCCTATTGTTTTGCCCTTGATATTGATTGTTGTTGTAGGGCTGCTGTTGATATTGATTTTGGGCTCCAGCATTATTTCTCCAATCAAAACCGGGGTGATTCCATCTATTGTTACTTTGAAAGTTATTGTTGGAATTCCCCGCCCCTCGAAAACCTTGCATGGCATTCATCTCTACAGGGGCTTGCTCTTGAAAATATGGCACATTAGGACAATATTGAGTTGTATGTCCCAACATGTTGCATGTGCCACATGGTTCTTCAGGCATGACTTGCCTAGAACTCTCTCCTTTCATGCTTAACTCTTCTACCTTCTTTGCTAGCTCTGCATACTTAGTCATGAGGCGATCTTCATTGGTTAACTGATATAGGCTTTTCTCTTCTACACAGGATATCTGTGAGCATTAGATATTGTCAGAATTTGACCATTCATGAGCGTATTCAGCTAACCATTCGAAATGGGCTTCGGCCTCTTCAGTGTTTTTTTGCAGAAATGGTCCAGAGCTCATTGTTTCCACCAACTTCTTTGTTTCACCATTCAATCCCTGATAAAAGAAGCTGATAGTTTGCCATTTCTCAAACCCATGGTGTGGGCATGAGAGAAGCAAATCTTTGAAACGCTCCCACGCTTGTGTGAAGGTTTCATTGCTCTTTTGTTTATAGGAATTAATTTGACGCTGCAGGTCTGTGGTCATGCGAGTAGGATAGAATTTCTTCAGAAACGCGGTGCTCATCGCATGCCAGGTGAAAATTGAATTAGGCTTTAGGGAGTGAAGCCACGCCTTCGCTTTATCTTTCAAAGTGAAGGGGAATAGCATTAAATGCGTCACTTCCCTAGGACAATTTTGCGAGAATGTTTTGCAAACATCCTCGAAATCGGTGACATGTAAATACGCCTTCTCACTTTCCATCCCATGAAAAGTGGGAAGCAATTGAATCATCCCATTGCGAAACTGAAATTCGCCATTATGCGGTGGGATTTGAATGCAAGAGGGCGTAGGTGCATGTTCTGGTTGCATAAGATCGCAAAGAGGACGGAGTGCCTCATCAATTGGCACCACAACATTGTCACCATTTTCACTCTGATGATCATCCATTGATGCAGTTGGAGTGACTATCGGGTTGATGGAACTATCAGAGTCAGAGCGGTAGAATGGGTTTCCAAAAATTCCTTCAATAGAATTCTCGGACATGAACCAGGAGAGTCCCTAGGGTGAGAATTTACCCAAAAGAACTAAAAAGAATAGAAAATAAAAACAGAAAGAGATGAAGAGAGACTGAGGTAATCTAAAGAATTGATCGTCGCCTTCCCCGGCAGCGGCGCCAAAAACTTGACACGAGAAAAATCTTGTGCGCTCTTGTGCAATACCCAAGTGTAGATAGACGTGCAAGTAATATCTGGTAAGACCAGGTCGATCCCACAGGGAAGGTGTTGACCTATTGAATTAGACTATCCTCTAAAAGAAAGCAAAATAAAATGAATAAGTTTGAACGATGGTGCAGAACACAAAGTTCCACAAACTAGGATTACTAATGAAAATAATTAAAATTAACTAAACAATCTAACTAGCTAATTGAACAGTACTTGAAATTAGGGTGTTTAACTTTAAAAGAAAATGTTGGGATTACACGAATCCGCAGTAACCTAGCCATCTACCATGCATTTACCTTGAAGCACAATGGAGTACATTACCTACAGTTATCCGTATTCCTCTAAAAATAAAGAATCCATGGCCCTTTCATGACCGGGACCATATCATCACAGTTAAATTAAAATACGCAAAAGCGGTTTAATTCAATAGTTAAGACTTGCATCCTCAATGGTATTAGCATTGAAGATGGTTTGCAAAATGTATTGAAAGAAAATGCCTTAGGGCCTTAGTTTTAAAACTGTTTTGACAAACTGAGCATTTATTTGGGACAGAATGATAACACATCTTAAGACAAAAGGTCCTGGAATACTGCAGGGAACATCCTCAAGAATCAGGGAGTTCGATCGATCGACGCGCCTTCGATCGATCGAAGACCTTCATCCCTCAATCGATCGAACTGACTTCGATCGCTTGACTGTCTCTGGTTCGATCGATCGAACTAACTTCGATCGATCGAACACAGCGATTATCCTGCTGCATGGCAGAGGCTGGAGATCACTGTTTCATCGTGTTCTCCCAACCTGGGACTACTCAGACATCGTCTGGAGTGTCACAGAATTATTTTTAACGTAAGAAAACATTAATACCCTGTTTGATTGTGAGTTTTTCATAAGAAATCTAAAAACTATGGTTTTATCAATATTTAGCATGCAACACTACGAAACGAGCGATTAAACTACACCTACCAAGTGCAAGATATGACTAAACAATAAATATATAACCTGGAATGAAGAATAATAGTATTAACTCAGAGAAATCCAGTCCAAAATGTGAAGATTCAATGTAAACCTACAAAACACAAGCATAACTCTCTATCTCTCTCTCTAAACTGAAAAAAAATGTAAAGTGGGCGTCCCCCTGGACGTGTACAATACTCCTATATATAAGAAAACCTAAGAAACTAGGGTTAAAACCCGCATTCTGCTGCGCACGCAAATGTTACTGAAAATACCCCGTTCGATCGATCGAACTGCTTTCGATCGATCGAACCCTTGATCTTCAAGCGCTTCAACACTCTTCAAGCGATCGAACACTTGATCGATCGAACCTTCTTAGAGCGATCGAACTCCACATTTCAGCTTTGACTTCTTTTGTTTGCATTCCAGCATTCCCTTTATTCTGATGTTCATCTGTTTAGTCCGCACAGCAGTGATCTACATAAACAACAGCTAAAACAATACAACTTATCATAGATTAATCATAACGTATAAAAATTAGCCTTGTAATGCAAATTGCGGATAATACGGGAAGTTGTGATAAAAACTAATACAATTCTTCCTTTTAGCGCGGTTGTATTTTACAAATACCCCCGCTTTGCAGCACACAAGCACAATGCATATATAGGGAGAGATGGGGTGCAAGTGGCTGGTTTTGCGAAAAACCTGAGAATTCAAATGATTACAAGTTCGATCGCTCGAGAGCAGATCGGTCAAGTTTGATCAATTGAAAAGGGCTTTAATCAATTGAAGTAGGGAACATAATATAAACTTAGGTCGGTAGGGTTTTGATCGATTGAAGACGGTTCGATCACTTGAACTTTGAAATGCTCGATCGCTTGAACGAACTTCGATCGATCGAAGGTAGAATTTTAAGTGTAACAAAGGAAGTATATAGAATCTCTTTGCATTAAATAATAATTGAAAATACAGTGTATTACAATGACCCTAGAGGAAAATTCATACCCAATTGGGTTGGACCATACATTATCAAGACTTTCCTCTCCGGAGGAGCTACCTATCTTATGGACCTTGATGGTGTTGAATTCAAACACACAATCAACCTCGATTGCCTCAAAAAAAAATTTGATTGATCCCTTTCCTTTCAAAACCTCCAACGTCGATGAACTAAGCTTGACCCGATTCCCATTAGGGGATACGTAGGCAACCTGCTCGATTCGATCATTAATAATTGCCTAAATGGCATCTTCGTTCAAGTCTTAGCCGAACTACTTTGGACCTGATACCTATTCGGGGATAAGTAGGCGGGTCCTCTTGGCCTTTGGTCCATGAAAGCCCAAACTCTTGACAATTTTTTGTGTTTTGAGTTCGTCCATGTTGAACTAGGGGCAAACTTGCGTTTACCCAGAACCACATCAAAACCCCATTACCAGGGGCAAACTTCGTTTGCTACGTGAAGATCCAGATATATACCCTAACCCATCTCTAGATCTCCTGGCTATCAAAATGAGCATTGTGTTAAAAAAAAAAGAAAATTATAATTCATGGTATAGGATGATTAAAACTCCAACCGAGATCCAAAGCAAAGTAATAAAGGTCAAGAAGAAACATAGAAAGGAGGATTTTCATAGCTTTAATTAAGTGAAAGAGTGAACCCTTTGATTAAACATATCAAAACATATTTCTCATACAAAGTCATTCTTTAGAAAGAAAAGTAAATCACATTCATAAGCGCGACATTAGTAAACAGGATTTGTCAGATATTTTTCGAAGAAAGACTTTTTCCTGTAATTATTTTGCTACATCTATGTCTATCTATGAAGTTTGTCTTTCAACTAGGGTCTGGATCTCCATAAGATACTTAGTAGTAGGCACAACTGAAATAGGAATTCTCCGAAAAGGGGCAGCCACCCTATCATGACAAGCCTCGGCAAAAGCCCTCGCAGTGGAAGAGCACAGAGTAGAACTTCTCGTGAAATCTATGGTGACGTCCTCTGAAACATCCTGTAGAAGTCTGTACTAGCGGACTACTCGACCAGGAATGTAAAAGGTAGTAGTGTGTAAGCCGGGTAGCCAAACACCAGATGGTCCTAGTAGTCGCACTGTGACAGAACAATCTACCCATTGGGGGTAGATCCAATGAATATCCTCATAAAAAGGCTCTATAGCCAGGCAAGCCAAATGTCGACAGAATGGAACAGGCGATGAATCTCTAGTCAGTCATAAGGAAGCAACCTACGAGGATTAGAAGGATGATTGAAGAGGCCCAAATGCTCCATAAGGCATATCTGAAGAACAAAAGAAGCCTCGAAAGATAACATGACTCCAGAATCGTGGGCATGATCCAATCCAGCCAGAGTCTTGCTAAAGACAAGCATGATGGCGCTTTTCATCTCCCGAAGACCATAGGCAATAGGTATAAGGATATCAGACGATGACTGGAAAAGTAAATATCAGAGCATGACGATGGATAAAGCACTGCGATGTATGATCTGATATCTACCATCATCAGGGTCTCCCACTGGGGCATATACTGAAGAAAGATGCTCAAAATTGATATGTCAGTCCCGAATGAAGGAACTAGCAACGTTATAGGAGATAAAGAAGGGTAGCTAGATCATGAATGTATCCCGCCTGCACGGGCAAAACCATCAAATCTGCAAAAGGGTCAGTGTGGAGGACATCACTAAATTCTTCAAACAAAGGGTAGATCTCTTCATGCCCACACTAAAACACATGAAGTATGGGATCCCAACATCGACTAGCAGCTCGAAGTAGATCCTCATCCAAAGTCATCTGTCGAAAGGAGAAGAGATCATTCAGTCGATAATACTCGAAGTTGAGCCTGTCAATGCCGGAGAGAGCATCCATCCACTGGAAAAGGATTTGGGAACTGATGGGAGCCATAGAGGATAGAAGCAGTGAAAGAAGCTTGAAAATTCAAAAGTGTATCAAATAAATGGAAAAAAGATCATTTGAAGGAAATAGGGAACCGAACGGCACTCGATGAAAGCCGGTGGCAGTCACTAATTGTCGGCCGACAGTCCGTGAATGCCCTGCAGCAGTCAGTGAGTGCCGGCCAATTCTGCTAAGTGCCGGCCAAGGCTCAGGTAGATTTTAGTGCTGTTCATAAGATAATAAACCCAAAACCTGCATCAAAAATTGAATAAACAATGCAGAAAAGTGCAAGAACAACATCTGTACATCATCATTTTCGTCCCTATTCATCAATAAGCATGAACAATAGAAGAGAAGCATTCACATATCTAAAAGATGCTAAAATAATATCTGATGTCATAAATATAGTTAAACATGAATATCGAAAGTTTAAAATTGGCTCAAAGGCCGCCATGCATTCTCATTATCCATTTGTATACCTAATCGAATCCAAATCCATGATAAGACAAAAATAAATGGAAATCCAGAGAGTTGTTTGTCCACGTAGGCACATCATAAAAGAGAGGTAGAAGAGAGGGAGGTCATCCTTGTCAGCGACGGGGATTCCTCATGGGTGCCTGCTGAGCTGTTTGGCTACCCCCGGCTCCACAATCACCGCCGTCTTTGTCGTCACCTCCACCTTGGCCACTACTACCAGTACCTCCAGCATGCCCTCCCTGGCCCAATTGTAATTCATACATCTGCCTCCTTAAAATTGCAAGCTCCTTCTCATATAATAAAGAAAGGAAGAAAATTTTGTCAAATTGATGTGGCTCATGTTTTATAAACTATGAATTCTTTTGACTTCACAGACTCATTTATGTAAATATGAAATTCTTTTGAGTCCACAGACTCATTTTTTCTGCAAGGTTCATTTAAGGTTCAAAAAATAAGGAAAGGAATGAAGAAATATACCTGCGCCTTGGCTTGAAGCTCCGCAGCCACTCTCTTCCCATCAGCCTAAAAGAATTTGATACCAAACACTAGTGTCAGAATAATCGAAAGAATGGGAAAGTGGGACAGCAATCAGAAAAAAAAATAAAAAATAAAAAAATGAAAAAATCAAAGAGAAGAAAAGTGTTAAGTTTACCTTCCTCTCGCGACTGTGCACCCAATGCTTAGCCGTGTGAGCATATAGCAACCCCTCTTCAGCATAATCTCTGGGGATGTTATCATATTGAAGAGGAATTGTTGGGGCAACTTGAGTGCGTGGTGTAAGCTGGTATGCAGTGTCTTGGCCCATGTGTACAGTCAGCACATTCCAGTCCCACTGAGGAAGTGATAGAGGACCAGTAGCTCCAAGGATAGCCTATAAAAGAAAAAGAATCAAATCAGTTACATAAAAGGGCAAGAAAAAGAGAATCTAAGTAATGATATAAGATATTACCTGAGTCACTCCCATCAAAGGGAAGTTGAGCATCAAGGAGCTCAGACGAAAAGTAGGATAACCACTAGGATGCTCGACATAATTTGCAATATCCTCACCATTTAAGGCAGTGATCATGGTCTAAAGTCTCGGTACTCCTAATGGTTTCTGATGGAACCGCAGGTACATAAAGGTGCGAGGCGGAAAGGATTATCTGGTCATCCTCTCACCCAGGTACCACTCTCAACATGCATCCCCTACCATCAAAATCCACATCCGATTGAAGCCATAAGTAGCCTGAAGCTCTTGACTAGCCTCTGGAAAAGCAGCAGACGATGAATTCCATGTCATGTGAATCTCTCCTAGATTAGTAAGAAAGTTTCTGCAGCCAACAAAATCATAAGCCCCGACTTTTTGGCCCGTTGCTTCTTTCCTCCACTTTAATCCCTGAAGGAGGATTGAAATTTCATCGGCATTGATAATGGGAGCCCTTATGCGAAGACATTCGTGTTGGCACCTAACGTTATCAAAATGGGCTGGAGGAAGTCCATCAAATGGAATGGCTGTAATCATCAAGAAATCCAGAGAAGTCATGGCCATCTTGCTGAATGGAAAATGGAAAGTGTTTGTAGTATCCCACCACCTCTCTGCCAAAGCATGGATTTGGGCCAAATCGTTAGAACTCTTCACCAACAATTATACAAAGAGCCCGAAGCCAGCAGTATTAAGTTTCCCTTTAATGGCCGTAGAAAGTTTGTCGTACCACTCATATCCATGAGCCAAACTTGCATGGCCCTTGAGTGCGTCATCATGCACCTAAACAAAAGAAGAGAGAAAGAAGAAGAGAGGACCATGAATGGAGAAACAAGCAAATAAGAAGGTTGAACAAAAGAGAAACAGTAAGTAAGAAAAAAGAAATAATAATGAATGAACCTGAAAGGAAGTGAAAATGTGAGATTTTGAGTCTGCATGACTCCGTTGTCGTAAAATTAAAATTTTTAGTCCGAGTGACTCCTTTGTCGTAAAAAAATTGAATTTTTTTGAGTCCGAGTGACTCCTTTGTCGTAAAATAAAATTTTTGAGACCGAGTGACTCCTTTGTTGTAAAAAAATTTAATTTTTTGAGTCCGAGTGACTCCTTTATCATAAAAATTGAATTTTGGGTCCAAGTGGCTCCATTGTTGTAAAAAATTGAATTTTGGGTCCAAGTGACTCCGTTGTTGTATATATTGAATTTTGAGTCCGAGTGACTCCATTGTTGTAGAAATTGAATTTTCAGTCTGAGTGGTTCCATTGTTGTAAAAAATTGAATTTTGGTTGTTGTAAATTGAAATTTTCGGCATGGTCCTGCCACAAAGGCGATGAAATCAAGGCAAAAAAAACAAGTAAAGCACGAGATCCTAGCATCTAAAGCTTTGCTTAAAATCAACTCAAATAAGAGAAACCATGATAACAATGTCTTAAGGGGGAATCAACAATCACAAATTGCATGAAAGGAAGTCATACTCATATGTGCATTAAGCATTGTGCATTGCATTCATCATCTAGAGGAGTAAAGGTGCCAAAAAAAAGTGTGAATTTTTACCCCCCTTGAGAAAGGTGTGTGTCGAAAGGCGCCGTTCGGGGTCAACAAGGAAAAGGGCTGAATTATGGCTTGGAGAGGGCTTATACTTTCTTTTAAGAGGTCTTGGGGATCCTGAACTGCTAGCATTGGAGAATCTACAAGAAAGAATGAAGAAAAATCAAGATTTGAAGAAACTTTAAAAAAACAAAAACAAAACAAAACACATAAAAATATAGGAGTAAGATATGGATTTGATCATGAATCAACCAAAAGACAAGATCTTGATGAAAGTAAGGGGTTAACTTACCTTTGACAGAGAGGATTTAAGCCTAGAATTGAGGTTTGAAAACCTTGGAGAGGAAATCGTATAAAATGAGAAGATATGAATGAGAAGAAAAAAAAAGGAAAAATTGTTTTAAAACAAACTACCAAACAAGCCAGCACTCGACGAAAGGTCAGTGGCACTCATTGAGTGTCGCGCGACAGTCATCGACTGCCACACCGGCACTCAGCAAGTGCCGCCGCATCCCTTTTGAGTGCTGCTTAATTTGAAAGGCAGTTGGCATTCCCCCCTTAATTTTTTGATATTCACATAGGGACCACCGAATTTTGCTTAGATACCCTTCAAAATTTTCCCTCGTTTTGAGTAAGTCCCTTAGGTTTGGAAAGTAAGTTTTAAAAATGGGGCAGTCGATTCCGCTAACAAGAATCTCAAAACCATACTACAGAAATCGGTCAACACTTACAAGGATTGGCATGAGGAATTACCGTTTGTAATTTGTGGATACAGAACATCAATAAGGACATCTGTAGGAGCGACTCCTTATTCACTGGTATATGGAATGGAAGCGGTACTCCCAGTCGAGATAGAATTACCATCATTGCGAGTGATGGCTGAATGTGAATTTGCAGAATCTGATTGGCTAAGGGAAAGATACAAAGAGTTAGCACTCATAGATGAAAAGTGCCTCGTGGCAGAATCAGAAAAGGATAGCCCGCGCTTTCAACAGAGTCCGTCCAAGAAAGATTGTCAAAGGTGGCCTTATCCTTAACGAGCTACGAGCCCCGATCTTTGATCCCCGCAAAAAATTTAAACCTTAATGGGTTGGACCTTATATCGTCAAAACTATCCTTTCTAGAGGAGCGGCCTATCTCACAGACCTCGACGGTATCGAATTTAAAGAACCAATCAATCCGTTAGCCTAAAAAAGTATTATGCTTGACCTTCACTATTTCTTTCAAGACCTTGCCTTGAACTACGCTCGACCTAATTCCTACTCGGGGATACATAGGCAACCTCCTTGGTTCGGTCATCCCACTCACCAAAAAATAACCTACTTCTTTCCTACCTTGGCCCGAACTACGATAGACCTGATTCCTGCTCGAGGGTACATAGACAGACTTTCAAAATAGAAAAGAAGGATGGCTTACTAGGTCAAAAATCCAAAAGGACGCTTAGGCAAAAATTAGAGCTAAATCCAAAGAGAGCAATAACAAAAGAGATAAAAGAGCTCGCTAGGACACTCCATCAGTGCCTAGGCAAAATTTATGAGCATCTGAGAGAAAATAAAGTCTCAGTCCTTACCATAAATTAGATACCACCCTTCACACTAGGGGCAAACTTCAGCCACCCACCTTGTTTGCCCGAATCCATCCTATACTAGGGGCAAACTTTGGTCATCTACCTCGTTTGCCTCAAAACCATCTGCATCCTAAATAAGGCAAACTTCGACTACCCGCCTCTTTTGCCTCGAAGCATGCCCAAGAAAATACTGAAGCAATATCTAATCAAAATCTTGTTACTAAATTTTTTCAAGAAGCCAAAATGCGTAAAATAAGATTCTCAAAGTAATCTAGATTCATCGATAAACAAACTTCGAATATTACATAAGCAGAAAAGATTGAAAAGATAAAGGTTCAAAAATAATCACAAATATCAAAGATGATGAGAGGAAGAAGCAGAGTTTGTCAAGTCCGGTCTTTTTTGTGTCTTTTTTTTCTTCAAAAGTCTTCTTCAGAAGTAGGCCTTCACCCGGTAGGTCCAACCATTGATAAAAGCAGTGATGGTAACAAATCTGACTCTAGAAGCAAAGACCCTCTCAGTGAATCCTTGGGCGACCTCTAAAACCTGCCTGTACTGCCTAGCCAATCGATAAGGATGATAGAAAGAAGTTTCCCTCATACCCATCAACAATACTCTCTGATGATCCCCAAAGCTTATAGTCACAGCATGAAGGCCCCAACGCCCCACAATCTATCAAATGTCTGCCTCGAATATAGTAATCATCATGTGAATCTAGTCCGCAAAGGTATAGTGAGGGTGAAGCATAGCCCTATGAAAGTAAACCAGCGGTACACGGCCCATCCACAGCTGAAGACGCTCATACAACCAAGCCTGCAACACCAAAGGGGCCTCAGAAAGAAGAAAAGTTCCTTGGTTGAAGGCGTTGTCCAAACCATTCAGGGTTTCAGCAAGAACCATAGCCATGGGGTCCTACCCAATTTCAGTCCAAGGCAAACATGCACCAACACACTAGAAGTGCTCGAGAACAAAAAATGCAAACTCATACACAAGATCAGAGTAGCTCCGCGGGAAGCATCATATACGCTGGCATTTCCAAGATTAGTGTAATGGGCAATGATAGATGTAATGTTAAAAACTTCACCCTGAACTAGTCAGCAAGAGACGGTAATTGAACAATCAAGATATTCAGCCAAGCCAAGAGTAGGGTTGGGGGTATCAGAAAGAGGAAGAATCAAGTCTGAGTCTGGTTCAAAGCCAAGGATGGCGCAGAATTCCTCATACATGGGACACATCTCTAGGCCATTGAAGTTGAAAATGTTATTTACTGGATCACAATGAGCAATAGCAGCACGCATGAATTCAGTATTCAAGACCATTTGGTGAAGAGAGAACAGCTCAGTCAAACCATAACTAAAAAAGTTGATCCGTTCAACCCCATTCATGATGTTCAGCCAAGCAATGAGTTGAGTAGGATCATACAATGCCATATCTTCTGTCGCGGCTCTAGCTAAATTTGAAATTTCGGCAGCACCTCCCCATTTCATAAACTATCCCTCCTGCAAGGCAAACATACTAACTATCACAAAGTTTCCCATCACAGTAAGCATCAACAATCACATAATCACAATGTATATATATAACGTCATATGATCACCAAACAGACACAAACACACAACTGCGCCTCCAAATCGGAAGCTATCCGGCCAAAAGGTAAAACATTGTGGTATCCCGTCAAGGTGACAAATCATCCTACACATCATCCATCATCCA
Source organism: Hydrangea macrophylla (assembly GCA_033977485.1). Lineage (NCBI taxonomy): Eukaryota > Viridiplantae > Streptophyta > Magnoliopsida > Cornales > Hydrangeaceae > Hydrangea > Hydrangea macrophylla. Next base: position 42,722,214 of record CM066990.1, read on the forward strand.
CAAATCTCACAGATAATGAATACAACCCAATCAAAAACATGAAAATGGAGACAAAGCAAAAGTCCCCACTTGGAGGCCTCAGTCTCTTTTTCATTCTCTGCAGGGCCTCCTGGGGTGTATGTTATCGATGGTCTCATGTTAGCCCTGTGCCTCGGTTAAATCATGAATTTTGCCATTTCAATCAGCATAGAAATTGCCATATAGGAAGAAATATGATAAAGTCTCCAATTTATCTAAATAGGTTCGTTTACTATATAAATTATGAATATGGCTATTCAAATTCAAGCGACAACTAAACATGCTACTAGTAATCACCTTGAGCATCTTTTCGGCCTCCTTCTGAGCTTTTAAAGCCGCTTTGGCAGTTGCCTTCTCTTCCAACTTCTTCTTCTTTTCCAAGGATTGCTTATTTTTTTCCATCTCCTATCATCTTCTCATCTCCTTCAACTTTGCTTCATCGACTTCATTCTCCTTAGCAGGAGTATCTTTTTATGGGTTTATGTACCCAAAAAATAATATTCCGTCTTTGTCATCTAAATCAACACGCTCCATAGTTGTTTCTGAACTTCCTGGTTTACTTTTCACTTCTTTCTGGGGTTTTTCATTAGCCTCTTTCTAGGCCTATTAGGTGGTGAGGCTGAGTGAATGCAAATACTAAAAGAGTATCAATAGATATGCAGCATATATAACAACATTATTAAGAATCATCTCGTCGTTCACATTCATGAATGTAGTAACCCAATACAATAACTAACATCGACCCCACCAATCCCAATCATAACATGGACTCTTGGGTCCACATCTCGAACGTAGCTTTACCATCTCACATTACTATCTTGGCACATAGTCCAATATACTATGACTCATCAAACTCGACACGTAGTCCCAACTTTACAGCCACAATGCCTCGATCTATTCTGGCTAACACGCCCAAACATTTCTCTTTCACAATGTTTACCTCTTAGTCTCGGTTGTGGACTAAAGTGATATATCCCTTAGCCTTTGTCGGACTCCCTATCCCGGTCATCGGCTAAGGCGATATTCCTTTAGGGTCTATCAAACTAAGTTCATGACGTATCCATCTTAGTCTCAGTCATGGACCAAAGTGACTATGTTGGTGTACCTTTAGCTCTCTTATAGCTACTCAGTACCCTGTACCCCTTGGCCTCTATCAGACTAAGATGATAGCATCTGCATAATCCTCACTCTCAGTCTTGTTCTAACGTGACCATATCCCTTAGCCTCTGTCAGATCTCTCTTGTCTCGATCATGGACTAAGGTGACATTTAGTTAGCCTCTATCGGACCAGGATGCTAGCCACAGTACAGATTCCATAATATGGATTCCTTTGCCTATATCGGATCTCCCGTCTTGGTGTTGGACTAAGGTCATACTACCAGTATATCCCTTAGTCTTTCTCGTGGACTAAGATAATATAGGTACTCCACTATACCACATGTGTACCCAATGAAACCTGACACGCATAACTGAATCCCGCACATCTGACTGTCTCCACTCATTAAGATCCCATACCCAACATCGTACGATCTCCGCGATCACATTCACACGTACCAACATAAATGGTATTGACCTTGGCAGTCGATAGACCCTTACTATGCACGTCGGCTTCTTGATTTGATTATCAATGTTATAACATCAATCGGTATTCACAATTCTACTTTTACGACGCATTAGGGTTATATTATTCACGCACATGTTATTCGATATGGCATTAACTGTAACACCTGTAATTTTCTGTCATTATAATATCAACTTTTTTGAATTTCTATATTGGACCGACTATAATATTATATTATTATTTTAATTTCGTGATGGTAGGGACGTGTTGTAGTATTACCATATGGACTGTAGTAACCATACCGACTTGACCATAATAAGATTTAACTTAGTCCCGGACCCGGACATTAGAAATAATACCAGTTTGCACGTACTTCGAGACTGACACGCATATCGAGGAACTTTTGCATGTAAACCGAGAAAGTGGCACACAATCCAAGGTGGGCCCACATAGCCGATCATATGGCAGCCACATGCAACCCTCTTGGACAAATGTCCACTAGTAGGACACATGTCATGGCATATACACATGCCACATGACACCTAGCTCCTAGGATTTCTATATAAGCATGCATATAGCATGCATTATACATACTTTGTCTCCATGACCAGCACTTAAAATCTATGAGAGAGAGCTGGAGTTTTAATTCTTGAGAGAAAGAAGAGAAGAAGTCACCATTGAAGTTGAAGTTTAAGCTCCATCAAGCTCAAGAACAACATCAAGCTTAATTTCAAGCTTTGGTGAGTAAATTGTGAGTAAATTGTGAGTAATTGTTAGTAATCTAACTCAATTTAGAACCCATATAATATGTACTAATGTTTAGTAGAAGTTTGATGTTGTTGTGTTGAAGTTTCCATTACATGCAAAACAAATCCATAAATCTGAGAAACTGAAACTTTCAGTAGAACATAGTTTAGTAAAATGAATGTTTTGTATAGCTCGAAAATCCGAATTAAGCTAGGTTTTTTTGTGGTAAAAGCTAACGCATTTATCTACAAATAACACTTTATAGCTTAGTCTAGAAATCACTCCTTCATGGGTGAAATGCATGTACAACGCAGTGTTATAAACTTGGGAAAACAGAAACTTCTAGCAGAATGTAGTTTAGTAAAATGGATGTTTTGAGGAGCTCCAAGATTGGAATTAAGCTAGGTTTTTTTGTGGTAAAAGCTAACTCATTTATCTACAACTAACACCTTTATATCTTAGTCTAGAAATCATTCCTTCATGGGTGCAATGCATGTACAACGCAGTGTTATAAATATGAGAAACTGAAACTCTCAGCAGAACATAGTTTAGTAAAATGAATGTTTTGTGTAGTTCAAAAATGAAAATTAAGCTAGGTGTTTTTGTGGTAAAAGCTAACTCATATATCTACAAATAACGCTTCTATATCTCAATCTAAAAACCCTTCCTTCATAGGTGAAATTCACGTACAATGCAGTACTATAAATTTGGGACAGAACAGTCCGGGATATAAGAAATGTCTTGTAAAATAAATAGTTTGAGTAGCTCAAAAATGTAATTGAAGCTAGATTGTTTTGTACATGAAGATATTCCTATTATCTACAATGTTTTAGTTTTGAGTTTGATCTACAAAGCAATTTATTATGCCCAAATAAATCATGTTAATTCAGTCAACACAGTGAAAATATATCCTAGCAGATTGTGTAGCTTTTTGTATAATGTTTTGTTTATGCATGGTGTTGATTGTTGATGCTAGTTTTCCGGTACATGTGTTCTTATGAAAATCTCGTGCTATGGTAGTGCTATCGCGTAGATGAGTATGTTAAGGGTTTCATCTATATGTTTTATTGATATTAAATCCATGATTATAAATCCATAAGCTACGTGAATATAGTTTAATGATCGTTGGAAAGTTCATACCCAAACTATAAGTATATTGTATGGCACGATTATTGCATTAATAAGTGATCGGGAAAGTTTCCATCGTAAGTATATTGAGAGGAAAAGGAAATGTCGGACGTATAGCGAAATATTAACGGTTATAAATGGATGATATTAATGAACTAAACTACGAAACGTGCGAATGCGTAAAATAATGATAAAACCTTCGATAACAGATTTAATGTGAATAAGGGACATTGGGCCTCGTTTCTAGTCATGTGTCTACTGGTCAAAGTTGATTCGTGAACTTTTGTGTCGTGTTTAGATAATTCTTGCAAAGTTGGTCTCTCGATTATTCCATGGAGTCGATTGGTGAGTTATGTTTTGTTCCTTGATCTGAGGATCGGCATGACGTGTTCGGTCAAGTGCGGATGACCTGAGGATCGTTGTGACGTGTTCGATCAAGTGGTTGATTATTTTTCCGCACCCTTGGACTGAGGATCGGCATGACGTGTTCGGTTATGTACGGGTGACCTGAGGATCGGCATGACGTGTTCGTCCAAGTGATTATTAATTTCCCGTACCCTTGGTCTGAGGATCGGCATGACGTGTTCGGTAACGTGTGGGCGACCTGAGGATCGACATGACGTGTTCGACCAAGAGATTGTTAATGTCCCGCACACTTATGCCATTTGGGCAACAATTTGAGTACCAGTTGGGCGACAGTTAACTATTCATTGTTGAGTGTTGTTCTTTCTTGACCAGTAAATGCGTTTGGAGTTAAGTCTTCTTTCAGTCAATGTCATTGGTCAGTTCAGTTCTGGGTTAAGTTTTAAAGGGAATGATGGGGTTTAAATAAGACATGGTTCTGAGAATGAGAAAAGACGAACAAGGCATAGTATCGAGAATAAGAAATGATGAACGAGATATGGTTTCGAGAAATAAGAAGAGATGAAGAATAACTTACCTTAAGTGGTGGTAACCTTAAGGGGACCCTTACTTAGCTTAACCGCTAACGGCTTTTCATGCCGCTGGACCTTCCACGTCCAGCCTTTGCAGGTCCAGACAGAGCCGACTGCTATCAAGATGCTAACTTTACTACTGAAGACTATGCTGGTGAAGATTACTACGAGGAAGGCTACGGTTTCGCCAGCTGAAGATTTTGGAGCTTTTCTTTTATTATAGTTCTGTTATTATTATGTTAGTGATGTAATTGTTTAGCTGGTCTTGTAATATATATCTTTTGGATATCTTTTTGGCCTGTAATATACTACTGATGTAAGACTTGGATGTTTTAAATTTCTACTTCCGCTGAACTTAGTCACTTTCCCATATCACATTATTGTTATAAGTATGTTTGGACAATCAGGTGACACTCACAACCAGTCACGTGTCTACGAACCCATAAAGGAAATTTATTTTTCCCTATTTTTGGTACTTCGGGGCATGACAGGGATTTTTGGTATCAGAGCTTTAGATTTAGACGCGCTCACTGATTGTCCTACACCTTAAGTTATGAGCCTAAGATTTACCTTGTATTAGTACTGACACTAAGTTAGCTCCTCTTGCATGACTATGGAGTCGAGCTTCGTTCATGATGATTTTGGAGGTCACTATAATCGCGACGGTCGTATCCAACCTGTCAACCTTGTACTATATCGACAACGGAACTGCTAGAGAGCGAGGCATATCTTAGAGGAGGACATATGGAGAGCTATACTTACCGATACATTACAGTATCCGGATCAAGTTCAGCCCAAGTCGATCCATGCTTCAGAGACTACCGTACTTATTCGCCAGGAGCCTATCAGCATGACTCATGACGAGGCACTATATGACGATATACTCTTCCCGATTATCTTGGCCGCACCAGCACCACCATTCTCACCCGAGCCCATACCAGAGCCAGATGCCGATGCATATCCCATGGATATAGATAGCGACGACTACATAGCAAGTGGAGAGGATTCTACAGGTAGTGACCACTCAGCAGATGACCCATCTAATTGTGACGACACAGATGACGACGATGACCTGACAATTGAGGACGATCCGACAAGTAGCAACGACGAGCCGATCGAGGAGGTTGACCCAGTAGACGATCTTCAGAGAGCAGGAGATGATGTACACGACTATCCAGCACCACCAGTTGATTTGGACAAGATGATACCGATGCCTGAGCAGAACCACGAAGCAGATCCAGCTGCCATCGAGGAGGAGGAGGAGGACCCTGAGGAGTTCTTAGAGGGCCTTAATAGATAATAAGAGAGGCAGACTTTACCTTAGATATGGTAAGGGAGTACCATAGTAAGCAGTTACATCCTTTCTGCTCATTCTACTCCTTTTGAGTAAATCGATGCCTTCTATTCTAATGGCCATTTCTTCTGAAAATGGTACCTATATATTTTGTAAAGTGGCTCCGATTACCATCAATAATTATTGTGATGCACTCCTTGATAAGTAATTCATTTCCTTGATTTTTTTTTTTTGAAATGCCCCAGTCAACAATTCTTGAGTATGTACCTTGATCATCCGATTTTTGACAAATTCTTTTGAGAACAAGTTCTATCATTAGTATTGGAAAGTCATTCTTTTGACTTATTATTCTTTGAACTAAAATCTTGAAAGTTCATTGTCTTTGAGATTATTCTAAATTAATTTGATTACTAATACTGCAAAGTTATTCTTTTTGACTTATTATCCCTTGAACAAATTCTTACAAGTTCATTTCATTTGAAATAATTCTAAATGAGTTCTTTGTTCTTGTTTTTGTTAGGAAATCAAAAACGTTGTACTCTCTGTACATCTTGACCTCTTATTGTCTCTCTCAGTTGCTAACTTATTCTTTATCAGTAGGGTTTCGTTTGGACTATTTCACTTATGAAATACCTAATTCTTATTTCATTCGTTGAAGGCCTTATGCCATCAGTTACTTTCATTTCCTACAAATCTTGAGATACTACGATTACTTCCATAGTAATCAGTCATCCAATTATTGTTGGATTTACATTTTATTCTTGAATGGATCACATCATTCTACTATTATACTTCTATCTGTGAGGATTCATATGCCTTTTTGGATTCAGCTTTGGCTTCATTTTGGGTCAATCTATTCAATCGTTTGAATCATTGTATTCTAGCTACCGGGATTATGATGATAACCATAATGTGAAATATAACAGGTTATGATTGCTTCACATAAGGTATGATAGAAACCTTATAGACACGAGCTCATACGTAGGAACAGAAAAATCTTCTCGATCTCTGCAATGGATGAATCATCTCAAACAACTGAGTACCGGTCCAGAAGGCTAAGCAACATAATACCTAAGGAGATCGATCCCACCAGTGTATTTGGAAGACTGATACAAGGCTTATGGAAGGCCGCTGACGGCACAAGCACAAGTGATTATGGAAACGAGTTATTTAGACACCTCCATATCGTCCATTCAGAATCGCTTTTTAGACCACTCAAGCCACAACCTGCTACACTACCAAGGTCAACCCTACTACAAGGAGCACATGAGATATTGACTTAACCTGAGGCGATGGAAGACGCAAGAATAGAACATACCTTCAACAGATCGAACGACCTCATAGACTGCTGACATCGACCACGTTTAATCACAACGAACGACTCGCACTGCGAACATTAGTGAAGATGAGTACTGCATTCCACCTTTAAGCCAATGATCAGATCGCATAGGGCCTATACAACATCGATGTTCCATCAACACGCTGAAGAAATGCATCTCTGACCCTGCGCATGTTATAAATTAAAACCATGTAAGGCTGAGTAACTATATTCATCTTTCTGATTTAACTCCTTTTGAGTAAACCCACTATTTTCTACCATTGGTTGCATTAGATCAATTATCCTTATGATGAACCTTGGGATGCCCTTTATTGTTTCACTAATTGAAAGTTATTCGTTGTCCTCTCTGATTTCACTTAACAAGATTTTGGATCATTCTGATCAGTGATAAATCCAATTGTGAATTCATTTACTTTCTAATGCTATAAGTCACCTCTTTGGACTTATCACCATGAAAATCGATTCCAATAATTCATTTATAAACCAATCATTATAAGTCATTTGGACTTTTGATCTGTTAAATTAATTTTTGTAAATCGTTTGGACTGTCAACCGTTTGACCAACATTCACGAGTGTGTATCCCTTGACATTATTGCAAAGGATCTCTTTGTATTTGTTCACCTAAGCAACTCAAGCATATTGCACCCCTTTGTAAATTAGTCTTTATTTCCTTTCATTTCACAAATTCTTCTTATTGGTAACCTTGACTTTTATCATTAAGGCTTCACTTAAATTATTGGCTCATGAGACAAGGAATTCTTATGTCCTACCTGGGAGGCCTTGTACCTATGGTCATTGCATTGCGATTATTGTCCTATAGTAATAATCTAATGGTTATTCTCAAATACTCATTCTATACATTGTGATCCTATGTACAAGTGATTGATCATGTACCTCTTCGTATTTAACTCAGTACATAATGAGTATTCATTTTGTTATGAATTCAACTCCTTACAAGTGAATTCAATCCTACTCCAATTACTTGTAACAACTTATATACTTGGTATTAATTAATGCATGGAGAAATTGCTTAATGACTTGTGCCATCACCTACGATGCCAAAACTCCACGACGATTTCATGACGACACGCAAAGGAACTCAATCACAATAACACGCTTAAAAGGACGCCACGACCCCTACAAGTTATAGAAGACAATCGTGAGACCAACTAGACTTCTCAACCATCGCATCAAAAAGCTGAGAGGCAAGAATCTTGCCCGATTAACGACACAGAAGAAACAAACCAATATCCCGAACAACTACTCAAATGCAGCCCACAATCATTGAGGAAAACTCTAGATACATCAAGAATCATCACAAGAGGCAAAGAAACAATGAAAGGAAAGTTAATCAGATTGTCGTTCAGACACATCCAAAGCAACGTGATACCTGCAACAGCTGCGGAATATCTAGACATCACTTCAAAGAATTCAAAGAACCGAAACATCTCACAAGTTGATAGGCACAGTGCTTTACTTGTGGAAAGACTGGACGTGTGCGCAAAGATTGTCCAGAACGAAGAACTCGGAACAAGGTTCCACCACAAAGAAGATCCCGAAAGAGAACTTGCAGATCACCAAATTAATCTCAGCATTGAACAAGACTAAAGACCGAAGGTGCCATATTCAATGTTAGAACTATGAATTTTACTTGGCATTGTTTTAGCAAAGAAGTTTGGACGTTTGAAAGAATTTATGAGAAGGTCTGATTAGTTAGCTAGTGGGAATCTCACAACCTTAAAATCTGAGATATGATTAGTACCTTGTACTTTCTAAGACCTAGCAAACTCTAGATTTCGAGGACGAAATCCTTTAATAGGTGGTAGAAGATGTAACACCTATAATTTTCTGTCATTATAATATCAACTTTTTCGAATTTCTGTATTGGACCGACTATAATATTATATTATTATTTTAATTCCGTGATGGTAGGGACGTGTTGTAGTATTACCATATGGACTGTAGTAACCATACCGACTTGACCATAATAAGATTTAACTTAGTCCCGTACCCCGACCCGGACATTAGAAATAATACCAGTTTGCACGTACTTCGAGACCGACACGCATATCGAGGAACTTTTGCACGTAAACTGAGAAAGTGGCACACAATCCAAGGTGGGCCCACATGGCCGGCCATATGGCAGCCACATGCAACCCTCTTGGACAAATGTCCACTAGTAGGACACATGTCATGGCATATACACATGCCACATGACACCTAGCTCCTAGGATTTCTATATAAGCATGCATATAGCATGCATTATACATACTTTGTCTCCATGACCAGCACTTAAAATCTATGAGAGAGAGCTGGAGTTTTAATTCTTGAGAGAAAGAAGAGAAGAAGTCACCATTGAAGTTGAAGTTTAAGCTCCATCAAGCTCAAGAACAACATCAAGCTTAATTTCAAGCTTTGGTGAGTAAATTGTGAGTAAATTGTGAGTAATTGTGAGTAATCTAACTCAATTTAGAACCCATATAATATGTACTAATGTTTAGTAGAAGTTTGATGTTGTTGTGTTGAAGTTTCCATTACATGTAAAACAAATCCATAAATCTGAGAAACTGAAACTTTCAGCAGAACATAGTTTAGTAAAATGAATGTTTTGTATAGCTCGAAAATCCGAATTAAGCTAGGTTTTTTTGTGGTAAAATCTAATGCATTTATCTACAAATAACACTTTTATAGCTTAGTCTAGAAATCACTCCTTCATGGGTGAAATGCATGTACAACGCAGTGTTATAAACTTAGAAAAACAGAAACTTCCAGCAGAATGTAGTTTAGTAAAATGGATGTTTTGAAGAGCTCCAAGATCGGAATTAAGCTAGGTTTTTTTGTGGTAAACGCTAACTCATTTATCTACAACTAACACCTTTATAGCTTAGTCTAGAAATCAATCCTTCATGGGTGCAATGCATGTACAACGCAGTGTTATAAATATGAGAAACTAAAACTCTCAGCAGAACATAGTTTAGTAAAATGAATGTTTTGTGTAGTTCAAAAATGAGAATTAAGCTAGGTGTTTTTGTGGTAAAAGCTAACTCATATATCTACAAATAACTCTTCTATATCTCAGTCTAAAAACCCTTCCTTCATAGGTGAAATTCACGTACAATGCAGTACTATAAATCTGGGACAGAACAGTCCGGGATATAAGAAATGTCTTGTAAAATAAATAGTTTGAGTAGCTCAAAAATGTAATTGAAGCTAGATTGTTTTGTACATGAAGATATTCCTATTATCTACAATGTTTTAGTTTTGAGTTTGATCTACAAAGCAATTTATTATGCCCAAATAAATCATGTTAATTCAGTCAACACAGTGAAAATGTATCCTGGCAGATTGTGTAGCTTTTTGTATAATGTTTTGTTTATGCATGGTGTTGATTGTTGATGCTAGTTTTCCGATACATGTGTTCTTATGAAAATCTCGTGCTATGGTAGTGCTATCGCGTAGATGAGTATGTTAAGGGTTTCATCTATATGTTTTATTGATATTAAATCCATGATTATAAATCCATAAGCTACGTGAATATAGTTTAATGATCGTTGGAAAGTTCATACCCAAACTATAAGTATATTGTATGGCACGATTATTGCATTAATAAGTGATCGGGAAAGTTTCCATCGTAAGTATATTGAGAGGAAAAGGAAATGTCGGACGTATAGCGAAATATTAACGGTTATAAATGGATGATATTAATGAACTAAACTACGAAACGTGCGAATGCGTAAAATAATGATAAAACCTTCGATAACAGATTTAATGTGAATAAGGGACATTGGGCCTCGTTTCTAGTCATGTGTCTACTGGTCAAAGTTGATTCGTGATCTTTTGTGTTGTGTTTGGATAATTCTTGCAAAGTTGGTCTCTCGATTATTCCATGGAGTCGATTGGTGAGTTATGTTTTGTTCCTTGATCTGAGGATCGGCATGACGTGTTCGGTCAAGTGCGGATGACCTGAGGATCGTCGTGACGTGTTCGATCAAATGATTGATTATTTTTTCGCACCCTTGGACTGAGGATCGGCATGACGTGTTCGGTTATGTACGGGTGACCTGAGGATCGGCATGACGTGTTCGTCCAAGTGATTATTAATTTCCCGTACCCTTGGTCTGAGGATCGGCATGATGTGTTCGGTAACGTGCGGGCGACCTGAGGATCGGCATCACGTGTTCGACGAAGAGATTTTTAATGTCCCGCACACTTATGCCATTTGGGCGACAGTTTGAGTGCCAGTTGGGCGACAGTTAACTATTCATTATTGAGTGTTGTTCTTTCTTGACCAGTAAATGCGTTTGGAGTTAAGTCTTCTTTCAATCAATGTCATTGGTTAGTTCAATTCTGGGTTAAGTTTCAAAGGGAATGATGGGGTTTAAATAAGACATGGTTCTGAGAATGAGAAAAGATGAACAAGGCATAGTATCGAGAATAAGAAATGATGAACGAGATATGGTTTCGAGAAATAAGAAGAGATGAAGAATAACTTACCTTAAGTGGTGGTAACCTTAAGGGGACCCACACTTAGCTTAACCGCTAACGGCTTTTCATGTCGCTGGACCTTCCACGTCCAGCCTTTGCAGGTCCAGACAGAGCCGACTGCTATCAAGATGCTGACTTTACTACTGAAGACTATGCTGGTGAAGATTACTACGAGGAAGGCTACGGTTTCGCCAGCTGAAGACTTTGGAGCTTTTCTTTTATTATAGTTATGTTATTATTATGTTAGTGATGTAATAGTTTAGCTGGTCTTGTAATATGTATCTTTTGGATATCTTTTTGGCCTGTAATATACTACTGATGTAAGACTTGGATGTTTTAAATTTCTACTTCCGCTGAACTTAGTCACTTTCCCATATCACATTATTGTTATAAGTATGTTTGGACAATCAGGTGACACTCACAACCAGCCACGTGTCTACGAACCCATAAAGGAAATTTATTTTTCCCTATTTTTGGTACTTCGGGGCGTGACATTAACAATCCACGTATAACATATATCGATGAAATAGTTCAACGTCTATAAATAACTAAAGTATTCAACAAACAGAAGGGTTCAATTGATTGGGTAAAAAGGGCAGTTGATTGGGCTAATTAGGTTGGCAATCGATTGGGCAAAAGTGCAATCGATTGGCTAAACAACCATGGCAATCGATTGGAAAAACTAACAATCGATTGGGAACATCATCCTCTTCCCAGAAACTGTAAAACATGAACTGAATTGTACCAGCACATTCTACGCTCATTCTTTCTTACTAAAACACATATAAACAACATATTTAAGGTACCAAGTGAGTATGCGCACTCACCGTTAAGTTTTGGTGAGGACGGCGGTTCAGGGTAAGCTCGAGGGTCCTCAGGGTGTCCTCCTCTCTCTCTTCTCTTTCTTTTTTCCTTTCCTTTTTCTTCTTCTACTCTTTGTCTTCCTCTTCCTCTACTTCTTCTTCTTCTTCTTCTCCTCTTCCAGAGGGTGTATGAGTGTGTATATATGTATATATACAGTGTCTGTATATGTATATGTGTGTATGAGTGTGTGTGTGTGTGTGTGCATATGAACTATGTATCTCTCTCTAACCCTCTCCGTGGTTCCCAAAATGCCCCCCCCCCCCCCCCCCCCCCCCCCCCCCCCGACACACACACACGGACATAACATATATATAGGCAAAGAGGAGGGCAGGTGGCAACTTCCGTCCAATCAATTGACAATTGATTGGGATCAGATATTATGAAGGCAATCAATTGGCAAGAGGGGCAATCGATTGGGATGTGCCACGTCATAAATTCAGGTCTGTAGGATGGCAATCAATTGGCAACTAAGGCAATCGATTGGTACTCAGAAGATGGCAATCGATTGGTATAAAGACCAATCGATTGGGACCCAAAATTCACCAAAGGTAAGATAAGGTTATAAGATTAAGTCACACATAAATGAAATTCCATTATAATATACATCTGAAAAATACAAGGTATTACAGGTGATCTGTTGGAGATTCTAGAATGTCACTCGTGGGAGGAACCGTCCGATCGGGCCACTTGAGCGAGAGCATGGAGAAGCAGCCGAAACCCTTGTTTCCTATTAGGTTTAGGTTACCATAGAGAAGGAGTTTCCTATTCCTAAATGATTTCTTGTGGGAGAAGAGTTTCCTATTATTATAGGACTAGGATTTTTGTCACTATAAATATATTACCAAATCCATAGGAGATATATATCCCAATTCTAGAGAGAGAAAAGAGAATCTCACACAATTGTATAGAGGTGAGAAATTGGTTGTCTTGTAAGGTTTATTATCAATAAAGAGAGTTTGTATTTGCCTTAACTCTTTTGCTTGCTTTTCTATTACCTTATTCGTGTGATTGTTTTGTGATTGTCGTGAACCACCGGAGGAGGGGTCTTGGGCGGGTATATTGCTTGATCACCATTATATCCCAACATGGATTTGAATATTAATTATAAAAGAAAAAGAATAAAATAAAATAAAATAAATAGAAAAGAGAGAAGAGGTGCATGTGGCCTAATGTAGAAGTAGTTTTTCTCCGAGTAAATATTGAATGCAATAGGGATACCATGTCACCAAAAGTAACGTACTAATAGATTTGGAACTTATGCTTATGTGGATGGAATTTTCTCTAGAAATACGGAGTGCAGAAGAATTAATAAAGAGTTTTGATTTGGGGTGTAGTTGAATAACCATTTCAACAAATATTTTCTGTCTTTTAGATACAGTAATAGATAGATAAGAAACCGAACAAATTAATTTCGGGTCGATTCAGTTGTCCTCCAGGTTTAGGTATGTGTACTCTCAACTTCATATGTTATCCAATGACATGTAGGAATAAATTACTGCAAGGGGTTCCACTTTGTTAATCTTAGTTAAACTATATTTTGGTTCATGAATTTAATGAGAAAAAAAGATAAAAATACTACTCCCTCCGTCCCATTTTGTGAGCCCATTTTTGGGAACTCAACTTATTAAGGGGACAAAAAGAATCTACATCTACTTTCCACAATTGCCCCTAATCATAACAACTTTTTTAGTTTTGTCTTAGTGGGATATTTTTGGAAAGTAAGTAAAAATTGTACATCAATTTAAGGAAAGTGGACACTATTTTGGGACATCCCAAAATGGAATAATAAACTCTCAAAATGGGACGGAGGGAGTATATATAAAAAAAAAAAAATACTTTTAATTGTTTAGTTTAGGAAAACTGTGAAAGATATTTGAAGTCGAAGACAATAGGTTGAAAAATAATTTTGTGAATCATATCCTTTGTTTTTTTCCCGAGTTCCTATTTATTTAAGTACAAAAGAAAACACTACAAAAAATGTTTAAAGAAAGTTGTTTTCCTTCCTGTTATATCATTTTCTTTCTCAAAATGGGCAAATCAAAATAAAGCACGTGTTAGTGTTTGCACCTAAAAAATACATTTTTTAGAGTCAAAATTGGTAGAGGCCGATTAAGATTTTTTAATCGGACTCATGAGACCGATTGCAAGATTAATGACAGTGACTGGTTCAAAGTTGGTCAGGCTGACCACTATTTGATCGGGCTGAGTACACAAAGTGGGCCCTGCTTCAATATGGCTGTATTACATCGCCATCGGGCTAGCACACGTCCAAGTCGGACTAACTGGGAATGATATGTTTGGCCTAAGTTGTAAATATGGTTGCCTTAGTTACCATTTTATAATTTTTTGTCATTATTCAAGAAGTGTGTATTTGACTTTCTCGGGCTTTACTCATGCAGTCGGACTGGCCAAAGTTATTCGGGCTGGCTTTCATGGTCTTTTGTCTTGGCAATAGATATGGTGGGGCCCATCAACTATTATTAGTTTATTCAAAGAAATGAGTGCTGCTATATGTCATCGGGCTAAGCATTACCCTTGTCCATTGTCTTGATCAGTGTTTTACCGTGCACCTCATTCAATCATTTTGGAAAGTTGATATGATTTAATCACTTTTGAGAAGTGTATCACACTACAAACTCTCAATGTGATAATATTATCAGTTTGGGAAGGATATCAATATCAATGTGATAATATTCATGTTATCAAATAAGGAAAGATAATATTATCACTTTAAGGGATAATATCAGCATATATATGGTATGTATCTTTTACTTGGAGGGGAAGCAAGACGTACAAGGTCAACATGTGGACTACATTCAATATATATATACACACATATATATATATATATATATTTCGAGATATGGGAAGTATTTATCTGATATGGAAGATTTCAAGATATAGCAGATTTTATCAGTTTATGGAAATAAACTGGTATTTTTTACCAGATAATGATTCATCAGATGATTCCTACCTTATCTAGGAGACCTCCAGGCCGCTATAAATTAACAGGCAGGCCAAGCTATCAATTCACTCCGCGTCTCTTCGATACACCGCATTCAACCGCATCCCAAATGCATCCTTTAGCATTCTTAGTTTAGGCAAATAAAGCAGTCTTTTATTTTCCTAGTTTTTCAATTACTTCTTGTAATTTCTTTTTCTTTAATTAAATAAAAGTCTATTTTATTTAATTCATCTTTCATCACTTGTATGGCTTGTGTGCTTCAATACTGCCATAGGATCTTAGGCCAAGGGTACTTTCCTACTTGGCCATCACAATCGTTTTGATAGAAGTCAGATTTCCAAACCTTGTGTATCACTCACACAAGTGACTTAGGAAATTTTGTTTTATTAGTTTGGGCCTACCTAACAAGGCTCTGGCACGCCCAAATAAATATTATAGCAAACAATTTGGCACGCCCGGTGGGACCGCCAAGTGATGAGCCATGCACACACTGAAGCATGGCTATACTTCTACAACAACCAGATTGGTTGGCGGAATGAGTCAATACGCCAACTTCGCGAAGAAATCCATCGTTTCTACAACGATGGATATTGGAATGAAACTGGTCATCTTTACAATGAGATAGACCGTTTTGAGGCCGACTTGCGATTTTTTAATCAAGAAATCGGCCTCCTCACAGCTTCGAGTGGAGCTGATGAACCGCCGCCCGAGGGAAATTCGTTCATGTCTCTAGACGATTTTCTATACGGTGACTGGCGAAAGAAGCGGCTTTGTGACAACATTCTTCGTGCTCTTGAAGATATGAAGGCGCACTCGAGAGAACAGCAGGCAAAGCTTGGCCGGTTTGAAGAAAACACGAAAGCAAGCCTGGCAATACTAGAGGCTCAAGGGCAAAAGATCGAACAATTCTTAAAGTCACGACAACGGCCCGAGAAGGCCGATGTTACCACGCTGTCCAAGCCGCTCGGGGGGCAAGATGGCGGAAAAATAATTTCTAAGGAAAGGCCGAATAATCTTATATCGGCCATAGAGCCTCTCACCGACGTTGAAGAAGACGACGAAGCACTCGGGGGGCAAATTCAAGATGAGCCTCAAAATTCTGTTGAGGCCGAAGAGGAAGAGTGTTTAAGGCCGAGTGATCTTGTATCGGCCATAGAGCCTCCGGGTGATGAGGAGGACGATGATGAAGACCCCATTGTTGATGAAGAAATCGGCGTAGAAGGGCTCGGGGGGCAAGCTTCGCCGAGACCGATTGAAATTAAAACGGTCCATGAAGCTTTTGAAAATATTCTTTTGAGGAAACTCAGCCTCAAGGAGTTGTTCAATTTTTTCGGTCTCATAATAATGACCGATTATTATTTTTATTTTAAGCCAATTAATTATTTGGCTTGGATTGATTTACATCCACGATGGCTGTGTGGATGTCACCAAAAATTGACTATTATTTGGTGGCTATTTTTACAACAATGGTACTATCAAAAGACTGAAAAGAGCGTTAAAGACCGATCTCCAATTTTAAATCGGTCTAACACATACTAATCGGACACTGTAATAAGGCCGATGGAAACTGGAATGTTCTTAATTAGTGTTGCGTGGGATGCTGTGATAAAGAGGATGAAGTCAATAGCCTCATCCATTATTGAATGGGGTGAGATAACTGTGAAATAGTGGGTCCCAATCTATTTGTCTTTGCCCAGGCCAACTAATAAGCCTTGAAGGTATTTGGGCTTTGGGAGTAATTGACTTGGTCTAAATGATCGGACCCACCAGGTTTTGATTTTGGTATATTCTGACAATGACTCAAGTCAGTTTGACGTCATCAGTCAAATGGTGGGCTCAAGAATCAAATACAATGGTCTTGGCTTGTGCATGTGCACAAATGACAGAATGTGATTTACTCAATAATTTCATGATGATTCATCGGGCCAAGCATTTAGGCCGATGTGATTGGTGATGGTGTCCGATCATCGGTTTAGAAAATATGGCCATTCAAAATTTCACTTGCTTTTATTTTAAACGGCCAGGGGGGCAATTGTTTGCACCTAAAAAATACATTTTTTAGAGTCAAAATTGGTAGAGGCCGATTAAGATTTTTTAATCGGACTCATGAGACCGATTGCAAGATTAATGACAGTGACTGGTTCAAAGTTGGTCAGGCTGACCACTATTTGATCGGGCTGAGTACACAAAGTGGGCCCTGCTTCAATATGGCTGTATTACATCGCCATCGGGCTAGCACACGTCCAAGTCGGACTAACTGGGAATGATATGTTTGGCCTAAGTTGTAAATATGGTTGCCTTAGTTACCATTTTATAATTTTTTGTCATTATTCAAGAAGTGTGTATTTGACTTTCTCGGGCTTTACTCATGCAGTCGGACTGGCCAAAGTTATTCGGGCTGGCTTTCATGGTCTTTTGTCTTGGCAATAGATATGGTGGGGCCCATCAACTATTATTAGTTTATTCAAAGAAATGAGTGCTGCTATATGTCATCGGGCTAAGCATTACCCTTGTCCATTGTCTTGATCAGTGTTTTACCGTGCACCTCATTCAATCATTTTGGAAAGTTGATATGATTTAATCACTTTTGAGAAGTGTATCACACTACAAACTCTCAATGTGATAATATTATCAGTTTGGGAAGGATATCAATATCAATGTGATAATATTCATGTTATCAAATAAGGAAAGATAATATTATCACTTTAAGGGATAATATCAGCATATATATGGTATGTATCTTTTACTTGGAGGGGAAGCAAGACGTACAAGGTCAACATGTGGACTACATTCAATATATATATACACACATATATATATATATTTCGAGATATGGGAAGTATTTATCTGATATGGAAGATTTCAAGATATAGCAGATTTTATCAGTTTATGGAAATAAACTGGTATTTTTTACCAGATAATGATTCATCAGATGATTCCTACCTTATCTAGGAGACCTCCAGGCCGCTATAAATTAACAGGCAGGCCAAGCTATCAATTCACTCCGCGTCTCTTCGATACACCGCATTCAACCGCATCCCAAATGCATCCTTTAGCATTCTTAGTTTAGGCAAATAAAGCAGTCTTTTATTTTCCTAGTTTTTCAATTACTTCTTGTAATTTCTTTTTCTTTAATTAAATAAAAGTCTATTTTATTTAATTCATCTTTCATCACTTGTATGGCTTGTGTGCTTCAATACTGCCATAGGATCTTAGGCCAAGGGTACTTTCCTACTTGGCCATCACAATCGTTTTGATAGAAGTCAGATTTCCAAACCTTGTGTATCACTCACACAAGTGACTTAGGAAATTTTGTTTTATTAGTTTGGGCCTACCTAACAAGGCTCTGGCACGCCCAAATAAATATTATAGCAAACAGTTAGTTAACTCCAAAGATTCCAATACAAATGGGTACTACCTTGAAGTCACTAGTTCGAGTGACCATGAGACCATAGCCACACATATGTTTGCGGTACGCAAAACTTCAAGGCATTTTCCTTTCGCTACCCAAGCCGCTAAAATTTTATGCGTTTGCGTTACGCATAATTTCGAGGCATTTTCCTTCTGCTACCCAAGCCTCTAAAATTTTCTGGCTAATGTGTTTCGTGGTACCATCTGTCAGAAAATGAAAAAATGTCCACTACAATGGCATTTTGACGATGACTATTCAAACACATGTTAATCTTAATTTTAAGAAAACAAAATATTTTAGATTATTTTATTGCTAAACAAAATCGACAAATTTTAGGAAAAAAATATTTCTACAAAGCATCATGCCAATGTGCATTGATGGGGTTATACTAATAATCTAGTCTAATCTAAAAGTATCACCATATATGGCATCCCAATCATGCTCACAATTTTTCATCATGTCAGAAAGAACTTCATCAGCATTTTACTAAGAATCTAGCTACATTATGAAATCCAAGACTTTAATAAAATTATTTTTTTAAATTAAAACTCAAAAATTTCAAATTACAACCACCAAACCAAACGTGTATGGTGAACAACATTATGAGTTCTGAGTTCATCCCCTCACAGGAATGCAAAAGAACAGGAATAACTAGTGCTTACTATTACAGACCTATCCACCCGAAATATCTCATCATCATAAAACAAAAATTTGTCCATAATTAAAGTCCATCGAATTATAAACTTTACTTCTTCAGAGAAGATAGTTGTATCCGATCACTAGAAGCATCAAAACCGAGATGATACCAGCAGGAGCGGCCCACATCCAGTAGTTAGTCGACTTTTTACGTTTAAGCATGGTTTTTGGAAACGAATCTGACCCTTTTGCTCGAATTCTGTGCCTGATGTTATTATTCTCCTTACGGTCCCTGCTCTTTGATAGAACCGAAGCTTCAACATTTTCCTTGGCCTTCTCGGATTCAGCAACCTCTTCATCTGCTTGATCAGTTGGTTCCTCGGCCAGAACAGGTGCAGAAGCAGCAGCCTTCTTCTTCGCTTTCTTTTCACGATCCTGTAGTAAGTTGTAAACACTATTAGATCAGTGAAACGATTGAGAAAAAAAAAACCGCATTAAAACAAAATCTAGGGCCTGTCTGGGAGTGCTTAGAATAGAATCGGGTTCCTCCCCGTCTCACTGTCTATCTGGTTTTCATGAGAACCAAGGTTATGTTGGTTTGACAAAGAACCAGTTGTAGCATATATTAAACTGAACATGGACGGACGCCTATGCAAGAAATGGACATCCACCAAACACTTGATTCTGTAGAATCAGTTCGCTTATGAACCAAATTCGAACCTCATAACCGGTTTTGGCCTTCCAAAACTGCCCCCTCGTAAAGTAATCAGGCCTGTTTGGACGTCCATGAACTACATTCATACTTTTACATAGCCTTCCCGCAAAAAGATGATGAACCTGAGCAGTTTCATTTAGGAAAATTGTGCTCGTTTAAAAAAGATGCTTAAAATCATGAATTTTGCCATTTCAAGCAGCATAGAATTACCATATAGGAAGAAATATGGTAAAAGTCTCCAATTTATCTAAATAGGTTCGTTTACTATATAAATTATGAATGCGGTTATTCAAATTCAAGCGAACCAAACTTGCTATTAATAATTACCTTGAGCATCTTTTCGGCCTCCTTCTGAGCTTTTAAAGCCGCTTTGGCAGTTGCCTTCTCTGCCAACTTCTTCTTCCTTTCCAAGGCTTGCTTATTTTTTTCCATCTCCTCTCCTCTTCTCATCTCCTTCAACTTCGCTTCATCGACTTTATTCTCCTTAGCAGGAGTATCTTTTTGTGGGTTTTCGTGCCCAGAAAATGATATTCCTTCTTTGTCATCTAAATCAACACGCTCCACAGTTGTTTCTGAACCTCTTGGTTTACTTTTCACTTCTTTCTGGGGTTTTCCATTTACCTCTTTCTGGGCCTTTTGGGTGGTGGTAGAATCATGTTGTGGCGGGGAAATAGAGTCCTCTTTTGGTCTTTTCACATTTGTTTTCGCCACAGACTCGATTTCGGAGGGGGTTGCCACCTCAGATAACACCAACGGCTTCTCATCTGGGTTCCTCATCCGTCCATCTCTGCTCATCTGCCGCATGTCAAGTGACAGAAATATTCTTCTCTCATAATCCTCCCTAAAAGCCTTACTGCTCCATTTGGAAACAAATTCATCAACCTAAACACGACAAAGGTGTTAAATAAATGGATCAACAAACTCTATGACGCGAAGAAGTCATATATTTACTTGCCAAAAGATGGATAAGGATTCAACACACCTCTGTATCACAAATTTCTTTCAGGGCTTCAATATCCTTCTTTACGGCGAGGTCTTTGACCTTGGTTAAGAGATTACGATTCTCACGATAGCACGCATTCTGAAAAACATGAAAATATTGGTTACTAGCCTTATATAACTTCAAGGTATAATCACTCTAAGACAAGAAGCTTCAACCATAACAAGGATACCTCGTCTTAAAATTGTCAATGACAGCAGAATCTCACCAATACGGAAAACACATTCATACATATCAAAAAGAAGGCAACATGGAAGGCCCTACAGTGCTCAAGCACAGACCTTATGAAATGTCAAATGCCTACAGTAAATAGTCTTAAAATAAAAATGCAACTGTTAATTAAATTTCAGAAGAAGGCTTCTTTCAGCACACAGAATTATGTGCATAAACATACCCATGACTAGTGTGTTCCTCGTACCAAAATGAATTCTAATCAATAAAGATTTGAATTTGCATTTTATCATCTCCATCCTGCCAAAATTTTCCGAAAATCAACAATTAATATCAAGGTTTCGACCCGCGGTTGGGGTCCTAATTAAATGCTATGAATTGGAGTGTCCTTATCATTGGTTGACCTCTTGATTTATGAATCTCCCAGAGTGTCAATGGTTTGCAGTTTTCTGGTACTTGGCGTTTGTTTGATGTACTCATTTGTGGCAGCCAATATGCAAAAACAGTAGAAGTAGAAATCAATGAAGGAAGTCAATTTCATCATTATTTTCCTGATATTGATATTCTAAGCATTGACTTCTCTTTATTCACTTGAAGGAATAGTTTGATTTTCTTCTTTGTTTTTTTTCATTTGCTCATCAGTCATCAAATCAAACAAAGAACTTCTCTTTTAGTTTTTATTTCAGAACTGTTTGGAACATCCAACAAAGAAATTAACAAAATTTTCCTTACGAAGCTAGCAAGCACATCATTCATAGTTTTGAAAGGCACATAAAAGACAAAGAAAGAAAATTACAGGAAAATAGAAAACACTGTAATCCACTTCTTGGATTTTATCGGCTTTAGTGTGATGAAGTTGTACTTGCAAGGTTTTTTGGAAATTGGAATCAATACCAGTACACCACTAGTCTTAAAATTATGAGTGGATTCTATGACCATCCCTACTGCGCTTTTCAGACTCAATTGGGTTTTACTGCAAGGTACTTCCATGAATTGTAATTCAATTGTTCCATAAAATTTAGGGAACTGCTTTCGCACTTAATGGAATACTAAATGCGCTCCATGGAGTGCATACTGTGCATGATACCACATGCTTTGGGAGTGGTACCATGGAGTGCATTTAGTAATTTTTGGAGTGCAAATAACATTTCCCAAAATTTATCATCGTGGAAATCGCAAAAATGTTCAATGGGCATATAGCCTATCCATGGGCATATAGCCTATCCATCATTTAAACAGAAGATGAACCAAATCTTAATTGGCTCGTCAAATTTGGGATTCTACTACTCATTTCCTACAAAGGGAAATTGGTTAAACGACTATTCACCCAAGGAATTTCAACAGACTGCCTGCAAAGGATTAATAGCTGTAAGATTTTTCTTTCTGAATTGCTGTTCTCAATTCTCATAAAGTGGAGCAAAGGAATAGCTAAACAACTTTCCAATCAATTTAAAGACAAATATTCCTTTCGCTTTACTGTTTAAACTTAGCCTAGAGAGAGAATCATACTCTTCTAACCAAGGCAATGGAACTCAACAATTAGTTCAAGCAACTATACCAGAGAGAGAGAGAGGGAGACTAGGAAAACCACAAAAATGGAAGAGAACTGAATGGTCAGCCTAGGAAGCACTGACACTTCTAAGAAGGTAACGTGTCGCGTGTCGTATCGTGTCCGACACAGGGACTTGACACTTCACGGACACTTTTTCTGTGGTTTCGACTTGCAACTTTTTAGGATTTTGTCGTGTCGATGTGTCCGTATTGTATCGTGTCGTATCCGTGTTCATGCTTGCTTTGACCAAATCAATAAACAATAAGAAAATATTAAAAGAAGTGACAGCACAGAACACTACAAAAACAGCATCCAACTGGACCTCTCCAAGACAGTCTTTACCTTAAAAGGATGTGAAGACAACTTTAAAGAACAAACGATAGTTCAATCTACATTCACATCCAAAAGAATGAAACGCAAAACAAAAGCAGGGAGGAGAAAGAAGAAATTTACATATCTGACATTGTAAAATGCTTCAACAGCCATTCTAATCTAATGCAGTCACTGAACAGGAAAAGTTCATCCAAAAGGGCAACAAACTTTTCCAATAATTGCCAGCCTGTGCTTTGATGGGGACACCAGGAATCTAAAAATCGAAATGGAGCCTAAGCATAATGCCCTAGAAACGATTGGAAAATTTTGAGATAAATCTAATTATTTAGCACTTCCCCCACAGGGTTTAGGAGAATTTAGATCCTTCAAACAGCATAATATTTAAAGAAACGGTGAGTAGAATATCCAGCAGATAAACCGAAAATATATATATATATATATATTCCCGATTCCAATTCCCCCCCCCCCCCCAAAAAAATACATCTGAAGTTGTAAAAAGTAAAAAGGAAATCAACATACCTTCTCCTCCCTTTGTTTCTTTAATTCATTTATATAGTCATATCCTTCATTCCGCTTTTGCGTCATAACCGTCAACTCGTCTTCCAAAGATTTAATTGCTTTATCAACGGCCTCCTTTTCTTCTTCCAGGTGCTTGCGCTTGGCCTTAACTACCTGGTGATCCTTCCTAACGCCATCCATATCAACTCCCATAAGCTACAATGACATGGATATCCACATTTAAAAAATATATATATATTTAAAAATTAAAAAAATAAAAATAAAAAAGAAGAAAAAAGAAAAAAGAAAACAAAACAATAGAAAAGAAAAAAAGGACAAAGATGGTAACAGAATAACGCAAGTCAATATCATTAAGGAGAGACAAATTTGCAATGTCTAAGAGCCCGTTGGATTAGCTTATTTGGGACCAACAATCACCAAGTTGGATTATTGAGAGATTAGTCTCTTCAGCAAAACTTATTCACTGCTTTTTAAAATTTGTCCTACTTTAAAGCCAAAAACGGTTTAAAGCAGAACAAAAAATTTGCTACTTTTTCAAAAATCTATTAAAGAAAAGAAAAACTCTTATCCCCACAACAAAACCAAATGGGCTCCAAAGAAAAAGTTAGTAACATGCTTTAAACATTACAAATTCCTTGAGAGTTCATGAAAAGAATTGTCTTACTTTGACCTGGTCTTGAATGGCACCTTTTTGCCCCAATGAATCCTGAATCTTTGCCCTCATAGCAGCATTAGCGATGACCTGAACCCTGGTACCTTCAAGCTGTTTAATGTCTCTTAAGATTTGCTTCTCCTCAGTAAGTGGAATGCTTTCATGTTGAATTCGGTATTGCATGCTTTTAATCTGTGTTTACAAATTTTCATCAAACAGTATAAAGAAAATGAAATGAATCATCATATCCGAAAAATAAATGCGATATGTCAATTCAGTGCGAAATATTTAAATAAACTCCAACAACAAAAAAACCTTAAAACTCTTACAAGATCATTAAGCTCTTCTTCAGATGAACATACACCACCTTTTGCAGTGCGCAACTTGCCCAGAGCCTGCTGCAGAGGCTCCATTTCTTTCTTCTTCTCATCTAGGATCGACCAAAATTGCTTATTCTCTTCATTAAGAGACCTCATTTGAGCAATCACATGTGCTCGTTCCGACTACAGAAAATAAAGGCAGCAAATCAAACATTTTGATGAGGGAGTGATTGTAGACTCGCTGTTCATTTGAGTCACACTCCCGTATCATAGCTTCTTCATTATCCACAGTTCACTTTGGTTAATCTTGATATTTACGAACAAACATAGAAACTATTACGATTATATTGATCTACAGCTACGTTTTTAATATTAAATAACATACAGATCAACTAACTAATCAATACTATCAAATATTTGCATCAACTAACGATCAAATATATGCATTCAACTTATAAATAATTCATAATTTTAATAAGAAGGCTAAAGCTAGTTCTAAGATTATAAGATCCCAAGAATAATAAAATCTATTTTAATAGGTAATAATAATAACAAAATCAGGAGGCAACTTCTATCAAGTTCCCTATTACTGTTATCTCATTTATGATTTATCATCCACTTATCTAGGCATTTCTTACCAACAGTAATTTCCAA
Source organism: Hydrangea macrophylla (assembly GCA_033977485.1). Classification (NCBI taxonomy): domain Eukaryota; kingdom Viridiplantae; phylum Streptophyta; class Magnoliopsida; order Cornales; family Hydrangeaceae; genus Hydrangea; species Hydrangea macrophylla. The sequence goes on from CM066990.1 coordinate 42,747,515, forward strand.
GGAAGAATCTTGAGAAACAGCCTTCCTAGCAAGTAGTTGTGACTCCATACTCGAACACAGACTCATGCATTAAATACTCATAGTAGCATCAAAGTTTCAAAATTCAAGATCACAGATGGTGTTTAATCATAAAAAGACGGCAAAAGGTTCTCCCTTAACTACAAATGTGCATGATTATGTCAACTTTTTCTTCTTCTTCTTCTTCTTTTTTGAAAATGGTGTAATGCGGTCATTTGACAGTTCTCAATAATGGAAATGATGAACTTCTACCACCTATTTATGCTAATCATGTTCACAACTACCCATTAACACTCTCTCTCTCTCTCTATATATATATATATATTATTCTCGTAGCCTGACAGTTCAATAAAGATAATCATTGCCCTCGAAGCTTTTAAACAAAATAAGTAATAGTCTATGCCGCCAGATTGGTTATTCTCATCATTAGATACTCAGTCTCTGTTTGGTACATGGATTTAGTGAATGAAGGAACTGAAAGGCAAGGAATATGGTTTTTTTTTTTTTTTTCCCATTTGGTTGATAAGGAAAAGAGTGAACAAATATGGAGGAAAAGAAAAATAGTCAAAAATAAATTAAAACTTCTAAATTTTGTGACTCACTTCCCTTGCTCTTTTCTTGAGTTTATAATCATGTCTTGAAAATTTTTAATTTCTAACGTACTAAGGCTTTGTTTGGTTCATGGATTTCGTGAGGGAAAAGCAAAATAAGATGGAAAACTAGTCCATCCGTAAGGTAAAAGGAACAAGTTTTCCATCCGGTTTTCCTTTCCCCTCGCTTTTCCCTCACCAAATCCATGAACCAAATAAATCCTAAAGCAGTGAGGAAATTAATAGGGAAAACCGGAAAACACTAGAGAAAATGTTTTCCTCCTTATCGTTTCCTTTTCTTTTTCCTTCCCTAACTCTGCAAATCAAGTCCTGATCTAAATCCGCAAATCAAACGGAGCCTTAAGAGGACAACAGTATGGCAATCATGAATTTGACAAAAGAAAACGAAAAAATTGCAAATTACCCTTTTCGCCCTCAATTTTTCAATGAGCTGAGAGCGGACTTGAGTCTTCTTTTGAACATCTTTATCAGCCTGCTCAAACTTGGCTTTGAGTTTTGGATCCTCATATGACCGATACTTGATGCAATAAAAAGAATGGATCTGCTTTTGGGCAGGCCACTCGTCAACTGCATCCTTTGGGAAGTTGCTCTCGGCTATAGTATTTGCTTCACCTTTACTTGGCTCATCAAGACCATGTGAACCAAATTTTATGGGCTCACTAAGGCCCAGTCCCTTATTTATGATCCCATTCTCCTTTTCATGCAACAAAGAGCCATTTTCTTCACTCCCAGCTTGCACAGAAACCTGAGCCAACTCAGACTCCATATCCTCCACAACAATTCGTTCAAACGAGAATCTACAAAAGAAAGGCAGACAAAATCATGAACCCTTTTGCAATCAGACAAAAAAAAAAAAAGATCAGGTGAATAAAGGTGCGTTTGGTACGGGAGTGACTTCCGTTTCCTGGTTCATGTATCAATATTGATATACTATATCCAAAATAGTACTACCATATTCAACTTAAATACTTGCTTTTTTGAAAAAACCAAAAAATGTACAAGAATGCATCCTTAAAATACATAGGTCAAAGGCGAAAAGTATGATGTAACTACAATTGACGAAAGTATTCCGAGAAGGTCAATCCCACACAACTTTTTAGTATAACAAAAGCCATTTGAAAGAAGACATCATGTGAAAGAAAATGATAAAATTTTCATTTCTTATTTTCCTTTGTTTAAAAACAAGAAAAACAGTATCTTTCCGTGAGAGATTGATCAAAAGACATACAACAATGGAATATATACTGAATTAGAGTCAAAAAATACAGAAACCTTGCTAATCTCAATCACATATGCCTTTGATTAAAAAAAAAAGGGTACAATTGGAATCAAAATATAAACATAAAACATAGGAGTAGTATTTAAAAACACCTAAGAATATCCCAAAAAGCCTCTATAGAATCGAAAGAATCCACCTGACATGATTAATATAGACATACACACACACACACACAGAGATCCGTATGGAAATGGAAATAACCCAAAGTAATTCAAAACAGTAACTATATCGCTATCTGAATCAACAAATTAAACCATGATCCTAACAACAACAACAACAACAACAAAAGCAACAACAAAAAAAAAAATTAAAAAAAATTAAAAAAATCAAATCAAATCAAATCTTTTGTACAAAACAACAAATCAAGAGCTCAGAAAAGAAAGAAGCAGAAGAATCAATCTATCTTTAAAATTGGCAAACAATATGTGAAACCTGGAAATGATGGAGATCGGATTGTTGTAGATCGAAATTGAAAGAATCCAAAAGAGGGGGCAAAAATGGAAAAATTAAAACATGTAATGAAAACCAGGAATGGAAATGGTGGAGACTTACCGGGAATAGGAATGAAAACCGGAGATGTTAATTAAGAAGACTCCTTTTCAAAAGGCCTTCTGAGATTGGCAAACAAAATGGTCAGATCTCTCTCTCTCTCTCTCTCTCTCTGAATTCCTTCAGAAACAAAAGTGTTCCTATTTTAGAGAGAGAAAGTAGTGGGACAGACAGACATAGAAAGAGTCAACTTTCACCGATTTAGGTACCAGACACAGAAAATATAGAGATGTGTATTTAGAGAGAGAGAGAGAGAGAGAGAGAGTTTCTATTTTCTTTAATTATAAATTAGTTGAGAAAATGGAAGTTAAAAGTAATTTATTATTTATATAGAAGTTAAAAAGTAGTTTTTTGTTATCATTAAGATAATTTTGTCTTTATATTTAAATTTTTTCTTTAAAATATATCATATTGATATTTTTATAAATATAGTTTTTATAAAAAATATTGATGGTATCCCTACTTCTACTCTTATATACTACAATAGTGTAGATTAAATAGAAAAGTATCACATTCTTTTTTTCTTTTTATTTTATTTTCCTTTTTTGTTATTTCTAACCGTTTATTTAACTGAAATTTAAAAATGAATTGATGCATTGCAAATTTTGCAGGAAAAAAAGTGATAATTTCTTTTAAAAAAAATAGAAGTGTTTGGATTAGTAATATTTCAGTACTTCAAATTCTAACACTTACAACACAATATTTCACCATTTAAAATTGCAACACTCACACAACACATAATATTTCAGCACTTAATGATGATGTCAAAATTTGGTTAAAGATAAATAGAGCAAATTAAATAGAGAGAGATAGTAAGAGACTATTTTTTTGATAGTAAGAGACTATTTTTTTGTATGTGCAACGTCCACGTGTGTGTCTGAGCACGTTCACTATACTGTAAAAAGCCAGTGACCTGTGGTGAACCAATAATAGTTTGCAGCTACCGTAGGTCGGTCGGGCGTGATGATGATCACTATAGAGGTGTTGTAGAGACTGAAAAGTTGATCCCCTTCTATGAGGGTGAATGGTCTCTTTTATAGATACAAGAGACCTACTCGTACAAGAAAATTATACAGATTAGGCAATATAATCAGATTTAGGATTGATTGGCATCAATCGTGGTGGGTTTCCTAATTGGATTAGGAAACAATTTGCACTTTCCATTAGTCTTCTAGATGAGATAGGAAACTGTTGGAGTCTGAGCAATTTGGGACGCGCCTCTGAGTTAGCTGACCTGGACCTGGACCTGAACTGTATTGTAATTAGACTGCGTATTCCGACCCATAGGTCGGGGTCGAAACCGGTCGGTTGGTCGTGTCGAACCCGGTCGGGGTCAAAACCGGTCAATTGGAGGTCGGACCCGGTCGGGGTCGGAGCACTGGAGGTCGGGAGGTCGGACCTAGAGGTTGGCAGGCCGGACCCAAAGGTCGGGAAGTCGGACTTGGAGGTCAGGAGGTCGAACCCGGGGGTCGGGAAGTCGGACCAAAAGGTCGGGAGGTCGGACCTGGGGTCGGGAGGTCAAACTTGGAAGGAACCGATCAGTCATATAGTAGAGCCAATTTTGGGTGTATCAGTTGCCCCCTATTTCCAAGGTTTGCTGGATGCCATATTGAGGCAAGTTTGGAAATCTGTTAACTGCTCGGGAAGGTTGCCTCGGAGCTTCTGAGTTTTGTGAACTCGCGGGAACCAGCAACGAGTTGAGACTTAGCCTGATTCGAAATCTTTAAGTGCTCGGGAATTGGCTAAGAGTTGAGACTCAGCCTAATTCGAAGTCTTTTGCTTGAGTTAGCTCCCAGGACGGTTATTTTCTACCCGTAAGCATTCGTCAAGGTTGTGGGTAGAAGAATTTTACCATGTTGGAAAGGTCGACCTAAAGCATATTGCCTTAGGGTCCTTTTATGTTAACTCCCCAGGATGGTTATCTTCCGCCCAACCAGCCTTCGTCAAGACTGTTGGGAGAAGAGCTTGACCATGTTGGTAGAACCGACCTAAAGCGTGTTGCTTTAGGGTCTTTTTTGCTCCTCTATCGTGGGCCAACCTAAGAGGTTTTAGTCACCTCTATCGTCGGTTTGGGCCTAAGTGGAGTTATTGCCTCTGAGTATTGTAGGCACCCAGGTAGTCTAAGAATTTGACTTAGTTAACCCCAAGGCTGTAAATACCCGGTGTGATTGCCTGTTAATTCATTGCGCCTTTCTACCTCCCAAGCTTTTGCTAAGACAGGGGTCTGTAGAGGCTATGACTGTAGGTAACCGACCTAGAACATGGGTGGGTGCAGGGTCTTTTGAAACTTGCCATCACCAGCGACCTAGGGGGATTTGCCCCCATCGTCGGTCATGGACCTAAGTGAAGTCGGTGCTTCGGATGTGACACCGAGGTCTTTTGTGCCTCGGGTGTGGTCCCGAGGTCTTTTATGTCTCGGGTGTTATTCCGAGGTCTTTTGCCAACTGCGTAACAGTGGTCTTTTGTTGCCTCGGGGTTGAGCCCGAGGTCTTTTTAGCGCCTCGGGAGTTGAACCCGAGGTCTTTTTAGTGTGCTCCGGGGATCGACGATGAGTTGATACTTAGCCGATCTGAATCTTTATAGGAGCTCTTTGACATAGTCTGTGGAGTCTTGTACTATGGTCGAGCAAAAATACCATCTTAGTTGGGCTCACCAGGACTGTTGGAGATAGAAGGTCGAGTTGGGATCACTGAGCCCTTGACTATTGTAGCTGGTCCGGTCGGGAGCTCGTTGGAGACTGGAAGTTAGGTCGTGATCACTAGACTCTTGACCGTTGTAAACTGAAGGTCGGGAATGTCAGATCTGAAGCACTGGGGGTCGTCCCGGAAGCACTCGGGGTCGGATCTGAAGCACTGGAGGTCGGGCTGGAAACACTGGAGGTCGAGTCGGAAGCACTCGGGGTCGGACCTGAAGCACTAGAGGTCGGGCCGGAAGCACTCGGGGTCGGACCTGAAGCATTGGAGGTCGGACCGAAAACATTGGAGGTCGATCCTGAAGCACTCGAGGTCGGACCTGAAGCACTGGAGGTCGGGCTGGAAGCACTGGAGGTCGGACTGGAAGCATTGGAGGTCGGCGAGGTCGGGCCAGAAGCACTGGAGGTCGGGCCGGAAGCAATCGGGGTCGGACCTGAAGCACTCGGGGTCAGACCTGAAGCACTGCAGGTTAGGCTTCTTTCTAGAGATCTCTGATCATTGTCTATACTCCGCCCAGTTCATTGCTTGCATAATTATTTAGGCAGTGAATGGAACTCCCTGACTAGGCAGGATTGTCACGCCCCGCAGTAGCAAAAATAGAGAAAATAAATTCCTTTTTGGACCCGTAGGCCATGACAGTTGAAAGTCACCATATTGTCCATAACCAAAGTCAAACCATCAGAGTAATGATTCAAACCACACATTGGAAAGTTCTAGGGTTGATATATAAAATCAGAGTTCAATACTAACTATTACAAAACATAAGTATCGCAGAAGTACAAATACAGTATTACGGCAACATATGCCGATTACAAACTTAACCATTACAACGGTCTCTAAAACATAGGCATAAACTATCAACAGCAAGCTCCAAGTCTTCAGCTTGCGTAGTAGTCATCTCCAGCGTAGCCTCCGTCATCGTAGGCTCCATCCTCGTGGCCCCTATCCATGTATGCATCACCTACATACTCATAACCCTGGCCAGCTGGACGTTGAATATCCAGCGGCATAAAACGCCGTCAGCTACGAAAGCCGAGTGAATGCAAATACTAACAGAGTATCTACAGATATGTAGCATATAACAACAACATCAATAAAAAAAGGATCATCTCATCGTTCGTATGCATGTATGCACCAACTCAATATCTAACAACAGATATCGTCCCAATCTCCCAATACATAACATAGACTCTTGGGTCCACATTAATCAGACACGTAGTCCCATACCTACGGTCTGTTCACTCTTGACACGCAGTCTCACACATAACATAGACTCTTGGGTCCACATTAATCAGACACGTAGTCCCATACCTACGGTCTGTTCACTCTTGACACGCAGTCTCACACATAACATAGACTCTCGGGTCCACATTAATCAGACACGTAGTCCCATACCTACAGTCTGTTCACTCTTGACACGCAGTCCCATATAATCTAGCCAAACGCCCCGATATACTTTGGCCAACACGCCCCCGATATATCCTGGCCAACACGCCCAATACTTTACTCTGGCCAACTCGCCCAATATGTTACTCTGGCCAACTCGCCCAATGTGTTACTCTGGCCAACTCGCCCAATGTGTTACTCTGGCCAACTCGCCCATTTTGTTACACTGGCCAACTCGCCCATGATGTTACACTGGCCAACTCACCCATTTTGTTACTCTGGCCAACTCGCCCATGATGTTACACTGGCCAACTCGCCCATGATATTACACTGGCCAACTCGCCCATTTTGTTACACTGGCCAACTCGCCCATGATGTTACACTGGCCAACTCGCCCATTTTGTTACACTGGCCAACTCGCCCATTTTGTTACACTGGCCAACTCGCCCATGATGTTACACTGGCCAACTCGCCCATTTTGTTACACTGGCCAACTCGCCCATTTTGTTACAGAGCATTACGGCCCTATATCATACGATCTTAGTGACCGCATTTATACGCACCAATCATAAATAGTATCGACCATTGTGGTCGACAGACCCACTACTATGCACGTCGGCCTTTCAATTTCATTATTATCTCAATATATATCAAAAGGATATAAAAATACAAGAAAAATACAGGATTTTACACATAGCAACATTCAAACCAAAACTAAAATGAAATATTAGACATCGTGTATGATTCTAGTAAAAATAGGGCACAGGGGTATTTCGGTCATTTTCCAGTTTTGTACGTCCACAACCGAATTTTATAAAAGTTCCGTGAGATTAAATAAATAAGTATTCATGTTGGAAGTTAAGAGTTTTTGATCCTCATTAAGAATCCATCTCGATTTCAGTCGTATTTGAAAAATACCAGTTTATCGTATTTATACCGTATTTGAAAACCAGAATACCGTATTTATACTATATCATAATACTGTATTTATACCGTATTATACTATATCAGAATACCATATTTATACTGTATTATACTATATCAGAATACCATATTTATACCGTATTATACTATATCAGAATACCGTATTTATACGCACAAAAAAATATAAATACGTAATATAATACGTATATACATCACATAATCATATCATATGTTCATAACAAAGTGTAATATAAATAGTTGAGTGAGTTGGAGACTCACCTAAACTCGCAGAATAATAATGCCGAGAAAACCCGAAGAATCTTCGAATATAAAATTCCGGCTTCAAATAGCGTTCTTGGTGTTCTTGGTATACTAGGTGTGTTCTTGGTGTTCTTGGTATTTGTGTGTGCGTTCTTGGTGTTCTTGGTGTACTAGGTGTGTTCTTGGTGTTCTTGGTGTTTGTGTGTGTGTTCTTGGTATTCTTGGTGTTTGTGTGTGCGTTCTTGGTGTTCTTGGTGTTTGTGTGTGCGTTCTTGGTGTTTGTGTGTGTGTTCTTGGTGTTCTTGGTGTTTGTGTGTGCGTTCTTGGTGTTCTTGGTGTTTGTGTGTGTGTTCTTGGTGTTCTTGAAGATGTGTAAGCATTAGGATGACTTATAAGTCTAAAGATAAAATGTAATGGAATGGTCCCATATATATAGGAACCAAGGAGGGACCTCACCTTGCAATTACCAAGAGTTAAAGGTTCGAAGGATAATTATTTCCTTAGGGCATGTTTGGTTGGAAATCATAACTGGTCCAAATATACCAGATATTCACAAATCTGCTAAATTTCTGTTTCTAAAAATTCTGAAAATTTATAAACGAGTTCTATAAATACTGAATATTATAATAACAACATAAAAACACTATTAATCTTGGAAAATAAATATTTAAAAATAGCGGGTATTACAAGGATTGTTCGCTGTGTGGTCACCAAGTCATTAATTTGTTGTTGCGTATGACTCTGTCCTTCGTTGATGTGAGTGAGCGCATCAATAACTTGTTCTGGCGTCAGGACTACTGGAACAGCTGGGCTGCTTGTTTCCCAGAACTGCTTGGCTGCTTGTTTTTTCTCGAACTGCTAGATCGTCAGTTTCACAGGATAGGTCGAACTACTGGGCTGTTGGTTTTCCAGAACTACTCGAACTGCTAGGCTGTCAGTTTCACAAGACTGCTCGAACTGCTAGGCTGTCGGTTTCACAGTACTGCTCGAACTGATCAAACTGCTGGGCTGCTGGTTTCCCAAAACTGCTCGAACTGCTAGGCTGTCGGTTTTACAGGACTACTTGAACTGCTTGTTTTACAGGACTGCTCAAACTGCTTGTTTCACCGGACTACTCGAACTGCTCGAACTGCTCGTTTCATAGGACTGCTCGAACTGCTGGTTTTACAAGACTACTCGAACTGCTTGTTTCACAGGATCGCTCGAACTACTTGGACTACTCGACCATGTTTCCAGCCATTACATATCAATCATAGGATTTATTTTGGAGGAAAAACTATCGTTTCCCACAGACGACGCCTAGCTGATGATGCCAAAATTTATTTAAAGATAAATATAGCAAATTAAAGAGAAAGAGCTAGTAAGAGACTTTTTTTTTGTATATGGTTCGGCCCTGTTAATGAAGGAACGTATGTCCACGTGTGTGTCTGAGCACGTTCACTATACTATAAAAAGCCAGTGACCTGTGGTGAACCAACAATAGTTTGGAGCTACCGTAGGTCGGTGGGGCGTGATGATGACCACTATAGAGGTGCTGTAGAGACTGAAAAGTTGATCCCCTTCTATGAGGGTGAGTAGTCTCTTTTATTGATATAAGAGACCTACTCATACAAGGAAATTATACAGATTAGGCAATACAATCTGATTTAGGATTGATTTGCATCAATCGTGGTGGGTTTCTTAATTGGATTAGGAAACAATTTGTACTTTCCATTAGTCTTCTAGCTAAGATAGGAAACTGTTGGAGTCTGAACAATTTGGGACGCGCCTCTGAGTTAGCTGACCTGGACCTGAACTGTATTGTAATTAGACTGCGTATTCCGACCCATAGGTCAGGGTCAGAACCAGTCGGTTGGTCGGGTCGGACTCGGTCGGGGTCAGAACCGGTCAATTGGAGGTCGAACCCGGTCGGGGTCGGAGCACTGGAGGTCGGCTTGGAGGTCGGGAGGTCGGACCTAGAGGTTGGCAGGTCAGACCCGGAGGTCGGGAAGGAGGTCGGACTTGGAGGTCGGGAGGTCAGACCCGGGGGTCGGGAGGTCGGACCCAGAGGTTGGGAGGTCGGACTCGAGGGTCGGGAGGTCAGACCTGGAGGGAACCGATTGGTCATATAGTAGAGCCAATTTTGGGTGTATCACTTAATATTTCAACTAATCCCAAAGGTTGAAGGAATTAATATATATATATATATTTGTTTTGGTGCAGCTATAAATTTTGAGGGTTAAAATCAAGAAATTATTCAGTAATACTATCACGTCATGTTATATTATGTGATGGTCTAATAATATGTGGTCAATTGATCATTTGATCCCTAAAAAATAGTGGTCGCATTGACAAGTGGTGGAATCATGACAAGTTGCTTAAGAGTAATGATTCGTGCACATAAAATGTATACATTAGGTCCCATGTGTGCAGGGATAGACCCCACTAAAATGAATGGATCAAATCTTTATGTGCACATAGCATTACCCGTTGCTTAAAGGTAGGTCATTTCTGTTGGGAATTTCTATTGGCACTCCATGTATGAACCAAGACACTCCATGAAGTGCATAGAATGCTTGATATTATATGCTATGAGAGTAGTACTATGGAGTGACTTTGTTCACTTTTGGAGTTCTAATAACAATTCCTTCTCTTTTTTGGTTTTTTTCAGCAGTCATATTTTACGTCTTAGCATGATCACATAGAGTGATGTCACACGGAATAAATTTTCATTAGAATAAACGTGGTAGGTTGACAATGCCAAGTTCCAAGGCCATTTAGTTTTGTTTTGTCCAAAAATTACTCCAAAAGGAGAGAAAATTTTTGTTTTCCAGAACCTGAACCTGAAGGATATAAAACGACGTTGTTCCGAGACATTGGTAACGAGTAAAGTGTCGTCCCTGTTTTGGTGTAATGTCTGTGTGTTTGGTAACTCTTGTTTTGGGGTGAATCTATTGATGTAATGATGTCTTTGGATCGGCCACAAAGGATAACACTTGGGTACTTTTCACTCAGTGTTTTTTGTATTGTTTCCTTTTACAGAAGGGACCCAGGATAATTTTTACAAAATTGTTTTAAAGTATTGGGTCCCATTTCTATAAGAAGGAACAACACAAAAAGTACTGAGTGAAAAACACCTAAATATTGTGTGCACACAAATACCCCTATCTTAGAACACCAAACCTCAACTATATTTATGACAATTTACAACTGGAGATGTGCCATCCCAGAAATTATTCAGCGAGCCCATCACATGATGTCAACATACTAATGTGATGTAAAATTTCTAATGTAGGGCATGACTATGATCCTCGGTAGCCACATAGGGAAGCCAAAGTGGGTAGCACCATGTGGCTTTTTCCATGTGCACAATTATTTATTTCTTATTTATTTATTTATTTTTTTTTTGGGTTTTTATTTTTTATTTTTGTAAAAGTTGAAAAAAAAAATTTTGTGGTCTTGGAAAAGCCACACGTGTGTTGCTCATTTTAGTTGTCTCATGTGACTACCGAGGATCCCTACCATCTATGATATATACTTATCTCCTATTTTCAGGTAATCGTGAAAAATAGTTAGTATAATTTCAAATTTGTTAATTGACAACTACTTTTTCATAATCCACTTGAAAGTAGGGGCATATTTATGGTATAGATTAAAATATCACAAAGCATCAGCCTGATGACGTTGCGTCACTGTCTCATGAATAACATCTCGATCCCTAGCCATGGGCGCAGCCCCACTCAAATTTTCAAAATTAGTTTTTCTCCTATGCATTGTGCCCCTTCTCAACTTTCTAAATTGATTTATTACCCATTATATTTTTTATTAAATGCATTTGTGTCACTCCTTAAAATTTTAATTTACCCTTTCTGAACTAAAAAAACTTCACTTTGATCTTTGAGTTTCCCCAATTTCTATCCAAATCAACAACCTATTTTTACTCAATTAGTTCAAAATTTTTAACTTCTTTTAAATATCACTTTTCAACGTACAAAGGATTCTTTATTTTTTTTCTAAAGAATTCTTTGTTTTTCAAGTGAAGCTACTAAAAATAGAAAAGAAATTAAGCATATAATAACAATTTTTTCAAAAAAGTTATGGAGTGATTCATTTATCTTTTATTATAATCCTCAACCTATTATGTGTGAAATCCACGAAACAACCACATAATTTTTAAACCTAACACTTAGTATTTTAAAAATAAATGATTGAGTCAGGGACGCTGCCCCCGAACCTTTTTTGGACCTCTACTAAGATCAAATCAGGAATCCGCCCCTGTCCATGGGACTCATCATACTCCATCTTTAGTAGGTTTGTGGGGGATAGAATTAGTAATTAGAATTATAAACTCTTCAAAATCTGGCCTGAATCAACTATTGAAAAATGCAGGAGCCACCTACCAGAGATTGGTCAACTCGATGTTTCAGGATCAAGTTGGTGTATACTCATCCTGGTTCAGAGAATCCTGTTGAGGAGCCTGCGGAGGAAGTTACATATCCATATCTTCACCTTGCAGATTATGTGCCTGAGGTTGTTCGTCAGAGGGCAGGACTGTTAAACCACCGCCATCTTGACTCAGATTTACAGTTGTTCATGTTAATTTCGGTAAAGATTGTGATTGACTGTACATTGTTAATTAGCATAATTAAATGCTCGATTTAGGTCTTGTTTTCCTTTTATAATCTCTTGTAAATGCTATATATATGTGCCTCCTAAGAGAGAATAATACATAAGAAATATTTCTCTTACATATTATCACCCTTATACTAATCCCTTCCTCCTTTCTTTTCCTCAGGTGTTGTCTTCCCCTCCGGCGAAGCTCTGCAGCCCAACCCTTTTCTCTCCCTCCCAGTTAAGCCCCTTCATAGCAGTAGACCTTTCTTTTGAACCCACATGCTATACACAAGCTGGCCGCATCTTTGAATGGCATCAGGCCATGGCCAATGAGTTCAATGCACTATTAAAAAAATTCTACATGGCTTCTTGTTCCTCCTGATCCTAAACAACATATTGTTGGTTGCAAGTGAGTTTTCAACATCAAACGCCGAGCAGATGGGTCTATTGAATGCTACAAAGCACGTTTGGTTGCCAAAGGTTATCTCCAATAGGCTGGGATTTACTTTTATGAAACTTTAGTCCTGTCATTAAACCCAATACTATGCAAACAGTGCTAAGTATTGTTGTATCCATGGGGTGGTCCATTCGCTAATTTGATGTGAAAAATGCTTTTCTACATGGAATCTTAGATGAAAATAGTTTACATGAGCCAATCACCAGGATTTGCAAAATCAGGCCGTCCTCAAGTTTGTCTCTTGCATAAAGTCCTTTATGGTCTCAAACAGGCCCCACAAGCATGGTTTCAGCGCCTCAACAGTTTCCTCTTCCAATTTTGTTTTACTCAGAGTCATGCCGATCACTCCCTCTTCATCTACCGTTCGGGTTCTGCAGTAATGCTTCTACTTCTCTATGTTGATGACATTATTATAACTGGTAATCAACCGTCATTAATGACCCTTTTATCACTACACTTGGCAAAGAATTTGAACTCAGTGACCTTGGTCCTCATTCCTACTTTCTGGGTCTTGAAGATAACTTCTCCTCGAATTGCTTATGCCTTTCTCAAACCAAGTATGCAATTAATCTTCTGAATTGCTTCTTTATGATAGATTGCAAGCCCTACACCACACCAGTCTGTGCCAAAATCTAACTTTTGCTCATATTGGCGATCTACACCCCGATGCCACTGAGTATCGCCAACTGGTTGGTTTCCTACAATACTTCACCTTTACCCGACCTGACATAAACTATGTAGTCCACCATGTTGCACAATTTATTAGCCAACCTCGTTCCCCCCACCTTATTGCAACCAAACGGATTCTTCGCTATCTCAAAGGATCGATTCTTCGCTATCTCAAAGGATCTCTTGAGTTTGGCCTCCTGTTTCGTCGATCCCCACACCCTAATAGGTTACTCCAATGTTGATTGGGCAGGCTGCCCCAACTCGCGCTAATTCACCACTGGTCTCTGTGTTTTCTTGGGCCCTAACCTCATCTCTTAGACTGCCAAGAAACAACCAACTGTCTCCCGCTCAAGTGCCGAAGAAGAATACCATTCTCTTGCTCATGTCTACGCCGAATCCACTTGGATTTCTCATCTTCTTACAGAACTTCAATTTCCACCCCTATCCCCATTACCTTGCTATATGATAATCTCAGTACCATATACATGACCTCCAACCTTATCTTCTATGCTCGAACCAAACATATTGAATTGGATTATGACTTCATCAGAGAGTGGATTCTTTTCAGGCACTCGTTGTGTCCAGTTTGTTCCTTCACTAGATCAACTAGCTGACATCTTCACAAACACTGCTTCACTCTACTAAGATCCAACCTTGTCTCTCCCAAATAGCCAAGTTTGTGGGGGATCGTTAAACCACTCCCATCTTGACTTAGATTTCCAACTGTTCATATTAATTTATGTAAAAATCATGATTGATTGTATATTGTTAATTAGATAATTATAGGCTCGATTTAGGTCTTGTTTTCCTTTCAGAATCTCTTGTAAATTTATATATATATGCCTTCTAAGAGAGAATAATACACAATAAATATTTTTCTTACAAGGACACCCTAATTGTTCTGCACAGGACGTTGCTGAGTTCTTTGCACCAGCCTAGAGCCTTATTGAGGATAACACCATTCCATTACCCATTCAGGATCTTGTCGAGGAGGATGAGATAGATTGGGCCACATTTGGTCCTTCTCACCATCCAGATTAGGAGCTAGTTGCCTCTTACACATTATTATCAGTCGCTCCATAGCCTACTACCGATCATTTTTGAGGAGTTACGATATACTCCCTCCGTCCCATTTTATGTGTCCATCTTTCCTTTTTGGGATATCCCAAAATTGTTGTCCACTTTCCTAAATGAGTATACAACTTTTGCTTAGTTTCCCAAACTACCCTTCCTTACAATCAACACCAAAACAAAACAAAAAAGGAAAGTGCAATGATTATGGGCAATTGTGGAAAGTAGGTATAGATTCTTTTTGTCCCCTTAAATAGTTGGATTCCCCAAGATGGACACATAAAATGAGCCAGAGGGAGTATGTCATTATTGCTTTTGATTCGATCACGGTGGTGACTGTTTGGCTGTTTGCATAGATATGTACAGATTGCTGATATTGGTATTAGTAGAATACTTAGATTTATGGATATTGATATAGATTTAGATACGGATTTATACTCTATACTTGGATTTACATTGTTAGCAGTTTATATTTGGTTATAGTCTTAATAGCAAAGTTTTAGAATTTTTGTTAGAAAAATCTTTTATAAATGCAGTTTTTTTTTATAATAGTAAATACTTCTTGTCATTAAAGTTGATTGATTTGAATAGTATGCTTGTAATCATTTACTTAACTACTTATTTCTTGATTCATGATTCCTATGATGTACACTTGTGTCACGCCCCGACGTAGCATAAATATGGAAAGTGTTTAATTTCCTTTATGGACCCGTAGGTCGCGACAGTTTGAAGGATCGATTCCGTCTCAAACGTCGAACAACAAAAACATATAATCAGAGTTGAGCAATCAAGGCTTACAAATATTTTTCTAACTTATTACATATTACAGCAAGGGGTCTACTAAGGCACAAGCCGCCTTAAATCAAAACAATAACTTAATATCTATTATAGTCATCCTTATTACAAACCAATTTATAACTTAAAACATATAAAAGTAAATTCTATTTCCAGCAGGGATTCTCAGTTTGCATAGTCATATGGTCCAGCAATATCATAACCTGAAAAGCCTGAACACGAATGTCCAGGGCGCATCAACGCCGTCAGCTTCAAGAAGCTGGTGAGTATTAAAAAACATGACTTTGAATGTAACACATACTCATTTACCATTTTCCTTTTCTCATTTAATACAACCAGTTTACATTAAAGCAAGGAGTTCATGTTAGGAAACAAGCACAATATTATTTAAAAGATATAATTCACATATATGTGACCATGTATGAGAACAATGCACCATCTCATCTTACCGACTCTTTTCTCTCGACAAAACCCAACAATCCACTATCACACCAATATCTTTGAAATACTCTGATAGCCACACTTTAGCACAGGGGTGCCAGGGAATGTCCAGTTTGCCTCACACATTCATCCGGGGTACCAGGGAGTGTCCGTATGCCACACTTTAGCACTACCATGGGTGCCAGAGAATGTCCAAGTTCGGCTTTACACACTTTGACGCTACCATGGTCGTCAGCGAGTGTCCAGTTTTGCCACCGTCGCATTTCAAAGACACCCTCGCCGCAATCTCAATCACAACACACTTTGGTACTCACTTACCAGGGAGTGTCTACAACACAATCTCAACCGCACTCACTATGCCACACTGACCATTACCCTTTTCCATACTGACCAACCTTCACACTCACCATGCATGTACAACTGACTCCACATGTATGTCATGAGACTTTAAAGCATGAGGCAATTCACTGAATTATATAATCGACGAGCGTACGGGGATTGATAAGTCACAATTCATTGTTTTAATCTTTCAAACAAAACAAATTAAGATTCTGATTTAATAAATTTCTCAAACAGTATCCAAGCAGTATATAAATTTTATCCCAAACAGTCCCTTATCACAAAACAAACAAAACTAGAAACTGCCCAAATCGCGCGCGCAGGCCGCTCGCGCGAGGGGTCGCTCGAGCGGGCCGCTCGCGCGACCTGCCTATTTTTCATTTTTCATTATATAAAATTTTCTGTCTGCCTGGAAACACACACCTTGCGCGCACGGGCCGCTCGCGCGAGGGGTCGCTCGCGAGGGCCGCTCGCGAGTTTTTGCAGAGTCTTCATCTTCCTCGTGAAACTGCTCTGTTTCAGTTTTAAGGGTCTAAATTGACCCATTTTCAATTCTGTAACTTACTAGGCCTTATAATATATGATTTTATTTGGTTTTTCACTAGGATTATGATTCCATAATCAATTTAACATGAATCAATCTAAAACTCAAGAATTTTGTGAAAAACTAAAAGTTAGCAAAAGTTAATTTCTAATAGACTTTTTCATATGAACAAATTAAGCTTCAATACTTTAGGCATAGTCTATATATACCATAATCTTTCATTATTATCTATAAAAACGTATTTTGGTTAAGTTTGAAAATCTTGATTTTTCAAGCCATGGAAAATCAACGTAAAAGTTTCAATGGGAAATCACATAATAAGCTATATACACAGAAAGTAGGCATGAAATTTCATTCATAGTGAGTTTAGAATACTCACTGTGATAAGTGTAGAAGAAATTGTTTGAGAAAGAAGAGCAATATAAGAAATTCAAACTCAAGCTTGGCTATGGTGATCAAGAGCTTTTTATCTCTAAAATTTTCTGTAAATGAATTCTTCTCTCTCTCTGAAACTCTCTAATTTCTCTGAATTAGCTTGTAAAACAAAAGTGCTGATTTGTGTGGTCAAGTATGTGTATAAATAGAAGTTAAAAAGTACAACTTGGAGCCCAAGCTCCTTGTATCGTACATTACAAAATCATTTTCTTTCTTCATTTATTAAACACATAATATACATACACACATACGTATATAATTAGAGGATATAAACTCTATAATTATGCTAAAGGTCAAGTTAGATATGTAGGGGTCAAATTGGGTGTTTGGGAAACTCAGCTTTTAGCACACCCTTAACACACACAAGATATACCTCTCCAAACAAAGCACAAGCCACTTGACTAGGAATCACTTAAGTTGTTTGGCAAAACTAACTTATGACACTATTATTACACATACAACCAAGCATACCCAAACAAAGCCAAATCAATGATGAGTAGTAATAAATGAAAAAGCTATGTCACTTCTTGATTGGTGGAGAATCCCATATTGTGGGAATTCATTGCGGCGTGGACTGTTTTAAACGTAAACTGGTATTTTTGTGACGCAGTGTTCACCACAAAGATACAGAAAATTCATTTTAATGTAGGAAATGATTTTCCGATTTTATAAAAATACTGATTGAGTTAAAAGCAAACATTTCCATCGTTTTGAAATACAGTTTTAAAATCTAACACAGGTGTTGCTAAATTTTATAAAATCGCAGTTTGACCCCAATAAGAATTTCAAATATGAAGTAATGCAAGTCACAAGATTTTAACACATGAGAATTGAAATAAAAATAAAAGTAAACAATACAATTGAATTTAAATATGAAATGCAAGTACCGATAAATAGATGAAAATGCAGGTTATTACAACTTGAGTAGTAGTTTAAATCTTAGAATGGCACATGTTACGTTGCACTACACGTAGTCATGTGAATGTATGTTGGGATTGAACTTGAATCTGATTCGGATTACTAGATGATGCAGTGTTGAGACTACACCATACTGAGCTTTTTTTTTCCCTATATTTTTGTTTTGGAGGGTTATAAATATTCATTATTTGTCAAATCATTTTGAAAAAAAATGTGACATGTCCTAGATTAAGTCTCTTTTTCCTTGAAACTTGGCTGACAATCAAGAAGAAGATATATGAACAGAAGTGAACATTCATCTTCGATTTACATTGGCTTCAATGTGCTCCACAGTTCATATTTTTGATGATTGTATGGGGTGTGTGCATACAATAGTGCTTATGGGACTATAACTGTAATTATTGAATATTCCATGCTTAGGGAGGATGGAGTGTGCTTCAACCCTAGTTTAGTGCAAGACACTCCATGCTAATTGAAGATGGGTTGTGTTAGTAATTAAGTTGCGGTTATTTTCTAGTAGGAGGAATTGGGTTGGTAGCCACAATTCCCCATAATCATTCAAATACAGTAATCTAAATGAATGTACAAATAGTTCTTTTTTTTTTAATTATTTTATTTATTTTTTATTTTTTATAATTAGTGGTGAATTTGTGATCCTATATTCATTCTCCCATACTTTTCACTAACTTTACTCATTGCTTTAATTAGTTTAATTAATTCTAGTTTAGACACTTATTTCAAGTTCTTTAATTAAAAACCACTCTAGTAAATCTTAAAATCCAACAGCAAATCAACCTTATTTTCCATAGTCAATTATAATTAAGATTATAGAAATTTAGTAAATTCATAGTGCAGTCCTTGTGGTTTCGATCCCTACTTATCATTATCTCATTATTTTTAGTAGAGTAATTTTATCTTGATATTGGCAACCACAACAATGCTGAGGTAGATGCATGCCTGTGGGATTGGTATCCAATCTATGGATATTTGACCCCCGAAGATAATGAAACCCTAATCTGGATCTTTGAGTCTAGCTCTAGGGCATTCATATAATAATCATGTTATAATCCATGTTATTCATGCATAGTAGGCTATCCATGAATAGTAGTTAATTCATATCCATGTATCCATGCACATGCGTACATATGCACACTATCCTCACTTAGAATAGTAGGTTATCCATACTAGGGACAACACCCTAGTTAGGGTTTCACATGCACACTATGTTACGCACCAGCGTAGCAAAATAAGGAAAAAAATTTATTTCTGCTTTTGGATCGTAGGTCATGACAGGTGATGAATCAATTGTCCTGTACTTAACTTAACATGTACCAGTAAAAAGAGAATATAAAGCAATAGGGAAGACAAATATTAATTTATCATTACATCTCAAATAAAACTTAAATAATATTACATTATCTTTTAATATCCTTATTACAATTTTATTTAAAATAGAAAGTATCTCTGTATGCTTCTCTAGATGGCATAATCATACTGTCCTGCATTGCCATCTCTTGAACATTTTGGGTGTCTAGGACAAAATAAAGTCATCAACTATTGAAAGCTGAGTGAGCATAATGAACAACACATGCAATGAATATAAAAGTGCATTAACCGTCTTTACATTTAGTACTTTACAGTACTTGTTAATCCATTATTCTAGTTGTCGCATATGAAATATTAATGAGTAGTTTAAATCAATTATATATATAAGACCGTGCATGAACAATCTTATCTTACTGACTCTTTTATCATGACCACAATATCTCGACTTATTCGGTTCGCCAGAACCATCTGACACAAGGTAGTTAGTTTAGAATATATGTCGATATATCTGCCGTATCCGAATCGTCCTGGACGTACCTAGACATTCAAGGTTACAACAACCTACACAATAGCCTTATTAGTTTGCCGTATTCGAGTCGGCCTGGACTAAGTTCGGAATATCTTTCCATGAGATTAGCCTGTTGTATCCGAGTCAGCCTGGGCTTAATCCTCTTAATTAAGTTGCCGTATCTGAGTCGGCCTGGGAAAAATAAGGCTACCATAAGATTTTGACTAGCCTGTTGTATCCGAGTTGGTCTGGGCTCAATCCTTCCTAATTAATTTGCTGTATCCAAGTCAGCCTGGAATATTTAAGGCAACACAACCAATACATTCGATCTCTCTTTACTTATTTCTCACAAGACATATATGTCGACACAAATGACCCCTTTCCAACATGCCATCTTGACTATGCAAATGTGTAGTTTCTTCTCTTTTTATGTTTTTCATATACATAACTATGTCAAAGTATTTTTACAAATTATTTCTCTTTCACACTTCCTAAACATAAAGGTATCAGAGCGATTGTACGACTTATTCTTCTTTTAAATTTTCTTTAGAATGGCATCAGATCAATTTATACTTTACATTATTTCATAATGGTATCAGAGCGATATGACTTTAATCTTTCTTCTTTATAGTGTCATTAGAGTGATTCATACTTTTCTTTAATATGGTATCAAAGCTATTTATACCTTCGATTATTACAATTTCAGATCAACTTACCCAAATCTCATTTTCATATCTATTTCCCTATTCTTTATAAAAAAAACAATGCGGAACAACTCTTTAAAACCAAAGGTACATCATTTAAAGCAGAAAGTACAAGTTCATAAATTCTTTCAAAACTATCACTGACATGTTCTTAACATCTTATTCCAACGTACATATAAGTCTCGTAGTTCAACTTATTGATGAAAATTCGGGAGTCGCCAAAATTTCACTTTAACCGTTCGTCGTAACTGTTACGAATTAAGGTCTAATATTTGAAATAAAGCTTACTGGGGTTTTAGTCTTTCATTTTCAATTTACAAAAATCGTTTTCGTTGAGTATGGTAAGACCACCATTTTTGAAGCTCCATATTTCTATATATATATATGTATTCACCCACATTTGATACCCCGGCTTGTGCATAATGACTAATAGTAGATGAAATGGTCCACATAATGTCTAGTCAATCACCTTGAATCTCACGATGGGGCGAGAATGGGTATTTTAGCACGATCTAGCTCCTTCCTCTCTCTCGTACCTTAATCCCCGAACCGAGTTCTTTAATGATGAAGGGGCGGTGCACTCTTCCATTGGACCGTTACTTGGTTTCCTTTATCAAACCAAGTGGCGACTCCATTAGTGTGGATCTCTCCGAATTTAGCCTTGTGGGATAAAATATAGATTACTCACTCGTATAGCCACGAATATAGATCATGGGTATCGATTGTAGCCTCAGTATGGATGAAAAGCCCAATAGAATCCAATACGAGTTATCTAAATCAGTCCGATCAAATAAAAGGCTAATAATGGGTGAGAAACCTCACTCGTGGTTGTTAACATGAGATTTGCATGGGATCAATCAAGTGGACTTGATCTTTATAAGCCCTATACTTGGTCAAGGTACCCGCAATCCCAAGGAATTAAAACGCATAGCCATTTAAACAATTTGGCATCTAATCTCATGTAACAACATATGCATACACAATAGAAATCTAGTCAACATATCACGCAAGAATTCCAAAAATTTTACACATCAAACCTAGAATGAGAATCATAGTGTATCACGACAATCTAAATCTACCACTTATGTATTTGAACAAATACTCCTACTAATTAAGTCAAGTAAAAGAAATGATAAACCAATGGATGTCTCTTGTAGTATAGAATAATAATCCTTCTCTAAGACTAGGTTCAATTTGAGGTGTAAAGGCTTCAAAATCAAGCTTGAAGGTTGATGCAACAATGGGATTTTTGGATACTCGCAATTTTTAGTGAGATATAGTGAGAGAAAGGGAAAAAGAAAGAGAGAGAAATGTGTTGGGAAAGGTAGAGACAAAAGAAAAGAAAAAGGTGATGGGGTGACCGTGGGTGTGGTGTCATCGGCCATGTGGGGAAAAAAGGGCGTGAGGGAGAGTTTTGGGTTTGGTCAACTTACACATACACATCATCCATACATGTACAACTATGTGAATGTGTATCACAAATACCCAATTTTGTTTACTTAGCAATGTTAAATGCAAGGAATCTAAATATGAAATTCCAAATGGGACAAGTTATAGACAACATGTTACCATATTACCGTCAATTAGTTTACAAGAAGACATTACAGGTACCTGTGGCTGCCAATCCCTACCACAGTCAAACCGGTTCCCAAATGCCGGATTCCTAATAATTGAACTTGCTACTGGCACAGCCCAAAAAGATAGTCCATTTTATAAAATTGAAAATTAAGTACTGAAAATTCAGTGCTGAATTTTAACTATTTAAAATTTTAAGTGATTGAATTTGCAATACTAAGAATAATATTTCAACTACTGGAATAGACTGTATTCAGTGATTATTTTCAGTAGAATTTTTTTCACTTAAAGTTTTTAGTGGTTTTTTTGTTGCTTTTTCAATTAAGTGGTTATTAACAAATGCACTAAAAAAATTAAGTGCTGAAAGATTTCATTTTCACCACTTAAACAGATTATTAAACACACTTAAGGCTAGGGAGTGAAGGTGGTTATATGGTGACCTCGGCGATTTGGGCTTAGTTTGGCCCCCATTTTAGTGCTTCTCCTTTTTTAAAGCATAATTTCATGTTAATTTATTTGGTAACTAGTTTATGAGCTTTGCAAAAATTGAACTTAGTTTCATGATTTTAAAAGCTCTAGAATGGAGCTTTTAAAAGCTCAAAGTTGCTTTTTAGTTTCATGATTTTTTTTGAAGTTTAGTGTGTCACTTGTATAAAATTATCAAACAAATTAGTAATAAATTTCATAAGCTCTTTTAAAAACCACATGAGGGCCAAACTAAGCCTTGGTGGTGGGCAATTGCAATCGCAATTTTTGATTGGAAATCACGTTTTCACCTTTTTCTTTTCCATCATTGGTTCAATCTAGCTTTTGCTGTCCTATCAATGTACCAATCATTTGCACAAAATTCCACACACTCAATTGAGGTAAACGCAAAAAACAGGCACCTACACAACCCATCATCTAAATTGTACCAAAATTATCTCACTCCAAATTAGAAAAATCAGTAAGAAAAGGGGAAAATTAATTAAAACTCCCCAGGAATGTCTCTTTCCAAGCAGTAGTCTCTCCTGTTTTTAAATTATGGGAATAAGGACAATCATGATAGATTTATTTCACCTCAAGACCATTTTAAAACTAAATCTCAGGTTATTGACAAGTTTGTCTCCATTCTAAATAAGTAAAACATGGTATTCTTCTTCAACAACTCAACACTCCATTTTCTACCAATAATTTTAAATTCTTACGTTAAATAAGTAATCTTCGTACCATTTTCTACCGAGGCTCCAGAACTGTTATGGTTTTATCGTCTCCAGTATAGGACATTGTGCTTGTTGTTACACCATCGTCATAGATTGGGCTCCTTTCTGTGAAGTGGCCAGGTTGTTTAAATTGAGGTAGTATAGATCCCTCGTTGTCTAACATTGAAACCACATATGATATTGTTGGTCTATCTTCTTGGTGCTTTTGGACGCATAATAGACCCACATGGATACATCTTAGCACTTGAGACTCAACATATGAGTTCCCGAAACGTGTATCTAGTAGTTCCAAAGCTTTATCCTCATTCCATAGTAGCCATGCCTAAGATAATTGAAATCCTTACACTTCTAGTACATATGTAAACACAATAAGAGAATCATCTATTAAAATGCTAGATATTTAAGTAAAAACACCACTTTTTTATATGGATATATTATACTTTGCACCCTCGTAGTTTACCCTCTGTGGCATTTCGCCCACCATAGTTTAAATGTTTTAACACATTAGATATTGAAGTTTCCATTTTATGTCAATTTGCACATTCCATCAAAAAATTCGTCAAACATGTTGATGAAATTCTGACAAATTTGTATTGATTATGGCTTTTTGGGCGGAATTGTTGATAAAGGTGCAAAATAACATAAACTAGAAACTTGAGGGTCTAATAGTATCAACTTCTAAAGTATGTGGGGCAAAGTACCACTGACTGTGTACTAAGCGCGTGCAGAGTGTATTTCCCTTTATGTTTTAACTAGCTTGCAACCCGTGCGATGCACGAGAGAATATTATCCAAATTCAGTGCGTTAGAAAGTGATAAGAGTATTTGACTATGGAGTTAGTTAAAACAGATGCATTCTTGAATTGAAATTGTGCAAAAAGTTTATGCTTACATCATTCAATTTTGCAGCCTATGTCGAAACTGTAGTAAACGTTTAGAATATGGAAAAACCCTTGCAGTAGAAAAGAGTTACAAAATAATTTAATCTACTGCTACTATATATTCAACCTTCATCGAAATAATTCACTGAAAAAAGTATTTTATGCAAAGTGAATGTCTTATATAGTGAATCACAATTCTTACCAATAGAGAGGTGAAACTTGTAATGGTTATCCTCTACACCAAATCCAGAGAATCGGATCTAACATACAAGAGTTAAAAAAAAATTTTATTTTGCATGGAGAAGAGGTAGAGAGAGAAAAAGCGATAAGAGTATTTGACTATGGAGTTTGTTGAAACGGATGCATTCTTGAATTGAAATTGTGCAAAAAGTTTATGCTTACATCATTCAAATTTGTAGCCCATGTGAAAACTGTAGTAAACGTTTAGAATGTGGAAAAAACCATTGCAGAAGGAAAAAGTTACAAAATAATTTAATCTACTGCTACTATATATTCAACCTTTCATCGAAATAATTCACTGAAAAAGTATTTTATACAAAGTGAATGTCTTATATATAGTGAATCACAATTCTTACCAATAGAGAGGTCAAACTTGTAATGGTTATCCTCTACATCAAAATCCAGAGAGTCGGATCTAACATATAAGAGTTTACAAAAAAAAAATTCTTTTGCATGGAGAAGAGGTAGAGAGAGCAGCCAGAGGGCAAGGTTTTGTAGATTATGGGTGATTTAGTTGGCTCTTCTTAAAAGTCCTCCAAATCATTATTACTCCAATTATAATTAATTGCGTTTTGTAAAAATGTACAAAGAGAGAGGGAGAAGGAGAGCATAAATTATGCTATTACAATAAACGCATATAGAGGGAGGAGATGAAGAGTGAAAAATTATAAATATTTAAAGCCAAATAATGAATGCATATAATTTAAATAAATGTAATACTCCAATGTGTTTATTTGTGCAAGATTATTGGCATAAATGGTGGGGTTTGCACATACTCACTTTACTTTTAGCTTCAAATGGATGAAATGCTCATAGTTTGACATGTGGCATAAGTCTTCCATATTATATAATAAGAATAGATAGATTAGCCAATGTATATTGTCAGTGATACCGAGCACTGCTCTTCAAATAGCTAGCCGTTTTACTTTTTTATACTCATAGTTGAGATTTGTGACAATTAAATTTTAGAGATACTTTGACGGTTGAGATATTAGGAGAGAATTTTTCCAGGTATTTGGAGATTATGGCTAGAGGTGTCAATCGGGCCGGGCCGGGCTCGGTCAAAGCGGACCCAACCGGGCTTTTGGGCTGGGCCGGGCCGGGCTTGGGAGAGGAGGGGGTTGTCCGCCCCGGACCAGAGACCCGGGCCGCCGGGCTTCGGGCTAGGGACCAGGCTTGAGTATTTTAGCCATTTTTTTTAATGTAAAAAACACTAGTTTTTGAGGGTTTAGGATTGGGCCGGGCTTTGAGTTAGGTAGCGAGCCGGGCCGTGGACACCATTGGGGTGTCCGCCCCGGACTAGATGTAATGGACAGGGCCTAACGGACCAGGCCGTGAACCGGGCCGGGCCTGACCAATCCGAACCGTTTGACACCTTTAATTAAGGCTAACAAAGTAAAATAGCTATAGTATAATTAGCTATCTGTTGAAGTTCCAAAGTAAGGTTTTTGCTAGCTGGCAAATTGAATAAGCTTGTTAGAGATGATCTAACAAAGTTGCGGATACACGTGTGTGTGTGAGAGAGAGAGAGAGAGAGAGAGAGAGAGAGAGAGATTTACATGTCCCAAAAGGTTATGCTGATGCTTGTGATGTGAAAATCCTCTGTTCTTTTTGCCACTCACTATCTCTAACAAAACCACACCAAAGCTGAATACATCCGACTTCACAGAGAAGTTCCCATCCACGGTGTACTCCGGAGCCATATAGCCACTACACAAAGAAATGAAAGATTAAATTTTTAAAGATGATACAACAATATGAAAGGCTTCTGATATAAGTTTGTACAACTTACTGTGTACCAACTACTCTGTTTGTGTTTGCATTTATTTGATTCTCTCCTAAAATTCTTGCTAACCCAAAGTCTGAAATCTTTGGGTTCATTTCACTATCTAGCAAGATGTTGCTTGTTTTGAGATCCCTATGAATAATTTTAAGTCTCGAGTCTTGGTGTAGGTAGAGAAGTCCTCTTGCAATCCCCATAATAATTTCAAAGAGCTTTTGCCATGACAACATCACATTCCCGTTTTGATCTTCGTTTTCTTTTCCACCTGCATAGAGTAAATCATAAGGTTAGATTACATGTTCGCCTTCACCTCAAATAGTACAAAACAACTGCATGTTTGGGAATGTTCGAAATAGAACCAGATTCAGTGTGATTCACTTTTTCTATCTAGTTTTCACAGATAAGTGTCATATTGGTTTGATAGAGAACATGATTTAACAATATTTTTTTGATTTGACACGGGTTTCCATGTTAAAAATTCATAAAGTTCTTTTGTAAATAATAGAGCCAATTACTGTAGTTCTCAAACATCCCATAATCGACATAAAATTTACGTTAAACAACTAAGGATTGATTGCGAGTTTTGTACCAAAAATAAAGCTATCCAAGCTTTTATTAGGCATATACTCGTAGATTAACATCCTTTCTTGTCTTTGAATGCAGCAACCCACAAGCCTCACAAGATTTCTGTGTTGAAGTTTGGCAATCAAAACAGTTTCGTTCTTAAACTCTTCAACACCCTGTCCTGAATCTTTTGACAGCCTCTTTACTGCTATTTCTTGTCCTGTTGACAGATTGCCCTGTTTATTATACACAAGGTGCATTTAGCTTTTTCATCCCAGCAATATATTTACATATATGTGTGTGTATATTTGTAACGATGACATGAATATCAGCTAGCTACCTTGTAGACAGGTCCAAAACCTCCCACTCCCAGCAGATTTGCATTAGAGAAATTATCAGTAGCAGCAGTAATTGTAGCCAAATCAAATAACGGTAACTCCAAATCTTCAGCTAAAAGAGTTTACAAGAGAACAATTTTTAAGTAACTGCATTGTCGCGCCCTTACCCTCAAGATTAGTAGTATAGCTTTTTCTTTATTATGCTTACCTTCTCTCTTTGTTCTCTTCTTCAATGTGTAGCACCATAGTAACATGGCCAGTATCACAAGCATTCCAGCAACGATTGATGCCACAAGGATAACCACTAGTCTCTTCTTCTTATTTGAACCAGCAATTGATTCTACAAAAGACAACATTATAATCACATTCATACAATTCTATTTTCTCTTTCTCGGTCTCTCGTATATATTATGTGCATGTGTTATAGTTCGAAGTATCACTCTTGACCATGACACCTTACTTGAGTTGTATCAGTATATTGTTGTTAACGGAGATGGACCATAGCCCGTAACATAAATACAGAAAGAGAACGGCTCCTCTCATGATCTTATTGGAACTATTATGACAAAAACAAGAAAGGTATATATATAGAGAGAGATTTTATAAAAACAAGCACTTTTTATCGTTCCAAAAATGTTCGATTATTTTATCATGTAATGCTTGCATAAACTAGTTCCCATTGCGAGCATGGATTTGAGAGAGAGACAATTCTTAAATTTTTTTTTTTTTTTTGGGTGGAGAGATGAACCTGTTTCCTCTGTGGCCCAGGTTTTGGACGGAATTAGCGAAACCATTTTATCGATGTAGATGAAGTTATATGTAGTTGAGGGACCAATTTTGTTGTTCTTCCCATATTTTTCGTTTTAAAATTTTTTCGAATCTCAATTATCCGGATGGTTGTTAGTGCCTGATATGGTGCCGTCATCTTGAGCCTCTAGAAAGGGTGACCGGTACCATAACTTTGAACATGGCTTATGTGCTAGAGACACACATATATAAATATATATATATACTTGTGTAACCACAAAACACACATACATATATGTATATACTTGTGTAAGTGTATATAAGTAATTACCTAATTCAGAAGCTGCCAACCGTATATAGATATCTTGTCTGGTTTCTACTTCAATGAAAACTTTGACATCAATAAGGTCTCCAAACCACATCAAACAACCACTACCTCTTCCACTAATATTCGAATTAGTATACGCCACACACGAACAATTCTTCAAACACTCTGTCCCACACTCTTTAAGACTCATCATCTCATCTAACCAATACTCCAACATGTCTGGCACTTTCACTCCTTCAACCTTCAAAAACCCCTCTTCGCCCTGGCAACCCATCGGAGTCCTCCTTACACATCCGCCGGACCAATCAAGCTCTTGCCATTGTTGTGGTGATCTGGGTACAAACCCCTTCAAACACTCGCATACGCGAGATTTAAACATACTACAAATCCCATTAGGACCACAATACCCATAATTGTCACAAATTTCTCTTGGCATTGAAAGCATAAGAGACCACTCACCACTCCGTTCATCCAATCTATAGCGTTTAAGAACGCCCTCTTTGTTCAGAATCAGTCTGCTACTAACCAAATCATTATAAGGTTCATACATATAACTCAAATTGTTTCCATGAAAAATAAGTATGGGTGAGAAAGTTGAGTTAGTTATTCTAGGTAGACCACTGAACCTAATTCCATTCCATGGCCCCGAGCCATGGGTTTTTTTGGTTTTGTTGAATAAAACCAACTGAGGCAACCCATGATGCACAATTCTGTATGTAAAGTCCCCAGGAGATGGGTCGTCGGTGCTTTTCCATGATCGCAAATATGTATCTATATCTGTATTTGGGATCTGTCCCATTACCATTCCTTGTATACGCGTGTCGGTTGGAAAATCAAAGCTCTGCCATATATACTCCTGATCAGAATCTATAACTACAAGGTTTCCAGTATCTAATAGCTTCACCACCGGATATTCTGCAACCGATCTTGATATATTTGATGACCATATTACCCTCGTCGTTTGGTTGTCGTGAAGAACAAGCGTTCCATTGTTGGTGAGGGTAAAGACTCCATCTGAATCTGTGAGTGGGGTTTCTCTGTTTGCAACCCAAATTGGGGTATTAGGGGCAATTTTGTACCATATACCCAAGTACCTGTTCTTTGAGTTGCCAGGAGAAAAGAAGCCTAGTTCAAATCTCTGGCCTATTGAGACTAGAGTTTGTCCATCAGTAATGGATTGGTTTGAGGTTATAATATCAGATGCAATGCAGAGTTGGATGAATGTTACGAGAGAGAAAAATTGCAGAGAGAGAGAGAGAGTATGTCTCTCCATTTTCATTTACAAATTATAAACTTGGGAAGAAGATTATATACATTGGATGAACAAAGAAATTCTGATATTATTAGACAAAATGTGAGGGGCTAAAATAGATGCAAATTCAATGCTATTGACGCTAGGATGCATTACCATAGAATTTTCCTAGCAAAATATCAGGAATGAAAAAGTACTTATCTCATGCTCAATATGTTAAAAGCAGTTCAAAAATAGACCAAAAAATATCAAAGAGTCAAGTCTGAACACGTAGTATATAGTCGTTGCTAAAGACTTCGTTCAGCAAATTTTGTATCATTTACAACTTTTAAAACACATTTTAACTAGGGGTGGCAATTTTTGACACGACACGGCAACACGACACGAATACGACACGAATTAAACGGGTTTGGGTTTAGCTTATACGGGTATGGGTCATAAACGGGTCGACCCATTTAACACGATTAATAAACGGGTTGGGTCATGTTTTAATTGGGTCAACCCATTTAACACGATTATAAATGATATTTTTGGAAATATATATATTTTTTAATACATTTTTTTTAAAAGAAAGTAATATTTATTTATTTTTTATTTTTTTAATACATGTATAATAGTTAGATATTGTTATTTGCGACTTAATTAGCTTAAATTTGGAACAATTGATCATTTACTGTTGTTGACTTGTTGGTAGTTGGTACATTAGGTGGGAAGACTTGTATTCTTAGAATCGTGCCTCTTCATTTTTTTTCCTCTATGTTTGGTTTTTTATTACATGAAGTCAATCTATAAATAGGTCATGTTATACAAGCAAAAATAAATAAATAAATAAATGTTACGAGAAAACGGCTTGTTCATTACACGGGTTGGTGGGTTAAATGGGTGACACGTGAAATGCATTAGACGGGTATGGGTTTAGGTTTTTGACACGTTTAGAAATGACACGATTATTGACACGGCACGATTATAACACGACACGATTATGACACGACACGATTATGACCCAACATGACACGATTGCCACCCCTAATTTTAACCACATATTTTAAATAAATCCTTGTGGTTAGATTCATTTTTATTTTATCTTATACATTTCAAAAATTGACACTTAGCTTTTCTATATATGTTTGTGACTGAGATAAAACTATTAACATTTTTTTGACGACTAAGGGGTTAATACATTTTACTATCCCGTGTTTAGACCGTTTACACTTTATCCACTCACGGTTCAAAAGTCAGACACTTTAACTCCCTATAATTGTGATTGAAATGAGGGTGTATTTATCATTTCAAGTCAAAAGTCACCCTTTTAAACCATAACGATGAAGTGAAACGAGCCTAACCACAATGAGATAAAATGCATTTAACCTTAAAACTATTGTTATTCTCAAAGTATTTAAAAGACTTCCAGGTTACAATTACAAACTAGCTATAGACTACTACTGTATGTGGTTCCAAAACTACGATGGTCTATTATAGGTTATAACTTTTGATCTTACTACTTGGTATCAGGGAGGGACGGATGTAGGAAATTGGAGTTGAGGGGGCTTGATAGGGAGAAGAGGCAGCAAGTTTATAAGGGTTCGGGGCAGCTGCCCCGACCAGATTATACTTATTTTTTGGATGGATGAAGGAATTAGAAAACTTAATATTGATTGATACCAAATGTATTATAAAATGACATATTTTTTCTACAAATTGAGATCAAAAGGTTGAATATTTCATACTTGGAAGGGGGGCTTAAGTATAAAATAGAGAGTTTTTTAATTTGGAAAGGGGGTTTAAGTGTAAAAATATACTTTTTTTTGGGTATATATAACAAAAAAAGGACATCTCAGTGCACGAGGCTTCTTCATTGCGGGGCCTGGAGAAGGTGAGATGTACATAATAACATAGCCATACCCCTGCAAAGCAGAAATGCTATTTTCAGATTCAAACCTGTACCCTTCTGGTAAAAAATTAAGGGGGGCTTGAGTCCCCCTGTTACACATCCGTCCCTGCTTTGTATCAAAATTGTGCAACATTTTTTTGGGGGTTATGATACAATAAAACCATTTTGTTGTACTATAAATTTTTTCATTGTTTTATTAGCTTCGATCTGGAAAAGTACATACACTGGAAGGTGATATAATCTATAAAGTCCAAGCTAACCCATATATATATATATATATATGTATATTTTGGGGGTTATGATACAATCAAACCATTTTGTTGTACTATAAAATTTTTTTCATTGTTTTATTACCTTCGATCTGGAAAAGTACATACACTGGAAGGTGATATCTATAAAGTCCAAGCTAACCCATATATATATATATATATATATACTAATAATGACTGTACCCGTGGGCACAAAGCGAACAAGAAAAAAAGAAAAAAGAAATTCAATACTTCAAAAGATTAAATCTTTTGCGTAAAATAGTCCATGTCATTGCAGTTGAGTGATATCTCTTTTATGTTTATAAAATTGAGTATGAAGGTTCTAGATATATGATACTCTTTTAATCCTTCTAAAGACTATAAGGCTCTGTGTAATAAATCAAGAGCAGAGCTGCTTAAATTAAGAATAAAGAAAAAGTAAAATTTTGTAGAGAGTAGCCAAGTTTAGCTACCATTACTTCAAACATGGATTAAAAAACCTGTTGTTTTTCATTTTTTCTTTCTAAAGCCTGGAAAAAAGGCCAATATGACTATTTCTTTTTTATGCTTTATTTTTATTTAAGACCTAAGGCTCTTTGGCAACCCAACTTCCTAACACATAAAAGTCCGCCCATAAACTGATTTCCCAAACGGGCCTTAACCCAACCTATCTTCTTCTTTGCGTGAACACACAGTGAGTATATATATAGTAGCACGGGTGGAAAAAAATGCGGAGTATAATGACTATAAATATGGGCTGTAAATTTGTTAGGAAAAAAAATATAATATCATATGCCTATTTAGCGTATTGAGTTTGCAACAACCTACATGTCAATTTTAGTTTCAAGTCATGCTATGCTTCTCAAATTTAGTTATTCCAATAATTTAGTTATTTCTAAAACATGTTGTAGAGACCTTCAATATTATTGGATTACTTCAACACTCTCCAATGAAAAATCAAGTGGTCCCATTACCATACAAATCTGAAAAGCATAATATTATTCAGTAGTTTCAGATAGCTGTGCTGTGGACCATACATCTCTTGAACTACTTAACCAATCTATACTTAGCCTTTTTTTTTTTCCTTCTAGAAACTTTTGAAAAACTATACTTTCCATGCACTTAGAAGGGAAAAAAAAAAAGAAAAAGAAAAAGAAAGAGCAAAGGCTTTTTCTAAAATTTTGAAAAGAACCAAAAAAAATAAGCAAAATTAACCAATCTATACTTAGTCTTTGTTGGCCTTTTTTAAAGTTTCTGGAAGGGGGAAAAAAAACACAAAGGCTTAAGAGACATGAGTGATATATGGGTCTCTCCATTTGGGGTTGAGGGGTGTGTGTGTGTGTGTGAGAGAGAGAGAGAGAGAGAGAGAGAGAGCCGAATTGGAAGGTATATGAGTAAATTGAAAACTGATTTGGTGTGTGTGCATGTTACCATTTTTGGTGGACTAATGATCGGACGGTTTAAAATATCTAAACTTGTTTGAATGGCTCGGATTGAAAGTTAGTAATTTGAGAGAGACCCACACCGCTCTAACTTTATTATATAGATATAGTGAACTAGAGGCAACCCAACAGTCAAGAAGTTTTTTAAAAACATTTTTAACCTGTGCTAAGATCTCCAACAGTCACAAAACGAGACAGAACCACCCATATGCACTCTCCACTTATCCTCGCACGAAACCAGTACATAAATAAGTCCTGTTAAAATTCTGAGAATTCTACAAAGTGTTGCTGGTTAATAATATATGCAGAATGGACTGATAGTAGTTATTGTACATCTTAAGAAGTGTCACCATCCCAAGATTTTCCAAGAAGCGAGGTGTGCCAGTCAAAACAGGTTGGCTCAAATTTGATTTTGTAAGCAACAATTTTACAAATACTGAAATTATCAAACCATGTTCAGATGATGTTCTGCATTTAAGTTCGTCTCCCTTACATGTTTATTCAACTGAATTCGACAAATAATTTGAAGAACGCCACATAAAGAAATCAAAGGAGTGCGTAGGAGATGGAGGAAGCATGAATGTTGGCTAATCTGCCTTGGCACTACATTAAGGCTTTGTTTGGTTTGCGAATTCATTCAGAGAAAGAAAACGAAAGGGAAGGAAAACAAATTCTCTAGTAAATTTTTTTATTTTTTTTCATTCATGAATAATTAAAGGTTTTGAATTTTTTCAAAGTATTCACTACACCAAAAGGCCACTTTCCTAACGGTAATTTACCGTTAGGAAAATTATTTCTAACGGTAATTTACCGTTAGAAATACAGTGTGGGGAATATTTCTAACGCATTTTCTAACGGTAAATTACCGTTAGATAAATATATTTACTAACGGTAAATTACCGTTAGGAATATTCTTGCTAACGGTAAAATGTGATTAGTAATCCAACAATTTTGTAACACTTTCACTAAATTTACTAACGGTAAATTACCGTTAGGAATAACATTTCTAACGGATTAAAATATGTTAGCCATCTAACAATTTTGTAACACTTTCGTAAAAATACTAACGGTAAATTACAGTTAGAAATGGTTATTTCTAATGGTAAATATCAATTAGAAACAAATAATACTAATGGTTATAATCCGTTACAAATATGGTTTCTAACGAAAAAAAATCTATTAATAATCTAAGCACAGTCACATCTCTCCCCAGTTTTTATTTGCACCTAATAAACACAACCACATCAAATGATCTCCAATAACATCATAATCACATCAAAGAAACACATAAGCCCAATCGACAACAAATATTATCAATAATAATCATAAGTCGATTCCAAAATGTTTCATCCATCCAAACCTAAATTAAACATTAACAATATTTTTTACATAGTTCGGTCTCTCAACATAAACTAAACCAACACAAAATCACGAATTACTCATGCTTCTGGGCACAGTGCGAGGAAAAACAATCGTGCAAAAAAAAAAAACTTATAATTCTATGATTTTCTTTTTACCCAAATCTCATCAGATCAAACTATGCTTCCGCTTCTCAACTTCCACAGGCTCTCTAAGCATTGATACACTTCCTTTGTTGAATCGCATCTCTCTACAATATAGAAACACAAATCACCATTAAAAAAAAAAATGAATAGTTACACAGGGTCATATTTCAAATTCATATTACCTTGTATTTTCTCTTATAGAATGTACGATATGGATACAATAAAGAAAAAAATGCTGAACAAAAACGTAATCACTGGAGCTAATATATATATATATATATATATACACTTACGGTGGAGATCAGATCTGTTAAGATGCATAGACTTTGAAAATAGCAGAGAGCCAAAATAAAGCGTCTCTGTTCCTAAATAAAGAACTCTTTCTTCATTGACGTTTATATGGAAGTTTATTGAAATTGAAGCAGGACCCCAAAGGCTCTCTCTCTCTCTCTCTCTCTCTCTCTCTCTCTCTCTCTCGGAGAACTGTGTGCTAAAAAATATTGATGATGTTCCTGCAGTAAAGAAGACTCCTACACACCCTTCCCAATCAGACTTCTTTTACCAGCCAATATTAAAGGCCATGTCAATTGAACAAATATGCAAGCACTAAAAAAACATAGAATGTTTTGGAAAGAGATATAAATGAAGCCCACTTACAATAAGGTTTACTGTAAACTAAAATCGATTATATACTAACGAAAAAAGGGAACTACCACAAGAGAGCTCTAGTAAATTGCATAGTAAACATATCATTTTTTAAGTATTAACTTAGTGGAATTTTTTCTCCCAAATAAGTAAACAGAGAAAGATAATCTATGCACTGATTTGATTAGGGCTCCCAAAATAACACACACAGATAAGCAACATGGTCAACAGAAGCAACAGGACAGAGACAAATCCTTCAAAGAAAATAGAACACACCATGTCTGGACGAGAATCAGCAGCTCCAAGAACAGCATGACGATTAGGTTGAGCTTCAACATCCCAAACAAGAACCTGATTCGACGGTTTTAATAAATTTATTCAACTCTAACTTTCACAATAAACTAAGGCGGATCAAAGACTTCATGACTATCTCAAAATCGAGTGTCCTCAAAACAGAATACACAAAATCTTATTTTAATCACTTACATCGGGGCTGTCAGTGTGGGGTGCCACAATATTTTTGTTTTGTGGAAACTCCCTGATCTGTTCACCTGCAACAAGATATTTAGTCATGACGGCAAATAACATCAATCTATTTGACATGAATATATTTCCCATCACTTCAAAGTTCAAGCACCATATAATTTAGATATTTACACTACATCCATCAAACTAATTTAAGTCATATAGATTTTTGCAGAAGGTAAAGTGAAATCATATATATAAACTCACAACACACATTAATGAATCCAGATATAAATTCACATGAATCCAATACGTATCTTTGTGATTGCAAGTATACATGTATGGATGGGTCATACCTCTCCAGGATGTAAGATCGTTTTGTATTTCTTTACAAATGGCGAGCGTTCTTCTTCATTGAACTGGAAAATCAAGCAAGCAGGTAGTACGAGAAACCAAAGAAGTATTCGAACTGGAGATTCATGGATTTAATATGACAATAGATTCCAATAAGGGAGCAAATCAAAGACATCTGTAACCCTCAATAACTTAGCACGAAAAGTTCTCTCTACTACTAGAGTGACACAAGGGAAGAAAAAGAAATCCAAATCCTTTCTTCGTTTATTACAGGTTATGGCCTTTTTCACTACATCAACAAACAAGGCTACCATTGCTAATACGTTTTTTTAAACATGCAATTTCAGATTACTTAAGCATAAAGTTAATTAAAGAAAGTGAAACAAAACTAATTACTTAAGCATAAAGAATTAAAGGAACAAAAGGAAGAAGAAGAAATATCATTTAAACATGCAATTTCTGATTCAGCGGTGTACAGAACTAAAGGAATCAAAGTGAGAAAGACACATTGTGAGAAAGATACAATCCTGAGAACTCCTATTCTCCCAAGTTCTGCAGCAAGCACATAATTACTTGAAGCCAACACAACCCAAATGAACAGTATTTTTCATTCATATTTCAGAGTTAATGCATTTGGATCATATTAAGTACACGTAAATATTAGATTAAGTTCGAAAAGATGTTCTAATGCTTACAAGTTTTATTTATTTATTATTATTATCCAATTTCAGTATTATGATTGTGAATTTCTAAAGTTATTATCCAATTTCAGAAAAAAGAAATAAGCTGAACATAATAAATAAAGATGTTAAAAAAAAAAAGGCAAACCTGCAACATGGGTAAATCGACCAGAGGGAAGTCGCGAAATCCAATGATATTCAAAAAACTAACCTGAGATGTAATGTTAAAGCGTAAAACTCAATGTCGTTGCTCCATTCAATCACCGTATTCACAAGCCATTCAAGTGCTCCAAATTGTTCTTCTTTTGATGAGTTATCTTACCCCAACCTGTGTAAGCATCTCACTTGTCAAGTTCAAGTCACCTCCATTAGCAATGTACAACTATGCAAGACTTTCAACAACAAAAGAATGAATTGTGAAGCCAAATATGGGTTTGTCATTCAGAGCTTATATATCTCATCAAACAATGGTTTTTTTTTTTAAGGTTGCTAAAGTTAACCAAACTTCTAATAAATTATGATTCAAGCCACTTTAGTTTATTAAAGTTGCTAAAGTCAACCAATTGTGATTTAAGCTACTTTAACAGCACATCAATAGAACCAAGTGGCAAGACACATTAAATTATGGTTTAAAGGCATTGTACTTCTCTATATGGATTTTCAGTTGGTGCTCATGCAGAGCTCCTAGAGTTGTAACTTGTTACTACATCGCTAAATCCTCATCAAATTGCAATATGTCTATCCAAAACTAGTATAAAAACACCCATAAGATTTGACTTTTACCTAGTAGATGTAAACAATGACCAGGGAATAATGCAAGAGTAATGCTATGCTTCCCAAATCTCCATCCCAAATGATGTGGCAGTGGGTCCACTGGCAATAATGATGGGAACCACTTCAACATCATCCAGTCAAAATCCAGTGGACCCACTGCCTCATCATTTGGGATAGGGAATTGGGATAATTAGGAATTGGGAAGCATAGCATTACTCATAATGCAATGAAGGAAAAAAATATGTATAATTTGAACAAGATTTAACAACCTGTAGTAAAGAGCCCTCCTTTCGTACTTGCGTTGGGCCACAACAACCTATTAAGATGTATACATCCCACAATGAGATTTAAGAAGTAAGAAACATTTACTAAAACCATCTCCATACACTACAAGAAAAAAGGCTTTTTATGTCACTTAAAAAGTGACATAAATAGGTATTTATGTCACTTTTTTTTTCCAGCAAAAAGTGACATAAATGGAGGCGACATAAATGTTTTAAAAGTGACATAAATGTTTTATAAAAGTGACATAAATGTTTCAAAATACCAACACATATGTTAATAAAAAAGTGACATAAATACTTAAAAGTGACATAAATACCATTTTATTTATGTCACTTTTAATCTAAAGTGACATAAAAGTATAAAAGTGACATAAATAACAAACAAAATTATTACATCAAATTCTTAAAAGTGACATAAATACTGTAAAAGTGACATAAAAAAATTCTTAAAAGTGACATAAATACTGTAAAAGTGACATAAAAATTTTAAAAGTGACATCAATACTTGATAAAAGTGACATAAATGTGTAGTTAGTTATGTCACTTTTTTTAAAAATGACATAAATATTTTAAATAATACTGATTCAATACCACCCTGTAAAAATAATATATACTACCCTGTACATATATACAATACCACCCTGTACGAAATTAAATCCAACTCAATGATCTATTTCAACTACTAAATTTCATCTATTCTCAATATCAACCAATTAATTGGAATGAATAAAAAAAATATACAATCGATCCGAGTCAAGTGCTATGGCAAGTGGAATTCTGATTCGCTTTAGGCTTTCACAACAGATTGCACATTGTTTCATGGTTTTGGTTTTAATTAGTTTCTCTAATACTGTACCTAACGAGATTGGCCGCCTTGCAGGCTAGTGATGGGCTTAGTGTGCTAAGTTCGTCGCAAGGAGGCCATCCGTATGACCATAGTGTTGACTCTTAAGATCTTGTTCTGATAGATAAAAATTGCAAAAGAGCAAAGTTTTGGTAGATGTCATGAATCCTACAATGCCCAGATGAAAAGTATTGTTCATTAGATTTCTCTTTGTATGCTAACTTTCTGAGTAATCCCTGAAAAAAAAAAGATGGAATAGACTGCAAGATTTGCATTCATTAAGCATGTGTACTTAACCACAAACATGACCCTTATTCAAAGGAAAAGCCCATTTGGGAAAGCTTTTTAAAAACTATGATTCATTTTTAAAGTTAAAAACATCTTTTTGAAAAACTCTTGTAGCTTTTAAAATCCTCTTCCAAACAGTGATTATTTTAAAAGCTATCCCAAACAGGCTCGACATACTCCTGTTGCTGATATATTTTGCTGTCATTATTGTGGTTGAAACTTGAAAGTAACAAACTAATAGTAGTCCCACATATCAAAATGAAGTGGACGTTTCTTACATTACAGGTACGATGCCGAGCAGCCACAACAGGAGATGATTCTATTAATCCATATCCATTCTGCAGTTTTATGTCAATTGCCTGAGTCCATAAAAACACAGAGTAAGCAGCAATGGACTTTAGAACCACTTAGACCCCTTGGGATAGTTTTTTTTCAACAACCGCTTATGTGCGGTTGTTAAAAAAATTGTAACCGTTAGGATTAGCTTTTTCACAGCTTTTTTAAAAAATTTGATTCCTTTCCAAAGCTGAAAAAAAAAAACATTAATTTTTTCCCCAAAAGCTCCAAGTTGTAGCTTTAATAAATAAATAAATATTTCTTACTCCAACAAAGGTGATTATTTTAGAAGCCCAACCCAAATGGGCTTTTAGGAAGCTAGGAAATCACAAGTAACAAACCTCAAAAAACCTGTCAACATGTGAAGGCAAACTACCACCTCCAATTACTCCAGTCTGCAGAAGATCAACAAGATTTTGCTTTTGTTATTTTCCTTAATTGACTCCTTCCAGATTATAGTAAACCTATTTACGAAAATTTGAAAAAAGAAAGGACTATGTGGAGATGAATAGGGGAATGACATTTGTCAAAAAGGAAAGATAATATAATATGTTGGTCTCTTTCGGGAAAACAATTGCAGCAATTGAACTGTTACAGCTCTTCGACAACATAACAAGAAGGAATTCTTCAAGTGAATCAGCTAAAATAAAACTTCAAAGAGTCAAATCATTTTGGAGAAAAGTGATATACAACAGATTCTTTGGTTATTGATCATTACTCTGAGAAAGGTAGGCCTAGCAGAAGCCAATGTCATGCATGATCATATAGAAAAGTGATTTCATTTTGGGAGTATTAAACATCTGTTATATAACATGCGTGAGTGCAATGAATTCCAATGTCATGCATGAAAATGATTTTCATGCCTTTTTAAACACTCACCCTCGATCGTCAATATCATTACCCGGACCATGGGCTTCCCGTCCACGTAGGCCTAGCCTCAAACGTGCGGGACTTTGGGCCTTACGAATTACACGGAGCCCTAGCCTTCAACGTTACGGGGTTTCTTGCAGCACATCCCGCAATTTGAGTTCCTAGTGGTACCCATCTCACACGCCTATCCACAAATCTGGGATTTCTAACTTTTCAAAACAAAATCCCTTCAAGAGGGTTTTATGCACAGAAGCCTCTAAGGTCTTCCCTTTCAAAACCTGGAAGCCTCTAAGGTCTTCCCTTTTTAAAAATTGAAAGCCTCTAAGGTCTTTCATCCCAAAATCATTTTCGTGATTTTTGTGTTCATGCTCATGCTTATGAAATACTATGACATATGCGAGCTCTAAGCATCCAGACATATTCAATATTTCAGAAGACAGTTTATTAAGGCATACTATCAATTTAAAGCAACACAATAGACATGCTAAAATCATCCAGGTAAACACATAAAGCATATCAACTCAATTAACCAATCAAGGCATAGCAGCTCAAGTAAACATGTAAGCACAACATTAACATGTTATACAACTTAATTGAGGGTTATACGGAACTACCGTTCACCGAGGATAGACTGAATAATTAATCAGAACAGAAACCGGAACTGCTCAATCTGTTACAAATCTTGATATACAATAATACGCATATATCAGTGAGGTACAACACCTCTAAGCACAAGTACAACTACTATTAAAGTAAAGTACCACTCCTAATGCTTAAGGTACAAGGTCCCTTAGCTCATTTCTGATTCAAGTATAAGAAAAATAGGAGATTTTACTAAACTGCCTGAGGTCGCGTATGCGGGCCGCTCGCGCAGAATGTGTTCAGTAAGGCCACGTGTCCATTTAAAAACAGTTTTTGAAAATAGCCTGGTCGCGCGCGCGGGCAGCTAGCACGACCCCTCGCTCGAGCATGTCGCACGCGCGAGATGTCACAGAAACGTCTTCTTCCTTCTTTTTCCCCTGTTTTGAATAAAAGGCTAATTTTTACCCATTTTGAAAACTTAATCAAAATAGATTTTCCAATATATGAAATTCTTCCTTTTTCCGCGTAGATTCCAAATATGGAATCGGTTTTTCATGAATCAAAACATAGCTCTCGAATTAATTGAAAAACCGAGAGACGACTGTAATAACCTGCATTTTCATGCATTATTATATTTAAAATTTTCATTATCATTTGCATTATCATATTTAAAATTTAATATATATTGTCTGTTTATATGTTAATTCTTATGTGAAAAGTTTAATTCTTGACTAATTTCATAATTGAAATTTCTTTTGGGGTCAAAATGCAATTTTCATAAAAACTTGCAATACCTGTGTTAAATTTCAAAACTGTATTTCAAGACGGTGGAATTATTTCTTTTAAACTCAAACTGTATTTTTATAAAATCAGAAAACTATTTCTAACGTTAAAATGAATTCTCTGTATTTTTGTGATAAACACCGTATCACGAAAATACCAGTGTAAGTTTAAAACTGTCCGCGCAGTGTTAAACTTCCACAGAATTTTGGAAGTAAATGATTGAACAAATATATTTATACCCAAATTATTATGCTGATGCTTTTCCTTAGGTCTTGTTTGGCAAATGTTGTTGTATGTGTATTGTCCTTATGCCATAAGCTAGATTACCCAAACACACATTGACCCACCTCATCTCCACCTACCTCTTACTTTCAGTAGTGGAGAATAAAGGGCAGTGCATACACCTCATTGCTGCACATTCATGGTATTATATGGGGGTTAATGGAGATTGAGTGGGAAGTTAGGCCAATGTTTTCTTGGTAGGAATTTGGTTATTTATACACCCAACCACACTACACTTTCTGCACATTCATCACAGCATAATTCAGTATACACAGAGAGTTTAGAGAGTGCAGAGAAGTTCTTCAATTTCGTAGAGAGAGAGAAGAGCTCAATCCTCCATAGCCAAAGCTTGGATTTTGGGAATTTCGTAATTATATTTCTTTCTCAACAATTTCTTCAAATCTATATCACGGTGAGTATTACTAACTCACTCCAAATGTAACTCATTCCTTATTTACTGATTTAGGTAGTTAATTTTAACAGTAGCAGAATTTTGTTTTTAGATTTTTGTTAGGAAAACGAATGAAATTTAAGGTTCTGCCCGCGCTGTCCCAAGTAAAACTCGATTCTGCACACTTTTCGTCTAATGCAATTTTCTCAGATTTTGCACCGTTTGGGCAGAAAATGAGGATTACAGTAGCAGAAAAAGTATATTAGAAATTCAATCTAATATTTTCTCTTTTAATTTTAACAGTAGCAGAATTTTGTTTTCAGATTTTTGTTAGGAAAACGAATGAAATTTAAGGTTCTGCCCGCGTTGTCCCAAGCAAAACTCGATTCTGCACACTTTTCGTCAAATGCAATTTTCTCAGATTCTGCACCGTTTGGACAGAAAACGAGGATTTCAGTAGCAGTTTTTAGAATGCTATTAGTTATGTTTAAAATGATTAAGGCAATGAATTATGAATTTTCAATCCCCGTACGCGTATTATTTCTTTAATTCTGTGAATTCCTTTATGTTTAAAGTTTGATGACATTCATGTGGAGTCAGTTGTACATGCATGGTGAGTGTTGGTAGTGTGTAAAAGAGTAATGATAGTGTGGAAAAGAGAAATGATTGTGTGGAAAGAGTATGAGTTTGAGTTGTGGTTGTGGTTGTGGTTGTAATTGTGGCTGTGGTTATGGTTGTGGTTGTGGATGTGATTGTGGTTGGAGTTGAAAAAGAGGATGAGGGTGTCTTTGAAATGCGAAGGTGGCAAAAATGGACACTCCCTGACGCCCATGGAAGCGTTAAAGTGTGTGAAGCCGAACTTGGACACTCACTGGCACCCATGGAAGTGCTAAAGTGTGGCCTATAGACACTCCCTGAATGACTCGAGTCTGGATACCTGTGTGGGGGTTGCCCCGGTATTTGCATGGCGGTTAGGGTATTCAAAGTGTGAGGCATTGGACACTCCCTGGTACCCCGGACCAAAGTGTGAGGCAAACTGGACACTCCCTGGCGCCCCGTTGCTAAAGTGTGGCTATCTTAGTATTTCAAAGATACCAGGAGTAGGATAGAGGGTTGTTGGGTGTTGTCGAGAGAAAAGAGTCGGATAGATGAGATGGTGCATTGTTCTCATACACGGTCACATATGTGTGAAATTATCTTTTAAATAATGTTGTGGTTGTTTTCTAAAAAGAGCTTTTTTTATCATAAATATAAACTTGTGGGATTTAAATGGAAATGGGAAAAAGGTAAATGAGTATGTTTTACATTCAGAGTTATGTTTTTAATACTCACCAGCTTCTTGAAGCTGACGGCGTTGATGCGTCCTGGACATTCGTGTTCAGGCTTTGCAGGTTATAATCAGGATGAACCATATGACTATGCTAATTGAGATCAACTGCTGAGAAGAGAATTTACTTTTATATGCTTTATGTTTATGTGCTTTAAGATATGATTTGGTTTTGTAATAAGGATGACTGTAATAGACTTTAAGTTATTGTTTTATTTTAAGGCGGTCTGTGCCTTAGTTAACCCCGTACCATAAGTTGTAATAAGTTAGAAAAATTTTTATGAGCCCTGTTTGCCCTACTCTGATTAATAGTTTTATGTTGTTAGAAGTTTTTGGGACGGAATCGATCCTTCAAACTGTCGCGACCTACGGGTCCATAAAGGAAATTAAACGCTTTTCATATTTATGCTACGTCGGGGCGTGACAGGATTTGGTGGTATCAGAGCCATAGGTTTTCTAGATTGACCAGGCTCAGTTTTTCACGCCATAGATTAGTGACATAGGTTACCCTTAAGTTTTACCAAGCTATATAACCAAGTTCTAGTTTTAGTTTAGTACGGATTACCCTTAGTTCAGAAACTAAAATTCTAAGTTGGTTTTATCATAGAAATGATTACCCGTTTGTCTTGTCACATCGACAAGAATGATAGCAATTTCCATATACCTTCAGACATATAGTAGCCGAGTTTCTAAGGAGTTAAAGCATACCATAGCCCTCATTAATAGCTTAGGCACTGACCAACTTCCTGAGTCAAATCTCGGAACAGTCAGTATGGCCCACAACCCAGAGTCTAGAGGATAAGAATACGACCTCTTTGCTATTAGACAGCCCTAGTTCGAATACGAGTATTATATGTACTT
This sequence comes from Hydrangea macrophylla, assembly GCA_033977485.1. Taxonomy (NCBI): domain Eukaryota; kingdom Viridiplantae; phylum Streptophyta; class Magnoliopsida; order Cornales; family Hydrangeaceae; genus Hydrangea; species Hydrangea macrophylla. Next base: position 42,791,797 of record CM066990.1, read on the forward strand.
AATATATATTTTATTGTATGCTTATGTGATAATACGAGTATGTGATATAGTGATAAATACTCCTTTGAAAATTTTCGTCATAGTACTGTTGCATGCATGTTTCTCATTCTACTACCCCTATCATGCATAGAATGGCTGGAAGACCAAGGAGGAACAGAAATCTGATTGAAGGAGCGCCCGAGGCTGCCGACCCCACGGGAATATTTGAAGCTTTTATCAGACGTCTCGAGAGGGTTAGTAATGCGAATGAAAACCAACGAGACCGCCAGACGGGAGATAAGCTGCTGGAGAGATTCCGTGCGCTCAGACCCGAGCAATTTGCGGGTACCACGGATCCCTGGAAGGCAGAACAATGGTTAAGACAGATGGACCGCATGTTTGAAGCTGTCCAATGCAACGAGATGGACAAAAGGAGATTGGCTACTTTTCAACTAACCGACGCCGCTGCAGATTGGTGGGACTCGGTCATAGCCACTATCGGAAACACCGCTGCTATGGGGATGACATGGACGGCGTTCAAAGGGAGATTCCTGGAGAAGTACTTTCCGGCTACGGAGAGGCACAGAAGAGAGAAGGAGTTTATGGATCTGACGCAAGGAACCAAGATGGTGCAAGAGTATACCACACAGTTCGAGAGGCTGTCACGGTTTGCCCCGCACATGGTTGATACTGAGGAGAAGAAGATCCGGAAGTATAACCAAGGGTTGGCACCGCAGATTCGTCGCCTGACTCTCGGCCACCTAGACAAATCGTTTGAAGGACTAGTCGGCCTGGCTACCGACCTGGAAGAAGATGCAAGAGTATACCGTAAACAATTCGAATTCCGACCGCCTCAGAGGGGTAATTTTGGGAATAGACCACCAATGAATCGTACCCAAGGGCAGAAGAGGAACTTTGATGGGAGCAAGAAGGCACAAGCTATTACCCATCCGACTCAACCCCGAGTAGGAGAAGGAAGTAGTGGAGTAAAGTGCTTCAACTGTGGCAATCCTGGACATGTGGCTCGGGACTGCAGGGCACCAAGGCGTGCTGCTCAGCCAGGAATAGTCTGCTTCAACTGTGGTGAACCAGGTCACATCAGCAGGTTCTGCACTGCTCCTAAGCAAGCGACTTATGGACAACAGGGTCAGACCCGCTTGAATGCTGTTATTCCTGATGCCGCGGGTGATGATGGAGCTGCATATGAAGATGGAGATCTTGGAGAAGTTCAACCTGATCAGCAAGCAGTGGAAGGTACATTGACTCTATTTAACTCCCATGTTAGAGTATTATTTGATACGGGTGCTGCTCTTTCATTCATATCCATTAATACAATTCGGAGATTGGGTATCTTACCTCATCGCTTAGAGAAAGCTTTGAAGGCTACATCACCAATAGGAGCTGCGGTCAGTTTAGGACATGTATGCAAGGATTGTCCTCTACGGATTGGAGACCGAGAAATCCCTGCAAGGTTGATCGTCCTATCGATGAAGGAGTTCGACATAATCCTAGGAATGGATTGGCTGTCTCAGAATCAAGTGAAGTTGGATTGCGCGAGGAAGAGAATTACATTCTCCGACAATGAGAATCAACCCTTTGATTTTCAATGTAACCCTTCGGGAGATATGTTCCTCACAAGATGTTTAGCCAACATCGAAGTCGTCAGTACAGAGGTGACAGCATCATCTATACCTGTAGTCAAGGACTTCGAAGAAGTATTTCAAGACATTTCTGGATTACCGCCCGAGAGAAGTATAGAGTTCTGTATTGAGCTTATACCGGGTACCGTACCAATTACCAAGGTTCCCTACAGAATGGCCCCCACAGAACTGCTAGAATTAAAGGGACAAGTACAAGAGCTCGAGAACCTAGGTTTTGTACGTCCAAGTACATCGCCTTGGGGAGCACCGGTGTTATTTGTGAAGAAGAAGGACGGGACGCTCAGGCTGTGTATCGACTACAGAGAATTGAATCGAGTGACAATCAAGAACAAGTATCCTTTGCCTCGGATCGACGATTTATTTGATCAACTACAAGGAGCTACGATATTTTCCAAGATAGACCTAAGGTCGGGGTATCATCAGTTGAGGGTACGGAAGGAAGACATACCTAAGACTGCTTTTAGAACCCGATATGGTCATTATGAATTTCTGGTGATGCCGTTTGGATTAACGAACGCCCCGGCAGTGTTTATGGATCTGATGAACAGAGTATTCAAGCCTTATTTAGATCAGTTTGTCATCGTCTTTATTGATGATGTTTTGATCTATTCTAAGTCAAGAGAAGAACACGAGCAACATCTTCGGATTACGATGCAGACGCTTAAGGACCACCACTTGTATGCCAAGTTCAGTAAGTGTGAGTTCTGGTTGCAAGAAGTGAAATTTTTGGGACACAAGGTGTCATCTCAAGGAATTTCTGTGGATTCGTCCAAGACCGATGCTGTATCCAACTGGGTTAGGCCAAGCAACCCTACAGAAGTTCGGAGTTTTCTTGGACTCGCAGGCTATTACAGGAGATTTGTTGAGGGATTCTCCAAGATAGCTGCACCATTGACTGGGTTGACAAAGAAGAATTTGAAATTCGAATGGACAGAGAAGCATGAGCGAGCCTTTCTAGAGTTGAAAGAGAGACTCACTACCGCACCAGTACTAGCAATACCCAAGCCTGGTGAGAAGTTCACTATCTTTAGTGACGCATCATATCAAGGACTAGGGTGTGTACTTATGCAAGATGACAGAGTTATAGCCTATGGATCCAGGCAGCTGAAGCCGAATGAGTTGAACTATCCTATTCATGATTTGGAGTTGGCAGCAGTGGTTTTTGCACTCAAGATTTGGAGACATTATCTCTACGGTGAGAAGTTTGATTTGTTCTCCGATCACAAGAGTCTGAAGTATTTGTTCACACAGAAAGAGTTGAACATGAGGCAGCGCAGATGGATGGAGTTGATCAAAGATTACGACTTCACGTTGGAATACCACCCTGGTAAAGCTAATGTGGTCGCTGATGCTTTGAGTAGGCAGACTCGGGAGACGATCGCCTCCTTAATGGTTAGAGAGTGGCGAGCTTTGGAGACGTTGGTGGAGTTCGATGTACAGAGTGCTGAAAGAGGAGAAGGACAACTTTTTGGATGTCTTATCCTACAGCCTGTTCTTATCAACCGCGTTATTGAAGCTCAGAAAGAAGATGAGAAGTTTCAGACATGGTTTGTAAAAATGTCAGAAAAAGACCCGACCGAATGGAAGGTGGGGAGTGACGGAGGGTATCGATGCAGAGACAGATTATGTGTACCAGATTGTGGGAATTTGAGAAAAGATATTCTGGAAGAAGCACATAAATCAAGGTATACAGTTCACCCGGGAGGAACTAAGATGTATAAAGATTTGAAGAGAAATTTCTGGTGGGAAGGCATGAAGAAGGATGTGGCCGAGTTTGTATCCAAGTGTTTGACGTGTCAGCAAGTCAAGGCCGAACATCAGAGACCGTCAGGATTGTTGCAACCGCTACCTATTCCTGGTTGGAAGTGGGAGCACATTACGATGGATTTTGTAGTAGGATTGCCCCGGTCGCAACAGAATCATGACGCTATTTGGGTAATTGTGGATCGATTGACGAAGTCAGCTCATTTTATTGCTTACAGTATGACATACCCGGTGGAAAAGATGAGCCGGATGTACATACAACAAGTTGTGCAACTTCACGGTGCACCTGTATCGATTGTGTCAGACCGTGACGCACGTTTTACTTCTGGATTTTGGGAAAGTCTGTAAGAAGCTATGGGAACTTCACTCAAGATGAGTACTGCTTTTCACCCTCAGACAGATGGGCAAACTGAGCGTGTTAATCAGATCATGGAGGATATGCTTAGGGCTTGTGTGATCGATTTTGAAGAATCTTGGGAGACACACTTGCCTTTGGTTGAATTTGCCTATAACAATAGTTATCACGCGAGTATCGGTATGGCTCCGTTCGAGGCACTGTACGGACGACCGTGTCGTTCTCCATTGTGTTGGGCAGAAGTTGGTGATACAGAGTTGTTGGGACCGGATTTGGTTAGAGAAACCAACGAGAAGATTTCCTCGGTCAAGGAAAGGATGAGAACCGCTCAGAGCAGGTATAAGAGTTATGCTGATCGGCGCCGGAAAGATCTGGAGTTTAGTGTTGGAGATCACGTACTTCTTAAGGTTTCACCAACACGAGGAGTAGTACGCTTTGGTCTCAAGAGAGGGAAGTTAGCTCCGCGTTTTATTGGACCGTTTGAGATTTTGGAACGTATCGGGAAAGTGGCCTATCAGCTGGCGCTACCACCGAAGATGTCTGGGGTTCACAACGTGTTTCACGTGAGTATGTTGAGGAAATACATACGAGATCCCTCGCACGTGGTTAGTTATGACGACATTGAGACGAGTCATAACGTTTCTTACAAGGAGAGACCTGTGAAGATTTTGGATCAGAGTATCAAGAAGCTGAGGAATAAGGATATCCCGTTGGTGAAGGTTCAGTGGAATCACCATGACGAGAATGAAGCCTCGTGGGAAGTTGAAGCTGATATGAGGAAGAAGTACCCGGAGTTGTTTCATGACTAGTTAGTCTTGATTTCGGGGACGAAATCCTGTTTAAGGGGGGAAGGGTGTAATAACCTGCATTTTCATGCATTATTATATTTAAAATTTTCATTATCATTTGCATTATCATATTTAAAATTTAATATATATTGTCTGTTTATATGTTAATTCTTATGTGAAAAGTTTAATTCTTGACTAATTTCATAATTGAAATTTCTTTTGGGGTCAAAATGCAATTTTCATAAAAACTTGCAATACCTGTGTTAAATTTCAAAACTGTATTTCAAGACGGTGGAATTATTTCTTTTAAACTCAAACTGTATTTTTATAAAATCAGAAAACTATTTCTAACGTTAAAATGAATTCTCTGTATTTTTGTGATAAACACCGTATCACGAAAATACCAGTGTAAGTTTAAAACTGTCCGCGCAGTGTTAAACTTCCACAGAATTTTGGAAGTAAATGATTGAACAAATATATTTATACCCAAATTATTATGCTGATGCTTTTCCTTAGGTCTTGTTTGGCAAATGTTGTTGTATGTGTATTGTCCTTATGCCATAAGCTAGATTACCCAAACACACATTGACCCACCTCATCTCCACCTACCTCTTACTTTCAGTAGTGGAGAATAAAGGGCAGTGCATACACCTCATTGCTGCACATTCATGGTATTATATGGGGGTTAATGGAGATTGAGTGGGAAGTTAGGCCAATGTTTTCTTGGTAGGAATTTGGTTATTTATACACCCAACCACACTACACTTTCTGCACATTCATCACAGCATAATTCAGTATACACAGAGAGTTTAGAGAGTGCAGAGAAGTTCTTCAATTTCGTAGAGAGAGAGAAGAGCTCAATCCTCCATAGCCAAAGCTTGGATTTTGGGAATTTCGTAATTATATTTCTTTCTCAACAATTTCTTCAAATCTATATCACGGTGAGTATTACTAACTCACTCCAAATGTAACTCATTCCTTATTTACTGATTTAGGTAGTTAATTTTAACAGTAGCAGAATTTTGTTTTTAGATTTTTGTTAGGAAAACGAATGAAATTTAAGGTTCTGCCCGCGCTGTCCCAAGTAAAACTCGATTCTGCACACTTTTCGTCTAATGCAATTTTCTCAGATTTTGCACCGTTTGGGCAGAAAATGAGGATTACAGTAGCAGAAAAAGTATATTAGAAATTCAATCTAATATTTTCTCTTTTAATTTTAACAGTAGCAGAATTTTGTTTTCAGATTTTTGTTAGGAAAACGAATGAAATTTAAGGTTCTGCCCGCGTTGTCCCAAGCAAAACTCGATTCTGCACACTTTTCGTCAAATACAATTTTCTCAGATTCTGCACCGTTTGGACAGAAAACGAGAATTTCAGTAGCAGTTTTTAGAATGCTATTAGTTATGTTTAAAATGATTAAGGCAATGAATTATGAATTTTCAATCCCCGTACGCGTATTATTTCTTTAATTCTGTGAATTCCTTTATGTTTAAAGTTTGATGACATTCATGTGGAGTCAGTTGTACATGCATGGTGAGTGTTGGTAGTGTGTAAAAGAGTAATGATAGTGTGGAAAAGAGTAATGATTGTGTGGAAAGAGTATGAGTTTGAGTTGTGGTTGTGGTTGTGGTTGTGGTTGTAATTGTGGCTGTGGTTATGGTTGTGGTTGTGGATGTGATTGTGGTTGGAGTTGAAAAAGAGGATGAGGGTGTCTTTGAAATGCGAAGGTGGCAAAAATGGACACTCCCTGACGCCCATGGAAGCGTTAAAGTGTGTGAAGCCGAACTTGGACACTCACTGGCACCCATGGAAGTGCTAAAGTGTGGCCTATAGACACTCCCTGAATGACTCGAGTCTGGATACCTGTGTGGGGGTTGCCCCGGTATTTGCATGGCGGTTAGGGTATTCAAAGTGTGAGGCATTGGACACTCCCTGGTACCCCGGACCAAAGTGTGAGGCAAACTGGACACTCCCTGGCGCCCCGTTGCTAAAGTGTGGCTATCTTAGTATTTCAAAGATACCAGGAGTAGGATAGAGGGTTGTTGGGTGTTGTCGAGAGAAAAGAGTCGGATAGATGAGATGGTGCATTGTTCTCATACACGGTCACATATGTGTGAAATTATCTTTTAAATAATGTTGTGGTTGTTTTCTAAAACGAGCTTTTTTTATCATAAATATAAACTTGTGGGATTTAAATGGAAATGGGAAAAAGGTAAATGAGTATGTTTTACATTCAGAGTTATGTTTTTAATACTCACCAGCTTCTTGAAGCTGACGGCGTTGATGCGTCCTGGACATTCGTGTTCAGGCTTTGCAGGTTATAATCAGGATGAACCATATGACTATGCTAATTGAGATCAACTGCTGAGAAGAGAATTTACTTTTATATGCTTTATGTTTATGTGCTTTAAGATATGATTTGGTTTTGTAATAAGGATGACTGTAATAGACTTTAAGTTATTGTTTTATTTTAAGGCGGTCTGTGCCTTAGTTAACCCCGTACCATAAGTTGTAATAAGTTAGAAAAATTTTTATGAGCCCTGTTTGCCCTACTCTGATTAATAGTTTTATGTTGTTAGAAGTTTTTGGGACGGAATCGATCCTTCAAACTGTCGCGACCTACGGGTCCATAAAGGAAATTAAACGCTTTTCATATTTATGCTACGTCGGGGCGTGACAACGACAAAATTTAAAATCAACCGTTCGTCGCGACTGTTGCGAATTAGCTTCTAAAAATTTGCAATAGATTCTCGTGGGATCGAGACCTTTCATTTGGTATAAAGAAATCAAGTTTCTACTACTATTTTTCTGCTCGCTAATTTCGAACCCTTAACGATATATATATATATATATATATCTATATGAAATTCTATATATATATCAGCAGTTTATAAAAATTGAATTAAAAACTGAATTATCAACGAAATTACAAAAGAAAGCTTACCCAAATTGATTTTACTGAGAATTGCAGAGAATTCCCAAATAAGAAATCAAGGTTGATTTCAATTACTCACTGAGTATATATATATATATATATGTGTGTGTGTGTGTGTGTGTATATGAACTGAAATCCAACTAAAAAATATGGTGTAGGAAACCTTACCCAATTTGAATTACACTGAGATATATAAAGAAATCTAAATAGGCAACCAACCCAAGCTTGATTTTAATAGTAAACCATGTATCTCCTTGTATACATACATATGAGTGCATATATATATATATATATATCCAGCCAAGAGAGAGAGAGAGAGAGAGAGGCAGAGAATTGAGATGAGAGAAAAAAAGGAGACCAAGAGTGATAGAGAGTTGCTGAGTTGAGAGTGTGTATATATAATTTGTAATGCTTGGTCCCCAAGCACAACCACACATATAACACACTGCACAAACAAAACACACGCACACACTGTGCACTTAAAATTTATTTCGTCACCAAGTCTCCTAAGGGAGATTATCCCATGTGGTATGCTCACGCCTCCACACACATACACAGGTAAAATTTGTACTGCAAAAAATCTCAAATCTGGTATTTTTCTGTGACGAAAATAAAATTAAACTTTTAATATTTTCGGGGTCACTACATAGACACATTCAAATTCGTAGACAATATAGTGCTACTCCTTCCATTATTCGTTTTCATCAATCTTGGAGGGTGATTCATAGGATCTGTAGCTTCATGGACAAGTTATGCTTTCTCAAAAACAAAAGTAATCCAGTCAATCATTACCAAAAACACAGAGAGCAAGTAAAACAACATGGTTAAAATAATAATAATAGCACAAAGCAAATTGAAACCAGGAAAGATTAAAAATAAATAAAATAAGTACCAATAACAAAAGAGACATTAATTTATGCAGAAACAACTTACAAGTCCTTCTAGTGAGCTGAACTCCAAAGGCCAAAATATTGTCTTTTCTTCATTAAAAATCAAGCCCTTGTAATTGACATGTAGAAGATTGTTATGAAGAGGGAAATCCAGAGGAAACTCACCTATCATTTAAAACAAAAGTTAAAACACACAAAAACACTAAACTTCAATCAAAGCAAAAACACCCAGATTCACTTGAATTAATTCGTAAAGAAATTGTTTTTCATTGTCACACTTCAAAAGGCAAGTCTTTTAGAAACTATACATCACAAATTGTTTTTCTTAGTCCCCATCAGTTTCTCCCATGAAAATGAGCATCACAAACATGTTTATAATTTAACTTTTAAAATAAGCAATACTTATGTTTACAAATAAATAGAAAATTATTCTCAATTATGCTATAATTGAGGGAAAATGGATAAAAAGGATATTACACAAAAGTCATCCACAAAAATTGATTAATCCACTATGAATGCGAAGTATAGAAAAATGCAAAATTTGGGAAGCATAACATTACTCCAAACTAAAACTAATCTGGAAAAGTATCTCAAATAACAAAAAAAATAAAATAAAACAACTCTCAAATTTCTGACAAATTACACCAGCCTGGTACATCACTCTTCCCCTGCATGTCTCTCTCTCTCTCTCTCTCTCTCTCTCTCACACACACACACACACATACACACACACATACACACACACACACACACACATATTCCATGTATATATAATACAAATTCCACAGGACCCAATTGGCAAGCCAAAGCTAGAAATGGAGGCTTTGAAGAAAAATTGGTTTAACTGCTCAAACTGGAAAGGATATTTTTTCTTAGGAATTCATGAAATCAACCAAAACATCTATTTCATTCTCAAAACGTCACTGAAGTATACCACTTTAAAATAGAGCTTTTTTATTCTCGTTCGCCGAAGAAAGCAAAACGGCGACGTGGCTAGCAAAAGCCATTTATGCGTGATATTTGGAAGAAGAAAAGAGAAGCCAACAAAGAGAGTTTGCATGTATGGGGAGGAAGAAACGAGAAGCCAAAACAAGAGTTGAAGTACCCAAAACACCAAACTGAACTCTCCAAATACCATCATGTCAGTGTGCCTATCAAAGTATAAGAAGGGTAAAATGGTAACATCACTGCTGAATGAACAGTGATGAATAGTAATACAAAGCTTTTCTTTTTATATAGTTAGATGCTATTTTTTTTTTCCAAATTTGAATCCCAAAATTGGTACCCAAATGCTTAGATACCACCTAAAATAAATTCCAATTGGCACCCACTATGGTGAAATGTAGTACAACTGTAAACGCATTTGGGAACCAAGTTTAATATTCAAATTTGGGCACCATTGCACTACTATTTTTATTATTATTTAATATCGTAAGCACAAAAAGTCTTATTTCTCATAAATTTTTGAACTTAAAGTAACAGACTCTAACCAACTACCAAAAATAACACCACAAAATGTAGCAACATAAAAGGAAAACCTTCTGAGCAAACTTGAAACAATCTAAAGTGGTATTAAGCAGTAAATTTTAGTTTAGCCAATAATAAGCAAAAGTACACAAGAACACGTAAATACTAAATACTAAATAAGGGGTTGGATAATTCTCACAGCAGTTGAGATCATGAGAGATCCAACAAGAATAAATGGTTGTGTTCTTCCATATTTTGAAGAACATTTATCACTCCAAATACCAACACAAGGTTGAACCTGAAAGACCAAGAAAGAAATAAATTTGGGAAAAGCTAAATTCAAATCTAGATGATCCATCAGTAACTGAGCATATTGAGATTGTCCTAATATCACATCAAGAAATCTAGTTTTACTTTAAAAAAAATTTAAAGTGATTGTGCAATCACATTTACTAGAATATAAATTCACTAGACAGACAAAAATCTTAATTCGTCCTCAAATCACTCTCTTCTACAGTGTATGATACTTGATGGGCGTGTACTGTCAAATTCGAGGAATATCAATTGGTGTTCATTTATTGTCCAAATTAAACGTTGATCTTCTATAACATACGTTCTATAGGCATGTAACCATTGTGAATTGATTCTGGCACTAAAATAAAGGAAGAAAAAAAGTCTCATTCAATGGAAAAAACTTGACAATATTTTTAGACTTGCAGGAGAAAGAAACATTTTCAAACTCCTAAACAAAGTATTCACTATGAGCAGATTAAATGTCATCAGAGTTTCAAATTTTGCAATCCAAAAGTCATGCCAAGAAAATGGCCTAGAAATGTTGGATCATATTCTTCTTGTTTCTAGAAAATTGAAAATATAATGATAATAATAAAAAGATCATGGACTAATTAAAAAAAATATATCTTTTCTGTTAGAAATACTCACATTGATTCCTCCTTAAAAAAAAACACAACCTCAAGTTGTTAAAGTGTATTAGCAACAATTAAAAAACATTGTTTGGCTGCACAGGCCAGCAAAGTTTGGCTTTTGAAAGCACTTAAAAATTAAAAAACTTTTAGCAAAAGACCCAACTCAAAATCAATTTAAAAATATAAATATGTAATCACAACTTGTAAAATCAGGTTATGTATTTCTTGTGATAATGAACCTACAGAGGAAACAGAGACAAGGCAGCGAGAGAAATAAATAGTGAAAGAGAGTTTCTAGTGAAAAATATTGCACTTAAACTTGTAGACAAATCAAATCCAAACCTTCAAGTGATAATGAACAACTGGATAGGATCAGAGCACCTAGTTCAAATCTGTACATATAAATGAAAAGAAAAAAAAAACTCTTGAGAGAGAAAGATGAAACTCTAGAGATATGTATGTATATGTATATACCTTAGGAGTGCTGCGAGGGTAGTTAGATTAGGCTTTGAAGAATCATGGTTGAAAGAACCTGAAAAGATTAAGCTACATGGTTGGAAGAACCTGAATTGGAATAGGACTGTTAAGGTTTTTAGAATAGGGTTTTCTCACTTGTGGAAGGTGTGATATGAGAAATAGAGGGGGCTAGGGCGAGAGTAAAGAGAGATGGCATTAGTCATGGAAAAATTGAAATCTCACAAATTCAAACCCTCAATCGATACAATACGGGAGTGGCTATATGTATATGTGAGTGTGTATAATGTATATATACAATGCGGATCAAATAAGTTATATGTGTGTATATGTGTGTGTCTATATGTATATACAATAATGCAATTCTTACCAAAGGTAGGAGAATACAACAGCAGCGGGGTGGTGTTAAACACAACAGCAGGAGCGGCAGCGACTACTGCAGCGTGCGAGCAGCAACGGCGGTAACAGCTGCAGCGTGTGGGCGGTGGTCGTATGGTTTGTGGGGAAGTATTGAGCAATAGAGGGGGGAGAGGGAGGGGAAAATCAAGCGGGCGAGAAAGAGGGAAAAATCAAGAGGTTTTCAATTGAGCGGGTTTCGTTTCAATATTGTCAAAAAGTGACGTAAAAATAAACTTTTTTTATTTACAAAATTGCCACCGCTTCATTATTTATGTCGATTTTCAAAAAGTGACATAAATACACTATTTTTTTATGTAGTTTTATAAAAAAGTGACATAAATAATAAAGTGACATAAATACTTTATTATTTATATCACTTTTTTAAAAAAGCGACCTAAAAACCTAAAAAACGACATAAAAGGCTCAAGCGATAAACAATTATGTCACTCGAAATAAAAGTGACATAAAAAGCACTTTTCCTTGTAGTGATATTATTGGCATTACATAACATAACAAGGAAATACTAACAATAGAATCTGATAATCAATTTATGGACAAAGTACAACCTAGTAATGAATAAGATAGATCCTATACTCTGAATAATTGTTTCCATCCCTGTCATCTTCAACTTTAAATAGTAAAAGTAAACCAAATATTTTTAATTTGTTGTATACAGCACATAAGAACTCTTCTATCTCCTCTTTTTTATTTGCTAAGTTAAATTTGTATAAACCAACATTAGGTACATGATCTATTGAGCTTAGGGCCATGCCCCTACAAACCAAGGGAATGCAAACATGGATTTAACCCTTGAACAATCTAGCAAAAAATACACTGGTGCACAAAAAATAGACAGAAAAACTAAGAAGCAAAACATAGGTTATCCTTCGACTCTATACAATATAGAAAAGACCCATATTTAGAAGCAATCATCACTGAGATCGATTGAGCTTAGGGCCATGCCCCTACAAACCAAGGGAATGCAAACATGGATTTAACCCTTGAACAATCCAGCAAAAAATACACTGGTGCACAAAAAATAGACAGAAAAACTAAGAAGCATAACATAGGTTATCCTTCGACTCTATACAATATAGAAAAGACCCATATGTAGAAGCAATCATCACTGAGATCTCCTAACTATCCAACTGACAATGATGAAATTAACATCCATCACCAAGAGAAGGATCTAGAACCAAGACTTCACCTCCTCCCCCTCCCCTCCCCTCTCTCTCTCTCTCTCTCTCTCTCTCTCTCTCTCTCGCTCATGTTAACATGTGTACATATATATATATATGTATATACACACATGTGTGTGTGTAAATGTGACTCATGTGACATTGACTTTCCATGAGCTTGTCTATCTTTCTTCTCCATCACTGATTCTACCAAATACCCCAATAATCATAAACCACACTGTTTTCCAAGTTCCTCTCTCATGTACATGTCTAAAAGCCCTAATTTTCTCTACAATCACCCTAATCTACCAGTTTCGAATCTCATCTCTTCTTGCATGTGAATCTACTTATATATATGAATACACATATTGAAATTACTAAAAAGCGTGTGTGTGACTGTGTAAAACCTGTGCGCGCGCGCGCGCGCGTGTGTGTGTGTGTGTGTCAGATTGTGCAAACAAAGATAAGTGAGGTTTTGTGTAGATCTAAGATTTGGTGTATGGATCTACCCAAAGGGAGTAATGGTTTACACATTGTGTGTGGATATTCTGATGAGAGAATGGGAGGGAGATACCAAGCCGCAGAGAGAAGGAAAGGGAGATACCAAGCGGCACACACACATACACACACACACACACACACACACTAAGAGAAAGAGAGATTACCGAGAGGCAGACAGAGCCTGCGTGGTGAGCTGAGGAGCCGGCGATTTGTGGTCTAGATCAGATTTGAGCAAGTAGAGAGAAGAGTGAGGAGCCATCGACTGAAATCAAAATGAAAATCAAAATCAATCAAAATGAATCAGAAACCCAAGAATCAGGCACAATAAACAAATGCAAACAGAACCTTGCAAAGTGCAAACCCTAGAATCGATCAGGTGGACAGTGCTGGCGGTGGAGTTGTGGTGGATGGCGGCGGCGGATGTATCCCCCTTCTCTCTTCTTCTCCTTTCCCTCTCTATTCTCTTCTCTTCTCTTCTCATTTTCATCTGTGATAGAGTCCCCCCAAAAAGAAAAAGAGAATGTTTGGGGGGGAGGTCGGAATATCTCGGGGGGAAATATTTGGGTTAAATTCTTATGTTATGCTTATTTACAAAATTGCCACCGTTTTTTCAATTTTTTGGATTTTAATTACAAAAATGCCACCGAATTATATTATTTTGAAACTTTTCACTTTTAATCAATAATACTAACGAATTATTGATAGTTCTAACAGACTCTTACCGTTACAAATTTGTAACGGTAAAAGTCCGTTAGAAATGTCAAAATTTGTCTGTTAGAAAATGTGGCTTTTGGTGTAGTGATTGTTGTAACTTAACAAATAAGGGAGGAAAGTGATTCATAAAAATCCAAAATATTTTATTTATTTCCCATTCTATTTTCTTCACTAATTTCCTGGTAACGGTGGTGTAACCAAAAAGTTTTTTTTTCCTAAGTTGTGTCATTCTATAACCTAAAACTACATCACAAATTATGGGTGTACTAGGATATATATAGTTTGATGAGATTCAGACATCACAAAAATGTGATTTTAAGTTATAGTGACACTATAGTGTATGGGTGTTCTATACATACCCATTTGGTTGAACATATTGTTGGGAATTTAAAAACGCGGAATCAAATTCCCCCAATAACACACAGAAACACACAAACAGTAATAAACATGCACACCAAAGAAAAGACATACAGATTTCTACGGGATTCGGCCAAACACCTGCCTATGTCCACACCCAAGAGATTCATTCTTTCACTATTGAGAATAAACAATTGGTACAAGACACTTTGGATTAAATCCCATAACCTAACCCCCACACCCTTTGTATACCCATTCTCAATATCCCAAAGAAATCACACTCTCTCACCCTAGACCATGCACCCCCATGAGGGGAGACCCCTAATTTGGTACACCAAGAGCTTCTTAAATTCCTAAACAATATCCCCTTATATAAAATTTGCAACCTATTACTTACTGCACAAGTAATACAACTCTATCACAAAGGAAACTAAATAACAATAGGAATCTAGCTAAATCACAATCCTTAAATTAATGGGATTGTCCCATATGTGATATAACCCCAACAATTACCTCCTCTATCACTTGTAGGGAAACTGCCCAACTATTCTATTACACATGATCATCACCTCCTCAACAGGAGCACCCACAAAGCTAACCGCTTTGCAACTGTTTAGCATTGATTGACCGTCTTTTGTATCAGCATGCACACCTCGAATCAACTTGGTCTCAACACCTCTAATTTGTCAAACCGCGGCCAATACATGTGCAGGCCCGAGTTAATTATACCCATTAACTCCAGAGAAAAGAGCCTCGATCCCTTTGTCTCTCCAGCAGGATTTCCCCATACCATCGTCTGAACTGTGAATAAACCATCCACACACTTTTGTAGACACCCCATTTTGTCGGCTATCAGATTTAGGAGATCCATAGCTTGGTGGTTCACAATGATCGAAAATGACTCAAAAAGGACTCTTGAAAGTTAGTTCTATCTCTCAAAATATTCAGAAAGTGGTACAAATGACCAAAATGCCCCTAAAAACTCAAATACTCCCAGATTTGGACCAAAAGTTCTGAAAACATGTTATGTCGTAAGTAAAGTAATAAAATGAGTTTTAAAACAAAAAGATAAAATCGTCAGCTCTCAGAGACCCCTGGAAGTCCCGGAAGTTCCCGGAAAGTCCCAATTTGACCCAGATTTGACCGAAATAATCCAAACTCGCCCGAAAGTTTCGAGATCATCCTAGATCGTATGGAAAGTACTAAAACGAGTTTTAAAATAAAATCGGACGAAAGCATCAGCTCCTGGGAGCTCCCAGAGGTACCCAAAACTTTCTAGAGATCCTAAGTTTGACCAATTTGACCTAAGAGTTGACTTTGAAACCGAAGCACTGTATCATTTTTTAAGCATTTTTTTTATGGAAACTAGAGATCAATAGCTTTCCAACGGTATATCGTACATAATTTTTAGATTTAAAATAGATTTATTACGAATTTTTAAAGGTGAAAAAGGCGATCAAATCGGATTTGATCGCGAATGCCGCAAAACTTTTCAATGTGACCTATCTCTGAAATATTTTGTATATGGAAAGTAGACTCCATTACCTTTCCAAAGATATATCACAAATTCAGTTGGAGTTCGTATGCATTTTCTGTGAATTTTGGATGAAATAGAGCCATTTCGCGAATACCGGAACCTCTGGGGGCCTAAACAGAATAATCTGGGCGTCTGAGGAACAGTGCCCCTGCAGCACTAGCCTACTGCCACCACGGCACTCTCCCCCAGACTGCTCCATTTTTGTAATTATTTTTGAGGGTCCAAATTGAATAATTGAAAACCAAAACAACATAGTTTTATGTTCACAGATGTCTGGGACCAATGGGAGCACTTTTTGAATCCCAAATCCACCCCATATTGGCCTATATAAACCCCCCTTTGCTATCATTTTGGGGGGTCCAAGTGCAAAGCTTGGAAAATTTGTAGAGAGAATGAGAGATATAATTAGAGTTAGAAGTGAGAAATGAAGCTTCCTCCACTAATTTTCTATAGAAAGTGAGTTCTAAATTCAAGTTCTTCCATTATCCTTATATATACTTGATCATCAATACATCCAATCATCATTTCTCTAAGCAATTATGAGTTAGGAAGCTACTTCCATGTACAATTGTCAATATCTATGACTGAAACACCAAACTATAAGTCCAACATCTCAATGATTATCAACTCTTGATTGTTATTTACTTACTTGTTTACATATATGTTCATCTCTTTTTACCTCATTTCTTTTTGAGTTTTCTTTTATTACATACTAGTTCATCATCATCTAGATGATGACATGCTATTTGAGGTTAGTGAATCCTTATGGATAGTAGCTCTTGACCTCAAAAACATGATTGATAGGTGATGATTCTAACTTCAATACATCTCTATGTATTCTTGAAGTTATTTCCAAAATAAAAACAATGTCCTCCAACAATCTTGGGAGCTCTTGATATGAGTTTGATGCTGATATTCCAAGTGGTTATAATCTCCTTTTAGTGCTGGAAATGTGCTTTCAAAACCCATATTCAAAACCCCTTTAAAACCCCAACATTTGGATTTCATGAAATTTACCTTGTTTTCTCAAAATCTTCAAAACAGTGAGTTGTTCAACTTTAAAATGTCATTCTGAGTTCAATACTCAAAATATGATTACAAGGACACTTGTAAAGTCTTCCTAACTCATTAGATAACACCCAAGATTTTAGGTTTGATCTATAAACACTTGGAAGGGGACCATTTTGACCCAAACATTGCTTCTAGACATTCTGTTTTTACTGTCACAGCAGCCTAGTTGACTTGCAACATAAGTGAGTGGTCCTAACTCATTTTACCCTTGAACTTCAGTGTCTTAGGGAATGTTCTGTATACCATGGGCCACCAAATGTTTTGTTTTCATTTTCTAATATTTTTCTACATTTCAGTCGACAATACGAACTTTGTTTCTGAGCAACCTCTCTTGTTCATATTATTTCTCTTAATCTGTAATAGTTATTGTAGTTTGGGTTTTTGATGTATGTTCTAGACACAATATGGATGATCTTCATAAAAAATCATGCATTAAAAACATTCCTATCCCCCTTTTCCATTTTTACAAAATCAGTCCACTGTTCTGTCCACTAATCACAGCAAGCATGTTTTAGCTTTGACTCCTTGATTAGATGTTTACATGCATTCCAAATTGGCCCATGTCTTAGGATGTTGTTCGTACCACATTTGTAATGACCTTGATCATACGTTCATGCTCCCCCCGATCTAATCTTCGTTTCTCATCTGTCCCGGGGATTGAGAGGCCTTCTTTTCTCAAAGATTAACATGCATCATACAAGCTTGCTAATCATATTCTTTATTTATTTGATTATTTGTTTCAATAACAATTCATGTCCCCCTTTAGATTAGGAAAACTTGATTACTTGATATGTGATTAGACGGTTTTTTCTAGGTTTGTTTGTGTGATCTTTCACCTTTGCACTGTGTGATATTTGGCTTAGATCTTATATATGAATGATATCTTATCTTTAGATCTTCCATTTCAAGATTCTTATATGATGTAATATACTATCATAGTATTAATTGTCTAACCAAACATTGTATAAGATGATTATTTGGATGCTAATTGAGACCCGTCAAGAGACAAGGTGAGTTGAGGATGTTTTAGTCGCGACAAAGGCTCATTCCTCTCTCGTACCAAAACCCCGAGCCAAGTTCTTTGGTTATGAAGGGCCGGTGCCCTTTATCCATTTGGACGAGTCAAAATTAGGTTTCTTGGTTCCTTAAAGTCCAAGTGGCGACTTTGTATCTGTTTTTAACAGACATTTCTTTCCTTTTTCAAATCAATTTCAAAACAAAAAGGAAAACCAATTCCGCGTGTCCACAATCTGGCGACTCCACTGGGGATTTTTATTTTCAAAACAAAATAATACAGAGGTTTGACTCATAAGAAGCATCCTTAAAATCATCTTTTTATTGTGTCTAGTTTACCGCATTGCACTCTGCATTTTTCCCCTCCGACTGTGTCTGAAACCCGGCCCTGATATTGTTTAGGTCTTGCTGTGCCAGGGCACAAGTCACTGTTGATACTGTACCTTCCAAGGTATATCAAAAAGAGTAAAACTTCCGTATTGTCTCTCTGACAGTAAATTGGAACTCTCGTCAACGAACTCTCTCTGACTAAACCCAACCTTTGCATATAGATTCCTGTAGAACCTTTCATAGGACTGTTCATTTATCGTTTCAAATAGGACAATATGATATAACTAATGTATACCCTGATGGGATTACTTGCGCGGTATAGATGCTTATGTGGCATAGGACAGAACCTCCTTCTTATGATTCCCAAAGCAATCACTCATATATGATCACATTGAGTTGACCTGCCTAAGCACCATGATAAGGATGTCTGCTTCATGTTCACGAAGATATACACCGCAAACCTTGTTTGTTGGTCCAGAGTCATAGGAGTATGAAAACTTGCTAGACAGTATGATCACCATCACATGTAGAAACTCTGTCCAAATTTTTCGAAAATGCCCAGAAAATACCTGTTTCTCTTAGAAACTCTGTCCAAATTTTCCAGAAATGACCAGAAAATACATGTTTCTCCTAGAAACTCTGTCAAAATTCCCACAAATGCCCAGGTATATCTGTTTCTCCTAGAAACTTTGTCCAAATTTTTCAGAAATGCCCAAAAAATACCTGTTTCTCTTAGAAACTCTATCCAAATTTCTCAAAAATGCCCAGAAAATACTTGTTTATCCTAAAAACTCTGTCCAAACTTTCCGAAATATCCTGAAAATCCTTTTTATCCTTTGGTGATTGATCGGGAGAGAACAGATCCTAATTACATGCCTTAATTCACATTTGTTAGTATATTTTATTCTGTTTTTATGTATTTTTATTTCGTATCTATATAATATATTAGAATATATATATACATATGTTTATTTTTTTCTCACTATAGTTCGTTTCCAATCTAGTACTCCCTTGAAATTAAATCTTTATCGAACAAACATAATTACATAATCTTGGCTTTTATATAAATGGGATAAAAAGTAAGACTGGTCTGAACCGGATATTCAAAAATATTCTGAATCAAAGTTGGAATCACACACAAGCAAGAGGAGAAAAATATTGCAGAAAGAGAGGCAATACGGAAAGTGATAGATACGCTGTGTCTTACGTTGATTAGTTGAAGACTTTTCAGAAGTGGACCATGCGCTCATATGGTGTCAACAACCAAGTCTAATACGGATAATGATAGATACTCAGAGCATCTCATGTTGATTAGTGGAAGACTATCAGAAGTGGACCATATGGTGTCATATTGTCAACCGCCAAATCTAGAAGCCAATGACTAGAGACTAGAGAGACAATGAAGACTTCTAGCTTAATTAGGTACGTGAAAATTTACTTCCGCGTTAAAAACACTTTTACTTGGATGAATATTTATTTATTTTTTTTAAAACTCTTTTGAAGTATACAAATTATAATTGGTATACGTTTATAAATGTGTATACGTGGCACGTATATAAAATAGAGATGAATTTACTGTAGGGTGATTCTTGGTCATAATATTCTTACAAATTTTTTTGTCACAACTTTACTCTCTTTTTATCTCTCTCTTCATCGATCCCACAGTATCAGTATCAGTGGCCCTCACAGTACTTACTAAGAGAGAGATAGAGAGAGATAGGTTGTGAGCCAGGGCAGGCTTTGAGATTAAGAAAAATTTTAAGGCCTCTATATTAAATTTCATAAGCGCAAAAATTTTGTAAGAATACGTAATAATTTTCATTAAAATGAGACAATAAACACATAATTACATTAGTGTTGATCAACTTAGTTCCAAAACATACAACACCTTAGCCCCAAAAATTAAAACTCAACTTTACATCAAAGTAAATGTGATCGCCTTGCATTTTGAGCAGCAAAAATATCAATGCTGCCAAGGACAGAGCCAGAAATTTTGGTCAGGGGGCCTAGGCTACACGCGGGTTCGGTGCCATCGCCCCCGAGGTGATGGGGTCTACTTATATATAATTGACAATTTGTTTAGGGTCTACTTATGCATAATTGATGATTCTACTTATAATATGAGTCTATTTGGTGATACGTAAATATTGTATGGTGTCTTTCAAAATTCTAAGTGGCCTATTTCAAAAACTCATAAAATTCTTACACTAAAAGTGTAATTTTTAAAATTTTAGGGGCCTTTGCTTTTGAGTTATATATTATGTAATTTATGACACTAAATTGGGCCTTACTACAAAGTCTAAAAGTAAGAAAGGGGGGGAGATGGGGGGTGGGGTTGTGCTAAACGTAAAATACTACAAAGTCTAAAAGTTAAAATATAATTTTCAAAATCTCAAAAAGGCCTGGGGCCACCCTGGTCCTTAGCTCCCTTCGCCCCTAAATGCTGCTAATGCAAGTGCTAAAGAAGGAAAACAAAAAATAGGCCTACGTACAAAAGGTTCAATGCAACCGCTTGGTTTGCATGGGTCAAAGGCATGCCATGTTGTGAGCAAAAAATTGTGAAAAAGTTGTGCCTGAAGAATTACTCTTTATAATATCTTAGAATATGATTAAATATTATTAATAATAATAAATAAAAATAAAAATTAAAATTAAAATTAAAAAAGAAACGGATTAATCCGAAGTTTCTATTAGTGGTAAAGCGATACATGGGGATGAATAGATCATGTTTGGTCACCTCTGATGTCTAATAACTAATGGTGTTCGAAAATTAAAATTTAGAATGTATTTTTAGGGCTCGTTTGGTAATGTTGCCATTTTCTGTTTTCTATTTTTCGTATTCAATTAAAAAAAAAATGAAAACAGAAAACACGTTTGGTAATGCTTTTGTTTTTTTATTTCACAAAAGCGTTTTCACAATTGGGGTTAAAACCAAAAAAAAAAAAAAGTCGATTTTGAAAATTTGAAAAACAAAAACACACGGCTTGTTAAAGAAAAGAGTAATGCTACACAACCTATTCCATAACTGCACATCATGGCCATTGATTTTGATGGGCTCCATGAGGATCTGACATAGGTCCCACACGGAATTCACCGAAATCAATGACCAGAATATACAGTTGTGGAATAGGTTGTAAAATAGATTGTGTGAAGTATTTTTGTAACACTGGGTCATCCTGACCGAGACTTTCTCCACCTGACGAATCACTGGGCCACTCCTCTACCACACAATTGACTCCATCTCTCTCTCCATATGTATATATATATATATATATATGTACAAAGATTCTCTAAAGAGGGCGCTCTCTCTTTATTAAAGAAAGAGCCTTTGTTTTGGCCGTCAGATCGTTGTTAATAACTGTGAAATGACAAAACTGTCCTTAATGAAAACACGACCTGACGGCCAAAACAGAGGTCCTCTCTTTAATAAAAAAAGAGGGCGCCCTCTTTAGAGCCTGACTGTATATATGTATGTATGTATAACATACCATGTTTTATCTCTCTCTTTCACTTTTTCATTTTGCCCCTCTAGATGCTTAGAAATGGACCTCCAAGCTCCTTTCTAATTCTTTCAGATATATATATATATATATACCAATAATTACATTTTATAAGAATTTGTAATATGCAATGCTCCGCTATGATACATTAGTTGTATTATACATTCCAATTTGACTTTAAAATCAAAGTAGTTTTGAATTTACAAAATTTTAGGACCTATTTACAATTTGTTGGGACCAAGTTATAATTTATTATGACCAAAAATTACTTGGATGTATCATAGAATTTTCGTTCAAATTTTGTATTGAAAATGTATTTTGGTGAGGTATATTTTAAAAATAGATTTGACATTGTTACTGCTAACAAACACATTGTTCATTTTTGCTTCATTTTTTTTAAATCAATAACGTTATCATCAAACAAGTTTTCTGTTTTCATTTTTTTTTTGATAAAAAAAAAAAACACAGAAACTGGTTTTTATTTTTAAAAAAATTGAAAACAGAAAACGTACCCATGCGAACCTAAACTCCTAGAATGTATTTGAACCTTCTCAAAACTTTAGTTAGTCATTTAGAAGAAGCTCATTAAAACCAACTTGGTTTGTCTCTAGGTATTCTTAAGCGAGGTCAAGGGTTTAAATTATCTAATAAAAAATTTATCCTACTTCATTTCACAAAATATACAAAGTACTTTTCTCTTAAAACATAAATGCTCCAATTTAAAGTACGAATTTATCATTGAAATTCCTCACACTCAGACTTATTATGTGGTTAAAGGACCTTGTTTGTAACATAAAAAAAAAAAAATTTGAAGTGTGTCCAAAAAATTTCCGATGGAGGAATTATACGTGGGATATTTGTGAACGCAGACTGATGCGCAATGCAGGCTGATGTGACATAACAAATGCTATAACCCACTGCGTATGCCACGTCAATGGTAGAATGGTTATTGACGGTTGTGTTGAATCATAAAAGCGATACATGTGGCACAGGGATCGTGACATGTGTGGTTATGACCAAGATCCACTATTCCCAAATCATGGAGATAGTGGGTGGTTTCCCAACTGCACTATAATGGTTATGACCATTGTGATCTATATAAGGAAGTAGAGGGAAAGAAGAGAAGATCCCCGATCATCAAGAACTCTAGCATTTTTTATATTGTTTATTGCACCTGTAGACACCCCATTTTGTCGACTATCAGATTAAGGAGACCCATAGCTTGGTGGTTCACAATGATCGAAAAGACTCAAAAGGACTCCCGGAAGTTAGTTCTATCTCTCAAAATGCTAAGAAAGTGGTACAAATGACCGAAATGCCCCTGAAAGCTCAAACACCCCCAAATTTGGACCGAAAGTTCTGGAAACATGCTACGTCATAAAAAGTACTAAAATTAAGTTTTCAAGCAAAATCAGAAGAAATAGTCGGCTCCCAGAGACCCCTGGAAGTCCCAGAAATTCCCGGAAAGTCCCCGTTTACCAGTTTGACCAAGGTTTGACCAAGATTTGACCAAAATCGTCCAAATTCGTCGAATAGTTCCGAGATCATTCTAGATTATGTGGAAAGTACTAAAACGAGTTTTAAAAGGAAATCGGACGATAACGTCAGCTCCTGGGAGCTCCCAGAGGTTCCCAGGACTTCCCGGGAATCCGAGGTTTGACTAGTTTGACCAAAAGTTGACTTTAAAATTGGAGCATCGTATCATTTTTCAAACATTTTTCATGGATACTAAAGGTCAATAGCTTTCCAACTATATATCGTACATAATTTCTGGATTTAAAACGAATTTATTATGAATTTCCGAAAGTGAAAAAGGCGATCAAATCGACTTTTATCGCGAATACCGCAAAAATTTTCAAACTGACCTATCTCTGAACTAATTTTTTTTATGTAAATTAGACTCCATTACCTTTCCAACGGTATATCACAACCTCAGTTTGGAGTTCATACGCATTTTCTGTGAATTTCGGACGAAATATAGCCTTTTCGCGAATACTGGAACCTCTGGGGACCTAAATGGAATTATCTGGACATCAGAGGAGCAGTGTCGCCGCGGCACTGGCGCACTGCCGCTGCGGTACAGACCCAGTGCCGTCGCGGCACTCTCCTCTAGAACAGTCTATTTTTGCAATTTATTTTGGGGGTCCATTTTGATTAATTAGAAACTAAAACGACGTAGTTCCTTGTTCACAGACATTTGGAGCCAATGAGAGCACTCTTTTAATCCCAAAATCACCCAAAATTAGCCTATATAAACCCCCCTTGACTTCTCATTTGTGGGGTGCAAATACAAAGCTTAGAGAAGTTTTAGAGAGAAAAGTTGTAGAAGATAAAGTTAGGAGAGTGAAAGTGAGCTTCTTCCTTTGATTTTCAACTAAAAAGTGAGTTCTAAACTTTGTTTTCTACTTCATTACTCCCATTTACTTCACATTCAATACACCCAACCACCATTTTAGTGAGCATTTGTGAGATAGGAAACGTCTTCCATGTCCAAAGTCACCATATATGAGTAAAACACCAAGCTACAAGTCCAAAATCATCATGAATATCATCTATTGATTACTTATATGCTTGTTTACATATTATGCTCATCTCTCCTTAATCTCATTTCTTTTTTATTTTTTTAATTTACTTACTAGTCTATCATCATCTAGATGATGACATGAAGTTTGAGGTGAGTGAATCCTTATGGATAGTAGCTCTTGACCTTAAAAACATGTTTGATAGATGATGATTTCAACTTCAATACATTCCTATGTATTATTGAAGTTGTCTTCAAAAATGAAAATAATGTCTCCAACAATCTTGGAGGTTCTTGATATGAGTTCAATATTGATATTTCAAGTGTTCATTATCTCCATTTAAGTACTGAAAATATACTCTCAAAACCAGTATTTCAGAACCCCTCTTAAACCCCTCATTTAGATTTCAAAGAATAAAACCCTAGTTCTTTCTAAAATCTTCAAAACAATGAACAATCTGAGTTCAATGATTTCTCTAGGACTCAATATTCAAAATATTAACATGAGACCACTTGGAAAGCCTTCTTAACTCATTAGAGAACATCCATGATTTTTGGTTTGACTTGGAAACACTGAAAGGGGTCCATTTGGACCCAAACATTCCTTCCAGACATTCTGTTTTTGCTGTCACAGCAACTTTGTTGACTTTCAACTTGTTTTACAAAAACCTTTTACGAAAGGAGTGGTCCCAAGTCATTTTTCCCGTGAACTTCAGTGTCTTAGAGAACTTTCTGTATAAAATGGGCCCCCAGATGTTTTTTTTTTCTTTTCATTTTCTAAGATTTTTTGACATTTCAGTCGACAGTACGGATTCTGCTTCTGAGCAACCTCTATTGTTTGTATGATTTATCTCATTATGTAATAGTTATTGAGGATTGGCTTTTTGACATGTGTTCTAGACACAATAAGGATGATCTCCATGAAAAATCATGCATTAAAAACATTTCTAACCTCACTTTCCAATTTTCACAAGATCAAGTCACTGTTCTGTCCACTGTTCACAGCAAGTGTACTTTTACTTTCATTCTTTGGTTTGATGCTTACATGCAATCTAAATTAGTTCATCTCTTAGGAAGTAATTCATACTGCATTTATACATATCCCATGATGATTGCCTTCATGCATTCATTCATATTATAGATTTCTAAGTCACTTTAGAAAGTCCATGTACACAAACACACTACAACCTTTGCACATTTTAGGATCATACATTGCATCCATGCAAGATTTGGGGTTTTGTGACTCCCAATCTAAGAAGATTATAAGGATTGAACTTGATCACACGTCCTTGCTTCCCCTCGATTTAATCATCCTTTCTCATCCGTCCCGGGGATTGAGAGGTCTTCTTTTCTCAAAGATTAACATGCATCATTCTAGCTTGCTAAGCATATTTTGATTCCTTTGATTATTTGTTTCAGGAACAATTCACGTCCCCTCCTAGATTAGGAAAACTTGATTACTTGATATATGATTAGACGATTTTTCCTAGGTTCATTTGTGTGATCTTTCACTTTACATTGTATGATATTTGACTTAGATCTTATGAATGATATCTTATCTTTTGATATTCCATTTTAAGATTCTTATGAGATGTAATATACTATCATAGTATTAATTGTCGAACCAAACATAATATAAGATGATTATTTGGATGCTAATTGAGGCCCGTCAAAAGACGGGGCGAGTTGAGGGCGTTTTAGTCATGACAAAGGCTCCTTCCTCTCTCGTACCAAAACCCCGAGCCAAGTTCTTTGGTTATGAAAGGCCGGTGCCCTTTATCCGTTTGGGTTAGTCAAATTGGATTTCTTGGTTCCCAAATGACCAAGTGGCGACTCTGTATCTGTTTTCAAAAGACCTTTTCTTTTACTCTTTTAAAACAATCTCAAATCAAAACAAAGAAGTGGAATTCCACGTGTCCACAATCTGGCGACTCTGCTGGAGATTTTAAATTTTCAAAACAAAATAATACAGAGGTTTGACTCATAAGAAGCATCCTTAAAATCATCTTTTTACTGTGTCTGGTTCACCGCATTGCACTCTTGCATTTCCCCCCTCCGACTGTGTCTGAAATGCGGCACTGACATTGTTTAGGTCTTGTTGTGCCAGGGCACAATTCACCGTTGATCTGTACCTTCCAAGGTATATCAAAAAGAGTAAAACCTTCCATACTGTCTCCCTGACGGTATATTGGAACTCTCGTCAATGGACCCTCTTTGACTAAACCCAGCCTTTGCATATAGAGTCCTATAGAACCTTCCATAGGACTGTTCATTTGTCTTTTTAGATAGGATAATGTGGTTAACTGCTATATGCCCTGACGGGATTACCTGCGCAGTGTAGACGCGTATGTGGCATAGAACAGAACCTCTTTCTTATGATCCCCAAGGCAATCACTCACATGTGATCACATTGAGTTGACCTGCCTAGGCACCATGATAAGGATGTCTGCTCTTGTGGATATCGCAGGTTGACTTACCCACAGCTTTTCAAAATCAAATTCAAAAACAAAATGAGTCGCCACTTAATTTTTTAAAAGGAAAATTAAGAAACCATTTTAAAAGCAAACTGATCTTTTAGAAACCAAAGATAAACTGGGTCCGGGGATTATGGAATGAGAGGGGAAGGAGCCCGGCGGACTAAAGCACCCCCTCTCATCCTATCTCGCGATAGGCCTCTACTCAACATCCTTTTTAATCAAATTATTAATCTAAGTATGCCCTCATCTAATACATATATATACACATATACATTACAAAAGCATGTCCAAAGGGTATAAGATTGCAAATGACAAAATATCATTCAAAAGCCATATAGTTCAAATAGCAAGCAAGATGATATGCGAATAAGGAACTAGGAAACTTACCCGGGATCCGGCCGCGAATATTTAAACGTGCAAATGCATGCGAATAGGTAAAACCTAAGAAAAAGGGTCTCTAATCCATATATACAAGTAAAACAATTCCTAATTCTAAGGTATCGCGCATTAAGTCAAAAAAATCAATAAAATCAAAAAATGCAATAAACTAGAGAGGGGATGAGAAATTGTACCTCAAATGCGCTACAAAACAAAGATTAGTCCACATGCTTCATATAATAATATGATATCAAAACAATCAATCATGATCCTCTAGCTTAAATCTAATAAGCATGAAATCCAACTTTATTCAATAGCTAGTTCTAATCATAAGCATTAATGTACATGAATGAATGGATGTGAACAAGAATAAAACATGGATTTATTCACTAATTTGGATCACTTAGCCTCTGGATTTAAGCTAAATTAACGTTATTCAAAACATGATTTGGGTCCCAAGACATTAGGGAACCATTTGAGTTGAAATAAATAAGATTGGACAAAAATAGTAGCAGTTTTTTTTATAAATTACAGAGAGCAGACCCAAAATTTAAAGAAATAAAAGGCATGGCTCTCGTGGTTTGATCTTGATGATTTTTGGACTCAATAAGCCTCTGTGAGTCTAGTTTCTAACCCAAAAAGAAAATCAAGGTTTGAACGGTTAGATCTCTGGGAATTGGGCAAACACTAAACATCACTCAGCACTTCACAACTCTCTGTCCAGAGATTTTGTTTGATTTTTTTAAAAATAGTAAAAAGATCAGAATTGCTTTGTTCTTTTTAGGGTGGTTTCCTAACACATTAATCTGCTTAGGAAAAAATATTTTGGGTCACAAATACTTTATTAAAGCTCTGATTTACTAATTTCAAAAACGTTTTACTGTTCTGAAACTATTCTGAAACTCTGGGCAGATTGTAGTTGACTCACAAAACTCATGATCAAACCCCTCTAAACATAAAACCACCTTAAAACAAAAATTACAGTGGTAGATTAATGTGTTATTGACACTTTCCCGTTGGTTTCACTTGATTTCAACGGTTAGATTTCGAACTAAAAATCTTTGATCAAAAACAGTTTGTGAACTCACTGTTTTCATTTATCAAGTTCAACTTTTGTTTGTTAACCCCAACTATCAAACCAATGAGTTGGACTTAAAACCAAACCATTTCTTCTACCATTTGATGGTCACTGAAGACTAAAGACATCGATATTTGGAGATTTCATTGAAGTATGAATGACCTTCATAAAATCTTGAGACATATGAACCTAAACCATAGGGATTAGATTAGATTCAAACTATTTCTCCTACCATTTGATGGTCATTGGAGACTAAAGACACACATACATGTAGGTTTTAAATGAAGTATGAAGAACTCCTCAAACCTAAGAAAAAGATTAGCTTAAGCCATGGAGACGGACTTAAACTAGGCTACTTCTCCTACCATTTGATGGTCATTGGAGACTAATAACACTTGAACTCATGGGTTTCAATGAAGTATGAAGGACTTCATAAAACCTCAAAGTAATGATCTCAAACTATGGATGAAGTTTGGACTCATTAACTCAACATACTAAAAATAAAACCTCAATCCCCTCATGAATCATGAGTTTATAAGGACATTGAAGGCCTCTAAACACATGGATTTAAGTAAGACATTGAAAGTCTTATAAATCCAAGGAGATAAACATAATCAAAAGAAAATGACCAAGGCTTTTCTTCAAAATTTTATTAAGGTTCAACCATTGAACTAATTAGTTTAGAGTTTTACCTCTAATGATCCTCAACTTCTTGGTTGCTTTAAGGCCTTCCAAATGGTGATTAAGCTCCTCCTTTGCTCTTTCTTTCAACAAACCTCTCTAATACTCTCTTGATTTTGGGTGAGAATCAATAAAAGACTCCCAACATTCTAATGTTCTCCCTTAACATTCTAATGTTCTACCTCTAACATTCTAATGTTCTACCTCTCAAACAAGGGATATACATCTTCTATTTATAGGCAATCTTTAGGGGTGCATTTTGGAAATTTTGCAGTCAAAACCCTAATTTCCGCCGCCACTCTTTGAAAGTATAAGATGACCTAATTTCGGACAAACTGCTAAAAAAACGCAGCACTCTGCACTGCAATTCAGCACTATTCAGCACCTTAATTTCATTTCATGTCATTTAAGTAAATGTCGTTTAATTTATGTATTTACTTAAGACATTAAATGTAATTACGGAAATACCCCCCATTTGGATTCAATAAAAATATCTAAAAAATCAAAATCCTTAAGGAAAAAAAAGTCAACTCCCCTTCCGAAGGCAAAATATCGATTTTCTGCACAATTCTCCTTAAAAGTCTTTCGATTTCACCATGATTCCTTTCATTTAAAAATTCTTAAAAATCATTTCTAGCATAAGGGAGACCCAATGAACAATTACCGGGACTTTTCATCTTGAAATTCAAAAATTTTATGATTGACTCCCTTTTGACCCGTTGACTTTTCACTGGGTCAACTGTTGACTTTGTTTTTCGGGGTTCATGCTGAATTTCTCTCCTTTTTCTTTTATTTTTAAATTGAAAGAGCTTTCGGAAGAGCTTGAATCACCTGTGGAAGTCCTAGGTTAGTTCGGGCATCGTCATCATCGGATCATAGAGGTAACACTCCTCTTAATTCGACGTTTGGTCAAAATTGGGGTGTCTACAGTTTGCCCCTCTTCGACAGAGCTTGTGGAGCAACGCGTGTCACAAGTGAATGTCGAAGCCTGTGTGAAGACAAGCCTTTGACCAGACCGTCGAATTTAGGTAAAAACAAAATGCGTTGCAAAAAAGAACATGCGTGCGGCAATGGTTCATGCTGGTCGTGCTCGATGATGAGCTGCCTACGTATCCATTCAGGAATCAGACCAAGACGTAGTTCGGGTAGGAGCCAAACATACACAAACGCAAATAGTCATACGGATGAATGCACCTATCTTATTGTGATGCACGTGCTCAAGCAATTTCGTGCTCCATATAATGCCTAAGCGACATATTGTTCTTTCTTTGTACCAAAAAAACAACATTCTACTCATGATGTCACTCCATTCTGGGAGAGTCATGACCGTCATAGATGCGCTTACTATGTTTAATTCTCTCACATTCTTCAAGAGTCATCTAATCGTCTAGGATGCGCTACGCGCCTCATACCTTGGTGTCAAATTAGAAACCACGCTTTCCGAAAGATTGAGGTGCGCTTCGCGCCTTATAATCGGGTGTCTTCCAAGAATCATCTGATCGACTGAGATGCGCTACGCGCCTTATACTCCGGTGTCAAATCAGGAACCACGCTGAAAGACTGAGATGCGCTACGCGCCTTATACCCCGGTGTCTTCAAAAATCATCTAATCGAATGAGATGCGCTACGCGCCTTATACTCCGGTGTCAAATCAGGAACCACGCTGAAAGACTGAGATGCGCTACACGCCTTATACCCCGGTGTCTTCAAAGATCATCTGATCGACTGAGATGCGCTACGCGCCTTATACTCCGGTGTCAAATTAGGAACCACGCTGAAAGACTGAGATGCTCTACGCGCCTTATACCCCGGTGTCTTCAAAAAAACCATCTGATCGACTGAGATGCGCTACGCGCCTTATACTCTGGTGTCAAATTAGGAACCACGCTGAAAGACTGAGATGCGCTACGCGCCTTATACCCCGGTGTCTTCAAAAATCATCTGATCGACTGAGATGCGCTACGCGCCTTATACTCCGGTGTCAAATCAGGAACCACGCTGAAAGACTGAGATACGCTACGCGCCTTATACCCCGGTGTCTTAAAAAATCATCTGATCGACTGAGATGCGCTACGCGCCTTATACTTCGGTGTCAAATCAGGAACCACGCTGAAAGACTGAGATGCGCTACGCGCCTTATACCCCGGTGTCTTCAGAAATCATCTGATCGACTGAGATGCGCTACGCGTCTTATACTCCGGTGTCAAATCAGGAACCACGCTGAAAGACTGAGATGCGCTACGCGCCTTATACCCCGGTGTCTTCAAAAATCATCTGATCGACTGAGATGCGCTACGCGCCTTATACTCTGGTGTCAAATCAGGAACCACGCTGAAAGACTGAGATGCGCTACGCGCCTTATACCCCGGTGTCTTCAAAAATCATCTGATCGACTGAGATGCGCTACGCGCCTTATACTCCGGTGTCAAATCAGGAACCATGCTTTCCGAAAGATTGAGGTGCAATTTCATGCTATATAGATGCAAAGATTCACGATTATGTTCTTTCTGGTGATATGAATGCATTCTACGCCGATATGAATTGCCGCAACATAAATGACTTCAACAAGGATTCGCCTTAATCTAGAGGACTCCAACGGATTTGCCTCAACCTAGAGGACTTCAGCAGGGGTTTGCCTCAATCTAGAAGACTTTAACGGATTTGTCTCAACCTAGAGGACTTCAGCAGGGGTTTGCCTCAATCTAGAAGACTTTAACGAATTTGCCTCAATCTAGAGGTCTTCAATAAAGATTGCCATTAAGGACTTATATCGACCAAAAAAAAATGCTGTCATCGAGGACTAACGCGAGTTCAAAAGATTGCCATTGATGAGTGGCAAGGATTGCCATTGAGGCCTAAAAGAGATTGCCATTGAGGACTAACGAGGATTGCCATTGAGGCCTAATACAAATGATGCTGCCATTGAGGACTAACGAGGATTGCCATTGAGGACTAACACCGATGATGCTGCCATTGAGGACTAATGCAAGGTTGCCATTGAGGACTAACACCGATGATGCTGCCATTGAGGACTAATGCAAGGTTGCCATTGAGGACTAACACCGATGATGCTGCCATTGAGGACTAATGCAAGGTTGCCATTGAGGACTAACACTGATGATGCTGCCATTGAGGACTAATGCAAGGTCGCCATTGAGGACTAACGAGGATTGCCATTGAGGACTAACACCGATGATGCTGCCATTGAGGACTAATGCAAGGTTGCCATTGAGGACTAACACCGATGATGCTGCCATTGAGGACTAATGCAAGGTTGCCATTGAGGACTAACACCGATGATGCTGCCATTGAGGACTAATGCAAATGAAGAGAAACTGTCATGGAGGACTAATGTTTATGAAGAGAAGCAGCCATTGAGGGCTAATGCTTGTTTAGGAGTCTTGTCGTGCTTAAAGAACCAAATTTCAATATTCGGAGTCATTTCAGACTCAAAGAATTGATTTCACAAAAGTTCGGGAGTCCGCGGACTCACTGAGTTAATTTTTCAAAATTTGAGGAGTTTTCAGATTCAAAGAATTTGAACGGAGCTGATAGAAAGAATAATTTTCTGCATCTGCGGACCTTTGGAAGAAACACATCGATTTTGTCAAAAGAGGGAAGTCACCTTTGCCCCTAGTATTGGACTCTTCTTATATTGCCACTTTAGCACTATGTTGTGATAGTGTTCAAAACCTCTGCTCGTATCGCTCTTAGGATGCTCATGGAGACTTTTCAAATCTTTATTCATCATCTTAAACCCACACATTTGAGACCATTTATTGACTCATCAAAGGAGGACATACCTAACAAAGCTAGTTACTCAAGATGACTGACTCAAACTCTACATTCATTATGAATCAGTGTGCTTTCATTGCGAATAATGTATCATCTCACTTTTCATTTATTCATCATCTTACGAATGGCAGTGTTTTGCTGATAAACCGACACTTTGAAAACTTCCCCTTTTTGATTTAGCGAATTCTTTGCCTATCTAGAGTGTGCTTCAAATTAGTGCTTTAGCTTATAGAATTAAAGGCACTCTATTTCGATCCTTTCAAAACAAACTTGATTACTTGAGAACTTACCTCTGGCACAGAGGGATTTTGGCAAACAAAGTTTGCCCCTAGTCTTAAGGGCAAATAGGCTCATCCAAGGGTTTTGAGAACATGATGGTACAGGATGCCTGCAGTGCATTTACTCCCAACCTAGAGATAGTCATCATGAATGTGGTGGGCTGAAGCGGGAAACCCAATGCTGATGGGCAAACTTTGTTTGCCCCTGGTTTGGCAATACATATATGGCTCTAGGCAAACACAAGTTTGCCCCTAGTCTGAAGGAAGGAAACCAAAGGTGCAAAGGGTGATGCTTTAGGTTTAGGAATGGTTATGGACCGAGAACCTTGGGAGGTTCGCCTACTTATCCCCATCAGGTCCAAAATAGTTCGGGCAAGACCTGAATGAAAGATAGCATGAGATGATGGGGTGATGACCGAACCGAGCAGGTTGCCTACGTATCCCCAAGTGGGAATCAGGTCAAAGCGTAGTTCATCAATTCTGGAGGTCTTGAAAGAAAAAGGCTTCAAGAATTGGTGGGCTTTTCGAGCCATATTGCCATTTGGGTCTAGGGAGTGCATGTCACTTGTGGTAGCCCTTGTATAGCATGATGAATTACTTCTTCCTTTATTCTTTTTCTTTCCTCTTTTCTTTTCTCTTTTTTTTCTTTTTTATTTGACGGTTGATTCTTTAACCTTTTCACTAGCCAGTTAATCTTTACAACTCTCATCATGTTTTATTCATACTCTATCATATTCATAAAGTAATATCAGCTCTTCAAATCTTTTTTTTTTTTTTTTTCAAAGATATCTCTGCATTGTTTTAGGCTCACTTAGGATTTGAGCCTCCCACGAAAATTTTGAAGCTGATAAGTCTCTCTTTTTATTTTCAACATCTTTTCTTTGTTTAGAACAACACAAAGCCTTGAGATAGTTCATGTGCCAATGATCTACTTTGAAGTGCTCAAGAATTCTCAATCTATTCTCTGCCTTTTCTTTTCTTTTTCCTTTCTTTTCTCTACCTTACTATCTCTTATTCTTTCCATGATTTTGACTGGCTAGGATTAGGATTTTTGAGATCAACACGTATCTTATTTTTGCTCTAAATTTTGCCTAGGCGCCCTTCCGGGTTTTCATCCTAGCGAGCTCTTTCTTCTTTTTTTTTTTTCTTCTTTTTTTTTTTTTTCTTGTGCTCTAACTTTTGCCTAGGCGCCCTTCCGGATTTTCATCCTAGCGAGCTCTTTTTCTTTTTCTTTTCTTTTTTTGGAATAAGAAGTTCATTAAAATGTTTGGCTACCATCAAGGATCCAGTTTTATGGCTTTAGACTGGTTGGGCTCATATTTTAGGCTTGGTATTTGAGAGAAGGGGATGGTGAGCAAGTTTCAAGTTCCAAGTTCATCTTTTCAAGATTGAGCAAGAGCATCTTTAAATTCTTAAAGTAAAGCTAATCAATTCTCTACTTCTCCATGGTTTTGGCACAAAATTTGCTTTGATCACTTGGGGATCCTTTTCAATGCAAAGATTTATCAACAAAGTATTTTCCGTGATCATTGAAATTTTTTTTTTTTTTTTTTTTAGGCTTAATGATCCATAAATTCACGGCTTGGCACAATGAATCAAGCAAATGAGATTTTATTCAACTAGTAGGGAAGGAGGATTACATCACTCGACTCGTTAATCTCGACAAAGACTTGCAAACAGACTTGATAACAGACTGACCAGAAGACTCGACTGGACTTGACATTCGACTCCAACCTAACATAACTCGACTACCAGACTTGACTTGGTCTCAATTGGAGTGTCACAGATGATTTTCAATTCATTAAATTTTCAAGAGCATCCATATTTACTTTAGCAGCAGCGGTTCCAAACACTATCACCTCACTAGCATTTCCTTCAGGTTCGTCATTCCCCTTCTGCATCTTTGTAGGAGCATCATTTGCCTTTATGGCCCAATTTTTAGTCGAATGGCCCTTCTCTAACTCATACCGAGTATTGTCAATGCCTTTTTCGATTCTGTTGATTGGGTCAGGGCCAGTTGGTTGTTGCACATTCATAGAGGCAACAAATTCCTTGAGAGTGCTCAGCAATGGCTGTGATTGAAAGGACTGCACGTCATGCCAAACGTCACTCGATGGGTTCAGCAAAGGAGTAATGATTTTATGCTCGATGAGATCTTGGATATCATGACGGAGCTTCATGCAATGGTTAGTCGTGTGACCAGGGGTTTGGTGGTAGGCGCAGTACCAAGAAAGGTCACATTTGCGAGGTAAGGGATTTGGTAGTGGCTTTGGGTCCAGGGGGTTGAGGTGACCATTCTTGACAAGGTGACCAAGGGCCATGGATAATGGCATGCCAAGGTTGGTGAAGATTCTCGGCTTGCGGGCTTGGTTTGATTTTGAGTTCGACTCTAAGCTAGAGGTGGTTTTTGGGTTGAGATGTGGACTTAGAATAGCTCTTTGATTAGTTGGGATTGGGCCTGGATGTGGGCTTTGGTGAATGGTTAGATTTGGACATGGGCTTTGGTGCATGGCTGGATTTGGACATGCCTGTTGGTGCTTCTTTAAGCAATCCATTATTCTCTGATCCATCTTTTCCTTATCAAGGCCCATTTGATCTCTTAATAATTGAATGAACTCAAGCATGACCCCCTCCAATCGCTTCACCCTTGAATCTTGTTGCTCAACGGTGGCCTGCAGTTTGCTCACTTTCTCTTCCAAATCTCTTAATGCCATTGGCGGATCAATCTCAAAATGACGGTCCATGTTCTCCTAAAAATCAAGAAGACGAACCCAAGAGGTTAGAAGTGTCCTCACTCGGGGATCTGGTTGTTCCACTCTTTCTACAGGTTCACGACATGAAAAGGCCCGCATGCAGAATTGAATAGTAAGGGAATTTTTGAGGGACTTTGATCTTAACTGGGAAGGAGATGTTGTGAGTTTATATGCTATACATATGTAATGATATCGATTAGTGAGAGCGCAAAATGTACATGCTCTTATGATTTGATGCATGCACTGTACATATGGCACACGAATGAAATGCAAGTGTGTGTGCCTACTCTATATGCCAAAGCAAAGGAAAATTCTAATCCT
Organism: Hydrangea macrophylla; assembly: GCA_033977485.1. Lineage (NCBI taxonomy): Eukaryota > Viridiplantae > Streptophyta > Magnoliopsida > Cornales > Hydrangeaceae > Hydrangea > Hydrangea macrophylla. The sequence goes on from CM066990.1 coordinate 42,827,919, forward strand.
AACAGGTAAACACATAAGCACATAAAATCCTCACCCATGTCAAGTGCAATAATTTCTCCTTTTATTGTGATCTTTACTACCCTTTCAAAGGTTGGATATTCAGAAAAATTTCGAAATTCATTTGAAAAGCATTTCTTTAGAACGATGAGATCTTTCAAAAACAATTCTCAAGAATTCTGAATTTTTTATTTTAAAAAAAATGAGGATGTGAAAACATTTCTCAATGAAGATAATTTGATTGAAATTTTGCTTTAAAATTCATTTGAAGAGCATTTTTTTCAAAAAAAAATTCTCAAAGATTAGTTTGGAGCTTTAATCAAAAGTGAACTCCAAAGATTTTTGAAAGAGCAATTGAAAACTTTGGGATGAGGATTACAAAAATCCACTTGCTTTCAAAGATGGTCTTAAAATTCTTTCGGGGTAGAAGGATCACACGATCGGATTATTACCGTACTTTTCATAAATTTGGATGCATACAAGGTCAATGATGCTTAACTAAACATGATATAAAAAGTATAATCTTATAATCAAGGTTCGGCATGTCCTCCAAATGTCATGTAACACGAGGAGAAATTGCTAAAAGGTGATTAAAAGATTATTCATCTTTCATCAAGCAAGTATCGTCATCATCTCAAGTAATCCCTTCCGGGCATACAAAACTTCCTAACACATAACCCTAATCAAGAATTGATTTCCTAAGATTGAAATGTTCTATAGAAACTACTATGCAAAGGCTGGGTTTTGGTCAAATAAGGGACCCTTGACACACACCCGATAGGATGCTTCATATACCAAATCATGGTACGAGATCAAGGGTGATCATACAGTCCCATGATGACTTGACCGACCGGGTTGCCCCGAGCCTCCAAGGTCATAGTTCCGTGCAATCGACTGGCTGGACATGCAAGTGAAATGCAACAGGCACACAAAGATTAATTAATTTGATTAAAAGGATGTTTTTCAAGTCTAATCCTCAAGTAACCCAAAATCAGAATTCTGGTCTGCGAAACCAGAGATTCTGGGTTCGATCCCCAGCAGAGTCGCCAGATTGTGGATATCGCAGGTTGACTTACCCACAGCTTTTCAAAATCAAATTCAAAAACAAAATGAGTCGCCACTTAATTTTTTAAAAGGAAAATTAAGAAACCATTTTAAAAGCAAACTGATCTTTTAGAAACCAAAGATAAACTGGGTCCGGGGATTATGGAATGAGAGGGGAAGGAGCCCGGCGGACTAAAGCACCCCCTCTCATCCTATCTCGCGATAGGCCTCTACTCAACATCCTTTTTAATCAAATTATTAATCTAAGTATGCCCTCATCTAATACATATATATACACATATACATTACAAAAGCATGTCCAAAGGGTATAAGATTGCAAATGACAAAATATCATTCAAAAGCCATATAGTTCAAATAGCAAGCAAGATGATATGCGAATAAGGAACTAGGAAACTTACCCGGGATCCGGCCGCGAATATTTAAACGTGCAAATGCATGCGAATAGGTAAAACCTAAGAAAAAGGGTCTCTAATCCATATATACAAGTAAAACAATTCCTAATTCTAAGGTATCGCGCATTAAGTCAAAAAAATCAATAAAATCAAAAAATGCAATAAACTAGAGAGGGGATGAGAAATTGTACCTCAAATGCGCTACAAAACAAAGATTAGTCCACATGCTTCATATAATAATATGATATCAAAACAATCAATCATGATCCTCTAGCTTAAATCTAATAAGCATGAAATCCAACTTTATTCAATAGCTAGTTCTAATCATAAGCATTAATGTACATGAATGAATGGATGTGAACAAGAATAAAACATGGATTTATTCACTAATTTGGATCACTTAGCCTCTGGATTTAAGCTAAATTATCGTTATTCAAAACATGATTTGGGTCCCAAGACATTAGGGAACCATTTGAGTTGAAATAAATAAGATTGGACAAAAATAGTAGCAGTTTTTTTTATAAATTACAGAGAGCAGACCCGAAATTTAAAGAAATAAAAGGCATGGCTCTCGTGGTTTGATCTTGATGATTTTTGGACTCAATAAGCCTCTGTGAGTCTAGTTTCTAACCCAAAAAGAAAATCAAGGTTTGAACGGTTAGATCTCTGGGAATTGGGCAAACACTAAACATCACTCAGCACTTCACAACTCTCTGTCCAGAGATTTTGTTTGATTTTTTTAAAAATAGTAAAAAGATCAGAATTGCTTTGTTCTTTTTAGGGTGGTTTCCTAACACATTAATCTGCTTAGGAAAAAATATTTTGGGTCACAAATACTTTATTAAAGCTCTGATTTACTAATTTCAAAAACGTTTTACTGTTCTGAAACTATTCTGAAACTCTGGGCAGATTGTAGTTGACTCACAAAACTCATGATCAAACCCCTCTAAACATAAAACCACCTTAAAACAAAAATTACAGTGGTAGATTAATGTGTTATTGACACTTTCCCGTTGGTTTCACTTGATTTCAACGGTTAGATTTCGAACTAAAAATCTTTGATCAAAAACAGTTTGTGAACTCACTGTTTTCATTTATCAAGTTCAACTTTTGTTTGTTAACCCCAACTATCAAACCAATGAGTTGGACTTAAAACCAAACCATTTCTTCTACCATTTGATGGTCACTGAAGACTAAAGACATCGATATTTGGAGATTTCATTGAAGTATGAATGACCTTCATAAAATCTTGAGACATATGAACCTAAACCATAGGGATTAGATTAGATTCAAACTATTTCTCCTACCATTTGATGGTCATTGGAGACTAAAGACACACATACATGTAGGTTTTAAATGAAGTATGAAGAACTCCTCAAACCTAAGAAAAAGATTAGCTTAAGCCATGGAGACGGACTTAAACTAGGCTACTTCTCCTACCATTTGATGGTCATTGGAGACTAATAACACTTGAACTCATGGGTTTCAATGAAGTATGAAGGACTTCATAAAACCTCAAAGTAATGATCTCAAACTATGGATGAAGTTTGGACTCATTAACTCAACATACTAAAAATAAAACCTCAATCCCCTCATGAATCATGAGTTTATAAGGACATTGAAGGCCTCTAAACACATGGATTTAAGTAAGACATTGAAAGTCTTATAAATCCAAGGAGATAAACATAATCAAAAGAAAATGACCAAGGCTTTTCTTCAAAATTTTATTAAGGTTCAACCATTGAACTAATTAGTTTAGAGTTTTACCTCTAATGATCCTCAACTTCTTGGTTGCTTTAAGGCCTTCCAAATGGTGATTAAGCTCCTCCTTTGCTCTTTCTTTCAACAAACCTCTCTAATACTCTCTTGATTTTGGGTGAGAATCAATAAAAGACTCCCAACATTCTAATGTTCTCCCTTAACATTCTAATGTTCTACCTCTAACATTCTAATATTCTACCTCTCAAACAAGGGATATACATCTTCTATTTATAGGCAATCTTTAGGGGGGCATTTTGGAAATTTTGCAGTCAAAACCCTAATTTCCGCCGCCACTCTTTGAAAGTATAAGATGACCTAATTTCGGACAAAGTGCTAAAAAAACGCAGCACTCTGCACTGCAATTCAGCACTATTCAGCACCTTAATTTCATTTCATGTCATTTAAGTAAATGTCGTTTAATTTATGTATTTACTTAAGACATTAAATGTAATTAAGGAAATACCCCCCATTTGGATTCAATAAAAATATCTAAAAAATCAAAATCCTTAAGGAAAAAAAAGTCAACTCCCCTTCCGAAGGCAAAATATCGATTTTCTGCACAATTCTCCTTAAAAGTCTTTCGATTTCACCATGATTCCTTTCATTTAAAAATTCTTAAAAATCATTTCTAGCATAAGGGAGACCCAATGAACAATTACCGGGACTTTTCATCTTGAAATTCAAAAATTTTATGATTGACTCCCTTTTGACCCGTTGACTTTTCACTGGGTCAACTGTTGACTTTGTTTTTCGGGGTTCATGCTGAATTTCTCTCCTTTTTCTTTTATTTTTAAATTGAAAGAGCTTTCGGAAGAGCTTGAATTACCTGTGGAAGTCCTAGGTTAGTTCGGGCATCGTCATCATCGGATCATAGAGGTAACACTCCCCTTAATTCGACGTTTGGTCAAAATTGGGGTGTCTACAGCTCTGTGCTCACAAAGATATACACCGCAAACCTTGTTTGTTAGTCCTAAGACATAGGAGTATGAAAACTTGCTAGACAGTATGATCACCATCATCATTGCTTCTCCCAGAAACGTCTAAATTTCCCAAAAATTTCCAAATATACCAGTTTCTCCCAGAAACTCTGCCCCAAATTTTCCAGAAATTCCCAAAACACTCAGAAATACCCAGATATAACCTGTTTCTCCCAGAAACTCTATCCAGATATCCCAGATATAACCTGTTTCTCCCAGAAACTCTGTCCAGAAATACCCAGATATAACCAGTTTTTCCCAAAAACTCTGTCCAGGAACTCTCTCCAGAAATACCCAGATATAAACCAGTTTCTCCCAGAAACTCTGCCCAGAAATACCTAGATATAAACCAGTTTCTCACAGAAACTCTGTCCAGATATCCCAGATATATCCCGGAAACCCCTGTTATCCCTCGGTAATCATATTGGAAGGATAGGTTAGCACACTCTGTATGGCTAAGACCTTACTCCCTTAACGGCTATCTGCTAGAAGTAGGAGCATCATATAGATTAGGGCTTGCATCCGCATGCTTGTCACATTTGCATGAATCGTTCCTATCAGACCACACGTACTGTCTCAGTCAGTCTGTACACCAGTCAATCCACGTTTGATAATGTTATTGTCATTGTCCGTCTATAGTCATCACTGTCAGAATCTAATACAAATCCTCTCAAATCTATAGGGTCATCATAGATTCTCAAAGTCAGTAGCTGGGATCTTCATCCTAGGTTAGAAATTCAGATAATCGTTTGGTCAGAATCAACCCAACAAGTTATCTCAACATGAATCAGGAAGAGTTAGAAAACAAGGTTATCGAGTTGGGAGCAACCATAAGCCAGCAGTCCGATAGCCTGTCCCAAGTATTGAAGTTCATAGAAGAACTGAAATAGCAGCAACCACAGTATCCACCTGGGTTCCCTCCACCACCGGGTTTCATGCCACCACCACCACCGCCAGGGTTCGTACCACCTCTTGAGAATAATGGGGAAGAAGATTGGTTTCAAGGGGCCCCACCACCTGCATATGAGAAGAAGTCCAAGAGAAAATGGATAAGGTTTAAAAGCTAGAAAGCGTACTAAGAAAAAGCAAAGGGGTTGATGACTACATGCTAGACCTGGAAGGCCTTTTTGAGCCTATTAAGATGAAATTACCAGAAAACTTCAAGATGCCTGCCATTGATCATTTTGATGGAACTAGAAATCCAAAGAGTCATATGAAGCTGTGTATGAGCATCTTTCAATCAATGGGTTGCACTCATGAGCACATTACGATGCTGTTCCCACAAACTCTATCAAAGTCTGCACTGTCATGGTTCCTTACCTTTGAAGCTTCCAAAACTCGGGCATGGAAAGACTTCGTTCGGGTATTTGTTGATCACTACTCTTATAATCAAGAGCTGGATGTCACAATTAGGGATTTCGAAACTACTCGGCAAAACAACAATGAATCCTTCGCCGCTTTCTTGAGCAGATGGAGGAATAAAGTGGCCCAAATGACCCACCGACCGGTTGAAAAGGAATAAGTGAGAATGCTAATCTGGAATCTGCAGCCGCTCTACCATGAGAAACTGTACTGTCAATCCATCTTCACCTTTGAAGAGTTGTTTGAAGTCGGGTCTTGAATTGAAGATGCTATCAAGGAAGGGAAGATTAAGAAGGAAGAGCCTCCGAGTCAGTCAAAAAGGCCCAACTACTCCCGGAATCCTTCGGATGTCAACACCTTCAGTATTCAGCCCATGGCATACCCTCCTAGGCCGTACCAACCCTCCAGCCAAGCAAATTCCTCCAATCGCCCTTTCTAGAAAAAGCCTCCTCATAATTTTGCCAAGCTAGAAATCTCCCTCTCCTCGGCCTTGGACCGCCTCCTCAAAAAGGGTCATCTACAACTCCTTCCGCCTTGAAACACCCCGCTACCACCAAACTGCGATATGTCCAAAAGATGCACCTACCACCAAGCACCTGGCCACAACACTGATGATTGCATGCACCTCCGCTATGATATCCAAGATCTCATTGACCAGAATATCATTGAGCCACCTCCCAAGCAGTCCCATGTCACCCAAAATCCCCTGCTAAGCCACCAAAATATCAGCCTCATTGAATCCAACCCCACTACTTTCGATCCTTCTACCCTCATAATCCCCATAGGACTTACCCTAGCTCGCATTGACATCTCGGACTCCACAAAAATCTATCTGATTAAATGAGAACACTATGGGTGGTAGTGGCAGTAGCAGCTAGTGATGAACGAGATTTTTTCTTCCTGGAAGAACATGATCTAGGGGCATTAGACCTCAAGTGGTATGATCCTAATGATGAAAGGGGTGCCTCCATCTGGAATGAGCCAGAGAAACCACTCGTCGAAATAGATTATGATTGGTTCAAAGAAGATGGGATTGTAGAAGGGCTTACTCCTACCGAGATTGATAATCTGACTAGGTCAAGCCATCATTATCAGCCTTCGCAGTCTACCACTGAGGCCATCGAGAAAGGGCCAGTCAAAGACAAGGGGAAAGGAAAAATGGACGAGGTCATCGAAGAGGACAATGAGTTGATTAAGCAGTTGAAGAAGACTCAGGCACATCTCTCAATGTGGGACGTCATGGTAACATCTTACAGGCATAGGCAGGCCGTGTTGAATGCCTTAGCTAGAATTGAGGTCCCCATTGACACTACACCAGAAGATATGTTGACCTTCTTAAGTACATCCAGTCATCACCTTCTCCGACGAGGATCTATCGCCGGAAGGATCTGTGCATAATAAAGCTTTGTACATCACTATTGGGTGCAAGGGGCAGCAGGTACTGTTCTGTCTAGTTGATACAGGCTTCTCATTAAATGTTTGTGCTCTGAGAGCCGCCACTGCCTTGGGGGTTAACATCCTGGACATCAATCCATCTGTGCAATCAGTGAGGGCCTATGATAACACCAAGAGAAATATAATGTGGACTGTTTCTCTCCAGATCTGAGTAGGATTTTTAGTTTGCACTGAACTCTTTCAAGTCATGGATATACCTGCCTCGTTCAACTTGCTGATTAGGAGGCCCTGGCTACATGTGAACAAAGCGGTGTTATCTACTGTGCACCAAATGATCAAATACATTCATGAGAAAGAGGTGAAAATCATCCTTGGCAATAGTTGGGAAAATGAAGCCTTTCCAAGCTACACTCCCGTCTTTGAAATCCAAATATCTGAACTAGAAGAAGGAGAAATCGTAGGATTCTTCATGGAAAAGATCCATATGATTAGTGATGGAGACAGGTTCCCCAAGATCCACTCCACGGTAGTCAATATCATCTGCAAAATGAATTACTTCCTTGGAATGAGATTGAGCCGACGTCAACAAGGGATTCGTGAGTTCCCACGGATCAAAGGACAAAGAGGCACTTTTGGATTGGGGTACAAGCCCACTGAAGAGGACATCGAGCTCCAAAAGACATGGAAGAAGAGAGTGAGGAGTCTTCCACCGTATCGTAAGACCCTGAACGGTCAGTTCATCAAAGAAGGGGATGACTTCCCCTACTTTGGGTTCCCTAAACCTTGGATCCATCAGACCACCGAAAAAAGGCACCCTGGACTTGAAATCTTCGCTGACTGCGAAAGGCCCCCTATCAAGATCCATTCTATCAGGAAGAATTTGTGAAAACCCCAGAGGAAGACTGGTTGAAGTATCTAGACACTGAGGCTATCAAGAGGATGTGGGAAGAGTTCGCTGAAAAAAAGGAAGGAAAGAGGGCCAAGAGCCAAGATGATTAGATCATGCTAACTGAGGAGGGTCTGAGCAACCAGACTGTAGAGTCATCTATCTGTGTCTCCCTATCCCCTGTTCCCCGGAGTCTGTACTTTTGATTATCGAGTCTGTACCAAAGTCAGCTGCTGTGAGTCCACCAGTGTCTGATGTTATCACTCCACCTGTTATGAATGAAATGAAAGACGGTTCTGCCTACTCCTCTGTGTCTAATACTTGTTAATGCACAGATCCCTCTGAGGATCTCCCAATCGAACTTAAGAAACTAATTGAAAAACCACCTGCTTATGAAATAATCGAAGACACTTTATCAATTAACCTAGGTGAAAAAGATAATCCACAAATTATGAAAATTGGCTCAACACTTAATAAAGAAGAAAAAGAAAAATTGACTCTCTTGCTAAAAGAATTCAAAGATGTTTTCGCTTGGTCTTACGAGGATATGCCTGGGGTCGATCCCGACATTGTCCAACATCGTATTCCCCTCCTCCCCAATTCTAAACCTGTCAAGCAGAAACTGAGGCGCATGAGACCGGAATGGGCGTTAAAGGACAAGGAAGAGGTAGAAAAATAGTTCAAGGCAGGGTTCATCAATGTTACAGAGTATCCAGAATGGGTTGCCAACATCGTGCCAGTCCCCAAGAAAGACAGAAAAGTTCATGTGTACGTCGAATTCCGTGATCTAAACAAAGCCAGTCCTAAGGATGACTTCTCGCTTCCTCACATCGATGTCTTGGTAGATAACACCGCAGGACATAAGCTACTGTCATTCATGGATGGCTTTTCAGGGTACAATCAGATTCTAATGGCACCAGAAGATCGGGAAAAGACAACATTTACCACACCTTAGGGGACCTACTGCTATAGGGTGATGCCTTTTGGACTCAAGAATGCTGGAGCAACCTACCAAAGAGCTGCCACTACTTTGTTGCATGACATGATTCACAAGGAAGTAGAAGTGTACGTAGATGACATGATCGTGAAATCCAAGGCTAGAGAAGGGCACTTGGTGGCACTGGAGAAGTTTTTCGAAAGATTGCGCAAGTACAAGATGAGGCTGAATCCCAAGAAATGCACTTTCGGTGTGACTTCAGGGAAGCTCCTAGGTTTTCTCATCACACAAAGAGGGTTAGAGGTCGATCCCTCCAAAATCAAGGCAATTCTAGAAATGGCGCCACCACAGAATGAGAAAGAAGTGAGGGGATTCCTCGAGAAAATCCAATTCATCAGCGGCTTCTTTTCCAAGCTCACAACTATATGTGATCCCTTATTTCGGTTGCTGAGGAAAGGAGAGAAGTTCCAATGGGATGACCAATGTCAAGGCGCATTCGACAAAATAAAAGCCTACCTTCAAAATCTGCCCGTCCTTTTACCACCCATTCCTCACAAGCCTTAACTTCTTTACCTTTCTGTCTCTGAAAACCCCTTGGGTTTTATGCTAGCCCAGGAAGGAGAAAAAGCCACTCTGAAAAAGCCATATATTACCGTTGACTGGGTATGACCTCAATTACTCTGCCCTCGAAAAAACGTGTTGGGCCTTAGTCTGGTGCACCTACCGATTAAGGCACTACATGCTAGCCTTTTCGATTATGCTCATATCCCGCATGGATCCTCTAAAATACCTCCTCGAAAAACCTGCCCTGACCGGTCGTATATCCCGTTGGCTACTTCTACTATCTGAATTCGATATCAAGTATGTGACAAGCAAGTTGGTAAAAGGGAGAACTATAGTTGAGCATCTTGCGGAACATGCCGTTGACTCCAAAGAAAATGGAGACTTCCCGTTCCTAGACGAGAATATCATGGAAATCAAAGAAGAGCAGTGGAAGTTGTACTTTAATGGGGCAGCCAACATGAAAGGATACAAAGTAGGAATGATTCTGGTATCACTAAATGGGGACCATACCCCACTGGCAGTCAAGCTCAATTATAACTCCACCAATAATACCGCTGAATACGAGGCATGTATTTTGGGGATGGAAGCAGCCATAGAATTGAAAGTTCAGAAGTTGGATGTCTTCGGAGATTCAAATCTCATTGTGTCACAAGCCAGAGGAGAATGGAAGGTGAAAGAAGAGAGGTTGAAGCCCTACCATGACCATCTCGATGGACTCAAGAAACAGTTCAAGAGCATAACATTCTTTTACCTACCTAGGGAAGAGAATCAGTTAGCAGATTCATTGGCTACCCTAGCCTCTATGGTCAAAATTCCTGCGGGCGTCAAAATGATGCCTCGGTAATTGAGCAGAGATACGAACCGTCATTTAGCATGATCGCTGCAATCGAAGAAGAAGAGAATGAAATACCATGGTATCAAGATGTCTGGAACCTTATAGAAAAGGGAACACACCCCCAAGAGTCTACTGAGAAAGATAAGAGAGCAATTCGAAGGTTCGCAACACAGTTCATCATTTGCGATAAAAAAATGTTGAAGAAAGGGTACAATGGTCACAACCTGACTTGCTTGTTCGGGAAGAACGCTAGAAAGATGATGGAAGAAATACACGAAGGGGTATGTGGTCCACACATGAACGGTCACATGCTGGCTAAGAAGATTATAAGGCAAGGGTACTACTGGATGACATTAGAGAAAGATTGTTATGAATACGTAAGAAGGTGTCACAAGTGCCAGATCCATGCAAACATGATACACGTACCGCCATCTCTTCTCTTCAGTATGACCTCCCCGTGGCCATTCTTGACTTAGGGAATCGATATCATTGGCGAAATTGTTCCAAAGGCCTCAAATAGGAACCGATACATTTTAGTGGCCATCGACTACTTCACGAAGTGGGTAGAAGTTGCATCATACACCAAGTTGGGGCCAAGGAAGTGGCCAAGTTCATCAAGAGGAACCTCATCTGCCGCTATGGAGTCCCCTATGAGATTATTTCAGACAACGGAAGTCATTTCAAAGCAGAGGTCAGGGATCTGTTCGTGGAATACAAAATCACTAATCACAAGTCTTCACCATATAGGCCGCAAACTAATGGGGCAGTCAAAGCTGCAAACAAGAATGTCAAGGCCATACTGCAGAAGTCGGCTGATACTTACAAAGACTGGCACGAGAAACTACCATTTGCGCTTTGGGGATACAGAACATCGATAAGGACATCTACGGGAGCGACTCCCTATTCATTGGTATATGGCATGGAAGCAGTACTTCCAGTCGAGATAGAACTACCATCCCTGTGTGTGATGGCAGAATGTAAAATTTCAGAATCCGACTGGTTAAGGAAAATGTACGAAGAATTGGCTCTCATAGATGAAAAGTGCCTAACGGCAGTCGACCACGTCCGAATCTATCAAAAGAGGATAGCCCGTGCTTTTAACAAGAAAGTTCGTCCGAGGAAAATTGTCAAGGGTGACCTTGTCCTGAAGAAACTACGAGCTCTGATCTTTGACCCACGTGGGAAGTTCAAACCTAAATGGGTTGGTCCTTACATCGTCATAACTATCCTCTCTGGAGGAGCGACCTATCTCATGGACCTCGACGGTGTTTAATTCAAAGAACCAATCAACATGGATCGCCTCAAAAAGTACTATGCTTGACCTTTTTTTACCCAATTCCTTTTGAGCCTCGCCCTGAACTACGCTCGACCTGATTCCCACTCGAGGATACATAGGCAACCGCATCAGTTTGGTCGCTCTACCCACAAAAATAGCCAAATTTCTCTCAAGCCTCAAATATATTGGAAAAAAACATGAATCCTTATCACAATCAAAAGTCGAAACATCAAATATATTGGAAAACAAAAAAAAAACCATTGATCTGATGGAACCGTTTATTATACGAAAAATACAAGATTTTTTTTAGAGTTACCTTAATCAAAGACTAAGAGACAGAGATGGTCGTCTTTGGGCCTGATCAAGGTTTGAACTTCTCATAGGAGGAGATGATCAGATGATGGAAGGAGTAAGGAGAGAGACTGAGTGAGGCGCATGATCAAGGTTAGAAAGAGTTAACTGATCAGATGATGGAGAGTTTCGAGAAAAAGAGAAGAAAAGATTGGGAGTTTTATTGGGAATTGGAGGTTTTTCTCTACTCTCTAGAATATTTAAATGTAAAGGTTTCTCTCTCTACTCTATACAGGCTGTAAAGCTGGTGATTTGTTTTGGGAATTGGAGCTTTTGTCTCAAAAGTCAAAAGAATATTGAAAAGTAGTAAAAGAAGGTCAGGAGTATTAAATGCCTATATGTTCTAAACACTCAAGGCTGTAAAGAGTGTATATATATAAAAATCGTACACATATATTAAAGGTATCGGTCGGTTCGGTTTTTGCGGTTCTTGACTGGAGTGAACCGTGAGCCGACCGAAAAAACAGAAAAAATTAGCTTTTGGAACCGATATCGACCAAGATCTGACTTTAAGCCGACCGTATTGCCTCAGTTCGGCTCAGTTTGGCTCGATTTTTTGGTTTGAATAGGTTCTTGAGCACCCCTAGATTCAAAGATGGATCCTGGTGCTCGGTCAGAAGTCGTGAGGGGTTCTCAGAAAGAATTCCCCAATATCCCCAGCAGAAAATAAATGGAAAACCAGAACCAACTTTTACAACCTGCGTCCGTTGATAAGCTTCCTCATCTATCATGTCACCGTGAGCTTCCTCACTTGTCAACTACCGTGAGCTTCCTCACCTGTCAGTGATGTTGTCAATATCAAGATATAAAAAGTATGCTTTTATTTATGCTTTACTTTTCTAAAGATTTGCAGTGTGGAAGTAAAGGTTGAATCCACAGAGATTGATTAACTACAACTCTTTAATTTTAAAACCTAAATTTAGCTAATTAAGAAAACGGATTTGATTTTAATTTGAATTAAACTAAGAACATAAAAATAAATCTAAATTATGAAAGCAATTAAAATAGTTGTTTTTAATGATATTTAAAGTGAACCTAGGATTGCAAATCCACCACTAGCTTCATAATAAGGGTATTTATGAATTACTTTAGCTTATTAAGTTGGATGATAATGGGGAATTGTAGCTACAAGCCCAATTCCTCCGTCAAGAAAATAACTATGGTTCAAGCACCAACATAATCCATCTTCGGTTAGCACGAATTATCCCACACTAAACTAGGGTTGTGGTATAATCCGTCTAATCTAGGCATGGACTATTCGGATACTTGATAGCACAATTCAATTTAAGCACCATTACATGTAAATAATCTAAACAAGCACAGCAAGCATAGATCATTGAGCACACTACAGTCAAAATAGATCTACGACAAGAATAAACTTTGAAAGTAATGATTTTAATCAATAGAAGCACGATTTATTTATAAAAATCCTCGGAACATGTAATCATCATCCATACATAATAAAACTAAAATAAAAACATAAACAAAACCCTATTACTTGGCTAGGGTTTCATTGAAACCCTAGATCTAGAGTCAAGGCGTCCATAGAAGCGGTAGATGGCAAGCAGTTGATGGAGGAGGTCATGGGAATCCTTGGTCTTCTTCTTCTTCTCCTTGCTTTCCCCTCTTCAATGGCTGAAAGTATGGTTGTATATTGTGTGTATAATAATTGTCCCCCCCTTTAATTGAAGTAAAATAGGGTATATATAGATTTACAACAAGTTTTTGGAAGCTTTCCTAACCCGAAACGCACTAAAACTGCTGTATTTAGCTTTCCAAACGTAATTAGGCAGTTTCGTTCACGTAGGAATCATCAGTATACTGAAATACGAAAGTTCTATTTTTACACATGTCACGCGAACGAGCCGCGCGAGCGCGATATGGGGACCTCGCGCGAGCACGTAATTGGGAAGGTCGCACGCGCGGATCGCGCGAGCGAATTCTAGGATCTCGCGTGAGCGGGTCGCGCGAGCGATTTCTTGGTTTTCGCGCTAGCGGGTCTCGCGCGCAATATGGTTTTTCTTGCTTCTTTCTTCCTGCTTTTTCACCTTATTTAACCAGATCTCCTTGTTTTCTTCCAAAACCTGTCAAAAAATAGAAAACGAAGTAAAAATATACAAAAACAGGATAAAAAGGTACTAACAAACGTATGTTAAGGCATATAATTAGGATCTGTTCTCTCCCGATCACACCCCCAAAGCTACATTTTGCTAGTCCTCGAGCAAAACTAAAAATAAAAACTAAACTACTAATAACATACTACTCCATTTTTGCATGGATCGCGATTGCATTTAGCATATGCAACAAGCCTTTTAAACGCCTAGGTGTCCCTAGTCGGACGAGTGAAGTCTCGTGAGGGTTCTCGTCAACAAGTTACTCACAACCATCTTTATTAACTTGTAAATTTAAAAAACTTTTATTAAAAACAAAGAAAATAATATTCAATACTCCTTCATCACAGAACAATGATTTAAAATAGAATAACGAACAAGAAGAAACGGAATCACACGTCTACCTACATCATAAAAAACAATCATAAGCACATGCATCGTATAAATCCATAGAGTTTCTCATAAAATTGCACGTGTGTGATGTGGTAGTCAAATGAACACGCGTATGTCATGAACTTGGAATATAACTCAGATGACCATCTAACTATGTCTCGACTAAGAATCTCACATTGTCAATTACACTCTAAAATGAAACACTCAGAAACAGGTGTAATTTTTCTAAAATATGTGAGTAAAGGAAATATGTTTTCAAAACGAGAAATGCTCACATATGACTCGAAAAGGACGCATGACACGAAAGAACAACAGTCTCATGGATAGGATGCCAATAATCAAGAAAAATTAATCATTACCATGTTTTAATCCCCCTCCCCTCGTTTTCATATCCGAACCATGTTTCCTAGGATCAAATAGGACTTTTCAAAGGTTGTTATGTGGCTCAGGTAATGAAAAATGATAGAAATGATTCATTAGGTAGTTTTAGAATGGCATTGTAAGGCATGCTCGATTTCTTTCATTCTTCTCTTCTACCAACTTCATCTTTTCATTCCCTTCTTTTCATATTCTCTCAATTTTTTCTCCCTATTTCTTTTTCTTTCAACCTTTTTTTTTCTTTTTTTTTTTCCATTGCTTTTGAAACAACCATTCCTTGAATACCAAGGCAACCACCCCAAACATCATCTTATCTTCTTTTTCTTCTCAATCACACATCGCCTTAACACCACTAAAAGTTGACAAATCTCTCAGTGGTGAACTCCAAGTTTGTCAAGTCAGAGCAAAAACCGGATAATGGTAGTTAAAGAAAAAGACATTTTAACGGCTCAAAGGGCGAACTAAGGAAATTTTATCATTTATCGGTCGGTAATAAACAAAGAAGGCCTAAAATCATGTCCTATAGTTATATGGTTCTTCAATATTTATGACGGAAGATTATTTAGTATGGTAACAAATATTTTAACTTGACTATCAACCAAAACAAGAATAATGAGACTAAACAACAAGTAGATGCGCTATTTCAATGAAATTCGATAAACACAGTATGTATTTATAACTCTCTAAAAAGAAAAGATAGGCTCAAAAGTTCACAGGGTTTAGTCTCCACCATGTGTTATCTAGAAATCCGAATCATATTATAGTTCACATCAGACATGTATTCAAGCGACTACGTGCAGTGCATAGGTTTGTGTGCAAATCTATGATATAAAACTATGATTCAAACGATACATGACCTAAAACGTTACATCATGACTTCAACAAATGTTTAATCACATCTTCTCTTGTTTATCATTCTATAACAATCATAGTTACATAACAAGAAGTATCAAATAGAGATTGCAAAACCGTAGGCAACCATCATTTATTTAAGCACAAATATTGAAAAATGTAAAAATAAAATTTGAAAATTTGCAGTATAATGTGCATGCGTGTGCATACCCCCAAATCTAAACCTTTCATTGTCTCCAATGAAACAACAAAACGAAAGAAAGGAGAGTATGTAAAGAAGGAACGATAATACCTCAATCTCGGCAAACACAAACCAGGTGAACGTATAATAATATGGAATCAAAGTTCAATTACTCCAAATGGAGCACTATTTCACCTGTTAATACTTAACAAAAGAAAATAAACAAACAAATAACTAATAAAAGCTAATATATAATGGTTTTTTTTTTTTAGTATTAGAAACCAAACTATAAGTAAAAAAACAAAATAGAAACAAAACTATCTAACCGAAGACAAACTTAAATGAAAAAGAACTGAAAAGAACAAACAGAAAAGAAAATAACTAACTAGGTGTGGAAAACAGAAGGTAAAAGAACAACAAGAAAAAGTGGAAAATCCGCACCTCGCGCGAGCGGAGCGCGCGAGCGACCCTCGCTCGAGCGAATCCCTCTGCGAGGTAAACCTGAGGTCTCTTTTTTATTATTTTAAGAAAAGTTTCTAAGGCACAAGCTCGCGCAAGCGGCCCGCGCGAGCGGACCCCTCGCGCGCGCGAGTAAATACTGAGGCTACATATAAAAAAACTTGAAAAATTTTATCTATGGGGGAATCTCGCGCGAGCGGACCGCGCGAATGACCCGCTCGCGCGACTGTGGTCTTTTCCTCCTTTTTAGTATAAAAATGTATATAAGTTCAAAATGAGTTATCCCCGACCCCCAAACCTGTTCAGAAAACTCAAAAATTGACCAAAACGAGCCAAAAACATGCAAAAATCAAAGAAACGAACGAATTAAAGCTTGGGTTGCCTCCCAAGAAGCGCTATCTTTTACGTCTTCAGCTAGACCATTCTAGCTCAAGATTTATGGAGGCCGTAACTCAGATTTTGTACCCCTTAGGATTTCAGGAAGAGCCCGGTGGTAAGCCGAAAGAATGTCGCTTTGAATTAATTCATTCAACGATTCATCCTTTTTATGTTCAAATCTATTCCTTACCTTTTGAGTAAATTCATCTTTGGGGTCTTGATTATTCAAATTCATCCGCTCATCACTAACCATATTATTTTCCTCACCCAAATTTATTCCTTTATTACGTTCAACAGTTCTTCTAACCTCACTTCCTTCCATATATTGGTAATCGTCGTCGTTGGGAGGTTGATCAACTGCGTTAAAAACGTTTAGTTTGAGGTTCATGTTCCCGAACGACACTTTCATTACACCCGTTCGACAATTAACATGCGCATTAGCCGTTGATAAGAATGGACGACCTAGAATGACTGGAGTGTGCTTCCTAGCATCTAGTACGGGTTCAGTATCAAGGACCATGAAATCAACAGGATAATAGCATTTTTCAACTTTAACTAAGACGTCCTTGACGATTCCTCTAGGTATTTTTATGGAACGATCCGCTAATTGAATAGTAGCGGCCGTAGGCTTAAGTTCACCTAGTCCGAGTTGTTTATAAACGTGGTAAGGTAAGAGATTAACACTAGCTCCTAAGTTAAGGAGAGCCCTATGGATGATAGTGTCACTTATGACACATGAAATTGTAGGCGTACCTGGATCTTTATACTTCGGAGTAGCGTGTTGGAAAATAGAACTTACTTTTCTGTGAGAAAGACCTTTTTCGGGGTATGACTGCGCAGCTTGCGCTTTTGCGTGCAAAGGTCTTTTAGATATTTAGCGTAAGAGGGAATTTGTTTAATAACATCGAGGAATGGAATATTAATTTTAACTTGTTTAAATACCTCGAGTATGTCCTCAACCTTTGACCCTTTCTTAGACAAATGTGACGGTCCCTCAACGTTTGGTGGATAAGGTAACTTTGGAACATAGGTAGTTGGGACCGATTCTTTTTCTTTTCTTCTTTGATTCATGTCCTCACCCCTCTCTTTATTCGAGTTAATGTTTGCATCCCTCATAACCTCCCTCAGAATCTCAACAACTTCTTCCTCTCAAGTAGTCATCCTAGTTGACACAACGTTCACTTGCTCACTCGTACCACCCACCTCGTATTGTCCCTTAGGGTTCGGAATAGGTTGACTTGGCAACTTACTCTCGGTTAAACGATTTAGCGTGTTAACTATTTGTCCTACTTGGGACTCCAGTTTTGCAATGGACTGGGTGTGGGAATGTACTAACTGGATCACCAGACCAAAACTTTCAAGTGAGGCCAACTCCTTCTCCTCAAATGCATTATTACGTGGAGGTGGAGGAGGAGGTTGTTGGTATTGACATTGTTGAGGTCTATAAGCGTTAGGGAAATTACTCATCTCATTATTATTATTATTATGATTTTTCCACGAGAAATTAGGATGGTTTCTCCATGGCGCATCCGGATTATTAGTAGTCGAATTATAATTATTTCGTGGGTATTGTTGAATAGAATTAATGCGTAGCTCCACGAATTCCGGAAATTGAATCGCCGATGGACATGCTAGGATAGAATGTGACGGATCAGAACATAATGCACAAATTTCATGAGCGGGTGGGGCTATCGTTTGGTTCATTGTTAAAAGTCGGTCAAGTTTTTTAGATAGTTCTTTTATTTCAATTGAATGACTTGACTCAAACTTTACCTCTCTCTTAAGTTGTGAATGATATCCCTCGGAATGTATGGACACAGCCTGATGCATCGAATTCTCACTTAATGTTTCAAAGATTTTCCAGGCCTCGTCGGCACTTTTGTGTAGGAAGGTACCCGCACAAACAGCGTCGACGGTATTACGGACTGAGGGAATAAGTCCCTGATAAAAGACTTGTACCAACTGCCACTTAGGAACCTGATGATGTGAACACGAGCGTAATAATTCTTTAAATTTTTCTCAAGTATCATAAAGTGATTCCCCATCTTGCATCACAAAGTTTGTTATGGATTTCCTTATCTGATTCGTACGCATAATAGGGAAAAACTTTTATAAAAATGCGGTGTGTAAGGCTTCCCATGTTCTAATTGTGTTTGGCTCAAGTGATTGAAGCCAATATTTAGCTTTATCTTTTAAAGAGAATGGAAAGAGCCGCAATTTCAATTCATCATCAGTTGAGTTTTGAATTTTTAAAGTAGAACATATATCCTGAAAATCTCCTAAGTGTTGATATGGATCTTCATTTAGACGGCCATGGAAAGATGGAAGTAGCGAGATGGTAGACGACTTTTTCTCAAAGTGAGATGCCGTCGCCTCCGGTAAGTCAATACATGTTTGTGGCATGTAAGTCGTAGGAATGAAGTAATCTTTAAGTGGAAGAGGTGGCGGTATGTTAAGATTATTCATATTATTTTCGTTGTTTCCATCAGCCATTTTAATCGGTTCGATTTTAAAAGTTCGAGTTCTCCTTAACCGTTTAAGGGTACTTTGAATTTCGGCCTCAAACAACGACGACGGAATCGGCGTTGATTCGTCGTCTTGCAACCTAGCTCTAGAAGCTTGGGTTGCGGACTTACTAACTCTTAAAGTACGTTCAAGTTCAAGATCGATAGAATGTAATTCAGGTTTATTTGAACGCGTACCAAACATAAACTTAAAAAGAAAACTAAACTAAAATAAAAACTGACTCAAATAATAAAAAAAACAAATAGCAATCACGCAACTAAGATAACAAGCACTCAACTACTGTGATGCATGAATATTATCCTGTAATGCAGTGACCGCGTCAAGCCCAACGCCCTGGGTTTCCTAGCTAATGCAGTGCAATTAACCCTAAACTAATGCAAATAGTGCGTCACAGCGCCCTGACTTACAGTGGTTTAAAGCGAGTTTCAAAAGAAGCGATTTACTTGAATTCTTTTATTTTATTTTATTGATTTGCGTAAGCTCCTTTGATGTGATTAGCTAATCCACTCAGAAATGTTAGAATTTGGACGACTCGAGAAACTACAAAAAAAGAAAAGAAAAGAAAAGTTAGTAACTCAAAATAAAACAAAAAATAAGATAAAGAAAACCTAATCTAATATTTACGAATTAACTAAACTAGAATTCAAAAACTAAAGGTAGTAATGCAATCCCCGGCAACGGTGCCAAAAATTGATGTTGTCAATACCAAGATATAAAAAGTATGCTTTTATTTATGCTTTACTTTTCTAAAGATTTGCAGTGTGGAAGTAAATGTCGAACCCACAGAGATTGATTAACTATAGCTCTTTAATTTAAAAAGCTAAATTTAGCTAATTAAGAAAACGGATTTGATTTTAATTTGAATTAAACAAAGAACATAAAAATAAATCTAAATTATGAAAGCAATTAAAATAGTTGTTTTTAATGATATTTAAAGTGAACCTGGGATTGCAAATCCACCACTAGCTTCATAATAAGGGTATTGATGAATTACTTTAGCTTATTAAGTTGGATGATAATGGGGAATTGTAGCTACAAGCCCAATTCCTCCGTCAAGAAAATAACTATGGTTCAAGCACCAACATAATCCATCTTCGGTTAGCATGAATTATCCCACACTAAACTAGGGTTGTGGTATAATCCGTATAATCTAGGCATGGACTATTTGGATACTTGATAGCACAATTCAATTTAAGCACCATTACATGTAAATAATCTAAACAAGCACAGCAAGCATAGATCATTGAGCACACTACCATCAAAATAGATCTAAGACAAGAATAGATTTTGAAAGATTCCCGGTTTATACAAAAATATAGATATTGTTTTTAAAACCATAGAAAGCATTTTCTATATTTATGGAAATTACGATTTGACCCCAGATAAATATTTCAAATAGAAATTAAATCGAAATAAACCTTTATTAATGGAAAAGAAATACAGGGTGTTACATCGGTCGACAGTCGAGAAAGATTCTCGGAGAGTCCAAAACCACCCCCAGCGTACATATACAGACAGAAATTGGCTCCCGAAGGCTCTAACCTGCTGTAGACACCCCATTTTGTCGGCTATCAGATTTAGGAGACCCATAGCTTGGTGGTTCACAATGATCGTAAAAGACTCAAAAGGACTCCTGGAAGTCAGCTCTATCTCTCAGAATGCTCAGATTGACCAAAATGCCCCTGAAAGCCCGAAGACTCCCAGATTTGGTCCCGAAGTTCTAAAAACATGCTATGTCGTAAGAAAAATGATAAAATAAGTTTTTTAAGTAAAACTGGATGAAATCGTCAGCTCCTAGAGACCCCCGGAAGTCCCGGAAGTTCCCCGAAAGTCCCCGTTGACCGGTTTGACCAAGGTTTGACCAGGTTTGACCAGAGTTTGACCAAGTTTGACCAAGTTTGACCAAAATCGACCGAATTCACCAGAATCATTAGAAAAGTATTAAAATGAGTTTTAAAAGAGAATCGAGCGAAAACGTCGGCTCTTGGGAGCTCCCGGAGGTTCCCAGAACTTCCCGGGAATCCCAGGTTTGACCAGTTTGACCAAGATTTGACTTTGGAATCGGGGCACCGAAACAATTTTCAAATATTTTTCATGGATACTAGAGGTCAATAGCTTTCCAACGGTATATCGCACATAATTCCTGGATTTAAAACGAATTTATTTTGAATTTTCGAAGGCGAAAAAGGCGATCAAATCATCATTTATCGCGAATACCGCAAAACTTTTCAAAATGACCTATCCCCGAACTATTTTGTATATAAAGTAGACTCCATTACCTTTCCAACGGTATATCACAACCTCAATTTGGAGTTCGTATGCATTTTCTGTGAATTTCGGACAAAATAGGGCCTTTTCGCGAATACCGGAACCTCTGGGGGCCTAAACGTAATTTTCTGGGCTTCTGAGGAGCAGTGCCACCGCGGCACTGGCCCAGTGCCGCCGCGGCACTCAACCCTCGCAGAGTCCATTTTTCTAATTTTTTTGGGGGTCCAAATTGATTAATTGAAAGCCAAAACGACATAGTTTTATGTTCACAGTTGTTTGGGACCAATGGGAGTACTTCTAAAACCCCAAAACCACCCCAAATTGGCCTATTTAAACCCTCCATTGCTCTTCATTTTGGGGGGGCCAAGTGAAAAGCTTAAAAAGTTGTAGAGAAGAAGAGAGATAGAGATAGGTTTAGAAGAGAGAAAGGGAGCTTCTCCCATTGATTTTCCATAAGAAAGTGAGTTTTATTCTTGTTTTCTTCCATCATCCTTCTATATACTTCACATTCAAAGTCCACTCCAACCCTCATTCTTGAGCATTCATGAGATAGGAAGCTACTTCCATGTCCAAATGTCAAAATCTATGAGTGAAACACCAAGCTACAAGTCCAAAATCACATTGATTATCATCTATTGATTGCTATTTACTTGCTTTGATTATATATATGTTCATCTCTCCTTATCTCATTTCTTTTTCTTTTCTTTATTTACTTACTAGTTCATCATCATCTAAGTGATGACATGAAGTTTGGGGTGAGTGAATCCTTATGGATAGTAGCTCTTGACCTCAAAAACATGTTTGATAGATGATGATCATAACCTCAATACTTCCAAGGTATTCTTGGAATGTATTGAAGTTATGCCCAAAAATAAAATAAATCTCTCCAACAATCTTGGAGGTTCTTAAATGATGAGTTTGATGTAGGTATTCTAGTGGCTATGATCCTTATTGAGTGTTGAAAACATGTTTTCAAAACATCTATTTCAAAACCCCTCTCAATCCCTCTCATTTGGTTTCAAGAAACAAAACTTTGTTTTCTCCAAAATCTTCAAAACAATGAGTCAAAACAGTGAGTGAGTTGAGTTCAAAGATTTTTCTAGAACTCAATACTCAACATATGGATACAAGGCCACTTGGAAAGTCTTCCTAACTCATTGGAGAACACCCATGATTTTTGGTTTGACTTGGAAGTACTTGGAAATGGTCCATTTGGGTCCCAACATTCCTTCCAAACATTCTGTTTTTCCTGTCACAGCAGCTAGGTCAACTTACGACCTCTTTTCCAGAAATTATTTCCAAAAGGGGTGGTCCTAACTTATTTTTCCCTTAAATTTCAATGTCTTAGGAAACCTTCTGTATAAAATGGGCCTCTAGATCATTCTTTTTCATTTTCTAATATTTTCTAACATTTTAGTCGACAGTACAAACTCTGTTTCTCAGTGACCCCTATTGTTTATATAATTCCTCTCAATCTGTGATAGCTATTCAAGATTGGCCTTTTGGGTTGTGTTCTAGACACAATAAGGAACATCTCCATAAAAAATCATGCATTGAAAACATTCCTATCCCCTCTTTTCAAATTCCAAAAGATCATGCTACTGTTCTGTCCACTATTCACAGCAAGTACATTTCAACTTTCATTCTTTGATTTGATGCTCATATGCATTCCAAATTAGTTCATATCTTAGGAAGTAGTTCATACTACATTTGTACACATCCCATGTTAATTTCATTCATTCATTCATACACATTTTAGACTTCTAAGTCATTCTAGAAATCCATGTACACAAAACACACTACAACCTTTGCACATTTTACATACATACATTGCATTCATGCAAGATTTGGGGTTTTTGTAACTCTTAATCTAAGAAGATTATAAAGAATGATCACGATCATACGTTCATGCTTCCCCTTTGATCTAATCATCCTTTCTCATCCGTCCCGGGGATTGAGAGATCTTCTTTTCTCAAAGAATAACATGCATCATACTAGCTTGTTAAGCATATTTTGATTTCTTTGTTTATTTGTTTCAAGAACAATTCATGTCCCCTTTAGATTAGGAAAACTTGATTAATTGATATATGATTAGACGATTTTTCCTAGGTTTATTTGTGTGATCTTTCACTTCGCATTGTGTGATATTTGGCTTAGATCTTATGAATGATATCTTATCTTTAGATCTTTCATTTCAAGTTTCTTATGTGATGTAATATACTATCGTAGTATTATTTGTCGAACCATACATAGTATAAGATGATTATTTGGATGCTAATTGAGGCCCGTCGAAAGACGGGGCGAGTTGAGGGTGTTTTAGTCGCGACAAAGGCTCCTTCCTCTCTCGTACCAAAACCCCGAACCAAGTTCTTTGGTTATGAAGGGCCGGTGCCCTTATCCGCTTGGGTGAGTCAAAATTAGGTTTCTTGGTTCCTTAAAGACCAAGTGGCGACTCTGTATCTGTTTTCAACAGACCATTTTCTTTTCTTTGATCCAAGTCAAATTCCTTTTCAAAACAATCTCAAACAAGAGAAGTGGTCCACTTCCGGTGTCCACAATCTGGCGACTCTGCTGGGGATTTTTATTTTTTAAAACAAAATAATACAGAGGTTTGATTCATAAGAAGCATCCTTAAAATCATCTTTCTACTGTGTCTGGTTCACCGCATTGCACTCTTGCATTTCCCCCCTCCGACTGTGTCTGAAACGCGGCGCTGACATTGTTCAGGTCTTGCTGTGCCAGGGCACAAGTCACCGTTGATACTGTACCTTCCAAGGTATATCAAAAAGAGTAAAAACCTCCGTACTGTCTCCCCGACGGTATATTGGAACTCTCGTCAACGGACCCTCTTTGACTAAACCCAGCCTTTGCATATAGATTCCTATAGAACATTTCATAGGACTGTTCATTTATCTTTTCAGATAGGACAATGTGATATAACTGTTGTATGCCCTGGCGGGATTACCTGCGCGGAGTAGACGCTTATGTGGCATAGAACAGAACCTCTTTCTTATGATTCCCAAGGCAATCACTCACATGTGATCACATTGAGTTGACTTGCCTAGGCACCATGATAAGGATGTCTGCTCCATGCTCACAAAGATATACACCGCAAACCTTGTTTGTTGGTCCTGAGACATAGGAGTATGAAAACTTGCTAGACAGTATGATCACCATCATCACCTATTCTCGTCGTATATTCCTATTTCTTCCATAAACTCTACCCAACTCATCAGGATATCCCTGTTTCTCCTAGAAACTCTGTCCGAATCACCCAGATTTCCTAGAAATCCCTATTTCTCCCCAGATTACCCAGAAATCTCAATTTCTTCCAGAAACTCCGATATACTTATGTCCCCCAGATATTCTTGCTTCCCCCAGAATACCCAGAAACCTCAATTTTCCTTAGAAACTCCGATATACTTGTTTCTCCCAGAAACTCTGTCCGACTTACCCAGTTATACCTGTTTTCCCAGAAGCTCTGTCCAAATCTCTCAGATTACCCAGAAATCTCAATTTCTTCCAGAAATTCCGGTATACTTGTTTCTCCCAGAAACTCTGTCCAACTTACCCGAGTTTTCATGTTTTCCCATAAGCTCTATCCAAATCTTCAAGATTTCCCAAAAATTCCAACAACTCCATCCAAATTTCCCAAAAATGCCGAGATGTACCAATTTCTCCCAGAAATTCTGATTTTCCAATTTCTCCTAGAAGCTCAGTCCAAAATCAACCAGAAATCCCTATTTCTCCTAGAAACTCAAATGACTTCTAGAAATTTCTCCGAATCTTCCGAATCCCTGTTTCTCCCAGAAACTCTGTCAAAAATTCCCGAAGTATCCCGGAAATCCCTGTTATCCCTTGGTGATCATACTGGATAGTAAGGTTAGCACACTCTGTATGGCTAGGACCTTATTTGTTTAGCTGCTATCTGTTAGAAATAGGAGCGTCATATAGATTAGGGCTTGCATTCGCATGCTTGTCTCATATACATACACAATTTGTGTCAGTCTACATGCACACACATCTTATCAGTCTCACACATGTCAGTCTCTAAACATCGAATACATACGTATCATCATCCCCACCCATCTCAATTGTTGTACAGAAGTCGTATACTTACTGTAACCTCGGTTTGCATCATTAAATCCTTCAAAACTCTGATCATCTCTCCCTGATAGGAGTCCATAAGAAGTGTTTCGCGCCTCCGCAAATTTGGACTTTTACTTCTATTTGCAGAAAAATCATAGCCCCGGGTAAGCGCACCTTTATACCTCCCAGAATTCACTATCTTAATCGAGGGCTAGACCATCATCGATCCACCAATGGCCTACAAAGCTCTGGAAGAGAAAGTGAACAAGCTACAAACCACTGTTGAGCAGTTGAGTTTAAGGGTGAGTCGATTTGAGAAGATGGCACGGAGCATTAGCAAAGAACTGCTTGAAATGGGGACCAGAATGGAGGATTCCATCATAGAAGA
The DNA here is from genome assembly GCA_033977485.1 of Hydrangea macrophylla. Classification (NCBI taxonomy): domain Eukaryota; kingdom Viridiplantae; phylum Streptophyta; class Magnoliopsida; order Cornales; family Hydrangeaceae; genus Hydrangea; species Hydrangea macrophylla. The sequence continues at coordinate 42,853,740 of CM066990.1, forward strand.
AAAGTTCAAGAATGATGAACCCCAACACCAGTCCAAGAGACCTAAATACTCCCGACACTCCCCGGATGTCGACGCCCTGCGCAGCCAAGCCATGGCATACCCTCATCGGCCATACCAATCCTCCAACCAAACCACTAGTTGCCCTTACCAGAAAAAGCAACCCCGTACCTTTGCCAAACTAGATATCTCCCCCTCCATAGCCTTAGGCCGTCTGCTAAAAAAGGGACACCTCCAACTCCTTCAGCCTCGTGCCGATCTCCCACCACCTAACTGTGACTCGTCCAGACGATGCGCCTACCACCAAGGCCCAGGCCATGACACTGACCAGTGCATACGTCTCCGCCATGATATCCAGGACCTCATCGACCAAAACATCATTGAGCCACCACCCATTCAACCCCGTGTCACCTAAGCCCCTGGCTTACCTATTCGAATGATCCTCTTTACTGAGGCCGATGAATGTTGAACCTGTGCCGGTGAAGTGACGGTGTTTGGGACTCTTGCTAGAAAACCAAATGAATATGCTCTTTAGAAAAAAAAAAGAAATAGAAAGAATAAGTGAGTCACTGTGACATTCCATTTGAGACCAGGTCGAGTCTAGTCGAGTCTGTTGTATGTTTATTCTTGTGGTCGAGTCTGTCTGTCATCAAGTTGTTAATGAGTCTGTAATCCTTCTCTACTGATAGAATGAAGTCTCATTTTGCCTAATCTGATGTGCCTAGTCATAGATGCATGAATCGCTGAACTGAAGTGTCACTTTTCAAATTACCATGGATATTGATGTGCTAAAAAAAAAAAAAAAAGGCGGTAATTTTTTACTCAAACAAAAAAAAAATCCCGAAAGGTCAAAGTCAATTTTGCGCTGACACTGATGAAGAGCTAGAATTGAATAGTCTTACTTTAAGAATATAAAGATGCTCTTGCCTTAATCTTGAAAAGACATACTTGAAACTGACTTGGGGCTTGCCCAACACCCTTTTTTCCACCATTTCGAAGCCTTAAGCCCAATCCAATTGGGAGCCACGAAATCTGTCCAATTGAAAGCAATGCAAACTTAGCCCTTGATGGCAGCCAAACATTTCAGTGAGTTTCATCTCCACTTTCAAAAAAAAAAAAAAAAAAAAAAGGGAAAAGAAAAGAAAAGGCTCGCTAGGTTAAAAACCCGAAAGGGCACCTAGGCAAAAGTTAGAGCTGAAAAAGGTGTTGATTTCCAAAATCTAACCCTAGCCAGTCAAAATGTTGGAGAAAATTTTGATGAAACAAATAAGAGAATCATACGCTTCAAGATACATCTTAAGAACGTGCCAAGATCACATTTCAAAAGGCACGAAATGACCACAAAAAAATTCCGAGAGCTGACATGCACATTCTGGAATTCTGAGATTGCGATTGAAAGATCTCACAAGAATCGACTACATTAAAAAGAAAAATTGACTGGCTAGGCGAAAGTGAAAAGGATCAATCCTCAAAACAAAACAAAAACAAAAAGAAAAAGAAAAGAAAGGGAGATTGAAACTGAATCCTTTTTATTCAAAGCTTCCACAAGTGGCTCAAGTTTGAACTTCTTTGACGATTGGTTTGAAAAACCCTCATACCTCAAACCCCTTATTTCAAGCCTTGCCTTGAACTACGCTCGACCTGATTCCCACTCGGGGATACGTAGGCAACCGCATCGGTTCGGTCACCCCACCTACCCAAAAATCAACCCGCTTCTTCCCAACCATGCCTGAACTACGTTGGACCTGATCCCCACTTGGGGGTACGTAGGCAGACTTTCAAAAAAGAAAAAAAGAAGGATGGCTCGCAAGGTCGAAAATCCGAAAGGACGCCTAGGCAAAAATTAGAGTTAAATCCAAGGTGAGCAATAACAAAATAGAGAAAAGAGCTTGCTAGGTCACCTCACTGGTGCCTAGGCAAAAGTTATGAGCATTTGAGAGATTAAAGTCACGGTCCATACCTTAAGCCAGAAAATCACCTTCCACACTAGGGGCAAACTTCGGCTACCCGCCTCGTTTGCCTGACTTTTACTATCTACCCTTCACACAAGGGGCAAACTTCGGTCACCTACCTCGTTTTCCCAAAACCTCCAATGAACCTTCCTCCAAACTAGGGGCAAACTTCGGTCATTTGCCTCATTTGCCTACCGATCCCACTTTATGCCCTTCAAACTAGGGGCAAACTTCGTTTGCCACCTGATCCCTATACACCAATGGTAAGCCTTCAAGAACATTGTCTTGAACAGATGGAAATGAAGCGTCTTTCAATCCATAAGCTAAGGCACTAATTCAAAGCACATCTTAAGAGAAGCAAAGAAATTGATTAGATCAGCAGGGAGGAATTTTCAAAAATAAGATTCACCATCAAAGTGATGCCACGTTAAGGAGAGAAGTAAACACAAAAGAGAAATGGTACATCATTTATGACAAAAGCACATTAAGTTTTGGCAAGTCGACCTTGTTTCATTTTGGTGTCAAATGTGTCGTCCTCGTGCGTCAATGTCTGTCAAGTTTTTGAGTCTGTTGTAGTCTCAAATGTGTAAGTCAATAGTGACTAATAAATTTTCAAATCAAGTTATAAAGAGCATGCCAATACAAGCAGGAGTACCAAACACCATTACTACACCGGTCAAGGCGTCAGCAAGAGAAGCGTCCAAACTTAGGGCAAATGCGAATTTCATCCCTTTCCAAACCATCAAAAGTTGACCTTCATCTTCTTGCAACATAAGTCCATGAGTGGCTGTTGATCTTTCTTCATGCAACATAAGTCCATGAGTGGCTGTTGATGATCTTCCTTTCTTCTAGCAACATAAGTCCATGAGTGGCTGTTGATCTTTCATCTTTCTTCATGCAACATAAGTCCATGAGTGGCTGTTGATGATCTTCCTTTGTTCATGCAACATAAGTCCATGAGTGGCTGTTGATGATCTTCCTTTGTTCATGCAACATAAGTCCATGAGTGGCTATTGATGATCTTCCTTTCTCCTTGCAACATAAGTCCATGAGTGGCTGTTGATCTTTCTTCATGCAACATAAGTCCATGAGTGGCTGTTGATGATCTTCCTTTCTCCTAGCAACATAAGTCCATGAGTGGCTGTTGATCTTTCATTTTTCTTCATGCAACATAAGTCCATGAGTAGCTGTTGATGATCTTCCTTTGTTCATGCAACATAAGTCCATGAGTGGCTGTTGATGATCTTCCTTTCTCCTTGCAACATAAGTCCATGAGTGGCTGTTGATCTTTCTTCATGCAACATAAGTCCATGAGTGGCTGTTGATGATCTTCCTTTCTCCTAGCAACATAAGTCCATGAGTGGCTGTTGATCTTTCATTTTTCTTCATGCAACATAAGTCCATGAGTGGCTGTTGATGACCTTCTTTCATCCTAAAGCAACATAAGTCCATCACTCTCCTCTTTCAAAATCAAAACCTTAACTGCCGCAGGCCATCTCCGTATCCCTCATCACAAATAGAATGATACCTTGACTCTCATTTAAAGGACTTATTTCCTTTTTCCTAACAGAGTACATTATCCTTCAGCTCCCGGAGGCCCTGACCGGCCCCCTTAGATTGAGCGCCAAAAGAGATTCTCCGAGAACCCTACATCATCCCCCGAGGACAGAAACCGATAGATACCAGCTCCCGGAGGCCCTGACCGGCCTCCTTGGATTGAGCGCCAAAAGAGATTCTCCGAGAACCCTACATCATCCCCCGAGGACAGAAACCGATAGATACCAGCTCCCGGAGGCCCTGACCGGCCTCCTTGGATTGAGCGCCAAAAGAGATTCTCCGAGAACCCTACATCATCCCCCGAGGATAGAAACCGATAGATACCAGCTCCCGGAGGCCCTGACCGGCCCCCTTGGATTGAGCGCCAAAAGAGATTCTCCGAGAACCCTACAACATCCCCCGAGGACAGAAACCGATAGATACCAGCTCCCGGAGGCCCTGACCGACCCCCTTGGATTGAGCGCCAAAAGAGATTCTCCGAGAACCCTACATCATCCCCCGAGGATAGAAACCGATAGATACCAGCTCCCGGAGGCCCTGACCGGCCTCCTTAGATTGAACGCCAAAAGAGATTCTCCGAGAACCCTACATCATCCCCCGAGGACAGAAACCGATAGATACCAGCTCCCGGAGGCCCTGACCGGCCCCCTTGGATTGAGCGCCAAAAGAGATTCTCCGAGAACCCTACATCATCCCCCGAAGACAGAAACCGATAGATACCAGCTCCCGGAGGCCCTGACCGGCCTCCTTGGATTGAGCGCCAAAAGAGATTCTCCGAGAACCCTACATCATCCCCCGAGGACAGAAACCGATAGATACCAGCTCCCGGAGGCCCTAACCGGCCTTCTTGGATTGAGCGCCAAAAGAGATTCTCCGAGAACCCTACATCATCCCCCAAGGATAGAAACCAATAGACCCTAACCGGTTCTTTTGGATTGAGCATTGCGAGATCTGACCAACTACGAGAGATTCAGAGATGGATCCTGGTTTTAGGTCAAGAATTGAAGAGAGATTCTCAGAGAGTCCCCTACCATCCCAGCGGAAGATAGCAGAAGTCCGAACCGATTCTCCGGACTTATCATCATAAGGATCGACCAAAACATCACCCGCAGTCAAATCACCCCGATTCCCTTGGCAAGCACTGTCTATTCACAATTTAAGGACCCGTGTCCACTGATTATCATGAGCTTTCTCACCTGTCAGTCATTATGAGTTTCCTCACTTATCGTGAGCCTCTTCACTCCGGTTATCTCACCTATCCATTATCGTGAGCTACCCCACTTATCATGAGCCTCCTCACTTTGGTTATTATAAAACTGTCGGTTATCTTGAACTCCCTCGCCTATGGGTTATCCTTAGTTGTCATCCTCAGGGACCCCACATCTGACTACATTCTCTCGCAAAGCACACTTCCCAAATTCCATAAGTTTGCTCCTAAACCCAGAGACTTCTAAACCTTGATGTCCTTATCCGAGTCACCCACCGCATCACAGTCGCAAACACTAGCACAACACCAGCCCACTCGGAGTGGCACACCCCATAACACTTGCTCATACTAGGGTCACAACACTAGACATGATAGGACTCATGACACAATTCATATCACATCCATACATTGCATATCACTCTTATAGCATAGCATCCGCCTGATTGTTGTGTATGTGCATGTATGATCGATTCCTTGCCTTGAACTACGTCCTGGTCTAATTCCCCTTGGGATACGTAGGCAGCTCACACAGAGCACGACCAGCACTAGCCACAACATCATTGCATCTTTTGCAACGCTTTTTATCCTAAATCTATAGCCTCCAAAAGACCTGTCTCTTCAAAACTTTGGCACTCGCTTGCGACATGCGTTACCTCGCAAGTTCCTGCCAAAGAGGGGCAAACTGTAGACACCCCATTTTGTCGGCTATCAGATTTAGGAGACCCATAGCTTGGTGGTTCACAATGATCGTAAAAGACTCAAAAGGACTCCTGGAAGTCAGCTCTATCTCTCAGAATGCTCAGATTGACCAAAATGCCCCTGAAAGCCCGAAGACTCCCAAATTTGGTCCCGAAGTTCTAAAAACATGCTATGTCGTAAGAAAAATGATAAAATGAGTTTTTTAAGTAAAACTGGATGAAATCGTCAGCTCCCAGAGACCCCCGGAAGTCCCGGAAGTTCCCCGAAAGTCCCCGTTGACCGGTTTGACCAAGGTTTGACCAGGTTTGACCAAGTTTGACCAAGTTTGACCAAAATCGACCGAATTCACCAGAATCATTAGAAAAGTATTAAAATGAGTTTTAAAAGAGAATCGAGCGAAAACGTCGGCTCTTGGGAGCTCCCGGAGGTTCCCAGAACTTCCCGGGAATCCCAGGTTTGACCAGTTTGACCAAGATTTGACTTTGGAATCGGGGCACCGAAACAATTTTCAAATATTTTTCATGGATACTAGAGGTCAATAGCTTTCCAACGGTATATCGCACATAATTCCTGGATTTAAAACGAATTTATTTTGAATTTTCGAAGGCGAAAAAGGCGATCAAATCATCATTTATCGCGAATACCGCAAAACTTTTCAAAGTGACCTATCCCCGAACTATTTTGTATGTAAATTAGACTCCATTACCTTTCCAACGGTATATCACAACCTCAATTTGGAGTTCGTATGCATTTTCTGTGAATTTCGGACAAAATAGGGCCTTTTCGCGAATACCGGAACCTCTGGGGGCCTAAACGTAATTTTCTGGGCTTCTGAGGAGCAGTGCCACCGCGGCACTGGCCCACTGCCGCCGCGGCACTGGCCTAGTGCCGCCGCGGCACTCAACCCTCGCAGAGTCCATTTTTCTAATTTTTTTGGGGGTCCAAATTGATTAATTGAAAGCCAAAACGACATAGTTTTATGTTCACAGTTGTTTGGGACCAATGGGAGTACTTCTAAAACCCCAAAACCACCCCAAATTGGCCTATTTAAACCCTCCATTGCTCTTCATTTTGGGGGGGCCAAGTGAAAAGCTTAAAAAGTTGTAGAGAAGAAGAGAGATAGAGATAGGTTTAGAAGAGAGAAAGGGAGCTTCTCCCATTGATTTTCCATAAGAAAGTGAGTTTTATTCTTGTTTTCTTCCATCATCCTTCTATATACTTCACATTCAAAGTCCACTCCAACCCTCATTCTTGAGCATTCATGAGATAGGAAGCTACTTCCATGTCCAAATGTCAAAATCTATGAGTGAAACACCAAGCTACAAGTCCAAAATCACATTGATTATCATCTATTGATTGCTATTTACTTGCTTTGATTATATATATGTTCATCTCTCCTTATCTCATTTCTTTTTCTTTTCTTTATTTACTTACTAGTTCATCATCATCTAAGTGATGACATGAAGTTTGGGGTGAGTGAATCCTTATGGATAGTAGCTCTTGACCTCAAAAACATGTTTGATAGATGATGATCATAACCTCAATACTTCCAAGGTATTCTTGGAATGTATTGAAGTTATGCCCAAAAATAAAATAAATCTCTCCAACAATCTTGGAGGTTCTTAAATGATGAGTTTGATGTAGGTATTCTAGTGGCTATGATCCTTATTGAGTGTTGAAAACATGTTTTCAAAACATCTATTTCAAAACCCCTCTCAATCCCTCTCATTTGGTTTCAAGAAACAAAACTTTGTTTTCTCCAAAATCTTCAAAACAATGAGTCAAAACAGTGAGTGAGTTGAGTTCAAAGATTTTTCTAGAACTCAATACTCAACATATGGATACAAGGCCACTTGGAAAGTCTTCCTAACTCATTGGAGAACACCCATGATTTTTGGTTTGACTTGGAAGTACTTGGAAATGGTCCATTTGGGTCCCAACATTCCTTCCAAACATTCTGTTTTTCCTGTCACAGCAGCTAGGTCAACTTACGACCTCTTTTCCAGAAAACTTTTCCAAAAGGGGTGGTCCTAACTTATTTTTCCCTTAAATTTCAATGTCTTAGGAAACTTTATGTATAAAATGGGCCTCTATATCATTCTTTTTCATTTTATAATAATTTCTAACATTTCAGTCGACAGTACGAACTCTGTTTCTGAGTGACCCCTATTGTTTATATAATTCCTCTCAATCTGTGATAGCTATTCAATATTGGCCTTTTGGGTTGTGTTCTAGACACAATAAGGAACATCTCCATAAAAAATCATGCATTGAAAACATTCCTAACCCCTCTTTTCAAATTCCAAAAGATCATGCTACTGTTCTGTCCACTATTCACAGCAAGTACATTTCAACTTTCATTCTTTGATTTGATGCTCATATGCATTCCAAATTAGTTCATATCTTAGGAAGTAGTTCATACTACATTTGTACACATCCCATGTTAATTTCATTCATTCATTCATACACATTTTAGACTTCTAAGTCATTCTAGAAATCCATGTACACAAAACACACTACAACCTTTGCACATTTTACATACATACATTGCATTCATGCAAGATTTGGGGTTTTTGTAACTCTTAATCTAAGAAGATTATAAAGAATGATCACGATCATACGTTCATGCTTCCCCTTTGATCTAATCATCCTTTCTCATCCGTCCCGGGGATTGAGAGATCTTCTTTTCTCAAAGAATAACATGCATCATACTAGCTTGTTAAGCATATTTTGATTTCTTTGTTTATTTGTTTCAAGAACAATTCATGTCCCCTTTAGATTAGGAAAACTTGATTAATTGATATATGATTAGACGATTTTTCCTAGGTTTATTTGTGTGATCTTTCACTTCGCATTGTGTGATATTTGGCTTAGATCTTATGAATGATATCTTATCTTTAGATCTTTCATTTCAAGTTTCTTATGTGATGTAATATACTATCGTAGTATTATTTGTCGAACCATACATAGTATAAGATGATTATTTGGATGCTAATTGAGGCCCGTCGAAAGACGGGGCGAGTTGAGGGTGTTTTAGTCGCGACAAAGGCTCCTTCCTCTCTCGTACCAAAACCCCGAACCAAGTTCTTTGGTTATGAAGGGCCGGTGCCCTTATCCGCTTGGGTGAGTCAAAATTAGGTTTCTTGGTTCCTTAAAGACCAAGTGGCGACTCTGTATCTGTTTTCAACAGACCATTTTCTTTTCTTTGATCCAAGTCAAATTCCTTTTCAAAACAATCTCAAACAAGAGAAGTGGTCCACTTCCGGTGTCCACACCTGCTCTTTTGGATTAAACATAGCAGAATTTGATCAACCATAAGAGATTCAAATAGGGGTGCTCAAACGGTCAGTCGGCTCGGTTCTTACCAAAATCGTCAGCCGAACCGATTGTATCGGTTTTCTCTTGCACAGAACCGCAAGCCAACCGTGGAATTCAGTTTTGGTCGGTTTTAGTTTAGCCTCGGTTCGCGGTCGGTCTCGGTCGGTTGGATCGGTTATGCACATATGAGGCTATTAGAGAACAGGTTCATGGGCAAGTCAGGTAACAAGTCAATGACCAATTGAGAGAACAGTTTGGGGCTGTATTTAGGGCCCCTATCCGTCCTCAATACCAAAAGCCTTACCCAAATTTCATTGATCGAATGTTGGAGTTCCCAAGGTATTTCAGAATACCTGAGTTTACTCTTCTCTCTGGTGGAGATAGGTAGACCACACTAGAACACATTGCACATTTTATTGTACAATGTGGAGATGTTTCTCATAATGACATGTTAAAATTGAGATTATTTGTCAATTCACTCACTGGACCTGCCTTCACTTCGTATGTGAATCTTCCATAGTCAATTCTATCAGATTGACTCAAATGTGACTATCATTGATTTAGCTAGACTGAAATAGACTACAGGGGAGAACGTAGAAACATATATTGCTATGTTAAAATCTGCTCGTAATCGGTGTAGGGCTAGGTTGCCAGAAGAAGAGTATGTGCATTTAGTCGTGGACAATTTAAAGTCAACACTTAGAATGTAGTTTGTAGGCCAACAATTCACAAATTTATGCCATGTGGTTGATGCTGTGGCACGATATGAGAAAGTGGTTGATGAAGAAAATCAAAAGAAAAATAGTACAAGGGGAATGTATTACAAAGGACATCATCAGCCTATACATCTAGTTGAAATTGAGGATGATAGTCAGGCTGATGAGAAAAATGAGATCAAATATGAATGTGTTACAGCCGAAATAACTGCTTAAAAGCCATTTGTATGTGATGTCTTGCGTAAACCCCCCCATGTTTAAGGAAAGAACCCTACTAATCATACTAATAAGCCTGGCAAGAAGCATGACTTTGACATCACCAGAGCTGATATAATTTTTGATTGGTTTGTAAAGGAAAAGAAAATCAAATTGACACATTTTTTGCCAACAAATGAAGAAATCAAAGGGAAAACTTATTACAAATGGCATAATAAATGGAATCATAGCACTAATAATTATACAACTTTTTGTGAGTCCATACAAAAATGGATTAAAAATGGAATTGTAAAATTCCCTACTGATACGCCTGCACAACAAGTTGACAAGAACCCGGTCGTGGATAAGGCACATGTCAACATGGTATTAGCTGATTTTACCAACATGACATGGCCAGCCAAACCAAGGGCATATATTCATGCTTCTTCTTCCAATATTGAAAAGATGAAAAGTATGGTTTCAATGCCTAAAGGTTTAAATCCAGAGGCACCACCATTCGAAACAAGAGCAGAGGTTTACTTCCATGCTACCAGTCCCTATGATTTGTATGTGATTTCAAGAAGATCATTACATGAGTTGGCAGAAGCTAGTGAACAACTAGTCCTCTGTATCATCCATGTAGAGGTATTGGCAGTGCCACTCTGAAACCAAGCTCATGGTATTGGGAATGATGAAAGGATATCAAGGGCAGAAAATAATCATGGTAAGGTGGTTTAACGACCAGGGAGGTTCAGGTTACGTTGAATAAAAATAAGCCTAAAAATTAAAAAGGAGCAAGGACGTCACTCGAGGGCAAGCATAAAAAGCCTGATCATGATAGAAACTTCAACAAATAGAACAGGTTCAAGGGTCCAGTTAACTAAGGCCAGAAGAGAAGTTTAGAATCTACATCTTATCCCAACACCAAGCCAAGGATGGTGCTTCTTCCTGTACCACAAGATGGACCTTGGATGTATGTTCAGTATCCTAAATTTCCTTAGTACCATGATCCACCCTTTCTGACTCGGTCTCAAAACGTATGCTGCATAAGAAGGCTGCCCAGAAGAAGAAACAACCATTCATCAGAAGGTTCCAGAGCAAATCAAACCAATGGGTGTAAAAAGTCGAGGTAAATCTTGAAACTCAGAATGATGACAAGAGAAACGTAGTTTCTACAAAAATGGGTGACAACCTGTTAGAATTTAATGAGTAGGTGGGTCAAGAGAACTTAGATATGGCAAATTACCAGCTCTCAGACCAAGAGAACCTTGACATGTCAGAGTTTGGAATAATGGTGTAGGATGATGCAAACCCTACCGGCAGCCAAGTTTAGGCTGATGCTAAACACCTAGTAAATCCAATAGATTCAGACCGATTAGAAGATGACAATTCAGGTAGCATCTCCGACAATGAAATACTTCAATTGTGTAGATCATTATTATCTTTTTATGACAACATGGTGTATACAATGCCACATACTTTTGTGGCACAAGAATGGCAGCCTGATGGTCTGGAAGGGGATGTCAATGATGACTCAGAGCCAATGGTGTTTATCACTAAAAAGGCATAAATACTTGAGCAAGTGATTCAAAATATACCAATTTCAGACTCAAAGCAAAAGATGTCTATTGTGTTTAATAAGTCAAATGTTGGAATGGCTAAACACTTGAGACCATTATATGTCAAGACTAATTTTAATGGTGTCCTAGTGTCCAAAGTTCTAGTGGATAATGGGGCTTCTATTAATTTATTTCCTTCACATATGCGTAAAAAGTTGCAAAAAACTAGGAATGATCTCATTGATGTTAATGTAGCAATAGTTGGATTTTCTAGAGCATCAGTACAACCAAGGAGAGTACTCCCAATCACTGTGTCAATTTGGAGCAAAACTACCTTAACAACATTCTTTGTGGTTAATACCGCTTCTCATTATAATGCTTTATTCGGTTGGGATTGTATTCACATGGCTTGGTGTGTGCCATCTACTTTGCATCAATGTTTGATTTTTTGGAACAAAAAAAAAGACGAACCTAAAATTGTCGAGGCTGACAAGAAGCCATTTCTAGTAGAATCTTATGCGGCTGAGGCAAAATTTTATGACATCGACGTTGCCCCATTGAGATTATGGGGAATTGACAAAAATTGTTGTCCTGAAGGGATCGCTCCTATAGTAAGCAGAGGCAGCCATGAATATGCTGAATCAGACAACGTTGTTTAATGGAAGATAACCATCTTGAAGTTTACCTCGATATCCTGCATCAAATTCAGGATGATGTCCAGTTTAGTGTCCAAAGGTCAGCTTGCTTGGCAGATTACGTGACAGGGAACGCTGACAGGCTGAGCCAGATCAGATTCAATTGTCTGAATTGCCACTAGCACCAATTAATCTGGAGGATACTAAGGCTGAAGTTCAAGATCCATTAGAAGAAATCAACTTAGGGGTACAGATGGTCCTAGGAGGATTACATTTATAAGTCAACTTCTTCTAACATATTTTAAAGCGAGTCTAATCTACTTGTAGCGCTAGTATCAAGATTATTTTCCTAGGACTGCTACAAGAAGCCTGGATTAGATAGAAGCTTGGTGGAACATCAACTCCCAATAAAGCCGGGGTATAAGTCTTACAAGTTGTCTCTAAGAAGAATGGCAAATGAGATCATCGTAAAAGTCAAAGAGGAAGTGGAACGATTGTTGAAGGCTGGATTCATCCGAACGACCAGGTATGCTAAATGGCATTCGAATATTGTTCCTGTCTTGAAATAGAATGGAAAATTGAGAATATGTATTGATTTTAGGGATCTTAATAAGGCTAATGCTAAAGATGAGTGTCACATGCCTATTGCTGACATACTAGTTGATTCATCATCTGGGCATGAGATTCTCAGCTTTAAGGATGGACATTTTGGTTATAATCAGATTTTTATAGCCAGAGAGGATGTGGTAAAAAGAGTGTTTCGATGTCCATGGAAAATTGGGACCTTTGAGTGGGTTGTAATGCCTTTTGGGCTAAAGAATGCTGGTATAACTTTCCAACATGCTATGAGTGCCATATTTCATGACATGATTGGAAAGAGGATGGAAGCCTGTATTGATGATGTGGTGGTAAAATCAACCTTTGATAATCATATAAAATTCTTAACTAAAAGCTTTGAAAGGATGAGATGCCATCAACTAAAAATGAATCCATTAAAATTTGCATTTGGTGTCTTAGCTGGAAACTTTCTTAGTTTTTTAGTACATCAAAGGGGGATTGAGATTGATAAAAATAAAGCCAAAGTCATCATAAAAGCCAAACCACCAACTAACAAGAAACAATTACAGAGATTGGTTGGCTAAATTAACTCTTTACGCTGATTCATCTCTAATTGTGCAGGCAAGACTAAAGTTTTCTGTCCACTATTGAAACTGAAGAATGAAGAGGATTTCGTGTAGAGGCAAGAACATCAGCTGGCTTTTGAGCAAATCAAGGGATATGTTGCCAAGCCACCTATTTCAGTCCCTTCTAAACCAAACCAACCTTTAAGGTTATATGTATCAGTCTCCAATGATTCAATTGAAAGCCTGCTAATTCAAAACAATGATAGGGATGTAGAACAAGCAGTTTATTATTTAAGCCGTATGTTGACTGATGTAGAATAGAGATACACATCAATTGTAAAGTTATGTTTCGCTTTATTCTTCTCTTACATTAAGTTAAGATATTACATCTTACCTATAACAGTGGAAGTCATGTACAAAACAAATGTTATTAAATATATTCAAGGCCAATTATCATTGGTAAGGTGGAAAAATGGTCTTTAACCCTTTTAGAATTCAATCTGCAATATGTCCCTCAGAAAGCTACTAAAGGACTAGTCGTGGCAGATTTCTTGGCTGACCATCCATGTTTAGATATAAGTCCTAAAATCTTGAAAGGGGTTGAGATTGAATATCCATCTATTACTCCTTGGGTACTATGGTTTGATGGGTCCAGTACAGAAGAATCAGCAGGTGTAGGAATCATCCTCACGTCCCTATTTGGGAAAAAGACGCAGTTTTCTTTCAAACTTGATTTTAAGTGTTCAAACAATCAGGCTGAGTATGAGGCTTTGATTATTGACATTAAGATTTTGTTAGAAATGAATGCCATGACTATAAAATTAATTAGGGATTCACAATTAGTGATTAATTAATTAGGGAAAAAAATACAAGGTACACAATGACATTTTAGAAAAATATCATACAATAGCAATGAGACTGATTGATAACTTCTCTGAGTCTGCAGTAAAATATATGCCTAGGGAAGAAAATGAAGAGGCCAATGAATTGGCTCAAATTTCTTCTAGACTTAGAATTCCCACCACTATTTTCCAAAGGATTATTCAGTCGAAAAAGTATCTAAGTCTTCAGTCTTAGAAGGATAACACTGTTTATGTGATGTCTCTCCAGACTGATGAGGATGATTGGAGAGATCCAATCATTAAATTTTTGGAAAATCCTAACGCAAAAATAGATGTCAAGATAAGAAGGAATTCATTGCATTAGTTCCTGGCTGATGGTGAGTTGTTTAGAAAAGCTGCAAACGAATCAGTGTTGTGGTGTCCCAGTGAATTAAAAGCTTTAAAATTGATGAAGCAAGTGCACAGTGGGTTATGTGGTGCTTATCAGGCTGGGACAAAAATGAGATGGCGGATAAGTAGGTATGGTTATTATTGGCCAACAATTTTAAAAGATTGCATTAATTTTTCCAAAGGGTGTTAGGCTTGCTAAAAGCTAGGGCCTGGGCCAAGGAAAGTCTAGACTTAACCACTTTGAAGGAAAGAGAACAAGTTAGGTACTTACTGACCCAAAAGGTGAGAAAGGCCAGATACTCTGCATCAGACACGGAACCATTATCCTTCTTGTGTTCAAGGATTAAAGGCTGATAACTCGTATTCTTCTCAAATCCTAAGGTAATGGGAGGAATAGGGTAAGTCTACTTTAACAGACGGACGTTGATGGGATCACCATCTAGCCTTACCCCAATGAGGGCAGCCAAATCCAAAAGAGTAGGGGACATCATTCCACAGGGAAAGTGGAAGGAATTAGTAGACACTGACCAAAGGCTAGAGCAGCGGAGAAAAGAGGAGTATTGATGGAAAGAGACAGTGTGGAAAGTTGAATTAAATCGTGAATGTCCTATTTTTCCACTCATCTAACTTATGGGGCGTAACTCTTGCAACCTAAGCCAACCATTCTGGTAGGGGTATTGTGGGCCAAAAATGGATGTTGTTGCTCTGCCTCCACCTATGTAATGGAGGGTTTGGATGTTCATACAGGAATAAGCCATTGTAGGAATAGAGTTTAGAGACTCTAGGGAGAACGAATTCCTGGGCGATACTAGGACCAAGGATTGGAGAGCTAAAAATCAGGGGATAGGTTCATTACCTGCAGGCTCATCCCCCTCAAAGGCAGCGTTGTAAAATTGGCTCAGTGCTTCCGTAGCTCGTGATGGAGGATCAGTGGCAACTTCTTATGTACTGGGAGATGAGGTTGATTTTGGTGGATTTTCAGTAATGGGAGCCAAAGATTGAAGGCACAGAGAGAGAATTAAAGGTTTTAGAAGACGATGATAAGAGATATGACACCGAAAGGGGTTTAATAGGGTTTTAAGTAGTAGAATTGCAAAGAGGAAAGGAAAGGTTAGAGTTAGAATCAATTTGAAATTGAAATTTCGTAAAAATAGGGGTTGATGTGATGAAACAGTGCAAATCGAATTGATGATGGTCAAGTCTACAACCTTCTCGAAGAAAGAGCACCTTTGCTCACAAGATACCACTTCATTGCTTTCGAAATTGGGGGTTAGGAATATGGAGGATGAGAATAACTTCTTTAATGAAGTTAATCAATTGAGATTTGGTGGGCCAGTGTTCCATTTGGCAACTTCCCTTCAAGTGATAGTTCTTTGTACTTTTACTTGAAAAGGATGTTGGGGGCATTGTTTGTACCATAAAATAAAATTAAAGTGGGCCCATAAAATTCAATGGGGGAATTACACATGGGATATTTGTGAAAGTAGTGTGATGCGTAAAGCAAGCTGATGCGACATAACAAATGTTATGACCCAATGTGTATGCCACGTCAATGGCAGAAAGGTTATTGGCAGTTGTGGTTAATAAGAAAAGTGATACGTATGGCACAAGGATCGTGATATGTACGATTATGATCAAGACCCACTATTCCCAAATCATGGAGATAATGGGTGGTTTCCCAACTGCTCAGTAACGGTTATGACCACTGTGATCTATGTAAGGAAGCAGAGGAGAAAGAAGAGAAGATCACTAATCATCAAGAGCTCTAGCATTTTTTATATTATTTACTGCACCTTTCCTTTATCTTTCAATTCCAATTTCTTTTCTTGTTCTAGGAGTAGATTCGTAGTTAAATCCCAATTAGAAAGCGTGATTACCACTTCTAATTGAACTCTATTTTGTAAGAGGTTTGATGGAAATTGAGATCTATTATAGTTATGGCATTTCTCATAATTCAAGTCTTTAATCTTTTGGTTAAAGCAAGTTGAACCTGTTGAAAGAGGCTACGCACCTCGATCTCTTCACTCATCTGATTTGGCAAGTTGTTCGTATTTCAAGAGGACATTTGTCTGGCACGCCCGCACTCTCGTATTTTACTGATTTCCAGCCATACAGACTTGTAGATTTCTTTTCCATTACTCAATCTTTCAATCGTGCATTTTCTTTTATACCCTTAAAAAATGACTTTATCCTTATCAAAGTCAAATAATAAAAACTAATAAAATCCTAAATTAGATTTTTTTTCCTCTTTATTTATTTATTTATTTATTTTTGAACACCAAGTTGAAAATCGTTGAATAAAGCCCTAATGGGAAAGATACATCAGGAAAAAAAAAACCCCAAAAGTTATAGCCAACAGAGCGAAAAAAGGACACCCAAATCCTTCCCAAAACGCTACACATCCAAAAAAAACTGTACACCCCAAATCACTGATCCTCTAGAACAACATACCACAAATCGGATTTAAACCGATTACAACCATATTACAAGTTTAAGACTTAAACATGAAACTATAAACAAGCTTCCGTGTCTCCCGAGACCATGTGACCTCACCGAATTCCATTCTCACTTCTTTGGAGTTTCGCCATGATCACCTACAATGGTTATTCAATAACCACTACTCCATCCGTTCCAAAATAAGTGTCCACCTTTCCTTTTTTTGGATGTTCCAAAATAAGTGTCCACTGTGAAAGTCAACTACAATTGTTGTATAAACTACATATAATACCCTTACAATAAAGACAAGCATCACTTCTACGAGAGTGGAAAAGGAAAATGAGTAAGAAAGTAAATGTCACATCAAGGGTAAAATGGGAAAGTGAAAAAATGGAGGACAAAACAAATATATATAATACACATTTCTTAAATAATGTGCAAATTGGTAGTGAACACTTATTTTGGAATGGAGGGAATACAATATATAAGCTATATGCTTAGTGAATAACAACAATTGTGCACATGGATAATAGACATGCTCAATTTCATCTCACTACACATAACTATGGTCTCCAGTGTTAGGAAACTGCGTTCCCAAAATCCGTTGACAGTGCGTATAAGTTGGTATTGCAAAAAATTACGTGAAAGCTACAATAACCCTACAAGGGCGGAACTAGGGTTACCTTGAACTGCAAAAATAGATTGCTGTAGTAGACAAATCGAGAACACGGGCTCGATAACAGCTCACAATCTTCTACCGTATTCCTCCGCTGCCAGAATAACGACCTGAGTGTGGGCTCTATCGAAATCCTTTCTGTTTTCCGCTCTCTCTTTCTACGCTCTCTCTTCTATTCCGAGTTATAATACTCTTTATGGAAAAATGCAAACTGAGTGGAGAGCCCAAGCAACATATATATAGGCTATGATAGGGACCATAAGAAGTCAATAAGGAATAGGCTTCCTTGTAGAATTAGGAAACCCCAATTCAAACTGAATCAGATTCCTTTTTTCATAAATTATAATTCAAACTACTAAAGAATTATAATTGCACTCCTACCCTTATCTCAAAAATATATTTCGAGCTCCATGTTATTAAATGTTTATTATCTCCCAATGTTAAGATTACAGATATCCATTAATTAAATATAATTACTGACAATCATATATATTTAATTAATCTCTTAAAATTCCTTGAGATCATCTACTTAACTTATCTGAATGTCAGATACAAAATCCACCTGCAGGGTTTGACATAATCAAAACTTATAAGCTTTCTCACGGGGATATCATCAATCCAAAAATTGAGACATGGATTCCATCATTAATTTATAACCATCACACAATTAATATTGTCACCCAATCCAATGAGATATTGACCCATTTAAGGATCTCACCCTTTTAGGGATCAAAGTATAAATATCAAATGTGCCTGTCTATAAATTAACTCAGAATTTAGAGCATAAGCACTCATAATAGCCATGAGGTATTAATTATCTTATAAGTCAGTATAAAGATAATTACCCCAAGTCGGTCTTGTTTAATACATAAAGTGTACCAGCATAGGGAGTTGAAACTGTACTATTTCTCGTAGTCAAGACAAACCTACTATAACACCATGCTGCAGTCCTACCGATGGTGTGCCCAATTCCATCTAAGACTGTAAACCAAAATCTTACATTCTATAAGATCCAATGGTCTGATCTTTCGTGTGTAATCCGAACTCTACACACCAAACCACCTACTATGTAGAATGAGAGACACACATGCATAATATTAAATAAACAATACAATACAAACATTGCCCACACATATTCTCATAAAATTGGAATAACTGAATTTATTAAATGAACAATAAATTAACTACATAAAGCATGGCTTTTAGTATATATCCCTAACATCCGGAGCAACAAGCACATTCCACCCTTTCACACCTGCTCCCGACTTCATCATTAAGTGCATGCGGCTAGCTGAGACACACACCTCTCTCTTCAGATGCGCGACCTCATAGCCTTTATCGGCTCTATACACAATTCTCAGTGGCAAGTAAAAATTCCCCATTAACCCATATAAACAACTCAACATGCTCATATAAACAATACACCATAAAATCACACAACTAAGTCTTACTAATCAATTTAGCGTAGTTCTACATCATGGATTGTCTACTACAACTAAAACATGTAAGTGAAGCTAATTAAACATGCTTTGGGATCACAAAAATGAACTTAAACATGAAATCATCCAGTTTTGACAATTAGTGTCACTCACCTCTTGGATTCCGCTCCTAATTACGAGATTAGAGCTCTACTAAGTTCTAGGTACAAATCCTATACAAAATTTACAGATTATGAGCTAAATTCCAAAATGGATTGCAGAAAAACTGTCATAAAACTCAATAAAATTGGTACCAACACGTTAGTCTTACCTCCAGGAGTCCAAATATATGTTTCGTTTTGTGATTGAACGTCAAACGGGGCGTCAATCAGCCCCGAGAGCTCGGCAAAGTTTCTATCACAATTCTCTCTTTCTCTCTCTCTCTATATGTATATTTATATACATGTATTTTGGTCAAAATTGAGGACGAAGGAGATGACTCATTCTCCTAACGTGTCATGCAACATGTACTTTTATCCACTTATGTATTTTTATTATAACATCTCCCAAAGTTTCAGTTTATTGCAATTACGCCCCTACTAATTATGAAACCTTATTAAAACTATCCCAAACTTAAATGGGTATTTGCCTATGTCACATATGGGTCCCATTTGTGGTCCCATATAATATTATGAAGTTGCTAATTAACCTACTAATTATGCAACATGTCCAATTTGCTCTTACAAAGGTATCCCAAATTGACCACAGAAGTGGTCCCTAACAATTGTCATATTACTAAATCAATTTAATAATAAATCACATAAGCCTTAATAAACAATTAGGCACATAAGTTTATCCCATATAATTGTCCCATCTTACATGGAGCATCTCATCACACGTCCCAATTTGGGACTGCCACATTGGCCAGAGCTGGGTTCCTAACTAGACACCCACAATCAACTTAGCGGATTTAATCCACTTCTCAACATACTATTAATCATCATTAGTTCATGTTAATTCATGCTAAAACATAATTAAATGATAACTGCGAGAGTGGGTATTACAGATGCAGAAAGTCCTATTAACTTGGTGGATTCATATGAGTCAGAAAGTAACAAACATGGACCTTATTCTGAAAATGAGATATTCCAATTTGGTGAATCATCCATGGCTTTTTATGATAATATTGTTTATACTATGCCATATATATATATTTACGCACAAGACTGGCAACCTGATAGATTGGATGGATGTTGATGACGACTCTGAGCCTATGGTGTTTGTCACAGAAGATGTGAAAGTTGATGAGCCAGTGGTTAAAGAAATTCCAATCTCAGGAACAAAGCAAAAAATGAATATTGTATTTAATAAACCAACGACTAGTATGGCTAAACACTTGAAGCCGTTATATGTCAAGGCTAACTTTAATGGTGTCATTGTGTCAAAGGTCTTAGTTGACAATGCGTCTTTTTTTAATTTATTGCCTTTTCATATTATGAAAATAGTACAAAAAACTAGCAAATATTTGCTTGATGCTAATGTCGCTATAGTTGGCTTTTCTGGAGCATCAGTTCAGCCAAAAGGAATAATCCCAATAGTCGTTAGAATTGGAAGTAGGACAGCTCTCACAACATTTTTTGTTGTGAATATTTCCTCCCATTATAATGCCTTATTGGGACTTGATTGGATTCACACTGCCTGGTGTGTTCCATCTACGTTGCACGAATGTCTGATTTTTTGGAATGAGGAAGAAGATGAACCTAAAATTGTGGAGGCTAATAAAAAGCCTTTTATGGTAGAGTCTAATGATGCAGGGGATTGATTTTACGACCTTGATGTAGCTCCTTTTAAATTTTGGGGAATTGACAAAATGGCCATCCGTAAGGGATCGTTCTTGCTACTAGCTGAGGTAGCCATGAGTATGTGAGTGTAGGCGACCTCATTTAATGGAAGACAAGCCTATTAAAGTTTATTTAGATAACTTATAGCGAATTCAGGATGATATGGATCCAAATTTTCAGGAATCGGCCTGTTTGGCAGATTGCGTAGTAGAGGATGTTGATCAGACTGATCAAGACAAAATTTAGCTGTTAAAATTACGCCCAACTCCTGCAAAACTAGAGGATAGTAAGGTTGAGTTTCAAGATCCTCTAAAAGAAGTTAACTTGGGGGGGGGGGGCAGATAGTCCTAGAAGAATTATATTTATAAATCAACTTCTTCAAAAAAAAAGTAAGCAAACTCTGGTTGACATGCAAGGCAATATCAGGAATATTTTGTATGGGAATATCATGAGATGCCGAATTTAGATAGGATCTTAATGGAGCATCAATTTCCAATAAAGTCAGGGTGTAAGCCTTATAAGCAACCTCCTCGACGAATGACAGACGAGATCATCCTCTAAGTGAAAGAAGAAGTAGAATGATTGCTAAAAGCTTGATATATTCACACAGCCAAGTATGTCGAATGGCTTTCAAATGTCGTTATCATTTTAAAGAAAGATGGAAAATTGAGAGTATGTACTTGACTTTAGGGATCTTAATAAAGCTACCCATAAGGATGAATACCCCATGCATGTATCTTATATGTTAGTAGATTCAGCTTTTGGGCATGAGATCCTCAATTTTATGGATGGTCACTCTGGCTATAATCAGATTTTTATAACCAAAGAAGACGTACCCAAAATGGCATTTCGTTGCCTAGGGGCAATTGGGATTTTCGAATGGGTCGTATTACCTTTTGGATTATAAAATGCTAGAGTAACCTACCAACTTGCCATGGACACTATATTTCATGACATGATTGGGGATTGGATGGAGTGTATATTGATGATGTGATGGCCAAATCAACCTTTGATGACATTAAATTTTTAACGAAAAGAATGAGCCATCATTTAAAATCGAACCCATTAAAATGTGCTTCTGATGTTTCAACTGGAAACTTTTTGGGTTTTTAGTACATCAAAGGGGGATTGAGGTTGATAAAAATTAGGCCAAAGTCATTATAGAAGCAAAACTTCCCAATAACAAAAACATTTACAAAGACTGCGTGGCCAAATTAATTTTTTGCGCTACATCATCTCTAACTGGGCAAGAAAACCAAGATGTTCTCTCCTTTGTTGCAATTTGTAGCAACCTGTATTTTCACTTCCCTAATGTTAAATCAAATATCAGTTTTATTTTATTTCTATGTATTATATCTAGTAGTTGTATTATTTCAATAAATAATTAATACATGTGTTGTTATTTATAAATATAATGTAACAACCTGCATATTCATTCAATTTTAAATTTGCATTTCCATATTTAATTTGTTTTCCTGGTGTTATTTTAATTTGCAATTCTCATGTTTTAAATCTTATTACTTGTTTTATTTCATATCAAAATTCTTGTTGGGGTCAAACTGCAAATTTTATAAATTTAGTGATACCAGTGTTGGATTTCAAATTTGTACTTTCAAAATGGTGGAAATGTTTACTTTTGACTCAAACATTATTTTTATAAAACCGAAAAATTATTTCTTACGTTAAAATGAATTTTCTAGATTTTGTGGTGAACACCGCGCCACGAAAATATCAGTTCGTGTTCATAACTGTCCGTGCCGCTTTGAACTTTCGCAGATTTTGGAATCGACATAAAGCAGTATTAGACATTTGCTTTTAACCATTTAATACACCTAATGATTGATTAGGCTTTGTTTGGGGACGCTACTTGTGTGTGTATTAACTTAGTACCATAAGTTGTTTTCCCAAACAATATTAGTGATTCCTAGACTAGTTGCTAAGGCCTTGTTTGGCTATGCTTTTTAGATGTGTGATGTATTATGCCTAAAAGCTAAGTTTCCCAAACACCTCTAACTTGACCCCTATAGACCTATATGAGCTCCTATAATCTGAGTGTATATACTTACGTGTGTATTTGTGCTGTGTTTATTAGGTATATTTAAGAATTGAGTAATCAAATTATTTTGTTGAGTGAGATTAAATGAACTTGAATCCCAATTTGTTGAAGTTAGCTCTCTCTATATATGCACTATCACACTGCACAATTGCAAACTAGTAGTACAGAGAGAAAAGAGAGAGCTTGAGAGGAGAACTTACAAAAATAGTTAAAGCTTCACACCATAGCCAAAGCTTGAAGCTTGGACTCCTTATTTGATTCTTTTTCTCAACACATACTTCTACCTTTATCACAGTGAGTATTCTAAACTCAATTTGAATGTAATTACATGCTTATTTACTGTTTGTGTAGCTTGATTTGTAAATCACCATTGATGAATCTATGTTGATGTTCATAACTTGAAAAATCATGGTTTTTCAAACTAAACCAAAATTCATTTTAATAGATAACGATGAAAGATTATAGCACCTAAAGACTTTGGTTAAAGTATTAGAGCCTAATTCACTCATATGAGAAAGTATATTAAGATTGAAGTTTTGACACCTCTCGGATTTTCGTAAAATTTGAGAGCTACGTATCGATTCATGTTATTGATTTCATATTCGTAATCCTTGTGGAAAAATGAAGAGATTCATATATTATAAGGTATAGTAATTTCTGAATTGCAAAATGGGTCAAAATGGTCTTCAAAATCTGAAATAGGGGAATTACAGCGAAGAAGATGAAGTCTCAGCAACTCGCGCGCGCAATCGCGCGAGCGAGCTGTATGTTTTCAGACAGTTAAAAATTTTTATTAGAAAAATCGAAAAAAGAGGCATATCGCACGAGTGACCCGTCGCGCGAGCAGCCTGCGCGAGCGACCTGGCCTTTTCTGCTCTTTGTTAAGGGACTGTTTGGATAAAGTTTTATGAGTTTTTAAAGTACTGTTTGGGAATCATATTAAAACAAAATCTCTTTTGTTATGTTTTGGATATAAAGGGGTTGGTTAAGGACTTGTTTATTTTCGTACGTATGTTTATTATTTTTCCAGTAATTTTTGTTTCTGCACAAGTCATATGACATACACGTGGAGTCGAGTTTACATGCATGTTGAAAATGGTCAGTGTGAAAAGAGTAAGTGGGTGAGATTGAGTTTTGGACACTCCCCGGTACTTGTGTACTAAAGTGTGATGGTTTGAGAATGCGGTTAGAGTATCCTTGAAATGTGATGGTGACAAACTTGGACACTCCCTGGCACCCATGGTAGCGTTAGAGTGTGTGACGCCGACTTAGACACTCCCTTGCACCCATGGTAGTGCTAAAGTCTGGCCTACTGGACACTCCCTGGCATTTGTGGTTTGGCTAAAGTGTGAGGGAATTGGACAATCCCTGGTACCCTTTACTAAAGTATGAGGTAAATTGGACACTCCCTGGTACCCCTGTACTAAAGTGTGGTCACTTTAGTATTTCAAGATACTAGAGTGAGAGAGTGGGTTGATGTGTTGTTAAGAGAAAAGAGTCGGTGAGATGAGAATGGTTGCATTGTTCCCTTGCACGGTCACATGATTTTTGGATTGAAGATTCTAATACTATCCTTATTGTTTATTATGTGAATTCATTTCTCTATATTGTTAAACTGTTGAATAATGAAACTGAAAAATGGAAAATAGTAAGTGAGTACGTTTTACATTCAAGTATATGTTTTTAATACTCACCAGCTTCATAAAGCTGACGACGTTGATGCGCCCTGGACATTTGTGTCTAGGCTTTTCAGGTTATGATCCGGCAGAACCATACGAATATGTGAACTGAGAACAACTACCTGAAGAGGAATTTGTTATTATATATGTTATGAACTAGACTTGTAATAAGGATGACTGTAATAGATACTATTATTATTTTGTTTCAAGGCGGATTGTGCCTTTAGGTGACCCCCGTACTGTAATAATTATTAAGTTTCAAAAAATTTGTAAGCCTTGATTGCTCTTGATCTGATTCATATTTATTATATTTTTCGACATTTGGGACGGAATCGATCCTTCAAACTGTCGCGACCTACGGGTCCATAAAGGAAATTAAATGCTTTTCATATTTATGCTACATCGGGGCGTGACATATAATGCCTTTAATTTTGTAAACCTTAATATTTTAATTGTACTATCACTTAAAGGCTGCGCCACTAAGATACCCTACGATTTCTGACAAAACCCGTTGATAAAATATAGTATCACATCACCCACATTATTGTCCCTAATAATTATATTTGGGGTATTTTCCTAAAGCTAATCGGACCAATTGGACTAACCTAACTGACCAAACCAGACCGAACTAGCTAAGTGATTGATTGCAATTAGCCAGCTGCATTATTTCGCAGACTAATTGAAAGCAATCAGTTCATAGCTGCATTATTACCACGAAATCATTACGTCTAACAATTTACAGTGCAAATGGTGTGAAGCTACTGATTGCTTATATACTTATACACACACAAAGCTAGCTTTACTCTCAAACTCTCAAAACAATCACAACACACACACATACAGAAAATACATAGCATAACTCACTGTTACACAAATTCAAAACATTCAAGCTTACATTTCTTCTTCCTACCCATTGCACTCTCTCTCCACTCAATCACACAAGCATACACATTCTGGAAGTCAAAGAGTATAAGGAATAAATACAGTAGAAAGAAAGCACAGCAAGCTCAAGCTTCAAAGCCATAGCCATTAAAGCTCCAAGCTTATATTTCAGTTTCTCAAAAATTCTTTGGCAGCCTCTTCCCGCTAAACTAGGACCGGTGAGTCTCTTGAACCCACTCCTAATGTAGTACAAATCATTATGCACAATCCATGGGGTTCAGAAGTAAATGAATACGCCTATATATATGTATGACCATGGAGGTCCAAAATTTATGATACCGTAAAATTCAACGAAAATCGATTCCGTAAATTAGAAATGATAGATTATAGTCCCAATAGATTCAGTTTCACTTATTAGGAGCTAATTCATAACTGTTGCGACGTACGGGGAAAACGAAGTTTTGGTGACTTTCTGATTTTTACCTATAAGTAGAGCTACATTAACAATTGAAAATTGAGACTTACATATTTACCTATAATTCGTACATTTGCATTTGTCTAGTTGGCATGTTTGAAAGGGGTCAAGAGGTTCAGTACGTATGTTTTGTGAAAAATGAGTAAAGAGATATTGATGTGACATTGTGGACATGACTATCTATTTTGATTGGTTTTTATAGGCAGTGATACGAGTTTGACCAAGTGGCTTTTATGGGGATGGTATATTAAACAGGATAACTAGGTTATTGTAACCTTAAATATCTTGATGGGTTTTACCCATGTCACATTGGTCCAGCCAGTAATCCTATCAAGTGGCTTTTATGAGCGGTGCTATTCTAAATTAACGGCATTGTGCTGGATGGTTCTAGTAAATCGAATGAGTCGAGAGATTATGGTTGAGGTAAAAGAGTCAGTAAGATGAGGTGATTTCATTGTTCATGCACGGTCTTATGTATTCATTTCATTATTCTTATGCTACGAATGGAATAATTGATTTACCGTACTCTAAGGTACTAAACAATAAACGGTTAATGTACTTTTATATACATTACGCTTGTTGTTCATTATGCTCACTCGGCTTTCATTAGCTGTAACTTTTATTTTCTTGGACACCAAAAATGTTCAGGAGATGACTATGCAAGGCAGCACGATTATGCCAGTTAGAAAGGAGAAGCCTATGAAGATGCTTTTTATTTTAAATAAGTTGTAATAAATAATGAATAAAGTTTTATTCTAATAAAGGCGGCTTGTGCCTTAAAGATATTTGATTTAAGACAATGTAATATTATTTATTTGTGCCTTAAAGATATCTATTTCCAGCCGGTGGATGCAATTTTCATTAAGGGCATTGTAGTAATTTCATATGATCTAGTGACTGGAAATAAAAATCCTCAACTTATTAAGTTGCGGTTTCTGCACAAGAAGTCAACTATATATATATCATAGGGAAATGTTTGGCACACACTTTTTGACATACTATGCTTTAAACGCATGTACCTTGTGCTGTTTGAATTTTTCACACTTTTCAGTGCGCCACTTACACAGCACAGGGTACACGCACTTAAAGCTAGGTGTCAAAAAATGTGTGTATGTAGCACTACTCTATATCATATATATATATATATATGTATATGTATATAGCCTACCCACTATGATGATATATTTATAGAGTAATAAAAAGGGAATCACTACCACATGTATTAGAAAACACTTTTTGAAAAAAAAAAATAAATTTTTTTTGAAAGCATAGCATTACTCATATTTATATTATAGAATTTTGGCAAAAATTCCTTTATTTGGGATTTACAAATTCTAAAGGTCAGCCCGTTTTTCTTTTAAGCCTAAACTACTTGATTGGTTAAACTTAACCACATCCAATCCTGTGACCACACAACTTAAAAAATAGCAAGACAAAAATTCCCTCACGATTTGAAAGAGCCCACCGATCATGAAGCTCAACCATAGAGAGAGAGAGAGAGAAGAAAATTGAGGAAAAATAAAACTGTACCACCGCCGTCGTCACCATCGCAGTCTCCACCATCAAGCACTGCCTTCGCCACCAACGAACGCCAACGCCTAATTGCCAGATCAGCCACCAATGACCGCCATCTCCCAACTTGTACCAACGACCGCCATTGCCCTTCACATACTATTGGTTGTTTTCCATCAATGGTTGAACACCATGGATATGACCTACCGTCTCAAATCTGACCAAGAATGCCGTGCATATGAACTCTTTCTCAGATTTGACCAACAAATTATAGTCGAACCACCAAAGGCTATTTAATTCATCGCAGATTAAGCAATTCGAAAGATCCTATTGCCGGTCGAAAATGGTAAAGACAATCTGGACAGGTCAAAGATGTTGAAGTCTGGTATTAAAGTTAATTGAGTGTTTGATAATGATTATTAAATTCTTGGTGGGTGACAATTTTGCATTTCAATGTGCTGCAATGATGGTCCAGATTAGGATATTGTAATATAAAACTTGCAGATTATTTTTTCTCTCATCTTGCATCAATGGCCGTATGTTAATAGGTCACTTGATATAGTTTGTTTATGTGATTACTTTAAACTTTTTTTTTGTGCAAAGTTGTGTGAAATTTTGTTTGCACCCAAAAATCGCCAAAATTTTTTGAGCCCGATTGGGTTGTTGGAGTGGGCCTGGAACTGGTCAGCCCAGGCCTTGTCTTGAATGGCTAGCCCAAGATGGCAAAGAGAGATTGGTCTCAAGGAAAGACAGCTTGGTGTTTGAGCCCGAGAGACATGAGCTACAATCAGGAGGAGCCCGATTGGTGGATTTAGTATGCATAACGTCAATTGGGCTCATGGGCTCAAGAGGATGCAAAGTCAAGGGTAAAATATAACCTGGTGGGCAGCCCGATAGGCAATGTGGGCCAGTTGCTGACCAATCAGGCACTGTCATTGAAATAAGTAAACAATAGCGCATAGGAGTCCGATTGGGAGGCTAAGCATGAATAATAGTGATCGAGCATCCGAGAGGCATAAGCTGGCGTTAGGGAAGCCTAATGAATGATTAAGAGAGTACACTTAGTGATCGAACGCTGTATTCAAAGGAAGTAAAGGGCTGATTCCATGAACCCAATTGATTAGGAGCATTTGTAAAACCATCATCGGGCTCACGGGTGTCAAAGAGCATGACAAGTGGAGTCATGTAGATCCAGTGGTATTACAAGTGTGGGCCAGGATGCTGGAGTCCGATTGGTTAGGCATTTCTATTCATAGCTATCATGGTGATGTCACCCTAAAATTAAGAAGGCAGAGTCCTTTTTGGAAAGGATCTGACCATATACAGCTGGTGATGAGAGTATCCCGAGAATATTGGGATTGATTCAATCAGGATAAAGATAAGGAAAGAGTTTGAGCTAGGAAAGGATTCTGTAATCAAAGTCTTAATTGGGGCTTAATTCAAGGAGTCCTTGCCATATCTGGACTGTTACATGCCGCTATAAAGTAAAGGCAGGCCAACCAAACAAAGCACTCCGTGTTATCTCGAAAATAGCACTCATACAGCATTCAAAGCATTCAAACCTTTATGTTCTTGTTATTAGGCATCCATAGCATCCGTAGCAAATAGGTCTGTTCCTCTTTGTTATTTTTACTATTTTGACTCTTTTGAACAATCAAAGCATGTTTTAATCTTGTTCTTTGGTTCTTGTATTATTTTCCAAGCGTTCAATAAAATACCTTCGTATTTTGTTAGTCGTTTGTGATTGTTTACTTGGTAAACTCTTGCACTAATTGGCTTGTGTGCTTCAGTGCTGTCATAGTATTTTTGGTGAGGGTACTTTCCTACGCATCATACACAATCACCTTTTAGAAGTCAGATCTCAAATCCTTGAGTATCACTTACTCAAGCATATAGGAAATTAGTTTGCACACACATCAAGCCCGTTTGGCTCTGGCACGCTCGCACAAAACTACAAGCAAACATTTTGGCACGCGCTGGTGGGACCCGTAGTGCTAAGACATGCCCCTAAAGAAAGATAAACAAACCAAGAAAAACGGACAAGGCGATCTGACCGTTAGGGGTGGCAATTTTCGACACGACACGGCAACCCGACCCGACCCGACCCGACCCGACCCGACACGAAAATAAACGGGTTTGGGTGACCCGTATAAGGGCACGGGTCATAAACGAGTCGACCCGTTTGACACGATTAATAAACGGGTTGAAGCGGGTCAACCCGTCTAACCCGTTTGACCCGATTAAGTACTTAAGTGTAGTTGGGGCATTTTTTTTTTTTAGTTTTAAAAATAATTTTTAATAATCTGGAAGTCTAAAATAAAAGTAATATAAAAAAAAATTTTAAAATTTATTTTTTTTTTTAGATAAAAAAAAATATTTAAAATATATATAGATATATATAAACTAAAATTGTTTTTTTTTTGCTCAAAAAAAAAAAAAGAGAGTCGTTACCAACTTACCAAACAAGTAAATTTATATATAATAATTAATAACTAATGTAATAAAAAAAATAATTAATAACTAATAAGGGACGAAGGAAGCTGGAGCCTGGAAGCATTCATGCATCAAGCATTGCACAAAAATAAAAAATAATTAAAAATAAAAAAGAAAGAAAAAAAGGGAGGAAGCCCGCTAGAATTGCTAGATTGGGAGGGAGACAAATTAGTCAATTAGATAAATACAACTGTTAATCTTGATTCTTGATGGATGGCAAGTGAATTTTTTTTTTTATACTGTTAGTAAAAACAATATTTCTTCTTATTCAGTTTGTGTGGATGTGCTTGGGTGTTAAGTTTATAATAGTTAGATATTGCTATATTTGTAGTATTTTGGTATTTAAGATGTACGTGTTAATAATTGATACATTTGGAAGACTTGTTTGTGTTCTTAGCAGTGCTGTAAGCTTATTTCGAATAGTCGAACCGAGCTAACCGATTGGGTTTCTTAAATTACTTACAACTAAAAAATTGATCTGATTGCCAAAAATGGCAAAATAGATCGAACCGACCACTTCGGTTGGTTTTCAAAACATGAAAAAAAAAATCAAAAATAAAAAAATTCGATTCGATTCGATTCGATCCGATCCGAACTGAACTGAACGGAACCGATGACACCCTACACGGGTTAGACGGGCTAAACGGGTGACCCGTATATGACCCGGCACGATTATAACCCAACACGATTATGACACGTTAAGAATGACACGATTATAACCCGGCACGACAATGACCCGACACGATTATGACCCGACCCGACCCGATTGCCACCCCTACTGACCATTCCCCGTTCCCCAACAGAAAGTGCCTTGACTCTGGAAGCGTTGTCAACAGTTATGAGGTAGACCATGGAACCCATGAGGTAAGACTATAATGCACTCCTAGGTTCTATAGAAAATTTTTAAACGCTGATTAAATGGACGTTCAAGATGCAAAAAAGCCAGAATAGGTTGATAGCATCAACGGAAAAGATGAACGTGACGTTGGACGGCCTGTCTGGAATGATAGGCCGACTCATAGCTACTTATGAGGCTAAAAATAAGGAACAGGCCGCAGAATCAGGCTCTGGCGTATCAGGCATGCTCGAGAAACCAAAAGATCCACGATATGTGTGCCAAAATCTTTAAGAGCACAATGGATCAAATAGGCAGTCCGACTTGCAGTTAGGAGAAGCGAGTGGTACGGTAGTCACTGATCCCACTGGATCAGCAATGCCAGTGTTCGTACAGCCCAATGGCCGTAACATAGAAACAATCTGTCATACTAGTCCCCCTGCCAATGCTACTGAGCTAATGGTGTTTTTTGGACTCATCAGGCCAATAACAACCAACACCAAATGCCACCACCCATAGCATCCCCCATGGCGGTTGCTTAGCCCGTTACCGCACAACCTATCAATAGAGAAGAATTGGTGGCAGCCATACACGAAGAGTATGGCCCATTCATGAGAAGAATGGAGAGGCCGACTTACAGACGGCCATAACCTCCTAAAATTGACCAAGTCAATTTTCCCCAAGGTTACAAGGTCCTGAACTTTACCTTGTTCTCTGGGGAAAGTGAGCAGTCCTGTTTAGAACACATAGGCTGTTTCATAGTGCAATGCAGCCATGTGGGTAGTAATAACCTATTGAAGCTGAGGCTGTTCCCAAACTCTCTCACAGGGATAGCGTTCATGTGGTATATCAACCTTCCTTCCAAATCTGTACGAGATTGGGTAGGGATGGAGGAACTATTTCATGGCTTGTTCTATAAGACTGAACTTGAAACATCTCTAGCTGATCTGTCTAGGATGCTCTAACTAGTGGGAGTTATAGTGGAGACCTATATAGCCCGCTTTCAGAAGGCTAAGTATAGGTGCAAGATTGTCCTGCCTGAGGAGGAGTATGTCAAGATGCTATGGGAGGAATGTCCTTTGAACTTTGCAAGAGGTTTGAAGGGACCAATTTTTTAGATCTGTTCAAACTGGCAACGAGGGCCGCTCGCTATGAGCGTATCCTCCTGGATGAGCAGGAGAAGAAGAACTCATCTAAGGGGACATACTATAAGGATCCGAATTACGAGGTTCATCTAGCAGATTGCGACCTCGAAACGGAAATTGATATGGCTGAATTAGTCTGCAAATGGCCGATAGTCTGCAATGCTTTGAATAAGCCTGTGAATAATAACGTTGCGGTAAAAAAGATGGCATTTGAGGTAGGTAAAAACTATACTTTCGATATCATGATGGCTGATCAGATTTTTCGATGCCCTACTGGCCGAAAAGGTGATCAAGCTTAGTAATGGTCACGATGGTTGATCAGATTTTCGATGCCCTACTGGAAACACTCTACTAATAACTGTGTGGTTTTTTATAATGTGATACAGGAGAACGTAGAGAAGGGAGTTTTTAAGTTTTCAGATAAAGCCATAGGTATCGACACGAACCCGTTCCCTCAAATCACCGGTGCCAACATGGTGGTGCCCGATTTGACCAAGCTGACAAGGCCCAGACCTAAGTTGGACCTGTCCGAGAAGGAAGAAAGGCCAAGGCAAAGGGAGGGAAAGCAAATTGCTGTATCGGCCATGGAAGGGCCGAGGTAACAATTTATGAGCTCCGGAGAACTTACCAGGAAAGAAAACAAGCAGAATGGAAGGCCGAAGTTAAAACGGCCCAGTCAACCACTGATAGCTTGATAGCTGACTTATAATACCAACTTGATCTAATAGAGCAAGGCCTCTGCCCAAGATGCAAGGCCGATATCAAGAAGAAGGCCTCCAGCCCAAGCAAGAGGCCTCGAGTTAACAAACATCACGATCACAGCCTGAGAAGGCCTGTGCATGAAAGGCTTTTGCTGACCAAGTAAGGTCAATTTAGGCCAGAATGGCAACCGAAACCATCACCTGCTCTGCAGACCGACCTAAGAGATTTAGGCTGGTTAGGAGTAAGGCATAATCAGACGTTCTTCATATCAGATATGCAAAAGGGCCCAACCTCAGACATTCATCCTAGGACAGTTCTACCACCCAGAGTAAATGAAGGAAGGGGTACAAGGCTGAACATCCCAAATTCCCAGCAGTGCCTAAGTACAGTAAATCTCAAAAAAGGAGGTTTCAGAGGGCAAGACAGGCAAAAAAGGAAAGACAGTATTGGGAGGATCGTTCCAACAGCTCCCCAGGGTTCGTCCAATTTCTGTGCCCATTTCAAAGGAACATCTAACGGAGGAAAAGCCTATTTTTGACAAAAAAAAAAAAAGTAGGCAAAGGGGCAATGCATGCCTCTAAACACCTAAGCGAGGTGTTTAGGCAAGAAAGAGGAATGAAGGAGTGTAAGCCCGAGACAGACTTAATGGATGAGGAGACTGATGATTTTGGGGATTTAAACAACTCACCAATTCAATTCGGGTCCATCCCAAAGGGTCTGTCTTCAAACATGGTGTTTACTCTACCCATGTCCTTCATGGCCAAGCCGGATCAGCCCACAGCTATGAAGGGAGATGTGATAGAAGGCCAGGCTAAAGAGTCAATCATGATAGAAGACATGTGTTGGAACGGAGGAGAGACCATTAAACCCAACGTGATAGAAGCCATGAGCAAGAACGTGGATGCCACTGATCACCCTAAGATCACTATCTTGAGGCTGAAAGGGCAACAAACTGAGGAAGGGCTGAAGCCAGCAGGGCCTATCAAGGTGGTCTTCGAGAAGCCCACCTATCAGATGTCCCAGCATTTAAAACCACTATAAGTGAAAGGGCATATCAAAGGGGTCCCTACAAATAGAATCCTTGTTGATTGAGGATCTACAATCAACATTATGCCCTAGATAATGTTGAGAGTTCTCTAGAAATCTGAGTTAGAGTTGATTCTGACCGAGATGAACGTTCAGAGTTTCACGGGAACATCCTCAAGGGCTAAGGGTATCCTACCTTTGGAATTGACCGTTAGAACCAAGATGGTCATGACAACCTTCTTACAATGCACTGTTAGGCCGAGACTGGATACATCCCAATTACTGTATCCCCTCTACCCTCCATCAGTTGTTGATTTTTTGGAGAGGTGACGAGGTGGAAGTAGTAGGGGTCGATACAAAGCCGTTCGTAGCGCGTATACAAACGACTGATGTAGTCCTATATGAAGATGATATCGGTCTGGTCAAACTATTAGGATGTGGCAAGCTGGGAAGACCGAATGTGGCCATATTCTACAAAGGAGCTCCACTGGACTTGAAGTCCTACTATCACAATCCAAATTAGACGGAAGAATTAAGGTCGATAGAGATTAATGAACAAGAAGATATCAATAAATCCACAACCGACTGAAATATAGAGATAGCTACCCTTAAGGGCCAACATGGCCAGATGTTGTGTATATCTGGCTGATAGAAGATTAGAAATCTTCCCAACTGATGGTATGGTTAACCTGGCCGATTGTATCTATGAGGAAGAATTGCCAAGGGAGGAAGAGATCCAATGGATGAACTAGAAACGGCCACTGCAAAGCTAGATGATCTAAAGGCCAACATTCAAGGCCCTCTTTTGGAAGTCAACCAAGGCGATAAAGGAGAATATAAGCCAACTTATGTAAGCCAAATGCTAGAACCACAGTTGCATGCCGAGGCAATACCACTTTAACATAAATATATAGACTATTTCACTTGGGATTATGATAAAATGCCAGGGCTATCTAGGGAACAAGCAGAACACCAGTTACCAATCAAATCAGGATTCAAGCCATTCAAACAGCTACCTAGGCGTATGCCACTAGAAGTTACTCTGAAGGTGAAGGAAGAAATTGAAAGAGTCCTTGGGGCTGGCTTCATTTGGACTACAAGGTACGTTGAGTGGGTGTCCAATGTAGTTCCAGTGGTGAAGAAGAATGAGAAGCTTAGGGTCTGAATTAATTTCATAAACCTGAACCTAGCTACCCCAAAAAATGAGTACCCAATGCCCATGGCCGATCAACTAATTGATTCGGCCACCAAATACAAAATATTATCCTTTATGGATGGGCATTCGAGGTACAATAAGATTTATAGCACCAAAGAAGATGTCCCAAAGACAGCTTTTCGATGCCCGGGGGCAATTGGAACCTTTGAATGGGTTGTGATGCCTTTTGGGCTGAAGAACGCGGGAGCTACCTATCAACAGGCAATGAATTCAATCTTCCATGACATGGTTGGATGCTTCATGGAGGTATACATTAATGATGTGGTGGTTAAGTCTAGCGACAACGCCGATCATTTGAGGGACTTGGAGAAAGCATTTGAAAGAATACGGGCTCACAAGCTAAAGATGAACCCGCTTAAATGTGCATTCGGCGTTTTAGCTGGGAACTTCTTGTGTTTCTTAGTGCACCAAAGAGGTATAGAGGTTGACAAGAATAAGGCTCGGGCTATTCAAGGAGCAAAGGCCCCAACTAACAAGAAAGAGTTGTAAAGGCTGCTCGGGCAGATCAATTTCCTTAGGAGATTCATCTCAAACTGTGCAGGGAAGACTCAAGTATGCTAAAGATCAAGACCGATGAAGAATTCAAGTGGGAACACAGCCACTAGCTGGCCTTTGAAGGAATTAAGCAATACTTCTCAACCCCCCCCCCCCCCCCCCCCCCAATGTTGATGCCACCTAAGAAGGGTAGGTATCTTAAATTGTATATATCTACCTCTGATCGCTCGATAGGAAGTATGTTAGCTCAAGATAATGAGCAAGGTAACGAGCAAGCCATTTAATACTTAAGTAGAATTTTAACTCCAATCGAGCAGCGCTATGCGCCGATTGAGAAGTTATGCTTGGCATTGTATTTTTCATCACAAAAATTAAGAACATATATGCTTCCTATTTCTACTTACATTATATGTCAAACTGATGTGATTAATACATGCTGTCAAGACCTATTACGAGTGGCTGAATTAGAAAATGGACCTTGGCCCTGATGGAATTTGCCATCTAATACCGTTCCCAGCAATCAGTCAAGGGCCAGGCCATAGCCAATTTTCTGGATTATCACCCAGGCCCTACTGATTTGGGAGATTCATCATAAGCACCTAAAGTATTAAGCACGTCCTTAGTTCTGGGGATGTTAATCTTTAATGGGTCCAAAAATGCAGAAGGTGCTGGGACAGGGGTAATCATTATATCGCCCAAATATAAGAAGACGAAGATGTCGTTTTGGCTCAATTTCAAATACGAGGCACTCATCATTGGGCTGGAAATATTAAATGAGATGGGGGCATCTTCTGTACACATAAAAGGGGACTCAACGCTGGTAATCAAACAAATATCAGGGAAATTCTAAATAAAAAGCTGGGAACTCTGCCCATTTCACTCTATGGCCACTCAGCTTATGGACTCTTTTGATGATGTAAGTATAAAATATATACCCCGGTCTACGAACACTGAGGTCAATAAGTTGGCCAAAGTAGGATCAGCCTCACCTCCGCTGAAAGAAGTAAAAAATCAAACTGGCACGGTGCTAGTCCAATCATTACCATCAGTGGCAAAGAGCGGCTGGTATGCTACCACCATTTCGGTCCTAATGGATGATGATGATTACAGAATCCCTATCATCGAATACTTAAAACACCCAAATGTTAGGGTAGACTGAAAGGTTAGACTATTTGTAGTTTGATTTGTGGTGGTTGATGGGGAATTATTCAAGAAACCTATAGGTGATGACGTAATTCTCAAGTGCCTAAGGAAGAAACAGGCTATGCAAGTAATGGTTGAAGTCCACGAAGGAATTTTTGGAGCTCATTAGGCTGAAACAAAGATGTAGTGGCTCCTGAGAAGATATAACTACAACTGGCTAGGCATGTTACAGGATTGCATCAGCTATGCTAAATGGTGCCAAGCTTGTCAAAAGCATGGCTCGATTCAACGAGTGCCAGCCAAACAGCTCTAGCCAATTATAAAGCCATGGTTGTTCAGAGGATGGGCCATGAATTTGATTGGCAAGGTACTCCCACCTTCATTGGGCCAACACTGTTTCATAATAGTGGCTACGGACTACTTTACAAAGTGGGCTGAGGCCATACCCTATAGGGCTGTGACTTAGGCTATCATGATCAAATTCATCAAAGAACACATAATACACCAATTCGATCTTCCAAAAACTATTACGCCCGATTAAGGGTCAATGTTTATAGGAACAAAGACCACAGACTTCACGAAAAGTAGAGGGATTACCATTCTTAATTCCACGCCATAATATGCACAGGCTAACGGGCAGGCCGAGTCAACCAACAAGATCCTCAAAGGGATTATTGAAAAGACGATAAATGAAAACCCAAGGGAATGGGATAAGCTGTTGTCTGAAGTACTTTGGACCGATCGGACATCCAAGAGGTCTACCTATGGAAGTCACTGTCCAATCAGCTAGGAGAGCATTGCAAAATCAGCTTGAGTCCGCTGAATACACCAAGGTTATGATAGCTGAGTTAGAAGGACTTGATGAAATGAGGGACTCATTAAAAGTACAAAAGCAATGGGCTGCCCGAGTGTACAACAAGAGGGTGAAAGAAAACTCTTTATGCATTGAGGATTTGGTTTGGAAGGCTATTTTGCCAATTGGAGACAAAGACAACCGATATGGTAAATGGTCCGTTAATTGGGAAGGTCCTTTTATCATCCTTCAGGTCAAGAAGGGTGGAGCGTACAGGTT
The DNA here is from genome assembly GCA_033977485.1 of Hydrangea macrophylla. Taxonomy (NCBI): domain Eukaryota; kingdom Viridiplantae; phylum Streptophyta; class Magnoliopsida; order Cornales; family Hydrangeaceae; genus Hydrangea; species Hydrangea macrophylla. The sequence goes on from CM066990.1 coordinate 42,891,033, forward strand.
GTACGATATGGATGGAACGGTTCATGCTAGACTAATAAATGGTCAGTATTTAAAGTCCTATTATCCTACTTTGTGGGAAACTATTGATCTTGTGTAAAAACCAAACCCTGGGCTAGAATACGAACTACTTATTGATTATGAGCCTGAATCTAAATGATCAAAAGCCTCATTATATTAAATAAGAGCTGAGCACATCTTTACTTACAAAATGAATATATTTATATATACATATATATATATACAAGTGCAAAAATTAAAAATTGACCTTTAATCAGATTGAAAATTCCTAAGTTTCACTCGCAAGTCCTCCCATGTTCTCTCAGCTCCAGCCCGGTCTTAGCCTTCTTGAGTCTTTGTAACCATAAACGAGCAGTAAGAGTATTGGCCTATAATTGATCACTGCATTTTTGCGCATCTCCACCAAGTTATGCCAAAGCCTCATCTACCTTTGCCAAGGCTGCATCATTGGTAATGACTTCGGCCTCGTACTTCTCCAGCTGAGCATTAAGAGTGGCAATACGGGCCTGAAACCAGGCATCTTGGGCAACTACTTGAGCCCGAGTAACTTTCCCGGCTTCATATTTTGTCTTGGTAGACTACAGGAACTGCATTGCCTTCTGTCGGGCATTAATGATCCAGGATACGGCAGCTTGGTAGCCATTCTTGGATCTCCCGTATCAGAGCAAGCTGCCCGATAGAGAGTGAAGGATCATTAGCAAGGGTAGCTAAGGCAGCATCAACCTTGGTGATTGGTGAAAGACTGGTTAGCCCATGGGAAGTAAGTCTGAGGACAAGGTCCTTGGACTGCAGCAAGCTGGAAGGGGAAGCTACTTCAAGCTCGAACATACCTAAGTCGAATACCCCGAGGTCCAGGCCGGTGAAGAAGTCATTGAAAGGGATGAACGGCTCTGGACCTAAAGGGATGGCCTATTCAAGTTTCAAGGATAAAAGGTTTAATACTAACAACAAGCTGGACAAATATGTCCGAACATAAAGCTATATATACCTGAACGGGCATGGATGTAGAAGTTGATGCATCCTGTTGTGTAACAACCTCGCTGCTTAGTTGGGAAGCGGAAGGATGGGATGATTGCCGGCCTGGCTCAGGGGGAGGGGCTGTAACAATCTCCTCCATCGGAGCTTATTCTTATGGGGCAGCAACTGGTAGAACCTATTCTTCACCGCTTAGGGCCGGGGCCAAGACTGGATCACCATAGACATTTTTTCCATAAGCTCAATGACCGATCACGATGCCACGGAAGGATCAGCCCAATCCATCATATCATCGTCGGTCCGTTCAACCATTGATGGGACTGTTTGTTCAACTTCTTCTCCAATTGTCTTCGTAGTTGCGTCATCCCCGGGTAATTCCTCACTGTTGGAGGAAAGGACCACTTGTTCTGGGACACAGCCCCCAACAGGATCAGTATCATCATCTCCATTGGAAGGAGTAAGGGGTAGTATAACCCGGAGCAGGACCACTCTCTCTGTAACCCGTTCAGGAGAGTTTGGAGCAGGGATAGGAGGCGGCGTAGCTCTGGATCGGGTTTGCAAAGGTTTAACTATTGGCCTTAGAAGGGTTTGCCCAGCTGATAGTGTGTTGTCCCCAGAGCCTTCATCTACCAGCTGAAGCAAGACAGAATGGGTATTAGTAAGAATAAAGAGAATCGGCCTCCCTGGGATAGAAAAATAAAGGGGTAGGAAATACCTGAGTGGATGAGGTCATAGTTTTCTTCTTCTTAGACGGCCCCTGGTGTGATGCCTTCTTGGGGGCCAGTCTCTTAGCTACTTGTTTCTTGCGGGTAACCATAGGGGCGACAACAGATTCATCGGCCCCAGTGGCTGATGACACGGTGAACTGAAGAAGCACCTCAGTAGTGGTACCCCTGAATATTTGGGAAGTCCGATCAGACCTCCATTTCGTGAACTCCTTAGAAGCAACTGGTCGGGCTGAAAATGGTTTGAAAACGAAGGCTGCCTTTAGCCTTTTCGATCATTCCTTGATCTTTTTCACTTGCTCGTCATTAACAATCAAGCCCCGTTCTACCCAGTCCACATTCACGATAGTGGCCGGTGGGATGGGAACCAGCTGTGAAAGCCCGAATTGATGGGTGTAAAGAGAGGCAAAATAATATTCAACCCCACACTTGTTATTACTGGAAGGTATACTCGGGCTGAACATAATGTCTTTAGCCACCAAGTAGCTAAAGAAGACCTCGGTGTAGGTGCCTTAGGTGCCCAATCCCCAGTTAGTAGGATTATGGGGAAGTTGACGATTGAGAGGAATTAAAGAGAAGAAAAGGGCATGTAGAGAGGGGGAGGCCGATCAGAACATCCTTCGTAAAAAAACTTAAATCACTCCTCGAAGGAATGTGATGAAGGAACAACGTCCATAAAGTGGACGGCAAAAATAGGAATGATAGCTAGTAGACAAGCAGCTGGACGAAATCTTGAAAATAAGAATATAGCCAGAGCTGGAGAATCCATATTCAGCTACCTCAAAAGCTGAAGCCCGAATGCACAAAGTCTATTACACCACAAACGAAATGCGCCCAGACTAGAGTGGCCAAAGCTAGAGGCTTGCCCGATGCTAAGGCAAGGACTAAGGTTGTGTACTCCTTCGTAATAGCTTGACTGGCTGAATAGAAGAGGTATCTATTCAGCCAGTAGATAAGGAAGGCGGTGTGCTCAGCATCCGACACTTCTGTTTCCTCTTTACCCATAGAGGCAGTCAGAAAGCCACCTAAAGCAGTAATCGGCCTATAAGACACAGTCCCATCTCTGACAGACTCTTGCTAAGGATATGAGAAGCTGGCCGTTCCAACATCAAGGCTTGGCATAATCTCTTTCCCATGGGGGTGGAGGCCAAGAAAATAGCTTATGTCCTTAATGGTGGGCCCCATTGAACCACAACAGAAGAGAAACCTGTTGCAAGAAGAAGACCAGAAGAGAAGGGCAGAGAAGAGAAGTGGTCGGTCTATCTCAAGTTTAGACTGGCTGAGCATGATGACATCATATATACCCGTTTGCTTCCAGAGAGCGACCTTGGAAGCCGAAACCCTTGTAACCCAGTTATCCCAGTCCGCTATAGGCATGGGCCAACCTCTGATCAGATGAGTGGCCACCCAGACCTTGTTCTAGTTTAATGGAGTTTGGAGGAATGACTCATTCTCTACCGGCGCAAAATAAGGGTTGAAGACGCCGGAGGATCCCCATGGAACACCATGCCAAAACCAGGCACCGCCGGTGTCCCGTCAGAAGGGCAATAGTTGGTAAAGTAATCTGTGGAGATGTTTGAAACATGGGCTTTGATTAAATGTCTCACTTCTCTGCAACAATTTTGTGGTGGAGGATCATCTAAAAACGTTTTCTTGCCCTTAGATGATGCTGTCGGAGTCGTTTTGGGAGCCATTTCAGTGGGTGGTGATGTTTTTTTTCTTTCTTTCACCGAAAAAAATGGATGTGCTATAAAGAGAAGCTCTAGTTCTAGAGAGGAGGAGAAGAAGACGCAACTATTTGGGAAAGTGAATAGATTTTGAAACCTCCTCACTTTATACGCATCAGCATTAAATGAGTAGTGACAGGTGGGATTCTCGAGATCTGACAATCTCTCTGCATGATGGACATGTGGCATTTTTAAATTCAAAATATCACATCAATCAAGGGCGGGATGATTGATATGACCTTTTGGGGGTAATTGTTTGCACCCAAAAACCGCTAAAGGGTTTTTGCGCCCGATTGGGTTGTTGGAGTGGGCCTGAAACTAGTCTGCCCAGGCCTTATCTTGGAATGGCTGGCCCAAGACGGCAAAGAGTGATTGGTCTCAAGGAAAGACAACGTGGTGTTTGAGCCCGAGAGACATGAGCTACCATTAGGAGGAGCCCGATTGGTTGATTTAGTATACATAACGTCAATCGGGCTCATAGGCTCAAGAGAATGCAAAGTCAAGGGTAGAATATAACCCGATGGGTAGCCTGATAGGTGATGTGGGCTAGTTGCTGACCAATCGGGCACTATCATTGAAATAAGTAAACAATAATGCGTAGGAGTCCGATTGGGAGGCTAAGCATGAATAACAGTGATCGGGGATCCAAGAGGCATAAGCTGGCGTCAGGGAAGCCTAATGAATGATTAAGAGAGTACACTTAGCGATCGGACGCTATATTTAAAGGAAGTAAAGGGCTGATTCCATGAGCCCAATTGATCAGGAGCATTTGTAAAACCATCATCGGGTTCATGGGTGTCAAAGAGCATGATAAGTGGAGTAACGCAGATACGATGGTATTACGAGTGTGGTCCATGATGCTGGAGTCCGATTGGTTAGGCGTTTCTATTCGTAGCTATCATGGTGACGTCACCCTGAAATTAAGAAGACAGAGGCCTTTTTGGAAAGGATCTGACCATATATAGCTGGTGATTAGAGTATCCCGAGAATATTGGGATTAATTCAATCAAGATAAAGATAAGGAAAGAGTTTAAGCTAGGAAAGGATTCTGCAATCAAAGTATTACTTGGGGCTTAATTGAAGGAGTCCTTGCCATATCTGGACTGTTATAGGCCGCTATAAAAGTAAAGGCAGGCCAACCAAGCAAAGCACTCCGCGTCATCTTGAAAACAGCACTCATACAGCATTCAAGGCATTCAAACCTTTGTGTCCTTGTTATTCTGCATCCATAGCATCCGCAGTAAATAGATTTGTTCCTCTTTATTAATTTTACTATTTTCACTCTTTTGAACAATCAGAGCATGTTCTGATCTTGTTTTGGTTCTTGTATTATTTTCCAAGCGTTCAATAAAATACCTTCGTATTTTGTTAGTTGTTTGTGATTGTTTACTTGGTAAACTCTTGCACTAATTGGCTTGTGCAATTCAGTACTTCCATAGGATTTTTGGAGAGGGTACTTTCCTACTCATCATACCCAATCACTTTTTAGAAGTCAGATCTCAAAGCCTTGAGTATCACTTACTCAACCATATAAGAAATTAGTTTGCGCATACACCGAGCCCGTTTGGCCCTGGCACGACCGCGCAAAACTACAAGCAAACAAATTTCACTTAATTTTTTTGAGTGCAGTTTTGCTCACCCAAAATGCTCATCCAACTCTTCCATTGGCTAATGCAGTGGGACTCATATGACTTTGTACCATTAATTAATCCTTATTTAATTCTGAGTTCCACTGCATTAACCAATGAGAGAGTTAGGTGAGCAATGGGTGAGCAAAAAAGTATTCAATGTTTTTAGGTTAATTTCATTTAACTTTTTTTTTCTTTGATATAGATAATGGTACTTATTATGTGAATTTTACATGATTTTTGGGCATTGCTCCGTTGTGTGAAATTTCACACTAATTAAAAAGTTATATGAAATTTTTACCTAATTAATTATGGAGAAACATTGTGATTAGCTCTCTCTCTCTCTCTCTCTCTGTCTCTCTCTCTCTCCTTCCTCTCTTTGTGAATGAAATTTCACATATTATGAGGTAAAACAAAAATGAGTCAGTTTAGGCTTTGATTAAGAGGGATTTTTGTACTTTGCTCGTTGTGTGAAATTTCACACAGAAAAAATATAAAACAAATAGTTATGTGAAATTTCACACAATGAAATTTTCACGTAATTATTGTCACTTGCTTAGGGCTGTGTAAAATTTCATATAACTTTTCTTTTCACAAATTTCAGACGTTGATGCGAATTTCACATAACTCAGCGTTTGAAATTTTGCATAACTTTTTCTCTTTTCTTTTTATAAGTTATGTGAAATTTTAGACACTGGGGTGAATTGGGAATTCCACATGACTTTTCTTTTAACAAAATTTGACACAACTAGTTATGTGAAATTTCAGATGCTTTAGTAAATTTCACATAACTTTTTTTTTCCTGAATTTCATACAACTATGCAACTTATTTGATAGATCTCGTCGAATATATTCTGAAAATATAAATTTTTCGTAAAAAAAATTTCTGGATGGAAAGTTATGGATTTGTTTGGCTGATGCATTTTTGTAAAGAAGTTTTCAAAGTTCACATAACTAGTTATGTGAAATCTGGAGTAATGACTTAGCCTAATTGGTAAAAACTTGGTGTTCCAAGCCACGGTCATAACAAATGTTTGCACTTCAGAATCCCTCCCCTTTCTCAGGGCCTGACACTTATGTGCTCAAAAGAGACCATTGTTTATAACGTTACTACATTGGATAGCAACTCATAACAACTTTAGAAGCATATTCACAACGTTTTATGGCAAGTTTACAAAGTGCAAACATAAAATATACTGAAGCATAAATCAATTTTTCAAAAGTTAATATTACAAAGTGCAAAAATAAAATAGACTAAAACATAAATCAACTTAATTTTCAAAAGTTAATATTTTCTTAATTTTGTTAATGATTTTTTAATTTTTTTTAACTATTGTTAATATTTTTTCAATTTTGAAAAAGTAGTAATTGACTTTTAAATTTAATACAAAAAGTTGACTGAAATCTAATTATCTTCAAAATTAGTTACTGAATTAAGCACGTGAATCTTGATGCGATGTTGGAGGGAGGTTTATTTTGTCCAATAAATTTCGTTGGCCCTTTCATGAAACTAAATTACAGGCTGAATTTTTCACTTAAAAAGTATTTAAGTTGGGATCAAAGATTAATTGGCCCTTTATATTATGGGCAATGTTAGGGCACTAACAACTTTCATTAATACTTACTAACGCACTTTATCTCTCTTCTAGTGATACTGCGGGGCCCATTGCAGACCCCACAATACCACTAAAAGAGAAAAAAAAGTATATTAATAAGTGTTAGTGAAAATTATTAGTGCCACAAATATTACTCTTATATTATACACTAATTGATGCATCTTCAAGTTTCATATCTTCACGTCTGTGTAAGGACAAAAACATCACCGACAAATATGATCCCACGTGTAGGGTGCACACACATCCAAGTGTGATAATCCAATCACATTAGACCAACTGTATCGCTGTTATAGTCAATATATTCACTGATCTGCTGGATATGTACGTAACTGGATCGTGTAATGAGATTAGTGATTTTCACGCCCAAGAAAAGTTTTTTTTTTTTATTATTATTTAATTTTTTTTTAATGCAAATAAGATTCGATATGTAGAACTCTTATCATATGGTCTCATATGTCATTTCTTGTTTGAGAGATTTTTGTTCATTCAAATTTGGTTCACTATTTTTTAATTAGGTTTTCATTAGATGATATATGTCTCATTTCATTCTATTTTATCCATATACTATTAACATAATTAATAGAATAAGACATGTGTCTCCAGTAAAGATTTGGATAAACAATTATGTAACTAAAATTAAGTGAGTAAAAATACTCTCTACTTGTTTTCAATTTCAAAAACTTTTGAAACGGCTTTTTTCATTTCCTTCTTTTTTTTTTTTAACTTTCTTTTTTATTTTCAAAATAATGTCAACAAGGAAGCCAAAATAGGAATCTAATTCCCTGAATGCTAGCTAAAATGAGCACTAAGCCAAATCAAGGACTAACCAAGGTATCTATACTATTATATAAAGGGAGAGGTAGGGGTACCATAAATATTTTACCTAAAAAAACATATTTACAAAAATACCAATATTATATCTTTTATAGCAAAACCTCATATGTAGGGACAAAATTGTCATAATGATACCCAAGAAACTACTTTTAACTTCTTTGTAGGCAAGAAACTACTTGTACTAATGAAAACGAAAAACAAATGCAATTCCACTTCTGCTTTTCTTTTCAAAAAGTCTATTGAAAACGAAAATGTAACCGAACTGGCCTAAATTATACTTCTGGCTTTCAAATTGTTTGAAGTTGCACATACAAAATTGTCTCATTCCCAAACACCTTTCAAACAGCACACCCACTGAGCCGTGCCTGTTTGCTTGTAGTTTTACGCGGGCGTGTCAGAACCAAACGCGCTCGATGTGTGTGCAAAATAATTTCCTATATCGCTTGTGTGAGTGATACACAAGACTTGAGAATCTAACTTCTAACAATGCGATTGTGATGGCCAAGTAGGAAAATACCATTGACCTAAGGTCCTATGGCAGTACTGCATCGCACAAGCCAAGTAGTGCAAGAGTTTACCAAGTAAACAATTACAAACGATTAACAAAATATGAAGGTATTTTATTGAATGTTTGGAATTAATAATACAGGAACCAGAAAACAAGATCAGAACAAGCTCTGATTGTTCAAAAGAGTGAAAACAATAAAAATAACAAAGAGGAATAGACCCATTTGCTACTAATGCTATAGATGTAGAATAACAAGAACACAAATGTTTGAATGCTGTGTATGTGTGATGTTTTTGAGATGACGCGGAGTGCCTTGCATGGTTAGGCTGCCTTGTATTTATAGCGGCCCCCTAACAGTCCGGATAAGGCAAGGACTCCTTGACTTGCGCTCCAAGCAAATGATTGATTGTAGAATCCTTCCTAATCCAAAATTCTTTTCTTATCTTCATCTTGATTGAGTCAATCCTAATATTCTCGGGATTAGCTTTCCATATCCGCTGGATGTGATCAAATCCACATTCCTAAACGGCCTCAACTTCCTTAATTTCAAGGCGGTGTCATTATGGCAGCTAAGAACAGAACTGCCTTCTCCTTTCATCCATCGGACTTGCATGATCATACTTTTAGCCACATTGGGCTCGTAGCTTCCAACCGTCATACTTTCTAGCCCCCATTCCCAATGACGGTCTTATACATGCTCCTAAACGCGGGCTTTCGCAATCGACATTTATTACTCTATATAAAAATGGTGTCTGATCATTGTGCATGCCACTGTCATCACCTATCGGGCTCTTCCTGATGATAGCTCATGTATCTTGGGCTCCCTCAGCACGACGTCTTTCCTCCAGCCCAATTGTTCTTTGTAATCCTGGGCCGGTCCTTCTAGAACGAGGCCTGGACCGACCAGTCCCTAGCCCACTCCAACGATCCTATCGGGCTCAAAAACCTTTGGTGGTTTTTGGGTGCAAATAATTGCCCCCCAAAACGTCATATCAAACATCCCGCCCATGATTGATGTGACGTCTTGAATTTCAAAACTGCCACATGTCTATCATGTAGAGAGGTTGTCAGATTTCGAGAATCCCACCAGTCACGCGCCATTAATGCTCCAATGTATAAAACAATGAGATTTTTAAAATCTCTTCACTTTTCCTACTTATTTGCGTCTTCTTCTTCTCCATCTCTCTAGAACCTGCAACCCAGAGCTTCTCTCTCTAAAACTCCATCTTTTTCGACAAAAGAAAGCACTCCACCACCACCTGTAATGGCCCCCAAAACAATCATGCCTGGTTTTGGCATGGTGTTCCGTGGTGATCCTCCGGCGTCTTTCAACCCTTATTTTGCGTCGGTAGAGAACGGGTCATTCCTCCAAACTCCGTTATATTGGAACAAAGTCTGGACGGCCACCCATCCGATCAGAGATTGGCCCATGCCTGTAGTGGACTGGGATAACTGGGTGACTAGGGTTTTGGCATCCAAAGCCGGTCTCTGGAAGCATACGGGCATATATGACGTTATCATGCTCAGCCGGTCTAAACTTGAGATAGACCGACCACTTCGTTTATGTACCCTTCTCTTATAGTCTTCTTCTTGCAACGGGTTTCTCTTCTGTTGTGGTCCGATGGGGCCACCGTTAAGGACATAAGCTATCTACTTGGCCTCCACCCTGATGGGTAGGAGATCATGCCCGGCCTTGATGTTGGAATAGCCAGCTTTTCCTGTCCTCAGCAAGAATCTCTCAGAGACGGGGGATGTGTCCTATAGCCTGATTATTGCTTTTGGTGGCTTTCTGACCGTCCCCATGGGTAAAGAAGGAACGACAGTGTCGGACGCTGAGCACACCGCCTTCCTCATCTACTGGCTAAACAGATACCTCTTCTGTTCGGCTAGTCAAGCTATCATGAAGGAGTACACAACTTTGACCCTTGCCTTAGAATCGGGCAAGCCTCTAGCTTTATCCACTCTTGTTTGGGCGCATTTGGCCCATGATGTAAGCGACTTCGTGCATTCGGGCTTCAGCTCTGAAGGCAGCCCAATCTGGATTCTCCAACTCTGGCTGTTCTCTTATTTCTCTAGATTTCTCCCAACTACCCGTCCACTGGCTACCATTCCTATTTTTGCAGTCCACTTTATGGATGTTGCTCCTTCGTCACATTCCTTTGAGTAATGTTTTACCTTTTTTTTTTTACGAAGAATGCTCTAATCGGGCTCCCCTTCTCTTCATGCCATTTTCTTCTCTTCAATTCCCCTCGTTCCTTCAACTTCCCCACAATCTTGCCAACTGGGGACTGGGCACCCAAGCCACCTACAACGAGGTCTTTTCTAGCTACTTGGTAGCTAGAGACATTATGTTCAGTCTGAGTATACCCTCCAGCAATAACAAATGTGGGGTTGAATAGTATTTGCTTCTCTTTACGCCATCAGTTTAGGCTATCACAATTGGTTCCCGTGCCACCAGCCACTATCGTGAATGTGGACTTGGTAGAACGGGGCTTAATTATGAATAAAGAGCAAGTGAAGAAGATCAAGGAACGATCGGAAAGGTTGAAAGCAGCCTTCGTTTTTAAGCCATTTTTAGCCCGACTAGTATCTTTTGAGGCGTTCATGAAATGGTGGTCTGATCATGCTTCCCAAATATTTAGGGCCACCGCTGCCAAAGTGCTTCTTTAGTTTGTCGTTTCATTAGCCACTGGGGCCGATGAACCTGTTGTCATCCCTATGGCCACTCGCAAGAAACTAGTTGCTAAGAGGCCAACTTCGAAGAAGCAGCTCATCAGACGCCGACTAAGAAGAAGAAAACTACTGCCTCATCAACTCAGGTATTTCCTACCTCTTTTTCTTTTCCAGGGTGCCCGATTATCTTTATTCTTACTGAAATCCATTATGTCCATTCCTGCTAATAGATGAAGGTTCCGATGGAGACACGCCACCAGCCTCCCAGGCCAACAGTTAATCTTCACAAGCCCGATTAGGAGCTGCACCGCTTCCTATCCCTGCTCCAAACTCTCCCGAACGGGCTGCGGCCTTTCTTGAATGGGTTACAGAGAGAGTGGTCTCGCTCCTGGTTATACCGCCCCTTACTCCTTCTGATGGGGATGATAATGCCGATCCTGTTGGGGGTTCTGTCCCAGAACAAGTGATCCTTCCTCCAGCAGTGAGGAATTCCCCAGGGGTGATGCAACTATTGAGACAACTGGAGAGGCAGTCGAACAAACGGTCCCAGAAATAGTTGAATAGACTGATGATGATATGACAGATCGGGATGATCCCTCTGCTGCAATGGGATCGGCCATTGAGCTTATAGGAGAAATATCCATGGCCGATCTAGTTATGGCCCAGGCCCCAAACGGTGAAGAACAGGTACCACCAATTGCTGCCCCAGAAGAACAAACCCCGATGGAGGAGAGTGTTACAGTCCCTCCCCCTGAGCCAAGCCATCAATCATCCCATCCTCCTGCTTCCCAACAAAGCAACGAGATTATTACACCACAGGATGTATCATCTTCCACATCCATGCCCATCCAGGTATAGATGGCTTTACGTTCGGACATGTTTCTTTAGCTTCTTGTTAGTACTAAACCTTCTATCTTTGGAACTTGAACAGGCCATCCCTTTAGGTCTAGAACCATTCATCCCTTTTAATAACTTTTTCACTAACCTGGACCTTGGGGTATTTGACTTAGGTCCGCTCGTGCCTGAAGCAACTTTTCCCTCCAACTTGCTATAGTCCAAGGACCTCGTCCACGGACTTACTTCCCATGGGCTAAGCAGTCTTCTGCCAACCACCGAGATCGTTGCTGCCTTAGTTACCCTTGTTGGTGATCCTTCACTCTCTGTTGGGCAGCTGGATCTGATATGGGAGGTCCAAGAACGGCTACCGGGCTGACGTATCATGGATCGGTCAGCCTCTACTATCGAAGCTGAGGCTGAAGCTCAGCTTAACGCCCGACAGAAAGCAATGCAGTTCTTGCAATATGCTAAGATAAAATATGAAGCCAGGAAAGTTACTCGGGCTTAAGTAGTTGCCCGAGACGCCTGGCTTCAGGCCCGTATTGCCTCTCTCAAGGCTCAGCTGGAGAAGTACGGGACCAAAGTCATTACCAATGCTGCTTTGGTAAAAGTAGATGAGGCCTTGGAACAACTTGGTGGAGATGCGCAAAAATGCAGTGATCAAGTGCAAGCCAATACTCCTACTACTCGTTTATGGTCTCAAAGACTCAACAAGGCTAAGTAAGACCGGGTTGAGGCTGAAAGGACATGGGAGGACTTGAGAGCGAAACTTAGGAATTTTAAATTGACTTAGAGGCCGATTTTATCCTCTGTAAATGTATCTTTCGTGTTATTTTTTTTGTATTGAGCTCTTGTAGGTAAGCTATGCCCAGCCATTTAATACAATGAACATTTTATCACTCAGATTCAGGCTCATAATTGATAACTAGCTCATATTCTAGCCCAAGATTTGGTTTGTACTCAAGATCGATGGTTTCCATAAAGTAGGATAATAGGATTTTAAATACTGACCATTTTTTAGTCTAGCATGAACCGTTCCATCCATATAGCATAACATGTATGCTCCGCCCTTCTTGACCTGATGCATGATAAAGGGACCTTCCTAGTTAACTGACCACTTACCATAACGGTTGTCTTTGTCCCCTATAAGCAAAATGACCTTCCAAACCAAATCCTCAGTGCAGAAGGATTTCTCTTTCACCCTTTTGTTGTATGCTCGGGCAGCCCGTTGCTTTTGCACTTTTAATGAATCTAAGGCCGTTAGCCTTATTTCATCAAGTCTCTCTAATTCAGCTATCATTGCCTCTGTGTATTCAACGGGCTCAAGCTGATTTTGAAAAGTGCCCTCCTAGCTGACCAGAGACTTCCATAGGCAGCATAGCATCGTGCCCGTAGGTTAGCATAAATAGCGTGACTCCAGTGCTAGACCTTTTAGATGTTTGATAGGCTCAAAGTGCTTCGACAGTAACTTATCCCACTCCCTAGGGTTTTCATTTATCATATTCTCAATGATCCCTTTGAGGATTTTGTCGGTTGACTCGGCCTGCCCGTTGGCCTGAGTATAGTATGGAGTGGAATTGAGGATGGTAATCCCTCTACTTTCTGCGAAGGTCGTGGTCTCTGTTCCTATAAACACAGACCCCTTGATCGGCCGTAATGGTCTCAGGGAGGCCGAATCGGTGTATTATGTGCTCTTCAATGAATTTAATGACTGTGGCCTGAGTCACTACCCTACAGGGTATGGCTTCGGCCCATTTAGTGAAAAAGTCCATAGCCACTATAATTAAACAATGCTGGCCCGATGATGGTGGGAGTACTTTGCCGATTAAATCCATAGCCCATCCTCTGAACGATCATGGCTTTATAATTGGTTAGAGTTCCTTAGCAGGCACTCGTTGAACCGGGCCATGCTTTTGATAGGCTTGACACCCTTTAGCATATCTGATGCAATCCCAGCATGCCTGGCCAGTAATAGTTATACATCCGTAACAGCCATTTCATCTTGGTACCGGCCTGATGAGCTCCGCATATCCCTTCATGTACTTCAGCCATTACCTGCATGGCCTACATCCATATCCTCTAGATGTGATCAAATCTACATTCCTAAACGACCTCAACTTCCTTAATTTCAGGGCAAGGTCATCATGACAGCTAAGGACAGAACCACCTTCTCTTTTCATCCATCGGACTTGCATAATCATACTTTTAGCCACATTGGGCTCGTAGCTTCCAACCATCATACTTTCTAACCCCCATGCCCGATGACAGTCTTATACATGCTCCTAAACTCGGGCTTTCGCAATCGACTTTTGTTACTCTATCCAAAAATGGTATCTTATCATTGTGCATGCCATTGTCATCACCTATCGGGCTCTTCATGATGACAGCTCATGCATCTTGGGTTCCCTCAGTGCGACGTCTTTCCTCCAGCCCGATTGTTCTTTGCAATCTTAGGCCGGCCCTTCTAGAACGAGGCCTGAGCTAACCAGTCCCTGGCCCACTCCAACGATCCTATCGGGCTCAAAAACCTTTGGCAATTTTTGGGTACAAACAGTGCCACTCCAAAACGGCACAGTGCGAGTCGACCTTTTTTTTTTTTGGAGCAAAGCTTTCAAATGGTGTTGTTTCGTCCTAAACAGCTTTGGGAGTGCCGTTTAAACACTATACCATTGCAAGTGCCCTCGTCCTATACATCAAGCTCAAGCTAAATTTTACTTAAGTTTATTGTACCCATTGTGGATACTCTAACAACAAAAATGTAAATACATTGTATGAATTATGACAGATGTGATATGTATAAAACTAACTTGACCAAATCTTCAAAGGAAACCCAAGTCCACCATTATACATATTGGCCTTTTACTCTAACCATTCAAGAATAAAGATCATGGCCAATTCGTGGACTGACAATCCTAATGGGCTTGTAGCCCAAACTTTATATACAGATGTGTTGGCCATAATACAGTTGGACCAATGATCACAATAATTTTATAGGCCCACATGCCAAAATCTTGATTATCAATATCTCAACATATATACATATAATATTATACTGGAGGTCAGTGCTGACTAGGACAAAAGAACTTATGACTAGGGCAAGGATTTGATGACAAAAATTCATTGGATTGGTTAAGAAATGATGACTAGGATGATGATTTTGGGGTAGAATTTGGTTAATTAAATCCCTTTATTTTTCTCTCCACTGAATTTCTTCCCAAATTAAAATCCTCCAAAATTCTCTCCTCTCTTTCCCCATAATACATTTTTTGTCACTCTCTATCTCTTATAAATACGTAGAGTAATGCTAGGTACACCTAACCAGGACACCTAAACTATCCACCTGCCGATGTGTTGTGGCAATTTTGAAATTAATTCAAACTTTGTTTGGTAACTGATGAATAATTTGGGGAGTCCACATCAGCAAGTGGGTAGTTTAGGTGTCCCGTTTAGGTGTACCTAGCATTACTCAAATGCTTATTCTCTATTCTTTTGCTGGTCTCCTTGTTTCTCTCTATATATCTCTGTATATCTCTCCACCTCTGTAAACCACTGTCGAAAGGCACCGTCGTCGCCATCTCCAAAAAGTACCATCTACACTGCCGCTGGAAACAGAAATTCTCTCTATCCTGTATCTCTCTCTTCTCTCTCACATGGTAGGACACTCTCTATCCAACAACTCTCTCATCTCTCTCATGTTAGGCACATACACAACATACATACAACAGAACACATAGGAACCTAGACATACACACGTACACATTGTGACTAATCTCCTCATTTAAAAGTTTTATAGTTGGCTGGATATTGGGTAGCCATGGTGAGTTTTTTTCATGACTTTGATATTATTGGGTGTTTCGAATGTTGGAGAAA
The DNA here is from genome assembly GCA_033977485.1 of Hydrangea macrophylla. NCBI lineage: Eukaryota > Viridiplantae > Streptophyta > Magnoliopsida > Cornales > Hydrangeaceae > Hydrangea > Hydrangea macrophylla. The sequence continues at coordinate 42,906,444 of CM066990.1, forward strand.
CTTCTCAAACATACCTAAATCATTCTTTCAACTGTGGTCAAAGAATAAAAAATTGTTTTGCATGATCTACACTTCAACCGTGCTCAAAGAATAAGAAATCTTAATGCATACTTGCCATGTTGGTTGATCAGCAATCTTAGACATCACAATTTATCTAATGCTACTGTTGTTTAACTTACTTATTCAAATTATTAATTTGGCATTAAATCCCTAATTAGGCGAACTATTAGGTTGTAGGATATAGAGAAAAAATTCTTGGTCTGAAGTCCTCCATTTCAAGGATTCTGTTATAAGCGATCCTTTTCGTTTTAAATTGGGACAATAATACCCTTCTCATCTCTCTCTCTCTCTCTCTCTCTCTCTCTCACCAGAGCATCGTCGCCACTACCACCATCGCCGACGACGCCGTCGTCGAAGAGCATAGTCGCCACCACCCTTTGCTTCCTCACCAGTGCACAATTCTTTCACTATTTAGTCACAACAATGTCGTCCGATTCGAGCTCGTCATCAACATCCTCCGACGATCCCACCGACCAAAAGCCTAACCATAGCCCTAATCCTACTATCTCACTCGATCAATTTCTAGACGCAATCAAAGATCAATTAGCCTCTAATTGCATTAGCCCAACCCAACGATTCCAATTGAGAACCAATCAAGGAGGTCAAAAATGGATCATTGGATGATGAAATCACCACGAGATGGTAGAAATTAAGATTGAAGAAGAGATTCGTAGTGGTCAATTGGATCATTCTTTTGAGATATGTTATATACATTGATAGTGAGAGAAGAAGATATATATATATATACATATAGAGAGGAAGAGAATTGGTAATAATAATGGGTTAGGGTTTGAGCCAAATAGGGATGAATGACCACCACCATCCGTTGCCGTCAACGGCACTCTCAGAATCACCACCACCACCACCACCACCACCAAAATCATCATCAATAACAACAACAGTAGCATATCAAAAGCACAAGGTGAGCTTCTTCTCAACTTTTTTATTTTTTGTTATTAGTGAAATTTCACAACTTTTTTTAGTGAACTTTCACAACTTTTTTTGTATTGAAACTCTGTTAAGATCTGTGATTTAAAATCACAATTCTCTCTTTCTTCTCTTCCAAATCCAACTTATTCATCCTCTCTAATTCGATCACGCAACTACTACACTCCCATACATAATTAATATTCCAACAAATTTTCACAAACTTTTTTAGTGAAATTTCACATCTTTTTTTTTTTGTGAAATTTCACAACTTTTTTTTGGGTGAAATTTCACAAATTTTTTTTTCCAGAATTTCATACAAACAATGGTATTATTTGGTAGATCTCGTCAAGTAGATGTAAGAAATATAAATTACGTTTTCGAAAATAAAAGATCTCCTAAGAAAAAGTTTCCCCCAAAGAAGATTTCCAATACTTTCCAAAGGTTGCATTTTTCTCGAACCAAAAGAGTGCCTAATGCTATGCTTCCTAAATTCAAATCCCAAATCCTTATCCCAAATGATGTGGCAGTGGGGGCACTAGGGGTGGCAATTTTTGACCCGACATGACCCTACACGAAAATAAACGGGTTTGGGTGACTCGTATAAGGGCACGAGTCGACTCGTTTGACACGATTAATAAACGGGTTGAAGTGGGTCAACTCGTTTAACCTGTTTGACATGATTAAGTATTTAAGTGCAACTGGAGATTTTTTATTTTTTTAGTTCTAAAAATAATTTTTAATAATCTGGAAGTTAAAATACATATGATATAAATAAGAATTATAAAAAATATTTATTTAAAAAATATATATGAACTAAAATTGTTTTTTTTTTTTTTTGCTCACAACAAAAAGAGAGTAGTTAACAACTTACTAAACAAGTAAATTTATATAGAATAATTAATAACTAATGTAGTAAAAAAATTTAATTAATAACTAATAAGGGAGGGAGGAAGCTGGAGCCTGGAAGCATTCATGCCTCAAGCATTGCATAAAAAAAATAAAAAATTAAAACTAAAAGAGGAGGAAGCCCTCCAAGACTGCTGGACCGGGAGGGAGACAAATTAGTCAATTAGACAAATACAACTGTTAATCTTGGTTCTTGATGGATGGCAAGTGAAAATTTTCTTTATACAGTTGGATGTGCTTGGGTGTTAAGTTTATAATAGTTGGATATTGTTATATTTGTAGTATTTTGGTATTTAAGATGTACGTGTTAATAATTGATACATTTGATGGAAGACTTGTTTGTGTTCTTAGTAGGACTGTAAGCTTTTTTCAAATAACCGAACCGAGCTAACTGGTTGGTTTTCTTAAAATTACTTACAACAAAAAAACCGATCCGACCGTCCAAATTGACAAAATCGACCAAAAGGCAAGAAAAATGACCGAACCGACCAATTCGATTGGTTTTCAAAATATGAAAAAAAAATCAAAAAAAAAAAAAAATTCGAACCGAACAGAACCGAACCGAACAGAACCGAACTGATGACACCCTACACAGTTTAGACGAGTTAAACGGGTGACCCATGTATGACTCGGCACGATTATGACCCGACACGACAATGACCCGACATGATAATGACCTGACTTGATTATGACCCGACACGATCCGATTGCCACCCTTAGGGGGCACTAGATTTTTATTGGAGGATGTTGAAGTGACCCTACAGTTTCCAATCAAAATGCAGTGGTCCCACTACCACATCATTTGGGATGGATAGTTGGGATTTGGATTTGGTAAGCATAGCATTACTCTTTCCAAAAAAAAAGTTTTAATGGAAAAAAAAAACTTACTATGGAAAAATGTTACTAAAAAAACATTTGCAGACAAAAAAGTTTACCCAAAGAAAAATAAAACCAATTTTCCAACGATTGTGTTTGTATCCGACGATTGTGTATGAAAGTGTGTGTGTGTGTGTGTGTGTGTGTGTGCAACAAAGTGTGTTACAATGTGTGTATGTTATATTTAATTAATACGGTGTGTATTTTCAATTTAATTATATTGTCAATTGCATTATTGGAAAATATATAAAGTGAAATGTGTGTGTGTGTGTGTGTGTGTGTGTGTGTTCATTTTTAATTGTATTTTCAATTTCATTATTGGCAAAGCAAATCAAACTGGAAAAATAATACGTGTGCTTAATTGTATGTATGTTTTTAATCAACTTCGCTGTCAAAGAAAATGATAATGAGAAATTGTTATAAATTTAAAATAAAATCGGATTTATGTTTAATATTTAATTTAACTAACTGTGCGTACTTTTAATTTAATTATATTTAGTTTCTTCATATTTGTTTAATCCCAATCGTGATTCTAAATAATGTAATTTTTTTTTTAAAGCTATTCATTTGTATGTGATCAATTGTTTCATAAATTGTGATTTGTTTGAAAAAAAATTGAAAGCCATTTGTGCAGTTACTTTTTTGGTATTGTGTTAATTGTTAGTCATTTATAATTAGGAAGATTACAATCCTAATCATATTATTGGTATTTCCGATTTTGTTTTCTTAATTGTGTGTTTAATTTAGTCTAAGGTCATTTCCTAAATTGTGTGATTAAAATATTCAAGTTTGTTTCTTAAATTTGATTGTAAATTATGGCCATTTAAGTAATTACTCTTTTGGTATCCTGCTAAGATATTTTCCGGTTCTCTATTCTATTTCCTAAATTATGTGTTTAATTTAATTGAATTTGTTTAAATCTCAATCATGATTATAAATTATGACAAATTGAAAACCATTTTATGTAATTACTATTTTGGTATCTTTTTATTTGAAAATCATTTATGATTGGAAAGAATATAATCCCATTATGGTAAGTTAATGATAATTTGTAATTGAGCGATATAATTAAGTCAATGTCTTAATCCTGCAAATAAAGACTACGAATTTGTCACGCCCCAAAAACCGAGCGCGAGGAAAGAAAGAAAGAAAGATACCAAAAAGTGCTGGAAAAAAAAATCATTTTGATAAATGCTGAATTTTTATAAAGTTCGTAATTAATTATGCTTTTGGAATTTTTATATTCCGTCCGTGTGGGTCCATGTAAAACGTGATTTCGCACAACTTTTGCCTACTGACATTTTTCCCGATTCCGCACCGTTTGGGCAGAAAACTAAAATTTCAGTAGCAGTTTTTTTTTTTTTTACAGCAGCAGATTTTTGGCAGCAGCAGTGTGTTTTGACAGCAATTCCACATCGACACCAAATTTGATAATTCCTCGAATTTGACCTCCAAAACGTACATAAACAAGTCCGAATAGATGTATAACATGTATGGTAACTAACCGGAACTAAATCCGAGCACAATTTAATAAAACGAGAGGTCGGGAGAGATTTATCCCTTTTTATTTTTGAAAGAGATAAAAGGAGAGAGATGCGGAGAAAGAAGTGCAAGGAGGTTTTAAATATTCATACACATGTAATAAATGATACGGGAACATTCTAAAACATTAAAATAACGTAGTTATAAGGAATGAAAACTCGAGAGAGTGAAAGAGATTTAAAAAAAAAGAGAAAGAGATTGGGGGAGAGAGATAGAGGGAGAGATGGAGAAAGAAAGAATACATTCTTTTGAAACCTTTGAACTCTTTGAAAACAAAATTTAAACTTGATCCGACAAGGATCGAAACACAAAATGAACTAAATAATGAAACCTCAAGACATTACACCGAATTAATGAATCCGACAAGGATTCACAATCAAGAAAAGAAGCCGGCAAGGCTTTACAATTTGAAATGAAATTAAAGGTAATAAGTTTAATGGAGTCCAATGATCTCGGGACTTAGTTACATATGATCAACAAAGTCAACAAGTTTAACAAGTAAGCAAAGCAAGGACTAAACACTTGTCCATTAAATCTATGAACCTCAAGAACAAAAGAATAAGATGTTAGGTCCACGAAGTTTTGTAATTTCGTAATACAACAAGTCCAAGGTATTAACTTATTACAAATTTCTACGGAGTCTAAAATATGGGTGAGAGCTATACATGTAGAAATCAAGTATTTGTTTTCAAATGTGAACAAAAGAGACGATATCCGTGTGTCGGGTCACACATGCCCCATGCCTTTATTGAAATCACCTGAAAAAGGGTGAGACTAAATTCTCTAAGCACGACGGCTTAGTAGATCATATTGTAACAAGTCTATATGCTACCCATGATTAAAATGCAATGAGGTGCAATGCTCGCCACCACGGCGTCAATGAAATGAGATTGAGCCACAAGGCTATGCATGAAATGTGCACTCCTCTCATCACCGGACTATGAGCCACCCACACAAGGAGTGTAGCATACCAACCCATAGTTGGAGTTTGAATGTTTGTTAAGGTCTTTCTCCTTGTCTCACATCACAACCCATATATGGATTTTGTCACTTTCAAATCAAACACCCGCACATGGGGTTTTTCTCTTTTGCAAAACAAATCTTTTTGAATGTCATGCAAATGTTATGCTTGCCGATTTGGCCTCAATGCTCAATGAATGCGATGACAATATGATCGATAACATATTCATGGCATTTCTCAACAATTTACATAGACAACATAATGGAACAAAGTTCCAAGTGCCGCAACCAATATGTTATAACAATTATTGACTAACGTCCTAACATGCTTCCACACAAAAAGGAGCATCCTAATCACATCTAATCAACACACAATCACAAATTTGGCAATTAACACATTCAAATCACAAAGGGGCTAAAAGCCCTAATTTTTCAAATTTGGGGAAAAGACCTAAACATGTGTCTAAGTTTGCACATAAAGGTTACCCATTACATTTTAATCATAAATATCATATGGAAATGAAACAACAAGAATCTACCTCAAAGCTTAGCTTCCATGAAATTCAAAGGCAACTCAAGAGAGCTAGGCAATCCCAAAATAACTTCAATGAGGTTGCTAGGATATTAAGGAAGCTCCAAGAATACCACTCTAAGCAAGAATAACCCAAGGTTAGGATAGATATCACAAAACTAGCAAAAACCCTAGGTGTTAGAGATTGGAAAACTTACCCACACTAAGAATCCGTCAATGAATATGGTTAGGATTGTTAGGATATCTTCTAAATACTCCCAAGAAGCTATACAAAGAAGGAGATGATCATTACTAACCAAAATTTCGAAATCTATATAAACCCTAGAAATTGGGGGTTTGCTAGAATGCTTACCAAATGACGATTACAAGCTCTAGAAAGGTTAGAGATGATGGAGAATGATGATCTTGACCTCCCCTAGTAATCTTGTAGAAGGAAGCCCAAGGAAGAAGAAGAACTTTGGATTTTCTTGGCTCTTGACTTGAAGGAGAAGAAGAAGAGAAGAAGAGAAAGAAGGAGAAGAGAAAAACAAAATAACGTGAATGCTCCCAAATGGGAGCATTCAGTCAACTATAGGCAAAATGGGTGGGGTCCACTTTGTTTTACCAGCTCATTTTAATTAAACTGGTGTATCTATGAATAGTATAACCTAACAGTGTAAACTCCAAAATTAAATAAACACACCCACATGAACATAAATTAATTTTAAAGCATATGAAAGGGAAAATAAATAATGTAGTCATGCTCTTGAATTTTTTAATACAGCTAAATAAATTAAGAGCCCACATAAATATCTGAAAAGGCAAAATTACCCAATTACCGTTAAATAAAATTTTTTGATTATGACAGAATTACATAAATGATCGTGCATTTTAGAGCCTTTTTTATACAAAATAATGTTAGCATGGTAATAGGTGACACAAGCTCTCAAACTTTGCATTATGTACAATTTGGACTCCATGCAAAGTTAGTTACTGGTTGAATGCATATGTTTAAAATTGCCGACAGTGCCTTTAGGAACAGGTTATGTAATGCCCCAAATCCCAGAAATGGGGGTTAGGGTGATTAAATAATTCAATAGTCACTTAAAACATTTTAAACAAAAAGATTTGACGTTTATAGATCTAGTCGACTGTATCGGGCCATCAATCGACTGATCCCTAAGATGCAGAAAACCCTTTTTGAAATAGTTTGATCCAATCACTGACCATGGGGTTCGATCGACTGGTGGTGGGACTTGTCCAGTCGACTGTATTGGATCCTGCAAAAAGACTAATTTTTAAACAACTTCTAATCGACTGGTTTCTTTCCATTCGACTATTTTGCTTTTACAGAGAGCCCAAAACTCTTAGGTGAGAAGGATCCAGTCAAGTGTAAACCTGCCGATTGCTAGTTATTTAAAAATTAGACTTTCTGCAGGATCCAATATAGTTGACTGGACAAGTCCCAGTCGACTGAAAATGGGCACCACCAGTCGACCGGACCCCATGGTCAATCGACTGGATCAAACTGTTTCAAAAAGGGTTGTCTGCATCTTAGGAATCAGTCGACTGATGCACCGATATAGTCAACTGGATCTAAATACATCAAATCTTTTCATTTAAAATGTTTTAAATGACTATTGAATTATTTAATCACCCTAGCCCCCATTTTTAGGATTTGGGGCGTTACAATCATCGCGGTAGTTTTTGTACTAAAGGGTTGGCGATATTATCTGTATGGGGAGCATTTTGAAGTTTTCTTCGATGATAAAAGTCTTAAGTATATTTTTACTCAGCATAACCTAAATCTCCATCAACGTCGTTGGATGGAGTATCTTGAAGATTATAATTTTGATTTGCAATATCTTCCGAGAAAGGCTAACGTTGTAGTCGTTGCCCTTAGTCATAAGACTCGGACTTCCTTGGCTAGATTAGTCATTCGTGAATGGGAGATGATGAGTAATCTTGGCGACTTTTACCTAGATTTGAAAGATTCTAAAAATCACACCTCCTTGTGTGCTGTGATTATCCAACCTACTCTTGTGCATCAAGTCATTGGTATGCAGAAGTTCAACAATGAGGCCTTATCTTTTAGTACCTGTATGTCTAGGGGTGAGATTTTAGAAAGGTGGAATTTTGATTCTGATCGAGGGTTGAAGTTTCATAACCGTTTATTTGTTCCTTCGTCGATTCGTGACCTTGTTCTGAAGGAATTTCATCACTCTCCTTTAGCAGTTCATCCGGGTGGAACTAGGATGTACCATGACCTTCATCGTCAGTTTTAGTGGAAGGGTTTGAAGCGTGATGTTGCTAGTTTTTTTTCTCATTGTTTGACTTGTCAAAAAGTTAAAGCCGAACACCGTCGACGTCCGGGTTTGCTACAACCTTTACCTATTCAAGAGTGCAAATGGGAATATGTGACTATGGATTTTGTCACTGTACTCCCTAGATCACCTCGTGGTCATGATGTCATTTGGGTAGTTGTTAATCGATTGACAAAATCTGCTCATTTCTTACCTATGCGCTTAACCGACTCAGTTGAAATTCTTAGTCGATTATATATTCGAGAGATTGTCCATCTCCATGGTATTCCAGTCTTAGTTGTTCCTGATCATGATCCGCGTTTCACTTCCTTATTTTGGGGAGGTCTCCAATGGGCTTTGGGTATACAATTAATATTGAGTACGACTTTTCATCCACAAATGGATGGCCAATCGGAGCGTACTATTTAGATTTTGAAAGATATGTTGCGGACTTGTGTTATGGATTTCAAGGGTAGTTGGGAAGATCATTTAGCACTAATTGAATTCGCTTACAATAATAGTTACGAAGTGAGTATTCAGATGGCACCTTTCGAGGCCTTGTATGGACAACCTTGTCATTCACCGGTATGTTGGACAGAAGTTGGGGAAGTATCCTTGTTAGGAATTGACTTAGTTCGTGAGACCACCGAGAAGATTATGATCATTTGGAAACGTCTACCCACCGCTCAAAGCTAATAGAAAAGCTACGAGGATAAGCATAGGAGACTGTTAGCATTCAAGGTTGGAGACCATGTCTTTATTCATGTCTCTCCTCGATGTGGAGTTCTACATTTTGGACAAGACAAGAAATTGTCTCCCCATTTCATTGGACCTTTTGAAGTACTTAGAGAGGTTGCCTATCGATTAGCTTTGCCTCCTCAATTATCTAACGGGCATAATGTCTTTCATGTTTTGATACTTCATAATTACGAATCGGATAAGTTCCATGTCTTGGATTGGAAACAGTTACCTCTACAAGACGACGCATCCTATGAAAAATAACTCATTAAAATTTTGGAAGCTAATGAACATATTCTTTGAGGGAGGACCCTATCCTTAGTATGGGTCTTGTGGAAACACCATGGGAGACGAGACTACCTGGGAGAATGAGAAAGAGATTTGTGAGGAATATCCTCACTTGTTTCATGATGGAGGTACTTTCGAATTTCGTGGGTGAAATTCTTTTAAGGGGGGTAGACTATAACATCCTACATTTTTATTTATACTTAAATGGTAATTGGCCGTAATTACACATTTAAATTCCTGGTATGAAATTTAAGACTAATTTTAAACTTTTTTGAAAAATTAGTCACAAGGGTATTTTGGTCATTCGTACATGTGATGTTAGACTTGACCAGAAATTCTAAAATGAGATTTTTGAACTGAAAGGAGCTTGTGCTCAAATGATTCACTATCTGTGTATTAAATTTTGTCTTAACTAGTATGGTTAGTGAAATATAGCAGCTTATGTGAGTGGTACCATGTGCTTTAGGAGTTGTACCTTATCACTTACTGTAAATAGAACATATTAGGTTAAATTTTCAAAAGTTGTCAACTTTCTCTCTCTATATCTCTCCTCTCTCTCTAGATCTTGGGGGCTAGGATTTTGAGCACGAAACCCTTGGTATCATCTAGATCCATCGATCTCCGAGAAAATCCCTGAGTAGTAAAGTTACTCCTTGTGACGAGGAGCATGCGTGGACACCAAAATCACTTTCATCTGAAAACTTATCTCAGTTAGGAAAAATCCTAAAGCTCAAAGATAGTTCATATAACTCTCTAATATGATGTATTACATATTAACTAATCTTAATCTAGAAGACTACGTAGTTTGGTACACGTTTGACGTGCATGAGACCCAAACTTAGTTTTCTTGAAACTATGCCTAAATGATCTAGTTGCTTATGTGTTTTCCTATAGATGCTTATGTGCTTATATGCTTAAATGAAAGTTGAAAACATGTATACTTGCTTTCAAAGAAGTTTTGATAGTATGTTTGTGTAGAAATTCATAACTTCTTGCCGATAATTAGATTTTATGAAGTGATGTTAGTATGTGTGTTTATCTAGCATGGTATTGTTCATTGGTATTTCACAATCATGAAATAAGCATGATTATGAAATTGAGCATGGACACGTGCATAAACATAAAAATGCATGAAAAGAATTTTGAGTGAAAGATCTCCATGTGTGGGACTTTCAGATTTTTAAAAAGAACATGAAAAACCTCCGCGAGAGGATTTTGATTTGAAGTTAGATAATCCCAGTTGTGGGTGTGAAACGTGAGGATTGGATCCATTAGGAATGCCATCTCTTGGTCTTGCAAGCATAGGAATCGTAAGCTAAAAACCCGTATGAGGTGGTTAAAGGCCCCTATAGCGTGGTGGCCCATAAATCGGGTTTTGTGTCGAGAATGAGTGTTTGGAAAATACACGAAGGGCCTACGGGTAACATCTTTTGCTTCGACATTGAATCATTACATTCATTCATAGGGTTCATTGTGACATTGAATTATATGACTATACGGGTCATTGTGCTCATGAATTATGTTTAAACCATTTTTCAAGTGAAATGAACAAGTTTAAGGCCCTTGAATGACTGGTGTGCACTACACCTTGTAAAGACCCTGTGTGTGGGGAGTTTTGTTCCAATGTAATACATAGCTTACCTAGTGTAATTTGGTCAATTTGAAGCCTTCATGTTTAGGTTTGAATTATGGGAATTACATGTGTTGATGTTCCAAGTTATGTATTCATTTTACATTTTTGTTATCGGACGCTTGTTAGTTTACTTTCCCCAAAACTAGGATGCTTGATAGAAATGGGGTACAAATTATCCCCCCATCTTTAAGCTGGTATGTTTGAGTCCTTGAAACTTGTTGGGATTTACAACATATTCTTGTTGGCATGTAATCGTGAGTCACTATACTTTTACATGTTATATGTTTTCCTGTTGTTTACCGAGCTTTTAAGTGTCGTATTAGTTATGCTTGGGGCTTGAGAGGGTGTCCCATAGCCCTCACTCTTTATTTTTCTATGGTTGTGAATCACCCGTTTAGAAATGAAGTGCTCTTGTATATTTGGTTGCAACAAAATATCTTGAGTGATGTAAAACAGTTGACTGGACGGGGGTACAGTCAACTGGATCCTTAGCACCTGAGAGTTTTGGACTCTCTGCAAAAGCAAAGCAGTTGACCGGAAAGAAACCAAGCGCCTGGAAGTTGTTTAAAAATCAGACTTTGTGCAGGATCCAATACAGTCGACTGAGCAAGTCCCAGTCGACAGGAAAGGGGCACCACCAGTCGACCAGACCCCATGATCAGTCGATTAGATCAAACTATTTCAAAAAGGGTTATCTGCATCTTAGGAATCAGTCGAATGATGCCCTGATATAGTCGACTGGATCTAAAAACATCAAATCTTATCGTTTAAAATGTTTTAATTGACTATTGAATTGTTTAATCACCCTAACCCCATTTCCGGGATTTGGGGCGTTACTGGTTAGGCCCAAAATTGTTGCTATAGAAATATTAGTTGCCAAATTTTATGTTTCTGTCCATTTTTCTTTTTATTAAGATCAATTTGAGAATTTTCTAAATATACCAAAAATGTAATGTTGTACTTTCCAAATCTAAATATGTTATGATTCCCAAATCTGAATCTAAACTTGATTCTCAAACGCTTTACAACCGATGAGGTAAAATTTTTAAGGGATATTTGGTCATGGACTCCTTAAAATTAAGTGTTACGGTAAAAAATCCACACGATTCGGCCATATTTTATAAACCCCCCTCGCTAGTTTTTGAATTTGGTAAATAGTCCCTCGCTCGAACAGAAAAATTGCTAAGGCTATATATATTATATATAATAAAAGATGACAGTGTGTCCCATTTTTATGTGTGAGACAAAGAGTGGCTTGGATTAATTATGGAGGATTAATTCAATGGCTGAGATTTCTTTTGTTGTTACTATTCTCTCCAAAAACACCCCAAAATATTCCACCCAAACTCCCACAAATCTCTATATAAATATTGGGAGATTTACTCGAAAATCCTTCATGCTATACTTATTCACACTTTAGTTCAGTCAACAAAACATTTTATAGTCAACTCCATTATCTTTTAGTTGGACAAATTTAATCCTCGCACTTCGTTAAATATCTTATAAGCCCTTGCACGATGTTAGACTGTAAACGTTCATGTAGAGAGAGAGAGAGAGAGAGAAGCATGGAGGAGTCCACTGACCACCATCGCTCCACCACAGATCATTGCCTTTGCAACACGGACAACCACCAACCACCATCGTCTCCACCAACCTCCGCCATCCATTTCCGATCTGGACTGGTTCATGAATCTTGCATCGGAACTCGCTGGAATCACCAAGGATGATAAGATCTTTCAAGTCTTTATTTTGCTGTCAAACTCGCCAGAATCACACTATCTCTGGCGTGTTTTTTGTGTTTTCAAGTTCTTTGAATTTTATTTAGTTTCAAAATTTGCTAGGAAGAGAATCTAAAGAGAGAACACGAAACTTCAAATTGTTTTGATGTGCCTAAATTGATTGAGCTTGAATGCTTGGTTTCAAAACCTTAAATGCTTGGTTTTGAAGGCTTCATTATTTTTGTTGGGATGTTATGTTTATGTTTTGTAGGCTTGTGGGTGATGTTTTGTATTTTGGGGCTGACTTGTATTGCAAGAGGATTATCCTTGTCATATGGTTGAATGCCCATATGGTGTTTGCTTTTATTTCTCAATGACATGAGTTGGTTGATGGTTTTAAAATTGTCTTATAAATTGGTTGCTGGGGCTATTTTTTATTTTTGATTATGAGTAAATGGAAGTTTTTTTTCAATTTTTTGGATATTATGAAGAGACCATTAATTGTCAACTCTTCTTGTAATATGACCATGAGGCCCATCATTGCTTTAATTATAGATTGAAGATACACATAGATATGTATATATATATAGTGACAATTTGCAGTTTCCATGTGATTCATATTCCTTCATTATCAAAGCCAAAAACAAACAACTATTTATGTTGTATTTTAAGCTATAGTTCTTAGCTTAGAGATAAGGAAAACAAGAACAATGTCAGGTATGTAACCGTTGGGTTAATTTCTCATTGGTTTATTTATGTGTGATAATTTTAATTTAAGTGCTATCTCATTCTTCAATGTGAATATGTATCTGTGGACTTCTAGGATTAGTATCATTAGGGTTTTAAGTTCTATTATAAGATTTTGTTGTTTGAGACCGAGAAATGGCTCATTGGTAAGGGCTTTCATCCCACTATTGAGACCGAGAAGCACACTGTATACCTCCCCCTTTTGTAGTGCATAATAAAATTTCACATAACTTTTTTCAGTATGAAATTTCATTCCAAAAAGAAAGACTGTAAGAGAGATAGAGAGTGGTATTCTCAATATTTCTCCAAGACTAATTAGGTGAAAATTTCACACAACTTTTTTTCTGTGTGAAATTGAATTCCTAAAGAGAGAGAGAGAGAGAGAGAGAGAGAGAGGGAGGGAGAGGGAGAGAGAGTGGTAATATCAATGTATCTTCATAATTAATTAGGTAAAAATTTCACACAACTTTTTGTTTTATACACAATTTTTTTAATGTGAAATTTCACACAACTAGTTATTTTAATTTTTTGAAAAGAAAAAGTCGTGTGAAATTCACTCAAGCATATGAAATTTCATGTTAAAAAAATGATGTGAAATTTCACACAACTAGTTATGTAAAATTTGTGAAAAGAAAAAGTCATGTGAATTTCACTTTCACTCAAGCACATGAAATTTCACGTTAAAAAAGTGATGCAAAATTTCATAATGAAAGGTATGTGAAATTTTACATAATTATTTGGGAGGAAGAAAAAGTCATGTGAAATTCACTCCAACGTATGAAATTTCACGCAACTAGCTATGTGAAATTTGTTAAAATAAAAAGTTATGTCAAAATGACTGTGTGAAATTCACATTAAAAAGCTATGTGAAATTAGGAAAGAGCTTGGTCTTTTATGAATGAAACCTACCACAATTCTATGGTTTTTGTTTCCCGAAAAAAGGGACGACAATTCTGTGTTGATACATACATAACACAAAAAAAACAGAAAAAGTTATGTGAAATTTCACTTTGTAAAAAGTTTTGTGAAATTTCACACAACTTTTTCAGTGTGAAATTTCTCACGAGCAAAGCTGAAAAATTCCTCTCAAACAAAGCATGAATTAACCCACTTTTGTTTGCCATAATGGTTATGTGAAATTTTACACAACTGTTTTCAGTGTGAAATAGCTTAAATATTCACAAAACATTTTTAACATATCTAGTTAGATAAAATTTTAAATTTCGCTTAACTATTATGTGAATTCCACGTAACCATAAAAATTTCAAAACTCATTATGTGAAATTTCACATAACCAGATTGTGAGATAGAATTTCACAAAACTAGTTGTGTGAAATTTCACATAATCATACTGTCAAATAGAATTTCTCAAAACTAGTTATATAAAAATTTCACTTAACTTTATTGACAAACATTGCAATATATTTCACATAAACACAAGTTACACAATGATTTTATTTGTTTTTGGTCAAAACATAACCACAATGATAAAGAAGCATCAAATTTCCCAATGATAGTGAGTGGAAGATTCATACCTGAAATAGAAAGGGGAAAAAAACATGGAACCATTCATCAGGGACTTCATGCATGATCACATCCCATTTGATTCAATGTAAATCATGTATACAACTAAACATAAACACAATCATGTGTACAGCTAAATTTGATTCAACAAATTTCTTTAATGTTAAGCTAAACATACAAAGTGAAGCACATCACAAAGGACATAAACACCCACCCTGAACAAACACTACCTAAAGATGGGCAAAATAGCAACTCCACCTCATTTAGGCATTTATTCAAACACTTAGCCTACCCAAGATCCTGACACCAATTTACATCAAATGTTGCAAGTGAGATGAGGAAGAAGACCAACACATTCCATTTCTACTTCAATTTGCTCTCTCTATACTTCATTCTCTTCTTGCTCTTCACTTCTGTTTCTGGTTCTCATGACCACACTCACGCCTTTAGCAATGGAGGCCTCACAGATGTTGTAGCTGTTGTAGACACCCCATTTTGTCGGCTATCATATTTAGGAGACCCATAGCTTGGTGGTTCACAATGATCGTAAAAGACTCAAAAGGACTCCTGGAAGTCAGCTCTATCTCTCAGAATGCTCAGATTGACCAAAATGCCCCTGAAAGCCCGAAAGCTCCCAGATTTGGACCAAAAGTTCTGGAAACATGCTACGTTGTAAGAAAAGCGATAAAATGAGTTTTTAAGAGAAATTCGGGTGAAATCGTCAGCTCCCAGAGACCCCCGAAAGTCCCGGAAGCTCCCGGAAAGTCCCCGTTGACCAGTTTGACCAAGGTTTGACCAAGGTTTGACCAGGTTTGACCAAGTTTGACCGAAATCGTCCGAATTCACCAGAATCATTCTAAATCATGAGAAAAGTATTAAAACAAGTTCCAAAAGAAAATCGAGCGAAAACATCAGCTCCCGGGAACTCCCGGAGGTTTCCAGAACTTCCCGGGAATCCCAGGTTTGACCAGTTTGACCGGAATTTGACTTTAGAACTGGGGCACCGTGACAATTTTCAAATATTTTTCATGGATACTAGAGGTCAACAGCTTTCCGACGGTATATCGCACATAATTTTCGGATTTAAAACGAGTTTATTATGAATTTCCAAAGGCGAAAAAGGCGATCAAATCGGCTTTTATCGCGAATACCGTAAAACTTTTCAAAGTGACCTATCCCCGAACTATTTTTTATGTAGAGTAGACTCCATTACCTTTCCAACGGTATATCACAACCTCAATTTGGAGTTCGTATGCATTTTCTGTGAATTTCGGACGAAATAGGGCCTTTTCGCGAATACCAGAACCTCTGGGGGCCTAAACGTAATTTTCTGGGCTTCAGAGGAGCACTGCCGCCGCGGCACTGGCCCACTGCCGCCGCGGCACTCAACCCTCGCAGAGTCCATTTTTGTAATTTTTTTGGGGGTCCAAATTGATTAATTGAAAGCCAAAACAACATAGTTTTATGTTCACAGTTGTTTGGGACCAATGAGAGTACTTCTAAAACCCCAAAACCACCCCAAATTGGCCTATTTAAACCCTCCATTGCTCTTCATTTTGGGGGGGGCCAAGTGCAAAGCTTGAAAAGTTGTAGAGAAGAAGAGAGATAGAGATAGGTTTAGAAGAGAGAAAGGGAGCTTCTCCCATTGATTTTCCATAAGAAAGTGAGTTTTATTCTTGTTTTCTTCCATCATCCTTCTATATACTTCACATTCAAAGTCCACTCCAACCCTCATTCTTGAGCATTCATGAGATAGGAAGCTACTTCCATGTCCAAATGTCAAAATCTATGAGTGAAACACCAAGCTACAAGTCCAAAATCACATTGATTATCATATATTGATTGCTATTTACTTGCTTTGATTATATATATGTTCATCTCTCCTTATCTCATTTCTTTTTATTTTCTTTATTTACTTACTAGTTCATCATCATCTAAGTGATGACATGAAGTTTGGGGTGAGTGAATCCTTATGGATAGTAGCTCTTGACCTCAAAAACATGTTTGATAGATGATGATCATAACCTCAATACTTCCAAGGTATTCTTGAAATGTATTGAAGTTATGTTCAAAAATAAAAATAAAAATAAATCCCTCCAACAATCTTGGAGGTTCCTAATGATGAGTTTGATGTAGGTATTCTAAGTGGCTATGATCCTTATTGAGTGTTGAAAATATGTTTTCAAAACATCTATTTCAAAACCCCTCTCAATCCCTCTCATTTGGTTTCAAGAAACAAAACTTTGTTTTCTCCAAAATCTTCAAAACAATGAGTCAAAACAGTGAGTGAGTTGAGTTCAAAGATTTTTCTAGAACTCAATACTCAACATATGGATACAAGGCCACTTGGAAAGTCTTCCTAACTCATTGGAGAACACCCATGATTTTTGGTTTGACTTGGAAGTACTTGGAAATGGTCCATTTGGGTCCCAACATTCCTTCCAAACATTCTGTTTTTGCTGTCACAGCAGCTAGGTCAACTTACGACCTCTTTGCCAGAAAACTTTTCCAAAAGGGGTGGTCCTAACTTATTTTTCCCTTAAAATGAAATGTCTTAGGAAACTTTCTGTATAAAATGGGCCTCTATATCATTCTTTTTCATTTTCTAAGATTTTCTAACGTTCAGTCGACAGTACGAACTCTGTTTCTGAGTGAACCCTATTGTTTATATAATTCCTCTCAATCTGTGATAGCTATTCAAGATTGGCCTTTTGGGTTGTGTTCTAGACACAATAAGGAACATCTCCATAAAAAATCATGCATTGAAAACATTCCTAACCCCTCTTTTCAAATTCCAAAAGATCATGCTACTGTTCTGTCCACTATTCACAGCAAGTACATTTCAACTTTCATTCTTTGATTTGATGCTCATATGCATTCCAAATTAGTTCATATCTTAGGAAGTAGTTCATACTACATTTGTACATATCCCATATTGATTTCATCCATCCATTCATACACATTTTAGACTTCTAAGTCATTCTAGGAATCCATAAACACAAAGCACACTACAACCTTGGCACATTCTAGATACATACATTGCATTCATGCAAGATTTGGGGTTTTTGTAACTCTTAATCTAAGGAGATTATAAGGAATGAACTCGATCACCCGTTCATGCTTCCCCTTGATCTAATCATCCTTTCTCATCCGTCCCGGGGATTGAGAGGTCTTCTTTTATCAAAGATTAACACGCATCATACTAGCTTGCTAAGCATATTTTGATTTCTTTGCTTATTTGTTTCAATAACGATTCACGTCCCCTTTAGATTAAGGAAACTTAATTACTTGAAGCGTGATTAGACGATTTTTTTCCTAGGTTTATTTGTGTGATCTTTCACTTTACATTGCATGATATTTGATTTAGATCTTATGAATGATATTTTATCTTTAGATCTTCCATTTTCAAGTTTCTTATGTAATGTAATATACTATCATAGTATTAATTGCCGAACCATACATAGTATAAGATGATTATTTGGATGCTAATTGAGGCCCGTCGAAAGATGGGGCGAGTTGAGGGTGTTTTATTCGCGACAAAGGCTCCTTCCTCTCTCGTACCAAAACCCCGAACCAAGTTCTTTGGTTATGAAGGGCCGGTGCCCTTTATCCATTTGGGTGAGTCAAAATTAGGTTTATTGGTTCCTTAAAGACCAAGTGGCGACTCTGTATCTGCTTTCAACAGACCTTTTCTCTCTCCTTGATTCAAAATCAAACGAATTTCAAAACATCAAAAAGAGGTGGAAGCCCAGTATCCACAATCTGGCGACTCTGCTGGGGATCTTTATTTTAAAACAAAATAATACAGAGGTTTGACTCATAAGAAGCATCCTTAAAATCATCTTTTTACTGTGTTTGGTTCACCACATTGCACTCTTGCATTTTCCCCTTCGACTGTGTCTGAAACGCGGCGCTGACATTGTTCAGGTCTTGTTGTGCCAGGGCACAAGTCACCGTTGATACTATACCTTCCAAGGTATATCAAAAAGAGTAAAAACCTCCGTACTGTCCCCCTGACGGTATATTGGAACTCTCGTCAACGGACCCTCTTTGACTAAACCCAGCCTTTGCATATAGATTCCTGTAGAACCTTTCATAGGACTGTTCATTTATCTTTTCAGATAGGACAATGTGATATAACTGCTGTATGCCCTGATGGGATTACCTGAGCAGTGTAGACGCTTATGTGGCATAGAACATAACCTCTTTCTTATGATTCCCAAGGCAATCACTCACATGTGATTACATTGACTTGACCTGCCTAGGCACCATGACAAGGATGTCTGCTCCATGCTCACAAAGATATACACCGCAAACCTTGTTTATCGGTCCTAAGACATAGGAGTATGAAAACCTGCTAGACAGTATGATCACTATCACCACATATTAACCAGTTTCTCCCAGAAACTCTGTCCAGATATCCCAGATATAACCATATTAACCAGTTTCTCCCAGAAACTCTGTCCAGATATCCCAGATATAACCATATTAACCAGTCTTTCCCCGAAACTCTGTCCAGATGTCCCAGATATAACCATATTAACCAGTCTTTCCCCGAAACTCTGTCCAGATATCCCAAATATAACCATATTAACCATGTTTCTCCCAGAAACTCTGTCTAGATATCCTAGTAACCTGTTTCTCCCACAAACTCTGTCCCGATATCCCAGATATAACCGCATTAACCATTTTCCCCCAGAAACTCTATCCAAACCAACCAGAAATGCCCAGATATATCAGTTTCTCCTTGAAACTCTGTCCAAACCAACCAGAAATGCCCAGTCTCTCCTAGAAGCCTTCATAAAACCCTAGAAACCCCTGTTATCCCTTGGTGATCATACTGGAAGGTAAAGTTGGCACACTCTATATGGTTAGGACCTTATTTGTTTAACTCCTATCTGTTAGAAATAGGAGCATCATATAGATTATGGCCTACATCCGCATATTTGCCTCATTTGCATACACCGTTCCTATCGATCTGCACGCACTGTTTCAGTCAGGCTGTACACGAGTCAGTCCACGTTTGTTAACATCACTATAGTTGTCATCTCAATCATCACTGTTACAAGTCTAACACAGTCTTTTCACACCTATATGTCAGTACAAGTTTTGAGCACCCAGGATTTGCATTTGTGAGTCAGAGGATTAGGGAGTCACCTTGTCAGAATCACTCAGCCGAAAGTCAGCTTTATGGATCCAGAAGGTTTGGAAGCAAGAATGACAGAAATGATCAACCAACAGTCTGAACGGTTGGCCCAAGTTTTATCCTTCATGGAGGAATTGAAGTAGCAGCGGCCGCAGCCTCCACCTGGGTTTGAACCACCCCTACATGAGAACGACGGAGAAGAAGTATGGTTTCAAGGGGTCCCGCCGCCTGCATATGAGAAAAAGCTCCAAGAGAAAATGGATAAGGTCGACAAGCTCGAGAACATACTAAGGAAGAGTAAAGGGATCGATGACTACATGCTAGATCTGGAAGGCCTTTTTGAGCCTGTTAGGCTGAAACTGCCGGAAAACTTCAAGATGCCTGAAATTGATCGTTTTGATGGAACTGGGAATCCGAAGAGCCATGTAAAGTTCTGCATGAGTGTTTTCCAATCAATGGGCTGCAGCCATGAGCACATCGCAATGTTGTTCCCTCAAACCCTCGCCAAGGCTGCTCTATCTTGGTTTCTGACCTTGGAGGTTTCTAAGACGCGGACTTGGGAAGATATAGTCCAGGTCTTCATTGATCATTACTCCTACAACCAAGAGCTTGATGTCACCATTCGGGATCTGGAGACTACCCTGCAGAACTTCAATGAGTCCTTCGCTGCATTCTTGAGCAGATGGAGGAACAAAGTGGCCCAAATGACCCACCGACCAGTCGAAAAGGAACAAGTCCGGATGTTGATCAAGAATCTACAGCCGCTGTACCATGAGAAACTATTCTACCAGTCCATCTCAACATTTCAAGAACTGTTTGAGATTGGGACTAGAATTGAGGATGCAATCAGGGAAGGGAAAATCAAGAATGAAGGATCACAAAGCCAGTCCAAGAGGCCAGACTACTCCCGAAACTCTTCGGATGTCAACGCCCTTAGTAACCAACCCATGGCCTATTCTCCCCAATCATACCAGCTCACAAACCAAACCAGCTCGCCTAGCCGCCCTTATCAAAATAGGGTACCCCGTGAATTTTCCAAGTTAGATATCTCTCCCTCTGTAGCCTTAGGCCGCCTGCTAAGAAAGGGACACCTCCAACTCCTTCAGCCTCGTGCCGATCCCCCACCACCTAACTGTGACGTGTCCAAACGATGTGCCTACCACCAAGGCCCAGGCCATGACACCGACCGGTGCATACGTCTCCGCCATGATATCCAAGACCTCATTGACCGAAGAGTCATTGAACCACCAACCATTCAACCCCATGTCACCTAAGCCCCTGGCCGGTCCTTTCAAATGATCTCCTTCGCTAAGGATTGTTGAAGCTACGCAGAGAGTTGATAGTGTTTGGAACTTCTGCTTAAAAAAAAAAACAATGATAATAAATGGGTCACAAAGACACTCCATTTGAGACCAAGTCGAGTCTGCTCTATGTTTTGAGTCTATTTCAAGTTTGATCTTGTGGTTGAGTCTGTCTATCACCGAGTTGTTGTGAGTCTGTATCGAGTAATGTAATCGTTCTCTTCTAATGGAATGAAGTCTCATTTTGCCTAATCTGATGTGTATATTCATAAGTGCATGAATCGTTGAACTAAAAATGTCACTTTTCAAATTACCATGGACAATACTCTGCTAATAAATTTTTGCATCAAACAAAAAAAAAAAAAAAAAGAGAGAATCCCAAACAGGCCAAAGTCGATTTCGCGCTGACCCCAAAGAAGAGAAGAGCTGAGAATTGAATAGTCTTACTTTAAGAATTTAAAGATGCTTTTGCTCAAATCTTGAAAAGACACTTGAGACTGATTTGGGGCTTGCCCAACACCTTTTTCTACCATTTTAAAGCCTTGAGAGCCATACAAACCTGTCCAATGCAGACTTAGTCATTGTTGGTAGCCAAACATTTCAATGAGTTTCCTCCCCCTTCAAAAAAAAAAAAAAAAGAGCTCGCTAGGTTGAAAACCCGAAAAGGGCACCTAGGAAAAAGTGAGAGCTAAAAAGGTGTTGATTTCCAAAATCTGACCCTAGCCAGTCAAAAGGTTGAAGAAAATTTTGATGAAATAAATGAGAAAATTATATGCTTTAAGGTACATCATAAGAACATGCCTAAATCACATTTCAAAAGGCACGAAATGACCACAAATAAATTCCAAGAGCTGACATGCACATTCTGGAATTCTGAGATTGCGATTGAAAGATCTCACAAGAATCGACTACATTAAAAAGCAAAATTGACTGGCTAGGTGAAAGTGAAAAGGATCAATCCTCAAAACAAAACAAAAAGAAAAAGAAAAATAAAAGAAAGGGAGATTGAAACTGAATCCTTTTATTCAAAGCTACCACAAGTGGCTCAAGTTTGAACTTCTTTGACGATTGGTTTGAGAAACCCTCATACCCAATTTCTTTCAAGCCCTGACTTGAACTACGCTCGACCTGATTCCCACTCGGGGATACGTAGGCAACCACATCGGTTCGGTCGACACCATCATAATCAACCCCCCCTTCTTTCAAGACTTTGGCTTGAACTACGCTCGACCTGATTCCCGCTCGGGGATACGTAGGCAACCACAACGGTTCGGTCACCCCACCTACCTAAAAATTAACCCGCTTCTTTTCAACCATGGCCCGAACTACGTTGGACCTGATCCCCACTTGGGGGTACGTAGGCAGACTTTCAAAAAGAAAAAAAAAAGATGGCTCGCTAGGTCGAAAATCCAAAAGGACGCCTAGGCAAAAGTTAGAGCTAAATCCAAAGTGAGCAATAACAAAAGAGAGAAAAGAGCTCGTTAGGTCACCTCACTGGTGCCTAGGCAAAAGTTATGAGCATTTGAGAGATTAAAGTCACGGTCCTTGCCTCAAGCCAGAAAATCACCTTCAACACTAGGGGCAAACTTCGGCTACCCGCCTCGTTTGCCTGACTTTTACTATCTACCCTTCACACAAGGGGCAAACTTCGGTCACCTACCTCGTTTGCCCAAAACCTCCAATGAACCTTCCTCCAAACTAGGGGCAAACTTCGGTCATTTACCTCGTTTGCCTACCGATCCCACTTCATGCCCTTCAAACTAGGGGCAAACTTTGTTTGCCACCCGATCCCTATACACCAATGGTAAGCCTTCAAGTCACAAACATTGTCTTGAACAGATGGAAATGGAGCATCTTTTATTCTATAAGCTAAGGCACTAATTCAAAGCACATCTTGGGAGAAGCAAGGAAATTGATTAGATCAGTAGGGAGGAATTTTCCAAAAACCAGATTTATTAGCAAAGTGCTGACATATCAAGATGAGGAGTGAACATAAAAGATGAGCGGTACATCATTCATGGTAAAGGCACTTTGGATCGTGGCAATTTGAGAATTTCATGCCCAAGTCAATCCTTCTTTATTTGAGTCAGTAGTAATCTGATCACAAGTGTGTCAGAGACCAAGGTTTCATACAAACTAACCCAACTTTCCTTGTCGTTCCTGTTAAGTCCATTTGTCCTGATGGTCTCAAATGTGTGGGTTAAAGGTGATTCCCAATTATAAAAAAAACTTTGGATATAAGCAGAAGTGCCAAACAAAATTACTACACCAGTCAAGGTCGCAACATGAGAATGTCCCAGGTACGAGTGGCATAAACTCGTAAGTGGTTGCAAACTACAAACCGACAGTTGTTTCTCAAGGCGGCCGATCGGAGGAAATATCGCCAACACCGAGAAACTATTGCTGATAAGGTGTGTCGATGAGACGTGTTGTTGAGGTGTTTTAGGGCCCAAAGTCTAGATGTGTTTTAGTGCCCAAAGTCCAAGTGTGTTGTTGAGGAAGAGCATCAGATGTGTCGAGGAACATCAGAAGAGAATATTGTTGAAGAGAACATCGGGTGTGTTGAGGAACATCAGATTTGTTGAGAAGCGTCGTTGAAGAGTTGAGGAATATCGGATGAGTTGAGGAACATCAAATTTGTTGAGAAGCGTCGTTGAAGAGTTGAGGAATATCGGATGAGTTGAGGAACATCAGATTTGTTGAGAAGCGTCGTTGAAGAGTTGAGGAATATCGGATGAGTTGAGGAACATCAGATTTGTTGAGAAGCGTCGTTGAAGAGTTGAGGAATATCGGATGAGTTGAGGAACATCAGATTTGTTGAGAAGCGTCGTTGAAGAGTTGAGGAATATCGGATGAGTTGAGGAACATCAGATTTGTTGAGAAGCGTCGTTGAAGAGTTGAGGAATATCGGATGAGTTGAGGAACATCAGATTTGTTGAGAAGCGTCGTTGAAGAGTTGAGGAATATCGGATGAGTTGAGGAACATCAGATTTGTTGAGAAGCGTCGTTGAAGAGTTGAGGAATATCGGATGAGTTGAGGAACATCAGATTTGTTGAGAAGCGTCGTTGAAGAGTTGAGGAATATCGGATGAGTTGAGGAACATCAGATTTGTTGAGAAGCGTCGTTGAAGAGTTGAGGAATATCGGATGAGTTGAGGAACATCAGATTTGTTGAGAAGCGTCGTTGAAGAGTTGAGGAATATCGGATGGGTTGAGGAACATCAGATTTGTTGAGAAGCATCATGGAAAAGTCGAGAAGCATCGTTAAGATTTGAAGAACACCGTTGACAATCAAGAAGCCTTGAAAAAGCACCGTCAAAGATTCGAGGAACAACATATGCGCCATTAAGAATTGAGGATTGAGAAGCACCGTTGAGACTTTGGGAGTCACCGAGTCCATAGTATCACGACTAAGAGGAGCACGAGTCAAGAATCACTTCACCCAACATGACACATAGCCCATCGGTTGCGGCACACACAAATCACAAAGCCCACTGGAGTGGCAAACACACCATAAGCATTCTTTTGAGCACCACAGTATCACTTTGAGCACCACGCTCTTCCTTGAGTAAGACCTCCAGGTCGAGCTCCCTCATAAGTCTATTAGTCATAGTGAAGCATAGATCACCAAGCCCACTGAGAGTGGCAAATACACTGAACACATGTACTAGGACCACAAGCGTTTTAGAACACAATACAGGCACGACACAAGTCCACTCGGAGTGGTACACCCCACAGCACCAATTCATGCTAGGATCAGAACACTAGACATGATAGGACTTAGGACAAAATTCATATCACATCCATGCATAGCATATCACTCTTATAGCATAACATCCGCCTGATTGTTGTGTATGTGCATGTGTGATTTATTCCTTTGTGCCCTGAACTACGTCCTGGTCTGATTCCCCTTGGGATACGTAGGCAGCTCACGCAGAGCACGACCAGCACTAGCCTCAGCATCATTGCATCTTTTGCAACGCTTTTTATCCTAAATCTATAGCCTCCAAAAGACCTGTCTCTTCAAAACTTTGGCACTCGCTTGCGACATGCGTTGCCTCGTAAGTTCCTGCCAAAGAGGGGCAAACTGTAGACACCCCATTTTGTCGTGTCACGCCCCGACGTAGCATAATTCAGGAAAGCATTTAATTTCCTTTATGGACTCGTAGGTCGTGACAAGTGAGTATGACCAATTGTCCCTGCAACAAATAACTTAACAAACAATTCTAGAGCAAAGGATACTAACAAAAACATAAGCTCTGAAAAAAAAACTTACTAAACTATTACAACAGTCATAGTCTTAGGCACAAAACGCCTTATTCAAAAGTCCAAACTAGTTTATTACAAAACCCAAATTAAAAGACTTAGGAAATATAAAGCAGCCTCCTGGAAAGTCTCCTGACTCTAAGTAGCATAGTCAAAATACCCTGGCTTCTCCTGACCCTGAAAATCTGGACATACAGTCCAGGACGCATCAACGCCGTCAGCTTATGAAAGCTGGTGAGCAAAATAAACAAGTGCTCGCAATGTATATATAAGCATATAAACAACGGTGCAATTTAACTTTTAAAAGCAATAACTTCAAGGTTCCAATTCCAACATAAGCTACGGGGAATAAAGAAAGCAATAGATATGCGACCATGCATGAACAATGTAATATCTCATCTTTCTGACTCTTTTCTCTCAACAAAACTCAACACAACCAAACCATCGCTTCAGATACCAGGAATAATATCCGATCGATATCTAAGCCACACTCAATACCATCATTTCGGATACCAGGAATACTATCCGATCAATATCCGAAACAAGCGCCTTAGATACCAGGAATAATATCCGATCGATATCTAAGCCGTACACAACACTACCACCATCGCTTCGGATATCAGGAATACTATCCGATCAATATCCGAAACGCGCGCCTTAGATACCAGGAATATTATCCGATCGATATCTAAGTCGCACAGCTGGAACACCACTCTTTACTCTTTTCACACTTTCTCACACACATGCATGTTGACACAACCTTAACCCTAACATGTATGTCAATGTTTCATAAATAACCCCATTAATAAATCATAAAGCCGGAATAATCGTATGAGCATAAATTTTGGCCTTAAACATTCTTACAAGTCCAAAGTCTAACAGTGAGCCTTTAAAACAGTGTATTTGTTAAACAGTCCTTTGAAATCTCCCAAAACATTTTTTTTTCCAAACAGTCCCTTACCAAAACAAAACTTACAAACTGCCAAAACTGCCACCTCGCGCGAGCGGATCGCGCGAGCGAACCTCGCGCGAGCGGGTCGCGCGCGCGAGTTCTTGCAAAAAGTTGTCTTCTTCGTTTTCTCCCCTGTTTCTGGTTTTGTACGGGGTTTTATAAGTCTTAATACATCGTTCTACTCGTCCCATCACAACCAATTAAGATTCTGTTTTAATAAATTTCCCAACCAGGGCTTTAACAGTTCGTAAATACTACCCAAACAGCCCCTAAAACACGAAACAAGCAAGAATTAGAAACTGCCAGAATCATTCCCGGCGCTTTTGAATAAATGCCGTTAATTCCCGGCGCTTCAGAACAAACGCCGTTAATTTCCCGGCGCTTCAGAACAAACGCCGTTAATTTCCCGGCGCTTCAGGACAAACGCCGTTAATTTCCCGGCGCTTCAGGACAAACGCCGTTAATTCCCGGCGCTTCAGGACAAATGCCGTTAATTTCCGGCGCTTCAGGAAAAACGCCGTTAATTTCCCGGCGCTTTAGGACAAACGCCGTTAATTTCCCGGCGCTTTTGAATAAACGCCGTTAATTCCTACTTCGTCTTCTTCACTGGTTATCCCCTGTTTTCAGTTTAAGGGTCCAAATTGACCCATTTCTGAATTCTGCTTCAACCAAGACATGTAATATATGGATTTCTTCGTTTTTCCGCAAGGATTACGAATACGTGATCGGTTTTAACTAATTTCAATCGTAGCTCTCGGATTTCACGTAAAACCGAGAGGTGACAAAACTTTAAATCAACGGTACGTCGCGATACGGATGAATTAAGCCGTAGTATTCGAACCACAGCTTATTGGGACTAAGATCTTTCATTCCCAATTTACAGAATCGATTTTGGTTACGATTTCTAAAACTTCAATTTCCAAGCTTTAATGGTGTTTTCATATATATACATATATACACACTTATATATCCTGAAAAACACATATATAGACATTGAGAGTGAGTTTAAATTACTCACAGAGGCTAATTATACAGAAATTTAAAGGCCGAGAACTTCCGCCGTAATAATCCGTCGTTGAGAATTTCCTCCTCCGTTCTTGATTTTGGTAACTCAATGTGCGTATATATATGTGTGTCTAAGTATGTGACTGATTATATATATAAACTGTATGTGTGTGTTGTGTGATCTTGAGAGAGCAAGAGAGTGATTGAGAGAATTTGAGAGAGTTTGGGAGTGAGAGATGAGAGACTGTGAGTGAGTGATTGAGAGAGAGAGCTGCCGAGAGAGATGAATCAAATGGGGAATAAGTGGGTGTATAAATGATATGTAAAGTGCTTAGCACTATGCATATAAAACACACATGACACTCCACACACACTCACAAAGCACTACACACACATTCCACTAAACACAGCACACACTGCACTAATGTGTACACAAGATACCCTTGTGTGTGTTGAGCTCACGCAATGATACACACACACAGGTAAAATTATACTGCCCATTCCCAAAACTGGTATTTTACGGTTGAAATAAAAAAATACAGAAAATTATATTAATGTAGGAATTTAATTCCCGGTTATACAAAAATATAGACATCGATTTTGAAACCATAGAAAATGTTTTAAAAATTACGGTTTGACCCCAGATAATTATTACAAAGAGAAATTAAATTAAAATACTCATGGAAATAAAATGCAATATTTATTTATTAATGATAATAAAATACAGGGCGTTACATGTCGGCTATCATATTTAGGAGACCCATAGCTTGGTGGTTAACAATGATCGTAAAAGACTCAAAAGGACTCCTGGAAGTCAGCTCTATCTCTCAGAATGCTCAGATTGACCAAAATGCCCCTAAAAGCCCGAAAGCTCCCAGATTTGGACCAAAAGTTCTGGAAACATGCTACGTTGTAAGAAAAGCGATAAAATGAGTTTCTAAGAGAAATTCGGGTGAAATCGTCAGCTCCCAGAGACCCCCGGAAGTCCCGGAAGCTCCCGGAAAGTCCCCGTTGACCGGTTTGACCAAGGTTTGACCAAGTTTGACCAAGTTTGACCGAAATCGTCCGAATTCACTAGAATCATTCTAAATCATGAGAAAAGTATTAAAACAAGTTCCAAAAGAAAATCGAGCGAAAACATCAGCTCCCGAGAACTCCCGGAGGTTTCCAAAACTTCCCGGGAATCCCAGGTTTGACCAGTTTGACCGGAATTTGACTTTAGAACCGGGGCACCGTGACAATTTTCAAATATTTTTCATGGATACTAGAGGTCAACAGCTTTCCGACGGTATATCGCACATAATTTTCGGATTTAAAACGAGTTTATTATGAATTTCCAAAGGCGAAAAAGGCGATCAAATCGGCTTTTATCGCGAATACCGTAAAACTTTTCAAAGTGACCTATCCCCAAACTATTTTTTATGTAGAGTAGACTCCATTACCTTTCCAACGGTATATCACAACCTCAATTTGGAGTTCGTATGCATTTTCTGTGAATTTCGGACGAAATAGGGCCTTTTCGCGAATACCGGAACCTCTGGGGGCCTAAACGTAATTTTCTGGGCTTCAGAGGAGCACTGCCGCCGCGGCACTGGCCCACTGCCGCCGCGGCACTCAACCTCGCAGAGTCCATTTTTGTAATTTTTTTGGGGGTCCAAATTGATTAATTGAAAGCCAAAACGACATAGTTTTATGTTCACAGTTGTTTGGGACCAATGAGAGTACTTCTAAAACCCCAAAACCACCCCAAATTGGCCTATTTAAACCCTCCATTGCTCTTCATTTTGGGGGGGCCAAGTGCAAAGCTTGAAAAGTTGTAGAGAAGAAGAGAGATAGAGATAGGTTTAGAAGAGAGAAAGGGAGCTTCTCCCATTGATTTTCCATAAGAAAGTGAGTTTTATTCTTGTTTTCTTCCATCATCCTTCTATATACTTCACATTCAAAGTCCACTCCAACCCTCATTCTTGAGCATTCATGAGATAGGAAGCTACTTCCATGTCCAAATGTCAAAATCTATGAGTGAAACACCAAGCTACAAGTCCAAAATCACATTGATTATCATATATTGATTGCTATTTACTTGCTTTGATTATATATATGTTCATCTCTCCTTATCTCATTTCTTTTTATTTTCTTTATTTACTTACTAGTTCATCATCATCTAAGTGATGACATGAAGTTTGGGGTGAGTGAATCCTTATGGATAGTAGCTCTTGACCTCAAAAACATGTTTGATAGATGATGATCATAACCTCAATACTTCCAAGGTATTCTTGAAATGTATTGAAGTTATGTTCAAAAATAAAAATAAAAATAAATCCCTCCAACAATCTTGGAGGTTCCTAATGATGAGTTTGATGTAGGTATTCTAAGTGGCTATGATCCTTATTGAGTGTTGAAAATATGTTTTCAAAACATCTATTTCAAAACCCCTCTCAATCCCTCTCATTTGGTTTCAAGAAACAAAACTTTGTTTTCTCCAAAATCTTCAAAACAATGAGTCAAAACAGTGAGTGAGTTGAGTTCAAAGATTTTTCTAGAACTCAATACTCAACATATGGATACAAGGCCACTTGGAAAGTCTTCCTAACTCATTGGAGAACACCCATGATTTTTGGTTTGACTTGGAAGTACTTGGAAATGGTCCATTTGGGTCCCAACATTCCTTCCAAACATTCTGTTTTTGCTGTCACAGCAGCTAGGTCAACTTACGACCTCTTTGCCAGAAAACTTTTCCAAAAGGGGTGGTCCTAACTTATTTTTCCCTTAAAATGAAATGTCTTAGGAAACTCTCTGTATAAAATGGGCCTCTATATCATTCTCTTTCATTTTCTAAGATTTTCTAACGTTCAGTCGACAGTACGAACTCTGTTTCTGAGTGAACCCTATTGTTTATATAATTCCTCTCAATCTGTGATAGCTATTCAAGATTGGCCTTTTGGGTTGTGTTCTAGACACAATAAGGAACATCTCCATAAAAAATCATGCATTGAAAACATTCCTAACCCCTCTTTTCAAATTCCAAAAGATCATGCTACTGTTCTGTCCACTATTCACAGCAAGTACATTTCAACTTTCATTCTTTGATTTGATGCTCATATGCATTCCAAATTAGTTCATATCTTAGGAAATAGTTCATACTACATTTGTACATATCCCATATTGATTTCATCAATCCATTCATACACATTTTAGACTTCTAAGTCATTCTAGGAATCCATAAACACAAAGCACACTACAACCTTGGCACATTCTAGATACATACATTGCATTCATGCAAGATTTGGGGTTTTTGTAACTCTTAATCTAAGGAGATTATAAGGAATGAACTCGATCACCCGTTCATGCTTCCCCTTGATCTAATCATCCTTTCTCATCCGTCCCGGGGATTGAGAGGTCTTCTTTTATCAAAGATTAACACGCATCATACTAGCTTGCTAAGCATATTTTGATTTCTTTGCTTATTTGTTTCAATAACGATTCACGTCCCCTTTAGATTAAGGAAACTTAATTACTTGAAGCGTGATTAGACGATTTTTTTCCTAGGTTTATTTGTGTGATCTTTCACTTTACATTGCATGATATTTGATTTAGATCTTATGAATGATATTTTATCTTTAGATCTTCCATTTTCAAGTTTCTTATGTAATGTAATATACTATCATAGTATTAATTGCCGAACCATACATAGTATAAGATGATTATTTGGATGCTAATTGAGGCCCGTCGAAAGATGGGGCGAGTTGAGGGTGTTTTAGTCGCGACAAAGGCTCCTTCCTCTCTCGTACCAAAAACCCGAACCAAGTTCTTTGGTTATGAAGGGCCGGTGCCCTTTATCCATTTGGGTGAGTCAAAATTAGGTTTCTTGGTTCCTTAAAGACCAAGTGGCGGCTCTGTATCTGTTTTCAACAGACCTTTTCTCTCTCCTTGATTCAAAATCAAACGAATTTCAAAACATCAAAAAGAGGTGGAAGCCCGGTATCCACAGCTGTCTTCATCAAGCAATAACGACTTTTGCATTACAGAGACGATTCTCCCCGATCCGCTCAATCTCACCGCGAATTGGGCGATGATGCTTGTCGATATCGTCAATGGAGATGATGGTGGTCAGTGGTCGTCGATGGAGGCGATGGTGGTTGGTTTTGGACGTCGGTGGAGGCGACGGTGGTCGTCGGTGGTAGCATGGTGGTGATCACTGATCTCCTCTCTCTCTCTCTCTCAGAACGTATCACAGTAATGACTATGTGATGGGTAAATTGGTCAAAAATATTTCCTAGTTGTTTGGTTAAAGGATTAGAAGTGAATGCGTTTCATTAGTGAGGAGTTTTAGCCAAAATAAATGTCGGGGTGATCTTAAAACTCAAAAGATCCCAAACCAGGTAGTTTAGACTAATATTCTAATAAATATATTAACTGAAAATTTTGGAAATACACAAAAAATATATACATCCAAAAGACCACATCCAAAATTTTAGAAATCATTCAAATTTTGGCTTTTTTTTTCGATCATTTAGGAATTTTTGCAGTCTTGAAATCATATACCATTACGAGTCATCTTTTCTTAAAGCATAATTAATGACTTGAATAATAGACATACATTTTTATATAAAAAATTATAGGGATACGCACCAAATGACACACTAAACGATGCACCAGTTTTAAATACATGTACCCTGTGCTGTGTAAGTGATGCACAGAAAAGTGTAAAAATTTCAAACAGCACATGGTACATGCATTTAAAGCACAATGTGGCGTTTAGTGTATATCTCTATCTATCATTGTTGTTTATATATATACATGGCCGGCCCAATGGGGGGGCCAGTGGGGCAACCGCCCCGGGCCACCAAAGTTCATCAAATTTTGAGGGCCCCATAAAATTTTCATAATTGTATTTTTATCTTGAGATTTTTTTAGCATTTTACATTAGGTCTCCCTTAATTATGTTTAAGCCTCTTCTCAACTTATGTTTAGGCCCCAAAGGGGCCCAATGCCCAATTTAGTGTCATCAACTACATATATATTGATATACATGCATATAAAACTCAAAAGCAAAGGCCCTTAGAATTTTGAAAATTACACTTTTAGTTTAAGAATTTTTTGAGTTTTAGAAATAGGCCTCCCAAGAATTTTGAAAGACACCATACAATATTTAAGATTCACAAATAGACTCTCATATTATAAGTAGACCCCAATAAAATTGTCAATTATGTATAAGTAAACCCTAAAAAAATAGACAATTATGTATAAATAGATCCCATAAAAATTGCCTCGGGGGCGCTGCCCCTGAACCCCCGAATAAGGGCCTCTCTTTTAGTAGTTCGTCCCGGGCCTCCAAATACTCGGGACCGGCCCTATATATATATATATATATATATATGCATGCGTTAGTGTGACAGGCTTATGAAGTTAATAAACAGATGATTTCATTTTTATTCATTTAAAACTACTTTAGTAATCGTATTTTAATGTAATGGACATAAATTGTTTAACAATCTATAGAGTAAGTGAGCTCATTGTAGCGTCATTTTTATATGTGGGATAAGAATGGTTATGATTTATTGTAAGCATTGAATCTAATGGCCCTAACGAATTTGGTTGAAAACTTTTCCATTTTTGTCTGTGAGTGATAAACATGGATAATAAGAATGTAAATTGTGGGACATATTTATTGGCTATGATATCTTTGGATTTCAAAAAATATATATCAGGGCCGGCCCTGAGATGACCAAAATTGGCCGAGGCCTCAAGCGAATTTTTAAAGGGCAGAAAAAATGAGGCCTCTATACTAAGTTTCATTGAAATTATAAAAAAAAATAGGCCTAAAAATGATAAGTT
Source organism: Hydrangea macrophylla (assembly GCA_033977485.1). Lineage (NCBI taxonomy): Eukaryota > Viridiplantae > Streptophyta > Magnoliopsida > Cornales > Hydrangeaceae > Hydrangea > Hydrangea macrophylla. The sequence continues at coordinate 42,939,685 of CM066990.1, forward strand.
TCATAGAAATTAGAAAGAAAATAGGCCTAAAAATGATAAGTTTCATAGAAATTTCATAAAAATTAGAAGAAAATAAGCCTAAAAATGATAAATTTCATAAAAATTAAAAAGAAATTATGAAAAAAATAGGCCTAAAAATAAGGCCTAAAGTCGAGGCCCCATGCGATTGCTTTGAAAATTTGGCCCAGGGCCGGCCCTGATATATATTATATATATATGTATATATCCAAAAAAGTAGGGTGATGCTATTGTCACTTCGTCATTGAACTAAGGCACTTCATGGTACCATTCTTAAAGTATGTGGTACCATGCATGTCATGCATTGCATACATGATACCACATGCTTAAAGAGTGGTATCATCGAGTGCCTTAGTTCAATGATGGAATGGAAATAACAATTCCCTTTAAATTAGTATCTACTGAAATCTAAACAAGATAAGGGTGCGTTTGATAAAACTGAAAATTAAGTGTTGAAAATTAAGTGCTGAATTTTAAGTACTGAAAATTTTAAGTGATTGAATTTGTAATACTGAAAACAGTGCTTCAACTATTGAAATAGAATGCATTCAGTGATTATTTTCAGTAGAAAATTTTCACTTAAAGTTTTCAGTGTTTTTTTGACTGCTTTTTCAATTAAGTGGTATGTTATCAAACGCATTGAAAAAGAATAAGTGATGAATCTTTTTATTTTCATCACTTAATTGGGTTATCAAACATACCCTAAGTCTTTTTTTTTTCCCCAATGTTAGCGTGTCTCATTCAATGCACCAACTATTTCCTAGATTTCCCTCCTATTCTAAACTATTCTCCTTGAAATTTAGCAAAATTTTTTTAAACTTGTTTATCGGAAATCTTTATTTCCAAAAAAATTTCGGAATTAAATTTTTTTTTCTTTTTCTAAATGGCTTATTTTTGTCTTGCTCCAAATAGCCCCTAACACTAACTATAGAAAGGAAAAAAAAAACTTTTGGCCCAACCCTAACCCAAACAACCCCTAATCCTAACTCTATGCCAAACAGACCTTTTACAAAAATTTGCGTAAAATTTAGGAGTCGCTCGGTTATGTTGTGATTTTCTATTTTTATTTCAATTTATTAGAAAAATGAAAACTGAAAACACGTTTGGAAACGTTTTAAGTTTTTCTCACAAAAAAGTTTACAAAATTTGGGACGAAAATGAAAACAATAAAAAGTCATTTTCTAATTTTATAGAAACGAAAAAACGCGACCCGAGCTGGTTTAAGTATCGACTCTGACTCTCTCTCTCTACATTTTCTCTCTCCAAGTCTCCAACACGAATCTCTCGGTGCAAATCCTAGTCCTCGTAATTCTGTAGTCATCTTCTTCTTGGAATCGTCTACATCTTCTATTTGAGTAATATTTGGGACACAACCTTCATACAACTTTCATACAACCTCCCCAAAAGATGTGTCTATCTCTCTCCTGTGATGTCACTGGACCCCACAGTGACACAGGAAAGAGATAGACACATCTTTTGGGGAGGTTGTATGAAGGTTGTGTCCCAAGTATTACCCCTTCTATTTCTTTATTTTATTTTATTTTTTGGAATTGTCTAGTCAGTGAATTCAAACTTGATTGGGGAGATTGGGATAAAAGAAGAGGAGTGAGAAAAAGTCATTATTTTTTCTTTCTTTCTTTCTTACCCCACCCTTAGTTGCTTGGGGATCCTTGGCCGCTCGCAGTTGGGGGCAGCGCCTGCGTGGCACTGGTGGATCATACGATGATTTTTTTTGCATCTTTAAAAATTGCAAAAAAAAAATAAAAAATAAAAAATCATCATGTGATCCTGCCAGCACCATGTAGTCGCTGCAAGGGTGCTGTCCAGCAGCGTGCGGCCAATGTTTCTGTGTGTTTATTTTCATAAATTTGATGTGATCAAAGTTGTCTGAAATATTAGCTTTTGATTCTTTCAATTAAATGTTGATATGTAAAATCCATAAGAATTATATGGAAAAGTTGATTTGTGTTTAGTGGGTTGTCCTCCTGACTTGTGGAGTTGCAAATCTATATTTTGTATATATTTTACTGACATGTAGAATTATATATATACGTAGACATATTAGTTGACTTGTTGATGCAGAAGGAGAAGGAGAAGAAGAGAAGAGATGGAAAACGGAGAGAAGTTTAGAGGGAAAATAATATCAATGTTTAATTTATACAGTCTCTCCATTAGAAAACACCTAATGCCTTTAAATAGGCCAAAATAAATTATGCAAATCACAATTATTTCCTAAAATCATGTCGTAAATAAAGAAGGAAATAAATCCCTAATGCAAATATATATATATATATATCTAATATCTATGTAATTGATTCCCATCATTGCTCCCCGGCTGAGAAGAACTCTCCTCCGGAGAGTGAAAACTCTCGTACTGCTCTAAAAGATCAGAGTCAATGTGGCGAATCTTGTCCTCAAGTATCCATGTGTCATCAGTGTCGGGGCGCTGGTACCATCTAATAAGGAATTGGTGGTACCCTCTATGATTAGACGCAACATACTCATCATCAAGAATAGTCTCGATTTGGTCTAGACTGAGTGGAGGAGTCAAGGGAATTACTGATACTGGAAGAGAAATGGAGGAACTGGTAGCACGACCTACATGAACATCTGTGGACAATGTAGGAGGCTCAAATGTGCCTGGATAAGGAAACAAATCCTCTACATTGAAAACTTGACTAATATTCATATCAGCAGGTATGTCAATTAAATATGCATTGGGGCCCAACTTACGGAGGACAGGAAATGGTCCAATGGCTCGAGTGTGAAATTTTTTGTAAGAATTTTTACGGTAGTGTTCAGGACGCACACGAACCATAACGTAGTCTCCTTCATTAAAATCAACTTTCCTACAATGAAAATTAGCAGCCAGCTTATAATATTCATTACTTGATGCAATTCTTCATCTAATATCAGCATGCTAGTCATGTATATGCTGAGCAAAAGAATCGACAGAGGCAAAAGAACAGGATTCAGGAGAAACTAGGACAAGGTCACTAGGTTGGCGAGGGGAGAAACCAAAAACACACTCAAAAGGACTCTTTCGAGTAGGCCGATTAACCGAACTATTATAGGAAAACACAGCGCTGGATAAGATCAAATCCCAATTACCCTGTCGTTCACCCACTAAACATTGAAGTAAATCACCCAAACTACGGATAGCAATCTCAGTCTATCCATCCGTTTGGGGATGAAAAGCTGAGGAGAATTTCAATTGGATGCCAAAGAGCTTAATTCCAAAATGTCCTCCAAAAATGGCTAATAAATTTTACATCCCTGTCAAAGACAATTGAAGTGGGCAAGCCGTGGAGACGAACAACCTCTTTGAAGAAGCTTAGCCACATGTGAGGCATCTGTTGTTTTATTACAAGGAATTAAGTAGGCCATTTTGGAGAACCTGTCTACCACAACCATAATAGAATCATGCCCTTGAGTCGTTTTAAGCAACCCGAGGATGAAGTCCATGCTTACATCCTTCCATAATGTTTGGGGGACAGGCAAAGGAGTATATAATCCAGTATTCTATTTCTGTGCCTTTGCTAATTGACAAACACGACATTAGGACACTATTCTAGCAACATCCCTTTTGAGGGACGGCCAACAAAACCTATCCTCGACTAAGGCAACAATCTTGTCCTGACCAAAGTGACCGGCATACAACTTCCATACGAGGAAAATCCCTGACAGAAGTGCGAGGGATACACAACCTAATCTCGCAAAACAAATAATTGTCTCTAATAACGAATTCCACGTAATCTCGATGGTTACCATCACGAATTCCGCAAAGATAATGCCAAAATGAGGACAAGTGGCATACTCATCCTTCAATGTATCAAAATCTATAATGGAGACACTCATGATTGTAATACCATAATAACACGGCTTAGAGCATCTGTACCTTTATTGTCATCGCCTGGACGGTGGATAAGGACAAAAGTTTATTCTTGAAGGAATTTAATCAATTTGGCATGTCGTTGACTCAACTTCCATTGAGAGTGAAGATATTTTAATGCCTCATGATCAGAGTACAAGATGAATTCTTGAGGCAAGATGTAATGACCTGTATTTTAATTTCTGGATTTATCCAGCATTAATCGGGAAGTGGTTGTATCATTATTTGATTAGTGGAACCTCGTGTGCAAAAATTTTAAAATTTGGGCACAGGGGCAATTTGGTAATTTTTACCAGCTTTGTAAGTCCTGACCAAAATTCTGAAAATATAATTATGTTTTTTGGCTAAAAGTTGCGTGAGGTAAAATGAATTAGTGTTCGTGTTGAAAGTTTAGTGATCTCGATCACGGTTTAGAAGACATCTCGGTTTTAATCATGTTAGCGAGTGGTACCTTATGCTTTGAGACTTCTACCATCCCACTAACTATAAATACACCACTTAGATATTTTGAGACATATATAATATACTATCAACTTATCTCTCTTAAATGTGGTCATCTTCTTCCCCTCTCTCTCTCTCTCTCTCTCTCTCTAGAAACTCCGTTAAACCTAAAGCATCAAGCTTTAAACCTTGAAATCATCTCTTTTCTCTCATTTCCTACTAGCTCTGTGGAGTTAATTGGTCCTTGCAACTATGAGCTTCTTTGGGTGCAATAATTTTGCAAAACCCCCAATATTTTCTCTTGGAAGATTTTCTCAAAACATGAGGTAGTTCCTTTATAACTCTGTAATACTATGTATATATGTAAACTATTGTAAATCTAGGATACTACATATTTTCCTTGAGATTTATTTGGTTAATTTAAAGTCCAAATCTTCTAGGTTTGGAACTTATGTTCCTTATATGCTCTATGTGGCTATGTGTTTAAATTGCAAGCCTTATGTAGACACCTGATTTTAGCTCAGCAAAAAAAAAAAGTACAGAAAACTCGCATCAAATCCGACAGATGTGAAGAGCTTGTCAATACAGGGTCCCTGGAATTCGAATCGTCAAAATCAGACCACAGACGAAGAAACGATCGCATTTTAAAGTTTCAAGAATTTAGGATGTGCAAAAGAGGGGGGAGATTTACTTTTTCAGCATTCCAGAAATTGGAGTAGATATTTTTTTATGCCAGAATTGCAGTACATGCTAAAACTGACGTATGCTTAAAATTTCATCTCAATCCGGCACCGAATCCAAAAAAGTCACTTTATTAGGCGTTGATTTCAAACGAAAAAATTCATTTTCGTCACAAGATAGCTCCGGGAAGCACAAAATTGGTGTCAAAAATTCACATTTGTCAAGATGAAGAACTACCAAAAATTTCATCACCATCCGACACTGAAAGTTAGAAGACCGCAGTAAGGACAATCGCATTTGCTTCACTTTACACTGTTAATTCGTCCAAAAGCTTTATTCTCTATTTTTGGAGCGACTGTACTATTTTCGGTCAGGACCAAAACACTTTTCACATCGACACAAAGGATTTCCCTGTAATTTTGTCTCATTCTGGATCCGGATTCCGAAAAAAAAAAAAGTACGTTATCAGGTAGTTTCAGCACAAACTGATGCCAAATGCGCGCCAAACAGCATTTTAAAAATATTATTTTTACATCAAAATTTTGCGTTTTTAGAGGAGACCCAGTGGTCCAAATCTCAATCACACTGCATTTCAAAAATGCGGAAAGTATAGGTGCATATAGAAAATATCTAGGTAATTTGAATTATTTAATACTATTTTGCTTTCTTTACACACACACACACACACACACAAAAAGAGAGAAAAAAAAAAAAGAAAAAAGAAAAAAAGAAGGGTCAACTGACCACCCCCATTTCCAGCCGAAAGGTAGATTGGGGGTGTTCCTTGTTTTTTTACATATATCTATTATACTATAAAAACGAATAAGCAAGCACGTCAAAAAATATGAACTTGCTCTTTTGCCCTTCACTACATCATAATTACTCATGCATTCATCTATACATTGTAAGGATATATTGATTTGTGTGAGGGTAAATCTGTCATTTTGGACAAGTAATTACATTCTAGTCAGCTTTTGAAATTTTATTTAATATAATAATGAGATTTTAATCAACAATCTTGTGTCTAATTACATTTGGCTATTTTAGTGGCTATTTAAGAATTGGTCACTAATTTCACATTTTGGTCAACTTCTTCTCTAAAAATTAAGTTATGGTATATTTAAAATGTCAAATAAAGTGCCTAATTTAGTAGCTATTATGAATTGGTCACTAATTTTTACATTTTGGTCAACTTCTTCCCTCAAATTCAAGATTTATATATTGTATTCAAATATCAATTAAGACCTACAAACACATTCATGCCCTTTTTTAGTAGAAATACCCTACTTGTGTCATATATTTTTAGTGGTGCTTTATTAGGTATCTTTACTACTTATTTATAAAATAGTCAGAATTATCAACTTCTTCCGTAAAAAGAGTTTTAGATTAAATAGTTGCATTTATATTTTCCTACTTAACTATTTTAACATCTTATGATACACTTTTAACAACCACTTAACCACACGAAATGACACAATTAAATTTTCATGTGCAATGCGCAGAGCTCCAACTAGTATTTATATACACACATACATATATAGTATATATTAGTATATACATAAAAAGAGAAGAGGGGGAAGAGAGAGGGAGGGAGTTCGTAGGAGAGACAGAGAGGAGATAGGAAAAGAAAAAGAAAAGAAGAAAAAAAGGGGGGGGGGGGGGGGGGGGGGGGGGGGGACAAACCTCGCCTCACCCCACCGGCCTCCTCCCTCGCCGCCGGTCACCCCCCACCCCCCGCTCCTATGGCCACCACTCACCACCTCTGGCCACCCCACCTCACCACCACCTCTCCCTCCCTCCAACCACTACACACCACTACCCACAACCAAACACCCCAACCTCTCAAGCCTCCACCACCCTCCACCTCTTGGCCCACCACCACTACCCCAGCCCCCTCCTCTCAACTCCGGCCACCACTTCCCACCTCCGGCCACACACACAGAGCACACACTTGCATTTTTCTTTTCCTTTTTTTCTTTTTTTTTTCTTCATCTTTCCTTTTAAGTCCTAGGTTTTAGAGTTGGATTTATGTATTTTTTTAAATTCCTAGGACAAGTTTTTCAAGTAGTTTATTTTATTTTATTTTATTTTTTCTTTCCTAAAACTTTTTTAAAGAGTTTAGTTGTTATTTGCATTTTCATTTTCTTTTTTTTCCTAGGACCCTTTTTGAGTTTGAAGTTCATTTTCATTTTCCTTTCTTTCTTTAACTTCGAAGACTAGGCATTTTTTTGATTTTAGTTCCTTTTTCTCATTTTCTTTTTTTGTTAGTTCCTAATAGCACTTAGTTTTTTAAGGTTAGTTTTTATTTTCCTATTCTTTTCATTTTCTTCTCCTTAAGACTAATTTATTCTAGGAAGCTTTTATTTTCATTTTCTTTTCTTTTCCTTTTCTTAAATCGTAAAACTAAGTGCCAAAAAAGAGGAGGATTTTTTTAAAAAAAAAAATAGATAAAGAATTTTGTTTTCTTTCAATTTTTTTTAAATAAATAAAAAGAGATGTTCATATTCTTTCTTTCTTTCTTTTTTTATCTTCCTCCTAAAATAAACAAGGAGAGTTTAAAATTTTTCTTTCTTCCTTCAAAAAAAATGAAAATAATAAAAGAGTTTTATTTTAATTTCTGTGTAACTTTCCTTCCAAAAAAAAAAAAACAAGTGGGATTTTCTGTTATTTCTTCCATCTGTCTGTCTTTTACAGGTACATAATAGAGATGCGGTTTTAAACAGCAGCATCAATTCCTTTATTTATATTCGTTTCTTTTTCTTCAAAAAATAAAAATAAAATCTTGCGTTCCCTAGTGTGGACACGTGGGATTCCACCTCTTTTTTTTTTTTGTTTGAAATTTGATTTTGATCAAAGAAAAGAAAAGGTCTGTTGAAAACAGATACAGAGTCGCCACTTGATCTTTAAGGAACCAAGAAACCTAATTTTGACTCACCCAAATGGATAAAGGGCACCGGCCCTTCATAACCAAAGAACTTGGCTCAAATTTTTGGTACGAGAGAGGAAGGAGCCTTTGTCGCGACTAAAACACCCTCAACTCGCCCCGTCTTTCGACGGGCCTCAATTAGCATCCAAATAATCATCTTATACTATGTATGGTTCGACAATTAATACTATGATAGTATATAACATCACATAAGAAAATTTGAAATGGAAGATCTAAAGATAAGATATCATTCATAAGATCTAAGCCAAGTATCACATAATGCAAAGTAAAAAATCACACAAAATAAACCTAGGAAAAATCGTCTAATCACATATCAAGTAATAAAGTTTTCCTAATCTAAGGGGACATGAATTGTTCTTGAAACAAATAATTAAAGAAACCAAAATATGCTTAGCAAGCTAGTATGATGCATGTTAATCTTTGAGAAAAGAAGATCTCTCAATCCCTGGGATGGATGAGAAAGGAGGATTAGATCGAGGGGAAGCATGAATGTGTGATCAAACCCATTCCTTATGATCTTCTTAGATTAGGAGTCACAAAGACCCCAAATCTTGCATGAATACAATGTATGATCCTAAAATGTGCAAAGGTTGTAGTGTGTTTGTGTACATGGACTTTCTAAAGTGACTTAAAAGTCTAGAGAATGAATGAATGTATGAATGAAACCATCATAGGATATGTACAAATATAGTGTGAACTACTTCCTAAGAGATGAGCTAATTTGGAATGCATGTAAGCATCGAATCAAAGAATGAAAGTTAGAATGTGCTTGCTGTGAATAGTAGACAGAACAGTAACATGATCTTTTAGAAATTGAAAAGAGGGGTTAGGAATGTTTTCAATGCATGATTTTTTATGGAGATCTTCCTTATTGTGTCTAGAACACAACCCAAAAATCCAATCTTTAATAACTATCACAGATTGAGAGAAACCATATAAACAATAGAGATCACTCAGAAACAGAGTCCGTACTGTCAACTGAAATATTGAAAACTCTTAGAAAATGAAAACGAATGATCTAGAGGCCCATTTTATACAGAAAGTTCCCTACGACATTGACGTTTAAGGGAAAAATAAGTTGGGACCACCCCGTTTGGAAATATTTGCTGAAACATAAGTTGGACATCTACCAAGCTGCTGTGACAGCACAGGCAGAATGTCTGGAAGGAATGTTTGGGTCCAAATGGACCATTTTCAAGTATTTCCAAGTCAAACCAAAAATCATAGGTGTTCTCTAATGAGTTAGGAAGACTTTCCAAGTGGCCTTGCATCCATACATTGAGTATTGAGTTCTAGAGAAATCTTTGAACTCAGATCACTCACTGTTTTGACTCACTGTTTTGAAGATTTTGGGAAAAACTAGAGTTTTCTTTCTTGAAATCAAAATGAAAGGGATTGAGAGGGGTTTTGAAATAGAAGTTTTGAAAGTATATTTTCAACATCAAATAGAGATTATAACCACTTGGAATATCAACATCAAACTCATCATCAAGAGCCTCCAAGATTGTTGGAGAGATTTATTTTCATTTGAGCATAACCCCAAGAATACTTTGGAAGTATTGAGGTTTTAATCATCATCTATCAAACATGTTTTTGAGGTTAAGAGCTACTATCCATAAGGATTCACTCACCTCAAACTTCATGTCATCACTAAGATGATGATGAACTAGTAAGTAATCAAAGAAAAACCAAGAAGAAATGGGGGAAGAAGAGATGAACACATATATAAACAAGCAAGTAAATAGCAATCAATAGATGATAATCAATGTGATTTTGGACTTGTAGCTTGGTGTTTCTCTCATAGATTTTGACATTTGGACATGGAAGTAGCTTCCTATCTCATGAATGGTCAAGAATGAAGGTTGGGGTGGACTTTGAATGTGAAGTATATAGAAGAATAATGGAAGAAAACAAGATTAAAACTCACTTTCTTATAGAAAATCAATGGGAGAAGCTCCCTTTCTCTCTTCTAAACCTATCTCTATCTCTCTTCTTCTCTACAACTTTTTAAGATTTTGCACTTGGCCCCCCCAAAACGAAGATCAATGGGGGGTTTATATAGGCTAATTTGGGGTGGTTTTGGGGTTTTAGAAGTACTCCCATTAGTCCAAAACAACTGAAAACATAAAACTACATCGTTTTAGTTTTTAATTAATCAAATTGGACCCCCAAAAGAAATTACAAAAATATACTATTTTGGAGGAGAGTGCTGCGGTGGCACTGGGCCTGTGCCGCGGCGGCACTGCTCCTCCTTCGTCCAGATAATTGTATTTAGGCCCCCAGAGGTTCCGGTATTCGCGAAAAGGCCATATTTCGTCCAAAATTCACAGAAAATGCATACGAACTCCAAATTGAGGTTGTGATATACCGTTGGAAAGGTAATGGAGTCTATTTTACATAAAAAAAATAAACCGGGGATAGGTCACTTTGAAAATTTTTGCGGTATTTGCGATAAAAGCCGATTTGATCGCCTTTTCCGCCTTCGGAAATCATAATAAACTCGTTTTAAATCCGAAAATTATGTGCAATATACCGTTGGAAAGCTATTGACCTCTAGTATCCATGAAAAATATTTGAAAATTGTTATGGCGCTCCGGTTCTAAAGTCAAATTCTGGTCAAACTAGTCAAACTTGGGATTCCCGGGAAGTTCTGGAAACCTCCGGGAGTTCCCAGGAGCTGACGTTTTCGCTCGATTTTCTTTTAAAACTCATTTTAATACTTTTCACATGATCTAGAATGATTCTGGTGAATTCGGACGATTTCGGTCAAACTTGGTCTAACCTTGGTCAAACCTTGGTCAAACTGGTCAACGGGGACTTTCCGGGAACTTCTGGGACTTCTGGGGGTCTCTGGGAGCTGACAATTTCATCTGATTTTACTTAAAAACTTATTTTATCACTTTTCTTACGACGTAGCATGTTTCCAGAACTTTTGGTCCAAATCTGGGAGCTTTTGGGCCTTCAGGGGGCATTTTGGTCATTCTGAGCATTGTGGGAGATAAAACTGGCTTCCAGGAGTCTTTTTGAGTCTTTTACGATCATTGTGAACCACCAAGCTATGGGTCTCCTAAATCTGACAGCCGACAAAAATGGGGTGTCTACAGTTTGCCCCCTCTTTGGCATGAACTTGCGAGGCAACGCATGTCGCAAGCGAGTGCCAAAGCTTCTGAAGAGACAGGACTTTTTGGAGGCTATAGATTTAGGATAGAAAAGCGTTGCAAAAGATGCCATGATGTTGAGGCCTAGTGCTGGTTGTGCTTTGCGTGAACTGGCTACGTATCCCAAGGGGAATCAGACCAAGACGTAGTTCAGGGCACAAAGGAATAAATCACACATGCATGTACACAACAATCAGGCGGATGCTATGCTATATGAGTGCTATGCCATACATGGACGTGACATGAATTGTGTCCTGAGTCCTATCGTGTATAGTACTATGACCCTAGTATGAGCATGTGCTGTGGGGTGTGCCACTCCGAGTGGGCTAGTGTTGTGCTAGTGTTTGCGACTGTGATATGGTGGATGACTTGGATAAGGACATCAAGGTTTAGAAGACTCTGGGTCTAGGGGCAAACTTCTGGAATTTGGGAAGTGTGCTTTGCAAGCGAATGTAGTCAGATGTGGGGTCCCTGAGGACGTTAATCAAAGATGAAGTTTGACAGATAACCGATGGACATGGAAATCCTGGACACAGAAACCCTAAGAATTCAAGTGATAAAAACTAGAGATGTCAAGTGACGAACACGGAAGCACCATTAATGGACATGGAAGCCCAAGATTTTGAATGAGAACAATGAACACAACACATTTTGAATGGGAGTGATGATAAACTAATGATGATTAATGAACTAACGATGCACGAATTGAGATGACGAGTAGTTAGTGAACTACTGTGACTGTCATGGGTTAGACCAACGGTTAGACTAACCGTGATCAGAAGAACTGACCATGCACTAATTAAGGTGATGAGTCAATAGTGAACTACTGTGACTATCATGGATTAGACTGATGATGACGAGTTGATAGTGAACTACTGTGACTGTCATGGATTAGATCAACAGTTGGACTAACCGTGATCAGAAGGACTGACGACATACGAATCAAGATGACGAGTCGGCAGTGAACTACTGTGACTGTCATGGATTGAACTAACGATGTACAAATCGAGATGATGAGTCGACAGTGAACTACTATGACTGTCAAGATTGAACTGACGATGTACGAATCGAGATGACGAGTCGACAGTGAGCTACTGTGACTGTCAGGATTGAATTGCCGATGTACGAATCGAGATGACGAGTCGACAGTGAACTACTGTGACTGTCATGGATTTAACTGATGATGTACGAATCGAGATGACGAGTCGACAGTGAACTACTGTGACTGTCATGGATTGAACTGCCGATGTATGAATAGAGATGACAAGTCGGCAGTGAACTATTGTGACTGTCATGGATTGAACTGACGATGTACGAATCGAGATGATGAGTCGACAGTGAACTACTGTGACTATCATGGATTGAACTGATGATGTACGAATCGAGATGACGAGTCGGCAGTGAACTACTGTGACTGTCATGGGTTAGACCAACGGTTGGACTAACCGTGATCAGAAGAACTGACGATGCACTAATCAAGGTGATGAGTCTAACAGTGAACTACTGTGACCATCATGGATTGAATCAATGGTTGAACTAACCTTGATTAGAAGAACTGATGAATTGATATGCCTGTTGGGGATTAAATTGAATCTGCTTGGGGGTGAAGTGACTCTGCTAGGGATGAAAGTGGTTTCTTTTGCGGTCTTGACTGAGATACACCATATTCATTCAGGACACTTTTCTGGAGATGAACTAGCTTTGTTGGGAACGACTTTGTTGGGGATGAGAAGATTCGACTGGGGAAAGAATGGTTGCACTGCAAATATAGTAATTCAGCAGTGGATGAAGAACATTTGTGACATGATTTCGGGTTGGTTGCCGAGGAGCTGGTAGAAGATTGTAACAACCCGAAAATTTGTACGTGTTTAAATAATATTTTTATTGAAATTTCAATTAGCAATGTTATATGAGTGTACCTATGTAAGACATGTGTTTGAAAAATTTAAGTGTTTGGTGGACGTATCAATTAAATCATGAGTGAGCGCGTTTAGTTTGGGAGTTATATTTGTTAAAAAAAAAAAGTGAAGGGTTGATATGTATTTTTGTTATATAGTGTTTATGGGCCCGCGAATGTGTTAAATAATGTAATTAACATTAAAACTTAGTACCGGGGTCATGGGTACCCATTGGGCTACTCATTTTAACACTTTGTATTGTATTTTGGGCCCACATGAGTCTCTTTTGTGAGCCCATTAGACAAAAAACGGGATTTGATATGTATATATGAGTTATTTGTATAGGGTGTGCATGTATATAGTATACTATGTGTGTAATACATATATACTTATATCATTAACCCTAGCCACCCAAAGAGAGAACAGACGTGTGTTGTGTGTGTGTGTGTGTGTGTGTGTGTGTGTGTGTGTGAGAGAGAGAGAGAGAGAGAAGAAGAAGAAGAAGATGAAGAAGAAAGGAGAATGATCTCGGGTTCATGGGCACGTGGGGAATTGCGAAGCATTCGTGGTGGTTGATTTGTGATCAACTAGGTGAGTTAAAATTTATATTTGGGTATATATTTATATACACGTATGTATGTATATATATATATATATATATGTGTGTATGTGTGTGTGCAAGAGAATCCAAATAGTTCTTATTAATTTTGTGGTTGTTGTTAAATTGTGTGTAGATCCCCATTCGTTATTATTGAATGATATAAATATTTATTTTCTTCGTGTGATTTTATGATTGTGATCTCGGTGTACTTGGATAGATCATGTGGATAGTTAATTTGATGAATACACAAAGGGGAATAATTTTGATAATGAATAAATAATAGAAAATTCGTTTTATTTTTATTTTAACAGTGGCAGAAAATTTGAAAAAATATTATAAAACCATGACTTAGATTTATGGAATTCTGTCCGCGTTGGCCTGTAGGAAACGCGATTTTGCACACTTTTCGTCTAATGGTATTTTTCATGATTCTGCACCGTTTGGGCAGAAATTGAAGATTTCAGTAGCAGTTTTTAGTATATTAAAATGTACGACATTGGAGAAATATGATTAGTTGTGTTTTTTATTCATTCGTTTGACTTAACGAAAATTACTTATAGATACATGAATTCTCGTATAATGTTGAGCAATAAAAAAAAAGGGTTGATAGTCATTAACGTTGAGTCCGATGAAAATATTGTGGAACGATTGTTATAATACTTTACGATATGAGAATGTGAATTTTTTATTATGTGTTTCTTGTAGGTTGATATTGAATGTTGGGTTGAGGTTATTGTACCTGAAATAACTGACCTTATTTTGTGGTCATTTTGATAACAATGAGTAAATTAGATACGTTGAATAGTATATTAGAGATCTTGTAAATTTGATTAGAAATTATTGAGGGAAGATTGTTATGGGTTAATTGATAAAACCCTTTATTGTAAGAAAATTGGAATGCATTTAAAGTTAGGGATGTGATTGGATGATAAGACGGAACTTTGTGATAAATGCGAAATTCACAATTATTGGGGATAATACGAACGATGAGTAATAATTGCAACATAGCTCTTTAGTGTTCACCGCTCCCCGTTGTGTGATATGTTTTTTTTGGTAGCTCGACTTGCTGAGTGTACCCTTTTGCCAGTGGCTTCGTGATGCAAGCTGGCCTAAGCCTTATGCTCGGCTTATATTGTATAGACGTCTAGGCATATTGACCAACCGTCTGTTGTGTATATCTAGTTTGGTTGATACCCCAACCAAACTAGCACCAGAGTGGGTGTTGATAATATGTCCGGGCACACATGGGATATATGTGTGGGCTGTACCATGGAGGGTGGCCAAGGGGTGAACCTAGGGAACACAAAGATAAATCTAATGCTAATAAATAATTAATGAAAATGGATTATTTCATAAGACTAATAAGCGTGAAATAATAAATGCGACGTTTGGAGTTAGAATGTGGACGGTTGGTATGCGGAATTGTTTGTTTGGTCTATGATCATTCAATTTGCAGGATGGTGGGCCCACTAACGTTTTACAGGTTTGGCTCACCATAAGTAAATGGGTAAGTATGAAATTCGTAGTAACTTTGGATTTTGGGCAAGAAACTATTTGCCACCACATAAATGGAAACTACTCTATTGTCCAGATATGTGTGTGGAACTACCTGTCTTGACCCAAGAGTGTTGTAGTGTAATTTGTTGTCTACGGGTTCAAGTTGGATCCATAAGACTTGTTGTTTTGTTTAACTCATACCAGTCATGTGACTGACCCGAGTGTGTTATACATTCGGGGGCGTTTCTATATGAAACGTAGTCGAATGTATTTGTGCAGGTTTAGTTTTTGGAGATTTTCATTGGAGCTTCTGTTTGGGTGAAGAGATGGTCGTTGTGTTGTTTATTATTGGAGTTGTACTTATATTTTTGTTGTACTTGATTGTATTTTATTTTCTGGCATTGTGGGCCAGTATGTATAATTGTAATAAATATGGTATATTGGGTATTGGGAACGTTGTAGTTACTCTGACCAATGGATGTATAGATTTTATTCTTATTTATTTTTATTTCCGCTGAACTCTGTATGTGGACATTTTATTTATGAAAATGATTTTTTTTTTTTAATTTGAAAAGTGATATAATATTTATAATGGAACTTTATTTCTTTTACAATGAAATGGATGTTTGGGAATACATGTTTAATAATAAAGAGTTTTACTTTAAACACAAGATTACATGTCCTTATTTAAGGAGTATTAAATACTGTTTTCAATAAATTTTCTGTTAGCATATGGGAGGGTGTCGCTCTCGTGATTTTTGGTAATTGAATATTAGTCCGGATACAGGCTCTGGATTGAATATTTGGTTGCACAAAAATCGGGGTGTGACAGTTTGGTATCAGAGCTTAAGGTTAGCTTAGCGAGTCTAGGTGATCCTCGGAATGTGGAGTAAAGAGTTGGTCAGAGTTATAGGTTTGCGATTTATTGGGTTCGGGTCATGTGTGTCTATGTGTTTACTTATGCAAAAGTTAACTACAGATGTGTACCTATTATTAAACAAATATATATATATATATATAATTTAGTTGATTTTAAATGTATACCATATTAGGAGCATTGGTAACGTTATTTAATATTGATTAGTAGAGCATGCATCATTTTAATTGTCATGGGATGAAATGGTAGAGGGGAGATGTAATTTTCTTCGTCAGGCGGTTGAGTTCAGGAGTAGTACTGGAATATCTTCTTCGAGTTATTATTATCTGGCAGTATCAACTTAACATTCAGAAGGGTATTATTCTATTGGAGTATCGGGATTCTCTTATTCTCAGAAGGCTTATTATTTTATCAGCAAGATTTCTATTGTCCCTTTTATTATCTACTGAGTTGATTATTGGACTTCATTTATTGGGCATTTGGACTTCTTATACTATCGGCGAATCTGCCATATTCTCTATGGGTGTTCTGTACAACCGTCTATTATTACAGATTTTCTTGATTTCTGATTATATTCTGATTATTACCAGACAAGGATATATTTCTCTTCAGTGCCAGTAAATATTTCTCAGATGTGGTTGGAGCGGTGAGTAAGTATTGGATATCCCGATGAAGTGTTGTGCGGGACACAGTAAGAGGGGAACATGTGCATACACGTAGTCACATCTTTGTGAAATTAATCAATTGTTGCTTTTAATAAATGGTTAATATCTAGTGCTTTATGTGAAATTATGTGCTTTACCTTACTGGTGTTGTGTCTTGTGTGTCTGTTAAAATTTAACAAGCGACTATATGAGACTATGGGTATATACATGAGTGTTTCCTTGTTTGGATTATTCGCTCGATGTACCAGGTCTCATTACTGTCGGGAGTTAAACGATAGTGACACTTCGATGTTGGATTGCTTTCATTGTATGTTTAACGTCATGCATATTAATTATCTGTATTTGTTGTACCCCAAATTTCGGGACGAAATTTCTTTAAGGAGGGTAGAATGTAACAACCCGAAAATTTGTACGTGTTTAAATAATATTTTTATTGAAATTTCAATTAGCAATGTTATATGAGTGTACCTATGTAAGACATGTGTTTGAAAAATTTAAGTGTTTGGTGGACGTATCAATTAAATCATGAGTGAGCGCGTTTAGTTTGGGAGTTATATTTGTTAAAAAAAAAAGTGAAGGGTTGATATGTATTTTTGTTATATAGTGTTTATAGGCCCGCGAATGTGTTAAATAATGTAATTAACATTAAAACTTAGTACCGGGGTCATGGGTACCCATTGGGCTACTCATTTTAACACTTTGTATTGCATTTTGGGCCCACATGAGTCTCTTTTGTGAGCCCATTAGACAAAAAACGGGATTTGATATGTATATATGAGCTATTTGTATAGGGTGTGCATGTATATAGTATACTATGTGTGTAATACATATATACTTATATCATTAACCCTAGCCACCCAAAGAGAGAACAGACGTGTGTTGTGTGTATGTGTGTGTGAGAGAGAGAGAGAGAGAGAGAGAGAGAGAGAGAGAGAGAGAGAAGAAGAAGAAGATGAAGAAGAAAGGAGAATGATCTCGGGTTCATGGGCACGTGGGGAATTGCGAAGCATTCGTGGTGGTTGATTTGTGATCAACTAGGTGAGTTAAAATTTATATTTGGGTATATATTTATATACACGTATGTATGTATATATATATATATGTGTGTATGTGTGTGTGCAAGAGAATCCAAATAGTTCTTATTAATTTTGTGGTTGTTGTTAAATTGTGTGTAGATCCCCATTCGTTATTATTGAATGATATAAATATTTATTTTCTTCGTGTGATTTTATGATTGTGATCTCGGTGTACTTGGATAGATCATGTGGATAGTTAATTTGATGAATACACAAAGGGGAATAATTTTGATAATGAATAAATAATAGAAAATTCGTTTTATTTTTATTTTAACAGTGGCAGAAAATTTGAAAAAATATTATAAAACCATGACTTAGATTTATGGAATTCTGTCCGCGCTGGCCTGTAGGAAACGCGATTCTGCACACTTTTTGTCTAATGGTATTTTTCATGATTCTGCACCGTTTGGGCAGAAATTGAAGATTTCAGTAGCAGTTTTTAGTATATTAAAATGTACGACATTGGAGAAATATGATTAGTTGTGTTTTTTATTCATTCGTTTGACTTAACGAAAATTACTTATAGATACATGAATTCTCGTATAATGTTGAGCAATAAAAAAAAAGGGTTGATAGTCATTAACGTTGAGTCCGATGAAAATATTGTGGAACTATTGTTATAATACTTTACGATATGAGAATGTGAATTTTTTATTATGTGTTTCTTATAGGTTGATATTGAATGTTGGGTTGAGGTTATTGTACCTGAAATAACTGACCTTATTTTGTGGTCATTTTGATAACAATGAGTAAATTAGATACGTTGAATAGTATATTAGAGATCTTGTAAATTTGATTAGAAATTATTGAGGGAAGATTGTTATGGGTTAATTGATAAAACCCTTTATTGTAAGAAAATTGGAATGCATTTAAAGTTAGGGATGTGATTGGATGATAAGACGGAACTTTGTGATAAACGCGAAATTCACAATTATTGGGGATAATACGAACGATGAGTAATAATTGCAACATAGCTCTTTAGTGTTCACCGCTCCCCGTTGTGTGATATGTTTTTTTTGGTAGCTCGACTTGCTGAGTGTACCCTTTTGCCAGTGGCTTCGTGATCAAGCTGGCCTAAGCCTTATGCTCGGCTTATATTGTATAGACGTCTAGGCATATTGACCAACCGTCTGTTGTGTATACCTAGTTCGGTTGATACCCCAACCAAACTAGCACCAGAGTGGGTGTTGATAATATGTCCGGGCACACATGGGATATATGTGTGGGCTGTACCATGGAGGGTGGCCAAGGGGTGAACCTAGGGAACACAAAGATAAATCTAATGCTAATAAATAATTAATGAAAATGGATTATTTCATAAGACTAATAAGCGTGAAATAATAAATGCGACGTTTGGAGTTAGAATGTGGACGGTTGGTATGCGGAATTGTTTGTTTGGTCTATGATCATTCAATTTGCAGGATGGTGGGCCCACTAACGTTTTACAGGTTTGGCTCACCATAAGTAAATGGGTAAGTATGAAATTCGTAGTAACTTTGGATTTTGGGCAAGAAACTATTTGCCACCACATAAATGGAAACTACTCTATTGTCCAGATATGTGTGTGGAACTACCTGTCTTGACCCAAGAGTGTTGTAGTGTAATTTGTTGTCTACGGGTTCAAGTTGGATCCATAAGACTTGTTGTTTTGTTTAACTCATACCAGTCATGTGACTGACCCGAGTGTGTTATACATTCGGGGGCGTTTCTATATGAAACGTAGTCGAATGTATTTGTGCAGGTTTAGTTTTTGGAGATTTTCATTGGAGCTTCTGTTTGGGTGAAGAGATGGTCGTTGTGTTGTTTATTATTGGAGTTGTACTTATATTTTTGTTGTACTTGACTGTATTTTATTTTCTGGCATTGTGGGCCAGTATGTATAATTGTAATAAATATGGTATATTGGGTATTGGGAACGTTGTAGTTACTCTGACCAATGGATGTATAGATTTTATTCTTATTTATTTTTATTTCCGCTGAACTCTGTATGTGGACATTTTATTTATGAAAATGATGTTTTTTTTTTTAATTTGAAAAGTGATATAATATTTATAATGGAACTTTATTTCTTTTACAATGAAATGGATGTTTGGGAATACATGTTTAATAATAAAGAGTTTTACTTTAAACACAAGATTACATGTCCTTATTTAAGGAGTATTAAATACTGTTTTCAATAAATTTTCTGTTAGCATATGGGAGGGTGTCGCTCTCGTGATTTTTGGTAATTGAATATTAGTCCGGATACAGGCTCTGGATTGAATATTTGGTTGCACAAAAATCGGGGTGTGACAGTTTGGTATCAGAGCTTAAGGTTAGCTTAGCGAGTCTAGGTGATCCTCGGAATGTGGAGTAAGGAGTTGGTCAGAGTTATAGGTTTGCGATTTATTGGGTTCGGGTCATGTGTGTTTATGTGTTTACTTATGCAAAAGTTAACTACAGATGTGTACCTATTATTAAACAAATATATATATATATAATTTAGTTGATTTTAAATGTATACCATATTAGGAGCATTGGTAACGTTATTTAATATTGATTAGTAGAGCATGCATCATTTTAATTGTCATGGGATGAAATGGTAGAGGGGAGATGTAATTTTCTTCGTCAGGCGGTTGAGTTCAGGAGTAGTACTGGAATATCTTCTTCGAGTTATTATTATCTGGCAGTATCAACTTAACATTCAGAAGGGTATTATTCTATTGGAGTATCGGGATTCTCTTATTCTCAGAAGGCTTATTATTTTATCAGCAAGATTTCTATTGTCCCTTTTATTATCTACTGAGTTGATTATTGGACTTCATTTATTGGGCATTTGGACTTCTTATACTATCGGCGAATCTGTCATATTCTCTATGGGTGTTCTGTACAACCGTCTATTATTACAGATTTTCTTGATTTCTGATTATATTCTGATTATTACCAGACAAGGATATATTTCTCTTCAGTGCCAGTAAATATTTCTCAGATGTGGTTGGAGCGGTGAGTAAGTATTGGATATCCCGATGAAGTGTTGTGCGGGACACAGTAAGAGGGGAACATGTGCATACACGTAGTCACATCTTTGTGAAATTAATCAATTGTTGCTTTTAATAAATGGTTAATATCTAGTGCTTTATGTGAAATTATGTGCTTTACCTTACTGGTGTTGTGTCTTGTGTGTCTGTTAAAATTTAACAAGCGACTATATGAGACTATGGGTATATACATGAGTGTTTCCTTGTTTGGATTATTCGCTCGATGTACCAGGTCTCATTACTGTCGGGAGTTAAACGATAGTGACACTTCGATGTTGGATTGCTTTCATTGTATGTTTAACGTCATGCATATTAATTATCTGTATTTGTTGTACCCCAAATTTCGGGACGAAATTTCTTTAAGGAGGGTAGAATGTAACAACCCGAAAATTTGTACGTGTTTAAATAATATTTTTATTGAAATTTCAATTAGCAATGTTATATGAGTGTACCTATGTAAGACATGTGTTTGAAAAATTTAAGTGTTTGGTGGACGTATCAATTAAATCATGAGTGAGCGCGTTTAGTTTGGGAGTTATATTTGTTAAAAAAAAAAGTGAAGGGTTGATATGTATTTTTGTTATATAGTGTTTATAGGCCCGCGAATGTGTTAAATAATGTAATTAACATTAAAACTTAGTACCGGGGTCATGGGTACCCATTGGGCTACTCATTTTAACACTTTGTATTGCATTTTGGGCCCACATGAGTCTCTTTTGTGAGCCCATTAGACAAAAAACGGGATTTGATATGTATATATGAGCTATTTGTATAGGGTGTGCATGTATATAGTATACTATGTGTGTAATACATATATACTTATATCATTAACCCTAGCCACCCAAAGAGAGAACAGACGTGTGTTGTGTGTATGTGTGTGTGAGAGAGAGAGAGAGAGAGAGAGAGAGAGAGAGAGAGAGAGAGAAGAAGAAGAAGATGAAGAAGAAAGGAGAATGATCTCGGGTTCATGGGCACGTGGGGAATTGCGAAGCATTCGTGGTGGTTGATTTGTGATCAACTAGGTGAGTTAAAATTTATATTTGGGTATATATTTATATACACGTATGTATGTATATATATATATATGTGTGTATGTGTGTGTGCAAGAGAATCCAAATAGTTCTTATTAATTTTGTGGTTGTTGTTAAATTGTGTGTAGATCCCCATTCGTTATTATTGAATGATATAAATATTTATTTTCTTCGTGTGATTTTATGATTGTGATCTCGGTGTACTTGGATAGATCATGTGGATAGTTAATTTGATGAATACACAAAGGGGAATAATTTTGATAATGAATAAATAATAGAAAATTCGTTTTATTTTTATTTTAACAGTGGCAGAAAATTTGAAAAAATATTATAAAACCATGACTTAGATTTATGGAATTCTGTCCGCGCTGGCCTGTAGGAAACGCGATTCTGCACACTTTTTGTCTAATGGTATTTTTCATGATTCTGCACCGTTTGGGCAGAAATTGAAGATTTCAGTAGCAGTTTTTAGTATATTAAAATGTACGACATTGGAGAAATATGATTAGTTGTGTTTTTTATTCATTCGTTTGACTTAACGAAAATTACTTATAGATACATGAATTCTCGTATAATGTTGAGCAATAAAAAAAAAGGGTTGATAGTCATTAACGTTGAGTCCGATGAAAATATTGTGGAACTATTGTTATAATACTTTACGATATGAGAATGTGAATTTTTTATTATGTGTTTCTTATAGGTTGATATTGAATGTTGGGTTGAGGTTATTGTACCTGAAATAACTGACCTTATTTTGTGGTCATTTTGATAACAATGAGTAAATTAGATACGTTGAATAGTATATTAGAGATCTTGTAAATTTGATTAGAAATTATTGAGGGAAGATTGTTATGGGTTAATTGATAAAACCCTTTATTGTAAGAAAATTGGAATGCATTTAAAGTTAGGGATGTGATTGGATGATAAGACGGAACTTTGTGATAAACGCGAAATTCACAATTATTGGGGATAATACGAACGATGAGTAATAATTGCAACATAGCTCTTTAGTGTTCACCGCTCCCCGTTGTGTGATATGTTTTTTTTGGTAGCTCGACTTGCTGAGTGTACCCTTTTGCCAGTGGCTTCGTGATCAAGCTGGCCTAAGCCTTATGCTCGGCTTATATTGTATAGACGTCTAGGCATATTGACCAACCGTCTGTTGTGTATACCTAGTTCGGTTGATACCCCAACCAAACTAGCACCAGAGTGGGTGTTGATAATATGTCCGGGCACACATGGGATATATGTGTGGGCTGTACCATGGAGGGTGGCCAAGGGGTGAACCTAGGGAACACAAAGATAAATCTAATGCTAATAAATAATTAATGAAAATGGATTATTTCATAAGACTAATAAGCGTGAAATAATAAATGCGACGTTTGGAGTTAGAATGTGGACGGTTGGTATGCGGAATTGTTTGTTTGGTCTATGATCATTCAATTTGCAGGATGGTGGGCCCACTAACGTTTTACAGGTTTGGCTCACCATAAGTAAATGGGTAAGTATGAAATTCGTAGTAACTTTGGATTTTGGGCAAGAAACTATTTGCCACCACATAAATGGAAACTACTCTATTGTCCAGATATGTGTGTGGAACTACCTGTCTTGACCCAAGAGTGTTGTAGTGTAATTTGTTGTCTACGGGTTCAAGTTGGATCCATAAGACTTGTTGTTTTGTTTAACTCATACCAGTCATGTGACTGACCCGAGTGTGTTATACATTCGGGGGCGTTTCTATATGAAACGTAGTCGAATGTATTTGTGCAGGTTTAGTTTTTGGAGATTTTCATTGGAGCTTCTGTTTGGGTGAAGAGATGGTCGTTGTGTTGTTTATTATTGGAGTTGTACTTATATTTTTGTTGTACTTGACTGTATTTTATTTTCTGGCATTGTGGGCCAGTATGTATAATTGTAATAAATATGGTATATTGGGTATTGGGAACGTTGTAGTTACTCTGACCAATGGATGTATAGATTTTATTCTTATTTATTTTTATTTCCGCTGAACTCTGTATGTGGACATTTTATTTATGAAAATGATGTTTTTTTTTTTAATTTGAAAAGTGATATAATATTTATAATGGAACTTTATTTCTTTTACAATGAAATGGATGTTTGGGAATACATGTTTAATAATAAAGAGTTTTACTTTAAACACAAGATTACATGTCCTTATTTAAGGAGTATTAAATACTGTTTTCAATAAATTTTCTGTTAGCATATGGGAGGGTGTCGCTCTCGTGATTTTTGGTAATTGAATATTAGTCCGGATACAGGCTCTGGATTGAATATTTGGTTGCACAAAAATCGGGGTGTGACAGTTTGGTATCAGAGCTTAAGGTTAGCTTAGCGAGTCTAGGTGATCCTCGGAATGTGGAGTAAGGAGTTGGTCAGAGTTATAGGTTTGCGATTTATTGGGTTCGGGTCATGTGTGTTTATGTGTTTACTTATGCAAAAGTTAACTACAGATGTGTACCTATTATTAAACAAATATATATATATATAATTTAGTTGATTTTAAATGTATACCATATTAGGAGCATTGGTAACGTTATTTAATATTGATTAGTAGAGCATGCATCATTTTAATTGTCATGGGATGAAATGGTAGAGGGGAGATGTAATTTTCTTCGTCAGGCGGTTGAGTTCAGGAGTAGTACTGGAATATCTTCTTCGAGTTATTATTATCTGGCAGTATCAACTTAACATTCAGAAGGGTATTATTCTATTGGAGTATCGGGATTCTCTTATTCTCAGAAGGCTTATTATTTTATCAGCAAGATTTCTATTGTCCCTTTTATTATCTACTGAGTTGATTATTGGACTTCATTTATTGGGCATTTGGACTTCTTATACTATCGGCGAATCTGTCATATTCTCTATGGGTGTTCTGTACAACCGTCTATTATTACAGATTTTCTTGATTTCTGATTATATTCTGATTATTACCAGACAAGGATATATTTCTCTTCAGTGCCAGTAAATATTTCTCAGATGTGGTTGGAGCGGTGAGTAAGTATTGGATATCCCGATGAAGTGTTGTGCGGGACACAGTAAGAGGGGAACATGTGCATACACGTAGTCACATCTTTGTGAAATTAATCAATTGTTGCTTTTAATAAATGGTTAATATCTAGTGCTTTATGTGAAATTATGTGCTTTACCTTACTGGTGTTGTGTCTTGTGTGTCTGTTAAAATTTAACAAGCGACTATATGAGACTATGGGTATATACATGAGTGTTTCCTTGTTTGGATTATTCGCTCGATGTACCAGGTCTCATTACTGTCGGGAGTTAAACGATAGTGACACTTCGATGTTGGATTGCTTTCATTGTATGTTTAACGTCATGCATATTAATTATCTGTATTTGTTGTACCCCAAATTTCGGGACGAAATTTCTTTAAGGAGGGTAGAATGTAACAACCCGAAAATTTGTACGTGTTTAAATAATATTTTTATTGAAATTTCAATTAGCAATGTTATATGAGTGTACCTATGTAAGACATGTGTTTGAAAAATTTAAGTGTTTGGTGGACGTATCAATTAAATCATGAGTGAGCGCGTTTAGTTTGGGAGTTATATTTGTTAAAAAAAAAAGTGAAGGGTTGATATGTATTTTTGTTATATAGTGTTTATAGGCCCGCGAATGTGTTAAATAATGTAATTAACATTAAAACTTAGTACCGGGGTCATGGGTACCCATTGGGCTACTCATTTTAACACTTTGTATTGCATTTTGGGCCCACATGAGTCTCTTTTGTGAGCCCATTAGACAAAAAACGGGATTTGATATGTATATATGAGCTATTTGTATAGGGTGTGCATGTATATAGTATACTATGTGTGTAATACATATATACTTATATCATTAACCCTAGCCACCCAAAGAGAGAACAGACGTGTGTTGTGTGTGTGTGTGTGTGTGAGAGAGAGAGAGAGAGAGAGAGAGAGAGAGAGAGAGAGAAGAAGAAGAAGATGAAGAAGAAAGGAGAATGATCTCGGGTTCATGGGCACGTGGGGAATTGCGAAGCATTCGTGGTGGTTGATTTGTGATCAACTAGGTGAGTTAAAATTTATATTTGGGTATATATTTATATACACGTATGTATGTATATATATATATATATATGTGTGTATGTGTGTGTGCAAGAGAATCCAAATAGTTCTTATTAATTTTGTGGTTGTTGTTAAATTGTGTGTAGATCCCCATTCGTTATTATTGAATGATATAAATATTTATTTTCTTCGTGTGATTTTATGATTGTGATCTCGGTGTACTTGGATAGATCATGTGGATAGTTAATTTGATGAATACACAAAGGGGAATAATTTTGATAATGAATAAATAATAGAAAATTCGTTTTATTTTTATTTTAACAGTGGCAGAAAATTTGAAAAAATATTATAAAACCATGACTTAGATTTATGGAATTCTGTCCGCGCTGGCCTGTAGGAAACGCGATTCTGCACACTTTTTGTCTAATGGTATTTTTCATGATTCTGCACCGTTTGGGCAGAAATTGAAGATTTCAGTAGCAGTTTTTAGTATATTAAAATGTACGACATTGGAGAAATATGATTAGTTGTGTTTTTTATTCATTCGTTTGACTTAACGAAAATTACTTATAGATACATGAATTCTCGTATAATGTTGAGCAATAAAAAAAAAGGGTTGATAGTCATTAACGTTGAGTCCGATGAAAATATTGTGGAACGATTGTTATAATACTTTACGATATGAGAATGTGAATTTTTTATTATGTGTTTCTTATAGGTTGATATTGAATGTTGGGTTGAGGTTATTGTACCTGAAATAACTGACCTTATTTTGTGGTCATTTTGATAACAATGAGTAAATTAGATACGTTGAATAGTATATTAGAGATCTTGTAAATTTGATTAGAAATTATTGAGGGAAGATTGTTATGGGTTAATTGATAAAACCCTTTATTGTAAGAAAATTGGAATGCATTTAAAGTTAGGGATGTGATTGGATGATAAGACGGAACTTTGTGATAAACGCGAAATTCACAATTATTGGGGATAATACGAACGATGAGTAATAATTGCAACATAGCTCTTTAGTGTTCACCGCTCCCCGTTGTGTGATATGTTTTTTTTGGTAGCTCGACTTGCTGAGTGTACCCTTTTGCCAGTGGCTTCGTGATCAAGCTGGCCTAAGCCTTATGCTCGGCTTATATTGTATAGACGTCTAGGCATATTGACCAACCGTCTGTTGTGTATACCTAGTTCGGTTGATACCCCAACCAAACTAGCACCAGAGTGGGTGTTGATAATATGTCCGGGCACACATGGGATATATGTGTGGGCTGTACCATGGAGGGTGGCCAAGGGGTGAACCTAGGGAACACAAAGATAAATCTAATGCTAATAAATAATTAATGAAAATGGATTATTTCATAAGACTAATAAGCGTGAAATAATAAATGCGACGTTTGGAGTTAGAATGTGGACGGTTGGTATGCGGAATTGTTTGTTTGGTCTATGATCATTCAATTTGCAGGATGGTGGGCCCACTAACGTTTTACAGGTTTGGCTCACCATAAGTAAATGGGTAAGTATGAAATTCGTAGTAACTTTGGATTTTGGGCAAGAAACTATTTGCCACCACATAAATGGAAACTACTCTATTGTCCAGATATGTGTGTGGAACTACCTGTCTTGACCCAAGAGTGTTGTAGTGTAATTTGTTGTCTACGGGTTCAAGTTGGATCCATAAGACTTGTTGTTTTGTTTAACTCATACCAGTCATGTGACTGACCCGAGTGTGTTATACATTCGGGGGCGTTTCTATATGAAACGTAGTCGAATGTATTTGTGCAGGTTTAGTTTTTGGAGATTTTCATTGGAGCTTCTGTTTGGGTGAAGAGATGGTCGTTGTGTTGTTTATTATTGGAGTTGTACTTATATTTTTGTTGTACTTGACTGTATTTTATTTTCTGGCATTGTGGGCCAGTATGTATAATTGTAATAAATATGGTATATTGGGTATTGGGAACGTTGTAGTTACTCTGACCAATGGATGTATAGATTTTATTCTTATTTATTTTTATTTCCGCTGAACTCTGTATGTGGACATTTTATTTATGAAAATGATGTTTTTTTTTTTAATTTGAAAAGTGATATAATATTTATAATGGAACTTTATTTCTTTTACAATGAAATGGATGTTTGGGAATACATGTTTAATAATAAAGAGTTTTACTTTAAACACAAGATTACATGTCCTTATTTAAGGAGTATTAAATACTGTTTTCAATAAATTTTCTGTTAGCATATGGGAGGGTGTCGCTCTCGTGATTTTTGGTAATTGAATATTAGTCCGGATACAGGCTCTGGATTGAATATTTGGTTGCACAAAAATCGGGGTGTGACAAAGATAGCCAGTGGATCTTGTGAATTGATTTTGTAAAGGCAAGTGAATGTGATTAGAGGGGTGTCACCAATGCTGGAGGTTCTTGGGACTCATATCATGTTGTAGACTTGACAAGTGCAGTAATGGTGTTTGGAATTTTTGCTTGTATCCATAGGTTTTATAATTGGTAATCACTTTAAACCCACACATTTGAGACCATTAGGACAAATGGACTTGACAGCAACAACGATGACAAGGAAAATTGGATTGGTTTGTATGAACCTTGAACTCTGATACAATTTCGATTAGATTATTACTGACTCAACCAAACAAGGATTGACTTGACAGAAGTAACGACACAAAGTGCCCAAATTAGCATAATTTAATGTGTCTTTGTCATAAGTGATGTACCTCTCATCTTTTATGTTCACTCCTCATCTTAATATGATAGCACTTTGCTGATAAATCTGGTTATTGAAAATTCTTCCCTATTGATCTAATCAATTCTTTGCTTCCCCCAAGAAGTGCTTGGAATTAGTGCCTTAGCTTTTAGAATAAAAGAAGCTCAAAAATTTTTTTTTTTTTAAAACAACTTGGTGACTTGAAAACTCGACCTTGGTGTGAAGGGATCGTGTTAGGCAAACGGAGTTTGCCCCTAGTTTGAGACGTACAAAGTGGGATTCATAAGCAAACGAGGTGGGTGACCGAAGTTTGCCCCTAGTTTAGAATGATGGTTTATTGGAGGTTTTGGGCAAACGAGGTAGGTGACCGAAGTCTGCCCCTTGTATGAAGGGTAAATAGTAGAATTCAGGCAAACGAGGCGAGTAGCCGAAGTTTGCCCCTAGTGTGGAAGGTGATTTTCTGGCTCTAGGCAAGGACCGTGACTTTAATCTCTCAAATGCTCATAACTTTTACATAGGCACTTGTGAAGTGACCTAGCGAGCTATTTTCTCTCTTTTGTTATTGCTCACTTTGGATTTAGCTCTAATTTTTGCCTAGGCGTCCTTTCGGATTTTCATCCTAGCGAGCCATCCTTCTTTTCTTTTTTTTTTGTGAAAGTCTGCCTACGTACCCCGAGTGGGGATCAGGTCCAACGTAGTTCGGGCCAAAGTTTTGAAAGAAATTGGTTTGATTATGATGGTGTCGACCGAACCGATGCGGTTGCCTACGTATCCTCGAGTGGGAATCAGGTCGAGCATAGTTCAAGGCAAGGCTTGAAATAAGGGTTTGAGGTATAAGGGTTTTTCAAACCAATCGTCAAACAAGTTCAAACTTGAGCCACTTGTGGTAGCTTTGAATAAAAGGATTCAGTTTCATTCTCCCTTTCTTTTCTTTTTCTTTTTCTTTTTGTTATGTTTTGAGGATTGACCCTTTTCACTTTCGCCTAGCCAGTCAATTTTGCTTTTTAATGTAGTTGATTCTTGTGAGATCTTTCAATCGCAATCTCAGAATTCCAGAATGTGCATGTTAGCTCTCGGAATTTATTTGTGGTCATTCCGTGCCTTTTGAAATGTGATCTTGGCACGTTCTTAAGATGTATCTTGAAGCGTATGATTCTCTCATTTGTTTCATCAAAATTTTCTCCAACATTTCGACTGGCTAGGGTCAGATTTTGGAAATCAACACCTTTTTCAGCTCTAACTTTTGCCTAGGTGCCCTTTCGGGTTTTCAACCTAGCGAGCTTTTTCTTTTCTTTTCTTTTCTTTTTCTTTCTTTTTTTTTGTTTTTGTTTTTTTTTTTTTTTAAAGTGGGGATGAAACTCACTGAAATGTTTGGCTACCATCAAGGGCTAAGTTTGCATTGCTTTCAATCGGACATATTGCGTGGCTCCCAATTGGATTGGGCTTAAGGCTTCGAAATGGTGGGAAAAGGGTGTTAGGCAAGCCCCAAGTCAGTTTCAAGTATGTCTTTTCAAGATTGAGGCAAGAGCATCTTTAAATTCTTAAAGTAAGACTATTCAATTCTCAGCTCTTCATCAGTGTCAGCGTGAAATCGAATTTAACCTTTCAGGATTCTTTTTTGTTTTGTTGTAGAAAAATTATTAGCAGAGTAATATCCATGGTAATTTGAAAAGTGACACTTCAGTTTAATGATTCATGCATTTATGACTAGGCACATCAGATTAAGCACAATGAGATTTCATTCCATCAATAGAGAAGGTTTACAGACTTATTAACAACTCGATGACAGACAGTCTCGATCACAAGACTAGAATTGAAACGGACTCGGAACATAGAACAGACTCAACTTGACTCGACCCGATCTCAAATGGAGTGTCTTTGCGACCCATTTATTATTCTTATTCTATTTTTTTTAGCAGAAGTTCCAAACACCATCACTTTACTACGTAGCTTCAACATTCATTAGCATCGATGGAAGGGATCATTCGATCGGTTGGTCCAAGCCAAGATAGTGGATGGGATTAGGATAGGGGACATCTTCTATAAGGTTCTGAATGTCATGGCGGAGGCGGATGCACTGATCTGTGGTATGGCCTAGATTTTGGTGATAAGCACATCGTAGGCTCATGTTGTAGTGGGAGGGTATAGGATCTGGTAGCGGCTTATGAGGGAGGAGCTGCAGGTGGCCCTTTTTGAGTAGGTGGTCCAAGGTTGTGGAAAGAGGAATATCAAGTTTGGAGAATTTGCAAGGGCCTTTTGGGCGATTTGGCGGAATGGACTGGTATGGACGAAGGGCGCAGGCCATTGATTGGTTGCTAAGTGCATTGATATCCGGGGAGTCCAGGGAGTAGTTAGGTCTCTTGGACTGGTGTTGGGTTCATCCTTTTTGAACTTTCCTTCTCTGATGGCATCCTCTATTCTGGTGCCTATTTCAAATAGCTCTTCGAATGTGGAGATGGATTGGTAGAATAGCTTGTCATGATATACTGGTTGCATGTTCTTGACCAGCATACGTACTTGCACTTTCTCAACAAGTCTGTGGATCATTTGAGCCACTTTATTTCTCCATCTGCTCAAGAACGCAGTGAATGACTCATTGAAGTTCTGCCGGGTAGTCTCTAGATCCCGGATGGTGATATCAAACTCTTTGTTGTAAGAGTAGTGATCAATAAAAGTTCTAGCAACGTCTTCCCAGACTCGGGTCTTGGAGGCTTCAAAGGTTAGGAACCAGGATAGTGCGGCATTCTTAAGGGTTTGCGGGAACAGCATCGTAATGTGCTCATAAGTGCAGCCCATCGATTGGAAGATGCTCATGCACAACTTGATGTGACTTTTTAGATTCCCTGTTCCATCAAAACGGTCAATTTCAGGCATTTTGAAGTTCTCGGGCAGCCTTAGCTTGATGGACTCAAAGAGGCCTTCCAGGTCTAACATGTAATCATCAACCCCTTTGCTCTTCCTCAACACACTTTCAAGCTTGTCAACTTTGTCCATTTTCTCCTGGAGCTTCTTCTCATATGCAAGCGGCGGGACCCCTTGAAACCAGTCTTCTTCCCCATTATTCTCGGGAGGCGGTCCAAACCCAGGCGGTAGTGGTGGTATGAACCCTGGTTGTGGTGGGAAACCAGGTGGGTACTGTGGCTGCTGTTGTTTCAGTTCTTCCATGAAACTCAAAACTTGGGTCAGGCGATCAGATTGCTGGCTTATGGTTGTTCCCAACACAGTGACCTTATTTTCCAATTCTTCTTGATTCATGCTGAAGTAACTTGGTGGGCCGATCTTGACTAAACGATTGTTCAAACTTCTGACCCAAGACGAGGATCCTAGCTGCTTACTCCAGGAACCTATACTGACCTGACAGATTTTGAGAGGACTAGATCAGATTTTGACAGTGATGGCTATAGACAGGCAAAGACTGTGATGTTTAACAAACGTGGAATAACTTGTGTAAGATGGACTGAGATAGTGCGTGCAGACCGATAGGAATGGTGCATACATGTGAGACAAGCACGGGGATGTAAGCCCTAATCTATATGATGCTCCTATTTCTAACATATAGCAGTTAAACAAGTAAGGTCCTAGCCATATAGAGTGTGCTAGCCTTACTTTCCAGTATAATCACCAAGGGATAACACAGATTTTTGGGATATTTTGGGAAGTTTGAACAGAGTTTCTGGGAAAAATAGGGATTTGGAAGATTCGGAGGAATTTTCAGAAGTTATGGGAGTTTCTAGGAGAAATAGGGATTTGGAAGATTCGGAGGAATTTTCAGAAGTTATGGGAGTTTCTAGGAGAAATAGGGATTTCTGGTTGAATTGGACTGAACTTCTGGGAGAAACTAGTATTTTGGGTATTTATGAGAAAATAGGACAGAGTTTCTATGAGAAACTGGTTGATACAGTTATATCTGGGATATCTGGGCAGAGTTTCTGGGAGCAGAGATTTCTAGTAGAGTTTTTGGGAAACGGGAATTTCTAGGAAGTTTAGATGGATTTTGGTAGAGTTTCTGGGAAATAGGAATATCTGGTTAAGTCGGACAGAGTTTACGAGCGAAACTGGCATATATGGGTGAGTTAGACAGAATTTTCAGGAGAATAGGTATATTGGAGTTCCTAGGAGAAACTGAGATTTCTGGGTAATCTGGGGAGAAACTGGGACTTCTGGGAGATCTAGGTAAATTGGACAAAGTTTCCGAGGGAAATTGGGATGTATGACAGGAGCACGTGATGATGGTGATCATACTGTCTGGTAGGTTTTCATACTCCTATGTCTTTGGACCAACAAACAAGGTTTGCGGTGTATATCTTTGTGAGCATGGAGCAGACATCCTTGTCATGGTGCCTAGGCAGGTCAACTCAATGTGATCACATGTGAGTGATTGCCTTGGGGATCATAAGAAAGAGGTTATGTTCTATGCCACATAAGCGTCTACACCGCTCAAGTAATCCCATCAGGGCATACAGCAGTTATATCATATTATCCTATCTGAAAAGATAAATGAACAGTCCTATGAAAGGTTCTACAGGAATCTATATGCAAAGGCTGGGTTTAGTCAAAGAGAGTTCGTTGACGAGAGTTCCAATATACCATCAGGGAGATAGTACAGAGGTTTTTACTCTTTTTGATAAACCTTGGAAGGTACAGTATCAACGGTGACTTGTGCCCTGACACAGCAAGACCTGAACAATGTCAGCGCCGCGTTTCAGACACAGTCGAAGGGGGAAAATGCAAAGTGCAATGCGGTGAACCAGACACAGTAAAAATATGATTTTAAGGATGCTTCTTATGAGTCAAACCTCTGTATTATTTTGTTTTGAAAATAAAAATCCCCAGCAAAGTCGCCAGATTGTGGACACGCGGGATTGAACCTCTTTTTTATTTTTGTTTGAAATTTGATTTTGATCAAAGAAAAGAAAAGGTCTGTTGAAAACAGATACAGAGTCGCCACTTGGTCTTTAAGGAACCAAGAAACCTAATTTTGACTCACCCAAATGGATAAAGGGCACCGGCCCTTCATAACCAAAGAACTTGGCTCGGGGTTTTGGTACGAGAGAGGAAGAAGCCTTTGTCGCGACTAAAACACCCTCAACTCGCCCCGTCTTTCGACGGTCCTCAATTAGTATCCAAATAATCATCTTATACTATGTATGGTTCGACAATTAATACTATGATAGTATATTACATCACATAAGAAAATTTGAAATGGAAGATCTAAAGATAAGATATCATTCATAAGATCTAAGCCAAGTATCACACAATGCAAAGTGAAAAATCACACAAAACAAACCTAGGAAAAATCGTCTAATCACATATCAAGTAATAAAGTTTTCCTAATCTAAGGGGACATGAATTGTTCTTGAAACAAATAATTAAAGAAACCAAAATATGCTTAGCAAGCTAGTATGATGCATGTTAATCTTTGAGAAAAGAAGATCTCTCAATCCCCGGGATGGATGAGAAAGGAGGATTAGATCGAGGGGAAGCATGAATGTGTGATCAAATACATTCCTTATGATCTTCTTAGATTAGGAGTCACAAAGACCCCAAATCTTGCATGAATGCAATGTATGATCCTAAAATGTGCAAAGGTTATAGTGTGTTTGTGTACATGGACTTTCTAAAGTGACTTAAAAGTCTAGAGAATGAATGAATGTATGAATGAAACCATCATAGGATATGTACAAATATAGTGTGAACTACTTCCTAAGAGATGAGCTAATTTGGAATGCATGTAAGCATCAAATCAAAGAATGAAAGTTAGAATATGCTTGCTGTGAATAGTGGACAGAACAGTAACATGATCTTTTAGAAATTGAAAAGAGGGGTTAGGAATGTTTTCAATGCATGATGTTTTATGGAGATCTTTCTTATTGTGTCTAGAACACAACCCAAAAAGGCAATCTTTAATAACTACCACAGATTGAGAGAAAACATAT
Source organism: Hydrangea macrophylla (assembly GCA_033977485.1). Taxonomy (NCBI): domain Eukaryota; kingdom Viridiplantae; phylum Streptophyta; class Magnoliopsida; order Cornales; family Hydrangeaceae; genus Hydrangea; species Hydrangea macrophylla. Next base: position 42,974,202 of record CM066990.1, read on the forward strand.
AAACAATAGAGATCACTCAGAAACAGAGTCCGTACTATCGACTGAAGTGTTGAAAAATCTTAGAAAATGAAAAAGAATGATCTAGAGACCCGTTTTATACAAAAAATTCCCTAAGACATTGAAGTTTAAGGGAAAAATAAGTTGGGACCACCCCGTTTGGAAATATGTGCTGAAACATAAGTTGGAAGTCAACCAAGCTGCTGTGACAGCGGAGGCAGAATGTCTCGAAGGAATGTTTGGGTCCGAATGGACCATTTACAAGTATTTCCAAGTCAAACCAAAAATCATGGGTGTTCTCTAATGCGTTAGGAAGACTTTCCAAGTGACCTTGCATCCATACATTGAGTATTGAGTTCTAGAGAAATCTTTGAACTCAGATCACTCACTGTTTTGACTCACTGTTTTGAAGATTTTGGGAAAAACTAGAGTTTTCTTTCTTGAAATCAAAATGAAAGGGATTGAGAGGGGTTTTGAAATAGAAGTTTTGAAAGTATATTTTCAACATCAAATAGAGATTATAACCACTTGGAATATCAACATCAAACTCATCATCAAGAGCCTCCAAGATTGTTGGAGAGATTTATTTTCATTTGAGCATAACCCCAAGAATACTTTGGAAGTATTGAGGTTTTAATCATCATCTATCAAACATGTTTTTGAGGTTAAGAGCTACTATCCATAAGGATTCACTCACCTCAAACTTCATGTCATCACTTAGATGATGATGAATTAGTAAGTAATCAAAGAAAAACCAAGAAGAAATGGGGGAAGAAGAGATGAACACATATATAAACAAGCAAGTAAATAGCAATCAATAGATGATAATCAATGTGATTTTGGACTTGTAGCTTGGTGTTTCTCTCATAGATTTTGACATTTGGACATGGAAGTAGCTTCCTATCTCATGAATGGTCAAGAATGAAGGTTGGGGTGGACTTTGAATGTGAAGTATATAGAAGAATAATGGAAGAAAACAAGATTAAAACTCACTTTCTTATGGAAAATCAATGGGAGAAGCTCCCTTTCTCTCTTCTAAACCTATCTCTGTCTCTCTTCTTCTCTACAACTTTTCAAGCTTTTGCACTTGGCCCCCCCAAAATGAAGAGCAATGGGGGGTTTATATAGGCTAATTTGGGGTGGTTTTGGGGTTTTAGAAGTACTCCCATTGGACCAAAACAACTGAAAACATAAAACTACATCGTTTTGGTTTTTAATTAATCAAATTGGACCCCCAAAAGAAATTAAAAAAACATATTGTTCTGGAGGAGAGTGTCACGGCGACACTGCTCCTCCTTCGTCCAGATAATTGTATTTAGGCCCCCAGAGGTTCCGGTATTCGCGAAAAGGCCATATTTTGTCCGAAATTCACAGAAAATGCATACGAACTCCAAATTGAGGTTATGATATACCGTTGGAAAGGTAATGGAGTCTGTTTTACATAAAAAATAGGTCACTTTGAAAAGTTTTGCGATATTTGCGATAAAAGCCGATTTGATCGCTTTTTTCGCCTTCGGAAATTCATAATAAACTCGTTTTAAATCCAAAAATTATGTGCGATATACAGTTGGAAAGCTATTGACCTCTAGTATCCATGAAAAATATTTGAAAATTGTTATGGCGCTCCGGTTCTAAAGTCAAATTCTGGTCATACTGGTCAAACCTGGGATTCCCGAGAAGTTCTGGAAACCTCCGGGAGTTCCCAGGAGCTGACGTTTCGCTCGATTTTCTTTTAAAACTCATTTTAGTACTTTTCACATGATCTAGAATGATTCTGGTGAATTCGGTCGATTTCAGTCAAATTTGGTCAAATCTTGGTCAAACCGGTCAACGGGGACTTTTCGGGAACTTCCGGGGGTCTCTGGGAGCTGACGATTTCATCCGATTTTACTTAAAAACTCATTTTATCACTTTTCTTACAACGTAGCATGTTTCCAGAACTTTTGGTCCAAATCTGGGAGCTTTTGGGCCTTCAAGGGCATTTTGGTCATTCTGAGCATTATGAGAGATAAAACTGGCTTCCAGGAGTCCTTTTGAGTCTTTTACGATCATTGTGAACCACCAAGCTATGGGTCTCCTAAATCTGACAGCCGACAAAAATGGGGTGTCTACACCTAGTATCTGAACTCTTCTCAACCTGACGGGTTTACCGCAGTTGGGATTATGGTTGGGAAAGGGATGAAACTCATTCGAGCTGCCTAGTTTTACGCCGTTATAATGGAGAAATTTTAAAAAAGAAAAATCAATTCAATCGCATATCTACTTTTTACAACCTCTCCAAATCCATATTTATCAGTTTCTCATTTTACGCCGTTATAATGTCGAATTTTTGAGAAACTCAAAACTAAATTCAAACATATCCCACATTTTCCATTTTCTCATTTTACGCCGTTGTAATGCCAAAATTTTTAGAAATTCAAAACTACTTAAAAAGTCCATTTTAAAAAATCATCACTTCTTCTAAAATCAGCCGGATCAAATCCCACATTTACAATTTCCTCATTTTAAGCCGTCATAATGCTGAATTTCAAACACATTTTCAAAACACACTCTGGGATTAAATTCCACATTTTCAAGACCTTTTTCGGGATTAAATCCCATATTTTCAAATCAAGTCTGGGACTAAGTCCCACACTTTCAAAAATTCGGAGATTAAATCTCACATTTTCAAAACCAATTTTGGGACTAAGTCCCATTTTCAAAATCTATTCGATGATTAAATCCCACATTTTCAAAATACTTTCAAAATCTATTATGGGATTAAGTCCCACATTTTCAAATCAATTCGGGAATTAAATCCCACATTTTTCAAAACCAATTTTGGGACTAAGTCCCACATTTTTAAAATCAATTTTGGAATTAAATTCCACATTTACAAAACCAATTCTGGGACTAAATCCCACATTTTTCAAAATCAATCCTAGGACTAAGTTCCACATTTTCAAATTTATTTTTGGGACTAAGTCCTACATTTTCAAAAGCTACTATGGGATTAAATCCCACATTTTCAAAATCAATTTGAGATTGAAATCCCACATCTACAAAATCAATTCTGGGACTAAGTCCCATATTTCAAGTCTATTATGGGATTAAATCCAACATTTTCAAAGCATTTTCAAATTTATTTTGGGATTAAATTCCATATTTTCAAAATCAATTTTGGGATTAAATCCCACATCTACAAAATCAATTCTGGGACTAAGTCCCACATTTTCAAATCTATTATCGGATTAAATACTACATTTTCAAATTATTTTCAAATCTATTATGAAATTAAATTCTACATTTTCAAGATCTCGAGACTAAGTCCCACATTTTCAAAACACATTTGGCTAAAGTCTGGGACAATGCAGCTCCGCTCTCAAGTTCCTAGCCACGCCACATTTAGGGACCACGTCGTCGAAGGCTAAAGTTCCTTAACCACATCTGTCAGTTCACCATGAGTATAAGTGGCACATTTCAAGCTCACCACGAGTATAATTGGTACCACATTTTACTTCCTCGCCTTGAGGACAACTAAACTACCTTTTTAAATTCTCCCTAGAAAAGGCAGAACTACGCACAACCTAATTCTCGATCAAACTCGAGATACGTAGGCACCCCACGAGAGGTTTGATCACACCAAATAAAAACCCACCTCCCATTTTCTGATACAATTTCACTTTCACTTTGACTTAAAAGCTGATATGATACCAAAGTAGCGTGGTAACCCTTTTGAGGGATGTTTAGGGGTGCATAATACCTTCCCCTGACATAATCGAGCCTTCGAACCCTTTCTTTAGCAAAGCAGATCATTTTTATAGAGTCACACATTTTAAATGGGCCTTTTACTTTACTTTAAAAACATTTTAGATGGCATGCACGTCTTTAAACCAGTTAGGTGGCGACTCTGTAAAATTGAATAAAGGCCCTCCACTTTTTCAAGGAAAAACTTCTATTTCAAAACCCACTACTACATCATCCCGCTCGGGTCATTTTTTGGGTGCGACGACACCTTATATACTTACTTGAACCTTAAATGCTAAATTTCAAGTTACAAGCATGATTAGTTGCCATAATATGAAAGCATGTCTATATGTTTAATGCTTTTGAATTGAAGGCTTTGAGTATATTGATGTTCATAGTTCTTTGAAACTTGTGAGTTAATGGTATATTATTGAGAAGCATGACATTTATTATGTTACTATAAAATTCATAGACATATATGGTTATTGGATAATGTTATTTTCATTCATAGACATGAACATGGCACGAAAAATGATTTTGGGGAAAGACCTCCTTGTGTGGGACTTTCGGAATTTGAAATGGAAGATCTCCATGTGGGAAACTTTCAAGTTTTGATATGAGAAAAACCTCCATTTGTGGGGAAATTTATAACAAAAGGCCTATGGGCGAGTTTTAACCTTGTTTCGGCAAATCATAGCATTGCATTTCACTTTTAGAGTTATACATGAATTACTGGGCCGTTGTGCTCAGGGAACTATGTACAAACCCATTTTTCAGGTTAGATTGGATTAGCAATGTCGGTTATGTCAACTCAAGGAGTCGATGTGTGAAGGCTCTGTTTGTGGAGTTTGATTTAGAAAATGTAATACTTAGCATTCTAACATTTCAAAACTATGTTATTTGATTCTGTGATTCAATTTGAAATGTGTAATGATCGTAGTATGGTTTAGGCGACTTACGCACGATGTTTGTAAACTTTACAAATGTTTTGAAACTACAAACATTTATACATGTAAGATTTGGATTACAAAAACAACCGAATTTCTTTGACTATCAAGAACATCTTCATTAGCTCGGAATTTGCGACCTTGAGTCTCTTGATTTGTGTATTGATAATCAAATCTTTGTTAGAACTTTTGAATACGATGTTGGCAATCAATGTTGTGCTATAGTTTTCTTTGCTGTTAGAAAAACAGTCGGCTGGGCGGGGGTGTAGTAGACTGGATTTACCCTTTGAGATTTTTGAGCTCTCTATAATTCAAGAAACAGTCGACTGACAGCCCGATTTATTATTTTACTTAAGTCACTAATGTAATTAACAAAAATCCCCCCATTTGGATTGAATAAAATACTTTAAAAAATCAATTCCTTGTAGGAAAAAAAAGTCAACTCTTCCTCCGAAGGCAAAATTATCGATTTTTTGCACAGTGTACAATGTTGGAGCCTCATTTTCAGTAAGTTTCCTTCCTTTTAAAAATTCTTAAAAATCATATTTGATATATAGGGATTTAGATAAACTATTCGCGGGACTTTTAGACTCTTGAATTGAAAATATTATTTTTGACCATACTTAGCCATTTTGGGCCATTCTGGGTCAACGGTTGAATTTTCTAGACTAATCTGGAAATCCTCGTCGGATTTTTGTTTACTTCTTCTTCTATGGATTGGTCTACCTAAGATCATCGGCTTTTTCAAAAGAGTTTCAAAGAAAGTTTGTAGTTTCATTTTATATATCCGCACTAACACCCATGTTTGGGATGCAGGGCATTACACAAGAGGTGGTACCTCTAATGTCTAAAGGCCTGCACAACAACATATAATTCTTTGTCATAAGTCGAGTAGCGTTGTTGAGAGTCATTAAGTTTCTCACTAATATATGCAACTGGGTGGCCTTCTTGACTTAAAACACCTTTGATTCCTACTCCAGAAGCATCACAAGAATCTCAAAAACTTTAAAGAAGTCAGGGGATTCGAACATTCTCTTTTTGATTTCCTCAAAGACCCAAGTTGCGGCTACAGTCCAGTGAAACTCCCCTTTTTTCATGCAAGCAGTGATGGGGGACACAATGGAACTGAATTCTTTAATGAGACATCGATAGAATGTAGTTAACCCATGGAAGCTACGTACTTCCGAAAGGGTTTGGGTTTTGGCCACTCTCTAATAGCTCTAACCTTTTCTGGATCTACAATAATCCCATTTGTCGTAATAATAAAGCCTAGGAAATTCACATGGGTATACATGAATGAACACTTATTAAGATTGGCATATAACTTTGCAATGCGAATAGTCTCAAAGACTTGTTGAAGGTGATCCATGTGTTCTCGCGGAGACTTACTATAAATCAAAATATCATCAAAGTAAACTACCAAGAACTTTCCTGTGAAAGGACATAATACCTAATTCATCACCCTCGTGAATATGCTAGGTGCATTGGATAAGCCAAAGGGCATGACCAACCACTTTTATAGGCCATCTGGGGTCTTAAAGGCAATTTTCCATTTGTCACTTAGTGTAATCTGGATCTAGTGATACCCGCTACGAAAGTCAATTTTGGTACACCATTGAGAGCTAGTTAACTAGTCTAACATATCATCAAGGCAAGGTATAGGGAACCTATACTTGACAGTCATTTCATTCACAACACGACTATCAACACATATCCTCCACGATCCATCTTTCGTAGGAGTCAATAAAGCAGGGACAACATAAGGACTAAGACTATCCCAAATAACTTGCCCGCTGGATAAGTGCTTCAACTTGGCTATACAACTCAGCACGTTCTGTAGGGTTCATTCGATAGTGTGGAAGGTTAGGCAACTAGGAGCCTGGGACTAGATCAATGGCGAGTTAGATGTCCCGCATGGGTGGTAGTTGCTTTGGAAGTTCATCAGGTATGACATCATGAAATTCATGTAATAAATGAGTGATCTCAGATGGTAGGTCAAGCGCGAGGTTAATTGGGACCTAAAGAGCATCCTTGTCAACCAAGGCTAGAACAAAACCCAATTCATTACCTACTTTTTCAAAGTCTTTTCAACATTAGAGTTGGAGTGTTTGGCTTTTAGATGGTGGCAAAGACTGCTACTTGTGTGCAGTACTCCTCTCAAGAGGTTTGGTAGGATTTAGTTGGATGGTCTTACCACCATGTTTGAAGGTATAAGTATTCACTCACCCATGATGTATCAAATCCATATCATAAATCCTAGGATGACCAAGTAGAATATAGGTGACATCCATAGGTATGACGTCATACCAAACCTTATTAGAGTAAGTGCCCACTTGAGCTTTAATGGCTTCTCTCTGTCTCTATTTCTTCTCTCTTTTTACTCCTCTTTTTGTCCTCCTTCTTTTGTCTTCTATCCTCTCTCTCTCTCTCTCTCTCTCACTCTCTCCCTCTCTCTCTCTCTCTCCCTGAATACACGCACACATATATATATATATATGTATATGTGTGTGTGTGTGAGTGGATTATGTATATATATATATGAGTATGTATATATATAACCACAACTCTCTCTCTCTCTCTCTCTCTCTCTCTCTCTCTCTCTCTCTCTAACTTTCTGGTTTCCTAAAATACCTACACCCTCGAATATGATCCATATATATAGAAAAGAAAGGACGCAAGGTGGCAGTGTTTGCGTAGAAACTGGGGTAAAAATCCAGACCCGTTCGATTGATCGAAACAACTTCGATCAATTGAGGACAGGTGGCACACTTTCAATCGATTGACAAAGGTTTGATTGATTGAAGGTTCCAATCATTGCATTTATGTCAGCAGGCTTTCGATTGATTGAAAAGGGTTCGATCGATTGAAAACGAAATTGTCAATCGATTGAAACAACTTCAATCGATTAAAACCAAAATTATAAGTATAGTCAAGGCATTTATACAGAATTTCATCTTATTAATATAAACTGAAAATACAAGGTATTACATCATCCACCACTTATTTAAAGATTTCATCCTCGAAATCCAAAGTAATAAGGGCAAGAACAAAAATGGAAACTTCTCGCGCAACTCTGACTCTAGCTCCCATAAAGCTTCTCCTTCATCATGATGCTTCCACTAAATCTTCAACAATGGTATCTCTTTGTTCCTAAACTTCTTGATTCCATGATCTAGGATACGCACTGGTCCTTCATTGAATGTGACATTGTCATTGACTTCAATGTCTTCAAAGTTGACCTCGTGTGTAGATTGTGAGCCCATTTCCTTAACATACTAATGTGGAACATGTTGCATACTCCTGACATCTTTGGCGGCAAGTCGAGTCGATAGGAAACCTTCCGAACGTGTTCTAGGATCTCGAATGGTCCAATAAAATTGTGGCAATAGCTTGCCTTTCTTCTTATCAAATCTGACGATATGTCAAACATGTGAAAACTTGAGCAACATGTGATCTCCAACGATGAACTTCAAGTCTTTGCATCACTTGTTAACATAACTCTTGTGTCGGGTTTGAGATGTCTTCATCTTCTCACGTACAATCTAAATTTTCTCACTTGTTTCTCTTACCTTTCTGGCCCAAGAAGTTAAGTATCTCCAACTTTAGCCCAACATAGTGGCGATCAGCAAGGTCTTCTGTACAAATCTTCAAACGGCACAATTCCTATGCTCGTATGGTAACTGTTGTTGTAGGCGATCTTGATCAATGGTAGGTGCATCTCTTAAGAACTCTCAAAATCGATGACAAAAGCATGTAGCATGTCTTCTATCACTTGATTAACTCATTCCATCTAATCGTCTTTCTAAGGATAAAAGGCTGAACTCAAGTGCAATGTAGTTCTCATTGCTGTCTAGAGACTCTTCCAAAATTCTATCGTAAAGAGTGAAACTCTATCTGACACTAGTGAGACAGGTACACCATGTAGTCACATGACTTGTTGAATGTACATCCGGCTCAAACGTTCTACTGGATACACTGTAATGTAGGTGATAAAGTGTGTCATCTTACAATCACCCAACTAGCATCATGGTTTTGCTAAAACCTTGGCAGACCTACCACGAAATCTATAGTGATGTGTTCCCATTTCCATTGGGGAATCAGCATTGGTTAAAGTAGTCCCGTTGGTTTCTGATGTTCTGCCTTTACTTGTTTACAAGTAAGACACTGAGATACATACTCAGCTACTTCCATTTTCATTCTTTTCCATCAGAAATTCTGCTTTAAAGCCTTGTACATCTTTGTACCTCCAGGATGAATAGTCATCCGTGACTTATGTGCTTCATCTAACACATCTTTCCAGAGATTATCTTTGTCAGACACACAGGTCTACCTTCACATCTCAAAACTCCATCTATACTGATACTCTATACTTCTGATTCCTTTACTAACATCTTGGCGAACCATAGTTTTTTAGTCTTCAGTTGTCTATTGAGCCTCTATGATTTGGCTAATCAGAGTCGGTTGTACGACAAGACATCCAAGATGTTGTCCTTCCCTTGATTCCACTGCCTAAAGATCGAATTCAGCTTAAACTTCCAATGCTTTCCATTCTAGAATCAATAATATCGCGACCACCAATTGAGGTCGGTGACTCAAAGCATTAACTACAATATTTGCCTTACCTTATGGTATTGCATTGAAAAATCATACCATCCATCTTCGTTGTTGCATTTTCAACTCTTTTTGAGAGAACAAATACCTCAAAATCTTATGATCCGAGAAAAGATCAAACTTCTCTCCATACAGATGGTGTCTCTGAATCTTCAAAGCAAACACTATTGCAGCTAATTCCAAATCGTGCATTGGATAGTTCTTCTTATGTGATTTCAGTTGCCTAGATCTGTACGCAATCACATTCCTGTCTTGCATGAGCACACACCCAAGTCCTTGGTGCGATGCATCACTATAGATTATATATCTCTCTCCACTCTTAGGTATTGTTAGTGTTTGCACCACAAAATAATATTAAAAGTGGGTCCACCAAATCTGATAAAGAATAGCACGTGGAATGTGTATGAAGGCAGACTAATGGAGAAAGCAGGCTAATTCAACATAACAATGCCATAATCAAATACGCAAGCCACATCAGTGGCAGGATAGTTATTGGCGATTATATTGAATTAAATTAATGACACGTGTGATACAAAGCGGTAACAAAATTGGTCAGGGACAAAACCCATTAATCAGAGATTATGGAAATAGTGGGCAGTTTCTCAGTACACGAGACATCAGTTAGCATTACTGTTACCTATTTAAAGGAATGAAGAAACAAGGAGAAGGGATCCCCGAGATCATGAACACTTAGCACATTTTCATACTTTTCATTGTGTATTTCCTTTATATTTAAATTATCAGTTTACTAGGAGTAGCTTTGTACTTAGACCTCAATTAGAAGGTGAGATTACCACTTCTGATTGTATTTTGTTCTATAAATGGTTCAATGGAATTCGTACTCTATTTTCCTTTAAACTACTCTCAGTTTCTCTTCACATTCCAAGTCCTTGATCTTTGGTTGAGGCAATTTGAGCCTATTTAGAGAAATCTTGTTCCTCTGGTTATCTACTCATCTAATTTGTCAAATTGTTCGTTTCAAGAGGACATTTGTCTGGCACGCCTGCATTGTAACACTTACATAATTTCTGCCATGCAATTTTTGGCATGCCCGGTGGGACATTTGTGAAGAATTGACCAGTTCGTTATGTCACCAAAAAAGAATTTGACAAAAGATAAAGGGGTCGCAGCGCTACCAGAAATATATGTGCCGACTGTAGAAGAAAACATTGAAGTGGAGGTTCATGGGAATACCAGTGATCAGTCTCATACTGATAGCCATCAATCACTCTAACAACAGCCTGGAAATGTTGAAACCACTACCAGTGGGCCAGATCAACAGGCTCAATGTGTTTCAATTTGGACGGTGCATTACATGATTGGCTTTAAGCCAACTCACAGCAAACATCTACAATTGTGAAATCGTTCACAGACATGATGCAGAAGATGGGAGATCAGATTACTAAGAGTATTGCCTGCAGATGTCATATATGACAGAGAAATTTGGTCCAGTGTCCTCTTTGAAAGGCGGTGCCCAAAAGGAGCCTACACAAATTCCTATAAATCAGGCTCCATAACTGAGTTATGGGAATGTGAAGGTTCTAGCGAGGCCTACAGTACCTGGTTTTTCAACTTGCCCTGGATCTAGTATGTTTGATCATGCATCAAGTTCCAGTAACCAATCGGGGCCAAACCAAATGGGATAGAGTATGGGGCCTACAGGTATTTAACGGGCAATGAATAGACTTAACATAAGTACTCACCATAGGTTGTAAGTCGGATAAATGATGGTACCGATCCATTAGCCTGGTTACCATGATGCTTCCCATCCACAAATTGCTGGTTTTTCAATGGGAGGGTCGTTAGTCTAGCCCTTGTTGCCCAATACAGGTCCACCTATCCAATCATGGGCTCAAATGGCAAACACATCCTAAGCACAGACTCACCAAAATGGGGGACACTTTCATCAGTCGGGATGGCAGACTAGAGAGTGGTATTAGCCAGCAGAACAGACTGGGGGGCAACAAGAGTCAGCAATGTAAACTGGGGGGGCAACCTAGACCTCTAGTAGGACACACTGGGGGGCATCAGTAGCCGATGGCACCAGCAGGCGATGGCACTAGTAGGAGTCCAATGTCAGCAACCCATGGTACACAACGGAGGACCTGATTTTCTAATCCATCAGCCTGCTGGAAACGAGGTTTGTAATCTCTATCATCCTGATGTTCATGGCCAGATTCCTGTGGGAATAAATAGGGATAAAATGGTAGATGTCATTAGAGAACAGGTACATACGCAAGTTAGGGAGCAGGTCAATGACCAGCTAAGAGTAGGGATGGCAATGGAGTGGATTATCTAGGTTCCCCGCCCCTTCCGGCCCCTAATAGGTAGGGTATGGGGTGTACTAAAACGGGTTAGGGGCGGGTATGGGATGAATTAGCAAAACCCGAGTTGGGTTCGGGTCGGGTCGGGTCTGGGGTGGGGGTATAGTTCCCCAAACTCGCCCCGTATATATGCCTATTTTATATATATTTCTTATATTACCCAGGGTACTTGGAGTATAAATACTTAAAAGATGAATTAAGTAGGGTTTTTTAGAACTCAACACACACATGAAGACAAACAGCCGCACAACAGTTACAACTCTAACCTCTTTTTGCCTTCTCTGCTTGTGCTGATAACTATCCCCCCGGCCGTCGCCATTGAAGCCATCCCTCTTACTCTCTCAGCATTTTAATCTAATGAAAGAGGTAAGACTCAAGTCCTAAGTCCCAATTTTAGTGATACACATATGTGAGTGAGTGTGATTCGTGCGTGTGTATGTGTTCGTGTGTGTGTGTGAACCTGTGATTCAGGTCTGTGTGTTCGTCTGTATGTGTTTGTTGTGTGTAGTTGTTTGTGTGTGCATTATTGGCTTTTTGAAAATGGTGGATTCAACTTTATATTATTAGCTTTTTCCATATTTGTTTCAACCAAATAGAAGGTGACTATATATATTATACACACTTTTGATACATATGTGTATTCTAACAGATAGATGCAGTTTGAAGAGATTCAGTGATTCACATTGTAGGGTTGGGGATAAATAGGTGGCAGGGGCGGGGCGGGGTTCCAAATTCGAAATCAGGATCGGAGTGGGGGACACAATCATTCGGGGCGGGGCGAGGCGGGGTCTGGGAGAGATGTTGTCTAAGCGGGGCGGGGTCGGGGTATAGGGGCCCCGTCCCATACCCGCCCAATTGACATCTGTGGATATCGCAATATTTCTTACCCACATCTTTTTATTTAAAATCATTTTCCAAATTCAAATTCAAATTCAACAACGAGTCGCCACTTAATTTTTTTTAAAGGAAAATTAAGAAATCATTTAAAAGCAAACCGATCTTTTAGAAACCAGAGATTAACTAGGTCCGGGGATTATGGAATGAGAGAGGAAGGAGCTCGACGGACTAAAACACCCTCCCTCATCCTATCTCGCGATAGGCCTCTACTCAACAACTTTTAATCAAACTATTAATCTAAGCATGCCCTCAACTATTACATATGTATAAATATACATTACAAAAGCATGTCTAAAGGGTGTAAGATTGTAAATAATAAAATATCAATCAAAATCACATATTTCAATTAGCAAATGATATGACGTGTATTTAGGGAACTAGGAAACTTACCTGGGATCCAGCCACGAATATTAAACTTGCAATGCATGTGAAATAAAGAAAATCCTAGAAAAAATGTCTCTAATTCAAGTATACAGGTAAAACAAGACCTATTTCTAAGGTGTCGTTCATGGAGTCGAAAATCAATAAAAATCAAAGAAGCAAATTAAACTAGAGAAGGGTTGGGAAATTGTGCCTCAAATGCGCTATGAAACAAAGATTAGTACACACATTTTAAACAAAGCACATTATTGGATCCTGAGTAATAATACCTAATAAGAGGCAAATTCTATTTTCAAGTGTCAATCTTCATGAATGAATGTTCATGGCTACATGGATATGAACAATATAAAGACCATGAACTAATCATTGATTTTGATCATTTAACCTATGGTTCCAAGCTTGATTAATCTTTATTGGAGTATGGTATAAGCCTTAAGGAAAGATCATTTGAACGATTATATACAAAGTTGGTAAAAAACTGTGACAGAATTCTGAAAATTGCTGAGAGAGTAGACCCGAAATTCAAATTCAAAGAAATAAAAGGGATGGTTCCCATGATTTGATCTTGATGATGTTTGGACACAAGGTGCCTCTGTGAGTCTAGTTTTTAATCCAAAAAGAAAATCAAGGTTTCAACGGTTAGATCTCTGGGAATAAACAAATACCAGACGTCACTCAGGACTTCATAACTCTCTTTCCAGAGTTTTGTATGATTTTCTAAAAATAGTAAAAAAAATCCGAAACACTTGGATCTTTTTTAATGATAGATAAGGTCCTCTAATTGAGGTTACAACCAAAAGTATTTACAAGATTACAACTACTAGTCTTCTCTCTAACTAGCATAGCCATAATCCTCCTCGGTGTATTCCTGCTCCACTTTCTCTTCCTGAGTAGCATGGTAACCTGTGTATTTATCATCTGGATAAGATGGACATGGAAATGTCTAGCGATATGAATGCCATCAAGTTATGAAAGTCAAGTGAGAAAACTAAATCAAATGGAACTTATAGCCACACCCAAACAAAACATGTTTACTTCTTTTATTACGTCTTTTAAAATTCTCCACATTCTCACCATCGAGCTATGACCACTAACGTGCTCGACTAAGTATTCGAAGAGAATACAGACAATCAATACGACCAATCTCAGCATCCAAAGTTACTGTAACAACCTGCTTCCAGAGCTTGACTCAGAATCTCAACTCTAGACAATAACATCAATAATAGAGAGTCTAACCACTCTTTACTAACTTTCACTTCTTTATGAAGAACCGAAGTGTTTTCACTAACCTACACTTCATCACGGAAAACCGAAGTGTTTTCACTAACCTACACTTCATCACGGAAAACCGAAGTGTTCAACTCAACCTTCACTTCATCACAAAGAACCAAAGTGTTCAACTCAACCTTCACTTCATCACGAAGAACCGAAGTGTTCAACTCAAACTTCACTTTGTCACGAAGAACCGAAGTGTTCAACTCTACCCTTACTTTGTCACTAAGAACCGAAGTGTTCGACTCAAACTTCACTTCATCACGAAGAACCAAAGTGTTCGACTCTACCCTCACTTCGTTACTAAGAACTGAAGTGTTCAACTCAAACTTCACTTCATCACAAAGAACCGAAGTGTTCGACTCTACCCTCACTTCGTCACTAAGAACCAAAGTTTTCAAGTCAAACTTTACTTCGTCACGAAGAATTGAAGTGTTTGACTCTACCCTCACTTTGTCACTAAGAACCGAAGTGTTCAACTCAAATTTCACTTCGTTACAAAGAACCGAAGTGTTCGACTCAACCTAACAAATGAGCCTGACACGGAGTCCTAGCTTTCCCAATCAACCCGACACGAAGTCTTATCATAACCAAACTGAGTTTGACACGAAGTCCCAATTCACAACACTAGCTCGACATAAAGTCTCGACTTAACGGTGAGTCCGATACAAAGTCCTATCATAACTATACTGAGTTTGACACGGAGTCCCAACTTACAACACCATTCCGACACAAAGTCTTATTATAACCATACTGAGTTTGACATGAAGTCCCAACTTACCACACCATTCTTACATAAAGTCCTGTCTCATCACACTAATACGTCATCATACTAGGCCTCTCGTGGCAACCAACCCGACAAATATACCTTTCTTATACCATCTCAACCTCCGTGGCCTAGTTTAGCTATCCGACACTTAATCTCAGCATAAGTTGCTCCCGATATAGTATAACGAATACTCACGTACCCCCGGCCACACACGCATCACTCATTATAGATTTAGATTCATAATATGGATTTCGATTATAACTAGCAAGTCTCATTAATACGTCCATCAATCTATTTTATGTCATATTATACTAACGAAGTCCGAATAAGCGTTAACATTTAGATCATAGCCTCGAATATATCTTAAGGGAACTTTCCCAAAAAAGTTCCACAAACCGATTACTCCCACTAATCAGTTTTTGGGTGAAGTTCTAGACACCAGTTTCTACCCTCTAATCGGTTTATGATGACAGTTTCAAGAATCCTTCTAATCATGCATTGTACAACGCATTAAGCTCGAGGTACTAAACATACATGCTCCTACGAACAGTGTAACGTTCTCATAGCAGTTCTTATAAACCATATCGATTCATTCTTGAGTTAAAGTACAACTTATCAAAGCATGTTCCATAAGTCCAAAGCATATTTCATAAATCTAACACATAAACACATGCATAACTTTGCTCATAAGTCCGGGATACTAACATGCACTTTCTAAAAATATATAATAAGATCTCATGCTGATAAAGTTGAGGTATAACCAAACAAAGCTTGGAAACCAAAAAAATAGAAAACAAAACCCAAAAATTGGTTTCTCCCAAAATCGGTTCCTCAAACCAATTCCCAGAAACTGATTTATCCTAGGAACCGGTTTCTCCCTATTCCTGGCAATTTCTTGACAGCACTATTATTCAATGGATTTTACTTCCAAAATCTATTTGTATGGCATGGAAACATCACAATAATATCCTCAAACACTTGCTCAAGATAATTACATACTATATATGTTTTAAGTGAGTTAGAAAACTCACCAATACTTGAAATGGGCTTGAATGTTGAATTTGAGCTTTAGAAAGCATAAGCTAAAGCTTATATGGTGAAAGCTTCTTTTCTTCTAATTTTTTTACTACTGGGATTCTTCTAAGCCTTCTAAAACTTTTCCTAGTGGCTTCTACGTTCCCATGGTGGTATATGTAAGTTTATAGGTGTTTGCATGCGAAGTGTGTACAAGGAAAGAGGAATGAATGCTTGGGTTTTCTTCTAATCCTTTTATCTTTCCATGGGACTCATTTCCTAGCTTTCTCTAAACTAAAATCCAGATTATAAATGCCCAAGAGAGTATAATGTATGTGTGTATGCATGTATATATAGGATATGATGGGAGTTAGGTGTCACCTTGCATGTGCTTTTGTAAACATGCATGAACAAGTGTCCATTGGATGGACAAGTGGCTAGGGAGATGGTGACATGTGTTTAGGGAGGTTGCATGGGCTACCATGTGGCCGGCCATGGTGGGGCCTACCTCAAGTTTTGTGCCACTTTCTCAGTTTGTGTGCATAAGTCTTTGATATACGTGTCTGTCTCAATACACGCACAACCGATATTAAATCTAATGTCCGGGTCTGGGTACGGTATTAAGTTAGTTCTTATTACGGTCGATTCAGTGCAGTGCCTACAATCTAATTAGTGATATTATCACATTGATATAGTCATACAATGATGATAATAATAATATAATAATAAGCTGAATACTGATATTCTGGAAACTGATTTATTATACGAAGAGAAAATTACAAGTACTAAACGTATCCCTTACTGGTGATATCTGGAGGTTGGATTATGGAAGGTGAAACGCATCCTCCAAAGATCTTTAATCCTCTCAAAAGCAAAGAAGTAATCCAAACTATGTTGAAAGATCCCCAAGTCGACAAGGATTTTATTCGCCTGGTATTTACAGCTTAGCTCGAGTTTACCAAACCTATTAAACCTGGTGGGGATATTCGTCTTGTAGCTTAGGCTATTGCTGACCTTGATATGAGAACTTATACTCCTTTAGTGCCAATTCGTTCCTTAACTCGGTTATAAGACCTCGGCTTCTTAGCAATAGGCCAAGGCTCCAAGGAAGGAGAGGTGATTCTTATTGCTGATAACCCTAGTCAGGTTGACCAAACTCCTTCAAATGCTATGGTTTTGCATAAAAAGGTTCAGACCGAGGAGGATCCCTCTCTTTTCTCTGGTGGAGGAGACTTTGAGATCGGCTAAGGATCTGGGAGCAAAAATTCTAATGAGGTATGCGAACTTTAGAGGCAGGGTATTCTCCATAAGGAAGAAATAAAAAGGCTAAAAGAAGACATATTTAGTCTTGGAGGAAGGGTAGAAGAATTAGAAGAAAAGATATCAGAGTTGAAAAACACCATCGATGATCTTGTGTAAAGGGTAGGTCGCTAAGTTAGTCATGCTTTATAGGTTTGTACCTTACTTCCTTACCTCAATAAAAAAGATTACTTCCTTTATTGGTTGTGTAAATCTTTTCATTCTATTAATTAATGTGATTGGATTTGGATGAGTTTGATGGCTCATTACCTAGTTGAGTAAAGTTCTGATTATTACAATCTCTCAAACTTGGGATTAATAAAGCCTAAGTTTAAGTGGACCACGGCCGAGCTTTGGTGATCTTTGGTCATTAAGAGCTCTAAGACCTTGTAGACACCCCAATTTTGACCAACCGTCGAATTCAGGAGAGTGTCGCCTCCGTATCTGATGATAACAAAGACCGGAAGATTCAAAGTATTCCAAGCTCTTCAGAAAGTTCTCTAAAACGCGGTAAATTTCACAGAAAAGAGAAAATACCAGGTATTTAGGAGAATTCAGGTATAAAACGCAATTTTTGGAAAATATCCTCAAGAATCATTTGCTTTGAAAAAAGAAAAATCTAAAAGGGGGAATCTTAGCTAAAAACGGCACACGGCGGACTGCCGCGGCACTCAGTGAGTGCCGCACGGCAGTCACAGAGTGCCGAGCCGGCATTCACCAAGTGCCGCCAGCAATTTCTGACTGCCATTCACTTTTAAAGTCTGTATTTTGCAGAGCAATACGTATGCGTATGCGAATAAGAACAAAAACTGATAAAGTAAGACTGACAAAAATGCGGCAATCCATTAATTGCCGCGGCATTTGATGAATGCCGCGCGGCAGTCGCGTAGTGTCGCGACGGCAGTTAGCAACTGCCGCGGCGGCATTCGCGGACTGCCGCGACAGTTTCTGGACTATCGCGCTGGGCAGCAGTCTGCATAATTTCATAAAGTACACATTGTACCACCAAATGAGAGAATTATACCTGTTTTTTGCTCCGAAATTCACCAAAAATACCTGGTAATTTTGCCTATAAGAGAGAAGGAGAGATAATACAAGAGGGACTACTACATCAACATATTTTGGAGAGAAAAGAGAAGAGAGTTTAGAGAATTAAGAAGAAGAGTTTGGAAGATCTTCAAAGAATACTTTGAGGATAATTTGGAGGTGATCCCCTATGCCTTAAATTGTTTGTTTACTCTTTTTCTTTTGGACTTCCAATCCTAAAATCTCTTGTTATTTTTGTTTGTCAATCAAGCTTAGGAATTTCTATTTCTAATTCTCCCTTCAATTTCTTATATATGTTCTTCTCTTGAGAGTCTTGGAGATCTTCAATATCTCTCTTGATCTCTTGAGTATGATCCTTTGAACCTCATGTAAAGCTCATACTCTACATGAGAGTCAAAATTTGATCATCACTTTGTTTTATATAGTTGGATCCAAGTCCATGCCCATGACTTGGATCCTCTAAACTTGGTATTTAATGAAGTCATTCCCTTATTCTTCTTGAAACTTAGGAGCATTAGTCATGTCTTTGTCTCCCATGACCATCAAATGGTAGGAGTAATAAGTTGAATTCAAGCTTTGGTCTATAAAGTTTTGAGTTCATTGTTTGGAATTTTGAGAAGTTCATTTCATACTTCATCAAAATCCATAAGCATAAAGTGACTTTTAGTCTTCAAGGACCATCAAATGGTAAGAAAAGTAGTTTGGTTTAATCTCAACTTCATGTTTTCAATAGTTGAGGTTAACCAACAAAGTTGAACTAGCAAAATAAAAACAGTGAGTTCACGAACTGTTTTTGATCAAAGATTTTTAGTTCGAAATCTAACCGTTGAAATCAAGTGAAACCAACGGGAAAGTGTCAATAACACATCGTTTTACCACTGTAATTTTTGTTTTGAGGAGGTTTTATGTTTAGAAAGGTTTGATCATGGGTTTTATGAGACAACCACAATCTGTCCAGAATTTCAGAATAGTTTCAGAACAGCAAACCGATTTTAAAATTGATGGATCAGAGATCTAACCAAGTTTTCATGACCTTTAATAATTTTTTATAAGAACCTTAATGTGTTATGAAGGTTCCCTAAAAAGAATGAAGCAATTCGGACTTGTTTGCTATTTTTAAAAAATCATACAAGACCTCTGGACAGAGAGTTGTAAAATGCTGAGTGATGCCTAGTGTTTTCTACATTCTCGGAGATCTAACCGTTCAAACCTTGCTTTTCTTTCTGGGTTAGAAACTAGACTCACAGAGGCATAACATATCCAAAAATCATTCAGATCCAACCGTTGAAAGTAGTTTATTTCTATTTGTGAACATCTGGTCTGCTCTCTGTAATTCATAAAAACTGCTACTATTTTTGTCTAATCTTATTTATTTCAACTCAAATGGTCTCTTAATGCCTTAGGACCCAAATCATACTTTGAATAATGATAATTTAGCTTAAATCCAGAGATTAAGTGACCCAAATTAGTGAATAAATCTATGTCTTATTCTTGTTTACATCCATTCATTTATGTACATTAATGCTTATAATTAGAACTAGTAATTGGATAAAATTGGATTTCATTGCTTGCTAGGTATAAGCTAGAGAATTAGGATTGATTATTTGACATCATATTATTATGTGAAGCATGTGGACTAATCTTTGTTTTGTAGCGCATTTGAGGTACAATTTCTCATCTCCTTTCTAATTTATTTCATTCCCTGATTTTATTGATTTTTTAACCTCATGCGCGACACCTTAGAATTAGGAGTTTGTCTTATATGTATATATGATTAGAGACTTCTTTTTTAGGATTTTCTTTTGTTTGTATGCATCGCACGTTTAAATATCGCTGCTGGATCCCAGGTAAGTTCTCTCGTTCCTTATTGCATATCATATTGCTTGTTACTTGAAATACGTGATTTATGAATGATATTTTGGCCATTAGCAATTTTACACCCTTTGGACATGTTTTTTGTAATGTATACGTATATATGTATTAGTTAAGGGCATACTTAGATTAATAAATTTGATTAAAAGGATGTTAAGTAGAGGCCTATCTCAAGATAGGATGAGAGAGGGTGTTTTAGTCCGACGGGCTCCTTCCTCTCTCATTCCATAATCCCCGGACCTAGTTAATCTCTGGTTTTCTAAAAAAGATCAGTTTGCTTTGAAAATGGTTTCTTAATTTTTCCTTTTAAAAATTAAGTGGCGACTCATTTGTTTTGAATTTGGAAAAGAACTTTAAAAGAAAAGCTGTGGGTAAGAAAAATGCGATATCCACAATCTGGCGACTCTGCTGGGGATCGAACCCAGAATCTCTGGTTTCGCAGACCAGAATTTTCTGATTTTGGGTTCAATTGAGGATTAGACTTGAAAAATGTCCTTTTAATCAAATAAATTAATCTTTGTGTGCCTGTTGCATTTCACTTGCATGTTCAGCCAGTCGATTGCACGGAACTATGACCTTGGAGGCTCGGGGCAACCCGGTCGGTCAAGTCATCATGGGGCTGTGTGATTGATGTTGTCAGTATCAAGATATAAAAGTATTCTTTACTTTTCAAAAGATTTGCAGTGTGGAAGTAAAGGTCGAACCCACAGAGATTGAAATACTACAATGCTTTAATTTTAAAACCTAAATTTAATTAATCATGAAAACGGATTTTGATTTTGAATTTAATTAAACTAAGAACAATAAAATAAATCTAAACTATGAAAGCAATTAAAAGTTGTTTAAAAGATATTTAAAGGGAACCTAGGATTGCAAATCCACCACTAGCTTCATAATAGGAATATTTATGCATTCACTTAGCTTATTAAGTTGGATGAATATGGGGAATTGTGGCTACAAGCCCAATTCCTCCGACAAGAAGATAATCATGGTTCAAGCACCAACATAATCCATCTTCGGTTAGCACGAATTATCCCACACTAAACTAGGGTTGTGGTATAATCCGTCTAATCTAGGCATGGACTATTCGGATACTTGATAGCACAAATCAATAAAGCACCATCACATGTAAGCAATCTAAACAAGCACAGCAAGAATAGATCGTTGAGCACATCACAGTCAAAATAGATCTAAGACAAGAATAAACTTTGAAAGTAATGATTTAATCAATAAAAGTACGATTTATTTATAAAAATCCTCTAAACATGTAATCATCATCCATACATAATAAAACTAACATAAAAACATAAATAAAACCCTATTACTTGGCTAGGGTTTCATTGAAACCCTAGATTTAGGTTTAGTTGGCCATAGAATTGATGAACAGCAAGAGGTTGATGGAGGAGGCCATGGGAATCCTTGGTCTTCTTCTTCTTCTCCTTACTTTTCTCCCTTCAATGGCTGAAAATAATGTATATTATGGCTGTATATTCATGTCTATAATAGTGTGTAATGATTTGTATATATAAATTTGATTTAGAATAGGATTTGTATAGAGTTTGGAAGGATTTAGGAAGCTTTCCTAAGTCAAATCGCGCTAAAACTGCTGTTTTTACGTTTCTGGACGTATTTAACCAATTCGGATCGCACAGGGCTCTTCAGGGCTTCAAAATACATAACTGTGACTTTTTCAAAGGGTCGCTCGCGCGGGTCGCGCGAGCGGGTCGCTCCAGCGACCTGGGCTTTTTCCAGAATT
This sequence comes from Hydrangea macrophylla, assembly GCA_033977485.1. Lineage (NCBI taxonomy): Eukaryota > Viridiplantae > Streptophyta > Magnoliopsida > Cornales > Hydrangeaceae > Hydrangea > Hydrangea macrophylla. Next base: position 42,996,114 of record CM066990.1, read on the forward strand.
TTCTCAGATTTTTCGCTGCTCTGCACCACTTTCGTAGAATTGCGATAACTTTTGACTCGGACCTCGGATTAACTCACCGTTTGCGACCACGCGTCCGTAACTCGAAGATCTACATTTTATATCTCTGGAGAAATTTCTCAAATCTGAAGTATTATTTGTCAAAAATGCAATTTTCCGAGGCTGCTACTGCATTCATCCTTCTCTGGAATCATCTTTTAAGCCCAGAATGACTTCCAAAGCCACTAATCATTGAATTTTTGTGCATTTTCATATTAAAGCTCCAAAACCTATAAAATATAGAATACTTATTACAAATCACTTAATAACTACATGAAATGGGCTAACAAAGCGTATTTTTAGGACTATAAACGGCAACTATTCGTCGCCGATCAGTGATCACCCTTGATCTCGTACCATGATTTGGTATATGAAGCATCCTATCGGGTGTGTGTCAAGGGTCCCTTCATTTGACCAAAACCCAGCCTTTGCATAATAGTTTCTGTAGAACCTTTCAATCTTAGGAAATCAATTCTTGATTAGGGTTATGTGCTAGGAAGTCTTGTATGCCCGGAAGGGATTATTTGAGATGATGACAATACTAGCTTGATAAAAGATGTATAATCTTTTAATCACCTTTTAGCAATTCCTCCTCATGTTCCACGACATTTGGAGAACATGCTAAACCTTGATTATGAAATTATACTTCTTATATCATGTTTAGTTAAGCATCATTGACCTTGTATGCATCCGAATTCATGAAAAGTACGGTGATAATCCGGTCATGTGATCCTCCTACCTAAAGAATTTCCTCTTTCCAAAGTTTTTTTTATTATTATTCATTCACTCTTTCAAAGAAATACAAAAAATCTTTCTTCTCCTTTCGAATCGAAATTTCCTTTGTTAAGGTATATTTTCACTTGATCAATTTCGCAAAGAAATAAAAAAAAATCTTCAAATGAATTTTAAAAGAAACCCAAAATAAAAGATTAAAAATCTTTGAGAATTATTTTTGAAAAAATCTCACCTCTGAGAGGGTAGTAAGGATCACAATGAAAGGAGAAATTGGCGTACTTGACATGAGTGAAGATCTTAGGTGATTATGTGCTTATGTGTTAGGATTAGGATTTTTCTTCTTTTTTGGCATATAGAGTAGGCACACACACACACATGCATTGCATCCGCATGATATACAAAATAAAAGTTTTTGTTAAAATAAAGGTAAAAGGTCTTCTAAAAAAATTAAAATTTACTGTAGGAGCGAAAATAGCAAATCAAGCATGGTTTAGGGACCCCACAGCAAGGCTAGTAAGGAGAGGACGTGCTGACATGGCCGAAGAGAGAAACAACGAAGAAATGTCCGGTTTAAGGGTATTAGTTGAACAGCAAGCGGAACAGATGAGAAGACAGGCCGAGAACATGAACCGCATGATGGGAATGATAGAAGAGCTGAATCGCCGACCACCACAAATGAATCCGCCTGTTATGGACCCGTCTTTGGGAGGAGGGGACGGGGATTGGTTCGACGATCAGGAAGCACAATGGAATGACGCACTAAGGGCCAACAGGGACAGAGAAAAAGATGAGAAGGAGAAGCTGCTGACTGAGAAGATAGAAAAGTTGAAAAGGGTAATGCGCAAGGCTCAGGGAGTGAATACCTACTTAATGGAACTGGAAGGGTTGTATGACGGAGTACGCGAAACACTGCCTGCCGGGTTCAAAATGCCAGTTTTTGATAAGTTTGATGGCACCGGGAATCCTCGCAGTCATATCCGGATGTGCATAGGAGCTTTTCAGCCTAGCGGTCTAAGCACTACCATGATGGCCGTTCTATTTCAGCAAACCTTAACAGGAGCTGCTCTATCGTGGTACCTTACACTTGAGCCAAGCAAAACCAGAGTTTGGGAAGAAGTCGTGAAGTCGTGAAGTCGTTCGTAGCCCAGTATGAGTACAATCAAGACCTGGACGTCACTGTTCGGATCTAGAAACGACCAGGCAGGGGAACAAAGAATCGTTTGCTGAGTATCTGAGCCGATGGAGAGGGAAAGCCGCAAAAATGTTACAGAGGCCATCAGAAAAAGACCAAATCCGAATGTTAATGAAAAACCTGCAGCCAGTATATCAAGAGAAGATAAGGTTTCAGTCAATCAACACTTTTACCGAGGTGTTCGATGTGGGAACCAGGATAGAAGACGCGATTCAAGAAGGAGTGATCAAGAAAGAAGAACAACCAAACCGGTATCGGAGGCCCAGTTATGGATCAAATGGAGGGCATTCAGGGGGGGGCACTCTGGCCCCACCGATGTCAATGCACTTAGCGAGCCAGAAAGGAAATTTGATATCACCAAAAACCATCCAAGAGGAGGAGGGGATAAGAAACCAAGAAAATTCTCAGATCTGGGAGTATCATTGTCAACCGCTCTTGACAGGCTGTAGCGAAGGGGCATCTCTGCCAGTTGGAACCACGACCTCTGCCTAGTCCGCTTCCGCCAAATTTCCAAGGGGACCTCTTCTGCAAATTTCATCAGCAGAAAGGCCACTCGACGGATCGATGCATGAGGTTAAGGCATGAAATACAAGACCTCATTGACAACAAAGTGATATCCGAACCGCCTGTCAAAGCCCCCAATGTCACCAAGAATCCTCTGCCAAACCATCGTGCTGTGCCGCCGCCGCGGGGCCTTTATTTCTTGGAGATAGAAGAAGCAACCTTTGATCCATCTAAGCTAATCACTAAGTCTGGGGCACCAAGAAAACCATACCTGCTGCCTAAGGACTCAACAATCTGTACTTTGGGGGATCAGCTAAGGGAAAATGAAATGGAAAAGTCAGATTGGTGGATCCAAGAGGGCGACGAGCAAGACGTGAGCCGGGTGGAGGATGACCTTTGGTACGAAAGCGACAAGGAAACAGAGGTGTTAGAGAGTACTTTGAAAGTCAATTCGGAAACCAATAATCTATGGATAAGAGAAGAAGTCAGTCACTTGACCCGGTCAGGCAGACACTTCAAGCCGCACGAACTAGAAGAGGATCACCCGGGGAGGGAACTGGAAAAAGGGAAAGGGAAGGTGAATGAAGAAGAAGAAGAGGATAGGGTTTTAAGGCAGATGAGGAAAACGCAAGCTAACATCACTATCTGGGGACTGCTGATCGCCTCCAAAAAACACCGGCAAGCAGTCTTGGATGCTTTGAACCAATCCGATGTCTCTATCGATACAGCGTCGGAAGACCTCGTGGGGATGATCAGTAGGATCCCGGCTCTAGCTATTACCTTCTCGTCTGACGACCTACCTCCCGGAGGGCCCGTGCATAACAAGCCTTTATATGTCACCGTCGAATGCTTGGGTAACACTGTGCCTGCCTGTCTGGTGGACAATGGATCAGCCTTAAACGTGTGCCCGTTTTGAACTGCCAAGCGCATGGGTTTGGACGAATCAACTTTCATGCCATCTGAGCAAAGGGTGAGAGCATACGACAACACTCAGAGAACTGTCATGGGCATAATTCTCCTTCACCTCGCTGTCGGTCCACTTGAGAAGGAGGCCGAATTTCAGGTCATCGACATTCCTGCATCCTTCAACCTGCTACTTGGAAGGCCGTGGTTAGACAGTTTGGGCGCCATACCATCGACAATCCACCAGAAGGTCAAATGTGTTTGGAAGAGCAGGGTCTGTGACATCCTCGGGGATAGCTGGGATCGTCTGTCTGAAGCTTCATCAAGCGCACCAGTCTTAGAGGTACAGCTGCAAGAAAAGGAGACAGGTCTGGGGGGATTCGAGTTCATTAACATGCTGGAAGAGGGAAAGCCGCGAGAGTTCCTACCGCTTTATTTTGATCAGCATGCCAGTCCAGTGGTCGCAGGGATCATGAAGAAGATGGGCTTCTTTCCGGGACTAGGATTGGGAAAGAACCTTCAGGGCCTGCCTGAGTTTTCAAGAATTCCTACTCAGACCCACACTCATGGCCTGGGGTATCAGCCAACGAAGAAGGAACTAAGGGCAAAGAAGAAGGCTTTCGATGCGCCGCTAGACCCTTACCTCAAGACGCTCAATGGATACTTCGTGAAGGAGGGAGAAGACTTCCCTTTCTGTGGTTTCCCAGAGCCATGGGTGGACCAGAAGGACAAGCGCTTAAAGCCGGGGTTCGAAATCTTCTTCTCCCACGAATTCTCCAAACACAAGGATCCGTTTCTGCAAGTGCCTGAAAAGCCTGTTACTGTCGACGATTGGATCGGTGTACTAGAAGGACCGGTCATGCAGAATCTGTTGAGCAAGGAAGGGGTAGAAGTCGAAGGAAAAGGGGAAGAAAACAAGGGTTTGGAGGTCAAGGCCGAGGAAGGGAATGTTGAGGATGTGCTGGAAGAGGATGCGCTGGAAGAAGAGCTGGAACTAGAAGAGGGAGAGAAGACAGACACCGGAGGACTGCCAGGTTGCGTCACGTTGGAGCTCAAGCAAGGAGCCAACAAGGAGTGGGTCTTTGAGTCTAGTGATAAGTATCCCCCTCACCTAGAGTTTGTAATGGCCCAAATGAGGCGTCTTACTATTGCTATGTCTGTTGTAATCACTCCTAACAAAATCAATGAAAGTATGAGTGATTCTGCCTACTCGAATGCGCTTAATGAATGTGATGAATGTGATGATCATGGAATACCTAATGAATTGCAAAAGTTAATTAACAAAGAATCTGCATGTAAAATCATTGAGGACACTCTAACGATTAATCTAGGAAATGAAAATAATCCTCAAAATGTCTTTATCGGCTCAACATTTAGCAATGAAGAAAGCAAAGAACTAATCAATCTATTAAATGAATTCAAAGATGTTTTTGCATGGTCTTATAATGATATGCCAGGTATTGATCCAAAGATAGTCCAACACCACATCCCTCTCTTTCCCAATTCGAAACCCATAAAACAGAAATTGAGGCGAATGAGGCCAGAATGGGCACTTAAAGTAAAAGAGGAGGTTGAAAAGCAACTAAAGGCTGGATTCTTGATGGTCACCGAGTATCCAGAGTGGATTGCCAACATTGTACCTGTCTCAAAGAAGGATGGTCGTGTTAGGGTTTGCGTTGACTTTTGAGATTTAAACAAGGGAAGCCCTAAAGACGATTTCCCATTACCCCACATCGATGTGTTGGTCGATAACACCGCGGGACATGAGCTTCTATCTTTCATGGATGGATTCTCTGGGTATAATCAAATCCTCATGGCACCCGAGGATAGGGAGAAAACCACATTCGTCACTCCATGGGGGACATATTGCTATAGGGTTATGCCATTCGGACTTAAGAATGCAGGTGCGACCTATCAAAGGGCTGCCACCACTTTACTGCACGACATGATCCACAAGGAGGTGGAAGCGTATGTGGACGATATGATCGTGAAGTCCAAAGAGAGGGGAGGGCACCTAGAGGCTTTGAGAAAATTCTTTGGGAGATTGAGGGAGTTTAAGATGAGGCTAAACCCGCAGAAATGTACCTTCGGAGTTACCACAGGAAAGTTGTTAGGGTTCCTCATTACCCAAAGGGGGATCGAAGTAGACCCATCCAAGATAAAAGCCATAACCGAAATGAACCCACCAAGAAATGAGAAAGAACTGAGAGGGTTCTTGGGGAGAATACAGTTCATCAGCCGCTTCATTTCCAAACTCACCTTGACCTGTGATCCATTGTTCAAACTGCTTAGAAAAGGAGAAAAATTCAAATGGGACACCCTTTGCCAACAAGCCTTCGACAAAATCAAAACCTACCTCCAGAACCCCCTTGTCCTATCACCACCATCACCTGGGAAACCATTGTTGCTTTATCTCTCCGTATCCGAAGATTCGATGGGATGTATGTTGGCCCAAGAAGGAGAAGAGGGGCACGTGGAGAAGGCCATTTATTACTTGAGCAAGAGAATGATCGGATACGAGTTGAAGTACTCGCCCTTGGAAAAAGCCTGTTGGGCCTTAGTTTGGTGTACCCGTCGCCTTCGCCACTACATGCTAGCATTCCCTGTGATCTTGATATCCCGAATGGACCCACTAAAATACCTATTCGAAAAACCCGTCTTGACCAGTAGGATTTCCCGTTGGACCATGATGCTGGTTGAATTCGATATCAAATATGTCACTTCCAAGTCCGTGAAAGGGAGGGCTGTCGCCGAGTTTTTAGCCGATCTCGCTGTGGAATCCGAGGATGAAGGAGAATTCAAGTTCCCAGATGAGGGAATATTGGAGGTGAAGGAGGAGTTGTGGAAAATGTACTTTGATGGAGCAGCCAACCAATTAGGTTACGGGGTCGGAATCATTCTCATAGCACCCGATGGGACCCCTACCCCATTAGCTGTCAAACTCAAATACAACTCAACCAACAATACCGCGAAGTACGAAGCCTGCATAATCGGAATGGAAGCGGCCTTGGCTTTGAAGGTCGGACGGATTGATGTCTTCGGAGATTCCAATTTGATCATATCCCAGGTCCGGGGAGATTGGAAAGTAAAGCATGAGAAACTGAGACCTTACCATGATTACCTGGAAAGTCTGGAAGCGCAATTTCAAAAGATCTCTTTTTACTACCTCCCTCGTGAAGAAAACCAATTAGCCGACTCATTGGCTACCTTGGCCTCGATGATCCAAATCCCCTCCAAAACTACCATGATCCCGCTATCCATAGAAGTAAGGAAACAACCGTCGTTTGAAATGGTCGCAGCCGTGGAAGACGAAGAGGAAGTACCATGGTATGAGGATGTGTGGAAGTTCATTAAAGAAGGAGAATACCCCGAGGGAGCCTCAGAAAAGGATAGAAAGGCAATTCGGCGGTTCGCCGCTCAATTTGTGATCTATGCAGGTAAGTTATGGAAGAGATCCTACACCGGGTACAATCTAGAGTGCCTATATGGAAGGGAAGCTAAGAGAATGATGGAAGAAATTCATGAGGGAGTGTGTGGGCCCCACATGAATGGGCACATGCTAGCGAAGAAGATCATCCGACAGGGATACTATTGGACAACCTTGGACAAAGACTGTTGTGAATATGTTAGAAGGTGTCACAAATGCCAGATTCATGCAAATCTAATGCACACTCCGCCGTCACAGCTTTATAGCATGACCACCCCTTGGCCATTTTCCGTATGGGGGATCGATATCATTGGTGAGATAGTTCCGAGGGCTTCTAATGGGCACCGGTACATAATCGTGGCAATCGACTATTTTACAAAGTGGGTAGAGGCAGCCTCGTATGCAACTCTGAAAGCCAAGGACGTGGTGAGCTTCATCGAGAAGAACGTAATCTGTAGATATGGGGTCCCGAACGAATTCATCTCTGATCATGGCAGTCATTTCCAAGGAGAGGTCATCCCGCTCCTAGAAAAGTATAAGATCACCCGTCATCAGTCATCCCCATATAGACCTCAAACGAATGGAGCGGTGGAAGCGGCAAATAAGAATGTTAAAGCAATCCTGGGGAAAATGACAGATACATATAAGGATTGGCATGAAAAGCTGCCATTTGCTTTGTGGGGGTACCGGACCTCGGTCAGAGCTTCAACAGGTGCTACGCCGTACTCATTGGTCTACGGAATGGAGGCGGTCCTCCCAATTGAGGTAGAAATACCCTCTCTCAGGGTCTTGGCAGAGTGCGAAGTAACCGAATCAGAATGGGTACAAGGAAGGTATGAGGAGTTGATGTTACTCGACGAGAAGAGGCTGGCCGCGATCAACCATACTCGGGGGTACCAGAAGAGGATAGCCCGTGCTTTCAACAAAAAGGTCCGCCCAAGGAAGCTTGTTGAGGGTGACCTTGTCCTCAAAGAACTGAAAGTGCCTGTTTATGACCCCAGAGGAAAATTCAAACCCAACTGGGTCGGGCCGTACATCATTAAGACTCTCCTTTCCGGAGGAGCGGCTTATCTCATGGACCTGGACGGGGTTGAATTTAAACAACCAATTAACCTCGATCGCCTCAAGAAGTATTTTGCTTGAAACCTTTCTTTTCAAAGCCTCCTACCTTGATGAACTACGCTTGACCTGATTCCCGCTAGGGGATACGTAGGCAACCTACTCGGTTCGGTCATTTAAAATAAAAAACCGCCTGAGCGGCATCTTTCTTCAAGCCTTAAACCGAACTACTTGGGACCTGACGCCCACTCGGGGATAAGTAGGCGGGCTCTCCAAAGCCCTCGGTCCACTCGAAAAACCTGTGCTAAACTAGGGGCAAACTGGCGTTTGCCCAGAACTACTTCAAAGCCCTAAAGCCAGGGGCAAACTTCGTTTGCTAGCCGAAGAACCCAGATATCTGTCTAAAACCCGTCTTTGGATCTCCTGGCTATCAAGATACATACTATAAAGAAACAAATGAGAGTTCATGGTATAGAAAGAATGAAGCCTAAAGCCAAATTCAAAGCAAGGTAAAGAGCTGAGAAAAGACATTTGAAAGGAGAATTCTTCATAAAAGACTAATTGAAGGGGATGAACACTTTGATTAAACATGTTAGAACTTTCCTAAAAGATAACACCACTTTTTGAAGAGAAAAATCACATTCAAAAGCATAAACAAAGAGTAGACAGGGTCTGTCAGAAAGTTTTGTAAAATAGCAAGCTTTTCCCTATTTTCGTCTACTTTATTATGCATGTGTCCGTCAAGCTCGCCTCACAACCAAGGGTTGGATCTCTAGGAGATATTCGGTAGTAGTCGCAGTCAGAGCAGGAACCCTCGGGAAAGGAGCAGCCATTCTGCTGGGCCAAGCCTCCATGAAAGCCTTCACAATAGAAGGACGCAAAGGGGACCCCCTGGTGAAATCAGCAGTCACAGATTCAGTGGCATCTTGCAAAAGTCCAAACTAACGGACAACTCGGTCAGGAATGTAGAAAGTCGTAGCATGCAAACCCGGCAGCCAGATGCCAGGTCGCCCAGGGAGGCGTACAGCAACAGAGCGACAGATCCACGACGGACAAACCCAACAGATGTCACTAGAAGAGAGACCCTGAAGCCAACCAAGCCACGCGTCGACGGACTGAAACAAGCTGTGAATCTCCATGCGATCATAAGGAAGTGGCCCACGGAGATGGGAAGCATCTATGAAGAGGTCCAGACGCTCCATGAGCCAAATTTGCAAGACAAAAGGTGCCCCAGCGGATAACATGACCACAGTAGCATGAGCATGGCCCAATCCAATCAGAGTTTCACCAAGGACTAGCATAACAGCACTTTTCATCTCCCGCAAACCGCAGGCGATGGGTATGAGAGTGTCCGAAGATGATCGAAAGAGAAAGTAAGAGAGTATAGCAATCGATAAGGCACTACGTCGAATGATCTGATACTCACCATTGTAAGGGTCCCCTATGGGAGCATAAATAGAAGAAAGGCGCTCAAAGTCGATTTGCCTGTCATGAACAAAAGAGCCCGCCGCATTCCGAGACATGTGGAGAAGGGTGGCTAAGTCCCGAACATACCCGGCCTGAATCTGAGGAACCATCAATTCAGCAGAAGGATCCGTGTGGAGAATAGCGCTAAACTCCTCAAATAAGGGGCAAATCTCCTGAGAGCCGAAACGAAAGACATTGAGAGCAGGATCCCAACATTGGACGGTGGCGCGAAGTAGACCCTCATTTAGATTCATCTGTTGGAAAGAGAAGAGATCGTTTAGTCTGAAGCACTCAAAATTGAGCTTGTCAATGCCAGAGAGGGTATCCATCCATGGGAAGAGGATTTGAGAACTAATGGGGGCCATTTGGAGAGGAAATGAGAAGAAATGAGAAGTGTTTTGCGGAACTTTGAGAATGAAGGGATATAAATAGAAGAATAAGGCTGTCTACCTACCCGCGGCACTCGATAAAGTGCGGCGGCACTCGATGAGGTGCCGCGCGGCAGTCAGTGAATGCCGTTGCGGCACTTACTGAATGTCGTCGCGGCTCTCACTGAGTGCCGCGGAGACCTAACCGAGTGCCGTTCTGAGTTTTTCATTGGCCAGGATCTGTTTGTAACACGATCAGCCCACCTGCAAACAGAAAACTAAATGAGAAGCAGTAAAACGTGTGCATCATGCAGCACGTACAAATACATTCATTCATTCATTCATTCATTTCATTTATTTGTACATTCCAAAAGATGAAAGAAACAAGAGCATTCAAAGATAAAAATAAAGACGGGATCAAGCCATGATCCCACATATGGCAAGAATTGGACCAAGCTATGGTCACACATACGGTGAAAAGCAATAATGTAATAATAAAAGTATTAGGAATGCCTATCCTACCAACTGTCAGGGAGCAGCCATCAAAATAAAGCATATGTGTATATATACAGTCATCCACCAAAATAAAGTATAAATCCTCTCAAAAAAACAAAAAAATGATAAAAGCAGGATCAGCTCCGACCCCGACCCCGGCCGCGAGTCTGACGAGTCGTGCGCCTAAGAGGCTCCTCCTCTAACTCGGTCCCGCTGCCTCCACCACTCTCTCCATGCCCGCTGCCTCGGCCTCTGCCACCGCTAGTGCCCTCGCCGCCGCTGCCTCCGCCACGCCCTGCACCGCTACCTCCGGGGACATCGCTGAGAGAGATGCCAAACTGCTGGAGCCGCTGCTGGAGCTGACCCACCTGCTGAGATAGGACTCTGATCTCCTCCGTCTGAAATGAGAAAAATAAGTCCAGGCAACGTTGAAATAACGGATAAAATACTGAGAATAAAAGGAATAAAAGATCATACCTGGGCCCTCAGCTGGGTCGCAGCAGTCGCCCGAGCTCCCTCAGCCTGAAAAGCAAGTCCCGAGAATAAAATATTAGTAAGAAGGGGGACAATCAAAATCACCGTCAAAGTAAAAGTGAAAGTGAAAGGTGGAGAGGAGTCTCTTACCATCCACTCGCGCCCGAGAACCCACTGTCGCACGCTATGGGCATACGTCAGGCCCTCCTCCGCGTAGGCACGCGGGACGACGTCATAATGGATAGGAATAGTGGGGGCGCCCCATGATAGCCGGGGGATCATCGTCACGTGGGGCTCACCAAATGAGACGGTCGACATAGTCCAGTCCCACACGGGCAAGGCAGGAGGTCGAACCGCGGCAGGAACAGGCTGCAAACAAAAGTAATAGAACATGGATAAAGAATGAAAGATAATTCATAGAAAGGTTGAATGAATCATTTACTCACCCGAGTCACTTCCATCAGAGGGAAGTTCGGCATCAGCTTGGCGGCACGGAAGGCCGCATATCCGTCAGGATCGTCCAAGAAGCCATGAATACCGAAGCCGGCTAGAGCAGCCGTGAACTCGCTGCCCTGAAGAGTATCCGTGGCCCTCATAGAGTCGGGAGGAGGGAATGGCACGAAGAACCTGGGGGCCGCTAGTGACTGCCTGGTCACCCTCTCTCCTAGATACCACGCCTGGCCCTCCGGCCCACATAGAAGTCGCCTCGTCGGGTCATACCCGGCCGACTCTCGAATCCCCACACTAGCCTCGGGCAGCACCCTGAGCCACGGCTGCCAGTGTACATGCTCCTCCCGTAGGTTCGTCAGGAAGTTCCTGAACGAAACAAAGTCATGAGCTCCGGTCTTCCGCCCAACCCTGTCCTTCGCCCATTTCAGCCCCTGAGGCATGACGAGGGCGTCAGCGTCGCGTGTCACTGGAGACATCATGCGAAAATACTCGTGAGACCAGATCTGCGATAATAGAATAAGGGGGTTAGTTTCTCAAATTGAATAAATTTCTGAAAGCATAAAAAGGGCAATGAAACGTGAAAATATACCTCACACGCTCTCCAATACCCGCTGGTAGCAGCCGACCTGTCCCGGGAGATGGCACTCATATGCCTGTACAGGATAGATAACCCTACACCAGCCCAATCAAACTCAGCGACCCGGTCCAGACGCTCCAGCGACGCCACCAAGGAAGCAGAAATCCGGTCACCCTTGGTGCTCAACAAGGAGCACCCCAGCATGTACATCAAGAAGCCTCGGGCCATCTGCTCGTCGATAAAGCCGGGTTTCCCCCGGAAGGTATCCATAAACCACCGGGCCGTGACCAAGGCCTCCTCCGGAACCACCCCTAACAACGGCTCCATCTGGTCCCACTCCTGGTCTGTCAAATACCTCAGAGGCTCTCCGCCAAAGGCGATCCCTGTGATCATGGAGAAGTCCAATGGCATCAACGTCATCTCGCCGAATGAAAAGTGAAAAGTACTCGTGGTATCCCACCACCGCTCAGCCAACGCATGCATCTGCTGTAGGTCGTTGGAGCTCTTCGTCAAGAGCTTGACGAAGTCTCCAAACCCTGCTGCGTCAATAAGCCCCTGTATGGTCTCACTCAGCTCCGTATACCACTCGTGGCCATGAGCAAGGCCGCCATGCCCCTTCAGCACCTTCGGCTGCAGCTGCAAGAAAGAATAAAAAGGCTTGTTGTTAGGGAGTAGATAAAGAAGAAAGCAACAACAGTGAATAAATAATAAATAAAGGAGTGTTCATTGGGGATTTCACAAGCAAAGCACTCGTTTGCATTCAAGAGGAAATGAATAAAAGAAAACACTCAATATTCTAGCAAGGTTTCGAAAAGAAAAGAAAGAGAAATAGTAGTTTGTTCATGATGTTGTCAATATCAAGATATAAAAGTATTCTTTACTTTTCAAAAGATTTGCAGTGTGGAAGTAAAGGTCGAACCCACAGAGATTGATTACTACAGCGACTTAATTTTAAAACCTAAATTTAGTTAATTAAGAAAACGGATTTGATTTGATTTCAATTAAACTAAGAACAATAAAAATAAATCTAAACTATGAAAGCAATTAAAAGTGTTTTTGTAAATATGTAAAGGGAACCTAGGATTGCAAATCCACCACTAGCTTCATAATAGGAATATTTATGAATTACTTTAGCTTATTACGTTGGATGATAATGGGGAATTGTAGCTACAAGCCCAATTCCTCCGACAAGAAGATATTCATGGTTCAAGCACCAACATAATCCATCTTCGGGTAGCACGAATTATCCCACACTAAATTAGGGTTGTGATCTAATCCGTCTAACCTAGGCATGGGCTATTCGGATACTTGATAGCACAAATCAATAAAGCACCATCACATGTAAACAATCTAAACAAGCACAGCAAGAATAGATCGTTGAGCACATCACAGTCAAAATAGATCTAAGACAAGAATAAATTCTGAAAGCAATGATTTAATCAATATAAGTACGATTTATTTATAAAAATCCTCTAAACATGTGACTGTCATCCATACATAATAAAATTAAAATAAAAACATAAATAAAACCCTATTACTCGTCTAGGGCTTCATTGAAACCCTAGATCTATGATCTAGCCGTCCATGGAAGTAGTAGATAGCAAGAGGTTGATGGAGGAGGCCATGGAAACCCTTGGTCTTCTTCTTCTTCTCCTTGCTTCCCTCTCTTCAATGACTGGAAGTATGGTTGTAGAATATGTATGTATGGGTGTGTAATAATGTCTAACCCTTTAATTGAACTAAAATAGGGTATATATAGATTTACAACAAGTTTTGGAAGCCTTTACAACTCGAAACGGACTGAAACTGATGTAATTTACAATCTGGACGTCATTCTGCAGTTTCGTTTGCACAGGAGTCTTCAGTATACTGAAATACGCAACATTGGTTTTTACCCATATCGCGCGAGCGGGTCGCGCGAGCGATTCTCGGATTTCGCGGGCGCGGCTCGCGCGCGCGACTTGGCTTTTTCAGCTTCTTCCTTTCTGACTTTTCACCCTGTTTAGCCTGATATACTTGATTTCTTCCAACACCTGTCATAAAATAGAAAACGAAGTAAAAATATACAAAAACAGGATAAAAAGGTACTAACAAATGCTCGTTAAGGCGTATAAATAGGATTTGTTCTCTCCCGATCACACCCCCAAACCTACATTTTGCTAGTCCTCGAGCAAAACTAAAATAGAAACTTACTACTAATAAAATACTACTCCATTTTCGTATGGATCACGATTGCATTTAGCGTATGCAACAAGCCTTTTAAACCTCTAGGTGTCCCTAGTCGGACGAGTGAAGTCTCGTGAGGGTTCTCGTCAACAAGTTACCCACAACCATCTTTATTAACTTATTAATTAAAAAAACTTTTATTAAAAACGAAAAACATAATATTCAATACTCCTTATTATAAAACAATGGTTTGAAATAGAATAACGAACAAGAAGAAACATAATGAAACATCCACCTAAGTCATGAAAAACAATCTCAAGCACACCATCGTATAAATCAATAGAGTTTCTCATAAAATTGCACGTGTGTGATATGGTAGTCAAATGAACACGCGCATATCATAAACTTGGAATATAACTCGGATGACCATCTAACTATGCTTCGACTACGAATCTCACAATGAATTACACTCTAAAATGAAACACTCAGAAACAGGTGTAATTTATCTAATATATGTGAGTAAAGGAAATATGTTTTCAAAACAAGAAATGCTCACATATGACTCGAAAAAGACGCATGACACGAAAGAACAGTAGTCTCATGGAAAGGATGCCAATAATCAAGAAAAATTAATCATTACCATGTTTTAATCCCCCTCCCATCGTTTTCATATCCGAACCATGTTTCCTAGGATCAGATAGGACTTTTCAAAGGTTTTAACGTGGCTCAGGCAACGAAAAAGGATAGAATGGATATATCAGGTAGTTTTCAGAATGGCATTGTAAGGCATGTTCGATTTCTTTCATTCTTCTTCTACAAACTTTCATCTTTTTCATTCTCTTCATTCCTTTTCATTCATTTTTCTTCTTTTCTTTCATTTTTTTTTTCAACCTTCCTCTTCTGTATTATTTTCTTTTCCTTTTTCTTTTCTTGCTTCTCAAATGATTATTTATCGAATATCAAGCAACTACCCCAATAGCATCTTATTTTCTTCTTCTCAATCACACATCACATTAACACTACTAAAAGGTGACAAATCTCTCAGTGGTGAACTCCAAGTTTGTCAAGTCGGAGCAAAAACAAGGATAGTGGCAATCAAAGAAAGAAATGGCATTTTGACGGCTCAAAGGGCGAACTAAGGAAATTTATAATTCTTCGGTCGGTAGTAAACAAAGAAGGCCTAAAATCATTTCCTAGGGTAATACGGTTCTTCAATGTTTACAATGGAAGATTATTTAGTATGGTAACAAATATTTTAACTTGACTATCAACCAAAACAAGAATAATGAGACTAAACAACAAATAGATGCGCTATTTCAATGAAATTCGACAAACACAATGTATTAAAACCCTCTAAAAAGAAACGATAGGCTCAAAAGCTCACTGGGCTTAGTCTCCACCATGTGTTATCTAGAAATCCGAATTATATTATAGTTCACAACCAACATGTATTCAAATGACTACGTGCAGTGCATAGTTTATGTGCAAATCTATGATATAAAACTACGATTCAAACAATACATAACTTAAAATGTCATATCATAACTTCAGCAAATGTTTAATCACATCTTCTCTTGTTTACCATTCTATAACAATCATAATTACATAACAAGAAGTATCGGTTAGCGATTGCAAAACTGTAGGTAACATCGTTTATTTAAAATTTTGCATAAAATAATGTGCATGTGTGTGTACATACCCCCAAACCTAAACCTTTCATAGTCCCCAATGAAACAATAAAACGAAAGAAAGGAGAGTACATAAGGAAGGAACGATAGTACCTCGATCTTGATAAGCATAGAACAGGTGAACACCAAGGAATATGGCTATAAAGTTCAATGTTACCTATTACTTCTTCATAAAAGAAAACAAACTAACACAAGAATATTAAAAGTACATGAAACCAAAATATAAAATATAAATTTAAAAACTAATCTAAACGAAACTAAACTAGCAAATGGAAAATAAATAAAACGAAAAAGTATAAATGTAACAAGGAAAACAACAACTAACTCGATTTAAAATGACCTAATAAACAAAAACAGCAAAGAAAAAAAAAACAACTAAAACAGATAGGGGGAAAGATATAGAAAACAAAAGAAAATATCTGAAAAATGAGGAATCGCGCGAGCGGTCCGCGCGAGCGGCCGTCGCGCGCGCGAATTCCTGAATTTTTTTTTTTTTTTTTTTTTTTTTTAACAAAAATCTCGCGCGAGCGAGTTACCTCGCGCCCGCGATATCAGGCGCGAGGAGAAGCAGAGAGCTCATATAAGGAAAAAGAAAGAAAAACACTAAGGCACATTCTCGCGCGAGCGGGCCGCGCGAGCGGGCCGCGCGCGCGAGAATGGTATTTTCCATTTTTTGGTTAAAATTATGTATATAATATTAAAATAAATTAATTCCAACCCCCAAACCTGTCCAGAATGTCCAAAACAGACACAAACAGACTCAAAAACGACCAAAAATAAGAAAAACGAATGAAATAACGCTTGGGTTGCCTCCCAAGAAGCGCTAACTTTTACGTCTTCAGCTAGACCGTTCTAGCTCAAGCCTTACGGAGGTTGAAAATCAGACTTCGTACCCCTAAGAATGTCAGGCAGAGCTCGATGGTAAGCAGAAATTACGTCGCTTTGAATTAATTCAATCGACGGTTTATCAGTATGTTCAAATCGATTTCTTACCTTTCGAGTAGATTCAACAGTAGGGTCCGAAGTATTAGGATTCATCCACTCATCATCCTCTATATTATTCCCCGTACTTATATTTATTACGTTCTTAGGCTCAATATTCCGTTTAACTTCACTACCCTCCACACATAGGTAATCGTCATCTTTAGGAGGTTGATCGACCGCATTAAAAACATTTAATTTTAATTTTATATTTCCGAACGACACTTTCATTACCCCTGTTCTACAATTGACACGTGCGTTGGCCGTGGCTAAGAATGGACGACCAAGAATAACAGGAGTGTGTTTCCTAGCATCTAGCACGGGTTCAGTGTTAAGGACCATAAAATCAACAGGATAGAAACATTGATCAACTTTTACTAGTACGTCTTCGACGATTCCTCTAGGTATTTTGACAGAACGATCCGCTAACTGAATAGTAGCAGCCGTGGGCTTAAGTTCACCTAGACCTAATTGTTTATAGACGTGATAGGGTAAAAGGTTAACACTCGCTCCTAAGTCAAGGAGAGCCCGATGAATGATAGTGTCACCTATGACACATGAAATCGTAGGCGTACCTGGATCTTTATATTTCGGAGGAGCGTGCTGGAAAATTGAACTTACTTTTTCCGTGAGGAAGACCTTTTTAGGCGTATGACTGTGTATTTTGCGTTTTTGCGTACAAAGGTCTTTTAGACATTTAGCATAAGCGGGAATTTGTTTTATAGCATCGAGGAAAGGAATATTTATTTTGACTTGTTTAAATACCTCGAGTATATCCTCAACCTTAGACTTTTTATTTGTAAGATTAGACGGCTCCTCAACATTAGGTGGATATGGCATTCTCGGAATATAATTCGTTGGGACCGATTCTTTTTCTTTCTTATTTTGGCTCACGTCCTCACCCTTCGTTGTATTAGAGTTGCTATTCATATCTTTCACATTCTCATTCGGAATTTCTATTACCTCTTTCTCTCGTGTAGTCAACCTAGTTGAGACGGCATTTACTTGTTCATTCGACCCCTTAACCTCATATTGTCCGTTAGGGTTTTGAATTGTTTGACTAGGCAACGTCCCCTCGTTTCTACGACTCACTACAGTAGCTAGTTGTCCCATTTGGGATTCAAGCTTCGCAATGAATTGTGTATGAGAGTGCACTATTTGTGCTTGTGCCTGTACTTGCGTTTCAATTTTATTAAGGGATGCCAACACCTTTTCCTCAAAAATGTTACCCCTTGAAGGATTCGGATTAGGATGCAGTTGTTGGTATTGATTAGGTTGAAACTGAGGTCGATATGCATTAGGAAAATTAGTTGCCTCATTAGGATTATTATTATTATTTTTCCACGAGAAGTTAGGATGGTTTCTCCATGGCGCATCCGGATTATTAGTAGTCGCATTATAATTATTTCGTGGGTATTGTTGAATAGAATTAATGTGTTGCTCCACGAATTCCGGAAATTGACTCGCCGATGGACATGCAAGTATCGAATGTGAAGTATCAGAACATAATGCACAAATTTCACGGGCGGGTGAGGCTGTCGTTTGGTTCATTGTTAAAAGTCGGTCAAGTTTGTTAGATAGTTCTTTTATTTCAATTGACTGACCTGACTCGAATTTTACCTCCCTCTTAGGTTGTGGGTATCCCTCAGAACGGACAGACACCGCTTGGTGCATCGAATTCTCGCTTAAAGTTTCAAATATTTTCCAGGCCTCGTCGGCGCTTTTGTGTAGGAAAGTTCCCGCACAAACGGCATCGACGGTATTCCGGACCAAAGGAATAAGTCCCTCGTAATAGACCTGGACCAACTGCCACTTAGGAACCTGATGATGTGGACACGAACGTAATAATTCTTTAAATTTTTCCCACGTGTCGTAGAGTGATTCCCCATCTTGCATTACAAAGTTTGTTATAGATTTTCTTATCTGATTCGTACGCATAATCGGGAAAAACTTTTGTAAAAATGCGGTGTGTAGGTCTTCCCATGTTTTTATTGTATTTGGCTCCAAAGATTGAAGCCAATATTTAGTTTTGTCCTTTAATGAGAATGGAAAGAGCCGCATTTTTAATTCATCATCAGTAAGATTTTGAATTTTCAAAGTGGAGCATATGTCCTGAAAATCTCCTAAGTGTTTATAAGGGTCTTCATTTAAACGGCCATGGAAAGATGGAAGTAGCGAGATGGTAGACGACTTTATCTCAAAGTGAGATGCCGTCGCCTCCGGTAATTCAATACATGTTTGTGGCGTGTAAGTCGTAGGAATAAAATAATCTTTAAGCGGCGGGGGTGGAGGGATATTAGGATTATTCATATTAGCTCCGTTGTTATTTTGGTTATTTTCGTTATTATTTCCAATGTCTGCCATTTTAATTGGTTCTATGTTATGAAAACGTGGTTTCTTTAGTCTTTGAAGGGTACTACGTATTTCAGATTCAAATAAAGACGTTGGTTTTGGTGTCAAATCGTCGTCTATTAAAAACCTTGTTCCAGAAGTTAAGTTTGAAGACTTGTTAAGTCTTAATGTACGTTCAAGTTCAGAGTCAAAAGGTTGTAATTCCGGTTTATTTGAACGTGTACCTAACATAAACTAAAAGAAAGTAAACTAAAAACAAAAATTAACTCAATAAAATAAAAAAAAAACAAATAGCAATCATGCAAATAAGACGACAAGCACACAACTACTATGATGCATGAATATTATCCTGTAATGCAATGACCGCGTCAAGCCCAGCGCCCCGGGTTTCCTAGCCAATGCAGTGCAATTAACTCTAAACTAATGCAAATAGTGCGTCACAACGCCCTGACTTACAGTGGTTTAAAGCGAATTCCAAAGGAAGCAATTTACTTAATTTTTATTTATTTTATTTCGCGTAAGCTCCTTTGATGTACTTAGCTACTCCACCCGGAAACGTTGACTACAAAATAAAAGAACAAGTTAGTAACTAAAAACAAAAACAGAAAATAAGAAAAATAAAAACTAATCTAATATTTACGAATTAACTAAACTAAGATTCTAAAACTAAAGGTAGTAATACAATCCCCGGCAACGGCGCCAAAAATTGATCTTGTCAGAATCAAGATATAAAAGTATTCTTTACTTTTCAAAAGATTTGCAGTGTGGAAGTAAAGGTCGAACCCACAGAGATTGATTACTACAGCGACTTAATTTTAAAACCTAAATTTAGTTAATTAAGAAAACGGATTTGATTTGATTTCAATTAAACTAAGAACAATAAAAATAAATCTAAACTATGAAAGCAATTAAAAGTGTTTTTGTAAATATGTAAAGGGAACCTAGGATTGCAAATCCACCACTAGCTTCATAATAGGAATATTTATGAATTACTTTAGCTTATTACGTTGGATGATAATGGGGAATTGTAGCTACAAGCCCAATTCCTCCGACAAGAAGATATTCATGGTTCAAGCACCAACATAATCCATCTTCGGGTAGCACGAATTATCCCACACTAAACTAGGGTTGTGATCTAATCCGTCTAACCTAGGCATGGGCTATTCGGATACTTGATAGCACAAATCAATAAAGCACCATCACATGTAAACAATCTAAACAAGCACAGCAAGAATAGATCGTTGAGCACATCACAGTCAAAATAGATCTAAGACAAGAATAAATTCTGAAAGCAATGATTTAATCAATATAAGTACGATTTATTTATAAAAATCCTCTAAACATGTGACTGTCATCCATACATAATAAAACTAAAATAAAAACATAAATAAAACCCTATTACTCGTCTAGGGCTTCATTGAAACCCTAGATCTATGATCTAGCCGTCCATGGAAGTAGTAGATAGCAAGAGGTTGATGGAGGAGGCCATGGAAACCCTTGGTCTTCTTCTTCTTCTCCTTGCTTCCCTCTCTTCAATGGCTGGAAGTATGGTTGTAGAATATGTATGTATGGGTGTGTAATAATGTCTAACCCTTTAATTGAACTAAAATAGGGTATATATAGATTTACAACAAGTTTTGGAAGCCTTTACAACTCGAAACGGACTGAAACTGATGTAATTTACAATCTGGACGTCATTCTGCAGTTTCGTTTGCACAGGAGTCTTCAGTATACTGAAATACGCAACATTGGTTTTTACCCATATCGCGCGAGCGGGTCGCGCGAGCGCGACTTTTGGCCTTCGCGCGCGCGGATCGCGCGAGCGATTCTGGGTTCTCGCGCGAGCGATTCTCGGATTTCGCGGGCGCGGCTCGCGCGCGCGACTTGGCTTTTTCAGCTTCTTCCTTTCTGACTTTTCACCCTGTTTAGCCTGATATACTTGATTTCTTCCAACACCTGTCATAAAATAGAAAACGAAGTAAAAATATACAAAAACAGGATAAAAAGGTACTAACAAATGCTCGTTAAGGCGTATAAATAGGATTTGTTCTCTCCCGATCAGTTCACATTCTCTAAAATACATGCACATATAAGTTTTGAAAGAGATTTTTGGGCCCGAAAAAGTACATGATAAGTGTTCGGAATATTCAAACATAACATTCAGTTTCCGAGGTTCATGAGAATTGAAAAGAGAATAAAATAGATTTCCTTTACAAAAGGCATGGAATAAAGTATTCGAGACACTCGGGGATGCCACGAGCACGACATTCGGGACAGGATATCTAAGGAGTTGTGGCAATCCTACGTTACATTCACGTAAAGAAGGAAATGCGGAAAAGAAATACGAAAAATAAATAAAAGGGGAGCGTTTACCTCGCGCTTGAACGCGCGGGCCGATAAATGCTCATCGGGGTCCCTCAGTAGGAGTGTGGGGTCCGGGTGATGAGTGGTAGTGTATCTGGCCTTCTTCTTGCGCCCTGAACCACTCGCCATAATCTGTCAAAGAAAAAGAGAGAATCTGCGCGTTAGATTAATGAAAATTCGGAAAAATAATGAAATAAACAGGTTTAATCAAACTCTGATCTAGCAGAACTAACCTGTGAATGTCGTAGATCAATATAGGAGTGAGGAAAGAAAAAGAGAAAATTTTCTCCAGAGAGATTTCGAGGGAGAGGAGTTTGAGAGAATGAGAGAAATGTAATGAACCCGACGGTTTAAGCCACTGCCGTTCAAACGCGGCACTCAATTTTCCGTGCACGGCAGTCAGTCAACTGCCGCGCGGCACTCTCCGAGAGCCGCAACGGCACTCCGTGAGTGCCGCGCGGCAGTCACGGATTGCCGCGAAAAACCGCGTGTGCCGCGATTAAGGCGGTTCAAGGATATTTACTTTCCCTCCAAAAATTCAAATCAAGTCCCGAAAATTGAATTTGAGGCCTCCAAAATTTGCCCTCATTACCCTTTTTGCCCTCGGGGTCGTTTTTAGGAACACAATGACTACAAATTTCGAAATTTAAGAGTATCTATGAGCCCGTGCCCCCCCCCCCCCCCCCCCCCCCAATTTTGAAAGTTGAAAATATTTGAGCCCGTGGGCCCAGACTTATATTCTCGGTTCTCGCAACAGATTTGCGTTAACCCCCGTTTTTGGTAATATAACAGATTTATATTCTCGGTTCTCGCAACAGATTTGCGTTAACCCCCGTTTTTGGGAATATAATAGATTTATATTCTCGGTTCTCGCAACAGATTTGCGTTAACCCCCGTTTTTGGGAATATAACAGATTTATATTCTCGGTTCTCGCAACAGATTTGCGTTAACCCCCGTTTTTGGGAATATAACAGATTTATATTCTCGGTTCTCGCAACAGATTTTTGTTAACCCCCGTTTTTGGGAATTTAACAGATTTATATTCTCGGTTCTCGCAACAGATTTGCGTTAACCCCGTTTTTGGGAATATAACAGATTTATATTCTCAGTTCTCGCAACAGATTTGCGTTAACCCCCGCTTTTTGGAATATAACAGATTTATATTCTCGGTTCTCGCAACAGATTTGCGTTAACCCCCGTTTTTGGGAATACAACAGATTTATATTCTCGGTTCTCGCAACAGATTTGCGTTAACCCCCGTTTTTTGGAATATAACAGATTTATATTCTCGGTTCTCGCAATAGATTTGCGTTAACCCCCATTTTTGGGAATATAACAAATTTATATTCTCGGTTCTCGCAACAGATTTGCGTTAACCCCCGTTTTTGGGAATATAACAGATTTATATTCCCCCCAAGATCAAATCAAAAAATCGAAAAATCATGACCCCTGTAAGAGATCTTCGCATCGGTCACTGAATTAGGTGATTTTCCTTAACTAACACGTCACACAAAATGCGTAAGAGAGACATGATGAGCATGACATTTGCACAACCGGTTCAATTCAGAAAGAACCATGGCATGGCATTTGCATCACGATTGGATAGGTGCATTCATCCGTGTGACTACTTGCGTTTGTGTGTGTTCGGCCCCCGTGTTTGAACTACGCTTTGGTCTGATTCCCGATGGGATACGTAGACAACTCGCCATCGAGCACGACAAGCATGAACCGTTCATACAAGCCGATTTTTGCAACGCATTTTTTACCTAAATTCGACAGTCTGGTCAAAGGCTTGTCTTCTCACAGGCTTTGACATTCACTTATGGGACGCGTTGCCCCACAAGCTCTGTCAAAGAGGGCCAAACTGTAGACACCCCAATTTTGACCAACCGTCGAATTCAGGAGAGTGTCGCCTCCGTATCCGATGATAACAAAGACCGGAAGATTCGAAGTATTCCAAGCTCTTCAGAAAGTTCTCTAAAACGCGGTAAAAGTTCACAAAAAAGAGAAAATACCAGGTATTTAGGAGAATTCGGGTATAAAACACAATTTTTGGAAAATATCCTCAAGAATCATTTGCTTTGAAAAAAGAAAAATCTAAAAGGGGGAATCTTAGCTAAAAACGGCACACGGCGGACTGCCGCGGCACTCAGTGAGTGCCGCACGGCAGTCACAGAGTGCCGGGCCGGCATTCACCAAGTGCCGCCAGCAATTTCTGACTGCCGTTCGCTTTTAAAGTCTGTATTTTGTAGAGCAATACGTATGCGTATGCAAATAAGAACAAAAACTGATAAAGTAAGACTGACAAAAATGCAGCAATCCATTAATTGCCGCGGCATTTGATGAATGTCGCGCGGCAGTCGCGTAGTGCCGCGACGGCAGTTAGCAACTGCCGCGACGGCAGTTAGCAACTGCAGCGGCGGCATTCGCGGACTGCCGCGACAGTTTCTGGACTGCCGCGCTGGGCAGCAGTCTGCATAATTTCAGAAAGTACACATTGTACCACCAAATGAGAGAATTACACCTGTTTTTTGCTCCGAAATTCACCAAAAATACCTGGTAATTTTGCCTATAAGAGAGAAGGAGAGATAATACAAGGGGGACTACTACATCAACATATTTTGGAGAGAAAAGAGAAGAGAGTTTAGAGAATTAAGAAGAAGAGTTTGGAAGATCTTCAAAGAATACTTTGAGGATAATTTGGAGGTGATCCCCTATGCCTTAAATTGTTTGTTTACTCTTTTTCTTATGGACTTCCAATCCTAAAATCTCTTGTTATTTTTGTTTGTCAAGCAAGCTTAGGAATTTCTATTTCTAATTCTCCCTTCAATTTCTTATATATGTTCTTCTCTTGAGAGTCTTGGAGATCTTCAATATCTCTCTTGATCTCTTGAGTATGATCCTTTGAACCTCATGTAAAGCTCATACTCTACATGAGAGTCAAAATTTGATCATCACTTTGTTTTATATAGTTGGATCCAAGTCCATGCCCATGACTTGGATCCTCTAAACTTGGTATTTAATGAAGTCATTCCCTTATTCTTCTTGAAACTTAGGAGCATTAGTCATTTCTTTGTCTCCCATGACCATCAAATGGTAGGAGTAATAAGTTGAATTCAAGCTTTGGTCTATAAAGTTTTGAGTTCATTGTTTGGAATTTTGAGAAGTTCATTTCATACTTCATCAAAATCCATAAGCATAAAGTGACTTTTAGTCTTCAAGGACCATCAAATGGTAAGAAAAGTAGTTTGGTTTAATCTCAACTTCATGTTTTCAATAGTTAATAATTTTTTATAAGAACCTTAATGTGTTATGAAGGTTCCCTAAAAAGAATGAAGCAATTCGGACTTGTTTGCTATTTTTAAAAAATCATACAAGACCTCTGGACAGAGAGTTGTAAAATGCTGAGTGATGCCTAGTGTTTTCTACATTCCCGGAGATCTAACCGTTCAAACCTTGATTTTCTTTCTGGGTTAGAAACTAGACTCACAGAGGCATAACATATCCAAAAATCATTCAAATCCAACCGTTGAAAGTATTTTATTTCTATTTTTGAACATCTGGTCTGCTCTCTGTATTTCATAAAAACTGCTACTATTTTTGTCTAATCTTATTTATTTCAACTCAAATGGTCTCTTAATGCCTTAGGACCCAAATCATACTTTGAATAATGATAATTTAGCTTATATCCAGAGATTAAGTGACCCAAATTAGTGAATAAATCTATGTCTTATTCTTGTTCACATCCATTCATTTATGTACATTAATGCTTATAATTAGAACTAGTAATTGGATAAAGTTGGATTTCATTGCTTGCTAGGTATAAGCTAGAGAATTAAGATTGATTATTTGACATCATATTATTATGTGAAGCATGTGGACTAATCTTTGTTTTGTAGCGCATTTGAGGTACAATTTCTCATCTCCTTTCTAATTTATTTCATTCCCTGATTTTATTGATTTTTTAACCTCATGCGCGACACCTTAGAATTAGGAGCTTGTCTTATATGTATATATGATTAGAGACTTCTTTTTTAGGATTTTCTTTTGTTTGTATGCATCGCACGTTTAAATATCGCTGCTGGATCCCAGGTAAGTTCTCTCGTTCCTTATTGCATATCATTTTGCTTGTTACTTGAAATACGTGATTTATGAATGATATTTTGGCCATTAGCAATTTTACACCCTTTGGACATGTTTTTTGTAATATATACGTATATATGTATTAGTTGAGGGCATACTTAGATTAATAAATTTGATTAAAAGGATGTTAAGTAGAGGCCTATCTCAAGATAGGATGAGAGAGGGTGTTTTAGTCCGACGGGCTCCTTCCTCTCTCATTCCATAATCCCCGGACCTAGTTAATCTCTGGTTTTCTAAAAAAGATCAGTTTGCTTTGAAAATGGTTTCTTAATTTTTCCTTTTAAAAATTAAGTGGCGACTCATTTGTTTTGAATTTGGAAAAGAACTTTAAAAGAAAAGCTGTGGGTAAGAAAAATGCGATATCCACAGACCTGGGCTTTATTGAAGCCTAAGGTCAAGTGGGTCATGACCGAGCTAAGGTGAGCTCTGGTCTTTACGACCTCTGAGACTTAGAATTTATTGAAGCCTAAGGTTAAATGGGTCACGACCGAGCTGAGGTGAGCTATGGTCTTTACAACCTCAAAGACTTGGGCTTTATTGAAGCCTAAGATTAAATGGGTCACGACCGAGCTGAGGTGAGCTCTGGTCTTTACGACCTCTGAGACTTGAGCTTTCTTTAAGCCTAAGGTTAAATGGGTCACAACCGAGTTAAGGCGAGCTCTGGTTTTTATGACCTCTGAGACATGGGCTTTATTAAAGCCTAAGGTTAAATGGGTCATGACCGAGCTGAGGTGAGCTCTGATCGTTTTGACCTCTGAGTCTCAGGATTTATTGAAGCCTAAGATTAAATGGGTCACAATCGATCTGAGGCGAGCTCTGGTCTTTATGACCTCTGAAACTTAGGCTTTATTGAAGCCTCAAGTTAAATGGGTCATGACCAAGCTGAGACGAGCTCTGATCTTTACGACCAGGAGCACTTATGCTAGGTAAACAGCGATATTTGGGGATTTTATTCCAACTTTGATAAAAATAAAAGAGGAAAAAAAAACTAGCTATTGCTGAACTTATTGAAGCACTGAATCTTCTATAATCCCCAAATCCCTATTGGTAATACTTTCAGAGATGCTCGATGTTCCAAGGCCTTGGAACCTTGGTGCCGTTCATCTGTTCCAACTAGCAGGTGCTCGGCATATTCATGTGGTTGACCTTGTAAGGTCCTTCCTAATTGGGGGCTAGTTTACCTAACCCAGGTTCCTTAGTATTCGGGAAGACTCTTCCTAACACTAGATCGCTGACTTTAAAAGTCCTTTTCTTGAATCCGTCGTTAAAGCTCCTCGCCATCCATTGCTGATAAGCTTCGACATTCAACTAAGCCTCTTCTCTTCTAGATTCTAGTAGATCTAAATTCTCCAGTAGAGCCTGACTATTCCTCTCAGGATCGTGAAGAGTCATTCTGGGCATAGGTAGTCCGAATTTAACGGGGATGACTGCTTCAGTTCCGTAGGCTAGAGCGAATGGGTATTCTTAGATGGGAACTCACTTAGTGGTCCTATATGACCACAAGACCATTGGGAGTTCATCCAACCATTTTTCCTTTGCGCCTAGGAGTCCCTTCTTTAATGCATCCATGATCGATCTATTAGTGACTTCGGCTTGCCCATTGGCCTGATGATGTCTAGGAGATGAGAAGTGATGATTTATTTGCAACTGCTCGCATAGTTCCTTTAGGTCTCTTTCTTCGAACTACTTCCCATTATTTGAAACCAACACCTTAGGTATGCTAAACCTATATACGATGCTCTTCCAAACAAACTCTTTCACTTCCATCTCCCGTATTCTAGTGAGCAGCTCAGCTTCAACCCAATTAGTGAAATAATCCACACTGACTAGGAGGAATTTCTTATTATTTAAAGTCGTCGTGAGTGGTCCCACAATATCTAGCCCCCACTACATGAATGGCCAAGGGCTAGATATAGGGACCAACTCTTGAGCAGGCTTATGAGTGTATTTGGAAAATCTCTGACATTGATCACACTTTCTAACGTAATCTAAAGCATCCTTCCTCATCGTAGGCCAGTAATACTCAATGCTTAGGGCACGATGTGCCAAGGATCCCCCCCCCCCCCCCCCCCGATGTGGTTCCCATATATTCCTTCATGCATTTCTGCCAGGACGTATTCTGTCTCCCATAGAATGAGGCACAATAGTAATGGCTGGCTAAATGACCTCCAGTATAGCTTATCATCCATCAGCAGACTCCGGGTGTGGACACCGGGCTTCCACCGCTTTGTTAGGTTTTCGAAACTCGTTTGATTTTTGAATCAAAGAAAGAGAAAAGGAAGGTCTGTTGAAAACAGATACAGAGTCGCCACTTGGTCTTTAAGGAACCAAGAAACCTAATTTTGACTCACCCAAGCGGATAAGGGCACCGGCCCTTCATCACCAAAGAACTTGGTTCGGGGTTTTGGTACGAGAGAGGAAGGAGCCTTTGTCGCGACTAAAACACCCTCAACTCGCCCCGTCTTTCGACGGGCCTCAATTAGCATCCAAATAATCATCTTATACTATGTATGGTTCGACAAATAATACTATGATAGTATATTACATCACATAAGGAGATTTGAAATGGAAGATCTAAAGATAAAACATCATTCATAAGATCTAAGTCAAATATCATACAATGTAAAGTGAAAGATCACACAAATAAACCTAGGAAAAATCGTCTATTCATATATCAAATAATCAAGACTTCCTAATCTAAAGGGGGACATGAATTGTTCTTGAAACAAATAAACAAAGAAAACAAGGATGCTTAGCAAGCTAGGATGATGCATGTTAATCTTTGAGAATAGAAGATCTCTCAATCCCCGGGACGGATGAGAAAGGATGATTAGGTCGAGGGGAGCATGAACGTGTGATCGTGATCATCCCTTATAATCTTCTTAGATTAAGAGTTACAAAAACCCCAAATCTTGCATGAATGCAATGTATGTATCTAAGATGTGCAAAGGTTGTAGTGTGTTTTGGGTACATGGATTTCTAGAAGACTTAGAAGTCTAAAATGTGTATGAATGAATGAATTAAATCAACATGGGATATATACAAATGTAGTATGAACTACTTCCTAAGATATGAACTAATTTGGAATGCATATATGCATCAAATCAAAGAATGAAAGTTAAAGTATACTTGCTGTGAATAGTGGACAGAACAGTAGCATCATCTTTGGGAATTTGAAAAGAGGGGTTAGGAATGTTTTCAATGCATGATTTTTTATGACGATGTTCCTTATTGTGTCTAGAACACAACCCAAAAGGCCAATCTTGAATAGCTATCGCAGATTGAGAGAAATCATATAAACAACACAGGTCACTCAGAAACAGAGTCCGTACTGTCGACTGAAATGTTAGAAAATCTTAGAAAATGAAAAAGAATGATCTAAGGGCCCATTTTATACATAAAGTTCCCTAAGACATTGAAAGTTAAGGGAAAAATAAGTTAGGACCACCCCTTTTGGAAAAGGTTTCTGTAAAAGAGGTTGGAAGTGGACCTAGCTGCTGTGACAGCAAAATCAGAATGTTTGGAAGGAATATTGGGATCCAAATGGACCATTTCCAAGTACTTCCAAGTCAAACCAAAAATCATGGGTGTTCTCCAATGAGTTAGGAAGACTTTACAAGTGGCCTTGCATCCATATGTTGAGTATTGAGTTCTAGAGAAATCTTTGAACCCAACTCACTCACTGTTTTGACTCATTGTTTTGAAGATTTTGGAGAAAACAAAGTTTTGTTTCTTGAAACCAAATGAGAGGGATTGAGAGGGGTTTTGAAATAGATGTTTTGAAAGCACATTTTCAATACTCAATAAGGATTATAGCCACTTAAAATGTCAACATTAAACTCATCATCAAGAACCTCCAAGATTGTTGGAGAGATTTATTTTTATTTTTGAACATAACTTCAATACATTTCAAGAATACCTTGGAAGTATTGAGGTTATGATCATCATCTATCAAACATGTTTTTGAGGTCAAGAGCTACTATACATAAGGATTCACTCACCCCAAACTTCATGTCATCACTTAGATGATGATGAACTAGTAAGTAAATAAAGAAAAGAAAAAGAAATGAGATAAGGAGAGATGAACATATATATAATCAAAGCAAGTAAATAGCAATCAATAGATGATAATCAATGTGATTTTGGACTTGTAGCTTGGTGTTTCACTCATAGATTTTGACATTTGGACATGGAAGTAGCTTCCTATCTCATGAATGCTCAAGAATGAGGGTTGGAGTGGACTTTGAATGTGAAGTATATAGAAGGATGATGGAAGAAAACAAGAATAAAACTCACTTTCTTATGGAAAATCAATGGGAGAAGCTCCCTTTCTCTCTTCTAAACCTATCTCTATCTCTCTTCTTCTCTACAACTTTTCAAGCTTTGCACTTGGCCCCCCCAAAATGAAGAGCGATGGAGGGTTTAAATAGGCCAATTTGGGGAGGTTTTGGGGTTTTAGAAGTACTCCCATTGGTCCCAAACAACTGTGAACATAAAACTATGTCATTTTGGCTTTCAATTAATCAATTTGGACCCCCAAAAAAATTACAAAAATGGACTCTGCGAGGGTTGAGTGCCGCGGCGGCACTGGGCCAGTGCCGCGGCGGCACTGCTCCTCAGAAGCCCAGAAAATTACGTTTAGGCCCCCAGAGGTTCCAGTATTCGCGAAAAGGCCCTATTTTGTCCGAAATTCACAGAAAATGCATACGAACTCCAAATTGAGGTTGTGATATACCGTTGGAAAGGTAATGGAGTCTACTTTACATACAAAATAGTTCGAGGATAGGTCACTTTGAAAATTTTTGCAGTATTCGCGATAAATGCTGATTTGATCGCCTTTTTCGCCTTCGGAAATTCAAAATAAATTCGTTTTAAATCCAGGAATTATGTGCGATATACCGTTGGAAAGCTATTGACCTCTAGTATCCATGAAAAATATTTG
Source organism: Hydrangea macrophylla (assembly GCA_033977485.1). Classification (NCBI taxonomy): domain Eukaryota; kingdom Viridiplantae; phylum Streptophyta; class Magnoliopsida; order Cornales; family Hydrangeaceae; genus Hydrangea; species Hydrangea macrophylla. The sequence goes on from CM066990.1 coordinate 43,026,459, forward strand.
AAAATGTTTCGGTGCCCCGATTCCAAAGTCAAATCTTGGTCAAACTGGTCAAACCTGGGATTCCCGGGAAGTTCTGGGAACCTCCGGGAGCTCCCAAGAGCCGACGTTTTCGCTCGATTCTCTTTTAAAACTCATTTTAATACTTTTCTAATGATTCCGGTGAATTCGGACGATTTTGGTCAAACTTGGTCAAACTTGGTCAAACTCTGGTCAAACTTGGTCAAACCGGTCAACGGGGACTTTCGGGGAACTTCCGGGACTTCCGAGGGTCTCTGGGAGCTGACGATTTCATCCAGTTTTACTTAAAAACTCATTTTATCATTTTTCTTACGACATAGCAGGTTTTCAGAACTTCGGGACCAAATCTGGGAGTCTTCGGGCTTTCAGGGGCATTTTGGTCAATCTGAGCATTCTGAGAGATAGAGCTGACTTCCAGGAGTCCTTTTGAGTCTTTTATGATCATTGTGAACCACCAAGCTATGGGTCTCCTAAATCTGATAGCCGACAAAATGGGGTGTCTACAGTTTGCCCCTCTTTGGCAGGAACTTGCGAGGCAACGCATGTCGCAAGCGAGTGCCAAAGTTTTGAAGAGACAGGTCTTTTGGAGGCTATAGATTTAGGATAAAAAGCGTTGCAAAAGATGCAATGATGCTGAGGCTAGTGCTGGTCACGCTCTGTGTGAGCTGCCTACGTATCCCAAGGGGAATCAGACCAGGACGTAGTTCAAGGCACAAAGGAATAAATCACACATGCACATACACAATAATCAGGCGGATGCTATGCGATAAGAGTGATATGCTATGCATGGATGTGATATGAATTTTGTCCTAAGTCCTATCATGTCTAGTGTTCTGATCCTAGCATGAATTGGTGCTGTAGGGTGTACCACTCCGAGTGGACTTGTGTCGTGCCTGTATTGTGTTCTAAAACGCTTGTGGTCCTAGTATATGTGTTCAGTGTATTTGCCACTCTCAGTGGGCTTGGTGATCTATGCTTCACTATGACTAATAGACTTGTGAGGGAGCTCGACCTGGAGGTCTTACTCAAGGAAGAGCGTGGTGCTCAAAGTGATACTGTGGTGCTCAAAAGAATGCTTATGGTGTGTTTGCCACTCCAGTGGGCTTTGTGATTTGTGTGTGCCGCAACTGATGGGCTATGTGTCATGTTGGGTGAAGTGATTCTTGACTCGTGCTCCTCTTAGTCGTGACACTATGGACTCGGTGACTCCCAAAGTCTCAACGATGCTTCTCAATCCTCAATTCTCAATGACGCTTATGTTGTTCCTCGAATCTTTGACGGTGCTTTCTCAAGGCTTCTTGATTGTCAACGGTGTTCTTCAAATCTTAACGATGCTTCTCGACTTTTCCATGATGCTTCTCAACAAATCTGATGTTCCTCAACCCATCCGATATTCCTCAACTCTTCAACGATGCTTCTCAACAAATCTGATGTTCCTCAACACATCCGATGTTCCTCAACTCTTCAACGACGCTTCTCAACAAATCTGATGTTCCTCAACTCATCCGATATTCCTCAACTCTTCAACGACGCTTCTCAACAAATCTGATGTTCCTCAACTCATCCGATATTCCTCAACTCTTCAACGACGCTTCTCAACAAATCTGATGTTCCTCAACACATCCGATGTTCTCTTCAACAATACTCTCTTCTGATGTTCCTCGACACATCTGATGCTCTTCCTCAACAACATACTTGGACTTTGGGCACTAAAACACATCTTATCAACACTCCTCATCAACACATCTAGACTTTGGGCCCTAAAACACCTCAACAACACGTCTCATTGACACACCTTATCAGCAATAGTTTCTCGGTGTTGGCGATATTCCTCCGATCGGCCGCCTTGAGAAACAACTGTCGGTTTGTAGTTTGCAACCACTTACGAGTTTATGCCACTCGTACCTGGGACATTCTCATGTTGCGACCTTGACTGGTGTAGTAAAAATGTTTGGCACTTCTGCTTATATCCAAAGTTTTTTTTATATATATATAATTGGGAATCACCTTTAACCCACACATTTGAGAGCATCAGGACAAATGGACTTAACAGGAACGACAAAGAAAGTTGGGTTAGTTTGTATGAAACCTTGGTCTCTGACACACTTGTGATCAGATTACTACTGACTCAAATAAAGAAGGATTGACTTGGACAGGAAATTCTCAAATTGCCACGATCCAAAGTGCCTTTACCATGAATGATGTACCGCTCATCTTTTATGTTCACTCCTCATCTTGATATGTCAGCACTTTGCTAATAAATCTGGTTTTTTGAAAATTCCTCCCTACTGATCTAATCAATTTCTTTGCTTCTCCCAAGATGTGCTTTGAATTAGTGCCTTAGCTTATAGAATAAAAGATGCTCCATTTCCATCTGTTCAAGACAATGTTTGTGACTTGAAGGCTTACCATTGGTGTATAGGGATCGGGTGGCAAACGAAGTTTGCCCCTAGTTTGAAGGGCATGAAGTGTGATCGGTAGGCAAACGAGGTAAATGACCAAAGTTTGCCCCTTGTGTGAAGGGTAGATAGTAAAAGTCAGGCAAACGAGGCGGGTAGCCGAAGTTTGCCCCTAGTGTGGAAGGTGATTTTATGGTTTGAGGCATGGACCGTGACTTTAATCTCTCAAATGCTCATAACTTTTTGCCTAGGCACCAGTGAGGTAACCTAGCGAGCTCTTTTCTCTCTTTTGTTATTGCTCACCTTAGATTTAGCTCTAACTTTTGCCTAGGCGTCCTTTCGGATTTTCGACCTAGCGAGCCATCCTTCTTTTCTTTTTGAAAGTCTACCTACGTACCCCCAAGTGGGGATCAGTTCCAACGTAGTTCGGGCCATGGTTGAATAGAAGTGGGTTGATTTTTAGGTAGGTGGGGTGACCGAACCGTGGTGGTTGCCTACGTATCCCCGAGCAGGAATCAGGTCGAGCGTAGTTCGGGCCAAAGTCTTGAAAGAAGGGGGGGTTGATTATGATGGTGTCGACCGAACTGATGTGGTTGCCTACGTATCCCCGAGTGGGAATCAGGTCGAGCGTAGTTCAAGGCAAGGCTTGAAAGAAGGGGGGGTTGATTATGATGGTGTCGACCGAACCGATGTGGTTGCCTACGTATCCTCGAGTGGGAATCAGGTCGAGCGTAGTTCAAGGCAAGGCTTGAAATAAGGGGTTTGAGGTATGAGGGTTTTTCAAACCAATCGTCAAAGAAGTTCAGACTTGAGCCACTTGTGGTAGTCTTAGAATAAAAGGATTCAGTTTCAATTTCCCTTTCTTTTCTTTTTTCTTTTTCTTTTTGTTTTGAGGATTGATCCTTTCACTTTCGCCTAGCCAGTCAATTTTTCTTTTTAATGTAGTTGATTCTTGTGAGATCTTTCAATCGCAATCTCAGAATTCCAGAATGTGCATGTCAGCTCTTGGAATTTATTTGTGGTCATTCCGTGCCTTTTGAAATGTGATTTAGGCATGTTCTTATGATGTACCTTAAAGCATATAATTTTCTCATTTATTTCATCAAAATTTTCTTCAACCTTTTGACTGGCTAGGGTCAGATTTTGGAAATCAACACCTTTTTAGCTCTCACTTTTGCCTAGGTGCCCTTTTCGGGTTTTCAACCTAGCGAGCTCTTTTTTTTTTTTTTCTTTTTTTTTTTTTTGAAGGGGGAAGAAACTCATTGAAATGTTTGGCTACCAACAATGACTAAGTCTGCATTGGACAGGTTTGTATGGCTCTCAAGGCTTTAAAATGGTAGAAAAAGGTGTTGGGCAAGCCCCAAATCAGTCTCAAGTGTCTTTTCGAGATTTGAGCAAAAGCATCTTTAAATTCTTAAAGTAAGACTATTCAATTCTCAGCTCTTCTTTGGGGTCAGCGCGAAATCGACTTTGGCCTGTTTGGGATTCTCTCTCTTTTTTTTTTTTTGTTTGATGCAAAAATTTATTAGCAGAGTAATGTCCATGGTAATTTGAAAAGTGACATTTTTATTTCAGCGATTCATGCACTTATGAATATACACATCAGATTAGGCAAAATGAGACTTCATTCCATTAGAAGAGAACGATTACATTACTCGATACAGACTCACAACGACTCGATGATAGACAGACTCAACCACAAGATCAAACTTGAAATAGACTCAAAACATAGAGCAGACTCGACTTGGTCTCAAATGGAGTGTCTTTGTGACCCATTTATTATCATTGTTTTTTTTTTTAAGCAGAAGTTCCAAACACTATCGCTCCACTGCACGGATTCAACATTCATGGGTGTCAATAAAAGGGACCATTTGAAAGGATAGGCCATGGGCTTAGGTGAGATGGGGTTGAATGGGTGGTGGCTCGATGATTCCTCGATCAATGAGGTCTTGGATATCATGGCGGAGACGTATGCACCGGTCGGTGTCATAACCTGGGCCTTGGTGGTAGGCACATCGTTTGGACACGTCACAGTTAGGTGGTGGGGGATCGGTGATGTTGTCAGAATCAAGATATAAAAGTATTCTTTACTTTTCAAAGGATTTGCAGTGTGGAAGTAAAGGTCGAACCCACAGAGATTGATTACTACAGCAACTTAATTTTAAAACCTAAGTCTAATTAATTAGGAAAAACGGATTTGATTTTGAATATAATTGAACTAATAACAATAAAAGTAAATCTAACTTATGAAAGCAATTAAAAGTGTTTTTAAATAATATTTAAAGGAACCTAGGATTGCAAATCCACCACTAGATTCATAATAGGAATATTTATGCATTCAATTAGCTTATTAAGTTGGATGAATATGGGGAATTGTAGCTACAAGCCCAATTCCTCCGTCAAGAAGATAATCATGGTTCAAGCACCAACATAATCCATCTTCGGTTAGCACGAATTATCTCACACTAAACTAGGGTTGTGATCTAATCCGTCTAACCTAGGCATGGACTATTCGGATACTTGATAGCATGAATCAATAAAGCACCATCACATGTAAACAACCTAAACAAGCACAGCAAGAATAGATCGTTGAGCACATCACAGTCAAAATAGATCTAAGACAAGAATAAACTTTGAAAGCAATGATTTAATCAATAAAAGTACGATTTATTTATAAAACTCCTCTAAACATGTGACTGTCATCCATACACAATAAAACTAAAATAAAAGCATAAATAAAACCCTATTACTCATCTAGGGCTTCATTGAAACCCTAGATCAATGATCTAAGCTGCCATAGGAGTAGAGATCGGCAAGTAGTTGATGGAGGAGGCCATGGAAACCCTTGGTCTTCTTCTTCTTCTCCTTGCTTCCCTCCCTTCAATGGCTGGAAGTGTGTGTATATGGCTGTATATGAATGTGTATAATAGTTGCCAACCCCTAAAAACTATTAAAACTAAGTATATATAGAGTTTACACAAGCTTTGGAAGGCTTCCCAACCCGAAACGAACTGAAACGCATGTAATTTACAGTCTGGACGTCGTTTAGCAGTTTCGTTTGCACAGGAGTCTTCAGTATACTGAAATACGCAACTATGATTTTTGGGCATATCGCGCGAGCGCGACTTTTGGTCCTTCGCGCGCGCGGATCGCGCGAGCGAGTTATTGGGGGTCTCGCGCGAGCGGATCGCGTTTGCGATTCTCTGATTCTCGCGCCCGCAGACCGCGCGCGCGACTTGGTTTTTTCAGCTTCTTTCTTGATGACTTTTCACCCTGTTTAGCCTGGTTTAGCTGATTTCTTCCAAAACCTGTCAGAAACTAGAAAACGAAGTAAAAATATACAAAAACAGGATAAAAAAGGTACTAACAAATGCGCGTTAAGGCGTATAAATAGGATTAGTTCTCTCCCGATCACACCCCCAAACCTACATTTTGCTAGTCCTCGAGCAAAACTAAAATAAAAACTAACTACTAATAAACTACTACTCCATTTTCGCATGGATTACGATTGCATTTAGCGTATGCAACAAGCCTTTTAAACCCCTAGGTGTCCCTAGTCGGACGAGTGAAGTCTCGTGAGGGTTCTCATCAACAAGTTTCCCACAACCATCTTTATTAACTTAAAATTTAAAAAGTTTTATTAAAAACAAAGAACATAATATTCAATACTCCTTATTATACAACAAAGATTCGAATAGAATAATGAACATAAAGAAACATAATCAAACATCTATATCATGAGAAACAATCAAGTGCATGCAATGTACGAATCAATAGAGTTCCTCATAAGATTGCACGTGTGTGATGAGGTAATCAAATGAACACGCGCATATCATGAACTTGGAATATAACCTGGATAACCGTCTAACTATGTCTCGACTACGAATCTCACAATGTCAATTACACTCGAAAATGAAACACTCAGAAACATGTGTAATTTCTCTAGTATACGCGAGCAAAGGAAATATATTTTCAAAACGATAAATGCTCACATATGACTCGAAAAAGACGCATGACACGAAAGAACAGTAGTCTCATGGATAAGATGCCAATAATCAAGAGCAATTAATCATTACCATGTTTTAATCCCCTCCCATCATTTACATATCAAAACCATGTTTTTCTAGGATCAAATAGGACTTTTTAAAGGTTGTAATGTGGCTCAGGTAATGAAAAAGTATAGGACAGATATATCAGGTAGTTTCAGAATGGCATTGTAAAGCATGTTCGATTTTCTTTCATTCTTCTTCTACAAACTTCCATCTTTTCTTTCTCTTCATTCCTTTTCATTTTTTTTCTTCTTTTCTTTCATCATTTTTTTTCAACCTTCCTCTTCTTTATTTTTTTCTTTTCCTTTTTCTTTTCTTGCTTCTCAAATGATTATTTATCGAATATCAAGCAACTACCCCAATAGCATCTTATTTTCTTCTTCTCAATCACACATCACCTTAACACTACTAAAAGGTGACAAATCTCTCAGTGGTGAACTCCAAGTTTGTCAAGTCGGAGCAAAAACAAGGATAATGGTAATCAAAGAAATGGCATTTTAACGGCTTAAAGGGGCGAACTAAGGAAATTTTCCATTTATCGGTCGGTAATAAACAAAGAAGGCCTAAAATCATTTCCTATGGTTATATGGTTCTTCAATGTTTACAATGGAAGATTATTTAGCATGGTAACAACTATTTTAACTTGATTATCAACCAAAACAAGAATAATGAGACTAAACAACAAGTAGATGCGCTATTTCAATGAAATTCGACAAACACAAGATGTATTTATAACCCTCTAAATAGAAAAGATAGGCTCCAAAGCTCACAGGGTCTAGTCTCCATCATGTGTTATCTAGAAATCCGAATTATACTATAGTTCACAACCAACATGTATTCCAATGACTACGTGCAGTGCATAGGTTTATGTGCAACTCTACGATATAAAACTATGATTCAAACGATACATGACCTAAAACATTACATCATGACTTTAGCAAATATTTAATCACATTTTCTCTTGTTTGCCATTCTATAACAATCATAATTACATAACAAGAAGTATCAAATTGATATTGCAAAAACATTAGTACTATCGTTCATTTAAACACACTTATTGAAAAATTTTAAAATTTTAAAATTTAGCATAAACTAATGTGCATGTGTGTGCATACCCCCAAACCTAAACCTTTCATTGTCCCCAAGGAAACAATAAAACGAAAGAAAGGAGAGTAGGTAAGAAAGAAGGAACGATAATACCTCGATCTCAGCAAACACAGAACAGATGAACACAAAGGAATATGGTTATAAAGTTCAATGTTACCTGTTACGTCTTAATAAAAGAAAACAAACTAACAAAAGAATATTAAAAGGACATGAAACCAAAATAGAAAATATAAATTTAAAAACTAAGTTAAACTAAACTACATTAGCAAAAGGAAAAGAAATAAAACGAAAAAGTATAAATATAATAAGGAAAACAACGACTAACTTGAACTAAACTGAACCAAATAAACAAAAACAGAAACGTAAAAACTATTAGAACCAGTGTGGGGGAAGGATACAAGAAAACAAAAGAAAATATGCAGAAATGGGGGAATCGCGCGCGCGGTCCGCGCGAGCGGCCGTCGCGCGCGCGAATTTCCAAAATATATATATATATATATATATTTTTTTTTTTAATGCTATCTCGCGCGAGCGAGGTACCTCGCGCCCGCGAATCCAGGCGCGAGGAACTACTGAGGCCTCATAAAAAGAAAAGCAAAAGGAAAAACACTAAGGGGCAAACTCGCGCGAGCGACGTCTCGCGCGAGCGGGCCGCGCGCGCGAGTTTGGTTTTTTTCACTTTTTGATTAAAATTTTGTATATATTATTAAAATAAATTAATTCCAACCCCCAAACCTATCCAGAATGTCCAAAACAGACTCAAACAGACTCAAAAACGACAAAAAACAAGATAAACGGATGAAATAAAGCTTGGGTTGCCTCCCAAGAAGCGCTAACTTTTACGTCTTTAGCTAGACCTTTCTAGAATAAGACTCACAGAGGTTGAAAATCGGACTGTGTACCCCTAAGGATGTCAGGTAGAGCTCGGTGGTACGCAGAAATAACATCGCTTTGAATTAATTCGATTGACGGTTTGTCAGTATGTTCAAATCGATTTCTTACCTTCCGAGTAGATTCAGCATTAGGGTCCACGGGATTAGGATTCATCCACTCATCATCGTCCGCTATATTGTTTTTCCCACTCACATTTATTTCTTTGGTAGGCTCAATATTCCGTTTTACCTCACCTTCCACCTCACATAGGTAATCGTCGTCTTTATGAGGTTGATCCATAGCGTTAAAAACGTTTAATTTTAAATTCATGTTCCCAAACGACACTTTCATCACTCCTGTTCTACAATTGACACGTGCGTTGGCCGTGGCTAAGTGTAACGCCCTGTATTTTATTATCATTAATAAATAAATATTGCATTTTATTTCCATGAGTATTTTAATTTAATTTCTCTTTGTAATAATTATCTGGGGTCAAATCGTAATTTTTAAAACATTTTCTATGGTTTCAAAATCGATGTCTATATTTTTGTATAACCGGGAATTAAATTCCTACATTAATATAATTTTCTGTATTTTTTTATTTCAACCGTAAAATACCAGTTTTGGGAATGGGCAGTATAATTTTACCTGTGTGTGTGTATCATTGCGTGAGCTCAACACACACAAGGGTATCTTGTGTACACATTAGTGCAGTGTGTGCTGTGTTTAGTGGAATGTGTGTGTAGTGCTTTGTGAGTGTGTGTGGAGTGTCATGTGTGTTTTATATGCATAGTGCTAAGCACTTTACATATCATTTATACACCCACTTATTCCCCATTTGATTCATCTCTCTCGGCAGCTCTCTCTCTCAATCACTCACTCACAGTCTCTCATCTCTCACTCCCAAACTCTCTCAAATTCTCTCAATCACTCTCTTGCTCTCTCAAGATCACACAACACACACATACAGTTTATATATATAATCAGTCACATACTTAGACACACATATATATACGCACATTGAGTTACCAAAATCAAGAACGGAGGAGGAAATTCTCAACGACGGATTATTACGGCGGAAGTTCTCGGCCTTTAAATTTCTGTATAATTAGCCTCTGTGAGTAATTTAAACTCACTCTCAATGTCTATATATGTGTTTTTCAGGATATATAAGTGTGTATATATGTATATATATGAAAACACCATTAAAGCTTGGAAATTGAAGTTTTAGAAATCGTAACCAAAATCGATTCTGTAAATTGGGAATGAAAGATCTTAGTCCCAATAAGCTGTGGTTCGAATACTACGGCTTAATTCATCCGTATCGCGACGTACCGTTGATTTAAAGTTTTGTCACCTCTCGGTTTTACGTGAAATCCGAGAGCTACGATTGAAATTAGTTAAAACCGATCACGTATTCGTAATCCTTGCGGAAAAACGAAGAAATCCATATATTACATGTCTTGGTTGAAGCAGAATTCAGAAATGGGTCAATTTGGACCCTTAAACTGAAAACAGGGGATAACCAGTGAAGAAGACGAAGTAGGAATTAACGGCGTTTATTCAAAAGCGCCGGGAAATTAACGGCGTTTGTCCTAAAGCGCCGGGAAATTAACGGCGTTTTTCCTGAAGCGCCGGAAATTAACGGCATTTGTCCTGAAGCGCCGGGAATTAACGGCGTTTGTCCTGAAGCGCCGGGAAATTAACGGCGTTTGTCCTGAAGCGCCGGGAAATTAACGGCGTTTGTTCTGAAGCGCCGGGAAATTAACGGCGTTTGTTCTGAAGCGCCGGGAATTAACGGCATTTATTCAAAAGCGCCGGGAATGATTCTGGCAGTTTCTAATTCTTGCTTGTTTCGTGTTTTAGGGGCTGTTTGGGTAGTATTTACGAACTGTTAAAGCCCTGGTTGGGAAATTTATTAAAACAGAATCTTAATTGGTTGTGATGGGACGAGTAGAACGATGTATTAAGACTTATAAAACCCCGTACAAAACCAGAAACAGGGGAGAAAACGAAGAAGACAACTTTTTGCAAGAACTCGCGCGCGCGACCCGCTCGCGCGAGGTTCGCTCGCGCGATCCGCTCGCGCGAGGTGGCAGTTTTGGCAGTTTGTAAGTTTTGTTTTGGTAAGGGACTGTTTGGAAAAAAAAATGTTTTGGGAGATTTCAAAGGACTGTTTAACAAATACACTGTTTTAAAGGCTCACTGTTAGACTTTGGACTTGTAAGAATGTTTAAGGCCAAAATTTATGCTCATACGATTATTCCGGCTTTATGATTTATTAATGGGGTTATTTATGAAACATTGACATACATGTTAGGGTTAAGGTTGTGTCAACATGCATGTGTGTGAGAAAGTGTGAAAAGAGTAAAGAGTGGTGTTCCAGCTGTGCGACTTAGATATCGATCGGATAATATTCCTGGTATCTAAGGCGCGCGTTTCGGATATTGATCGGATAGTATTCCTGATATCCGAAGCGATGGTGGTAGTGTTGTGTACGGCTTAGATATCGATCGGATATTATTCCTGGTATCTAAGGCGCTTGTTTCGGATATTGATCGGATAGTATTCCTGGTATCCGAAATGATGGTATTGAGTGTGGCTTAGATATCGATCGGATATTATTCCTGGTATCTGAAGCGATGGTTTGGTTGTGTTGAGTTTTGTTGAGAGAAAAGAGTCAGAAAGATGAGATATTACATTGTTCATGCATGGTCGCATATCTATTGCTTTCTTTATTCCCCGTAGCTTATGTTGGAATTGGAACCTTGAAGTTATTGCTTTTAAAAGTTAAATTGCACCGTTGTTTATATGCTTATATATACATTGCGAGCACTTGTTTATTTTGCTCACCAGCTTTCATAAGCTGACGGCGTTGATGCGTCCTGGACTGTATGTCCAGATTTTCAGGGTCAGGAGAAGCCAGGGTATTTTGACTATGCTACTTAGAGTCAGGAGACTTTCCAGGAGGCTGCTTTATATTTCCTAAGTCTTTTAATTTGGGTTTTGTAATAAACTAGTTTGGACTTTTGAATAAGGCGTTTTGTGCCTAAGACTATGACTGTTGTAATAGTTTAGTAAGTTTTTTTTTCAGAGCTTATGTTTTTGTTAGTATCCTTTGCTCTAGAATTGTTTGTTAAGTTATTTGTTGCAGGGACAATTGGTCATACTCACTTGTCACGACCTACGAGTCCATAAAGGAAATTAAATGCTTTCCTGAATTATGCTACGTCGGGGCGTGACAGGCTTTTTGGTATCAGAGCCAGGTTATGGCTCGACCAATTGTCCAAGACACATAGGATCTTCCGTTAAGATAGAATTGAGATAGGATAGTTCGACTTTATTCCGTGTCTAGTCGTTTTCTATCGTTTAGAATTTTCTTTCTTCTCGAGAGGTTGACCGAATTCTGTTGATTGATGGATAGGTACCGTTCTCTCGATCAGATGGCTAGAAGAAATCTCAGGAATCGTCCCGCTATTGAAGGTGCACCGCCAGTAATAGATCCAACCGGGATGTTCGAAGCTTTTGTAAGGAGGTTGGAGAGGGTTAGTGATCAGAACGCAAGGAACAATAATCAGAATGGGGATTACAATGGGAATGGGAGGCAAGCCCACCAGACTGGAGACAAGCTTCTTAAGGAGTTTCGCGCTCTACGACCTGAGTATTTTGCTGGAACTGATGAACCCTGGCAAGCGGAACAGTGGCTACGTCAGATGGAGCGTATCTTTGAGACCATAGAGTGCACTGATCTGGAAAAGAAGCGTCTGGCTATCTTTCAGTTGTCTTATGCAGCGGCTGATTGGTGGGATGCAGAAAAGGCGACCATAGGGGAAGAAGCTGCAAGGAGAATGCCGTGGGTGGTGTTCAAGGAAAGGTTTCTCGAGAAGTATTTCCCCGAAGAAGAGAAGGACAAGAGGGAGAAAGAGTTTATGGAGTTGACTCAAGGGAATCTGACTGTCCGAGAGTACACTACTCGATTTGAGCGTCTGTCTCGCTTTGCTCCACATATGGTGGACACACCCCAGAGGAAAATCAAGAAGTATCACCGAGGTCTCAACCTGTCTCTCAGACATTTGACTATGGGGCATCTGGGCCAGTCATTTGAAGCTCTGGTGAGATTGGCTACGGGGTTAGAGAATGATGGGTGTCAGAATTCGAAGCCGCTTGGAAATCGACCTCCGCAGAAGGGTTATCCCGGACAGAAACCAGGGTACCCTCAAGGACAGAAAAGGACCTGGGATGGAGGGAAGAAACCTCAACAGACACAAGCAGTTCAGCAGTATCAGCCTCTAGCAATAGAAGGGGCCAAAAACAACAACTGCTTCAATTGTGGAGTTCCCGGTCATCGAGCTAAAGATTGCAGAGCACCTAGGCGTACGGATCGTTCAGGAGTTGTGTGCTATAATTGTGGCATGCCAGGTCACATAAGTCCAGAATGCAAGGCTCCTAGGAAAGGTAACTATGGTCAACAAGGACAAGCCCGTCTGAATGCTGTCATTCCCGAGGCTGTTGGCTATGAGGAGACAGGGTATGAAGAAGGTACCAATGAGGAGGGACCGCCCGAGCAACGAGCAGTGGAAGGTACTCTAACTTTGTTTAACTCTCATGTTAAAGTTTTATTCGACACGGGTGCTACACATTCTTTTATATCTGTTAAGATCGTTCAGAAGTTGGGTATCATACCGCATCGTTTAGAGGAAGCTTTGAGTGCTGTCTCACCCTTAGGGACCACAGTCAAGTTATTACATGTGTGTAAGGATTGTCCTCTTCGGTTTGGAGACCACGAACTTTTGGCGAGATTGGTGGTTCTGTCGATGAAGGAGTTCGATATAATCCTGGGAATGGATTGGCTCGAGAAGAATCATGCGAAGTTGGATTGTGCAAAGAAAAAGATCACATTTGCGGACAAGGGGAATCAACTCTTCGATTTCCAATGTAACCCTTCGGGTGATATGTTCCTCACTAGATGCCTAGCAAACATTGAGGTTGTCAGTGCAGAGGTGACAGTATCATCTATACCGGTAATCAAAGAGTTCGAGGAAGTATTCCGAGATATTTCAGGATTACCGCCGGAAAGGGACATAGAATTCTGTGTGGAATTAGTGCCAGGTACTCGACCTATAACCAAGGTTCCCTACAGGATGGCCCCTACAGAGTTGTTGGAGCTGAAGGAACAAGTTCAAGAACTTGAGAAGTTGGGTTTTGTTCGTCCAAGTACTTCACCCTGGGGAGCACCAGTGTTGTTTGTGAAGAAGAAGGATGGGTCAATGCGGCTGTGTATTGACTACCGAGAACTGAATAAGGTTACTATCAAGAATAAGTATCCTTTACCTCGGATAGACGATCTGTTTGATCAGTTGCAAGGAGCCACGACCTTTTCTAAGATTGATCTACGGTCAGGGTATCACCAGTTGAGGGTGCGGAAGGAAGACATACCTAAGACTGCTTTCAGGACGAGATACGGACACTATGAGTTCTTAGTAATGCCGTTTGGGATGACAAATGCTCCAGCTGTGTTTATGGACTTGATGAACAGAGTATTCAAGCCATACTTAGATCAGTTCGTTATTGTCTTTATTGATGATATTTTGATCTATTCCAAGACAGAGGAAGAGCATGAACAACATCTGAGGATCGTGTTGCAGACTCTCAAGGATCACCGCCTGTATGCTAAATTCAGCAAGTGTGAATTCTGGCTTCAGGAAGTTAAGTTTCTCGGGCATGTGATCTCTCAACAAGGAATCGCGGTTGACTCATCAAAGACCGATGCAGTGGCGAATTGGACTCGGCCGACCAATGCTACAGAAGTCAGAAGTTTTCTGGGACTAGCTGGTTACTATCGGAGATTTGTGGAAGGTTTCTCAAAGATAGCAGCCCCGTTAACTGGTTTGACTAAGAAAGATTTGAAGTTTGAATGGACTGATAAGCATGAACGCGCTTTTCTAAAATTGAAAGAGAAATTGACAACAGCGCCAGTGCTTGCGATACCAAGGGATGGTGCGAAGTTCATTATTTTTAGTGACGCCTCGTATCAAGGATTGGGATGTGTCCTTATGCAAGACGGAAAGGTTATCGCCTATGGTTCAAGACAGTTGAAGCCGAATGAATTGAACTACCCAACTCATGATTTAGAGCTGGCAGCAGTAGTGTTCGCGCTTAAGATCTGGAGACACTACCTCTATGGGGAGAAATTTGATTTGTTCTCAGACCACAAAAGCCTTAAGTATTTGTTTACTCAGAAGGAGTTGAATATGAGGCAACGTCGGTGGATGGAACTGATCAAGGACTACGACTTCACATTAGAGTACCACCCCGGTAAGGCAAACGTAGTCGCTGACGCCCTAAGCCGGAAACCTCAAGGAATGATTGCTTCATTGATGTTGAGGGAATGGAAAGCCTTGGAGTCAATAACAGAATTTGATGTGCAGATTTCTGAGGGAAGTATCGGGCAACACTTTGGATGCTTGGTAGTACAACCAACACTTGTGAGTCGAATCATCGAAGCCCAGAAGGAAGATGAGAAGTTTCAAGCATGGTTCGCCAAGATGTTAGAGAAGGACCCGACAGAATGGAAGGTTGGGGCCGATGGAGGATACCGATGTCGAGACAGATTGTGTGTGCCAGATTCAGGAGGTTTGAGAAAAGAAATTCTCGAAGAAGCACATAAATCAAGACTGACAGTACACCCAGGAGGAACAAAGATGTATAAAGACCTGAAGAGAAACTTCTGGTGGGAAGGGATGAAACGAGAAGTAGCCGAATTTGTGTCTAAATGTTTGACTTGTCAACAAGTGAAGGCCGAACATCAGAGACCCTCGGGATTGTTACAACCCTTACCTGTCCCAGGATGGAAGTGGGAGCACATAACTATGGATTTCGTGGTTGGATTACCCCGGTCACAACAGAATCATGACGCGATTTGGGTAATCGTGGATCGTTTGACGAAGTCTGCACACTTTATCGCGTACAATATGACTTACCCAGTAGAAAGGATGAGTCGAATGTACCTACAGCAAGTGGTGCGACTGCACGGTGCGCCTGTGTCAATTGTATCAGACCGCGATGCACGTTTTACCTCGGGATTTTGGGAAAGTCTGCAGAAGGCTATGGGAACTTCGCTCAAGATGAGTACTGCATTCCATCCTCAGACCGATGGGCAGACCGAGCGTGTTAATCAGATTATGGAAGATATGCTCAGAGCTTGTGCAATTGACTTTGAAGAATCTTGGGAGACGCACTTACCTTTGGTTGAATTTGCGTATAACAACAGTTATCACTCGAGTATTGGAATGGCGCCGTTCGAAGCTTTGTACGGACGGCCATGTCGATCTCCATTGTGTTGGGCTGAAGTGGGAGATACAGAACTTTTAGGACCAGATTTGGTGAGAGAGACCAATGAGAAAATTTCACTGGTCAAGGAAAGGATGAAAACTGCACAGAGTAGACACAAGAGTTATGCGGATCGACGTCGAAAGGACTTGGAGTTCAGTGTTGGAGATCACGTACTCCTTAAGGTTTCACCTGTTCGTGGAATAGTACGTTTTGGTCAGAAGAGAGGGAAGTTGGCACCTCGTTTCATCGGACCGTTCGAGATTTTGGAGCGTGTTGGGAAAGTGGCTTATCGGCTCGCGTTGCCACCAAAGATGTCTGGTGTTCATAATGTGTTCCATGTCAGTATGTTAAGGAAATACATACGGGATCCTTCACATGTGGTTAATTTTGATGATATTGAGACGAGTCAGAATGTTGTCTACAAGGATAGACCTGTGAGGATTCTTGACCAGAGTATCAAGAGGCTGAGAAGAAGAGACGTTCCTTTGGTTAAAGTTCAGTGGAGGCATCATGACGAAGGAGAGGCGTCGTGGGAGTTAGAGTCAGACATGAGGACTAGATACCCCGAGTTGTTTCAGGATTAGTTAGCTCAGATTTCGGGGCGAAATCTCTGTTAAGGTGGGTAGGGTGTAACGCCCTGTATTTTATTATCATTAATAAATAAATATTGCATTTTATTTCCATGAGTATTTTAATTTAATTTCTCTTTGTAATAATTATCTGGGGTCAAACCGTAATTTTTAAAACATTTTCTATGGTTTCAAAATCGATGTCTATATTTTTGTATAACCGGGAATTAAATTCCTACATTAATATAATTTTCTGTATTTTTTTATTTCAACCGTAAAATACCAATTTTGGGAATGGGCAGTATAATTTTACCTGTGTGTGTGTATCATTGCGTGAGCTCAACACACACAAGGGTATCTTGTGTACACATTAGTGCAGTGTGTGCTGTGTTTAGTGGAATGTGTGTGTAGTGCTTTGTGAGTGTGTGTGGAGTGTCATGTGTGTTTTATATGCATAGTGCTAAGCACTTTACATATCATTTATACACCCACTTATTCCCCATTTGATTCATCTCTCTCGGCAGCTCTCTCTCTCAATCACTCACTCACAGTCTCTCATCTCTCACTCCCAAACTCTCTCAAATTCTCTCAATCACTCTCTTGCTCTCTCAAGATCACACAACACACACATACAGTTTATATATATAATCAGTCACATACTTAGACACACATATATATACGCATATTGAGTTACCAAAATCAAGAACGGAGGAGGAAATTCTCAACGACGGATTATTACGGCGGAAGTTCTCGGCCTTTAAATTTCTGTATAATTAGCCTCTGTGAGTAATTTAAACTCACTCTCAATGTCTATATATGTGTTTTTCAGGATATATAAGTGTGTATATATGTATATATATGAAAACACCATTAAAGCTTGGAAATTGAAGTTTTAGAAATCGTAACCAAAATCGATTCTGTAAATTGGGAATGAAAGATCTTAGTCCCAATAAGCTGTGGTTCGAATACTACGGCTTAATTCATCCGTATCGCGACGTACCGTTGATTTAAAGTTTTGTCACCTCTCGGTTTTACGTGAAATCCGAGAGCTACGATTGAAATTAGTTAAAACCGATCACGTATTCGTAATCCTTGCGGAAAAACGAAGAAATCCATATATTACATGTCTTGGTTGAAGCAGAATTCAGAAATGGGTCAATTTGGACCCTTAAACTGAAAACAGGGGATAACCAGTGAAGAAGACGAAGTAGGAATTAACGGCGTTTATTCAAAAGCGCCGGGAAATTAACGGCGTTTGTCCTAAAGCGCCGGGAAATTAACGGCGTTTTTTCCTGAAGCGCCGGAAATTAACGGCATTTGTCCTGAAGCGCCGGGAATTAACGGCGTTTGTCCTGAAGCGCCGGGAAATTAACGGCGTTTGTTCTGAAGCGCCGGGAAATTAACGGCGTTTGTTCTGAAGCGCCGGGAATTAACGGCATTTATTCAAAAGCGCCGGGAATGATTCTGGCAGTTTCTAATTCTTGCTTGTTTCGTGTTTTAGGGGCTGTTTGGGTAGTATTTACGAACTGTTAAAGCCCTGGTTGGGAAATTTATTAAAACAGAATCTTAATTGGTTGTGATGGGACGAGTAGAACGATGTATTAAGACTTATAAAACCCCGTACAAAACCAGAAACAGGGGAGAAAACGAAGAAGACAACTTTTTGCAAGAACTCGCGCGCGCGACCCGCTCGCGCGAGGTTCGCTCGCGCGATCCGCTCGCGCGAGGTGGCAGTTTTGGCAGTTTGTAAGTTTTGTTTTGGTAAGGGACTGTTTGGAAAAAAAAATGTTTTGGGAGATTTCAAAGGACTGTTTAACAAATACACTGTTTTAAAGGCTCACTGTTAGACTTTGGACTTGTAAGAATGTTTAAGGCCAAAATTTATGCTCATACGATTATTCCGGCTTTATGATTTATTAATGGGGTTATTTATGAAACATTGACATACATGTTAGGGTTAAGGTTGTGTCAACATGCATGTGTGTGAGAAAGTGTGAAAAGAGTAAAGAGTGGTGTTCCAGCTGTGCGACTTAGATATCGATCGGATAATATTCCTGGTATCTAAGGCGCGCGTTTCGGATATTGATCGGATAGTATTCCTGATATCCGAAGCGATGGTGGTAGTGTTGTGTACGGCTTAGATATCGATCGGATATTATTCCTGGTATCTAAGGCGCTTGTTTCGGATATTGATCGGATAGTATTCCTGGTATCCGAAATGATGGTATTGAGTGTGGCTTCTATGGGAACTTCGCTCAAGATGAGTACTGCATTCCATCCTCAGACCGATGGGCAGACCGAGCGTGTTAATCAGATTATGGAAGATATGCTCAGAGCTTGTGCAATTGACTTTGAAGAATCTTGGGAGACGCACTTACCTTTGGTTGAATTTGCGTATAACAACAGTTATCACTCGAGTATTGGAATGGCGCCGTTCGAAGCTTTGTACGGACGGCCATGTCGATCTCCATTGTGTTGGGCTGAAGTGGGAGATACAGAACTTTTAGGACCAGATTTGGTGAGAGAGACCAATGAGAAAATTTCACTGGTCAAGGAAAGGATGAAAACTGCACAGAGTAGACACAAGAGTTATGCGGATCGACGTCGAAAGGACTTGGAGTTCAGTGTTGGAGATCACGTACTCCTTAAGGTTTCACCTGTTCGTGGAATAGTACGTTTTGGTCAGAAGAGAGGGAAGTTGGCACCTCGTTTCATCGGACCGTTCGAGATTTTGGAGCGTGTTGGGAAAGTGGCTTATCGGCTCGCGTTGCCACCAAAGATGTCTGGTGTTCATAATGTGTTCCATGTCAGTATGTTAAGGAAATACATACGGGATCCTTCACATGTGGTTAATTTTGATGATATTGAGACGAGTCAGAATGTTGTCTACAAGGATAGACCTGTGAGGATTCTTGACCAGAGTATCAAGAGGCTGAGAAGAAGAGACGTTCCTTTGGTTAAAGTTCAGTGGAGGCATCATGACGAAGGAGAGGCGTCGTGGGAGTTAGAGTCAGACATGAGGACTAGATACCCCGAGTTGTTTCAGGATTAGTTAGCTCAGATTTCGGGGCGAAATCTCTGTTAAGGTGGGTAGGGTGTAACGCCCTGTATTTTATTATCATTAATAAATAAATATTGCATTTTATTTCCATGAGTATTTTAATTTAATTTCTCTTTGTAATAATTATCTGGGGTCAAACCGTAATTTTTAAAACATTTTCTATGGTTTCAAAATCGATGTCTATATTTTTGTATAACCGGGAATTAAATTCCTACATTAATATAATTTTCTGTATTTTTTTATTTCAACCGTAAAATACCAATTTTGGGAATGGGCAGTATAATTTTACCTGTGTGTGTGTATCATTGCGTGAGCTCAACACACACAAGGGTATCTTGTGTACACATTAGTGCAGTGTGTGCTGTGTTTAGTGGAATGTGTGTGTAGTGCTTTGTGAGTGTGTGTGGAGTGTCATGTGTGTTTTATATGCATAGTGCTAAGCACTTTACATATCATTTATACACCCACTTATTCCCCATTTGATTCATCTCTCTCGGCAGCTCTCTCTCTCAATCACTCACTCACAGTCTCTCATCTCTCACTCCCAAACTCTCTCAAATTCTCTCAATCACTCTCTTGCTCTCTCAAGATCACACAACACACACATACAGTTTATATATATAATCAGTCACATACTTAGACACACATATATATACGCATATTGAGTTACCAAAATCAAGAACGGAGGAGGAAATTCTCAACGACGGATTATTACGGCGGAAGTTCTCGGCCTTTAAATTTCTGTATAATTAGCCTCTGTGAGTAATTTAAACTCACTCTCAATGTCTATATATGTGTTTTTCAGGATATATAAGTGTGTATATATGTATATATATGAAAACACCATTAAAGCTTGGAAATTGAAGTTTTAGAAATCGTAACCAAAATCGATTCTGTAAATTGGGAATGAAAGATCTTAGTCCCAATAAGCTGTGGTTCGAATACTACGGCTTAATTCATCCGTATCGCGACGTACCGTTGATTTAAAGTTTTGTCACCTCTCGGTTTTACGTGAAATCCGAGAGCTACGATTGAAATTAGTTAAAACCGATCACGTATTCGTAATCCTTGCGGAAAAACGAAGAAATCCATATATTACATGTCTTGGTTGAAGCAGAATTCAGAAATGGGTCAATTTGGACCCTTAAACTGAAAACAGGGGATAACCAGTGAAGAAGACGAAGTAGGAATTAACGGCGTTTATTCAAAAGCGCCGGGAAATTAACGGCGTTTGTCCTAAAGCGCCGGGAAATTAACGGCGTTTTTTCCTGAAGCGCCGGAAATTAACGGCATTTGTCCTGAAGCGCCGGGAATTAACGGCGTTTGTCCTGAAGCGCCGGGAAATTAACGGCGTTTGTCCTGAAGCGCCGGGAAATTAACGGCGTTTGTTCTGAAGCGCCGGGAAATTAACGGCGTTTGTTCTGAAGCGCCGGGAATTAACGGCATTTATTCAAAAGCGCCGGGAATGATTCTGGCAGTTTCTAATTCTTGCTTGTTTCGTGTTTTAGGGGCTGTTTGGGTAGTATTTACGAACTGTTAAAGCCCTGGTTGGGAAATTTATTAAAACAGAATCTTAATTGGTTGTGATGGGACGAGTAGAACGATGTATTAAGACTTATAAAACCCCGTACAAAACCAGAAACAGGGGAGAAAACGAAGAAGACAACTTTTTGCAAGAACTCGCGCGCGCGACCCGCTCGCGCGAGGTTCGCTCGCGCGATCCGCTCGCGCGAGGTGGCAGTTTTGGCAGTTTGTAAGTTTTGTTTTGGTAAGGGACTGTTTGGAAAAAAAAATGTTTTGGGAGATTTCAAAGGACTGTTTAACAAATACACTGTTTTAAAGGCTCACTGTTAGACTTTGGACTTGTAAGAATGTTTAAGGCCAAAATTTATGCTCATACGATTATTCCGGCTTTATGATTTATTAATGGGGTTATTTATGAAACATTGACATACATGTTAGGGTTAAGGTTGTGTCAACATGCATGTGTGTGAGAAAGTGTGAAAAGAGTAAAGAGTGGTGTTCCAGCTGTGCGACTTAGATATCGATCGGATAATATTCCTGGTATCTAAGGCGCGCGTTTCGGATATTGATCGGATAGTATTCCTGATATCCGAAGCGATGGTGGTAGTGTTGTGTACGGCTTAGATATCGATCGGATATTATTCCTGGTATCTAAGGCGCTTGTTTCGGATATTGATCGGATAGTATTCCTGGTATCCGAAATGATGGTATTGAGTGTGGCTTAGATATCGATCGGATATTATTCCTGGTATCTGAAGCGATGGTTTGGTTGTGTTGAGTTTTGTTGAGAGAAAAGAGTCAGAAAGATGAGATATTACATTGTTCATGCATGGTCGCATATCTATTGCTTTCTTTATTCCCCGTAGCTTATGTTGGAATTGGAACCTTGAAGTTATTGCTTTTAAAAGTTAAATTGCACCGTTGTTTATATGCTTATATATACATTGCGAGCACTTGTTTATTTTGCTCACCAGCTTTCATAAGCTGACGGCGTTGATGCGTCCTGGACTGTATGTCCAGATTTTCAGGGTCAGGAGAAGCCAGGGTATTTTGACTATGCTACTTAGAGTCAGGAGACTTTCCAGGAGGCTGCTTTATATTTCCTAAGTCTTTTAATTTGGGTTTTGTAATAAACTAGTTTGGACTTTTGAATAAGGCGTTTTGTGCCTAAGACTATGACTGTTGTAATAGTTTAGTAAGTTTTTTTTTCAGAGCTTATGTTTTTGTTAGTATCCTTTGCTCTAGAATTGTTTGTTAAGTTATTTGTTGCAGGGACAATTGGTCATACTCACTTGTCACGACCTACGAGTCCATAAAGGAAATTAAATGCTTTCCTGAATTATGCTACGTCGGGGCGTGACACTAAGAATGGACGGCCTAAGATGACAGGAGTATGTTTCCTAGTATCTAGCACGGGCTCGGTGTCAAGGACCATAAAATCTACAGGATAGAAACATTGATCAACTTTTACTAGCACGTCTTCGACGATTCCTCTCGGTATTTTAACAGAACGATCCGCTAACTGAATAGTAGCGGCCGTAGGTTTAAGTTCATCTAGACCTAGTTGTTTATAGACATGATACGGTAAAAGGTTAACACTCGCTCCTAAGTCAAGGAGAGCCCTATGAATGATAGTGTCACCTATGACACATGAAATCGTAGGCGTACCTGGATCTTTATATTTTGGAGGAGCGCGTTGGAATATAGAGCTTACTTTTTCCGTGAGAAAGACCTTTTTAGGAGTATGACTCCGTATTTTGCGCTTTTGAGTACAAAGGTCTTTTAGACATTTCGCATAAGCGGGAATCTGTTTTATGGCGTCGAGGAAAGGAATATTTATTTTAACTTGTTTGAACACCTCGAGTATATCCTCAACCTTAGACCCTTTCTTAGGCGAATGTGACGGTCCCTCAACGTTTGGTGGATATGGCATTCTTGGAATATAGTTTGTTGGGGCCGGTCCTTTATCTTGTTGAATTCTACTCGTTCCCTCACCCTCCTTATTCACGTTTAAGTTAATTTTCCCATCTTTCTCACTCTCATCCGGAATTACAACAACTTCCTCATCTCGAGTAGTCGTCCTAGTCGAAACAGCGTTCACACTCTCACTCGTACTACCCACTACGTATTGCCCCTTAGGTTGCTGAGTAGGTTGACTCGGCAACTTACTCTCAGTTAAACGGTTTAATGTATTAACAATTTGCCCTACTTGGGACTCCAGTTTTGCGATGGATTGTGTGTGAGAGTGTACTAACTGAACCACCGAACCAAAGTTTTCAAGTGAGGCCAACACCTTCTCCTCAAATGCATTATTGCGTGGAGGTGGAGGAGGTGGTTGGTATTGACCTTGTTGGTATTGGGGTCGGTACGTATTTGGAAAATTAGTCGACCTAGGATTGTAATTATTTTGTGGGAATTGTTGCATAGAATTAACGTGTTGTTCAACAAATTCCGGATATTGAGATGCAGAAGGACATGCAAAGATATTATGGGACGGTTCAGAACATAATGCACATACTTCCAAAGAGGATGGATTAGACGGTTTGTTCATTTGCATAAGTCGGTCAAGTTTTCTATTTAATTCTTGTATTTGAAATGATTGACTTGACTCAACTGTCACCTCTTGCTTAGGTTGAAGGTATCCCTCAGAACGTACTGACACAGCCTGATGCATCGAGTTCTCGCTTAACGTTTCAAATATTTTCCAGGCCTCGTCGGCGCTTTTGTGTAGGAAAGTTCCCGCACAAACGGCATCGACGGTATTCCTAACAGAGGGAATAAGCCCCTCGTAGAAGACTTGAACCAATTGCCACTTGGGAACCTGATGATGTGGACACGAACGTAATAATTCTTTAAATTTTTCCCACGTGTCATAAAGAGTCTCCCCATCTTGCATCACAAAATTAGTTATGTCTTTTCTTATCTTATTTGTACGCATAATAGGGAAAAACTTTTGTAAAAAGGCGGTGTGTATGGCTTCCCATGTTTTTATTGTGTTTGGCTCAAGTGATTGGAGCCAAAACTTAGCTTTGTCTCTCAAAGAGAATGGGAAGAGCCGCAATTTTAATTCATCATTATTTAGGTTCTGTATTTTCAAAGTAGAGCATATACCCTAAAAATCCCCTAAGTGTTGGTAAGGGTCTTCATTTAGACGGCCATGGAAGGAAGGTAATAGCGAGATCGTAGACGACTTTATCTCAAAATGAGATGCCGTCGCCTCCGGTAATTCGATACCGGCTTGTGGCGTGTAAGTAGTAGGAATAAAATAATTTATAAGTGGAGGAGGTGGCGGTATATTAAGATTATTCATATTAGCATCATCGTTTTGATTGTTATTGTTATTTCCACCGTCAGCCATTTTAATCGGTTTAATTTTAAAAGTTCGAGCTCTCCTTAACCGTTCACGGGTACTTTGAATTTCGGCCTCAAACAACGACGACGGAATCGGAGTTGATTCGTCGTCTTGCAACCTAGCTCTAGAAGCTTGGGTTGTGGACTTACTGGTTCTTAAGGTACGTTCAAGTTCAAGATCGAAAGATTTTAAATCTGGTTTATTTGAACGTGTACCCAACA
The DNA here is from genome assembly GCA_033977485.1 of Hydrangea macrophylla. NCBI lineage: Eukaryota > Viridiplantae > Streptophyta > Magnoliopsida > Cornales > Hydrangeaceae > Hydrangea > Hydrangea macrophylla. The sequence goes on from CM066990.1 coordinate 43,050,964, forward strand.
TAAACTAAAATAAAGAAAAAGAAACTAAAAACAAAGACTAACTAAACAAAATAAACAAATAGCAAGCAATCACGCAAGTAAGATAACCAGCACTCAACTACTATGATGCATGCAAATTATCCTGTAATGCAATGACCGCGTCAAGCCCAGCGCCCCGGGTTTCCTAGCTAATGCAGTGCAATTAACCTTAAACTAATGCAAATAGTGCGTCACAGCGCCCTGACTTACAGCGGTTTAAAGCGAATTCCAAAGGAAGCAATTTATTTTACTTTTATTTATATTTTTATTTGCGTAAGCTCCTTTGATGTAATTAGCTGCTCCACTCGGAAACGTTGACTACAAAATAAAAGAAAAAGTTAGTAACTAAAAACAAAAACAGAAAATAAGGAAAATAAAAACTAATCTAATATTTACGAATTAACTAAACTACGATTATAAAACTAAGAGTAGTAATGCAATCCCCGGCAACGGCGCCAAAAATTGATGTTGTCAGAATCAAGATATAAAAGTATTCTTTACTTTTCAAAGGATTTGCAGTGTGGAAGTAAAGGTCGAACCCACAGAGATTGATTACTACAGCAACTTAATTTTAAAACCTAAGTCTAATTAATTAGGAAAAACGGATTTGATTTTGAATTTAATTGAACTAATAACAATAAAAGTAAATCTAACTTATGAAAGCAATTAAAAGTGTTTTTAAATAATATTTAAAGGAACCTAGGATTGCAAATCCACCACTAGATTCATAATAGGAATATTTATGCATTCAATTAGCTTATTAAGTTGGATGAATATGGGGAATTGTAGCTACAAGCCCAATTCCTCCGTCAAGAAGATAATCATGGTTCAAGCACCAACATAATCCATCTTCGGTTAGCACGAATTATCTCACACTAAACTAGGGTTGTGATCTAATCCGTCTAACCTAGGCATGGACTATTCGGATACTTGATAGCACGAATCAATAAAGCACCATCACATGTAAACAACCTAAACAAGCACAGCAAGAATAGATCGATGAGCACATCACAGTCAAAATAGATCTAAGACAAGAATAAACTTTGAAAGCAATGATTTAATCAATAAAAGTACGATTTATTTATAAAAATCCTCTAAACATGTGACTGTCATCCATACACAATAAAACTAAAATAAAAGCATAAATAAAACCCTATTACTCATCTAGGGCTTCATTGAAACCCTAGATCAATGATCTAAGCTGCCATAGGAGTAGAGATCGGCAAGTAGTTGATGGAGGAGGCCATGGAAACCCTTGGTCTTCTTCTTCTTCTCCTTGCTTCCCTCCCTTCAATGGCTGGAAGTGTGTGTATATGGCTGTATATGAATGTGTATAATAGTTGCCAACCCCTAAAAACTATTAAAACTAAGTATATATAGAGTTTACACAAGCTTTGGAAGGCTTCCCAACCCGAAACGAACTGAAACGCATGTAATTTACAGTCTGGACGTCGTTTAGCAGTTTCATTTGCACAGGAGTCTTCAGTATACTGAAATACGCAACTATGATTTTTGGGCATATCGCGCGAGCGCGACTTTTGGTCCTTCGCGCGCGCGGATCGCGCGAGCGAGTTATTGGGGGTCTCGCGCGAGCGGATCGCGCGAGCGGATCGCGCGAGCGATTCTCTGATTCTTGCGCCCGCGGACCGCGCGCGCGACTTGGTTTTTTCAGCTTCTTTCTTGATGACTTTTCACCCTGTTTAGCCTGGTTTAGCTGATTTCTTCCAAAACCTGTCAGAAACTAGAAAACGAAGTAAAAATATACAAAAATAGGATAAAAAAGGTACTAACAAATGCGCGTTAAGGCGTATAAATAGGATTAGTTCTCTCCCGATCAATCGGCACGAGGCTGAAGGAGTTGGAGGTGTCCCTTTCTTAGCAGGCGGCCTAAGGCTACAGAGGGAGAGATATCTAGCTTGGAAAATTCACGGGGTACCCTATTTTGGTAAGGGCGGCTAGGCGAGCTGGTTTGGTTTGTGAGCTGGTATGATTGGGGAGAATAGGCCATGGGTTGGTTACTAAGGGCGTTGACATCCGAAGAGTTTCGGGAGTAGTCTGGCCTCTTGGACTGGCTTTGTGATCCTTCATTCTTGATTTTTCCTTCCCTGATTGCATCCTCAATTCTAGTCCCAATCTCAAACAGTTCTTCAAATGTTGAGATGGACTGGTAGAATAGTTTCTCATGGAACAGCGGCTGTAGATTCTTGATCAACATCCGGACTTGTTCTTTTTCGACTGGTCGGTGGGTCATTTGGGCCACTTTGTTCCTCCATCTGCTCAAGAATGCAGCGAAGGACTCATTGAAGTTCTGCCGGGTAGTCTCCAGATCCCGAATGGTGACATCGAGCTCTTGGTTGTAGGAGTAATGATCAATGAAGACCTGGACTATATCTTCCCAAGTCCGCGTCTTAGAAACCTCCAAGGTCAGAAACCAAGATAGAGCAGCCTTGGCGAGGGTTTGAGGGAACAACATTGCGATGTGCTCATGGCTGCAGCCCATTGATTGGAAAACACTCATGCAGAACTTTACATGGCTCTTCGGATTCCCAGTTCCATCAAAACGATCAATTTCAGGCATTTTGAAGTTTTCCGGCAGTTTTAGCTTAACAGGCTCAAAAAGGCCTTCCAGATCTAGCATGTAGTCATTGATCCCTTTGCTTTTCCTCAGTACGCTTTCTAGCTTGTCAACCCTGTCCATTTTTTCTTGGAATTTCTTCTCATACGCAGGCGACGGGACCCCTTGAAACCATACTTCTTCTCCGCCGTTCTCATGTAGGGGTGGTTCAAATCCAGGTGGAGGTTTCGGCCGCTGTTGCTTTAATTCTTCCATGAAGGATAAAACTTGGGCCAACCGGTCAGACTGTTGGTTGATCATTTCTGTCATTCTTGCTTCCAAACCTTCTGGATCCATAAAGCTGACTTTCGGCTGAGTGATTCTGACAAGGTGACTCCCTAATCCTCTTACTCACAAATGCAGATCCTGGGTGCTTAAAACTTGTACTGACATATAGGTGTGAAAAGACTGTGTTAGACTTTTAACAGCGATGATTGAGATGACAACTATAGTGATGTTAACAGACGTGGACTGACTCGTGTACAGCCTGACTGAAACAGTGCGTGCAGACCGATAGGAATGGTGTATGCAAATGAGACAAGCATGCGGATACAAGACCTAATCTATATGATGCCCCTACTTCTAACAGATAGCAGTTAAACAAATAAGGTCCTAGCCATACAGAGTGTGCTAACCTTACTCTCCAGTATGATCACCAAGGGGATAACAGGGATTTCCGGGATACTTTGGGAATTTCGGATAGAGTTTCTGGGAGAAACATGGGTTTGGAAGATTCGGAGAAATTTCTAGAAGTCATTTGAGTTTCTAGGAGAAATAGGGATTTCTGGTTGATTTGGACTGAGCTTCTAGGAGAAACTGGTATTTTTGGGTATTTCTGAGGAATATGGATAGAGTTTCTAGGAGAAACAAGTATATCTGGGCATTTCTGGGTGATTTGGGCAGAGGTGCTGGGATTTTTGGAGAATCTGGGAGATTTGGGCAGAGCTTATGGGAAAACATGAAAATTTGGGTAAGTTGGACAAAGTTTCTGGGAGAAACAAGTATCTCGAAGTTTCTAAGAAAAATTGAGGTTTCTGGGTATTCTGGAGGAAGCAAGAATATCTTGGGGGACATAAGTATATCGGAGTTTCTGGAAGAAATTGAGATTTCTGGGTAATCTGGGGAGAAATAGGGATTTCTAGGAAATCTGGGTGATTCGGACAGAATTTCTAGGAGAAACAGGGGTATCCTGATGAGTTGGGTAGAGTTTTTGGAAGGAATAGGGATATACGACGAGAATAGGTGATGATGGTGATCATACTGTCTAGCAAGTTTTCATACTCCTATGTCTCAGGACCAACAAACAAGGTTTGCTGTGTATATCTTTGTGAGCATGGAGCAGACATCCTTATCATGGTGCCTAGGCAAGTCAACTCAATGTGATCACATGTGAGTGATTGCCTTGGGAACCATAAGAAAGGGGTTCTGTTCTATGCCACATAAGCGTCTACACCGCGCAGGTAATCCCGTCAGGGCATACAACAGTTATATCACATTGTCCTATCTGAAAAGATAAATGAACAGTCCTATGAAAGGTTCTACAGGAATCTATATGCAAAGGCTGGGTTTAGTCAAAGAGGGTCCGTTGACGAGAGTTCCAATATACCGTCAGGGAGACAGTACGGAAGTGTTTACTCTTTTTGATATACCTTGGAAGGTACAGTATCAACGGTGACTTGTGCCCTGGCACAGCAAGACCTGAACAATGTCAGCGCCGCGTTTCAGACACAGTCGGAGGGGGGGAATGCAAGAGTGCAATGCGGTGAACCAAACACAGTAAAAAGATGATTTTAAGGATGCTTCTTATGAGTCAAACCTCTGTATTATTTTGTTTTAAAATAAAAAATCCCCAGCAGAGTCGCCAGATTGTGGACACCGGGCTTCCACCGCTTTGTTAGGTTTTCGAAACTCGTTTGATTTTTGAATCAAAGAAAGAGAAAAGGAAGGTCTGTTGAAAACAGATACAGAGTCGCCACTTGGTCTTTAAGGAACCAGAAACCTAATTTTGACTCACCCAAGCGGATAAGGGCACCGTCCCTTCATCACCAAAGAACTTGGTTCGGGGTTTTGGTACGAGAGAGGAAGGAGCCTTTGTCGCGACTAAAACACCCTCAACTCGCCCCGTCTTTCGACGGGCCTCAATTAGGATCCAAATAATCATCTTATACTATGTATGGTTCGACAAATAATACTATGATAGTATATTACATCACATAAGGAGATTTGAAATGGAAGATCTAAAGATAAAACATCATTCATAAGATCTAAGTCAAATATCATACAATGTAAAGTGAAAGATCACACAAATAAACCTAGGAAAAATCGTCTATTCATATATCAAATAATCAAGACTTCCTGATCTAAAGGGGGACATGAATTGTTCTTAAAACAAATAAACAAAGAAAACAAGGATGCTTAGCAAGCTAGGATGATGCATGTTAATCTTTGAGAATAGAAGATCTCTCAATCCCCGGGACGGATGTGAAAGGATGATTAGGTCGAGGGGAGCATGAACGTGTGATCGTGATCATCCCTTATAATCTTCTTAGATTAAGAGTTACAAAAACCCCAAATCTTGTATGAATGCAATGTATGTATCTAAGATGTGCAAAGGTTGTAGTGTGTTTTGGGTACATGGATTTCTAGAAGACTTAGAAGTCTAAAATGTGTATGAATGAATGAATTAAATCAACATGGGATATATACAAATGTAGTATGAACTACTTCCTAAGATATGAACTAATTTGGAATGCATATAAGCATCAAATCAAAGAATGAAAGTTAAAGTATACTTGCTGTGAATAGTGGACAGAACAGTAGCATCATCTTTGGGAATTTGAAAAGAGGGGTTAGGAATGTTTTCAATGGATGATTTTTTTATGGTGATGTTCCTTATTGTGTCTAGAACACAACCCAAAAGGCCAATCTTGAATAGCTATCGCAGATTGAGAGAAATCATATAAACAACACAGGTCACTCAGAAACAGAGTCCGTACTGTCGACTGAAATGTTAGAAAATCTTAGAAAATGAAAAAGAATGATCTAAGGGCCCATTTTATACATAAAGTTCCCTAAGACATTGAAATTTAAGGGAAAAATAAGTTAGGACCACCCCTTTTGGAAAAGGTTTCTGTAAAAGAGGTTGGAAGTGGACCTAGCTGCTGTGACAGCAAAATCAGAATGTTTGGAAGGAATATTGGGATCCAAATGGACCATTTCCAAGTACTTCCAAGTCAAACCAAAAATCATGGGTGTTCTCCAATGAGTTAGGAAGACTTTCCAAGTGGCCTTGCATCCATATGTTGAGTATTGAGTTCTAGAGAAATCTTTGAACCCAACTCACTCACTGTTTTGACTCATTGTTTTGAAGATTTTGGAGAAAACAAAGTTTTGTTTCTTGAAACCAAATGAGAGGGATTGAGAGGGGTTTTGAAATAGATGTTTTGAAAGCACATTTTCAATACTCAATAAGGATTATAGCCACTTAAAATTTCAACATTAAACTCATCATCAAGAACCTCCAAGATTGTTGGAGAGATTTATTTTTATTTTTGAACATAACTTCAATACATTTCAAGAATACCTTGGAAGTATTGAGGTTATGATCATCATCTATCAAACATGTTTTTGAGGTCAAGAGCTACTATCCATAAGGATTCACTCACCCCAAACTTCATGTCATCACTTAGATGATGATGAAATAGTAAGTAAATAAAGAAAAGAAAAAGAAATGAGATAAGGAGAGATGAACATATATATAATCAAAGCAAGTAAATAGCAATCAATAGATGATAATCAATGTGATTTTGGACTTGTAGCTTGGTGTTTCACTCATAGATTTTGACATTTGGACATGGAAGTAGCTTCCTATCTCATGAATGCTCAAGAATGAGGGTTGGAGTGGACTTTGAATGTGAAGTATATAGAAGGATGATGGAAGAAAACAAGAATAAAACTCACTTTCTTATGGAAAATCAATGGGAGAAGCTCCCTTTCTCTCTTCTAAACCTATCTCTATATCTCTTCTTCTCTACAACTTTTCAAGCTTTGCACTTGGCCCCCCCAAAATGAAGAGCAATGGAGGGTTTAAATAGGCCAATTTGGGGTGGTTTTGGGGTTATAGAAGTACTCCCATTGGTCCCAAACAACTATGAACATAAAACTATGTCGTTTTGGCTTTCAATTAATCAATTTGGACCCCCAAAAAAATTACAAAAATGGACTCTGCGAGGGTTGAGTGCCGCGGCGGCACTGGGCCAGTGCCACGGCGGCACTGGGCCAGTGCTGTGGCGGCACTGCTCCTCAGAAGCCCAGAAAATTACGTTTAGGCCCCCAGAGGTTCCAGTATTCGCGAAAAGGCCCTATTTTGTCCGAAATTCACAGAAAATGCATACGAACTCCAAATTGAGGTTGTGATATACTGTTGGAAAGGTAATGGAGTCTACTTTACATACAAAATAGTTCGGGGATAGGTCACTTTGAAAAGTTTTGTGGTATTCACGATAAATGCTGATTTGATCGCCTTTTTCGCCTTCGGAAATTCAAAATAAATTCGTTTTAAATCCAGGAATTATGTGCGATATACCGTTGGAAAGCTATTGACCTCTAGTATCCATGAAAAATATTTGAAAATTATTTCGGTGCCCCGATTCCAAAGTTAAATCTTGGTCAAACTGGTCAAACCTGGGATTCCCGGGATGTTCTGGGAACCTCCGGGAGCTCCCAGGAGCCGACGTTTTCGCTCGATTCTCTTTTAAAACTCATTTTAATACTTTTCTAATGATTCCGGTGAATTCGGACGATTTTGGTCAAACTTGGTCAAACTCTGGTCAAACCTTGGTCAAACCGGTCAACGGGGACTTTCGGGGAACTTCCGGGACTTCCGGGGGTCTCTGGGAGCTGACGATTTCATCCAGTTTTACTTAAAAACTCATTTTATCATTTTTCTTACGACATAGCATGTTTTCAGAACTTCAGACCAAATCTGGGAGTCTTCGGGCTTTCAGGGGCGTTTTGGTCAATCTGAGCATTCTGAGAGATAGAGCTGACTTCCATGAGTCCTTTTGAGTCTTTTACGATCATTGTGAACCACCAAGCTATGGGTCTCCTAAATCTGATAGCCGACAAAATGGGGTGTCTACACCGGGCTGACTAGATCTTGATTTTCGTTAAAAGTTTCTTGTCTTCCGGTAAGGTTCCATCCCTTAAGAAGCGAAAGATGGGTTCAATCCACGTGTCGTAGATCTCTGTGCTACAGACGTTTGATAAAATAGGCATGTTGTACTTGATTGTTCTTGGTATTCGATTTGGTTATCACCAAGAGATCCAAAGTCCAAAGAAGAGGCCAACTTGGCTAGCTGATCTGCCTTCCCATTTTATTCTCCTGCTATTTTGCTAATAATAAATGTATAAAAGTTTTGGAATACCTTTTAACTAATTTTAGATATCAGATCAAACTTTCTCCTCAGCACTCAAACTCCCCATTAGTGTGCCCTACCATGGGTTGTGAGTTTGAATAGGGATGAACTTCACGAGTTTCACACAACGTTGCCATCTGTAAACCTACTAAGAGTAACTAATATTATGCCTCGTTGTTCGAGGTGTTGAATCCGAACTGTACTGCCCTTTCAAAGACGTGGCCATCAGGTGTCTGTAGGGTTACTCCAACTTCACTTCTCCTTGATGTAGAGGACCCGTCTACATGAAGAATCCATATAGAGGACTATACGGCACTGGGCTCTCTTGTGAATTTAACCAAGATGTCAGCAAGAGCCTGACCGATGTTCGTGGTGTGAATTGTATGTCGAATTCCCCAAGCTTAATTGCCCATTTGATCAGGCAGCTAGAGGCCTCCAGCTTGTGCAAGACCGCTCTGAGCAGATAAATCGTTGGTACTGTGATTGTGTGCACTTAAAAATATGGCATGAGTTTACGGGCACTAATAACGAGAGCAAAGGCCAATTCTCCAGGTCAAAATACCTCACTTATGAGTCCACCAGCGTCTTTACTAACATAAAATACCAGTTTCTGCCTGCGATTTTTAGTTCTGACCAGAGCTAAGTTGACCACGCAATCTGAGACCGCTAAGTACGAAATGAGGCTCTCTCTTGTAACTAGTTTGACAATAACTCTGGGCTGCTCAAGTATTGTTTTAGTTTCACAAAAGCTTCTTCACGTTCCTGAGTCCATTCAATGTTCATGCTCCCTTTCAGTGCCTTGAAGAACGGTAGACAGCAATCAGACGTACGAAAGATGAAGTGATTTAGAGCAACTATTCTCCCATTCAAGGTCTATACATCCTTCCTATTTTGAGGTGATCGTATTTCTTGCACAGATCTAATTTATTCTGGATTGGCCTCAATTCCTCTCTGGGAAACCATAAACCCAAGAAACTTACCGACTATTACCCCAAAAATATACTTTTAAGGGTTAAGCTTTAGTCTATGGCTGCAGAGAATTTGGAAAGCCTCATGTAGTTGTTCCGGTTAGTCAGTCCTTATGTGGCACTCTTCACTAGCATGCCGTCAATGTATATCTTCATGGTATTGCCTATCTGATACTGAAAAATTCTGTTTACTAGACGCTGGTAGGTGGCGTAAGCTTTTTTCAGTCCGAATGACATAACCTTGTAACAATAAATTCCCCTTTCTATAATGAATGATGTCTTATCCTCACCACTGGACTCTATCTAGATTTGGGTGTGCCCCAAATAGGCATCCATAAAGTTCAACAGTTCATACCCTGCGGTGGCATCCATAAGCCAGTCTATCCTCAGAACGGGAAAACTATCTTTGGGGCATGATTTATTGAGGCTGGTATAATCCACACAAACCATCCACTTCCCATTCTTCTTCGAGACCACCACTGTATTGGCTAGCCAGTCAGGGTAGTCTACCTCTCTGATCATCCTATGATGAACTAACTGTTATACCTCTTCATTGATCACTTCATTTTTCTCCGAGGTAAAAGATCTTCTCTTCTACCTTACTGGGTAATGTTGAGGGTCTATAGACAACCGGTCAGTGATGACACTGGGATCGACCCCAACCAGGTCGCTGGCAGACCAATCAATCATGTTCGAGTTGTCCACTAGGAATTTGATGAGTTCCTAATGGATCAAGTTTGGACCCAATCCCTAACATTCTGGTAGGGTACGAGATGCTGATAGGTATCTTCTCAATGTTTTCTCCAGGAATTATGACCTCTTCATTTTTTCCTAAGCTTGGCATGTAACTCTGTTCTGGGGGAACAACCATTTTTTTGCAGGATGAGCTGGGTTCCAACCTGAGCTCTAATTCGTTCTATAATTGCTATTTATCCTCTGGTCTATGTATAAACCAGAGAGTGGCACTCTTTTGAAGTAGCTTAATCCCCTCGTACTGTGCAGATTTCCCCCCTCGATTGCCATTTTTATGTACTGGTGTTGAGATGAGGCAACAATCCCTAGTCGTGGAGCCAAGGCCTCTCCAGGATGATGTTATAAGGGGAATTCGCCCTTAGTGTCAAGAATTTGGTATGGTAGGTGGACTGGTGCCTTCCTATTTCAAACATAACTGTGAGGGTTACAGCCACAACTGGAGTGGCTGGCTCTCCCCAAAAAACCAATCATTATTGTTATAGTAGATTCCATCCTCTAGGGATCTATGTTCATTTTTTTGAACGCATGTTCAAAAATGATGTTTGCAGCACTCCCGTTGTCTACTAAAATTCTTCTAACTTCATACCCTCTAACATCAAGACTTACTGCCAAGGCATCAGTGTGGGGAAGAGATACCCCCACTAGATCATGATCACTAAAAGTGATAGGAGAGGTAAGCCTTGTTTTCTTCGCCAGAGCAAACACTTGTGCATGAGAGGTGAGAGCGAAACCCCCTCGCCAAGCTCTCTTTCGCGCCCTACTAGGCAAAGACAACGTGTTAAGAGAAACATGAATAGTGTGGATGATGTTACTTGAGGTTTTAGGCGGGGTGTGCTCTCCTCTCCTCGGTTCTTCTTGCTTCCTATAGTCTGGCTATCTTTTTGACTTATCGGTCTCTTGGATGTTCCTTTGAATGAATTGCTTCAGACGCCCGTGCTCGATTAGACGTTTGAGCTCCTACTTTAGAACTCTTCATTCCAAAGAGGTGTGTCCATGATCCTCATGAAAACGGTAGTACTTGGACCAGTCTCTCCTATCTGGGTTTGTCTTTAATTTATCTGGCCACTGGAGGTCCTCTTTACCTCTTATTGCATTTAGGATCTATTCCAAAGACGCGTTCAAAGGGACAAAGGGCCTTGACTCTCCAAAAGAGGACCCCATTTTTAGAATGAACTTCCTCTGTCAAATCGACCCCTACAAAACCTACTGAGGGGGCTCTCCCTCCTGGGGCCCGGGTGCTTTCTTTTCTTTGAATCACCTTTGTTTGCTTGTTTTCTACCCGTATCAATGTCGTGCTTCAGTTCTTCCCAATTTATATATTTATGGGCCCTTTCCATCATGTCAGTCAGGTCGACGGGTGGGTCCCAAGCAATCGTGTCCCTGAAAAGGCTCCCTTTAATCAGACCTTCTGTCAATGCTTGGGTAATAATGTCGGGCTCAACCTTTCCTCCAATTTGGCTTAGTTCCTCATTAAAATGCGATATATAGGCCTAGACGGATTTGCCCTCCTTCTGCTTCACTGACATAAGATAACTGAAGCCCTTTTGAGTCGGGCATTGATCATAAAGCAGTATAAAAAGAAAAGTTAAGCTCCTCGTAGGAATCGATCGCTCCCTTGTCCAAGGATTGGTATCAGTCCATAGTTATTCCCATTAGGTTCAAAGAAAAGTAGTAGCAGAGTAAGGCATCATTGTATTCTTCTAACATAACCAACTCTTCATAGTGTACCAAATGATCAACTAGATCTCCTCCCCCATCATAAGGGTTATTCATTTTGGGAACCTTTCCGATTTGGGCAAAGGAAACACCATGATTTTGACCATGAATGGCATTTTAGCAATCTTCATCATCTCTAAAATCTTCTCGGTCTTCCCTCTTAAGAGGTCAGGTCTGTCAGCTAGTTTAGCTGCGGCAGGCATCGGAATGAGTGCTAATTCATCTTCTTTAGTTGCGCGTGCAGTATAGCCATACTTCTTCTGAGTCTCTCTAGAAATGTCCAAGGCATCCTTATTAGGTTTGATCTTGTCATCTTTGGCTTTCTTCTCATAAGTGCCCCAGTCCTGAGGGAGAAGGTGGGCTCTGATCGTCAACACCTCGCATTGGTATCCCCTTACTCTTCCCAATAGATGGGTCACCGTGAGAGGAATTTCTCTTAGAATTGCAATGTCCTGAACTTGTGTTATGGCTCTTACAATCTTTTGGGTCCTCAGGGTACAAACGGGCTTTAAGTTCTGAGTGATACCCTCACATGACAGTCACTTCTCGAACAAGACCTTCCACCTAACGAGTGAAGGCCTAAAATGGATCTTAGGGAAGCCAATCATTCTGCTCCCTGGTACGAGATGGAAAACTTGTCGGTGGATTCGCGTCCTCGGTTATTTGGTCATCTAGGCCATTCAATGGGTCTGTAGCATCCCATGCCGTGTGTTGAGTATTTTGTTCGGAGCGGGTTGAGCCGCCAGGCCGTTTGGCCGGTTCTTTTTTATGGTCAGTGTCTTTTGACTTAGATCATGTATTAGCTACCATTGTAGAGTGCTTTGAAGGAACAACTAAAGCGTAGTCGTTCCCATAGATGGCATCAGGCTGATGTAGCCAAAATCTGTATCGCTCGGTGATTGGTTGATGTCCTTCGAGCTCTTGCAAAAGAAAGGCAAAGGGTGTGCACCCTAAGTCTCCTCCGACGACCAAGTTAGTTTAGGAAGAAAGAGAGCTTTTAGAATTTAAGAGAGATTAGGGTTTTTATATGTATTGTGTACCTCTTGACGAGCCATGCATGCATCTATATATACTTGTTTGAATTACCTTCTTCGATTAGGAGTAGGGGACCTAGTTTCATAGCTTCTACATAATTAGATCTTTGTTGGGCCTAGAGGGGCTTTTCCAATGACTCTTCTTTGATAGCTAGGCCCTGATCTGGATCCTTCAACAACAGGGCCCACCATCCTCACATAACTGAGGCGAAACCCAATTTGGACACATGGTAGGACCGGAGTGATACGCTATTTATGTCATATCAAAATTCAATCGGCATAAGCCTACATAGCCCTTGTTTGCAAACAACCTCAAAATAAAGTGTTCAGCAAAATTGCTTTTGCAAATCAAGAGAACAAAGTGTGAGTCAATTGTGAAAAAAAAATGTGATTGGACAGAAGCTACATTTGACAATTTTTGACCAATCATAATTTTCTTGCGATTGAATCGCAGAAGCAAAAGCTGCTGCTGAACAGGCATAGTAGAATGTTTGTGGCTTTGTTCAAACCACATGGTGGTATTTGTAACCCGCTTGAACTATAGGGGCAAATTAAAAATGCGCTCACTGCAGGCTGCCAAAGCAGCAAACATTCCACTATGCAGGTTTTTGTCCGATTAGATTTAACATGCTTACTAACAATTGTACATTAACCAAACCACAAGGGGTAATAGTGACACATTTGAGACCACAAGGGACAAATTAAAAAATACACTAACCACAGGGGATGTATTTGTAATTAGTCTAAAATTCAATTATTGTAGAAAATATGAAAGAAATTGACATATGAAATGAAAATTTCAATTATTATCAAGAGTTATGATGGTTATGATTCATTAGGACATGGAAATTTAAATTTCACTTATTTTTAACTAATTACTTGTAGAACAGCTAACATGAAATCAGATAACTTAACAAAGAATAAATTAAATATTTTGTTCATGAATTTAAATTTTTAAATGAGGAAAACATTCACAATAATTGTCCAATTTGTTTTAGTTAAATCAGTCAAAACTAACATATTTGTATTTTGTCACAAAAATGAATATTTGGTTCTCCATGGTACTTCTAACAAATTCTCTATAGGAGAAAATAACAACCTTATTGAAATCAAAAAGAGAGAAATGATTATTTCACCAATTGAAGGAAGAATTAAGGCATTAAGCCAATAAAGACATCGAGTGAATGTTTGGCTCTTCGTTCTATTAAGCTACCTTGGCTCACTATCACACACGTCCCGGAAAAATATATTTCTTTTTAATTACATAAGTGAATTTCTGGAACTAATAATGTTGATTAATAATAGAGACGAGTAGTTGACTGGGGGTCAATGGAATGTGTCAAGTGAGGACACAAAAAGTTGGGAATTCATGAAGCTTTGAAATGAGTTAAATGACATTTATGTGCTTAAATGTTATTTGACATATCTGGTGTATATGAATAGTAATTATGCTTGTTTAGTGTAATTTCTGGTAGTTTTGATCTTGATAAAGATCAATTAGAACGAATTAGAGATAACCAATATAATACGTTGCATATATAAAAGGTAGGTTATCTAGAAATTCCACGAAAATAGTTTTCAGAACGTAATTACGACGACAAACGGAACTTAGATGAAAACTTTTATAACTTATAGTTTTCACTCGTGAAGTAATAAATTGAACATGTTGTAGACACCCCATTTTGTCGGCTATCAAATTTAGGAGAACCATAGCTTGGTGGTTCACAATGATCGAAAAAGACTAAAAAAAAAAGGACTCCTGGAAGTTAGTTCTATCTAGAGGTCAATATCTTTTCAACGATATATCGCACATAATTTTTGGATTTATTATGAATTTTTTAATGTGAAAACGGCGATTAAAACAACTTTTATCGCGAATACCGCAAAACTTTTCAAAGTAGCCTATCTCTGAACTAGTTTTTATAGAAAGTAGACTCCATATCCTTTCCAACGGTATATCATAACCTCAGTATGGAGTTCGTATGCATTTTCTGTGAATTTCGGACGAAATAGGGCCTTTTGCGAACACCGGAACCTCTGGGGGCCTAAATACAATTTTCTGGGCGTCTGAGAAGCAGTGCCACGGCGACACTGAGCCACTACCGCGATGGCATATGGCCAGTGTCGTGGCGGTACTTAATGAATCCATTTTTGTAATTTATTTGCAGGGTCCAAATTGAATAATTGGAAGTCAAAATGACGTAGTTTCTTGTTCATAGATGTTTGGAATCATTGGGAGCACTTTCTAAATCCCAAAACCACCCCCAAATTGTCCTATATAAACCCCCCTTTGCTCTTCATTTTGGGAAATTCAAGTGTAAAGTTAGAAAAAGATGTAGATAGAAAGAGATATAGAGTTAGAATTAGAAGTGAGAAAAGAGCTTCCTCCTACTATTTTTCTATAAGAAAGTGAGTTCTAGTCTTGTTTTCTTCCATTACCTCTCTTATACAATAGGTTCTTTTAAAATCAATTTCGAACTTCACATTCAAATCCTCCCCAATCACCATTTTTGAGCAATCTTGAGTTAGGAATCTACTTTCATGTTCAAATGTCAATGCATATGAGTGAAACACCAAGCTACAAGTCCAATATCTCAATGATTATCAACTATTGATTGCTATTTACTTGCTTGTTTATATATGTTCATCTCTTCTTACCTCATTTCTTTTTTATTTTTCTTTGATTACTTATATGTTTATCTTCATCTAGATGACATGTTATTTGAGGAGAGTGAATCTTTATGGATAGTAGCTCTTGACCTCAAAGACATGTTTAATGGATGATGATTCTAACTTCACTACATTCTTATGTATTCTTGAAGTCATATTCTGAAACAAAAATATGTTTGTGCAAGTAATAGGGGGAGTTCTTGATGATGGGTTCAATGTTGGTTTCCTAAATGGTTATAATCTTCTTTGAGTGCTGGAATTATGATTTCAAAACCCCTATTTCAAAATCCCTCTAAAACCCCAATATTTGGATTCCAAGAAACAAACCTTGTTTTCTCAAAATCTTCTAAACAGTGAGTTCTTCAACTTTAAAATGTCATTCTGAGTTCAATACTCAATGGATGATTACAAGACCACTTGAAAAAGTCTTCCTAACTCATTATAGAACACGCATGATTTTTGGTTTGAATTAAAAACACTTGGAAGGGTTCCATTTTGACCTAAACATCCCTTCTAGACATTCTGTTTTCTCTGTCACAGCAGCTTGGTTGAATTTCAACTTGTTTTTCAGAAATCTTTTACAAAGAGAGTGGTCTAAATTCATTTTTCCTTTGAACTTCAGTGTCTTAGGGAACTTTCTGTATAATATGGGTCTCCAAATGTTTTGTTTTCATTTAAAAATATTTTTCTATATTTCAGTCGACAGTACGGACTCTGTTTCTGAGCATCCTCTCTTGTTCATATGATTTATCTTAATCTGTAATAGTTATTGTAGTTTGGCTTTTTAATATGTGTTCTAGACACAATAAGGATGATGTCCATAAAATATTATGAATTAAAAACATTCCTAACCTCACTTTTCCATTTTTACAACATCAACTCACAGTTCTGTCCACTATTCACAGCAAGCATGTTTTACTTTCATTCTTTGATTAGATGTTCTCATGCACTCCAAATTAGCTCATATCTTAGGAAGAATTTCATACTACATTTTTACATATCCTACAATGACATTCTTCATTCATTCATGCATTTTTTAGACTTCTAAGTCACTTTAGAAAATCCATGAACACAAAACACACTACACCTTTGCACATTCTAGGTTCATACATTGCATCCATGCAAGATTTGGAGTTTTTGTGACTCCCAATCTAAGAAGATTAAAAGGAATGAACTTGATCATACGTTCATGCTCCCCGATCTAATCTTCATTTCTCATCCATCTCGGGGATTGAGAGATCTTCTTTTCTCAAAGATTAACATGCATTATACTAGCTTGCTAAGCTTGTTTTTGATTTCTTTGATTATTTATTTCAAGAACAATTCATATCCCCCTTTAGATTAGGAAAACTTGATTACTGTTATATGATTAGACGATTTTTTTTTCCTAGGTTTGTTTGTGTGATCTCACTTTACATTGTATGGTATTTGGCTTAGATCTTATGAATGATATCTTATCTTTTGATCTTCTAATTTCAAGATTTTTATGCAATATAATATACTTATCATAATATTAACTGTCGAACCAAACGTAGTATAAGATGATTATTTTGATGCTAATTGAGGCCCATCGAGAGACGAGGCGAGTTGAGGGTGTTTTAGTCGTGATAAAGGCTCCTTTCTCTCTCGTACTAAAACCACGAGCCAAGTTCTTTGGTTATGAAAGGCCGGTGCCCTTTATCCATTTGGGTGAGTCAAAATTAGGTTTCTTGGTTCCTTAAAGACCAAGTGGCGACTCTGTATCTATTTTCAACAGACATTTTTCCAAATCAATTTCAAAACAAAAGAAAAATCAATTCTGAAACCCCGGGAAAGAACATGGAGGGTGGACTCCCGGAGGCCCGTGTCCACACATCTGCGATGTTTCAAAGGATAAATAGAAGTTTGGAGAACTCACAAGGAGGTAAACACAAATTCTGGAAGTGTTGCCTACATAAAGAAAACTCAAGATATTTTCCTTTACAACCTTTTCTTAAATTGAAATCAAGAGAGGGATTTTGAAGTTGAGAGCTTCACAACACAAATCGATGATCTTTCGTTCGTCAGTTTTTTTCCAAATTTCGTATTTAAACTCCTTGAGGTAAGGGCTTTGATTTGATAGTGGTTAGGCCATGTTTGGCTAAATTTTTATAAAAATCCTAATTCTAAGAATTTGGAAAAAACATGTAAATGCTTGTAGGTTTTGTGTATAACCGAAGATTCGACATTTAATCAGGCCTCTAGTTAATCCTTCAAAGTTATAAGACGGTCGCACGAGGTATGAATTCTAGGCTTATGAATTATGGAAAATTTACATGTTTTATATATCCGATGTGATATTTTGGATCCGGGTGAAATTCATGTATTAAGTAGGCCTATTAATTATGCACATAAATATGCGATAAAAGCACGTGGGAACGACGAGAATCCTCTTGTACATGTTTTCTATTTTCATTCCAAGTTATAATAAGAGATGTAAGGAATTAGAACTATGCTTTGAGTTAACTTGAAACTTCAGGATGAACTTGTAAGGTTGTAATATGGGACAAAACTTCTTTTGGCTACGTTGTAATGAATCTAAACTTATGGATTCGCGTTTTATATACTTAACTCGTCAAATCCATGTTTTGAATCAAAGTTGGTAGTGCTTTTGTGTATTGAGCCAAACAAGCCTTAACTTGTTCTGTTATCATTTCTTGTCATGGATTAGTATGTTTCAATGATGTCCTTGAAATCTTAATATAGCTTTTGAAATTTGGATTAATGTAAATATGTTTTGTGTAATGAAAGAGGTGGAGGTTGGGTGACTCTTTAGTAAAATTCAGTTGCAACAAGGAATTCTGCTAAATGGTCATTCGATCGGTGGAAATGAGTCGTTCGACCGGTCGAAATGACCCTTGCATGAAATGTTTTTCTACCCCTTTCAAAAATTATTTATATGTTTTAATTGGTTATAAAGGAATAACCTAGCGTTATATAAAAGTGCGTCTAGAAAAGCTTTTGGAGTGCTTAGGAATTGATTATGCTATACTAAAACTTGTAGAAAAAAGTGTGCTTAATTTCTCAAAAAAAATGTTATATTTATAGATTTTAAAATTTTAGTTGAATACACTTGGTCGTTCGAACGCCGGATCGCCGTTCGAACGTCAACAGTCCGAATGCCTTGCGAACGCTATTAAAATGTAACAGTTTGTCTTATGTTTTATTAACAAGAAAATTTTGATGTCCTAAAATCATCTAGACCCCTTGCGAACGACAAGCAGACAACCTAAAGCTTTTCTAAATGTGTTATAAATCCTTATTGATAAAAACCAACAGAATCGTCCGGATAAAGATTTTTTTTTCTCACGTTTTTAATATAGAAAAATTATATTTAACTCATTTTAATCTATGAAAATGTACTTTGTTTGTGCGTACGTCAAAGTAGGACGTGACAATCTGAGCTTCATACCTTCATTATGTAGCTTGAGTCTTCAGAGTGTAATTTCGTGATTCAAACACTTGGTAAAAATAAAAAATAAAAATACAAACTCTTTTATTTTGATAATGTCATTAAACTTTCCCAGTTTAAAATTTGGACTAATTATCCTAACTCAGCCAAAAAGCCTTATTCGGTCCCGACCTCAGTCCAAGGTCCGTTCTAGCATATTGAGCCAAGCTCGTGTTTTTAAATTGTGCTATCAAATGTGTTGAACTCGGGCTCAAGACTTCATAAATTGTTAAGGGTTAAGTTCAGGATGGCCTAGGCCTGGCTTAATTTGGCCGGATTGATATGTCTACTTACGGTGCGTTTGATAAAACTGAAAATTAAGTACTGAATTTAAGTGCTGAAAATTTTAAGTGATTTGTATTAGCAAAACTAAAAACTGTGTTTCAACAACTAAAATAGACTGCATTCAGTGATTATTTTTAGCAAAAAAATTTCACTTAATATTTTCAGTGAATTTTCTGCTGCTTTTTCAATTAAGTGGTACATTGTCAAACGCACTGAAAAAAATTAAGTGCTGAAAATTTTTATTTTTACCACTTAATTGGATTATCAAACACACCCTTAGTCTTTTTTTTTTGGAGATTTTCTTCTCTCTTAATATTTTCCAGAAAAAACTCTAACTCCTTAATGTACCACATAGTCTACTTTTAGAACAAACATATCCATATATCATTAAAAAAAAAAATCATGCTATGTTATGTGTCATCACCTAATCGTTTTTGAAATATTGATAATTAAGATTAATTTTTTGAAAAATGGGTTAATATGGTTTGATCCGATGACACTTTAACCCCTGTGGTTTAAAAGTGACCACTTAGTCGCCCTCGTGCTTTCGGGTAAAGTGGAACCGTTACAGAATCTAACAGATAGTATTGAAAAGGGTTAAATACACTTACATCCCTTGTGGTTTGGCTGATTTGTACTTATCCCCATGTGCTTTAAATTTTGTCACTAATACCCCCTTGTAATTCGAAATAAAGCGTAACTGTGATTTTTTCCATCCAAATTAATAGTTGGGTTAAATATACTTACACCCCCCTGTGGTTTGGCCGATTTGCACTTACCCCTGGGGGTTTAAATTTTGGTACTAATACCCTC
Organism: Hydrangea macrophylla; assembly: GCA_033977485.1. NCBI lineage: Eukaryota > Viridiplantae > Streptophyta > Magnoliopsida > Cornales > Hydrangeaceae > Hydrangea > Hydrangea macrophylla. Next base: position 43,070,721 of record CM066990.1, read on the forward strand.
ATGTGATTCGGATTAAAGTGCAACCGTAAAAATTTGCCAACGGAACAGGCTGAAATGACCAAATTACCCCCACGTATTCATAAAAAAGTTAATAACAAAATTTGTTTACTTCAATTCGTTTAGGGAGAAACATATGGTTTTGAATTAGGTGAGAAAGAATCTTTGACATTTTTTATGATTTTCTTAGTGTAGGTCATGTGCTTGACCTAAAGAAAATGATTTATAACTTATTTTCCTTTTAATATGACTTTCAGGGGCAAAAGAGTCATTCGATCCTTCAAATTATGTTTTCCAAGTGTTAAACCATTAATTTGGATGGAAAAAGTCATGGTTGCACTTTAGTCCGAACCACAAGAGGTATTAGTGCCAAAATTTAAAGCACAAGAGAGGTAAGTGTAAATCGGTCAAACTATAGGGGGTGTAAGTGTATCTAACCCTTAATAGTTTTACACTTGGGAGTCCTAATTTGAAGGGTAAAATGACTATTTTGCCCTTGAAAGTCATATTAAAAGGAAAACAAGTCATAGATCATTTTCTTTTGGTCAAGCGCATGACCTATACCAAGAAAATCCTAAAAGATGTCACACTTTCTTTCTCATCCAATTCAAAGCCAAATATTTCTCTCTAAACGAATTGAAGTAAACAAATTTTATTCTTGACACTTTTATGAAGACTTGGGGGTAATTTGGTCATTCAGCTTTCTCCATTAACAAATTTTAACAGTTGCACTTTAGTTCGAACCACAGGGGTATTAGTGCCAAAATTTAAAACACGGGGGTAAGTGCAAATCGGACAAACCTTAGGGAGTGTAAGTGTATTTAACCTTATTCAGCTTTCCCCCTATGGTTTGACCCGATGACTATTTATCCCCCTGTTGTTTAAAGTGACCACTTAACCCCCCATGCTTTCGGGTAAAGTGAACAGTTTCTAGAATCTAACGAAAAGTGTAAAATTACTAAAATAACCCTCAAGGTAACACAAAACCGTTACAAATCTAACGGAAAGTGTTAAGTTACTAAAATGCCCGACAAACCTTAGGGAGGTTAAGTGGTCATTTTAAACCACTAAAGGATAAAGTGTCATCGAGTCAAACCATAGGGGGTAAAGTGTAATTAACCCTTAAAAAAATTATCAACATCCACACTCGTTCACTGTTACAAACTTTCATACTTTTTCTTTAATGAACCTGTAAAATTGCAAATCCTCTAATTTTCATAATAAAATTAATCAATGTCCGTATAATGAACTTTATAATATTTTGGTAAAAAAAAAAATTTCATATTAGATTATTTGAGTTTAAAGTACAATCTGTTTTTAATTTTGGTTAAAAGTCTCTGATTACTGAAAGGAAAATGACTCTCAGCATTCAAAATATTTCATCTATTTCTCAACTTATTCTTTTTTCTATCCTATTTTCCTTATCGTCTTCCTTACTAACCAAATAAAGGAAAAAGTTTTTCCTCTATATTTTCTTTTTTTTTTTCCCCTCACTCAAGCCAAGAACCAAACAAAGCCTAAATCTTACAAATGTGTATCCTGATTTAGAGGGAAAAAAAAGTCAATTAATCTTTTGAGAATACTGTTAGGGGTCTTCAGCCACGGCCCCCACAAATAAAACAGGGGCAAGCTAAAACCCAAACTACCTACTTTTAACACATTAGGTCGTTTTGTCCTCGTGTTTGGTGGAAAATGCCCTTTATGTCTTAAAAAAATTCAAATTACTATAACAAAAATATATTCTTTTTGTATAATTGGCACCGTAGGTGCATATATCTCGAAAAAAAAATACATGAGATAAATACTAATAAAAAATAAAAATAAAAATAAAACACACAAAAAGTCCAAAAAATGATAATATTATCTAATTTTGCAGAGACAGATAAAATCTCAAAATGAGGATGCAGGTTACCATTTTTGGTAAAGTTTCCAAGTTTAATGCGTAAATCTCGAAAAAAGAAAAATCACCCAAAAAGCCGAAAAATTGAGAAAATTATCATCGTTAATACAAACAGATAATCTTACTTGTTGTAGACAAATAAATCTCAAAAGCAGGCTACAACTTATTTTTTTTGTAAATTTTTTCAAGTCAAACATAGATTTCCAAGAAATGCATGAAATCCAAAAAAACAAAAAAGAGATAATATTGTCTATTTTAACAAATAAATTTGAAAAAATGAGATTTCAATTTTTATTTTTTTGGGGTATAATTTTCAAGTCCAAAGCGTAGATCTTGACCAAATATATGGAATTCCATACAAACAAAAACAAGGACTAAAAAAAGAGTAAGTTATGATAATTTAAAACTATGGTAATTTAAAGTCATTTTTTCCTCTGGAAAACTTCCAACGATGGAATTTTCGTTAAATTATAGAAGTGGCGAGGGATTTTTAAAAAAGGGCCATTTTTTTTTTTTGTGTATTTTTGACTAATCCACCTAAAATTGAGGTCCATCACTAAATTTCCCAATACTCTAACCTAGAAAGAAGAAAGTATTGACAAATTGACAATTACATGGAAAATAAATAAGAATTGAAAGAAGTATAAAAAATAAAAAAAATAAAAAGAAAAAGAAAAAGAAAAATAAGGATTGAGACACCGACATGCACGCAATAAAATCAGGTAGGTAACTAAATTTAATCTTAGATCGTGAATTTATACAGACTACAGTAGATTATTTTCTGGGGTCCACACCAGTTAATATACACTGGGCTGTGGACGTTGTGGTTGATGTTGTTTGATTATAACATTGCATTTCCACACTAGTTCAGATCTCATTGGAGAGTGAGAATTTCATCTGCAAATAGCATAATGATTGGGTAACAGATCACGTCACCACTAGATCAAATTTTTCGATCGCCGCACCTTGAAAAAGAATGTGGTTCAAAAGTATGGCGAATTCTACAGTCAATTGACCTCAATCATTTGGATTTTAACAGGATTTATTTGGACTTTTACAGAAATTTATATATACTTTCCATAATCATATTAGAAATTTTATCTTTGATCGATCGGAGTTCGTTCAATCGATCGAGCATTTCACAGTTCAAGCGATCGAACCCTGTTTAATTGATCGAAACCCTACCAACATGAATTTATGACGTCGTCCCTACTTCAATCGATCAAACCATTTTTCAATTGATCAAACTGACCGATCTGTTCTCGAGCGATCGAACTACGTTCAATCGATCGAACTTGTAATCATTTGAATCCCAGTTTTCACGCAAAGATGGCCACCTGCCCACCCCCTCATCTATATATACATTTTGTTCGTGTATGGGAGTGTTCAAAACACTTGAGAGTTTGAGAGAGAGAGTTGATACTTGTTATATATATACACATCCATACATATATACATATATCTATATATACACACACAGTCAGAGAGAAAGAGACAGAGAAAAAGAAAAGGAGACAGAAAGAGAAGAAGGAGACAGAGACAAAGAGAAGAGCAGAGAGAGAGAGAGAGGAGAAGCCATTGGAGAGAGAGAGAGAGAGAGAGAGAGAGAGATCAAAGCTCAAGCCAAACATACCCTAAGTGAGTTTTTACTCACTTAACTTCTTTAATATAATGTTTACGAGATTTTGGTGATGTTTAGATGTAGTAAACATATCCCTAAGACGTTTATATATTGCTGTTTATGAATCTATTGGAGAAGACGACTCTCGAGCGATTGAACTGAGTTCAATCGATCGAAGGTTCAATCGATCAAAGCAACTTCGAACGCTCGAACATTCTTTTTCCTCAATCGATTGAACATAACAGAACATGGTTTAGTTCTTTTGTTTATTATATAAGAGCTTCGGATGTTACATTCTTGATTCGAACTTCTATTATACGACTTTGAATTGATCGGGGGATAATGTGACAACAAAGATAAATATGATTAAGAATAATGTATTAACGAGATGACGTTAGATAGTATATGATTTATATCTTAGTTCGATATCCGTTCATTTTATTCAGAGTAGTCAGGTCACATGGGGTTGTCATGTATCAATAGCAGTACAAACGTTAAGTAGGTTTGATAAGTTTTGGGAAGAGAATGGGGACGCATATTGCTTGATCATAAGTACGCGGTTAACCTTGATCATAAGTACGTGGTAGACAAACGAATGTGTCTATGACATGCGGTGAACCTTGATCATAAGTACGCGGTGGACAGACGTGTATGTCTATGGCTTGCGGTGATATAGTATCTACGACTTTCGGTGTACACGGTGGATAGATGTATGTGTCCATGACTTGCGGTGACGCGATAGATCTGACGATAGGTTGTGGCAATAGAATTGATGTATCGATACTTGAAGCGTTAAATCCCTGACATGCGGTGGACTATGCATATGTTCTTAAAAGCGGGGGGGATGGACTAACGTATTATCTACGACTTGCGGTGTACACGGTAGATGATCTCTACGACTTGCGGTGTTACGCGGTAGAAGGTATCTATGACTTGCGGTGATGCGGTAGATAGAGCATTGGTGTATCCAAGAGTTTGACAATCAAGTCTGTTCCAAGAATCAGTAGTGTGTTGAGTTTGTTATTAACAGTACGATACGGATTGAGCAAATGATGTTGAAATACAGAGAAAGATACTATTGTAACACTATATCTTAGACACTTCAATAACTTGTTATTACGTTATATCTTTGATACCATGTGAGTTTCTATTCACTCAGCTCTCAGTAAGCAGACGACCATTATTGCCTGTACATTCCTCGTCCAGACTACCATGTCCTTAACAATGTAGGTAATGGAATCTACAGTGATACCTACTACCTAGAGTTAGATTATGCAAAGGGTGGCCCCATTGATGATGGTTATGCCAGAGATGCCTACTACGCTGACGACAACCCTTACGCTAGCTGAAGACCTGCAGATAGTTATCTAGTTTATATTTCTATATTTCTGTTGAACTTGTTTGGTTTAACGAGTAATTGGGCATATGTTGTCTCCAGACATGTTGTGATCCTAAGGACCACTCTGATGTTGTAATAGATACAACTGTTATTATGTTCAGTATGTTTACTGTTCTTGTTTATCTTGTGAACTGGTACTGTGTGATGTGAATAATTAGTGACTTTCACTTATCATTCCCTATGGACCCAAAAAGGAAATATATTTTTCTCTATTTTTGTTGTTCCAGGGCGTGACAGGATTTTTGGTAGCAGAGCTCTAGGTTGTGATACTTTCGTTCACTAACGAATCCACACCATATGGTCCTAGCATTTTAAGATCTCTAAGATGAGATATGAGTATAAGATAAGTTCGTCCTTCTGATGATAGATAGTTTCCATTGTAGGTTAGCATGGATCCAGAGTTCCAAAAGTTTGTGACTGATGCATATGTAGGACACATGATCCACGGGCATACATTGGAGCCAGCAGATCCGGAGTTTTATTATGAGCGCATATACGAGACAGCTAGTCGATATCTGGAGGAGGACATTTGGAAGGCTCTCTATGTGACCGGGAAGACCCACCCTACAGAGATGCGTATGGATGCTTATCATTCAACGATGATTGGTAGGGATATTTACTAGGAGATTTTACAGTTGATTCAGAGTAAGATGGAGATGGACGCTATAGAGCTACGAACTATTCTTAGGGAACCTATTGAGGCAGCACCAGTAGTAGTACCACCATCACCGGTACTCGAGGTACCCATTCCAGAGCCGCAGGAGCAACATGAGGAACCAGAGTTATCACAGGCCGAGCCGATAGTAGATGCCGACCCAGAAGAGGATCTCGTAGAGGACATTGAGCCAGTCAATGATGACGAGGATGTAAAGGAGGACCCAAAGCTAGTTGATGAGGATGTTATGGCTGGAAAGGATGACGCAGTGAGAGGGAGATGAGATTTTGGAGATAGCAGTAGAAGATATTCCTGAGGTAGACGAGGTAGTCGTACCAGATATACCCGTTATGCATGTGTTACCAGCTGGACCTATATTATATGGCAGCCACGTCCGATATGGCAGTAGGATAGATTAAAGAGATGGTCGCTCAGCCAGTTGGTTTTATGAGAGAGGCTACCATAGCTGGAGCTCTTGACATTGCTGATGGATTCGCCGCAGTAGCTGTGGATGTCGTCAACCAGGTGAGAGCAGACATGATGGAGGACGCTGATGCAGAGATGATAGAGGATTGGGATATAGGAGTAGTAGTTAGAGATTTTGTCGCACCTATTGAGGATGATCCACTCGATAAGATGGATATCGATTCAGAGGACGAGGCACCACCAGCAGGTTCGGATGCTGACGACTTTTTAATCATGATCTGGGGAGGTTTAGATTTTTTGTCAGATTTATCAGGACATGTTGTCCACATGATTTTTGGGAGCTTGAAAGATAGTGTCACGCCCCGACGTAGCATAAATAAGGAAAGCGTTTAATTTCCTTTATGGACCCGTAGGTCGTGACAGTTTGAAGGATCGATTCCGTCCCAAACGTCAAGAACAAAGACATAATAATCAGAGCAGAGCAATCAAGGTTTATAATATTTTTCTAACTTAATAATTATTACAGCACGAGGTCTCTAAAGGCATAAACCGCCTTAAATCAAAACAATAACTTAACATCTTTTACAGTCATCCTTATTACAGAATTCAGTTTTATAAATTAAAGCATAGGATATTGATAACAGTTTTATCTTCCAAAAGCAGCCGTTCTCAGTTAGCGTAGTCATAATGTTCTGCTTGATCAAAACCTGAAAAGCCTAGACACGAATGTCCAGGACGCATCAACGTCGTTAGCTTCAAGAAGCTGGTGAGTATTAAAAACATAACTTTGAATGTAAAACATACTCATTTACCATTTTCAAATTCCCATTTAATTCGACAAGTTTACATTAGAGTAAAGAGTTCATCTTAGAAAACAACCACAATATTATTTGAAAGCTATAATTCACATATATGTAACCGTGTATGAAAACAATGCACCATCTCATCTTACTGACTCTTTTCTCTCGACAAACACAACAACCCACCATCTCACACCAGTATCTTTGAAATACTCCGATAGCCACACTTTAGCATAGGGGTGCCAGGGAATGTCCAGTTTGCCTCACACTTTAGCAGGGGTGCCAGGGAATGTCCAAGTTCGGCGTCACACACTTTAACGCTACCATGGGCGTCAGGGAGTGTCCACTTTTGCCACCGTCGCATTTCAAAGACACTCTAGCCGCAATCTCAACCACAACACACTTTGGTACTCACTTACCAGGGAGTGTCTACAACACAATCTCAACCACACACTCTATACCACACTAACCATTACTCTTTTCCACACTGACCAACACTCACACTCACCATGCATATACAACTGACACCATATGAATGTCGTACAACAGAACATATGAAATGTCGGGATCGATAACCATATATATTTGAAAAGAATCGAAATCATAATCGTCCTTTAACAACCAAAACGTAATTTGTTTTAACATAACTTCCAAACAGAGCCTTAAAAACCTGTAAAATGTCATCTAAACAGTCCCTTAGCAGAAAACAGACAAAAAACCAGAAACTGTCAGAAGTCGCGCGCGCGGGCTACTCGTGCTATATGCCTATTTTTCATTTTTCTTTTTAAAATCTTTTATGTCTGCCTGAAACCAGCCACCTCGCTCGCGCGATATGCTCAATTTTTGTTTTCTTTTAAAACCTTTCTTTCTGCCAGAAAACACACAACTCGTGCGCGCGGGTCACTCTCGCGATCGCGCGTGCGAGTTCATGCAGTAGCTTCGTCTTCTTCGTCAAAAATCCCCTGTTTTCAGTTTAAGGGTCCATTTTGACTCATTTTACAATTGCGAAGTAAATAGGACATGTAATATATGATTTTCTTCGATTTTTCACAAGGATTAAGAATCTACGGTCAATTTTACTTGAATCGATCCGTAGCTCTCGGATTTTACGAAAATCCGAGAGACGACAGAAATTTTATTTTCAATATACGTCATGCTACGAACGAATTAAGCTCTAATATTGTAACTACCACTTATATGAATTATAATCTTTCAAAATCATCTTTCAAAACGATTTTTGGTTAGGTTTAGGAAAACTCATGTTTTTCAAACTCAAGCTCCCATGGAGGAATTAGCAATGGTGATTTATCAATACATATACACAATCATTAACTAAGCATGAAATTACATTTGGAGTGAGTTTAGAATACTCACTATGATATCAAGGATGAAGAAATGAGAATATGTTGAGAAAGAATATAAGAATCCAAATTTAAGTTTCAAGCTTAAGGTTATGGAGATGTAAGCTCTTCCTCTCTAAAATTTTTGAAATTATGAATACTCCAGCTCTCTCTTTTCTTTTTGTTCTCTCTGAATATTCTAGTTTGTAAGAATAATTGTGCAGCTTGTGAATGAGAGTGTGAGTTATAAGTAGCAAAATCTCAACTTGGTACCCAAGTTGTTTCAAGTTTACTCTATAAATTACTCTAATTCAATTATGCAATTATACACATATATAGATATACACATACGTAATATACACAGATGATATAACTCCATATTTAACCAAGAGTCAAGTATAGACTCATAGGGGGCAATTAGAGGTGTTTGGGTAATTAGCTTAAGGCCTTAGGATTAAACACACACTAAAAGCATTCCCAAACAAAACATACCCAATCATTGCTTGCCATAAATAGACAGTAAAGCATAAGTCATGTCCAACTTTACCTCACTTCCAAAATCTGTGGAAGTTTAACGCGACGCAGACAGTTTTGAACATAAACTGGTATTTTTGTGGCGCGGTGGTCACCCCAAAAATACAGAAAATTCATTTTAACGTAGGAAATGATTTTCTGGTTTTATAAAAATACTGATTGAGTCAAAAGCAAACATTTTCACCATTTTGAAATACAGATTTGAAATTTAATACATGTATTACTAAATTTATAAAATTATAATTTGACCCCAATAAGAATTTTAATTATGAAATGGCGCCAATAATAAGATTTAACACAGGGGAATTGAAATTAAATAAAAGCAGATAATACGTTTTAAATTTTAAATATGACAAAAGCAATTACAATTTATGTGAAAATGCAGGTTGTTATAGATAGCTATTTGACCATAGCTTTGTGTAGATGTTATCCATAGTAGTAGCATTCTAGATAGCTAACCTTAGCACTGTATTTGCTTATGTCCCACGTGGTACATGGTACAATTACTGTGTACTCCATGGTACATCTTTTGATATATATATATATATGAGCAGTACTTTTGATAATTGATTGTATAGTTGAGCAGATATATGCCGATTTGTAGAACTGTTAGTTCTTATTACTTCTCACTCTATCTTGATTTCGTTTCTATGGGAAGACTTTCAGCTAATCAATAGGCCTTTGTAGGTACGCTTCACACGATATCATTTTGGTTAGATCGAGCAATCAAGCACGATTAGAAGCCCCTATACCAAAAGGCATGGATCCAAAAGGTGGTTTTGAAGTCTTTATGTAGAGAATGGAACATGTGGGAGATACCTATAACCACTCGACTCACCAGAGACCTGTTGCACCACCACAATCGAGGCAGATTGGTGATAAGTTACTAGTTCATTTTCGTGGATTACGTCCCGAAAAGTTCAATGGGTTAACAGAACCATGTCAAGTCGAGCAGTAGATAAGGGAGATGGAATTGATCTTCGAAGCACTAGAGTGCAGTGAATAGGAAAAACGTCACCTTGCTACGTTTTAGCTCACCTACGCTGTCGCAGATTGTTGGGAAGCTGAAAGAGCAACGATAGGAGGCGAAACTACACGAAGAATGTCGTGGGGGATATTTAGAGAAAGATTTCTGGAAAAGTACTTCCCATAGGAAGAGAGACCAACAGGAGAAGAACTTTCTCAATCTAGTCCAAGGAGGATAGACTGTGCGGGAATACACAACACAGTTCGAGTGTCTATCCCGATTTGCTCAGCATATGACAGACACACCACAGAAGAAAGTTAAGACATTTCACCAAGGATTGAATCCCTACCTCAGACATATGATGGTTGGTCATTTAAATCAGTCGTTTGAGGGGATTGTTAGATTTTCTGCAGGATTGGAAAAAGGATGCCTATCCCGCACAAGGACCACAGATAAATCGACCTCAGTCATCAAGAGGTTTTCAATAGCAGAGTTTTCAGAATCAACCACCAAGAAATACCCCAAGGGTGGAGACCTCAGGGAAATGTTCAAAGCAACAAGAGAATCTGGGATGGAACCAGGAAGCACCAGTCAAGCTACCCTCGACCTCAGTAATATCAACAGTGAGGAACACAACCTCAGGCACTGCTTACTGCCCCACCACCAAGTGACGGAGGATGTTTTAATTGTGGAAAGCTAGGATACATCGCAAGGAATTGCACTGTTCCCAAGGCCCATCACCGTAATGATCAGTTCTGCCTCAACTACAATAAGTCTAGACATATGAGTAGGGATTGTCGTGCACCACGAGGAAGATACTATGGGGCACTAGTTCAAGGAATTCAGGGACCCCCTGATTAGACTAGGATGAATGCTATCATCCCTATGGTAGCAGGCTTTAATGCTGATGAGCAGCAACATTTGGAAGGTACGCTTGTACTATTTCATAGTCGAGTTAAAGCTTTATTCGATACTGGAGCTGCACGTTCGTTTATTGCTGTTAAGATTGCGCGTCAGTTGGGTTTAGAACCTCAGGCACTCAAACCAGCACTTAATGTTATGTCACCATTGGGAATGACTGTTAAGTTGGGTAAAGTATGTAAAGACTGCCCATTGACTCTAGAAGATCAGAACCTTTCAGCCGACTCGATAGTTTTATTGATGTCAGAGTTCGATATTATCCTAGGGATGGATTGGTTGACCAAGTATGGTGCCAACTTAGATTGCCCTACTAGGACGATTGCATTTCCGATACCTGGATATCAGACGATCAGATTTCAGTGCCAACCAACGAGCGACATGTTTCTTACGAGTGGCTTAGCTACGATTGGGAGTACGAGTACGGAACTAACGATAGATCAGATTCGTATACCATACAAGACTTTCAAGATATATTCCAGGATATTAAAGGACTTCCACCGAAGAACGAAATAGACTTTTGTGTGGAATTAGTACTTGGCACATTGCCGATATCTAAGATTTCATATAGGATGGCGCCGAATGAGATGTTGAAACTGAAGAAGCAAGTTCAGGAACTTGAAGATTTAGGTTTCGTTCGTCCAAGTACGTCGCCTTGGGGAGCACCAGTTCTATTAATGAAGAAGAATGAAGGGACACTTCGACTCTGTATGGATTATAGGGAGTTGAACAAGGTAACAATCAAGAATAGATATCCACTACCCTGGATAGATGGTGATCCGTTGCAAGGACCAAAGATCTTTTCCAAGATCGATTTGCGTTCAAGATATCATCAACTATTAGTTCGACCGGAGGATGTGTCACAAACTGCATTCAGGATGAGATACGGTAATTACGAGTTTCTAGTTATACCTTTTAGATTGACGAATGCGCCAGCAGTATTCATGGACTTAATGAGGGCAGAGCTTATATAGGCCCGAGCTCGGCCCAAAACTAGTTCAGGTATAAAAACTTGTCCAAGCATGACCCGACTCACTCCCATAGAAAAGCTCAGCCTAAAATTTAGAGGGACGAACAATCAGGCTTTGGGCTTGCCCGACCCAATTGACAGTCCTAACAATAACTAACTTCCTTAAACTATGGACTGAGGTGGCATATGTGTAGTATAATTGTTAAACATAAGGAAAGCGGACATTTTCGTCCACTGAAAATTACAGGACCTTTGGCACAAAAAAAAAACGTGGGGATCTATCCTCTATTATGGTCTAACGTAAGGACCTATGGCCAACCTCCCCTTTTATTTTCTTCTAAAGGGGGGTATTTTTTATTTGATTACTATTATAATAAATAAAAGCAGAGAGAAAAATAAAACAAAAATAAATGGTGTAAAGTAATTTTTTACAACTCCTCCCCATTCTTTTCTTTCTTTATTTTTTCTTTATTTAAATTTTTTTTTTTTGACTGGCTCTATCTTAGATTTTTTTTTTTTTCCAAATATTAAAAAATGAGTAATATTTGGGACACAACCTTCATACAACTTTCATACCAACCTCCACAGTGACATAGGAAAGAGATAGACACATCTTTTGAGAAGATTGTATGAAAGTTGTATGAAGGTTGTGTCCCAAATATTACTCATTTTTTAATATTTGGAAAAAAAAAAATCTAAGATAGAGCCAGTCAAAAAAAAAAAATTTAAATAAAGAAAAAATAAAGAAAGAAAAGAATGGGGAGGAGTTGTAAAAAATTACTTTACACCATTTATTTTTGTTTTATTTTTCTCTCTGCTTTTATTTATTATAATAGTAATCAAATAAAAAATACCCCCCTTTAGAAGAAAATAAAAGGGGAGGTTGGCCATAGGTCCTTACGTTAGACCATAATAGAGGATAGATCCCCACGTTTTTTTTTTGTGCCAAAGGTCCTGTAAACCTTTCCAAACAATTATCATATCATTTTGGTCAATATTGGCAACTAAAAATATGTGGTCTACCAATTAATTCATCTAGTAAACCTTTTTAGGGGAATGTTTTCAAATAAGATTTCCATAAGTTATTAAGAATTAAATGACTTCATGAATTTTGAAAAGCAAAAATGGGAGTTACATTTCATTTGCTAAAAGACAAGCTTGGCATTGACTCCACTTTGTTGTGGTAGGATTATATCTATGAAAAGTCATGGGTATCTCAGTCACATAATCTTAACACTTATGAAGAGTTAAAGAAAGAAATGATCAGGTGGCTAATCCGTGCATTAGAAACTCTAATCCGTTATATTAATAGATTACATGGACAATTTGGATTGGTTTCCATTTTTTGTGTTTATGCAAAAGCAAAAGTAGAAACAGAAGCTTCTAATCACAAGGGAAAATTAAGAAAAAATCATCAAAACTTAAATTTATTTCCTGCTTCATATTGAGACAGAAGCAACTCTAAATCTGTTTCACCAAAAATATGCTTTTTCAGCATTGGAGTGCGTCTTAAAATTTATCCAAATATACACGTTTGTGGGTCTCAGAAGCATGTTTTGACCAAAACATACATGAGAAGTGCTTTTAAACTAGATTCAAGCCCCGTTTAACAATAATTTTTGAAGTCTATAAGTATATAACTTCAAAAGTTAAAATAAAATTACTTCACATACAATTTCTTCAATTCACTCGCAAGAATATATGAGGCAATCACAAATATTTGAGATTTGGGTGTGGGTCTGGCATTTCCAAATATATGTGATAGTGGGATCACCTTCAATAATGATAGGACCACTTCAACCTCCTTCAATCAAAATCCAATGGGTCCCACTACCACCAGTATTTGATAAGCATTTGAGATTCAAAATTTGGAAAACATAACATTACTCTCTGAGATAAGACAAAATTAAGCTACATTGAAGAACTTTAGGCCAAAAATTGTAAAAGCAAAAGCAGTTGCCGAACAGAACCTAATTATTCATCACTACTAATCTGCCCATCCTAAATTACTTATAAACTCTAAGTATTCAATTAGTAACATAAAACAAAGGATAATAAACATAGCAAGGCTTTTAAGTACAAACCATTGATTTATTTATATTTATACCTCACATTATATATGCATAGAAATATGTTTTGGGGATCTCTTTTATTTATTATTATTTTTATTATTATTTTTTTTTTGTCTACACCACCGGTATTCGAAACCACATCGGACTCCGATTAATCCGGATTGAGTCGGATAGGATCAATTAGGGTGACAAAGCTCTCCCAACAAATATTTAATGGCAAATATATACCTAAGACTCAAACTCGAGACTTTTGTTAAGTCAAAATAACCTCTTTACCAGCTGATTTCCGCGCATGGTGGTAGGATCTCTTTTATTTATAAAGTTATATTTAGGGTACTAACAATATCCACTAACACTTACTAACATACTCTATCTCTCTTCTAGTGGCATTGTGGGGTCTGCAGTGGATCCCGCAGTACCACTAGAATAGAAATAGAGTGTATTAATAAGTGTTAGTGAATTTTGTTAGTGCCCTAACATTGCCCCCATGTACAACACTACAGTTACAGAAGAAACCACGCCCAAAGTGATTGAGTGTGTGTATTTTTTTTCTAGTCTACGGAGAGAAATTTCAATAATCAAAACGACAAACAACCCAAATCAATCCCCTCACCTCACGTTGTCTCTCTCTCTCTGTGTCACTCTCTCTCCAGTTTACAAGTCTTCTCTCTCTCTCTCTCTTCAACCCAATTTTTTTATTCTCTCTCTCTCTGGTTTCTCTCTCCTCTGCGAGGTGGGCAACGGGTACTCCACCTTCTGCGTCAAAACCAGGTTCTTGTTCTCCTCTTCTGATACCTAAAAAAAACTGTTTAACTTCTTCTTATTGTTTCTTAATGTAACTTATTATATGTATGTATATATATATATATCGAAAACTATGTTAACCTTTGTTACTTTTAGATTTAATTGATGTGTACTTTTGGCGTACAATGTTTAATTCTGTTTTTGAGCTCGTGATTCAAAAAAAAAATATCCGTTTTTTTTAAACAAGATTCGTAATTATTTTTCATTTTATTGATTAATTGAATACAATTATAACTGTGATTTTTATTTTTTTTATTTTTTTATTTTTAAAAAAAATTTTGGATTTGATTTTCTGTTTGATTTGGTTTTTGTTTTAGTTTGTTGTTAATATCAATTTTATTTGTGAGATTTGTTTTTTAGTCGGAGATTGAATTTATAGATTAGAGTTTTTGTATTATAGTGAATTTGTATTAATTTTGTCGTTATCTTGAAAATGCGATTCAGAATTTCACAATTTAGCTCCTTTAAATCTTCTAACTAATTATTTACATAGTTTAATTAATCCCATTTGTGTTTTGATTTCCATATAATCTCTCTCTCTCTCTCTCTCTCTCTCTCTCTCTCTCCCTCTCTCTCTCTCCCTCTCTCTCTCTCTATATATATATATGTGTGTGTGTGTGTGTGTGTGTGTGTGTACAGGTGAGGTGTGTCTATATGTGAATGTATAATATTTTAGTTTGTCTAGAGTAGTAGTCTTGTTGTGTCTTTACTTAAATACTTGCTGGTTACATAGCCTTTGATTTGTTCACAATAACCATTAAATTAATAGGCTGTGATTCCATTTTTGTTGTTGCTTGTTGGTTCAACAGCTATTTTCCAGAGAACAAATTAGGGAATTCATTGAGGGGGGAAGGTCTTTATCCATTTAGCGAGATTCGATATCAATGATCATTTATAAGCTCAAGACCAAATTGTTAGTTTGCAGATTGAGAAATTTTGGGATGTGAATATTATTATTTGGTGGAAGAACCCATGATAAGTTGCAGAAATGGGGTCCTTAAACATGGAGAAGAAATGGCTATTTCCTCTTGTTCTTAGTTCCCTAGTATGCATTTTTCTTCTTGCGACCTCCTTCAATATGGGTCTTATTTCTTCTTTACACACGATCAATACGATATTGTCTATTTTCCCTCGTGTTGCAACAAACCAAACTACCCCAATTTTTGCCGAATCAAAGGTTAAGCAAGCTCCATCCCTTAACTCTGGTAACGATGTTCCTCGATTTGCGTATCTAGTTTCCGGATCAAGAGGTGATTTAGAAAAGCTTTGGCGGACTCTTCGAACTTTGTATCATCCATTGAACCAGTATGTTATTCATCTAGACTTAGAATCACCAGCAGAGGAGAGATTGGAACTTGCTTCTCGAGTGGACAAAGATCCCATATTTGCTAAGGTTGGAAATGTTCATATGATTACAAAGGCTAATATAGTTACTTACAGAGGACCCACAATGGTTGCCAATACTCTTCATGCATGTGCAATTCTTCTAAAGAAGAATAAAGATTGGGATTGGTTTATTAATCTCAGCGCCTCAGATTATCCCCTTGTGACACAAGATGGTCAGTCTTTTTCTTAATTTGTAAACTTCAAATTTCATAATATAGAGATGTATATAGATTTTGGTTAAGGGTCAGGGAAACTGTTTGATTCATTTAGCTTGTGGTGCCCAGATCTTCTTTTCACATTTTCTGATTTAAACCGGGAGCTGAATTTCGTCGAGCACACAAGCGAGTTAGGTTGGAAGGAGTAAGTAGTCTCTCTCTCTCTCTCTCTCTCTCTCTCTCTCTCTCTCTCTCTCTCTCTCTCTCCTGCCTGTCTCTCTCTCTCCTGCCTGTCTGTGTGTATGTAAACTCTGTGTGTGTGTTTGTGTGAACGATATGTATGTATGTTAATCATATTGTATATGGATCATTGTGAAGGGATCAGAGAGCAATGCCTTTGATTGTAGATCCGGGTCTATACCAGTCGACAAAGCAAGATATATTTTGGGCCACACCACGGAGAACTTTGCCAACTGCCTTCAAGTTATTTACAGGTTAGTATTCCGATGTTTGAGTATATTTGACCTACAGTTTAATTGGTGTACATGTTTTGCAATCTACAAAATTGCAACTCAAACTGTGATAAACCAATGAAACTCCACAAATCGATCGGTGTTTTCTGGAATTTTAATTGGTCGTCTTTTTCTCCTTGTTAATTTTATTATTGGTATTGGATGCATTTCCAAGGCAGCCTGTTCTATTTTATGTTTCATTTTAAGGAAAGTTAGTGGATGTGAAAATTGCATTTATCTGAAATCCATTTACTCTTTTTTCGACCTTTAGTATTGCCCTGTTTCACTTACAGAGAGAGTAGGTCTAACCTGGAAAAAAATGCTTTGACTTGATCTGGAACATTATTAGGAGATTTATTCGGAAATTTTCTTGATTCACCTCAAACAGTCCTAACTGTCTGCCTCTCTGTTAATTTTGCAATGTTAGTTACTTGTAGGACGCCTATTGGTGTTTCTGGTTAATAAACCGCTGATCGAACCAATGATGTTTGGAAACCTTTGAATTAATTGCCCGAATTCCATATTATGGCCTTTATTGCAACTGTATTTCTATACAAAACAGAGTTGTTAATCTCGATCTTGATCGGGCTTATATAACCTCTTAATTCTTATGTTGACTTCATTCATTGGAATGAAGTTGGTTGATATAACAATTGCATACAAGAACTGATACTTGGAATCCTTAATTTGACTCACTCTGGATTAGGGGTGAATATCGGTAGGTTTTGAGCACAAATACTAACCAAACCAAACTGATTTGGTGTCGCAAAATTAACACCGAAATCGACCGACACAATTTTGAATCACATGCACACCGACTATATTTTGACAGTCGGTTATCGGTCGGTTTCGGTTTTACGGATAGATTTTGAGATTTGAGATTTTGAGATAGAGAGAGCATATCTACTTTGCCTATTTTCAGGAAGGAAAAAACAAGCAGTATTGAATCCTGCCTTCATCGATTTTACATATCCAAAACAACAATATTTCAAACAAAGATTCGTAGATTATCAACGGCTACAAAAAAAAAAAAAAAAAAAAATCGAAGAGAGGCAAGAATCGGAGCTTTAAAGTATAGATCTTTGGTTAAAAAAAGAAAAAAGAAAAAAGAGTATAGATCTTAGTTATGCACAAACAGAAAAATAGAGATTCAGCTGTAGAATAAGAGTCTAAAGCTTAGAAGCACGAAGCGGGGGCGGGAGTGGGAGCGAGGAAGCGTTAAACTTTAAGAGGTTTAAAGGTTGGGAGCGTTTAAAAAGCGTCCAAATATTTGATATAGTTATATTTTATATCTAATTATTACATAGGAATTTTGATTGACATAATATATTTTGATTGTAAATTTTGTTTTTGAAAGTCTTAAGCCATATGTTTCGACATAAAAATATTTCTTCAGTAAAATATTGAGCAAAATAAGAACTTGAATCTATTTATAGGCTATTTTGAGACTTGGATGTGATGGGAGCGGGGTGGGAGCGAGGTTCTAACATGAGGGGAGTGAGGTTCCGACAAGCTTCTTAGTAAGAAGCGCGGAATCGAATGTCTGAGGAGGGAGTGTGACCAATTTAGAAGGTTCCTGCTTCTAAGGTCTGAAGAGTACCTAAGGGTTGAGGTTTCAAATTGGACCTTCGATCTTCTTGACAGCGATTGAGATTTGAGAGACTTTGGCCTTAGCTTCGGCGATTTGAAGACATGAGAGGATAGGGTACCTGGGTATGGTATTCTCCTAGAGAGAGAGAAGAGAAATGGGTATGGTATTCTCTTAGACAGAGAAGTAGGGGTGAAAATGGTATTCTCTTAGAGAGAGAGCTGCTGGTGCTAGTAGAGAGAGAGAGAGAGAGAGAGAGAGAGAGCTGCTGGTAGAGAAGAGGGGAGGCAGATCGCAAGGGGAAAGGGTAGAGAGAGAGCTAGGGTTTCTTAGTAGGTATAATTACTATTAGTATTATTATACAATATATATAAAAATATATTTATAATATGTGCACTCTCTCGGTTGGTAAAGCTGCACAAAGAATAAACACCGCCGGCCGACCGAGAGCTTTGGTTTTTCAATTTTCAACACCGTGCACCGACCATAGGGGTTGAAGGCCAACCAAAACTGTGCAATCCGGCGGTCGAGGCAGTTTTTCGAAAATTACTTACAACCCTACTTGGGATTTTAAACGATATTTAATATGAATACACACCATTGTGAATTTTGGATTTCAATTGCGTCAGAAATGCACTACTTGGCTTCTTTTTTCTTCTTGGAGTTTTATTTAGTATCTGAAAAAAAAATATTTTCTATCTTGCAATGACACGGCATAATGAAAAATTGCAGGTTCAGCATGGATGATACTCTCGCGTTCTTTCGTAGAATACTGTGTATGGGGTTGGGACAATCTTCCAAGAACCCTACTCATGTATTACACCAATTTTGTCTCCTCACCCGAAGGCTACTTTCAGACTGTTATATGCAACGCCCCCGACTTTGTTCATACCGCCGTCAACCATGACATGCACTACATATCGTGGGACGTGCCCCCGAAGCAGCACCCACACACACTATCCCTCAATGACACAAGCAACATGATCAACAGTGGGGCTGCCTTTGCACGTAAATTCAGGCAAGACGATCCGGTCTTGTATAAGATTGATAAGGAGTATTTGGGCAGAAAAAATGGAAGCTTCACGCCCGGTGGTTGGTGCTCTGGAAATCCCCCTTGTTCCAAGGTTGGAGATCCAACAAGGCTTAAACCAGGTCCTGGGGCTCGAAGGCTTCGCCGGCTTATAGGTAGGCTTGTTTTGTCAGCTAAGTTTAGTCAAAATCAGTGTAATTAGATTTTACCAAGGCATTCTTGGTTGCGCATGGAAAAGAAGGAAAATAGAAAAAAAGGTATAGTTCAATTCACAGGCCAACAGTACAAATGTATGAAAGCAATCTTGATTACCCATTGTTTACAGAGGTTTTACATTGGCAATATACCCACTTTAAAGATTGTTCAATTTCTTATTCTCCTGCAAATCTCAAATTTTGGATTAGTGGTCTGCTATTTAGATTGTGCTTTAGATCTGAGCACTCAATACGATGATATAAGATAAGATTATCCAACCTGGAGTTTGTTGGGATATATGCTGCAGTGTTGAATGTATAGTATGTTGCTGAATAACAAGTGATCACTTGAATTGTTTTGCTGGATTAAAGGTCTAGTGTTCTATACTAGAGAAGTACGTAAGATAGCAATAGAGATTAGGATGTTGCAAAACTTGGCCCAAATCTTCTTAATTCACCTTTTTTTTTTAAGAATGAATCCCAATTAACACTGATAAGGCGTCCTTTTATACGGCTGCTACTCAGGCGGATTAACCCAAACTCAACCCAAAAATGGAACGGGATCAAAAAACTTTCTTAAGTTAGCAGACAGGCTTGGATTACAAAGTACACCCCGGACTTGATTTTGCAATAACTGGATCGATTAGCATATCAGAGATTGTTGTGCTCGGTCGGACTCTACTCGAGCCAACCGGATCGATTTGCATGTCAGAGATAGGGTTTTTAGAACTATGCAAATGGGCAGCAACTACAGGTCTTGGCATTTGGGAAAATGGAAGAAACACAAAAATGGAAAAATTAAATAATGAAAATTCAATCTGAGTCTCAAATGTGAATTTAAGAGTGTCTTAATGAATATATCATGTCTTGAAAATCATCTCATCTGTGGCTGTTTATAACAAGCCTCAGATCAAGTTATCTCACCCAGAAACTGATGCAGAGTGGAAGTAACTTGATTTTTGAAGTACATTTATTAACATTGATTTACTTCATTTAGAGAGAGCAAAGACAAAAGGGTTAAAAACATTTTACCCTTTGTGGTTCGATCCATTTTACTTTACACCCTATGATTCAAATGTTGACAGTTAACCCCTCGTGAACTTTTGAACCATACAAGTGTAAAGTGAAAACGGAGTCTAACCACATATGATAAAATGTCTTTAATTCGTTAGTTTTGACAAAAAAACTCACTGTTCCACTTCAGTTAAAACCACATGCAGTTAAGTTTCAACTATTGAGACATAAGGGGTAAAGTGAAAATAGGACAAACCAAGGGAGCAAAATGTATTTAGCCCAATACAAGGTAAAAATGTGTAGAGATGCATGAGATAAGAGCGAGAATTATATACTAGAGAAAGTTGAAGAACATTCAAACCCCGAATCATGTCCACAAATGCAAACTATCATTTCACACTTGAGACATAAGCGAGTAAAATTTATTTTATTTTAAGAAATTAAATATTAAATTAGAATAGTGTACCATCTATGAGATGCATTCCTAAGATCTCACTCCAAACACACCCTACTCCTACATATGGCTTTATAAAACTGTCCCTCGCTAGATTTAGTGACAACTTTGTTTCATTCTGGAACTTAACTTCAAGAGTTTACCATCTATGAGAATACATTCCGGAGATCTCATTCCAAACACACCATACTGCTACATATTGCTTTATAAAACTGTCCCTCACTAGATTGAGTGACATAACTTTATAACATGAACGTGCAAGTCTTTCTCAGGTCCAGTTCCGAACTCGAACTAACTTCGAGGGTTTACCATCTATGAGAATTGTTGCTGCAGAAACTAAAAGGAACAATTTTACCAATATCAGTAGCCTTTGACGTTTTTCTTGGGATGAGTCGCGGACTTAGCCGCTCTCTTTAAGACGCTTCGCGGCTCTGCCTAAGTTGTGCAAGCAGTTCGGATGAAGGCCACGAC
Source organism: Hydrangea macrophylla (assembly GCA_033977485.1). Lineage (NCBI taxonomy): Eukaryota > Viridiplantae > Streptophyta > Magnoliopsida > Cornales > Hydrangeaceae > Hydrangea > Hydrangea macrophylla. The sequence continues at coordinate 43,091,928 of CM066990.1, forward strand.
GTCCCCAGGATAAAGCAGCCCAGAAATCGCCTGTCTCAAAAATCCTTGCACGGAGGAAGATCGGAAAACCCACACCCTTTCAGAAATTGTTGCTCAGAAACTGTATATAGAAACTGTGTAAAATAATTTCTGTAACTCTTTTTCTCTCTGTAAAACTGTCTGTGTATATTTTTTATGAGAGCAGTTTGTGTACATATATATAGAATATATTCTGAACGTTGGAAAATTCTGAACGTTGGAAAAATTCTGAACGTTGGGAAAGCTAACGTTGCAGAACGTGGAGAGAACTCTGGGAACGTTGGAGAAAAAAACGTGGAGGAGTTGTTTTGGGAGACTTGGTCTCCAACTGAAAATAAACTCTTTATAATTAAAAAAAATTATTTTCCAAATAAATTTTGTATAAAAAGATATATAGAAGTAGTACCAAGCCCAAGCCCTGCCCGGAACGGGGCGGCGGCGCGCGCGTGTGTGTTTTGTGGTAAACCCAATTAGGCCTAGGTCCTCCCCCTTCACAAAACTTGGTACCCCCAAGGGGCCCAACCCTTACTCCAACCTCCACTTATATATATCCTTCCCACTTCCTCTAATTTTCCTATGTAGGACAAGCAAAATATCATTTGGGTTAGTTTGTGAATAAGACAAAACTCAAAACCAAATTTCAAAATTTTTCCCTCAACCTTTCCCTCCAAATTTTAAAAATACACTTTTTCAACAAGAATGCATTCCGGAGATCTTATTCCAAACACACCCTACTCCTACATATGGCTTATAATGTGTAGCAGTAGTGCGAAATACTAATACCATATCAAACTCAATGGGCATAGACTTGCAACACTTGGTTCCTCTTCACTTCTGGCAACTGAAGGGAGCAAAGTCATTAATGGAGGAGGATGAACCATTGAAACAGCATATGGATATCACATCCTTCTCAAGAATGAAAATGAAAAAAAAAATTAAATAAATAAATAATAATAATAATAATAATTTATTTTGAAGATGCCATATATTACACCAAATGGTTCTGATATACAATAGTATCAATTTCACCCTATTCCCTGTCGAATCAGCATCTACAATAGTACACTTACCCAAACGTGCTCACTTTCCATGTGAACTTCATCACTATGATCTAATGCAAAATTTTGTTTTGTTGCAGTACCCCTTTCCATGAACCAGATCTCACCAATCCAAACCTTTCAGGTTCTCCCCATTTATTCGCATTAAAATCTTTTTCTTCCCCAAATAACCCCCTCCCTGTTAATTCTTATGTGTGTATCGTGGTCTGACCAGAATTAAACCATCTCCAAAAGCTTTATATTCCCGGCGGAATTGGCAGCAACTAAAGTGTTAGAGGCCTGACCGCGCCAACACACAGATGAGATAAATTGTGCAGGGTCATCCCCTTCATCATCAGAAAGTGGGTCCGAGCTATTGAATTTGAACGACATTGTAGGCATGGGGAAAGCTTTGTGGTAGACGAACACCTGTACCGTAAAGAAAAAAAAAAATCATCAGCACCCATCATTCGAACAGGTATTATCAATACAACCCTGTGCAGCATTAGTGACAAGTTATAAAAAAAATAGTACACATTTAGACGAATAGGGGTGGGGCAGAGGCAGATGGCTTAACCTTGCAATTAAGTATACCAGCTTTCACAAGAACGTTATTTTTCTGAGAAGCTAACAAACAAAATTCGAGTTTAGATTCATAGTAGCTACCCTCTTCGCAAACATATGAGACGAGTATCTTAAATGTTTTCTATATAATGAAATATGCCAAAGCTGCATACTAAGAGCTGAGACAACCCCCCAGAACATAATGACGAGGGGTGGAAATCAAAATGTCAATAGTCATTGGAAACAACAGAACAATCAAAAGAATTATAGGTCCTTCAGTAAAAAACACAAGAAAGAGAACACAAAGAACCGAAACTTGGGGTGATTACATCATCTCTGTGTGTTCTTTTTAAATTGTGTTCTTCTTAAATTGATCCTATCCTTCTATGTGACTGTAATCTTGGCATCAGAGCCATGTTTGCTTAAACACCATTGTGATTAACCTATACAGATCTGCGTCCATATCCTTTGCTTTGAAGCGTATGCTCTATGGTTGCCTCTTTATGAGGATCCTCCATATCAGAAACTTCATAGCTTTGACTCTTCTCTGTGAAGTTTCATTTGAAACTCTAGTTCAGCTTGATCATAGAATTTTTCCAGGATAACATTCTTTGAGATAATGCAGAGTTGCGAAGATCTCAGTTTATCTTCCTTGAAAATTTTATTCTCTTGTTTGATCTAGTTTCTCATTTATCATCTTGGATGATTGAAGAACTTGGATGTACATGATGTATATGGTTGGTCACTCGTTTCACTTGTTCAACCACTCTACTATTCAATGTGTCTCTTACTAGAACTTCATCTGTTGCTTCTAGTTCTCGTAAATATGCCTCTAATCTTGAATATCTCTATGAGTTTTGACTATCTATCTGAAAATCAGAAAGTTCCTCTTACTGATCTCCCACTCCTAAACCCATATTCTACCATTACTAAATCATCCACCTCTCTAAACACTACTGTCAAAAAAATATTCTCTACCCCTCGTCCTTCCTCAATAAAAGAATATGTCCAGGCCTCTAAGTTTAACCAATGTTTTATACTAGCCACAAAGATTGAACATCTGTTTAGTCTGAATATCCCAACTACATTTGTTCCACAATGGAAACAACATGGTTACACTCATCTTCATTTTGGAGCAATCCAACTAGCTCTAAACTTTCATGGAAAAAAAGGACTCCTAGTTGTCTCACGAATTGCTTTACTTGACACACGTTTTCTCAAGTATGAACATGCTTGTATTGCAATAGTTCAGACAACATTAAACTCAGGAACAGTGGTTCTCACTTTCTTCCCAAATTTCAACATGCCACTGCAAGACCCATACCTTCTCTCAACCCTGAAGGTACAAGTTCAGATTGGTGGGGCCTCTTCTGTCCATGACACTTATGCAGCCACCCGAAACTATTTATGCCGCCTATGTTACCCAGACTCGAGTACGGGTGTCGGGTACAGACTCGGGTACGGGTGTCAGGTTCATCCAATTTGGAAGATTTTACACTATTTTGAAGGATCGAAAAGAGAAGTACCCGTATCCAGGTGTCGTGTCGGGTACGGGTACTCCATGAATTATAAAGGGTCCGGGTAACATAGGATGGCATACAGACTCCAAAATCATGCTTTTGACATCTATCAAAGCTACAGCTTAAGATGAGGCTCTATTTGTAAGCATTGATTCTCCCACTCGAGTCTCATGTGTTCATATTCCACGACAACTTCCTCGAGAAGAGCTCATCAAGATGTTACCAACTTCTTGGATTACCAATTATGAACTTCTGCTACCTTCCAAACCAGTCTAAGCTATAGATCCCACTTTCACTTCAATGGAGCTGTAGAAATATCTTTTTCCAAACCAACCCAGGCAACTCCTAATGTTTTCCACACTCCCATAAATATGATCCAGCCTGAAGACTTCTCCAACCGTGGTTCTGGAAAAATACCCATCCAATATTTCAAAGCAAATGGCGAACCAGTCTTTTATTTAAAAAATCTGATTGCCAGTCATAAATTATTTGATACCTGTGATTGTGATGATTGTTACCAAGATGCTCTCTATGGTGATAATGATCCTCCCAAAAAAGGGAAAAAGTCCTCTCAGTAGTCTCTCCAGGAATACTGTGATGCTGGTGACCCTACTGTTGATTTACTAGGTGAACCATCTGGTAAATTTGATTACCATGTGCTTTATTCTAATCTCCAGAAAAACCACCAAAGCCAGAATTCAAAGTTCCTTCACCTTGCAAACCACCTCCTTCACCCACCTTGGCCAAACCCACGCCTCCTCCCCCGATTCCTTGCTACATGTTTGGATCCTCTTCTAGGACATTTGAACACGAATTTCCTCCATTACAATTCAATTCACGCACGTCTAATGCGCTTGATTTAAGTCATGAATAAAGATTCCGACACCAAATGTGATCTCACCAAATGGATCTAATCCATTTCTGCAACCGAAGCTACCTTGAATTGACAATCTGCAAATGCTCTTGTTCAAAATCATTATCTCCAAAAGATTGCTCAACAGCAAGTTGATTTACATCAAAAAGTCTCCTCTCTAGAAACCATTATCTATGACTTGTAGCAAAAATCCAAGAGTTACACCATGAGCTTCTTCACGTGGCTCAATCAACAAATGTTTATTCTTTAGCTTTTGCTCAGAAAGAAGCTGAATTAAAACATTTGAAGATCCAACTTCATTCTCTCCAAGTTCAAAATCAAAAGGACCCATACCCATATTCTTTTGATCCCCAACATACATTCTCTGGTTATCCATATTCACCTCCGGTACCTACCTTGTCACAGCAGCCTTCACCATTTTCACCTTCATATGATCATGGTGGCAGAATGTTCAATACTGCTGCTTTTCTCCTTCAATATACTAAAACATCCACAATAAAACGAAAGCCTTCCCCTCCACCATCCCTTCACAACTCCCAGTCATTTCTTCTCAACCTAGCCCTTCCCAGTCAGCTACTTTTTCATCCATCGTTCAACAACCTCCACCTACACCTCCTACAACTTCCTCCTATTAGTTGAAAACCTTTCTCCTTCTCCTACTTCAAACTCATTATCCACCATTCTTCGTACTTTAGCCACCAATATCCCCATGTCCCCACTTCTAGTAGAGCCATTAGCATCCTTCTCTGAACTACCCAGTGATGAAGACTCCCTCATCGTTTCTGACCAACAGTTGCTAGACAACTACATCACTGGACTTCGCAATGAGATTCATACCGAAATTCACATGATGCGTCCTGAATCCCCTCTGGTTGAAGAAATAAATGACCTTAACAATATTCCAGAAGCACGAATTGCACGAACAACTGCTTCTCCTTTCTCCAATCCACCAAGCCAAGGGTTTTCTTTTGATAAAGATCCACCATCAAAATGGCTTGACCGTATCTATGAAATGCATGCTTAGTGCACAACCAAACTTCTGCAACCTGGTGCAGCCACTGCTTCAGTTATTCTCACGTGCCTGTCAAATTCCATGGCAGTCTACACCAATGGTATCTCAGTCTTGGACAATATCGCCAACTCCGGTTGGCCCAGACACCATCTATTGATCATTTTCTGAATATAATCCATACTGAATTTCTAGGATTAATGGACATTTATAAGGACCATGCACGTGAAGATTATCTGCGTATGCACTGTTGCTCTTACAGGCGCCATGATCTAGAAAAACATTATGAGAAAATGACAGCTTTTTTATTACCTTGATGGATGTTGGATATTTGACTATTTTAGGGAATTAATTATATGATTTTATCTTAGTTATTAGATCTTATCTTATTGTAATCTTCTTTTTACTTTCCTTTATTCCTTTCCTTTTCAAGCATTGCTGTAGTTTGTATATAAACACAATGATATTGGAGAAATAATATAACAAATTATTTTTTCCAACTCTCTTTTTGGTATCAGAGCCTCTTCCGAACCCTAAGCCTTGCGCCTCCACCTCGCAGCCACCTTCACAGTACACCGCAGCCACCAACGACCTCACCTAGCCCCTCTCCCAGACTAGGCAACCTCACCTAGCCCCTCGCGACCTCGCCCAGCCCTTGCGACCTCACCCTTCTCTGCGCAAGTCTCCTCCGCACCTCCCTACGCAGCTTTTAGGTTGTGCCTTGCCCGTTCTATGGGTCTTTTGATGCATTAGAGCAGTTTCGTGCTCTCTTTTTAATTCTTTGGGCTACCGTGTGTCAACGATAGCCTCTTTCTCTGCCAATCTTCTACGGCAGATCTGATCGGTGCTTTTTTCTTCTGCTTCAGGTATTGTTCTGCTCCTTTTTGGTTCCAATGGCCTACACCGGAAAAGAAACAAGTAAAGATGGCATTCAAGTTGCTTCTTCTGAATATCGTCCATATGTTTCTCTCTCAACATACTCCGACTCATAGGGTGACGAGTGTGTTATTGAATAGGCAGAATTTTGCTGCTTGGTCTCGCTCTTTTTGCCTCTTTCTTGGTGGAAAAGGGAAAACTAGCTAGATTTTTTGTGCTGAATAGAAGTCGGTCCTCACCGATCCTAGGTCAGCTCAGTGGGATAGACAAGTACACTATTTAGGGGTGGCTCTTCAATTCCATGGAAGATCGCATCTATCACATGTTTATGTACCATGAGACAGTATATGATCTATGGAAAGTACTAACTTAGAGGTATACGCATGCACACAACGATTCCCGGATCTTTGAGTTATATCAGGACATTTCTCAGGTTTCCGACGCCGCACGAGATTCGAAGTGATATGACATGTTGCGTATCCAGTATAGATCTTGGATCAGAAGGATCAAATCTTACAGAATAAGGTGATATCGAAGGTGAAGGTGTTATGACGAAGCCAAACGACGGAGGAGATGACATGGGAAATGGAAGATGAGATGCGTACTCAGTATCCGCACCTATTCGATACATGAGGTACAAGTTTGGGGACAAACTTCTTTTAAGGGGGAGAGAATTATAACACCCATGTGCGTGTTTATCGTATTTCATTACATTTGTTATGCATGATAATGTGATGTGATTTGCATTTGTGGCACATGTGTGAATGAGTTGTAGCTCACTAGTCGATTTGAGTGTCTGTGTAAGAGAACCCTCTGAGACAGTATAGAATAGATGTTTTGTTGTTGTGACGTCTCTCCGAGATTGAGACGGTCATTGTGAAATACCTTAAATGTATTTCTGAAAATAAATGTTTATCTGTGTATTTCACTATCTGTATTATTATGTGGTTTAGAATACAATTTTGTCGTTAGTTCTACGATCCTTGTGAGAACAAACTAACACGCTACATAATTGGTAGGCTAATAAGTAATTTCGTAAAACCACGTGGGACTGCGTTTTAGCATATAAACGAAACTTAGAAGAAAACTTTTACAATTTGATATTTTCACTCGTGAAGCAATAACTTAAGACGCTCAAGACGTTTTTTTAGATAATTGGATGATTCGAGAACTTGTGGGGAGTTAAACGTAATTTTTTAGAGTCGTGCCTATATATAGAAAGATGTGAGATATTTTCATTTGTTAAGTTTTCCAACCTAAATTCAAGAGAGGCTAAATGGGGGATTTTGGAGCTTTGATCTTCACGACGCCAAACGACGATCGTTCGTCTGATGGGTTTCAACTAAAATTATATTTTTGGATCTCTCGAGGTAAGAGCTACGTTTTGATATCCATTAGGTTTGTTTGAATAAGTTTTCGGAAAACTCACTTTTGGGAATTTTCATAGAAAGTTGTTAATCGAACTTTTGATTCATAGGAATCGTATTAGATGGACTTCTACACGTTCCTTGTGCTCGAGTTTTCCTTGGAACGGAATTTAGGAGCGTTAATCGGAGGAGGTGAGTGATTCAACTATGTGTTTTGGAATGATTCCTTGACGTATATTCATGTTTTGTACGAAAAGCATATTTCAATCACAGCTATATGTTGTTTAGTTCATATTTGGCAATTATATTGATAAGTAGCCCAATCGTACGGTGAAATGTTTGGCTTATGTCGAAAGCATAGTGAAATGTATTTGAGCATGTTTAGTTGCTATTTGGGTCAAAGGAGCGCGCGTACCAAGCCATTGTTGTGGAGCTGCTATAGGCATAAGGTCGCACGTTTGAAGAAAAGAAACGTGGATCTTACCTAGTCGCGTGGACTTATTGGCGAGGAGTCGCGGACTAGGAGTGTGGACCGTACACGTGAAACTCCGAAGACTAATATGAATTTTAAAGATGTGAATGCGAGCATGTTTATCATTCATGTGTAGCGTTGATTTATTCACTAAGCATTAGCTTAAACAAATCGAAATATGTGGTTATTCAAATAACCATTTCAGGTGAGGAATCGGGGAGGTGATCACGAGATGTTGGGAATTCACCTAGAAGGCGACTCATCACATTTCATCTCGTAGTTTTGTAACAGAAGTGAATAATAGACTTGTATATGTTTCATTTCATTTCCAAACGTTGTAAGGAATTACTTTCGAATAGCTAGAACTACGTTTTGTATTGACTTGGAAAACAAAGAATGGGTTGGTAAAGTTGTTATGAATCTGAACCTGGAGTTCGCATCTTGAAGGTTTTACTTATTGACTCAATGTTTTGGTTTTATGATTAAGGTAGTTAATGATCGTAAGGGTCGCTTGACCTTAAGCAATATCCTAGTGCAAATGGAATGTTGTCAGGGGTCATTCGACCGGTCGAAGGAGACAACTCGACCGGTCGAAGTGTCCTCTGCTGTGAAGGATTATTGCCAAGGGGTCATTCGACCGGTCTAACGGGGCATCTAGACCGGTAGAAATACCCCCTGCATGTTTTCTTTTTCTACCACTTCCGAAAATTATTTAAATATTTTAATTGGTTCTTAGGGTACCTTTGGGACCTCTTTGAATATATAAATTCATTTGTTTCAAAATGTAATTACGTTTTCAAATTTATACGAATTTTTACAACTTTGGGTGTATTGTTTCAAAAGAGCGATTACTCATTGTTATCTTTAAAGTTCTTTTTCCGCTGCTACAACTTTTAAATGAGTAGGAAGAGCCTCGGTGGCGTGCCACGTGACCTAGATTCATATGCGTGGATTTGGGGCGTTAAGGGGGAAAAAAAAACAAACAAAAGAAAGGGGGAAATAGAAGTGAGAAGCAATGGCAGAATATATATGAGTGAGAGCGAGAGAGAGAGAAGATAAGAGAAACGGAAGAAAAGGTGGATAATATGATGGACAAATTTATAGAGATGTCGAAAAAGAAGAGGGAGGCTGGAGGAGGGTGAGGGACTGAGGCAGAGAGAACAAAAGAGAGAACAAAATTTATTTATTTTTTGGCTAACTAGGAGGTCTTTGAGCAACCGACTAATCCTCCCACATACACGTAGGCCCGCGTCCCACGTGCATTGGATACTCAACGAAATGAACTCGAGATCTCCCGAATGAAGTGGTCTCCTGGTCTGCTCACCAACACACCTTAGGGTTATAAAGGTTTCAACCAACTCTTATTTTTTAAAAGCATTTTGAAGACTACCCTATTCGACGAGTAATAAAGCTTATATGCTAAAGAAAACCTTAAAAACAAATAGGTATCATAAAAACGCTCAATTAATCCTACAAAGTCTAAATAAAATAAACATGCATTTATCATTATATGTAAGCCCCTGAATAAGATGTCCCCAACTATCAATAGACATATCATCATCTGAATAAGTCCCCAATCCTACACCAACTGGAGCGAACTCGACAGCAAGCTCTAGATTCTTCAAAACTAGGGAAGTTTTTTGATCATCATGGGATATCTTTCACTCTGATACCAAATTGATATAATCTGACTCTTAGTTGCAGGAATCGTGCTTATGGTGTACGAGTCTCGACAAAAACCGCGATTCTGCGGTTCTTACTCAGATTCGCGATTGACTCGTGATTCTCTCACAAAAGATCCGCGGTTCCCACTCGCCTAGAAGCGGCCATGGGAAAGATAAGTGCTCTAAACCCTAACAGCAGAGAGGAAGAAGAAGAAGAAGAAGAAGAAGAAGAAGAAGAAGAGGAAGAGGAAGAGGAAGAAGAAGAAGACATTAAACGACTTACTTGGTCGTCATCGTTTGCATCACCAGTCCTCTCTCTCTCTCTCTCTCTCTCTCTCTCTCTCTCTCTCTCTCTCTCTCTCTCTCTCTCTGTGTGTGTGTAGCATGGCTGCGGCTGCTTAGAAGAGAAGCCCTAAATTCTAATGTGTTTGGTCACGTGAGGTAGAGAAACCTAATGTGGATCTGTATATTATATATATATATATATATATTCCACCTAATGTTTTAAGTTTATTATGAATAGATCCCTAATATTTTTACTAATGTTAAAAAACCTAATCCAATCTTTACTTATTTGTAAATAACACCATGTAACTGATGTATATTACTATTTAACCCCCAAATCTGTTAAATATTATTTCTAAAAGAGTCTCAAAATATTTATAAATTTTAAATATAACATAAATACTGATTTTTTTTCCTCTCATAATATATATATATATATAACTAATATAGACGCTTCCTAAACGCTCCAAACCTCAGACTCTTTCATGTTATCGCGCTTTCACGCCCCCGCTCCCGTCCCCGCTCCCGCTTCTTGCAACTTAGATCTGACTCTTAAAATATTTTCTTTGAATATGCGGTGGGTAAATAAACTTTGCAATTAAAAATTGCAAGATATGACAAAGGTGGAACACATTGATACTGAAGAAAGGTAGAACAAATTACATAGTTGCACAAGAAAGATTCACAAAAGGGATACTTGGTTTTGTATCAGATTAGGGTTTCACCAGATACACCCAACTGATGCAGTATTGTGAAATGAGGGCAAGATTGTGATTGCAACTCTTAACCTGCTACTCCTAATTTATGTATGGCCATTCAGTCGGGTATCATTTTTCCAAATTATTAGCAGGTCGTCAACATGAATGTCCATTAATCACTAATCAAACAAACAAATTTCCTGAAGGTACTCATTTCTGATTCATGAAAATACTGGTGTAAAACAATACTCACAAAAACATAAAGGGGATATAGGATTGTGTGTTTTTGTGTGTGCACGTTTAGTGACACACACACACACACACACACACAGAGGATGCTGAATAACAAGAAAAATAGGAAGTTGATGAGTTATCCATCAAGTTTAAAACAATATTTAACAAATTGGATATGTCTTTTCTAGGCCAACAGATGTGAGTTCAAATTAAAATGCATATGCTAAATGCAAAGCACTTTTGCAGTCCATAAATTTCCCCTATTTTCAGGAATATTCGAGTAGGACCAATAATAGTGAAGAGATAACACCACTAAATTATAACACAATATGCTAATAATGGTACTTCCTGATTGCAAAAATGGCACTGTAAGGTGAAATGTGATACCTCATTCGTTTCGGAGCCTGTAGCAATGTATCCTTCAGATACCGATAAGCCCACAAAGTTCTGGAATAAGGAAACACGCATCAGCAATAAAATAATCTCAAGCAACGGGCAGAATTCACAAGCAATTATCAATCAGGATCAATATTAATAGAGGGATTAAAAACCACACAAAACAAAGAAAACCATCAAACAGTTTTCTTCTCTTCCCTTTTTTTCGGCTTTCACAGATGTTATATGCAGTATCCCATACTTCTTCAGTAGAGATCAAATGGCATTCTTAAGTGTAAAAACGGAAGTCTCTACACAGTTGATGCAGATATTGATTCATCGACATTCAGTTAGAATTTTTTTTTGACAACCCATGAACATTCAGCTGATGCAAAAGAGTTCAGCATGAAGTCCCTCATAAAATCTTTAAATTGAATCATTTACCGATAAAGAGATGATTTAGTAATCATCGGATGTGCACAAACTGGTGATCAATAAACATTAAACAAGAACTTATTTTAAGAGATTGTAGTTTAAAAAAAATATGAAGACATATAGTAATCATCTGATGTTCACAAACCGGTGATCAATAAACATGTACTTATTTTAAGAGATCGCAGTTAATATATATATATATATATACATACACACAAATGAATGCGAAAATCCATATTGCACCCAAAAACCCTACGCCCCCAGTTTGGATGGTGGTAATCAATGATGGGAATGAGTATCTCATTACTATTAATGAGTTACCCAAGCTTTGAATAGTCATCATAATTTATTATTATTCCTTGACTAATGTCAGGTTGGGTCAAGTAAACTGTAAAACTAACTCATTCCACTTGTAGTGTTTGATTCAAATAAATTGAATGCGGAAATGTAATCATACCTATACATAAATACTCTAGTTATTATCATCTCGATGGGAACGCAAATAACACCATACACCATCAGATTAAGATACCTGCTATTGGCATTTTGTGTCCCAAGGCTATTGCATACATATTGCATATCCACCTAAAATAGTGCTCCAAACATAGGAACAGTTCTGAATAGGTATGGGATACCCACTTTCAGCATTAATTTCAGCCATCCAAACGGTACCTCAAGGTAAAAATCAACACTAGGTTAACAGTCTACTTGCTCTGGAATATATACAACGGTTTTGCTGATGATCTAGAGCCCTTCCCATGCTCTCTTTCCTTTATTTTGGGCTACCCGTGTCTAGATAGCCCCTATTTCTGCCGGCAGCATTCATACTCCCTACCTGCGCCTTGCTGCTGTTCTTATTTTTTGGCTCTTATAATCTGCAATAATGACCAAGGATAAGGACATTACTCAACCCTCTACGGGGTCACAATCGCGTACAGGTCTCTCTCTGTCTCGGACTCCACATGCTCCTGCGCCAAGGGTTACTACTGTTCTGTTGGACGCACAAAATTTTGCTGCATGGTCTCATTCCCTTCGACTCTTCTTGGGTGCCAAAGGCAAGTCTATTTGGCTTCATAGTATTACACCCAAGCCTGCTCCCACAGATTCAACTTTTGATCAGTGGAATATGGACAATTGCTCTATCGTGGGTTGATTATTTAATTCTATGGAACCTCGCATTTATCATATGTTTATGTATCACACTTCGTTTCATGGATTGTGGAATACCTTGACCCAGATGTATGCGCATAAGCGTAATGAGTTCCGTATTTATCAACTTCGTTTTGAAGTTTCTCAGTCCTCTCAGGATTCTCTCCAGTTGAGTGTCTGATTATTTTGGGTCTCTCCAGTCACGTTGGGAGGAGTTGGCTCAATATGAGCCTCTTGGTGATATTCCTACTGAACCTACTACTTTATTGTCCAACGCCTTGACCGTCTGCACACTTACCAATTCCTGATCGGTTTGAAATCTGAATTTGAATCTCTTCGTACTCAGATTTTGAACACATCACCTATACCTTCACTTTACGAGGCGTTTGCTATTGTTGATGGTGATGAGCGTCGCCGAAAATTGATTCAGGCTTCTACTACTCCGGTTTCTGATTCTCCTGCTCTTCCTGATCAGATGGCCTTCGCTACTCACACTGGGCCTCGTCCCAATAATAGGAAACCTTCGATCTGTAAGCATTGTAATGTTGTTGGTCATACCAAAGATCGTTGTTTCCAACTTTATCCTGAGTTAAAGAAACAGTATGCTCGGCCCCGCAATCCTGGTCCGACCTGCTTCGCTGCTATCGCTGAGGCTGGTCCTACTCCTGACCCCACTGTTCCTGATATTGGTCAACTTCACCATAATCAAAGTATGCTTCAAACTCACCTTGGACAGATTCAGAGCCAACTTGGATATCTTCTTCAAGAACATCAGTCTGGTTCTTCCACGACTGCCATTGCTACAGGTAGTTCTACTGCTTTACATGTTAAGACTGGAACTCCAAAGTGGGATCTGGACTCGGCAGCCAATGATCACATGACTGGTGAGTTATCCCTTTTTTCGTCCCCTCTTACACCTGTTAACCACACTGAGAGTATTGCTGATGGTTCCACCACTAGAGTTCAAAGGAGGGGTAATGTTTGCTTGTCTCCCACGATTACCTTGTCCTCTGTTCTTCATGTCCCTTAGTTGTCTTTTAATCTTTTATCGGTTAGTCATCTTACAAAGAGTCATAATTGTGCAGTCATTTTCTTACCTGATCGTTGTCTATTGCAGGACCTGACTTCGAAGAAGATTTTTGGTACGGGCCATGAGCGTGATGGACTCTACTTCTATGGGGAACCGCCACCACCACTTGTGTCTTCTAGTTTACAGGTATCTGCTTTACCTAGTTCTGCTTCTAGTTCTTTCTCAAATAAAACTTTAGATTTGTGGTATACCCGACTAGGATCCGGAATTAATAAAAGCCTGTAAGACTCATAAGTTTCATTATGTGGTGTGAACTTTCTTAGCATACTCCTTGTATTCCTCGCATATCTCGTGCTCCTAGTGCTTTGATATTATACATTCTGATGAATGGGGACCATCCCCTATTACTGCATTAAATGGGTATCGCTATTATGTTACATTGATGACTATTCACGTTGTACATGGGTTTATCTCCTTGAGAAAAAATCTGAAGTTTTTCCATTATTTTCTCAATTTTTACAAATGGTTAAAACTCAGTTCCAAACTGTTATTCATACCCTTCGATCTGATAATGGCCGTAAATATGTTTCTAATGATTTTTATTCTAAACTTATTAAAAAGGGTATCCTCCAACAACTAAGTTCTACCTATACCCCGGAACAGAATGGTGTGGCAGAACGAAAGAACCGTCACATTATGTCTGTAGTCCGGTGTCTCCTTCGTGGTATGGAGGTACCTAAATATTTTTGGCACTTCGCAGTTCTCACAGCTAGATATCTTATCAATCGAACTCCAAGTCGTATCTTGGATAGTAAAGCACCTTCGCATGTTCTTCAGCCCGATTGTACTCTTTTTCATGTGTTACCTTGTGTCTTTGGATGCACTTGTTTTGTTCGGAATCGCAGCCCTCTCCGCACTTAACTTGATGATAAGGCTATCCGTTGTGTCTTTCTTGGGTATTCTCCTTTATCTAAAGGTTATAGGTGTTATGATCCCGTTGCTCGTCGAGTTTACACTTCTATGGATGTTACGTATCTGGACGATGTTTCTAACTTTGCAGGTTCCACTTGTCCCTCTGTGCCTCAGGAGACGTCCGTTGAACCTGACGAGCTACCTCGTCTTGTTCCTGTCATTGATTCTTCCTCTCCTGAGGTTGACAATGAGGATTCCCTCCCACCATTATCACATCTTCTCCTGAATTTCGTTACTCCCGGCGTCCACAAGCTCATGCTCCGCCTCAAAATGCTTCTCCGGATCCAGGTCCAGCTTCTCCTACACCAATAAGACGATCCACCATAATTTCTCGCCCAGTAAATAGGTATACTCTTGCTCTACTCATATCACCCTATTTCCCATTATGTCTCATACTCGACTCTTTCACAACCCTTTCAAGCTTTTCTTGGTCCGGTTGATTCGGTTTCAATTCCCATATCTGTGTCTGAGGCTCTCCAAAATCCACATTGGGTTCAAGCCATGCAAGCACAAATGGATGCCCTTCAACATAACCACACTTGGGATCTTGTCTCTCTTCCTCCGGGGGAAACACAGTTGGGTGCAAATGGGTCTTTATAGTCAAGTACCTTTCGGATGGTTCTATTGATCGCTATAAGGCTCGCCTGGTTGCAAAAGGGTTTACTCAGATCCCAGGCAAGGACTTTAATGCCACTTTTGCTCCTGTGGCTAAACTTACTAATGTTTGACTTATTGTTTCTTTGGCTGCTTCTCATTCTTGGCCCCTTCATCAACTTGGTGTGAAGAATGCATTTCTAAATGGAGACCTCCAGGAAATCATTTATATGGATCCCCCTCCGGGTTTTTAGGCTAAGGGAGAGTATTCTGGGAAAGTTTGTCGACTATGGAAGACACTTTGGCTTAGTTTGGCCCCCATTTTGGTGCTTCTCATTTTTTAAAACACAATTTCATGTTAGTTCATTTAGTAACTAGTTTATGAGCTTTACAAAAGTTGAACTTAGGGTTTTTTTTTTTGGGGAGCTTTTAAAAACTCTAGAATGAAGCTTTTAAAAGCTCAAGGTTGCTTTTTGGTTTCATGTTTTCTTTTTGAAGAGTAGTGTGTCACTTGTATAAAATTATCAAACTTTGTAATAATTTACATAAGCTCCTTTTAAAAAGCAACGTGGGGGCCAAACTAAGCCTTTATGGGTTAAAGCAGTCTCCTCGGGCATGGTTCAGTCATTTTAGTGATGTCATTATTTCTATTGGATTCACTAGGTGTCACTCCGATCACATCTGCTTTATTCGCTGACGTCTGGATGGTTGGTGTATCATGTTATCAGTTTACGTGGATGACATTACTATTACTGGCGATGATACTGCAAGAATTACAAGGGTGAAAGAAAAACTTGGAGTAGCATTTGATGTCAAATACTTGGGGACTCTCAGGTATTTCCTTGGTATTGAGATAGCCCGGTGTGGTCATGGGATCTCAATGAACCATAGAAAATATATCTTGGATCTCCTCAGTGATATTGGTATGATGGTTGTCGCCCTGCTTCCACATCTATGGATCCAAATATCAAAATATCTTCTGAGTCCGGAGAGTTATTATTTGATCCAGCTTCTTATCAGTGTCTTGTTGGTCGTCTCATTTATTTGACCAATACTAGACCTGATCTTGATTTCACTGTAAGCGTTGTTAGCCAGTTCATGCATAACCCCCGCACCTCTTATATGGACGTTCATCATATTCTGAGGTACCTTAAAACTTGCCCAGGTCTGGGTCTTTTCTTTGCTGCAAGAACACAATCTGGGGTCAAGTTTCACAGATGCAGACTATGCTGGTTTCAAGAGTGATAGGCGTTTTCGGGATTTTGTACGTTCTATGGCAAACACCTTATTTCTTGGAAAAGCAAGAAACAAGCAGTTGTTTCAAGATCATCGACTAAAGGCGAATATCGTACTATGGCACAAGGTACATGTGAGCTTCTTTGGCTTCGGTCTCTTCTACGGGAATTGGGGTTTCCAGTTTCTGAGCCCTCTACATTGTTTTGCGATAATAAGTCGGCTACAATGCTTGCTTCTGACTCTGTTCTCCATGAGCGTACCAAGCATATTGAGGTTGTTATCCACTTTATTCGTGAGAAAGTTCGTTCTGGTATCATCTCTCCATGCTCCGTTCCTTCTTCAAATCAGACTGCAAATGTGTTCACAAAGTTTGTTGGACCATCTCTCTTAAAGTCATCTATTGTCAAGCTTGGACTCGGGAATGCCTTCGCTCCAGCTTGAGGGGGAGTGTTGGAATGTTTTATATTCCCGTAATCTTATGGACATGTTTTAGGAATAAATTAGTTGATTTGACCCTATGTATTTTAGGATAGATTCGATCTTATCTTCTTTTTCCTTTTTCTCTCTTTTCTTGTATATATACTGTAACAATATTGAGAAATAAAGTATTCAATTTCTCCATCTCTCCTTTCTTCTCATACCGTCGTATATTCAACCAAATAATAAGAAGCGATAACTGCAGAATCATACTTAGAAGTCGACTTACTCTAGTTGATTTGAAGCACCTGGGCTTGGAGCCAGATGAAGCTTAGAAAAAAAATGGGTCTTTATTATAATTCACTACATGGGAAGAGCAGGAAAGCGGGACAGGTGCAAGGAGAGCCACCCGTTTCGTGGTTTATAGTTACGAATGAGTCTTTCGTCCCAATCCATATGCTTTGGTGGAGTGATGAACCAATAGAATAGTCCACATCTGAGATGATGTATCCCCAAATAGTTTGCTCTTTTATGTCCTTCAAGATGAGGGTGCAGAATGAATAGAGCTCTTTATTAAATATAGAAGAAAGGTATGCTCGGGTGAAATAATTTGTTATATTATTCCACTGGAATGTCCACTATATATATACATGGTGAATAGCAAGATAAGGAAAGAAATAAAAAGAATAAAATAAAAGATTACAATCATATCCCTAAAAATTGGTGATCCCAAATCACATAAAATCCTGTAGATAATCTGTATCTCCAACACAACAAACAAGGCCGCTGAAAATAACGGCATAGCTTATCAACAAGAAGAAATTGCCCAAACACTCTGTGCAATCAAAGGGTTCATGACTGCTGAAAAACACACGGCAGTACACATCAATCTGTGAGAGGAAACATGTTCAAGCCCATCAAGAGAGTCCCCAAAGGGGCTACACACTTCAACTCCTCCGCAAAGGGCTGGCCGAGGATTGGACAAGGCCCGAAAGGGCAGGCCTAGGGCTTGACAATGCTCGTAGGGGCTAGCCGAAGTTTGATACGAGTTAAATTTAAATTAGCAAAATGAATGGGGGTTTATATGAAAATACAGGAACAAACGAAGGGCCCACAACAGCAACCCAAAAATATTTAGCGAAGACAAGAAGATGATAGGGTCCGACGGGCGGCGAACCGCCCCGTCAGTGGAGCTTGAGGATAACTGCTTCGATACCAAGAAGAAACGTATGTTTGGATGAAATAATTGGCTATAGGATATCTCCGGGATGGAAATTGGCTAGGAATGAAGAGATGAATGCTCTTCGTAAGAATCAGATGTGGGATCATACTCCTCCTCCCTCCTGGAAAGTAACGTGTTGGTTGTCGATGGGTATACACTATTGAGTATAAAAAGGGCAGCCCGGTGCACGAAGCTCCGGCAGTGCGGGGTCCGAGAAAGGGTCGGACCATATTGGGTCAATTGTACGCAGCCTTACCCTGCTTTTTTACAAGAGGCTGTTTCCACGACTCGAACCCGTGACCTTTTGGTCACACGGCGGCAACTCTTACTATTGCGCCAAGGCTCCTAAAGGCTCTAAAGGCTCGACTGGTTGGCAAAGGTAATACCAGACCTATGGTGTTGATTACTGTGAGACATTCTCACTTGTTGCTCGCCTTACTGTATTAGAATTCTTATTTCAGTTGCCATGAGTTGTGATTGGCCTTTGTATCAATTAGATATAAAGAATATACTTCTACATGGTGATTTATAGGAATAAGTGTATATGACTCAACCACCTAGGTATGTTGTTCCGGGGGCGGAACAACTCGTATATCGTCTATGAAAACCATTATATAGTCTAAAACAATCACCACGAGCATTGGTTTGATAAGTTCAGTAGTATTGTCCTACAGTGTGGCTTTCAACGTTCTTCTTCGGATCATTATGCGTTCACTCGTCGTTCCCGCTGAAGTATCATTGTTTTAATATTTATATGGATGACATTATAATCAATGCTAGTGGCGCATCAGGTATTGTTGCTTTAAAGGTACATTTGAGTAAGTAACTTCACACCAAAGACGTTGATCTTCTTTGCTACTACCTTGGAATTGAGGTTGCTAGGTCCAAGGGAGGTATCACAACGAAAGTATGTGTTGGAGTTACTCTCTGAGACAGGTATGCTTGGTATTCGACTGGCTGATACTCTAATGGAGTTTAATGTGAAATTAGATGCCGAAAAAGGGTTAGTTTTTTAGGATATGGGTTGCTATTAGATGTTGGTTGGAAAGTTTATCTATCTCACTGTATCTCGCCAAAATATTACTTATGCGATTGGTGTAATTAGTCAATTTATGCATGCACCTCGTAAGCCTCATTAGGAGGCTATCTGTTGTATTCTTCGGTACCTTAAGGGAGCACCAGACCAGGTAGAGGATTGTTGTATAAGTCGTCATCATCCTTGTCTATTAGCGGATTCTCTAATGCTGATTGCGTAGGTAACCAAAGTGATAGGAGGTCTACTTCAGGAGATTTTACAATTATTAGTAATAACTTAGTGACTTGACACAGTAAGAAACAAAATGTGGTAACGTGATCTAGCGCTTATGCTAAGTATCGTGCCATGGCTTATAGTACGTGCGAGATGTTGTAAGTTCAGGTTTACTTCATGATATGGGTATAGATGCACCGTCTCCTATGTCTTTGTGTTGTGATAACCAAGAAACTATCTTTATTGCCAATAATCCCATCTTCCATAAACAAACTAAACATATCAAAGTTACATTCGGGAGTTTCTCGTGCAAAAGCAAATTACTTCTCCTTGTGTTCGGTCTGAAAATCAACGTGTTGATACTTTTACAAAGTCCTTGGCTCCTTTGTTGTTATAGCCGCATCTAAGGCTCAGGCTCAAGCGGGTTCCACCTTGCCTTGTCCTAGGCCCCTTCAAACAGCCCCTGCCTAGGTGCGCTTTTCTTGCGTCTTTTTTTTAAGCCCAAGGCGCAAAGCTCGTGCCTCAATAAAATTATGCATCAATAACTTAATTAGGCATGAAAATAAGGTCCATATTCCTAAGTAATATTATCTTTAGACCTAACTCATGACTCACCACTTATTAGAGGGCCTACACAGGGATTCCAAGGAGGTGGCTCTGAAATTTTTTTCCCGATCTATCTATACATATTTTCGTTTAGGAAGGGTTGATTGTTTCATTATAGGCCTAATTGGATAGATATACATTTTTTTTTTGTTCAATTGAACCCTTGAACTTCAAAAATTCATTCAGTCAGGCCCAAATTCTGACATTGTTGGCTTAAACTAACGGAAATTGTCATGTGAGTTGCGCGTAATGCTTACATGTCATAGGTTAGGTTAAGATAAACAAAAGAGATTGTGAATGGTGTGAAAAATTGCATTCAATCAGATCCGAAATCGCATTCAATTAGATCTGTAATCACATTCAACTAGATCCAAAATCGCATTCAATCATACTTAAAATCGCATCCTTTTCGAGTCATTCACAATCTCCTTCGTTTGTCTTAACGTAACATGTGACAGGTAAGTATTAAGCACAACTCACATGACAATTTCTATTAGTTTAAGCGAACGTGCTAGAATTTGGGTTTGATTGAATGAATTTTTGAAGTTGAAGGGTTCAATTAAACAAAAAAAAAAGTATATGTATCCAATTGAAAACACGGGTATAGGATAAGGGTGTAAAGTGTAATAGGCCTTGATTATCATTTGTAAAGCTTAGATTGATGGTAAAAAAATTTGGTTGGGGACCAAGTATTCAAAGGAAAAAAAAGAAAGTGGTGGGCCAAATATTTAGAATGAATTGTACTATCATTGGGCCAATATTACATACAACTTTTCTTTTTCAAATTTGGGTTGGTGAAACTCAAAAAAGATAAGCAAATGTGCTGGGCTGAATATATAGAGCTGGATGGTGAGAGTGGACTATGGGGTGGGCTAAAGTAGGTGGGCTTGTAAAGCTATAGGCTGATTTAATACCTAAATGTTTTTTCTTCCCAAACACACCTTGGGCTACAACCCATGCCTGCCCTGCCCTGGGTTCGCCATTGACCAACACTAACTCTCCTATTCATCCCCAAAACTAGAAAAGGAAAAAAGAAAGAGAAAGGAAAAGGCCAAATTGTACAAATAACACTTGTAATCTATATGCGGATTACATTTGTTGTGATAGTTTCAATCACTGAATAGGTATTTACTATAGTATTTTAAGGTAGAATATTTTGTGAAGTATCATAGAGACACCTTACTAATTGGCCAATTAAGCTAATACGTCAAAATCTACATTATTTCAATGTTTTAGCAATTTATATGTAAATCTTAGAATTGTGTTATTTATTGCTTAATTAAAATTTATGAGTTAAGTGCACCTTACTTCACTCAGGCTCGCGCTTTTTTTCTGCTCCTTGCGCCTTTAATAACTATGATTGGCTCCTTCCACCTTTAAGGCCTATGCTCCAAGCTGAGCATATTTGATCTCTATGCTCTAGCTTGAGGGTGAGTGTTATGAGTTCTATTTCTGTTTTGTTTATTTTATACTTCTTTAGTTTAGACTGGATATGTTGGTAAGGGCAATATTGTAACTCTCTAAGGTTTGTTATATAATATAAAGGACCCGTAGTGTGAAGTTAATACCAACACAATTATTTTCTCCTCGCCTCCTCATCTTTCTCAAAGCCTAACATTCTCGCCTTTCAAACCCTAATATTCCTTCCTTGCATCTTCATTGAAACAATATCTAAAAAGGCTCCTTCGACGCCATCTCTAACCTCTCACCATTGCTGTTGTTTCTTATCATATGCATCATATTTCCATCAAACTTATAGATTTAACAAGTACATTAAGAACCCTACATCCATAAAGCATAATTGTCTTAACATCAAACCGTGTAAATGGCAAACATTGATAGTATAGAGGCAACATTAAAAACATTATCACACCTCATGAACATCAATTCTCCACAAGTCAATTTAAAAAGAGAATCAAATCAAGCAAATGGGGAACATTTGAAAACAAAAAGGTCAAAATAACCCTACAATTATCCAATGGGTAGTCTCTGCATGATACTCGACCAAAAACATTCTGATTCTACTCAATACTGCAGTTTTGAATTGAAGTCTTGAGACATTAACCATTAAAAACATTTCCCAAGAGAACATCTAACCAAACCAAACCAAACCAAACCAAGCCTTGTGTCCCAATCAATTGGGGTCGGCTGTATGAATCATTTTCCTCCATTCTGCACGATCAAGAGCTATATGCTCATTTAAATTATATAAATTCATATCTTGTTGCACCACATATTCCCAAGTCAGTCTAGGTCTGCCTCTCCCCCTAGCCATTCCAGGCACTACGATCTTATCACTCTTTCGCACAGGTGCATCTACAGGTCTTCGTTGCACATGGCCGAACCATCTAAGTCTATTCTCCCTCAACTTATCCTCAATATGTGTCACTCCTAAAGTCTCTCGGATGTACTCATTTCTAATTCTATCTTTCCTAGTCTTACCACACATCCATCTTAGCATCCTCATCTCCGCTACACTCACTTTGCTAATGTGTTGTTTCTTAGTTGCCCAACACTCTGTCCCGTAGAGCATAGCTGGCCTAATAGCTGTCCTATAAAATTTTCCTTTCAATTTTGCTGGTATTCTCCGATCACATAATACTCCAGAAGCACTCCTCCACTTAAGCCAGCCCACTTTAATTCTATGGGTCACGTCATCACCAATCTCTCCGTCTCTACTGATCATTGAACCTAGATAGCGAAAGTGTTCCCTCTTTGGGATCTCCTGATCTTCGATCTTCACTGCTTCGTTGTCTCTACTTCCACTGTTGCTAAAAGTACATTCCATGTATTCTGTTTTCGTCCTACTTATCTTTAGCCCCTTAGTCTCCAGTGCTTCTCTCCAAGCTTCTAATTTAGTGTTGAGTCCCCTTTTAGTCTCATCAACCAAGACAATATCATCTGCGAACAACATACACCATGGGACCTCATCTTGAATGTGTCTAGTCAATTCATCCATAATTAGGGCGAACAAATAAGGGCTCAAGGCCGACCCCTGGTGCAGGCCTACAGTAATTGGGAATTCGCTGGTTTCTCCGGCTGGTGATCTAATTGTAGTAACCGCTTCATCATACATATCCTTCACCACGTCAATATAACCCTTGGTCACTCCTTTCTTCTCTAGCACCCACCAAATTAAATCTCTAGGCACTCTATCATAAGCTTTCTCTAAATCAATAAAAACCATATGTAGATCTTTTTTCTTCTCTCTATACTTTTCCATTAGTCTTCTAAGTAAATAAATTGCTTCCATAGTTGATCTCCCAGGCATAAATCCAAACTGATTTTCTGACACTGATGTTGCGCCTCTCAAGCGATGCTCCATCACTCTCTCCCATAGCTTCATAGTATGGCTCATCAACTTAATACCTCTATAGTTGTTGCATTGTTGTACATCTCCTTTACTCTTATATATAGGCACTAGGATGCTCTTCCTCCACTCATCAGGCATTTTTCTAGTCATTAAAATCCTATTAAAAATTTTTTTTAAGCCAAGATGCCCCCACATCTCCCAAGCATTTCCAAACCTCAATGGGGATCCCATCTGGTCCTAAGGCCTTGTTGGGTTTCATCTTCTTCAAAGCAAATTCCACCTCAAACTTCCTTATTCTCCGATAGAATCTGTATTCTCTAGTTTCATCGTAACTTCCAGTTTCTTCTTCCAGTGTGTTATCCATATGTTTTTCATTCAGCAACTTCTCAAAATAGCTCTTCCACCTTTCCTTAATCTCTTCGTCGTTCACTAATACCCTAGAGTCAGCGCTTTTTATACACTTAACCTGATTAATGTCCCTTGTTTTCCTTTCTCTCGACTTAGCAAGCTTATAAATACATTTTTCTCCTTCTCTAGTGTCTAGTTTGGTGTAGAAGGCGTCATAGGCTTCCATTTTAGCCACTCTAACTGTCCTTTTAACCTCCTTATTTGCACATTTATAGCTTTTGAAGTGTTCCTCACTTCTATCATTTTGCCACTTCTTAAAGCAATCCTTTTTGGTTTTTACTGCAGCTTTTACCTCTTCATTCCACCACCAAGTATCTTTAGAAGCTAACCCTCTTCCCTTCGACTCTCCGAGGACCTCCTTCGATATTCTCGTGATGCACCCTGCCATTCTATCCCACATAGTATTGCTTCCATCTTCCAAATTCCAAGGTGCTTCTGTATACATTCTCTCTTGGAATATTGCTAGTTTCTCGCCTTTAAGGTTCCACCACCTAGTTCGCGGGTTTATAGGGTCTTTTCTAGTACGACATTGTCCTTTTATATGGATATCTAAAATAGTAAGTCTATGTTGAGATGTTAAACTCTCTCCTGGGATGACTTTACAGTCTTTACATGCTAAGCGGTCTGCCTTTCTCACAAGGAACAAATCGATCTGGCTTCTATTAGATCCACTCTTAAAGGTTATCAAGTGTTCTTCCCTCTTTTTGAAACAGGTGTTTGCTACTACAAGATCATATGCTACTGCAAAATCTAAAATACTCACCCCTGCCTCATTCTGATCTCCAAAACCATACCCCCCATGCACCCTCTCATATCCAGTTCTATCTTTGCCTACATGGCCATTAAAATCTCCACCTACAATTATCTTCTCTCCTCCCGGTATTTCTTGCATTAAGGCGTCCAACTCATCCCAGAATTGTCTTTTAGTGTGATCATCCAATCCTACTTGGGGCGCGTATGCACTAATCACATTAATTATATCCACTCCAACTACCAGTTTGATAAGCAATATTCTGTCTCCTTTCCTCGTGACTGTCACAACTTTATCCTTGAGGTTCTTGTCAACCACGATTCCGACACCATTTCTATGCCTATCTTTCCCTGTATAGAATATCTTATACCCGGTATTTTCTACCTCCTTAGCTTTCTCTCCAACCCACTTTGTTTCTTGTAAACATACTACATTAACCTTCCTTCTAATCATAGTGTCTACTAGTTCCATAGCTTTACCTGTTAAGGTTCCTATATTCCAAGTTGCTAACCTAAGCCTATAGTTCTGGACTAGCTTCTTTACCCGCGGTGGCCCAGATGAGCGCGGGAACCCTTGCTTATTTAACACCGCACCCGGGCGTCGATGCGGCGCCCCTTGCACATTTTTCGAAACACCCGAAGGCAGGCGCAACGCGTCGCTTAAAGGGAACGTCCTAGCATTTACACGAATTTTCATATTTGGATTCATATCATAAGGATCCGACGGTTTTTTTTTTACGTGCTGGCTGTCGAGCTACCTAACGCACTAACCCTCCTCTTTTATCCGGGCTTGGGACCGGCAGTGTTGAAACAACCCAGGCAGAGTACTAGTTAATGTAGACTTGATACAAGATCGTATCCTATTTTCCTATTTCTGGAAAACAAACTGTATCTCAAAAGTAAGATTGTCCAACCCACTCATCACACACACACACACACCAAAAATTATATATATATATATATATACATATATAAAAAGTGTGTTTAAACTCCAATACTGCACACGTACATCTAAGTTATCTAATACATATTCGATCATATTCTACAATGAAGTAATTGCACCTTAAAATCTTTCATTTTCCAACTTCACTATTGAATTCTAAAAGATTATCGGCTGGTTCTCTAATTTTTCTTCCCAAGATTATTTTTAAAACCATAACAATGTCAATCAATATGGTAAAAGATTCCTATATTGTAAAGAGAATGTGTCGGTGTCACACAGCTATTAAAGATTAAAATCCGAAAAGGACCCAAATAAGTTGATGGCCAACAGGCAACAGAGGGCCTAGACTATTTTTTTTTTTTTTTTTTTTTTTTTAAAAAAAAAAAAAAAAAAAAAAACTCACAATGGTAATCCCTGGATACTAGAAAATTTCTTACAAACCCAACCAAAATCGTTTGAATTAGCTTTAAACTAACACATCTACAGCGAAAACACACCTTTACATTCGTGTGGCCAGTGAATGATTGTAGAGGACTGTCAAGAACCCGAGATGTGCACATTGACAAATCCCAAAGCTTCACTGTGTTATCCGTTGATGCAGAAACAAGACTTGTTGAATCAACAAACTTAACATAGCTCACAGTTTTGTTGTGCCCAATCAATGTGCATAGCGGCATTTTCGAGTTACGAAGATCGTAGTAATAAATCCTATGGTCCGCCGACCCAAATGCAAGCGAACGACCAGAATCAAGAGGGAATTGAACACAGCAGACATTTGCCTTCGTTTTAATGGTACTGACACTTACTCCCTGTAGTAGCAACCCATGTAAGAAAAACAACTTATTACATCGCGATATATATCAATACAGCAACAGTAAATAGATCACTGCAGTACGTTTAGTTTCAAAGCAGAATTGCCTGATTGATATTCCAGAGCTTTACGGTTCCATCATCGCTCCCACTGGCCAACATTGTTGGATCTGCCAATGAGAAGTCAACGGACCATACTCGCCTTTCGTGCTCTCTCATTTCCATAAATACTTGACTTCTTGTAACATCCCATACCTGAACATGCTTAAAATAAACAACTGATTCCTTACTATGAAGTAAATAGAAAGCTTAAGGCTCCGTTCGGCTTCCAGATTTAGGGAAGGAAAAGGAAAAGGAAATGAAAACGATAAGGAAAATTGTTTCACTACTGTTTTTCCTTGTGTTTTCCTCCATGCTTTGATAACACTAGAAATTAAAAATATTCAAAATGCAATAGGATTCAAGAAAGGAGGAAGGGAAGTGACTCACTAAATTTAGAATTTTTAATTTATTTTTTAGTTTAGTTTCTTTTCCTTCGTAATTTTTTCACCGTTTTCCTTATTAACCCAACAAAGAAAAATGTTTTCCACTTCTTTTCTTTTCCCTCGCTAAATCCATGAACCATATAGAGCCTAAAGGTGAATGAAATCCAAGGATTAACCTACCTGCACTGCACCTTCAAAATTACTTGAAGCAATTTGGCTCTTTATATAACCATTCCAACATATACTGCTCAGCTTTGACCTACTAGCCATCTCAACTACAGGATAGTGAATATCACGATCTTCATTCAAAATCGTATTATATTCAAATACTTTGATCTTCTTATTTACACCAGCCGTTGCGAAAAATTCTCCATCGCGGTCGAAACTCAGAGAGCACACCATGTTGGAAGAATTCAAAAGATCTCCTTGCTTCAAGTCCGCCTTCACTTTTAACTTACTGAAAGACATATACTTACACAACCCCTCGAGGAATGAATTTACCCATCCACATTGTCGTCCCTCACTATACCGCCCTTTCGAAGGAAGATTATTGATGGAACTTCTTTCAGTTATGACGATAGAGCCTTTGCCATCACTACTAATTGGGGAATGTCTACACAATGATTGTCCAGTTTGTTTGATGGACCTACGTCTTGTCAAATAATAAGCTGACTCTAATTTCTTGAAGTTCTTCATCAATCGAGAGCTTTTGGAAAGGATGCTACCTTGATTTCCATCGATATGATCATCAGGTTCCTCAGGATTTTGAACAAGCCCTGGTGGTCGGAATCGCTTCCGGGACCCACAGCTACCGGAATCGTTATTGTCAACAGTATATATCGAACGGAGATCTGAACCTGGATCTTTTCCCAGCTCCGGGCACAAACCGCCTTTCTGCCTAAGAGTAGTTTGCAGCGTTGTGACTTCTTCTATATCAGAAGACACAAAGGAAATGGTATCTAGCAAGTTATCTGCAACTTCCTGTTTTCTTTGTTGCATCAGCAAAAGGAATTCCAGTAACAACTCCTGCTCTTCTATTCTCTCTCTAAGCTCTATTGCCGCTTCACGTTCTTCTAAATCATCTCTCGGTGCATTAAGAAACTCACTTTGCATTAATTCACTGTTATAGATGAGTGAGAAAGTTAAAAGCCTGAAAAAATGCTATGTGAGAAAGATGACTAGTAAAAATTGATGTTATGTAAACTCAAATTCAAATGGCAAAAAAAGCTTACATGTCATATCAAGAGTTTAAAAGCACAAACTTGATCCATATAGTTGAGAAACAAAATAGAGAGAATATTGCATACTTGTATTGATAGAATTAGAATAATGAAGGGGTTACAAAAGGGGCCTATACATAGGCAATAAAAAGAAAAGGAAAATACCAAAATATTCACTAGAGATGACATCACTAATGACCTAAGCCCTAATATACAAAATGACTAATGTATCCTCTAACATTCCCCCCCAAACTGAAGGTGGCAATGAAAAATTACCACCGAAGTTTGGAATGAAAAATTACAATCAAAACAAAACTTGCTCAAAAGATAGGAAATAAATTCTAAATAATATTAATCCTAGACAAACTCTAGCATACGCTGGAGCATACAGATGTCCAACTTGGGCGATAAATAGTAAAAGGAAGCACGAGCCAATAGCTTGAGGTGACAATCTCTCTCTTTTTGAGTAAATCTCTTTCCTCATAGGTTCACATCAACACCGAGATCTCGTAGGAGAGAACAAATCCATAACAATTTTAACCCAAACAAGGATTGTTTCAAGTGACGAAAAATATGGTGATATCAACAAATGAGATAGAAAATCTCCAAAGTGAGATATAAAAATCTCCAAGATTGGCCTTGGAGGGAACAACATCCACCATCAACAATAACGAAAAATTGTGGAATAACAATATCCACAATATTGGTCATTGAGTCAAGGTGAATAATATTCACCACTAAAAACAAGACGTGGGAACAAACCCACAATAACAAAAAAAATCACCAATTTTTCGCCCAAGAACAGTGAAACAAAGGGTTGTAATGGTCCATCCGAGACTATCGAGTTAAAATCTGACAAAACCGATCCAAACCTAAGTTGCACGAAGCGGGAGAGGGGGCGGGGGTGGGAGCGGGAGCGGGGCGAGAAAGCGCTAAACTTTACGAGGCTTCAAAGGTTACTTCTTGAGCGGGGCGGGAGCGGCGGGGTGGGAGCGGGGGCGGGGGCGGGGAGCGTGACCACTTTTAAAGATTCCTGCTTCTAAGATCCAAACAATAGCCCATATCAACCACCACCACCAAACAAGGTCTTATATCATCAAAAAGCATCAACCGAATCAAAACAAGGGCAGTCCATGGGCTGCACGAAACAAGGCCTGAAATCTTTGTATTTTCTAAAAAATTTGGGGGTGAAACTGTAAATATCAAAAGATGTGGGGGTTGATTTGTAAATATGAAAAGATTTGGGGTGTACTTGTAATTTCAGAAAATATTGGGAAATGTTATTTCAAAAAATATTGGGGCTAAACTTTAAATTCAAAAAAATTGGGGGCTGAAATGCAATTTTATAAAAAAAAAATTTGCAAATAGTAAAAACCTTGACATATTTTGGAGATCTGAAGCAAAGTCGTCTTCTAATGATAATGACATGTCTTCAACCACTTATGCCACAAAAGACACTACACTTATGCCATGAGTCACAAGACACATCTACAACTATGTATCACCAAACAAGTCCACAGGTACAAGAGAATCTTAAAATTTGGACACCCAAACAGTCCCTTAGGGCTTCGCTGATGTTTGGAATATATTAGTACCAGGACGCGAAGGCCATTACGTGGTTTGAAGTGGTATGCAAGCAGATCGAGGCAACTTCAGTGTCACGATCGAAAAATAGCCTCCAAACGACACGAGATCTGAGTCGGCGTACAGTCGCGATGCTCAGGCGAGGGTCTCCGGTGGCTTCTGGTGGTTGCTGGAGTGCTGGAGATCACGGATAGCCTTGCCAGACTGGATCTGACCAAAACAAGGTCGGAGGGACTAGATCGAACCAAAACAAGGAACTGTGGCCTGTGGCTGAGAGGACAAAGGCTCGTGAGGGTGTCGACGACTTTCTTTGTGTGTGCGACAAGGGTTTCAGCAGACACTTCTCAGCCTTTTTCTCGTTGCTGGGGTCCGGCGGGCAGCGAGCCGCCACCCGCCGATGAAGCGGAAGACTAGAGAGAGGAGTTACCAGGAACTCACTGCTCTGATACCAAGTTGTGAAACAAAATAGAGAGAATATGGTATTGATAGAATTAGAATAATGAAAGGGTTACAAAAGGGGCCTATATGTAGGCAATAACAAGAAAAGGAAAATACCAAAATATCCACTAGAGATGACATCACTCATGACCTAAGCCCTAATATACAAAATGACTAATTTATCCCCTAACACATATCTAACAGATGGCAACCCTGTGGTACTTTTTATACAATAATCTACAGCTAGAGAAAAGTAGAACTGGGGAAGGAGCTATCATTATGGGCGCTAAAGCACAAATAATAATGAAGGGGAAAATGGGAAAAGCATATATGATTTACGCCCATTTGGCATTTCTGTTTTTCTTTTCAATAATCTTCCTAATTAACAAAGGAAGGAGGGGACAGCACGGGAAAGAAGTTGGGAAGAGGGCAGTGAGGAAAAGATATCACGCAACAGCAGACTTATCCCCACCTGATGAAACATTCCCTTCATGTATCATTTTAATTTACTTCTCATGTCTACGGAGAGTTGTGGTGACATTTAATTCAACAGAAGACGTAGAGAGATGGAGAATACTAAAACAAAAGAAAACACCATAAAAATACTTTATTGGAGATACACATAGAGGTAAGTAAGTATTAAAACAAACTTAGAAAGAAATAGCATTCTTATTTAGAGAAAAATGTTTCACAAGCTTTATAGTGTTATATTATCCATCAGAACATGCTGTATGTAATATCTGCCTGCTCCGTGGTATACCATAACTAATAGTAGCGGCCAGATAACAAAACATAAGTTTGACAATGATAGGGTGAGAGTTAACAAAACAGCTACTTTCAGTCATTTGGAATGTAGTGGCAAATGAACACGTAAGAAGAAAGAAGAGATTAAAGAGCAAGCTGTAAGATTGTTTTGCTTCCAAGTGAAAACATATTCAGATCACCTCCTCATATGCAGTAAAAGAGCATATGAATATCCCCAGAAGATAACAATGACGATAACTTTACGTCTCTGTTGCGGAATAAATCAATATAAAGAGCTCAGTATAACTCAAACAATCCCTCCATTGATTTGAAGAATTAGAGACATTAACGCCAATACTAGAAATAATTTATTCATGTTCTACATTCTATAGCCCCAAAGGTAGAACATCTTGTACCATAAACTCAATTATAATGCTAAGCGAAAAAAGTATAAATGCTAAGAAACAGAACAGGAAAAGTAATATTGTGCCATGTAAGATTTATCTAGCATCTACCATAAAGTAATTTAAATGCTAAGAGAGAGTATAAGAAAATAAAGTAATGTTGGGCACGTGGCCAAAGAAAGATGAGACTAGATACTTAAAAGGGCACAATGAATCAAAAAATTACCCCATCTTTGGCCGCCTACTTGGTTCGGGGTGCAATAACCAAAGGCAAAATGAAGCTTCTTTAGGCCATTTTAGTAGTAACTGAGGAGGAAGAACACGGTGTCTCAGGCTAGACATAGTTGAGCTTTTCTCTTCTGCCGAGCTAAATGTACAGAACAACTGTTAATAAATATAACATATGCATTAGTTACGATTATGAGCTTGAGAAATATCAAAATTACAAAGATCCAACATACTTCTAGGTTTGTAAAATATTGGAAAACGAAAAAATAAATAAATAAACAGCAAAATTAAAAAATCAAGCTGTATCTAGACTCACGAACCTCAAAAAGAAGAACCCCTAACCGATAGATATCAGAAGAACAAGAACTTGGAGCACCAGCAACCTCTTCTGGACTACCGTACCAACTCATTTCCATAAGCAATATCCGTTTCATTGGAAAGGAGTGCTTCTTTTCTTCTGCTTGTTCAACATTACTACCTTCTTCCACTGATACTTGAGTCGCATAGACTGAACTTAGCTGCAAATAACTGGTGTCTGAAACTGTCTGTGCACCATTTTCTGGATCAATCGCAGGTATTTGAGTTTTCTGTTGATGAAAATCATGGGGCAAAGCTGGAGATGAACCCTTACACTCTTCCGTTTGGCTGTTTGATACATCGTCGGAGGAATTGGAACCCGAATCCGAACAAGATGCAGACTCTATAAACGAGACACGGTTGAATGAGGACATGACGAAGCAGGAAGGCCGCACATTATAAACAACAACACCTTGTGAATGTGCTAAATTAACAATCTCCACTATCTGCATAAATATGTGTAAGCATTCAAGAACATCGACTGATCGTTCTGGATTGTCCAACCACTGTCTCAAGCTAACATCACGCCGCTCCACTGAATGAACAAGTGGGTCCAATGCTACCTCATTGTCACAAACCCCAGAGGATCCACCAGTCTGGGCTTTAATGTAATCTGCAAGAGGGAACACAACTCTATCTCTCCCCTTTCTCTCAGATATAAACCCAGAATCATGCGATGCGTCTTCCAAGAATCTGCTTCTGCTGGCACGAAGCACTCTTGGGTTCCTATCTGAGACCGCCGAAGAATTCAATCCCCTAGAACTATCAGCGTTCCTCCAACCAGACTCAGATGAGCCCTCCATACTCAACCACTTATATTATAAATACAACAAATAAATGGAGTAACTCTCCAACTTCTACCATACTCCCTCCCTATAAACACCACCATTTTAATCAGATATGCATCTTATTGATACAAAGACCTGAAACCAACAACTTCAAAAGCCCATGACCTCAGATCACCATATGAACACAATTTGTTTGCTGGCATAAAACAACATACATGAGCGTTGTGCAAGCAATATATATATATATAGAGAGAGAGAGAGAGAGTGAAATATTAACCAACACGCCATGAAAATCCAGTAAAACGTCGAATGAAAAAATTCGAATTATCCAGGCGGAGCAAATTATGCATATAAAGAAAAAGAGACATAAACTCATATGTGAAACTTCCATTAACAAATAGATATATATACACACACAAGAGAGAGGGATTTTGGTACTACCAGGAGAGAAGCTTGGATTTTGGTACTACTAACAGAACTTAACAAAAACAAGAAAAAAGAGACATAAATCAATAAACATAACCCATGTGTGAAATACCCACTAACATATATAAACTATAAACACATATTTACAAAACTAGAGAGAGAGAGAGAGAGAGAGAGAGAGGTAATACCATGAGAGGAGCTTCTGCTTTGCTGCACCACTCATTAGACAACCAGACATCAAAACTCTACTTTCATTCACTTCTAGCAGCAACAAAATAGGATTTCCCAAAGGAAGCACCTCAGCCTCACAAATTCTCAGAAATTTTCTTCTCCAAAAACAATGAGAGAAAAAAAAACACTAAAAAACAAAAATCTCAACACAAAAAAACCCAGACCGTTTATTTTAATATCCCTATGATCATACTTTAATGTTTCTTTTTGAAACCCTAGGCCCCTCGTTATATATTACCCACTCATTCCCGCTTTTATTTAAGGTGATGTACGTGGCACAACCATGTCCTCCGAAACTCCCTCTTAAAGGCATGGGCACAATGGTAAATTCAACCAAAGCTGTTCAAATTAAAAAATGAAAAAGAAATATTTATATATATATAACCAAAAAATGTGACAAAACAGTATCTACAAGTTCCAATGAATGAGTCATTGAGTCCCCCAAACCCAAATGGGTCAAATTTATAAAAAAAAAAACTGATTAATTAACTAATGGGTAATACTTGGGGCACAACCTTCATACAACTTTCATACAACCTCCCCAAAAGATGTGTCTATCTCTTTCCTGTGTCACTGTGGGGTCCAGTGACATCACAGGAGAGAGATAGACACATCTTTTGGAGAGGTTGTATGAAAGTTGTATGAAGGTTGTGTCCCAAATATTACTCTTAACTAATTACTTGTAATTTAATAACAAAAAACAAGGAAAACGACCGTGTTAAACAATGATTAAGACATTGACATTCGATTGGTTAATATATAAAAGTGAGGATTTATTGACTAACCTTTTGTATCTTTCGCTTAAAGGTTCATTGGAAGAAGTAGAAGTAGAAGAAGAAGAAGCCTGAAATTGTGGCTTCCAATCAACCCAACGATGTATTTAAAAAAAAAAAAAAAAAAACTGAGATCGAGATACTGAAATTGGAGCTATTGATGTACTACCATATGAGTAGTAAAAGTTGAGAGTCCGATGGCGATCAAAGCCAGCTACTAACCTCTGTTCAGCTCACTGACAGAAGCATAGACGAGTTAATTTTGAGATTGTAATTAACTTGAAAAAACCCTAAAATTCACGAACCTAAAAAAGTAGAAAGTGTTTGGGTAGAGAGAGAGAGAGAGAGAGAGATAGCACTTTAGACTGTGTATTCAAATTCAAAGTTCAAACAAACATAGAGTTGTATTGTATACATATATAGAGTTTAGTGGCCTTATATAAACCCTTAATAAATTTGCTGGTGAGAGTGACTGAGAGAGAGAGAGAGAGAGAGAAAGCGATTGGTGATCAACAGGTAACCAATTACAATTATACTACTGAAGTGTTAGGACAAAGCCTACAAGGCGTGAGATAGAGAGAGAATTAGATAAGGATCATTTATGGAGTAATGTTTGGGACGTATAAAACATTTACAAGAATTTAGGGTGATGATATTGTTACTTTATTATTGAATCAAGACACTTTATAGTACTACTCTTAAAGTATATGTTATTGTGCATATCATACAATGCATACATGGTACCACATGCTCTGAGAATGGTATCATATATTGCCTTAGTTCAATGATAGAGTGATAATAACAATTTTCAAAATTTATTGTATTTATCTCTTTTTTGGTAGGGTCTACTGAAGAAAGAGATAGACACAATAAGGTTTTTTTGAGCAACTTTATGTGAGTATTTTTTTGTGTCACTAGTAGGGGTGTGCATCGGTCGGCTCGATTAGTCTTTTGCCACTTTCGGTCGATCGGTTCGATTTCCTTCGTGAATATATTTTTGAAAACCAACCGATAAGCTCGGTTCCTTCGGTTCAATCGGTCGATTTTTCCATTTTTTTAACAGCCCTAACCCCAAGCATTAGTCTCATTATGTGTTCCCTAGCAAGTGATTTGAGAGTGATTTTCACTAATTTTCTCAAATAAAAAAAAAAAACATGTGTTTGAAATGATTAAACTTATGTCCAAAAAATATTATATATATATATATATATATACATACACGTCACGGAGACGATCAAATGTGGACTTCAAAAAACAGGTTTGGAATGGACTTGTTTTTAGAGACAAAAAAAAAACACTTAGCGACGAAAAATGTTATTGCTAAAAATAGCACCTTTAGCGATGATTTTTTTTGTCACTAAATTTATTTGTTTTTATCGCTAAAAGCAAGTCCGTCCCAAACCCGTACAGAAAATCTGTTTCACCAAGAAACTTATCACACCAATAATCTCATATAATTAGGAGACTAATCATTTTGAAAACTTACCCAAAAGTGATCTCCTACTCCATTTGGGAAAGCTGCTCCCGCACAGATTTCTTGCCCACACGGTTCACTGTTGGCGATTTACAAAAGGATGCTTCATGAATGGGTGCATATACATAACCATATATGTATATAGTGTACTTCATTAAATGGGTCATTAAAAATATAAGAGAAATTATATGGTACATCTCCCATGCAATAAATAAATAATTCATCCCTTACGATCTTGATCGTACAGTTACAAAATTAGTTTCCAATCTCATTTCTTCTTTTTCCCTTTATTTTAAAAATTCTCAAACAATCCCCTACCATTTTTAAAATATTTTTTTAAAATACGGTAGTGAGATTTATGTATGAATAAAGGTGTCTTACGATTTGAACTCTTTATCTTGTGAAGACTCATCAAAATTAATCAGGAAAGCTTGGACTAGTAATCCATATTGACCCGCTGGACTTATCTCCACACACAAATCATTATATCAGTCAAGTCTTGGATGCATAGGAAACAACACCACTTCCATACTCGTTCGTATAGGTAGACCTATCAAAAGTGTCCCGTATATAAAACACTTCAACACGGTTGTTATAAGTCTATTAAGAGCTTAGTAGCTCACCCGTCTCCTTATTAGATTACAGGCACCAAGCACTTATCCTTAGGATGACTTTATATTAAAGTGTTTGCAAACATGACATATGATGTACTTTACTCGTTGAACTTGAGGACTTGAAAATTCAAGTGTCAAGTTGAGTTTCCATCAAGAGTGACCATGTTAGTTGAGCTTTGGTCTCATCCCTACCGATGTCTTAGACACCAAATACCTTGCAAGTCCTTTTGTGAACGGATTTACCAAATTTCGGTAGGACCTCACATAATCCACAGTTATTATACCATTTGTGAGTGATTGTCTCACATAACTGTGCCAAAGTCTAATGTGTCTGGACTTACTGATTAGACATAGAAAGTGCATATTCATAACATGTTATATGGTCTTTTATGCATACTTTTATCCCCAAGTCCCTAGAGTTACATGCATTTCAATAACATAGCGCTTTCGTGGTGATTAATGTTAAAACATGTGTATTTGCATTGCTTTATAAGCTATTGGGTGCGTTTAGATCAAGTGAATCTTGAAGCTTGGCAATGACTGCCTCACTTTTGTCACACAACCCTTATATATTTCATTTACATCATTTACTCGAGGTTTGTGAGTGTTTTGTAGGTCAAAGAAAGCATTCGTTGCCTAAAAGGTGATTCTGGTGGAAGAGAATGGCAGTAGCAGCTGAGAAAAGGGCATTTTTTACATTGAAGACTTTGAAATTGTGAATTTTCTCCAGAGATAAAAGTTGTAGTTCGTCGAGTTACGGTTGCGTGGCCATAAACCGTGTGTCAATCCGAGGTCCGACCAAAGAGATATTACAATTCTCCCATCGGTGTGCAGAGTTGTCAACTGTAGAAAAGCAAGACCGATCCTGAAACAATTGCGGGACCGGTCCTGGTAGTGTAGTGACACCGGTCCCACTCAACAGATTCGCCCCAGCAGCTTCTTTTTAGGTCTAGGACTCCCATATTGATATATATATATATATGACTAGTAAACGTATTATACTCAACCTTTATCATATTTTACATATAATAGGTGTTAGAGAGGCTAGTAGTGTAATACCCTGTATTTTCAATAATTATTTCTTCAGAGAGATTTTATATACTTCCCTTGTTCATACTTGAAATCCAACCTTCGATCGATTGAACTACTGTAGAGCGATCGAGCATTCTCAGAGTTCAAGCGATCGAAAAGGGTTTGATCGATCGAAACCCTACCGACCTGAATTTAATACGTGGCCCCCACAATCGATCAAACTATTTTCAATCGATCTAACCTGACCAATCTGATCTCGAGCGATGAACTACCTTCGATCGAACGAACTTGTAATCATTTGAACTCCAAGTTTCACGCAGATACAGCCACCTGCACCCCTATCCTTGCTATATAAACCTTGTGCTCGTGTGTGTGTGAGGTTTGCTGAACCCTTGAGAGGTTAGAGCAAGTTGTGAGTTTGTGTGTTCATATATATACACACACACCTATATTATACGCACACCCATATATTCTGTGTGTATGTGTGTGTGTGTGTGTGTGTGAGAGAGAGAGAGAGAGAGAGAGAGAGAGAGAGAGTAACAGGAAGAAGAATCAGAAGAAGAAGAAGAAGAAGAAGAAGAAGAAGAGAAAGAGAAGGAAAGACAGAGACGAAGAGAGGAACAGAGAGATGAAGGAGAAGCCATTGGTGGCCACTGAAGCTTTTAAGCTCAAAGCTTTGCCAAACGCCCCCTAAGTGAGTCTTTACTCACTTGGTCTCGTTATTATAATGTTTTTACAAGTTTTTGGTGTGATTAGATGTAGTTAACGCGTCCCTAAGATGTTTATTTATATGTTGTTCAAAATCTGTTGGAGAAGACGACTCTCGAGCGATTGAACAGAGTTCAATCGATCGAAGAGACTTCGATCGCTCGAACATTGTTTTTCCTCAATCGATCGAAACGACTTCAATCGATCGAGATATGCAGAACATGGTTTAGTTCTTTAGTTTATTTTATATGAGATTCGAATATTCGACTCACGATTCGGACTTCTATTATGCGATTTTTGGGCTAGTCAGGGAGAATGTGACAACACAGATAAGTATGATTAAGACTAATGAATTACCATAATGACGTTAGATGATTTTGGTTCATGTATAAGTTTGATATCCGTTCATTTCAATCCGAGTAATCAGGCCACATGGGAATTGTCATGTATCGATAGTAGTACTAAGTTTAAGTAGGTTTGATAAGTTCAGGGAATGGTACGTGGGAAGACGCCTGGTCATGATATGCTTTCATATGCGGTGGATGGTTCATATCCTTAACGAGCAGTGGGCAAGACCATGTAGTCCTAAAGTAACCAGATGATCCATGTTATATCCTTAACGAGCAGTGGATAGTTTATATCCTTGACGAGTGGTAGATGGAGGATCACTGGTATTTAGTGATAAGTCGTGGCAATAGATTTGATGTGCTGTTATTCAAAGCGTTGTATCCCTGACATGCGGTGGATGGTTTATATCCTTAATGAGCAGGGAATGGACTGATGTGGTGTCCATGAATGCGGTGGATAGTTTATATCCTTAACGAGCAATGGACAGAATGATGTTATGTCTACATATGTGAAATGATTGAGTCTGTTCTTTCTAGACAAAGTATGTGGATTTTTGGTCTCAGGATAACAAGACGATAAGGGTGGAGTGACGACGATGGAATATAGAGAATATATTATTTAGTAGAACTATATCTTAGACGCTTCAATAACTTGTTAAACGTTATAGCATTGATACCCTACGAGTTTCAATTCACTCTGCTCTCAGTAAGCTGACGGCCGATATTGCCTGGACATTCCCCATCCAGATTACCATGTCCCTTTTAATGCAGATAATGGAGCTTATGACGATAGCTACTATCCTGAAGGGAATTATGCAGAGGGTGGCCCCACTGATGCCGGTCATGCAGGAGAAGGCTATTACACTGATGACTACCCTTACGCCAGTTGAAGATTTGAAGATAGTTTATCTAGTTTATGTTTAAGCTTTATATTACTGTTGAACTTTGTTAGTTAATGGGTAGTTGGGCATATGTTGTCTCTAGACCTGTTGTGATCCTGTAGACCACACTCTGATGATTTGTAATAGTTAGAATTGTCTTATATTTTAGTTGGTATTATTACTATTTCTGTTGTTTTAGTTGGACTAGTACTGCGTGGTGTGGATAATTAGTGACTTTCACTTGTCATTCCTTATGGACCCAAAAATGAAATTTATTTTTCTCTATTTTTGCTGCTCCGGGGCGTGACAATTAGAGCTCTCCTAAACCCTACTTTAGGATCTCTAAGGCCATGTTTGGATGCTATTTCAAGATTTCAAGTCAATAAAGTAGTTTTTCTTCGTTCTAGGTTATTTTGCTCTCTATTATTTATATTTTCAGTCCATTAATCACTGTTTCATCATGATTTTCATTATATTTATGTTATTTATGATTATTATATTTAATTTTCTAATGGTAGGCTAAACCTAGTGTTAGGTTTACGCGATGAAGCACTAGAAAAGTCGATTTTCATGCATGTTCTCAAAGGGAAACCTTCATAATTCAACTTTTCCATGGAATATAGTTTAGAATTGTTGTCGGAATGTTTTCTAACTATATTAAACATTGCTTTTACATTCTAATCTAATTTTTGATTCATTTCATGAACTTAGACACTCAAATCAATTTCTCACTTCAAATAATTAGTATTTGGACTTGTTAAAGTGTTTTTAATGGAAAGGGGGATTGTTTCAAATCTGCCCGTAATTAATTCATAGGATTGTTTGACATTGTTTCATGTCAACTAACAAATATTTGGTATCGATTTGACTCAAGCAAGACACAAATATCAAGAGGTAACCGTTGAATTATAGTAGGTGACCATATCCTTCCTTAGGCATGATAATTGGTGAATCTAGTGTGAATTCGTGTAATCCTAACCCGTTAATTCATATTTTACTTAGTTCAAGCTAATTTGCAGTTTTAATTATTCTCATTCAATTCATTAGTCTAGTTACTTTAGTTTTTTTCAATATTATAATTAGTCTATTAATCCTCCAAAATCAATCATCTTTTCTTTTCTTTAAGAAGTTATTTAGATAAAAATATCTTAATAATTTATTCCTTCCTCGTGGGATCGATCTGGACTTCCAGTACTATATTACTTTCATGATCACTTACACTTGGGTGTTGCACACAAGAGCGCACAATACTTTATTCGTGTCAAGTTTTTGTCGCCGTTGCCGGGGAAGGCACTTAGTTTAGTTTGTTTTATCTAGTTTATTTCTTTTTTTATTTATATTACTGAACTTTTTAATTTTTTTTGCTTCGCATACCACCACACATAAGTTCTATACCATTTCAAGTCAAATAATTCAATCGAATCTATAATTCAAGAACTACAAATCTCGAATAATTCTTCCAATAACTCTATTAATCCAATAGCTAAACCTTTACATTCCGATATTATGGATGGACTTTTACCACCCAATAATTTTAATAATGGAATTCATAATGAAAATAACGGGGAAGATAACCTAGGCTTAAATGATGATGTTGAAAGTCAACATAATTTCAACCCTAGAGAGAGGATAGATGATAACTCATGCCCCTTGCGAGAGTTGTTAGCTCCCAATAGGAACACAATTCCGTCTTGCATAGCTATTCCACAACATCATGGTGCTTTTCACTTTAAGAATGGCATGTTACAACTCCTACCCACCTTTCATGGGATGGAGACTGAACGTGCCTACGTACATTTAAAAGATTTTGAATCGGTATGTGAGAAGTTTGCTTATCAAACATGCCCACAAGAAATTATTCGATTAAAGTTGTTTCCTTTATCATTAATTGATAAAAGAAAAAATTTGGCTTTTAACTCTTATACCTTGCTCAATTATCACATGGTCCGCCATGCATGAGGAATTTTTGAAAAAATTCTTTCCAAAATATTAAACAGATGACCTTATGTGGCAAATCAAGCTTTTTACCCAAAATGACAATGAAACTTTTGCTAAAGTATGGGAACGTTTCAAAGATCTACTTTTATGTTGCCCACACTATGGTTTCAAAAAATGGTGTCTCGTGAGTTTCTTTTTCGAAGGATTAACCCCAAAGTCTAAAAAGTTGGTACAAACAATGTGTCAAGGATCATTCATGCATAAAAGCGCGAATGAAGCCGAAACATATCTTGGTTGGTGTAGACACCCCATTTTGTCGGCTATAAGATTTAGGAGACCCATAGCTTGATGATTCATGATGATAAAAAAAAGACTCAAAAAGGATCTCTAGAAATTAATTCTATCTCTCAAAATGCTCAGAAAGTGGTGAAAATGACCAAAATGCCCCTTAAAGCCCAAACACTCCCAGATTTGGACCCAAATTTTTCGAAACAAGCTACGTCGTAAGAAAAGTAATAAGATGAGTTTTGAAATAAAATCGAATAAAATCATCAGCCCCCAGAAACCCCAGGAAGTTCCCGGAAAGTCCCAGTTGACCGGTTTGACCGAAATCATCCGAATTCTCCAAAAATTTCCGAGATCATTTTAGATCATGTGAAAAGTACTTAAATGAGTTTTAAAAGAAAATCGGACAAAAATGTCAGCTCCTGGGAGCTCCCAGAGGTTCCCAAAACTTTATAGGGATCCTAGGTTTGAACGATTTGCCCTAAAAATTGACTTTGAAATCAGAGTGCCTTAACATTTTTTAAATATTTTTCATGGATACTAGAGTTCAATAGCTTTCCAACAATATATCACATATAATTTTTGGATTTAAAACGAATTTATTATGAATTTCTAAACGTGAAAAAGACGATTAAATCAGTTTTTATCGCGAATACCGCAAAACTTTTCAAAGTGACCTATCTCCGAACTATTTTTTTATGAAAAGTAGACTCCATTACCTTTCCAATGGTATATCAAAACCTCAGTTTGGAGTTTGTATGCATTTTTTGTGAATTTCGGACGAAATAGGGCCTTTTCGCGAATACCGGAACCTCTAGGGGCCTAAACAGCATTATCTGGACGTCGGAGGAGCAATGCTGCGGTGGCATTGAGCCACTACCGTGGCGGCACATGGCCAGTGCTACGACGACATTCAACCCCAGAACAGTCCATTTTTGTAATTTTATTTGGGGGTCCAAATTGATTAATTGGAAGACAAAACGACGTAGTTTCTTGTTCATAGATGTTTGGGACCAATGGGAGCACTTTTTAAATCCGAAAATCACCCTCAAATTGGCCTATATAAACCCCCCTTTGCTCTTTATTTTAGGGGGGCCAAGTGCAAAGTTTGATAAAGTTGTAGAGAGAAAGAGAGATAGAGATAGGTTTAGAAGAGGGAAAGGGAGCTTCTCGTACTGATTTTTCTATAAGAAAGTGAGTTTTAATCTTATTTTCTTTTATTACCTCTCTTATACTTCACATTTAAATCCTCCCCAACCACCATTCTTGAGCATTCATGAGATAGGAAGCTACTTCCATGTCCAAATATTCATATATGAGTGAAACACCAAACAACAAGTCCAATATATCATTGAATATCATCTATTGATTGCTTATTTGCTTGTTTATATACAATGTTCATCTCTTCTTACCTCATTTCTTTTTTATTTCTTATCGCTTTACTTACTAGTCCATCATCATCTAAGTGATGACATGGTGTTTGAGGTGAGTGAATCCTCATGGATAGTAGCTCTTGACGTCAAAAACATGTTTGATAGATGATGATTCTAACTTCAATACTTCCAAAGTATTCTTGAAGTTATGCTCAAATGAAAACAAATCTCTCCAACAATATAGGAAGTTCTTGACTTGAGTTTGATATTGATATTCTAAGAGGTTGTAATCTCCATTTGATGTTGAAAATATGCTTTCAAAACCCCT
This sequence comes from Hydrangea macrophylla, assembly GCA_033977485.1. Lineage (NCBI taxonomy): Eukaryota > Viridiplantae > Streptophyta > Magnoliopsida > Cornales > Hydrangeaceae > Hydrangea > Hydrangea macrophylla. The sequence goes on from CM066990.1 coordinate 43,134,713, forward strand.
ATTTCAAAACCCCTCTAAAACCCACAATATTTGGATTCCAATAAATAAACCTTGTTTTTTCTCAAAAATCTTCAAAACAGTGAGTTATTCAACCTCAAAATAATATTTTGAGTTCAATACTCAAAGGGTGACTACAAGACAACTTTAAAAGGCTTCCTAACTCATTATAGAACACCCATGATTTTTGGTTTGATCTAAAAACACTTGGAAGGGTTCAATTTTGGTCCAAACATTCCTTCCAGACATTCTATTTTTACTGTCACACAACTTATTTTTCAGAAAACTTTTCCAAAAGGAGTGATCCCAACTCATTTTCCCCTTAAACTTCAGTGTCTTAGGGAACTTTTTGTATAATATGGGCCTCTAGATGTTTTGTTTTCATTTTTTAAGATTTTTCAACATTTCAGTCAATAGTAAGGATTCTGTTTCTGAACAACCTCTATTTTTCATATGATTTCTCTCAATCGGTTACTTCAAAAGTGATTTGGATTTTTGATATGTGTTCTAGACAGAATAAGGAAGATCTCCACAAAAAATCATGAACTAAAAATACTTCTATCCTCACTTTTCCATTTTTACAAAATCAACTCACTATTCTGTCCACTATTCACAGCAAGTATGTTTTGAGTTCTTTTCTTTGATTTGATGAATACATACAATCCAAATTAGCTCATGTCTTGGGAAGTAGTTCATACTACATTTTTACACATCCTATAATAACATTCTCCATGCATTCATGCATATTTTAGACTTTCAAGTCACTTTAGAAAGTCCATGTACACAAACACACTACAACATTTGCACATTCTAGGATCATACATTGCATCCATGCAAGATTTGGGGTTTTGTGACTCCTTATCGAAGAAGATTATAAGGAATGAACTTGATCACACGTTCATGCTTACCATTGATTAATTCTTCCTTTCTCATCCGTCCAGGGGATTGAGAAATCTTCTTTTCTCAAAGGTTAACATGCATCATACTAGCTTGCTAAACATATTTTTTATTTCCTTTGATTATTTGTTCCAAGAACAATTCATGTCCCCCCTTCTAGACTAGGAAAACTTGATTACTTGATATATGATTATATGATTTTTCCTAGGTTTGTTTGTGTGATCTTTCACCTTTTGCATTGTGTGATATTTGGCTTAGATTTTATGAATGATATCTTATCTTTTGATCTTTCATTTCAAGATTCTTATGCAATGTAATATACCTATCATAAGTATTAATTCTCGAACTAAACATAGTATAAGATGATTATTTGGATGCTAATTGAGGTCGTCGAGAGACGGGACGAGTTGAGGGTGTTTTAGTCGTGGCAAAGGCTCCTTCCTCTCTCGTACCAAAACCCCAAACCAAGTTCTTTGGTTATGAAGGGTTGGTGCCCTTTATCCATTTGGGTGAGTCGAAATTAGGTTTCTTGATTCCTTAAGGACCAAGTGGCGACTCTGTATCTGTTTTCAACAAACCTTTCATTTCATTTTTTCAAATCAATTTCAAAACAAAAAGGCAAATTCCGCGTATCCACAATCTGGCAACTCTGCTGGGGATTTTTTTATTTTCAAAACAAAATAATACAAAGGTTTGACTCATAAGAAGCATTATTAAAATCATCTTTTTACTGTATCTGGTTTACCGCATTGCACTTCTACATTTCCCCCTCCGACTGTGTCTGAAACGCGGCACTGACATTGTTCAGGTCTTGTTGTGCCAGGGCACAAGTCACTATTGATACTGTACCTTCCGAGGTATATCAAAAAGTGTAAAAACTTCCGTACTGTCTCTCTAACGGTATATTGGGACTCTTGTCAACGGACCCTCTTTGACTAAACCTAGTCTTTGCATATAGATTCCTATAGAACCTTTCACAGGACTGTTCATTTATCTTTTCAGATAGGACAATGTGATATAACTGCTGTATGCCCTGACGGGATTACCTGTGTAGTGTAGACGCTTATATGGCATGAGGCAGAACCTCTTTCCTATGATTCCCAAGGCAATTACTCACATATGATTACATTGAGTTGACCTACTTAAGCACTATGATAAGGATGTCTGCTCCATCTTCACAAAGATATACACCGCAAACCTTGTTTGTTTGTCCTAAGACATAGGAGTATGAAAACTTGGTAGACAGTATGATTACCGTCATCACTCGCTCCTGTCAAATATATCTGTTTTCTCAGAAGCTCTGTCCAAATCTCCCAGATTTCCCAAATATACCAGTTTCTCCCAGAAACTCTGTCCAAATCTCCCAGATTTCCCAGATATATCAGTTTCTCCCAGAAGCTCCGCTATACTTGTTTCTCCCAGAAACTCTATCTGAGTTACACAAATATACTTGTTTTTCCAGAAACTCTATCCAAATCTCCCAGATTTCCCAAAAATCCCAGCAACTCCATCCAAAATTCCTAGAAATGCCTAGATGTACCAATTTTTCCCAGAAATTCTGATTTCCCAGTTTCTCCCAAAAGCTCTATCCAATCCGCCTAGATTACCCAGAAATCCCTGTTTATCCCAGAAACCTTGGAATCCCTGCTTTTCCCAGAAACCTATCCCAATTTACCTTGTTTCTCACAGAAACTCTAATTTCTCTAAAACTCTGTCCAACTTACTCGGAAATACCTGTTTCTCCTGGAAACTCTGGATTTCCCAAGAATCCTTGTGTCTCCCATAAACTCCTTCTGAATCTCCCGAATATCCCAGGAATTCCATTTTTCTTCCAAAAAATTCTAATTCTCTCCTATTGGTGATCATACTAGAAAGAAAGGTTAGCACACTCTGTATGACTAGGACCTTACTTGCTTAACTGCTATATGTTAGAAGTAGGGGCATCATATAGATTAAGGGCTTACATCCACATGCTTGTCTCACGTACATACACAATTCATGTCAGTTCGCATGCACGCACATCTCGTCAATCTCATATGTGTCAGTCTCTACACATCAAATGCATATATATCATCATCCTTACCCATCTCAATCACTATATAGAAGTCGTTTACATACTGCAATCGTCATCGGTTCACATCGATGATTCTTCAAAATCATGATCATCTCTCCCTACTAGGAGTCTATAACAAGTATTTCGAGCCTCTGCTAATTTGGGCTTTTATTTCTATTTGCAGAAAGAAAAAAAATCCTAGCCCCGGGTAAGGACACTTCTATGCCTCCTCGAATTCACTATCTTAATCACAGGCTAGACCATCATCAATCCACCAATGGCCTACAAAGCTTTGGAAGAGAATGTGAACCAGCTACAAACCACTGTTGAGCAGCAGAATTTAAGGGTGAATCGATTTGAGAAGGTGGCACAAAGCATTGGTAAAGAGCTATTTGAAATAGGAACCAGAATAGAGGACGCCATCAGAGAAGAAAAGTTCAAGAATGATGAACCCCAACACCAGTCCAAGAGGCCTAAATACTCCCGAAACTCCCCGGATGTCAATGTCTTGTGCAGCCAACCCATGGCATACCCTTCTCGGCCATACCAATCCTCCAACCAAACCACTAGTTGCCCTTACCAGAAAAAGCAACTCTGTACCTTTGCGAAGCTAGAAATCTCCCTCTCCTCAGCCTTGGAGTGCCTGCTCAAGAAAGGCCATCTCCAACTACTCCAACCTTCAGATGCCCCACCACCGTCGAACTGTGATATGTCTAAGCATTGTGCCTACCGCCAAACCTATGGCCACAACACCAATGATTGCATGAACCTCCGCCACAATATCTAGGACCTCATCGATCAAAACATCATTGAGCCACCACCCATCCAATCCCATATCACCCAAAACGTCAGCTTCATCGAACCTAAAGCCCCCAGCTCTGTTCAAATGTTCCCCTTCGCTGAAGCCCACGAATGTTGAACATGTGCATGTGAAGTGATGGTGCTTGAGACTTTTGCGAAAAAAAATGTAAAAATAAGGAGGCTCTTCAAAAAAGAAAAAAAAGAAGAATAAGCGAGTCACCGTGACACTCCATTCGAGACCAGGTCTAGTTAAGTTGAGTATGTTCTTGTTTCAAGTCTATTTCAAGTTTAGTCTTGTTGTTAAGTCTATCTGTCAGCTAGTGGTATGAGTCTGTGTCGAGTAATGTAATCCCTCTCTTACTAATGGAATGAAATTTCGTTTTGCTTAATCTGATGTGTATAGTCAAAAGTGCATGAATCGCTGAACTGAAAATGTCACTTTTCAAATTACCATGGATATTACTCTGCTAATAAATTTTTGCATCAAACATAAAAAAAAGAATCCCAAAAAGGCCAAAGTCGATTTTGCGCTAACACCAAAGAAGAGCCAAGAATTGAATAGTCTTACTTTAAGAATTTAAGAGATGCTCTTGACTCAACTGCAAAAAGACATACTTGGAACTGACTTGGGGGCATGCCCAACACCATTTCTCCACCATTTTAAAGCCTTGTGCCCAATCCAATTGAAAGCCATGCGAATCTGTACAAACTTGGTCCTTGATGGTAGCCAAATAATTCAATGAGTTTCTTCTCCGCTTCATAAAAAATAAAAATAAATAAATAAATAAAGAAAAGAAAAGAAAAAGCTCGCTAGGTTGAAAACCCAAAAGGGCACCTAGGTAAAAGTTAGAGCTGAAAAGGTATTGATTTCCAAGATCTGACCTTAGCTAGTCAAAATGATGGAGAAAATGAAAGAAAGAAAATTTTGGTGATACAAAGAATTGTACACTTCAAGGTACATCATGAGAATGTGTCCAGATCATATTTTAAAAAGCTCCGAACGACCACAAACAAAATTTGAGAGCTGGCATGCACATCATGTAATTTCGAGATTGCGATCGAAAGATCTCACATGAATCAACTACATGAAAAACAAAATTGACTGGCTAGGCAAAAGTGAAAAGGATCAATCCTCAAAATAAAAAGAAAAGAAAAGAAAAGAAAAGAAAGGGAGACCGAAACTGAAACATGTTATTCAAGGCTACCACAAGTGAACTAAGTTTGAACTTCTTTGACGAATGGTTTGAAAAACTCTTAACCAATTTCTTTCAAAGCATTTCATTAAACTACGCTCGACCTGATTCCTACTCGGGGATATGTAGGCAACCATATCGGTTTAGTCGACACCATTATAATCAAAACAATTTCTTTCAAGACCTTACCTTGAACTAAGCTCGAGCTGATTCCCACTCGAGGACACGTAGGCAACCGCATCGGTTCGGTCGACACCATCATAATGAACCCCCCATTCTTTTAAAGCCTTGGCCAGAACTACGTTGGACCTAATTCCTGCTCGGGGGTACATAGGCTGACTTTTAAAAGAAAAGAAGGATGGCTCGCTAGGTCGAAAACCCGAAAGGGCACCTTGGCAAAAATTAGAGCTAAATCCAAAGTGAGCAATAATAAAAGAGATAAAAGAGATAGCTCACTAGGTGTCCTCATTGGTGCCTAGGCAAAAGTTATGAGCATTTGAGAGATTAAAATCACAGTCCTTGCCTCAAGCCTGAAAATCACCTTCTATACTAGGGGCAAACTTCGGCTACCCACCTCGTTTGCCTGAATTTTACTATCTACCCGTCATACAAGGGGCAAACTTCGGTTACCTACCTCGTTTGCCCATAACCTCCAAATGAACCACCGTCCAAACTAGGGGCAAACTTCGGTTACCTATCTCATTTGCCTATGAATTCTACTTCTTACACCTCAAACTAGGGGCAAACTCTGTTTGTCTAACTCGATCCCTTCACACCAAAACCGAGTTTTCAAGTTACCAAGTTGTTATTTTTAAAATGGAGCATCTTTTATTCTATAAGCTAAGACACTAATTTAAAGCACACCCTGGGAAAAGCAGAGAATCGACTAGATCAATAGGGAGGAATTTTTCAAAAATCATATTTATCAAGCAAAGTGCTACCATGTTAAGACGAGGAGTGAAATGGTATCATCTATGACAAATGCACATTAAATCTTGGCAAGTCAAGCTTCTTCTAATTTGGTGTCAAATATGTCGCCCTCGTGCGTCGATGTCTGTCAGTTTTTGAGTCTGTCATAGTCTCAAATGTGTAAGTCAATAGTGACTAATAATAAAATTTTCAAATCAAGTTGTAAAATTTTTAAGAGCACTCCAAGAACAAATACAAGCAGAAGTACCAAACACCATTACTGCACTGGTCATGGTGTCGGCAGGAGCAGTGTCCAAACTTGGGGCAAAGGTTTCATCCCTTTCCAAACCATCGAAGGTTGTTCTTCCTTTCTCCTAGCAACATAAGTCCATGAGTGGTGGTTGATGATCTTCCTTCATTTATGTAACATAATTCCATGAGTGACTATTGATTATCCTTCTTCGTTCATGCAAAATAAGTCCATGAGTGGCGGTTGATGATCTTACTTCGTCCTAGCAACATAAGTCCATGAGTGGTTGTTGATCTTCCCTTCTCCTAGCAACATAAGTCCATGAGTGGATGTTGATCCTCATTCCTCATTCATGCAACATAAGTCCATGAATGGCTGTTGATCACCTTCTTCCATCAATATCAAATCCATAGTCGTCGCAGATCATCTACGTATCCTTCATCCCAAATAGAATGATACCTTTACTCTAATTCAATGGGTGTATTTCCTTCTTCCTAGCAGAATACATTATCCATTCCCTCCCAGTGGCCCATTTCAGTCAAGATTGACAAGGTTTTTTCCCCAATAGTCTGAAAGTCTATCAGACCATCCCTAGTAGGAAGATGCAAGGAAAAAATTAGCTCCCGAAGGCCCTAACCAGCTCTTTTGGATTGGGCATTGCAAAATTTGATCAACCGAGAGAGATTCAGAGATGGGTCCTGGTTCTCGGTCAGAAGATTTGATCAACCGTGAGAGATTCAAAGATGTAATCTTGGTTCTAGGTCAAGAATTGAAAGAGAGATTCTCAAAGAGTCTAGAAAAGAATCAACTCTCAAAGGTCTTAACCGGCTCTTTTGGATTAGGCATTGTAAAATTTGATCAACCGCGAGAGATTCAGAGATGGGTCCTGGTTCTCAGTTAGAAGATTTGATCAACTATGAGAGATTTAAAGATGGAATCTTGGTTCTAGGTCAAAAATTGAAAGAGAGATTCTCAGAGTGTCCAGAAAAGAATCAGCTCCCAAAGGCCCTAACCGGCTCTTCGGATCGACCATTGTGAGATTTGATTAACTGCGAGAGATTCGAATTTGAATCCTGGTTCCCGGTCAAGAGAAACAGTTAAAGAGAGATCCCAGAAAGAGTCTTTTCATCCCCAGCAAATTCAGTTTTATCCCCAGTAGGCTTATCGATTAGTAAATCATTAGTTCAATCCATGACAGTCACAATAGTTCACTATTGACTCGTCATCTCGATTAGTACATTATTAGTTGAATCCATGATAGTCACAGTAGTTCACTGTCAACTCGTCATCTCGATTAGTACATCATTAGTTTAATCCATGACAGTTATAGTAGTTCACTGTCAACTTGTCATCTCGATTAGTACATCGTCAATTCAATCTGTGATAGTCACAGTAGTTCACTGTCGACTCGTCATCTCGATTAGTACATCTTTAGTTCAATCCATGGTAGTTACAGTAGTTCACTGTCGACTCATTACCTCAATTAGTACATCGTCAGTCCCAGTAGTTCACTGTCGACTCATCATCTCGATTTGTACATTGTTAGTTCTTCTGATCACGACCAGTCCATCTATTAGTCCAACCCATGACAGTCACAGTAGTTCACTATCAACTCGTCATCTCGATTCGTACATCGTCAGTTCGTTAATCATCATTAGTCTACCGTCACTCTCATTCAAAATATTTCATCGTTGTCATTCAAAATCTTGGGCTTCCATATCCATTAATGGGGCTTCTGTGTCCGTTGCTTGAAATCTCGGGCTTCCATGTCTATCACTTGACGTCTTAGGGCTTCTGTGTCCGTCTCCTAATTTCCAAGGCTTCCATGTTCATCGGTCGTCTGTCAAACTTCATCTTCGTTTAACGTCCTCTGGGACCCCACATCCGATTACATTTGCTTGTGAAGCACACTTTCCAAAATTTAGAAGTTTGCTCCAAAAACCAAAGTCTTCAAACCTTGGTGTCCCTATCCGGGTCAATAACTGCATCACAGTCAGAAACATTAGCACGACACAAGCCCACTCGGAGTGGTGAACACCACTCTGAGTGGTGCATCACATACTAGGATCAGAACACTAGACATGATAGGACTCAGGACACAATTCATATCACATCCATGCATTGCATGTCATAGCACTGACTATCTTGTTGTACTTGTGTGATTTGTTCCTTTGTGCCCCAAACTACGTCCTGGTCTGATTCCCCCGAGATACATAGACAGCTCATGTAGAGCGCGAACAACACTGATCTCAGCATCATGTTTTTCATCATTGCATCTTTTGCAATGCTCTTATCCTAAATCTATAGCCTCCAAAAAGACCTGTCTCTTCAAACTTTGGCACTCGCTTGCGACATGCGTTGCCTCGCAAGTTCATGCCAAAGAGGGGCAAACTGTAGACACTCTATTTTATCGGCTATAAGATTTAGGAGACCCATAGCTTAGTGATTTAGGATGATAAAAAAAGACTGATAAAGGACCCCCTGAAAATTAATTCTATCTCTCAAAATGCTTAGAAAGTGGAAAAAATGACCAAAATGCCCCTGAAAGCCCAAACACTCCTAGATTTGGACCCAAAGTTCTGGAAACAAGATACGTCATAAGAAAAGTTATAAGATGAGTTTTTAAATAAAATTGGATAAAATCGTCAGCCCCCAGTAGTCCCGGAAGTTCCCGAAAAGTCCCCGTTGACCAGTTTGACCCAAGTTTGACTAGGGTTTGACCGAAATCATTCGAATTCTCTAGAAATTTCTAAGATCATTCTAGATTATGCGAAAAGTGCTAAAATAAGTTTTAAAAGAAAATCGGACGAAAACGTCAGTTCCTGGGAGCTCCCAGAGGTTCCCAGAACTTTCTAGGGATCTCAAGTTTGATCGATTTGACCTAAAAGTTGACTTTGAAACCGGAGTGATGTACCATTTTTCAGACATTTTTCATGAATACTAGAGGTTAATAGCTTTCCAATGGTATATCACAAATAATTTCTGGATTTAAAACAAATTTATTATGAATTTCTAAAGGTAAAAAAATGATCAAATTAGCTTTTTTTGCGAATACCGCAAAACTTTTCAAAGTGACCTATCTCCAAACTATTTTTTATGAAAATTAAACTCCATTACCTTTCCAACAGTATATCACAACCTCATTTTGGAGTTCGTATGCATTTTTTGTGAATTTCGGACGAAATGTGGCCTTTTCGCGAATACCGGAACCTCTGGGGGCCTAAACAACATTATTTGGACGTCAGAGGAGCAGTGCCGCGGCGGCACTGGGTCACTATTGTGGCGGCACATGGACAGTACTACAGCGGCACTCAACCCCAGAACAGTCCATTTTTGTAATTTTATTTGGGGGTCCATATTGATTAGTTGGAAGACAAAATGACGAAGTTTCTTGTTTACAGATGTTTGGGACCAATGGGAGCACTTTCTAAATCCGAAAATCACCCCAACTTGGCCTATATAAACCCCCCTTTGCTCTTCATTTTGTGGGGGCCAAGTGCAAAGCTTGAGAAAGTTGTAGAGAGAAAGAGAGATAGAGATAGGTTTAGAAGAGAGAAAGGGAGCTTCTCCTACTGATTTTTCTATATGAAAGTGAGTTTTAGTCTTGTTTTCTTCTATTACCTCTCTTATACTTCACATTCAAATCCTCCCCAACCACCAATCTTGAGCATTCATGAGATAGGAAGCTACTTCTATGTCCAAATGTCCATGTATGAGTGAAACACCAAGCTACAAGTCCAATATATCATTGAATATCATCTATTGATTGTTTATTTGCTTTTTTATATATAATGTTCATCTCTTCTTACCTCATTTCTTTTTATTTTTCTTTATTTTACTTATTAGTCCATCATCATCTAAGTGAAGACATGGTGTTTGAGATGAGTGAATCCTTATGGATAGTAGCTCTTGACGTCAAAAACATGTTTGATAGATGATGATTCTAACTTCAATACTTCCAAAGTATTCTTGAATTTATGCTCAAATGAAAACAAATCTCTCCAACAATCTTGGAAGTTCTTGACTTGAGTTTGATGTTGATATTCTAAGAGGTTGTAATCTCCATTTGATGTTGAAAAAATGCTTTCAAAACCCCTATTTCAAAACCCCTCTAAAACCCACAATATTTGGATTCCAAGAAATAAACCTTGTTTTTTCTCAAAAATCTTTAAAACAGTGAGTTATTCAACTTCAAAATAATGTTCTGAGTTCAATACTCAAAGGGTGACTACAAGACCACTTTAAAAGTCTTCCAAACTCATTATAGAACACCCATGATTTTTGGTTTGATCTAAAAACAGTTGAAAGGGTTCCATTTTGGTCCAAACATTCCTTCCAGACATTCTGTTTTTACTGTCACACAACTTATTTTTCAGAAAACTTTTCCAAAAGGAGTGATCCCAACTCATTTTTCCCTTGAACTTCAGTGTCTTAGGGAACTTTTTTGTATAATATGGGCCTCTAGATGATTTGTTTTCATTTTGTAAGATTTTTCAACATTTCAGTCAATAGTACAGATTCTGTTTCTGAATAACCTCTATTGTTCATATGATTCCTCTCAATCTGTAACTTCAAAAGTTATTTGGCTTTTTTATATGTGTTTTCGACATAATAAGGATGATCTATACAAAAAATCATGAACTAAAAATATTTCTATCCCCACTTTTCCATTTTTACAAAATCAACTCACTGTTCTGTCCTTTATTCACAGTAAGCATGTTTTGAGTTCGTTTCTTTGATTTGATGCATACATACAATCCAAATTAGCTTTGGGAAGTAGTTTATAATACATTTTTACACATCCTATAATAACATTCTCCATGCATTCATGCATATTTTAGACTTTCAAGTCACTTTAGAAAGTCCATGTACACAAACACACTACAACCTTTGCACATTCTAGGATCATACAATGCATCCATGCAAGATTTGGGGTTTTTGTGACTCCTAATCTAAGAAGATTATATGGAATGAACTTGATCACTCGTTCATGCTTCCCATTGATTAATTCTTCCTTTCTCATCCATCCCGGGGATTGAGAAATCTTCTTTTCTCAAAGATTAACATGCATCATACTAGCTTGCTAAGCATATTTTTTATTTCCTTGATTATTTGTTCCAAGAACAATTCATGTCCCCCTTCTAGACTAGGAAAACATGATTACTTGATATGTGATTAGACAATTTTTCCTAGGTTTTTTTTGTGTGATCTTTCACCTTTTGCATTGTGTGATGTTTGGCTTAGATCTTATGAATGATATCTTATCTTTTGATCTTCCATTTCAATATTCATATGCAATGTAATATACCTATCATAAGTATTAATTGTCGACCCAAACATAGTATAAGATGATTATTTGGATGCTAATTGAGGCCCGTCGAGGGCGGGGTGAGTTGAGGGTGAGTTGAGGGTGTTTTAGTCGTGGCAAAGGCTCCTTCCTCTCTCGTACCAAAACCCTGAGCCAAGTTCTTTGGTTATGAAGGGCTGATGCCCTTTATCCATTTGGGTGAGTCAAAATTAGGTTTCTTGATTCCTTAAAGACCAAGTGGCGACTCTGTATCTGTTTTCAACAGACCTTTCATTTCTTTTCTTCAAATCAATTTCAAAGCAAAAAGGAAAATCAATTTCGCGTGTCCACAGGTGGCTTGTTGAAAACTCACCTCAATGGGAACCACGTGAAGTAACAAGCGCACCTCCTAGTGAACCTAATGGGAGTAAACAAAAGAGCATATTCTTACTTAGGGCTGAAGATGAGTTGTCTAAGAAATATGAAGAATTGGCTAAATAAGTGGAAGTATTAACTAAAGGGCTAACAAAGCAACCTAGAGTGACGTATCAAGAAGAAGTGTGTGGTAATTGTAATACAGTAGGACATCAGGCGCATATCTATTCTAATATACCTATTTATCAAGAAACACCGCATGTAGATATGAATGCGATGAACAACAATAAGGGTCCTACAAATTCTTACGGTGAGTATAGTTAGGGGAATCATCCTAATTTGAATAATTGAAGAACTGAGGCAAATCAAGCACCAAATAATTTTAATCAACAGCCTCAACAAAATCAATACTTCCAATATAATCAACAATATCAATCCCCACAACAACAAAACTATCAAGGTAATGCACAACATAACTCTAACCTCTGTGTGCCTCCTCACAAGAAGGCACAGGAAGACCCAAACCTACAAACGATGCAATAAATAGTTGAAGTAATGGGAAAACAACAAACAATGATGAAAAAAATGAGTAATCAACTTGACTATAAAGAAAATGGAGTTTTTCTAGCTCAACCACAAGCAAATCCTAGAGGTAACCTCCCTCCCCAACCATAATCGAATCAAAGAGGCCAAGGGCAAGTAGTCCTCGATTTTAACAATCCAGAACAGGCCAAAGCCATTACAACATTAAGAAGTGGAAAGTAGTGAAGAAGGAAAAAGTGGTTGATGAAGAACAAAATGAGGAAGAATTGAAAGAGTCTCATGTTGACGAATAACTTCCTTTTAAAATTAAAAAAGTTAAAATTGGAATTTAAACAAGAAATAGAGAAATTAAAAAGAGAGCATAGAGAGGAAATTGAAGAATTGAAACTAAGTAGGAATAATAAAATTGAAGCAGAAAAAATTGAATGTCCCTTTCCCGCTCCCTATCCTTAAAGATTGAAACCACAACAACAAACCAAGAGTCAAGAGTTTCTTAAACTTTGTAAGCAAGTTCGCATTAATCTCCCTCTCTTGGATATTGTTTGACAAGTACCTGCTTATGCTAAATGCCTAAAAGACCTGTGCACTATCAAACGCAAGCAAAGTGTTAAAAAGAAAGTGTATTTAACAGAACAAGTGAGCTCAATCATAAAACATAACTTACCTCCAAAGTTTAAAGATCCCGGGACCCCAACAATTTCTTGCATCCTGGGGAATCAGAGGATCCAAAATGCACTCCTAGATTTAGGAGTAAGTGTTAATTTTCTCCCGTATTTTGTTTACCAGCGATTGGGCTTAGGCGAGTTAAAACCCACCCTTATTACATTACGACTCGCTGATAGGTCCATTAAAGTACCACGGGGCATGTTATAAGACGACTTAGTTCAAATAGATAATTTTGTTTACCCCTTGGATTTCATTGTCTTAGATACAGAGCCGGTACCTACTAGTAATACATAGATCCCTATTATATTCGGTAGACCATTCTTAGCAACAATCGACGCAACTACTCGCGTTAGAATTGGCCTCATGACTATGGTGTTTGGGAATATGACTCTGAATATTAAGATCTTTTCGCATCCCCATCACCCAGATGAAGAGGAAAATGGCGATGAAGTTCATTGCATTTATTCTACACAATCTTATGCACTAGTAGATCAATTTTTCAGTAAATATGGAGTTGGACGAATGGGAAGTTTAGTTAGATCAATTTCTAAATACCGATTTGATTTCCCTTTCCAAATATACTAGTGATCCACATTGGAGTGCTACTGTCGATTCAATAGGAGTGTGTAATCCTGAATCTATCATTTTATATCATGTGGAAATGGTTATACTACAGACTCCTAAGTCTCCTATACTTTCACTCTATTCGTATTTGAATCCAATATTTCATAATCATTTTTAAAATATAAAAGGTGGTGAGGTCTTTTATGCTAAATCCTCTAACCCTATATTGAAAGTTAGTTAGGGAAAATTCCCGCATTTCAAAGGTCTTCTTGAACTCTTAATTGCGTATCTATTTAATTGCAAGAACCATTTGAAATTCCGATTGTTGGTGTATGATACTCGTTTTTGAGTAGTTAATGCTAGTAGAAATACTAATAGTTGGGGGGGAGGTGCTATGAGGATCCCAATTTCTTTTCGTTGTAAAATTATTTCATTGGGATGATCTACAAAAATTTTGGTTACTATTTTACAATGATTATCTTGACTAACAACTTACTTTGTTTACTGAGAAGATGTATTATATTTTCTATCTCGCCTTGTTGCTAATAGATTTTGAAGGTAATTTAAAATTCTTTGGACTTTAACACATGAAGTAACATTGTCCCTTCTCTCACTTTACTTCAAATGTCCATGTGCTTAGTTTAGAAAATTAAGGACAATGTTTAGTTTTAGTTTGGGGGGGGGGGGGGGGAGTCATTGCATGCCTTGTTTTTTTTTTTTTTTTAGTTTTAGTTTGGGGGGGGGGAGTCATTGCATGCCTTGTTTTTTTTTTTTTTTTTTTTTTTTTTTTTTTTTTTTTTTTTTTTTTTTGCGCTTTAGTATCAAATACTTGTGCTTAGCAACATGAACTCAGTAGAGTAAAATTTGAAATTTTAAATTTTTTGAATAAAATAACATAGTTCTTGTGTCTCTTTTAGTTAATGTAGTTAGTTATGATGCATTTATGTCATTTTTTTGTAAATAATTAGTTTGCGACGCACACAATTGTTGTTTGTTTACTATCTTAGTTATAGTATGTTTTATACTTTTTAATCTTCAAACACCTTGAACACGAGATACAACCGTGTACTTAGCTAAAATGGATTAGTAAGCATAGCTTAGATATCTTCAGAGACATGTAGTGGAGACTAATGACCCAAGTGAGATTTTGAGCCTATCTTTCTTCTTAGAGGGTTTTATACATTTACTCTTACTTTTTAAAAAGCGTTAAACTTGTTGAAATTCTCATTATTCTTCATATTTGACTAATCACTAGAAGAGAACGTTCAGGATTTACCAAAATCTAGAGCTCTTTATTTACTGAAATGGATAAACTAATTTACTTAGAAAATGATTTAGGCCATCTTTTGACCATACACGCATAATACAACTTTGGTCTACCTTGATACTATTCCTTTACTTCACCCTTTTTAGCCTTTTATAATTGCCTTGTCTTTACAATCCTAATATCTAGACCTAACTCCAAATCAGGAGTTTGCACCTCATTTCTTTATGTGGGTGTGATTGGGATGTGATGCTTTGACAAGAAATATGTCATGTGAAGAAATGATAGCTTGTATGAAGGAGGGGATAATATTGAGGATGTGGATGATTACAACGATGATGACACTAGAGGAATGTCGCGGCTTGAACGACGATAATTAAAAAATGCAACGTTTCCCAAAAGAGGATAGACATAGGTGGTCTGTTTCCAAAAGAGGACGTTATCGTTTCCTAGTTTGAGATTGGATCGCAGGTTGCTTCTGGCTCTAAACATGCAACACCATCTTAAAGGAGTTTTAGTGTGAGGGAAAATGTTGAGATGGCTGGCTCAGGTGGAGTCCTTTTTATGTTTAGGCCGAAGATAGGATTTCAAAAAAAAGGTGAAGGACATGTTCAACACACAAAATGTGAATAAAGTAGGGAGAGTTGTTTCTAAGTTTTTCCTTTTCAATGGAATCTCATTTAATGCAACTAATAGTGGCCCGTACTACTAGACGATGATAAATATTATTGTGGATGTTGGACCTGGTATTAAGGGACCTTCTGGTTACTAGATAAATTATTCATACTTAGAGGAATAGGTGAAAGAGCTAGAGTTGTACATTGGGCAGTTGAAACAAAAATGGCCAGATTATGGTTGCACAATAATATGTGATGGGTGGAGCTTTAAAACCAATAAACCTATCATTAACTTTATGATCTATTGTGATATGAATATGATATTCCATACATCAGTCGATACTACAAACCAATCCAAAACTGTCTTATACATTTTTTCACTAATGGATAAAGTTGTGGAAGAGGTTGGTGAGTCAAATGTCGTGCAAGTTGTGACGAATAATGAACCAAATTTTAAATTGACAGGGAGATTATTGATGGAGAAGAGGAACCATCCTTTCTAGACTACTTGTGCAGCACATTGCATTGACCTCAAACTAGAAGACATTGGTAAAATAAAGATTGTGAAGGCTACTCTTGAAAAAGCAAAGAAGCTAACAAGTTTTATTTATCATAGTCAAAAAGTGGCGAATCTTATGAGAACATATACACAAGGTAGAGATTTGTTGAGACCGGGAATCACTAGATTTGCCACTGAATTCATCACAATAGAGATTCTTATAAGTTATCAGTCTGAGTTGAAAAGGATGTGCACATCTAGTGAATGGGGTGAATTCAATCGTGAATAAAGTAGAAGAAGTATTTCCGCCGCAGTGTCTAATCTAATTTTGACTGATCGATTTTGGAGGAATGCAATATTAGTTCAGTCCATTATGGAACCGCTTGTTAGGGTTCTAAAAATAATTGACCAAGACAAGAAGCCCACAATGTCTATCGTCTATGAGGCAATGGATAGAGCTAAATTAGGGCATATTTTTAATACTCTTTCAGATCGTCTCTATGATCTCTAAAATTCAATGCAATCTCCGCGAGAAATCTGGAATACTTTTGTGTAGCAACCTGTAATTTTCAATTCCCTAATAATAAATAAAATGCCAGATTTTATTTTACTAGCGCATATTATTAGTATTTTAATAAATAATATTTGTGTGAGCATTTATTAATACAATGCCTTTAATTTTGTAACCCCCTAATAGATTTAATTTTATCGTTACTTCATACTATGCCCCTAAGATACCCAATGATTTGGGATAAAGACCATTAATAAAATACAGTATCATCATTACTTACATTTTTGTCCCTAATAATTATGGTTAGGATATTTCCTAAAGCTAATCAGGCCAACTAACTAGCTTAACTGACTAAGCTAGACTAACTAATCAACAGAACTAAACTCAAATGATTTGAGTGTAATGATGAACAAGTCGCGGTGATTAAGTGTGTGCGTGGTGTATAGTGTTGAGTCCACAAGTGTGTTGGCCCCTAAAGCTTCCAAAGGGCATATATTTTATATATGTAGGACTCTCACAGAACCTCAAATAGATATCTCACAAAACAAATTCTCATTTTCCTCTCACTGTGATCACATTCAAAACACTCACAGACTGTCACGACCCATCCCGCTATGTGCAGAAATAGGACACGTGGCACGCCACCAAGGCTCATCCAATTCCATTAAAGTAAAATAGCAGTGGAAAAACTTAAGTACAATCCTTTAAAAATCAGAGTTATAAAAAAGTTTTGCCAAATTAAAACACTTCCAAGGAATCCATTCTGAAAACAGAGGTCCAGTCGACTGGATTGGGGCTCCGGTCGATGGGAGCTCAAAAGCAGTAAGTTTAAAAAGTTCAAGGGCCTAGTCCAGTCGACTATGTTGGAAACTCAATCGACTGGGGCCTCAATTTATCAATCGACTGACCCTCGTTCGGTCAACTGCACACCATTCAAGCAGAAAGTCATGTTCTAGGGACCCATCCAGTCGACTGTTTTCTCAACCCGGTCGACTGATCTCCAAACATATCAATGCAGTGTTCAGTTCCACACAGTGATCCAGTCGACTGAATTAAAAACCAGTCGAATGATCGGCATCATCTCACTAAGTATTCTGCAGAATTCAAGCTTAGGTCCTCCGATTCCAAACCAATGCAAACACAGGAGTAAATCAATGATTTAAAACATAACTACAAGAGTTTACTAGCGATTACAATACTACTTATCCCCCCCAAGATTCTGTTATAAGAAGTTACAAATTCAAAGTTATTATAACAACACTGAAAAAGGGGAAACCAAAAATATAAACAAGAGACGTCCCTAGCATCTCATCGGCCTCACTCTTCTTGCTTCTTCTTTCCCTTTTTCTTTTCACCTGTAATGGAGGAAATCTCCACTGCTCAGCTATATGCTGAGTGTACAATTCTAAACAAATTCATATGGGCAATTCATGGTTTAAACATCTAAAACACATAATTCAGTCTCTGGGGAGCGAGATACGCATTCACCCAATATATCGGCAAGTCTTAAATCTTAAACAGCGATGCCAATGGTTAGCCAAGGATCACTCAACCATTGCATCCAACTGCTCTGGTTGGCTACTTCCCACACAAAGCAAGTAGTCATCACTACTATAAACTCTCAAACATCGAGAGGCGTGCATCGGAATAAAATTATACCAAACTCCCCTTTGACCCACATAGACATTTAGCATACTCACATAGTCATGCCAACGTGCTTTTCATACGTACTCGCTAAATTAAACGGGCCTAAGTTAACACATAAGTTTTGCCCAGAACACAACTTCATACACTATATTCAAAACATCCAAAATTGTCTATATTACAAAGGTTCAGAATTCATACCTCAAGCTATAACTCTCAAACTTAAGGAGAAGTATTAGGAGACCAACAAGCGATTCCTACAAGTATAGACATATTTTTCCCAATTTCTTAAAATTAACTTTTCAGAAAAACTTTGCTAAACGAGGCATAAGAGGTATCAAAATGAAGCTCTTACCTCGAGGAGTCCAAATATGAAATCTTGTGAAAAACTTACGAACGAACGGTCGCCGTATGTTGTTGGGAAGATCGTGGCAATAAATCTCGCTTTTCTCTCTCCTCCTCTAGATATGATTTGCAAGATATTATGAGCAAATATCTTGAGTTTCTATTTATAGGCACAACTCTCAGGAATTACGTTTACCTCCCTACGAGTTTTCAAAACTTCTAATTAACTCCAGAAACATCGCCCACGTCCATTTTATCACTTCACGAGTTAAAACTAAAACTCATAAAACTTTTCGTCTAAGTTCCGTTTGTGTCCAAAAATCACGTTCTGAAACTAATTTTGTGGAATCTCTAGACCACCTACTTTTATGCAACGTGTCACTCACGTTTTCACCAGAGTATTCACAATGATCTAAAACCAGATCAATACCACCGAAAATTATACTTAGGGCTGGCCATTTTCACCCGAGACCCGCGAAACCCGACCCGACCCGACCCACCTGAAGAGGAATTATCGGTTTGAGTGAGTTCGTGGATGAGTCACGGGTCTAAGAGACAGATTTTTCTAGTTGTCGGGTGGGTTGTCGGTTCCTTACCCTGAAACCCGACCAAAACCGACCCGACCCGAAGAGGTATACTAACTCTTGTTATTATTTTTTATATTAAAACCTAATGACCTGATGACCACATATATATACTCTTTATAAATCAAAACCTAACTTGAATACAAACAAAACCCACCCAACCCTCTTCACTGGACGGCGCAAGAGGCAGGAGGCAGGAGGCAGTCAAACTGGTGGTCTCGGTTGCAGCCGCATGAGGCCTTTTCAAACTGGTGGTGGAGCATCGCCGCCGGTCTCTTCAAGCCGGTGTGGTGGTCTTCGAGGTCAAACGACTCTCAGTCTCTCACGGGTACTTGTCTTCATCGATTTTTTTTTTTATTTTTTATTTTATTTTCTTGATTCTCTGTAGATCTAAGTATATATATTATAGATGTATATATAATAGATGTTTTTTAATATAGATGTATTTTTTTTGTTTTTATTTTCTTGATTCTCTGTAATTTTACATATGGAATCTTGATTCTCTTTGTTATACCATTGTCATCTTGATTCTCTTTTACAAATATGTTAACTTATATAGTTATATATATATATATATTATATATATGTATACATTGTATAGAATCCTATAGAATCTAGATCATGCAGTTCTCTTTTACAAATATGTACCTTATTTTATTTTTGAAAAAACTTAGTAAAAAATTTTCTTTGGCTAAACTTTTTTCCAGGCCAAATTTTTTTTGGGCAAAACATATTTTCCCATATTTGCTTCTTTAGAATCTTTAGTCTTTACCACTTTTTCCATTTTTTTTACATGGCCATGCTGCCATTTGAAAGGGTTTTTGAGAGGTTGGAGGATGAGGATCCAATATACAAAGGTTACTTCGTTGACTCTAGTGGAGGATGCCCTCCAACTGAAGAAGATTGGGAAAAATGTAGGGTCTTTGTCAAATTCTTAAGACTATTTAATTTGGCAACCAAACGTTTTTCAGGTTCAATGTATGTCACGGCGAATACATTTATTGATGAGATTGTTGTGATTCAAAGTCAAATAAATCAATTAATTAGAGCGGGAGATCATGTGGTGACTAGAATGGCAATAAATATGAAAGCTAAATTTGAGAAGTATTGGGGGAATGTGGATAAAATCAACATGCTTTTGTACATTGCCGTGGTACTTGATCCAAGAAGGAAATTGACATACTTGCATTTTTGTTTTAATGAGATGTATGATGATGTTGTGGCTAAGGCACTTGTTGATAAAGTAAAGGATAAATTAATCCAGTTATATGAGCACTACGCTTCTATTTCTTCACCTCAAGTGCCAGTTCAAAGAGGTAGTGGGATAGTTCGTATAGAAGTTGATGTGGATGATCCACATAAGGTTATGGCCTCTAAGTATCAGAGTTTTTTGGAGGGGCAATTGTCGGGGTGTAAGAATGAGCTAGAAAAGTACTTGGCTGAAAACCCTGAAGGAGCAAATGAGGAGAAATTTGATATATTGGGTTGGTGGAAGCACAATAGTATTAGGTACCCATTGTTGTCTCAAGTTGTACAGAATGTAATGGCAATTCCAATTTCAACTGTTGCTTCAGAATCGGCATTTAGTACAGGAGGGCGCATATTGGATTCATTTAGGAGTTCACTATCTCCTTTAATGGTGCAAAGTCTTGTATGCACACAAAATTGGCTCCAAGCATCAGTTCCACATAATCTTCGCAACACAATGGATTTTATTGAGGAGCTTGAAGAAGCACTAGAACCGGGTACATTTCAAAGTTTATATTCTTTTCTAGTTTCATTTTCCAATCTTTCTTTTAATTTATTATTTCTTCAACTTACTTTTGCAGATGTTTTGGAGTCGGAATCGAGTTCTAATTCAAGCACGGTTAATGTTATTGACTGAAGTAATTGTGGTGGACTATGGAACTGTGGAAGTCATTTGGAAATCATGATTCATGAACTTTATGTTGGATTGTATTAGTATTAGTATTACTATGGGATGTTTGATGTTGCCTGTTGGATTATATTCAAGACTTCTTCTTCTTCTTCTTTTTTTTAAGACTTATTAAGTTATTCCAGACAGCTGAACTTAATATTGTTATTATGTTGCTTTTAGTTTTTGTTATTTTATCAAGTCTGAACATGTTGTAAAAGTGTTCCACTATTCCGTGTTGTACTATTGTATGGTTGCTTAAATGTGGGATTATGATAAAATGGCTAGTATGTTATTATTATTGTTATTATAAAAGTTTACAAAAAAATGTTTCAGGTTGTAAAAAAAAAGTCTTAAACAGGTTGTAAAAAGTGTTTTAGCATTGGATGCTCTCTGTCGGGTTTCACCCGAAACCAACCCGACTCCACCCGAAACCGACGGATCGGTTTCACCCGATTGTACGGATGGATGACGGATGCCAAACTCATCACCCGATGGGATTCGGATGGATTTTCGGGTGAGGGGTCACACCCGACTCACCCGACCCATGGCCACCCCTAATTATACTACACAGATATAATTACTATTCATGAAAATCAGGTAAAGTCAAATAACATTTAAAATCACATAAATGTCATTTTCTCATGCCAATGCAATATAACTTTACTGATTACTGTGTCCTTGACTGACACACCACCGTTGGCCACGTCAACTTCATTCACAATTATTAAATATCATTGGTAATTTACGAAATTCAAAAAATTTATTTTAAAATCAAGATTTTTTCGGAACGTTTGTGACACAGACTTTCATTTTTTTTTCTCTCAATTGCACACCGACACAAATCAACACATTTACATACTGTATATCAAAGTTAGAAAAGAGAAATGGAGTAGGAGAGTTCAAAAGCTTAAACTCCATAGCCATTTTATTTGCGGAGCTTTTATTATGGCTTCTCGAGATTCTCTCTGCAGCCCAATCCTGCCAAACTAAGATCAGGTGAGTCTTCTAAACTCACTCTCAAAGTAATTCAAGTATATAAGAATGATATGTGGGTGCTAAATATAGATATATACGGGTATATATGTATATATATCAATAGTGGCCCAAAAAATAGCAATACCAAAAATATTAACGAAAACATGATCCGTTAATATAAAATGTAAGATTAAGACCTATAGAGGCTACGTTTCAAGTCTTTAATGATAACTCATAACGGTTACGACGAACGGTCGATTTTAATTTTTGTCAACCTTTGGTTTTTCTAATATATGTTGAACTGTGGTAAATTCAAGATTTCAAACTTAAACATCCGTAATCTACGTAGAAAAATAAGAGAATGATATATTACAAGCCCTATTTAGATTAGTTTTGAAAAACTCAAAGTGTAATAGAGAACCCAGTAGCTAGAGGTTGAAGATGATGATTGGAAGAGCTAAAGCTCACCAGAAGAGCTGAGTTGAGCTCACCTCTTTTGTTCGAACTGAACTTCCTTTGGCTGAGCTGAGCTGAGCTCACCTCATTTGTCCGAGCTGAACTGCTTTTGGTCGAGCTGAGCTGAGCTCACCTCTTTTATCCGAGCCGAATTCTTTTTGGCCGAGCTGAGCTGAGCTCACCTCTTTTGTCCGAGCTGAACTCCCTTTGGCTGAGCTGAGCTGAGCTCACCTCTGTTGTCAGAGCTGAATTCCCTTTGGCCTAGCTGAGCTAAGCTCACCTCTTTTGTCCGAGATGAACTCTTTTTGGCCGAGCTGAGCTGAGCTCACCTCTTTTGTCCGAGCTGACCTCCTTTTGGCCAAGCTGAGCTGAACTCCTTTGGCTGAGCTTAGCTGAACTCCTTTTGGCTGAACTGAGCTGAGCTGGACTCCTTTAGCCGAGCTGAGCTGAGATGAGCTGAGCTGAACTCTTTTGTCCGAGCTAACCTCGTTTGGTCGAGCTGAAGAGCTCTTGGTGTAACCAACTACTATGTCATTAATACTGTTTTGAAAGAAGTTCTATGATAAAAATATTATAACTTGTTAACAACACATTTTGTATTATAATTATGCCAATCGTAAATAGAATAAGTCATACACTTGCATAGTCAAGATGGAATGTTGGAAAGGGGTTGTTTGGTTTTAGCACATGTGTCTTATGAGAAATAAGTAAAGAAAGGATGTCTTGGGTTGTGTCACCTTAATTATTCCAGGCCGATTCAGATAAGGCAGATTAATTAGGAAGGATTGAGCCCAGGCCAACTCAGATACGGTAGGTCAGTCAGAGTCTTGTGTCACCTTAATTATTCCAGGCTGACTTGGATATGGTAGATTAATTAGGAAGGATTGAACCCAGGTAGACTCAGATACGGTATGCTAATCAGGTCGTGTCCAGGTCGACTTGGATACAGTAGACCGATCTAAAACATCGGCATCGTGCTGGATGGTTTTGGCGAATGAGTCGAGAGATTGTGATCAAGATAAAAGAGTTAGTAAAATGAGATGATTACATTATTCATGCACGGTCTTATATAATTGATTTAACTATTCATTGATTGTTTATATGCGACGACTGGAATAATGGACTAACAGTACTATAAGGTACTAAATATAATAACGATTAATATGCTTTTATATGCATTGTTTGTGCGTTCATTATACTCACTCGAACTTCGTTAGCTGATGACTTTATTTTGTCCAGGATACCCAAAAAGTCCAGGAAATGGTTATGCAGGGCAATACGATTATGCTAGCTAGAGAAGTCTGCAGAGCTGCTTTTATAATTTATTAAAGTTGTAATAAAGGAGATGAATAATGTTTTAATTTGAATAAGGTGGCTTGTGCCTTGAGAAATACTTTTATCTGAGATAATGTAATATTAATTAAGTTTGTAATGCTGATTTATATTTTCTTCCCTGCTGCTTTATATATTCTATTTTTCTGGTATATCTTAAGCTAAGTACAGGACAAGCGATCCTTCACCTGCCATGACCTACGAGTCCAAAATGGAAATGAAAAATTTTCCTTATTTTGCTACGCTGGGGCTTGACACTTTGGAATATAAATACAAAACTGAGAAGGAAGGTATGGATAAATTCTTAGTTCTGAAATATTTTGAATTTGCTATGGTTGATGCTCGTTCTATTTTAGACCAAGTTCATGAGTTGCAAATTCTTGTCACAAAACTCCATGAATTAAATGTTGTGATTTCTGAGTCATTTCAAGTGGGGGCTATTATTGCAAAATTACCCCAAAGTTGGAATGATTACAGAAAGAAGCTCTAGCATAGAAAAGATGATATAACTTTGGAAGAATTACAGAAACATTTGAGAATTGAAGAGGAAACTAGATCTTGTGATCAAAAAAATATTACTCAAAATTCTTCCAAAGTTAATTTCGTTGAAGGGAGTAAATATAAAAAGAACTTCAAGGTTAACAATACAAAGAAGTTTAAGAAGTTTGATCCCAACAAGAAAAGAGTCAATGCATCTTGTTACATTTGTGGGAAGAAAGGCCATTTTGCTCGTGATTGTAGAAACTAAGACAGAAGAGATAGTTGCCATGGTTTCTGAAATGCAAATTAGTATGATGACAGAAATAAATATGGCAGCAGTGACTAAATCCTCTGATTGGTGGCTTGATTATGGGGCAACCATACATGTTTGCAATGATAAATCTTTGTTATCTATATATGAAAAAGGAGAGGACGGTCAAGAGGTCTCATGGGAAACCATAATGCTGCTAAGGTTCTTGGAAAAGGAAGTGTCAATCTCCAATTCACTTCTGGGAAAAAATTGTTTCTGAAAAATGTCTTTCATATTCTAGAAATTAGGAAAAATCTCGTGTCTGCAAATTTGCTATGTAAAAGTGGCATTAAAGTCATTTTGGAGTCAGATAAATGTATTTTGACAAAAAATGGGGCATTTGTTGGGAAGGGATATTCTTGTGATGAGATGTTCAAACTCAGTATTATTAATCAAATAAATTATTTTGCTTATATTGTTGAGTCTTTTGATATTTGGCATGCTCGTTTAGCCCATTTGAACTTTAGATCTTTAAAATACATGTCCAAGCATGATTTAATTTCTTACAATAATTATGATAATAAAAAGTGTGAAATATGTATTCAAGCCAAAATGACTAAGAAACGTTTCCAAAAGCTGATAGAAATACATTATGATATTTGTGAATACAGTGATATATTTACAAGGGGTGGAAAAAGATATTTTATCACATTCATAGATGATTGTTCTAGATTCACATGTATTTTTAATCAAAATTAAATATGAGGCATTTGAAATGTTCAAACGTTATAAGGCAAAAGTTGAAAATCAAAAAAGAAAAGAAAGTAAAAATTCTTCATAGTGATAGAGGTGGAGAATATTTTCCTAATGAATTTAACTCTTTTTGTGAAGAACATGGCATTATTCATCAATGATCTGCACCCTATACTCCTCAACAAAATGATTTGGCTGAAACAAAAAATAGAACGCTCACTGATATGGTTAATTCAACATTAATCAACTCTAAATTGCCAAATAATTTATGGGGAGAAGCTCTTCTTACTGCATATCATGTACATAACAGAATTCCATCTATGAAAACACATGTCTCACCTTATGAAGTATGGAAAAATAGAACTCCAAATTTAAAATACTTAAGGGTATGGGGTTGTGTAGCTTTCTATAGGATTCATTGTCACGCCCCCAGAGCAGCAAAAATAGAGAAAAATAAATTTCCTTTTTTGGTCCATAGGGAATGATAAGTGAAAGTCACTAAATATCTACACCACACAGTACTAGTCCACAAGATAAGCAGAAACAATAAATAACTATAATATAATACCAATATCACTATTAAAAACATCAGAGTGGTCCTCAGGATCACAACAGGTCTGGAGACAACATATGCCTAAGTACCTGTTAACTAAAACAAAACAGAGTTTGACAGAATATAAACTAGATATAACTATCTTCAGATCTTCAGCTGGCGTAAGGATAGTCGTCAGCATAATACTCCTCTCCAATACAACCGGCATCAGTGTGGCCACCCTCTGCATAATCCAACTTTGGGTAGTAGCCATCACCATAGGTTCTATCACCTGCATTGTTAGAGACAGGGTAGTCTGGACAGAAAATGTTCAGGCAATAAAGGCCGTCGGCTCACTGAAAGCTGAGTGAGAACTAACTAACACAATCTCATAGAAAATAATGTAATCATTAGTCTTGCACGATATATAGCAGTGATATTACTAACATCTTCTCCTCTTTTATTCAGACACATCATTAATCAATTCTCTTCATTTTCTAATTCTAAGACTGACTATACCAATCCCGACTGACTATACCTAATTGATTATATCATCACGACATACTAGTGCTCTTGTTCACCGCTTTTAATAACTCTTACTGTTCATGCTTTTAAGAACTCTTGCGAGCACTATACATCGCTCTCATATACCAACTAGTCTATGGACGCACCAATACTCTTGTTCACCGCTTTTAAGAACTCAACTGTTCACCGCTTTTAAGAACGCTTGCGAGTATCATCCGTTCATAATTCATATGCATCAGTACTTCTTGCTAGCATAATAAATAACACTCACATCCCACGCAGATGTGTTCACGACCAACTCATGATACTAACATACCCAGGATTAACTAATGTTATTCAACCTTATCTCGTTATCGCGTCGAAATGTTTCTAACGTTCCAAACTTTATTACGTTTCTCACCACATTATCTCAATCTCATTATCGCATCCCATTACCTCCGTAATCCATAATATCGCATAATAAGAATATAAAACATCAATGAACAGCGAAACATGATAAATTATAAACTAAAGGAAACAACCAAGTTCTGTTAAGGTTTGATCGATTGAAGTCCTCTCAATCACTTGAAGAAAGTGCGGTTCGATCGATTGAAGTGTTCTCGATTGATTGAAGTCAAGGCGGTCTCGATCGATTGAAGTCATTTCGATCGATTGAGACTCAGGGTTATTCGATCTATTGAACTCAGTTCGATTGCTCGAACTTCGTCTTCTCCAGATTCTGGCAGTGAACTTCTAGAATCTATTAAGGAGTGTTTGGATCCTTTTTAAACGTACAAAATACGTAAAATATCATAACTAAGCTACTGAGTGAGTTTAGAACTCACCAAAATATTGTAAGGGCGTGTTTGGTAAGTTTGAACTCCGAAGCTTTAATGGTCTCTCTCTCTCTCTCTCTCTCCTCTGCCTTGTCCCTGTCTCTCTCTGTCTCCTTCTCTTTTCCTCTTCTTCTTCTTCTTCTTCTCTGGTTGTCTCTCTCTCTTTCTCTGACTATGTATGTATATCTATAGATGTGTATATATATAGGTGTATGTATGGATGTGTATATATATAAACACACAAAACTCACAACTCTCTCTCTAACCCCTGGTCCAGCAATCATACCACACACATGAAACTAGTGTATATATATAGAGCTGGGCAGGTGGATGGTTTTGCATGAAACCTGGGAATCCTGATGATTACAAGTTCGGTCGATCGAAGGTAGTTCGGTCGATCGAAGGTAGTTCGATCGCTCGAGAGCAAATCAGTCAGGTTTGATCGATCGAAAAGAGTTTGATCGATTGAAGTGGAGACCACGTATTAAATTCAGGTTGGTAGGGTTTCGATCGACTGAACAGGGTTCGATTGCTTGGACTTTGTAATGTTCAATCGCTCGAAAGAGCTTCGATCGATTGAAAATGAAATTTCAAGAATGATCAAAGGAAATGTATTGAATCTATATGCTTTATTAATTATTGAAAATACAGGGTATTACATCATCCACCACTCAAAAAAAGATTTCGTCCTCAAAATTAGAGGCATATAGAGTTAAAACAAAAATGAAAACTTCTCATGCATCTCTGACTCTAGCTTCCACGAAGCTTCCCTTTCATCATGATGCTTCCACTGAATCTTCACTAACGGAATCTCCTTATTCCTGAGATTCTTGATTCCACTGTCTAAAATGCGAACCGGTCCTTCATTGAATGTAACATTGTCGTTGACCTCGATATCTTCGAAGTTGTTCTCGTGCGCTGGATTATGAGCACTCTTCCTCAGCATACTGATGTGGAACACGTTGTGCACTCCTATCATCTTCGATGGCAACGCAAGTCGATTATCAACTTTTCCAACACATTCTAGAATCTCGAATGATCCAATGAATCAAGGTGATAGCTTGCCTCTCTTCTATCCAAATCTGACAATACCTCGAACAGGTGAAACTTAAAGCAGTACATGATCTCCAATAGCGAATTTCAAGTCTTTACGTCGCTTGTCAACATAGCTCTTGTGTTGGGTCTGAGCTGTCTTCATTCTCTCACATACAATCTGAATCTTCTCGCTGGTCTTTTGTACCACATTTGGACCAAGAAGTTGAGTATTTCTGACTTTAGGCCAACATAGCGGTGATCAACAAGGTCTTCCGTACAAAGCTTCGAATGGCGCCATCTATATGCTTGAATGATAACTATTGTTGTAGGCGAATTCAATCAAAGGTAAATGTGTCTCCCAAGAACTCTCAAAATCAATGACACAAGCACGTAACATGTTTTCCATTACTTGATTGACTCGCTCAGTCTGCCCATCAGTTTATGGATGAAAAGCTGAACTCAAGTTCAATGTTGTTCCCACTACACCAATCTTAGATGAGTCCACTGAGATACCGTTCTGAGATATAACATGTCCCAAGAATTTGACCTCCTGTTGCCAAAACTCACACTTATTGAACTTAGCATACAACTTACTATCTTAAAGCGTCTACAAAGCAATCTGTAAGTGTTCCTTGTGATCTCGCTCCGTCTTCGAGTAGATCAAGATGTCATTGATGAATACTATAATGAATTTATCCAGATATGGTCTGAATACTCTGTTCATCAAGTCCATGAATACTGCTGGCGCATTTGTCAATCCAAAAGGCATAACTAGAAACTCATAATGCCCGTATCTTATCCTAAATGCAGTCTTCAACCCATCCTCTGGCCAAACTAATAGTTGATGATATCCTGAATGTAGACCAATCTTTGAAAAGATCCTTGACCCTTGCAACTGATCGAATAGGCCATCTATCCGTGGAAGTGGATATCTATTCTTGATCGTAACCTTGTTCAACTCTCTGTAGTCTATACAGAGTCAAAGTGTTTCGTCTTTCTTCTTCACAAACAGAACTGGTGCTCCCCAAGGTGACATACTCATACGTACAAAACCTAAATCTTCAAGCTCCTGAACTGGCTTCTTCAATTCCAACATCTCTATTGGTGCCATCCTATATGGAGTCTTAGATATTGGCATTGTTCCAAGTACTAGTTCCATACAGAAGTCTATTTCTCTTTTCGGTGGAAGTCCTTTAATATCCTAGAATACATCCTGAAAGTCTTGTATGGTAGGAATCTGCTCCATCATTAGTTTTGTACTCGTACTCCCGATTGTAGCTAAACCACTCGTTAAGAACATATCACTCGTCGACTGACACTGAAATCTAATTATCTGTCCTCCAGGTATTGGGAATACAATAGTTCTAGTAGGGCAGTCCAAATTGGCATCATACTTAGTCAACCAATCCATCCCTAGGATAATGTCAAATTCTGACATCGACAATACTACCAAGTCTGCTGGAAGATTCCAATCTCCCAAGGTCAATGGACAATCTTTGCACATTTTACCCAACTTAACAGTCACTCCCAATGGTGACATAGCATTAAGTGCTGGCTTAAGTGTCTGGGGTTCTAAACCCAACTAACGCATAATCTTAATAGCGATAAATGAACGTGCATCTCCAGTATCGAATAAAGCTTTAACTAGACTATGAAAGAGTACAAGCGTACCTTCCAAATGTTGCTGCTCATTGGCATTAAAGCCTGATTTCGCTGGGATGACATCATTCATCCTTGTCTGATCTGGGGGGGGGGGTCCTTATATTCCTTAAACAGGTGCCCCATAGTATCCTCCATGTGGTGCACGGCAATCCTTGCTCAAATGACCCGACTTATTGCAATTCTGGTAAACAGCATCCATCCAGCGATTAACTCTGGAGGCTATGCAGAACCTGGCAATGTGCCCTGGCTTTTCGCAATTAAACCATCCTTCATTATTGCTTGGCATTACTGTCAGCAATGCCTGCGACTGTGGTCCTTGCTGGCGATATTGCTAACCCTGCTGTGGCTTCCTGGTTCCTTCCCAAGTTCTCTTGTTTCCTTAAAAATTTCCCTGGGGTCTCCACCCTAGGGTATTCCTTGGTAGTTGGGTTTGGAAATTCTGCGACTGAAATGCTCTTGACGACTGAGGTCGATTCATCTGTGGTCATTGTGCTGGATAAGCGTCCTTCTCCAGTCCTGCAGCAAACCTAACAATCCCTTCGAATAACTGATTCAGATGACCAACCATCATATGTCTGAGGTGGGGGTTCAATCCTTGGTGAAATCTCTTCACCTTCTTCTATGGGGTATCTATCATATGTTGAGAAAATCGGGATAGACGCTCAAACTATGTCGTGTATACCCATACAGTCCATCCTCCTTAAACCAAATTGAGAAAGTTCCTCTCCTATTGATCCCTCTCATCTTCTGGGAAGTACTTTTCCAGAAATCTTCCTTTGAACATCTCCCAAGGCATTGCTGTTGCAGCATTATCCCAATAGTAGCTTGCTCAACTTTCCACCAATCTGTGATGGTGTAGGTGAGCTAAAATGTACGCTTTTCTTGTTCACTACATTCTAATGCTTCAAAGATTAATTCCATCTCTCTGATCCATTGCTCGACTTTCCATGGTTCTGTTAACCCATCGAACTTCTCAGGACGTAAACCACAAAAATTTGCTAATAACTTGTCTCCAGTTTACCTTGGCTGAAACGGTGCCGCTGGGTGTTGAACAGGTCGTTGATTAGTAGCATGGTTGTAGGTATCCCCTACATGCTCCATCCTCTGCACAAATGCTTCAAAAACTCCAGATGGGTCCATTCCATTTGGAATAGGTTCTCTATTACACGCTTGGTGATTTCTTAAAGGTCCCATCATAATGTGCTAGGGAGGTGCACCTACAAAAGACCTGTTGATAGCTGAACATCTTCTCGTAGAAACAAAAAATATGATAGAGCAAGAAGCAACAAGAACTAATAGTTCTACTAAACAACACATATCATTCAAACATACAATCAATATCCAAAGTACTGCTCGTATATATATTAAAAGATGTACCGCATAGTACACACTAGTCAAATTGTGTACCACATGGGACAAAAGCTACAACAGTACTAAGGTCAGCTATTAACAATACTACCACCACTAATAACATCTATACAAAACTTATGGTCAAATAGCTATCTCTCAAGATCCCAAAAACACATGGACAATATTTCTTGATATAAACTAACAAAAACTAAACCCTGCCGATCCTGACTCATTAGTCGTCAACATCTGATCCTACTGGTGGTGCCTCATCCTCTGGTGAAATGTCTATCTCCATAAGTAGATTGGCCTCTGCTGGTGCAGCAAGCACTCCAACTACTACTCCTATATCCTAATCCTCAACGATCTTGTCAACATCCATATCTTCAACACCAAATGTTGCCTTGGTGACGTCGACGATCAACTGAGCAAAATCCCTAACTAGGGCTATAGCCTCTGCTAGTGCAGCCTGTCCTATCGGAAGTCCAACTGGCTGTGCAACCATCCCTACTACCCACTCGACTGCCATATTGGCAATGGCTGCCATATATAGTATAGGTCCTGCTGGTAAATTGAACATAACTGGTATCTCGGGAATGACTACCTCCTCACCTGGGATTTTCTTTGCTGGTATCTCTAAAATCTTGTCTCCCTCTATTGGGTCCTCTGGCTCCGCCGGGTCATCCTTCGGCTCATCATCATCATCACCGTCTGTAAGATCCTCCTCTGCTTGGTCCTCATCATCCATAGGCTCTTCCTCTCCATCCCCGTCAATATCCTCGACAGGATGCTACTCCTTCGGTTCTGGGTCCTCCTCGCCCTGAATCGGCTCAGCCTCCGGAACTGGCACTGGTACGTCGTCGGGCACCGATTATGGTGGTGCTACTACTGGTGCTGGCTCAATAGGTCCTCTAAGAATAGCTCGAAGCTCTATAGCGTCCATCTCCAACTTACTCTGGATAAATCATAGAATCTCCTGGTAAATATCCCTACCAATCCTCGCTGAATGGTAAGCATCCATACGTATCTCTGTAGGGTGAGTCTTCTCAGTCATATAAAGAGCCTTCTACATATCCTCTTCTACAAATCTACTAGCTGTCTGGCGTATGCAGTCATGATAAAACTCTAGGTCAACTGGCTCTACGGTACCCCCCATGAATCACGTGTCCTCTATAGGCATCAGTCACAAACTTATGGAACTCTGGACCCATGCTAACCTACAAAGGAAAACTAACTATCGTCAGAAGGACGAACTTATCTTAAACTCATATCTCATCTTAAGGATCTTAAATACTAGGACCAGATGGTGTGGACTTGTTAGTGAACGAAAGTATCAAAAACCTGGCTCTGATACCAAAAATCCTGTCACGCCCTGGAGCAGCAAAAATAGAGAAAAATAAATTTCCTTTTTGGGTCCATAGGGAATGACAAGTAAAAGTCACTAAATATCCACACCACACAGTATTAGTCCACAAGATAAACAGAAATAGTAAACAACTATAATATAATAACAGTATCACTATAAAAAACATCAGACTGGTCCTCAAGATCACAACAGGTCTATAGACAACATATGCCCAAGTACCCATTAACTAAAACAAAACAGAGTTCGAAAGAATATAAACTAGATATAACGATCTTCAGATCTTCAACTGGCGTAAGGCTAGTCGTCAGCATAATACTCCTCTCCAGTATAACCGGCATCAGTGTAGCCACCCTCTGCATAATCCAACTCCAGGTAGTGTGGATACCGGCATTTAGGACCCATTTTTTTTAATTTAAAATATTTTTTATTCAAATTTCAAATACAAAGAGCCGCCACTTAATTTTTAAAGGAAAATTAAGAAACCATTTTAAAAGCAAACTGATCTTTTTTTAAACTAGAGATTAACTAGGTCCGGGGATTAAGGAATGAGAGAGCAAGGAGTCCGACGGACTAAAACACCCTCTCTCATCCTATCTCGCGATAGGCCTCTCTACTCAACATCCTTTTAATCAAACTATTAATCTAAGCATGCCCTAAACTAATACATAGATATAAATATACATTACACAAACATGTCGAAATGGTGTAAAATTGCTAAAGACAAAATATCATTCAAAACCAAATAGTTCATTTAGCAAGCAATATGATATGCAAAATAGAGAACTAGAGATCTTACCCAGGGTCCAACCGTGAATATTTAAACATGTAATGCATACAAAAGTTGAAATCCTAATAAAAAGGTCTCTAATCACATATACACATAAGGCAAATTTTAATTCTAATGTGTCGCACATAAGGTCGAAAAATCAATGAAATTAAGGAATAATTAAACTAAGGGAGAGTCGAAAGATCATACCTCATCGGTGCTATAAAACAAAGGTCAGTCCACATAATATACAAGATATAAAGTTAGATGACAATCGTAGGCCTCTAGCTTAAATCTATCAAATATAGTTAAATCTAAAGCAACGAATCCTAATTACGAGCATCGAGTCACATGGATGAATGTATACATGAATAAGAATAAATTATGAAATATTCATTGATTTAGATCATCTAAACTTTGAATTTAAGCATGAACTAATCATTATTGAAGCATGGTTTGAACCCTAACTCATGAAAATATCATTTGAGTCATTATTCACAAGATTGGCCAAAGTTGTGACAGGATTCTGAAAATTGTTGAGAATAGATCAGAACTTCAAAGAAAAAAAAGGCATAGTTTCTATGGTTTGATCTTAATGATGTTTGGACACTAGATGCCTCTGTGAGTCTAGTTTTTAATCTAAAAAGAAAATCAAGGTTTCAACGGTTAGATCTCTGGGAATTAGACAAATACTAGACGTCACTCAGGACTTCATAACTCTCTGTCCAGAGTTTTTGTATGATTTTCTAAAATTAGTAAAAAAAATCAAAAACACTTAGATCTTTTTAGGGGACCTCACTAACACATCAAACTTCATATAAAAAATTATTTGGGGTAAAAAATGTTTGATTAAGGTTCTGATTTACTCATTTCAAAAAGGTGTCACTGTTCTGAAATTCTGGACAGATTGTTATTGTTTCCTAAAACTCATGACCAAACCACTTAAAACATGGAATCTCACTAAAACAAAAATTACAATGCTAGAACTTTGAGTTATAGAAACTTTCCCATTGGTTTCATTCAGTTCCAACGGTTCGGTGTTTAACTAAAAATCTTTGATGAAAAGTGGTTGATGAAGTCACTACATCTTTTGTTCAAGTTCATCTTTGTTGGTTAACCCCAACTACTAAACCATGAAGTTGGGCTTAATCCAAACTACTTCTCCCACCATTTGATGGTCATTGGAGACTAAGGACACTTAAACTTGTGGATTTTAATGAAGTATGAAGAGACTTCATATAACCTCAACACAATGAATCTAAACCATGGGTAAAAGTTTAGACTCAAATTATTCCTCCTACCATTTGATGGTCATTGGAGGCTAAAGACACTTAAACTTGTTGATTTTAATGAAGTATGAAGAGACTTCATAAAACCTCAACACAATGACTCTAAACCATGGGTATAAGTTTATACTCAAATTATTCCTCCTACCATCTGATGGTCATTGGAGACTAAAGACTCTCATACTTGATAGACTTCAATTAAGTATGAAGAAACTTCTTAAAGTCCTAGAATAACAAGATCAAACCATGGAGGTGGATTTGAACTTATCAACCAAACATGCTAATTATCAATCCTAATCTTCTTATAAACCATGAACTTATAAGAAGACCAAGAGATTTCAAACCAAAAGATTCAAATGAGACATTGAAAGTCTTATGAATCCCAAGAGATGAATACAACCAAAAACAAAAAAGAGACTCAACATTCATACATTAGCCAAGTTAACATGTGTTTAAAGAATGATTTAGTCTAGAGTCTACCTCTAATATCCTCAACTTGGTGATTTGGAGGATTTCTTCAAGTTAATCAAGCTCTTGAACCCTAACTCACACACAAACCTCTCTTTCAAATTACAAAAGCAACTCTTAACTATGTTCAAAAAATTTTCTAGAGATTTAGAGGAAGGAATCAAGATATGGTTGGAAGATTCAAAGAAATTCTCCTCCCTTGTAATGAGATATTCACTCCTCTTATATAGGCAATTTTAAAAGGGTATCTCAGTCACTTTAGGGGCAAAACCACTGATTTTGTATGTCCTTTTGGTGGTACAAATCGTGCTGTATTACAGTTGTCTACCCAAAAATGCGGCACTCATTGGAGATGGAAGCGGCACTTGGTGAGTGCTAGAACAACACTTGATGAATGCCATCGTGGCATTCATTGATCGCCGCATCGACATTCAGAGAATGTCGGGGACAACTCCAGGGACTGTCGTTTTTTCTGGAAATCCATTTTTTTGTGGCATTTAGTGAAATTTGTGGCATTCATTGAATGCCGCTCCGGTACTTAAGCAAGTGCCATGCGGTAACCCGTGACTACCGCAAATCTTACTATGTGTCGTTCCCCTCAGTTTTCCCTTTTTTTTTCTTTTCTCTTTTTCCTTTTTGTCTTGAATTACAAGAGCCTTCGAAAGAGCTTGAATCACCTTTGGAAGTCCCAAATTAGTCGGACATTGTCATCATCGAATCTTAGAGGTAATACTCCCCTTAACCTGACGTTTGGTCAAAATTGGGGTGTCTACAGTTTACCCCTCTTCGAAAGAGCTTGTGGAGCAACACGTGTCACAAGTGAATGTCGAAGCCTGTGTGAAGACAAGCCTTTGACCAAACTGTTGGATTTAGGTAACAAAAAAAATGTGTTGCAAAAGAAAACAGCCACGCAACAAGGTTCAAATCGGTCGTGCTCAACGGTGAGCTACCTACGTATCCACTCAGGAATCAAACCGAGACGTAGTTCGGGCCGGGGACAAATGCACACAAATGCAAGTATCCATACGGATGAACGCACCTATCCTGTCGTGATGCACGTGCTCATGCAATAATGACTGTTGATGCAGCTTCATGCTCAACAAATGATATGATTCAAAAATCGTCCTATTGCGACGTATCCAAATGCAATCCAACCCTATGCTATTCAACGCTCTTGGCCATTCCGACTAAAAGACGGGTCATTATTATATATTTTTATTTTTTTAAGGTTCAGAGTCTGTGATCAACAGGTTGACCTTCTCCAGATCTGTGACTAACCTGACCAGGTAGACGAATGCAATTGCTCAGAATAATCCGCAGCCCTTCGGCCCCGTCAGATATGTTTGCTTAGAATAATCCACATCCCTTCGGCCCCGTTGGATATGTTTGCTCAGAATAATCCGCAACCCTTCAGCACCGTCGGATATGTTTACTCAGAATAATCCGCAGCCCTTCGGCCCCGTCGGATATGTTTACTCAGAATAATCCGCAGCCCTTCGGCCCCGTCGGATATGTTTGCTCAGAATTTTCAAAATTTGGAGTCAAACAGTCTTAAATTCATTTCAATTTTAAAATCAAGGGTCAATCAGACCCAAATTCATCAGTTTTTTTCAAAATCAGGGGTCAATCAGACCCAAATTCATCAGATTTTTCAAAATCAAGGGTCAATTAGACCCAAATTAATCAAAATTTTCAAAATTAGGGGTCAATTAGACCTAATTTCATCAGAATTTTGCAAAATTAGGGGTCAATCAGACCCAAATTCATTTCAATTTTAAAAATCGGGGACTGAATGACCCCAAAATAAATTTTTGGGGAACAAAAGTGCCAAAAGTGGGCAAAATCAGGGGGTTTGAATTCAAATTTTGGGTTTTATTTTGAATTTTGGGGGGAAATCAGTGGCACATAAACCGCCATAATTGCGGCACACGCTTCAAAATGTGACAGTCCGTGAATGCCGTGCGGCACTCACAGTATGCCGGAACGGCACTCAGAAAGTGCCTTGCGGCACTTCATGGACTGCCGCGCACAGTATCCTAAGTGCCGTTCGGTACGGCAGAATGCTTAAACTCGAATTTTTTTTCTCATTATTCATTCACTCTCTAGTCTCTCCAATCCGAAGTTCTCTCTGGAGATTTTTCTCATTTTCCTCACAGTGATCCCGAGGGTCCACAGGTTAGTTTCACTCGATCATAATCTCAACACTCTCTTTATTTGTGTTGTTTTCTTGAATTCCTTCAAAGTTCAACTTTTAGTTTACTCTCTTTTCTTTGCCAGGTTATGGCTAGTGGCTCGAGGAGTAGGAAGAAGGCCAAGTACGTGGCCACTCCTCATCCTGATTCTTCATTCTTGCTCCGGGACCCGGACGCACATTTGTCTGCCTACGCGTTGAAGCACGAGGTACTGCTCTCCCACTTTTCTTTTCTTGCAATTTTTTTTCTTATGAATATCATGAATGCGGTGCACAATCAACCCAACTTCTCATGCCTCATTACGAATGCAAATGTTGTGCTTTCAGCGCTCTCGAGTGTTTCAAATGCTTTATTCAATGCTCATTCAATTTTTTTTTATTCTTTATCTTACTCCCTATGAACTTTATGAATGTAGAGGCAAAACTTCATATGAAAATGAATGCTATGCCTGTGAATCTTCCGAGTGTTTCACCTGTATCTGCGCATATTCAATCTCATTATTTTTTTCTTCAACTTTTCTCAAA
This sequence comes from Hydrangea macrophylla, assembly GCA_033977485.1. NCBI lineage: Eukaryota > Viridiplantae > Streptophyta > Magnoliopsida > Cornales > Hydrangeaceae > Hydrangea > Hydrangea macrophylla. The sequence goes on from CM066990.1 coordinate 43,172,394, forward strand.
GACTTTTGAACGCGATGCGTGTTAATAAAGATTTCCAATATTCCTCACGAATGATGACCATTATACTCGTGAATTTTCTGAGTGTTACAATCGCCCTTTCATTCATTCAAAATCAATTTGAATGCTTGTGAACCAATATTTCTTTTTAAAACCCTATGTTTTACCAAGAATGTGAATTTTTGAACTTTGTGAAATCCCTTAAGTACTTTGAATTCTTTTCCTTCGCCCTTTCATTTATTCATTCAAATAATTTTTTTATATTTTATTACTCTTTATTTACTTATTTCCTTTCCTTTTTTCCTTCATTCAACCGCTGACATTTGAATTTTTCAATTTTTGCTTGCAACTTCAGCCCGACGTGCTAAAGGAGCACGACAACCTAGCTCATGGCTTCGCATGGTACGAGGAGCTGAGCGAGACCATAAAGGGGTTCTTTGATGCAGCGGGCTTTGGGGACTTCGTTAAACTCCCGACGAAGAGCTCCAACGACTTGAGACATATTCATGCTCTCTCTGAGCGTTGGTGGGACACCACCAACATATTTCGCTTCTCATTCGGGGAGATGACGATGACCCTGCTCGGCTTCTTTATGATCACTGGGTTCCCTTTCAGGCGGAGTGCCTCCGCTACCTCGTTATGGTGATGGAGTGGGATCGGGTGCTGTCTTTGCTAGGAGTCGTCCTCGAGGAGCCCTTGGTCATAGCCAAGTAGTTCATGGACACATTCAGAGGCCATCAGGGCTTTTCAGAGGAGCAGATGGCCCGGGGCTTTATCATGTATATACTGGGGTGCTCTCTGCTGAGCACCAAGGGTGATCGGATCTCTGTAGCACTAGTGGGGTCCATGGAGCAGATGGGAGAGATTTACCAGTACGACTAGGCCGGTGTAGGATTAGCCATCCTATACCGGCATATGGGAGAGATTTCTTGAGACCGGCCAGCTTCCACATGCGGCTTCTGGAGAGCGTGGGAGGTATACTTCTCCTTTTTGCTGTCTCTTATTTAAAACCTTGTACTTTCCTTTTAGTTTCTTAATTATAAATCCCGAAACTTATGAATTTTCTCTTTTCTTGTAGATTTGGTCCCACGAGTATCTATGTATGATGTCGCCTACGACGCGACCAGCAGACGCCCACATCATGCCCTTAGGTCTAAAGTGGGCGAAGGAGCGAGTGGGGTGAAAGACCAGGGATTAGGATTTCATAACGTTCAGGAATTTCCTGACGAATCTACGAGAGCCGCAAGTCTGATGGCAGCCTTGGCTTGATGTGCTTCCTGAGGCCTCTCAGGAGATGCGACAGTTGACTGGAGATGACCCGCAAAGGATATTGTTGGAGGGTCTGGAGGGTCGGGAGTGGTATCTAGGGGAGAGGGTGACCACGCAATCACTGGCGGCTCCAGGTTTCTTTGTGCCGCATCCCCCACCCGAGTCCATGAGAGCCACAGAGACCCTCCAAGGTTCCGCACTCACGGTCGCCTTAGTTGGGTTCTCCATTCAGGATTTCCTAGAGCCCCCTAACGGGTACGAGGCCTTCCATTCTGCCAAGCTGATGCCGAACTTCCCTCTGATGGAAGTGACCCGGGTGAGTTTCTTTTAGCTTTTCAACCTTTTTTTTAGCTCTTAACCATGCATGTGTATATTCTCATTGGATTTACTTTTTCTTTCTAGCCCGTCCCTGCCACAGCTCAGGCTCTAGCTCTACCGCCCTGGGATTGGAGTGTCAAGATAGTTTCTTTTAGAGAGCAGGGCACGACCATGGTCCCTCGATTTCATGCGGGTGCTCCCACCATTCCACTCCAGTACGATCATATTCCACGAGACTATGCGGAGGAGGGCTTACTCTATGCTCACAGAGTGAGAGAGTGGATCTATGGCTGAGAGTGGAGGGTAATATCTAAAACTTGCCTTTTGGTTTAAATTTTGCATTCTCATTTTGACATTCTAACCCTTCTCTCTTTGACTCAGGCTAACGGTGCGCGGGCGGCTGCTGAGGCTCACACGAGGGCTCTGGTAAAACTAAATGCTCCTTTTTACTTATACTCACTTTTGGCATTTCAACATTTTAAATACAACTTGGTAATTCGATTTGTTTTCTCCATTCAGGAGGAGCAGGTTGGGGCTTTGGCCCGGCAGGTAGGGGAGCTTCAGCAGCGGCTTCATTAGTTTGGCATTAGCTTTAGCGATGCCCCGGGGGGTAGCGGCACTGGACGAGGTAGAGGCAGCGGTGGGGGTACCAGTGGTGGCAGAGGTGGAAGCAGAGGCAGAGGCAGAGGGGGAGCGAGCGGAACAGAGTCAGAGGAGGAGCCCCTCAGACACGTGATCCGCCAAACTCGAGGCCGGGGCTAACCTAACCTTTGTCTCTCTCTTTTCTATTTATGAGTGTTTTGGGGAGGATTTATATACTTGGATGACTATATGCATATATACTCACTTATTATTATGATGGTTCCCGGATAGCCAAGATAAGATAGGCATCTGCATCACTTTATTGCGATTGCTTTTTACTTTTTCTATTTCTTACTATTGCTTATCGTATGTGTGACCATGGCTTGGTCCTTTTATTTTATTTTAACCCTTTTTGTTTTTCTGTGATCTTGTGAGCATTGTCCTTCTTCTATCGCTTATCCATGTGAATGAATGAATAAATGAATGATTGTGACCATAACTTGGTCTTGTTGCACGTGCTGCATGATGCGCATGTTTTATTGTTTTTATTCAATTTTTTTGTTTGCAGGTGGGCTGAAAACATTACAAACACATCTCGGCCAAAATAAAACTCCAAGTGGCACTCGGTTAGGCTTTTGCAGCACTCAGTAAATGCCGCAGCGGTAGTCAGTGACTGTCGCAACGATAGTTACGGACTGCCGCGCGGCACTTATTTAAAGCCTCCCTTCATCAATACTTCGCAAAACACTCTCTCCTTGTGTTCACTTTCTTCTCAAATGGCCCCCATTAGCTCCCAAATCCTCTTCCATGGATGGATACTCTTTTTGGCATCGACAAGCTCAACTTCGAGTGTTTCAGACTAAATGACCTCTTCTCTCTCCGACGGATGATCTTAAATGAAAGTTTGCTTCAAGCTGCTATTCGGTGTTGGGACCCCTCTCTCCACGTCTTTCGCTTTGGCTCCCAGGAGATCTGCCCTTTGTTTGAGGAGTTTAGCGCTATTCTACATATTGATCCTTCTATGGTTTCGACAGTTCCTCTAGCACAGGCCGGGTATGTCTGAGACCTCGCTGCTCTCCTTCACACATCTCGAAACGCAGCAGTCTCTTTTGTTCAAGACCGACAAATGAACTTTGAACACCTTTCTTCCGTCTACTCTTCGATGGGGGATCCTTACGATGGTGGGTATCAAGTCATTTGACGTAGTGCTTTATCGATAGCCATGCTCTCTTACTTCCTCTTTCGGTCATCTTATGATATTCTCATTCCCATTGCCTACAGTTTACGGGAGATGAAGAGTGTCTTTATGCTGATCCTTGGTGAAACCTTGATTGGTTTGGACTATGCCCATACTGCCAGGGCTATGCTATCTTCGGGGGCATCCTTCGTCTTACAGGTTTGTCTCATGGAGCGCCTTGATCTCTTTATACACCCCTTACACCTTCGCGGGTCATTTCCCTATGACCATATGGAGGTTCACCGCCTATTCTATTCTGCCGATGCTTAGCTTGGTTGGCTCCGAGGCCTTTCTATTGGTGATATCTATTGGATCTACCCGCAGTGGTCTTACCTTTCCGTTGCCATACGGCTTCCCGGCCCCCGGGCGATCTGGCATCTGGCTGCCTATTTTGCATGCTACCACTTTCTATATTCCTGGCTGGGTGGCACGCCAGTACGAGCTTCTCTAGGATATTACTAAGGCTATTACTGCTGATTTCACGAGGGGTTCGATCATGCGCCCTTCCATTGTGAAGGCTTTCATTGAGGCTTGGCATGACAGAGTGTCAGCTCCTTTTCGGAGGGTCCCTGCTTTGATCGTGCCTACTATTTAGTACCTTTTTCATATCCAAACTCTGATCCAGGGACAAGCTTTGTAGACATACATGGGTGAAAGTAAAACAACTAGATGAAGCTTTATTTATAATATTTCAAACAAGTCTTGCCTATCCTTTTACGCTTTTGAATGTGATTTTTCTCATTTCTCTTCTCAAAGAGTGTTCTTGTCTTTAGGAGATGTTCTGACATGTTTAATCAAAGTGTTCACTCTTCCGATTTAAGTTGTGAAAATTTTCCTTTTAATGTCTTTTCTTGGCTCTTTACTTTGCTTTGAGTCTCTAAAGTTTTAATCATTCTATACCATGAATTTTTGTTTGTTCTTTTATGGTACTTATTTTAACAGCCACGAGATCCAGAGTCGGGTTTCAAAGTAAATATCTGGGTTTTTCAGATAGCAAACTTGTGTTTGCCCCTGGTTTTAGGGGCTTTGAGGTGGTTCCGGGCAAACGCAAGTTTGCCCATAGTTTAGCATTGGGGTTTTCTTTTTTTATTTTCATGGACCGAAGGCTTTTGAGAGCCCGCCTACTTATCCCTGAATGGTTATTAGGTCTGCAGTAGTTTGGTTTAAGGCTGCAAGGGAAAGCGCCAATCAGGCAATTATTAATGACCGAACCGAGTAGGTTGCCTACGTATCCCCTAGTGGGAATCAGGTCAAGCGTAGGTTTTGAAAAAAAAGGGCTTCAAGCAAAATACTTCTTGAGGCGATCGAGGTTAATCGGTTGTTTAAATTCAACCCCGTCTAGGTCCATGAGATAGGTCGATCCTCCAGAGAGGAGAGTCTTGATGATGTATGGCTCGACCCAGTTGGGTTTGAATTTTCCTCTGGGGTCATAAACAGGCACTTTCAGTTTTTTGGGGACCAGGTCGCCCTCAACAAGCTTCCTTGGATGGACCTTTTTGTTGAAAGCACGAGCTATCCTCTTTTGATATCTCCGAGTATGGTTTATTGCAGCCAACCTCCTTTCATCAAGAAACATCAATTCCTCATACCTCCCTCGTGTCCATTCTAACTCAGTTACTCTACATTCGGCCAAAACTCTTAGAGAGGGTATCTCTACCTCAATTGGAAGGACAACTTCCATTCCATAAACCAAAGAATAAGGTGTGGCTCCTGTGGAGGTTCTTACAGAGGCCCGGTACCCCCATAGTGTAAATGGCAGCTTCTTATGCCAATCCTTATATGTGTCCGTTGTTTTTCCCAAGATCGCCTTGACATTCTTATTCGCTGCTTCCACTGCTCCGTTTGTTTAAGGCCTATACGGGGACGACTAATGGCGAGTGATCTTATGTTTCTCTAAGAGAGGGATAACCTCTCCTTGAAAATGACTGCCATGATCAGAAATGCACTCATTTGGGACCTCATATCTACATATTATGTTTTTCTTGATGAAGCTCACCACATCCTTGGCTTTCAAAGTCGTATATGAAGTTGCCTCTACCCACTTGGTAAAATAATCAATTGCTACGATTATGTAGCGGTGCCCGTTGGAGACCTTTAGGACTATCTTACCAATGATATCGATTCCCCATACAGAAAATGGCTAAGGAGTGGTCATGCTATAGAGTTGTGATGGTGGGATGTGCATTAGATTTGCATGGATTTGGCATTTATGGAACCTTCTGACATATTCACAGCAGTCTCTGTCCAAAGTTGTTCAATAGTATCCCTATCGGATAATCTTCTTTGCTAGCATGTGCCCATTCATGTAGGGTCCACACACTCCCTCGTGTATTTCCTCCATCATTCTCTTAGCTTCCCTCCCATATAAACACTCTAGATTATACCCGGTGTAGGATTTCTTCCATAGTTTATCCGCGTAGATCACAAACTGAGCGGAGAATCGACGAACCAACTTCTTGTCCTTCTCTGAGGCTCCGTTGGGATACTCTCCCTTTTTAATGAAGTTCTATACATCCTCATACCAAGGCACTTCACCCTCTTCTTCTATGGCGACGATCATTTCAAACGACGATTGGCTTCTCACTTCTATAGATAGCGGGATCATGGTAGTTCTCGAGGGGATTTGGATCATTGAGGCTAGGGTTGCTAAGGAATCGGCTAGTTGGTTCTCTTCACGGGGAAGGTAATAAAAGAAAATCTTTTCAAACCGCACTTTTAGGCTTTCTAGGTAATCATGGTAAGGTCTCAACTTCTCATGCTTTACCCTCCAATCACCTCGTACTTGGGATATGATCAGGTTAGAATCTCCTAAAATGTCAATCCTTTCAACTTTTAGGGCTAAGGCTGCTTCCATCCCAATTATGCATGCTTCATACTCTGCGGTGTTATTGGTCGAGTCATACTTGAGTTTGACGGCTAATGGGTTAGGGGCACCATCGGGTGCTATGAGAATGATTTCAACCCTGTAGCCTGTTTGGTTGGTTGCTCCATCAAAGTACATTTTCCATAAGTCCTCCTTCACCTCCATTACTCCCTCGTCAGGAAACTTAAATTCTCCCTTATCCTCGGATTTTATGGTGAGATCTGCTAAAAACTCAGTGATAGCTCTTCCTTTTACAGACTTGGCAGTGACGTATTTAATATCGAATTCGGCTAGCATCATGGTCATCGGGAAATTTGGCTAGTCAAGGTAGGTTTTTCGAATAGGTATTTGAGTGGGTCCATTTGGGATATCAGGGTTACAGGGAAGGCTAACATGTAATGGCAAAGGCGACGAGTACACCAGAACAAGGCCCAACAGGCTTTCTCTAAAGGTGAATATTTTAACTTGTATTCAGTCATCCTTTTGCTTAAGAAATAAATGGCTCTTTCCACGTGCTCCTCTTCTCCTTCTTGGGCCAACATACACCCCATTATATCTTCGAATACGGAAAGGTACAGTAGTAAAGGTGTTTCGGGTAAGGTGGCGATAAAACAGGTGGGTTTTGAAGGTAGGTTTTGACCTTTTTGAAGGCTTGTTGGCATAAGGTATCCCATTCGAACTTCTCTCATTTTCTAAGCAGCATAACAAAGGGTCACAGGTTAGGGTGAGTTTTGAGATGAAGTGGCTTATGAACTGTATTCTACCTAGAAACCCCTTGATTCTTTCTCATTCTTGGGTGGCTGCATCTCGATTATGGACTTTATTTTGGTTGGGTCCACCTCTATCCCTCTCTGAGTGATGAAAAACCCCAACAACTTTCCGGTAGTGACTCCAAAGGTGCACTTCTGAGGGTTCAGCCTCATTTTGAATTCCCTTAACCTTCTAAAGAATTTCCTCAATGCGTCCAAGTGTCCTCCCCTTTCATTGAATTTTACAACCATATCGTCCACATGCACTTCTGCCTCATTATGGATCATATCGTGCAACAATGTTGTAGCGGCCTGCTGATAAGTTGCGTGGCATTTTGAGCCCAAACGGCATCACCCTATAGCAGTATGTGCCCCATGGTATGATGAAAGTGGTTTTCTCTCTATCCTCTGGCGCCATTAGAATCTGGTTATACCTTGAGAACCCATGCATAAAAGATAGGAGTTCATGTCTCGCTATATTGTCCACTAACACATCAATGTGGGGTAAAGGAAAATCATCCTTAAGGTTGGCTTTATTCAAATACTGAAAGTCGACATAGACCCTAACGCGACCGTCCTTTTTCGGGACAGGTACTATATTGGCGATCCATTCTGGATACTCGGTGACCATTAAGAATCCGGCTCTCAGTTGCTTTTCAACTTCCTCTTTGACTTTGAGTGCCCATTCAGGCCTCATTCGCCTCAATTTTTGTTTTACAGGTTTTGAATTGGGAAAGAGGGGGATATGGTGCAGGACTATTTCTAGATCGATACCTAGCATATCGCTGTAAGACCATGCAAAAACATCTTTGAATTCATTCAATAGATTGATTAATTCTTTACTTTATTCTTTTCTGAGTGTAGAGCCAATGAAAACATTTTGAGGATTATCTTTATTTCCTAGATTGATCGTTAGAGTGTTCTCGATGATTTTACATGCAGATTCTTTTCCTTTTTCAATTAATTTTTGCAATTCATTTGGTATTTCATGATCATCACATTCATCACATTCATTAAGCGCATTCGAGTAGGCAGAATTAGTCATACTTTCATTGATTTTCTTTCGAGCGATTACAACAGACATGGAAATTCAAAGACGCCTCATTTGGGCCATTACAGACTCCAGGTGTGGGGGATACCTATCACTAAACTCAAAAACCCATTCTTTCTTGCTTTCTCCTCCCAGATCGGTGATGAAGCATTCCTCCAGATGTCCTGTCTTGGTAATTTCCTCCATTTCTTCTTTTTCGAGTTCTTCCATGTCATTCTCCTCGTGTTGCACCTCTTCTACCAATTCCTCAGCATGTTCTTTTCTTGCATTGTCTTCCACGACCCCTTCTTGGCCCGTTTCCTTAATTTTTGTGCTTTCCTCGCCCAACAGATTCTTCATGACTAAGCCATCCGGCGCACCAGTCCAATCTTTAGTGGTAGCTGACTTCACGGGTACTTGTAGACATGGATCCTGATACTTAGAGAATTCGTCGGGGAAGAAGATCTCAAACCCTGGCTTAATACGTTTATCCTTCTGATCTACCCATGGTTCTGGGAAGCCACAAAAGGGGAAATCCTCTCCTTCCTTCACAAAGTATCCATTGAGCGTCTTCAGGTATGGGTCCAATGGTGCATCAGTTGCCTTCTTCTTATCTCTCAGCTCTTTCTTTGATGGTTGATAACCCAGACCATGAGTGTAGGTCTGAGTGGCAATCTTTGGAAGGCAAACCTTGATGATTCTTACCCAATCCTATACCTGAGAAGAAACTCATCTTCTTCATGATACCAGCGACCAACGGACTCGCGTACTGATCGAAATACAACGGCAGGAACTCTCTTGGCTTCTCTCCCTCCAACATGTTAATAAACTCGAATCCCCCCAGACTTATCTCCTCTTCCTAAAATTGTACCTTTAGGACCGGTGCGCTTAATGAAGCTTCAGACGGACGGACCCAACTGTCCCCGAGAACATCACAAACCTTGATCTTCCAGATACACTTGACATTCTGATGAACTGTAGATGGTATGGCACCCAGACTGTCCAGCCAGGGCCTTCTTAGCATTAAATTGAAAGAAGCATGTATGTTAATGACTTGAAATTTGGCTTCCTTTTTCATAGGCCCAACAGCAAGATGAAGGAGAATTATCCCCATGACCATCCCTGAGTGTTGTCATATGCTCTCACCTTCTGCTCAGATGGTATGAAAGTTGATTTATCCAAACCGAGGCACTTAGCTGTTCAGAATGGGCACACGTTAAGAGTAAATCCATTGTCAACAAGACAGGCAGACACCGCATTTCCCAAGCATTCAATGGTGACATATAGTGGTTTATTGTGAATAGGTCCTCCCGGAGGTAGGTCATCTGATGAGAAGGTAATAGCTAGAGTCGGAACCCCACTAATCATTCCTACGAGTTCTTCCGGTGCCGTGTCAATAGAAACATCTGATTGGTTCAAGGCATCTAGGACTGCCTGCATGTGACGTTTAGAAGCGATCAATAAACCTAAGATGGTGATGTTAGCCTGAGTTTTCTTCATTTGCCTCAAAACCCCATCTTCTTCCTCTTCCTCATTTACCTTCCCTCTTCCTTTATCCAATTCCCTCCCTGGGTGATCCTCCTCTAGCTCATGTGGTTTGAAGTGTCTCCCAGACCGGGTTAGATGACTGACTTCTTCTTTTTCCCACAGATTGTCAATTTCCAGAGTAGCTTTTGAACCTCCATTCCCCATCTCTATCTCTTTGTCACTCTCATACCACAGATCGTCTTCTACCTGATCCACATCAGTGTTACTAGTCTCTTGAACCCACCAGTCCAGTTGATTCCCCAGATACAGATTATCGAATCCCCGGCATCTAATAAGGCTTCCTTGGTGTCCCGGCTTTAGTGATTAGCCAAGAAGGATTGAAGGTCTACTCTTCTATCCCCAAGAAATAAAGGCCCTGCGGTGGCGGACATCATGATGGTTTGGCAGCGGATTCCTAGTAACATTAGGAATTTTGACAGTCGGCTCGGATATCACCTTGTTATCAATGAGGTCCTGAATTTCATGCCTCAGCCTCGTGCATCGATCCATAGAGTGACCCTTTTGCTGGTGAAACTTTCAATAAAGATCATCTCGGAACATTAGCGGAAGTGGACTTGGTAGAGGTCGAGCCTCCAACGGGCGAAGATGGACCTTTGCTGTTAGCCTATTAAGGGCGGTTGACAGTGATACCCCCAAATCTGAAAACTTCCTTGGCTATTTGTCCCCTCCTCTTCTTGGTGTTATATCAAACTTCCTCTCCGGTCCACTCAGTGCATTGACATTGGTGGGGTTAGAATGACCTCCCGAATGTCCTCCATTCGACCCATAATTCGGCCTCCTATATCTGTTCGGCTGTTCTTCTTTCTTAATTGATCTTGTCAGAATCAAGATATAAAAAGTGTTCTTTACTTTTCAAAAGATTTGCAGTGTGGAAGTAAAGGTCGAACCCACATAGATTGATTAACTACCGTGTTTTAATCTTAAAACCTAAATCTAATTAATTATAAAAACGGATTTTAATTTGAATTTAATTAAACTAATAACAATAAAAGTAAATCTAAACTAGGAAAGCAATTAAAGTTGTTTTAAATAATGTTTAAGGGAACCTAGGATTGCAAATCCACCACTAGTTTCATAATAGGAATATTTATGAATTACTTTAGCTTATTACGTTGGATGATAATGGGGAATTGTAGCTACAAGCCCAATTCCTCCGACAAGAAGATATTCATGGTTCAAGCACCAACATAATCCATCTTTGGTTAGCACGAATTATCCCACACTAAACTAGGGTTGTGATCTAATCCGTCTAACCTAGGCATGGACTATTCGGATACTTGATAGCACAAATCAATAAAGCACCATCACATGTAAACAATCTAAACAAGCACAGCAAGAATAGATCGTTGAGCACATCACAGTCAAAATAGATCTAAGACAAGAATAAATTCTGAAAGTAATGATTTGATCACTAGAAGTACGATTTATTTATAAAAATCCTCTAAACATGTGACTGTCATCCATACATAATAGAACTAAAATAAAAACATAAATAAAACCCTATTACTCGTCTAGGGCTTCATTGAAACCCTAGATCTATGATCTAGCCGTCCATGGAAGTGATGGATGACAAGTAGTTGATGGAGGAGGCCATGGAAACCCTTGGTCTTTTTCTTCTTCTCCTTGCTTCCCTCTCTTCAATGGCTGGAAGTATGGTTGTATATTGTGTGTATAATAGTTGCCAATAATGTCTAACCCTTTAATTGTAATAAAATAGGTTATATATAGATTTACAACAAGTTTTGGAAGCCTTCCTAACCCGAAATGAACTGAAGCTGATGTAATTTACAGTCTAGACGTCGTTCAGCAGTTTCGTTTGCACAGTAGTCTTCAGTATACTGAAATACGCAACTTTGGTTTTTACACATATCGCGCGAGCGCGACATTTGGGACCTCGCGCGTGCGGATCGCGCGAGCGATTCTGGGACTTTCGCGCGAGCGGATCGCGCGAGCGATTCTCTGTTCTTCGCGCGCGACTTGGCTTTTTCAGCTTATTTCTTTGTGCTTTTTCATCCTGTTTAGCCTGGTGTAGGTTATTTCTTCCAAAACCTGTCAGAAAATAGAAAACAAAGTAAAAATATACAAAAACAGGATAAAAAGGTACTAACAGATGCTCGTTAAGGCGTATAATTAGGATTAGTTTTCTCCCGATCACACCCCCAAACCTACATTTTGCTAGTCCTCGAGCAAAACTAAAATAAAAACTAACTACTAATAACATACTATTTCATTTTCGCATGGATCACGATTGCATTTAGCATATGCAACAAGCCTTTTAAACCTCTAGGTGTCCCTAGTCGGACGAGTAAAGTCTCGTGAGGGTTCTCATCAACAAGTTACCCACAACCATCTTTATTAACTTGTAAATTTTAAAACAAATTTTATTAAGAACCAACAAACTAATAGTCAATACTCCTTATTATAAAACAAAGATTTGAAATAGAATAACGAACATAAAAAAAAAACATAATGAAACATCCACCTAAACCATGAAAAACAATCTCAAGCACATGCATCGTATAAATCAATAGAGTTCCTCATACAATTGCACGTGTGTGATGTGGTAGTCAAATGAACACGCGTATGTCATGAACTTGGAATATAACTCGGATGACCATCTAACTATGCTTCGACTACGAATCTCACAATGTTAATTACACTCTCAAATGAAACACTCAGAAACATGTGTAATTTTTCTAATATATGTGAGTAAATGAAATATATTTTCAAAACGAGAAATGCTCACATATGACTCGAAAAGGATGCATGACACGAAAGAATAGTAGTCTCATGGATAGGATGCCAATAATCAAGAAAAATTAATCATTACCATGTTTTAATCCCCTCCCATCGTTTTCATATCCAAACCATGTTTCAGGATCAAATAGGACTTTTCAAAGGTTGTATTGTGGCTCAGACAATGGAAAAAGATAGAAAGGATTCATTAGGTAGTTTTAGAATGGCATTGTAAGGCATGTTCGATTTCTTTCATTCGCTCTTCCACCAACTTCATCATTTCATTCTCTTCTTTTGTTCATTTTTTTATCAACCTTCTTCTTTTTTTTTTTTTTTTCCTTTTTCTTTTCTTGCTTCTCAAATGATTATTCATTGAATACCCAGCAACTACCCCAATAACATCTTATTTTCTTCTTCCTTTTCAACACATCACCTTAACACTACTAAAAGGTGACAAATCTCTCAGTGGTGAACTCCGAGTTTGTCAAGTCGGAGCAAAAACAAGGATAATGGTAATCAAAGAAAGAAATGGCATTTTAACGGCTCAAAGGGCGAACTAAGGAAATTTATAATTCTTCGGTCGGTGGTAAACAAAGAGGGCGTAAAATCATTTCCTATAGTTATATGGTTCTTCAACGTTTACCACGGAAGATTATTTAGCATGGTAACAACTATTTTAACTTGATTATCAACCAAAACAAGAATAATGAGACTAAACAACAAATAGATCCGCTATTTCAATGAAATTCGACAAACACGAGATGTATTGATAACCCTCTAAAAAGAAAAGATCGGCTCAAAAGCTCACTGGGCTTAGTCTCCACCATGTGTTATCTAGAAATCCGAATCATATTATAGTTCACATCAAACATGTATTCAAGTGACTACATGCAGTGCATAGGTTTATGTGAAAATTTATGATATAAAACTATGATTCGAACGATACATAACCTAAAACATTTCATCATAACTTCAGCAAATGTTTAATCACATCTTCCCTTGTTTATCATTCTATAACAATCATAGTTACATAACAAGAAGTATCAAATTGAGATTGCAAAAACCGTAGGTAACATCGTTTATTTAAACATACTTATTGAAAAATTTTAAAATTTTGCATAACTAATGTGCATGTGTGAGTGCATACCCCCAAACCTAAACCTTTCATTGTCCCCAATGAAATAATAAAATGAAAGAACGGAGAGTAGGTAATAAAGGAACGATAGTACCTCGATCTTGGCAAGGAAAACAGGTGAAGGAATAAAAATATAGCGATAAAGTTCAAATGTACCTGTTAATACTAGAGAAAAGAAACTAAACAAAGAAAAGATGAAAAACAACTAAAAGAAATATAAATAAATTAACCTACTCTATACGATATAACAAAACAAAGAAAACAAAATAAACATAAATTAGAAAAGAAAATAAAGCATACGATAAAAGAAAATAAAACATAACCAGAATTATGAAAACAATCAAAGACTCGATCTAAAAGTACCTAAGAAACAAAAACAGAAATGGAAAAACTACCTGAGCAGGTATGGAGGAAGGATACAGAAAAGAAAAGCAAATATCAAGAAAAGGGGAAATCGCGCGAGCGGCCGTCGCGCGTGCGAATTTCCAAATTTTTTTTTTTTTTTTTTTTTTATGAAATCGCGCCAGCGGGACCCCCTCGTGCCCGCGAAAACAGGCGCGAGAAAAACCTGAGGGCTCATATAAGGAAAAAGAAAAGAAAAACACTAAGGGGCAAACTCGCGCCAGCGGGCCGCGCGAGCGACGGCTCGCGCGAGTTCAGTTTTTTCCATTTTGTGGCTAAAATTATGTATATAATATTAAAATAAATTAATTCTGACCCCCAAACCTGTCTAGAAAAACTCCAAAACTGACAAAAACGACTCAAAATCAACCAAAAACAAAGAAAACAGACGACATCAAACTTGGGTTGCCTCCCAAGAAGCGCTAACTTTTACGTCTTCAGCTAGACCTTTCTAGCTCAAGGCTTTATGGAGGCCGTAAATCGGACTGTGTACCCCTAAGGATATCAGGTAGAGCTCGATGGTAAGCAGAAATTACGTCGCTTCGAATTAATTCAATCGACGGTTTGTCAGTATGTTCAAATCGATTTCTTACCTTCCGAGTAGATTCAGCATTAGGGTCCGAGGTATTAGGGTTCATCCAGTCATCATCCACTATATCTTTTTTGTTATTCACATTTATTTCTTTGGTAGGCTCAATATTCCGTCTTACCTCACCTTCCGCCTCACATAGGTAATCGTCGTCTTTAGGAGGTTGATCGACAGCGTTAAACACGTTTAATTTTAAGTTCATGTTCCCAAACGACACTTTCATTACCCCCGTCCGGCAATTGACACGTGCGTTAGCGGTTGCTAAGAATGGACGGCCTAGAATAACAGGAGTGTATTTCCTAGCATCTAGCACGGGTTCAGTGTCAAGGACCATAAAATCAACAGGATAAAAACATTGATCAACTTTTACTAGGACGTCTTCGACGATTCCTCTAGGTACTTTGACGGAACGATCCGCTAATTGAATAGTAGCGGCCGTAGGTTTAAGTTCACCTAGACCTAATTGTTTGTAAACATGATAGGGTAAGAGATTAACACTCGCACCTAAGTCAAGGAGAGCCCTATGAATGATAGTGTCACCTATGACACATGAAATCGTAGGCGTATCGGGATCCGTATACTTCGGAGGTGAGTGTTGAAAAATAGAACTTACTTTTTCCGTGAGGAAGATCTTCTTAGGAATATGACTGCGTATTTTGCGTTTTTGAGTACATAGGTCTTTAAGACATTTAGCGTAAGCGGGAATTTGTTTAATAGCATCGAGGAATGGAATATTGATTTTAACTTGTTTAAATACCTCGAGTATATCTTCAGTTTTTAATTTTTTTCTTTGAAAAATTAGACGGTTCCTCAACATTAGGTGGATATGGCATTCTCGGAATATAATTTGTTGGGACCGGTTCTTTATCTTTTTGAATTCTACTCGTTCCCTCACCCTCCTTATTCAAATTTAAGTTAATTTTCCCATCTTTCTCACTCTCATTTGGAATCTCAACAACTTCTTCATCTCGAATAGTCATCCTAGTCGAAACAGCGTTCACGCTCTCACTCGCACTACCCACTGCATATTGCCCCTTAGGTTGCTGAGTAGGTTGACTGGGCAACTTACTCTCAGTTAAGCGGTTTAGCGTATTAGCAATTTGCCCTACTTGGGACTCCAGTTTTGCGATGGATTGTGTGTGAGAGTGTACTATCTGGACCACCGAACCAAAGTTTTCAAGTGAGGCCAACACCTTCTCCTCAAATGCATTATTGCGTGGAGGTGGAGGAGGTAGTTAGTATTGACCTTGTTGATATTGGGGTTGGTACATATTAGGAAAATTAGTCAACCTAGGATTATAATTATTTTGTGGGAATTGTTGCATAGAATTAACGTGTTGTTCAACAAATTCTGGATATTGAGATGCAGAAGGACATGCAAAGATATTATGGGACGGTTCAGAACATAATGCACATACTTCTGAAGAGGGTGGATTGGACGTTTTGTTCATTTGCATAAGTCGGTCAAGTTTTCTATTTAATTCTTGTATTTGAATTGATGGACTTGACTCAACTGTCACCTCTCGCTTAGGTTGAAGATGATATCCCTCGAAACGTACTGACACAGCCTGATGCATCGAATTCTCGCTTAATGTTTCAAAAATCTTCCAGGCCTCGTCGGCGCTTTTGTGTAGGAAAGTTCCCGCACAAACGGCATCGACGGTATTCCTAACAGAGGGAATAAGCCCCTCGTAGAAGACCTGAACAAGTTGCCACTTAGGAACCTGATGATGTGGGCAAGAGCGTAATAATTCTTTGAATTTCTCCCAAGTATCATAAAGTGTTTCCCCATCTTGCATTACAAAGTTTGTTATGGATTTCCTTATCTGATTTGTACGCATAATAGGGAAAAACTTTTGTAAAAATGCGGTGTGTAAGTCTTCCCATGTTCTAATTGTGTTTGGCTCCAAAGATTGAAGCCAATATTTAGCTTTATCTTTTAACGAGAATGGAAAGAGCCGCAATTTTAATTCATCATCAGTTAAGTTTTGGATTTTCAAAGTAGAACATATATCTTGAAAATCTCCTAAGTGTTTATATGGATCTTCATTTAAACGGCCATGGAAAGATGGAAGTAGCGAGATGGTAGACGACTTTATCTCAAAGTGAGATGCCATCGCCTCCGGTAAGTTGATACAAGTTTGTGGTGTGTAAGTCGTCGGAATAAAATAATCTTTAAGTGGAGGAGGTGGTGGTATATTAGGATTATTCAAATTATTTCCGTTGTTATTTTGGTTGTTTTCGTTATTATTTCCAATGTCTGCCATTTTAATTGGTTCTATGTTATGAAAGCGTGGTTTCTTTAGTCTTGTAAGGGTACTACGTATTTCAGATTCAAATAAAGACGTTGGTTTTGGTGTCAAATCGTCGTCTATTAAAAACCGTGTTCTAGAAGTTAAGTTGGAAGACTTGTTAAGTCTTAATGTACGTTCAAGTTCAGAGTCAAAAGGTTTTAATTCCGATTTATTTGAACGTGTACCTAACATAAACTAAAAGAAAGTAAACTAAAAACAAAAACTGACTCAACTAAAAAAAACAAATAGCAATCACGCAACTAAGATAACAAGCACTCAACTACTGTGATGCATGAATATTATCCTGTAATGCAATGACCGCGTCAAGCCCAGCGCCCCGGGTTTCCTAGCTAATGCAGTGCAATTAACCCTAAACTAATGCAAATAGTGCGTCACAGCGCCCTGACTTACAGTGGTTTAAAGCGAGTTTCACAAGAAGCAATTTATTTTATTTTATTTATATTATTTGCGTAAGCTCCTTTGATGTAATTAGCTACTCCACTCGGAAACGTTGGAATTTGATGACTCGAAAACCTATACAATAAAAGAACAAGTTAGTAATTTAAAACAAAAACGGAAAATAAGAAGAATAAACACTAATCTAATATTTACGAATTAACTAAACTAAGATTATAAAATTAAAGGTAGTAATGCAATCCCCGGCAACGGCGCCAAAAATTGATCTTGTCAGAATCAAGATATAAAAAGTGTTCTTTACTTTTCAAAAGATTTGCAGTGTGGAAGTAAAGGTCGAACCCACATAGATTGATTAACTACCGTGTTTTAATCTTAAAACCTAAATCTAATTAATTATAAAAACGGATTTTAATTTGAATTTAATTAAACTAATAACAATAAAAGTAAATCTAAACTAGGAAAGCAATTAAAGTTGTTTTAAATAATGTTTAAGGGAACCTAGGATTGCAAATCCACCACTAGTTTCATAATAGGAATATTTATGAATTACTTTAGCTTATTACGTTGGATGATAATGGGGAATTGTAGCTACAAGCCCAATTCCTCCGACAAGAAGATATTCATGGTTCAAGCACCAACATAATCCATCTTCGGTTAGCACGAATTATCCCACACTAAACTAGGGTTGTGATCTAATCCGTCTAACCTAGGCATGGACTATTCGGATACTTGATAGCACAAATCAATAAAGCACCATCACATGTAAACAATCTAAACAAGCACAGCAAGAATAGATCGTTGAGCACATCACAGTCAAAATAGATCTAAGACAAGAATAAATTCTGAAAGTAATGATTTGATCACTAGAAGTACGATTTATTTATAAAAATCCTCTAAACATGTGACTGTCATCCATACATAATAGAACTAAAATAAAAACATAAATAAAACCCTATTACTCGTCTAGGGCTTCATTGAAACCCTAGATCTATGATCTAGCCGTCCATGGAAGTGACGGATGGCAAGTAGTTGATGGAGGAGGCCATGGAAACCCTTGGTCTTCTTCTTCTTCTCCTTGCTTCCCTCCCTTCAATGGCTGGAAGTATGGTTCTATATTGTGTGTATAATAGTTGCCAATAATGTCTAACCCTTTAATTGTAATAAAATAGGGTATATATAGATTTACAACAAGTTTTGGAAGCCTTCCTAACCCGAAACGAACTAAAACTGATGTAATTTACAGTCTAGACGTCGTTCAGCAGTTTCGTTTGCACAGGAGTCTTCAGTATACTGAAATACGCAACTTTGGTTTTTACACATATCGCGCGAGCGGGTCACGCGAGCGCGACATTTGGAACCTCGCGCGCGCGGATCGCGCGAGAGATTCTGGGACTTTCGCGTGAGCAGATCGCGCGAGCGATTCTCTGTTCTTCGCGCGCGCGGCTCACGCGCGCGACTTGGCTTTTTCAGCTTCTTTCTTTGTGCTTTTTCATCCTGTTTAGCCTGGTGTAGGTGATTTCTTCCAAAACTTGTCAGAAAATAAAAAACGAAGTAAAAATATACAAAAACAGGATAAAAAGGTACTAACAGATGCTCGTTAAGGCGTATAATTAGGATTAGTTCTCTCCCGATCATTAATCACCCCTTCTTGAATCACGTCCTCTATTCTCGTTCCCACATTAAAAACCTCAACGAAGGTGTTAATTGAATGGAATCTTATCTTCTCTTGATAGACAGGCTGAAGGTTCTCCATCAACATCCGGATTTGATCTTTCTCGGACGGCCTCTGTACCATTTTAGCTGCTTTTTCCCTCCACCTACTCAGATACTCAACAAATGATTCCTTTTTTTTTCCTGCCTAGAGGTCTCTAAATCTTGGACCGTGACGTCTAAGTCCTGATTGTACTCATACTGTGCCACAAACGCTTTGATCCTTTCTTCCCAGACTCGAGTTTTACTTGGTTCGAGAGTGAGGTACCAGGATAAAGTAGCTCCAGTTAAAGTCTGCTGAAATTAGACAGCCATTATGGTAGTGCTCAGCCCACTCGGTTGGAAAGCCCCGATACACATTCTCACGTGATTATGAGGATTCCCTGTCCCATCAAATTTGTCAAAGACCGGCATTTTGAATCCTGCAGGCAGTATTTCACGAACCCCATCGTACAAACCTTCCAACTCCATCAGGTAAGTATCGACCCCCTGAGCCTTGCGCATTACCCTTTCCAGCTTCTCTATCTTTTCGGCCATTATCCTCTCCTTCTCCCTTTCTAACCTTTCTATTTCTACTCTGGGGGCCTCGACCCTTGGCATCTCTGGCTCTTTATACCAACCTTCTTCCCTAATTGGTGGATCATTGTTTGGTGCATTCACAACTGCCGGCGGACGTTCTATCGCTTCTATCATGACCATCATTCGGTTCATATTCTCAGCCTGTCAGCTCATTTGCTCTGCTTACTGTTCTACCAATGTCCTTAACTCTGCTACTTCCCCATCGTTCCTTTTATCTGCCATTTCTCTTTCTTCTTCTCTTCTTACTAACCTTGCAGTGGGACCTCTAAACCAAATCGTGCCTGAACTGGATGTTATATTTGCCCTACAAAAGGAAATATTTTTCAAAAGATTTTCCGTTTTCTTTATTTCTATCAAAATCTCTTATTATATTTATATATATTTTGGAAGACTTTTGGTGAGATGAAATGGTTCATATGTCACACAGATGCAATGCATGAGTGCGTGTGTGCCTATTCTATATGAAAAAGAAAGGAAAATTCTAATCCTAGTAAGTAGACACATAAGCATATATATATATATATAAAAAAAATCCTTTATTCATGTCAAATGTATTGATTTCTCCTTTCATTGCGATCTTCACTACCCTCTCAAAGGTTAGATATTCAAAAAAATTTGAAATTCATTTTAAATGATGAGATCTTTTAAAAACAATTCTCAAGGATTTTGAATCTTTTATTTAAAAATGAGGGTGTGAAAATATTTCTTAGTAAAGATGATTGGATTGAAATTTTCATTTGAAGAGCATTCCTTCCAAAAACAATTCCTAAATTTTTTTTTATTTTTTTCTTAGGAGATGATCATGTGAAAGTATACCTTAACAGAGGTTAGTTCGGAGCTTTATTCAAAAAAGTGAATGTGGATACCGGGATTCCACCGCTTTGTTTGCTTTTGAAACTTGTTTTTTGAAAAAGGAAAAGAAAAGGGTCTGTTGAAAACAGATACAGAGTCGCCACTTGGTCTTTAAGGAACCAAGAAACCTGATTTTGACTCACCCAAATGGATAAAGGGCACCGGCCCTTCATAATCAAAGAACTTGGTTCGGGGTTTTGGTACGAGAGAGGAAGGAGCCTTTGTCACGACTAAAACACCCTCAACTCGCCCCGTCTCTCGACGGGCCTCAATTAGCATCCAAATAATCATCTTATACTATGTTTGGTTCGACAGATAATACTATGATAGTATATTACATCACATAAGAAAATTTGAAAATGGAAGATCTAAAGATAAGATATCATTCATAAGATCTAAGCCAAATATCACGCAATGCAAAGTGAAAGATCACACAAATAAACCTAGGAAAAAAACATCTAATCATGTATCAAATAATCAAGACTTCCTAATCTAAAGGGGGACATGAATTGTTATTGAAACAAATAAACAAAGAAATCAAAATATGCTTAGTAAGCTAGTATGATGCATGTTAATCTTTTGAGAAAAGAAGACCTCTCAATCCCCGGGATGGATGAGAAAGGGTGATTAGATCGGGGGAAGCATGAACGTGTGATCAAGTTCATTCCTTATAATCTTCTTATATTAGGAGCCATGAAGGCCCCAAATCTTGCATGGATGCAATGTATGTATCTAGAATGTGCTAAGGTTGTAGTGTGCTTTGTGTTCATGGATTCCTAAAATGACTTAGAAGTCTAGAATGTGTATGAATGAATGAATGAAATTAACATGATATATGTACCAATGTAGTATGAACTACTTCCTAAGATATGAACTAATTTGGAATGTATATAAGCATCAAATTAAAGAATGAAAGTTAAAATGAGCTTGCTGTGAATAGTGGACAGAACAGTAACTAGATCTTTGGAAAATTGAAAAGAGGGGTTAGGAATGTTTTCAATGCATGATTTTTTATGGAGATCTTCCTTATTGTGTCTAGGACACAACCCAAAAATCCAATCCTTAATAACTATCACAGATTGAGAAAAATCATATAAACAATAGAGGTCACTCAGAAACAGAGTCTGTAATGTCGACTGAAATGTTGAAAAATCTTAGAAAATGAAAACGAGTGATCTAGAGGCCCATTTTATACAGAACGTTCCATAAGACATTGAGGTTTAAGGGAAAAATAAGTTGGGACCTCCCTTTATGGAAAATATTTCTGAAAAAGAAGTTGGAAGTTAGTCAAGCTGCTGTGACAGCAGAGGCAGAATGTTTGGAAGGAATGTTTGGGTCCAAATGGACCATTTTCAAGTACTTCCAAGTCAAACCAAAAATCATGGGTGTTCTACAATGAGTTAGGAAGACTTTTCAAGTGGCCTTGCATCCATATGTTGAGTATTGAGTTCTAGGAAAATCTTTGAACTCAGATTATTCACTGTTTTGACTCACTGTTTTGAAAGTTTTGGGAAAAACTAGAGTTTTCTTTCTTGAGATTAAAATGAGGGGTTTTAAGAGGGGTTTTGAAGTAGATGTTTTGAAAGCATATTTTCAATACTCAATGAAGATTATAGCCACTTGAAATTTCAACATCAAACTCATCATCAAGAACCTCCAAGATTGTTGGAGAGATTTATTTTTATTTGAACATAACTTCAATACACTTCAAGAATACTTTGGAGGTATTGAAGTTGTGATCATCATCTATCAAACATGTTTTTGAGGTCAAGAGCTACTATCCATAAGGATTCACTCACCCCAAACTTCATGTCATCATTTAGATGATGAAGAACTAGTAAGTAAATAAAGAAAATAAAAAAGAAATGAGGTAAGAAGAGATGAACATAATATGAACAAGTAAGTAAATAACAATCAATAGATGATAATCAATGTGATTTTGGACTTGTAGCTTGGTGTTTCACTCATAGATTTTGACATTTAGACATGGAAGTAGCTTCCTAACTCAAGAATGCTCAAGAATGGTGATTGGGGGTGTTTGGGATGTGAAGTATAAGAGAGGTAATGAAAGAACATAAAATTAAAACTCACTTCTTGTAGCAAAATAGTAGGAGGAAGCTCCTTTTCTCTCTTCTAAACCTATCTCTATCTCTCTTCTTCTCTACAACTTTTCAAGCTTTTGCACTTGGCCCCCCCCCAAAATGAAGAGCAATGGAGGGTTTATATAGGCCAATTTGGGGTGGTTTTGGGATTTTAGAAGTGTTCCTATTGGTCCCAAACATCTGTGAACATAAAACTACGTCGTTTTGGTTTTCAATTAATCAAATTGGACCCCCAAAAAAAATTACAAAAATGGACTCTGCGAGGGTTGAGTGCCACGGCGGCACTGGGCCTGTGCTGCGGCGGCAGTGGGCCAGTGCTGCGGCGGCACTGCTCCTCAGACGCCCAAAAATTTATGTTTAGGCCCCCAAAGGTTCCGGTATTTGCGAAAAGGCCCTATTTTGTCCGAAATTCACAGAAAATGGATACGAACTCCAAATTGAGGTTGTGATATACCGTTGGAAAGGTAATGGAGTCTAGTTTACATAACAAATAGTTCGGGGATAGGTCACTTTGAAAAGTTTCGCGGTATTTGCGATAAAAGCTGATTTGATCGCCTTTTTCGCCTTCAGAAATTCAAAATAAATTCGTTTTAAATCCAGGAATTATGTGCGATATACCGTTGGAAAGCTATTGACCTCTAGTATCCATGAAAAATATTTGAAAATTGTTTCAGTGCCCCAATTCCAAAGTCAAATCTGGGTCAAACTAGTCAAACCTGGGATTCCCGGGAAGTTCTCGGAACCTCCGGGAGCTACCAGGAGCCGACGTTTTCGCTCGATTCTCCTTTAAAACTCATTTTAATACTTTTCTAATGATTCCGGTGAATTCGGACGATTTTGGTCAAACTTGGTCAAACTCTGGTCAAACCTTGGTCAAACCGGTCAACAGGGACTTTCGGGGAGCTTCCGGGACTTCCAGGGGTCTCTGGGAGCTGACGATTTCATCCGATTTTACTTATAAACTCATTTTATCACTTTTATTACGACGTAGCATGTTTCCAGAACTTTTGGTCTGAATCTGGGAGTTTTTGGGCTTTCAGGGGCGTTTTGTCATTCTGAGCATTTTGAGAAATAGAGCTAACTTCCAGGAGTCCTTTTTGAGTCTTTTTCGATCATTGTGAACCACCAAGCTATGGGTCTCCTAAATCTGATAGCCGACAAAATGGGGTGTCTACAGTTTGCCCCTCTTTGGCATGAACTTGCGAGGCAACGCATGTCACAAGCGAGTGCCAAAGCTTTGAAGAGACAGGTCTTTTGGAGGCTATAGATTTAGGATAAAAAGCGTTGCAAAAGATGTAATGATGCTGAGGCTAGTTTTGGTCGCGTTCTGTGTGAGCTGCCTACGTATCCCAAGGGGAATCAGACCAAGACGTAGTTTAGGCACAAAGAGGCAAATCACTTATGCACAACGAGACAGGCGTATGCTATGTTATGAGGAGGATATGCGATGCATGGATGGATTGTGTCATGAGTCCTACTATGCCTATTGTATGATCCTAGTATGAGCAGGTGTTGTAGGGTGTGCCACTCCGAGTGGGCTGGTGTCATGCTAGCGTTTGTGACTATGAGGTGGTGGATGACTCGGATAGGGGCAAACTTCTGTGCTTTGCGAGCGAATGTAGTCAGATGTGGGGTCCCTGAGGATGACAACTAAGGATAACCCATAGGCGACAGAGTTCATGATAACCAATAGTTTTATAATAACCAAAGTGAGGAGGCTCATGATAAGTGGGGTAGCTCACGATAATTGACAGGTGAGATAACCGGAGTGAAGAGGCTCACGATAAATGAGGAAACTCATAATGACTGACAGGTGAGAAAGCTCATGATAATCAGTGGACACGGATTGTGAATAGACAGTGCTTGCCCTGGGAATCGGGGTG
Source organism: Hydrangea macrophylla (assembly GCA_033977485.1). NCBI lineage: Eukaryota > Viridiplantae > Streptophyta > Magnoliopsida > Cornales > Hydrangeaceae > Hydrangea > Hydrangea macrophylla. The sequence continues at coordinate 43,196,686 of CM066990.1, forward strand.
ATTTGACTGCGGGTGATGTTTTGACAAGTCCGGAGAATCGGTTCGGACTTCTGTTATCTTCTGCTGGGGATGGTAGGGGACCCTCTGAGAATCTCTCTTCAATTCTTGACCTAGAACTAGGATCCATCTCTGAATCTCTTGTGGTTGGTCAGATTTTGTAATGCTCAATCTAAAAGAACCGGTTAGGGCCTTCAGGAGCTGATGGACTCTCTGAGAATCTCTCTCGACGTTCAATCCAAAAGGGCCGGTCAGGGCCTCCAGGAGCTGGTATCTTTTGGTTTCTGTCCTCGGGGGATGATGTAGGGTTCTCGAAGAATCTCTTTTACTGATCAGGAACCATGACCCATCTCTGAATCTCTCACGGTTGATCAAATCTTTCGGCGCTCGATCCAGGAGGGCCGGTCGGGGCCTCCGGGAGCTGAAGGATAATGTACTCTGCTAGGAAGAAAGAAATACGTCCATTAAATGGGAGTAAAGGTATCATTGTGACAGAGATGATTTGCGGTGGTTTGACACTGATGGAGGGTGATAATCAATAGCAACTTATGGACTTATGTTGCTAGGATGAAAGAAGATCATCAACAGCCACTCATGGACTTATGTTGCATGATCGAAGAAAGATGGTCAACAGCCACTCATGGACTTATGTTGCTAGGACGAAGGAAGATCGTCAACAGCCACTCATGGACTTATATTGCATGAAGAAAGATGAAAGATCAACATCCACTCATGGGCTTATGTTGCTAGGAGAAAGGAAGATCATCAACAGCCATCCATGGACTTATGTTGCATGAACGTAGATGAGCAACAGCCACTTATGGACTTATGTTGCTAGGAGAAAGGAGGATCATCAACAGCCACTCATGGACTTATGTTGCATGAAGAGAGATGAAAGATCAACAGCCACTCATGGACTTATGTTGCATGAAGAAAGATGAAAGATCAACAGCCATTCATGGACTTATGTTGCTAGGAGAAAGGAAGATCATCAACAGCCACTCATGGACTTATGTTGCTAGGAGAAAGGAAAATCATCAACAGCCACTCATGGACTTATGTTGCATGAAGAAAGATGAAAGATCAACAGCCACTCATGGACTTATGTTGCATGAAGAAAGAAGACAGTCAACAACCAATCATGGACTTATGTTGCATGAACAAAGGTGGTTAACTTTCGACGGTTTGGAAAGGGATGAAATTCTCCCCAAGTTTTGACGCTCCTCATGCTGACGCCTTGACTGGTGCAGTAATAGTGTTTGGTACTCCTGCTTGCATTGTCATGCTCTTTATAACTTGATTTGAAAAAATCATTATTCGTCACTATTGACTTACACATTTGAGACTACGACAGACTCTTTTTCTGAAGAAGACTATGACAGACTCAGAAACTAACAGACACTGACGCGCGAGGGCGACGTATTCGACACTGAAATGAAACAAGCTCGACTTGCCAAAACTTAATGTGCTCTTGTCATCAATGATGTACCATTTTTCTTTTGTGTTTACTTCTCACCTTAACGTGGCATCACTTTGATGGTGAATCTTATTTTGAAAATTCCTCCCTACTGATCTAATCAATTTCTTTGCTTCTCCCAAGATGTGCTTTGAATTAGTGCCTTAGCTTATGGAATAAAAGATGCTCCATTTCCATATGTTCAAGACAATGCTTGTGACTTGAAGGCTTATAGGGATTGGGTGGCAAACAAAGTTTGCCCCTAGTTTGAAGGGCATGAAGTGGGATCGATAGGCAAACGAGGTAAATGACCAAAGTTTGCCCCTAGTTTGGAGGAAGGTTCATTGGAGGTTTTGGGCAAACGAGGTAGGTGACCGAAGTTTGCCCCTTGTATGAAGGGTAGATATTAAAAGTCAGGCGAACGAGGCGGATAGCCAAAGTTTGCCCCTAGGGTGGAAGGTGATTTCTGGCTTGAGGCAAGGACCGTGACTTTAATCTCTCAAATGCTCATAACTTTTGCCTAGGCACCAGTGAGGTGACCTAACGAGCTCTTTTCTCTCTTTTGTTATTGCTCACTTTGGATTTAGCTCTAATTTTTTCCTAAGCGTCCTTTCGGATTTTTGACCTAACGAGCCATCCTTCTTTTTTCTTTTTTTTAAAAGTCTGCCTACGTACCCCCAAGTAGGAATCAGGTCCAACGTAGTTCGGGCCATGGTCAGAAAGAAGCGGGTTGATTTTTAGGTAGGTGGGGTGACCGAACCGTTGTGGTTGCCTACGTATCCCCGAGTGGGAATCAGGTCGAGCGTAGTTCAAGCCAGGGCTTGAAGGAAATTGGTTTGATTATGATGGTGTTGACCGAACTGATGTGGTTGCCTACGTATCCCTGAGTGGGAATCAGGTCGAGCGTAGTTCAAGCCAGGGCTTGAAGGAAATTGGTTTGATTATGATGGTGTTGACCGAACCGATGTGGTTACCTACGTATCCCCGAGTGGGAATCAGGTCTAGCGTAGTTCAAGCCAGGGCTTGAAGGAAATTGGTTTGATTATGATGGTGTTGACCGAACCGATGTGGTTGTCTACGTATCCCCGAGTGGGAATCAGGTCGAGCGTAGTTCAAGGTAAGGCTCGAAATAAGGGGTTTGAGGTATGAGGGTTTTTTAAACCAATCGTCAAAGAAGTTCAAACTTGAGCCACTTGTGGTAGCTTTGAATAAAAGGATTCAGTTTCAATCTCCCCTTCTTTTCTTTTTCTTTTTCTTTTTGTTTTGAGGATAGATCCTTTTCACTTTCGCCTAGCCAGTCAATTTTGCTTTTTAATGTAGTCGATTCTTGTGAGATCTTTCAATCGCAATCTCAGAATTCCAGAATGTGCATGTCAGTTCTCGGAATTTATTTGTGGTCATTCTGTGCCTTTTGAAATGTGACCTTGGCACGTTCTTAAGATGTATCTTGAAGCGTATGATTCTCTCATTTGTTTCATCAAAAATTTCTCCAACATTTTGACTGGCTAGGGTCAGATTTTGAAAATCAACACCTTTTTCATCTCTAACTTTTGCCTAAGTGCCCTTTCGGGTTTTCAACCTAGCGAGCTTTGTCTTTTTTTTTAAAAAAAAAAGTGGAGATGAAACTCACTGAAATGTTCGGCTACCATCAAGGGCTAAGTTTGCATTGCTTTCAATTGGACAGATTGCGTGGCTCCCAATTGGATTGGGCTTAAGGCTTCGAAATGGTGGAAAAAGAGTTGGGCGAGCCCCAAGTCAGTTTCAAGAATGTCTTTTCAAGATTAAGGCAAAAGCATCTTTAAATTCTTAAAGTAAGACTATTCAATTCTCAGCTCTTCATCGGTGTCAGCGCAAAATTGACTTTGACCTTTTAGGATTTTGTTTGAGTAAAAAAAAAATAATTATTATTTTTTTTAGCACAGTAATATCCATGGTAATTTGAAAAGTGACACTTCAGTTCAGCGATTCATGCATCTATGACTAGGCACATCAGATTAGGCAAAATGAGACTTCATTCCATCAGTAGAGAAGGATTACAGACTCATTAACAACTCGATGACAAACAGACTCGACCACAAGAATAAACATACAACAGACTCGACTAGACTCGACCTGGTCTCAAATGGAATGTCACAGTGACTCACTTATTCTTTTTATTTCTCTTTTTTTTTTTCTAAAGAGCATCTTCATTTGGTTTTCTAGCAAGAGTCCCAAACACCATCACTTCACTTGCACAGGTTCAACACTCATGGTCCTCAGCGAAGGGGATCATTTAAACGGATAGGTCAAAGGTTGGTCGAGACCAAGGTGGTGGATTGGATTGGGGTGCCGCGCATCATCTAAGAGATCCTGAATTGAGTGACGGAGCCTCTTACAGTTGTCGGAACTCTTCCATAAATTTCAGAACTTGAGTCAGCCGATCTGACTGTTGATTGATTAATTCAGTGACCTTGGCTTCTAAAGTTTCCTGATTCACGTTGAATTTTCTCGGCGGACTGATTCCAACCAAATGACTGTTCGAACATCTGACCCAGGATGGGGATCTCAGTGGCTGATTTTGGGAATCTATAAAAACCTACAGATTCGAGAGGAGAAGTGTATCAGATTCTGACAGAGGCAATCAGACAGACAGTGACAGTGACAGTGACAGGTATGTACAGACTGACTGAAATAGTGTGCGCAGACTGATGAGAATGGTGCATGCACATGAGACAAGCATGCGGATGCAAGCCCTAATCTATATGATGCCCCTACTTCTAATAGATAACAGTTAAACAAATAAGGTCCTAGCTATACAGAGTGTGCTAACCTTACTTTCCAGTATGATCACCAAGGGATAACAGGGATTTCCGGGATACTTTGGGAATTTCGGATAGAGTTTCTGGGAGAAACATGGGTTTGGAAGATTCAGAGAAATTTTTAGAAGTTATTTGAGTTTCTAGTAGAAATAAGGATTTCTGGTTGATTTGGACTGAGCTTCTAGGACAAACTGGTATTTTGGGTATTTCTGAGAAATATGGATAGAGTTTCCAGGGGAAACAAGTATATCTGGGCAATTCTAGGTGATTTGGGCAGAGATGCTGGGATTTTTGGAGAATCTGGGAGATTTGGGCAGAGCTTCTGGGAAAACAGGTACTTTGGATATTTCTAGGAAATTTGGATAGAGTTTCTGGGAGATAGGACAGAGTTTCCAGGAGAAACTGGTATATCTGGGAAATCAGGGAGATTTAGACAGAGTTTCTGGAAAAAACTGGTTAATATGGTGAGTTTCTGAGAAATTGGAATTTCTGGGAAGCTTGGGTAGAGGTTCCAAAGAAATATGGATTTTCTGGAATTTTAGGTGAAATAAAGATACCTAGGGAGTTCATAGGACTTCTGGGAGAAGCGGGAATATCTGGGTGATTCGGACAAGCATTTTTTGGGAAGTCTGGGAGATCTCGGTAGGGTTTGGAAAAAGGGGTTTCTGGGAAATCTGGTGGATTTTGGCAGAGTTTTCGGGGAGCAGAGAGTTCTAGTAGAGTTTTTTAGGAAACGGGAATTTGTAGGAAGTTTAGATGGATTCTGGTAGAGGTTATGGGAAATAGGAATATCTGGTTAAATTGGACAGAGTTTCTGAGAGAAATTGTTATATCTGGGAAATCTTGGAGATTTGGATGACGGTGATCATACTGTCTAGCAAGTTTTTATACTCCTATGTCTTAGGACCAACAAACAAGGTTTGCGGTGTATATCTTTGTGAGCATGGAACAGACATCCTTGTCATGGTGCCTAGGCAGGTCAACTCAATGTGATCACATGTGAGTAATTGCCTTGGGAATCATAAGAAAGAGGTTCTGTTCTATGCCACATAAGTGTCTACACCGCGCAAGTAATCCCACCAGGGCATACAACAGTTATATCATATTGTCCTATCTGAAAAGATAAATCAATAGCCCTATGAAAGGTTCTACAGGAATCTATATGCAAAGGCTGGGTTTAGTCAAAGAGGGTCCGTTGACGAGAGTTCCAATATACCGTCAGAGAGATAGTACGGAAGTGTTTACTCTTTTTGATATACCTTGGAAGGTACAGTATCAACGGTGACTTGTGCCCTGGCACAGCAAGACCTGAACAATGTCAGCGCCGCATTTCAGACACAGTCGGAGGGGGGAAATGCAAGAATGCAATGCGGTGAACCAGACACAATAAAAAGATGATTTTAAGGATGCTTCTTATGAGTCAAACCTCTGTATTATTTTATTTTGAAAATAAAAAATCTCCCCAGTGGAGTCGCAGATTTTGGTTACCGGGATTCCACCGCTTTGTTTGCTTTTGAAACTTATTTTTTGAAAAAGGAAAAGAAAAGGGTCTGTTGAAAACAGATACAGAGTCGCCACTTGGTCTTTAAGGAACCAAGAAACCTGATTTTGACTCACCCAAATGGATAAAGGGCACCGGCCCTTCATAACCAAAGAACTTGGTTCGGGGTTTTGGTACGGTAGAGGAAGGAGCCTTTGTCACGACTAAAACACCCTCAACTCGCCCCGTCTCTCGACGGGCCTCAATTAGCATCCAAATAATCATCTTATACTATGTTTGGTTCGACAGATAATACTATGATAGTATATTACATCACATAAGAAAATTTGAAAATGGAAGATCTAAAGATAAGATATAATTCATAAGATCTAAGCCAAATATCACGCAATGCAAAGTGAAAGATCACACAAATAAACCTAGGAAAAAAACGTCTAATCATGTATCAAATAATCAAGACTTCCTAATCTAAAGGGGGACATGAATTGTTATTGAAACAAATAAACAAAGAAATCAAAATATGCTTAGTAAGCTAGTATGATGCATGTTAATCTTTTGAGAAAAGAAGACCTCTCAATCCCCGGGATGGATGAGAAAGGGTGATTAGATCGGGGGAAGCATGAACGTGTGATCAAGTTCATTCCTTATAATCTTCTTATATTAGGAGCCATGAAGGCCCCAAATCTTGCATGGATGCAATGTATGTATCTAGAATGTGCTAAGGTTGTAGTGTGCTTTGTGTTCATGGATTCCTAAAATGACTTAGAAGTCTAGAATGTGTATGAATGAATGAATGAAATTAACATGATATATGTACCAATGTAGTATGAACTACTTCCTAAGATATGAACTAATTTGGAATGTATATAAGCATCAAATTAAAGAATGAAAGTTAAAATGAGCTTGCTGTGAATAGTGGACAGAACAGTAACTAGATCTTTGGAAAATTGAAAAGAGGGGTTAGGAATGTTTTCAATGCATGATATTTTATGGAGATCTTCCTTATTGTGTCTAGGACACAACCCAAAATCCAATCCTTAATAACTATCACAGATTGAGAAAAATCATATAAACAATAGAGGTCACTCAGAAACAGAGTCCGTAATGTCGACTGAAATGTTGAAACATCTTAGAAAATGAAAACGAGTGATCTAGAGGCCCATTTTATACATACAGTTCCCTAAGACATTGAAGGTTAAGGGAAAAATAATTTGGGACCTCCCTGTTTGGAAAATATTTCTGAAAAAGAAGTTGGAAGTTAGTCAAGCTGCTGTGACAACAGAGGCAGAATGTTTGGAAGGAATGTTTGGGTCCAAATGGACCATTTTCAAGTACTTCCAAGTCAAACCAAAAATCATGGGTGTTCTACAATGAGTTAGGAAGACTTTCCAAGTGGCCTTGCATCCATATGTTGAGTATTGAGTTCTAGGAAAATCTTTGAACTCAGATTATTCACTGTTTTGACTCACTGTTTTGAAAGTTTTGGGAAAAACTAGAGTTTTCTTTCTTGAGATTAAAATGAGGGGTTTTAAGAGGGGTTTTGAAGTAGATGTTTTGAAAGCATATTTTCAATACTCAATGAAGATTATAGCCACTTGAAATTTCAACATCAAACTCATCATCAAGTACCTCCAAGATTGTTGGAAAGATTTATTTTTAATTGAACATAACTTCAATACACTTCAAGAATACTTTGGAGGTATTGAAGTTGTGATCATCATCTATCAAACATGTTTTTGAGGTCAAGAGCTACTATCCATAAGGATTCACTCACCCCAAACTTCATGTCATCATTTAGATGATGAAGAACTAGTAAGTAAATAAAGAAAATAAAAAAGAAATGAGGTAAGAAGAGATGAACATAATATGAACAAGTAAGTAAATAACAATCAATAGATGATAATCAATGTGATTTTGGACTTGTAGCTTGGTGTTTCACTCATAGATTTTGACATTTAGACATGGAAGTAGCTTCCTAACTCAAGAATGCTCAAGAATGGTGATTGGGGGTGTTTGGGATGTGAAGTATAAGAGAGGTAATGGAAAAACATAAAATTAAAACTCACTTCTTGTAGCAAAATAGTAGGAGGAAGCTCCTTTTCTCTCTTCTAAACATATCTCTATCCCTCTTCTTCTCTACAACTTTTCAAGCTTTCGCACTTGGCCCCCCCAAAATGAAGAGCAATGGGGGGTTTATATAGGCCAATTTGGGGTGGTTTTGGGATTTTAGAAGTGTTCCCATTGATCCCAAACATCTGTGAACATAAAACTACGTCGTTTTGGTTTTCAATTAATCAAATTGGACCCCCCAAAAAAATTACAAAAATGGACTCTGCGAGGGTTGAGTGCTGCGGCGGCACTGGGCCTGTGCCGCAGCGGCACTGCTCCTCAGACGCCCAGAAATTTATGTTTAGGCCCCCAGAGGTTCCGGTATTTGCGAAAAGACCCTATTTGTCCGAAATTCACAGAAAATGCATACGAACTCCAAATTGAGGTTGTGATATACCGTTGGAAAGGTAATGGAGTCTACTTTACATAAAAAAAATAGTTCGGGGATAGGTCACTTTGAAAGGTTTTGCGGTATTCGCGATAAAAGCTGATTTGATCGCCTTTTTCGCCTTCGGAAATTCAAAATAAATTCGTTTTAAATCCAGGAATTATGTGCGATATACCGTTGGAAAGCTATTGACCTCTAGTATCCATGAAAAATATTTGAAAATTATTTCGGTACCCCGATTCCAAAGTCAAATCTGGGTCAAACTGGTCAAACCTGGGATTCCCGGGAAGTTCTGGGAACCTCCGGGAGCTCCCAGGAGCCGACGTTTTTGCTCGATTCTCCTTTAAAACTCATTTTAATACTTTTCTAATGATTCTGATGAATTTGGACGATTTCGGTTAAACTTGGTCAAACTCTGGTCAAACCTGGTCAAACCGATTAACGGGGACTTTCGGGGAGCTTCCGGGACTTCCGGGACTTCCGGGAGTCTCTGGGAGCTGACGATTTCATCCGATTTTACTTAAAAACTCATTTTATCACTTTTCTTACGACGTAGCATATTTCCAGAACTTTTGGTCCAAATCTGGGAGTTTTTGGGCTTTCAGGGGCATTTTGGTCATTCTGAGCATTTTGAGAAATAGAGCTAACTTCCAGGAGTCCTTTTTGAGTCTTTTTCGATCATTGTGAACCACCAAGCTATGGGTCTCCTAAATCTGATAGCCGACAAAATGGGGTGTCTACAGTGAACTCCAAAGATTTTTGAAAATGCGATTGAAAACTTTGGCAAAAATCCGTTTGCTTTCAAAGATGGATTTAAAATTCTTCGGGTAGAAGGATCACATGATCGGATTATCACCGTACTTTCCATGAATTCGGATACATACAAGGTCAATGATGCTTAGCTAAACATGATATAAGAGATGTAATCTTATAATCAAAATCTAACATATTCCCAAATATCATGGGACATGAAGAGGAATTGCTCGAAAGCAATTTAAGAGTTTACATGTCTCGTATTAAGTGAGCATCGTCATCATCTCAAGTAATCCCTTCCAGGCATACAACACTCCCTAGCACATAACCCTAATCAAGGATTCATTCCGTAAGACTTGAAAGGTTCTATAGAAGCTACCATGCAAAGGCTGGGTTTTGGTCAAATAAGGGACCCTTGACATACATCCGGTAGGATGCTTCATATACCAAATCATGGTATGAGATCAAGGGTGATCACACAATCCCATGATAACTTGACCGACCGGGTTGCCCCGAGCCTCCAAGGTCATAGTTCCGTGCAATCGACTGGCTGGACATGCAAGTGAAATGCAACAGGCACACAAAGATTAATTAATTCGATTAAAAGGATGCTTTCAAGTCTAATTCTCAAGTGAACCCAAAACCAGAGATTCTAGGTTCGATCCCCAATAGAGTCGCCAGATTGTGGATACTGGCATTTAGGGCCCACTTTTTTTTAATTTAAAATATTTTTTATTCAAATTTCAAATACAAAGAGTCACCACTTAATTTTTAAAGGAAAATTACGAAACCATTTAAAAAAAAAACCGATCTTTTTTGAAACCAGAGATTAACTAGGTCCGGGGATTATGGAATGAGAAATGAAGGAGTCCGACGGACTAAAACACCCTCTCTCATCCTATCTCGCGATAGGCCTCTACTCAACATCCTTTAAATCAAACTATTAATCTAAGTATGCCCTCAACTAATACATAGATATAAATATATATTACACAAGCATGTCGAAATGGTGTAAAATTGCTAAAGACAAAATATCATTCAAAACCAAATAATTCATTTAGTAAGCAATATGATATGCAAAATAGAGAACTAGAGAACTTACCCAGGGTCCAGCCGTGAATATTTAAACGTGCAATGCATACTAAAGTTGAAATCCTAATAAAAAGGTCTCTAATCACATATACACAGAAGGCAAGTTTTAATTCTAATGTGTCGCACATGAGGTCGAAAAATCAAAGAAATTAAGGAATAATTAAACTAAGGGAGAGTCGAGAGATCATACCTCATCAGCGCTACAAAACAAAGGCCAGTCCACATAATATACAAGATATAAAGTTAGATGACAATCCTAGGCCTCTAGCTTAAATCTATCAAATATAGTTAAATCTAAAGCAACGAATCCTAATTACAAGCATCGAGTCACATGGATGAATGTATACATGAACAAGAATAAATTATGAAATAATAATTGATTTAGTTAATCTAAACTTTGAATTTAAGCATTAACTAATCATTATTGAATCATGGTTTGAACCCTAACTCATGAAAATATCATTTGAGCCATTATTCACAAGATTGGCCAAAGTTGTGACAGGATTCTAAAAATTGCTGAGAACATATCATAACTTCAAAGAAATAAAAGGCATGGTTTCTATGGTTTGATCTTGATGATGTTTGGACACTAGATGCCTCTGTGAGTCTAGTTTTTAATTTCAAAGAAAATCAAGGTTTCAACGGTTAGATCTCTGGGAATTAGACAAATACTAGACGTCACTCAGGACTTCATAACTCTTTTTCCAGAGTGTTTGTATGATTTTCTAAAAGTAGTAAAAAATCATAACACTTAGATCTTTTTAGGGGACCTCACTAACACATCAAACTTCATATAAAAAATTATTTGGGGTCAAAAATGTTTGATTAAGGTTCTGATTTACTCATTTCAAAAAGGTGTTGCTGTTCTGAAATTCTGGACAGATTGTTATTGTCTCCTAAAACTCATGACCAAACCACTTAAAACATGGAATCTCACTAAAACAAAAATTACAGTGCTAGAACTTTGAGTTATAGACACTTTCCCGTTAGTTTCATTCAGTTCCAACGGTTCGATGTTTAACTAAAAATCTTTGATGAAAAGTGGTTGATGAACTCACTACATCTTTTGTTCAAGTTCATCTTTGTTGGTTATTCCCAACTACTAAACCATGAAGTTGGGCTTAATCCAAACTACTTCTCCCACCATTTGATGGTCATTGGAGACTAAGGACACTTAAACTTGTGGATTTTAATGAAGTATGAAGAGACTTCATAAAACCTCAACACAATGAATCTAAACCATGGGTATAAGTTTAGACTCAAATTATTCCTTCTACCATTTGATGGTCATTGGAGGCTAAAGACACTTAAACTTGTGGATTTTAATGAAGTATGAAGAAACTTCATAAAACCTCAACACAATGAATTTAAACCATGGGTATAAGTTTAGACTCAAATTATTCCTCCTACCATTTGATGGTCATTGGAGACTAAAGACTCTCATACTTGATAAACTTCAATGAAGTATGAAGAAACTTCTTAAAGTCCTAGAATAACAAGATCATACCATGGAGGTGGATTTGAACTTATCAACCAAACATACTAATTTTCAATCCTAATCTTCTTATAAACCATGAACTTATAAGAAGACCAAGAGATTTCAAACCACAAGATTCAAATGAGACATTGAAAGTCTCATGAATCCCAAGAGATGAATACAACCAAAAACAAAAAAGAGACTCAACATTCATACATTAGCCAAGTTAACATGTGTTTAAAGAATGATTTAGTCTAGAGTCTACCTCTAATATCCTCAACTTGGTGATTTGGAGGATTTCCACAAGTTAATCAAGCTCTTCAACCCTAACTCACACACAAACCTCTCTTTCAAATTACTAAAGCAACTCTTAAGTATGTTTAGAAAATTTTCTAGAGATTTAGAGGAAGGAATCAAGATAAGGTTGGAAGATTCAAAGAAATTCTCCTCCCTTGTAATGGGATATTCACTCCTCTTATATAGGCAATTTTAAAAGGGTATCTCAGTCATTTCAGGGGCAAAAACACTGATTTTGTATGTCCTTTTGGTGGTACAAATCGTGCTGTATTACAGCTATCTACCCAAAAACGCAGCACTCACTGGAAATGGAAGCGGCACATGGTAAGTGCCAGAACGGCACTTGATGAATGCTGTCGCGGCATTCATTGATTGCTGCACCAGCATTCAGAGAATGCCAGGGACAACTTCAGGGCCTGCCGTTTTTTTTTTTGGAAATCCATTTTTTTGCGGTATTTAGTGAAATTTGTGGCATTCATTGAATGCCGCTCCGGCACTTAAGAAAGTGCCATACGGCAACCCGTGACTGCCACAAATCTTACTATGTGTCGTTCCCCTCTGTTTTCCCTTTTTCTCTCTTTTTCCTTTTTGTCTTGAATCAGAATAGCCTTTGTAAGAGCTTGAATCACCTTTGGAAGTCCCAAATTAGTCGGACATTTTTATCATCGGATCTTAGAGGTAATACTCTCCTTAACCCGACGTTTGGTCAAAATTGGGGTGTCTACAGGTAGTAGCCATCACCGTAGGTTCCATCACCTACATTGTTAGGGACAGGGTAGTCTGGATGGGAAATGTCCAGGCAATAAAGGATGTTAGCTTATTGAAAGCTGAGTGAGAACTAACTAACACAGTCTCATAGAAAATAACATGATCATTAGTCTTGCACGATATATATCAGCGACATTAATTATATCTTCTCCTCTTTTATTCAAACACATCATTAATCGATTCTCATCATTTTCCAATTCTAAGACTGACGTACCGATCCCGATTGACTATACCGAACTGATCATATCATCACGACATACTAGTTCTCTTGTTCACAGCTCTTAAGAACTTTTGCGAGCACTATACATCGCTCTCATATAACGACTAGTTTATGGACGCACCAATACTCTTGTTCACCCCTTTGAAAAACTCTTACTGTTTACCGCTTTTAAGAACGCTTGCGAGTATCGTCCGTTCATCATTCATATGCATTAGTACTTCTTGCTAGCATAATACATAATGCTCACATCCCACGCAGATGTGTTCACGACCAACTCATGATACTAACATACCTATACTGGTGGTCACCAACACCCCACTGATTCAATCACCAGGATTAACTAATGTTATTCAGCCTTATCTCGTCATTGCGTCGAAATGTTTCTAACCATCTGAACTTTATTATGTTTCTCACCACATTATCTCAATCTCATTATCGCATCCCATTACCTCCGTAATCCATAATATCGCATAATAAAAATATGAAACATCAACGAACAGCTAAGCATTATAATTATAAACTAAAGGAAACAACCAATCTGTTAAGGTTCGATAGATTGAAGTCCTCTCAATCGATTAAAAAAAGTGCAGTTTGATCGATTGAAGTGTTCTCGATCGATTGAAGTCAAGGCGGTCTCGATCGATTAAGACTAAGGGTTGTTTGATCGATTGAACTCAATTCGATCTCTCAAATTTTGTCTTCTCCAGATTCTGGCAGTGAACTTCCAAAATCTATTAAGGAGTGTTTGGATCCTTTTAAACATACAGAATACGTAAAACATCATAACTAAGCTACTGAGTGAGTTTAGAACTCATTGAAATGTTGTAAGGGCGTGTTTTGTAAGTTTGAACTCCGAAGCTTTAATGGCCTCTCTCTCTCTCTCTCTCTCTCTCTCTCTCTCTCTCTCTCTCTCTCTCTCTCTCTCCTCTGCCTTGTCTCTATCTCTCTCTGTCTCCTTCTCCTTTCCTCTTCTTCTTCTTCTTCTTCTTCTCTAGTTGTCTCTCTCTTTCTCTGACTATGTGTGGATACGGGCATTTAGGGCCCACCTTTTTTATTTAAAAATATTTTTTTATTCAAATTTCAAATACAAAGAGTCACCACTTAATTTTTAAAGGAAAATTAAGAAACCACTTTAAAAGCAAACCGATCTTTTTTTGAAACCAGAGATTAACTAGGTCCGGGGATTATGGAATGAGAGAGGAAGGAGTCCGATGGACTAAAACACCCTCTCTCATCCTATCTCGCGATAGGTCTCTACTCAACATCCTTTTAATCAAACTATTAATCTAAGCATGCCCTCAACTAATACATAGATATAAACATGCATTACACAAGCATGTCGAAATGGTGAAAAATTGCTAAAGACAAAATATCATTCAAAACCAAATAATTCATTTAGCAAGCAATATGACATGCAAAATAGAGAACTAGAGAACTTACCCGGGGTCTAGCCGTGAATATTTAAACGTACAATGCATACAAAAGTTGAAATCCTAATAAAAAGGTCTCTAATCACATATACACATAAGGCAAGTTTTAATTCTAATGTGTCGCACATGAGGTCAAAAAATCAATGAAATTAAGGAATAATTAAACTAAGGGAGAGTTGAGAGATCATACCTCATCAGCGCTACAAAACAAAGGTCACTCCACATAATATACAAGATATAAAGTTAGATAACGATCCTAGGCCTCTAGCTTAAATCTAACAAATATAGTTAAATCTAAAGCAACGAATCCTAATTACACGCATCGAGTCACATGAATGAATGTATACATGAACAAGAATAAATTATGAAATACTCATTGATTTAGATCATCTAAACTTTGAATTCAAGCATTAACTAATCATTATCGAAGCATGGTTTGAACCCTAACTCATGAAAATATCATTTGAGCCATTATTCACAAGATTGGCCAAAGTGGTGACAGGATTATGAAAATTGTTGAGAGCAGATCAGAACTTCAAAGAAATAAAAGGCATGGTTTCTATGGTTTGATCTTGATGATTTTTGGACACTAGATGCCTCTGTGAGTCTAGTTTTTAATCTAAAAGGAAAATCAAGATTTCAACGGTTAGATCTCTGGGAATTAGACAAATACTAGACGTCACTCAGGACTTCATAACTCTCTATCTAGAATTTTTGTATGATTTTCTAAAAATAGTAAAAGAATCAGAAACACTTAGATCTTTTTAGGGGACCTCATTAACATATCAAACTTCATATAAAAAATTATTTGGGGTAAAATTTTTTGATTAAGGTTCTGATTTACTCATTTCAAAAAGGTGTTGCTGTTCTGAAACTCTGGACATATTGTTATTGTTTCCTAAAACTCATGACCAAACCACTTAAAACATGGAATCTCACTAAAACAAAAATTACAGTGGTACAACTTTGAGTTATAGACACTTTCTCGTTAGTTTCATTCAACTCCAATGGTTTGATGTTTAACTAAAAATCTTTGATGAAAAGTGGTTGATGAAATCACTGCATCTTTTGTCTAATTTATGTTGGGAATTGTTATTTCCACTCCATCATTGAACCAATGCACTCCATGGTACCACTATCAGAGCATGTGGTACCATGTATGTAATACATGACATGCATGTACCACATGCTTTAAGAATGGTACCATGGAGTGCCTTGGTTCAATGATGGAATGTCAATAGCATCACCCTTTATGTTTTACTTACTAATTTTAACTACTAAGCCATCAAACTTGGCTTTAGTTAAACTAATTCTTCTACCATTTGATGGTCATGGAAGACTAAAGACTCTCATACTTGATAGACTTCAATGAAGTATGAAGAAACTTCTTAAAGTCCTAGAATAACAAGATCAAACCATGGAGGTGGATTTGAACTCATCAACCAAATATGCTAATTATCAATCCTAATCTTCTTATAAACCATGAACTTATAAGAAGACCAAGAGGTTTCAAACCAAAAGATTCAAATGAGACATTGAAAGTCTCATGAATCCCAAGAGATGAATACAACCAAAAACAAAAAAAGAGACTCAACATTCATACATTAGCCAAGTTAACATGTATTTAAAGAATGATTTCATCTAGAATCTACCTCTAATATCCTCAACTTGGTGATTTGGAGGATTTCCACAAGTTAATCAAGCTCTTCAACCCTAACTCACACACAAACCTCTCTTTCAAATTACAAAAGCAACTCTTAAGTATGTTTAGAAAATTTTCTACAGATTTAGAGGAAGGAATCAAGATCAAGTTGGAAGATTCAAAGAAATTCTCATCCCTTGTAATGGGATATTCACTCCTCTTATATAGGCAATTTTAAAAGGGTATCTCAATCATTTCAGGGGCAAAAAGACTGATTTCGTATGTCCTTTTGGTGGTACAAATCGTGTTGTATTACACCTGTCTACCCAAAAATGCGGCACTCACTGGAGATTGCAAGGCACTTGGTGAGTGCCAGAACGACACTTGATGAATGCCATCGCGGTATTCATTGATTACTACATCGGCATTCAGAGAATGCCAGGGACAACTCCAGGGACTGCCGTTTTTTTTTTTTTTTTTTTTTTTTTTTTTTTTTTTTTCTGGAAATCCATATTTTTTGCGGCATTTAGTGAAATTCGCGGCATTCATTGAATGTCGCTCCGGCACTTAAGAGAGTGCCGTACGGCAACCCGTGACTGCCACAAATCTTACTATGTGTCGTTCTCCTCTGTTTGCCCTTTTTCTCTCTTTTTCCTTTTTGTCTTGAATTAGAAAGGCCTTCAGAAGAGCTTAAATCACCTTTGGAAGTCCCAAATTAGTCAGACATTGTCATCATCGGATCTTAGAAGTAATACTCCCCTTAACCTGACGTTTGGTCAAAATTGGGGTGTCTACAGTTTGCCCCTCTTCGAAAGAGCTTGTGGAGCAACGCGTTTCACAAGTGAATGTCAAAGCCTGTGTGAAGATAAGCCTTTGACCAAACTGTCGGATTTAGGTAACAAAAACAAAATGCGTTGCAAAAGAAAACAGCCGCGCAGTAAGGTTCACATCGGTCGTGGTCAAAGATGAGCTGCCTACGTATCCACTCAGGAATCAGACCGGGAGGTAGTTCGGGCCAGGGACAAACACACACAAACACAAGTATCCATACGGATGAACGCACTTATCTTGTCGTGATGCACGTGCTCATGCAATGATGACTGTTGATGCAACTTCATGCTCTACAAATGATATGATTCGAAAATCGTCCTATTACGACGTATCCAGATGCAATCCAACCCTATGCTATTCAACGCTCTTGGCCATTTTGACTAAAAGACGAGTCATTATTATATTTTTTTAATGTTTAAAGTCTGTGATCAACGGGTTGATCTTCTCCAGATCTGTGACTACCCTGACCGGGTAGATGAATGCAATTGCTCAGAATAATCCGCAGCCCATCGGCCCCGTCGGACATGTTTGCTCAGAATAATCCACAGCCCTTCGGCCCCATCGGATATGTTTGCTCAGAATAATCCACAACCCTTCGGCCCCGTCAGATATGTTTGCTCAGAATAATCCACAACCCTTTGGCCCCGTCAGATATGTTTGCTCTGAATAATTCACAGCCCTTCGGCCTCGTCGGATACGTTTGCTCAGAATAATTCGTAGCCCTTTGGCCCCGTCGAATACGTTTGCTCATAATATTCCGCAGCCCTTTGACCCCGTTGAATATGTTTGCTCAGAATAATCTGCAACCCTTCGGCCCTGTCGGATATGTTTGCTCAGAATTTTCAAAATCCAGAGTCAAACAATCTTAAATTCATTCAATTTTTGAAATCAGGGGTCAAACGAACCCAAATTCATCAGATTTTTCAAAATCAGGGGTCAATCAAACCCAAATTCATCAGAATTTTCAAAATCAGGGGTCAATCAGACCCAAATTCATCAGAATTTTTGAAATCAGGGGTCAATCAAACCCAAATTCATCAGAATTTTGCAAAATCAGGGTCAATCAGACCCAAATTCATTTCAATTTCCATAATCAGGGACCGAATGACCCCAAAACAAATTTTTGGGGACAAAAGTGCCAAAAGTGGGAAAAATCAGGGGGCTTGAATTCAAATTTTGGGGTTTATTTTGAATTTTGGGGGGAAATCAACAGCACTTAAACCGCCATACTTGCAGCATATGCTTCAAAACGTGGCAGTCCGTGAATGCCACGCGGTACTCAGCGAGTGCCGCCCGGCACTCTACCACCTGTCGGGCACAAATACCGAGTGCCGCGTTTAAGTGGCAGATTGCTTAAACGTGGGTTTTCAACCCATTTTCATTTCATTCTTCATAACTTCTCTAATTCGAAATCCTCTGGAGATTTTTTTTATTTTTCTTGCATTGATCTTGATGGTCTACAGGTCAGTTTCCCTCGATCATAATCTCAAAATTCTCTTTATTTTGATTGTTTTCTTGATTTTTTTTTTTGAAATTTAACTCTCAGTTCGCCCTTTCTTCTAAACAGGTTATGGCTAGCGGCTCGCGGAGTAAGAAGAAGGCCAAGTATGTGGCCACTCCCGATTCCGATCCTACATTCTTGCTCTGGGATTCGGACAAGCATATATTCGCAGGGGCGTTCCAGCGCCAGGTATACACGATTCTTCCGGTTCCCTTTTTGCAATCCTCTTCATTGTAATCTTTATGAATGCAATGCGTGATCAGCACAACTTCAAAATGCCTTTTTGTGGACGCAAATGCTATGCTTGTAGTGCTCTCGAGAGCTTCCAATGCTTTATTCAATGCTCATTCAATTTTTGTATCCTTTACCTTGTTTCCCATGAACTTTATGAATGTAGGGACAAAGCTTCATATGAAAATGAATGCTTTGCCTGTGAATTTTTTGAATGTTTCACCTGTATCAACTTCATTGCTTTTCCTTCAACTTTTCTCAAAGACTTTCGAATGCGATGCATGTTAACCAAAATTTCAAACATTCCTTATGAATAATGACCATTATGCTTGTGAATTTTCCGAGTGTTACGAACGCCCTTTCACTCGCTCAAATTTGATTCGAATATTTATGTTTTATCAAAAAAGTGAATTTTAAATTTTGTGAAATCCCTTTAAGTACTTCTTTCGTCTTCCTCTTTCACTTATTCATTCATCTTTTATTATCATTCCTTGTTGATGTATTTTTACTTTCATTACTCTTTATTTCTTTATTTCCTTTCCTTCTTTCCTTCATTCACTTACTGACATTTGAATCTTGCAATTTTGCAGCTTCAGCCAGACGTGATGAAAGGACACGACATCCTAGCTCACGGATTTTCCTTGTATGAGGAGTTAAGCGAGACCGTGAAGGGGCTCGTAAACGCAGCGAGTTTTAGGGACTTCGTCAAACTACTAACAAAGAGCTCCAACAACTTGAGGCAGATTCATGCCCTCTCTGAACGATGGTGGGACACCACCAACACATTCCACTTCTCATTCAGGAAGATGACGATGACCCCGCTCTACTTCTCTATGATTACTGGGATCCCTTTAAGGGGGAGTGCCTCCGCTACCTCGATACGGTGATAGAGTGGGACTGGGTACTGCCTTTGCTAGGAGTCATCCCCGAGGAGCCCTTGGTCACAGCCAAGTGGTTTATGGGCACGTTTAGAGGCCAACAGGGCTTTTTAGAGGGACAGATGCCCCGGGGCTTTATCATGTATATACTGGGGTGCTCTCTGCTGAGCACCAAGGGTGATCGGATCTCTGTGGCACTGGTGGGGTCCCTGGAGCAGATGGGAGAGATTTACCAGTACGACTGGGCCGGTGCAGGATTAGCCGTCCTGTACAAGCATATGGGAGAGATTTCTCGAGACCGGCCAGCTTCCACGAGCGGCTTCTAAAGGACATGGGAGGTATACTTTTCTCCGTTATTAATTTCTAATTCTAATTTAAACTTTGCATTCATATTTCAAATTCTTTTTCTTTCCGAACCTCAAAACTTATGTTCTCTCTTTTTTTTTTCTTTTTTGTAGATTTGGTCCCATGAGTACCTGCACATGATGTTGCCCGAGATGCGACCAGCGGACGCCCTCATCATGCCTCAGGTGCTAAAGTGGGCGAAGGAGCAAGTGGGGCGGAAGACCGGGGCTCATGATTTTGTCTCATTCAGGAATTTCCTGACGAATCTATGAGAGCCGCACGTCCGATGGCAGCCTTAGCTCGACATGCTTCCCGACGCTTCCTAGGGGATACGGGAGTCGGCTGGGTACGACCCACAGAGGATTTTGTTGGAGGGTCCGGAGGGTCCGGAGGGCCGAGAGTGGTATCTAGGGGAGAGGGTGACCAGGCAGTCACTGGAGGCTCCGGGTTTTTTTGTGTCGCGTCCCCCGCCTGAGTCCATGAGAGCCACAAAGACCCTCCAGGTTTCCGCACTCACGATCGCCTTAGCTGGGTTCTCTATTCAGGATTTTCTAGAGCCCCCTGACGGGTACAAGGCCTTCCGCTCCGCCAAGCTGATGTTGAACTTCCCTCTGATGGAAGTGACCCGGGTGAGTTCCTTTTAGCCTTTTAACCTTTTTGTTAGCTCTTAACCATGCATGTGTATCTTCTCATTGGATTTACTTCTTCTTTGCAGCCCGTCCCTGCCGCAGCTCGGGCTCTAGCTCTACCGCCCTGGGATTGGAGTGTCAAGACAGTTTGTTTTGGAGAGCAGGGCACGACCATGGTCCCTCAATTTCAAGCGAGTGCCCCCACCATTCCGCTACAGTATGACCATGTCCCCCGGGATTATGCGGAGGAGGGATTACTCTACTCTTATAGCATGAAAGAGTGGATCTATGGCCGAGAGTGGAGGGTAATCTCTAAAACTTGCCTTTTAGTTTAAATTTTGCAATTTCATTCTGACACTCTAACCTTTCCCTCGCTTGATTCAGGCTGGCGGGGTGCGGGTGACTACTGAGGCTCTGGTAAAAAAAAACACTCCCTTTATTTATACTTTTTAGCATTTCAATTTCTTAAATATAACTTAATAATTCGATTTGCTTCCTCCTTTCAAGAGGAACAAGTTAGGGCTCTATCCCGACAGGTAGGAGAGCTTCAGCAGCGGCTTCATCAGTTTGGCATCAGCTATACCGATGCCCCTGGAGGTAGCGACGCTGGACAAGGTGGCGACAGTGGTTGGGGTACCAGTGGCAGCAGAGGTGGAGGCAGAGGCAGAGGAGGAGCAAGTAGGACAGAGTCAGAGGAGGAGCCCCTCAGACGTGTGACCCGCCAGACTCGAGGCCGGGGCTGACCTCACCTTTGTCTATTTTCCCTCTATTTTTTATGTTTTGAGTGTTTTCGGAGAGGACACACACTTTCATTTGGATGACTATGTTATACACACACACATTTATTTTTGCTAACGATTTTTAGTCGGGATAGGATAGGCACCTGCATCATCTTTTTATTTTTCTGCATGCTTTCACTATGACTATTTTTACCTTTTTTTGCTTTTAGTATTGCTTATCGTATGTGTGACCATAGCTTGGTCCTTTTATTTCATTTTAACTTTCTGCGACAAGTGATCTTTTAATTTTCATCACTCTTCTCTTATATGAATGAATGAATGTGACCATAGCTTAGTCTTGTTTTCACGTGCTGCATGATGCGCACGTTTATTTATATATTCAATTTTATGTTTATAGGTGGGCTAAAAAACATTACAAACAGATCCTGGCCAAAATATAGCTCAAAGAGGCATTCGGTTAGGCTTCTGCGGCCCTCAGTGAATGCCGCAACGGTAGTTACGGACTAGCGCGCGGCACTTACTCGAGTGTCATTCTACTTTACTGAGTTCCCCCCTGTGTTTTGGGCAGATCCACTCTTATTTAAAGCCTCCCTTCATCAATACTTCGCAAAACACTCTCTCCTTGTGTTCACTTTCTTCTCAAATGGCCCCCATTAGCTCCCAGATCCTCTTCCATGGATGGATACTCTTTCTGGCATCGATAATCTCAACTTCGAGTGTTTTAGACTAAATGACCTCTTCTCTTTCCGACGGGTGATCTTAAACAAAAGTATGCTTCAAGCTGCTATTCGGTGTTGAGATCCCTCTCTGTACATCTTTTGCTTTCGCTCCCAGGAGATCTGCCCTTTGTTTGAGGAGTTTAGCTCTATTCTGTATATTGATCCTTCTGCGGTTCTGACAATTCCTCTAGCACAGGCCGGGTATGTCTGAGACCTCGCTGCTCTCCTTCACACATCTCGAAATGCAGCAGGCTCTTTTGTTCAAGACCGATAAATGAACTTTGAACACCTTTCTTCCGTCTACTCTCCAATGGGGGATCCTTACGATGGTGGGTATCAAGTCATTCGACGTAGTGCTTTATCGATAGCCATGCTCTCTTACTTCCTCTTTCGGTCATCTTCTGATGTTCTCATTCGCATTGCCTACAGTTTACAGGAGATGAAGAGTGTCATTATGCTGATCCTTGGTGAAACCTTGATTGGTTTGGACTGTGTCTATACTGCCAGGGCTATGCTATCTTTGGGGGCACCCTTCGTCTTATAGGTTTGGCTCATGGAGTGCCTTGATCTCTTCATACACCCCTCACACCTTCGCGGGTCACTTCCCTACGACCATATGGAGGTTCACCGCCTATTCCATTCTACTGATGCTTGGCTTGGTTGGCTCCAAGGCCTTTCTACTGGTGATATCTGTTGGATCTGCCCACAGTGGTCTTACCTTTCCATCGCCGTACGGCTTTTCGGGTGATCTGGTATCTAGCTTCCTGGTTTGCATACTACCACTTTCTATATTCATGGCCGGGTGGCTCACCAGTACGGGCTTCTCCAGGATATTACTGAGGCTATTACTACTGGTTTCTAGAGGGGTTCGATCATGCGACCTTCCATTGTGAAGGCTTTCATTGAGGCTTGGCATGACAGAGTGTCAGCTCCTTTCCAGAGGGTCCCTGCTTCGATCATGTCTACTATTGAGTACCTTCTTCAGATCCAAACTCTGATCCAAGGACAGGCTTTGTAGTCATACATGGGTGAAAGTAAAACAACAAGACAAAACTTTATTTCATAAAATTTCAGACAAGTCCTGCTTATCCTTTTACGCTTTTGAATGTGATTTTTCTTATTTCTCTTCTCAAAGAGTGTTTTTGTCTTTAGGAGATGTTCTCACATGTTTAATCAAAGTGTTCACTCTTCCGATTAATATTTTTAAGTTATGAAAATTTTCCTTTTAATGTCTTTTCTTGGGTCTTTACTTTGCTTTGAGTTTCTAAAGTTTTAATCATTCTATACCATGAATTTTTGTTTGTTCTTTTATGGTACTTAATTTAACAGCCAGGAGATCTAGAGATGGGTTTCAAAGTAAATATTTGGGTTCTTCGGATAGCAAACGAAGTTTGCCCCTAGTTTTGGGGCTTTGAGGTGGTTCTGGGCAAACGCAAGTTTGCCCCTAGTTTAGCACAGGGTTTTTCTTTTTTAATTTTCATGGACCGAAGGCTTTCGAGAGCCCGCCTACTTATCCCTGAATGGGTATCAAGTCCGTAGTAGTTTGGTTTAAGGCTTGACGGGAAGTGTCATTTTAGGCAATTATTAGTGACCGAACCGAGTAGGGTGCCTACGTATCCCCTAGCGGGAATCAGGTCAAGCATAGTTCATCTATATAGGAGGTTTTGAAAAAAAGGGGCTTCAAGCAAAATACTTTTTGAGGCGATTGAGGTTAATTGGTTGTTTAAATTCAACCCCATCTAGGTCCATGAGATAGGCCGCTCCTCCAAAGAGGAGAGTCTTGATGATGTATGGCCTGACCCAGTTGGGTTTGAATTTTCCTCTGGGGTCATAAACATGCACTTTCAGTTCTTTGAGGACCAGGTCGCCCTCAGCAGGCTTCCTTGGGCGGACCTTTTTGTTGAAAGCACGAGCTATCCTCTTTTGATATCCCCGAGTATGGTTTATTGCAGCCAACCTCTTCTTATTAAGCAACATCAATTCCTCATACCTCCCTCATGTCCATTCTAACTCAAATACTCCACATTCGGCCAAAACTCTTAGAGAGGGTATCTCCACCTCGATTGGAAGGACAACTTCCATTCTGTAAACCAAAGAATAAGGCGTGGCTCCCGTGGAGGTTCTAACAGAGGTCCGGTACCCCCATAGTGCAAATGGCAGCTTCTCATGCCAATCCTTATATGTGTCCGTCGTCTATCCAAGATCGCTTTGACATTCTTATTTACAACCTCTACCGCCCCATTCCTTTGCGGTCTATATGGAGATGACTGGTGATGGGTGATTTTGTACTTTTCTAAGAGTGGGATGACTTCCCCTTGGAAATGACTGCCGTGATCAGAAATGAACTCATTTGGGACCCCGTATCTACAAATTATGTTCTTTTCTATAAAGCTCACCACATCCTTAGCTTTCAAAGTTGCATATGATGTAGCTTCCACCCATTTAGTAAAGTAGTCGATGGCCACAATTATGTATCGGTGTCCATTGGAGGCCTTCGAAACTATCTCACCAATAATATCAATATCCCAGAGGGAAAACGGCCAAGGCGTAGTCATGTTGTAGAGTTGAGACGGCGGGGTATACATCAGATTTGAATGGATTTGGCACTTATGGCACCTCCGAACATATTCATAGCAGTTTTTGTCCAAGGTCGTCCAGTAATACCCCTATCGGATTATCTTCTTTGCCAGTATGTGCCCGTTTATGTGGGGCCCACAGACTCCCTCGTGTATTTCTTCCATCATTCTCTTGGCTTCTTTGCCGTACAGGCACTCCAAATTATACCCGGTGTATGACTTCTTCCACAGCTTATCCGCATAGATCACGAATTGGGCAGAGAATCTTCGAATTGATTTTTTATCCTTTTCCGAGGCTCCTTCGAGGTAATCTTCCTCCTTAATGAAATTCCAGACATCCTTGTACTATGGCACTTCATCTTTACCTTCTAGGGCTGTGATCATCTCAAACAAGGTTTGATTCCTTATCTCTATGGATAGTGGGATCATGGTGATTCCTTAAGGAATTTGTATCATTGGGGATAAGGTAGCTAAGGAGTCTGCCAACTGATTCTCTTCATAGGGGAGGTAACAGAATGATATTTTCTCGAACTGCACCTTTAAACTTTCCAGATAGTCATGGTAGGGTCTTAATTTCTCGTGCTTCACCCCCTAATCACCTCAGACTTGGGATATGATTAAATTAGAATCTCTGAAAACATCAATCTTCTCAACTTTCAAAGCCAGCGCCGCTTTCATTCTAACTATACATGCTTCGTACTCTGCCGTGTTATTGGTTCAATTGTACCTAAGCTTGATAGCTAACGGTGTGGGATTTCCATCTGGTGCCACAATGATGATTCCGACCCCATAGCCTAACTAATTAGCCACTCAATCAAAGTACATTTTCCACAAATTCTCCTCTATCCCCATCACTCCATCTAGAAATCAAAAATCACCCTTTTTCTGATTCTATTGCAAGGTCAGCCAAGTATTCAGCGACAGCTCTTCCTTTCACGGATTTGGCGATAACATATTTGATATCGAACTCAGCTAGCATCATGGTCCACCTGGAAATCCTACTGGTCAACACGGGTTTTTCAAACAAGTATTTGAGTGGATCCATTTGGGATATCAGGGTCACAGGGAAGACTAACATGTAGTGTTTGAGGCGACGAGTGCACCAGACCAAAGCGCCCAACAGGCTTTTTCTAGAGGTGAATATTTCAACTCATATCCAACCATCTTTTTGCTTAAGTAATAAATGGTTCTTTCCACGTGCCCCTCTTCTCCTTGTTGGGCCAACATACACCCCACTGAATCTTCGGATACGGAAAGGTACAGTAGTAAAGGTCTTCCAAGTAAAGGTGGCGATAAAACATATGGATTTTGAAGGTAGGTTTTGACCTTTTTGAAGGCTTGTTGGCATAAGGTATCCCATTCAAACTTTTCTCCTTTTCTAAGCAGCTTAAACAAAGGGTCATAGGTTAGGGTGAGTTTTGAGATAAAGTGGCTTATGAACTGCATTCTACCTAGAAATCCCCTTAATTCCTTCTCATTCTTGGGCGGCTGCATCTCGACTATGGCCTTTGTTTTGGTTGGGTCCACCTCTATCCCTCTTTGAGTGATGAGAAACCCCAACAACTTTTCGATAGTGACTCCGAAGGTGCACTTCTGAGGGTTCAGCCTCATTCTGAATTCCCTTAACCTTCCGAAGAATTCCTTAACGCATCCAAGTGTCCTCCCCTTTCCTTGGATTTTACAATCATATCATCCACATACATTTCTACCTCCTTATGGATCATATCGTGCAACAATGTTGTAGCGGCCCGCTGATAAGTTACGCCCGCATTTTTTAGCCCAAACGGCATCACCTTACAGCAGTACGTTCCCCATAGTGTGAAGAAAGTGGTTTTCTCTCTATCCTCTAGCGTTATTCGAATTTGGTTATACCCTGAGAACCCATCCATAAAAGATAGGAGTTCATGTCCCACTGTATTGTCCACTAATACATCAATGTGGGGGAAAGGAAAATCGTCCTTAGGGTTGGCTTTGTTCAGATCCTAGAAGTCGACACAGACCCTAACGTGACCATCCTTTTTCGGGACATGCACTATATTGGTGATCCATTCTGGATACTCGGTAACCATTAAGAATCCGGCTCTTAGTTGCTTTTCAACTTCCACTTTGACTTTGAGTGCCCATTCAGGCCTCATTCGTCTCAAATTTTGTTTTACAGGTTTTGAATTGGTAAAAGGGTAGTGGTGTCAATCGGGCCGGGTTGGCCCGGCCCGAGCCCGGCCCGCTTTTTTTGGGCTAAAAGCCCGGCCCGCTAGGCCCGGTTCACATACCCCGGGCCGGGGTGGACACCCATCCTTCCGTCCATGGCCCGGCCTGGCCCGACCCGAAATAGTGAAAAAGCCCAGCCCGGCCCGAAGCCCGCCACGGCTCACTTCAAAAATAGAAGAAAGCCCGCTAGCCCATCCGGCCCGGCCCGATGTCTGGCCCGCTAGGCCCGGGCCACCGGTCCGGGGCGGACACACCTCCTCCACTCCCAAGCCCGGCCCAATGTTTGGTGAAGCCCGGCCCGGCCGGCCCGAAGCCCGCTCGGGGCCCGCTTTGACCGAGCCCGGCCCGGCCCGTTTGACACCACTATAAAAGGGGGATATGGTGCTGGACTATTTCTGGATCGATACCTGGCATATCGCTATAAGACCATGCAAAAACATCTTTGAATTCATTTAATAGATTAATTAATTCTTTACTTTCTTCTTTTCTGAGTGTAGAGCCAATGAAAATATTTTGAGGATTATCTTCATTTCCTAGATTGATCGTTAGAGTGTTCTCAATGATTTTACATACAGATTCTTTTCCTTTTTTGATTAATTTTCGCAATTCATTTAGTATTTCATGATCATCACATTCATTACGCGCACTCGAGTAGGCAGAATTAGTTATACTTTTATTGATTTTCTTTAGAGCGATTACAATAGACATGGAAATTGAAAGACGCCTCATTTGGGCCATTACAGACTCTGGGTGTGGGGGATACCTATCACTGGACTCAAAAACCCACTCTTTCTTGCTTTCTCCTCCCAGATCGGTGAAGCATTCCTCCAGATCCCCTGTCTTGATAATCTCCTTCATCTCTTATTTTTCGGGTTCTTCCATGTCATTCTCCTCATATTGCATCTCTTCTACCAGTCCCTCAGCATGTTCTTTTCTGGCCTTGTCTTCCACGACCCCTTCTTGGCCCGTTCCCTCAATTTTTGTGCTTTCCACACCCAACAGATTCTCCATGCCCGAGCCATCCAGCGCACCAATCCAATCTTTAGCAGTAGCTAACTTCATAGGCACCTGTAGATATGGATCCTGATACTCAAAGAATTCATGGGGGAAGAAGATCTCAAACCCTGGCTTAATACATTTGTCCTTCTGATCTACACATGGTTCTGGGAAGCCACAAAAGGGGAAATCCTCTCCCTCCTTCACAAAGTATCCATTAAGCATCTTCAGGTAAGGGTCCAATGGTGCATCAGTTGCCTTCTTCTTATCTCTCAGCTCTTTCTTTGATGGTTGATAACCCAGACCATGAGTGCAGGTCTGAGTGGCGATCTTTGGAAATTTTGGCAGACCTTGATGATTCTTACCCAATCCCATACCTGGGAAGAAAACCATCTTCTTCATGATACCAACGACCAACAGACTCGCGTACTGATCGAAATACAACAGCAGGAACTCTCTTGGCTTCTCTCCCCTCCAACATGTTAATAAACTCGAATCCTCCCAGACTTGTATCCTCTTCCTGGAATTGTACCTCTAGGACCGGTGCACTTGATGAAGCTGTAGACGGATGGACTCAACTGTCCCCGAGAATATCACAGACCTTACTCTTCCAGACACACTTGACTTTCTGATGAACTGTAGATGGTATGTCACCCAGACAGTCTAGCCACGGCCTTCCTAGCAGTAAATTGAAAGAAGCAAGTATGTCGATGACCTGAAATTTGGCTTCCTTTTCCACAGGCCCGACAGCAAGATGAAGGAGAATTATCCCCATGACCGTTCTCTGAGTGTTGTCATATGCCATCACCTTCTGCTCAGATAGTATGAACGTTGATTTATCCAAACCCATGCGCTTAGCTGTTCGGAATGGGCACATGTTTAGACTAGATCCATTGTCAACAAGACAGTCAGGCACCGTGTTTCCCAAGCATTCAACACTGACATATAGCGGTTAATTATGAACAGGTCCTCCCGGAGGTAGGTCATCTGATGAGAAGGTAATAGCTAGAGTCGAAACCCCACTGATTATTCCTACGAGTTCTTCCGGTGCCGTGTCGATAGAAACATCTGATTGGTTCAAGGCATTCAAGATTGCCTACCTGTGACATTTAGAAGCGATCAATAAACCCCAGAT
This sequence comes from Hydrangea macrophylla, assembly GCA_033977485.1. Classification (NCBI taxonomy): domain Eukaryota; kingdom Viridiplantae; phylum Streptophyta; class Magnoliopsida; order Cornales; family Hydrangeaceae; genus Hydrangea; species Hydrangea macrophylla. The sequence goes on from CM066990.1 coordinate 43,225,400, forward strand.
GGTGATGTTAGCTTGAGTTTTATTCATTTGCCTCAAAACCCTATCTTCTTCATCTTCCTCATTCACCTCCCTTTTCCTTTATCCAATTCTCTCTCCGGGTGATCCTACTCTAGCTCATGCGGTTTGAAGTGTCTCCCTGACCGGGTTAGATGACTAACTTCTTCTTTTGCCCACAGATTGTCAATTTCCAGAGTAGCTTTTGAACCTTCTTTCCTCATCTCTATCTCTTTATCACTCTCATACCACAGATCGTCTTCTACCTGATCCACATCAGTGTTGCTAGTCTTTTGAACCTACCAGTCCAGTTGATTCCCCAGAGTACAGATTATCGGATCCCTCGGCATCTGATAAGGCTTCCCTAGTGTCCCAGCTTTAGTGATTAGCCTAGACGGATCGAAGGTCTGCTCTTCTATCCCCAAGAAATAAAGGCCCTGCAGTGGCGATACAACATGATGGTTTGGCAGCGAATTCCTAGTAACATTAAGAGTTTTGACAGGCGGCTCAGATATCACCTTGTTATCAATGAGGTCCTGAATTTCATGCCTCAGCCTCGTGCATCGATCCATAGAGTGACCCTTTTGCTGGTAAAACTTGCAATAAAGATCCTCCCAGAACATTGACGGAAGTGGACTTGGTAGAGGTCGAGGCTCCAACGGTCGAACATGGCCCTTTGCTGTTAGCCTATCAAGGGCGGTTGACATTGATACCCCCAAATCTGAAAACTTCCTTGGATATTTGTCCCCTCCTCTTCTTGGTGTTATATCGAACTTTCTCTTTGATCCACTCAGTGTATTGACATCGGTGGGGCCAGAATGACCTCCCGAATGTCCTCCATTCGACCCATAATTCGGCCTCCTATATCTGTTCGGCTGTTCTTCTTTCTTAATCACCCCTTCTTGAATCGCGTCCTCTATTCTCGTTCCCACATCAAAAACCTTAGCGAAGGTGTTAATTGACTAGAATCTCATCTTCTCTTGATAGACAGGCTGAAGGTTCTTCATCAACATCCGGATCTGATCTTTCTCGGACGGCCTCTGTACCATTTTAGCTACATTTCCCCTCTACCTACTCAGATACTCAGCAAATGATTCCTTATTTCCCTGCCTAGTGGTCTCCAAATCTTGGACCGTGGCGTCTAAGTTATGATTATACTCATACTGTGCCACAAACACTTTGATCACTTCTTCCCAGACCCAGGTTTTACTTGGTTCGAGAATAAGGTACCAGGATAAAGCGGCTCTAGTTAAAGTCTGCTGAAATAAGACAGCCATCATGGTAGTGCTCAGCCCACTCGGTTAGAAAGCCCCGATACACATTCTCACATGACTACGAGGATTCTCTGTCCCATCAAATTTGTCAATGACCAGCAATTTGAATCTGGCAGGCAGTGTTTCACGAACCCCATCGTACACACCTTTCAGCTCCATCAGGTGAGTATCGACCCCCTGAGCCTTGCGCATCTCTATCTTTCGGTCATTATCCTTTCCTTCTCCCTTTCTAACCTTTCTCTTTCTACTCTGGCGGCCTTAGCCCTTGGCATCTCTGGCTCTTCGTACCAACCTTCTTCCATAATTGGTGGATCATTGTTTGGTGGATTCACAACTGGAGGCGGACGTGCTATCGCTTCTATCATGACCATCATTCGGTTCATATTCTTAGCATGTCGCCTCATTTGCTCTGCTTGCTATTCTACCAATGTCCTTAACTCTTCTACTTCCCCATCGTTCCTTTCATCTGCCATTTCTCTATCTTCTTCTCTTCTTACTAACCTTGTAGTGGGACCTCTAAACCAAATCGTGCCCGAACTGGATGCTAAATTTTCCCTCTAAAAGGAAATATTTTTCAAAAGATTTTTCGTTTTCTTTATTTTTCTCAAAATCTCTTATTATATATTTTTTTGGAAGACTTTTGGTGAGGTGAAATGGTTCATATGTTACATGGATGCAATGCATGTGTGTGTGTGTGTGCCTATTCTATACGAAAAAGAAAGGAAAATTCTAATCCTAGCAAGTAGACACATAAGCATATAAAAAAATCCTTTATTCATGTCAAATGTGCTGATTTCTCCTTTCATTGCGATCTTCACTACCCTCTCAAAAGTTGGATATTCAAAATTTTTTGAAATTCATTTTAAATGATGAGATCTTTCAAAAACGATTCTCAAGGATTTTGAATCTTTTATTTAAAAATGAGGGTGTGAAAATATTTGTTAGGAAAGATGATTGGATTGAAATTTATTTTGCTTTGAAATTCATTTGAAGAGCATTTCTTCCAAAAACAATTCCTTAAATTTTTGATTTTTTTTCTTAGGAGATGATCATGTGAAAGTATACCTTAACAGAGGTTAGTTTGGAGCTTTAATGAAAAAAGTGAACTCCAAAGATTTTTGAAAAAGCGATTGAAAACTTTGGCAAAAATCCGTCTGCTTTCAAAGATGGATTTAAAATTCTTCGGGTAGAAGGATCACATGATCGGATTATCACCGTACTTTCCATGAATTCAGATACATACAAGGTCAATGATGCTTAGCTAAACATGATATAAGAGATGTAATCTTATAATCAAAATCTAACATATTCCCAAATGTCATGGGGCATGAAGAGGAATTGCTCGAAAGCAATTTAAGAGTTTACATATCTCGTATTAAGTGAGCATCGTCATCATCTCAAGTAATCCCTTCCAGGCATACAACACTCCCAAGCACAAAACCCTAATCAAGGATTCATTCCCTAAGACTTGAAAGGTTCTATAGAAGCTACAATGCAAAGGCTGGGTTTTGGTCAAATAAGGGACCCATGACACACATCCGATAGGATGCTTCATATACCAAATCATGGTACGAGATCAAGGGTGATCACATAGTCCCATGATAACTTGATCGATCGGGTTGCCCCGAGCCTCCAAGGTCATAGTTCCGTGCAATCGACTGGCTGGACATGAGAGAGGATGCTTTCAAGTCTAATCCTCAAGTGAATCCAAAATCAGAATTCTGGTCTGCGAAACCAGAGATTCTGGGTTCGATCCCCAGTGGAGTCGCCAGATTGTGGATACCGGCATTTAGGGCCCACCTTTTTTACTTTAAAATATTTTTTATTCAAATTTCAAATACAAAGAGTCACCACTTAATTTTTAAAGGAAAATTAAGAAACCATTTTAAAAGCAAACTGATCTTTTTTTGAAACCAAAGATTAACTAGGTCCGGGGATTATGGAATGAGAGAGGAAGGAGTCCGACGGACTAAAACACCCTCTCTCATCCTATCTCATGATAGGCCTCTACTCAACATCCTTTTAATCAAACTATTAATCTAAGCATGCCCTCAACTAATACATAGATATAAATATACATTACACAAGCATGTTGAAATGGTGTAAAATTGCTAAAGACAAAATATCATTCAAAACCAAATAATTCATTTAGCAAGCAATATGACATGCAAAATAGAGAACTAGAGAACTTACCCGGGGTCCAGCCGCGAATATTTAAACGTGCAATGCATGCAAAAGTTGAAATCCTAATAAAAAGGTCTCTAATCACATATACACATAAGGCAAGTTTTAATTCTAATGTGTCGCACATGAGGTCAAAAAATCAATAAAATTAAGGAATAATTAAACTAAGGGAGAGTCGAGAGATCATACCTCATCGGCGCTACAAAACAAAGGTCAGACCACATAATATACAAGATATAAAGTTAGATGACAATCCTAGACCTATAGCTTAAATCTATCAAATATAGTTAAATCTGAAGCAACGAATCCTAATTAAAAGCATCGAGTCACATGGATGAATGTATACATGAACAAATATGAAATACTCACTGATTTAGATCATCTAAACTTTGAATTCAAGCATTAACTAATCATTATCGAAGCATGGTTTGAACCCTAACTCATGAAAATATCATTTGAGCCATTATTAACAAGATTGGCCAAAGTGGTGACAGGATTCTGAAAATTGCTGAGAGCAGATCAGAACTTCAAAGAAATAAAAGGCATGGTTTCTATGGTTTGATCTTGATTATTTTTTGGACACTAGATGCCTCTATGAGTCTAGTTTTAATCTAAAAAGAAAATCAAGGTTTCAACGGTTAGATCTCTGGGAATTAGACAAATACTAGACGTCACTCAGGACTTCATAACTCTCTGTCCAGAGTTTTTGCATGATTTTCTAAAAATAGTAAAAAAAATCATAAACACTTAGATCTTTTTAGGGGACCTTATTAACACATCAATATTCCTATAAAAAATTATTTGAGGTCAAAAATGTTTGATGAAGGTTCTGATTTACTCATTTCAAAAAGGTGTTGCTGTTCTGAAACTCTAGACAGATTGTTATTGTTTCCTAAAACTCATGACCAAACCACTTAAAACATGAAATCTCACTAAAAAAAAATTTACAGTGGTATAACTTTGAGTTATAGACACTTTCCCATTGGTTTCATTCAGTTCCAACGGTTCGATGTTTAACTAAAAATCTTTGATGAAAAGTGGTTGATGAACTCACTACATCGTTTGTTTAATTTATGTTTTACTTACTAATTTTAACTACTAAGCCATCAAACTTGGCTTTAGTTAAACTAATTCTTCTACCATTTGATGGTCATGGAAGACTAAAGACTCTCATACTTGATAGACTATAATGAAGTATGAAGAAACTTCTTAAAGTCCTAGAATAACAAGATCAAACCATGGAGGTGGATTTGAACTTATCAACCAAACATGCTAATTATCAATCCTAATCTTCTTATAAACCATGAACTTATAAAAAGACCAAGAGATTTCAAACCAAAAGATTTAAATGAGACATTGAAAGTCTCATGAATCCCAAGAGATGAATACAACCAAAAACAAAAAAAGAGACTCAACATTCATATATTAGCCAAGTTAACATGTATTTAAAGAATGATTTAGTCTAGAGTCTACTTCTAATATCCTCAACTTGGTGATTTGGAGGATTTTCACAAGTTAATCAAGCTCTTCAACCCTAACTCACACACAATCCTCTCTTTCAAATTACAAAAGCAACTCTTAAGTATGTATAGAAAATTTTCTAGAGATTTAGAGGAAGGAATCAAGATAAGGTTGGAAGATTCAAAGAAATTCTCATCCCTTGTAATGGGATATTCACTCCTCTTATATAGGTAATTTTAAAAGGGTATCTCAGTCATTTCAGGGGCAAAACACTGATTTCGTATGTCCTTTTGGTGGTACAAATCGTGCTGTATTACAGCTGTCTACCCAAAAATGCGGCACTCACTGGAGATTGAAGCGGCACTTGGTGAGTGCCGGAACGGCACTTGATGAATGTCGTCGCGGCATTCATTGATTGCCGCACCGGCATTCAGAGAATGCCGGGGACAACTCCAGGGACTGCCATTTTTTCTTGAAATCTACTTTTTTTGCGGCATTTAGTAAAATTTGTGGCATTCTTTGAATGCTGCTCCGACACTTAAGCGAGTGCCGTACGGCAACCCGTAACTGTCGCAAATCTTTCTAGGTGCCATTCTCTTCCGTTTTCCCTTTTTCTCTCTTTTTCCTTTTTGTCTTGAATTAGAAGAGCCTTCGGAAGAGCTTGAATCACCTTTGGAAGTCCCAAATTAGTCGAACATTGTCATCATCGGATCTTAGAGGTAATACTCCCCTTAACCCGAAGTTTGGTCAAAATTGGGGTGTCTACAGAATGTATATCTATATGTGTATGTATATATAGGTGCATGTATGGATGTGTATATACGTAAACACACAAAACTCACAACTCTCTCTCTAACCCCTAGTTCAGTAAACACACCACCTACACAAAACCAGAGTATATATAGATGATAGGGGTGGGCAAGTGACTGGTTTTGCGTGAAACTTGGGAATCTTGATGATTACAAGTTCGATCGATTGAAGGTAGTTCGATCGCTCGAGAGCAGATCGGTCAGGTTTGATCGATCGAAAAGGGTTTGATCGATTAAAGTGGGGACCACGTATTAAATTCAGGTCGGTAGGGTTTCGATCGATTGAACAGGGTTCGATCGCTTGAACTTTGTAATGTTCGATCGCTCGAAAGAGCTTCGATCGATTGAAAATGAAATTTCAAGAATGATCAAAGGAATATATAGAATCTCTGTGCATAATTAATTATTGAAACTACAGGGTATTACATCATCCACCACTCAATAAAAGATTCTTCGAAGTTGATCTCATGCACTGGGTTATGAGCACACTTCCTCAACATACTGATGTGGAACACATTGTGCACTCCTGACATCTTCGGTGGCAACGCAAGTCGATAAGCAACTTACCCAACAAGTTTTAGAATCTCAAATGGTCCAATGAATCGCGGTGATAGCTTGCCTCTCTTCTGTCCAAATTTGACAATGCCTCGAACTGGTGAAACTTTAAGCAGTATATGATCTCCAACGGCGAATTCCAAGTCTTTACGTCGCTTGTCAGGACAACTCTTGTGTCGGGTCTAAGCTGTCTTCATTCTTTCACATACAATCTGAACCTTCTCGCTGGTCTCTTATAGCATCTCTGGACCAAGAAGTTGAGTATCTCCGACTTTGGCCCAACATAGCAGCGTTCGGCAAGGTCTTCCGTACAAAGCTTCAAACAGCACCATCTCTATACTCGAGTGATAGCTATTATTGTAGGCGAATTCGATCAAGGTAAGCGTGTCTACAAAGAACTCTGAAAATCAATAACACAAGCACGTAACGTGTCTTCCATTACTTGATTGACTCGTTCAGTCTACCCATTAGTCTATGGACGAAAAGCTGAACTCAAGTTTAATTTTGTTCCCATCGCTGTTTGGAGACTCGTCTAGAATTCTGCAGTAAAACGCGAATCTCGATTGTATACAATAGAAATAGGTACTCCGTGTAACTGTATAATGTGCTGTAGAACATTTGGCTCAAACATTCCACTGGATATATCATACTATAGGAAATAAAATGTACCGTCTTCGTAAGTCGATTCACGATTACCCAAATAGCGTTGTGGTTCTGCTGTGACTTCGGCAATCCTACTACGAAATCCATGGTTACATGTTCCCATTTCCATTAGGTAATCGACAATGGTTACAGAAGTCCTAGTGGTTTATGATGTTCTGCCTTTACTTGTTTACAAATAAGACATTGGGCCACATACTCAGCCACTTCTCGCTTCATTCCTTCCCACCAGAAATTTCTCTTCAAATGTAGCAACCTGCATTTTCACTTAATTATTCATATTTTCATTGTCATAATTAAATTCAGTTGGTATTGCCTGCATTAATTTAATTATAATTCTCATATTCTAGATTTTATTTCTTGTGTTGTTTCATGTCCAAATTCTTGTTGGGGTCAAACTACAATTCTACAAAATTTGTAATACCTGTGTTGAATTTCAAATCTATATTTCAAAACGGTGAAAATAATTTCTCTTGACTCAAACTATATTTTTTTAAAAAAAACCAGAAAATCAGTTCTTACGCAAAAATGAGTTTTCTGTATTTTTGTGATGATCACTGCATCACAAAAAATACCAGTTTAGGTTCAAAACTGTCCGCGCCGCGTTTAACTTCCACAGATTTTGGAAGTGATGTAAAGCAAGATTTGATATATGCTTTATTGCCATTTATGGAAACTAATCATTGACTTAGGCATTGTTTGGCAACGCATTGTGTGAGTGTGTTAACTTAAGACTATGAGTTGAATTACCCAAACAAACATACTTGACCCCTACCTACCTATACTTGACCTTTGGCTCAAACTTGGGACTCATACAATCTGTGAATACACATATACACGTATGTATACCAGCAATACATGAGCTGTGTATATTTATGCAATTTAGAAATTTGGAAATCAATTTATTTGTTGAGCCTTTGAGAATCAACTCGGAGCCCAAGTTCCCCTCAAACACTTGCTTTTATATGCACACCTCGTTCACACATTCTGCACACATCACACAGAGAGAAAAGAGAGAGAGCTAGAGAGTCTATCTTGCTGAATTTTCTGGAGAGATAAAGCTACACAAAACTCCATAGCCAAAGTTTGGAGTTGGTTTCTCATTGTGCTTATCTTTCTCAACAAATCTCTTTGCTTTTAATTAAGTGAGTATTATCAACTCACTTTGAATGTAATATATGCTTATATACTGTTAGTATAGCTTAATTGATGAAGCACCATTGTTGATTTTGTTCATGAAACTCCATAGCTTGAAAACATAAATTTTTAACCTTAACCAAAATCCGTTTTTGTTGATAATAAGGAAAGATTACATGACATATATTCCATGTTTAAAGTTTTAAAGCCTAAATCATTCATATGAAAAAGTATATTAAGATTGAAGTTTTGACCTCTTTTAGTAGTTCATAAAATTCGTGAGATATGTTTAGATTCATGCAAAATTGATTGAAGATTTATAATTCTTGCAAAAAACCAAAGAAAATAATATATTACATGTCTTATTTACTTCGGGATTGCAAAATGGGTATTTAAAACTGAAACAGGGGAATTCTGGGGAAGAAGACGAAGCTTCTGCTGAAACTCGCGCGTGCGATCGCGCGAGCGACCCGCGCGCTCGAGGTGGGTGATTCCAGGTAGAAGGAAAAGTTTTATAAAAGAAAATCAAAATAAGGGGGAATCGTGCGAGCGGACCGCGCGAGCGAGCTATGTGTTTTCTGCCAGAAAGAAAAGATTTTAAAAGAAAAACAAAAAATGGGAACATCGTGCAAGCGGCCCGCGCGAGCGAGGTGACTGATTTCAGGCAGACAAAAAAGGTTTTAAAAGAAAAAGGAAAAATTTGGAAAATCGCGCGAGCGACCCCTCGCGCGAGCGGCCCGCGCGCGCGACTTCTGATAGTTTCTAGTAATTGCTTGCTTTATGTTAAGGAACTGTTTGGGTGATGTTTCATGGACTTTTAAAAGCTCTGTTTGGGAAATTTACTAAAATAGAAACCTATTTGGTTATGTTTGGACGAATGAAATGATGTATTATGACTTAACAATCCCTGCACGTACGTTGTTCCTATAATTCAGCATTTTACTTTATGTTTAAAGTTTCATGACATACATGTGGAGTCAGTTGTACATGCATGGTGAGTGTGAATGTTGGTCAGTGTGGAAAAGAGTAAATGTCAGTGTGGTATAGAGTGTGTGGTTGAGATTGTGTTGTGGATACTCCCTGGTAAATGAGTACTAAAGCATGTTGTGGTTGAGATTGCGGTGAGAGTGTCTTTGAAATGCGACGGTGGCAAAATTGGACACTCCCTGACGCCTGTGGTAGCATCAAAGTGTGTGACGCTGAACTTGGACATTCCCTGGCACCCATGGAAGTGCTAAAGTGTGGCCTACGGACACTCCTTGGTACCCGAGTCTGGATACTGTGTGATGTATTTGCGAGGCGGATTAGGTACTAAAGTGTGAGGCATTGGACATTCCCTGGCACCCCGTGCTAAAGTGTGAGGCAAATTGGACATTCCCTGGCACCCTTGTGCTAAAGTGTGGCTATCGGAGTATTTCAAAGATACTGGTGTGAGATAGTGGGTTGTTGTGTTTGTCGAGAGAAAAGAGTCGGTAAGATGAGATGGTGCATTGTTTTCATACACGGTCACATATATGTGAATTATAGCTTTCAATTGATATTGTGGTTGTTTTCTAAAAATGAACTATTTACTCTAATATAAACTTGTTGAATTAAATGGGAATTTAAAAATGGTAAATGAGTATGTGTTACATTCAAAGTTATGTTTTTAATGCTCACCAGCTTCTTGAAGCTGACGGCGTTGATGCGCCCTAGACATTTGTGTTCAGGCTTTTCAGGTTATGACTATGCTGGGCCCTATGATTATGCAAACTGAGAACGGCTGCTTTTGAAAGATTAAACTGTTATCAAAATCCTATGCTTTAGTTTATGAATTGTTTTGTAATAAGGATGACTGTAATAGATGTTAAGTTATTGTTTTGATTTAAGGCGATTTATGCCTCTAGAGACCCCGTGCTGTAATAACTATTAAGTTAGAATAATATTGTAAGCCTTGATTGCTCTGCTCTGATTATTATGTTTTGTTGTTGACGTTTGGGACGAAATCGATCCTTCAAACTGTTACGACCTATGGGTCCATAAAGGAAATTAAACGCTTTCCTTATTTATGCAACGTCGGGGCGTGACATCAAATCCTTGTACATCTTCGTACCTCCAGGATGTATAGTCATCCGTGACTCATGTGCTTCATTCAATATTTCTCTTCGGAGATTTTCTTCGTCAGGTATACAGAGTCTACCTTTACATCGTAAGGCTCTGACTGTACTGATACTCTAGATCTCTGGCTCCTTTGCTGACATCTTGGCAAACCATAACTTCAAATCTTCCGTCGTTTGTTGAGCTTCTAAGATGCAGATGATCAACGTTGACTGTACCATAAGGCAACCAAAATGTTGTCTTTCCATTGGTTCCACTAGTTGAAGCTCGAATTCAGCTAAAACTTCCAATGCTTTCCATTCTCGAATTAATAATGCAGCGATCACTAGTCCAGGTTTACGACTCAAAGCATCTGTTATGACAATTGCTTTACCTAGATGGTATTGTAACGAAAAGTCATAGTCCTTGATTAACTCCATTCATCTTCGTTGTCGCATGTTCAACTCCTTTTGAGAGAACACTTATGATCGAAAAACAGATCAAACTTTTCTCCATGGAGGTAGTGTCTCCAAATTTTCAATGCAAACACTATTGCTCCCAATTCCAGATCATATGTCGGATAATTCTTCTCATGTACCTTCAATTGTCTTGATCCATATGCAATGACATTTTCGTCTTAAGCACACAACCAAGTCCTTGGTGCGGTGCATCACTATAGATCACATACCTTTCTCCACTCTTAGGTATCACGAGTATTGGTGCAGAAGTCAATCTTTCTTTTAACTCCTGAAATGCACTCTCATCCCTTTATTGTTTGAAACAAGCACCAAAACAATGGCATGAAAAATTTGATTAAATTATTTTGTCTAATGGTTTCAAACATAATAATGTTGATAAATGTATTTACTCTAAGTTTACAAATGACGTTGTGTGATTATTTGTCTTTATGTTGATGATATGCTAATCTTTGGAACAAATCTGAGAGGTGTATCTGAAACTAAGAAATATCTAACTTCGTAATTTAAGATGAAAGATCTTAATGAAGTAGATACTATCTTAGGTATAAAAGTTAATAAACATAGTGGGGGTTACTCATTGTGCCAAACTCATTATATTGAGAAAGTGCTTCTTAAATTCAAACACTTGAAAATAAAATAAGCAAATACTCCGTATGATTTTAGCATTAAAATGTTAGAAAATTCTGGCAGAGCAATTGCACAACTTGAATATGCAAGCACAATAGAAAGCTTAATGTATGCAATGCATTGTACAAGGCCAGATATAGCATTTGCAATTTGCAAAATGTCAAGATATACAAACAATCCTAGTACGGATCATTGGAAAGCAATTGGGAGGATACTTGGCTACCTCAAGAGAACAATTGGATTAGGATTGTTTTATAATAACTTTTTGGTTGTACTAGAAGGATACTCGGATGCTAGTTGGATCACTAGCGCGAGTGACAATAGATCCACATCTGGGTGGATATTTACTATATCCGGAGGAGCTATATCTTGGGCATCTAAGAAACAGACATGCATAACTCATTCGACAATGGAATATGAGTTTATAGCATTAGCAACGGTAGGCAAAGAAGCAGAATGGCTGAGAAATATGTTATTAGATATAAAGTTGTGGCCACAACCGATGTCGTCTATTTCTTTGTACAGTGATAGTGAAGCTACTTTGTCTAGAGCATATAATAAAATTTATAACGGAAAGTCTAGACATATTAGCTTGAGACATGAATATGTCAAGCAATTAATAACAAATGGTGTTATTAATATTATTTATGTTAGATCAAATAACAACCTAGCAGATCCTTTAACTAAAGGACTTTCAAGAGAACTAATAAAGGATACATCTAGTGGAATGTTACTGAAACCCTTATTTGAAAATCACCAATAATTGTAACCCAACTTTGTAATAGTATTACTAACATTCCAAAGTTTGAAGGGTAATAACAGGTTATTGATAAGTGATTGTTTAGGTACTGAAATTTAGTATAACGTCCCTTCCAAGATGTTCAGTACTGGTTGTTACGTTTGAGGATGAGTTGTAAACTCTTAATGAAATTTGAACCCTGAAGATTGAATGTCTACGGTAGCGAAAGACATATAGTGAAACTTCACCTATGTGAGCATAAGAGGTGGTGCCGCTTGAACAAGAGTTTGGGTTTACTCTTGACAATGTTCATGAGACCAATATCAAGCACAAGGCCATGATAATGCTAATTTGATTTAAAACATCTCAAAGAAACTGTGATAACTCATGTGTGATGTATTTTCGGTATTGACATATAAAGACCTAGTTTAATGCATTGCACACCTTTGTCTTGTTAATATTTTGAATTACATTGACTAATTGAAGGTTTAAATCGAAAGATACCTTCTTGTAGTCATGGGAATATCAAATGAATAAAGGAAATTACAATCTAGTGGGGGATTGTTGGAGAGATTGCAATATTTAGTAGTAATATTTAGTGACAAAGAGAAAGAACAAGACAAGAAAGTCAAATATTGGGTAGTCAAGTTTCTGCAACTTTTTTTTTTGTTAGATGGCAAAGCATCCATAGGTGCCACGCACACACACCACAGACCCACAACCCCACAAGCCCCAAAGGACAACTCCCCAAAGAGAGTGACTCCCAAAGGAGTCGAATCCAAGGGAGAGACCAGTCATGCCGAGTGAGACACAAGGTCTCGGCAAGTTTCTGCAACTTGATCATAAGAAAAATAGGTTGATCATTGATGCCTTGCGTGTGTCAGCGCTTGTATGTGTTTACTAATGTACAATAAAGTGATATGCTTTTATTATACATATTTGCATCAAGTTGTACCAACACACATGATCAGAAACTGTGCACTAAATCATCCGTTGGATCAAAGATTCACAACCTATTGGGTCAAAGAGTCACAACCATTGATTGGTGTCTCTTAAGTAACAGACACAAATTGTCAATAAATAACCGTACCCACTTTGACATACACAAGAAAAAAATATACATCTCCTCTTCTTCTTTGTCCTACTGCTTTGTTCTTCTTCCAGTTTCAACGAGTGCTCTTAGGAATTCTTTAGGATTGCTAGTCGAAAGAATGCTGTGGATTTGCTGTATTTTGGAGGTAATTTGTCATATACCCATTTAGCAAACTCATTAAGAGTGGGGACAAATAACACCTTAAGAAAAGTATTCTTTACGTCTCAAATCTACTACTGTATAAATTCTGTTATAGCAGTTAAACTTCTTCTTCTCTATATTCAATTTGTTCAATATAAATAACCAGAAAAAAAAAAAAAAAAAATTATCACAGAATAAATATTTCTTAATAGGAACAAATATTTCTTATCAAAAAAAAATGTCCAAACCACCTTAACGTACCCAAGTGATTTCAAATTTGATATAATCAAATTATAGCAAGTGAAAGATCACACCATTGTGCAAATTAGAGAATAGCTCGTTTGTCGTTGAACAGGGTTTGACTCATCCCTTTCTCTTGTAATTAAAAAAAAAAAAAAATTAAAAAATATCACACTACTACAGTACCACCACCATGTTTGTTCCATGCCAGTTTCTGTAATAGGACATAATTGGAAATGCTCTAATCAGGGGTCCGATTCAGTTGCATGTTTTGGCATTTTGATTACTTATACATTCAACTCAGTTATGTATAAGTTTGGACATTATTTAAAGGTATCAATGGGGTTGAGTTTACTCAATTTAATATATACAAGTTTGTACCTCACCGAAATCAATGGGATTTGGTTGAGGTCATTGAAATTCTTCGCATTCTAGAAATCAAAGGACAAGTTTGGTTGAGTGAAAACATTCTAGAAATCAAAATTTTCCCTCAAAATATATTTTATTTAAACCAAAAAAAAAAGGGAGTATATATGAAATGTTTTCTGCAAATGGCACATGCAGTGGTGTTTCTTTTCAATTGCACCCAAAAAAAAAAAACAAGAAAGAAAACTGTTCTAATGAATGCTTATTTCTACTGTCTAAATATGAATTTATGCTTGGGTTCTATTATTAAAATGTGCCCTAAGGAGTTAAAAAATAACTAAAAATAGAAATAAATAAGTGAGATTCACACCTACATTTTCATCGGTATGGAGTCACCATGTATTTTTTTACAGCTCCTTAACATTCCTTTTATTTTTTTTAACACAAATGTTTTCTTACTGAGTGCACTCACCACTATCAATAGACAGTATCTCAGATAGAAATTAGAGCTCGACACTTTTTGAAAAGGGCAAATTACACTTTATTCCATTAAACTATACACCTATTTTTAATTGGGTTCATAAATTTTTTTTTTTTTTTTTTTTTTTTGCAATTGGATTCTCGAACTTCAAAAATTCATTCAATCAGACCCAAATTCTAGCATTGCCAGCTTAAATTATTATAAATTGTCACGTACGTTGCGCGTAATGCTTACCTGTCACATGTAAGGTTAAGACAAACACAGGAGCCTGTGAATGGCTAAAAAATGATGTGATTTTGGGTATGATTGAATGCAATTTTAGATCTAGCCAAAAATGTGTTTTCGAATTTGATTGAACGCGATTTCGGATCTGATTGAATGCGGTTTTTTGCACTATTCACAATCTCCCGTGTTTGTCTTAACCTAACATGTGACAGATAAGCATTACGCGCAATGTACGTGACAATTTCTAACAGTTTAAGCTAATAGTGTCAGAATTTGGATATGATTGAATAAATTTTTGAAGTTCAAGGACCCAATTGCAAGGAAAAAAAAGTTTATGGACCCAATTGAAAATAGGTTATTGTTTAATGGACTAAAGTGTAATTTACCCTTTTGAAAAAGCAGTTTTGCTTTGTCGTTTGTGTACATTCAAAGTGATTGACACTTTTTTAAAAGAATAACTCTTGGGGCACATAAGAATATCACATAAATAAGATACATAAGATTTATGTGTCTATCTCTCTCTTCTGTGAACCCCACAGATAATGTGGATCCCACGGTGTCTGTGAATCCCATCAGAAGAGAGAGAGACACATAAAATTTACATATCTTGTTTATGTGAAATTTTTATGTGCCCAAGAGTTATCCTTTCGAAAAAACAAATTTACTTTTTCTTTTGTGTACATTCAAAGTGACATAGAACTGTATTATGGGCAGACAACCACCCATGACCCACCTCATTAACATTTCACTACACTACAATAATAATATATATATATATATATATCATTTTCAATTATGCAAACAAAATTTATATGGAAGTACTTCAAATGTAATCACATGAAAACAGTCTGATCCACAAACTAAAAGACCCAAGTTTCAGAAGAGTAAGACCAAGCTTTTAGAAGGGTGGTGCAAATTTATAACCTTGAAAGAGCATCTCCAATTTACTCTTCAAAATTTTACATAAACTTTGTACTTGAGCGACTTATATTGCACTTTGAAGAGCCATTTTTCCCCGCAAAATGTGAAAAAAGCATCTCTAAGAGACTCTTCAAAACTATTTGATTTTGCCTATTGGGTCTCCTACATTTTTCTATAGTACTACCAAATGCGTTTGCAGAGCAAGAAGCCTCTACAAATTTGAAAACTAAGAAGGTGACACATTATTTTGCTTCAATATTGCTTCCTATACTTGAAGAATCTGTTTGAGTGAATTAGAAGTTTAAGCTGCGATCAGCGGAACAATGGTTTTTTTTTTTCTTTTGGTCACAAGGAAGTTAAAATATACACTCCAAAGTGTAAAGCAAAAGAAATTTTAAACAATAACAAAGCAGCACCTACAAAGCAGCACCAAATTGATGTATTGGTTTAATTGGGATCTCTAATGTGGTAATCCCATATTTGCTTAAACAAACCCAAAAATCAAGCCAAATTTTACTCAAATGCTATACAGCTTATGGCTGATAATAAGCTCTACAACAATGCTCATATTTTTGGAATTGCAATTACAGGAGTTCAGACTAAATACATAACACATTGATCAAGTAGAGAGACAAATTCTCTAAACTATAAATAGGCTAAATTTGGCCCCTCAGTGGGATCGCCCCTATACAAAATAGACCCTCCCATCCAAAACCACCTCACCCCAAATGACTTTCTTTCCAAGAGGATCACGATTGCATTATGTGATGGTGATTTCTCATGATTTTTTTTAACCGGATTAAGCCACCTTATCGACCAGAAATAAATAATGAATTGGTTGATAATTGATTTCCTTCAATCTGAACTTTTCTCACTTTTGCCTTGTCCAGACGTGCTCGTCTTGCCGCTTCTTGGATGTGTCGATCATGGTCCTTCAACATCTGATCCACTTTGCCTGATGGAACCAGTAGCGGCCCAGAGTAGTGGATTTTGTTACCCTTTGATCCGTAACCAAGCTGTTGCAAGATAAACCAAAAACAATCCTTAGAATAGGAGAGTCAAATATTACAACTGATAGGAAGACACTAGGGCAAATTTATTTAGGTACATTTCATATTGTTCTGAGACGCAATTGGTCTACGTGTATAATTTCGTCTTAAGAATCGTGTGTGGCACATACGTGGACCATTGGAGTAGTACGAAATGCATATAAGAAAAGCAAAAAACTATCGTCCGCAATAATAAAAGGAGACATGGACTAAGGGCCTGTTTGGATTGGCTGTGGCAGAAGTAGAAGCCCTAACGCAGGGGTCCAGTGGTAAATAAGAAAAAATTATTAAAACTCTAATAAGTCCCGTATCACGTTTGGGCTGAAGTACCTCTGGACCTACTTCAGCCAAAACATGCTTTTGGAACGCTAAAAGTGCTACATAAAGTAATCCAAACAAAAGAATATATGCCTTTTGGATCCCAGAAGCACGATTGGAACAATACGTGCATCTTGAAAGTGATTCCAAACAGGCCCTTTTTATTCTAAATTCACAGCCCAAACCGAAAGGCATTCGGATATGGGAGCGGGTGAAGGTTTTATGAATTATGAGTACTTACAAGAATCGGATCTTTACTGCCGGTTCTTCCATCATCATTATGACTCGAGCCCCCAACACCCTGCACTTGAATATTCTGATCTTGCTGTGTCATGGATTCTGAAACCTCCTTGAATGATCCTGGAAACCTGCCTATTAGTTTCGGAACTTCGTGTTTCCAAGGAGCAAACTTTTCTCTGCATTCTTCCGACAACAACCTCCTCCTTGCAGCAACCAAACCAGACATTGTTGATAGGTCGGCCCCGGTTGAAATCTTTGCAGCTTCTTCTATGTTTTTCCCAGCCTTTGCCCACGCAGCCCGATGTACAAGTGGCCCAGAATGGGAAGCTCTTTTATGAAGATTGTTGTGGGGATCAGCACTTGCTTCTTCGGCAGCTAGAGATGGCCTAGGTGGGTCGATTGGAAACCCAGAAGCAGCTTCCTCCTGATGAGGGTTGAACTTCTCACTCCGACTCTTGGAATTGGATTGCCCTTGTCTTTTCTGTAATCAGAAGACGCAGCGGTAAAGATATGGAGGAAAAAATATAGCAAAATAAACTTCAGCTAGAATTTATAAATAAAAAAGAACAGAAAAAAGTACATGAAGTTTATGGACCAGACAGAGACAGATATAACGGCACACTGAAACAAGTATCTAGAGCTAACAAGAAAATATACATCACCAAAGTCAGAGAGAAGAATAACTGTGGTCCTTTCGGTGAGAATAGAAGAAGAGAAGATATAAAACGAAAGGATTGCAGATACAGGCATGGTTGTTAGAATCTGTCAATTCATACAAGTTGATTCGAGTTTCATACAGCTCAATACGACTGACGATTCATAATTTTGAACTTCGAACTTTTAAGTTTTAAGTGGAAAACTTTAAACATTTTGAGCCTTGATAATGCATTGTGTTAAATTGTTATTTAGTTCATTTACACACCATTCATGTGTTTCTATATGCATACATTACATTTAATCGTAAGATTCACGGACTTTTGGCAACAGATTCAGGATACAATTCGCAATCTGCTAACAGTATAGGAGTAAATGTAATATGACCAGTAAGTTACCTGCATTGACAAGACTAGTTCAGCATTAGCATCAGGCGCTGGAATGGCTCGAGACTCTCTTGCTCCTCTCCTTTCCTCGTATCTGTGGCCCTTGTTTCCTGCCGCTGCTTGTCTACGGTTTCCAACAGTAACAAATGTTAGAATTTTAACCATTCGTACCAGCCATCTCTTTGGGTGTTTGGAGCATGGGAAAAGAAAAAAGGAAGTTCATTGGTGTATTAGAACAAGATGAAGATTTAATATATATAAACACACAATCAAACCAAGAAATACATCAAAACACAACAGTCAAGACTCGAGAGAAATAATCTATGTTGTGACTGGAATAGGCATATACAATAAATCAACAAACATTCCAAAGAGTTTGTTGGTCGTCATTCATTCCAAAATCGATAATTTGATACAATACAATTGAAAAATACAATAAAAATTAATATTGTATATATGTATCATGTGTATAAAGTAACTCATTTAGCCCCTTCGATTTGACAGAATGCATGGATTTTGGTGATTACTTCAGAAAAGGGTTAAATACATTTTACACCCTTGTAGTTTGTCACCTATGTCAGTTTGGTCCCTGTAATTTAGAAAGTGTCATTTTAGTCCCTGTAGTTTCATAAATGTGTCAAATAAGTCTAATAAGTCCTTTAGTGACGAATAATTTTGTCACTGAAAGTAAAAAAAAATTGTCACAAAAAGTGTTTTGAGGGACTAAAATGACACACTTACGAAACTACAGGGACTAAAATGACACTTTCTAAACTACAGGGACCAAATTGACACAAAGAGCAAACTAGGAGGGTGTAAAATGTAGTTAAGCCTTCAGAAAATGAAATGACCTATTGTACTCCATGCATGTATATATGCTTTTAAAAATCATCAAAACTGATTAATATGACGGCCATTAAAATTTAATCAGACCTTTGTCGCACAATGCTAGAATTATCATGACCGATCCTACAGTAAAAATCTCTTCAAGTACCAATCTACTTCCATAAAGCATGTCTTGGAATATCAGAGATGGCTTGAATGTATGGCAAAAAAATAAAGATTAGGTTATAAGATGCACCTTCTGGCTTCTTCATCCCGTACTTTTGCATCGAACTCTTTGCTGGGAGGATATTTTGGCAAGCTTGAAGGATCACAAGGTAGTGGTTTCATTGAGAAAAACTTGAAGGGACAAAAATAAGTAAATCAAGACACGTAAAAGGACATCAAAATTAAAAATCAAACAAGTTCCTCAAATGAGAAAAATATTCAGTAATGAATAAAAATGGTGCAAATTGCGAGTATAAACGGGAAACGACTACAAAAACAGTTAGTTCAATAGAAAGATGGTTCAATAGTACAAGATGAAACATTGAGAGCCCAATCAATCGATCTCCATAGCAGCCCATAAACATTCCTCAAGTTTACAAGATAGCAGGGTAATAGACTCCAAGATCCAATAAATTCACATGGCACAGGTCGTATATTGCAGGACTCTAAGCCAATTATTACACAGCAAAACAAGATCAGAACTTATATTTACGCATCGTAGTTTGAAGAAGGGGAAGGGGAAGGAGAAGGAGCCCTCGACCCGCAACAGATAGAGGAGGATTTATTCAATCACATAGTTAGTTTTCCCAAAAATTAGGACACACATAGGAACACCGAAGTGGGTACAAAAAAGTGAAAGAAATAAATCATAAGTATACAGAAAAAAGGCTGACAAGTGTTTCATACACTAAACAAAAGGGTTCACATAATCATAAATTTGTATATTATTCAATCATGTGACTCACTGTACTTTTACCAGTTTCGTTACTAAGGTAAATGCCTGTGAGATGATGGAATTTTAGCATTTCATGATATTTCTCCATAAATGATAGAATGTAAGCTTCTAAAAGGGGGGGGAGGGGGGTGTTGTGGTGGTGGTGGTGGGTTTGTTTGTGGTGTTATCATGGCACTCCTCAACATAAAAGTCATTGGCAGTGGTGGTCCCACTTATGCAAAGTGCATGTGTAGTAGGCTAGAGATAGACCCAAGTGTTAGCGTAATGGGCATTAAGGGTAGACTAGTATTTTTCTTCCCTTAAAACAAGCTTACTACAAGGGGTTAGTTTATTTCTTTTGTACATTAACTCTTATAAAATAATACTACAAAAACATTCTCGTCTTCTCTTCTCTTTTGCTTCTTCCTCTCTTGGTTGATTGCTCAAATTTTGCATGGTATAAGAGCCTTGTTGCTGGGAAGTGTTGGATCAACTCTCCGTTCTCGTTTGCATACTGTTCTTTGTTATATATTTTGCCTCTCTACGTACAAGATGGGGTCGCATGTGATGGAGGGTGTTGAAGCTTGATATACATTGTTTGGGCCATTCCCTAACAACTTAAGCTTTTGGAGCAACTGGTTGGTGACTTAACAGCTTAAGCTTTTGGATACATTGATGCTTCATGCTGCCACATCATAAGCTTAATGGGGGATGCTTGTTAGCTTAATAAAAGCATTAAGGGTATAGTCTTTTTGTTCTCTTAATTCGACCCTACTTTTAAAGGCTATCATATTTCTTTGTACATTAACTCTTATGACATTATTGCAATAATATTCTCTTCTTCTTCTTACTCATCTTGGTTTGATTGCTCAAAGTTGACATTAACTTTTGAGTGTCACAATCCAATCCAGTCAATATTAAATGTGTAGATAACAGATTCACGAGGAACTTGCCGGCGTTGCTGCACTTCCTTACATAGAATTCACAACTACAGGGACTGTGACTGTAAAAAGGAAGTTCGTATTCAAGACAATATGACGCATTTTTTGATAAACTTCAGTACTTCATACCTCACTCTTTAAAGCAGAAGCTGCAGATCCACGGTCTGCAGGATCTATGGAAAGTAGGATTTCCATAAGCTCTAATGCTGGTGCAGGAAAGTCTTTAAATGTTTCTGCAACACAACGCCTATAAGGCTGTTGAGGCTTGAAAATGGTTGCATGAGGCAACTTTGACTTTCTCCAGTATTCCTCGGAGGGTGAACCACAAAGCTTGAATATTTTGTGCAACTGCTCCACCTTTAAGGCAGAAATAACAAATTTAAAAGCAAATCAAAATCAACTCCAGTAGAAAGGATGCATTTACTCGATCAATATATGAAGTCAAATAACAACAATAAAAAGCATCTGTGCAAATGAGAGTGTGTGTACGGGTGTGTTTGGAATGACATCTTCGGAACTCATACCCACCAATTGTAGCGACATTATGTTTTCATTATCAACTTATTTCAGATGCATTCTAATACAATTTTTACTTTTTTTTGCCAAGACACAATTTTTACTTATTCACAAAAGCAAGTTTGCCTTGCTTCAGTTGGAGATGATGTTTTGCACATGAGGATATAAATTGGGTGGCGAAACCCCATGTTCCTCAACTCTATAGGCTATAGCAAATCATTCTCTATCTAATATGTTTCGGCTATGAAGCACCGACACTCTTTTTTGCCCCTCGTATCAATGTTGGCAACGTATACGACACCGACAGGCGACAACTCTTCGACACTCTTTGGACAGGTGTCAGATACTCAGAATATCATGTCTAGTTTTTTTTTATTAGTTTTTCTTGAACCAACACACTTTGGACACGTGTTGGATACTTAAGTAGGTCGGGAGAGTTTGCGGATGTTGATTCCATTCACCATCGCTATGAAATGGATCCTAAAAGTTGGTGGGTAACCTATGGGGCTAGTGCACCTTTACTTCAAATCCTATCTTTTGAAGCTACTTGTGCACCCTTCTTCTTCGGCATGTTATGAGAGGAATTGGAGTACATAGTCCTTTGTGCACTCCATGAGAAGGAATAAGAAGACACCAAAATGTGCAGCAGACTTGGTTTTCATTCATAGTATGGACGAATTTTTGAGAAAAGTACATATACTATTTAGTAGTTAGCAAATGTGCTTCAAAACTTGGTTGATGAATGTGGATGAATGTTGATTCATAATATGTTCACGAATTTTATTTATTGGCTTTGTTATTATTGATAATGTCATAATATTGTTGTAATTTATGTGTTTTTATGCCAACTTTGATTAGACATGGTAGAATATATATTTAAAAAAGTAGAAAAAAACCAACATATCCCCAACGTATTCGTATCCTGGTTTTTTTTTTTAGAGATATCGTGTCCAAGTATTCGAGTCGCGTCATACCCGTGTCGCGTGCTCGTGTCGGTGGTTCTTAGCGTTTCTGGTTCCATCTCTACCCTTCTTTCGGTTTTTCCCTCTCCCTATATAGAAGGTAAAATAACATTGACATATAGACTCGGGGGAGAAAGAAAGGTCACTTCCATACCAAAAAGAGCATTTACATCCATCAGAATTTGAAGGAGTAGAAACAGATTTACAGTACCATTCAGTGAAGATAGAATGGTACTGCCAGTACCACTAGGTCATAATCTTTCATTTCTACTGCAACATATGCAAAATTACTTTGCAAAACATAACATATATTTCCAAAATCTGTTCTATTTCCCACAGAATAAGATTAGAACTTAGAAGCACGAAGCAGGGGCGGCGGGGGCGGGGGCGGGGGCGGGAGCGGGAGCGGGAGCGGGAGCGGGGAAGCGGAGATACATAGAAGAGTCTGAAGTTCGGGGCGTTTAGGAAGCGTCTATGTTAATTTAATATTATAAATTTATTAACTGAGAAAATTATACAAGAAACAATGGTGAGACTAATTTTTTGTATTATAAGAAAAGATAAGATAAAATAAGACTAATTATTTTTAAAAATAATTTTTTTTTTTTTATGTAAGTTATAAGACTAATAAAAGTTGCTTTATAACACGATGTAGTAGTTTATTATAAATAATACTTAAATAAGACCACTACCACTGGACCAATTATATTATATTATTATTATTATATATATACATATCGATACACTATCAGACTCATCAGAGAGACTGTCGAGAGGGAGAGAGAAAGAACAGACTTGCGAGATAGAGAGAGAACAGACCAGCGTGGGAGAGAGGGAGAGGGAGAGAGAGAGAGAGAGAGAGAGAGAGAGAGAGAGAGAGAGAGAACAGACCAGCGAAAGAAGAAAGAAGAAGTAGTGTGATTGCTGAAGGGAAAGTGGGAACCCCTAGATCCAGCGAAGGAAGACGAAGAAGAAGTAGAAGAAGGAACCAGCGAAGGAAGACGAAGAAGAAGAGGAAGAAGAAGATCTGAACCAGAAGAAGAAGAAGAACTAACCCGAATCAGATCTGAACCAAGTAAATTCGAAACACGTCCCTGTGCGAGTCGTGCATCGACCAGGCAATTCTTCTTCTTTCTTCTTCTCTCTCGACTGTTAGGGTTTAGAACACTATCTGCATCGATTTTCATCTTCTGCGAATCTGTTGTGTGAGAATCGCGAGTCTATTGTGTGAGAATCGCGAGTCTGTTGCGAATCTCACTAAGAACCGCAGAATCGCAGTTTATGATGAGATTCATAGGCCATATGCACGATTCCTGCTTCTAAGGATTAGAACACAATGAAGAACTGTGTCCAATTTAATCCCTACCCAAAGAATGGAACCCTTACGAGTAAGAAAGATAGGATTTTCTCATGTGAATTGTACCTTCAATATAAGTTAGCAAGATAGGATTTTCCTATCAATTTGTATAAACTATTGTCCATCCGAAGATACATATGCGCATACACGTATGACAATATGACGCATGTCATAACAATTATTTTATACATGCGTACATGTAAATAGTGCGATGTCCTCAACGAATTCTATCCTGCATATTTAGAAGTCATATTGGTGTTTTGTTGGTTATGGAACTCGACTGCTGAACAAGGCTTTCACTTGTCCATCTAAGTTGCAATGGACCAGATAGACTACACCTGTTTTTTCTTGCAGTTTTATTCACAGAGCCAAATTCCTCGAGAGGGTGCAGATTTGAGTTGAATTGGTGTTTCACCAACACAAGAATTGGATTAGACTGAAATCACTGAACTCATAGTTTCTTGCAGTACTAGTAACAGTGTATCATGTCCAAAAATTCCTTCAGAGTGCAGACTTGGGAAGTTAAATCACTGAATCACTTTTATTGTCGCTCACTGGTTTCAGGGTTAGTCTTAAGTGGCATCATAGGAAGCACGGGTGCGGCGGCCCGATACCCAGTGCGGATGCAGGTGCGGGTGCGGCTGCCTTTCCGAAGAGTCCGTGCTTCCCACGTGGCATGTAATTTTTCACATCTCCTTCTACTGCATTCTCAAGCAATTGAATTTCCAGATGATAGATTGTTATCCAGCTCAAGACAGGCTGTTTCCAGAAAGACCACTCTCGTGATTCTTTTGAGGTCCCTTTTTAATGTGATATAAGGTTTTCGATTTTACTACCGTGGTCGAGCTCCTAATTGCTAGAAAGTAGTCTACTTCTCTCTGTTGCATCTACACATTCGGCTAACACCAAAAGGCGACCATCTCTTGATTCACAGCTCATTTGCATTCTTTTTGAGGTATAGCTGCCATTCTAGGTTAATATCAGGAATCTCCTATCCTCTCTTACCCTAGTTCTCACTTTTAGTTTGCTATAAAAAAAAAAATTTAAATAAAAAATAGCCAGTGGACAATAATATTGCCACTCCAAGAAAAACTTCCAGCACTCCACCTATGTGAGAGCATGGATGGAGCGTCAGAAGTCTTTTTTGGATTGCCAATACTAGCTCCCTTAGCAAGATGATCCAAGATAACAGCTTACAGCATCACCAATGCAAGATCCATATGGGTAGGCAAGGAGAGCTAATAGGTGTACATTATTGCCTAATAAAATATCCAAATAGCTACTCATTTTGCCTGAGCCATATAGGAGCTATATCTCTATTGAAGGATCCATTCCAACATTTTGGCTATTTATTTTTGCCTACTATGGTTGGCGATGTTCAGATGATTAACCTAGGTAAGAGTTAAAAACTCCCAAGACTGAGCTTCATCAGAGTACATGGTGCTTAACAAGGTATCTTCAAACTTCCAGGACCAGGCATCATCGGGTCCGTGGTGGTTAACAATGTATCTTTGTTATTTCCTTTTGGTATGGTGATATTGGTTGGAAATCCAAAACTGGACTCTGGCACTTTGCTAGATGATCCCTATTCTCCAATCCTGTACTCCTCTCCAAACAAAATTATTTTGTATTCACTCATAAAACTAAGAAAAATGACTCTACTAAGGCCTATATCCTAGTTCAACACTAAAATGACTCTAACCATCCCTGTAGCTTATTGGTTTTGAAAACTAAACTCTGCTCAATTCATCACATATAAGATTGACAATCACATGCCACACGACAACCTTGCAAACAGATCAGCTTTGAGCACCAAGTTCTTCATAAAACCAGGACGTCTATGGATATGAGACTATAATCCATTCTAAATAAGAAATGGGGTCCAAAAATATGGGTAGTTTGATCCAGAAATAGAAGCCAAAGTAAAATAATTTTGTTATACCAAAGTCAACTATGTAGAGCCCGTTTGGCTTAGCTTTTAAAATAATAGCTCTTTGGAATAATAGAATTATTCCAAAAAGCTACAAAACAGAAGCTTTTCAAAGCTGTTTCTAGCTTTAAAATGGAATCAGATTTTCAAAAAGCCTCATAACGCTAATCCAAAGGGTCACAGCTTTTTTACCAATCACTTTAAGTGGTGGTTGAGCCCAAAAAAGTTATCCCAAACGGGCTCATAACAAGGCTCCTTCCACAAATCATTCAACTCCTGAACGATGCAGGCAGGACAGGTCCAGGATTAACGCAGGCAGTAATTTCCAGAAACTTTTAAGCAACCATAGTAGTTTTCAAGATCAGTAATCCTCTAATGCTAAATTTAATTCCCCTGACTCCTTGTTTATTAACCAAGTGAGCAATCAGTTAGCTCTATAACATGAAGAGGGAAATGTTCAGTTTCCATACGACATCATTTATGGCATCAACTGATGTGAATAGGTCAAGAATGATTTGATGCCATGCCAGTTAGTGGATCACCCTCCCTACTCATGGATTTGACTTCAAACATAGCGTATAAGATATTTGTTAAAACCCACTCAAATCATAACAGCTAAACCCCAAACCATCTGATGCAGTAAAAAAGTTAGCACGATCATTGGTCTACAAGTACATAATCCCTTCAAAATTGGACATCATCGAGCAGACTTTAGGATGTATATCAGCAGCAAATTCAGAAGAGGATTGCATTCTCTTTCAGAATTCAGCTTGTTAACCCAAAGATGGGTAGAAAGTTATCTAGGTTAGGAGAACCTCTCATGATGGTTTAATAGCAAGCCATAATACATGACGCATATAACTCCGTCGTTTCTTCACTTTCTAATCCCACAAGAGTAAAAATATAAGTTGATCTAACATATTTTCAAAATGATCTCAATTAATTGTTCAAACAAACTTCTTCAAATCTCATAGGAATTTAAAGGGTATAACTCCAGTTTTTCATTTCATTTGTATGTCAAAAAGAAGAGGTAAAGATACAGTATGATCTATAAGTTTTCTCACTTCAGAATTTTGTCAATAAATAGTTCATAACAAACTGTATTCAAATTTCATGGGAAATTTAAATTCACTTCATACAGAGGTATAGACAAGGTACCTCAGTTCTTCCTGGCATAATTGGCTTGCCGGCATATAATTCGGCAAGTATGCAACCAGTGCTCCATAAATCCACAGCAGTCCCATAGTAAGTAGCACCAAGTAGAAGCTCTGGTGGCCGGTACCAGAGAGTTACAACACGGCTTGTCAATAGCTGACTTTGATGGGGATCAAATATACTTGCCAGACCAAAGTCTGCAATCTTCAAAATGCCATTATTGTCGATTAGAAGGTTGGAACCTTTTATGTCACGATGTAGAACACCACGACTGTGACAATGATCAAGTCCTCTTAAAAGTTGCTGCATGTAACATTTAACCTGCTCACAAATATAAACAAAACTTATGACTTTCCAAGTGAATAACGTAACACTTCAACACTATTGACTGATTACAATCTTATTACTTGAGTACCATGATACGATACATGCAAACTCATGAAATGCACTGTGGATGAACCTACTAAGAGCCCATTTGGATCACTTACTTGGGAGTTGGGACCAATAATCACTTATATGGAATCATTGAGAGAACTAGTCCATTTGGCAAAATCTTTTTCATGGCATTTTCAAAAATCGATTTCACCTTAAAGCTGAAAAGACAGCTTAAATCAGAAGCAGCAATTTGCTGCTTTTCGGAAATCTAACCAAACCAAACCAAACCAAACCAAACCAAGCCTTGTGTCCCAATCAATTGGGGTCGGCTGTATGAATCCTTTTTCTCCATTCTGCACGATCAAGAGCTATTGAAGAAAAAAATCTCTTATTCCCAAAGCAATACCAAACGGGCTCTTAATAGTAACACTATGTCTAATTGCACTAATGTGGGACAAAATGACGAAAAGAGTCCTATTCAGTTTCAGTAAATGGCGAACCAGCTCCAGAAGTTATGTAACCTGGTTCTTCAAATAAATTTAGCTGACACATGACGAGCAAGATAACAGGCTGATTTTTTTCATTTATAAGAAAATGAGATAAGAGGGGGAGAGCCTGTTCCAATCCAGGAAGTAGGGAGAGGGCGAAGAGAGCGAAGAGAGAGCGGACGGCAGGGCTCTTCAAAAAAATTTCTCAGATTTCATTCATTTTCATGATTTTTTTATTGAAAAAAAAAACATAGCCTATTTATAGACTAAGAAAACAATAAAGTAATAACCATAATCCAAAACTAATCTTATCCAAATAAAACAACCTAATACAATTCAAATTCTAAAACCAAATCTACCCAAATCTTAAAAACTAAAAGAAGTGCATCGGTATTTAAATTAAATATTAACAGTACCAACCTTGAAAACCCACTGATAAGTACATCATCTTATCGTGGACCCAAAATAAAATTGAGTGCATCAAGAAGTACCTGTGGCTCAGTAAACTTTAAACCAGGGTGTGAAGCAAGCCCCGCCAAGTCATGTTCCATGTACTCGAACACAAGGTACAAGCTGCAAGACATCCTTGATGTAACTAGACCTTCCAACTTTATAACATTTGGATGATCAAGCTTACGTAAAATGTGAATTTCCCTGGCCATGAAACGAACACTCTCGGGCTCCAGGTTGTCAAACCTTACTTTCTTCAAAGCAACAATCTTCCCCTGATCAAGATCTCGAGCCCGGTAAACAT
Organism: Hydrangea macrophylla; assembly: GCA_033977485.1. Taxonomy (NCBI): domain Eukaryota; kingdom Viridiplantae; phylum Streptophyta; class Magnoliopsida; order Cornales; family Hydrangeaceae; genus Hydrangea; species Hydrangea macrophylla. The sequence goes on from CM066990.1 coordinate 43,253,752, forward strand.
TACTATAAGTACCCTGGCCAATCTGCAAACAGAGTCCATCAAACAATTAACCCAAACCAACCAACCAACGGTTACCATTAACTTATATAGCATAGCAACAAGAAACAAGCATTTTATTTCATACTTATCAGTATTACATGTCCAAATGGACAACCTGATCTTTGCTACAACTTGTGAAATGCAGTTAATCCAACTAAAGCTCATCTGCAGAGAGAGAAAGTTATCTTGCGATTGAGGGTTATTTGCATCTGACGTGTTGCATGAGGTTCTCCCCTTCCCATCCTATGTTCTTTATCTATTATTATAATGAATTGTTGCTAAACTAGAAGGGCAATCACCCTGTTGTGGTCCGTTCATACAATGTGGGGTGAAGGACAGATTGGAGATAAACATACACTTTGACGTTTTCACACAAAGTGGCTTAAATAGTATCTATCGTGAAATGCTAGATGGAAAAAGGATCCTAAGGACAATAAGTCCCAATACAAGGACAAAGTGACTTAGGATTTCACGACACTATTTCTAAGACGCAGGGAGTATAGCATGTATAAAAAGGCCATCACCTAGGGGTAGTCCTGATAACATTGGATGTTGGGATGGCTAGACTAGAGATAATCCGAACCTTTGAATTCTTCGCATAAAGTGGCTGCTCTCATACTAGAAATTTTCATCCTTCCTAGTCAAATTGACAATAAATAATCATGCACATTTTTTGAAGCCCAACTCAACCACCTTCTTTAGCGCGCCACCATGTGCCACCCTCTAGTGTATAATGAAGCTTGTAATTTTGGATGATTCTACAGAGTGCAAGTGTAACCACTGAAAAGTTTTGACGACTACACTTTTAAAAGGATGTAACACTTCTGTTACAGGGGAAAAGGTTTGGAAAAACAACCTCCTTGTCGCATTATCATCACTTTCAGATGGATAGTAACAAGTAGAGAGAGGGAAAAAGAATGTAATAACATTTCGATTACATTATTCTACAACAAAGTAGTTTCTACACATCAAAGAGATATATGTAGGTTCAAGGATCCTCTACCCCTGCCAGCCCACCGAACAGTTCATCATTTCCTGCCTAATGCAAGGTGAAAAGTACATTAAAAATAATAATAAAATAAAATTAAAAAAAAAAAAAAAGAAAGGAAGGGAATTTTAGTCAAAAGTCATTTAAAATAGACTTTTTTTAGAATTTAGTCCAACCCGTTTTTGCTGGGTTATGGCTTGCGCCCGCACTGAGAAACTAAGTTAAAAGTTCACATATTATGAAAGGTATGTGAAATTTCACAAAACGTCGTAAAAAATTGAACTAGTTATGTGAAATTTCACAAAAACATTATGTGAACTTTCACATAACTTTTAAAACATAGGGACTTGATCCGATTAAGTTTCACTAGTCATGGAGTTTTGACCAATATAAAAAAACGGGCTTTCCTTTGCACTTAGTCTAAAATGAGGGACAGTTTGCTAAATTTCTATTTTATTTTATTTTTGGATATTTTGGAGGTCTCATGGTATCAAACATAGCATTGTCACTTCCCATTACTTGAATTTACAAGTGTAAGCAAAATTAGCATGATGAGATCAAAAGGGAAATTTAGGAACAAAAATGAGCCAAAGGTCTTTAAAAGTTGACGTGTTCAAATTCATCACGAATCATGATGAAATCTGGAATGTAAAATAGTTGAGTTAGGCCCGTAAAATACTTTGTTGTTCACGGTAAGGTAGATCTTATCACCCAGTAATCTATTAAAGTGACACTCAGGATTGGCGTTGATATTGATACACTTCCAATGACAATGGTTTTCGTTCATTTAATTCAATAGGTTACAGTTTCTGCTGGAAAAAAGTATCAAAGATATAAGGGAACTTACTTTCCAAAAGTTAATTTTATCAAGTGACAATTGTCTCTGACTGCAGGAATAGTCAAGAGTGCAAGAAAAAAAAGAAAAAAAAGATAACACATTACCAATTACCACATAATGCATTGTCTTAGAGCCTGTTTGGGATAGCTTTTTCTGGGCCAGCAATCACTTTAAGTGACTGTTTAAAAAGCTGTGACAGCTTCAATTAGCTTTTTCATAGCTTTTACAAAAAAACCTGATTCCTTTTTAAACCTAAAATTAGCTTTTTTTAAAATCTCTGCTTTGGAAATTTGTTTTAAAAAAAAATCTCTTATTCCAAAAGGTGATTATTTTAATAGCTAACTCAAACAAGCTCTTAGTAGTGAACATGCTTTTTGAACAAAAGTCAAGTAAAGAGACATACTTTATCCAACTTCTCGAAAGAATCAGCCCGTCTTGGTACCCATCCCCTAATAGCTTCACCAGCCACGGCCGCCAACCAAGTCGGCCACCCTGCTGCAACCTGCTCCCCTACTATCGGTTTCGGAATGCTACCCATCCCGGGATGATACGGGGGAACTACATACTCAGTCTTCTCTCTCTTCCTCTCGAAATTCTCACCGTGCAACCGAATGGAACCATTCACTTGCTTATCAATCAACATTGCCCTCCCATCATTATTATCAAATCGGTCTTTCAGTCTATAAGCTTCCTCTCTACTCGAAGATGTCACCCTCGGTACCCGCAAGTCCGATGTGTTCTTATTCGATAACCTCTCCCTCGGGCTATCCCTACTGTCCTCAATAGCAGACGGCTTACCACAAACACAACCCATTATATAATAAACCAATACAAGCCCACCTTCAACATAAAAGCTTTACATAAATAAGACCCTCTATTTCCACAAATTCCTCTTCTTCCATATCCATTTTAAATCAAATTCAACCAAAGAATCAGACTTTAATCCAAGATTCAACTAAAACCCATCTATACATCCAATAAATAATCACAGAAAATTACTGAAATCTACTCATATACAAACAGAGGAACTTTCTTAAGAACAATTTTCCGCCAAAACCCTAGAAATGTATGAAAATTTCGTTTAAATCTACGAGGAGATAGCACATAGTACCTTGTAAATGACTTGTGGAGGTAGTTGAGAGTCTGACTAATGCAAAATGAAGCAGGAATTAAGTGATCTAGGGTTTGGGAGATGGATTGAGAGAAGGCATGGATAGATCTAGGGCATGGATAGTGTAAAGATAGATACAGAGAGAGAGAGAGAGAGAGAGAGGGATTAATTTCTGAAGGAAGTAAAAAAATGTCTGTACACTTTCTTATGGTGTATTTATATATTCTGACCGCCGGGCAGCTTTTTAAGTATTCAAGAGAGAGAGTGAATTCAGTGCATTGCGACATTCTTCTTTCCATATATTCACCACCACACGCACGTATATGGAGTGTTAAAACGGAGCAAATATTGGATAGCAAGTGACCTTGCTAAGTTGAATAAAGATTCTTCCAAAAAATTAGTATTTGTTATAAAACTAATGGGTAATACTTGGGGCACAACCAAAGCCACAATCTTTTTTGCACAACTTTCGTATTGTGTCTCTCTCTCTCCTAGTGGGCACTGTGGGGTCACTGGCACTGTGGGATCCATCAAGAGAGAGATAGACACAAAATGAAGGTTGTGCAAAAAAGGTTGTGGCTTTGGTTGTGCCCCAAGTATTACTCAAAACTAATAATAAACATGCATGCAAATAAGCAATTAATGACACCAATATTTTCAGGTGGTTCGGCAATTTGCCTACGTCCACTGCGGAGGGGATCACCTTTGATTATTGATTGAACCTTTACAACCCAAGCACTAATTTCTCAAAATACACAAATGATATTTGTCACTCTAATTTCTCTCTTTCTTTTCTTCTTCTTTTCCTTTCTTTCTTTCTCACTACTTCTTTCTACTAACAACCATGGCTATATATAGCCATGATTTTGTATAGTGAAATTCCACAATGGTTAGTGTCCATTGTGTGAAGCAATATCTCTTAGTGGCCATTCACCCTTTCCACTTATTTCACAACACTCCCCTTGAATGTCCATCTAAGAATAATACCATTACCCATCAATTACTCCCCCTCATTGTAACATGAGAAAATTCACAAGGAAACTTCTTTGAGTTTGCGCATTCCAATGTTGTGTACTAGCTTCTTGAATGTTGCAGTTGGTAGTGCTTTTGTGAATAAATCTGCGAGATTATCAATAGAACGTATTTGTTGAACATTGATTTCACCTTTCTTTTGGAGCTCATGTGTATAGAAGAATTTTGGTGAGATGTGCTTGGTTCTGTCTCCTTTGATGAATCCCCCTCTGATTTGTGCAATGCATGCAGCATTATCTTCATATAACGTTGTCGGTTTATCTTTGATCGAAGATAAGGCACAAGATTCCTGAATATGCTGGATCATTGATCTCAACCAAATGCATTCACGACTGGTTTCATGTAGTGCAAGAATTTCAGAATGATTTGAAGAAGTGGCAGTCAATGTTTGCTTTACAGATCTCCATGAGATTGCAGTATCGCCACAAGTAAATACATAACCAGTTTGAGATCGACCTTTGTGTGGATCAGAAAGGTATCCAGCATCAGCATATCCAATTAATGGTGACTTGGATCCTTTAGGATAAAATAATCCCAAATCAATTGTACCACGAAGATAGCGAAAAATGTGCTTGATACCATTCCAATGTCTTCGAGTTGGTGCTGAGCTAAATCTTGCAAGCAGATTGACAGAAAAAGCGATATCTGGTCGTGTACAATTTGCCAAATACATAAGAGCACCAATAGCGCTCAGATATGGTACTTCAGGACCAAGTAGCTCTTCATTATCATCACGAGGACGATAGAGATCCTTCTTTACATCAAGTGACCGGACTACCATAGGAGTACTCAATGGATGAGCATTATCCATATAGAAACGTTTCAAAACTTTCTCCGTATATGAGGATTGATGTAAGAGAATTCCTTCAGGGAAATGCTCGAGTTGCAACCCAAGACAAAATTTTGTCTTTCCGAGATCTTTCATCTCAAATTCACTTTTCAAATAATCAGCAGTTTTTGTGAGCTCTATAGGAGTGCCAACAAGATTAAGATCATCAACATATACTGCAATGATTGCAAAACCGGAGTCTGATCTCTTAATGAAGACGCATGGACATATAGCATTATTTATATATCCTTCTTTCAATAGATATTCGCTTAAGCGATTGTACCACATGCGTCCGGATTGCTTTAATCCGTATAGAGATCTTTGCAATTTAATAGAGTACATATCTCGTGGTTTTGACTTACATGCTTCGGGCATGTTGAATCCTTTAGGGATCTTCATATGTATGTCACTATCTAGTGATCCATATAAATATGCTGTAACCACATCCATTAAGCGCATATCAAGTCCTTCAGACATTGATAGGCTTATCAAAAATCGAAACGTAATTGCATCCATTACCGGGGAATATGTTTCATCGTAATCGATGCCAGGTCTCTGTGAGAAACCTTGTGCTACAAGTCGGGCCTTGTATCGCACAATCTCATTTTGCTCATTACGTTTCCGTACAAATACCCATTTGTACCCAACGGGACTTACATCTTCAGGTGTAGGGACTACAGGCCCAAACACTTCCCGTTTTTCTAATGAGTTTAACTCAGTTTGTATGGCCTCTTCCCACTTTGGCCAATCAATTCTATGTCGACATTCTTCCACATTTTGTGGTTCAGGATCCTCATCACTTTGGGTGATGTCTAGTGCTACCGTAAAGGCAAATATGTGATCAATGACCGTGCCATTACGATCCCACATATTTCCAGTGGACATATAGTTTATCGAGATCTCTTTATTCTCAAATACTTGTGCCTCTTCATGGGCTACTTGTTCCTCTCCAGGGGAACCCTGTTGACCAACGTTGGATTTATCAAGTATTTCTATAGCGCTCTTTGAGATCTCTGTATGAGTTTCCACTTTGTTAATATGTCCTTTTATTTTCCTCTTCCGAGGAACCTTATCCTTTGCACCACTAGGTCTACCACGTTTCAATCGTGCCGTAGACTCATCTACCGCTGCACTACCAGATTGTCCTCTTGGGACTTCAATTCTTGCTGGAGTGTTTACAGTTGGTATATGTGATCTTATCACTTTCTTTGTATCAGTGAATGCATCGGGTATTTGATTTGCAACTTCTTGCAAATGAATGATCCTTTGAACCTCAAGTTCACATTGATTAGTACGAGGATCAAGATGAGACATTGTTGATGTATACCAGGAAATTACATTCTGAGTTTTGGGCTCCAGCTTTTCTCCCCCTAATGGTGGGAATATTGTCTCATCAAAGTGGCAGTCTGCAAGCCTTGCCTTAAAAAGATCTCCTGTCAAGGGTTCAAGATATCTTATAATAGATGGAGAATCAAAACCAACATAAATCCCAAGGCGTCGCTGAGGACCCATTTTTGTTCGTTGGGGGGGGTGCAATGGGAACTTGCACAGCACAACCAAATATCCTTAAATGTGAAACATTGGGTGGTTGCCCAAAAATAAGTTGTAAAGGAGAGTATTCATGATTAGCAGTGGGTCTAATTCGGATCAATGATGCAGCATGTAATATGGCATGTCCCCAAGCAGAAATAGGCAGTTTTGTTCTCATAAGTAAAGGTCTAGCAATCAACTTGAGACGTTTGATGAAAGACTCAGCTAACCCATTCTGTGTATGTACATGAGCGACAGGATGTTCAACATTAATGCCAATAGACATACAATAGTCATCAAATGCCCTAGATGTGAATTCACCAGCATTATCAAGACGTATAGCCTTGATAGGGTAATCAGGAAATTGTGCCCTTAATCGAATGATTTGTGCAAGAAGTTTAGCAAAAGCGGTGTTACGAGATGACAGTAAACAAACATGTGACCATCTAGTAGAAGCATCAATTAAGACCATGAAGTATGAAAATGGTCTGGATGATGGATGGATAGGTCTACATATATCTCCTTGGATGCGTTTCAAAAAGGCTAGGGATTCAAAGTTTACTTTTGTAGGAGATGGTCTTACAATCAATTTTCCTTGTGAACAAGCAGCACAAGGATTCTCACTAGGTAAAAGAATTTTCTGGTTCTTTAAAGGATGCCCATGTGAGGTTTCTATGATCCTACGCATCATAATAGCTCCAGGGTGACCAAGACGGTCATGCCAAAGTCCAAAAATCTTTGGGTCAGAAAACCTTTTGTTTATCACCACATGTGATTCAATAGATCTTATCGTTGTTTGATACAACCCGGATGAGTGAGCATGGAGTTTTTCCAAAATATGTTTTTTATTTGAAACAACTTTGGTGATGCAAATGTATTCAGAATCACCTTCATTAACTGTTTCAACATGGTATCCATTACGACGAATATCTTTAAAACTGAGCAAATTTCTTCGAGATTTGCTAGAGTATAAAGCATTTTCTAAATGAATTGTTGTACCCTTTGGCAAGGTAATGCTCGCTCGTCCAAAGCCTTCAATAAGACTTGATGTACCAGATATAGTATTCACATTAGCTCCAGCTAATTTTAAGTCTAAGAAATATCTCGGTTCTCGGAGAATTGTGTGTGTAGTTGCGCTATCAACCAGACACATGTCTTCTCGTTTCATCGTGTAATCTATCAATTAACAAAAGTCATATATATTATTGTAGACAAAAGATGTTTATACATTATTTAGAAAATTATAAGCATAGTACAAGATAAAAACTAAGACATAGTACAGATGTTATAAACATATTTATTGTTGTTAGAGGGATCAGGGTATGCATCAGAGTCAATCAAGAAGTCAGCCACATCAAGATGAGTGAAGTCCAATGGGTCATTGTGGTCGGCAAAATGTGTCTCTATCTCCTTTCCTTTTCCTTTTATAGAGGCCTGATAGAGATCTACAAAATATTGTGGCGTATGACAATTACGTGCCCAATGCCCTTTCATGCCACATTTGCGACAGTTATCTTCATTTTTCTTCACAGCCTTTTGTACACCCTTTCCTTTGTCATTTTTATTCCATTTCGGGTAAAAAGGTGTATTGTTTTTGCTATATGGATGATAACCACTATAATTCCCATAATTATTCCTTCCTTGGCCATGTCCATGGCTACCACGATTATAACCACGACCACGACCATGACCACGACCACGACCACGACCACGACTCTGATCATTCCTACGACCATATCCATGTCCTCCCCCCTTTTCATACCCTTGTCTATTGCGGGGAGGCACATTCTCTTCAAGGAATGTGGTGCCATTTGCTTCAGGTAATGGTGCCGAGCCAGTGGGACGAAGGTGATGATTTTTCATCAGAATTTCATCATTTTGCTCTTCCACGAGAAGGCATGAAATTAACTCGGAGTATTTCGTGAATTTTGCCGCTCGGTATTGCTTCTGCAAGAGTGTACATGAGGGATGAAATGTTGATACTGTTTTTTCAATCATTTCAGAATCAGTGACACCTTCTCCACAAAATGACATTTGAGAAGTAATTTTATGTAAAGCAGAATTATATTCTGCAACTGTTTTAAAATCTTGAAATCGCAGTTGGATCCAGTTATATTTAGCTTTTGGTAAAATGATCATTTTCATATGTTCAAATCTTTCCTTTAAATTTTTCCAAAGAACGAAGGGGTCCTTGACTGTAAGATATTCTATTTGTAAATCTTCATGGATATGACTATGAAGGAAAGCCAGTGCCTTGGCCTGCTTTTCCTCTAATTGATTTTTGCCTGATTGATCCAGCTCTGATGCATCAGTCTCTTCAACAACAATCTTCCAAACATTCTTTGCTTTTAGTTGGGTTTCAGCTAGATTGACCCACAATAGGTAATTCTTCCCCGTAATGTCCAAGGCCGCAATATCAAGCTTAGTAAGGTTTGACATTTTCAGAATACTACATGTAAGACGAGATTTTAGAATTTATCAAAAGAAATAGATATGTAGATAAACATGTTAATATCAAGTAAAGAAATGAATACTGTTAGATAAAGATAAAATTTCCTCTTTGGTAGGACTATTATTTATCTTCTACAAGAGATAGGACTATTATTTATCTTCTACAAGAGATAGTCCACCACTCTTTTATCAGGTATTCTACCCTTTTCAAGAGATAAGTATAACTATATTTTTTCTCTACAACTTCTTCAAGAGTTGTTTTTAATTTATTCACTACTTTCTTCAAGAAGCTGATTTATTGTCTTTACAAGGACTATTCACTTTCATTAATGATGAATACAAATTATAACCTCTTCAAGGGTGTATAATTATTGTAATAAATTCCTCTCATCAGGAGGAGTTTAAATTATAACCTCTTCAAGGGTTGTTTAATAAATTCCTCTCAATAGGAGGAGTTTGAATTATCACCTCTTCAAGGGTGCACATATATATTTATATAAATAAATAAATAAATATATATATATATATATATAAAGAAAACTAAACAGATATATATTATCTATATTAATATCTATACCATTTGATATGAGGAGCCCAGTTGGTATAGGCTCGTGCTGATAACGTGTTATAAAACTAATAATAAACATGCATGCAAATAAGCAATTAATGACACCAATATTTTCAGGTGGTTCGGCAATTTGCCTACGTCCACTGCGGAGGGGGATCACCTTTGATTATTGATTGAACCTTTACAACCCAAGCACTAATTTCTCAAAATACACAAGTGATATTTGTCACTCTAATTTCTCTCTTTCTTTTCTTCTTCTTTTCCTTTCTTTCTTTCTCACTACTTCTTTCTACTAACAACCATGGCTATATATAGCCATGATTTTGTATAGTGAAATTCCACAATGGTTAGTGTCCATTGTGTGAAGCAATATCTCTTAGTGGCCATTCACCCTTTCCACTTATTTCACAACAGTTTTGAGTGTGAAGTCATTTTTGTCCTATAATTTCATATTTGATGATAGGTACAAAAATATCAAGTCAACGCCACATTGTCATGCGGGCTAGGAAATGTCACGTCTTCTGGAGAGGGTGCTCCATGTTCAGTTTCCCTGGGCTGTTTTTATACCCCGCCCGGTGAGGGTCACAGCTCGGGTGCACCTTACAGGATGGCCCTCCAGTGGGTGCAGCCAGGCGCACCTCGTAGCCTGCCCCTTAATCCCCAAGCAATTTCCTAGTTCGGCCAGAAGACTTATGGAAGGTGCAAGTTGTTTCATAACCCACTTAAGAACCTCCCATAATTTCATGTAAATCAATTGTAATTAGATTGGGCTTCCTAGTCTACTGACTTACCTTATAAGGGTGGTCTTTTGCACTTATAAAAGGGACCACTCACTCTCTTTGAAAAGGGACGATACTCTGACTCCATAAGAATATCATATCACATACGTATTCACATATACCCGACCGGTTTACTGGTAGTGTCGCCCTCTCTGTTGGCTCACCAATCACCGCTGGTGATCTGTTAGTGAACGTGCCCCGGCACACACGTGGACGTAGGCCACCTCTTTAACAGTGTCGAACCACATATAACTCATTGTGTCACATTTTCTCTCTCTAAATTACTCACAGAACTCTCCTACCAATTTTTGGCATCATCAGCTTGGTGCCGTCTGTTGGAAAGATAGATTCCTTACAAAAAATAAATTTTTGACCGACAAACATGCCGCCGAAGAAGGGTAAGAAAATCGCTGCTCTAGAAGGTCAAGCAAATTCACAAGTCGAGCTACCGGCTGCTTCCATGACCTCCGAGCAGGTCACCGCGGCCCATGCGCAACTCCTGGAGTGCCAACGGCAAACTCAGCAGCAGATCGAAGCGCTATTGGCCCTCTAGAAAAAGCTGCCTCAAATAGAGGAATAGCCCGGGAAGGGCGTACATGATCGAGAGCGGTTATGGGTTCGAAGACGCACCCACGCAGAGCCAATATCTTCGCGAAATTTGGGTCGATTCAAGAACGACGAGCGTAGCCGGGCTCCCGAGCTGACCTGGCGACGCTCTCGGGCTAACCCACGCCGGGTGGAGGACGCTAGAGAAATCATCAATAGTAGGTGTGCTGCCCGAGGGGAGGGGAAAGACCAGACTGCCTGGGACTCAACCAAGGACCCCCCGGCTAGGAGTCACGGGGATCTCAAACACACGATTACCCGGAGCAGAAGTCAGGCCATATCCCCGGGGATAACGTGCTTCGAGGAAGAGGCCTCATCGTCTGACCTGACATACTATTCTGACACGGAGCGAAGGACCAGTCAGGCGAACGTCAAGGCCCAGATCGAGGACATGCAGAAGCAGATTGGGAAGCTGAGCCACAACGCAGGTCGCGATCACACTAATATTGATACCGAGTCGCCTTACACCGCCTGGAGCACCGAGTTCCCTATCCCAAGGAAATTCAAACAACCGCATCTCAATTCCTATGACGGTTTGTGCCTGGCCTTTCTCAGCACCCTTAAAGGGGTAGCCGCATAGTGGTTCCACTCCCTCAAGCCCCGAATGGTCGACGACTTCAAGACGCTCAGTAAGTTGTTCATTAGTCAATTTGTGGGAATGTTAGACCGATCACAGCCAGATACCCAATTACTGGTCGTTAAGCAATGCAATGGGGAGTCCCTAAAAGATTACGTCTACTGTTCCAATCAACAGAGGCTGCAAATCCACAACCTAAACGAGACCGTCGCAATCATGGCCTTCTGCTCGGGAGTTCAACACACCAAAGTTGCCACGTCGTTCCATAATGACTTACCGAAAAAATCGATAGAGCTCTCTGAAAGAGTTGGGAAATACATTGATACCGAGGAATTCCTGAGGGCCAAGCGTTCTAGCCTTGCGGGAGACGAGTCTCCGAGGGCCAAATGAAAATGAGACAATTCTGAAAAAGGCTCGGAGAAGAAGCTAAAGCCGGATCAGCAGAAGGGTGGTCGGGACCAGGCTCTGATGACCTTTACACCATTGTCCTAGCCTATTCATGAAGTCATGGCCGCCGCCGCCGCCGATGTCCAGAGGCTCCTCCAACAACTGGCAAAGCTAAAGAGTCCGCCCGGGAAGAGAAACCGGGACAAATATTGCCGGTATCATAAGGACCATGGTCACGACACAGAAGATTGCTTTAAACTCAAAATGGCCATCAAAAGACTGATAGAACAGGGCCACCTCACCGAGTTTGTCATAGCAGACTAACGACCTAGGGCGGATAATTGAGCTCCTGAGTAGCCACAACCACTCAGGTAAATCAATGTGATCTCCGGAGGGACCTTGGGCGGAGGGGATTCACAGTCGGCTAGGAAGAGGCATGCTCGGGCATCCCAAGCGGATGTCTGGCATGTCCAATCCACCGACTCCTAACCAACCGATGTGCTAACATACACGTCTCACGATGTAGGGGACCTTCACTGCCCCCATGATGACCCCCTGGTCGTGACAATCTCCATAGCCAACTACACGGTGAAGAGGGTATTGGTGGACACCGGTAGTTCCTCCGATATTCTCTTCGCCTCGACGTTCGACGAGCTAGGAATATCACGGGATAGACTCCGGCCAGTTGCAACTCCTTTGGTCGGATTCAATGGTTCGAGCACGCAGCTGCTCAGAATGATCAAGCTCCCGGTTTTCATGGGGACTCACCCCCATCAGGTCTCCATGCTCACAAACTTTGTGGTCGTGGAGGCCCCTTCCGCATACAACGTCATCCTTGGGAGGCCAATGCTCAACAAAGCCAAAGCTGTTGTGTTTACCTATGGCCTGGTGGTAAAGTTCCCGACCCCCAGGGCCGGGGAAGCTTGTGTGGAGATTAGTGAACCGCTCAAAGTTGCTATGTTAGTTCCTTACGCAAAGAGGCAATTGCAGAAACATTGAACGTCCAGGAAATGGACCAAAGGGATGTGAAGGATGGAGTAGACCTGGTGGAAGAGCTCGACCCACCGATAGTACTACCTGGTCCACAGCCCGACGTTCCAACCTGGGTACTCTATGTGGACGGGTCCTCTAACCAGCAAGGCAGCGGAGCAAGAAACATCCTAACCACACCTAATAGGATCCAATTAGAGTACACGCGCTAAGGTTCGGTTTCCAGACCTCCAATAACAAAGCCGAATATGAAGCCCTGTTGGTCGGCCTGTAATTGGCTACTTCGATGGGTGCGCAGCAAGTCCAAGCATATAGCGACTCCCAGCTCGTGGTCAATCAAGTAAACCAAGAGTACGAAGCTCGGAAGGATAACATGGTTGCCTACCTAGCCCTTGTCAGAGCAGTTTCAAAGAAGCTTGAGGGGTTCTCCATCACACAGATCCCAAAGGAGGAAAACTCGAGGGCCAATCGGTTGGCCCGCTTTGCCTCGTCTTCCGAGTCAGATTTGCCTGGGATAAGAATTGAATACTTACCCGGGCCTAGCATAACTGACCCGGGGGGGCATGGAAGTTGACCCAGTCGCTATAGGGCCCAGCTGGATGGACCCGATTACGATGTTCCTCACGACATGCACCTTACATGATGTAAAGGAAGAAGCACGGTGGGTAAAGTACCGGGCGGCCAGATACTACCTTATCGACGGCATCCTCTATAAAAGGGGATTCTCTATCCCATACCTACGGTGCATCCATCCCACACAGGTGCAAGGAATACTGAGTGAAATCCACAGAGGAGTGTGTGGAAGCCATGTGGAAGGACGGGCACTGTCCAGGAAAGCCCTGCTATAAGGTTACTATTGGGCGACGATGGCCTGGGATTCGTAAGAAAACGACAAGTGGTGTGACAAGTGCCTGAGATACTCGCCTATGATCAACTGCCCGGGAGAGCTCCAGACGCCAATTCTTAGCCCTTGGTCGTTCGATCAGTGGGGCATTGATATAGTTGGTCCCCTCCCGATCGGAAAAGGATAAGTTAGATTCACGGTTATCCTCATGGACTATTTTACTAAGTGGGTAGAAGTCGAGCCCTTGGCATCAATCACCGAGAAGAAGATGGAAGGCTTCATTGAGAAAAACATTCTTAGTATGTTTGGCATCCCCAAAGTCCTAATCAGTGACAACGGCAGGCAGTTTGATACCCTAGTGTTCAGGCAGTTTTGCTCGGGCTATGGCATATCCAATCACTACTCCTCGCCTGAGCACCCCCAGGCCAATGGCCAAGTAGAAGTGATGAACCAGACAATTTTACAGTCCATCAAAAGTAAACTCGAAGACGCCAAAGGCCTTTGGGAAGATGAGTTGCCGACCCTTCTGTGGCCCTACCGTACAACCCCTCGAGCAGCAATGGGGGAGACGTCGTTCTCTCTTACCTATGGTTTTGATGCAGTGGTGCCTACAAAGCTCAGATTTCCAACATACCGAGTGGCAAACTTTGATGAACAAGGCAACGAAGAAGCCCTTAGAGGGGTGCTAGATTTGGTGGAAGAAAAAAGAGACCGGGCATATCTGAAGGTAGCAGTCAACAAGCAGCAGGTCTTCCGGTACTATAACAGCAATGTCAAACACTGTAGTTTCTAGGTGGGAGATCTATTCTTGAAGGCGGTAAATCAGTCAACAAAAGTCCTGAGCCATGGAAAGTTGGGCCCGAATTGAAGGGACCCTATCGGGTCACCAACATCAACCGCCCGGGTACTTACTGGCTACAGACCCTGGCCAGACAAGACCTCCCTCACCTCTGGAACATAGATGCAGTACCGATCAGGAACCTTGTAGCTCCCTCCGAGCAGTTTTACTCATATAATAAATAAAATTTCCCTTTCTGCCAAACAATTCTTCTCCCTGTGTTCGATTATGTTAAAAGACCTTGGGGCCCAACCCCAGGCATATGAAAGACCTCGGGCTCACACCTGAGGCATGCATAAGACCTCGGGGTCCAACCCTAATCACACAAAGACCTCAAGCTCACACCCGAGGCACCCACAAGACCTCGAGGTCAAACCTGAGGCAATAAGAAGACCTCGGGGTTAGACCCCAGGCACGAAAGACCTTAGTCAAATCTGAGGCACCGGCTTTGCTTAGGTCCATAGCCAACGGTGGGGGCAAACCCCCCTAGGTGGCTAATGATGGCAAGCCTCAAAAGACCCTGCAACCACCTATGTTCCAGGTTGGTTGCCTATGGTGGATCCCTCCACAAATGCCCGCCTTAGCAAAAGCTTAGGGGGCAGGGGGACACGGGCATAACACTCTAGGCCAAAATAGGTAATCACAGCTAGCATGCAACAGGACTCGGGGCTAGGCACGCGATGCCACCGTCAGACAGTCCCGAGGACTCTGTGTTGGCTCACCAAACATCGCCGGTGATCTGTTAGTGAACGTGCTCCGGCACACACGTGGACGTAGGCCACCTCTTTAACGGTGCCGAATCACATACAACTCATTATGTCACATTTTCTCTTTCTAAATTACTCACAGAACTCTTCTACCAATTTTCGGCATCATCATTTGATACTCCCTCTGTCCCATTTTATGTGTCCATATTTGGAATACTGACTTTTTAAGGGAACATAATCATTGCTTAAAATAAATACAATTGTTCCAAAATTACCTCTAATTGTTTTGTTTGTTCATTTTTACTTTTTGTTGGGCATTTTGAAAATCAATGAGGATAAGTTTGGAAAGTAGGAGTTAGGCTCCAGTGCGTACTGGATAAGCGCACTGGGTGAACGCACTGGGCTTTTAAGCCTAAAAAATCTGCGGAGCGCTCCACTGAGCCACGCCCCATCCCGCCGCCCCACTGACTCGCAGATTTTTTAGGCTTATAAGCCCAGTGCGTTCACCCAGTGCGCTTATCTAGTGCGCACTGGAGCCTAACTCTGGAAAGTAGATACAAAATTATTATAAAGGACATTAGTTTTGGGACATCCAAAAAAGGGAAAGATTGACACATAAAATAGGGCAGAGGGAGTACTACTTTACTCCTGACATTTTCAATTTAAGTTCAATTTAGTTTATTCTAGGTAAACTTACTATTATGCCCTTAATAATATCTCACGTTTGCATCATGTTACCTATTTCAAGCAAAAAAAAAAAAATCACTAATACACTATATTGGACCTAAATTCAAATTGTGGGGGACCAAATTGAAATTATATGAAATATAATGTTATTATAAACTACAGGGGCTTCGCAAAGTGTAATTTACCCATTAAATTAAATCCCTAACATAAATTCACAAATTAATTAGTTAAGTTCTTTTGTTGCACAGGTCTAGTATTTGACCCCCACTCCTTCCTTTGTAACAAAAAAAAAACAGTAGTAAGATCCCTCTATTTAATGAGAGCTTATACTCTCTCTCTCTCTTTTCCTCTCGGAAACGCTACTTTCTTGAATTATATTTTGAAAATATACATGCCACATTTTTGCTAGAGCAATTGTGGGATAATAATAATTTTAACATGAGGAAAGTATTCAATTCTACGGAGTACTTATTATCAAGAAAAATTAAAATAAAAATAAAAATTGAAAAGGGTAAACAGGTAAAATGCATTGACCTCCTTAAAGTAATATCAAAACATAGGGACTTTTATTGTGATTTGTATAATAGATAATTGTTGGAAAATCCCTACCAGTAACCCTCTTAAGTTTTAAACTCCAATTGTTTTGACCATTTTTTAAAAAGGACAAAAGGAATCTAAGTTAGTGCTCACACGGTATAAGTGCACGCACCACAGAAAATCTCACATATTCCCCAGCCCTCGCGCGCGCCTTTTGTTTTCAGCCACTCACACCGTGTGAGTGGCTGTACCATATAATGTTCATTTCGAAAATACATTTTTAAACTTTAAACCTCTATAACTTTTGATCTACAACTCTGTTTCTTACAAATTTTATACCGTTGGAACCGTGTCGACGAGAGCTACAAAACTAGTACCATTGTTGATACCTTTTGAGCAAAAGAAAAAAAATTCTTATTTTTACATATTATGCTCCAAACGAACCTATTAAAATTTTTACATAATATTTATGTATGAGTTATTGAATTTTCACGTTATAGTCACGTATGTCAAGTTGATATGATGTGAGGAAAAAAAACCGAATGTTCACTTTGTTCTTAAGGAGAGTTTTAGTGAATTTTTACAAGAATTTTGCATTTGTTTGGATTGAAAAACTATGTTTTATAATTGATTTGTGAAATTTAATTTTTTTTATAAAGGAAATATGCATTGTTTAATATGAAAGAGAAAAAAAAAAGAAGTAAAATTTCACTTGGCATATAAAAATATTAAGTGAAATTTTACTGAACTTGTATATGAATATTAAGTGAAATTTTACTTAAATTGACACTTGATGACTTTTTAACAAAGTATCAAATTATACCTTAAACTCTAGAAGTTACTTCTATCGACCTTTGGGATAGTTAGTGAATTTTCACTTAACCTATTAAGTGAAATCTCACTAAACGAGTATACAAATGTTAAGTTTAACTTCAAGTTTTTCAGGAAGAAAGCATGTACGGGTTCATTAAATTTTCACTTAATATTTAAAATTTATATGTTTTGAGAAAAAAAAAATTAAAAAAAGACGAATAGCAATAAAGCCATTGCTACCTCATTAAGGCTTAGTTTGGCCCCATTTTGGTGCTTCTCCTTTTTTAAAGCACAATTTCATGTTAATTCATTTGGTAACTAGTTTATGAGCTTTGCAAAAATGGAACTTAGGGCTTTTTTGGGGAGAGTTTTCAAAAGCTTTAGAATTGAGTGAAATTTCACTTAATATTTTATGTATATCAAGTGAAATTTCACTTAATATTTATGTATATCAAGTGAAATTTCACTTATTATTTATGTATATCAAGTGAAATTTCACTTATTATTTATGTATGTAAAAACATGAAAATCTTTTTTCTCAAAACATATCAACAATAAATTAAAAAAAAGACGATTTTTAACAAGAATTCCTGCATTTATTTTGGTTGAAAAATTGTGTTTTATAATTGATTATGAAATTTGCTTATATTAACAAAATATGCATTGTTTAAAAAACAAAAAACAAAAAAAAAAAAACAAATCGCTATGCCTATATGAATATTTAGTGAAATTTCACTTAACTCGTACATGAACATTAAGGCTTAGTTTGACCCCCATTTTGGTGCTTCTCTTTTTTTAAAACACAATTTCATGTTAATTCATTTGATAACTAGGTTATGAGCTTTGCAAAAATTGAACTTAGGGCTTTTTTAGGAGAGCTTTTAAAAGCTTTAGAATTAAGTGAAATTTCACTTAATATTTTATGTATAATCAAGTGAAATTTCACTTATTATTCATGTATGTAAAAATATGATTTTTTTTTCTCAAAACATATCAACAATGGTACTAGTTTTGTAGCTCTCGTCGACACGATTCCAACGGTATAAAATTTGCGAAAAATGGAGTTGTAGGTCAAAAGTTATGGATGTTTAAAGTTTAAAAAACATTTTTCGAAATTAGAAATGATACGGTACGCTGCTCGCACGGTGCGAGCAGCCTCAGAAAGTGACGCGCGCGTGGGAAGCTTGGGGCGCGCGTGGAGGCGCGTGAGAAGACTTTGGTGTTCATTGGAGATTCTATGGTGCGCGCACTTATACCGTGCGAGCACCAGCTGTCAACCTTTTGTCCTTTTTGTTAAGTCACTATCTAATTTGTAATTTAACTTAATAAATGGTGTACTGAGGTCCTTTCTGGTAAATGCCCCTTTGTATAATTAACTGACCTCCTTTCTAATGGTAAACGTTTAATGTGTACTTATGCAAACTAGGAGGCAGGTTTAAATATTTCAAAAATATTAGGCACGTAATATATTCTACAACACATCCCATAACAGGGTTTTAAATGTATTGTATCTTGTGATGTTTAAAATTTTCACATTTTTCTATGTACCACTTAACACAATACATGGTACATGCATTTAAAATCCTGTTATAAAATGTATTGTGAAATATGTTACTCCTATGTGTCTAGCATTTTTGCAAATATTTTTACTCTGTATTATTAATTTTTATCATCACGTCACGTGCTTGGAGGCGCGTGAATTTGAAACTGACTCCCTCGTCTTGGACAGAGGACTGTTGTATGTGCTGAACGAAGGTCGTTGGGTTTTCCTTAGCTTTATAGTCCTTTTCTTCATAAATACTGTTAGGTGAGAGAATTACCATATGGCTCACTCACACAGTTAAAAAGATGATCAGCTGGTGGGTCCCCACTAACTGTATCTAATTCTGTAGTATCATATGATTGTTGGTGTTTTTACTAGTGATTTTGAATGATCATATTTGGCTACAATTAATGTATGGTCTAATACTGTCAATTTGGAGCACAAGATATCAATCTTAGTGGGACCATAGAAAGTTTGATTATTCTGACCTGTTTGGGATAGCCTTCTTCAACCTTGACCTGTTTGGGATATAGCCTTCTTCAACCTTGATTGTGAAATCACTTCACTGTGCTCTAGTTTATTACATTTTTTGGGGTCAAACTCTAGTTTAGTACTTAAACCTTCTCTGAATCCAAGTAGCAAATTTGATGTACCAAAGTGAACTTTCTTACATTGCATTTAAATTTGTTATTTCAAAATTTTGCACTCCAACTTTTAAGTAGCATAAAGGTTGAATTCTTGGGTGTACTATCCAAGAGGTTTAGTGTTCGAGTCATGGGGAACATGGCCACTGGAGTATTCACCCGGCGCCTCCAGGTCTCGGGGGATTAGTCGAGGTGCGCGCAAGCTGGCCCGAACACCCCTGATTACCAAAAAAAAAAAAAAGCATAACAACGAGCACTGTAGCCTACTACAGCAATGGATCTATAATGAGACCAAGGGGGCCATGGGCCCATTGGCCACCCTAAAATTTTGAAATTTTTTTTTGGGATATATATGTATAATTTTGAAATTTAAGGATTAATTTAGAATTTGACTCTCCTAAAATTTCAACAATTATATCATAAAAAAAAATCTAAAGCCCTAAGCCACGTTTGTTTTGCTGGACTAATCTAAGAACACAAAAAGTCGAATTAATAGTCCATCATAAATCAATAGTACATTGTTTGGTTAGGCCAAAAAATGGTACAATTAATGACAATATCAACTTAATAAGTAGAACACTATTTACTCCAGGGGTGTGACATTAATAGTCCTTTATAATAGTTAAGGGAAAGAGTAATACCCCCTTTACCTAGCTCGGGAGACGAACAAGGTCAGAAACAGCAAAAGGGATTCAGAGTCTTTTGTTGATCAGACAACAACCGGATTTGAACTTGAGAAAAAGGAATTGCAGTCCCCCGCCTTACCACTCGATCATGCTGTCAAAACGATACTAAATCTAATTGCCACAACTACTCGTTCGATTTTTTGTCTTGCCTAAAATAAATGTATGGATAGACTCAAAAAAATTTACCTAGGGCGCTGCTCTCGAACCCCCACATGGAACTTGACTCCTTCCTCTCACCCCAATACAAAAATTTTTGGGTCCGCCACTAAAGCCAGGATTTTAATTGGAGGGGCCTTGTGTAGTATAAATAGAACCTTCACAAAAAGACAATATTATATTTCTAATTAAGCTTATTACCCACGGCGGGTTCATATCCTGAAAAAAAACGTTTCATTATTTCATCATTTGTAACATTGTTGAATTGCTTTTCTCTCTGTGTACACAAGCTAATTATCATTTAAATGATTGTCACACCCGTCCTAGAAAATCCTTTGTTTTAAAATGCATAAATAAAATTTTGAGAGTATCAATGTCATTTGAAAATTGTGAATGAGGTTGCCTATAGGTCAACGGAAGGTGTCGAGTGAGGACACCGTGATTCGATAATCATTGAGGCATTCTTGTGATTAAATGACATTTATATGATTTAAATATTATTTGACTTATCTGGTAAATTGTGAATAGTGATTTTACCCGTGTAGTTTAATTTCTAATAGTTTGAATTTTGTTAAAGATCAATTTGGTGAATTTAGTGATAGCCAATAAGATGTGTTGCATAAAAGTTATGTTATCTAGAAATTCCACAAAAATAGTTTTCGAAGCATAATTACGGCGGCAACGGAACTTAGACAAAAACTTTTATAACCTATAGTTTTCACTCGTGAATTAAGGAATTGGACGTGTCAGACGTTTTGGAGAATAATAAGAAATTTTAAGAACTTAAAATATGTTGTAATTAAATCTAGGAATGGATTATCGTATTGTAATCTATAGTAGAACTCTTGTAAGTATGGTTGATAACGTTGTAATACAGTTGGAATAACTTTGAGTTTGGTTAGAGAACAACAGGTTTAGAAATTCTACAAAATGTGTAGGATTTGCCAAAACAATCGATTGGGTCGTTAGTCCAGTCGACTGGACCCCTATTTTAATGAAATTTTCCTTTCAGTTTTCAAAGGTATCAGTCGACTGGTTTCTTTCACAATTGACTGGAAACAACACAAAAACTAGACATTCTGCTTGATCTCGTCCAATTGACCGAACGGGTCCCACTCCCAATCGACTGGAAGTTTTACACCACAATCGACTGGGTCCCCGACATAGTCGGCTGGATTGAGTCCTAGAGCTGTTATGTTCTCTGTATTTCTAGAGCAGTCGACTGGGTCCTCTCTTTAGTCGACTGGGTTGTTTTCAAAATTGTTCTGCTCCTTAAGTGTTTTCAATACTTTTTATAACTCTAAAATTGGGACTTTTACTTATTTCTTTTCCACTGCTTGAACATTAATTGAATTGGGTGAGCCTTGGTGGCGTACCACGTGTCCTATTCCCATGCGTAGTGGGATGGGTCGTGACATTTATTTGTATCAAATCTAGAGGTAACAAAACTTTGGAAAAGTTCGACAACGAGTGGAGTGTTGAGTGATTTGACACATATTCTAGAATGCATCCGTACATTGTAGAGATGTTTGATGCATATGGTATATTGTTATACTAGTAATTGCCTGTGCCCGGGGGCACGGCACAAAAAGAAAATGGTAAATTAAACTACAACACTTGATAACTTTGCGTGAATTCGGCTCTTCCCAATAGTTACGACAAACCATTTTCGATCATAAGGCAAAAGTCATTACCCAAAAAGAATGCCCGACTTTTTTCTCTACTATGTCAATTGACGAAACAATCATGAAATAATACAAACTGTCCAATACGATTCTTAAAAGAAATACAATTTTTTTTGGCTCAAACTCAACTCATCACAACCATTTTCTTTTCTCCAAATATGAAAACATAAAAAATTCTCAACATCAGCAAACAGTTTCAAGATCGTCAGATACAGCATGGTATATGATATATATCTTCTGCAGCATCAACAATCCCATGTGAGGGTCCAATGCCAGAAAAGTTTTTCTTAACACAAAAACTAAAGTGCAGCCCACCATATATATACATACACATTTACATAGAAGAAAAAAGTGAGTTTAAGATTTTTCAGTCCAGAAGGCAATTGTGAATTTGGATCCTACCTAACATTAATGGATTATCAGATGGTAAATCCACAAATTGACCATTCACATAAGGGCAAAAAATGAAATTCACTTTCTTCTTCTAAGTACTAACCTACATTTCAATTTACCCATTAGTTTTAACTTTTAAGTTCATGAATTCTAGTCCACCTTTTTGATTTGCTAACTTCTCAGGTCAAATTTCACAACTTGAGAATCTGAAGAGATTTTGCATGCATTTAATTGACTTCAAATGCAACACAACTACATCCTGTCAAATTATAGCCAATCCAATTGAAAAACCAAAAGGAAAAGGAAAAAAACAAAATGAAAAGTCCCTCTAAATTATAAAATCTAAGGTCATACACAATCCAAGTTGGATTCGAAGCCTCACTGCTTAATTCAAAATTTTAGAAACAAAATGAAAAAAGAAAAGAGAATAAGACTTGCAATAAAGAATTTATCCAACGATGAAGCGATTGGACCATATGAATACTTCCCTGTCCAAATTGATGCAAAATTGTTTCTTACACTGAAAAACTAAAAGCACTGATATCAATTGAAAAAATACACAAAAGTGAAAGAGGAAAAAAAAGAAGCAAAGAATCATTAGGAGAAGAAAAACACTTGGTTTTAAAGAAGATACTTACGTTGCTATAAGCATTGAAGGCACAACCTGTGACTGCAAGTTTGCAAGCTAGGACTAACCGAATTTCAAATTTATCACACTTGAAACAATAATGAAATTCTGATCCAAAATAATAATAATAAAATCAATAATGACATAACAAACACTAAGGTAAAATGAAGTTTCGGATGGCATGCTAACATTTCAATAGCGGTAGGTAGATTGCAAAGTGAATTAATCCATTATCTACATACCCAATAAAAATTCATTTTCTTTGCGAAGTAAAAACCTACATAAGCATTAGTTTCGATGTATGCCTACTTTATGCTTCTTCTACAATATTTTCCCATAGCAAATGCTTTAGGCTATATGCGATTGCATTGAATTCGCAATGAGATGGAGAGGAGTGGTGAGTTCAAATTGGTTTTTTCCTTCAACCAATTTCAAACATGTTTTGCCAAAAAAAAAAAAAAAAAACAGATAAAAAAAAACCATAGATTCCCAAAAAAGGCAGAGAGATTCACAAAACCTAACCTAATCATTCACACGAATCATAAAACTGAACCTAATCAAAATGGTCAGAGAGCAAAGACTTCAAATTAACAGAAGACTTTAGTGCACAATGTGACAACAAACTTAAATTTCTAAAAAGTCATCTTCTTTACTTAGTAAAACAACATAAAGCATTAAGTTAAGTTTATGCCTACTTTATGTTTCTTCTACAAATTTCCCAGCAACAAAACAACTTATAAGAGTAAAATGCCTAAAAAAATGCTTAAATAATTGATATTCACAGATAGAGGGATTTATGCATACATATATAAAACGTAAAGGCAAAAAAGAAAGAATAAATCAGCAATGTATCATCCCAATTAGGACCATGAAGGTCAAAAGATAAATTAAAATCAGCAATGTAACAACCACTAAGCAGTCACCGTACCAAATAGGATAAGAAATGGAGTACAATTAGATCTGTGAATATGTGATAAAGTCTTAAACTTGTCCTGTGTAGAGGTAAAGAAAATAAATAAAACATAAACGCCAGTAAGCCAAAGAAAAAGCAAAAGAGCATGAAAGAAGAAATTGTTACCTGCTACCTTCATGAGGTGGTCTTTGGACGTCGTTTGCCGTGCATCTTTGGACTCTTAGTAATCTTGCTTCTTCTTTACTGAATAAGAAGAGCATGAAATAGAATGAAAAAATCACCTCAATAGTATGAAAACCTCTATTTTTCTTAGAGGGTTGGGCTTTTGCAGCCTTAAAAAAAGTAGTTTGCAATAGAGAGAGAGAGAGAGAGAGAGAGAGAGAGAGAGAGAGAGAGAGAGAGAGAGAGAGAGAGGATTACACCAATTTGATGTAACCCTATAAAAACGAAATAAAACAGAAACTAAAAATACAAAAAAATAAATAGTGATAATTAATACCTCTTTTGTAATCTCCCAGGCACTAATTTCACTGCCCTAATTTCAAAATCAAAATATGAGGTTCAAGTTTGGTTCATTAACCGTACGAACCTCAAAATGGTCTTTAAACACAAAAGTCCAAAGAGGCTGATTGGAATGATGAAGAAGAGACACAAAACACAAATAAATTATAGTAAAAAAAAATGCCAAATTCGGATCTCCAATAAGATTTTTTAAAAAAAAAAATAAAAAAATCAGATGAAGAAACTCACCAACCTCATGTTTGCGACAAAGTGGCTGATTGGAATGAAGAGTAGGGTCATGAGTCGATTGGAGAGACAGAGAGCTAAGTTGAACCTGAGGAATGAGTAGAATTCAAAAACAAAAATCTAAATTCTAAATCACAAATCTAAAGCTGAAACAAAAAACACGAAGCACAAATCTAAAATCAAACCTAAATCAAAAACCTAAAATAGAAATCTAAAACCCAAAATAAAAATCTAAAATCACAACCTAAATCTAAAACCCAAAACAAAAAACTAAAACCGAAATCGAAGGACAAACCTCAAAGGTCTGCAACCTGCTAGCCGCGCCTCACAGGACAACTCCCTTGCTGCGGGAAGCCTGCTCATCACTAGGTCATTGGTCTGTTGCGTGGTCGGAGGTTAGGGCTTTCTCCGAATGATCAGAAATGGAGGTAGGGCTCGATTCTTGGAGAGAGAGAGAGAGAGAGAGAGAGAGAGAGAGAGAGAGGAGACTGATCGATTTTGATTGAAATTCAAAATTCAAATCTGAGAGAGAGAGAGAGAGAGAGAGAGAGAGAGAGAGAGAGAGAGAGAGAGAGAGAGAGAGAGACTAATATGAGCACTACATGAGTGAGAGACTGAGAGGAGAAAAGAGGGCAGGTGAGAGACACGTGGAGAGGTGGATGATAGAGGGAAATAATCCAATGGTCTAAAGTGTCTCAAATTAATGGATGGCTATGATGTAATTTGTCAGATGAAGATGAATTTATGACCCTTGGATCAATTTTTTTTGTCCTAAATTTTTTTGTAGGTTATTATATAGATATACATATTTATAATTATTGGCATACATGCATAGTATTTATGCATTGCGAATGGCAGGTTAAGAATCATGAGTGATGAGCATGAACAGTCACCACATGCGTGTATAGACCATCTGTCAGAGATGATGGGAAATATCAGAGATTTGGTTCAGAGTATAGCAGAGCGATTGCCTCCAACACCTCCTTTGGAGACAACACCAATAGTTGTGGTACCTACACCTAAGAATAGGGGTGGATGATCTGTGTCTGAATAGTTTACTAGAAAGAAATCAACAGAGTTTCACGGAACATCCGACACCACCTAGCAGAGCACTAGGTGATGGATATGGAGAGGAATTTCAGGTCTATCCTGATGTCCAATGCACTAAAGATTAAGAATGCAAGTGGCGTGCTCAAGGGGGAAGCCTAGAATTGGTGGGTTAACGTTCTGAACCAAGGGGCACCGATAACTTGGGAGGGATTCAGGGCGGAGTTCAATTGCCGATTCTTTCCGAGGGCTCCTCACAATGCTAAGAAGAGAGAATTTGATAATCTTTGATAGGGAGACATGACGGTGACTGAGTATACCTCCAAGTACAATGCCCTATTGAGGTTTGGAAAAGGGTCAATACCGATGGAGGAAGATCAGGCAAGAAAGTTAGAAGAAGGACTAAGGGAAAACATTCGTCTGGAGGTGGAAACGCACGAACATTCAACTGTTGGGGTAGTGCAACAAACGTCATTGGTCAGAAAGTGGACTAGAAAAGTCGAGATAAAACCAACAAAGAAAGAGAAGCCACAAGGGTAGTGATCAAAACCATGGAGGAACCTTGAAGAGGCCATTTGTATGAGGCTTTGGATTTAACCCTAGAGAGCGCCAAGTAATATACCGTTGTGTTCACTATGTAGCCAACCACATATCGATCGTTGTTTCATGACTAACACCCAGAATAGGAACCAAGGAGTGAGCAGTGCAAGTTTTACCCTAGAGTCGCAAGTCAAGTGTTTTGATTGTAGCACGTTGGGACATCGAGGGAAGGATTATGCAAAAGCGTCCGCAACAAGGAGCTAGTTCTATGGCTTCCAATGGTTTGAAGCCTAAGCAGACGAGCGATAGGACACAAGGGACAGAGAAACATCAAGGGAGGTCATATCAGATGAACCCCCATAGATGTGGCTGCTATGGATATAGTGGACTCAGGTATGGTGCCTCTATGTTCGCATCTAGCAAGCATACTTGTTGATTCGGGATCTATATATTCATTTGTATCATATGATTTTGTTGAACATTTGAATGTTAGATCGGCACCTTTAGGATATGAACTATCCGTCACTTTACCTGTTAACAAGCCAATAGTAAAGTCTGCGATATATAAAGATTATGAAATCAAACTACGCGAGAAGTTGATGACCGTAGACCTTATACCGCTTATGGTGAATCACTTTGATGTAATACTAGGAATGGATTGGTTGTCTCTTAACCAAGCCACGATAGATTGCCAATGAAAAGAAGTTAATTTTCGATCACCGGTGCACGGAGACTTCTGTTTTCAAGGGAGTGGGGTTGCACTGCCACCATATTTGATTTCGGCTATCCGAGAGGGTAGATTGTTGAGGAAGGGATGTCTGGGAGTTTTGTGCTCAGTAATTGATACTTCAACGACCGAATTGAAAGTATAAGATATTCTAATAGTACGAGAGTATCCAGATGTATTCTCAAATGACTTTCCAGATGTTCTTATCGAGAGAGAGATTGAGTTTACCATTGAGACAATGCCAGACTCAAGTCCCGTATCGAAAGCACCGTATAGAATGGCACTCGTAGAATTGAAAGAACTGAAAGTTCAACTACAAGAGTTACTCGACAAGGGTTTTATTCGACCTAGTATATCACGCGTGGGGATCTCCAGTGTTGTTTGTAAAGAAGAAAGATGGTTCAATGCAAATGTGTGTGGACTACAGAGAATGGAACACATTGACAATCAAGAACAAGTATCTGTTGCCCAGAATCGATGACTTATTCGATCAACTTCATGGAGCACAAGTATTTCCAAGATCGATTTGAGATCGGGTTATCATCAGTTGAAGGTACAGGTTGAGGATGTAGAGAAAACAACTTTCGGAACACGTTACGGACATTACGAGTTCCTAGTCATGCCATTTGGGGTTACTAATGCCCTAACTACATTCATGGCCTTATGAATCAAGTCTTCAAAGATTATTTGGACAATTTTGTGATCGTATTCATAGATGATATTCTTATCTATTCGCCGAGTGAGATAGAACAGAGAAACATTTGAGGCTTATACTTCAGAGATTGCTAGAGAAGCAACTATTCGGGAAATTTAAGAAGTATGAATTCTTGCTACCTAGTTTTGCTTTTATTGGTCACGTGATTGGTAAGAACGGCGTTTCAATTGATCCTTACAAGGTAGAAGATATATCTAATTGGTAAAGGTTGACATCCGTATCCAATAAAGTTTCTTAGGATTAACGGGATACTACCACCATTTTATTGAGAATTTCTCTAAGATTTCATTGCCTATGACAAAGTTGATGAGGAAGGGTGTTACTTTTGAGTGGAGTTCAAAATGTGAAGACAGTTTTCAAGAGTTGAAGTCGCGGTTGACAAGAGTACCTATCTTGATGATACTATTTGGAACCGAGGGATCTGTGATCTATAGTTGTGCTTCGCATCAAGGTTTGGGATGTGTACTTATGCAGAATGGCAAGGTGATTGCCTACGCATTTAGACAGTTGAAGATATATGAGATTAACTATCTGACTCACGACCTTGAATTGGCCGCAGTGATCTATGCTTTGAAGATTTGGAAGGACTACTTATATGGGGAGAAGTGTGAGATCTTCACAGACCACAAGAGTTTGAAATTATTGTTCACGTAGCGAGACTTGAACATGAGGCAGAGAAGATGGTTAGAGCTAATGAAGGATTACGATCTTTCGATCGAGTATCATCCGGGGAAGGCTAATGTAGTAGCTGACGCTTTAAGCTGGAAGACGACAAAGAATTTAACTAACGAGCTAACTGAACAAAAAGAACTAGTCAAAGAGATGGAACAATTGAAAATAGATGTAATTCCAAAGTCCAATGGTGGCTTAATGATGGCAATCATAGCTCACCCAAATATCATCGATGTGATCAAAGTAGAACAATTCAATGATTATTATTTGTGCAAAATGAGAGATGAGATACCTTTGGGAAAGTGACCCAGTTTTACTTTGGAATGAGAGGTATTGATGCTGGGAAATTGATTGTGTGTGCCCAATTTGAAAGACTTGAAAGAGAGAATTCTAGAGGAGGCACATAGTACTAAGTACTCAGTTCATCTGGGAAGTAACAAGATGTACCGAAACTTGTGAGAAATTTTTTGGTGGAGAGGCATGAAGTACGAAGTTGCCAAGTTTGTGTCCGAATGTTCGGCATGTCAACAAGTCAAAGCAGAGAAACAAGTACCTACAGGACTACTACTGTCATACCCCAATTCCCCTTTCAGAAATAAATCAAAGTGCTAGAAGTACGATTCTAAATAATCAAGTTGATTTCAAAATAATAAAATAAAAATGGGTTACAACCACTCCATCACGTGGGGTTAAGACCCAAATAACCCAACTCTACAGCTTCTCAATCTGTATTTACTCTACTTCTCTATCCCAGCTACTACTTGCCTCCACCCCGTCCCCCCCCCCCCCCCCCCCTCTGCCCATATATATGCATGTTGGCCTGAAAATGGTAACCGTAGAGCGGGGTGAATAAGGTTTTAGCGAAAAATTAACCTTGTAAAAAGCTTAATACAAAATTAAACACAATCACAAATAATAAAGTAAAGAGAGAAGGGAAGAGACACTTGCAAACTGAGTTTTCAAGTGGTTCGGCAATCTGCATACCGCGACCTACATCCACCCCTCAAGAACACCGCTTGAGGATTCCTTTAATCTGACCTACTTCACGGGTGTAGATCAAACTGTTACAAGAGTCTTCAACTCTCCCAAAGAAGAACACTTCTTCTTTGTACCCAAGGGTTACTTACCCTCACTCAAATAAATGATTTAGGTACAAATGATAACTCTCTTTCTAGAGTGGATGGATAAAATAATAGCTCACACAACAACTCCTTAGTGAGTGGATAATAAAAATGAAAGCTCACTACAATTTGCTCTCTCAAGAATTACAATTGAAATCTAAAACAAATTGATTTTTCACTCAAACTAGGGCTCAAATAGAAATGATGATTAACCAAATTGTTTGAATGATTTTTCTTGATAACCCAACCCTTAAAATCACCCCTATCTATAGCTTTTAAACATATATGACCGTTGGGGGTGTTTGGGGGGGGGGGGGGTTAAAAGCAATTTTCGGAATGTTTAGAAAACTAGCCATTATGCTTTTCTGGGCAATCTAGTCGACTATAAAAGCGATCCAGTCGACTGAAAAAATTATAGTAGTAGCTACCTTTCAAATACACAAAACAGCTGCCTTTTTTACAATCCAATCAATTGAAAAAATTACAGTTCAGTCAACTATTTTGAATGTGTTTTGGCAGACTGACACCTCTTTACTAAAACGACCATAACTCCCTCTACAAAACTCAGATTTGCGATCCGTTTGAAGATTTGGAAACTAGATTCAAATACCTTTCCAACCATAGTTCCTTACCAATTAGATCAGGTTTGCCTTTAAAGATAACCCATCTGCAAAGGGTACTTGATTTTGACTTAGCCACTTGAAAACTTTTGTGAAATGAATTTAATTGAGTGGTCTAAGTATGTTTAGATCATTGAAAATATTTTAAAGTGTGAGAGCAAGGATCCTAAAGTACAACTAATGTTACTTAAGCCCCGATGAGTGATTGATCAAAATGCTTACAAGTAAATCCTAGTCTTCAACCAATGATAAAAAATCTTCAAGTCATCAAGCTTGATCCTTGTTGAGTTCAATCACTCTTGGGCTTCACCATATGCTATGTCATGAAATCAAACAAGGTTAGAACATTTCAAGAGATTAGCACAATGAAAATAACTTGATAATAGTTTAGAATATAATAAATAAGAACATGCTATTATCAATAGATTTGTCATCATCAAAGCGAACATAATTAATGCCTCAAAGAAATTCAAGACTAATAATGTATATAGCCGATCAAGAGGACGAGAACCAATTTGATTTCATCCATTCTTATATTTTCTTTCAACTTTGTGGGCTCCAGATCTTTAAATGTTGTTTTATCTTCCTTCTTATCCCCCTATTTGCTGATCTTTTTTATGTCATAGTTATCTCACCATATTTTTATTATATTATGTATAGACATCACACACACCCATTTGTTAAGCTTCCAAAATGAAGCTTTTGTTTTGTTTTCCGTTTCTTTCCAATAGCATAAGATAAGTTTGCATGCTACTCAACACTTGGTAGCCCCCCACTCTGCCACGTGTCACCTACTTGCAAGATGGCACATGTGGGTTTCTCCACTTCGCGTCTCAAACATGGTCCCAAATATACGTGAAGATATTAATTTAACCTACCAGTTATATCACGTGTCCAATTATGCCATTAGAAGGGTGTCCAAACTGGCCTCATAAAAGATCACAACTTTAATCACTGATAATATTAAAATAGTAAAAGTAATTAAACAATTAACCAAATAGCCATTTAAAGGCAAATAAGTGTCACACATGGTTCCATCAGTGATGTGAATTTAATAAATTGGCCTCATAAAAGATCACAACTTTAATCACTGATAATATTAAAATATTAAAAGCAATTAAACAATTAACCAACTGGCCATTTAAATGCAACTAAATGTCACACATGGTCCCATAAGTTATGTGAATTTAATAAATAATTGCGTAAAAATACGAGTTATCACACACTATCCTTCTTAAAAGGAATTTCGTCCTCGAAATTATACGTACTTCCCCCAAATCTACATCATGTGTCAAATAAGACATGATAATAATTTTAATTTTTTAAAAATCAATAATGATACAAATTTTCATTCGCCCCATTTTCATTATGATTAGTGAATAGAAGGACCAACAATGCTACCAAACTCAAGTATCCTTGTCATTCATCAGACTCATATTAACAAAATTAATGGTGAGCCAACTGCTTAATAAGACAATCTCATTTACTAAAAAAATATCATACCCGTCACCAATTGCTATGTGAACCACAAATCACACACATATTAGCTTATACTGAAACTCACACTGTTCAATGCATGCATATGCGATAATTCATGTATTCATTGTTCATTTTCACTGGCTATCAATTAGTCATCAACGTATTATCATTACTATTGAACACACCAGCCCACCTCGAAATATGTACAATCACATTGCCACGACACCCCAGCCCCGCTCGAAACTATACTATTCACCAGCCCTACTCGAAATGGAATAGTATATTAGTGCACTAACTACATGACTACCTTAGTTCTACCATCACATGAGCATAGCACCCCAACCCTGCTCGAAAGGTGTATACTATCCACCAGCCCAGCTTGAAATGGAATAGTATATTAGTGCACTAACTGCAGGACTATCCTAGTCCCAGCCATCTCTACATACCACAGTTGTTTTTGTTTTATTTTTTTAAACAACTTAAGGCCTTGACCTTATCAAATGTACTATTTACACGAATTCAACATTATGCATCCATTGGACTATAGTACCTGCATAGGTAATATGTGTTATGTACATGCAAAGACCTCACATACTTCTTGTCACTGTGACCAAACAACTTTGGTGCTTGGTTAACCACTAACCCGTGCCCACATACCAGTGTCACTTGCAACTACAATAACACACGAGTCAGTATAGAACATGATAGGAATAATAATTGTTTTGAGAATCCGCGAATAACAGGGATTATACACAATTATTATCATTTCACAAATTAATTGCTCAACCCCATAAAATTTAATAATAAACTAAAATAAATAAAATGAGATATACAGGTGACACATACCAGTGTCACCTACAACTACAATAACACATGAGTCAGTATAGAACATGATTGGAATAATAATTGTTTTGAGAATCCACGAATAACAGGGATTATACACAATTATTATCATTTCATAAATTAATTGCTCAACCCCATAAAATTTAATAATAAACTAAAATAAATAAAATGAGATATACGGGTATTACAATATCCCCACCTTTTAGAAATTCCGTCTTCGAAATTGAAATGTAAGTAATTTTGTTAACAACTCCAAAATTTTTAAATGTATTTTTTTTTAAATCATAAAACAAATCTAGTACTAAATAAATAATTTCACCGACTCCCCTAGGCGATGTGGAACTAAGTATCATACCTATTTGTATTACCAACTTGGTTCGTCACACTCTACACTCAGTTACACACCTCTGGCTGGGGACAGGCTCTAATACCATTCTGTCATATCCTAAATCCCCTTTAAGAAATAACTCAAAGTGCTAGAAGTACAATTCTAAATAATCAAGTTTATTTCAAAATAATAAAATAAAAATGGGTTACAACCATTCCTTCACATGGGGTTAAGACCCAAATAGACCAACTCTACAACTCCTCAATCTGTATTTACTCTACTCCTCTATCCCAGCTACTACTTGCCTCCACCCCGTTCCCCCCTCTCTCTCTGCCCATATATATGTATATAGTCGATCAAGAGGAGGAGAACCAATTTGATTTCATTCATTCTTATCTTTTCTTTTAACTTTGTGGGCTCCACATCTTTAAATATTATTTTATAATCCTTCTTATCCCCCTATTTGGTGATCCTCTTTATATTATAGTTATCCCACCATATTTTTATTATAATATGTATACACCACACACACCCATTTGTTAAGCTTCCAAAATGAAGCTTTTGTTTTGTTTTCCTTTTCTTTCAAATAGCACAAGATAAGTTTGCATGCTACTTAACACTTGGTAGCCCCCCACTCTGCTACGTGTCACCTGCTTGCTAGGTGGCACATGTGAGTTTCACCACTTTGGGTCTCAAATGTGTTTCCAAATATACGTGAAGATATTAATTTAACCTACTAATTATATCACGTGCCCAATTATGCCCCCACAAGGGTACCCAAAGTGGCCTAAAAAAAGATCACAACTTTAATCACTGATAATATTCAAATATTAAAAATAATTAAACAATTAACCAAATAGCCATTTAATTGCAAATAAATGTCACACATAGTCCTATAAGTGATGTGAATTTAATAAATATGGCCTCATAAAAGATCACAACTTTAATCACTGATAATATTAAATTTTAAAAGCAATTAGACAATTAAACAAATAGCCATTTAAATGCAACTAAATGTCATACATGGTCCCATAAGTGATGTGAATTTAATAAATAATTGCGTAAAAATATGGGTTATCACACTCTACCCTTCTTAAAAGGAATTTCGTTCGCAAAATTACATGTACTTCCCCCAAATCTACATCATGTGTCAAATAAGACATGATAATAATTTTAATTTATTTAAATCAATAAAGATTCAAACATTCATTCGCCCCATTTTCATTATGGTTAGTGAATAGAAGGGCCAACTATGCTACCAAACTCAATTATCCTTGTCATTCATCAGACAAATATTAACAAAATTAATGGTGAGCCAACTGCTTTGTGCGACAATCTCATTTACTCAAAAATATCATACCCATCACTAGTTGCTACTTGCACCACAAATCATATCTCGCACATATCAGCTTATACTGAAACTCACACTATCCAACGTATGCATATGGGATAATTCACATATTCATTGTTCCTTTTTACTGGTTATCAATTAGTCATCAACGTATTGTCATTACTATTGAACACACTAGCCCAACTCAAAATATGTACAATCACATGGCCACATCACCCCAGCCCCGCTCGAAAGGTGTATACTATCCACCAGCCCCACTCAAAACGGAATAGTACATTAGTACATTAACTACATGACTATCTTTGTCCGGCCATCACATGACCATAGCACCCCAGCCCCGCTCGAAAGGTGTATACTATCTACCAGCCCAGCTCAAAATGGAAGAATATATTAGTGCGCTAACTGCAGTACTATCCTAGTCCTAGCCATCTCTACATACCACAGTTGTTTTTGTTTTATTTTTTAAACAACTTAAGGCCTTGACCTTATCAATGTATTATTTACATGAATTCAACAATATGCATCCATTGGACTATAGTACCTGCATAGGTAATATGTGTTATGTACATGCAAAGACCTCATATACTACTTGTCACTATGACCAAACAACTTTGGTGCTTGGTTCACCACTAACCTGTGTCCTCATACCAGTGTCACCTGCATCTATAATAACACATGAGTAAGTATAAAAAATGACAAGAATAATAATTGTTTTGAAAATACGATGAATAACAGGGATTATACACAATTATTATTATTTCACAAATTAATCGCTCAACCCCATAAAATTTAATAATAAACTAAAATAAATAAAATGAGATATACGGGTATTACACTATCCCCACCTTTGAGAAATTTCGTCTTCGAAAGTGAAATGTAAATAAATTGGTAAATAACTCCAAATTTTTTAAATGCATTTTTTAAAATCATATATAAAACAAATCTAGTACTAAATAAATACCTTCACTGACTCCCCCAAGCGATGTGGAACTAAGTATCGTACCTATTTGTATTACCAACTTGGTTTGTCACACTCTATACTCAGTTACACACCTCTGGCTGGGAACATGCTATGATACCATTTTGTCATATCCTAAATCCCCTTTCAGAAATAACTCAAAGTGCTAGAAGTAAATTCTAAATTTGTCAAGTTTATTTCAAAACAATAAAATAAAAATAGGTTATAACTACTCCTTCACGTGGGGTTAAGACACAAATAACCCAACTCTACAACTCCTCAATCTGTATTTACTCTACTTCTCTATCCTAGCTACAACTTGCCTCCACCCCGTTCTCCCCTCCCTCTATGCCCATATATATATATATATATGTGTGTGTATATAGCCGATCAAGAGGAGTAGAACCAATTTGATTTCATTCATTCTTATCTTTTCTTTTAACTTTGTGGGCTCCACATCTTTAAATATTGTTTTATCTTCCTTCTTATTCCCCCTATTTGCTGATCTTCTTTATGTCATAGTTATCCTACCATATTTTTATTATATTTTGTATATACACCACACACACCTATTTGTTAAGCTTTCCAAAATGAAGCTTTTGTTTTGTTTTCCTTTTCTTTCCAATAGCATAATATAAGTTTGCATGCTATTCAACACTTGGTAGCCCCCACTCTACCACATGTCACCTACTTGCTAGGTGGCACATGTGGGTTTCACCACTTTGGGACTCAATTGCGGTTCCAAATATACGTGAAGATATTAATTTAACCTACCAATTATATCGCGTGTCCAATTATGCCCTCACAAGGGTACCCAAATTGGCCTCATAAAAGATCACAACTTTAATCACTGATAATATTAAAATATTAAAAGCAATTAAACTATTAACCAAATAGCCATTTAAAGGCAAATAAATGTCACACATGGTTCCATAAGTGATGTGATTTAATAAATATGGCCTCATAAAAGAGCAAAACTTTAATCATTGATAATATTAAAATATTAAAAGCAATTAAACAATTAACCAAATGGCCATTTAAATGCAACTAAATGTCACACATGGTCCCATAAGTGATGTGAACTTAATAAACAATTATGTGAAAATGCGGATTATCACAGCTACTACCATTACCTATGTCAGAGTGGAAATGGGATGAAGTCATTTTTTTTTCGGATATCCACTTTCGCCCAACAAAAACGACAAGATTTGGATTATATTTGACAAATGACAAAATTGGCTCTTTTCTTACTGATCAAGACAACTAAGCCTTCGAGGTTAGCAGAGTTGTATGTGAAGGAGATTATGAGACTACATGGCGTTCCAGCAGTGATTATATTAGATCACGATAGTAGTTTTACATCGAGATTTTGGGGAAGTTCGCAAAAGGCTATGGGTAGCAAGTTGAATTTCAGTACCGCCTTTCATCCTCAAATCGACTGGCAGTTATAGTGAATGATTCAGATGTTGGAAGATATGCTTAGGTTGTGTGTTCTAGACTTTGGGAGAAATTAGGAGAAACACTTGCCATTGATTGAGTTTGCTTACAATAATGGATTTCAGTCAAGTATTGGGATGGTACCGTACAAAGCTTTATATTGGTATAAATGTCGATCACTAGTTTGTTGGATCGAAGTCGGGGAAAGAAGATTGATAGGACCTGAGATAATACAATTGACTATTGTGAAGGTGAAGTTAATCCAGGAGTGACTTAAGGTGGCTCAGAGTTGTTATAAGAGTTATGTGGACTCTAAGCGACGACTGATGACATTTGAAGTAAGAGACTTTGTATACTTGAGAGTAGCGTCTTCAATAGGCATTGTCTAATTTGGGAAATGGGGAAAGCTTAACCCAAGATTCGTAGGACCCTTTGAGATCCTAGAGAGAGTAGGACCGGTGGCTTACCAATTAGCCTTATCGGCCCAGCTGGAGCATGTGGACAGTGTATTCTATGTGTCTATGTTGAGACGGTGTATGATGGACACGAGTAAGATCATAGTACCTGAACCATTACAAATCCAAGAGGACTTGACCTATGTAGAGCATCCAGTAGAGATCCTGGATCAGATGGAATAAGTGTTGAGAACAAAGATGATTTTGATGGTGAAGGTGTTATGGCATAGTCATACAGTCGAGGAAGCGACATGGGAGAATGAGAAAGAGATGAGGAACGAGCATCTGTATCTTTTTGACTCTTGAGGTATAAGTTTGGAGACAAACTTCCTTTTTGGAAGGGAGAGTTGTCATACCCATCCCGGAAAATCCTTTAGTTTGAAATGCATTTATGAAATTTTGAGAGTATCAATGTCATTTGATAATTGTGAATGAGGTTGACTGTGGGTCAACGGAAGGTGTCGAGTGAGGATATGGTGATTTGGTAATCATTGAGGCATTTGTGTGATTAAATGATATTTATATGATTTAAATGTTATTTGACTTATCTAGTAAATTGTGAATAGTGATTTTACCTGTGTAGGGTAATTTCTGATAGTTTGGATCTTGTTAAATATCAATTTGGTGGATTTAGTGATAACCAATAAGATGCATTGCATAAAAGGTAAGATATCTAGAAATTCCATGAAAATAGTTTTCGGAACGTAATTACGGCGACAAACGGAACTTACACGAAAACTTTTATAACTTATAGTTTTCACTCGTGAAGTAAGGAATTCGACGTGCAAGACGTTTTGGAGAATAATAAGAAATTTTGAGAACTTGTAATATGTTGTAATTAAATCTCAGAATGGATTATCATATTGTAATATGTAGTAGAACTCTTGTAAGTATGGTTGATAACGTTGTAATAGAGTTAGAATAACTTTGGTTTTGGTTAGAGAACAATATGTTTAGAAATTCTGCAAAGTGTATAGGATTTGCCAAAATAGTCGAATGGGTCGTTAGTCTAGTAAACTAGAATTGTGTTTTAATGAAATTTTCCTTTTAGTTTTCAAAGGTATTAGTCAACTGGTTTCTTTCATAGTCGACTGGAAATTGCACAAAAACTAGACATTCTGCTTAACCTCGTCCAGTCGACTGGAAGTTTAACACCACAGTCGACTGGGTCCCTGACATAGTCAACTGGATTGAGTCCTAGAGTTGTTATGTTCTCTGTATTTCTAGAGCGGTCGACTGGATCCTCTCTTCAGTCGACTGGGTTGCTGTTTCCAAAATTGTTTTGCTCCTTAAGTGTTTTCAAGAATTTTATAACTCTGAAATTGGGACTTTTACTTATTTC
The DNA here is from genome assembly GCA_033977485.1 of Hydrangea macrophylla. Taxonomy (NCBI): domain Eukaryota; kingdom Viridiplantae; phylum Streptophyta; class Magnoliopsida; order Cornales; family Hydrangeaceae; genus Hydrangea; species Hydrangea macrophylla. The sequence goes on from CM066990.1 coordinate 43,291,933, forward strand.
TTTTCCATTGCTGGAACATTAATTGAATTGGGTGAGACTTGCTGGTGTGCCACGTGTCCTATTCCCACGCGTAGTGGGATGGGTCATGACAATGATGGTCCCTCGTTCAACCATGCAAGCGATTTTTTACAATCTTTATAACTGAAGATGCCTTCTCCACTATAGCCGTTGCAATGGGTAGAACCCAATGCCTGTTTGAAAAGTCGATAAATTTAATCAAAAGCAATGTGTTTTTTGTCTGAACCATTTTCTTTGCTAAATCACCAAGTCCCATCAATTTCAAAAAGTCATTACAAATATGAGTATCAAGATACATATAGTCTTTTTTTTTAGAGAAACCGTTGAGTTCAATCGTAGACTCAAGTCATTTCGGCCCTTTCTGTTTCTTACCATTCTTTGTTTAAGATATTATATTACCTCTATCCCATACTAAAAATATATTTTTGAAAATTCCAACTTTTTTTAGGGACTCTTTGATTGTTGTAAAATTTTACAACTTTCCAAAATTACTCCTTTTTGAAATTCCAAATTCTAGTGTCATATCAAAGAAAAGTGGGAGAGTTTGGTATAATATAGAGTAAACTTGAAAAGTGTGTGTAAATGTACATTGACTTTTCAAGGGACTCTCAAAATGGGATATCAAAAAATGAATTCAAGGACTCTTAATTTGAGAGGGGGGAGTAAACGCATTTTACTTTTATGTGTGTATGTGTGTGGGAGGGGGGTGTGGTGGTAAATATAAAATACCTAAAAGTATTAAGGCTAGAGTTATGATTTTTAAAAGTTCAGGGGGGGCCTGGGCCCACCCTGCCACCAATGTGCCTCTGCCCATGGCCTAGTGGTAGACAACTCTAGACAAAGAGGTGTATTACTCCTTTGGTCACGAGTTTGATACTCCACAAAAAATAAATATAGTGTTTGTGGCCAAGGTCCTTGGCCTCCCAAAGGGTAGTCTAGAGTTCGAATCCCCCCGGGGCCATGTGAGTGAATTGGAAGGATAAATTTCACGTAGTTGGACATCTAAAGCTTGGCGTGAGTTCGAATCCTACCGCTCACTCACCTCCCTGAATTACTTGGTGCGTGTGTTGTGTGGTCTGTGCATGTGCCCAGATTTTGTCCCTGTTCTACTCTGATAAAAAGGGCAATAGATAAATTGTCGAAAATATTGACGGGGATCCCAAAGTCGCATAGGACAAGCAGGTAGATTTGTCCTTTATGTATTTATTTATTTGTTTATTTTATGTATGACGTATGGAACTTGTTGGATGCTTAGATTCATTTTATTTGTGAATTTAGAGAAGAAAAAGGGAAATAAAATGAGCAACAACTATTTTTGTAGTATTTTCTTTAATGCATAAATAGCACTAAGTATTTTTTTAAAAATATTAGATAGACTCTCTATTAGAGCATCCACAATGGTGTGGATGTATACCACAACTTAACTTAAACTTAAGATTTTGTGTCAAAATAGTGTAGCTTATACCATAAACTTAAAGTTGGCATGATACTGCTAAGTTTCATTGTGGTACAAAGAAATGACCGACTTTAAATTGTTTAATTAGAAATTGGAAGACTCTTAACCTTTCGAAACCAAATGCAATTCCAAACGGTGGTCATTTATGTGCGAACTTATTTGCAAGTTCAAGCGGTCATATGATGACCGTGCCAACACCATGCAATTCTAAACGCCATGCTGTAGACACCCCAATTTTGACCAAACGTCAAATTCAGGGATTGGTTACCTCTCAAAGACCGATGATGACGATGACCGTGACGTTCGAAGATTTTCCAAGAAATTCAAAATCTTCAAGATGTTCTTCAAGTTAAAATTGCAAAATTAAAAAAAATATAATAAAAAAATAAAATAAAAAAGAGAGAGGGTTTGGGTATTCGGGAGAAACCCGAACATTGAAGGACACATGAGGAAATCAGTCTGAAAATTTGCTCAATATACATATAAAAAGGTTTTGAAAGAAAGTATAAAATGAAAATGATAAAAAGGAGTTTTAAATAAAGGAAAATTGTCTCTTGAAAAAATAATAATAATAATAATAATAAGAAAAGCATAGTATATTGAAGAATACCATGCATATGGGTGCATACCACCCACATGGGTGCATTTGAGCACAAATATACATGAATATATAAAGATAACTCACAAAAATTAAGTTTAGATTAATTTTCCTTTCGAAAATTTAAAAAAGGGAGCAAATTCAATTAGCCCCGGCACCCGGAAAACCCGGCGGCACTCACTGAGTGCCTCGCCGGCACTCACGGGTTGCCACCCAGCATTCAGTGAATGCCGCCCGGCACTCAGTGAATGCCGCCGGTACCTGTCGAGTGCCGCTGGCTGTAACAGACTTCTTTTCTCACATGTTCTAGAAGAAAACTTTGCACATGGGTCTCCACCCGAATTTACCCATTTATCCTTGAGATGATGGTCTATATAAACAGACCTTCATCTTCATTAAGGGGGGTTGAACTTTTGAATCAATATACATACATATACAAGAGATATACTTGAGTTGAGAGGGAGAGAGAGATAAGAATCGTATAGAGAATTGAGAAGAAGAAAAGAATTTCTTGAAGAATTTGAAGAACTTTGAGAAGAATTTGAAGATCTTGGAAGAGCTTCACAAGAAATTGAAGAATTTTTTGAGGTCATAGAGGTAACCTCTTAATCCTTGGTAGAGTTAGGATAATTCAATCACACGTTCTTAGATCTAGGAACTTTTCACATTTTCAAAACCTCTCTTCTTACCCCATTTCATCACACACCACCAAGAACTTATGATTGAATTTCATGTCATCTCATTAATTTGGATCTAATTAATGCCTTGGGGGTTTGAGATAAATTAGTTTTGAAGAATTTGTGTTCCTAAATAAAACTTTGATTTCCTTTATTTCTATTTCATTCATAAGGTTCATGAGATCTTCCATATCTCATTGAAACTCTTTGAATTTGATTCCTTATTCTCCTATAACCTTGTGACTCATATGGAGTTTAAAGTTGATCATGGTCATATCTACACATAGTTGGTGAGATACTAGTATCAACTCATGACTAGGATCTCTTTACTATGAATCTTATGGAATTCATTCTATATTCCATAGAGGTTTATGTAGATTGTAATCTCATTTAGTCTCCAAGGACCATTAATTTGGTAGGAGAAATAATGAAATGATTTCATATTCTTCAATGATCTTATATTTGAGAGAGGAGTTGGAGGTAGATTTTCATAGTCTATATTTAAAATAAGTAGGACCTTAGGATTTTCTTGCTAGATCTCCAATTATGAGATCTATGGTAGGAATCCATCAAGGTTAAATCTAGGGATGTCTTCCTATTTCATTAATTTATCCCATCAATCATAATCATACTTGGTTCTAGTCCTTTCTAGGATTATGGGTCAAGTTGGTTTTGAAATATTCAATTCAATATTGGTGCAGTGAATCCTTAAACCCTCTGTGATCAAAGATTTTTCATAAAATCATGGTCCATTGGAATGGGATGATACCAATTGGAGGGTGTTCATAACTCATATGAGTACCGCTGTGATTGTTGTTTTGATAAGATTCCATACTTAGGATGGTTTGGGCTTATGATTTCCAAATAAGCAATTCTCTGTCCAAAATTTCAGAACAGAAAACCGGTTTTAAAATTGATAAATCAGAACCCTAACCAAGTTTTCATGACCTTTAATAATTTTTTCTAAGAACCTTAATGTGTTAGGAAGGTTCCCTAAAAAGAATGAAGCAATTCAGATTTGTTTGCTATTTTTAAAAAATCATACAAGATCTCTGGACAGAGAGTTTTAAAATCCTGAGTGAGGTCTAGTATTTTCCATATTCCCGGAGAACTAACCGTTGAAACCTAGATTTTCTTTTTGGGTTAGAAACTAGACACACAGAGGCATAACATATCCAAAAAATATTAAGATCCAACCGTTGGAAGTATTTTATTTCTATTTTTTAAGATCTGGTCTGCTCTCTGTAATTCATAAAAAACTGCTACTGTTTTTGTCTAATCTTATTTATTTCAACTCAAATGGTTCCCTAATGCCTTGGGACCCAAATCATGTTTTGAATAATGATAATTTAGCTTAAATCCAGAGGCTAAGTGATCCAAATTAGTGAAAAAATCCATGTTTTATTCTTATTCACATTCATTCATTCATGTACATGAATGCTTATGATTAGAACTAGCTATTGAATAAAGTTGGATTTCATGCTTAATAGATCTAAGCTATAGAATTGGGATTGATTTTTTGATATCATATTATTATGTAAAACATGTGGACTAATATTTGTTTTGTAGCGCATTTGAGGTACAATTTCTCATCTCTTCTCTGGTTTATTTACTTCATTGATTTTAATTGATTTTCGACTCCATGTGCGACACCTTAGCTTAGGTTTTGCCTTATGTGAATATGTGAATTAGAGACCTTTTCTTAGGCTTTGTATTTTGTGTATGCATTGCACGTTTCCATTTCGCGGCTGGATGCCGGGTGAGTTCTCTAGTTCCTTACTTGCACATCATGATGTTTGCTAGTTGAATTATGTGACTTATGAATGATATTTTACCGTTAGCAATTTTACACCATTTCCACACATGCTTGTGTTATGTATACCTATATATGTATTAATTGAGGGCATGCTTAGATTAATAACTTGATTAAAGAGGATGTTGAGTAGAGGCCTATCGTGAGATAGGATGAAAGGGGGTGTTTTAGTCCGTCGGGCTCCTTCCCCTTTCATTCCATAATCCCCGGACCCAGTTTATCTTTGGTTTCGCAAAAGATCAGTTTGCTTTAAAATGGTTTCTTAATTTTCCTTTTAAAAATTAAGTGGCGACTCATTTGTTTTTGAATTTGAAATTTAGAAAAGATTTTAAGAAAAGCTGCGGGTAAGAAAACCTGCGATATCCACAATCTGGCGACTCTGCTGGGGATCGAACCCAGAATCTCTGGTTTCGCAAACCAGAATTCTGATTTTGGGTTCACTCGAGGATTAGACTTGAAAGCATCCTTTTAATCAAATTAATTAATTTTTGTGTGCCCGTTGCATTGCACTTGCATGTCTCGCCAGTCGATTGCACGGAACTATGACCTTGGAGGCTCGGGGCAACCCGGTCGGTCAAGCCATCATGGGGCCGTGTGATCACCCTTGATCTCGTACCATGTTTTGGTATATGAAGCATCCTATCGGGTGTGTGTCAAGGGTCCCTTATTTGACCAAAACCCGGCCTTTGCATAGTAGTTTCCATAGAACCTTTCAAAATTAGGGAATCAATTCTTGATTAGGATTTATGTGCTAGGGAGTTTTGTATGCCCGAAAGGGATTACTTGAGATGATGATGATGCTTACTTGATAAAAGATGTGTAACCTCTTAATCACTTTTGAGCAATTCCTTTTCATGTCCTATGACATTTAAGAATAAGCCGAATCTTGATTATAAGATTACATCTCTTGTATCATGTTTAGCTAAGCATCATTGACCTTGTATGCATCCGAATTCATGAAAAGTGCGATGATTATCTAATCGTGTGATGCTCCTACCCAAGAATCCAAAGTTCATTGTTTATGAAAATTTTTGATTAATCATCATCTTTTATCCAAAAGAAGAAGAAATTGTTTTGAAAAATTTTTACCCTTTCAAAGAAAAAAGTGTTTAAGGTTCATTTTCTTTAATCAAGTAAAACCCAAATTATTATTTTTTATTGAGAAATATTTTCATGTCCTCATTTTAAAAAAAAAAATCCAAAAAACTCAGGAATTGTTTTTGGGAGAAATGTGTCACGCCCCGACGTAGCATAAATAAGGAAATCGTTTAATTTCCTTTATGGACCCGTAGGTCGCGACATTTTGAAGGATCGATTCCGTCCCAAACGTCGAACAACAATAAACAATAATCAGAGCAGAGCAATCAAGGCTTATAAAAATTTTCTAACTTATTACATATTACAGCACGGGGTCAACTAAGGCACAGACCGCCTTGAAACAAAACAATAACTTAGTGTCTATTACAGTCATCCTTATAAAACAAAACAGTCTAAAACTTAAAACATATAACTTAAAGCAGATAATCAATAAACAGTTTTCTCATTCCAAAAGCAGCTATTCTCAGTTAGCGTAGTCATAAGATCCTTCCTGATCATAACCTGAAAAGCCTGAACACGAATGTCCAGGACGCATCAACGTCGTCAGCTTCAAGAAGCTGGTGAGTATTAAAAACATAACTTTAAATGTAAAACATACTCATTTACCATTTTCCAATTCCCATTTAAATTCACAAATTTATATTTAAGATAAAGAGCTTGTTTAGAAAACAACCACAACATTATTCCAAAGATAAGTTCACACATGTGTGACCGTGTATGAGAACGATGCACCATCTCATCTGACCGACTCTTTTCTCTCGACAAAACCCAACAACCCACTATCTTACTCCTGGTATCTTTGAAACACTAAGATAGCCACACTTTAGCAACGGGGCACCAGGGAGTGTCCAGTTTGCCTCACACTTTGGTCCGGGGTACCAGGGAGTGTCCAATGCCTCACACTTTGAATACCCTAACCGCCATGCAAATACCGGGGCAACCCCTCACGCAGTATCCAGACTCGAGTATCAGGGAGTGTCCGTAGGCCACACTTTAGCACTTCCATGGGTGCCAGGGAATGTCCAAGTTCGGCGTCACACACTTTAACGCTTCCATGGGCGTCAGGGAGTGTCCAAATTTGCCACCGTCGCATTTCAAAGATACCCTCATCGCAATCGCAATCACAACCACAACCACAACCACAACCACAACCACAATCACAACCACAAACTCAAACTCATACTCTTTCCATACTACCATTACTCTTTTCCACACTGACTGACACCCACATGCATGTACCACTGACCCCACATGAATGATATACACTTAAACATAAGCAAAGTGCTGAATTAAATGAACAACACGCGTACAGGGATTGATAACTTGTAATTCATTTCCTTAATCAATTCAAACATAACTAATAGCATTCTGTATTAATAAAATTTCCAAACAGAACCTTAACAGTACTTAAAAATTGAACCAAACAGTCCCTAAATACAAAACAGACAAAAACCAGAATCTGCCAGAGGTCGCGCGCGCGGGCCGCTCGCGCGAAGTGTCGCTCGCGCGATATGCCCAATTTTCATTTTATATATAAACTTTTCTGTCTGCCTGAACAAGCCCAGGTCGCGCGCGCGGATCGCTCGCGCGAAGGGTTCCTCGCGCGACCCTCGCTCGCACGATCTGCCTAAATTCTATTTATATATATAAACTCTTCTGTCTGCCTGGGGAAGCAAGGATCGCGCGCGCGGATTGCTCGCGCGAGGGGTCGCTCGCGCGGTCCGTTCGCGCGATCTTCGCGCGCGCGATCGTGGCGCGAGATGAAGCTGAGGCTTCTTCTTCCTCGCAGAAACTGCTCTGTTTCAGCTTAATGGGGTCTATTTGACCCATTTTGCAATTCTAAAGTATATAGGACATATAATATATGGATCTCTTCGGTTTTTCACAAGGATTATGATTCCAAAATCAATTTAACACCATTTGATCCATAGCTCTCCAATTTTATGAAAAACTAAAACATGTCAAAACTTAATTTCTAATATACTTTCTCATGTGAACAAATTAGACTCTAATACTTTAAACATGGCATGTAGGATGTATAATCTTTCATATTTCATTCTAAAAACGGATTTTGGTTAAGTTTGGAAAATCTTGATTTTCAAGGCCATGGAGTTCATAAGTAAGAGCTTCAAGGGTGATATGCAATTATACACATACAAGCAGTAAATGAACATGAATTACATTGGGAGTGAGTTAATAATACTCACTGATTGAAGCTTGAGAGTTTAGTTGAGAAAGATAAAGAATTAAGCAATCCCAAGTGAAGCTCCTAGCTATGGTGGTTGAGCTCCTCTCTCTCTAAAATTTTGAAGAACACACTGTGTATCTCTCTCAACTCTCTCTGCAATACTAAATTGAAATTGTGCAGATTGTGTGTATGTAGTGTACATATATAGAGAAAGCCAATTGAAGGACTTGGAGGCCAAGATAAGTCTTCTATACTCTACAAATTCATTTTAGATAAATAACTAATATACAAGAAATGATTAGCCTATACATGAGCTGATATACATACGTATGTATACATTCCCAAGTGCTGAAGGGGCAAGTGTAGGTGTGTAGGGGTCAATTGCAAGATGTTTGGCAATTCCAGCTTATGGCACAACAAAAGCACACACAAGTTATACATTCCCAAACAAGTGCAAGGCAATCATTAGCAACATTAAATAGATATAAAGTAAATGCCCAATCAGTCACTTCCACAATCTGTGGAAGTTCAACACAGCGTGGACAGTTTTGAGTATAAACTGGTATTTTCGGGGCGCGGTGGTCACCACAAAAATACCGAAAATTTATTTTAACTTAAGAATTGATTTTCTGGTTCTATAAAAATACTATTTGAGTCAAAAGTAAACCTTTCCACCGTTTTGAAATACAGGTTTTGAAATCCAACACAGGTATTGCTAAATTTTATAAAATTGCAGTTTGACCCCAAAAGAATTTCAATTATGAAATAGAACAAGGAATCAGTTTTAACATGTAAGAATTGTAAATAGCAATGAGATTAACAATACAGATTAATCATGGAAATTCAAATTGAATTTAAATATGTCAAATGCAATTACAAGAAATTAAATGAAAATGCAGGTTATTACACCCTTCCTCCCTTAAATAGGATTTCGTCCCCGAAATCAAGACTAACTAGTCCTGAAACAACTCCGGGTACTTCTTCCGCATATCAGCTTCAACTTTCCACGAGGCTTCATTCTCGTCATGGTGATTCCACTGAACCTTCACCAACGGAATGTCCTTATTCCTCAGCTTCTTGATACTCTGATCCAAAATCTTCACAGGTCTCTCCTTGTAAGACACGTTATGACTCGTCTCAATATCGTCTTAAGTAACCACGTGCGAGGGGTCTCGTATGTACTTTCTCAGCATACTCACATGGAATACATTGTGAACCCCAGACATCTTCGGTGGTAGCGCTAGTCGATAGGCTACTTTCCCGACACGTTCCAAAATCTCGAACGGTCCGATGAAACGTGGAGCTAACTTCCCTCTCTTGAGGCCGAAGCGTACTACTCCCCGGGTTGGTGAAACCTTGAGAAGCACGTGATTTCCAACACTGAATTCCAAATCTTTCCGGCGTCGATCGGCATAACTCTTATACCGGCTCTGGGCGGTTCTCATTCTCTCCTTGACCAAAGAAATCTTCTCGTTGGTTTCTCTAACCAAATCTGGTCCCAACAATTCTGTATCCCCAACTTCTGCCCAGCACAACTGAGAACGGCATGGTCGTCCATACAATGCTTCGAACGGAGCCATTCCGATACTCGTATGATAGCTGTTGTTATAGGCAAATTCAACCAACGGCAAGTGTGTCTCCCAAGATTCCTCAAAATCGATCACACAAGCCCTAAGAATATCTTCCATGATCTGATTAACACACTCAGTTTGCCCGTCGGTCTGAGGGTGAAAAGCAGTACTCATCTTGAGCGAGGTTCCCATAGCTTCTTGCAGACTTTCCCAAAATCCCGAAGTAAAACGTGCGTCACGGTCTGACACAATCGACACAGGTGCACCGTGAAGTCGCACAACTTGTTGTATGTACATCCGACTCATCTTTTCTACCGGGTATGTCATACTGTAAGCGATAAAATGAGCTGATTTCATCAATCGATCCACGATTACCCAGATAGCGTCATGATTCTGCTGCGATCGAGGCAATCCTACTACAAAATCCATCGTGATGTGCTCCCACTTCCAACCAGGAATAGGTAGCGGTTGCAACAATCCTGAGGGTCTCTGATGTTCAGCTTTGACTTGCTGACACGTCAAACACTTGGATACGAATTCGGCCACTTCCTTCTTCATACCTTCCCACCAGAAATTTCTCTTCAAATCTTTGTACATTTTAGTTCCTCCCGGGTGAACTATATACCTTGACTTATGTGCTTCTTCCAGAATATTCTTCCTTAGCTCTCCATAATCTGGCACACATAATCTATTCCTGCAACGATACCCTCCATCGATTTCCACTTTCCATTCTGTCGGGTCTTTCTCTGACATCTTCGCAAACCATGTCTGAAACTTCTCATCTTCTTTCTGAGCTCCAAAAATGCGGTTGATAAGAACAGGCTGTAGGATAAGACATCCGAACAATTGTCCTTCTCCTTCTTCAGCACTCTGTACATCAAACTCCGCCAAGGTCTCCAACGCTCGCCACTCTCTCACCATTAAGGAGGCGATCGTCTCACGAGTCTGTCGACTCAAAGCATCGGCGACCACATTGGCTTTACCCGGGTGGTATTCCAATGTGAAGTCGTAATCTTTAATCAGCTCCATCCATCTGCGTTGCCTCATGTTCAACTCTTTCTGTGTGAACAAGTATTTCAGGCTCTTGTGATCGGAGAATAAATCAAACTTCTCACCGTAGAGATAATGTCTCCAAATCTTGAGTGCAAATACCACTGCCGCCAACTCCAAATCATGAATAGGATAGTTCAACTCATTCGGCTTCAGCTGTCTAGATCCATAGGCTATAACTCTGCCATCTTGCATAAGTACACACCCTAACCCTTGATATGATGCGTCACTAAAGATAGTGAACTTTTCATCAGGCTTGGGTATTGCTAGTACTGGTGCGGTAGTGAGTCTCTCTTTCAACTCTAGAAAGGCTCGCTCATGCTTCTCTGTCCATTCGAACTTTAGATTCTTCTTCATCAATCCAGTCAATGGTGCGGCTATTCTAGAGAATCCCTCAACAAATCTCCTGTAATAGCCTGCGAGTCCAAGAAAACTCCGAACTTCTGTAGGGTTGCTCGGTCTAACCCAGTTGGACACAACATCGGTCTTGGACGAATCCACTGAAATTCCTTGAGATGACACCTTGTGTCCCAAAAATTTCACTTCTTGCAACCAGAACTCACACTTACTGAATTTGGCATACAACTGATGATCCTTGAGTGTGACATATGAGCCATTCATAATTTTTTTTTACCAAGCATTTTCAAAAAAATAAGGTTGTTTGAAAATTGATTAAAAATAAAAATGGATAGAGGCAAGATAGCATTGGACACCAGGACAGTTTGGGTCAGGGATTCGAGTGCAAGGTTAGTACGAAGAGAGCCAGAGACAGAAATAGAAATGGATCACGAACAACATGCTGCAGAAATAGCACAATTGAAAGAGAGAATGGACCAAATGATGACCATGTTGGAAACACTGACCCGTCAGAGGCCTGTAGTTGATCCACCAATAATCAATCCTCCCCCACCCGTTCGGGATATGGAAGATGATTGGTTTGAGGATCCGGAACCACCGAGAGCTGATGTACCGAGGGCAGAGAGAGAGAAAATTGAGAAAGCTGAAAAAGAGCGTATCGAGATAAAGGAGAAGGTGGAAAAGCTAGAGAAAGTTGTTTGCAAGTCTAATGGGGTTGATAGCTACCTGCTAGAGTTAGAGGGTTTGTTTGAGGGAACTCAAGAAAAATTGCCAACTGGTTTCAAGATGTCCGAGATCGATAAGTTTGATGGTTCTGGCAACCCCAGAAACCACGTGAGGATGAGCATTGGGGCCTTTCAGCCAAGTGGTCTGAATCCTGCCATGATGGCCATGCTGTTTCAACAAACTTTGACTGGGGCAGCTTTATCCTGGTATTTCACATTAGAGCCAAGCAAGAGTCGCATATGGGAGGAAGTGGTGAAAGCCTTTGTCACCCAATATGAATACAACCAAGAGCTCGATGTAACTGTGAGGGATCTGGAAACAACTATGCAAGAGAATAGAGAGTCATTTGCTGAATTCCTGGCACGATGGAGGGGGAAAGCTGCAAAAATGACCCAACGGCCATCAGAGAAGGAACAAATACGGATTATAATCAAGAACCTGCAGAGTGTGTACCAGGAGAAACTAATGTATCAATGTATTCATACCTTTGCTGAGTTGTTTGAAATTGGGACAAGGATAGAAGACGCCATCAAAGACGGAAAGATCAAAAGAGAAGATTCCCAGGGGAACCACCCTAGAAGACCATTCTATGGGGGGAATGCTGGAAATCAGGTAGCAACTGATGTTAATGTTCTAAGCCAGCCGGAAGAAGGGCAGAATTTTGCGAGAAAAGGGGGTGCGTCGAGACCAAAGTTGGAAGGGTAGCTTCGTCGCTTCACGGATTTAGGGGTTTCTCTAACTACCATTCTCAAGAGATTAAAGGAAAAATGATATCTCAAGCCTCTAGATCCAAAACCAATGCCTGATCCACTTCCACCGGGCTTCAATACAAGCCTCTATTGTGAGTTTCACCAAGCTCATGGCCATACGACTGACCGATGTATGAGGTTAAGGCATGAAGTACAAGATTTGATCGATAATAAGACCATTTCCCCTCCGCCTGCAGCTCGACCGCATGTGACTCGGAACCCGCTCCCCAATCATCATGCTGTACCACCACCACGGAACATCAATCTCGTAGATGTTGGGAAGGAAATCTTTGACTCATCTGTGTTGATCGTATCGGTAGGACAAGCTGCCAAAGCTTATGAATTCCCAGAAGATCAAAGGATATGCCTTATAGTAGTCGAGGAAGAGGATTGGCTGATAGGAGGAGAAGAAGAACAAGCATTTGAGGAAGATATGGACAACGAAATCATCCAAATCAATTGGTGGGATCCAAACAATCCTACTAATAACTCCATTTGGGAGGAGGAGGTGTACAGTGACACAGATGGTCTATGGTTCGAAGGGGAAGAAGAGAGAAATGCTGAGGAAGTGGTCAATCATGCCAATCTGTGTGGGTTAGATGGGAATGATTTGGAAAAAGGGAAAGGGAAGGATCTTGAAGAAAATAGAGAAGAAGGTCAAGCGTCACATTTCATCCAGAAAGGAGGAGATTTCCCCTATTATGGCTTTCTAGAGCCATGGGCGGACTGCAAAGGTAAATACTTGGAGCAAGGTTTTGAGATCTCTTTCTTACATGAATACACTGACTATGAAGATCCATACTTGCAAGTGCCTACAGAACTAATTACTGTCCAAGATTGGATTTGTGCACTGGATGGTCTGGCTATGAGGAACCTTTTTGATGAAGAAGGTAGTAAGACCGAGGAGAGCGGTCCAAAAAAGATCATAGAAGTGAAGATTGGGAAAGAACAGATGGAAGAAATACTGAAAGAAGAGGTCAAGGGAAATAAAGCAAGGAGGGAGAAGCCGGAAAATGGAGGAGAGATAGAATCAGGGAATTTGCCAAAATGTCCTTGAGTCTAGTGATAGGATTCCCCTACCCCGGAAGTCTGTAATGGTCTTAAAGGTCGTTATTTCAAACACTCAGATATTTGGAATGCGAATTATGGGAGGAACCCTTCATGGTGTTGGAGAAGCCTATTGTGTTGCCGTGATGCACTTAAGAAAATGCTCTCTTTGGTAAGTTGGCAGTGGACACAGTGAATATTTGGCACGACAAATGGCTCCCATCCCACTTATGTTTACGAGCCTGCTATACCCTTGGCTTCACCACAGTCTCTGACTTCATAAGCTAGGACTCTAACATTTGGGATTCTAAAATTCTTAATCACATCTTTTCCCCTTTGGTAGTCGAAGCCATACAAGCTATTCCTTTTCCTAAGAGCCCCTTCGAGGACAGAGTCATCTGGGCTGACACTCAAAATGGCCTGTTCACTGTGAAAAGTGTATACCATCAACTCTAGAGCTCTAGGATCTTATCACAAGACTCATAGATGCAGCTCCTCAACTTAGATCAGATCAGCTTTGGAAAGTTCTTTTGAACATCAAGGCCAACCCCAAAATCCTCCACTTACTTTGGAAAGCTTGTATCAATGCCCTCCTTACAAAAGCTAACCTTTTTAAATGCAGAGTGAGTCTTGACCCTATCTATCCCTTTGTTTTTCTGACGCCGAAACTGTTGAACATCTTTTCCTTTTCTGCCCCTAGATTAGGCCTGTTTGGTTTGGATCCGTGCTTCAGCTCTCCGCATCCCCTCTCAGCATTACTTCTTTTGATGCTTGGCTCCTTGAAACCTTCATGAAGATCCAATCCAAAAAATGCTATGTTGAGAACTTTTTATCTATCCTTGCCTTTATGTTTTAGTCCATTTGGAAAGTCCAGAATGATTTCCTATTTGAGAACAAGAATCACAATCCTCTGGAAACTATTTCTCTTAGCTTTGCTGTGAGCTCAAAATTTTTACTTGCTTTGGCAGCTAAGAGAATTAGCTCTTTCTCCCAGGCCCGGGATGATGTTAGGCCCAGGGACTGCTGGACAGTGCCTGTGTTAGGAGCCATAAAAATCATTAGTGATGCAGCCTTTGCTCCTGGGTCTTTTAATGCTTTTTTTAGGGATAATTGCCAGGGACTATTTGGGAAAATGTGTGACTGGCTCTAGCTCCAAACTTTGGTATAACTCTATCCTCCAGGGAGAGGCCATAACACTCAAAGAAGCTGTAGCTCTGGGTGTTTCTCAATATTTTTAATGGGTGCTCCTCGGAAAGTGATTCCCATACTCTCATTTCTGCCTTAAACCACCGGTTCCTCCACCCACCTTGGGTTATTGAAGGACTTTGTAAAGACATTCTCCATATCTGCTCCTCCCTGACTGAAGTTACTTTTAACTACAGCAATAGATGACACAATCTTGCTATCGATTGGGTAGCAAAGCAAGCTAAACAGGGCACCTTGGCCCCAAATTGGTTTAATACTTGTCTACCACCTCTTTTGTTTATTCTTGAAAGTGACTTCCCAGAACTCGGGATTGGTTAATGTAATTCAATTGTCTTAATACAATTCTCTTTTTTGGACCAAATAAAATGAAAAAAGATATATACATATGTATATATGTACCATTACCTTGAAATTAGGAATTTCAAATTGAAACCCAATATAAATAAAAGATCTCTCTCTCTCACTCTCTCTCTTTCTCTCTCTCTCTCTCACACACACACATACACACACACACACACACACACACACACACACACACACACTCTCTCTTATGATCTCTCTCTCTCTACTTTCCTTAACTACCTAGCATGGTGATGTTGAGTTTAATGGCACTGACTAGGAAAATCATGAGATCTTTCTATGGAATAGGTTGCTTATTGCTTTTTTTTGCCTCATATTGTGTGTGATAGTGATGCCGATCCCTGGGGTTTTTTTTGGTAGTTTTTCATTGTCTGATTCTTGAATTAGGGGTTTCTGTAATGCTCTGTTCTTACTTCTATATGATTTTTCTTATGGGAATGCATGGAGTTGGAATGCGTGAAGCCCAGGTTCATTTTTATCATGCATCCTAGGTGTTTATGCAAAGACTTTTATCAAAATTCTAGAATTGAGAATTTCTTGTTAAAAGTGAGAAATTTGTATTAATAAGTGACAAATTTTTTATTAGAGCATTCGAAATTTCTCATTAGTACATGATACGTCCAGAAATATTCTGCTAAAGTTAAACCGCCACGTCAGCAGCAAAGGACCCGGACTATCCAGAATGGGAGCTTGTGGCCCACCAATCCCGAGGTCTTTCGACTGTTACCACACGGGGTGCTCGCACAGCCCAGGCATGCAGCGCAGCAGCTCTCCACAAGGTGCAGTTTGACAACCAAGCCGCTCAGCTGTTTCCTAAATTAATCAGAAGACTAATGGAAAGTGTGAATAGTTTCCTAAGCCACTTAGGAAACCTCCCATGATTTATGCTCATCAAATTGTAATTAGATTGGGCTTCCTTATCCCATCAGTTGCCTTGTGCAGGTGGTCTCTTACACCTGTAAAAGGGGCCACTCACCCCCATTAAGGGGGATTGCATTCTTAACCTAGAGAATAGCCGTTATACTGATTTCATACGCATACACCCGGCCAGTATTACTGGTTGTGCCACCTAACTGTTGGCTCACCAGGCCCGCTAGTGATCTGCTAGTGAAGCGCACTTACCCGTGGACGTAGGTCACCTCATTAATGGGGCCGAACCACATACAATTGATTGTGTTACAATATCTCTCTTTGAATCTCTCTTACCAATTTTCGACATCATCAATTTGGCATCGTCTGTGGGAAACGAGAAGTTTTTCACCAACAAATTCTTGACTAACCAACATGCCACCGAAGACGGGTAAGAAAAATACTACTCCGGTCGGTCAGGAGAACTTGCAACTCGAGCAGCAGGCCGCCTCCATGACCTCCGAGCAGGTGACAGTGGTGCTCACGCAACTTCTAGAAGGACAACGGCAAACCCAGTAGTAAATCAAAGCGCTGTTGGCCTTACAAGAGAAGCGCCCTCAATCAGAGAACCAGACCGGGAAGAGCGCCCCGGACGGTGAGCCCCCAAGAGTCCGGAACCATGCCCACTCTGTGCTGGTATCCCCGTCAGATTGGGAACACGCCCAGGATGGTGACCGTAACAGAGCGTCCAGGCACACTAGGAGGCAAGCTCGGACCAATCCTCATCGGGTGGAAGATGCCAGAGACATCATCAACAGGCGACGCGCCACCGGGAGGGAGGGATCAGGGCCAAAGCCCCAGGAATCAGCCAAAGACCCTCTGGCCCGGAGTCGGGGAGATCTTAGGCATATGATTACCCGGAGCCAGAGCTGGATTCTATCCCTGAGGGCGATGCACTTCGAGAAAGAAGCATCATCATTAGACACAACGTACCGCTCAGGTATGGAAGGGAGGCCCGAGCGAGATGTAAAAGCCCAGATCGAGGACTTGTAGCAGCAAATCGAAAAACTGAGCCGCAAGTAGCGTCATGACCATACCAACATGGAGACCGAGTCACCCTATAATGCTCGGGTCACCAGATTTCCCATCCCACAGAAGTTTAAGCCCTCGCATCTCAGTTTTTATGACGGGATAGGGAGCCCAGTGGATCACGTTCGCACCTACAGGGCCCAGATGGCATTGGTCACCACTATCGACGAATTACTGTGTCTGGATTTCCCCAGCACTCTCAAAGGGCCAGTCGTGAAGTGGTTCTACGCCCTTAAGCCCCGAACGGTGGATGACTTCAAGACGCTGAGAAAACTTTTCATTAGTCAGTTTATAGGGATACTCGACCGGTCACAACCGGACACTCAACTATTGACCGTCAAGCAGTGTAAGGGCAAATCCCTAAGGGAGTATGTGGACCACTTCAATCAGCAAAGACTCTAGATCTGCAATTTGAACGAATCAACAACCGTCATAGCCTTCTGCTCGGGAGTTCAATACACCAAGGTTGCTACATCATTCCATCGAGACTGACCGGCAATCCAGGTAGAGCTCTCGGAGAGGGTCGAAAAGAATATAGACACAGAAGAATTCCTGAAGTCCAAATGCACCGGCTTCACGAGAGATGAGTCCCTGAAAGCCAAGCGGAAGCGTGAGGGCTCTGAGAAGGGCCCGGTAAAAAAGCCTAAGTGAGACCAGCAGAGAGGAGGTCGGGATCAGCCCCAGATCGCTTTCACGCCTCTGTCTCGATCAATCCATGAAGTCATGGCCGCCGCTGAGGCACAGAGGTTACTTCAATAACCGGCAAAACTAAAAGCCCCGCCCGGAAAGAGGAATCGGGATAAGTTTTGCCGCTTCCATAGAAACTACAGTCATGACACAGAGGATTGCTTCAAGTTGAAGATAACTATAGGAAAACTGATCGAGCAGGGTTATCTTGCAGAATACGTCACGACAGATTTACGGCCTGCGCAGGGAGCCTGAGCTCCCGGTCAAATATAACCTCTTGGTCTAATCAACGTGATCTCCGAAGGAACGTCGAGCGACGGGGACTCACAGTCGACAAGGAAGAGGCATGCTCGGGCATCCCGGGCGGATGTCTGGCAAGTCCAATCCACCAGCTCCCCGCCATCTAACGTATTGACATTTTCCTCTGACGATGCGCAAGGCATCCACTGTCCCCATGACGACCCGTTAGTTGTGACGCTCTCCATAGCTAATAACGTGGTCAAAAGGGTGTTGGTGGACACAGGCAGCTCGACCGATATCATGTTCATGTCGACGTTCGATCAGCTCGGGATGTCCCAGGATCGGCTCCTCCAGTGGCTACTCCCCTAGTGGGTTAACGGATCCAGTACCCAGCCGCTCGGTACCATGGAGCTCCACGTGCTTATGGGAACTTACCCTCAGCAGATCTCCCTGCTGGCAAACTTTGTAATCGTGGAGGCCCCATCTGCCTACAATGTCATTCTCGGGAGGCCTACACTCAACAAAGCCAGGGCCGTCGTCTCTACTCATAGCCTGATAGTTAAGTTCCCGACTCCTCAGGGACCCAGGAGCTTGCGTGGGGATCAGGCGACCACCCGGAGTTGCTATGTTAGTTTCCTTTGCTGGGAAGTCATCACAAAAATACTGAACATCCAGGAGATGGACTCGAGGGATCAGAATGATAGAGTGGGCCCGATCGAAGAACTAGAACAAGTGGCATTGAACCCACAACTCCCAGACCGAACGGTCAGCATCGACACCTTGCAGGAGCCCCGCCTTAGGGAGAAGCTGATTCAATTCTTGCAATAGAGTCAGGACGTGTTTGCCTGGTGCCATGAAGATATGCCCGGGATTGATCCCCGAGTAATGTCTCATCGGCTCAACGTCGACCTAGACTCCCGGCCGGTGAAGCAGAAGAGACGGGGCATGGCCCCTGAGAGACAAAAGGCAGTGTGTGAGGAGGTCGAGAAGCTCCTCAAAGCCCAATCTATCCGAGAGGTCCACTATCCCGACTGGTTAGCAAATGTAGTACTTGTCAAGAAAAGCAACGGGAAGTGGAGGATGTGCGTAAACTTCACCAACCTGAACAAAGCCAGCCCCAAGGACTGCTATCCACTGCCCAGGATCGATCTCCTTGTGGATTCCACAGCCGTCCATTCACTCCTTTCGTTCATGGACGCCTACTCCGGGTACAATCAGATCAGCAAGTACCCCAGGGACGAAGAAAAGACCTCATTCATCACGGATCAGGGGACCTACTACTACAAAGTCATGCCTTTTGGCCTCAAAAATGCCGGGGCAACTTATCAAAGCCTGGTCAATCACATATTCAAAGACTTGATCGGGAAATCAATGGAGGTATACGTTGACGATCTACTGGTCAAAAGCCGGGACGAGTCTGACCATCTGGAACATTTAGTCTGGGCCTTCAACATTTTGAGGAAGTTTGGGATGAGGTTGAACCCGACCAAGTGCACATTTGGCGTCTCATCTGGAAAGTTCTTAGGGCACCTGGTCAGCAGGCGGGGAATTGAAGCAAACCCCGAGAAAATCTAGGCCGTCATCAACATGCGGTCGCCCAAGTCAACCAAAAAATTACAGAGTCTGGCCGGACGGGTTGCCCCGTTGAACAGGTTCGTGTCCCGAGCAACCGATCCGTGCTTACCATTTTTTAAGATCCTCCGCAAGGCTTTTCAGCAGTCAGAAGAGTGCGAGGAGGCATTCCGGGAGCTCAAGAAATATTTGGCTTCACCCCCTTTACTCTTATCGCCCGTGCCAGGCGAGGAGCTACTCTTGTACTTGGTGGTGTCACCCTCAGCAGTCAGCTCTGCACTCATTCGAGAAGAGCACGGGATACAGTTCCCGGTCTACTATACAAGCCGAGCGCTTCAAGGTGTAGAAAGTAGATACTCTCGCATTGAAAAGCTTGCCTTCTCCCTCATCACTTCAGCTCAGAGACTGCGCCCGTATTTCTAGGCCCACGTTATCGTGGTCCTTACAGATCAGCCCATCCATAAGATCTTGAGCAGGCCTGAAACGTCTGGAAGGCTCGTCAAGTAGGCCTTGGAGTTAAAAGAATTTGAAGTGGTCTACAGACCCCGCACAACAATCAAGGGACATGCAGTAGTGGATTTCATTGTTGAATTCACATACCAAGAAGACCTGGTTGAAGAGCTCGACCCACCGGTCCTACCGCCCGATTTGCAATCAGACAGCCCAACCTGGGTACTTTATGTAGACGGATCATCCAACAAACAGGGAAGTGGAGCAGGGATCATCCTAACCACTCTTGATGGGATCCAGCTTGAGTATGCGCTCAGGTTCGGATTCAAAGCCTCTAATAACGAGGCCAAGTATGAAGTCCTCTTGGGCGGGTTACAGTTGGCTGCTTTAATTGGTGCATTGTAGGTCCAGGGGTACAGTGACTCTCAGCTCATAGTAAATCAAGTCAACCAGGCGTACGAGGCTCGGGAAGATAACATGATAGCTTGCCTAGCCCTTATCTGAGCAGTTTCAAAGAAGCTTCGGGGGTTCTCTGTCCTACAGATACCAAGTGAGGAGAACACTAGAGCCGACCGCTTAGCCCGCCTCGCCTCATCCTCTGAGTTTGACTTGCCCGGGATAAGGATAGAGTACCTACCCGAGCCAAGTGTGATCAACTCAAAATGCATGGAGGTAGAACCGGTCGCCCCAGGACCTAGCTAGATGGACCTAATCATGGAATTTCTGGCAACATGCCTGTTACAAGAAGGTAAGGAGGAAGCCCGCCGGGTTAAATACCGATCGACAAGAGGCGTGTTCCACATTATTGATGGAATCCTCTACAAAAGAGGATTCTCCATACCATATCTCTGATGTGTCCATCCTACATAGGTCCAAGGGGTGTTGCACGAAATCCATGAAGGGGTGTGCGGGAACCACATCAGAGGTCGGGCACTCTCGCGTAAAGCTCTGCTACAAGGATACTACTAGTTGACCATGGCCAGAGACTCTTAAGCATATGTCAAGAGGTGTGATACGTGCCAAAGGTTTTCTCCCATGATCAATCGTCCGGGATAACTTTAGACGCTAATCTATAGCCCCTGGCCATTCGCTTAGTGGGGCATTGACATTGTTGGTCCCCTACCAACAGGAAAGGGATAAGTCAAGTTCGCTGTCATCGCCATGGATTACTTCACCAAATGGGCGGAAGCCGAGCCCCTGGAAACAATTACCGAGAAAAAAATGAAAAACTTTGTGGAGAGGAACATCATCAGCAAGTTCAGTGTCCCCCGGGTTCTGGTTAGTGACAACGGCAGGCAGTTTGATACCCCGGTATTCAGGGAGTTTTGCTCGAGCTACGGGATATCCAACCACTACTCATCTCCCGAGCACCCCCAGGCCAATGACCAAGCTGAGGTGACAAACCAGACTATTCTTCAGTTAATAAAGACGAGGCTCAAAGACACCAAAGGACTATGGGCCGAAGAGCTACCGACCCTCCTGTGGGCCTACCGCACTACACCCCGGGCGGCAACAGGCGAGACGCTATACTCTCTAACCTACGATTTTGTGGTGGTGGTCCCCACTGAGCTTGGGTTACCTACCTACCGGGTGGCAAATTATAGCGAGCCAGACAATGAAAATGCCCTCAGGGCAGAGCTCGACCTGGTAGAGGAGAAAAGAGACCGGGCGTATCTAAAATTGCAGCCTATAAGCAGAGGGTGTCCCGATACTATAATAGCAGGGTGAAGCATCGTAGTTTCCTGGTGGGGGATCTGGTCCAGAAGGCCGTCAATCAGTCCATAAATGTCCCGAGCCATGACAAGTTGGGGCCAAACTGGGAAGGCCCATATCTAGTTACTTGGATAAACTGCCCGGGAACCTATTGGTTACAAACTCTGGACGGGCGTGGTCTATCTCACCCTTGGAATGTGCAACACCTTCGCAAGTACCATCAGTAACAATTAGTCATGGGTGGATTAACACTAGTTAGGATACTTGTAGCTCCATTCGAACAGTTATTATGATTTTGCAAAAAGCAATAAAACGGTTCCTACTTTGCAACCCTTGTCAGTATTCTGTGTACAAAGACCTCGGGCTAACACCCAAGGCAAAAGACCTTGGCTCAAAATGAAGGCACAAAGACCTCGGGCTAACACTCGAGGCAAAAGACCTTGGCTCAGAACCAAGGCACAAAACAAAAAAGACCTCGGGCCGACACCCGAGGCAGAAGACCTTGGCTCAAAACCAAGGCATCAAGACCTTGGGAACATACCCGTGGCAAAAAAGACCTCAGGCCTGACCCCGAGGTACCGGCTTCGCTTATGCCCAACCAGCGACGGGGAAAACTCCCTAGGTGGCTGATGATGGCAAGCCTCAAATGACCCTATAACCACCCATGTTCCAGGTCGATTTCCTATGGTCCCTACCTTCCTAGACACCTGCCTTAGCAAAATGTTTGGGGGGCAGGGGGATACACCAAACTCAAAAAAGGAAATCACACCGGTAACTAACAGGGCTTGGAATCCTAACATTCCTAAGTACCTATAGAGGCCAGAGAAAAATTGTCCGGTCAGTGAAATAGGATAAATTCCTACAATACACCGGATGGGACCTTTAAATAGGTCAAGAAGACCAGTTGTTCTATCGATTATGATCCAAAACTATTTGCTAAGGCACAGAGTTAAAGAATGGTCAGCTAAAAATAAAAACCGATCGGGGATTGGAAAACTCAGGCACACAAACTACAGAAATAGTAAACAATTGATGAAAAAGTGGCCTCCAAGAACCTTTTCATTAAATACAAAAACTGTACAATGCTGGGGGGGGGGGGGGGGGGGAGGGGGGGGGGGGGGCAGTTGTAGTAGCCTCCCCTAAAAACAAAAAAAACTACAACAAAAAAAAAGAAAAATTACAGGCCGGGGACTAAGTGTCGTCCACCACGACCACATCCTCCATTGCCCCAGCCTCTTCCTCTGAGTCAGCTCCTCCTCTTGGGACAGAGCTTCCGCCTGGGACAACCTCCTCAGCAAGGCCAGCATCAGCGGCTGGGCCCTCGCCCGCAGTAGGACCTATATCCCAGAAGTCTGA
The DNA here is from genome assembly GCA_033977485.1 of Hydrangea macrophylla. Classification (NCBI taxonomy): domain Eukaryota; kingdom Viridiplantae; phylum Streptophyta; class Magnoliopsida; order Cornales; family Hydrangeaceae; genus Hydrangea; species Hydrangea macrophylla. The sequence goes on from CM066990.1 coordinate 43,314,803, forward strand.
ATCAATCCCCTCATAGGATTAGATGTCCCACTCGGGGTGATCCCGGGATAGTTTGCGCTTTAGTTCCTCGTAGACCTGGAAGAAGCCATTGTCAAAATCTTCCTACCGGGCCCCCGCCGCTGTCGCCTTTCTAGCGCCTTCTCCCGTGCCTCCGCCGCCGCTGTGCTGGCCCGAGAGGCCTCTAGGTCAGCCAGGGCTGTTGCCAACTCGGCCTGAGCAGTGCCAAGGCTCAAGGCCAAACCTTTCACCTTGTCCTTCTCCACGGCCAGAGCGGTCTCCCTAGCCTCTGAGGTCGCTCGCTCCTCAGACAGAGCGGCTTCAGCAGTAGCGGCCCTCCTGGACAAAGAAGATAGGAAGGACTCAGCCCCAGCGGCCGTACATCCGACCTGTGAGAAGTGAAAACCGACCGATCAATAAACAGGCACAGTTGACAAAATAAGTGAAGAAAAAGAAACAGAAGCGGGAAAACTCACCATGTGAGAGAGGCTGTACATCCAGCTCTAGAAGACCTCGGAAGACATATTTGCACATGCCTCCACTTGACTGGAGAGCAGACCGGGTTTCACCCGCTCCCTAATCACGGCCGAGGCATTCATCGGTGGCACGGCCGGCACCCCCGCCTGGGAGGAGGTCTCTGTGGACACGCGGAATCGCTCATCCACTCTGTTTGTTTTTGTTTGAAATTGATTTAGATCAAAGAAAGAAAGTGGTCTATTGAAAACAGATATAGAGTCGCCACTTGGTCTTTAAGGAACCAAGAAATCTAATTTTGAACCCAAATGGATAAAGGGCACCGGCCCTTCATAACCAAAGAACTTGGCTCGGGGTTTTGGTATGAGAGTGGAAGGAGCCTTTGTCACGACTAAAACACCCTCAACTCACCCCGTCTTTTGACGGGCCTCAATTAGCATCCAAATAATCATCTTATACTATGTATGGTTCGACAATTAATAATATGATAGTATATTACATCACACAAGAAGATTTAAAATGGAAGATCTAAAGATAAGATATCATTCATAAGATCTAAGCCAAATATCACACAATGTAAAGTGAAAGATCACACAAACAAACCTAGGAAAAATAATCTAATCATATATCAAGTAATCAAGTTTTACTAGTCTAAGGGGACATGAATTGTTCTTGAAACAAATAAATCAAAGAAAATAAGGATGCTTAGCAAGCTAGAATGATGCATGTTAATCTTTGAAAAAAGAAGATCTCCTAATCCCCGGACGGATGAGAAAGGATTATTAGATCGAGGGGAAGCATGGACGTGTGATCAAGTTCATTCCTTATAATCTTCTTAGATTAGGAGTTACAAAAACCCCAAATCTTGCATGAATGCAATGTAAGATCCTAGAATGTGCAAAGGTTGTAGTGTGTTTGTGTACATGGACTTTCTAAAGTGGCTTAGGAGTCTAAAATGTGTATGAATGAATGAATGAAATCATCATGGTATATGTACAAATGTGGTATGAACTACTTCCTAAGACATGAGCTAATTTGGAGTACATGTAAGCATCAAATCAAAGGATGGAAGTAAAAGCATGCTTGCTGTGAATAGTGGATAGAACAGTAACATGATCTTTTGGAAATTGAAAAGAAGGGTTAGGAATGTTTTAAATGCATGATTTTTTACGGATATCTTCCTTATTGTGTCTTGAACACAACCCAAAAAGCCAATCTTTAATAACTATCACAGATTAAGAGAAATCATATAAACAATAGAGGTTATTCAGAAACAGAGTCCGTACTGTCGACTGAAATGTTAGAAAATATTAGAAAATGAAAACAGAAGATCTAGAGGCCCTTACTATGCAAAAAGTTCTCTAAGACATTGAAGTTAAAGGGAAAAATAAGTTAGGACCACTCTTTTTGGAAACTTTTTCTGTAAAACAAGTTGAAAGTCAACCTAGCTGCTGTGACAGTAGAGGCAGAATGTTTGGAAGGAATATTTGGACAAAAATGGACCCCTTTCAAGTATTTCCAAGTCAAACCAAAAATCATGGGCGTTCTATAATGAGTTAGGAAGACTTTCCAAGTGGTATTGCATCCATGCGTTGAGTATTGAGTTCTAGAGAAATCTTTGAGCTCATATCATTCACTATTTTAAAGATTTTGGGAAAAACTTGAGTTTTCTTTCTTGAGATCAAAATGAGAGGGTTTGAGAGAGGTTTTGAAATAGAGGTTTTAAAAGTATATTTTCAAAATCAAATAGAGATTATGACCTCTTAGAATATCAACATCAAACTCATCATCAAGAACCCCCAATATTATTGGAGAGATTCATTTTATTTTGAACATAACTTCAAGGATACCTTGGAGGTATTGAAGTTATAATAATCATCTATTAAACATGTTTTTGAGGTCAAGAGCTACTATCCATAAGGATTCACTCACCTCAAACTTCATGTCATCATTTCGATGATGAAGAACAAGTAAGTAAATAAAGAAAATAAAAAGAAATGAGGTAAGAAGAGATGAACATATATATATATATATATAAACAAGCAAGTAAATAGCAATCAATAGATGATAATCAATGTGATATTGGACTTGTAACTTGGTGTTTCACTCATAGATATTGACATTTGGACATGAAAGTAGCTTCCTAACTCATAAATGCTTAGAGAAATGGTGGTTGGGTGTATTGATGATGAAGTATATAGAAGAATGGTGGAGGAAAACAAGATTGGAACTCACTTTCTACAGAAAAATAGTAGGAGGAAACTCCTTTCTCACTTCTAAATCTGTCTCTATCTCTCTTTCTCTCTATAACTTTATCAAGCTTTTCACTTGGCCCCCCCAAAATGAAAAAAAATGGGGGGGGGGGGGGGGGTTATATAGGCCAATTTGGGGGTGATTTTGGGGTTTTAGAAGTACTCCCATTGGTCCCAAACATCTGTGAACATAGAACTACGTCGTTTTGGTTTTCAATTAATCAAAATGAACCCCCAAAAAAAATTACAAAAAAATACCATTCTGGAGGAGAGTGCCGCGGCGGCACTAGGTATGTGCCATGGTGGAATTGGGCCAGTGCCGTGGCGGCACTGCTCCTCATTCGTCCAGATAATCCTTTTTAGGCCCCCAGAGGTTCCGGTATTCGGGAAAAGGCCCTATTTTGTCCGAAATTCACAGAAAATGCGTACGAACTCCAAAATGAGCTTGTGATATACCGTTGGAAAGGTATCGGAGTCTACTTTCTATATAAAATGTTTTGGAGTCAGGTAACTTTGAAAAGTTTTACGGTATTCGTGATAAAAGCCAATTCGCTCGCTTTTTTCACCTTAAAAAATTCATAATAAATCCGTTTTAAATCCAGGAATTATGTGCCATATACCGTTGGAAAGCTATTGACCTCTAGTATCCATGAAAAATATTTGAAAATTGTTATGGTGCTCCAGTTTCAAAGTCAACTTTTGGTCAAACTGGTCAAACTTGGGATTCCCGGGAAGTTCTGGAAACCTCTGGGAGCTCCCAGGAGCTGACATTTTCGTTCAATTTTCTTTTAAAACTCATTTTAATACTTTTCACATAATTCTAGAACTTTTCGGCGAATTTGGATGATTTTGGTCAAACCTTGGTCAAACTTGGTCAAACCTTGGTTAAACCGGTCAACGGGGACTCTCTGGGAATTTCCGGGACTTCCGGGGGTCTTTGGGAGCCGACGATTTCATCCAGTCTTGCTTTAGAACTCATTTTATTATTTTTCTTATGACATCACGCGTTTCCAGAACATTTGGTCCAAATTTGGAAGTTTTCGGGCTTTTAGGGGCATTTTGGTCATTCTGAGCATTTTGAGAAATAGAACTAACTTCCAGTAGTCCTTTTGAGTCTTTTTTAATCATTGTGAACCACCAAGCTATGGGTCTCCTAAATCTGATAGCCGACAAAATTGGGTGTCTACAGTTTGCCCCTCTTTGGCATGAACTTGCGAGGCAACGCATGTCGCAAGCGAGTGCCAAAGTTTTGAAGAGACAGGTCTTTTTGGAGGCTATAGATTTAGGATAAAATCGTTGCAAAGATGCAATGATGAAAAACATGATGCTGAGGTCAGTGCTGGTCGCGCTCTGTGTGAGCTGCCTACGTATCCCATGGGGAATCAGACCAGGACGTAGTTCAGGGCACAAAATAACAAATCACACATGCACAACAAGACATGCGGATGCTATGCTATGAGGATAATATGCAATGCATGGATGCGATATGAATTGTGTCCTAAGTCGTATCATGTTTAGTGTTCTGATCCTAGTATGAGCAGGTGCTATGAGTTATGCCACTCCGAGTGGGCTGGTGTTGTGCTAGAGTTCATCTGACTCTTAAGTAGCGGTCAATTCTGATGAAGATATCAAAGTATTTGAAGACTCTGGCCTCGGGGAAAAATTTTAAATTACGGGAAGTGTCCTTTGCGAGTGAATAGAATTGGATGAAGATATCAAAGATAATACACAGACATGAAAGTCCTGGATACCAAGCGATGGATGAGGAAGTTCAAGATAGCTAATCAGAGAAGGACTTCGCGATAACCGACAAGGAAGCTCACAATAGCTGATGGGTGGTGAGGGGGCTCACAATTTTGGACAAAGGAGTGAGGAAGCTCACGATAAATGAGAAAGCTCAAGATATTGGACAAAGGGGTGAGGAAGCTCACGATAAGTGAGAAAGCTCACGATTTTGGATAAAGGACTGAGGAAACTCACGATAAATGAGAAAGCTCACGATTTTGGATAAAGGAGTGAGGAAGCTCACGATAAGTGAGAAGGCTCACGATAAATGAGAAAGCTCACAATTTTGGATAAAGGAGTGAGGAAGCTCACGATAAGTGAGAAAGCTCATGATTTTAGATAAAGGAGTGAGGAAGCTCACGATAAGTGAGAAAGCTCATGATAAATGAGAAAGCTCACAGTTTTGGACAAAGGAGTGAGAAAGCTCATGATAAGTGAGAAAGCTCACGGTATTAGACGAAGGACAGAGGGAAGCTAACGATAAGTGAGAAAGCTCACAATTTGGACAAAGGAGTGAGGAAGCTCACGATAAATGAGAAAGCTCATGATTTTGGATAAAAGAGTGAGGAAGCTCACGATAAGTGAGAAAGCTCACATTTTTAGATAAAGGTGTAAGGAAGCTCATAATAAGTGAGAAAGCTCACGATTTTGGATAAAGGAGTGAGGAAGCTCACGATAAGTGAGAAAGCTCACGATAATCGAAGAGGCTCACGATAACCAACGGACACAGAGTCTTGGATTGTGAATAGACAATGCTTGCCCTAGGAGTCGGCGTCTTTTGACCGCAGGCGGTGTTTTTCAATCGTTGGCCAATTTTTATGATGACCAATCCGGAAATTTGGTTTAGGTTCTGCTAGGGATGGTATGGGATTCTCTGAGAATCTCTTTTTTCTTGATCGGGAACCAGGACCCATCTCTGAATCTCTCACAGTTGATCAAATCTTTCGGCGCTTAATCCAACAGGGCCGGTCGGGGCCTCCGGGAGCTGGTATCTTTCTGTTTTTGTCCTCAGGGGATGATGCTATGTTATGATGAGTTAAAATGATACGTGTCATGCCTGATGTTGTGTTCTAAAGTACTTATGGTCCTAGTACATGTGTTCTGTGTATTCATCAATCTCAGTGGGCTAGGTGATCTATGCTACGACTAATAGACTTGTGAAGGATCTCGACCCGGGGGTCTTACCCAAGGAAGAGCGTTGGTGCTCAAAGTGACACTACGGTGCTCAAAAGAATGCTTATGGTGTGTTTGCCACTCCTAGTGGGCTTTGTGATTTGTGTGTGCCGCGACCAATGTGCTATGTGTCATGTTATGCCCAATTTGTTGTGTTGGGTGAAGTGACCCTCTAGACTTGACTCGTGCTCCCCTTAATCATGATGCTATGGAATCGGTGACTCTCAGATTCTCAACAATGCTTCTCAAATTTAAATGATGATCCTCAATTCTCAACGGTGCTTATGTTGTTCCTCAATTCTTTGACGGTGATTCTTGATGCTTCTTGATTCTTAACAGTGTTCTTCAAATCGTAACGATGCTCCTCGAATTTTCAACAAATCTGATGCTCCTCAACACATCTGACATTCCTCAACTCTTCAATGATGCTCCTCAACAAATCTGATGCTCCTCAACACACCCAATGCTCCTCTTCAATAATACTCTCTTCTGATGTTCCTCGATGCTCCAACAATGCTTCTCAACTCTTCTGATGTTCCTCGATGCTCCAACAATGCTTCTCAACTCTTCTGATGTTCCTCGATGCTCCAACAATGCCTCTCAACTTTTCTGATGTTCCTCGACACATCTGATGCTCCTCCTCAACAACACACTTGGACTTTGAACCCTAAACACCTCAATAACACATCTTATCAAAACATCTGGACTCTGAGCCCTAAAACACATCTTATCAACACTCCTCATCAACACATCTTGACTTTGGGCCTTAAAACACCTCAATAACACGTCTCATCGACATACCTTATCAGTAATAGTTTCTTGGTGTTTGCGATATTTCCTCCGATCAGCCGCCTTGAGAAACAACTAACGGTTTGTAGTTTACAACCACTTACGAGTTTATGCCACTCGTACTTGGGACACTTCTCATGTTGCGACCTTAACTGGTGTAGTAATAATGTTTGGTACTTCTACTTGTATCCAAAGTTTTTTATAATTGGGAATCACCTTTAACCTATACATTTGTGATCATCAGGGCAACTGGACTAAACAGGAATGACAAGAAAAGTTGGCTTAGTTTGTATGAAACCTCGATCTCTGACACACTTTTGATCAGATTACTACTGACTCAAACAAAGAGGGATTGACTTGGACATGAAATTCTCAAATTGCCACGATCCAATGTGCCTTCATCATGAATGATGTACCGCTCATTTTTATGTTCAGTCCTCATCTTAATATGACAACATTTTACTGATAAATCTGGTTTTTGAAAATTCCTCCCTATTGATCTAATCAATTCTCTACTTCTCACAGGAAGTGCTTTGAATTAGTGCTTTACTTTTAGAATAAAAGATGCTCCATTTCAAAAAATTTCAAAAACAATTAGGTGACTTGAAAATTTTCCCTTGGTGTGAAGGGATCATGTTAGGCAAACGGAGTTTGCCCCTAGTTTGAGGTGTAGGAATTGGAATTCATAGGCAAACGAGGTGGGTGACCGATGTTTGCTCCTAGTTTGGATAATGGTTTATTGGAGGCTTTGGGCAAACGAGGTAGGTGACCGAAGTTTGCCCCTTGTATGAAGGGTAGATAGTAAAATTCAGGCAAACGAGGCGAGTAGCTGAAGTTTACCCCTAGTGTGGAAGGTGATTTTCTGGCTTGAGGCAAGAACCGTGACTTTAAGCTCTCAAATGCTCATAACTTTTTTCTAGGCACCAGTGAAGTGACCTAGTGAGCTATTTTCTCTCTTTTGTTATTACTCACTTTGGATTTAACTTTAATTTTTGCCTAGGCGTCCTTTCGGATTTTCGACCTAGTAAGCCATCCTTCTTTTTTTTTTCGAAAGTCTGCCTACGTACCCCCGAGCAGGGATCAGGTCCAACGTAGTCCAGGACCTTTAAAGAAGAGGGGTTAATATTGATGGTGTTGACCGAACCGATGCAGTTGCCTACATATCCCCGAGTGGGAATCAGGTCGAGCGTAGTTCAAGGCAAGGCTTGAAGGAAAAGGGGTTGAGGTATGAGAGTTTTTCAAACCAATCGTCAAAGAAGTTCAAACTTGGGTCACTTGTGGTAGCCTTGAAGAGGAGGATTCAGTTTCCATCTCCTTCTCTTTTCTTTTCATTATTATTATTATTTTTGTTTTTGTTTTGTTTTGAGGATTGATCCTTTTCACTTTTGCCTAGCCAGTCAATTTTCCTTTTCACATAGTTGATTAATGTGAGATCTTCTGATCATAATCTCAAAATTCTAGAATGTGCATGTCAGCTCTCGGGATTTATTTGTGGTCATTCCAAGCCTTTTGAAATGTGATCTAGGCACATTTTTATGATGTACCTTGAAGTGTACGATTCTCTCATTTGTAAAATCATTTTGACTGGCTAGGGTCAGATCTTGGAAATCAATACCTTTTCAGCTCTAACTTTTGCCTAGGTGCCCTTTCGGGTTTTCAACCTAACGAGTTTTTCTTTTTTCTTCTTTTTTTTTTTTTCTCTTTTTATTTTTTTGAAAGTGGAGATGAAACTCACTGAAGTGTTTGGCTACCATCAAGGACCAAGTCCACACAGATTCGTATGGCTATCAATTGGGTTGGGCCCAAGGCTTTGAAATGGTGGAAAGGGTATTGGGCAAGCCCCAAATCAGTCTCAAGTATGTATTTTCGAGATTTGAGCAAAATCATCTTCAAATTCTTAAAGTAAGATTATTCAATTCTCAACTCTTCTTTGGGGTCAGCGCGAAATCGACTTTGGCCTTTTTGGGATTCTTTTTTCTTTTTCTTTTTTTTTTTTGATGCAAAAATTTATTAGCAGAGTAATGTCCATGGTAATTTGAAAAGTGACATTTTCAGTTCAGCGATTCATGCACTTATGAATATACACATCAGATTAGGCAAAATGAGACTTTATTCCATCAGAAGAGAAGGATTACATTACTCGATACAGACTCACAGCAACTCGATGAGAGACAGACTTGACCACAAGACTAAACTTGAAATATACTCAAAACATAGAACAGACTCGACTTGGTCTCAAATGGAGTGTCTTTGTGACCCATTTATTATTGTTTTTTTTAGTAGAAGTTCCAAACACTATCGCTCCACTGCACAGATTCAACATTCATGGGTGTCAATGAAAGGGATCATTTGAAAGGACAGGCCATGGGCTTAGGTGACATAGGGTTGAATGGGTGGTGGCTCGATGATTCCTCGATCAATGAGGTCTTGGATATCATAACGGAGACGTATGCACCGGTCAGTGTCATGGTGGGGGATCGACACGAGGCTGAAGGAGTTGGAGGTATCCCTTTTTTAGCAGGCGGCCTGAGGCTACGGAAGGGGAGATATATAGCTTGGAAAATTCACGGGGTACCCTATTTTGGTAAGGGCGGCTAGGCGAGCTGGTTTGGTTTGTGAGCTGGTATGGTTGAGGATTGGCCATGGGTTGGTTACTAAGGGCGTTGACATTCAAAGGGTTTCGGGAGTAGTCCGGCCTCTTGGACTGGCTTTGTGATTTTTCATTCTTGATTTTCCCTTCCCTGATTACATCCTCAATTTTAGTCCTAATCTCAAACAGTTCTTCAAATGTTGAGATGGACTGGTAGAATAGTTTCTCATGGTACAACAGCTGTAGATTCTTGATCAACATCCGGACTTGTTCCTTTTCGACTGGTCGGTGGGTCATTTGGGCCACTTTGTTCCTGTATCTGCTCAAGAATGCAGCGAAGGACTCATTGAAGTTCTGCTGGGTAGTCTCCAGATCCCGGATGGTGACATCGAGCTCTTGGTTGTAGGAGTAATGATCAACAAAGACCTAGACTATATCTTCCCAAGTCCGCATCTTAGAAACCTCCAAGGTCAGAAACCAGGATAGAGCAGCCTTGGCGAGGGTTTGAGGGAACAACATTGCAATGTGCTCATGGGTGCAGCCATTGATTGGAAAACACTCGTCCAGAACTTTATGTGGCTCTTCGGATTCCAAGTACCATCAAAACGATCAATTTCAGGCATCTTGAAGTTCTCAGGTAGCTTTAATTTGTTGGGCTCAAACAATCCCTCTAGATCTAACATGTAATCGTTGACCCCCTTACTCTTTCTCAGTATGTTCTCAAGCTTGTCGACCTTATCTAGTTTTTCTTGAATTTTCTTATTAAGTGTAGGTGGTGGGGCCCCTTGAAACCAATCTTCATCTACATTGTTCTCGGGAAGTGGTGCAAACCCTGGCGGAGGTGGCGATATAAACCCCGGTGGCGGTAGGAACCCAGGTGGGTATTATGGTTGTTGCTGTTTCAGTTCTTCCATAAAGGTTAAAACTTGGGCCAACCGGTCAGACTGTTGTTTGATCATTTCGATCATTCTTGCTTCCAAACCTTCTGGATCCATAAAGTTGACTTTCAGCTGAGTGATTCTGACAAGGTGACTCCCTAATCCTCTGACTCACAAATGCAGATCCTGGGTGATCAAAACTTGTACTGACATATAGGTGTGAAAAGACTGTGTCAGACTTTTAACAGTGATGATTGAGATGACAACTATAGTGATGTTAACAGACGTGGACCGACTCATGTACAGCCTGACTGAAATAGTGCATGCAGATCGATAGGAATGGTGTATGCAAATGAGACAAGCATGCGGATGTAAGCCCTAATCTATATGATGCTCCTATTTCTAACAGATAGCAGTTAAAAAAATAAGGTCCTAACCATATAGAGTGTGCCAACCCTACTTTCCAGTATGATCACCAAGGGATAACAGGGGTTTTCAGGATTTTATGAGAGACTGGGCATTTCTGGTTGATTTGGACAGAGTTTCTGAGAGAAACTGGCATATCTGGACATTTTTGGTTGGTTTGGACAGAGTTTTTGAGAAAAACTGGTATATCTGGGATATCTGGTTGGTTTGGACAGAGTCTCTGGGAGAAACTGGTTGATACAGCTATATCTGGGATATCTGGACAGAGTTTCTGCGAGAAGCGGGTTAATGCTATTATATCTGGGATATCTGGACAGAGTTTCTGGGAGAAACGGGTTATTGCGGTTATTTCTGGGATATCTGGGCAGAGTTTCTGGGAGAAGCGGTTTAATGCTGTTATTTTTGGGATATTTGGACAGAGTTTCTGGGAGAAGCGGGTTAATGCTGTTATTTCTGGGATATCTGGACAGAGTTTCTAGGAGAAACAGGTTAATGTGATTATATCTGGGATATCTGGGCAGAGTTTCTGAGAGAAACTGGTTAATATAGTTATATCTGGGATATCTGGGTAGAGTTTCAGAGAGAAACTGGTTAATATGTGATGATGGTGATCATACTGTCTAGCAGGTTTTCATACTCCTACGTCTTAGGATCGACAAACAAGGTTTGCGGTGTATATCTTTGTGAGCATGGAGCAGACATCCTTGTCATGGTGCCTAGGCAGGTCAACTTAATGTGATTACATATGAGTGATTGCCTTGGGAATCATAAGAAAGAGGTTTTGCCTCATGCCACATAAGTGTCTACACCGCGCAGGTAATCCCGTCAGGGCATATAGCTGTTATATCACATTATTCTATCTGAAAAGATAAATGAACAGTCCTATGAAAGGTTCTACAGGAATCGATATGCAAAGGCTGGGTTTAGTCAGAGATGGTCCGTTGACGAGAGTTCCAATATACCATCAGAGAGACAGTACAGAAGTTTTTACTCTTTTTAATATACCTTGGAAGGTATAGTATCAACGGTGACTTATACCCTGGTACATCAAGACCTAAACAATGTCAGCGCCGCGTTTCAGACATAGTCGGAGGGAGAGAAATGCAAAAGTGCAATGCGGTGAACCAGACACAGTAAAAAGATGATTTTAAGGATGCTTCTTATGAGTCAAACCTCTGTATTATTTTGTTTTGAAAATAAATATCCCCAGTAGAGTCGCCAGATTGTGGACACGCGGAATCGCTCATCAACTCTGTTTGGTTTTGGTTTTGAGATTGTTTTGAAAGGAAAAGAAAGAAAATGGTATGTTGAAAACAGATACAGAGTCGCCACTTGGTCTTTAAGGAACCAAGAAACCTAATTTTGACTCGCCCAAATGGATAAAGGGCACCGACCCTTCATAACCAAATAACCTGGCTCGGGGTTTTGTTACGAGAGAGGAAGGAGCCTTTGTCATGACTAAAACACCCTCAACTTGCCCCGTCTTTCGACGGGCCTCAATTAGCATCCAAATAATCATCTTATACTATGTATGGTTCGATAATTAATACTATGATAGTATATTACATCACATAAGAAAATTTGAAATGGAAGATCTAAAGATAAGATATCATTCATAAGATCTAAGCCAAATATCACACAATGTAAAGTGAAAGATCATACAAACAAACCTAGGAAAAATTGTCTAATCATATATCAAGTAATCAAGTTTTACTAGTCTAAGGGGACATGAATTGTTCTTGAAACAAATAAATCAAAGAAAACAAGGATGCTTAGCAAGCTAGAATGATTTGAGAAAAGAAGATCTCTTATTCCCCGAGATGGATGAGAAAGGATGATTAGATCGAGGGGAAACATGGATGTGTGATCAAGTTCATTCCTTATAATCTTCTTAGATTAGGAGTTACAAAAACCCTAAATCTTGCATGAATGCAATGTATGATCCTAGAATGTGCAAAGGTTGTAGTGTGTTTATGTACATGGACTTTCTAAAGTGGCTTAGGAATCTAAAATGTGTATGAATGAATGAATGAAATCATCATGGGATATGTACAAATTTAGTATGAACTACTTCCTAAGACATGAGCTAATTTGGAGTACATGTAAGCATCAAATCAAAGGATGGAAGTAAAAGCATGCTTGCTGTGAATAGTGGACAGAATAGTAACATGATCTTTTGGAAATTGAAAAGAAGGCGTAGGAATGTTTTCAATGCATGATTTTTTACGGAGATCTTCCTTATTGTGTCTTGAACACAACCCAAAAAGCCAATCTTTAATAACTATCACAGATTAAGAGAAATCATATAAACAATAGAGGTTATTCAGAAACAGAGTCCGTATTGTCGACTGAAATGTTAGAAAATCTTAGAAAATGAAAACAGAAGATCCAGAGGCCCATATTATACAGAAAGTTCCCTATGACATTGAAGTTAAAGGAAAAAATAAGTTGGGACCACTCGTTTTGGAAAAGGTTTCTGTAAAACAAGTTGAAAGTCAACCTAGCTGCTGTGACAGTAGAGGCAGAATGTTTGGAAGGAATGTTTGGACAAAAATGGACCCCTTTCAAGTATTTCCAAGTCAAACTAAAAATCATGGGTGTTCTCTAATGAGTTAGGAAGACTTTCCAAGTGGTCTTGCATCTAGGGGTGGTAATTTTTGACACGACAACCCGTTTTACTGAGACAACCCAAACACGACACGACATGACACGCTTAATTTAAAATAGTTTGTATTATAGATGAATAGCACTCGAAACTAAAAATTAAACCCAAAGCACACAACTCGATTAATGACACAATTATGACACGAGAACCCGAATTGTCACCCCTACTTGCATCCATGCATTGAGTATTAATTTCTAGAGAAATCTTTGAGCTCAAATCATTCACTGTTTTAAAGATTTTGGAAAAAACTTGAGTTTTCTTTCTTTAGATCAAAATGAGAGGGTTTGAGAGGGGTTTTGAAATAGAGGTTTTGAAAGTATATTTTCAAAATCAAATAGAGATTATGACCTCTAGGAATATCAACATAAAACTCATCATCAAGAACCCCCAATATTATTGGAGTGATTCATTTTTATTTTGAACAGAACTTTAAGGATACCTTGGAGGTATTGAAGTTATAATTATCATCTATTAAACATGTTTTTGAGGTCAAGAGCTACTATCCATAAGGATTCACTCACCTCAAACTTTATATCATCATTTAGATGATGAAGAACAAGTAAGTAAATAAAGAAAAATAAAAAGAAATGAGGTAAGAAGAGATGAACATATATATAAACATGCAAGTAAATAGCAATCACTAGATGATAATCAATGTGATATTGGACTTGTAGCTTGGTGTTTCACTCATAGATATTGACATTTGGACAGGGAAGTAGCTTCCTAACTCATAAATGCTTAGAGAAATGGTGGTTGGGTGTATTGTTGATGAAGTATATAGAAGAATGGTGGAGGAAAACAAGATTGGAACTCACTTTCTATAGAAAAATAGTAGGAGGAAGCTCCTTTCTCACTTCTAAATCTATCTATATCTCTCTTTCTCTCTACAACTTTATCAAGCTTTTCACTTGGCCCCCCCAAATGATGGGGGGGGGGGGGGTGTTTATATCGGCAAATTTGGGGTGGTTTTGGGGTTTTAGAAGTACTTCCATTGGTCCCAAACATCTGTGAACATAGAACTACGTCGTTTTGGTTTTCAATTAATCAAAATGAACCCCAAAAGAAATTACAAAAAAACACCATTCTGGAGGAGAGTGCCGCAGTGGCAGTGGGCCAGTGCTGCAGCGACACTGCTCCTCATTCGTCCAGATAATCCTTTTTAGGCCCCCAGAGGTTCCGGTATTCGCGAAAAGGCCTTATTTCGTCCGAAATTCACAGAAAATGCGTACGAACTCCAAACTGAGCTTGTGATATACCGTTGGAAAGATATCGAATTCTAATTTCTATATAAAATGTTTCAGAGTCAGGTTACTTTGAAAATTTTTACGGTATTCGCGATAAAAGCGAATTTGCTCGCCTTTTTCACCTTCGAAAATTCATAATAAATCCGTTTTAAATCCAGAAATTATGTGCGATATACCGTTGGAAAGCTATTGACCTCTAGTATCCATGAAAAATATTTGAAAATTGTTCCGGTGCTCTGGTTTCAAAGTCAACTTTTGGTCAAACTGGTCAAACTTGGGATTCTCGGGAAGTTCTGGAAACCTCTGGGAGCTCCCAGGAGCTGACGTTTTTGTTTGATTTTCTTTTAAAACTCATTTTAATACTTTTCACATGATTCCGGAACTTTTCGAAAAATTTGGACAATTTCGGTCAAACCTTGGTCAAACCGGTGGACGGGGACTTTCTGGAAATTTTCGGGACTTTCGGGTGTCTCTGGGAGCCGACGATTTCATCCGATCTTGATTTACAACTCATTGTATTGTTTTTCTTATGATGTAGATCGTTTCCAGAACATTTGGTCCAAATCTGGGAGTTTTTGGACTTTTAGGGGCATTTTGGTCATTCTAAGCATTTTGAGAAATAGAACTAACTTCCAGGAGTCCTTTTGAGTCTTTTTCGATCATTGTGAACCACCAAGATATGAGTCTCCTAAATCTGATAGCCGACAAAATGGGGTGCTACAGTCTCTTCAACCGCCACCACATGGGGCGTTAAGGTCCCCACAGGCTCCGGACGGTTTGCTACTCCGTGCCAGAGCCGCCTCAGCGGGCGCTCGCCACCCGGGGCCTCGGCAGCAGGCCTTTTCCCTTGTGCCACCGCCATCCGAGCGGCAGCAGCCTGCCTCTCCCTCAATTGTTCTATGTTCCTCTTCGGAGCCATCTCTACAAAAGAAGAAAATTAAACAGTTAACAACCAATAAAGGAGACGGGGCAGGACGACCGCGGGAGACGGCAGAGTCTAAGTACTTACCAGGGAGAATTACGAGGAATACAGGAGCTTCGATGGACTAAGCCGGGTCGTCGGTAGCTCAAAATTTGTCGGTCTGAGTCAACACGTTCCAGATGTTTGTTGGCCGGTCTGCCAAACTCCTGATCCTGGCCTGGCACTTGTTGAGAATGCTCGGCTGGTTGGTTGATCCTGCTGCAAAGCAAAGTACAAAGTGGTTAGTCTCAAAAACTGGAGCAAAATAAAGAAGAAAGCAAAGAGAGAGACCGACTTGGCTTACCCCTCAACTCTCCAGCCCAGGAAGTCCTCATCTGGATCCCAGGGGCCGACTCGCAGAGTCCAAGGGTGGACACTTGGAAGAACATGTTCTTCCACCCTTTGTTGTTGCTCGGGTAGTTAATTAAGATCTTCCTCCCCTGACGAGCCCTGAGAGAAAAGAACCTGGTCTCCCCATGTACGGGGAACGGTTGGTGCGTCCAGAGGAACTTCTAGACGGAGAGTTCGTATCCAAAAACTTGGGGCCATAGGGAGATGAACCCCATGAGGAATCTCCAACCATTCCGGGCCAACTGGCTCGGGGCAATCCCCAAGTATATCAGGATGTCCCGAGCGACCGGATGGAGGGGGATGCGGAACCCAGCCATGAGGATGTCCTCATATAGGGTAGTGAAACCCCGCTGGTAGATTTGGGCCCCACCGACATTCACGGCCAAGGAATAGTGGTCAGGAAGGCCGTACCTATCCCTAATGCGCCCGAGATATTCAGTACGCAGGGTGGATGGGATTAATTCGCTGGAGAAGGCTACTTCGGGGTCGGGTTCCCCTGGTGTTTTGTCACCTGAACCCCGGGAAACGGAAGCAATAGGGGCTTCCTGGTCCGACTCATCGTCGGAGAGACGGATCGGGATTCTACCTTTGCTATGGTGATCGGAGGAGGACGTGGACGACGGACTAAGACTTGTGTTCGGCGCCTCTGACCCAGACCGCTCATCCTATGACTGGGAGGATGAGTCAAAACCAGAGTGGCACATCCTTGGGGTTTCGGTGACTGGGCCGGGAAGAAGAGGACGACCAAGGTATGGACCAGGAACTCCGAGTCTGATATACAAAGGGGACATGATCACTAACCTAAAAGGCAAAGAATAAATGGTCCTTAACACAAGGTGACACTCTCTCAAGACTACCCTGGGAACACCCGCTCGGTTTAGCCTATCTAACGAACCTCCTGATTGGAAGAAGAACAGAACCTAAGAAAGAAGAAATCCCACTCTCGTTCTAACCTAAGTGGGTTCGCTCTCTCTAGCCTCGATCTGAAAAGAAGAGAAAAGGGGAAAGAGAAGGAACAGAGTGATGAACTAAAGTTGGAAAGGAAAGATATACAAAGTTTAGTGCAGAAAAGGGATCGGGAATCTTGCTCGGGATCTTGTTCGCTCTTAAACCGTTCGGTAATCTATATCTTTGCAGCAAAGAGTTGAAGAAATGGACAAGTATCCTTTATATAGGAACCATGGACGGTTCAGATCAAAAACAGATCCAATGACTCATACGCTTTCCCGCCTAAAGTGGCTGACAGTTGTCGCCTCGGGCAGGCGAAGCGTCACCTCAAAAGGCGCGCGCATTAAATGTATGACAAGACGGTTCAGTTACCATGTAAATGGCCCGGTTACTTCCACACTGGCATCGTTTAATCCTGACTAGGCTAGTAGCAAGTTGACAAATGGCAGAGGTAGGACTCGGGCCCATAGGGCCACCATTCGGTCCATACCTCGGTTGACCACTACGATCGGTCCCACCCCGGGTAGAGTCCCGACCTCTTACCGGACGGTTCCTCGGAAGCAATCTTAATTTTCAAACTTCATCTAATGGGACATCACATCAACTTCGAAAATGGGGGGCAACTGATATGTCTGGAAATATTCTGCTAAAGTTAAACTGCCACGTCAGCAGCGAAGGACCCGGACTATTCGGAATGGGAGCTTGTGACCCACCAATCCCGAGGTCTTTTGACTGTTATCGCTCGGGGTGCTCGCACAGCCTGGGCATGCAGCGCAGCAGCTCTCCACGAGGTGCTGTTTGACAACCAAGCCGCTCAGCAATTTCCTAAATCAATTAGAAGACTAATGGAAAGTGTGAATAGTTTCCTAAGCCACTTAGGAAACCTCCCATGATTTATGCTCATCAAATTGTAATTAGATTGGGCTTCCTTATCCCATCAGTTGCCTTGTGCGGGTGGTCTCTTGCACCTACAAAAGGGGCCACTCACCCCCATTAAGGGGGATTGCATTCTTAACCTAGAGAATAGCTGTTATACTGATTTCATATGCATACACCCGGAAGGTATTACTGGTAGTGCCGCCCAAATGTTGGCTCACCAGGCCCGCCGGTGATCTGCTAGTGAAGCGCACTGACGCACCCGTGGACGGAGGTCACCTCATTAACGGGGCCGAACCACATACAATTGATTGTGTTACAATATCTCTCTCTGAATCTCTCTTACCAGTTGTCGGCATCATCAGTACAATACACACTTTCTTCAAAATGTTTAGGAGTGGGAATTTCTCACCATAATATATATAATTGAGAATTTCTCACCGAAAAGAGAGAAATTTCCATTAATAAATGACAAATTTGTCATTATAGTTTCAAAATTTCTCATTAATACATTACACACTTCCATCAAAATTCTTAGAAGTGAGAATTTCTCACCATAATAGATAAAATTTCTCACTTATGGTCGGTGATGCCTTTTAAAGTGAGAAATCTCTCATTATGGTTAGAAGTGAGAATCTCACGATAATATAAAGAATTTCGTATTATATTATTGATGAATTTCTCACTTATGGTCTGTGATGTATTTTAAAGTGTGAAATTTCTCACTTTTCTTTCTCTCTCTCGCATACTTTTTCTCTGTTACTTCTGTCTCTCTCTCTCTCTCTCTCTCTCTCTCTCTCTACATATATATATAACAAATCAAGGTTTTGAAAATTCAAAACCCATATATGAGAGTGGGGGTATTTATGTCCGTAAAATAGACGAGGGACTAATTTATAGATTCAATTTTAAATTGGACCTATTTCTGGATAGGTAAGAGCTAAATGGACTAAAATCTAAAGCACTCTTTCTTTTTAAGGAAAGAATATCAACATTTTTAACAAAACGTTTCTCGGGTAGTTAAATAAGGATAAATTTGTCATTTGAAAAGTGTAAATGATTATTTTCACCGGAGTAATGTTATGTTTACTAAATTTTGCATCTCAAATGGTTCCCAAATCCAGTGGGCTCACTTGATTTTGATTTGAGTACATTAAAATGGTCCCACCATTTTTGAAGATGATCCCATTGTCACGTGTTTTGGGACCCATCTGGAACATAATTTGGGAATTATAACATTACTCTTTTTACTAGGGACAACATTATGTGTAAACTGTGCCTCTTACAATTTTCACAATAATAAAAAAATAATTAAAAAAATAGTCATGTGCAAGCTGTGACTCACACAATTTGTACATTGCATAAGGGACATCACTAACCTTTCATCGTTTCCTTATTGTATAATGGGTATCGGCTACCAGGCACAACTCAATACATTTTGGTACCTTCCTAAAATGGGGCCTGTATTATATTTTCATACGTTAATAATTACATAATAATTTAATCAAATTCTACTATTTAATTTATTTTTCTCTCTTTTTTAGATCAAATTACTAAAATTTTTATATTCGAGGTTTTTTTTTTTCAAATTATTTTTATATTTTACATTTTTTCTTTCAAAAACTCAATCGATAAATGGCTATACTATTCTATAAGCAATCAATGCATTTGAAAAAGAATCTAATTCTTAAACAAAATTATCAGCTTCAATTAGTGTGTTTATTGTTTCTTGTCAATTTTCTCTTTAGACTTTTAGATAGAAAATCATATGATTTTTTCCCTTGTGTTTTACTTTATGATAGGCTTGAAATCTTGAAGTTAAGGAGGTAGTGAAAGGTTTGGGGACTTTATTGATTTTTTTTTTTAAAGGAATGTATGAATGTAGTTGGTTACAATTAGGAGTCTATTTTTCTAGACAATAGTTAAGTGATTAAATATGTTGGGAGCACAATAAAAAGTTACGTAGAGAGTTATTTGATTGGGGGCCCTTTTTTTTTGTGTGTGTGTGTGGAAGGTAACACTAATTAATTTTTCTTTTTGATAAGACAATAATATTACATGATGAAAAAAAAATTGGGGCCTTTTTTTTTTTTAGGGCATTAGGTGGTCGCTTAAGTTGTCTTATAGTTATGCCACCTCTGTCGATTATTAACAAAGAAAGCAGAGAAGGGAAAAAAACACGTAATACTTTTGCTTAGGTACTTTTCGTCATGCTCTAAGATGTTACTGGACTAATTATGTGCCACATATGAATCTGTTTGCACCCAAAAACCGTCAAAGGTTTTTGAGCCCGAATCGCGTGAAACTGGATAGAGGTGAGGCCGGGCTAAGAGATATATGACTCATCGAACTTAAGCGTAGGCGTGAGACCGATGATAGGTATAAGGCTGATTGGGTGTTGTGAGGGGAGCCCGATGGAAAAAACTAACATGTATGAAGATTATCGGGCTTTGGAAAACATGACCCAATACGCTGTTAGCTCGATGGTGGATTGAAGCAACACGAAGGCCAATCGGACACCGTGGAATGAAGGATGGTTATAGCAGTCCGATTGGCCATGAGCATTTGAAGAAAGGCAATCGGGCATGAGGAAAAGCATGAATAGGGTTAGAGCCCGATTCATCCAGGAGAGTAATTGACGAGGCCGATGGACTGAAAGGAGAAGGCGGTGCTATCCACAGCTGACAGGATGACGTCATCGTAGAGTTTTGGAAATAAGAGTCTGTTCAGGAAATGGATCTGATCATGTCCAGCTGGATTTAGACGTTTAATCCCTAAATTAAAGGGATTGATTCAATCAGGGTCTGGATAAGGTAGGAGTCAGAAATAAGGAAGGTTTCTTCCACCATCAGCCAATCAATCATGTAGCTTGGGGCACAAGCTAAGGAGTTCTTGTCCAATTAGAAATCATCTAAGGCCGCTATAAATATTCAGGCAGGCCAACCAAGCAGAGGACTCCGCGTCATCTCGAAACAGCATACACATTGCATTCGAAGCATTCAAAGCACTCTTAAGTCTTTATGTTTTTCAGCCTTCATAGCAAATAGGTCTGCCCTTTTTGTTATTTCTTTTCGTTCTTTTGGATAATCAGCCTGTTCTGGTTTGTTCTTTAGATCTGTTTATTTTTTCCAAACAATTAATAAAATCTTCGTTTTATTAATCCGTTTGTGATTGTTTACCTGTTAAACGTGACGCTGTTTAACTTGTGCGCTTTAGTACTGCTAAAGGATTTACGGTGAGGGTACTTTCCTACTCACTACACACAATCACTCTGTTAGAAGTCAGATTCATAAAGCCTTGTGTATCACTCACACAAGCGGTTAGAAAATTAGTTTGCACGCACACACACACACCCCGATCCTGTTTAGCTCTGGCACGCCCGCACAAATTACATAGCAAACATTTTTGGCACGCCCGGTGGGACCCACAGTGTCAAGCCATGCCTCCGAAGAAAGAAAAATAGACGACGAAGAACGGCCAAGATGATTCTCCCATGGACCCACATGTGGAGGAAAGTACCGGCCATTCTCCACAAGATGGCAGTATCACTCTTGAGGCAATTTCAGAGGCCGTGAGAACGAACGTTGAGCCCATGTGACAGGAATACAACGCACTCATAAGGTCGATGGGCAATCTCAAATCGGTCATCAACCAAACGGCCGATGTGTATAAAAGTCAAGCTGATCTGGTCTTAGAAACAAGGACCACCCACGTAAAGCTGGACCGCCTGTCGGACATGATAGGCAGGTTGATAGAGACCTATAAGGTCGGTGGCAGCAAAGAGCAAGTCAACGGATCGGGCTCTGGCGCATCGCTTGAGTCCGATAAGCCGAAAGACCCACCCTATATCTGTCCGAATCTTAGAGAGGGTAATAGCTCAGGCAAGCAATCTGAGTCACAGACCAGAATGGCTAGCAGATCGATAGTCACCGATCCCAACGGATCGGCGACACTAGGTTTTGGTCGGTCTACAGGCCATACGAAAAGCTCAGTCAGTCATACACAACCCCCAGGTCACGCAAATGGGGGGCAAAGGAACAACAGAGGATTTTGGCCCCATTAGGCCAATAACAACCAACAGCAGGTGCCACCGCTGTTGGTAACCCCGTTGAGGAATGTTCAACACGTAGCTCCATAACCCATCAATAGGGAGGAGTTGGTGGCGGCCATACATGAAGAGTATGGCCCGTTTATGCGAAGACTGGAAAGGCCGACGTACAGACGGCCATATCCCCCTGAAATTGACCAAGTCATATTTCCTCAGGGGTATAAAGTACCAAATTTCACTCTGTTTTCTGGAAAGAGTGAACAGTCTTCAGTTGAGCATATTGGCCGTTTTATTGTTCAATGCGGCCATGTGGGTAGTAGCGACGCATTAAAGTTAAGACTATTCCCAAACTCGCTAACGGGCATGGCGTTTTTGTGGTATGTTAATCTCTCCGCCAATTCGGTACTAACTTGGCAAGGGATGGAAGAGCTATTTCACGGCCAGTTCTATAGGACTGAGCCCGAAATATCACTGGCAGACCTGTCCAAGATGATGCAGCTAGTAGGAGAAACCGTAGAAACCTACATAGCCCGTTTCCGTAAGGCAAAGTATCGGTGTAAGACAGTTTTGCTTGAGGAAGAGTATGCTAAAATGGCCATGGGGGGACATGTCCTTTGAACTTTACAAGAGGTTCAAAGGAACTGACTTCCGTGACCTATTTGAGCTGGCCACACGGGCTGGCCATTACGAACGTATCCTTTTGGACGAGCAGGAGAAGAAGAACTCCTCCAAAGGGACATATTATAAGGACCCTAATTACGAGGTCCACTTAGCAGAGTGTGACCTCGAAACAGAGAGCGATATGGCCGAGTTGATCTGTAAACGGCCAATTGTATGCAATGCCTTGAATAAGCCTGTTAACAACAATGCCACTGCGAAGAAAATGGCGTTCGAGGCGAGAAAAAATTATACTTTTGATATAACCATGGCTGATCAAATATTCGATGCCTTGTTGGCCGATAAAGTGATCAAGCTGAGTGAAGGTCATCGGATCCCTAAGGCCGATGACCTAAAAAATAAAGAATACTATAAATGGCATAATTCCTGGAAGCACTCCACTAACAATTGCGTTGTTTTTCATAATTTTATACAGGAAAACGTGGAGAAAGGAGTTTTCAAGTTCTCAGACAAGGCTATGGGGATCGATGCGAATCCATTTCCCCAAATTTCCAGCACCAATATGGTTATGCCCGATTTAACCAAGCTTTCAAGGCCGAGGCCGAAGATAGACTTAACCGACAGAGAAGTGGTGCCAAAACAGAGGGAAGGGAAGCAAATCGCTATTTCGGCCACAAATAGGCCGAAAGTGACGATACATGATCTCCAGAGGAGCTATCAAGAGCGTAAAGAGAAAACCCACAAGGCCGAGGAAGAAGCGGCTAGGTCCAGTACCGATAACTTGATAGCTGATCTACGACGACAATTGGAGTTCATCGAACAAGGCCTCTGCCTAAGATGCAAGGCTGATGTCAAGAAAGAAGTCTCGAGCCTGAGTAAGAGGTCGAGAAGCCATGAACATCGGGAACCAAGCCCGAGAAGGTCTGTGTACGAGAGATTGTCACTACCATGGTAGAACCAGGCGAAGCCCGAGTGGCGGGCAAAACTTTCGTTGGTCCAGCAAGTCGGTCAAGGTGAATCTGGCCGACTGGGGGCAAGAAGTTCCCAAATAATTCCAAGGCCTCAGATGCAAGCATCAACTGCTAGCAGGAGCCCAAGGATGGTGTTACCACCCCGGGTGGAAGATCAGAAGTGGCATAGAGCTGAACATTCTAAATTCCCAGCACGGCCATAGTACAGCAAGTCCCAAAAAAGGAGATATCAACGAATGAGACAGGCCGAGCGAGAACGCCAGTACTGGAAGAATTGGGCTGGAAACCCTCCTAAACCCACAGCGCATACCGTGCCCGATGAGCAAGGAGAAACTAGGGCGATGCGCATTCCTACTGAGGACCCAAAGGAAAGATTCGGACGGGAAAAATCACAAGAGGGATGTAGAGTAACATCGAACAAGATGAGTATGGAGTCTGATGGAGATCTGTCAGATTCAAGCACCTCGCCAATTCAATTCGGGACTATTTCGGTAGGCCTATCGTCTAACATGGTGTTTACATTACCTATGTCTTTCATGGCCAAGCTCGATTAGCCAACGGCCATGGAAGGAGATATAGTAGAAGGCCTGACCAAGGACTCAGCCAGGATGGAAGATGTTTTTTGGAACGGAGGAGAGACCGTCAAATCTAAAGTGGTGGAAGCCACTGTAGACACCCCATTTTTTCGGCTATCAGATTTAGGAGACCCATAGCTTGGGGGTTCACAATGATCGTAAAAGACTCAAAAGGACTCCTGGAAGTCAGCTCTATCTCTCAAAATGCTCAGATTGACCAAAATGCGCCTGAAAGCCCGAAGACTCCCAGATTTGGTCCCGAAGTTCTGAAAACATGCTATGTCATAAGAAAAATGATAAAATGAGTTTTTAAGTAAAACCGGATGAAATTGTCAGCTCCCAGAGATCCCCAGAAGTCCCGGAAGTTCCCCGAAAATCCCTGTTGACCGGTTTGACCAAGGTTTGACCTGGTTTGACCAGAGTTTGACCAAGTTTGACCAAAATCGTCCGAATTCACCAGAATCATTAGAAAAGTATTAAAATGAGTTTTAAAAGAGAATCGAGCGAAAACGTCGGCTCCTGGGAGCTCCCGGAGGTTCTCAGAACTTCCCGGGAATCCCAAGTTTGACCAGTTTGACCAAGATTTGACTTAGGAATCGGGGCACCGAAACATTTTTCAAATATTTTTCATGGATACTAGAGGTCAATAGCTTTCCAACGGTATATCGCACATAATTCCTAGATTTAAAACGATTTTATTTTGAATTTCCGAAGGTGAAAAAGGCGATCAAATTGGCTTTTATCGCGAATACCGCAAAACTTTTCAAAGTGACCTATACCCGAACTATTTTTTATGTAAAGTAGACTTCATTACCTTTCCAACGGTATATCAAAACCTTAGTTTGGAGTTCGTACGCATTTTCTGTGAATTTCGGACGAAATATGACCTTTTCGCGAATACCGGAACCTCTGGGGGCCTAAACAGCATTATCTGGACGAAGGAGGAGCAGTGCCGCCGCGGCACTGGCCCAGTGCCGCCGCGGCACTCCCCTCTAGAACAGTGTATTTTTTTAATTAGTTTTGTGGTCCCATTTTGATTAATTAAAAACCAAAACGACATAGTTTTATTATTTCAGATGTTTGGAGCCAATGGGAATACTTTCTAAATCCCAAAACCACCCCAAGTTGGCCTATTTAAACCCCCCATTGCTCTTCATTTTGGGGGGAGTCAAATGCAAGTTTAGAAAAAGTTTGGAGAGAAAGTTGTAGAGATAAGGTTAGAGTAGAGAGAAAAGAAGTTTTCTTCTTTGATTTTCAAAACAAAAGTGAGTTCTAAACTTTGTTTTTACCTCATTACTCCTATTTACTTCAACATTCAATACACCCAACCACCATTTTAGTGAGAATTTAAGAGAGTGGAAGCTTCTTCCATGTCCAATGTCATTACATATGAGTGAAATACCATGCTACAAGTTCTATACATCATGAATATCATCTATTGATTGCTATCTATTTGCTTGCTTGTTTATATAATGTTCATCTCTTCTCACCTCATTTCTTTTTGATTTTCTTTATTTACTTACTAGTTCATCATCATCTAAGTGATGACATGAAGTTTGAGGTGAGTGAATCCTTATGGATAGTAGCTCTTAACCTCAAAAACATGTTTGATAGATGATGATCATAACTTCAATACCTCCAAGGTATTCTTGAAGTTATGTTCAAAATAAAAATAAGTTTCTCCAACAATCTTGGAGGTTCTTGATGATGAGTTGAATGTTGGCATTTTAAGTGGTTATAATCTTTATTGAGTATTGAAAATATACTTTCAAAACCTCTATTTCAAAACCCCCCTCAATCCCTCTCATTTTGATTTCAAGAAAGAAAACCTTATTTTCCCCAAAATCTTCAAAACAGTGAGTCAAAACAGTGAGTGAACTGAGTTCAAAGATTTCTCTAGAACTCAATACTCAACATATAGATGCAAGGCCACTTGGAAAGTCTTCCTAACTCATTGGAGAACACCCATGATTTTTGGTTTGACTTGGAAGTACTTGAAAATGGTCCATTTGGACCCAAACATTCCTTCCAAACATTCTGCCTCTGCTGTCACAGCAGCTTGACTAACTTCCAACTTCTTTTTCAGAAATATTTTCCAAAGGGGGTGGTCCCAAATTATTTTTTCCTTACACTTCAATGTCTTAGGGAACTTGCCGTATAAAATGGGCCTCTAGATCACTTGTTTTCATTTTCTAAGAGTTTTCAACATTTCCGTCAACAGTACGGACTCTGTTTCTGAGTGACCTCTATTGTTTATATGATTTCTATCAATCTGTGATACTTATTAAAGATTGGCTTTTTGGGTTGTGTTCTAGACACAATAAGGAAGATCTCCATAACAAATCATGCATTGAAAACATTCCTAACCCCTCTTTTCTATTTTTACAAAATCATGTTACTATTCTGTCTACTATTCACAGCAAGCACCTTTTAACTTTCATTCTTTGATTTGATGCTTACATGCACTCCAAATTAGTTCATATCTTAGGAAGTAGTTCATACTACATTTTTACATATCCCATATTGATTTCATGCATTCATTCATTCATACACATTATAGACTTCTAAGTCATTCTAGGAATCCATGAACACAAAGCACACTACAACCTTGGCACATTCTAGATACATACATTGCATCCATGCAAGATTTGGGGCCTTCATGGCTCCTAATCTAAGAAGATTATAAGGAATGAACTTGATCACACGTGCATGCTTCCCCCGATCTAATCATCCTTTCTCATCCATCCCGGGAATTGAGATGTCTTCTTTTCTCAAAGATTAACATGCATCATACTAGCTTGCTAAGCATATTTTGATTTCTTTGTTTATTTGTTTCAATGCCAATTCATATCCCCTCTAGATTAGGGAAACTTTACTATTTGATATGTGATTAGACAATTTTTCCTAGGTTTATTTGTGTGATCTTTCACTTTGCATTGTGTGATACTTGGCTTAGATCATATGAATGATATCTTATCTTTAGATCTTCCAATTTCAAGTTTTCTTATGTAATGTAATATACTATCATAGTATTAATTGCCGAACCATACATAGTATGGGATTATTATTTGGATGCTAATTGAGGCGCGTCGAAAGACGGGGCGAGTTGAGGGTGTTTTAGTCGCGACAAAGGCTCCTTCCTCTCTCGTACCAAAACCCCGAGCCAAGTTCTTTGGTTATGAAGGACCGGTGCCCTTTATCCATTTGGGTTAGTCAAATTAGGTTTCTTGGTTCCTTAAAGACCAAGTGGCGACTCTGTATCTGTTTTCAACAGACCTTTGCTCTTTCTTTGATCAAAATCAAACAAGTTTCAAAAGCAAACAAAGCGGTGGAATCCCGGTATCCACAGCCACAAGAACAAACATGGATGCCACCGATGATCAGGCCGATCGGCCTAAGATCACTATATTGAGGCCGAAAGGACATCAGACTGAGGAAGGATCAAAGACCGGACCAGTCAAAGTGGTGTTTAAAAAACCAACATACCAGATGTCCCAGCATCTGAAGCCCTTGTACGTGAAAGGACATATTGAGGGCGTCCCGATAAACAGAATCTTGGTTAATGGTGGGTCTACCATCAACATCATGCCTCAAATAATGTTGAGAATCCTTCAGAAGTCTGAGTCGGAGCTAATTCCGACCGAAATGAATGTCCAAAGCTTCACGGGGGCACCTTCAAGAACCAAGGGTATCCTACCCCTTGAACTGACCGTTGGCAGTAAAACGGTCATAACTGCTTTTTTCATTGTGGAAACCTCGGCGACCTATAATGCATTGCTCGGCCAAGATTGGATAAACCCAAATTACTGCATTCCCTCCACCCTCCATCAGTTGCTAATTTTCTGAAGAGGTGATGAGGTAGAAGTGGTTGGGGCAGATACGAAGCCATTTGTAGCCCGTGTGCAAACGGACGATGCAGTCTTGTATGAAGACGACATCGGGCCAGTCAAGTTGTTAGGTTGCAATAAAATGGGAAGACCGAATATAGAGACCTTCCTTAAAGGAAATTCGTCGGACATTAAAGCGTATTACCATAATCTCAGTCGGACAGAAGAATCAAGGCCGATTGAGATCATCGAACAGGAAGATGCCTATGGAGACTCCGATAATTGAAGAACAGAAGCTGCTGGCCTCATGGCCAGATGGTGTGCGTACTTGGCCGATAGAAGATTGGAAATCAGCCCTATTGATGGAATGATTAATCTAGCCGATTGTATCTACGAAGAAGAAACGCCAAGGAAGAAAGAGATTCAAATAAACGAGTTGGAGACGGCCACGACGAAGCTGTATGATTTAAAGGCCGATGTCCAAGACCCTCTCTTGGAAGTCAACCTAGGCAAAGAAGGAGAACACAAACTTACTTATGTAAGTCAGATGCTGGATCCGCAGTGTCAGGCCGAGTTAATTGCACTCCTGCATAAGTACAAAGATTATTTTGCCTGGGAATATGACGAAATGCCTGGTTTATCTAGAGAATTGGTGGAACACCGATTGCCAATCAAATCAGGGTTCAGGCCATTCAAGCAGCTACCTCGGCGCATGTCACCAGAGGTAACACTGAAGGTGAA
The DNA here is from genome assembly GCA_033977485.1 of Hydrangea macrophylla. Taxonomy (NCBI): domain Eukaryota; kingdom Viridiplantae; phylum Streptophyta; class Magnoliopsida; order Cornales; family Hydrangeaceae; genus Hydrangea; species Hydrangea macrophylla. The sequence continues at coordinate 43,342,992 of CM066990.1, forward strand.
AGAAGAAATCGAGAGACTACTGGGCGCTGGCTTCATTCGGACAGCCTGATATGTTGAATGGGTCTCGAATGTGGTCCTAGTGGTAAAGAACAATGGGAAGTTGAGTGTCTGCATTGAATTCAGAAACTTAAACTTAGCTACCCTGAAAGATGAGTATCCCATGCCCATGGTCGATCAGTTAATTGATTCGGCTGCCAAACACAAATTCTGTCCTTCATGGATGGGCACTCGTGATACAACCAGATCTACATCGCCGAAGAGGATGTCCCGAAGACTGCTTTTCGGTGCCTGGGGGCAATTGGAACCTTTGAGTGGGTTGTCATGCCTTTCGAGCTGAAGAATGCTGGAGCTACCTATCAACGGGCAATGAATTCAATCTTCCATGATATGATCAGATAGTTCATGGAGGTTTACATAGATGATATGGTGGTGAAGTCAGGAGGTAACACCGATCATTTGAGGGATTTGGAAAGAGCATTTCAAAGAATGCGGGCACACAGATTAAAGATGAACCCCCTCAAATGTGCATTCGGCGTCACAGCAGGGAATTTCCTAGGATTCCTTGTACATCAAAGAGGGATAGAGATTGACAAAAATAAGGCTCGGGCTATCCAGGCAGTAAAGCCACCGGCTAATAAGAAAGAGCTTCAGAAATTGCTCGGACAGATCAATTTCCTAAGAAGATTCATATCCAATTGTGCAGGGAAGACCCAAGTATGGACCCCATTGTTGAAGATCAAGACCGATGAAGACTTCAAATGGGAAGATAGCCATCAACAAGCCTTTGAAGGAATCAAGCAATATTTGTCAACCCCTCCAGTATTAATGCCACCCAAGAAGGGTAGGAACTTAAAGTTGTATATATCGGCCTTTGACTGCTCTATAGGAAGTATGTTAACTCAAGATAATGAGCAAGGCAACGAGCAGGCCGTTTGTTATTTAAGTAGAATTTTGACTCCAATCGAGCAGCGCTATGCACCGATTGAGAAGTTATGCTTGGCATTGTATTTTTCCTCACAGAAGTTAAGAACATATATGCTGCCCGTTTCCACTTACATAATATGTCAAACTGATGTGATAAAATATATGTTGTCAAGACCGATCATGAGAGGCCGAATTGGAAAATGGACCCTGGCCTTGATGGAATTTGCCATCCAATACCGATCGCAGCAATCGGTTAAAGGCTAGGCCATTGCCAATTTCTTGGCCGATCACCCAGATCCTACTAATTTGGGAGAACTGCCTACAACACCCAAAGTCCTGAGCACGTCCTTAGTCCCGTGGACATTAATCTTTGACGGTTCCAAAAATACAGAGGGTGCTGGGGCAGGTATGGTGATCGTATCACCCAAGTACAAGAAGACAAAAATGTCATTTCGGCTCAATTTCAAATGCACTAATAATCAGGCCGAATACGAAGCGCTTATCATCGGACTAGAGATACTCCTTGAAATAGGGGCATCATTCGTGCACATAAAGGGAGACTCAGGGCTGGTGATCGGACAGATAGCTGGAGAATTTCAGATAAGAAGTTGGGAGCTCTGCCCGTTCCACGCTGTGGCCACTCAACTCATGGAGGCGTTTGATGACATTAGCGTGAGTTATATTCCAAGAACCACAAATACCAAGGCCGATAAGCTGGCAAAAACTGAATCAGCCTCATCTTCTCAGAAGAACCTAAAAGACCGACTCATCACAGTTCATGTCCGATCATTACCATCCGTTGCAACGAGAGGTTGGTATGCTACCACCAATTCAGTCCTGATGGAGGATGACGATTGGAGAATCCCCATTATTGAGTACCTGAATCACCCAAATGTCAGGGTGGACCAAAGAGTTAGATTATTTGCTGTCCGATTCGTGGTGCTTGATGGTGAATTATTCAAGAAACCAATTGGTGACGACGTGATCTTGAGGTGTTTAGGAAAGAAACAGGCCATGCAGGTTATGGCCAAGGTACATGAAGGGATTTGTGGGGCACATCAGGCCTGCACAAAGATGAAGTGGTTGCTGAGAAGATACAATTATTACTGGCCCGGTATGTTGAAAGATTGTATCAGTTATCCTAAGGGCTGTCAAGCTTGCCAGAAGCATGGTCCGATCCAGCATGTGCCAGCTAAAGAGCTGCAACCCATAATTAAACCATGGCCGTTTAGAGGATGGGCAATGGATTTAATTGATAAAGTCTTACCGCCATCATCAGGCCAACACTGTTTCATCATAGTGGCTACGTACTATTTTACTAAGTGGGCTGAGGCCATACCTTGTAGAACGGTGACTCAGGCCATCGTAATAAAATTTATTACAGAACACATTATCCATAGGTTCGGCCTTCCAGGAACAATTACGGCCGACCAAGGATCTGTGTTCACAGGGACGAAAACATCGGCCTTTGCAGAAAGTAGAGGGATCAAAATTCTCAATTCTACGCCCTATTATGCACAGGCTAACGGTCAGGCCGAGTCCACAAACAAGATCCTCAAGGGGATTATCGAGAAGATGATTGTTGAAAATCCTAGGGAATGGGACAAGCTCTTATTCGAAGCTTTATGGGCCTATCAGACATCTAAAAGGTCAAGTACTGGGGTTACACCGTTCATGCTGACTTATGGGCATGACGCTATGTTACCTATGGAAGTTACAGTCCGATCGGCCAGAAGGGCTGTACAAAATCAGCTAGAGCCTGCTGAGTACACAGAGGCTATGATAGCTGAGTTAGAAGGGCTCGATGAAATGAGGCTTACGACCTTAGATTCATTAAAAGTGCAAAAGCAACGAACAGCCCGAGCTTATAACAACAGGGTGAAAGAGAAGCTTTTTGCACAGAGGATTTGGTATGGAAGGTCATGCTACCTATTGGAGATAAGGATAACCGTTACGGTAAATGGTCGGTCAACTGGAAAGGCCCATTCATCATCCATCAAGTCAAGAGAGGTGGTGCCTACATGCTACGTGATCTGGATGGAACAGTTCATGTCCGATTAATCAATGGTCAGTATTTAAAGTCCTATTATCCTACGTTGTGGGAGACCATTGACCTTGACTATAAACCAAATCCTGGGTTGGAATATGATCAATTGATCAATAATGAACCTGAGCCCGAATGATTTAAAGGAAACATCATTTTGTATTAATAGGCTGAGCACAGCTTACTTACAAGAATGGTGAAAAAAGAAAAAATTCTCTATACAGAGTACAAAATAGGAGTCGGCCTCTAGGCCGACACAAAATTCCTAAGTTTAGCCTTCAAGTCCTCCCAGGTCTTGATAGCTCCAGACCGATCCCGCTTGGCTTTTTCTAGCTTTTGGGCCCATACCCGGGATATCGGGACACTGGCTTGCAGTTGATCACTGCACTTTTGGGCATCGCCGCCAAGTAAGGATAGTGCTTCATCAATTTTTCCAAGGGTGGCGTTGTTGGTGACAACCTCGGCCTCACACTGGGCGAGCTGAGCTTTTAGTGCAGCAATACAATTCTGCAGCAAGGAGTCCCTTGCTAGCACCTGAGCCCGAGAGGCCTTCCCCGCTTCAAACTTAGCTTTGGCCTATTCCAGAAACTTCAATGCCTTCTGCCGTGAGCCCAAGTGAAGCTCTGCATCAGCTTGAATCTTCAAGGCCGATCGATCCACAAGACGACAGCTAGGGGGTCTTTCTTGTATCTTGTGGAGTAAGGATAGCTGCCCGTCAGAAAGAGAAGGATCGACCATGAGTGTGTTCAAGGCTGCTTCAACGTCAATAGCAGCAGGAAGGCTAGAGAGGTCCCGATCAGCAATCTCGAAGAGTAGGTCCTTGGCTTGTTAAAGGCGTGAAGGTGAGACAACTTCGGGCTCCAGGGGGCCAAGGTCAAAAGCTCCTAGGTCCAGTCCAGAGATAAAGTCATTGAAGGGAATGTGTGGCTCTAGACCCATGGGATCAGCTTGTTCAATAGAATAGCAGTCAGAAGTTATCTCTAAGAGTGTACGAGTAAAGTAAAGCGGACAGACTTCAATACCTGGGCATGAGAACCAAGCGAGGCCGAGATCTCTTCACGAACATCGGCCTCACTCGGTTGAGAAGTTATTGGTTGAGAAGAAGATTGAGCTGGCCTAGAATAAGAAGGGGCGTGGCTGGTTTCTACCCCTGGACTGGTAGAGGCCATTGTAGCTTGTAAAACTTCAGCCTCTAGGACCGAGCCCGAATCGTCAACACCGGCCTCAGCCCGTAGAGTTGCAGAACCCTCAGGAGGGTTAGCCTCGGCCACAACCGGTTCCACTGTTGAAGGAATGGAAGATCTGGTGGCTGTATTAAGTTCGTCTAGCCCTGAGGGAGCTCCAACTTCAGTGGGGATGGCTTGGTCAACCTCTTCTCCAGCTGCCTCCGTAGCATCCCCAGCATCGGCCACGCCTTCACTGCTAGAAGAGAGGACGACTTGCTCAGGAACATGGCCAGAAGGAGCAATGTTTTCATCGCCACTTGAAGGAGTTAGCGGAGGCACGATGTGAAGCGGTATTACTCTCATGGCGACCTGTTCCAGGTAGGCCGCCGCGGACGCCGGAGATACAGGAAGAGTGGGAGGAAGAGTCTGAGGCTGAATTGGGTGTGATGGGTCTTCTCCTGAGTCCTCATCAACAAGCTGAAAAATAGAGGAAAAGTATTAAAACTAAACAGGCAAAATCGGGCTTAACAGCTAAAGAAATATTGTAAATCTAACCTGAGTAGAGGCCGGTGTTGTTTTCTGTTTCTTCTGAGCAGGCCCCTTGCCCGGAGCTGGCTTGCGGGCCGGTCTCTTTGCCACTTTCTTACGCCGGACTGGAGTTGCTGTTGGGGTAGGAGTATCGGCCTCTGCGGCCAATGATGCAGTAAAAGGTACAAGGGCCTCAACAACGGTATCTTTAAAAAGCTGGCCTGCCCGATCACCCCACCACTGGGAGAATTCTTCTGACACCACAGGCCGGGCAGAGAAGGGCGTGAAGTTGAATGCCGCCTTGAGCCTTTACGACCGTTCACTTATTTTCTTTACTTGCCCTTCGTTGACAATCAGGCCGCGTTCAACCCAGTCCACGTTGACAGTGATGCCAGGGGGAACGTCCCAAATTGGCGGGCATGGAGGGGGCAAAGTAATATTCTGCTCCACACTTATTATTGGCTGAAGGAATACTTGGGCTAAAAATGATGTCTCTAGCTACTAAGTAGCTAGAAAAGATTTTGTAATAGGTGGACTGGGTGCCAGTGCCCCAATTGGAAGGGTTATTGGAGAGTTGAAGGAATGAAGAAAATTGGAGTGAGAAGAAATGGGTGAAAAGGTTTATATCCCTAGGGAAGCAGCCTTGATAGAAAAAAGTAAAACACTCCTCAAAGGAGTGTGAAGAAGGTGCTACGTCCATAAATTGGACGGCAGAGATAGGAGCATCGGCCATTTGGCGAATGGCTGGTTGAAATTCCGGAAAGTAGGAGTGCAGCCAAAGTTGGAGAATCCATATCGGGCTTCCACCAGCTCCAAAGTTCGAATGGACAAAATCTGTTATGCCTCGGACTAGGTGCACCCAAACAAGTGTAGCCATGGCCAAGGGCTTCCCTGATGCGAGGGCCAAAGCCAAGGTGGTGTATTCCATGGTAATGGCTTGGCTGGCCGAGCAGAAGAGGTATTTGTTGAGCCAATAAATGAGAAAGGCGGTATGTTCGGCATCGGACACCTCCGTCTCATTTGCACCGATGCAGGCAGTCAGAAAGCCTCCGTAGGCTGTAATCAGTTTGTGCGAAACGACCCCATCTCTGATAGTCTCTTGTTGAGGATAGGCAAAGCTGGCCGTTCCGACTTCGAGCCCGGGTATGATTTCTTGCCCGTGAGGGCGCAGACCGAGCAACTAGCTAATGTCTTTGATGGTGGGAGCCATTGGTCCGCAGCGAAAAAGAAAGCCATTGCAGGATGAGGACCAGAATAACAAGGCAGAGAGAAGAAGAGGTCGGTCTATCTCTATTCTAGACTGACTGAGCATTATGGCATCATAAATGCCTGTTTGTCTCCAGACAGTAGCTTTAGAGGCCGATACCCTAGCCACCCACTTATCCCAATCTGCAGTAGGGGTCGGCCAGCCTAAAATAGGTTGGGTAGCAGTCTGAACATTGTTCCAATGGGCAGGGACCTGCAGGAATGCCTCATTTTCCACCGGCGGATACAAGGGAAGAAAAGTCGCCGGAGGATGGCCAAGAAATGCCGCTCCTAGGCCTGGTGCTACTGGAGAACCGTCAGAAGAGCTATAGGGGTTCAAGTAGTCGGTAGAGATTTCAGCGGCGTGGGTTTTGGCTAGAATCCTAACCTCCTTGCATCGCTTTTGCGGTGGTGGAGCGTCAACAAAGGTCTTCTTTCCTTTGGTTGAGGTGGTCGGAGCAGTCTTAGGAGCCATGCCTGCAGAGGAGAGTGTTTCTCCGAAAAAAATGGAGGTTTTAGAGAGGGAGGCTCTGTTTGCTTGAGCTGTTTAGAGAGAGAGAGTAAGATTGCAAATGAGAGGTAAAGAGTTTTGAAAATCTTGCTGTTTAAATACCATGCCGTTTAATTATGATGCATTAAATGTGGAGTGACTGGTGGGATTCTCCACGATATGATATTCTTTGCATGCTTGACGCGTGACAATTTTTAAAATTTAAAATGTCACATCAATCAAGGCGGGGCGTTTGATATGACCTTTTGGGGGGCAATTGTTTGCACCCAAAAACCGACAAAGGTTTTTGAGCCCGAATCGCGTGAAACTGGATAGAGGTGAGGCCGGGCTAAGAGATATACGACTCATCGGACTTAAGTGTAGGCGTGAGACCGATGATAGGTATAAGGCTGGTTGGGTGTTGTGAGGGGAGCCCGATGGAAAAAACTAACATGTATGAAGATTATCGGGCTTTGGAAAACATGATCCAATACGCTGTTAACTCGATGGTGGATTGAAGCAACACGAAGGCCAATCGGACACCGTGGAATGAAGGATGGTTATAGCAGTCCGATTGGCCATGAGCATTTGAAGAAAGGCAATCGAGCATGAGGAAAAGCATGAACAGGGTTAGAGCCCGATTCATCCAGGAGAGTAATTGACGAGGCCGATGGACTGAAAGGAGAAGGCGGTGCTATCCACAGCTGACAGGATGACGTCAATCGCAGAGTTTTGGAAATAAGAGTCCGTTCAGGAAATGGATCTGATCATGTCCAGCTAGATTTAGACGTTTAATCCCTAAATTAAAGGGATTGATTCAATTAGGGTCTGGATAAGGTAGGAGTCAGAAATAAGGAAGGTTTCTTCCACCATCAGCCAATCAATCATGCAGCTTGGGGCGCAAGCTAAGGAGTTCTTGTCCAATTAGGAATCATCTAAGGCCGCTATAAATATTCAGGCAGGCTAACCACGCAGAGGACTCCGCGTCATCTCGAAATAGCATACACACTGCATTCGAAGCATTCAAAGCATTCAAAGCACTCTTAAGTCTTTATGTTTTTCAGCCTTCATAGCAAATAGGTCTGCCCTTTTTGTTATTTCTTTTTCGTTCTTTTGGATAATCAGCCTGTTCTGGTTTGTTCTTTAGATCTGTTTATTTTTTCCAAAGAATTAATAAAATCTTCATTTTATTAATCCGTTTGTGATTGTTTACCTGTTAAACGCGACGCTGTTTAGCTTGTGTGCTTCAGTACTGCTAAAGGATTTATGGTGAGGGTACTTTCCTACTCACTACACACAATCACTCTGTTAGAAGTCAGATTCATAAAGCCTTGTGTATCACTCACACAAGCGATTAGAAAATTAGTTTGCACGCACACACACACCCCGAGCCTGTTTGGCTCCGGCACGCCCGCGCAAATTACATAGCAAACAGAATCAGTGAGATTCATATAAGTACTCAAGTTTTGAGAAAAAGTACTCAAGTTTTTCCCAAGGGAAATCAGTGAGATTTTGAAAGTAAGAGAGGCAGGCAATCCCTGCAAATGTAAGAAATGTCAAGGATTATTAGCCAAAAAAAAAATGTCGAGGATGCTTAGTGTAATTCACTCTAACAAGGAAATGTAAATTTCCATTTTCTGGCTTGGAATGGATAAGAAGGGAAAAGATGTTACAACTTTTCCATTCTGTACCCAAAAAAATATGTGAAAAAGTGAAAAGACATTAAAAGCTTTTCTTTTCTTTACCCTTAACCTAAAAGACAAAAAGACATTAACTAGGTAAAAATTAAGTATGTATTTTGAATACTGTCAAGAAGCAGAATTGTATAGAATAGCAGCTCTATCCATAAACCAATAGTAGCTGTCCATATCCAATTTAATAATGAGCAGTTATCCATATAATCATACAAGCATGAAATTTATGGCATGCCCACTTTCTCTTGGACAAAGAAAGGAGCCAATAGGACCCACCGAACCATAAGTCCTTGTTTGGTCCCACTTTTTGGTCTCTATTTTGTACATGTCCCCATGTAGAGTAAACACTCTAAAAAATGGTTAAAGCTACTCATACATGAATTTTTTTTTGATAAAGCTCATACATGAACTTTTGAACTTATAAATATTTTAGTCATGAACTATAATGACCCAGAGAAAAAGATAGAACTAATAGCTTACAACCAATATGCAAAAAGGCAGGGGTGGCCTATTAGGAAATACCAAGAAAATAAAAAGAAATTTTATCATTGTGGGATCGGGGAAATGAACAAATAATAGTTACTTTAAACCATACCCAAACCAGTATCTGTTTTGTGCGAAGCGAAATGTTGGTAATAATAGTTTTGCGCAAAGAAAGTGCAAAAAGAAGGAAAAGACTTGCGTTGTGTTTGAAAATGAAAAAGAAGGAAATGAAAATAAAATTTTTAGTATTTATTTTTATTTTAGTACATTTTATAAGGCAATACGTAATTGAAAAACTAGCCTAAAATCGGTTGGAAATTGAAAATATGAATAGAACAATGGTAACAAATTATTGGGTTTGAGTCTCGGACTAGGTCGCTAAGACGTTTCGCCTCTACCCAAGTGTACAAGTAGTTCCAAAAGATTGTCACGCAGTTCCTAGAATAAATCAGCCAAGAAATTGCAATTGTCTTAGTTTTCTTTGTACAAAGAAAAACTTGAATACTCGTCGCCCCTTTTTCTGAATAAGTTGCTCAGAAATAGGGAAAATTGGATGCAGGGCCGGCTGTGAAAAATTGGGGGCCCTAGGCAAACAATAAAAGACAAGGTACTTTGAACAATGGGGGTTTGGGCTAAAGTGAAAATTTTTAGGTCTATTTATAAATGTTTATGGGTATAATTCTATATCAAACATATTATAGTGTTGATTTGCGAGTTTACTTTCATCATTTTTGAGAATTTGGAGGTTTTATGATTGTAATCCTTATTGCATGTATTGAATGTTAAATTCCTTCTCCTTTCGCTAGCCCTTTGTAATTCTACATGTGTTTATATTATTACCTTATGTAGATAATATCGCTGATTATAATTCAAAAAGTTTGATAACATAAAATAATTATTGGGAATTTAAAACCGCTGAACCAAGTTCCCCCAATAAACACACAGAAACACATCAACAATAATAAACAAGCACGTCAAAGAAAATACAGATTTCTATGTGATTCAGCCAAATATTGCCTACGTTCACACCTGAGAGATCAGTTCTTTTATTATTGAGAATAAACAATTGGTACAAGACACTTTGGATCAAATCCGATAACCCAACCCTCACTCCCTTTGTGTACCCACTCTCAATATCCCAAATAAGTCACACTCTCTCACCCTAGACCATGCAACCCCATGAGGAGAGACCTCCAACTTGGTACTCCAAGTGCTTTCTAAATTCCTATACAATATCCCCTTATATAGAGTTTGCAACTAATTATTATTAGACAAGTAATATGCAATATGTAATACCCTGCATTTTCATTGTATTTTATAATAGTTTTGATATTAATAAGATTCAGTATACTTGTATTTACATTTTCTGTATTTTCAGCTTCGATCAATCGAACAAACTTCAATCGATCAAGCTTATGTTTTTTCAATCGATCGAATCTACCTCGATCGCTTGAAACTCTACCGACCTGAATTATGACGTGGAGCCCTTTGCGATTGAACACATTTCACATGATCGAACCCTGACCGACCTGTTCTCAATCGATCGAAAATGGCTCGATCTATCAAACTTGGTACTTCCAGTTTACGTGTTCTACCATCTGCACCCTCCCCCTCCCCCTCCCCCTCCCCCTCCCCCTCCCCCTCCCTATATATATGCATAACACACACTCTTTTGGGTTGCTGAGTATTACAGAGTTTTATATATACACACACACATACACACACACTTGGATGTATATATATACAAACACTCACATACACACACTCTCTGCAAGAAGAGGAGAAGGGGCAGAAGACATGGAGAAGGAAAGAAAGAGAGGAGACAGAGAAAGAGAAGGAAAAATGAGAGAGAAGGAGACCACCCCGGGACCACCCACGGCCACCCCAAGCTTGCCAAATCACCAAACCTTGCAATGAGTGTCTATACTCACTTTGTAGCATAGATATGTTGCTATATATATGTTTTGGTAAGATGGAATGGACCCAAATGTACGAGGAAGGTCCAGTCCAATTCTGGAAGAAGGTACAGTCTCAATCGATCGAACCGCTTTTGATCGATTGAACACAAACCGACTTAAATCAATCGAACATTGTTCAATCGATTGAACTTCAATTTTCTTAATCGATCAAACTTAGTTCAATCGATCAAACGTTACTTTTGTCAATCGATTGAAATGACTTCAATCGATCGAACTTGACAGAATGTTAAATGCTTAGTTTATTTATATCTGATGAACTGTTAAGCTGTATATTATCATACGTTGATTGGTAGAAGCTGTATTGGAATAATACATACGTGGAATAATGGACTTAATGCATTGAACAGTGGAACCAATTGTATAATGATGGTATAATGTTGTAAATCATAATGAGAAGCTAATGTGCATGGCAGTGGGTCTATCGACAGTTGAGGTTGATACTATTTATACTTGTGTATATGAGTGCCATCACTAAGATCATCTGATGTCGGGTATGGGATCCCAAAGTGCTGGGATAGGATCGGGACTATGTGTCAGGATTACGTATGATAGTGTTGGATTACGTGTCAGATTTTGGGAGGTTATGTGATGTAGGACTTCGTGTCGAGTTTAATATTTCGAGGCTGGTGGCCGTAAAGTTTTGGGGTTGGAGTGCCATAGTCGTAAATCAAGGGCTGCGGGTTGTAGTAGCATATCGGGACTGCGTGTTGTCATAGTATAGTGGTGCTGAGTGCCGAGGTATTACGAAGCTAAGTGCTGTAATATTGCTAAGTGCTGTGATATTGCCGAGTGCTGTAGTATTGCTAAGTATTGTAGTATTGCTGAGTGCTGTGATATTGCTGAGTGTTGTAGTAATGCTAAGTGCTATGATATTGCTGAGTACTGTAGTATAGCTAAGTGCTGTGATATTGCTGAGTGTTGTAGTATTGCTAAGTGTTGTAGTATTGCTGAGTGTTGTAGTATTGCTAAATGCTGTGATATTGCTGGGTGCTGTAGTATTGCTGAGTGCGGTGACATCGCTGAGTGCAGGAGTATGGTGATTAAGTGCGGTGGTATAGAGGAGATGAGAGTTGTAGTATGTCAGGGCAGCTGACAAACAATGAATATTGCATATTCATGTGTCAATATAATAAATATAGTGCTCATTTAATCCTCAAATTCTTAGTTTTACATGCATTTTGGAATTCATATGGTTTAATGATGATGTCACTCAAATGTGTGTAATTATGTGCTTTTACATATGTTATATGTTTAGGTGAAAATGAAGTGAAATGATACAATAAATGGAAGAAAAGAAGTAGCAACCACACTATAGTATCTCCCATATGTTAGTCAACATTTCATTAGTAAAAATTCAATAAACTTCTTCCAAAAAAAAAAAGAAAAAAAAATCAATCAACGAGAAAGAGAAAACAAACAAAGAAGAAAAAAATATATAAAAAAGTTAATAGTAACGTTTTAGGAATCCTTCTTTTCTTCTCTCTCTCTCTCTCTCTCTCCCCCCCCCCCCCCCCCTCCCTTCCCCTTTTTTTTTGGTCTTTGCAGGTCTGGTGTCAGAAGAAGAAGGAAAGTTGGGACGAAGCGAAGAAAAAAAATGGCAACGTTCATTTTCAACCCTGTTCACTGACGCTATCAATGACGAACATTTACTCAGCAATTCGTCTATAAATAACAACGAGAAGCCAGGCAATAACACACAATCACAACGCACAAGAAGCAGAGAGCTTCACACACACTGCCAAATAGAGAGAAGTTTAGGGAGGTTACCATGTGAGCACTTCATAGCGTCCCTAGGAGTAGGAAATTTAAGTTTTTCTTGCTTTTTCTAGTTCTAGAAGTTGTAAAAATTTGCTTTTATGTAATTGATAATTTCATGTTAAAAATATGTAACAAAACTTTGTGTACTGTATTTCTCAAATTAAAATATTTGTTTTCTTGTAGGTCCTTTGCTAATTTATAGTAGTATAATATTCCTATTAAAATTTAGATTTAATATTTTTAGTATAGTTGGTACTTGTAGTTGTCCCCTAAAATAGTTTGACACCCCAAATTTTTAGCTTTTATAATAATAAATTCCATTCACTAGAAGACAAAATTTGTAAGTAAATGCCAGATTTCTTTATTACGTAGTTGTTATAATCACCTATCAAAACCCCAAGCACACCATATCCATATCCCACTCCCAAATTAGATTAGGATTTGGTTTGGCCTTATTTGTGTTCTTGGAGTTCATCCACTGTGAACCCACAAGAATTCAAAGTCAAAGGTTTAATATTTTATTTTTGGTTCTGTATTTCCATTTATTTATGTTTTATTAGCCTAGTTATACTAAACTTTTTTATTTTACAGATCCCACAAATTCAACCCCAACTCATGTTAAGTGGAGAAAAAAAATATTAATATTAGTTTTCACTTTTACCTTGGTGTTATAACCTTAATTTTAATTGGACAGTTACTGTTTACATTTATTTAATCTTTCTTTAAAAGGTTATTTAGAAGACAATTTCAATTCCAAAAATGGTAGGCTAAAACTTTAATTGGGGATATGTAATAAAAACTTAGAAATCACAGCTTCTATGCACTAATCTTAAATGGGCAAATTTATCTAGATGGGTTGTTTTCCATTTATGGCCAAAAATATTTATAGTTTATGACTATTTAATACATTTATAGACTATGTCTATATTGGACTTTAAAAATTACAAATTTGAAATAAGAATCTAATTATGTGAATTGTCAAACTATGACTTTTGTCATAAAAAACACTTAGCATACACAACAATTTATTTAACAAAGTTTATATTTAAGTATGTGTACAAATATATTTCTATCCATTAATGGACAGACAATTGTGTAGTAGCAGAGTGGTGGGGACTGAGCGCCGAACAACCCACGTTCGCGACGGGTCACGGTTCGAACCTGGCTACTGCCCAATTGCCTCTTTATTTTTCTGTAAACCAAGCGACATCGTTTCATATCAAACCTGACACACTTGATATGACTTCAACTAGTATAAGTTTATTTTCAAATAAAGAATCACTCTGTGTAGAAATGCCAAATCCTTTATAAAATCCCAAAAGTTGTGTGATCTAGTGTTGATTTGTATATTACCAATCCCTTTATATCATTTCTCCCACATTAATTAATATTCCCTTCTTTAAATAACTTAGATTGAATATTTGTATTATTTCTATCTTTTGCTACAATAAAATCTAAAAAGTTCATTTAATGTAAATCTAGCTTTTATTTCTTTTATTTTTTTTTTTCTTTTTCTTGCTAGTATCTTAGTAAATTTATTTTGTACTGTTAAAATCTTTACCGTAAACTACTAAGAAAAAAAATAGCTTTTAATTAAGTTTTACTACAAAAATATAAAAACTATTAGTTTAGAAAAAGCCCAAAAAATCCATCATCTTTTATTTTCTTTTTAGAGGCAAAATAGTTGTCTTCTATCTTTATCAATTTAATTTTCCATTCCTTGTGGGTTCGACCTGGTCTTACCAGAACTTTATTATTTGTACGATCACCTACACTTCGGTGTTGATAAGAAAATGCGTCAAAACGACGTCGTTAGCAGCGTGCCATGTTATATCAGGGAGGGTTGGCCGGAAGGTCAGGGCTGTGTGTCGGGATTTAACAGACCTTAGGTATGGGACTGTGTGTCTGATTAATTTGGACCCAAGAGTGTATGTTATGTTTGGGGGAAGATTGGGACGATGTTCGTTGAGATATATTGAGTTGGTGCATTCATGAACGTGAACGACGAAATGATCATTAATGATGCTATTGCTTTATATACTGCATATCTATAGCTACTCTATTGCTATTTGTATTCACTCGGCTTTTATAGCTGACAGCGTTTATGCTGCTGGATATTCGACGTCCAGCTGGCTAAGGTTATGAGTATTCAGGGGAGGAATATGTTACCCGTGGCTATGATGAGGAAGCCTACTATGATGGAGGCTATGCTGATGCTGACTACTACGCAAGCTGAAGACTTGGAGCTTGTTGTTGATAGTTTATGCTTTTGTTTTTAGAGACTCTGTAATAGTTACGTTTATAATCGGCGTATGTTGCCGTAATACTTTAATTACGTTTCTGCATAAGGTTTGTAATAGTTTAGTATTAAACTCTAATTATATGTAACGACCTTAGAACTTTCCAATGCGTGGTTTGATTCATTACTCTGATGATTAGACTTTGGTTATGGACAGTGTGGTGACTTTCAACTGTCATGGCCTACGGGTCTAAAAAGGAATTTATTTTCTCTATTTTTACTACTGCGGGGCATGACAAGATTTTTGGTATCCGAGCCTAGCTTTAGTAGTTGCGCTCACCAATTGTCCCATATTTCTTGAGTTTGAACCTTAAGATTCTGTAAGATAGGGGTTGACTCTAAGTTTGTGTTTTGGAGATCGTCCCTTTAGAGTTCTCCGTGCTATTAATGTACTAATAGTTTTAACTATTATGTTTAGTTGTGGATTACTTTCTATGATTATTTTTGGATTGATGACTAATCGATAGATGTCTGTATAGGTAACCAAACCTACTGTATTGGTGGCAGGAATGCTTACCTAGAATCGTCCCGCACAAATTCAAGATGCACACCCAGCACCCCAAGCTGCTGATCCAACTGGACTGTTCCAAGCCTTTGTGCATAGGATGGAGCGGATCAACAATCCTAACATGCACAATGGAAATAATCACGGACCACCTCCGAGACCAGTTGAAGACCGAATCCTGGAGAGATTCCGTCATTTTCATCTAGAAAAGTTTGACGGGAATACCGAGCTGTGGCAAGCAGAATAGTGGCTCGAGAGATGGAAGTAATCTTTGATACCTTGGAATGTAACGAGATTGAGAAGCATCGACTGGAGACATTCCAGTTAACTTACACAGTAGCTGATTGGTATGAATTGGAGAAGACAACCATAGGAGAGGACACGGTCGGAAGGATGCCCTGGATCACATTCAAAGGGCTGTTTTTGCAGAACTACTTTCCTCAAATGGAGAGGAATAAGAAGCATAGAGAATTCATCGAGCTCAGATAAGGAAACCTTACTGTGAGAGAGTATACAGTACAGTTTGAACGACTATCTCGTTTCGCCCTTCTTATGATCGATACCTCAGAGAAGAAGAATAGTCAGTATCACCAAGGTCTTTGGCTGCCACTATAATGTATGACTCTGAATCATCAGGGTCAAACCTTCAAAGCTATGGTAGGGATGGTAGTCGGTCATGAGGATATTAATGGTCTGGAGGATGGACGCTTTGGAAATCGACCACCACTCAGGGGTAACCAAGGACTTAGACCTCCGACGCGGTTCCAAGGGAATAAGCGCAACTTGACTGGAGAAAGGAAACAACAACCTAAAGCAACAACCTACATTTCCTCAGAATTGCTATACTGCAAATCAAGCACCTCCCCTACAAGGACTCCCTACTGCTATTGGAAACAATACTGGTGGATGCTTCAACTGTGGGAAGCCAGGCCATGTGGCTAAGGATTACCGAGCTCCCAAGAACTATAACTAGTTGGGCATTCACTATTATAACTGTAACAATCACGGCCACATCAGCAAGGACTGTAGAGTACCCTGTAGGGCATACAACAGACCAGCTGCTCAGGGCTAAGTTGGACAAGCTCTTATGAATGCTATCCTCCCAGAGAATGCGGGATTTGATGAGGCTGAACATCAAAACATGGAAGGTATTCTAGGTTATTCGACACTCGAGTTAAAGTTCTATTTGATACAGGTGCTTCGAATTTGTTTATTGCTATCGGAATTGTTAAAATGTTGGGTTTAGTATCCCAGGAACTTGATGTAGCCTTGAATGTGGTATCACCTTTGGGAGTAACCGTAAGGTTAGGGAAAGTGTGCAAGGCTGTACCTTCACCCTTGAGGATAGAATTCTTTTCACAGATGATGTCAATGAAGGAATTTGACATCATCTTAGGATTTGATTGGCTTACGAAGTATCATGCTAAGTTGGATTATGCCAATAAGATGATTACCTTTTCGGTACCAGGAAGTCATCCTTTTGATTTCAAATGCAACACCTCTAGTGATGCTTTTCTCACTAGTTGTCTAGTAGCTATCAAGAGCTCGAGTTTGGAACCCATTATTGCACAGATTCCTGTAGTCTGAGACTTTGTGGATGTGTTTCAAAATATTTTAGGATTGCCACCTAAGCGTGAGATTGACTTCCCGTATTGAATTAGTGCCTGGTACTTTACCACAATCGAAGGCTCCTTATCAGATGGCACCAATGGAGATGGAAGAACTGAAGAAGCAAGTACAGGAGTTAAAAGATCTTAAGTTTGTTCGACCCAACACGTCGCCATGGGGAGCACTAGTGCTATTCGTTAAGAAGAAGGATAGAACTTAATGACTTTGTATTGACTATAGAGAGCTCAACAAGGTCACGATTAAGAACAAGTACCCATTTCCTAAAATCGATGATCTGTTTGATCAACTGCAAGGAGCAAAGACTTTCTCGAAGATTGATCTATGGTTCAGATATCATCAACTGTTGGTTCGATACAAGGATATCTCTAAGATTGCTTTTAGGACGAGGTACGGGCATTATGAATTCTTGGTTATGTCTTTTGGATTAACCAACACTCCAGCAGTATTCATAGACCTAATGAATAGAGTATTTAGATCCTACTTAGACCAGTTCATTATTGTGTTCATTGACAATATTCTAATCTGCTCAAAGATCGAGGTTGAACATGAGGAACATGTAAGGATAGCGCTACAGACCCTCCGGGATAACCAACTATATGCAAAGTTCAGCAGGTGCAAGTTCTGGATGAAAAAGGTCAAGTTCCTAGGACATAGCATCTCACAAGATGGAATAGTCGTAGACTCGTCAAAGATAGACGCAATTTTGGATTAGAATATACCAACCACTGCAACGGAAGTCAGAAGTTTTCTTGGTTTAGCTGGATACTATCGGAGATTCGTGGAAGGATTCTCTAAGATTGCAGCTCCTCTTACTGGACTAACGAAGAAGGACTTGAAGTTTAAATGGGGTAACAAGTATGCACGTGCATTTCAGGAATTGAAGGAGAGATTGAACACTGCGCCGGTGCTGGTGATACCCAAGAGCTGTGAGAAGTTCACCATTTATAGCGACACATTACACCAAGGACTTGGATGTGTTCTTATACAAGACAGAAAGGTAATTGCATATGGATCGCGACAATTGAAGTCGTATGAGATGAATTACCCTACGCATGACCTCGAGCTAGCTGCAATTGTTTTTGTACTCAAGATTTGGTGGCATTATCTCTATGGTGAGAAGTTCGATCTGTTCTCAGACCACAAGAGTTTGAGACACTTGTTCTCTCAAAGGGAGTTGAACATTAGGCAACGATATTTGATTGAATTGTTAAAGGATTATAATTTCACGTTGCAACATCACCCTGGGAAAGCGAACGTGGTAGCCGATGCGTTGAGTCAGAAACCCTAAAAGATAGTAGTAGTTTCTTTTATGGTCAAAGAGTGACGAGCGTTGGAAACTTTGGCTGAATTCGGTATTCAAGCCTCAGATCCAAGTGATGGATGACACTTTGGATGTCTTATAGTACAACAGACCCTCATCAGTCGTATTTTGGAGGCGTAGAAAAAGAATGAAGGACTTCAGAAGTGGTTCACAAGCAACGCGGTAAAGGAACCAGAGAATTATAGTATTGGTGTAGATGGAGCACTCAGATGCAGAGACAGACTTTGTGTGTCGGATGAAGATAATCTTAGAAAGGATATACTGGACAAAGCTCACAAGTCACGTATGACTATTCACCCAGGAGGTACAAAGATATACAAGGATTTGAAGAGGAACTTCTGGTGGAAAGGTATGAAGCGATAAGTTGCTACACACGTGTCTCAATGTTTTACGTGCAAGCAAGTGAAAGCAGAACATCAGAAGCCTCCACGACTTCTACAACCGTTACCAGTTCTCGGATGGAAGTGAGAACATATAACTATAGATTTCGTAGTAGGTTAGCCAAGGTCGCCGCAAAACCACGACTTTATTTAGGTAGTTGTGGATCGACCTACCAAATCAGCGCACTTTATAGCATACAGTATGTCATACCCGGTTGAACGGTTAAACCGTATGTATATACAAAAAGTCATATGACTGCACAGTGTACGAGTCTCTATTGTATCTGACGGTGATTTGAGATTTACTATAGAGTTCTGGAAGAGTGTCAATCAGCTTTGGGAACGATGTTAAAATTGAGCACTGCCTTTCATCCACAAACTGATGGATAGACTGAACGAGTTAACCAGGTGATGGAGGACATACTGCGAGCATATGTCATTGATTTTAAGAGCTCATGGGAGACTCACCTACCAATGAAAGAATTTGCATACAACAAGAGCCACCATTTGAGCATAAGAATGGCACCCTTTGAGGCATTATATGGATGATCATGCCGATTCACTTTGTGTTGGGAAGAGGTTAGAGAGAATCAGCTGCTTAGACCCGAATTAGTTCAGGAAACTAATGAAAAGATCAAGATTGTGAAAGAAAGGATGCGAACGACGCAGAGTAGACACAAGAGTTACGCAGATGAACGTCGCAGAAGTTTGGAATTCAGTGTTGGAGATCATGTGCTACTTAATGTATCTCCGGTGTGAGGAATTGTCAGACTTGGACATAAGAGAGGAAAGCTAGCACTGCGTTTCATTGAACCATTTGAGATCCTCGAACGTGTAGAAAACGTTGCCTACAAACTCACATTATCTCCTAAGATGTCAGGAGTACACAACGTGTTTCACATCAGCATGTTGAGAAAGTATAGTCACAATCTGAGTCATGAGATCAACTTTGAAGATATTGAGGTTAACAACAATGTGTCATTTCCTGAAGGACCAGTGCGAATTTTGGATCAGGGAGTTAAGAAGCTGAGAAATAGGGAAATTCCATTGGTGAAGATCTAGAGGATGTTCCACAACGAAAGAGAAGCTTCTTGGGAATTAGAGTCAGAGATGCGCGAGAAGTACCCAGATTTATTTAACGACGCATAGTTCGGATTTCGGGGATAAAATAGAGGGGGATGATGTGATACTCTGTATTTTTATTGGATTTTATAATGCTTTTGATATTAATAAGTATACTTGTTTTTATATTTCCTGTATTTTTAGCTTCTATCGATCGAACTAACTTCAATTAATCGAGCTTATGTGTCTTCAATCGATCGATCCTACCTCGATTGCTTGAAACTCTGCCAACCTAATTTATGACATGGAACCATTTCTCAAGCTATTGAACATGTTTCAAATGATTGAACCCTGACTGACTTGTTCTCAATCGATCGAAAATGGCTCGATCGATCGAACTTGGTACTTTCAGTTTATGTGTTCTGCCACCTGCACACTTCCCCTCCCTATATATATGTATCAAACACACACACTCTTTTGGGGTGCTGAATTTTAAAGAGAGATATACATAGTTTATATATATACACACTCATATAAATACACCTATACACACCCAGATATATATATACAAACATTCACATACACTCACTCTCTGTAAGAAGAAGAGAAGGGAAGAAGATAGGGAGAAGGAGAGAAAGAAAGGAGATAGAGAAAGAGAAGGAGAAAGGAGAGAGAAGGAGACCACCCCGAAACCACCCACGGTCACCCGAGCTCGTCGGTGTCACCAAACCTTACAGTGAGTGTCTATACTCACTCTGTAGCGTAGATATGTTGCTATGTATATGTTTTGGCAATAAGGAACGAACCCCGAACGTACGAGGAAGGTCTAGTTCAATTCTGGAAAAAGATACAGTCTCAATCGATCAAACTGCTTTCGATCGATTGAACACAGACAGACTTCAATCGATCAAACATTGTTCAATCGATCGAACTTAGTTCAATCGATCGAACTTAGTTCAATCAATCGAATGCTACTTTTGTCAATCGATTGAAATGACTTCAATCGATCGAACTTGATAGAATGTTAAATGTTTAGTTTGTTTATATCTGATGAACTGTTAAGCTGTATATTATCATACATTGATTGGTAGAAGCTGTATTAGAATAATACATACGTGGAATAATGGACTTAATGCATTGAACAGTAGAACCAATTGTATAATGATGGTATAATGTTGCAAATCAGAATAAAAAGCCTACGTGTATGGTAGTGGGTCTATCGACCGCAGAGGTCGATACTATTTATACTAGTGCGTATGAATGCGGTTGTTAAGATCGTATGATGTCAGGTATGGGATCCCAAGGTGCTGGGATAGGATCTGGACTACATGTCAGGTTTTAAGTATGATAGAGTTGGACTATGTGTCCGATTTAGGAGGTTATATGATGTAGGACTTCGTGTCGAGTTTAATAGATCGGGGCTGGTGGTCGTAATGTTTTGGGGTTGGAGTGCCCTAGTAGTAAATCAAGGGCTATTGGTCGTAGTAACATATCGGGGCTACATGCTGTTATAGTATAGCGGAGCTGAGTGCTGAGCTATTACGGAGTTGATGAAGGAAAAACAGGTTAAAAATTATTTTTAAATGTGCAACGGAAAGATTAAGTTTCAACAACTTATTGATAGCCCAGGATCTACTACTCGTCAATTCTATAGATGCGTATATTAAAGAGGGGAACAAGAAATTATACCTCAGGTCTTGAACCCAATTCTGAATTTCTTTCTCCTAGATGGTGCAGCAGCTTCCACTAGGCTGTCTTCACTCATATGACTCCTGTGGATGCTTCCCGGAGAGACTAAAGATGGTGGGATCTCTAATAAGGAGGATAGAAAAGGATTTTGGAAGACTAAAATAGTTTATGCAGCTTCTGCTATATAAAAACGACGAACTCATTTTTTCTGGACACAACTGCCCTATTTATAGATTCCCAGAACCGACCTAAAGTTCAAGCGATCGAAGTGGCTTCGATTGATCGAACTATCTTCAAGCGATCGAACTTGTCCAGACTTCAATCAATCAAGACAACTTCGATTGATCGAACCTGTCTTGACATTATCCTTATGTGCCTTTCCAATCATCCTAGCGAAGCTAACAGTGGGACCTCCTAGGCTCTTTATTGTTGCCTCAGACCAGTTGTTAGTTCCCATGATCAAACTCTTTGATCAGCAAACTAACCAACTGATCAGAAAATGTTTACTCCACTATAAAACAATAACTGAACTCCAACGCAAAAGAACATATCCGAAGCGATAACTAGACTTGTATGGCGTACTAATGTCCCTCTATCTTCAGCATTCGTAATCATATTTAGGTAGTCGGATTACTATTACCGTCAACCTGAATCATGAATACTTCTTGTATTCCTTGAGTCCCATTCACCTCTCATGATTACCCAACATGTTGATAACTATTTATCAACAAAACTGCAGTTCTCAGTAATCAGCTTGGTGACATTCTCAAGGAAATGCTTACTCTTTCTCAGAGGGTAGATTCTATCTTGACTATATATGTTCACAACGTTGTGAACATGACATACCCAAGATACCCAGGTGTTGATCTTCTATAGACCTCACTGATTGGTAAGTCAAAGCAGCCATATCCACAGTCTGTGTTCATAATCGTCTCAAGATTGAGAACACAAACCTTATACATGTTATGAGTTCCTATCAACTGTTGACAGTCTTGAGTGTCAATAGGAAAGCTCAGGTCCGTAAATATACTATAAGCACTAGCATATTAACTAAGAGTCATGATTGAGATTCATCACTCCATCCAATGGTAATTAATCATACTACAGTGTAAACCTGATGAGATATCCAGTCTCATCATCCACTATGACAAGTTCTAAGTATCAAAGAATAGAAATTCGTATTTCACTTGCATGTATCTCATACACACACGAATTACCTACTATGATACTTAAGGATTGACAATCATCTCATGAAAGAAACATACATAATGAAATGTAAAGCTAATATCCATATATTAAAATGTCAATGTCTCATACATAAAGTGATGGTTTGAGGGCACAAACCCAACAAACTCCCACTTGCACTCACAACCATACATGACTACATCTGAGACCTATACTATCAAAATGACGATCAAAAACCTTATGTGGCAAGGCTTTTATAAACGGATCAGCAAGAATGTCAGCGGTGACAATCTTGGTGACAGACACATCTCCACATTGAGCAATATCTCGAATAAGATGAAATTTCCGCTCTACGTGCTTTCCCTTTCCGTGGTTCCTTGGCTCCTTGGACTGTGCCACTGCCCCACTATTATCACAATATAGCATAATAGGTGACAGCGATGCTGGTAACACCTCGAGCTCTATAAGGAACTTCTTAAGACAAACAACTTCCTTTGTGGCTTCACAAGTAGCCACATACTCAGCTTCTGTAGTTGAGTCTGCAATGTATTTATGCTTAATGCTTCTCCAACTAACAGCACCGAGGTAAAGAGATGTCTGGATGTCGACTTTCTCGAATCTTTATCTGACATAAAGACCGAGTCAGTGTATCCTACTGGAATCAAATCACTACCGCTATACATAAGCATGTAATCTTTAGTCCTTCTCAAGTACTTAAGAATGTGCTTAACAGTTGTCCAGTGCTCTGGACCTGGATTCGATTGATATCTACTAACTATGCCAATGACAAAGTAGATATCTAGTTTAGTGCATAACATCGCATACATAAGACTTCCCACTGGCGAAGCATAGGGAATTCCTGCCATGTGATTCCTCTCCTCCTACGTCTTTGGACACTGGTTCTTGGAGAACGCCAAACCATGCCTAAAAGGTAACAAACCTTTCTTCGAATTGTCCATAGAAAACCTAGTCAGCACCTTATCGATATAACCTGCTTGAGATAATCCTATTATCTTTCGCTTACTATCCCAAAAGAGCTCTATCCCAAGGATATAGCTCGCCTCTCCTAGATCCTTCATATCGAAAGTACTAGCTAGCCAAACCTTAACCGTTGACAATGCTGCTACATCATTTCCAATAAGTAGAATGTCGTCAATGTAGAGAACAAGAAAAATTACCACTTTTCCTTCACACTTCTTGTATACACAAAGCTCATCTAGATTCTGTACGAAACCAAACGACTTGACCGCTTGGTCAGATCGGATGTTTCAACTCCTAGATGCTTGCTTAAGCCCATAAATGGACTTTTGCAACTTACATACCAAGTTACCTTTCTAACCAGCTATGAACCATTCTAGTTGCTGCATATAGATGTCCTCCTCAAGATTGCTATTCAGGAATGTAGTCTTGACGTCCATCTGCCAGATCTCATAATCTAGGCATACAGCAATGGATAAGAGTATTCTAATGGACTTGAGCATAGCTACCTATGGATACCGGGTTTTCACCGCTTCGTTTTGTTTTTGAAACTTGTTTGATTTTTTTGAATCAAAGAAATAGAAAAGGTCTGTTGAAAACAGATACAGAGTCGCCACTTGGTCTTTAAGGAACCAAGAAACCTAATTTTGACTCACCCAAATGGATAAAGGTCACCGGCCCTTCATAACCAAAGAACTTGGCTCGGGGTTTTGGTACGAGAGATGAAGGAGCCTTTGTCACGACTAAAACACCCTCAACTCGCCCCGTCTCTCGACGGGCCTCAATTAGCATCCAAATAATCATCTTATACTATGTATGGTTCGGCAATTAATACTATGATAGTGTGGATATCGCAGGTTGACCTACCCACAGCTTTTCTTAAAATCTTTTCTAAATTTCAATTTCAAAAACAAATGAGTCGCCACTTAATTTTAAAAGGAAAATTAAGAAACCATTAAAAAGGAAACTGATCTTTTAGAAACCAGAGATTAACTAGGTCCGGGGATTATGGAATGAGAGAGGAAGGAGCCCATCGGACTAAAACACCCTCTCTCATCCTATCTTGCGATAGGCCTCTACTCAACATCCTTTTAATCAAATTTATTAATCTAAGCATGCCCTCAACTAATACATATATACATATACATCACAAAAGCATGTCCAAAGGGTGTAAAATTGCAATTGACAAAATATCATTCAAAAGCCACATAATTCAGGTAACAAGCGATATGATATGCAATAGGGCACAAGTGAACTTACCCGGGGTCCAGCAGCGATAATAAACGTGCAATGCATGCGATTAAATAAAACCTAGGAAAAGAATCTCTAATCCATATATACACATAAGGCAAATCTTAACTCTAAGGTGTCGCGCATTAAGTCGAAGAATCAATAAAATCAAGAAATTAAGATAAACTAAAAAGGAGTTTTAGAAATCATACCTTAATAACGCTACAAAACAAAGGGTTAGTCCACATGATATGCAAAATATGATGTTAGAAATAACAATCCTAAATTTCTAGCTTAAATCTATCTAATGTAATTAAATCCAAAGCTAATAAGTCATAATTACAAGTGCCAAACCATATGGATGAATATGTACATGGACAAGGATAAACTATGAGATACTTTTAAACCTTGAATTCAAGCTCAACTAATCATTATTAAAGCATGGTTTAAGCCTTAGATCATAAGAAAGCCATTTAGGCCCTTATTTACAAAGTAAGTCAAGTGTGTCATAAAAAACTCTGAAAATTGCAGAGAGCAGACCAGAACTTAAAAGAAATAAAAAACACGTCTCTTATGGTTTGATGTTGATGAAATTTGGACACAAGATGCCTCTGTCAGTCTAGTTTCCAAATCAAAAAGAAAATCGAAGTTTCAACGGTTAGATCTCCGGGAATATGGAAAACACTAGACGTCACTCAGCATCTTACAACCTCCTGTCCAGAATTCTTGCACGATTTATTAAAAATAGTAAAAAATTCAGAATTGCTTTGTTCTTTTTAGGGTGACTTCCTAACACCTTAATCTACTTGGAAAAAATTATTTTGGGTCATAGAAACTTTATTAGAACTCTGATTTAATTATTTCAAAAGAGTGTTGCTGTTCTGAAACTATTCTGAAATTCTGGACAGATTGTTGTTGCTTCACAAAAACCATGATCAAACCATTCTAAACATGAAACCACCTCAAGACAAAAATTACAGTGGTAGAACAATGTGTTATTGACACTTTCCCGTTGGTTTCACTTGATTTCAACGGTTAGATTTCGAACTAAAAATCTTTGATCAAAAACAGTTTATGGATTCACTGTTTTTATTTTGCTAGTTCAACTTTTATTTGGTAACTCCAACTATTAAACCATGAAGTTGAGTTAAACCAAACCACTTCTCCCACCATTTGGTGGCCATGGGAGACTACAAACCTTTATCCTTCATGGATTTCAAATGAAATATGGATGGACTTCATGAAATCTATAAGTTGTAGGATCTAAACCATGGAGATGGGTTTAGACTCAAAACTACATTCTCCTACCATTTAATGGTTATTGGAGAAAGGGGAGGGGGGTTATGACCATGACTCATAAGCCTTAAAGGAATATTGAAGGGATTCCTCAAGACATCAAGTTTAGAAGATCCAAATCATGAGTGTGGACTTGGATCCTCTTGTGAAGTGTTGATTAAACTTTGACTTCCTATGTGAAGCACAAGCCTACATAGGTGTTCAAAAGATCATGCTCTAGAGATCAAAGGAGATATTGAAGATCTCCAAGACCTTCAAGAGAAGAAAATAAACAAGAGAGTGGAAGAAAAATAACATGGAACCAAAAGAAAACTCCTAAGTTTACTTGATGAACAAAGAGAATAATGAAAGATTTTAAGACTAGAGATGGGAAGAAAGGATAAGCTAATAATCTATGATTAGAGGATCACCTCCAAATTATCCTCAAAGTTTTCTTTTCTTTGAAGATATTCCAAGCTCTTCTCTCTAATTCTCTAGAACACTTGTTTTTTTTTTCTAAAAAAATTGTTGGTAAAATGGAAGTATATCTTCTCTCTCCCAATATCTCTCTTGGTGTTCTTCTTGGTCCCCCTCTTTTAGGAAGATCCCTTCTCTTTTATAAGCAAAATTACCAGGTATTTTTGGTGAATTTCAGAGTAAAAAACAGGTGTAATTCCCTCATTAGTTGGTACAATGTGTACTTTCTGAAATTATGCAGACTGCTGTCCAGCGCGGCAGTCCAGATACTGACGCGGCAGTCCGTGACTACCGCTGCGGCATTCATCAAATACCGTTGCGGCACTTAATGATTGCCGCGCGGCATTCACCCAATGCCGCGACAATTAATGGATTGCCGCAATTTTGTCAGTCTTACTTTATCAGTTTTTTGTTCTTATCTGCATGCGCATACGTATTGCTCTGCAAAATACAGACCTTAAAAGATAACGGCAGTCAGAAACCTTTAGCGGCACTTGATGAGTGCCGTGCCGGCACTCTGTGAATGCCGTGCGGCAGTCACCGAGTGCCGCAGAAGCCTGCCGTGTGCCGTTTCTGACTAAAATTCCCCTTTTAGGTCTTTTCTCTTTTTGAAACAAATTATTTTTGAATATCTTTTCCAAAAGTTGTATTTTATATCAGAATTTTCCTAAATACCTGGTATTTCCCTCTTTCTGTGAAATTTTATCGCGTTTTGGAGAATTTTCTGAAGAGCTTGGAATACTTTGAATTTTTCGGTCATTGTCATCATCGGACACGGAGGTGACACTCTCCTAAATTCGACGTCCGGTCAAAATTGGGGTGTCTACAGTTTGCCCCTCTTCGGCAGAGCTTGTGGAGCAACGCGTGCCACAAGCGAATGTCGAAGCCTGTGTGAAGACAGGCCTTTGACCAGACTGTCGAATTTGGGTAAAACAAAATGCGTTGCAGAAACGGCTTCATAAACGGTTCAAGTTGGTCGCGCTCAACGGTGAGCTGCCTACGTATCCCTGTCAGGAATCAGACCAAAGCGTAGTTCAGGCACGGGGTCGAACATTCACAAACGCGAGTAGTCATACGGATGGATGCACCTATCCTGTCGTGATGCAAGTGCCATGCAATGGTGTTTTCTGAATTGACCTAGTTGTGTAAATATCGTGCTTATCATGTTTTCCCCACGCACATTTCGTGACGTTTTAGTCAGGGAAGATTAATCATACGCAAATCTGTCATGAAGGTGCTTTTGATTTGATCTCAAGAGTTAACGCAAGTCCGTCGCGAGAACCGGGAATATAAATACGTTATATTCTCAAAAACGATGATTAACGCAAGTCCGTTGCGAGAACCGGGAATATAAATACGTTATATTCTCAAAAACGATGATTAACGCAAGTCCGTTGCGAGAACCGGGAATATAAATACGTTATATTCTCAAAAACGATGATTAACGCAAGTCCGTTGCGAGAACCGGGAATATAAATATGTTATATTCTCAAAAACGATGATTAACGCAAGTCCGTTGCGAGAACCGGGAATATAAATACGTTATATTCTCAAAAACGATGATTAACGCAAGTCCGTTGCGAGAACCGGGAATATAAATACGTTATATTCTCAAAAACGATGATTAACGCAAGTCCGTTGCGAGAACCGGGAATATAAATACGTTATATTCTCAAAAACGATGATTAACGCAAGTCCGTTGCGAGAACCGGGAATATAAATACGTTATATTCTCAAAAACGATGATTAACGCAAGTCCGTTGCGAGAACCGGGAATATAAATACGTTATATTCTCAAAAACGATGATTAACGCAAGTCCGTTGCGAGAACCGGGAATATAAATACGTTATATTCTCAAAAATGATGATTAACGCAAGTCCGTTGCGAGAACCGGGAACATAAATCCGTTATATTCTCCAAAAGAGGGTTAATCGCAAGTCCGTTGCGAAAACCGGGAATATAAATCCGTTATATTCTCCAAACAAGGGTTAACGCAAATCCGTTGCGAGAACCGGGAATATAAGTCCGTTATATTCTCAAGACAAGGGTTAACGTAAATCCGTTGCGAGAACCGGGAATATCAATCTGGGCCCACAGGCTAAAAAAATTTCAATTTTCATAAATCGGGAGCCCACGAGCTCAAATATCTCCAATTTTCAAAAAATGGGGGCCCGTGGGCTCAAATATTTTTGAATTTCAAAATTTGTAGTCAAAGTGTACCTATGAAACGACCCTGAGGGCTAAAAGCGCAATGGGGGCAATTTTTGGGGCCTCAAATTCGATTTTTGGGACTTGATTTGAATTTTTGGGGGGAATGTAAATATCTTTGAACCGCCATAATCGCGGCACACGCGGCTTTCTGCGGCAGTCCGTGACTGCCGCACGGCACTCACGGAGTACCGTTACGGCACTCGGCGAGTGCCGCGCGGCAGTTGACTGACTGCCGCGCACGGAAAAACGAGTGCCGCGTTGAGGGGCAGTGGCTTTGAACCGCCGGGGTTCTCCTCCTTTTCTCTCATTCTCTCATTCTCTTCATCTCGAGATCTCTCTGGAGAAAATTTTTTTTTTCTCATTCTTTCTTTGCCTCTATATCGATCCACGACATTCACAGGTTAGTTTTGCTAGATCAGAGCTTGATTAAACTTGTTTATTTCACTGTTTTTTTCAAAATTTTTTACTAATCTACGCGTGGATTCTCTCTTTTCCTCCGACAGATTATGGCGAGTGGTTCAGGGCGCAAGAAGAGGGCCAGGTATACTGCCACGCATCACCCAGACGCCACGCTTTTACTGAGGGATCCTGACGAGCATCTGTCGGTCTGCGCGTTCAAGCGCGAGGTAAACGCTTCCCTTTTGTCTATTTCTCGTATTTCTTTCCCGTATATCTTCCTTGTGAATGTAACATAGGATTGCCGCATCTTTTAGATACCCTGTTCTGAATGACATGCTCGTGGCGCCCTCGTGCGTCTTGGATGCTTTATTACATGCTCTTTGTAAAGAAATTTTATTTTTATTTTTATTTCTCATGTAACGCTTGAATTTTCCGAACACTTATCCTTATTCTCTCCTTCGACTGTTTTCAAAAGCTTTTGAAAGCCGTTTAATCGGAATCTCAAACATTGCTTGTGAATAAAGAAATCCAATGCTCGTGGAAATGAAGTCATGAACCTTTTCCTGTATTTACTGCTCTGGCGAGTTTTCCTTGAGCATTTCTAATGCCATTTTAAAAAATTGATTCTCGAATGTTTGCAATTACGCGTTCCTTTTTGCAAACAAACTCTTTTCGGGCCCAAAATCCTTATTTTTATTATTATTATTTTTATTTTTATTATTATTATTTTTTATTTTATTTTATTTTATTTTATTATTTTTTTTTAAAACTTATACATGCATGTTTTCAAAGAAGGTGGACAAAAACTACTCTTTCTCTTTTCTTTTCTTTTCGAAACCTTGCTAAAATTTTGGGCGTTTTCTTTTATTCATTTTCTCTTGAATGCAAACGGGTGCTTTACTTGTGAAATCCTATATGAACACTTCTAGACCTTCATTCATTAATTATTTATTCGCTGTTGTTGTTTTCTTCTTTATATATCCCCTAACAACAAACTTTTATTCTTTCCTTGCAGCTGCAGCCAAAGGTGCTGAAGGGGCACGGCAGCCTCGCCCACGGCCATGAGTGGTATAAAGAGCTGAGCCCGACTGTGAGGGCTTTGGTGGATGCCGCAGGGTTTGGAGACTTCGTCAAGCTTTTGACGAAGAGCTCCAACGACCTTCAGCAGATACACGCACTGGCTGAGCGATGGTGGGATACTACGAGTACCTTCCATTTCTCTTTCGGCGAGATGACGTTGACTCCGCTGGACTTCTCGATGATTACGGGGATTCCATTCGGGGGAGAGCCCCTGCGGCATCTCACGGACCAGAAGTGGGATCAGATGGAGCCGCTGCTAGGAGTGGTCCCGGAGGAGACCCTGGTTACAGCTCGGTGGTTCATGGATACCTTCCGGGGAAAACCCGGCTTTTCGGACGAGCAGATGGCCCGCGGCTTTTTGATGTACGTGCTGGGGTGCTCTCTGTTGAGCACCAAGGGCGACCGGATTTCTGCTCCCCTGGTGGCGTCGCTGGAGCATCTGGATCGGGTCACCGAGTTTGATTGGGCTGGTACAGGTTTAGCTATCCTGTACAGTCACATGAGCGTCATCTCCCGGGGCAAGTCAACAGCTACCGGCGGGTATTGGAGAGCGTGGGAGGTACATATATATTTCATTTATTTTTCACATTCCATCGCTTATTTACTCTCAGAAATTTATTTGCATTGCGATACTAATTTCTCCTTTCTTTCTCTCTTTTTATTACAGATTTGGTCCCATGAGTATCTCCGCATGATGTCTCCTGAGACACGTGCTGCGGACGCCCTCGTCATGCCCCAGGGGCTGAAGTGGGCGAAGGACAGGGTCGGGCGGAAGACCGGGGCCCACGACTTTGTTTCGTTTAGGAACTTCCTGACGAACCTACGGGAGGAGCATGTACAGTGGCAGCCGTGGCTCAGGGCGCTACCCGAGGCTAGCGCGGGGATTCAGGCGTCGGCCGGGTATGACCCGATGAGACTGCTACTCGATGGTAGGTCAGAGGGCATGGCGTGGTACTTGGGAGAGAGGGTGACCAGACAGTCTATAGCGGCTCCCAGATTCTTTGTGCCGTTCCCTCCTCCTGAGTCTATGAGAGCTACAGACATTCTTCAGGGTGGCGACTACTCGGCTGCTCTAGCCGGCTTCGGTATCCACGGCTTCTTGGACGGCCCTGACGGTTATGCGGCCTTCCGTGCCGCCAAGCTGATGCCGGACTTCCCGCTGATGGAAGTGACTCGGGTGAGTAAATGATTCCTTTATTATTTTTGTGAGTTCTTCCTTTTACTCTTAACCCATGTTTTATTACTTTTGTTGGCAGCATGTCCCTGCTGCGCCCCGCCCCCCTGGCCTACCTGAGTGGGACTGGACTATGTCTACCGTCTCATTTGGAGAGCCCCATGTGACGACGGTCCCCCGACTCTCCCAGGGCGTCCCTACCATTCCTATACATTATGATGCCGTTCCTCGTGCTTACGCGGAGGAGGGCCTGGCGTATGCCCACAGCGTGCGACAGTGGGTTCTTGGGCGCGAGTGGATGGTAAGAAATTCATTCTCACCCCTATCTTTGACTGGAATTGTATCTCTTTTTTACTGATCTTTATTTCTGTTCCTTGTTTTCAGGCCGAGGGAGCTCGAGCGACCGCCGCGGTTCAGTCGAGGGCCCTGGTATGATCTCTACCCTTTCCATATTCTTAGCATCCCGAATTCCTTTTCAATGATTTTCATGGACTCATCCCTTCTCTTCCAGATGGAGGAGAACAGAGTCTTATCTCAGCAGGTGGGGTAGCTCCAGCATCGGCTTCAGCAATTTGGCATCCCTCTCAGCGATGCCCCCGGAGGTAGTGGCGCTGGACGTGGTGGAGGTGGCGGCGAGGATACTAGCGGTGGCAGAGGCCGAGGCGGTGGTAGCGGCGGACATGGCGGGACTGGTGGAGGCAGCGGGACTGAGTCAGAGGAGGAGCCTCTCAGACGTACGACTCGCCAGACTCGCGGCCGGGGTCGGGGTCGCGGCTGACTCTGCTTTTGTTTTTATTTTTGAGGGTTCTGGGAGGATTTACATTTATTTTGATGGATGACTGTATATATATACATGCTTTATTTTGATGGATGCTTTCCTTTATTTCGTAGGATAGATGCTTTAAACATTTCATCATGCTTTTTGTTCATTCACCGTATGTGGGACCATGGCTTGGTCCCGACTTTATTTTAGCATTTGAATGCTGCTGTTTTCTTTTATTTATTTGATGCATGCAAAATGAATGAATGTATTTGCACGTGCTGCATGATGCGCACGTTTTTTATTGCCTCTCTTTTTAGTTTTCTGTTTGCAGGTGGGCTACTCGAGGTACAAACAAAATCTGGCCGATGGGAAACTCAGAACGGCACTCGGATAAGCCTTCGCGGCAGTCAGAGAATGCCGCAACGGCAGTCAGTAAATGCCGTGCGGCACTCACGGAGTGCCGCGCGGCACTTCATTGAGTGCCGCAGCACTTTATCGAGTGCCGCGATCTGGTGGGCAGCTTTATCCCCCCTACTTATACCCTTCTTCTTCTAACATTCCGCAAAACATCTCCTTTCTCCCTCTTTTCTCTTCCAATGACCCCCATTAACTCTCAAATCCTCTTCCCATGGATGGATACTCTCTCGGGTATTGACAAGCTCAACTTTGAGTGTTTCCGGTTGAACGATCTCTTTTCTTTTCGAAGCATGAATTTGAACGAGGGCTTACTTCGAGCTGCTATTCAGTGTTGGGACCCCGCTCTCAACGTCTTCCGTTTTGGTTTTCAGGAGATTTGTCCTCTGTTCGAGGAATTCAGCGCCATTTTGCACACTGATCCCTCTGCTGAATTGGTGGTCCCTTTAATTCAGGCCGGGTATGTCCGCGACTTAGCCACTCTTCTCCACATATCTCGAAATGCGGCAAGTTCTTTTGTTCATGATGGGCAGATCGACTTCGAACGCCTTTCTTCCGTTTATGCTCCTATAGGGGACCCTTATGATGGTGGGTACCAGATCATCCGACGTAGTGCCTTGTCGATTGCCATGCTCTCTTATTTCCTATTCCAGTCATCTTCTGATATTCTCATACCCATTGCCTGTGGTTTGAGGGAGATGAAAAGTGCTGTTATGCTGGTTCTTGGCGAGACTTTGATCGGATTGAGCCGTGCCTATGTTACCGGGGCCATGTTATCTACCGGGGCACCCTTCGTCTTGCAGGTTTGGCTCATGGAACGCCTCGACCTCTTCATTCACCCTTCTCATCTTCGCGGGCCACTCTCTTATGACCGTATGGAGGTCCATTGCTTATTTCATTCTGCCGACGCGTGGCTTGTTTGGCTCCAGGGCCTTTCTTCCAGTGACATTTGTTGGATCTGCCCTCAATGGACTCCTCGTTCTGTTGTTGTACGTCTTTCGGGGCGACCTGGCATCTGGCTGCCGGGCTTGAGTGCCACTACCTTCTACATTCCCGATCGGGTGGTTCGCCAGTTTGGGCTTCTGCAGGATACTACTGAATCTGTGACTGCTGATTTCACCAGGGGTTCTGCTCTGCGTCCTCCCATTGTGAAGGCTTTCATAGAGGCTTGGTCGAGTAGGATGGCTGCTCCGTTCTCGATGGTTCCTGCTCCGACCGTGCCTACTACCCAGTATCTTCTAGAGATCCAGGCCTTGGTTGCAAGGCGAGCTTGACAGACACATGCATAATAAAGTAGACGAAAACAGGGAAAAGCTTGCCATTTTACAAAACTTTCTGACAGACCCTGCCTACTCTTTTCACGCTTTTGAATGTGATTTTTATTATTATTTTTCTTTTCAGGAAGTGTTGTCATGATAAAATCAGAAGTGTTCACCCCTTCAATTAATCTTTTATGAAGTATTCTCCTTTCAATGTCTTTACTTGGCTCTTTACTCTGCTGTTTTGTTTTTTACTCATTCCATTCCATGAATTTTCATTTGTTTCTTTATAGTACTTATTTTGACAGCCAGGTGACCTGAGGGATGGTTTTGTATCTGGGTTCTTCGGCTAGCAAACGAAGTTTGCCCCTGGTTTTGGGGCTTCGAAGTGATTCCGGGCAAACGCCAGTTTGCCCCTAGTTTAGCACATATATTCTTTTTGCTTTTGGGTTTCCTTGGGCCGAAGGCTTTTTGAGAGCCCGCCTACTTATCCCTGAGTGGGCGTCAGGCCTGCAGTAGTTCAGCTTGAGATTTGAAAGAATACGCCGCCCGGGCGGTTTTATTTAAATGACCGAACCAAGTAGGTTGCCTACGTATCCCCTAACGGGAATCAGGTCAAGCGTAGTTCATCAAGGTAGGAGGCTCTGAAAGAAATGGTTTCAAGCAAAGTATTTTTTGAGGCGATCGAGGTTAATTGGCTGTTTAAATTCAACCCCGTCCAGGTCCATGAGATAAGCCGCTCCTCCCGAAAGGAGGGTCTTAATGATGTATGGTCCGACCCAGTTGGGTTTGAATTTTCCTCTGGGGTCATAAACGGGCACTTTTAGTTCTTTGAGGACCAGGTCACCCTCAGCAAGCTTCCTCGGGCGAACCTTTTTGTTGAAAGCACGAGCTATCCTCTTCTGGTACCCCCGAGTATGGTTTATTGCGGTCAACCTCTTTTCATCAAGCAGCATCAATTCCTCATATCTTCCTTGTATCCATTCTGATTCCGTCACTTCACATTCTGTCAAGACTCTGAGAGAGGGTATTTCCACCTCGACTGGAAGGACTGCTTCCATCCCGTAGACCAATGAGTATGGCGTAGCGCCCGTTGAAGTTCTCACTGAGGTCCGGTATCCCCATAAAGCGAATGGCAGCTTCTCATGCCAATCTTTGTATGTATCTGTTGTCTTCCCCAAGATTGCTTTAACATTCTTATTCGCTGCCTCTACTGCTCCATTCGTCTGGGGCCTATACGGGGATGATTGATGGCGAGTGATTTTATATTTCTCTAAGAGCGGGATAACTTCCCCCTGGAAATGGCTACCATGATCGGAGATAAACTCGTTCGGGACTCCATATCTGCAGATTATGTTCTTCTCAATAAAACTCACCACATCTTTGGCTTTCAAGGTCGCATACGAGGCGGCTTCTACCCATTTGGTAAAATAATCGATTGCCACGATGATGTATCGGTGTCCATTGGAAGCTTTCGGGACTATCTCACCAATGATATCGATTCCCCACACAGAAAATGGCCACGGGGTGGTCATGCTATAGAGTTGTGACGGCGGGGTATGCATCAGATTTGCATGAATCTGACACTTGTGACACCTTCTGACATACTCACAACAGTCTTTGTCCAAGGTCGTCCAATAGTACCCTTGCCGGATGATCTTCTTTGCCAGCATGTGCCCATTCATGTGGGGCCCGCATACTCCCTCATGTATCTCCTCCATCATCCTCTTAGCTTCCCTTCCGTATAAACACTCTAAATTATACCCGGTGTAGGACTTCTTCCACAGTTTGTCCGCGTAGACCACGAATTGGGCAGCGAATCGTCGGATTGCCTTCTTGTCCTTTTCTGAGGCTCCCTCGGGGTATTCCCCTTCGCTGATGAATTTCCAAACATCTTCATACCACGGCACTTCGTCGTCTCCTTCTATGGCCGCGATCTTTTCAAATGACGGTTGATTCCTTACTTCTATGGATAGCGGGATCATGGCAATTTTGGAAGGAATTTGGATCATTGAGGCTAAAGTAGCCAAAGAGTCGGCTAGTTGATTTTCTTCGCGGGGGAGATAGTAGAAAGAAATCTTTTGAAATTGTGCCTTCAGGCTTTCCAGATAGTCATGATAAGGTCTCAACTTCTCATGTTTTACCCTCCAATCTCCTCGGACCTGGGATATGATCAAGTTGGAATCTCCGAAGACATCAATCCGTCCGACTTTCAAAGCCAAGGCCGCTTCCATTCCAATTATGCAGGCTTCGTATTCTGCAGTATTGTTGGTTGAGTCGTATTTAAGTTTGACAGCCAATGGGGTAGGGACCCCGTCTGGTGCCATGAGAATGATTCCGACCCCGTAACCTAACTGGTTGGCTGCTCCATCAAAGTACATTTTCCACAACTCCTCCTTGACCTCCATTATTCCTTCATCTGGGAACTTGAAGTCTCCCTTGTCCTCAGATTCTACAGCGAGATCGGCTAAGAACTCGGCGACAGCCCTTCCTTTTACAGACTTGGCGGTGACATACTTGATGTCGAACTCAGCCAGCATCATAGTCCAACGGGAAATCCTACTGGTCAAGACGGGTTTTTCGAACAGGTATTTTAATGGGTCCATTCGGGATATCAGGGTCACGGGGAAGGCTAGCATGTAGTGGCGGAGACGACGGGTACACCAAACCAAGGCCCAACAAGCCTTCTCCAAGGGTGAGTACTTCAACTCATATCCGACCATTCTTTTACTCAAGTAGTAAATGGCTTTCTCTACGTGCCCCTCTTCTCCTTCTTGGGCCAACATACATCCCATCGAATCCTCGGATACAGAGAGATAAAGTAACAGGGGTCTCCCAGGTGAAGGCGGTGACAAAACAGGTGGGTTCTGGAGGTAGGTTTTGATTTTATCGAAGGCTTGTTGACACGGAGTGTCCCATTTGAATCTCTCTCCCTTTCTGAGTAGTTTGAAAAGTGGGTCGCAGGTCAAGGTGAGTTTGGAAATGAAGCGGCTGATGAATTGTATCCTCCCCAAAAATCCCCTCAGTTCTTTCTCATTTTTTGGTGGCTGCATTTCGGTTATTGCTTTTATCTTGGTAGGATCCACCTCTATTCCCCTCTGAGTAATAAGGAAACCTAATAACTTCCCGGTGGTGACTCCGAATGTGCACTTTTGCGGGTTTAGCCTCATTTTGAACTCCCTCAATCTCTCAAATAATTTTCTCAAAGCCTCAAGGTGCCCTCTCCTCTTTTTGGATTTCACAATCATATCATCCACATACACCTCTACCTCTTTGTGGATCATATCGTGCAGTAATGTGGTGGCAGCCCTTTGATAGGTTGCGCCCGCGTTCTTGAGTCCGAATGGCATGACCCTATAGCAATATGTTCCCCACGGAGTGATGAACGTGGTTTTCTCTCTATCCTCGGGAGCCATGAGGATTTGATTATACCCGGAGAACCCATCCATGAAAGATAGAAGTTCATGTCCCGCGGTGTTATCAACCAGCACGTCGATGTGGGGTAATGGGAAGTCGTCTTTAGGGCTTGCTTTGTTCAAATCCCGAAAATCCACGCAAACCCTAACACGACCATCCTTTTTTGGGACATGCACAATGTTGGCAATCCACTCGGGATACTCGGTGACCATCAAGAATCCAGCTCTTAATTGCTTTTCAACTTCCTCTTTTACTTTGAGTGCCCATTCTGGCCTCATTCGCCTCAATTTTTGTTTTACGGGTTTGGAATTAGGAAAGAGGGGGATGTGGTGTTGGACTATTTTTGGATCGATACCTGGCATATCATTGTAAGACCATGCAAAAACATCTTTGAATTCATTTAATAGACTGATTAGTTCTGTACTTTCTTTATTGCTAAGTGTAGAGCCGATGAAGACATTTTGAGGATTATTCTCATTTCCAAGATTAATTGTTAGGGTGTCCTCAATGATTTTACATGCAGATTCTTTTTCTTTTTCAATTAGTTTTTGCAGTTCAATAGGTATTTCATGATCATCACATTCATCACATTCATTAAGCGCGTTCGAGTAGGCAGAATCAGTCATACTTTCATTGATTTTCTTTGGAGTGATTACAACAGACATGGAAATTGAAAGACGCCTCATTTGGGCCATTACAGACTCCGGGTGTGGGGGGAACCTATCACTAGACTCAAGAACCCACTCCTTCTTGTGCTCTCCTCCCAGGCCAGTAATAAAGTATTCTTCCGGACCTCCTGTCTTGGTCATTTTCTCCATCTCTTCTTCCTCAGCCTTTCCTTCCTCACCTTCTTCACTTCCGGCGGCTTCCTCCACTATGCCCTCGACGTATTCACCTTTGGTCTTCCCAGGATCCTCCTTCGTGACTTCTGCGTTTCCTTCGCCTAACAGATCCTTCATGGCAGAACCGTCCAGCATACCAACCCAGTCTTTGGCAGCAACAGATTTTTCAGGTACTTGCAAAAATGGGTCTTTGTACTCAGAAAATTCATGGGGGAAGAAGATTTCGAACCCCGGCTTCATGCATTTGTCTTTTTGATCCATCCATGGTTCTGGGAAACCACAGAAGGGGAAATCTTCTCCTTCCTTTACAAAATACCCGTTGAGGGTCTTCAAGTAAGGATCCATCGGTGCGTTGACGGCCCTCTTCTTGGTTCTCAGCTCCTTCTTTGTTGGTTGATACCCGAGACCGTGAGTATGAGTTTGAGTAGGGATTCTTGGGGCCTCCGGCAGGCCTTGAAGGTTCTTCCCCAACCCTAATCCTGGAAAGAAACCCATCTTCTTCATGATTCCGGCGACGACTGGACTAGCATATTGATCAAAATGGGGCGGTAGGGACTCTCCCGACTTTCCTTCTTCTATCGCGCCGATGAACTCGAATCCTCCCATTTTTGCTTCTTCTTCTTGTAGCTGTAGCTCTAGGACCGGTGCACTTGACGATGCTTCAGATGATCGGGCCCAACTGTCTCCGAGGATATCACAGACTTTGTTTTCCCAGACATACTTAACTTTTTGATGAATTGTCGATGGGATAGCGCCCAGACTGTCCAACCAAGGTCTTCCCAGCAGCAGATTAAAAGAAGCGGGGATATCGATGATTTGGAACTCAGCTTCCTTGTCCATTGATCCGATAGCAAGGTTAAGAAAGATGATGCCCATGACTGTCCTTTGGGTGTTATCATATGCCCGGACCTTTTGTTGAGACGGCACAAAAGAAGATTCATCCAAGCCCATTCGTTTGGCTGTGCGGAAAGGACACACATTAAGAGCAGACCCGTTGTCAACGAGACAAGCGGGTACGGTGTTCCCCAAACATTCAACAGTGATGTACAAAGGCTTATTGAACATGGGCCCTCCCGGTGGTAAGTCATTTGACGAGAAAGCAATAGCCAAAGTTGGAACTTTATTGATCAGCCCTACAAGGTCTTCCGGGGTGGTGTCGATAGACACGTCAGACTGGTTAAGGGCGTCTAGGACCGCCTGCCTATGACGTTTGGAGGCAATCAGCAATCCCCAAACAGTAATGTTAGCCTGAGTCTTCTTCATCTGCTTGAGGACTCTATCCTCTTCTTCTTCCTCGTTCATCTTTCCTTTCCCTTTCTCCAGCTCCCTCCCCGGGTGATCCTCCTCTAATTCATGTGGCTTGAAGTGCCTACCAGACCGAGTCAAGTGGTCAATTTCTTCTTTTGCCCAAATATCATCGGTTTTTGAAACGGTCTTTGGGCCCTCTTCTACCTCTTCGTCGCTTTGGTACCATAGATCATCTTCCCCTACCAGGCCTATGTTCCGATCATTGCTTTCTTGGACCCACCAATCTGACTGCTCCGTTGCTTCATTCTCCCATATCCCTGGCTGGCTTCCAGTCGTGCAGATTTCCGGATTTTCTGGTAACTGATAGAACTTCCTTGGTTCCCCGACCTTGGTGATTAGCTTGGACGGATCGAATGTCACTTCTTCTACTCCCAAGAAGTAAAGACCCCGCGGCGGCGGTACGGCACGATGGTTTGGCAGTGGATTCTTGGTAACATTGGGAGCCTTGACAGGTGGCTCGGATATCACTTTGTTGTCAATGAGGTCCTGTATGTCATGCCTTAACCTCATGCACCGATCGGTCGAGTGGCCCTTTTGTTGGTGATATTTACAGTAGAGATCTCCTTTGAAGTACGGCGGGAGTGGACTCGGCGGGGGTCGAGGTTCCAGCTGGCGGAGATGTCCTTTTGCTAACAGCCTGTCGAGGGCGGTTGATAATGATACTCCCAAATCTGAAAACTTCCTCATTGGCTTGTCTTCCCCTCCCCTTGGATGACTTCTGGTGATATCGAATTTCTTCTCCGGCTCGCTAAGCGCATTGACATCGGTGGGGCCAGAGTGACCCCCCGAATGCCCTCCATTCGACCCATAACTAGGCCTTCGATATCGGTTCTGTGGTTCTTCCTTCTTGATTGTTCCTTCTTGGATTGCATCTTCGATTCTCGTCCCTACGTCGAATACCTCAGCAAAGGTATTGATTGACTGGAATCTCATCTTTTCCTGATAAACTGGCTGTAGATTTTTCATCAACATTCGGATTTGGTCTTTCTCGGACGGTCTTTGTACCATTTTCGCAGCTTTCCCTCTCCAACGGCTTAAGTACTCAGCGAATGATTCTTTGTTCCCCTGCCTGGTTGTTTCCAAATCTCGGACAGTAACATCCAAGTCTTGGTTGTATTCGTACTGCGCCACGAATGCTTTAATCACTTCTTCCCATACCCTGGTTTTGCTTGGTTCAAGAGTGAGATACCAAGACAGAGCGGCTCCGGTCAAAGTCTGTTGGAATAGGACTGCCATCATGATAGTGCTCAATCTGCTTGGTTGGAAAGCCCCGATACACATTCGGACGTGACTGCGGGGGTTGCCTGTGCCATCAAATTTGTCAAAGACGGGCATTTTGAAACCGGCTGGCAGTGTCTCGTGGACTCCGTCATACAACCCTTCCAGTTCCATTAGGTAGGTATCCACCCCTTGAGCCTTGCGCATTACCCTCTCCAATTTTTCTATCTTCTCGGTCAGCAGCTTCTCCTTCTCATCTTTTTCCCTGTCCCTGTTGGCTCTCAGCGCATCATTCCAATGTACCTCTTGGTCGTCGAACCAATCCCCGTCTCCTCCTCCCATAGGCGGGTCCATGACAGGTGGAACTACATGTGGCGGTCGGCGGTTCAGCTCCTCTATCATTCCCATCATTCGATTCATGTTTTCAGCCTGTCTTCGCATCTGTTCTGCCTGCTGTTCAACTAGTACCCTCAGTCCGGTCATCTCTTCATTGTTCCTCTCTTCAGCCATGTCGACGTATCCTCTTCTCACTAACCTTGCCGTAGGACCTCTAAACCACCCTCGGTTTGCTATTTTTGCTCCTACAATAAATTTTGGAAATTTCTTTTTTAGAAAAAACCCCTTTTTTTTTCTTTATTTTAGCAAAACCTTTATTTTGTAAGTCATGCGGATGCAAATGCATGTGTGTGTGTGTGCCTACTCTACATGCAAAAGAAAGGAAAATTCTAGTCCTAACACATAAAGCACATAAGCACATAGAATCCTCATTCATGTCAAATGCGCCAACTTCACCTATCATTGTGATCCTTACTACCCCTTCAAAGGTCGGGCGAAATATTTTTAAAATTCACTTGGGAAGCATGACGAGATTCTTCAAAATAACTCTCAAGTGAGAAATGTTTCTCAATGACGATGATTTGATTAAAATTTTGCTTTGAAATTCATTTGAAAAGCATTTCTTCCAAAACATTTCTCAAAGATTAGTTTGGAGCTTGAATCAAAAGTGAACTCCAAAGTTTTTTGAAAAAGCGATTGAAAACTTTGATGAAAATTACAAAGATCCACTTGTTTTCAAAGATGGTCTTAAAAAAATTTTTTGGTAGAGGGATCACATGATCGGATTAT
This sequence comes from Hydrangea macrophylla, assembly GCA_033977485.1. Taxonomy (NCBI): domain Eukaryota; kingdom Viridiplantae; phylum Streptophyta; class Magnoliopsida; order Cornales; family Hydrangeaceae; genus Hydrangea; species Hydrangea macrophylla. Next base: position 43,384,544 of record CM066990.1, read on the forward strand.
CACCGTACTTTTCATGAATTTGGATGCATACAAGGTCAATGATGCTTAGCTAACATGATATAAGAAGTAAAACCTTATAACCAAGATTCAGCATGTTCCCAAATGTCATGGGACATGAGAAGGAATTGCTAAAAGTGATTAAGGGGTTATACATTTTTCATCAAGCAAGTATCATCATCATCTCAAATAATCCCCTTTGGGCATACAAAACTCCCTAGCACATAGCCCTAACCAAGAATTGATTTCCTAATATTGAAAGGTTCTATGGAAACTACTATGCAAAAGCTGGGATTTGGTCAAATAAGGGACCCTTGACACACATCCGATAGGATGCTTAATATACCAAATCATGGTACGAGATCAAGGGTGATTACACAGTCCCATGATAACCTGACCGACCGGGTTGCCCCGAGCCTCCAAGGTCATAGTTCCGTGCAATCGACTGGCTGGACATGCAAGTGAAATGCAACAGGCACCCAAAGATTAATTAATTCGATTAAAAGGATGTTTTCAAGTCTAATCCTCAAGTGAACCCAAAATCAGAATTCTGGTCTGCGAAACCAGAGATTCTGGGTTCGATCCCCAGCAGAGTCGCCAGATTGTGGATATCGCAGGTTGACCTACCCACAGCTTTTCTTAAAATCTTTTCTAAATTTCAATTTCAAAAACAAATGAGTCGCCACTTAATTTTAAAAGGAAAATTAAGAAACCATTAAAAAGGAAACTGATCTTTTAGAAACCAGAGATTAACTAGGTCCGGGGATTATGGAATGAGAGAGGAAGGAGCCCATCGGACTAAAACACCCTCTCTCATCCTATCTTGCGATAGGCCTCTACTCAACATCCTTTTAATCAAATTTATTAATCTAAGCATGCCCTCAACTAATACATATATACATATACATCACAAAAGCATGTCCAAAGGGTGTAAAATTGCAATTGACAAAATATCATTCAAAAGCCACATAATTCAGGTAACAAGCGATATGATATGCAATAGGGCACAAGTGAACTTACCCGGGGTCCAGCAGCGATAATAAACGTGCAATGCATGCGATTAAATAAAACCTAGGAAAAGAATCTCTAATCCATATATACACATAAGGCAAATCTTAACTCTAAGGTGTCGCGCATTAAGTCGAAGAATCAATAAAATCAAGAAATTAAGATAAACTAAAAAGGAGTTTTAGAAATCATACCTTAATAACGCTACAAAACAAAGGGTTAGTCCACATGATATGCAAAATATGATGTTAGAAATAACAATCCTAAATTTCTAGCTTAAATCTATCTAATGTAATTAAATCCAAAGCTAATAAGTCATAATTACAAGTGCCAAACCATATGGATGAATATGTACATGGACAAGGATAAACTATGAGATACTTTTAAACCTTGAATTCAAGCTCAACTAATCATTATTAAAGCATGGTTTAAGCCTTAGATCATAAGAAAGCCATTTAGGCCCTTATTTACAAAGTAAGTCAAGTGTGTCATAAAAAACTCTGAAAATTGCAGAGAGCAGACCAGAACTTAAAAGAAATAAAAAACACGTCTCTTATGGTTTGATGTTGATGAAATTTGGAAACAAGATGCCTCTGTCAGTCTAGTTTCCAAATCAAAAAGAAAATCGAAGTTTCAACGGTTAGATCTCCGGGAATATGGAAAACACTAGACGTCACTCAGCATCTTACAACCTCCTGTCCAGAATTCTTGCACGATTTATTAAAAATAGTAAAAAATTCAGAATTGCTTTGTTCTTTTTAGGGTGACTTCCTAACACCTTAATCTACTTGGAAAAAATTATTTTGGGTCATAGAAACTTTATTAGAACTCTGATTTAATTATTTCAAAAGAGTGTTGCTGTTCTGAAACTATTCTGAAATTCTGGACAGATTGTTGTTGCTTCACAAAAACCATGATCAAACCATTCTAAACATGAAACCACCTCAAGACAAAAATTACAGTGGTAGAACAATGTGTTATTGACACTTTCCCGTTGGTTTCACTTGATTTCAACGGTTAGATTTCGAACTAAAAATCTTTGATCAAAAACAGTTTATGGATTCACTGTTTTTATTTTGCTAGTTCAACTTTTATTTGGTAACTCCAACTATTAAACCATGAAGTTGAGTTAAACCAAACCACTTCTCCCACCATTTGGTGGCCATGGGAGACTACAAACCTTTATCCTTCATGGATTTCAAATGAAATATGGATGGACTTCATGAAATCTATAAGTTGTAGGATCTAAACCATGGAGATGGGTTTAGACTCAAAACTACATTCTCCTACCATTTAATGGTTATTGGAGAAAGGGGAGGGGGGTTATGACCATGACTCATAAGCCTTAAAGGAATATTGAAGGGATTCCTCAAGACATCAAGTTTAGAAGATCCAAATCATGAGTGTGGACTTGGATCCTCTTGTGAAGTGTTGATTAAACTTTGACTTCCTATGTGAAGCACAAGCCTACATAGGTGTTCAAAAGATCATGCTCTAGAGATCAAAGGAGATATTGAAGATCTCCAAGACCTTCAAGAGAAGAAAATAAACAAGAGAGTGGAAGAAAAATAACATGGAACCAAAAGAAAACTCCTAAGTTTACTTGATGAACAAAGAGAATAATGAAAGATTTTAAGACTAGAGATGGGAAGAAAGGATAAGCTAATAATCTATGATTAGAGGATCACCTCCAAATTATCCTCAAAGTTTTCTTTTCTTTGAAGATATTCCAAGCTCTTCTCTCTAATTCTCTAGAACACTTGTTTTTTTTTCTAAAAAAATTGTTGGTGAAATGGAAGTATATCTTCTCTCTCCCAATATCTCTCTTGGTGTTCTTCTTGGTCCCCCTCTTTTAGGAAGATCCCTTCTCTTTTATAAGCAAAATTACCAGGTATTTTTGGTGAATTTCGGAGTAAAAAACAGGTGTAATTCCCTCATTAGTTGGTACAATGTGTACTTTCTGAAATTATGCAGACTGCTGTCCAGCGCGGCAGTCCAGATACTGACGCAGCAGTCCGTGACTACCGCTGCGGCATTCATCAAATACCGTTGCGGCACTTAATGATTGCCGCGCGGCATTCACCCAATGCCGCGACAATTAATGGATTGCCGCAATTTTGTCAGTCTTACTTTATCAGTTTTTTGTTCTTATCTGCATGCGCATACGTATTGCTCTGCAAAATACAGACCTTAAAAGATAACGGCAGTCAGAAACCTTTAGCGGCACTTGATGAGTGCCGTGCCGGCACTCTGTGAATGCCGTGCGGCAGTCACCGAGTGCCGCAGAAGCCTGCCGTGTGCCGTTTCTGACTAAAATTCCCCTTTTAGGTCTTTTCTCTTTTTGAAACAAATTATTTTTGAATATCTTTTCCAAAAGTTGTATTTTATATCAGAATTTTCCTAAATACCTGGTATTTCCCTCTTTCTGTGAAATTTTATCGCGTTTTGGAGAATTTTCTGAAGAGCTTGGAATACTTCGAATTTTTCGGTCATTGTCATCATCGGACACGGAGGTGACACTCTCCTAAATTCGACGTCCGGTCAAAATTGGGGTGTCTACAGATAGTATATTACATCACATAAGAATCTTGAAATTGAAAATCAAAAGATAAGATATCATTCATAAGATTTAAGTCAAATATCATACAATGTAAAGTGAAAATCACACAAATAAACCTAGGAAAAATCGTCTAATCATGTATCAAATAATCAAGACTTCCTAATCTAAAGGGGGACATGAATTGTTATTGAAACAAATAAACAAAGAAATCAAAATATGCTTAGCAAACTAGTATGATGCATGTTAATCTTTGAGAAAAGAAGACCTCTCAATCCCCGGGATGGATGAGAAAGGATGATTAGATCGGGGGAAGCATGAACGTGTGATCAAGTTCATTCCTTATAATCTTCTTAGATTAGGAGCCATGAAGGCCCCAAATCTTGCATGGATGCAATGTATGTATCTAGAATGTGCCAAGGTTGTGGTGTGCTTTGTGTTCATGGATTCCTAGAATGACTTAGAAGTGTATAATGTGTATGAATGAATGAATGAAATCATCATGGGGTATATTCAAATGTAGTATGAACTACTTCCTAAAATATGAACTAATTTGGAAGGCATATGAGCATCAAATCAAAGAATGAAAGTTAAAAGGTGCTTGCTGTGAATAGTGGACAGAACAGTAGCATGATCTTTTGGAAATTGAAAAGAGTGGTTAGGTGCGTTTTCAATGCATGATTTTTTATGGAGATCTTCCTTATTGTGTCTAGAACACAACCCAAAAGGCCAATCGTGGATAGCTATCACAGATTGAGAGAAATCATATAAACAATGAAGGTCACTCAGAAACAGAGTCCGTATTGTCGACTGAAATGTTGAAATATCATAGAAAATGAAAACTAATGATCTAGAGGCCCATTGTATACAGAAAGTTCCCTACGATATTGAAGTTTAAGGGAAAAATAAGTTAGGACCATCCTGTTGGGAAAAGTTTTCTGTAAAACAAGTTGGAAGTGGCCCTAGCTGCTGTGACAGCAAAGACAGAATGTCTGGAAGGAATATTTGGGTCCAAATGGACCATTTCCAAGTACTTCCAAGTCAAACCAAAAATCATGGGTGTTCTCCAATGAGTTAGGAAGACTTTCCAAGTGGCCTTGCATCCATATGTTGAGTATTGAGTTCTAGAGAAATTTTTGAACTCAGCTCACTCACTGTTTTGACTCATTATTTTGAAGATTTTGGAGAAAACAAGGTTTTGTTTCTTGAAACCAAAAGAAGAGGGATTGAGAGGGGTTTTAAAGTAGATGTTTTGAAAGCATATTTTCAATACTCAATAAGGATTATAGACACTTAAAATGCCAACATCAAACTCATCATCAAAAACCTCCAAGATTGTTGGAGAGATTTATTTTTATTTTTGAACATAACTTCAATACATTTCAAGAATACCTTGGAAGTATTGAGGTTATGATCATCATCTATCAAACATGTTTTTGAGGTCAAGAGCTACTATCCATAAGGATTCACTCACCCCAAACTTCATGTCAACACTTAGATGATGATGAACTAGTAAGAAAATAAAGAAAAATAAAAAAGAAATGAGGTAAGAAGAGATGAACATAATATGAACAAGTAAGTAAATAACAATCAATAGATGATAATCAATGTGATTTTGGACTTGTAGCTTGGTGTTTCACTCATAGATTTTGACATTTAGACATGGAAGTAGCTTCCTAACTCAAGAATGCTCAAGAATGGTGATTGGGGGTATTTGGGATGTGAAGTATAAGAGAGGTAATGGAAGAACACAAGATTAGAACTCACTTTCTATAGCCAAAATAGTAGGAGGAAGCTCCTTTTCTCTCTTCTAAACCTATCTCTATCTCTCTTCTTCTCTACAACTTTTCAAGTTTTTGCACTTGGCCCCCCCAAAATGAAGAGCAATGGGGGGTTTATATAGGCCAATTTGGGGTGGTTTTGAGATTTTAGAAGTGTTCCCATTGGTCCCAAACATCTGTGAACATAAAACTACGTCGTTTTGGCTTTCAATTAATCAAATTGGACCCCCAAAAAAAATTACAAAAATGGACTCTGCGAGGGTTGAGTGCTGCGGCAGCACTGGGCCAGTGCCGCGGCGGCACTGCTCCTCAGAAGCCCAGAAAATTACGTTTAGGCCCCCAGAGGTTCCGATATTCGCGAAAAGGCCCTATTTCGTCCGAAATTCACATAAAATGCATACGAACTCCAAATTGAGGTTGTGATATACCGTTGGAAAGGTAATGGAGTCTACTTTATATAAAAAATAGTTCAGAGATAGGTCACTTTGAAAAGTTTTGCGATATTCGCGATAAAAGCCGATTTGATCGCCTTTTTCGCCTTTAGAAATTCATAATAAATTCGTTTTAAATCCAGAAATTATGTGCGATATACCATTGGAAAGCTATTGACCTCTAGTATTCATAAAAAATATTTGAAAATTGTTTCGGTGCCCCGATTCTAAAGTCAAATCTTGGTCAAACTGGTCAAACCTGGGATTCCCGGGAAGTTCTGGGAACCTCTGGGAGCTCCCAGGAGTTGAAGTTTTCGCTCGATTCTCTTTTAAAACTCATTTTAATACTTTTCTAATGATTCTGGTGAATTCGGATGATTTCGGTCAAACTTGGTCAAACTTGGTCAAACCTTGGTCAAACCTGGTCAAACCTTGGTCAAACCGGTCAACGAGGACTTTCCGGGAACTTCCGGGACTTCCGGGGGTCTCTGGGAGCTGACGATTTTATTCGATTTTACTTAAAAACTCATTTCATCGTGTTTCTTACGACGTACCATGTTTCCAGAACTTTGGGACCAAATCTGGGAGTTTTCAGGCTTTCAGGGGCATTTTGGTCATTCTGAGCATTCTGAGAGACAGAACTAACTTCCAAGAGTCCTTTTAAGTCTTTTTCGATCATTGTGAACCACCAAGCTATGGGTCTCCTAAATCTGATAGCCGACAAAATGGGGTGTCTACAGTTTGCCCCTCTTTGGTATGAACTTGCTAGGCAACGCATGTCGCAAGCGAGTGCCAAAGATTTGAAGAGACAGGACTTTTTGGAGGCTATAGATTTAGGATAAAAGCGTTGCAAAAGATGAAGTGATGCTGAGGCTAGTGTTGGTCGTGCTCTACGTGAGCTGCCTACGTATCCCAAGGGGAATCAGACCAGGACGTAGTTCAGGGCACAAAGGAATAAATTGCACATGCACAACGAGACAGGCAGATGCTATGTTATGAGGATGGTATGCAATGCATGGATGTGATATGAATTGTGTCATGAGTTCTATCATGCCTAGTGTTCTGACCTTAGTATGAGCTGGTGTTGTGGGGGTGTGTGCCACTCCAAGTGGACTTATGCTGTGCTAGTATTTCTAACTGTGATGCAGTTATTGACCCGAATAGGGACATCAAGGTTTGAATACTCTAGGTCTTGGAGCAAACTTCTGAATTTTGGGAAGTGTGCTTCGCAAGCGAATATAGTCAGATGTGGGGTCCCTGAGGACTATAATTGGAGATGCAATTTGACAGATAACCGACGGACATGGAAGCCCTGGAAATTAAGAGACGGACACAAAAGTCCTGAGACGCCAAGTGATGGACATGAAATCCCGAGATGTCAAGCGATGAACATGGAAGCCCCATTAATGGACATAGAAGCCTAAGGTTTTGAATGAGAATGATGAACACGACATATTTTGAATGAGAGTGATGGTAAACTAATGATGATTAATGAACTGACGATGTACGAATCGAGATGATGAGTCGACAATGAACTACTGTGACTATCATGGATTGGATCAACAGTTGGGCTAACCGTGACCGGAAGAAGTGACGATGTACGAATCAAGATGATGAGTCAAGAGTAAACTACTGTGACTATCATGGATTGGATCAACAGTTGTACTAACCGTGACCAGAAGAAGTGACAATGTACGAATCAAGATGATGAGTCAACAGTGAACTACTGTGACTATCATGGATTGGATCAACAGTTGGACTAACCGTGACCAGAAGAAGTGACGATGTACGAATCGAGATGATGAGTCAACAGTGAACTACTGTGACTATCATGGATTGGATCAACAGTTGGACTAACCGTGACCAGAAGAGGTGATGATGTATGAATCGAGATGATGAGTCAACAGTGAACTACTGTGACTATCATGGATTGAACTGACGATGTGCTAATCGAGAAGACGAGTCGACAGTGAACTACTATGACTGTTGTGATTGAACTGACGATGTACTAATCGAGAAGACGAGTCGACAGTGAACTACTGTGACTGTTGTGATTGAACTGACGATGTACTAATCGAGATGACGAGTTGACAGTGAACTACTGTGACTGTCATAGATTGAACTGGCGATGTACTAATCGAGAAGACGAGTCGACAGTGAACTACTGTGACTGTTGTGATTGAACTGACGATGTACTAATCGAGAAGACGAGTCGACAGTGAACTACTGTGACTGTCGTGATTGAATTGACGATGTACTAATCGAGATGATGAGTCAATAGTGAACTACTATGACTATCATGGATGAACTGACGATGTACGAATTGATATGACGAGTCGACAGTGAACTACTGTGACTGTCATAGATTGAACTGACGATGTACAAATCGATATGTCTGCTGGGGGATTAAACTGAATCTATTGGGGATGAAGCGACTCTTTCTGGGATCTCTCTTCAACTACTTCTCTTGACCGGGAACCAGGATTCAAATTCGAATCTCTCATAGTTGATCAAATCTTGCTGGCCTGGAATCGGGATCCATCAACAGCCACTCATGGACTTATGTTGCATGGACGAGGGAAGGTAATCAACAGCCACTCATGGACTTATGTTGCAAGGAGATGATGGTCAACTTTCGATGGTTTGGAAAGGGATGAAATTCGCATTTGCCCTAAGTTTGGACGCTTCTCATGCTGACGCCTTAGCCGGTGCAGTAATGGTGTTTGGTACTCCTGCTTGTATTGGCATGCTCTTTATAACTTGATTTGAAAATTTTATTAGTCACTGTTGACTTACACATTTGAGACTACAACAGACTCAAAAACTTGACAGACATTGACGCACGAGGATGACACATTTGACACAAGCTCGTCTTGTCAAAACTTGATGTGCTTTTGTCATAAACGATGTACCATTTCTCTTTTGGTGTCCACCCCTCATCTTAACATGGTAGCACTTTGCTGATAAATCTGATTTTTGAAAATCCTCCCTAGTGATCTAGTCAATTTTCTGCTTCTCCCAGGAAGTGCTTTGAATTAGTGCCTTAGCTTTTAGAGTAAAAGATGCTCTATTTCAAAATTTTCAAAACAACTTGGTAACTTGAAAACTCGCCCTTGGTGTGAAGGGATTGTGTTAGGCAAACGGAGTTTGCCCCTAGTTTGAGCTGTACAAAGTGGGATTCATAAGCAAACGAGGTGGGTGACCGAAGTTTGCCCCTAGTTTGGATGATGGTTTATTGGAGGTTTTGGGCAAACGAGGTAGGTGACCGAAGTTTGCCCCTTGTATGAAGGGTAGATAGTAAAAGTCAGGCGAACGAGGCGGGTAGCCGATGTTTGCCCCTAGTGTGGAAGGTGATTTTGTGGCTTGAGGCATGGACCGTGACTTTAATCTCTCAAATGCTCATAACTTTTGCCTAGGCACCAGTGAGGTGACTTAGCAAGCTCTTTTCTCTCTTTTGTTATTGCTCACCTTGGATTTAACTCTAATTTTGCCTAGGCGTCCTTTCGGATTTTCGGCTTAGCGAGCCATCCTTCTTTTCTTTTTGAAAGTCTGCCTACATACCCCCTAGCGGGGATCAGGTCCAACGTAGTTCGGGCCAAAGTCTTGAAAGAAGGGGGGTTGATTATGATGGTGTCGACCGAACCGATGCGGTTACCTACGTATCCCTGAGTGGGAATCAGGTCGAGCGTAGTTCAAGGCAAGGCTTGAAATAAGGGGTTTGAGGTATGAGGGTTTTTCAAACCAATCATCAAAGAAGTTCAATCTTGAGCCACTTGTGGTAGCTTTGAATAAAAGGATTCAGTTTCAATCTCCCTTTCTTTTCTTTTTCTTTTTCTTTTTCTTTTTGTTTTGTTTTGAGGATTGATCCTTTTCACTTTCGCCTAGCCAGTCAATTTTGCTTTTTAATGTAGTCGATTCTTGTGAGATCTTTCGATCGCAATCTCAGAATTCCAGAATGTGCATGTCAGCTCTCGGAATTTATTTGTGGTCATTCCGTGCCTCTTGAAATATGATCTTGGCACGTTCTTAAGATGTATCTTGAAGCGTATGATTTTCTCATTTGTTTCATCAAATTTTTTTTTAACATTTCGACTGGCTAGGGTCAGATTTTGGAAATCAACACCTTTTTTAGCTCTAACTTTTGCCTAGGTGCCCTTTCAGGTTTTCAACCTAGCGAGCTTTTCCTTTTCTTTTCTTTTCTTTTTTTTTTGAAAAGTGGAGATGAAACTCACTGAAATGTTTGGCCACCATCAAGGGCTAAGTTTGCATTGCTTTCAATCGGACAGATTGCGTGACTCCCAATTGGATTGGGCTTAAGGCTTCGAAATGGTGGAAAAGGGGTGTTGGGCAAGCCCCAAGTCAGTTTCAAGTATGTCTTTTCAAGATTGAGGCAAGAGCATCTTTAAATTCTTAAAGTAAGACTATTCAATTCTCAGCTCTCCATCAGTGTCAGCGTGAAATCGACTTTAACCTTTCAGGATTCTTTTTTATTTTGTCGTAGAAAAATTATTAGCAGAGTAATATCCATGGTAATTTGAAAAGTGACACTTTAGTTTAGTGATTCATGCATTTATGACTAGGCACATCAGATTAAGCAAAATGAGATTTCATTCCATCAATAGGGAAGTTTTACAGACTTATTAACAACTCAATGACAGACAGACTCGATCACCAGACTAGAATTGAAATGGACTCGGAACATAGAACAGACTCAACTTGACTCGACCAGGTCTCAAATGGAGTGTCTTTGCGACCCATTTATTTTTCTTATTCTATTTTTTAGCAGAAGTTCCAAACACAATCACTTTACTACATAGCTTCAACACTCATTAGCATCATCAAAGGGATCACCCGAGCGGTTGATCCAAGCCAAGATAGTGGATAGGATTAGGATGGGATACATCCTCTATGAGGTTCTGAATGTCATGGCGGAGGCGGATGCATTGATCGGTGGCATGGCCTAGATTTTTGTGGTAAGCACATCGTAGGCTCATGTTGTAGTGGGAGGGTATGGGATCCGGTAGCGGTTTGTGAGGGAGGAGCTGTAGGTGGCCCTTTCTGAGTAGGTGGTCCAAGGCTGTGGAAAGAGGAACATCAAGTTTGGAGAATTCGCGAGGGCCTTTTGGGCGATTTGGCAGAATGGACTGGTATGGATGAAGGGCGCAGGCCATTGATTGGTTGCTAAGTGCATTGATATCCGGGGAGTCCAGGGAGTAGTTAGGTCTCTTGGACTGGTGTTGGGGTTCATCCTTTTTGAACTTTCCTTCTCTGATGGCATCATCTATTCTGGTGCCTATTTCAAATAGCTCTTCGAATGTGGAGATGGATTGGTAGAATAGCTTGTCATGATATACTGGTTGCATGTTCTTGACCAGCATACGTACTTGCTCTTTCTCAACAGGTCTGTGGATCATTTGAGCCACTTTATTCCTCCATCTGCTCAAGAACGCAGTGAAGGACTCATTGAAGTTCTGCCTGGTAGTCTCTAGATCCCGGATGGTGATATCAAACTCTTGGTTGTAAGAGTAGTGATCAATAAAAGTTCTAGCAACGTCTTCCCAGACTCGGGTCTTGGAGGCTTCAAGGGTTATTAGGAACCAGGATAGTGCGGCATTCTTAAGAGTTTGCGGGAACATCATCGCAATGTGCTCATGAGTGCAGCCCATCGATTGGAAAATGCTCATGCACAACTTGATGTGACTTTTTAGATTCCCTGTTCTGTCAAAACGGTCGATGGCAGGCATCTTGAAATTCTCTGGCAGTTTCAGCTTGATGGGCTCAAAGAGGCCTTCCAGGTCTAACATGTAATCATCGACCCCCTTGCTTTTCCTCAGTACGCTTTCTAACTTGTCAACCTTATCCATTTTCTCTTGAAGCTTCTTCTCATACGCAAACGGTGGGACCCCTTGAAACCAGTCTTCCTCCCCATTATTCTCAGGTGGGGGTGGTTCAAACCCCGGTGGTGGAAACCCGGGCGGAGGTTGCGGCCGCTGCTGCTTTAATTCTTCCATGAAACTCAAAACTTGGGCCAGGCGATCAGATTGCTGGCTTATGGTTGTTCCCAACACAGTGACCTTATTTTCCAATTCTTCTATAATTCATGCTGAAGTAAGCTGTCGGACTGATTCTGATCAATCGATTATCCGAACTCCTGACCCATGAAGAGGACCCTGACTGCTGACCTTGGGAATCTATACTGACCTGACAGATTTTGAGAGGACTAGATTAGATCTTGATAGTGGTGACTTTTGACAGACAAAGACAGTGATGTGAACCGACTCAAGACAGTGCGTGGAGATTGATGGGGAATGGTGCATGCAAATGGGACAAGCATGCGGATGTAAGCCCTAATATATATGATGCTTCTATTTCTAACAGACAGCAGTTAAACAAATAAGGTCCTAACCATACAGAGTGTGCTAACCTTACTTTCCAGTATGACCACCAAGGGATAACATGGATTTCTGGGATACTTCGGGTAATTTTGGACAGAGTTTTCGGGAGAAACTGGTTAATATGGTTATATCTGGGGTATCTGGACAGAGTTTCTGGGAGAAACAGGTTAATATGTGGTTATATCTGGGATATCTGGACAGAGTTTCTGGGAGAAACAGGTTAATATGTGGTTATATTTGGGATATCTGGACAGAGTTTCTGGGAGAAACAGGTTAATATGTGGTTATATCTGGGATATCTAGACAGAGTTTCTGGGAGAAACAGGTTAATATGTGGTTATATCTGGGATATCTGGACAGAGTTTCTGGGAGAAACAGGTTAATATGTGGTTATATCTGGGATATCTGGACAGAGTTTCTGGGATAAACTAGTTAATATGGTTATATCTGGGGTATCTGGACAGAGTTTATGGGAGAAACAGGTTAATATGTGGTGATAGTGATCATACTGTCTAGCAGGTTTTCATACTCCTATGTCTTAGGACCGATAAACAAGGTTTGCGGTGTATATCTTTGTGAGCATAGAGCAGACATCCTTGTCATGGTGCCTAGGCAGGTCAACTCAATGTAATCACATGTGAGTGATTGCCTTGGGAATCATAAGAAAGAGGTTCTGTTCTATGCTACATAAGTGTCTACACCGCTCAGGTAATCCTATCAGGGCATACAACAGTTATATCACATTGTCCTATCTGAAAAGATAAATGAACAGTCCTATGAAAGGTGCAAAGCGGGGGTATTTGTAAAATACAACCGCGCTAAAAGGAAGAATTGTATTAGTTTTTATCACAACTTCCCGTTTTATCTGCGATTTGCATTGCAAGGCTAATTTTCATACAATATGATTAATCTATGACAAGTTGTATTGTTTTAGCTGTTGTTGGTGCAGATTACTGCTGTGTGGACTAAACAGATGAACATCAGAATAAATGGAATGCTGGAATGAAAACAAAAGAAGTCAAAGCTGAAATGTGGAGCTCGATCGATCTAAGATAGTTCGATCGATCAAGAGTTCGATCGCTTGAAGAGTGTTGAAGCGCTTGAGGCTTAAGGGTTCGATCGATCGAGATCAGTTCGATCGATCGAACGGGGTATTTCCAGTAACATTCGTGTGAGCAGCAGATGTGGGTTTTTAACCCTAGTTTCTTAGGTTTCTTATATATATGTGTATTGTATACGTATAGAGGGACGCCCACATTACATTTTCACAGTTTTAGAGAGAGATAGAGAGTTTGTGTTTGGTTTTGTAGGTTTTGCATTGAAGTTTCATTTGTGCAGTGGATTTCTTAAGTTTAATACAAGTATTCTTTGTTCCAGGTGATTTATATATTGTTTATTTAGATTCTGCACTTGGTAGTCGTAGTTTAATCGCTCATCTTATAGTATTGCATACTAAATATTTGTAAAACCATAGTTTTTAGATTTTCCATGAAAAACTCGCAACCAAACAAGGTGTTAATGTTTTTTTACGTTAAATATCAATCTGTGACGTCCCAGACGATGTCTGAGTAGTCCCAGGTTTGGAGAACACGGTGAAACAGTGATCTCCAGCTTCTGCCATGCAGCAGAATAATCGCTGTGTTCGATCGATTGAAGTTAGTTCGATCGATCGAACCAGAGACAGTCAATCGATCGAAGTCAGTTCGATCGATTGAGGGATGAAGGTCTTCGATCGATCGAAAGCGCGTCGATCGATCGAACCCCCTGATTCTTGAGGATGTTCCCTGCAGTATTCCAGGACCTTTTTGTTTTAAGATTTGTTATCATTCTGTCCCAAAAAAAATGCTCAGTCTGTCAAAACAGTTTTTAAAACTAAGGCCCTAAGGCATTTTCTTTCAATACATTTTGCAAACCATCTTCAATGCTAACACCATTGAGGATGCAAGTCTTAACTATTGGATTAAACCGCTTTTACGTATTTTAATTTAATTGTGATGATATGGTCCCGGTCATGAAAGGGCCATGGATTCTCCATCTTTAGAGGAATACGGTAAAATGTGGGTAATGTACTCCTTTGTGCTTCAAGTCAACTGCATGGTAGACAGCTAGATTACTGCGTATTCGTGTAATCCCAACACTTTCTTTTTAAAGTTAAACATCCTAATTTAGAGTACTGTTTTAAGTAGCTAGTTAGATCGTTAATCATTTTCCTTAGTAATCTTAGCTGTGGAACTTTGTGTTCCGCACCATTGCTTAATCTTATTCATTTTATTTTGCTTTCTTTTGAGGTTAGTCTAATTCAATAGGTCAACACCTTCCCTGTGGGATCGACCTGGTCTTACCAGATATTACTTGCACGTCTACCTACACTTGGGTATTGCACAAGAGCGCACAGAAAAATTCTCGTGTCAAGTTTTTGGCGCCGTTGCCGGGGAAGGCGACGATCAATTCCTTAGATCACCTCGGTCTCTCTTCATCTCTTTCTATTTTTACTTTCTCTTCTTTTCAGTTCTTTTGGTAAGCACTCACCCTAGGGACTCTCCCAGTTCATGTCCAATAATTCTATTGAAGGAATTTTTGGAAATCCTTTCTACCTGTCTGACTCTGATAGTTCCATCAACCCGATAGCCACTCCAACTGCATCAATGGATGATCATCAGAGCGAAAATGGTGACAATGTTGTGGTACCAATTGATGAGGCACTCCGTCCTCTTTGCGATCTCATGCAACCAGAACATGCACCTACGCCCTCTTGCATTCAAATCCCACCGCATAATGGCAAATTTCAGTTTCGCAATGGGATGATTCAACTGCTTCCCACCTTTCATGGGATGGAAAGTGAGAAGGCGTATTTACATGTCACTGACTTCGAGGATGTTTGCAAAACATTCTCGCAAAATTGTCCTAGGGAGGTGACGCATCTAATGCTATTCCCTTTCACTTTGAAAGATAAAGCGAAGGCGTGGCTCCACTCCCTAAAACCTAATTCAATTTTCACCTGGCATGCGATGAGCACTGCGTTTCTAAAGAAATTCTATCCTACTCGCATGACCACAGACCTTCAGCGTCAAATCAATTCCTATAAACAAAAGAGCAATGAAACCTTCACACAAGCGTGGGAGCGTTTCAAAGATTTGCTTCTCTCGTGCCCACACCATGGGTTTGAGAAATGGCGAACTATCAGCTTCTTTTATCAAGGATTGAATGGTGAAACAAAGAAGTTGGTGGAAACGATGAGCTCTGGACCATTTCTGCGTAAAAACACTGAAGAGGCTGAAGCTCATTTCAAATGGTTAGCTGAATACGCTCATGAATGGTCAAATTCTGACAATGTCTCACGCTCACAAATATCCTGTGTAGAAGAGAAAAGCCTATACCAGCTAACCAGTGAAGATCACCTCATGACTAAGTATGCAGAGCTAGCAAAGAAGGTAGAAGAGTTAAGCATGAAAGGAGAGAGCTCTAGGCAAGTCTTGCCTGAGGAACTATGTGGCACATGCAACATGTTGGGACATACAACTCAATATTGTCCTTATGTGCCATATTTTCAAGAGCAAGCCCCTATAGAGATGAATGCCATGCAAGGTTTTCGAGGGGCGGGGAATTCCAACAATAACTTTCAAAGTAACAATAGATGGAATCACCCCGGTTTTGATTGGAGAAATAATGCTGGGACCCAAAATCAATATCAACAGCAGCCCTACAACAATAATCAATATCAAGGGCAAAACAATAAGCCGTTCCAGCAATACAATCAAAACAGAACCAATAATTACAACCAAGCTCAACCCTCCAATGCACCACAAACCAATACCTATGTGCCACCGCACAAGAAGTTACAAGAAGAAGAGCCACTTGCTAATGCCAATCTAACGCAGCAACTCATACAGATGATGAGTAGAATGTCTGCCACATTAGAAAGGATAGATGCACGGCAAGAGGGCTCAGGAGGAACATTCCCTGCCCAACCACTTCCAAATCCAAAGGGACATAACAATGGTCCTAACAATCAAGAACATGCTAAAGCTGTGACTACATTGAGAAGTGGAAAAATCATAGAGAAAAGCATGCCTCTGTCCACTCCCGAAGTGTACAAAGAGGAGGAAGTGGTGGATGAAGAAGTTGAGTGACACGAGAAAAATCTTGTGCGCTCTTGTGCAATACCCAAGTGTAGGTAGACGTGCAAGTAATATCTGGTAAGACCAGGTCGATCCCACAGGGAAGGTGTTGACCTATTAAATTAGACTATCCTCTAAAAGAAATCAAAATAAAATGAACAAGTTTGAACGATGGTGCAGAACACAAAGTTCCACAAACTAGGATTACTAATGAAAATAATTAAAATTAACTAAAGAATCTAACTAGCTAATTAAAACAGTACTTAAGATTAGGGTGTTTAACTTTAGAAAGAAAGTGTTGGGATTACACGAATCCGCAGTAACCTAGCCATCTACCATGCATTTACCTTGAAGCACAATGGAGCATATTACCTACAGTTTTCCGTATTCCTCTAAAAATAAAGAATCCATGGCCCTTTCATGACCGGGACCATATCATCACAGTTGAATTGAAATACACAAAAGCGGTTTAATTCAATAGTTAAGACTCGCATCCTCAATGGTGTTAGCATTGAAGATGGTTTGCAAAATGTATTGAAAGAAAATGCCTTAGGGCCTTAGTTTTAAAACTGTTTTGACAAACTGAGCATTTATTTGGGACAGAATGATAACAAGTCCTAAAACAAAAAGTCCTGGAATACTGCAGGGAACATCCTCAAGAATCCGAGAGTTCGATCGATCGACGCGCTTTCGATCGATCGAAGACCTTCATCCCTCAATCGATCGAACTGACTTCGATCGATTGACTGTCTCTGGTTCGATCGATCGAACTGACTTCGATCGATCGAACACAGCGATTATTCTGCTGCATGGCAGAGGCTGGAGATCACTGTTTCATCGTGTTCTCCCAACCTGGGACTACTCAGACATCGTCTGGAGTGTCACAGAATTATTTTTAACGTAAGAAAAGATTAATACCCTGTTTGGTTGCGAGTTATTCATGAAAAAACTAAAAAACTATGGTGTTATCAATATTTAGCATGCAACACTATAAACTGAGCGATTAAACTATGCCTATGAAGTACAGAATGTAAATGACAATATATAAATAACCTGAAGTGAATGATACTTGTATTAAACTCAAGAAATCCAGTCCACAATGTATAGATTCAAGGAAAACCTACAAAAACAAACACAACTCTCTATCTCTCTCTCTAAAACTGTTAAAACAAAAAGTGGGCGTCCTTATGGACGTGCATAATACTCCTATAAATAAGAAAACCTAAGACACTAGGGTTAAAACCCGCATTCTGCTGCGCACGCAAATGTTACTGGAAATACCCCGTTCGATCGATCGAACTGCTTTCGATCGATCGAACCCTTGATCTTCAAGCGCTTCAACACTCTTCAAGCGATCGAACGCTCGATCGATCGAACCTTCTTAGAGCGATCGAACTTCACATTTTAGCTTTGACTTCTTTTGTTTGCATTCCAGCATTCCATTTATTCTGATGTTCATCTGTTTAGTCCACACAGCAGTAATCTGCACAAACAACAGCTAAAACAATACAACTTATCATAGATTAATCATATTGTATAAAAATTAGCCTTGTAATGCAAATTGCGGATAACATGGGAAGTTGTGATAAAAATTAATACAATTCTTTCCTTTTAGCGCGGTTGTATTTTACAAAAACCCCCGCTTTGCACAACCCCCAACTAGCTTATTGCTAGTCCCTAGTGATAAAGCGAAAATAAAATAAACTAAAAACTCCTAAACTAATACTACCATGACTAAGAAACAAAGAAAAACTAAAAACAACCTAAACTAAAAAAAAAATCCTAACTCACTTTCGCAGGAATCGCGGTTGCATTTAGCGAATGCAACAAGCCGTTAAACCCCTAGGTTCCCCCTAGTGGACGAGTGTTGTCTCGTGAGGGTTTGCAGTGAATATACCCACAAAATTCCAATTTTAAGCTCAAAAGGATTTAGAACAACTTGTAGAATTTCCCCTTCCATTAAGCTATTAATTCAACTCTACAATAATATAATATCCTCTATCAACCCATGAAAGAGATCCACATGCTCCCCCATATCACCAAGTAAAATATACAAATGTATTACCATCATGCACCCGTGTGTGTGTGAAATTAACAACCATGCGTCCAATCCCTTATTAAGAGTTATCTAGACCATTGTACTTTGGAAACTTGCAGTTTTAGCTCAATTCTCACATTGGTCACACTAAAAAAGAACGTCTCTCAGAAACTTGCTTTACAATGATCGCACATCGTATGAAAGCTTTGATAAGAATGATATTCTAAGTGCTAATGCTTTCATACTGGACTCTATGAAAAACGAACATTTAAGAGTGTATAGTTTCATGAATGGAATACTACTTACTAGAGGAGCGAAATACCGTGGACAACTCAACTCACACTTTCATGTTCAAACCAATTGTTGAGAATCTTCAAGACTTTGAATTATGGCTTTTATTTAGTAGGTGGGGGTGTTGTAGAGAAGAGTGTGCTTTTTAGTATGTGATGGAATTTCTTCTCTTTTTATTATTTATTCTTTTCTCCACCCAATCTCCCATTCATTTCATATATATATATATATATTTTTTTTTTAAACCTGGAACATCCCCACAACAACTTCCTTCCATTTCACATACTTTGATGACTCATTCTCAATAAATTTATCAAACGGTTCAATGAGGTCAAGGTATAGATCAAAGATTTGGATTCTTGTGATTTTATTGGAAATATTTAATTGAGGTGGGATCAGGGGTGAAACGATTCAATGAATGAGGGTGAGCTATATTAGGTAAAGGAATGGGTAAACGATGGCTTGAATCATTTTCTCAACTTTCAATTTTTAGCACTTAAGTGTTCATCGAGTTTAATTGGTAAATCCTGAACGTTCTCCTCTAACAAGCAGTCAAAATTTTAAAGAAAACTGAGACTTAACAACGAATTTGCGAAGTATATGCAAGAAACGACCATTCGACAATGTATGAGAATCCCCTCAGAAATGACGATTGGCTCAATAGCTCACAAAGGGTTATTAGCTTCCACTACTTGTTCTTTTCGCACAATATTCATATTAACTCAACTTTCAGGTTTTCTACATGGCTGCCAATTAGTGCACAAAAGTGTTGGGTACATAATAGCTTTACAAATGCAATTTATTTCAGTGATACAGAAAAAACGCGTGGATTTAATCCATAAAAAGATAAGAATACTACAGATGTATCATTGTCTAATTAAGAAGCAGGAGAGGTTATTCAAAGTTATTCTATCAATATACTTCAAAAATTTTCAAAATTTTTAACAGACTGTGTTCTCATTAAATTTAAAACATATCTAGGTGCAAAACCTGATTATTACGGGTGTATACCTATCTATTGTCTCCTACCCCCAACTGAAAACAACAAAGTCCCCAGAAGTTGATTTTCAATAAATAAAAGAGATGGGTATCACCTGTATAGAGCAAATGATGATCGCAAGCAAAGCAACCTAGCATAGGAAAGTAGAACACAATCTCCAAAACAAACAGGATCAATAAATAAGAATAACACGATAAAACCATGATCCAACAAACCAAACCACTGTAATATGAACATAATAAAATACAAACCGAGATACATAATGTCCATACAAAACCATCCAACCAAATAATACAACCAAAAACCACCAACATATATCCAACCAACCACAAAAAAAACATAAATACCACCTCCCCGACGAAAACTAATCGACCCCAGACGGCGTATCCTCGGCTATATCAGAAGGGATGTCGATGGGAGTAGGCGGCAATACAGTAGTAGTAGGAGCAGTAGTAGATGGCTCGGAAGCAGGAGTGGAAACAGGAGCAGTAGCCTCAGAAGCTGGGGTAGCAAATGATGGATCAGTAAGTGGTGGATCTGTAGGAGTAGAAACATGCGATGGATCAGCAGCAGGCGGGGCAGGAGGGGTGGCTGTGGGATGGTGAGCAGAGTGAACAGCCTGATCAACCCCTATCTGAATCAATATGGACTCCAGTAAGGTCTGGATCTGATCCATCCGGCCCTCGAGTCTAATCCTGGCCTCTCTCTCCTCCAATAATAGCTCGCGAACTGTCGGGAGAGGCACAGAAGAAGAAGACTCTCCCTGGGCACGAGACTGCGACCGCTGTCGTAACTCAAATTGCTGAACCGCAGCAACTGGATCATCCTCATCATCCGAATCAAGCTCCTCCACCTCGGTGGGTGTCCCTGAAGCTCCGGCCTCCGTGTCTGTACCGCCACGCCTCTTCTTCCTCCCCCTCACCCTCGCTGTCCCTTTACCCTTGCGCTTCCTCTTCTGGGCGTCGGAGCGGCGAGCAGCCGCCTCGCTAAATCGGCGGGGAGAAGGGCGGATATCATCTCCAGCGAGCTCGAGGAATCCGGCATCGGCCATGACCCTCTGAATAGCCCAAGCACCCTTCAGGTGCTTCCTGGACGAGATATAACGGGTGGGGTGGACCATAAAATCAATATATAGGCGTGGTATACAAACAGGCTGTCCCGTCCCCACAGCATATAAGACTCGCGCATACCAAGCCGCGATCTTCTCTCTATAGGACGTCACTAGGAGGCAATTGCTGAGGACCAAATGAAGCATGTGGTAGTCATCGGTGAGAAAGTGGTCCTCGATCAAAGCATCGCCATCCCAAGACGGGACGGCGCCTCCAGTGAGCTCCCTGATAATAGCGGATGGTGGGGTCACTGGTGCATCAGGCCGGTGGGGGCAAACATAATCAGGTACCTCTGGTACCCCCAACGCGGCGGAAACGGTCGCGGGACTGATGATGAATGAACGACTCCGAAAGAAGGCATGATAGGTGAATGGTGTAAACGGGTCGCTGATCATAGTTGCACACGCACCTCTAATCCAGGATAGGTTGACCCTCTTGGCCAACAACAGGAGATCGAACTAGTGAGGCATAGCGCGGATCCGTGTGAGGAACCATGGGCTCTCAGTCCAGATGTGCTCAATAGGGCGCTCAATCATAACCATCCGTGTCTGAAAATACCGCTTGAACCAAACCCTATCCTCGTTATTCCGGAACCCGTGAACGGGTACCGGATCTGGTATAGTACGGTCGAGGGGCTTGGACTTATGATAGCCCGTCACTGGATTCATCTGGCAGTCCTGAAAATAAGACCACACAAGATACAGATAAGAACAGGAAGAAAAAAGAAACAAAACAAGCACTGCTGGAGTTCGATCGATTGAACTGGGTTCGATCGATCGAACTGGAGTAGACTTCGATCGCTTGAACTTTGTTCGATCGATCGAACAACTTCCCTTCGATCGCTCGAATCCAGTTCGAGCGATCGAACACAGCGGTGTTTAGCAATCGCAGAAACGAAAAGAAAACCAGAGTTATACTAACAAAATACGATCCTAAGACCAAGGGGACACCCCCTTGGGATTTTCTATCACGAACATAGAGGAAAAGAAAAAAACAAATGAGTGGGGCCTACCTCGGTGTAGAACTCGCAGTGGAGATGGAGAGGATGATGATGTGACTATGAGAATGACCGGAGGGTTAATCAAGGTGTCTTTTTGGATGCTAGAAATCAAAAATTGCCCAGTCGCCTTCTCCTCTGTCTTCGAGCGATTGAGAGTGAGAGTGAGGGAAATGAAGAAGTGTCCTGAAGACGCCTCGTTTAAATGCCTCGTTCGATCGATCGAACTATGTTCGATCGATCGAACACAAATCCCTCAATCGATTGAACATAAGCTACAAGCGCTTGATCAACCAGGTTTCGATCGATCGAACTTGGTTCGATCGATCGAACACAAAAATTCCAGAATTCATTGGGATATGAACCACATCACTCCCAACTATCAAAAACAAATCTGGACATGCAGAGAGACTGAAAGAACTGTTGAAGAACAAGCATGTAGGACAGAAATTCATCCCCAGAATAGAAAATCGCAATTTATATAAAAATAAAACTTTATAATTGCATCCAAATTGCAACATTATCATCCCCAACTGTGGTTAAAACCTTATTTAACTAAAGAAAACCAAAAATAAAACTAAAACTAAAACCAAAAACATTTTGTCAAGGATTACACTCCAGTTGCTAAACAAGAATTGAAATTGAACAGAAATAACTGAGATGTAGCACTAGTCTTCGAGTATAAAGATTTCCTCTTCCACGATCTCTTCATAATCCGCCGAATCTTCAGACGCGAAGTCCAAACTCGATGATTCCCTTTTCCAGAACAATCGAAAAGCAGCAAGGACATCATCAAACAAGTCTGGCGTCTCCACAGAATTGAAAGCCCATGCAAGAGGTGATCCGGACGGAGACAAGGATAAAGGAGTGTGATTTCGCAACGGACTGTCCTCTCGCGGCGGAGTGTGTGGGGGCCTTATGTAGGGCCCAAGACCATGAATCAGTTGATGTGGAAGGAATACCGGGATGCCATTTAGGAACATAGTGACAATCCTGGACAAAAGAACAACAAACTGAAATTAAAATAACAGAACACAAGAAACACAAGTTAACACAAAAAGAAAAACAAAGAATAGAAACAATAATACAAAGAAATGTGACAAGTTCCAACCTCACTATTGGCATTGGTTCCCAAAATGCACTGGCTGGTAAGGGGCATTGGAGCCTGAATAGCAAGTAGCTCAAGTGCACGTAGCGGTATGGGACCAACTCAAGCACGAGGAAATCGTCCACGAAAACAAAGACGGCATTGTGGCGTTCTGGGACGACATCCTGAAGGACATGATCCTCCCATGGCTCCCACATGTCATCGTTTTCCCACTGCGCCATGAGTGCGTCATCCACCATTCGTCCCATGTATAGGTCTTCTTCCTCATCCACCTCTTCATAATCCTGAAATCCCATATTTTCGTATGGATTGATGTCCAGGAGGGCTGGTGGATATGGGATGTACCCTTGAGTAGCATCAATAAGAGAATGAGCTTCAGGATCTTGATGAAGCAAAGGGCAGGGTATGAGTTCCCCCTCAATCCAAGTGCCACAGCGACATTCTGAATCAGCCCAAGAACCGACAGAGTGAACATCATCACCTCGCATCTACGCACCTGCAACAGAGTGGTTTAAGGAATAATGGATTAGAACTAAATCACAAACACGAAATAAAGAACGAAAACCAAAAAGAAACAAAAGAGAGAGAAACTAAAATGCAAGGAAAGAAAAGGAATACAACAACAATTTGGAATTCCACTTCGGATTTTTAAGCGTGAGAATAGCTGGGCTCATCCAGCTGGATGTGCTCAACTTCAGAGTGGAAATTCTCCAAGAACGGCTTCAATCTTTGGCCATTGACCTTGAAACAATCATCGTTCTTGGGATTAACAATCTCGACCGCCCCATGTGGAAAAACAGTTTTTACGATGAACGGGCCTGTCCAACGGGAGCGGAGTTTTCCTGGGAAAAGGTGGAGGCGAGAGTCATACAACAATACTTTCTGCCCCGGCTCAAATGATTTACGAAAAATCGTACGATCGTGTCGAGCCTTCACCTTTTCCTTATGTAACTTTGCAGAGTCATACGCGTCTCGTCGTATTTCCTCTAGCTCTGCAAGTTGAAGCTTGCGTAGCTGACCTCCCTCTTGAATATCAAAGTTCAATGAGCGTGTCGCCCAATAAGCTTTATGTTCAATTTCAACAGGAAGGTGGCAAGCTTTCCCGTAAACTAGTCTATACGGGGACATACCAAGATTCGTCTTATAGGCAGTACGGTATGCCCATAACGCGTCAGTTAATTTGTATGCCCAGTCTTTTCGATTGGAACTAACCGCCTTCTCGAGAATATGCTTGATTTCTCGGTTAGCCAATTCTGCTTGCCCATTAGACTGTGGATGATAGGCAAGAGCGATTTTATGATGGACCCCGTATTTCTTGAGAAGTGACTCCAAGGGCCTATTGCAGAAATGCTTTCCTTGGTCACTTAGTAAAGCTTTCGGAGTACCAAAACGAGACAAAATATGCTCTCTTAGAAATGACATGACCGTTCTGTGGTCATTTCGTCTCGTTGGTATCGCTTCTACCCATTTGGATACATACTCGACAGCAAGGAGTATGTATTCACAGTTGTTAGACTTGGGAAATGGGCCCATAAAATCTATGCCCCAACAATCAAATATCTCAATTGTGATGATAGGGGTTAAAGGCATAGAATTCCTTTTAGAAATGGTTCCAAGCTTTTGACAGCGTTGGCATGTCTTGCAAAAGGAATAAGCATCTTTGAAGACTGTGGGCCAATAAAAACCGCTCTGTAAGACTTTTTGTGCGGTCTTTTGTGACGCGAAGTGGCCACCGCATGCCTCAGAATGGCATGACGCTAATATTACGGTTATATCCTCATTGGGGACGCAACGCCTGATGACCTGATCAGCACAGTACTTGAAAAGGTATGGGTCATCAAAGAAGAAGTGACGCACGAACGAGAGGAACCGTTTCCTATCCTGGTTCGACCACTGAGTTGGTGTTTCACCCGTGACGAGGTAGTTTACAATATCAGCATACCAAGGCAGACTACTTACTGCCAGTAGCTGTTCGTCTGGGAACTCATCTTTAATGGATTGGGATTCAGTATTGTCA
Source organism: Hydrangea macrophylla (assembly GCA_033977485.1). Taxonomy (NCBI): domain Eukaryota; kingdom Viridiplantae; phylum Streptophyta; class Magnoliopsida; order Cornales; family Hydrangeaceae; genus Hydrangea; species Hydrangea macrophylla. Next base: position 43,409,391 of record CM066990.1, read on the forward strand.
ACAAAAGTCAACCGGGACAAATGATCCGCAACCACATTCTCTACTCCTTTCTTGTCCTTGATAGTTAGATCAAACTCTTGGAGTAAGAGTATCCAGCGAATAAGCCGTTGTTTAGCGTCTTTCTTTGTCAGCAGATATTTGAGGGCCGAATGATCTGTAAAACAGACGATTGGCGACCCTATCAGGTAAGACCTAAACTTGTCCAGAGAGAATACTACGACCAGCAGCTCCTTTTCAGTAGTAGTGTAATTCATTTGAGCTTCATTTAAAGTTCGGCTGGCGTAGTATATCACATGTGGCTTATTGTCCTTCCTCTGGCCTAGGACTGCGCCAATGGCGTAATCACTAGCGTCGCACATTAATTCAAAAGGCAAACTCCAGTCGGGTGCCTGTATTATAGGTGCGGAGGTGAGGAGATCTTTTAGATCCTCAAAGGACTTTTGGCAACTCTCTGACCACTCGAAAGGTGCATCTTTGACAAGAAGTTGACAAAGGGGTCGAGAGATTGCACTGAAATTCTGGATAAATCGACGATAAAAACCTGCGTGCCCCAAGAATGAATGGATGTCTCGCACTGTACGGGGGACAGGTAGATTTGAGATTATGTCGATCTTAGCCTTATCCACTTGGATTCCTTCATCGGATATTATGTGGCCTAGAACTATACCCTTGGTCACCATAAAGTGACACTTCTCCCAATTCAAGACTAGGTGTTTGTCCTCACACCTCATTAAAACCTGTTCGAGATTGCTGAGGCAATCTTCGAAGCTATGGCCGAATACTGAAAAGTCATCCATGAAAACTTCAAGGATGTTTTCGACCATGTCACTGAATATGCTTAGCATGCACCGCTGAAAGGTAGCCGGTGCATTGCATAGGCCAAACGGCATTCGTCGGTAGGCAAAAGTACCGAATGGACACGTGAATGTGGTTTTCTCCTGATCTTCAGGAGCAATCTCAATTTGATTATACCCACTGTATCCATCCAAGAAGCAGTAATACTTGTGACCCGCCACACGTTCTAGCATTTGATCCATGAATGGCAAAGGAAAATGGTCCTTTCGGGTCACAGTATTTAACTTCCTGTAGTCAATGCACATCCTCCATCCAGTGGGGACACGTGTCGGTACTAATTCACCCTCTTTGTTTGGGATGACCGTTATGCCTGCTTTCTTTGGAACTACTTGGGTAGGACTAACCCAAGGACTATCAGATATTGGATATATCATCCCAACATCAAGTAGTTTAAGCACTTCCTTTTTAACTACTTCTTGCATGTTGGGGTTCAGACGCCTTTGCATTTGCCTTGAGGGTTTAGCGTCTTCCTCCAGATATATCTTATGCGTGCATATGGATGGGCTTATGCCTTTGAGGTCAGCAATTGTCCATCCCATAGCATCCTTATGCTTGGTAAGCATTTCCACTAGCTTACTTTCCTGTTCATGAGTTAAAACAGATGAAATGATCACAGGATAAGTTTTTCCAGTCCCTAGGAATGCGTATTTTAGCTCTTTGGGGAGCTCCTTCAATTCTAACTCCGAGAACTGGAAACTAGAGGGCATTACCAACTTGGTTTTAGGAGGCAGTTGTTCATATGGCTGTATCCACATGCAATCGGCTCTATCCTCCTCTTTCGTATCCATCATAAGACACGTCTGGTTCAAGTCAGCATCCAATGGGGTGGACTCTGCAGGCTGATAAATATCGCCAAATTGAGTCATCACAACTTCCAAAGGATCTTTATAGTCGACCAAGTCAACTTCATCTTCAATGACCGTGTCTATATAATGGATTTCTTCCTCGTTATCGTATTCTTCAGGTCGGGGATTAGAGAAGATCTTGATATTCAACGTCATGTTCCCGAATACGATAGTCATGATACCAGTTCTAATCTTGATTGTGGCATCAATGGTGTTGAGGAATGGGCGTCCAAAAATAACCGGGATATGTGCACCAGGATTAGACACAGGTTCTGTGTCCAATATCACGAAATCAACCGGAAAGACAAAAGAGTCTATTTGAACCAGGACGTCCTCTAATACCCCTCTAGGGTACTTCACAGATCTGTCTGCCAATTGCAAAGCAACTCGAGTGGGTTTGAGTTCACCCAACCCTAGCTGTTTATAGACTGAATATGGCAGCAGGTTCACGCTTGCTCCTAAATCGAGGAGTGCGTTGTCTATCTTTTGATTCCCAATTTTGCATGAGACAGTAGGTGTACCGGGATCTTTGAGTTTTGGAGGCAACTCATTTTGAATGATCGCGCTTGCTTGGCACGCGACATACGCATGTTTCTTCACGCTTTGCCTCCTCTTGACCGTGCATAGATCTTTGAGATACTTAGCATAGGCCGGCACTTGCTTGATAGCATCTAGGAGTGGAAGGTTAATCTTAACTTGCTTAAACAGTTCCAGAAACTCCTGATTCTTCGTCTCATTCTTTGGTTTCTTCAACCGTTGAGGATAAGGTGCAGGGAAGGGGCATTTTGGTGGTTCCTCCTTAACAGACTCCTTCCCAGGCCTTCGCTCAACTTCTTCTTCTACTCGAGGAGCTTCAATGTTTGTCTTGATTGGTTTGTCATTGGTAGACCGCTCCTCCTCTTGAGTAGATGGTAGCTCAACTTCCTTATCCACCACTTCCTCCTCATCGTACACTTCGGGAGTGGACAGAGGCATGCCTTTCTCTATGATTTTTCCACTTCTCAGTGTAGTCACAGCTTTAGCATGTTCTTGATTGTTAGGACCATTGGTATGTCCCTTGGGGTTCTGAAGTGGTTGAGCAGGGAATGTTCCTCCTGAGCTCTCTTGCCGTGCATCTATCCTCTCTAGTGTAGCAGACATTCTACTCATCATTTGGATGAGTTGCTGCGTTAGATTGGCATTAGCAAGTGGCTCCTACTCTTGTACCTTCTTGTGCGGGGGCACATAGGCATTGGTTTGTGGTGCATTGGAGGGTTGAGCTTGATTGTAATTATTAGTTCTGTTTTGATTGTAATGCTGGGCTGGCCTATTGTTTTGCCCTTGATATTGATTATTGTTGTAGGGCTGCTGTTGATATTGATTTTGGGCCCCAGCATTATTTCTCTAATCAAAACCGGGGTGATTCCATCTATTGTTATTTTGAAAATTATTGTTGGAATTCCCCGCCCCTCGAAAACCTTGCATGGCATTCATCTCTATAGGGGATTGCTCTTGAAAATGTGGCACATTAGGACAATATTGAGTTGTATGTCCCAACATGTTGCATGTGCCACATGGTTCTTCAGGCAAGACTTGCCTAGAGCTCTCTCCTTTCATACTTAACTCCTCTACCTTCTTTGCCAGCTCTGCATACTTAGTCATGAGGTGATCTTCATTGGTTAGCTGGTATAGGCTTTTCTCCTCTACACAGGATATCTGTGAGCGTGAGATATTGTCAGAATTTGACCATTCATGAGCGTATTCAGCTAACCATTCAAAATGGGCTTCGGCCTCTTCAGTGTTTTTACGCAGAAATGGTCCCGAGCTCATCGTTTCCACCAACTTCTTTGTTTCACCATTCAATCCCTGATAAAAGAAGCTGATCGTTCGCCATTTCTCAAACCCATGGTGTGGGCACGAGAGAAGCAAATCTTTGAAACGCTCCCACGCTTGTGTGAAGGTTTCATTGCTCTTTTGTTTATAGGAATTGATTTGACGCTGAAGGTCTGTGGTCATGCGAGTAGGATAGAATTTCTTCAAAAACGCGGTGCGCATCGCATGCCAGGTGAAAATTGAATTAGGTTTTAGGGAGTGGAGCCACGCCTTCGCTTTATCTTTCAAAGTGAAGGGGAATAGCATTAAATGCGTCACCTCCCTAGGACAAGTTTGCGAGAATGTTTTGCAAACATCCTCGAAATCAGTGACATGTAAATACGCCTTCTCGCTTTCCATCCCATGAAAAGTGGGAAGCAGTTGAATCATCCCATTGCGAAACTGGAATTCGCCATTATGCGGTGGGATTTGAATGCAAGAGGGCGTAGGTGCATGTTCTGGTTGCATGAGATCGCAAAGAGGACGGAGTGCCTCATCGATTGGTACCACAACATTGTCACCATTTTCACTCTGATGATCATCCATTGATGCAGTTGGAGTGGCTATGGGATTGATGGAGCTTTCAGAGTCAGACAGATAGAAGGGATTTCCAAAAATTCCTTCAATGGAATTCTCAGACATGAACTGAGAGGGTCCCTAGGGTGAGAACTTACCCAAAAGAACTGAAAAGAAGAGAAAATAAAAATAGAAAGAGATGAAGAGAGACTGAGGTAATCTAAGGAATTGATCGTCGCCTTCCCCGGCAACGGCGCCAAAAACTTGACACGAGAAAAATCTTGTGCGCTCTTGTGCAATACCCAAGTGTAGGTAGACGTGCAAGTAATATCTGGTAAGACCAGGTCGATCCCACAGGGAAGGTGTTGACCTATTAAATTAGACTATCCTCTAAAAGAAATCAAAATAAAATGAACAAGTTTGAACGATGGTGCAGAACACAAAGTTCCACAAACTAGGATTACTAATGAAAATAATTAAAATTAACTAAACAATCTAACTAGCTAATTAAAATAGTACTTAAAATTAGGGTGTTTAACTTTAGAAAGAAAGTGTTGGGATTACACGAATCCGCAGTAACCTAGCCATCTACCATGCATTTACCTTGAAGCACAATGGAGCATATTACCTACAGTTTTTCGTATTCCTCTAAAAATAAAGAATCCATGGCCCTTTCATGACCGGGACCATATCATCACAGTTGAATTGAAATACACAAAAGCGGTTTAATTCAATAGTTAAGACTCGCATCCTCAATGGTGTTAGCATTGAAGATGGTTTGCAAAATGTATTGAAAGAAAATGCCTTAGGGCCTTAGTTTTAAAACTGTTTTGACAAACTGAGCATTTATTTGGGACAGAATGATAACAAGTCCTAAAACAAAAAGTCCTGGAATACTGCAGGGAACATCCTCAAGAATCCGAGAGTTCGATCGATCGACGCGCTTTCGATCGATCGAAGACCTTCATCCCTCAATCGATCGAACTGACTTCGATCGATTGACTGTCTCTGGTTCGATCGATCGAACTGACTTCGATCGATCGAACACAGCGATTATTCTGCTGCATGGCAGAGGCTGGAGATCACTGTTTCATCGTGTTCTCCCAACCTGGGACTACTCAGACATCGTCTGGAGTGTCACAGAATTATTTTTAACGTAAGAAAAGATTAATACCCTGTTTGGTTGCGAGTTATTCATGAAAAAACTAAAAAACTATGGTGTTATCAATATTTAGCATGCAACACTATAAACTGAGCGATTAAACTATGCCTATGAAGTACAGAATGTAAATGACAATATATAAATAACCTGAAGTGAATGATACTTGTATTAAACTCAAGAAATCCAGTCCACAATGTATAGATTCAAGGAAAACCTACAAAAACAAACACAACTCTCTATCTCTCTCTCTAAAACTGTTAAAACAAAAAGTGGGCGTCCTTATGGACGTGCATAATACTCCTATAAATAAGAAAACCTAAGACACTAGGGTTAAAACCCGCATTCTGCTGCGCACGCAAATGTTACTGGAAATACCCCGTTCGATCGATCGAACTGCTTTCGATCGATCGAACCCTTGATCTTCAAGCGCTTCAACACTCTTCAAGCGATCGAACGCTCGATCGATCGAACCTTCTTAGAGCGATCGAACTTCACATTTTAGCTTTGACTTCTTTTGTTTGCATTCCAGCATTCCATTTATTCTGATGTTCATCTGTTTAGTCCACACAGCAGTAATCTGCACAAACAACAGCTAAAACAATACAACTTATCATAGATTAATCATATTGTATAAAAATTAGCCTTGTAATGCAAATTGCGGATAACATGGGAAGTTGTGATAAAAATTAATACAATTCTTTCCTTTTAGCGCGGTTGTATTTTACAAAAACCCCCGCTTTGCATTGAGCTACCATCTACTCAAGAGGAGGAGCCGTCTACTAATGACGAGGCAATAAAGGTAAACATTGAAGCTCCTAGAGTAGAGGAAAAAGTTGAGCGAAGGCCTGGGAAGGAGTCTGTTAAGGAGGAACCACCAAAATGCCCTTTTCCTGCACCTTATCCTCAACGGTTGAAGAAACCCAAGAATGAGACAAAGAATCAGGAGTTTCTGGAATTGTTTAAGCAAGTAAAAATTAACCTTCCACTCCTTGATGCGATCAAGCAAGTGCCGGCTTATGCTAAGTATCTCAATGATCTATGCACGGTCAAGAGGAGGCAAAGCGTGAAGAAACATGCGTATGTCGCGTGCCAAGCCAGTGCGATCATTTAAAATGAGTTGCCCCCAAAACTCAAAGATCCCGGTACACCTACTGTCTCATGCAGAATTGGGAATCAAAAGATAGATAACGCACTCCTCGATTTAGGAGCAAGCGTGAACCTGCTGCCATATTCAGTCTATAAACAGCTAGGGTTGGGTGAACTCAAACCCACTCGAGTCGCTTTGCAATTGGCAGACAGATCTGTGAAGTACCCTAGAGGGGTGTTGGAGGACGTCCTTGTCCAAATAGACTCTTTTGTCTTTCCGGTTGATTTCGTGATATTGGACACAGAACCTGTGTCTAATCCTGGTGCACATATCCCGGTTATTTTTGGACGTCCATTCCTCAACACCATTGATGCCACAATCAAGATTAGAACTGGTATCATGACTATCGTATTCGGGAACATGACGTTGAATATCAAGATCTTTTCTAATCCCCGACCTGAAGAATACGATGATGAGGAAGAAATCCATTACATAGACACGGTCATTGAAGATGAAGTTGACTTGGTCGACTACAAAGATCCTTTGGAAGTTGTGATGACTCAATTTGGCGATATCTATCAGCCTGCAGAGTCCACCCCATTGGATGCTGACCTGTTATGATGGATACGATAGAGGAGGATAGAGCCAATTGCATGTGGGTACAGCCATATGAACAACTGCCTCCTAAAACCAAGTTGGTAATGCCCTCTAGTTTCCAGTTTCCGGAGTTAGAATTGAAGGAGCTTCCCAAAGAGCTAAAATACGCATTCCTAGGGACTGGAAAAACTTATCCTGTGATCATTTCATCTGCTTTAACTCATGAACAGGAAAGTAAGCTAGTGGAAATGCTTACCAAGCATAAGGATGCTATGGGATGGACAATTGCTGACCTCAAAGGCATAAGCCCATCCATATGCACGCATAAGATATATCTGGAGGAAGACGCTAAACCCTCAAGGCAAATGCAAAGGCGTCTGAATCCCAACATACAAGAAGTAGTTAAAAAGGAAGTGCTTAAACTACTTGATGTTGGGATGATATATCCGATATCTGATAGTCCTTGGGTCAGTCCTACCCAAGTAGTTCCAAAGAAAGCAGGCATAACAGTCATCCCGAACAAAGATGGTGAATTAGTACCAACACGCGTCCCCACTGGATGGAGGATGTGTATTGACTACAGGAAGTTAAATACTGTGACCCGAAAGGACCATTTTCCTTTGCCATTCATGGATCAAATGCTAGAACGTGTGGCGGGTCACAAGTATTACTGCTTTTTGGATGGATATAGTGGATATAATCAAATTGAAATTGCTCCTGAAGATCAGGAGAAAACCACGTTCACTTGTCCATTTGGTACATTTGCCTACCGACGAATGCCGTTTGGCTTATGTAATGCACCGACTACCTTTCAGCGGTGCATGCTAAGCATCTTTAGTGACATGGTCGAAAACATCCTTGAAGTCTTCATGGATGATTTTTCAGTGTTTGGCCATAGCTTTGAAGATTGCCTCAGCAATCTCGAGCAGGTTTTAATGAGGTGTGAGGACAAACACCTAGTCTTAAATTGGGAAAAGTGTCACTTTATGGTGACTAAGGGAATAGTCCTCGGCCACATAATATCCGATGAATGCATCCAAGTGGATAAGGCTAAAATCGACATAATCTCAAATCTACCTGTCCCCCGTACAGTGAGAGACATCCGTTCATTCTTGGGGCATGCAGGTTTTTATCGTCGATTTATCCAGAATTTCAGTGCAATCTCTCGACCCCTTTGTCAACTTCTTGTTAAGGATGCACCGTTCGAGTGGTCAGAGAGTTGCCAAAAGTCCTTTGAGGATCTAAAAGAGCTCCTCACCTCCGCACCTATAATATAGGCACCCGACTGGAGTTTGCCTTTTGAATTAATGTGCGATGCTAGTGATTATGCCATTGGCGCAGTCCTAGGCCAGAGAAAGGACAATAAGCCATATGTGATATACTACGCCAGCCGAACTTTGAATGACGCTAAAATGAATTACACTACCACTGAGAAGGAGCTGCTGGCTGTTGTATTCGCCCTGGACAAGTTTAGGTCTTATCTGATAGGGTCACCAATCGTCTATTTTACAGATCATTCGGCCCTCAAGTATCTGTTGTCAAAGAAAGACGCTAAACAACGGCTTATTCGCTGGATACTCTTACTCCAAGAGTTTGATTTAACAATCAAAGACAAGAAAGGAGTAGAGAATGTGGTTGCGGATCATTTGTCCCGGTTGACTTTTGTCGACAACACTGAATCCCAAACCATTAAGGATGAGTTCCCAGACGAACAGCTACTGGCAGTAAGTAGTCTGCCTTGGTATGCTGATATTGTAAACTACCTCGTCACGGGTGAAACACCAACTCATTGGTCGAACCAAGATAGGAAACGGTTCCTCTCCTTCGCGCGCCATTTCTTCTTTGATGACCCATACCTTTTCAAGTACTGTGCTGATCAGGTCATCAGGCGCTGCGTCCCCAATGAGGATATAACCGTAATATTAGCATCATGCCATTCTGAGGCATGCGGTGGCCACTTTGCGTCACAGAAGACCGCACAAAAAGTCCTACAAAGCGGGTTTTACTGGCCCACAGTCTTCAAAGATGCTTATTCCTTTTGCAAGACATGCCAACGCTGTCTAAAGCTTGGAACGATTTCTAAAAGGAATTCTATGCCTTTAACCCCTATCATCACAATTGAGATATTTGATTGTTGGGGCATAGATTTTATGGGTCCATTTCCCAAGTCTAACAACTGCGAATACATACTCCTTGCTGTGGAGTATGTATCAAAATGGGTAGAAGCGATACCAACGAGACAAAATGACCACAGAACGGTCATGTCATTTCTGAGAGAGCATATTTTGTCTCGTTTTGGTACTCCAAAAGCTTTACTAAGTGACCAAGGCAAGCATTTCTGCAATAGGCCCTTGGAGTCACTTCTCAAGAAATACGGAGTCCATCATAAAATCGCTCTTGCCTATCATCCACAGTCAAATGGGCAAGCAGAATTGGCTAACCGTGAAATCAAGCATATTCTCGAAAAGACGGTTAGTTCCAATCGAAAAGACTGGGCATACAAATTGACTGACGCGTTATGGGCATACCGTACTGCTTATAAGACGAATCTTGGTATGTCCCCGTATAGACTGGTTTACGGGAAAGCTTGCCACCTCCCCGTTGAAATTGAACATAAAGCTTACTGGGCAACGCGCTCATTGAACTTTGATATTCAAGAGGGAGGTCAGCTACGCAAGCTCCAACTTGCAGATCTAGAGGAAATACGACGAGATGTATATGACTCTGCAAAGTTGCATAAGGAAAAGTTGAAGGCTCGCCATGATCGTACGATTTGTCGTAAATCATTTGACCCGGGGCAGAAAGTTTTGCTGTATGACTCTCGCCTCCACCTTTTCCCAGGAAAACTCCGTTCCCGTTGGACAGGCCCGTTCATCGTAAAAACTGTTTTTCCACATGGGGCGGTTGAAATCGTCAATCCAAAGAACGATGATTGTTTCAAGGTCAATGGTCATAGATTGAAACCGTTCTTGGAGAACTTCCACACTGAAGTTGAGCACATCCAGCTGGATGAGCCCAGCTATTCTCATACTTAAAAATCCAAAGTGAAGTTCCAAATTGTTGTTGTAATTCTTTTCTTTCCTTGCATTTTAGTTTCTCTCTCTTTTGTTTCTTTTTGGTTTTCGTTCTTTATTTCGTGTTTGTGATCTAGTTCTAATCCATTATACCTTAAACCACTCTGTTGCAGGTGCATAGATGCGAAGTGATGATGTTCATTCTGTCGGTTCTTGTGCTGATTCAGAATGTTGTTGTGGTACTTGTCATGACCTCCAGGATGTCATCCCAGACCGCCACAATGTCGTCTTTGTGTTCGTGGATGATTTTCTTGTTCCTGAGTTGGTCCCATACCGCTATGTGCACCTGAGCTTCCTGCTATTCAGGCTCCAATGCCCCTTACCAGCCAGTGCATTTTGGGAACCTATGCCAATAGTGAGGTTGGAACTTGTCATATTTCTTTGTATTTTTGTTTCTGTTCATTGTTTTCTTTTCGTGTTAATCCGTGTTTCTTGTGTTCTGTTATTTTAATTTCGGTTTGTTGTCTTTTGTCCAGGATTGTCACTATGTTCCTAAATGGTATTCCGGTATTCCTCCCACATCAACTGATTCATGGTCTTGGGCCCTACATAAGGCCCCCACACACTCCGCCGCAAGAGGACAGTCCGTTGCGAAATTATACCCCTTTATCCATGTCTCCATCCGGATCACCTCTTGCATGGGCTTTCAATTCTTTGGAGACGCCAGGCTTGTGTGATGATATCCTTGCTGCTTTTCGATTGTTCTGGGAAAGGGAATCATCAAGTTTGGACTTCACTTCTGAAGATTCGGCGAGTTATGAAGAGATTGTGGAAGAGGAAATCTTTATACTCGAAGATTAGTGCTGCATTTCAGTTGTTTTTGTTTATTTCATCTTTTCGTTTATCAACTGGAGTGTAATCCTTGACAGAGTTTTTATTGGTTTTAGTTTTAGTTTTATTTTTGGTTTTCTTTAGTTAAATAAGGTTTTAACCACAGTTGGGGATAATAATGTTGCAATTTGGATGCAAGTATAAGGTTTTATTTCTATATAAATTGCAATTTTTTTATTCTGAGGATGAAATTCTGTCCTACATGCCTGTACTTCAACTGCTTTTTAGTCTCTCTGCATGTCCAGATTTGTTTCTGATAGTTGGGAGTGATGTGGTTCATGCTCCCCATTGAATTCTAAAATTTTTTGTGTTCGATCGATCGAAATGAGTTCGATCGATCGAAACCTGGAGGTTCAAGCGCTTGTATTTTATGTTCAATCGATTGAGGGATTTGTTTTCGATCGATCGACCATAGTTCGATCGATCGAACGAAGCTTTTAAACGAAGCGTCTTCAGAACACTTCTTCAGTTCCCTCACTTTCACTCTCGAGCGCTCGAGCACAGAGGAAGGGGCGACTCGGAAATTTTCGATTCCTTGCACTTAATAAGACGCCCAGATCATCCCTCTATTCATCCTCATCGTCATCTCAACATCCCTTCCACCTTCACTATGTGCTTCCACACCGAGGTAGGCCCACGATTGTTTTTACTTGTGTTTTCTCTCTCTTTTCGTTAGAAATCCCAAGGGGGTGTCCCCTTGGTCTTAGTTTTTCACTTCTAGATCCTTATTCTTTTCTTTTCGTTGTTTCCTTTTCGATTCTGCGATTGCTGCACATCGCTGTGCTCGATCGCTTGAACTGGTTTCGAGCGATCGAAGGGGAGCTATTCGAGCGATCGAACAATGTTCAAGCGATCGAAGCCTACTCCAGTTCAATCGATCGAACCCAGTTCAATCGATCGAACCCAAGCAGTGGCAGTTTTGTTTCTTTTTCTCCCTGTTCTTATCTGTATCATGTTATGTCTTATTTTCAGGGCTGCCGTGATGAATCCAGTGACGGGCTACCATAAGTCCAAGCCCCTCAGCCTTATTATACCAGATCCGGTGCCCGCACATGGGTTCCGGAATGACGAGGACAGGCTATGGTATGAGCGGCACTTTCAGACGAGGATGGTGATGGTCGAGCGCCCTATTGAGTACGTCTGGACAGAGAGCCCATGGTTCCTGACACGGATCCGTTCTATGCCTCACTGGTTCCATCTCCTTTCTTTGGCCAAGAGTGTCAATCTTTCCTGGATTCGAGGTGCTTGTGCGACTATGATCCGCGACCCGGTTGCACCATTCACCTACCATGCCTTCTTCCGGAGTCGCCCTTTCATTATCAGTCCAGCTACAGTTTCAGCCGCGTTGGGGGTACCAGAGGTACCTGATTATGTTTGCCCCCACCGGCCTGATGCACCAGTGACCCCACCATCCACTATTATCCGTGAGCTCACTGGAGGCGCTGTTCCGTCTTGGGATGGCGATGCTTTGATTGAGGACCACTTTCTCACTGATGGCTACCACATGATCCACTTGGTCCTCAGCAACTGCCTCCTAGTGACTTCCTATCGAGAGAAGATCGCGGCTTGGTATGCGCGAGTCTTATATGCAGTGGGGACGGGACAGCCAATTTGCATATCACGCCTCTATATTGACTTTATGGTCCACCCCACCCGTTTTATCTCGTCTAAGAAGCACCTGAAGGGTGCTTGGGCTATTCAGAGGGTGATGGCTGAGGCCGGTTTCCCCGTGCTTGCTGGCGATGATGTTCGCCCTTCTCCCCGCAGATTTAGCGAGGCGGCTGCTCGCCGCTCCGACGCTCAGAAGAGGAAGCGAAAGGGAAAAGGGAAATCGCGGGTGAGGGGGAAGAAGAGGAGGCGTGGTGGGACGGACACGGAGGCCGGAGCTTCAGGGACACCCACTGAGGTGGAGGAGCTTGATTCCGATGATGATGAGGACGATCCGATTGCTGCGGTTCGGCAGTTTGAGCTGCGACAGCGGTCGCAGACTCAGGCCCAGGGAGAGTCTTCTTCCTCTGTGCCTCTCCCGACGGTTCACGAGCTACTATTGGAGGAGAGAGAGGCCAGGATTAGACTCGAGGGCCGGATGGACCATCTGCAGACCTTGCTGGAGTCCATATTGATTCAGATTGGGGTTGATCAGGCCGTTCACTCTACTCAGCATCCATCGATGGCCCCGTCTGCACCACCTACTACTGATCCATCATCTGCTGCTGCCCCGGTTTCCGCTACTACAGGTCCATCCACTTCTTCTGCTGCAGCCGATCCACCACTTGCCGATCCATCTGCTGCAGCCCCTGCTACTACCTCGTTGCCGCCTGCTCCTATCGATATCCCTTCTGATGTAGCTGATGATGCACCGTCCGGGGTCGATTAGTTTTAGTTGGGGAGGTGGTGTTTATGTTTTTTTTTGGTTAGTTGATTGTACTATTTATGGGTATGGTTTTGGTTGGATGGACTGGTTGGTTGTTTTGGTTGGACTATTTGGTTGGTTGATTCTATATGGACAGTATTTATCCCTGCTTTTATTTTATTTTATTCTGTTCATATTACAGTGGTTTAGATTGCTTGGATCATGGTTTTTAGCGTGTTACTCTTATCTATTGATCCTGTTTGTTTTGGAGATTGTGTTCTGTTTTTCTATGCTAGGTTGCGTTGCTTGTGATCATCAATTTGCTCCATACAGGTGATACCCATCTATTTTATTTATTGAAAATCAACTTCTGGAGACTTTGTTGTTTTCAGTTGGGGGTAGGAGATAATAGATAGGTATACACCCGACACCCGTAATGATCAGGTTTTGCACTTGGATATGTTTCAAATTTAATGAGAACACAGTCTGTTAAAATTTTGAAAATTTTTAATCGTATTGTTAGAATAACTCTGAATAATCTCTCCTGCTTGTTGATTAGACAATGACACATTTGTAGTATTCTCATCTTTTTATGGATTAAATCCACGCGTTTTCTGTATCACTGAAATGAATTGCATTTGTAAAGCTATTTATGTACCCAATACTTTTGCGCACTAATTGGCAGCTATGTAGAAAACCTGAAAATTGAGTTAATATGAATATTGTGCAAAAAGAACAAGTAGTGGAGGCTAATAACCCTTTGTGAGCTATTGAGCCAATTGTCATTTCTGAGGGGATTCTCATATATTGTCGAATGGTCTTTCTTGCATATACTTGGTGAATTCGTTGTTAAGTCTCAGTTTTCTTTAAAAGTTTTGACTGTTTGTTAGAGGAGAACGTTCAGGATTTACCAATTACACTCAATGAACACTTAAGTGCTAAAAATTGAAAGTTGAGAAAATGATTCAAGCCATCGTTTACCCATTCTTTTACCTGATATAACTTTCACCTACATTCATTGAATTGTTTCATCCCTGATCCCACACCAATTAAATATTTCCAATGTAATCACAAGAATCCATACCCTTGATCTATACCTTGACCTCATTGAGCCGTTTGATATATTTGTTGAGAATGAGTCATCAAAGTATGTGAAATGGAAGAAAGTAGTTGTGGGATATTAAAAAAAAAAAAATATATATATATATATATATGAAAAAATGATGAATGAAGGAGCAGAGAAAAAAGAGCATAAAAAAAGAGCAAACGAAATGAATGGGAGATTGGGTGGAGAAAAGAATGAAGAATAAAAAGAGAAGTTGAAATTCCATCACATACTAAAAAGCACACTCTTCTCTACAACACTCCCCCCTACTAAATAAAAGCCGCAAGTCAAAGTCTTGAAGATTCTCAATAATTGATTTGAACATGGAAGTGTGAGTTGAGTTATCCACGGTATTTCGCTCCTCTAGTAAGTAGTGTTCCATTCCTGAGACTATACACTCTTAAATGTCCGTTTTTCATAGAGTCAAGTATGAAAGCATTAGCACTTATAATATCATCCTTATCAAAGCTTTCATACGATGTGTGATCATTGTAAAGCAAGTTTCTGAGAGACGTTCTTTTTTAGTGTGACCAATGTGAGAATTGAGCTAAAACTGCAAGTTTTCCAAAGTACAATAGTCTAGATAACTCTTAATAGGGTTGGATGCATGGTTGTTAATTTCACACACACACGGGTGCATGATGGTAATACATTTGTTATATTTTACTTGGTGATATAGGGGAGCATGTGGGTCTCTTTCATGGGTTGATAGAGGATAGTATATTATTGTGGAGCTTAATTAACAATTGAATGGAAGGGGGAATTCTACAAGTTATTCTAAATCTTTTTGAGCTTAAAATTGGAGAATTTTGTGGGTATATTCACTGCAAACCCTCACGAGACAACACTCGTCCACTAGGGGGAACCTAGGGGTTTAACGGCTTGTTGCATTTGCTAAATGCAACCGCGATTCCTGCGAAAGTGAGTTAGGATCTTTCTTTCTATCTTAGTTTAGGTTGTTTTTAGTTTTCCTTTGTTTTCTTAGTTGTGGTAGTATTAGTTTAGGAGTTTGTATTTTATTTTATTTTGTTTTCGCTTTATCGCTAGGGATTAGCAATAAGCTAGTTGGGGGTTGTGCAAAGCGGGGGTATTTGTAAAATACAACCGCGCTAAAAGGAAGAATTGTATTAGTTTTTATCACAACTTCCCGTTTTATCTGCGATTTGCATTGCAAGGCTAATTTTCATACAATATGATTAATCTATGACAAGTTGTATTGTTTTAGCTGTTGTTGGTGCAGATTACTGCTGTGTGGACTAAACAGATGAACATCAGAATAAATGGAATGCTGGAATGAAAACAAAAGAAGTCAAAGCTGAAATGTGGAGCTCGATCGATCTAAGACGGCTCGATCGATCGAGAGTTCGATCGCTTGAAGAGTGTTGAAGCGCTTGAGGCTTAAGGGTTCGATCGATCGAGATCAGTTCGATCGATCGAACGGGGTATTTCCAGTAACATTCGTGTGCGCAGCAGATGCGGGTTTTTAACCCTAGTTTCTTAGGTTTCTTATATATATATGTGTATTGTATACGTATAGAGGGACGCCCACATTACATTTTCACAGTTTTAGAGAGAGAGATAGAGAGTTTGTGTTTGGTTTTGTAGGTTTTGCATTGAAGTTTCATTTGTGCAGTGGATTTCTTAAGTTTAATACAAGTATTCTTTGTTCCAGGTGATTTATATATTGTTTATTTAGATTCTGCACTTGGTAGTCGTAGTTTAATCGCTCATCTTATAGTATTGCATACTAAATATTTGTAAAACCATAGTTTTTAGATTTTCCATGAAAAACTCGCAACCAAACAAGGTGTTTATGTTTTTTTACGTTAAATATCAATCTGTGACGTCCCAGACGATGTCTGAGTAGTCCCAGGTTGGGAGAACACGATGAAACAGTGATCTCCAGCTTCTGCCATGCAGCAGAATAATCGCTGTGTTCGATCGATCGAAGTTAGTTCGATCGATCGAACCAGAGACAGTCAATCGATCGAAGTCAGTTCGATCGATTGAGGGATGAAGGTCTTCGATCGATCGAAAGCGCGTCGATCGATCGAACCCCCTGATTCTTGAGGATGTTCCCTGCAGTATTCCAGGACCTTTTTGTTTTAAGATTTGTTATCATTCTGTCCCAAAAAAAATGCTCAGTCTGTCAAAACAGTTTTTAAAACTAAGACCCTAAGGCATTTTCTTTCAATACATTTTGCAAACCATCTTCAATGCTAACACCATTGAGGATGCAAGTCTTAACTATTGGATTAAACCGCTTTTACGTATTTTAATTTAATTGTGATGATATGGTCCCGGTCATGAAAGGGCCATGGATTCTCCATCTTTAGAGGAATACGGAATACTGTGGGTAATGTACTCCTTTGTGCTTCAAGTCAACTGCATGGTAGACAGCTAGATTACTGTGGATTCGTGTAATCCCAACACTTTCTTTTTAAAGTTAAACATCCTAATTTAGAGTACTGTTTTAAGTAGCTAGTTAGATCGTTAATCATTTTCCTTAGTAATCTTAGCTGTGGAACTTTGTGTTCCGCACCATTGCTTAATCTTATTCATTTTATTTTGCTTTCTTCTGAGGTTAGTCTAATTCAATAGGTCAACACCTTCCCTGTGGGATCGACCTGGTCTTACCAGATATTACTTGCACGTCTACCTACACTTGGGTATTGCACAAGAGCGCACAGAAAAATTCTCGTGTCAAAAGGTTCTACAGGAATCTATATGCAAAGGCTGGGTTTAGTCAAAGAGGGTCCATTGACGAGAGTTCCAATATACCGTCAGAGAGACAGTACGGAGGTTTTTACTCTTTTTGATATACCTTGGAAGGTACAGTATCTACGGTGACTTGTGCCCTGGCACAGCAAGACCTGAACAATGTCAGCGCCGCATTTCAGACACAGTCGGAGGGGGAAAATGCAAGAGTGCAATGCGATGAACCAAACACAGTAAAAAAAGATGATTTTAAGGATGCTTCTTATGAGTCAAACCTCTGTATTATTTTGTTTTAAAATAAAAATCCCCAGCAGAGTCGCCAGATTGTGGATACTGGGTTTCCACCACTTCGTTTTGTTTTTGAAACTTGTTTGATTTTTTTGAATCAAAGAAAGAGAAAAGGTCTGTTGAAAACAGATACAGAGTCGCCACTTGGTCTTTAAGGAACCAAGAAACCTAATTTTGACTCACCCAAATGGATAAAGGGCACCGGCCCTTCATAACCAAAGAACTTGGCTCGGAGTTTTGGTATGAGAGAGGAAGGAGCCTTTGTCACGACTAAAACACCCTCAACTCGCCCCGTCTCTCGACGGGCCTCAATTAGCATCCAAATAATCATCTTATACTATGTATGGTTCGGCAATTAATACTATGGTAGTATATTACATCACATAAGAATCTTGAAATTGAAAATCAAAAGATAAGATATCATTCATAAGATTTAAGTCAAATATCATACAATGTAAAGTGAAAATCACACAAATAAACCTAGGAAAAATCGTCTAATCATGTATCAAATAATCAAGACTTCCTAATCTAAAGGGGGACATGAATTGTTATTGAAACAAATAAACAAAGAAATCAAAATATGCTTAGCAAACTAGTATGATGCATGTTAATCTTTGAGAAAAGAAGACCTCTCAATCCCCGGGATGGATGAGAAAGGATGATTAGATCGAGGGAAGCATGAACGTGTGATCAAGTTCATTCCTTATAATCTTCTTAGATTAGGAGCCATGAAGGCCCCAAATCTTGCATGGATGCAATGTATGTATCTAGAATGTGCCAAGGTTGTGGTGTGCTTTGTGTTCATGGATTCCTAGAATGACTTAGAAGTCTATAATGTGTATGAATGAATGAATGAAATCATCATGGGGTATATTCAAATGTAGTATGAACTACTTCCTAAAATATGAACTAATTTGGAAGGCATATGAGCATCAAATCAAAGAATGAAAGTTAAAAGGTGCTTGCTGTGAATAGTGGACAGAACAGTAGCATGATCTTTTGAAAATTGAAAAGAGGGGTTAGGAGTGTTTTCAATGCATGATTTTTTATGGAGATCTTCCTTATTGTGTCTAGAACATAACCCAAAAGGCCAATCTTGGATAGCTATCACAGATTGAGAGAAATCATATAAACAATGAAGGTCACTCAGAAACAGAGTCCGTACTGTCGACTGAAATGTTGAAAAATCTTAGAAAATGAAAACTAATGATCTAGAGGCCCATTTTATACAGAGAGTTCCCTAAGACATTGAAGTTTAAGGGACAAATAAGTTAGGACCATCCATTTTGGAAAAGATTTCTGTAACATAAGTTGGAAGTGGCCCTAGCTGCTGTGACAGCAAAGACAGAATGTCTGGAAGGAATGTTTGGGTCCAAATGGACCATTTCCAAGTACTTCCAAGTCAAACCAAAAATCATGGGTGTTCTCCAATGAGTTAGGAAGACTTTCCAAGTGGCCTTGAATCCATATGTTGAGTATTGAGTTCTAGAGAAATCTTTGAACTCAGCTCACTCACTGTTTTGACTCGTTATTTTGAAGATTTTGGAGAAAACAAGGTTTTGTTTCTTGAAACCAAAAGAAGAGGGATTGAGAGGGATTTTAAAGTAGATATTTTGAAAGCATATTTTCAATACTCAATAAGGATTATAGCCACTTAAAATGCCAACATCAAACTCATCATCAAGAACCTCCAAGATTGTTGGAGAGATTTATTTTTATTTTTGAACATAACTTCAATACATTTCAAGAATACCTTGGAAGTATTGAGGTTATGATCATCATCTATCAAACATGTTTTTGAGGTCAAGAGCTACTATCCATAAGGATTCACTCACCCCAAACTTCATGTCATCACTTAGATGATGATGAACTAGTAAGAAAATAAAGAAAAATAAAAAAGAAATGAGGTAAGAAGAGATGAACATAATATGAACAAGTAAGTAAATAACAATCAATAGATGATAATCAATGTGATTTTGGACTTGTAGCTTGGTGTTTCACTCATAGATTTTGACATTTAGACATGGAAGTAGCTTCCTAACTCAAGAATGCTCAAGAATGGTGATTGGGGGTGTTTGGGATGTGAAGTATAAGAGAGGTAATGGAAGAACACAAGATTAGAACTCACTTTCTATAGCCAAAATAGTAGGAGGAAGATCCTTTTCTCTCTTCTTCTCTACAACTTTTCAAGCTTTTGCACTTGGCCCCCCCAAAATGAAGAGCAGTGGGGGATTTATATAGGCCAATTTGGGGTGGTTTTGGGATTTTAGAAGTGTTCCCATTGGTCCCAAACATCTGTGAACATAAAACTACGTCGTTTTGGCTTTCAATTAATCAAATTGGACCCCCAAAAAAATTACAAAAATGGACTCTGCGAGGGTTGAGTGCCGCGGCGGCACTGCTCCTCAGAAGCCCAGAAAATTACGTTTAGGCCCCCAGAGGTTCTGGTATTCGCGAAAAGACCCTATTTCGTCCGAAATTCACATAAAATGCATACAAACTCCAAATTGAGGTTGTGATATACCGTTGGAAAGGTAATGGAGTCTACTTTACATAAACAATAGTTCAGAGATAGGTCACTTTGAAAAGTTTTGCGGTATTCGCGATAAAAGCCGATTTGATCGCCTTTTTCGCCTTTGGAAATTCATAATAAATTCGTTTTAAATCCAGAAATTATGTGCGATATACCGTTGGAAAGCTATTGACCTCTAGTATCCATAAAAAATATTTGAAAATTGTTTCGGTGCCCCGATTCTAAAGTCAAATCTTGGTCAAACCTGGGATTCCCGGGAAGTTCTGGGAACCTCTGGGAGCTCCCAGGAGTTGAAGTTTTCGCTCGATTCTCTTTTAAAACTCATTTTAATACTTTTCTAATGATTCTGGTGAATTCGGATGATTTCGGTCAAACTTGGTCAAACCGTGGTCAAACCGGTCAACGAGGACTTTCCGGGAACTTCCGGGACTTCCGGGGGTCTCTGGGAGCTGACGATTTTATTCGATTTTACTTAAAAACTCATTCCATCATTTTTCTTACGACGTAGCATGTTTCCAGAACTTTGGGACCAAATCTGAGAGTTTTCGGGCTTTCATGGGCATTTTGGTCATTCTGAGCATTCTGAGAGACAGAACTAACTTCCAAGAGTCCTTTTAAGTCTTTTTCGATCATTGTGAACCACCAAGCTATGGGTCTCCTAAATCTGATAGCCGACAAAATGGGGTGTCTACACTACCAGCGAGAAGGTTTCCTTATAGTCAATGCCCTCCCTCTGAGTGTAACCTTTCACTATAAGCTTAGCCTTAAAGGTCTCAACCTTTCCATTAGATCCTTTTTTCCTCTTGAAGACCCACTTACAACCAATGGGTTTAATATTGGCTGGAAGTTCTACAATATCCCATACCTGATTAGAATCCATAGATTCCAATTCAGCCTTCATAACTTTAACCCAATGAGCTGAGTCTGCATTAGCCATTGCCTCTTCATATGTGGTAGGATCAGATTCAGATTCTATGGAGACAGCTTCAAAAACTTCTCCTAAGAACATGTATCTATCAGCCTGGTTGATAATCCTCCCACTACAATGAGGTACCGGTGCGGAAATGGGTGAAGAAGTGGTATTTTCTTGAGTTACGTTGTTATCAATTATGGGTGGGACTGAGGGCTCTCCTTCTATCTCTCTAAGATCTATCTTTTCCTTAGGTTTATGGTTTTAATATATAGCATTGTACTAACAAACACTTTTTGTTCTCTTGGATCATGAAAATACCATCCATAAGTATCCTTTGGATACCCTACAAAGTAACATACTTCCGATCTAGAATCCAACTTGCTCATCTTTCCTTTCAGCACATGTGTTGGACACCCCCATATCTAGAGATGTTGCAAGGAAGGCTTGTGCCCAATCCACATCTCTCGTGGTGTCCTAGGAACAGACTTGCTTGGTATTAGATTTAGTATGTATGCAGTGGTTTCCAAAGCATAACCCCAAAGGAATAATGGCAACTCGAACAACTCATCATCGACCTAGTCATGTCTAAAAGAGTCCAATACATTCTCTCTGCTACACCGTTCTGTTGAGGCATACTAGGTGCAGTCAACTGTGACAGAATCCCATTTTGTACGAGGTGATCAATAAACTCATTAGAAAGGTACTCGCCATCTCAATCAGATCGAATGGCCTTGATGTGTGTTCCTAATTGCTTCTCCACTTCAGCCCTAAACTCTTTGAACTTTTTAAAGGCTTCAAACTTGTGTTGCATTAGGTACACATATCTATACCTAGAGTGGTCATCAGTAAATGTTATGAAATACTCATAACCACCCCGCACTCTAATATTTATTGGTCCACACACATTAGTATGAATTAATTCCAACAATGCATTGGTCTTGTTGCCCTTTAAAGGAAAGGGCCTTTTGGTCATCTTACCCTCCAAATAAGTCTCGCAGACTTCCATTGGTTTGAGAACCAAATCGCCTAAGACCCCATCTTTGACTAGTCTACCAATCCTATTTTGATTGATATGCCAAGCCTCATATGCCAAAGCCTTGTTGGATTAGTGGAAGGCTCTTTTCTTTTAGATAGTACATTTACCACTGAGTTATTAAGTTCCATATAAGAGTCTTTAGAAATATTAGGAGTAATCACATACAAGCCATTAGTTTTAACACAAGAACATATAAAAATCTTTTTCTTTTAATGACAACTTCTATTCCAAAATGAAAAGAATAACCGTTATTCGATAAATTTGAAACTGAAATTAAATTACGTCTCATTAAAGGGACGTAAAGTACATCTGTTGAAACTATTGTCTTATTATCTAAAAACTCTAAAACTACTATTCCTATAACAACCGCAAAAACGGTTGCACTAGAACCCAGAGTCAGTATGATTTCTCCATCACTGCATTTCCTGGTTGATCTGAACCCCTGCAACGAATTATAGATATGGTTACTCGCACCAGAATCAATGCACCAAGTGTTTGAAGTATCCGTCATAAAACTTACTTCAATCAAATGTGACTCAATCATACCTTCAACTCTTGTAGCTAAGAATTTTGGACAGTTCCTCTTCCAGTGGCCCTTTTCACCGCATTGGAAACACTTTCCTTTGCCTTGGCCACCCACCATCCCTTTGCCCTTACCCTTTTCCTTAGATTTTGCAATCTTAGGGATTGGTCCAACACTTGGACCACTAGTGCCAGCCTTCTTCTTCCCTTTCGGTGTAGATCGGGAGGAAGAAGAGCTTTTCTTAATGTTCAAAACATTGCCCCTAGGTTTGATCACCCCTTCCGCTGCCAAAAGAGAACTCGTTAATTTGCTCATTGAGAAATCTATTTTATTCATATTATAGTTTAGTATAAATTGAGCGAATGACGGCGACAGTGTATTGAGGATCATACCAACTTGGGTCTGTGCGTCAATGTTGGCACCTAGGGTCTCCAGCTCGTTCAAATAACCAATCATTTTCAAAACATGTTCTTTGATTGGAGTCCCTTCCGACATCTTAGCACTCATTATATTTTGCATAGCTACCTGTCTGGCAGGCCTACCATGCTCCCCAAACATCTTTTTCAGGGATTCGATAATGTCACTGGCATAATTATTCGACTGGAATTGCTGTTGCAACACACCAGCCATTGAGGCCAGTATGTAGCAACGAGCCATTCCATTCAGCTTCTTCCATTTATCGAACTCGCGTCTGGCAGCTGTCGAAGCATTTGCCGTGGGTTCTTCGGGGCATGGGGTGGTGAGGACATATATGTGATCCTCCGTAGTTAATACAATGTCAAGGTTTTGTTTCCATTATGTGTAGTTATTTCCAGTTAAGTTGTTTTGAGTGAGTATGGTGGCAAGTGGACTAAATGTAGATCCTGACATTATGATTTACTGAAAAAATTGAAAGAAAAAATAAATATGGATATCAAAATTTGATTGTTTAAAATAAAAGAATCCTTAAAACTCTTATTTTAAAACAAACTCGCCGGAATATCAAAACGAAAAAGTAAAGCTTTCGTGTGGCGGTCAATACTCGATCTTTTGATTTATCATGACTTGTCCGCTATGCAACTCTTGCAAAACAAGTTATGACTCTCGAACCTATTTGATCTCTAAGTTTTTGAATAATGCCCCGTGTGGGATCCCTTATCCATAGCTTAGCTAGTATGTACTATTAACTATGATCCAATCACAACCAACTCAAGCAGTGCCTCCGTGTGGCGGTCACCCTCTAACACGTCTGATTGATCCTATCCTTAGGAAGTTCACATCTAGTAACCAATGAGTAGTGTACCCTCCGTATGGAATGATCACCCTGGCGAGGTGACACAGAATGCACTACTTATCTTACAATGAACCGTTAATGGAAGATCATGGGTGTTATAATAAGACCCTCTCCCACTAGATTTGATAGAAAAGGATTTTGCTTTTGAAAAAATTGTTTCCACACATTACCCATAAACATCCAATGTTTACTAATGCGTTGAAAATGGTTTTTGAATTTTATTTTAGAAAGCATGTTTTACATGCATGCAAGTTGTAATAATATAATTAAATTCCAATCACAAATAAAGCACATAAAACAAAAAACTAAAATGAAATAAAAACATCCAAATGATGCCTCTATCTCCCATGGCTCTATCTCCATAGAACTTCCTTCTTGGTTTGATCGCCTCCAACTCCATCTTCATGGACAATGGCTTGCTCCTCCATCTTTATGGGTTTTTTAATTCTATTACATTGGTCCTATGCTTCTTTCAAAGCTTACAATTTATCTAGAAATAGAAATCAACAACAAGAAAATAAAGAAGGCTAGGGAAATCGGTGCGACTTTCCTTTTTGTAGGATTGAAGTCGCAGCGCCCTTTGCACATGCCTTAAAACCAAACCATAATAAATACAATCATATGCCAATCTCAAACAATATAATACTTTATAATTGATCTTGGTGCCGTAGGAGATATCGGACTAATCTTGCTGCAAAAGGGTTAGTCGTACGCACATCCACGCATATATATCAAATATATATAACCAATGGAACCTCTAATTGATTCTCATAATACATAAACTCTTTACGTACTGAATTAGAACCTAAAACAGCATCTTAGTTCTCTGTCTCACTTCGATCCATCGACAAAGGTTCGATCGATCGATCCTTTGATCGATTGAACATTGTTCAATCGTTTGAACTTTCAGTTTCACAGATTAGTTTGAGAAAATTTGAAAATATTTTAAAATTAAAACGTATAATTTTTAAAAACTTTAGATTCTGTGAAAAGAACACCAGGATAGAAAATCATTCTCGATCGATCGAACACCATTCGATCGATCGAACAAAACAAAAGTTAGATCGATCGAAACTAATTCGATCGCTTGAGATCAGACAGGGTTCAATCGATCGAAACTACTTCGATCGATCGAATCTATCATGCATCCAATGCAATCACAGATTTGTATTCTGATGCGTAATCACTGCAGAAACAGATATGTGATGATGCAATTTTGAAAACAGTCCTAAAATCAACATGTAAATCATAACTAGTGTTCCAAAACGCATCTATAGATCCAAACGAGTGTGGCTCTAATACCAATTGAAGGAAAAATAGGTTTATAATTATTTTTAAACGTGCAACAGAAAGATTAAGTTTCAAAAACATATTGATAGCCCATAATCTACTACTCGTCACCATAGATGCGTATATTAAAGAGGAGAACAAGATTTATACCTCAAGTCTTGAACCCAATTCTGAATTTCTTTCTCGTGGATGGTGCAGCAACTTCCAGTAGGTTATCTTCACTCTTATGACTCCTGTGGATGCTTCCCGGAGAGACTAGAGATGGTGGAATCTCTAATAAGGAGGATAGAGAAGGTTTTGGGAAGTCTAAAATAGTTTTTGCAGCTTCTGCTATATAAAAATGACGAACTCATTTTTTCTGGATGCTGTTGCCCTATTTATAGATACCCAGAACCGACCTAAAGTTCAAGCGATTGAAGTGGCTATGATCGATTGAAGCTTCGATGGATCAAACCATCTTCAAGCGATCGAACTTGTCCAGACTTTAATCGATCGAGACAACTTTGACCGATTGAACCTGTCTTGACATTATCCTCATGTGCCTTTCCAAGCATCCTTAGCGGAGCTAACAGTGGGACCTCCTAGGCTCTTTATTGTTGGCTCAGACTAGTTGTAGTTCCCATGACCAAACTCTTTGATCAGTAAACTAACCAACTAATCAGTTAACGTTTACTCCATTATAAAATGATAACTGAACTCCAATGCAAAAGAACATATTCGAAGCGATAACTAGACTTGTATGGTGTACTAATGTCCCTCTACCTTTAGCATTCGTAATCATATTTAGGTAGTTGGATAACTATTACTGTCAACCTGAATCATGAATACTTCTTGTATTCCTTGAGTCCCATTCACCTCTCATGATTACCAAACATGTTGATAACCACTTATTAACAAGATTGCAGTTCTCAACAATCAACTTGGTAACATTCTCAAGGGAATGCTTACTCTTTATCAAAGGGTAGATTCTATCTTGACAATATATGTTCACAACCCTATGAACATAATATACCCAAGATACTCAGGTGTTGATCTTCTATAGACCACACTGATTGGTAAGTCAAAGCATCCATATCCATATTCTGTGTTCATAATCATCTCAAGATTGAGAACACGTACCTTATACAAGGTATGAGTTCCTATCGATTGTTGACAGTCTTGAGTGTCAATAGGAAAGCTCAGGTCTGTCAATGCGCTATAAGCACTGGCATATTAACTAAGAGTCATACTCCAGTGATTGAGATTCATCACTCCATTCAATGGCAATTAATCATACTATAGTGTAAACCCGATGAGATATCCAATCTCATCATCTACTGTGACAAGTTCTATGTATCAAAGAATAGCAATTCGTATCTCACTTGCATGTATCTCATACACACATGAATTACCTACTATGATACTTATGGATTGACAGTCATCTCATGAAAGAAACATACATAATGAAATGTAAAGCTGATATCCATATATTAAAATGTCAATGTCTCATCCATAAAGTAATGGTTTGAGAGCACAAACCCAATAACTGAGTAATGTGATATTGCTAACTATTGTGATATTGCTGAGTGCTATAGTATTGCTAAGTGCTGTAGTATTACTGAGTACTGTGATATTGCTGAGTGCTGTAGTATTGCTAAGTGCTGTGATATTACTGGGTGATGTAGTATTGCTAAGTGCTATGATATTGCTGAGTGCTGTAGTATTGCTGAGTGCTATAGTATTGCTAAATGCTATGACTTTTACACATGTCGTGCAAGCGGGCCACGCGAGCGCGATGATGGAAGGTCGCGCGCGCGAGGTTCTGGATTTTCGCGTGAGCGGGCCGCGTGCGCGATTGTCCTTTTTTCAGCTTCTTTTCTTCTGCTTTTTCACCCCATTTAGCTTGGAATCCTTAGTTTTCTCCAAATCCTGACAGAAAATAGAAAACGAAGTAAAAATACACAAACAGGATAAAAATTACTAACAAATGTGAATTAAGGCGTATAATTAGGATTTGTTCACTCACGATCAGTCCTACTACCCCCAATAAACCCCATATACCGCTCAACCTCAAGAATATCCACATAATGGACACTAAATAGCTGTAACAGAATATGCACCCACAATACATACTGCACAAGAAATCCCAAGCACTCGTAAATAATAAATATCATGTCCCCTATTACCCAAAAGAAATTAACATAATTAGAAATCCAGAATACCCAAAACCATAACTTCGATATCAGAGAATCGATGAATAATAGAACACCCTCACATACTCATAATATCCAAAAATAGAATGATCAAGATACCCGACTGTTGTAGGAAAATGAGAATCCCCACCAATAAGAATACCTTGTCACATACCTAATACCACATGGAATAAGATACATGCCCAATGTCATACCCTTTAAATTTACTATATGAGCTTTACCACCCTTGCTTTATAATCTATTTCCAACTTTCAAGGTTTACAAACTTAAACTAACCCCATAAAATAATAGTTATACAAATCCCAAATCAATTTCTGAAAACTAGAAACTTTGACAACCATTCCATAATCCATAAATAATTCTTCCCGTATTTAATTCCCCAAAGGCTATCCTAAATCCACACCCTGATAGAATGTCAATAGCTTTCACTTGGAAACCGTTCTGATATACTTATTCAATTCTTAACTCCAAATTCAGAATTTATACATTTCACTCTTACCAATAGTGATAGAATTATAATATTCTTGTCAACCCCATACTCGCCATTTTTTTTCGATTCAAACCACTTCAACACATAATACACATACCTCTCATAATCCATTTTTACTGTGCAACCCAATATTTCCTTATCACCATACATATTACAATGTATCACATACTATGCAACATGATATGCATGTTATGCCAATATAACATGCAACAATCATACTTTAACTTTATATCATATCATCATTATCCATATGCATTCTTGCAATGCACCTAAGTACTCGTCATAATCATGTTCACTCAAGTCGTCGTCTCTCGTACCCAAAGTTCTAAGCCTATTGCTCTGATACCACTAAATGTCATGCCCCAGAATCGCACATACAATTTTAGGACACGTGGCGCGCCACCAAGGCACGTCCCCATGTTATTAGAGTTCCATAAAAACACATTAGTAAAAGTCTTAACTCATGAACTCACATTTTGATTTTTTTTAAAGAGATTTATCAAACACATTTCCAAACACACCCTAACAAAGTTCTTTTTCAAAAGTATCATTAAAATAGTTCAAAGGAGTCCCAAAGGTACCCTAATGTTTAATTAGAAGTATAACCAAACACCCAAAGTGGTAGAACTAAAAGTGATACAGGGGGTATTTCGACCAGTCGAGCTGCCCCATTCGGCCAGTCGAGCTGCCCCATTTGACTGGTCGAATGACCCCTGGGAAGAATCCTTCTCAGCTGCATAATTTAGCCTAGAGATCAAACAACCACCTCGAATTTTCAACACTTTCAAACACTTCAAAATATCAAGTTAACTTCTAAAACATGTAAAACCATCATTGCATTATAAATACAAGCTCTTTGAGTTCATAACCAACCTTAAAACAAGTTTAAGAAAGATTAAACCAAAATCCAATTCATTTCAACTCATTGAGTATAACTCCAGAGTTCGTCGCACCAAACCAAACCCAACAAGATAACCAAGAGTCGCACATTCTCAAACTAAACTAGTAAACATAGTTCTCATGTTACAACCATTAACCTACTAGCAAGCCATTACATGATCTCGTTGTCCAAATTACATAACCACCAAACAAGCATAGTTTTGAACCATACTACCACCTTAGCTATAAACATAAAATCTCTTAATTCTAAGTTAACTACCTCCATATTACAAGGTCAAGTCCAACATGGATAGTTATCTACATTAACCACAACTATTCCCAAGTCCCACGTTTCCTCGCTGATTCCATTTTCATTTCTTCATTGCCTCGCCTTTATCACCTTTAATGGTTATTCAATAATCGCTATACTATATCAGCTTTATGATGGTGAATAACAATAATTATAAACATGAATAATAGACATGCTCAATCTCATCTCTTACACATAACTATATATGGTCTTCAGGAATGCAAGTACCGGCCACCCTTTCACATTAGCCTGCGACTACTCCATTAGTCCGCGCGACTAACCGAGAGCCACGCCTCTTTCTGTCAGACGTGCGACCTCATGGCCAATTAGGCACCTAGTCACATTTTTGCGCCCTGACGTAGCATAATTCATGAAAGCATTTAATTTCCTTTATGGACTCATAGGTGTGACAAGTGAGTATTTCTAATTGTCCTTGCAACAAATAACTTAAACAACATGTCTAAAGAAAAGGTAACTAATAAATCATTAGCCCCGAAATTAAAACTTACTAAACTATTACATCATTCAAGTCTTAGGTACAAGCAGCCTTATTCAAATTCTAATAAAGTCTGTTACAACTTCAAAATAAAAGCATGAGAAATATAAAACAGCCCTCCTGGAAAGTCTCTCGCTTCTAACTAGCATAGTCAAAATACTCTGGCTGCTCCTGACCTAGAAAATCTGGACATAGAGTCTAGGACGCATCAACATCGTCAGCTTATGCAAGCTGGTGCATAAAATAAATATATGCTCACAATGTATATATATATAAGCACATATCACATCATTACTATTTAAACTTGAAGTAATAAATCAAGGTGATAACTTCAACTATTATATTAACACGAAAAGACAATCAACAAATCAATATGAGATCGTGCATAAACAATGTAATATCTCATCTTACTGACTCTTTTATCTCGACAACACACAAGGTCACATTGTCCAAAACTCCCTCGTTCTAGTACCTTGAAAATGCTCGAGAAGCCACACTATAGTACAACGGGTACCAGGGAATGTCCAATCAGCCTTGATCCACGACATCATACTATAGTACCAACACGGTATACCAGAGATTACCTCGATCAGTATTCAGAACTCGGGTACCAAGGAGTGTTCATGGAGGCGTCACACACTATAGCACTACCACGGGTGTTAGGGAGTGTCCAATTTGCCATCGTCATATTAAAAGGTACCCTAAAACCCCATCATCACGACATCCACTGCCTTCATCTATAGCATCACACTATAGTACCACCGCGGTATACCAGAGATTACCTCGATCAGTATCTGGAACTCGGGTACTAGGGAGTGTCTATGGAGGCAACCAATACCAACACACAATCTCTCATACTCTTTTCACACTGACCATTCTCAACATGCATGTACACTCGACTCCACGTGTATGCAATATGACTTGTACAGAAAACATAAATTGCTAGAAAACAATAAGCAGCATATGTACGAAATAAACAAGTTCTTAACCAATCCTTTTATAACCAAAACATAACAAACGAGGTTTTGTTTTAATATAACTCTCAAACAGTACTTTAAAAACTCATAAAACTTCATCCAAATAGTCCCTTAACTGAAAAAGACAAAAAGTAAAAAATGGCCAGGTCGCTTGCGTAATAAGCTCATTTTTTTTTATTTTTTTTATAAAAGTTTTCCAACTGTCAGAATCTACACAGGTCACGCACGTGGGCCGCTCGCGCGATAGGTCGCTCGCGCAGGCCCTTCGCGCGACCCTCGCTCGTGCAAGTTCAAGAAGAGACTTCATCTTCTTCCCAAATTTCCCATGTTTCAGTTTTTAAAAACCAATTTGACTCATTTCAAAAATCTGTTTCAATCAACACATATAATACATGGATTTCTTCAGTTTTCCACGTAGATTAAGAATACGCGATCGAATTAAACTAATATGGATTGTATCTCTCGATTTTTGCAATTAAAGTAAAGATGTCAAAACTTTAAATCAATGATACGTCGCGATACAAATGAATTAAGCCGTAGGATTCGAACCGTAGCTTATTGGGACTAAGATCGTTTATTCTCAATTCACGGAATCGATTTTGGTTAACTTTCATAAATCTCCACTTTTCAAGCTTTAATGGTGTATCTATATATACACATATATATACCTCTATATGTATAGAATTATACATATATACAAGTTGGGAGTGAGTTTATAATAATCACAGAGGTGTTTGAACAATAATTTAAAGCGTCGAGAATTTTCGCCGAATAATCCGTCGTCTATAACTTCTTTCCTTTCTCTCTTGATTTCGGTATATAGATGAAACTATGTATATGTGTATGTGTATATCATATATTTAATATGTGTGTGTTAGTATCTTGAGAGAGCAAGAGAGTGTTGAGAGAATTTGAGAGAGAATGAGAGAAACAGAGAGTTTAAGATGAGAGACTGTTGAGAGATATAAACATATATACTAAAAAATTATGTAGGCTCCAAGAAAGGCAAAGAAATTCTCCGGTGAGGTTGAGCCCACATGCTCCCTTATCCAAAATGCGACATAGTCGCAGCTTAAAACATAAACTGGTATATTATGGTCGCGATAAAAAATACAAAAAAATATGTTAGTATAGGAAATAAATTCTGGATTGTACAAAAGTACA
The DNA here is from genome assembly GCA_033977485.1 of Hydrangea macrophylla. Classification (NCBI taxonomy): domain Eukaryota; kingdom Viridiplantae; phylum Streptophyta; class Magnoliopsida; order Cornales; family Hydrangeaceae; genus Hydrangea; species Hydrangea macrophylla. The sequence goes on from CM066990.1 coordinate 43,440,749, forward strand.
GATATCGTTTTCAAAACTATATAGTGTATTTTCTTTATTTATGGAAATAATAGTATGACCCCCAAACAAATATTTATTAATAGAAATAAAATGAAATATCCATTTATTAATAAAAAAATAAAATATAGGGTGTTACACTCTACCCACCTTTACAGAGATTTCGCCCCAAAATCTGAGCTAACTAATCCTGAAACAACTCGGGGTATCTATTCCTCATGTCTGACTCTAACTCCCACGATGCTTCTTCCTCGTCATGGTGCCGCCACTGAACCTTAACCAAAGGAGCGTCTCTTTTTCTCAACCTCTTGATACTCTGGTCAAGAATCCTCATGGGTCTTTCCTTGTAGACAACATTCTGACTTGTCTCAATATCATCAAAATATACCACATGCGAAGGATCCTGTATGTACTTCCTTAACACGTTGATATGGAATACCTTATGAACACCAGACATCTTTGGTGGCAACGCGAGCAGATAAGCCACTTTTCCAACACGTTCTAGTACCTTGAACGGTTCGATGAAACAAGGTGCCAACTTTCCTCTTTTCTAACCAAAACGTACTATTCCCCACACAGGTGAAACCTTAAGGAGTACGTGATCTCCACTGCTGAACTCCAAATCCTTTCGACGCCGATCCGCATAACTCTTATGTCTACTCTGTACAGCTTTCATTCTTTCCTTAACCAGTGAAATCTTTTCGTTAGTTTCCCTCACCAAATCTAGTCCCAATAATTTTGTGTCTCCTACATTTGCCCAATACAATGGAGATCTACATGGCCATCCGTACAAGGCTTCGAACAGTGCCATACCAATACTTGAGTAATAGCTATTGTTATATGCAAATTTGACCAGCGATAAGTGCATTTCCCAAGACTCTTCAAAGTCGATTACGCAAGCTCTGAGCATATCTTCCATAATTTGATTAACACGCTCAGTCTGTCTATTTGTCTAAGGATTCCAAACAGTACTCATCTTGAGAAAAGTTCCCATAGCCTTCTGCAGACTTTCCCAAAAACTCGAGGTAAAGCGTGCATTGCGGTCTGATACAATAGACACAGGTGCACCGTGCAGTCGTACCACTTGCTGGATATACATTCGACTCATCCTTTCTATTGGGTAAGTCATACTATACGCGATGAAATGTACATACTTCGTCAGATGATCAATAATTACCCAAATCGCGTCATGGTTCTGTTGTGACCGGAGTAGTCCAACTACGAAATCCATAGTTATGTGTTCCCACTTCCATCTTGGAACATGTAAGGGTTGCAACAATCCCGAGGGTCTTTGATGTTTGGCCTTCACTTGTTGACAAGTCAAACATTTAGACACGAACTGAGCTACTTCTCTTTTCATTCCTTCCCACCAAAAGTTTCTCTTTAGATCCTTATACATCTTTGTTCCTCTTGAGTGTATTGTCAGTCTCGATTTATGTGCATCTTCGAGAATATCTTTTCTCAAATCTCCTAAATCTGGCATACACAATCTAACTCGATATCGGTTTCCTCCATCAGTCCCAACCTTCTATTCTGTAGGGTCCATTTCTGACATCTTGACGAACCATACTTGAAATTTCTCATCTCCTTTTTGGGCCTCGATTATTTGACTGACAAGTGTTGGTTGTACCATAAGGTACCCAAAGTGTTGCCCATCACTACATTCAAAAATCTGCATATCAAATTCTACGATTGTCTCTAAAGCCTTCCATTCCCTCACCATCAATGAAGGAATCATTCCTCGAGGTTTCCGACTTAGGGCATCAGTGACTACATTAGCCTTGCCAGGGTGGTACTCCAATGTAAAGTTGTAGTCCTTAATCAGTTCCATCCATCGACATTGCCTCATGTTTAGCTCTTTCTCAGTAAACAAATAATTAAGGCTCTTGTGGTCTGAGAATAAATCAAACTTTTTCCCGTAGATGTAGTGTCTCCAGATCTTAAGCGCAAATACGACTGTTGCTAGTTCCAAATCATGAGTTGGGTAATTCAATTCATTTTACTTTAATTTCCATGAGCCATAGGCGATAACCTTTCCGCCTTGTATAAGAATGCATCCCAGTCCTTGATAAGAGGCGTCACTGAAAATAGTGAACTTCTCACCATCTTTTGGTATTGCAAGCACTGGCGCTGTTGTCAGTCTTTCTTCAATTCTAGAAAAGCACGTTCATGCTTATCAGTCCATTCAAATTTTAAATCTTTCTTAGTCAAACCAGTTAACGGGGCTTATATCTTTGAGAATCCCTCCACAAATCTCCGATAGTAACCAGCTAGTCCCAGAAAACTTCTAACTTTTATAGCATTAGTTGGCCGAGCCCAATTCACAATTGCATCGGTCTTTGATGAGTCAACCGCGATTCCTTGTTGTGAGATCACATGCCCAAGGAACTTAACTTCCCAAAGCCAGAATTCACACTTGCTAAATTTAGAATACAAGCGGTGATCCTTAAGAATCTGCATTGCAATCCGTAGATGCTCATGCTCTTCCTCTGACTTGGAATAGATCAAAATATCATCGATGAAGACAATAACGAACTGATCCACGTAGGGCTTGAATACTCTGTTCATTAGATCCATAAACACAGCCAGAGCATTCGTCATCCCAAACGGCATCACTAAGAACTCATAGTGTCTGTACCTCATTCTGAAAGCAGTCTTAGGTATGTCCTGCTTTCATACCCTTAACTGATGATACCCCGACCGTAGATCTATCTTGGAAAAGTTCATGGCTCCTTGTAATTGATCAAATAGATCATCTATCCGAGGTAAAGGATACTTATTCTTGATAGTAACCTTATTCAGTTCTCTGTAGTCAATAAACAATCGTATAGTTCCGTCCTTCTACTTCATAAATAACACTGGTGCTCCCCAGGGTGAAATACTTGAACGAACAAAACCCAACTTCTCAAGTTCTTGAACTTGTTCCTTCAGCTCTAGTAGTTCGGTAGGGGCCATCCTGTAGGGAACTTTGGTTACAGGTCGAGTGCCTGGCACCAATTCTACATAGAATTCTATGTCCCTCTTAGGTGGTAATCCAGAGATATCTCATAATACTTCCTCAAACTCTTTGATCACCAGTATAGATGACATCGTCACTTCTGTACTGACAACTTCGATGTTTACTAGGCATCTGGTGAGCAACATATCACCCGAAGGGTTGCATTGGAATATAGTAGCATGAACTAATTACCAAATCCAAAAGAGTAATGATTGGTGCACATAAAATGTGCACATAAAGTGTACACATAAAAATTTGGACCAATCATTTTGGTGGGTCCCATGTATATAGGCATTGATCCTACCAAAATGAATGACCCATATTTTTATGTTCACATTTTATGTGCACATAGCATTACTCGGGAAAATCTAATTTTATTTTAGTAAAGGAAAACTTAAATTACCTAAATAGAGTCCAAATCCATGGCAGCTAAAATGGGCAACCACTGTGGCAGCAACCACGTGGCCACTTGCAAAATCATTTTTTTTTGTTGTGCAGTTTGAAATATACCAAAATATAATAATGTGTGGTCCTACAAGTGGTCACGTGGGTGCTGCCAACTTTGGTAGTCGAGGATCCAAAATAACCTTAACAATTCAGAATCAAATAATTTCCTTCCTCAAACTCTGAGAATAGCGTAACTGTTATTGATCCATTAACTCAAATACAGAATTTTTACTCTCTCTCTCTCTCTCTCTCTCTATATATATATATATATATATTGATCCACTGAGTTGAAATTTAAAATGTAGATATATGTGATATGAGTAATGCTAGACCCATACAAAATTTCACACAAAACTATCTTGACATTTGATTCTAGTTGTCCCCATATGGGGAATATATGGATCCCACACGGGATCCACTGTAATTAAGGGATATAATTGTTTTGTGTAGAACTTTGTACGAGTCTAATATTGTTGGTGTGATATATGTACTTTTGGAAGATGCATTACTTTTAAGTATTGCACATGTCTCATAAAAGAAAAAGTAACGACACAAGAAAGGAAAAAATAAAGGTGATAATGCGGATGGGATGATGGCAAAAGAGAGGGAGTTTTCAGAATGGGAAAGAGCATGGTTCCACGTGTTTGGGGCCCTTGGGTGCTGGGTTTGAATTTAAGGGCTGGGTTTATTCAGGTTGCAAGATATATTGGGGGCCCTGAAATTGTATTATAGGTTGGGGGCCTTAGGCCTGCGACTACTCTTCATAGAGGCAGGGCTGGCCTTGACTTTCGGCCATTGGATCGGTATTTGGTAAGACCCATACAGTCCTCCAATATAAGATAGATATACTTACATTGGCAAGACCTTATGGATAGTAACCCCTTTTCTTCCTTTCTTTTGTTCTTTGATGATTCAAGTATTGGATGAAGTTCTAAATGGTTGCATTATCGTTCTAGTTATTTAAGTTCATGCTTTGAACTCCTACTTCAAAACCCCCAATCAAGAAATCAACTTTATTTCAAAACCCAAATCTATTTTCTCAAGAATGATCCAAAATAGTGAATTGTTCAAGTTCAAAGATTGATTTTGAATTAAATACTGGATTTATGGTGATGAAACTACTTGAAAAATCTTTCTAATGCATCAAAGTTTATCCCCGATTTTTTTCATCAATTGTAGAAATGTGGAAGTATCCTTCTTGGATTTTTAAAGTTCATGTAAATAATATGTTTTTCTCTCACTATTTGTAACGTGACTTCTTGCATTTATTTTGGATGTTTCCATCATAGAACATGGCATTTTTTACCTTGAACTTCAATGTGTTAGAAAACTTCTGTATCTTTTGGTCAACTAATGTAACTCCAAAGCTGTCTTTTTACAATCAAGTTATGAGTTGCCACTTTGTAGAAACATAGAGGAAATAATGAAAATTTCACAGCATAATATAGTGTCATTTTTTTTTGCTCAAAACATAATATAGTGTCATACCAAGCTTATTAATTTCGCAAAAACATTGCAGTAAAAAAATTCAAATTCCTTGAACCGAGAAAATCAATATCAGACATGCTAGAATCAAGAACTATGTTATGCTTCCCAAAGTCGATTTTTATATGCTTTAATAGTTATACTATATGCTATGAGAGTGATTAGTAGTACCATATACCTCCACATAAAGGACAACAAGCAAATCATTTTAACATTAAATATGAAAAGCATAGCATTACTCTAATGAAGAAAAGGAGAACTTTAAAATTTAGAGCTACTTTTCAATATATATTAGCCGTGGCCCCGACCTCCTGTGCTATACCATAACCCATTGCATAGTTGCATTAGCTTTTTTCGCACCAGTTTTTTTTTTGAAGGAATTAAAGACTACCTTCCTGTGTATATATAGGTAATGTATGATAACTCTAGCTATATTTTCATACTAACTTCATACATATACTATGCTTCTTGAATACTGACCTAACCGTGAAATAATAATTTTTTTTATATATATATAAAAATTGGCTAAAAAGTAGTTGGGCTTGACTCTCAAAACATGGCTGGCTAATTTAGTGATGCGTGGTTGAATTTGCCTTTTACTTTAGATATTATAGTTTCTTCATCTATCTTCTGGTAGATATAGAATTGTATTGCGCCATTCAATGTATTAATTTCAAACTTTATAGACCCACACACCTGGAAAAGAGAAGGAAAATAATTTTAAGAAATAATGAGCACAGAAAAAAAAAAAAAATAAGAAGAAGAAAAGAAAAGGAAGATAACGACACATAAGTGAGGGAAAATACAAAACTAACATCGATGTGGATTTACGGATTGAAAATTTTCTCAGTTTAATTTTATGATGTTGGAATGTTTGAGTTGTGGTAGACAATTTGCGATGAGTTTTAAACTCTTAAAATATTGACAATTCTTTGAGTTGTACTACATGCAATTACATAGAGTAATGCATGCCGATTACTACCATGATATAAGGTACAATAGTTAAAATATCTGAGCACTAAACTTAAGAAGCATATAATTATTCAATTTTGAAAGGTTACAAAGTCGGAAAACACATACAAAGCAAACAAATTTGAGCTTTTTTTTATTACCAAACAAATTTGAACTTGATTAAAGAAAAACCATACCCTTAGAAGAACAATCATACTACTGTTTTCTTGTAATTATTTATTCGGGCGTGCCAGAGCCTTGTTATGTAGACCCAAACTAATAAACACAAAATTTCCTAAAAGCACTTGTGTAAGTGATACACAAGGTTTTGAGAATCTGACTTCTAACAGGTGATTGTGATGGCCAAATAGGAAAGTACCCTTGGCCTGTAGTCCCTAGACAGTATTGATGCATACAAGTCTAGCAAGTGATGAAAAGTAGAGAAGAAGGAATTAAATAAAAGCATGTTTTATTTAATTGATGTAAAAGATAAATTACAAGAGAGTAATTAAAATGCTAAGAAAATAAAAGACTGCTTTAATTGCCTAAAAGCTAATCCTAAGAATGCTAAGAACGCTGTTGAATGCGGTTTGTCGAGGTGACGCGGAGTGTTTTGCTTCTCTGGCCTGCCCGTTGATTTATAACGGCCTTGGAGGTCTTCTAGATAAGGTAGGAAATCTGATGAATAATAATTATCTGGTAAAAATACCTGTTTATTTCCATAAACTGCTAATAGTTGACATATCTTCACATATATATATACATATATATATATATACGTATATATCTGCACCTTGAACATGGTCCATATTTAGTCTTGGTGCGGCTGACTTCCCCTCCAAGTAAAAGATTACTTTTCAAAACTGGTTGATATTATCTTCCTAAAATCCTGATAATACTATCCTTCCTTTTTGATAATATCTTACCATATCAGATAAATATGATAATATCTTCAATATTTCGATAATACTAGCAAGAATTCTCTTCATCTTGATATGGAAGTTCAAACCATTCCGTAACTTCTGCGCCAAGATAAATATATTCCCATTAACGTGTATTTGTTTCCATATTGACCTCTAATTAATGTGTTTGAATTGAAAACAAATACATGCAAGTATTTCTCATCGGGCCACAACCTGTTCCTCTTGGTCAACAATAGTGGGTGGATGTAAAGGTGGCCGTATTAATTAACTTCAAAATAGGGTGCAGCCCGAATGAATTATGATATGGTGACCTACCATAATATGACATCATCAACAAATGAAACCAAATGAGATCCAAACTACTACCCATGTGCCCGATAGAGTGGCCGCCAAATGAAGACATAGCCCGATAGACTGGCAGCCTACTAAAGTTGAGCCCGATCAAAAGGACTAATGCTAAATCGACCAATTAACTAAGGACCCTATTTACAAATTGGTCAAACAAAGTGACCAAATTATGTAATGGTCAAGCATGACGGCCATCATTAAGGATGGCCCACCATGTCTTGGATATTATTAAGCCAAATGGTGACTTCAAGTTGATGGGTGTACATTTTGTGTGCACGCCACTTTGAGGACCATGGCCCACCATCGGTACAAAACTGGAAGATTTAAAAGACCATATAGTGAAGCCTGATCATGCTCTTCAATGGCCATCAGCCCGACCAAAACCGTAATGTGATCGGGCTATAATTAATCATGTGCATCGGTCTCATGAGGCAATCTGAATTTGTATATTATACTCAGCGCGATCAAATGGTAACCAGTCTGAATGTAGTCAGCCCGATTGTGATCAGCCCTATTGAGTAATGGTGCTAGCCCGATCAACTAGTGTTAGTCCGATCAACTTTTAACCAATCAGTCATTAATTTTGCAATCGGTCTCATGAGGCAGTCCGAATAAAAAGTCAATCGGCCTTAAGCAAATTTGACTTAAAAAGTGTATTTTTAGGTGCAAACAATTGCCCCCCTGGCTGTTTAAAATGAAAAAAACTTGAATTTTGAATAGCCATGTTCTTTCCAAACTGATTACCTTAGACTGATATCGGTCTTGACCATTTGACACCTCACTGTGTAGCTTGACTGAGACATGTAATTACTTTGGAACAACCTCATATAATCGGGCTCCACCACTTGACTGTTACACAAGCACTTCTGATACTAATTACACCATTGGCCTCTATGTCCGATTTAGCATCTCAAGCCTCCTTCCAGCATTACTTTATTTATTATTATTTATCTTGCTTTCGGTCTTGTGAGTTCGAATAGCACTGTTAGTTAGACCGAACACCTTCGGTCTTAATAACTTTTTAGCCTTTTGAAAATACCATTGTTGCAGAAATAACCACCAAATAATATTCAATTTTTGGTGACATCCACACAGCCAACGTGGATGTAGATCAATCCAAGCCAAATAATTAATTGGCCTAGCATGGAGAATATAATCGGTCACTATTACAAGACCGAAAAATTTGAACTATTCCTTGGGGCTGAGTTTCCTCAAAGGAACATGTTCAAAAACTTCATGGATCGATTTAATTTCAATCGGTCTTGGTGAAACTTGCCCCCCGAGCGCCAAATCGACATCTTCTTCACCATCAAGGGGGTCTTCATCATCGTCCTCCTCATCAACCGGAGGGTCTATGGCCGATACAGGATCACTCGGTCTGCCACACTCTACTGTTTCGGCCTCAACAAAATTATGAGGCTCATTTAGCGTTTGCCCCCCGAGTGCTTCATCACCGTCTTCAACATCAGGGAGGGGCTCTACGGCCGATATAAGATTATTCGGCTCTTTATTTAAATTTTTGCCGTCTTGCCCCCCGAGCGGTTTGGACTGTGTGGAATCAAGATGACCAGAGACATCGGTCTCTTCATTTAGAGTGGTAACATCGGCCTTCTCGGGCCGTTGTCGTGACTTTAAAAATTGTTCAATCTTTTGCTCTTGAGCTTCTAGTATTGCCAGGCATGCTTTCGTGCCTTCTTCAAATCGGCTAAGCTTTGCCTGCTATTATCTCGAAAACGCCTTCATATCTCCAAGAGCATGATAAATGTTGTCACAAAGTAGTTTCTTTTGCCTGTCACCGTATAGAAAATCGTCTAGAGACATGAACGAATTTCCCTCGGGCGGCGGTTCATCAGCTCCACTCGAAGATTTGAGGAGGCCGATTTCCTGATTAAAAAATCGCATGTCGGCCTCAAAACGGTCTATCTCATTATAAAGATGACCAGTTTCATTCCAATATCCATCATTGTAGAGACGATAGATTTCTTCGCGAAGTTGGTGTATTGACTCATTTCGCCAACTAATCTGGTTGTTGTAGAAGTGTAGCCATGCTTCAGTGTATGCATGGCTCATCACTTGGCTGTCCCACCGGGCGTGCCAAATGTTTGCTTGTAATTATTTATTCGGGTGTGCCAGAGCCTTGTTAGGTAGACCCAAACTAATAAACACAAAATTTCCTAAAAGCATTTGTGTGAGTGATACACAAGGTTTTGAGACTCTGACTTCTAACAGGTGATTGTGATGGCCAAGTAGGAAAGTACCCTTGGCCTGTAGTCCCTAGACAGTATTGAAGCATACAAGTCTAGCAAGTGATGAAAAGTAGAGAAGAAGGAATTAAATAAAAGCATGTTTTATTTAATTGATGTAAAAGATAAATTACCAGAGAGTAATTAAAATGCTAAGAAAATAAAAGACTGCTTTACTTGCCTAAAAGCTAATCCTAAGAATGCTAAGAACGCTGTTGAATGCGGTTTGTCGAGGTGACGCGGAGTGTTTTACTTCTCTGGCCTGCCCGTTGATTTATAACGGCCTTGGAGGTCTTCTAGATAAGGTAGGAAATCTGATGAATAATAATTATCTGGTAAAAATACCTGTTTATTTCCATAAACTGCTAATAGTTGCCATATCTTCACATATATATACATATATATATACGTATATATCTGCACCTTGAACGTGGTCCATATTTAGTCTTGGTGCGTCTGACTTCCCCTCCAAGTAAAAGATTACTTTTCAAAAATGGTTGATATTATCTTCCTAAAATCCTGATAATACTATCCTTCCTTTTTGATAATATCTTACCATATCAGATAAATAAGATAATATCTTCAATATTTCGATAATAGTAGCAAGAATTCTCTTCATCTTGATATGGAAGTTCAAACCATTCCGTAACTTCTGCGCCAAGATAAATATATTCCCATCAACGTGTATTTGTTTCCATATTGACCTCTAATTAATGTGTTTGAATTGAAAACAAATACATGCAAGTATTCCTCATCGGGCCACAACCTGTTTCTCTTGGTCAACAATAGTGGGTGGATGTAAAGGTGGTCGTATTAATTAACATCAAAATAGGGTGCAGCCCAAATGAATTATGATATGGTGACCCACCATAATATGACATCATCAACAAATGAAACCAAATGAGATCCAAACTACTACCCATGTGCCCGATAGAGTGGCCGCCAAATGAAGACATAGCCCGATAGACTGGCAGCCTACTAAAGTTGAGCCCGATCAAAAGGACTAATGCTAAATCGACCAATTAACTAAGGACCCTATTTACAAATTGGTCAAACAAAGTGACCAAATTATGTAATGGTCAAGCATGACGGCCATCATTAAGGATGGCCCACCATGTCTTGGATATTATTAAGCCAAATGGTGACTTCAAGTTGATGGGTGTACATTTTGTGTGCACGCCACTTTGAGGACCATGGCCCACCATCGGTACAAAACTGGAAGATTTAAAAGACCATATAGTGAAGCCCAATCATGCTCTTCAATGGCCATCAGCCCGACCAAAACCTTAGTGTGATCGGGCTATAATTAATCATGTGCATCAGTCTCATAAGGCAATCCAAATTTGTATATTATTCTCAGCCCGATCAAATGGTAACCAGTCTAAATGTAGTCAGCCCGATTGTGATCAACCCTATTGAGTAATGGTGCTAGCCCGATCAACTAGTGTTAGTCCGATCAACTTTTAACCAATCAGTCATTAATTTTGCAATCGGTCTCATGAGGCAGTCCTAATAAAAAGTCAATCGACCTTAAGCAACTTTGACTTAAAAAGTGTATTTTTTAGGTGCAAACAACTACCAAGATCAATTTAATGGGATGGAACATTAGTGGGAATCCTAAAATCCTAAAAATAGTTTGCTTTATTGGAACAATAACAAAGTTGTTTAACACTTGAAAATTCCCATATTTTCAACCTTATATACATTTTCCCTTTAATTTTTCTTCTCTTTCTTTTTTTTTTTTTTTTTTTAATTTTTATGTATAATATATTAAATCTTAATAGGGACATTGGGATGGAACATTAGTAGGAATCCTAAAATCCTAAAAATAGTGTGCTTTCTTGGAACACTAATAAATTTGTTTAATACTTGAAAATTCTCATGCTTTCAACCTTACATATCTATTAAAAAAAATATCAAAGACAGCTTTTATCCTCTTCTAAGACATGCCATATGACACCTTCTCTATTTTATTTTTTCCTTATTATTATTTTTTTTAATTTATGTTATAATGGCTCTACAACTTTTTTTTTGTAATTATTTACTTTTTAGTACTAAAGTTGATCTTGGTCAAATATATTTGGATAGATACATTTTGGTCAAATAAATTAGACACATGCTGTTTTTAGTATAATGCATGTATGTATTTAGGATTGTACATGAATGTATTTAAGGAGATTCATATATGGAAGTTGGAAGCGATACATGTATACATTAAGTACTTGAGTTCTAGATTTTCTAACCCATACTATATAAACCCACGTAATCTAGCTAGCCATCCTACATCACTCTATACTTTTGTTTCTCTCTTTATGAACAATCCCTACTGACCCTCAAATCATCTCCACCAGATAGTCCAAACTCACAAGGATTCACTTAGGGCCAGTTTTGTAACATTGCAATTTTGCAAATCATGTGAAAAACCTTTTTCCCTATTTTTGTTTTTTGGCCCATTTTCAATTTTTATTTTCAGAAGAAAAAATGGAACCTTTTACCAAATACGTTCCTATTGTGCCATGTTACATTTTTTGTTTTTTTATTAATATATTTAATATGATAATTGTATTTATTTTAGGTACTTCATTTGTTTCTTTGATTTCCTAGTGTCGTTTCGTTAAGTCTTAGTTAAGTTAAACTTTTTCATATTTATGTAATGAGCTAATAGTAGAGAGTACAAAAAAATATCATTAAATTAGAGTCCCGTGCATTACACGGGTTGTCAACTAGTTCTAGTCATTGCTTCCATGCCTCCATACATTCCATCCATGCCATGTACATAATATTTCATCATGCTTATGCTATGTTATGCCATGCCATATTATCATCATTGTTATGCACATCTTGCATGTGTGCACCTCCATAACTTACGTTCACATCTCATACATCATTTGCTATGTTGGGACTTCTTGTGCATATTTCTCATATCCATGTATGTTTTACCATTCCATATGTCATCCATCATTCTAGCATGCCATAATAGGGCTTCCGTGTACACATTCATATACATTTCCCACCCTTAAGGAAATTGCAACCTGTAGACGATGCAAGTCGCAGGTCCTGTCAGTCTCAATTATGTCCCAGGATAGATCCAAGGCTGCATACAGAGGCCTAGGTCTTACTACTTTTAATCCACTTGACTAGAGTCGCCACCTGATTTTTATGGAATCAGGAAACCGTGAGCTAACTCGCTCAAAATGGAATCACCCTTCATTGCCAGAAAATGGGCTCGGGGGTCTTGGTACGAAAGGGGAAGGAGCCATATGCTTCGGCTAAAGCACCCTCTCCTCGCTCTACCTTACGATAGGTCTTTCCAATATCTTTGATCTTAATTCATAACTGGTATTCTTTTCTCAATCATACTACATAATATATACATGGTATAAAGAGCATTTAGGCAAAATCGATCAAGAGATTAAGTTCAAGTAGCAAGCGGATGTACATGCGATACTAGAGAGGGATGGAAATACTCACTATGGGCCGATCTAGCTCGAGATCAAATGCAAAGAAAGGAAATGTGCATGGAATGCAAAGAGAACAGGAGAACTTACATTGGAGTGACTTGTGCGAAGTCGCAATGGCAATCAAAGTTTAAACATGTTATGCAACATGCAATAATCCTAGATAATTTGTCTCTAGCAAATAAGCATATAATGGAGATTATTCTAAAGGATTTGTATCATTGATGCGAAATGGCATAAACCTAGCAAAATCTCTAAAGAGAAAGATAGAAGAATGTACATGACACACAGACACTAAGTCACATGCGGAATAGGTAAGATTGATCCAAGGAGTTGAATCTGAGTCATTCGAATCTCTGCATCAAAAAACCACAAAACAAACCAAGCATTGCAAAAGAACAAAAGAAATCCAAGCATACAAGTGAAATGCATGAGAAAGAAGAAAGATATTCATCAAAAAAAATTCTAGAATTGAAGACCTTACTAAAACCACTCTAGAAGAGGGACTAAACAATGAATCAATTCAATTCTTTTCCCCAATTATAAGTTCAATGAGTTAGGAAGCTTTTCTAAAAAGTGGGACCACATTTGCATAAATGGTTTGTGAGTTTTATTCATTTTAAAAGCCTCTGTCCAGACTCGTCGACTGATCTTGAAAAAATCATAACTAAATTTACAGAACATGTGATGGCCTATCTCGTGAAAGAAGAAAGGTATTTTATTGAAGTTTATAGGAAAAATACTTTCACAGACCCATATTGATCTTAAATTTCATAAAAATTGATTTGAAGCAGACTTCACTATTCTGGAAGTTTAATATGAATGATTTCTATCTAGACTTGTCGACTGATCTTGCAAAAATCATAACTAAATTCACAAAAAACCTATGAAGGACTATTTTATATCAAAAGAAAGCTATTTCATTGAAGTTCATGGAACAAATACTTTCATAAACCTAGATTGAACGTAAGGTCTCTGAAAATTGAGTTGAATCAGACTCTGTTATTCTAAAATTTTGATATCATTTGACAATTGAAAAATATGCAAAATAAACAAGGAAAATACTCAAACATGTTCTTTCAAGCTTCTGATCTTTCTTTTCATATCCTAAAATGGTTTCTAAGCCATGTTTTAGATTTATTATCGAGAAAACAAAGTATGATCATCATGTACACATGATTCATTTACAATAGAGATTTGGAAGATTCTAGGATAGTCTTACTTTCTCCATTCCTCGAAAGATAATCTTAGCTTGATCATCTTGGCTTTGTGCCGATATAATCTTATCAAGATAAGAATTACTTCCAAAAGAATGTCGGTCGCATCATCTAGCCATCTTCCAAACTTCAACTATAAATAAGTCATATCCAAGTATATCAACCGTCTTTTCGATAATCTTTTGAAAATGAGTGAGATTCATCAAGGCAAACTGGATAAAGGTGGTTTCATCCTTATTCATCCATGAATTTTGAAGACAAGCCTCAAGGGTAATAATGAGTTCTAAATCCATGAATAAAGTCAAATTTGCTTTAATGAACATTTCCTAGTTAATTTATTTTATCTTGTGAAAAAAACACTTTTAGTGTGGTGAGAAGTCCTTTAGAAAGATCAAAATCAAGAATGAAGAAGTTCAAGATGACTTTCCAATCAAATATGCCTTTCTTAGTAAAGAGCACCAAAGTAGTTGGTTAAAAGACTTACAATTATCATGTTGGTATGCCCAAAAGAGGAAATAGAAGTACATGTACTTATATAGAGTCATAGAAGGAAATATACATCTTCATCATGGACTCAAAGCAAAAGGCAAAGAATGATACAAGTTCAAGTGTGTGCACATTTGTTTTTTACTAAAAGAGGAAAGAAAACTCAAGAACACCAATCATCTTCAAAGTGAAGAAAAATTATGAAAATCGCACCTCTAATCTATATTTTATCAAACAAAATCAACTAGAACTTGGATCTTTGTGAAAGTTGTGTGAGAAATCAAAGCAAAGGTGTAGAGAAAACAAAAAGAAAAAGAAGAAGAAGAAGATCCAAGTTCTAGAAATACATATATACAAGACTAGTAGATTAAAAAGGTAGTTTGGAGTTTACCTCCTGAAGATCTCTCAAAAAGCAAAGATGTTGGAAGAAAGTTGTTCTTCCTTCACGTGTTCTTGAAGTTTTTATCTCAAACTTCAAGTATGCTAGTATCACTCTCAAGTATATTTCTTCATGTGCTTTCAAGTTTGGTTTCTAAGTGTGATTTCAAGTATGCTTTGTAAGTGTGCTTTCAAGTGAATCCAAAGAGTAAACCCAAGGGTCCATTTTTTAGGCAAAGATTGAAGGAATTTTGATGGGTTTTCAAGCTTTTGAAAGGGTGAAATGGTCATTAGAAGGGGCATAGGAAACTTCTAGGAAGCTCACTTTTAACACACATGATGTATACATATATAGGATAACATTACAAGTTGGTAGAATTGTAATTAGATGGGTTGTAGGAAAATTCTAGGAAGCTCACTTTTACCACACACGTTTATATATATATATATAGGAGAAAATATCAAGTTGAAAACTTCTAGGAAGCTCACTTTTAAAACATATGTGTATATACATATATAGGGGAAAATATTAAGTGGTGGCCTTCATTGGAGGGTAGTGGCCCTCATGGGAGCTACCACCTCCTTGTGGGATCTGCCACTTGAACTTTTATTTTCATTTTATTTATTATTTTTATTATTTTTTGTGTGTTTCAAGCATTCCCTGAAATTTCATGCATGAAACCTTTTCCTTATATCATATGCACATTTTGAAAATCAATTTTGAGAAAAATATGAATCTAGGCTCAAAAGGCATACTTTTGGCTCCAAGAACACTTTCCAGAATTCAAACTTTCGTTGCGCAAAATTGTGATACCTTCTTCAAGTTATTTTTCATCATTGAGACCTTCAAGAGGTTGTTCTCCCTAAATCCTGAGAGTGTGGTCAAAATTGGGTGTCTACACATCCATCATCTCATTCATGCACTTTTTGGTGAGTCTTCAGGACCACCATTGGAGGGCCATATGAAATTCCTTTGTTGAGGACTTTGCATCTTCCATTGTTGAAGCTTTCCTTCTCGTACATCCTTAGGATTTGAGAAAGTATTCCTTCCGAACATTGACATGCATAGCACATGCTATTCTATTTTGGTAATCACATTTTAACTCTTCTTGATTAATGGTTCAAAACTACTCATGTCCCCTCTAGATTAGGAAAACTTGATTATTTGCTATATGATTAGATGACTTTTTCCTAGATTTATTTTGCATAATTTTCACTTTGCATTGTGTGATATTTGGAGCAACTCTTGTGAATGGTATCTTCGCCTTTGAATCTTTCACTTTTAATTCCTTGTGCAATGTAAAATACATACGATAGTAATATTTATCGAACCATTCATAGTATTAGATTATTATTTGGATGCTAATTGAGGCCTATTGAAAGACGAGCCGATTAGAGAGTATTTTAGTCTTTACAAATGCTTCTTCCTCTCTCGTACCAAAATCCTGAGTCAAGTTCTTTGGTGATGAAAAGTTGGTGCCCTTTATCCATTTGGGTGAGTCAAATTGGGTTTCTTGGTTCCCAAGAGACCAAGTGACGACTCTGTTGAGATTGTACCCTCAAACCCGGTCTTTATATGTATTTGACATTTGACATTTTATATATGAATATCATACTTACATTCTTTATGTATGTGTCATAAGACGATTGATGTAGTCCATAAGTATCACAATAGGTAATTCATGTATGTATGAGATACATACAAGAGAGATATGAATTACTATTCTTTGATACATAGAACTTGTCACAATGGATGATAAAACTGGATATCTCATCAGGTATGCACTGTAGCATTATAAATTACCATTGGATGAAGTGATGAATCTCCATCACTAGAGTATGACTCTTAGTTAATTTCCTAGTGCTTATTGTGCATTGACGGACCATGAGATTCCTATTGACATGTAAAGCTGTCAGCGGTCGTTAGGAACTCATAACTTGCATCAGGTACGTGTTTTCAATCTTGAGACGATTATGGACACAGACTATGGATGCGACTACTTTAACTTACCAATCAATGAGGTCTGGCAAGATCAACACCTGGGTATCTTGGGTATGTCATATTCATAGGGTTGTGAATGTATATTGTTAAGATAGAATCTACCCTCTGATAAGATTATTCATTCCCTTAAGAATGCCACCAAGTTGATTACTGAGAACTACAGTCATGTCGATAAGTAGTTATCAAATTGTTTGGTAATCATGAGAGGTGAATAGGACTCAAGAAATGGAAGATGTAATCATCATTCATGTTAACAGTAACAGTTATCCGACTACCTGAATATGATTATGAATGCTGATGGAAGATGTAATTATCATTCATGTAATCATCGATTTGTTTATTGAAAATATGAATTAAAACCCAACAATTAACCAAAAATTACAAAAATAAATGAAAAATCACCCAGAGTGCCGCCGTGCCACTCGGCCACTGACGCCGTGGCAGTCAGCCCCCCCATTAATCAAAATTTGCATTTTGGCCCCCGGAACTCCCGAAATTCGTAAAATGGCCCTATTTTGTCCGAAATTCATAGAAAATTCATACAAAATCCAAATTGAGATTGTGATATACCGTTGGAAAGGTATTTAGGTCTACTTTTCATAAAAAATAGTTTGGAGTTGGGTTGCTTTGGAATGTTTTGCGGTATTCGCGATAAAAGCTGAACTGATCGCATTTTTCACCTTTAGAAATTCATAACAAATTCGTTTTAGATCCAGAAATTATGTGCGATATACCATTGGAAAGCTATTGACCTCTAGTATTTGATAAAAATATTTCAACATCGAAAAGGAGACTTTGACTTTTGGTTAAACTTGCAGTCAAATCAGTCAAACAGTGCACTTCCAGGAAATTCCAAGAAGTTCTAGGAGCCTCTAAAGACTGACGTTTCCGTCCGATTTTCTTTTAAAACATATTTTAAGACTTTTCACATGATCTAGGATGATCTCAGAATTTTTGGACGAATTCGGATCGTTTTGGTCAAACCCTGGTCAAACCTTGGTCAAATCGGTCAACGGAGACTTTCTGGAAACTTCCGAGACTTCCGGGGATCTTCGAGAGCTTACGATTTCAAATTTTTATCTTTTAATTTTTTTGGTTTGGAACAACATCGAATGATTTTTGAGATTCTGGGCCGATCCGGAGAGTTTTGAGCTTTTAGAGGCATTTTGGTCATTTCTTTGATTTCTTGTTAGAGGCAATCTCTGAAAATTCGATCTTTCCAATCCTCGAGGTTTGACATGTTTGTGGCCTCCTAAATCTGTTAGCTGACAAAATAAGGTGCCTACAGTTTGCCCCTCTTTAGCATGAACTTGCGAGACAACACGTGTCGTAAGCGAGTGCCAAAGCTTTGAAGAGACAGGTCTTTTGGAGGCTAAAAGATTTAGGATAAAAACAAGTGTGTTGGGAAAAATTCAAGAGAAAGAAACCGATGCTGAGCCTAGTGTTGGTCATGATCTGCGTGAGCTGCCTACGTATCCCAAGGGGAATCAGAGCAAGACGTATTTCGGGGAACAAAGACACAAAACATGCAAATACACAACAATCAGGCGGATGTTATGCAGGGATGATGCTATGTTATGAGAATGATATACAATGCATGGATGTGATATGAATTGTGTCCTGAGTCCTATCATGTCTAGTGTTCTAATCATAGTATGAACTGGTGCTGTGGGGTGTACCACTCCGAGTGGACTTGTGTCGTGCCTGTGTTGTGTTCTAAAGTGCTTGTGGTCCTAGTACATGTTTTCTGTGTATTCGCCACTCTCAGTGGGCTTGGTGATCTATGCTTCGCTACGAATAATAGACTTGTGAAGGATCTCGACCCGGGGGTCTTACCCAAGGAAGACCGTTGGTGCTCAAAGTGACACTACGATGCTCAAAAGAATGCTTATGGTGTGTTTTCCACTCCTAGTGGGCTTTGTGATTTGTGTGTGCCGCGACCGATGGGCTATGTGTCATGTTATGCCCAATTTGTTGTGTTGGGTGAAGTGACCCTCTAGACTTGACTCGTGCTCCCCTTAATCATGATGCTATGGACTCGGCGACTCTTAGATTCTCAACAGTGCTTCTCAAATTTCAATGATGATCCTCAATTCTCAATGGTGCTTATGTTGTTCCTCAATTCTTTTGACAGTGTTTCTCAATGCTTTTTGATTCTCAACGGTGTTCTTCAAATCTTAACGATGCTCCTCAAATCATCAATGATGCTCCTCGACTTTTCAATAAATCTGATGCTACTCAACACATCTGATGTTCCTCAACTCTTCAACAATGCTCCTCAACAAATCTGATGCTCCTCAACACATCTGATGTTCCTCAACTCTTCAATGATACTTCTCAACTATTCTGATGTTCCTCGATGCTCCAACAATGCTTCTCAACTCTTCTGATGTTCCTCGATGCTCCAATAATGCTTCTAAACTCTTCTGATGTTCCTCGATGCTCCAACAATGCTTATCAACTCTCTTGATGTTCCTCGATGCTCCTCTAATCTCTGGATTCTAAAACATCCTCACAAAAACATCTCGTCAGCAAACTTAGACTCTAAGCCCTAAAACACCTCAACAATACATTTTATCAACACATCTAGACTCTGGGCCATAAAACACCTCAACAGCACATCTAGACTCTGGGCCATAAAATACCTCAACAACGCATCTTATCAAAATATCTAGACTCTGAGCCCTAAAACACCTCAACAACACATCAACAATAGCTTCTTGGTGTTGGTGATATTTCTTCCGATCAGTCACCTTGAGAAACAACTATCGGTTTGTAGTTTGCAGCCACTTACGAGTTTATGCCACTCGTACTTGGGACACTTCTCATGTTGCGACCTTGACTGGTGTATAATGTTTGGTACTTCAGCTTGTATCCAAAGTTTTTTATAATTAGGAATCACCTTTAACCCACACATTTGAGACCATCAGGACAAATGGACTTAACAGGAACGACAAGAAAAGTTGGGCTAATTTGTATGAAACCTCAATCTCTGACACACTTTTGATCAGATTACTACTGACTCAAACAAAGAAGGATTGACATGGACATGAAATTCTCAAATTGCCACGATCCAATGTGCCTTCATCATGAATGATGTACCACTCATTTTTTATGTTCACTCCTCATCTTAATATGACAACACTTTGCTAATAAATCTGGTTTTTGAAAATTCCTCCCTATTGATCTAATCAATTCTCTACTTCTCCCAGGGAGTGCTTTGAATTAGTGCCTTAGCTTTTAGAATAAAAGATGCTTCATTTCAAAAAATTTCAAAAACAATTAGGTGACTTGAAAACTTGCCCTTGGTGTGAAGGGATCATGTTAGGCAAACGGAGTTTGTCCTTAGTTTGAGGTATATGAAGTAGAATTCATAGGCAAACGAGGTAGGTGACCGAAGTTTGCCCCTAGTTTGGACGATGGTTTATTGGAGGTTTTGGGCAAACGAGGCTGGTGACCGAAGTTTGCCCCTTGTATGCAGGGTAGATAGTAAAATTTAGGCAAATGAGGCAGGTAGCCGAAGTTTGCCCCTAGTGTGGGAGATGTTTTCTGGCTTGAGGTAAGGACGGTGACTTTTATATCTCAGATGGTCATAACTTTTTCCAACGCACTAGGGAGGTGACCTAGCGAGCTCTTTTCTCTCTTTTGTTATTGCTCACCTTGGATTTGCTCTAATTTTTGCCTAGGCGTCCTTTCGGATTTTTGACTTAGCGAGCCATCCTTCTTTTCTTTATTTTTTTGAAAGCCTTCCTACGTACCCTCGAGAGGGGATCAGGTCCAACGTAGTTCGGGACAGGACCTTGAAAGAAGAGGGCTTAATATTGATGGTGTCGACCGAACCGATGCGGTTGCCTACATATCCCTGAGTGGGAATCAGGTCAAGCGTAGTTCAAGATAAGGCTTTGAAAGAAATTGGTTGAGGGTTTTTTCAAACCAATCATCAAAGAAGTTCAAACTTAGGTCACTTATGGTAGCCTTAAATAAAAAGATTCAGTTTTAGTCTCCCTTTCTTTTATTTCCTTTTCTTTCTTTTTTTTTTTTTTTTTTTTTTTGCGTTTTGAGGATTGATCCTTTTCACTTTCACCTAGCTAGTCAATTTTGCTTTTCATGTAGTAGATTCATGTGAGATCTTTTTATCGTAATCTCAAAATTTCATAATGTGCATGTCAACTCTCAAAATTCGTTTGTGACTGCTCTGAGCCTTTCAAAACATGATCTAGACACATTTTCATGATGTGCCTTGAAGTGTACAATTCTCTCATTTGTCTCATCAAAATTTTATTCTTCTTTTTTTTTTTCTCTCTATCATTTTGACAGGCTAGGGTCAGATTCTGGAAATCAACACCTTTTCAGCTCTAACTTTTGCCTAGGTGCCCTTTCGGATTTTCAACCTAGCGATCTTTTCTTTTCTTTCTTTTTTTTTTCTCTTTTTTTTTGAAAGGGGAGAAGAAACTCATTGAAAGTGTTTGGCTACCATCAAGGACTAAGTCTATACTGCTTCGTATGGCTATCAATTGGGTAGGGCCCAAGGTGTTAAAATGGTGAAGAAAAAGGTGTTGGACAAGCACCAAGTCAGTTCCAAGTATCTCTTTTCGAGATTTGAGCAAAAGCATCTTTGAAATTCTTAAAGTAAGACTATTCAATTCTCGGCTCTTCATCGGTTTAAGTATGAAATCGACTTTGACCTTTTCAGGATTCTTTTTTTATTCTTTGTTTGATGCAAAAATTTATTATCTATGGTAAAAAAAGACATTTCAGTTTAATGATTTATGCATTTATGACTAGGCACATCAGATTAAGAAAAGTGAGATTTCATTCCATCAATAGAGAAGGATTACAGACTCGTTAATAACTCGATGACAGATAGACTCGACCATAAGACTAAACTTGAAATAGACTCAAAACATAAAACAAACTCGACTAGACTCGACCTGGTCTCAAGTGGAGTGTCATAGTGACTCGCATATTCTTCCTTTTTTTTATTGGCAGAAGTTCCAACCACTATCAACTTACCGGTAGCTTCAACAATCATTGGCCTCAGCGAAGGGGATCATTTGAAAGGACTGACCAGGGGCTTAGGTGATATGGGGTTGAATGGGTGGTGGCTCGATGATTCTTCAGTCAATGAGGTCTTGGATATCATGGCAGAGACGTATGAACCGGTCGGTGTCATGGCTTGGGCCTTGGTGGTATGCACATTGTTTGGACAGGTCATAGTTAGGTGGTTGGGGATTGGCACGAGGTTGAAGGAGTTGGAGGTGTCCCTTTTTTAGCAGGCGGCCTAAGGCTACGGAGGAGGAGATATCTAGCTTGGAAAATTCACGGGGTACCCTATTTTGGTAAGGGCGGCTAGGTCAGCTGGTTTGGTTTGTGAGCTGGTATGGTTGGGGAGAATAGGACATGGGTTGGTTACTAAGGGCGTTGACATCCGAAGGATTTCGGGAGTAGACGGGTCTCTTGGACTGGCTTTGTGATTCTTCATTCTTGATTTTCCCTTCCCTGATTGCATCCTCAATTCTAGTCCCAATCTTAAATAGTTCTTTAAATGTTGAGATGGATTGGTAGAATAGTTTCTCATGGTACACCGGCTGTAGATTCTTGATCAACATCCGGACTTGTTCCTTTTCGACTGGTCGGTGGGTTATTTGGGCCACTTTATTCCTCCATCTGCTCAAGAACGCAGCAAAGGACTTATTGAAGTTCTGTCTGGTAGTTTCCATATCCCGAATGGCGACATTGAGCTCTTGGTTATAGGAGTAATGATCAACGAAGACCTGGACTATATCTTCCCAAGTCCGCGTCTTAGAAACCTCCAAGGTCAAAAACCAGGATAGAGCAGCCTTGGCGAGGGTTTGAGGGAATAACATTGCGATGTGCTCATGGGTGCAGCCCATTGATTAGAAAACACTCATGTAGAACTTTACGTGACTCTTTGGATTCCCAGTCCCATCAAAACGATCAATTTTAGGCATCTTGAAGTTCTCGGGTAGCTTTAATTTGTTGGGCTCAAACAATCCTTCTAGTTGAATATGTAATCGTCGACCCCTTTGCTCTTTCTCTGTATGTTCTCAAGCTTGTCGACCTTATCCAATTTTTCTTGCATTTTCTTGTTAAGTGCAGGTGGTGGGACCCTATTAAACCAGTCAGCATCTACATTATTCTCATGTATACTGAAGGGAGGTGGTACAAACCCTGGTGATGGTGGCAGCATGAATCCCGGTGGTGGTGGGAACCCAGGTGGATACTGTGGCTGCTGCTGTTTCAATTCTTCCATGAAGGCTAAAACTTAGGCCAACCGGTTAGACTGTTGGTTGATCATTTCAGTCATTCTTGCTTCCAAACCTTCCGGATCCATAAAGCTAACTTTCGGCGAAGTGATTTGGATAAGGCGGCTCCCTGATCCTCTGACCCACAATGCAGATCCTGGTGCTCAGAACTTATACTGACATATATATGTGAAAGGACTGTGTGTTAGACTTTGACAAGTCAGGATTAACTTGTGTACAGACCGACCATCACAATGTATGTAGACTGATGAAGCAAGCATGCAGATGCAAGCCCTAATCTACATGATGCCCCTAATCTAACTTTACTTTCCAGCATGATCACCAAGGGATAAGAGGAATTTCTAGAGATTATGAAAGTTTCTACGAGAAACAAGGATTTCTGGTTGATTTGGACTGAACTGCTAGGAGAAAATGGTATTTGGGATATTTTTGATAGAGTTTCTGGGAGAAATTGTGATTTTGGGCATTGAAGAGTTTCTGGGGAAAATAGGGGTTTCTGGGTGACTTGGACAAAGTTGCTAAGAGAAGCAGGGATTTGGAAGATTCGGAGGAATTTCCAGAAGTTATAAGAGTTTCTAGGAGAAATAGGGATTTCTGGTTGATTTGGACTAAACTTCTGGGAAAACAGGTATATTTGAGTGAGTTGGATAGAGTTTTTGGGAGAAATAAGTATATAGGAGTTTTTGGGAGAAACTGAGATTTTTGGGTAATTTGGGGGATTTGGACGGAGTTTCTGGGAGCAACTGGTAAATATGACGAGAGCAAGTGATGACGGTGATCACACTATCAAGCAAGTTTTCATACTCCTATGTCTTAGGACCAACAAACAAGGTTTCCGGTGTATATCTTTGTGAACATGGAGCAGACATCTTTGTCATGGTGCTTAGGCAGGTCAACTCAATGTAATCACATGTAAGTGATTGCCTTGGGATCATAAGAAAGAGGTCCTGCCTCATGCCACATAAGCGTCTACACCGCACAGGTAATCCTGTCAGGGCATACAACAGTTATATCACATTGTCCTATCTGAAAAGATAAATGAACAGTCGTATGAAAGGTTCTACAGGAATCGATATGCAAAGGCTGGGTTTAGTCAAAGAGGTTCCGTTGAGGAGAGTTCCAATATACCATCAGAGAGACAGTACGGAGGTTTTTACTCTTTTTGATATACCTTGGAAGGTACAGTATCAATGGTGACTTATGTCTTGGAACAGCAAGACCTGAACAATGTTAGCACTGTGTTTCAGACACAGTCGGGAGGGGAAATGCAGGAGTGCAATGCGGTGAATCAGACACAGTAAAAAGATGATTTTAAGGATGCTTCTTATGAGTCAAACCTCTGTATTTTTTTGTTTTGAAAATAAAATCTCCCCAGCAGAGTCACCAGATTGTGGACACGCGGAATCGGTGGGCCTTCCCCCATTTCTTGTTTTCGGGGCTTTGGAATTGATTTTCCTTTGTTTTGAAATTGATTTGAAAGAAAACAAGAGGTCTGTTGAAAACAGATATAGAGTCGCCACTTGGTCTTTAGGGAACCAAGAAACCCAATTTTGACTCACCCAAACGGATAAAGGGCACCGGCCTTTCAGAACCAAAGAACTTGGCTCGGGGTTTTGGTACGAGAGAGGAATGAGCCTTTGTCACGACTAAAACACCCTCAACTTGCCCCGTCTTTCGACGAGCCTCAATTAGCATCCGAATAATCATCTTATACCATGTATGGTTCGATAATTAATACTATGATAGTATATTACATCACACAAGAATTTTGAAATGGAAGATCAAAAGATAAGATATCATTCATAAGATCTAAGTCAAATATCACACAATGCAAAGGTGAAAGCTCACACAAACAAATCTAGGAAAAATCGTCTAATCACATATCAAGTAATAAAGTTTTCCTAATCTAGGAGGGGACATGGATTGTTCTTGAAACAAATAATCAAAGAGATCAAAATATGCTTAGCAGGCTAGAATGATGCATGTTAATCTTTGGGAAAAGAAGACCTCTCGATCCCCGGGATAGATGAGAAAGGATGATTAGATCGAGGGGAAGCATGCACGTGTGATCAAGTTCATTCCTTATAATCTTCTTAGATTAGGGGTTACAAAAGCCCCAAATCTTGCATGGATGCAATGTATGATCCTAGAATGTGCAAAGGTTGTAGTGTGTTTGTGTACTTGGACTTTCTAAAGTGACTTAGAAATCTACAATATGAATGAGTGCATGAAGGGAATCATTATGGGATATGGACTACTTCCTAAGATATGAACAAATTTGGAGTGCATGTAAGCATCAAATCAAAGGATGGAAGTAAAAGTATACTTGCTGTGAATAGTGGACAGATTAGTGACTTGATCTTGTGGAAAATGGAAAGTAGGGTTAGGAATGTTTTCAATGCATGATTTTTTATGGAGATCATCCTTATTGTGTCTAGAACACAAATAAAAAATCCAATCCTCAATAACTATTACAGATTGAGAGAAATCATATAAACAATAGAGGTTACTCAGAAATAGAGTTCGTACTGTCGACTGAAATGTTAAAAAATCTTAAAAAATGAAAAAAAAAAAAAAAAAAAAAAAAAAAAAAGATCTAGAGGCCCATATTATACAGAACGTTTCCTAAGACACTTAAGTTCAAGGAAAAATAATTTGGGACCACACTCTTTGGAAAAGTGTTCTGTAAGACAAGTTGAAAGTCAACCAAGCTGTTGTGACAGTAAAAACGGAATGTTTGGAAGGAATGTTTGGGCAAAAATGGACCCCATTCAAGTGCTTTCAAGTCAAGCCAAAAATCTTGGGTGTTCTATAATGAGTTAAGAAAACTTTCCAAGTGGTCTCATGTTAATACTTTTAGTATTTAATCCTAGAGAAATCTTTGAACTCAGATTGTTCACTATTTTGAAGATTTTGGGAAGAACTAGGGTTTTATTCTTTGAAATCAAAGTAAGGAGTTTAAAGAGGGGTTTTGAAATAGAGGTTTTAAAAGCATATTTTCCGCACTTAAATGGAGATTATGACCACTTGAAATATCAACATTTGAACCCATATCAAGAACCTCCAAGATTATTGGAGACATTGTTTTCATTTTTTTTAAGACAACTTCAAGAATACATAAGAATGTATTGAAGTTGAAATCATCATTTATCAAACATGTTTTTGAGGTCAAGAGCTACTATCCATAAGGATTCACTCACCTTAAACTTCATGTCATCATCTAGATGATGATAGACTAGTAAGTAAATAAAGAAAATACAAAAGAAATGAGGTAAGAAGAGATGAACATTGTATATAAGCAAGAAAATGAACAAATCAATAGATAATATTCAATGGTGGAACCACACGCATTCAACCTCTCATATATGTATGTATGTGGGTGTAGATTGCTCTCTAAAACTCAAAGAACATGAAGAAAATGAATTGAAACCTTGTGAACACAAGTTTAGTTTTGAGAAAACTAATTAAAACTCACATTTGGATTGGATTTTGAAGAATAAAATCTCTATTCCTCTCTCTATTTCTCCCTAACTCTCTATATCTCTCTCTAATGGCTTCCAATTGCTTCCCCAAATGGGCCTCATTTATAGGCCAACTTGGGGAGGTATTTTGGGTTTTAAAAAAGTCTCTAATTGGTCTAAAATCTTTAGAATTTCAAAACTATGTTGATTTGTTTATTGAAAATATGAATTAAAACCCAACAATTAACAAAAAATTATAAAAAAAAAATGAAAAATCACTCAGAGTGCTGCCACGGCACTCGGCCAGTGCCGCCGCGGCCGTCAACCCCCCCCTCCCCCCCCCCCCCCCCCCGTTGACCAGAATTTGCATTTTGGCCCCCGAAACTCTCAAAATTTGTAAAACAGCCCTATTTCGTCCGAAATTCACAAAATATTCATACAAAATTCAAATTGAGATTGTGATATACCGTTGGAAAGGTATTTAGGTCTAATTTCTATAAAAAATAGTTTGGAGTTGGGTAACTTTGGAAAGTTTTGCGGTATTCGCGATAAAATTCGAACTAATCGCATTTTTTACCTTCAAAATTTCATAACAAATTCATTTTAGATCCAAAAATTATGTGCGATGTACCAATGGAAAGCTATTGACCTCTAGTATTTGATAAAAATATTTTAACGTCAAAAAGGAGACTTTGACTTTTGGTCAAACTTGCAGTCAAATCAGTCAAACAGTGCACTTCCAGGAAATTTCAGGAAGTTCTGGGAGCCTCCAAAGACTGACGTTTTCGTCCGATTTTCTTTTAAAACATATTTTAAGACTTTTCACATGATCTAGGATGATCTCGGAATTTTTGGACGAATTCAGATGATTTTGGTCAAACCCTGGTGAAACTTAGTCAAACCTTCGTCGAATCGGTCAACCGAGACTTTCCGGGAACTTCCGGGACTTCCAGGGGTCTCCGGGAGCTTACGATTTCAAATATTTATCTTTTAAAATAAATATTTTTTGTTTGGAACAACATCGAATGATTTCTGAGATTCTGGGCTGATCCGGAGAGTTTTGAGCTTTTAGAGGCATTTTTCTTTGATTTCTTGTTAGAGGCAATCTCTGAAAATCCGATCTTTCTAATCATTGAGGTTTGACATGCTTGTGGCCTACTAAATTTGTTAGCCGACAAAATAGGGTGTCTATAGTAGCAGAAAACAAATATATGATTGCATTGGATGCATGACAGTTTTAATCAATTGAAAGTATTTCGATCGATCGAAACCATCTGTGTTTGATCGATTGAAAGTGTTTCGATCGATCGAACCAATGTTGGGTTCAAGGGATCGAACTAGTATCAGTCGATCGAACTTTGTTTTGTTCGATTGATTGATCTTTGTTCGATCGATCGAAACCATTTCTCTGTCCAGGTGTTTTTCACAGTTTAAAAGTTTTTAAAATTAAAACTTTTTTTATAACATTCTGAAATTTTTTAAATCAATTTATGAAATCTTAAGTTCAATCGATTGAAGATCGATTGAAGTTGCTTTGATCGATCGAAGGTGACAGAGAACCAGAGATGCTGTTTATTATGTTCTAATTCTTCCATAAAGAGTTTATAGAATATGCTAATCAAATAGGGGTTTCAATAATCATATATTCTATTATATATGTGTGGTTATTTGTGCAACTAACTTTTTGCAGCAAAGACAAGTCCGTTGTCTCCCATGGCACCAAAAATCAAGTTTTAAGTCTTGTATTTAATGTTTGTGATTGGTGATTATTTAATATTGGTTTGGCTTTTTAAGGCATGTGTAAATGGCGCTACGACTCCATTCCTATGAATAGGAGAGTTACACCGATTTCCCTAGCCTATTTATTTATTGATTATTTGTTAATATTTCCTTTTTCTAGAAAAATTGTAAGCTTTGAAAGAAGCATATGATTTTTGTAATAGAATAGGAAATCCATGAAGATGGAGCAGCAAACCAGAGTCCATGATGATGGAGAGCTGGAGGTGACTAAGCCAAGAAGATGAATCTATGAAGATAGAGCTATGAGAGATAGAGGCATTATTGAATGCTTTTATTTCATTTTAGTTTTTTTTTGTTTTTATATGGTTTTTCATTGGTGTTTTAAATATTATTACTACATGCAAGCAAAAATGTGTTTTCTAAAATAATTCAAAAACCGTTTCAACACATTAGTAAACATTATTGTTTATGGGTAATGTGAAGAAACAATTTTTTTCCAAAAGCAAAATCCTTAATTAATAAATCTAGTGGGAGAGGGACTTATTATTATAACTCCCACGATCTTCTATTAACGGTTCACTATAAGATGAGTAGTGCATTTTGTGTCACCTCGCTAGGGGTGATCATTCCATACGGAGGGTAGACTACTCATTGGTTACTAGATGTGAACTTCCTATGGATGGGATCAATCAGACGTGTTAGAGGGTGACCACCACATGGAGGCACTACTTGAGGTGGTTGTGATTGTATCTTAGTTAATGGTGCATACTAGCTAAGCTATGAATAATGGATCCCACACGGGGCATTATTCAGAAACTTAGAGATCAAATAGGTTCGGGAGTCATGACCTATTTTGCAAGAGTTGCATATCGGACAAGTCATGATTGATCGAAAGATCGAACAATGACCACCACACGAAGGCTTTGTTCTTTCACTTCGATATTCCGGTGACTTTGTCATTTAATAAGAGTTTTAAGGATTCTTTTATTTCATGCTATCTAATTTTGATATCCATATTAAAATGTCTGTTATTCTTTTTCAGAATTTAAAATGTCTGGATCTGCATTTAGCCCACTTGCCACCATACTCACACAGAACAAAATAACTGGAAACAACTACACTGAATGGAAACGTAATTTGGATATCATTTTAACTGCGGAGGATCACATATATGTCCTTACTAGCCCATGCCTAGACGAACCCACGGTAAATGTTTTGGTAGCTACCAAACATGAGTTCGATAAGTGGAAGAAGTCGAATGGGATGGCTCGTTGCTACGTATTGGCCTCTACGACTGGTATGTTGCAATACCAGTTCCCATTGAACGATTCCACTGGTGCTATCATGACCTCCCTAAAAGAAATGTTTTGAGAGCATGGCAGACCTATCAGACAGATCGTCATGCAAAAGATCATGAGTCCAAAAATGTTGAAAGGAGCTCCAGTCAGAGAGCACGTTTTAAAAATGAATGGTTATTTAAATGAACTTGAGACTCTGGGTGCCAACATTGACGCACAAATGTGGACAAGCGGAATCCGTCGTCCACTCCCGATTTCTGTTTCCGGGTTTTCGGAATTGATTTTCCTTTGTTTTGAAATTGATTTAAAAGAGAAAAAGAGGTTTGTTTTAAAGAAAAGAAGGTCTTTTGTAAACAAATACAGAGTCGCCACTTGGTCTTTAGGGAACCATGAAACCCAATTTGACTAACCCAAACAGATAAAGGGCACCGACCCTTCATAACCAAAGAACTTGGCTCGGGGTTTTGGTACGAGAGAGGAAGGAGCCTTTGTCACGACTAAAACACCTTCAACTCACCCCGTCTCTCGACGGGCCTCAATTAGCATCCAAATAATCATCTTATACTATATATGGTTCGACAATTAATACTATGATAGTATATTACATCACATAAGAAACTTGAAATGGAAGATCTAAATATAAAATATCATTCATAAGATCTAAGCCAAGTATCACACAATGCAAAGTGAGAGATCACACGAATAAACCTAGGAAAAATCGTCTAATCACATATCAAGTAATAAAGTTTTCCTAATCTAAGGGGACATGAATTGTTCTTGAAATAAATAATCAAAGAAATCAAAATATACTTAGCAAGCTAGTATGATGCATGTTATTCTTTGAGAAAAGAAGATCTCTCAATCCCTGGGATGGATGAGAAAGGAGGATTAGATCGAGGGGAAGCATGAACGTGTGATCATGATCATTCCTTATAATATTCATAGATTAGGACTCGCAAAAGCCCCAAATCTTGCATGAATGCAATGTATGATCCTAAAATGTGCAAATGTTGTAGTGTGTTTGTGTACATGGACTTTCTAAAGTGACTTAAAAGTCTAGAGAATGAATGAATGTATGAATGGAATCATCATGGGATATGTAAAAATGTAGTATGAACTACTTCCTAAGACATGAGCCAATTTGGAATGCATGTAAGCATCAAATCAAAGGATGAAAGTTAAAATGTGCTTGCTGCGAATAGCGGATAGAACAGTAACATGATCTTTTAGAAATTGAAAAGAGGGGTTAGAAATGTTTTTAATGCATGATATTTTATGGAGATCTTCCTTATTGTGTATAGAACACAACTCAAAAAGCCAAACTTTAATAACTATCACAGATTGAGAGAAATCATATAAACAATGGAGGTCACTCAGAAACAGAGTCCGTACTGTCGGCTGAAATGTTGAAAAATCTTAGAAAATGAAAACAAATGATCCTGAGGACCATTTATACAAAATATTTCCTAAGACATTGAAGGTTAAGGAAAAAATAAGTTAGGACCACCCCTTTTGGAAAAGGTTTCTGAAAAAGAAGTTGGAAGTAGACCAAGCTGCTGTGACAGCAAAAACAGAATATCTGAAGAGAATGTTTGGGTCCAAATGGACCATTTCAAGTATTTCCAAGTCAAACCAAAAATCATGGGTGTTACCTAATGAGTTAGGAAGATTTTCCAAGTGGTCTTGCATCCATACATTGAGTATTGAGTTCTAGAGTAATCTTTGAACCCAGATCACTCACTATTTTGACTCACTGCTTTGAAAATTTTGGGGAAAACTTGAGTTTTCTTTCTTGAAATCAAAATGAGAGGATTGAGAGGGGTTTTGAAATAGAGGTTTTGAAAGTATATTTTCAACATCAAATGGAGATTATAACCCCTTGGAATATCAATATCAAACTCATCATCAAGAACCTCCAAGATTGTTGGAGAGATTTATTTTCATTTGAACATAACTTCAAGGATACCTTGGGGGTATTGAAGTTATAATCATCATCTATCAAACATGTTTTTGAGGTCAAGAGCTACTATCCATAAGGATTCACTCACCTCAAACTTCATGTCATCATTTAGAGGATGATGAACAAGTAAGTAAATAAAGAAAAATAAAAAGAAATGAGGTTAGGAAGAGACAAACATAATATGAACAAGTAAGTAAATAACAATCAATAGATGATAATCAATGTGATTTTGGACTTGTAGCTTGGTGTTTCACTCATAGATATAGACATTTGGACATGTAAGTAGCTTCCTAACTCAAAAATGCTTAGAGAAATGGTGATTGGGTGTATTGATGATGAAGTATATAGAAGAATGGTGGAGGAAAACAAGATTGGAACTCAATTTCTATAGAAAAATAGTAGGAGGAAGCTCCTTTCTCACTTCTAAATCTATCTATATCTCCCTTTCTCTCTACAACTTCTATAGACTTTGCACTTGCCCCCTCAAAATGAAGAGTAATGGAGGGTTTATATAGGCTAATTTGGGGTGGTTTTGGGGTTTTAGAAGTACTCCCATTGGTCCAAAACAACTAAAAATATAAAACTACATCGTTTTGGTTTTTAATTAATCAAATTGGACCCCCAAAAGAAATTACAAAAACATACTATTCTGGAGGAGAGTGCCGCGGCGGCACTGGGCCAGTGCCGCGATGGCACTGCTCCTCCTTCATCCAGATATTGCTGTTTAGGCCCCCAGAGGTTCCGGTATTCGCGAAAATGCCCTATTTCGTCTGAAATTCACAGAAAATGCATACGTACTCCAAATTGAGGTTGTGATATACCGTTGGAAAGGTAATGGAGTCTACTTTACATAAAAAATAGTTCAGGGATAGTTCACTTTGAAAGGTTTTGCGATATTTGCGATAAAAGCCGATTTGATTGCCTTTTTTGATAAAAAAAAACCGTTTGCGATATTTGCGATAAAAATAGTTCGGGGATAGGTCACTTTCATTATAAACTCGTATTAAATCCAAAAATTATGTGTGATATACCGTTGGAAAGCTATTGACCTCTAGTATCCAAGAAAAATATTTGAAAATTGTTGCAATGCTCCGGTTTCAAAGTCAAATTTTGGTCAAACTGGTCAAACCTGGGATTCCCGAGAAGTTTTGGAAACCTTTGGGAGCTCCCAAGAGCCGACGTTTTTGCTTGATATTCGTTTAAAACTCATTTTAATACTTTCCACGTGATCTAGAATGATCCCGACGAATTTGTACGATTTCGGTCAAACTTGGTCAAACTTGGTCAAACCGGTCAACGGGGATTTTCTGGGAACTTCTGGGACTTCTGGGGGTCTCTGGGAGCTGACGACTTCATCCGACTTTACTTAAAAAACTCATTTTCTTACTTTCCTTACGACGTAGCATGTTTCCAAAACTTTTGGTCCAAATCTGGGAGTTTTTGGGCTTTCAGGGGCATTTTGGTCATTCTGAGCATTTTGAGAAATAGAACCAACTTTCAGGAGTCCTTTTGAGTCTTTTTCGATCATTGTGAACCACCAAGCTATGGGTCTCCTAAATCTGATAGCCGACAAAATGGGGTGTCTACAGTTTGCCCCTTTTTGGCACGAACTTGCGAGGCAACGCATGTCGCAAGCGAGTGCCAAAGCTTTGAAGAGACAGGTCTTTTGGAGGCTATAGATTTAGGATAAAAAGTGTTGCAAAAGAAGCAATGATGCTGAGGCTAGTGCTGGTCGTGCTCTGCGTGAGCTGCCTACGTATCCCAAGGGGAATCAGGCCAGGACGTAGTTTAGGGCACAAAGGAATAAATCGCACATGCACATACAAGACAATCAGGCGGATGCTATGCTATATGAGTGATATGCAATGCATGGATGTGATATGGATTGTGTCCTGAGTCCTATCATGTTTAGTGTTCTGATCCTAGCATGAGCAGGATGTTGTGAGGTGTACCACTCCGAGTGGCCTTGTGTCGTGCCTGTATTGTGTTCTAAAGCGCTTGTGGTCCTAGTACATGTGTTACGTGTATTTGCCACTCTCAGTGGGCTTGGTGATCTACACTTCGCTATGACTAATAGACTTGTGAGGGATCTTGACCTGGAGGTCTTACCCAAGGAAGAGCGTGGTGCTCAAAGTGATACTGTGGTTCTCAAAAGAATGCTTATGGTGTGTTTGCCACTCCTAGTGGGCTTTGTGGTATGTGCCGCGACCAATGGGCTATGTGTCATGTTATGGCCAATTCGTTGTGTTGGGTGAAGTGATTCTCTAGTCTTGACTCGTGCTCCCCTTAATCGTGACACTATGGATTCGGTGACTCTCAAAGTCTCAACGGTGCTTCTCAATCCTCAATTCTCAATGGCGCTTGTGTTGTTCCTCGAATCTTTGACGGTGCTTCTCAATGCTTCTTGATTGTCAACGGTGTTTTTCAAATCTTAGCGATGCTCCTCGACTTTTCAATGATGCTTTTCAACTCTTCTGATGCCCCTCAACACATCCGATGTTCCTCAACTCTTCAACGACGCTTCTAAATAAATCTGATGCTCCTCAACACATCCGATGTTCCTCAACTCTTCAATGATGCTTCTCAACAAATCTGATGCTCCTCAACACATCCGATGTGCCTCAACTCTTCAACGATGCTTCTCAACTCTCCTGATGTTCTTCGACACATCTGATGTTCCTCAACTCTTCATCAATGCTTCTCAACTCTCCTAATGTTCCTCGACACATCTGATGTTCTTAAACTCTTCAACGATGCTTCTCAACTCTCCTGATGTTCCTCGACTTCAACGATGCTTCTCAACTCTCCTGATGTTCCTCGACACATATGATGTTCCTCGACTCTTCAACGATGCTTCTCAACTCTCCTGATGTTCCTCGACACATCTGATCAAAACATCTGGACTCTGAGCCCTAAAACACATCTTATCAACATGTCTCCTCGACACACCTCATCAACACATTAGCAATAGTTTCTTGGTGTTGGCGATATTGCCTCCGATCAGCCACCTTGAGAAACAACTATCGGTTTGTAGTTTGCAACCACTTACGGGACACTTCTCATATTGCGACCTCGACTGATGTAGTAATAATGATTGGTACTTCTGCTTATATCCAAAGTGTTTTTTTTATAGATAATTGGGAATCACCTTTAACCCACACATTTGAGACCATCAGGACAAATGGACTTAACAGGAACGACAAGGAAAGTTGGGTTAGTTTGTATGAAACCTTGGTCTCTGATACACTTGTGATCAGATTACTACTGACTCAAATGAAGGAGGATTAACTTGGACATGAAATTCTCAAATTGCCACGATCCAATGTGCCTTCATCTTGAATGATGTACCGCTCATCTTTTATGTTCACTCCTCATCTTGACATGTCAGCACTTTGCTGATAAATCTGGTTTTTGAAAATTCCTCCCTATTGATCTAATCAATTCTCTACTTCTCCCCGAAAGTGCTTTGAATTAGTGCCTTAGCTTTTAGAATAAAAGATGCTCCATTTCAAAAAAATTTCAAAACAACTTGGTGACTTGAAAACTCGCCCTTGGTGTGAAGGGATCGTGTTAGGCAAACGGAGTTTGCCCCTAGTTTGAGGTGTACGAAGTGGAATTCATAGGCAAACGAGGTGGGTGACCGAATTTTGCCCCTAGTTTGGACAATGGTTTATTGGAGGTTTTGGGCAAACAAGGTAGGTGACCGAAGTTTGCCTCTTGTATGAAGGGTAGATAGTAAAATTCAGGCAAACGAGGCGGGTAGCCAAAGTTTGCCCCTAGTGTGGAAGGTGATTTTCTGGCTTGAGGCAAGGACCGTGACTTTAATCTCTCAAATGCTCATAACTTTTGCCTAGGCACTAGTGAGGTGACCTAGCGAGCTCTTTTCTCTCTTTTGTTATTGCTCACCTTGGATTTAGCTCTAATTTTTGCCTAGGCATCCTTTTGGATTTTCGACCTAGCGAGCCATCCTTCTTTTCTTTTCTTTTTTTTTTAAAGTCTGCCTACGTACCCCCGAGCGTGGATCAGATCCAACGTAGTTCGGGCCAAAGTTTTGAAAGAAATTGGTTTTATTATGATGGTGTTGACCGAACCAATGCGGTTGCCTACGTATCCCCGAGTGGGAATAAGGTCGAGCGTAGTTTAAGATAAGGCCTTGAAGGAAATTGGTTGAGGGTTTTTCAAGCCAATCGTCAAAAGAGTTCAAACTTAGGACACTTGTGGTAGCCTTGAATAAGAAGATTCAGTTTCGATCTCCCTTTCTTTTCTTTTCTATTCTTTCTGAGGATTGATCCTTTTCACTTTCATCTAGCCAGTCAATTTTACTTTTCATGTAGTTAATTTTTGTGGGATCTTTTAATCACAATTTTGAAATTCCAGAATGTGCACGTCAGTTCTCGAAATTTATTTGTGGTCGTTCTGAGCCTTTTGAAATGTGATCTAGGCATGTTCTCATGATGTACCTTGAAGTGTACAATTCTCTGTATCACCAAAATTTTCTTCCTTTCATTTTCTCCATCATTTTGACTGGCTAAGGTCAGATCTTGGAAATCAACACCTTTTTCAGCTCTAACTTTTGCCAAGGTGCCCTTTCGGGTTTTCAACCTAGCGAGCTTTTCTTTTTTATTTTCTTTCTTTTTTTCTCTCTTTTTTTTTAAAGTGGAGATGAAACTCAATGAAATGTTTGGCTACCATCAAGGACCACGTTCGCACAGGTTTGCATGGCTATCAATTGGGTTGGGTCCAAGGCTTTGAAATGGTAGAAATGGTGGAAAGGGTGTTGGGCAAGCCCCAAATCAGTCTCAAGTATGTCTTTTCGAGATTTGAGCAAAAGCATCTTTAAATTCTTAAAGTAAGACTATTCAATTCTCAGCTCTTCTTTGGGGTCAGCGCGAAATCGACTTTGGCCTGTTTGGGATTCTCTCTTTTTTTTTGTTTGATGCAAAAATTTATTAGTAGAGTAATGTCCATGGTAATTTGAAAAGTGACATTTTCAGTTCAGCGATTCATGCACTTATGAATATACACATCAGATTAGGCAAAATGATAATTCATTCCATCAGAAGAGATGGATTACATTACTCGATGCAGACTCACAGCAACTCGATGACGACAGACTTGACTACAAGACTAAACTTGAAATATACTCAAAACATAGAATAGACTCGACCCGGTCTCAAATGGAGTGTCTTTGTGACCCATTTATTATTATTATTTTTTTTTAGCAGAAGTTCCAAACACTATCGCTCCACTACACGGATTCAACATTCATGGGTGTCAATAAAAGGGATCATTTGAAAGGATAGGCCATGGTCTTAGGTGACATGGGGTTGAATGGGTGGTGGCTCGATGATTCCTCGATCAATGAGGTCTTGGATATCATGGCAGAGACGTATACACCTGTCGGTGTCATGACCTGGGCCTTGGTGGTAGGCACATCGTTTGGACAGGTCACATTTAGGTGGTGGGGGATCGGCACGAGGCTGAAGGAATTGGAGGTGTCCCTTTTTTAGCAAGCGGCCTAAGGCTACGGAGGGGGAGATATCTAGCTTGGAAAATTCACGGGGTACCCTATTTTGGTAGGGACGACTAGGTGAGCTAGTTTGGTTTGTGAGCTGGTATGGTTGGGGAGAATAGGCCATGGGTTGGTTACTAAGGGCGTTGACATCCGAAGGGTTTCGGGAGTAATCGGGCCTCTTGGACTGGCTTTGTGATTCTTCATTCTTGATTTTCCCTTCCCTGATTGCATCCTCAATTCTAGTCCTAATCTCAAACAGTTCTTCAAATGTTGAGATGGACTAGTAGAATAGTTTCTCATGGTACAGCGGTTGTAGATTCTTGATCAACATCCGAACTTGTTCCTTTTCGACTGGTCAGTGGTTCATTTGGACCACTTTGTTCCTCCATCTGCTCAAGAACGCAACGAAGGACTCATTGAAGTTCTGCCGGGTAGTCTCCAGATCCTGGATGGTGACATCGAGCTCTTGGTTATAGGAGTAATGATCAACGAAGACCTGGACTATATCTTCCCAAGTCCGAGTCTTAGAAACCTCCAAGGTCAGAAACCAGGATAGAGCGGCCTTGGCGAGGGTTTGAGGGAACAACATTGCGATGTGCTCATGGGTGCAGCCCATTCATTGGAAAACACTCATGCAGGACTTTTCGTGACCCTTCGGATTCCCAGTCCCATCAAAATGGTCAATTTCAGGCATTTTGAAGTTCTTAGGCAGCTTCAATTTGTTGGGCTCAAACAATCCTTCTAGATCTAACATGTAATCGTCGACC
Source organism: Hydrangea macrophylla (assembly GCA_033977485.1). Lineage (NCBI taxonomy): Eukaryota > Viridiplantae > Streptophyta > Magnoliopsida > Cornales > Hydrangeaceae > Hydrangea > Hydrangea macrophylla. The sequence continues at coordinate 43,478,710 of CM066990.1, forward strand.
CCCTTACTCTTTCTCAGTATGTTCTCAAGCTTGTCGACCTTATCCAGTTTTTCTTGAGTTTTCTTATTAAGTGCAGTTGGTGGGGCCCCATTGAACCAATCATCATCTATATTATTCTTGGATGGTGGTGGTGGTATAAACCCCAGTGGCGGTAAGAACCCATGTGGGTATTGTGGTTGTTGCTGTTTCAGTTCTTCCATAAAGGCTAAAACTTGGGCCAACCGGTCAGACTGTTGGTTGATCATTTCTGTCATTCTTGCTTCCAAACCTTCTGGATCCATAAAGCTGACTTTCGGCTGAGTGATTCTGACAAGGTGACTCCCTAATCCTCTGACTCACAACTTGTACTGACATATAGGTGTGAAAAGACTGTGTCAGACTTTTAACAGTGATGATTGAGATGACAACTATAATGATGTTAACAGACGTGGACTGACTCGTGTACAGCCTGAATGAAACAGTGCATGCAAACTGATAGGAATGGTATATACAAATGAGATAAGCATGCGGATGTAAGCCCTAATCTATATGATGCTCCTATTTCTAACAGATAGCAGTTCAACAAAGTAAGGTTCTAGCCATATATAGAGTGTGCTAACCTTACTTTCTAGTATAATCACCAAGGGATAATAGGGATTTTTGGGATATTTTGGGAAGTTTGGACAGAGTTTATGGGAAAAACAGGGATTTGGAAGATTCAGAGGAATTTCCAGAAGTTATGGGAGTTTCTAGGATAAATAGGGATTTCTGGTTGAGTTGGACTTAACTTCTGGGAGAAACTAGTATTTTGGGTATTTCTGAAAAATATGGATAGAGTTTCTAGGAGAAACAAGTATATCTGGGCATTTCTAGGTGATTTGGGCAGAGATGCTGGGATTTTTGGAGAATCTGGGAGATTTGGGCAGAGCTTCTGGGAAAACAGGTACTTTGGGTATTTCTAGGAAATTTAGACAGAGTTTCTGGGAAAAACTGGTATATCTGGGAAAATCGGACAGAGTTTCTGGGAGAAATTGTTATATCTGGGAAATTTGGGAGATTTGGATGACGGTGATCATAATGTCTAGCAAGTTTTCATACTCCTATGTCTTAGGACCGACAAACAAGGTTTGCGGTGTATATCATTGTGAGCATGGAGCAGACATCTTTGGCATGGTGCCTAGGCAGGTCAACTCAATGTGATCACATGTGAGTGATTGCCTTAGGGGATCATAAGAAAGAGGTTCTGCCTCATGTCACATAAGAGTCTACACCGCGCAGGTAATCCCGTCAGGGCATACAGCAGTTATATCACATTGTCCTATCTGAAAAGATAAATCAACAGTCCTATGAAAGATTCTACAGGAATCTATATGCAAAGGCTGGGTTTAGTCAAAGAGGGTTCGTTGACGAGAGTTCCAATATACTGTCAGAGAGACAGTACGGAAGTTGTTACTCTTTTTTATATACCTTGGAAGGTACAGTATCAACGGTGACTTGTGCCTGGCACAACAAGACCTCAACAATGTCAGCGCTGCGTTTCAGACACAGTCGGAGGGTGAATATGCAGGAGTGCAATGCGGTGAACACAAGACACAGTAAAAAGATGATTTTAAGGATGCTTCTTATGAGTCAAACCTCTTTTTATTTTAATTTGAAAATAAAAATCCCCAGCAGAGTCGCCAGATTATGGACACGCGGAATCCATCGTCCACTCCCGGTTTCTGTTTCCGGGTTTTCGGAATTGATTTTCCTTTGTTTTGAAATTGATTTGAAAGAGAAAAAGAGGTTTGTTTTGAAGAAAAGAAGGTCTTTTGAAAACAGATACAGAGTCGCCACTTAGTCTTTAGGGAACCAAGAAACCCAATTTGACTCACCCAAACGGACAAAGGGCACCGGCCCTTCATAACCAAAGAACTTGGCTCGGGGTTTTGGTACGAGAGAGGAAGGAGCCTTTGTCACGACTAAAACACCCTCAACTCGCCCCGTCTCTCGACGGGCCTCAATTAGCATCCAAATAATCATCTTATACTATGTATGGTTCGACAATTAATACTATGATAGTATATTACATCACATAAGAAACTTGAAATGGAAGATCTAAAGATAAAATATCATTCATAAGATCTGAGCGAAGTATCACACAATGCAAAGTGAAAGATCACACGAATAAACCTAGGAAAAATCGTCTAATCACATATCAAGTAATAAAGTTTTCCTAATCTAAGGGGACATGAATTGTTCTTGAAACAAATAATCAAAGAAATCAAAATATGCTTAGCAAGCTAGTATGATGCATGTTATTCTTTGAGAAAAGAAGATCTCTCAATCCCCGGGATGGATGAGAAAGGAGGATTAGATCGAGGGGAAGCATGAACGTGTGATCATGATCATTCCTTATAATCTTCATAGATTAGGACTCGCAAAAGCCCCAAATCTTGCATGAATGCAATGTATGATCCTAAAATGTGCAAAGGTTGTAGTGTGTTTGTGTACATGGATTTTCTAAAGTGAATTAAAAGTCTAGAGAATGAATGAATGTATGAATGGAATCATCATGGGATATGTACAAATGTAGTATGAACTACTTCCTAAGACATGAGCCAATTTGGAATGCATGTAAGCATCAAATCAAAGAATGAAAGTTAAAATGTGCTTGCTGTGAATAGTGGACAGAACAGTAAAATGATCTTTTAGAAATTGAAAAGAGAGGTTAGAAATGTTTTTAATGCATGATTTTTTTATGGAGATCTTCCTTATTTTGTCTACAACACAATCCAAAAATCCAATCTTTAATAACTATCACAGATTGAGAGAAAGCATATAAACAATGGAGGTCACTCAGAAACAGAGTCTGTACTGTTGACTGAAATGTTGAAACATCTTAGAAAATGAAAACAAATGATCCTGAGGCCCATTTTATACAGAGAGTTTCCTAAGACATTGAAGTTTAAGGGAAAAATAAGTTAGGACCACCCCTTTTGGAAAAGGTTTCTGAAAAAGAAGTTGGAAGTAGACCAAGCTGCTGTGACAGCAAAAACAGAATATCTGGAGAGAATGTTTGGGTCCAAATGGACCATTTTCAAGTATTTCTAAGTCAAACCAAAAATCATGGGTGTTCCCTAATGATTTAGGAAGATTTCCAAGTGGTCTTGAATCCATACATTGAGTATTGAGTTCTAGATAAATCTTTGAACCCAGATCACTCACTGCTTTGAAGATTTTGGGGAAAACTTGAGTTTTCTTTCTTGAAATCAAAATGAGAGGGATTGAGAGGGGTTTTGAAATAGAGGTTTTGAAAGTATAATTTCAACATCAAATGGAGATTATAACCCCTTGGAATATCAATATCAAACTCATCATCAAGAACCTCCAAGATTGTTGGAGAGATTTATTTTCATTTGAACATAACTTCAAGGATACCTTGGGGGTATTGAAGTTATAATCATCATCTATCAAATATGTTTTTGAGGTCAAGAGCTACTATCCATAAGGATTCACTCACCTCAAACTTCATGTCATCATTTAGAGGATGATGAACAAGTAAGTAAATAAAGAAAAATAAAAAGAAATGAGGTTAGGAAGAGACAAACATAATATGAACAAGTAAGTAAATAACAATCAATAGATGATAATCAATGTGATTTTGGACTTGTAGCTTGGTGTTTCACTCATAAATATAGACATTTGGACATGGAAGTAGCTTCCTAACTCAAAAATACTTAGAGAAATGGTGATTGGGTGTATTGATGATGAAGTATATAGAAGAATGGTGGAGGAAAACAAGATTGGAACTCACTTTCTATAGAAAAATAGTTGGAGGAAGCTCCTTTCTCACTTCTAAATCTATCTCTATATCCCTTTCTCTCTACAACTTCTATGGACTTTGCACTTGCCCCCTCAAAATGAAGAGCAATGGAGGGTTTATATAGGCTAATTTGGGGTGGTTTTAGGGTTTTAGAAGTAGTCTCATTGGTCCAAAACAACTGAAAACATAAAACTACATCGTTTTGGTTTTTAATTAATCAAATTGGACTCCCAAAAGAAATTACAAAAACATACTGTTCTGGACGAGAGTGCCGTGGCGGCACTGGGTTTGTGCCACGGCGGAAGTGGGCCAGTGCCGCGGTGGCACTGCTCCTCCTTCATCCAGATATTGCTGTTTAGGCCCTCAGAGGTTCCAGTATTCGCGAAAAGGCCCTATTTCGTCCGAAATTCACAGAAAATGTATACGAACTCCAAATTGAGATTGTGATATACCACTGGAAAGGTAATGGAGTCTACTTTACGTAAAATATAGTTCGGGGATAGGTCACTTTGAAAAGGTTTGCGGTATCTGCGATAATAGCCGATTTGATCGCCTTTTTCGCCTTCGGAAATTCATAATAAACTCGTTATAAATTCAAAAATTATGTGTGATATACCGTTGGAAAGCTATTGACCTCTAGTATCCATGAAAAATATTTGAAAATTGTTGCAATGCTCCGGTTTCAAAGTCAAATTTTGGTCAAACTGGTCAAACTTTGGATTCCCGAGAAGTTCTGGAAACCTCTGGGAGCTCCCAGGAGCTGACGTTTTCGCTCGATTTTCTTTTAAAACTCATTTTAATACTTTCTACATGATCTGGAATGATCCCGGTAAATTTGGAAGATTTTGGTCAAACTTGATCAAACTTGGTCAAACCGGTCAACGGGGACTTTCCGAGAACTTCCGGGACTTCTGGGGGTCTCTGGGAGCTGACGATTTCATCCGAGTTTACTTAAAAAAAACTCATTTTCTTACTTTCCTTACGACGTAGCATGTTTCTAGAACTTTCGGTCCAAATCTGGGAGTTTTTGGGCTTTCAGGGGCATTTTGGTCATTCTGAGCATTTTGAGAAATAGAACCAACTTCCAGGAGTCCTTTTGAGTTTTTTTCGATCATTGTGAACCACCAAGCTATGGGTCTCCTAAATCTGATAGCCAACAAAATAGGGTGTCTACAACAGACCCAAGTTGATATGATCCTTAACTCGTTGCCTCAATCATTCGCTTAATTTAAACTTAATTACAGTATGAATCAATTGAATTTTTCAATGAGCGAATTGATGAGCTTTCTTCAGTCAGCGAAAGGGGTGATCAAACCTGGGGGTAACGTTTTGAACGTTGAAAATGGCGCTTCTTCCTGATCTATGCTGAAAGGCAAGAAATGAAATAAGACGGCTAGCATTAGTGGTTCAAGTGTTAGACCAGTCCGATAGATTGCAAAATTGAAGGAAAAAGCAAAGGCAAAGGGAAGGGAGGTGGTCAAGGTAAAGGAAAGTGTTTCCACTATAGGGACAAAGTCCACTGGAAGAGAAATTGTCAGGAATTCTTAGCTACAAGAGTTCAAGGTATGATCAAATCACATGTGATTGAAGTAAATTTTATAATGGATACTTTGAACACTTGGTGCATTGATTCTGGTACGACTAACCATATACGTAATTCGTTGGAGGAGTTCAGATCAACCAGGAGGTGCAGTGATAGGGAGATCGTACTTACTTTAGGTTCTAGTGCAACCGTTTTTGCGGTTACTATAGGAGTGGTAGTCTTATAATTTCCAGACAATAAGACATTCGTTTTATCAGATTTACTTTACATCCCTTTAATGAGACGTAATTTAATTTCAGTTTTAGAACTTTCTGATAAAAATTATTGTTTCTCTTTTGGAACTAAAGTTGTGATCAAAAGAAATGGTTCTTTTGTGTGTTCTGGTATTAAGTCGAATGGTTTGTATGTGATTACTCAAATTATTTCTAAAGATTCTAACATGAAACTTAATAACTCAATGGTAATTCTACCATCTAAAAGAAAGGAACCTTCTACTAATCTAACAGGGATTTGGCATATGAGGCTAGGTCATATTAATCTTAACAAGATTGGCAGACTATTTAAAGAAGGGATCTTAGGCGATTTGGTTCTCGAACCAATGGATGTTTGTGAATCATGTTTAGAGGGTAAAATGATAAAATGGCCCTTTCCTGTAAAGGGCAACAAGACCAATGCATTATTAGAATTAGTTCACACTGATGTGTGTGGACCAATAAATATTAGAGCTAGGGGTGGTTATGAGCATTTCATTGCATTTACTGATGATCATTCTAGGTATGAATATGTGTACCTAATGAAGCACAAGTGTGAAGCCTTTGAAAAGTTCAAAGAGTTTAGGGTTGAAGTGGGGAAGCAATTAGACATACATATCACAGCCATTTGATCTGATCGGGGTGGCGAGTACCTCTTTAATGAGTTTATTGATCACCTCCTATAGAATGGGATTCTGTCATAGTTGACTGCACCTGGTATGCCTCAGCAGAACAGTGTTGTAGAGAGAAGGAACCAGACTTTTTTAGACATGACTAAGTCGATGATGAGTTACTCCGACTTGCCATTATTTATTTGGGGTTTTGCTTTGGAAACCGCTATGTACATACTAAATCTAGTTCCAAGCAAATCTATTCCTAAGACATCACGGGAGATGTGGATTGGATGCAAGCTCTCTTTGCAACATCTATGAGGAAACCTTTTCACCGGTAGCGATGCTCAAATCCATAATCAGGATACTCTTATCCATTGTGGCATGCCTAAATTATGAGATCTGGAAGATAGACGTCAAGACTGCATTCTTAAATGGCAATCTTGAGAAGGACATCTATATGCAGTAACTAGAAGGGTTCATAGCTGGCAGAAAAGGTAACTTGGTATGCAAGTTGCAAAAGTACATTCATGGGCTTAAGCAGACATCCAGGAGTTGGAACATTCAGTTTGACCAAGTAGATAAGTCGTTTGGTTTCATATAGAATCTGGATGAACCTTCTGTATACAAGAAATGTGAAGGTAAGGTGGTGGATTTTCTTGTACTTTATGTTGATGACATTCTACTCATTGGGAATGATGTAGGGGTATTGTCATCAATCAAGGTTTGGCTAGCTAGTACTTTCGATATGAAGGATCTAGGAGAGGCAAGCTATATCCTTGGGATAAAGCTCTTTCGAGATCATAACCAAAAGATAATAGGATTATCTCAAGTTGGTTATATCGATAAGGTTTTGAATAGGTTTTCCATGAATAATTCAAAGAAAGGTTTGTTATCTTTCAGGCAAGGTTTAGCGTTCTCCAAGGACCAGTGTCCTAAGACACAAGAGGAGAGGAATCGCATGGCAGGAATTCCCTATGCCTCGGCAGTGGAAAGTCTCATGTATGCGATGTTATGCATTAAACTAGATATCTACTTTGTAGTTGGCATGGTCAGCAGGTATTAGTCAAATTTAGGTCTAGAGCATTGGACAACCGTCAAGCATATTCTTAAGTACTTTAGAAGGACTAAAGATTACAAGCTTATATATGGCGGCGATGAGTTGAATCCAGTGGGATACACTGGCACAGACTTTATGTCAGATAAAGATTCAAGGAAGTCAACGTCCAGACATCTCTTTACCCTCGGAGGTTGTGTAGTTAGTTAGAGGAGTGTTGAGCAGAAATGCATTACAGACTCAACTACAAAAGCTGAGTATGTGGCTGCTTATGAAGCCACAAAGGAAGCTATTTGGCTCAAGAAGTTCCTTATGGAACTTGAGGTGGTACTAGCGTCACTGACACTTGTAATGCTATACTACGATGATAGTGGGGCAGTGGCTCAGTCCAAAGAGCCAATGAACCATGAAAAGGGAAAGCATGTAGAAAGGAAGTATCATCTCATTATAGATATAGTCCAGTGTAGAGATGTGTCTGTCACTAAGATTTCCACTTCTGTCAATCTTGGGGATCCATTTACAAAGACTTTTCCACAAAAAGTTTTTGATCGTCATCTAGATTGTTTAGGTCTTAGATGTAGTGGGTTATGAGTGCAAGTGGGAGTTTGTTCGGATTATGCCCTCAAACTCGATCTTTATGTATTTGACATTTTATATATGGATGTCATATTTATATTCTTTATGTATGTGTCATGAAAAGATTGATGTAGTCCATAAGTATCATAGTAGATAATTCGTGTATGTATGAGATACATACAAGAGAGATATGAATTACTAATATTTGATACTTAGAACTTGTCACAGTGGATGATGAAACTGGATATCTCATTAGGTATACACTGTAGCATTATTAATTACCATTGGATGGAGTGATGAATCTTAATCACTAGAGTAATGACTCTTAGTTAATATGCTAGTACTTATAGTGCATTGATGGACCATGAGATTCCTATTGACATATAAAACTATCAACAGTTGTTAGAAACTCATAACTTGTATAAGGTACGTGTTCTCAATCTTTAGACGTTTATGGACACATAATACAGATAAGACTACTTTGACTTACCAAATGAGGTCTTACAAGATCAACACCTGGGTATCTTGGGTATGTCATATTCATGGGATTGTGACATATATTGTCAAGATAGAATCTACCCTCTAATAAAGATTAAGCATTCCCTTAAGAATGCCACCAAGTTGATTACTGAGAACTGCAGTCATGTTGATAAGTAGTTATCAACTTGTTTGGTAATCATGAGAGGTGAATGGGACTCAAGGAATGGAAGATGTAATCATCATTTAATTGACAGTAACAGTTATCCGACTACCTGAATATGATTATGAATGCTGAGGGTAGAGGGACATTAGTACACCATACAAGTCTAGCTATTATTTCGGATTTGTTCTTTTGTGTTGAAGTGCAATTATTGTTTTATAGTGGAGTAAACGTTAAGTGATCAGTTAGTTAATTTGCTGATCAAAAATTTTGATCATTGGAATTAATAACTGGTCTAAGCCAACAATAAAGAGCCTAGGAGGTCCCACTCTTAGCTCCGCGATAATGCTTGGAAGACATATGAGGATTGAAGTTTTGATCGATTGAACTAAGTTCGATCGCATGAAGTCTGATTTAGTTCAATTGATCGAAAAGCTTCAATCGATTGAAGGTTCGATTGATCGAAAGAGTTTTGATCAATCAAAGGTAAAAGTCGGTTTGGAAATCTATAAATAGGGCGACTGCGTACAGAATAGTTGGATCATCGTTTTTATTCACAAAAATCTGCAGAAACAATGTTGGGGTTTTCCAACCTTCTATTTCCTCTCTATTTGGGTTCCCACCAACCCCAGCCGTTCTGGGAGCATTCATAGGAGACATAAGGGTGAAGATAATCTAGAAGAGGCTGCTGGAAGTTGAAGAATTCAGAATTGGGTTCAAGACCACTAGGTATAATTCTTGTCCCTCTCTTGCATGCATCTATAGAATTAAGTAGATCCGGGCATACCAATAAAATTTTGAAACTTGTTTTTTTGCTGTGCATGATTTAAAGTTTTTCAAAACCTGAATCCATCAGACTCTATATCTATTTTTCGTAGACTTGTGAAAAATAAAAGAATTTCAAAACTAATGGAAAAACACCTTCTCAAAAACAGAATAAAAAATTCTTATTCAAAAGCGGAGAGGCCTAGGTGGAAATCTCGTGTCCACAGTGCCATATGTATGTAGTATAAACTAATACACATGAACCAATTATACTTCAAAATAGAAGCAAAAACATCTAGGAAAAAAGGATTTTTAGTCTTTTCCAAATAAACAACTGGATGTTCTATGCCCCAGATCCCAGTCTCTCTCTTGGGCAAGAGAGAACAATCTTATTGACCAATAACAAAGAAAAATGTCAGAGAGAGAGAGAGAGAAGATTTTACTAGGCCAATAAAAACTCTTTGAACAAGTTAGAGCGAAAGTTCAAGCCAAGTCTTTTAATCAAGAGCTTGCAGTCTTGCACTCGAAAGATTCGTGTATCAAAGGAAGCCATACGGAGCAATCATACCAAACCTCTTGGAGTTCTCTGCAACATCCCAACCCTACCATCTAAAAACAAAATTATTCCTTTTAGGCAAACCACAAGGAATTCCCAAGTCACCCTAATATATGGTACTAGTGCAGTAGCATCATGCTTAATTGTAGAGTTAATTTTTTGCTTAGCTCCTTTATGACTTTAAAAATGTTATCCAAATTATATGGATATACATATAAATGTATAAATATGAAATCTAAACACATAATTAATTACTGTAAATAAAACAGAACCTGATATAGATAAAAATCGGACTGTAGATTGAGTCTAGTGTTTGACACTATGTCCTTAAGATAATTATGCCTCGCATTGGTGCTCACAGATTTGCGGCATTTGTCTCCCAAGATACAACAATCTCCCCCTGAATATAGAAGCACTTCAAATAATAAGGTTCCAGCGAACCATACTGATGTTTGCACTCTCAGACACTGACACTGGCCATATATGTAAACTTCATAAAATATCAATAAAATGAAAGTGGAAGACTTGTATATATAGGTTTTCAAGTGACTATTCGTCAATAGTCACAGCCCTTACAATAGACCATTCGTCAACAGTTACAACCCTTCAAATAAGGGACTATTTGGCATAGCCAAACTCAACCGTATACTACAACACTAAAAACACAATTTCTCATTCAATTTTCCAACAATTCCCCACATGAATGAAAAATTGCTTATACAACATACAAATACAAGTACAGACACTAGAGAGAGTACAGTGGAATGATACTATATCAGGATAGGTAGCTTTTGGCTTTGAACCTTCCGTAGTGAAGAACTATCGGATTTACTCGGCTAAATAGTGAATGCGATGTCTTGAACTGTTCAGACTTTGGTGTAAATCTATACAATAGAACTCACACAGAGTCACTCTGAAAACTTTTGATTCTCACAGTTGTATTCATTTTGGCCCTGAACAACTCTCATATTCATGAGTGCTTTAGAGAATTTGTCACGCCCCGGCGTTGCAATAATTAAGGGAAGTAAGCTTCCTTAACGGACCCGTAGGCTCGTGACAAGTTGCAGAACGCATGATTGTCCAATTATCAACAAAATATAAAATATCAAAGTAATAATAATAGTGGAAATGTATCTAAGTTCAGCGAAAGCAAAAATGGAGTCTTACAACTTCAGTTATAAATAATTAAATATTATAGATCCAAAATAAAAGAATTAGAAGTCTAAAGGCCAAACGGCAGATAACAACAGCAACAACAACGTAATAAACGATAGATAATTAAAGTTCCCTCAATGGGAACAAAATGGCTCCAGCAGCACGACCTCTTCAGTTGGCAAATCTCCATCCTTCCTGGTCAACGTGCTCACCATCATGATATGCGTTCTCCGAAACAGCATCTCCAACGCTTGGAACTAAAGCAGCTAGACACGGATGTCCAGGGACCACACGCCCATCACCTAAAAGCTAAGTTAAATACTACAAAGCACAAACAATATGAACATATACATTATTTACGTTATCACTGAGAAATTATCCGAATGTTACGCAAGTTCTCGCCTAAAGCCCAATGTTCTTCTTGACTATGCAACCACAATAATGCGACACCACGCGCACGAATCCACCATGCCAACAACTCACAACTGGACAGTACTAGCTATGACCACAACACTGGCAGTAATAGCTTCTGCCTACAACCACAACTACACTGAACTGACAGTACTAGCTTCTGCCAACACACGATATACGAGACATCATGCCCAAATTGGCCTTAACTCAATTGCATCCTTCCACACGGCCACACATGGCCCTCAGATGTAAATTACGGCCACACATGGCCCTCTAATCTCTCTTAGCCCATAATTGGCCCTAACTCAATCGCATCCTTCCACATGGCCACACATGGCCCTCAGATGCAAAGTACGGCCACACCTGGCCCAATAATAAATCATACGGCCATACATGGTCCTCATTTCATCACCTAGCCCACAATTGGCCCTAACACAACACCAACACAACATAACTAACCACAACATACTAAAGAGAACACCTCATAAAACACAACACAACACAACTGACAACAATGCCATGAGGTCATACAACTAATGCAAGCATCTACAGAACAACCGGCAGAGTTATTCGACACCACCATACAACACAACCATGCTCTCACGTTCATCAACAAACTTATCAATTGGGTACATTATTCGCGCTTTTATAATTGTTACATCATTAATGATTCGGCCCGATGCGTTCCATTATTCGTCAATAAACTAATCATAACGATAATTCAACAGCAATATAGACTTAACATACTAGAAGGATCATCAATCTTTTAAGCATGGTACTACTAATTAAGCATAAAGTACAGCTATAGAATTTATAAATTCAATCATCTATGATGATGCCAAAATTTGTGTGAGAACAAGAAGGATAATTTGAAGAGAGAGAGAGAGAGAGACAAGGAATTTGTATGTGGTTCGGCCCTGTTAACTAGGTGGCCTATGTCCACGGGTGCGTCAGGGCGCGTTTACTAACAAGTCACCAGCAATCTTTGGTGAACCGACAAAGAGGGCAGCACAACTAGAGAATCGGCCAGGTATATGCATGTAAGTGATGTATGAATTGATATCCTTGTTAGATTAGCCTCCCCTTAATGGGGGTGAATGGTCTCTTTTATAGATGCAAGAGACCACTCATCCAAGGTAACTAGCTGATTAAGGAAAACTAACTTGATTACAAGTGATTAACATAAATCATGGAGGTTCCCTTAATGGTTTAGGAAACTGCTCGTATTAGTCTTCTGACTGAGTTAGGAAACTACAAGCAAGCTTGTAGAGTGAATCACATGGCAGGCCCGGGTTACATCCGTCGGGGGACGAGTTTGCCTTGTGATCCCGAGCTATGGGCACAGACTGAGCGGTTCGGGAATGATGAGCCCGGGTTAGTTGAATTCTAGGCACCTTTTTTGGATGACTCGGTGTCTCCGTGTTGACGTGGCAATTTTACTTTGACCGGATATTTTATGACCTATCAATCTATAACTTAAAACAACTCTAGGTTCAGTTACCATAGTACAAACCGCATTAGCTTCATCATGCAAACAACCAAAGAATCTAGAAATTGTTAAGCTCGAGCGCTCTAGACTCGAGCGCTCGTACTTGCTCTCGCACTCGTACTCGCACTCAGTAGATCAGAACAATGTATGTTTTACAAGCTTTAAAATAACTTCAAATTTAACATGTAAACATCAAGATCCGTAGTTAAAACTCACATACAACATGTTAAACATATTAAACATGTTCATGTACAACTCATATATGAATCTTGGCACTTAAAATGATGATCAAAACCAATAGATGATGAAATTGCATGAAAACTTGAAAATACATAATGACCAAGAGAGTCCAAAGCTAGATCAGAGTCCAAAGCTAGATCATGCACATGCAACACATTTTACAACTTATTTAAGTACATGTTAACATTGCAAGTGAGAAGCAGTACTCACAAGAAGATCAAAGCTCAATTATGTGAAAATGTTGAGAAAGAGGATGATGATGAAGAACTTGAACTAGAGCTCTAAATACCCCACCTACAAGCTCTGAACTACCTTTGATTCTCCAAGACTGTGTTCCAAAACCTTATGGATGTTGAAATACAAGTGTGTGTGTGTGTATGTGTGTATGTGTATTTATAGAAGGATTGGATCATGAATCCATGAACATGAAAGGCAATGTGTGTGTATATGAACTTCTCTCAAAATCTCTCTCTATATATCTCACTGTCTATAACTCTCTGTTTTTGTAAACAAAATGGATGAAATGTGTTGGAATTTATAGAATTTTAGGACCCCAGGGGCAAAACTGTCTTTTTATAAAATTTTAGCTCAAGCGCTCGCGCTTGCTCGAGCGTTCGCTCCTCTTGAGTGCTCGGGTTTACTGAAACAAAGAAGGTTTGTTTTGTTTTTAAAAGATTCATGATATGAAATGTAGGAACACTCATGTAATGCCAAGCATTACCAAAATATAACTTCCGTATATAGAAAGTATGAACAATACATATTCGGAAATTACATTACAAATATAAAAATTATGGGTATTAGAATTCAACCATTAAAATTCTCATAGAAGTGGTGTAACACCCCGTATTTTCTTGATATAAATATTCAATTAAAAAAATAATGTTACTGAGGTAACCTAAATTTTTATGTGTTATTAACTGCTTTATATTTTAATGGTCATTTATTTATCTGTGTATTTATTTTAATTATTATTAATTGCTGTGTGAAATTTTGTAGAGCTAAGTGGTGGAGTTAAGTTGTAAAAATTTAAGTTGAACAAATTATTGAAGAGTTGATATATTTATTTTTGAGTAGTGCTTAGAGGCCCTTGAATGTGTTAAATTATGTTTTCAACATTTGAATTAAGTACCCGGGGCATAAGTACCCTTTGGGCTAGCCATTTTAGTGGTTTGGATTGCATTATGGGCTCGTATGGGTATCTTTTGTGAGTCCATATGAAGGAAAACGGGATTTTTAGTAGTTGTATGTTATAATGTGTCATATATATATATGTATACATATTATTTAGGTGCCCTAGGGTTTTAAAAAAAAGATAAAGAAAGAGAGCAGCCACCAAAAAGGAGAGAGAGAGAGAGAGAGAGAGAGAGAGAGAGAGAAGTAGAAGAAGAAAATGAAGAAGAAAATGAAGAAGAAAGGAGGAGAAAGACGGAGAAGAAAATAAAAGATCATAGGGTACCACTCTTCATTACCAATCCAATCCAACTTGAAGATCTAATTGGTGAGTTAAACTTTTGTTTTGAATATATATGTATTTGAATTCATGTGTAAGCTAGGGTTGCAATGAAGATTGATTTTTGTGATCATGTTGTTGTGGTTATGAATATGTGACTATTTTGATTGATCTAAATTTACAGTGGCTGAAAGTGAAAATAATTCATATAAATTCGTGGTTATTGAATTTAGAAATTCTGCCCGCTGCGAATCCCATGTAAAACGCGATCTACACGTGTTTTGTGTAATGGTGTTTTTCCAGATTCTGCACCGTTTGGGTAGAAAATTAATATTACAGTAGCAGTTTTAAGAAGGTTAAAATAAGCGCATTTGCTCTATCACATTTTTTGTATGATTTCATGCTCGTTAATATGAATTAATTTGTTTGTACTTAGAGAGATATGAGTTCTCATGTATAGTTGAGCTTTGTGAAATTGTGACTGCGTGATTTTGTGTGGGTTATGAATCTGTGTGAACATATAATTGTCAATATGATTTTAACAGAAATTTGATTTGAGATATATGAATCTCTTATAAAAATTGAGTTTTGTGAAAAAAGTGGATGTATGAATGTTAGAAAAGTCCTTAGAGTTCACCACTACTCCTTATGATTTTAGGTAGCAACTTCGTGGATGACCCGTCCTTGTATGATTAGATGGCGACTACGTGGATGACCCATCTCTTCATTTTTAAGCCTTATGCCTAGCTACTTGGTCTATTTCACATGTATTCAGACATTGTTTATTGCCGTCAAGAACGTTAGGACTAGCCTTTCAATGTATCCTCAAATTCCAGTGATACCCAATGGGAGTTGGGACCGGGAGTTAGTATTACATTAGGAGACACATGGGATATATGTGTAGGCTGAGCCATGGATGGATGGCCGAGGTGGTGAACATTAGGTGTAATTGGATCGTATATTATGTGTTTTTTTTAAAAAATTTGTAGCTTTATAGTTATAATGTGTTTTGTTATTTCCAGTTATATAAAATTCTAGGAATTGGTAGGTGTGCAGTTTTTGTGATTTTAAATTTTGGCGTTGTCCCCTTTAGCCGAAACGGTAGTCTATTATGTGTAACGTATCATTTTTTGGGAACGTATTAATTTGATAATAAATTGGACCAGATTGGTTAATTGAATATTTTGGATACTTAAATTCATAGTTTATGACCGTTTCGTGTCAACTGAAGTAAAACGGCGATCCGAACAACTTTCGTGTTTTACACTTTTCCTAAAAAAAGTCATCTTGACACTGTTTTCATCAATTTTCAGAATCTGCTGAACATCATCTATCTAAGAGTTGAAGATTAATAGTTAATTTCTGAATTATCTATTTAGAATTAATGAACAGGGATGCGAGTATTTCCTTGGAAATTTTATTCTGGACGTTTTTCGTGTTTTAAGTTTTGTCTAATTCTAGTTTTTTCTTAGAGATAAATTCATTTTAATTAATAGCACCTGTTTTTGGTTTTCTATTATAGTGTTAACTTCTATTTTTGTAGGATGGTAGGCCCACTAATGTGTTTGCAGGTTTCGGCCTACCATAGTTTAAGAAAGGTAAGTATTTAGTTTTTTTATTCGAGCAAGAAACTACTTGCCACCACATAAATGGAAACTACTCTATTGTCCAAATATATGTGTAGAACTACTTGTCTTGGCCCAAGAATGTTGTAGTGTGGTTTGTAGTCTATGGGTTCAAGTTGGATCCCTAAGACTTGTGTTTTGTTTAACTCATACCAGTCATGTGACTGACCCGAGTGTGTTATGCATTTGGGGGCGTTTCTATGTGAAACGTAGTCGAATGTATTTGTGCAGGTTTAGTATTTGAAAATTTTCTATGGAGCTGTTGATGTCTTGGAGTTACAGTTGTGTAGTATCGTACTTTGCATTAGTTGTATCTTATTTAATTTTGTTTCTGCCGTTGTGGGCAATATTTGTATTATTGTAAAAAGGATTGTATATTGGGTATTGGGAACATTGTAGTTACTCTAACCAATGGATGTATAGATTTTATTCTTATTTATTTTCTTTCTGCTTAACTTTGTAAAGAGAGTTTTATTTCATGAAAATAATATTTCTTTTGTAAATCGAAATGATATAATATGTGTAATGGAACTTTATTTCTTTTATAATGAAAATGAATGTTTTGGAATACATGTTTAATAATCAAGAGTTTTATTTAGAACAATATCTCATGTCCTTATTTAATGAGTATTAAATATTGTTTTCAATAAATTATCTGTTAGCCTGTATGAGGGTGTCACTCTCGGGGTTTTGGCAATTGAATATTAGTCCGGATACATGCTCTGGATTGAATATATGGTCGGTTATACAAAGTAAATGACTAACAAAAAATGAAGATGGAAACGGGACAGGTTACTCACGAAGAAAGAGAGGCTGTACAGCCATCCCTGGAATGACTGCAGGGACATCCCCGCCCACATCTCCACCTGGCTCGGGAGAAGGCCCAGCCTAAACCTCTCCCGAATCTCCAAGGATTCTCCCAGTGGCATCCCGGCCGGTATGTTTATCCCGGGAGTGGTGTCTTAGACAACCACTCGCGGAACCGATGTCCCGACCGGTTATTGGCGAATTGCAGCCCATGTCTTACTCGCCTTAGCGGCTGACTGCTAGCTGTAGGCTCAACACTTGACCTCTTCTTCCTCTCGGCCACCCGAGTGGTAGCAGTGGCCTTCCCCGCCCTCAATGCTTCAGGATCTCTCCTTAGGCCCATTTCTACAAAAAAGGGAAAAGTGGGCGACAAGTGATCGAGAAAATAGTAAACAATAACTGGGGGCAGTAAAGATAACTCGAGAGGAAAGAGCTTACGAGGAATGATTGGTGCGAAAAGAGGTGCCTCAAATGGCTGACTGGGCTCATATATAACTTTCAGAATTCCTGGCTGGGTCAACACGTTAGCAATGTTGGTCGGTTCCTCTGCCAAGGCCCTGTTCCTATCTTGGCACTCCGCGGGAATACTCGGCGGGTCAGAAGCCCCCACTGCAAAAAAGAACACCTCGGTTAGTCCAATAGAGAACAAAACGAAATGAAAAGTAGATGTAAGGTGGGAGCTTACTCCTCAACTTCCCCGCCCAGGAGGTCCTCAGCTGAATTCTCGGGGCGTCCTCACATAGCCCGAGGATGGATACGTGGAAGAACTTCCTCTTCCACCCCTTGTTATTGCTTGGGCACTTGTCGATGATTTTTCTTTCCTGTCGGGCCCCTAGAGAGAAGAAATCGACCTTCCCGTGCAGTGGGAACGGTCGGTGAGTCCACTGGAGCTCCTGAATGGTGAGCTCATACTCGAAGATTTGGGGCCATAAGTGTATGGCCTCCATCAGGAACCTCCACCCTTTTGGGGAAAGTTTCCTGGGAGCGATCCCAAGATATATCAGCACATCCCGGACGAGAGGAAGGAGAGGGAGACGAAGGCCCGCTATAAAGGCATCCTCATGAAGGGTGCACATCCCGACCTCAATTGCTCATCTTCCGACCGAGAAGACGTGTTAAAATCAGAATGCCATATCTATAAGGCTCCTATGGTGGGATGAGGGAGTAGTCGACGGCCTAGATAGGGGTGGGTCTGGAACCCTAAATCTAAGATACAGGGATGGAAGAGTCAAGAGCCTATACGGGAGGCCATACAAGGTCTTCACAGTCATGTAGCACTCGGACAAAGTGGTTCAGGGGCACCCTAACCGGTTCGGCTGCTCTACCAAGGCAAGGGAACCACCCGACCTAAAGAAGAAGCAGAATCTCAGGACAAAGAAGTCCCACTCCCTCACGAGTCCTAGTGGGTTCCTATTCTCTAGCCTTGTTCAGAAATGTAGCGAATGAAGGACAGAGAAAAATACAGTGAATTACAAGGCTGGAAAGGTGAAGACTTACAAGAATAGAGCGCAGGAAAGAGCTCGGGAAGCTTGACCAGACGATTTTTTTTTGCTACCGCTTGCTTGTCTCTCTCTATGGACAGCAGGAGCAGCAAAAATGAATAAGTGTCCCTTATATATACAACACGAACGACCCAGATCATCTCAGATCTAATGATCCTGCACCACTCCTGCCGAAATGCTCACTAGCTGGCGCCTCAGGCAGTTCAAGCAGTGCCTCAAAAGGCGTGCGCATTAAATGCATAACATAACAGTTTGATTATGATGCAATTGTCTAGTTACATTCACCGACCTCGTTGGGTCCTAACCAGATGAATCACTCTTTGACATTTGGCAGGTATCGACCTCATACTCCTGAGTGACCGATCGGCCCAGACCTCAAGTGACCACGGCGACTAGTCCGGACCCGATCAATTTCCCGAGCTACTTCCTGGACAGTTTTACTGAGCTGTGCAAATTTTCAACCCTCATTTGATGAAGCATCATATTAGCTTCGAAAATGGGGGGCAACTGATATGGACAAAAATATCCAGGGGAAGCAAAGCTTTGCCTATACCTAACCCGGGCGGTTCGCCCAATGTTATCTAAAAGTATTTGAATATGTATAAAAATGTATTAATCTAAAATGTAAACAAAACTAATTACTATAAATAAAATAGAACCTGGTTTAAATACAAATCATTGACACTATGTCCTTAAGATAATTATGCCCCGCATTGGTGCTCATAGATTTATGGCATTTTTCTCATAGGATACAACGATCTCCCCCTTATAACTATAAAAGCACTTCAAATAATAAGGTTCCAGCGAACCATACTGATGTTTGCACTCTCTCAGACACTGACACTGACACTGACCATATATGTAAACTTCATAAACTATTCAATAAAATAAAAGTAGAAGACTTGTATATATAGGTTGTCAAGTGACTATTCGTTAATAGTCACAACTCTTAGAAAGGAGATCATTCGTTAACGGTTACAATCTTTCAAATAAGGGACTGTTTGGCATAGCCAAACTCAACCATACACTACAACACTAAAAACTCAATATCTCATTCAATTTCCAACAAAAAGACCTTGTTGGGACTAGAGAGTGGCTTAAGACTTATTAACTAGTTTAACATATTCTACCCAAACGCTATGGGACAAGTACGTGAACTTGATACCTCACCTCACTTCATCTATCTTAACCTTCTTGTCTCATGAGTCTTGATCCTTGGTTCTTGGTCATCAAGTACTTAATCTTTGGTGGTTGTCATTTTCAACATGGAAAGTTCGACATTGAAAATAAGTTGTAACATTGTGATTGTGACTGCAAATAAATCTTGACGTGGATATGGAAATTACAAACGAAAGAAATATGTTTGAGTTGGTAGGGACAAATTTCATGAGAGGAATTTCAAAAATATAAAATTGAGGAATTAAGAAAGAATAGTAGATGATGAAGAACAAATGGAATTATGGTTTAAGGACTAGCGGGCTAGTGAAGTAGGAAAAAAAGGAAAAAAGGTCAAAGCAAAAGTAACTGATCGTCAACTCTGATACCATGTAGAGTCACCAATTATTTCAAAATCTTAAAACTGTTATAAAATGGATCGAACAAAGTATAACAAGCTTTCCATAGTAATGACGACATTATCAATTATTTTAAGCATATTTTCTTTTTACATCAAATACGATATTCTCAAATTAGTGTCCTCATTTAAGGCGATCAAATTTAAGTCTTTGTTTTGCGGGTTTATGGAAGGACCAAAAAAAGAATAGAAATATATGGTTTAGTCCCTAATATTCTACCTTCTACAAAATTAACCCATTTCCAAATTTGTGTATAGTAATTAGTCGCTAATCAGAACTCTAAACTAGAGATTTTCCGGCAGTGACTCCGAAGGTGCACTTCTGAGGGTTCAGCCTCATTTTGAATTCCCTTAACCTTCTAAAGAATTTCCTCAACGCGTCCAAGTGTCCTCCCCTTTCATTGAATTTACAATCATATCGTCCACATACACTTCTGCCTCCTTATGGATCATATCGTGCAACAATGTTGTAGCGGCCTGCTGATAAGTTGCGCGGCATTTTGAGCCCAAACGGCATCACCCTATAGCAGTATGTGCCCCATGGTATGATGAAAGTGGTTTTCTCTCTATCCTCTGGCGCCATTAGAATCTGGTTATACCCTGAGAACCCATCCATAAAAGATAGGAGTTCATGTCCCGCTATATTGTCCACTAACACATCAATGTGGGATAAAGGAAAATCGTCCTTAAGGTTGGCTTTATTCAAATACTGAAAGTCGACACAGACCCTAACACGACCGTCCTTTTTCGGGACAGGTACTATATTGGCGATCCATTCTGGATACTCGGTGACCATTAAGAATCTGGCTCTCAGTTGCTTTTCAACTTTGTCTTTGACTTTGAGTGCCCATTCAGGCCTCATTCGCCTCAATTTTTGTTTTACAGGTTTTGAATTGGGAAAGAGGGGGATATGGTGCAGGACTATTTCTAGATCGATACCTAGCATATCGCTGTAAGACCATGCAAAAACATCTTTGAATTCATTCAATAGATTGATTAATTCTTTACTTTATTCTTTTCTGAGTGTAGAGCCAATGAAAATATTTTGAGGATTATCTTTATTTCCTAGATTGATCGTTAGAGTGTTCTCGATGATTTTACATGCAGATTCTTTTCCTTTTTCAATTAATTTTTGCAATTCATTTGGTATTTCATGATCATCACATTCAAATCTCCAAATACTAAACCTGCACATACATTTGACTACGTTTCATATAGAAACGCCCCGAATGCATTACGCACCTGGGTCAGTATATAAAATACTGGTATGAGTTAAAAAAATATATATATAACGAGTCTTAGGGAACAACGGTGTCCCATAGACTCCGAAAAGTACTCACAAAGGAAAAAAACATGACCACCTCATATCATACAATATCGTTGCACAGAAAATAAATAATGTCATCACACATAATTCATGTCGGGTTAGAACAGTAGTTCCACGCACATTTCAAGACAGAACGATAGTTTCCTTCAATGTGGTAGCAGTGGCTCCAACCCCGAATAAACACAACTGAATACTTACCGGTCGGATATCTATGGTGAGTCAGCCCTGCATAAAAGTTAGTGGACCCACCATCCTGTAATATATAGTTATCACAAACCAAGCAAATAAGTCAGTAAACAACATTTCCACATTCTAACTTAAACGTCGCATTCATTATTCCAAACTTATCCGTCTTATGAAATACTCCATTGTCATTATTTATTAGCCTTTAATTTATCTTTGTGTTCCCTAGGTTCATCACTTGGCCATCCTCCATGGTACAGCCCACACATATATCCCATGTGTGCCCGGACATACTACCAACACCCACTCCAGTGCCAGTTTGGTTGGGGTATCAACCAAACCAAATATACACAACAGAAGGCCGGTCAATATGCCTAGACGTCTATACAATATAAGCCGAGCATAAGGCTTAGGCCAGCTTGATCACACAGCCACTGGCAAAAAGTACACTCAACAAGTCTTAAGCCAGCTTGATCACGAAGCCACTGGCAAAAGAGTGCGAGCTACCAAAAACAATAACATAACAACGGGGAGTAGTGAACATTAAGGCCTTTTCCTAGTTTCTTACCATCTACGTTAATTCTCATAAGTACCCATTCATGAGGGTTTAATCACGTCATTAACCACTTCGGGAATTTATCATTTATTCCATGGAATATCATTATCCGATTATTCACGATAAGGCATTTGTTTTTTTTTTTTTTTGCCAAAATTCTATTGAAGTCTCTGGCGTAGTATTTTCATAATAATTATTTAATACCACACAGATAATAAGTTGGGGTTTCTTAACACATAGCATATAAAATCGACACTCAACAATACTGTTTAAAACTGTTCCAAACAGACCCTTACATTAAACAGTCCCAAAACCAACATGGACTAAAATTATTCTTCATAATAATTCCGCACAAAGAAACATCTCTAACAATTTTCATAAACATAAATTCGAAATTCGGAGTTAACATTCACTGCTACTGTAATATAAGTTTTCTGCCCAAACGATGCAGAATTGGGAAAAACGCTATTAGACAAAAGTTGTGCAGAATTGCGTGGGCAGAATCACGAAAACTGTAACGTATGATTTATTATGAATTTTCTACTCAAATCTGATCAGTGAAAACCCCAAATCCGAAAATTGAATAATTGCTCAAATGTATATTAAATGCTCATCTATAAATCTCAAATCACAACTTCAATCATTGTAAAAAAAACCTAAATCTCATAATCCATAACCATACTAATTTAATATTCTATACATTTAAATTTTCAATCAAACGAGATTGAAAGAAAATAACAAGTTAACTCACCAATTTAGGGCTTCAATGTTGATAATGATTTCGCAAAACAATATTTGGGGTTCCTCTTTTCTTCTCTTACTCTCTTCTTCTTCTTCTTCTTCTTCTTCTTCTTCTTCTTCTCTCTCTCTCTCTCTCTCTCTCTCTCTCTCTCTCTCTCTCTCACACACACACACAAACGTCTGTTCTCTCTTCTTCTCTCTTTTCTTCTCTTTCCTTTTTTTTTGTTAATATGGGGGTAGGGTTTTAATATAAGTATATATGTACTACACACATAGTATACTATATACATACACAACATATACAAATAACTCATATATACATATCAAATCCCGTTTTTTGGCTTAAGGCCTCACAAAAAGGTTTTATATGGGCCCGAAAATGCATTCTAAAGGGACAAATGATTAGCCCAATGGGTACCCATGACCCCGGACACTTAATTTAAATGTTAAAAACACAATTCAACACGTTCACGGGCCTATAAGCACAACCTGAAACTAAACTCGTTATTCTACAAAAAAATTAGAACTCGGTCATACAATAATCTATCGCACGATTTAATTAAAGTTTGAAATCTCATCTTATAATAATAGTGAAATATTAGGGAAAAAAAACGGAGAAATATTACTGGTATTACTAACAATTTAAACTTGCTTACTAGCAATTAAATTTATGGGTTCTCCAAACTTAAAATTTCAAATGTGTGTTACTGAGGCACACCCAACTAATATTTACTAACGACAATTAATTGAATAGTTAGTCAAATCACTTAGAAATTTTAGGGTTGTTACAAATTTGTATTAATAAGTAACCGATTTGCTATTAGAGACCTTCATCAAAATTCTAGAAGTGTGAATTTCTCACCAAAAAGTGAGAAATTTGCATTAAAAATGTGAGAAATTTGTTTTGATTTTGTGAGAAATTACACATCATATCCATTCAGAAGGTGTGAAATTTATTTTTTTGATTTATTGTCAGAAATTGTTAATTGTTGATAAATTTCTCATTAAATCCTCTCTATGTATGCTTATTTTTGTTTTAAAAAGTGGATTATATATTCTACCCTTCTAGTTTAAGTGAGAAACTTTCCATCGTTATACAAATTAAAATGAGAAATTATCACTATTTTCAATACTTATTTAACATAGTGAGAAATTTCACATTATTAGTGCAATATCAGTGAGAATTTTTATACTTTTTACGTATGAAGTTCTGAATACGTAGTGCGAAATTATCAAGAGTTTTGTGAGAAATATTTTTATGTATCTTTCTGATCTCTCTATCTTTTTGTCTCTTTATCTCTCTCTCTCTCTCTCTCTCTCTCTCTCTCTCTCTCTCTCTCTCTCTATATATATATATATATATATATTATATATTTATATGAGTTTTGAATTTCAAAATCTTGATTTGTGAGATATTTCTATAGAAAATTGTATATATATAGCTATGTTTGTTTTTTAATTTGGAAACCTTGATTTAAGAGAGTGGGTTTTGATTTATGAGAGTGGGGGTATTTATGTCTTTAAAAATACTAAAGGACTATTTTCTAGTTCCTGTTTTAGAAAGGACATATTTCTAGAAATGTCCACAAAAAAGGTTTAAAATCTAAAGGACTCAAAAAAGAAATAAGTGAGGAGAGCAACGGCTTAGCTTAGTGGTAAAAAGACTCTTCATGCTATGCTCACATCAGGGTCCGAACCTCCCCCTCCTCTCCTGGGCCCTGATACTTTTTTTCTCGCACGAGACCGCTATACTAAATGATAAAAAATAAAAAAATAAAAATAATAATAATAATTGAGGAAAGTGACTAACAACACTTAATATTTTAACTTATTTTTCACTATCTTTTCTTTGATAACCAAGTAAAGTAAAGCAATGTAGTTTTTTTTTTCCAGTGTTTTCTATTTTTTTTTCTCAATAAATCAATGAACCAAATAGAGTCTAAAGAACTTTACTACCAAGCAGAATATGGGTAAAAAAGTAATGTTATGCTTCTTAAATTTGAATATTAAATTTGGTTTTTAAATGCTTTATCAATTGTACCACATGGAGAGGTATGTGGTACCACCAAATATTTTCACAATATGTGATACAACTGTTAAATCATTTGTTAATCGAATTTGATATTCAAATTTTGGAATGATATTATTATTCTGAGTAACAGAATAGAGACCATGTACATGGGTTGTTTGGATTGAAGTGAAACAGAGAAGAGAACGATCCAGAGTATAGTTGTCTAAACTCTTGTGAGTTTATGGCTTGGAAGGTAGTTTCAAACTTTGAGGTTCCAACCGCAGGCAATATGGTGTTGGGTCAACTTCATTGCCAAATTACCCTTTTCTAACATTTTAGAAAAGAAAAAAACTCTATCCAATCAATCAAGATCAACATGTTTTTATGTTCATACAAAAAAAACATATTTTTATGGCTATTGGCTGTTTGGGTCCAACCGTCCAACTATAGACAGCCAAAGGTTTGAAACAGCGGGAACATGGACTCTAGCTCTACTCACCCTTCACATCATCACATGTCCAACCATAATATATGGAGTGTATATTTTGTTGAAAAACCAAATTAGAGTTTTATTGATGGGGTAATGTTTGGGACACAAAAGGGTTATAAAGATATGCTAATAAAATGATGTGGCATATTATGTGATGTTTATGTAGCAGAAGGACTCATCACACTTAACTCAACACATAGAATGTTATATCCATTTGTGAACATCTCTTTGAGACCTTTTGTGTCCCTAACATTACCCTTATTAATAATAGTAGACATAGAATTACAAGAATTATGAAGGGTTTAAACATAGTGGTAGAATTGTCCACCAATATATGAAAACTATGTGATTGCTTAATTTTAGCAATCAAATTTTTAGTTTCCTCAACTGTTTTGACATATTTTGCACATGTCTATATTTTCTAATTAGGGGTGTAAAAAAAAGTTTGCCTGAAGTCTAGCCCAAAAAAAAATGGGCCTCAAACCCGGCCCAAGTTCAAGGTAGGGCCAGCTCTGCCCTATGCCCTAGCATCCCGGCCCGCATAGAAGCCCGACTAGAAGCTTCCCAATATAAAAATATTGACAATTTCAAGTATTAAATATATAAAAAAATTTGAAAGTTATTTTCAACCTATAAAAAAATGGTTATGTACATTATAGTATTTATATTATTTTAAGACAAATTTAATGCGCTCATTTAGGTTGTACCTTAGAACCTACGGTCCGGCCTGAATTGTGAGCTTTTATGCCTAATCCGAGCCTGATTTGGCTCAAAAAGATATATGAGCTCGTGGGTCAAAGCCCAAATCCAATAAATATCGGGCCGGGCACTCGATGGACCATTTTGACATCCCCATCCTAATTAATGAAAAGATGATTTGGTGCTTCTCATATATACTACTCCAACTATATTATCCAACAGAATCTCAATGAGTTGGTTGTCATCAATATCCACTTTGTCAATGTAATTTGTTTTTTAAAAGTGATCGACTCAAAAGTGACAAGAGAACTCGAAAAAGGTAGAGCCACTTTTGGGCTAGAACGAGCTCCTCTATGGGTCAACCTCTTTGGCCTAACATGAGACCTCATTCGACTAATAAACTTTGACTTCTTATAAAGTCCTCAAGCAATTTCTTTCCTCTGTTCTTCTTCTTCTCTCTTTCAGTTCATCCACAAATTTTAGATTCGAAACAATACATAGTGATGAGATTGAAATAACATGTACTCAAGAGGGATTGCTGGTTTTTTCTTTTCTTCACATAATAGCTAAAAAAACAAAGTGTAAGGTCGGAACATGAACTCAAGAGAGATTGGTGGTTTTTTCTTTTTTCTTTGAGTAATGATAGATGCACAAAAAAAATACACAACGAAATGCACAACCTGCTTTAATCTGTTGGACCTCGTGTTGAAAAAGCTGTACACTCCTTTTTTTGTCTTTTTGTGCGTACAGACTTTTCAGCACGAAGTCCAACAATTTTAAACTGATTGTGCATTTCATTGTGCACTTTTTTTGTGCATCTAGCATTTCCCTTTTTCTTTTCTTCACATCATAGCTAAAAAGAAAGTGTAAGGACGGACGGACGGCAAAAGGCCATTTGCCGGAAAGGCAAAAAATAGTTGATCTGTAGGATAAATTGCCCTGCTCTGATACTGTGTAGAAAAACTAAATGGAGCTTTATTGATAGTAGTACCGATAAAATTACAAGAACATGAAGGGTTTATATATAGAGAATCACCCACCAATATATGAAAACTAAATATACGATTGCTTAATCTTAGCAAACAAATACTCAATTTACTCAACTGTTTTGACATATTTTGCACATGTTTGTATTGCATTTTCCATGATAAATAAAAAAAATAAAAACTAAAAAACAATATGCACCTTTAAATTTCTCCCTACCAAAAAAAAAAATGGCAAACTTTTTTTAGGTAACTTTTTATTTTTATTTTTTATTTTTTTTATTGATTATATATATATAAACATATCTAAAGAGTTTATTTTGTGGTGCTCCAACATTCCCTAACCCCAACTATAGCCAAACAGATCCTAAATTCAACCCTAACCCCAAACAGTCCCTAATTCACAAGCTAAACCAAATAGACCCTTGTTGCCTTCATCCCACAAGAAAACTAATTTTTGCTAAAGGGTTGTTTGCCTTTAAGCATTGAAGGTTGTTTGGCTATTGACACTTCGCTTAAGACTTTTTGAGTAGGAAATGTATTACAAACGTATGTTGTTGTAATTTATCCGGAAGTGTCGAATGCATGCCAAGTTATGAGTGGTAAAGGCACGTAAAGTTAGTTACTGGCCGAAAGCATGCATAAATGTTTATATAATGCCTTTAGGCACCGGTTATACCTAGTATATATCTAAACGGACTTGCTATAATGTAACCTATATGTATACATATATTTAAATGGGTATAATGATACATGAGCGTAGGAAGGTACATTGTGTTCAAAGGTAAAACAGATTAGAAAAGTTCTTCAACTCATAAAAATAGTCATTGAACTAATTTTACGGTGAGGGACACTAAAGTAATTTAATTTAGGTCACTTGCAAAATTTCTTTAGTTTCGTCATCATTTTAATCACGTGCCATGAGCTTTTTGTGAATTTCAAAGAGCCCACTTTCGGAATTGTAGGCCTCGTTTGGAAATGATTTTTGGAGTCTATAAGTGATTATGAACCTCAAGAGCTAAAATAAAGAATATATATTACAAACCAGCTTCTATAATTCAATCGCATACAAAAGTCCTTTAAAATTAGTATTAGGTTCAATTTGTTTTTTATTTTAGTGAAAAGTATGCATAGTATTAAAGTTATGTGCAATTTCACATAACGAAGCAGACATTAATTAAAGAATCAGAGTAGTAAAGACTAAAGAAGAAAGACACAGATAAATAAAGAAGACAATAAATAACTGAAACTTAAAGATTGGATAATTGGGAAGCAAGCACTGAATTGCTCAGTGTATACATCAAGTATTACAAATTATGAACTGAATATGGACTGAATAATTACAGAAATTCTTTATGAAAGAAGTAGTGGAGAATTATTCTAAAGGAATCTCCAAAACCACTAGCAAAAGACTCTTTTGAAAAACTCTCTTTTGAACTCTTTTCCAAACTCTACCTAAAACTGAATGCAGAGTTGGTTACTTATAGCCTTCAAAATTGTTCTGTGCATCTCGTGAATGGACCATGAGCTGTGAAGAACTTTTGAAAAGATGGAACTTCACATGCGGTTACTGTGAATGAACAGTGTTGTGCCTGTTACTGTTCAATCACGCGGAATCTGAAAAACCTATCGGTTACTGTGGCCGAAAGGTAGATTTGACTTGTCCTTTTACTGTAGTTTTAACCAGTGTTAATGGGAGTTTCATCGAGAAATTTTTGCATTAACCATAGTTAATACTGTCCTTTTTACTAAAAGAGTATTGGATGCTCAGTTATTCCTGACTCTCTTCATAGGGGTCTTGAGCATCTTGGAATGCTGCACTGAAATAGGGATCATAAGGCTGTGCAACAGAGCATGATCCTTCAGAACTATGACTATTGTTATCTTGATCATTTTGACTAACTTGAGCAATTAACTGTTGAGCCATAGCCATTAATTGTGCATTTGATGGCTTAGAGCTTGACTTGCCTTTGGAGCTTGACTTATCTTTAGGACCAGTAATTGTACATTTGGCCATGGGGCCTGTGATTGGAGCAGAGGGACTGATTACTGGTGGGAATTCAAGGTTTACTTGATTAATAATCTGATGATGACCAAATTTGTCCCACCATTTAACTGAATACTGTCTCTGAACAGTATTACTCTGCATTTGATATTGCCATCTTAAAATCCATGGCACTTTATATTTACTGATGAACATGAGTAGGATGGGAAATTGGGTATGGTGATCAGTTACTTTATACTTGGTAGAGCAATATTTGACTGATTCCTGGAGATTACTGGGTAATAAATCAGGCATAGGGCCATGATAGGACCTCCATTGGAGGAACCATGTGGGGATCTGACTTTTAAACTTGGTGTCAAAATTAACATACCATGAATGGGAAAATGTATCAATCTGGTGAAGGAAAACATAGAACCAAGCATCAATATAATCAAAATAATGATACTGAGTTTGGTTGGGTAGTGACTTAAGGATGCATGAGTGGGAACCCCAATCTTTACTGGAAATAATTCTTTTGATATATAACTGGTGATATAGAATTTTCTTTTCTGATTTAGGAATTGACTTATCACTGACATTTTCAGTAATGGGTTTGACATAAATTGACTCAGTAGAGAATAAAATATCTCTATAATAACTAAGGGATTTTTATGGACTTTTGGGAATGAAATGCCATCCAGTGGGGAAGGTGAGTTTGACAAAATCAACTGGGTTTTTATAGTTACACTGATGTGGCTCAATCCAGAATAGGTGGACTGGGTTGGGTTTTACTACATAATCTGTTCTGGGGGTTTGGATGGGTTTATTAACTATTGTTTGAATGGGCTTGGTAGCAAATGGGTCATTGACTAGGTATTGACTGCTGGTTGGCCTGGCTAAGGCTGACTAGTAACTGGGCCTGGATATTGATCCAATTACTTGATACCTGTTAACTAATCCAATTGGAGGGATAACTGTTGGAGGGATAATTGCTAATTTGTTAACCTTCTCCTTCTTCTTGTCCTCCATTTTTACACTGTAAAAATTCACGAGTAAGAAAATCAGTGATTGATTGTTACTGCCTTTGATATATTCTATCTCAAAATCAAATATAGATAAAATAGATTGCCATCTGGCAAATATTTGCATTGATGCTAAATTTTTTACATCTTTTTCTAAAATAAATGCAAAGCGGGGGTATTTTTAAAATACAACCGCGCTAAAAGAAAGAATTGCATTAGTTTTGATCACAACTTCCCGTTTTATCTGCAATTTGCATTACAATGCTAGTTTTAGACAATATGATTAATCTATGATAAGTTGTATTGTTTTAGCTACTATTTGTGCAGGTGAATGCTGCTGTATAAAAGACTGAAAGATTTGATAAAAAGGAGATGCTTTGTTTCAAAGAAGGAAGATTGAAGAAGAATTGCAAACTTCGAGCGATCGACATAGTTCGAGCGATCGAGGTTTCGATCGATCGAAGGAAGTTAAAGCGATCGACAATTCAAGATGTTCGATCGATCGAGAAAGTTTCGATCGATCGAAAGTCCCTTTTATCAGATTATACGCGCATGCAGCAGTTGCGGGTTTTTAACCCTAGCTCTTAGGTTTACTATATATCTTCATATTGTATACGTCAAAAGGGGACGCCCAACTTGGTTTTATCAGTTTTAGATAGAGAAGGGAGAGTTTTTTCCTTGGTTTTTGTAGGTTTCATTGAAGAATTATCATTGTGAATTGGATTTCTTTAGTTAATACAAGTTTATCTTCATTCCAGGTTCTTGATTTATTGTTTATTTGTTTTCTGCGCTTAGTTAATCGTAGTATACTTGTTAATCTCGTAGTATTTCATGTTAGTTAGATTTCAATCTCTTGTTTTATAGTTTTAATGAAAAACTTTCAAACAAACATAGTTTCAATGAACTTTTACGTTAAATATCAATCTGTGGTACTCCAGACAATGTCTGAGTAGTCCTAGGGTTGGGAAATCGCGATGAAATCGTGATTTTTGGCCTCTGCCATGCAGTAATTTTTTTCCTGTGTTCGATCGATCGAAAGTATGTCGATCGATCGAGACAGTGATTTAGTCGAGCGATCGAAGAAATATCGATCGATCGAGAGATGAAGATATTCGATCGATCGAAAGCGCGTCGATCGATCGAGGATTCTGATTCTTGAGAACACCCAAAACAGTATTCTAAGACTTTCTGTTTTAAGGATTTGTTATCAAATTGTCCCTAAATGCTCAGTTTGTCAAAACAGTCTTTAAACTTAAGGCCTTAAGGCATTTTCTTTCAATATATTTTGCAAACCACCCTCAATGCTAACACCATTGTAGGTGAGAGTCTTAACTATTGGATTAAACCGTCTTCATGTATTTCAAACTTAATTGTGATGATGTAGTCCCGGTCATGAAAGGGCTATTGATTCTATATCTTTAGAGAAGTACAGAATACTGTAGTAGGTGTACTCCTTTGAGCTTAACTGCAATTGCATGGTAGAAGGTTAGGTCATGGTGGATTCGCGTGATCCCAACACTTTCTTTTATTAAGAAGAACCGTTTCTTTTAGAATCTTGCTTAGTTAGTTAACCGTTAGTTCAGTTAATTTAGTTGTCTTTAATTCTAGTAGTTGTTAACTGTGGAACTTTGTGTTCTACACTTCATTTTAAATATTGATTTTTTGTTTTCTCTTTAGAGTCTAATCTAGGTAGTTTAATTCAACACCTTCCCTGTGGGATCGACCTGGACTTAATCCAGTTACTACTTGCACGTCTACCTACACTTGGGTATTGCACACAAGCGCACACAGAAAATATTCGTGTCAAGTTTTTGGCGCCGTTGCCGGGGAAGGCGACGAGTTAATTCTTAGATTACCTCAATCTCTCTTCATCTATTTCTCTTTTTGTTTTCTTTATTCTTTAGTTCTCTAGGTAAACCTTCACCCTAGGGACTCTCCTAGTTCATGTCCGAGAATTCTATCGAAGGATTCTTTGGAAATCCATTCTACCGCTCTGACTCTGATAGTTCCATCAACCCGATTATCACTCCAACTGCATCAATGGATGATCATCAGAGTGAAAACGGTGACAATGTTGTGGTGCCAATCGATGAGGCACTCCGTCCTCTTTGCGATCTTATGCAACCAGAACATGCACCTACGCCCTCTTGCATTCAAATCCCACCACACAATGGCGAATTTCAGTTTCGCAATGGGATGATTCAATTGCTTCCCACTTTTCATGGGATGGAAAGCGAGAAGGCGTATTTACATGTCACCGATTTCGAGGATGTTTGCAAAACATTCTCGCAAAATTGTCCTAGGGAGGTGACACATTTAATGCTATTGCCTTTCACTTTGAAAGATAAAGCGAAGGCGTGGCTTCACTCCCAAAAGCCTAATTCAATTTTCACCTGGCATGCGATGAGCACCGCATTTCTGAAGAAATTCTATCCTACTCGCATGACCACAGATCTTCAGCGTCAAATTAATTCCTATAAACAAAAGAGCAATGAAACCTTCACACAAGCGTGGGAGCGTTTCAAAGATTTGCTTCTCTCATGCCCACACCATGGGTTTGAGAAATGGCGAACGATCAGCTTCTTTTATCAGGGATTAAATGGTGAAACAAAGAAGTTGGTGGAAACAATGAGCTCTGGGCCATTTCTGCGAAAAAACACTGAAGAGGCTGAAGCCCATTTCGAATGGTTAGCTGAATACGCTCATGAATGGTCAAATTCTGACAATATCTCACGATCACAGATATCCTGTGTAGAAGAGAAAAGCCTATATCAGCTAACCAATGAAGATCGCCTCATGACTAAGTATGCAGAGCTAGCAAAGAAGGTGGAAGAGTTAAGCATGAAAGGAGAGAGTTCTAGGCAAGTCATGCCTGAAGAACCATGTGGCACATGCAACATGTTGGGACACACAACTCAGTATTGTCCTAATGTGCCATATTTTCAAGAGCAAGCCCCTGTAGAAATGAATGCCATGCAAGGTTTTCGAGGGGCGGGGAATTCCAACAATACTTTTCAAAGTAATAATAGATGGAATCACCCCGGTTTTGATTGGAGAAACAATGCTGGAGCCCAAAATCAATATCAACAGCAGCCCTACAACAATAATCAGTATCAAGGGCAAAACAATAGGCCGCCCCAGCATTACAATCAAAACAGAACTAATAATTACAATCAAGCTCAACCCTCTAATGCACCACAAACCAATGCCTATGTGCCCCCGCACAAGAAGGTACAAGAGGAGGAGCCACTTGCTAATGCCAATCTAACGCAGCAACTCATCCAAATGATGAGTAAAATGTCTGCCACTTTAGAGAGGATAGATGCACGGCAAGAGAGCTCAGGAGGAACATTCCCTGCCCAACCACTTCAGAACCCCAAGGGACATAACAATGGTCCTAATAATCAAGAACATGCTAAAGCTGTGACCACACTGAGAAGTGGAAAAGTCATAGAAAAAGGCATACCTCTGTCCACTCCCGAAGTGTACAAAGAGGGGGAAGTGTTGGACGAAGAAGTTGAGCTACCATCTACTCGAGAGGAGGAGCCGTCTACTAATGACGAACCAATAAAGGAAAACCTTGACGCTCCTAGAGTAGAAAAAGAAGTTGAGCGAAGGCCGGGAAAAGAATCTGTTAAGGAGGAACCACCAAAATGCCCCTTTCCTGCACCTTATCCTCAACGGTTGAAGAAACCCAAGAATGAGACGAAGAATCAGGAGTTTTTGGAATTGTTTAAGCAAGTTAAGATTAACCTTCCACTCCTAGATGCTATCAAGCAGGTGCCGGCCTATGCAAAGTATCTCAAAGATCTATGCACGGTCAAGAGGAGGCAAAGCGTGAAGAAACATGCTTATGTTGCATGCCAAGCTAGCGCGATCATTCAAAACGAGTTGCCTCCAAAACTCAAAGATCCCGGTACACCTACTGTCTCATGCAGAATTGGGAATCAAAAGATAGACAATGCACTCCTTGATTTAGGAGCAAGCGTTAATCTGCTGCCATATTCAGTCTATAAACAGCTAGGGTTGGGTGAACTCAAACCCACTCGAGTTGCTTTGCAGTTGGCAGACAGATCCGTGAAGTACCCTAGAGGGGTATTAGAGGACGTCCTGGTCCAAATAGACTCGTTTGTATTTCCGGTGGATTTTGTGATATTGGACACAGAACCTGTGTCTAATCCTGGTGCACATATCCCGGTTATCTTTGGACGGCCGTTCCTCAACACCATCGATGCCACAATCAAAATTAGAAGTGGTATCATGACAATCGTATTCGGGAACATGACATTGAATGTCAAGATCTTTTCTAATCCCCGACCTGAAGAATACGATGATGAGGAGGAAGTCCATTATATAGACACGGTCATTGAAGATGAAGTTGATTTGGTCGACTACAAAGATCCTCTGGAAGTTGTGATGACACAATTTGGCGATAACTATCAGCCTGAAGAATCAACTCCATTGGATGCTGACCTAAATCAGACGTGTCTTATGATGGATACGATAGAGGAGGATAGAGCCGATTGCATGTGGGTAATGCCATATGAACAACTGCCTCCTAAAACCAAATTGGTAATGCCCTCTAGTTTCCAGTTCCCGGAGTTAGAATTGAAGGAGCTCCCAAAAGAGCTGAAATATGCATTCCTAGGAACTGGAAAAACTTATCCTGTAATTATTTCATCGGCTTTAACTCATGAACAGGAAAGTAAGCTAGTGGATATGCTGAAAAAGCATAAGGATGCTATGGGATGGACAATTGCTGACCTCAAAGGCATAAGCCCATCCATATGCACGCATAAGATATATCTGGAGGAAGACGCCAAACCCTCAAGGCAAATGCAAAGGCGTCTGAATCCCAACATGCAAGAAGTGGTTAAGAAGGAAGTGCTTAAACTACTTGATGTTGGGATGATATATCCAATATCTGACAGTCCTTGGGTTAGTCCTACCCAAGTAGTTCCAAAGAAAGCGGGCATAACGGTCATTCCGAACAAAGAAGGTGAATTAGTACCGACACGTGTCCCCACTGGATGGAGAATGTGTATCGACTACAGGAAGCTAAATACTGTGACCCGAAAGGATCATTTTCCTTTGCCATTCATGGATCAAATGCTAGAACGAGTGGCGGGTCATAAGTACTACTGCTTCTTAGATGGATACAGTGGGTATAATCAAATTGAGATTGCTCCTGAAGATCAGGAGAAAACCACGTTCACGTGTCCATTCGGTACTTTCGCCTACCGACGAATGCCATTTGGCTTATGTAATGCACCGGCTACCTTTCAGCGGTGCATGCTAAGCATCTTTAGTGATATGGTCGAAAACATCCTTGAAGTTTTCATGGATGACTTTTCAGTTTTCGGCCATAGCTTCGAGGATTGCCTCAGCAATCTCGAGCAGGTTTTAATGAGGTGTGAGGACAAACACCTAGTCTTGAATTGGGAGAAGTGTCACTTTATGGTGACCAAGGGTATAGTTCTAGGCCACATAATATCCGATGAAGGAATCCAAGTGGATAAGGCTAAGATCGACATAATCTCAAACCTACCTGTCCCCCGTACAGTGCGAGACATTCGTTCATTTTTGGGGCATGCGGGTTTTTATCGTCGATTTATCCAGAATTTCAGTGCAATCTCTCGACCCCTTTGTCAACTTCTTGTCAAAGATGCACCTTTCGAGTGGTCAGAGAGTTGCCAGAAGTCCTTCGAGGATTTAAAAGATCTCCTCACCTCCGCACCTATAATACAGGCACCCGACTGGAGTTTGCCTTTTGAATTAATGTGCGATGCTAGTGATTACGCCATTGGCGCAGTCCTAGGCCAGAGGAAGGACAATAAGCCGCATGTGATATACTATGCCAGCCGAACCTTAAATGAAGCTCAAATGAATTACACTACTACTGAAAAGGAGCTGCTGGCCGTAGTATTCGCTCTGGACAAGTTTAGGTCTTACCTGATAGGGTCACCAATCGTCTGTTTTACAGATCATTCGGCCCTCAAGTATCTTTTGTCAAAGAAAGACGCTAAACAACGGCTTATCCGCTGGATACTCTTACTCCAAGAGTTTGATTTAACAATCAAGGACAAGAAAGGAGTAGAGAATGTGGTTGCGGATCATTTATCCCGGTTGACTTTTACCGATAACACTGAATCCCAATCCATCAAAGATGAGTTCCCAGATGAACAGCTACTGGCAGTAAGTAGTCTGCCTTGGTATGCTGATGTGGTAAACTACCTGGTCACGGGTGAAACACCGACCCATTGGTCGAATCAAGATAGGAAACGGTTCCTCTCGTTTGCACGCCATTTTTTCTTTGATGACCCATACCTTTTCAAATACTGTGCTGATCAGGTCATCAGGCGTTGCGTACCCAACGAGGATATAACCGTTATCTTAGCGTCATGCCATTCTGAGGCATGCGGTGGCCATTTTGCGTCACAGAAGACCGCACAAAAAGTGTTGCAAAGCGGTTTTTACTGGCCCACAGTCTTCAAAGATGCTTATTCCTTTTGTAAGACATGCCAACGCTGTCAAAAGCTTGGAACCATTTCTAAAAGGAATTCTATGCCTCTAACCCCTATCATCACAATTGAGATATTTGATTGTTGGGGCATAGATTTTATGGGCCCATTTCCCAAGTCGAATAACTATGAGTACATACTCCTTGCTGTGGAGTATGTATCGAAATGGGTAGAAGCGATACCAACGAGACGAAATGATCACAGAACAGTCATGTCATTTCTCAGAGAACATATTCTGTCTCGTTTTGGTACTCCGAAAGCTTTACTAAGTGACCAAGGCAAGCATTTCTGCAATAGGCCCTTGGAGTCACTTCTCAAGAAATACGGAGTCCATCATAAAATCGCTCTTGCTTATCATCCACAGTCAAATGGGCAAGCAGAATTGGCTAACCGAGAAATCAAGCATATTCTCGAGAAAACGGTTAGTACCAATCGAAAAGACTGGGCATACAAATTGACTGACGCGTTATGGGCATACCGTACTGCCTATAAGACGAATCTTGGTATGTCTCCGTATAGACTAGTTTACGGGAAAGCTTGCCACCTGCCGGTTGAAATTGAACATAAAGCTTATTGGGCGACACGCTCATTGAACTTTGATATTCAAGAGGGAGGTCAGCTGCGCAAGCTCCAACTTGCAGAGCTAGAGGAAATACGACGAGATGCGTATGACTCTGCAAAGTTGCATAAGGAAAAGTTGAAGGCTCGACACGATCGTACGATTTTTCGTAAATCATTTGAGCCGGGGCAGAAAGTGTTGCTGTATGACTCTCGCCTCCATCTTTTCCCAGGAAAACTCCGTTCCCGGTGGACAGGCCCGTTCATCGTAAAGACTGTTTTTCCACATGGGGCGGTTGAGATTGTCAATCCCAAGAACGATGAGTGTTTCAAGGTCAATGGCCAAAGATTGAAGCCGTTCTTGGAGAATTTTCGCACTGAAGTGGAACACATCCAGCTGGATGAGCCCAGCTATTCCACCACTTAAAAATCTCAAGTGGAATTCCAACTTGTTGTTGTAATTCTTTTCTTTCCCTGCATTTTAGTTTCTTTCTTTCTTTTGTGTTTAGTTGTTCTTTCTTTCGTAATTGTGATTTAGTTCTAATCCATTATTCCTTAAACTACTCTGCTGCAGGTGAATATGCGAGGTGATGATGTCCATTCTATTGGTTCATGGGCTGATTCCGAGTGTTGTTGTGGCACCTGGACTGAGGGTGAACCCACGCCCTGCCCCTTGCATCCTTATGATCCTGAGGTTCACACTCGAATCAATGGTTCCATCGGATATATCCCATTCGACCCTGCTCTCCTGGACATCAATCCGTTTGAAAATATGGACTTTCCTAATGAGGAAGAGTTGGATGAGGAAGAAGACCTGTACATGGGGAGAATGGTGGATGATGTCCTCATGGCCCAATGGGAAAACGATGATATGTGGGAGCCATGGGAAGATCATATCCTCCAGGATGTCGTCCCAGAACGCCACAATGCCGTCTTTGTTTTCGTGGATGATTTCCTCATGCTTGAGTTGGTCCCATACCGCTATGTGCACTTGAGCTATTTGCTTTTCAGGCTTCAATGCCCCTTGCCTGCTAGTGTATTTTGGGAATCTCTGCCGATAGTGAGGTTGGAACTTGGTCATTTTTTCTGTGTTTTGTTTGTTTCTGTTCCTTGTTTTTCCTTTCGTTTTTTATTTCTTGTGTTCCAATATCTTGATGTCGTTTTGTTTAATTTTTTCTTTGTTTTTCTTTTCTTTGTCAGGATTGTCACTATGAATCTTCCATACCCACCTATTTTCCTTCCACATCAGCTCTTTCATGACTTTTACATTCAACGGCCGCAGACTCCGCCACAAGAGGAATGTCCATTGCGCAATATCACTCCGTTATCTCTATCTCCATGCGGATCACCTCTTGCCAATGCTATCACTTCCTTAGAGACTCCAGATTTGTTCGATGATGTCCTTGCTGCTTTCCGACTGTTCTGGTAAAGGGAATCATCGAGCCTGGACTCCGTTTTTGAAGATTTGGTGCGGCATGAAGCAATTGTGGAAGAGGATCTTTTCACACTCGAAGAATAGTGCCACACTCCAGTTGTTTTCATTCATTTCCTTTTATGTTTAGCAATTGGAGTGTGATCTTTGACAGACATGTTTTTGGTTTTAGTTTTATTTTAGTTTTCTTTAGCTCAATAAGGTTTAAATACCAATTGGGAGGCAATACTGTGTAGTTTGGATGTTTTTAAGAGGTTTTATTTAATTCAAATTGCAAATTTTATAGTTGAGAATGCGTTTTTGGCTTACTGGCTATGTCTTTGCCCTGTTTTTATCTTTCTGCTGTTTGTCCAGAATACTTTAGATCTGTTGGGGGTACTTATTTCATCCATTCTGTGATATCTTGGAATTTCCAGGTTCGATCGATCGAATGTATCTCGATCGATCGACGATCTCTTATCCTCGATCGCTTGAACACTTTCAATCGATCTAATATTCGATCGATCGAACAATCTCGATCGATCGAGATTTGTATTTAACCGAGGCTTCCAGCGTACATTTCCTCAGTTTTTTTTCATCTCCCTCTTCACTCTCGAGCGATTGAGCGCAAAGGAGCACACTCGAGGCGAGTTTTCGCTTCCCTTCATTTCACTCGGTTATTCGAGGAGCTCTACCTCCCCAGATCATCACCCTCAACTCCGGCATCCTCACCACTACACGCAACTCAAGGTAAGACCTCGAGTTCCCCCCTCGTTTCACTTGATTCCATTTCTTAAGGGCGTGCCCCCAGTGTGTTTTTAAGCCTCTTCCTTTCTTATTTGTCGTGTTTTTGTTTGTGTTTGGGGCCGTTTCTGTTCTCGGAAATGGTTCCCGCACATTCGCTGTTCTCGATCGATCGAGCTAGGTTCGATCGCTCGAACCTTGCACATTCTCAATCGATCGAAATAGTTTCGAGCGCTCGAACTTTGCCTTTTCTCAATCGATCGAACATTGTTCGATCGCTCGAACTCCAACAGTTTCACTTTCTTTTCATTTTTGTCTTGTTTTGATTTCTTTTCTGTTTCTCTTCTATTTTCAGGGGCCCACAATGAACCCTGTTACGGGTTACCACAGGGAGAAGCCCTTTGACCTTGCTATTCCTGATCCGGTCCCACTCCATGGCTTCCGGAACACCCCCGACCGCCAGTGGTTCACGAGATATTTTCAGACTAGGCCGGTCATGCTAGAGCGACCACTCGAGACTGTCTGGCTCGATATCCCCTGGTTTCTCGCCCGCATCCAGGCCATGCCACACTGGTACGATTTGCTCTCTCTGGCAAAGAGAGTGAATCTCGCATGGATTCGCGCAGCTTGCGCGACGATGATCAGAGATCCCGGTGCCGCATTCACACTACGATCATTCTTTCGCGGCCGGGAGATCGTGTTCAGCCCTGCTACCGTTTCCGCTGCTATTGGAGTCCCTGAGGTGCCTGATTGTGTTTGCCCACACCGTGACGGTACACCAGTGCTCTCACCCACTGCTGTTATCCGAGAGCTTACTGGAGGAGCATTACCGAGCTGGGATGGTATGGCACTGATTGCAGATATTTACCTGACCGATGATTACCATATGCTCCACCTCGCGTTGAGCAACTGTTTATTGGTCACCTCCTACCGGGAGAAGATTGCTCCCTGGTATGCACATGTGTTATATGCCATAGGGACGGGGTTGCCTGTTTGTTTGCCTCGCTTATATATTGACTTCATGAGGCACCCCACTCGCTACACTGCTGCCAAGAAGCACCTGAAAGGTGCTTGGGCTATACACAGAGTGATTGAGCATGCTGGCCTCCTTCCCTTACCTGGCGATGCGACATCTCAGGCTCGCAGTCGTTTTGGTGAGGCTGCTTCTCGCCGCTCAGATGCTCAGAGGAGGAGAAGAAAGGGCAAGGGGAAGGCGAAAGTTGGAGGGAAGAGGAAGAGAGCTGATGGCACCGATACTGAGGGTGCGGCTTCTGGGACGCCCACTGAGGCTGAGGAGCCAGATTCGGAGGAGGATGATCCCATTCGGGAGGTGGCACGTTTTGAGCTGAGACAGAGATCTCAGGCTCCAGCCCAGGGAGAGTCGTCATCTGCGCCTCCCCCGACTATTCACGATCTATTATTGGAGGAGAGGGAGGCACGGATGCGGCTTGAGGGTAAGATCGATCATATCTCTACCCTGCTGACTACACTGCTGGTCCAGCTTGGGTTTGACCCGTTTGTGCCCCCATCTGCTGCCGCTGCACCACCACCTACTGCTGATCCATCCCCTACTGTTGTTCCTGTTACCACTGCTGCTGATCCATCATCATCCGCCCCATCCACGACCGATCTTCCATCTACTTCTGCCGATATTCCGCCAGCTACCGTACAGCCACCGCCTGCTCCCATCGACATCCCGTCTGATGTGGCTGAGGATGCTCCGTCTGGAGTTGATTAGTATTCTTAGGGGAGGTGGTGTTTCTGTATTTATGGTTATTTGGTGTTTTGGTTTGGCTTGGTGGGACAAGTTGGTTTATGTGTTTTGTTGTTTTTGTTTTTTTTGTTTCTTTTTTGTGGTTGTTTTGGGCATGTATGGATATTACTACTGATATTTCAGTTCTCTTCATTCCAGTGGTTAATGTTGTTTGGATCATAGTTTTTTTTGTCTTATCTATTGATCTGTTGTTTTGGAGATTGTGTTTTATATTTCTATGCCAGGTTGCTATGCTTCGTATCATTGCGTTACACTATACAGGTGATACCTATCTATTTTAATTGTTGAAAATCAACTTCTGGGACTATGTTGTTTTCAGTTGGGGGTAGGAGATAACAGATAGGTATACACCCGTGACGATCAAGTTCTGCACTTGGATATGCTTTAAATTTAAGAACACAGTTTGTTAAAATTTTGAAATTTTGAAATTTTTATTGGATCTTATTGATAGAATAATTTTGAATACTCTCTCCTGCTGGTTAATTAGGCAATGATACATTGTAGTATTCTTATCTTTTTATGGATTAAATCCACGCGTTTTTCTGTATCACTGGAATAAATTGCATTTGTAAAGCTAGTATGTACCCAATATTAGTGCACACTAATTGGCAGCTATGTAGAAAACCTGAAAATTGAGTTAAAATGAATATTGTACGAAAAGAACAAGTAGTGGAAGCTAATAACCCTTCGGGAGTTTTTGAGCCAATCTTCATTTCTGAGGGAATTCTCATACATTGTCGAATGGTTTTTCTTGCATATACTTGTGAATTCGTTGTTAAGTCTCAGTTTTCTTTAAAAGTTTTGACTGCTTATTAGAGGAGAACGTTCAGGATTTACCAATTAAACTCGATGAACACTTAAGTGCTAAAAATTGAAAGTTGAGAAAATGATTCAAGCCATCGTTTACCCATTCCTTTACTTAATATAACCCACCTACATTCATTGATTCGTTTCACCCCTTGATCCCACCTCAGATAAATATTTCCAATAAAAATCACAAGAATCCAAATCCTTGATTTATACCTTGACCTCATCGAACTGTTTGATAAATTTTATTGAGAATGAGTCATCAGAGTATGTGAAATGGAAGGAAGTTGTTGTGGGACATTCAAAAAAAAAAAAAAAAAAAAAAAAAAAAAAAAAAAATTGATGATGAATGAAGGAGTTATATAAAAAAAAAAAAAAAAAAAAAAAAAAAAAAAAAAAGAAGCATATGAAATGAATGGGAGATTGGGTGGAGAAAAGAATGAAGAATAAAAAGAGAAGTGGAAATTCCATCACATACTAAAAAGCACATTCTTCTCTACAACACCCCCACCTACTAAATAAAAGCCATAATTCAAAGTCTTGAAGATTCTCAACAATTGATTTGAACATGAAAGTGTGAGTTGAGTTATCCGCGGTATTTCGCTCCTCTAGTAAGTAGTATTCCATTCATGAGACTATACACTCTTAAATGTCCGTTTTTCATAGAGTCAGGTATGAAAGCATTAGCACTTAGAATATCATCTTTATCAAAGCCTTCATACTATGTGCGATCATTATAAAGCAAGTTTCTGAGAGACGTTGTTTTTGAGAGTGACCAATGTGAGAATTGAGCTAAAACTGCAAGTTTCCAAAGTACAATAGTCTAGATAACTCTTAATAAGGGTTGGCCGCATGGTTGTTAATTCCACACACACACGGGTGCATGATGGTAATACATTTGTATATTTTACTTGGTAATATAGGGGAACATGTGGATCTCTTTCATGGGTTGATAGAGGATATTATATCCTTGTAGAGTTGAATTAACAGGTTAATGGGGAGAGATGTCATAAGTTATTCTAAATCTTTTTGAGCTTAAAATTGGAGAATTTTGTGGGTATATTCACTGCAAACCCTCACGAGACAACACTCGTCCACTAGGGGGAACCTAGGGGTTTAACGGCTTGTTGCATTCGCTAAATGCAACCGCGATTCCTGCGAAAGTGAGTTAGGATTTTTTTTTTTTTTCCTCTCTTTATCTTAGTTTAGGTTGTTTTTAGTTTTTCTTTGTTTCTTAGTTGTGGTAGTATTAGTTTAGGAGTTTTTATTTTATTTTATTTTCGCTTTATCGCTAGGGACTAGCAATAAGCTAGTTGGGGGTTGTGCAAAGCGGGGGTATTTGTAAAATACAACCGCGCTAAAAGAAAGAATTGCATTAGTTTTGATCACAACTTCCCGTTTTATCTGCAATTTGCATTACAATGCTAGTTTTAGACAATATGATTAATCTATGATAAGTTGTATTGTTTTAGCTACTATTTGTGCAGGTGAATGCTGCTGTATAAAAGACTGAAAGATTTGATAAAAAGGAGATGCTTTGTTTCAAAGAAGGAAGATTGAAGAAGAATTGCAAACTTCGAGCGATCGACATAGTTCGAGCGATCGAGGTTTCGATCGATCGAAGGAAGTTAAAGCGATCGACAATTCAAGATGTTCGATCGATCGAGAAAGTTTCGATCGATCGAAAGTCCCTTTTATCAGATTATACGCGCATGCAGCAGTTGCGGGTTTTTAACCCTAGCTCTTAGGTTTACTATATATCTTCATATTGTATACGTCAAAAGGGGACGCCCAACTTGGTTTTATCAGTTTTAGATAGAGAAGGGAGAGTTTTTTCCTTGGTTTTTGTAGGTTTCATTGAAGAATTATCATTGTGAATTGGATTTCTTTAGTTAATACAAGTTTATCTTCATTCCAGGTTCTTGATTTATTGTTTATTTGTTTTCTGCGCTTAGTTAATCGTAGTATACTTGTTAATCTCGTAGTATTTCATGTTAGTTAGATTTCAATCTCTTGTTTTATAGTTTTAATGAAAAACTTTCAAACAAACATAGTTTCAATGAACTTTTACGTTAAATATCAATCTGTGGTACTCCAGACAATGTCTGAGTAGTCCTAGGGTTGGGAAATCGCGATGAAATCGTGATTTTTGGCCTCTGCCATGCAGTAATTTTTTTCCTGTGTTCGATCGATCGAAAGTATGTCGATCGATCGAGACAGTGATTTAGTCGAGCGATCGAAGAAATATCGATCGATCGAGAGATGAAGATATTCGATCGATCGAAAGCGCGTCGATCGATCGAGGATTCTGATTCTTGAGAACACCCAAAACAGTATTCTAAGACTTTCTGTTTTAAGGATTTGTTATCAAATTGTCCCTAAATGCTCAGTTTGTCAAAACAGTCTTTAAACTTAAGGCCTTAAGGCATTTTCTTTCAATATATTTTGCAAACCACCCTCAATGCTAACACCATTGTAGGTGAGAGTCTTAACTATTGGATTAAACCGTCTTCATGTATTTCAAACTTAATTGTGATGATGTAGTCCCGGTCATGAAAGGGCTATTGATTCTATATCTTTAGAGAAGTACAGAATACTGTAGTAGGTGTACTCCTTTGAGCTTAACTGCAATTGCATGGTAGAAGGTTAGGTCATGGTGGATTCGCGTGATCCCAACACTTTCTTTTATTAAGAAGAACCGTTTCTTTTAGAATCTTGCTTAGTTAGTTAACCGTTAGTTCAGTTAATTTAGTTGTCTTTAATTCTAGTAGTTGTTAACTGTGGAACTTTGTGTTCTACACTTCATTTTAAATATTGATTTTTTGTTTTCTCTTTAGAGTCTAATCTAGGTAGTTTAATTCAACACCTTCCCTGTGGGATCGACCTGGACTTAATCCAGTTACTACTTGCACGTCTACCTACACTTGGGTATTGCACACAAGTGCACACAGAAAATATTCGTGTCAATAAATTTAGCACTTTTGCAGTCAATCCTGACTAAAAA
This sequence comes from Hydrangea macrophylla, assembly GCA_033977485.1. Classification (NCBI taxonomy): domain Eukaryota; kingdom Viridiplantae; phylum Streptophyta; class Magnoliopsida; order Cornales; family Hydrangeaceae; genus Hydrangea; species Hydrangea macrophylla. The sequence goes on from CM066990.1 coordinate 43,523,563, forward strand.
TGTTTGATTTAAAATATCATCTTGAAATTTACTTATACATAATACTAAAGAAAGAATTTATTTCTTTATAGTACTGTAATTGTTTTGTGCTTTGTTCCAAATTCCAGAATGGAATCGCACAATTTGTTCATTGGATGAACCATTGATTTTTTGGAGCAAGATTCCTCCATAACCATGCTCAGAAGCATCCATCTGAATAGTTTTAAATGAATCAACTGAAGGAATGCCAAGACATGGCAAAGACTTGACATATTTTTTGACTTCTTGAACAACGGAAGTATGAACGGATGACCAAGGAGGGGAATTGGATTTCAATCTATCAAAAAGAGGTTTACATTAGGAATGAAGACTAGGATAAAAATCAAATATATAATTTAAAGGTCCTAAAAATCTTTGTAACTGAGTTTTGTCTAGAATTTCATCTGGGAATTTATCAACAAATTGATAGCTCTATCAATAGGACTGATTTTCCCACGAAGAATATTGTGACCAAGAAATCTGACTTTAGACTGAAATAGACTGATTTTTGAAGCTGAGACAACAAGACCATTGGCTTTGATGGCATTGACGAATTTAAATGTTTCAAATGTTCATCAATTGAATTTGAGAAAATAAGAAAATCATCAATGCAGACAATTGAAAAATGACTGAATGGGTTAAATATTTCATTCATGATATTTTGAAATTCACTACGGACATTCTTAAGGCAAAAGGGCATTACATTCCATTCATAATGTCCAAATGGAGTAGTAAATGCGGTCTTATATCTATCACTTTCATGGAGTTGGATTTGCCAAAATCCATTCTTCATGTCAAATTTACTAAAAATAACAGCTTGGCTTAACCTATTTACTAAATCTCTTTTATTGGGGATAGGATACCTAATCCACTCTAAAACCTTATTAAGAGGCATATAATTGATAACTAATCTAGGTGTTCCTCTTTCTAACTCAGCACTTTTTCGAACATAAAAAGCAGGGCATGACCATAGTGACTTACTTTTGCGAATTATGTTTTTATTTAATAATTCAAAATTTTCTTTTTTACGTAATTCCATGTCTTGTTGACTCATCTGAATTGGTCTAGCTTTAGTAAGAATATTAGATTCATTAAAATCTTTGATATAAGGAAGGGTAACTATGTGTCTTTTCCTATACCAAAAGGCATTAGGTAAGTCTGAACACAAATTACTAATGATTTTAGACATAAAATTTTCTATTTTGACTTGAAGAGATTTATTAGTTACATAAAATTTTCTATTTTGACTTGAAGAGATTTATTAGTTAATTGATTATAATTTTTAAGTATCTAAAATTTTCTTGTAAAGACTTTAGATGTAAAGTTTTATAGTAAATAATACTTTTATTATTAAAAACTTATTGATCTTTTAATTGTTTCAAATCTCTAAGTAAGGGTTATTGAGGAATTTAAACTGAATCTTTTGTCCACATGCATGAGTGGTTAATCCATCATTACTAGTAGTAAATGGGTAAAGTAAGCATAAAAATGTTATTCGTAAAATAACTTTATCAGTCATTTTTAATTAAAACAAATGAGGTTTTAAAACAGACTTTGTCTTGACAGACATGTGCACTGGGTAATTTATATTCAATCTGCATTTGGCTACCATTAGCAGAGCTAAGATATTCACTAGTTTTTACATAATATTTAGTTGGGATTATTCCCTCTTGAATACAATTAAGATTAGCTCCTGAATCAATAAGTGCTATAGTCTCTATTTCTAATTCTTTGCTTATTACTAATTTAACTTTGCAGTGCCATTTTTGTAAGCGTATCTTATTCATGACTTGAACAAAACTAGGTTTCCTTGTTTCTCTATTGGAATTAGTGAAGGTGTCTTCACTACTAGAGTCTTTACTACTGTTGTCATGGTCAATTTTGGCAAATTGTTCTTGCAGGGTTTTTATATCACTTTTAACTTGTTTGATTTCAAGTTGTAAATCTTGGATTGTAACTTCCTTTTTAGGTTTATTAAATCTCTCAAGAGTTTTATCAAGACTAATAGTAGGATGAATGACTTTACTAGCCTCTTCTTGTTTGGATAATAGTGTTCTTAGCTTATTTAAATATGTTGATTTCAAATCTTCATTATCTATCTTACTTATAAGATCTAATGATAAGTTTTCTTATTCACTTCTTTTATTTAAAAAATTTATACATTCTGGTATTGTTTCTGACTGTTCATTATTAGACTGCTCTAATGTTATATCTTGGGGAAATTTTATACAATTGTGTTTTTTATCTTAATTTTATGAGACCTAGAGTGATGATCATGTTTGCTACTTTCTTTTCTAGACTCTTTAGACTTAGACTTGCTATGCCTATATGACTTAGACTTTTTAGACTTGGACTTAGTGATGATATCAACTATCCTACCAACTTGCTCATTCTTGTCCGTATGGAATACTTCTATAGGTATTTTTTGAGTTTTACTTTTACTATTTCTAGTGGGATGATCATGTTTCCCACATGTAACTCTAGTATTCTCTTTAGATTTTTTTAGGCTTACTAGGTTTGTAATGGGATGGGTCACTATTTCTACTATCATTTTTGGGTTTTTACTATGGAGTGGTTTATGGAGGCTACTTTTTTTCTTTTTTGAGCCATGTTCTTTTAATAGTGAGATCTACCATATCATGGTAGTCTTTTAAATATTCAAAGAAATAGATGTTTCTTTTGACTAACTTCATGTATTTTTTCCAAGCTTTTAAATTAGATTTTTCTCATGTAAATTATGATTAGCTCGGTAAATAACTCTTTTTTCATCATTAATGGATGAATTAAATTCTTCTTCTAACATTTTCATATCAATTTTAAATCTTTATTCATAGTACACAAATCTTTACTAGGACCTTCAAAATCTGTTTGAGTAGGAGAAGTAGGATAACTATCTTCACTTAACACCTTGTAACAAGGATTACTAATTTGAGATGTGGTCTTTATACCTTTTAACTTAGTATCAATTTCACTAAGGAGATCTTTATCTCTTCTAATTGTTGTAGTCCTATCAAGAATACAGGATGTACTTGATCTAGAAGACTTAGAATCAAATTGATTATATTATTATTTTGGAAATTACTAGATTATTATATTATTATTTTGGAAATTACTAGATTGATTTTTATTTTCTAAAATCCAACAACTTGGTAACTCTACATCCTTCCATAAAATAGTCTTAGGAATTTGGATATTAGCATGTTCAAAACTACCTTGCACGAGTAAAGTTTGATTCTTAGGACTTTTAATTAAAGTATGAACATTAAGATTACTTCTAATTCTTTTATAATAGACTCTATAAATTAAAGAAAGAACTTGTGAACCATTATGCATATTTCCTATTTTTTCTGATTCTTCGGACGACGAGGATAGTTTGTTTGGCAATGATCCCACATATATAGATGATCCCTATGGTGCACCTCCAACTTCCTCAGAGTCCTTCTCTTCTTTCAATTAGGTTGATTGCTCAAGCGATGATGACTAGGATGAGGATGACGATGGCGTTATACAGAGTCTAGGTGATATCCCTTTTGATGAGCCTATCGAGACCATTGTCGCTTCGCCTGAGGTCACGTATCCTTATAAAACTCCTAAAAATGAACAAAACTAAAGAAAATTTTTAATAAAAGCTTGGTTTGCCTCCCAAGAAGCGCTAAGTTTTACGTCATTAGCTCGACCGATGCATGTGCTCAGTCGAGATAGACCGGGTCAACCAGATCTATAGATTCGATTTCTCTTTCGTCTGTTTCCTTGGTTCGATACGACTTAAGTCGTTGGCCATTTACCTTAAAAGGTGTTCTACCGTTTGTATCTTGGATTTCAATTGCTCCATGCAGGAACACGTGTGTTATAATGAACGGACCGTCCCATCGGGACCGTAGCTTACCCGGGAATAATCTTAATTTCAAATTAAATAACCATACGCGTTGTCCAAATTCAAAATTCTTTCTTATAATCATTTTATCATGGAAAGCTTTAGATCGTTCTTTGTAGATTCTCGAATTTTCATACGTTTCATTTCTCAATTCTTCAAGTTCCCGTAGTTGAAGTTTATGATGGTATCCTGCCGCTTTTACATCTTGGTTAAGCGTTTTTACGGCCCAATAGGATCGATGTTCAAGTTCCACCGGTAGGTGGCACGCTTTTCTAAATACTAGTCAGTAAGGAGACATTCCAATAGGAGTTTTAAAAGTTGTACGATATGCCCAAAGCACATCGGTCAGTCGTTGTGACCAATCTTTACGGTCTGGACGTATCATTTTATCTAGTATACTTTTTACTTCTCGATTTGAAACTTCAACTTGGCCTTGGGTTTGCGGATGGTACGCGGTTCCTACTTTATGAGTGACGGAATATTTCCAGATGAGTGCCTCAAAGTGACGATTACAGAAATGTTTACCTCCGTCGCTTATAATCGCTTGTGGTGTGCCGAAACGACAAAATATGTTATCTTTTATAAATTGAACCACTACTTTATGGTTGTTCGTTTTAGTTGCAATTGCCTCCACCCATTTAGAAACATAGTCGACCGCGACTAGAATATATTCGTACCCAAAGGACAACGAAAATGGACCCATAAAGTCGATGCCCTATACATCAAATATTTCTATAATAAGGATTGGGGTCATGGGCATCGCATCACGATGTGACATGTTACCTGTTTGTTGATAACGTACGCAGTTCGGACAGAATTCATGTGCGTCTTTTAACAGTGTAGGCCAATATAACCCACTTTTGAGGACTTTAGCGGCCGTATGACGGCCTCCAAAGTGACCTCCGCATTCTAAGGAGTGACAAAAGTTCAAAATTGAATGGAACTCACTCTCTGGAACACAACGTCATATAATTTGATCAGAATAATGTTTAAATAACAGTGGGTCATCCCAATAGTGTTTAATTTGAGAAAAGAATCGCTCTTTGTCTAAACGAGACCACGTATGCGGGATATATCCCGTAGCTAAGAAATTGACGATGTCACTGAACCATGGACGGTTTACGGTAGATAATGAAAATAATTGCTCATCCGAAAACGAATCCTTTAGAGGTGCAATATCGTTAGATTCTACAAGAATTCGTGACAAGTGGTCAGCTACAACATTTTCAGAACCCTTTTTATCACGTATTTCATAAGTAAACTCCTGAAGGAGCAAAATCCATCAGATTAATCTTGGTTTTGTCTCTTTCTTATTCAATAAATGACATAATGCGGTGTGATCGGTATACACAATAACCTTTGATCCCAATAAGTATGAACGGAATTTGTCGAGGGCAAACACAACCGTTAATAATTATTTTTTAGTTGTCGTATAGTTCAATTGCGCGACATTTAGTGTTTTACTTGCATAATAAATTACGTGAGGAACTTTATTAACTTTTTGTCCCAGAACGGCTCCAACGGCATAATCGGAAGCATCACACATCAATTCAAATGGTAATGACCAATCAGGGGATTGGATTACCGGAGCCGTGGATAGTAAGGTTCGCAGCGTTTCAAATGCCTTCAAGCATTCATTGTCAAAGACAAAAGGAACATCCTTGGCAAGTAGGTTGCACAAGGGCCGTGAAATTTCACTAAAGTCTTTGATAAATCGTCTATAGAAGTCGGCATGACCTAAGAAGGAACGGATCTGACGAATGGATGATGGTGGTGGAAGTTTGTCTATTAACTCGATTTTTGCTTTATCAACCTCTATACCTCGCTTGGAAACAACGTGACCTAAGACTATTCCCTCTTGAACCATGAAATGGCTCTTTTCCCAACTTAATACCAAATATGCTTCCTCGCAACGGGCGAGGACTTTCGTAAGATTTTGAAGGCATTCATCAAATGTAGGTCCGAAAACTGAGAAATCGTCCATAAATACTTTGAGAAATTTCTCAACCATGTTCGAGAAAATTGCCATCATACACCATTGAAAGGTTGCCGGTGCATTGCACAACCCAAACGGCATACGACGGTAGGCGAAGGTTCCAAAAGGACTTGTGAAGGTCGTCTTTTCTTGGTCATCGGGATAAACGGGCACCTGGTTATAACCAGAGTATCCATCTAAGAAACAATAATAGCTCTGACCAGACAGACATTCTAGGATTTGATCAATGAATGGGAGAGGGAAATGATCCTTACGAGTCATCGTATTAAGTTTTCTATAGTCAATGCTTACCCGCCAACTCAGTAGTTTAACGGGTGGGTATAAGGACTCCCTTTTTGTTTGGTACAACTGTAATACCTGATTTCTTTGGGACAACCTGAGTTGGGCTGACCCAATTACTATCGGAGATCGGGTAGATAATACCTACATCTAAGAGTTTTATAACTTCCTTCATAACCACCTCTTTCATGTTAGGGTTGAGAAGTCGCTGCATTTCCCTAGATGGTTTGGCATTTTCTTCTAAATTAATTCTATGCATGCAAACTGATGGGTCAATTCCTTTTAAATCGGCGACCGTCCATCCAATTGCCTTCTTATGATTGCCTAAAACCTATATTAGTTGTACTTCTTAAATTTTAGTTAAATTTCACGCGATTATAACTGGAAGGGTTGCGTTAGATCCTAGGAATGCAAATTTCAGAGAATCCAGCAACGGTTTGAGTTTGAGCGTCGAGGGACACTCAATGGATGGTAATGCCGGTTCATGTGTAAGAGGCGGTAAAGCCTCTATTTTAGGTTTCCATGGAAGCGCATAAGGCGTGTTTACCGATTCCAATAAAGTATTCACATCTTCAATATTTGTGTCAATGTTGAACTCATTAACATTGAAATGAGATAGGCATGCTTTCAAAGCTTCCTTAGCCAACATAAAAGGCGCTGCCTCTTCGACTAATTCGTCTATTAAGTCTATGGCATAGCAGTCTGCCTCTTCATCATCTCTATAAGGTTGATTAGATGCATTAAAAACGTTAAGACGCACGGTGATGTTACCAAAAGTTTTATCCATCACTCCAGTCCTACAGTTAATAATAGAATTAGTCGTGGCTAGGAAAGGGCGTCCTAGAATGACTGGGACTTGTTTACTAGCATCTAAGACTGGTTCGGTGTCGAGCACGATAAAATCGATCGGATAATAGCATCTATCAACTTTGACCAATACATCTTCTACTACCACTCATGGAACTTTAATTGACCTATCGGCTAATTGTAAGGTGGCCGCAGTCGATTTTAGTTCTCCTAAACCCAAATGTTCATATACTGAATAGGGTAGCAAATTCACACTCACTCCTAAATCAAGAAGAGCTCGGTGGATGTATTTATCACCGATGTGACAAGCGATGGTTGGAGTACCCGGGTCTTTGTATGTTAGAGTGTTGTGATTAAACATGGAGCTAACATTTTTTGTTAGAAAGACTTTCTTAGATAAGTGGTTTCTAGATTTTCTCTTTTGAGTGCATAAGTCTTTTAAGAATTTAGCGTATGGAGGTATTTGCTTAATAGCGTCAAGTAATGGAATGTTAATCTTCACCTCTTTAAATGTCTCAAGAATATCCTCCGAGCGTGTTCCCTTCTTCAAAAAGTGCGCTGGGACATCCACGCTTGGAGGGAACGGCATTCTAGGTACATAATTTGATGGATTTGTCGCTTTAGACGTATTAGGTACCGAATGATCAGGGTCCTTCGTAACTTTATCATTATCTCCATCGTGTTCCTTACTTATTCCTTTACCCTTATCTTTTTAAGATTCGGAAGGAGGTATAATCTCCTCCGGACGTTCAGTCGCTCTAGTCGACACCGTGTTAACTTGATCACTCGCCGAACTCACCTCATATTATCCTTTAGGGTTTTGGACCAGTTGACTTGGTAACTTTCCCTCATTACGACGATTTAAGGTATTAGCAAGTTGGCCCATCTGGGATTCTAATTTAGCTATTGATTGCGTGTGAGAGTTAACAAGTTGCGACTGTGATTATGATTGGGCCTCTAAGTTTTTTAATGACGCCAACACGCTCTCTTTGAAAGTTTTATCCCTAGGAGGATTAGTGCGGAAGGGAGGCTATTGGTATTGATTTTTTTGATTCGGAGGCTGCTTATACTGATTGGATTGTGGCCTATACGCATTAGGAAACTTTGTCGTATCGGGTTTCAAATACGGTTTCTCACTATTAGAGTTCCATGAAAGATTCGGGTGAGGTCCCCATGTCGAGTCCGGTTTATAACCTGCGGGCTTATAATTGGGTCGTTGGAACTGTTGGACAGCATTTATATGTTGTTCTACAAATTCTAAAAACTGGGACGCGGACGGACATGCTAATGTCAAATGCGACGAATCTGAGCATAACTGGCATACTTCAGCAGGAGGAGGTGGGCCTTGTATGCGGCCCATCATCATGAGTTGGTCCATTTTTCTATTTAGTTCTTGGATTTCATAAGAATGATTAGACTCAACTTTAGCCTCTCTCTTTGGGTGGAAGGTGTCCCTCGGATCGTACAGATACAGCTTGGTGCATAGAGTTTTCACTTAATGTTTCAAATATCTTCCAAGCTTCGTCGGCACACTTGTGGAGGAACGTCCCCGCACAAATTGCGTCGACGGTGTTCTGAACGGCAGGAATTAATCCCTCATAGAAGACTTGCACCAGCTGCCATTTGGGTATCTGATGATGAGGGCAAGAACGTAAGAGTTCTTTAAACTGTTCCCATGTATCATAAAGGGTTTTGCCATCTTGCATTGTGAAATTAGTTATCGATTTCCTAATCTGATTCGTTCTAGTGATGGGGAAAAATTTCTGTAGGAATGCAGTATGCAACTCCTCCCATGTTCTTATTGAATTTGGCTCCAAAGATTGGAGCCAGTACTTCGCTTTGTCTTTAAGTGAAAACGGGAAAAGATGCATTTTTAACTCATCATTTGTTAAGTTCTGAATTTTTAAATTCGCACAGATACCCTAAAATTCGCCTAAATGATTATAAGGGTCTTCTTTAACACGACCGTGAAATGACGGAAGGAGCGCAATAGTTGACGATTTGATTTCAAAGTGAGCTGCTGTCACTTTCGGTAATGCGATACATGACGGTGGTGTATATGGGGTAGGAGTAAAGTAATCCTTTAATGGAGGTGGTGGGGGTATGTTAAGATTATCCCCATTATTCTGGTTATTTTCGTTATTCCTGTTATGTCCAAATCAGCCATTGGAATAGGTTCGATTTTTATCGTTTTGGTTTTTCTTAGACGATTAAGTGTGCTTCGGATTTCCGATTCAAACAAGGATAACGGTTCCGGTGTGGACTCGTCGTCTAGCATCAACCGAGCTCTAAAAGCTTGCGTTGATGACCTAAGGATTCTAAGGGTGCGTTCAAGTTCGAGATTAATGTTGGAAATATTTCATCTCATACAAAATTGTTAGAAATATTTCATTGATATAGTTGGAAATAAAAACAGATTCTGAATATAACAAATGAAAACAGTAAAATTACACTTTGACAGAAACAGAAATTAAACAGGAAAATCAAACCGAGTCCTGTGATTTTAAAACAGATTCGCCGCCTCACCGGATGTGCTTGAGGAATTCGTCGGCGTCTGTCTCCCAGGATACAGCGGCTTCTAGCAGTAGGACTTGCACAACGTACAACTGCTCCGGAGAACTTCTTATGTTTTGTGCTCTCTCTGAAAACTCAGGACATAGGAGAAGAGAAAAGAAGACTCTGTAATTCGTATCTCTAGACTGAGGGGAAGCTGTGATATATATAGGATAGTCATGCCTTTCCATTTTCTGTAACTACAACCTGTTCATATCTTGCAACAGTTTAGAAATCCCAAAGGTTTCTGCAATGCAAAACATGTGCAGAAATCCCAAGGGTCTCTCTTTACAAATTGGGAAAAACTAAACTTGAGGGGTGTAAAAAGAAATATTCTGTGCGGGCCGCACCCGCACCCACGACCCGACCCGACCCGACTCGGCTCGGCACGGCCGGCCGGCCGGTCGGTCGGACGGGCGGCGGCGGCGGCGCGTGCGCGCGCGCGCGTGTGTGGAGTAAACCCAAAGGGCCTTAGGTCCTCCCCCTTCCACAAAACTGGGTACCCCTTGGGGCCCAAATCCAAAACATGAAGTAGCCTTATAAATACACTAAAGGGTACTTCTAGTTTTCCTATGTGGGACAAGGCAATTTGTGAACCTCTTTCATTTCAACAACTCCTTGTATGGGGCAACCTTTAACCATTAATTTCTCATTCACCCATCAATAGTTTTGGACATGTGAATATCCAAACTTCATCTCCTCATGGAGGAGAACACAAATCCATAAGGACCCCACTTAAACTCTAAGTGGGTCCCACTTTTATTAGCCCTTAAACATGGCCAAAACACATATTTATCCAACAATCCCCCACATGAATGAAATTAACCGAAATGATGTGAGACAGTGACTCGACAAGAGAGAGAGCACAACGGATCACTCCTGCAAAGGATAGGTAGCTTTTGGCTTTGAACCTTCCCTTGTGACAATCTATCAGATTTACTGGCTGACCAGTGAACGTATAGTCTTGAACTGATTGCCATTAGTGTAAACAACCAACAGACATCACACAGGAGCTTTCCAAACATAGTTTAGTTCTTACACTTGTGTTCATTTTGGCCTTGAACACTCGCCTGGTTCAGTGAATGTTTATCAAAGAATTTTTCCTTTCTCAAATTCTTTTAGAAGCGGCCCCACTTCACATTCACATAGGTGACTATTTAGAGTATCCTGCTATACTCCGCTTGGTTATACCAACGCACATAGTCATTAAAAGCTAAGCTTACCCTTACACCATGCAGGTATCACTGTTGAATCATAGAAATGGGCAGAAGAACATTTCTTCTCAGTGATTCTCTTAAGGTACATGAAATTAGGTTGTCCCTTTGAACCTAGATCTTGGGATCTCCAGTCAACTAGGTTGGGTTTCCATTCCATTCCCTTGTAACGTCATAGGCTTTAGTCCCATTCCTCTAGATGATTTATTAACTAACTCTCGATTTAACCCTTTGGTTAGCGGATCCGCAATATTGTCCTTTGACTTTACATAGTCAATTATGACAATCCCACTTGAGAGTAGTTGTTTAATGGTATTGTGTCTACGACGAATATGTCTAGACTTACCATTATACATATTACTTTGTGCCCTTCCAATAGCAGATTGGCTATCGCAGTGTATGCAAATAGCTGGCACAGGTTTTGACCAACTAGGAATATCTTCTACAAAATGGCGAAGCCATTCAGCCTCTTCAGCTGCCTTGTCTAGCGCAATGAATTCAGATTCCATTGTCGATCTAGCAATACAAGTTTGTTTTGAAGATTTCCATGATACAGCTGCACCACCAAGTGTGAAAACATATCCACTTGTAGATTTTGAATCTTTCATATCGGATATCCAGTTTGCATCACTGTATCCCTCCAATACAGCTGGATATCTCATGTAGTGCAATCCCTGATCACGTGTATATCGTAAGTACCGCAGTACCCTTACTATCCCTTTCCAGTGTTCAGCACTGGGATTACTAGTATATCTACTTAGTCTACTAACAGAATAAGCAATGTCAGGCCTTGTACAACTCATTAAGTACATCAAACTTCCTATCACTTGAGAATATTCTAGTTGAGAAACACACTCACCAGTATTCTTAGATAGGTGTAGACTTAAGTCCACAGGCGTCCTGGCTATACTAGTATCAGACTTGTTGAACTTCTCTAGGATCTTGTCTACATAATGTGACTGTGACAGAACAAGTCCATTAGTATTTCTAGAGATCTTGATGCCCAATATAACATCAGCAAGTCCCATATCTTTCATGTCAAATTTGGAATTCAACATTTTCTTAGTGGATTTAATGATCTTATCATTACTACCCACTATGAGCATGTCATCAACATAAAGACATAGGATGACATAGCCTTCAATTGTGTCTTTGACATAAACACATTTATCACACTCATTGATTTTAAACCCACTACAGAGTATAGCTTGGTCAAATTTTTCATGCCATTGTTTTGGAGCTTTCTTTAAGCCATACAATGATTTGACAAGCTTACACACTTTATTTTCTTGCCCTGGAGCAGAAAATCCTTCAGGTTGTTCCATGTAGATTTCTTCATTCAAATCTCCATTAAGGAAGGCAGTCTTAACATCCATTTGATGTATTTCGAGACCTCGTAACGCTGCGATCGCAATAATCATACGAATGGATGTTATTCTCGTAACAGGAGAATACGTATCAAAGTAGTCTAGACCCTCCTTTTGTCTATACCCTTTGATGACAAGCCTTGCTTTATACTTATCAATAGTACCATCCGTCTTCATTTTCTTTTTAAAAATCCATTTGTAGCCCAATGACTTACAACCAGGAGGGAGATCTACCAGTTCCCAAGTATGGTTTTGTAGGATAGAATCAATTTCACTCTTGATTGCTTCTTTCCACAATGGACCATCTGGTGATCTAATAGCCTCATTATAGCTTTGGGGCTCACTTTCTATAACATAAGTTAGAAAGTCTGGACCAAAAGATTTTGAGGTTCTAGCTTGTTTCCCACGTCTAGGCTCAATATCAACATTTTCTTCTTGGGTTTTACTAGTTTCCCCAACAGTCTCAAATGTGCGTTTTTTAGAACTATATTCCTCTCTACAAGGAAATATATTCTCAAAGAAAGACGCATTTCTAGACTCCATGATCGAGTTCTTGTGTATATCTGGGTTTTCAGATTTGTGTACAAGAAACCGATACGCACTACTATTATGTGCATAGCCAATAAATAAACAATCAACAGTTTTTGGACCTATCCTTTCTTTCTTAGGAGTAGGTACAAGAACTTTTGCAAGACACCCCCACATTCGTAAGAACTTGTAGGAAGGTTTTCGACCATTCCATTGTTCATACGGGGTTTGATCAACTTTCTTTCAAGGTACCTTATTTAAAATATAATTTGCGGAGAGAATTGCCTCCCCCCACAAGTTCTGTGGCAATCCAGAACTTATTAACATAGCATTCATCATTTCTTTTAAGGTACGATTTTTCCTTTCAGCAACTCCATTTGATGGAGGTGAATAAGGTGCGGTGGTTTGGTGAATAATTCCATTTTGTGCACAAAACTCACCATATGGCGCTACATATTCACCACCCCTATCACTTCTCAACACCTTAATCTTTTTACTTAGTTGATTCTCAACCTCTGTCTTGTATAGAATGAACTTAGCCAAAGCTTCATCCTTACTTTTTAGCAAATACACATAGCAGTATTTAGTGCAATCATCAACAAAAGTAATAAAATACTTATTGCCACCTCTAGATTGAACCATTTTTAAATCACATACATCAGTGTGGATTAATTCCAAAGGTTCAGTGCTTCTTTCAATTGATTGAAATGAAGTCTTTGTTAACTTTGCTTCAACACAAGTTTCACATTTATAACTTACATCAATATGAAAGTTTGGTATGTGGTCTAATTTAATTAATCTTCGCAAAGAATTAAAATTAACATGTCCTAGTCTACCATGCCACAAATTGGAAGACTCAAGCAAGTAAACAGAAGAGGTACTCATTTTATTAACTTTTGGGAATACAGTTGCCACATTAAGTTTGAACATCCCATTACACATATACCCCTTCCCCACATACATTCCAGCTTTGGTCAACACCACCTTGTCTGACTCAAAGACCATTCGGAAGCCATGCTTGCTTAGGAGAGATCCGGATACCAAATTCTTGCGAATTTCCGGTACATAAAGGACATTGTTGAGAGTTAGCTCCTTTCCTGAAGTCATTTTCAGAATTATTTTTCCTTGGCCTTCAACATCCGAGGTAGCAGAATTTCCCATATACATCTTCTCACCACTTGTACTTGGTTCGAAGGAAGTGAACATAGCTTTGTCGGAGCATATGTGGCGAGTAGCACCTGTGTCTATCCACCATTCCCTTGGGTTTGAATCCACCAAATTCACTTCAAAAATCACAGCAGACAGATTAATGTCAGAGACATCCCTTGAGATAGAATCTAACTCCGTCATATTAGCTTGATTATTTTGGATTTTCTTTTGTGGCAGACGACATTCAGAAGCCCGGTGTCCAGTTTTGCCACAATTATAGCACTTTCCTTGAAACTGAAATTTTGGCTTCATGGTGATACCACCTTTTGGCCCCATTTTGTATCCTTTGCCAGAAAAGGATTTCTTTTTGCCTTTCGAACTTTGACCATGCTCAACCACATTAGCCTTGGCCACAAAGTTCCCCAAATTCTTGTCAGCCCCTTTGTTGTCTTCTTCAATTCGAAGCCTGACGATGAGATCTTCAATTTTCATCTCCTTTCGCTTGTGCTTCAAATAGTTCTTGAAGTCCTTCCAAGCAGGGGGTAGCTTCTCAATTATAGCAGCAACTTGAAAAGTTTCGCTCAAAGTCATCCCTTCAGCATGGATTTCATGCAAGATTACTTACAGCTCTTGAACTTGACTGATCACAGTCTTCGAGTCCACCATCTTATAGTCGAGGAATCCTGCATCCTCGGTTTTGTACTTTCTGTCTAAGGACTCCCACAGTTCCTTAGCAGTGGTCTTAACACTATACACATTATAGAGTGTGTCGTGTAAGCCATTCAACACATAATTTTGGCACAGAAAGTCCGAGTGCTTCCAAGCATCAATAGCTAGCACAACCTCTCGGTCTTGCTCATTTTCATTAGGCACAGGAGCCTCTTCCTTCAAGAACCTCGCAAGGTTCAAGGTGGTAAGGTAGAACAGCATCTTTTGCTGCCACCTTTTGAAATCCACACCATTAAACTTTTCGGGTTTCTCCCCGTGGTTCACAAGAACCGTTTGGATTAAGGGAACCTTTACAGGTATGGAGCCAATCACCACAGTGTTGGAGCCTGCAGCACCATCATTTGCAAAGGAGAAAATAAATTAAAACCAATATTTTATTTTTTTCCTTCTCTTAATTTTTAACAGTAGCAGAATTTCGTTTTAAAAAAACTATTAAGAAAACGAACGAAATTTAAGATTCTGCTCGCATAGTCTCAAGAAAAACACGATTCTGCACACTTTTCGTCTAATGCAATTTTTCCAGATTCTGCACCGTTTGGGCAGAAAATGATAATTACAGTAGCAGTTTTTGTAAAACTGTTTTTTCAAAATAGTTTTTGTTTTCCCAAAATCGAATCTGTTTTTGTTTTGAAAAATATATATAATCTGTTTTAAGATTGTTGGAAATATTTCATCTCATACAAAATTGTTAGAAATATTTCATTGATATAGTTGGAAATAAAAACAGATTCTGAATATAACAAATGAAAACAGTAAAATTACACTTTGACAGAAACAGAAATTAAACAGGAAAATCAAACCGAGGCCTGTGATTTTCATTCACAGTTTCCTTAAAACAGATTCGCCGCCTCACCGGATGTGCTTGAGGAATTCGTCGGCGTCTTTCTCCCAGGATACAGCGGCTTCTAGCAGTAGGACTTGCACAACGTACAACTGCTCCGGCGAACTTCTTATGTTTTGTGCTCTCTCTGAAAACTCAGGACATAGGAGAAGAGAAGAGAAGACTCTGTAATTCGTATCTCTAGACTGAGGGGAAGCTGTGATATATATAGGATAGTCATGCCTTTCCATTTTCTGTAACTACAACCTGTTCATATCTTGCAACAGTTTAGAAATCCCAAAGGTTTCTGCAATGCAAAACATGTGCAGAAATCCCAAGGGTCTCTCTTTACAGATTGGAAAAAACTAAACTTGAGGGGTGTAAAAAGAAATATTCTGTGCGGGCCGCACCCACACCCACGACCCGATCCGACTCGGCTCGGCCGGTCGGTCGGACGGACGGCGGCGGCGCGCGCGCGGAGTAAACCCAAAGGGCCTTAGGTCCTCCCCCTTCCACAAAACTGGGTACCCCTTGGGGCCCAAATCCAAAACATGAAGTAGCCTTATAAATACACTAAAGGGTACTTCTAGTTTTCCTATGTGGGACAAGGCAATTTGTGAACCTCTTTCATTTCAACAACTCCTTGTATGGGGCAACATTTAACCATTAATTTCTCATTCACCCATCAATAGTTTTGGACATGTGAATATCCAAACTTCATCTCCTCATGGAGGAGAACACAAATCCATAAGGACCCCACTTAAACTCTAAGTGGGTCCCACTTTTATTAGCCCTTAAACATGGCCAAAACACATATTTATCCAACAATTAAGTGGATTTAATTTGGGTTTACTTGAACGAGTACCAAACATAAACTATGGACTGACTCAATTGAAGCAAAAATAAGCTACGCTAATAACCAAGCATACAAGCACACAAGACTAATATGATGCATGAAATTATCCTATAATGCAATGACCGCGTCAAGCCCAGTGCCCCGGGTTTCCTTGCTAATGCAATGCTCACTCCACACCTACCCTAATGCAAGTATTGCGTCTCAGCGCCCTGACTTACAGTGGTTCGATGCGAAATTTAAATAACGGATTTACTTGGTGATTTTAAATTGATTGCAATTTATTTATTTTTCAGGTCCGCGTAAGCTCCGTTGACGTGCACAGCTGCTCCACTCGATTGTGCTAGAATAGATAAAATGAAATCTGCAAACAAGGATAATTTTAGCAGCTCAAAAATAAAATTAGAAACAAAGAAAATAAAATAGACACTAATATTTACTAACTAAGTAAATTACGATTCTAATAATTAATGGCAAAAATTATTTCAATCTCCGACAACGGCGCCAAAAATTGAACTAGTCAAAATCAATTTACGAAAAGTGTACTTTACTTTTCCAAAGATTTGCAGTAGTGAAAGTAAAGGTCGAACCCACAGAGATTGCTACTTTTTATCCTTTAATTAATAAAATCTAATCTATTTAGTTATAAGAAACTTGGAAGTTTGATCGATTTATAATTTGATTATTACTACTACTTAAACTAGGAATTAAACTATGAAATTATGGAAATAAAGCCTAGAATTAGATCTAAGTAAACTTGTATGCTAAATTGAAAATTGGTTTAAATATGAGTATATGAGATCTAGGATTACAAATCCACCACTAACTATGCATCGGGGGTATAAACTTTCTATTCTAAGTTCTATGTTTGGATAGTTATGATCTATCGGAGCTACAAGCCCAATAGTATCGTCAAGAGGACATTGTTAGTTCAATCTAAGCATAATCCATCTATGGTTCACATGAATTATCTACCTATAACTAGGGTGTAGCATAACTCATCTTTCCTAAGCATGAATTATAAAAGATGTAAATATCACAATCACATAAGCACTATTGTATGTAAATACTCCTATCAATCACAGAAACCAAGGACTATTGAGTTCAATAAGCATAAGGAAAAATCTAAGACAAGAATAGATCCAAAATACTCTTGATTATTAACATTAAAAATTGATTATATATAAATAATCCACCAACATACAATTACTATCCAATCCATAAAATCCTAAAATAGAAAAGCGTAGAATTCCCCCTTTACATAGCTAGGGTTTCATTGAAACCCTAGATTAGGAGTTTAGTTGCTCATGGTTTTGGAAAACATTGAGATGGAATGGGATGAAGCCATCAGAGCCTTCAGACTAGATCTTCTTCTTCTCTTTGCCTCCAATAGATGAAAGTATGAATATATGTAAAGATGTGTATATTGATCTCTAGGTGTGTGTAACCCTAAAAATTATAAAAACTAGGTATATATAGAGTTTACAAGAAGTTTTTGGAAGCTTTCCTATCCCGAAACTAACTAAAACAGCTGTTATTTACAATCCAGACGTCATTTAGCAGTTTCGTTCGCACAGGGCTCTTTAGTATAGCAAAATACGCAACTTCAGTTTTTGTACGGATCATACGAGCGGGTCGCGCGAGCGCGTAATTGGAAGGTCGCACGCGCGGATCGCACGAGTAATTTTTGGGATCTCGCGCGAGCGGATCGCTCGCGCGAAGGGCTTTTTCCAGCTTCTTTCTTCTTGTTTTTTCTCCTTATTTAACCTGGAATCCATTTTTTCCTCTAAAACCTGACAGAAAATAGAAAATAAAATAAAACTACACAAAAATAGGATAAAAACGACTAACAAATGTGAATTAAGGCGTATAATTGGGATTTGTTCTCTCCCGATTAGTAGCATTGAATACCTGTAATAAGGTACCAAGTAGACTTTGGAAGACGAGTATCATGGAAGGATATGGTATGCTTAAGTGTTTGGAATACAACGGTGTTTGTCAAATGACTGAGTTCTACTATGAACTTGGAAATTCTAAAGTAAGGAGGTGGTGAGGTTTTGTGCACCTAAATTAGGTAAGTTTGAACATATGACATTAAAGGAGTTGTCGTGAGTATTGTTCCAAGGGGGACTTGATTCTGGTTTAAGTATTGTGAGTAACCCGAGGTTATGAATACTTTGAAGTTTTGAATGATCAGGAACTTGATGAGATCTGTAAAATGTGAAGCACTTGAAGATAATAGTTATGAATGGGTTGACATTAGTACCTGAAGTCAGAATAGGTGACCTTGAGTGTTGTCACGAAAGGTATGTGAATGGGAAGTCGATAAGGAATCTATCGAATGTAGTAAGACTATGGTATTTGAATGGAAAGATCGAAATACTGAGTTATATTTAGATGATTACGGGAATATTATGAATACTTGGGCGACAGGTTCTTCGGGAATAGTGAATTTGAGATCTGAATAGCAATGATAAAGGATTAAAGAATCTGAATTGGAGTTAAGTCAGGCCCGACTAAAATTATAAAATATTAAACTGTTGAATAAGGTATAGTGATTTGAAATGTTACACGAAGAGTATACGGTTAGTGTAAAGGGTTATCAGGAACTCAGTAAGAGTTAAGATACATGAGTACAATTGATATGGGCTTGTGTAAAGGTGAAAGGAAATACCAGAGACTTATGGAGTCGTGTAACTACGTAAAGGGTAGAGGGCCTACCTAGAGTGATAAACTAAAGGATAGTAGACAAGCAGGATATATATATAAGATAAGAAGGGATTACATTACAATTGAGATCTACGACAGAGAAGTAACTGACTCAGGGTGTGTATACACTATTTGAGTAGAATGGATTGTGAATGCTCAAAGGTTTGAGACAGGGTATGTTCTGAGCACGGGAATATTTTTTGATGAGTTTTGTGGTACGTGTCTGATTGACTAAGTTAATTTTGGTTCATGATGTTATTCGTAACGATGGATATTGGGGTGAATTTGTTGAGAAAGAGATGAAATGTGTGTAAACTTTCAAAATAGTTGTTTTAACAACATAAATGAGAAATGTTCTGACTTTGTTAAAAGTTTTAAATTGAAAGTATAAAGTGAAATCTCCTACGTTAATCGAAAATAGTTCGAGTACAGAAGTGAGAGATAAAGAGGCAAGTGTGTTAACCATTCGGGACATCAGGTGGGTTCGAAGAGGTAGAATGATATGAAATTGCCAGTTAGGAATTTGGATAGTACGAAACATGTATGATTGGAAGTAAAATACGAGGTTGGTTCAACCAAAATGGAATGATGACCATTGTCAGAGACAGAGAGAGAGTACTAGTGTGATTTGCTACTGACAAATTGATGGTTATGTAAACTAATTCCTTAGGAAAGGAAGTTTTGAATTTGATCAGAAATGAGAGATATTTGAAAATGTGTGTCATTCTACAAGTATTTTGCGATTAACAGGATAAGGGATTGAATCCATGGTATATGAAATAGTTGGATGAGGCGTTGACTTATCGACAGAGTATGTAAGTATGATAGTACTCAGTTTTGGTTCACTTCGAGATAAAGAATCGTGAATGGTTGTTAACCAGTGGGTATGTATTGAAAATGACTTTTAGTCGAAAAGAAATATGGGTGAAAGTGAGATGAGTTATTTCTTTTGTTTTGAGTATTGTGATAAAACCATTGGGTTTCGGCAATGATATGTGACAAGTACAATGAAAGTATATGTGAGTTGATGTTGCGACGTAGCAAGGAGATTGTATCTCAGGTTCGACTATTGAGTATGATCTACTCAGGTATTGATATCCTTATTCATCGAGGTGCTTCGATGTATTACTAGAATGTGGTTTGAATCTTCAATCGATTTGAGACGAAGGCTCCAATGATTTATTTTCCTTAAGAGCCTGAGGATTTATTTCCTCGTGAGATTTTGACATCTCAGTAAAGTGGATTGTGTATGAAACAAATGCTGAGGGTACTTATAAGAAGTCATTATAAATGGATGAGATGGTATAAGTTTGGGGACAAACTTCCTTTTTGGAGGGGACAGTTGTCACACCCATTCCAAAAATTTCATGGTTTATCATGCATTTTTCATTTTTGTGAACTTATCAATGATATTTTATAATTGGACTAAGGTTGACTGTGAGTCAACAGTAAGGTGTCAGTAAGGACACAGGAAATTCGGTAATTAAGATTTCATTGGCATGAGTAAGTGACATTTATGTGATTTAAATGTTATTTGACTTACCTGGTACTTTATGAATAGTAACTATACATGTGTAGTATAATTTCTGGTAGTTTTGATATTGTCAGATATCATTTTTAGAATTGTGGTGAGAACGTGAGTGTCACGTTATATAAAAAGGTAGGCTGTGTAGAGATTTCATAGAATTTAGTTTTCGGACATAATTTTGGACCCAAACGAGACTTAGCCGAAAACTTTTGTAATTTATAATTTGCACTCGTAAAGTTATAAAATGGTCGTGTACGACGTTTCAGGAGTTAATTAGAAGTTTTGAGAATTCGCGGGGTGGTAAACGCAATTTCTAGAAGGTTTTTTCTATAAATAGAGGAGGGTGAGATTTCATTTTTACAAAACATTACAAAATATCGTTAGAGAGGAAACAGAAAAAGGAGATTGATGCTACGGGCTTTGCGACGACGATCGTCGACCTTTCGTCCGTCTATTTTAAACCAAACTTCATATTTGGACTCCTTGAGGTAAGGGCTTCATTTTTATACCACTTAGGCCCTGTTTGGCTAAGATTTTTATAAAATCTAATTTTTAGAATTTTGTGGAAAGCGTGTAAATACTTATAAGAACCTTTCGAAATCGGAGATCCGTTGTTTATTCGGACCTCTAGTTGATCCTTCAAAGTTAGGGAGAAATCGCACGAGGTATGAATTCTAAGCCTATGAATTATAGAAAATTCTATGTTTTAACCATTGAACTTGATATTTTGGATCCGGGCGAAATTCATGTATTATGTATGCCTGTTAATTATGCACATGAAAATGCAATGAAAGCACGTACAAATGTATATATGAACATGTTATGTGTTATGTGGGTCAAAGGGGAGTTTAGTGTAATTCCATCCGGGGGTAAGCTCCTTGAAGTTTGAGGATTGTAACATTGATTGTAGTTGTGTCTGGTATGGAGGAAGGCCCAACCAGGACACGGTACCTGGTATGGAGGAAGGCCCAACTAGTGTACGGAGTGCGTAGAAGAGGTGTGCCTTCCACGACATCGATTTCATTACCAGATGGAAATGTAATACTCACCCTAGCGACTATTTTGATGTGTTTTAAATGTTTAGAACATGAATTGTCATATAAGCATATGTTTAGAATTGTGCACTCAGCATATAGCTGAGCAATGGAGATTTACTCCATTGTAGGTATGAAGAAAGGAAAGGAGAAACATAAAGAGTGAGGCCATGGGAATGACGGGGATCACCTTTTTGTTTACGTTGATTTCCTTTCCAAGTGTTGTAATAATGAAAGTGTGGAACTATAACTATGTTTAGCTATGAACTTGGAAAACCATGGAATGGTTATGAAATGTTGTATCAGTTAGTGGAATTCTTTTGGTTATGTTTAAAATGATTTAGAACTCGTGAGTTCATATTTTGAAAACTTAACTTGTTATTCGGATTTTTAAGGACTGTGGCTAGAGTTTTGTGAATAGAGCCAAACAAGCCTTAGCTTATTCCGCTATTGTTCCTTTTCATGGAATTATAAGTCTAAACTTTGTTTTTGATAGCATGTTAGAGCTTGTGAAGTTCGATTTTAGTTTGTTGTTGGAGTAATGTTGAAGTGAAGGTCGGATTGGATCCTTAGTCAAAATTCTGCAGCATTGTCTAGGATTCTACTAAAGGGTCATTCGACCGGTCAAAGGGGGTCGTTCGACTGGTCGAAATACCCCCTGCCAGAAATCCTTTTCTACCACTTCTGGAAATTTTCAAAAGGTTTTGATTGGTCCTTAGGGTACCTTTGGGACCCCTTTCAACATAAATTCACTCATTTCAAAATATGATTACATTTTCAATTTTATATGGATTTTACAACTCGGAAGGTATCGTTTTCAAAAGTTTTAAATACTCAAGGTTGTTTTAAGTTCTTTTCCGCTGCGTATAGTTATTTAATGATTGGATGAGCCTTGGTGGCGTGCCACGTGTCCTATTTCCACGCGTAGTTGGATGGGTCGTGATAACAGCTCACCGCTTTTAAGAGCATATCACGACCAAACGTCCGTCCACGTACCATTGTTCTTTAATCATACTTAACTTTGTTGTTACATTATCCCAGATCCATCCAAAATCGCATAACGGAAGTCCAAAACGAGAAACGAACAATCGAACCTCTTATAAAATAAACAGGCAAAAGAATCCATGTTTTGCCCATACCAATCGATTGGTATAAGGTCCAATCGATTGGGATAAAAGCTATAACAATTGACTGAGAATCATGGAAATCGATTAGGTCTGAAACAATGTCAATCGATTGCTAACAATGGCAATCGATTGGGTTGTCAATCGATTGGAACTCTATCCAATCGATTGGGTCCAGACTGATGGCAATCGATTGGTAATTATGCCAATCGATTGGCACTTTGTCTTCACCAGCAGATTGTAAAAACAACATATATAAACATCAAAACTATGCATTTAACACATCTAAGCTTCATAAAAACTTGTATATACATCCAATAAAGGGACCAAGTGAGTTAGGAACTCACCTAGGGTGTGTTTGGCTTGTGTGTTCTTGATAACACCAAAGTTCTCTCTCTCTTCTCTTCTTCCTCTCTCTCTGCCCAGCTTTCTCTGTCTCTTCTTCTTCTCTTCTTTCTCTCTGCTTCTTCTTCTTATCTTCTTCTTCTCTTCCTCTGCTGTGAGAGTGTGTATGTGAGTGTATGTCTATAGAAATAAATATAGATATATGAATAGATATATCGAGATATGTGCCTCTCTCTCTCTCTCTCTCTCTCTCTCTCTCTCTCTCTCTCTCTCTCTCTCTCTCTCTCTCTCTCTCTCTCTCTCTCGTAAGATCTAAAAACTGGCCCAAGGCCATATACATTCTCATATATATACAGAGGTTGAGGGTGTCACACATTTAATGCTAAAGAAAAGAAGAAAACTTATCTCAACTTATGCCAATCGATTGGGACACAAGTCAATCGATTGGTAATACATATTTGAAGGCAATCGATTGGTAACATGGCAATCGATTAGGATGTTACCATGTCATTATTTTTAGTCTGTAGAATGGCAATCGATTGGGAATATGTCAATCGATTGGTATCTGAAAAGTGGCAATCGATTAGGAAGCTTGCCAATCGATTAACCCCAAAATTCACCAAAAGAAGGTATTGTGACACTCACTCCCGCGGTTATATTTAATATTGCTTTAGAATGCATAATCATGAGTTAATGATAATTATATTGTTATGTGACACATATTGAAAGTGGGTTTAACTCACTATGTTGTTTTTGGGTGTCCAGTTAGGAACCCAGATTTGGCCAGTGTGGCAGTCCCAAGTTGGGATATGTGTTGATGGGTCCCAGTTAAGATGGGACAGTAATATGTGGAACACCCTATGTGCCTAAATGTTTATTAAGGCTTAAATGATTTATTGTTTTATTGTTAATAATTTTGTGTTATTAGGTGATGACAACTTTTCGTGTCAATTAGGGGTACCTTTGTAAGCACGAATTGAACACGTTATATAATTAGTAGGCTAATTAGCAACTTCATATAATTATATGGGACCACTTATGGGACCCATGCGAGACATAGACAAATACCCATTTAGGCTTGGGATAGTTTTAATATAGTTTCATAATTAGTAGGGGCGTAATTGCAAAACTAGTGAACTAGTGGGGGTTTCATAATAAAAATGGAGAAATAATATAATTAGGACACCTAAGAGGATGACTCCTCATCCTCATTATCTTCCATTTTCGGGTAAGCATACAATTGCAGAGAGGAGACGAGAGTTTGCGATATCGAAGGCGTCGACGTTCTAGACGACGATTGGCGCGCCTAACGATGCCAGCTTTTAAAACAGGCTACATATTCGGACTCCTGGGGGTGAGTCTAATCTATTGGTACTAATTTTATTGAGTTCTGTGACAGTTTTTCTGCGACCCTTTTTAGGGTTTTAGCTCATAACTTGTAGTTTTTATATAGGATTTGTACCTGGATCATAGTGGGACTCTAATCTTGTGATTAGGAGCGAAACCCAAGAGGTGAGTGATGTTAATTTTGATATTTGGATGATTTTAATGTTGAGTTCAATTGTGATGCCAAAGCATGCCTAATTTGTTTAATTTAATTTATTTAGATTATAATTGAGCAAAATTCATGTGGCTAAATTATGCCCAATATATTTGTGAAAGCACGGTGTAATTATTAAATGAGCATGTTGAGTTGCCTATTTGGGTCAATGGAAATTGCTAGTTCTATACCACCATGAGCTAATCTTTGTGGTGACGACCACGGCGGCCAGAGGCCTATGGGACCGCACGTGTGAGGGCATGGGTCATGACTAGTCACGTGGGCTTGGGGAGTGGAGTCGCGGGCTAGCCGGTAGTGGTGGGAGTGAACTAGTAATTGCCAGAGACTATAGTTTTGTGTAATATGTTGAATTGAGCATGTCAATTATCCATAATCATGATTAGCATTACTCCCTAAGCATATAGCTTATATATTGTAATGGTTATTGAATAACCATCGTAGGTGATCGTGGCGAGGAATCGGGGAAGTAAGCTAGGAAGTGGCTTGGCTAGGGTTGAGAAGTTGTTGTAATTTTGTTAATAGTTACCTGCTTTTTAATTTAAAGCTTGCAATATAGTTGTAATTAATCGGTTTTAATTTGAATGGTAATATGCGTCATACTTTGATTGGTTTAAGACTTATGTAATATTTCTAGTTAAGCTTTAAACTTTAGTCAGGTTGTAACTTAACTTCTGTAATATATGGTTGGACTGTGTTAGTCGAGATTGTGTTTTATCGTAGTGTTGCTATGGCTAATGTTATTAGATTGGGACGTTTGAACTTGGAGTTTTATTTATTGGGTTGGTTGTAAATGGTTATATTTAGTACTTTTCCTAAAGTATTTAAAAACTCTTGCTTGTACTTGGGAGCTCATATTTGTGACTTTGGTTTGACTTTAAATGGCTTAAATCGTTAGTGCTGGTTTTAACTTGTGATTTGGTTATATTATTTGTGAATTTACTATTTGCTAAAACAGGGTTTTTGGCTAATTGCAAAGACAGGATTTTGTTTTTTTTTATAATTATTATTGAGCTTCTTTGGTTTAATTATTTTAAACTTATTTTGGAACTTTTATGACTGGGGTTATGTCTTGGTGGCGTGCCACCTGTCCTAGGATCATCTGAGTGGTTCCGGGGCATGACATTTATTGGTATCAGAGCATTGGGCTTAGAGCCTTGGGTACGAGAGACGACAATTGAGAGTACGCGTAGATGACGAGCATGTAAATGCATTTCATGAATGCATATGAATAATTGTTTCTATGTTGTTATATAACATATTGGCATAGCATGCAATATATTTATGTCAATTGACTGACAGGTAAGAAAATGGATCATAATCAGGAGCGTTCACCTCATTCGAGGATGGACCACCTAGAAGATGTGGTAAGCAATTTTGTAAGGGCAGTAAGTGATCAGATGGGACATGATAGACTTGCAAACCCACAACCACGGGCCGAGCGGAGAGTCATTGAACAATTTTATAAAAGAAAACCAAGTCAGTTTGATGGAGGCCCAGATCCATCACAAGCTGACCATTGGGTGATGGATATGAACCGTATCTTTCGGGCAGTAGAGTGTACAGATGAGGAAAAGATAATGTGTGCTATCGACACTTTGAAGGGTGAAGCTCAAAACTGGTGGACAAATGTGATTGAACAAGGGGCACCAGAGACGTGGGACAGATTTGTAAAGGTATTCTACAAGCGGTACTTTCCAGCATCCGTTAAGACACAGTTGGGTCGTGAGTTTGCAAATCTACAATAAGGGAATATGACAGTAAATGAGTACGCAGCTAAGTACAACAGTTTACTTCAATTTGCACATCGAACAGTAGCAAGAGAGGTGGATAGAGCACGGAAATTTGAAGAAGGACTACGGGATAATATTAGAAGTCGAGTGGATACACATCAACTTCGAAAAGTTGCTGATACACAAGATGTTGCCTTGATAGCAGAAAGAGATATTGACAAGTACAAAGAGAGCCAACAAAATAAGCGGTCAGCTGAGGGAAAAGGTAAAGGACAAGGTTTCTTTAAGAAGCCATTCTTGCGAGGTTCTGGTTCTAGCTCGGGAGTCCAAAGGAGAAGTTCCTTATCTGGGGAGAGTAGCCCATTATGTCCAATGTGCAATCGTCAGCATTGGGGAGTATGCCACATGACACTAGTGTGCAATATTTGCAGGCAAAAGGGCCATATAGTGAGAAATTCCCCACAAGCTCGGACCTAGAGTATGGGGAGTATCAATCCAGATATGAGAGGAAAATGATTTGAATGTGGACAGCCTGGACATCAAGCAAAAGATTGCCCAACATGACAACAGCAAGGGTCAGGTTCTGTAGCTTCAACTGGGGCAAAACCAGGAACAAGTATGAACAAAGGGAAAGGACCTGAGCAAAGACAAGGAAGGTATTTCCGTCTAACACCGGGGGAAGCCGCAGCT
This sequence comes from Hydrangea macrophylla, assembly GCA_033977485.1. Taxonomy (NCBI): domain Eukaryota; kingdom Viridiplantae; phylum Streptophyta; class Magnoliopsida; order Cornales; family Hydrangeaceae; genus Hydrangea; species Hydrangea macrophylla. The sequence goes on from CM066990.1 coordinate 43,550,471, forward strand.
ACTAATTCCGTGTTATCAGGTACATTACTCATTTGCTCACACCCGGCGTATGTTATAATAGATTCAGGTTCAACATATTCTTTTGTTGCACATGAATTTGTTAAACACTTAGACAGCATATCAGAACCTTTAGGGTATGATTTGTCGATATCGTTACCCTTAAGTAAACCCATGGTGACCTCATCAATATTTAAAGCATGTGATATCAGGATAAATGATAGAGTTTTGACAGTGAATTTAATTTCGTTGGCCATTAATTATTTTGATGCGATTTTGGGTATGGACTGGTTATCTGTGAACCAAGCAACTATCAATTGTGAACAGAAAAGAGTTACTTTTTGACCAATGGGACAGGGGGAGTTTAGTTTTCAGGGAACTGGTGTTGTAGCACCACCATATTTGGTTTCTGCAATACGGGCAGGCAAGTTGTTGAAACAAGGTTGGTAGGGGTTCTTATGTTCAATAATTGACACACGGGCCCTAGGGACTAGAGTAGAAGATATTTCAGTTGTACGAGAGTTTCCAGATGTCTTTCCCGAAGATCTACCTGATGTACTAGTTGAGCGGGAATTGAATTTACTATTGAAGTAGCCTCGGGGTCTCAACCAGTATCGAAAACACAGTACAGAATGGCACCGGTGGAGTTGAAAGAACTAAAGATTCAGTTGCAAGATCTTCTAGATAAGAGATTCATTCGACCTAGTGTATCGCCGTGGGGTGCACCAGTCTTCTTTGTCAAGAAGAAAGACGGGACTATGAGGATGTGTATCGATTATCGAGAACTCAACAAGTTAACTATCAAGAACAAATATCCGTTGCCTAGAATTGATGACTTGTTTGATCAACTTCAAGGAGCCCAAGTCTTTTCCAAGATTGAACTGCGATCAGGTTATTATCAGTTAAAAGTCAAAGAAGTAGATGTGGAGAAAATAGCATTTAGGACCCGTTATGGTCACTATGAATTTCTTGTTATGCCTTGTGGGGTTACGAACGCACCGGCAGCATTTATGGATTTGATGAATCGAGTATTCAAAGACTATCTGGACGAGTTTGTAATTGTCTTCATAGATGATATCCTAATATAATCCAAGAGTGTACAAGATCACGAGAGGCATCTACGGTTGGTTCTACAGCGACTCCGTGAAAAGAAGTTGTTCGGAAAGTTGAAGAAATGTGAATTTTGGTTAACTGATATAGCATTCTTGGGGCACGTGATATCAAAAGAGGGGGTATCGGTAGATCCGCAAAAGATTGCAGCTGTGGCCAATTGGAAATCACCGACAAGTGTGCCAGAAGTAAGAAGCTTCTTGGGATTAGCTGGATATTACCGAAGGTTTGTGGAAAATTTTTCAAGAATTGCGATGCCAATGACCCAACTTATGCGAAAAGATGTTCCTTTTGTTTGGAGTCCGGAATGTGAAGAAAGTTTTATTGAATTGAAGGCTCGTTTGATGATAGCACCAATATTGACCATTCTTTTAGGTACTGCAGGGTTTGTGATATACAGTGATGCTTCTTATCGAGGTTTAGGCTATGTTTTAATGCAAAATAATAAGGTGATTGCATATGCCTCGCGACAATTAAGGCCACATGAGGTGAATTACCCAACACATGATCTTGAATTAACGGCAGTGATCTTTGCCTTGAGGATTTGGAGGCATTATCTCTATGGGGAAAAGTGCAAAATCTACACTGATCATAAAAGTCTAAAATATTTGTTTACACAGCAAGATTTGAATATGAGACAAAGGAGGTGGTTAGAGCTAATGAAGGATTATGACTTGACAATCCATTATCATCCAGGGAAAGCTAATGTTGTGGCCGATGCGCTGAGTCAAAAGTCAACAAACAATTTGGCCTATGCTTTGACTTCACAAGAAAAGTTAATTCAAGAAATGGAGCAGCTAAAGTTGGAGGTAATGCCAGAAACCAGAGGTGCTCTAATGTCAGCTATTATCGCACAACCGTCCCTTATTGATGAAATCCGAGCTAAACAGCTTCAAGATCCAATATTGAAGAAGATTCATGATGAAATACCTGAGGGTAAGCAACCAGAATTTACTTTTGAGAATGATATGTTGAAATTCAAGAATCGGGTTTGTGTACACAATATAGATGGTATCAAGGAAGTAATTTTGGAAGAGGCACACAATACGAGGTACTCAATTCATCCAGGTAGTACTAAGATGTACCGTGATTTACGAAAAATCTATTGGTGGTCAGGAATGAAACGAGAAGTAGCTGAGCACGTGGCAAAATATGTGGCTTGTTAGAGGGTGAAAGTGGAACACCAGAAACCAGCAGGAAAATTGAACCATTACCTATACCAGAGTGGAAATGGGAAAATATCACAATGGATTTTGTGGGAGGTTTACCGAGGTCTAGGAAGTCAAATGATAGTGTATGGGTAATTGTCGATCGATTGACCAAGTCAACACATTTTCTACAAATCAAGACTAATGATCCAAAGAAATTAGCTGAATTATATGTTCAAGAAATTGTGAGACTTCATGGAGTTCCAGTATCTATAGTTTCAGATCGAGATAGTGCATTTACATCAAGATTTTGGCAAGGAATGCAGAGAGCGATGGGTACAAGATTGAGTTTCAATACAGCTTTACATCCTCAAACCGATGGACAATCAGAGCATGTAATTCAAATACTAGAAGATATGCTTCGACTTTGTGTTTTGGATTTTAAAGGGGATTGGGAAGAGCATTTGTCATTGGTTGAATTTGCTTATAATAATATCTATCAATCCAGTATTGGGATGGCGCGTTTTGAGACTTTATATGGGCGTAAGTGTCGTTCTCCACTTTGTTGGACCGAGGTTGGTGAGAGGAGATTGATAGGGCATGAAATTGTTCAGCAGACCACAGAAAAGATAAGACAATACAACAACGGCTTCAAACAGCTCAAAGTAGATATAAAAGCTATGCGGACTTAAAAAGAAGACCGGTAGAGTTTGAAGTTGGGGATTTTGTATTCTTGAAAGTATCACCTTCAAAGGGTATTACAAGGTTTGGGAAATGTGGGAAGTTGAATCCAAGCTATGTTGGGCCATTTGAGATTATTAGTAGAGTTGGACTAGTAGCCTATCGGTTGGAGTTGTCACCGGAGTTAGCTAATGTACACAATGTATTTCATATATCAATGTTAAGAAGATGTGTATCAGATCCGAAGAAAGTAATTATTCCAGAGCCGTTGGAAGTCATGGAAGACTTAACATATATCGAGCATCTAGTCAAGATTCTTGACAGAAAAGAGCAAGTTTTGCGGACAAAGACTATTCCTTTAGTTAAGGTGCTATGGCAAAATCATTCTGTTGAGGAAGCCACGTGGGAAAGAGAAGATGAAATGAAAGAGAAGTATCCATTCTTGTTCGAGACATGAGGTACTACGAGTTTGGGGACAAACTCCTTTTTAAGGAGGGGAGAGATGTGACACCCACTACCGCGGTTATATTTAATATTGCTTTAGCATGCATAATCATGAGTTAATGATAATTATAGTGTTATGTGACACATATTGGAAGTGGGTTTAACTCACTATATTGTTTTTGGGTGTCCAATTAGGAACCCAGATTTGGCCAGTGTGGCAGTCCCAAGTTGGGATATGTGTTGATGGGTCCCAGTTGAGATGTGACAGTAATATGTGGAACACCCTATGTGCCTAAATGTTTATTAAAGCTTAAATGATTTATTGTTTTATTGTTAATAATTTTGTGTTATTAGGTGATGACCACTTTTCGGGTCAATTAGGGGTACCTTTGTAAGCACGAATTGAACACGTTATATAATTAGTAGGCTAATTAGCAACTTCATATAATTATATGGGACCACTTATGGGACCCATGCGAGACATAGACAAATACCCATTTAGGCTTGGGATAGTTTTAATATAGTTTCATAATTAGTAGGGGCGTAATTGCAAAACTAGTGAACTAGTGGGGGTTTCATAATAAAAATGGAGAAATAATATAATTAGGACACCTAAGAGGATGACTCCTCATCCTCATTATCTTCCATTTTCGGGTAAGCATACAATTGCAGAGAGGAGACGAGAGTTTGCGATATCGAAGGCGTCGACGTTCTCGACGACGATTGGCGCGCCTAACGATGCCAGCTTTTAAAACAGGCTACATATTCGGACTCCTGGGGGTGAGTCTAATCTATTGGTACTAATTTTATTGAGTTCTGTGACAGTTTTTCTGCGACCCTTTTTAGGGTTTTAGCTCATAACTTGTAGTTTTTATATAGGATTTGTACTTGGATCATAGTGGGACTCTAATCTTGTGATTAGGAGCGAAACCCAAGAGGTGAGTGATGTTAATTTTGATATTTGGATGATTTTCATGTTGAGTTCAATTGTGATGCCAAAGCATGCCTAATTTGTTTAATTTAATTTATTTAGATTATAATTGGGCAAAATTCATGTGGCTAAATTATGCCCAATTTATTTGTGAAAGCACGGTGTAATGATTAAATGAGCATGTTGAGTTGCCTATTTGGGTCAATGGAAATTGCTAGTTCTATACCACCATGAGGTAATCTTTGTGGTGATGACCACGGCCGCCAGAGGCCTATGGGACCGCACGTGTGAGGGCGTGGGTCATGACTAGTCACGTGGGCTCGGGGACTGGAGCCGCGGGCTAGCCGGTAGTGGTGGGAGTGAACTAGTAATTGCCAGAGACTATAGGTTTGTGTAATATGTTGAATTGAGCATGTCAATTATCCATAATCATGATTAGCATTACTCACTAAGCATATAGCAGATATATTGTAATGGTTATTGAATAACCATCTGTGGACCGTCGCGAATGGAGGCGGAGGTCCTGACGCTCTCCCTCGATAGTGTCCCGGGACGGATCCCAAGGAGCACACTTCAGGGAAAACTAGGACTTCCTCACGCGATCCTAGAGACAAAGAGTCGCCACCTAATTTTTATCGGGAATTAGGAAACCCAAGCTTGACTCGCCCAAAATTGAATAAGGTTACTCGCCCTTCATTACCAGAAACAAGGTTCGGGGGTCTTGGTACGAGAGGGGAAGGAGCCCAAGCAGGACTAAAGCACCCCCTCCTCGCCCTACCGAATGGTAGGCCTTGATTCAAATATCCTTGTTATTAATTCATAATAGATGTTGTTTCCTCAAACATACTAGATAAATATATACATGGCAAAAAGAAACATCTAATGAAAATCATTTCAAGAGACTAAATCAAGTAGAAAGCGGATGCTCATGCAATACAAGGGAGAAGTATACTCACAGTGGCTAGTCCCGCCCGGGACCGATGCAAATAAAGTAAACATGTCATGATATGCAAAGGGAACGAGAAGACTTACATTGGTTGACTCAAGCGGAGTCGCGAAAGCAAAAAGAATGTAAACGTGCAATGCAATCATGCAACAATCCTAGATAAGATGTCTCTAACAAATAATCATATAAACGGAGACTTATCCTAAAGGAAATGTGTCGTTGAAATCAAAGTTGTAAACCTAGAAAAATTCTAAGAGAAAGGATAGAGATAGTACATGATACATGGGCACTAAGCCACATGTAGACGAGGCAAACCACAAATCGAAGTCCGGGTCCGAGGCACTTAATTCTCTGCACTAAGACACCAAAGAATACCCAAAGCATTGCAAAAATACAAGCAAACAAATGATATGCATGATAAACAAAGAAAACATGTCATCAATTAAATTTCCAGATTCAGCAACCTCTAATGAATCCTATCAAAAGTGGTCTTAAACATGAGCTGGATAAAAACCCTTTTACAGAAAGTTAGATACATGTCTTAGGGAACTTCTCCAAAAAGTGGGACCTCAATATCAATTTTATTGTTTGAGAAATAAATGTTTTGGGAACAGTGGATCAGGACTGTCCACTGTTCTTGTAAAAATCATAATTAAATCTACAAAAATCATATGAAGCTCTATTTGGTGTCAAAAGAAAGCTATTTCATTGTAGTATATGATAAAAATAAACCCATGGACATTCTGTAATCACAAGGTTTCTGAAAAAGTGTTTTAAACAGACTCTGTTATTCTGGAAATTTGGTATCATTTGACAAATGAATGCAAAACATAATAGAAGTATAATAGAAGTTCATGAATCATGTTAACCAAGTTGATTTAAGCTTTTGATCTCTCATCCATTTATCCTAGGTGATTTCTAAACCAAGTTTTATTCATCAATTGTTGTTGAGTGATCAAGGTGTGACCATTTTGTATACATAATCATATTTGTAATTAAACTTAGAAAATTCCAGAATAGTTGTATCAACTTTAAACGCTTAGAAAACGATCCTAACTCGATCGTATGCTCACGATTTTACATCGGCATATAGATATATGAGTTAGGAATCATCCCCAAAAAGCGGAACGTCGATAACTATTATAGATTTTCTGAAATTCAAGCACAAAGAGACGATGTTCAAATCTGTCAACCGATTTCTCAACAATTTCTAAAAATAGTATATGAATCCTAAAAGCTCTCAAAACGGACCGGATGAAAGCTAATTCATCAAAGTTTACCCAGAAAATTTGAAATCCATCAAACTATGGGTTTTGATGGACCAAATCTAATGGACAAAACCAATCTGCTTTGCTGAATTTTTATCTAGTTCATTTTAAAGTGTGAGGAAAACATTTTAGTGATAGTTGAAGCTTATTAGAGAGATCAAACTCATAGATCAACTTAATTATCATGATTCCCAATCAATTTAGCCCTCAAGTTCTATGAAGAACTTTTAGATCAAGGATCAAAGGGACTTATAAATATCATGTTGGAGATGAAATTCAATAGGAATTCTAGGTAATAGGAATAATCAAGAGATAGGTATGAACATAGAAATCATCCTTCTCATAGATCATATTTCCAAACCATCATGGAATTCAAAATAGATATATGTATATATATATATAATCATGTATGCATGAATCTAAACTAAAATTGAAGAATGAAACCAAAATTGAAAATCAAAGTGAAAAACAATCTCTAATTGTAAATTATCAATAAAAATCAAAGAGATTTGGATCTAACTATGTGAGTGTGTGAAGAACATGAGAGGAAGAAGATGAGTGTTCTAATAAGTAGAAATAGAACTAAGTTAGATCCAAATCTTATAGATCTATATATACAAAGTAGGAATTAGAGATGAACTATAGTGTTTACCTCTTGGAGGATTCTCAATTACAAGACCAAAATTGATTTGAAGATCTTCTTCTTCAAGTGTTATTCAAGTGTTCTTCAAGCACTCATCCATGGAAGTTGAGGGAGGCAATTGATGTTCAAATTGTGGTCTAATTAGCCTAAGTTAATCTAAATTCAATTCATAATTTTCTCTCTCTAGAATTCACCTAAATTGAAAGTATATTCAAAGTATACTTATCTCTCTTGTATGTGCTTCTATGTGTGTTTGTATCTCCAAGTATATTCAAGTGTATCTCTTCCAAGTGTCTAGTGTGTTAAGATGTGATCTCATATGAGATGTATGAGATCTTATATAGAGTTTTGAAGACTTAGCTCTTAAGTTTCAGGGTTAAAACAGGATTTTTAGAGCTTAAAAGAGGGTTAAAATGGCCATTTCGGAGCTTAAACGCAATTTCCAGGCAATTTCCTCGCAGTGGGAAGCTTCTAGAAGGGTCTGGAACTCAAAAAGCTCCGTGGAGGACACAAATGGAAGTGGCGGTTATGGTGGGACCCGCCACCCCCATACCCAAAACCGCCATTTACTATTTGGGTCCCTCTGGTCACCCACAAGCTCTGTTTCAAATTTCATGCGCACTGCTTTTCCAGATTTTTGTAAAAATGCTTTTTGGTGTCCGAAATCGTCCGTTTACGTACCGTTGGAAAGCTGTCAGGTTGAATTTCAGTATAAAAATATTTCCAGAGGTTTTATAATGAGAATTGAAGTCCAATTGAAGTCCGGAAGTCCTCCGGAACTTTCGTCGTCTTTTTGAAATCAAATGACGTCTTTTCCAAAATTGCTTTCAAATGTGCGTCGATTTCGAACTTTTCTTTAAAATTGAATCTCTGGATACCTAGAATACTGCGTTTAGAACACTTAATGTTCATATAACCCTGAGAGAATATGAATTCTGAGAGATGATTTTGACAAAACCGGGATTTATCCATGGAAAAGGGCTTTTCTGAGCTTGAAGTCACTTTCCGAAGTCCGATCTTCTGATTGTGTGGAATCCAGTACCTTCCACGGGGTACTTTTCATCATCGAATCCTCCAAGACGTTGTCCACCCTAAATCCTATCAGTGTGGTCAAAATTGGGTGTCTACAGTTTGCCCCTCTTTGGCAGAACTTGTTGTGAACAACGTGAACTGCAAGTGAGTGCCAAAGCCTTGAAGGCACCCAAATAACCATACTGAGAGGTTTTAGGAAAAACAAAAATCCGCAAAATCAAGAAATTCAAAATCTGAAAAAAAATCAAGAAATTACAAATGCAAGAATGCAATGCAATGCTGGGTAGAAGCGGCTAAGTTGAAGCTGATGCTGGTCGTGCTCCGCTGGAGCTGCCTACGTATCCTTTCCAGGAATCAGACCAGGGCGTAGTTCAAGCGCGCGAGAAGACGGAAAACAAACAAACAACAACAATGCGGATGAAATGCTCCTATCCTAGGATGCTGGTGCAATATGAAAACATGAAATGTGAAAGTGCTGGAGGAATCATCCTCAAGGGTTCCCTAGATGCAAAATCTAATGCAAAGGATGCAACGACTCTCTCTCACAGTCGAATATGCTAAAGGTATCTTGGATGATTCTCGAGGTTTTTGTCAAAGTTATTCTTCTGATCTTAAGGCTCGTAGGCGTCATCTGTATCCTGGACGACTCTTGAAATAGCGAAGTATCTTGGATGAATTCTGAGTCATGTCAAACAACTGGACGATTGCTGGTGTAGAGTCCTTCTGCTGGGGACGATTACTGATGTAGAGTCCTTCTGCTGGGGACGATTGTTGATGTAGAGTCCTTCTGCTGGGGACGATTGCTGAAATAGGTCCTTCTTCTGTGGACGATTGCTGATGTAGAGTCCTTCTGCTGGGGACGATTGCTGATGTAGAGTCCTTTTGCTGGGGACGATTGCTGGTGTAGAGTCCTTCTGCTGGGGACGATTGCTGATGTAGAGTCCTTTTGCTGGGGACGATTGCTGGTGTAGAGTCCTTCTGCTGGGGACGATTGCTGATGTAGAGTCCTTCTGCTGGGGACGATTGCTGAAACAGGTCCTTCTTCTGTGGACGATTGCTGATGTAGAGTCCTTTTGCTGGGGACGATTGCTGATGTAGAGTCCTTCTGCTGGGGACGATTGCTGATGTAGAGTCCTTTTGCTGGGGACGATTGCTGATGTAGAGTCCTTTTGCTGGGGACAAATCTTCTGAAACAGGTCTCTCTGCCGGAGACAAATCTTCTGCTCTTCTGAAACAGGTCTTTCTTCTAGACAAATCTTCTGTAACAGGTCTGGAAACAAGTCTTCTGAAACAGGTCTCTCTGCCGGAGACAAATCTTCTGTTCTTCTGAAACAGGCCCTTTTTCCGAGGACAAATCTTCTGTGGCAGGTCTAGAAACAAATCTTCTGAAACAGGTCTCTCTGCCGGAGACAAATCCTCTGTTCTTCTGAAACAGGCCCTTCTTCTGAGGACAAATCTTCTGTTCTGATGCACGGATTCTGAGAGATACACAAATTCTGAGAGATGACCCTTCTTCTGAGAGCAACCCACGGATACACGATTCTGATTTTGAGAGAAACCCTACATTCTGGAGGCAACCCTGATATGCGATGCTGAGAAATACATGATTCTGAGAGAAACCCTACATTCTGGAGGCAACCCTGGATACACGATTCTGATTCTGAGAGAAACCCTACATTCTGGAGGCAACCCACGATTCTGAGAGAAACCCCACATTCTGAGAGCAACCCACGGATACACGATTCTTGGCATAAACCTTGTATTCTGGAGGCGACCCACGATTCTGATTCTGAGAGAAACCCTACATTCTGGAGGCAACCCACGATTCTGAGAGAAACCCTACATTCTGGAGGCAACCCTGGATACATGATGCTTGGCATAAACCTTGTATTCTGGAGGCGATTTTGATGCTCAAATTCTGAGAGATACCCTTTATCTGGAGGCAACCCGTGGATACATGATGCTTGCGAGAAACTTAATTCTGAAAGTTCTCTACTGGGGAGATCCTATGATTCTGAGAGATGCACGAATTCTGTTATACCTTGACAATATCTGGAAATTCTCTGCTTGAGGAGATATCTGAGGTTTCTGGGACGCGAGCACATATTCTGGAGGCCCTGCTGATTCTTTCTGAGACTCATATTGGTGCTTCGACCAACGCAATCATTCTTGCAACACGTCAGGCTTACTCTAACCCTTTCTGAACATCTCGCATTCTGACCCATCTTCTGAAAGTCCTTTCTGGATGTAATTCTCAAGCGACAGTAGACTCAAATGTCCATTTTCTAAGACAACTCATAATCAATCCCAAAACGACGGGAGTTTGCCGTTTCTCGGCCACTTTCAGGCTGCGGTGCCTTTGATTCTTCTCATCTGGGGGACTTTTTTTTCAATTCTTGAATGGATTTTTACCAAGATTCAAATCTCCAGAGGTCCTCTAGACCAATTCCAACAAGTTTTAAGCACTCTCAAGGCTTATATATCAAAAATGGACCAATCCGGGATCAAATCAAGAGTTCCGGGGGTCAAAACGCGAATATAGAGCAAAATGGGGAAATGGCAGGAAGTGAATAGTAAATGGCGGTTCCCCACACCCCCTTGGGAACCGCTAGCCGCAACTTTGGGGTTTTAAACCCATTTTCTTCTTTGTTCTTCATTCATTTCTTCTTCAATGCATCACCTCTTCCTTCTAAGGTGCTCAAATCTTGCAATTTCTTGATGTTTTGAGTGATTTCTTGCATTAAAACCTCCAAAAACTTTGTTGATTTCATCAACTCCTCCCTATTCTAGGGGATTCAAGTACCAAGGTTTTTACTATTCATCATCTTCAACCTCTTATCTTCAAGCTTCAAGCATCAACAACCATGAGTTCCCATGGACAAGGTGAAAGTTCTAGAACACGTAGAAGCCAATTTCAAGCTAGTGGAGCTTCATCAACTCAAACCATGGAGTATGCAACCATGAAAAATCCACTAAATCATATCTCTAGGAGGGCCTTTCGTCAAGAGGTAACCCATTCTTTAATTACTCCTTTGTTTCACATCTTCATACGTGTCTCTTTATTCTTGCGATTCCTTAGAAATCATCCTTTTTCTTTTTAGAATGTGGTTGGTCATCTTAGAGGTCATGGTAGCCATGGAAAATGCCTTGAATGGTTTAATGAATTGTCGGAGTCGCGTCCCCAAGTAGTAGCCAATATCAAGCAAGCGGGCTTTGGGTCGTTTGTAACCTTATTGGAGAGATCGACTAATGATTTGGCCATGATTCAAGCTCTTGCTGAAAGGTGGTGGGATTCCACAAATACTTTTCACATGCCTTTTGGGGAGATAACCATGACCCCTCTTGATTTTGCAATGATAACCGGCATCTCATTTGGCGGGCATCGTCTTGCCTTTGCAAAGAACATCCATAGACATCCTACTATCATTGAGCGTCTCCTAGGCATCATCCCATCCCAGAGAGATCTTCACGGATCGAGCGTAGGCATCACATGGTTCATCAACAACTTCAGGCCTTCTGAAAGAGCGGCTCAATTTACCGATATGCAGCTTACCCGTGCTTTCATCTTGTATTTGCTTGGTTGCTCTCTTCTTTCTACTCGAGCTGAGCGGATTACATTGAATATGCTTGATAGTCTTCGAAATCTTGAGGAGATTGCAGATTTTGATTGGGGCTCTGCTGGTTTAGCCATTCTGTATAGTCATATGGGGGAGCATTCTCGAGGCAAATCCCCTGGATTCGGCGGATTCTGGAGAGCTTGGGAGGTACTGAAAATATTTTCATTTCCAGTTTTTATCATTTGATGTTCTGCTGTTTTGACCACTGCTTTATTTTCTCTTGTAGGTGTGGGCCTTTGAGTATTTCTCCATGACGGCTCCATCATTCCGGGAGGAAGAGATTCATATTTTTCCACGGGCTCTGAAGTGGCGTCGCCAAGCCGTAGGTACCAAGAATGATGCTCATAATGTTATTTCTTGTCGGGATTTTCTTACCCGTCTCAGATTCACCCAAGTTAACTGGCATCCTTGGGTGACAAATGGAGATGTGACTGAGATTGGCTTAGCTAGACAGATGACTGGAGAGAGGATTCTTCTTGAGGGTCCCTCTGTTCTTGAGTGGTATCTTGGAGAGAGAGTAGCTCCTCAGACTGATTTGGAGGATCGTCTCTTAGTGCCACAGGATCCGCCTTCTTGTATGAGGTCGGCGCAGAATTTGGAAGATGAAGATCTTATTAATGCTTTGAACGGAATTCTTTCAGCCTCTTTTACTCTGTTTGAGGAGAACTATGACGTCTTCAGGGTTACTCATCTGATGCCTAATTTCCCGCTCTCGGATGACCCGCAGGTATTTCACGACTTCTTCATTTCTGATCGAATGCTTGCTTTATCTTATTTCTCATCATCATTTGCAGGGGAGTTCTTTTGTGGATGGCCCTGGTCGACCTCTACCTCTCATTCCTCCTTGTGATTGGCGAGCCTCGACCATGCTGCGCGGAGTTATATCTTCTGTAGAGATCCCCCGTGATCTTGTAGAGCCTCAGCTAGTTTCAGAACAACATGAGTCCGTTCCCCGAGCCGTTTTCAATGAAGAGCGAGCTTATGCACAGAATCTGAGGGCTTGGAGCCTTGCTCGTGAGGGACATGTAAGTAATTTCTGAACTCATTACCTCTGATTCTTCTGATCTTTCTGACCATATCTTTCTTCTCTTTGCAGTGGGATGGCATGTGCCAGACTTACATAGACCGTGATGCGGCCCTGGTAAATTTCTTGACCTTTTCTTCTTATCTCATTGCTTTTTCAAACCCCTATACTGATTCTTTTCTTCCACAGGTGGCTCAAGTTAGGCAGCTTCAATCACAGTTGGAGCGGATGAATGCAGGCCCTTCTGGTGGGGCTGGTGGGTCTAGGCGAAGGCGCCAAATTGAAGATGATGATAGCTCTACGGCCTCAGATATGCCTGCTCGGTACCCACGGGCTACTCGTCGTCGCTGATGATGATCATATGCACCCATGACTATCTTTCTGTTTTTCTTGCTTTCTGTGCTGAGACTGATGTTGATGTATTCTGTCTGAGACTTGATGGGCTTGTACTCTTGACTTTGCTTGATGCTGCTTTATGCTATCCTTCTGTTTCGCTTTGCATCCCTCGTCACGAGACTGATTTGATTGACACTTTGCACACTGACACACAGGACTCGATTTTACAGGGAAAGGAAATTTCTGACGATTCCTCTTTCTCGACAATGTCTTTTGACTTGGATATTTGAATTTTCTAAGGATTTGCATGTTTTGAAAATGAGATTTTATCTTGTAGCAGGATATTGTGTTGGCTTTGCATGTAATCTTGAAGCTTTTGAAAATTTTCCACATAATGTTTCAGTCTTGACATTAGATTCACATCTTTAGATTGCTAAAAAACTTTTCAACTTAATATCAAGAATTACCAGATTTTTCACTTAGGTGCTTTAATTCTGATAGCCAAGTGATCCAGAGAGGACAGGTAGCGAGGTATGGGCAAACGACAGTTTGCCCCTAGTTGATAGAGATAAATGGAAGTTTGGGCAAACGCAGTTTGCCCCTAGTGTGGCAGTGATATCTTGAGGCTTTGGGCAAACTTGAAAGTTTTGCCCCTAGTTTGCAAGGTTCAGGGATCGAGAGCCAGGAAAGCTCGCCTACTTATCCCCAAGTGGGAATCAGATCCAAAGTAGTTCGGCCAGGTCTTGAAAGAAAGTATGGTTGAGGGTTTCAGGAGCAGTGACCGAACCGAGCAGGTTGCCTACATATCCCCAAGTGGGAATCAGGTCAAGTGTAGTTCCTCGAATGCTGGAGGTTTTGAAAGAACAGGTTTTGAAAGAAAAGGCTTTTAAGCATAGTATCTCTTGAGACGGTCAATGTTGATTGGCTGATTGAACTCAACTCCATCTAGATCCATCAGGTATGCCGCTCCTCCAGAGAGAAGCTTCTTGATGACGTATGGGCCAACCCAATTTGGCTTGAATTTCCCTCTAGGATCGAAAACGGGTGCTTTTAAGGCTTTAAGCACAAGGTCGCCTTCCTCAAGTTTTCTTGGACGGACCTTCTTGTTGAATGCTCGAGCTATTCTTCTCTGATACACATGCACATGATCAATTGCGGCCAACCTTTTCTCATCAAGTAACATTAGCTCCTCATATCTATCTCTTAGCCAATCAAATTCTGGAATCTCGGATTCTGCCACAACTCTCAAAGATGGTAGTTCTATTTCAACTGGGAGTACTGCTTCCATTCCGTAAGCCAATGAATAAGGAGTGGCTCCTGTAGATGTTCGGATAGATGTTCTGTATCCCCACAGTGCATACGGTAACTTCTCATGCCAATCTCGGTATGTATCAGTCATCTTTCTTAGGATCGTCTTCAAATTCTTATTAGCTGCTTCAACTGCCCCATTTGTTTGTGGCCTATACGGCGCTGACATGTGGTGCATGATCTTGTATTCTTCTAGTAGATCCAAAACCTCTTTCTGGAAGTGACTGCCATGATCGGATATCAACTCATGAGGGACCCCGTATCGGCAGATTATATTTCTTCCGATAAATCTGGCCACATCTTTAGCCTTCAATGTCGCATAAGACTCTGCTTCCACCCATTTTGTGAAATAATCAATTGCTACCAGGATGTATTGATGCCCATTAGACGCCTTCGGGGTTACTTCTCCAATAACATCTATTCCCCAAACTGAGAATGGCCAAGGGGTAGTCATGTTGTATAGCAGTGACGGTGGCACATGCTTCATATTGGCATGGATCTGACATTTGTGACATTTTCTGACATATTCATAGCAGTCCTTGTCCATAGTAGTCCAATAATATCCTTGTCGGATGATCTTCTTAGCTAACATGTGTCCACTCATATGAGGACCACACACCCCTTCGTGAATTTGCTCCATCATCTTTCTCGCATTGTTTCCATATAGACATGTCAAGTTGAATCCATTGTAAGATCTCTTCAATAGACTTCCACCACAAATCATGAACTGAGCCGAGAATCTTCTTATGGCTCTCTTGTCTTTCTCGGAGGCGCTTTCCGGATATTCCCCATTTTCAATGAAGTTCCACACGTCGGTGTACCACGGAAGTTCTTCTGCTTCTTCTATTTCCCCAATCATCTCATAAGACGGCTTTTCCCTTTGTTCAATCATCAAAGGAGTTAGCTTTATCCCCACAGGAATCTCAATCATTGACGCTAAAGTAGCCAAAGAGTCTGCTAGCTGATTTTCTTCTCGAGGCAGGTAGAAGAACGTGATATGCAAGAAACGAGTTCGTAAAGAATCAAGATACTCATGATAGGGTTTTAACTTCTCTTCCTTGACTTTCCAATCTCCTCGAACTTGGGATATGATCAAATTGGAATCCCCGAATACATCAAGTTTCCTTACCTCCAAAGTCAATGCGACTTCTAGCCCCAAGATACAAGCTTCATACTCAGCAGTGTTGTTGGTGGAAGTGTACTTCAGCTTAATAGAGAACGGGGTATGTGCTCCTTCAGGGGATACAAGGATGATCCCCACTCCATATCCTTTCTGGTTTGCAGCTCCATCAAAATACATTTTCCACACATCTTCTTTTAATTCCATCAATCCTTCGTCAGGGAACATGAACTCTCCTTCGTTTTCCAGATTTATCGGATGTTCTGCTAAATGTTCTGCGACAGCCCTTCCTTTAACAGATTTACTCGTAGCATGTATCAAGTCAAACTCAGATAGCATCAATGTCCATCGGGAGATTCTTCCGGTCAATGCTGGTTTTTCAAATAGGTACTTCAAAGGATCCATTCGGGAGATTAAAACAACAGGGAAGGCCAACATATAATGCCTCAGACGACGAGTGGCCCAAACCAAAGCCCAACATGTCTTTTCTAACGGAGAATACTTCAATTCGTATCCAGTCATCCTTTTACTTAAGTAGTAAATGGCTTTCTCTGTACGCCCTTCATCTCCTTCTTGGGCTAACATGCATCCCATAGCATTCTCTGACACGGATAAGTACAACAGCAAAGGCTTCCCTGATTTCGGGGGTGAAAGAACCGGTGGGTTTGATAAATAAGCCTTGATCTTGTCAAAAGCTTCTTGACATTGATTGTCCCATTCGAATTTCTTCCCTTTTCTCAACAAGCTGAAAAGCGGATCGCAAGTAGCAGTGAGCTTAGATATGAAGCGGCTGATGAATTGGATTCTTCCCAGAAATCCTCTTACTTCCTTTTCATTTGTCGGAGGCGGCATATCCATAATAGCCTTGATCTTTGTGGGGTCAACCTCAATTCCTCTCTGTGTGATGAGAAATCCCAGCAGCTTTCCGGTGGTAACTCCAAAAGTACACTTCTGTGGATTCAATCTCATTCTGTATTTCCTTAATCTTTCAAAGAACTTGGCGAGTGCTGTTAAATGCCCACTTCTTTCTTTGGACTTAACAATCATATCATCCACATAAACTTCTACCTCTTTATGGATCATGTCATGTAACAAAGTAGTAGCAGCTCTCTGATAGGTCGCTCCGGCATTCTTTAACCCAAATGGCATTACTCGGTAGCAATACGTCCCCCAGTGAGTTGTGAATGTAGTCTTTTCTCTGTCTTCGGGTGCCATTAAAATCTGATTGTACCCTGAGAAACCATCCATGAATGATAACAACTCATGCCCCGCGGTGCTATCTACCAGAACATCTATGTGTGGAAGCGGAAAATCATCCTTAGGACTAGCCTTGTTTAGATCTCTGAAGTCAACACATACACGGATCCTTCCATCCTTCTTTGGCACAGGAACTATATTGGCTATCCATTCCGGATATTGGGTTACCATCAGGAATCCAGCTTTCAATTGTTTCTCAACTTCTTCTTTGATCTTCAAAGTCCATTCGGGTCTCATGCGTCTCAACTTTTGCTTAACAGGTTTTGAATTTGGAAAGAGAGGGATGTGGTGTTGGACAATCTCTGGATCGATGCCTGGCATATCTTGGTAGGACCAAGCGAAAACATCTTTAAATTCTTTTAATAAGTTGATTAGTTCATTGCTTTCTTGTGAAGTGAGCGTGGTGCCAATATGAACATTTTGTGGATTATCTTCATTATCCAAGTTTATTAGCAAAGTTTCTTCAATAATCTTGCATGCAGATTCATTTTCATTTTCAATTAATCTTTGCAAATCCTCAGAAATTTCAAAATCAAGATCATCAGACACAGAAGAGTAAGCAAAATCCTCGTTCATTTCATTAACATTTTTGGGTACATCAAAAGCAAAAGCAGACTCAACATTATGGCTCATATTGGCCTTTACAGACTTCCGGGGAAATGGGGGAGGGGATTTGTTGACTTCCGATTCTATCACCCAATTGTTTAGAGCTCCCTCTATTGGCTTGATTTCTTTCACATTTCCCAGTGCTTCTTCGGCATCCATCAGCATGTTCAGCTCTTCATCCATTAGCATGTTCAAATCATCACTTGTCATCAGCTCAGCCCAGTCCTTCCTTTCTTTCTTGATAGGCGGAGTATACAAGAACGGATCCTCATAGTCGGAGAACTCATGTTTGAAGAAAATCTCAAATCCAGGCTTAATGTTCTTGGTAGCCGGATCATACCATGGTTCAGGGAACCCACAGAAGGGAAAGTCATCGCCTTCTTTCACGAAGTATCCATTCAGGATTCTTGGCCCAGAAACAACCATCGGCCCTTTTCCTTTTGTCATCTTCTTTTTATCTTCTTCAGTCAATTGATACCCAAGCCCAGATTTATCTTTCTGTTCGTGGAAGTTCGGTGGTTCAGTTATTCCTTGTTGACGACGACCTAGTCCCATTCCAGGAAAATAGTTCATCTTCCGCACCATATGAGCCACTTTAGGATTGGCATACTGGTCAAAGTACAATGGCATGACTTCAGGGATCCAATTCTGTCCCACTTCTTCTTGTAGATCTTTGGCAACCGGGTTTCCCTTCTCGAACATCTTTCTATATTCGCGTCCGGTGATGAACGGCTTCTTTTTCTTGATCGGAGTGATTTCTTCGCCCCAGACAGATGCATCAGGAAGTTTCTTCTCATAGCTGAGTCGATCCCAAACGGATTTCTTTTTCTTAGCTCCTTCATTTATCATTCCCACAAAGTTGAATCCTCCCAATTCATTTTCTTCTTCCGGTGTTTGGACTTCTAGCACAGGACCATGGCTTGTCCCTTCTTCTTGGATCCAGCTATCCCCAAAGATTGTTACCACATCCTCTTTCCAGATGAACTTGACTTTCTGGTGGAGAGTGGAGGCGACTGCATCATTCACATGTAACCACGGACGTCCCAATAGCAGATTAAAGCTAGCCGGAATATCAATCACTTGGAAATCAGCTTCTTTGTTTAATGGCCCGACTTCAATTTTCAACTTAATCATTCCCACAATGGCCCTTTTGGTGTTATCATAGGCCCTCACAGTTTGTGTTGATGGCAAGAGTTCTGAAATAGACAACCCCATTCTGAGAGCTGTTTGGAGAGGACATACATTCAAGGCTGACCCATTATCTACCAAGCAGACCGGTACTCTATTCCCCAGGCAATGTACAGTGATGTAGAGAGCTCTGTTGTGGTGTGCTCCTTCCGGCGGTAAATCTTCATCTGTGAATGTGATTACAGGCTTACAAGGCTTTGAAGAGATCATGTTTACTAGATCTTCGGGAGTAGTATTGACAGAAACATCCAAACGATTGAGAGTATCGAGCATGGCCTGCCTGTGTTTGTGAGAGGTCATAAGTAATCCCCATACTGAGATCCAAGCTTGTGTTTTCTTCAATTGCTTTAGGATTTCATCTTCTTCTTCGCTCACGGCTCCTTTACCAGCCTCTTTTGTTTTGACGACTTCTTTCTCATTCCATGTTTCTTTTCCACGATTTTCTAACTCATGAGGCTTGAAATGACGTCCGGAACGGGTCAAGTGGTTTGCTTCATTGGTGATCCAGATAGACTCAAGTTCTTTGGCTAACTTTTCGGTGCCAACAGTGATTTTCCAAACAGAATCATCGGGGATTATGGTATTATTAACGGAATCATCCTCATCATCATACCACCAATCTTCTTCTTCTTCCATCATTGCAATAAGATCGTCATCTTTGATTTCAAGGTTCTCGACAGGCTTTAGCAATTCTTCTATCGGCTCAGTGCTTTGTTTCTCGGTGACTGCTTCTATGGGCTTTTCTTCCTCATACCAGATCGAGTCGTCGGTGATGGCATTGGGATCCCACCATTCAATCGTAAGATTTCCGTTGGCTATTTCTTCTTCAAAAGCCAGTGCTTCTTCGACCCATTCTTCCTCTTCCATATTCCTCAAGATGCAAATTGCAGCGTCTTCCGGAAGTTGAACATCCATAGCTGGTTGATTCGAGGATGTGATGTAGATCTTTGGGTTATAAATCTGAGATCCTTCTTCTACAAAGTTAACATTTGGCATGTTCCCTTTATGATTAGGGAGAGGATTCTTCTGAACATTTGGCTGAGAGGGAGGAGGGGAGATGACCCCTTTTTCAATCAAGTCTTCAATTTCATGGCGAAGTCTCCAGCATCTATCTGTGCTATGTCCACGGCCTTGATGAAAGTCACAAAAGAACTCTGTTTTGAAACCCGGTGGAAGTGGATTTGGCTCTGGTTTAGGTTCCAATTTCTGCAAGTACCCTTTTTCTATCATTCTTTCAAGTGCGGTGCTTAGTGGCATCTCCAAGTCGGAAAATTCTCTTTTCTCTCTCGACTGTTTCTGATTTTGACTTCCTCTTGCATTAGCCATACTTCGACGCTCTTTCTGAAAAGGCTGAGGAGATAGTGTGTTGACGTCAGCAGACTGATGATAGACTGGCCTTTCTGTCTTTCTGTATCGATTGCTCGTGCTTTCTTTCTTGATCTTTCCATCTCTAATGGCATCTTCTATCAAAGTTCCCACATCAAACAGCTGTTCGAAACTCACAATGGACTGAAATTCTAGCCTTTCCAAGTATTCGGGCTGTAGATTCTTGATGATCATTCGGACCTGATCTTTTTCCGCTGGCCTGCTAGTCATTTGAGCAGCTTTAGCTCTCCAACGAGTAAGGAAACCTGCGAAGGATTCCCTATACTCTTGTCGGGTGGTTTCTAGATCTCTTGCAGTTACATCAAACAACTGGTTATATGAATATTGAGCCACGAAAGCTTTGGCCAATGCCTCCCAATCTCTGGTTATGGCTGGTTCCAACGTCAAGTACCATGAAAGTGCTGCTCCACTCAAAACTCTTGGAAACAATAGAGCGAAGAGGTCAGATTCAATGCCCATAGGCTGCAAAGTTCCTACATAAAGCCTCAGATAGCTCTTCGGATTTCCAGTTCCATTGAAAAATTCAATATGCGGCATCTTAAACTTCTCTGGGAGTTTGGTTTTTGGAACGTCACACAACCCTTCAACATCGAACAAATACTCATCCACCCCTTTGCTCTTTCTGATCACACTCTCTAGTTTGTCGATCTTGGCCAACTTGTCCTGAATTTCCTGATCTAGCTGAACCTTTGGTTGAACTGTCTCCCCAAAATCTTCTTCTTCATGATGCTCTGGAGGTGGTGGTGGTGGATTAGTTAGCTGCTCAATCATTCTCATCATAGTGGCAAGTTGTTCTCGATTCTGCTCCCTGCTCTGATCCAAGGCAGCTTGCATTGCGGCCAATCTGGCTTCCATATCCGCTTCGTATGTCATATCTTCAACCCTAGTCGACTCGGCTGTTCCTTCTTCTAACCCTGATCTGATCAAACGGCTGTTCGGAGCTCTGACCCAGAAAGGAGTACAACTTTTCGGTCCTATCTTTTCTTATCTGGTTTATTTAGGGATTTTCAAATAATCAGGTATCTTTATTGCAAAAGAATTTTTCAAAGAATGATATAAGAAGGTGGATTTACAAAGATGGAAATCATAAATGGAAAATCATTTCCTTTTTCAAAAACATTTTTCTTAAAATCAAAAGAAATCTTTTCAAGCTTTCAAAATTCTGAGGAAAACAAATCTTTTCTTTTGAAAGTATATTAGAGGCGTCGCACTCGTGAGTCGTATATGCAATGCTCATGTAGTGCATGCAATGCAGATGAAATGCAATCTAATCTAAATGCAATGCACCTTAATCTAGCTTAGACCTAGCATATCAACACATAAGCACATAGGATTCCTTGAGTATGCTAATCACCCTACTAATCCAATCATTATCCAAGGATTTTGAGTTTTGAAATTCTTGATGGTTCATGTTTTCAAAATTGAAATTTTTCATGAAAATCTTTGAAAGAGATGGGGAGATTTGTAATTTTCAAAAGAATTTTTGAACCATCAATGCTTGTGGTGAGAAATCATGATTCTTAAAAATTGAGGTGGGAATTTTGAAATTCTAAGATCTGAGAGGAAGATTTTGAAATTGAATCATCATGATTTCTTGAAGACCAAAGTAAAATTTTTTTTTGAAATTCTCTAAAATCTAGGAGAATTTGAAATTGAATCATCAAAGTGTGATCATGATTTCTGGAAATAGGAATTTTGAAATTCTCTAAAATCTAAGGAGAATTTTGGAAAGATTTTGTGAAAGTGAATCTCAAAGCAAATTTTCAAAAGGGATATTCTTGGAATTTTCGAAAGACTTGGGGTTTTTCAAAGAAGTGCTTATAATTTCAAAAATTTTCAAAATTGTCCTCAAATAGTGATTGGATGTTCGGATAAAGACCATACTACCCTAGAGGAATCCACCATACAAGGTTTGATGATGCCTTCGCATACACGTCCTCATCATCCACATAATCCCTTACGGGCAAGCGCAAATAATTCATCACATTGTCCTAATCAAAGATGATAATCAAGATCCTAATTGAAGGGTTCTATAGAAACTATATGCAAAGGCCGGGTTTTAGTCTCATAAAGGGTCCATTAGCAAGCTCAACGGTGTGGTTGACCGCCTCCCCGAGGGAGTGCCGTTCACACATGGGCTCTATATACCGCACGCGGTACAAGGCTAACGGTGACTACATGCTACCAAAACTCTTGACAAATAGAGGAAAGAGGGCCCTCTATCTTCAAGGCAATGATCTCAAGTAGTCGCGGTGAAAGAACAATGCAAGTGCAAATGCAGGCAGAAACAACATGATTATTGAATTAATAACAAGGATATTCTTTGGCTCAAGTCAAACCCTCGAAGAACAAGAAACCATCGGTTTCATGTTCAAATCCCCAGCAGAGTCGCCAGATTGTGGACCGTCGCGAATGGAGGCGGAGGTCCTGACGCTCTCCCTCGATAGTGTCCCGGGACGGATCCCAAGGAGCACACTTCAGGGAAAACTAGGACTTCCTCACGCGATCCTAGAGACAAAGAGTCGCCACCTAATTTTTATCGGGAATTAGGAAACCCAAGCTTGACTCGCCCAAAATTGAATAAGGTTACTCGCCCTTCATTACCAGAAACAAGGTTCGGGGGTCTTGGTACGAGAGGGGAAGGAGCCCAAGCAGGACTAAAGCACCCCCTCCTCGCCCTACCGAATGGTAGGCCTTGATTCAAATATCCTTGTTATTAATTCATAATAGATGTTGTTTCCTTAAACATACTAGATAAATATATACATGGCAAAAAGAAACATCTAATGAAAATCATTTCAAGAGACTAAATCAAGTAGAAAGCGGATGCTCATGCAATACAAGGGAGAAGTATACTCACAGTGGCTAGTCCCGCCCGGGACCGATGCAAATAAAGTAAACATGTCATGATATGCAAAGGGAACGAGAAGACTTACATTGGTTGACTCAAGCGGAGTCGCGAAAGCAAAAAGAATGTAAACGTGCAATGCAATCATGCAACAATCCTAGATAAGATGTCTCTAACAAATAATCATATAAACGGAGACTTATCCTAAAGGAAATGTGTCGTTGAAATCAAAGTTGTAAACCTAGAAAAATTCTAAGAGAAAGGATAGAGATAGTACATGATACATGGGCACTAAGCCACATGTAGACGAGGCAAACCACAAATCGAAGTCCGGGTCCGAGGCACTTAATTCTCTGCACTAAGACACCAAAGAATACCCAAAGCATTGCAAAAATACAAGCAAACAAATGATATGCATGATAAACAAAGAAAACATGTCATCAATCAAATTTCCAGATTCAGCAACCTCTAATGAATCCTATCAAAAGTGGTCTTAAACATGAGCTGGATAAAAACCCTTTTACAGAAAGTTAGATACATGTCTTAGGGAACTTCTCCAAAAAGTGGGACCTCAATATCAATTTTATTGTTTGAGAAATAAATGTTTTGGGAACAGTGGATCAGGACTGTCCACTGTTCTTGTAAAAATCATAATTAAATCTACAAAAATCATATGAAGCTCTATTTGGTGTCAAAAGAAAGCTATTTCATTGTAGTATATGATAAAAATAAACCCATGGACATTCTGTAATCACAAGGTTTCTGAAAAAGTGTTTTAAACAGACTCTGTTATTCTGGAAATTTGGTATCATTTGACAAATGAATGCAAAACATAATAGAAGTATAATAGAAGTTCATGAATCATGTTAACCAAGTTGATTTAAGCTTTTGATCTCTCATCCATTTATCCTAGGTGATTTCTAAACCAAGTTTTATTCATCAATTGTTGTTGAGTGATCAAGGTGTGACCATTTTGTATACATAATCATATTTGTAATTAAACTTAGAAAATTCCAGAATAGTTGTATCAACTTTAAACGCTTAGAAAACGATCCTAACTCGATCGTATGCTCACGATTTTACATCGGCATATAGATATATGAGTTAGGAATCATCCCCAAAAAGCGGAACGTCGATAACTATTATAGATTTTCTGAAATTCAAGCACAAAGAGACGATGTTCAAATTTGTCAACCGATTTCTCAACAATTTCTAAAAATAGTATATGAATCCTAAAAGCTCTCAAAACGGACCGGATGAAAGCTAATTCATCAAAGTTTACCCAGAAAATTTGAAATCCATCAAACTATGGGTTTTGATGGACCAAATCTAATGGACAAAACCAATCTGCTTTGCTGAATTTTTATCTAGTTCATTTTAAAGTGTGAGGAAAACATTTTAGTGATAGTTGAAGCTTATTAGAGAGATCAAACTCATAGATCAACTTAATTATCATGATTCCCAATCAATTTAGCCCTCAAGTTCTATGAAGAACTTTTAGATCAAGGATCAAAGGGACTTATAAATATCATGTTGGAGATGAAATTCAATAGGAATTCTAGGTAATAGGAATAATCAAGAGATAGGTATGAACATAGAAATCATCCTTCTCATAGATCATATTTCCAAACCATCATGGAATTCAAAATAGATATATGTATATATATATATAATCATGTATGCATGAATCTAAACTAAAATTGAAGAATGAAACCAAAATTGAAAATCAAAGTGAAAAACAATCTCTAATTGTAAATTATCAATAAAAATCAAAGAGATTTGGATCTAACTATGTGAGTGTGTGAAGAACATGAGAGGAAGAAGATGAGTGTTCTAATAAGTAGAAATAGAACTAAGTTAGATCCAAATCTTATAGATCTATATATACAAAGTAGGAATTAGAGATGAACTATAGTGTTTACCTCTTGGAGGATTCTCAATTACAAGACCAAAATTGATTTGAAGATCTTCTTCTTCAAGTGTTATTCAAGTGTTCTTCAAGCACTCATCCATGAAAGTTGAGGGAGGCAATTGATGTTCAAATTGTGGTCTAATTAGCCTAAGTTAATCTAAATTCAATTCATAATTTTCTCTCTCTAGAATTCACCTAAATTGAAAGTATATTCAAAGTATACTTATCTCTCTTGTATGTGCTTCTATGTGTGTTTGTATCTCCAAGTATATTCAAGTGTATCTCTTCCAAGTGTCTAGTGTGTTAAGATGTGATCTCATATGAGATGTATGAGATCTTATATAGAGTTTTGAAGACTTAGCTCTTAAGTTTCAGGGTTAAAACAGGATTTTTAGAGCTTAAAAGAGGGTTAAAATGGCCATTTCGGAGCTTAAACGCAATTTCCAGGCAATTTCCTCGCAGTGGGAAGCTTCTAGAAGGGTCTGGAACTCAAAAAGCTCCGTGGAGGACACAAATGGAAGTGGCGGTTATGGTGGGACCCGCCACCCCCATACCCAAAACCGCCATTTACTATTTGGGTCCCTCTGGTCACCCACAAGCTCTGTTTCAAATTTCATGCGCACTGCTTTTCCAGATTTTTGTAAAAATGCTTTTTGGTGTCCGAAATCGTCCGTTTACGTACCGTTGGAAAGCTGTCAGGTTGAATTTCAGTATAAAAATATTTCCAGAGGTTTTATAATGAGAATTGAAGTCCAATTGAAGTCCGGAAGTCCTCCGGAACTTTCGTCGTCTTTTTGAAATCAAATGACGTCTTTTCCAAAATTGCTTTCAAATGTGCGTCGATTTCGAACTTTTCTTTAAAATTGAATCTCTGGATACCTAGAATACTGCGTTTAGAACACTTAATGTTCATATAACCCTGAGAGAATATGAATTCTGAGAGATGATTTTGACAAAACCGGGATTTATCCATGGAAAAGGGCTTTTCTGAGCTTGAAGTCACTTTCCGAAGTCCGATCTTCTGATTGTGTGGAATCCAGTACCTTCCACGGGGTACTTTTCATCATCGAATCCTCCAAGACGTTGTCCACCCTAAATCCTATCAGTGTGGTCAAAATTGGGTGTCTACACCATCGTAAGTGATTGTAGCGAGGAATCGGGGAAGTAAGCTGGGAAGTGGCTTGGCTAGGATTGGGAAGTTGTTGTAATTTTGTTAATAACTACCTGCTTTTTAATTTAAAGCTTGTAATATAGTTGTAATTAATCGATTTTAATCTGAATGGTAGTACGAGTCATACTTTGGTTGGTTTAAGACTTATGTTAGGGTAACTTAATATATAGTCCTAATATATGCATCTAACTATAAATATGTCCTTTTTTAAAACGAATCTAGAAATTAGTCCCTTGCCTAATTTGAAGACTAAAATACCCCTATATCATTTTTATAGAAATGTATATATATGTATAACTATACATGGTAACTGATTTATCATCATTTACTCCACAATCCATACATGTACATATATAAACTAATTTATATATGATAAATCAGTTACCATATATAGCTAAAAACTGAGAAAATATCTCCATATAAAGTCCACCACCAAGAAATTTCTCACAAACTCTTGATAAATTCGCACTACGTATTCAGAACTTCATACTTAAAAACTGAGAAAATTATCAATGAGAGTGCACTAAAATAGTGTGAAATTGCTCACTATGTGAACTAAGTGTTGAAAATAGTGAGAATTTCATATTTTAATGTGTATAATAATGAAAAATTTCTCACTCATACTAAAAGGGTAGAACAACCCACTTTTTGAAACAAAAATAAGCATACACATAGAGAGGATTTGATGAGAAATTTATCAACAATTAACAATTTTTGAGAAGAATTCCAAAAAATAAATAAAATAAAATTCACACCTTTTAAATTGATATGACGAGTAATTTCTCACAAAATAAAAATAAATTTATCACTTTTTAATACAAATTTCTCACTTTTAGGTGAGAAATTCTCACGTTTTAAAGAGAAATTCTCACTTCTCTCTCTATTCCAGAACTCCAGACTATGCTTCTCTCGAATTTCCGATCTGTGATTCTCTTTCTTGCATCAATCTGTCTCGAGAACTCTGGCCCTCAAGTTTCTTGTTCTCATTCACAACACAAATTGTTACCAATCTTGTAGAGCCTCCAAAGATGGCATGTAACTCTCTAAATCATCAACTCCGATGACGGCATTGGTATCAATCAAAAGGTAAGGATGATTGGTAGTGGTCACCGGAAAGTGATTGAGGAGCTTATTTAATGGTTTGTAATAGAGAAATTTATCCCTCCAATCAGGTATGGTTGCCTCAATATGCATCGAAAATCCCAAACTTCATCTCAACGATGATGATGATGATGATGATGAGTATAATCCTTTTGTGTGATTGTATTTTAGAGAGAGAGAGAGAGAGAGAGAGAATTGGAAAGAGAGATATATAAAATCTGTGGAGTTAATTCCTATCTCTCTCTCTATATATATATATTTATATATAGATAGTTGTTTGGGATTTAAATTTAAAACTCCTAAATTTACGTCTTTATTACTGTATATATCTTTTTTACTATATATATAGTCTGAATCTTAAAAAACGGACTGTGTAAAAAATGATAATTTCTCACAAAAAAGTGAGAAGCGTGTAAAAAGTAATAAATTTAGTTTCTCATATATATATATATATATGTGTATGTATGTATGTAACGAAGGGCATATTGGTCCATAAAATCCCTAACAAATTGGAAAAAGGGACTAAATATTGATTACCTTCCAAAATCAAGGACTAATTACTATACTTGCTATATGGCTATGATCAATTCCTATTAATGGGCCAAAATAGGGACCAAACCTTATATTTCTATATGTAATATTTCTAGTTAAGCTTTAAACTTTAGTCGGGTTGTAACTTAACTTCTGTAATATATGGTTGGACTGTGTTAGTCGGGATTGTGTTTTATCGTAGTGTTGCTATGGCTAATGTTATTAGATTGGGACATTTGAACTTGGAGTTTTATTTATTGGGTTGGTTGTAAATGGTTATATTTAGTACTTTTCCTAAAGTATTTAAAAACTCTTGCTTGTACTTGGGAGCTCATGTTTGTGACTTTAGTTTGACTTTAAATGGTTTAAATTGTTAGTGCTAGTTTTAACTTGTAATTTGGTAATATTATTTGTGAATGTACTATTTGCTAAAACAGGGTTTTTGGCTAATTGTTAAGACAAGATTTTGTTTTTTTTTTTTTTAATTATTGTTTAGCTTCTTTGGTTTAAGTTATTTTAAACTTATTTTGGAACTTTAATGACTGGGGTTAAGCCTTGGTGGCGTGCCACGTGTCCTAGGATCATCTGAGTGGTTCCGGGGCGTGACAGGTATAGAAAAGAACTAGTCGATAACCCGCGCCATGTGCAGGTAAGTTAGTTGTCATAATTTCTACGTGTTTCAGAAATTTGTATATGCTTGTTGACAATAAACATGCAGTAAGCATACTGTAGTATTTACGAAAGATATTAACATTAGAAAAAGGGAATACCCATTCTCATGGTTTGACAATGCCATTAAAAAGGAAGAGAACAAACGCAATCATTTTAACATAGATGACAACATCGTTATAATGTTTGCCTTCCAGCACCTCCTAACAGTCCTTTTACATTAAAAAAATAAATAAATAAATAAGACAACATTTGTTCGGCATTCTGAAGCGCTCAATCCACAAGCTTTCTCCTTTTTTTTTCCGGCCAGAGCATCATCAGTGCTTCTACAGCATTAGATGTAGCAAAGAATGAGTTGAACTGGATTGACCGACTGATTAAGGCAAAGAAGAGCAAAACTTTCAAGGGCTGCCTATGGTTAGATGATATAATCAAAGTTTGTATGATCATATTCTCACAATGATCTATCAGTCCTAAATCAAACCACCAAATGCCAAGTTAATACCAAATTCCCCATTGTCACTATAAGAAAACACATAAGAACTGTGCAATGGACCTAATAATTGAATGTATCATAATAAAAAAAGCCGTGTTGTTCAATTTTCTAGTTAAATAAAATACAACAATCTAAAATCAGAAATGATTTTATTCTATGATTCAGCTAGCACATCCAAGTCTTGCTTCTCCTACAGATCTTCTAATTCTTCGCCACACCAATCACAAAATACACGGCCCACGTCAAAATCTAAAGTGAATTCTCCATGTGAGCATTGGCCTTCGTCAAGCAAATATTGGATAGACTTCTTATGCATTTCCATATCAAACAATGGTGCATCACTATGGTTGTCTACCACAGGGGAAGGCCTTGACGATGGGCAGTCGCAAAGCATATGCCCATTTAAGCCGCATACCTCACAAGGAAACTGGAGAAAGGAAACATAATGTTTACATCACCTTAATATTAATATCAAAAATAAAAAATCAATATGCTTGCAATTTGGTGGTTGCAGTCGTTATATTCGAAACCAACCTGCGCAGGATCTACTTCGGTGAGTTTTAACCGTCTTGAACATGTCTCACGATGGCATTTCAGAAACAAATGATTGTGAAGAATCATAACACCATGACAATTTGGAACATCACATCTTATGTTTAATGATGGGCATATACGCGCAGTATGACCAACAATATGATAAAGCTGGCATATTTCGCTCATCTACAAGATGCATAATTAGTAAAGGGTAAAAATCTCTTCATCCTAGTAGTTAAATTCAAAATTTGTAACAGACGAAGCAGCTATAAGAAAGGGGGGAGGAAAGGTTAATCAGCTAAGGATGTTAACTAATTCTAGGTTAAGTATCTATGTAAAATTATTGGAAAACTTCTTGTACAATATAAGCAACATTCTGAATTGTTTTTTCAAATAGTATCATTGCACAAATATAATGTTTAATTAGCCACTATGCTTTAACTTCAATGGTCAACTAACAATGATCAAGCAAATTTATTTACAATACTGCTAATTCAACCACATAATGCAAAATTAAATTGGTAATCGAATTATGTATGTCAAGTAATGTGTTGAATAGGAAGGCCTGATAGGTTTAATCCACCACAAAAGTCCACTCTGTATGAAATCAAAACTGTTGCATTCAGGCATAGAATGAAACCATACATTTTCAAAAGGTGATGAAAATGTTGCATTCAAGCATAGAATGAAACCACACATTTTCAAAAGGTGTGAACCATCAACACTTGATTAATATAAGATATTGCAATAGTCATTGTGAAATCGCAATGCCATTAATACAATTCAGAGGAGTCGGTGTGAAAATTAGTTGGATGTAGTTCATGTAGATATTCCAGCAGTCATTGTGAAAGCACAACTCCATAAATGGTTAGGAAGGAGAAATTAAAGTTGTCACAACATGGAAAATTGAGCGAAAACAATCTAAAACTACTAATTCCAACCCCGTAGAGAAGCTCCATGTCCTTTAGCAGAAGCCAGTTCTTTTTAAGTGCCATTTAAGTTACTTAATTTAAATTTATAGAAGGAAATATTACTCGTACGGTACTTCTCAAAATAAGGCCTTACTATTGTAACCCACGGTAGATTTAACCTTTCCCACTCCCTCAATAGTTTCTTGAATCCCATGTCTTAAAAACTTCAACCATTGTACTATTTAACGCGGCAAGAGAGATAAGGACTGCGTGGAAACTTTGAGGCCTGGAGGGAAAGAAAAAGAAGGCGTACATTAGAAGGGAATCTTACAAACACGGCCTTTCAGATATTTGACTCTTTTGTATCATCAATTAAATTATACATTAAGTTAAGAAGTTTCAAACTTTGTGAGTGTAAACTCATTCACTATTGCTGCCATGTTAACGCATTTTATGGCTTCTTTTTGGGTCCTGACCCGTGCATAGTTTTAGAACCAATTGATAAATAGTGTAATTGCGAGACAACCACAAAAGTGCTGCCAAGCGGGTCCTAATCTATTTTATGTTATTTTAATCATTTATCTGTAGAAACAATCACTTTTAAAGTACACAAATCTGTATGCGTGTATTGCTGCCAAGTTAACGCATTTTATGACTTCTTTTTGGGTCCTTACCCGTGCATAGTTTTAGAACCAATTGATAAATAGTGTAATTGCGAGACAATCACAAAAGTGCTACCAAACGTGTCCTAATCTATTTTATGTTATTTAATCATTTATCCGTAGGAACAATCACTTTTAATGTACACAAATCTGTATGCGTGTGTATTTAAGTGAGTGTTCATAGATCTCTCTTTGTTTGTGTAAAGAGACAAACAAAACAATTGCACCCGGGGTTTTTTTTTTGTTGTTTTTGTAACGTACTATTAAGAAAAGAAGAAGATAAAATTTGAGTATGTATACCACACACCACAACAAAAACCACCAAGAATAATCTTCAAATCTGCAAGAAAGAAATAAAATTTCAAAAATAAAAATTCAGCGAAAGATTGAAGAAAATGGGTACATGAAATACTACCAAGTGTGTGTGACGAAAATAGGCTCTACTTATATAAAGAGGACACAATGACACAAAAAGGAACTGAGGTCAAGCAGTCAAAAAGAGGACACATTGATGCAATGATACATTAAGGATACAAAAGTTGGTAGATTTAGGTAGATAACAATTTTCCCAAACTACAGCAATCCTAATATATGTTCAGCACATATTTTCACCAATTTTTGTCTATCCTAACATATGTTCACCACATATTTATTAGAAACTTAAATTGAAAGTACTGAGGGGATGAGATAGGTAAACTTAAACTATATTGCATCATTGCTCTAAATTAGCATAAGAAAGATAAAGAGCAGTTTCGTGTATGTAAATACGATACCACAAAGATCATGCCATAGAGTGCTTTGTAAACAACATCATTGTCAAATCATGAATCCAACCATGAACTGATTTAGCAAACTATGGATATTGAATACAAAACTGCACTTAGTTTTTACAAAATGAACAATTTCACAAAGTACTTTCTACATACTATTGCATGTCAAAAACTCACCATTTCTGCAGTTGAAAGATTCATTTTGATACCTATGGGTCACAACCGCTCATAAGAAACAAAAATAGATTAATCAAAACCCTAAATGTATCAACCAATCTTGGGGTACACTAATTGTCCTTCATTTTTTTAGTTTTCTGTTAGCATATATATATATATACACACACGTGTGTATAGATTGACTGTACCTATGCCAAGAAAGAAATTATTAATCGTCAATTCTGTAATGGTTATCAAAGTGATAAAGCATAGTCACAACACACCCAATTTCATTAGAACAATCCTTTGGAATCAAAACCCAGTTCTAAAAATCATTCAGAACAACCAAAATATTTCTTACCTAATAAGGGAAATAATATCTAAATCAAAAAATACAACACATGGAATCTGACCTCAAAAAATTAAATGGTAAATTGAAAGTGGAGATTGCCTCGACGGATCGGTGCCGAATTTCTTTGTTAGGCAGCGAATTTCATCAAAGAAGCCTTCTTCAATTAATATAGAGGGAGGGATATACAAACATAAAGAGGACATGGTTAATTAAATCTGGGAGAGGAAGGGGCGGCGGGTAGAGAAGGAGGTGTGGAGGAGGGGCGGTAGGTAGAGGAAGAGTTGTGAGGGAGAGGAATAGGTTAATTGGGTGCTGAGACGTTCAGATTGAGGGTGGGAAAGGGGAACGTATTTGATTTATTTTGTTAGGGGAGAAAGAATAGATGAACAGAGAGAGACGTGCCTACAGAGACAGACGCCTTTTGTTTTTGGAGTTGACACGTTGGATTTTTAAGAAGAGAGTAGGAGGTTGAGGTTGCAAGCTGTGGAGGCTTTGTTTGCCTCAGCCTTTATATATATATATAATAGATTACCAAGTCTTATTAATATACCAAAAATACAGGCTATTATAGTTAATATGCTAGTGCTTATAGTGCATTGATGGACCTGAGTTTTCCTATCGACACTTAAGACTGTCAGTAGTTGATTGGAACTCGTAACTTGTATAAGGGATGTGTTCTCAATCTTGAGACGATTATGAACACGGACTGTGGATATGGTTGCTTTGAATTATCAATTAGTGAGGTCTTAAAAATCAACACCTGGGTATCTTGGGTATGTCATATTCATAGGGTTGTGAACATATATTGTCAAGATAGAATCTACCCTCTGATAAAAAGTAAGCATTCCCTTAAGAATGTCACTGAGTTGATTATTGAGAACTGTAGTCTTGTTGATAAGTAGTTATCAACATGTTTAGTAATCATGAGAGGTAAATGGGACTCAAGGAATACAAGATGCAATCATGATTCAAGTTGACAGTAACAGTTTATCTGACTACCTGAATATGATTACCAGTGCTGATGGTAGAGAGACATTAGTACACCATACAAGTCTAGTCACCTCTTTAGATATGTTCTTTTGCGTTTGATTTCAGTTATCGTTTTATAGTGGAGTAAACTTTAACTGATTAGTTGGTTAATTTGATGATCAAAGAGTTTGGTCATGGGAATTAACAACTAGTTTGAGCCAATAATAAAGAGCCTAGGATGTCCTACTCTTAGCTCTGCTAGGATGCTTGAAAAGGCACATAAGAATGTTGTTAAGACAAGTTCAATCGATCAAAATAGTTTAGATCGATTAAAGTCAAGACAGGTTAGATCGATTAAAGTCAAGACAGGTTCGATCGATTGAAACTGAAAGTCGGGTTGGGAGTCTATAAATACAACTATGTCCAGAATTGAGAATTCGTCAAAATATCCCTAAGCTGCAAAAACTATTTTAGAGTTCCCAAGACTTCTCTATCCTCACTATTAGGGTTCCCACCAACTCTAGCCTCTCCAGAAATGTTCACATGAGATATAGGAGTGAAGATAATCTAGTGGAAGTTGTTGCATTATCAAAGAGGTTGAAGATTCAAAATAGGGTTCAAGACCGTAAGGTAAGAACCTTGTCCCTTCTTGTTTACGCATCTATGGGTGTCATAATCAAAAAAATTTATTTAACGGTAATTGGGTAATTTTGCCTTTTCAGATATTTATGTGGGCTCTTAATTTGTTTAGCTCTATAAAAAAATTCAAGAGCATGACTACATTATTTATTTTCCCTTTCATATGCTTTAAAATTAATTTATGTTCATGTGGGTGTGTTTATTTAATTTTGGAGTTTACACTGTTAGGTTATACTATTCATAGATACACCAGTTTAATTAAAATGAGCTGGTAAAACAAAGTGGACCCCACCCATTTGCCTATAGTTGACTGAATGCTCCCATTTGGGAGCATTCACGTTATTTTGTTTTTCTCTTCTCCTTCCTTCTCTTATTCTCTTCTTCTTCTCCTTCAAGTCAAGAGCCAAGAAAATTCAAAGTTCTTCTTCTTCCTTGGGTTTCCTTCTACAAGATTACTAGGGGAGGTCAAGATCATCATTCTCCATCATCTCTAACCTTCCTAGAGCTTGTAATCGTCATTTGGTAAGCATTCTAGCAAACCCCCAATTTCTAGGGTTTATATAGATTTTGAAATTTTGGTTAGTAATGATCATCTCCTTCTTTGTATAGCTTCTTGGGAGTATTTAGAAGATATCCTAACAATCCTAACCATATTCATTGAAGGATTCTTAGTGTGGGTAAGTTTTCCAATCTCTAACACCTAGGGTTTTGCTAGTTTTGTGATATCTATCCTAACCTTGGGTTATTCTTGCTTAGAGTGGTATTCTTGGAGCTTCCTTAATATCCTAGCAACCTCATTGAAGTTATTTTGGGATTGCCTAACTCTCTTGAGTTGCCTTTGAATTTCATGGAAGCTAAGCTTTGAGGTAGATTCTTGTTGTTTCATTTTCATATGATATTTATGATTGAAATGTAATGGGTAACCTTTATGTGCAAACTTAGACACATGTTTAGGTCTTTTCCCCAAATTTGAAAAATTAGGGCTTTTAGCCCCTTTGTGATTTGAATGTGTTAATTGCCAAATTTGTGATTGTGTGTTGATTAGATGTGATTAGGATGCTCCTTTTTGTGTGGAAGCATGTTAGGACGTTAGTCAATAATTGTTATAACATATTGGTTGCGGCACTTGGAACTTTGTTCCATTATGTTGTCTATGTAAATTGTTGAGAAATGCCATGAATATGTTATCGATCATATTGTCATCGCATTCATTGAGCATTGAGGCCAAATCGGCAAGCATAACATTTGCACGACATTCAAAAAGATTTGTTTTGCAAAAGAGAAAAACCCCATGTGCGGGTGTTTGATTTGAAAGTGACAAAATCCGGATATGGGTTGTGATATGAGACAAGGACAATGACCTTAAGAAACATTCAAACTCCAACTATGGGTTGGTATGCTACACTCCTTGCGTGGGTGGCTCATAGTCCGGTGATGAGAGGAGTGCACATTTCATGCATAGCCTTGTGGCTTAATCTCATTTCATTGACGCCGTGGTGGCGAGCATTGCACCTCATTGCATTTTAATCTTGGGTAGCATATAGACTTGTTACAATATGATCTACTAAGCCGTCGTGCTTAGAGAATCTAGTCTCACCCTTTTTCAGGTGATTTCAATAAAGACATGGGGCATGTGTGACCCGACACACGGATATCGTCGCTTTTGTTCACATTTGAAAACAAATACTTGATTTCTACATGTATAGCTCTCACGCATATTTTAGACTCCATAGAAATTTGTAATAAGTTAATACCTTGGACTTCTTGTATTACGAAATTACAAAACTTCGTGGACCTAACATCTTATTCTTTTGTTCTCGAGGTTCATAGATTTAATGGACAAGTGTTTAGTCCTTGCTTTGCTTACTTGTTAAACTTGTTGACTTTGTTGATCATATGTAACTAAGTCCCGAGATCATTGGACTCCATTAAACTTATTACCTTTAATTTCATTTCAAATTGTAAAGCCTTGCCGGCTTCTTTTCTTGATTGTGAATCCTTGTCGGATTCATTAATTCGATGTAATGTCTTGAGGTTTCATTATTTAGTTCATTTTGTGTTTCGATCCTTGCCGGATCAAGTTTAAATTTTGTTTTCAAAGAGTTCAAAGGTTTCAAAAGAATGTATTCTTTCTTTCTCCATCTCTCCCTCTATCTCTCTCCCCCAATCTCTTTCTCTTTTTTTAAAATCTCTTTCACTCTCTCGAGTTTTCATTTCCTTATAACTACGTTATTTTAATGTTTTAGAATGTTCCCGTATCGTTTATTACATGTGTATGAATATTTAAAACCTCCTTGCACTTCTTTCTCCGCATCTCTCTCCTTTTATCTCTTTCAAAAATAAAAAGGGATAAATCTCTCCCGACCTCTCGTTTTATTAAATTGTGCTCGGATTTAGTTCCGGTTAGTTACCATACATGTTATACATCTATTCGGACTTGTTTATGTACGTTTTGGAGGTCGAATTCGAGGAATTATCAAATTTGGTGTCGATGTGGAATTGCTGTCAAAACACACTGCTGCTGCCAAAAATCTGCTGCTGTAAAAAAAAAAAAACAAAAAAAAAACTGCTACTGAAATTTTAGTTTTCTGCCCAAACGGTGCAGAATCGGGAAAAATGTCAGTAGGCAAAAGTTGTGCGAAATCACGTTTTACATGGACCTACACGGACGGAATATGAAAATTCCAAAAGCATAATTAATTACGAACTTTATAAAAATTCAGCATTTATCAAAATGATTTTTTTTCAGCACTTTTTGGTATCTTTCTTTCTTTCTTTCTTTCTTTCCTCGCGCTCGGTTTTTGGGGCGTGACAATGGGATTGATAACTAGTAGATCCGGGCATACCAAAAGTTTTCGAACTTTGTTTTTCCACTGCACGTTAAATACATTTTCTAAGACCTATTTTCCCATCAAATAATCTTTCACAATAGAGGGCACTTCGACCGGTCGAATGACCCCCTAGCAGCATTCCATTTGCACTAGGATATTGCCTAAGGTCAAACAACTCTTGCGATCATTAACTACCTCAATCATTAAACCAAAATATTAGGTCGATAAGTAAAACATTCAAAATGCGAACTTGAGAGTTCTTATTCATAGTAACTTAACAAACCCATTCCATGTTTTTCCAAGTTAATACAAAACATAGTTCTAGTTACTCGGAAGTAATCCTTACAACGTTTGGAAATGAAATAAAACATATATAAGGCTATATTATTCACGTCTATTACAAAACAATGAGATGAAACGTGATGAGTTGCCTTCTAAGTGAATTCTTTAAACGTGCGACCTCATGCCTAGAACGACTCCATAACAATAACTTGGTACATATACTCCTTTGACCCAAATAGCAACTAAACATGCTCAAATACATTCCACTGTGCTCTCGACATAATTCAAACATTTCACCGTACGATTGGGCCTAGTTATCAATATAATAACCCAATATGAACTAAACAACATATAGCTATCAATTAAAACATGCTTTTCGTACAAAACATTAATACCTGCCAAGAAATCATTCCAAAGCACATAGTTGAATCACTCACCTCTGATTAACGATCCTAAATCCCTTTCCAAGGAAAACTCGAGCGCAAGGAACATGTAGAAGTCCATCTAATACGATTCCTATGGATCAAAAGTTCAATTGTCATCTTTTTTCCAAAATTCCCAAAAATGAGTTTTCGAAAAACTTATCCAAACAAGACCTATTGGACATCAAAAAGACAGTCTTACCTCGAGGAATCCGAATATGAAATTTAGAAGAAAACAAACGAGCAGAAGTCTGTCGATTGTCGTCGTTGATCGGCGACAAATAGTTGCCGATTATAGTTCTAAAAATACGCTTTGTTAGCCCATTTCATATAGTTATTAGTTATTTTTTAATAAGTATTCTAAATTTTGTAGGATTTAGAGCTTTAACTTGAAAATGCACAAAAATCCAATGATTAGTGGCTTTGGAAGTCATTCTGGGCTCAAACGGTGATTCCGGTGAAAGCTGAATGCAGTAGCAGTCTTGTAAAATCATATTTTTGACAAAGAATACTTTGGATTTGAGAAATTTATACAGAGATATAAAATGTAGATCTTCGAGCTACGGACGCGTGGCTTTAAACAGCGAGTCAATCCGAGTTTCGAGCAAAATGTTATCGCAATTCTACGAAAGTCGCGCAGTGCAACGAAAAGGACCTCGCGCGAGCGCGCCGCGCGAGCGACCTGTGAAAAAACCAAAAACGCGTATTTTATTAAATAAAAGTGCCCAGCGAAGGTGGTTTATGCATATGACATCCAGAAACGTAAATATAGCTATTTTAGTACGATTTGGCTTAGGAAAACTTCCTAAATCCTTCCAAACTCTATATAAATCCTATTCTAAATCAAATTGAAGGTTGCAAATCATTACACAACATTATACACAGCCATATACACAAAAAACCTCAGCCATTGAAGAGAGAAAAGCAAGGAAAAGAAGAAGAAGACCAAGGATTCCCATGGCCTCCTCCATCAACCTCTTGCCAATATTCAATTCCATGGCCAACTAAACCTAGATCTAGGGTTTCAATGAAGCCCTAGACAAGTAATATGGTTTTATTTATGTTTTTATTTTAGTTTTATTATGTATGGATGATAGTCACATGTTTAGAGGATTTTTATAAATAAATCGTACTTCTAGTGATTAAATCATTGCTTTCAGAATTTATTCTTGTCTTAGATCTATTTTGACTGTGATGTGCTCAACGATCTATGCTTGCTGTGCTTGTTTAGATTATTTACATGTAATGGTGCTTAAATTGAATTGTGCTATCAAGTATCCGAATAGTCCATGCCTAGATTAGACGGATTATACCACAACCCTAGTTTAGTGTGGGATAATTCGTGCTAACCGAAGATGGATTATGTTAGTGCTTGAACCATAGTTATTTTCTTGACGGAGGAATTGGGCTTGTAGCTACAATTCCCCATTATCATCCAACTTAATAAGCTAAAGTAATTAATAAATACCCTTATTATGAAGCTAGTGGTGGATTTGCAATCCTAGGTTCCTTAAACTTATTATAGAAACAAATATTTAATTACTTTCATAATTTAGATTTACTTTTATTATTATTAGTTTAATTAAAATCAAATCAAAATCTGTTTTTCTTAATTAGATTAGATTTAGGTTTTAAAATTAAAGCACTGTAGTATTTCAATCTCTGTGGGTTCGACCTTTACTTTCACTACTACAAATCTTTACAAAAGTAAAGTATATTTTTTAATATCTTGATATTGACAACATCAATTTTTGGCGCCGTTGCCGGAGATTGCAAATTGCTACCTTTAGTTTTATAATCTTAGTTTAGTTAATTCGTAAATATTAGATTAGGTTTTCTTTTTCTTATTTTTCATTTTATTTTGAGTCACTAACTTTT
This sequence comes from Hydrangea macrophylla, assembly GCA_033977485.1. NCBI lineage: Eukaryota > Viridiplantae > Streptophyta > Magnoliopsida > Cornales > Hydrangeaceae > Hydrangea > Hydrangea macrophylla. Next base: position 43,589,647 of record CM066990.1, read on the forward strand.
CTTTTTTTATTTTGTAGTTTCTCGAGTCGTCAAAATTCTAACGTTTTCGAGTGGATTAGCTAATCACATCAAAGGAGCTTACGCGAAAAAAAAATTCAAGTAAATTGCTTCTTGTGAAACTCGCTTTAAACCACTGTAAGTCAGGGCACTGTGACGCACTATTTGCATTAGTTTAGGGTTAATTGCACTGCATTAGCTAGGAAACCCGGGGCGCTGGGCTTGACGCGGTCATTGCATTACAGGATAATATTCATGCATCACAGTAGTTGAGTGCTTGTTATCTTAGTTGCGTGATTGCTATTTGTTTTTTATTATAATTATTTGAGTCAGTTTTTGTTTTTAGTTTATTTTCTTGTAGTTTATGTTTGGTACACGCTCAAGTAAATCGGAATTAAAAACCTTGCGATCTTGAACTTGAACGTACATTAAGAATTAACAAGTATTCAAACATAACTTCTAGAACTAGGTTAAACATAGAGGACGAATTAACTCCGAAACCATCGTCGTTGTTTGAGTCCGAAATACGTAGTACCCTTAAAAACCTACAGAAACCACGCTTTATTAACGTAGAACCTATTCCAATGGCCGACATTGGAAATAATCAAAACAATGGAAATAACAATAATAACCCTAATATACCACCACCTCCTCCGCTTAAAGATTATTTTATTCCTACGACTTACACGCCACAGGCTGGTATCGAATTACCGGAGGCGACGACATCTCACTTTGAGATAAAGTCGTCTACCATCTCACTACTTCCTTATTTCCATGGCCGTATAAATGAAGATCCATATCAACACTTAGGGGATTTCCAAGATATATGCTCTACTTTAAAAATCCAAAATTTCACTGATGATGAATTAAAATTGCGTCTCTTTCCATTCTCTTTAAAAGATAAAGCGAAGTATTGGCTTCAGTCACTTGAGCCAAACACAATTAAAACATGGGAAGCCTTACACAATGCATTTTTACAAAAGTTTTTCCCAATCACAAGAACTAATGAGATAAGAAAATCTATAACTAATTTTGTGATGCAAGATGGGGAAACACTTTATGACACATGGGAGAAATTTAAAGAATTATTACCTTCCTGCCCACATCATCAGGTTCCTAAGTGGCAGTTGGTACAGGTCTTTTACGAGGGACTTATTCCCTCTGTCCGTAATACCGCCGATACCGTTTGTGCGGGTACCTTCCTACACAAAAGCACCGACGAGGCCTGAAAAATTTTTGAAACGTTAAGCGAGAACTTGATGCATCAGGCTGTGTCGGTACGTTCTAAGGGGTATCATCTGTAACCCAAACGTGAGGTAAAGTTTGAGTCAAGTCACTCAATAGAATTTCAGGAACTATCTAAAAAACTTGACCGACTTTTAACAATAAACCGAACGTCAACCCCACCCGCTCATGAAGTATGTGCAATATGTTCCAATCCGTCACATTCTATCCTTGCATGTCCATCGGCGAGTCAATTTTCGGAATTCGTGGAGCAACACATTAATTCTATTCAACAATACCCACGAAATAATTATAATTCGACTACTAATAATCCGGACGCGCCATGGAGAAACCATCCTAACTTCTCGTGGAAAAATAATAATAATAATCCTAATGAGGCGACTAATTTTCCTAATGCATATCGACCTCAGTTTCAACCTAATCAATACCAACAACCGCCTCCTAATCCGAACCCTCCAAGGGTTAACGCTTTTGAGGAGACAGTCTTGGCATCCCTTAAGACTATTAAAACGCAAGTTCAAACACAAGCACAAATAGTGCACTCTCACACACAATCCATTGCGAAGCTTGAATCTCAAATGGGACTACTAGCTACTGTAGTGAGTCGTAGAAACGAGGGGACATTGCCTAGTCAAACAATTCAAAATCCTAAGGGACAATATGAGGTTAAGGGGTCGAATGAACAAGTAAACGCCGTCTCAACTAGGATGACTACACGAGAGGAGGTGATAGAAACTCCTAAAAAGAATGAGAATGGGAAGGATACGAATACTAATTTTAATAAAGAAAAGGGTGAGGATACGATTAAAAATAAGAAAGAAAAAGAAACGGCCCTGACTAATCATATACCGAAATTGCCCTTTCCACCTAACGGTGATGCACCATCAAGTTTTCCAAAGAAAGGGTCAAAGGTTGAGGATATACTCGAGGTATTTAAACAAGTTAAAATCAATATTCCATTCCTCGATGCTATTAAACAAATTCCCGCTTACGCTAAATGTCTAAAAGACCTTTGCACGCAAAAGTACGAGCTGCGCAGTCATACCCCAAAAAAGGTCTTCCTCACGAAAAAAAATAAGCTCAATTTTTCAACACGCTCCTCCAAAGTATAAAGATCCCAATACGCCTATGATTTCATGTGTCATAGGTGACACTATCATTCATCGGGCTCTCCTTGACTTAGGAGCTAGCATTAATCTCTTACCTTATCACATCTATAAACAACTAAGATTAGGAGAACTTAAGCCTACGGCCGCTACCATACAATTAGCGGATCGTTCTATTAAAATACCTAGAGGAATCGTCGAGGACGTCTTGGTTAAAGTTGATAAAGGCTATTATCCTGTCGACTTCATGGTCCTTGACACTGAACCCGGGCTAGATGCTAGAAAACACACTCCTGTAATCTTAGGCCGTCCATTCTTAGCAACCGCTAACGCTCGTGTTAACTGTCGGACGGGGGTAATGAAGGTGTCATTTGGGAACATGAACTTAAAATTAAACGTTTTTAATGCTATGGATCAACCTCCTAAAGATGACGATTACATATGTGAGGCAAAATGTGAGGTAAGACGGAATATTGAGCCTAACAAAGAACTGAATATGGGTGAGGAAAATAATATATTGAGTAGTGAGCGGACAAATTTGAATAATCAGGACCCCAAAGATGAATTAACTCTGAAGGTACGAAATCGATTTGACCGTAATCAAGATGATCCGTCAAATGAATTAATCCAAAGCGACATTATTTCTGCTTACCATCGAGCTCTTCCTGATATCCTTAGGGGTACACAGTCTGATTTACGGCCTCCTTGAATCTTGAGCTAGAACGGTCTAGCTGAAGACGTAAAAATTAGCGCTTCTTGGGAGGCAACCCAAGCTTTATTTCGTCTGTTTATCTTATTTTTGCATGTTTTTGGGTCGTTTTGGTCAGTTGTGGTCTTTCTGAACAGGTTTGGGGGTCAGAGTAATTTTATTTTTGCTTAATATACATAAAATAATTAAGCCACGAGAAATACTCTTCTCGCTCGCGTGAACCGCTCGCGCGAGACGTCGCTCACGCGAGAATGTGCCTTAGTGAAATTTTCGTTTTCTTTTTGTTTGAGCTCTCAGGTTCTGCTCGCGCCTGGATTCACGGGCACGAGGCATCTCGCTCGCGCGAGATTTAAAAAAAAAATTCAAAATTCGCGCGCGCGGCCCGCTCGCGCGATTCCCCATTTTTCTGATATTCTCTTTTGTTTTCTCTATCAGTCCTTCACACCTGTTCTGGTAGTTTTTATTTTTCTATTTTTGTTTCTTAGGTCCTTTTCGATCGAGTCGTTTGTTATTTTCATCCGTTCTGGTTATCCTTTCTTTCCTTTTATAGTTTATTTTCGTGTTGTCTTCATAGTTTTGTTTATTCTTATAGTTTATTTAATTTCGTTTAGTTTAGTTATAGTTCTTTTAGCTGTTTTTATTATTTTCTTTGTTCGTCTTTTATCAAGAAATAACAGGTAACATTGAACTTTATTGACATATTCATTTGTGTTCACTTGTTTGTGATTGCCGAGATCGAGGTATTATCGTTCCTTCTTTACGTACTCTCCTTTCGTTCATTTTATTGTTTCATTGGGGGCAATGAAAGGTTTAGGTTTGGGGGTATGCACTCACATTATTATTATTACACTAAATTTTTCAAAAAAAATTCGATACTTGTGCTTAAATAAACGATGATTACCGACGTTTTTGCAATATAAATTTGATACATCTTGTTATGTAACTTGGATTGTTATAGAATGGTAAACAAGAGAAGATGTGATTAAATATTTACTGAAGTCATGATGCAACATTTTAGGTCATGTATCGTTTGAATCGTAGTTTTATATCATAAATTTGCACACAAACCTATGCACTGCACGTAGTCGCTTGAATACATGTTTGATGTGAACTATAATATGATTCGGATTTCTAGATAACACATGGTGGAGACTAAGCCCGGTGAGCTTTTGAGCCTATCTTTTCTTTATAGAGGGTTATAAAGACATTGTGTTTATCGAATTTCATTACATAGCGCATTAACTTGTTGTTTAGTCTCATTATTCTTCTTTTGGTTGAGAGTCAAGTTAAAATATTTGCTACCATGCTAAATAATCTTCCATTGTAAACGTTGAAGAACTATATCACCCTAGGAAATGATCTTAAGCCCTTCTTTGTTTATTACCGACCGATAAATGAAAAAAAAATTTCCTTAGTTCACCCTTTGAGCCATTAAAATGCCGTTTTTTTTTTTTGTAATTACCATTATCCTGTTTTTGCTCCAATTTGGCCAACTTGGAGTTCACCCCTGAAAGATTGATCAACTTTTAGTGGTGTTAAGGCGATGTGTTGATTGAGAAGAAGAAGAAAATAAGATGGTGTTTGGGGGAGTTACCTTGGTATTCACTGAATATTCATTTCAAAAGAATGAAAAGGAAAAGAAAAGAAATGTTAAAAAAAAGGTTGAAAGAAGAATCAGGTTGAAAAAAAAAATAGAAGATGAAAGAAATGAAAAGAAAAATGAAAGAAGAGAATGAAAAGATGAATTTGGTAGAAGAGACGAATGAAAGAAATTGAACATGCCTTACAATGTCATTCTGAGATTTCCTACCTAACAAATCCTTTCTATCCTTTTTCATTGCCTGAGCTGTTAGGGATATATACTAAAAGTCATGCTTTATGTAGTTGATTTATTATTCATTTAATAAAATCAGTTAATCCATTTTTTTTTTTTAGAATCTGTGTGGGCAATGTTTGTATTATATTATTTATTTAATATTATGCATGTGTGTCTCTCATTCTATATAGTAGGTGGTTTGGTGTGTAGAGTTCGGCTTACACACGGAAGATCAGGCCATCAGATATTATAGAATGTAAGATTTGGTTTACAGTCTTAGATAGGATTGGACACACCATCGGTAGGACTGCAACATGGTGTTGTAGTAGGTTTGTCTTGACTACGGAAAACGGTATAGTTTCAACTCACTATGCTGGTACACTTTGTGTATTAAACGGGACTGACTTGGGGTAATTATCTTTATACTGACTGATAAGATAATTAATACCTCATGGCTATTATAAGTGCTTATGCTCTAAATCCTAAGTTAATTTGTAGACACGTACATTTGATATTTACACTTTGATCCCTAAAAGGGTGAGATCCTTAAATGGGTCAATTTCTCATTGGATTGGGTGGCAATATTAATTGTGTGGTGGATATTAATTAATGATGGAATCCATGTCTCAATTTTTGGGATTGATGATATCCCCTTGAGAAAGCTTATAAGTTTTGATTATGTCAAACCCTGCAGGTGGATTTTGTATCCGACATATCAGATTAGTTAAGCAGAGGATCTCAAGGAATTTTAAGAAATTAATTAAATATGATTGTCAGTAATTATAGTTTATTAATGGATACCTGTAATCTTAACATGGGGAGATAATAAGCATTTAATAACATGGAGCTCGAAATATATTTTTGAGATAAGGGTAGGAGTGCAATTATAATTCTTTAGTGGTATGAATTATAATTTATGGAAATAGGAATCTGATTCAGTTCGAATTAGGGTTTCCTAATTCCATAAGGAAGCATATTCCTTATTGACTTCTTATGGTCCCTATCGTAGCCTATATATATGCTGCTTTGGCTCTCTCATCAATTAGCGTTTTTTCCATCAAGAGTATTATAACTCGGAATAGAAAAGAGAGCGTAAAAGAGGGAGAGCAGAAAACAAAAAGGATTTCGAAAGTGCCCACACTCAGTTCGATATTCTGGCAGCGGAGGAATACGGTAGAAGATCGTGAGCTGTTATCGAGCCCGTGTTCTCGATTCGTCTACTACAGCAATCCGTTTTGCAGTTCAAGGTAACCCTAGTTCCGCCCTTGTAGGGTTATTATAGATTTCACAAAATTTTTTGCAGTACCAACTTTTACGCACTGTCAACGAATTCTGGGAACGCAATTTCCTAACAGTGGTATCAGAGCCACGTTGATTCTGCGTATAGGTTGGAAGCAACCATGTTGTCCAATAAAACAGATCTTATGCGTGCATTGATGGATGGATCAAACGTAGATCTGTGCTAACCCTTGTTTTGCAGCGTTCTTATTCCACTACTATGGTCGCTGGTTTTGTGTGATTGGATCCCACGATGGGTTTATTCGTGGTTAATATTGTTGTTTTGATATAGTATGTGAACTCCTTTATGGAGGCATAGGATTTGTATGTATTGGATCCCACGCTTGATTGATGCGTGGTTAATTTACTGCAAATAGTGGTGACATAGAGCTAATCGGATTCAATGAAGATTTCTTCACAAGAGTTGCAGCTTGACCATAATAGTGGGATTCCTATTTTATTGTGGTTTCCTTATTTATGTGTGATTGAATGATTATTATTGTTTCATGTTTAATGAATAGGACAACATGGATAATTGTTCCTAGACCTATTTCAGATGTCTAGCTGCATGTTTAATTTATATTAATTTAAAATGATGGACAACTACATGTGTATTTAGAAATAAAACTAATTCCATAATTTGAAAACATAAGTACTTATTTTCTAAAATCATGAGAATATAATAATTTTATTATCTACACATGTGGGTTTCACTAGTAAGGATGAATTAATCCTTGTCAAGTATTCCATTATTTTTTATTAATTAAATTAAAAGTTTTTCTAAAAAATTATAACCCTCAATTTTTTTTTTAAATTTCTAAGTGGGAGAGGGAATTTATCAAGTATAAATCTCATGGTCTCCATCACTGGTTTGTAGATGATATTATTAATTTTGTGTGATGGCTCTAGCGTCATCCTCCCTATCGGATGTAGTTGATCATGGAATCATCAGTACAAACTTCTTTAAAAGAATGTTTTGGGTGATTGTTGGTGCGGGTCACCTCTCCATCAGAGGTGTTTCCTCATGGAACTCTTGTCCTAGAATTAAGTGATGGTATACACTTAGCTATAAATAATGATATCCTCTCCATCTGAGTCACTGCTATTATTTATAGGACCAAAGCAAGTCAGCAGTTTAATTTTATTAGGCAAAATACATTGCCTGGACAGTAAAATTAAAAGGCAATTGTCTATCTGAACAAATGATGGATAGTATATGGCTTCCCATCGAGTCATACTATTCGCAGTGTATCAGGTTGCTGGCGGATTCCTTTCAAATATGGTAGAGGGAACCAATATTTTCAACTCGAATCCATAGTAATTTTTGCCCAAACGTAATTATTTATGTTATGTGATTCTCGGGCTTTTAAATGGGTACTTTCAATCCACTTGCTGTTATACTTAAAGAAAACAAACTTACTGGACCAAACTATATAGACTGGAAAAGGAATTTGGATATTGTGTTAACTGCTGAAGAGTACAAGTTTGTACTTACTCAAGAATGTCCTGAGCAACCTGGTGAGGGGGCAACCGCTGAGGAAACCCAGGCTCACAAGAAATGGGTCGAGGCTAATGAGATGGCGCGGTGTTACATTTTGGCATCCATGTCAAATGTTCTGCAACATCAGCATCAGTCAATGACCAGCGCCTATGACATGATGGAGAGCCTCCGAGAGATGTTCGGGGATCAAAGTCGTGCAGCTAGGCAGGTTTGCTATGAAAGACTTGATGAACACAACCATGGCTGAGGGGACGCCTGTAAGGGATCATGTTCTTAAGATGATATCTCTTCTTAATGAACTAGAGATCCTTGGAGCTGAAATCGACGGGGAAACCCAGGTCGATATCGTACTCCAGTCACTGCCATAGTCTGTTAAGTAATTCCGCCTCAATTACAACATGAATAAATTTAAATATACTTTGGTGAAGCTTCTTAAAGAACTCCAGGCAGCTGAGGGTCTCAACAGAAAGTTAGGGAGTGCTCTTGTGTTTGAGAAAGGTTCTGCTTCAAAGCCGAAAGGCAAGAAGAAAATGAAAAAGGCTCAAAAGAAGGCCGCGGGTCCTCTGCCAATCCAAAGGCCACGAGGACAACCGGGAAAGCCTAAAGGAAAATATTTTGTTTGCAAGCAGCCAGGACACTGGAAGAAGCAATGTCAAGTTTATCTCGCCAGACAGAACAATCAAGGTAAATCTCGTTTACTAGTTGTTGAATCGTGCTTAGCGGTCCGATCTACCGGTACCTGGTGTGTAGATACGGGAGCCACTGATCATGTATGCAATTCTTTGTAGGGGTTCCAGGGAACCAGGCAGCTAAGTGATGGAGAGATTTATCTATATATGGGAAATGCTACGAGAGTAGCAGCAGTTACAGTAGGAGATCTACATCTTAGTTTTGGTAGAGATAGGATTTCAATATTAAGAAATTGCTTTTATGTACCTTCTATTAGAAGGAAATTAGTTTCAGTTTCTAGTTTAGTAAAGAATGGATATTCAGTTCATTTTAATAAAGTAGTAGTTATTAAAGAAAATAAACGTTTTATTTGTTCTGGTCAATTGGTGGATGATCTTTATATTATAAATCCTATCTCTCCTATACTACAACTTAATGAATTGAATAACACAAGTAGTTTTCCATTTAAGAGAAAAGAACCTTCGAGGATGAACCAAACGCATCTTTGGCAATTACGCCTTGGTCATATTAATTTGAAAAGGATTCAAAGACTGGTTCAAAATGGGCCATTAGGCTCATTGGAAGTGGAGGCACTTCCAGTTTATGAATCCTGCTTGGAAGGTAAAATGAACAAGAGGCCATTCTTGGCCAAGGGCTATAGAGCAAAAGAGCCATTGGAACTGGTTCACTCTGATTTGTGTGGTCCTATGACTGTCCAGGCAAGAGGGGGATTTGAGTACTTTGTCACTTTCATCGATGATTACTCAAGGTATGGGGTACATTTATTTGATACGGCGTAAGTCTGAATGCTTTGAGAAATTCAAAGACTTCAAGGCTGAAATGGAGAAGCGTCTAGGTAAATGTATCAAGACACTACGATCTGATCGTGGTGGAGAGTTCCTCTTGGGAGAGTTTAGGGAATACTTATTGGAGCAAGAATTACATCCCAATTGTCTGCACCCCGTATGCCTCAGCAGAACGGTGTAGCAGAAAGAAGGAACAGGACTCTCATGGACATGGTAAGATCTATGATGAGTTACTCGGATTTACCAATTTTGTTTTGGGGACACGCATTAGAGACAGCTGCATACATTCTAAACTTGGTACCATCTAAGTCAGTACCTACTACTCCCACGGAATTGTGGACTGGGCGAAAGCCTAGTTTGCGGCATGTTCGGATCTGGGGTAGTCTAGCACATGTGCTGAAAGGGAACGCAGAAAAGTTGGAATCAAGAACAGAAGTATGTTTCTTTGTTGGGTATCCAAGAAGAACTAAAGGTGGTCTGTTTTATAGTCCTAAGGATCAAAAGGTTATTGTTAGCACCAATGCCACATTCTTAGAAGAGGATTATGTTATGGACCACAAGCCTAAAAGCCGTATTATTCTAGAGGAAATGAGAGGAGAGACACCGACATATACTTCTTCGATACCAACGGTACGAGAAGAAACACCATAAGAAAGAGTTATCGATATTCCATTACCACGTCGTAGTGGGAGGATTATCGAAACACGTGTAGATCCCGAACCAACCATTAACACGCAGGTTCCTGAACCAGTATAACGTGTAGATAATGGTGTATTAGGTTCAGAATCTTCACAACGAAATATCAGTGATGCACAGACACGGGTTGTGCCTCGTCGTAGTGGGAGGGTTATTATTCAACCTAACCGGTATATGTTCTTGGGAGAGTCTTATGACCGGGTCCCTGATGAACAAGGTACTGACCCCTGTAACTACAATGAAGCACTCCAAGATAAAGATGCAAATATTTGGAAAAAGGCTATGAAGTCTGAAATGGAGTCCATGTACTCCAATCAAGTCTGGGATCTTGTAGAACTACCCAATGAAATAAAACCCATTGGATGTAAGTGGATTTATAAGAAGAAGAGAGGAGCAGACGGTAAGGTGGAAACCTTTAAAGCAAGGCTTGTTGCGAAAGGGTTCACTCAAAAAGAAGGAATCGATTATGAGGAAACTTTTTCGCCGGTGGCATGCTGAAGTCTATCCAGATTCTCTTATCCATTGCTGCACATTTCGATTACGAAATTTGGCAAATGGATGTCAAGACAGCATTTCTAAATGGGAATCTTGATGAGTGCATCTATATGATGCAACCAGACAGGTTCATTGCGAAGGACCAAGAACACATGTTGTGCAAACTTAAGAAGTCCATTTATGGACTTAAGCAAGCATCTAGGTCTTGGAATATCCGCTTTGATCAAGTAATCAAGTCTTTTGGTTTTGATTAATGTGCGGATGAATCTTGTGTGTACAAGAAACATGATGGAAGAGTGGTGGTGTTCTTAGTACTGTATGTGGATGATATCTTGCTAATCGGAAATGATGTGGGGGTATTATCTTCTGTAAGGGTATTATTGTCCAGTCAATTCGATATAAAGGACTTGGGAGAAGCCGGTCACATCCTAGGGATCAAGCTTATGCGAGATCGCAAGAATAGGATGTTGGGCTTGTCACAAGGCACTTATATTGACAATATTCTTGCAAGGTTTAGCATGCAAGATTCCAAGAAGGGATTCCTTCCCTTCAGACACGGAATTACTCTATCTAAGGATCAGTGTCCTAAGACACCTGATGAGATAGAGAAGATGAAGGCAGTTCTTTATGCCTCGGCAGTAGGAAGCCTAATGTATGCTATGCTATGTACTAGACCTGACATCTGCTTTGCTGTTGGCATGGTTAGTAGATACTAGTCTAATCCAGGGCAAGAACATTGGACTATAGTGAAAAATATTCTCAAGTACCTGAAAAGGACTCGAGACTATATGTTAGTTTACCAAGCAGACAGTCTTGTACCCATTGGGTACACAGATTCTGATTTCATGTCAGATAGGGATTCCAGAAAGTCTACCTCGGGATATGTGTTTACCCTAGGAGGTGGAGCCATTACTTGGAGGAGTATCAAGCAGTCATGTATTGTTGATTCCACCATGGAAGCCGAGTATGTGGTGATGGAAAAAAAATAGGTTTAAAAATTATTTTAAACGCGCAGCGGAAAAGATTCAGTTATAAAAACTGATTGGTAGCCCAGGATCTACTACTCGTTAATTCCATAGATGCGCACAAGAGGGGACAAGAGTTATACCTTAGTGTCTTGAACCCAATTCTGATTTTCTTGAACTTCCAGCAGCTTCCACTAGATGGCCTTCACTCTTATGACTCCTATGGATGCTTGCAGGAAGGAGTAGGGTTGGTGGGAACCCTAATGGAGAGAAAGGAGAAGGTTTGGTGCTCTAAAACAGTTTCTGCAGCTTCTGATGTTAAAAACGACGAACTTCTTTTCCAGAACGCAGCTGCCCTATTTATGGATTCCCAGAACCGACCTAGACTTCGAGCGATCGAAGACCTTCGATCGATCGAACCTTCGATCGATCGAACCATTCTCGATCGATCGAGACTTCCAAGACTTCAATCGATCGAACATCCTTCGATCGATCGAACTTGTCTTGACAACTTCCTCATGTGTCTTTCCAAGTATCCTGGCGGAGCTAAGAGTGGGACCTCCTAGGCTCTTAATTGTTGGCTCAGACCAGTTTGTTAATTACCGTGACCAAACTCTTTGATCAACAAACTAACTAACTGGTCAGTTAACGTTTACTCCACTATAAAACGATAACTGAACTCCAACGCAAAAGAACATATCCGAAGTGATAACTAAACTTGTATGTTGTACTAATGTCCCTCTACCTTCAGCATTCATAATCATATTCAGGTAGTCGGATAACTGTTACTGTCAACTTGAATCATGATTACTTCTTGAATTCTTTGAGTCCCATTCACCTCTCATGATTACCAAACATGTTGATAACTCTTATCAACAAGACTGCAGTACTCAGTAATCGACTTGGTGACATTCTCAAGGGAATGCTTACTCTAAAACAGAGGGTAGATTCTGTCTTGACAATATATGTTCACAACCCTATGAATATGACATACCCAAGATACCCAGGTGTTGATCTTCTATAGACCTCACTGATTGGTAAGTCAAAGCAGTCATATCCACAGTCTGTGTTCATAATCGTCTCAAGATTGAGAACACGTACCTTATACAAGTTATGAGTTCCTATCAACTGATTGACAGCCTTGAGTGTCAATAGGAAAGCTCAGGTCCGTCAATGCACTATAAGCACTAACATATTAACTAAGAGTTACACTCTAGTGATTGAGATTGATCACTCCATCCAATGGTAGTTAATCATGCTACAGTGTAAACCTGATGAGATATCCTAGTCTCAACATCCACTGTGACATGTTCTAAGTAACAAAGAATAGCAATTCATATCTCACTTGTATGTATCTCATACATACACGCATTACTTACTATGATACTTAAGGATAACAATCATCTCATGAAAGAAACATACATAACAAAATGTAAAGTTGATATCCATATATTAAAATGTCAATGTCTCCTATATAAAGTAATGGTTTGAGGGCACAAACCCAACAAACTCCCACTTGCACTCACAACCATACAGGATTACATCTGAGACCTAGACTATCTAGATGACGATCAAAGACCTTCTGTGGCAAAGCCTTTGTAAACGGATCAGCAAGATTGTCAACGGTGGCAATCTTGGTGACAGTCACATCTCCACGTTGAAAAATATCTCGGATAAGATGAAATTTCCGCTCTACGTGCTTCCCTTTTTCGTGGTTCCTTGGCTCCTTGGACTGAGCCACTGCCCCACTATTATCACAATAAAGCGTAATAGGTGACAATGACGCTGGTACCACCTCGAGCTCCATAAGGAACTTCTTGAGCCAAACAGCTTCCTTTGCGGTTTCACAAGCAGCCACATACTCAGCTTCTGTAGTTGAGTCTGTAATGCATTTCTGCTTAATGCTCCTCCAACTAACAGCACCACCTCCCAAGGTAAAGAGATGTCCGGATGTGGACTTCCTCGAATCTTTATCTGACATAAAGTCCGAGTCAGTATATCCAACTGGAATTAACTCATTACCGCCGTACATAAGCATGTAATCTTTAGTTCTTCTCAAGTACTTAAGAATGTGCTTAACGGCTATCCAGTGCTCTGGACCTAGATTCGATTGATATCTGCTAACCATGCCAACGGCAAAGCAAATATCTGGTCTAGTGCAGAACATCGCATACATAAGACTTCCCACTGCTGAAGCATAGGGAACTCCTATCATGCGATTCCTCTCCTCCTGTGTCCTTGGACACTGGTCCTTGGAGAACGCTAAACCATGCCTGAAAGGTAACAAACCTTTCTTCGAATTATCCATTGAAAACCTAGTTAGCACCTTATCGATATAACCAGCTTGAGACAATCCCATTATCTTTCGCTTGAGATCCCGAAAGAGCTTTATCCCAAGAATATAGCTCGCCTCTCCTAGATCCTTCATATCGAAAGTACTAGCTAGCCAAACCTTGACTGTTGACAATGCCGCTACATCATTCCCAATGAGTAGAATATCGTCAACGTAAAGCACAAGAAAGGCCATCACTTTCCCTTCACACTTCTTATATACACAAGGTTCATCAAGATTCTGTATGAAACCAAACGACTTGACCACTTGGTCAAATCGGATGTTCCAACTCCTGGATGCCTGCTTAAGCCCATAAATGGACTTTTGCAGCTTGCATACCAAGTTACCTTTTCGACCAGCTATGAACCCTTCTGGTTGTTGCATATAGATGTCCTCCTCAAGATTGCCATTCAAGAATGCAGTCTTGACGTCCATCTGCCAGATCTCATAATCTAGGCATGCAGCAATGGATAAGAGTATTCTGATGGACTTGAGCATAGCTACCGGCGAGAAGGTTTCCTCATAGTCAATGCCCTCCCTCTGAGTATAACCTTTCGCTACAAGCCTAGCCTTAAAGGTCTCAACCTTTCCATCAGATGCTCTTTTCCTCTTGTAGACCCACTTACAACCAATGGGTTTAATATTGGCTGGAAGTTCTACAAGATCCCAGACCTGATTAGAATCCATAGATTCTAATTCAGCCTTCATAGCTTTAACCCAATGTTCTGAATCAACATCAGTCATTGCCTCTTCGTATGTGGTAGGATCAGATTCAGATTCTATGGAGACAGCTTCAAAAACTTCTCCTAAGAACATGTATCTATCAGGATGGCTGTTAATCCTCCCACTACGACGAGATACCGGTGCAGAAATGGGTGAAGAAGTGGTATTTTCTTGATTTATATCGTTATCAACTACGGGTTGGACTGAGGGCTCTCCTTCTATTTTTCTCAGATCTATCCTTCCCTTAGGTTTATGGTTCATGATATAATCATCCTCTAAAAAAATAGCATTTGTACTAACAAACACTTTCTGTTCTCTTGGATCATAAAAATACCATCCATAAGTACCCTTTGGATACCCTACAAAATAACATACTTCTGATCTAGAATCCAACTTGCTCATCTTTCCTTTCAGCACATGTGCCGGACACCCCCATATCCGGAGATGTTGCAAAGAAGGCTTGCTCCCAATCCACATCTCCCGTGGTGTCCTGGGAACAGATTTGCTTGGCACTAGATTTAGTATGTATGCAGCGGTTTCCAAAGCATAGCCCCAAAGGAATAATGGCAACTCTGAATAACTCATCATTGACCTAGTCATGTCTAAAAGAGTCTGGTTCCTTCTCTCAGCTACACCATTCTGTTGAGGCGTGCCAGGTGCAGTCAACTGTGACAGAATCCCATTCTGTACGAGGTGATCAATAAACTCATTAGAGAGGTACTCGCCACCTCGATCAGATCGAATGGCTTTGATATGTGAGCCCAATTGCTTCTCCATTTCAGCCCTAAACTCTTTGAACTTTTCAAAGGCTTCAGACTTGTGCTGCATTAGGTACACATATCCATACCTAGAGTGGTCATCGGTAAATGTTATGTGATCGGGAGAGAACTAATCCTAATTATACGCCTTAATTCACATTTGTTAGTACTTTTTATCTTGTTTTTGTATATTTTTACTTCGTTTTCTAGTTTTTGACAGGATTTGGAAGAAATCACCTGAACCAGGTTAAACAGGATGAAAAAGCACAAAGAAAGAAGCTGAAAAAGCCAAATTGCTCGGGCGATCCGCGCGCGCGAGAAATCCAGAATTCGCTTGCGCGATCCGCGCGCGCGAGGTACCAAATGTCGCGCTCGCACGACCCGCTCGCGCGATATGTGCAAAAAGAAAAGTTGCGTATTTCAGTATACTGAAGACTCCTGTGCAAACGAAACTGCTGAACGACGTCTTGACTGTAAATTACATCAGTTTCAGTTCGTTTCGGGTTAGGAAGGCTTCCAAAACTTGTTGTAAATCTATATATACCCTATTTTATTACAATTAAAGGGTTAGACATTATTAGCAATTATTATATACACATTCTACAACCATACTTCCAGCCATTGAAGGGAGGGAAGCAAGAATAAGAAGAAGAAGACCAAGGGTTTCCATGGCCTCCTTCATCAACTACTTGCCATCCATCACTTCCATGGACGGCTAGATCATAGATCTAGGGTTTCAATGAAGCCCTAGACAAGTAATATGGTTTTATTTATGTTTTTATTTTAGTTTTATTATGTATGGATGACAGTCACATGTTTAGAGGATTTTTATAAATAAATCGTACTTCTAGTGATTAAATCATTGCTTTCAGAATTTATTCTTGTCTTAGATCTATTTTGACTGTGATGTCCTCAACGATCTATGCTTGCTGTGCTTGTTTAGATTGTTTACATGTGATGGTGCTTTATTGATTTGTGCTATCAAGTATCCGAATAGTCCATGCCTAGGTTAGATGGATTAGATCACAACCCTAGTTTAGTGTGGGATAATTCGTGCTAACCGAAGATGGATTATGTTGGTGCTTGAACCATGAATATCTTCTTGTCGGAGGAATTGGGCTTGTAGCTACAATTCCCCATTATCATCCAACGTAATAAGCTAAAGTAATTCATAAATATTCCTATTATGAAGCTAGTGGTGGATTTGCAATCCTAGGTTCCCATAAACATTATTTAAAACAACTTTAATTGCTTTCATAGTTTAGATTTAGTTTTATTGTTATTTAGTTTAATTCAAACCAAATCAAAATCCGTTTTCATAATTAACTAAAGTTAGGTTTTAAAATTAAGTCGTTGTAGTTAATCAATCTCTGTGGGTTCGACCTTTACTTCCACACTGCAAATCTTTTGAAAAGTAAAGAACACTTTTTATATCTTGATTCTGACAAGATCAATTTTTGGCGCCGTTGCCGGGGATTGCATTACTACCTTTAGTTTTATAATCTTAGTTTAGTTAATTCGTAAATATTAGGTTAGTTTTTATTATTTTTCTTATTTTCCGTTTTGTTTTTAGTTACTAACTTGTTCTTTTATTTTGTAGTCAACGTTTCCGAGTGGAGCAGCTAATTACATCAAAGGAGCTTACGCAAATAAAAATATAAATAAAATAAAATAAATTGCTTCTTGTGAAACTCGCTTTAAACCACTGTAAGTCAGAGCGCTGTGACGCACTATTTGCATTAGTTTAGGGTTAATTGCACTGCATTAGCTAGGAAACCCAGGGCGCTGGGCTTGACGCGGTCATTGCATTACAGGATAATATTCATGCATCACAGTAGTTGAGTGCTTGTTATCTTAGTTGCGTGATTGCTATTTGTTTTTTTTTAGTTGAGTCAGTTTTTGTTTTTAGTTTACTTTCTTTTAGTTTATGTTAGGTACACGTTCAAATAAACCGGAATTAAAACCTTTTGACTCTGAACTTGAACGTACATTAAGACTTAACAAGTCTTCAAACTTAACTTCTAGAGCTAGGTTTTTAATAGACGAAGATTTGACACTGAAACCAACGTCTTTATTTGAGTCTGAAATACGTAGTACTCTTACAAGACTAAAGAAACCACGCTTTCATAACATAGAACCGATTAAAATGGCAGACATTGGAAATAATAACGATAACAACCAAAATAACAATGGAAATAATTTGAATAATCCTAATATACCACCACCTCCTCCACTTAAAGATTATTTTATTCCGACGACTTACACGCCACAAACTTGTATCGACTTACCGGAGGCGACGGCATCTCACTTTGAGATAAAGTCGTCTACCATCTCGCTACTTCCATCTTTCCATGGTCGTTTAAATGAAGATCCATATAAACACTTAGGAGATTTTCAAGATATATGTTCTACTTTGAAAATCCAAAACTTAACTAATGATGAATTAAAATTGCGGCTCTTTCCATTCTCTTTAAAAGACAAAGCTAAATATTGGCTTCAATCTTTGGAGCCAAACACAATTAGAACATGGGAAGACTTACACACCGCATTTTTACAAAAAAATTTCCCGATTATGCGTACGAATCAGATAAGAAAATCTATAACAAACTTTGTGATGCAAGATGGGGAATCACTCTACGACATGTGGGAAAAATTTAAAGAATTATTACGTTCGTGTCCACATCATCAGGTTCCTAAGTGGCAGTTGGTCCAGGTCTTTTACGAGGGACTTATTCCTTCGGTCCGTAACACCGTCGATGCTGTTTGTGCGGGTACCTTCCTACACAAAAGTGCCGATGAGGCCTGGAAAATTTTTGAAACGTTAAGCGAGAACTCGATGCATCAGACTGTGTCGGTACATTCTAAGGGATACCCACAACCTAAGAGGGAGGTAAATTTCGAGTCAAGTCAATCAATTGAAATAAAAGAACTATCTAACAAACTTGACCGACTTTTAACAATGAACCAAACGACAGCCCCACCCGCTCGTGAAATTTGTGCATTATGTTCTGATCCTTCACATTCGATACTTGCATGTCCATCGGCGAGTCAATTTCCGGAATTCGTGGAGCAACACATTAACTCTATTCAACAATACCCACGAAATAATTATAATTCGACTACTAATAATCCGGATGCGCCATGGAGAAACCATCCTAACTTCTCTTGGAAAAATAATAATAATAATCCTAATGAGGCGACTAATTCCTAATGCATAATCGACCTCAGTTTCAACCTAATCAATACCAACAACCGCATCCTAATCCGAACCCTCCAAGGGGTAACATTTTTGAGGAAAAGGTGTTGGCATCCCTTAATAAAATTGAAACGCAAGTACAGGCACAAGCACAAATAGTGCACTCTCATACACAATCCATTGCGAAGCTTGAATCCCAAATGGGACAACTAGCTACTGTAGTGAGTCGTAGAAACGAGGGAACGTTGCCTAGTCAAACAATTCAAAACCCTAAGGGACAATATGAGGTAAAGGGGTCGAATGAACAAGTAAACGCCGTCTCAACTAGGATGACTACACGAGAGGAGGTGATAGAAACCCCTAATAAGAATGAGAATGTGATAGATGTGAACATCAACTCTAATAAAGAAAGGGGTGAGGACGTGAATCAAAGTAGAAAAGAAAATGAACCGGTCTCAACAAATTATATTCCGAGAATGCCATATCCACCTAATGTTGAGGAGCCGTCTAATCTTACAAATAAAAAGTCTAAAATGGAAGATATACTCGAGGTATTTAAACAAGTTAAAATAAATATTCCATTCCTCGACTCTATTAAACAAATTCCCGCTTATGCTAAATGTTTAAAAGACCTTTGTACACAAAAGCGCAAAATACGCAGTCATACTCCTAAAAAAGTCTTCCTCGCGGAAAAAGTAAGTTCTATTTTTCAACACTCACCTCCAAAGTATAAGGATCCTGGTACGCCTACGATTTCATGTGTCATAGGTGACACTATCATCCATAGGGCTCTCCTTGACTTAGGTGTGAGTGTTAATCTCTTACCTTATCACGTCTATAAACAATTAGGTTTAGGTGAACTTAAACCTACGGCCGCTACAATATAATTAGCGGATCGTTCTATTAAAATACCTAGAGGAATCGTCGAGGACGTCTTGGTTAAAGTTGATAAATGCTATTATCCTGTCGACTTCATGGTCCTTGACACTGAACCCGTGCTAGATGCTAAGAAACATACTCCTGTCATTTTAGGCCGTCCATTCTTAGCAACCGCTAACGCACGTGTTAACTGCCAGACGGGGGTAATGAAAGTGTCGTTTGGGAACATGAACTTAAAATTAAACGTTTTTAATGCTATGGATCAACCTCCTAAAGACGACGATTACCTATGTGAGGCGGAAGGTGAGGTAAGACGGAATATTGAGCCTACCGAAGCAATAAATTTGAGTAACGACAAAGATATAGCGGATGATGAGTGGATGAACCCTAATACCCCGGACCCTAATGCTGAATCTACTCGGAAGGTAAGAAATCGATTTGAACATACTGACAAACCGTCAATTGAATTAATTCGAAGCGACGTAATTTCTGCTTACCATCGAGCTCTACCTGACATCCTTAGGGGTACACAGTCCGATTTACGGCCTCCATAAAGCCTTGAGCTAGAACGGTCTAGCTGAAGACGTAAAAGTTAGCGCTTCTTGGGAGGCAACCCAAGCTTTATTTCGTTCATTTTTCTTATTTTTGGTCGTTTTTGAGTCTGTTTTGGACATTCTGGGTAGGTTTGGGGGTTGGAATTAATTTATTTTAATATTATTTACATAATTTTAGCTAAAAAATGGAAAACACCCAAATCGCGCGCGCGGCCCGCTCGCGCGAGACGTCGCTCGCGCGAGTTTGCCCCTTAGTGGTTTTTCTTTGCTTTTCTTTATTTGAGCTCTCTGCTTCTCCTCGCGCCTGGTGTCACGGGCGCGAGGTAGCTCGCTCGCGCGAGAGAGAGGATAAAAAAAAAAATTGGGAATTCGCGCGCGCGAAGGTCGCTCGCGCGGACCGCTCGCGCAATTCCCCACTTTCCTATTTTTTCCCTTTTGTTTTCTATATCCTTCCCCCTACCTATTTTATTTGTGTTTCTTTTCTGTTTTTGTTTATTTGGTTCAGTTTAGTTCGTGTTCGTTGTTTTCCTTGTTACATTTATACTTTTTCGTTTTATTTCTTTTCCATTTGCTCGTTTAGTTTAGTTTAGCTTAGTTTTTAGATTTATATTCCATATTTAGGTTTCATTTACTTTTAATATTCTTTTGTTTAGTTTCTTTTCTCTAGTATTCACAGGTACATTTGAACTTTATCACTATATTCCTTTGTATTTACCTGTTTTTCCTTGCCGAGATCGAGGTACTATCGTTCCTTCATTACCTACTTTCCGTTCTTTCGTTTTATTGTTTCATTGGGGACAATGAAAGGTTTAGGTTTGGGGGTATACACACATGCACATATTATTTTATGCGAAATTTTAAAATTTTTTGATTTGTGTTTAAATAAACGATGTTACCGACGTTTTTGCAATATCAATTTGATACTCTTTGTTAGATAACTTGGATTGTTATAGAATGATAAACAAGGGAAGATGTGATTAAACATTTGCTGAAGTTATGATGTAACGTTTTAAGTTATGTATTGTTTGAATCGTAGTTTTATATCATAGATTTGCACACAAACATATGCACTGCACGTAGTCATTGGAATGCATGTTGTTGTGAACTATAATATGATTCGGATTTCTAGATAACACATGGTGGAGACTAGACCCAGTGAGCTTTTGAGCCTATCTTTTCTGTTTTGAGGGTTATAAATACGTTTTGTGTTTGTCGAATTTCATTGAAATAGCGCATTAACTCGTTGTTTAGTCTCATTATTCTTGTTTTGGTTGATAGTCAAGTTAAAATATTTGTTACCATGCTAAATAATCTTCCGTCGTAAATATTGAAGAACCGTATTACCCTAGGAAATGATTTTGGGCTCTCTTTGTTTATTGCCGACCGATAAAAGATAAAATTTCCTTAGTTCGCCCCTTTGAGCCGTTACAATGCCTCTTTTTCTTTGTTCACCATTATCCTCTTTAAAAACTCCAACTTGATCAACTTGGAGTATACCACTGGAAGAGTGATCAACTTTTAGTAGTATTAAGGCGATGTGTTGATTGAGAAGAAGAAGAAAATAAGATGCTATTGGGGTAGTTGCTTGGTATTCAATGAATAATCATTTGAGAAGCGAGAAAAGAAAAAGGAAAAGAAACAAAATAAAAAGAAGAAGGTTGAAAAAAAATGAATGAAAAGAAGAGAATGAAATGAGAAAGTTGGTAGAGAAGAAGAATGAAAGAAATCGAACATGCCTTACAATGCCATTCTGAAACTACTTGATATATCTGTTCTATCCTTTTTCATTATCTGAGCCATGTTACAACCTTTGAAAAGTCCTAATTGATCCTAGGAAACATGGTTTGGATAGAAAAACGATGGGAGGGGATTAAAACATGGTAATGATTAATTTTTCTTGATTGTTGGCATCCTATCCATGAGACTACTATTCTTTTGTGTCATGCGTCTTTTTCGAGTCATATGTGAGCATTTCTCGTTTTGAAAACATATTTCCTTTGCTCGCATATATTAGAAAAATTACACCTGTTTCTGAGTGTTTCATTTGAGAGTGTAATTAATTGTGAGATTCGTAGTCGAAGCATAGTTAGATTGTAATTTGAGGTATATTCCAAGTTCATGACATACGCGTGTTCATTTGACTACAACATCACACACGTGCAATCTTATGAGGAACTCTATTGATTCGTACATTGCATGCACTTGATTGTTTCTCATGATATAGGTGAACGTTTGATTCTGCTTCTTCTTGTTCGTTATTCTATTTCAAATCATTGTTTTATAATAAGGAGTATTGTTTATTTGTTTTTCTTTTCAATAAAACTTTTGAAGTTTTTAAGTTAATAAAGATGGTTGTGGGTAACTTGTTGATGAGAACCCTCACGAGACTTCACTCGTCCGACTAGGGACACCTAGAGGTTTAAAAGGCTTGTTGCATATGCTAAATGCAATCGTGATCCATGTGAAAATGGAGTAGTCTTTTATTAGTAGTTAGTTTTTATTTTACTTTTGCTCAAGGACTAGCAAAATGTAGGTTTGGGGGTGTGATCGGGAGAGAACTAATCCTAATTATAGGCCTTAATTCACATTTGTTAGTACTTTTTATCCTGTTTTTGTATATTTTTACTTCGTTTTCTAGTTTTTGATAGGATTTGGAAGAAATCACCTGAACCAGGTTAAACAGGATGAAAAAGCACAAAGAAAGAAGCTGAAAAAGCCAAATCGCTCGCGCGATCCGCGCGCGCGAGAAATCCAGAATTCGCTCGCGCGATCCGCGCGCGCGAGGTACCAAATGTCGCGCTCGCGCGACCCGCTCGCGCGATATGTGCAAAAAGCAAAGTTGCGTATTTCAGTATACTGAAGACTCCTGTGCAAACGAAACTGCTGAACGACGTCTAGACTGTAAATTATATCAGTTTCAATTCGTTTCGGGTTAGGAAGGCTTCCAAAACTTGTTGTAAATCTATCTATACCCTATTTTATTACAATTAAAGGGTTAGACATTATTAGCAATTATTATATACACATTCTACAACCATACTTTCAGCCATTGAAGGGAGGGAAGCAAGAAGAAGAAGACCAAGGGTTTCCATGGCCTCCTCCATCAACTACTTGCCATCCATCACTTCCATGGACGGCTAGATCATAGATCTAGGGTTTCAATGAAGCCCTAGACGAGTAATATGGTTTTATTTATGTTTTTATTTTAGTTTTATTATGTATGGATGACAGTCACATGTTTAGAGGATTTTTATAAATAAATCGTACTTCTAGTGATTAAATCATTGCTTTCAGAATTTATTCTTGTCTTAGATCTATTTTGACTGTGATGTGCTCAACGATCTATGCTTGCTGTGCTTGTTTAGATTGTTTACATGTGATGGTGCTTTATTGATTTGTGCTATCAAGTATCCGAATAGTCCATGCCTAGGTTAGATGGATTAGATCACAACCCTAGTTTAGTGTGGGATAATTCGTGCTAACCGAAGATGGATTATGTTGGTGCTTGAACCATGAATATCTTCTTGTCGGAGGAATTGGGCTTGTAGCTACAATTCCCCATTATCATCCAACGTAATAAGCTAAAGTAATTCATAAATATTCCTATTATGAAGCTAGTGGTGGATTTGCAATCCTAGGTTCCCATAAACATTATTTAAAACAACTTTAATTGCTTTCATAGTTTAGATTTAGTTTTATTGTTATTTAGTTTAATTCAAACCAAATCAAAATCCGTTTTCATAATTAACTAAAGTTAGGTTTTAAAATTAAGTCGCTGTAGTTAATCAATCTCTGTGGGTTCGACCTTTACTTCCACACTGCAAATCTTTTGAAAAGTAAAGAACACTTTTTATATCTTGATTCTGACAAGATCATTATGAAATACTCATAACCACCCCTTGCTCTAATATTTATTGGTCCACACACATCAGTATGAACTAATTCCAACAATGCATTGGTCCTATTGCCCTTTGCGGGAAAGGGCCTTTTGGTCATCTTACCCTCTAAACAAGACTCACAGACTTCCATTGGTTCGAGAACCAAATCGCCTAAGATCCCTTCTTTGACTAGTATGCCAATCCTATTTAGATTGATATGGCCAAGCCTCATGTGCCAAAGCCTTGTTGGATTAGTGGAAGGTTCTTTTCTTTTAGAAGGTATAGTTACCATTGAGTTATTAAGTTCCAAGCAAGAATCTTTAGAAATATTGGGAGTAATCACATACAAACCATTTGATTTAACACCAGAACATATAAAAGAACTATTTCTTTTAATCACAACTTCAGTTCCAAAATGAAAAGAATAACCATTATTCGATAAATTAGAAACTGAAATTAAATTACGTCTCATTGAAGGGACATAAAGTACATCTGATAAAATCAAAACTTTATTGTCTAGAAATTCTAAAACTAGGACTCCAATAGCAATCGCAGAAACGGTTGCGCTAGAACCTAGAGTAAGTACGATTTTCCCATCACTGCACCTCCTGGTTGATCTTAACCCCTGCAATGAATTACAGATATGGTTAGTCGCACCAGAATCAATGCACCAAGTGTTTGAAGTATCCGTAATAAAACTTACTTCAATCACATGTGATTCAATCATACCTTGAACTCTTGTAGCTAAGAATTCTGGACAGTTCCTCTTCCAGTGGCCCTTCTCTCCGCATTGGAAACACTTTCCTTTGCCTTGGCCACCCACCTTCCCTTTGCCCTTACCTTTTCCCTTAGATTTTGCAATCTTAGGGACCGGTCCAACACTTGGACCACCAGTACCAGCCTTCTTCTTCCCTTTCTTTCCTTTCGGTGTAGATCGGGAAGAGGAAGCGCTTTTCTCAACGTTCAAAATGTTGACCCCCGGTTTGATCACCCCTTCCGCTGCCAAAAGAGAACTCATCAATTCACTCATTGAAAAATTCATTTGATTCATATTATAGTTAAGTTTAAATTGAGCGAATGAAGGTGACAGCGAATTGAGGATCATATCAACTTGGGTTTGTGCATCGATGTTGGCACCTAGGGTCTCCAGCTCGTTTAAAAAACAAATCATTTTTAAAACATGTTCCTTGACTGGAGTCCCTTCCGACATCTTTGTACTCATTATCTTTTGCATGGCTACCTGTCTGGCAGGCCTGCCATGCTCCCCAAACATCTTTTTCAGGGATGTGATAATGTCACTGGCAGAATCATTCGATTGGAATTGGTGTTGCAACACACCAGCCATTGAGGCCAAAATATAGCAACGAGCCATTCCATTCGACTTCTTCCATTTGTCGAACTCGCGTCCGGCAGCTACCGAAGCATTTGCCGCGGGTTCTTCGGGGCATGGGGTGGTGAGGACATATATGTGATCCTCCGCAGTTAACACGATGTCAAGGTTACGTTTTCATTCAGTGTAGTTATTTCCAGTTAACTTGTTTTGAGTGAGTATGGTGGCAAGTGGACTAAATGCAGATCCAGACATTATGATTACTGAAAATCAAACAAACAAAATAAATATGGATATCAGAATTTGACAGTTTGAAATAAAAGAATCCTTAAAAACTCTTATTTTTAAAACAAAGTCGCCGGAATTTCGAAACGAAAGAATAAAGCCTCCGTGTGGTGGTCAATGTTCGATCTTTCGATTAATCATGACTTGTCCGCTATGCAACTCTTGCAAAACAAGTTATGACTCCCGAACCTTTTTGATCTCTAAGTTTCTGAATAATGCCCCGTGTGGGATCCCTTATCCATAGCTTAGCTAGTGTGTACCATTAACTAGGATCCAATCACAACCGTCTCAAGTAGCGCCTCCGTATAGTGGTCACCCTCTAACACGTCTGATTGATCCTATCAAAAGAAGTTCACATCTAGTAACCAATAAGTAATGCACCCTCCGTATGGAATGATCACCCTTGACGAGGTGACACAGAATGCACTACTCATCTTATAGTGAACCGTTAATGGAAGATCGTGGGTGTCAATAAATAAGACCCTCTCCCACTAGATTTGGTAAATTAAGGATTTTGTTTTTTTTTTTTTTTTTTTTTTTTTTTAGAAAAAATTGTTTTTATACATTACCCATAAACATCCAATGTTTACTAATGCGTTAAAAAAATAGTTTTTGAATCTTATTTTAGAAAACTTGTTTTACGTGCATGCAAGCCAATCACAACCAAGCACATAAAACAAAACTAAAATTGAAAATAAAGACATCCAAACGATGCCTCTATCTCCCATGGCTCTATCTCCATAGAACCTCCTTTTTGGTTTGATCGCCTCCAGCTCCATCTTCATGGACAATGGCTCCTTGCTCCATCTTCATGGATTTTCTAATTCTATTACATTTGTCCTATGCTTTTTTCGAAGCTTACATTTTATCTAGAAACAGAAATAGCAACAAAAAAATAAAAGGCTAGGGAAACCGGTGCGACTTTCCTTTTCGTAGGATTGAAGTCGCAGCGCCCTTTACATATGCCTTAAAACCAAACCAAACTTAAATTACAACATGCACCAATCTCAAACAGTTTAAATACAAAATATTAAAGTCTTGGTGCCATGGGAGATAGTGACTTAACTAGCTGCAAAAGGGTTAGTCGTACACGCATCCACACATACATAACAAATATATGTAATATTGGAACACTTAATTGATTCTCACAGTATATAAACTCTTTACATACTGAATTAGAACTTAAAAACAGCATCTTACTTCTCTGTCACTGTTCGATCGATCGAAGGCCATTCGATCGCTCGAACCTTTGATCGATTGAACACTGTTCAATCGCTTGAACATTCTATTTCACAGAATGATTTAAAAAATTATAGAATACTTTAAAATTAAAACTTTTCATTTCAAAACATTTTAAAATTGTGAAACAGAGAACCTGACAAAGAATCTGTCTCGATCGATCGAATGTCATTCGATCGATCGAACATATCAATGTTCGATCGCTCGAAAACAGAGGATGTTCGATCGATCGAAACATGTTCGATCGATCGAACCCGCCTTGCATCCCATGCAATCACAGATTTGTATTCTGCTGCGATAACACTGCAGAAACAGATCTGTGATAATGCCGTTTCGAAAACAGTTCTAAAATCAACATGCAAATCAATATAGTGTTCCAAAAACGCATCTATAGATCCAAACGAGCGTGGCTCTGATACCAATTGATGGAAAAAAATAGGTTTAAAAATTATTTTAAACGCGCAGCGGAAAAGATTCAGTTATAAAAACTGATTGGTAGCCCAGGATCTACTACTCGTTAATTCCATAGATGCGCACAAGAGGGGACAAGAGTTATACCTTAGTGTCTTGAACCCAATTCTGATTTTCTTGAACTTCCAGCAGCTTCCACTAGATGGCCTTCACTCTTATGACTCCTATGGATGCTCGCAGGAAGGACTAGGGTTGGTGGGAACCCTAATGGAGAGGAAGGAGAAGGTTTAGTGCTCTAAAACAGTTTCTGCAGCTTCTGACGTTCAAAACGACGAACTTCTTTTCCAGAACGCGGCTGTCCTATTTATAGATTCCCAGAACCGACCTAGACTTCGATCGATCGAACCTTCGATCGATCGAACCTTCGATCGATCGAACCTTCGATCGATCGAACCATTCTCGATCGATCGAGACTTCCAAGACTTCAATCGATCAAACATCCTTCGATCGATCGAACTTGTCTTGACAACTTCCTCATGTGTCTTTCCAAGTATCCTGGCGGAGCTAAGAGTGGGACCTCCTAGGCTCTTAATTGTTGGCTCAGACCAGTTTGTTAATTACCGTGACCAAACTCTTTGATCAGCAAACTAACTAACTGGTCAGTTAACGTTTACTCCACTATAAAACGATAACTGAACTCCAACGCAAAAGAACATATCCGAAGCGATAACTAGACTTGTATGTTGTACTAATGTCCCTCTACCTTCAGCATTCATAATCATATTCAAGTAGTCGGATAACTGTTACTGTCAACCTGAATCATGATTACTTCTTGAATTCCTTGAGTCCCATTCACCTCTCATGATTACCAAACATGTTGATAACTCTTATCAACAAGACTGCAGTACTCAGTAATCGACTTGGTGACATTCTCAAGGGAATGCTTACTCTAAAACAGAGGGTAGATTCTGTCTTGACAATATATGTTCACAACCCTATGAATATGACATACCCAAGATACCCAGGTGTTGATCTTCTACAGACCTCACTGATTGGTAAGTCAAAGCAGTCATATCCACAGTCTGTGTTCATAATCGTCTCAAGATTGAGAACACGTACCTTACACAAGTTATGAGTTCCTATCGACTGATTGACAGCCTTGAGTGTCAATAGGAAAGCTCAGGTCCGTCAATGCACTATAAGCACTAACATATTAACTAAGAGTTACACTCTAGTGATTGAGATTGATCACTCCATCCAATGGTAGTTAATCATGCTACAGTGTAAACCTGATGAGATATCCTAGTCTCAACATCCACTGTGACATGTTCTAAGTAACAAAGAATAGCAATTCGTATCTCACTTGTATGTATCTCATACATACACGCATTACTTACTATGATACTTAAGGATAACAATCATCTCATGAAAGAAACATACATAACAAAATGTAAAGCTGATATCCATATATTAAAATGTCAATGTCTCCTATATAAAGTAATGGTTTGAGGGCACAAACCCAACATGTGGCTGCTTCGGAAGCCGCTATGGAGGCGGTTTGGCTCTAAAACTTCCTTATGGATCTAAGAGTAGTACCTGCGGTACAATCGGCTATTACCCTTTATTGCAATAATAGCGGAGCGGTTGCTAACTCAAAGGAACCAAGGGCCCATAAGAAGGGAAAACACATTGAGCGTAAGTATCACCTGATACGAGAGATCGTGCAAAGAGGTGATGTTGAAGTGACCAAGATAGCATCAGCAAATAACCTGGCAGATCCTTTCACCAAGAGCTTACCGGCCAAGACTTTTGACAGTCAGGTAGAAGGGATAGGAGTGAGGTGTGTCGCATCAATGCTTTGACTCTAAGTGGGAGATTGTTAGGGATATATATTAAAAGCCATGCTTTATGTAGTTGATTTATTATTCATTTAATAAAATCAGTTAATCCATTTTTTTTTTGAGAATCTGTGTGGGCAATGTTTGTATTATATTATTCATTTAATATTATGCATGTGTCTCTCATTCTATATAGTAGGTGATTTGGTGTGTAGAGTTTGGCTTACACACGGAAGATCAGGCCATCAAATATTATAGAATGTAAGATTTGGTTTACAGTCTTAGATAGGATTGGACACACCATCGGTAGGACTGCAGCATGGTGTTGTAGTAGGTTTGTCTTGACTACGGAAAACGGTATAGTTTCAACTCACTATGCTGGTACACTTTGTGTATAAAATGGGACTGACTTGGGGTAATTATCTTTATACTGACTTATAAGATAATTAATACCTCATGGCTATTATAAGTGCTTATGCTCTAAATCCTAAGTTAATTTGTAGACACGTACATTTGATATTTACACTTTGATCCCTAAAAGGCTGAGATCCTTAAATGGGTCAATTTCTCATTGGATTGGGTGGCAATATTAATTGTGTGGTGGATATTAATTAATGATGGAATCCGTGTCTCAATTTTTGGGATTGATGATACCCCCTTGAGAAAGCTTATAAGTTTTGATTATGTCAAACCCTGCAGGTGGATTTTGTATCCGACATATCAGATAAGTTAAGCAGAGGATCTCAAGGGATTTTAAGAAATTAATTAAATATGATTGTCAGTAATTATAGTTTATTAATGGATACCTGTAATCTTAACATGGGGAGATAATAAGCATTTAATAACATGGAGCTCAAAATATATTTTTGAGATAAGGGTAGGAGTGCAATTATAATTCTTTAGTGGTATGAATTATAATTTATGGAAATAGGAATCTGATTCAGTTCGAATTAGGGTTTCCTAATTCCATAAGGAAGCCTATTCCTTATTGACTTCTTATGGTCCCTATCGTAGCCTATATATATGCGGCTTTGGCTCTCTCATCAGTTAGCGTTTTTTCCATCAAGAGTATTATAACTCGGAATAGAAAAGAGAGCGTAAAGAGGGAGAGCAGAAAACAAAAAGGATTTCGAAAGTGCCCACACTCAGTTCGATATTCTGGCAGCAGAGGAATACGGTAGAAGATCGTGAGCTGTTATCGAGCCCGTGTTCTCGATTCGTCTACTACAGCAATCTGTTTTGCAGTTCAAGGTAACCCTAGTTCCGCCCTTGTAGGGTTATTATAGATTTCACAAAATTTTTTGCAGTACCAACTTATACGCACTGTCAACAGATTCTGGGAACGCAGTTTCCTAACATGAGCCACGTTATAACCTTTGAAAAGTCCTATTTGATCCTAGGAAACATGGTTCGGATATGAAAACGATGGGAGAGGGATTAAAATATGGTAACGATTAATTTTTCTTGATTATTGGCATCCTATCCATGAGACTACTGTTCTTTCGTGTCATGCGTCTTGTTTGAGTCATATGTGAGAGTTTC
Organism: Hydrangea macrophylla; assembly: GCA_033977485.1. NCBI lineage: Eukaryota > Viridiplantae > Streptophyta > Magnoliopsida > Cornales > Hydrangeaceae > Hydrangea > Hydrangea macrophylla. The sequence goes on from CM066990.1 coordinate 43,619,895, forward strand.
TTGTTTTGAAAACATATTTTCTTTGCTCGCATATACGCAATAAATTACACCTGTTTCTGAGTGTTTCATTTTAGAGTGTAATTAACATTGCGAGATTCGTAGTCGAAGCATAGTTAGATGGTCATCCGAGTTATATTCCAAGTTCATGACATGCGCGTGTTCATTTGACTATCATATCACACACGTGCAATTTTATTAGAAACTCTATTGATTTATACGGTGCATGTGCTTGAGATTATTTTTCATGACATAGGTAGACGTTTGATTCCATTTCTTCTTGTTCGTTATTCTATTTCAAATCATCGTTCTATGATAAGGAGTATTGATTGTTTTGTTTTTCGTTTGAATAAAACTTTTTAAATTTATAAATTAATAAAGACGGTTGTGGGTGACTTGTTGACGAGAACCCTCACGAGACTTCACTCGTCCGACTAGGGACACCTAGGGGTTTAAAAGGCTTGTTGCATATGCTAAATGCAATCGTGATCCATGCAAAAATGGAGTAGTATTTGTAGTAGTAGTTTTATTTTTCTCTTCTTTTTGCTCGAGGACTATCAAAGAGTAAGTTTGGGGGTGTGATCGGTGACGAATAATTGCTGTTTATAGTTCTAAAAATACGCTTTGTTAGCCCATTTCATATAGTTATTAGTTATTTTTTAATAAGTATTCTAAATTTTGTAGGATTTGGAGCTTTAACTTGAAAATGCACAAAAATCCAATGATTAGTGGCTTTGGAAGTCATTCTGGGCTCAAACGGTGATTCCGGTGAAAGTTGAATGCAGTGGCAGTCTTGTAACATCACATTTTTGACAAAGAATACTTTGGATTTGAGAAATTTATACAGAGATATAAAATGTAGATCTTCGAGCTACGGACGCGTGGCTTTAAACGGCGAGTCAATCCGAGTTCCGAGCAAAACGTTATCGCAATTCTACGAAAGTCGCGCAGTGTAGCGAAAAGGACCTCGCGCGAGCTGGCCGCGCGAGCGACCTGTGAAAAAACCAAAAACGCGTAATTTATTAAATAAAAGTGCCCAGCGAAGGTGGTTTGTGCATATGACATCCAGAAACGTAAATATAGCTATTTTAGTACGATTTGGCTTAGGAAAATTTCCTATATCCTTCCAAACTCTATATAAATCCTATTCTAAATCAAATTGAAGGTTGCAAATCATTACACAACATTATACACAGTCATGTACACAAAAAACTTCAGCCATTGAAGAGAGAAAAGCAAGGAGAAGAAGAAGAAGACCAAGGATTCCCATGGCCTCCTCCATCAACCTCTTGCCAATCTTCAATTCCATGGCCAACTAAACCTAGATCTAGGGTTTCAATGAAACCCTAGCCAAGTAATAGGGTTTTATTTATGTTTTTCTTTTAGTTTTATTATGTATGGATGACAGTTACATGTTCCGAGGATTTTTATAAATAAATCGTGCTTATATTGATTAAATCGTTACTTTCAAAATCTATTCTTGTCTTAGATCTATTTTGACTGCGATGTGCTCAATGATCTATGCTTGCTGTGCTTATTTAGATTATTTACATGTAATGGTGCTTAAATTGAATTGTGCTATCAAGTATCCGAATAGTCCATGCCTAGATTAGACGGATTATACCACAACCCTAGTTTAGTGTGGGATAATTCGTGCTAACCGAAGATGGATTATGTTGGTGCTTGAACCATAGTTATTTTCTTGACGGAGGAATTGGGCTTGTAGCTACAATTCCCCATTATCATCCAACTTAATAAGCTAAAGTAATTAATAAATACCCTTATTATGAAGCTAGTGGTGGATTTGCAATCCTAGGTTCCTTAAACTTATTATAGAAACAAATATTTAATTACTTTCATAATTTAGATTTACTTTTATTATTATTAGTTTAATTAAAATCAAATCAAAATCAGTTTTTCTTAATTAATTAGATTTAGGTTTTAAAATTAAAGCACTGTAGTATTTCAATCTCTGTGGGTTCGACCTTTGCTTTCACTACTACAAATCTTTACAAAAGTAAAGTATATTTTTTAATATCTTGATATTGACAACATCAGTCGTGAAGCTCGAAGATCCAAAATCTCCCTTTTTTCCCTTTTTGGATTTAGGTTAAGAACTTTGTAAAAATATCTAAGTCACCAATTTCTATATATAGGCAATATTTTTCATATTTATGTTTAACTTCCCTGCAAGTTCTCTAATCTACCGATTATATCTCAAAATGTCTTAAACGTCTAAGTTATCACTTCACGAGTGAGAATCTAAAATTCATAAAAGTTTTTGTCTAAGTTTTGTTTGTCTGCTAAAATGTGGTCCCACATGATTTTACGAAAGGACTAATTTGCCTACTAATTATGTAGCGTGTTAATTCATCCTTATAAGGATAATAAACATTAATGCCAGAAATAAATTCTCAAACACATAATAATATATAGGTAAACATTTATTTTCATATAAACATTTAGGGTATTCCACGATGGCCGTCTCAATCTCGGAGAGACTTTGCAACATCAAAACATCCATTCTACACTGTCTTAGGGGGGACTTGTGAGTTACAACTCACTCATACATGTGCCACAATACACATTGCATCATATTACATTGTTATGCATGACAAATGAAATGAATTACGATAAACTCATACACGGGTGTTATACATGCAAACTGTCCTGATTGGGCTTAATGTTGTAGTTTATGGTGAGAGCTAGGCATACGGGTAGGGAAGAAGCAGTTCGAATGTTATGAAGGTACAGCAAAAACGTGTGGTTCATGATTTATCATATAAGGCTAAATTTAGGGAAAAGGGAGTCTGTTTAGGAGTGAATCTTTTAAATCCAGATGGGTATGGAAGGATGATCCCAAGAATTTTGGGATTGAATATAATCTAGATAAAGATGGAAAGAGTTGAAATAAGGAAGGATTCTAGATCGTCTTATCTTGCTTGGGGTGCAATTCAAGGAGTTCTTGCCATAGTTAAATTCCCCATGGACACTATAAATATACAAGCTGGCCAAGCATTCAATTCACTCTGTGTCACTCTCGACACACCACATCCAATAGCATTCAAACCACATCCAAAAAGCATTCTAATAGCATTCAACCTTGCATTCTAGTGTTCTCAGCATTCAATAGCAATAGGTTTGTTTTTCTTGTTGCTTTACTGTTTTCAATCCTTCTTGAATAATCAGAGCTTGTTCTGATCTTGTTCCTTAGGTCTGTTGTTATATTTTCCAAACACGTTCAATAAAATATATACATGTTTTATTACTTGTCTGTGATTGTTTACCTGATAAACTCATCGCCACTAGACTTGTGCGCTTCAGTACTCTCTAGGGACCTTTAGGTGAGGGTACTTTCCTACTCACCTTTCACAATCACACTTAGAAGTCAGATCCCAAAGCCTTGTGTATCACTCTATAACACCTGTAATTTTCATTATTAATAATGTAATTTCCAGATATTTGTTATAAATTATTTCTATATGTAAATCAGATTTTGAGTATACTTGACATATCATGTGTGTCCATACATTTCATACCTTAATCCTTTGATCCAAAACAAACCTTCCTTGTTTCAGTAGACCCGAGCCCTCTAGAAGAACGAGCGCTTGAGAGGGGCGAGTGCTCGAGCTAAAAAGATGTGAAAATACTTTTTTCCCCTGGGCTCTAAAAATTCTATAAATACCCAGCATTTCTATTCAAAAACTTCGTCCAAAACATATTGATACGATACAAAGAGAGTTCTTTGGAGAGGGTCTTGAGAGTTCACACACACACATCCTCATTTTCACCTTGCATGTGTACAAATTCTCTATCTAATCCTTCTATAAGTGCACACACACATATGTATTTCAACATCAATGAAGTTCTGGAGCTAAATCCTTGAAGTAATTCTCAAGCTTTGAAGTTTTTCTCAAGCATTTGGAGTTTTAGCTCAAGAGTTCAGCACCAACATCATCTTGATCATCATACACATCATCTTTCTCAACATTTTCATATATTTGAGTGTTAATCATATTGTGAGTACTACAACTCACTTGCAATGTTGAAATATGCATGCATATAAGCTGTAATTAAATTGCATGTGGCTAATTGTAGAAGATCTAGTTCATAAACATCATAATCTTCATTTACTTTTCAAGGTAACATAAACTTCATCATCTACTTAATTGTGATCCATTATGAGTATTATAACTCACATGTAATATTGATATATGCATAAATAATCTATAAATCTTGTTGCATGTGTTTAATTTAGCATAATCTAGCTTTAATTAGATCATCATGATCATCATCTATTCCTCAAGTTTACTTAAATATTCACGATCTAGTTGATTTTAATCCATTGTGAGTAGTGTAATTCATGTATAATGTATATATGAACATGTTTAATCTGTTAAATGAGTTGAATGTGAGTGTAAAGTTGAGTTTTCATAATTTAAGTTTCAAATTCGTAATTAAATTTCAAAATAAAATAGTTTGTTAGAAAACCTCTAAACCCAAGCGCTTGAGCCTGGAGCGCTTGAGTGGCCAGAGCGCTTGAGTGGCCGGAGCACCCGAGCTTGATATATTTTGTAATCCTTGTTTGGTTGTATGTAGAGGTGGACATGAACAAAGCCGCTCGATAAAGGCTAGGCTCGACTCGCTCATTTAAGCTCGTGAACACGATCGAATAAGGCTCGCGAGCAAGCTCGTGAAAAAGCTCGTTAATATATTTGATAAAGAGCTTGTATAGTGATTTTTATATATACATTTATTATAAAACTATATAATTTTAGAGAAAATATGACAAACTTCATAAATAGGCTTAATAAATGACTGATTTATCATTAAACTATATAGTTTTAAAGGGCACACAAAAAAGCTTGTTAAAAAGCTCGCAAGAAAGCTCGCGATCACTTGAAAGCTTGGCTCATTTGAGCTCGTGAGCAAGCTCGCAAGCTCATGAAAAAGCTCGCGAGTAAGCTCAGCTCGGCTTGTGTCCACCCTTAGTTGCATGTTGAAGTTAATATGGTTATGATATCTGTACATCCTGACTCTGATTAGTTGAACTGAACATGTCGATTTTTATTGTTTGCTAGAATATTATTGTGATCATTGTTGATAATGATTAAAGGGAAGGTGTTGGATCGACTCACTAATGGAGCAATGAAGTATTATGCGCGAACAATGTACTTAAATGAATAAGTGTGTTGACGGACTGTAAGCATGGTTACATTGCATGGTTGTGTCGAATAACCTGGCCGGTTGTCTAGTGGATGTTTGCATCAATTGTGTGACCTCATGGTGTTGATGTCAGTTGTGTCATGTTGTGTTTCATGAGGTGTTGTCGTCAATATGTTGTGGTCGGTTGTGTTGTATCGTGTCAAGTTAGGGCTAATTGTGGGCTAAACGAGAAACTAGAGGCCCAAGTGTGGCTGTATTTCGCATTTGAGGGTCATGTGTGGCGGTGTAGAAGAATAAGATTGAGTTAGAGCCAATTGTGGGCTAAGTGAGATATTAGAGGGTCATGTGTGGTTGTATTTCGCATTTGATGGTCATGTGTGGCCATGTGGAATAATGCGATTGAGTTAGGGCCAATTATGGGCTAAGCAAGAGTATTAAGGCCAGTATGGGCATGATGTGTCATATGTCAAGTGTTAACGAAAGCTAGTACCATCGGTTCAGTGTTGTTGTGGTTATGGGTAGAAGCTAGTACTGCCAGTGTTGTAATCGCGTGTGACAGAAGCTAGTACTGTCAAGTTATGAGTTGTTGGCACGATGGATTCGTGCGCGTGGTGTTGCATTGGTGTGGTTGTATAGTCGAGAAGAACGTTGGGTTTTGGGCGAGAACTTGCGTAACATCGCGATAACTTCTAAGTGATAATGTAAATGGTGTATATGTTCATATTGTTGTGTTTTGTAGTATTTCATTCAGCTTTCAGATAATAGGCGTGTGGCCCTGGACACCCGTGTCCAGCTGCTGTAATTCCAAGTATTGAAGATGCTATTCCAGAGAACGCGTATTATGATGGTGAGCACGTGGACGAGGAAGGCTGGGGTTTCGCCAATTGAAGAAGACCTAGTGATGAAGTCGTTATGTTTCGCTGGGGAACTTTTATTATCTTTTATTATGTTGTTGTTATTGGCCGTTTGGCCTCTAGACTTTTGTTTCTTTTGATTTTGGATGATTGTATTGTATAATGCAGATTGTAAGACACTGTTATTGCTTCCGCTAAACTTAGAACATTTCCGCTGCTATTATTACTCTGATATTTTATATTTCGTTGGTAATTGGACAATCATGCGATCTGTAACTTGTTACGAGCCTACGGGTCCGACAAAGAAGCTTACTTCCCTTAATTATCGCAACACTGGGGGGTGACAGGGATTGTTTGGTATCAGAGCACTGGGTTTAGTTGTGCTCGTGATTGTCCTACGTTAAGTTGTGAACCATAAGAATACCTCTTCACTTTGATCCTCAAGGACTCATCTCCAAAACTTCATTGTGGATGTAATAAAGTGTGTGTGCAATTGAGTGTGTGGATCATGAATTATATATGAGGATTTGTGTGTTGAGTTCATGATCTCCAAATCCTCTCTCAAAGGCACTCTTTGGTTTTCTGAATAACTAAACATATTAAATGCACAGAACACATGGGTATTTATAGACTTTCAAGGGCCCAATGGCAAAACAGTCATTACACTCATTTTTAGTTCGAGCGCTCGCACAAGCTCGAGAGCTTCGGGCCTCGAGCGCTCGAGGCTCCTAGTTCAACTTTCCTTATAATGTTTTAAGAGTTCAAAAGTTAAGAAAATAAACATCCATACTAACTCTTATCAACGTTCATCCATAAACATTCGTATCTTACATAAACGGATATAGAAATACGAAAATACATCTGTATATAGATAAATACAGATAAAAGGGCTGGTGTTACAATGTGTTTATATGATTTAGAGACATTTTCTTAGGATTTATACTTTTATGCTTGCATTACACGTTTTCAAATCGTAGCTGGATCTCGGTAAGCATTCTTGTTCCTTTGTGCATATCATATCGTGTGCTACTTGAACTTATGTGGTTTTGCATGCCTCTTTTAGTAATCTTACACCCTTTTCAAGATGCTTATACCATGTATACCTATATATATGTATTGTTTGGGACACACATGAGCCTTTTAAATTGAATAAAAAGATGGTGACTGGAGGCCTATCTATGATAGGATGAGAGAGGCTGCTTTAGTCCCACCGGACTCCTTCTCCTATCATTCTATAATCTCCGGAACCTAAATCTCTGGTTTTAAAGAACAATATCTTTAAAAATGGTTTCTTGATTCTCCTTAAAATTAAGTGGTGACTCTTTCCTTTCCTACACTTTTTCAAAATCAAAACCTAGAAGCTGTGAATAAATGCGATGTCCACACAACCTAAGTTTTTTGTTCGTTTTTTCAGGTTTATCTGGTCCGTGTCAAGTCTATTTTGTGTCTGGGATAAGGATTGGGGGGCGTGAGTAGAGTTGAGGTGATTGTATAGAGAAAAGAGAGAAAAATTGAAAAGATAACAGAACTGCGCACGTGAGCCGCGCTAGTGGAATCTTACTTAGAAAAATTTTCATAAAACTTATTTATCCAATCTCTCTGGAATCTCGCTAGCGGGGTCGTCCGCTCGCGCGACGACTGCGCTCACGAGATCCCATGCCTTAGACATTTTTTTTTGTTTTTATATATTATTACTCTCTGGAATCTCGCCCGCGGGATAGCCCACGAGAGTGACCCGCGCGAGTAGATTTGCAAATCCATGCGTGTTACTTAGGGATTAGAGCCCTAGTGTCTTTTTACTTTTTCTATTTTTTCTTCTCTCTCTTCCCTCTTGGACCTCCCACGGATGACCTCCTCTTTCCACCACCATCTCCTGCGACATCACCTCACCGTCGCCGCCTCACCCTCAATCTTAGGTTCTCTCCGTCTCTTCCCCTCTCCTCTCTTCTCTTCTCTATTCTTTCTGCCCTCCACACTCTCAATCTTCCATTTTCTCTCTTTACCAATCCACTCAACCACCACTGCCACTGTTGTTCGCCCCTCCTCTTTTCCCCCTCTCTGGCAATCGTGTCGCCTGCCCCCACCCCCTCTGCCATATATATACATTCATACACATATCTACACTCGACTTTAGGGCATTGATCTGAGACTACCATCAGAGGCATCACGCACCAACGCTCTTGACCTAGTTAGTCATTTCTCGACTCGAGTCTTATTCACAAATACGAGGAGTAAGTGGGTAAGTTGTAGTTCATATTCCAACTTTCGCGCGTAAGATTCTCGAAAATTTATAAGAATAATGGAAGTTGATATTGTTTATTGAATTGGCATGTGGAGACACCCCGTGGTCTCCCGAGAGTGCATTATCCCACGTGGGATTGTTGTGGGATGATGTCTAGACCCACTTGTGTTTTTCCCCGTGGAACCAATTGATTTGCAAAGTTGAAATTTAATGAGTAATGCTACACACACTCTGAAAAGCACATCGAAATGCACAACCTTTCTTAAAAAAGTTATACCTTGTGCTGAAAAGTCTGCACACACAAATGTGTGCAGACTTTTCAGCACAAGGTCTAACTTTTTTTAAGCAAAGTTGTGCATTTTAGTGTACTTTTAAGAGTGTGTGCAGCATTGTTGAAATTTAATATTCATTGTATCCCTTTCTGGGATTTTTCTTTGCGGAGGCCCACCATTTGACTTTCTTAGCCTATACAAGGGGATTATTGTCATTTTTTTTTAGGAGGGGGGGGGGGGGGGGGGGTTTTTCGGTTGTTTCTTTACCTATAACTTATCTTTTTATGTAAAATATTCAAGTTTAATGTGTAGATCTAAAAAAAAAAAATGAAATAGAAATTTTTTTTTAAAATAAATAAAAATCATCCCAAATGGCCAAAAATTGAGGAAATTACGATCATTTTCATGAGTATTATCAGTTTACGAACAGAGAATATTATATGTTTTTATCTGTCAGAGGGGCTTTTTGCTATAAAAAAAAAAGTAGCGATAAGCTTTTTAAAAAGTAGCCAAATTATGTGGGATTTTGGCTAATAAATTTTAATTTTTAGGGGTCTATGACCTAATATCTGTAATTTATTCTAGAGGGTATTTTTTGTTCAGGGGGAATAACTGAAAACTGGTTAGAGTTTAGGGGGTGTTAGTCTAATTTACCCTAAATACTACGCCAAATTATTCACTCATTCCTTCATTTTTTTTTTGACCAAACCTAAAAAAGGATAAAAAAAAAATTTAATAAAAAAAAAAAAAAAAATTTCACGTATCGACTAGAGAGAGAGATCTCGAGAGAGAGAGAGAGTTTTTCCAGACCCAAATCGGCACACACTCCGGCGGCAACAACGTCAACGGCGGCGACGAATTCGGCAACTACTCCTGGTGAGTTTCCTCTTTGTACCGTTTTGAGTTTTTGCCTTCTTTGATACAGAGCGAGCGAGAGAGAGAGAGAGAGCCTTTGAATCGCCAGCGATAGCTAGCGAGTCAATTAGGGCCCCTCACACTCACTCACTATTATGGCTTCTAGGGATTTAATAAATTGTAATATGTTTGATATGTAGATTTCACATATAGTGGGTTAAGTGCTGAAACATTACTATTATTCAAAGGCTAACTAATCATGCTTAATTTCTTCTTCTTTTATCTTTTTCCCTAACCAGTTTTACTCATAAAACAAAGAATCTTGTAGGTTCAATAGGGATATGTATAAGGATTTAAATAATTGAGGCTAACTGGGTTAAATCCTGATAAATATTTGGGTGGAAATTAGAAAAATTTAAGTACCAAAGTGAGATTTCTTAGTTTAAAAGGGACAAATTGAAAAATTAAGTGGGGGCACAAATGCTTTAAGTTTAGATTAGATAACGTAGATAAACGATTTTAAAAAGTTAAGTGCCCCAATTGAACTAGCTGTAGCTCCCCACCCCTTGTGGGGGGAGCGTTGCTGCTGGACACTTTTCGTGTTTGGTTAATAAGGAAAACGGTGAGGAAAATTGGAAGGAAATGAAAAAAGAGCATAAATTCAGTTCCTACTATAGTTTGAAAATTGATCCCTGTGTTGGTTTCTAAACTGCAGATTAGTTTGGAGACGGTGGTTAAGCATATCTGGATTTAGCTTTGGAAAAGAATTGTTGCGGTGAATGAAGGGCTATTCTGAAGGAAAAAGGCAATGAAGGGAAACTCTGTGGGCTTGGAGGTACAATGACTGGAGGGTCATTGGGTCTACGGACAGGGAGTTACGGATCGCTGCAACAACACGCACAGAATGGTGTGTACCAGACGAATTCCATTGGCGTACGCAAAGCTTCAAGGATGTCCCTTTCTGGTTTGAGGGAGAAGGAAAGGTTTCTCCCCTTTATTTGTAGATATTTGGGTCGAAGGAAAGTGGGAATGCTGGTTTTGGTTGTCTTTGCACTTTTGGCATTTATGACAGGGTTCTTCACAGTTAGCAAAGGTTGGTTTGTCTACCATTCATTTGTAGGTGTTTGTTTCTTCATGTGAGAGGTATTGCACCAATTAATAATGTCAAGATATAACCACTACATGTCTGGTACGAATGATGGAAAAATGGAAGGAAGAGGACGGAGGAGGGATGGAAGAGGTATACATGGGGAGATGAAGGGAGTCTTCCCTCCTTCTGTTTGGTTAAATAAGAGTGAAGTGAGAAAGGGGAGAGGGGAATATTGTGTTTTTATTTTATTTTATTTTATATTATATAGTTATTCTCTTACATAGTAATTAGTAAAGGTATCATTTTCTTTGAATGGGAAAAAAAGACAAAAGGGGAGGGAAGCTTTTTTCTCTCTACCAATTCCACGTTTGGACGAATTAAAATTTGTGGGTGTGGAGGATGAGTTTTCCAGCTTTCCTCCTCTCTTCCATCCACCCCCTCTCCATCCTTTCCCTCTTCCCTCGTACCAAACATACTGGTTAATTGAAAGTTGGGAGAAGATGCACCTTTTTACCTTTTTCCTTTGAATATGAGTTGTTCTTACTTTAAATCGTTGCTTGGTGGTTGTAGAATCCATATTTTACTACAACTTTGAATTCTTATGGCAACTTAATCATATAGAAGATGAAGGGAAACTGCAACCCTTCAATCACCCCACCCCATCCCTCCCCCAAAAAAATGCAGGATAAAAGTTGACATACTTGCACAACTTCTATAAGTCTATCAAAACCACATCATTCAACGACTTACTTATGTCGTGAGACTCACGATCTATTACTTCTGCTTCAATTTTTTAGTTATTTCAATTTCTTCTGTTGTAAAGCATGCAAGTTTTCTACCAATGGGCTAATAACTTATGTGTTTGATGTCTTGTTCTCATTAGAGGATGCATCCGAAAGCACCAGTGCAAGCATTATGCAGAGAATTCAAAGCATGGGACATTTTGACCCCATAATAGAATTTGAACTGAAGGATAACAAGTCTTTCATGCTGAATACAGTAACAGTATGTGATGAACATAAAAGCAAGTATCCTCCTCCTATTTCTTCTTCTTCTTCAGCTCCAATTGTTACAGGCTCAGCTGTTCCAAATCGATGCAAAAATTTTGCATTCCCTCCTCCCCCTCCCGGTGATAGAAGACGTATAGGACCACGTCGTAAGTATTTTTTTTTTCATAGTTAGGTCCTTTTTTGTACAACAAAAATTGTCCGCCCATGAGACCATTACTGTTAAATATCTAAGTAGTAAGGATAAAGACACGTATACTGCACAATACGGACTTGGCGACACGGAAATCTTAATAATGTAGGATACGGACATTGCAAATAAAATATTGTATTTCTTAAGTTAATTATAAAATATACCGCTCCGATTTGACTTTTGCTTTCCTAAATCTTCAAATAAAACCATTACTTGTCTCCTATTTTTTTGGTTCAAATTAAGACTTTTACCTCAAATTTAAGAAACATTTTCAAAGGAGCCACCGGTCCGCCACCATGTCAGGTGTAAAAAAAAAATTATGGACGATTTTCCACATGTTGATGTCCGACTCAGACATGGCACCCAAATTGGATGTCCGTGCCATGTGGTTAAATATATATGGTTAAATAACATTTGATTCCAATGACCTTAATATATCAACTCACTTGTATAATATTCATAATGCTGCTGTGCTATTGATTCTGCTCTTGCTTATTTTTGACAGCGTGCCCAGTATGTTACCTTCCTGTGGAGGAGGCTATAGCTAGCATGCCGAGCTCCCCATCAATATCGCCTTTGCCTCTTTGTTTAACTTACTTTCGTGAGGAAAATCCAGTAAAAAGTGAACCACATGGAGGCTCTGATTTTGGTGGGTACCCTTCTCTAGATCAGAGGAATGATTCTTTTAATATACGAGAGTCAATGACTCTGCATTGCGGGTATGTTTTGTTCTTATTTTATTGTATTTTATTTTATTGTAGTTCAACAATGGCCTGTGACAAGAGTTCAGTTTACTTTTAAACTACATTGCAGTTTTAGTTGTTCATTTCATATTCCTTTTGGGATTTATAACATTGAGTCAGATTCTGAATCAGTATTGACATTTAAGGCAAAAAAATGTTTTAGAATTAGACAGAGTAAATTTCTTAAAAATAATTACCTAGAAGGGAAAAAGTCGTTTAATAAGTCATATTTGAGAATTTTAAACCTTTTTTTTTTGTTTTCGCGCCCCCCCCCCCCCCCCCCCCCCCCCCCCCGCGGGCCCCTGAAATTTAGGACATTAAAATTTTTGCTCAAGTATTTGAGATATTTTCTTTTAGGCCCCCCCTAAAAAAAAATAATAACACACTAATAAGGGAACAAAGTAAAATAAAAAACCAAATCTAAACATAATTATGTATAGATAGTCCCCAAAAACATCCCCATAAGTATAGGAAGGGTCTGATTGTCTGATTTCCAATTCTTTCACACATAATTATGTATAATTAGACCCAAAAAAAAAATTGCCCATATGCATAAGTAAGACTTGGTTTCTAATTATACACATTAAGACAATTCTACACATAATTATGTATAATTAGACCCAAAAAAAATCACCAATATGCATAAGTAAGGCTTGGTTTCTAATTATACACATAATTGTACACATTAAGCCTACACATAATTATGTATAAGTAGACCTAAAAAAAAATTTGCCTCGGGGGCGCTATCCCCGAACCCCCGTTTAGCTTAGGCCCCCCTGACAAAAATTCCTGGCTCCGCCCCTGATTTTGAGGTTTTCAAGTTTCAAATGTGCATGTTAAAAATCTGACACAACTACAGAATACATTGGATTATCATCTCATGACAACAAGAAACTCTGAGCAAGATATATAGTAAAAGATGGATGTGAATATTTGTAAAATGGTTTTTATGCTTTTGTGTTATTGTTTCTGGATTTTTGCCTTCTTTATAAATCCGATGCTTTAATATATGTATATATATATATTTCTATCAGATTTGTCAAGGGTTGTAGACCTGGTCAACATACGGGATTTGATATTGATGAACCTGACCTGAGGGAGTTGGAGCAGTTCCATGATGTCATTGTTGCATCTGCCATCTTCGGTACTCCTAAGCATTATATTTTTGAACTTTCTATTTTTTATTCTGTGTTAATGTATGACATGTCAAAACTTAAACACCTAAAATCACCCTTCCCTTTTGGATGTCATGCCAGCACTACTACTATTGGGCTTCTGCGTTTTGTCAACACTTTTCTTCTTTTAGGCTTTGTTTTGTCCGGGGATTTAGTGAGGGAAAAGAAAAGAAAAAACTGAGGAAAGTGATTTTCTTTGTTTTGTTAATAAGAAAGCAATGAAGAAAATAGGAAGAAAAATAGAAAACGGTGGACAGTGAATATAAATTCAAATTTTGTAAGTCACTTTCCCTTCTCTTTTCCTAAGATACTCCTATAATTTCAAATTTTTTGGAGGAAAACACCAGGAAGAGAATAATGGAAATAGTTAACCTTCTCTTTTTTCTTTTCCGTCTCTAATCCGCAAACCAAAACAGAGCCTTAAGACGTAGGTTTTGTTTCTAATAATTTATTTTATCCAGGGAACTATGACATAATACAACAGCCCAATAATGTTAGTGAAACTGCAAGGAAGCATATTCCCTTTTATATGTTTATTGATGAAGAGACAGAAGCATATTTGAAGAATTCTAGTGCCTTGGACAGCGACAAGAGAGTTGGATTATGGAGAATAATTGTTGTTTATAACATTCCTTACACCGACGCAAGACGAAATGGAAAGGTCAGTGGACTCTGTTTATTAGCTTCAAATTCTTCTTTCTTCTCGTACTTGATCCAAAATTTTGAGGGCTATAAAGTTAGTATTACCTAATTTTACGCATGGGCAAGATAGTATGCTCAATTTACTATCTGACAAGGGTAGGAGGTGACATTATGTATTTTCATACAAAAAACAACAAAATGAAATGCAAAATTGAGATGGATGAGTTTATGGTTGTAGATCAGTCCATTCACGAGTCAATTTGAGTTCATACAACTTGATACAATTCATGATTCATAACTTTGAAGTTTCACGTTTTAAGCTGAAAGCTTTCAACATTTTGACCCAAGATATGGCATGAGAGTTGTGTTTCATTGTTATTTTGTGTGGTTTCCGAACTGTACAAGTGTTTTCATGTGTACATGAATATTATTTTATTTATATTCTGAAAAAATCTTACGATTCATGATTCATAATTTTGGTCAACGATTCACTATTCAATTCACAATTTGACAACAACAAATGAGATTATATATTGTCTTTCATGTGCTCATTGTCTATGAAGCACTGACACTTCATTTGAGATGCGTACCAGTATCGACTCGAGTATCTGATACCGATACGACCCGATACACTCAGGATACGTGTCGGATACTTTGTTTTCGAATCTGTGTATTTTAATGTTATTTTTTTAACCAATACGTCCCGAATACGTTGAGGATATGTCGTCGATACGTACTCGACACGCAACAATAGTTTTTTAAAAAAATTGAAATTTCGGGGGTTGTAATAAAAAATAAAAGAAATATGAGGGCCTGAAAAAGAAAAAGAAAAAACATAAAAACCAAAAAATCGAAGTCGAACACACCGAGAGAGAGAGAGAGAGAGAGAGAGAGAGAGAGAGAGAGAGAGAGAGAGGGAGAGTCAACTCTCACAGGCGACGTTTCGGCGACCCTCACGCCTCCGACGGTCGCGAGTCGCGACCCTTCCGGCGACCCACAAGTTGGTCGACTCTCACAGGCGACTGCTCTCAGGTATTTATTGTTCTTTTCTTTTCTTTTTTTCTTCTTCTTCTTCTTTAGTTCTCTGGTTTGGATCTGCGATTCCTCTCTCTTTCTCTTAGTTGTGTGGCTGAGAGAATATGAAACCCTGAAGGAGTTAACAATATATACACTGGACACTGTTTAATTTTATTTTTTTTTGCTGAAAAGTTACTCTTTAGATTTATTATGATTAGGTCCCTAAAACTTCTGCAAATATTAAAAACTCTAAAAACAATCTTTAGTTATTTTTAAATAACACCACCTAACTGATATATGTCTAATATTTAATCCCTAAATTTACAATTATTTCTAAATAACACCATATAATTCCTATATATCTACTATATTATTACATTTTTGGGCATTTTATCATAAAATTTATATTTTTAATAATAATATATGTTAAATCATAGTATTAGACTACTAGTATTATCATTTAAATAATAAATAAAAAAAACTATTAGTACTATAAATATATTTTAAAAAATATTTTTAAAAAATCATGTCAGCAACATATGGTATCATGCTTTTTTGAGAAATAGCGTGTCGACGTATTCGAGACGTGTCGTATCCATGTCGCGTGTCCGTGTCGGTGCTTCTTAGCCTATTGTATTTAGTCTATACATGTGGCGATGCAATATTTTGTGGATTTAGTGTAGCAAATCGTCTTGTAACTAAAAGAATGAGTGGTTGTTGTCCTAATTAGAATAATATAATTAAGCAAGCGGCCCTTACGTGACTCAAACTGCCGTTACGCTTTCCGGTTCGCAGCGGCTCAAACGGGCGGGGTTCTCTATTTGCTTGCAATGCCAACTGTTCGCCTTTAATTAGAAGTAGAGGGCGACAGCAGTGGTGTGTCTTGAATCCCATAAGAGACACTGGAGTTCAACCTGTGATATGAAGGTTTCCACATGGAAAATTTTATTTCACAAAAACTTTTTAACTTGTATAAAGTAATCAAGGAGTTTAATCTTAAGTGGTTTTAGGTTACTTTAAACTTTGGGCATACTTCTCAAAATTGGCAAATGAAAGGCATTAGTCTGTGCTCTTTAATGAATTTTTTTTTTTCCCTTTGTTTGTTAAACCAGTGTTTTTGGATACTGGAGAAACCTACTTTTGATGCAAAGAAATCCTACAGAATGAACATATATATAACTTCACTTCATAAGACCTGAGATATTCATGAAACGAAAACAACACACTTATTTAGAGTAAAAATGGTTTACTAAATTATTCCCGGCAATTCTCTCTCTCTCTCTCTCTCTCTCTCTCTCTGGTGAATGCAATGACAGATGGTGAAACTGATTGCCTTGATGGTTGAGGTACGGTCTTTGAATTATTCACCAGACAAAGAACATGGAAGACCAATGACCATTCCCAGAACTAGTGCAGGAGAGGAAGAAAAAAATACTAATGAAGAAGAAGAGGGGCTGAGGGCATTTATATAATGCAAATTTCTTTCTTTATTTTCTGGGGTTAATTACATTTTACCCCCCCTGTGGTTTAAAAGTGACCACTTAACCCCCTTGTGCTTTCAGGTAAAGTGACACCGTTACAGAAAGTGTTTAGTTGACACGTTACCCCAAAAGCACAGGGGGGTTAAAATCTTATCAGGCCAAACCACAGGGTGGGTAAAGTGGACACTAATTTTAGGGACTTAACACTGTTAGATTTTGTAGCGGTGAACACTTTACCCGAAAGCACAGGGGGGGTTAAGTGGTCACTTTTAAACCACAGGGGGGTAAAGTGTCATCGAGCCAAACCACAAGGGGGTAAAATTTAATTAACCCTATTTCTTTTTTTCGAATCATGGATTTCTCTGAATGTAACTCTGACTTTGTGACTGTCAGATTCAAATTGATATGAGCGTTATGCCCTTTGCTCTTAATTCCTAGGATTTCTTAGAATGTACATGTATCTACACTAGTGGTTTTTTTTTTCGCTAAACATGGTATCTATACTATACTAGTTAAATTAAAAGTTTTGGTCTTGTATCAGTTTTAGCTGTTTGTGCTCAATTTGGGTTCTGTCTTATAGCTAAAATCTGTGTCGCAACATATGAGTAGCTCCTTTTTTTTTAAGAAAGAAAAGGGGAAAAGAAGTTTCTAATAACCATAAGAACAATAAACAATCTCTAAACTACCAAGCTTGCCCATTTCAATTTCAAACACTCACTCCATGCCCATTATCAAAGTATATTCAGGTAGCAAATCTTATTTGTTAGGCTAACTCGTGTGTCTGTGTTTCGTTGCTCCTTTTCTATTGTGGGAATTCAAATTACCTGCTCTCTGGTCGTTATGAAAAAGAAAACGAGAAATAGCAAACCTTGGGATAGCTTTGGGGCTAAAGATGGTTAAACCACGCATTCATCTTCGTTTATACACTGATATAGGTACTTTCCAGAAAAAAAAGAAAAGAAAAGAGGAACAATTTAATGGTGTTCCTGCGGTCCGGTTTTGCTCAGAATCCTTGCTCGTTTGAACACTTGAACTTAACACAATAGTTTTTCAAGGCACCGTGTATAGGATGTCAAATGACCCTGAAGTACTTGTGCCAGGTTCCGAAGCTTCTATTGCATAGACTCTTTCCTAATGTCCGGTATTCTATATGGATTGATGGAAAGCTTCAGCTTGTTGCAGATCCTTATCAAGTTCTTGAGAGGTACATCCCTGATTCCCATCCCATCTCCATGTCAGACTTCTTTAAGTAAGAAATGAAAGCAATTGCTGTTTCAAGCATAGTTGTTAGAACTGATCGATCACAGTTTGATTCGACTTTCATACAACCTGTTACGATTGATGATTGTTAACTTCGAACTTTGATGTTTTTTTGTTTTCTTGGAATGCTTTCAATATTTTCGGCCTTGATAATTGCATGATACTTGTACTAATTCATTTTAAGCATCGTACATATGTTTCTATATTTTTGAAGTATTATATTGTTCTGATTTTTTTTTTTTTTTTAATACGAATCTTGCAATCACAATTAATGTTTGGCAAAGAGATTCACAATTTGACAAGAATGGTTTTAAGCATCAGTTCCAATTCTTTTATGCATTAATCCTACTTGATGGCAAATCCATTCTATATTTCAGATTTTTGTGGCGGGAAAATGCTACTTTTGCTATCTCGAGACACTATAGACGTTTTGATGTGTTTGAAGAAGCCGAAGCTAATAAAGCTGCAGGAAAGTACGAAAATGCCTCCATTGATGACCAGATCGAATTTTATAAAAAGGAGGGTCTAACGCCATATTCCGAGGCAAAGCTTCCTATAACCAGTGGTAGGTGCTTGTTTTGTGTCTCTAGCCTTTTTTCTATCTTAGAGCCTGTTTGGATTAGCTTTGGATTTTGGGTATAGGCATAAGCAGAACAAGAAAGACACCATGGGAATAAAGAAAAATCCCTTAAAACATAAATCCGCTCCTGGATCTTGTTTGGGTTGCTTCAGCCCAAACATGCTTTTGCGGCTCTAGTGTGCTTTTAAAACTTGTCCACACAGGCCAAAATATGAGTTTTGGGACCTAGAAGCACTTTTAGGCCCAAATGTGCATTTGAGTTAAGAGAGCCTTAAATTTGAGTTTTTGCTTTATGACTTGGTTTCAGATGTTCCTGAAGGGTGTGTGATTATAAGGGAGCATATTCCCATCACAAATCTGTTCACCTGTTTATGGTTCAACGAAGTTGATCGTTTCACTTCCAGGGATCAATTAAGCTTTTCCACAGTAAGGGACAGAATAATGTCGAAAGTTAACTGGAGTGTCAATATGTTCCTGGATTGTGAAAGACGGAATTTTGTCATTCAGGTATTACATTACTTCTGCTATTATGAGCCCATTTGGTATTGCGGTGGGAATATGAGATTTTAACTTTGAAATTCATTTGATTTTTGAAAAAGCTGTGGAAATTTTTTTTTTTTTTTGGGGCAGATCATACTCAAATCTCTCAATAATCCTAAATAAGTGATTATTGGTAATGGTCCCAAATAAGCTAATCCAAACGGGCTCTATATAGATTGGAAAACTGAATTATATAAAGCCTAAATGTTCTTTACTCTTGTATGAAATTTCAATAGTTTTTTGGAGAAGCATATCATCTTTAGCTTATGAGTAAACCCTTTTTTTTAATCACGTAGACGAACACAGAGGATTTAGTTTGTACACTGATCTATTATATGTCTTGAAGTGGCCTACTCATGCTTGCTTCCCCATTTTCTAATTGTTTGGGAACCGAGGGTTATATTTAGGTCTGCCTCATTCATTCATGTGCACAAATGGCTTCCTTGGCTTCTTTATGATGTTAATGTCATGAATCAACAAAGGGCCTGTTTGGGCTTTATATGGAGATTAAATCATATAGTCTCTTCGCAATAACCTTGAGACTTAAGAGGGAAAACGATGAGCAGCCAATATATACAATGCATTTATATACGTGTCTATAAACATATTGTATATTCACTTATTCTGCACTTTGTAATCATACATAAATATAGCTTTTGCCTGTGATGGCACAAAACAGATTGAAATAAAGTCCCTCCATTAGATTTCAAGTCTGTTCCTGAACTTTTTGTTTTTGGTGATTAATAATTAGTGCTCTTGTTTTTTGCTAGTATCCTAGCCACCGGGCTTGTGGAAAAAAAATACTGTAATTTTTTTTTTTACTTATGTATAATAGACTGATCATTTGGATTGATGTACAGGCATACCATAGGGATCTGTTGGAGCACATGCCTCCTCCAGCTAGTACTATAATTCATCCTCCACCACCTGTAATCAGAGAGAACACAGCTGCAAGAATTCCGGTAAAGAAGAACCCAATCAGACGTGGAAGGGGAGAGAGAAGATCTGGCTCAAGGCGTCACCGAAAAGTCGCCCTTGGTGGGAGGGAAAATATTCCAATTTGAGGGTTTTTTGGGGGGCAGGAATATAATTTTCTTTTTCTTCTTTTATTATTGTTATTTTTTTTCAATTTATTTATTCAGAGCTGGGTTGATTTTTGCAGCTGTGCAGTCTGATTAAGTAGCAAATTGGTTCGAATTTTTGTTCAGAAATTGTCAATACCTATTCATTTTGACTGTAAATACCATAGTCCGGAAAGAAATTTTGATGTAAGTTGTTACCAATTGTTCTATTTTGTTCCCTCTTCATTTTGTTTATTGCCGGCTCTCTTCAAATGTTGCGCGAACATAATTATTTGGGTTGGCGGAAATTCTCTCTACTATTTTACTTTATACACTCACCTGTTGCATTTAATAGTTGTACAAGAGGTGTGTAAATAGCAGTAGGTGAGTGTAGACACCAATAAACGGGGTGCCTTTAGAAGTTCCCTTTTATTAGGCATTGTATCACCATACTAATATACGTAGTGCTTGGGTGCAAGCATACTTTTCATGAATTCGAGTTAGAGAGTTAATTCAAAATAATGGCATTTTATTGTCGTTTAACAAATATTCTCTTGCAATAGGCTTATGTTCGAATCCCTGCCTTACATAAAGCTGTCAATGAACTCCTTGCGAGTATTGAAACTTGCATTTTCTACAATTTTGAACCATAATTTTGAGAAATTTATGAACTTTTTCTTTTCCTTTCTTTTTTTTTTTAAATTATTAAATGGACTTTAGATTTGTCTGTGTTCTTGTATTAAATCTTCTACAGTAAAAACATATTTTCTTAAAACCTAGTACTGCATTTGTTCTAGCATTTTACAAACTCAATAATATGCGCAACACTACAATTTTCTTTAAGGAAAAAATGTACCTACTTTTTTTCTTTCTTTTCAATGCATTCTTCAAGAAGGAAAAAAACTGGGTATTTTTCCAACATGATTAGTCTAGAGGAGTAGAGGTGCAAGCATACATCGGCCTTTCACAAGCATTACTCCAGAGAGCTTTTCACATAATCACAAATATACCTTTCACAAGCATTACTCCAGAGAGCTTTTCACATAATCACAAATATACCTCTCATACGACTCGGATCTTCGGCAGCAATATAGGTGATGCTGGGTGCAAGGACGGATCCAATTTTACTTGCAGGTGGTTGCGGGTTCAAGTGTTTTTGGGTGGGGGCTTATAGGTTAGCAGAGCACTACCTCTAAAAAAGTAAAGAATTATAGTAACGTGTAATCCGAAGGACTGGAAACAAGTAATGCCACGCTTTCTAAATTTGAATCCAATGTTTGGTTCCACAATGTTGTGTCAGTGGGATCTTGTACAGTGGCATGACTATCAGAACATATAATACAACTGTTAAATCATTTGAGATAATTTAAGAAGCATAACAAACAAAAGTAACCAAAAAAAGAAAGAAAAGGAATTGATCAAACAAAGAGAGTAATAACTAGAAAAGAAAATGGGATTATTAGATATCAGTCAACTTTTTTTAAAAATTTAGATGTCAGTCACCTACTTTATTTAAATTGAAAGGAAATCAAATTCGTCTTTACAAATTAAAAAGAGATCAACTTGTGGGTACACCACGATCACCACCAGCCACCATGACCATGACCACGACCACGACCACCACCACACCATACCACCACCACCACCACCACCACCACTACCAACCACCACCACATCTACCCCCAGCTACCACCACTACCCCCACCACACCACG
Organism: Hydrangea macrophylla; assembly: GCA_033977485.1. Taxonomy (NCBI): domain Eukaryota; kingdom Viridiplantae; phylum Streptophyta; class Magnoliopsida; order Cornales; family Hydrangeaceae; genus Hydrangea; species Hydrangea macrophylla. The sequence goes on from CM066990.1 coordinate 43,641,784, forward strand.
ATCACCACCAGCCACCACGACCACGACCACGACCACCACCACACCACACCACCACCACCACCACCACCACCACCACTACCAACCACCACCACATCATGACCACCAGCCACGGCCACGACCACCACTCCGACCACAACCTCTCTCTCTCTATATATATATATACATACATGAGTATATATATAATATATGGCCACCACCATGGCACCACCCCAACCTCTCTCTCTCTTCCTTCTCTTCTCACCACCACCAGTTACCACCACGGGCCTCCTCCTTCATCCACCCCCATCAAAGCAGGAAAAAAAAATTGCAGGTTGGAGCAACTGTCCAAACGACAGGTGCAACTCACCAAACGTATCGGGAGCAACTCACCAAACGTAAGGAGCAACTCACCAAACCAGGTTTAGTGAGTTGCTCCTTACGTTTGGTGAGTTGCTCCCGATACGTTTGGTGACTTGCTCCTGTTGTTTGGAGAGTTGCTCCAACCTGCATTTTTTTTTTTTTTTTAGCTTTAGCGGGGGTGGATGAGGGAGGAGGCCAGTGGTGGTGCTGAGAAAAGAAAGAAGAGATAGTGAGAGGTTGGGGTGGTGGTGGCCATATTATATATATATATATACTCGTGTTTGTATATATATAGAGAGAGAGAGAGAAGTTGTGGTGGTGTGGTCATGGTGGTGATGGTGGTGGTGTGGTCATGGTGGTGGTAGTGGTGGTGTGGTGGGGGTGGTGGCGGCAGCTGGTGGTGGTGGTCGTGGTATGGGTGGGGTGGTGGCGACGGCGGCGGCTGGTGGCTGTTGGTGGTGAGGAAGAAGATAGGGTGTAAATGCAATTTTTTAATTTTTTATTTTAAAAATTGATCAAAAGTTGACTGATTTTTGAATTTTTAGTTTTAAAATGATTACCTTTTTATTTTGAAAAAGTAGGTGACTGACTTTGTATTTGTCAACAAATAGTTGACTGATTTTTAATTATCCCAAAGAAAATTAAAGCAAAAAGAGTTATTTATTCCAACAAATAAAACTATCCAAATCAACGGCTCATCATAAATCATCAAAAGAACACCGACGGAGGTGTATTCTGCTACAGACGCAACTTCATGTACTGGGGCTGTCAAAAAAGGCGAGAACAATATTTGTTTTCTGTGGGTGAGATTGTGGGTTGGGCTAAAGAAGTGAACTATGGGCTAATTTTGTGAAAGGAGTGGGCTTGTATACATTTGGTGAAAAACAATTCAAAGACCTTGCATGCTCTTGATTGGGTGAACAGAACCCATGTGACACTCTTAAAATTATACTTTTTTTTTTTTTGGTCTTTTAAAAAAAAAAATAATTCTATGGTCATGTTAGTACCACATAAATATTGTCCAAACAGTGACACCCCAAATTGTTTGCCAGACGATCCTCATTCCCTCTCAAAAGAGTTTGCAAAGATGTGTGGCATTATGAATGGGGCCCTCTTTGTGATACGTTTTGTCTTTTGGTTGGCATAGTGAAAACGAAAAAAAAAAAATAGTACAATCATATATATAGAGAAAGTATCGGATAATTGACTTTTTTGTCCTTTTTTTTTTTTGTTGTTGAAAAATTGACTTTTTTGTCATCAATTTGAATTCACTAACTTAACATCTATATCTCCAAAATTGAAAGCAATGGAACAAAAGACAAGTTTAAAGGCAACTCTGCAACTTGTGACAACATGAAGTGCCCTTATTTTTGTTCAAAAGTAACAAATGCTAATCAACAATGCAATACTCATACAAAATTTTACATAAATAAATTCTGACTCTTGATTTCAACGTGCCCTATGTGGGAAACACATAATTCGCACACAAGACCTACCAAAATCAAAGGCCATAACTGTTTTATGTGAATTTTTGTGTAGAATTTGTATGGATCTAGCATTACTCAACACTAATTGCTAGGTTAAGCTCTACTCCAATTCAACAATGTCTAATTATTTTCTTGACAATTATCAATAAATGACCATAACTTAATTTATCTTGCTTATATGTTCTGTAATTCGAAAGTGAGACCATGAAATAGAAATTAGATAAAGTTCAATACGGATTACAAAAATTATCAGGTTTAGTTATCTAATTTTATCAATTGCTGTGTCATTGGCCAGTTTGAAATTACAATGTAATAATATGCCCTTTTGACTCTTAACTTTCGAACTATTTTAACTTTATCTATGGTGACATTTCAGAGAAAATATTTATTAGAATGGTTATTTTATTGACCATGCCTGGCAAACCAATAACTATTCTGAAACCCTGAACTGACCGAGAGTATTACAATCCGAGCAAAATTGCTCCTTTGGTCGGTTTCGATCAGTCGATTCGGTTCTAGGTTTTTTTTAACACCCTTAATTAGTGCTCAAACACATGTCAATCCCATTTTCAAATAGAATATGTTGACACATCAGCATTACATCCACATGTATTAGTGTGGTAATGTAGGGGCTCGGATACTCAGTAGCAAATTGGATGTTGCTGGGTGGATAGCACTCATGTGGTACGAATATGACCACATTTATTTATTTATTCATTTTTTTTAACCTTTTGAAAAAAAACCCAATTTTTTTTTTTTTGTATAATTCTGCCAATGTCACGTGAGTACTGCCCACACAACAGCACCCCATTTTATTGACCTTGCATTAGATATTTTCAAGATTTTTTAAGGTGCCACTACCATATACTCCAAAAATTAATATAATTTTGGATTAGAACCTTGACGTAGGATAGGAAACTAGTGTGCAAAATTAAATGGATGTCAACCATTAGATTTGTCAATTGAGCCATTGGCGTCCAGTCTACCTGGTGTTTGGCTGTGATTGATACAAAAGCATGGTTGTTGAGGGATTGGAGAAACTAGAACCATAGTGGATGTAGAAATTTCAAATTGGGGGATTTGGGGTACTAGAGTGGACATGGCTTTACCCTGAGACCATTTTTTTTTTTTTTTTTTGTCTTTTTATACATATTTTTAGTGCAGAAGATATAAATTATAGTAATGCTTGCGCGCATGGAGTCCGTCGAAATCAATGGCCTTGATCATTTCAGTGCAAATTTTATGTGCAATTTTCGGTGCACATAGCATTGTTGTATAAAATAATGCTATAATTATTATTAATACAAAAGTATTCACTCATTGTATGATACATACATCAAATTTACAATACTTTGGGATCTGTTATTACCTAATATAAAGTGTTCACTAGCAAATGACACCACAAAAATTACTACTAGGTACCACATTTTTACCATCAAATGGCACATAAGAAAAGTTAATACTGATTGACACCAAAGGTATAATAAAACGACACCTTATTACTTCAAATTGAGACTAAGAAATTGAATGTATCATACTTGGATATATTTGTACAATTTTTCGAAACTCCAAAACTAAGAAAATAGGGAGTTTCTAAATTTTAGGGGGGCTTGAGTGTAAAAATATAATTTTTTAGATTATAATGCTTTTTTTTGTAAAATTCAAACCCCCTCAATACATTCCCCCTTACTAGAACAATAGTATATTTTAATCCAATAGTATGCTAGTTGGATATGTCAAATAATATGGAATTATTGTTCATTTTATTCGAATAGTTTGGTACATAAGCTTACTGTTTTATCCCACTAGTGAAGGGAAAGAAAAATATCCCTAAGCACACTAAATTTCTGTATAAAATTATTTAGAAAAACACAGGGACATGGTGTAAACACACACCCACACACACATGTTATATAATATAAGGGTATGTTTGGTAGATCAGAATGATTTCCGGAATGGAATGGTTATTCTTAAGTCTATTCCATTATCATGTTTGGTATTATCAAATATAATGGAATGATCATTCCTTTTTGGAATGGGATTTCTACTGAAGTAGGAATAGAAATTCATTTTCACAACCTAAGGAATGTCCATTCCATTCCTAATGGAATGACTAAATATGGCTATGTCAACATTTTTCAACTTTCCTTCTTTTTTATTTAACCCGATATGGTAATGTCAACATTTTTCAACTTTCCTTTTTTTTTATATATATATTTTTTTTATTTAACCCGATATGGTAATGTCAACTTTTTCAACTTTTCTTTTTCTTTATTTAATCTTCTCATCTTTCTTTTTTTGCTATTTAAATTTAATGTTTTTTTTAACTAAAATAAATTTATTAAATATTTTGAATATTCAATTAAAATTTAATATCATTCCATTTTTAGGTATGTAGTCAAACATATGAATGAAATGATCATTGTTATTCCATTCATGTTTCATCCATTCCAGAACTTATTCCATTCCCAACTCATTTCATTCATACGTACCAAACATGCCCTAAGAGGAATGCCTTTGACGATTATGACACTTTGGATGATTGGATCCTTGATGTGTGTTATCATCCAAGAGTCCAAATTTTTTTCTACTTTTTATGCTTTCTTAAATTTAAATTTAGAAAATTTTGAAACTTGCCCCATTTTTTTTTAGCTCATTTTGCATTTCCCTCCTCTTGCTCTCTAAACATCATTCCCTTCTCTCAACACTCATTTTTTTCTCTAAATTAAATATTTATTTAGATATTAATATTATAAAAATTATTTTTACAAAAACAAAATTATTTCAGGTTTAAACAAACTTTTTTTTTTGAGATTTAGTGAAAAGTCCACAAGGAGGAACATTTTTGGTATTAACTCCACACTCTAAAAGTTTCTAGTGAAAGTTCATTGCATATTTTTTGATGAAATTGTCCCAGCCTTTGTATGCATTCACGTCATTGCTCATCTAACAATTCTAATGTCAAGTCACTCATACCAAAATTTTTAAATTGTTTTGCAAACTTTAAAAATCTATACTTTTAACCCAGAAATCATTTTTTCGTAAAATTGATTTTTTCAGAATCTATTTGATGAGATCTATTGAACAAGTACCATTGCCAGTATGAAATTCAGGGGGAAAAAAATGTTATGTGAAATTTGAAACAACTTTTTTTTTTTTTTTTTAATCATTTTTCAAAGTGAATTTTCACACAAGTTTAAAATTTCATTCCAGAAAGAGAGAGAGAGTGTGTGTGGGTGTGTGTGTGTGTGTGTGTGTGTGGTCTTACTGATTCTCCATAAAAAGTTATGTGAAATTTTGCACAACTTTTTTCAGTATGAAATTTCACACAAGCAGCAAAGCACAAAAATAGCTCTCAAACAAAGCCTCAACTAATCCGATTTTGTTTTACATACTGATTATGTGAAATTTCACACAACTTTTTGTAGTGTGAAATTTCATTCCATAGAGAGAGAGAGAGAGAGAGAGAGAGAGAGAGTGTCTGTGTATGTATGTGTGTGTGTGTGTGTGTGTGTGTGGTAATCTCATTGTTTCTCCAGAATTTATTAGGTGAAAATTTCATACAACTTTTTATTTTGCACAATTTTTTCAGTATGAAATTTCACACAATGAGAAAAGCACAAAAATTCCTCTCAAACAAAGCCTAAATTAACTCACTTTTGTTTTCCATAATTGTTATGTAAAATTTTACGCAATTTTTGTCAGCATGAAATTTCAAATAACTTTTTTCATATAAATAGTTGAGTGATAACTTTCAAAATTCAAGACTCCCAAACAAGCTTCACACCCAAAAAATGCCCCAAACTCTCTGATTATAAAGACCAAACATCGGACATACAACATACAACATATACATACACATACACATACAGACACTTGATTTTTTTTTTTTAGTTAAACAGAGACTTTAAGAAAGATATACATACACATGCTTACTTCCCAAAGTACATCCTTTTCTCTATCTTCAGTTATGCTGAAATCTAGGAGTGGGGACACTTCGGGTCAACCCGAACTTTTAACCCAAAACTGAAGTTTCAAACCATTTCGGATTGGTTCATTCGGGAAGTTAGTTCAGGTTCACACCGAACCAAACTTATAAGTTCAGTTTGGATTTTGGTAGAGTTCTTCAACCCGAACCCGACCCGAATTTTTGAACTTTCAAACTTCTTGTTGTGGTTTGTAGTTGATATATGTTTATTGTTCTTGTTGTGGCTTGTGTTGGTGCTATTAAAGGCATTAAAGCAACTCACTAATTAGGCTGCTATTACTATATAAAAAAAATAAAAATATATTTTTGACCCAAAAAAAAACTTCGATTGAATTTCAACCCGAAGTTTCGAACTGAACCTGAACTTATATTTCAGAACCTGAACTGTATTTTCGAACTTTATTTCAGTTCGAATTTCGATATCAAAATCCCCAAACCGGACCCGAAGTTGTCAATTTGAAACCGAACAGACCGATTGCCCACCCCTACTGAGATCTATAACAACTACAGACCAAGGTAGCAGTTCTACCGACAATGGACCGGAATAGCCAACAGACCTGGATCTATAAAAGCTGTAAAAGGGTTTAGTTTTCGAAGTATGGGAATGAGACATGGGACCTATCTGCGGTGCCGTCGTTGCAAGCTCCAGTTGCTATCGTCGTTTCATCATCATCATCATCATTGTTACAGGTGCCTGAAGTTTTGGTGATGCCGACGACACCTCCGACTCTAGTTTTGGAGGTTGGAGGTGTCCAAATGGCTTCTCTCTAGATCTTTTTTCACCCAAGTGTGTGTTGTGTGTGGTTTGTCAGTACAGGCTTCAGAGTACTTGAAGTGTGGAAAGAGCTAGGGGCATTTTGGTCCTCATAATATTGGTTTATACATACGGTTTTGTATATATAAGTTAGGGGTAGAAAAGACATCTAATAATTCTATAATAGGAAAATTTGGACTAATCTTTAACAACATTTATAATTATAGGGTCTATCATTAAGAAGTACCAATTGGTGGGTCTATTACAACAAACATAGGTAGAATGAGATTTTCCACTAAATTTTTCTTAAAACTAGTAATTATTATTATTTGAAAGTTTATCTACAAAGTTAAGAAAGTTAATGGGAGACTTTAGTAGTCATTGGCCCATGGTATTCAAGTAGCTTTGCAAAAAGAAGAAACCAAAAGGTCTGGCAATTTGTGAATGGAGTATGGAACTTGTATGAGGCAATCTCAAAGCCTTTAAAATATCAACTCTTCTATTTTATCCATAACTCCAAATCTCAAATCCCATAAATAATTATCCACAAGAACTTAAAAAAAATGCTTTAAATTGGCTGTGTCAGGACATCCCCACCATTAACGGCAGTCAGCCAAAAACCCAACACCTTAATTTTCTCTTCTCCCCTCCCAAAACACCCACTTTCCTTTTTCTGTTTTCATCTGCCTTGAATCTCTCAGTTTCTAATCCATAGTGTTAGTAGGTTTTGGATCAAAAGCTTTTCTTGGATCTCTCTAGTTGGGTTCTTGAGATCATACAAGCCACGTCTTTTAAGATGGGAGATTTAAGGGTTTGATTGATTAGCTGTCTGGAATGAAATTGGTGGTCTATTCAGTGATTTGATCAGTGGGTTTCTTTTTCTGATTTTATAAATTAAGTTGAAGCCTTGGGATGATTGTATAGAGGGAAGATCTGTGTAGTGGTTTAACTAGTTAGTTTACTCACAAATGACATCTGCAATTAAAATTTAGGTTCAGGGTTGCTCCAAAGTTTCATCTGTATACCTTGAAAAAGAAAATGAAAGTAAGGTTTTAGGGTTTTGATCAAAATTTTGTTCCTAGTTTTAGTTGAATCATGCAATGCAAGTTGGGTTTTGGGTTTTGATCAGATGGTTCATATGGGTTAGTTTTGTGATTTGAATTGAAGCTTTCCTTGAAGGAGTAAATCAATCTAGGGTTCTTGGTTAATGGGATGGGATCATCTAGTTTCTTGCTTATCTGTCTTCTCCACTCTATGGTTGCTCTGAGTTTTGGGGCTATGATGATGTTCTATACAAATGAGTTCTCTGTGTTTGGCCATGGAAGCGAAATCGCGAGTAAGCTTCTGGGTTCGACACCCCACGATCAGCTCTTGATTCGAACCTCCGATTCGTTTTCTGGGTTGCTTTTATTTGCTATTGGGTTTCTTTTGTTCATGGTGGCATTTGTGAAGGAGAAAGAGTTTCAGAGCTTCTTTGCTAAGGGGTGTGTGCTGCTTCATGTTGCCATGGCAATTTGGAGAGTTTACTTCGAGAGAATGCTCGAAGCCCTCGCTCGTGATTTGTTGAGACAGGTCGCCGGAGACATTGCATTGGGGCTTTCTTGGGTTTTCTTTCTTGTTTACTCATGGAAAGACAAGTATGATTAATCACACAGAAGGAATTGAAATGTCTCTGTCATCCAAACACAGAGCTAAAAATTTTTAGCTTGCTGGCGTTTCAAAATGAAACTTTGAATAATGAAAACTGAAGCAGAAGGATGTTGAATTTGGGGTTTTGTAAAGTTGTCTTTTTTTTTTTTTTGGGTGTGTGTGTGTGTGTGTGTGAATGTCCAGCGAGGATTGAATTTAAAGAGAGGTTAAAATTCTTGGTTCATGAGTTTGTTTTTTGATAAGTGTCTGAGATTTCGATATGCCATGGCTAGAAATCTAGGATTAGCATGTTTGCTTGAAGTTTTTATCGACATTGTGAGTGACGAGTTTAGTTTTCTTTATGTGTTTTGAATACAAAAATGTCTTGTAAATTTTTTTCTTTGAATAATAAAAAAATGTATCATCTCTTCTGTTAGTTCTTGCTCCTGGTTTATGGCCTATTGTTGCTTGCTATTGCCTCCTTACTAAGGGAACATTTTGAAATGCTTCATGTTTAACCATGTGCTCAAAGCATATATAAAGTTTTTACAAGAAAGACAAATTGGGATGTATTTGGATTGCCAACAATAAGGGTCTTCTTAACTGAAATTCAACTGTCAAAGTTTTTCATTCATATTAGTAAAGTTGTATGGAGATTGTATATCTCATCCTCATGTTTACCGATCTTTCATATCGGTCCCTTTGGGCTGTGATAGTCAATTTGTCTTGATAGTATTTCAAAATGCACCTTTTTAGAAACAGAACAATTGATAATTTTCCCAATGACAAACCATTCTTTAGTTCACTGTTTTACCTCAGTTCTTTCCTCTTTGAATAAAAGTGACAAGAGTTCACTTGCTGCTATAATTTATGGTACAAGGAGAAAAAAAATTGATTGAATCTAACTGGACTTTGGTATCATGTTCATGTACTGTTTTTTCTCCAATGGTTAGGTTATGGAAGTGTTAGCCTTTCTACACACATAGTCCTTCCAAGCCAAACGAAGGCTTAGACTTTACCTAAAACTATGAAGTACATCAAATGCATAGTACATAATCACTTTCCAGACGCACGCTTGGGCAGGCCGGGACATGCTTTCGAGAATTGAACTAATGTGTTAGGTTGTTTAGATTAATTTTAAGAAGCGCTTCAGACTCCCAAAAGCACGTTTTGACGTAAATGGATCCAGAGGTGTTTCAACGTGATGTCGGATTCTCAATCTGCATGTTGCCCTTGTGATTGTTGCTTCTGCTTCTTCCTAAACACAAAAGCCATAACCAATGCCAAACAGGCCATTGATTCAGTAGAGTTCTTTTTCTACCGGATGTTGATTGGTCTTACAAAGGATGGTACCATTTACTTGAAGAGTAATTCTTGGGACACAACTTTCATATAACATCCTAAAAGATGTGTCTATCTCTCTCTTGTGTCACTGTGGGGTCCAGAGACATCACAAGAGAGAGATAGACACATCTTTTAAGAAGGTTGTATGAAAATTATATGAAAATTGTGTCCCAAAAATTACCCATACTTGAACAGTGATGTGCACCTTTTTGTAAATTGTAATACAACCTTGCCTAGGTAGGAGGACTCTGCATATGAATCTGACTTTTAGGGTATCATCAAACTTATTTTCTTTTGTACAACTGAGCAACTCTTAGGTATATATATCAGAATTAGAGAATGGGTTTTTGTTCCCGAGTAGAGAACATTTGTTCCGTGATCGAAAATATTTGTTCCGTTAAAACCACTCAGACCACTTTGGAACAAATGTTTTCTATTACGGAACAAATGTTAACTACCCAAGAACAATGGTGTGGGTACACCAAAACCATTTTGGTATACCGAAGTGGGACTCACAAAGTATATAGGGGGAGTTAATGTTCCAAACACCATAAAGGCAATCCATGAAGGGAAGTGGTTTGGAAAAGCCCTTAGGTCCTATTCGGCAAAAAAATATTCATTGCAACCCGTTATTTATCTATCTACACTCTCTATTTTTAAGGAAAATCTAATACACATCAGCACAAATCCCAAGAGTAAGTCCCTATTGCATTAAATATTTACTCTATTTGGCGTTCAGTGGTCCATTCACGATTTATAAAGCCCTTAATACAAAAATTTCCATCTTAAATTAGTTAAACGAAAAGAAAAAATAGAAAATTTTGTGCTGCTTCGTGTATTGGAATTCTTTGATTTTAATCAAAATGATATAATTGATAATTTTATGCACAACTTCTCTATCATCTTTTTCAAATGATCTTATCGAAGATGATAGTGTTCTTATATTAAAATGTTGTACAGAGTGAGGATTGTTCGTCCAAATTCTCTCCATTATCCTTCCCGGACTATGAATATGTCGTTTGGCGTAACTTGAATGAGCTAACTTGAGCCCCGAGTTGCAAATCCGATCCAATTATAAAATGACTTGGGAAATTGAAAATTTCCTAATAGGTTTATATTAGAAGGCACAGATTTAACCTAATTGCAGATTCATCTCCGAAAAACAATAGCATGAGCCTAGGACCTATATGCTGCATACGCAGGGTTAATTACACTTACACCCCCTGTACTTTGGGTCAGTTTCACTTAGACTCTCTGTAGTTCAAAACGTGACACTAACACCCCATATACTTTAATTTAAAGTATCACCGTGAGAGAGCGTTAATATTTTCCCTAAATGACCATCCTACCCTTATTGTATTCCCTAAAAACTGAACAAATTATGTTAGAATTAACAATGAGATTTCACCATGTTATTCCAAAATTAATTCACACTGAAATTACACCAACCATCTTCATTATCTGGTCTCTCTCTTTCTCAACAATTCCAAGTACTTCCACATAGAGTTCACATTTGCTCACCCTGGGTGAGCATAACCCAAGCACCCCATAATCCAAACATTTGTTTATTCCTAAGTCCCACTGTATTGGCTAATTGGGTGCTTGGGTTATGCTCACCCAACCCTTAAATGGATGAGCAAAAATGCACTCCTTCCATATATATGTAATACACAACCACAATACACACACATATATATATATATGAGTATATATGAGTTCTTCCACATATTTATATGGGGCAAAAGATTTAATCTTTCTTAAATTTAAAAAGTTCTACTTAACTCTTTTTCATCAAACCCAAAATCCAAATCCACCTCTCATCAAACCCACAAAACCCAAACTGTAAACCCCAAAGTGTGCAGATTAAAAAACAACCCCAAAATCCACGACCATGGAAGACCTTCGGTTGCCTCCAACTCAACGAAATCCATATATATAGAGATCACAGACCCTTCACTGTACATATATATACACACACATATATATACACAGACCCTTCACGATACATATATACACACATTCACACACACATATATATATATATAGAGAGAGAGAGAGAGGACCAGTCTAATGATGGAAATTGGATCAAATTGGAAACCTCCCCAAATGGATAAGCAAATTGGGGAAATCAAAGTTGAATTCAGGGCAAAAGATTGAATCTTATTCTTTTTGCCTCTCATGAAATAATGTGTTTATATATATATATATATGTGTGTGTATATGTATGTATATATATGTATATATGTATGTATTTGCAAGTGGTGCTCAAATTTTTTTCAAGATTGGAAGGTAATGTGAAAAGGATTGTGCGTAGTTAATGTTGAAACTAAAGTTGGGAATATAGAACAATATTATCAGTAAGTAGAATCCGTAAAAATTTCTTTGGGTTGAGTCGTGGTCTCGCTCTCTTTAAGACGTTTCGCGGCTCTGTCCAAATTGTGCAAGCCATTCGTCAAATTACCACGCCGTCTCCAGGATAAAACAACCCAGAAATTACCTGTCTCAATTTACTTTTGCACAAAAATAAATTGGAAAACCAAACACCTTTTTGGATTGATTGCTTGAAAACAAGAAATGAAGACGATATAGAACACTCAAAGGAAATATGGAACACACAAAGAGAACAAAACTCAGCTTACTTAATATAGATATATATATATATATATATATTTTCTTCCTCACCAAATACAAAGCCGAAAATAGTACTATGACTAGTTTTGGAGCTTAGCTCAATTGATGGTACTCACTGACTTTGTTTGTTTGGTTTTTATTTTTTATTTTTTATTTTATATATCTGCAAGACCTCTAAACATTCCAGGCCTTTTATAGGCTCAAAAATGAGAACGTTGGGCTACTGCCCGTTTGGATATTAAAGGTTTGGGCAATGCTAGGGGCACTAATAAAATTCACTAACACTTACTAACACACTCTATCTCTCTTCTAGTGGTACTGCGGGGTCCACTGCGGGGTCCATTGCAGACTCCACGGTGCCATTAGGAGAGAGATAGAGTGTGTTAGTAAATGTTAGTGAATTTTATTAGTGCCCCAAATATTACTCTAACTGTTGGTCATTAAGTTGCTAAAGAAAACGTGAGAATAAGGTTTAAATGAAAAAACTGTTTTAGCTAAAGAAAAACCACGTGGGGAATCCAATATGACTATTTCACAAAAAAAAAAAAAATCAATAAATAAAAATTTGTGTTTTCCTAATACACTTTGTATATTATATTAATGTACATAACAATCCCCCACTTGTATTTGAAAAAAAAAAAAAGTTTAAATTTCATCGAGCAATCGATCATAAGATTGTGCATAAGTAAAGATGTTTTTCAACTTGAACCTTTATATAGTGATACTGCTTCCGATTATACTAGAGTAACCGTAATTTTGAACTCTATCTCAGACAACACCATACACACAACCCTACTAAGGTGTAGTTTAAAGCCATCACTTTTATGGTCATGTGCTTATATCCTAGTATAGCGAATGCTCTAGAGAATTTGCCCAAATTCCTTAGGAAGCGACCCCACTTCCACATTCGCATAGGTGAGTCTAACAAGGATACTCCTGTAGCTAGATATCCCACTCAATATAGAGTTTAGATCTCATTAAGAGTTACAAATAACTCATCCATGTATCGCTTTAGGATATCATGCTTCTTTAGGAATTGACTCGGAGAGTGAACCCCGTATATATACAATAGCATGATTCAACTCATGTCACGTAGTGACTTGTTATTACCCTTTGAACCTATTTCTTGGGATCTACAGTCTATAGGTTGGGTTACCATCACAAGTGACTTAACTGCCAATGGGCTTTAGCCCCATCCCTTTTGAGGTTTTCCAAACCTTCTCACGAGCTAACCCTTTCGTCAAATGATCAACTATATTATTCTCAAACCATATATGATCCACTCTTACAGCCCCGATAGAGAGAAATTCTCTAACCGTGCTCTGCTTACGACGTATTTGTCGCCTCTTACCGTTATAAAACCGGTTCTCTACTTTTGTAATAGCCGCGGTACTATCGCAGTGAATCAAAACAGATGGTATCGGTCTCTCCCATAAAGGGGTATCTGACAGAAGGCTTCTCAGCCAACCTGCCTCCTCACTAGTAGTAGCTAGCGCTATCATATCTGATTCAATAGTGGACTGAGCCAAAATAGTCTGTTTCTTAGACTTCCATGAAACTGCCCCAGCAATACTAAAAACATATCCGCTAGTGGCCTTGGAATCATCTGAAAGGGTATTCCAATCAGCATCGTTATATCCTTCAAACACAGCAGGAAACCTCTCATAGTGTAATCCATAGTCAGCCGTCTTTTTAAGATAACGCATGACTCTTTCAACAGCATGCCAATGCTCAATACCAGGTCTGCTAGTAAACCTACATAGTACTCCCACAGCATAAGCTATGTCAGGTCTAGTGCAATCAGTAGCGTATCGAAGGCTACGAATGATGCTTGCATACTCAGTCTGTCTAACACTGTCACCAGTGTTCTTGAACAACTTTACACTAGGATCATATGGAGTACAAGCAGGTTTACAATCAAAGTAATTATATTTCTTAAGTATCTTCTCAATATATGAGATTGATCCAAAGAAAGTGTCACAGCCCGGTCCCACAATAGCAGAACCGGAGCCCGTGGCACGCCACCGAGGCTAAACCAATTCATTAATGTTCCCAAAAATTAGGTTTGAAGAACACACGCAGCGGAAAACAAAACACATTTTAAAACCAGAGGCTCAGTCGACTGCTCAGTCGACTGCTCAGTCGACGGAGTTAGGCAGGGATTTAAATGTCAATTCCAGTCGACTGATACTGGGGGTCCAGTCGACTGCTGAGGGGTCCAGTCGACTGCTTTTGTTAAAATAAGAAGCAGTTGCTATCAGACTCAGGGGTTCAGTCGACTGCTCCCCTGGCAGCAGCCCAATCTGCAGAATTTCAAGTTTTAAAAGCTTTCTAACCAACACCAATGATCAACCATTCAATCCAAACTCAAGCCAAAGTAATCCTAGCTGTATTAAAACATTATCAAACATAATTACAACAGTTTAAAATCCATCCTAACATACCAAATTAAACATGGTTTAAAACAACCAAAATCTTATTACAACATTTCTATTATCCCAAAACTACAAGGTTATCTTTCAAGTTGCCTCACAAGCGAACTCCCAACCCAAGTACTCACTTCTGTGATTCCTCGCCAGCATTTACACCTGAAATGGTTATTTGAATAACCACACATATTTCGATTTGTTTAAGCTAATGCTTAGTTAATAAATCAACATATGTACATGAATGATAAACATGTCCGCATTCACATCTCTACAATTCATACTAGTCGCCGGAGACTCACGTGCCCGTCCATATTCCCAATCCGCGACTCCTCGCCAATAAGTCCACGCGAAAGGGTAAGACCCACGATTCTACAAACAATCGTGCGACCTTAATGCCACTCTATCGGCTCCACAAAATGGTACGGTGACCACGTGCTCCTTCTGACCCAAATAAGCAACTTAACATGCTCAAATACATATCACCATGCTCGCGGTAATTAAAACATATCACCGTGCTATTGAGCCTACTTATCAATATGAATGCCCAATATGAACTACACAATATATCTCTAGGAATTAATACATGCTATTCAAACATAACATGAATACATGCCAAGAAATCATTCCAAAACATAGTTGAATCACTCACCTCCGATTTACGCGCTTAAACTTCGATTCAAAGAAAATCCGTGCACAAAGAACGTGCAGAAGTCTGTCTAGTACAAATCCTATGGATCAGAATTCCATTTATCAGCTTTTATGAAAAATTCTAGAAAATAACTTTTCGGAAAACTTAGCCAAACAGGCCCTAACATATATCAAAACGAAGCTCTTACCTCGAGGAGCTCGAATATGAAATCTGGGAGAAACCAGACTGACGGAAGGTCGTCGTTTGGCGTCGCAAAGCTCTAAGCAACTAATCTCCCTCTAGCCTCCCTTTTGGCCTCCTCTTTATGGAATTAGGTTTAGACTTATGAAAAATCTAAGTCATCTCTATCTATATATAGGCAACATTCTCGGGGAATTACGTTTACCTCCCCACGAGTTTTCCAAACTCCTAATCAGTCTCTGAAACTTTCTATACAGCTTATTCATAGCTTTACGAGTGAAACCTCAAAATTATAAAAGTTTCCGACTAAGTTTCGTTTGGTCGCTAAAACACGAATTTCTATATGACGTTTCCGAAGTTGCTAATTAGCCTACCAAATTAATAACGTGTTAATTCGTTCTCACCAGGATACTAAATCTAACAACAGAAATATATTCTAAGCCAGAAAATAATACAGATATTGAAATACACAGGTAAACATTTATTTTCAGATAAACATTTAAAATGTTCCACAGTGACCGTCTCATACTCGGAGAGACTTCACAACAATTAATCTTCAATCACAACAGTTTCAATGGGTTCTCTAATACAGACACCCATATCAACTCGTGAGTCAAAACTCACTCAACCAAGTGTCATAAGACACGTCACATCACATTATCATGCATGACAATGTAATGCAAATGCAATAACACAAATATGGGTGTTATAATACTCTCCCCCTTAAAAGAAGTTTGTCCCCAAACTTATACCTCAAGTCTCGAAAAGGTGCGGATACCGAGTACGCATCTCATCTTCTATCTCCCACGTCATCTCTTCCGTAGTTTGGCTATGCCATAACACTTTCACTTTCGATATTACTTTATTTCGTAAGACTTGATCCTTCCGGTCTAAGATCTCTACCGGATATGCGACATACGTTAAATCACTCTGAATCTCATTCGATGTCGGAGTCATCACTTGATCTCTATCTTCCGCTAATTGTTTGCGTAACAACGATACATGAAACACATTATGAACTTGAGCATACTCGCTCGGCAAGTTCAAACGATAAGCTACGGGTCCAACCTTTCCAATGATTTCAAAAGGTCCTACATATCTCGGATTGAGTTTCCCGTATCTACCAAATCTGGTTATTCCCTTTGAAGGTGACACCTTCAAATACACCAAGTCTCCTACATCGAATTCCAACGGTCGTCTACGCTTATCGGCATAACTCTTATACCTACTCTGAGCTGTCAGTAACCGTTGTCTAATTACCTTTATCTTATCCGTCGTTTCTTGTACAATTTTCGGCCCTTCAATCTTTCTTTCTCACACCTCTGTCCAACTAATTGGTGAACGACATACACGACCATATAAAGCTTCAAAAGGGGCCATTCCAATACTTGACTGAAAACTGTTGTTATAAGCAAACTCAATCAATGGCAAATGGTCTTCCCAATCACCCTGAAAATCAAGTACACATAGCCTAAGCATGTCTTCCAAAATTTGGATTACTCTCTCTGATTGACCATCTGTCTGAGGATGAAAAGCTGTACTAAAATGTAATTTGGTACCCATTGCTTCTTGCAAGGCTCTCCAAAACTTCGATGTAAAACTACTATCCCTATCCGAAATGATAGAAACTGGGATACCATGTAGTCTCACAATTTCGCGAATATACAACTTAGCTAACGTCATCGGCTTAGTTGTTCGAAGTGGTAGGAAGTGCGACGACTTCGTCAAACGGTCAACAATCACCCAAATAATAGTATTTGATCTCTTCGACCTCGGAAACCCACTAACAAAATCCATTGTTATGTGCTCCCATTTCCACTCGGCTATCGGTAACGGTTGTAACAATCCCGAAGGTACTTGGCGTTCGGCCTTTACTTGTTGACAACTAGTACAACGTGAAACATATTGTGCTATTTCCCTCTTCATTCCCGGCCACCAATAAACATGTCTCAAATCTCTATACATCTTGGTGCTTCCCGGGTGAACGGTATACTTTGTGTTGTGTGCTTCCTCTAGGATGTTTCGCTTCAACTCTTTCTCACTAGGTACACAAATTCTACCCCTCAATCTCAACACATTGTTCTCAAACGTGAATCCCGGTTGTTTGCCCATCGGAATCTCATCACAAATCTTCTTCAAAGCCACATCTTGAAGTTGTTTCTCTACGATCTCGTGAATCAAGAGTGGTTGTGCCACAATCGTCGACATCAATCCACCTTCAATCCTTGGAATCACCTCAAGCTCCATATTCTCCATATCTTGTATCAATTCTTTCTGAGAAGTCAAATCTGATGCGGTATTGGTTGGTACTTTGCGACTAAGAGCATCGGCGACAACATTCGCCTTGCCCGGATGATATTGGATCGACAAATCATAGTCCTTCATCAACTCTAGCCATCTCCTTTGCCTCATGTTCAAATCTCGTTGTGTAAACAAGTACTTCAAACTTTTGTGGTCCGTATAGATCTCACATTTCTCCCCGTATAGATAATGGCGCCAAATCTTCAATGCAAAAATCACGGCGGCCAATTCTAGATCATGTGTCGGATAATTCTTCTCGTGCGGTCTAAGTTGTCTTGATGCATACGCAATAACTTTATCACCCTGCATAAGAACGCAACCTAAACCTCTATATGATGCATCACTGTAAATGATAAACCCTTCAGTCCCTGACGGAACGGCTAAAATTGGTGCTTTCACTAGTCGACCCTTTAACTCTTGAAAACTTTCTTCACATTCCGGACTCCATACAAAAGCAATATCTTTCCTCATTAACTGCGTCATCGGCATTGCTATACGCGAAAAATCTTTTACAAATCTCCGATAATACCCAGCTAATCCTAGGAAACTTCTGATGTCTGTCACATTCGTTGGTCTCGCCCAGTTAGTAACTGCTTCTATCTTCTGAGGGTCTACAGAAATTCCCCTTGCCGATACTATATGCCCAAGGAAAGCTATCTCTATCAACCAAAACTCACACTTCTTCAATTTGCCGAATAATCTCTTTTCACGCAATCGTTGTAAAGCTAATCGCAAATGATGCTCGTGATCTTCTACGCTTTTGGAGTAGATTAGGATGTCATCTATGAACACGATAACAAACTCATCTAAATAATCTTTGAAGACACGGTTCATTAAGTCCATGAAAGCAGCTGGTGCATTAGTCACTCCAAATGGCATAACCAAAAATTCAAAGTGACCATATCGAGTTCTGAAAGCTGTCTTCTCAACATCTTCCTCTTTGACTTTCAGCTGGTGGTAACCGGATCTCAAGTCGATCTTTGAAAATACTTGCGCTCCTTGTAACTGATCAAACAAGTCATCTATTCGCGGCAGTGGATACTTGTTCTTGACGGTCAACTTATTCAATTCCCGGTAGTCGATGCACATACGCATTGTTCCATCTTTCTTCTTCACAAACAAGACTGGTGCTCCCCACGGCGAAACACTCGGTCGAATAAAACCCTTCTCCAACAGTTCTTCTAACTGAACTTTCAATTCTTTCAACTCTATCGGTGCCATTCGGTACGGTGCTTTGGATACCGGTTGTGACCCTGGTACTACTTCTATTGTGAACTCAAGCTCTCTTTCAATCAATACGTCGGGTAACTCATCGGGAAAAACATCTGGAAATTCTCGAACTACTGAAATGTCTTCTATTAGTGGTCCAAGAACTCTCGTGTCGATAATTGAACATAAGAAACCCGAACAACCCTTCTGTAACATCTTACTTGCTTGAATCGCCGATATCAAGTACGACGGTACTATTACTCCCTTACCCTGAAAAGTAAACTCTTCTCGCCCTGACGGATAGAAACTAACCCGTTTTTGTTCACAATCGATTTTGGCTTGATTAACCGACAACCAATCCATACCCAAGATAACATCAAAGTAATTCACCGTCAACGGAATCAAATCAACGCTCAAGACTTTATCACCTATCTTGATCTCACATGACTTGAATATTGACGAAGTAACTAACGGTTCACTACTAGGCAATGATACACACAAATCATATCCTAGCGGTTCTGACTTAACAGTTAAATGCTTAACAAAATCACGTGATACAAATGAATGCGTTGAACCAGAATCCATAAGTATACGTGCAGGATACGAACAAATAGGAAGAATACCTGATACGACGGTATCATCCGTATTCCCCGGCCTGAGTTGGAAGTATCGTCCTTGTTGTTGTGCGACTCCTTTCCCTTTATCCACTCGAGGTTCTATTCTTGATCCGCTTGGCACACTCGATGCCCCGGTACTCATTCCCGGTTGTCTCTTACTCGGACAGTTCTTTGCTATGTGTCCCGGTTGTCCACACTCAAAACATTTCCCTCTTATCTCTGGGTTGTAGCTCTTGGTGTTCGAGGTTGTGTTTGGTGTAGTCGAATTTGCGTTCAAAGGACAATTCCTAGACACATGCCCCAATTGTTTACAAATATAGCAAGTGGTCAATTGATAGCAGGTTCCTCTGTGTCGCAGGTTACATGTTGGACACAACGGTCTCGGGTCCCCCATGGACGTACTCCCTCCTTGGCTACTCATATTCGATCCTGAACCTTGCGTGAACGGTTTCTTCGCATTCCCTTGACTCTTACCCCGACTGTCATTTGCTCTCTTCCCTTGTTGTCCCTGTCGATATCTGTCGACACTTTTCTCAGCAATACGGGCGGCTTCCTCGACTAGAGAAACGGTCGGGTGTTGCAACATGTCCACACGGCCACGGATGTTCTCTCTAAGCCCTTCCTCAAACTTACGAGCTTTATCCCTATCAGTCGGAACAGTAGTTTTCCCAAATCGTAACAAGGCATTGAAACGAGAAACATACTCACCCACTGTCATATCTCCCTGAACTAAACTCGCAAACTCTTGACGTTTCTGAGTATAAGCAGATTGCGGGAAGAAACGTTTGTTGAATTCTTCTTTAAATACTTCCCACGTGGTTGGCTTCCCTTGTTCAAGTACGTTGTTCCACCAATCCAATGCTTCGCCCATCAACGTATCGGATGCGCACAAAATTTTCTCCTCATCGGTACATATCACCTGACGAAAATGTCTTTCCATGTCCATCATCCAATGATCGGCCAAGTCTATGTCAACTTGCCCATGATACAACGTCGGTTTTCGCTTATGAAACTGTTCCACAATTGTGTGTTGAGGTCGCGGTGCCGATGGTGCATTGATATAACGAATTTCCACTTGTGGAGGCTGAACGTTCATCTGTTCTCTTTCACTTACCGCTTGTATGAAATTTCCCACCATATTCACTATTTGGTCCATCCGCGAATGCGGTGACAATTCTCTTGGTAGATCAGCCATAACGTTTTAAATATTTCCCCTGTTGAGTTCAATGCATAATGTGTTGGAAAAACAGGTTTAAATGGAAAGTTTAAACGCGCAGCGGAAAAATCAAGTTATGAAACTTTATTGGCATGCCCGGATCTACTACTCGTCAATTCTACAGATGCGCACAAGAGGGGACACGAGTTATACCTTAGTGTCTTGAACCCAATTCTGATCTTCAACTTCCAGCAGCCTCCACTAGATGATCTTCACCCTTATGACTCCTGCGGATGCCTGCCAGAAAGACTAGGGTTGGTGGGAACCCTAATGGAGAGGATAGAGAAGGTTTTGGGACTCCAAAACAGTTTCTGCAGCTTCTGACGTTCAAAACGACGAACAACCTTTTCCAGAACGCAGCTGCCCTATTTATAGATTCCCAGAACCGACCTAGACTTCGAGCGATCGAAGTGCCTTCGATCGATCGAACATTCGATCGATCGAACCATCTTCGATCGATCGAACCTTCAGACTTCAATTGATCGAGACATCTTCGATCGATCGAACCTGTCTGGACATCATCCTCAAGCATCTTTCCAAGCATCCTGGCGGAGCTAAGAGTGGGACCTCCTAGGCTCTTTATTGTTGGCTCAGACCAGTTTGTTAATTACCATGACCAAACTCTTTGATCAGCAAACTAACTAACTGGTCAGTTAAAGTTTACTCCACTATAAAACGATAACTGAACTCCAACGCAAAAGAACATATCCGAAGCGATAACTAGACTTGTATGGTGTACTAATGTCCCTCTACCGTCAGCATTCGTAATCATATTCAGGTAATCGGATAACTGTTACTGTCAACCTGAATCATGATTACTTCTTGTATTCCTTGAGTCCCATTCACCTCTCATGATTACCAAACATGTTGATAACTCTTATCAACAAGACTGCAGTACTCAGTAATCGACTTGGTGACATTCTCAAGGGAATGCTTACTCTGAAACAGAGGGTAGATTCTATCTTGACAATGCATGTTCACAACCCTATGAACATGACATACCCAAGATACCCAGGTGTTGATCTTTTATAGACCTCACTGATTGGCAAATCAAAGCAGTCATATCCACAGTCTGTGTTCATAATCGTCTCAAGATTGAGAACACGTACCTTATACAAGTTATGAGTTCCTATTGACTGTTTGACAGTCTTAAGCGTCAATAGGAAACTCAGGTCCGTCAATGCACTATAAGCACTAGCATATCAACTAAGAGCTACACTCTAGTGATTGAGATTAATCACTCCATCCAATGGTAGTTAATTATGCTACAGTGTAGACTTGATGAGGTATCCAGTCTCATCATCCACTGTGACACATTCTAAGTATTAAAGAATAGTAATTCGTATCTCACTTGTGTGCATCTCATACACACACGAATTACTTACTATAATACTTAAGGATTAACAATCATCTCATGAAAAGAACATACACAATAAAATGTAAAGCTGATATCCATATATTAAAATGTCAATGTCTCATACAGAAAGTAATGGTTTGAGGGCACAAACCCAACATAATGACCATGCATGCTATGCCACAATATAGATATATGTGCACAGTTCATCACAATCAACAAATGCAAATGCATGAATCATTTCTACAATGATAACAATTATCTTTACAATTACACACTCCACTCGACGTCACTCAGCATATATAACGTCACTCGTTCCCAAGGCTCTAAACTTAAGCTCTGATACCACTAAATGTCACAGCCCGGTCCCACAATAGCAGAACCGGAGCCCGTGGCACGCCACCGAGGCTAAACCAATTCATTAATGTTCCCAAAAATTAGGTTTGAAGAACACACGCAGCGGAAAACAAAACACATTTTAAAACCAGAGGCTCAGTCGACTGCTCAGTCGACTGCTCAGTCGACGGAGTTAGGCAGGGATTTAAATGTCAATTCCAATCGACTGATACTGGGGGTCCAGTCGACTGCTGAGGGGTCCAGTCGACTGCTGAGGGGTCCAGTCGACTGCTTTTGTTAAAATAAGAAGCAGTTGCTATCAGACTCAGGGGTTCAGTCGACTGCTCCCCTGGCAGCAGCCCAATCTGCAGAATTTCAAGTTTTAAAAGCTTTCTAACCAACACCAATGATCAACCATTCAATCCAAACTCAAGCCAAAGTAATCCTAGCTGTATTAAAACATTATCAAACATAATTACAACAGTTTAAAATCCATCCTAACATACCAAATTAAACATGGTTTAAAACAACCAAAATCTTATTACAACATTTCTATTATCCCAAAACTACAAGGTTATCTTTCAAGTTGCCTCACAAGCGAACTCCCAACCCAAGTACTCACTTCTGTGATTCCTCGCCAGCATTTACACCTGAAATGGTTATTTGAATAACCACACATATTTCGATTTGTTTAAGCTAATGCTTAGTTAATAAATCAACATATGTACATGAATGATAAACATGTCCGCATTCACATCTCTACAATTCATACTAGTCGCCGGAGACTCACGTGCCCGTCCATATTCCCAATCCGCGACTCCTCGCCAATAAGTCCACGCGAAAGGGTAAGACCCACGATTCTACAAACAATCGTGCGACCTTAATGCCACTCTATCGGCTCCACAAAATGGTACGGTGACCACGTGCTCCTTCTGACCCAAATAAGCAACTTAACATGCTCAAATACATATCACCATGCTCGCGGTAATTAAAACATATCACCGTGCTATTGAGCCTACTTATCAATATGAATGCCCAATATGAACTACACAATATATCTCTAGGAATTAATACATGCTATTCAAACATAACATGAATACATGCCAAGAAATCATTCCAAAACATAGTTGAATCACTCACCTCCGATTTACGCGCTTAAACTTCGATTCAAAGAAAATCCGTGCACAAAGAACGTGCAGAAGTCTGTCTAGTACAAATCCTATGGATCAGAATTCCATTTATCAGCTTTTATGAAAAATTCTAGAAAATAACTTTTCGGAAAACTTAGCCAAACAGGCCCTAACATATATCAAAACGAAGCTCTTACCTCGAGGAGCTCGAATATGAAATCTGGGAGAAACCAGACTGACGGAAGGTCGTCGTTTGGCGTCGCAAAGCTCTAAGCAACTAATCTCCCTCTAGCCTCCCTTTTGGCCTCCTCTTTATGGAATTAGGTTTAGACTTATGAAAAATCTAAGTCATCTCTATCTATATATAGGCAACATTCTCGGGGAATTACGTTTACCTCCCCACGAGTTTTCCAAACTCCTAATCAGTCTCTGAAACTTTCTATACAGCTTATTCATAGCTTTACGAGTGAAACCTCAAAATTATAAAAGTTTCCGACTAAGTTTCGTTTGGTCGCTAAAACACGAATTTCTATATGACGTTTCCGAAGTTGCTAATTAGCCTACCAAATTAATAACGTGTTAATTCGTTCTCACCAGGATACTAAATCTAACAACAGAAATATATTCTAAGCCAGAAAATAATACAGATATTGAAATACACAGGTAAACATTTATTTTCAGATAAACATTTAAAATGTTCCACAGTGACCGTCTCATACTCGGAGAGACTTCACAACAATTAATCTTCAATCACAACAGTTTCAATGGGTTCTCTAATACAGACACCCATATCAACTCGTGAGTCAAAACTCACTCAACCAAGTGTCATAAGACACGTCACATCACATTATCATGCATGACAATGTAATGCAAATGCAATAACACAAATATGGGTGTTATAGAAAGTCCCTTTTCAGATCTAGCTATTTTTATTCCAAGGATTACACTAGCTTCACCCAAATCTTTCATGTCAAAGTTTGCATGTAAAAAAGTTTTAACATCATTTACAACATGAATATTAGAGCCAAAAATAAGCAAGTCATCAACATAGAGGCATATGATAGTGCAAAGATTATTATCAGTTTTATAATAAACACACTTGTCACTTTCATTAATCCTAAACCCGTTAGAAATGACTAAGTCGTCAAATTTTTCGTACCATTGTTTAGGAGCTTGTTTAAGTCCATAAAGTGACTTATCTAACTTACAAACTTTATTCTCTTTACCCGAGACTAAAAACCCTTCGGGTTGATCCATGTAAATTTCTTCGTCTAAATCACCATTCAAGAAAGCAGTTTTAACATTCATTTGGTGTACTACTAAATTATGCACAGAAGCTAAAGCAACTAGTACTCTAATAGAAGTTATTCTCGTGACAGGCGAATAAGTATCAAAGAAATCTATATTCTCTCGTTGCCTATAACCCTTGGCCACAAGACGTGCTTTATATTTATCAATAGAACCGTCGGGTTTCAATTTCTTTTTAAGAATCCACTTATACCCAATTGGTTTACAACTAGGTGGTAAGTCAACTAGGTGCCAAGTACCATTGGACTCAAGAGAGTCCATTTCATCATTTATGGCTTCTTGCCAAAGGTCAGCATCTATAGACGATAAAGCCTCTTGGAGAGTGTTAGGATTCTCCTCAACATCATAAGTACAAAAATCAGACCCAAAGTCCTTAGCTATTCGGGCCCTTTTACTCTTTCTAAGCTCTATATCATACTCATTAGATTCTGCTGGTTTAGGCATATTATTAGATGTCGTACCCCCACTATTTCTCGATTTAAACGAAAATTTATTCTCGAAAAAATCAACATCAATTGATTCTATTATAACATATATGATTTTTCAAGTCATAAAATCTATAGGCTTTACTATTTATAACATATCCAATAAACACACACTCGTAGGCCCTACTAGCCAACTTAGACCTTTTAGGGTCTGGAATACGCACATAAGCTAAACACCCCCAAGTTCGAAAATAAGGCACATTTGGCTTCTTATTCTTCCAAAGTTCATAAGTAGAAATTTTAGTTTTCGAGTTAGGAACTCTATTTAGAACATAACAAACTGTTAAGAGAATTTCCCCCCACCAGTATGATGACACACCCGAACTAAGTAAAACGGCCACTATAAGTTCGGTGTAAGTCCTGTTTTTCCTTTCAGCTTTTCCATTCATTTCGGGAGAATAAGATGTTTTTTTCTCATGAATAATACCATGTGACGCATATAAGGCTATAAACTCATTAGTGTCATTAGTGTCATATTCACTACCCCTGTCACTACAGAACCTCTCAATCTTCCGATTAAACTGATTTTTAACTTCAGTTAAGAAAATTTTGAAAAAATCAATTGCTTCACTTTTATTTTTCATAAGATGAACAAAAGAATAATTCGAACAATCATCAATAAAAGTGATAAAATATCTTTTACCATTTCTGGTTAAAATACCCTTAAATTCACATATATCGGAATGGATTAAATCTAGAGATTCTGATTCCCTAATGACAGACTCATGAGGAGATTTAGTAATTTTTGCTTGACTACAATATTCACATTTATCAAAATCACTCACAGATAATTCAGGAATAAAACCTAAACTACTCATATTTTTAATCAAGCGTTTGTTAATATGACCGAAACGACCATGCCAAACATTAGAAGGAGAAAGCATATAAGCAGAAGTAGAAACTTTATTCATCTCAACATTAAGTTTAAACATTCCATCAGTGGTATAACCCTTGCCTACAAAAATACCATTTTTAGTAAGGGTAAACAAATTTGCCCCTCTAGTTTGGGTAAACCCTACCTTATGAAGGAGATAGCTAGAAACCAAATTCTTTCTTATCTCTGGAATGTGCAGCGCATCCCTAAGGATGACCGTCTTCCCAAAGGTAAACTTCAGCTCAACCTCACCAGTGCCAGCAACAACTGTGGAGTGGGAGTCACTCAACAACACTCTCTTATCCTTAGCTTCAGAATAAGTCTTGAACACAGAACGATCATAGCAGACATGACGAGAAGCACCAGTGTCTACCCACCACCCCTCAGATCCACCAATCATGTTGATCAGAGATCATAGCAATTAATTGCTCTTCGGCTAGGTTTGCCTGAGGAGCAGGATGACGCCTATTCAGGCAGTTCCGGGGTATATGACTAGGTTTCCCACAGTTAAAGCAAATCATCCGTCCGGAACTGTCATATCTTGAGGGGGGTAAATTCTTATTCTAATATTGCTGAGGAATCTGATTCTGAACATTGTTGTTGCGATTCTGAGCTCGGTTGTGGTTTCGGTTTTGAAATTTCATATTTTTGTGACTTGGTTTCAAAACAACAGAAGTTTTATTTTTGTTAAAATTTGGAGTGTTCTTGTTGTTGTTAACAACTAGAACCTCCTCTTTCAAATCATTTTTCCTTTCTTTCTCTTCAATTCGAAGGCGAGTAATTAAACTCTCTAAAGAAAATTCTTTAGTCTTGTTACGAAGTGTATTTTTAAAATCTTTCCAACTAGGGGGCAGCTTGTCAATAATAACGGCCACTTGAAATTGATCATCTAACTTCATATCATCGGAGACAATATCATGAGCAATTTGTTGAAGCTCGTGGGATTGTGCTTCAACGGATTTGTCATCCGTCATTTGGAATTTTAAGTAGCGACTAATAGCAAATTTCTTGGCCCCGGCTTCCTCCGTGTCATATTTCTTTTGTAGGGCGTCCCAAAGATCTTTGGCAGTTTTACTACTAGAGTAGTAATCATAGAGAGCATCGGACAACCCATTTAAAATATAATTTTTACAAAGGAAATCATTTTCAACCCAAGTTTCAGCAGCTCGAATTTGAACCAAAGTGGGGTTTTCAGGTTCAACAAGATTTTCTAAAGTAGTAAAAGAAGCGACTTTTTTCGTAGTTAAAAAGAAAAGCATTTTTTGTCTCCATCTTTTAAAATGCAGTCTTTCAAACTTAAAAGATTTGTTAAGGTCGGGGGACTTGAAGCAAGATGAACCAGAATCCATGGCAGATAAAATGTCTTAAAATTGTTGAAACTAAAGTTGGGAGTATAGAACAATATTATCGGTAAGTAGAATCCATAAAAATTTCTTTAGGTTGAGTCGCGGGTCTTGCTCTCTTTAAAACGTTTCGCGGCTCTGCCCAAATTGTGCAAGCAGTTCATCAAATTGCCACGCCGTCCCCAGGATAAAACAACCTAGAAATCACCTCTGTCTCAATTTATTTTTGCACAAAAATAAATTGGAAAACCAAATGCCTTTTTGGATTGATTGCTCGAAAACAAGAAATGAAGACAATATAGAACACTCAAAGAAAATATGGAACACACAAAGAGAACAAAACTCAGCTCACTTAGGCTTAGTTTGGCCCCCATGTGGCTTTTTAAAAGG
This sequence comes from Hydrangea macrophylla, assembly GCA_033977485.1. Taxonomy (NCBI): domain Eukaryota; kingdom Viridiplantae; phylum Streptophyta; class Magnoliopsida; order Cornales; family Hydrangeaceae; genus Hydrangea; species Hydrangea macrophylla. The sequence continues at coordinate 43,669,777 of CM066990.1, forward strand.
AGCTTATGAAATTTACTACTAAGTTGTTTGATAATTTTGTACAAGTGACATACTACTCTTAAAAAATATATCATGAAACCAAAAAGCCACCTTAAGCTTTGAAAAGCTCCATTCTAGAGCTTTTAAAAGCTCTCCCAAAAAAGCCCTAAGTTCAATTTTTACAAAGCGCATAAACTAGTTACCAAATGAATTAACATGAAATTGTACTTTAAAAAAGGAGAAGCACCAAAAGGGGGGCCAAACTAAGCCTTAATATAAATATATATATATATATATATATTTTTCTTCCTCACCAAATACTAGCTAAAAATAGTACTATGACTAGTTTTGGAGCTTAGCTCAATTGATAGTACTCACTGACTTTGTTTTTTTTTTTTTTTTATCTGCAAGACCTCTAAACATTCCAGGCCTTTTATAGGCTCAAAAATGAGATCGTTGGGCTACTGCCCGTTTGGATATTAAAGGTTTTTATGACTGTTGGTCATTAAGTTGCTAAAGAAAACGTGAGAATAAGGTTTAAATGAAAAAACTGTTTTAGCTGAAGAAAAACCACGTGGGGAATCCAATATGACTATTTAAAAAAAAAAATTAAATCAATAAATAGCAATTTGTGTTTTCCTAATACACTTTGGATATTATATTAATGTACATAACAGTTAACCCTTATAAGATTTCTCATGCCAATGTTTTAGCTAGAGAGATTGAGAGTGGGGATTATAAGCTTTAAAAAAAAAAAAGAGAGAGAGAGTAAGTTTGATCTTTTTTGGGTTTGAGAAAGCGACCAGCTTTGTACATATTTCTGTGGGCATTTTGGTCTTTTACCAGTCGAATTTGGAGGGAAATTTCTCACACAAGTCAAATGCCGTTAACTTTGACGGTATTTATGACGGTGACACTTTAAATCCAAGTATAGGGAGTGTTAGTGTCACATTTTGAACTACAGGGGGTTTAAGTGAAACTGACCCAAAATACAGGGAGTATAAGTATAATTAACCCATATATTTATAGCTTGGCTTTAACTCCTCCATACTTTCAAAAGTGACTCTCTTCTTGTGTACCAGCCTCTCAAGGATTGGACGTAGGATTGGGCAATTGGTTCCCTGGAGGCTAGAAATATTATCTCTCACTCTTTTGCCTTTTGGAATGTTTCAAAACTTCATATATATATATATATATATATATTGCAAACTTTGTTGCACACAAATTTAGTCCAATGGGCATCTCTTGTTGCTGTTTTTCTTTTTTTTTTTTTGGGCCAATCCCGACTGATTCAATTCTTTTCTCTGTGTTTGAGGAAGGGAATCAAGGGGTTAGTGGCTTTTGTTATTTTTTGTTCTCCTGTTTCAATGAATATTTTTTTGAGTAATGAATGGGTGACTAACTTTCACATACAAAATCCATCCTAGAAAACACCAAAATTTTGAAAAGGGCTTCGTACCTGTGTCTGACACGGATTGTACACCGACACTTACCCTACATACCTCCGATACGTATCGGATGCGGCAAATACGTGTTTTATTGCTATTATGCCATTTTTAGTGGGGGAAACATCACCGACACACGGTGGGACACTTCTAGGGACATGGAGCGAAATTCTTTTCTGACCAAAAAGCTGTCTTTTGTAAGTTTTTTAAAATGTTCAAAACTTAAACGGAGTTGATTTTGTCAAACATTACATCAATTGTCTTTTCACGTTCTCTCGACATTAGTCTCTCGAGACCCTCTTTTGTTCCGATCTCATCTCTCTCTCTCTCTCTCTCTCTCTCTCTCTCTCCTTTGACCGTCTCCCTCTCTTCATTTTGTTAATATTAAACAATAACGTTTAAAAAATGTGAAGTGAACATCTTGTAAATAATATTTGAATTGCATTTTTTAAAAACATAAGAAATGAACTTAAAATTAAACTAATTTTTTTATTAAAAAAATTGTGTATCCCCATCATGTTGTGTCATTATTTTTTAGAATTTGTTGTGTCCATATCGGCATATCTGTATTTGTGCTTCATAGTCTATCTCTCGATCTCCTGGGTGGAACTATGGGGTCCGTTTAATTTCAGTGGATCCCGCAGTGCCACCTAAAAGAGATAGACTATTAGTGAATTTTGTTTGTGAAATTTGTTAGTGCCCATGGCATTATCAATTTTTTTTAGCAAAAAAAATAAATTATATTGATCTAAGTTCAGATTAGATTGGTTATTTTGCAGTTATCGACTCCAGTGAGGTAAACAGACTCGGCTAAAATTTGGACTGACGCGATAGTCATAAACCAAAACTTTTATTTTTTATTTTAATCAAGACCTAAAAACCATACCTAGCTAGTTTGGTAGTAAAAGAATTAACATCATATGTTTAAGAACTAAAAGAAAGAAAAATAACAAAATGGAGCAACGGCTCAGCCAAGTTAATAAAAAGGCACTCCATCATGTTATGTTCATATCCGTGTTCGAACCTATCCTCACCCTTGGACTCCAATATTTATTTACTCGCATGAGACATCTACACTGAGAAGTTATTCAATGAACCCATCACACCACATCATCATACTGACTTAGTGTGACATCCCATTCATATAAATCTATGTAATAATGGGGGCATTACAGGTTGCATAATGTCATCTCATATAACCCCTAAAAAATATGGGACGCATGGCTTCCAAAACACATCATCATATTCGAGTGAAATTTTTCTCTACACCAATTACCAAATGATGAAGAAAAGAATAACAAAATGAAAAAATAAAAAATAAAAAATAAAAAATGCCTCAAGATTATGCTACGTTGGCTAGGGGATTAATCCCCATGTTTTTTTTTGATAACTCTCAGTGTCTGGGTCAGCTTGCGCGCACCTTGATTAATTCTAGGGTCCCACTAAACACTCTACAAGCCTAGCAAGCCAGGTAAATGACAAATGTGGTAGGTGGACACTCCCTTGAGATTCGAACACAAGACCTCTGGGTATAACACCCAATGGCCTTACCATCCGACCACAAGGGAAGTGGTTAATTAAGCCCCACATTGCTTGGGGAACATGGTATGTTACGACAATCCTAAATATATTTCAAATAATTACAATGAGGGAGTAAAAGAGAGCTATCGCAACAGTTGTATAAGGTTATAGGGTTGTTGAAGGAAAATTAGATCTCAATGCACAGTGGAATACGGATACTGTTTAAAATTAATCAAACAGGATTGACTACTCGTTTGTATTATATGTAATCAATATACATACAAAGACAGATATAGATATATCTTTGCGTTTTGTGGAATCATTTTGAGAACTCTTCAATGATTATTGTGATGATTTGATCCCGATCACTTTGATCTGACAAAGATGCGATCAGCAGAGGGAATAAAGGATCTCCAATTGACCTCAAGTTTTAACAGCAGCTGCGTCTCGATGTCAGCTTCGCCGTGTCCGAAATTCATCAGGTTGCGATGAGTATTGAGTAGTCCGATCTACTTTTTGTGAGCGTTGCCCGGCGCTAGTGATCTTCGTTCCCAATATATTTTTGATCTTTCAGTGCTAAAGATTTTCACTCCTATGACTCTTGGATGTGCTTGGATGCTAGGGTTTGGTGGAAACCTCTTTACAACAAACTTGGGAACTCTAGGAAGGGTTTGGGAAGTCTATATGCAATACTAGAACTTCTGGGAGAATAAAAGACGTTCTCCTAACATTTTGCCCGCAATTCCTGTATTTATAACTGCTGAACCGACTTAAGTACCAATCGATTGCCAAAAGTGGTAATCGATTGCCTTACCAATCAATTGCCTCTCATCCTAACATTCAATCGATTGCTTCACCAATTGATTGAATCTGAACACCAATTGATTGGCTCCAACTTTTTCCCAAATTTCCCATTGCATTGTTCCTTTATATCCAAACATCCTATTGAGCAAAGAGTGGGACCCCTAGGTTCTTAATTACTGGCTCTGATGAATTATTATTCCATCTAGTCAATGCTCTTTAACTGAGGAATCAATAGTTATCAATTATCATTAATACCACTATAAAATGATAATGCATTCCAATGCATAAGAACAAAATCACACATATATAAGCGATTGCTAAACTTATATAATATGATACTGATGTCCCTCTACCAGGCAGTATTCGTATGTGTTTATTGGGATGCATGCAGGATAATGTCGACTCAATAGATAAATACATCTTATATTCCTCGAGTATCATTCACTACGCTTAGATTACCAAACATGTCAACAAACACTTTGTTGAAAAGCCTGGCCAGCTCTCGGTAATCACTCCTAGTGACATTCTCGAGGGAATACTTACTCTTATAGAAGAGAGTAGAATTCCATCTTGACAATGTATGTTCCCAACATTGCATACCTGATTACCCAAGATACTTAGGTGTTGATCTTGTAAGACCTCGCTGATTGGTAAGTTAAAGCAACCAAGCATACAACTTGTGTCCATAATTGTCTCAAGATTAAGGACATGTATTTATATATAAGTTTGAGTTCCTATTGACTACGATAGCGTTTAGGTGTCAATAGGTTTAACTAAAGCCCGTCAATGCACCGCGTGCACTAGCATATTAACCAAGAATCAAATACTCTTATAAATGAGATTCGTCATTCTACCCCGCAGACGTTAATCATGCTACAGTGTATACCTGATAAGTTATCTAGACTTATCATCCAATGTGACTTATTTGAAACAACAAGGATTTGTGATTCACATCTCACATGTGTAATAACATACACAAATGAATCCCATACAATGATATTTAAGAATTTCAGTCTAAAATTCATCTCATGAACTAACATACATAAATGCATTATGATATTCCATTGTCCAACTAACTGGTTTGAGGGCATATTCCCAACAAACTCCCACTTACACTCATAACCATATAGAATTAAAACTAACAGTACCATTGTCTACGTGACTTGTCAAAACATTAACCCGTAAGGCTTTGTATAGGAACCTTGATGATCATCGACTGAAAAATCCATAGTAGAACATCTTCATGTTATACTATATCCCTAGACAAAAGACGTCACCAGACATGTATCTAGTAAAGCTAATTCAAACATTGTCCAAAACCACCATCACCTAGCATATATTTACTAGTTCTTTTTCAAGCCCTAGAGAATATATAATTTATGATAGTTCAGTGAACTGAACTTTCGTTTTGACCAATATCTATAAACAACTTCAACGGTATAACAAATATCCCATACCTAACATCACATACAAGGTTTATCAATAGCCAAGGCTTATGATACTCCCTCCATGTGACCTCTTTCATCTCGCATCCTAATATACAATTCTTGAAAGAGCAATAGGTTATGTTCAAAGATGAATAACCTTTCTCGAAATATTCCACATTAAATTTCACCAGTAACTTTCCGATATAAAAGTTTTAGATAATCTCATTATCTTAACTTTTCAATCTTGAACGAGCATAATCCAAAGAATATAGCTCACCTCACCGAGATCACAAATATCAAGTATACTGTAAAAACTTAACATTAACCATTGATAACACTCCTTTGACATATCACATTGATAAAGATGTCATTAATATGAGGAACCATAATAACCACTACACTTCCTTTGCGCAAGGATCCTTTCATCCACTTAAGCCACATCCATACTTTAGAAGAATCTATAGTATTTTGAACAACATGTCAAAATTGATGTCCTTATCTCTGGATGATTGCTTAAGTCAATAGACTTATGAAAATCACATACCAGAGCTTCCTCATCACAAAACTTCAATGTAAAAGACGATTTTAGCAATGCTGAGAATTCTTCCACTACAATGAGATACCGGTGCAGGAACAGATGAAGAGGTAGTAAATTTTAGTTCTAGATGATTTATAGATCGCTTTGAGATATAAACAACTTTACTCCTTAATATTATCTTTCCTTTACCAAAATTGGTTCTCAACCAACTTTTGTTTTCTTTGGATACATTGTGGTTCCATCAAGAAAACTCAAGGAATAGTAGAAACTCTAAAAAACTCATCTCATGACCTAGTCATATCTAAAAAAAAATAGTTCCTTCTGCCTACTACACCATCCCATGGAGTCGTACTAGGTATAGACGACCGAGAAATTATCTCATATAGACAATAAGCGCATTAGACAGATTCTCACCATTTTGATCAAATCAAAAGACAAAGATAATCTTTTACCAATAACTGCTCCTTCCAAACCTTTTGAATTTCTTCAAAAGATTGAGAATGAAGATGCAATAGGTAGATCTATATCAAAAATGCTAGGCCACACCCAAAAAGCATCCACACCCTAAGGTGTACCAATGAGAAGAGACTGGATGCTTTTTGGGTATGGATGGGTGTAGCTCAAACATTGCTCAATCTATATCAGCATCTAGAGTAGCCAAGACTATTTTGTAACTTTAATGTTCATTGACTTGCATATATGTGTATGCTTTAATTCTAATAAGCCTTCGGTTGTGTGATCTTTCAAAACAAAAGTCACTTGAACATATTACCCTCTAGATAGGATTGACAAATAGGCAGTGGTTTCAACAACCAAAAGAGTTTAGGATCCAATCCTTCACTTCCTATTTATCCTATTTAGATTAATATGATCTAGTCTCTAAAACCAAAGATTTATAGAATTAGTTGAAAGTTTTATCTTTTAGGTGGTAAAATACCCATGAGTTATTTAAATACTACGTTAGATAATATATGAGAAACAAGAATATGTATATACACCATACTTGCTTGACAAGTTATTAGATCACATTAAAAGAACAATTTCTTTTAGTAACAATTTCAGTACCAAAATCAAAAAAATAATTATTATTCATTAATTCAAAACTTAAATTGTCATACCCCGAATTTTGGACAACCAAATTTAGTTTAGAGCTTGTATCCGAACTGATGTTCGCCACCCAAAAGTCGAGCTCACAAACTCTTACACATGCTCCAAGAAAATTATTAAAAATGGAATTGGATTTTAATTTTAAATTGAACCCATGGCTTCTCTGTTTCATAATATCAATTACTAAACTGTTTCATTTCCAAAACATTCATTTCATTATAAAAGAAATAAAGTTTCATTACACATTATATCCTTTCGATTTACAAAAGAAATATTATTTTCATTAAATAAAACTCTTTTTACAGAGTTAAGCTGAAAGAAAATAAATAATAATATAATCATACATTGGTCAGAGTAACTACAACGTTCCCAATACCCAATATACAATCCTTATTACAATAATACAAATATAGCCCACAATGCCAGAAACAAAATTAAATAAGATACAACTAATGCAAAGTACGATACTACACAACTCCAAGATATCAACAACTCCACAGAAATTTCCCAAATACTAAACTTGCACAAATACGTTTGACTACGTTTCATATAGAAATGCCCCCGAATGCACAACACACTCGGGTTAGTCACATGACTGATATGAGTTAAACAAAACACAAGTCTTAGGGATCCAACTTGAACCCGTAGACTACAAATCACACAACATTCTTGGGCCCAAACAAGTAGTTCCACACACATATCTGGACAATAGAGTAGTTTCCATTTATGTTGTGGCAAGTAGTTTCTTGCCGAATTAAAAAAACTAAATACTTATCTTTCTTGACTATGGTAGGTCGATACCTGCAAACCATTAGTGGGCCTTCTATCCTGTACAAATAGAAATTAACACAATAATAGAAAACCAATAACAATGTGCTATTAATTAAAATGAATTTATCTCCAACAAAGAGATGGATTTTTTTTTTATACTTACCTGGATCCGGACCGGATACACACACCCCACACTCACACACACCCCAGTCCCAACCCAACCCCAAAGCCCCACATTGGCCCACAACAAAGTCCAACAAGGGCCACTCATTTCGACTGAAGAATAATTGGGGGGCAAGCAACTAGAATCCCCTAAAGGGATTCGAACCCTCTCCCTTCCCACTGGGAAGAGAGAGGATATGCCAATTGGGCTAGAACTCGCTCAACTCAAAGAGCTGGAATTAGATAAAACTTAAAACGTGAAAAACGTCCAGAATGAAATTTCCAAGGAAACACTCACGATTCCGTTCATTAATTCTAAATAGATAATTCAAAAATTAATTATTAAAACTCAGCTCTTAGATAGACAATGTTCAGCAGATTCTGAAAATCGATGAAAACAGTGTCAAGATGATGTTTGTATGAAAAGTGTAAAACACGAAAGTTATTCGGATCGTCGTTACACTTTAATTTATGCGAAACGACCATAAACTATGAATCTAAGTATCCAAAATATTCAATTTACTAATCTGGTCCAGTTTATTATCAAATTACTACATTCCCAAAAATGCTATGTTACACATAGAATGTTACGTTTAAGCTAACAGATACACACAAAAGTTGTTTGATATGACGAAAACTAAGCACCTATTAATTTCTAGGATTTGACTACAATAAGATATAATGAATTACAATATAACGTATAGCCGCAAATTTAAAAACCACAAGTATTTTATTTAATTACACCTTATGTTCACCACCTTGGCCACCCATCCATGGTTCAGCCTATACATATATCCTATGTGTCTCCTAACGTAATACTAACTCCCACTCTGGTCCCAATTCCCATGGGGTATCACTGGGATTTGAGTATACACCGAAAGGCTAGTCCTTATGTTCTTGACGTCAATAAGCAATGTCTAAACACACATGAAATAGACCAACAAGTCGGGCATAAGGCTTAAAATAACGAATAAATGGGTCATCCACGTAGTCGCCATCTAATCACACAAGGACGAGTCATAAACACACCAACTCTTTAATAGCTTGTTCAACTTAAATTTTTACAACTTTACTCCACCACTTAGCTCTACAAAATTCACACAATAACTAATCCTAGTTAAAATAAATACACACAGATAAATAAGTGACCATAAAAATATAAATGCACACAACTAGTTAATAACACAAAAATTTAGGTTGCCTCATTAACATTTTTTTAAATGAATATTTATATGTCATGATAAGTCGAATATAAATCTTGATTCTCATGTGACTTCGTGATCATAATCTTGGTGCATTAATTATTGGTACGTTTATACTTTGATAAATTTGTATGTGAATTCGTTGAAATAGCTTAGGGATTGAAAAGAAAATTAATTCGGAGTTTATGCGAAATTCGTTTTTCTTATTTCTAACAGTCGCTGAAACTTTAGAAAAATATTATAAAATCGTGGCTTAGAATTTTAATAGTCTATTCACGCATCCTATGTAAAATGTGATTTTGCATACATTTTGTGTTTTGAGTTTTTCCTGATTCCGCACTATTTGGGCTATAAATTTAATTTACAGTAGCAATTTTATTAGATTAAAACGTGCTGATCATCTTAAGTCAATTTATATGTCTGTTTGAACTCGTATTCGTTATTATGATAAAACGTGGAATTACGTTGAGATGTAAGCATTCTCATCTAATGTTTTGTTTCATGAATTTGTGAATGTAAGACCATATGTGTGAAGATTTTTCTAATAGAAGTTAATATTAGGGAATCCTTTAGTGTTCACCACTGCTCCTTATGAGTTTAGGCGCTGACTTCATATATGACTCGTCCTTGTGTGATTAGACGACAACTACGTGGATGTCCCGTCTATTCATTATTTAAAGCCTTATGCCCGGTTGGTTGGTTTATTTCATGTGTATTTGGATATTATTTATTGACGTCAAGAACATAAGCACTAGCCTTTTCGTGTATACTCAAATCCCAGTAATACCCCATGGGAGTTGGGACCGGAGTGGGAGTTAGTATTACGTTAGGAGACACATGGGATATATGTGTAGGCTGAACCATGGATGGGTGGTCAAGGCGGTGAACATAAGGTGTAATTAAATAAAATACTTGTGGTTTTAAATTTGCAACTATACATTGTATTGTAATTCATTATATCTTATTGTAGTCGAATCCTAGAAATTAATAGATGCTTAGTAATCGCCATATCAAACAACTTTTGTGTATATCCGTTACCTTAAAAACTAGCATTCTATGTATAACGTACCATTTTTGGGAACGTAGTAATTTGATGATAAATTAGACCAGATTAGTAATATAGAGAAGAAGAGAGTTAAACAAAACACAAGTCTTAGGGATCCAACTTGAACCCGTAGACTACAAACCATACAACAACATTCTTGGGCCAACACAGGTAGTTCCACACACATCTGGACAATAGAGTAGTTTCTATTTATGTGGTGGCAAATAGTTTCTTGCCCGAAATAAAACAACTAAATACTTACCTTTCTTAACTATGGTAGGCCGATACTTGCGAACCGTAAGTGGGCCTACCATTTGTACAAATAGAAATTAACACAATAATATAACACCAATAACAATATGCTATTAATTAAAATTAATTTTATCTCCAACAAAGAGCTGGAATTAGACAAAACTTAAAATACGAAAAAATGTCCAGAAAAAAATTTCCAAGGAAACACACACGATCCCGTTCATTAATTCTAAATAGATAATTTAGAAATTAATTATTAAAATTCAGCTCTTAGATAGACGATGTTCAGCAGATTCTGAAAATTGATAAAACAGTGTCAAGATGATGTTTTTAGGAAAAGTGTAAAACATGAAAGTTGTTTGGATCGTCGTTACACTTCAGTGTATGCGAAACGGCCATAAACTATGAATCTAAGTATCCAAAATATTCAATTTACTAATCTGGTCTAATTTATTATCAAATTACTACGTTCCCAAAAATGGTACATTACACATAGAATGCTAATTTTTAAGCTAATAGATACATGCAAAAGTTGTTTGATATGACGAAAACTAAGAACCTATTAATTTCTAGGAATTGACTACAATAAGATATAATGAATTACAATACAACGTATAGCCGCAAATTTAAACACCACAAGTATTTTATTTAATTGCATCTTATGTTCACCACCTTGGCCACCCATCCATGGTTCAGCCTACACATATATCCTATGTGTCTCCTAACGTAATACTAACTCCCACTCAGGTCCCAACTCCCATGGGGTATCACTGGAATTTGAGTATACACCGAAAGGCTAGCAATGTCTAAATGCACATAGAATAGACCAACAAGCCGGGCATAAGGCTTAAATTAACGAATAAACGGGTCATCCACGTAGTTGCCATCTAATCATACAAGGACGGGTCATACACGAAGTCGATGTCTAAACTCATAAGGAGCAATGGTGAACACTAAAAGATTTCCTAATGTTTACTTCTATTAGAAAAATCTTCACGCAGATGGTCTTACATTCACAAATTAATGAAACAAAACATCATATGAGAATGCTTACATCTCAACGTAATTCCACGTTTTATCATTATAACGAATACAAGTTCATACAGACACATAAACCGACTTAAGACTATCAGCATGCTTTAATCTTATAAAACTGCTACTGTAAATTACATTTACAGCCCAAATGGTGCGGAATCAGAAAAATCCCGAAACATGAAAAGTGTGTAGAATCACATTTACATATGACGCGCAGACAGAATGTTAATATTCTAAGCCACAATTTTATAATATTCTTCTGACGTTTCAGCGATGGTTAGAAAAAAAAAGGAATTTCGCATAAACTCCGCGAATTAATTTTCTTTTCAATCCCTTAGCTATTTCAACGAATTCACATATGAATTTATCAAAGTATAAATGTAACAATTATTAATGCACCAAGATTATGATCATGAAGTCACACGAGAAACAAGATTAATATTTGACTTATCATGACATATAACGCAAAGAATGAAACACCAAACAATAACGTGCAAGGATTCGATTTTTTCGGATATACATATATACACACGTGTATAAATATACACTCGGATATACATACATTGTCACACCCGTCCCGAAAATATATTCTTTTAAATGCGTATTCGGAATTTTGAAAATTATCAATGTTATTTGATAATTGTGGTTTTGATTGACTGTGGCCAGCGGAAGGTGTCAAAGCACGGTGATTCGGTAATCATTGAGGCATTCGTGTGATTAAATGACATTTATGTGGATTAAATATTATTTGACTATCTGGAAAATTATGAATAGTGATATTACCCATGTAGCGTAATTTCTGATAGTTTTAATCATGTTTTGGATCAGTTTAATGATTTTGACGATAACCAATAGGATACACTGCGTAAAAGGTAGGTTATCTAGAGATTTCACAGAAATTAGTTTCGGACGTAATTACGGCGACAAACGGAACTTAGTCGAAAACTTTTGTAAATTATAGTTTTCACTCGTGAAGTAATGAATTGGTCGTGTGCAACGTTTCGTAGGATAATTAGAAGATTTGAGAACTAATGGGGAGGTAAGCGTAATTTTCAAGTCTCGTGCCTATAAATAGTAGAGGCAAGATACTTTCATCATTTACAACTTTTCCAATTGAAATCAAAATAGGGATTTTGGAGCATAGAGCTTGCCAACGCAAATCGACAGACTTTTGCTCATTTATTTTCTTCTAAATTTCATATTCGAGCTCCTCGAGGTAAGAGCTTCGTTTTGATATCTCTTAGGACTCATTTGGTTAAGTTTTTATAAAAATCCTAATGTTGGAATTTTGGAACAAATGCGTGTAAACTTGTAGGAATCGCTCAAAATTCGAGATTTGACGTTTAATTAGTCCCCTAGTCCATCCTTCAAAGTTATAGGAAAATCGCACAAGGTATGAATTCTATACCTATGAACTATATGGAATTTACATGATTTTGAATATCGAATTGATATTTTGGATCTAGGCGTAATTCATGTATTAATTAGGCCCATTAATTATGCGCGTGAAACTGAGATAAAAGCATGTATATATGATTATATGAGCAAGCTATGTGTCTATGTGGGTTGAAAGGGGGTTTGGTACAAATTTATCCGGAGGCAAGCTCCTCGATGTTGGAGGATTATAGTAGCGATGGCTACTATGCATGGTTTGGGAGAAAGCCTAGCCAGGGCATTATGCATGGTTTGGGAGAAGGCCCAGCCAGGGCACTGTGCATGGTTTGGGAGAAGGCCCATCCAGGGCACTAGGTGAGTGGTAGGGAGAAGGCCCTTCACGGCATCAATTCCATCGTTTCATTACCGGATGAACGCGTGTCACTCTCCCTAGAGACCATTTTGATGTCCTTTCATATGTTAAAGCATGAATTGTCATATAAGCATATGTTTAGAATTGTACACTCAGCATATAGTTGAGCAGTGGAGATTTACTCCATTGTAGGTGAACGAAATAAAGGAAAGAACAAGCATGAGGAGTGAGGCCATGGGAACAACGAGAATCATCCTTGTATACATTTTTATTTCCATTCCAAACAATGTAATTTTGGATAGTTTGGGGTGTTGTACTTAACTGAGAACTTTAGAATGGATTAGTAAGGATGTAATATGTCATAAAACTATTTTTGATTATGTTGTAATGGATTCAAACTCATGGATTCGTGTGTTGATTGCTTAACTAGTAAAACTCAGATTTTAGAAAAAATGTGTTGGAACTTTTATGTTTTAAACCAAACAAGCATTAGCTTGTTCCATTATTATTTCTTTTCTTAGATTACCATGTCTTAACAATGTTCTTGAAAGCCTAGCATAGATGGTGAAGTTTAAAATAATGTAAACATGTTTGGTGGAATGATAGGAGTAAAGGTTGTTTGATCCTAAGCAAAATTCTGCAGCTTTGGGGAGGATTATGCTAAAGGGTCATTCGATCGGTTGAAATGACCCCTACATGGAATCTTTTTACATACTTTCTAGATATTATTTAAATATTTTGGTTGGTTCTTAGGGTACCTTTGGGACCCCGTTCAACATAAATTCATCTGGTTTGAAATATAATTACGTTTTCAATTTTATACGGATTTTACAACTCGGGGGGTAATGTTTTATAAAGTTGTAAATACTCAAGGTTGTTTTAAAGTTCTTTTCCGTTGCGTATAGTTATTTAATGATTGGTTGAGCCTTGGTGGAGTGCCACGTGTCCTATTTCGACGAGTAGTGGGATGGGTCATGACATTTATTGGTATCAGAGCTATAGGTAGCAAAACTTTGGGGATGTTCGACGATGAGTGGAGTGTTGAGTGATTTTGACACATATTCTAGAGTGCATACATACATTGTAGAGATGTTTGATACATATGTATGTTATTGTATACACATGTTATAAATATTGTTCTGCATGTATAGTGTTTATGCATTGAGATTGACAGGGTTATACAATCATGGGTGACAGTGACCGAGATTTATTGCCATATACTCGGCGGATGAACCAAATGACAAAAATGATTAAAAACATGGAGGATATGATACGGAATCTAGTAAAGCTTTTGCCTCCAACACCTTCATTTGAGACAGCACCGATAGCTGTGGTACATGTGCCTAAGAACAGGGGTGGGAGATCTCTATCTGAATAGTTTGCTCGAAAGAAACCAATGGAATTCTATGGGAAACCTGATACAACGCTAGCAGAGCACTAGGTCAGGGACATGGAGAGGATTTTTCGTTCTATTTCGATGTCCGATACACTAAAGATTGAGAATGCAAGTGATGCACTAAAGGGGGAAGCCCAGAATTGGTGGGTAAATGTGTTGGATCAAGGGGCACCAATAACTTGGGAAGAATTCAAAGTAGAGTTTAATCGCTAATTCTTTCCGCGAGCCAGTCACAATGCAAAAAAGAGAGAGTTTGATCACCTTCAACAAGGAGACATGATAGTGGCTAAATATACTTCCAAGTACAATGTCCTATTGAGGTTTAAAAAAGGGTCGGTACCCTTGGAGGAGGATAGAACAAGAAAGTATGAAGAAGGACTCAGTGAGAACGTCTGTGTGAGAGTGAAACCTTATGAGCACTCGATTGTCGGAGCAGTACAACAAACTGTACTCGTGATAGGGGGGATATCGAGAGTTTGAGACAAAATAACAAGAAAAGCGGTATAACAAGGGTAGTGACCAGAACAATGGTGGAACTTTTAAGAGGTCATTTGCATGGGGCTCTAGTTCTAGTTTCAGTGGACCCAAGAAGCCAGCAAGT
The DNA here is from genome assembly GCA_033977485.1 of Hydrangea macrophylla. NCBI lineage: Eukaryota > Viridiplantae > Streptophyta > Magnoliopsida > Cornales > Hydrangeaceae > Hydrangea > Hydrangea macrophylla. The sequence goes on from CM066990.1 coordinate 43,684,809, forward strand.
AGTATACCATTGTGATCACTTTGCAATCGACCACACGCAGGTCGGTGCTTCATGACCAACTTTCAGAACAAAGCTCAAGGGATGAGCAGTGCCAGTTTTATACCGAACTCGCAAATCAAATGTTTTGATTGTGGTACCATTGGGCATCGAGCGAAGGATTTCCCGAGGAAACGTCCCAACAAGGAGCTAGTTCTATGGCTTCTAACGGTTCGAAGCCTAGACAGACCAACGACAGGGGACAGATGACAGAGCAATGTCAGGGGAGATCATTTCAGATGAACCCTGGAGATATAGCTGCTTTAAAGACAGTTGTCTATAACACCCGCACATGTGTTATTGCATTTCATTACATTATCATGCATGATAATGTGATGTGGTGTGTCTTATGATATATGTTTGAGTGAGTTTTGACTCACGAGTCTATTTGGGTGTCTATGTTAGAGAACCCTCTGAGACTGTGTTGATTGAGCGTTTTGTTGTTGTGACTTCTCTCCGAGTATAAGACGATCATTGTGGAATACCTTAAATGTTTATATGAAAATAAATGTTTACCTGTGTATTTCACTATCTGTATTATTTTCCTGGTTTATAATTTATTTATGTTGTTAGTTTTAGTATCCTGGTGAGGACGAATTAACATGCTATTAATTTGGTAGGCTAATTAGCAACTTCAAAAAAGTCATATAGAAATTTGCATTTTAGCAACCAAACAGAAATTAGTTAGAAACTTTTATAATTTTGAGGTTTCACTCGTGAAGCTATGAATTAGCTGTGTAGAAAGTTTTAGAGACTGATTGGGAGTTTTGAGAACTCGTGGGGAGGTAAATGTAATTCCCGAGAGTGTTGCCTATAAATAGTTAGAGATGACTTTCATAATTTTTATAAGTCTTAACCTAAGTTTAAAAAAGAGGCCAAAAGGAGATATAGTTGCTTTGAGCTTCTCAACGCCAAACGACGACCTTCTGTCTGTCTGTTTTATCCCTGATTTTATATTCGAGCTCCTCGAGGTAAGAGCTTCGTTTTAATACCCAGTAGGGCCTGTTTTGCCAAGTTTTCCAAAATGTTATTTTCTATAATTTTGCATAAGAGTTGATAATTGGATTTCTGATCCATAGGAATTGGACTAGACAGACTTTTGCACGTTCTTTGTGCACGAGTTTTCTTCGAATTGAATTATAAGAGCGTTATTCAGAGGTAAGTGATTCAACTATGTATTGTGGGAATGATTTCTTGACATGTATTCATGTTTTGTTTGAAAAGCATGTGTTTGTTTATAGATATATATTGTGTAGTTCATATTGGGCAATTATATTAATAAGTAGGCCTAATAGCATGGTGAAATGTTTTGTTTATCGAAAGCATGGTATATGTATTTGAGCATGTTGAGTTGCTTATGTGGCTCAAAGGAGCATGTGGTTACTAAGCCATCTTGTGGAGCTGATATAGGCATTAAGGTCGCATGATTGAAGAAAAGAGTCGTGGGTCTTACCCTTTTGCATTGACTTATTGGCAAGGAGTCGCGGATTGGGAGTATAGAACGTACACATGAGACTCCGGAGACTAGTATGAAATGTAGAGAAGTGAATGCGAGCATGTTTATCATTCACGTGCATTTGTTGTTTTCATTCACTAAGCGTTAGCTTAAACAAATCGAATATGTATGGTTATTGTTAATGTCGGTGAGGAATCAGGAAAGTGATCGCGAGATGTCTGGAGTTCACTTAGAAGGCGACATATAGATGTTATCTCGTAGTTTTGTGATTGAATCATTTATTCCATTTGTTTTCATTAGAAACTTGTAATAGAATTGGATGTTGGTATTGTAATAGAATAGAAGCTCTGGATATGTTTTGAAATGTTATAATATATCACGTATGTGTTTTCACTACACCATATGGCCTCATTACTAACGGATATATCCGTTAGAATAAATATTACTAACGGATATATCCGTTAGTATTTTAGCGTTAGTAATATTACTAACGGATTTACTAACGGATATATCCGTTAGTAAAATTAATTTTACTGACGGATATATCCGTTAGTAAATCCGTTAGTAAATCAAAGGATTTCTAACGGATATATCCGTTAGAAAGCTACTTACTAACGGTTTTTTTCAACTAATTTTAAAAGATTTACGTTGAATACTAACGGTTTGTCAAGAACTACTAACGGATATATCCGTTAGTAATGTACAGAAGAAAAAAAAAAAAAAAGACTTAACAAATTTACTAACGGATACATCCGTTAGAAATATTAATACACTATAAAAAAAAAGAATTTATTCATGAGCATGCTTCGCTTTTCTTATTTGCACCTAATTAACAAGCATACTAATTCATACCAAACACAATAAAAATTATTCATAATAATTAAAACAAGTAGAATCCAAAATATTTCATACATCCAAACCTAAACTAACAAACCAAATGTGTACACGGTCATTTCCTTGCATGATTACAAGTAATAGATGCTAACATAACAAATTCTGAAGTCTTGTAATGTGCAGCAATAAAAATTCACATTTACACCTATTTATCATAAAAGACCTCGATGAGCAATCGACTAATGTCTTGCCACTTGAAACCATGGCACCAGTGGATCCAAGTCACTTGTACCAAGTACCAACAATAGTACCCATATATCTGCAAAAAGAACGAGAAAAACACCATGTCCATTAATTTGTAGCTTTACACATTGGACTTATGCCGAAACAATTCAATTGCCGACCAAAATTTAAACAAAACTTAAAAACTGAATAGTAATTGATAAGAGGAAAAAAAAAACAAATTATTGAAACTAAAAGAAGCAAACTAATCACAAAGGACAATTCTTAATCCTATCTAAATTATTTGTCTCATTTAAAGGCTTTTCGGTTTAGTTTGTTCTAATTGTGTAGAACAAGAAGCATAATTGAAGTTCCCACAACCACGAAGAAAGAAAAAGAGCAAATCATATGGCTAATCAAAATATCAATCGTCAGTTACATTCAAAAGAACTCCAACTTAAGAAACTTTATAACATGTATACCTTGCAAGGGTTTCTGAGTTTGACTAACAAAGGGAAGAAATACTTGAATATAACTTTTAACAAGGTTTTGAACATAGAAACCATGTTAGTGGCAACAAATTCAGCTGTGCACTGAGTTCACACTCATTAGCAACAAAGCTTGGAAATGTGGAAGACGTGTAATACAATATATCCAAGTGAGATATGTTGTTAGATACAATAGCCCCAACATGTGGGTCAACGAGACAAGATGACAGAAAACTTGAGACTCAACTTCTGAAAATGGAAATATAGATTGTAATTTCTATGAGAAAACATTAACACACATGAGCAGGTACTATATGCACAGACCCAATTTTGTACAGTGGTCATGAGACTAATCCCTAATTTTTTTTCTTCTTCCATGCAGATTTGGAAGTAGACATACATGTACAGACCCAATTTAGAAGTAGTGGAAGCAAGTTAGTTTGTCACAATCATCCAAAATTTCAATTTTTTGTTCCTCCCTTGCACTTTCTCAGCCACCACATGACATAAAAGTTATATTGGCAGAAATGAAGCAAATTACACCTCAAAATCAATTGTATGTACATCTACATAGTTAATGTCTTCAATAAACAGAAGAATAAAACTAACCTTTAGGCAATTAAGAAAGGTTACGTTTACTCAAGGTTGTAATTAAACAGCAGCAACTAATCTTGCAAGGCCATAGTCAATGATGTACACCTGTTTTCAAAGGAAACAGGCAAAAAGTTGAGGTACAATGCACTGATCATTTCTATAAGAACATCCATGATAGGGGTGCATCCTGAATTTCTGATAAGCTAGAAAAAGGATACATCCATTGAAAAAGAAAAAAGAAAAAAGAAAAAGAGGATGCTAAACCAATTCGAAATATTCAAGTACTAACCTTTTTATTGGGAACATAATTAGTCAAGAAGGCGTAATTCAGATTCTCGCCCAAGCAAAAGCATCCAATGCTTGCAAAATCACGTCAACCTTGAGAAGTATCAAAATTGGTAAGAACATTTAAAAACCTTCACTGGTAAAAAAAAAAGAAAAGGGCCCAAGACATAAGTGTTTAAAAGCAAACTTTACCGAGAGCCTTTCAAGAAAAAGAAAAAAAAAATGGGAGACAATAAGCAGTGAATCAAAGATATAAGAGTAATAAACTGTACGAGAAGGTTGTTTTGTGCATTAGTGCTTAATCAAACATGCTTTATTCACCATAGACAATTCAATCTGTGCAGTATAAGAGTAATAAACTGATAGCATTCTTTACCTCAGCAAATTCTCGTTTTAATTCCACGGGTCAACGTATTGAGAAGTTTGAACGATCATATATACAAGTAGATAAGATTATCATGTACGACATTGCTATAAATTAATGTGACCTCTTTCAAAGCTAAAATCATTTCCTTTTCTGTGGTGAAAAGAAATCACTGTTTTGTAAACAAAGCAAAAGTAATTTCAGCTAATTATGCAGTAAACTTCTGCAAAACATACATAGATTGCAATCTAGGCTCACATTTTCAAACTGAAAAGAACAAAAACAACACTTGACATGACTTTTAATTTGGTGGTACGTACACTCGGAAACAGCCAACAACTGGAACAATCTTATCCTCACAAATTAACCTTAAACAATCACAACACAACATGCCTACAACGGATTGACCGAAAACAAATGATCAATATTTCAAGAGAGTTAAAAATAAATTCATTAATTGACCGAAAACAAACTTCAAAATATACGATAACATGAAGAATAGAGTTTAACCCAGAGTTAATTTTTTGGATTTTGCGAATCGCTGCATTTTGTGAAACGTTGCCCTTCCTTTAATTTTATTGAAGAATAGAGGAAAATACTATGGAAATGGTTTCCCTTATCATTCTCTTTTTTTTTCTCCTTTTCCTTCCCTAAATCCACAAACGAATGTAGCATAAGGCTACAACGATGTTTAAGGACAAAGTGACCACCACCACTGTGAAACTCCTGCAGACACAGGGTGCTCCAAGGATAGACTAGACACAGACCAACCCTTTTGAAAGCAACTACTCTCATACTAATTAGACCCACGGTTATAGTTGGAAGCACAAGCTTTTAACTCAATTCCTAAAAGTTTCATTCAGTCCATCAAATTTGGGTCTAAGAAAGTGGGGCTGATTTAATTTTCGAAAAAAAGAAAGTGGGGCTGATTTGGGTACTATTTAAGGACTGTCTGGGCTGATTATAAGGGCTGATTAGAACATTGCTTGGACTTCAAATTTACCAAAGAATATAAAAACTAGAGACCAACCTATATATATTGTCATGTTGTCCCTCTCGCTTGCTGATTTCTTCCAAGGGATAATGATAGAAGATTTGTTTTTACATTTGTGAAGACCGGTGAAAAGGGCAATCAGGAAGAGAGTGCCCACCATGGTTCCCGTCACGATCTCTAGAGCTAAAAGCCAGGCAGGTTTTGAAGTTGCCTGATGCTTAGGTTTGTCTTCAACAGGCCGGTGCTCTGGGTTGACGCCACGGATTTTGGCAGGTTGCGTACCACCTGTAATAAGAACATTGGCATTACATATATTGTTTTGAAGGCAGAAGGGCGCGGTTTCATATCACTGTTTTGAAGGCAGTTACCTTGAAAGCTTGACCTGCATAGAAACAAATTAAGCAAAGAAGGTTTTTCTGAAAGCATAGTCAGTATAACAAAGGCAAAGAAAAGGTACCTGGGACGATATTCCAAGCACTTGGGTATGCTCCCAACAAAGAAGTTGTTCGAAAAATTGGCAACTTTTAACTGAGAGTAGCGACAGAAATCGGCAGTGCCCCCACTTGAAGCATACCTGAAGCAAAGATGAATAAAACGAATATTGGGAATCAATAACACACATGAAGCGAGATTTAGAAAAACCTAAATCTATGGTCTCTTTATACTAAAATGTGGTGATGCTTTACTACGTGATTCATAATGACTGAACATCTCTGAATAATGGATTGTGTTTATTTATATATATATACCAAAAAATTAACCCTTAGTGCTAGCAACGATTGTTGGACATTAACCACTGAAACAAAATGTTGGACACTAATCCTGTATTATTTTATCATTCCCAATATAGATGCAACTGACAAGTTTGACATGTCAACTTGCAGAGATTAAAATCCTTCATCTCACATGAGATGAACATATCTAAACGGATAGATATTACCCAATATGATCAGCATTCTGGACTTCAATAGGATCTCAAATATCATAAGAAATTTTCAAACGATGAAAGACTATTCCATGAATGGAGTGTAAGCATGCCAACTAATCTGCCTAATGCAGCATTAGGGAGATTAAAAACATAAAGATGTGTGGAGACATCTTTACTATCTTCCTTGTAGTCTAGTTTGTCCAAGTATAGACATTAAGCAAATTGAGAGCAAATGAAACAAATAACGACGAATCCAACAAAACAAGAACAAGAACAACAAAGTGTTCCAATGACTATAACTAAATCAAATGCTTCAAATTCCAGAAGAAAAAAAACCTCCGCCTTACAATTCGTGATTGTTAGATGTAAACTCTGAACTGTTGACAGCAGGAACAGTTCCTTGAAACTTATTCCTATCAAGTTGAAGTTCCTTAAGGTACTTCAAATTTCCAAGCTCAGGTGGTGAATTTCCACTTAATCCATCTGCTTGAAAGTTTCTGGAACAACAGGGACGAACCGAATAAGTCAGAGAAACCCAAAGAGAACAAAACATCCAATTCCAATCCAGAAAATAGAATGTGAATTTCAAATAGAATATGAATTTCAAATTAGCCACTCTCATGTGATCCAATTATCCCCTGACTAATTAAAGCCCAATTAACAACTATAAGGAATTCATTAATTTCAGAAAGAACAACACATCGAAGATTGAAACGGAAACGTTAAATTTGTGAAAGAACTTTCAAATATTGAACCAAAACATACCTGAGAAAGAATTTGAAGAAGCTTTCGAGATCTAAACACGACGAATGAAGATCTACGATATATGAGATTCTCGTCAATACAAACGAATCTCTCAGGTCTCGGAATCATCGATAATGGCGATTTGTGATTTGTTCATCGATACAAATGAGGAGGGAAGGAGGAAAAAAATTGGAGCAATTTTCCGCAACAATTGCTTTCTATGTTAGAAATGAAATTATTTTCTCCAAATGCCTAAGGCACAAAGTTCAGAATTCAAACCTGTTGGTGTGCGAGTGCAATAAATCTTTCGAATTTTTATAACCAACTGACACTTCCCGTATGTGTTGGTGTCAAGGATCCATCAAATTCAGTTACTCAAATTCCATCCATCCATAAGGATCCATCCATACAAGAGTAGATTCTTAGAGAGTAAAAAAAGAACAAAAGAGGGGTTGAGATGGAGATAGAAACATGATGGAGTGACATTTATTATCTATAGAAGTTGAGAAGGATGGATTCTACTTGGTTTTTTGAAAAAGTAAAAATTGTATTAGAATGAATTTTAAATAAGAAAAAACTTTTGCTCACCCAAAAAATGGTTCACCAACATGATGGGTGAGCATTGGTGGACCATTTTTTGGGTGACCATTGGTGAACCATTTTGCTTTTGTCTGTCATCTAAAGGTCTTGAATTGTCTTCAGGAGCTAAAAGGTCAGTAATTTCCTCATTATCAAGTTCCAAAAATGTCACTTTCATACTATAATCTGCATTTTGTGCCTCTAGTGTATCAAAAATTTGACGAACTGCTCTTGGTATAACACCAGCCTCAGCAGGTAAATCCCCTCCCTATGACAAGTTAAGTGCAATTTTTCATGTCCTTAAAAAATTAAACTTTTTATGTTGCATGCAAGTACTAAGAGCCCATTTGGGCTAGCTCTTAAATAATCACCTTTTCAAATAGGAAATTATGTGAAAAGATACATATCGAAGCTTTGTAAAAAAAAAAAAGCTGTGAAAAGCTAACCCAAACGGTCACGCCTTTTTAAAACAATCAGTTATAAGTTATTATTGGCCCCGAAAAAACTACACCAAACGGGCTCTAATAGAGTAACTGAGTAAGAATCCCTTCCAATGCCTTATTTCTCATTCCTCCCTCCATTGTGTATGTTTTGCCGGTGCCTGTTTGCCCATATGCAAAGACGGTGCAGTTGAAGCCATCAAGAACTTCACTAACAATAGGGGCAATGGCATGATCATATATTGATCTTTGTTGTGCTTGGGCCCAAAAACCTGTCAATACTTCCAATACAGATTAGTATATAGTGATCAACACACTAAACAACCCCAACGAAGTACACCAAATCTGAAACCCACATCAAAACAAGAAAAGAAAAATATAGTGATCAGAGCCATCGGAATAGTTTGTATATTGATTGATAGAAACCCAAACCAAAAACTAGAAACTCAAAGTGAAAATGAAACATCTAGATTGAACCTTTTTGTGCAATTCATTTGACCCATCCCTAACTCAATCACATTCTCCACTGTCCAATTCCTGTAGAACACACCTGCACCCTCCCCTTCACCATAACCTGAACCTGCACCGTCTGGGTCCGGGTAACATAGACAGTTTCACACACAAAGCTAACCCTGGTAACTGGTGAGCATTAGATTATTCAGTAGTAATAGAATAAACCAAGGAGTTTGTGGAATGGTTCCAATATAGTTTTAGTTATTATTTAATTAGATTGTACCTAGGAGTTTCTTTGGTATCCTACAAGAATATAGGCACATATAGTATGTTTATACGGCTGGTTTTCACTTTTCAATAGGAAGCAGGAGACGTCATATTTGACAAAATGCAAATATTGCCATTGGTCAAAAAGCATCGAAATACGGACCACGTAGTTCATTTTCTAGTGTCAACAAACCTTGCAATATTATCTTATGAGAAAAAGTAAAACTATACGGAGTATTTAATTTTTTTCATACAAAAGCTATATATCACAAGTGCTATAATTGTCTATTTAGCACTGAAATGGTGGAGATATGACTCTAAATTCTCAAGACAGGCATGAAAAGAGCCTAACAAAAATGACTTAACGCTTGAACAGAATTGAGAGACCTGTGGGAATTGGGATACTCCACATAACTGACAAGAAAGAAAGTGACATGGCCAAACACTTATATTCCTCTGTGTTCTTTTCTAATGGTATATAGAGTGTGAACCACATCCCACACATAACTTGAAATGTCAAACCAAGGAGTGTCATTGTTTATAACCATGTCTGGGTCTCACAATTTTTCATTGACGATGGTTGGCAATTTTGTAGACATTAAATGTAGAAGTCTCTTTCAGTCCTGTTCTTCCTATTGTTTACCCAATAAAACATGATGATGATAGAACCAGGACGACAAAATATTTAGGTTATCAAAGGTTGATATCTACAAAAAAAACACAACATAGAGCAGAAAGATAAGAGTAATCTTTGTTGAGGATACATAAACAATGACCATCAACAAAAACCAAATGTGGTTGATTAGGCAAGCCTGTGACTCTGGAAGCTACATATGCACTATACCAATCTGTATATATGTGAAAAGCGTTCGCATATTCAAAGCGTGTGACCAAAAGTGTTGGTTCCTCAACCCACTGTAATGGTTTCGCGGACCATTGTTGTTGCAAATTTTTCATAAGACTTAATTAAGTGATGGCATGTATGATGTGAAAAAAGAATTCATTGAGGTCAATTTATTATTTTTTTAGTAGGCATATAAGTTGCATTAAAAAGGCACCAAAGGAGAAAGATTGAAGTTTTATTAAAATTACTTTAAAGACCAATGCTTTAGAAAAGGACTGCCATATGTGGAGTGTTAGCACTTATTACACCTATATAACTTCTATTACCTTTGGCCAAGTCAGTTGCGTATTACTACGATGTCATCTATACAATTTCAGATTTAAATTTGAAATCTGCAACTCACTCAATTTAATCCTACTAATTAGGAGTCCAGTAATTCAGTTGTTAAAGGAGAGGGGAGGTTTTAATATAATGGAGACATCATCAGTTAAAACATAGAACTAGTCAATTTTAAGCTAGAGATCCAAAGAAGAGTTAAACAAGCATATTTAAAAAATCAGAAAGTTTAATTGCTAAATTTCAAAAGAGTTTGCTAACTTGAGAGCACTTTTAAGTCAGAGACATTGACTTGTTAAATAATTAAAGAATCGATTTTGGGGTTTCAATTCAATAAATTCCTAAATTAGGCGTAACCAATTCAACTCTATTCAATTGTTATTTTAAAAGAACCCTAGATATAAGAGGATGAACTAATAAATAAACACCAACTTGCCATTAAAAAAAAAATTAATAATAATAATAATAAATTTAATTTAAAGTTCAAAACTTTAACTAACGAAACCTAACCTCAGAACAATGGAAGTCACTGGCCCTAACTAGTCACTGGCGAGGACTTGAGGAGATCGATGCGGCGATTAAAGCCGTTTCCAAAGTAGCCTTCGCATGATCCGAACGGGACTTAGGAGTTCAGAGACCAGGGGATGTAGGAAGGGAGGATCGGCCATGGCTTCACGGAGGAGAATGGCGAGTGTTGGCCGTGTCCGGGCAGAAATTGGTGGTTTTTCGGCGGGAGTTTCCGACGAAAGTGGTCGGCGTGGGAGAATAAGTATAGGTAGGGAGAGATGCAGTTGAGAGCGAAGAGAGAGAGGATGATTTGGAGCTTCCTTCTATTCATATTCATGCGTTCTCTCTCTCTCTCTCTCCAGATTCTCTCTCTAGGGATGATGGCAACAAGCAAGTGATGGTGGCTACGGAAAGGGGGGCGGAATATCCTTTCCATCTCTCTTCTTCCCCTTTCCTTCTCTTTCTCTTTTGTTAAATATTTGACCTAGTTAAATCTGTTACAGTAAATGTTTGGGGGGAAATATTAGAGGGAAATTTTGGGCAAAATTTGTGTTGTGTTTATTTATAAAATTGCCACTGTATTTTAAAATTTTGAGTTTTTATTTACAAAAATGCCACCGCATTTTTAATTTTTGAGTTTTTTTTACGAGATTGCCATTGTGTTGTTATTACTAACAGATATATACATTTTCTAACGGTTATATCCGTTAGTATAATTACTAACGGATATATCCGTTAGAAATCATATAAGTTGTCCGTTAGAAATCTGGCCTTATGGTATAGTGTTTGATATGTTGGAGTTGTGAAAGAACTCTGAGCCTGGGTTTCAGTACGTAAAGGAGTCGATAGTTCATGTTTGTTCAAGACTTGTAGCACCATTGAGATCTGTGTCAAACGCGTCCTTAACGTGTTTAGTAAACGTTTTCCTTCGAATGACATGTTGTTTTATAGATTTAAATAACTTTCATAAAGTTTTGGAAGAAAAGGAATTGGATAGGGCACTTTTTGTCGCATCGAAAGTAGGACAGAAACAAGTGGCTTTGCTGTCAAAGGACTTTCGACCGGTTGAAGGGACCCATTCGACCGGTCGAATGCCCCTGTGTTTGAAACTCCAGTAAAGGCACTTGGTTGATGGGACTTTCGACCGGTCGAGAGGGACATTCGATCGATCGACCCGTTGCCAGCCTAGTTGGTTCTCCTACTTCCATACCTTTTCAAAAGTTCTAATTACAAACTTAAGATTCTTTTGGGACTTGTTTATGGGAAAATTAATTGGATTGAATTTTGAAGCCTCCGGGCAAATAGTCTATTTTTGGTTGGCTCCGGTACGTACGAGAACGAGAATTATGTTTCTGTTCCGCTGTATGTTCTTAAAACTAATTCTTTTGGGAACGTTAATGAATTGTAGTAGCCTCATGGCGTGCCACGGGCTTCGGTTCTGCTATTGTGGGACCGAACTGTGACATTTAGTGGTATCAAAGCGATAGGTTTAGAGCCTTGGGAACGAGTGACGTTATATGTTGAGTGACGTCGAGTGGAGTGTATGTTTATGACGATAATGTTGTTATCATTGTTGAAATTGCTCATATGTTAGCATTTGTTAATTGTGATGGTGATCTGTGCACACATATATATATACATATATTGTGGCATGGCATGCATAGTCTTTATGCATTGTACTCAACAGGGTGAATACTTGAAACTTTATGGCTGATCCGGTAAGAGAGCTGTCACCGCATTCGCATATGGATCAGATAGTGAACATGGTGGGATATTTTATTAAAGTTGTAAGTGAAAGAGATCAGATGAATATTCAAGCTCCACCGATTGAAATTCGTTATATCAATGCACCACCGGTACCGAGAGCTCAACATTCCATCGTAAAGCAATTTCATAAACGAAAATCGACTTTGTATCATGGACAAATTGACATATACTTGGACGATCATTGGATGATGGACATGGAAAGACATTTCCATACTATGATATGTACCGATGAGGAGAAAATTCTATGCGCATCCGATACGTTGATGGGCGAAGCATTGGATTAGTGGAAGGCATTCAAGGATGAATGCAACAAGCGTTTCTTTTCGTAATCTGCGTATACTCAGAAACACTAAGAGTTTACAAGTTTAGTCCAGGGAGACATGACTGTGAGTGAGTATGTATCCCGTTACAATGCCTTGTTGCGCTTTGGAAAAACTACCGTTCCAACTAATGGGGATAAGGCTCATAAGTTTGAGGAAGGGCTTAGGGAGAATATCCGTAGCCGTGTGGACATGTTGCAACACCCAACTGTTTCTTTAGTTGAGGAAGCTACCCGTATTGCTAAGAAAAGTGTCGATCGCTATTGAGAAGGACAACAAGGAAAGAGAGCAAATGATAATAGGGCAAGAGCCAAAGGAATGCGAAGAAACCATTTACACATGGTTCGAGATCAAACATGGGTAGTCAAGGAGGGAGTACATTCGTAGGAGACTCGAGACCGTTATGCCCGACATATAAACCTGCGACACAGAGGAACCTGCTATCAATTGAGCACGTGTTACCTATGTAAGAAATTAAGGCACATCTCTACAAACTATCCTTTGAATGCAAATTCGACCACATCAAATACAACCTCGAATATCAAGAGCTACAACCCAGAGATGAGAGGGAAATGTTTTGAGTATGGCCAACCAGGACATATAGCAAAGAATTGTCCGAGTAAGAGACAACTGAGAATGAGCACCGGGGCATCGAGTATGCCGAGTGGATCAAAGGCACGGAAACGAGTGGATAAAGGAAATGGAGTCGAGCAACAACAAGGACAATACTTCCAACTCAGGCCGGGGAATATGGATGATACCGTTATATCAGGTATTCTTCCTATTTGTTTGTATCCTGCACGTATACTCATGGATTCTGGCTCCACATATTCATTTGTATCACGTGACTTTGTTAAGCATTTAACTATTAAGTTTGAGCCGCTAGGATATGATTTGTGTGTATCATTGCCTAGTAATGAACCATTAGTAACTTCTTCGGTATTCAAGTCGTGCGAGATCAAGATAGGCAATAAGGTCTCGAGCGTTGATTTGATTCCATTGATAGTGAATTACTTTGATGTTATCTTGGGTATGGATTGGTTGTCGTCCAATCAAGCTAGAATTGAGTATGAACATAAACGGGTTAGTTTTTATCTGTCAGGACAAGAAGAGTTTACTTTTTAGGGTAAGGGTGTGCCTATACCGCTGTACTTGATATCAATAATTCATGCGAGTAAGATGTTGAAGAAGGGTTGCTCGGGTTTCTTATGTTCGATAGTTGACACATGAGTTCTTGGACCACTAGTAGAAGACATTCTAATAGTTCAAGAATTCCTAGATGTTTTTCCCGATGAGTTACCCGACGTATTGATTAAAAGAGAGCTTGAGTTTATGATAGAGGTATTACAAGGGTCACAACCGGTATCCAAGGCACCGTACTGAATGACACCAGTAAAGTTGAAAGAATTAAAGGTTTAGTTACAGGAGCTACTTGAGAAGGGTTTTATCTGACCTAGCGTTTCATCGTGGGGAGCTCCGATCTTGTTTGTGAAGAAGAAGGATGGGACAATGCGTATGTGCATTGACTATCGAGAGTTGAATAAGTTGACTGTTAAGAACAAGTATCTGTTGCCATGAATAGATGACTTATTTGATCAATTGCAAGGAGATCAGGTATTTTCGAAGATTGACTTGAGATCCGGTTACCATCAGTTGAAAGTTAAAGAAGAAGATGTTGAGAAGACAACTTTCAAACTAGATATGGTCACTTTGAATTTTTGGTTATGCCATTTGGAATGACTAATGCACCAGCCGCTTTCATGGACTTGATGAATTGTGTTTTCAAAGACTACTTAGATGAATTTGTTATAGTATTCATAGATGGCATTCTAATCTATTCTAAGAGTGTTAAAGATCACGAACATCATTTGCGACTAGCCTTACAACGATTACGTGAGAAGAGATAGTTCGAAATATTGAAGAAGTGTGAGTTCTGGTTGACAGAGATTGCTTTTCTTGGACATATAGTGTCGGCAAAAGGAATTTCTATAAATCTTCAGAAGATAGAAGCCATTACCAATTGGGTAAGACTGACGAATGTGACAGAGATCCAAAGTTTCCTAGTATTGGCTGGTTATTATCGGAGGTTTGTAAAAGATTTTTCACGCATTGCAATGTTGATGACACAGTTGATGAGAAAAGATGTTGCTTTTGTATGGAGCCCGGAATGTGAAGAAAGTTTTCAAGAATTGAAAGGTCGACTAGTGAAGGCACAAATCTTAGCCATTCTGACGGGGACTGAAGGGTTTTTTATTTACAATGATGCTTCGTATAGAGGTTTAGCTTGCATTCTTATGTAGAGTGACAAGGTGATTGCATATGCATCGAGACAACTTAGACCGCATGAGAAGAACTATCCGACAAATGATTTGGAATTGGCCGCCGTGATTTTTGCATTGAAGATTTGGTGTCATTACCTGTACAGGGAGAAATGTGAGATCTATACAGACCATAAGAGTTTGAAATATTTATTCATGTAACGAGATTTGAACATGAGGCAGAGGAGATGGTTAGAGTTGATGAAGGATTATGACTTGTCCATCAGTATCATCTAAGCAAGGCGAATGTAGTCGCCGATGCTCTCAGTCGTAAGGTACCAACCAACATAGCATTGGACGTGACTTCTCAAAGAGAGTTGATTCGAGATATGGAAAATTTGGAACTTAAAGTGATTCAGAGAATTGAAAGTGGCTTGATGTCAATAATTGTGGCACAACCACTCTTGATTCACGAGATCATGGAGAAACAACTTCAAGACGTGGCTTTGAAGAAGAATTGCGATGAGATTTCGATGGATAAACAACCAGGATTCACTTTTGAGAACAATGTCTTGAGATTGAGGGGTAGAATTTGTGTACCTGACGAGAAAGAATTAAAATGGAATATTCTAGAAGAAGCACACATACGACGTACACTGTTCATCGGGGAAGCACCAAGATGTATAGAGACTTAAGACATGTTTATTGGTGGTCGGGAATGAAGAGAGAAATAGCACACTATGTTTCACGTTGCACGAGTTGTCAGCAAGTGAAGGCCGAATGCCAAGTACTTTCGAGATTGTTACGACCGTTATCGATAGCCGAGTGGAAATGGGAACACATTATGATGGATTTTGTAAGTGGATTTTTGAGATCGAAGAAATTGAACACTATCATTTGGGTAATCGTTGACCGTTTGATGAAGTCGTCGCACTTTCTACCGCTTCGAACAACTAAGCCGATGATGTTACCTAAGTTGTATATCCGCGAGATTATGAGACTATATGGTATTCCAGTTTCTATTGTTTTGGATAGAGATAGTAGTTTTACATCGAAGTTTTGGAGGGCCTTGCAAGGAGCAATGGATATAAAATTGTATTTCAGTACCGCTTTTCACCCTCAGACCGATGGTCAATCGAAAAGAGTAATCTAGATTTTGGAAGACATGCTTAGATTATGTGTACTGGATTTTCGGGGCGATTGGGAAGACCATTTGCCGTTGATTGAGTTTGCATACAACAACAGTTTTCAGTCAAGTATTGGGATGGCTCCTTATAAAGCTTTGTATGGTTGTGTATGTCGTTCACTAATTAGTTAGACAGAAGTTGGAGAAAGAATGATTGAAGGGCCAAAAATTGTCTAAGAGATGACGGATAAGATAAAGGTAATTTGACAGCTGTTACTGATAGCTCAGAGTAGGTATAAGAGTTATGCCGACAAGCATAGACAAACGTTGGAATTTGATGTGGGAGATTTGGTGTATTTGAAGGTGTCACCTTCAAAGGGAATTACTAGATTTAGGAGATACGGGAAACTCAACCCACGGTATGTAGGACCTTTTGAGATCATTGGGTGAATTGGACCCGTAGGTATCGATTGAACTTGCCGAGTGAGTATTCTCAAGTTCATAACGTATTTCATGTATTGTTGATGCGTAAACATTTAATAGAAGATAGAAATCAAGTGATGACTCCGACGCCGAATGAGATTCAGAGTGATTTGACATATACTA
The DNA here is from genome assembly GCA_033977485.1 of Hydrangea macrophylla. Classification (NCBI taxonomy): domain Eukaryota; kingdom Viridiplantae; phylum Streptophyta; class Magnoliopsida; order Cornales; family Hydrangeaceae; genus Hydrangea; species Hydrangea macrophylla. Next base: position 43,701,257 of record CM066990.1, read on the forward strand.
CGTATCCGGTAGAGATCTTGGATCGGAAGGATCAAGTCTTGAGAAATAAAGTGATATCAAAAGTGAAAGTGTTATGGCGTAGCCAAATGACAGAAGAGATGACATGGGAGATAGAAGATGAGATGCGTACTCAGTATCCGCACCTTTTCGAGACATGAGGTATAAGTTTGGGGACAAACCTCTTTTAAGGGGGAGAGTATTATAACACCCGCACATGTGTTATTGCATTTCATTACATTATCATACATGATAATGTGATGTGGCATGTCTTATGACACAGGTTTGATTGAGTTTTGACTCACGAGTCGATTTGCGTGTCTATATTAGAGAACCCTCTGAGACTGTGTTGATTGAGCATTTTGTTGTTGTGACGTCTCTCCGAGTATGAGATGGTCATTGTGGAATACCTTAAATGTTTATCTGAAAATAAATATTTACCTGTATATTTCACTATTTGTAGTATTTTTCTGGTAATAATTTAGTTCTGTTGTTAGTTTTAGTATCCTGGTGAGGACGAATTAACACGGTATTAATTTTGTAGGCTAATTAGCAACTTCGAAAAAGTCATTTAGATATTTGCGTTTCAGCAACCAAACAGAACTTAGTTAGAACCTTTTATAATTTTGAGGCTTCACCCATGAAGCTATGAATTAGCGGTGTAGAAAGTTTCAGAGACTGATTAGAAGTTTTGAGAACTCGTGGGGAGGTAAACGTAATTCCCGAGAGTGTTGCCTACATATAGTTAGATATGACTTTCATAATTTTTATAAGTCTTATCCTAAGTTTCAAAAAGAGGCCAAAAGGAGATGTAGTTGCTTCGAGCTTCTCGACGACAAACGACAACCTTCTGTCTGTCTGTTTTTTCCCTAATTTTATATTCAAGCTCCTCGAGGTAGGAGCTTCGTTTTGATACCCACTAGGGCCTGTTTTGCCAAGTTTTCCAAAAATTTATTTTCTAGAATTTTGCATAAAAGTTTATAATTGGATTTCTGATCCATAGGAATTTGACTAGACAGACTTCTGCACGTTCTTTGTGCACGGGTTTTCTTCGAATTGAATTATAAGAGCATTATTCGGAGGTGAGTGATTAAACTATGTATTGTGGGAATGATTTCTTGACATGTATTCATGTTTTGTTTGAAAAGCATATGTTAGTTTATAGATATATATTGTGTAGTTCATATTGGGCAATTATATTGATAAGTAGGCCTAATAGCATGGTGAAATGTTTTGTTTATCGAAAGCATGGTGATATGTATTTGAGCATGTTGAGTTGCTTATATGGGTCAAAGGAGCATGTGGTTACTAAGCCATCTTATGGAGCCGATATAGGCATTAAAGTCGCACGATTGAAGAAAAGAATCATGGTCTTACCCTTTTGTGTGAACTTATTGGCGAGGAGTCGCAGATTGGGAGTATGGAACGTACACGTGAGACTCCAGAGACTAGTATGAAATGTAGAGATGTGAATGCGATCATGTTTATCATTTACGTGCATTTGTTATTTTCATTCACTAAGCGTTATATTAAACAAATCGAATATGTGTGCTTATTCAAATAACCATTTTAGGTGTTAATGCTGACGAGGAATCGGTAAAGTGATCACAAGATATCGGAAGTTCACTTAGAAGGCAACATATAGATGTTATCTCGTAGTTTTGTGATCGAATCGTTTATTCCATTTGTTTTCATTAAGAACTTGTAATAGAATCGGATGTTGGTATTGTAATAGAATAGAAGCTCTAGATATGTTTTGAAATGTTATAATATATCGCGTATTTGTTTTGATATGTTGGAGTTGTGAAAGAACTCATAAGCATGGGTTTCAGTACGTAAAGGAGTCGATAGTTCACGTTTGTTCAAGACTTGTAGCACCATTGAGATTTGTGCCAATCGCGTCCTTAACGTGTTTAGTAAATGTTTTCCTTCAAATGACATGTTGTTTTATATGTTTAAATAACTTTCATAAAGTTTCAGAAGAAACAGAATTGGATAGGGCACTTTTTGTCGTGTCGAAAGGACAGAAATAAGTGGCTTTGTTGTCAAAGGATTTTTGACCGGTCGAATGCCCCTCTGCTTGAAACTCTAGTAAAGGCACTTGGTCGATGGGACTTTCGACCGGTCGAGAGGGACGTTCGATCGGTCGAGATACCCCCTGCGAGCCTAGTTGGTTCTCCTACTTGCAAACCTTTTCAAAAGTTCTAATTACAAACTTAAGATTCTTTTGGGACCCGTTGATGGGAAAATTAATTGGATTGAATTTTGAAGCCTCCGGGCAAATGGTCTATTTTTGGTTGGCTCCGGTACGTACTAGAATGAGAATTATGTTTCTTTTCTGCTATATGTTCTTAAAACTAATTCTTTTTGGAACGTTAATGAATTAGAGTAGCCTCGGTAGCGTGCCACGGGCTCCGGTTATGCTATTGTGGGACTGGATTGTGACATGGTCTCAGGAATGGTGCCTATATGTTCATATCTAGTACGCATACTTGTTGACTCAGGATCTACGCATTCATTTGTATCGCATGATTATGTTGAACATTTGAATGTTAGATCGGCACTGTTAGGATATGAACTATCTATTGCTGTACCACTTAGTAAACCAAAAATGACGTCTACGGTATACATGGATTGTGAGATTAAACTAGCTGAGAAGTTGATGATTGTAGACCTTATACCAATTATGATGAACCACTTTGATGTAATACTAAGGATGGATTGGTTAGTCCTTAACCAAGCCACGATAGATTGTAAACGGAAAGAAGTTAATTTTCGATCACCAGTACACGAAAGCTGTTGTTTTCAAGGGAGTTTCAAGGGAGTGGGATTACACTGCCACTACATTTGATTTCGGCTATCCGAGCGGGTAGATTGTTAAGTAAAGAATATTAGGGATTCCTATGTTCAGTAATTGATACTTCGGCGACCGAATGGAAAGTAGAAGATATTCCGATAGTACAAGAGTATCCGGATGTATTCCCAGATGATTTACTAGATGTTCTTATAGAGAGGGAGATTGAGTTTACCATTGAGACAATGCCAGACTCAAGACCCGTATCGAAAGCACCACATAGAATGGCACTTGTGGAATTGAAAGAGCTGAAAACCCAACTACAAGAGTTACTCGACAAAGGTTTCATCTGACCTAGCATATCACCGTGGGGAGCTCCAGTGTTGTTTGTAAAGAAGAAAGATGGTTCAATGAAAATGTGTGTGGACTATCAAGAACTAAACAAGATGACAATCAAGAACAAGTATCCATTGCCAAGAATCGATGACCTATTTGACCAACTTTATAGGGCACAAGTATTTTCAAAGATCAACTTGAGATTAGGCTATCATCAGTTGAAAGTAAGAGTCAAAGATGCAGAGAAGACAGCTTTCAGAGCGCGTTATGGACATTATGAGTTCTTAGTCATGCCATTTGGAGTTACAAATGCACCAGTCGCGTTCATGGACCTTATGAATCAAGTCTGTAAAGATTATTTAGATGATTTTGTGATAGTGTCCATTGATGATATCCTTATCTATTCTTCGAGTGAGATGGAGCACGAGAATCATTTAAGACTCATACTTCAGAGATTTTGAGAGACGCAATTATTTGGTAAATTGAAGAAGTGTGAATTCTGGTTACCAAGCATTACTTTTCTTGGTCGCATAATTGATAAGAATGGAGTTTCAGTTGATCCTCACAAGGTAGAAGTAGTATCTAATTGGCAGAGACCGACTTCAGTGTCAGAAATTTGAAGTTTCCTAGGATTAGCTAGATACTACCGCAGATTCATTGAAAATTTCTCCAAGATTTCATTGCCTATGACAAAGTTGATGAGGAAGGGTATTGATGTTGTCAGAATCAAGATATAAAAAGTGTACTTTACTTTTCTAAGGATTTGTAGTAGTGAAAGTAAAGGTCGAACCCACAGAGATTGAATTACTAAGACTCTTGATTTTAAAACCTAAATCTAATTAATTATGAAAATGAGATTTTGATTTGAATTTTAATTAAACTAAGAACAATGAAAGTAAATCTAAATTATGAAAGCAATTAAAAATTATTTTTATAAATATGTTTAGGGAACCTAGGATTGCAAATCCACCACTAGCTTCATAATAAGGTTATTTACGAATTACTTTAGCTTATTAAGTTGGATGATAATGGGGAGTTGTAGCTACAAGCCCAATTCCTCCGTCAAGAAAATAACTATGGTTCAAGCACCAACATAATCCATCTTCGGTTAGCACGAATTATCCCACACTAAACTAGGGTTGTGGTATAATCCGTCTAATCTAGGCATGAATTATTCGGATACTTGATAGCACAATTCAATTTAAGCACCATTACATGTAAATAATCTAAACAAGCACAGCAAGTATAGATCATTGAGCACATCACAGTCAAAATAGATCTAAGACAAGAATAAACTTTGAAAGTAATGATTTAATCAATAGAAGTACGATTTATTTATAAAAAATCCTCTAAACATGTAATCATCATCCATACATAATAAATCTAAAATAAAAACATAAATAAAACCCTATTACTTGGCTAGGGTTTCATTGAAACCCTAGATCTAAAGTTTAGTTGGCCATAGAATTGATGAACAGCAAGAGGTTGATGGAGGAGGCCATGGGAATCCTTGGTCTTCTTCTTCTTCTCCTTGCTTTTCTCTCTTCAATGGCTGAAAATAATATGTGTATATGGCTGTGTATAATGTTGTGTAATGATATGTAACACTCAATTTGATTTAGAATAGGATTTATATAGAGTTTGGAGTGATTTAGGAAGCTTTCCTAAGCCAGATCGCACTAAAATAGCTATATTTTGTAATCTGGACGTCATATGCACAAACCACCTTCGCTGGGCACTTTAATTTAACAAAATACGTGTTTTTGATTTTTGCACAGGTCGCTCGCGCGAGGTCCTTTTCGCTGCACTGCGCGACTTTCGTAGAATTGCGATAACTTTTTGCTCGGAACTCGGATTGACTCGCCGTTTGAAGCCACGCGTCCGTAACTCGAAGATCTACATTTTATATCTCTGGAGAAATATCTCAAATCCAAAGTATTCTTTGTCAAAAATGTAATTTTCCGAGACTGCTACTGCATTCAGCTTTCACCAGAATCACCGTTTAAGCCCAGAATGACTTCCAAAGCCACTAATCGTTGGATTTTTGTGCATTTTCATATTAAAGCTCCCAAAATCTACAAAATATAGAATACTTATTAAAAATCACATAATAACTACATGAAGTGGGCTAACAAAGCATATTTTTAGGACTATAAACGGCAACTATTCGTTGCCAATCACACCCCCAAACCTACACTTTGCTAGTCCTCGAGCAAAAAGAACAAAAAAATTAAAATTACTACTACAAATACTACTCCATTTTCGTATGGATCACGATTGCATTTAGCATATGCAATAAGCCTTTTAAACCCCTAGGTGTCCCTAGTCGGACGAGTGAAGTCTCGTGAGGGTTCTCGTCAACAAGTTACCCACAACCATCTTTATTAACTTGTAAATTTTAAAACAAAGTTTATTAAGAACCAAAAAACTAATAGTCAATACTCCTTATTATAAAACAAAGATTTGAAATAGAATAACGAACAAGAAGAAATGGAATCAAACGTCCACTTAAATCATGAAAAACAATCCCAAGCACATGCATCGTATAAATCAATAGAGTTTCTCATAAAATTGCACGTGTGTGATATGGTAGTCAAATGAACACGCGCATGTCATGAACTTGGAATATAAATCGGATGACCATCTAACTATGTCTTTGTTGGCCCAAATGTGGAAACCTTAGAGGGGGGGGGGGGGTGAATAAGGTTTAGTAAGATTAAAAATTTGTTCAAAATTAAATGCCCAATAGAAATATCAAATGCAAAGGAGAGAAAGAAAGAAGAGACACAATGCAAACCGAATTTTTTAGGTGGTTCGGGAAACCGCACACCGCGCCCTACTTCCACCCCTCAAGAACACTTTCTTGAGGATTCCACTAGCTTAACCTTCTTGGGGTGAAGATCAAACCCTTACAATCTTCTCAAGGAAGAAAATCCTTCTTCACTTGATCTAGGGTTACACCAACCCTAATCACAACCTTCCTTTACAAATTGAATTTAGATACAATAAGAAAAACTCTCTCTCAAAGAGTGGATGAATACAAGATAAAGCTCACAATAAATGCTCTTCAATGAATACAATTGATAGCTAGAGCAATATTCTTTATGATCTCACCAAACTTAATGCTCAATAGTAAATGAATGGATTATATTCAAGTTGGATTCAAAAAGAGAAAGAGAGAGCTTTTAAGAAGTTCAAAATCATGTATTTATAGCTTCTTTAAGATTTCCAACCGTTGGAAGTAGGTGGGAAATTTAAAGCCTTTATTAAATGCAGTTAACTAGCCGTTACTGTGTTTCTCGAAGTCGTTCAGTCGACTGGATTAGCAGGACAGTCGACTGAAGTTTCAAAAGGTTCAGAGAATTTTTAACAGGCACAGAGATCAGTCGACTGAGTCGTGGTGGCAGTCGACTGGTTTTGACTAAAAGAACATGCTGTCCAACACAGACGACTGTACCGTCGACTGGACCCTTCAGTCGACTGAATCGGGGGATCAGTCGACTGTTTTACAGCATTTTCAAGAGATTTTTTCAGGTTTAAGATTTGATTTCTTTATGGAATCAATTGAGCCACTAAGGATGATGTTCACAAACAATAAGTGCTTTACAAAGAGTCCTAAAAGATAGTTTGACCCAAGACAATAACAAATATCTCTTCAATAGGCCTTAATTCTTTGTTCTGAAAACATCAAGGCTCATAATGAAATCTTGAATTCTTTGATCTTTCTGCATTCTTAATCAATCAAGTTCATTAGATATGCGACTTAGTTATTTGTTAATCATCAAAACTAAAGGAGTAAAGCCTTGGGGCTAACAATCTCCCCCTTTTTGATGATGACAAATTACTAGTTGCCTATACAAAGAAATTCTATGTAAGAGAGAAATCAAGAAAAGAAAATTTATTGTTAGCAATTAATTCACTAAACTGAACATTCATAACCTTATGCAATCACAATGCAACATTCATAACCTTATGCAATCACAATGCAACACCATTTTCTCCCCCTTTTGGCATCATTAAAAAAACAAGGAAGCAAAACTCCCCCTAAATTGATGCAAGGGTGGAGGAGACGTGTCGGGAATCATCGGAAAAAAAATCTATATCATCTCCCCGAGCAAAAAAAACAATAAACATGGATGTTGAGGTAGAATAGAAATAAACATCACATATGGGAAAATGGTTCAAAAGATGATAATATACATTTACTTGCAATAAGATTTAAGGAAATAAACAAAATAAATAACCAAGATATCCATATAGCTATCCAACATACACAATGTGAGTTTTGATTTTAGCCAAAAATGATAACTGTCTAACTATCTGTCAATTTGCCCATCCAATCACCCTACAGAACACACTATCGAGTAATACCAAGTCGAATCTGTATCACGCGCATCTCCTCACGAACATCATCAAGGGAAGACTGGACAGACGAGAGGCGACGATCGACAAGCTCCTGAGTAGCAGCAGTCGAGGTACGCAAGGTGTCCAGAGAGCCCCCAATCTCAAGCACATCAGCACGTAAGGACTCTATGGCTCGCTGCTGTGTCTCCATAGTCTGCTGCTGTGCAGATGAGATAGAGCCCTGAAGAGACTCAAAGGCCTGAGAGTGAGAAGAGGCGAGAGAGGATATAGAAGAGGAGAGGCTCAACACTTGAGCAGAAATGACAGATAATTGCTCCAAGACATCTGGAGGTGGTGAGTCAGTATGTGTAGAAGGTGGAGGAGGAGGAGCAGACGAAGAAGATGGAGCATAGGATGAGTGAGGAGGAGGAGGAGTATCAGAAATGTGAGGAACAGGAGTAGGAGCGACAAGAGGAGCAGGAGTGACTTTGGGAACAAACGTGTTCCCGACAAGTTTGTATCCCATTAGGGATAGAATGGTGGAGGAATAGAAATCTGTAGGAGCAGGGTCGTGACGGTCAAGTTCGTCTTCCAGAGGGACTTTGAAATGACGAAAAACAGCCGTCAAGGCAAACCCATAAGGCAAAGAGCTGGTCTTAGACTTCTTTTGACATTCGCCAATGTGGCGACAGATAAGCCAAGGAAGGTCAAAAGGTTTATTCTCAAGAATACACCAAATTATAAAAACATCCAAAAAAGACACTGAATCCCGTCCTCCAGCACGGGGAAGAAGAGTGTAGGTAAGGAGGTGGTGTAGAAGACGGGCTTCGAAAGTTAAAGCAGACGCTTTAGGCTTTGCGGGATACGACAGCTCATTGTTGCCGGTAATGAGACGGCAAGCAGTGAGAGGGTCGAACCCATGCCCTTGGTTCCATGTATTAGTGTTAAATTCTCTAATGTCACCTTGGGGAATATGAAGAATGACGGACACAGAGTCAGGATCAAGACGGATTCGGACACCACGAACAAAAGAGGAGAAGGTGTCCGTGCGATGTCCGTGAACCATATTACAATAGAATTCTTTAACAAGTGTGGGATAGCAAGGTTGTCTAAGACTAGTAAATAGAGTCCATTTTAATCGTTCCATTAGAAAACCAAGACGGAGATTTGCAGATTTAGAGAATGGAATGGGGAGAATCTTACCAAACACTACATGACGGTGTGAGAAAGTCTCGTCGAAGCTCTCTTGTTCCTCTTGAGTAGGGAACCGTTTGGCTTTGGTCGCTGGAGGAGCAGACGAGGAGCCACTGGCTAGTTCCTTGCGCTTGAGCTTGGGAGCCATGATGAAGGAGTGAGAGAGAGAGAAAAGGATGAGATGATGCAATAGGCTTGGTTTTAAAGAAAAATTGAAGAGAAGGAGGGAAGGAGGAAGAATCGCCAGAGAGAGAGAGAGAAACAGGAATGAAAGGAAAAGAAATGAACTAAATCTATATATAGAGAACGAAGGATCAGTCGACTGATACGGGTAAGCAGTCGACTGCCTCTCAAATTAGGGCAAAAAAATTGGGGCTAACAGAGGTTCAGTCGACTTAGCAGTCGACTGAGTTGGGCAGATGTTCAAATATGTAAAAGCAGTCGACTGTTCAGTCGACGAAAAAGAGATGAGAAAAAGGCAAAGAGGTTCAGTCGACGAAAATGAACAAGCCCAGTCGACTGAGCCTGATATCAGTCGACCTTTAAGTCGACTGACTGAGGCAGAAACAAAATGAAGGGGAAGGCAAAAGACATCAGTCGACTGAGTCGAGGGACCAGTCGACTTCACAAGGCAGAAAGGCATAACAAAGAGAGAAAAACAGCACAGAGGTTAAGTGAGACCAATTTAACATAAATCACACAAACGAGACATGCCTAATTCCCTTCGAATGATACAAAACCGTTCTTCGGGAAGAGGTTTGGTAAAAATATCGGCCCATTGATGATCGGTGTCGATGAAAACAAAATCGACATCCCCCTTTTGAACATGATCGCGAATGAAATGATGACGGATCTCAATGTGTTTGGTCCTAGAGTGTTGGATGGGATTTTTGGATAGGCAAATGGCACTAGTATTATCACACTTTATAGGAATATGATTAAAGTAAAGTTCAAAATCTTCCAATTGTTGTTTCATATAAAGTGCTTGTGCACAACAACTTCCGGCGGCTATATATTCGGCTTCGGTCGTAGATAGAGCTACCGAATTTTGTTTCTTACTAGACCATGAAACAAGAGAGTGTCCTAAGAAATGACAAGTGCCACTAGTACTTTTGCGATCAATTTTACAACCGGCAAAATCCGCATCCGAAAAACTTGTTAATTCAAAAGAGGTGTTGTTAGGATACCAAAGACCTATGTCTATAGTACCTAGAAGATAACGAAAAATACGTTTAACTGCAATAACATGTGATTCCTTCGGTGAAGCTTGGAATCTGGCACAAAGGCATACACTAAACATTATATCCGGTCTGCTTGCAGTGAGATACAATAGACTACCAATCATCCCCCTAAAAAGCTTACAATCTACAGGCTTGCCAGCTTCATCTTTATCAAGTTTCAAAGTAGAACTCATAGGAGTTTGAAAAACTTTACTACCTTCCAATCCAAATTTTTTTAAAAGATCCTTAATATACTTGGATTGATTTATAAAAATGCCATCCTTGAGTTGTTTTATTTGAAGACCAAGGAAGAAATTAAGCTCCCCCATCAAACTCATTTCAAATTCACTTTGCATGCAAGATGCAAATTCTTCACACATTTTTTCATTTGTAGCTCCAAAAATAATATCATCCACATAGATTTGAACAAGTAAAATATCTTTATTTGAGGTTTTAATGAAAAGAGTAGTATCAATTTTTCCTCGTCTAAAACCAAGATCAATAAGATATTTGCTTAATCTATCATACCAAGCACGTGGAGCTTGTTTTAAACCATACAAGGCTTTTGTTAGTTTAAAAACATAATCGGGATGATGTGGATCTTCAAAACCGGGGGGTTGTTTGACATAAACTTCCTCGGAAATAAAACCATTTAGAAAGGCACTTTTCACGTCCATTTGAAAAAGTTTGAACTTTTTATGGCAAGCAAAAGCAAGAAGCATCCTAATAGCTTCTAGTCTAGCTACGGGAGCATAGGTCTCCTCGTAGTCTATACCTTCTTCTTGATTGTAGCCTTGGGCGACTAATCTAGCCTTGTTTCTCATGACAATGCCGGATTCATCCATTTTATTTCGAAAAACCCATTTTGTTCCAATTATAGTATGATCATTAGGTTTAGGAACAAGAGTCCAAACTTTATTTCTCTCAAATTGATTAAGCTCTTCTTGCATAGCTAAGATCCAATGTTCATCGTTCTCGGCTTCATCAAAGTTCTTAGGTTCAATTTGAGATAGAAATGCTAAGTTATTACAAATATTTTTAAGAGATGATCTAGTAGCAACACCTTGACTAGGATCTCCAAGGATTTGATCGATAGGATGATTAGGCACATTTTTCCATTCAAAAGGAAGATCACTTCTTGTTTCCACTCTAGGTGGTTCAATAGAAGGTGGCAATTCTTCCTTAGAGATTTCAAGAGGTAGAGAGTTTGAAGCATCGTTTTCAACATTATTTGAAATATCCTTTGAAGTATCAATTTCATCATCCAAAGTTTTCTTAAAAGGATTTGCTTCATCAAAGACAACATGCATTGATTCTTCTACAACCAATGTCCTTTTATTAAAAACTCTATAGGCTTTGCTAATTTGAGAATATCCAAGAAAAATGCCTTCATCCGATTTAGCATCAAATTTTCCTAGATTATCCTTAGTATTCAAGATAAAGCACTTACATCCAAAAACTTTGAAATAACTTATGTTTGGTTTTCTTCCTTTCCAAAGCTCATATGGGGTCTTATTGAGCTTGTTTCTAATGACCACACGATTAATAACATAGCATGAAGTGCTAGTGGCCTCGGCCCAAAAATACTTTGGTAAAGAGAATTCGTTTAACATGGTTCTTGCCATTTCTTGAAGAGATCTATTTTTCCTCTCAACAACCCCATTTTGTTGAGGAGTTCTTGGTGCCGAAAAATTGTGACTAAAACCATTTTCTTCACAAAACGAGGTAATCTCATTATTGTCAAATTCTCGGCCTCTATCACTTCTTATGTTGTTAATCGCATAACCTTTTTCATTTTGAACTCGTTTACAAAAGTTAACGAAAATGGAATAAGCTTCATCCTTATGTGCAAGAAAGAACACCCAAGAGAATCTAGAGAAATCATCAACAATGACAAAGGCATAGATTTTGCCACTCATGCTAGCAACTCTATTTGGACCAAATAAGTCCATGTGAAGTAATTCAAGAGGTCTACAAGTAGATATTTCCTTTTTCTTTTTAAAAGATGTCTTGATTTGCTTTCCGAGTTGACAAGCATCGCAAATTTTATCTTTAATAAATTTTGTTTTTGGCAAACCTTTAACTAAATCATTTTTAGATAAATTTGAAAGTAAATCAATGCTAGCATGACCCAATCTTCTATGCCAAAGCCAACTTGTTTCATTCAAAGCGGCAAAACACTTAACATCTTGAGATGATATATCATCAAAATCAATTGTATACACATTATCTTCTCTATAGGCAATAAACAGGATTTTATCACTACGAGCATATTTAATCATGCAATAGTTAGATTCAAACACAACTTGAAAACCTTTATCACAAAGTTGACTAATGCTAAGCAAGTTATGTTTAAGACCTTCAACTAGAAGTACATTTTCAATAGTTAAGGAGGAATTCTTACCAATATTACCTATACCGATGATTTTTCCTTTAGAGTTGTCTCCGAATGTGACATTTCCTCCATCCTTTGGAGAAAGAGATGAGAACTTGGACTTGTCTCCGGTCATATGTCTTGAGCACCCGCTATCCAAGAACCATCTATCCTTGCTAGAAGATTTAAGGCAAACCTACAAAACAAACTTAGGTGATCCTCTTTGGTACCCAATATTCGTTGGGTCCAACTTTGTTAGCAAAGGGAGGTGTTGTTCCCTTTATAACCCATACCATTTGGATCTTTCTCTTGTTTGGACACTTGTAGTTTACATGTCCTTTTCTTAAGCAATAGTGGCAAGTCACATTAGGATTGGAAGTACTTGAGGAATTTGCTTTAACAAATATATTTTGATGTGAGCTTTTCACATGAATCTTGTTAGAGCTTGTGGAAGCACCTTTTGAAAAGAAGTTATTATATTTCTTTTCTTTAAAAGTAGGATTAAATCCTAAACCGGCTTTTTCAAAGACGCATCTTTGTTTTCCCAAAAGCATATTTAAATTTTGTTCCCCAAGAGTGAATTTTGCCAATGTTTTGTTTAGATCTTCCACTTGCTTCTTCAAGTCCTCATTTTCTCTCTTTAAGTCATTTGATGTAGAATCATTTGATGAGAGCTCTTCCATCTCTTTTCTCAATAAGTCATTTTGAGATTTTAGAGAAATTAGAGCTTCATTTTCTTTTATCAAGAGATCATTTTGACTTCTTAAATCATCTAATTCATTTGAGAGTAATGAAAAATTCTTTTTAAGAGAGACGTACTTTGTTCCCAATTTTTCCAATTCTTGATGCAACTCTTCAAAAGCATTTTGGAGTTCATCAAATTTTTGAGAGTCAAGGCAAGTATCGGGAGTAGGGTCATTTACCTCACTCAAGTGTGCCATGAGGCAAATATTTGCCACTTCCTCATCACTTGAGTCGTCTTTTGATGTATCGCTATCGGAGTCGTCCCAAGTAGCCTTCATTGCCCTTTTCTTGGTTTTCTTGTAGTTATTCTTCATCAAGGGACAATCGGCCTTGACATGACCCGGTTTCTTGCATTTGAAACAGATAATTGGTTCCTTTTTAGCTTCTATCGCCTTAGGAGTTCTTCTAGTGAAGTTCTTGTCTCTTTTTAAGAATCTCTTGAACTTCCTGGTGATCATAGCCATCTCATCGTCTTCATTGCTATCACTATTCTCTTCACTTTCTTGAGATATTTTGAGAGCAATGTTCTTCTTCTTGTCTTCCTTGTCAAACACCGCCAACTCCATCTCGTGTGTAACAAGAGAGCCCAAGAGTTGCTCCAATGAGAGTGTTGAGAGTTCTTTGGCTTCTCGGATTGCCGTCACTTTAGGTTGCCAATGCTTTGGAAGAGACCTAAGCAATTTCTCAATCATCTCCTCATTAGTGTATGTTTTACCAAGGCTTTTCAAACTATTGATAATAATAGTGAAGCGAGTAAACATTTCACTAATGGTTTCATTTGATGACATTTTAAACATTTCATATGTTTGAACAAGAAGATTGATTTTGGATTTCTTAACTTGATTAGTACCTTCATGAGCAACCTCAAGTTTGTCCCAAATTTCCTTTGCAGATTCGCAAGAGGAAATTCTGTTATACTCATTTGGGTCTAATCCACAATATAAAATGTTCATGGCGTTTGCATTCATCTTGATAAGCCTCTTATCAATATCATTGTATTCCTCAATGGTTTTCTCAATTTCAACATTATCTATAATCTTGATGGGAATGTGAGGTCCATTCACAACAAGTTGCCAAAGATCAAAGTCTTGAGCAATCATGTAAATTCTCATTCGATTTTTCCAATAGGCATAGTTTGAACCATTAAAACAAGGAGGTCTATTTGATGATTGCCCCTCACTATAAATAATATTAGTAGTGGTAGTTTCCATTTGATCTTTAACTCAATTTAAATTTAGAAAATATTGAGCCGAGGCTCTGATACCAATTGTTGGCCCAAATGTGGAAACCTTAGAGGGGGGGGGTGAATAAGGTTTAGTAAGATTAAAAATTTGTTCAAAATTAAATGCCCAATAGAAATATCAAATGCAAAGGAGAGAAAGAAAGAAGAGACACAATGCAAACCGAATTTTTTAGGTGGTTCGGGAAACCGCACACCGCGCCCTACTTCCACCCCTCAAGAACACTTTCTTGAGGATTCCACTAGCTTAACCTTCTTGGGGTGAAGATCAAACCCTTACAATCTTCTCAAGGAAGAAAATCCTTCTTCACTTGATCTAGGGTTACACCAACCCTAATCACAACCTTCCTTTACAAATTGAATTTAGATACAATAAGAAAAACTCTCTCTCAAAGAGTGGATGAATACAAGATAAAGCTCACAATAAATGCTCTTCAATGAATACAATTGATAGCTAGAGCAATATTCTTTATGATCTCACCAAACTTAATGCTCAATAGTAAATGAATGGATTATATTCAAGTTGGATTCAAAAAGAGAAAGAGAGAGCTTTTAAGAAGTTCAAAATCATGTATTTATAGCTTCTTTAAGATTTCCAACCGTTGGAAGTAGGTGGGAAATTTAAAGCCTTTATTAAATGCAGTTAACTAGCCGTTACTGTGTTTCTCGAAGTCGTTCAGTCGACTGGATTAGCAGGACAGTCGACTGAAGTTTCAAAAGGTTCAGAGAATTTTTAACAGGCACAGAGATCAGTCGACTGAGTCGTGGTGGCAGTCGACTGGTTTTGACTAAAAGAACATGCTGTCCAACACAGACGACTGTACCGTCGACTGGACCCTTCAGTCGACTGAATCGGGGGATCAGTCGACTGTTTTACTGCATTTTCAAGAGATTTTTTCAGGTTTAAGATTTGATTTCTTTATGGAATCAATTGAGCCACTAAGGATGATGTTCACAAACAATAAGTGCTTTACAAAGAGTCCTAAAAGATAGTTTGACCCAAGACAATAACAAATATCTCTTCAATAGGCCTTAATTCTTTGTTCTGAAAACATCAAGGCTCATAATGAAATCTTGAATTCTTTGATCTTTCTGCATTCTTAATCAATCAAGTTCATTAGATATGCGACTTAGTTATTTGTTAATCATCAAAACTAAAGGAGTAAAGCCTTGGGGCTAACAGTCTTGACTACGAATCTCACAATGTCAATTACACTCTCAAATGAAACACTCAGAAACAGGTGTAATTTTTCTAATATATGGGAGCAAAGGAAATATATTTTCAAAACGATAAATGCTCACATATGACTAAAAAAAAAAGACGCATGACACGAAAGAACAATAGTCTCATGGATAGGATGCCAATCAATCAAGAAAAATTAATCATTACCATGTTTTAATCCCCCTCCCATCGTTTTCATATCCGAACCATGTTTCCTAGGATCAAATAGGACTTTTCAAAGGTTGTAATGTGGCTCAGGCAATGAAAAAGGATTAATTGGGTAGGTTTACGAATGGCATTGTAAGGCATGTTCGATCTCTTTCATTCTTCTTCTACAAACTTTCATCTTTTCTTTCTCTTCATTCCTTTTCATTCATTTTTCTTCTTTTCTTTCATTTTTTTTCAACCTTCCTCTTCTTTATTTTGTTTCTTTTCCTTTTTCTTTTCTCGCTTCTCAAATAACTATGCATTGAATACCAAGCAAATACCCCAATAGCATCTTGTCTTCTTCTTCTCAATCACACATCGCCTTAACACCACTAAAAGTTGACAAATCTCTCAGTGGTGAACTCCAAGTTTGTCAAGTCGGAGCAAAAACAAGGATAATGGTAATTAAAGAAAGAAATGGCATTTTAACGGCTCAAAGGACGAACTAAGGAAAATTTTCATTTATCGGTCGGTAATAAACAAAGAAGGCCTATAATCATGTCCTATGGTTATATGGTTCTTCAACATGTACGACAGAAGATTATTTAGCATGGTAGTAACTATTTTAACTTGACTATCAACCAAAACAAGAATAATGAGACTAAACAACGAGTTAATGCGCTATTTCAATGAAATTCGATAAACACAATATGTACTTATAACCCTCGAAAAAGAAAAGATAGGCTCAAAACCTCACCGGGTCTAGTCTCCACCATGTGTTATCTAGAAATCCGAATCATATTATAGTTCACATCAAACATGTATTCAAGCGACTACGTGCAGTGCATAGGTTTGTGTGCAAATCTATGATATAAAACTACGATTCGAACGATACATAACTTAAAACATTATCTCATGACTTCAGCAAATATTTAGTCACATCTTCTCTTATTTATCATTCTATAACAATCATAGTTACATAACAAGAAGTATCAAATTAAGATTGCAAAAACGTCGGTAACATCATTTTTTTTTAAACACACTTATTGAAAAAATTTCAAAATTTTGCATAAAATGATGTGCATGTGTGCATATCCCCAAACCTAAACCTTTCATTGCCCCCAATGAAACAATAAAACGAAAGAAAGGAAAGTAGGTAAGGAAGGAACGATAGTACCTCAATCTCGGCAATGACACACAGGTAAATGTATAAAAATATGGCGATAAAGTTCAAATGTACCTGTTAATACTAGATAAAAAGAAACTAACAAAAGAATATTAAAAGTAAATGAAACCAAAATATAAAATATAAATCTAAAAACTAAGCTAAACTAAACTAAACTAGCAAATGGAAAAGAAATAAAACGAAAAAGTATAAATGTAACAAAGAAAACAACGAACACGAACTAAACTGAACAAAATAACAAAAACATAAAAGAAACACAAATAAAATAGGTAGGGGGAAGGATATAGAAAACAAAAGGGAAAAAACAGGAAAGTGGGGAACCGCGCGAGCGGTCCGCGCGAGCGGCCGTCGCGCGCGCGAATCCCAATTTTCTTCTTCTTCTTTTTTTTTTTTTTTTTTTCAAAAATCTCGCACGAGCGAGGTACCTCGCGCCCGCGATATCAGGCGCGAGGAGAACCTGAGGGCTCATATAAAGAAAACGACAGAAAAAACACTAAGGCACATTCTCGCGCGAGCGGGCCGCGCGCGCGAGAATGGTATTTTATATCAGGCGCGAGGAGAACCTGGGGGCTCATATAAAGAAAACGACAGAAAAAACACTAAGGCATATTCTCGCGCCAGCGGGCCGCGCGAGCGATGTCTCGCGCGAGAATGGTATTTTCCATTTTTTAGCTAAAATTATGTATACAATATTAAAATAAATTAATTCCAACCCCCAAACCTGTCCAGAATGTCCAAAACAGACTCAAACAGACTCAAAAATAAGAGAAACGAACGAAATAAAGCTTGGGTTGCCTCCCAAGAAGCGCTAACTTTTACGTCCTCAGCTAGACCGTTCTAGCTCAAGGCTTTATGGAGGCCGTAAATCGGACTGTGTACCCCTAAGGATGTCAGGTAGAGCTCGATGATAAGCAGAAATAGCGTCGCTTCAAATTAATTCAATCGACGGTTTGTCAGTATGTTCAAATCGATTTCTTACCTTTCGAGTAGATTCAGCATTAGGGTCCGAGGTATTAGGGTTCATCCACTCATCATCCGCTATGTCTTTGTCGTTACTCACATTTATTGCTTTGTTAGGCTCAATATTCCGTCTTACCTCACCTTCCGCCTCACATAGGTAATCGTCATCTTTAGGAGGTTGATCAATAGCGTTAAAAACGTTTAATTTGAGATTCATGTTCCCAAATGACACCTTCATTACCCCCGTCCGGCAGTTGACACGTGCGTTTGCGGTTGCTAAGAATGGACGGCCTAAAATGACAGGAGTATGTTTCCTAGTATCTAGCACGGGTTCAGTGTCAAGGACCATGAAGTCGACAGGATAATAGCATTTATCAACCTTAACCAAGACGTCCTCGACGATTCCTCTAGGTATTTTAATAGAACGATCCGCTAATTGAATAGTAGCGGCCGTAGGTTTAAGTTCACCTAAACCTAGTTGTTTATAGACGTGATAAGGTAAGAGATTAACACTCGCACCTAAGTCAAGGAGAGCCCTATGGATGATAGTGTCACCTATGACACATGAAATCGTAGGTGTACCAGGATCCTTATACTTCGGAGGAGCATGTTGAAAAATAGAACTTACTTTTTCCGTGAGAAAGACCTTTTTAGGAGTATGACTGCGTATTTTGCGCTTTTGTGTACAAAGGTCTTTTAGACATTTAGCATAAGCGGGAATTTGTTTAATAGCATCGAGGAATGGAATATTGATTTTTACTTGTTTAAATACCTCGAGTATATCCTCAGTTTTCGACTTTTTCTTTGTAAGATTTGATGGTTCCTCAACATTAGGTGGAAAAGGTAACTTTGGAATGTAATTAGCTGGGACCGGTTCTTTATCTTTTTGAATTCTACTCTCCTCACCCTCCTTATTCAAGTTAATGTCATTTTGATCCGGAATCTTAACAACTTCGTCTTCCCGAATAGTCGCCCTAGTCGATACGGCGTTTACTTGTTCACTTAACCCCTTAATCTCATATTGTCCCTTAGGATTTTGAATAGTTTGCGCAGGCAACTTCCCCTCGTTTCTACGACTCACCGCAGTAGCTATTTGTCCCATTTGGGATTCAAGCTTCGCAATGGATTGTGTATGAGAGTGCACTATTTGTGCTTGTGCTTGGACTTGAGTTTCAATATTCTTAAGGGAAGCCAACACCGTCTCCTCAAAAGCGTTAGTCCTTGGGGGGTTAGGATTAGGAGGAGGGTGTTGGTATTGATTTTGTTGAAATTGGGGTCGATAAGTGTTAGGAAAATTATTTGACCTAGGCGTATAAGTATTTTGTGGGAATTGTTGCATAGCATTTACGTGTTGCTCAACAAATTCGGGAAACTGAGATGCTGATGGGCATGCAAAGATATTATGTGACGGTGCAGAACACAATTCACATACTTCGTGAGGAGGTGCGGTTGTCGCTTGATTCATTATCATAAGGCGATCAAGTTTTTTAGATAATTCTTGAAATTCAATAGAATGACTCGACTCAAACTTCACATCTCGTTTGGGTGGAGGAAGATATCCTTCCGAACGTACCGACACAGCCTGATGCATCGAGTTCTCGCTTAAAGTTTCAAAAATTTTCCAGGCCTCGTCGGCGCTTTTGTGTAGGAAAGTTCCCGCACAAACGGCATCGACGGTATTACGGACAGAGGGAATTAGTCCCTCGTAGAAGACCTGAACAAGTTGCCACTTAGGAACCTGATGATGTGGGCAAGAGCGTAATAATTCTTTAAATTTCTCCCACGTATCATAAAGTGATTCCCCATCTTGCATAACAAAGTTTGTTATGGATTTCCTTATCTGATTCGTACGCATGATAGGAAAAAACTTTTGTAAAAATGCGGTGTGTAAGGCTTCCCATGTTTTAATTGTGTTTGGTTCAAGTGATTGAAGCCAATACTTAGCTTTGTCTCTTAAAGAAAATGGAAAGAGCCGCAATTTTAATTCATCATCATTTAAGTTTTGGATTTTCAAAGTAGAGCATATGTCCTGAAAATCCCCTAAGTGTTGATATGGATCTTCATTTAGACGGCCATGGAAAGAAGGTAGTAGCGAGATCGTAGACGACTTTATCTCAAAGTGAGATGCTGTCGCCTTAGGTAATTCGATACCGGCTTGTGGCGTGTAAGTAGTAGGAATAAAATAATTTATAAGTGGAGGAGGTGGCGGTATATTAAGATTATTCATATTAGCACCGTCGTTTTGATTGTTATTGTTATTTCCACCGTCAGCCATTTTAATCGGTTCGATTTTAAAAGTTCGAGTTTTCCTTAACCGTTCACGGGTACTTTGAATTTCAGCCTCAAACAACGACAACGGAATCGGAGTTGATTCGTCGTCTTGCAACCCAGCTCTAGAAGCTTGGGTTGTGGACTTACTAGTTCTTAAGGTACGTTCAAGTTCAAGATCGAAAGATTTTAATTCTGGTTTATTTGAACGTGTACCTAACATAAACTAAAATAAAGAAAAAGAAACTAAAAACAAAGACTGACTAAACAAAAGAAACAAATAGCAATCACGCAAATAAGACGACAAGCAAGCACACAGTACTACTATGATGCATGAATATTATCCTGTAATACAATGACCGCGTCAAGCCCAGCGCCCCGGGTTTCCTAGCTAATGCAGTGCAATTCACCCTAAACTAATGCAAGTAATTGCGTCTCAGCGACCTGACTTACAGTGATTGGATGCGAAGTTAAAGCGAGCAATTTACTTAATTTTTATTTATTTTATTTGCGTAAGCTCCTTTGATGTAATTAGCTACTCCACTCGGAAACGTTGGAATTTGATGACTCGAAAACCTATAAAATAAAAGAACAAGTTAGTAATTTAAAACAAAAACGGAAAATAAGAAGAATGAAAACTAATCTAATATTTACGAATTAACTAAACTAAGATTATAAAACTAAATATAGTAATGCAATCCCCGGCAACGGCGCCAAAATTTGATGTTGTCAGAATCAAGATAAAAAAAGTGTACTTTACTTTTCTAAGGATTTGTAGTAGTGAAAGTAAAGGTCGAACCCACAGAGATTGAATTACTACGACTCTTAATTTTAAAACCTAAATCTAATTAATTATGAAAATAAGATTTTGATTTGAATTTTAATTAAACTAAGAACAATGAAAGTAAATCTAAATTATGAAAGCAATTAAAAATTATTTTTATAAATATGTTTAGGGAACCTAGGATTGCAAATCCACCACTAGCTTCATAATAAGGTTATTTACGAATTACTTTAGCTTATTAAGTTGGATGATAATGGGGAGTTGTAGCTACAAGCCCAATTCCTCCGTCAAGAAAATAACTATGGTTCAAGCACCAACATAATCCATCTTCGGTTAGCACGAATTATCCCACACTAAACTAGGGTTGTGGTATAATCCGTCTAATCTAGGCATGAATTATTCGGATACTTGATAGCACAATTCAATTTAAGCACCATTACATGTAAATAATCTAAACAAGCACAGCAAGTATAGATCATTGAGCACATCACAGTCAAAATAGATCTAAGACAAGAATAAACTTTGAAAGTAATGATTTAATCAATAGAAGTACGATTTATTTATAAAAAATCCTCTAAACATGTAATCATCATCCATACATAATAAATCTAAAATAAAAACATAAATAAAACCCTATTACTTGGCTAGGGTTTCATTGAAACCCTAGATCTAAAGTTTAGTTGGCCATAGAATTGATGAACAGCAAGAGGTTGATGGAGGAGGCCATGGGAATCCTTGGTCTTCTTCTTCTTCTCCTTGCTTTTCTCTCTTCAATGTCTGAAAATAATATGTGTATATGGCTGTGTATAATGTTGTGTAATGATATGTAACACTCAATTTGATTTAGAATAGGATTTATATAGAGTTTGGAGTGATTTAGGAAGCTTTCCTAAGCCAGATCGCACTAAAATAGCTATATTTTGTAATCTGGACGTCATATGCACAAACCACCTTTGCTGGGCACTTTAATTTAACAAAATACGTGTTTTTGATTTTTGCACAGGTCGCTCGCGCGACCCGCTCGCGCGAGGTCCTTTTCGCTGCACTGCGCGACTTTCGTAGAATCGCGATAACTTTTTGCTCGGAACTCGGATTGACTCGCCGTTTGAAGCCACGCGTCCGTAACTCGAAGATCTACATTTTATATCTCTGGAGAAATATCTCAAATCCAAAGTATTCTTTGTCAAAAATGTAATTTTCCGAGACTGCTACTACATTCAGCTTTCACCAGAATCACCGTTTAAGCCCAGAATGACTTCCAAAGCCACTAATCGTTGGATTTTTGTGCATTTTCATATTAAAGCTCCCAAAATCTACAAAATATAGAATACTTATTAAAAATCACTTAATAACTACATGAAATGGGCTAACAAAGCATATTTTTAGGACTATAAACGGCAACTATTCGTTGCTAATCAGGTATTACATTTGAATGGAGTTCAGAATGTGAAGACAGTTTTCAAGAGTTGAAGTCGCGGTTGACAAGAGCACCTATCTTGAAAATACCATCCGGAACCGAAGGATTTATGATCTATAGTGATGCTTCGCATCAAGGCTTGGGGTGTGTGTTTATGCAAGGTGGCAAGGTGATTGCATATGCTTCAAGACAGTTGAAGACACACGAGGTTAATTATCCAACTCACGACTTGGAATTGGCTGCAGTGATCTATGCTTTGAAGATTTGGAGACACTACTTGTACGGGAAAAAGTGTGAGATCTTTACGGATCACAAGAGTTTGAAATATATTTTCACCCAACAGGATTTGAATATGAGACAGAGAAGATGGTTGGAGTTGATTAAGGATTACGATCTTTCGATTGAGTATCATCCGGGGAAGGCTAATGTAGTAGCCAATGCTTTAAGCCGAAAGACGACAAGGAATTTAGCCGATAAGCTAACTCAGCAAAAAGAATTGGTAAATGAGATGGAACGTTTGGAGTTAGGTGTGATTCCAGAGACGAATGGTTGCTTAATGATGGCGATCATAGCTCAACCAGATATCATAGATGAGATCAAGGTAGAACAGTTTAATGACCACCACTTGTGTAAAATGAGAGACGAGATGCCTTTGGGAAAGTGACTTAGATTCACTTTGAAATAAGGAGTGTTGATGCTTGGGAATTGGTTATGTGTACCGAATGTGAAAGACTTGAAGGAACGAATCCTAGAGGAAGCACATAGTACTAGATATTCAGTGCATCTAGGAAGCAATAAGATGTACCAGAACTTATGTGAGAACTTTTGGTGGAGAGGCATGAAGCAGGAAATTGCTAGGTATGTTTTAGAGTGTTTGGTAGGTCAACAAGTAAAGGCAGAAAGACAAATACCTGCAGGGTTACTACATCCATTACCTGTGTTAGAGTGGAAATCGAACGAGATCACGATGGATTTTGTTTCCAAATTTCCACGATCGCCTAACAAGAACAACAAGATTTGGGTTATAGTTAACAGATTACCGAAATCAGATCATTTTCTACCAATCAAGATGACTAAGCCTTCGAGGTTAGCGGAGTTGTATATGAAAGAGATTATGAGACTACACGGGGTTCTAGTAGTGATTGTATCGGATCGTGATAGTAGTTTTACATCAAGGTTTTGGGAAAGTCTACAGAAGGCTATGGGTACGAAGTTGAGTTTTCGTATTGCATTTCATCCTCAGACCGATGGACAGTCAGAGCGAATGATTCAGACTCTGGAAGATATGCTTAGACTTTATGTACTGGATTTTGGGAGTGATTGGGAGAAACACTTGCCATTAATCGAATTTACTTACAATAACGGGTTTCAGTCAAATATTGGAATGGCACCATATGAAGGTTTGTATAGGCGTAAGTGTTGTTCACCAGTTTGTTGGACCGAGGTGGGGGAAAGAAGATTGATAGGACCTGAGATAATACAGTTAACTACCGAGAAGGTAAAGTTGATTCAGGAATAACTTAAGGTTGCGCAGAGTCGTTACAAGAGCTATGCCGACTCTAAGCGATGACCGATGACATTCGAAGTAGGAAATTTTTATACTTGAGAGTATCGCCTTCGAAAGGCATTGTCTGATTTGAAAAGCGAGGAAAGCTCAACCCGAGGTTCATAGGACCGTTTGAGATCCTAGAAAGGGTAGGGCCAGTGGCTTATCGATAGGCATTGTCAGCGGAGTTGGCATTTGTGCATAACGTGTTTCACGTGTAAATGTTGAGACGATGTATGACAGACACGAGTAAGATCATAGTACCGGAACCGTTGCAGATCCAAGAGGACTTGACCTATGTAGAGCATCCAGTGGAAATCTAGGATCGGAGGAACAAGTGTTGAGAACGAAGACGATTCCAATGCTGAAAGTATTGTGGCATAGTCATTCAGTCGAAGAGGCTACGTGGGAGAACGAGGAAGAGATGAGGAATGGGTATCTGCACCTTTTCGACTCATGAGGTATAAGTTTGGGGACAAACTTCCTTATTGGAGGGAAGAATTGTCACACTCGCCCCAGAAATATATTCTTTAAAATGCGTATTCAAAATTTTGAAAATTATCAATGTCATTTGATAATTGTGGTTTTGGTTGACTGTGGTCAATGGAAGGTGTCAAGTAAGGACACGGTGATTTGGTAATCATTGAGGCATTCGTGTGATTAAATGACATTTATGTGGATTAAATATTATTTGACTATCTGGAAAATTATGATAGTGATATTACCCGTGTAGCGTAATTTCTGATAGTTTTAATCATGTTTTGGATTAGTTTAATGATTTTGACGATAACCAATAGGATACACTGCGTAAAAGGTAGGTTATCTAGAGATTTCACAGAAATTAGTTTCGGACGTAATTACGGTGACAAACGGAACTTAGTCGAAAACTTTTGTAAATTATAGTTTTCACTCGTGAAGTAATGAATTGGTCGTGTGCAACGTTTCGTAGGATAATTAGAAGATTTGAGAACTAGTGGGGAGGTAATCGTAATTTTCAAGTCTCGTGCCTATAAATAGTAGAGGCAAGATACTTTCATCATTTACAACTTTTCCAATTGAAATCAAAATAGGGGTTTTGGAGTATAGAGCTTGCCAACGCAAATCGACAGACTTCTACTCATTTATTTTCTTCTAAATTTCATATTTGAGCTCCTCGAGGTAAGAGCTTCGTTTTGATATCTCTTAGGACTCATTTGGTTAAGTTTTTATAAAAATCCTAATGTTGGAATTTTGGAACAAATGCGTGTAAACTTGTAGGAATCGCTCGAAATTCGAGATTTGACGTTTAATTAGTCCCCTAGTTCATCCTTCAAAGTTATAGGAAAATCGCACGAGGTATGAATTCTATACCTATGAACTATATGGAATTTACATGTTTTGAATATCGAATTGATATTTTGGATCTAGGCGTAATTCATGTATTAATTAGGCCCGTTAATTATGCGCATGAAACTGAGATAAAAGCATGTATATGTGATTATATGAGCATGCTATGTGTCTATATGGGTTGAAAGGGGTTTGGTGCAAATTCATCCGGGGGCAAGCTCCTCGATGTTGGAGGATTATAGTAGCGACGACAACTATGCATGGTTTGGGAGAAGGCCCAGCCAGGTCAGTGTTCATGGTTTGGGAGAAGGCCCTCCGCAGCATTAATTCCATCATTTCATTACCGGATGAACGTGTGTCACCTTCCCCAGAGACCATTTTGATGTGCTTTGATATGTTAAAGCATGAATTATCATATAAGCATATGTTTAGAATTATACACTCAACATATAGCTGAGCAGTGGAGATTTACTCCATTGCAGGTGAACGAAATAAAGGAAAGAAGAAGCGTGAGGAGTGATGCCGTGGGAACGACGAGAATCATCCTTGTATATATTTTTATTTCCATTCCAAACAATGTAATTTTGTATAGTTTCGGTGTTGTACTTAACTGAGAACTTTGGAATGGATTAGTAAGGATGTAATATGTCATAAAACTCTCTTTGGTTATGTTGTAATGGATCCAAACTCATGGATTTGTGTGTTGAATGCTTAACTTGTCAAACACAAATTGTGGAGAAATGTAATAGAACTTATATGTTTTAACCCAAACAAGCCTTAACTTGTTCCATTATTGTTTCTTTTCCTAGATTATTATGTCTTAACGATGTTCTTGAAAGTTTAGCATAGTTGATGAAGTTTAAAATAATGTAAACATGTTTCGTGGAATGATAGCGAAATTCTGCAGCTTTGGGGAGGATTCTGCTAAAGGGTCATTCGACCGGTCGAAGGGGGTCGTTCGACCGGTCGAAGGGGGTCGTTCGACCGGTCGAAATGACCCTTGCATGGAATCTTTTTACATACTTTTTGGATATTATTTAAATGTTTTAGTTGGTTCTTAAGGTACCTTTGGGACCCCTTTCAACATAAATTCATCCGGTTCAAAATTTAATTATGTTTTAATTTTATACGGATTTTACAACTCGAAGGGTAATGTTTCCTAAAGTTTTAAATACTCAAGGTTGTTTTAAAGTTATTTTCCACTGCATATAGTTATTTAATGATTTGTTGAGCCTTGGTGGCATGCCATGTGTCCTATTTTCACGCGTAGTGGGATGGGTCTCGTCATATATTTAACTCACTGAGTTTTCACACTAAATCCAACGAAGATTTGGTGACTAACTAGATTACGACGAACGAACCCTATGCAAGCCTGTGATCCCTTTTATTTCTTCTTCTTCTTCTTCTTCTCTCTCTCTCTCTCTACGTTTGTTCTCTCTTTTCTTTTCTTCTCTTTCCCCCCTTTTTTTTTGTTAATATGGGGCTAGGGTTAAGTATATACTACACACACAACACGCGTCAATAAAATACACACAAATATGTAAATCCCATTTTTTGTCTTACGAGCTCACAAAAGGCTTCATATGGGCCCAAAATACATTCCTAATTACTAACGGGTACTTAATTTAACTGTTAAAAATATAATTTAACACATTCACAGGCCTCTAAGCACTACTCAAAAATAAACACACCAACACTTTAATAACTTGTTCAACTTAATTTTTTACAGCTTAATTCCACCACTTAGCTCTACAAAATTTCACACAGTAATTAATGATAATGAAAATAAATACACGCAGATAACTAAATGACCATAAAAATATAAATACACACAACCAGTTAATAACATATAAAAATTTAGGTTGTCTCATTAAATATATTTTTTTAAATGAATATTCATATTAGGAAAATACGGGGTGTTACAGAAATTCATCTAACCACTCCTTAAGTTTTATTACAATATAAACCTACTAATCTAATAGCAACTCTTGCATTAGATCCCAAACGCAATCATCATCTTCTAATCACTGTACATTCTTATTTTTCCAATCCCCTGCAATAATTACAAATATAATCAGAAAAATTAGAATCGGTGCAGAAAGGGTACCGACCCTTTTTGCACGCTCATCATATCATCCTCCAAGGGTACCGACCCTTGAGTTTCAGAACTGCATTTCATCCTTTGATCGATGGACAATCAGAGCGAATGATTCAGAATCTGGAAGATATGCTTAGACTTTATGTACTGGATTTTGGGAGTGATTGGGAGAAACACTTGCCATTAATCGAATTTGCTTACAACAATGGCTTTCAGTCAAGTATTGGAATGGCACCGTATGAAGGTTTGTATGGGCGTAAGTGTCATTCACCAGTTTGTTGGACCGAGATCGGGGAAAGAAGATTGATAGGACCTAGGTAAATTTGATTCAGGAGCGACTTAAGGTGGCGTAAAGTCGTTATAAGAGCTATGCCAACTTTAAGCGATGACCGAGGACATTCAAAGTAGGAAATTTTGTATACTTGAGAGTATCGTCTTTGAAAGGCATTGTCCGATTTGAAAAGCGAGGGAAGCTTAAACCGAGGTTCATAGGACCGTTTGAGATCCTAGAAAGGGTAGGGCCAGTGGCTTATCGACTAGCATTGTCAGCGGAGTTATCATTTGTGCATAACATATTTCACGTGTCAATGTTGAGACGATGTATGATGGACACGAGTAAGATCACAGTACTGGAACCATTGTAGATCCAAGAGGACTTGACCTATGTACAGCATCCAATGGAAATCTAGGATCGAAAGGAGCAAGTGTTGAGATCGAAGACGATTCCAATGGTGAAAGTGGCGTAGCCATTCAATCGATGAAGCTATGTGGGAGAACGAGGAAGAGATGAGAAATGAGTATCCGCACCTTTTTGACTCATGAGGTATAAGTTTGGGGACAAACTTCCTTATTGGAGGGGAGAGTTGTCACACTCGTCCCGGAAATATATTCTTTTAAATGCATATTCGGAATTTTGAAAATTATCAATGTTATTTGATAATTGTGGTTTTGGTTGACTGTGGTCAACGGATAGTGTCAAGTAAGGACAAAGTGATTCGGTAATCATTGAAGCATTCGTGTGATTAAATGACATTTATATGGATAAAATGTTATATGACTATCTGGTAAATTATGAATAGTGATATTACCTGTGTAGCGTAATTTCTGATAGTCTTAATCCTATTTAGGATCAGTTTAATGATTTTGGCGATAACCAATAGGATACGCTGTGTAAAAGGTAGGTTATCCAGAGATTTCACGAAAATTAGTTTCGGATGTAATTACGGCGACAAATGGAACTTAGTCGGAAACTTTTGTAAATTATAGTTTTCATTCGTGAAGTAATGATTTGGACGTGTGCAACATTTCGTAGGATAATTAGAAGATTTGAGAACTAGTGGGGAGGTAATCGTAATTTTCAAGTCTAATGCCTATAGATAGTGGAGGCAAGAAATTTTCATCATTTACAACTTTTCCAACGCGACGGACTTCTACTCGTTCATTTTCTTCCAAATTTCATATTTGAGCTCCTTGAGGTAAGAGCTTCATTTTGATATCTCTTAGGACTCATTTAGTTAAGTTTTTTAAAAATCCTAATGTTGGATTTTGGGGATAACACGTGTAAACTTGTAGGAATCGCTCAAAATTCGAGATCTGACGTTTAATTAATCCCCTAGTTCATCCTTCAAAGTTGTAGGAAAATCGCAGGAGGCATGAATTCTATACCTATGAACTATATGGAATTTACATGTTTTGAATATCGAATTGATATTTTGAATTCGGGCGAAATTCATGTATTAATTAGGCCCGTTAATTATGTATGTGAAACTGTGATAAAAGCACGTATATATGATTATATGAACATGCTATGTGTCTATGTGGGTTTGATACAAATTCATCCGGAGGCAAGCTTCTCGATGTTGGAGGATTATAGTAGCGACGACAACTGTGCATGGTTTGGGAGAAGGCCTAGCCAGGGCACTGTTCATGGTTTGGAAGAAGGCCCTGCACGGCATAAATTCCTTAATTTCATTACCGGATGAATGCGTGTCACTCTCCCTAGAGACCATGTTGATGTGCTTTGATATGTTTTAGCATGAATTGTCATATAAGCATATGTTTATAATTGTACACTCAGCATACAGCTGAGCAGTGGAGATCTACTCCATTGCAGGTGAACGAAAGAAAGGAAAGAAGAAGCGTGAGGAGTGAGGCCGTGGGAACGACGAGTATCATCCTTGTATATATTTTTATTTCCATTCCAAACAATGTAATTTAGGATAGTTTCGGTGTTGTACTTAACTAAGAACTTTGGAATGGATTAGTAAGGATGTAATATGTCATAAAACTCTTTTTGGTTATGTTGTAATGGATCCAAACTCATGGATTCGTGTGTTGAATGCTTAACTTGTCAAACTCGAATTTTGGAGAAATGTAATGGAACTTTTATGTTTTAACCCAAACAAGCCTTAGCTTGTTCCATTATTGTTTCTTTTCGCAGATTACCATGTCTTAATGATGTTCTTGAAAGCCTAGCATAGATAGTGAAGTTTAAAATAATGTAAACATGTTTGGGGGAATGATAGGAGTGAAGGTTGTTTGATCCTTAGCAAAATTATGCAGCTTTGGAGAGGATTCTGCTATAGGGTCATTCGACCGGTCGAAGGTGGTCGTTCGACCGGTCGAAATAACCCCTGCATAGAATCTTTTTATATACTTTCCGGATATTATTTAAATGTTTTAGTTGGTTCTTAGGGTACCTTTGGGACTCTTTTAAACATAAATTCATCCGGTTCGGAATATAATTACATTTTCAATTTTATAAGGATTTTACAACTCGGAGGGTTATGTTTCCTAAAGTTTTAAATACGCAAGGTTGTTTTAAAGTTATTTTTCGCTGCATATAGTTATTTAATGATTGGTTGAGCCTTGGTGGCGTGCCACGTATCCTATTTCCACACGTAGTGGGATAGGCCGTGTCATATATTTAACTTGCTGAGTTTTCGCACTAAATCCCATGAAGATTTGGTGACTAACTAGATTACGACGAACAAACCCTACGCGAGCCTGTGATTCCTTCTCTTTCTTCTTCTTCTTCTTCTTCTTCTTCTTCTTCTTCTACTTCTTCTTCTTCTTCTTCTTCTTCTTCTTCTTCTTCTTTTTCTCTCTCTTTCTCTACGTTTGTTCTCTCTTTTGTTTTCTTCTCTTCCCTTTTTTTTTGTTAATATGGGGCTAGGGTTTAATATATGTATATGTATACTACACACACAACACATGTCAATAAAATACACACAAATATGTAAATCCCGTTTTTTGTTTACGATCTCACAAAAAGACTTCATATAGGCCTGAAATACATTCCTAAGTACTATTGAGTACTTAATTTAACACATTCACAGACCTCTAAGCACTACTCAAAAATAAACACACCAACACTTCAATGACTTGTTCAACTTAAATTTTTACAGCTTAATTTCACCACTTAGCTCTACAAAATTTCACACAGTAATTGATGGTAACGAAAATAAATACATACAGATAAATAAATGACCATAAAAATATAAATGCACACAACCAGTTAATAACATACAAAAATTTAGGTTGTCTCATTAAATATATATTTTTAAATGAATACTCATATCAGGAAAATACGGGATGTTACAGAAATTCATCTAACCACTCCTTAAGTTTTATTACAATATAAAACAACTAATCTAATAGCAACTCTTGCATTAGATCCCAAACGCAATCAACATCTTCTAATCACTACACATTCTTATTTTCCAATCCCCTGCAATAATTACAAATACAATCAGAAAAATTAGAATCAGTGCCCCAAGTAATTGAAGTATCAGCTTTACAACTTACTTCAAAAGCTAGTGATCGGATCATACCATGCTTTTTGATAGCCAAGTATTCCACAGTTTCTTTTCCAATGCCCTCTCATGCTACAATGAAAATATGTTCCTTTTGGCACAGCATTTTTACCTTTCCCTTTCCAAGTCTTGCCTTCTTCCCAATAGTTGGGTTAGGCTCACTTATCCTTGAGTCTTGCTTCTTCTTCTCTAAATTGTGCCCTTAGGCTTAGATTCGGAAGATGAAGTCATTCCAATGTTTTGAACATTCGACTCCTCTTTGACTATTTCCTCCGTTGCCTCAAGAGAGCTCATCAATTCACTTATTGAAAAAATTGTTTTACTCATTTAAAAAACCCTTTTAAATTGAGTGAATGATGAAGGTAGCGAATGTATGATTATGTCAACTTGAGTCTCACCATCAATGTCGGAACCCAGAACTTCTGCAGGTAGTTTGAAGTAAGTAACCATTTTAAAAACATGCTCTCTTATTGAAGTTCCTTCCAATATTTTGGTGTCCATGACTAACTCTAAAGCTCTAAGCCTTGCAGTTCAGATCAGTTCCCCAAACATCTCCTCAAGCTTCAATATAATAGCACGGGCAATGCGAAAAGGTTGATGTTGCTGCTTCAACATATCATAAAAAGAGTCCAATATGTATGAGCAAGCCATACCATCAACTTTTATCCACTGCCAATATTGATCCGCAAGATTTGTTGGGGTGCCATAGCTTAGAAAAGGCAGGCATGGAATGGTAAGAACCTATTTACATCTATTAGCAGTTAATAATTCATCTAGGTCCAGTTTCTATTCAACAAAGTTATTTCCAATTAGCTTATTCTGGATCATAGTTTTAGCAAGTGAGCTAGACATAATGAATCTGAAATACAAATAATATAACAGAATTACAACATGGAAATCATAAATATGACAATTAATATGATACATTGGAATTCCCTAAGCCAACTCATTAATTGTCTTCAGGATATCAAGCCTATGAAATAAAGTCTCCGTGTGGTGATCATAACCTTACAACCTGATTGGAAAACCCATCATGAATGTCGTACAACTCTTACAAAATAACCCGTGACTCCTGAACTTTTGGTCTCTAAGTTTCTGGATAATGCTCCGTGTGAAGTCTCTTACCTATAGCTTAGCTAGTGTTCACCATTAACTAGAGTCCAATGAGAACCGCCTCAAGTAGTGCCTCAGTGTAGTGGTCACCCTCTAACATGTCTCATTGATTCTATCCAACATTGATTCTATCCAAAGAAATTTCATATGTAGTAAGCAATAAATAGTATATCCTCCGTATGAAATGATCACCCATGGCTAAATGACACAGAATATACTATTCACCTTACAATGAACCGTTTATGGAAGACCGTGGGAGCTATAAAATAAGTCTCTCTCCCATTAGATTTTTATAAGAAGTTTATATTTAGTAATTAATAAGAAATACCCACCCGTATAGAATGATCCTCATAAATGAGTGACACAGAGTATCTCTCATACTTACAATGAACTAATATGAATTTTTTATTTTGAAAAAAATAAAACCATTGTTTATTCATTATCCATAAATATCCAATGTTTATTAGTGTGTCAAAAATACCCATTTTCTTTAGCCATGACAAATTTAGAAAATCCAATTATCAATTTATCAATTAAAGAAAACAAATTTTGACTAAACTAATGGTTTTTGCCCATGCAATCACAAATAATATATAACACACACATATATATATATAATAAAAATGCACAAGCAAACATCCACGTAAAATTAAATAAATAATCATGCATAAAAACAAGCACATCTCTCTCATAACACTATCTCCATAGTCCATCTCAAGACTCCATCCTCATGGTTCCAAGCTTCGTGGCTCCATCCTCATGGTTCCAAGCTTCATGACTCCTCCAATTAATTTAATTTGCAATCATCATATACCTTCGACGAGGTTTAGAGAACGGTCTAGAAAAAAAGTAAATTACATAAATGGCTAGGGAAACCATTACAGTTCTCCTTTGCACAGGAATGAAACTATAATGCCCTTTACAATGCCACAAACCAAATTAAATGAAATTTAATCCAATTAAAACAGTCATATAATCTTTCCATGAGAGAGTAGGCTACATGCTTAAGAGATTAGTTGACATGCACACAATATGTATAGCAAACACATCCACGTATGAAATATTCATAAAATAAAAACACGCGACAATGATAAATATGTATATTTTAGAATTATGAATTTTCAAGCATGTACAAATTAAATTTATGTATCGCTTTCCATGATGAAACAAACATATTGTCCAACAATATCTAGAATTCCTTAGAAAACACCATTGGTGCACAAGATTAGGTTTTCTAAAACCTAAACATTCAAAAATGTTTAAAATAAAATATTTCAAAATAATCCTATTTATAAATACTCCAGAATACTTAATATACTAATATTTAATTTTTAAAACAATTTTAAAAGTTAAAAACACATTCTGCTCAAAGGCAGTCGATTGCTGGTAAAGCCAATTGATTGTTGATTAAAGCCAATCAATTGCAGACTAAACCAATCAATTGCCACATTCCAGTATGCACTAATTGATTGCCAAAAGAGGCAATTGATTGGACTGCCAATCGATTGCCACTACAACAATCGATTGCTCATCCAA
This sequence comes from Hydrangea macrophylla, assembly GCA_033977485.1. NCBI lineage: Eukaryota > Viridiplantae > Streptophyta > Magnoliopsida > Cornales > Hydrangeaceae > Hydrangea > Hydrangea macrophylla. The sequence goes on from CM066990.1 coordinate 43,734,918, forward strand.
TCAATTGGAAACAGAACCAATCAATTGGAATATAACAGAGAGCCAATTTCCCAGATCAGATCATGAAAAATACCAGATTGTGTATTTTAAAATCACCAAAACGTTTTCTAACTAATCTAAATAGTTCTAAACTAATCAGATTGAAACAAGATCAAAACCAGATGATCTTAACAATCAAAGAATCCTTTTCTAAAAAGGATTTAACTTTGATTAATCCTAGTTCATCATACTTCATAATCTGATTGCAAGTAGTATAAACAACTAGCTCTGATACCAATTGAAGGAAAAATTGGATCTCAGTGTGCAGCAGACTTTGGATATAGTTTAAAATTAATCAAATAGGATCTACTTCTCGTTTGTATTACATGCAATTAATATACATACAAACACATAGATATACCTTTGCGATTTATGGAATCGTTTTAAGAACTCTTCAATGATTGTTGTGATGATTCGATCCCGATCACTTTGAGCCGACAAAGATGCGATCAGCAAAGGGACTAAACAATCTCCGATTGAACTCAAATTTTAACAACAGTTGTGTCTCGATGTCAGCTTCGTCATGTCCAAAATTTATCAGGTTACGATGAGTATTGAGCAATCCGAGCTACTTTTTGTGAGCATTGCCAAGCGCTAGTGATCTTCGTTCCCAATGTGTTTTTGATCTTTTAGTGCTAAAGATCTTCACTCCTATGACTCTTGGATGTGCTTGGATGCTAGGGTTTGGTGGAAACCCCTTTAGAGCAAACTTGGGAACTCTAGGAAGGGTTTGGGAAGTCTATATGCAATACTAGAACTTCTGGGAGAATTGAAGACGTTCTCCTAACATTCTACCCGCAATTCCTGTTTGTATAAACTTTTGAACTGACATAAGCACCATCTGTGGCAATCGATTGCCTTACCAATCGATTGCCTTAGGGGCAATAGATTGCTCACCCAATCGACATGCAATCGATTGATTGGATCTGAACAATAATCGATTGGCTTCAACTTTTTTCCCAAATTTCCCATTACATTGTTCCTTCACATCCAAACATCCTATTGAGCTAAGAGTGGGACTCGTATGTTCTTAATTACTGGCTCCGATTAATTATTATTTCGTCTAGTTAATACTCTTTAACTAAGGAATCAATAGTTAATCAATTATCATTAATATCGCTATAAAATGATAATTGTACTCTAGTGCATAAGAACAAAATCACACATACATAAGCGATTGCTAGACTTATTGTCACACCCTAACCCGCCCCCCCCCCCCCCCCCCCCCCCCGGGCTAGGACACGTGTAACAAAGCCAACAAGGACCAAACAATTAGTTTTAACATTTCAAAAATAAATATTTTGACTGAAATATTAGGGGAAAAAATATCATTTTATCAAATATAATAATAAAGCAAAACAAAGTTTTAAACCATCGAATGGTACTTAGGCAAAGTTTTCCCTATTACAGCACCATTCACCATGTTTTCATAAACTAAAATATGCTAACCCCTTAGCACTTATTTCTTTAATAGAAATATAAGGTTTGGTCCCTATTTTGGACCATTAATAGGAATTGGTCGTAGCCATATTGCATGTATAGTAATTAGTCCCTGATTTTGGAAGGTAATCAATATTTAGTCCCTTTTTCCAATTTGATAGAGATTTCATGGACCAATATGCCCTTCGTTACATACATACATACATACATACATACATACATATATATATATGTGAGAAAATAAATTTCTCACTTTTTACACGCTTCTCACTTTTTTGTGAGAAATTCTCACTTTTTACACAGTCCATTTTTCAAGATCCGGATTATATATAGTAATAAAGATATATATAGTAATAAAGACTTAAATTTAGGGGGTTTTAAATTTAAACTCCAAACAACTATCTATATATAAATATATATATAGAGAGAGAGATAGGAACTCCATAGATTTTATATATATATATATATCTTTCCAATTCTCTCTCTCTCTCTCTCTCTCTCTCTCTCTCTCTCTCTCTCTCTCTCTCTAAAATACAATCACAGAAAAAGATTATACTCATCATCATCATCATCATCATCGTTGAGATGAAGTTTGGGATTTCCGATGCATATTGAAGCAGCCATACCCGATTGGAGGGATAAATTTTTCTATTACAAACCATTAAAAAAGCTCCTCAATCACTTTTCGGTGGCCACTACCAAACATCCTTACCTTTTGATTGATGCCGATGCCGTCATCGGTGTTGACGATTTAGAGAGTTACATGCCATCTTTGGAGGCTCTACAGGATTGGTAACAATTTGTGTTGTGAATAAGAACAAGAAACTTAAGGGCTAGAGTTCTCGACACAGATTGATGCAAGAAAGAGAATCACAAATTAGAAATTCGAGAGAAGCACAGTCTGGAGTTCTGGTATAGAGAGAGAAGTGAGAATTTCTCTTTGAAAAGTGAGAATTTCTCACCTAAAAGTGAGAAATTTGTATTAAAAAGTGAGAAATTACTCGTCATGTCAATTTAAAAGGTGTGAATTTATTTTTTATTTTTTTGGAATTCTTCTCGATAAATTGTTAATTGTTGATAAATTTCTCATCAAATCCTCTATATGTATATGCTTATTTTTGTTTTAAAAAGTGGGCTGTTCTACCCTTTTAGTATGAGTGAGAAATTTTTCATTATTATACACATTAAAATATGAAATTCTCACTATTTTCAATACTTAGTCAATATAGTGAGCAATTTCACATTATTTTAGTGCACTCTCATTGATAATTTTCTCAGTTTTTAAGTATGAAATTCTGAATACGTAGTGCGAATTTATCAAGAGTTTGTGAGAAATTTCTTGGTGATGGTGGACTTTATATGGAGATATTTTCTCAGTTTTTAGCTATATATGGTAACTGATTTATCATATATAAATTAGTTTATATATGTACATGTATGAATTGTGGAGTAAATGATGATAAATCAGTTACCATATATAGTTTATACATATATATACATTTCTATAAAAATGATATAGGGGTATTTTAGTCTTCAAATTAGGCAAGGGACTAATTTCTAGATTCGTTTTAAAAAAAGGACATATTTCTAGTTAGATGCATATATTAGGACTATATATTAAATTACCCTTTCTTTAAATATTTCAAAACATACCAAAAACCCAACTAAACATATAAATACAAACTCATTCTAGCATTTATTTCTAAACATATGTTTTCATAAACTATAATATGTTAACCCCGGTAGCACTTATTTCTTTAAATATTTCAAAACATACCAAAAGCCCAACTAAACATATAAATACAAACTCATTCTAGCATTTATTTCTAAACATATTTAAAAGCATAAACTTCAAGCTTATAACAAGTTTATTCAAATCCTCACATATAAATATATAAACAAGCTAGACCCTGCCCCGTAGTCTCGATCATTCCTCTCCTCTTTCTGATCTGCACCTGCGGTGGTTATTCAATAGCCACAACAGAAAATAAAGTTTGTTTAAGCTTTCGCGTAGTGAACATTCTAATCATGCTTTCGGGCCCTCTCACTTTGTCGTCGCTTTTAAAGTGATATCACACATTCTCACGTGACCGTACTTAATTCGATGTGGTCATCACCACCATCCCCTTTTCTCTGAGGAATTTTGTCACGACCCATCCCGCTACGCTCGGAAATAGGACACGTGGCTCGCCATCAAGGCTCATCCAAACATCATATAACAATACGCAGCGGAAAGAACTTTAAAACAACCCTGGGTATTTAAAACTTAGGGAACATTACCCTCTGAGTTTGTAAAATCCATTGGAATCAGAGCTATAAAAAGTTTTGGCCAATTAGAAACACATCCAAAATACTCAGTTTTGAAAATAGAGGTTCAGTCGACTGATCAGGGAACCCAGTCGACTGCTCAGTCGACTGATCAAAGTCCCCAGTCGACTGTGCTAAGCAGAACCAAAATGTAACATTTTCAAAAGGGGTCCAGTCGACTGATCTGGTGGTCCAGTCGACTGGTTTTGCCATTATTAAAAGCAGTAGCCAAAACCAACAGTGTCTCAGTCGACTGATGCAAGGTCCAGTCGACTGCTTCTCTTACTATTCACTTTCAGTGTCTCAATCACACGAGATCCAGTCGACTGATCCTGGGTCCAGTCGACTGCTCCCCTGCTGGGCAGCCTGAAATGAAATATTAACAACTCATACTTCTCCACACCAACCACAATCACAACCATAACTGATTTTCAACATTCAAAACATAACTACAGACGTTCAATTATAAGATTACAATACCAAGGAACTAATCCAAAGATCTATTACAACATTTTACAAATTCCCAATCTTTACACAAGTTTTAGGATTAAAACAAAAGCATATACAGTTGTGGTTCCCCGGCGTTTCTCGGCCTCACTCCTCACGATTCTTCTTGTCTTTCCTCTTACCTGCAATGGAGTAAATCTCCACTGCTCAGCTATATGCTGAGTGCACAAGTCTAACATATGCAATATATGATAAAACATGCTTTAATCTCATAAATCATATCAATAGTCTCTAGGGAGAAAAATTCGCATTCATCCGGTAGAGGCAAGTCCAAGCCTTAAACCGCGATGTCAATGGCAAGTCCAAGCCTACAACCATTACATCCCACAAGTGCCATGGCAATTCCAAGCCTACAACCATGCACAGTAGCCATCGCTACTAAAATTCTCAAACATCGAGAAGCTTACTCCGGCATGAATTTGTATAAGACACCCCTTTGACCCACATAGACAACTCAAAGTGCTCGCGTAAATTTAGACATGCTTTTCACAAATTAACGCGTGTATAATTAACGGACCTATAATTAACACATGGATTTCGCCCGGATCTCAATTTCGTCGTCGAAATATAAAACATGTATTTCTCTATATTTCATAAGTTAGAACTTCATACCTCGTGCGATTTCCCCCAAACTTTGAAGGATCGACTAGGAGGCTAAATAATCGTCGGATTTCGAATTTGAGAAAATTCCTACAAGTTTATACCTGTTTTTCCCAAAAGTCTAGAATTAATATTTTTACAAAAATTAGCCAAACACGGCCTAAGTAGTATCAAAACGTAGGTTTTACCTCCACGAGTTCAAATCTTGAATCTGGAGAAAATCTGACGGACGAACGGTCGTCGATCGGCGTCGCAAAGTCCGGAGAAACCAATCCCCTTTTCTCTCTCCTCTCTCTAGATATTTTTAGAAGTTTGGATGAAAATGAAATCTCATCCACTTCTATATATAGAAAAACTTCTTGGGAATTACGTTTACTTCCCCGTGAGTTTCTTAAACTTCTAATTAACCCATGAAACTTCGCACACGTCCATTTTATAACTTTACGAGTGAAAATTATAAATTTCAAAAGTTTTCGACTAGGTTTCGTTTGGGTCCAAAAAAAATAACGTCCGAAAACTATATTCTGTGGAATCTCTACACAACCTACCTTTTTAATTAACGTATCACTCACGTTCTCACCACAGTTCTCAAAATGATATACTAAAGTATCCAAATACCAGAATTATACTACACAGGTATAATTACTATTCACAGGAATACCAGATAAAGTCAAATAACATTTAAATCATATAAATGCCATTTACTCATGCCCATGCAATATGAACTGCCATGTTCCCGTGTCCTTACTGACACCTTACCGTTGACTCACAGTCAACCTCATCACCATTATCAACTAACATTGATAAACTCCCAAATTACAAATATGCATGATAAAATTATAAATTCTTGGAACGGGTGTGACAACTCTCCCCTCCAAAAAGGAAGTTTGTCCCCAAACTTTACCTCATGCGTCGAATAAGTACGGATACTCATTCCTCATGTCCTCCTCACTTTCCCATGTAGCTTCTTCCACCGTGTGACTACGCCACAATGCTTTCACCATTGGAATCGTCTTAGTTCTTAAGACTTGTTCCCTTCGATCTAGAATCTCTACCGGTTGTTCCACATAAGTCAAGTCCCCCTGAATTTGCAGCAGTTCAGGTACAATGATCTTACTCGTATCAGTCATACAACGTCTCAACATTGATACGTGAAATACGTTATGCACATGTTCCAACCCTGATGACAAGGCCAATCGATAAGCCACTGGGCCTACTCTCTCTAGGATCTTAAAAGGTTCTATGAATCTCGGATTGAGCTTTCCCCTCTTTCCAAATCGTACAATGCCTTTTGAAGGCGATACTCGCAAGTATACTAAATCTCCCACTTCAAAATTCATCGGTCGTCGTTTAGAGTCCGCATAGCTCTTATATCAACTCTGAGCTACCTTAAGACATTCCTGAATCAATTTCACCTTCTCAGTAGTTACCTGTATTAACTCAGGTCCTAACAACTTTCTTTCTCCCACCTCGGTCCAACAAACTGGCGATCGACATTTACGCCCATACAAAGCTTCATATGGTGCCATACCAATACTTGACTGAAATCCGTTGTTGTATGCAAACTCAATTAACGGTAAGTGGTGCTCCCAATCATTCCCAAAATCCAATACACACAATCGCAACATATCTTCCAAGGTCTGAATCATACGCTCTGACTGTCCGTCGGTCTGAGGATGAAATGCAGTACTGAAACTCAATTTCGTACCCATAGCTTTTTGCAAACTTCCCCAAAACCTTGACGTAAAGCTACTATCCTGATCTGATACAATCACTGCTGGGACTCCATGTAGTCTTACAATCTCTTTCACATATAACTCTGCTAACCTCGAAGGCTTAGTTGTCTTGATTGGTAGAAAATGAGCTGACTTGGTTAATCGGTCAACTATAACCCAAATCTTATCATTCTTATTACATGATCGTGGAAATCCTGAAACAAAATCCATCGTAATCTCGTCCCACTTCTATTCCGACACAGGTAAAGGTTGTAATAATCCCGCGGGTACTTGTCTATTTGCTTTAACCTGTTGACATGTCGAACATTCAGATACAAACTTAGCAACTTCACGCTTCATACCTTCCCCCAGAAATTTTCTCTCAAGTTTCTGTACCTCTTATTACTTCCCGGGTGCACTGAATATTTTGTACTATGAGCTTCTTCTAGAATCCTCTCTTTCAAGTCTTTCACATTTGGTATACATAATCGATTTCCCAGTTTCAATGTTCCTCGTTCCAACACGAAACCAGGTCGTCTCCCCAAAGGTATCTCGTCCCTCATTTTGCAAAAATAGACATCGTTAAATTGTTCTTTCTTGATCTCATCAATAATATCTGGGTGTGCAATGATTGCCATCATTAAGCCATCATTGGTTCCTGGAATCACATCCAACTCTAAGCGTTCCATCTCTTTTATCAACTCCTTTCGTTGTGTTAGCTCGTCGGCTAAATTCCTCGGCGTCTTTCGGCTCAATGCATCGGCCACTACATTCGCCTTTCCCGGATGGTACTCAATCGAAAGATCGTAATCCTTCATCAACTCCAACCATCTTCGCTATCTCATATTCAAATCTCGTTAGGTGAAAATGTATTTCAAACTCTTGTGATCTGTGAATATCTCACACTTTTCCCCGTACAAATAGTGTCTCCAAATCTTCAAAGCATGAATTACCGCAGCTAATTCCAGATCATGGGTCGGATAATTAATCTCATGTGTCTTCAACTGTCTAGAAGCATAAGCAATCACTTTACCACCTTGCATAAGCACACATCCCAACCCTTTGTGTGAAGCATCACTATAGATTACAAATCCTTCGGTTCTGGATGGTATTGTCAGAATAGGTGCTCTCGTTAGTCATGCTTTCAGTTCTTGAAAACTGTCTTCACATTCCTGACTCCATTCAAATGTAATTCCTTTCCTCATCAACCTTGTCATAGGTAAAGAAATCTTTGAGAAATGTTCGATAAAACAGCGGTAGTATCCCGCTAATCCCATGAAACTTCAAATTTCGGATACGGATGTCGGCCTTTGCCAATTTGATACAGCTTCTACTTTGTGAGGATCAACTGATACTCCATTCTTGTCAATCACGTGACCAAGAAAAGTAATACTAGACAACCAAAATTCACATTTCTTGAATTTACCAAATAATTGTTTCTCTCGTAATCTCTGAAGTATCAACCTCAAGTGGTTCTCGTGTTCTATCTCACCCGGTGAATAGATAAGGATATCGTCAATGAATACAATCATAAAGTCATCCAAATAATCCTTGAATACTCGATTCATAAGATCCATGAACGCGGCTGGTGCATTCGTAACTCCAAATGGCATAACTAAGAACTCATAGTGTCCATAACGCGTTCTAAAAGCTGTTTTCTCAACATCTTCGGCCTTCACTTTCAACTGATGATAACCCGATCTCAGGTCTATCTTGGAGAATACTTGTGCCCCACGAAGTTGATCAAATAAGTCGTCAATTCTGGGTAACGGGTACTTGTTCTTAATCGTCAACTTGTCCAGTTCCCGGTAATCCACACCCATACGCATTGAGCCATCTTTCTTCTTCACAAACAATACTGGAGCTCCCCACGGCGATACACTTGGTCGAATGAAACCTTTATCAAGTAACTCTTGTAGTTGAACTTTCAGTTCCTTTAATTCTAGTAGTGCCATTCTAAACGGTGCCTTGGATACCGGTCTTGAGTCTGGCTTTACCTCAATGGTGAATTCAATTTCTCTCTTAATAAGAACATCTGGTAGATCATCAGGAAAGACATCTGAATATTCTCGCACTATCGGAATGTCTTCTACTTTGAATTCGGTAGCTAAGACATCGGTCACTGAACATAGGAATCCGTGACATCCCTTTTTCAATAACCTTCCCGCCCGGATAGCTGAAATCAAATACGGTGGCGGTATAACCCCACTCCCTTGGAAACAAAAGTTCCCATGCATCGGTGATCGAAAGTTAACCTCTTTCCGTTCACAGTCTATTGTGGCTTGGTTAAGAGCTAACCAATCCATTCCCAGTATCACATCGAAATGGTTCACCGCAATCGGTATAAGGTCTACGGTCATCAACTTCTCACCTAGTTTGATCTCACAGTTCTTATATATCGTAGACGTCATTATTGATTTACTAAGTGGCACAGAAATAGACAATTCATATCCTAACAGTACCGATTCAATATTCAAATGTTCAACAAAGGCATGCAATACAAATGAATGCGTAGATCCCGAGTCGACAAGTATGCGTGCTAAGTGTGAACATACAAGCACCATACCTCAGACTACTGTCTCGGAAGCAATCATATCTCCTGGGTTCATCTGATATGCCCTTCCTTGACGTTGCTCAGTCCTTTGTCCCCCGTCATTGGATTGTCTAGGCTTCAAACCACTAGAAGCCATAGAACTAACTCCTTGCTGAGGATACTTCCTCGGGCAATCCTTGGCTTGGTGTCCAAATACTCCACAATCATAACACTTGCCTCTCATTTCGGGTGTAGAATTAGCACTACCCCCTCCTTGATTTCTGTTCTGGGGTTTGGTCATGAAACATCGGCCTGAGTGTGGTCGGTTGTTAAGTGAACACAATGGTATGTTACTTGGCGTTCTCCTGAAATCACTGGAACTAGAACCAGAGCCTCTTTGAAATGGCCTCTTGAAAGATCCGCCTTGGTTCTTATCTCCACTCTCATTGCTTCGTTTTCCGTGCTGATTCTGCCTCGACCTTTCCATCCCACTCTCGGCCACTAGCGCCATTTGTTGTACTGCTGCCATAGTCGAATGCTCATAGGTTTCCACCCTTAGACAAATATTTTCCCTTAAACCTTCTTCGATTTTCCTTGCTCTATCTTCCTCCTCAGGTATTGAACCCTTGCCAAACCTCAACAACGCGTTGTACTTGGAAGTATATTCGGTTACAGTCATATCCCCCTGCTTCAAGTTATCAAATTCTCTCTTCTTTGCATTGTAGGCGGCTCGCGGAAAGAACCGGCGATTGAATTCCGCCTTGAACCCTTCCCAAGTAATCGATGCCCCTTGATCCAGAACATTTACCCACCAGTTCTGGGCTTCACCCTTTAGCACATCACTTGCATTTTCCATCTTCTCCCTGTCATTCATCGGAATAGATCGAAAAATCCTCTCCATGTCCATAATCCAATGTTCGGCGAGCGTTGGATCAGGTGTCCCATGAAATTCCATTGGTTTCTTTCGAGCAAATTGTTCGGATACGGATCTTATGCCCCTAGTTTCGGGTGCATGCACTACAGTTATTGGTTCCACTTTGATGTGGGGTGTGGGAGGCAATCGCTCCGCTATATTCCGTATCATTTCCCCCATATTCCCCATCATCTCTGCCATTTCATTCATACGTCGAGTATAGGGTGATAACTCTCGGTCATCCATGATTACAATCATGTAGTTCTCAATGCATAAACACTATGCATGTACAATCAATAACAATAGCATGTATGTAAAATAACATACATATGCATCAAACATCTCTAATATGTATAGATGCAATTCAGAACATGTGGCAATTCACTCAACACTCCTCTCGTCGTCGAACGTTTCTCCCAAGTTTTGTTACCTCTAGCTCTGATACCACTAAATGTCACGACCCATCCCGCTACGCTCGGAAATAGGACACGTGGCTCGCCATCAAGGCTCATCCAAACATCATATAACAATACGCAGCGGAAAGAACTTTAAAACAACCCTGGGTATTTAAAACTTAGGGAACATTACCCTCTGAGTTTGTAAAATCCATTGGAATCAGAGCTATAAAAAGTTTTGGCCAATTAGAAACACATCCAAAATACTCAGTTTTGAAAATAGAGGTTCAGTCGACTGATCAGGGAACCCAGTCGACTGCTCAGTCGACTGATCAAAGTCCCCAGTCGACTGTGCTAAGCAGAACCAAAATGTAACATTTTCAAAAGGGGTCCAGTCGACTGATCTGGCGGTCCAGTCGACTGGTTTTGCCATTATTAAAAGCAGTAGCCAAAACCAACAGTGTCTCAGTCGACTGATGCAAGGTCCAGTCGACTGCTTCTCTTACTATTCACTTTCAGTGTCTCAATCACACGAGATCCAGTCGACTGATCCTGGGTCCAGTCGACTGCTCCCCTGCTGGGCAGCCTGAAATGAAATATTAACAACTCATACTTCTCCACACCAACCACAATCACAACCATAACTGATTTTCAACATTCAAAACATAACTACAGACGTTCAATTATAAGATTACAATACCAAGGAACTAATCCAAAGATCTATTACAACATTTTACAAATTCCCAATCTTTACACAAGTTTTAGGATTAAAACAAAAGCATATACAGTTGTGGTTCCCCGGCGTTTCTCGGCCTCACTCCTCACGATTCTTCTTGTCTTTCCTCTTACCTGCAATGGAGTAAATCTCCACTGCTCAGCTATATGCTGAGTGCACAAGTCTAACATATGCAATATATGATAAAACATGCTTTAATCTCATAAATCATATCAATAGTCTCTAGGGAGAAAAATTCGCATTCATCCGGTAGCGGCAAGTCCAAGCCTTAAACCGCGATGTCAATGGCAAGTCCAAGCCTACAACCATTACATCCCACAAGTGCCATGGCAATTCCAAGCCTACAACCATGCACAGTAGCCATCGCTACTAAAATTCTCAAACATCGAGAAGCTTACTCCGGCATGAATTTGTATAAGACACCCCTTTGACCCACATAGACAACTCAAAGTGCTCGCGTAAATTTAGACATGCTTTTCACAAATTAACCCGTGTATAATTAACGGACCTACAATTAACACATGGATTTCGCCCGGATCTCAATTTCGTCGTCGAAATATAAAACATGTATTCCTCTATATTTCATAAGTTAGAACTTCATACCTCGTGCGATTTCCCCCAAACTTTGAAGGATCGACTAGGAGGCTAAATAATCATCGGATTTCGAATTTGAGAAAATTCCTACAAGTTTATACCTGTTTTTCCCAAAAGTCTAGAATTAAGATTTTTACAAAAATTGGCCAAACACGGCCTAAGTAGTGTCAAAACGTAGGTTTTACCTCCACGAGTTCAAATCTTGAATCTGGAGAAAATCTGACGGACGAACGGTCGTCGATCGGCGTCGCAAAGTCCGGAGAAACCAATCCCCTTTTCTCTCTCCTCTCTCTAGATATTTTTAGAAGTTTGGATGAGAATGAAATCTCATCCACTTCTATATATAGAAAAACTTCTCGGGAATTACGTTTACTTCCCCGTGAGTTTCTTAAACTTCTAATTAACCCATGAAACTTCGCACACGTCCATTTTATAACTTTACGAGTGAAAATTATAAATTTCAAAAGTTTTCGACTAGGTTTCGTTTGGGTCCAAAAAAAATAACGTCCGAAAACTATATTCTGTGGAATCTCTACACAACCTATCTTTTTAATTAACGTATCACTCACGTTCTCACCACAGTTCTCAAAATGATATACTAAAGTATCCAAATACCAGAATTATACTACACAGGTATAATTACTATTCACAGGAATACCAGATAAAGTCAAATAACATTTAAATCATATAAATGCCATTTACTCATGCCCATGCAATATGAACTGCCATGTTCCCGTGTCCTTACTGACACCTTACCGTTGACTCACAGTCAACCTCATCACCATTATCAACTAACATTGATAAACTCCCAAATTACAAATATGCATGATAAAATTATAAATTCTTGGAACGGGTGTGACAAATTTATCCCTTTTTCTCTGAGGAATGGCATCCCTTAAATATGGGCTAAATAATGGTGATTATCACTTGACACCCTTTGACCCAAATAAGCACATAAGCATCTCAACATGGCAACATGATAACTTTAGCATGCTTGACATATTAAGCAATAATTAACCATATACATTTCTACATATTCATGATTTAAGCATACTAATACCACAAACTATCACATATGCAACATTAAATACCCAATTTTGGGATTAGAGCACTCACCTTTACGAATAATCAAATAAGCCTAGAAACCTCGAATTTTTCCTAGATCCAGCCCAAATATGAACCTGTATTTAATCCTACACAATTTTAGTAAACTAAATGTTAACAACCCATTTGGGTCATGAAAAATTTATCGATTAAACTCAAATTAAATTATACCATAAGGTTAGACTTACCCCCACGAGTCCAAATATTACTTCGTATCACGATTTGGGCAACGTACGACGAACCTATGACATCGGGAAGGGGAACCCTCCTTTTCTCTCTCTTCTTTCTCGCATCCCTCTCTCTGTTCTTCTCTCTCTCTCTCTATCTCTCTCTCTCTCTCTCTCTCTCTCTCTCTCTTTTATTCTTTCCTTTGATTAGATTAACTAATATATAATATAAACCGTCACCGCCGCCAAAAACTTTGCACACACTCACGTTTTGTTCACTTTTTTTTTTCTTTTTCTTTTTTATTTAAAATGATGATGATGAGTCATAGGGAGGTGTCATCCTCTAGCAACTCCTAACGACTTTTTCATTTATTCTACTCACACCTCCACAACTTCCATATTCTTATTATGACACTCCTAAATGATATAATGACTACCCAATATCTAAGTGGGTATGTGTCTATGTCATGTATGGGTCCCAAAAGTGGTCCCACATAATTACATGAAGTTACTAGTTTGCCTAGCAATCATGCCACATGTCCAATTACGCCCTCACAAGGGTACCCAAACTGGTCCCATAAATAAACATGAATAATAATAAAATATTAAAGCACTTTACATTTTACCAATTAAATAATCATATGGCATCAACATGTATTATAATGTACACATTTACATCTACATGTCTACCATTTAATCACAGAAATGCAACTAAATGCAATTTATCCAATATGGATCTCCTGTGGGTCCCGTTTCACATTTGTACAACTGTGCCCTTTATCAAGCACTCATCACATCAGGGTAACTGGAACTTACCCAAATCGTCACATGCAATTAATTATACTAATTAATGCATGCAAAATAAATATTACTTCCATTTTCTGGGTATGGGTATTACATCTCTCCCTCCATTTTAGGAAGTTTGTCCCCAAACTTTTCTCACCTTACGAATCAAATAGTTGTAAACGTTTCTCCTCGAACATGTACTGGTTCATATGCAGCAACATGATTGTAAAATACATTATACCCAGTGATGTGACCACAATTGAACTGCCTGGTTCCCATTCTTTTCGATATTTCCAATTGACATACTGGAATTTCAATCTCATCCAGTTTGTCAAATGATACCATTTTCTGAAGATAAAACTTCACGAAATATTTATCTTTCCTCAGTAGTCATATCCCCCCAATCATTCTGGAACAAATCTCAGTACTTGTCTTTATTATATTTTCCCACCAGATCTCAATAGGTGATAAAATGTCTCGCAAAAGTGCAATTCCACTTCCATTACTTCTTGCAAGATTCCAAAACTTCTTCATAATCGACTATTTTCTTCTAAGATGACAAGTGCTAGTACCACACAATTGCGTAACTCTTTTCACATATAGGTCATTTAATCCCAACAAGTTTACAGTTCTAATTAATAATTACAATCTGATTGGATCAACCTATCCACAAATCATTTATATGACAACACCTAATTCTTGTTAACTTTGGCAGTTTTGTCATGAAATTTACTACGATAAGCATTCAACTCAGATTGTCAATAATATCAATCACAATAACCCTATGAACCTTCATTGTTTCCACCCTTACACCACACATCGTAAAGAATGCTTTACATTTCCCATCTGAAAGCGGCCTTCTCAACATCTTAGTTGGAACTTTGACCTAATAGCACTTAAATGCCAAATCGATCTTCAAGAAGATTTGTGCCCATGTAACTAATTACCAAGTCATCATATACAATGAAATGCAATTAGTAATGTCGTATACCCAATTACTAATGTATTATATACCCAAATCTCATTATATAGTTCAATATTTCTTCTGAACTCATTCCTTTGAGCTAATTTCACTCGAAGTACATGCTTGACTTTGAGATTCTAAACACATTTTACTATAGAGCAGAGCTCAATCACTTTCCTTTCAATAATTTATCACAAATTTCTAAAACAGAAAGTCAAACCGAACTTTAAGTCAATTTTCGCTCATCTATTATAGTAATGCTGGTTGACCTCAATTTATTATCATCACTCCTTCCCCAATTTTTGGAACCAATGCAGTTTCTAATAAATTTTGAATCTTGACTCAAATCCTTTCTGAATAGTCAATGCGCACACCAAAATCCCATTGATCTCTGATTCGAGCACTAACATTTTATCTTCACCTGATTAATATAAAATTTCAAACTATAGTCATTATGAGTTCCAACTTTACTCTGTACCCTGTATTCAATTGTCATTGTATAACTAAATATTCCAAGTCACAACAACTAATATAAACTTCCGACTTGTAAGAATATTACTGCCAAATGCTCAATATAAAAAGAAAACTATGAATTCTAAATCTTGTACCAGATAATTCATTTTATGAAACTCCAACCATATGAAGTATAAGTTACTGTTGCATCAACATATAACTCAATCCCAACACAAACATTTGCAATAATAATAATAACAATATCATCATAAATCAATGTTCTTTTGATTATTGAGAACTTCACTGTAATCAATATAAATTTCACACGTATCCTTGTACAGAAATAAATCTTCAATATATTTTTAATAATACCCAGTCAATCCCGTAACTTCAAATCCATGTCACCTTCATAAGTCTTGATTGATTAATTTCCAACGACACCCACAAAATCTCTATCCTTTTTAAATCACATATTCTATAAACACAACTCATCCACCAGATGTTCAACATAAGGCGAAACTTCACAATTCTCAAACTATTCAGATTGTAGAGCTTACCTATCTTTTGGTTTACGCTGTCTAAGCCCCAATAAATACAAATCGATATACACATTTGTCCCCTCCTTGTAGCACTACCAATCAATAAGCAGTTAATTTCGCTGTGATAAACTTAAATATGATCTAACACTCCTCAATCTCAAATTTTCTCCTGCTTACCCAAGTATACAATGCTCTTTTAAAGGTGTCACTTGTATGAAAACAAGACCACTCATTGATCTCCGACTTTAATCCCAAGCAACAAGCAATAAACTACCATTTCTTTTTCTTTTTTTTTTCTTTTTTTTCCAATGTTAGAATTCTACACCTTCATATGTTCGAGGAATACAATACTCACCTATAACCAAGAATATCTCAACTCAGTTCCTAAGAAATAAATTGATGCTCCTTATATCCCATCAACCCAATCATGTATGTCACAAGTTACTTCCAGACCCTTTTCTTTCAAAGATCATTCGGAATTCATTTTAAAATTAAATATTCCAATTTAAAACCAAAGTAAAGGTAGTGTACTCAGCTGAACTTCCTAGCCTAATAGTTAAAATATCTCCCCCTTCTACCCAATTTGAGTCAAATCTAACCACCTCCTTTTATCAAAATATTTTTAAACACTTCCTGATTCACAATGAATCAGTTTTTTCCCAAAAGATGATTTCAAAATATTTTCTACTCATTTATACATATATAAACTCACTTAACGTCATTCAAATATCCTAGAAATTTCTAATACATTATTAGTAACTATATCCAAAGTCTAAAAGTTTCCAGTGATATACTAAGATACTTGACAATTGCTACAGTACAGTGCAATAGTCAAATCTCGACTGCTTACATATAAACTACAAAGAAATAATAAGAATACTATTACTTGATGCACATGGTAGTTGAACGGATCATTGAGTGGTTTGGATATCAAAGATTACTACTTATTAAACTTGTAAACCCATTTTCAAATTTAGATCTCTAATAGAAAATTCTAATATCCTGTATAGCTAATTAACCCAATTGGTTATTCGTACAACACAATTGCTTAGACTTTATCACAATCAACAATATCCTTAAGTAGACAATAGTAATTTATAACCGTAGTGATACCCAATCGATGGAAACATAATAAAAAAGTTTATTACTTTTACTTGACCCCAAATCTACTATTCATACTGACACGTTGGGAACCAATCATTATTCGATAATAAGAGAGGAATCCCAAGGAATAGAAATAAATAAATTTATTTTAGGAGATTCCTCAACAAGATGATATAATCCAAATAGAGTTGAGAGATTCTTCAACAACCCAATATAACCCAAATAGAATTGAGAGATTCCTCAACAACCCAAGATAACTCAAGCGACTGGATAAATCCCCAAATATCTCAACACCTCGATAAACTCAATAGTATACCCTCAATCCCAAGAGAATATATAAGGAGCTCAATAAATACTCCTAAAGAGCATTACCGAATAAATGGAGAAATAAGAAATAACAATAATACCATATCTACTTATGATGCCCATATAGATCATAAGAAATCCAGATACCCAATTTCTTGACAGAAAATAAGAAATAATCTTCACTAATAATAATACCCGATGATATTCGGAAAGAAATCTATACCCACAATCATAACCCAATACTCAATAACCCTTCATCAATTCAATGCCCTTGATATTAATACAATACCAGTCAAATCATTTCAGGATGACCAACTCAACCCTTGATTTCACATTCTGGATGCTTAATAGAAACCCACCACTGATGTTCTCAAACTCGGAGTTTTCTTACCAAATTCTCACTTCCCCTTTCCAACTTAATTACTTTCAACACATAATGAAACATCTCCATCTTACTCCATTCTTCCAACCATTTTTATGCATGTCACAATATATATAATGCATGCGACGTGATATGTATGCTTAACAACATTTAAATCACGTAGTGTAAACATGTGTGCCTCTACATGTAGCCACATGTCATGATTTATCATATACATGCATTTTTTTACGCGTCGTATTTCGTCTCTCGTCCCCAAAGGCTCTAACTTATTGTTCTAATACAAAAAATTATCACACCTCAACCCGCCCCCGTGGGCTAGGACACGTGTAACAAAGCCAACAAGGACCAAACAATTATTTTCAACATTCCAAAAATAAATATTTTGACTGAAATACCAAGGACAAAAATATCATTTTATCAAATAAAATAATAAAGCAAAACAAAATTTTAAAATCGTCGAATGGTACTTGGGCAAATTTTCCCCTATTACAGCACCATTCACCCTGTTTTCATGAACTAAAATATTTTAACCCATGTAGCACTTATTTATTTAAATATACCAAAAACTCAACTAAATGTATAAATATTACAAACTCATTCTAGCATTTATTTATAAACATATTTAAAAACATAAACTTCAAGCTTACAACAAGCTGATTCAAACCCACACATATAAATATATGAACAAGCTATACCCAGCCCCGTAGTCCCGATCATTTCCTCTCTTCTTTCCGATCTGGACCTGCAGTGGTTATTCAATAACCATAACAGAAAATCAAGTTTGTTTAAGTTTTTGCTTAGTGGACATCATAATCATACTATCGGAGTGTGAAATGCAGCATATGTAATATTTAAGCATTCACAACAATAAAATTAGTCATCGGTATATCAAGTGACTAATCACCATCGTTTTGGACCCTTGATTCCAGGCCCTCTCACTTTGTCGTCGCTTTTAAAGCAATATCACACACTCTCACGTGAACGTATTCAATTCGTTGTGGTTGTCACCACCTTCCCCTTTTCTCTGAGGAAATCATCACTTTTTTCTCTGAGGAATGACGTCCCTTAAATATGGGCTAAATAATGGTGATTATCACTTGACACCCTTTGACCGAAATTAGCACATAAGCATCTCAACATGGCAACATGACAACTTTAGTATTCTTGACATATTAAGTAATAATTAACCACATACTTTTCTACATATTCATGATTTAATCATGCTAATACCACAACTATCACATAAGCAACATTAAACACCCAATTTTGGGATTAGAGCACTTACCTCTACGAATAATCAATTAAGTCTAGAAACCCCGAATTTTTCCTAGATCCGGCCCAAATATGAACCTGTAGTTAATCCTACACAATTTTGGAAAACTAAATGTTAACAACCCTTTTAGGTCATGGAAAATCTATCGATTAGACTCAAATTAAATTATACCATGAGGTTAAACTTACCTCCACGAGTCCAAATATGACTTCGTATCGCAATTTGGGCAACCTACGACCAACCTATGGCATCGGGAAAGGGGAACCCTCCCTTTCTCTCTCTTCTTTCTCTCTCTCTCTCTCTCTCTCTCTCTCTCTCTCTCTCTCTTTTATTCTTTTTTGATTAGATTAACTAATATATATAATATAAACTGTCACCGCCGCCAAAAACTTTGCACACACTCACGTTTTGTTCACTTCTTTTTTTCTTTCTTTTGATTTGTTAAAAATGATGATGATGAGTCACAGGGTGGTGTCATCCTCTAGCAACTCCTAACGACTTTTTCATTTATTCTACTTGCACCCCCACAACTTCCATACTCTTATTATGACACTCCTAAATGTAATAATAACTACTCAATATCTAAGTGGGTATGTGTCTATGTCACATATGGGTCCCAAAAGTGGTCACACATAATACATGAAGTTACTAGTTAGCCTACCAATTATGCCACGTGTCCAATTACTCACTCACAAGGGTACCTAAATTGGTCCCATAAATAAACATGGATAATAATAAAATATTAAAGCACTTAACATTTTAGCAATTAAATAATCATATGACATCAACATGTATTATAATGCACACATTTAGATTTACATGTCTGCCATTTAATCACAAAAATGTAACTAAATGCAATTTATCCAATCTGGATCTCCTATGGGACCCGTTTCATATTTGTACAATTGTGCACTTTATCAAGCACTTATTACATCGGGGTAACTGGAACTTGCCCAAATCATCACATATAATTAATTATACTAATTAATGCATGAAAAATAAATATTACTTCCATTTTCTGGGTATGGGTATTACATTTGTATAATATGATACTGATGTCCCTCTACCAGACAGTATTCATATTTATTATCGGGATGTATGTTTTAAGATACTATCAACCCAATAGAAAAATACATTTTATATTCCTTGGGTATCATTCACTACGCTTAGATTACCAAACATGTCAACAAACACTTTGTCGACAAGGTTGGCCAGCTCTCGGTAATCACTTCTAGTGACATTCTCGAGGGAATACTTAGTCTTATAGAAGAGAGTAGAATTCCATCTTGATAATATGTTCCCAACGTTGCAGACCTGATTACCAAAGATACCCATATGTTGATCTTGTAAGACCTCACTGATTGGTAAGTTAAAGCAACCAAGCATACAACTTGTGTCCATAATTATCTTAGGATTAAGGACATGCATCCCTATATAAGTTTGAGTTCCTATTGACTGTGGCAATGTTTAGCTGTCAATAGGTTTAACTCAGGTATGTCAATGCACCACGTGCACTAGCATATTAACCAAGAATCAAATACTCTTATGAATGAGATTCATTATTCTACCCCGTGGACGTTAATTATGCTACAGTGTATACCTGATAAGTTATCCAGACTTATCATCCACTGTGACTTATTTGACACAATAAGGATTTATGATTCACTCACATGTGTAATCATGTACATAAATGAATCATATACAATAATGTTTAAGGATTTCAGTCTAATATTCATCTCATGAACAAACATACATAAATGCATTATGATATTCCATTGTCCAACTAACTAGTTTGAGGGCATATTCCCAACAGTAGTTTGGTGCATTTTGTATATATATATATAGAGAGAGAAAGAGAGAGGTGTTTAGATGATTAGGAAGGGATATCAAGTATATGTTTGGTTGACAGGACTTTTTTTGGTATATATGGAAAAATTGGTAATTTTCCAACCAGGGACAGAACTAATGCTATAGTGTAGGGTGCAATGACACCCCTCACTTGTGCTGAAAATTATATACTAGTATACATGTATATGGAACTGTTGTATTTGGAGGTCCCAAATGGAAGTTTATTTAGACAGGTAATTAAGACACTCTGAAAGCAAGCTTCATGAATCATGGTGCCAAGTGCCAACTAATCCATACCTTCTCATTGCCCTTTTTCAACATGGTCTGGATTTTGGACATTGGACATTTTTGTTGCTTTATCCTTGTAATATAAAATCTTCTAGAGACTTATCTTTATGTTAAAAGACTAGTAATAACTAATCAACAAATTGTTATCTTTAAAAAATGAGTGGCTCTATTGTTAGAGAAAAGAAGATAAATGCCAGAGCAACCCATGGTGAATGGACAAAATTGCCTTCCCCTAAGAATCTCACTCTCTTCTCATTCTTTGTCTATCTTCTATCTTCTCTTTCTTTCTCTCATCTCACCTAACACCAGATCCTACCCACACCCAACATTAGACCACCACCGCCGCCACCACCACGAGACACCACTGGCATAACCCAAACCCCAAAACCAAAGTAACCATGGCATTGTCCTCATTATTTTCCATACCTGACCCTCCATACCCACCTCCATTTTCATCTTCATACCTACCTGTTGGGATTATATCACATGTGGGTCAAATCCCATTAAATTAGGGATCGTGATTTGGCTAGATTCCTATTATGATTTGGTTCTTTTATAATAGAGTTGTATTACTTGTCTAATAAGTAATGGATTGTAAGCTCTATATAAAGGGATGTTGATAGGAATTTAGGTAAGCCTTTGGTGTACCAAGTTGGGGGTCTCCTCCCCTCATGGAGGTGCATGGTCTAGGGTGAGAGATATGTTAATCATTGGCATTTTCTGTGAGGATTGTTAACAACGATATGGATGCGAGGTAGGGATAGGTATTTCTTTATCTCTGTGATTTCTCTATGTTACAATGAGTAATTGTGTCAGGTTCTTTGGGGTATTGAGTGGGGAGTGTACAAAGTTCTTGTATTTGGGTTATATGATATAATCCATGTAACTTGTACCATGTTTTACTCAATAGTGAAAGAATGGATCTCTCGGGTGTGGATGTAGGTAGGTATTTGGCCAAACCATGTAGAATCTGTGTGTCTTTTCTTTGGTGTACATGTTTATTACTGTTTGTGTGTTTATGTGTATTTATTAGGGGAATTTAGTTCCGCATGTTAAATTCCCAACAAGTGGTATCAGAGCCAGGTTGGTCAGATCATGATGATAGAGGCGTACGATGACAGTGGAGATTAGCACCATGGAGGTTAAAAGATAACACAGGATGAAGAAAAAAAAAGGAAGAGGTGAACATGTTAGTAGCATGGTGACGGTGGTCATGGTCGTGGTCCTGTGAATGATAGGCTTCAGATTTGTTTTTGAAGTTTGTCATGGTAAATTATTCCATGGGGCATGGTGTAGCGAAAATTGAATCATAATTGGTTGGAATTTCAAGGAGCTTGTAGGGATAAGCTATGTTGCTTGGAATTTGGATCAGAGATGCTTCCTAAGGTTTTTGGGTGCTGCATATTCATCTGCTGGTACGGATTTATGAAATCTTGCACGGATTGGAATTTATTTTTCTTGGTGATAGATCCTATATATATAGCAGCAGGTTGGGATCTAGGGCCAAAAAATAATTTTGATGCTACTGTGATTGTAGCAGGTTGCGTATGGTGGAGAGGTTCTCACATTACACTCATATGGACATTTCTCTTGGGCTGTTAGATTCTGGGTACGGTAAGTATGTGCTTCTGAAGAAAAAAATTTATTGGGTTTCAAGAAGGCGGGGGCAGACACAGGCGCAATTATCCGACAGAAGTAATTGTTAGGATACTGCACGTAGGAACGTTGATCAAATATTTTTGGAGCAGGTTCGCTATTTGGGTGGTGTGATATTGATCCCAAAGTTACGTAAGAATCTAATATTGTTGTTGCTGAAATCACGCACAATGGTTGAGAGAAGTGTGGATGGTTTATGTCATCTGGTTGGTAGAGTTGTTCTCCCAAGTCCTCGATGAAAAATTCTTGCAAGTTGGTGAATGGTTTTTTTCACGATTCAAACAATGGTGAGGGGAAATCCTGCTTTGGGAGAAGGAGAGGTCGAGGCTCTTCTCTGGTGGAGTTGATGGGTATAATTAACTCGGTGCAGTTTCATATGTATTAGCCGCTGTTTGACAAATCGAAGGTGTTGAGACCAAGTTGATTCAGGGTGTGCAAGCTGGTATAGAAGACGGTCAATGGTAAACGGTTACAAAGCGGTTGACTTTGTGGGTGCTCCAATTGAGGGGGTGCGGGTCATGTGTGATAGAATGTTTGGACAGTTTCCCCACAAGTGATAGAGGGGGTGATTGTTGGGATTATATCACATGTGGGTCAAATCCCATTAATTTAGGGATTGCGATTTGACTAGATCCTATTATGATTTGGTTTCCTTTATGATAGAGTTGTATTACTTGTCCACTAGCAATGGATTGTAAGCTCTATATAAAGGGATGTTGTATAGGAATTTAGGTAAGCCCTTGGTGTACCAAGTTGGGGGTCTCATCTCATGGGAGTGCATGGTCTAGGGTGAGAGAGATCTTAATCATTGGGGGTTTTCTGTGAGGGTTGTTCACAATGATAGGGATGTGAGGTAGTAATGGGTACTTCTTTATCTCAGTGATTTCTCTATGTTACAATGATTAATTGTGTCAGGTTCTTTGGGGTATTGAGTGGGGAGTGTACAAAGTTCTTGTACTTGGGTTATGGGATTTAATCCATGTAACTTGTACCATGTTTTACTTAATAGTGAAAGAATGGATCTCTCGGGTGTGGATGTAGGCAGGTATTTGGTCGAACCACATAGAAATCTGTGTGTCTTTTCTTTGGTATGCATGTTTATTACTATTTGTATGTTTATGTGTATTTATTGGGGTAATTTAGTTCTGTGTGTTAAATTCCCAACACTTCCTCCATTTTCATCACTAAATCCCCAAATAACAACACCCAAACCCCCATCAATCATCACCACAATCTTCTCCCCCCCCCCACCCCAAAAAAAAAAAAAAAAAACACACTCAAATCAACACAATTTTTCTTTCTTCTTCTAAAGAGAGAAAATGAGTGAATGGCATTAAACCCAAATCAAGCTTCTATCCAATTTTTATTTTTCCCCATGACACCCAAATCAAGCTTCTGTCCAAGCTTCTTCAACACACTCGTATGGTTTATCCAATTGGAACCTTAACCTCACTGATATATATATACAGACATGTATGTACAATCAATATCTACAGACAATAGATAAACCACCAATGTTCTGCAATACTTCGATCGAAGACGAAGCCCAGGCAAGTGACCTCCACAGTCACATCTTTGTCTCTCTCTAAAACCACATATTCTTCACACTACCACTCATTTCTCAGACCACCACTCGCACACTCACCCACCTCTCATCGCCAATCAATTCTAGGGTTAGGCTTTCAGGAGCGACACAAATGGGACGGAAGCTCCAGCGACTACGATCAAATTCGCGCTTAGATGAACTGCCCTCATTGTTCGAAGCTCATGATCGTCGTCTTCTCTAACTGATCGTTGTCGATAATCGGCGGCAAGACTGGTATTCTGTTGACAGGGTAGAGCGAGAAGAGACTGAGGAGAGGAGATCGAAGAGAGAGATGAGAGAAGAGGAAGGAGGTGGTGGTGGGTTGCGCCGATGGCAGCGACGGGTGCGGTGATCTAGTATTGGGTGGGGTAGGGTCTGGTTGGGGTGAGAGAGATAGAGAGAGAGATCCTTAGAGGAGGGCAATTTTGTCCATTCCTGGGTTGCTCTGGCATAGTCTTCTTTACTCTGGCAATAGAGCCACCTATACATATATATAGAGTTCGGCTTCAGTGCGCACTGGGTAAGCGCACTGGACTTTTAAACCTAAAAAAATCGCGGGTTACCCCACTGGCCCGCGTCCCATTCAACTGCCCCGCTGACCCGTGGTTTTTTTAGGCTTAAAAATTCAATGCGCTCACCCAGTGCGCATTGGAGCCTAACTCTCTCTCCAATTATATATACATGTATGTGTGACTCTCATTTTTTCTTCTTCTTCTAGCATACTAGCACCCACAAATAAAAAAAAATCTGCTATTCTCTCTAGGTACTTTTATAAATTTTTAGATTTGGCCCCTCCAACTCAGCTAGTGAAAAGTCAATTTTTTTAAGAATAATGATATGCTTCCCAAATTTGTAACTCAATCTGATTTTCATTGGAGGATATTAAAATGGTCCGATTGTCACATGTTAAATTACATATTGGTTCTCTCGAATTTTTTACTTTTACATAATGCTTCATTCCTATATACAATTATAACACTAATTATCATAAAATACTAGACAAAGAATAGCAGTACACAATAGAGATTATAAACATCAAATCTTAGTATTCTCAAAACACGCAAAGTTTACATAGTAAACCGATCTGAAAAATCATACTCGAAAATATGTATAATAGCTTCAAAAAAAAAACTTCGGGGCCGCTCTCCCGAACTCTCACGTTGGCCTCTTGGGCAACCTAACTAATAACTCAGCACCCTCGTGTATAAATTATTGTTTCCACCCCTATTGACAACTACCTTCTACAGTGTTAATTAGCAGTTAGAGTAATTGATTTATGAGAGATCATTTGTTCATTTGTTCATTTTTTATTTTTTTGTTTAGGGGTGTTAGTGAAAACATGTTAATTTACCCTAAATATTACCCCAAATTATTCACTTGTACGATTCTACCTTGAAGACCAAACGTATGGAGTCTATCGACTAGAGAGAGAGAGAGAGAGAGAGAGAGAGAGAATTTCCAGACCCAAATCGGCACCCAACGGCGACGGCAAATTCGGCAACTCCTCCAGGTGAGTTTACTCTTGTACGGTTGAGTTTTGCCTTCCTTGAGAGAGAGAGAGAGAGAGAGAGAGAGAGAGAGATGCGGCGGAGCATATTTGCAGCATGTCATTAGGGCCTCACACTCACTCACTCACTATTTTGGCTTCTAGGAATTTAAAAATTGTAATATGGTTGATATGTGGATTTCACATACAGTGGGTTAAGTGCTGAAGCATTTCTATTGTTCAAAGGCCAACCATTCATGCTTAATTTCTTCTTCTCTCTTTTTTTTTCCTAACCAGTTTTACTCATAAAACAAAGAATGTTTTAGGTTCAAAGGGGGGATTTAAATATTTGAGGCTAACTGAGTCAAATCCCAAAGTGAGATAGATTTCTTAGTTTAATAGGGGCAAATTGGAAATTTTAAGTGGGGCACAAATGCTTTTAAGTCTAGATTAGATAACGCAGATAAACATTTTTAAAAAGTTGAGTGGGGGCAAGTGCCCCATGAACTAGCTGTAGCTCCGCCTCCAAATACATTTGGCTGGGGACCACCATTATTAATAATGGTGGAAACTTTAACATCCTTCAGGTGGCCACTATCACGTGTATTTGGCAAGCATTTGATAACATTATTCTAATTAACAACCCGCCAATCTCATACTCGGTCGATTTGGGATAGGATCCTACAATCCATCGCGCTCCGCAACTCACGTTCACGACGGCCCATCTTCCCAGCTGGGCTATGTAAGCACAGACACCGACACTCCGTGAAGTTTCGTGTTCGTGCGTCGGACACTATACAGCATGCGACACGTTTACGATGGCCCATCTTCCCAGCTGGACTATGTAAGCACAGACACCGACACTCCGTGAAGTTTCGTGTTCGTGCGTCGGACACTATACAACATGCGACACGTTTACCTTCTTAGAAGTGTCGGTGCTTACTAGTAGCTGGGTAACTTCACGGATTCCACCTCGAGTATTAGCCTCCTCAGGTCTCCCCGTCCACAATGTGGATGCAGTACCGCATCCCATACTACTTATGTGGCCTGCTCTAGGTGGAAGTTGGAATTCGCCCTTGAAAAACAGCTTGCTAGGGGAGAGTACCTAGGAGTTGTTAAACTACCAGCCAATCCTATACTTGGTTGATGTGGGATGGGATCCTTGCCATACTAAGAAACATAGAGATTTTGTTCACCACAACTCCATTTTTATGAGGAGCTCTTGGCATCGAGCTCCCTCAAAAAAGAGTAAATCAAAATTTTTTAGTCAACTGTCCAATTTCAAGTTCGTTTCGAACCAGCGGGAAAACTGTTGACTATTTTGGCCCCTTCACAATTCTCTGTATCTACGTGCAAGTTATGTATACATTCTGATACAGAAGTATGTTTGAGCCAACAAGTGTTTTTGCATGCTAATTAGAGTTGGGTATTTATCTGTGGTAACCACAAAAAGTGTAATCGTAATGTCGTTTCTGAATTTACCCTTCCAATTAGTATGTTGTTTCCTTAATTACATGGAATGGGGTTGTTATATTGAAATAATAGAATAGTCTCAATCTTTTTGTCTTTCTCTCTCAGAAAACCTTGCTCAAATTAAAAACTTTACATTGATCTCCATATTTCCATCAAACACTAGATTATTCTGAATTCTGGATTCATCACACTGTTAGTTTTGGTTGTAGCATCGATTTGGATTTCTAATCGCTGAATATAAAATGTAATGAAATTTAGAGTTTTGACATGTCCTTTGAGCACACACCCCCCCCCCCCCCCCCCCCCCCCCCACACACACACACACACACACACACACACACACACACACACACCCCTCCACGGCTCTCTCTCTCTCTCCCTATTCCTTCTTTTTTTTACATGGTCATTCGTGATCAAAATGGTTTAACTATTTTTTTCACCATGTCTGACAAAATCAGCAAGCTCTTTTTTGCTGGTTTATGGCCTTATTTCCCCCCTCTTGCATGTTCAGTTCTAGACAGCTGATTGTATTTGAATCTTCTGTCCTTACTCTTTTGAAGCTGATCACATTGTGTGTGAGCTGATTTTATTTCAGGACAGCTGATCGTGTTTGAAATTTGAATACTCTGTTATTACTTTTTTTTTTTTTTTCATGTCATGGCGTTTTCTTTCACTTCATAATCCGTACATGTGATTGTTAATGTCAGAATTTAGTTCCTTTTGTTGAATTAATTGGAGGGCACTGGGCAGGAACTCTTGTGGAGGCTCTACTTTTTGAGCCACATTCTCATTTTCACGTGTTTAAGCCTATTCATTTCCTATTTTTAGGATTTCTTTTTGTATACATTTGTTGTTAGTCCTATTTTACCTCATTTGGTAGGATCTTACAATCGAGTCCAAATCTATGAAACCCCCAAAAACAATCCATGTAGGTTGCTGATTTTAGGAACTCTTGGTTTCCATGCGATCTAGGAAGCACGGGTACTTCATTTTGGGTGTCGTATGCGTACCGGGTACTCAAGGGGGTACAACCCTTGTGGGTACGTGTCAGACACGCCTGGAACCGAGTCTGTTATGGTTTAATTAAAATATTGATTTTGGACGGGATCATTTCAAAATTTTGAATGCTTTGGAGGTAAACTGAAATAATTAAATCTCTAAATGTTAAATTTGATACTTCCATATCACAAACACGAGACATAGAGAGAGAGCTTCATGCGATGACGCGAGAGAGAGAGCGCTTCACGAGTTACAGAGACAAAGAGAGCTTCACGACATGAGAAAGAGCGCTTTGCGCCTACAGACAGCTGTAACGAGACACTTCGGCAAGACTCCGACGACACACCACAAGTTTGAGGTTTCGCATACTTTTTTTCCTTTTTCATTCGTGTATACTTATACTTTATTCCCTTCTTCAACTTTTTCACTTATTCTCAATCTTTATTACATTGTTAGGGCTTATGATTTAGATCTTAGGCTTTTTTCAAATTAGGGTTTTATAATTATTTTGGTTATGTATATTATGGTTTTGATTTTGTCCTTAATTTGAAACAAGGGTATATTACACTTTACACCCTTGTAGTTTGGGTGTGAATGTGTGATGTCACTTTGGTCCCTGCAGTTTCAATTTTGTAACTTTGGTCCTTACAATTTAAGTTTAGGTTCAATGTAGTCCATTCATGAAAATTTCCTATAAATTTTGACAAAAATAGGTCATACTGGTAGATTATTTAGAAAAATTACTCTTTACACACATATATTGAACCTAAATCTGTCAAAAATTGTTAGAAAATTTGAAGAATGGACGATATTGAACCTAAAATGAAACTGTAAGGACTAAAATGACAATTAAAATTACAGGAACCAAAATGACATCATACCCAAACTACAAGGGTGTAAAGTATAATTTACCCGTTGAAATAATAGTTATTTTTGGGTCATTGTTTTAGGAAATTAAGATTGAAACTATGGCTACTTTCGGTGCTAGTAGTCCATTGACGAGTGATCGTGATGAGTAGTTGCTAGCTGCTTAGTTGCTATGCTATCGATGAATATGTAGTATTGATGTTCAATCTTTCAGGTCACAATGGAGATAGAGAGGACCACCACCAAAGAACTCGGTTCAGGGGTTAAGGTATGAGAGAGGAATGAGCTAGATCATGCTAAGACAACCCCTCTCGCCCCATCCTAAGATGGGCCTCTACTCAACTTTCAAGGCTATTGACTAAACATTATGTGAACCATTTCATTTATTTCTAATGCAGTCCTAATTTTAAGTTATAAACAATTAAGGAAAGAAATGCGTGCAAGAGGCTAAGCATGTAACACAATGCACATGCTAAAGGAGTATTTTGGGGACTAAACGTATTACTACGCTCACTTATGCATGCAAAGAAATAAAAGAATTAAAAGAAATGTGAAAATCACATTCAAACCCTAGAAAAAGATGATTTCTAAGCACAAGTAATCATGTAAGGTATTAAAATCTGTATTTTATTCGCCTATGCATGCTTCTATGTGATTTAGGAAAGCAGTAAATAAAAGGGAATCTCAAGGAAACTTACCCGAGATAGCATAGCATTCCTACTTATAGCATATCCTAATTAACCATGGTTAGGATACACAAACATAGTACATTAGTAACCAAACATGAATATTAGGTGCATGTGGTGTGTATGTGTAACCCTTGTTGGAATAACCTACTATTCTAGGTGTGGATAGTGTGTGCGTGTAAGCATGGATGCATGTATTAGTATGAATAAATATGAATAAGTAAAGAAAGCTACATGAATAATCTAAACTAGATTAAGGAATAACATAATCTTAATTTCATGGTTCCTGGTGAGATTGGGATAGCCATGACTTAGCTACCCATCCCACTAGTGGTGGCTATCCCATGATTGGAATAGGGACCACTAGGCTAACGTAGGAGTTTTAAAGATCAAACTACTAATTAAATATAAACTACTTAAAGAAGAACAAGAAAACTATTCTAAACTATGAATTTTTTAAAGATCAAACTAAGAAAATAGTCAAGAACAAGAAGAAACTAAAAGAGGGAGATTACATTAAGAACTCCCCTCAGATCCTTCTCCTTCTATTCCGGCAGAGCTTCGCTAGCACTGTGATCTCTAAATCCTAAATCTTAAATATTTAACTTCCTAAGAACTTCTGCAGAGTGCTTAGGAACTCTCTCTGTGGAGTTTTCCTTGAGCTCTCTTAGAGTCCTCAGGATTTTCAAGTGCATGGAATGAAGAGGTGGAGGCCTCTATTTATAGCTTTTCTTGGTGACAAAGTTGTAAATAAGTGGAGTAGAGCCCAAGCAAATTAAGATATGGAAGTTTTCAAATTCTATCATAATCCTTTTAGAGTGTTTTGGTAATTGAAAATACTAATTTTCGTATTTAAAAAGTCCCAAAAAATAAACAAGATAGAATTCCCGGTTTGGGCTTTTAATCTCGTCACTGCACTTTGGGCCAACTTTAACAGGCTATATCTCTCTCATTTTAAGTCCGAATTGTGCATATGACCTACGGATTTGTGTGCCCCGGAAATGTATTATCCATTCTAAGTGGTTTCAGGCCAAAATTCATCCTAGTTTGAGAGTTATGGTCAAAATCCTAAAGTGGTGTAAAAAATGGTTAAATCGTAATGGGTTCGTTTGTATGAAAAATCGTTGGGAATTATTTTGGCCAAAAACAAGGTTTGGGCTATGGTTTAAAAATGTTTAGGACTATTTAGAAAAGGACGAACCAAAATAGGTCATCAAGTTGTTCTTGAGGCGGGGGTTCCCTGCGTCGAACGGACGAACCAAAATAGGGTGTTTACAGTTTACCCCTCTCTGATAGAACTTTGCAAGCAATGTGCGTTATAAGAGAATGTCAAAGCATGACAACCTTTTAGTGAGTGCAGAAGATGTCACGAAGGAAATCAAGAAAATCATGAAATATGCAATGCACACAAAGAAAATCTCGAAAATCTAGTGGTCATGCTCGAAAGAGCTAGCTACGTATTCCTTTGCAAGAAATCAGACCAACTGTAGTTCAATGAGCAGACCATATAATAGCAACAGTTTAAGCAAAACACACATAAAAATAACATGACGCTAAAATTAATGCTAACACACAACATACTCGGGGAACTGTTTCATCTAGAATCACAGATCAGGATGCTTTAGTCTAGAAGGCTATTCATAGTAGAGCCTTGAGAGGCAAACTACTTTTTAAAGAAGTGGGTGCCTCAGCTAGAGGGCTTTGTGACATCTCCGTACGTGACATATCAGCCAGGTAGGAGACAAAAAGGTCCCTAGAGCTACTTAAGACGAACTAGGCCTGAAATACGCATCAAATGGCCAGTTGTAGCGAACATCGAATGCGCTTGCCTCAACTAGAGGGCTTTGCATAGTAGAGCCTCGAGAGGCAGACTACTTGAGCCTGAAACCAGGAGGAGTTTGGGCCTAAAACCACTTGGAATGGATGGTACATTTCCGGGGCATATAAATCTGTTGGTCATAAGACCAATTCAGACTTAAAATGAGGGAGATATGGCCTTTTAAAGTTGGCCCAGAGTGCAGTGATGGGATTAAAAGCCCAAACGGGGAATTCTATTCTGTTTTATTTTTTGGGACTTTTTAATTCGAATATTAGTATTTTTAATTTCCAAAAGACTCTAAAAGGATTATGATAGAATTTAAAAACTTCCATATCTTAATTGGCTTTGGCTCTACTCCACTTATTCACAATTTTGTCACTTAGAAAAACTATAAATAGCGGTCTTCACCTCTTCATTCATTGCACCTGAAAATCCTGAGAACTTTAAGAGAGCTCAAGTAAAACTCCATAGAGAGAGTCCTAAGCATTCTGCTGAAGTTTTTAGGAAAGTTAAATATTTTAGATTTAGGATTACGATTCAAGATCGCGGTGTTAGCGGAGCTCTACAGGAATAGAAGTAGAGAAATCTGGAGGGAGTTATTGAGGTAATCTTCTTTTTTCCTTGTTTTGATCTTTTATTTCTTAATTTTTATTCAGTTTCTTGTTTATATTCACAGTGTTCTTCATAGAATTAGGGTTTTGATCTTATTATTTATAGTTTGAAGTTTTTGTTTATTTATCTTGTTCTTTGTTTTTTATTAGTTTGATCTTGTAGTTCATAGTTAGATTCGTTTTTCTTGTTTTCCTTCAATTGGTTCATAGTTCATTAGTAGTTTAGATCTTTTAAACTCTTAGGTTAGCCTTCTATCCCGTTTATGGATGGGGTATCCCTAGTAGTCCCTATTCCAATCATGGGATAGCAACTACTAGTGAGATTGGTAACCAAGCCATGGCTATCCTAGTCTTAGTAGGGACTATGAAACCCTAATTCTCTTATCTCTTATTAATCTCTAACCTAGTTTAGGATATTCAAAGTAATAATCCTTAACCTAGCTTTACTTATCCATGTATACACATGCACACTATCCACACTTAGAATAGTAGGTTATCCCAACTGGGGTTACACATACGCACATGCACATAGTATTCATGCTTGGTTATTATGCTTGTGTTATCCTAACCATGGTTAAAAAGGATGATATATAATTGAGAATGTTGTGCTATCACACGTAATTTTCCTAAGTAGTCCCTTTTATTTATTGATTTTGCTAATCATCTAGAAGCATGCATAGGTGGATAAAACCGGATTTCAATTTTGTACATTGTACTCATGCTTAGAGATCATGATTTTCCTAGGGTTTTGAATGTGACTTGCACGTTTACTTTGATTTTCTTTCCTTTCGCATGCATAGGGGAGCTTAGTAATATGTTTAGTCCCCGAATTACTGTTTTAGCATATGCATTACATGTAACTGTATAGTTTCTTGCACGCTTTGCTTTATTTATTTGTTTATAACTTGAAATTAGGATTGCATTAGTGTAAATGAAATGATCTATATAATGTCTAGTCAACTAGCCTTGAAAGCTGAGTAGAGGCCCATCTCACGATGGGGCGAGAGGGGGTGTTTTACCCTGATCTAGCTCCTTCCTCTATCGTACCTTAACCCCCAAACCGAGTTCTTTGGTGATGCAGGGGCGGTGCTCTCTATCCATTGGACTTGAAAGATTTAGTTTTGTTGGTTTCCTTTATCAAACCAAGTGGCAACCGCGACTCTATTAGTGAGAATCTCTCCGGATTTAGCCTTGTGGGATAAAATATGGATTACTCACTCATAGCCTCGGATATGGATCATGGACATCGATTGTAGCCTCGAGTATGGATTAAAAACCCCATGAAATCCAATACGAGTAATCCAAATCGGTCGGATCGAATAAAAGGCTAATGATGAGTGGTGAATCTCACTCATGATTGTTGTCATGAGATTTGTATGGGGATTAATCAAGTGGACTTGGTCTCTCTAGGCCCTACACTTGGTCGAGGTACCCATATTTGACGACTCTGGCTGCTCCATTGTGACCTGGAGGTCACGGGTTCGAATCTAGAAACAGCATCTCTGCTTGCAGGGGTAAGGCTGCGTACATCTTACCCTCTCCAGACCCCGAAATGGGTGTAAATATTGGTTGCAACGGGGATAGTATCCTACATGGTATCCCAAGCCAATAAGGAGGCTTTATCAATCCAACTGGTCCCCCTATTTCCATGGGTGTCCTATTCAAATCAGCAAAAATTCCCTCAAATTTAGCAAAAATTCAAACTTTGTGGGAGGGAATATAATCCTATCTGGTATCCCTGTGATACCCAATATTTACTCCCGCAATGGCTGGAGCCTCATGCACTGGGTTGTCCTTTTTTTATAAATAACTAAAAATATATTTTTTATTCAGTGTACCCTAGGCTCCCTAGCTATACCCATATCCTACATTTTTTGGAATTGTGGTACCACCGTACCCGTGCTACTTAGCATGCGATTGATTCTCTTTCTTATGATGGCTTGCCCTGTGCTGAGAGAGTGAATACAGAAACCCTTAGTAATGCAGCTACTAATACTAATGCTTTACATTGGTTCTGTTGTGTTCTCTCTCTCTCTCTCTCTCTCTCTCTCTCTCTCTCAAAATGCAGCATAGCTGTTTTCTTCCTTAAGTGGATTCTCTTTCTTTGAAGGACTTGTCCTTGGCCAAGAGAAAGAAAGAAAGAAAACTATTGTTCACACCAAGCATCAAGAGAAGATTGTAAGTCGAATACTCAAATGTTACAGACTAGAGACTTAGCGAGATCAGAAGCGAAACTCGGCAAGTTAGAACTGCCTTCTTTAATACATTAAGATAGGATATTCACAGGGACCAAACCGCCAAAAACTCTTACCCCAGTTTACTCATGCTATTCTTACAAGTATATTTTTCGTTTTTGTATGACAGTATTATAATTTCATACTTTTTGTGGAATATTTATGTCTCCTTTATCTGTGATTGTGTATTCTTCTGAATCTTCGGCCTCAAGATTTTTGCATTGAAAATGCGTTTTCTCCACAAATTTACATTTTTGTGTGTTCTCCAAGGCTTGCGACTATGGATGGATTACAGATTCAGCACCCGTCCTCTGTGATAGCTTTGTCAGGGTCGCAGAAAGGCGAAGGATCGGCCATGAAAGCATCTGTGGCAGATTCAAAGCCAATGAAGAAGATCTGCTGTGCTTGCCCCGACACCAAGAAGTTGAGAGATGAATGTGTTGTGGAACATGGTGAAGAAGCTTGTTCAAAATGGATCGAGGCTCACCGTAAATGCCTTCGCGCTGAAGGCTTCAATGTTTGAGATTTTGGCGAAGATGGCCCATCTTTATGAAAAGAAGATGATAAAATATTGTAGAACCCGTTGATGTGAGGATTACGCATACACTAGATGATATCTGTCCCCTGGAAAATTCTGAAATAAATCCTGGAAAGTTGGGTTTTCTAGACTGTTGCACAAACATTATATGTTTTTTTACGGTTTGTTTTTTAATTTTTAGGTGGTTACCTCTTTTTGTGTATAAACACAATTACTTTAGTTACGATGTTCTAACAAATTTTGAAGGTGAGATTTTATTGTTATCACTATGATCACCCTCCACAAAATGTTATTCGTTCCGCACATGGCTTCCTACGTGGGAGCCAACATTTTCAGTCGCATATGATCTCTGCTGGGTTTGGTTTACATTTGAATGCTTAACATATTGTTCTGTAATGATTTAGGTTTCTCGTAATTATGCTTTGAAGGTTCATGCGTCGAGGTATACATGATATTACATTCGTAGTTTCATCAGTATGTGTGCGCTTACATTTGGTTTGCAATGTGGCTTTGTAGTTATTATCAATGTGTAGGTTTCATTTGGGGTTAGCACTACAAAGAAAGGCTGGCCAGTTTATGCTTATTATGGGGTCCTTTGCTCATTGCAGATGTTAACAGTCTTGACAGTAATGAACTTAGCCTTGTTTGGTTTATGGAGTTTTAAGGATCTCCTGTGTAGCTTGGCGGCTAATGTGCGGTTTTGTCAATGACTGAACGGTTCAGGAATAGTCAAAATTCAACTGCCTAGCTGTATTCCATGTGCATTTATTCCATTTAGCATCAGTGTCTATCAAGATCCTCTTGATTTGGTAGTGGTCTACAAAGGCCTCTACATAGAGGGATCAAGTGTGGGGACAGCGAACGTAAAGTCAAAATTATTCTTGAGTGAAGGTAATTGGTTGCGGATAAAATAGACTTCCCACCATAGCTTGCGAACCCTCAGGTGGAATGGAATTAGGGACGCTTGCTTGTACTAGCCTTTGCTAGCCCGATGGACTTGTGAAGTGGCACGAAGATTATCCTTGGAACTGGTTGGGTCTGTAGGAGATATAGAAGGATGGCTTCAACAAAGCAAGTTTGAGTCCCAACTTGTTGAGACTATGGCTGCGAATTTTGGACTGCAAGGCATGTTTGTTGAAGCATTTTTGCAGAATGGGCTGGTTAACCCAGGTTATACAAGCTTTCCTTCTGTAGAAGACTTCTTCCGAATGGCATAATTGTCCGAACTGGAAGGCTCAGCGGAGACTTCTACTTAAGCGGATTAAAGTGCTCGGGATAAAAGCTCTGTTGTTTCGGGATAGTTTCAAATCTCAAGTACGAGTATAAGAGAACCTTTGAATATCAGGATTTAATTCTGTTTTTCATGATTTTGGATAGTTCCCTCTTCTAATTAGACCAGCAATGTGTGGGAATGTCTGATCTTCAAAAAATTAAAACAGGTAGTGAGATTGCCCAGTAACACATGGGATATGCACCTAATGCTCTGTGTGTGTGTGTGCGCGATCGCGCGTGCCTTTAATGGAAGGGGTAGTATTCCTTTGGGTTTGAAATGATTCAGTCATTGGTAAAATGATCCAACTTCTTGAGTCAGTATGAGTTTCTATTCAGAATAGCATACACATATACACAACACCTTCCATGAGTGTAGTAAAAAAATGCAGAGGCCATGTTTGGCTGATTGGTACAATATCGCGGTTACTGGCAATTAAAAGTGTTTTTTTTACAACGATTAATTTTTTTAATATTGTTTCCAAAGAACTTCTGAATGCAGTTCTCAAACACAAATTCACAACTAAAGCAGAAGCACTGGCTTTGACTTCGGCTTCAGCTTCTGCCCAAGTGCAAAAATCACAGCAAATCCAAACAGGCCCTTATTGTAACATTTAAATAAATAGCCATAGGCAAGAGGAGAAGAATGTATACTAATAATAATCCATTTAACCACACTAGGTCTGTGACCATTACACACTATATGAAAGAAACACATACATGGTTGATGACACTCCCATTTTCACTCAACCACCACCAGAGCATGGCAGATAAATTCAACACAAAAAAAAAAAAAAAACACACACACACACACACAACTTATTTACTACAACCACATCTTATTTATTAGAAACCCTCACACACATACACACTTTCATGTGTGGCCATTACTGGCCACAGGTGCAGTTCACACAACTGCAGCTGGAACCGCATTTGCACTGGCCATCGTGCTCGGCTGCTGGAACATCCATCACAATGGTCTCGACAAACCTGCAAGAACATAAGACATTCATCCTCGTCATTTGTCACGTCGTTTGTTGGGTAATGTTCTTGCTTATTTAGTCTTCAAATGTTTATAACATGCATTTTATTTTTCTGAGGGAGAAGTTTATGTGTCTGTTTTTATAGGATTAGTGTTGGAGTGTAGAAAGGCTAAATTTTTGGAGTAAATTGCTACTTCTGATTTAAGTTGTTTTTTCGGCTTTAAAGTGGCAAAAGCTACGATTTTTACCCCCCATAGACTGAAATCTATGAATAATTCAAATAAGTGATTGTTGGTCCCAAATAAGCTGATCCAAACGGGCTTGAAATGTAGTTATGAGGTTTTGGGTGCTTTTTATATGAGTTGATAAGCTGTACCTCTTCTCGGTCTCAACAACATCGATGCTGTTGCTGCTTCCTTTCTTCCTGCAATTGTGTAGCATATGATTGAATTAGAGTAAAACTTCAGTGTATCAAATTCTATATACAAAGATTGAGATGAAGGATGATGCATTATATACATGTGCAGAAAATAAGCAGATGTGTGTTTGTGTAACACCTTAAATAATTTGCTGTGTTTTTTCCCTAAAAGTTTGCTAAAAAAAGTGATTTTTGACGAAAAAAAAAAAAAAAAGAATCCATAAACTTTGTTCCAAATATCAATAACAGTGTGAAAACTTATTTCTTCCACTGCAGTGGATAATTATCGGAAACAAAACAAGTATCAAAGTTCAAATAAATATAGAACCATAATCCAATCTTTATAAAAACTGGTTCAGATGTGACCACAATTCAATTAAGATCTAGTTGACCTGTATGAAGCTGTATAGTGCTGGACCAAACTTGTAAGACAAGTGTTACTATATCATCTCACTTAAAATAGCCAACTTAAATTTGAAGATATGGCAGTGTGATGCAACATGGGTTTTTGGAATCAATGCACATAATAATATTTGAAAATGTTCCATCAGTCCATAACATCATAATGACACCCTTTGTTAGGGACTATATTTAACTCTTTGTGAAAAAAAAAATTAGGGGCAATCTAGGAAGGCTAATAATCACTTGGTTCGTGAGTAAACCAATAGATGCCCTTTCGATGCACAGGAGTCCATGCGCAATCGAAACACTCTTACAACGTTGTTGTTTTTTTTTTTTTTGGGGTCAAACCAGCCTGATACGAGATAGAGAAATGCTACTAGAAATAAAATTGTTTTATGCATTCACAAATAGGCCTTTACGGGGTTGTTTTGGAAGACAAAGAGTCGGTTCTACAATTGATGAAAGATTCGCTTCTAAAAATTATAGTCTTTTGTTTCTCGCACATACAACAGTCTGTGCCAGACTAATATCTTTCTTAAAACTAATTTTTTTTTTTGTTAAAACAATGTATTTTTTATCTTCATATATAGAAAGCGATATTTGGAGTGGGAACAAACCTATTTTAAATATTCCTAAACATGTACTAAACATGATAAACGACAGGGAAACACTTACACACACTGACTCTTGTCAGCGCAATCACAGTTGCCACAGGTGCTTGACATGATGAGTACTTGAGAAAATTGAAATGAACAAAGGCAATGAAGGCTTATAGAGAAGTTTTTGTAGCTGGTTAGTATTGCTATATCTATATGCTATTTGGGATGGTGTCTATTTATAGATGGAGGAATGTAATGGGGGCAATGAGTATGAGGGTCTAGTGTGAGAACCACAATTGTGTTATTGTGGGCAGACTTAAAGCATGAGAGGAGCACACGCCTCTACCTAAAAAACAAAAGGCTGAAGGAATCTTAACAAAGGAGTGGAGGGATTGGCCTCTATTGTCCTCTCATGTCACATATCATCCCTTTTTGGGAAATTCTAATTTGTAAAGTAGGGCGAAATGGATTCGCCCCACATGGAGTGGAAATTTCATGGTCATGGAATGAGTTTGAGTTGTCATTTTTGTACGACACATAGTGAATGTAGTTTTGAACATTGATTTGTACCTTTTTTAAAAGTCTTTGGATTTTATTAAAGCAGTGTTTGAACTTTATTAAGCAACATTTGTACCTTGATAACAAAGCTTGACATTTGTTTGCAAATAACATAGGACAAACTAAGCAAAGAAATATTCAAACTAAACTAACCAATGCACAAATAAAACTAAGAAAGGTCCGAACTAAACTAATCAGGGTACAAACTGAACTAAGAAACGTTATTAAGAAAAGTCCAACCAACAGAGCATTAATTGGGCGTAAGCTTTTTCTCATTTTGCTCAACCTTTATCAAGGTACAAACTAAGCTAAGATAGGTCCAAACTAAGCTAATCAAGATACAAATATTGCTAAGAAAGGTCCAAACGTTACTAAGAAAAATCCAAACTAAGCTAAGAAAAGTCCAACCGACAGAGCATTAATTACGCCAACTTTTTCTCTTTTTCTCCAATCCATGTGTGACACGTGGATAGTAGTTTCGCCCCCACGTGGAGCGAAACCAACTTGCATAGCATTCCATTCTCTCTTTTATGGAACTGACCATTTATAGACATATACATATATACATCTATATATATATACTATCTATAAAAGCACCAACCCTTAAGTGTTTTACACTTTTATAAATTGACCACATTACCCTCTAAATGTATTTATTGTTTTCTCTCCTAACCTTTCATTTTCTATTACAATAAAGGCTAGCTCTATTGTCAGAGCAGCAATGGTTAATGCTAGAGCAAAAAGTGTCGTTAAAAATTTTAACGACACTTTCTTTTTTGGTCGCTAAAACTTTTAGCAATATTTTTTGCTCTGACATTAGCCATTGCTGCTCCAACAATAGCATTACCTTACAATAAATGATATGGAATCTTCAAATATGTGTAGAATATTAAAATAGTTTGAGATAATTGAATGTTTTGTAAAATAGTTTTTGAAGCGCTATTATATAAAGTTTTATTAAAATGTTATTCTCAAATCCAATAACAAAATAAATGTCACACCCCGACGTAGCATAAATAAGGAAAGCGTTTAATTTCCTTTATGGACCCGTAGGTCGCCACAGTTTGAAGGATCGATTCCGTCTCAAACGTCGAACAACAATAAGCAATAATCAGAGTAGAGCAATCAAAGCTTACAAATATTATTCTAACTTAATAAGTATTACAGCACGGGTCATCTAAAGGCACAGACCGCCTTGAAGCAGAACAATAGCTTAATGTCTATTACAGTCATCCTTATTACAAACCAGATCATAACTTAAAACATATAACTTAAAATATGTAATGACAATAACAGTTCTCTTCCAAACGCAGCCGTTCTCAATTTGCGTAGTCATAAGGCTCAGCAAAGTCATAACCTGAAAAGCCTAGACACGGATGCCCAGGACGCATCAACGTCGTCAGCTTCAAGAAGCTGGTGAGTATTAAAAACATAACTTTGAATGTAAAAACATACCCATTTACCTTTTTCCATTTTCAATTTTGTAAAATCAACGGTTTAATCATAGAAAGAATCCAATTTATAAAACAATGAGGAATATATTTAAAAGTCGTGCATTCATAAAACATATGCTCGTGTATGAGACAATGTACCACGCTCATCTTGCCGAATCTTTTCTCTCGACCGACACCACAACCCACTATCTCACTCCAGTATCTTTGAAACACTAAGATAGCCATACTTTAGTAACGGGGCGCCAGGGAGTGTCCAGTTTGCCTCACACTTTGGTCCGGGGTACCAGGGAGTGTCCATTGCCTCACATTTTGACTACCTAATCCGCCATGCAAATACCGGAGCAACCTCACGCAGTATCCAGACTCGGGTATCAAGGAGTGTCTGTAGGCCACACTTTAGCACTACCATGGGTGCCAGGGAGTGTCCAAGTTCGGTGTCACACACTTTAACGCTTCCATGGGCATCAGGGAGTGTCCACATTTGCCACCGTCGCATTTCAAAGATACCCTCGCCGCAATCTCAACCTCAACCATAACCACAACCGCAATCTCAATCTCAAACTCATATTCTTTCCACACTGACCATTACTCTTTTCCACACTGACTGACAACCACATGCATGTACCACTGACCCCACATGAATGACATGAACTTAAACACAAAGTAAATCGCTGAATTAAAGGACCAACGTACATACGGGGATTGATAAGTCATAATACAACGTTCTATTCGTTCAAACATAATCAATTAGGATTCTGTTTTAATAGTTTTCCCAAACAGAACCATAACAGTACTTAAAAGTTGAACCAAACAGTCCCTTAACACAAAACAAACAAAAACCACAAACTGGCAGATCGCGCGCGAGGGCCGCTCGCGCGAGGGGTCGCTCGCGCGATTTGCCTATTTTTCCTTTATATATATATATATATATATCTTTTCCCTCGACCAGAAAACACAGGGCTCGCGCGATCGCGCGCGCGAGTTCATGCAGTGTCTTCGTCTTCTTCCTCAGACTGCTCTATTTTTCAGTTTCAGGGGTCTTTTTGACCCATTTTCAATTATGGAATTATATAGGACATGTAATATATGATTTTCTTTATTTTTCAACAAGGATTAAGAATCCATTATCAATTTAACCCAAATCAAACCATAGCTCTTGAATTTCATGAAAAACTAAAAGTTGTCAAAACTTAATTTCTTAGTATACTTTTTCATATGAACAAATTAGGCTTCAATACTTTAAACATAGTCAATACATACTATAATCTTTGATATCCAACTCTGAAAACGGATTTAGATTAAGGTTTGAAAATCTTGATTTCAAGCTATGAAATTCACACGTACAATCAACAATGGTGTATTATCAAATAAGCTATACTAACAGTAAATAAGCATATATTACATCCAAAGTGAGTTGATAATACTCACTTATGTGCAGAGAGTAGAGATTGTTGAGAGAGAGTAGCAAATAGGAAGTTCAAACCCAAGCTTTGGCTATGGGGATTAAGAGCCTTTCTCTTACAAAACACTGTATAGTTCTCTGTGTGTCTCTCCAAACTCTCTCAGTGTTTAGTTTGCAAATTGCACAGAAGATGTATGTGTGAGTAGTGTATAAATATAGAAGAAAAAGGGGGTGAACTTGGGCTCCAAGTTCTATGATTATACTACACTACAATGGATACACAGCACATATAAGTTTGATACTCTCAAATACATACGTTTGATCCTACAGATTTTGAAGAGGTGCTGATAGACTACTAGGGGGCAATTGGAGTGTTTGGGAGGTTAAGCTTTTGGTTGTAATTCAACACTCATCAAATCAATATAACCAAACAAAGCTTTAACAAGTTGCTCAAGAATCACTTATGGTGTTTGGGTAACATAACTTATGGCACAAAGTTCAAGCTCATTAATCAAGCCTCGCCAAACAAACTGATCCAATCATTGCAAGACTTAAATGATCATAAAGCATTGATCATGTCTGATTGACGTTGAGTCCAAAATCTGTGTAATCCCAAAGTAGCACGGACAGTTTTGAATGTAAACTGGTATTTTCGTAGTGCGGTGTCCATTACAAAAATACAGAAAATTGATTTTAACGTAGGAAATAATTTTCTGATTTCATAACAATATCGATTGAGTCGAAAGAAATTATTTTTCACTGTTTTAAAATACAGATTTGAAATTCAACACAGGTATTGTCGAATTTTATAAAATCGCATTTTGACCCCAAAAGAATTACAATGTACAACAAGATAGGCCGTAAGGTTATAAAACATGACCATTGAAATAAAATAAGCACAGATGATACAAATTAAATATGAAAATGTAAATTAAATTAATTTATGAAATGCAGGTTGT
This sequence comes from Hydrangea macrophylla, assembly GCA_033977485.1. Classification (NCBI taxonomy): domain Eukaryota; kingdom Viridiplantae; phylum Streptophyta; class Magnoliopsida; order Cornales; family Hydrangeaceae; genus Hydrangea; species Hydrangea macrophylla. The sequence goes on from CM066990.1 coordinate 43,777,909, forward strand.
TACATTCTTCCTCCCTTAAACAGGATTTCGTCCCCGAAATCAAGACTAACTAGTCATGGAATAACTCCGGGTACTCCTTTCTCATATCCGCTTCAACTTCCCACGAGGCTTCGTTTTCGTCATGGTGATTCCACTGAATCTTCACCAACGGAATATCCTTATTCCTCAACTTCTTGATACTCTGATCTAGAATCTTCACGGGCCTCTCCTTGTAAGAAACGTTATGACTCATCTCAATTTTGTCATAACTAACCACATGCGAGGGGTCTCGTATGTACTTTCTCAACATACTCACGTGAAATACATTGTGAACCCCAGACATCTTCGGTGGTAGTGCCAGTCATAGGCTACTTTCCCGACACGTTCCAAAATCTCGAACGGTCCAACGAATCGCAGAGCTAGTTTCCCTCTCTTGAGACCGAAGCGTACTACTCCTCGGGTCGGTGAAACCTTAAGGAGTACGTGATCTCCAACACTGAATTCCAAATCTTTTCGGCGTCGATCGGCATAACTCTTATATCGGCTTTGAGCGGTTCTCATCCTTTCCTTGACCAAGGAAATCTTTTCGTTGGTTTCTCTAACCAAATCCGGTCCCAACAACTCTGTGTCTCCAACTTCTACCCAACACAACGGAGAACGACAGGGTCGCCCGTACAATGCTTCGAACGGAGCCATCCCGATACTCATGTGATAACTATTGTTATAGGCAAATTCAATCAACGGCAAGTGTGTCTCCCAAGATTCTTCAAAATCGATCACACAAGCCCTAAGCATATCCTCCATGATTTGATTGACACGCTCAGTTTGCCCATCTGTCTGAGGGTGAAAAGCAGTGCTCATCTTGAGCGAGGTTCCCATAGCTTCTTGCAGACTTTCCCAAAATCTAGAAGTAAAACGTGCATCACGGTCTGACACAATCGACACAGGTGCACCGTGAAGTCGCACAACTTGTTGTATGTACATCCGGCTCATCTTCTCTACCGGGTATGTCATACTATAAGCGATGAAATGAGCTGACTTCGTCAATCGATCCACGATTACCCAAATGGCGTCATGATTCTGTTGTGATCGGGGCAATCCTACTACAAAATCCATCGTAATATGCTCCCTCTTCCAACCAGGAATAGGTAGCGGTTGCAACAATCCCGAGGGTCTCTAATGTTCAGCCTTGACTTGTTGACACGTCAAACATTTGGATACAAATTCGACCACATCCTTCTTCATATCTTCCCACCAAAAATTTCTTTTCAAATCCTTGTACATCTTCGTTCCTCCTGGGTGAACTGTGTATCTTGACTTATGTGCTTCTTCCAGAATATCATTTCTCAAATTCCCACAGTCTGGTACACATAATCTGTCTCTGCACCGATATCCTCCATCGATTCCCTCCTTCCATTCTGTCGGACCTTTCTCTGACATCTTCACGAACCACGTCCGAAATTTCTCGTCTTCTTTCTGAGCTATAATAATGCGGTCGATAAGAACAGGCTATAGGATAAGACATCCGAACAATTGTCCTTCTCCTTCTTCAGCACTCTAAACGTCGAACTCCGCCAATGTCTCCAATGCTCTCCATTCTCTAACCATTAAGGAGGCGATTGTCTCACGAGTCTGCCGACTCAAGGCGTCAGCAACCACATTAGCTTTACCAGGGTGGTATTCTAATGTGAAGTCATAATCTTTGATCAGCTCCATCCATCTGCGTTGCCTCATGTTCAACTCTTTCTGTGTGAACAAATATTTCAGACTCTTGTGATCAGAGAACAAATCAAACTTCTCACCATATAGATAATGTCTCCAAATCTTGAGTGCGAACACTACTGCTGCCAATTCCAAATCATGAATGGGGTAGTTCAACTCATTCGGCTTCAGCTGTCTAGATCCATAGGCGATGACTCTGCCATCTTGCATAAGTACACACCCTAACCCTTGATATGACGCATCACTAAAGATAGTGAACTTCTCATCAGGCCTGGGTATAGCTAGTACTGGCGCGGTTGTAAGTCTCTCTTTTAACTCCAGAAAGGCGCGCTCATGCTTCTCTGCCCACTCGAACTTTAAATTCTTCTTCGTCAACCCAGTCAATGGTGTAGCTATTTTAGAGAACCCTTCAACAAATCTCCTAGATTCCGTATTTGAACTCCTTGAGGTAAGGTCGTCGTTTTGATACCTATTAGGCCTTGTTTGGCCAAGTTTTCTGAAAAGTCATTTCCTAGAAATTTTCATAAAAGTTGATAATTGAAATTCTAATCGATAGGAATCGTAGTAGACGGACTTTTGCACGTTCTTTGTGCACGAGTTTTCTTTGGAACAAATTATAGGAGTGTTATTCGGAGGTGAGTGATTCAACTGTGTATTATGGAATGATTGCTTTGCGTGTATTCATGTTATGTTTGAATAGCATGTGTTAATTCATAAAGATATATTGTGTAGTTCATATTGGGTGTTTATATTAATAAGTAGGCCCAATAGCATGGTGAAATGTTTTAATTACCGAGAGCATGGTGATATGTATTTGAGCATGTTGAGTTACTTATTTGGGTCAGAAGGAGCACGTGGTCACTATGCCATTTTGTGGAGTTGATATAGGCATTAAGATCACACGATTGAAGAGAAGAATCGTGGGTCTTACCCTTTTGCGTGGACTTATTGGCGAGGAGTCGCGGATTGGGAGTATGGAATGTGCACATGAGTCTCCCACAACTAGTATGAAATGTAGAGATGTGAATGCAATCATGTTTATCATTCATGTGCATGTGTTGATTTATTCACTAAGCGTTAGCTTAAACAAATCGAAATATGTGTAGTTATTCAAATAACCATTGTAGGTATGAATACTGGCGAGGAATCGGGAAAGTGATCGCGAGATGTTGGTAGTTCACTTAGAAGGCAACACATAGATGTTTATCTCATAGTTTTGAAATCGAAGCATCTGTTTCATTTGTTTAGTCAAGAGACTTGTAATAGGAATGGATGATAGCCTTGTATATGTTTTATATTTCCAAGTGTTGTAAGGATCACTTTCGAGTAGGTAGAACTTTATTTTGTTTTAACTTGGAGAACATGGTTTGGGTGGGTTAAGTTATTATGTATACGAACCCGGAGTTCACGTTTTAAAATGTTTGCTTGTCAACTTCATGCCTTGATTTAATGTTGAGATCGTTCGAGGTCGTATGGTCGCTTGACCTTAGGCAAAATCCTAGTGCAAGAAGGATTGCTGTAAGAGGGTTATTCGACCGGTCGAAAGGGACAGTTCGACTGGTCGAAGTGCCCTCTGCTGTGAAGGATTATTGCTGAGGGTCATTCGACCGGTCGAAAGGGGCATCTCGACCGGTCGAAATGACCCCGCATTGAAAACTTTTTATATCCCTTCCGCAACTTATTTAAATGTTTTGATTGATTCTTAGGGCACTTTTGGGACCCCTTTGAATATAAATTCATTCATTTCAAAATATAATTACGTTTTTAAATCTATACGGATTTTACTGACTTCGGATGTATTGTTTCTAAAGAGCGACTACCCGTTGTTATCTTTAAAGTTTATTTGAAATGAGTAGGAAGAGCCTCGGTGGCGTGCCACGGGCTTCGATTCCGCTATTGTGGGATCGGGCTGTGACAGTGAGTGACCTAGGTCGTGGTAAATAGGTATTGCCATTTTTGATTTGCCACAAACTGGTCTAATCTTTTCGCCAGCGAACCATCCAGACCTCTCCCCTTCCACCATGTGAATGTGTATCCTAAGTATCCCAGATCTTGCAATTGGCATACATCAAGCGTCTCACGGAATGTCTCCATAAGTGAAGACGGTCGACATTCCTCTCCTTGCTTATCCCAAGGGTATATGAAATCTTTCATATCTCCCATGCATAGCAAGGAACCAAAAATAGACTGTGGAGATGTTTTAGCAGACTCCAAACTTTGTGTCTTTTGCTACTGTTCGAATGGCCATAGATACATGTCAACCTACAATCCTTCTGATTCTGTCTATCAACCACAATGGTATCAATATGATGGTCTGAGAAGGATTGAGCATTAATGATCCATTCAGACATCCATAGAAGAGCCAATCCACCAATCCTACCCTTACATCAACCACAAGCATGTTGGTGAACTTGATCCGATGTTTTATTTTATCCATTTTCCACTTGCATGATTTTGTTTCTGAAAGGAACAAAATATCTGGATCATTTGATCGGACAATGTCAGCTAGGGCATGAGCTGCACGGGGGTTCCCCAATTCCCTGCAGTTCCAGCTAATAATACTCATAGTTAGCCCTGTCAGAGTGTACTCACCATGACGAATTCCATCCATACCCCAAATTTTGTTGGGAACTTCCACAACAAAACCCTTTACTCCAAATTTTCTTCCCCAAAAAGTAGGCCAAACAAAACTAAAGTTCTCTCAAGAAATCAAACTAGATGCTCAAGCCCTTCCACCAAAGACCCCCAAATTCAAACCAAGGAGAATATAATACATACATCAAGAGGTTTAGGGAAAGAGAGGAAGCTATAGGTTGTAAGCTAATGAAAATATCTAACTCATCTCTATCTATATATAGGCAAAACTCTCGAGAATTACGTTTACCTCCCTACGAGTTTTCAAAACTCTTAAACAGTCTCCGAAACATTCTACACAGCTAATTCATAGCTTTACAAGTGAAACTTCAAAATTATAAAAGTTTCTGACTAAGTTCCGTTTGGTTGCTAAAATGCGAATTTCTACATGACGTTTCCGACGTTGCTAATTAACCTACCAAATTAATAGCGTGCTAATTCGTCCTCACCAGGATACTAAAACTAACAACAGACATATATTCTAAACCAGAAAATAATACAGATATTAAAATATATAGGTAAATTTATTTTCAGATAAACATTTAAAATTTCCACAGTGACCGTCTCATACACGGAGAGACTTCACAACCACAAAACACTCATCAACAAATTCTCAGAGGGTCCTCTAACACAGACATCCAAAACAACTCGTGAGTAAACACTCACTTAACTATGTGCCAAAAATGCACGACACATTACATTATCATGCATGACAATGTAATGAAAAATAATAACATGCATGCGGGTGTTATATTCACCTTATTTTGTGCTATTTCAATCACGCACCAATCCTTATCCAGATAATACCTTCTCGTATTCTTATGAAAAAAGGCCCCATACCTTTCCATTTTGAGGCCTTCTGGGCAAAAGAGGACGAATGCAAGGAGATTGTGGATTTGGAATGGAATGTAAATGTGAGCAATGGGTGCTTAGGTATTCTTGAGAAAATTTCAAAGACAGCAAAAGGCTTAAAGATCTGGAGTACTAGGAACTTTGGGAACATCCCAAATCACATAAAGGCATGCAAGGATCGTCTTTAAGTTCTGAGATGCAAAAATCACGCGAACAAAGGCGAGGAAGAAAAACTACTCTATAAGAAATGATTTACTGGAAAAAGAAGAGATCCTTTGGAAACAAAGATCCAGGGCAGAGTGGCTTAATGAATGGATCATAGCACCCCTTTTTTTCAAGAAAAGGCAAACCAAAGGCAGAGGAGGAAAAGGATTGAAGGAGTTTTTAATTCAAACAACATGTGGGTTTCCAAAGAGGAGGATGTGGATGCATCTTTTGTGGATTACTTTGCAAATATATTTACTTCTAATGGTAACCTCGGCCTAAATCTAGTCCTTGAGACAGTGAATAGATCCATTACAGAAGAGATGAATAGTTTTTTGCTTCGAGCATTCACGATGGAGGATGTGTCTTTGGCTATTAAAAATGCCTCCTACTAAAGCCCCAGGCCCTGATGAAATGCCAGCTCTTTTCGATCAAGCTCATTGGAATATTATTGGTAACTCTGTCTCCTCTGCGGTGCTTGATTTCTTGAATATTGGTGTTATACCTTACAAAGCAAATTTCACACACATTACTTTGATTCCAAAAACCAAACATTCTAAAAGAGCTTCTGATTATCGACCAATCTCGTTATGTAATGTGTTTTTATAAGATTGTCTCAAAAATCTTAGCTAAGAAATTTTGAATAAATTCATCTCTGCCACTCAAAGTGCTTTTGTTCCCGGAAGAATTTTTATAGATAATGTGATTCTTGCCTTTGAAACTATGCATTACATAAAGCAGAAGAAAAAAGGGGAAAATGGTTTTATGGCTATAAAGTTAGACATGAGTAAAGCCTATGATCGTGTTGAATGGGGTTTTATTAAAGCCATGATGCAAAAAATGGGATTTCATGATCGATGGATATCATTGATCATGTCATGCATTTCTACTGTGACTTATTCAATTTGGATAAATGGTTTTCCAAAAGGTCACATTGTTCCTTTTAGAGGACTTAGGCAAGGTGACCCTTTATCTCCATACTTGTTTCTACTTTGTGTAGAGGGGTTCTCTGCCTTTCTTAAGAATGAAGAGAGGAATCACAGGCTGAAAGGGGTGGTAGTTTGTAGAGTAGCCCCTCGTATCAATCACTTATTCTTCACGGATGATAGCATGTTATTTTGTGATGCTACGCCAAGGGACTGTCAAGCTCTAAAGGAGGTCTTAAGGAAGTATGAGGCGGCTTTGGGACAGAAGGTCAACATTGATAAATCAGGGGTTTTCATTAGTAAAAATGTGCAATCTAATTTGTGGAGCAACTTAATTGGAATGCTTGAGTTCCAACAAGTGGAGGTTCATGAAAACTATCTGGGGTTGCCTACTGTGATTGGTAAAATGAAGAAACAGATTTTTAATTTCATCAAAGACTGTGTTTGGAAAAAGATTAAAGGTTGGAAGGAATCATTATTATCATGCGCAGGTCGTGAAGTGTTGATTAAGTCAATAGTTCAAGCAATACCATTGTATGCGATGAGTTGCTTCAAGTTGCCGATTGGTTTGTGCCAAGATATCCAATCCTTAACTAACAGATTTTTGTGGTCCAATGATACTGAGAAGAGCAGAATTCATTGGGTGAATAAGGAAAATCTGTGTAAACCAAAAATGCTCAGAGGCATGGGATTCCAGAGTGTGGAAAAATTTAATATTGCTCTCCTTGGCAAACAATGTTGGAGTTTGTTGAAACATAAGGACACTCTTTTGTTTAAGGTTCTTAAGGAAAAATGTTTCCCCTCTTGTGACTTCTTTCAAGCTCCTTTTAATCAAAATTGCTCCTATGCTTGGAGAAGTATTTGGTCCGCCGGCCAACAATTATATAGGGGCTTCACTTGGAGGATTGGCCGAGGTGACCAAGTTCGTATTTGGGGGGATCAATGGGTGACGCGTGAAAACTATGGCAAAGTAATTTCACCAGTCAAAAAATTGATGGAAGGCTCCATGGTTGAACATTTGATTGATTTTGACCATCGATGGTGGAAGGAAGACAAGGTTAGACATACGTTCCTCCCATTTGAAGCCGATCACATTCTTAAAACCCTAGTGGATGCTAGAAATGATGACTCTCTAATTTGGCATGGCAACTCTCAAGGTTGTTATACAGTTAAAAGTGCGTATCGCATGTTATCCCTATGGCACGAGGAGATGTTGGGTGGTGTTGGTTCATCATCTTATTTGGCAGCTTCGACATTGTGGAAAATGATTTGGAAAGCGAATATGGCCCCCGAAGATTCGGCACTTTGTTTGGAGGCTTGTAGGGGAATTGTTCCAACTTTTAGTGTGCTAATGAAAAGAGGTTTAGATGTGGATAATTGGTGTCCCAGATGTAAAATGAACATTGAATCTGTTACTCATGCTCTCTGTGATTGCAAATGGGCACATAAAGTGTGGAAAGGCTTACTGCCACCTTCTTTGATATCCAAGGCTCCTAGTATAAAACTTGATACTTGGTCGGAATTGTTGTTGATTAGAACACACTATGACTTGATTGCTCACATTTTCTATGTACTTCGGTATATATGGGTCTCTCATAACAAGCTTGTGCATGATAATAGCAGGAGTTCAACAGAAGAAGCGCTGAACGTGATTGAGTCTATGGTTACTGAGTTTCATTCTGGCAGGGCGGCAAATAATGCGCTGCCCAGGGTGATTGCCCCAGCTAGATGGTCACCACCTCTAGGTGACGTTCAGAAATTTAACTGTGATGGCTCCTTTATGTTCGAAGGAACTTTATCTAGTATAGGAGTTGTTATTAGAGACTGTAATGGGAAAGTCATTGGAGCGCTGGCGAAAAAAGAACTACATTACCATTCAATGGCAATGGTTGAAGCATTGGCTATCCGACATGCAGTTAAATATGTGATTGAATTGGGGATCCGAAAATCTATTTTTAAATCTGATGCGGCCACAATTATTAATGATATTAATGCTGAAGATGAGTGTCATGCAATTTATGGAAATGTCATTAAAGAAATCAAGGACCACCTATCAAAGATTGAAGAAAGTAGAGTTTGTTGTGCTGGCCGAAATTGTAATGGTGCTGCTCATTTGTTGGCTTGTCATAGTTTAGCTATGGAGGAAGGTATGTCTTTCTTCACTTTCTGGCCCCCTTGTATTGTGAACGTGGTTCAATCCGATTTGAATCATTAATATTATCATCCCTTTATCAACAAAAAAAAGTAAGATAATCGTCACATGGATGTAGCTTCAAAGAACAATAAAAAATTTCCTTTAATTCTATTTCATTTTAGTGGGATTAGAAATTAACCCACACTCCAAAGCCACGTGCACTTTTCTATAACAAAATTAACATCTCAATCACTTTTTTTAACAGTGAAAACATTGTTAAAGAAATGTTTTATTAAAATATTCCAATAGTAGAACCAGGATTTGATCTCAAGGGGACATTCATTTACATGGGGGTTTGGGGGCAACATCCCCGAGCTAGATTTTTTTTATTTTTTTATTTTGGTAGAAACACTATAATTTTGGATTTCTAGGGTTTTAACTAAAATTGTGTAGTTGTTCCATGAGTTGCACATAGTAGGTTGAGGGTTAAACCATGATTATTCAAAGACAAACTAAGCTCTCCACAACTCTTTCAAAAAAACAATTGTATTCATATGCTTTATTTATGTTATTTTTCACACTAATATCTCTTATAAAACAAAGACTCATTATATGTTTAAAATGGATATCTACAAGGCCTTAGATAATTGAGCGAAGAAGGTGTTTTTTGGGTCAAAATCGAGTGAATAAGGTGCTTATTTACGTGAAAATTATAAAAATTTAAGGATCGAAATGAGATTTATGACTTCATAAGGGGTAAAGAGGGGCATAAATACTTATACTACTAAATACATAGGGTAGAACAAATCTAAAAAGTTGAGGTGGGGCAAGTGCCCCCTCTTGCCCCATACGAGTCTATTAGAAATTAATAATAGCAACCACGATCTCAACCCAATTAAGCTACACTATTGAAACTAATGTTTGTCCTTGGGTAAGTTGAGAGTTTATTGAAGAAAAGAAGAATGCACATGGTCAAGAATACCCGAAGCCAAAGTTTGTTAAGAAAACTTTATTTTAATCTTAACCAATAGCATTTTTACAAGTATACATTATTTTCCAACCGATACTTATTTATAGAGTTCATTTTACTTGTTAAATTGAAATACTTGAAATCTCTGTGAGTAATACTCTCGCACTCCTTCACTATTTTTCAATGATATCTACCTCCAAAAAAAATATTATTTATGGCAATAAAAATGTTTCATATGCATAAAGTATTGTGCACAAATCACTTGCAATGTACATATCTACAAACTAGTATATCTAAACACACACCTGTATACATGTATATAGATAAGGTAATATGTTCTTGATTATCGTGGGTTAATTACACTTTGTGCACTCGTAGTTACACTCAGTATCACTTTGCTCTACATAATTTAAAAACTGGCATATTACACCCTAGAGTTTGTCATTTATACTAGTAATACACTAAAGTCGACATCTGTCAAAATTGTTGATTGAATTATGACGTATTTCAACAAATTCTGAAATTATTTTATAGAATTGCTAATAGAATGTTGGCACATTTTCAATGAGAGTGCAAATTGATAAAATTAAGTTAGAGACTTCATAATCTAATGTGTCAAGTTTTAAATTACGGGGGCAAGGTTGTGGATATCGCAGTTTAACCACAGCTCTTTTTTTTTTTTTTTTTAACCTTTTCAAATTCAAATACGAATACGAGTTGCTGATTAATTTTTAAAAGGAAAATTAATAAACCATTTTAAAAGCAAACTGATCTTTTGGAAACCAGAGATTTCTAGGTCCGGGGATTATGGAATGAGAGGGGAAGGAGCCTGGCAGACTAAAACACCCCCTCTCATCCTATCTCATGATAGGCATCTACTTAACATTCTTTTTAATCGAATTATTAATCTAAGTATGCCCTCAACTAATACATATATAAATATACATTATAAAAGCATGTCAAAAGGGGTGCAAGATTGCTAATGATAAAAGGCTACAAAACCATATAATTCAAATAGCAAGAAAGAATGATATGCGAATAAGGAACAAGAGAACTTACCCGGGATCCAACCGCGAAATGGAAACGTGCAATCCATGCAAATAAATAAAAACCTAAAAGAGTCTCCAATTCACATATACACATAAGGCAAATCCTAATTCTAAGGTGTCACACATAGAGTCGAAAAATAAATAAAAATCAAGAAATGAAATAAACTAAAGAAAATAGTCAAGAAATCATACCTCAATTAGCGCTACAAAACAAAGGGTTAGTCCACATGCTTTGAATAAGATATAATATCGAATAATATTCCTAAACTTCTAACTTAAATCTATCAAGCATGGGCAGAATTGACATAACCATGAATTTCTTTTAACTAGTTGGAAGCATAACATCATCTATAGATAAACAAGTCTCAACTAGGAGCCAATGTAATGTCCATACAGAGATGGTATAATCCCATCATGATCACAAGGAGCTCACAACTAGGTTCAATTAAATACAACTAAATCCAAAAAATAAGTCCTAATTACAAGTATTAACATATATCAATGAATGCATGAGCATGAATAAGAGTAAGCAATGAATCATTCATTGATTTGGATCATTTAGCCTCTGGATTTAAGCTTAGTTAACATCAGTCAAAGCATAGTTTAAGTACCAAGTCATAGAAAAGTCATTAGGTCATTATTTAAAAAGTTTATCAAATCAATGATAAAATTCTATGAATTACAAAGAGCAGGCCAGAACTTTAAAAATAGAAAAAAGCATACCTCCCATGGTTGGATCTTAGTGATTTTTGGACAAAAGGTGCCTCAGTGAGTCTAGTTTTTAACCCAAAATGAAAATCAAAGATCCAACGGTTCAATCTATGGGAATTGGGTCATACCCAGACATCACTCAGAATTTGACAACTCTTTGTCCAGAGATTTGTGTGATTTTCTAAAAATAGTAAACAAATCTGTATGACTCTAATCTTTTTAGAGGATCTCATTAACACATTAAACTTCATAGAAAAATTTATTTAAAGTCAAAAATATTTCATTAAGACTTTGGTAAATTCAAATCAAAACTAACTTACTGTTATGAAATTTTGGACAAAAAATGGCTAGCTTACAAATCCTAAGACCAAACCATTTTAAACATGGAATCTCGTCAAAACAAAAAAACTATAGTGGTGGATTTTTGTGTTATGAATACTTTCCAATTGATCTCATTCAATTCCAACGGGATCATGATTTAATTAAAAAAAATCCTTGATCAAAATTGGTTTGTGAATTCACTGCACCATTGTTGAGTTCATCATTTTTTTGGGCTAAATCTATCAACCAAACCATAGAGGTTGACTTATCCTAAAACTAATTTTTCCTTCCTATTGATGGTCATTGGAGATTAAATATAGCTAATACATGTGAGCCTCAATGAAGTATGGTAAGGATTTCATAAGGCTTCAAACTAGAGGATCTAAGTCATGAATTAAGACTTGAACCTACTAATTTTACATGCATATGGCTATTCTCATTTGAATCACAAGTTCATAGAGAATTTAACAATGCCAACTCAAAAGGAGTCCTATGAGATATTGAGAATCTCATAGATCTCAAGAGAAGAATACAACAAAAGAAAAGGAAATTAAAGTTCAAATGATATCCAAAGTTCTTCATAGTTTATTTAGTCCTAAACATTAAGCTACTTTAATCCAAATCAAGTGGAAAGAGAAAATGGAAGTTTAATCACAATTCTAGTGGTATGTGATGAAATGAGGTGGGAAGAGACTTTTTGAAAAAGTGTAAAAGATCCTAAGTAGTTCTATGAATTGTGATGAGTTTACCTCCAATTATTTTCAACTTCTTTGTGATTTGAAGTCTTCCAAGGATTATTCAAGCTCTTCTTTTAGCTCATGCAATGACTTACTCCTTAATTCTCTTAACTTTTCTCTAAGATTTTCCTAATCAAGACCCAAGAGATTCAGGATTCAAGCTTAAGATTGAGATCAAGATTCAAGCTTCTAAAAAAGGATCCTTTATAATGGGATATTCACTCCCTATATATAGGCAAATTTCTGAGGAGTATTTCAGTAAATTCAAGAAGAAAAATCCTGATTTCGGATGTACTTTTGATGGTACAAAATGTACTATTTTAAAGTAGACTGCTACAAAAACGCAGCACTCAATGAAGTTGGAAGCGACATTCGGTGATTGTCGGAACGACGTTCATCGTTTGCTGTGCCGCAGACAACTCCACCAAGTGCCGTCTTTTCGTGCATTTTAATTTTTGCGGTATTTCAAATTTTTCGCGGCATTCAGTGATAGTCGGAGCGGCTCTCATGGACTGTCGGCAGGCTGTGAGTGCCGTTGTGGCATCTCGTGACTGCTGCGGACCTCTTTGTGTGTTGTTGGTTTATCCTTCTTATGTTCTTTCTCCTCCTTTCCTTTCTTCCTTTCATTTTTGTTTCATTTTCTTTGAAATTGAAGAGCCTTTTGAATAGCTTGAATCGCCTTGGAAATCCTAAGTTTATTCGAACATTGTCATCATCGGACTTGGAGGTAACACTCCCCTAAGTTCGACATTTGGTGAAAATCGGGGTATCTACAACGGTGTAATTAACCCTAATCATGGTAGAATTCATTTCATGTTAGCGTTGTTGGATTTAATACATAAGAGTTTGGGTTATAAGAGTGTATTTTTTATTTGGACTTTAACTCTTTAAAACTTTCTTATTGGGCCATGGGCTTTATTTCAAAAACCTAAACAAAACTAAAGTCATTTGTGTGATGTGACTACTATCCCACATTGCTTGGGTGTTAGGAATTTTTGCTTCTTATATATGATCTCTCCTTCTATGCAATGTAAACTGATTTGGCTTGAATTTCGAGACTTGAGCGTACACGTCCTACGGATTTGACTGTTAGAGCATTTATGCACATGTTTTAAAAACATAAACTGATTGTATTTGCACATGCTAAAAACTACATGACTGTTACGACTGTTGGAGTCATTATTATATATGATCACACTCTTTCAGAATTTCACACAACAAAAAAAAAAAAAAACAATTCTCTTTTCTGTCTTCTTCTCTATATTTTCTGGAGCAATTTCTGAGTACTCAATTTACTCTTCCATTTCGAGTGCATGTTTGGAAGAGTTGGTTGCTGAATCTTAGAAAATATAGCGCTGTGACATTGTGCATCGAGTCGCTGACTTAGAGGGGCGGAATTGTTCTTAAGGACAGTACAATCCATTACACGCCTCAACCAATATTCATATTTTCATCCTTCTACTTCCAACAAGCATTGACTATTTTCTTTTGAGTAATGCTATGCTTCTCAAATATAAATTTAAAATTTGATGCCCCAAATCCTTTGCTAGCTTTATCACATGAAGTAGTGTATTAACGAACCATTGCCACAACATATGATACAACTGTTAAAAGTATTTAAAACCAATTTTGGAATTTAAATTGGGGATATCATTACTCTCTTCTTAACTCCATGGCAAATAGTTTTTCATCATTCTGGGACAATCCTAAGTTTGGTTCAGTGTCTCAGTTTCCGATATTTGATCCCCAGACACTTAATTATCGGAAGAATTTCATTTTTATTCTGAAGCCTAGACAGTAGATTAGTATTCCAAGATGTTATAGGCACACAGAAGATTGGTTATTATTCTTCAAAGGAAAAAAAAAAAGTGGAAGCACCCAGATTCTATTATCTTTTGGGGGTTATACAATTTATTATTTTTTATTTTTTATTTTTTCCTGTCTATGCTTTTGGGGTTAAAGATTTAAAATTGGAACAAAGAAAAAGAATTTTGGTGGCTTATAGAGCAATTGCTTCTCCAAGAAGCCAACCTTTCAAGCATATTGCCAAACAAAGGATAGCATTACATTCATTATACTTCCAACTTTTTATCTTCAAGAATCAGTTCAAATCATGGCCTGTCTTCTTCATTTCCTCTCCACTTTCTTTTCCAGACGAGTCAAAATCAACCCTTTGTGTTTTTTTTGGTAACCGTGGGTGATCGGGTCAGTTTACGCGCACCTCGACTAACCCCACTAGGCCAGGGCATCTGGGTGAATTACATGTGACAACCTGCTTGAGATTCGAACTTGAGACCTCTGGGTATAACAGCCAGAGAGACCTTCCATCCGACCACAAGAGAAATGGTTAAATCAACCCTTTGTTGCATTCAACAAAAATCAGAGTTTGGACCTACCTTATTGGTCTTCTTTAGAGCATTTTCAACAGAATTATCAAATTCCTCTACTCTTTAAATTTGAAGAGCCCTATCTACATTTAAGAAAAGTGCTTTTGGAGACTCTTTAGGAGATGTTTTAAACATTCGAAAATATATATATATAAAAATATGTATCCTTCAAAATACCACATAGTTTACTATAGTACAAATTTGAAGAAAACTATTGAAGAGTCTATTGGCTGGTCTTCATGAAGTAAGACTCAATATGGTGCCCAAATTTGATTGGGGATCTAACAATTTGACCGTTTTATAGTTTGCAAGTCAATTGAATGGTCCATATTGATATCTCCTGTCCATCATAATAAAGAGTATTCGCTAAGGGCGCACTTGGGTTTGTACTTGTGGGGATGGAGCCCATCGATGGCCTGGGTTGGAGTAAATTTTGCATCCAGTGGATTCTACTTCCCACCCTTCTTTGTTACAGCAATTGAGTTACATAACCTACGAAGTTAGTCTAAACAAATAATATTATATATTGACAATTAGACAATATTTGAATTAAACAATTATAACTTTATCTATTTTGATCTTTTTGTATGATTTTTTATTTTATGCATTTCTTCGAAATCTACACATTGGACTTAAAAATTTTACAAAAACTGATAACTTGCAACTTCATTTTGAGATTTTATTTGTTTGTTTGTATTAATAACCATAACGAAGCAGTGAAGATCGAAGATCAGGAGGTCCCAAAGAAGGAACACTTTCGCTATCTAGATTCAATGATCAGTAGAGACGGAGAGATTGGTGATGACGTGACCCATAGAATTAAAGTGGGCTGACTTGAGTGGAGGATTGCTTCTGGAGTATTATGTGACCGGAGAATAACAGCAAAATTGAAAGAAAAATTTTATAGGACGGCTATTAGGCCAGCTATTCTCTGCGGGACAGAGTATTGGGCGACTAAGAAACAACACATTAGCAAAGTGAGTGTAGCGGAGATGAGGATGCTAAGATGGATGTGTGGTAAGACTAAGAAAGATAGAATTAAAAATGAGTACATTTGAGAGACTGTAAGAGTAACACATATTGAGGATAAGTTGAGGGAGAATAAACTTAGATGGTTCGACCATGTGCAACGAAGACCTGTAGATGCACCTGTGCGAAAGAGTGATAATATCGTAGTGTCTGGAATGGCTAGAGGGAGATGTAGACCTAGACTGACTTGAGAATATGTCGTACAACAAGATATGAATATATATAATTTAAATGAGCATATAGCTCTTGATCGTGCAGAATAGAGAAAAATGATTCATTCAGCCGACCCCAATTGATTAGGACACAAAGCTTGGTTTAGTTTGGTTTGGTATTAATAACCATAACTTTCTCCTTTTTTGGAGAGCTTTTTGGGCAATTTTGTTTAATTTATTATTTCATGCAGCTGTGGATTTTAATTTTACAAGAAAGGTATATTTTTATATGATTCATGTAAAAAATATATATTTACGTTTTTACAGATTAGCTTAAATTTTAAGATTTTTTTTCTTCAAGATTTCATAGTCAATGTTGGTCTCATTTGATAGATCTGGTTTTTCTTATTCCAAAATATCAAATTTTACAAAAATTTGACTTTGGAGTAAAAGTTGTGACAATATGAAGTTTTTTAGCCATGGAAGAGTATTTGACCAAAAAAAAGATGAAAATGAACTTAGCTCATAAAAAAGTAGCTTGTCCTTCGTGCTGACCGTGTTTAATTTGAAGGTCTTGTGACCGAGGCTCCCAAGAAAAGAATCCACGGATTGACAATCAAGGAACAACATTATACCCTTTGCATGTGACTTTAATTACTAGAAGACCAAGATTAACTCTTCTAAAAAAGCGAAATACCCGTTTTGATAAAACTGGTTATTAAGTACTGAGAAGTAAGTGCTAGATTTTAATATTAAAACTTTAAGCTAAGAGTGTAATAGTCAACAAGTAGTTTATGTACGATGGAAAGTGGATCACATTCAGTAAAATTTTTCAGTAAAATTTTTGTACTTAAAATTTTCACTAAACTTTGGACTACTTTTTCAATTTTTTCCTTGTACACGTTTGAGTAACATATCTAAAATCTTCTTGCCTTGTTAAAACTAACCCCACCATTTTATCATTTCTCAAAATATATACAAAGCTCTCAAGATCATGGCAATTTTGAAACATGATACATAACTACTGCATAAGGATGACTTCTAGCATATAAATGAAGGTGTGAAAGTTATCATCTAGTGGGTGTTGAAAGTGACTCGTCTAGTGGGTGTTCATCATTAAACACGGTGCATAGCATTCTTTGGTATAAGATTCCGACGCTCAAAAAAGAGAGATTGTGTGTGCATGTGTACACTGATGCTCAAGCTCATCGAAACTGCAAAATTGCCACCGACAGCAATTTCACTAGTGCTAGGAATTATAAGATTCCGACGCTACATTGAAATCGAAAGAGATAACTCCAAAAGAAAATAGCAATAGGGTAAAAGACAATAGGGTGGGACTAAATATACCACCAAGTTTGCTAAATGCTGTTAGAACTGTAAATAGAAATGGAACAGAATTACCAAATCAGTAGCTTCTTTACAAATCTTTGAGTTAAGTCACGAATCTCGCTCTCTTTAAAACGTTTCGCAGCTCTGTCCAAAGTGTGCAAGAAAAACAGTTCGTACTTGTCACGCCGTTCCCGGGATAAAACAGTCTAGAATCATCTCTGTCTCAGTTTCTTCTTTGTACCAAGAAAAACTGGTATACTAAACAACACCCTTCAAATTTAATTGCTCGGTAATCACAAATTGTAAAAACTCCTTTTATTATGGAAACCAAAAGCTCACTGATTTTCTTTTTCTCAAATTTGAAAGGTTTTTAAGAAATGAAGTAATTTTCTGATTTTTTAGAAGAATCAATGTTGGAGGAAAAATTGATCTCTCAATAAATACACATGCAAATATTAGTGTGCCGACAATACAACGGAGTGCATAACACCTATCCAAACAAACTTCCGACTACCTTAAAGGCCTTACATCAATCACCTACCCATGCTACAGAACTCGACTGTATAAATGGGATAC
Source organism: Hydrangea macrophylla (assembly GCA_033977485.1). Taxonomy (NCBI): domain Eukaryota; kingdom Viridiplantae; phylum Streptophyta; class Magnoliopsida; order Cornales; family Hydrangeaceae; genus Hydrangea; species Hydrangea macrophylla. The sequence continues at coordinate 43,795,624 of CM066990.1, forward strand.
ATGCATATCATCTATACACTACCCATCTCCTCCAAATAGGTGAGTATAAAGCTACAATAGTCACGGTAACTCTGTAGCTTTTAATGTCAAAATATTTCTACAATAGGTATAACGTATAACTAATATTTAATGTATTCTACAAACAATAACATACCCTTAATTACTTTTAATTGGAGCAGCAATTACATCATAATGATAAAGGTTAATAATTTGTATTTTAAAATCATCAAAATGCAACAATCCCCCACTATTTTAAAATACAAATTTAAAAGATATTTCCTCCATTTTTCTTTAATTACACACTCGGCTCTAACAGTCCGCCACTAGTAATTGAAAGAAGATTTTATATTTATCGAGTAACGTATCATAAGATTGTGCATAAGTAAATGTGTTTTTCAACTTGAACCTTTATGTAGTGATATACTAGAGTAACCATAGTTTTGAACTCTATCTTAGACAATACCACACAGACAATCCTACTAGGGTGTAGTCTAAAAGACAGCACGTTATGGCCATGTACTTATATCCCAGTAAAGCGAAAGCTCTAGAGAATTTTTCCAAATTACATAAGAAGCGGTCACACTTCCAAAATCGCATAGGTGAGTCTAACAAGGATACTACTGTATTTAGGTATCCCACTCAATATAGAGTTTAGATCTCATTAAGAGTTATATTAACTCATCTTTGTACCGCTGCAGGATGTCATGCTTCATAGGGATGAACCTGGAGTGTTATCTCCATAAATAATAATAGCATGATTCCACTCATATCACTTCATGACTTGTTATTAACCTTTGAACCTATTTTTTGGGATCTGCAGTCTATAGGTTGTGTTACTATCACAAGTGACTCAACTGTCTATGGACTTTAGTCTCATCCCTTTCTAGGCTTTACAAACCTTTTTTTGAGTTAGTCCTTTCGTCAAAGAATTAACTATATTATCCTACAACTGTACATTATCCACTCTTACAACTTAGTAGAAACAAACTCTCTAATAGTGTTGTGCTCGCAACATATTTGTCGCCTCTTACCGTTGTAACGGCTCTAATCTTCTTGTAATAGCCGCGATACTTTCACAGTGGATAAAACAGCTGGTATCGGTTCCTCCTATAAAGGAGTATCTGTTAGCAGGCTTTTTAACCAAGCTTCTTCCTCACTAGCTAAAACCAAACCAAACCAAACCAAACCAAGCCTTGTGTCCCAATCAATTGGGGTCGGCTGTATGAATCCTTTTTTTCCATTCTGCACGATCAAGAGCTATATGCTCATTTAAATTATATATATTCATATCTTGTTGCACCACATATTCCCAAGTCAGTCTAGGTCTGCCTCTCCCTCTAGACCTATATTCATATCTTCTTCCTCACTAGCTATAGCCAAAATAGTGGACTTAGCCAAATAGTCTATTTCATAGACTTTCATAAAACTATACCCACAGTAATACCAAAAGGTGTATCTACTGTGGCTTTGGAGTCATCTGAAAAAAATACTCCAATCAGTATCGTTATATCCTTTAAGGTTAGCGGAAAACCCAATGCAATCAGAAGTTCATGGTCCCTTTCAGGTAACACATGACTTTGTCAACAATTCTCCAATACTTAAAATATAGCCACTTGTGGCTCTACAGCCTTCCATTATGAGATAGCATCACTGTAACCTTCAACTACGACGGGAAATTATTTATAGACAATACCTAAATTAATAGATTTCTTTAAAATATCATAATTTTTCCAATTACATTCCTAACTTCGAAATTGCATACTTATTTCCCCCAAAATCAATTTGGTTAAAAACCATCCTTGAAAAATAAAAATTAAATTCGTTCAGATTTTGAAGTATGCAGTGTATTTTTAAAAAATAATTTATTCTTATCTCCCGGGTACACAATAAATTTTTCAAATTTTAATTTCTTCCGGAGATGAAATTATATTTCACTTTGCCAGTTTCAAAACATTGGTATTGTGTAAATCACCAAGTAAAATGTTTTCATTCTCCATTGGAGAGTATTTCTTGTAACAGTTGAGATTATTATAAATATGCCTAGAGTGTGGCACCCCGACCCGCCGTGGTCGAAATACCTGCTTGTACAACTTAACTAATCAACAACATTAAATTAAACCTGTGATTAACAGACTTATACAAGAACACCTTATTAGAAAGTTTAAAATATTCACACGTCCCAAGTATTATACATTAAACTAATTCTACACAACCAAACTTAAAAGTTAAGTGTTTATAACATCTTACAAAAGTTACAACTAAACTGTATTTTACAAATTTTCGACAAAATACCACTCTTGTGGTCAACCCACTACAACCTCAGACTTATGGCAGTGCAGTTCCTAATTCAGCTTCATAAAAGGGGTACCTGCACAGGAAATCTGTGTGGGCGTGAGCAAAACCACGGCTCACGACAACTAGATAAAATAATATGCAAGTTTAAGCATATAAACAGCTCAGCACAGCACAAATACAGCATTTGTGTAATATTAAAATACAACTCATACATGCCGTGACTCACACACCCGGGCCCATCAGCTTTAGCCTTTCGCGGCTTATTATCATGTTTTCAGCTACTTGGTTTAACAGCTCAGCAATGCAAGTGCATAATATACAGTTCATGTCATGCCAACTATGTATATAAACATAAATTGCAATACAGCAATATCTAGAAGACCCACCTCAAATTCGACAAGTGAGTAAAATTCACCTTTCTACTTGTTTCTCGGTCAACTCCTTGGGTCTGCTACTACTAGCCTGGGTCCCTGAAATCTTAAAAATTAGATTTCATAGCAAATATAATATCAATTTAGATAATAATTCACAAATCTTATAATAACAACAAAAAAATTAACAACTTAGGCTTTCTAATTGAAAAAGAATCTATATTTCTCAAACTTCAACTTCATAACTAATAAGTAAAAATAAACAACTTCTATAATAAATAAAAATGTAGAAAGAAACAACTTTCATAATAAGTAAATATTTAAGAAGTTCAAGTTGTAATTGAAACAATCCAAATTCCCAAAATCACACTCAAATAGCCCCTAATTTCTAACTTTCTCTCTCTACCCAAGTGAAGTTTATATATATATATATATAAACAACTCTTTCATGGATGCTTTCAAGTTCTACCAACTCTTGGAGACATAAGTTTTCAATAACATATAACTCAAAATAATATTCACAATGCATAAAATAAAAAAAAATAAAAAAAAAACTCACATCTAACATTGTTCCCCACAACCATCAAATAAAAAATCAAGAAATCATTTCTAGCTTCTAAAGCTCAAAAACATCTTCAATGGTGTTTTACCCAAATCATAACGCAATTCTTCCAAACCCAAAACTAACATTCCCTATATGCTTCTCAAATATGTTATTAGCATCTAGCAAATTTAAATATCAAGTTATAATCAACAATTCTTACAAACCAAGCAAGACCCATAAGCTAGAGGTTTAAAAACACACACTACACCAAGAGCACACACTAATCTCTACTACTCTTCCCAACTCTTCCCAACTCAATTCTTTCAAAACTTGTTGTAAGAGTAATCCAAAGTATTAAAAACATCATTATAACAACAAAAATCAACCCACAAATATATTTGAAACAACAATTTTCAAGAACCCATAAGACCCAAAAGCTTCAAATTTCATCCATGGTGGTTATCATCTCTAACCCAACTCAATACTTTCAAGACTTGAACTAGGAGTGTTTTAAGACATTAATAACATACTCTCAACACCAAAAACACCAAATCAAAACCCAAAAAAAAAACTCAATTTTCGGATTTATTAAAAACCCTTAAATTTCAACACCCCAACAATTGTAAAATCAACAATACTCAAGCAAAACTTGCCATACATGGTATACATATCACCCAAGGCATATAAAACACATATTCACTATCAAAATCAATCCCACAAATCTCCAATTTTTGGATTTCTACTTGTGACGCCCCGCAAAAATAAGCGTATTTCCATTGAAAAATTAAATAAATCACACTTGATTCTTTAAAATAAAAATACAAAATTTCTTTAAAACTCCCAGCAGGTCCATATTCTCCACGGATCTCCTATATCATCCTTAACCTTATCTCCCTTCTAGGCTTCGGTTACCGGCACTGCCTGCATCTAAAAATCATACCGGGAAGTATACAATATGACATGAATAATAAAGGCTCAAAAGGATAATGACAATCAAATACATAGAATGACATCAAATCAATTGACCAGTCTCACAACCCAACTGCTCACACTACCCAAACGCTCATACCAATAGCATCATACCAGGTTCCTCTTGATCACATAGCAAGAGACACCTCACCTCACCTCACCCGTCTCCAGTACGTCGGTCCCTTAGGCCTGTTGGACTGTTGGTAGGTGCTCCTTGCTCATGACCCTTTAGTCCCATAGCACTTAGCAATAAACACATACTCATTGATTCCAAATGAAAACACAACATAACTGCAAAAAGAGTGCAAGTAGAGATAACAAAGAAATACTCCGGAGAATTTAGAAAGCATATTGTACACAACCCGGTACCTATAAATGATGTTGAGCAACTCCCAAACACTTCTCTTCTTCTTCTTCTTCTTCTTCTAACTCGAGGTGTATGTATATCTATAATTGTGTATATATATAAATCTCTCTCTATGTGACTCTCTCAAGCTCTCTATGCTAGAAGTGTAGAATGTGTGTGTTTGAGAGAGTATGTGAGTGTATAAATAGCCAAGCTTTCACTTGGAGACAATGACCTAACAATCCACTTATTAACCACTAACTTCTAATTAATGGGTAGTTTATAAGGAATATTCAAGATGATGTAAACATACACTAATGCACCTATAACTCCACTAATATTAGTGTATAAATAACCAAACATAATGGCCTAACAATCTAATTATTAACCACTAACTTCTAATTAATTGGTAGTTTATAAGGAATATGCAAGATGATGTAAACATACACTAATGCACCTATAACTCCACTAATATTAGTATATAAATAACCAAGCATAATGGCCTAACAATCTAATTATTAAAAGAGAAAATATTAGATTTAATTTCTAATATACTTTCTCATAAAAACTGCTACTGTAATCCTCGTTTTCTGCCCAAACGGTGCAGAATCTGAGAAAATTGCATTAGACGAAAAGTGTGCAGAATCGAGTTTTGCTTGGGACAACGCGGGCAGAACCTTAAATTTCCTTCGTTTTCCTAACAAAAATCTGAAAACAAAATTCTGCTACTGTTAAAATTAAAAGAGAAAAATATTAGATTTAATTTTAAATATGACTCGAAAAATCTTAACTTCCAACACGAATACCAAATCATTTAATCTCATGCAACTTTTCCCAAAAAAATATATTTTTAGTTCATGACTTATAAAATTGAAAAAATGACCAAAATACCCCTGTGACCAATTTTCGCTAAAATCGCACACGAAGTCTAAATCGTCAATTTAAACATGAAAACACGGGTTACTACAATCTACCCTCCTTAATAGAGATTTCGTCCCGAAATCTAGAGATAAAAGCATTTGGTAAATAACTTCATAAATTTCTTAAAATAATGTTTAAAACAATTATAGCATATTTTGTTTTATAAAATAACAAAATTTTTTTTTTTTTTTTTTTTCAACCTTCTCTGACTCCTCCCAGGCGATGTAGACTATCTAACCTTGACTTAGTCCTACATTTCCGGCTGGGGACAGGCTTTGATACCATTTGTGACGCCCCGCAAAAATAAGCGTATTTCCATTGAAAAATTAAATAAATCACACTTGATTCTTTAAAATAAAAATACAAAATTTCTTTAAAACTCCCAGCAGGTCCATATTCTCCACGGATCTCCTATATCATCCTTAACCTTATCTCCCTTCTAGGCTTCGGTTACCGGCACTGCCTGCATCTAAAAACCATACCGGGAAGTATACAATATGACATGAATAATAAAGGCTCAAAAGGATAATGACAATCAAATACATAGAATGACATCAAATCAATTGACCAGTCTCACAACCCAACTGCTCACACTACCCAAACGCTCATACCAATAGCATCATACCAGGTTCCTCTTGATCACATAGCAAGAGACACCTCACCTCACCTCACCCGTCTCCAGTACGTCGGTCCCTTAGGCCTGTTGGACTGTTGGTAGGTGCTCCTTGCTCATGACCCTTTAGTCCCATAGCACTTAGCAATAAACACATACTCATTGATTCCAAATGAAAACACAACATAACTGCAAAAAGAGTGCAAGTAGAGATAACAAAGAAATACTCCGGAGAATTTAGAAAGCATATTGTACACAACCCGGTACCTATAAATGATGTTGAGCAACTCCCAAACACTTCTCTTCTTCTTCTTCTTCTTCTTCTAACTCGAGGTGTATGTATATCTATAATTGTGTATATATATAAATCTCTCTCTATGTGACTCTCTCAAGCTCTCTATGCTAGAAGTGTAGAATGTGTGTGTTTGAGAGAGTATGTGAGTGTATAAATAGCCAAGCTTTCACTTGGAGACAATGACCTAACAATCCACTTATTAACCACTAACTTCTAATTAATGGGTAGTTTATAAGGAATATTCAAGATGATGTAAACATACACTAATGCACCTATAACTCCACTAATATTAGTGTATAAATAACCAAACATAATGGCCTAACAATCTAATTATTAACCACTAACTTCTAATTAATTGGTAGTTTATAAGGAATATGCAAGATGATGTAAACATACACTAATGCACCTATAACTCCACTAATATTAGTATATAAATAACCAAGCATAATGGCCTAACAATCTAATTATTAAAAGAGAAAATATTAGATTTAATTTCTAATATACTTTCTCATAAAAACTGCTACTGTAATCCTCGTTTTCTGCCCAAACGGTGCAGAATCTGAGAATATTGCATTAGACGAAAAGTGTGCAGAATCGAGTTTTGCTTGGGACAACGCGGGCAGAACCTTAAATTTCCTTCGTTTTCCTAACAAAAATCTGAAAACAAAATTCTGCTACTGTTAAAATTAAAAGAGAAAAATATTAGATTTAATTTTAAATATGACTCGAAAAATCTTAACTTCCAACACGAATACCAAATCATTTAATCTCATGCAACTTTTCCCAAAAAAATATATTTTTAGTTCATGACTTATAAAATTGAAAAAATGACCAAAATACCCCTGTGACCAATTTTCGCTAAAATCGCACACGAAGTCTAAATCGTCAATTTAAACATGAAAACACGGGTTACTACACTACTAAACCCTAAAAATACATTTTATAAACTTGCTTAAAATTCAAGTTTAACATGAAAAACTTCATACCACACCATATATACATATCAAGGAGCATTTAAGCAAGTTCTAAAACATAAATTTACAACTTTAATCTCTTAATTTCAGATTCTAAGGAAAGATTTCAAAAATCTCAATTCACACTTTCAACCAACTTCACTTACCTAGGATGTAGAAGATGAAGTTTCCTCCCTTTCTTCCCAATTTCTATGTCTTCTTCCCTTTACTCTTCTTCGTTTTCTTCTTCTTCTTCCCCTTTTACTCTCTTTCTCTTCTTTTCTTATTCACTGTAACCCTCTCAAACTATACAGTAAAGGAGACTAACGTATCTTCCTAAAATTGATTTTTTAACTTTTTAAAAATTATGTTTAACACTCCAACTTTCTTTAAAACAAGCACTTGAGTTCTCAAACTTTCCCAAATTTTTCTATATCATCTTAGTACCCCCAAAAAGAGTTATTTCCTAACTCAAAATCCCAAAAATGAAATTTCCCAGTTCTAACCCAATGCATAATTATTTAATAATTAACAGCTCAGCATAAAAAAAAAATTTAATAACAATTCAGCTTAAATAATTAAATCACAGAAATTTAAATTTTAAACAACTCAATTCAGCTTAATAGAGTAAATGATTTATTATTTTAATATTCTTTTCAGGTTCGGGTCTCACATAGAGGCACTCATATCAATATACCATATTTTAAATTTTGTCACGTAATAATTTCGTAAACATAGCCACAAATGACTTTTCGGTCCATTAGCTTATGGAACAGATTGACTGATGCATCCGACTTCTCTTAGCAAAATACCCAATCTTCCCACAAACAAAACTTTGAAGGAGATTTCTAGTTCATATACCGTTTAAAGCGGCTCTGTCTAATACCAATTTTTTTTATAAATATTTTCTAATATAATAATATTGATCAATAATTGCCAACAATGGTTGTTGTAATTTTAATCCATAAAAACACAATAGCTTCACCAAAATCCTCATATCAAAATTAAGTAGCAAGATAATTTTGGTTTCTTTTGCAATCTCTATATATAACCAAAAATTAATAAATCACCCACATATAAACATATCATAACACATACTCCATCATTGTGTTAACGATAAATAAATTTGTCGCTTTCAATGATTTAAAACTATTTTAAAATAATAGTTTGATCAAAAAATTTTATACCACTAGTTGGGTCCTAGTTTAGAACCATATCAAGAGAATACACGCATACACACTTTAATTTTATTTGGATCTACAAACCCTTCAGGTTTATCAAAATAAATTTCATTTTGTAATTCTCCTCTTAAATTTTCATTTTGGGACACAAGGCTTGGTTTGGCTTGGTAATTCTCCTCTTAAAATTGTGGCTTTATCATCCATTTCATGAGTATGTAAATCATAAATAGCTACAACAACTAATAAAATTCTAATGGATGGAACACGTGTAAAAGGAGAATAGTATCCAGAATGTCAATATTTTCTTTTGTTTTAGTTTTATGAGCCTTAGCTACTACAGTTGCTTCACATATTTTAATAGAATCGGATTTAAAAAAAAAAATTTCTCTCTCTTTTTTTTTTTTTTCTTTTTTTACCTAGTAACATTCAAATGATAGATCCACAAGTTCTCAAAAAATAACTGAAATTACAACCAATCTCAACTTGAATGGATTCTTTTAGAACGTATAAAACACACTTTCAAAATCTTTTTAGCTCTCTTTACCCTTTCATGGTTAAGATAATATGTCATGATCTTTATCATACATATTTCTACACTCAATATATCTAGATGGGAAGAAGATAGGAGGCTGAGAACCCCCACTATTCCTCGATTAATATAAATTTTATGATTATAAAAATTAGCGCCAATGGACTCAATAGTCACAAATTTTTTTTTATGTCAAAAATCTACAAGCATTGCTGCACTGCATATCCCAATAAGGCACAATCTATGACTTACTAGCAATTTTCTTAGGATTAAAAATCATACCATAAGCCACATAGCCCAATATTAAAAAATGATTAAAAAAATTGGATTTTTCTATTTTTGTTCCAATACTACAGACTAGATTTTTCATACCAATTCTAAAACCCAAATCAAATGACACAAATAACACTAATGAAGAGAACCCAAAAGTTTATTTAAGCAAAAGATTCCTTAGCTTCTCCATTGTTGCGGTTCATTTCTCTGCTCCTTTGTCAATTTTTAAGCCATTGCCAAGAGTTGGGTCTTTGAAGATTCACAGATTCTTAGGATTAAGGAAATTCTTTCTCTACACTCACAAACACACATATGTATGTATTTTTTTATGGTGGTTCAGTTGGGTTATTGAAGCTGATCCTCTCTCTGACATTATACTATACTATATATATAATACGTCTACACGCCACAGACTCTTGAATCCAAGCTTTGAATTATAATTATAGCACCTAAATGACTCATTTAAAGCGAAGTTTAACCACACATATTTTATTATAAGCAAACTTATTAGGTGCTACAGTTATTATTTCCGTTACTACTGCTTTTTGGAACAAGAGGTTGTGATTTAAGGAGGCCAAGCAAAACCCAAACCCCAGACAATGCCATTACTGAAATCTGAAGGTGATGAGACCAACCCGGACCCACAGCCACTAAACAGGTTCCACAAATTTTATTGGTTTGCCTGTTCTTTTCTTATTAAAAATAAAATAATTTTCCAAAGGTAGAACGCTGTTTGGTTGCAAATTCCAATCTTTCACAATAATCAACCCATAGTAGATGAGCACTATTCACCAAAATAATAAAGACTCGGGTTTTGTTTGGCTTATATGTTTCCGAATCAATAGCAGAATGAAGCGTCTTAAAATTCTTAGAACTGTAAATAGAAATGGCACAGAATTACCGAATCAGTAGCCTCATTACAAATCTTTGGGTTGAGTCGTGAAACTCGCTCCCTTTAAGACGTTTCACGGCTCTGTCTTAAGTGTGCAAGCAATTCGTACTTGCCAAGCCGTCCCTAGAATAAAACAACCTAGAAGCATCTCTGTCTCAGTTTCTTCTTTGCACCAAGAAAACTGGTATACTAAACACCCCTTAGATTTAGCTACTCAGTAATCACACTGTAAAAACTCCTTTTATTAGGGAAACCAAAAGCGCATTGATTTTCTTTCTCTCAAATTTGAAAGGTTTTTAAGAAATGAAGTAATTTTCTGGTTTTTAGAAGAATCAATGTTGGAGGAAAAATTGATCTCTTGATATATACACATGCACATATCAGTGTTTATGCCGACAATACAACGGAGTGCATAACACCGATCCAAACTGATGATGCCAAAAATTGGTAAGCAAGATTTATGCAAAAAGACAGAGCCAAGAAAAGTTTGTGTGTGGTTCGGCCCCGTTAATGAGGTGACCTACGTCCACGTGTGCGTCTAAGCGCTTCTCACTAGCAAATCACCGGCGGGCCTGGTGAGCCAACAGAGATGAGTGACACTACCAGTAACACCGACCGGGTATATGCGTATGGGTGGTGAGTTCTCTAGCGAATAAGTATATGCTCAGATAAATAAGTTTTTCGGATCCCTCTAAGGAGGATAGGTGGGCTCTTTTATAGATGTAAGAGTCCACCCTTACATGGTAAGTTTATTAGATTAGGAAGCCTAATCTAATCACAATGGATTTGCACAACATTAGGGGAGTTTCCTAAGTGGCTTAGGAAACCATTGATTCTTTCTTGATAGAGTCATGGCCGTATAAGGAAACGATGAGAGACGCCATCTACTCCGCGCCTACTAGGGAGTCACTACGCCGAGTTCCCGAGCGTCCGAGTATCCCGGACGATTATAGCTGAACACCTCGGAAGTGTGGGCTCCATGCTCCCATTCCGGATTATCCGCTGGCCACGTGGTGGTCGGACCGTTACAGAATATTTCTGGACGTATCAGCTGCCCCCCATTTTCAAAGTTGAGATGACGCCTTGCCAGATGAAATTTGAAAATTAAGAATGTCTTCCAGATACCGACCGGGAAAAGACTGGGACCCCCATCGGAACCGGGCCAGTTTGTAATGACTCGTCGGTATATCGACCGAGCGGTAGCCCTGCAGGACCGGGCCCCCCGGCGCCACGTATCCATTGGTTACTGGTCTGGTTCGGATCCAAAGCTTCCAGTTTCGAAGTAACCGAATCGTCCAGGTGGCAACCGAACCATCACGTCGTGCATTCAATGCTCACGCTTTTTGAGACGACGCCCCACGTGCCCGAAACGACAGTTTCGATGGGAGAGCATGTCAGCCATCCGATCAAATTTGATCCTAACCGTTTGCGACGCCTATATAAGGAGCACCTGTTCAATCTGCTTCTCACTGCAAATCATCAACAAAAATCACCCGAGCAAAACACTCCGAGCTCCTTCTTCTCTGCTATCTTCGTTTTCCACACTTCCCTCAAATGGCCTCATACATTAATCTGTCATCTGATGAAGGGCTCAGGGCCTTCCGAGAGGATTGTCACATTCCGGACGACGTCGAAGTCCGTCCGCATATTGAGGGGGAGGAAGTAGCCTTCCCATTCGTCCTCATCAGCAGCTATCTGCTGCTTGTTGTGGGACTATGCTTTCCCCTCCCGGTCTCCTTTTGTGACCTGCTTGAGGGATTGCGCATCCCGCTCTACAAGTGCCGTCCAAACGTCGCCCGCCTCCTCTGGGGCGTATCAGCGCTGAACGAGCGACTCGGGTTGTTCCTCCGTTCCGTCGACGTCGCCAGGTGTTACATCCTAAGCATCAACCACGGGGGTCCTTACTTGCGCCCCAGGGCCGAGGGGAGGGACCTTTTCCAAGGCCTGGATTTCCCGAACAAAAACTGGCAGTGATACCCTTGGGTCGTGGTATCTGGCAACTGGATGGAGGACGCCATTCTCTGCCCTCCTGCGGTTTTTGATCCCGACCTCTGCAAACAATCTTTCTCTGCCTTCCGCGGCGCGGCCCCTACTGCTGATGAGACGGAGGCGATTGACCGAGCCATCGAGGCCGGCCTGTCGTTCTCTGATTTGGTCGGTGAGCATGCGGGTGATGCTGGCGCCGGTCCTTCATCCACGGCCCATGCCGCTGCGGCTTCTGGGTCGCGCCGATACACTCGATCCATGGCCACCGGTCCGCGTGCTACAAGCAGGGTCGGCCCTCCTGAGGGACCAGTCTCCTTGTCCACTAGCAGCAACTCATCCTCCTCCGGGAATGCGAGTCCGCCACCGGGCCCATACCGGAAGGGAAAAGAAAAAGAAGTCAGGGAAGAAACTCAACCCCCACCAAAAAGGAGCCGGACAGAATCCCCGTCCGGCCTTCATATGCCGAGCTCTTGGACGGGCCTTGCCTTCGATAACCTGGAGGGTCGACTTCAAGAGGTGGAGAAACAGACTGCCCTCCTGCAGACTAACTCTGTCATGCAGGAGGTGGATGTTCACGCCACAAAGCTTACCGTCAAGGATTTAGTTGCGAGGATTACGACCCTAGAAGAGGAGGTAAAAGCTCTGAAGGGCAAAGGACCTTGAAGACTCCTTGCTTTTTCCTTTTTTTTTCCTTTCTTTTTTTTTTTTTTTTTTTTTTTTTTTTGCCGGGGAGCTACTATAACTGCCCTCGATCTCTGTACATTTTTACTTTTCACTGCAATAAAAAGGTCCTTGAGGCCACGTTTCTCTTTCACTATGCTCATTCAACTGTTTATTAATTCTGTGCTACGCTGGGCAGCTAATGCCCGAACGGTGTATGAATGTGCCTGGGTTGCGGCGACTTGGGCCCGGATCACCGCCGCTCTGTACCAACCAATCGCTAGCCAAGTTAGAACCTAACAATGGTGATGCGATCGTAACCGAACCGATTGTGGGCTGACTGAACCGTCGCGTCACGCAATTAATGCGCGCGCCTTTTGAGGCGACTCTTCACGTGACCGAAGCGACAGTTTGGGCGGGAAATCTCCTGGACCGCTGGATCCGCTCTGATCTTGGCCGTTCAGGGTCTTTATATAAAGAGTAGTTGCCTCATTTCTTGCATCCCTTACCTTCTACTTTCTGCTTTCTTTTCTCTTTCCCCCGTCCTTTTTCACTTCGGAGTGAGGCTGGAGAGGACGAATCTCGTGAGGTTCGAGCGGGAGTGGGATTTCTTTCTCCTTAGATTTCGTGCGTTCTTTGAGTCGGGTGGAACTTTAACTCATCTGATCCGGGCAGGTGTTCCTTGCGCTGTTTTGGGAGAGTGTTACCTGGTGCTGAGGAGTGTCTACTCGTTACCATTCAGGTTAGTGACTCTGCCCCCCCTGTATATCAGGCTTGGGGTTCCGGATCCATACGCAGGTCGTAGTTTGTGTCCGTTCCTTTCCGTCGGAGTGCCAGAGATGGAATACTCCGGCTTCAACTCTGCGTCGAGATCGGAGAGTGAACAGTATCAATCAGAATCCCCCAGTGCCAGTCGGGACCGGCTTCCTGAGTCCCTAACCGATCATCAAAGTGGGGCTAGGATTCCCGTTCGTCTGTCCGACAGTGAGTCTACTCAGGAGGCCCCTGTTGCCTCCGTCTCGAGGGGTTCGGGCGACGAGTTGCCCAGGGTGTCTGATCGTGTAGTGTTTGCCTGTGAGTCCACCCTTTCTTCGCTACGTTCCCAAGACCTTCTCCGGATCAGAGAGAGGTACTCTCTCCCTGACGGTTGCGCCCTAGCTGTAAACCCCGGCGGCGCGCACCTCTATCAGCCTGGGTTCGTCACCCTGTTTGAGGATGCCATGATGGCGGGCCTCCGACTACCCCTCCACCGCGTTGCCCGGGATGTCCTGATCTATCTCGATATCACTCCCGGGCAATTGGCCCCCAACGGATGGAGATTCCTGATGGGGTGTATATCGTTGTGGCCTCAGGTGTTCGGGTACGAGCTTACCCTCCACGAGTTTCTTTGGGCCCACCGACCATTTCCTGTGCACCGGGAAGTGGGGTTTTTCTCATTTTCTGCCCGTCCGAGCAGGAAGATTATCGACAGATGCCCCAACAACAACAAGGGGTGGAAGGGCAAGTTCTTCCAAGTGTCCACCCTTCGCCTTTGTGACATGGCCCCAGGGACCCAGCTGAGGACATCCTGGGCTGGGGAGTTGAGGGGTAAGACCACCCTTCCGTGTTCGTCCGTTCTTTCGGTTTTTAGGAACGCAATGGCTTGCTAACTGACTTCATTTCTCTGTGCACAGCTGGCTCGACAAAACCTCCCGAAATCTCCGATCTGTGCCAGGCCAGGATCTGGAACCTAGCAGAGCTGCCCACTAGTGTTTGGAACGTATTATCCCGAACAGGGGACTTTGTCGAGACCTATTCCCCTGAGGAACCCGTTCCAGCCCCCAGCTTTTCACCCATCATTCCTGGTGAGTTCCCAGGTTGCCTTACTGGTTCGCCTTTGCACTTGCTCGTATTATTTTTCACATTTCTGACCGTGTTATCTTGCTCTTTCGCAGAAATGGCCCCCAAACGTAATTTGGAGCAACTGAGGGAGAGACAGGTTGTTGCCGCCGCCGCTACTGCTACTCGGGTGGCGATCGCCCAGGGAAAGAGGCCAGCTACCGAGGCCCTTGGCGGTGAGCGCCCGCTCCAGCGCATCCGCCACAGAACGGTCAACCGCCCGGACCCTGCGGGGACATCGGCTCCCCAAACGTTGGTTGTTGAGGAACCCGCACCCCGGGCTGGTATTCCATCCGGTCTGCCCATCGGTGGGCCTGGTGAGGTTTGGGATAGGCTAAAGTCTGTCCTGATCCCGAGCCAGGTTGAAGTATGCTCCGGGCTGTCTCCCCAGGACTTCCAAGGATGGTTGTATAGCCTTTCCCATCTGGTAAGTGTTCTTTCTCCCTTCGAATATTGACCTGCTCCATTTTTACTTTTCTAACTGACCTTCATCTTCTCGCCGCAGGTTGGCTGTATGGCCGCGGGATCCGAGTCTCTCCTGTCTTCCCTGGCCAGGAAGGCCGCCGCCGCTGACGCCGCCCTTTCGAAGGAGCGAAAAGAGTTGCAAGTAGCCAAAGCTGCCTTGGCCGTCGAGACGAGCAAGACGAAGTCATTGGCCTTGAGTTTGGGTGCGGCTCAGGCAGACCTGGCAGCGACTTTGGCCGAACTGGAGGTTTCCCGGGCCCTCACTGCGGCAGCTGAAGCCCGGGCGAAGGCGGCGGCCGAGACACCAGCTGCAGGGGCCTTGGAGGGCGCGTTTGATGACGGCTTCTTCCAAGGTTATGACGATCTGAAGCGGCGGGTAGCCCGGGATCACCCCGAATGGGTCCTTTCGGCCTACGAGGGGATTGACTCGGATTACTGGGATGTCGGTGAAGATCCCATAGCTGGTGATGCTCCTGTGGTTGGTGAAGACCCTGAGGCCATCGCTGAAGCCACAGAACTCGCCCCGGGCGGGGACTTGGGGGACGAAGGACTTGCCGTGCCAGGGGAGCAGACCGGGGAGACCGAGGATGTGGTCAATGTGGAAGACTGACTCCCCGGTTCCTCCTTGTGGTTGTTTTTTTTTATTTCATTGCTTGTAGTTTTTGTTTTGTTTTTTTTTTTGGGAAGGCCACTATAACTGCCCCCCAGGCTTTGTACACTTTATTTGATTAATGAAAAGACCCCTGAGGTCAGCTTTCCCTCAATCTTTGTAACATTTTTGTACTATGCCTTTCTGCTAGTCTCCGTTCAGTTTTTGGCCGACCTAACATCTGCCTTAGCAAATGCTTTAGGACTGTAACCCACAGAATACCTAGCCGAACGATGCAATTCCCTGTTTTAGCCTCAATTCCCTTTACCCCCTGCCCCCCAAGCATTTTGCTAAGGTGGGAGTGCGGGAGTACGGGAATAAGTAGCCGTAGGGAACCGACCTGGAACATGGGCGGTTGCAGGAGCTTTTGAAGCTTGCCATCGTCGGCCACCTAGGGGTTTGGCCCCGTCGTCGGCTGGACCTAGGCGAAACTTAATTAATTTCCTGTTTGTAGGTGTAGTACCCTTTTGTCCCCGACTTTCTTGCGAAGGCGGGGGCATGCAGAGGGGCGATCATAGGAAACCGACCTGGAACATGGGTGGTTGCAGGAGCTTTTGAAGCTTGCCATCATCGGCCACCTAGGGGCTTGGCCCCGTCGTCGACTGGACCTAGGCGAAACTTAATTAATTTCCTTTTTGTAGGTCTAGTACCCTTTTGTCCCCGACTTTCTTGCGAAGGCGGGGGCATGCAGAGGGGCGACCATAGGAAACCGACCTGGAACATGGGTGGTTGCAGGGTCCTTTCATGCCTGGGTTCGGAGCCCGAGGTCCTTTCTGCCTCGGGGTATTTCCCGAGGTCTTTTCTGCCTCTGGGTATTACCCGAGGTCTTTTCTGCCTCTGGGTTAGGCCCGAGGTCTTTGTTGTGCCTGGGCTCGGAGCCCTAGGCCTTTTGGTGCCTTTTGGAGCCCGAGGCCGGTGTATTGGCCGGCCTGAATTTTCGAAGCAAACTTTATCAATTTTATTTGAAAAATAACAATCTGTAATAGTTGCCCAACCAGGGCTACATGAAAAGAACTTGTCATATAGTACTAGATTCCCATAGCCAGATGCTACTGATAATACTTGCGGAGGTGTTGCACGTTCCAGGGATGACTGAGATCGTGCCCGTCCATATCCTGTAGCCAGTAGGTTCCCGGTCGATTGACCCGAGTCACGATATACGGTCCTTCCCAGTTTGCTCCCAACTTCCCATGGCTTGGAACTCGGGTAAACTGGTTCACTGCCTTAAGGACAAGGTCCCCGACTTGAAAGCTACGATGCTTCACCTTGCTATTATAATACCTCGAGACCCTTTGCTTGTAAGCTGCAACCCTGAGATAGGCCTGGTCTCTTCTTTCTTCGACCAGGTCTAGTTCCGTCCTGAGGGCTTCTCCATTGTCTTGGTCATTAAAGGTAGCCACCCGGTATGATGGCAGCCCGAGCTC
Source organism: Hydrangea macrophylla (assembly GCA_033977485.1). Classification (NCBI taxonomy): domain Eukaryota; kingdom Viridiplantae; phylum Streptophyta; class Magnoliopsida; order Cornales; family Hydrangeaceae; genus Hydrangea; species Hydrangea macrophylla. The sequence goes on from CM066990.1 coordinate 43,812,868, forward strand.
TGTGGGGACTACCGCCTCAAAACCATAGGTTAAGGAAAATGGGGTTTTGCCCGTAGCTGCCCGGGGTGTGGTGCGGTAGGCCCACAGGAGGGCTGGTAGTTCTTCAGCCCACAGGCCTTTGGCATTCTCAAGCCTCGTCTTGATCGACTGCAAGATTGTGCGGTTGGTCACCTCGGCCTGACCATTGGCTTGTGGATGCTCGGGAGAAGAGTAGTGATTTAGTATCCCATAGCCCGAGCAGAACTGTCTAAAGACGGGTGTATCAAATTGTCTTCCATTGTCGCTGATCAGGACTCGTGGGGCACCAAACCTGCTGAGGATATTTCTCTCCACAAATTGTTCCATTCTCCGCTCGGTTATCGTTGCCAGGGGCTCGGCCTCCGCCCATTTGGTGAAGTAATCAACAGCTATCACGGCAAACTTAACCTGCCCTTTGCCTGTCGGTAAGGGACCGACGATGTCAATTCCCCATTGGGCGAATGGCCAGGGACTGTGGACCGGCGTTTGGAGCTCTCCCGGTCTGTTGAACATGGGAGAGTATCGTTGGCACTTGTCACACCTTCGGACATACTCATGTGAATCCCGGGCCATGGTTGGCCAATAGTAGCCTTGTAAGAGGGCCTTTCTGGAGAGTGCCCGACCTCCTACGTGGTTCCCGCACACACCTTCATGAATCTCGAACAGTATTGCCTGGACTTGCGTAGGGTGAACGCAGCGGAGGTACGGGATAGTAAACCCCCTCCTGTAGAGGACACCGTCAAGGATATGATATCGTGCCACCCGGTACTTAACCCGCCTTGCCTCCTCTTTGTCGTCTGGCAACCTTCCTGTTGTCAAAAATGTCACGATTGGATCCATCCAACTAGGTTCCAGAGTGACCGGATCGACCTCCATGCCCTCTGAATTGATCACACTTGGCTCGGGTAGGAATTGTATCCTTATCCCAGGCAAGTCTGACTCAGATGACGAGGCGAGGCGGGCCAGCCGGTCAGCTCGGGTGTTTTCTTCTCTAGGTATCCGAGTGATGGAAAATCCTCGGAGTTGATTGGAAATCGTCCGGACGAGGGCCAAATAGGCTATCATGCTGTCCTCCCGCGCTTCGTATTCTTGGTTTACCTGATTGACTACGAGCTGGGAGTCGCTGTAGCTCTGGACTTGTTGGGCACTCATTGAGATGGCCAACTGCAACCCGACCAAGAGGGCTTCGTACTCGGCCTCATTGTTGGAGGCACGAAACCCAAATCTCAGAGCATATTCAAGCTGGATGCCATCGGGGGTAGTCAGGATGACCCTGGCCCCACTACCTTACTGGTTGGAAGAGCCATCGACCTGTAGCACCCAGGTTGGGATGCCGGAATGCAATCCGGGTGGTAAGGCCGGAGGCTCGGGTTCTTCGACCGGGTCTTCTAGGTATGTAAACTCGACCAGGAAATCGGCGACGGCTTGTCCCTTGATGGCCGTCCGAGGTCGGTAAGTTACTTCAAACTCGTCCAATTCTAATGCCCACTTGACGAGCCTCCCGGATGTATTCGGCCGAGAGAGAATTTTGCAGAGGGGTTGATCGGTCAACACTACGATGGCATGGGCCTGGAAGTACGGGCGGAGCCTTCGGGCTGAGGTGATGAGGGCGAAGGCCAACTTCTCGATACGGGAATATCGGCTTTCCACACCTTGCAACGCCCGACTGGTGTAGTACACTGGGAACTGTATCCCGTGCTCTTCCCGGATGAGTGCTGAGCTAACCGCCGATGGTGACACTGCTAGGTACAGGAAAAGTTCCTCTCCGGATGCCGGTGTCGACAGTAGAGGAGGTGAGGCCAGGTATTTCTTGAGTTCCTGGAATGCCTCCTCACACTCTTCGGACCACTGAAAAGCTTTGCGGAGGATTTTGAAGAACGACAGGCATCGATCGGTAGCTCAGGACACGAATCTATTAAGTGCGGCCACCCGTCCGGCTAGGCTTTGAACTTCTTTTGTTGATTTGGGTGACCGCATGTTGATGATAGCTTGGATTTTATCAGGGTTTGCTTCGATTCCCCGCCTACTGACTAGATGACCGAGGAACTTGCCGGACGAGACACCAAAGGTACATTTGGCCGGGTTCAACCTCATCTTGAAATTTCTCAAAATGCTGAAGTCCCCGGCAAGATGCTCAAGGTGGTCGGACTCATCCCGGCTCTTGACCAGGAGATCGTCCACGTACACTTCCATGGACTTTCCGATGAGGTCTTTGAACATGAAATTGACCAGGCGCTGATATGTAGCCCCGGCGTTCTTAAGGCCGAAGGGCATGACTCTGTAACAGTACGTGCCTTGGTCGGTGATGAACACCGTCTTCTCCTCGTCCCCGGGGTACATGCTGATCTGATTATACCCAGAGTAGGCGTCCATAAATGAGAGGAGTGAGTGACCCGCTATTGAGTCGACGAGGAGGTCTATCCTGGGCAGCGGATAACAGTCCTTGGGACAGGCCTTGTTGAGGTCAGTGAAGTCTACACACATTCTCCACTTCTCATTGCTCTTTTTGACCAGGACAACATTAGACAACCACTCGGGATAATAGACCTTCTGGATAGAGTTCGCCTTTAGGAGCTTCTCGACCTCCTCACTCACTGCCTCTTGTCTCTCGGAGGCCATGCCCCTCCGTTTCTGCTTCACTGGGCGGCAGTCCGGGCTGACGTTGAGACGATGGGACATCACTCGGGGATCAATCCCGGGCATGTCCTCATGACTCCAAGCAAAAACGTCCTGGTTTTGCCTCAGGAACTGGGTCAATTTTCCCTTCAAGGCAGGCTCCAGTAGTGCGCCTATGCTGACCGTGCGATCTGGGTGTTCCGGATCCAGCACAACTTGCTCCAATTCCTCCATAGGTCCTATTACGTCCCTCTGGTCCCGGGGGTCCATTTCTTGGATGTTCAGTGTTTCAGTGATTGCCCCCCGGCGCAACGAGCTAACATAACAACTTCGAGCCGTGGTCTGGTCTCCTCGCAAGCATCTGGGTCCCTGGGCAGTTGGGAACTTCACGGTTAAGCTGTATGTGGAGACAACTGATCGGGCCCTGTTGAGGGTCGGCCTTCCGAGGATAACGTTGTAGGCCGAGGGAGCCTCCACTATCACAAAATTAGTCAGTATGGAAACCTGCTGCGGGTAGGTCCCCATGAGAACTGGGAGCTCGATCGTACCGAGCGGTTGAGTGCTGGAGCCGTTGAATCCGACCAGGGGAGTAGCAACCGGCCGGAGCCGATCCCGGGAGATCCCAAGTTGGTCGAATGCCGCTATAAACATTATGTCGGACGAGCTGCCTGTGTCGACCAGTACCCTCTGGACCATATAGTTAGCTATAGAAAGCGTCACTACTAGCGGGTCGTCATGGGGGCAATGGAGGCCCTGTACATCGTCGGACGAGAACGTCAGAACGTCAGTTGGTGAGGAGCCGGTGGATTGGACCTGCCATACATCCGCTCGGGATGCTCGGGCATGCCTCTTCCGTGCCGACTGAGAATCACCTCCGCCAGACGTTCCTCCGGAGATCACGTTAATGTGGCCAAGTGGTGGAGGGGGCTGACCGGGAGCTTGGGCTTCCTGTCGGGGCCGTCTGTCCGTTGTGACAAACTCGGCAAGATGTCCCTCCTCGATCAGCTTCTCGATTGCTATCTTCAATTTGAAACAATCCTCCGTTTCGTGGTCATGATCCCTATGATAACAGCAAAACTTCTCCCGGTTTCTCTTACCGGGTGGGGCTCTGAGTTTAGCTGGCTGTGGAAGCAGCCTCTGTGCCTCTGCGGCGGCCATCACCTCATGTATAGGTCGGGAAAGGGGTGTAAAAGCCATTAGGGGTTGACCTCTAGCATCTCTTTGATCTTGCCTCGGCTTCTTTCCCGGACCCTTCTCGAATCCCTCGCGCTTGCGCTTGGCTTTTGGGGATTCGTCTTCCGCCTGGCTGGCGCATTTTGCCTTCAAAAACTCCTCGGTGTCTATATACTTCCCAACCCTTTTCGAGAGTTCCACCAGAGTTGCCGGTCGGTTGCGGTGAAAAGACGTGGCCACCTTGGTGTGTTGAACTCCTGAACAGAAGGCCATGATCGCGGCCGTCTCATTGAGGTTGAGGATCAGGAGCCTCTGCTGGTTGAAATGATCCACATACTCCCTTAAAGATTCACCCTTCTGCTGCTTGACAGCTAGTAGCTGGGTGTCCGGTTGCGATCGGTCTAACATCCCAACAAACTGGCTGATGAAGAGTTTGCCGAGGGTTTTGAAGTTGTCAACCGTCCGGGGCTTCAAGGCATGGAACCACTGTGCGGCCGATCCCTTTAGGGTGCTGGGGAAGGCCAGGCACAGCAGCTCGTCTGTTGTGGTGACCAATGCCATCTGTGCCTTGTAGGTGCGGATGTGGTCCACCGGACTCCCCGTGCCGTCGTATGAGCTAAGGTGCGGGGGTTTGAATTTCTGCGGTATGGGAAACTGTGTCACCCGGGTGGTGTAGGGCGACTCTGTTTCTGTATTTGTGAGGTCGTGACCGGACTTGCGGTTTAGCCTCTCGATTTGTTGCTGTAGTTCTTCGACCTGGGCTTTGACGTCATTCCGCCCTGCTCTCCTATCTGAGTCTGAACGGTAGGTGGGGTCGGACGATGAGGCCTCCTCCTCAAAGTGCGTCGACCTCGGAGATAGCACCCGGCTGTTGGTTCGGGTAAGCCTGTGCCTAAGGTCCCCTCGGCTCAGGACGGGAGGATCGTCGTCTGATTTCCGGGCTTTTCGTCCGGATTTTTCTGCCTTTGCTGCACGCCGTTGATTAATGATGATTCGGGCGTCATCCGCTCGGCGGGGGATGTACCGAGGCGCCCTTTGAGAGCGCTTAGTGGCCTGGCTGCGCTCTCCACCTGCAGGGCGTTCCCGGTTTGGTGAGGACACCGGAGCGGATCGTGCATGCTCTCGCACCCGATCCGGCTGGCTGACGGGGGCGCTTTTCTCAGGTCGACTCTCTGACGCGGGGCGCTTCTCATGTTGGGCCATAAGCGCGTCTATCTGCTGTTGTGCTCGACGCTGGCCCTCCAGGAGCTGCTCCAACATCGCCGTGACCTGTTCGGTGGTCATGGAGGTGGCCCGCGGCTCAATCTGCAGGTTTTCTTGACCGGCTGAGTCAGCGGGGTTGTCAGTCTTCTTACCCTTCTTTGGCGGCATGTCGATCAGTGAAAGATTTTTTTGATGAGAAGACTGTGTCGCTTCCCATAGACGGCGCCAAACTGATGATGCCAAAAATTGGTAAGCAAGATTTATGCAAAAAGACAGAGCCAAGAAAAGTTTGTGTGGTTCGGCCCAGTTAATGAGGTGACCTACGTCCACGTGTGCGTCTAAGCGCTTCTCACTAGCAGATCACCGGCGGGCCTGGTGAGCCAACAGAGATGAGCGACACTACCAGTAACACCGGCCGGGTATATGCGTATGGGTGGTGAGTTCTCTAGCGAATAAGTATATGCTCAGATAAATAAGTTTTTCGGATCCCTCTAAGGAGGATAGGTGGGCTCTTTTATAGATGTAAGAGTCCACCCTTACATGGTAAGTTTATTAGATTAGGAAGCCTAATCTAATCACAATGGATTTGCACAACATTAGGGGAGTTTCCTAAGTGGCTTAGGAAACCATTGATTCTTTCTTGATAGAGTCATGGCCGTATAAGGAAACGATGAGAGACGCCATCTACTCCGCGCCTACCAGGGAGTCACTACGCCGAGTTCCCGAGCGTCCGAGTATCCCGGACGATTATAGCTGAACACCTCGGAAGTGTGGGCTCCATGCTCCCATTCCGGATTATCCGCTGGCCACGTAGTGGTCGGACCGTTACAGAATATTTCTGGACGTATCACAAACAAACTACCGACTACCTTAATGGCCCCACAATGATCACCTACACAACTCGACTGTATCAATGGGATACTTGCATATCATCTATATACTGCCCATCTCCTCCAAATGGGTGAGTATAAAGCTATAATAGTCACAGTAACTTTGTAGCTTTCAATTTCAAAATATTTCAACGTAGGTATAACATATAACTAATATTTAATGTATTTTACAAACAATGACATACCCTTAATTATTTTTAATTGGAGCAGCAATTACATCATAATGATAAAGGTTAATAATTTGTATTTTAAAATCATCAAAATACAACAAATACAACACCCTCTTATTTTATTCATTCTCCCTCAAAACTTGTATATACCCAAAATACCCCTCTATCCCTACCCTAACGGCCTAACCCCAAGGGCTCTCTCTCTCTCTCTCTCTCTCTCTCTCTCTCTCTCTCTATCTCTATCTCTCCCCCCCCCCCCCAAGCTCTCCTCAACCACCTAGCTGCCGCCACCACAGGACCACCGTCGCCCTCTGCCACCACCGTCACTAAACCTAACCCCCCAACCTCTCTCTCTCAGAGAGTACCACATGGCCGCCACCGCCGACCACCGCCCATCAACTCACAGAACTGGCTCTCTAGCATCGACTCAATGTAGATCTGCTCCTTACAAATCGTCGTCAAGGTGGCTGGCGGTGGTGGCCTTATGGTGGTGGTAGTCTCAGTGGTTGAGCATTTGACAGAAGAGATGAAGAGAGAAATTGGCGTACTTGGGGGTAGTAGAGCCAGAGAGAGAGAGAGTGACAGAGAGACAGAGAGAAAAAAAAAGTTTGGTCTTGAAACGGTGGAGCGGCCAAGAGGAGTAATCTCTATTCTAATATCTCTGTAATACCCGTAAAATTTTGATTAATAATAAAATAAGACCCCGTATTTTGGTTCATATTTTCAGAAATTGCTTTCGTAAATTCAGAAACCGAACTTATACGTGTACATATTTAATTATTGATTACTTAGACTGTAAGTTTCAACCTCGGACTGACTATGCATGCAAACCCGTAAAATCTGTCTGAAGATTAGACTATCTTGCACGTTTTTCCTAGCGACGACTATCCCTACAAATTTGGAAAAATGAGTACACTAGGAATCTTTCCTAAATATGATATTATACTAGCTTAACCAACCTAAACCTAGGGGATAATTCCTTTACCCAAACCTCCCCCCTTAAACCGCCAGACTTTACCCTCCACCACCCAAACCGCCGGCCACTTTCCCACTCCCTAGGACCCTCCTCTCAATCAATCCCTCTCAAAAATCTATTCATGCAGATATGCAATCTGCATATGCTTGTGTATATGTACACCATACTTGTGTATATAGAAGGAGTATACCCGAGAGATAGAGGGAGTTACAAAGCACTCACCCCACCTCACTGCTCACCCTCTACCTCACCACACACACTCCCTATCTCACTCACGCTTAGAAAGAGAAAGGAAGGAGAAGGAGAGAGAAGAGGGATCGTCGGAGAAGAAGGAGAAGGAGAGAGGACCCGAAGCCTCACTAAGGTAATCTCCACACCCCTTGGAGTGTCTCAGCACTCTCTGGACATTCACACACACACACATACACACACACACGAGCCCCCTGAACAAACCAAACAGAGCCTTAGGCTCCCATTTCTCCAAAACTGCCATTAAAGCCCCCACAGGACCTTGAAATTTCCAAACTCAACTAGAATGTCTAAAAATAGTACCAAACGGACCCTATTAGTACTCTCAGGAGACCCCCCTTATAGCAGCTTTTGATTAGAGACATGTTTGGTAGGCCATGCAGGCCATCATTATCCTCTTAAAATCGAAAAAGAATAATGGGTTCATAGGAACCCAAAACGAATAAACCACCGTTCCAGCTCATAGTATGTGATAGAGGGTCCCAAACCGATTCTTTTGGCGTTGGATTGAGCTATTTCTATGGAGAAACGACGAAGATATGAGATTGGGAAGTTTTCCGGCGAAAACGGGCTCGCCGGCGGCAGCCTGGTCTCACCGGAGAAGACATGACCCGCTTGGGTCCGGGTTATATCATTTACCCGCTGGGTCGGGTCGGGTTCACATACGGGTGGGTTAGCTTGTTAGTTTAAATGGTGACGGGTTCGGGTTATATTAAATAAGGATGGATCGGGTCGGATCTTTTAAGTTGGATCTCTGTGTGTGTATATACGGATGATCCGTGGGTACGGGTTCGGATCGGGCTGACCCGCGAATACTTGTTAACCCTTTATTAGTTGTTTTATATTTTTAAAAAATCTGTTAATCTTAATTAAGGTTTTAATAATCTGTTTTAATAATTAATTAGTTGTTTTATATTCTTAATTAGTCTGTTAATCATGATTTAGGATTTATAATTCGTTTTTAAGTTTAATTAATATTTCATTTATTCTGTTAATTCAGATTTATGATTATATGAATTATTTATAATGTAATAAATAATTATAAATAAGTTATAAATGGTTTTAAAAATTATTTTAAATAGTTTTAAATACTCAAAAATTATATTTTAAATAGTAACTTTATATTATGGAAAATAATTTAATTTTAATATAATATACTTATTGTTTATTTAGTTGTAATAAATAATAAGTATTAGTTTTAAAGGAAAATAATTAGGTAATAAATACGTAATGACCATTTTAAAATATGGGAAAATTATATTAAATTTTCTTAATACCTAATGTCTCTAACTTATAAATTATTATTTATAAGGCCCGTACTTTATTATTTCAAATAATTATTTATTAATTATAAAAGGACCCGTTTGGATGAAATTAATTATTTAAAATACCCAATGGACTCCGAAAATTATGAGAAACATACTACTAGTTTTTTTTAAGGCCTAGTATTTAATAAAAATATCTATAAGGGCCCGATGTCTTTCTAAAATATATTTTATAATTAGGGTGTTCCTACGTCTATTATTAGACGATTAGAACTTCAATAATTCATAGAAAATAAACCGTAACTCAGAAAATACGCGGTCAGTTCCCAGAGTCTTAGAATAACGTCTAGAATATTTTCTTAAAGTTTGGTAACCTTTTGACACGGTAAAAAATACAGCTTATCTTTAGAGCCCAAACTGGTATAGAAAACCCAGCCTTTTATGCGACGGACTCCGATTTGAGTCTAGTCAATGGCGTTGGACTCAGAATGATGTCTAGATCATCATGTTCAGATTTAATAACACATCATGCACAATTACCATTATGCCCTTGAATTAGTACGCTTATTAATCAATGTTCTGTGACTTCTTATACTTTGTAGGGACCACCGCTACACTTACTTTTACGCACCCGCTTCGAGGTGAGTCGTCCTAACTCACTTAGTATATTATAGATTTATTCTTGTGTATTATTTATATACCCAGTGTGTCCTGTGTGGACGAAGCTGATAAGTATTAATTATGTGAACGTTGAGATTCCTACTTATATGATGAACGCATGTTTAGTGATCTACATTCCACGCTTAGTTAATATCTGTTGATATAATCGCTCATCATGTTTCCACGTTTATACAATCATATGAACATTCATATGATCATAGTCGAGTCATGATGTCAATATTGACATCTGCATGGATAGTCACGGGGACTAACATAGTCATATCATTACACACATTGAGTGGACCGCAGAGGTCCGAGTGGTACAGTCAAGTAAATGGGAACAACGATGAAACTGCTATAGGGCCCTGCTAGGCGACGATAGCCAGAGTTTCCATTGAAATCATTGAAGTTGTGTATAAGTTGTTGGTTGATAGGCTATAGGGCCCTGCTAGGCAACGATAGCAAAGTATCCATCTGAACTTGAATACAATAGTTACCTTTCTAATGCTATAGGGCCCTACTAGGCGACGATAACGCTATAACTATTCTATTGTCCTGGCAAGGTCACGAGTACCTAAGAGTCCAATGATTATACTTTTTTAAAAACCAAAATTTGCTATAGAGCCCTGTTAGGCGACGATAGCAACGTAATCATTCTACTCTGAGCTAACGGCGTTACACTGGTAATGTAACAAGTCACATGAGTCAGTTGTGGTGTCCATGGTTGAGTAAAAGTCGAATATATCGATACTGCATTGTGTCGTCATACCCCCATGTCATATGCTCATTAATGTTGATTCAAGATATTGTTGTACTTGTATATCCTTAAATGTATTAGGAGTGATCGGTTAAGACGATTTCACTTAGCTTCAAAAGCTAACGGCTCCTTCCCTGCCCTGGACATTTTACGGCTAGGTTATTATGAGGAGGACTATCAAGGTAACCCTGAAGGTGAAAATCAGTATTATCAAGATGGGAACTATCAGGAAGGTGATCCTGAGGCAGACTATCAGGAAGAGTTTGATAACGAAGGTTACGGGTTTGCCAGTTAGAAAGAGGACTCTGGCCTATTTTCGTATCAAGACTTCTTTTATGTTTTAAACTATCTTTTGGTTGATGTAATAATTTAAGTGGCGTCGATCGCCCAAACTTATCTTTTGTAGTTTTCATTTGGAACTTCTGTAATAGCTTATGTAGTAAAACACTTTGAGTTCCCGCCATGAATACCATTAGACGCTTTTGTAATTCCCTACTCTGATATATATTATGTTAGTATGTTGCACGAACATGTCAGTTTTATGTAACTCGTCATTCCCTACGGGTCCTGAAAGGAAATTTTCAATTTTTCCTATTTTTGGCCACTCCGGGGCGTGACAGGATTTTTGGTATCAGAGCACTAGGTTTAGTTGTACTCGCTGACTGTCCGACACCCTTAAGTTAAGAACCTTAAGACATTTTAGAAACGACAACCGATACTAAAATAGTCTTTCTCTCAAACAGGTAGAATGGACAACCACAAGGAAGCCTTTCCCCAAGGTCTAGTCTGCATTGGTGCTGCTTTCAGACATCAGGCCTGTAAAAAGATAAGAAAGTTGATGAGATGCCTCTTCTTTATGAAAAAGGTCCCCCAGACCTTGCGTCATATAGTCATAGCACCCCGCCTAGTACCGATAGAGGTGGATGAAGCCCCTGACATTCTTGATAACCCTGCGGTGATCAACTTAGAAGAAGCATAGACTGAGATAACCCCTCTAGAGACTCCTGTCAGCCCAGTAGATAGCTCTGAAGATGAGAAAGTGAAGATTTACCTGACTGATGAAGATCTCATCGAAAAAGGAACACTATACACATACGACTCTGACTGGCCAATAGGATGGGATAATGAAAGATGGATGTCATTTACCCCGCCTGAAGAGATGGATATCTCGAAAGAACTCCCACTACAAGAGGGTTAAGAACCCCCTCCTAGTTAGCTTATGTGGTATTAATGTTGTATTGGGATTATAATCCCATATTTTGACGGACCTAACGATTCCGAAATGGGAAAAATCACATCCGAGTCGGATATGGAAGATTATCTAGGATAAGCCGTTATAGTATGTTAATAGTTTCTAGTTTGTGTTGTAAGTTAACTTGGGACTAATGACCCTTTTTGTAGTACAAATACATACGATAGGATAATATCCCCATTTTGTAACCATGTATTCTCGGCTAGTTCAATTCTGTAATTGCTATTAGAATATTAAATGAAAAAGATGTTTTAGTACCATACTTGTCTCCATGTTTATTTAGTTGTTTAATTGACTTATAAAAATGTTAGCAGATATCTAGATGAATCCTACATATAAATTCTAAGTAGAATACTTCTATAGGTAAATCGGATACCCAATGGCAGACCAACCAAGGAGAAATCGACGTTTAGGATTCCCAAACCCAGCTGAAGGAGCACCGGAGTCCATTCCTGCTGGAATGGATCCCACTGGAGTCTTTGGAGCATTCTTACAACGCTTGGAGCACATCGAGAATAATCACGGACCAAACAACAACAACAACGCTAATGTCAATCTCGTAGTTCCACCCAGGCCACAAGAGGACCGTACGGTAGAACGATTCTGTGTCATGCGACCAGATAAGTTTAATGGAATGACTGAACCGTGGGAAGCAGAGTAGTGGCTTCGTGGACTGGACATCATCTTTGATACACTGAGATGTTCTGAAATTGAGAAACGTTGACTGGTTACGTTTCAGTTGACGTATGCTGCAGCTGATTGGTGGGAATCAGAGAAAGCAACACTGGGAGGAGCCGCACAAAGGATGTCATGGACGGCATTCAAGGAACTGTTCCTAGAGAATTATTTCCCCCAAATAGAAAGGAACAAAAAGGAGAAGGAATTTATTGACTTGGTGCAAGGTAACCGAACTGTACGGGAGTACATAGTACAATTTGAGCGTCTTTCTTGATTTGCGCACCACATGATCGACACCCCAGAGAAGAAGAACCGGAAGTACCACCATCGACTTTCCCTACCTCTACAGAAGCTGACATATGGCCACCTGGATCAAACTTTCGAAGCTTTAGTAGGAATGGCCCATGGCTTCAAGGAAATCACCGATCGTGAACAGAAGCGTTTCGTAAACCGACCACCCCCTCTGAGATTTAATCAAGGACCGAGACAAGCCCCGGCTCGCAATCAAGGATTCAAGAGAAGCTGGAATGGTGAGAAGAAGCCGCAGACGGCTCCATTCTGCAACAAACCAGCTGTGTCATTTAAGCCGACTCCTCCCCAAGGACAATCAGGAACCACAAGTACTAACTCCGGAGTCTGTTTCAACTGCGGATTCCCCGGACACATGTCTAAGGATTGTCGTGCCCCGAAGAGGAACAGTTGTGTAGATGTAGTCTGCCTCAACTGCAACAAGAAGGGACATTTGTCTTTAGATTGTAAAGCGCCCCGAGGAGGTTACTATAGGGCATCAACTCAAGGATAGGCTCGCCTCAATGCTATTATTCCTGAGGAGGCAGGATTTTATGAAGAAGAACAGGAGAATCTGGAAGGTACTCTAACCCTCTTTAATAGTCAAGTGAAAGCTTTGTTCGATACTGGCGCATCCAATTCATTTATTACAATTAGAATCGTACAACGCTTAGGCTTAGTACCCCAAACGATGGATATAGCCTTGAACGTTACGTCACCTCTAGGAAAAAGCGTTAAGTTGGAAAAAGTATGCAAGGACTGCTCTCTAAACTTGAAAGATCAGAATCTCCCTGCTGATTTGATAGTTTTGTCGATGAAGGAATTCGACGTGATCCTAGGAATCGATTGGCTGGCGAAATACCATGCCAAGTTAGATTGTGATAGTAAATCCATATTCTTTTCAGCACCTGGTGGTGAACCATTCGATTTCAAGTGCAATCCCTCGTGTGACATTTTCCTCACCAACTGCCTAGCTACACTTGGGACCACGAGTGATGAGATTCTTATTAACCAAATTCCTGTAGTCCGAGATTTTGAAGATGCTTTTCATGAAGTTAAAGGATTACCATCCAAGAGAGACATCGATTTCTATATCGAGTTAATGCCTGGAACCTCACCGATATCGAAGACACCTTACCATATGGCCCCAATGGAGATGCAAGAACTAAAGACACAAGTGCAAGAACTTCAGGACCTCGGATTTGTTCGTCCGAGCAGTTCACCATGGGGAGCACCGGTATTATTCGTCAAGAAGAAGGATGGAACACTTCGACTCTGTATCGACTACAGAGAATTGAACAAGGTCACAATCAAGAATCGGTACCCACTACCAAGGATCGATGACTTGTTTGATCAGCTACAAGGACCTACCACATTTTCAAAGATAGATCTACGGTCTGGATACCATCAATTGCTCGTTCAACCTGAGGACGTGCCCAAGACAACCTTCAGAACCAGATATGGACATTATGAATTTCTGGTGATGCCGTTCGGATTGACCAATGCCCCAGCAGTATTCATGGACTTAATGAACCGAATCTTCAGACCTTATCTGGATCAGTTCATCATTGTATTCATAGATGATATCCTCATCTACTCTAAGACAGAGGCAGAACACGAAGGACATGTGAGGATAGCGCTCCAGACTCTACGAGATAACCACTTGTATGCAAAGTACAGCAAGTGCGAGTTCTGGTTAAAGGAAGTCAAATTTTTAGGACATGTTGTCTCGCAAGAAGGAATAGCAGTGGATTCATCAAAGATTGAAGCTGTTTTAGATTGGAATCGACCGACCACAGCAACGGAAGTCAGAAGTTTTCTTGGTCTAGCTGGATACTACCGGAGATTCGTGGAAGGATTCTCCAAGATCGCAGCCCCTCTTACTGGACTGACCAAAAAGGACTTGAAATACGAATTGAATGATAAGCATGAACGCGCATTTCAAGAATTAAAGGAGAGGTTAACCACGGCGCCAGTGCTTGCAATACCGAAGAGCGATGAACAATTCACCATTTATAGCGACACATCACACCAAGGACTTGGTTGTGTACTCATGCAGGACAGAAGAGTGATAGCGTATGGATCACGACAATTGAAACCTCATGAGCTTAACTATCCTACGCACGATCTGGAACTAGCTGCAATCGTCTTTGCACTCAAAATTTGGAGACACTACCTCTACGGAGAGAAGTTTGATCTGTTCTCAGATCACAAGAGCTTGAGGTACTTGTTCTCTCAGAAGGAGTTGAACATGAGGCAGCGACGTTGGATGGAATTGTTAAAGGACTACAATTTCACGCTACAGTATCACCCTGGCAAAGCGAACGTTGTAGCTGACGCACTAAGTCAGAAACCCCGCAAACCGCAAACTCATCGTATCCACTCTCATGACCAGAGAATGGAAAGCATTGGAGATATTAACGAAGTTTGACTTTCAAATTACCGAGTCAAGTGAAGGACGACTCTTTGGATGTCTTGTAGTACAACCAGCGCTCATAAGTCGTATTCTCGAAGCTCAAGGAAAGGACGAAGGATTTCGTCAATGGTTTGAAAAAGCATCGGCAAAGGACCCCGCCGAGTGGAATATAGGAGCAGATGGAGGATTAAGATGTCGCAATCGACTCTGTGTACCCGATGAGGACAACCTAAGGAAAGATCTATTGGATGAAGCCCACAAGTCAAAGATGATCGTTCATCCCGGAGGAATAAAAATGTACTAGGATCTAAAAAGGAACTTCTAGTGGGATGGAATGAAAAGAGAAGTAGCGGATTATGTATCCAAATGTATGACCTGTAAGCAAGTCAAAGCCGAACATCAAAAACCCGGAGGATTGTTACAACCACTACCCGTTCCCGGATGGAAGTGGGAACACATTACGATGGATTTTGTCGTAGGAATGCCAAGGTCACGGCAGAATCATGACGCCATTTGGGTAATTGTAGATCGACTCACCAAATTGGCTCACTTTATCGCTTATAGTATGACCTACCCAGTTGAGAAATTGAGCAGAATGTATATACAACAAGTTGTTCGACTACATGGAGTACCCGTGTCAATCGTGTCAGATCGTGATTCACGTTTCATATCAGGATTTTGGAAAAGTTTACAGACAACACCGGGAACTTCGTTGAAGTTAAGTTCAGCATTTCACCCCCAAACCGACGGACAGACCGAGAGAGTCAATCAAGTCATGGAAGACATGCTTCGAGCCTGTGTGATAGATTTTGAAAGTTCATGGGAAGAGAACCTACCATTAATAGAGTTCGCATATAACAACAGCTACCATACGAGTATAGGGATGGCACCATTTGAAGATCTGTATGGAAGACCGTGCCGATCACCCTTATGTTGGGCAGAAATTGGAGATGACAAACTTTTAGGGCCAGAGATGGTTTGAGAAACGAACGAAAAGATCCACATCGTCAGATAAAAGATGAAGGCAGCTCAGAGCAGACAGAAAAGTTGTGCGGATAAACACCGAAAGGACTTGGAATTCAATGTTGGAGATCACGTATTCCTAAAAGTATCACCCGTACGAGGAATTGTCAGATTTGGACAAAAGAGAGGAAAGCTTTCGCCACGTTACATTGGACCGTTCGAAATTCTAGAACGTGTGGGAAAAGTTGCTTACAGACTCGCACTGCCACCCAAGATGTCAGGAGTTCATAACGTCTTTCATATTAGCAAGCTGAGGAAGGTCGTGCATGATCTGTCTCATGAGATTAACTTCACAGATATCGAGGTAAACGACAATGTGACTTTCATTGAAGGATCGGTGAAGATCATGGAACGAGGAACTAAAAAACTAAGGACGAAGGAGATCCCTATAGTAAAGGTCCAGTGGAAACATCATAATGAACATGAAGCTTCTTGGGAGTTAGTATCGGAGATGCGTGAGAAGTTCCCTTACCTTTTCAATGTATAGCTAGCTCTGATTCCGGGGACGCAATCTTTAATAGCAGGTGGATAATGTGATACCCGTAAAATTTTGATTAATAATAAAATAAGACCCGTATTTTGGTTCATATTTCTAGAAATTGCTTTCGTAAATTCAGAAACCGAACTTATACGCGTACATATTTAATTATTGATTACTTAGACTATAAGTTTCAACCTCGGACTGACTATGCACGCAAACCCGTAAAATCTGTCTGAAGATTAGACTGTCTTGCACATTTTTCCTAGTGACGACTATCCCTACAAATTTGGAAACATGAGCACACTAGGAATCTTTCCTAAATATGATATTGTACTAGCTTAACCAACCTAAACCTAGGGGATAATTCCTTTACCCAAACCTCCCCCCTTAAACCGCCGGACTTTACCCTCCACCACCCAAACCGTCGGCCACTTTCCCACTCCCTAGGACCCTCCTCTCAATCAATCCCTCTCAAAAATCTATTCATTCAGATATGCAATCTGCATATGCTTGTGTATATGTACACCATACTTGTGTATATAGAAGGAGTATACCCGAGAGATAGAGGGAGTTACGAAGCACTCACCCCACCTCACTGCTCACCCTCTGCCTCACCACACACACTCCCTATCTCACTCACGCTTAGAAAGAGAAAGGAATGAGAAGGAGAGAGAAGAGGGATCGTCGGAGAAGAAGGAGAAGGAGAGAGGACCCGAAGCCTCACTAAGGTAATCTCCACACCCCTTGGAGTGTCTCAGCACTCTCTGGACATTCACACACACACACACACACACACACACACACACACGAGCCCCCTGAACAAACCAAACAGAGCCTTAGGCTCTCATTTCTCCAAAACCACCATTAAAGCCCCCACTGGACCTTAAAATTTCCAAACTCAACTAGAATGTCTAAAAATGGTACCAAACAGACCCTATTAGTCTCAGGAGGCCCCCCTTATAGCAGCTTTTGATTAGAGACACGTTTGGTAGGCCATGCAGGCCATTATCCTCTTAAAACCGAAAAAGAATAATGGGTTCATAGGAACCCAAAACGAATAAACCACCGTTCCAGCTCATAGTATGTGATAGAGGGTCCCAAACCGGTTCTTTTGGAGTTGGATTGAGCTATTTCTATGGAGAAACGGCGAAGATATGAGATTGGGAAGTTTTCCAGCGAAAACGGGCTCGCTGGCGGCAGCCTGGTCTTGCCGCAGAAGACATGACCCGTTTGGGTTCGGGTTATATCATTTACCCGCTGGGTCGGGTCGGGTTCACATACGGGTGCGTTAGCTTGTTAGTTTAAATGGTGACAGGTTCGAGTTATATTAAATAAGGATGGATCAGGTCGAATCTTTTAAGTTGGATCTGTGTGTGTAGATACGGATGATCCGTGGGTACGGGTTCGGATCGGGCTGACCTGCGAATACTTGTTAACCCTTTATAAGTAGTTTTATATTCTTAATTAATCTGCTAATCTTAATTAAAGTTTTAATAATCTGTTTTAATAATTAATTAGTTGTTTTATATTCTTAATTAGTCTGTTAATCCTGATTTAGGATTTATAATTCGTTTTTAAGTTTAATTAATGTTTTATTTATTCTGTTAATTCAGATTTATGATTATATGAATTATTTATAATGTAATAAATAATTATAAATAAGTTATAAATGGTTTTTAAAATTGTTTTAAATAGTTTTAAATACTCAAAAATTATATTTTAAATAATCTGAAATATTATTTTTTAATAGTAACTTTATATTGTGGAAAGTAATGTAATTTTAATATAATATACTTATTATTTATTTAGTTGTAATAAATAATAAGTATTAGTTTTAAAGGAAAATAATTAGGTAATAAATAACTAATGACCATTTTAAAATATGGGAAAATTATATTAAATTTTCCTAATACCTAATGTCACTAACTTATAAATTATTATTTATAAGGCCCGTACTTTATTATTTCAAATAATTATTTATTAATTATAAAAGGACCCGTTTGGATGAAATTATTTATTTAAAATACCCAATGGACTCCGAAAATTATGAGAAAAATACTGCTAGCTTATTTTAAGGCCTAGTATTTAATAAAAATATCTATAAGGGCCCAATGTCTTTCTAAAATATATTTTATAATTAGGGTGTTCCTACGTCTATTATTAGACGATTAGAACTTCAATAACTCATAGAAAATAAACCGTAGCTCAGAAAAATACGCGCTCGGTTCTCAAAGTTTTAGAATAACGTCTAGAATATTCCCTTAAAGTTTGGTGACCTTTCGACACGGTAAAAAATACAGCTTATCTTTAGAGCCCAAACTGGTATAGAAAACCCAGTCTTTTATGCGACGGACTCCGATTTGAGTCTAGTCAATGACGTTGTACTTAAAATGATGTCTAGATCATCATGTTGAGGTTTAGGAATACATCCGGCACAATTACCATTATGCCCTTGATTTAGTACGCTTATTAATCAACGTTCTGTGACTTCTTATACTTTGTAGGGACCACCGCTACACTTACTTTTTCGCACCCGCTTCAAGGTGAGTCGTCCTAACTCACTTGGTATATTATAGATTTATTCTTGTGTATTATATGTATACCCAGTGTGTCCTGTGTGGACGAAGCTGATAAGTATTAATTATGTGAACTTTGAGATTCCTACTTATATGATGAACGCATGTTTAGTTAACTACACTCATGCTTAGTTAATATCTGTTGATATAATCGCTCATCATGTTTTCACGTTTATACAATCACATGAACATCCATATGATCATAGTCGAGTCATGATGTCAATGTTGACATCTGCATGGATAGTCACGGGTACTAACCCAGTCATATCATTACACACATTGAGTGGACCGCAGTGGTCCGAGTGGTACAGTCAAGTAAATGGGAACAACGATGAAACTACTATAGGGCCATGCTAGGCGACGATAGCCAGAGTTTCCATTGAAATCATTGAAGTTGTGTATGAGTTGTTGGTTGATACGCTATAGGGCCCTGCTAGGCGACGATAGCAAAGTATCAATCTGAACTTGAATACAATAGTTACCTTTCTAATGCTATAGAGCCCTGCTAGGCGACAATAGCGCTGTAACTATTCTATTCTCCCGGCAAGGTCACGAGGACCTAAGAGTCCAATGATTACACTCTTTTAAAAACCAAAATTTGCTATAGGGCCCTGCTAAGCGACGATAGCAACGTAATCATTCTACTCTGAGCTAACGGCGTTACACTGGTAAAGTAACAAGTAACATGAGTCAGTTGTGGTGTCCATGGTTGAGTAAAAGTTGAATATATCGATACTGCATTGTGTCGTCATACAACCATGTCATATGCTCATTAATGTTGATTCAAGATATTGTTGTACCTGTATATCCTTAAATGTATTAGGAGTGATCGGTTAAGACGATTTCACTTAGCTTCAAAAGCTAACGGCTCCTTCCCTGCCCTGGACATTTTACGTCTAGGTTATTTTGAGAAGGACTATCAAAGTAACCCTGAAGGTGAAAATCAGTATTATCAAGATGGGAACTATCAGAAAGGTGATCCTGAGGCAGACTATCAGAAAGAGTTTGATAACGAATGTTACGGGTTTGCCAGTTAGAAGGAGGACTCTGGCCTATTTTCGTATCAAGACTTCTTTTATGTTTTAAACTATCTTTTGTTTGATGTAATAATTTAAGTGGCATCGATCGCCCAAACTTATCTTTTGTAGTTTTCATTTAGAACTTCTGTAATAGCTTATGTAGCAAAACACTTTGAGCTCCCCCCATGAATACCATTAGACGCTTTTGCAATTTCCTACTCTGATATATATTATGTTAGTATGTTGCACGGACATGTCAGTTTTATGTAACTCGTCATTCCTTATGGAACTTCTGTAATAGCTTATGTAGCAAAACACTTTGAGCTCCCCCCATGAATACCATTAGACGCTTTTGCAATTTCCTACTCTGATATATATTATGTTAGTATGTTGCACGGACATGTCAATTTTATGTAACTCGTCATTCCTTATGGATCCAGAAAGGAAATTTTAAATTTTCCCTATTTTTGGCCACTCCGGGACGTGACAATCTCTGTGCTTAGCCTTATGAACCACATATGTGGCTGCATTTTTCATGGGCTTGTCCACATGGGTTTCCAAATAGAAACCATTGTTTTGGGGAAATTATTCTACTTCTAAATGGGTTTCTAAATTTGGGGAAATTTGATTCTACTTCCACCCCATTAGTGAACTTATCTGCAACATCAAAATCCAAAAATGGGTGTCACTAAAAGGGTGTGTATTTGTGCGTGTGTGTGTGTGTGTGTGTGAGAGAGAGAGAGAGAGAGAGAGAGAGAGAGAGAGAGAGAGAGAGAGAGAGAGTGTGTGCGCTCTTGGGGGTTAGGGATAGAGGGGTATTTTGGGTATATCCGAGTTTTGAGGAAAAAATGAATAAAATAAGAGAAAGGAGGTGTATTTAGCAAATTTGGTGGTATATTTAGACCCACCCAAGAAAATATCATAAATGATAAATACTTAGAGGGTTTAAGACACTCGCCACAAAATCCAGCACTTCGGTAACTAAAATTCATGTTTATACTCGGTCGATTTAAAAATTAAATAAACAAAAGAAAAAGAATATAGTAAGAAAACCAAGATACAAAACTGGGGTTAATAAGCCTCGAGGATGGAAACACTCTAGAATCGGACAATGTCCTGAAGGCAGTCATAGAAATGAGAAATTTTGATCTTCTCTTTACCCAAATAAATGGCTTCTGCTCCGCCACCTTCTGCTCCTTGGGCTGCCATTTCAACCAACATGTAGAGTTTCTTGATTGGCATCTGCAGAGAACCACAAAGAATAGCAAATTGAGAGATTATATTTCATGCCATATCTTTGTTTTGTTTTAACCCACCAGTGGTAGGTTTTTTTTTTTTTTTAACTTGGTAAGGCATAACAAGTTGTATTATGGACAAAATAGATGCATAAAGGCATAACAAGGGAATAGTGCAGGTATAGATAAAGCATGCCACGCGCACACACAAACAGATGAAGATCAATATTAAAGCTTACATCATTCAGGGCCTCAGCAGCAGCATCAATATCATCCTCAGCGAAAACATTGATCTGTCCTAACACCTACAGAAAAAGAAGACAAAAATCAGAATATCTAATTAGACTATGTATAGAAGAAGAAGTCCATGTACGAGTATGTTGTAAAATTGTATTACTCCGTAATATATATCCATCAAATTCACTCCTAGAAGAAAGAATTTAAGGGGTAAACTGACTTCAGAAAATAGAATAAATTAAATATCCTTGCTAAGAAAGCCAAATCATGTGTTCCCAACAACACAAGTGTGCTAAAATTCACAAACAGCCCACTGCGGCAAGGAAAAGAAATAAACGAATTCCAGATGTGTTTCTCAGAAGGGAAAACATTACAGTTCTTGTGACATCGACCTTCCCGCGGAAACACGCCTGAAAAAGTAACCTATCTTATATATTCACATAAAAGAGATTGGAGGATGTCGAGTAATTTGGGATATCCTATAAATTGGGACCAATTGGTTGATGGCTCTGACACCCTCACAAAATGTTCCAGAGAAAGAAAAACGAGAAACATATCCGTTCTGTTTGACGTATAATGTTTTACACCGGAAAACATTCTCCAAATAACAAACCATTGCACTTTTAAGCACTTTGATTTAGACAAATATAGTCTTTTAATATTAACTTGTATTAATAGTAGTATATAGGACTGTATACAAGCTACTGAGCGAGAACTAATGTGCATGCGTTTATCACGTGTATATAAAGTAATATGGGCATGTATATTTGCACAGTTAGGCTCCAAAGGGGGCGCCCTCTCCTTATTAAAGAGAGGGCCTCTATTTTGGCCGTCGGATCGTGTTTAAAACTGTGAAATGACAAAACTACCCTTAATTTAAAAACTGTGAAATGATAAAATTGCCCTTAATGAAAACATGATCCGACGACCAAAACAGAGGCCATCTCTTTAATAAAGAGAGGGCGCCCTCTTTAGAGAATCTTTGTAGGTTTGCATATTCACATTTAAGCATATATGTGTGTGTATAACCGCACAGATTTGTGTATCCATATATCCATACACATACATGTTAACTCATTGATCCACTGTATGTATTCTCGTGGAAATTTTATTTTTATTTTTAATTTTTTTGCTTCCATAAATCAATTTCATCACAGTAAAGCTACTTTCAATTTCCTGAAATTCTAGGGTAAAGATTTGCGGACAACCAACACCGGATAATGCTGAAAACAATTTCCGGAAAATGTTATACATCAAAACAAATGGAGCATTCATATTGATGTCAAGAAGGCAGTTAGCCACAAGCCTACTACCACGTTGTTCTTGATAGTTTTACTTGGTTGTTTAAATTTTGATGTGTAATGCTAGGGATACAAAAGGGTCACAAAAAGATGCTCACAAAAGGATGTGGCATCCCATGGGTTGAGTTAAGTGTGGTAGGTCCTACTACCACATAGGTGCCACATGGGATGCCACATCCTTTTGTGAGCATCTCTTTGTGACCCTATTGTGTCCCAAACATTGCCCAATTTTGATTTATAGTAATAGTAATAATAACACAAACAGGCCCCGACTAAATGAGATAAGTAAACTTAAAATGACATGATGATTATGTACCTTCTTAGCATCTTCCGTCTTCAATGTTGGAACTTGATACGTGACCGAAAAGGCATCACAAATGCCAACTGAATCCAAGAAAGTAACCTCACTAGTCGTCCCGATCACCAGAACATTTTTCCCCTGAAAATTTTAGTAAACAGAGAAAAAAAAAACATAAAACAGATTTCCTTATAATAAAAAAAAAGTTACAAAGAGCAATGTGCACGAGATCATCAAGCTACAGCAGCTTAAATCCTAAGAATTCACTAAAAACCAAACCACTGACTAAAGAATACAGCAGTCAAATACATTTGACCAAGTCAAGGTTTTTCATTTGATAATATGATATATCCCTCCTTGAGGACAGAATGAAGGGTCTCTTTACTACCTAAGAGTAAGAATTAATCACTAATAATAAGGATAATAAAAATAAAAAAATAAAAAATAAAAAGGACAACCTAAAGGTAAGTTATTTCCTGAAGGTATTGTTTTTCGAATAGTTTACTGGGCAAATTATATCTACCTCCCTCGATGTAAGGTCTAATAACATTGCCTCTCTCAACGTTCCAATAACACTGACCTCCCTTCGCAGAGATTGTCAAGTACAGACTCCCCCCTCACGTTATAGAGCTGTTAGGTAAAGTAAGAGTTAACAGTTGACATCAGTAAAATAAACCATAAATGTTCAATATACCCTTCGTAATTGAGAAAGTAAACCAAGACAAACATCTGTTCAAGGACTAAAATACCCTAGGTCCCATCTCTATATACAACAATCATCCTCAAGATCCATTTCTCTTTATGCATTTTGACCCAGGTCCACCACCACCATGTGAACTCTCTTCTATCTCTATGTATCGGTCTCTTCTCTCTCTATCTCACTGTATATCTCTCTCTCTCTATATATATGTATTCATATATGTATATGTACAGAGCCCTTCTTATGAGGGATTCCTCATTTTATTAAAATGATGACTTCTAATCCTGGCCGTTGGAGATCATTTACTGCACAGTGAATTTAAAATGATCTCCAACGGCCAGGATAAGAAGTCCTCATTTTAATAAAATAAGGGATCCCTCATAAGAAACTTTCCCTATATATGTATATCTCTATTATGTCTTTATCCATCCCCTTTTTGTGTTATTTTCTTACAAATAACAAATTAAACAAAACCGTGAAACCTTGAGAAAACCAAAGAAAGTTCAACTATCCCAGCAATTTGCCTTCTTGCCAAACTTGAAACAGTGAATGATCAAGATTTCAAAAACCCTGAACAATTCGAAACCCTTGAAAATTGCAGCAAGAAGGCTAATTGCTGCAAAACCCAAAAACTTTGGAAATCCCCACAAAATTTGGGGATTTCATTTATTCGAAAAAAAAAACTTCATAGCTTTTGAGTATGGAAAGAACTGAAGTTAAACTTCATTACTTCAACGAGTTTTTGGTAGGAAACAGAAATCAAACATGGAATGGAATCTAGGGTAATAGCTTACCTTTGGTGTTTCAACCATTTGACTGACTTCGAGTCATGTAGAGTGAATGGAGTTCGAGAGTTGAGTGAATGGAGTTCGAGAGATATAGAGTTCACAGATGTCTCAGAATTAATTTTGTTACCCAAAAAAAAAAAAAACAAGAGGGAGATATAGAGTTGAATGAACTCTGAGATTCGTTCAAGAGAATGACATTCCATGTTCTTTCAATTGAGGGGGAAAGTAGTCTTTTTTGTTTTTGTTGACTTTTGAATGGATATTTGTAGTTTATGGGTAAAAACTGTACAAATACCATAGGAGTAAATACTAGCTTTACATTTGCCATCAACGGCGTTAAAAGACAGAGACTGACAAGGGAGGTCAATGTTATAATTGGAACGTCAAGGGAGGCGAGTGTTATTAGACCTTACCTCGAGGGATGTAGATGTAATTTACCTACTTTAATTGATGCTAACAATAATCAGTTCAGTACGGAAAGAAGCAGGGACAACAGAATTCAATGAATTTGTTGGTTAGCTGAAAGAAACTGATGTAATCTCCATTAACATTTCCACGGAATCAAGGACTCTCTTCTTTAATGATGATTTCTTTAAGTTATAATCCTGAGTATACAATACGGTTAGAGAAGCCTATTGTAACCACTTTCTTCTTCCACTACGTTATCTTTACCTTAGGAGGGAGCCGTTTGAGGAGGACCAACAATGTCTGCGAAATCAAATTTGAAAAACGAGGTCCAATTGCAAGATACTCCAATAGCCTGCACTACATATACCAGATAAATATATTAACAAAAAAAAAAAAACTCAAAACAGTCATAAGTTGAAAAACAAAAATCAGTCGGATCACCTTTCAATGTCATCAAGGACGATAATGCTTAATGGCGACTTATAAGCATCCTCAAAAACCTTGACAATCTTAGCGCATTTGCTGCTTTCACTCAGCCCAATCATTGTTTCAGCTGAAATCTACCCAAGGGTAAAAACAATGGAAATCATAAACACGGTGGGTTGTGGTGATTTTTAGGTGCTATTTGGGGAAGCAAAGAACTGGTTATGCCGTTATGAGGTTCATAAGCGAACTAATTCTAGAAATTTAAGTATGTGGTGTTCCACAGGAGTTCGTGCTTGGTCTAACAACTCTCTTAAAACCGGTTCTTTGTCAAACCAACATAACCTTGTTCTCAAAAAGACAGATAGAAATTGAGACTTTGACTGAACCAAATCCTATTTTAAGAATTTCCGAACAGTCCCTTGTTTTGAATTTTGGTGGGGGTCGGGGGAAGAGAAAGGAAGAGAAATTCTGACAAAAATGATTAATACATGAGAAGCTACTTACAATCTTGACATAGGGGAAATCACTGTCAATACCAACAGTTGCAGCCATTGCAGTTTTACCACTGTCCATGACAAGTACAAAATTTAGAAAAAAGGCAATGAACGAGTCCAAAAAAATGCGGAAACACGGTACTTACCTGCCACTTGGGCCTTCCAAAAGACAAGTAACAAGTGGGCTTCCTCTGCTCACTCTTACTTGCTCTGCCAGGAGCATAGTTCTTTTGAATATGTGCTCATGCCGTCCTCCACAGTCTACTATGCCATTGAGTCTGCAAGTCAAATTTAATTGTGGAAAGTGAGCAACGGTATTTGAATAAAGATAGAATCTTGCTTAAACTATAAATTTGCACTGGCACAAATAGGTTATCGAGATAAGTCCTGGCAGCCCAAACACAAGAATGTGTTTGGCAAATGTGTTAATAACAAAAGCATGAAGCTCGCATTACTCGCGGATAATATTTCTTTATGGAGTAATGCTATGCTTCCCAATTTTTGAATCCCAAATGCTACCCAAATACATGCGGCAGTGAGGCCACCTTCAATACTGATAGACCCACTTCAACATCCTCCAATTAAAATCCAATGGGCTCACTGCCACATGTATTTGGGAAGCATTTAGGATTCAACATTCTAGCCCGATCCAACTCACAACATTCTTAAATTGACCCAACTACAGTAGAGACCCAATTTTTTTGTACTTAAAAAAAAATACAAAGATAGAAAAAGAACGACCATTGTGCTGCACCGGAGAAGAATCCACACCAATGCGGATGCAGGTGCGCATCCGATGTGGATTCTTCATTCTTTTAGAAGGATTCATGCTTCCTTGTAAATAACAAAGAAACAGTGCAACTAATGGCGAACATTTAAGAATCAATAAATCAGTCCTACCTACAACGTTCAAGGTCATCCGTAGAAGCTCCAAATGCAGGAATAATTTCATGAAGAGCATTTATAAAGTCCTCCATCGTGACTTTTATACTATCCTCATCCACTGGCTTAGTGAGGTCATCCATGCTTAATTGTCGGTTCAAAGCGTATGATACAGCACTTTTCACAACACCTTCAAGCTCTGCTCCGCTGAAGTTCTTTGTCCGAGCAGCTGAATCCATAAAAGTGTGTGTCTAAGGAATTCTACCAACCAACTATAGTAATATGACATTCTAATAAATTCTCGTGTGCAAATATTTTTCCCATTGCGGAGCTGAAATCATAGCAAATGCAATTACAACTATATATAACAATTGAATTGGTACAAGTTGAGAGACATTTATAGAGTGCATATAAATTTGTAAAATCCCAATTAATTATTTCAAGATATAGACAATAAAGCAAATCTAAGCACTAGGTCCCACATAAGGCGGAACTCACAATGTGGTACCAAGGAAGTAGTTAGTAAGACGAAAACAAGATGGTCACTCCTTCATAGAACTAAGTTACAATGGCTATTTCTGTTGGTTAGTACTTGGTAAAATCAACGTGAAACAACAGATGTGACACTGAGACTGAAGCAAAGTGTAAAGAAGATTTTAATTTATTATAAAACAAGATTGCAAACACATGGTACATTAATGAAATGGGTAAAGACTAGTGAAAATACTTGCAATAAACATGATTATGAAGCTTTACAATGGGCAACTGTGCTGAATGTTGCACCTAGTGCATACTTCATTTGCTAAATTATAACTCCAATACAACAGCACTTACAAAAACACAATGATGTTTCACGTCATTTATCAAAGAAGCCGCAAAAGGAAAAAAATTGCAGGATTAATCAACTCTTTTCTTTATAAAAAGCAACATGACATAGTTAAATACAAGTCAATTTGCACTTGCATCATTGTTACATAATAGTGATGTCAATCTATACAGCAAAAGTCAGTCAGTATGACTCCAACAATTTCTGAAGAACTAAAACATTGCAATTTCACCTTCCCAACCAAAAAAGGGAGAGGCTCTTCTCTGACAGATATTTAGAGGAAAATAATATCGTAATTAGAATGCTCGGATATGGCATTCTACAGTTCTGAAAAAAGTAATCAGCAACAATACTGGACACTGGTAGGGGAGTAAATGAGCTGAACTGCTCAACAAGGGCTCGAAGCTCGGCTTGATAAAGGCTAGGTTCAGCTTGCTCATTTGAGCTCGTGAACACAATCGATTAAGGCTCGTGAGCAGACTCGTGAAAAAGCTTGTTAATAGGTTTGATAAAGAGCTTGTATAGTGACTTTTATATATACATTTAATATAAAACTATATAATTTTAGAGAAAATATGATATATCTCGTATATAGTCTTCATAAAGGATTGTTTTATTATTAAACTACATAGTTTAAAAGGGCGCGCGAAAAAGCTCGCGAACACTTGAAAGCTCGGCTCATTAGAACTCGTGAGCAAGCTCGGCTTGGCTCATATACACCCCTAGACACTGGGCAATGAGGCAATTCCATGAATGCATATCATGGCAACAACAACAACAACAACAACAAAAAATAAAATAAAACTCAAGTCACATACCAAGCTCTTGCAAATTCACATCTGGAGCAAGAAAGGAATTCTCTTTCATCTTATTTGTGTGAATTTGAAGAATTTGTAAACGACCATTCTCATCAGGAAGGTTTATCTCCACTTGGACTTCCAAACGCCCAGGCCTAAAATCCAAACAATAAAAAATTAGAAGGGGAAAAATGAATTCTTCAATTGGAATAATTCAGCCTAACTCCTAATGACCAGTAACTTTACATCAAACTAATATTGTACAATAACATGATGTAACAGGATAAGAACTGGTATGAGATATAGGAATCACCTTAAAAGTGCTTCATCAAGCAAATCCTTTCTGTTCGTCATCCCAATAAGCAAAACATTATTCAGAGATTCAACACCATCTATCTAAACAGCAAATAATTTCTAATCAGTACTGTTAGTTGCCAGGTTTAGCACAAAGCATACCCAAACCTTCCTCTTGATTACAACACCATTTAAAACTTCTAAAACCAACCTTCGTAAGGAGCTGGTTAACAATACTATCATGAACGCCAGTGCCATCTCTCGTTGAACCTCTTGACTGCATTAGGTAAATAAAGAAGAAAAAAAAAATCAAATTGCATAATCAATTGTCTCTCAAAAAAATAAACTGATGACATGCTGCTGGCAATTAATAACAATTACAAGTCAACATAAGATACTGGTCTAAACTAAAAAATTACAGCATGCCTGACAAATACATAGCTCTTTTGAACATTAAAGCATAAACAAATTACAAATCAACTACCATAAGACAAGTTTATCAAAAATAGTAGTGGGTCTGAACTTTTTGATTTCTGAGTGTGAATTAAACTACAGTTGAATTTATGGTTCCATTTTATTTGCAATACCATTTTCCCATATGGGTCATTCTGTTTGCTATATGATCGTCGAAATGGCAATTTGATTTAGAAGAAAGTGATTAAAGATCCTTCTATCAAGGAAGCACGGATTCTTCTAAAAGACTGAAGAATCCGCTCTGGATGGGCACCCAGAGCGGGTGCAGCGGGGTGCACACCAGATTCACCAGCACAGCACTCAGGTGCTTTTGGGGGTGGGATACTTCAGGATTCGTTTAGGGACTAGCTCGGGTGCGGCAAGATTTTTCTAGGGTGTGGCAGGGTGCTTTTTGACCTACTTTTCTTTTTAAAATATGGGGTATCTAACGTAAATTTAAAACTTTGGGGTCAATTTATGAAAGCTGGGAGTTGGATTACATTTCAGAAGGCTAGTGTAGCTTATGTGGCCTTTATGCTTGTTATTTATGTGATAGTTGCATTAAAAATCAAGAGCCAATATAGTTCTAGAACAGATTATATGATTTGCAAAAGAAAATGTTTATCAGTTATATCTTATACCCTGCACCGATATCCTAGAGTTTTAGAAAATTGACAATGCTTCGCACCCGCACTCGCACCGGTTCTTCCTAGGTTACTAGTTGTCGATGGCAAAAAGTTTCCAAACATAAATGATAAATAAATCTCAAAAGCATTTGTCATAGATGATTACTTCTCAAAGTTTAAAGTAGTCTGGACTAGTGTTGTACCAATAGAAAACCATATGATAAGTAAAGATTCATTTCACAACATAAATTATCTGAAATTCAAACCTTAAACTCAACCTAACCAATAGTCACTTTTCACGGTGCAATAACAAGAGGTAGCTGTTAAAGCACAGCAAACTACTTTGCTTCAACCAAAAGTGGAAGAAAGAAATATAAGGCCCAAGATATAACAATGAAAACCAACGCTCAGAAACAATTTGGCAAATTAGAATAGCTTATTCTCTGTAACTCACAATACAAGAAACTATGAGGAAGTTGAAACTACAGTACTGAAAGCTCCTACCTTACAGATTGCATCAATTTCATCAAAAATGATGACATGCAAGTCACTTTGATCACCTGAAAGGAAGGAGAGCATTACCCACTGAAAAAGACGGATAGAAAAAATCTGGTTGGCATATCCATCATACCTCTGGTTCTCTGGTCTTGTTCAGCATCAGCAAATAAATCCCTCACATTCTTCTCAGTTTCACCAACAAATTTGCTCAAGACTTCAGGCCCATTGACAATCTAAAGACCAGTTGATCAAGTTAAACCAAACACACATGAGCATTTACCGACAAAAATTAACCATGAGACCATAGTATAAGGAAATGTAAGACCAAATAAAATGCAAGACTGTTTATCAGTCCTTTCAGTTAAATTTTTCAAAAGAAGGTTGTTTAATCAGTTTTTAAACATTGACAGCATGGAATAGTATAGCAACCAGATATACAGAAAAAGATATCACAGAAAAGTGAAAGATGAGCATGTGTATTATGGCATGGAAGAACAAAAAAGTCTCGAGTGTCCAGCTTAAAATACACTGCAACTTCAAGCATGCAAAATTGAGTAAGGGCTTTCACGTGCCTTTCTGTACAACATCTCAAGAAGGCTATCCTCACAAAAAAGGAAGTGAAAACTTGGTCAGAAAATTTAAATCCCTATGAGGTGAAAGCTAGCAGTTAAGAATGAGGCAATACCAACAAATTTGCTAAATTTCAAATATAAAACTCTACCTGTGTATACTTGGTTTTTATTTTTCAAGCAGTCCCAAACTCACATAAAGAAGAAGAATTGCATCAAGTATATGCTGGCCAACATAAAACCTTTGTCATTCCTCTTATCAACAATAAATTTATGAACTCATTCCAGAAACACCACTTAAAAGTCATCCTCAAAGAAGCATTTTCCATAGCCTTGATACAGAATTTCAGTAAGCGTGAGACCCATTTATCATCTGTCTATCACCTTTTGTTCCTAATCATCGGTGTGGAATATTGCATGGAAGTGATAGGAGCCCAGCTAGTCCGCGTTATCTGCGTAGGCATTTCACGGCATTTCTCTTGTTTCCAGCCTTTTCCCTCTCTCTAATAGTCATCTCATTTGGTTTAAAAGAACCAATGACTGGTTTCCATTAGCAACATGACGATATCACTGCCCTTTTTATTATGTTAGTCAATTCTCTGTTCATATTATCTTAAACTGGCAATTTGAACTTTTATTTTTTTTGGTACCACTGAAGAAACATGCATTGCCCAGTCATGAGGAAAGACTACAAAATTTACATAGCTAGGTAAATATTACACATGGGAGGGGCTAGAAAGGAATACATAAAACTAAATAAGTCGGGCCTAACTTGAACTGCCAATTCCGATACATTAACTAACCTTTCAAATAAGTTTTAGGGCAAAGATTAAGATGCTACGTCTACAAACCAAAGTCACAAAAATTGAAAACCAGTGATATCTTCAAAGCAAAGAATTCAACCATGCTTGAGAGAGAGAGAGAGAGAGAGAGAGAGAGAGAGAGAGAGAAATTCGATGCCCAAAAAGGCCATAGCAAAAAATTCCCCATTTGATTTTCCCAATTTTAAGTGCCAAAAAGGGTATTATATAGGCGGCCAATTGGGATGGTCCTAAATAATGTAACCATAATGTAGACGAAAATCATCTAAGAGAACGTCTAGTCCATACAAGCAAAAGCAAACACGATATGTTTTTGTTGGATATCCCACATCACATGTGCTTCATATAAGCCTGGATAATCCTCACCTCATAAGGCGTCTTTTGCGGTAGAGTCAAGCCCATTGGTCTTTCCATTTGGTATCAGAGTTAAGTTGGGCTCTACCCCTTGTTGGGCTTGCCCTGTCACTGCTGACGAAGGGGGTGTATTGGATATCCCACATCGCTTGGGTAGAGCCCCACATGTGCTTCTTAAAAGCCTGGGGTAATCTTCCCCTCATAAGGCATCTTTTGAGGGTGAGTCAGGCACAATGGTCTTTCTACTGTTTCTTAATGTGTTTACAAGCACACATAAATAAATAGGGTTACAGCACAGAAGGAACCTATTATAGTTTAATGAATAATAGTTGTCCAATAATTCGTGACGTCAACAACACCTCATTATACCAAACTTTGTTTGAAAAACATGAAGGACACTAAGGAGCTAAGATCATGGTGGACCACACTCCTAAAGTTGTCAAAATGACTGGGGAAAACCAACTAGAAAATCAGAATAGATTGTGAAAGTAGCTAAGAGGATTTTTGTGATTTAACCTATTGGTCAAATAAGGCCCTTATAGCAAGGTCCAGATCAGTGTTATAGTCCAGCAAAGGAAAAAAAAATAGGGCGTCACTTCTGACAAAATTCCCAAAATGCAGGTAGCAGAATATATCAATTTTCAGATAGAGGGCGGGCAGAACTTTACACAAATACCGTGACTGCAACAGATGAAATTGGACATCCTATATTTCTATAGGGTGAATGCCGCATTAAAAAGGACCATTACCCGGTGGTCCCACTTATACAAAGTGCTGGAAGGGGTAGACTGAAGACAGGCTTAACCTTTCAATTTTAACACAAAGTGGTGGTTATAAAACTCAAACCCATGATCTCTCACTTTCCAACCCAAGCTTTTAACATTGCCCAAAATAGGGCCCCAAATTTAAAGTATGGAATTATCCTACAAAAAGTTGATAATTGTTGAATTGCATAGCACAATAATAATAATTTCATCTCCAATACCATGGTTGAGAACTGAGAAGACATGCACATAAAAAGTGCAATCATTGGTAACTCTTTTAAGACAAGGTAAACATGGCAGTATAAAGTTGAATTTTGAAGGCTAAAATGTTTCCAGTCCCAACGAGTATACTTTCACCTATACTTTCACCTATGTCTGAACTTCAAAGAAGACTTAATTGTGTCCACCATGAAAATTTATTTAACGTAAAGGGAAACTATACAAGACAAACCTGCAGAGTCTAACATAATAAGCTGCTGTACTTTCCATAAAATGGTATCAAAAACTGAAAGTCTGAATTGCTTCAATGATATACCTTTGGTTCCCTCCCATTTAACATTTTTCCAATTTGACGAGCCATTAAAGTCTTTCCAGTACCAGGAGGTCCAAAGAGTAGCATTCCCTTCACATGCTTGATGCCCAACCTGAAAGATAGTTTTCCCATCCCAAAAAATATAAGTACTTCATTCATAATATGGTAAAACCAACAATGCGATGATAAATATTTGCAAAAAGATAACATTACTTGCTCGTAACATGTGGAGGAAAAACTCGAGAGGCAAAAGCTCTTCGAAATATATCTGCAAACTCAGCACTCAAACCACCGATACCCAATGATTGAAGATTAAACTCTTTCTGCCTAAAGATGTTGCTGCTAGCAGCTTCCCGCTGATTGACAATCTGCATCAACTCAGTTGAGTAAGATGGCCAGTAAATTGCTCCAGCAAAGACCACACACTACCATTATTTACAATTGACCAACAATATTAACTTAATTCCAGAATGGAGATGCGCAGTAAAGCATATAAGGAGGTTTGAATGAGGCACATTGTCCAATTATGGAAAACTAAAGTACAGCTCGTAAATGATAAGGCAAGAAAGCGAATAGCAAAGACAAAAAGAAAGAAAGAAAAAAAAACACAATAATAAATAAAAATACTTGCTTTTATTCCACTGGAGTTTGATGCTTCAAAAACAATGTATGTATCTGCTGAAATCATCCCTCTCTCTATGTTCTTTGACTTTTCTTGCCCCTCTATAACAGCTTGATTGACTGTGAAGATATAACCATTGCCATGATACTCGAAAGTTACCCTTTGTCCTGTCGTCATGACCTGCATATCATGATACCTCCAAATAATTACCGAAAAATGCAAACTAGACCAACAAAGAATTTAAACAGCACTTAATAAATTTCCATGTAGTACTTCCAAATTAGCCGAACTTCTACTTATCAGAACGTATATTAGCTACAGCCTAAAACTTCTTCAACTAGACATTCAGTGGCTAAACTAGTAAATAACTCGCTGCAGCGGTGTATGGCAGGGAGGTACAAGAAGCAGACAACAGTGTATGGATTGCTCCAACTTGATATATCTAAGGACAATAGAAATGGTTGAATGAATCTCTCCAGGACCAAGGGACAACTGAAATATTCTACAACTCCAAGAGCTAGGTTACACAGTTTTCTTCTTTTACTTAAGTTGCTCATGGTTAAACCTAGATTTGAGCTTCCTGTCTTCATCTAGCAGCCAGGCTACGAGAATAATTGTCAGTACTCAACTCAACACAGTTTAATGGTGTCGAAAGCTTGGCTAGCACTTGGACCAGGGCCAGCTCAGCCGCGTAACAGTTTAAAATCATGGAAAATGTGCAATTGTCTAGAGCCAATTGTCAAGGTCTGAGTTTGTTAACCAAAGGTTCAGTTTAAAACCCCTAAATTCGAACAAAAAAGTGATTACACAAAACGAATTATGTCAGCATAAAGCTATAAGCTTTAGTACTCATGTTTTACTCGAGACAATTTGCTTCTTGTTAGGGATTTATCCTATTTTCAAGACCTGTGAGATATTGAAACAGAAAAACAAAAACAAAAGGAATCACAATAAACAATCAGATTTAGACAGTTCACCCAAAACGAAGCTATGTCCACAGTGTTGCTGAGATTTCACTATGCTCAATGGCAAAAGACAAAGATTACAAAATACAATGATAGTCACCCCTATATATGAGATATAATTAGGATTACAGGCTAAGAGCATAAATTACCAAAATACCCCTCTGAAAAATTCGCCATAGGATCCACGACAGTGGGGTGTACAGTATAAGCTCCATACAACCTATCACTGTTCTCAGATAACAAAAGCCATAGGAAACTTCACTTACATTGGCTGCCATCAGCCGTTGTTCACAGGCCAGAGCGAGCCAAGCTGGACTTCATTGGCCTCAGCCTGCCTATCGAGAAAGTCTAAAACTAAAGATCAATCTTGGTTTGAACGTGCCCATTAACTAGCCAAAACCGTGTTGTTCATGATTACTCTGGTGTTGATTATTAAAAAGTAAGTAAGAGATTCTTTGTGCTGATTATTAGAAAATAAGTAAGAGATTCTGTGTTGATTATTGGAAATAAGAAAGAGAAACACGTGCAACTCTTACTTGGTTGATAAATCTCTTCCGAAGCTGCTGAGCCAAAAGGACAGCATCAACCTGCCAAAGGAAAATATTTTAGTCACTACTCAAGCAGAAGAGCAAAAGAATAACACGACCAAAGAGCAATTTGTTCTCAAGCTTACGTTAGACAGCCAAATGAGAAAAAAGCTATCAATCAGATTGAACCATAAAATAGTCAGGAGAGTCACCCATTAGAATGCAATCAAACATCGTATGGATACGCATGAAACAGTCATGGTGGGAAAACTCGTACCTGTTCGTCTTTAGTTCCCTTTTTTACAAACTCCAAGTCTAGAGTAAGCAATGCTAGGTTGAAATCATCAGGTGGAATAAACCTAGAAATATTGTCACCATAATAGTGTTAGAGACTGACGAAAAAGCACCAACAACCACTAGTAATACACAAGAACTTACAACCACCAACCTGCTCACAGGTATTGTGTCCCCAGAGGAAACTCTTGCATAGCGACGTTGGATAGCATTCAGACCAATGTGGCCACTGGGTACACTTTCATAAGGAGTATGTTTTGGTTAAGGCAACGGGAAAGTGCAGCCTATTTCAAGCAATATACTAACAACAGGTCTCTTAAAACACATGTGATCCCATTCCAGGAAAGACACTGTAGATTTTAACAACATATGAGGTTTCCAGGAGAAACAGTGGATTATTACTGTTTCAGTTTGAGTTTTGAACTTTTGATAGAGATTTACACCTTTGAGCAGAAATTACTATGTAAAAGTACAGCTACCAACCTGGATGAACTCATGATACTAACATAGTAGAATACTAGAATGTCTTGGAAACTCCAAGTGGAGATGTGCGAACATTTTGCCAATTATGGGTGATAAATTTTCAAGGCCAAAATAAAGCAAATCAGAGAGAAAGATAATACATTAGCTGCATAAGTGGGTCGTGCAATACATTGGCTGTTCTAATTGGTCATTTGGTGCAGCCTTTAAGTAAATTCAAGTTGTCTTCGGTTACACCTGGGCTCCTAAGGTAGAGGATTGCAAAGTTTGCAAAATCAAGTAGCGAGTTGAGAGGGGTGTCTTCTCTATGAATTTTAACTCCTCGTGAGAAGTAAAGAAATAAAATAAATTTAGGGGGCGAAACTTTGAAAGAGTACAAAAGTACAATGTAAGTCAAGTATGGTCAAAATGGAGGCTTTTGTGGCCTTTGTGTAAAGCTCACTTCTAAGCGCAACTCCTTTATGTCTTATGAATATTCTTATTTGTAGACATGTTATGTCTTAAATCCTATCAACTGTCCGTCATTGCACTCATCTCTCTTCCCAAGTTACCTCTTCGCACTTAACGCAAGTTAATTAACTACAGACAATAACATTATCTATTCATATCTCTTTCAGAAATGCAAATGCAGTTACATTTTTTGACTAGTTCCAATCAACATAATCACGTTGGAGCTTCATAAACCCATCCATCATTTTCAAAATTATACACACACTGACACACACAGATGAAATGAGATTTAAACACTGTTCTGAATGGAATCTGCAAAAGTTCCGAAAATGCTAAACTCCTAGAAAGAAAGAGAGTATCCAAATTTTCCAACGAC
Source organism: Hydrangea macrophylla (assembly GCA_033977485.1). Classification (NCBI taxonomy): domain Eukaryota; kingdom Viridiplantae; phylum Streptophyta; class Magnoliopsida; order Cornales; family Hydrangeaceae; genus Hydrangea; species Hydrangea macrophylla. Next base: position 43,849,595 of record CM066990.1, read on the forward strand.
AATTATTTACTCAACAAAATTGCTTCACTTAACTTGAATTCTATATATATATACATATTTTTTAATCAAAAAAAAAAAAAAAAAGAATACACTAAATCATGTTCTGTCATACAACATACAAACATTAACTGAGTTAAAATGTTAGGTTGCTCAGAATCAAGTAAAAATACAACATACAAAATTCGATCTGAATCCATGAATTTTTAGTTAGTCTTCTCTTATCTAATAATTTCTCTAACCATTACTCTAATTAAACGAATAGAAATTTAAAAATAAAATTAAAAGTTAGTAGTTTCTTCTTTCTTTCCCCTCAAGTATCCAAGCAACCAAACAAGGGGAATTATCAACAAAACAACATTTGAAGAACGTATTCAGCAAAAGCTAGATAAACATAGCAAAATAAATACTAATAAGCACCAAAATCAAACACTATTCATGCGATTCAAAACAAAATTTATAATAAAGGATATGCCAAAGACAGGACAAACGAATCGCCGACTAAAGCTAGATAGAGCTTCGATCCGGGAACGGAAAAGCTCCTGAGATCGGAGGAGGAGCAATAGGCGAGATTGGTGAAAGCGAGTTCTTTGGCTGGTGTGTTGGTGACGATCATGCTGGATGAGCCAAACCCTGATCTCCCCGCCATTGTGTGTGTATGCGAGAGAGAGAGAGAGAGAGAGAGAGAATGAATTTCAGAAATGTTTGCTCCCCTTTTGCTTCAATCCTAAGAAACGAGGAGAGAGAGAGAGAGAGAGGGGAAGGGGGCACTGTCGTTGGGGTTCATGCGACGGTTGACGGGCTATTTCATTCAGCTTACGGCTTGAGCCGGTGAACGGTTTGATTGCTACATGGTTCACGCCGGGTTGAATCTTGAACCCGTCTAAGCGCGTGATGAGTACCGGCTTGAGCCACAGTCGTTGTGTAATGTTACGGTTTTTGATTCCTCGTTTTAGTAGTTTTCAATCAATGTGACTAATTTTGGTATTTGTTAATTTGCTTTGTCCATTCTGGTATTTTTCACTTTACAACCAGTTGTATGTGTTTTGAAATTGCTTCTATTACTCTTTATTAACCATCTCACTTAGATGTCACTTAGATGAGATGGCCAGGGCACCTTCTCTCAATGAGGTGGTTGTAGGTTCGAATTTCCTTAGAAAAAAGTAATAGAGAGAATTTCTTTAAAGTGGGATATGGCCCCATTTTGGTGTGCGTGTCACACTAACAATTAACCCCACTCATGTACAAAGGTGGTTCGTTTCTGAGACACTAGCCCAAAAAAAAATTACCCTTTATTATACTCTCATTGTAAGGACTAGCGGCCGCGCACACGCGCTGCGTGTGTAATACGTGTTTGTTATGCATTTATGAACTCAACCATAAATTTTGATATTAAAGGAAAATTATAGAAAATTTGTGAAAAATTAAAAATAATCTAGACGGTATAAATAGTGGAGATATCCAAGATGTAAGTAATACAATCCCATTTGAATATACTAAATTCAGTTTACTTTGTAACAAAAAAAAATCAATATTAAATTTAAATCCCAATTTCGCCCTCACAATTTAGACATTAACCAAAACCCAAAATCATAACTTTTAAACCACACCCTTCTCACAATTACCTAACTACACTCTTTAAAGTGTTAACACTCTATAAATGTTGTATGATATACTTAATTCATTTGTTGGACAAACCAAAACCTACCAATAGTCCTGACTCCCCATTAACTATTGTGAAGAGAAATGTACTACATATACTCACTTATATAAGTTTGTACTAAGTGATAGAGGGATACCATGTTATATAGAATCAATTTATGCAATGCGCATGTCATACACTTGACATCTTTAGAACTCTTTGGAAAGTGGAAAAAGATACACACAAAACGAAATCTCTTGACTTAGAATTTAATTCATCATAGTTCAATTTAACAAAACCCATAACACTGTAAGAAAGTTCCATCTTTAAAACAAACAAAATGAATAATTGATAGAAAGAAACAGTCTCAACGAAAAAAAAAAAAAGAAAGTAGAGAGAGAGAGAGAGATGCATACCATTGTAGCAAACTCTCAATGGTAAATTGAACTGGTTTCATCAACAAACAGTGTCAAATAGGCGAGAAGGGGAGGAGTGCTTGCTTTTGGTGAAATGAAACTCAGCACCCTTTTGAATGTAAGACGGTTGTATTGGGTGCGGGCAGGTTGGTTACTTTTTATTTTTTTTTTCTTCTGAAATTTTAAATTGTTTCAACTATTAGATTTGAGTTGGAAATTGTTCAATGTCACTTTGGCACTATTAATTATAATTTTTGTGAATAAAAAACATATTGGTACCATTTCAGATGAATAATATAGATATAACTGATCGGGAGAGAACTAATCCTATTTATATGCCTTAACGAACATTTGTTAGTACTTTTTTATCCTGTTTTTGTATATTTTTACTCCGTTTTCTAGTTTCTGACAGGTTTTGGAAGAAATCAACTAAACCAGGCTAAACAGGGTGAAAAAGCAGAGGAAAAGAAGCTGAAAAAGCCAAGTCGCGCGCGCGACCCGCGCACGCGAAGAACCAGAAATCGCTCGCGCGAGAATCCCAAAACCGCTCGCGCGATCCGCGCGCGCGAAGTCCAAAAGTCGCGCTCGCGCGACCCGCTCGCGCGATATGTGTAAAAATCAAAGTTGCGTATTTCAGTATACTGAAGATTCCTGTGCAAACGAAACTGCTAAACGACGTCCAGACTGTAAATTACATGCATTTCAGTTCGTTTCGGGTTAGGAAGCCTTCCAAAGCTTGTATAAACTCTATATAAACTCCAAATTTACTCAATTAAGGGGTTGACAATTACTATACATACCCATACATACACAATATACACACATACTTCCAGCCATTGAAGGGAGGGAAGCAAGGAGAAGAAGAAGAAGACCAAGGGATTCCATGGCCTCCTCCATCAACTACTTGCCATCCATCACTTCTATGGACGGCTAGATCATAGATCTAGGGTTTCAATGAAGCCCTAGACAAGTAATAGGGTTTTATTTATGTTTTTATTTTAGTTTTATTATGTACGGATGACAGTCACATGTTTAGAGGATTTTTATAAATAAATCGTACTTCTATTGATTAAATCATTGCTTTCAGAATTTATTCTTGTCTTAGATCTATTTTGACTGTGATGTGCTCAACGATCTATTCTTGCTGTGCTTGTTTAGATTGTTTACATGTGATGGTGCTTTATTGATTTGTGCTATCAAGTATCCGAATAGTCCATGCCTAGGTTAGACGAATTATACCACAACCCTAGTTTAGTGTGGGATAATTCGTGCTACCCGAAGATGGATTATGTTGGTGCTTGAACCATGAATATCTTCTTGTCGGAGGAATTGGGCTTGTAGCTACAATTTTCCATTATCATCCAATGTAATAAGCTAAAGTAATTCATAAATATTCCTATTATGAAGCTAGTGGTGGATTTGCAATCCTAGGTTCCCTTAAACATTATTTAAAAACAACTATTTAAATTGCTTTCATAGTTTAGATTTATTTTTATGTTCTTAGTTTAATTCAAATTAAAATCAAAATCCGTTTTCATAATTAACTAAAGTTAGGTTTTAAAATTAAGTCGCTGTAGTAAATCAATCTCTGTGGGTTCGACCTTTACTTCCACACTGCAAATCTTTAGAAAAGTAAAGTATACTTTTTATATCTTGATACTGACAATATCAATTTTTGGCGCCGTTGTCGGGGATTGCATTACTACCTTTAGTTTAATAATCTTAGTTTAGTTAATTTGTAAATATTAGGGTAGTTTTTATTATTTTTCTTATTTTCCGTTTTGTTTTTAGTTACTAACTTGTTCTTTTATTTTGTAGTCAACGTTTCCGAGTGGAGCAGCTAATTACATCAAAGGAGCTTACGCAAATAAAATAAATAAAAATTAAGTAAATTGCTTCTTGTGAAACTCGCTTTAAACCACTGTAAGTCAGGGCGCTGTGACGCACTATTTGCATTAGTTTAGGGTTAATTGCACTGCATTAGCTAGGAAACCCGGGGCGCTGGGCTTGACGCGGTCATTGCATTACAGGATAATTTGCATGCATCATAGTAGTTGAGTGCTTGTTATCTTATTTGCGTGATTGTTATTTGTTTATTTTGTTTAGTTAGTCTTTGTTTTTAATTTCTTTTCTTTTGTTTTAGTTTATGTTAGGTACACGTTCAAACAAACCGGAATTAAAACCTTTTGACTCTGAACTTGAACGCACCCTAAGAGTTAATAAGTCTTCAAACTTAACTTCTAGAACACGGTTTTTAATAGACGACGATTTGACACCAAAACCAACATCTTTATTTGAATCCGAAATACGTAGTACCCTTCAAAGACTAAAGAAACCACGCTTTCATAACATAGAACCAATTAAAATGGCAGACATTGGAAATAATAAAGAAAACAACCAAAATAACAACGGAAATAATTTGAATAATCCTAATATACCACCACCTCCTCCACTTAGAGATTATTTTATTCCCACGACTTACACGCCACAAACATGTATTGACTTACCGGAGGCGACGGCATCTCACTTTGAGATAAAGTCGTCTACCATCTCGCTACTTCCATCTTTCCATGGCCGTTTAAATGAAGATCCATATAAACACTTGGGAGATTTTCAAGATATATGTTCTACTTTGAAAATTCAAAATCTTACTGATGATGAATTAAAAATGCGGCTCTTTCCATTCTCATTAAAAGACAAAGCTAAATATTGGCTCCAATCTTTGGAGCCAAACACAATTAGAACATGGGAAGACTTACACACCGCATTTTTACAAAAGTTTTTCCCTATTATGCGTACAAATTAGATAAGGAAATCCATAACCAATTTTGTAATGCAAGATGGGGAATCACTTTACGATACATGGGAGAAATTTAAAGAATTATTACGCTCGTGCCCACATCATCAGGTTCCTAAGTGGCAACTTGTTCAGGTCTTCTACGAGGGGCTTATTCCCTCTGTTAGGAATACCGTCGATGCCGTTTGTGCAGGAACTTTCCTACACAAAAGCGCCGACGAGGCGTGGAAAATTTTTGAAACGTTAAGCGAGAACTCGATGCATCAGACTGTGTCGGTACGTTCGGAAGGATATCTTAATCAACCTAAGAGGGAGGCAAAGTTCGAGTCGAGTCATTCTATTGAGTTTCAAGAATTATCTAAAAAAACTTGACCGACTTATGACAATGAACCAAACGACAACCTCACCCGCTCGTGAAATTTGTGCATTATGTTCTGATCCTTCACATTCGATACTTGCATGTCCATCGGCGAGTCAATTTCCAGAATTCGTGGAGCAACACATTAATTCTATTCAACAATACCCACGAAATAATTATAATTTGACTACTAATAATCCGGATGCGCCATGGAGAAACCACCCTAACTTCTCGTGGAAAAATAATAATAATAATCCTAATGAGGCAACTAATTTTCCTAATGCATATCGACCTCAGTTTCAACCTAATCAATACCAACACCCGCCTCCTAATTCGAATCCTCCAAGGGGTAACATTTTTGAGGAAAAGGTGTTGGCGTCCCTTAAGACTATTGAAACGCAAGTACAGGCACAAGCACAAATAGTGCACTCACACACACAATCCATTGCGAAGCTTGAATCCCAAATGGGACAACTAGCTACTGTAGTGAGTCGTAGAAATGAGGGGACGTTGCCTAGTCAAACAATTCAAAACCCTAAGGGGTAATATGAGGTTAAGGGGTCGAATGAGCAAGTAAACGCCGTCTCAACTAGGTTGACTACACGAGAGGAAGAGGTAATAGAAATTCCGAATGAGAATGTGAAAGATATGAATATCAACTCTAATACGAAGAAGGGTGAGGACGTGAGCCAAAATAAGAGAGAAAAAGAATCGGTCCCAATGAATCATATTCCGAGAATGCCATATCCACCAAACGTTGAGGAACCGTCTAATCTTACAAAGAAAAAGTCAAAAGTCGAAGATATCCTCGAGGTATTTAAGCAAGTTAAAATAAATATTCCTTTCCTCGATGCTATAAAACAAATTCCCGCTTATGCTAAATGTTTAAAAGACCTTTGTACACAAAAATGCAAAATACGTAGTCATACTCCTAAAAAGGTCTTCCTCACGGAAAAAGTAAGTTCTATTTTTCAACACGCTCCTCCGAAGTATAAGGATCCTGGTACGCCTACGATTTCATGTGTCATAGGTGACACTATCATTCATAGGGCTCTCCTTGACTTAGGAGCTAGTGTTAACCTCTTACCTTATCACGTCTATAAACAACTAGGTTTAGGTGAACTGAAACCTACGGCCGCTACTATTCAATTAGCGGATCGTTCTGTCAAAGTACCTAGAGGAATCATCGAGGACGTCTTGGTTAAGGTTGATAAATGCTATTATCCTGTCGATTTCATGGTCCTTGACACTGAACCCGTGCTAGATGCTAGGAAACACACTCCTGTCATTCTAGGCCGTCCATTCTTAGCCACGGCTAACGCACGTGTTAACTGCCGGACGGGGGTAATGAAAGTGTCGTTTGGGAACATGAACTTAAAATTAAACATTTTTAATGCTATTGATCAACCTCCTAAAGACGACGATTACCTATGTGAGGCGGAAGGTGAGGTAAGACGGAATATTGAGCCTACCAAAGAAATAAATGTGAGTAACGAAAAAGATATAGCGGATGATGAGTGGATGAACCCTAATACTTCGGACCCTAATGCTGAATCTACTCGGAAGGTAAGAAATCGATTTGAACATAATGACGAACCATCAATCGAATTAATTCAAAGCGACGTGATTTCTGCGTACCACCGAGCTCTTCCTGATATTATTAGGGGTACAAAATCTGGTTTTCAACCTCCATAAAATCTTGAGCTAGAACGGTCTAGCTAAAGACGTAAAAGATAGCGCTTCTTGGGAGGCAACCCAAGCATAATTTCGTCTGTTTTCTTTGTTTTTGGTCGTTTTGGAGTCATTTTTGTCAGTTTTGGAGTTTTTCGGGACAGGTTTGGGGGTTGGAATTAAGTTATTTTTAATTTATTTACATAAAATAAGTGAACCAAGGGAAAACATTAATCTCGCTCGCGCGAGACGTCGCTCGCGCGGCCCGCTGGCGCGAGTTTGCCCCTTAGGCATTTTTCTTTGTTGTTCTGATATGAGCTCTCGGGTTCTGTTCGCGCCTGGTTTCGCGGGCGCGAGGAATCTCGCTGGCGCGATATTGATTATAAAAAAAAAAAAAAATATTGGGATTCGCGCGCGCGGACCGCTTGCGCGATCCCTCATTTTTCTGACATTTTCTTTTGTTTTATAAATCTTTCCCCCTACCTATTTTATTTGTGTTTCTTTTCTGTTTGTGTTTATTTGGTTCAGTTTAGTTCGTGTTCGTTGTTTTCCTTGTTATTACATGTATACTTTTTCATTTGATAGTTTAGTTTAGTTTAGATTAGTTTATCGATTTCTATTTTATATTTCTGTTTCATTTACTTTTAATATTCTTTTGTTAGTTCTTTTCGTTTATCTAGTAGTAACAGGTAACATTGAAATTTATTGCCATATTCATTTGTGTTCACCTGTTCTAGGCTTGTCAAGATCGAGGTACTATCGTTTCTTCCTTACCTACTCTCCTTTCTTTCATTTTATTGTTTCATTGGGGACAATGAACGGTTTAGGTTTGGGGGTATGCACACACATGCACATTATTCTATGCAAAAAATTTTACAATTTTTTCAAAAAGTGTGTTTAAATAAACGATGTTACTACGGTTTTTGCAATATCAATTTGATACTTCTTGTTATGTAACTATGATTGTTATAGAATGATAAACAAGAGAAGATGTGATTAAACATTTGCTGAAGTTATGATGTAACATTTTAAGTTATGTATTGTTTGAATCGTAGTTTTATATCATAGATTTGCACATAAACTTATGCACTACACGTAGTCACTTGAATACATGTTTGATGTGAACTATAATATGATTCGGATTTCTAGATAACACAAGGTGGAGACTAGACCCAGTGAGCTTTTGAGCCTATCTTTTCTTTATAGAGGGTTATAAATACATTGTGTTTGTCGAATTTCATTGAAATAGCGCATCTACTTGTTGTTTAGTCTCATTATTCTTGTTTTGGTTGATAGTCAAGTTAAAATATTTGTTACCATGCTAAATAATCTTCCGTCGTAAATATTGAAGAACCGTATTACCCTAAGAAATGATTTTAGGCCTTCTTTGTTTACTGCCGGCCGATAAATTATAAAATTTCCTTAGTTCGCCCTTTTGAGCCGTTAAAATGCCATTTCTTTCTTTGATTACCATTATCCTTGTTTTTGCTTCAATTTGGCCAACTTGGAGTTCACCCCTGAAAGATTGATCAACTTTTAGTGGTGTTAAGGCGATGTGTGATTGAAAAGAAGAAGACAAGATGCTATTGTGGTGGTTGCCGTGTTATTTATTGAATATTCGTTTCAACAGCAACGAGAAGGAAAAAGGAAAAGAAAAAAATAAAGAAGAGGAAGGTTGAAAAAAAAATATGAAAGAAAAGAAGAAAAATGAATGAAAAGGAATGAAGAGAAAGAAAAGATGAAGTTGGTAGAAGAGATGAATGAAAGAAATCGAACATACCTTATAATGCCATTCTAAACCTACCCCAATTAATCTGTTCTATCATTTTTCATTGCCTGAGCCACATTACAACCTTTGAAAAGTCCTATTTGATCCTAGGAAACATGGTTCGGATATGAAAACGAGGGGAGGGGGATTAAAACATGGTAATGATTAATTTTTCTTGATTATTGGCATCCTATCCATGAGACTACCGTTCTTTTGTGTCATGCGTTTTTTTCGAGTCATATGTGAGCATTTTTCGTTTTGAAAATATATTTCTTTGCTCCCACATACTAGATAAATTACACCTGTTTTCTGAGTGTTTCATTTGAGAGAGTAATTAACATTGTGAGATTCGTAGTCGAAGCATAGTTGGATGGTTATCCGAGTTATATTCCAAGTTTATGACATGCGCGTGTTCATTTGACTACCATATCACACACGTGCAATTTTATGAGAAACTCTATTGATTTATACTATGCATGTGCTTGTGATTGTTTTTCATGACTTAGGTGGATGTTTCATTACGTTTCTTTATGTTCGTTATTCTATTTCAGATCTTTGTTTTATGATAAGGAGTATTGAATGCTATGTTTTTTTTTAATAAAACTTTTTAAATTTATAAGTTAATAATAAATTTATAAGTTAATAAAGATGGTTGTGGGTGACTTGTTGATGAGAACCCTCACGGGACTTCACTCGTCCGACTAGGGACACCTAGGGGTTTAAAAGGCTTGTTGCATATGCTAAATGCAATCGTAATCCATGCGAAAATGGAGTAGTAGTTTATTAGTAGTTAGTTTTTATTTTAGTTTTGCTCGAGGACTAGCAAAATGTAGGTTTGGGGGTGTGATCGGGAGAGAACTAATCCTATTTATATGCCTTAACGAACATTTGTTAGTACTTTTTTATCCTGTTTTTGTATATTTTTACTCCGTTTTCTAGTTTCTGACAGGTTTTGGAAGAAATCAACTAAACCAGGCTAAACAGGGTGAAAAAGCAGAGGAAAAGAAGCTGAAAAAGCCAAGTCGCGCGCGCGACCCGCGCACGCGAAGAACCAGAAATCGCTCGCGCGAGAATCCCAAAACCGCTCGCGCGATCCGCGCGCGCGAAGTCCAAAAGTCGCGCTCGCGCGACCCGCTCGCGCGATATGTGTAAAAATCAAAGTTGCGTATTTCAGTATACTGAAGATTCCTGTGCAAACGAAACTGCTAAACGACGTCCAGACTGTAAATTACATGCATTTCAGTTCGTTTCGGGTTAGGAAGCCTTCCAAAGCTTGTATAAACTCTATATAAACTCCAAATTTACTCAATTAAGGGGTTGACAATTACTATACATACCCATACATACACAATATACACACATACTTCCAGCCATTGAAGGGAGGGAAGCAAGGAGAAGAAGAAGAAGACCAAGGGATTCCATGGCCTCCTCCATCAACTACTTGCCATCCATCACTTCTATAGACGGCTAGATCATAGATCTAGGGTTTCAATGAAGCCCTAGACAAGTAATAGGGTTTTATTTATGTTTTTATTTTAGTTTTATTATGTACGGATGACAGTCACATGTTTAGAGGATTTTTATAAATAAATCGTACTTCTATTGATTAAATCATTGCTTTCAGAATTTATTCTTGTCTTAGATCTATTTTGACTGTGATGTGCTCAACGATCTATTCTTGCTGTGCTTGTTTAGATTGTTTACATGTGATGGTGCTTTATTGATTTGTGCTATCAAGTATCCGAATAGTCCATGCCTAGGTTAGACGAATTATACCACAACCCTAGTTTAGTGTGGGATAATTCGTGCTACCCGAAGATGGATTATGTTGGTGCTTGAACCATGAATATCTTCTTGTCGGAGGAATTGGGCTTGTAGCTACAATTTTTCATTATCATTCAATGTAATAAGCTAAAGTAATTCATAAATATTCCTATTATGAAGCTAGTGGTGGATTTGCAATCCTAGGTTCCCTTAAACATTATTTAAAAACAACTATTTAAATTGCTTTCATAGTTTAGATTTATTTTTATGTTCTTAGTTTAATTCAAATTAAAATCAAAATCCATTTTCATAATTAACTAAAGTTAGGTTTTAAAATTAAGTCGCTGTAGTAAATCAATCTCTGTGGGTTCGACCTTTACTTCCACACTGCAAATCTTTAGAAAAGTAAAGTATACTTTTTATATCTTGATACTGACAACATCAATAACCATTTGAGATGAATAATTATCTTCAAGTCAGTTTTTTAAAATTAAATTAATATCAAAATCACAAGTGAATCAACTTTGTTTTGAAAAATTATATTTCAATCAACTTTATTGTGGCTATTTACATTTCATTCAACTTTTATAATGAAGGTTTACATTTCAGACAAATTTACAGCGACTATTTACATTTCAATCAACATTTTGATGAATCATTATATGTCAGTCAACATTATTACGAATCCATTCAATTTTTGTATACAAATTTTCAAAATCAATCTGATATATTTTGACCATGGAATTTGTTTTTTTAAATTGAAAGTTGTACAATTTCTTAGTCAAGTGTATTAAAACAGTGAAAAGATATTATATCCCAAGTACAACAATCACAAATTTACAATTACTCTAAACTAATGAACTCAAAATTAGAATTATATTTTTCAAAAAGATTAAAAGTATCTTCGTTCTTATTAATATCCTAAATGCGCATTAATAAAAAAATTCTTCATCAATACACTTTTCCACTTTTAGTTATCGAGTACAATCAATTTTTAAGTCTAATTTGTAGTACCAATAAGTATTTAATTATAACTTGGTATCAGTTAGCAATAGTTTTTTTTAAGGTGCTATTTGTAGTGACAATGTATCATATTTCAAAAACAATCTAATACATTAAAAATACAACAATTTTGGAAAAACAATGAAAAAAAAATTATATCCCAAGTATAACAATCACAAATTTACAATTACTCTAAACTAATGAACTCAAAATTAGAATTACATTTTTCAAAAAGATTTAATTTATCTCTGTTCCTATTAATATCCTAAATACGCATTAATAGGAAAATTCTTCATTTTTTCCTTCATCAATACATTTTTTCACTTTTAGTCATCGAGTACAATCCATTTTCAAGTCCAATTTATAGTACTAGTGAAGTATTAATTTAATTATAATTTAGTATCAGTTAGCAATAAACCTTTTAAGCTGCTATTTATTGTAACAATGTATCAAATTTCAAAATCAATCTGGTATATTTTGGCCATGGTATTGGTTTTTTTTTTTTAATTGAAAGTTGTATATTTTTCAAAGTCAGTGTATTAGTTAATTATTTTTAACTTTATTTTATTATGTGACAGAATTGATTACATAAATATAATTAAATTGTCAAATATTGTAATAGTCTGTAATACCCTGTATTTTGGTATATTAATAAGACCTGGTATTTCATTTCTATACTCGTATAAACTTTCTCTTTCCTTTAGTGAAATTTTGATACCAATCGATTGATAAGATTCCCAATCGATTGACACTTTTCAGATACCAATCGATTGACATTCTACCGACTAAAAGTGATGACGTGTCATTATCCCAATCGATTGCCATTCATCTCAATCGATTGACATTGTTTCCAATCGATTGACTACAAATATCTGTTGCCAATCGATTGACTTGTGTTCCAATCGATTGACATAACCTGAGACAAGTTTTCTTCTTTCCTTCAGCTTTAAACGTGTGGCACTCCCATATCTCTATATATATGTCTCATTTATTGGCCTTGGGGCTGTTTTCAGACCATTGAGAGAGAGAGAGAGGCATACTCTTGAGTTATACATACATATATCTATATATCTACATATATATACACACTCTATACACACACTCACTGCCTTAGCAGCTGGGAGAGAAAGAGAAGAAAGAAGAAGAAAGAAGAAAGAAGGAGACAGAGAGGGAAGACAGAGACAGAGAAGAGAGAAAGAGAAGGAAGAGAGAGAAAGCTTGGAGAATTAAGCTTAAACACAAGCCAAACGCACCCTAGGTGAGTCCTAACTCACTTGGTCCCTTTATGTGATGTTTATACAAGTTGTTATGACCTTTAGATGTGATAATAGTATGACTTCTACGTTGTTATATGCTGTTTTTACAATCTGCTGGAGAAGACGTAGTATCAATCGATTGACATAATCTCAATCGATTGACATCAGTGACATCCCAATCGATTGAATAGGATTTCAATCGATTGACATTTTTCAGATACCAATCGATTGACATGTTCTCAATCGATTGACATGATTTTGATACCAATCGATTGAACTTAGTCCCAATCGATTGACATGATCAGAACATGGTTTCCTTTGCCTATTTATTTTATAAGAGGTTTAGTTGTTCGATTCCTGATTCGGAATTCCATGATGCGACTATGGGGTAGACAGGAGTAATGTGACACCAAAGATTAATGGATAATGAATAAAAAGAATATGAAGACATGGGTGACGTGTTGATTTTGATATGAAATTGATATCCGTTTCTTTTAATCCAAGTAGTCAGGCCACATTGGGAGTTGTCATGTGTCGATGTAGAATGGAACGTAAGTAGGTTTGGTAAGTTTTGGGAATGGTACGTGGATGGACGATTGGTCATGATATGCTCTTAAAAGTGGTGAACCGGACCATGGTTCTTAAAAGCGGTGAGCTGGACCAAGAAGTCTTAAGATAGACTAGATGATCTATGATATGCTCTTAAAAGCGGTGAACAGGACCATTGTTCTTAAAAGCGGTGAGCTGGGATCACTAGTAGATGACGTTAAGTCGTGGCAATAGATTGATATGCCTTGTTCGAAACGTTATATCCCTGAAATGCGGTGAACAGGACCATTGTACTTAAAAGCTGGGGACAGACTGACGTGGAGTCCATGACATGCGGTGAACAGGACCATTGTTCTTAAAAGCGATGGACAGAATAAGGGTGTATCCCTAGAGTTAAACGATTGAGTCTGTTCATGAAATCAGAATATGTTGAGTTCGGTATTCGATTAACAAGACGTTAAGGGTCGGTTTATAAGGACGAATAAAGGAACAAGATATGGATATAATAAGATGTTAATTCGTGTTTTCATAAGCTTGTGTTTACTTCAGATAACTGGTACCCTGTTAGTTTATTCTCACTCAGCTCTCAGTAAGCTGACGGCCTTTTATTGCCTGGACTTTCCCCGTCCAGAATATCCTGCCCCTTTTTCTGCAGGTAATGACCAGTACACTGATGACTATTATCCAGAGGAAGGCCCCACCGATGATGGTTACGCCAGGGAGGACTATCCTTATGCCAGTTGAAGGCTGAAGATGTTATGACTAGTTTTATATTTTCAGTTGTTCAGTTTAACTTTTAACGAGTACTTAGGCATTTGTTGTCTCCAGACCTGTTGTGATCCTGTGGACCATACTCTGATATTTTGTAATAGTTAGCACTGTGTGTTATTCTCAGTTGTTTACTGTTGCCTTTTTGGACTAGTACTGCGTGGTGTGGATTATTAGTGACTTTTACCTGTCATTCCTTATGGACCCATAAAGGAAATTTATTTTTCTCTATTTATGCCGTTCTGGGGCGTGACATGATTTTTGGTATCAGAGTACAGTTTTTGGTACTCTAGGTTGTGATATTGTCGTTCACCGATCATTCCACACCATCTGGTCCTAGTGTTGTTAAGATTCTTTGAGATGAGATATGAGTATAAGATAAGTTCGTCTTCCTGACGATAGATAGTTTCCTTTGCAGGATAGCATGGATCCGGAGTTTCATCAGTTTGTTACAGATGCTTATGGAGGACATATTATTCATGGAGATACCGTGGAGCCAGCTGACCCAGAGTTTTATCGTGAGCGTGTGTGCCAGATAGCTAATCGACATTTGGAGGAGGACATGTGGAGAGCGCTTTATGTGACCGGGAGTACTCACCCGACACAGATGCGCATGGATGCTTACCATACTGCGAGAGTCGGTAGAGATATTTGCCAGGAGATGTTAAGATTAGTTTTGAGTAAGCCAGAGATGGATGAGATTGAGTTAAGAGCTATTGTAGCCGGTCCACCAGAGCCCGTAGTTGCACCAGCAGCAGCAGCAGCCCCACCATCACCAATACCCGACGTACCCGTCCCAGAGCCAGAGCCAGAGCCTGAGCCGATTGAGGATGAGGAGGATCTAGAGCCTGAGGATGAGCATCCCGATGAGGACATGGACGGAGATGGGGAGGAGGAGCCGATAGATGACGAGGACCCAGTGGAGGATGAGCATGCAGACGATGCAGATGATGATGAACCTGAGGATGACCCCGAGGAGCCAGAGTTTGAGCCAGAGGATCCAGTACCAGACCCAGAGGCTATTGAGGCAGACATTATAGTAGATGAGGATGCGCCCGACGAGGAGGTAGTTGTGCCAGAGATACCTGTTGTGCTTCAGATACCAGCCGGACCGATTATGCATATGGCAGCCATGGCCGATATGGCAGTAGGATGGATAGCTCAGATGATCGCTCAGCCAGCAGGTTTTGTTATAGGAGAGGCCGCGATAGCAGGAGCTCTTGATATAGCCGACGGATTCGCCGCAGTAGCAGTCGACGTCGCTAACCAGGCGATAGCAGACGTGATGGAGGACGATGATGCAGAGATGATAGAGGATTGGGATATAGGGGTAGTAGTTAGAGATCTTGTTGCACCAGTCGAGGATGATCCACTCGAGGAGATGGAGATTGATTCAGAGGACGAGGCACCACCAGCAGGATCAGATGCTGACGACTTTTGAGTCAGGACCTGCAGGACTTAGTTTTGTTATTTTTACCAGGACATGTTGTCCACTAGATTTTTGGGAGCTTGAGAGATAGCTATTGACCATAGCTTTGTATAGTATTAGCTGACTTTAGTTATTGTAACTCTTGTCCCATATGGTGCACAGTTTGACTAGTGTGTACTATACGGTACATCTTTTGATATATATATATACTAGCAGTACTTTTATTATTGTTTGGTTGTTGCGTTGTGCTGTGTTGTTTAGTAGAATGGTTAGTTTTGCTGTTTCTTGTTCTATCTCGGGTTCGTTTCTACGAGAAGACTTTCAGCTGATCAATATGTCTCTTGTAGGCGATACTCGTTATCATCATGGTAGGACCCTTGAGAAATCACTAAGCGCGTAATGGAGCACCTATTCCAGAGGGAATGGACCCAACCGGAATTTTCGAAGCGTTTATGCAGAGGATGGAGCATGTGGGGGATACATAATCACTCCACCCACCAGAGACCTTTGCACCCCCGCCATCAAGACAGACTGGAGATAAGCTGTTAGCAAATTTTCATGGGTTACGTCCCGAAAATTTTGATGGACTAACAGAACCATGGAAAGCAGAACAATGGATAAGAGAGATGGAGTTAATATTTGAAGCATTGGAATGCAGCGAACAAGAGAAACGTCGCCTTGCTACGTTTCAGCTCACTTATGCCGCCGTAGATTGGTGGGAAGCTGAACAGGCCACTATTGGGATCAACGCCGCTAGAGCTATGTCGTGGGAGACATTCAAAGGCAGATTTTTTGAGAAGTATTTTCCAGAGGATGAGAGAGATCAACAGAAAATGAACTTTCTCAATTTGATCCAAGGAGGATGGAATGTACGGGAATACACAACACAGTTCGAGCGTCTATCCAGATTCGCTCAGCATATGATAGACACTCCGCAGAAGAAGGTTAAGAGATTTCACCAAGGACTGAACCCCCACCTTAGACATATGATGGTTGGTCATCTGAACCAGTCGTATAAGGAAATTGTTAGATTTGCTACAGGATTAGAAAAGGATGCTAATCCAGTACAGCAACCCCAGATAAATCGACCTCAGTCGTCACGAGGGTTTCAACAGAGGAATTTCCATAATCGACCACCGAGAAATACCCAAGGATGGAGACCTCAGGAAAACTTTCAAGGAAACAAGAGAACCTGGGAAGGAACCAGGAAACCGCAGCAGAGTTATAATCGACCTCAACAATATCGCCAGCAGGGGTCACAGCCACAAGCATTACTAACAGCCCCACCCAATAATAGTGGAGGATGTTTTAATTGTGGAAAACCCGGACATATTGCAAGGAACTGCACTGCCCATAGATCTAATTGCAGGCCGGATATTATTTGCCGCAACTGCAACAAACCAGGGCATGTGAGCAGGGATTGTCATGCACCACGAGGAGGACACTACGGAGTCCCAGTGCAAGGAATCCAAGGACCTCCTGATCAGACCAGAATGAATGCTATTATTCCAGGAGAAGTAGGCTTTAATGCTGATGAGCAGCAACATTTGGAAGGTACACTTGTACTCTTTCATAGTCCAATTAAAGCTTTATTTGATACTGGAGCCGCACGTTCTTTTATTGCTGTTAAGATTGTGCGTCAATTGGGTTTAGAACCCCAGACACTTGAGTCAACACTGAATGCTGTGTCACCATTGGGAGTGACAGTTAAGTTGAGTAAAGTGTGTAAAGATTGCCCTTTGACTTTGGGAGATAGGAATCTGCCAGCAGACTTAGTCGTTTTGTCGATGTCAGAATTCGATGTTATCCTAGGGATGGATTGGTTAACTAAGTACAGTGCCAATCTGGATTGCCCTACTAGAACGATTGTATTTCCAATACGAGGAAAGCCGACGATCAGATTTCAGTGTCAACCGACAAGCGACCTGTTTCTTACGAGTGGTTTAGCTACGATCATTAGTACGAGTACGGAGCTTAAGATGGATCAAATTCCTATTATACGAGACTTTCAGGATGTATTTCAGGATATTAAAGGACTTCCCCCAAAAAGAGAAATAGACTTCTGTGTGGAATTAGTACCTGGTACATTGCCTATTTCTAAGACTCCATATAGGATGGCACCAACTGAGATGTTAGAACTAAAGAAGCAAGTTCAAGAACTCGAAGAACTAGGATTTGTTCGTCCGAGTACGTCACCTTGGGGAGCACCAGTTCTGTTTGTAAAGAAGAAGGATGGAACACTTCGACTCTGTATAGACTACAGGGAGTTGAACAAGGTAACGATTAAGAATAGATATCCACTTCCCCGGATAGATGATCTATTCGACCAGTTACAAGGATCTAGGATCTTTTCCAAGATCGATCTGCTTTCTGGATATCACCAGCTGTTAGTTCGACCAGAGGATGTATCGAAGACTGCATCCAGGACAAGATACGGGCATTACGAGTTTCTAGTTATGCCATTTGGATTGACGAATGCGCCAGCCGTATTTATGGACTTGATGAATAGAGTATTCAGACTATATCTGGATAAATTCATTATAGTGTTCATTGTTGATATACTGATCTACTCAAAGACAAAAGAGGATCACAAGGAGCATTTACAGGTTGCCTTGCAGACACTTCGAGATAGCAAGTTGTATGCAAAGTTTAGCAAGTGTGAATTTTGGCTACAGGAAGTCAAATTCTTGGGACATGTCATATCTCAGAAAGGTATTTCGGTAGACTCATCTAAGATTGATGCAGTCTTAAGTTGGAACAGACCGACGAATGTGACAGAAGTCAGAAGTTTCCTCGGTTTAGCAGGATATTACAGAAGATTCGTAGAAGGATTTTCCAAACTAGAAGGACCTTTGACAAACTTGACAAGGAAAGAGACGAAGTATGAATGGACAGACAAGCATGAGGGTGCATTTCAGGAGTTAAAGGAGAGATTGACTTCTGCACCAGTACTCGCATTACCTAAGAGTGGAGAAAAGTATGTGATCTACAGTGACGCATCGCACCAAGGACTTGGATGTGTGCTTATGCAAGATGGAAATGTTATCGCATATGGATCAAGACAATTGAGGGTACATGAGAAAAATTATCCTACGCATGATCTGGAATTAGCAGCAATAGTGTTTGCATTGAAAATTTGGAGACACTATCTCTACGGAGAAAAGTTTGATCTATTTTCCGATCATAAGAGTCTGAAGTATTTGTTCTCTCAAAAGGAGTTGAATATGCGACATCGGAGATGGATGGAGTTACTCAAGGACTATGACTTTTCTTTGCAATACCATCCCGGTAAAGCAAATGTCGTAGCAGATGCTTTGAGCCGTAAACCTCGGCTAGTGATCGCTGCATTACTAATTAGAGAATGGAGAGCATTAGAAGAAATTGCTGAATTTGATCTTCAGCCAGTGGAACCAATGAAAGGACAACATTTTGGATGTCTTATGGTACAACCGACTTTGATCAGTCGTATCATAGAGGCTCAACAGACAGCAGAGGATTTGAAGTTATGGTTCGCCAAGATGTCAGCCAAAGAACCAGAAGTCTGGAGTATTAGTACAGACGGAGCTTTACGATGTAAGGGTAGACTCTGTGTACCTAATAAAGAAAATCTCTGAAAAGAAATATTGGATGAAGCACATAAGTCACGAATGACTATTCATCCCGGAAGTACGAAGATGTACAAGGATCTGAAGAGAAATTTTTGGTAGGAAGGAATGAAGAGAGATGTGGTAGAATATGTAGCTCAGTGTCTTACTTGTAAACAAGTAAAGGCAGAACATCAGAGACCACCTGGACTGCTACAACTGTTACCTATTCCTCAATGGAAATGGGAACACATAACCATGGATTTTGTGGTAGGATTGCCGAAGTCACAGCAGAATCACGATGCTATATGGGTAATCGTGGATCGACTTACTAAGACGGCACATTTTATCGCCTATAGCATGACGTACTCAGTAGAACGTTTGAGCCGAATGTATCTACAACATGTTGTACGGTTACACGGAATACCTGTTTCTATTGTGTCAGACCGAGATTCGCGCTTTACTGCAGAATTTTGGAAGAGTCTCCAGACAGCAATGGGAACGACATTGAACTTGAGTTCAGCTTTTCATCCGCAGACCGATGGACAGACGGAACGAGTTAATCAAGTGATGGAAGATATGTTACGAGCTTGTGTCATTGATTTTGAGAGTTCTTGGGAGATGCACTTACCTCTGATTGAGTTCGCCTATAATAATAGTTATCATTCGAGTATAGATATGGCGCCATTTGAAGCTTTGTACGGAAGACCTTGCCGATCGCCGCTATGTTGGACCGAAGTCGGAGATAGTCAACTTCTTGGGCCAGAGATGGTACGAGAAACCAGCGAGAAGATTCAAGTAGTACGTGAGAAGATGAAGACAGCCCAGACCAGATACAAGAGTTATGCTGACAAACGACGCAAAGACTTGGAGTTTGCCATTGGAGATCACGTATTACTCAAGGTTTCACCTGTTCGAGGAATCGTTAGATTTGGTCAGAAGAGGGGCAAGTTATCACCAAGATTCATTGGACCATTCGAGATTCTAGAGTGTGTTGGGAAAGTTGCTTATCGCCTTGCGTTGCCACCAAAGATGTCAGGAGTGCACAACGTTTTTCACATCAGTATGCTGAGGAAGTGTGTTCACAACCCAGCGCACGAGATCAACTTTGAGGATATCGAAATCAACAGCAACGTTACGTTCAACGAAGGACCTGTTCGCATTCTAGATCGAGGAATCAAGAAGCTCAGGAACAAAGAGATTCCGTTAGTCAAAATTCAGTGGAAGCATCATGATGAAAGAGAAGCTTCGTGGGAGCTAGAGTCAGAGATGCGCGAGAAGTTTTCGTTTTTGTTTTAGATCTTGTTACTTTTGGATTTCGAGGACGAAATCTTTTGTTGAGTGGTGGATGATGTAATACCCTGTATTTTGGTATATTAATAAGACCTGGTATTTCATTTCTATACTCGTATAAACTTTCTCTTTCCTTTAGTGAAATTTTGATACCAATCGATTGATAAGATTCCCAATCGATTGACACTTTTCAGATACCAATCGATTGACATTCTACCGACTAAAAGTGATGACGTGTCATTATCCCAATCGATTGTCATTCATCTCAATCGATTGACATTGTTTCCAATCGATTGACTACAAATATCTGTTGCCAATCGATTGACTTGTGTTCTAATCGATTGACATAACCTGAGACAAGTTTTCTTCTTTCCTTCAGCTTTAAACGTGTGGCACTCCCATATCTCTATATATATGTCTCATTTATTGGCCTTGGGGCTGTTTTCAGACCATTGAGAGAGAGAGAGAGGCATACTCTTGAGTTATACATACATATATCTATATATCTACATATATATACACACTCTATACACACACTCACTGCCTTAGCAGCTGGGAGAGAAAGAGAAGAAAGAAGAAGAAAGAAGAAAGAAGGAGACAGAGAGGGAAGACAGAGACAGAGAAGAGAGAAAGAGAAGGAAGAGAGAGAAAGCTTGGAGAATTAAGCTTAAACACAAGCCAAACGCACCCTAGGTGAGTCCTAACTCACTTGGTCCCTTTATGTGATGTTTATACAAGTTGTTATGACCTTTAGATGTGATAATAGTATGACTTCTACGTTGTTATATGCTGTTTTTACAATCTGCTGGAGAAGACGTAGTATCAATCGATTGACATAATCTCAATCGATTGACATCAGTGACATCCCAATCGATTGAATAGGATTTCAATCGATTGACATTTTTCAGATACCAATCGATTGACATGTTCTCAATCGATTGACATGATTTTGATACCAATCGATTGAACTTAGTCCCAATCGATTGACATGATCAGAACATGGTTTCCTTTGCCTATTTATTTTATAAGAGGTTTAGTTGTTCGATTCCTGATTCGGAATTCCATGATGCGACTATGGGGTAGACAGGAGTAATGTGACACCAAAGATTAATGGATAATGAATAAAAAGAATATGAAGACATGGGTGACGTGTTGATTTTGATATGAGTTTGATATCCGTTTCTTTTAATCCAAGTAGTCAGGCCACATTGGGAGTTGTCATGTGTCGATGTAGAATGGAACGTAAGTAGGTTTGGTAAGTTCTGGGAATGGTACGTGGATGGACGATTGGTCATGATATGCTCTTAAAAGCGGTGAACCGGACCATGGTTCTTAAAAGCGGTGAGCTGGACCAAGAAGTCTTAAGATAGACTAGATGATCTATGATATGCTCTTAAAAGCGGTGAACAGGACCATTGTTCTTAAAAGCGGTGAGCTGGGATCACTAGTAGATGACGTTAAGTCGTGGCAATAGATTGATATGCCTTGTTCAAAACGTTATATCCCTGAAATGCGGTGAACAGGACCATTGTTCTTAAAAGCTGGGGACAGACTGACGTGGAGTCCATGACATGCGGTGAACAGGACCATTGTTCTTAAAAGCGATGGACAGAATAAGGGTGTATCCCTAGAGTTAAACGATTGAGTCTGTTCATGAAATCAGAATATGTTGAGTTCGGTATTCGATTAACAAGACGTTAAGGGTCGGTTTATAAGGACGAATAAAGGAACAAGATATGGATATAATAAGATGTTAATTCGTGTTTTCATAAGCTTGTGTTTACTTCAGATAACTGGTACCCTGTTAGTTTATTCTCACTCAGCTCTCAGTAAGCTGACGGCCTTTTATTGCCTGGACTTTCCCCGTCCAGAATATCCTGCCCCTTTTTCTGCAGGTAATGACCAGTACACTGATGACTATTATCCAGAGGAAGGCCCCATCGATGATGGTTACGCCAGGGAGGACTATCCTTATGCCAGTTGAAGGCTGAAGATGTTATGACTAGTTTTATATTTTCAGTTGTTCAGTTTAACTTTTAACGGGTACTTGGGCATTTGTTGTCTCCAGACCTGTTGTGATCCTGTGGACCATACTCTGATATTTTGTAATAGTTAGCACTGTGTGTTATTCTTAGTTGTTTACTGTTGCCTTTTTGGACTAGTACTGCGTGGTGTGGATTATTAGTGACTTTCACCTGTCATTCCTTATGGACCCATAAAGGAAATTTATTTTTCTCTATTTATGCCATTCCGGGGCGTGACATAGTCACACATATATCATTAACTTTTCCTCAAATTGCACAAAGTGCGCATATATCACAAATTTCATTCACATTTACCGATGGGGACATGGGCACGTGCAATGCGCCCTAGTATATATAATAATGATGATGATTTTCACTTAAAAAATAAATTGATTCAATGGTCTCGATTTTTTGTTTATTTATTTTTGTTAATAGGAAAGAGAATACATCAACTAATTCGTTCGAGTGAATTCAACTCCAACGATATCTGTCAAAAGTGTTGGGTTTGTACCCTCAAACCATTACTTTATGTATGAGATATTCACATTTTAATATATGGATATCAGTTTTACATTTCATTGTCTATGTTTCTTTCATGAGATGATTGTTTAATCCTTAAGTATCATAGTGGGTAATTCGTGTGTGTATTAGATACATACAAGTGAGATACGAATTACTATTCTTTGATACTTAGAAATTGTCACAGTGGATGATGAGACTGGATATCTCATCAGGTATACACTGTAGCATGATTAACTACCATTGGATGAAGTGATGAATCTCAATCACTAGATTGTGACTCTTAGTTAATATGCTAGTGCTTATAGTGCATTGACGGACCTGAACTTTCCTATTGACACTCAAGACTGTTAAACAGTCGATAGGAACTCATAACTTGTATAAGGTACGTGTTCTCAATCATGAGACGATTATGAACACAGACTGTGGATATGACTGCTTTGACTTACCAATCAGTGAGGTCTATAGAAGATCAACACCTGGGTATCTTGGGTATGTCATGTTCATAGAGTTGTGAACATATATTATCAAGATAGAATCTACTCTCTGATTTAGAGTAAGCATTCCCTTGAGAATGTCACCAAGTTGATTACTGAGAACTGCAGTCTTGTTAATAAGTAGTTATCAATATGTTTGGTAATCATGAGAGGTGAATGAGACTCAAGGAATTTACGAAGTATTCATGATTTAGGTTGACAGTAACAGTTATCCGACTACCTGAATATGATTACGAATGTTGAAGGTAGAGGGACATTAGTACACCATACAAGTCTAGTTACCGCTTCAGATATGTTCTTTTGCGTTGGACTTCAGTTATCGTTTTATAGTGGAGTAAACGTTAACTGATTAGTTGGTTAGTTTACTGATCAAAGAGTTTGGTCATGAGAATTGACAGCTGATCTGATCCAACAATAAAGAGCCTAGGAGGTCCCACTCCTAGCTCCGCTAGGATACTTGGAAAGGCACAAGAGGAACTTGTCATGATAGGTTCGATCGATCGAATAGGTTTCGATCGATTGAAGTTTAGGCAAGTTCGATCGATCGAACATGATTTGATCGATCGAAACTTTGATCGGTCAAAGTTTAAAGTCAGTTTTGGAAATCTATAAATAGAGCAGCTGTGTACAGGGTTTAATAATCATCGTTTCTTCAATACGAAAGCTACAGAGACTGTTTAGGATTTTTCCAAGCCTTCTTATCCTTCCGTTTGAGTTCCCACCATCTCTAGCCTCTCCTAGAAGCATTCATAGGAGACATAAGAGTGAAGACAGCCTAGTGGAAGCTACTGCACCATCAAGGAGAAAGAAAATCAGAATTGGGTTCAAGACCTGAGGAATAATTTCTTGTCCCCTTCTTATATGCATCTATAGAATTAACGGGTAGTAGATCCGGGCATACCAATAAGTTGTTGAAACTCAATCTTTCTACTGCACGTTTAAAATAATTTTATACCTGTTTTTTCATCAAATTGTCAAATATTGTAATAGTCACACTTATATCATTAACTTTTCCTCAAATTACACAAAGTGCGCATATATCACAAATTTCATTCACATTTACCGATGGGGACATGGGCATGTGCAATTCGCCCTAGTATATATATAATAATGATGATGATTTTCACTTAAAAAATAAATTGATTCAATGGTCTCGATTTTTTTTTTTGGTTAATAGGAAAGAGAATACATCAACTAATTCGTTCGAGCGAATTCAACTCCAACGATATCTGTCAAAAGTGGCAGGTTTAAACAGCTCAGAAGATTATCTACAAAAATAAATTTACCCGATGAGTAATGATAGGTACACTTAAATAGGATACCTAAACTATCCACCCGCTAATGTGTCATGGCAATTTGGAAAATAATTCAAACTTTTTTTAGTAACTGATGAATGATTTTGGAAATCCACATCAACAGGTGGATAATTTAGGTGTACCTAGCATTACTCTTTACCCGATTGATTTTAACCCCCCAAATCAGCGATATATCAACACATTTATTTTCTCCCCACTTCACATGGGTCAAACTTCCTTTGCACTTTTTCAAAAGCATCCTGTAACTTTCAGTACGGCCATAAGGGAATGATCCTAGGTGTCTTCAAGTATGAGGGTTATATAAACCTCTGAATCCATTTTTACCGCAATGTTACTCATGTTCCTCTCTATAGCTATCAGCATGCCTCTCTTCAAGCTTTCCAACTCTGCTCAAAGTCTAGTGTAAGTGGTTCTGTCGTATCCGCCTAGCCATCTCCTAGTGTCATCCCTGAATGGCCCACATATACCTTCGGTGCCAGGATTGCCATTTTAGCTCCCGCCTGTATTGAGCTTCAACATGCATGTTGGGAAAAAAAAGCCATTTTATAAGTTTTTATGGTTTTTTCTATATTAGTTGTGGAAGCATGTTGTCGCGCCCGTGCCCTCAAAACAGGTTGGCTATCGTAGGGGCCCGGCTTTTTGAAAGTGGGTGAATTGCGACTTGATTTTTATTAGGAAGGGTGAAAAGAGTATGGTAGGGCCTATTTGAAATGTTCAGAGTCGCCACCTAACATTTGGGGTATTAGGGCTCCTGCAAAGAAAATTAAAGTAATTCATCTTTGACATTTGAAAAACAGTTTTGAGAAAAGTGGGCCCTTTAAAAGTGTAACTTTGAATAGCCATGCGAAAACTAGAGATTTTGAGATGGATTCAAGGACTCGATTATGTCGAGGGAAAGTATTAGGCACCCTCGAACAACCATGCGAACATGGTTACCAATTTTAGTGATTTTTATTAAAATGGAGCATTTTGATTGAAAAAGAATTTTTTTTTTTAAAGAAAGTGAAACAGGATGAAAAATGGTGATGGGTATGGCCACCATATTCCAAGACGGCAATCAGGTCAAACATAGTTTTGACTTGTGTGTGAGTGTATGCAGGTGATTTTTAAAAAAGGAGTGGTCACGTTTGATCGTGCACGTGTGATATAGTGATTTGATAAAGAGTCAGTGTCGCTAGAAACTTTAACATGTACGACATAGTCCTAGACTTTAACCTTTGAAGTGGTGAGTTTTGAAAATTAATTTGAGTGAAAATTGGTGTAGCTAGGAATTTTGGAAAGTGGTTGAGATTGAAACGAGCTTATGCAAGTGAGTGGAGAATGAAGTGTGTGTGTGTGTGTGTGTGTGTGTTTTTTTTTTTTTTGTATTTTGTAATTTTCCTTTTTTTCTATTCTTTTTTTCCTACACCGGAAATAAGGGTCTGTGCCCAACTTTAAGAAATATGAGAAAGTGCATGTAGGATAAGAAAACTTACATGACTTTACATGCGTGGCTTGAAGATCTTGAACAAGGGAGGCATTTGAGTTGAAGGATGTGCATATTTTTTTTTGTATTTTCTTTTCATTATTCTTTTAGTTTTTCTTTTTTTTTCTTTAGAAGAAAAGGTCGGTGCCCAAATAACTAAAAAGAGATTTTATTTTTTTTATTTTTGTAATTTGTTGTGTCGGAAGTAAGGGTTGGTGCACATGTATTTTTTATTTTTTATTAAGAGTGTGAAGACTTACATGTCTTATGTTGTTTGCAGATTCCAAACAAAGGTGGCATTGGAATTTTATTTTGAGGAAGTCCATTTTTGCATTTTTTTTTTGTCTTTTTTTTTTTTTTGTATTTTTATATTTTTGATTTTTATACTGGAAGAAAGGGATGGTGCCGAGAGGAAAGAAAAAAAAATTTTGAAAAGGTTTTGACAGTACAGAAGGTACGGTATCCAAATGACCGAAAAAGATGTTCGAATTTCATTTTATCAAAGTTATTGAGAAACTTGATAAGTTAGGAGAATTCGGTAAAAGAAAAAGAAATATTTTTTTTTCTTTCAGTTTTTTGGAAGATTTGAGTTGAATATTCCAAAAATGGAACGGAGGGGTCTCATTGCTTCTAATTTTATGAAATTTTGAGGGAAAGTTCCCAAATGGGTATAGTTTCCATGGGAGAAAACCATTTTGCAATATCCTTTATAGATTGGGAGAAATTGAATTTAGAATCATCTTTACTCAGAATCAAGGACTGCACTGTAGACTGAAAGTAAACAATTTTTTTACGAAAATTTAATGTCACGTCCCAAGGCAGCAAAAATAGAGAAAAATAAATTTCCTTTTTGGGTCCATAGGGAATGACGGGTAAATGTAACTAATTGTTCACACCACACAGTACTAGTCCAACAAAAACAACAGGAACAGTAGACAACTGAATATATCATAATGATTCTATCAATTACAAACATCAGAGTGGTCCTCAAGATCATAACAGGTCTGGAGACAACATATGCCCAAGTATCCGTTTACTAATAGAGTGCAACAGTAATAATAGAAATATAAACTAGATATAACTTCTTCTTCTCTAGCTGGTGTAAGGGTAGTCGTCAGCGTAACAGTCTTCTCCGACATAACCGGCATCAGTGGGGCCACCATCGGCATATTCCCCTTCAGGGTAGTAGCCGTCATCATAAGCTCCATCACCTACATTATCAAGAGCGGTGTAGTCTGGAAGGAGAATGTCCATGCAATAATGCCCATTAGCTTACTGAGAGCCGAGTGAATAGAAACATACCAATTATCAATTATATACCGTAATACAATTTATTGAAGTCATAAGATATAGTTCTACTAAGTAATATACTCTCTTTATTCTAACGTCGTTACACAACCCTTATCGTCTTATTATCTTAAGACCGATAATCGACACGATAACCAACATATCGACGAAAAGAATAGACTCAAACATTTAACTTATATAAACAGACCATCATTCTGTCAATTGCTCGTTAAGGATATATACCATCCACTGCATGTCATGGACACCATGTCAGTCCATCCCCTACTCATTAAGAATATAAACCATCCACCGTATATCAGGGATACAACACTTTGAACAACAGCATATAAAATATATAGCCAAGACTCATCAATTTCTTGCCATGATCTCCCATCCATCTCTCATTAAGGACATAACCTGTCCACCACTCGTTAAGGATATAATATAGATCACTTGGCTATCTCTGAACTACTTGGTCCTGCTCACTACTCGTTAAGGATATAAACCATCCACCGTATGTGAAAACATATCATGACCAGGCGTCCACCCACGTACCATTTTCAGAACTTATCAAACCTACTTAAACTTAGTACTAATACCGACACATGACAATTCCCATGTGGCCTAACTACTCTGATTGAAATGAACGGATATCGAACTTATACATAAACCACATAGCATCTACGCCATCACGTTAATCCATTATTCTTAATCGTACTTATCTTTGTTGTCACATTATCCCTGATCCACCCATAATCATATACTGAAAGTCCAAATCGAGAGTCGAGCATTCGAACCTCTTATATAATAAACCAAAGAAATAATCTATGTTCTGTAAAATTCAATCAATTGAAACCATTTCAATCTATTGAGATAATTAATGTTCAAGTGATCGAAGTCCTTTCGATCGATTGAAAGTTTGATCGATTAAACCCAATTCAATCGCTCTAGGGTCGTCTTCTCCAGAGGTTCTGAATAGTGAATGTCCAGAGGTCATAGGGCGTGTTTGGGTCTATTTATTCACGTCAAAAACTTGTAAAACATCATATTAAAGGTACTAAATGAGTTTAGGACTCACTGAACGTTGTTAAGGGCGGATTTGGAAAGCTTTAAGACTTCGAGCTTTAATAGCAGCCTCTCTCTCTCTCTCTCCTTCTCTGCCTCTGCCTCTGCCTCTGTTCTCTCTCTCTCTATCTCCTCCGCTTCTCTTTCTCTCTTCTTCTCTGTCTGGTTCTCTCTCTCTTTCCCAGACTATGTGTATATATATAGTATGTGCGTGTATATATATATAGATGTGAGTATATATGATTGTGTAAATATATGAACACACAACTCTCTCCACTCTCTGGTTCTCCAAACGCTCTCACACACACATACGAAATACAAGTATATATATAGAGGGAAGAGGGATGATCAGCAAATTTAGTCAAGTTTGATCGATCAAAGTATGCTCAATCGCTCAAAAGTGATTCGGTCAGTTTGATCAATTGAAAAAGGGGTTTGATCGATTGAAGTAGAGACCACGTCATAAATTTAGGTCGGTAGGAATTCGATCGATTGAACAGAGTTCGATCACTTGAACTTAGAAATGCTCGATCGCTTGAATAGGGTTCGATCAATTGAAGATAGAAATTCTCGATCGCTCAAACTGACTTCGATTGATTGAAAGTGAAACTTCAAGTATGGTTAAGGGAAGTATATAGAATCTCTCTATAAAATAAATATTGAAAATACAGGGTATTAAATTTAAAATCTGAAAAAAAAAATTTAGAGGAAATTGATGAAAAAAAAAATAGAAAAGAGTAAAACAAAAATTTTAAAGTGCCAAAAAGGAGGACATTATTAAGCAAATCTGTTATGATTTTTTTGGCAGATTCTGAGCTTCATGCGTTTGTGCTTTGAAAGTGGCTCAGACATCTTTGAAAAATCTGAGAAAAATTGGAAGAATCTATCATTGAATTAGGAACACTCTCCAATTGGTTTCATTTGATTTGAATCAAAAATGAACTCATGGTAATTTTTTGATTATCATCACAGCAGTGGACTTTAGCAAACATGGACTGTTTGATGCTTCATGGTGATTGAGTTTGGAGAAGAGAGATGAGGGAGAGATGAGGAGTGGTGCTGCTACCCCCTTTATGCAGATGTGAATGAGTTAGTATTTGTAGACCAACAAGATGGGAGGTTCAGTAGAGCATGGGTCTTGGAATCTTGAGGTGGACAGGTGATGGTGGAACAGTGGTCAGATGTGAGGAAGCATCCTCTCTCTCTAACTCTCCATCTGGGTCTCTCTCCTCTTTTTTGTGAATGATTGTCAGGTTAGATATAGGAAAAAAATTGACCGATTTGGAGGGAAGAGTCAAGAAGGGTAGGTGAGTGAGGGAAAATAAAAAAAGTAAAAAAATATGACAGAAGGTAGGTGTTCAACACATGGTTGTGCTAGGTGTAAATATGTATATGCATGTGATATGGGTAAAGAGATAAAGTAAATGAAAACTTTGAACATTTAAAAAGTTGTCTCAACTTTTGGGGGAATCAGTCGTATAATGAGGTACAAAAATGGGCATCCAATGCCATAGATTTTATGTATCGTGGTTTAGTGCACGTAGGATGTAACATCCTGTATTTATTTTTCATTAATAAATAAATACTGCATTTTATTTCCATGAGTATTTGATTTAATTCCTCTTTGTAATATATATCTGGGGTCAAACTATAATTTTCATAGATACAAAAAAATATTTTCTATGGTTTCAAAATCAATATCTATATTTTTGTACAACCCGGAATTTATTCCTACGCTAATATTATTTTCTGTATTTTTATTTTCAACCGGAAAATACCAGTTCATGTTTTAAATCTGCGACTATATCGCATGTTGGGTGAGGGAGCACGTGAGCTCAACCTCACCAGGTGATTTCTACCCATTGCTTGGAGGCCACAACTCTCAGTTTATATATATGTGTGTGGTATCTCTCTCTCTCTCTCTCACAGTCTCTCCTCTCTCACTCTCTGCATTTCTCTATTCTCTCAAAATTCTCTCAATCACTCTCTTGATCACTCTCTCAAGATTACACACACACATACAGTATACATATACACTTACACACATACATAGTTATATATATATATATCTCAAGATCAAAGAGAGAAATCGGAGGAGAATTTCTAACGACGGAATCGACGGCGGAAATCCTCGGTCTCAAATTATCTGTATATTTGCCCTCAGTGAGTATTATAAACTCACTCGCCATGTTTATATAAGTATAATTCAGTATATATATGTGTGTATATGGGTATATATATAGATACACCATTGAAGGCTTTGAATTGGAGTTTTACAAAACTCAACCAAAATCAATTCCGTGAATTGATTATGGAAGATCTTAGTCCCAATAGGCTATGTTTCGAATCCTACGGAGTAATTCATCCATATCGCGACGAACGGTTGATTTAAAGTTTTGACACCCTTACTTTAATCGCGAATATCTAGAGATATAATCCGTAATCGTATAAATTGATTGCGTATTCTTAATCTACGCGGAAAACCGAAGAGATCCATATATTGCACGACTTGTTTGAATCAGAATCTGGAAATGGGTAGAAATTCAGTTTTAAACCAGAAACAGGGGAAAAACGAGGAAGATGATGAAACTGCAAGAACTCGCGCGCTCGACCCGCTCGCGCGAACCGTTCCCCCCCTTCGCGCGCGCGACACCCGCTGCCTATTCGCTCGCGCGGACCGCTCGCACGACCCGTTCTCCCCCTTCGCGCGCGCAACCAGGCAGTTTGAGCAGTTTCTATATTTTTATATAAGGGACTGTTTTGAAAAGGTTTTGAAAGTTTTAAAAGAACTGTTTGACAAATATACTATTTTAAAGGCTCACTGTTAGAAATTGGACTTGTAAGAACGTTTCAGACTGAGGTTTATGTTGAACGAATATTCAGCTTTGAGATAAATAACTGTTACTGCAAACTGTGAACATTGACATACATATTAGGGTCGAGGTTGTGTCAACATGCATGTGTGTGAGAAAGCGTGAAAAGAGTAAAGAGTGGCGGTCTGGTGTGCGACCTCAATATCGATCGGATATTATTCCTGGTATTGAAGGCGACAGTGTTGAGTTACGGCTTAGATATCGATCGGATATTATTCCTGGTATCTAGGGCGCTTGTTTCGGATATCGATCGGATATTATTCCTAGTATCCGAAATGATGGTATTGAGTTACGGCTTAGATATCGATCGGATATTATTCCTGGTATCTAGGGCGCTTGTTTCCGATATCGATCGGATATTATTCCTGGTATCCGAAATGATGGTATTGAGTTACGGCTTAGATATCGATCGGATATTATTCCTGGTATCTAGGGCGCTTGTTTCGGATATCGATCGGATATTATTCCTGGTATCCAAAATGATGGTATTGAGTGCGGCTTAGATATCGATCGGATATTATTCCTGGTATCTGAAGCGATGGTATGGTATGCTGTTTTGGATATCGATCGGATATTATTCCTGGTATTTGAGGTAATGGTTTTGGTTGAGTCGGTTTTTGTTTGAGAGAAAAGAGTCAGAAAGATGAGATGTTACATTGTTCATGCACGATTGCATATTCATTACTTATTTTATTCCCCCGTGACTTATGTTGGAATTGGAACCTTGAATCTATTGCTTTTAAAGTTAAATTGCACCGTTGCTTATATGCTTATATATACATTGCGAGCACTTGTTTATTTTGCTCACCAGCTTGCATAAGCTGACGGCGTTGATGCGTCCTGGACTGTATGTCCAGATTTTCAGGGTCAGGAGCAGCCAGGGTACTTCGACTATGCTAGTTAGAGGCAGGGAACTTTCCAGGAGGCTGCTTTATATTTTCTATGTCTTTTAAATTTGGGTTGTAATAAACTAGTTTTAGACTTTTGAATAAGGGCTTTTGTGCCTAAGACCAGGACTTATGTAATAGTTTAGTAAGTTTTAATTTCGGAGCTTATGTCTATTAGTATCCTTTCTTTTAGAAATGCTGTAAAGTTATTTTGTTGCAGGGACAATTGGTCATACTCACTTGTCACAACCTACGAGTCCATAAAGGAAATTAAATGCTTTCCTGAATTATGCTACGTCGGGGCATGACATAGGATGTGTAACCTTTGGGACTCCTAATTGGATCCCCACTCTCATTTTCTCAATTCACGTGCCTGGTGGATTCCCTACAACAGTTATTTCTTTTTGGTGGATCAAAATGGGGTGTCTACAGCTGCCCCTCTTCGTCATGCTTTGCGGAGCAAATCGTGACAAAGACAGGAGACACCACATTTTTGTCGCATTTTCTTTTTCTAATTTTTTTAATAGAGAAAAATGGTATATTTAGGGACTTCAGCCTGTACGGCGCCGTCTCGAACTATAAGCGTGAAAGTGAGATAGGATATAATGTGGCAGAGAAGTGAACTCCATTAAGGATTGGGAGTGTTACCAGAATGGGCGAACGACTCCGCTAGGGATTTGTGTGAGAATCGAATAGAAGAGATATGATGTAGTCAAGAAGTGCGTAACCGCGTAATCTCGAACTCTAATAAAAAATATAGTAAAGTAAGGGTACGATTGAGCTCGTTGAGCTGCCTATATATCTCCTGCATGGAGAATCAGACCGAGCGTAGTTCGTAAGGCGACGCCATGATTGGCGAACAGTAAAGTGATGAAAGGACTCCATGTTAGGGTAGTGAAGAACGAAATACCGTGTGAGGCGTGATTACTATGAGGATTTGAGAGCAAACTACCACAAGGGGCATGATTGCTGTGAAGTTTTAGAGAGAAAAATGCCACAAAGGGGCATAATTTTTGTGAAGTTTTAGCGAGCAAAATGCCACATGGGGCGTGATTGCTGTAGGATATAGACTGGCAAAATGCAATATGCCTGATTGTAGTAGGGATATAAGATAGTGAAATGCCACGTGGGGTGTGATCGTTGAAAGATAGGATAGCAAAATGCCACGTGTGGTGTGATTGCTGTGAAGTTTTAGAGAGCAAAATGCCGCAAGGGGCATGATTACCGTGAAGTTTTAGAGAGCAAAATGGCACATAGGGCGTGATTGTTGTAGGATATCGATCGATAAAATGCGATATACGTGATTGCCATGGGGATATGAGAGAACAAAATGCCACGTGGGGCGTGATCGTTGTGAGATAGAAGAGCAAAATGCCATGTAAGTCATGATTACTATAGGATATAGATTGGTAAAATGCGATACACGTGATTGCCATGAGGATATGAGAGAGCAAAATACCACGTGGGGCGTGATCGCTGTGGGATAGGAGAGCAATATGCCACATGGGGCATGATTGCTGTAAGATAGGAGAGCAAAATGCAATGTGGGGCTTGATTGTTGTAGGATATAGACGAGTAAAATGCTACGTGGGGCGTAATTACTGTGAGGATTCGAGAGCAAAATGCCATGTGGAGTGTGATAGCTGTGAGGATTCGAGAGCAAAATGGCATATGGGGCGTGATTGCTATAGGATATAGAGAGCAAAATTCCCCAAAGGGACGTGATTGCTGTGAAGTTTTAGAGAGCTAAATACCACAAGGGGCGTAATTACTGTGAAGTTAAGAAATAAGAGGAGCAAAATGCCATGTGGGGCACGATTGCTGTGGATATAGACTGGCAAAATATGATACGCGTGATTGCTATAAAGTGTAGGATAGTAAGAGAAATACCTTATGCTTGATGATATGGACAGGACACCACTTGACAGACTTATACTTGATGCTGAATGATCTGAACATGATGCCATTTGACGGACTTATACCTGATGCTGAATGATATGAACAAGATGCCCCTTGACGGACTCATACCTGAAATTGGATGAGATGAACAAGATGCCACTTAGCGGACTCATAGCTGATACTGGACGAGATAAGCAGGATGCCACTTGATGGACTTATTCCTGATGTTTGGATGATATGAACAGGATGCCACTTGACGGACTCGCACATGATTTTGTTGAAGTTATGAACGAGATGCCACTTGACGGACTCATACCTGAGACTGGATGAGATGAACATGATGCCCCCTGATGGACTCATACCTAATGCTAGAGGAGATGAGCAGGATGTCTCTGACGGACTCGTTTCTTGGTAATTGGAGATGTGAATAGGGTGTCCCTTGACGGACCCATTCCTAGTAGTGAGATTGTGAATGGGATGCCTCTTGACTGACTTATACGTTGCGTTGGAGATGATATGGGCTTGGTGATCCTGAGTAGGGGACATACTTCTTAATGATCCGTAGAGGGGAGGTTGATTTTATATGTGGATTTGAGTAGGGCGGTTGTTGGCCAGCCTGAGCAAAGGTTGTATGTAGCGAGGTTTTATTAGAAGTAGGTTAGGCCAGTAGTGAGGCTTTTGGAACTATGTTGGGCCAGTGGTGAGGTTTTCAGAAGTGTGTTGGGCCAGTGGTTAGGCTTTTGAAAGTATATTGGGCCAGTGGTTAGGCTATTTGGAAGTATGTTGGGCCAATAGTGAGGCTTTTGAAAGTGTATTGGAGTGGTTAGGTTTTTGGATGTGTGTTGGGCTAGTGGTTAGGCTTTTAAAAATATATTGGGCCAGTGGTTAAGGTTTTTGGAAGTATGTTGGGCCAATAGTGAGGTTTTCAGAAGTGTGTTGGCCTAGTGATTAGGCTTTTGAAAGTATATTGGGCCAGTATGTTGGGCCAATAGTTAGGCTTTTGGAAGTATGTTGGGTCAGTAGTAAGTGTTCTCCTTACAAGGATGATGGAAGTATCGGGACAAGTTGCCCCTATTACAAAAGATATGCATTTTCTGCTATACTGTAAAGTATGATTGATTTTTTTTGTTTTTTTAAATGCAATGTTACGCTATTTATAGAGTGTTTACAAAAGTATTTGATGCATGAGTTTATCGTCTGCGAAAGAATGTTCTTCAGTTAGTGGATATTGTCTGTCTTATTGCTTGTTGAAAGACTTGAAGATAACGTATTTTGACTTCATGAGCTCAGTGCCCCAGTCTTTGCTGAATGCCCAGTCCTTGTCTGTATCTGCTGTGTGGACAGTTTTGCCATAGTCTTTACTTTTACTCGTGGCGGCCTTTTGAGGTTTTCACTACGCCCATCAGATTATCTTGAATTTGACGGTATGAGATACCCCATGTCTTTTAAATGATGCAGAAGTATGATTTAATGAATCCAACAAGACTTGTATCAATCAAAGTGGACTTTTAGAGGGTTATATTGTAGGCCAAGGTCATAGGTTAAGAAATAAAGAATCGCATAAAGGCTCAAAGTTTTTTTTTTGGAAGGTTGATGCATGAGATCACCTTATGCTCTGTTTTTTTTTTTGCCTACCCCAATCTAGTATGGGGTGAGTATTTGTTGAGTGAAATGCGACTTGGGGGAGAATTGCCCCAGTTTGAAGTGAGTATCCAAGTCGGATAGTATTCCATGAAATTTTCAGCTTCTGTATTGAGCTCTTTTTTTTTTTGCTTTTTTCATTGAGTTTTTTTTTTGCCCCAGTGTGGGGGTGATCCTTAGGTGTTTGAATTTGAAAAGAAATTTTCATTCTATGGCTCAAGTGGGATAGCAAGTGAATAATAGTGCATGGATAGCTGAAATGATTGCCTCTTATCATTTTGACACGAGTCTTGTTAGATTTTAGAAATCATATATATACAACACGAGAATGTGCAGTGTCATAAAGAGCAATAGGTTGCCCCAGTTAATACTTGATCGATGTGTGACACGCCTTGAGTTTGGATTTGAGGTATTCTTGCCCTTGAGAATATGTTGTCCATATGCTACAGTAGTTGTAGAGCAGCATGTACTTGCGATGATGAGCAATGTCAAATACTGTAATGATCAATCATAGACTTGAAGCCTTTTGGCATGTTCTGTCATGGACTGTGATTGCATGGTAAATTGGACAGGTGTTGCATCCAAAAGTCTAATTGCGATGTCCAAATTGGCTTCAACAAGTTACAAGACAGTCATATCCAATGAATCATGAGATTTTATAGCAAGATGATAATTATTGAATGATGGAGAATTTTTTTTTTTGAATTTGTTTTTTTGAAATAAATGTATGTACTTATACAAAGCAGACAATGCATATATTTAGTAGTGGATAAACTATCCCTGTGTGGCATTTTGATGCCTCGTAAGGAGTGGCATTCTAGGTAGTGGGTGAAGTATTGGCCTTTTGCGAGAGTGACCAAAGGCTTGTGGGTGTATCAGTGGAGAATCAGATTGTTGGTAAAGGGTATAGAAATAGTGCATGGACTGGATGGCTGGGAATAACACATATGATTGGTTGCCCATGTATTTACATGATCCTTGACATTCTCTTTTTATTGATAATTTTTTTTGCGATACATATAAGATCAAAAAAAGAACAATAAAAACTCTTACATTTTCATCAACTCATTGTTCATTGGTAAGGTCACTCCACCCAACAAAATAGCTCGAAACAGGGGAGCGGACCGAGTTTCCAAGAGCATTTCTAGTCTTTATGAAATTCTTCATTATCAAGCCATTTCAACAAGAAGTACCATGATGTCATAATAGTCATACTGAGAAGGAAATACACTTCCCAAATTAAAATCATCTCAGCCAAAATCATATTGTTCTAGAATAGTAGGTATGAAGTAATATCATTTGGGTAGGATAGACCAAACTTATTGAGAAGCGTGGAGAGTAAGATCAACCCTGTAGTGATCCGAAAATTTAAAACGTATTTAAAAAAATATATATTTATTTTCATTAGAAAATATACCAGTTTGAGATTTTTAATAGTGTAATTTTTATCTGTGTGTGTGCGTGGTGGTATGAGTAACCACATGGGATAATCTCCCATAGGAGACTTGGTGCCCAATTTTAGTTTGGGCAGTGTGTTTGTGCGTGTGTGAGTGTGTGTTTAGTGTGTAGTGTGTGTTTATGCTTGGTGCCCAAGTATTTTTATTTCTATAAATGAAACAACTCTTATCAACTCTCAGTCTCTCAACTCTCTTAACTGTCTCCACTGTCTCTCTCTCTTTCAGATACTCACACACATACATTGTTTATTCACACACACATATTGATATATACACACACATATAGTTACATATATACTCACACAACCATATATATATTCAGAGAGTTTGGCAATTGCTCAACATTATTTTTAAGGTACGGGGTTGTGTACAATATGCTCTTAAATCTCCGGAGTATTTTTCTTGTCATCCCTATTTGTACTCTCTTTGATTTATATTGTCTTTCTATTGGAATCTACGTCTTTTTGGTTAAATATTATTAAAATATTATTTTGGCTAAGTGCTATGGGACTAAAGGGTCATGAGTAAGGAGCACCTACCAATAGTCCAACAGGCCTCAGGGACCGACGTACTGGAGACGAGTAAGGTGAGGTGAGGTGACTCTTTGCTATATGACCAAGAGGAACCTGGTATGATGCTCTTGTGGGTGAGCGGGTAAATTGTGTGAACGGGTGGGTTGAGTGATTGGTTTATTTTATTTGATTCGTCGTGGTTGTTCATTGTACTTTTGAGCCTTTATTATTCCTATCATATTGTATACTTCCCCGTGTGTTATTTTAGATGCAGGTACCATTAGTAGCAGTCAAATTGAAACACCTTAGAGTACCGTGTGGGTTCGAGTTATTTGGGTCCTAGCCGTGTAAAGGAATTTAATTGTAAGTTTGGGCACTCAAATGTAATTCATTTTATTTTTTTTCAATAAAATAGCCTTTATTTTTGCAGGGCATGACAAACTCCTTGATCTTGGTTATAATCGTAAGGCACAATGGTGAAGGACAATGACTATGGGTATGATAGGGAGAGAGAAGGAAGCAGACAAAGTAGAAGAGGATAGGGTGAGAAGGGAAAGAAGCAAGAGAGAGATGCAGAGAAGAGAAGGGGAGCCGCAGTAAGAAGAAGAATAAAGAAAAATGAGAAAAATGAAATGAGGGGAGAGATGGGGTTTTTGAATTTTTATGCTCCCTCTCTCTCTCTTGTCGACAGTTTTTCTTTCTCTCTCTCTCTCTCTCCTCCTTTTTCTTTTGCTTTTTCTCCCTCTTTCTTTCTCTGCTAACAATTTTTTTTCTTTTTCTTTTTGACTTTTTGTTTTCTTTGTGAAAAAACTAAGAATGTATTTGAGAAAGTCGAACAGCCTATTAATTTGGCAGCGAGATGATCTGGACAATTGCGAATGTACTAGTACTGCTTGGTTTGATAATATCAGTGTTTGCAATTTTGTCTTGCACGTGCTGTCATTGCATTTAATTAGGACTGAATGAAGGATTAGAAATGATCAAGCATGCCTTTTTCGAATTGGAACACATGTCGTGTCAGCCTTTGAGCTGGTTCAGATTGATGATAGCAAACACAAGTGGATTATGAAAGTGATAGGGGATTAGAATCCTCATTTTAGAAAGTGCACTTATGTTACAACAAGAGATAATATTTCCACAGCTGATTCTTGAACTGATAGTCCAATGTGAGAGTACATTGCATAAGAAGCAAAAATGGTGCTAGAGGAGGGTTTTTTTTTTTTCGAAGCAGTAGAGATTACAACAACATGTATATATATTTGGATGAGCGGGAGGTTAACCAAGCTGACAATGTGAGGCTACATTCCAGAGGTCGAAATGCTAACGACATCCTACACGCTTTTCAGCAACCATATAGATCCTATAATCCGTTCCACAGAACCCTGGGTTAGTGTTCTTCAGGACTTCCTTCTGAAGACAATACCGTCCTGGGATGCTTACCCTCCCAGTCGCCCTATAAAACAATACCCAAAGGCCCAAACTACATTAAGCTAGTGAAGGGACACGCGTAGTAAGACATATGGGCTCAATCCCACGCACACTTTGACGTACAGGAACCACCTTGAATCCGGACCATGTGATATTCATTCCACATTTTTTTTTGTTGAAAAAACCTTAGTTCTAGGGCTCATACTACCTTGTGAATTTTCTTCTCTTCTTTTTGAAGGCATGTTGACTCTCTATCGTGTCAATTAAACTTAAGAAGGAGCTTTGAGCTAAGTTGTTAACAGTGAAGAAGGAGTAAGGATTAGTGGATGGATTAGATGTTTTTGACGAACTCGCTTGAAGATTTGGGGGGAGATTTGGATATTTTGGGACCCCTGGTTTTTCTGTTTGATCAAGGGGAATTTGGGATGTGCTAGATTGCAAGTGTTGGACTAGATCAGACCAGTGGGAGCAAGTTGGAGTAACAGAGGGGGTGTGGGTAGGACTAAAGACTCGAGAACTTGTGTTGGAAGTAGAGAGATCCAACAGACTTGGAGAAGTTTGGTGGCTGTTGCTAGATTGCGAGTGTTGGACTAGATTAAACTAACGAGAATGAGAAGAGGTTGTACATATTTGAGTGACTGGAGGAATATGGGTATAACTATAGATTTCAGAAGAGATTGGAGCAGTTGTGATAGGGGAAATGAGATTGGAACATTTGAAGAATTTCTCTGTCTGTGGATACCGGCATTTAGGGTCCACTTTTTTATTTTAAAATATTTTTTTAATCAAATTTCAAATACAAAGAGTCGCCACTTAATTTTTAAAGAAAAATTAAACCATTTTAAAAGCAAACTGATCTTTTTTTGAAATCAGAGATTAACTAGGTCCAGGGATTATGGAATGAGAGAGGAAGGAGTCCGACGGACTAAAATACCCTCTCTCATCCTATCTTGCGATAGGCCTCTACTCAACCTCCTTTTAATCAAACTATTAATCTAAGCATGCCCTCAACTAATACATAGATATAAATATACATTACACAAGCATGTCAAAATGGAGTAAAATTGCTAAAGACAAAATATCATTCAAAACCAAATAGTTCATTTAACAAGTAATATGATATGCAAAATAGAGAACTAGAGAACTTACCCGGGGTCCAGCCGCGAATGTTTAAATGTGCAATGCATACAAAAGTTGAAATCCTTATAAAAAGGTCTCTAATCACATAT
Source organism: Hydrangea macrophylla (assembly GCA_033977485.1). Classification (NCBI taxonomy): domain Eukaryota; kingdom Viridiplantae; phylum Streptophyta; class Magnoliopsida; order Cornales; family Hydrangeaceae; genus Hydrangea; species Hydrangea macrophylla. The sequence continues at coordinate 43,889,988 of CM066990.1, forward strand.
ATACATAAGGCAAGTTTTAATTCTAATGTCTCACACATGAGGTCGAAAAATCAATGAAATTAAGGAATAATTAAACTAAGGGAAAGTCGAGAGATCATACCTCATCGGCGCTACAAAACAAAGGTCAGTCCACATAATATACAAGATATAAAGTTAGATGACAATCCTAGGCCTCTAGCTGAAATCTATCAAATATAGTTAAATCTAAAGCAACGAATCCTAATTACAAGCATCGAGTCACATGGATGAATGTATACATGAACAAGAATAAATTATGAAATACTCATTGATTTAGATTATCTGAACTTTGAATTCAAGCATTAACTAATCATTATCGAAGCATGGTTTGAACCCTAACTCATGAAAATATCATTTGAGCCATTATTCGCAAGATTGGCCAAAGTTGTGACAGGATTCTAAAAATTGCTGAGAGCAGACCAGAACTTCAAAGAAATAAAAGGCATGGTTTCTATGGTTTGATCTTGCTGATTTTTGGACACTAGATGTCTATGTGAGTCTAGTTTTTAATCTAAAGAGAAATCGAGGTTTCAACGGTTAGATCTCTGGGAATTAGACAAATACTAGATGTCTGTGGACACGCGAGATTCCACCTCTTGCTAGTTTTTGTTTGAAATTTGATTTTGAAAAGAGAGAGAAAAGGTCCGTTGAAAACAGATATAGAGTCGCCACTTGGTCTTTAAGGAACCAAGAAACCTAATTTTGACTCACCCAAATGGATAAAGGGCACCGGACCTTCATAACCAAAGAACTTGGTTCGGGGTTTTGGTACGAGAGAGGAAGGAGCCTTTGTCGCGACTAACTCAACTCGCCCCGTCTTTCGACGGGCCTCAATTAGCATCCAAATGATCATCTTATACTATGTATGGTTCGACAATTAATACTATGATAGTATATTACATCACATAAGAAAATTTGAAATGGAAGATCTAAAGATAAGATATCATTCATAAGATCTAAGTCAAATATCATACATGTAAAGTGAAAGATCACACAAATAAACCTAGGAAAAATCGTCTAATCATATATCAAATAGTCAAGACTTCCTAATCTAAAGGGGGACATGAATTGTTATTGAAACAAATAATCAAAGAAATCAAAATATGCTTAGGAAGCTATTATGATGCATGTTAATCTTTGAGGAAAGAAGATTTCTCAATCCCCGGGACAGATGAGAAAAGGAAGACTAGATCGAGGGAAACATGAATTTATTGATCAAGTTCATTCCTTATAATCTTCTTAGATTAGGACTCACAAAAGCCCCAAATCTTTGCATGGATGCAATGTATGTACCTAGAATGTGCCAAGGTTGTAGTGTGCTTTGTGTTCATGGATTCCTAGAATGACTTAGAAGTCTTGAATGTGCATGAATGAATGAATGAAATCATCATGGGATATGTACAAATGTAGTATGAACTACTTCCTAAGACATGAACTAATTTGGAGTGCATGTAAGCATCAAATCAAAGGGGAAAAGTAAAAGTGTGTTTGCTGTGAATAGTGGACAGAACAGTAACATAATCTTTTAAAAATTGAAAAGAGGGGTTAGGAATGTTTTAAATGTATGATTTTTTTATGGAGATCTTCATTATTGTGTCTAGAACACAATCCAAAAAGTCAATCTTCAATAACTATCATAGATTGAGAGAAATCACATAAATGATAGAGGTCACTCAGAAACAGAGTCCGTACTGTCGACTGAAATGTCAAAAAATCTTAGAAAATGAAAATAAATGATCTAGAGGCCCATTTATTACAGAAAGTTCCCTAAGACATTTAAGTTTACGGAACAAATAAGTTAGGACCATCCCTTTTGGAAAAGGTTTTTGAAAAATAAGTTGAAAGTCAACCAAGCTGCTGTGACAGCAGAGGCAGAATGTCTGGAAGGAATGTTTGGGTCCAAATAGACCATTTTCAAGTATTTCCAAGTCAAACTAAAAATCATGGGTGTTCTCTAATGAGTTAGAAAGACTTTTGAAGTGGCCTTGCATTCATACATTGAGTATTGAGTTCTAGATAAATCTTTGAACTCAGATCACTCACTGTTTTGACTCACTATTTTGAAGATTTTGGGAAAACAAGGTTTATCTCTTGAAATCAAAGTGAGGGTTTTAAGAAGGGGGGTTTTGAAATAGAAGTTTTGAAAGCACATTTTCAATACTCAATGAAGGTTATAACCACTTAAAATTCCAACATCAAACTCATCACCAAGAACCTCCAAGATTGTTGGAGAGATTTATTTTCATTTGAATATAACTTCAAGGATACCTTGGAGGTATTGAAGTTATAATCATCATCTATCAAACATGTTTTTGAGGTCAAGAGCTACTATCCATAAGGATTCACTCACCTCACACTTCATGTCATCATCTAGATGATGATGAACTAGTAAGTAAATAAATAAAATAAAAAAGAAATGAGGTAAGAAGAGATGAACATTGCATAAACAAGCAAGTAAAAAACAATCAATAGATGATGATTAATGTGATATTGGACTTGTAGTTTGATGTTTCACTCATATGTGATGAGATTGGACATGGAAGTAGCTTCCTCTCTCGTAAATGCTCACTAAAATGGTGGTTGGGTGTATTGAATATGAAGTAAATAGGAGTAATGAAGTAAAAACAAAGTTTAGAACTCACTTTTGTTTTGAAATCAAAGAAGAAAGCTTTGTTTCTCTCTCTATCTTAACCTTATCTCTACAACTTTCTCTCCCACAACTTTTTAAAGCTTACATTTGACACCCCCTAAATGAGAAGTCAAGGGGGAGTTTATATAGGCCAATTTGGGGTGGTTTTGAGGTTTTAGAAGTATTCCCATTGGCTCTAAACATATGAAAACACAGAACTACATCGTTTTGGTTTTTAATTAATCAAAATGGAACCCTAAAAATAATTGCAAAAACATACTGTTCTGGAGGAGAGTGCTGCGGCGGCACTGGGCCTATGCCGCGGCGGCAGTAGGCCAGTGCCGCGGCGGCACTGTTCCTTAATCGTTTGGATAATCCTGTTTAGGCCCTCAGAGGTTTCGGTATTTGCGAAAAGACCCTATTTTGTCCGAAATTCACAGAAAATGCATACGAACTCCAAATTGAGGTTGTGATATACCGTTGGAAAGGTAATGGAGCCTATTTTACATAAAAAATAGTTTGGGAATAGGTCACTTTGAAAATTTTTGCGGTATTTGTGATAAAAACCGATTAGATCGCCTTTTTCGCCTTCGGAAATTCACCAGTACAATTGGGCTGGTGCAGTATTAGCCGTCCTGTAGAGGCATACGGGAGAGATTTCTTGAGACCAAACGGCTTCCACGAGCGGCTTCTGGAGGGCGTGGAAGGTATACTTTTCTCCTTTATTAATTTCCAATTCTGATTTAAACCTTGCATTCTTATTACAATTTCTTTTTCTTTCCGAACCTCAAAACTTATGTTCTCTCTTTTTTCTTTTTCGCAGATTTGGTCCCATGAGTATCTGCACATGCTGTCGCCTGAGACACGACCAACAGATGCCCTCATCATGCCTTAGGTGCTGAAGTGGGCGAAGAAGCGAGTGGGGCGGAAGACCGGGGCTCATGATATCGTCTCGTTTTGGAATTTTTTGACGAATCTACGAGAGCCGCACGTCTGATGGCTCGACGTGCTTCCCGACGCTTCCCAGGGGATACGGGAGTCGGTTGGGTACGACCCATAAAGGATTTTGTTGGAGGGTCCAGAGGGCCGAGAGTGGTATCTAGGGGAGAGGGTGACCAGGCACTCACTGGCGGCTCTGTATTTTTTTGTTCCGCGTCTCCCGCCTGAGTCCATGAGAGTCACAGAGACCCTCTAGGGTTCCGCACTCGTGGTCGCCTTAGCTGGGTTCTCTATCTAGGATTTTCTAGAGCCCCCCGATGGGTATGAAGCCTTCCGCTCTGCCAAGCTGATGTCGAACTTTCCTCTGATGGAAGTGACCTAGGTGAGTTCCTTTTAGCCTTTCAACCTTTCTTTTAGCTCTTAACCATGCATGTGTATCTTCTCATTGGATTTATTTTTCTTTGCAGCTGGTCCCTATCGCAGCTCGGGCTTCAGCTGTACCACTCTAGGATTGGAGTGTCAGGACAGTTTCTTTTGGAGAGCAGGGCACGACCATGGTCCCTCGATTTTAGGCGGGTGCCCCCACCATTCCGCTACAGTATGACCATGTCCCGCGAGACTATGTGGAGCAGGGCTTACTCTACGCTCATAGTATGAGAGAGTTGATCTATGGACGGGAGTGTAGGGTAATCTCTAAAACTTGCCTTTTAGTTTAAATTTTGCAATTTTATTCTAACACTCTAACCTTCCCCTCACTTGATTCAGGCTGATGGGGTGCGGGCGGCTACTAAGGCTCACACGAGAGCTCTGGTAGAAACAAACACTCCCTTTATTTATGCTTTTTAGCATTTCAGTTTCTTAAATACAACTTAGTAATTCAATTTGTTTCCTCCTTTCAGGAAAAATAGGTTGGGGCTTTGTCCCGACAGGTAGGAGAGCTTCAGCAGTTTGGCATCAGCTTTAGCGATGACCCTAGAGGTAGTGGCGTTGTACGAGGTGGCGGCAGTAGTGGGGGTACCAGTGGCGACAAAGGTGGAGGCAGAGGAGGAGCGAGTAGTACAGAGTCAGAGGAGGAGCCCCTCAGATGCGTGACCTGCCAGACTCAAGGCCGGGGTTGGGGCTGACCTCACCTTTGTCTCTCTTCCCTTTCTTTTTTATGTTTTGAGTGTTTTCAGAGAGGACACGTACTTTCATTTGGATGACTATATTATACACACACACATTTATTTTTGCTGACGGTTTTTAGTCGGGATAGGATAGGCACCTGCATGCATCTCTTTATTTTTTTTTGCATGCTTTCACTATGACTGTTTTTACCTTTTTCTGCTTTTAGTGTTGCTTATCGTATGTGTGACCATGGCTTGGTCCTTTTATTTCATTTTAACTTTCTACAACAAGTGATCTTTTAATTTTCATCACTCTTCTCTTATATGAATGAATGAATGAATGTGACCATAGCTTGGTCTTGTTTGCACGTGCTGCATGATGCGCATGTTTATTTATATATTCAATTTTCTGTTTGCAGGTGGGCTAAAAAAACATTACAAACTGATCCTGGCCAAAATATATGTAATACCCCGTATTTTTAGGAATATTTATCCCTAGTACCTTTCCTAGCCTTTGGGTAAGTTTGCATCCCAATCGATTGGCATCATTTACCAATCGATTGCCACTTTTGAGAGCCCAATCGATTGACGTTATCCCAATCGATTGCTATTCCAATCGAGATATTTTACCAATCGATTGCCTTGTTGCCGACTTAACACCAATCGATTGCCTTCTGGTCCTAATCGATTGGGAGTAGCTGGACTTGGCCACCTCGTTTGATTTGTGTGGTTGTGATTGTTTCCCTCTCCCCTATATATACCCCTTCCCATATACTCATATAGGTTTGCTTGTGTGTGTGTTTAAGAGAGAGAGAGTTATATACTCTCATATATATATACACACATATATATTGTATATATATACACACACACACTCTCGGGTTAGAGAGAGAGGAAGGAGAAGGAGAAGAAGAAGAGAAGAAGAAGAAGAAGAAGGAAGAGAAGAGGAGGACAGAGAGAAGAAGAGAGACGGAGAAGGAGAGGAGAGAAAAAACTCACCATAGCCGCCGCCGTGGAGCTCGGGACGCCGTCACTGGAATGCCGGAGAAAGGTGAGTTTGATTAACTCACTCAAGGGATTGTTTTTGAGATGTTTGTATGTGTTTAATAACGTGTATGAAAGAGGAGAGGAACCCCAATGTTTTTATATAAAAACTAGCAGTTTCTGATAAAGAAGACAGAGTCCAATCGATTGCCATTAGATCCAATCGATTGGATAATTTCCCAATCAATTGCCATGAATCCCAATCGATTGCTATACTAATCGATTGCTATTTTGCCCAATCGATTGGCATTGTTTCTAATCGATTGCCATGTTTGGTCAATCAATTGGATATGAGCAGAATGTTATTTGTATATTATTTTATGCTTATGATATATTACATTTGTTAATAGTTGTACCATGTGTGTTATTACGATATGTGGATAAGATATATATGTGCTATGTCAGGACTAGACTTATATGCAGTAATTGATAATATTACAAGATGAATTATTCTACGTTAACTGTTGATATAAGATGAACTATTTAATTGTTATATGTTATTATTGATAAATTAAATAGTAGAACGGAACACAACTGCATGTTAATAATTAGTAATGAATAGATATGATGAATATAAAGCATGTGGAAATTCTTGTATCTAGAGTAATGCATTTCACGACATATGGTCAGCATACATGGGATAGTGATGTGAAGAGATAAGGGAATATGATGAGAAATGGAAACTGTGGCTTATGTGAGATATGAGATATGTGTACTTGGGATCTGTGGGATCAACGGCTGACGAGTTGGGTGGACGTGGGATGGTTAGAGTTCCTAGTGCCCCTCTTGCTGTTGAAGACGTCCAGTGAAGCGTATGCACTATTGAAGACGTCCAGTGTACCATTGACGATTATGTTCGGCTAGTACTCTAATGTATTCTTAGTTGTGTAGATGACCAGTGAGGGTATACACATCGTTAAAGACGTCCGATGTGCCATTCTATTGCTTACAGATAGGTGGTACTGTGTAGACGACTGGTAACCCTATCAAGGGATTATGGGACCTACTGCCTAGTCGGGTGATTCCGATTGGCATTATTGTATCGACGAATGGTTACAGAGATGGATAGAGATATGAATATGAGTATGAATATGGTGAATGGATACGGAAATGGATAGGAATATGAAAACGATTAGTAAAGATGTTCAGTTGTGGATTCAGCATCCCAACGTAAAGGTAGATGCGTGGGTGGTTACATGGGTTACATGCATGGATTTGGTGAATATGTGATGAGGTATTTATACCATGATCTTAATTATTGATTTCGTTTAATATGTTTCCTGCTATCGTTGAATTTATGTATAGTTTCACGGGACCTCTGCTATGTCCGAGAGTGACGTCATTGTTAAGAGATTAACCGTATTTTAAGATGCTGAACAATAACGGTGAGGAGTGTTGTTTAGTGTACTCACTCAGCTTTGTATCCAAAGCTGATGGCGTTTGTTTCCTGGACATTCTAATGTCTAGAGCTTGGCAGGTCTTGAGGACGGAGATTGATGTTCCGCCAGAATTGGAGCTGAAGGCTTGAAGATGAAGGCGTGCTGCTTTGTATTAATTTGTTTGTATATATGTTGTACTTCTGTTAATTATTGTTATAGGCTTTAGACTCTAAGCCAGCTGTTGTAATAGTTTTAGTAGACTTTTATAATTAGTACTTGGGCATATGTTGCTTTCAAATCTTTTATATTTCCACTGTAGCCTCTGATTATGTTAATAAGATATGTTTTATGAATAGCATCCTCCCTATCATTGTATTTATTGGTTGGTATAGATGACAATGCGGTTATTCACCAATCATGAACCTATGGGACCAAAAAGGAACTTGTTTTCTCTATTTTTGCTTCTCCGGGGTGTGACAATATAGCTCAAAGCGGCATTCGGTTAGGCTTCTACGGCAGATAGTGACTGCCGCAATGGCAGTTACGGACTGCCACGCAGCACTTACTCGAGTGTCGTTCTACTTTACCGAGTGCCACCCTGTGTTCTGGGCAGATCCACTCTTATTTAAAGCCTCCCTTCTTCAATACTCCGCAAAACATTCTCTCCTTGTCTTCACTTTCTTCTCAAATGGCCCCCATTAGCTCCCAAATCCTCTTCCCATGGATGGATATTCTTTCTGGCATCGACAAGTTCAACTTCGAGTATTTCAGACTAAATGACCTCTTCTTTTTTTGACGGATGATCTTAAACGAAAGTTTGCTTCGAGCTGCTATTCGGTGTTGGGATCCCTCTCTCTACGTCTTTCGCTTTGGCTCCCAGGAGATCTGCCCTTTGTTTGAGGAGTTTAGCGCTATTCTACATACTGATCCTTCTGCGGATCCGATAGTTCTTTTAGCGCAGGCTGGGTATGTTCGGGACCTCGCTGCTCTCCTTCACACATCTCGAAATGCAGCAGACTCTTTTGTTCAAGACCGACAAATAAACTTTGAAAACCTTTCTTCCGTCTACTCTCCGATGGGGGATCCTTACGATGGTGGGTATCAAGTCATTCGACGTAGTGCTTTATTGATAGCCATGCTCTCTTACTTCCTCTTTCGGTCATCTTTTGATGTTCTCATTCCCATTGCCTGCGGTTTATAGGAGATGAAGAGTGCTGTTATGCTGATCCTTGGTGAAACCTTGATTGGTTTGGACTGTGCCCATACTACCAGGGCTATGCTATCTTCGGGGGCACCCTTCGTCTTACAGGTTTGGCTCATAGAGCTCCTTGATCTCTTCATACACCCCTCATACCTTCGCGGGTCACTTCCTTACGACCATATAGAGGTTCACTGCCTATTCCATTCTGCCGATGCTTGTCTTGGTTGGCTCCAAGGCCTTTTTGCTGGTGATATCTGTTGGATCTGCCCACAGTGGTCTTTCCCTGTCCGTAGCCGTACGGCTTCTCGGGTGATCTGGTATCTGGCTACCTAGTTTTCATGCTACCACTTTCTATATTCCTGGCCGGGTGGCTCGCCAGTACAGGCTTCTCCAGGATATTACTAAGGCTATTACTGCTGATTTCACGAGGGGTTCGATCATGCGCCCTTCCATTATGAAGGCTTTTATTGAGGCTTGGCATGACAGAGTGTCAGCTCCTTTCCGGAGGGGTCCCTATTTCGATCATGCCTACTACTGAGTACCTTCTTCAGATCCAAACTCTGATCCAGGGACATGCTTTAGACATACATGGGTGAAAGTAAAACAACAGGACAAAGCTTTATTTTATAAAATTTCAGACAAGTCCTGCCTATCCTTTTACGCTTTTGAATGTGATTTTTCTCATTTCTCTTCTTAAAGAGTGTTCTTGTCTTTAGGAGATGTTCTGACATGTTTAATCAAAGTGTTCACTCTTCCGATTAATATTTTTAAGTCATGAAAATTTTCCTTTTAATGTCTTTTCTTGGCTCTTTACTTTGCTTTGAGTCTCTAAAGTTTTAATCATTCTATACCATGAATTTTTGTTTGCTCTTTTATGGTACTTATTTTAACAGCCAGGAGATCCAGAGACGGGTTTCAAAGTAAATATCTGGGTTCTTCGGATAGCAAACAAAGTTTGCCCCTTGTTTTAGGGCTTTGAGGTGGTTCCGAGAAGACACAAGTTTGCCCCTAGTTTAGCACTGGGTTTTTCTTTTTTGATTTTCATGGACCGAAGGCTTTCAAGAGCCCGCCTACTTATCCCTGAATGGGTATTAGGTCCGGAGTAGTTCGGTTTAAGGCTGCAAAGGAAAGCGCCAATCAGGCAATTATTAATAACCGAACCGAGTAGGTTATCTACGTATCCCTTAACGGGAATCAGGTCAAGCGTAGTTCATCTATGTAGGAGGTTTTGAAAAAAAAAGGGGGCTTCAAGCAAAATACTTTTTAAGGCGATCGAGGTTAATTGGTTGTTTAAATTCAACGCCATCTAGGTCCATGAGATAGGCCACTCCTCCAAAGAGGAGAGTCTTGATGATGTATGGCCTAACCCAGTTGGGTTTGATCTTTCCTCTAGGGTCATAAACAGGCACTTTCAGTTCTTTGAGGACCAGGTCGCCCTCAGCAAGCTTCCTTGGGTGGACCTTTTTGTTGAAAGCACGAGCTATCCTCTTTTGATATCCCCGAGTATGGTTTATTGTAGCCAACCTCTTCTCATCAAGCAACATCAATTCCTCATACCTCCCTCGTGTCCATTCTAACTCAGTTACTCCACATTTGGCCAAAACTCTTAGAGAGGGTATCTCCACCTCGATTGGAAGGACCGCCTCCATCCCATAAACCAACGAATATGGTGTGGCTCCTGTAGAAGTTCTCATAGAGGTCTAGTATCTCCACAATGCAAACAGTAGCTTCTCATGCCAATCTTTATACGTATATGTTGTTTTTCCCAAGATCGCCTTGACATTCTTATTCGCTGCTTCCACTGCTCCGTTCGTTTGAGGCCTATACGGGGACAACTGATGGTGAGTGATCTTATATTTCTTTAAGAGCGGGATAACCTCTCCTTGAAAATGACTGCCATGATTAGAAATGAACTCATTTGGGACCCCATATCTGCAGATTATGTTCTTCTCGATGAAGCTCACCATATCCTTGGCTTTCAAAGTCACATACGAAGCTACCTTTACCCACTTGGTAAAATAATCAATTGCTACGATTATGTAGCGGTGCCCATTGGAGGCCTTTGGAACTATCTCACCAATGATATCGATTCCCCATACAGAAAATGGCCTAGGAGTGGTCATGCTATAGAGCTGTGATGGCGGGGTGTGCATTAGATTTGCATGGATTTGGCATTTATGGCACCTTCTGACATATTCACAGCAGTCTTTATCCAAAGTCATCCAATAGTATCCCTATATGATAATCTTCTTCGCTAGAATGTGCCCATTCATGTGGGGTCCACACACTCCCTCGTGTATTTCCTCCATCATTCTCTTAGCTTCCTTCCCATATAAACACTCTAGATTATATCCCGTGTAGGATTTCTTCCATAGTTTGTCCACGTAGATCACAAACTGAGCGGAGAATCGTTGAAATGCCTTCTTGTCCTTCTCTGAGGTTCCTTTGGGATACTCTCCCTTTTTAATGAAGTTCCATACACTCCTCATACCAAGGCACTTCACCCTCTTCTTCTATGGTGGCGATAATTTCAAACGACGGTTGGCTTCTCACTTTTATGGATAGCGGGATCATGGTAGTTCTCGAGGGGATCTAGCTCATTGAGGCTAGGGTTGCTAAGGAATTAGCTAGTTGGTTCTCTTCACGGGGAAGTTAATAAAAGGAAATCTTTTCAAACTGCACTTTTAGGCTTTCTAGGTAGTCATGGTAAGGTCTCAACTTCTCGTGCTTTACCCTATAATCACCTCGTACTTGGGATATGATCAAGATAGAATCTCCAAAAATGTGGATCCTTTCAACTTTCAGGGCTAAGGCTGCTTCCATCCCAATTATGCATGCTTCGTACTCTGCGGTGTTATTGGTCGAGTCATACTTGAGTTTGACAGCTAACGGGGTAGGGGCCCCATCGAGTGCTATGAGAATGATTCCAACCCCGTAGCCTGTTTGGTTAGCTGCTCCATCAAAGTACATTTTCTACAAGTCCTCCTTCACCTCCATTACTCCCTCATCAGGAAACTTAAATTCTCCCTTATCCTCGAATTCTATGGCGAGATTTGATAAAAACTCAGCGATAGCTCTTCCTTTTACAGACTTGGTAGTGACGTATTTGATATCGAATTCGGCTAGCATCATGGTCCATTAGAAAATTCGGCTGGTCAAGGTAGGTTTTTCGAATAAGTATTTGAGTGGGTCCATTCGGGATATTAGGGTTACAGGGAAGGCTAACATGTAGTGGCGAAGGCGAAGGCGACGGGTACACCAGACCAAGGCCCAACAAGCTTTCTCTAAAGGTAAATATTTTAACTCGTATCTAGTCATCCTTTTGCTTAAGTAATAAATGGCTCTTTCCATGTGCCCCTCTTCTCCTTATTGGGCCAACATACACCCCGTTGAATCTTCAGATACGGAAAGGTTACAGTAGTAAAGGTCTTTCAGGTAAGGGTTACGATAAAACAGGTGGGGTTTGAAGGTAGGTTTTGACCTTTTCGAAGGCTTGTTGGCATAAGGTATCCCATTCGAACTTCTCTCCTTTTCTAAGTAGCTTAAACAAAGGGTCATATGTTAGGGTGAGTTTTGAGATGAAGCGACTTATGATCTGTATTATACCTAGAAATCCCCTTAATTCCTTCTCATTCTTGGGCGGCTGCATCTCAATTATGGCCTTTATTTTGGTTGGGTCCACCTCTATCCCTCTTTGAGTGATGAGAAACCCCAACAACTTTTCGGTAGTGACTCTGAAGGTGCACTTTTGAGGGTTCAGCTTCATTCTAAATTCCCTTAACCTTCCAAAGAATTTCCTCAACGCATCCAAGTGTACATCCCTTTCCTTGGATTTTACAATCATATCGTCCACATACACTTCTACCTCCTTATGGATCATATCGTGCAACAATGTTGTAGTGGCCCGCTGATAAGTTGCGCCTACATTTTTGAGCCCAAATGGCATCACCCTATAGCAGTACGTGCCCCATGGTGTAATGAAAGTAGTTTTCTCTCTATCCTCTGGCGCCATTAGAATCTGGTTATACCCTGAGAACCCATCCATAAAAGATAGGAGATCATGTCCCGCTGTATTGTCCACTAACACATCAATGTGGGGTAAAGGAAAATCGTCCTTAGGGCTGGCTTTGTTTAGATCCTGAAAGTCGACACAGACCCTAACGTGACCGTCCTTTTTCGGGACATGCACTATATTGGCGATCCATTTTGGATACTCGGTGACCATTAAGAATCCAGCTCTCAGTTGCTTTTCAATTTCCTCTTTGACTTTGAGTGCCCATTCAGGCCTCATTCGCCTCAAATTTTGTTTTACAGGTTTTGAATTGGGAAAGAGGGGGATATTGTGCTGGACTATTTCTGGATCGATACCTGGCATATCGCTGTAAGACAATGCAAAAATATCTTTGAATTCATTTAATAGATTGATTAATTCTTTACTTTCTTCTTTGCTGAGTGTAGAGCCAATGAAAACATTTTGAGGATTATCTTCATTTCCTAGATTTGTCGTTAGAGTGTTCTCGATAATTTTACATGCAGATTCTTTTCCTTTTTTGATTAATTTTTGCAATTCATTTGGTATTTTATGATCATCACATTCATCACATTCATTAAGTGCATTCGAGGAGGCAGAATTAGTCATATTTTCATTGATTTTCTTTGGAATGATTACAATAGATATGGAAATTGAAAGACGCCTAATTTGGGCCATTACAAACTCTGGGTGTGCGGGATACCTATCACTAGACTCAAAAACCCACTCTTTCTTGCTTTTTCCTCCCAGATCGGTGATGAAGCATTCCTCTGGATCTCCTGTCTTGGTAATCTCCTCCATTTCTTCTTTTTTGGGTTCTTCCATGTCATTCTCCTCATCTTGCATCTCTTCTACAAATCCTTCAGCATGCTTTTCTGGCCTTGTCTTCCACAACCCCTTCTTAGCCCATTTCCTCAGTTTTTGTGTTTTCCTCGCCCAACAGATTCTTTATGACCGAGCCATCCAGCGCACCAATCCAATCTTTAGTAGTAGCAGACTTTACGGGTACCTATAGATATGGATCCTGATACTTAGAGAATTCGTGGGGGAAAAAGATCTCAAACCCTGGCTTAATACGTTTGTCCTTCTGATCTACCCATGGTTCTAGGAAGCCACAAAAGGGAAAATCCTCTCCCTCCTTCACAAAGTATCCATTGAGCGTCTTCATGTAAGGGTCCAATGGTGCATCAGTTGCCTTCTTCTTATCTCTCAGCTCTTTCTTTGATGGTTGATAACCCAGACCATGAGTGTGGGTCTGAGTGGCGATCTTTGGAAATTTTGGTAGACCTTAATGATTCTTACCCAATTCCATAACTGGGAAGAAACCTACTTCATGATACCAGCGACCAACGGACTCTTGTACTGATCGAAATACAACAGCTGGAACTCTCTTGGATTCTCTCCCTCCAACATGTTAATAAACTTGAATCCCCCCAGACTTGTCTCCTCTTCCGGGAATTATACCTCTAGGATCGGTGCGCTTGATGAAGCTTTAGATGGACGGACCCAACTGTCCCTGAGAATATCATAGATCTTCCTCTTCCAGACACACTTGACTTTCTGATGAATTGTAGATGGTATGGCACCCAGACTGTCTAGCCACGACCTTCTTAGCAGTAAATTGAAAGAAGCAGGTATGTCAATGACCTGAAATTCGGCTTCCTTTTCCATAGGCCCGACAGCAAGATGAAGGAGAATTATCCCCATGACCGTCCTCTGAGTGTTGTCATATGCTCTCACCTTCTGCTCAAATGGTATGAACGTTGATTTATCCAAATCCATACGCTTAGTTGCTCGAAATGGGCACATGTTTAGAGCAAATCCATTGTCAACAAGACAGGCAGGCACCGTGTTTCCCAAGCATTCAACGGTGACATATAGCGGTTTATTGTGAACAGGTCCTCCTGGAGGTAGGTCATCTAATAAGAAGGTAATAGCCAGAGTCGGAACCGCACTGATCATTCCTATGAGTTCTTCCAGTGTCGTGTCAATGAAAACATCTAATTGGTTCAAGGCATCTAGGACTGCCTGCCTGTGACGTTTAGAAGCGATCAATAAACCCCAGATGGTGATGTTAGCCTGAGTTTTCTTCATTTGCCTCAAAACCCTATCTTCTTTCTCTTCCTCATTCACATTCCCTTTTCCTTTATCCAATTCTCTCCCTGGGTGATCCTCCTCTAGCTCATGTGGTTTGAAGCGTCTCCCTGACCGGGTTAGATGACTGACTTCTTCTTTTGCCCACAGATTGTCAATTTCTGGAGTAGCTTTTGAACCTTCTTTTCCCATCTCTATCTCTTTGTCACTCTTATACCACAGATCGTCTTCTACCTGATCCACATTAGTGTTGCTAGTCTCTTGAACCTACTGTGGATATCGCATTTTTCTTACCCACAACTTTTCAAAATCAAATTCAAAAAAACAAATGAGTCGCCACTTAATTTTTAAAAGGAGAATTAAGAAACCATTTTAAAAGCAAACTGATCTTTTAGAAACCAGAGATTAACTAGGTCCGGGGATTATGGAATGAGAGAGGAAGGAGCCCGTCGGACTAAAACACCCTCTCTCATCCTATCTTGCGATAGGCCTCTACTCAACATCCTTTTAATCAAATTTATTAATCTAAGCATGCCCTCAACTAATACATATATACATATACATCACAAAAGCATGTCCAAAGGGTGTAAAATTGCAATTGACAAAATACCATTCAAAAGCCACATAATTCAGGTAGCAAGCGATATGATATGCAATAGGGAACAAGTGAACTTACCCGGGATCCAGCAGCGATAGTAAACGTGCAATGCATGCGAACAAAAGAAAATCCTAAAAAAGAGTCTCTAATCACATATACACATAAGGCAAAACCTAATTCTAAGGTGTCGCGCATTAAGTCGAAAAATCAATAAAATCAAGAAATTAAGATAAACTAAAGAGGAGTTCTAGAAATCATACCTTAATAGCGCTACAAAACAAAAGGTTAGTCCACGTGCTTCACATAATAATATGATATCAAACAATCAATCCTAATTCTCTAGCTTATATCTGGCGAGCAATGAAATCCAACTTTATCCAATTACTAATTCTAATTATAAGCATTAATGTACATGAATTCATGAATATGAACAAGAGTAGGCTATTAACTATGAATTTATTCATTGGTTTGAATCATTTAGCTTTGAGATTTAAGTCTAATTAATCATTATTAAGATATGGTTTAAGCCCTAAGTCATAAGAGAATCATTTGGGCCATTATTTACAAAGTTGGTCAAATGTGTCATGAAATTCTGAAAATTGCAGAGAGCAGACCAGAACTTTAAGAAAAGAAAAAGCACGTCTCCCATGGTTCGATGTCGGTGAATTTTGGACACAAGATGCCTCTGTCAGTCTAGTTTTCAAATCAAAATGAAAATCAAGGTTTCAACGGTTAGATCTCCGGGAAAAGGACAAGAACCAGACGTCACTTAGAGATGTACAACTCTCTGTCCAGAGATATTGTTTGATTTTTTAAAAATAGCAAAAAGATTAGAAACACTTGGATCTTTTTAGGGGATCTTCATAACACATTAAGGTACCCAGAAAAAATTATTAGAGACCCCAAAAACTCCATTAGACTTCTGATTTATGAATTTCAAAATGGACTTGCTGTTCTGAAACTATTCTGAAACTCTGGACAGATTGTGGTTGGCTCACAAAACCCATGATCAAACCCTTCTAAACATAAAACCACCTTAAAACAAAAATTACAGTGGTAGATTACTGTGTTATTGACACTTTCCCGTTGGTTTCACTTGATTTCAACGGTTAGATTTCGAACTAAAAATCTTTGATCAAAAACAGTTTTTGAATTCACTGTTTTCATTTGTCAAGTTCAACTTTTATTTGTTAACCCCAACTATTAAACCATGAAGTTGGGTTTAAACCAAACCACTTCTCCTACCATTTTATGGTCATTGGAGGCTAGAGACTTTTATATTTGTAGATTTTAAATGAAGTATGAATAGACTTCATGAAATCTCAAGATGATGAATCAAAACCATAGGGATGAGTTTAGATCCAAAATACTTTCTCCTACCACTTGATGGTCATTGGAGATGAAGATATGGTTAATACTCATGGGTCTCAAAGGAATATAGAAGGGATTCCATGAAACATCAAGCTAGAGGACTCAAGTCATAAGCATGGACTTGGATCCATCTATTTATTTATAAAAAGTGATGATCAAACTTTGACTCCCATGTGAAGTATAAGCTTACATGAGATTCAAAACATCAAACTCAAGAGCTTTCAAAGGAGATATTGAAGATCTCCAAGAATCTCAAAAGAAAAACATAAACAAGGAAAATAGAAGAAGGATCAAAGAACTAGGAAGTAAGGACTTCCAAGTTTACTTAACAAACTCTAAAACTTAATCAAGAAAAACTAAATGACTTGTAAATTAGAAGCTCAAAAGAAAGAAAACACAACTAAGATTAGAGGGTCACCTCCAAACTATCCTCAAAGTTTCTCTCCTTTGAAGATCTTCCAAACTTCTCTTCAAACTCTCCAAACTCTCTTTTTTTCTCTCCAAAAAATGTTGGTGTAATGGTAGTCTTTTTTGTGTTTCCCTTTTTTTTTTGTCTCCCCATTTCAATGAAGATACCTCTTCTTATATAGACAAAATACCTAGGTAATTTCAGTAAATTCGGAGTAAAAGACAGGTGTAAATCCCTCATTTGGTGGTACAATATGTACTTTCTGAAATTAGGCAGACTGCTGCCCAGCGCGGCAGTCCAGAAACTTTCGCGGCAGTCCGTGAATGCCGCCGCGACAGTTCATGACTGCCGTCGCGGCACTACGCGACTGCCGCGCGGCATTCATCAAATGCCGCGGAAATTAATGGATTGCCGCGTTTTTGTCAGTCTTACTTTATCAGTTTTTTGTTCTTATTCGCATACGCATACGTATTGCACTGCAAAATACAGACTTTAAAAGTGAACGGCAGTCAGAAAATGTTGGCGGCACTTGGCGAATGCCGGACCGGCACTCCCTGACTGCCGTGCGGCACTTAGTGAGTGCCGCGGCAGTCTGCCGTGTGCCGTTTTTAGCTAAGATTCCCTCTTTAGGTCTTCCTTCTTTTCAAAGCAAATTATTTTTGAAGATCTTTTCCGAAAATTGTGTTTTATATCCGAATTCCCCTAAATACCCGGTATTTTCTCCTTTCTGTGAAATTTTATCGCGTTTTGGAGACTTTTTGAAGAGCTTGGAATACTTCAAATCTTTCGGTCCTTATCATCATCGGACTTGGAGGTGACACTCTCCTAAATTCGACGTTAGGTCAAAATTGGGGTGTCTACAGTTTGCCCCTCTTCGGCAGAGCTTGTGGAGCAACGCGTGCCACAAGTGAATGTCGAAGCCTGTGTGAAGACAAGCCTTTGACCAGACCGTCAAATTTAGGTAAAAACAAAATGCGTTGCAAAAGAGAACATGCGTGCGGCAATGGTTCATGCTGGTCGTGCTCGATGATGAGCTGCCTACGTATCCATTCAGGAATTAAACCAAGACGTAGTTTGGGCAGGAGCCAAACATACACAAACGCAAATAGTCATACGGATGAATGCACCTATCTTATTGTGATGCACGTGCTCAAGCAATTTCGTGCTCCATATAATGCCTATGCGTCATATTGTTCTTTCTTAGTACCAAAAAGCAACCTATGCCATTCTACTTATGATGTCATTCCATTCTGGGAGAGTCATGACCGTCATAGATGCACTTACTATGTTTAATTCTCTGACATTCTTCAAGAGTCATCTAATCGTCTAGGATGCGCTACGTGCCTTATACCTTGGTATCAAATTAGAAACCACGCTTTCCGAAAGATTGAGGTGCGCTTCGCGCCTTATAATCGGGTGTCTTCCAAGAATCATCTGATCGACTGAGATGCGCTACGCGCCTTATACTCCGGTGTCAAATCAGGAACCACGCTGAAAGACTGAGATGCGCTACGCGCCTTATACTCCGGTGTCGAATCAGGAAACACGCTGAAAGATTGAGATGCGCTACGCGCCTTATACTCCGGTGTCTTCCAAAAATCATCTGATCGACTGAGATGCGCTACGCGCCTTATACTCCGGTGTCAATCAGGAACCACGCTGAAAGACTAAGATGCGCTACGCGCCTTATACTCCGGTGTCGAATCAGGAAACACGCTGAAAGACTGAGATGCGCTACGCGCCTTATACTCCGGTATCTTCCAAAAATCATCTGATCGACTGAGATGCGCTACGCGCCTTATAATCCCGGTGTCTTCCAAAAATCATCTGATCGACTGAGATGCGCTACGCGCCTTATACTCCGGTTGTCGAATCAGGAAACACGCTAAAAGACTGAGATGCGCTACGCGCCTTATACCCCGGTGTCTTCCAAAAATCATCTGATCGACTGAGATGCGCTACGCGCCTTATACTCCGATAAAGATCGACCAAACAGATGCCGCCATCGAGGACTAACGCAAGTTCAAAAAGATTGCCATTGATGAGTGACAAGGATTGCCATTGAGGCCTAAAAGAGATTGCCATTGAGTACTAATGCAAATGATGCTGCCATTGAGGTCTAATGAAGGTTAACGGGGATTGCCTTCGAGGTCTAACAGAAATTTTCCATTGAGGACTAATGAGGGTTTCCATTGAAGCCTAACACAAATGATGCTGCCATTGAGGACTAATGCAAACAAAGCTGCCATTGAGGACTAATGCAAGGTTATCATTGAGGACTGACACTGATGATGCTACGCAAGGTTGCCATTGAGGCCTAACTCAAATGATGCTGCAAGGTTGCCATTGAGGACTAACACCGATGATGCTGCCATTGAGGACTAACAAAAATTGCCATTGAGGACTAATGAGGGTTGCCATTGAGGACTAACACCGATGATGCTGCAAGGTTGCCATTGAGGACTAACACTGATGATGCTGCCATTGAGGACTAATGCAAGGTTGAGAGAAGCTGCCATTGAGGACTAATGCTGATGAAAAGCACTAAACAACATGGTAAGATATTGGTCAATAGCCACTCAGAGGTTTACAAGCAAGAACGATGGTCAACAGCCTTTCAAGGACTTATGTTGCGAAAGCATCAATCAACAACCCTTTTGGGGACTTATGTTGCAACAGCAGAGATCAACGACCTCACAAGAACTTATGTTGCAATTTTTTAAAAAAAAATCGAGAGTCAATCGGACTCAAATCAGTTCAGTTCAGTTCAATTTCTTAAATTGGGAGTCAATCAGACTCAAATCAATTTAACTTTTTCGAAATCAGGAGTTAATCAGACTCCATTTGTTTCACTTCTCAAACAAATTCAGTTTTACCAAATCCGAAGTCATTTTGACTTAAATTAAGTTCGAATCCCATTTACTAGGAGTCAATCAGACTCAATTCAATTTATTTTCTAAGCAAGACTCAAAGAATTTGAACGAATCTGATATAAAGAATGATTTTCTGCATTCGCGGGCTTTTGGAAGAAACACATCGATTCAGTCAAAAGAGGAAAGTCACCTTTGCCCCTAGTTTTGAACTCTTCTTATATCGCCACTTTATGCTGTGACAGTGTTCGAAACCTCTGCTTGTACTGCTCTTGGGATACTTATGAAGACTTTTTCAAATCTTTATTCATCATCTTAAACCCACACATTTGAGACCATTTATTGACTCATCAAAGGAGGACAGACCTGACAAAGCTAGTTACTCAAAATGACTGACTCAAACTCTTCATTCATTATGAATCAATGTGCTTTCATTGTGAATAATGTATCATCTCACCCTTCATTTATTCATCATTTTGCAAATGGTAGTGCTTTGCTGATAAATCTAAACTTCTTCTTTTCGATTTAGCGAATTCTTTGTCCATCTAGAATGTGCTTCAAATTAGTGCTTTAACTTATAGAATGAAAGGCACTCTATTTTAACCTTTTCAAAACAAACTCAATTACTTGAGAACTTACATCTGGTACAGAGGGATTTTGGCAAACAAAGTTTGCCCCTAGTTTGAAAGAAACTTAGGGGTTTGCTTCTATGATAAAAGGGATTTTCAGCAAAGGAAGTTTGCCCCTGGTTTGGCGATATATATGTGGCTTCAGGCAAACGTAAGTTTGCCCCTAGTCTGAAGGAATGAAACCAAAGGCGCCAAAGGGTGCTGCTTGCAGTTTAGGGATGGCTATGGACCGAGAACCTTGGGAGGTTCGCCTACTTATCCCCGAGCGGCAATCAGGTCCAAAGTAGTTCGGCCAAGGCCTGAAAGAAGGATAGCATGAGATGATGGGGTGATGACCGAACCGAGCAGGTTGCCTACATATCCCCAAGTGGGAATCAGGTCAAAGCGTAGTTCATCAACTCTGGAGGTCTTGAAAGAATTAGGCTTCAAGAATTGGTGGGCTTTTCGAGCCATGTTGCCATTTGGGTCTAGGGAGTGCATGTCACTTGTGGTAGCCCTTGTGTAGCATGATGAACTACTTCTTCCTTTATTCTTTTTTTCTTTCCTCTTTTCTTTTCTTTTCTTCTCTTTTATTTGACGGTTGATTCTTTAACCTTTTCACCAGCCAGTTAATCTTTTACAATTCTCATCATGTTTTATTCATACTCCATCCTATTCACAAAGTAATATCAGTCCTTCGAATCTTTATTTGTTTCTTTTTTTCAAAGATATCTCTGCATTGTTTTAGGCTCACTTAGTGTTTGAGTCTTTTTTGAAGCTGATAAGTCCCTCTTTTCATTTCTAATCTCTTTTCTTTGTTAAGAACAACACAAAGCCTTGAGATAGTTCATGTGCCAATGATCTACTTTGAAGTGCTCAAGAATTCTCAATCTCATCTATTCTCTGCCTTTTCTTTTCTCTTTCCTTTCTTTTCTCTACCTTACTATCTCTTATTCTTTCCATGATTTTGACTGGCTAGTATTAGGATTTTTGAGATCAACACGTATCTTCTTTTTGCTCTAAATTTTGCCTAGGCGCCCTTCCGGGTTTTCATCCTAGCGAGCTCTTTCTTTTTTTTTTTTTTTTTTTTTTGTGCTCTAACTTTTGCCTAGGTGCCCTTCCGGGTTTTCATCCTAGCGAGCTCTTTTTCTTTTTTCTTTTCTTTTTTTGGAATAAGAAGTTCATTAAAATGTCTGGCTACCATCAAGGACCCAGTTTATGACTTTAGACTGGTTGGGCTCATCTTTTAGGCTTGGTATTTGAGAGAAGGGGATGGTGAGCAAGTTTCAAGTTCCAAGTTCATCTTTTCAAGATTGAGAAAGAGCATCTTTAAATTCTTAAAGTAAAGCTAATCAATTCTCTACTTCTCCATGGTTTTGGCACAAAATTTGCTTTGATCACTTGGGGATCCTTTTCAATGCAAAGATTTATTAACAAAGTACTTTCCATGATCATTTGAAAAGGTGACTTTTCTTCTCCTCTTTTTTTTCTTTTGGTCTTAATGATCCATACATTCACGACTCAGCACACTGAATCAAGAAAAATGAGATTTCATTCAACTAGTAGGGAAGGAGGATTACATCACTCGACTTGATGAACTCAACAAAGACTTGCAAACAAACTTGATAACAGACTGACCAGAAGACACGACTGGACGTTTGACTCCAACTTATCATAACTCGACCACAAATTGGACTTGACTTGGTCTCAACTGGAGTGTCACAGACGACTTAGGTCCCCATGAGCATCCACATTTGATTCAGCAGTAGTATTTCTAAACACTATTACCTCACTAGCATCTTCCCCAGGTTCATCATTCCCCTTCCGTATCTTTGTAGGAACAACATCTGCCCTTATGGCCCATCTTTCAGTTGAATAACCCTTTTCTGACTCATACTGAGTATTGTCAATGCCTTTTTCGATTCTGTTGATCGGGTCGGGGCCAGTTGGTTGTTGCGCACTCATGGAGGCAACGAATCCCTTGAGAGTATTTAGCAATGGCCATGACTGAACAGATTGTATGTCATGCCAGATGTCACTCGGTGGGTTCAGCAAAGGGGTGATGATTTTATGCTCAATGAGATCTTGGATATCATGGCGGAGTTTCATGCAATAGTTAGTTGTATGGCCAGGGGTCTGGTGGTAGGCACAGTACAAAGACAGGTCACATTTGCGAGGTAAGGGATTTGGTAGTGGCTTTGGGTCCAGGGGACTGAGGTGACCATTCTTGACAAGGTGACCAAGGGCCATGGATAATGGCATGCCCAGGTTGGTGAAAATTCTCGGTTTATGGGCTTGGTTTGATTTTGAATTCGACTTTGAGCTTGAGTTGGTTTTTGGGTTGAGATGTGGACTTGGAATAGCTCTTTGGTTAGTTGGGATTGGGCCTGGATGTGGGCTTTGGTGAATGGTTGAGCTTAGGTATGGACTTTGGTGATAGGTTGGGTTTGGACATGGGATTCGGTGCACAGGTGGGTTCAGACATGCCTGTTGGTGCTTCTTTAAGCAATCCATTATTCTCTGATCCATCTTTTCCTCATCGGGGCCCATTTGATCTTTCAATAATTGAATGAACTCGAGCATGACCTCCTCCAATTGCTTCACCCTAGAATCTTGTTGCTCAACAATGACTTGCAGTTTGCTCACTTTCTCCTCCAAAGCTCTGTAGGCCATTGGTGGGTCCATCTCGACATAATGGTCCATGATCTCCTCTAAGTAAGAGAGATAAACCCAAGAAGATTAGAAGTGTCCTTACTAGGGGCTCTGGTTGTTCCACTCTTTCAAGAAACACAGATAGGAAAAAGGTCGTCATGCAGAATTGAATAGTAAGGGATTTTTTTTTTTAGGAACTTTGATTTTAATTGGGAAGAAGATATTGAGTCTGTACGCTATACGTATGTAATGATATCGATTGCAAAATATACATGCTCTTATGATTTGATGCATGCACTGCACACATGGCACATGAATGAAATGCAAGTGTGTGTGTGCCTACTCTGTATGCCAAAGTAAAGGAAAATTCTAATCCTAACAGGTAAACACATAAGCACATAAGATCCTCACCCATGTCAAGTGCGCCAACTTCTCCTTTCATTGTGATCTTTACTACCCTTTCAAAGGTTGGATATTCAGAAAAATTTCGAAATTCATTTGAAAAGCATTTCTTTAGAACGATGAGATCTTTTAAAAACAATTCTCAAGAATTTTGAATCTTTTATTTAAAAAAATGAGGATGTGAAAACATTTCTCAATGAAGATAATTTGATTGAAATTTTGCTTTAAAATTCATTTGAAGAGCATTTTTTTCAAAAATAATTCCCAAAGATTAGCTTGGAGCTTTAATCAAAAGTGAACTCCAAAGATTTTTGAAAGAGCAATTGAAAACTTTGGGATGAAGATTACAAAAATCCACTTGCTTTCAAAGATGGTCTTAAAATTCTTTCGGGGTAGAAGGATCACATGATCGGATTATTATCGTACTTTTCATAAATTTGGATGCATACAAGGTCAATGATGCTTAACTAAACATGATATAAGAAGTATAATCTTATAATCAAGGTTTGGCATGTTCTCCAAATGTCATGTAACACGAGGAGAAATTGCTAAAAGGTGATTAAAAGATTATTCATCTTTCATCAAGCAAGTATCGTCATCATCTCAAGTAATCCCTTCCGGGCATACAAAACTTCCTAACACATAACCCTAATCAAGAATTGATTTCCTAAGATTGAAATGTTCTATAGAAACTACTATGCAAAGGCTGGGTTTTGGTCAAATAAGGGACCCTTGACACACACCCGATAGGATGCTTAATATACCAAATCATGGTACGAGATCAAGGGTGATCACACAGTCCCATGATGACTTGACCGACCGGGTTGCCCCGAGCCTCCAAGGTCATAGTTCCGTGCAATCGACTGGCTGGACATACAAGTGAAATGCAACAGGCACACAAAGATTAATTAATTCGATTAAAAGGATATTTTTCAAGTCTAATCCTCAAGTGAACCCAAAATCAGAATTCTGGTCTGCGAAACCAGAGATTCTGGGTTCGATCCCCAGCAGAGTCGCCAGATTGTGGATATCGCATTTTTCTTACCCACAGCTTTTCAAAATCAAATTAAAAAAAAAACAAATGAGTCGCCACTTAATTTTTAAAAGGAGAATTAAGAAACCATTTTAAAAGCAAACTGATCTTTTAGAAACCAGAGATTAACTAGGTCCGGGGATTATGGAATGAGAGAGGAAGGAGCCCGTCGGACTAAAACACCCTCTCTCATCCTATCTTGCGATAGGCCTCTACTCAACATCCTTTTAATCAAATTTATTAATCTAAGCATGCCCTCAACTAATACATATATACATATACATCACAAAAGCATGTCCAAAGGGTGTAAAATTGCAATTGACAAAATACCATTCAAAAGCCACATAATTCAGGTAGCAAGCGATATGATATGCAATAGGGAACAAGTGAACTTACCCGGGATCCAGCAGCGATAGTAAACGTGCAATGCATGCGAACAAAAGAAAATCCTAAAAAAGAGTCTCTAATCACATATACACATAAGGCAAAACCTAATTCTAAGGTGTCGCGCATTAAGTCGAAAAATCAATAAAATCAAGAAATTAAGATAAACTAAAGAGGAGTTCTAGAAATCATACCTTAATAGCGCTACAAAACAAAAGGTTAGTCCACGTGCTTCACATAATAATATGATATCAAACAATCAATCCTAATTCTCTAGCTTATATCTGGCGAGCAATGAAATCCAACTTTATCCAATTACTAATTCTAATTATAAGCATTAATGTACATGAATTCATGAATATGAACAAGAGTAGGCTATTAACTATGAATTTATTCATAGGTTTGAATCATTTAGCTTTGAGATTTAAGTCTAATAAATCATTATCAAGATATGGTTTAAGCCCTAAGTCATAAGAGAATCATTTGGGCCATTATTTACAAAGTTGGTCAAATGTGTCATGAAATTCTGAAAATTGCAGAGAGCAGACCAGAACTTTAAGAAAAGAAAAAGCACGTCTCCCATGGTTTGATGTCAGTGAATTTTGGACACAAGATGCCTCTGTCAGTCTAGTTTCCAAAATCAAAATGAAAATCAAGGTTTCAACGGTTAGATCTCCGGGAAAAGGATAAGAACCAGACGTCACTCAGAGATGTACAACTCTCTGTCCAGAGATATTGTTTGATTTTTTAAAAATAGCAAAAAGATGAGAAACACTTGGATCTTTTTAGGGGATCTTCCTAACACATTAAGGTACCCAGAAAAAATTATTAGAGACCCCAAAAACTCCATTAGACTTCTGATTTATGAATTTCAAAATAGACTTGCTGTTCTGAAACTATTCTGAAACTCTGGACAGATTGTGGTTGGCTCACAAAACCCATGATCAAACCCTTCTAAACATAAAACCACCTTAAAACAAAAATTACAGTGGTAGATTACTGTGTTATTGACACTTTCCCGTTGGTTTTACTTGATTTCAACGGTTAGATTTCGAACTAAAAATCTTTGATCAAAAACAGTTTGTGAATTCACTGTTTTCATTTGTCAAGTTCAACTTTTATTTGTTAACCCCAACTATTAAACCATGAAGTTGGGTTTAAACCAAACCACTTCTCCTACCATTTGATGGTCATTGGAGGCTAGAGACTTTTACAGTTGTAGATTTTAAATGAAGTATGAATAGACTTCATGAAATCTCAAGATGATGAATCAAAACCATAGGGATGAGTTTAGATCCAAAATACTTTCTCCTACCACTTGATGGTCATTGGAGATGAAGATATGGTTAATACTCATGGGTCTCAAAGGAATATAGAAGGGATTCCATGAAACATCAAGCTAGAGGACTCAAGTCATAAGCATGGACTTGGATCCATCTATTTATTTATAAAAAGTGATGATCAAACTTTGACTCCCATGTGAAGTATAAGCTTACATGAGATTCAAAACATCAAACTCAAGTGCTTTCAAAGGAGATATTGAAGATCTCCAAGAATCTCAAAAGAAAAACATAAACAAGGAAAATAGAAGAAGGATCAAAGAACTAGGAAGTAAGGACTTCCAAGTTTACTTAACAAACTCTAAAACTTAATCAAGAAAAACTAAATGACTTGTAAATTAGAAGCTCAAAAGAAAGAAAACACAACTAAGATTAGAGGGTCACCTCCAAACTATCCTCAAAGTTTCTCTCCTTTGAAGATCTTCCAAACTTTTCTTCAAACTCTCCAAACTCTCTTTTTTTCTCTCCAAAAATGTTGGTGTAATGGTAGTCTTTTTTGTGTTTCCCTTTTTTTTTGTCTCCCCATTTCAATGAAGATACCTCTTCTTATATAGACAAAATACCTAGGTAATTTCAGTAAATTCGGAGTAAAAGACAGGTGTAAATCCCTCATTTGGTGGTACAATATGTACTTTCTGAAATTAGGCAGACTGCTGCCCAGCGCGGCAGTCCAGAAACTTTCGCGGCAGTCCGTGAATGCCGCCGCGACAGTTCATGACTGCCGTCGCGGCACTACGCGACTGCCGCGCGGCATTCATCAAATGCCGCAGAAATTAATGGATTGCCGCGTTTTTGTCAGTCTTACTTTATCAGTTTTTTGTTCTTATTCGCATACGCATACGTATTGCACTGCAAAATACAGACTTTAAAAGTGAACGGCAGTCAGAAAATGTTGGCGGCACTTGGTGAATGCCGGACCGGCACTCCCTGACTGCCGTGCGGCACTTAGTGAGTGCCGCGGCAGTCTGCCGTGTGCCGTTTTTAGCTAAGATTCCCTCTTTAGGTCTTCCTTCTTTTCAAAGCAAATTATTTTTGAAGATCTTTTTCAAAAATTGTGTTTTATATCCGAATTCCCCTAAATACCTGGTATTTTCTCCTTTCTGTGAAATTTTATCGCGTTTTGGAGACTTTTTGAAGAGCTTGGAATACTTCAAATCTTTCGGTCCTTATCATCATCGGACTTGGAGGTGACACTCTCCTAAATTCGACGTTAGGTCAAAATTGGGGTGTCTACACCTACCAGTCTAGTTGATTCCCTAGAGTACAGATTATCGGATCCCCCGGCATCTGATAAGGCTTTCTTGGTGTCCCGGCTTTAGTGATTAGCCTAGACGGATCGAAGGTCTGCTCTTCTATCCCCAAGAAATAAAGGCCCTATGGTGGCAATATAGCATGATGGTTTAGTAGCGGATTCCTAGTAACATTAGGAGTTTTGACAGGCGGCTCGGATATCACCTTGTTATCAATGAGGTCTTGAATTTCACACCTCAGCCTCGTGCGTCGACCCATAGAGTGACCCTTATGCTGGTGAAACTTGCAATAAAGTTCCTCCCAGAACATTGGCGGAAGTGGACTTGGTAGAGGTCGAGACTCCAGCGGGCGAAGATGGCCCTTTGCTGTTAGCCTATCAAGGGCGGTTGACAGTGATATCCCCAAATCTGAAAACTTCCTCGGCTATTTGTCCCCTCCTGTTCTTGGTGTTATATCGAACTTCCTCTCCGGTCCACTCAGTGCATTGACATCGGTGGGGCCAGAATGACCTCCCAAATATCCTCACTGAGTGCCGTTCCATCTTTATTGAGTGCCGGCCTGGGATGGTTTGCATTTTTAAGCCAAAAATCATTTTCAATCTTTGATCAAATGAATGCACCAAACGATGCCATTTTTTGTGTACATATTTACTACTCCTAGGTCATGCAAACCATGCTCCTACCATCTCTAATTGACCTATCTATCCTTATCTTAGCCCCTAAGATAATGAAAGTCTATAAAAAAAATCCCATTTTCTCTCATTTTGAGAGGTTAGAGAATTGAATCTTGAGAGAGAGACTTGAACCTTGAAGATGAGAACTTGAATCTTAGAAAGAGAGGTTTAATTTTGAAGATGAAGTTTGTTCTTAGAGAAATATAGAGAGAGATACCCAAAAACCCCATACAAATCCTACCCAATACACCAAATTCCTCAAATCTCCATTGAAGAACCTTGAAGCTTCAAGGAAGAAGAAGAAGAAGAAGAAGAAGAGTATTGCTTGTAAGACTTGGATCTCTCCAAATCAATCAAATCATGAGAAGATCTAAAGGTTAAATCCTTATTCCTATACTTGTTCTACATAATTCAATCACAAATTCATAGATCTAGGATTGAAAAGGATTTTTGGCTTAAAAATGCAAACCAGCCCAGGCCGGCACTCAATGAAGATAGAACGGCACTCGCTGAGTGCCGCGTGGCACTCGCTAAGTGCAGAACAGCACTCAACGAGTGCCGCAGCGACATTCACTGACTGCCGTTCAGGCACTCTGAGTGCCGCTGCACAACAGTCCAGCACTATTCACAACAATTCAGCACCATAGTTTTATTTCATGTCATTTAAGTAAATGTCGTTTAATTTATGTATTTACTTAAGACATTAAATGTAATTAATAAAATACCCCCTATTTGGATTAAAAAAATTATCTAGAAAATCAAAATCCTTAAGGAAAAAAGTCAACTCTCCCTCCGAAGGCTAAATTTCCAATTTTTTGCACAATTCTTCTTAAAGACCTTTCGATTTCTCAATGTTCCTTTCATTTATAAATTATTAAAAATCATTTCCAGCATAAGGGAGACTCGATGAACAATTACTGGGACTTTTCATCTTGAAATTTGGAAATTTTACGATTGACCCCCCTTTTGACCCGTTGACTTTTCACTCGGTCAACTGTTGACTTTTTCGAGGTTCATGCTGAATTTCTCTCCTTTTAAAAATGGTTTTAAGATGCTTCGAGAACAATGCCTTGTTTTTGTACGTGTTCAAAACTCATGGTCTACAAGGTGACGGGTAGATGAGAATTTTGGTCTTTTTGGCTGAAAAAGGCAATTTTGAACCGAGATTCTTCTAGGAAGAGAGTCGGATTGCTTGCAAGAGTCTTGATTTCAACGAGACATATTCATCATTGATCTCCAGAGGTAAATCCCCCTAAGTTTGGCAGTTCGGTCAAAATTGGGGCGTCTACAATGTCACGACCTAGATCATTCATGGCATAGTTGCGCCAAGGACCCAGATCAGGCTCTTTGGATCATTTGGGTGATTCTTCTTTTGATTGAGCTTGAAGTTGCGAAACATGTTCCTTTAGTTCTCGAACTTGTTGTTCAAGGAGAAAGACGTAAGAAACACATCCCAAAATGGGCTCCTGAAGTCTAGTTGTGGCTTTATACACAAGGGAATTGATAGTTTGTTGGTATAACAACCTGTATTTTTCTTTTATTATTAAATTTAATTTTTATATTTCAATTTATATCACTTGCTTTGTTTTAATAAAATTCTTTATTTGGTGTCAAACTGTAATTTTTATAAATTCAAGAATACTTGTGTTACGATTTCACAACTATAATTTCATAAGGTTAGAAATACCTATGATGAATTTCAAAACTGCATTTTCAAAACGGTGAAAATATTTTCTTTTGACTCAAACTGTATTTTTATATAACTGGGAAATCATTTCATACACTAAAATAATTTTTTTTTTGTATTTTTGTGGTGATCATCGCCCCGCGAAAATACCAGTTCATGTTCGAAAACTGTCTGCACCGCGTATGGATTCCCACAGTTTGGGAATCTCCATCAATGAGGATTTGACACTTGCTTTATGTTCATTTAATACAACTAATGATTAGATGGGCTTGTTTGGGTAATGCAATATTGTGTGTGTATTTGTAGTCACAAGTTGTTTTCCTAAACACTTAAATAGATTCCTAGACAACTTGTGCTTGCTTTGTTTGGCAATGCCTATTTTATGTACGTTAATTTAGTGCCTTAAGCTAAATTACCAAACACTTTTAATTGACCCCTAGTTGGCTATTACAACTCCTATGAACTAAATTCCCAACTTTGTAATACTTATACGTATGTATATATCTGTTATATGTATATATATATACTGTGTGTAATTAGGTGTATATAGGAATTGAATTAAAACTAATTTGTTGAGTGATCAGCAAAGAACTTGGTCCCCAAGGATCTCTATTTGGTTTTCTATATAATCAACACTTTCACACACAAGCTGTACATTTGGGTCACAAACTGAACCAAAGAGAGGAGAGAGAGAATTTAGAGAGTTTTATTTACAAAAATTTTAGAAGAGGGAGCTCAAGTTCTCCATAGCTTGAAGCTTCATTTGGACTTCCTATATTGATCACTTTGTCTCATAAACTCTCAAGCTTCAATTAGTGAGTATTTTAAACTCAGTACTTTGAATATAATATATGCTTGTTTGCTGATAGTATAGTTTAATTGGTAAGACACCATTGTTAATTTCATCCATGGAAGTTCAAAGCTTGAAATCAAGATTTTTCAAACTTAACCAAAATTCGTTTTGTTAGATAATTATAAAAGACTACAGTACATAGAGGCTACAGATAAAGTTATAGAACTTAATTCATTCATATCGCGACGTATATTAGAAATGAAGTTTTGTCACCTCCCGATTTTCGTAAAATCCGATGATGATGCCAAAATTTGGATAAGAAGAAATATATGAAAGAGTCAGACACAATGAAGTTTGTATGTGGTTTGGCCCGTTAATGAGGTGACCTACGTCCATGGGTGCGTCGGAGTGCTTTACTAGCAGATCACCGGCAGGCCTGGTGAGCCAACAGTTTGGACGACACTACAAGTGAAATTGACTGGGTGTATGCATATGAGTGAGAGTAGTATGATATCCTGTTGGTTTAGAATGCGACCCCCTTCAATGGGGGCGGGTGGCCTCTTTTATAGGTGCAAGAGACCACCCGTACAAGGTAAGTTTATAGATTAGGAAGCCTAATCTATTTACAGCTTAATTTACATGAATTTAGGGGTGTTTCCTAAGTGGTTTAGGAAACTACTTGTTCCTTCCATCTAGTCTTCTAACTAGGATAGGAAACTTCCTGGAGGCTTGCTGGCCAAGCAATCACGCCTACTGGGGGGCGCCCATGTAGGGCCCATCTGGAAGAACGCCCAGACTTACAACCAAATCGGGAGATTTTGCAAAATATCTTGGGATGGCTGTATAGTCAGTCTAAATTCAAGATGACTTGGCTTCTCTTTGCTGAGGTGGCGCGGCCTAACTTTGACCTGATATTTTTGTGCACATTAGCTGCCTCCCATTTTTGAAACTAATGGGATGCTCTATCGGATGAGGTTTGAAAATTAAGACTGCTTCTAAAAAATCGTTCGGGAAATGGCCCTGGGTTGCTACCCGGGTCGTGACCGATCGAGCTGGTCTTCCGGGGTCAGGACAGAGCGGTGGCTATATAGGCCCGGGACCAACTTCTGCCATGTGTCACCTGGTCACTGGCCTGGTCAGAATCCAGCGAGGCTGGTATGAACGTAACTGAACAGTCACATCGTAACCGGACCGTCACATTTGGCATTAATTGGGCGTGTCTTTTGAGGCAACATTCTGCGTGCTTGAGATGACAGTTGTCGACAGGTTTAGGTGGGAAAATTTCTTGGCCGTTAGATCTAGCTTGATCTAGACTGTCCACGCTCCTTATATAAAGAACACTTGTTCATTTCTGGAATTCCTGCCACCAATTGATAGAGATACCGAGCGATTTTAGAGCAAAAAAGCGTCCGGTAAAGCTTTCCGGGCCCTTCTTCTGCACTAATCCTTGTAAGTGTTCACCTTTTAGTTTCAGTTCATCAGTCTTTTCCTCTTCTTCTACCTTTCTTTTCTTCTTTTCTGAGTAAGGCTGTAGAGGACGAACCCTCTTAGGTTAGAACAAGAGTGGGACTTTTTCTTTCTCAAGTTCTATTCCTTTTTCAAGTCAGGGGGCACGTTAGATAGGTTGAACCAAGCGGGGTGTCTCCGGATAGTTCTGACTGAGTGTCATCTTATCTTTAAGACTATATACTTTCTGCCTTTTAGGTTGATAACCCTTTCCCTTTTGTACCTCAGACTTGGAGTTCTTGACCTATACCTAGGTCGTAGCTTGCTCCCCCACCCCCCGGTAGGAGTGCCAGAGATGGAACACTCTGATTTTGACTTAGTGTCTAGGTTAGAGAACGAGCAGTCCTGGTCGGGAACTCCCGACACAAGTTTAAGTCCGCTTTTCGCTACCCCGTTAGACCATCAGAGTGAGGACAGAATCCCTGTCCGTGTGACTGATAGTGAGTTGGACCAGGAGGCCCTCGTCGCCTCTGTCTCCCGGGGCGGGGGCGATCAGACACCAGGGGAGTCTGACCCCGAGGTGGTGTTTGCTTATGAGTCTACACTTCTATTCTGCGTTCCCAGGACCTCGTCTGGATTAAGGAGAGGTATACTCTCCCTGATGGTTGCTCCTTAGCTGTGAACCCCGGTGGAGCGCATCTCTACCAGCCTGGCTTCGTTACCCTATTTAAGGATGCACTTATGGCTGGCCTTCGTCTTCCACTATACCTTGTCGCACGGAACGTCCTGATATACCTCGCGATTGCTCCCGGGCAGTTAGCTCCTAACGGGTGGAGATTCCTGATGAGGTCCATCTCTCTGTGGCCTTAGGCCTTCGGATACGAACTCACCCTCCAGGAGTTTTTATGGGCCCATCGACCGTTCCCCATGCACCGAAAGGTCAGGTTCTTTTCTTTCTCTGCCCGGCAGGGTAGGAAGATCATTGTCAACTGCCCAAGTAACAGCAAAGGGTGGAAGAACAAATTCTTCCAGGTATCCATCCTTCGTCTCTACGATCAGACCTCAGGGATCCAGCTGAGGACTTCCTGGGCGGGGGAGTTGAGGGGTAAGACCGCCCGGTACACTTCTTTTTGTTTCTCTTTACTTTAGGAGGTCATTGATCGGGAGAGAACAGATCCTATTTATACGCCTTAACATATGTTTGTTAGTACCTTTTTATCCTGTTTTTGTATATTTTTACTTAGTTTTCTATTTTTTGATAGGTTTTGGAAGAAATCAAGTAAACCAAGTTAAATGGGGTGAAAAACAGAGCAAAAGAAGCTGAAAAAACCACATCACGTGCGCGATCCGCTCGCGCGAAATCCCAGAAATCGCTCGCGCAAGGTCCCAAAATCGCGCTCGCGCGGCCTGCGCGCGCTACATATGCAAAAATGGAACTTGCGTATTTCACTCTACTGATGATTCCTACGCAAACGAAACTGCCTAATTACATCTAGAAAGCTAAATAAAGCAGTTTTAGTGCGTTTCGGGTTAGGAAAGCTTCCAAAAACTTGTTGTAAATCTAAATATATCCTATTTTAATTCAATTTAGGGGTTGGACAATTAATATACACACAATATACAACCAAACTTTCAGCCATTGAAGGGAGGGAAGCAAGGAGAAGAAGAAGAAGACCAAGGATTTCCATGGCCTCCTCCATCAACTACTTGCCATCTACCACTTCCATGGACAACTAGACTCTAGATCTAGGGTTTCTATGAAACCCTAGCCAAGTAATAGGGTGTATTTTATGTTTTTATTTTAGTTTTATTATGTATGGATGATGATTATATGTTCCGAGGATTTTTATAAATAAATCGTACTTCTATTGATTAAATCATTGCTTTCAAAATCTATTCTTGTCTTAGATCTATTTTGACTGTGATGTGCTCAATGATCTATGGTTGCTGTGCTTGTTTAGATTATTTATATGTAATGGTGCTTAAATTGAATTGTGCTATCAAGTATCCAAATAGTCCATGCCTAGATTAGACGGATTATACCACAACCCTAGTTTAGTATGGGATAATTCGTGCTAACCGAAGATGGATTATGTTGGTGCTTGAACCATAGTTATTTTCTTGACGGAGGAATTGGGCTTGTAGCTACAATTCCCCATTATCATCCAACTTAATAGGCTAAAGTAATTCATAAATATTCCCATTATGAAGCTAGTGGTGGATTTGCAATCCTAGGTTCCCTTTAAATATATTTAAAACAACTTTAATTGCTTTCATAATTTAGATTTACTTTTATTGTTCTTAGTTTAATTAAAATCAAATCAAAATCTATTTTTCTTAAATTAGCTAAATTTAGGTTTTAAAATTAAAGCGTGGTAGTTAATCAATCTCTGTGGGTTCGACCTTTACTTCCACACTGCAAATCTTTAGAAAAGTAAAGTATACTTTTATATCTTGATATTGATAACATCAATTTTTGGCGCCGTTGCCGGGGATTGCATTACTACCTTTAGTTTTAAAATCTTAGTTTAGTTAATTCGTAAATATTAGATTAGGTTTTCTTTTTCTTATTTTTTCGTTTTATTTTGAGTCACTAACTTTTCTTTTTATTTTGTAGTTTCTCGAGTCATCAAATTCTAACGTTTCCGAAAGGAATAGCTTAGCACATCAAAGGAGCTTACACGAAAAAATATATAAAAAAATTAAATCAATTGCTTCTTTTGAAACTCGCTTTAAACCACTGTAAGTCAGGGCGCTGTGACGCACTATTTGCATTAGTTTAGGGTTAATTGCACTGCATTAGCTAGGAAACCCAGGGCGCTGGGCTTGACGCGGTCATTGCACTACAGGATAATATTCATGCATCATAGTAGTACTGTGTGCTTGCTTGTTGTCTGATTTGCGTGATTATTTTTTAATTTGTTGAGTCAGTCCTAATTTTAATTTCTTTTCTTTTTAAGTTTATGTTTGGTACGCGTTCAAATAAACCTGAATTACATTTTATCGATCTTGAACTTGAACGTACTTTAAGAGTTAGTAAGTCCGCAACCCAAGCTTCTAGAGCTAGGTTGCAAGACGACGAATCAACGCCGATTTCGTCGTCGTTGTTTGAGGCCGAAATTCAAAGTACCCTTAAACGATTAAGGAGAACTCGAACTTTTACAATCGAACCGATTAAAATGGCTGACGGAAACAACGAAAATAATATGAATAATCTTAATAAACTGCCACCTCCTCCGCTTAAAAATTACTTTATTCCGACGACTTACACGCCACAAACATGTATTGATTTACCAGAGGCGACGGCATCTCACTTTGAGATAAAGTCGTCTACCATCTCGCTACATCCATCTTTCCATGGCCGTCTATATGAAGATCCATATCAACACTTAGGAGATTTTCAGGATATATGCTCTACTTTAAAAATTCAAAACTTAACAGATGATGAATTGAAATTGCGGCTCTTTCCATTCTCTTTAAAAGATAAAGCTAAATACTGACTCCAATCTTTGGAGCCAAACACAATTAGAACATGGGAAGCCTTACACACCGCATTTTTACAAAAGTTTTTCCCTATTATGCGTACGAATCAGATAAGGAAATCTATAACAAATTTTGTGATGCAAGATGGGGAAACGCTTTATGATACGTGGAAAAAATTTAAAGAATTATTACGCTCGTGTCCACATCATCAGGTTCCTAAGGGGTAGTTGGTACAGGTCTTTTATGAGGGACTTATTCCCTCAGTCCGTAATACCGTCGACGCTGTTTGTGCGGGTACATTCCTACACAAAAGTGCCGATGAGGCCTGGAAAATCTTTGAAACATTAAGCAAAAATTCGATGCATCAGGCTATGTCAGTACGTTCTGAGGGGTATCATTCACAACCTAAGAGGGAGGTAAAGTTTGAGTCAAGTCAGTCAATTGAAATAAAAGAATTATCTAAAAAACTTGACCGACTTTTAACAATGAACCAAACGACAGCCCCACCCGCTCATGAAATTTGTGCATTATGTTCTGATCCGTCACATTCTGTCCTAGCATGTCCATCGGCGAGTCAATTTCCGAAATTCATGGAGCAACACATTAATTCTATTCAACAATACCCACGAAATAATTTTAATTTGACTACTAATAATCCGGACGCGCCATGGAGAAACCATCCTAATTTCTCATGGAAAAATAATAATAATAATAATAATGAGATGAGTAATTTCCCTAACGCTTATAGACCTCAACAATGTCAATACCAACAACCTCCTCCTCCACCACCACGTAATAATTCATTTGAGGAGAAGGTGTTGGCCTCACTTGAAAGTTTTGGTCCGGTGATCCAGTTAGCACATTCCCACACCCAGTCCATTGCAAAACTGGAGTCCCAAGTGGGACAAATAGTTAACACGCTAAATCGTTTAACCGAGAGTAAGTTGTCAAGTCAACCTATTCCGAACCCTAAGGGACAATACGAGGTGGGTGGTACGAGTCAGCAAGTGAACGCTGTGTCAACTAGGACGACTACTCGAGAGGAAGAAGTTGTTGAGATTCCGAGGAAGGTTATGAGGGATGCAAACGTTAACTCGAATAAAGAGAGGGGTGAGGACGTGAATCAAAGTAGAAAAGAAAAAGAACTAGTCCCAACTAATATTATTCCAAAACAACCTTTTCCACCAAATGTTGAGGGACCGTCACATTTGTCTAATAAAGGGTCAAAAACAGAAGATATACTCGAGGTATTTAAACAAGTTAAAGTTAATATTCCATTCCTCGATGCTATTAAACAAATTCCCGCTTACGCTAAATATCTTAAAGACCTTTGCACTCAAAAACGTAAATTGCGTAGTCATATTCCGAAAAAGGTCTTTCTCTAAAAAAAAAGTAAGTTCCATTTTCCAACATGCTACTCCGAAGTATAAAGATCCAGGTACGCCTACAATTTCATGTGTCATAGGTGACACTATCATCCATAGGGCTCTCCTTGACTTAGGAGCTAGTGTTAATCTCTTACCTTATCACGTTTATAAACAACTAGGTTTAGGTGAACTTAAACCTACAGCCGCTACTATTCAATTAGCGGATCGTTCTATTAAAATACCTAGAGGAATCTTCGAGGATGTTTTAGTTAAAGTTGACAAATGTTATTATCCTGTTGATTTCGTGGTCCTTGATATTGAACCCGTACTAGATGCTAGGAAGCACACTCCTGCCGTTCTAGGTCGTCCATTCTTAGCAACCGCTAACGCTCGTGTTAACTGTCGGACGGGGGTAATGAAGGTGTCATTTGGGAACATGAACTTAAAATTTAACGTTTTTAACGCTATTGATCAACCTCCTAAAGACGACAATTACCTATGTGAGGCAGAGAGTGAGGTACAACAGAATATTGAACCTAATATAGGAATAAATACGTGTGAGGAAAATATTATGGTTAGTAATAAGTGGATGGATTTGAATAACCTGGACCCTAATGACGAATTTACTCATAAGGTACGAAATCAATTTGAAACCGAAAAGGATGTACCATTGAATGAATTGATACAAAGCGATATGCTTTCTGCTTACCACCGGGCTCTTCCTGATATCCTCAGGGGTACAAAATCTGAGTTACGGCCTCCATAAATCTTGAGCTAGAATGGTCTAGCTGAAGACGTAAAAGATAGCACTTCTTGGGAGGCAACCCAAGCTTTAATTCGTTCGTTTCTTTGATTTTTGCATGTTTTTGGGTCGTTTTGGTCAGTTTTTGAGTTTTCTGAACAGGTTTGGGGGTCGGGGATAATTTATTTTGAACTTATATACGTTTTTATACTAAAAAAAGAGGAAAAGACCACAGTCGCGCGCGCGACAGGTCGCTTGCGCGAGATTCCCCCACAGACAAAATTTTTCAAGTTTTTTTATATGTAGCCTCAATATCTACTCGCGCTTGAATTTGCGCGCGCGAGGGGTCCGCTCGCGCGATCTTGTGCCTTAGAAACTTTTCTAAAAAAAATAATAGAAAAAAGAGGCCTCAGGTCCACCTCGCGGAGGGATTCGCTCGCGCGAGGGTTGCTCGCGCGGTCCGCTCGCGCGAGGTGGGGATTTCTCAATTGTTCTCTTTGTTCTTTTACCTTCTGTTTCTCACACCTGTCTAGTTGTTTTTCTTTACTGGTAGTTTTTAAGATCGAGTTTGTCTTTGTTTAGATAGTTTTGTTTCTATGTGTTTCATTACATTCTTTTAATTCTAGTTCAGTTTTTATTGATTAATAAAATAAAAAAAATATATGTATTATATTTTAGCCTTTATTTGTTTGTTCAAGTTTCTTTTGTTAAGTATTAACAGGTGAAATAGTGCTCCATTTGGAGTAATTGAACTTTGATTCCATAGATTCCATATTATTGTACGTTCACCTGGTTTGTGTTTGCCGAGATCGAGGTACTATCGTTCCTTCTTTACGTACTCTCCTTTCTTTCATTTTATTGTTTCATTGGGGATAATAAAAGGTTTAGATTTGGGGGTATGCACACGCCTGCACATTATACTGCAATTTTTCAAAAATTTTCAAAATTTTTCGATACTTGTGCTTAAATAAACGATGATTACCGACGTTTTTGCAATCTTGATTCGATACTTCTTGTTTTGTAACTATGATTGTTATAGAATGATAAACAAGAGAAGATGTGATTAAATATTTGCTGAAGTCATGTTGAGACGTTTTAGGTCATGTATCGTTTGAATCGTAGTTTTATATCATAGTTTTGCACATAAACCTATGCACTGCACGTAATCACTTGAATACATGTTTGATGTGAACTATAATATGATTCGGATTTCCATATAACACAAGGTGGAGACTAAACCCAGTGAGCTTTTGAGCCTATCTTTTCTTTATTGAGGGTTATCAATACATTGTGTTTATCGAATTTCATTGAAATAGCGCATTAACTTGTTGTTTAGTCTCATTATTCTTGTTTTAGTTGATAGTCAAGTTAAAAAATTTGTTACCATTCTAAATAATCTTCCGTCGTAAATGTTGAAGAATCATATAACCATAGGACATGATTATAGGCCCTCTTTGTTTACCACTATCCAGATAAATGATAAATTTCCTTAGTTCGCCCTTTGAGCCAGTAAAATGCCTTTTTCTATAATTCCCATTATCCTGTTTTTGCTCCAACTTGACCAACTTGAAGTTCACCACTGAAAGATTCGTCACCTTTTAGTGTTGATAAGGCGATGTGTTGATTGGGAAGAAGAAGATAAGATGCTATTCGGGTAGTTGCTTAGAAATCAATGAATAATCATCCGACAAGCAAGAAAAAAAAAAGAAAAGAAAGAAAAAGATTGAACATATTGAAAAAAAAAACAAAAGAAAGAGAAGGAAAAAAAATATAAGGTTGATAAAAAAAAAGGAGAAAGAAAATATATGAAAAGAAGAGAATGAAAATATGAAGTTGGTAGAAGAGAGAATGAAAGAAATCTTACATGCCTTACAATGCCATTCTAAAACTACCTAATGAAGCCTTTCTATCCTTTCTCATTACCTGAG
Organism: Hydrangea macrophylla; assembly: GCA_033977485.1. Lineage (NCBI taxonomy): Eukaryota > Viridiplantae > Streptophyta > Magnoliopsida > Cornales > Hydrangeaceae > Hydrangea > Hydrangea macrophylla. The sequence goes on from CM066990.1 coordinate 43,929,465, forward strand.
CCATTTTACAACCTTTAAAAAGTCCTATTTGATCCCAGAAAACATGGTTTGAATATGTAAACGATGGGAGGGGGATTAAAATATGGTAATGATTAATTTTCTTGATTATTGGCATCCTATCCATGAGACTACTGTTTTTTCGTGTCATGCGTCTTTTGCGAGTCATATGTGAGCATTTCTCGTTTGAAAACATATTTCCTTTACTCACATATTTTAGAAAAATTACACATGTTTCTGAGTGTTTCATTTGAGAGTGTAATTAACATTGTGAGATTCGTAGTCGAGACATAATTAGATGGTCATCCGAGTTATATTCCAAGTTTATGACATGCGCGTGTTCATTTGACTACCATATCTGTAATACCCTATATTTTGGTATATTAATAAGACCTGGTATTTCATTTCTATACTCGTATAAACTTTCTCTTTCCTTTAGTGAAATTTGGTTACCAATCGATTGCCAAGTTTCCCAATCGATTGCCACTTTTCGGATACCAATCGATTGACATCAATCCAATCGATTGCCATCAGACCGACCTAAATTCATGACGTGTCAAACATCCCAATCGATTGCCATTCATCCCAATCGATTGCCATTGTTTCCAATCGATTGACTATAAATATCTGTCTCCAATCGATTGACATAAGTACCAATCGATTGGCATAACCTGAGACAAGTTTTCTTCTTTCCCTTAGCTTTGGACGTGTGGCACTCCCATATCTCTATATATATGTCTCATTTATCGGCCTTGGGTCATTTTGGCAGCCTTGAGAGAGAGAGAGAGACATACCTCTTGAGAGATATACATATATCTATCTATATATCTATATTTATACACACCCTCACACACACACACACACACTGCCTTGGCAGCTGGAAGAAGATGAAGGGAAGGACAAGAAGAAGAAAGGAAGAAGAAGGAGAGACAGAGAGAGAGCTGGGCAGAAAGAGAAGAGCAAGAAGGAAGAGAGAGAGAGCTTGGAGATTTCAAGCTTTAACACAATCCAAACGCACCCTAGGTGAGTTCTAACTCACTTGGTCCCTCTATATGAAGTTTATATAAGTTATTATGAGGTTTAGATGAGTTAAATGCGTGTAGTGTACGTTTATATAAGCTATTTTTACAATCTGCTGGTGAGGACAAAGTGCTAATCGATTGACATAAATCTCAATCGATTGCCATCAGTCTGGATCCAATCGATTGGATAGAAATCCAATCGACTGACATCCCAATCGATTGAAAATGTTAGCAATCGATTGCCACTATTTAGGACCCAATCGATTGCCTGTTTTCTCAATCGATTGATATGATTTTATACCAATCGATTGGACTTAGTCCCAATCGATTGGAATGATCAGAACATGATTTTCTTTGCCTATTTATTTTATAAGAGGTTTTGTTGTTCGATTTCCAATACGGACTTCCTTTTTACGATTTGGGGGTTATCAGGGATAATGTGACAACACAGATAAGTATGATTAATAACATATGTATAAATCTGACAACGTTAGATACTATAAATTCTTGTATGAGTTCGATGTCCGTTTTCTTTCATTCAGAGTAGTCAGGCCACATTGGGAATTGTCATGTGTCGATGTTAGAATGGAACGTAAGTAGGTTTGATAAGTTATGGGAATAGTACGGGGATGGACGTTCGGTCATGATATGCTCTTAAAAGCGGTGAGCTGTGCATATGCTCTTAAAAGCGGTGAGCTGGACCAAATAAGTCCTAAGATAGACTGGATGATCTATGATATGCTCTTAAAAGCGGTGAGCTGGGATCACTAGTAGATGACGTTAAGTCGTGGCAATAGAATGATATGCCTTATTGGAAACATTGTGTCCCTAATAACCGGTGAGCTGTGCATATGCTCTTAAAAGCTGGGGGACGGACTGACGTTGAGTCCATGACATGCGGTGAGCTGTGCATATGCTCTTAAAAGCGGTGGACGAAATGGAGGTGTATCCCTAGAGTTAAACGATTTAGTCAGTTCATGAAATCAGAGTTTGTTAAATGTCGTGATTTGAGTAACAAGACGATAAGGGTCGGTTTACAAGGATAGATAAAGGAACAAGATAATGTTATCTTTATAATAAGATGTTAACCCGCATTTTCATAAGCTCGTGTTTACTTCAGATAACTGGTACCTCGTTAGTTTATGCTCACTCAGCTCTCAGTAAGCTGACGGCCTTTTATTGCCTGGACTTTCCCCGTCCAGAATATCCTACCCCTTATTCTGCAGGTAATGACCAGTACACTGATGACTATTATCCAGAGGAAGGCCCCACCGATGATGGTTACGCCAGGGAGGATTATCCTTATGCCAATTGAAGACTGAAGATGTTATAATTAGATTACATTTCAGTTGTTCTGTTGAACCTTTTGTTAGCGGGTACTTGGGCATTTGTTGTCTTCAGACCTGTTGTGATCCTGTGGACCATACTCTGATATTTTGTAATAGTTAGCACTGTGTGTTATTCTCAGTTGTTTACTGTTGCTTTTCTTTTGGACTAGTACTGCGTGGTGTGGATTCTTAGTGACTTTCACCTGTCATTCCTTATGGACCCATAAAGGAAATTTATTTTTCTCTATTTATGCTGCTCCGGGGCGTGACAATATCACACACGTGCAATTGTATGAGGAACTGTATTGATTTATACGATGCATGTGCTTGAGATTGTTTTTCATGATTTAGGTGGATGTTTCATTATGTTTCTTTATGTTCGTTAATCTATTTCAAATCTTTGTTATATGATGAAGGAGTATTGAATATTATGTTCATTGTTTTTAATAAAAGTTTTAAATTGATAAGTTAATAAATATGGTTGTGGGTGACTTGTTGATGAGAACCCTCACGAGACTTCACTCGTCCGACTAGGGACACCTAGAGGTTTAAAAAGCTTATTGCATATGCTAAATGCAATCGTGATCCATGCGAAAATGGAGTAGTATGTTATTAGTAGTTTAGTTTTTATTTTAGTTTTGCTCGAGGACTAGCAAAATGCAGGTTTGGGGGTGTGATCGGGAGAGAACAGATCCTATTTATACGCCTTAACATACGTTTGTTAGTACCTTTTTATCCTATTTTTGTATATTTTTACTTCGTTTTCTATTTTCTGACAGGTTTTGGAAGAAATCAAGTAAACCAAGTTAAATGGGGTGAAAAAGCAGAGCAAAAGAAGCTGAAAAAACCACATCGCGCGCGCGATCCGCTTGCGCGAAATCCCAAAAATCGCTCGCGCGAGGTCCCAAAATCGTGCTCGTGCGGCCCCCGCGCGCGACATATGCAAAAATGGAACTTGCGTATTTCACTCTACTGATGATTCCTACGCAAACGAAACTGCCTAATTACGTCTAGAAAGCTAAATAAAGCAGTTTTAGTGCGTTTCGGGTTAGGAAAGCTTCCAAAAACTTGTTGTAAATCTATATATATATCCTATTTTACTTCAATTTAGGGGTTGGACAATTAATATACACACAATATACAACCAAACTTTTAGCCATTGAAGGGAGGGAAGCAAGGAGAAGAAGAAGAAGACCAAGGATTTCCATGGCCTCCTCCATCAACTACTTGCCATCTACCACTTCCATGGACAACTAGACTCTAGATCTAGGGTTTCTATGAAACCCTAGCCAAGTAATAGGGTGTATTTTATGTTTTTATTTTAGTTTTATTATGTATGGATGATGATTATATGTTCCGAGGATTTTTATAAATAAATCGTACTTCTATTGATTAAATCATTGCTTTCAAAATCTATTCTTGTCTTAGATCTATTTTGACTGTGATGTGCTCAATGATCTATGGTTGCTGTGCTTGTTTAGATTATTTACATGTAATGGTGCTTAAATTGAATTGTGCTATCAAGTATTCGAATAGTCCATGCCTAGATTAGACGGATTATACCACAACCCTAGTTTAGTATGGGATAATTCGTGCTAACCGAAGATAGATTATGTTGGTGCTTGAACCATAGTTATTTTCTTGACGGAGGAATTGGGCTTGTATCTACAATTCCCCATTATCATCCAACTTAATAGGCTAAAGTAATTCATAAATATTCCCATTATGAAGCTAGTGGTGGATTTGCAATCCTAGGTTCCCTTCAAATATATTTAAAACAACTTTAATTGCTTTCATAATTTAGATTTACTTTTATTGTTCTTATTTTAATTAAAATCAAATCAAAATCTATTTTTCTTAAATTAGCTAAATTTAGGTTTTAAAATTAAAGCGTGGTAGTTAATCAATCTCTGTGGGTTCGACCTTTACTTCCTCACTGCAAATCTTTAGAAAAGTAAAGTATACTTTTATATCTTGATATTGACAACATCAGTCATCAATCCACTAACTGTTTTTATGTTTTACTCGTAGCTGGATCGACTAACCCTCCCAAGATCCCCGAGGCGTGTCAGGCTAGGATCTTGGGTTTGGCAGAACTGCCCACCAATGTCTGGAATGTGCTGTCCCAGACGGGTGATTTCGTCCAGTCCTACTCTCTGGAAGAGCCCATTCAAGTTCCCACTTTCTCTTCCATCATCCCTGGTGAGTGCTTGGATTGACTGCCCTTCTTGTTATGCTTTCATTGTCTTTCTTGGCCACTGACCATGTACTTTCCTTGGCAAAAATGGCCCCAAAGAAGAATTTGGAGCAGTTGAGGGAGAGGCAGGCCACTGCTGCTGTTGCTGCTGCTGCCGCCCGGTTGGCGGTGGCACAAAAAAAAAGGCCAGCCGCGGAAGCCTTGGGTAGTGAACACCCCCTGAGGCGGATCCGTCATGGGACGGCAAACCATCCGGAACCTGTGGGGACGTCAGCTCCCCACGCGGTAGCTGTGGAGGAAACAATTCCTCGGATGGATCCGGGTTACCAATTGGGGAACCTGCTGAAGTCAGGGAAAGCGTGAAGTCTGCCCTCATCCCTAGCCAGGTGGAGGCATGCGCCAGTCTGTCTCCCGAGGACTTTCAAGGGTGGCTCTATAGCCTCTTTCATCTGGTAAGCTCCCCTACCTTGTGCTTATCTGCTATGCATTTATTTATTATTATTTTGTACCACTGACTGACCAGTCTCCTACCATTCACTGCAGGTTGGCTGCATGGCCGCCGGATCTGAGTCCCTCCTCTCTTCTTTTGTCGGGAGGACGAGCACTGCTGAAGCGGCCTTGACAAAGGAATGGACGGAGTTATGGGCTAGGAAGGCCGACCTGGGAATGGAGCAGGACAAGACCAAGGCCCTAGCCCTGAGCCTTGGTGCGGCCCAGGCAGAGCTGGCGGCGGCTTTGGCCGACCTGGAGGCTTCCCGAGCCCTTGCGACGGTGGCAAAGGCTCGAGCGAAGGCCACAACTGAGGTGACGGTGGCAGCCGGATCCACAGAGGAAGCGTTTGACAATGGCTTCTTCCAAGGCTATGAAGATCTGAAGCGGCGACTTGCCCGGGATCACCCCGAATGGGACATCTCGTCCAATAAGGGGATTGATTCCGACTACTGGGACTTTGGTCCCCCTGCCACCGGAGGGTCACCTGCCTTGGCCGGCACTACTGAGTAGCCTACTCCGGATGGTAGCCTAGGGCCGGGAGGAGGAGCTGCCCCGGAAGGAGAGACTGGGGAGACCGAAGACGTGGTCGAGGTGGACGACTAGGGTCCCCGACCTGCTTTCTTCTTTTTTTCTTTTTTTTTTCTTTTATTTTTCTTCTGTTTTTCTTTATTTTTTGGGAGGCTACTACAACTGCCCCCAGGCAGTACAAACTGTTTTTTTTAATTAATGAAAAGGTACTTGAGACCAATCTTTCCATCAATTATTTTTTTGCACTTGAATGCATGTTTGTGAATGCCTGTTTGTGATTGCATGTGATCGACCGGTTGTAAATCCTGTAGGAACCTTGCCTTTGCAAAAGTTAGGACTGTAACCGGTAGAGAGCACCTGGTCTTTTAGGGACTTGATATGGGGGTCCCACTCGGGTATAGTACAGGTTTGTGACTGTTTACTACCAGGGCAGTTGCTCTGGGTACTGTAGGTACTTAGGAATGTTAGAAGTGTTCTAGGATTCCAAGTCCTGTTAGTGTCCGGTGTGATTTCCTATTTAGTCTGCCCTGCCCCCCAAGCTTTTGCTAAGGCAGGCGTATAGAAGGGGTGACCATAGGAAACCGACCTGGAACGTGGGTGGTTGCAGGGTCTTTTGGGACTTTCAATCATCAGCCACCTAGGGGGCATTGCCCCCCTTGTAGGTTGGACCTAAGCAAAGCCTGTGCCTCAGGTTTTGGACCCGAGGTCTTTTAAGCGCCTGAGGTCTGACCCCGAGATCTTTTGAGTGCATGGTGTCTAACCCCGAGGTCTTTTGAGTGCCTAGTATCTGACCCCCAGGTCTTTTAAGTGCCTGAAGTATGACCCCGAGGTCTTTTAAATGAGCAAACATGGAGAAGAATCGTATAGCAGAAAAGGAAACTTTTATTATTATATGAGTAAAATTGCTCGGTCGGAACTACATTCTTCCTAGCCAACATTATTTTCACGTTTTACTGGAAATACTTGCAGAGGTGCTGCACGTTCCAAGGATGAAAGAGGTCGTGCACGTCTAGAGTTTGTAACAATTAGGTGCTCGAGCGGTTGACTCGGGTAACTAGGTATGGGCCTTCCCAGTTTGGCCCCAACTTTCCGTGGGCCAGGACCCTAGTAGACTGGTTTACAGCCTTAAAGACCAAGCCTCCCACCTGGAAACCGCAGTGCTTGACCCTGCTATTGAAGTACCAAGAGACTCTCTGATTGTGTGCCGCCACTTTTAGATATGCCCGGTCTCTTTTCTCTTCTACCAAGTCAAGTTCCGCCCTGAGGGCATCTTCATTATCTAGCTCGCTGAAATTTTCCACCTACTAAGTAGATAACCCAAGCTCCGTGGGGACCACTGCCTCAAAGCCGTAGGTTAGAGAGTATGGCATTTCGCCTGTTGCCAGTCAGGGTGAAGTGCGGTAGCCCCATAGGAGGGTCGGTAGTTCTCTGCCCATAGTCCTTTGGTGCTTTGAAGCCTCATTTTGATTGACTGAAGAATAGTTGGGTTGGTCACCTCGACTTGGCCATTGGCCTGGGGTTGCTCGGGGGAGGAGTAGTGATTGGATATCCCGTGGCCCGAGTAGAACTGCCTGAATACTGGGGTGTCAAATTGTCTACCATTGTCACTAACCAAAACCCGGGGGACACCAAACCTGCTGAGGATGTTCCTCTCCATGAAGCTTTCCATTTTCTTCTCGGTGATTATTGCCAAGGGCTCGGCCTTCGCCCACTTAGTGAAGTAGTCCACGGCTATGACAGCGAACTTGACTTGTCCTCTTCCCTTTAGTAGAGGACCGACGATGTCAATACCCCACTGAGAAAATGCCCAGGGGCTGAGGATTGGCGTCTGAAGTTTGCCCAGACGGTTGATCATGGGATAAACCTTTGGCAGGTATCACACCTCTTGACGTATTCTTGAGAGTCTTTGGCCATGGTCGACCAGTAGTAACCTTAGAGCAGGGCTTTGTGTGAGAGTGCCCAGCCTCTGATCTGGTTCCCGCACACCCTTTCGTGGATCTCGTGCAGTACTACTCGGACCTGTTTAGGGTGGACACAATGGAGGTACGATATAGAAAATCCCCTTGTGTAGAGAATGCCATCAATAAAGTGGTACCTTTCCGCTCGGTATTTAACCCGACCGGCTTCTTCCTTTTCGTCTGGTAACGCGCATGTTGCCAGAAATGCCATAATTGGGTCCATCCGGCTAGGTTCTAATGCGAACGATTCTACCTCCATGCATTCCGAGTTGATCACACTTGACTCGGGTAGGCACTCTATCCTTATCCCGAGCAAGTCTGACTCGGAAGATAAAGCAAGGCGAGCTAATTGGTCGACCTTAATGTTCTCCTCCCTAGGTATCTGCGTGAGGGTGAACCCCTGAAGTTTCTTTAAAACTGCTCAGACAAGGGCTAGATAAGCTATCATGTTATCCTCTCGAGCCTCATACTCTTGATTGACTTGGTTTACCACAAGCTGAGAGTCGTTGTACCCTTGAATCTGCAGTGCACCCATTGAGGTTGCCATTTATAATTCGACCAGCAGGGCTTCATACTCGGCCTTGTTATTGGAGGCCTTGAACCCAAACCTAAGCACATACTCGAGCTGAATCCCATCCAGTGTGGTCAGGATGATCCCTGCCCCCTGCCCTGTTTGTTGGAAGACCCATCCACGTAAAGTGTCCAGGTTGGGATATCTGACTGTATCCCGGGTGGTAGATCTAGCGGGGCGGACTCTTCTACCGGATCCTCCGGGTAAGTGTACTCAACGAGAAAGTCTGCTATAGCTTGTCCTTTGATCGTCGTCCGGGTTGGTAGACCACTTCAAAATCTTCTTACTCCAAGGCCCATTTAATGAGCCTCCCAGACGTCTCAGGCCTGCTCAAGATCCTACGGAGAGATTGGTTTGTGAGGGCCACAATGACGTGGGCCTGAAAGTACGAACAGAGTCTCCGAGCAGAGGTGATGAGGGCAAATGTGAGCTTCTCGCTCCTGAATACCTGCTTTTTGCCCCTTGAAGCGCTCATCTAGTATAGTAGACTGGGAATTGTATCCCGTGTTCTTCTCGGATGAGAGTCGAGCTGACCGCTGAAGGTGACACTGCCAAATATAAGAACAAATCCTCATTTGGCACGGGTGTTGAGAGTAAAGGGGGCGATGTCATGTACTTCTTGAGCTCCTGGAATGCCTCCTCGCACTCTTCCGACCACTGAAAGGGTTGTGGAGGATTCTAAAAAATGGCAGGCACCGGTCAGTAGCTCGGGAGACGAACTTGTTCAATGCGGCGACCCTCCCGGCCAAGCTCTGAACTTCCTTGGTTAACCTGGATCACCGCATATTTATAATGGCCTTGATTTTGTCAGGGTTTGCTTCAATACCCCGTTTGCTCACTAGGTGGCCCAAAAACTTTCCAGACGAGATACAAAATGTGCACTTGGTTCAACCTCATCTCGAACTTCCTCAAAATGATAAAGGCCCCAGCCAAATGTTCAAGATGGTCTGATTGTCTCGGCTTTTGACTAAAAGATCGTCAACATAGAATTCCATGGATTTCCCGATCAGGTCCTTGAATATGTGATTGACCAGGCGTTGATAGGTTGCCCCGGCATTCTTGAGGTCGAAGGACATTACCTTATAGTAGTACGTTCCTTGGTCCATGATGAAGGAGGTCTTCTCTTCATCCCCGGGGTACATGCTGATCTGGTTGTACCCCGAGTAAGCGTCCATGAACGAGAGGAGCGCATGACCGGCTGTGGAGTCCACAAGGAGGTCTATCCTGGGCAATGTGTAGCAGTCCTTGGGGCAGGCCTTATTCAGATCAGTGAAATCCACATACATTCTCTACTTTCCGTTGCTTTTCTTGACTAGTACCACATTTGCTAACCAATTGGGATAGTGGACCTCTCGGATGAAATTGACTTTCAAGAGCTTCTCAACTTCCTCAGAAACTGCCACCTGTCTCTCGGGTGCCATACCCTGCCTCTTCTATTTGACCGGATGGGAATCCAGGTTGGTATTGAGATGGTGAGACATGACCCGGGGATCTATCCCAGGCATGTCCTCATGGCTTCAAGCGAAGACATCCTGGCTTTGCCGCAGGAACTGAACCAGCTCCTCCTTGAGGCCTGACTCTAAGAGAGTACTAATGCTAACGGTCCGCTCAGGAAACCGAGGATCCAATGCCACCTGTTCCAGCTCTTCTATTGGACCCACTCCATCACTTTTGTCTCTAGGATCCATTTCTTGAATGTTTAGCGCTTTTGTAATGGCTTCCCAGCGTAAGGAACTGCCATAACAACTTCAAGCGATGACTTGGTCTCCTCATCGGATCCCGGGTCCTTGAGGGTTCGGGACTTTAACCACCAGGTTGTATGTTGACACTAACGCCTTGGCCTTATTGAGGGTTGGCCTTCCAAGGATGACATTGTACGTAGATGGAGCTTCCACGACCACAAAGCTCGCCAGTATGGATGCTTGCTGAGGGTAAGCTCCCATGAGAATCGGGAGCTTGATGGTACCGAGCGATCGGGTACTGGACCCACTGAAACCTACAAGGGAAGTGGCCACTGGTCAAAGTCGATCCCTAGATATCCCAAGCTGATCGAATGCTGAGACAAAAATGATGTTAGAGGAGCTGCCCGTGTCTACCAACACCCTTTTGATCACGTAGTTGCTATGGAGAGCATTACCACCAGCGGATCATCGTGAGGGTAGTGCAGATCTAGCATATCCTCGAATGAGAACATCAACACGTTAGTTGAGGGAGAACGGGTGGATTGGACATGCCAGACATCTAATCAGGATGCCCGGGCATGCCTCTTCTTGGCCGACTGTGAATCCCCTCTGCTCGAAGTGCCTCCAGAGATTACATTGATTTGCCCAAGGGGTCTCGGCTGCTCAAGAGCCCAGATTTCTTGTCGAGGTTGCCTTTCTACTGCCACAAATTTGGCTAAGTGACCTTACTCGATCAGCTTCTCAATGGCAATCTTTAGCTTAAAGCAATCTTTTGTGTCATGCCCGTGGTCTTTGTGGAAACGGAAAAACTTATCCCGGTTCCTCTTACCGGGCGGGCTTTTCAACTTGGCGGGCTCCTGAAGTAGCCTCTGGATTCTACGGCGGCCATAACTTCGTGGATTGGCCAGGAAAGTGGGGTGAAGGTAATCGGGGCCTGATCCTGACTGCCTCTCTGCTGATACTATCTAGGATTTTTTCCCAGACCTTTCTCGGAGCCCTCACGTTTTTATTTAGCTTTTGGTGAATATTCTACCGTAAAGCTAGCGTGCTTGGACTTCAGAAACTCATTCATGTTGATGTACTTTCTGACCCTCTCTTAGAGTTCCACCAGGGTTGTCGGTCGGTCACGGTGGAATGACGTAGCAACTTTGGTATGTTGAACCCCCGAGCAGAAAGCCATGATTGCGGCCATTTCATTTAGGTTACGGATCTGGAGCCTTTGCTGATTGAAACAGTCCACATACTTCCTTAGGGACTCTCCCTTTTGCTACTTGACGGTAAGCAGCTGGGTGTCCGATTGTGACTGGTCGAGCATCCCCATAAACTGGCTGATGAAGAGCTTGCTCAATGTCTTAAAGTCATCAACCGTTCAGGGTTTTAGAGTGTGGAACCACTGCGCGGCTGGGCCTTTAAGGGTACTAGGGAAGGCCAGGCACAGTAACTCGTCGACCATGGTGACTAGTGACATTTGAGCCTTGTAAGTACGGACATGATCCACTAGGCTCCCTGAACCATCATAAGAGCTAATATGTGGCAGTTTAAATTTTCGCAGGATGGGAAATGCGGTGATCCGAGCTGTGTAGGAGGACTCAGTCTCTGTATTGGTATGATCATGGAGCTGCTTGCGGTTCAGTTTTTCAATTTCCTGCTGCAAGTCCTCGATCTAGGCCTTTACATCTCGCCCGGTTCTCCTTTCCATATCCGAGCGGTACATCCAGTCTGATGATGAGGCCTCTTCCTTAAAGTGCGTCATCCTCGGGGATAGAACCCGGCTCTAGTTTAGGGCAATCATATGCCTAAGATCTCTCTGGCTCCAGACTGGAGGATCTTTGGCCGATTCCCGGGCCTTTGGTCCTGATTCCTCCTTCATGGTGGTGCGTCATCTGTTGATGATATCTCTAGCATCTTCCACTCGGCGAGGATTGGTCTGAGCTTGCCACCTGGTATGCCTGGGCGCTCTGCTACGGTCACCATCCTAGACGTGTTCCCAATCTGACAGGGACACCGGTGTAGAGTGGGTATGGTTCCAGACTCGTGCGGGTTCTCGATCAGGGACACTCTTCCCAGGCAAGTTCTCGGATTGAGGACGCTTTTCCTGCAAGGCCAACAACGCTTTGATTTGCTACTAGGTTTGCCACTGGCCTTCCAGAAGTTGCGCGAGCGCCACTGTTACTTGCTCGAAGGTCATGGAGGCAGCCTGTTGCTCGAGCTGTAAATTCTTCTCACCGACCTGGGTAGTTTTTTTCTTACCGGTCTTCGGTGGCATGTTAATTAGTCAAAAAATTTGTTGGTGAAAAATGTATCGCTTCCCACAACGGCGCCAAACTGATGATGCCAAAATTTGGATAAGAAAAAATATACGAAAGAGTCAGACACAATGAAGTTTGTATGTGGTTCGGCCCCGTTAATGAGTTCACCTACGTCTACGTGTGCGTTGGAGCGCTTCACTAGCAGTTCACTGGTGGGCCTGGTAAGCCAACAGTTTGGGCGGCACTACCAATGAAACCGACTAGGTGTATGCATATGAGTGAGAGTAGTATGCTATTCTATTGGTTTAGAATGTGACCCCCTTCAATGGGGGCTGGTGGCCTCTTTTATAGGTACAAGAGACCACCCGTACAAGGTAAGTTTATAGATTAGGAAGCCTAATCTATTTACATCTTAATTTACATGAATTTAGGGGTGTTTCCTAAGTGGTTTAGGAAACTACTTGCTCCTTCCATCTAGTCTTCTAACTAGGATAGAAAATTGCTTGGAGGATTGCTGGCCAAGCAATCACGCCTACTGGGGGCGCGCCCATGTGGGGCCCATTTGGAAAGAATGCTCAGACTAATGACCAAACCGGGAGTTTTGCGTAACATCCCGGGATAGCTGTGTAGTCAGTCCAAATTCAAGATGACTTGGCTTCTCTTTGCTGAGGTGGCGTGGCCTGACTTTGACCTGATATTTTTGTGCATATCATCCGAGATCTACATTTTGATTCGTGTTAAATTGATTTCATATTTGTAATCCTTATGGAAAATGAAGAGAACCATATATTATAAGGCTTGGTTACATTCGAATTTCAAAATGGGTCAAAAATGGCCTTTAAAACTGAAACATAAGAGAAAAATGAAAAAGTAAAGTCTCTGCACTAACTCGCATGTGCGACCCGTGCGAGCGAGCCTCACGCGAGCGACCTGCGCGCGTGACCTTGGTAATTTTTTATTATCTGAAAATTTTTAAAAGAAAATAAAAAAAGAGGTATATCGCATGAGCGACCAGAACTTTTTTTTGGTTTTTGTCTATTTTCTTATAGGGGATGTTTAGAAGAAGTTTTGAGAGTTTTTAAAGTACTGTTTGGGAGATATACTAAAATAAAACCATGTTTGTAGTATTATGTTAAAAAAGAATGATTAAAGACTTGATTATTCTCGCACGTACGTTATCATTGTTTTCCCAGTAATTTACATTTTGTATATAATCATATTACATACATGTGGAGTCAAGTTTACATGCATGGTGTGTGATGGTCAGTGTAAAAAGAGTAAATGGATGATGTTGTGTTTTGGACACTCCCTGGTACTTGTGTACTATAGTGTGATGCTATGAGGATATGGTTTAGAGTATTTGTGAAATGCGACGGTGATAAATTAGACACTCCCTAGCGCTCGTGGTAGTGCTAAAGTGTGTGACGCCGATTTGGACACTCCCTAGCACCGTGGTAATGCTAAAGTATGTGGCATACTGGACACTCCCTGGCATCTATGGTATGGCTAAAGTGTATGACAAATTGGACACTCCCTGGTACTCGTGTACTATAGTGTGAGGCAAACTAGACACTCCCTGGTACTAGTGTACTATAGTGTGCATGCTCCCTTTTGTTCTGGATGACGATGATGATGAGGAAGAGGAGGGTATGGGTTTAGATGACTTTGCTGGTGATCTCGAGGAGGAGCTGGCACCCATGCTAGGTCTGCCCGAGGAGATGCTAGTCGAGGTGGATGTTTCGGAGCATGCTCTATCACCCGTCTCTCAGAGCAGTGGTTTCTATGAGGCAGAGTTGTTCCAATTCAGCAGTATTGTCCCGTTGATTCTCTAGACTTGTTGATGGCTACCTATGGAGATATTTGATGAGCTAGACATAATCTTGTACATATTAACTATATCGATTCATAAACCTATCACTTTTTGCAAATTACATGCATCTAGCTTTAGGGCATTGACCCCATTCTTTTGGGATTAGCTTATGTTTGGATGATGTGCATCCTAACCCATTGTAACACCCCGTAATTTTCAAGATATAAATATTTATTTTTATATGTTAATGTGGCCACCCGAATTTTTAAATGTGATAAATTAGCTATGGGTATTTATGTTTATGGATATATATATATCTATGTGTATTAATTTTTTTAGTACAAATTACGATGTTAATATTTTTATAAACTTAAGTGATGGGATAAATTTGTGTAAGTTTAAATTTTAAAGAATTGATGTGTTTATAATTTAGTAGTGTTTACAGGGCCCGTAAATATTCTAAACAATGTATTTAACATAAGAATTAAGTACCTGGGTCATGGGTACCCAATGGGTAACTCATTTTAGTACTTTGCAATGCATTTTGGGGTCATATGATGTATTTTTATGAAGGGGTAAAAATAAAAACGGGATTATGTCTTGTTAACCCTATATTAGTTCTCCCAACAATACATTCACGCCTACTATCTCAACCCTAGCCACCAAGGGAAGATAAGAAGAAGAGAAAGAGAAAGAGGGAGAGAAAAGAGAATAAAGAAGTAGAGAGGAAGAGAAAGAGAGAGGAAGCAGACGAAGAGGAAGAATGAGAATGATCGTTGAATCATATGCGGTGCATTCGTCGTGGTTAACGTCGATTCATGTCTTTGTGGGATTTGGCACAATTGGTGAGTTAAATATATATATATATATATATTTGGGTATATATATACACACGTGGGTATATATGTATACGCAATTGAATCAATCATTACAAGTTAAATGTTTGGATTGATATATAAATTTTATTATCGTATGCGATTTGTTGATTTGGATCTTAGTATTACCCAAATAGATATGGTTATACGTTGATAAACTAATGTTCAGATTCATGAGATTAACCTAGGGAGAAAGAAAAATAAATTAATTAAATAAGTAGGAAAATTCGTTTTTATTGGTTTTTCTATGATCGCTGAATTTTCAAAACATTGTACAGAATTGTTTGTTTGGAATTTTAGCTTTCTGTTTGCGTTGTCCCATGTAAAACGCAATTATGCACAACTTTTGTCTAATAGCATTTTTCCCAATTCTGCACCGTTTGGGCAGAAAATTTATATTACAGTAGCAGTGAATGTTAACTCCGAATTTCGAATTTATGTTTATGAATATTGTTAGAGATGTTTCTTTGTGCTGAATTAGTATGAGGAATGGTTTTTGGGACTGTTTAATGTAAGGGTATGTTTGGGACTGTTTTAAATAGTATTGTTGAGTGTCGATTTTATATGCTATGTGTTAAGAAACCCCAACTTATTCTATGTGTGGTATTAAATAATTATTATGAAAATACTACGCTAAAGACTTGAATAGAATTTTGGTAACAAAAAAAGGGGCCTTGTCGTGAATAATTGGATAATGATATTCCATGGAATAAATAATAAATTGCCGAAGTGGCTAATGACGTGATTAAACCCTCATGAATGGGTACTTATGAGAATTAACGTAGATGGTAAGAAACTGGGAAAAGACCTTAGTGTTCACTACTCTCCGTTGTTGTGTTATTGTTTTTGGTAGCTCGCACTCTTTTGCCAGTGGCTTCGTGATCAAGCTGGCTTAAGACTTGTGGAGTGTACTTTTTGCCAGTGGCTTCGTGATCAAGCTGGCCTAAGCCTTATGCTCGGCTTATATTGTATAGACGTCTTGACATATTGACCAGTCGTCCGTTGTGTATACCTGGTTTGGTTGATACCCCAACCAAACTGGCACCGAAGTGGGTGTTGGTAGTATGTCCGGGCACACATGGGATATATGTGTGGGCTGTACCATGGAGGGTGGCCAAGTGGTGAACCTAGGGAACACAAAGATAATTAAAGGCTAATAAATAATGACAATGGAGTATTTCATAAGACTGATAAGTTTGGAATAATGAATGCGACATTTAAGTTAGAATGTGGAAATGTTGTTTACTGACTTATTTTCTTGGTTTGTGATAACTATATATTACAGGATGGTGGGTCCACTAACTTTTATGCAGGGCTGACTCACCATAGATATCCGACCGGTAAGTATTCAGTTGTGTTTATTCGGGGTTGGAGCCACTGCCACCACATTGAAGGAAACTACCGCTTGTCCTGAAGTGTGAGTGGAACTACTCTCTTGCCCGATAAATTTCTTATTTTGCGGTGTCGTATTCTAAGGGACTGTGTGTTATCCCTAAGACTTCGTTATTATGTTATTTATTTAACTAACACCAGTACCGTGTGTACTGACCCGTGTGATTTTATCACCGGTGCGTTCTTCGTGGAGCGTAGCCGGGTTCTTATTTTCAGGAATAATTCGTATTAGCGGTTAGAGTAAATTTTGTGATTCAGAGATCTATGAGTGGATTTTAATTGTTATTTATTTTGCTTCGTGATCTTGATTTATTTATTTCTTGGCATTGTGGGCCATGTTGTATTTTATTATTTTGGGGTTATGGGACGATTGTAGTAGCTCTGATTCAAGTTTTGTAAAAATGTGAATTTCTTATTTTGTTATGGCAACAGAATTCTCTTTATTATTGTAAATTGTAGTTTAGAATTTTATCATGGATATCTCAATGAAAATGATTATTTTTTTTTTGTTACTTAAAGTTTGTGAATTATTTTAAAGAGGAACATTTTTCAGCAAAGTTTACTATTTCAAATGTGTGACAAGTTGATTGTTTTTCACTCTCAGATTTTTGGGCAATTAAATGCTGGTTGGGATATTATTGAATGGGTATTTGGTTGTCTAAAAATCGGAGTGTGACACCCATACAGATAGGGTAGGCATTGGACTGATCATATATTTTTGTATCTACTTATATGGAAATGCTATTTTTGATGTTGCTGTTGTCTAACTGATTTGTATTATTGTTTTGATTTGTGATTCTCATTCTTTTATCATTATGATATGTATAAAATGGCTGAGAGACCAAGGAGGAATAGGAATCTGATCGAGGAGGCTCATTTGGTTACTGACCCCAAGGGAATGTTTGAAGCTTTTGTTAAACGCCTCAAGAGGATTGGGAATCCAAATAAAAATCGGCGTGACCACCAAATAGGGGATAAACTGCTTGAGAGGTTCCGTGCATTGAGGCCCGATCAGTTTGCGGGTACTACAGAACCCTGGAAGGTTGAACAGTGGTTGAGGTAGATGGTGTTTGAAGCTTTTGTTAGACGCCTCAAGAGGATTGGGAATCCAAATAAAAATCGGCGTGACCACCAAACAGGGGAGAAACTACTTGAGAGATTCCGTGCATTGAGGCCCGAATAGTTTGCGGGTACTGTAGAACCCTGGAAGGCTGAACAGTGGTTGAGGTAGATGGATCGTGTATTCAAAGTAGTTCAATGTAATGAGTTGGAGAAGAAGAGGTTAGCTACTTTTCAACTAACCGATGTCACAGCAGACTGGTGGGACTCAGTGATAGCCACCATTGGAAATGAAACCGCTATGGGGATGACTTGGACGGTGTTCAAAGGAAGATTTTTGGAAAAGTACTTCCCATCTACTGAGAGACACAGAAGAGAAAAGGAATTTATGGATCTGACTCAAGGGAACAAATCTGTGCAAGAATACACTACCCAGTTTGAAAGGCTATCTCGATTTGCTCCTCATATGGTTGATACAGAAGAGAAGAAGATGCGCAACTAAAATCAAGGACTGAGACTGCAGATTCGTTGCCTGACTCTTGGCCAGATGGATAAATAGTTTGAAGAGCTAGTTGGTTTGGCCACCGATCTAGAAGGGGATGCTCGTGCGAACCGCAAACAATTTGATTTCTGGCCGCCTTAGAGAGATAATTTTGGGAATAAACCATCTATGTACCGACAAGGGCAGAAGAGGAATTTTGATGGAAGTAAGAAACCCCAAGCTAGTACCTATCCGACTCAGCCCTGAGCAATAGAGGGAGGTAGTCTTGGGAAATGCTTTAACTGTGGCAACCCAGGTCATTTGGCTCAAGACTACAAGGCACCTAAGCGCACCACCCATCAGAATATAGTCTGTTATAACTATGGTAAACCTAATCACATCAGCAAGTACTGCACTGCTCCTAACACAAGTGACTTATGGTCAGCAGGGTCAAACTCGCTTGAATGCTATTATTCCCGATGTCGCTGGATATGATGAAACTACTTATGAAGAAGGAAACTATGAAGAAGAACACCTCGAATAGCAATCGGTGGAAGGTACATTAACTTTGTTTAGTGCCCATGTTAAAGCTTTATTTGATACGGGTACTGCACTTTCATTCATATCTGTTAAGATTATTTGGAGATTGGGTATCCTACCTCACCGTTTAGAGAAGGCTTTGAAGGCTACCTCACCATTAAGAGCCACAGTCAAGTTAGGACATGTGTGCAAGGATTGTCCCCTATGTCTTGGAGACCGTGAGATCCCTACAAGGTTGATTGTTCTATCGATGAAGGAGTTAACATAATCCTAAGGATGGATTGGCTCACTCAAAATCAAGCGAAGTTGGATTGTGCGAGGAAGAGAATTACATTCTCCGACAAATGAGAATCAATCTTTTGATTTCCAGTGTAATCCTCTGGGAGACATGTTCCTCACAAGATGCTTAACGAACATCGAAGTCATCAGTACAGAAATGACTGTGTCATCTATACCTGTAGTCAAGGACTTCGAGGAAGTATTTCAAGATATTGTTGGTTTACCGCCCAAGAGAAGTATAGAGTTCTATATTGAACTTATACTAGGTACTGCACCAATCACTAAGATTCCATATAGAATAGCCCTCGCCGAACTGTCGGAATTGAAGGAATAAGTTCAGGAACTCAAGAATTTGGGTTTTGTGCATCCAAGTACGTCACCCTGGGGAGCGCCAGTGTTATTCATGAAGAAGAAGGATAGAACACTTCGACTATGTATCAACTACAGAGAATTGAACCGAGTGACTATCAAGAATAAGTATCCCTTACCTCAAATCAACGATTTGTTTGATCAACTACAGGTAGATCTATGATCGGGATATCATCAGTTGAGGGTACAAAAGGAAGACATACCTAAAACTGCCTTCAGAACCCGATATGGTCACTATGAGTTTTTGGTAATGCCGTTTAGAATGACGAATGCCCCGGCAGTATTTATGGATCTGATGAACAAAGTGTTCAAGCCTTATTTAGATCAGTTTGTTATCGTCTTCATAGATGATATTTTATCTATTCTAATTCAGAAGAAGAGCACAAGCAACATTTATGGATTGCGATGCAGACGGTCAAGGACCACCGCTTGTATGCCAAATTCAGTAAGTGTGAGTTCTAGTTGCAAGAAGTAAAATTTTTTGGACACAAGGTGTCATCCGAAGAAATTTTTATAGATTTATCCAATACAGATGCTATGTCAAACTAGGTTAGACCGACCAACCCTACAGAGGGTAGGAGTTTTCTTGGACTCGCGGGTTATTACCGAAGGATTGTTGAGGGATTTTCCAAGATAGCAGCACCGTTGATCGGATTGACTAAGAAAGCTCAGAAATTTGAGTGGACAGAGAAGCATGAGCGCACCCTTCTACAGTTGAAAGAGAAACTCACCACAACACTGGTATTAGCTATACCCAAGCTAGATGAAAAGTTCACCATCTTCAGTGACGCGTCATATCAAGGATTAGGGTGTGTACTTATGTAAGATGGTGGAGTTATCGCCTATGAATCTAGACAACTGAAATTGAATGAGTTGAACTACTCTACCCATGATTTGGAATTGGCTACAGTAGTATTTGCACTCAAGATTTGGAGACATTATCTTTATGGTGAGAAGTTTGATTTGTTTTCCGATCACAAGAGTCTTAAGTACTTGTTTATGCAGAAAGAATTAAACATAAGGCAACGCAGATGGATGGAGCTAATTAAAGATAACAACTTCACATTAGAATACCACCCTGGTAAAGCTAATGTGGTCGCTAATGCCTTAAGTCGGAAAACTCGTGGGACAATTGCCTCCTTAATGGTTAGAGAATGGCGGGCATTGGAAAAATCAATTATAAAAGGTTTTTCTTGATTTACAAAATTAAGATTTGATTAATGAGTAGTAGCAAATTTTTTGGCCTTAAATTGTAAAGAAGGGAAAACTCATTTGTAATTGGGTTTAAAACAAACTTTATGAAATGTGCAAATAATAATGTCAATCCCTTGCAAATGTTCTCAAATGTTTAACAAAAGTAACAAGTTTAAAAGGGGACTAATTTTTGTAATATGGAAAAGTAACACACATGCAGAATAAGTAAGAGCTTCTATGGTCCAACCTATTCAAACAAATATTGGGCATTAGGTCCAATATCGTTATAACCTTGAAAGCCTATAACACTTGACTCGAGATGGATCATAGCACGCGCTTTGTGATAAGCAACATGCACCATGATTTTGTTGGGAAGTATATGTACTACCCAATAGCCAAAGAATTATGGGATCATCTCGAATTTGATTTCTATGACACATTCACCACTAGATTAAATATCTAGTTATGAATTTCAGGAAAGTAAAGGAAATGTTCCAACTACACGATGACTGGACATCTAAGGTTGATGACAGGTATGATTCGTGATTTCAGATTACTCGGAACATCTTTACTAGCGAACTGTAGTTTCAAGATATGATTAGTTTTTTGCCTGATTCGCGGGTCCATAGAAAACAAACCATGATCTACAACGAAAATGTTAAATTTTATTTTTGGACATTTCTCGACATGTTGAGCTAAATATGGAGCTCTAAAAGGTAAGGCGAACAATATTGCTACACTCTTTACCACAACTTTCATAAGTAGAAGTAAGCACAAGGCTAGTGGGCCTAAACGCAATGGTAAGAATACACTCGCCAAGAGGCAGGGTGGGGCTAGCAAGTTTGAGCCTAAGGCTAACAAGGTGGAAGAGCGCAGTTGAAGGTGCTTTTCCAATTCGGTGGTAATAGGATGGATATTTTTGGGTGGTAGTTGATCGGGAGAGAACAAGTCCTAATTACACGCCTTAATTTACATTTGTTAGCACTTTTTATCCTATTTTGTGTACTTTTACTTTGTTTTCCATTTTCTGTCAGGATAGAGAAGAAAGCAAGGATTCCAGGCTAAATATGAAAAAAAAAATAGAAAGAAAAGCCACCTCGCGCGAGCGGCCCGCTCACGCGACAATCCACAACATTACTCGCGCGACCTCCCATTATCGCGCTCGCACGGCCCGCTCGCGCGATCCATACAAAATATCAAGAATGCGTATTTTTGAGTTCTAAAGACCCCTACGCGATTGAAATTGCCTAATTACGTCCAAAAAGGAAAATACAGTAGTTTCAGTCGGAGTAGGTTTACGAAAGCTCTCATAAACCCTCTCATGTAAATGATGTAAATGAAATATATAAGGGTTGTGTAACAAAAAAGTGAGACATTTATTGCCATGCTTCAAGACTCACTTGATCTAACTGCACCTAATAGCTTATAAAACAATATAAAAACACATGTTTTAACATTAATCACCATGAAAGCGCAATGTTATTGAAATACATGTATCTCTAGGGACTTGGGGATAAAATTATGCGTATAAGATCATATAACATGCTATGAATATGCACTTTCTATGTCTAATCACACCCCTCAATTAGCTCATTGCTAGTCCCTAGCAATGGAGTGAACTATAACAAGGTTAATTTAAACTAAACTAAAACAAAAACAAAAGAAACAAAAATCCTAACTCACTTTCGCAGGAATCGCGTTGCATATAGCATATGCAACAAGCTTTTAAACCCCTAGTCTCCCCCTAGTGGTCGAGTGTTGTCTCGTGAGAGGGGTTTACAAGGAATCTACCCACAAAATTCCTATTTATGGTTAGAATTTAAATCTTTCAAGAGAGCTCTATCTCCTTTATCAATGCAATTATGCTCAACAACTATGAAATTCTCTAGTATGCTTTGGCCTTGAAACACACACATTACAGTTAATCTACTATCAAAGTCATTAGAATGTTCCATACCTATTCATCTTCAAGTTCTTGTATGAATGGACAACCAAGGTACGTAACTTTTACTTCAAAGCTCGCATAATCTAAAACACTTTTAAGACACTAGATTTGTCACGCCCCGAAGCATAAAAAATAGAGAAAAATAAATTTCCTTTTTGGGTCCATGGGGAATGACGGGTGAAAATCACAAATTATCCACACCACACAGTACTATTCCAAAAGATAAACAGAAAAAGTAAATAACTGAATATAAAATGATTCTATCTATTACAAAATATCAGAGTGTGGTCCACAGGATCACAACAGGTCTAGAGACAACATATGCCCAAGTACCCATTAACTAAAACAAAATAGAGTTTGACAGAACAACAGAAATAGGCTAAATACGACTATCTTTATATCTTCAGCTGGCGTATGGATAGCCGTCAGCATAGTGCTCCTCTCCAGTATAACCGGCATCAGTGAGGCCATCCTCTACATAATCCAACCCCGGGTTATAGTCATCATCGTAAGTGCAACACCTGCATTGTTAGGGACAGGGTAGTCTGGACGAGGAATGTCCAGGCAATAAAGGCTATCAACTTATTGAAAGCTGATTGAGAACTAACTAACACAGTCTCAAAGAAATAACATAATTACCAGTTACGGACTATATATAACAATGATACTAATTATATCTCTTCCTCTTTTATTCGGACACATAATTAATTGATTCTCATCATCTACCAACTCTAAGGTTGACTGTACCAATACCAACTGACTATCTCAAACTGATTATATCATCACAATATACCAGTGCTCTTGTTCACCACTATACCGCTTTTAAGAACTCTTGCGAGCACCCATACATCGTTCTTATATAATGACTGGTCTACAGACATACCCATACTCTTGTTCACCGCCTTTAAGAACTCTTACTATTCACCGCTTTTAAGAACTCTTGCGAGTACTGTACATACATAGCTCTGGTAAATACAAACCATGGGCGTGCCACATCTACTCTTGTTCACCATTTTTTAAGAACTCTTACTATTCATTGCTTTGAAGAACG
Organism: Hydrangea macrophylla; assembly: GCA_033977485.1. Taxonomy (NCBI): domain Eukaryota; kingdom Viridiplantae; phylum Streptophyta; class Magnoliopsida; order Cornales; family Hydrangeaceae; genus Hydrangea; species Hydrangea macrophylla. The sequence continues at coordinate 43,952,484 of CM066990.1, forward strand.
CTTGCGAGTACAGTGCACCCATAATTCTCACGATCCTGATTAAATCCTTGTTACACACTTATTTGATTCAACCTGAGCGAATCATCAGCTCGACTCACATAACCTCAAAGATAACCAATAACCCACTGACTCAAACACCAGTTACTCAATGCTACCCACTATTATTATCTCCAATTCTTATCTCGTTATCGCATCATATTATTACTAACGTTCTGAACCTGACTGCGTTACTCACCATATTATCTCAATCTCATTATCGTATCCCATTACCTCTGTAATACATAATATCACATAATAGAAACATGAAACAATGATTAGACATCTATGCATTATGAATTATAAACTTAAGGAACATACCCATGTTCTTCTAGGTTCGATCGATTGAAGTCATCTTTGCTTGAGGAAAAGTGATGTTCGATCGATCGAAGTATTCTCGATCGATTGAAGTCAAGGTGGTCTCAATCGATTGAAGTCATTTCGATCGATTGAGAAACAAGGTTGTTCGATCAATTGAACGCAGTTCGATCGTTCAAACTTCGTCTTCTCTAGATTCTGCAGTGAACGTCCCGAAATTGGTAGGGTATTTTTGGGTGATTATTAAATGTACAAAAACTTGTAAAACATTATAACTAAGCTACTGAGTGAGGTTGGGACTCACCAAAAAGATCGTAAGGACACGTTTGGCAACGTGTGAGCTCTGAGCTGTAATGGCGGCCTTTCTCCCCGCCTCTGTCTCTCTGCCTCCTCTGTCTGTCTGTCTCTCTCTCTCTCTCTCTCTCTCATTCTCTTGTTCTTCTTCTTCTTCTCCTTCTTGTCTCTGTCTCTTTTTCTCCCAACCTGTGAATATATATATATATATGTGTGTATATATAGAGGTATGAGTATATATATAACTAAACACAAGCATACACACTCTCTCTCTAACTTTTAAGTTCAACAAACCCTCACACACACGAACACGACCATATATATGGAAGGGGAGGAGTACAGATGGCAAGGTTTGTGGGAAACCTAGGAATTGAAATGATTACAAGTTCGATCAATCGAATGGAATTCGATCGCTCGAGATTTGTTCGGTCAAGTTTGATCGATTGAAGAAAGTTTGATCGATTAAAGTGGGGGACCATGTCATAAATTCAGGTCGGTATGGTTTCGATCGATTGAACATGGTTCAATCGATTGAACTTTGAAATGCTCAATCGTTCGAAAGATATTCGATCGATCGAAGATAAAATTTCAAGTGTGAACAAAGGAAGTATATAGAATCTCTCTGTATTAAATAATTATTGAAAATATTGTGTATTACAAGATTTGACTCAACTCTTTCCAAGATTACACTCACAAGATGAAATCACTCCAAATTAGGTGTATTTATTATCTCTCATGATATGGAAGCTATAAAGAGTAAATGCAATGGAAACTAATGCTTCACATATCTAAATTGAATGAATGTTTTAAGTACAAATAGTCTCATGAATGGGTACCTCACACTAGAAGAGCGAAATATCATGGAAAAGTCTCTCATTGCCTTAACTTCAAATCCAATTTACTTATAATCATTAGAACTTCGAAATGTATCGATGTAAGGGAAAGAAAGGTAGAAATTTTCAATGTTGTCTTTGCCTGTGACTGGAGTATTTCCTCACTTTGAATACATAAGTTTGCAATTTTTTTGCAACTTCTCATCTTCTCCAATCATCATGACTCATCCCTCTTTCTTTCTATTTTTTTCTTTTTATATTTCCACCCCTCTTCTATGTCCTTTTTTTTTCTTATTAGCAACTCATCATATATTATTTTTTGTTTTGCCAACTTTCTCTGTCGCTCACACTTCACAGATTTCTCCATAGATACATCACAGTCCCAATCACCTGCCAAGATATATGTAAGCAATAAGTATGTGACTTGTACTCCTTACTCGAGGTGTAGGTGTTTGAGAATTAATGCATGAATGGATAACATTTAGGCTCAAAGTATTGGTTTATGATAAAACATATATAGAAGGGTAATATAAAAAAAAAGTATGCATGATTAGGCTCAAGGCTGCAATGTTGGTCCATAATAGAAGAAAGAAATCCTAAATCCTTTCCCAAGTACATTAGTTTATCCATTTCAGTAATTTGAGAGTTCTAGAGTTTTGGTAAATCCTGAACGTTCTCTTCTAGTAATCAGCCAAATAGAAAGAATAATGAGACTTTCAACGAATTCAACTCTTTTTAAAAAGTAAGGGTAAAAATATAAAAATCCTCTAAAATGAAAGAATGGCTCAATATGCTCACTTGGGTTATTAGTCTCCATTACATGTGTTGGGATTGTGCCCTCAAACCAGTTAGTTTGACTATGGAAATTATAATACATTTATGTATGCCAATTCATGAGATGAATGGTCAGGCTGATATCCTTAAACATCATTATATGTAATTCATATATATATAGGATTATACATGGGAAATATGAATTACTATTCCTTGTTGTTTCAAATAAGTCACAGTGGATGATAAGACCAGATAACTTATCAGGTATACACTATAGCCTGATTAACTTTTACATGATAGAGTGATGAATCTCATTCACAAGAGTAGTTGACTCTAAGTTAATGTGCTAATGCATGAGTTGCATTGACGGACTGTGAGAAAACCTATTGACAAGAAAATCTATCATAGTTAATAGCAACTCAAACTTGTATAAGATACATGTCCTTAATCCTGAGATAGTAATGGACACAAGCCGAATGGAATTCGATCGCTCGAGATTTGTTCGATCAAGTTTGATCGATTGAAGAAAGTTTGATCGATTGAAGTGGGGACCACGTCATAAATTCAGGTCGGTAGGGTTTCGATCGATTGAACATGGTTCGATCACTTGAATTTTGAAATGCTCAATCGCTCGAAAGATCTTCGATCGATTAAAGATAAAATTTCAAGTGTGAACAAAGGAAGTATATAGAATCTCTCTACATTAAATAATTATTAAAAATACGAGGCATTACATCATCTACCACTCATTAAGGATTTCGTCCTCAAAATAAAAAACATGCAAGGTCTAAAATAAAAACAAAAACTTCTCACGCAACTCTGACTCTAGCTCCCACGAAGCTTCTCCTTCATCATGATGCTTCCACTGAATCTTGACTGACGAAATCTCCTTGTTCCTGAGCTTCTTGATCCGACGGTCTAAAATGCGAACCGGTCCTTCCTTGAATGTAACGTTGTCGTTGACTTCAATATCTTCGAAGTTGATCTCATGCGCTGGGTTATAAGCACACTTCCTTAGCATACTGATGTGGAAAATGTTGTGCACTCCTGACATCTTTGGTGGCAATGCAATTCGATAAGCAACCTTCCCAACACGCTCTAAAACCTCAAATGGTCCGATGAATCGTGGTGATAGCTTGCATCTCTTCTGACCAAATCTGACAATGCCTCGAACAGGCGAAACTTTGAGCAGCACGTGATCTCCAATTGCAAACTCCAAGTCTTTGCGTCACTTGTCAGCATAACTCTTGTGTCATGTCTGACTTGTCTTCATCTTCTCACGTACAATCTGAATCTTCTCACTGGTTTCTCGTACCATCTCTGGCCCAAGAAGTTGATTATCTCCGACTTCGGTCCAACATAGCAGCGATTGGTAAGGTCTTTCGTACAAAGCTTCAACGGCGCCATCCCTATACTCAAATGATAACTGTTGTTGTAGACGAACTCAATCAAAGGCAAGTGTGTCTCCCAAGAATTCTCAAAATCAATAATGCAAGCACGTAACATGTCTTCCATCACTTGATTAACTCGTTCGAACTGCCCATCGGTCTGCGAATGAAAGGCAGAACTCAAGTTTAGTGTTGTTTACATCACTGTCTAGAGACTTTTCCAAAATTCTATAGTAAACTGCGAATCTCGATCTGACACAATAGAAATAGGTACACCGTGTAACCATACTACATGCTATAAATACATCCGGCTTAAACGTTCTACTAGATATGTCATATTATCAGCAATAAAATGTGCTGTCTTTGTAAGTCGATCCACGATTATCTAAATAGTGTCGTGGTTCTGTTGTGACTTTGGAAATCCTACCACAAAATCTATAGTGATGTGTTCCCATTTCTATTGAGGAATCGATAATGGTTGTAGAAGTCCAGGTGGTTTCTGATGTTCTGCCTTTACTTGTTTACAATTAAGACATTGAGATACATATTCATCTATTTCTCTCTTCATTCCTTCCTACCAGAAATTCCTCTTCAGATCCTTGTACATCTCCGTACCTCCCGGATGGATAGTCATCCGTGATTTATGTGCTTCATCTAATATTTCTTTCTGGAGATAATCTTTGTCAGGTTCACAGAGTCTACCTTTACACCGTAAGGCTCCGTCTGTACTAATACTCCAGATCTCTGGTTCTTTTGCTGACATCTTCAACCATAACTTCAAATCTTCCATCTTCTGTTGAGCTGCTATGATACAATTGATCAAAGTTGGTTGTACCATAAGGCATCCAAAATATTGTCTTTCCATTAGTTCCACTGGCTGAAGGTTGAATTCAGCTAACACTTCCAATGCTTGCCATTCTCGAATTAATAAAGTAGCGATCACTAGTCGAGGTTTTAGGCTCAAAGCATCTACTATGATGTTTGCTTTACCTGGATGGTATTGTGACAAAAAGTCATAGTCCTTGAGTAACCCCATCCATATTCGTTGTCGCATGTTCAACTCCTTTTAAGAGAAAAAATACTTCAAACTCTGACGATCGGAAAACATATCAAATATCTCTCCATAGAGATAGTGTCTCCAAATCTTTAATGCAAACACTATTGCTGCTAACTCTAGATCATATGTAGGATAATTCTTCTCATGTACTTTCAATTATCTTGATCCATATGCAATGACATTCCCGTCCTGCATAAGTACACAACCTAATCCTTGGTGCGATGCATCACTATAGATCACATACCTTTCTCCACTCTTAGGTATTGTAAGTACTGGTGCAGAAGTCAATCTTTCCTTTAACTCCTAAAATGCACCCTCATGCTTGTCTGTCCATTCGTACTCCATCTCCTTCCTTGTCAAATTTGTTAAAGGTCCTGCTATCTTGGAAAATCCTTGTACAAAGATTCTGCAATATCCTGCTAGGCTAAGAAAACTTCTAACCTTCATCACATTGGTCGGTCTAGTCTAGCTTAAGACTGCATCAATCTTAGATGAGTCCACTGAAACACCATCTCAAGATATAACATGTCCCAATAATTTAACCTCCTGTAGCCAAAACTCATACTTACTGAACTTTGCATACAACTTGCTATCTTGAAGTGTCCGCAAGGCAATCTGTAAGTGCTCCTTGTGATCTTCCTCCGTCTTCGAGTAGATCAGTATGTCATTGATGAATACTATAATGAATTTATCTAGATATGGACTAAATACCCTATTCATTAAATCCATGAATACTGTTGGTGCGTTCGTCAATCCAAAAGGCATAACTAGAAATTTGTAATGCCCATATCTCGTCCTGAACGCAGTCTTTGACACATCCCCTGGCTAAACTAAAAGTTGATGATATCCCGAATATAGATCGATCTTTGAAAAGATTCTGGATCCTTGTAATAGGTAGAATAGGTCGTCCATCCGAGGAAGTGGATATCTATCTTAATCATTACCTTGTTCAACTCTCTGTAGTGTATGCAGCGTCGAAGTGTTCAGTCCTTCTTCTTCACAAACAGAACTGGTGCTCACCAATGTGATGTACTCTGATGCACAAATCCCATATCTTCAAGCTCCTGAACTTGCTTCTTTAATTCCAACATCTCAGTTGGTGCCATCCTATATGGAGTTTTTAGATATCGACAATATACCAGGTACTAATTCCATGCAGAAGTCTACTTCTCTTTTTGGTGGAAGTCCTTAAATATCCTGGAATACATCCTAAAAGTCTGGTATAGTGGAAATTTGATCCATCTTGAGGTTGTAGCCAAACTACTCGCAAGGAATATGTCGCTCGTTGTCTGACATTGAAATCTGATTGTCGGTCGTCCTTGTATCGAGAATACAATCGTTTTAGTAGGACAATCCAGGTTAGCATTATACTTAGTCAACCAATCCATCCCTATGATAATGTCGAACTCTGACATCGATAATACTACCAAGTATGCTGGAAGATTCCTATCTCCCAAGGTTAGTGGACAATCCTTACATACTTTACTATACTTAACAGTCACTCCCGATGGTGACACAGCATTAAGTGTTGTTTCAAGTGTCTGGGGTTCTAAATCTAACTAACGCACAATCTTAATAGCAATAAATGAATGTGCAGCTCCAGTATCAAATAAAGCTTTAACTGGACTATGAAAGAGTACAAGCACACCTTCCAAATGTTGCTACTCGTCAGCATTAAAGCCTGACTCTGTTGGAATGATAGCATTCATCCTTGTCTGATCTGGGGGTCCTTAAATTCCTTGAATATGTGCCCTATAGTATCCTCCGCGTGGTGCACGACAATCCTTGCTCAAATGTCTTGGCTTATTGCAATTCCGGCAAGTGAGATCCATTCGGCGGTTAACCCCAAGGGCTGTGTAGAACTTGGCAATGTGCCCTGGCTTTCCGTAGTTAAAACATCCTCCGGTATGGGTTGGTGGGGCTATTAGCAATGCCTGCGGCTGTGGTCCTTATTGGCGATATTGTTGGGGTCGAGTATAGCCCTATTGTGGCTTCCTGGTTCCTTCCCAGGTTCTCTTGTTCCCTTAAAAATTTCCCTAGTGTCTCCAACTCTGGGTATTCCTTGCTAGTTGGTTCTAGAAATTCCGCAGCTGAAATCGTTTTGACGACTGAGGTTGATTTATCTGTGATTGTTGTGTTGGATAGACGTCTTTTTCCAATCTTGTAGCAAATCTAACAATTCCTTCGGATGACTGATTCAGATGACCAACCATCATATGTCTGAGGTGGGGATTCAGTCCTTGGTGAAATCACTTCACCTTCTTCTATGGAGTGTCTATCATATGTTGGGCAAAATGAGATAGACGCTCAAACTGTGTTGTGTACTATCGAACAGTCCATCCTCCTTGAACTAGACTGAGAAAATTCTTTTCTTGTTGATCTCTCTCATCCTCTGGGAAATTCTTTTCCAGAAACCTTTCTTGGAATGTCCCCCAAGGCATTCTCCTTATAGCTTCGGCTTCTATCGTAGCTCTTTTGGCTTCCCACCAGTCTACGGCAGCAAAAGTGAGCTAAAACATAGCAAGTCGGCATTTCTCTTGTTCGCTGCACTCTAGTGCTTCAAAGATTAATTCCATCTCCCTTATCCACTATTCAGCTTGCCATGGTTCTGTAAGCCCATCAAACTTCTCGGGATGTAAACCACGAAAATTTGCTAGTAGTTTATCGCCCGTGTATCTCAATGGTGGTGGTGCAACAGGTCTCTGGTGAGTAGAGTGAATATAAGTATCTCCCACATGCCCCATCCTTTGCATGAAAGCTTTAAAAACTCCCGTTGGATCCATTCCCTCTGGAATAGGGGCTCCCAACCGTGCTTGATTCCTTGGTCTAACCATAATGATGACGAGTGCCACCTACAAGAGACTAAATGATCAGCTGAAAGTCTTCTCGCAAAAACAAAAACAAGATAGAGCAAGAAGTAGCAAGAACTAATAATTCTACAAATCAACACATATCAATCAAACATACAATCAATAGCGAGAGTACTGCTCGAATATATATATATATGTATATCAAAAGATGTACCGTAGAGTACACACTAGTCAAACTCTGTACCACATGGGACAAAACAAGACACAGTGCTAAGGTCAGCTATTACAATACTACTACTAAGGATAATATCTTATACAAAGCTATGGTCAAATAGTTATCTCTCAAGCTCCCAAAACTCTGGTGGACAACATATCCTGATATAAACTAACAAAAGCTAAACCCTGCAAATCCGACTCAAAAGTCGTCGGCATCTGATCCTCCTGCCGATGCCTCATCCTCTGGTGCAATATCCATCACCATAGGTGGATCGGCCTCTACTGGTGCTACTGCTCCTCCAACTACTACTCCTATATCCCAATCCTCGACAATCATGTCGTCAACCTCCATCTCCTCAATACCGAAAGATGGCTCGGCTACATCGACGATCAACTCAGCAAAATCCCCAACTAGGGCCATAGCATATGCTAATGTAGCCTGCCCTATCGGAACTCCAGCTGGCTGCGCAACCATCGCTGCTACCCACTTGGCTGCCATGTTGGCAATGGCTGCCATATGCAGTACAGGTCTTGCTGGTAAATCAAACTCCACGGGTATCTCTGATACGATAATCTCCTCTGGCTCGACAATAACGTCCTCTATACCCTCATCTCCTACTATGTCATCCCCTCCGGCCATAACATCCTTATCGGCTAAATTTGGGTCCTCCTCTGTCTCCTCGTCATCCTCGACAGGCTCGATGTCCTCGGCGGGATCATCCTCTGGGTCGGCATCTACCATTAGCTTGGCCTCTGGTAACTCTGGCTCCTCAGGCTACTCCTATGGCTCTGGAATGGGTACCTCAAGTACCGATATTAGTGGTGCTACTGTTGGTACTGCCTCGATAGGTCCTCTAAGATCTCGAAGCTCAATAGCGTCCATCTCCAGCTTACTTTGGATCAAACGTAAAATCTACTGCTAGATATCCCTACCAATCCTTGCTGAATGGTAAGTATACATACGCATCTCCGTAGGGTGTGTCTTTCCGGTCATATAGAGAGCCTTCTACATATCCTCCTCTAGATATCTACTAGCTGTCTGGTGTATGCGGTCATAATAAAACTATGGATCAATTGCCTCCACGGTACCCCATGGATCACGTTTCCTCCATAGGCATCAGCCACAAACTTATGGAACTCTGGATCCATAATGCTAACTTATAAAGGAAAACTATCTATCGTCAGAAGGATGAACTTATCTTAAACTCATATCTCATCTCAAGGATTTTAAAATGCTAGGACCAGATGGTGTGGAATTGTTAGTGAACAAAAGTATCAAAACCCTAGGGCTCTGATACCAAAAATCATGTCACGTCCCAGAGCACCAAAAATAGAGAAAAATAAATTTCCTTTTTGGGTCCATAGGGAATGACGGGTAAAAGTCACTAATTATGCACACCACATAGTACTAGTCTAAAAGATAAATAGGAAAAGTAAATAAGTGAATATAAAACGATTCTATCTATTACAAAGCATCAGAGTGTGGTCCACGGGATCACAACAGGTCTGGAGACAACATATGCCCAAGTACCCGTTAACTAAAGCAAAATAGAGTTCGGCAGAACAACAAAAATAAGCTAAATACGACTATCTTCAGATCTTCAACTGGCGTAAGGATAGTCGTCAGCATAGTGCTCCTCTCCAGTATAACCGGCATCAGTGGGGCAATCCACTGCATAATCCAACCCCGAGTTATAGTCATCATCGTAAGTTCCAACACCTACATTGTTAGGAACAGGGTAGTCTGGACAGGGAATGTCCAGGCAAAAAGGCTGTCAGCTTACTGAAAGCTAAGTGAGAACTAACTAACACAGTCTCAAAGAAATAACATAATTACCAGTTACGAACTATATATAACAGTGATACTAATTGAATCTCTTCCTCTTTCGTTCGAACACATCATTAATCGATTCTTATCGTCTTCCAACTCTAAGGCTTACTGTACCAATACTAACTGACTATCTCAAACTGATTATATCACTACAACATACCAGTGCTCTTGTTCACCGCTATACCTCTTTTAAGAACTCTTGCGAGCACCCATACATCGTTCTCATATAACGACTAGTCTACGGACGTACCCATACTCTTGTTCACCGCCTTTAAGAACTCTTACTATTCACTGCTTTTAAGAACTCTTGCGAGTACCGTACATACATAGCTCTGGTAAATACAAACCATGGGCGTGCCACATCTACTCTTGTTCACCGTTTTTAAGAACTCTTACTATTCATTACTTTGAAGAACGCTTGCGAGTACAGTGCACCCATAATTCTCACGATCCTGATTAAATCCTTGTTACACACTTATTTGATTCAACCTGAGCGAATCATCAGCTCGACTCACATAACCTCAAAGATAACCAATAACCCACTGACTCAAACACCAGTTACTCAATGCTACCCACTATTATTATCTCCAATTCTTATCTCGTTATCGCATCATATTATTACTAACGTTCTAAACCTGACTGCGTTACTCACCATATTATCTCAATCTCATTATCGTATCCCATTACCTCTGTAATACATAATATCACATAATAGAAACATGAAACAATGATTAGACATCTATGCATTATGAATTATAAACTTAAGGAACATACCCATGTTCTTCTAGGTTCGATCGATTGAAGTCATCTTTGCTTGAGGAAAAGTGATGTTCGATCGATCGAAGTATTCTCGATCGATTGAAGTCAAGGTGGTCTCGATCGATTGAAGTCATTTCGATCGATTGAGAAATAAGGTTGTTCGATCAATTGAACGCAGTTCGATCGTTCAAACTTCGTCTTCTCTAGATTCTGCAGTGAACGTCCCGAAATTGGTAGGGTATTTTTGGGTGATTATTAAATGTACAAAAACTTGTAAAACATTATAACTAAGCTACTGAGTGAGGTTGGGACTCACCAAAAAGATCGTAAGGACACGTTTGGCAACGTGTGAGCTCTGAGCTGTAATGGTGGCCTTTCTCCACGCCTCTGTCTCTCTGCCTCCTCTGTCTATCTGTCTGTCTCTCTCTCTCTCTCTCTCTCTCTCTGCCTCATTCTCTTGTTCTTCTTCTTCTTCTCCTTCTTGTCTCTATCTCTTTTTCTCCCAACCTGTGAATATATATATATATATATATATGTGTGTATATATAGAGGTATGAGTATATATATAACTAAACACAAGCATACACACTCTCTCTCTAACTTTTAAGTTCAACAAACCCTCACACACACGAACACGACCATATATATGGAAGGGGAGGAGTACAGATGGCAAGGTTTGTGGGAAACCTAGGAATTCAAATGATTACAAGTTCGATCAATCGAATGGAATTCGATCGCTCGAGATTTGTTCGGTCAAGTTTGATCGATTGAAGAAAGTTTGATCGATTAAAGTGGGGGACCATGTCATAAATTCAGGTCGGTATGGTTTCGATCGATTGAACATGGTTCAATCAATTGAACTTTGAAATGCTCAATCGCTCGAAAGATATTCGATCGATCGAAGATAAAATTTCAAGTGTGAACAAAGGAAGTATATAGAATCTCTCTGTATTAAATAATTATTGAAAATATTGTGTATTACAAGATTTGACTCAACTCTTTCCAAGATTACACTCACAAGATGAAATCACTCCAAATTAGGTGTATTTATTATCTCTCATGATATGGAAGCTATAAAGAGTAAATGCAATGGAAACTAATGCTTCACATATCTAAATTGAATGAATGTTTTAAGTACAAATAGTCTCATGAATGGGTACCTCACACTAGAAGAGCGAAATATCATGGAAAAGTCTCTCATTGCCTTAACTTCAAATCCAATTTACTTATAATCATTAGAACTTCGAAATGTATCGATGTAAGGGAAAGAAAGGTAGAAATTTTCAATGTTGTCTTTGCCTGTGACTGGAGTATTTCCTCACTTTGAATACATAAGTTTGCAATTTTTTTGCAACTTCTCATCTTCTCCAATCATCATGACTCATCCCTCTTTCTTTCTATTTTTTTCTTTTTATATTTCCACCCCTCTTCTATGTCCTTTTTTTTTCTTATTAGCAACTCATCATATATTATTTTTTGTTTTACCAACTTTCTCTGTCGCTCACACTTCACAGATTTCTCCATAGATACATCACAGTCCCAATCACCTGCCAAGATATATGTAAGCAATAAGTATGTGACTTGTACTCCTTACTCAAGGTGTAGGTGTTTGAGAATTAATGCATGAATGGATAACATTTAGGCTCAAAGTATTGGTTTATGATAAAACATATATAGAAGGGTAATATAAAAAAAAAAGTATGCATGATTAGGCTCAAGGCTGCAATGTTGGTCCATAATAGAAGAAAGAAATCCTAAATCCTTTCCCAAGTACATTAGTTTATCCATTTCAGTAATTTGAGAGTTCTAGAGTTTTGGTAAATCCTGAACGTTCTCTTCTAGTAATCAGCCAAATAGAAAGAATAATGAGACTTTCAACGAATTCAACTCTTTTTAAAAAGTAAGGGTAAAAATATAAAAATCCTCTAAAATGAAAGAATGGCTCAATATGCTCACTTGGGTTATTAGTCTCCATTACATGTGTTGGGATTGTGCCCTCAAACCAGTTAGTTTGACTATGGAAATTATAATACATTTATGTATGTCAATTCATGAGATGAATGGTCAGGCTGATATCCTTAAACATCATTATATGTAATTCATATATATATAGGATTATACATGGGAAATATGAATTACTATTCCTTGTTGTTTCAAATAAGTCACAGTGGATGATAAGACCAGATAACTTATCAGGTATACACTATAGCCTGATTAACTTTTACATGATAGAGTGATGAATCTCATTCACAAGAGTAGTTGACTCTAAGTTAATGTGCTAATGCATGAGTTGCATTGACGGACTGTGAGAAAACCTATTGACAAGAAAATCTATCATAGTTAATAGCAACTCAAACTTGTATAAGATACATGTCCTTAATCCTGAGATAGTAATGGACACAAGCCGTATGCTTGGTTGCTTTGAGTTACCAATCAGTGAGGTCTTCAAGATCAACACCTGGGTATCTTGGGTGATCAAGTTTATGGTATTGGGAATATATATTATCAAGATGGAATCTACCCTCTTGTAAAGAGTAGTTCTTTACAACAGAGTAAGTATTCCCTTGAGAATGTCACTGATTGATTATTGAGAGCTACGCAGTTTTGTAAACAAGTTGTTTCAGAAATGTTTGGTAATTTATGAGTGGTGACTGATACTCGAGGAATATAAGACGTATTTATCTATTAAGTAGACAGTACTATTATTCATACATCCCAATGATAAATACGAATACTAGAAAGGTAGAGGGACATTAGTATCATATTATGCAAGGCTAGGAATCGCTAATATAAGTGTGGTTTTATTCTTATGCACTAGAGTGCAACTATCATTATATAGTGGAGTTAATGATAATTGATTAATTATTATTCCTTAGTTAAGAGTTTAACTAGATGGAATTAATAGTTAGTCGGAGCCAATAATTAAGAACCTAGGGGTCCCACTCTTAGTTCGAAGGAATGTTTGGATGCAAAGGAGAAAAGGAAAAAGGGTACTAGAAATCGGTTTGTGGGACAAACCGGTTACTGGGTAAAGGTTCCAGAAACCGATTTGTCCTACAAACCAGTTACTGGGGATAGGTTCCAGGAACCGATTTATGAAATAAACTGGTTGATGAAATAAACCGGTTTCTAGTAAGTCTGTTCTAAAATCTTATAAATAGAGAGGATGCGGGAAGAATTAAAAAGCTGCGTATTTTCACATTCTAAACACCCTAGATCTATTGCTATGCTTTCCTAGACCTCCTAGCTTTCTCCTAAAAGGGTTTCCACCAAACCCTAGCCTCCATGATCATTCAAGAGACATAGGAGTGAAGATCGATAGCCTTGGACAGCGCTCATTAAAAGATCTTCAAATTGCTCAATACTAATCAAAAGTTGTTGAATTTTTGACACGACGAAGCTGACATTGAGATGAAGCTGCTGTCAAAAATTCAAATCAATTAGAGATCATTTAGTCCTCCTGACAAACGCATCTTTGTCGGATGAAGGTTATCGGGATTGAATCATCACAGGAATCGTAGAAGAGTTCTCGAAACGATTCAACAAATCGCAAAGGTATATCTAACCGTTCATATATATATATTAGTATATATATGTGTGTATATATATTGCATGTAATATAAACGAGTAGTAGATCTAAAATTTTTGAACTATATCTTTCATTTTGCTGCGCACTGGAACTGGTTTTTCCAACAACTGGTATCAGAACCATCTCGTTTAAGTTACATGTAATTGGATTATGGATTCATGATAAACTAGGGTTTTAGTTTTTCAAATCTTTAAAAAAAATAGTTTTTCAATATAAAAATTAATTGGTGTTCACAAAAATATCAATTTTAATTATGTTTTAGACCTCATCAATTTTTGGACTGATTAGATGCTGTAGAAAACGTTTTCATGCTGATTAAAGCTATAATCCCAAAACTTTTCAGATTAGATCTAGACGAGTACCAGAAACCGGTTTATAACCGGTTACTGGGAAGGGGTCCAGAAATCGGTTTGTACCAGAAATCGATTTTTGGGTAACAGATTTTGTTTTTGCATAGCATTTGTGTTTTAGTTTTAAAATTGTTTTAAAATATAAATTATTTTATAAAGTAAAAATAGTTTTTTCATTATATATAGGTTTGTAGAAACCTAGTTTTAAGTGCACGAATTTGGTTTTCTAAAAAACCCTAGATATTGTTTGACGATGTGTATCATCATGAAAGCACGTGTGAATTTGATTCATGTATGCTTGCAATTCCATAATGTTTATACATACATGAGTTGTGATTAATTGCATGCTATATTAGATATAGGACATGTGATTGAATGAATGGTTGTATGTCATATGTTGTGATTGTATGTCAACTAACCTCTTAAGTAGGTAGCCTTATCTCTCATGGTAAAATTAGACATATTGCTTCAATTGTTTAAATTTTATTTAGTATTAGTTTGTGGCTTTGTAAAGGGCGTTATAGTTCCAGTCCTATGCAAAGGAGAACTAAAATGGTTTTCCTAGCCAATTTAGTTATTCACTTTTCCTAGATACTCTGTACACCTCTTTGGAGGTACAGGATTTTGTAAATGTATATTTTGGAGGAGCCACAAGTTGAAGCCACAAGATGGAGCCATGAAGATGGAACCATGAAGCATAGAGCTATAAAGATGGAGCCATGAAGCTTGAAGCATAAGAGATGCAACTATGAAGATAATGCCATGAGAGAGAAGGGCTTGAATGATTGGGCTTGTTTAATTATTTAATTAATTTTGGCATGATCATTGCTTATGCATGTCTTATATATGTTTGATATATTGTTTGTGATGCATGAGCAAAACTATTAGTCTGTCAAACTAGTTTTCTTTAAATGATAAAAATGGATAAAATGTTTACCAATACTATCATGGATAAAGAAAAATTATTTTGATACATTAATAAATATTATTTATGGAAATGTAAGATGAAATTACTCCGTGTCACAAATTTGTAAGATGAAATTACTCTGTGTCACAAATTTATTTGTGATCATTCCCTTCGAAGGGTATTTTTCATTGGTTACAAATGGATAAACTATTATAAAAATTCTAGGGGGAGAGGGACTTATATTTAGTATAATCGCACAGTCTTCCATCACTGGTTTATTGTAAGGTGGATAGAATACTACGAGTCACAGATTTATTTGTGATCACTCCCTTCAGACAATATTATATTCACTAGTTACTAGATATGAATTTCCCAAGGATAGAATTAGTGAGACGTTATAGAGGGTGACCTCCCCTTGGACGCACCACTTAAGTTGTCATTGAGTTCTATGTGATAGTACACACCAGACTAATAATTTGAATAAGAGTCTCCCCTCGGAGTTTTATTGAAATTAATTAGAGAGTAAAAGTTCAGGAGTCATAGACTATTTTGCAAGAGTTTGCATAGCGGATAGTCATGATGGGTGTTTTCCCAATCAAGTTATGGGGTTATGATCTCCCCTCGGAGGCTTAATTTCATGGTTTGATATTATAAAGACGATTAATATTTTGGTTAAGGGAATTCCAATGTATCATTTAAATTGTCATGTTTATGATTTCCAATTCTTGATTTTGCCATATGTGTTTTACATTTCAGATTTCATGATGTCTAGCCCACTTGCTACAACTTTATTTCAAAATAAGCTAATTGGAAGTAATTATGCTGAATGGTTGCTTGACTTGAATGAATTATTAACCGCTGAGGGATATAAGTATGTTCTTACCATTCCCTGTCTGCCACCTCCAGACTGCGACACCCCAACAGTCTTTGCGAATTAATATTAGCGGTGGTTAAAAGTTGATGGGAAGGCTCGCTGGTACATATTGGACTCTATGTCTGACATGTTGAAGCAGCAATATCAAACTTTTAGTACTGCCGGTGCCATTATGTTGAACCTTAAAGAAATGTTTGGGAACTGAGCCGAACTGCAAGGCTGAGCCTTACAGTTAGTCATGGACACCAAAATATCGAAAGGAACTTCAGTTAGAGAGCATGTTTTTAAAATAGTCACTTATTTTAAAGTATTAGAAGTTCTGGGTGCCGTTATTGATGGTGAGACTCAAGTTGACATGATCTTGTATTTGTTGCTTGCATCATTCACTCAATTCAAATTAGATTTCAAAATGAATAAAAAGGTTTTTTCAACGAGTGAATTGATGAGCTCTCTTGAGGCAATGGAGGAGATAGTCAAAGTAGAGTCAAATGTTGGGAACATTGGAAAGGCTTCATCTTCTGAGACTAAACCTAAGGGCATAAGTTTGAAGAAGAGGAAGCAAGGTTTTGAGATGGGTGAGCCCGAACCAACTATTGGTTAGAAGGAAAGAAAAGAAAAGGGAAAGGTTGATGCCAAGCCAGAAGGAAAGTGTTTCCATTGCGGCATAAAGGGGCATTGGAAAATGAACTGTTTCGAATGCTTGACTGCCAAAGTGCAAGGTACGATCAAATCATAGGTAATTGAAGTAAGTTGTCAAATGGATACTTCAAATACTTGATGCATCAATTCTGAAGTTTCTGACCATATCTATAATTGTTGCAGGTGTTCAGATAAATTAGATAATGCAATGATTAGAGGATCTAAATTGTTTTTGGGATCTGGTGCAAGAGTTGCGATTAGATTAGTAGTTTTATTTGTAATAAAACTTTTAAGTTATCATATTTGATTTCAGTTTTAAATTAGTGAATAATAGTTATTCCTTTGTTTTT
This sequence comes from Hydrangea macrophylla, assembly GCA_033977485.1. Classification (NCBI taxonomy): domain Eukaryota; kingdom Viridiplantae; phylum Streptophyta; class Magnoliopsida; order Cornales; family Hydrangeaceae; genus Hydrangea; species Hydrangea macrophylla. The sequence continues at coordinate 43,969,509 of CM066990.1, forward strand.
GTATTGAAATGGTTAATAAAAGAAGTTGTTCTTTTACATGTGTCTGATAACTTTTCAAGCAAGTATGTTATTGTTTATTTTGGTTTCTCGTAAATTATCTAACGTAGTATTTCAAATGACTCACTGGTGTTTTGCAATTTGAAAGATAGTACCTTCAAACTAATCCTATAAGCCATTGGCGTGTTGGATTATATTAATCTAAATAGGATAGATAGGAAGTAAAGGATATGATCCTAAACTCATTTGGTTATAAAAACCACTGCTTATCTGTCAATCCTATTTAGGGGGTAATATAATCATGAGATCTTTTCTGTAAAAGATCACATAGACAAAGACTTAGTAGAATTAGGGTATACTGATGTATGATGATCAAAAAACATTAGAGTTAGAAATAGTTATGACTATTTCAGATACTGATATAGATTTATCTATTGCACCATAAGCCTCAATACTTTGGAGAAATTCAAAGAATTTTAGAATATGGAGTTGTTGGTAAAGGATGTCATTACCTTTTGATTCGATCAAAATGGTGAGTATCTGTCTAATGAGTTTATTATCCATATGAGACGAGAATAAGATTCTTTCTCAATTATCTGCACCAAGTGTGTATTCACGGGATGGTGTAGCGGAAAGAAGGAACTGGTTTTCTTTTAGATATGACTTGGTCATGAGATGAGTTATTTGGAGTTACTAGTACTTTTGATATTTCTCTTTGGAAACTACAATGTATGTACTTAATCTTAATAGAAGCAAATCTTTCCTATAGACAACTCCGAAGTTATGGAAAGGATGCAAATCCTATTTCACGGAAACTTTGGATAACGTTGCTGACATTCGTGTGCAAGGTAAAGATGAGTGGTTTGGAATTAAGATTGAAAGTATGATACTTTTATAGGATATCCAAAGAGAAAGATAATTATTGAGAAAGAAGGAATAAAGGTATTAGTCTCTCAAAGCATTTTATAAATTATTCAAACTAAAATTTACTAGGTCTTTATCCATTCCTGCACCGATACCTCATCGTAGTGGGAGGATTGTTAGCTAAACTGATAGATTCTTTGAATTTGATCCTTTTAATTACAAATGGGTAATGTCCAATGGAAATTCGGAGCATTGAACCATGAATGTTGAAGTTGGAGAGTTTGTACTCCAATCATGTCCAAGTATTTAGTAAATACTTTTGCCTATAGGGTGTATAAGTATTTACAAAAGAAAAATAGGATGATATTGAAAGGTAAAGCAGGGCTATTATTACTATGCTTGATTCCATTAGAATCCTCTTCTCCATTGCTGTAGATCTCAGTCTGAGATTTGGAAGATAGATGTCAAGATAACTTTTGCAAAAGATCATCTTGACGTGGACATTGACATACAGCGACTGGATGGTTTCGTGGTTGATGGTGAGGAAGTTATGGTATGTGAGTTACATAAGTCTGTTGACTTAAGCAAACATACAAAGATAAGAACGTCTGGTTTTGACCTAGTAGTCAAAATATTTTAGATTCGTCTAAAATAAAGATGTGTCTTGTGTTTACAAGATGTTTCTTGTGAAGGAAGCATGATGGTAATTATATTTTCTAAATATTGATGATATCTTTTATCATTGAGAATGATAAAGGTGTGTTGTCAATAGTTAAGGTTAAGTTGTTCGGTATACTTGATATTTGTAATCTAGGAGAGGTGAGCTATATTCTATGAATTGTGCTCATTCGAGATCGTAAAGTTAAAAATAATGAGATTATCTCCGACTTCTAATATTGGTAAGTTATTGACCAGTTTTGACATAAGAAATTTCTAGATAGGGTTCTTACCCTTGGACTTGTCCCAATAATCTCTCAGGTTTAGTGTCTTAAGACACAAGGTGAGAGAGGTCGTATGGAAGGTATAACACATGCTTTAGCTGTGAGCAGCCTCATGTATGCGACATTAGTACTGGACATCTGTTATACCAGTAGGGTTGTTTGACAGATATCCAAACTATGTTCAGCCTGATGGACAACCGTAGAGTATATTCTCAAGGGCTTGAGAAGAACTAGAGGGTATATGCTGGGCTATGGTGTTTTAAACTAAGTTTGAATTAGCTGTGCAGAATTCTGATTGTCTTATCAGATTTAGATTTTGAGGAAGTTAAAATTCGGTAGTGTCTGGTGATGTCTTTTGTTTGGGGATAGTACAACATGAAGATGTTGAGAGTACTATAGATCGAGTCAGCCAATGATCTGGAAGACCCCTTTACAAAACCTTACTGGGTAAGGATTTTCAATAAGTCAAATAGATAGTATTTGGTGTTAGAAGTAATGCTCAATGGTTGTGAGTGCAAGTGGGAGATAGTTGGGATTGTGCCCTCAAACCAGTTAGTTTAACTATGGAAATTATAATACATTATGTATGTCAATTCATGAGATGAATGGTTAGGCTGTTATCCTTAACCATCATTGTATGTAATGCATATGTGTATAGGATTATACATAGGAGATATGAATTACTATTCCTTGTTGTTTCAAATAAGTCACAGTGGATGATAAGACCGGATAACTTATCAGGCATACATTATAGCATGATTAACTTCTATATGATGGAGTGATGAATCTCATTCACAAGAGTAGTTGACTCTAAGTTAATGTGCTAGTGCATGAGTTGCATTGATAGACTGTGAGAAAACCTATTGACAAGAAAATCTTTCATAGTTAATAGAAACTCAAACTTGTATAAGATACATGTCCTTAATCCTGAGATAGTAATGGACACAAGCTGTATGCTTGGTTGCTTTGAGTTACCAATCAGTGAGGTCTTCAAGATCAACACCTAGGTATCTTAGGTGATCAAGTTTATGGTATTGGGAACATATATTATCAAGATGGAATATACCCTCTTGTAAAGAGTAGTTCTTTACAACAGAGTAAGTATTCCCTTGAGAATGTCACTGCTTGATTACTAAGAGCTACGCAGTTATGTCAACAAGTTGTTGTACACATGTTTGGTAATTTATGAGTGGTGACTGATACTTGAGGAATATAAGATGTATTTATCTATTGGGTAGACAGTACTCTTATTCATACATCCCAATGATAAATACGAATACTGGAAAGGTAGAGGGACATTACTGTGATATTATACAAGGCTAGGAATCGCTAATATAAGTATGGTTTTATTCTTATGCACTGGAGTGCAACTATCATTGTATAGTGGAGTTAATGATAATTGATTAATTATTATTCCTTAGTTAAAAGTTTAACTAGATGGAATTAATAGTTAGTCGGAGCCAGTAATTAAGAACCTAGGGGTCCCACTCTTAGCTCGAAGGAATATTTGGATGCAAAGGAGAAAAGGAAAAAAGCGTACCAGAAACCGGTTTGTGGGATAAACCGGTTACTGGGTAAAGGTTCTAGAAATTGGACAAACCGGTTACTAGGGACAGGTTCCAGGAACCGGTTTGTGGGACAAACCGGTTTCTGGTAAGTCGGTTCTGAAATCTTATAAATAGAGTGGATGCCGGCAGAATTAAAAAGCTGCGTATATTCACATTCTAAATGCCCTAGATCTATTTTTAAGCTTCCATAGACCTCCTAGTTTCTCCTAAAAGGGTTTCCACCAAACCTTAGCCTCCATGATCATTCAAGAGACATAGGAGTGAATATCGATAGCCTCAGACAACGCTCACTAAAAGATCTTTAGACTGCTTAATACTAATCGAAAGTTGCTAAATTTTGGACACGACGAAGTTTATATCGAGACGAATCTGCTGTCAAAAATTCAAGTTAATCAGAGATCGTTTAGTCCTCTTGACAGAAGCATCTTTGTCGAATGAACGTTATCGGGATTCAATCATCACAGGAATCGTAGAAGAGTTCTCGAAACGATTCAACAAATCACAAAGGTATATCTAACCATTCATATATATATATATTCGTATATATATGTATGTGTGTGTGTGTGTGTGTGCATGTATATATATTGTGTGTAATATAAATGAGAAGTAGATCTAAAATTTTTGAATTGTATCTTTCATTCCACTGCGCGCTGGAACCGGTTTTTCCAACAATATGTCTTTTAAGATATCTAAGCTATGCTTACTAATCCATTTTAGCTAAGTACATGGTTCTAACTCATGCTCAGGTGTTTGAAGATTAAAAAGTATAAAACATACTATACTAAGATAGTAACCAAACAACTATTGTGTGCATCGCAAACTAATGACATACATAAAATAACATAAATGCAATATAACTAACTACATTAACTAAAAGAGATACAAGAACCCTTTTATTTTATTCAAAAATTTTAAAAATTACTTTATTTTATTGAGTTCATGTTGCTATGCACATGTATATGGCATTAAAGTACAAAAAGAAATAAACAAGATATACAATGACTCACTCCTCCCCAAAGAAAACTAAACATTGTCCTCACTATCCTAAACTAAAGCACATGGACATTTGAAGTAAAATGAGAGAAGGAACGATGTTACCTCATGCGTTAAAGTCCAAAGAATTTCAAGTTACCTGCAAAATCTATTAGCAACATGGGGAGAAAGAAAATAAAATTTATCAACGCAGTAAATAAAGTAAGCAGTTAGTCAAGATAATCATTGTAAAAATAGTAACCAAATTTCTACAGATCATCCCAATGAAATAATTTTTTAACGAAAAGAAATTGGGATCCTCATAGCATCTCCCCCCAACTATTGGTATTTCTACTAGCATTAATTGCTCAAAACGAGTGTCATACACCAACAATTAGAATTTCAAATGGTTCTTGCAATTAAATAGATACGCAATTAAGAGTTCAAGAAGACCTTTGAAATGAAAAAATTCTCCCCAACTAACTTTCAATATAGGGTCAGAGGATTTAGCAGATATGACCTCACTACCTTTTGTATTTTTAAAATGATTATGAAATTTTGGATTCAAATATGAATAGAGTAAAAGTATAAGCCTTAGGAGTATGATGTTTAACCATTTCCACATGATATAAAATGATAGATTCAGGATTACACACTTCTGTTGTATCGACGATAGTACTCCAAGGTGGATCACTAGTACATTTGGAAAGGGAAAACGAATCGGTATTTAGAAACTGATCTAACTGAATTTCCCAGTCATCCAACTCCATATTTACTGAAAAATTGACCCACTCTTTGGCCTTTTGATAATCGCCCTCCAAGTAGCTTACATCAACACAACCTAAAAATTTATCGACCTCACTATCTATATTATTTCCAAGTTCCCATGGGATGGAATGGTGTACATGTTCTACGAGCTTATAAGATTGTGCATAGTAAATGCAATGAACTTCATCGACATTTTCCTCTTCGTTTAGATGATGGGGATTTGAGAAGATCTTAACATTCAAAGTCATATTCCCAAACACTATAGTCATGAGGCCATTTCTAATGTGAATAGTTGTGTCGATTGTTGCTAAGAGTGGCCTACCGAATATAATAGGGATCTGTGTATTGCTAGTAGGTACCAGCTCTGTATCTAAGACAATGAAATCTACAAGATAAACAAAATTATTGATTTAAACTAAGACGTCTTCTAGCATGCCCCGTGGTACTTTAATGGATCTATCAGCGAGTTGTAATGTAATTCGGGTGGGGTTTAACTCGCCTAAGCCCAATTGCTGGTAAACAGAATACGGGCCCTTGCTCCTAAATCTAGGAGTGCATTTTGGATCCTTTGATTCCCCGAGATTCAAGAAATTGTTGGGGTTCCGAGATCTTTAAACTTTGGAGGTAAGCTATGTTTTATGATTGAGCTCACTTGTTCTGTTAAATACGCTTTCTTTTTAACACTTTGCTTGCCTTCATAGTGCATAGGTCTTTTAGGCATTTAGTATAAGCAGGTACTTGTCGAACAGCATCCAAGAGAGGGCGATTAATGTGAACATGCTTAAAAAGTTCAAGAAACTCCCGACTCTTGTTTTTTTTTTTCATGGTTTCATCTTTGAGGATAGGGAGCGGGAAAGGGACATTCAATGTTTTCTATTTCAATTTTATTATTCCCACTCAATTTCAATTTTTTTATTGCTTCTCTATGCTCTCTTTTCAATTTCTCTATTTCTTGTTTAAATTCCAATTTTAACTTTTCAATTTTAGAAGGAGGTTCTTCCTCAACATGAGATTTTTCTGGTTCCTCTTCATTTTATTCTTCATCAACCTCTTTTTTTTTCCACCACTTTCCCACTTCTTAACTTTGTAATGGCTTTCGCTTGTTTTGGATTGTTAAAATCAGGGACAACTTGCCTTTGGCCCCTTTGATTAAGTTGTGGTTGAGGAGGGCGGTTACCTCTAGGATTTGCTTGTGTTTGAGCTGGGAAAACAACATTTTCTTATAGTCAAGTTGATTACTCATTCTTTCCATCATGTATTGTAGTTTTCCCAATACTTGAACCATTTTTTGCATCATTTGTTGGTTTGGGTCTTCCTGGGCCTTCTTGTGAGGGGCACATATACATTAGAATTATGTTGTGCATTACCTTGATAGTTTTGTTATTGTGGGGGCTGATATTTTTTATTATATTGGAAGTATTGATTTTGTTGAGCCTGTTGATTAAAATTATTTGGTGCTTGATTTGCCCCAGTTCTCCAATTATTCAAATTAGGATGATTCCCCCAACTCTACTCACTGTAAGAATTTATTGGACCCTTATTGTTATTCATCGCATTCATATCTACAGGCAATGTTTCTTGACAAATAGGTACATTAGGACAAATATGTGCCTGATGTCCTACCATATTACAATTACCACACACTTCTTCTTGATACGTCACTCTAGTTTGCTCTGTTAGCCCTTTAGTTAATACTTCCACTTGTTTAGCCAATTCTTCATATTTATTAGACAACTCATCTTCATCCCTAAGTAAGAATAAGCTATTTTGTTTGCTCCTATCAGGTTCATTAGGAGGTGCGCGTGTTACTTCACGTGTTTCCCATTGAGGTAAGTTTTTAGCAAGCCAACCAAAATATGTTTCAGCTTCATTCGCGCTTTTATGCATGAATGATCCTTGACACATTGTTTGCACCAACTTTTTAGACTTTGGGATCAATCCTTCAACTAGAAACTAATAAGACGCCATTTTTTGAAACCATGGTGTGGGCAAGATAAAAGTAGATCTTTGAAATGTTCCCATACTTTATCAAAAGTTTCATTGTCATTTTGGGTAAAAAGCTTGATTTGTCGCATGAGGTCATCTGTTAAATGCTTTTGAAAGATTTTTTTTTTGAAAATTCTTCATGCATGATGGACTATGTACTAATTGAGCCCGGTCTAAGAGATAGAAGCCACGCCTTTGCTTTATCTTTCAATAAAAATGGAAACAACTTTAATCAAATAATTTCTTGTGGGCATGTTTGATAAGCAAAAGTCTCACATACTGATTCAAAATCTTTTAAATGCACGTAGCTTTGTGATTAGAGGTAGATATTGTATATTTAGAGAATAATCACAAGGGCTTTAATGCATATTTTAGTCCTCAAGTCCCTAGTTTTACATGCATTTTGAGAATGAATTGATTTTATAATGATGTCACTCAAATGTGTGTATTTTTGTGCTTTTATAGGTTTATACATGCTTAGATAAAAATAGAGTTGAAGAATACTGAATAAAGAGCAGAATGCTGAATATCTGGAAGAAATGGAGAGAAAGACCAAAAGAAGTACTCAATTGGTTGAGTCGTGTTCTTCCAGAATATCGAACGCAGATAGGATTTTGAAGTGTTGACTCAATATTCTGTAATTAAGGGTGATTCCCAGAAATCCGCTTGTAACCCCCGAATTAATGAGGGAATTTATGCTCTTTGACTCTTCTATATAAGGAAGGATGAGAGAAATTTGAGGGGGCTTTGTTCTTCCTTTTTTTCTAGTTTATATTTTTCTCCACACACTGTAGGAGCCGGAGTAGAATTAGATTAGGTTCATTTTGTTTTGCAGATTTAAAGTGGTAGCTATAAATTCGTGGATCAATTTATTTCAGGTTTTGGTGATTTCAGTTTATGTTCTTGATTTTGGATCTTTAATTTATCTGTCTTTTTTAGTTTTAATCTTTGTAATTATGTTTCTGTTAGTTTCTACATTAGTTATACTGATAGAGTAGTGATTTGGTTGGGGAAAATGTTCTGAAATGTTGGTCCCTGACCTCTGCCATAAAAGTTGAAGAAAACCTGTCAATAACTAGTGATCCATGAGACAACCGGTGATACACGGGTCTGACTCAATCGGTTGTCCCATACATAAGCGGTTGAGTTGGAGGCTTAACATAACCAGTTATCCTTTTAGACAACCGGTTATGTCCAGTTCTCATGGGAATCTTCCTTTGAACAATCCTATCACTTTTGTATTGAAATCCGGTCCACACTTTAATTCTGCAAGTTTAATTTGTCATACAGATTTCAAATCATAAGTTAAAAACTCGTTAACTCAATGAATTTCCAAGAGAACTACTTCATTTTCCTTCCAATTGAAGTACTAATTGAATTCACTATTTTACCAAAAGTTAAAGATAGTTTATCATTCAAAAGAAAAGGGAAGAAATTCTCCCATTGGCCATAATTTTTTATACGGTTAATGTCGGGATGCTTAACTTTTCAACCAAAAGGAAAAGGAGCATTTTCAAAGGAATAAATCCCAATTGCGCATTTATGTAAATTCATGGTAGTTGTTATATCGATGTTGCCACATGTTTACCCCAACCCATTAGTTTCATAATTTTATTTCCTTTCATACTGTAATGTTTAATTTAGTCATTGTAGTATAGATATCCATTTTCCACCCTTCATCATCTTTTCTTTATTTGTTTAAGGAAAAACATAGTCAAAACATATTTAGTTATCCTTCCCTGTGGGATTCGACACCCTACTTTTCAAAGCTACATTTTTAGAAGGGTAAATATTGTTTGATCGATTCGACACCGATCAACACGTTCAGTCTCCATCCCATGAAAGGTGGGTAGGAGTTGTAACATGTCATTCCTAAAGTGAAAAGTACCATGATGTTGTGGAATAGCTATGCAAGACAGACTTGTATTCCTATTGGGAGCTAACAAATCTCGTAAGGGGCGTGAGTTATCATCTATCCTCTCTCTAGGGTTGAAATTATGTTGACTTTCAACATCGTTATCTAAGCCTAGGTAATTTTCCCCATTATTCTCATTATTAATTCCATTATTATTATTATTGGGAGGTAAAAGTCCAGCCATAATATCGGAATATGAACATGTAGCTATTGGATTAACAGAGTTATTGGAAGAATTATTTGAGATTTGCAGTTCTTGAATTATACATTCGGTTGAATCTATAATATCATAATATGAAGGTCTACGCTATTGGATTAACAGAGTTATTGGAAGAATTATTTGAGATTTGCAGTTCTTGAATTATAGATTCGGTTGAATTATTTGACTTGAAACGATATAGAGCTTATGTGTGGTGGTATGTGAAGCAATAAAAACTAAAAAGTACAATAATATAAATAAAAAAGAAGAAGAAATAAATTAGATAAAACAAACTAAACTAAGTGCCTTCATCGACAACGGCACCAAAAAACTTGACACGAATAAAATACTATGCGCTCTTGTATGCAACACCCAAGTTTAGGTGATCGTGCAAGTAATATAGTACTGGAAGTCCAGGTCGATCCCACGAGAATTGAATAGATTATTAAGATATTTTTATCTAAATTATCTCTTAAAGAAAAGAAAAGATGATTGATTTTGAAGGATTACTAACTAACTGTAATATTGAAAAGAAACTAAAGTAACTAGACTAGTGAATTTAATGAGAAAAACTAAAACAACAAATTAACTTGAACAAAGTAAAATATGAACTAACGGATTAGAATTACACGAGTTCACACTAGACTCACCAATAATCATGCCTAAGGAAGGATATAGTCACCTACTATAATTCAACGGTTGCCTCTTGATGTTTGTGTCTTGCTTGAGTTGAGTCAATTCCAAATATTTATTAGTTGACATGAAACAATGTCAAACAATCCTATATATAACTCACGAGCAGATTTGAAACACTTCCTCTTCCCATTCAAAACAATTTAACAAGTCCAAATACTAATTAATTGAAGTGAAAAATTGATTTGAGTGTCTAAGTTCATGAAATGAATCAAAAATTAGATTAGAATGTAACACCAATGTTTAATATAGTTAGAAAACATTCCGACAACAATTCTAAATTGTGTTCCATGGAAAAATTGAATTATGAAGGTTGCCCTTTGAAAATATGCATGAAAATTGGCTTTTCTAATGCTTCATCACATAAATCTAATACTAGGTTTGGCCTACTAGTAGCAAAATAAATCTAACAATCATAGATGACATAAACATAATGAAAACCACGATTAAACAATGATTAATTAATGGACTGAAAATATAAATAATAGAGAGTAATATAACCTGGAATGAAGAAAAACTATCTTATTGACTTGATATCTTGAAATAGCATCCAAACATGGCCTTAGAAATCCTAAACTAGGGTTTAGCAGAGCTCTAATAGCCTCTCTAACACATATTATATGTAAAATATGATAAAAGTTGCTTATATTACGTTTACAAGTCATATATATATATATATATATCAATATAGCAGTCCTAGACCTAAAAAGAAGTTGCTGATGTGAATCTGCTGAGTGGGACCGATCCCACTACACTACCATGACAGGTCATGGCCAGGACCAGTCCCGCATTCAAGATCAGTCATGGTCTTCTCCAGTTGACAACTCTGCGCACCGATGGGAGAATTGCGATATCTCTTTGCTCGGACCTCGGATTGACGCACAGTTTGTGGCCACGCGACCATAACTCGACGAACTACAATTTTTATCTCTAGAAAAAAATTCATAACTCCAAAGTCTTCAATGTCAAAATTGCCCTTTTCTCAACTACTACTGTCATTCTCTTCCACCAGAATCACCTTTTAGGCAATAAATGCTTTCTCTAACCTGCAAAACACTCACAAACCTCATGTAAATGATGTAAATGAAATATATCAGGGTTGTGTAACAAAAAGTGAGACATTCATTGCCAAGCTTCAAGATTCACTTGATCTAACTGCACCCAATAGCTTATAAAATAATACAAATACACATGTTTTTAACATTAATCACCGATGTTATTGAAATGCGTGTAACTCTAGGAACTTGGGAATAAAAGTATGCATAAAAGATCATATAACATGCTATGAATATGAACTTTCTACGTCTAATCACTAAAACCAATACTTTGATCTTTATCCTAATGTATTGATCCATTAGTTATCAGAAGATAGGATCCGATCATATTGGGATAGAAGCTAAGACTTGGCCTCCACAAGTCCTAGTCATGACTACCTCTTATAAATTGATCTCTATATACTTAATGATCGGGAAGGGGGGGGAGGGGGAAGTTCTAGAGTAACTGGGAGGCTTCAAAATTGGGTAAGAGAGAGAGAGAGAGTATAACACCCACATTTGTGTTATGTCATTTGCATTACATTGTCATGCATGATAATGTGATGTGGCGTGTCTTATGACACATGGTTGAGTGAGTTTTGACTCACGAATTGATTTGGGTGTCTGTATCAGAGAACCCTTTAAAACTGTTGTGATTGAGGATTTATTGTTTGTGAAGTCTCTCCGAGTATGAGACGGTCACTGTAGAACATTTTAAATGTTTATCTGAAAATAAATGTTTACCTGTGTATTTCAATATCTGTATTATTTTCTATTTTAGAATTTATTTCTGTTGTTGGATTTAGTATCCTGGTGAGGACGAATGAACACGCTATTAATTTGGTAGGCTAATTAGCAACTTCGGAAACGTCATGTAGAAATTCGTGTTTTAGCGACCAACGATACTTAGTCGAAAACTTTTATAATTTTGAAGTTTCACTCGTAAAGCTATGAATAAGCTGTATAGAAAGTTTCAGAGACTGATTAGGAGTTTTGAAAACTCGTGGGGAGGTAAACGTAATTTCCAATAGTTTTGCCTATATATAGATAGAGATGGATGAGATATTTTCTCATAACTTCTAACCTAATTTCAAAAGGAGGCCAAAAGGGGGCTAGAGGGAGATTTAGGAGTTTAGAGCTTTGCGACGCCAAACGACGACCTTCCGTCAGTCTGGTTTCTCCCAGATTTCATATTCGAGCTCCTCGAGGTAAGAGCTTCATTTTGATACCTATTAGGGCCTGTTTGGCTAAGTTTTCTGAAAAGTTATTTTCTAGAATTTTTCATAAAAGTTGATAAATGGAATTCTGATCCATAGGAATTGTACTAGAAGGATTTCTGCACGTTCTTTGTGCACGGGTTTTCATCAGATTGAATTATAGGAGCGTTATTTGGAGGTGAGTGATTCAACTATGTTTTGGAATGATTTCTTGGCATGTATTCATGTTATGTTTGAATAGCATATATTAATTCATAGAGATATATTGTGTAGTTCATATTGGGCATTTATATTGATAAGTAGGCTCAATAGCACGGTGATATGTTTTGATTTCCGCGAGCATGGTGATATGTATTTGAGCATGTTAAGTTGCTTATTTGGGTCAGAAGGAGCACGTGGTCACCGTGCCATTTTGTGGAGCCGATATAGGCATTAAGGTCGCACGATTGAAGAGAAGAATTGTGGGTCTTACCCTTTCGCGTGGACTTATTGGCGAGGAGTCGCGGATTGGGAGTATGGACGGGCACGTGAGTCTCCGGCGACTAGTATGAAATGTAGAGATGTGAATGCAGACATGTTTATCATTCATGTACATATGTTGATTTATTCACTAAGCTTTAGCTTAAACAAATCGAAATATGTGTGGTTATTCAAGTAACCATTTCAGGTATAAATGCTGGCGAGGAATCAGAGAAGTAAGCACGAGGGTTGGGAGTTCGCTTGGGAGGCAACTTAAATGTTAACTTTGTAGTTTTGGGACAATAGGATGTTGTAATAAGACCTTTTTCTTGTTTTAACTGATGTTTAACTTCGTATGATAGAATGGATTTTAAACCATTGTAATAGTTAGTAACGTGTTGTAATCCTGCTTTAGAAATGTTTTATTACAGTTAAGATTACTTTGGATTGAGTTTGGATTGAGTGGTTGATCATTGGTGATAGTTAGAAAGCTTTTAAACTTGAAATTCTACAGATTGGGCTGCTGCCAGGGGAGCAGTCGACTGGTCCTGTGTTCAGTCGACTGAACCCCTGTGTTTGCTAGCTACTGCTTCTTATTTTAGCAAAAGCAGTCGACTGGACCCCGCCTCAGTCGACTGGACCCCTAGCCTCAGTCGATTGGAATTGCTATTAAATTCCCTGCCTTCCTCCGTCGACTGAGCAGTCGACTGAGCAGTCGACTGAACCTCTGGTTTGAAAATGTGTTTTGTTTTTCCGCTACGTGTGTTCTTCAAACCTAATTTTGGGAACGTTAATAAATTGGTTTAGCCTCGGTGGCGTGCCACTGGCTTCGATTTTGCTATTGTGGGACCGAGCTGTGACATTTAATGGTATCAGAGCATAAGTTTAGAGCCTTGGGAATGAGTGACGTTATATATGCTGAGTGACGTCGAGTGGAGTGTGTAATTGTGAAGATAATGGTTATCATTGTATAAATGCTTCATGCATTAGCATTTGTTGATTGTGATGAACTGTGCACATATATCTATATTGTGGCATAGCATGCATGGTCATTATGCATTGAACTCAACAGGGGAATATTTGAAACGTTATGGCTGATCCACCAAGAGAATTGCCACCGCATTCGCGGATGGACCAAATAGTGAATATGGTGGGAAATTTCATACAAGCGGTAAGTGAAAGAGAATAAATGAACGTTCAGCCTCCACAAGTGGAAATTCGTTATGTCAATGCACCATCGGCACCGCGACCTCAACACACAATCGTGGAACAGTTTCATAAACGAAAACCGACATTGTATCATGGACAGGTTGACATAGACTTGGCCGATCATTGGATGATGGACATAGAAAGACACTTCCGTCAGGTAATATGTACCGATGAGGAGAAAATTTTATGCGCATCCGATACGTTGATGGGCGAAGCATTGGATTGGTGGAATAACGTGCTTGAACAAGGGAAACCAACCACGTGGGAAGCATTTAAAGAAGAATTCAACAAACGTTTCTTTCCGCAATCTGCTTATACTCAGAAACGTCAAGAGTTTGCAAGTTTGATTCAGGGAGATATGACCGTGGGTGAGTATGTTTCTCGTTTCAATGCCTTGTTACGATTTGGGAAAACTACCGTTCCGACTGATAGGGATAAAGCTCATAAGTTTGAGGAAGGGCTTAGAGAGAATATCCGTGGCCGTGTGGACATGTTACAACACCCGACCGTTTCTCTCGTTGAGGAAGCCGCCCATATAGCTGAGAAGAGTGTCGACCGATATCGACAAGGGCAACAAGGAAAGAGACCCAATGACAATAGGGGCAAGAGCCAAGGGAATGCGAAGAAACCGTTCACGCAAGGTTCAGGATCGAATATGGGTAGTCAAGGAGGAAGTGTGTTTGTTGGAGATTCGAGACCGTTGTGCCCAACATGTAACCTGCGACACAGAGGAACCTGCTATCAATTGATCACTTGCTATATTTGTAAACAATTGGGGCATGTGTCTAGGAATTGTCCTTTGAACGCAAATTCGACTACACCAAGCACAACCTCGAACGCCAAGAGCTATAACCCAGAGATAAGAGGGAAATGTTTTGAGTGTGGCCAACCGGGGCATATAGCAAAGAACTGTCCAAGTAAAAGACAATCGGGAATGAGTACCGGTGCATCGAGTGTGCCAAGTGGATCAAGGGTAGAACCTCGAGTGGATAAAGGGAAAGGAGTCGCGCAACAACAAGGACGATACTTCCAGTTCAGGCCGGGGAATACGGATGATACCGTCGTATCAGGTATTCTTCCTATTTGTTCGTATCCTGCACGTGTACTTATGGATTCTGGTTCAACGCACTCATTTGTGTCACGTGATTTTGTTAAGCATTTAACTGTTAAGTCAGAACCGTTAGGATACGACTTGTGTGTATCATTGCCTAGTAGTGAACTGCTAGTTACTTCTTCGATATTCAAGTCATGTGAAATCAAGATAGGTGATAAAGTCTTGAGCGTTGATTTGATTCCGTTGACAGTGAATTACTTTGATGTTATCTTGGGTATGGATTGGTTGTCGGTTAATCAAGCCAGAATCGATTGTGAATAGAAACGGGTTAGTTTCTATCCGTCAGGGCGAGAAGAGTTTGCTTTTCAGGGTAAGGGAGTGATCGTGCCGCCGTACTTGATATCAGCGATTCAAGCAAGTAAGATGTTGAAGAAGGGTTGTTCGGGTTTCTTATGTTCAATTATCGACACGCGAGTTCTTGGACCACTAATAGAAGACATTTTAGTAGTTCGAGAATTTCCAGATGTTTTCCCGATGAGTTACCCGACGTATTGATTGAAAGAGAGCTTGAGTTCACAAAAGAAGTAGTACCAGGGTCACAACCTATATCCAAAGCACCGTACCGAATGGCACCCATAGAGTTGAAAGAATTGAAAGTTCAGTTAGAAGAACTGTTGGAGAAGGGTTTTATCCGACCGAGTGTTTCACCGTGGGGAGCTCCAGTCTTGTTTGTGAAGAAGAAAGATGGGACAATGCGTATGTGCATCGACTACCGAGAGTTGAATAAGTTGACCGTCAAGAACAAGTATCCGTTGCCGCGAATAGATGACTTATTTGATCAGTTACAAGGGGCTCAGGTATTTTTGAAGATCGACTTGAGATCCGGTTACCATCAGTTGAAAGTCAAAGAGGAAGATGTTGAGAAGACAGCTTTCAGGACTCGATATGGTCACTTTGAACTTTTGGTTATGCCATTTGGAGTGACAAATGCTCTAGCTGCTTTCATGGACTTGATGAACCATGTCTTCAAAGATTATTTAGATGAGTTCATTATCGTGTTCATAGATGATATCCTAATCTACTCCAAAAGCGTTGAAGATCACGAGCATCATTTGCGATTAGCTTTACAACGATTGCGTGAAAAGAGATTATTCGGCAAATTGAAGAAGTGTGAGTTTTGGTTGACCGAGATAGCTTTCCTTGGACATATAGTGTCGGCCAAGGGAATTTCTGTAGACCCTCAGAAGATAGAAGCAGTTACCAACTGGGCGAGACCAACGAATGTGACAGACATCAGAAGCTTCCTAGGATTAGCTGGGTATTATCGGAGATTTGTAAAAGACTTTTCGCGTATAGCAATGCCGATGACACAGTTAATGAGGAAAGATATTGCTTTTGTTTGGAGTCCAGAATATGAAGAAAGTTTTCAAGAGTTGAAGGGTCGACTAGTGAAAGCACCAATATTAGCCGTTCCATCAGGGACTGAAGGATTTATTATTTACAGTGATGCTTCATATAGAGGTTTAGGTTGCGCTCTTATGCAAGGTGATAAAGTCATTGCGTATGCGTCGAGACAACTTAGACCGCACGAGAAGAATTATCCAACACATGATCTAGAATTGGCCGCCGTGATTTGTGCATTGAAGATTTGGCGTCATTACCTATACGGGGAGAAATGTGAGATCTATACGGATCACAAGAGTTTGAAGTACCTGTTTACACAACGGGATTTGAACATGAGGCAAAGGAGATGGTTAGAGTTGATGAAGGACTATGACTTGTCAATTCAGTATCATCCGGGCAAGGCGAATGTTGTCGCTGATGCTCTTAGTCGTAAAGTACCAACCAACACCGCATCAGATTTGACTTCTCAGAAAGAATTGATACGAGATATGGAGAATATGGAGCTTGAGGTGATTCCGAGGATTGAAGGTGGATTGATGTCGACAATTGTGGCACAACCACTCTTGATTCACGAGATCACGGAGAAACAATTTCAAGACGTGGCTTTGAAGAAGATTTGTGATGAGATTCCAATGGGCAAACAACCGGGATTCACGTTTGAGAACAATATGTTGAGATTGAGGGGTAGAATTTGTGTACCTAGTGAGAAAGAGTTGAAACGGAACATCCTAGAGGAAGCACACAACACGAAGTATACTGTTCATCCGGGAAGCACCAAGATGTATAGAGACTTGAGACATGTTTATTGGTGGCCGGGAATGAAGAGAGAAATAGCACGTTACGTTTCGCGTTGTACTAGTTGTCAACAAGTAAAGGCCGAACGCCAAGTACCTTCGGGATTGTTACAACCGTTACCGATAGCCGAGTGGAAATGGGAGCACATAACAATGGATTTTGTTAGTGGGTTTCCGAGGTCGAAGAGATCGAATACTATTATTTGGGTGATTGTTGATCGTTTGACGAAGTCGTCGCACTTCCTACCACTCCGAACAACTAAGCCAATGACGTTAGCTAAGTTGTATATTCGCGAGATTGTGAGACTACATGGTATCCCAGTTTCTATCATTTTGGATAGGGATAGTAGTTTTACGTCAAAGTTTTGGAGAGCCATGCAAGAAGCAATGAATACCAAATTGTACTTTAGTACAGCTTTTCATCCTCAGACCGATGGTCAATCAGAAAGAGTAATCCAGATTTTGGAAGACATGCTTCGTTTATGTGTACTTGATTTTCAAGGCGATTGGGAAGACCACCTACCGTTAATTGAGTTCGCATATAACAACAATTTTCAGTCGAGTATTGGAATGGCTCCATATGAAGCTTTATATGGTCGTGTATGTCGTTCACCGATTAGTTGGACGGAAGTCGGAGAAAGAAAGATTGAAGGGCCGAAAATTGTACAAGAGACGACGGATAAGATAAAGGTGATTAGACAACGATTACTGACAGCCCAGAGTAGGTATAAGGGTTATGCCGACAAGCGCAGACGGCCGTTGGAATTTGATGTAGGAGACTTGGTGTATTTGAAGGTGTCACCTTCAAAGGGAATAACCAGATTTGGTAGATACGAAAAACTCAACCCGAGATATGTAGGACCTTTTGAAATCATTGGAAAGGTTGGAGCCGTAGCTTATCGTTTGAACTTGCCAAGCGAGTATGCTCAAGTTAATAACGTATTTCATGTATCGTTGTTACGCAAACTGTTAGTGGAAGAGAGAGATCAAGTGATGACTCCGACATCGAATGAGATTCAGAGTGATTTAACGTATGCCGCATATCCGATAGAGATCTTAGACCGGAAGGATCAAGTCTTACGAAATAAAGTAATATCGAAAGTGAAAGTGTTATGGCGTAGTCAAACTACGGAAGAGATGACGTGGGAAATAGAAGATGAGATGCGTACTCAGTATCCGCACCTTTTCGAGACATGAGGTATAAGTTTGGGGACAAACTTCTTTTAAGGGGGAGAGTATTATAACACCCACATTTGTGTTATGTCATTTGCATTACATTGTCATGCATGATAATGTGATGTGGCGTGTCTTATGACACATGGTTGAGTGAGTTTTGACTCACGAATTGATTTGGGTGTCTGTATCAGAGAACCCTTTGAAACTGTTGTGATTGAGGATTTATTGTTTGTGAAGTCTCTCCGAGTATGAGATGGTCACTGTAGAACATTTTAAATGTTTATCTGAAAATAA
Source organism: Hydrangea macrophylla (assembly GCA_033977485.1). Taxonomy (NCBI): domain Eukaryota; kingdom Viridiplantae; phylum Streptophyta; class Magnoliopsida; order Cornales; family Hydrangeaceae; genus Hydrangea; species Hydrangea macrophylla. The sequence goes on from CM066990.1 coordinate 43,988,053, forward strand.
ATGTTTACCTGTGTATTTCAATATCTGTATTATTTTCTGTTTTAGAATTTATTTCTGTTGTTGGATTTAGTATCCTGGTGAGGACGAATGAACACGCTATTAATTTGGTAGGCTAATTAGCAACTTCGGAAACGTCATGTAGAAATTCGTGTTTTAGCGACCAACGATACTTAGTCGAAAACTTTTATAATTTTGAAGTTTCACTCGTAAAGCTATGAATAAGCTGTATAGAAAGTTTCAGAGACTGATTAGGAGTTTTGAAAACTCGTGGGGAGGTAAACGTAATTTCCAATAGTTTTGCCTATATATAGATAGAGATGGATGAGATATTTTCTCATAACTTCTAACCTAATTTCAAAAGGAGGCCAAAAGGGGGCTAGAGGGAGATTTAGGAGTTTAGAGCTTTGCGACGCCAAACGACGACCTTCCGTCAGTCTGGTTTCTCCCATATTTCATATTCGAGCTCCTCGAGGTAAGAGCTTCATTTTGATACCTATTAGGGCCTGTTTGGCTAAGTTTTCCGAAAAGTTATTTTCTAGAATTTTTCATAAAAGTTGATAAATGGAATTCTGATCCATAGGAATTGTACTAGACGGATTTCTGCACGTTCTTTGTGCACGGGTTTTCATCAGATTGAATTATAGGAGCGTTATTTGGAGGTGAGTGATTCAACTATGTTTTGGAATGATTTCTTGGCATGTATTCATGTTATGTTTGAATAGCATGTATTAATTCATAGAGATATATTGTGTAGTTCATATTGGGCATTTATATTGATAAGTAGGCTCAATAGCACGGTGATATGTTTTGATTTCTGCGAGCATGGTGATATGTATTTGAGCATGTTAAGTTGCTTATTTGGGTCAGAAGGAGCACGTGGTCACCGTGCCATTTTATGGAGCCGATATAGGCATTAAGGTCGCACGATTGAAGAGAAGAATCGTGGGTCTTACCCTTTCGCGTGGACTTATTGGCGAGGAGTCGCGGATTGGGAGTATGGACGGGCACGTGAGTCTCCGGCGACTAGTATGAAATGTAGAGATGTGAATGCGGACATGTTTATCATTCATGTACATATGTTGATTTATTCACTAAGCTTTAGCTTAAACAAATCGAAATATGTGTGGTTATTCAAATAACCATTTCAGGTATAAATGCTGGCGAGGAATCAGAGAAGTAAGCACGAGGGTTGGGAGTTCGCTTGGGAGGCAACTTAAATGTTAACTTTGTAGTTTTGGGACAATAGGATGTTGTAATAAGACCTTTTTCTTGTTTTAACTTATGTTTAACTTCGTATGATAGAATGGATTTTAAACCGTTGTAATAGTTAGTAACGTGTTGTAATCCTGCTTTAGAAATGTTTTAATACAGTTAAGATTACTTTGGATTGAGTTTGGATTGAGTGGTTGATCATTGGTGATAGTTAGAAAGCTTTTAAACTTGAAATTCTGCAGATTGGGCTGCTGCCAGGGGAGCAGTCGACTGGTCCTGTGTTTAGTCGACTGAACCCCTGTGTTTGCTAGCTACTGCTTCTTATTTTAGCAAAAGCAGTCGACTGGACCCCGCCTCAGTCGACTGGACCCCTAGCCTCAGTCGACTGGAATTGCTATTAAATTCCCTGCCTTCCTCCGTCGACTGAGCAGTCGACTGAACCTCTGGTTTGAAAATGTGTTTTGTTTTTCCGCTGCGTGTGTTCTTCAAACCTAATTTTGGGAACGTTAATGAATTGGTTTAGCCTCGGTGGCATGCCACTGGCTTCGGTTTCGCTATTGTGGGACCGGGCTGTGACAGAGAGAGAGAGAGAGAGAGAATGAAAAAGAAGGATGGGTAAGCAAAATTCCTCACCTTTATTTTCAGAGAGCATGGGTAGCGATTGAGAATGGAAAGAAGAGACTAAATTCAACTCAAAGCACATGTATATTGTGGTTGTAATTCTGTGACTTATAAGTGTGGCGGGCTAGTTATGTGATTAATATAACACTTTTTTTTTCAAAAGGATAAAAGAAAAATCCTACAGTTTTTAAATATGATCCAGGGTGTAACAACAAATCATGCAGAATAAACCTAGGAAAAAATCTGTCTACTCACATAGCAAGTATCAAGTTTTAACCAAGTTCCTTGCGGCCGAGTGGTAAGCTTTTTGGGTGTACTACCCAAGAGGTTTAGTGTTCGAGTCATGGGGAGCGTGGCCACTGGAGTATTCACCCGGTACCTCCAGGCCTCGGGGGATTAGTCGAGGTGCGCGCAAGCTGGCCCGGACACCCCCGATTACCAAAAAAAATATTATCAAGTTTTTCCTAATCAAAGGGGGACATGCAAAGCTTTAAACAAGTAAGAAAATAAGAAAATAATACTGAATAAGCGATAAGCATGGCAATCATGCAGGGGATGTATGGTGGAAAAGTGAACAATATGTGAAAGTGTTGATTTACAAGTTGAGAACCTCTCAATCCTAGGATGGATGAGAAAAAGAACTTCAATCCAAGACACAAATTCCTCAACAACAAAGTCTCTTATGATAATCAATTTGACAAGCAAAGCATTGACAAGTGAATGTGGGTGCGTGTTTACATGAAAATCCTAAGATGGTATGGCAAGGGGGTGCATGGGATGTAGAGATATGATCAATATAGCATGGAAAAAGGTGGCTACAAACATGTTCATTGCATGGGAATGCCTAATTAGCAAGGAAACAACATGATTCTATAACACCCGTATTTGTGTTATTGCTTTTGCATTACATTGTCATGCATGATAATGTGATGTGGCGTGTCTTATGACACATGTTTGGGTGAGTTTTGACTCACGAGTTGATTTGGGTGTCTGTATTAGAGAACCCTTTGAAACTGTTGTGATTGAGGATTTATTGTTTGTGAAGTCTCTCCGAGTATGAGACGGTCACTGTAGAACATTTTAAATGTTTATCTGAAAATAAATGTTTACCTGTGTATTTCAATATCTGTATTATTTTCTGTTTTAGAATTTATTTCTGTTGTTAGATTTAGTATCCTGGTGAGGACGAATGAACACGCTATTAATTTGGTAGGCTAATTAGCAACTTCGGAAACGTCATGTAGAAATTCGTGTTTTAGCGACCAACGATACTTAGTCGAAAACTTTTATAATTTTGAAGTTTCACTCGTAAAGCTATGAATAAGCTGTATAGAAAGTTTCAGAGACTGATTAGGAGTTTTGAAAACTCGTGGGGAGGTAAACGTAATTCCCTATAGTTTTGCCTATATATAGAAAGTGATGACTTTCATAAATTTTACAAGTCTTAACCTAAATTCCAAAAAGGGGGCCATAAGGAGATTTTGGAGCTTAGAGCTTTGCGACGCCAAACGACGACCTTCCGTCAGTTTGTTTTCTCCCATATTTCATATTTGAGCTCCTCGAGGTAAGAGCTTCGTTTTGATATATGTTGGGGCTTGTTTGGCCAAGTTTTCCGAAAAGTTATTTTCTAGAATTTTTCATAAAAGTTGATAAATAGAATTTTGATCCATAGGAATTATACTAGACGGACTTTTGCACGTTCTTTATACACGGGTTTTCTTTAGACCGAAGTTTAAGAGCGTAAATCGGAGGTGAGTGATCCAACTATGTTTTGGAATGATTTCTTGACGTGTATTCATGTTATGTTTGAATAGTATGTATTAATTCATAGATATATACTGTGTAGTTCATATTGGGCATTTGTATTGATAAGTAGGCCCAATAGCACGACAAAATGTTTGATTTCCGCGAGCATGGTGATATCTATTGAGCATGTTAAGTTGCTTATGTGGGTCAGAAGGAGCACATGGTCACCGTGCCATTTTGTAGAGCCGATATAGGCATTAAGGTCGCACGATTGAAGAGAAGAATCGTGGGTCTTACCCTTTCGTGTGGACTTATTGGCGAGGAATCGTGGATTGGGAGTATGGACAGGCACGTGAGTCTCCCGCGACTAGTATGAAATATAGAGATGTGAATGCGGACATGTTTATCATTCATGTGCATATGTTGTTTTATTCACTAAGCGTTAGCTTAAACAAATTAAATATCTGTGGTTAATCAAATAACCATTTCAGGTGTTAATGCTGGCGAGGAATCGGAGAAGTGAGCATGTGGGTAGAGAGAGTTCGCTTAGAAGGCAACCTGAATGTTGATCTTGTAGTTTTGGAACAATAGGAATATTGTAATAAAGATTTGAATGTTTTAACTTATGTTTTAACTTAGTACGATAGAATGGACCTAAAGCATGGTAATAGTTAGTAACATGTTGTAATTATACTTTGGTAATGTTTTAATGCAACTAGGATTACTTTGATGTGAGGTTGGAGTGTGTGGTTAACACTTGATTGTTTTAAAAAGCTTTTGAAACTTGTTTTTCTGCAGATTGGGCTGCTGCCAGGGGAGCAGCCGACTGGTCCAGTGTTCAGGCGACCGAACCCCTGTGCCTGCTAAATACTGCTTTTTAATATGGCAAAAGCAGTCGACTGGGCCCTTTCCTCAGTCGACTGGACCTCCGAAGGTTTATGTGATTTTTTGGTTCTGCTTACTTCAGTCGACTGGACCCCCAGCCTCAGTCAACTGGAAGGGCTGTAAACAATTTTTGAAAACTCTCTGCTCTCTTCAGTCGACTGAGGTCCCGACCCAGTCAACTGAACCCCTAGTTTTAAAATGCATTTTGTTTTTCCGCTACGTGTGTTCTTCAAACTAAATTTCGGGAATGTTAATGAATTGGTTTAGCCTCGGTGGCGTGCCACGGGCTCCGATTCCGCTATTGTGGGACCGGGCTGCGACATTTAGTGGTATCAGAGCATAAGTTTAGAGCCTTGGGAACGAGTGACGTTATATATATGTTGAGTGACGTCGAGTGGAGTGTGGAATTGTGAAGACAATTGTTATCATTGTAGAAATGATTCATGTGTTAGCATTTGTTGATCGTGATGAACTATGCACATATATCTATATTGTGGCATAGCATGCATGGTCATTATGCATTGATCTCAATAGGAAAATATTTGAAACATTATGGCTGATCCGCCGAGAGAATTGTCACCGCAATTGCGGATGGACCAAATAGTGAATATGGTGGGAAATTTCATACAAGCGGTAAGTAAAACAGAACAGATGAACGTTCAGCCTCCATCAGTGGAAATTCATTATATCAATGCACCACCGACACTGCGACCTCAACACGCAATCATGGAACAGTTTCATAAACGGAAACCGACCTTGTATTATGGACAAGTTGACATAGACTTGGCCGATCATTGGATGATGGACATGGAAAGACATTTCCATCAGGTAATATGTACCGATGAGGAAAAAATTTTATGTGCATCCGATACGTTGATGGGCGAAGCATTGGATTGGTGGAACAACGTACTTGAACAAAGGAAGTCAACCACGTGGGAAGCATTTAAAGAAGAATTCAACAAACATTTTTTTCCGCAATCTGCTTATGCTCAGAAACGCCAAGAGTTTTCAAGTCTGGTTCAGGGAGACATGACTGTGAGTGAGTATGTATCTGTAGACACCCCAATTTTGACCGACCGTCGAATTTAGGAGAGCGTCACCTCCACGTCCAATGATGACAATGACCGAGAAATTCGAAGTATTCCAAGCTCTTCAGAAAATTCTCCAAAACGCGATAAAATTCCACAGAAAGAGGGAAATACCAGGTATTTAGGAGAATTCAGATATAAAACACAACTTTTGGAAAAGATATTCAAAAATAATTTGTTTCAAAAAGAGAAAAGACCTAAAAGGGGAATTTTAGTCAAAACCGGCACACGGCGGGCTTCCGCGGCACTCGGTGACTGCCGCACGGCAGTCACAGAGTGCTGTGCCGGCACTCATCAAGTGCCGCCACAGGTTTCTGACTGCCGTTCTCTTTTAAAGTCTGTATTTTGCAGAGCAATACGTATGCGCATGCGAATAAGAACAAAAACCTGATAAAGTAAGACTGACAAAAATGCGGCAATCCATTAATTGCCGCGGCATTTGGTGAATGCCGTGCGGCAGTCATGAAGTGCCGCAACGGCATTTGATGAATGCCGCAGCGGCAGTCACGGACTGCCGCGTCAGTGTCTGGACTGCCGCGCTGGACAGCAGTCTGCATAATTTCAGAAAGTACACATTGTACCAACTAATGAGGGAATTACACCTGTTTTTTGCTCCGAAATTCACCAAAAATACCTGGTAATTTTGCTTATAAAAGAGAAGGGATCTTCCTAAAAGAGGGGAGACCAAGAAGAACACCAAGAAACACATTGGGAGAGAGGTCACATACAAAAATATACTTCCATTTCACCAACATTTTTTAGAAAAAAAGAGTGTTTTAGAGAATTAGAGAGAAGAGCTTGGAAGATCTTCAAAGAAAAGAAACTTTGAGGATAGTTTGGAGGTGACCCTCTAATCTTAAGTTGTGTTTTCTTTCCTTTGAGCTTCTAATTTACAAGTCATTTAGTTTTTCTTGATTAAGTTTTAGAGTTTGTTAAATAAACTTGGAAGTCCTTACTTCCTAGTTCTTTGATCCTTCTTCTATTTTTCTTGTTTATGTTCTTCTTTTGAGATTCTTGGAGATCTTCAATATCTCCCTTGAAAGCTCTTGAGTTTGATATTTTGAATCTCATGTAAGCTTATACTTCACATGGGAGTCAAAGTTTGATCATCACCTTTTTATAAGTAAATAGATGGATCCAAGTCCATGCTTATGACTTGAGTCCTCTAGCTTGATGTTTTATGGAATCCCTTCTATATTCCTTGGAGACTCATGAGTATTAGTTATATCTTCATCTCCAATGACCATCAAGTGGTAGGAGAAAGTATTTTGGGTCCAAACTCATCTCTATGTTTTGTAGCGCTATTAAGGTACGATTTCTCGATCCCTCTCTAGTTTATTAAATTTCTTGATTTTATTTGATTTTTGACCTTAATGCGCGACACCTTAGAATTAGGTTTTGCCTTATGTGTATATGTGATTAGAAACTCTTTTAGGATTTTCTTTCGTTCGCATGCATTGCACGTTTATTATCGCAGCTGGATCCCGGGTAAGTTCACTTGTTCTCTATTGCATATCATATCGCTTGTTACCTGAATTATGTGGCTTTTGAATGATATTTTGTCAATTGCAATTTTACACCCTTTGGACATGCTTTTGTGATGTATATGTATATATGTATTAGTTGAGGGCATGCTTAGATTAATAAATTTGATTAAAAGGATGTTGAGTAGAGGCCTATCGCAAGATAGGATGAGAGAGGGTGTTTTAGTCCGATGGGCTCCTTCCTCTCTCATTCCATAATCCCCGGACCTAGTTAATCTCTGGTTTCTAAAAGATCAGTTTGCTTTTAAAATGGTTTCTTAATTTCCCTTTTAAAAATTAAGTGGCGACTCATTTTGTTTTTAAAATTTGATTTTGAAAAGATGTGGGTAAGTCAACCTGCGATATCCACAATCTGGCGACTCTGCTGGGGATCGAACCCAGAATCTCTGGTTTCGCAGACCAGAATTCTGATTTTGGGTTCACTTGAGGATTAGACTTGAAAAACATCCTTTTAATCGAATTTAATCAATCTTTGTGTGCCTGCTGCATTTCACTTGCATGTCCAGCCAGTCGATTGCACGGAACTATGACCTTGGAGGCTCGGGGCAACCCGGTCGGTCAAGTCATCATGGGACTGTGTGATCACCCTTGATCTCGTACCATGATTTGGTATATGAAGCATCCTATCGGGTGTGTGTCAAGGGTCCCTTATTTGACCAAAACCCGGCCTTTGCATAGTAGTTTCTATAGAACCTTTCAAATTTAGGAAATCAGTTCTTGATTAGGTTTAAGTGCTAGGAAGTTTTGTATGCCCGGAAGGGATTATTTGAGATGATGACGATACTTGCTTGATAAAAAATGTATAATCTTGTAATCAACTTTTAGCAATTTCTCCTCATGTTCCACGACATTCGGAGAACATGCCGAACCTTGATTATAAGATTATACTTCTTATATCATGTTAGCTAAGCATCATTGACCTTGTATGTATCCAAATTCATGAGAAGTACGGTGATAATCCAATCATGTGATCCTTCTGCCCAAAGAGTTTTAAACCCATTTTGGAAAGCAAACAGATTTTTGCCGTCTTTATTCCAAAATTTCCAATCGCTCTTCCAAAGAATTTGGCAGTTCATTTTTGATTAAAACTTCAGGGCCAAACCAAGGTTATTCATCAACTAAGACACTTTTCAAAACAGGAGTTTTCAACCCAATCACTTTTTGAAAAGCGTGATCCAAAATTCTTGAAAATTATTTTCTAAAGATTTCATCAGAAATGTTTTTCTCAAATGAAAACCCTAAAATTGCCAGACATCGAAGGGTAAAGAAGGTCACAATGAATGGAGAAATCATCGTACTTGACATGGGTAAGGGTTTTATGTGCTTATGTGCTTATGTGTTAGGATTAGGATTTTCTTTCATTTTGCATATAGAGTAGGCACACACACACACATGCATTGCATCCGCATGACATACAAAATAAAAGTTTTGCTAAAATAAAGGTAAAAAGATTTTTCTAAAAAGAAATTTTCAAAATTTATTGTAGGAGCAAAAATAGCAAACCAAGGGTGGTTTAGAGATCCTACGGCAAGGTTAGTGAGAAGAGGATACGCTGACATGGCCGAAGAGAGAAACAATGAAGAGATGACCGGATTGAGGGTACTAGTTGAGCAACAAGCTGAACAGATAAGGAGACAGGCCGAGAACATGAATCGCATGATGGGAATGATAGAAGAACTGAATCGCCGACCGCCACCGCATATGGTTCCGCCTGTCATGGACCCGCCTTTGGGAGGAGGAGACGGGGATTGGTTCGACGATCAAGAGGCACATTGGAATGATGCACTGAGAGCCAACAGGGACAGGGAGAAAGATGAGAAGGAGAAGCTACTGACCGAGAAGATAGAAAAGTTGGAAAGGGTAATGCGCAAGGCTCAGGGAGTGGATACCTATCTGATGGAATTGGAAGGGTTATATGACGGAGTCCACGAAACACTGCCGGCTGGTTTCAAAATGCCAGTTTTCAATAAGTTTGATGGCACAGGCAATCCCCGCAGTCATGTCCGAATGTGCATAGGAGCCTTTCAGCCTAGTGGATTAAGCACTACCATGATGGCTGTCCTGTTTCAACAAACCTTAACAGGAGCTGCTCTGTCATGGTACCTTACACTTGAGCCAAGCAAAACCAGAGTATGGGAAGAAGTGATCAAGGCATTTGTGGCACAATACGAGTACAATCAGGATTTGGATGTTACTGTCCGAGATTTGGAAACGACCAGGCAGGGGAACAAAGAATCATTTGCCGAGTATTTAAGCCGATGGAGAGGGAAAGCTGCGAAAATGGTACAAAGGCCGTCCGAGAAGGACCAGATCCGAATGCTGATGAAAAATCTGTAACCAGTTTATCAAGAAAAGATGAGATTTCAATAAATCAACACCTTTGCCGAGGTATTCGATGTAGGGACGAGAATCGAAGATGCAATTCAAGAAGGTACAATCAAGAAGGAAGAACCACAGAACCGATATCGGAGGCCCAGTTATGGATCAAACGGAGGGCACTCGGGGGGTCACTCTGGCCCCACCGATGTCAATGCACTTAGCGAGCCGGAGAAGAAATTCGATATCACCAAAAGTCATCCAAGAGGAGGGGAGGATAAGCCAATGAGGAAGTTTTCAGATTTGGGAGTATCATTATCAACCGCCCTCGATAGGCTGTTAACAAAAGGGCATCTCCGTCAGCTGGAACCTCGACCACCGCCGAGTCCACTCCCGCCGTACTTCAAAGGGGATCTTTACTGCAAGTATCATCAACAAAAGGGCCACTCGACTGACCGATGCATGAGGTTAAGGCATGACATACAAGACCTCATTGACAACAAAGTGATATCCGAGCCACCTGTCAAGGCTCCCAATGTCACCAAGAACCCACTGCCAAACCATCGTGCTGTACCACCGCCACGAGGCCTGTACTTCTTAGGAGTGGGAGAAACAACATTTGATCCATCCGAGCTAATCACGAAGATCGGGGAACCAAAGAAGTTTTATCAGTTACCAGAAAATCCGAAAATCTGTATGATTGGAAGCCAGCCAGAGATATGGGAAAACGAAGTGACGAGGCGGTCAGATTGGTGGGTCCAAGAAAGCAATGATCGTGACGTAGACCAAGTGGAAGAGGACGACCTGTGGTATCAAAGCGACGAAGAGGCAAAGGAGGGCTCAAAGATCGTTTCAGAAGTCGACAACATTTGGGCAAGAGAGGAGATAGATCATTTGACCCGGTCTGGCAGACACTTCAAACCGAACGAACTGGAGGAAGATCACCCGGGGAGAGAGCTGGAGAAAGGAAAGGGAAAAATGAACGAGGAAGAAGAAGAGGATCGGGTCCTAAAGCAAATGAAGAAGACTCAGGCTAACATCACTGTCTGGGGGTTGCTGATTGCCTCCAAACGCCATAGGCAGGCGGTCCTAGACGCTCTGAATCAAGCTGATGTGTCTATCGACACCACCCCGGAAGACCTCATAGGATTGATCGGCAAGATTCCGACTTCGGCTATCACCTTTTCATCAAGTGACTTACCTCCGGGAGGGCCTACACTCAACAAACCACTGTATATCACCGTTGAATGTTTGGGGAACACCGTACCCGCTTGTCTCGTTGACAACGGGTCTGCTCTTAATGTATGTCCCTTCCGCACAGCCAAGCGAATGGGCCTAGATGAATCTTCCTTTGTGCCGTCTCAACAAAAGGTTCGGGCATATGACAACACCCAAAGAGCGGTCATGGGCATTATCTTTCTTAACCTCGTTATCGGGCCGATGGACAAAGAAGTTGAGTTCCAAATCATCGATATCCCCGCTTCTTTCAATCTGTTGCTGGGAAGGCCTTGGTTGGACAGTTTGGGCGCTATACCATCGACGATCCATCAAAAGGTTAAGTATGTCTGGGAAAACAAAGTCTGTGATATCCTCGGAGACAGTTGGGTTCGTTCATCTGAAGCGTCGTCAAGTGCACCGGTCTTAGAATTACAGCTGCAAGAAGAAGAAGCGAAAATGGGAGGATTTGAGTTCATCAGCGTGATAGAAGAAGGAAAGTCGGGAGAGTCCCTACCACTCCATTTTGATCAATATACTAGTCTAATCGTCGCCGGAATCATGAAGAAAATGGGCTTCTTTCCAGGATTGGGGTTGGGGAAGAATCTTCAGGGCTTGCCAGAGGCTCCAAGAATCCCTACTCAGACTCACACTCACGGTCTAGGATATCAGCCAACAAAGAAGGAACTAAGGGCAAAGAAGAAGGCTTCCGATGCGCCGCTAGACCCTTACCTAAAGACTCTCAACGGGTATTTTGTGAAGGAAGGAGAAGATTTCCCCTTTTGCGGTTTCCCAGAGCCATGGATGGATCAAAAAGACAAATGCATGAAGCCGGGGTTCGAGATCTTCTTCTCCCATGAATTTTCCGGGTACAAAGACCCATTTTTGCAAATGCCTGAAAAATCTGTTGCTGCAAAGGACTGGATTGGTACGCTAGATGGTTCTACCATGAAAGATCTGCTAGGCGAAGGGAACGCAGAGGTCATGAAGGAGGATCCCGGAAAGACCAAAGGTGAATACATCGAGGGCATAGTGGAGGAAGCTGTCGAGAGTGAAGAAAGTGAGGAAGGGAAGGCTGAGGAAGAAGAGATGGAGAAAATCACCAAGACAGGAGGTCCGGAAGAGTACTTTATTACTGGCCTGGGAGGAGAGCACAAGAAGGAGTGGGTTTTTGAGTCTAGTGATAGGTTCCCCCCACACCCAGAGTCTGTAATGGCCCAAATGAGGCGTCTTTCAATTTCTATGTCTGTTGTAATCACTCCAAAGAAAATCAATGAAAGCATGACTGATTCTGCCTACTCGAACGCGCTTAATGAATGTGATGAATGTGATGATCATGAAATACCCATTGAACTGCAAAAACTAATTGAAAAAGAAAAAGAATCTGCATGTAAAATCATTGAGGACACCCTAACAATTAACCTTGGAAATGAGAACAATCCTCAAAATGTCTTCATCGGCTCTACACTTAGCAATAAGGAAAGCAAAGAACTAATCAGTCTATTAAATGAATTCAAAGATGTTTTTGCATGGTCTTACAATGATATGCCAGGTATCGATCCAAAAATAGTCCAACACCATATCCCCTTTTTCCCAATTCAAAACCCATAAAACAAAAATTGAGGCGAATGAGGCCAGAATGGGCACTTAAAGTAAAAGAGGAAGTTGAAAAGCAATTAAGAGCTGGATTCTTGATGGTCACCGAGTATCCCGAGTGGATTGCCAACATTGTGCCTGTCCCAAAGAAGGATGGTCGTGTTAGGGTTTGCGTGGATTTTCGGGATTTGAACAAAGCAAGCCCTAAAGACGATTTCCCATTACCCCACATCGACGTGTTGGTTGATAACACTGCGGGACACGAACTTCTATCTTTCATGGATGGGTTCTCCGGGTATAATCAAATCCTCATGGCTCCCGAGGATAGGGAGAAAACCACGTTCATCACTCCGTGGGGGACGTATTGCTATAGGGTCATGCCATTCGAACTTAAGAATGCAGGCGCAACCTATCAGAGGGCTGCCACCACTTTACTGCACGACATGATCCACAAAGAGGTGGAGGTGTATGTGGACGATATGATTGTGAAATCCAAGGAGAGGGGAGGGCACCTAGAGGCTTTGAGGAAGTTCTTTGGGAGATTGAGGGAGTTCAAGATGAGGCTGAACCCGCAGAAATGCACGTTCGGAGTCACTACTGGCAAACTGCTAGGGTTTCTCATTACCCAAAGGGGAATAGAAGTGGACCCTACCAAAATAAAGGCCTTAACCGAGATGAACCCACCGAAAAATGAGAAAGAACTGAGAGGGTTCCTGGGTAGAATACAATTTATAAGTCGTTTCATTTCAAAGCTCACCATGACCTGCGACCCACTGTTCAAGCTACTCAGAAAGGGAGAGAGATTCAATTGGGACACCCCGTGTCAACAAGCCTTCGACAAAATCAAAACCTATCTCCAGAATCCACCTGTCTTGTCACCACCTTTGCCCGGGAGACCTTTGTTACTTTATCTCTCTGTATCCGAAGATTCGATGGGATGTATGCTGGCCCAAGAAGGAGAAGAAGGGCGCATGGAGAAGGCCATTTACTACTTAAGCAAGAGAATGGTAGGATATGAGTTAAAGTATTCGCCCTTGGAGAAGGCCTGTTGGGCCCTGGTTTGGTGTACCCGTCGCCTCCGCCACTACATGCTAGCCTTCCCTGTAATCCTGATATCCCGAATGGACCCATTAAAATACCTGTTCGAAAAACCCATCTTGACCAGTAGGATTTCCCGTTGGACCATGATGCTGGCTGAGTTCGACATCAGATACGTCACCGCCAAGTCCGTGAAAGGAAGGGCTGTCGCCGAGTTTTTAGCCGACCTCGCTGTAGAATCTGAGGACAAGGGAGACTTCAAGTTCCCAGATGAAGGAATAATGGAGGTTAAGGAGGATTTGTGGAAGATGTACTTCGATGGAGCAGCCAACCAAATGGGTTACGGAGTTGGAATCATTCTCGTAGCACCAGACGGGGTCCCCACCCCATTAGCCGTCAAACTCAAGTATAACTCAACCAACAATACCGCGGAGTACGAAGCATGCATAATTGGGATGGAAGCGGCCTTGGCTTTGAAAGTCGGACGGATTGATGTCTTCGGAGATTCCAACTTGATCATATCCCAGGTCCGAGGAGATTGGAGGGTAAAGCATGAGAAATTGAGACCTTACCATGACTACCTAGAAAGCCTGAAAGCGCAATTCCGAAAGATTTCCTTTTACTACCTCCCTCGTGAAGAAAATCAACTAGCTGACTCTTTGGCTACCTTAGCCTCAATGATCCAAATTCCCTCCAAGATTGCCATGATCCCGCTGTCCATAGAAGTAAGGAATCAACCGTCATTCGAAATGATCGCAGCCACAGAGAGAGAAGATGAAGCGCCTTGGTATGTGGACGTGTGGAAGTTCATTAAAGAAGGAGAATACCCCGAAGGAGCCTCAGAAAAGGACAAGAAAGCGATACGACGATTTGCTGCCCAATTTGTGATCTACGCGGATAAACTATGGAAGAAGTCCTACACCGGGTATAATTTGGAGTGTTTATATGGAAGGGAAGCTAAGAGAATGATGGAGGAAATACATGAGGGAGTATGCGGGCCCCACATGAACGGGCACATGTTGGCGAAGAAGATCATTCGACAAGGGTACTATTGGACGACCTTGGACAAAGACTGTTGTGAATATGTTAGAAAGTGTCACAAGTGTCAGATTCATGCAAATTTGATGCACACCCCACCGTCGCAGCTCTATAGCATGACCACCCCTTGGCCATTTTCCGTTTGGGGGATTGATATCATCGGTGAGATAGTTCCAAAGGCTTCCAATGGGCACCGGTATATAATCGTGGCGATCGATTATTTTACAAAGTGGGTAGAGACAGCCTCATACGCGACTTTGAAAGCCAAAGATGTGGTGAGTTTCATTGAGAAGAGCATAATCTGCAGATATGGAGTCCCGAACGAGTTTATCTCCGATCATGGCAGCCATTTCCAGGGGGAAGTCATCCCGCTCTTAGAAAAGTATAAGATCACCCGCCATCAGTCATCCCCATATAGGCCCCAGACGAATAGAGCAGTAGAGGCAGCGAATAAGAATGTTAAAGCAATCTTGGGGAAGACGACAGATACATACAAGGATTGGCATGAGAAGCTGCCATTTGCTTTATGGGGGTATCGGACGTCAGTAAGGACTTCAACGGGTGCTACGCCATACTCGTTGGTCTACGGAATGGAAGCAGTCCTCCCAGTCGAGGTAGAAATACCCTCTCTCAGAGTCTTAGCAGAATGTGAAGTGACAGAATCAGAATGGATACAAGGAAGATATGAGGAATTGATGCTGCTCGATGAAAAAAGGCTGACCGCGATAAACCATACTCGGGGGTACCAAAAGAGAATAGCTCGTGCTTTCAACAAAAAGGTCCGCCCAAGGAAGCTTGCTGAGGGTGACCTGGTCCTCAAAGAACTGAAGGTGCCTGTTTATGACCCCAGAGGAAAGTTCAAACCCAACTGGATCGGGCCGTACATCATTAAGACTCTCCTTTCCGGAGGGGCGGCCTATCTCATGGACCTGGACGGGGTTGAATTTAAACAGCCAATTAACCTCGATCGCCTCAAGAAATACTTTGCTTGAAACCATTTCTTTCGAAGGCAACCAACTTGGTGATTCCCGCTAGGGATACGTAGGCAACCAACTTGGTTCGGTCATTTAAAAAAAAAAAAAAAAAAAAAAAAAAACAGTGCTAAACCTTGATGAACTACGCTTGACCTGATTCCCGCTAGGGGATACGTAGGCAACCAACTTGGTTCGGTCATTTCAAAAAAAAAAAAAAAACAAACAGTGCTAAACTAGGGGCAAACTGGCGTTTGCCCAAAAGCCGCTTCAAGGCCCTAAAACCAGGGGCAAACTTCGTTTACTGAGCCAAAGAACCCAGATACAAAACCCTCCCTTGGATCATCTGGCTATCAAGATAAGTACTATAAAAAGGGCAAATGAGAATTCGTAGAGGGATTAAAGTTTAAAGCAAAGAAGCAAAGTAAAGAGCCGAGTTGAGACAATAAAAGGATAATTCTTCATAAAAGATTAATCGAAAGGGTGGACACTTTAGATTTAGCACGATAACACTCCTTGAAAAGGAAAAAATACGAAAAATCACATTCAAAAGCGCAAACAGAGGGTAGGCAGGGTCTGTCAGAAGAGTTTCATAGAATGTCAGGCATTTTCCCTGTTTTCGTCTACTTTATTATGTACGTGTCTGTCAAGCTCGCCTCGCAGCCAAGGTTTGGATCTCTAGAAGATACTCAGCAGTCGGCACAGTCGGAACAGGAATCCTCGGGAACGGAGCAGCCATTCTATCGGGCCAAGCCTCCATGAAAGCCTTCACGATAGAAGGACGCAAAGGGAATCCCCTGGTGAAATCAGCAGTCATAGACTCAGTAGTATCTTGCAAAAGTCCGAACTGATGGACGACTCGGCCAGGAATATAGAAAGTCGTAGCGTGCAAACCCGGCAGCCAGATGCCAGGTCGCCCAGGGAGGCGTACAGCAATAGAGCGTTGGATCCACGACGGACAAACCCAGCAGATGTCACTAGAAGAGAGGCCCTGAAGCCAACCAAGCCACGCATCGGTGGACTGAAACAAGCTATGAATCTCCATGCGATCATAAGAAAGTGACCCACGGAGATGGGAAGCATGAATGAAGAGGTCCAAACGCTCCATGAGCCAAATCTGCAAGACAAAAGGTGCTCCAGCAGGTAACATGACCCCAGTGGCATGAGCATGGCCCAATCCAATCAGAGTTTCACCAAGGACTAGCATAACAGCACTCTTCATCTCCCGCAAACTGCAGGCGATGGGTATGAGAATGTCAGAAGATGACTGGAATAGGAAGTAAGAGAGCATGGCGAGTGACAAGGCACTACGTCGGATGATCTGGTACTCGCCGTCGTAGGGGTCCCCCACGGGAGCATAAACAGAGGCAAGGCGCTCAAAATTAATTTGCCTGTCATGAACAAAAGAGCCCGCCGCATTCCGAGACGTGCGGAGAAGGTTGGCTAAGTCCCGGACGTACCCGGCCTGAATCTGAGGAACCATCAATTCCGCAGAAGAATCAGTATGGAGAATGGCGCTAAACTCCTCGAACAAGGGGCAGATCTCCTGAGAACCAAAGCGGAAGACGTTGAAAGTGGGATCCCAACATTGAGTGGCAGCCCGAAGTAGACCCTCATTTAGATTCATTTGTTGAAAAGAGAAGAGATCGTTTAGTCTGAAGCACTCAAAATTGAGCTTGTCAATACCAGAGAGAGTGTCCATCCATGGGAAGAGGATTTGAGAACTAAGGGGGGCCATTTGAAGGGGAAATGAGGAGAAATGAGATGTGTTTTGCGGAACTTTGAGAATGAGGGGTATAAATAGAAGAATAAAGCTGTCTACCTACCCGCGGCACTCGATAAAGTGCAGCTGCACTCGATGAAGTGCCGTGCGGCAGTCAGTGAATGCCGTTGCGGCATTTACAGACTGCCGTAGCGGCTCTCACTGAGTGCCGCGAAGACTTAACCGAGTGCCGTTCTGAGTTTTTTCATTGGCCAGAATCTGTTTGTAACACGATCAGCCCACCTGCAAACAGAAAACTAGATAGAAAAGCAATAAAGCGTGCGCATCATGCAGCACATGCAAATACATTCATTCATTCGTTTCATTCATTTTGCACATATCAAATAAATAAAAGAAATAGAAGCATTCAAAGATAAAAATAAAGTCGGGACCAAGCCATGGTCCCACATACGGCAAGAGTTGGACCAAGCTATGGTCACACATACGATGAGTAAGCAGAGGAAACATAAATGTGCAAAGCATCTATCCTACCAACTATAAGGAAGCAACCGTCAAATTAAAGCATATGTGTATATATATACAGTCATCCACCAAAATAAAAATCCTCCCAAAAGAAAACAAAAAAAATATGTATGAAAGCAGGATCAGCTCCGACCCCGGCCGCGAGCCTGACGGGTCGTACGCCTAAGAGGCTCCTCCTCTGACTCGGTCCCGCTGCCTCCACCACTCTCTCCACGCCCGCTGCCCCAGCCTCTGCCACCGCTAGTGCCCTCGCCGACGCCTCCGCCACGCCCAGCACCGCTACCTCCGGGGGCATCGCTGAGAGAGACGCCGAACTGCTGAAGCCGCTGCTGGAGCTGCCCCACCTGCTGGGACAAGACTCTAATCTCCTCCGCCTGAAATAAAAAAGGGAATGAGTCCAGACAGCATTGAAATGACGGATAAAATACTGAGAACAGAAGGAATAAAAGATCATACCTGAGCCCTCAGCTGGGTCGCAGTAGTCGCCCGAGCCCCCTCAGCCTGAAAACAAGAACCAGGAATAAAGATCAGTAAAAAGAGATATAATCCCAGTCAAAAGTAGGAGTGGGGATAAATTTCTTACCATCCACTCCCGCCCGAGAACCCACTGTCGCACGCTGTGGGCATACGCTAGGCCCTCCTCCGCATAAGCACGTGGGACGACATCATAATGTAAAGGTATGGTGGGAGCACCATGAGAGAGTCAAGGAATCGTCGTCGAGTGGGGCTCTCTAAATGAGACGGTCGACATAGTCCAGTCCCACTTGGGCAGGGCAGGAGCTCGAATCGCAGCAGGAACAGGCTGCAAGCAAAAGAAATAAAGCGTGGGTAAAGAATAAAAAGAAAAATCACAGAAATAATAAAGGAATCGTTTACTCACCCGAGTCACTTCCATCAGAGGGAAGTTCGGCATCAGCTTGGCGGCACGGAAAGCCGCATATCCTGACGGGTCGTCCAGAAAGCCGTGGATACCAAAGCCGGCTCGAGCAGCCGTAAGATCGTCGCCCTGAAGTATGTCTGTGGCCCTCATAGAGATAGGAGGAGGGAATGGCACAAAGAACCCGGGAGCCGCTAACGACTGCCGGGTCACTCTCTCTCCTAAATACCACGCCATGCCCTCTGATCCACCATCGAGAAGTCGTCTCGTCGGGTCATACCCGGCCGACTCTCGAATCCCCGCACTAGCCTCAGGCAACACCCTAAGCCACGGCTGCCAATGCACATGCCCCTCCCTCAGGTTCGTCAGGAAGTTCCTGAACGAAACAAAATCATGAGCCCCGGTCTTCCTCCCAACTCTGTCCTTCGCCCATTTCAGCCCCTGGGGCATGATAAGGGCGTCGGTGTCGGCGTCGCGTGTCTGAGGAGACATCATGCGAAGATACTCGTGGGACCAAATCTGTGATACAAAGAGAAAAGAAAGGAGATTAGTCTCACATTTAAAAAAAAAAAAGAGAAAAAGAAAAGGAAGAAGAAAGCAATATGATACCTCCCACGCTCTCCAATACCCGCCAGTAGCAGCCGATTTATCCCGGGAAATGACGCTCATATGCCTATACAGGATGGCCAATCCTGTACCAACCCAGTCATACCTGGCAACCTGGTCCAGGTGCTCCAACGACGCCACCAAAGAAGCAGAAATCCGATCGCCCTTGGTGCTCAACAAGGAGCACCCCAGCACATACATCAAGAAACCACGGGCCATCTGCTCGTCTGTAAAGCCGGTGTCGCACCGCGACGGGAAAAAATAGGTTTTTTATTTTAAATATATATATATAAGTGTTTTTTTTTTTAAAAAAAATGGAAAACGAGGAATGTGGGAGAAGTATTTTTTTATTTTTGAAAATAGGCCAAGTAGATTTTTCAGAGTCGCCACCTAACTTTGTACGGGTGTTAGGATCCCGATAAAGATACGGAAACATATCTTTATATCTTTACAGTTTGGGAAAGTGGGCCTATGTTTTTTGACAAGTAAACCAGAGATTTAGAAAGGGGTTCGGGGACTCGGTTATGTCGAGGGAAGGTATTAAGCACCCTCGAACATCCATGACGAAGCATGGTTGCCAAATTGGCGATTTTCATGATAACGGGGCATAAAGATAAAAGAATAAGAATTTACAAAAAAGAAAAAAAGATGAAAAGTTATGGCCGCACCCTTTTGGGGGTTGCATACGTATCTCGGGTTGAGAATCAGGCCAAACGTAGCTCTAACTTGTTATTTATTATTTTTTTTGAAATTTTTGGTCACGTTTGACCGTGCTCGTGTGTTATAGTGTTTTTGAAAAGTCGGTGTAGCCAGGACGTCGATCACCGTAATCGAGTCCTAGACTTTAACCTTGATTATGTGCCGGAAGTAAGGGTCGGTGCCCATTTGAGTCTCGAACTTTCAAGTCGTTAACGTTATTGAACAACGTAACTAATCGAAATGTTCGGTTTTGAAAAGGTTGCCGGAAGTAAGGGTCGGTGCCCGTTTGAGTCTCGAACATTCAAGTCGTTAACATTATTGAACAACGTAACTAATCGAAATGTTCGGTTTTAGAAAGGATTTGAATGCCGGAAGTAAGGGTCGGTGCCCGTTTGAATTTGAACATTCATATTATCGGCGTTATTGAACAACGGGATAACTTGAAGTGTTCATTTTGAAAGAAAGGTTTTTGAAAGTTACCGGAAGTAAGGGTCGGCGCCCGTTTTGAGTTGATCTGAGGATTTACAGCATAGTGAATGTGTGATATTTTTTACAGTGATTACGTACATTGAAAGGGATAGTAAGCACAGAAATATTGACATTAATGAAAGACAAGATATAAGAATGTACAATAAGTAGATCCGGCCTACCGGAAAATCAAGTGAACTAGGAGCTAGCCAGTTGACAATGGTAAGGGTCAAGTATTGGCGGCGAACCGACCGTAGTTAGAATCAAGTATTGGCGGCGAACCGACCGTAGTTAGAATCAAGTATTGGCGGCGAACCGACCGTAGAAATTGTTAGATCCGGCCTACCGGAAAATCAAGTGAACTAGGAGCTAGCCAATTCACAATGGAGAGGGTCAAGTATTGGCGGACGAAGCCGACCATATCAGTTTAAGTAAAAAAAAAAAAATTATTATTATTATTATTTATTACATTTACAGCAGATTCGGTATGAAGAATAAAAGAAAACGGCCCTTTACCTTGAGAAAACGGCTCGGAAATAGCTAAACGGGGCCCAAGTTGAATTTTGGTTTGGAATGGGCCCAAACGGATGTCACCGGTGAGTCCGGAATGGCCGAAAACCCCGAAAATGGTATAAACCGGAGCAAAGTCGGTCCGGGCAGATTTCGGGCGGGACCGGCCGACACCAAACTGGCCGGTTTGAGCAGAAATGAGCTTGAAAATGGAGAAACTGCTTCAAGCGGTGCAATTTTGCAATTCTGAGCGCACGGGTGCGTCCGGAATGGCCAAATTAGCTAGGAATGAGTGTCGGAACGTCGAAAATCGGGTCCGGAAGCCTCGAAAATGGCGAAAAAGTCAAAATGGGGCCCCACTGCCACGTGGCAGACACGTGGCGGCTGAGTCAGCACCGCGTCAGCAGTCAGCGACACGTGGCGCCTTCTGATTGGCTGGTCAAAGCTGATGGGGCGATGATGTGGTAGGTGACGTGGTGTGACACGTGGCTTGATGACGTGGCAGACAGTGACATGTGGCAGCCTCTGGTTGGTTGACCAAGTGACGTGGCAGTTGACGTGGCATGACACTGACACGTGGTATCTTATGCCACGTGGCAGTCAGTGATTGATTGGTCAACCCTGACGTGGTGCTGACGTGATAGAGACACGTGGCAGATGACGTGGCTGTTGTGCCACGTGTCAGCTCATGGTTGGATGGTCAACGCTGACTCAGCGCTGACTGTGTAGCTGCGCGTGAGGGAGGCGGAACGGTGTCGTGGTGGTGCGTGTAGCGCGTGCGGCGGCTTACGGTGGCCGTTGGGCGCCGGACCACCTCGATCTGGATCGTCTGGTCCAGACGATGGTGGTGGTGGTGGCGGTTTCCTTCTGTGGTGTCCAGAAACGCCGCCGGAGGAGAAACTGTGCAGCGACGGCGCGTGGGGTGTTTGGGCGGCGTGTGGGCCTCTGTGGTGGTGATTTGAGGGTCTGGCCAACGGGGTTGGGTCCAGTTTGATGACAGGAAGGTCCTGGTGTGGGTGGTGAGAGACAGGGATGCAGTTTAAGGGTCTGTTTGGCCCTTTTTCAGTTTCTGGGCAGAGGCCAAGGCTGTGTTTGGTTTAGACAGCTTTCTGGGCTTTCTGGGCACTTTTAGAGGCTGTGGTTGGACTGGGTGTTTGGGTAATTGCCTGATGATGATGGGTTTCTGGTGGTGGAGGCTATGGTGGTGTAGTGGTGGAGATATAGGGATGATTTTTGGGTTTTTTTTGGAGCTTTGGGGAAGATAACAATGGTGGAGAGAGAGAGAGAGAGAGCTTCCTTTGAGTCTTGGAGAGAGCTCTTTTTTTTTTTTCAAGTGCAGCACCCAAGGGTCCTTTTTATAGAGGATTTTGGGTTGGGGAGGATCCGGTGCGAGCGGGACGCATTCCGGATCCCTACAACCCCCGATCTTGGCCGTTCGGTCTTCCGAAGCTTGTTTTTCCCATCCGGCCGTCTGATTTGAGCGATTCGAAAATATTTAGTCTTCATTTAGCTTTACCGACAAATCCCCACGGTCGGATCGGCGATTTCTATTCCCGGGCTCAAAATTGACCATTTTGCCCCTCCCTCTACTGGTCCTGGACTGCAAAATTAGGGTTATTGATGTCTCGTGATCCGACCGTCAGATCTGACTGATTTGAAGTTCTTTATTCTTGTATTGATATTACCTTCAGCCCCGTATAGTCGGATCGATGATCTCTATGCCCGGGCACAAAAGATGACCATTTTGCCCTTCCCTGTGCTGATCCTGGACTGTGGAATTAGGGTTACCCATATCTCTTGATCCGACCGTCGGATTCGACTGATTCAAAGTTCTTTGTGCTTGTATTGAGATTACCTTCAACTCCATACAGTCAGATCGATGATCTCTGCTCCCGGGCTCAAAATTGACCGTTTTGCCCCTCTCCTATGCCGATTCTGGACTGTAAAAACCAACAGGCCACCGCTTCTTCCTCTGATCGCCCGTCTGGACCCATTTTCCTTTCCCAGAAGTCATTTCCATGCTTTCTTTGACTTACGGCCGCTTTGACCTGCCTTCGGTTGCCCCGGTCTTGATCCTGACTCATTTTCTGACCTCCCGGTTAGCCGATTCGGGACCCGCGCTGAGCGACGACCGCCGTTTTGAACTTCCGTATGATTGATGACTCTGAATGACCTAGAATGGCCATTAAAAACCTTTGTTGGCATCCCCGATGGATTCTCGGCCTTTTCCTCGATTTGCGTGCCCGGTGGGCCCCCTGCACGAGTCAGTTCTCTTTTTCCTTTTTTATTTACTTCTTCTTTTTGTATTTTTTTTTTTTTAAAGGACGGTAAAAATGGGGTGTCTACAGCTGCCCCTCTTTGTCAAGTTTTGCGGAGCAAATCAGGACAAAGATTTCGAGAGACGGCCCATTTTTGCCGGATCCTTTTGAAAACATGAGAAAATATGTACAATGGTATGACCGATCTCGAAAAGTGTTCAAGATGCCTACGTATCCTCCGTTAGGAAGAATCAGGTCGGACGTAGTTCGAGTGCAAGTGCCGTAGGGCAAGAAGAGAACGTACCTTGGTGGAAGTGATGAAGAATGTGATCCGTTGGGGACCGAGTACGGGATGTAGTGTAGTGGGCGAGTACGCTCCATTGGGGAATGACTCTGTGGGGTTAGGTGAATGATCTAAGATTGGTGGATAGTGTGGTCGGGCTTCGTAAAAGCTGCCTACGTATCTCCCGTCGGGAGAATCAGACCGGGCGTAGTTCGTAACGAACTTAGAATTTGAGTGTTTTGCCATTTTGAAGCAAAATGAGGGATGCCACGTTGGGCGAGAGAGGGGGAACACCACGTTCGGTGAACAAAAATATGCCGTTTTGAAGCAAATGTGAGAGATGCCACGTTGGGCGAGATAGGGAACACCACGTTCGGTGAACAAAAATTTGCCGTTTTGAAGCAAAGGAGAAAGTTGGTGTAATCAAGAAGTGTGAAGCCGCGTAATCTTGAATTCTAACCAAAATCGAGAAGTGTATTTTAAAAGTGTCGATTCGAAGGCATGCTAGTGGATACCACGTCGAGCCGGGTTTTTTGAAAAAGTTGGTTCGAAGGCATGCCAGTGGATGCCACGTCGAGCCAAGTTTTGAAAAGAGTGCCGATTCGAAGGCATGCTAGTGGATGCCACGTCGCGTCGGGTTTTTTGAAAAAGTGCCGATTCGAAGGCATACTAGTGGATGCCACGTCGAGCCGGGTTTTGAAAAGAGTTGGTTCGAAGGCATGCCAGTGGATGCCACGTCGAGCCGAGTTTTGAAAAGAGTGCCGATTCGAAGGCATGCCACGTCGAGTCGGAGAGTGAGAAATGTACCTTTCTATCTGAGTTTTGGGATGAGGATGTGGTCCTCCCGGCTGGAAGTCTTTGACTCTGAGAGATTTCTGATGATCCCGAGTCCTTGAATTGATGAACTTTTTTCTGTTAGGAGTTCGTCCCTCCATCGTGTAGCTGGGACTTTCCTGTAAAAGAAGGATATCTGTATGCTCTATCGATGTGTTAGTGAATGATACGCTAGTTTACCGACCTTAGAGGGTTTTGAAAGTTTTTTGCGGAAACCTGGACAGAACCCATCGTGCCAACTGGATATCACATTCTTCGACTTTGTCTAGAGCTTCGCTCGTGTTCGAACGGACCTTTGATCGTAAGTGTAGAGATTCAAATGCTGAAACCTTCGACATGAGGTCCCCTGTTTTTTTTGTTTTTTTTTTATTGAAGCGCGTTTTTACCCTTAGCGCCCTTTCAGGTTTTCGCCAAGTCCGGCTCTGTCATTGTTGCACGTCGACGCCTTTCAGGTTTTCACCGCGTCGACAGTTTTGTTTCTTGCCATAGCTTACGTTTTTACTCACGGCGCCCTCGCGGGTTTTCACCATGCCCTTCGGTCTATGCTCTTTTATTTTTGGTCTTTAAGTGCGAAGCTCTTTTGTGGAAATGGCGGACGTTGCCTTCCAGAGTTTTGAAAGCTGACCGGTACTTTGATTTCGGCTTTTAGTCAACCGAGTGTGCTTAATATTTGATCAATCAGAGAGGACTTTGTCGGGTTGTAATGAGGGCCAAGGGTGATGGCTGAAAAGAAAAGATGGCATGAAGGCTCAAGTTGGATTCTTTTTTCTTTTCCTTGGGTTTTGGCTGTTACGACCGTTTGATTTTTTTTGTTTTTCTTCGGGGATTATTCTTCTTTTTGTTTTTGAATTCCATGCATTTTGACTCACTCTTTTATCTTCTTTTTTTTCATTATTTGGATTCGAGTGAGTTTTCCTTGTCGGGATTTTGTTGCATGTTCATCAACTTATTTTTCTCCTTGCCCCGGTATTGAGATACAGTCGTTTTGAAAGTATTTGAAATGAACAAAAGGCTCAAAATGGCTGACAAATGGATTTTATTAATTTGTACAGATAGCGGAATTGAAGGCCTCTCTTCATTTTGATCAAAAATCAAGTACACTGGTTTGACATTAAGCATAGAATCTCTTGACCGAGTCAGAATTGATGGGCTCCGGAAACACATCGCCGTCCATTTCAGTCAATATCAGAGCTCCTCCAGACAGTGCTTTCTTGACGATGTACGGGCCCTCCCAGTTGGGGGCGAATTTTCCTTGTGCTTCTTCTTGGAAGGGGAAGATTTTCTTTAGGACCAGGTCGCCCTCCTCGAAATGCCGAGGTCGGACTTTCTTGTTGTAGGCTCGGGCTATCCTCTTTTGGTAGCATTGACCGTGACACAAAGCGGTTAGGCGCTTTTCGTCGATCAAACATAATTGCTCATACCTTTCGCGTACCCATTCAGCTTCTTCCAACTCGGACTCCATGAGAATCCTTAGTGATGGGATCTCGACTTCAACTGGGATGACGGCCTCCATTCCGTAGACCAGAGAGTAGGGAGTTGCCCCTGTTGATGTTCGGATCGATGTTCGATAGGCCATGAGAGCCAATGGTAGCATTTCGTGCCATGTCATGTAGTTATCGGACATCTTTCGCATGATCGTCTTGATATTTTTGTTGGCTGCCTCAACTGCCCCATTCATCTTTGGACGGTAAGGTGCAGAATGCCTGTGAGTGATCTGGAATTGCTGACAGAGTTCTTTCATCATGTCATTGTTAAGATTTCTGGCATTATCCGAGATGATGGACTCCGGGAGACCGAATCGGCATATCAGAATGTTCTTGACGAATCTCGTGACGACCTCTTTTGTAACCCGTGCATAAGATTCTGCCTCGACCCACTTTGTGAAGTAATCGATAGCCACCAGTATGAAACGATGACCGTTGGACGATTTCGGAGTGATAGGACCGATGACGTCAATTCCCCACATGGAAAAGGGCCATGGAGTCGTCATAGGATGCAAGTCCCTTGGCGGTGCGTGGATCTGGTCGGCATGGATTTGACATTGACGACACTTCTTTACAAAATTGACGCAGTCGCGCTCTATGGTGAGCCAGAAGTGTCCTGTCCGCATTATCTTCTTGGCAAGCATGAGGCCGCTCATGTGTGGACCGCAAACTCCTCCGTGTACTTTCCCCATTAGGTGATCAGCGGTTGTGGCTGGCACGCATCTAAGTAAGCCCAGATGGTGGTTCCTCCGGTATAGAACGCCACCGCTGAGGAAGAATTGTGAGGCGAGCTTTTGGAGAGTGCGGCGTTCCGCAATATTAGTACTTGGAGGGTACTCTTGCTTTTCCAGGAAGTTGACGATATCGAAATACCACGGCTTGTCGCTTGATCCTTCCCCAATTTGATAACAGTAAGCTGGCCTTGATCTTGCCTCGATGGTCAGGGGCGGAATTTCATCCGAGTTGGGGACTTTGTGTTGGGTTTGTGCCCTCAAACCATTACTTTCTGTATGAGACATTGACATTTTAATATATGGATATCAGCTTTACATTTCATTGTGTATGTTCTTTTCATGAGATGATTGTTAATCCTTAAGTATTATAGTAAGTAATTCGTGTGTGTATGAGATGCACACAAGTGAGATACGAATTACTATTCTTTAATACTTAGAATGTGTCACAGTGGATGATGAGACTGGATACCTCATCAAGTCTACACTGTAGCATAATTAACTACCATTGGATGGAGTGATTAATCTCAATCACTATAGTATAGCTCTTAGTTGATATGCTAGTGCTTATAGTGCATTGACGGACCTGAGTTTCTTATTGACGCTAAAGACTGTCAAACAGTCAATAGGAACTCATAACTTGTATAAGGTACGTGTTCTCAATCTTGAGACGATTATGAACACAGACTGTGGATATGACTGCTTTGACTTACCAATCAGTGAGGTCTATAAAAGATCAACACCTGGGTATCTTGGGTATGTCATGTTCATAGGGTTGTGAACATATATTGTCAAGATAGAATCTACCCTCTGTTTCAGAGTAAGCATTCCCTTGAGAATGTCACCAAGTCGATTACTAAGTACTGCAGTCTTGTTGATAAGAGTTATCAACATGTTTGGTAATCATGAGAGGTGAATGGGACTCAAGGAATACAAGAAGTAATCATGATTCAGGTTGACAGTAACAGTTATCCGATTACCTGAATATGATTACGAATGCTGACGGTAGAGGGACATTAGTACACCATACAAGTCTAGTTATCGCTTCGGATATGTTCTTTTGCGTTGGAGTTCAGTTATCGTTTTATAGTGGAATAAACTTTAACTGACCAGTTAGTTAGTTTGCTGATCAAAGAGTTTGGTCATGGTAATTAACAAACTGGTCTGAGCCAACAATAAAGAGCCTAGGAGGTCCCACTCTTAGCTCCGCCAGGATGCTTGGAAAGATGCTTGAGGATGATGTCCAGACAGGTTCGATCGATCGAAGATGTCTCGATCGATTGAAGTCTGAAGGTTCGATCGATCGAAGATGGTTCGATCGATCGAATGTTCGATCGATCGAAGGCACTTCGATCGCTCGAAGTCTAGGTCGGTTCTGGGAATCTATAAATAGGGCAGCTGCGTTCTGGAAAAGGTTGTTCGTCGTTTTGAACGTCAGAAGCTGCAGAAACTGTTTTGGAGCCCCAAAACCTTCTCTATCCTCTCCATTAGGGTTCCCACCAACCCTAGTCTTTCTGGCAGGCATCCGCAGGAGTCATAAGGGTGAAGATCATCTAGTGGAGGCTGCTGGAAGTTGAAGATCAGAATTGGGTTCAAGACACTAAGGTATAACTGGTGTCCCCTCTTGTGCGCATCTGTAGAATTGACGAGTAGTAGATCCGGGCATGCCAATAAAGTTTCATAACTTAATTTTTCCGCTGCGCGTTTAAACTTTCCATTTAAACCTGTTTTTCCTACAATTGGTATCAGAGCCACGCTCGTTTGGATCTATAGATGCGTTTTTTGGAACACTATTTTGATTTGCATGTTGATTTTAGAACTGCTTTCGAAACTGCATCGTCACAGATCTGTTTCTGCAGTGTTATCGCAGCAGTATACAAATCTGTGATTGCATTGGATGCAAGATGGGTTCGATCGATCGAAGAATGTTCGATCGATCGAACGCTCTGTACTCGAGCGATCGAACAGGTTTCGATCGATCGAAACCTTCTGTTGTTCGAGCGATCGAATAGAGTTCGATCGATCGAGACAGACTCTTTGTCAGGTTTTCTGTTTCATAGTTTTAAAAGTATTTTGAAATTAAAAGTTTAATTTTAACGTATTCTGCAAAATTTTTAATCATTCTGTGAAATAGAATGTTCAAGCGATTGAACAGTGTTCAATCGATCGAAGGTTCGAGCGATCGAACGGTCTTCGATCGATCGAACTATGACAGAGAAGTTAGATGCTGTTTTGAGTTCTAATTCAGTATGTAAAGAGTTTATATACTGTGTGAATCAATTAAGGGTTCCAATAGTTATATTTTGTTATATATATGCGTGGATGTGTGTTCAACTAACCTTTTGCAGCAAAAGTTAGTCGCTATCTCCCATGGCGCCAAGAGCATTTAATTTTGTGTTTGAATGTTTTTAGATTGGTGTGTTGTTTTAAGTTTGGTTTGGTTTTAAGGCATATGTAAAGGGCGCTGCGACTTCAATCCTACGAAAAGGAAAGTCGCACCGGTTTCCCTAGCCTTTTATTTTGTTGTTGCTATTTCTATTTCTAGATAAATTGTAAGCTTCAAAAGAGGCATAGGTTCAATGTAATAGAATTAGAATATCCATGAAAATGGAACAAGGAGCCGTTGTCCATGAAGATGGAGCCAGAGGCGACCAAACCAAGAAGGTGGATCTATGGAAATAGAGCCATGGGAGATAGAGGCATTGTTTGAATGCCTATATTTCATTTTAGTTTTTGTTTTATGTGCTTGTTTTGTGATTGGCGTATAATACATTGTTGCATGCACTTAAAACAAGTTTTCTAAAATAAAATTCAAAAACAGTTTTCAACACATTAGTAAACATTAGATGTTTATGGGAAGTGTGTAGAAACAGATTTTCTCAAAAAGCAAAATCCTTTTTTACTAAATCTAGTGGGAGAGGGTCTTATTAATTACACCCACGATCTTCCATTAACGGTTCACTGTAAGATGAGTGATGCATTCTGTGTCACCTCGCCAGGGGTGATCATTCCATACGGAGGATGCATTACTCATTGGTTACTAGATGTGAACTTCTTTTGATAAGATCAATCAGACGTGTTAGAGGGTGACCACCATACGGAGGCGCTACTTGAGACGGTTATGATTGGATCCTAGTTAATGGTACACACTAGCTAAGCTATGGATAAGGGATCCCACACGGGGCATTATTCAAAAACTTAGAGATCAAATAGGTTCGGAAGTCATAACTTGTTTTGCAAGAGTTGCATAGCGGATAAGTTATGATAAATCGAAAGATCGAACATTGACCACCATACGGAGGCTTTATTCTTTCGTTTCGATATTCCGGCGACTTTGTTTTAAAATAAGAGTTTTAAAAGGATTCTTTTATTTCAAACTGTCAAATTCTGATATCCATATTTATTTTGTTTTGATTTTTTCAGTAAATCATAATGTCTGGATCTGCATTTAGTCCACTTGCCACCATACTCACTCAAAACAAGTTAACTGGAAACAACTACACTGAATGGAAACGTAATCTTGACATCGTGTTAACTGCGGAGGATCACATATATGTCCTCACCACCCCATGCCCCGAAGAACCCGCTGCAAATGCTTCGGCTGCTGCTAGACGCGAGTTCGATAAATGGAAAAAGTCGAATGGGATGGCTCGTTGTTACATATTGGCTTCTATGGCTAATGTGTTACAACACCAATACCAGTCGAACAATTCCGCCAGTGACATTATCGAATCCCTGAAAAAGATGTTTGGGGAGCATGGCAGGCCTGCCAGACAGGTAGCTATGCAGAAGATAATGAGTGCTAAGATGTCGGAAGGGACTCCAGTCAAAGAACATGTTTTGAAAATGATTGGTTATTTAAACGAGCTGGAGACCCTAGGTGCCAACATCGATGCACAGACCCAAGTTGATATGATCCTCAATACGCTGTCGCCATCATTCGCTCAATTTAAACTGAATTATAATATGAATAAAATGGATTTTTCAATGAGCGAATTGATGAGCTCTTTATTGGCAGCGGAAGGGGTGATCAAACCTGGGGGCAGCGTTTTAAACGTTGAGAAAAGCGCTTCCTCTTCCCGATCTGTGCCGAAAGGAAAGAAAGGGAAGAAGAAGGCTAGCACTGGAGGTTCAAGTGTTGGACCGGTCCCTAAGATTACAAAATCTAAGGGAAAAGGTAAGGGCAAAGGGAAGGTGGGTGGCCAAGGCAAAGGAAAGTGTTTCCAATGCGGTGAGAAAGGCCACTGGAAGAGGAACTGTCCAGAATTCTTAGCTACAAGAGTTCAAGGTATGATTGAATCACATGTGATTGAAGTAAGTTTTATAACGGATACTTCAAACACTTGGTGCATTGATTCTGGTGCGACTAACCATATCTGTAATTCATTGCAGGGGTTCAGATCAACCAGGAAGTGCAGTGATGGGGAAATCGTACTTACTCTAGGTTCTAGCGCAACCGTTTCTGCGGTTGCTATAGGAGTCGTAGTTTTAGAATTTCTAGACAATAAAGTTTTGATTTTATCAGATGTACTTTACGTCCCTTCAATGAGACGTAATTTAATTTCAGTTTCTAATTTATCGAATAATGGTTATTCTTTTCATTTTGGAACTGAAGTTGTGATTAAAAGAAATAGTTCTTTTATATGTTCTGGTGTTAAATCAAATGGTTTGTATGTGATTACTCCCAATATTTCTAAAGACTCTTGCATGGAACTTAATAACTCAGTGGTTACTGTACCATCTAAAAGAAAGGAACCTTCCACTAATCCAACAAGGCTTTGGCATATGAGGCTTGGCCATATCAATCTCAATAGGATTGGCAGACTAGTCAAAGAAGGGGTCTTAGGCGATTTGGTTCTCGAACCAATAGAAGTCTGCGAGTCTTGTTTAGAGGGTAAGATGACCAAAAGGCCCTTTCCTGCAAAGGGCAATATAACCAATGCATTGTTGGAATTAGTTCATACTGATGTGTGTGGACCAATAAATATTAGAGCAAGGGGTGGTTATGAGTATTTCATAACATTTACTGATGACCACTCTAGGTATGGATATGTATACCTAATGCAGCACAAGTCTGAAGCCTTTGAAAAGTTCAAAGAGTTTAGGGCTGAAGTGGAGAAGCAATTGGGCACACATATCAAGGCCATTCGATCTGATCGAGGTGGCGAGTATCTCTCTAATGAATTTATTGATCACCTCGTACAGAATGGGATTCTGTCACAGTTGACTGCACCTGGTATGCCTCAGCAAAACGGTGTAGCGGAGAGAAGGAATCGGACTCTTTTAGACATGACAAGGTCAATGATGAGTTATTCTGAGTTGCCATTATTCCTTTGGGGTTATGCTTTGGAAACCGCTGCTTACATACTAAATCTAGTACCAAGTAAATCTGTTCCAAGGACACCACGAGAGATGTGGATTGGGCGCAAGCCTTCTTTGCAACATCTCCGGATATGGGGGTGTCCGGCACATGTGCTGAAAGGAAAGATGAGCAAATTGGATTCTAGATCGGAAGTATGTTACTTTGTGGGTTATCCAAAGGGTACTTATGGATGGTATTTTTATGATCCAAGGGAACAGAAAGTGTTTGTTAGTACAAATGCTGTTTTCTTAGAGGATGATTATATCATGAGCCATAAACCTAAGGGAAGGATAGATCTTAGAGAGATAGAAGGAGAGCCCTCAGTCCAACCCGCAGTTGATAACGATGTAAATCAGGAAAACACCACTTCTTCACCTATTTCCGCACCAGTACCTCGTCGTAGTGGAAGGATTATCAGCCAGCCTGATAGATACATGTTCTTAGGAGAAGTTTTTGAAGCTGTCTCCATAGAATCTGAATCTGATCCTACCACATACGAAGAGGCAATGGCTGATGTTGATTCAGCTCATTGGGTTAAAGCTATGAAGGCTGAATTGGAATCTATGGATTCTAATCAGGTCTGGGATCTTGTAGAACTTCCAGCCAATATTAAACCCATTGGCTGTAAGTGGGTCTACAAGAGGAAAAGAGGATCTGATGGAAAGGTTGAGACCTTTAAGGCAAGGCTTGTTGCGAAAGGTTATACTCAGAGGGAGGGCATTGACTATGAGGAAACCTTCTCGCCGGTGGCCATGCTCAAGTCCATCAGAATACTCTTATCCATTGCTGCATGCCTAGATTTTGAAATCTGGCAGATGGACGTCAAGACTGCATTCTTGAATGGCAATCTTGAGGAGGACATCTATATGCAACAACCAGAAGGGTTCATAGCTGGTCGGAAAGGTAACTTGGTATGCAAGTTGCAAAAGTCCATTTATGGGCTTAAGCAGGCATCCAGAAGTTGGAACATACGATTTGACCAAGCGGTCAAATCGTTTGGTTTCATACAGAATCTGGATGAACCTTGTGTATACAAGAAAAGTGAAGGAAAAATGGTGGCTTTTCTTGTGCTTTACGTTGACGACATTCTACTCATTGGAAATGATGTAGCGGCATTATCAACGGTCAAGGTTTGGCTAGCTAGTACTTTCGATATGAAGGATCTAGGAGAGGCGAGCTATATTCTTGGGATAAAGCTCTTTCGGGATCGCAAGCGAAAGATAATGGGATTATCTCAAGCTGGTTATATCGATAAGGTGCTAACTAGGTTTTCAATGGATAATTCGAAGAAAGGTTTGTTACCTTTCAGGCATGGTTTAGCGTTCTCCAAGGACCAGTGTCCAAAGACACAGGAGGAGAGGAATCGCATGACAGGAGTTACCTATGCTTCTGCAGTGGGAAGTCTCATGTATGCGATGTTATGCACTAGACCAGATATCTGCTTTGCCGTTGGCATGGTTAGCAGATATCAGTCGAATCCGGGTCCAGAGCACTGGACAGCCGTTAAGCACATTCTTAAGTACTTGAGAAGAACTAAAGATTACATGCTTATGTACGGTGGTAGTGAGTTAATTTCAGTGGGATACACTGACTCGGACTTTATGTCAGATAAAGATTCGAGGAAGTCGACGTCCGGTCATCTCTTTACCTTGGGAGGTGGTGCTGTCAGTTGGAGGAGCATTAAGCAGAAATGCATTGCAGACTCAACTACAGAAGCTGAGTATGTGGCTGCTTGTGAAGCCGCAAAGGAAGCTGTTTGGCTCAAGAAGTTCCTTATGGAACTCGAGGTGGTACCAGCGTCGCTGTCGCCTATTATGCTTTATTGTGATAATAGTGGGGCAGTGGCTCAGTCCAAGGAGCCAAGGAACCACGGAAAGGGAAAGCACGTAGAGCGGAAATATCATCTTATCCGAGATATTGTTCAACGTGGAGATGTGACTGTCACCAAGATTGCCACAGCTGACAATCTTGCTGATCCGTTTACAAAGGCCTTGCCACAGAAGGTCTTTGATCGTCATCTAGATAGTCTAGGTCTTAGATGTAGTTCTGAATGGTTATGAGTGCAAGTGGGAGTTTGTTGGGTTTGTGCCCTCAAACCATTACTTTCTGTATGAGACATTGACATTTTAATATATGGATATCAGCTTTACATTTCATTGTGTATGTTCTTTTCATGAGATGATTGTTAATCCTTAAGTATTATAGTAAGTAATTCGTGTGTGTATGAGATGCACACAAGTGAGATACGAATTACTATTCTTTAATACTTAGAATGTGTCACAGTGGATGATGAGACTGGATACCTCATCAAGTCTACACTGTAGCATAATTAACTACCATTGGATGGAGTGATTAATCTCAATCACTAGAGTATAGCTCTTAGTTGATATGCTAGTGCTTATAGTGCATTGACGGACCTGAGTTTCTTATTGACGCTAAAGACTGTCAAACAGTCAATAGGAACTCATAACTTGTATAAGGTACGTGTTCTCAATCTTGAGACGATTATGAACACAGACTGTGGATATGACTGCTTTGACTTACCAATCAGTGAGGTCTATAAAAGATCAACACCTGGGTATCTTGGGTATGTCATGTTCATAGGGTTGTGAACATATATTGTCAAGATAGAATCTACCCTCTGTTTCAGAGTAAGCATTCCCTTGAGAATGTCACCAAGTCGATTACTGAGTACTGCAGTCTTGTTGATAAGAGTTATCAACATGTTTGGTAATCATGAGAGGTGAATGGGACTCAAGGAATACAAGAAGTAATCATGATTCAGGTTGACAGTAACAGTTATCCGATTACCTGAATATGATTACGAATGCTGACGGTAGAGGGACATTAGTACACCATACAAGTCTAGTTATCGCTTCGGATATGTTCTTTTGCGTTGGAGTTCAGTTATCGTTTTATAGTGGAATAAACTTTAACTGACCAGTTAGTTAGTTTGCTGATCAAAGAGTTTGGTCATGGTAATTAACAAACTGGTCTGAGCCAACAATAAAGAGCCTAGGAGTTCCCACTCTTAGCTCCGCCAGGATGCTTGGAAAGATGCTTGAGGATGATGTCCAGACAGGTTCGATCGATCGAAGATGTCTCGATCGATTGAAGTCTGAAGGTTCGATCGATCGAAGATGGTTCGATCGATCGAATGTTCGATCGATCGAAGGCACTTCGATCGCTCGAAGTCTAGGTCGGTTCTGGGAATCTATAAATAGGGCAGCTGCGTTCTGGAAAAGGTTGTTCGTCGTTTTGAACGTCAGAAGCTGCAGAAACTGTTTTGGAGCCCCAAAACCTTCTCTATCCTCTCCATTAGGGTTCCCACCAACCCTAGTCTTTCTGGCAGGCATCCGCAGGAGTCATAAGGGTGAAGATCATCTAGTGGAGGCTGCTGGAAGTTGAAGATCAGAATTGGGTTCAAGACACTAAGGTATAACTGGTGTCCCCTCTTGTGCGCATCTGTAGAATTGACGAGTAGTAGATCCGGGCATGCCAATAAAGTTTCATAACTTAATTTTTCCGCTGCGCGTTTAAACTTTCCATTTAAACCTGTTTTTCCTACACTTTGATCATGGATGATAGAGTTGCAAGAGCGTCGCCGAAATCATTCTGATCTCGAGGAATGTGGTTGAACTCGACGTAGTCGAATCCTTGACATAGATCGACCAAGCACCTCCTGTACGGGATGAGCTTGGTGTCTCGCGTGGCGTATTCCTCCGTAGATTGTTTGATGACAAGCTCAGAGTCTCCGAATACTGCCAACCTGTGAATATCCATGTCGAGGGCCAACCTCAAACCTAGGATGCATGCTTCGTATTCCGAGACATTGTTGGTCGCGTCGAAGTTCAGTTTACAACAGGCCGGAAAGTGCATTCCGTCTTTTGATATGACAACTGCCCCTGCCCCAGCTCCTTTACTGTTGGATGCTCCGTCAAAGTACATTCGCCATCCATCGAAGTCCTCGCCTTCATTTTCACCGGTAGCAAAAAGGACAGCCTCGTCTGGGAAAGCCGTGTTCATTGGCTCGTAGTTGTCTGCCGGTGATTCTGCAAGTTGATCGGCGATCGCCTGTCCCTTGATGGCCTTTTGAGTGACATAGACAATGTCGAACTCGGTTAGAAGCATCTGCCATTTAGATATCTTCCCAGTCAAGACGGGCCTTTCAAAGATGTACTTGAGTGGATCCATTCGAGCGATCAGATATACCGTATGGCTGAGCAGATAATGACGGAGTCTTGTGGTGGCCCAAGCGAGGGCGCAACAAGTCCGTTCCAGTAGTGAGTATCTGGATTCGCTTTCAGTGAACCTCTTGCTCAAGTAGTAGATAGCATGTTCCTTTCGTCCGGTTTCGTCGTGCTGCCCTAGTACACATCCCATCGAATTATCAAGTACTGACAAGTACAGCAAAAGAGGACGTCCTGGCTCTGGTGGAACGAGGACCGGCGGATTCAGGAGATATTTCTTGATTGTTTCGAAAGCGCCCTGACAGTCCTCATTCCATTTTTTGTCGGAGCCTTTCCGGAGCAATTTGAAGATCGGCTCGCACTTGTCTGTGAGTTGTGAGATGAAACGGCTGATGAAATTGATCCGTCCTAGGAATCCCCGAATCTCCTTTTCCTTTGTGGGAGCAGGCATCTCGGTGATTGCTTTGATTTTTCCGGGGTCAATCTCGATGCCGTGTCGACTAACCATGAACCCTAGAAGCTTTCCTGAGGGGACGCCAAAGGCACACTTTGCTGGATTCAACTTGAGTTGGTACTTTCTGAGGCGATCGAAGAGTTTCTTGAGATCGGTCATGTGCTCAGAGGTTCTTTTAGACTTTATGATCATGTCATCGACGTAGACCTCAAGTTCTTGATGCATCATGTCATGGAAAAGCGCGGTCATGGCCCTCTGATAGGTTGCCCCAGCATTTTTAAGCCCGAACGGCATGACTCTATAGCAGAAAGTGCCCCAGGGAGTGATGAAGGCAGTCTTTTCCCTATCTTCCTCGTCCAGCAGGATTTGGTTGTAGCCAGAAAATCCATCCATGAAGTAATAGATCTCGTGCCCGGCTGTGTTGTCAACCAATATGTGGATGTTGGGCAGAGGGAAATCGTCCTTTGGGCTTGCCTTGTTAAGATCCCTGTAGTCGACGCAGACCCGAATGCGACCGTCTTTCTTCGGCACGGGCACCACGTTTGCAAGCCATGTTGGATAGTTCACAACCATGATGAAGCCGGCTTCGAACTGCTTGATTACCTCTTCTTTGACTTTGAGGCTCCACTCTGGCTTTAGTTTCCGCAACTTCTGCTTGATCGGCGTGAATTCCGGCTTGACTGCGAGTTTGTGTGTGACGATGTCAGTGGCTAGGCCCGGCATGTCCTGGTATGACCAAGCAAACACATCCTGATATTCTTTCAAGAATTGAAAGAGTTCGTGCTTGTGCTCCGGTGTGAGTTGATGGCCGATTTTCAGTTCTCGGGGATTCTCGATTGTACCAACATTGATGGTGTCGGCCTCTTCTAAGTTAGGCTTTGGTTTGTCCTCAAGTTCCGATACCATTTTTTCAAGTTCAGAGGGGGTCTCGTCGTCGGAATCAGATTCCTCCTCCATACCCAAATGATTAAAGTCCATTTCCGTTTTCGAGTGATTCTTGACTCGTTCAATTTGTGTGATATCCAGGTGATTAATGAGTTTAGTCACAGATTCCCTGAAATCAATTTTGCAAGAAAAGAAAAAGAAAGATTCAGAAACAGAGCTTTAAACAAGGCAAGTAAACTTGAATTTCATTCATTAAACAAAAAGATAGAAGCCTTTTACAAAGATTGTTATTTCTCACTCGACCGGCTTAAGTCAAGTGAGAACCTTTACAGATATCCATTTTTTACCCAGATGCCCTTTTACACAGCAGAGGGCGGATCTCCCAGTTGTTCGGAGTTTCCCCTGGCTCTAACCGGCGGACCGTTGGCTTGGTGGAGGCTCCTGGCCCAGTGATCATGGCAACATTTTCCTCGAATAGGTCTCGGATACTGCCTGTCGGGACCATGGACGTCCAGTCGATCGTCAGAGTGGGTTAACTTGCCTGGTCAGGGAATATTGTCTCGGCCGGGTGGGGGAAGGTCTCCCGAATGTGTGGAATTGGCCCTCCGATTTTGTGACCGGATCTCTTGTCCTTTCCCCGTCTCTTCTTGTATCCAAGACCGCAGGTGTCCTTCTGACTTGGCAGATCGACCGGCTGTATCTGTCCCTGGTTTGACTTCCCAAGCCCCTTTCCGGGCTCATATCCGAACGTCTTCAATTGCCTGGCCATGTTCAGATGAGCCTGCGAGTATGCAGGCTTTCTTGTTGGTTTCCCTTCTGGAGCGAAGGTGGCAGAGACCAATTCAAAGACTTGGTATGAGGCAGGTTCAGTCTCCTCGCCTGCATTAATATGCGGTAGTGATGGCTTTCCGAATGTGGCAAACTCTCGTTCGCCATGGACGACGACTAGAAGCCCATCGATTGCATATTTAACATTTTGATGCAGGGTGGAGGGAACCGCCCCGGCTGGATGGATCCATGGCCTTCCGAGGAGCATACTATAGGCTGTCGGGATGTCTAGGACCTGGAAGGTGATTTGAAATTCATACGGCCCGATCTCGACTGGCAGGTGGATCATTCCAATTGTCTCCTTTCGAGATCCATCAAATGCCCGGATCACTGTGTTTGACCGTTGTACCTTCTCTGGGTCAATACCCATCCTCTTGATTGTGCTCAGGGGACAAACATTGACTGCTGACCCGTTGTCGACGAGAACCTGACTGAGGATCATTCCGTTGCTTTTTACTGTCAAGTGCAGGGCCTTGTTATGTCCGGTGCCCTCTGGTCCCATCTCCTCATCAGAAAAGGAGATGATGTTGAAGGTGGAGACATTCCCCACAATATCGGCAAACTTGTCGGCCGAGATGCCGTCAGCCACATGGGACTCGTTAAGGACTTTGAGAAAGGCATCTCGGTGAGTCTCGGAGGTCAAAATCAGTGACAGCATGGAAGAGTGGTCTGGAGCCTTCCGTAGTTGCTCGATAATCTGATATTCACTACGTTTGAGCAGCGTCAAGAATTTCTCCGCCTCTTCGGCCGAAACTGGCAGTTTTGGCGGGCAATCTGTGCGGGCAACTTCGGTCTGGCCTAAGAACCCTTCTGTATTAGAGACCTCCCCCTGGTTGTCTTGGCCTTGGGCCTGATATACCCACGGGATGGCATGAGTATCAGTCACCGGTGGTTGGATGACAGGTAGAGGAGAGTGGAGAATTATCGGGTCAGCAGGAGTGGTGAAGACCTCTAGCAAGGGCTTTACTGGAGCCGGAATGGCTTGAATGTTTTTTTGGATTGTTGGGTCGGGAGCAGAAAGGACTTCCAACAAAGGTCTTATTGGAGTTGGGGTGATCTGGATTCCCCTTTGGATTGTTGGATCGGGAGTGAAGGGGGATTTCGTACCCTTTTGAATTTTCTTCGCGGGAGCGGTGTGAACTTCTTTATCTTCTTGAGTCACCGAGCTGGGAGCGATCGGCTCTGGTGCAGTGAGCACAACAAGCGGAGTAGCAGGAGCGGTATGCAGAGCAAGGCAGGAGAGATTCCTCCTGATAGATTCTGATGGAGAATGGCCGACCCACCTTGGCCGAGGATGCTGATTGATGGCCATTACGGCCCCTTCTTTCTCTACGATCACAGCATTGATCGACCCCCCAGCTTCATGTTGCGGGAGAGGATTATGGGCGATATTGGCCTGTTGCTCAATTGGTTTCACAGCGATTTTCCCGTCGTCTATCAAATCTTGAATTTTATGCTTGAGGGAGAAACAGTCGTCCGTGGAATGCCCCACCATTCCCGAGTGATATTCGCAGCGTCGGCTATGATCATAGGATTTCGGGAGTGGATCGGGCGTCTTCCCAGCTGGGATTAGAGTAATGGCTCCTTGGGCCAGCAGCTTGCTCATGATAGAACTTTGCGATTCAGCTAGCGGTGCAAAGACCCGAGCTCGGTTGAGCTTCTTCCGCTGGAAATTTTCAGTTTTGGCTGGTTGCTGCGGATTCTGATGGTAGCCCTGTTGTTGAGGCGTGAATGGTTGAGGCTGCACCATTGGCTGTTGGTACACGGGCACGGCTTGCTGATATCTCGGAGGAGGTGGAGCCGGCTGCTGGATGAAGTTTACAGGGGCATACTGTCCGGCGTCGGGGTAGACCACAGCCATTTCATTCTCTTTCTTGGGCTTTTTGTAAGAAGACCCTGCCTGACCCTGCTCTGACCCGATCTTGATTTTTCCAGTCTGTATCCCTTCCTCGATTAATTCGCCGTGCTTGATTATCTCGGCGAATGATCGGCCTGTCCCGTTGATGAGCCGGTCATAATAGGGATGCTGCTGGGCGAGTATGAATGCCTCCGTCATCTCAGAGTCGTCCATCGGTGGATGTACTTGGGACCCAATCTCCCTCCAGCGGTGAGCATACTCACGGAATGACTCGCTCGGCTTTTTGCGAATTTTCTCCAGTGATTGCCGTGTTGGAGCGATGTCAGTATTATACCGGTAATGCTGGTAGAAAGTCTTGGTAAGGTCGTCCCATGTAGCGATTTTGGTTTTATCCAAACGGACAAACCACCGTAGAGCTGCCCCAGTCAGGCCTTTAGAGAAGAGATGGACCCTCAGCTTTTCGTCGGTCGCACATGGTCCAAGCTCATCGATGTAAACTCTCAAATGGACGTATGGATCCCCTGATCCATCATATTTTGTTGTTAAGTCTGGCATCTTGAACTTGTCCGGAAATATCTTGCCTGGAGCGACTGTGAGATCAGGAAATGACATCCCTCCGTATGTGTTTGCCCCTTGAATGCTCTGAATTGAGCTTTCCAGTCGCTTCACTTGCTGTGTCAGCAAGCTCATCTCTCCTTCCTTTCTTAACCTTTCTTCCTCGAGGTAGTGATCAACTCCCTCGTTGACCATTATCACTGGCGGAACGGCAGCAGTTTTGGGAGTTGTTGGTCGATTGCCAGCCGGAGGGTCTACGGGGTACACAGATCCTTGGGGGTCTACGGTGTACACACGTCCTGGGGGGACCTGATCATGGACGTCTAAAAGTGGTGAAATTGGTGGAGCAGCACCATTAGGAGCGGGGGTGTTGGCGGCTCTGTCAGAGAGCAAAGCTATGATGGTGGCCATTTGTTTTGACATGTCATTGACTTGTTGTTGCAGGACCTGGAATTCGGGGCTCTGAGCAACTTGTGAGCTTTCTCCGGAGTCGGATGGGGGATCGTCCTGAGCCATTTGTATCCGTCGAAGGTATCCTCTAGTCAAAATAGGGCTGCGGGCCCAATCTTCTGATGCCCCCGGAATTTTGATTTTTTTACCCTCCTGTAGACATATGCAAGCATGAGTATGTATAATATGCGCATGAATGATTACGGTCTTTTGCAAACGTGGTTACGTAGTCAGATTATCAAAAACTCGAATTTTCATTGATGACCAAATCAGGGATAATACAAGGGTTCTTAAAATAAAAGTTGCAGTACATTCCACATGTAAGTCCTAGCAGTATCTAGTCCTACTTGAAATGAACTAAAGTCCCCTTGCGAAAGATCCATCGTCAGCTCTTTGATACAGCCAAGGATTGTTTTCAGCCTGTCATTTTCGACTACCTCTTGTTGAAGTTGCTCATGCAGTGCACCGATCTTTGACTCGGCTTTGGCGAGAATGTCAATCTCTAGCTGGTGGAGCCGGACTTGAGACCTTTGTATGTATGCTCGATGTTGTTCTCTCTCCAAAGTCCTGGCGGCTTCTTCTTGCTCGAGCGCTTCTTCAAGCTGACTGATCCTGGCATGTGCATCTTGAAGGTTGACTTGCAATTGACCATTTTCTTGTTCTATCCGAGTTCGGATAGCTTCTTCTTGATTAAGAGCGGCCCGGAGTCTCTTGATGTGGTTGTTGAATTCTGATTCCTCGGTCCTTGGTCTCTTTGGCTCGATCGGCTGATGCCCCAGTTCTTCTTGTATCCATTCGTCGTACGCAGGTCCCGTACCGGCTAAGTGGTCGGTATGATCTTCATCGGGGTGGACTGAACGCCATTGATTTAATGCCCCACTGTAACGATCCTTAGTGGAGATGTTGTGATCGAAATAGAAGTAGGACATGTCTTCTGTTCGTGGGATGTACTGTGTCCTATTGAATTGTCTGAGCACCCGACCCGGAGCGTACGGCGTTCCTCCGGTCAATCCGATCAACGGGATGAATGAGAGCTCACTGGTTCGGATCCGAACGGATGAGGAAGAACACAACCCCAAATACCACTGTATGCCAGAGTCTTGCAGCTGTGCCAAGTATTTGTACCACTCGGTTTTCCCCTGGACAGGTGATGGTAGCTTGCTGAGTGGCGTGATGATATCTACATTCATAAAATGTTGCACTGGGCGCGGACATTTGATGAGGTGGGATATCATCCATATTTGTAGCAGACCGGCGCTGGCTGTGAAGAACCCCTTACCCTTGTTTCTACAGAAAGTCAGAGTTCGCAAGGTTTCGGCTATAATTGTAGGAATAAAGGTCCGGCCGCTGCGAACTTGTATGATGACATCGATCAGGGTCATGTCAATCTTTCTGTCTTCACGTGGGAATAGCAGGTGGGCCACGAGGCAGAGAGCAAGAACCCACAGTCAATTTTCTGCCCATTCTGATAATGAGCATGAGAAATGATGCTTGCAGAACCCCTCAGGGTCCATAAATCTGTCAAGGAGGAAGCTGATAGGGTAACGCGTGAAGTCCCCTCCCACGGCCTTTTCCAGAATATCTCTTCTCATACCCAAGAAGTCCGCCGTTCGACTCTTGCCGGGTTTAAAGTTCGGCAGTACCGGGTCGCCGGTGATTGTTAATTTGAGCAGCCCGGCGTATTCCTCAAGGGTCGGGGTAAGTTCTTGCTCTCCGAAACGGAATACCATGACTGTTGGGTCCCAGAAGGCGACTATTGACTCGAGCATGTGCCTGTCCGTTCTGACTTGGAGTAAAGACCCTAGGAACCCAAAGTGCCTCTAGAATCTTGCTGAATCTTCGAATGACAACTTGTGATACCAAGTGGATAGCCGGGGATCGGTCTCGGTGGCAAAACCCAGCTTTGGCGGTTGACTTGTCATTTTTGAAAAATTCTTGAGTTTGATAATCTGACAAAAGGACCATGTTTGCTCAGATATAATCATTCATGCCTTTGAAAAAAGTATTGAAAAATTTGAAATGAACTTAAGAGGAGGAAAATTTGTTTTTTTTTTTTTTGTTTTTCTGATTTTTTTCCTGTTTTTTTTTGGATGCCGTGGATGGGATGCGACCATGTGGCGAGGATTTTGAGACCTAATGCAGCCTTATTGTTTAAGCCAGGTTCCCGAACCTTCAAACCTCCAGTGCCGGAGCACCTTCTCAGGTTGGTGGTTCGAGCGGGAGAATTTCAGTGCTGGTACCGACGGTAACACCGCAACGGCCACGCCACCTACTCAACTCCCTATCTAATCTTAAGGGTGGTTCCTCGGAACCGGGTTATGAACATGCTCAATGTGTAGTGTGCGTGATAATGCTTGAGCAAAATAAAGTTGGCATTGGCCTTGCAATTTGTTTTTTTTGGCATTGGCCGCAAATCCTGTGCAAGCAAAATATTTACAAGACTGAAAAAGAAAGAAAAGAAATTAGTAAAAGAAAATGCCCCGTTAGTATGAAGATCGCCAAAGTAATGGCTTGAGTCCTCTTAAGTTAATCCCCAGCAGAGTCGCCAGCTGTCGCACCGCGACGGGAAAAAATAGGTTTTTTATTTTAAATATATATATAAGTGTTTTTTTTTTAAAAAAAAATGGAAAACGAGGAATGTGGGAGAAGTATTTTTTTATTTTTGAAAATAGGCCAAGTAGATTTTTCAGAGTCGCCACCTAACTTTGTACGGGTGTTAGGATCCCGATAAAGATACGGAAACATATCTTTATATCTTTACAGTTTGGGAAAGTGGGCCTATGTTTTTTGA
Source organism: Hydrangea macrophylla (assembly GCA_033977485.1). Lineage (NCBI taxonomy): Eukaryota > Viridiplantae > Streptophyta > Magnoliopsida > Cornales > Hydrangeaceae > Hydrangea > Hydrangea macrophylla. The sequence continues at coordinate 44,031,691 of CM066990.1, forward strand.
CAAGTAAACCAGAGATTTAGAAAGGGGTTCGGGGACTCGGTTATGTCGAGGGAAGGTATTAAGCACCCTCGAACATCCATGACGAAGCATGGTTGCCAAATTGGCGATTTTCATGATAACGGGGCATAAAGATAAAAGAATAAGAATTTACAAAAAAGAAAAAAAGATGAAAAGTTATGGCCGCACCCTTTTGGGGGTTGCATACGTATCTCGGGTTGAGAATCAGGCCAAACGTAGCTCTAACTTGTTATTTATTATTTTTTTTGAAATTTTTGGTCACGTTTGACCGTGCTCGTGTGTTATAGTGTTTTTGAAAAGTCGGTGTAGCCAGGACGTCGATCACCGTAATCGAGTCCTAGACTTTAACCTTGATTATGTGCCGGAAGTAAGGGTCGGTGCCCATTTGAGTCTCGAACTTTCAAGTCGTTAACGTTATTGAACAACGTAACTAATCGAAATGTTCGGTTTTGAAAAGGTTGCCGGAAGTAAGGGTCGGTGCCCGTTTGAGTCTCGAACATTCAAGTCGTTAACATTATTGAACAACGTAACTAATCGAAATGTTCGGTTTTAGAAAGGATTTGAATGCCGGAAGTAAGGGTCGGTGCCCGTTTGAATTTGAACATTCATATTATCGGCGTTATTGAACAACGGGATAACTTGAAGTGTTCATTTTGAAAGAAAGGTTTTTGAAAGTTACCGGAAGTAAGGGTCGGCGCCCGTTTTGAGTTGATCTGAGGATTTACAGCATAGTGAATGTGTGATATTTTTTACAGTGATTACGTACATTGAAAGGGATAGTAAGCACAGAAATATTGACATTAATGAAAGACAAGATATAAGAATGTACAATAAGTAGATCCGGCCTACCGGAAAATCAAGTGAACTAGGAGCTAGCCAGTTCACAATGGTAAGGGTCAAGTATTGGCGGCGAACCGACCGTAGTTAGAATCAAGTATTGGCGGCGAACCGACCGTAGTTAGAATCAAGTATTGGCGGCGAACCGACCGTAGAAATTGTTAGATCCGGCCTACCGGAAAATCAAGTGAACTAGGAGCTAGCCAATTCACAATGGAGAGGGTCAAGTATTGGCGGACGAAGCCGACCATATCAGTTTAAGTAAAAAAAAAAAAAAAAATTATTATTATTATTATTTATTACATTTACAGCAGATTCGGTATGAAGAATAAAAGAAAACGGCCCTTTACCTTGAGAAAACGGCTCGGAAATAGCTAAACGGGGCCCAAGTTGAATTTTGGTTTGGAATGGGCCCAAACGGATGTCACCGGTGAGTCCGGAATGGCCGAAAACCCCGAAAATGGTATAAACCGGAGCAAAGTCGGTCCGGGCAGATTTCGGGCGGGACCGGCCGACACCAAACTGGCCGGTTTGAGCAGAAATGAGCTTGAAAATGGAGAAACTGCTTCAAGCGGTGCAATTTTGCAATTCTGAGCGCACGGGTGCGTCCGGAATGGCCAAATTAGCTAAGAATGAGTGTCGGAACGTCGAAAATCGGGTCCGGAAGCCTCGAAAATGGCGAAAAAGTCAAAATGGGGCCCCACTGCCACGTGGCAGACACGTGGCGGCTGAGTCAGCACCGCGTCAGCAGTCAGCGACACGTGGCGCCTTCTGATTGGCTGGTCAAAGCTGATGGGGCGATGATGTGGTAGGTGACGTGGTGTGACACGTGGCTTGATGACGTGGCAGACAGTGACATGTGGCAGCCTCTGGTTGGTTGACCAAGTGACGTGGCAGTTGACGTGGCATGACACTGACACGTGGTATCTTATGCCACGTGGCAGTCAGTGATTGATTGGTCAACCCTGACGTGGTGCTGACGTGATAGAGACACGTGGCAGATGACGTGGCTGTTGTGCCACGTGTCAGCTCATGGTTGGATGGTCAACGCTGACTCAGCGCTGACTGTGTAGCTGCGCGTGAGGGAGGCGGAACGGTGTCGTGGTGGTGCGTGTAGCGCGTGCGGCGGCTTCCGGTGGCCGTTGGGCGCCGGACCACCTCGATCTGGATCGTCTGGTCCAGACGATGGTGGTGGTGGTGGCGGTTTCCTTCTGTGGTGTCCAGAAACGCCGCCGGAGGAGAAACTGTGCAGCGGCGGCGCGTGGGGTGTTTGGGCGGCGCGTGGGCCTCTGTGGTGGTGATTTGAGGGTCTGGCCAACGGGGTTGGGTCCAGTTTGATGAGAGGAAGGTCCTGGTGTGGGTGGTGAGAGACAGGGATGCAGTTTAAGGGTCTGTTTGGCCCTTTTTTAGTTTCTGGGCAGAGGCCAAGGCTGTGTTTGGTTTAGACAGCTTTCTGGGCTTTCTGGGCACTTTTAGAGGCTGTGGTTGGACTGGGTGTTTTGGTAATTGCCTGATGATGATGGGTTTCTGGTGGTGGAGGCTATGGTGGTGTAGTGGTGGAGATAGGGGGATGATTTTTGGGTTTTTTTTGGAGCTTTGGGGAAGATAACAATGGTGGAGAGAGAGAGAGAGAGCTTCCTTTGAGTCTTGGAGAGAGCTCTTTTTTTTTTCAAGTGCAGCACCCAAGGGTCCTTTTTATAGAGGATTTTGGGTTGGGGAGGATCCGGTGCGAGCGGGACGCATTCCGGATCCCTACAACCCCCGATCTTGGCCGTTCGGTCTTCCGAAGCTTGTTTTTCCCATCCGGCCGTCCGATTTGAGCGATTCAAAAATATTTAGTCTTCATTTAGCTTTACCGACAAATCCCCACGGTCGGATCGGCGATTTCTATTCCCGGGCTCAAAATTGACCGTTTTGCCCCTCCCTCTACTGGTCCTGGACTGCAAAATTAGGGTTATTGATGTCTCGTGATCCGACCGTCAGATCTGACTGATTTGAAGTTCTTTATTCTTGTATTGATATTACCTTCAGCCCCGTATAGTCGGATCGATGATCTCTATGCCCGGGCACAAAAGATGACCATTTTGCCCTTCCCTATGCTGATCCTGGACTATGGAATTAGGGTTACCCATATCTCTTGATCCGACCGTCGGATTCGACTGATTCAAAGTTCTTTGTGCTTGTATTGAGATTACCTTCAACTCCATACAGTCAGATCGATGATCTCTGCTCCCGGGCTCAAAATTGACCGTTTTGCCCCTCTCCTATGCCGATTCTGGACTGTAAAAACCAACAGGCCACCGCTTCTTCCTCTGATCGCCCGTCTGGACCCATTTTCCTTTCCCAGAAGTCATTTCCATGCTTTCTTTGACTTACGGCCGCTTTGACCTGCCTTCGGTTGCCCCGGTCTTGATCCTGACTCATTTTCTGACCTCCCGGTTAGCCGATTCGGGACCCGCGCTGAGCGACGACCGCCGTTTTGAACTTCCGTATGATTGATGACTCTGAATGACCTAGAATGGCCATTAAAAACCTTTGTTGGCATCCCCGATGGATTCTCGGCCTTTTCCTCGATTTGCGTGCCCGGTGGGCCCCCTGCACGAGTCAGTTCTCTTTTTCCTTTTTTATTTACTTCTTCTTTTTGTATTTTTTTTTTTTAAAGGACGGTAAAAATGGGGTGTCTACAGCCTGGTTTCCCCCGGAAAGTATCCATGAACCATCGAGCAGTGACCAAGGCCTCCTCCGGAACCACCCCCAGCAAGGGCTCCATTCGATCCCACTCCTGGTCCGCAAGGTGCCGCAGGAGCTCTCCTCCGAACGGGATCCCCGTAATCATGCTAAAGTCTAAGGGGGTCATCGTCATCTCCCCAAAATCGAAGTGGAAGGTACTCGTAGTATCCCACCACCGCTCCGCCAGCGCGTGTATCTGCTGAAGGTCGTTGGAGCTCTTCGTCAAGAGTTTGACGAAGTCTCCAAACCCCGTTGCGTCCACCAGAGCCCTCACAGTCAGGCTCAGCTCTGTATACCACTCATGGCCGTGGGCGAGGCTGCCGTGCCCCTTCAGCACCTTTGGCTGCAGCTGCAAGGAAAGAATAAACAGTTTGTTGTTAGGGGATGGATAAAGAAGAGAGCAACAACAGCGAATAAATAATTAATAAATGGAAAGTCCAGAAGTGTTCATAAAGGATTTCGTGTTTGTTTGCAGAAATGAATAAAAGAAAAACATTCAAAATTATAGCAAGGTTTCGAAAAGAAAAGGAAAGAGAAAAAGTAGTTTGTCCGCATTTTTGAAATACATGCATATATAAGGTTCTGAATCCAAAATAAGTACAAGGAAGTACGTGGTCGCAAGCATTCAGGAGTCAATTTCAAATAATAAAAAGGGCGTCTGGAACATTCAGAGAAATTCACAAGCATAATGGGATACAGGAGAAGGTTCAGGATCGTGTATTCATGGACATTGGATGTTTGAAGTTTTTGATTTTCAAAATCTTTGATGAAAGTTAAAAGTTGAAAGAAATGAAAATAGTAACAAATAAAAAGATGAGTGTTCAAAAGAATTCCAATGTAACATCCAGTTTATTTTCGAAAATTCATGAAATAAAAACTTCTTTGCAAGGGGCATGAAATGGGGCGTTCAAGACACCACAAGCATGTCATTCGGAACAGGGTATCTAAAGTTATAGCAACCCTACGATATATCCACACAGGAAAGGAAATGCGAGAAAGGGATACGAGAAATAAGAAAAGAAGAGTGTTTACCTCGCGCTTGAACGCGCGGGCCGACAGATGCTCGTCAGGATCCCTCAGTAAAAGCGTGGCATCTGGGTGATGCGTGGCAGTATACCTAGCCTTCTTTTTGCGTCCTGAACCACTCGCCATAATCTGTCAAAGAAAAGAGAGAATTCGAGCGTTGGATTCATGAAAATTTTAGAAAAACAAGGAAATAAACGAGATTAATCAAAGTTTTGATCGAGTAGAACGAACTTGATAAGCCCCTGGTAGATCAATCCAAGCTAGGAAAGTGTCACGCCCCGGAGCAGCATAAATAGAGAAAAATAAATTTCCTTTATGGGTCCATAAGGAATGACAGGTGAAAGTCACTAATAATCCACACCACGCAGTACTAGTCCAAAAGAAAAGCAACAGTAATCAACTGAAAATAGCACAAAGTGCTAACTATTACAAACTATCAGAGTATGGTCCACAGGATCACAACAGGTCTGAAGACAACAAATGCCCAAGTACCCGTTAACAAAAGTTTAACAGAACAATTGAAATTAAATCTAACTATAACATCTTCAGTCTTCAACTGGCATAAGGATAATCCTTCCTGACGTAACCATCATCGGTGGGGCCTTCCTCTGGATAACACTCATCAGTGTACTGGTCATCACCTGTAAAATAAGGGGCAGGATATTCTGGACGGGGAATGTCCAGGCAATAAAAAGGCCGTCAGCTTACTGAGAGCTGAGTGAGCATAAACTAACGAGGTACCAGTTATCTGAAGTAAACACAAGCTTATGAAAACACGAGTTAACATCTTATTATAAAAATAACATTATCTTGTTCTTCTATTCATTCTTATAAACCGACCCTTATCGTCTTATTACTCAAATACCGAACTCAACGTATTCAGATGTCATGAACAGACTCAATCGTTTAACTCTAGGGATACACCCTTATTCTGTCCATCGCTTTTAAGAGCAATGGTCCTGCTCACCGCATGTCATGGACTTCACGTCAGTCTGTCCCCAGCTTTTAAGAACAATGGTCCTGTTCACCGCATTTCAGGGATATAACGTTTCGAACAAGGCATATCAATCTATTGCCACGACTTAACGTCATCTACTAGTGATCCCAGCTCACCGCTTTTAAGAACCATGGTCCGGTTCACCGCTTTTAAGAGCATATCACAGATCATCCAGTCTATCTTAAGACTTCTTGGTCCAGCTCACCGCTTTTAAGAACCATGGTCCGGTTCACCGCTTTTAAGAGCATATCATAACCAATCGTCCATCCACGCACCATTCCCAGAACTTACCAAACCTACTTACGTTCCATTCTACATCGACACATGACAATTCCCAATGTGGCCTGACTACTCGGATTAAAAGAAAGCGAACATCAAATTGATATCAGAAACAACACGTCAACCCACGTCTTCATATTACTTTTTATTCTTTATCCATAAATCTTTGGTGTCACATTTCTCCTGTCTACCCCATAGTCGCATAATGGAAATTCCGAATCAGACATCGAACAACCAAACCTCTTATATAATAAATAGGCAAAGGAAACCATGTACTGATCATGTCAATCGATTGGAACAGAGGTTCAATCGATTGGAACAAAAGTTATGTCAATCGATTGATAAACATGTCAATCGATTGGAACAATGTCAATCGATTGAAATCCTATTCAATCGATTGGGATGCAACTGATGTCAATCGATTGAGATTTATGTCAATCGATTGGAACTACGTCTTCTCCAGCAGATTGTAAAAATAGCATATATAAACGTAGAAATCATACTATTATCACATCTAAAGGTCATAACAACTTGTATAAACATCACATAAAGGGACCAAGTGAGTTAGAACTCACCTAGGGTGCGTTTGGGTGTGTTTTCAAAGCTTGAAACCTTCAAACTCTCTCTCTCTTTCTCCTCTTCTCTGTCCAGCCCTCTCTCTGTCTCCTCCTTCTTCTTTCTTCTTCTTTCTGCTTCTTCTCCTTCCTCCCAGCTGCCACGGCAGTGAGTGTGTGTGAGGGTGTGTATATATGTGTAGATATAGAGATATATATATATGTGTATATATCTCACAAGAGGTATGTATATCTCTCTCTCTCTCTTAATGACTGCCAAAATGACCCAAGGCCATAAATGGACGAGTATATATAGGGGTATGGGAGTGCCACGCGTTTAAAGCTGAAGGAAGGAAGAAAACATTTCTCAGGTTATGTCAATCGATTGAGACACCAGTCAATCGATTGGCAACAGATATTTGTAGTCAATCGATTGGAAACAATGTCAATCGATTGGAATAAATGGCAATCGATTGATATAAATGGCAATCGATTGGAAATGTTGACACGTAATCACTTTTAGTCGGTTGAATGTAAATCGATTGGGATAACTTATCAATCGATTGGTATCAGAAAAGTGTCAATCGATTGGAACAATGTCAATCGATTGATATCAAGATTTTACCAAAAGGAAGAGAAAGTTTATACGAGTATAGAAATGAAATACCGGGTCTTATTAAAATACCATAATACAGGGTATTACATCATCCACCACTCAACAAAAGATTTCGTCCTCGAAATCCAAAAGTAACAAGGTCTAAAACAAAAACGAAAACTTCTCGCGCATCTCTGACTCTAGCTACCACGAAGCTTCTTTTTCATCATGATGTTTCCACTGAATCTTTACTAACGGAATCTCCTTGTTACTGAGCTTTTTGATTCCTCGATCTAGAATGCGAACAGGTCCTTCATTGAACGTAACGTCGCTGTTGACTTCGATATCCTCAAAGTTGATCTCGTGCGCTGGGTTGTGAACACACTTCCTCAACATACTGATGTGAAAAACGTTGTGCACTCCTGACATCTTTGGTGGCAACGCAAGGCGATAAGCAACTTTTCCAACACGCTCCAGAATCTCGAATGGTCCGATGAAACGTGGCGATAACTTGCCCCTTTTCTGACCAAATCTGACGATTCCTCGAACAGGTGAAACCTTGAGTAATACGTGATCTCCAACGACAAACTCCAAGTCTTTGCGTCGCTTGTCAGCATAACTCTTGTATCTGGTCTGGGCTGTCTTCATCTTCTCACGTACGACTTGAATCTTCTTACTGGTTTCCCGTACCATCTCTGGCCCAAGAAGTTGACTATCTCCGACTTCGGTCCAACATAGCGGCGATCGGCAAGGTCTTCCGTACAATGCTTCGAATGGCGCCATATCTATGCTCGAATGATAACTATTATTATAGGCGAACTCAATCAGAGGTAAGTGTATCTCCCAAGAACTCTCAAAATCAATGACACAAGCTCGTAACATATCTTCCATCACTTGATTAACTCGTTCCGTCTGTCCATCTGTCTGCGGATGAAAAGCTGAACTCAAGTTCAATGTCGTTCCCATCGCTGTCTGGAGACTCTTCCAGAATTCTGCAGTAAAGCGCGAATCTCTGTCTGACACAATAGATACAGGCACTCCATGTAATCGTACAACATGTTGTAGATACATTCGGCTCAAATGTTCTACTGAGTACGTCATGCTATAGGCAATAAAATGTGCCGTCTTAGTAAGTCGATCCATGATTACCCATATAGCATCGTAATTCTGCTGTGACTTCGGCAATCCTACCACGAAATCCATGGTTATGTGTTCCCATTTCCATTGAGGAATAGGTAACGGTTGTAGAAGTCCAGGTGGTCTCCGATGTTCTGCCTTTACTTGTTTACAAGTAAGACACTGAGCTACATGCTCTGCCACATCTCTCTTCATTCCTTCCCACCAACAATTTCTCTTCAAGTCTTTGTACATCTTCGTACTTCCGGGGTGAATAGTCATCCGTGACTTATGAGCTTCATCCAATATTTCCTTCCGGAGATTTTCTTCATTAGGTACACAGAGTCTACCTTTACATCGTAAAGCTCCGTCTGTACTAATACTCCAGACTTCTGATTCCTTGGCTGACATCTTGGCGAACCATAACTTCAAATCCTCTGTTGTCTGTTGAGCCTCTTTGATACGGCTGATCAAAGTTGGTTGTACCATAAGACATCCAAAATGTTGTCCTTCCATTGGCTCCACTGGCTGAAGATTAAATTCAGCTAAAACTTCTAATGCTCTCCATTCTCTAATTAGTAATGCAGCGATCACTAATCGAGGTTTACGGCTCAAAGCGTCTGCTACTCCGTTTGCTTTACCTGGATGGTATTGTAAAGAAAAGTCATAGTCTTTGAGTAACTCCATCCATCTTCGCTGTCTCATATTCAACTCCTTTTGAGAGAACAAATACTTCAAGCTCTTATGATCGGAAAATAAGTCAAACTTTTCTCCATAGAGATAGTGTCTCCAAATTTTCAATGCAAACACTATTGCTGCTAATTCCAGATCATGCGTAGGATAATTCTTCTCATGTACCTTCAATTGTCTTGATCCATATGCGATAACATTTCCATCTTGCATAAGCACACATCCAAGTCCTTGGTACGATGCATCACTGTAGATCACATACTTTTTTCCACTCTTAGGTAATGCGAGTACCGGTGCAGAAGTCAATCTTTCTTTTAACTCCTGAAATGCACCCTCATGCTTGTCTGTCCATTCATACTTTGTCTCTTTCCTGGTTAAGTTTGTCAATGGTCCTGCTAACTTGGAGAACCCTTCTACGAATCTTCTGTAATATCCTGCTAAACCCAGAAAACTTCTGACTTCGGTTGCATTCGTCGGTCTGTTCCAGCTTAAGACTGCATCAATCTTAGATGAGTCCACCGAAATACCTTCCTGAGATATAACGTGTCCCAAGAATTTAACTTCCTGTAGCCAAAACTCACACTTGCTGAACTTTGCATACAACTTGCTATCTCGAAGTGTCTGCAAGGCAACCTGTAAATGCTCCTTGTGATCCTCTTCTGTCTTTGAGTAGATCAGTATATCATCAATGAACACTATAATGAATTTATCCAGATATAGTCTGAATACTCTATTCATCAAGTCCATAAATACTGCTGGCGCATTCGTCAATCCAAAAGGCATAACTAAAAACTCGTAATGCCCGTATCTTGTCCTGAATGCAGTCTTCGATACATCCTCTGGTCGAACTAACAATTGGTGGTATCCTGAACGCAGATCGATCTTGGAAAAGATCCTAGATCCTTGTAACTGGTCGAATAGATCATCTATCCGAGGTAATGGATATCTATTCTTGATCGTTACCTTGTTCAACTCCCTGTAGTCTATACAGAGTCGAAGTGTTCCGTCCTTCTTCTTTACAAACAGAACTGGTGCTCCCCAAGGCGACGTACTTGGACGAACAAAACCTAGATCCTCGAGTTCTTGAACTTGCTTCTTTAGTTCTAACATCTCAGTTGGTGCCATCCTGTATGGAGTCTTAGAAATAGGCAATGTACCAGGTACTAATTCCACACAGAAGTCTATTTCTCTTTTCGGTGGAAGTCCTTTAATATCCTGAAATACATCCTGAAAGTCTCGTGCAATAGGAATTTGATCCATCTTAAGCTCCGTACTCGTACTAATGATCGTAGCCAAATTACTCGTAAGAAACAGGTCGCTCGTCGGCTGGCACTGGAATCTGATCGTCGGCTTTCCTCGTATTGGAAATACAATCGTTCTAGTAGGGCAATCCAAATTGGCACTGTACTTAGTTAACCAATCCATCCCTAGGATAACATCGAATTCTGACATCGACAGAACTACCAAGTCTGCTGGAAGATTCCTATCTCCCAAAGTCAATGGGCAATCTTTACACACTTTACTCAACTTAACTGTCACTCCCAACGGTGACACAGCATTCAGTGTTGACTCAAGTGTCTGGGGTTCTAAACCCAACTGACGCACAATCTTAACAGCAATAAAAGAACGTGCGGCTCCAGTATCAAATAAAGCTTTAACTGGACTATGAAAGAGTACAAGTGTACCTTCCAAATGTTGTTGCTCATCAGCATTAAAGCCTGCTTCTTCTGGAATAATAGCATTCATCCTCGTCTGATCAGGAGGTCCTTGAATTCCTTGCACTGGTGCCCCGTAGTATCCTCCTCGTGGCGCACGACAATCCTTACTCAAGTGTCCTGGTTTATTGCAGTTGCGACAGACGATATCTGGTCTGCGATTAGGTCTGTAGACGGTGCAGTTCCTTGCAATATGTCCTGGCTTTCCACAGTTAAAACATCCTCCACTATTGATGGGTGGGGCTGTTAGTAATGCCTGCGGCTGTAGTCCTCGCTATTGATTTTGCTGGGGCCGATTATAACTCTGCTGTGGTTTCCTGGTTCCTTCCCAGATTCTCTTGTTTCCTTGAAAATTTTCCTGAGGTCTCCATCCTTGGGTATTTCTTGGTGGTCGATTAGGAAAATTTCTCTGTTGAAACCCTTGTGACAACTGAGGTCGATTTGTCTGTGATTGCTGTACTGGATTAGCATCCTTTTCTAATCCTGTAGCAAATCTAACAATTTCCTCATACGACTGGTTCAAATGACCAACCATCATATGTCTGAGGTGGGGGTTCAATCCTTGGTGAAATCTCTTCACCTTCTTTTGCGGCGTGTCTATCATATGCTGAGCAAATCTGGATAAACGCTCGAACTGTGTTGTGTATTCCCGTACATTCCATCCTCCTTGGATTAAATTGAGAAAGTTCCTTTCCTGTTGATCTCTCTCATCTTCTGGAAAATACTTTTCCAAAAATCTGCCTTTGAATGTCTCCCACGACATAGCTCTAGCGGCATCGATCCCAATAGTGGCTTGTTCAGCTTCCCACCAATCTGCGGCGGCATAGGTGAGCTGAAACGTAGCAAGGCGACGTTTCTCTTGTTCGTTGCATTCCAATGCTCCAAATATTAACTCCATCTCTCTTATCCATTGCTCTGCTTTCCATGGTTCTGTTAGTCCATCAAACTTTTCGGGACGTAACCCACGAAAATTTGCTAACAGCTTATCTCCAGCCTGTCTTGGTGGCGGGGGTGCAAGAGGTCTCTGGTGGGTGGAGTGATTATATGTATCCCCCACATGCTCCATCCTCTGCATAAATGCTTCAAAAATTCCCGTTGGATCCATCCCTTCCGGTATAGGTGCTCCATTACGTGCTTGGTGATTTCTCAAGGGTCCTACCATGATGATAACGAGTATCGCCTACAAACGACATATTGATCAGCTGAAAGTCTTCTCGTAGAAACGAACTCAAGATAGAACAAGAAACAGCAAAACTAACCATTCTACTAAACAACACATCACAACGCAACAACCGAAAATATAACAAAAGTACTGCTCGTATATATATATATATATCAAAAGATGTACCGTATTGTACACACTAGTCAAACTGTGTACCATATGGGACAAGAGTTACAACAACTAAAGTCAGCTAATACTATACAAAGCTATGGTCAAATAGCTATCTCTCAAGCTCCCAAAAATCTAGTGGACAACATGTCCTAATATAAACTAACAAAATCTACACCCTGCCGATCCTGACTCAAAAGTCGTCAGCATCTGATCCTGCTGGTGGTGCCTCGTCCTCCGGGTCTATATCCATCTCCTCGAGTGGATCATCCTCAACTGGTACGACAAGATCTCCGACTACTACTCCTATATCCCAATCCTCTATCATCTCTGCATCATCGTCCTCCATCACGTCTGCTATCGCCTGGTTAGCGACATCAACAGCTACTGCAGCAAAACCGTCAGCTATGTCAAGAGCTCCTGCTATCGCGGCCTCTCCTATAACAAAACCTGCTGGCTGAGCGATCATCTGAGCTATCCATCCTACTGCCATATCGGCCATGGCTGCCATATGCATAATCGGTCCGGCTGGTATCTGAAGCACAACGGGTACCTCTGGCACAACTATCTCCTCGGGGTCATCCTCCTCATCTACTACTACGTCTGCCTCAATAGCCTCTGGGTCTGGTACTGGATCCTCTGGCTCAAACTCTGGCTCCTCGGGGTCATCCTCAGGTTCATCATCATCTGCATGCTCATCCTCTACTGGGTCCTCGTCATCTATCGAATCCTCCTCTCCATCTCCATCCATGTCCTCATCGAGATGCTCATTCTCAGGCTCTAGATCTTCCTCATCCTCAATCGGCTCAGGCCCTGGCTCTGGGACAGGTACGTCGGGCACTGGTGATGGTGGGGCTGCTGGAGCTGCTGCTGGTGCAACTACGGGCTCTGGTGGACCGGCTACAACGGCTCTCAACTCAATCTCATCCATCTCTGGTTTACTCAAAACTAGTCGCAACATCTCCTGGCAAATGTCTCTGCCAACTCTCGCTAAGTGGTAAGCATCCATGCGCATCTGGGTCGGGTGAGTACTCCTGGTCACATAAAGTGCTCTCCACATGTCCTCCTCTAAATGTCGACTAGCTATCTGGCACACACGCTCATGATAAAAATCTGGGTCAGCTGGTTCCACGGTATCTCCATGGATAATATGACCTCCATAAGCATCAGTCACAAACTGGTGAAACTCCGGATCCATGCTATCCTGCAAAGGAAACTATCTATCGTCAGGAAGACGAACTTATCTTACACTCATATCTCATCTCAAAGAATCTTAACACACTAGGACCAGATGGTGTGGAAATACTTAGTGAACAAAAGTATCACAACCTAGAGTACCGAACGCAGGCTCTGATACCAAAAACCCTGTCACGCCCCGGAGCAGCATAAATAGAGAAAAATAAATTTCCTTTATGGGTCCATAAGGAATGACAGGTGAAAGTCACTAATAATCCACACCACGCAGTACTAGTCCAAAAGAAAAGCAACAGTAATCAACTGAAAATAGCACAAAGTGCTAACTATTACAAACTATCAGAGTATGGTCCACAGGATCACAACAGGTCTGAAGACAACAAATGCCCAAGTACCCGTTAACAAAAGTTTAACAGAACAACTGAAATTAAATCTAACTATAACATCTTCAGTCTTCAACTGGCATAAGGATAATCCTTCCTGACGTAACCATCATCGGTGGGGCCTTCCTCTGGATAACACTCATCAGTGTACTGGTCATCACCTGTAAAACAAGGGGCAGGATATTCTGGACGGGGAATGTCCAGGCAATAAAAAGGCCGTCAGCTTACTGAGAGCTGAGTGAGCATAAACTAACGAGGTACCAGTTATCTGAAGTAAACACAAGCTTATGAAAACACGAGTTAACATCTTATTATAAAAATAACATTATCTTGTTCTTCTATTCATTCTTATAAACCGACCCTTATCGTCTTATTACTCAAATACCGAACTCAACGTATTCAGATGTCATGAACAGACTCAATCGTTTAACTCTAGGGATACACCCTTATTCTGTCCATCGCTTTTAAGAGCAATGGTCCTGCTCACCGCATGTCATGGACTTCACGTCAGTCTGTCCCCAGCTTTTAAGAACAATGGTCCTGTTCACCGCATTTCAGGGATATAACGTTTCGAACAAGGCATATCAATCTATTGCCACGACTTAACGTCATCTACTAGTGATCCCAGCTCACCGCTTTTAAGAACCATGGTCCGGTTCACCGCTTTTAAGAGCATATCACAGATCATCCAGTCTATCTTAAGACTTCTTGGTCCAGCTCACCGCTTTTAAGAACCATGGTCCGGTTCACCGCTTTTAAGAGCATATCATAACCAATCGTCCATCCACGCACCATTCCCAGAACTTACCAAACCTACTTACGTTCCATTCTACATCGACACATGACAATTCCCAATGTGGCCTGACTACTCGGATTAAAAGAAAGCGAACATCAAATTGATATCAGAAACAACACGTCAACCCACGTCTTCATATTACTTTTTATTCTTTATCCATAAATCTTTGGTGTCACATTTCTCCTGTCTACCCCATAGTCGCATAATGGAAATTCCGAATCAGACATCGAACAACCAAACCTCTTATATAATAAATAGGCAAAGGAAACCATGTACTGATCATGTCAATCGATTGGAACAGAGGTTCAATCGATTGGAACAAAAGTTATGTCAATCGATTGATAAACATGTCAATCAATTGGAACAATGTCAATCGATTGAAATCCTATTCAATCGATTGGGATGCAACTGATGTCAATCGATTGAGATTTATGTCAATCGATTGGAACTACGTCTTCTCCAGCAGATTGTAAAAATAGCATATATAAACGTAGAAATCATACTATTATCACATCTAAAGGTCATAACAACTTGTATAAACATCACATAAAGGGACCAAGTGAGTTAGAACTCACCTAGGGTGCGTTTGGGTGTGTTTTCAAAGCTTGAAACCTTCAAACTCTCTCTCTCTTTCTCCTCTTCTCTGTCCAGCCCTCTCTCTGTCTCCCCCTTCTTCTTTCTTCTTCTTTCTGCTTCTTCTCCTTCCTCCCAGCTGCCACGGCAGTGAGTGTGTGTGAGGGTGTGTATATATGTGTAGATATAGAGATATATATATGTGTATATATCTCACAAGAGGTATGTATATATCTCTCTCTCTCTTAATGACTGCCAAAATGACCCAAGGCCATAAATGGACGAGTATATATAGGGGTATGGGAGTGCCACGCGTTTAAAGCTGAAGGAAGGAAGAAAACATTTCTCAGGTTATGTCAATCGATTGAGACACCAGTCAATCGATTGGCAACAGATATTTGTAGTCAATCGATTGGAAACAATGTCAATCGATTGGAATAAATGGCAATCGATTGGAAATGTTGACACGTAATCACTTTTAGTCGGTTGAATGTAAATCGATTGGGATAACTTATCAATCGATTGGTATCAGAAAAGTGTCAATCGATTGGAACAATGTCAATCGATTGATATCAAGATTTTACCAAAAGGAAGAGAAAGTTTATACGAGTATAGAAATGAAATACCGGGTCTTATTAAAATACCATAATACAGGGTATTACAGAAAGAAAAAGGAAATTTTTCTCCAGAGAGATTTCGAGATGAAGAGAGTGAGAGAATGAGAGAAAGGGAAGAGAACCCTGGCGGTTTAAGCCACTGCCCCTCAAACGCGGCACTCATTTTTCCGTGCGCGGCAGTCAGTCAACTGCCGCGCGGCACTCGTCGAGTGCCGCAACGGCACTCCGTGAGTGCCGCGCGGCAGTCACGGACTGCCGCGGAAAGCCGCGTGTGCCGCGATTAAGGCGGTTCAAAGATATTTACATTCCCCCCAAAAATTCAAATCAAGTCCCAAAAATTGAATTTGAGGCCCCAAAAATTGCCCTCATTGCACTTTTGGCCCTCAGGGTCGTTTCATAGGTACACTTTGACTACAAATTTTGGAATCCAAAAATATTCGAGCCCGTGGGCCCTTTTTTTTGAAAATTGGAGATGTTTGAGCTCGTGGGCTCCCAATTTATGAAAATTAAAATATTTGGGCCCGTTGGGTCCCCAATTTTGAAAATCGCAGTACTTAAGCCCGCGGGCCCCGACTCTTTAAAATTGAAAATATTTGAGCCTGTGGGCCCAGATTTATATTCCCGATTTTCGCAACGGACTTGCAATTAACCCACGTTTGGAGAATATAACGGATTTATATTCCCGGTTTTCGCAACGGATTTGCGTCGACCCACGTTTTTTGAGAATATAACGGATTTATATTCCCGGTTTTCGCAACGGATTTGCGTCGACCCACGTTTTTTGAGAATATAACGGATTTATATTCCCGGTTTTCGCAACGGATTTGCGATTAACCCACGTTTGGAGAATATAACGGATTTATATTCCTGGTTTTCGCAACGGATTTGCGTCGACCCACGTTTTTTGAGAATATAACGGATTTATATTCCCGGTTTTCGCAACGGATTTGCGTCGACCCACGTTTTTGAGAATATAACGGATTTATATTCCCAGTTTTCGCAACGGATTTGCGTCGACCCACGTTTTTGAGAATATAACGGATTTATATTCCCGGTTTTCGCAACGGACTTGCGATTAACCCTCGTTTGGAGAATATAACGGATTTATATTCCCGGTTTTCGCAACGGACTTGCGATTAACCCTCGTTTGGAGAATATAACGGATTTATATTCCCGGTTTTCGCAACGGATTTGCGTCGACCCACGTTTTTGAGAATATAACGGATTTATATTCCCGGTTTTCGCAACGGATTTGCGTCGACCCACGTTTTTGAGAATATAACGGATTTATATTCCCGGTTTTCGCAACGGACTTGCGATTAACCCTCGTTTGGAGAATATAACGGATTTATATTCCCGGTTTTCGCAACGGACTTGTGATTAACCCTCGTTTGGAGAATATAACGGATTTATATTCCCGGTTTTCGCAACGGATTTGCGTCGACCCACGTTTTTTGAGAATATAACAGATTTATATTCCCGGTTTTCTCAACGGACTTGCGATTAACCCTCGTTTGGAGAATATAACGGATTTATATTCCCGGTTTTCGCAACGGACTTGCGATTAACCCTCGTGATCAAATCAAAAGCACTTTCATGACTCATGCGTCACATTTTTTGCATGAAAAATCTTGCCTGACTAACACGCCACGAAATGCGCGTCGCACGTAGGAAAACATGATAAGCATGACATTTACACAATCAGGTCAATTTAGAAAACGCCATTGCATTACACTTGCATCACGACAGGATAGGTGCATCCATCCGTGTGACTACTTGCGTCTGTGAATGGTCAACCCATGCCTGAACTACGCTTTGGTCTGATTCCTGATAGGGATACGTAGGCAGCTCGTCATGGAGCACGACCAATTAGAATTCTGCTGTACGCCCGTTTTTGCAACGCAATTTTGTTTTTGCCTAAATTCGACAGTCAGGTCAAAGGCTTGTCTTCACACAGGCTTTGACATTCACTTATGGGACGCGTTGCTCCACAAGCTCTGTCAAAGAGGGGCAAACTGTAGACACCCCAATTTTGACCGACCATCGAATTTAGGAGAGCGTCACCTCCACGTCCAATGATGACAATGACCGAGAAATTCGAAGTATTCCAAGCTCTTCAGAAAATTCTCCAAAACGCGATAAAATTATACAGAAAGAGGGAAATACCAGGTATTTAGGAGAATTCAGATATAAAACACAACTTTTGGAAAAGATATTCAAAAATAATTTGTTTCAAAAAGAGAAAAGACCTAAAAGGGGAATTTTAGTCAAAACTGGCACACGACGGGCTTCCGCGGCACTCGGTGACTGCCGCACGGCAGTCACAGAGTGCCGTGCCGGCACTCATCAAGTGCCGCCACAGGTTTCTGACTGCCGTTCTCTTTTAAAGTCTGTATTTTGCAGAGCAATACATATGCGCATGCGAATAAGAACAAAAAACTGATAAAGTAAGACTGACAAAAATGCGGCAATCCATTAATTGCCGCGGCATTTGGTGAATGCCGCGCGGCAGTCATGAAGTGCTGCAACGGCATTTGATGAATGCCGCAGCGGCAGTCACGGACTGCCGCGTCAGTGTCTGGACTGCCGCGCTGGACAGCAGTCTGCATAATTTCAGAAAGTACACATTGTACCAACTAATGAGGGAATTACACCTGTTTTTTGCTCCGAAATTCACCAAAAATACCTGGTAATTTTGCTTATAAAAGAGAAGGGATCTTCCTAAAAGAGGGGAGACCAAGAAGAACACCAAGAAACACATTGGGAGAGAGGTCACATACAAAAATATACTTCCATTTCACCAACATTTTTTAGAAAAAAAGAGTGTTTTAGAGAATTAGAGAGAAGAGCTTGGAAGATCTTCAAAGAAAAGAAACTTTGAGGATAGTTTGGAGGTGACTCTCTAATCTTAAGTTGTGTTTTCTTTCCTTTGAGCTTCTAATTTACAAGTCATTTAGTTTTTCTTGATTAAGTTTTAGAGTTTGTTAAATAAACTTGGAAGTCCTTACTTTCTAGTTCTTTGATCCTTCTTCTATTTTTCTTGTTTATGTTCTTCTTTTGAGATTCTTGGAGATCTTCAATATCTCCCTTGAAAGCTCTTGAGTTTGATGTTTTGAATCTCATGTAAGCTTATACTTCACATGGGAGTCAAAGTTTGATCATCACCTTTTTATAAGTAAATAGATGGATCCAAGTCCATGCTTATGACTTGAGTCCTCTAGCTTGATGTTTTATGGAATCCCTTCTATATTCCTTGGAGACTCATGAGTATTAGTTATATCTTCATCTCCAATGACCATCAAGTGGTAGGAGAAAGTATTTTGGGTCCAAACTCATCTCTATGGTTTGGATTCATCACCTTGAGATTTCATGAAGTCTATTCATACTTCATTTGAAATCTACAAATATAAAAGTCTTTAGCCTCCAATGACCATCAAATGGTAGGAGAAGTGGTTTGGTTTAAACCCAACTTCATGGTTTAATAGTTGGGATTAACAAATAAAAGTTGAACTTGACAAATGAAAACAGTGAGTTCACAAACTGTTTTTGATCAAAGATTTTTAGTTCGAAATCTAACCGTTGAAATCAAGTGAAACCAACGGGAAAGTGTCAATAACACAATATTCTACCACTGTGATTTTTGTTTTAAGATGGTTTTATGTTTAGCATGGTTTGATCATGAGTTTTGTGAGTCAACTACAATCTGCCCAGAGTTTCAGAATAGTTTCAGAACAGCAAGTCCATTTTGAAATTCATAAATCAGAAGTCTAATAGAGTTTTTGGGGTCTCTAATAATTTTTTCTGGGTACCTTAATGTGTTAGGAAGATCCCCTAAAAAGAATGAAGCATTTCGGATTATTTTACTATTTTTAAAAAATCAAACAAAATCTCTGGACAGAGAGTTGTACATCTCTGAGTGATGTCTGGTGTTTGCCCTTTTCCCAGAGATCCGACCGTTGAAACCTTGATTTTCTTTTTGATTTGGAAACTAGACTCACAGGGGCATCTCGTGTCCAAAATTCACCAAGATCAAACCATGAGAGATATGCTTTTTATTTCTTTTAAGTTCTGGCCTGCTCTCTGCAATTTTCAGAGTTTTTATGACACATTTGACTTACTTTGTAAATAAGGATCTAAATGACTTTTTTATGATCTAGGGCTTAAACCATGCTTTAATAATGATTAGTTGAGCTTGAATTCAAAGTTTAAGAGTATTTCATAGTTTATCCTTGTCCATGTACATATTCATCCATATGGTTTGACACTTATAATTAAGACTTGTTTGCTTTGGATTTAATTACATTAGATAGATGTAAGCTAGAAATTTAGGATTGTTATTTCTAACATCGTATTTTGCATATCATGCGAACTAACCCTTTGTTTTGTAGCGCTATTAAGGTACGATTTCTCGATCCCTCTCTAGTTTATTAAATTTCTTGATTTTATTTGATTTTTGACCTTAATGCGCGACACCTTAGAATTAGGTTTTGCCTTATGTGTATATGTGATTAGAGACTCTTTTAGGATTTTCTTTCGTTCGCATGCATTGCACGTTTATTATCGCAGCTGGATCCCGGGTAAGTTCACTTGTTCTCTATTGCATATCATATCGCTTGTTACCTGAATTATGTGGCTTTTGAATGATATTTTGTCAATTGCAATTTTACACCCTTTGGACATGCTTTTGTGATGTATATGTATATATGTATTAGTTGAGGGCATGCTTAGATTAATAAATTTGATTAAAAGGATGTTGAGTAGAGGCTTATCGCAAGATAGGATGAGAGAGGGTGTTTTAGTCCGATGGGCTCCTTCCTCTCTCATTCCATAATCCCCGGACCTAGTTAATTTCTGGTTTCTAAAAGATCAGTTTGCTTTTAAAATGGTTTCTTAATTTCCCTTTTAAAAATTAAGTGGCGACTCATTTTGTTTTTAAAAATTGATTTTGAAAAGCTGTGGGTAAGTCAACCTGCGATATCCACAGTATCCCGTTACAATGCCTTGTTACGATTTGGGAAAACTACCTTTTCGACTGATAGGGATAAAGCTCGTAAGTTTGAGGAAGGACTTAGGGAGAATATTCGTGGCCGTGTGGATATGTTACAACACCCGACCGTTTCTCTCGTTGAGGAAGCTACTCGTATTGCTGAGAAAAGTATCGACAGATATCGACAGGGACAACAAGGGAAGAGAGCAAATGACAGTCGGGGTAAGAGTCAAGGGAATGCGAAGAAACCGTTTACGCAAGGTTCGGGATCGCATATGGGTGACCAAGGAGGAAGTACATTCACGGAAGATTCGAGACCGTTCTGCCCTACATGTAACCTGCGACACAGACGAACCTGCTATCAATTGACCACTTGCTACCTTTGCAAGAAATTGGGACACGTATCTAGGAATTGTCCTTTGAATGCAAATGTGACTACACCGAACTCTACCTCGAACATGAAGAGTTACAACCCAGAGATGAGGGGAAAATATTTTGAATGTGGACAACCGGGACACATAGTAAAGAACTGACCGAGTAAGAGACAACCGGGAATGAGTACCGGGCATCGAGTGTGCCAAGCGGATCAAGGGTAGAAGCTCGAGTGGATAAAGGGAAAGGAGTCGCGCAACAACAAGGACGATACTTCCAGCTCAAGTCGGGGAATACGGATGATACCGTCGTATCAGGTATTCTTCCTATTTGTTCGGATCCTGCACGTATACTTATGGATTCTGGTTCAACGCATTCATTCGTATCACGTGATTTTGTTAAGCATTTAACTGTTAAGTCAGAACCGCTAGGATATGACTTGTGTGTATCATTTCCTAGTAGTGAACCGCTAGTTACTTCTTCGATATTCAAGTCATGTGAGATCAAGATATGTGATAAAGTCTTGAGCGTTGATTTGATTTCGTTGAAGGTGAACTACTTTGATGTTATCTTGGGTATGGATTGGTTGTTGGTTAATCAAGCCGGAATCGATTGTGAACAGAAACGGGTTAGTTTCTATCCGTCAGGGCGAGAAGAGTTTACTTTTCAGGGTAAGGGAGTGACCGTATAGCCGTACTTGATATCGGCGATTCAAGCAAGTAAGATGTTGAAGAAGGATTGTTCGGGTTTCTTGTGTTCAATTGTCGACACGCGAGTTCTTGGACCACTAATAAAAGATATTTCAGTAGTTCGAGAATTTCCAGATGTTTTTCCCGATGAGTTACCCGACGTATTAATTGAAAGAGAACTTGAGTTCACAATAGAAATAGTACCAGGGTCACAACCGATATCTAAAGTGCCGTACCGAATGGCACCGATAGAGTTGAAAGAATTAAAGGTTCAGTTACAAGAACTACTTGAGAAGGGTTTTATCTGACCGAGTGTTTTGCCGTGGGGAGCTCCAGTCTTGTTTGTGAAGAAGAAAGATGGAACAATGCGTATGTGCATCGACTATCGAGAGTTAAATAAGTGGACCGTCAAGAACAAGTATCCGTTGCTGCGAATAGATGACTTGTTTGATCAGTTACAAGGGGCCCACGTATTTTTGAAGATCGGTTTGAGATCCGGTTACCATTAGTTGAAAGTCAAAGAGGAGGATGTTGAGAAGATAGCTTTTAGGACTCGATATGGTCATTTTGAATTTTTGGTTATGCCATTTGGAGTGACTAATGCACCAGCTGCTTTCATGGACTTGATGAACCGTGTTTTCAAGGATTATTTAGATGAGTTCGTAATCGTGTTCATAGATGACATCCTAATCTACTCCAAAAGCGTTGAAGATCACGAGCATCATTTGCGATTAGCTTTACAACGATTGCGTGAAAAGAGATTATTCGGCAAATTGAAGAAGTGTGAGTTTTGGTTGACCGAGATATCTTTCCTTGGACATATAGTGTCGGCAAAGGGAAATTCTGTAGACCCTCAGAAGATAGAAGCAGTTACTCACTGGGTGAGACCAACGAATGTGACAAACATCTGAAGTTTTTTAGGATTTGCTGGGTATTATCGGAGATTTGTAAAAGACTTTCGCGTATAGCAACGCCGATGACACAGTTAATGAGGAAAGATATTGCTTTTGTTTGGAGTCCAGAATGTGAAGAAAGTTTTCAAGAGTTGAAGAGTCGACTAGTGAAAGACCGTTCCGTCAGGGACTGAAGGGTTTATTATCTACAGTGATGCTTCATATAGAGGTTTAGGTTGCGTTCTTATGCAAAGTGATAAGGTTATTGCATATGCGTCAAGACAACTTAAATCGCACGAGAAGAATTATCCAACACATGATCTAGAATTGGCCGCCGTGATTTTTGCATTGAAGATTTGACGTCATTACCTATACGGGGAGAAATGTGAGATCTATACAGATCACAAGAGTTTGAAGTACCTGTTTACACAATGAGATTTGAACATAAGGCAAATGAGATGGTTAGAGTTGATGAAGGACTATGACTTGTCAATTCAGTATCATCCGGGCAAGGCAAATGCCGTCGCCGATGCTCTTAGTCGCAAAGTACCAACCAACACTGCATCAGATTTGACTTCTCAGAAAGAACTGATACGAGATATGGAGAATTTGGAGCTTGAAGTGATACCGAGGATTGAAAGTGGCTTGATGTCGATGATGGTGGCACAACCACTCTTGATTCACGAGATCGCAGAGAAACAACTTCAAGATGTGGCTTTGAAGAAGATTTGTGATGAGATTCTGATGGGCAGACAACTGGGATTTACTTTTGAGAATAATGTTTTGAGATTGAGGGGTAGAATTTGTGTGCCTAACGAGAAGGAGTTAAAACGAAACATCCTAGAAGAAGCACACAATACGAAGTATACTGTTCATCCGGGAAGCACCAAGATGTATAGAGATTTGAGACATGTTTATTGGTGGCCGGGAATGAAGAGAGAAATAGCACGTTATGTTTTGCGTTGTACTAGTTGTCAACAAGTAAAGGCCGAACGCCAAGTACCCTCGGGATTGTTACAACCGTTACCGATAGCCGAGTGGAAATGGGAGCACATAACAATGGATTTTGTTAGTAGATTTTCGAGGTCAAAGAGATCGAACACTATTATCTGGGTGATCGTTGATCGTTTGACGAAGTCGTCGCACTTCCTACAAATCCGAACAACTAAGCCAATGACGTTAGCTAAGTTGTATATTCGCAAAATTGTGAGACTACATGGTATCCCAGTTTCTATCATTTCGGATAGGGATAGCAGTTTTACATCAAAGTTTTGGAGAGCCTTGCAAGAATCAATGGGTACCAAATTGCAATTTAGTACCACTTTTCATCCTTAGACCGATGGCCAATCAGAGAGAGTAATCCAGATTTTGGAAGACATGCTTCGGTTATGTGTACTTGATTTCCAGGGTGATTGGGAAGACTACCTACCGTTAATTGAGTTCGCATATAATAACAGTTTTCAGTCGAGTATTGGAATGGCTCCTTATGAAGCTTTATATGGTCGTGTATGTCGTTCACCGATTAGTTGGACAGAGGTGGGAGAAAGAATGATTGAAGGGCCAAAAATTGTACAAGAAACGACGGACAAGATAAAGGTAATTAGACAACGATTACTGACAGCCCAGAGTAGGTATAAGAGTTATGCCGACAAGCGCAAACAGCCGTTGGAATTCGATGTAGGAGAATTGGTGTTTTTGAAGGTGTCACCTTCAAAGGGAATAACCAGATTTGGTAGATACGGGAAACTCAACCCGAGGTATGTAGGACCTTTTGAGATTATTGGGAGAGTTGGAACCGTAGCTTATCGTTTGAAATTGCCGAGTGAGTATGCTCAAGTGCATAACGTGTTTCACGTGTCATTGTTACGTAAACACTTAGTGGAAGATAGAGATCAAGTTATGACTCCGATATCAAATGAGATTCAGAGTGATTTGAAATATGTTGTATATCCGGTAGAGATCTTGGATCGGAAGGATCAAGTCTTACGGAACAAAGTAATATCGAAAGTGAAAGTGTTATGGCGTAGCCAAACTACGGAACAGATGATGTGGGAAATAGAAGATGAGATGTGTACCCAGTATCCGCACCTTTTTGAGACATGAGGTACAAGTTTGGAGACAAACTTCTTTTAAGGGGGAGAGTATTATAACACCCGTATTTGTGTTATTGCTTTTGCATTACATTGTCATGCATGATAATGTGATGTGGCGTGTCTTATGACACATGTTTGGGTGAGTTTTGACTCACGAGTTGATTTGGGTGTCTGTATTAGAGAACCCTTTAAAACTGTGGTGATTGAGGATTTGTTGTTGCGACGTCTCTCCGAGTGTGAGACGGTCACTGTGGAATACTTTAAATGTTTATCTGAAAATAAATGTTTACCTGTGTATTTCAATATCTGTATTATTTTCTGTTTTAGAATTTACATCTGTTGTTAGTTTTAGTATCCTGGTGAGAACGAATTAACACGCTATTAATTTGGTAGGCTAATTAGCAACTTCGGAAACGTCATGTGGAAATTCGCATTTTAGCGACCAAACGAAACTTAGTCGAAAACTTTTATAATTTTGAGGTTTCACTTGTAAAGCTATGAATAAGCTGTATAGAAAGTTTCAGAGACTGATTAGGAGTTTTGAAAACTCGTGGGGAGGTAAACGTAATTCCCCATAGTTTTGCGTATATATAGAAAGTGATGACTTTCATAAATTTCACAAGTCTTAACCTAAATTCCAAAAAGGGGGCCATAAGGAGATTTTGGAGCTTAGAGCTTTGCGACGCCAAACGTCGACCTTCCGTCAGTTTGTTTTCTCCCATATTTCATATTTGAGCTCCTCGAGGTAAGAGTTTCGTTTTGATATATGTTAGGGCTTGTTTGGCCAAGTTTTCCGAAAAGTTATTTTCTCGAATTTTTCATAAAAGTTGATAAATGGAATTTTGATCTATAGGAATTGTACTAGACGGACTTCTGCACGTTCTATGTACACGGGTTTTCTTTGGACCGAAGTTTAAGAGCGTAAATCAGAGGTGAGTGATCCAACTATATTTTGGAATGATTTCTTGACGTGTATTCATGTTATGTTTGAATAGCATGTATTAATTCATAGATATATACTGTGTAGTTCATATTGGGCATTTGTATTGATAAGTAGGCCCAATAGCACGATGAAATGTTTGATTTCCGCAAGCATGGTGATATGTATTGAGCATGTTAAGTTGCTTATGTGGGTCAGAAGGAGCACGTGGTCACCGCGCCATTTTGTGGAGCCGATATAGGCATTAAGGTCGCACGATTGAAGAGAAGAATCGTGGGTCTTACCCTTTCGCGTGGACTTATTGGCGAGGAGTCGTGGATTGGGAGTATGGATGGGCACGTGAGTCTCCCGCGACTAGTGTGAAATGTAGAGATGTGAATGGACCTAAAGCATGGTAATAGTTAGTAACGTGTTGTAATTATACTTTGGTAATGTTTTAATGCAACTAGGATTACTTTGATGTGAGGTTGGAGTGTGTGGTTAACACTTGGTTGTTTTTAAAAGCTTTTGAAACTTGTTTTTCTGCAGATTGGGCTGCTGCGAGGGGAGCAGTCGACTGGTCCAGTGTTCAGTCGACTGGACCCTTGTGCATGCTAACTACTGCTTTTTAATATGGAAAAAGCAGTCTACTGGGCCCTTTCCTCAGTCGACTGGACCTCTGAAGGTTTATGTGATTTTTTGGTTCTGCATACTTCAGTCGACTGGACCCCCAGCCTCAGTCGACTGGACCCCCAGCCTCAGTCGACTGGAAGGGCTGTAAACAATTTTTGAAAACTCACTGCTCTCTTCAGTCGATTGAGGTTCCGACCCAGTCGACTGGACCCCTAGTTTTAAAATGTGTTTTGTTTTTCCGCTGCGTGTGTTCTTCAAACTAAATTTCGGGAATGTTAATGAATTGGTTTAGCCTCGGTGGCGTGCCATAAGCTCCGGTTCTGCTATTGTGGGACCGGGCTGTGACAGATTCAAGCATGAATTTTCAAAACACAATGCTAATTAAAACTATTTCCAGAGAGTTTAATATCAACCTTGAAAAATGGAATGGAAGAACAAACATGCTCCACAATTTATGAAATTTAACAGAGAACATCCTAAACAAGTCTAGTATCCATAGGAGAAATCAAACTTCAATAGAACTAACAGAGAGAGAGAGAGAGAGAGAGAGAGAGAGAGAGAGAGAGAGAGAGAGAGAGAGAGAGCATGCACACAAGAGACCTTACTCAGAAATAGGGACTGCACTGTCGACCAAAATGTAAAGTAATTATAAAAATAGAACATGAACCCAAAAAAACCTCAAAAATTATATAGACATAGATAAGAGCTTGAATTAAAGGCAAAAATAATAAAGGATAAGAAAAACATTGAAAATAGAAGGTTGTAGTTGAGAAAAAAAATGTTGTATGTTAAAACAGAGAATGTACATTGTGTGTTTGTGTCCACATGAGTACAGTTTGTTTAGCGCCAAGTTGGGTCCTAGGCTCCTCCTTTGTATTGGTCAAGTTGTTTGATCTCTACCCCTTTTACTTTGTATTAAAATTTTAAAAAAAAATTTACCATTAAAAATAGTAGATAAGTACTTAATGAACATGACTATAATTTGACGGGTAAAGATTGAGACACATCCATTCACACAAAAACTTTTGAGACACAACCCAAAAGATGTGTCTATCTCTCTCATGTGATGTCACTGGAGCCCATAGTGACACATGAAAAAGATAGACACATCTCCTGGGTTGTATTCCAAAAATTGTGTAAATGGGTGTGTCCCAAGTATTACCCTAATTTGACAAGTTAAAATAGTAGGTTAGTATTGTTGGAATGATATAATCATGATTTGATAGGTCAAAATTGAATTGGAAAGGAAAAATATAAGAATAATGCATTTGACATTTTGATGAATGTCATATTCTTTAAATAAACAAATTCTAAGAAAAGTACAAATATGATCAAATATATGTTTTCCCCGTATTTAAATAGAAAAAAATTCTTTTAGCCAAAAAAAAAAAATTATAAATAGAAATTTTTTCCATAAATCGCCGCACTTTGGTTGCATGATAAAACCAAATTTTAGGCCTTAATTTGTACTAACAATTAGCCATTTAATGTAACTTAATGCCAATGAGCACTAACTTTTTATAGGAAACTAGCCATAAATCCCTCTCTAGTAAAGATTTTGAATTAGACCCAATTTAAAAAAGATGTTGACAATAGGTCCAAAAATAGTAAAATCCCCAAATTGAGGTAAGTAATTTTACCTTTTACCCACAAGTGTTATGTACAGAATTACATACAGATATATACAAATACATTCAGATATATATATATATATAGTATATAATTAAGGATTATATGAGAATTTTCAGTTAAAACAAACCTATTGAATATGAAGATAATTATGGAACCAACTAATCCCAATATAGTTGAGTTCTATGTGATCTACTCCTATATATGCATATATATATACACACTTATAGAGTCCATCTCCAGTGCGCACTGGGTGAACGCACTGGGCTTTTAACCTTAAAAAAACGCGCGGGCTGTCCCGTTGACCCGCGCCCCATCCTGCTGCCCCGCCGACCCGTAATATTTTAGGCTTAAAGCCCAGTGTGTTCACCTAATGAGCTTACCCAGTGTGCACTGGAGCCTAACTCTCTCTCCCTATATATATATATATATATTATATGTATATTATTAGAATGAGCTGTCAATTTGAATTTGCATTTAACAATCCTTTAGTTATAGCTAATTGATATCTTATATTAAATCTCACAGTCTCTTAGTTTGAATTTTTGTATATATATATATATATAAATATTCATATACATATCACGGTCACAATCACACACTGACTTGTCCATATGAATTGTCATTTGAACATCCTAATACTGTTTGGTACTGAATTATCCATTCATGGTGTGTGTAATTTTACACTATATCTAAGTCAAAATATACGCAATATCGTATCTGGATACAATAGACACACTGTATAATTTAACACACATAATTATTAATACAATGTAAAATTTACCCCATAACCAATTATATATCGCCGCAAATTGAAATATACCATATCAACCAAGTGGGTTTGACATGCCCACAAGAGAAACTGAGTGAGAAAATTAACACCCATGTGAATTAGCTATGCCACACTGAAAGATTGAGCTTTTTTTAGAGTAAAATTTATCAATCATGTGTAAAATTTGTGTGTAGAATTTACAACTCATGTGTAAATTTTGACACTCATATGGATTTGCTATGCCAGTCATATGAGGGTATCATATGCCAGTCATATGAGGGTTGCTATGGTAGGTATGCTACAAATAACAATTTTGAGTGTAGAATTTAAATTGAGTCTGAAATATGACCAAAATTTTACACTGACAATTTTACAGAACTTTACAGTAACAATTTTCCAGAATTTTACACTAACAATTTTCCAAAATTTTACAACAACAATTATCCAAAATTTGTTCAAACCAAAAATCCAAACCAAGGACACCAACCATCACATTAACATTCAACCATAAGAAGGACCAAATTACATGGCTAAACTGAAAAATCATAAAACAAAAAAAAGGCATGAGTGATCAAAAAAAGAAAAAAAACTAGAAAAAAATTCCACTACTCATATAACCCCAAACCAAAAACCCGACCTTCATCACTACATACAATGTAGAATTTATCGCTATTAAAAATTGCAAAAAAAAAAAAAAAAAAATTCGTCACAAAAAAGGGGGAAAATTAGAAGAATCATCTAAAAAAATGGAGTGAGCAAAACATTGGGCACTAAATCGTAACGGAAACCAAAACGCTGATCACATGTACAATAAATCTCATTTTCGAAGCGATTTTAGCTCAAATCACACTCAAAATCTACTTTTCAGTGTGATTCTGTCTTGGAGCTTCGGCCATCACCATTAAAGTCGAATCCAATATAGCCAAAGAGGACGAACACATGTGATCCGATGCAAAAATCAGAATTCGGTCGCAAAACTTGAAGGCCTGAATATCGTCTACCGCCGCCGACGGCAACATTTGCGGAGTAGTACGGTTGTCGGAATAGTCTGCGGTGGTGAGGAGCTCTTCGTACACTTCTTGGTCCATTAGGAGAAGATTGGATATGGAGGAGTATCGTGTGGCTGCTACACTGTACATGTAAAAAGAGACAAAGTAGAGAGAGAGAGAGGGAGATAATGCGATGAGAGACATAGGGTTTGATGGGTTTTGCATATAGAGAGAAAAAGAGGGAGAGAGGATTTAATGGGTCAGATTTTCAATTTTGAAAATCCTATAATCATGGTATGAATTTGGAAAGAGGGAGATTGTTCTCTCTCAAATTAATATTAATGTACTTGGAATTAAATTGGGTGTAGTATGGTATTTAATAATATTAATGAACCTATGACTAAATTATTTTTTGGACTAGACCTATTACACATTAAATGGAGCTAATAGGACTTATTAATAGTTATCCCAACTTTTTTAGGTACTATTCGGCAATAACAATGTGTCATTTGATAGTAACTTTTTAAGATGCCATTTGGTTGTAATAATTGTTCATATTGTATGTACGATACAACTAAATTGAATGGTGTTCCAATGTTCTAAAACTTGAACCGGTTGAACTGTCGGCCGATCAAGGATATAGTCTGATTTGGATCGGTAATAAGAAAGTTATAAAAAAATGCTCTATTTTTTAAAAATCAGAAAAATCCACAATTGAAATAGAAAAATCAGTAGTTGAATCGAAAAAACTTGAAAAGACTAGGCTTTTCAGTTTTTTTTTTCATAATTTTTACTGTATAAACTATTATTGCTAAAAAAAAATACTACGTGGTACTTTGCACTTATATCGAAGTTTCACTTTGGGTCATATATCTTCGAATGCAACCGTTTGGACCCTCAATTTATAAACTTGTTTCAATCAAGGACAAATTTTAATAGCGTTAAAAAAGTAAAACAGAATGGATCATACCAAAATAGAATTTTTGTGAAATTTCAAGATACTAAAGTGTTTTCAAACCTTAATTATCTTGAGCCGCATGGTCCATTCCATTTTTATTTTTATTTTTTGACACCATTAACAATTGTCCTTAAAGTGAAATGCCAAAAGTGATACAAATTACAATTGAGGGACTATTTTAATTGATAGTCCTGGGTGTCCCAATACCACACCCCTGGGATTATTTAATCCCTCATATGAGAGGCAATTTAGTAAAAATAGGCTATTAGCCCAGTGTGTTTAAATCTACCAAAACTTGAAATGGATTATTTGTCCAGTCCTAGATCTCAATCCCGCGAAACAAACGCAGCCCTAAAGTCCAAAGTGAAACTTTGCTATAAGTATAGAGAGCACTAAAATATATGTTTTTAATTGATTATTAGACTCGTGTGATAACGTTTTCTATTTTCATTTTTTTTTAAAAACAAATACGGAGTACTAGTTTTTGTTTTGTTTTGTTTTTTTTTAATAAATGAAAACAAAAAACATGTTTGTTAAAATCGTTGATTTAAAAAAATAAAAATAAAAAACGCGTTTGGTAACGGTGTTTATGACAAATCTAATTTCCACAATATACCTT
The DNA here is from genome assembly GCA_033977485.1 of Hydrangea macrophylla. Classification (NCBI taxonomy): domain Eukaryota; kingdom Viridiplantae; phylum Streptophyta; class Magnoliopsida; order Cornales; family Hydrangeaceae; genus Hydrangea; species Hydrangea macrophylla. The sequence goes on from CM066990.1 coordinate 44,062,694, forward strand.
ACCAAAATATATTTTCAACACAAAATGTTATTTTGAGAATATTTTATTTAAAACATAACCATCACATTTAATATAAGGGTGATGCTATTGCCACTCCATCATTGAACTAAGGTACTACATGGTACCAATCTTAAAGCATGCTGTACCATGCATGTCATACATTGCATACATGGTATCGCATGCTTTGAGAATGACATCATGGAGTGCTTAGTTCAATGATGGAGTGGCAATAACAAACCATGCATGTCATGCATTGCATACATGGTATCGCATGCTTTGAGAATGACATCATGGAGTGCTTAGTTCAATGATGGAGTGACAATAACAATTCCTTTAATATGAATCATGGGTCCACCACTTTCTATCATTATTTCATCCCCCATTTTACCTATTAAAAATTGTGGATCCCACTTACTCACCTAACAAGGTGTTTGTGTAATTATGGGCCTTTGTCACCTAGTCATGTATGAATAGTTCATGCGTGTGTGAGTGAGTGTGTCTTTGCCCATAACCAAAAAAAAGAAAAAAAAAACATGAGTGAGCAAAATTTGTTCTCGAACTAAATGTCATCAGCATTTGAAAGGCTAGCCAAAATAGCTATGCAGTCACGTACCTCATTTGGCCACTTGTGCTAGAGAGAAAGAGAGTGTGTACTGTGTGTGTGAGTTTTGCTCTTCATGATCCGAAGTGACGGACTTGCAAACGTGGTTTTGTTATGCTCAACTTGAACGGGGATGCATTTTCATTTTCAATAATTCCTAAAACAACATTTTGCCGTTTTTCATTTTGGCTGAAAATTGAAAAATGTTTTTGTTAAAAAGAAAAAAAAAAAAGATAGAAATGTTACCAACCGTGTTTCTAATTTTTGTTTTATGAAAAGGTGAAAACGAAAAACAGTAAATAGAAAATGGCAACATAACCAAACGAGCCCTAAATAATTATGATGTCACGTTTTCAATTTTGAATGACTTAGGATGTGTTTGATAAAACTGAAAATTAAGTACTGAAAATTAAGTGCTGAATTTAAATACTGAAAATTTTAAGTGATTTGTATTTGCAATACTGAAAACAATATTTCAGAAATTAAAATAGACTGCATTCAGTAATTATTTTCAGTAGAAAATTTTCACTTAACGTTATCAGTGAATTTTTGGCTGTTTTTTCAATTAAGTGGTACATTATCAAATGCACTGAAAAAAAGCAAGTGCTAAAAATTTTATTTTCACCAATTAATTGGGTTATCTAACACACCCTTACAGTTGATCCATGAGCTTGTGACACTGTCATTTTTACTATTGGAGGAACGAAGTGATTTTCAAAACAATAGTTGTATGCAATAATGTCTCTTTTTAAATTTGTCCTTCTTGACCCACGCGAAGGCAAAGGGGATTTAATCAGCCTTTTCATACGTGGCATACATGCAGATGTGGGTCCCACAAATAAAACATTAGCCTTCAAAATACGTCTATCATTTTGGAAGGTTAAGACAGCGAGTACACAAGCATTTTTAATTTACTCTCTCCCACAAATAGAAAACGTGGCCCAATAGCGTGTGTCCTCGAAAGATAATCAACGACTGAGAACGAATTAGATGATGAGTTTCTCATTCAGTGGCAGGATCGTAATTTACAAGAAATGCAGGGGTGTTGTGTTAACTGACTGTCCTAGACCTCGACGATCTCTCCCTAGCTAGGCGCGAAGTGGAAAAAAGGGAAAGATTCTGTGAATATCAATCTCTATATATCTATCTATCAATCTATACAACACATATATATATACACACTATATCTATATTTATATCTTTATAAACACATTCACACACACAAACAAAATATACAGAGAGTTCACGATGCAGCGGACACAAAGCGGTTTTTGAATTCAGAGAGCGATCGAAGACGAGCCCTAGGCGTCGCTACGGGGCTGATCGATGGAGCCGCTGCCGATCGCCAGATACATCCCTCAGAAATCCAAGTGAGTTTCTCTCTCTACATCTCTCTCTCAATCGACGCATAGGTACATACATATATGTGTGTGTGTATATATAGGTATGCGAGTATGCATATTTAGGTTTCGTTTGGCTATCGCTGCAGGAAACGCGTATTCCCGGGGAGTAGTTCTTCCTACATGGACCCCGAGGTTGTGGAAATCTCTCCCCCGATTGCTCAGAGTTCGAAATCCAAGTCGCTCAAACAAAAGGAGGTGAAAATTTATACTTGAATGTTGTTTTTTTTCCCCCTTTTCTTTATAGAATGCCACGATAATCTGTAGTTAAAATAGATTATTTTTGAGTCAATCCTGACTACCTAATGTTGGTTTAGGTGTAAAGATTGATTGTTTATATGACAATTCGCGTTCAATTTATCATTTGGCTGAGTTGTTCTAACCGTGATTACTATTTTGGTGGGCTTTTCTTGCTATGCATTGATTTAGTTTATGCGCAATTAAGCCTAAAGGGATGTTAAATTCACAGCCTTTCTGGCCGTGCAGAGAGCCCCTACATTTAATGTCGCAGAGGCTGTGTGGATACTATCGTTATGACTGTAATTAGCAGCCTTAGTCTAGTATGGGAGAAATGTCTAGGTGAAGAAAGAACCAACCTGATTTCCCTATGATCTAGAAGGTTTATGGAAGTGTTAAATTGAATGCACATTTTATTTTCATTGGAATTTTGAAAATCAATTAGAAAGGTACTACACGTAGAGTTGGAGGGTACATAGTAATAAGAAACATTTTAGGATGTTGAATATTATCACACTGTGGAGTGTGGAGTGGGTGCACGTGCACGGGATTTTCCCCTTGTCTTACTTCCCTAAAACGGGGATAGTAACTCCGCCCGAGATATGACGGTATAATCCGGGCTGCGGAGGACAGGTGTAGGGTTTTATCCTCGTCTTTCAGTAAAAAAATATATAGAGGTTTAGGGTTTTGAAGGTGAGTTGAAAGCCGTCAACTGGGGCTGTTATTCTATTTTCTAATTCTCAATAACAGAAAAATCAAAATTTAACTAGGTTTGCAGTACTTCGCCTAGTGATTTTGTTTGGGTGGAAAATTCTTTTTGGAGTACGATTTTGGAAATGAGGTTTGTTGTCAATTGAAAATTGATGTGATGTAACATGGGTTTACGACCTTTTGTCATACACATTGGGTTTTAAAAATGCTGATTTTCTTCTATTTTTTATGATATGTAATATGGTGAGAGAGAGATTAAAGAAGAGAAGAGTGGGAGAGGAAGATATCCAAACTAAGAACTAGATAGAGGAACTAAAAAGATAAGAGATATAAGTGACATAAGGAGAAGGGAGGAAAGAGAAAGAATTAAGTGTTACAACGAAATAGAGGAGATAAGGGTAGCATGGATGCAAGAAGAAGAGAAGAAAGAAGAGAGGGAAATAAGAGAGAAAGAGGGCCGGGGAGGAATACAAAGAGCTCTATATATGTTGTTTATCTTTTAGGCTTTTTGTTATTTAACAAGTACTAATGCCAATATATAGGCAAAGAAATAATAGAACTGATAAGTGCCATCTTAACTTATCCTAACATAGAGGAGCAACCTAATATAGCTCAAATTTTAAAAAGCAAATTCAGAAGAAGTCCTAAAAATTAAATGTAGTACTCCGGTTGTCCCCAATTTAGAGTCTTTTATTCCATTTTTGGATGTCCCATCTTCGAAGTCGTTTTTGAAAAGTCAATGTACTTTTAACTACCCACTTTCCAAGTTTACCCTTTATTATATAAATCTCTCACTAGTTATTTGACATGACACTCCGATTTTGCATGTAAAAGAAGGGCAATTACGGAAAGTTGAAAAATTTCACAAAAAGAAAAAGGGTCCTAAAATAGTTGTAATTTGGGAAAGGGTGGGACTATCCTTTCTATCGCTTGCACTTGCTTTTCACTCTTAATTTGGGACAGAGGGAGTATATCATTATCTAAAAGTACTCTAGTAGGACTGATGTCTAAAATAATTTCATCAGGACATTACCTTCTTTTTGTACATTTACTGCAAGTTTTTATATTTTGACAATTTTCCAGTATTTCATCATCCGCAACCCCCTCTTTGAATCTTTAGTTTCAACGTGTGCGCAAAATGCGAGCCCTTGCTATAATTTGGAAGCTCTATGAGACGATTTTGTTTGTTTTTACTAGACAAGATATGATTAACACAAAACTCAAGTACTCATTAATAAGGGTTTAATATATACAATTCCTGTGAGTTTTCATCTTTTGAAAGTTTCCCATTATTAGATCATTTGCAACCTCCTCTTCATGAAAGCCCTTGCTCTAATTCGGAAGCTTTACTGGAATTTTTTTTTAGTTTTCGCTAGACAGGATGTGATTTAGTCATCCTTGCCCAGTTGCCTTTGTATCTTTTCACTCATCTTTTGTTTGGAATAGTGTTTGAATGTTGGGAAAATGTGAGGAGTCGAATAATTGTCATCACTAATCACTACAAATCAAATAAATCAATGAAAATAATTAAACAAACAATAAATCAACAATCACTACAAATTAAAAAAATCAAAATATCCATAAATTAACAATCACTATTAATCACAAGAAATCAAATAATAAAAAAAATACCATAACAATCTACAATCACTACTCATCACAACGAATCAAATAAATCAAAAATCAACACTCACTATGGATAAAAAACATTATGCAAAGCATCAAAGGAAAATACCAACCTCATTTGATTGTCGCCGCAACAAAGCATTTAGGCTAAGGAATTAATATGAGAGTTCTAACTGTGGAGATTGGTGAGTTGAAATGAAAAGAAAATTATTTAAAGAGACCCAAAAAACAAAAAAACTTAAAATCAAAGAGGCGAGGGGGGGGGGGGGGGGGGGTGTTGGAGAGAGTCGTCACTCTTACCTGGTTGCTGACCTTACCGCTGTTGGTCGTCGGCGTCGCCTCGATCGGATTGGAGAGGAGAGGAGAGGAGAGGAGAGGGTCGAGGAGAGAGAGAGAGGGGCTTATGTCTATTTTGACTAATTGGAACCCTTTCTTTATTTTATATAGTGGGGTCTTCTATGTTATTTTTATAAGACATGATGGGGCTTTGAATTTTTCTTTTTTAGTTGATCAATCCGTCCTTTGGTCGCACATCAAATATAGTGTGTCAAGGATCCGTACAATGTAGGAATTGGGTGGGAAGTCATGTAAATTTAGGATTTGAAATTTTGACATGATGTTAACCCAACACACCATGGACCTAGGAAGAAAGCAAGCATGGGCATTTTCCTTTTAACACTTGGGAAGGATGCTTCATTGGAAAGGAAGAAGGGGTCTTAGCATGCATTGATTGTATAGTGTATACCGAAGCAATGGTATTATTCTTTTTAGCCAAAGGCCTGATCGCGTTTCTCTCTATTAGTTACATACTCCATTAGTGGGTGTAAGGTCTAGTCCTCGTCTAGTAAGCAAGCAAGGGAATCATCTCCTTCGTCCCTTCGTCTAGCCCACATCAAATATTGTTACATAATATTTGTAGGTACATACTCTATGCTTGCCACATAGCAATAAGCTACGACACCTCACCACCACGTGTCTCCATGAACAACTCCTAATTACTCCTAGTCATACGTCCACCGTGGACACAACCTAGGGTGGCACGAGCAAAGCACTCTCCCCTGAAGAGGGAAGCAACGAGCTGCGCTCTCCTTTATAGGTGACTCAAGCGGACGTGCTTGTCACCACCCAGGACTCCGCTCACTTTATGAGGATCCCTCACCGCCTCATATGACATCACCTCCAATACTCCACATACTTTGGTGGCAACACCACCAAAGGAGTAGTAATCTCCATCATGGATGCCTCCAAGCTACATGGCCTCTAGCAAACTAAAGCTTTCATATCTCTAACATTATCACACACAAATACCCTTAGTCAGGAGCAGGGCTACAGGGTATCACATACTTGGGATCTTGAGAGTTCATGGCTCGGTGGCTAGAGTTAAGGGTATCTCCCTAGCTAGACGCCCCATGGGCAAGGCTAGGGTTGGTTCCAAGGAAAGAGAGAAGACACGTGCACAATCACGTGTGTTCCCCATCCCATCCTCCTAGGTCACTTACGCCACTCAAGGTTATTTAAGGTACAAGGCGCACTGAGGCGCAAAGGTCCCCTGGAGCCTAGGCGCTAGGCTCAATCCAAGGCGCGCACCCGAGCGAAGCGAGGCGCATTTTATATGATTTTACATGTAAATAGCTTATCCAAAATATGATTTTAGATGATTATAATATGATTTTACATTATTATATACAAGTTAAAGAGATTAAATCATCAATAATGAACACTTTGGCCTATAAGCTGCACTCTCCATTTAGCTAAATGTAAAAAAGACATTATTAATTGAAAATCCATAGATTCCAAAAAAAAAAAAAGTGTAATTATAGATTCAGATAGTATAGTAGACTAGTAGTATGGTATAGTATCATACCAAAACAAAGAAAAAAAAAAAATAAAAAAAAAAATAAAAAAAATGACGGTTTGTCACTTTGAATTGTCTATTTCGCAGACTTGAAGAAGGAGAAGAAGAAGGAGAAGAAGAAGAAGGAAAAAGGAAAAAAAAAAAAAAAAAAGAGGAGTCGCGGGACAATCGCAATTAGGGCTCGAGGCTTTGAAGAGGAGGAAGAAGAAGAAGAAGAAGAAGAAGAAGAAAAGAGCTGCGAGACAGTCGCAATTAGGGCTCGCGACTGTGAAGAAGAAGAAGAAGAAGAAGAAGAAGAGAAGAGAAGAGAAAGAAGAAGAAGAAGAAGAAGAAGAAGACACAAGATACATACCTGGTTATGGATTCAAGTCGCGACCGTCTTCTATCTTCTTTCCCTTTTTCCTTTTTTTTTTTTGGTTCGCAAGTTGCAACTGATAGGGATTGGGGGATTTTGGGGGTAAAAAAATTTGTGATTGGGTCTCAATTTTGCTAGGCGAGAGCCTCATGTGCCTTGAGCTTCGTTCCTAGGCGCGCCTAGAATGCGCCTTCTTGAAGGGGCCTCGCCCAGCCTTAGGCGAGGCTCTTTGCCTGCGCCCGCATGCTCCTTGCGCCTAGGTGCGCCTTTCACAACAGAGACACCACTAGTGTAACTCAACCATCACCTCACCTATCCCTAGACCACTTATGACCTTTAGCGTATAGCCGCACCATTTCTGGAAATATCCACAGACATACTCTTCCCTCAGCCGCAATAATGGTCACCTCACCGCTCCTTTGTCGAAGTAATCATCTCACCGCCCACAATAAATGTCCCATCATTGAGGCACGCCTACACCCCTTCCTCTTGTCACCAGATAAAGCTCATACCACTGCCCTTCCATCTTGTTGATACATCCCATAGCCGAAATCATCATTCCTTCCCGTCTTGTCCACCAACCTACAGAACTCTCTAAAGAAGCCACCTAAGCACTATGGCAGTCACGCTTGAGTGACTTATACTCCTTGCCTCAACTGTAAATACCACGCCCTCATTCAATACATAGACATCAACAAATATACCTCAAGAAGCTATCATAACCTCTATTAACTCTCCACGCCTACTGCTCTCTCTCTCTCTCTCTCTCTTACTTGGGGTTACATTGGCTCTGACTACAGCCACGTACTCTCTCAGATCCATCTACTATACTACTATACATATTTATATTGGTATTGACTTGTTTACGTGTTATACTCTCATATATATCACATAAAGAACTCATACAATATTTATCTGTGTATACCTCTCTATGTTTAGACAGATTATTCAGGAAGATATGGTTTGATGGTTGAGGCCTCGCTTCACTAACTGATCGGTTCCTCGTGAACTGCGATAACTAGAGGATATCCTGCAAGGGAGTTTAGAGGATTGCTCCAAGAATGAACGGTGTGCCCGCTGCCCTTGACCTGCCTTCGATTACTGAAAGTCAATTCGTTTTGTATTATCCTAAGCCAGCATAGTCCTTCCCCCTCCTAGCAGTCAGTCCTCCAATTCCTGATGCACGGGGCAAAATGCTGGTTGATGGCCTGAATGGGACCATATCGAACAGGAATTAGTAGTGTTGCTTGCTATATACATATTTTGGAGGACAACGGACGATAAAAATTATTGTTATGAAATTTCTCCGATCGATGGATAACAATAAAAAAAAAAGTGGGACATGATTTCCAATGATCCTTTTGAAGTACAAATGAATTAGACCAGACACACACTATCCTTTAAAAAAAGATGGATGTAATTATTTGTTTTTGCCAGGTGGAATAAGAGATAAATATAAAAATGCAAAACTTGAATTAGGAATTTAGAGTGTAGGGAGTTAAACTATACATACGTTTTTAAGTCAAGTAATTATGTTATTGTAAATGGTTAACCGTAACCCTAATTTCTTGTCTTTATTTAGAGAGGTGGTCTAACCTTAAACTTCAATTGCAATTTGATGTTACTTTCTAATGGAAATCTCAGAGTACAAGGCTACTAGATAAGGATTTGCTAAGGACCGAGGTTAAGTGAATGTGAGATTTAGAAATGAATTCTGGTATATTAGAACAATTGGAAAGCTGCAAATAATTTGAAGGAGCAAACAATTCTTTAAAAAGGTTACTTCAAAAGGGAAGAAAGATGTGCACCTTCTTCGGTCGTCACTCATCAGATTGACTAAAACTTAATAAGAATTGGTAGAAATCATCTTTTATTTTAAAAAAAAGCACTAAGGCTCTGTTGAGTCTGTTTGCTTTATGGATTTCATGAAGGAAAAGAAAAGGAAAGGAAATCAAAAAGGAAACAATTTGAAAGAGAAGAAAGATGTAAATAATTTGATAAGGAAAGGAAAGAAAAGGAAAGTAAATAAAAAACTGCAAATAATTTGAAGGAACAAGCAATTCTTTAAAAGGTTACGTCGAAAGAGAAGAAAGATGTGCACCTTTTTCGGTCGTCAGATTGACTAAAAAACTTAATAATGAATTGGTGGAAATCACCTTTTTATTTTACAAAAGCACCAAGGCTCTATTTGCTTTATGGATTTTGTGAGGGAAAAGAAAAGTAAAACTATTTCCCTCGGGCTTCCCTTGTATTTTCCTTCATACTTATTAGTTATAATGTTAAAATTCAAAATTTGTAAAATATGATTTTAATATATGAATAAAGGGAGGGAAATGACTCGCATGTTAAAATTCAAAATTTGTAAAATATGATTTTAATATATGAATAAAGGGAGGGAAAAGACTCACAATATTCAAAATGTTTAATATATTTCTCAACTTATTCTCTTTTTTTTTCTATTTCCTTATTAACCAAACAAAGGTAAATGTTTTCCTTTCTTTTCCCTCACTAATTTAAGAACCAAAATAGCCTAAAGAAAAAAGACAGCAAGAAAGCACTTAAAATCTTGTAGTGGTTCCGTGTTCATGGTGGAATAAGATAAACAAATAAAAGGTAGTACACACATAAAAGTTTATTTACTTCTTTTGGGATCTTCTAATACCTTTTTGTTTTTTGGTTTGGTAGCGTTATGTTCACCTGTAGTGACAAAAGATAATTTCTTGTGTTTGCTACTCTCTCTCTCTCTCTCTCTCTCTCTCCGTCTATCTCTTTATTTTTGTACTCCATTGGAGACATGTTATTTTATGTTAGATGCAGTAATATTTGATTAGTCTTTTTTCATTGACCATGTGGTGGAGAAAACAATTTGAGCGGCCTTGGAAGTTGAGTTGTTGACGGGCCACTGTTTGGAGATTCTTGTAACTGCTGTTGTGTTGTGGTGACATTTTAAAAATGAGAGCCGTGGAAGTTGATTTGTTTTCTATGTTCTTCGTAATGGCTCTACTTATAGTGTACAGAGTGCCTTCGATATGTAATGAAATGAAAATTGAGTTTGATTGATCTGTTATTAAATGTGCACTTGAGGAAGTATTTGATTCAACTGCAAGTTGATGGCCTTGTAATTGCATCAAATAGAATACTCATCATGCATTGTATAAGTTTTATTTTCTGGGCATTGATTGGACCTGTGTTGTGAAGGTTTCTGTCTATTTTAAATGTTATTATTGCTGAAGAAACCCTTCTTTTCTAGGTTGTTCTCCATGAAGTAATTGATATTGACATGGATGAAGATTCTGTGGATGTTATGCTCATTGATGATAAGATTGACACAAAAAACAAAGGGAAGGTAATAAGAAATGTTTCCGATAGCAAAATATAATTAAAGGCATATGTCAGTCTCCTATTTACGTCTTGTAGTCCCTAGTGGTTTAATACAATAGTTCTGGGTAACATTTTCTTTTATTCCTTCAGGAAACTCTTGCCGGTTTTTCAAATGGCCATAGTAGTTCAGCAAACCGTGGATCAGTGGATGGAGTTCAGTCTTATAAGAACTGTGCCTTCGGATCACACGATTCCATTAATGTAGATGGTTACGGTCCTGATTTTATTAGTTGTGATGATGACTATTTGGATATGTACTATGATGATTTAATTGATGATGACTATGCGATGCTGCAAGCACATTTTGATAGTATAGATATACCTCCTGGAGTTGAGGCTCCCATTCCTTGGTTGTCCAATCCTACCCAAAATAAAAATCAGCCTGTTTTCGCAAGCAGTTTGACCAGTTCAAGTTTGCAAGTACAGCCAGATGCTGTGATGTTTCCTTCAGGAACAAGCTCTTCTCGCCCTTGGGGGGTGCCGGAATCTGCGAAAACTAAGAAAAAGTCATGTTCAATAAACAGTTTAAGAGCGGAAATCCGAACAGAGCTATCTCCATCTCGGTCACTTTCAGAATTTGCTAAAAAAAAGAAGAGATTAGCTGCTTCAATTTGTTCAACTCATTTGAGTTCACAAACCCAAAAGGGTTCTGTGAATACTATTCCGCCTGAGTCAGATTCGGGAAAATCTTGGTGCTTTACGGAATCTTCTCGCAGTAAAAAGAAGTTTGCCGTTTCTGGTAGTAATAGTACCACTCGGCATAGTTTACCTAACCAACTAAGCACTATAAAGCTCGCTCATGGATATGAACAACCTTCAGGAGGGTCTTATTTTCCCAACAGTCTCAGTTTGCAAGTTGGCAATGGTAATCTAACTCAGTCAAGTATTCTGCCAATCCATACAACTGGAGTAGATGCTTCTAATTCTTGGTGGCAGCAATCTCCCGTTTTCCCAGATTTATCAAGTTTGTATTCACCGTCTAATGATGTACATATCTTTCCTGGTGTAGACTTATACACCCCGTGGGTTCAGGATCCTGCAACTGCTGCAGGGAGCTCAACACTTCCATCTGAGACGGTAACTGGCAATCAAAATCATGGGAATGCAAGCGATATTCTAAAGAAGTTCCAAGATTTTAAAAGATTTGACACTGTCGAGGATCATTCAGACCATCACTATTCTCGCAACGGTTCTTCACTGAAGCAGGTAATATTCAAGACACATCATGTATATGTATTCATTGTATGTTCTATAATTTGGATCTAATACATATTGTTGTAACTGTCTCTTGATAGCCATCAAAGAACTGGGCAAAGAAAATACAGGAGGAGTGGAAGATTCTGGAGAAAGATTTGCCGGGTATTTTTTGCCGAAATTTTATGAATTTGTATTCGCATGATTATATCCTTCTCACCTGATTGCTACTCTTTATGATCCAGCCCCTTATCTATGGATCTTGTAAAGTTGGTTGGATAGAAAAGTGTAAGACATAAATTTGAAAGTGCACAGTGGTGAGACATCACCTCGGGTGTTACCAGTACCTGGGTGGCAGATGCTATAAATATCCCTTTCCCTTATGTTACATGGACCCTTCTGAATGAGTTGAAGCACCCATGTTGTACACATATAGCACGTGCATGTAGGTATAGGTTAATGTTTCATATCCAGTTTGACATACACGTACAGACATGTACACTATTTCCAAGTTTACCTTGTAGTTGTATGAGAAATTCTAAATCCAACCACAACGTTATCTCTACACCCACAGGCATAATAAATGATGCTTCATGTGAGACCCTCAATGCATCATGTGAATGTGGAGGAAAGAGGGTGGGTGCATTTATAATTTCCCTAATTTGATATATAAAAGTGTTCTATATTGTTCCTCTTATTAATGGTTGCTTCAAAATGGACGAAATGCATGTTGAATTCTTTTTGTTGTATAGAAACACTATATTTGGAACTTCTAAAAATAGAAGGAGAATTGAACATGTGGCATATGGCTGTCTTCCATGACCTTGGTTTTGGATGTTTGGGAGTATTAGCTTGGACTCATACCTGGACCGACACATGCCCGGGATCAGGAAATAAGGCTTTTCCCTACCTATGTGCCTGCCTGCCTCTTGTTTCTCTGCTGTTGTCTTAGAGAATGACCATCACTTTTTAACTTTTCAATGGAGAGTTTTAGTTATAAATTTGTTTTTCACTTTAGTTTCTCTTGTTATCACTTCAACAGATACAATATTTGTTAGGGTTTATGAATCAAGGATGGATCTTTTGAGGGCTGTTATTGTAGGCGCGGAGGGCACACCCTACCATGATGGCCTCTTCTTCTTTGATGTTTCCTTCCCTAGTGGCTATCCAAATGTCCCTCCGGTATGTTGTTAAGCTTCTAGTGTGTGCATGCCTGTCCTTGTGGTTACTACTCCATTCTCACAACTAACAGGAACCACTTTGTCCAGCTTGTGCACTACCACTCTGGTGGTCTTCGGATCAATCCAAATCTGTACAATTGTGGAAAAGTATGCCTGAGCCTTCTGAACACTTGGACTGGAGACCAGAATGAAAAGTGGATCCCTGGTGTATCTACGATGTTACAAGTTTTAGTCTCCGTACAGGGGCTCATTTTGAATGCAAAGCCCTTTTTCAATGAGCCTGGTTACGCAAGAATGAGTGGCTCTGCCCGCGGAGAATTAAGCTCCCAGCAGTACAATGAGAATACATTCATCCTATCATTGAAAACAATGGTGTACACCATGAGGAGGCCACCAAAGGTAATAGTAATTGCTTCCCCTGGTCTATATCCAGGAGATTAAGACTTGTCATGAGTCATTTGCAGTTGACGGGGATTGGTGTAAACTAGAATATCAGCCTCTCACCGGCAACTGCAAAAACAAAGTTTCATAGTCATCGAAAAATGAATTTCAATATCTGATTTTAATCGTGCCCATGTTATTGATTGTTGTGAAATATAGAAAGGTCATGGTCATCGAAAAAATGACATTTATATATCAACGAAAGAAAGAGTCTAAGGTCCTACCCATTGTTACCAGAATTCGTTCACACTAGCGATTCCCGTTTTGGATGGTACGCAACTGGATCACTTCTTTTGGCGTTCCTCTTTAAACCACGTGATATTGTAATAACAGCACCAAAATCTCTTGATAGTTGCAAAATAAAAATCAATTCTTTCTTAATTTAGTTTTTAATACCAACTTACCCGTTTGGGATTTGACTTTTAATATGTGTATGTATGTGTATGAACATAATGAAAATGATCTAAAAAATCATTTCACTTTTCCGTCTACTATTGTACTCCGATCTGGAGAAGTGTACCCTCATTGTAACACATTCTATAGCCGGTGGCGATTCACCACGCCGTTTCCGTTCCTGTTCCTCATACTGAGTTGATCCGCGATCCTGGCAACCCGGAATAAAAGTCATGAAATACTTCAGCACTACACTGTGAACCTTTGAGAATAAGGTCAAAGAAAGGAATTCCATACTAATAGCAGCTGAATATAGAGTAGTCCTCATGTTTACTAAAGTGCTCATGATTCAGTCCTCCAAGTTATACTTATGCCTCCGGAGCTTGTTAGAATCTGTTGCTTCATTTATAGCATTTTTAATGAAGCTTTGCTGTCAAAATGTTCATCTTAGGAGTGAGACTCTCTATCCATGCCATGGTTCAAGGTCGCGGTCGACGAGGCTGTGGTGACGACTCGGCCGCGGTGCCGTGGCCTGGTATCGATGGATATGCAATGATATGCTAGATAAAATTATTTTTCAAAAAGTAAGGGTGCGGGTGCGGCGGGAGTAGTTGGATAAAATATTAAAAATATACTTTCAAGATAGTAGTTGTATACAAAATATTTTAGAACTATTAATGCATTAGTGTATACCCTAGATACTTGCTATTACTATTTTCTATAATTTATCTTTTAAACCCCCAAAATTTTCAAAATTGTATGAAGAACTTCTATTCTTTTTCATAAGAAGGCTGCAAAAAAACCCCAGCCACTCCAAAAGAACTCAAAGAATCCACGGAGCACCCGCGGGTGCGACGGCCTTTTCGAAGAGTCCGTGTTTCACAGCTACACATAATTGGGTAAAAATTGTTTATCACTACCAAATAGTATTACAATGAAAAGATAATAACCAATGCAAATTAGTGCCAGAGTGGCGATGGGGCTCAAAATCATTACTATAATTTCATATGTAACAAGCATTATATTATACATAACACATAATTACGATAAATAATCTTAGAACTCAATTATTATAAGTAATAAGCTTGATAACCCAATTAAGTGGTAAAAATGAAAACAATCCGGCGCATGTTACGGAAAAAGGCTGCCCAGATGAAAAAACAACCGTTTATCTGAAGATTTGAAGGCAAGTCTAACCAATGGGTTTGTAAAATTGATGCAAAGCCTAGGGAACCAGGATGATGACAAGAAAAACAGTGCCATTAAAGAAGGGGCTCCGAAAATGAGAGCCCCCGCTCGCCGACGTCCGAACGACTCCTTAAAGCCACTGGCATCCCCCACCACCACCGATGCCAGCAGCCGCGGTCGTACAGTGCCGCGGCTCCGATGCCAGCAGCCGCTCCTCCTCCTCTTCCACCATCGGCATCAACTTTACATTAAATGACAATTATAATGTACTAAGCATTACTATAATTTCACATATAACAAGCATTATCTTATAAACTGTAATATATATAATCAACATAAATAATCTTGGACTCAATTCGAAGATAAATAATTAAGTAATATATAACCCAATCACAGTTTTTAATTACCCAAACCTAAATTAAATAGAAATAAGTACAACCCAACCCCCATTCAAACAGATCTCAACATAAATCTACCCAAGCCCTAACCATAGCAAAACTTATATTAAACCATCACAATAAATACATCCCCTTAAATACATCCCCTATAATTAACAAGCATACTGTAAACCCTAATACATGCGAGAGAGAGAGAGAGAGAGAGAGAGAGAGAGAGAGAGAGAGAGAGCCCCAAGATGGCGAAACCCCAAGATGACGAATGCAGATCTGGTAGATGGCCCCAAAATGGCGAGAAACCCTACCAAAGATCAAGTTGCAATAAACTGTGGAAGAAAGGAGGAGTAAGTTAAAGGAAGATCTGGTTCGAGAGCTCGAAATTTACATTAGATCTATGAAGATAACACAGGAAATGTATGATTTGATCTAGTTCGTTTTGTGTGTATCGCGGTACGCTTCCGAGTTGACAAAATATCGGCTATATCGGCCATGTAGCCGAGATGGTGCACGATACACTATTTTTTTTTTTTTTGATTCGTCTCTGTATCGCCAAGTTAACTCGTATCGGACCCCACCGAAATTGAGTTGACTTGGACGTGTTAATTCGCTATCAGCCAAGTTTCTGAACCATGATCATGCTGAATATTCATTGTAATTTGTGTTGTTTTATGGTACTGAGATTGTCATTTTATTCTTATGGTATGACTTTTGTAGGAGCAAATAGACATTGGATGGAGGATGTTGTTGCTCATGAAGGCTTAGTGAAACCAATTAAAGTTTTTGATGTAAAAAGAGTTTTTAAATGTGGGTAACATTCATGTATAGTTAGTAGGAAAGACAAAGAAGGTTCAAGAGCAACCCATTTCGGTTTAATTGAACAGACTGTTTTATGTAATGTTGGGTAGGAGTAAGGGATGGAAAAGTGGAATGGAAGGAAGGGAGGATGGATGGAGGAAAAAGGAAGTGGTCTTATGTCCTTTTCTTTTCTTTTGCTAAATAAGAAGTGATGAAGAAAGTAAGGGAATATTGTGTATTTTCACTATTACACCTTGGCAGATAGATGGTTTGTTGAAGGGGAAAAAAAGTTCAAAGAGAAGGAAAGTTTCTTCCCTCTCCCAATCCATCCAGGGTGGCTGGAAGAGAAATGATGGGCTATGAGGGAGGACTACTAGAGAAGGGCTTTTCTCCTCCTCTCTCGCCTCTTTCGACCCCCTTTCCTTCCTTCTCTTCGTCCTCTACAAATATATGTTTTTTTTTGGTTGGTATCAAGTTTAATTCATAGAAAGAAGAAAATAAGTTGAAGATAGACGGTTTAGTATGCAACATCCCCTCCTAATAGATTCCACATTATTCTTTTGTCAAGCCATGACAACTCTTAGATAATAACTATCTGTGTTCTAAAAATCGGTCTAGGCGGTGCCCCGCCGCCTGGATTTGCTCCTAGGCATTTGGAAAATCGCCCAACATATTAGGCACGAGTCTAGGCAAGATTAGGCTGATCTAGGCGGGAATAGGCGGGCTGGTGTGAGATTGTAATTTTGTTAAAATAAGATGGGAAAATATTTTACTCACGGTGACGTCTAACATTAGTGTATGTATATACACTTAGTGTTGAAGTTAATTATTAATAGATTTCTAATAGTTTTTTAAATATTAAAAACCTTCTCATAATGTTTACTTATTTCCAAAAAACACCACAAAACCTTTTTATCTATTATTTGGACCCCAAATCTATAATTATTTTTAAATAACACCACATAAATGGTATATATATCTATTATATAATTAATTTTATTGAAAAAAAAAACTACCTAGGCCCCCCTCAGCCGCCCGACTAGCGGCTAGCAATTTTTGGAACATTGATAACTATATCCATGACACTATCTTTAGTTGCTTATATAAATGATTTCACATCAAAAGTTCTCAAATCTAAGTAATTGGCATTTAAGGTTTTGTGAGTTGTGTATATTTTCTTAATGTGTGCGACACCCTTTGAGTTATGGTGTGAATTTAGTTTTTTATCATCGTACTTTTAATTTGACACATTGATCCACATACTATTAGAAGTAGTTTTATTTTAATGATTTAGGACTAGGGTTTAAGGTTTGGGATTTACGGTTAGGCGTTTTGGTTTGAGGGTTTAGAGTTTGGGGTTCATGGTTGGGGCAGTGGCGGACCCACTATGGGAGTAAGAGGGGGCGGCCACCCGTTCATGGTTGGGGCAGTGGCGGACCCACTATGGGAGGGAGAGGGGGCGGCCGCCCCCACTCAATTTTCAGAAAAACATAGGGTATGTACTATGTAGGATAGTTTTAAAAAATATTTGTACTTCAGTGAACTATTTGTTAACTAGGAAGCTTTTTATGAAATTGTAAAAGTTTAACATAAGTAACAACAATTACTCTTATTTACACGAGAGGTTATTCCATGAGACCATTTTACCACGTCTGCTAATATGGTGTGACATTTTAAATCATACAATACTTGTGCCCGCGTCAACTACTTGTCATGATTTGCTTGAAAGTAGGGGGCACAAGTATTGTATGATTTAAAATGTCACACCATATCAGTATGTTGTTGTGGTGTAACGGGCTCACTGAATAATTTCTCCATTTACATGGTTAACTTTCCAGCTGGCCAACACTTGAAAAAAAAAAAAAATCCTGGATACAATTAACTCTTCATTTTCAAAAAAAAAAAAAAAACAGCTGCTGCATTGCTGCTGCAGCACCTCACGGTCTCACCCTGACACCCTCCCTACCTTGAGCGAAAAAACCCTCACCCTCCAACGTTTTCAAAGAAGATGTCATTTACCATTTTCAAAATTTGAAGAATCGAAGAGGAGTATTGTTAACAAGTTATCATGTATTTTGACGTTTTATTGTGTTGAAAGTATTAGATATTTGTCTATAATATTTTGGATTTTTCATGTTTTAATACTTGAAATTATTGTTGTTATTATTATTATTATTATTATTATTATTATTATTATTATTATTATTATTGGTCTTTCTTAGTCATCAACTTCGCCCCCAGTGGATGAAATTCCTGGGTCGCCACTGATTTTGGGGATTACGGTTTAGGGTTTGTGGGTAGGGGTTAGGATTTCAGGGGTTTGGGGTTTTGGTTTGGTGTTTAGGTTAACTGGGGTTTAGTGTGTTTTTTTTTTATTAATATTATATATATATATATATATATAAATTTCTTTATTTTATTTTTATTCTTCTATAATTTGCATGTAAGAGCGAACCAATTATGCTTTGACACTTTATTTGACATCACCTTGATTAATATCTTTAATAGGGGATCTTGTACTAACAACAAATTTCAAACAAGTAAAATTTGGGAAAAAGAGAGCTAGTCACTTATCCTTCTCTCCTTGTACGCCCCTAATGCTTAGCATCTGATTCCTTTCCTTTCCTTTCCATGGTCTCGACGCTAATATCAATACGCATGATCTAAAAAAGGAAATATTGCACTGACGTTGTCTTAAGGAATTCATGAAAGAGCAAATTCGGAAAAGAGGAAACTTTATGAATTGGTTTGATTTTATAGTGGGGTGCCTAGCACCTTAATTAAGTTTGAAAAATGTCTATTAATATGTTGTGTTAAGACTTCTAATATATATACATATATATTTACTGTTCTGCTATGAAGGTTATATTTTTCAATTTCGGAAAATTGTGTAAAGGGACTGGTAATGATCCATTGTTTCTAGTTTGGGTCATATATATATATATATATTAAAATTTATTTCCTTTACGTTTTCTTTAGATGTTTAGGTAGATTTTGAAGTCCCAGACTTAAATTTCTAATTTTTGGATTCAAGCAAATGTGCTCATTCAAGTTAAATTGAAACGAATTAAGAGATTTGTATGGAGCTTTAAAAATTTGAGTCTGATGCTATCCGTTTTCATATGCTGCTTCTCTTTTTTTATTTTTATGAAGAGAGCGCATTGCTATTTTTTCTTTTTTCTTCTTTTCTTTTATTTTATTTTTTAAAAAATCTTTTAGGAGGTCATATATAAGAGTTAGATATAATATAATTACCATGTTCGAAGCATTATCTTGTAATTGATGTGAATATCAATATGTAACAATTTTCTATGCTTCTGCCTAAGCGCAAAACCCACAACCAATCCAAACGGGCCCTCAATAGCAGGATAAGTAAATATAAACTGAAACCAATGGAATATGGGTTCTGGAGCTTTCTGAGAAATGTTCTGGCCATTACTTAAGCATAGTTCATTCAGTTGCCTGTAATACATGCAACATCTTTGGGTTCTGTGGTCATTCATCTGAATTAATGGTCGCTTGCCATTATTCTAGCACAGGTTTATTCGATTGCCTGTAATAACTGCCTATGTTACCCAGACTTGGGTACGGGTGTCGGGTACAAACTTGGGTACGGTGTCGGGTTCGTCCAATTTTCAAACTATTTTGAAGGGTCGGAGAGAGAAGTACCCTTATCAGGGTGTCGTGTTGGGCATGGGTACGCCATGCATAATGAAGGGTCTGGGTAACTAGATACCTGCAACTTTCTTTGGGCTCTGTCTACCTGGATGATCCTTCATCTGTTTCATGGTAAGAAGGCCTATTGTCGTCTTTTTTTTTGTGGCTATTTCAGTTGTTTTTGTTTTCATGGTTTCTGTCCTTGCCTTTAGTTTTCTTTTGGTTCTTTCTCAGGCTTGTTGAGGCTAGTTTGTTTATTTCGCACATTGGTTAGGTGACATGAGTGTGGTTGGCTTGTATAGTAGTAACTTGTATTTTGGGCCCATATTGTTACATGTTCGGCTCCTTCTCTGAGTTACTAGGTCAACAGGCTTGAGTTGGGTCTAGTGGGTCATGTGATGCGACAAGGACGCCGCGTATTTTAGTGGGTGATATTGTGATGTCCCACAACGGTTATGTGCCAAGAGTGTTGGCTTATGTAACACCACTAGTCTGTTACTAGAAAGTAGTAACTTGGGCTGAAGCATTTTGTCCTGGCGTTGTTTGGTTCTTTCTTCGGGTTACTTGGCCAGCAGGAGTTGGGCGTTGCCGTATTGTATTGGTAGTTGCTTTTCTTTTTTTTTTTTTTTTTGGCTAAAACATTAATTTTCATATCCATTAAAACAATCACAAGTACAGGAAACAAAAAAGGACTATCCTACAATACATGGATAGCCTTTGGCCAACAATAACAAAAAAGCAAGTGAGGGACAGGATCCCCTCCTCATGCGGAAAAGAAAAAAAGGAAAACAGAGGAACACGTCCCCGTGCACTTAAGAGAGACAACCAAGGAGAGTTTATATCCACACGCTTGAAAGCTATGAGAACCCCCATCCTCCGGAATACCAGAGTACCACCCTGGACGGGGAGGAGGTTGCGGTTGCCGCTTTCCTCGAGGAGAGAACTTAGATGTGTCGGAACTGGTGTAAGAACCCCAACTCCGGTCAGGACAACACCAGATCTGCAAGAAAACATCTTCAGATCTAGGGAAACACACGGAAACAACCTTCACAAAGGAAGGGGGAGGAACCAAACAATGCCTTATTTAAATTCGAATTAAAAAGAGGAAAGGGGAATGGGAAAGGAGACCGGCCAAGGAGAAGGGGGGAAGATGTGAGGGTGTGGAGGAGGAGAGGCTGCTTGTGAGTTGTGCGGCTGCTGGTTTGGTCAAACCCAACCCATCGCTTCTCTCTCTCTAGAAACGCCCAGAGAGAGAAGCGAGAGTGTTAGTTGCTTTTCTACCTGGGGTATCTTGTATTTTTACAGCTTTTTTTGGATCGATACTACTATATCCAATTTCCAACAAAAAGTATGGGTGCTGCCATGCCAGAATAACTGGAGTATGTGAATGTCCATGTGTGGTGCTATGTAGCACGGTTACGAACACATTCGACAAAACTGAAAATGTAGGATAGAGACATGACTAGAATACACCGATTGAGAAATTGTATATTTTTATTTATACTATATATTGTGCTGTGTCCACTCTACCTTCCGAAATCCTCAAAAAGCATTTACTTTTCTCCCATTTAATTATACCACTGTCTTTACCTCAAATTTTTAAAGATGTACCTGATGAGAGCCCACCATGTTGTGCCCACTCCCATATCCGGTCGTGTCTCCAGTTTAAAAAAATCTTAGATACGTTTTTTGCATGTCTGACACGGGGTGGTGGGTGTCCACTGTCCAATATGGACGCAACATGCAGCTTGAAGTGTCTGTGCTATGCATGTGTGGTGTGATTGTTCAGCTTAGCATGGGACTTTGTCATGATCAGGAATTGAGCATCTGACTATCTGAAATTGCTTTTTGATGCAGTATTTCGAGGACTTTGTTGTGGGGCACTTTCACAGACATGCTCATGATATTCTGATAGCGTGTAGAGCATATACAGATGGTGCTCAAGTCGGGTGTCTTGCCAAAGGAGGGGTTCAGGATGTTGACGCGGGTGACAAAAGTTGCTCGCAGAATTTTAAGGAAAATTTGGCCAGGCATATCAACATGCTCGTGCAAGCATTTACGCAGATTGGATTGGCGGACTGTGAAAAATTCATTTCTCCTGTAGGAAAGGGGAACGGGCCGGCGCTTCCTGCACCAAGTGCTGCAAATGGTCATTTATCTTTATGAAAACACAATTTTGGGGAAAAACTTGTGCAAATGCAAGTAATGAATACATGCGACTTAGATTTCAGTTCATTTGATTAGTTTTGAACTTAAATTATGGGATTTGGCATGTTCACCTGGTGGGTGCTTCATCATAATTCGGATGATGTATATAGGTGTAGATATGAATGCTGGGTTACAGAGTATATCTAATCTGATCATAAGTTATTGGCGGTATGATGCCGGGGCATGTACTTGATCTATTGTCTATTTAGTGCGTCTTGCAGTTACGATTATTTCTATGAATAATGCTATTGTTCGTAAATTCGATTCCCAACTGACATAGTTGTAGAACCAGTTCAAATTATGATGGGGCATTTTTGAATTTTAACTGAAGTTGGTTCAAGTGCTTCAACTGTCAGTTGGGCACCAAATATAGGATACGTTCTCATAGTATTCTGGACTGCTTGCGTGCCCATGAATTTGAACGAGCTCATTAACAATTTACAAAACATTTGAATGTATTAATCCATCATTTTGAATTAGGTCATTGGGAAATAATGGTGGTAACTACCCCCAAAGTAATGCTTAAACTCATCAATTATTTCATATTAGAAAGATTTTTTTATTTCATTTATTATTTATTATTATCATTTTTTTTTGTGGTCAAAATCTTACAAGAATATAAGAATGATCACATGTGAGAAAAGAAGGTAAATTTTTTCATTTTCACAAAGAAACAAATTCGAGTTGATTAGTGTTTCTACGTTGATATTCTTTAAAAAACTATGATTGATCATATTTAAATTTCATGGATGCTCAAACACGCCCTTGGGTTGATATGGAACTATGGATTGTTTTAGATCATCAAGTCCTTGTTTGGTGGTATGATAGATAAAATGCTTTAAAGGAGCTTCTTGCCAGT
Source organism: Hydrangea macrophylla (assembly GCA_033977485.1). Classification (NCBI taxonomy): domain Eukaryota; kingdom Viridiplantae; phylum Streptophyta; class Magnoliopsida; order Cornales; family Hydrangeaceae; genus Hydrangea; species Hydrangea macrophylla. The sequence goes on from CM066990.1 coordinate 44,085,171, forward strand.
TAAGGCAGGCTCGTTCTAGGAGGGATGGGATCAAAAGATTTCATATAAGAGCCAGAGTTGTCCTCGGGTATTCAGGTAGAATGACACATAGACACAGACACAGACACACACACACACACACGTGATATATCTATTCATATGTATCTGTGTATGCATAGATAATTTGTTTGTGGTTGTGTAAGCCTCCTTTAGCATCCTTTTGGTGCCTGTGTTGAACAAATGAGTTGAGATTTCTTTTTACTAGATTTTGTGGGAGATGAATCAGTTTCGAAGAATAGGACAAGTTTATTAGGAGTTGTTCAAATAATATTGAAGTATTTATTCGACTTTTAGAATTACATAAATTTCTTTGATTATTTGGTGTAGTGATCTCGTCCGAGGACAAAATGCCAGGAAAGAGGGGGATAAGGTTCGAACCCTAGTATGAGCGTGACATGGAGAATCTTTTTACTGAATAGACTAAGCTGTTTCTCAAGATTATATAATCTTACTAGGTTAGCATGTTGTGTAGTTTGAGTTTTACAAGAGCTTTTTTTTTTTTTTTTCACTATTTATTTTCAAATGTTCGAGGCTTTAGGAATGCTTTATTTGGTTGCGGATCTTTGAAGAAAAGAAAAGGGGAAGGAAAAAAGAAAAATTAGTTCGTTATTTCCTCCATGCTTAAATAAAATTAGAATTTAATTTTTGTATAACAATCATTGCAATTTAAAGAAAAAATGGGAGGACAGTGATTCATTAAATTCAAAATGCTAATTTTACTTTAAATCCATAAACTGAACAGAGCCAAAGTCTATGAAACACGCGTGATCAAAGAGAGAAAATTAAGCCCATGTCTGAACGCTTTTTCCCCCTTCTTTTGTTCTTCTTACCAGCTTTGAACCCAAGACCTTTAATTTGAGAATAAACACACATTCCAACTAGGTACAATGCACTGCCGGACCTATGTATAAGCCCAGGGGTGGCACATGCTCTCTCTAGACTTTTGGAAATTATAGAATTACATGTAATATTTTATACATTTTACAAATAAGCCTTCTTAAAATTCACAAAGGCCCCCTCTGGACTTTTAAAATTTTTAGATTTACATATAATATTTTATTAGTTTTAGACACATCCCCCTTGGACTTCTAAAAATTCTAGATTTATATGTAATATATTACTCCCTCCGTCCCTTTTTTTGAGTCCACCTTTGGGAACTCAACTTATTAAGGGGACAAAAAGAATCTACACCTACTTTCCACAATTGCCCCTAATCATTGCAATGACTTTTTTAGTTTTGTCTTGGTGTAGATTTCAAGGAAGGGTAGTTTTGGAAAGCAAGTAAAAATTGTATGCTAATTTAGGAAAGTGGACACTAATTTTGGGACATCTCAAAATGGAATATAGGACTCAAAAAAAGGGACGGAGGGAGTACAAATTTTTGAAATTGGCCTTGTAAATCACATGATTTATCCCAAATTAAGGGTGTTAAACCAAGTTTACAGTTTTACACATAATTGTGTATAAGTAGACCTAAAAAAAATTACCTCGGAAGCTCCCCGATCAGAATCCTGAGTCCACCCCTATACAAGGTAAGCCGGTCTATGTCTGAACTTTTGCATGGAGGACCTTTGAACTCTGCATGTGTATCATAACCCTTTTTGTTTCTTACTTCTTCTTCTTCTTTCTTCTTCTGCTTCTTCTGTTTCTCTCTCTCCTGTTGTAAGTTTGTACTTAAAGACTGCACAGTGGCCACAATCCAGTTTCAAGTCAAGTCTATTCTTGTATTCCACTAAACAGAGAAATAAAAGAAAGAGTAATGCTATGCTTATCAATTTTTTATCTCAAATGTACTTTTTAAATGACATGGCAGTGGAGTCATGCCTAATACAATAGAATCAGTTGAATTTTGATTGGAAGTTGTTTACCTGACCCCATTGTCATATCATTTAAGAAGTACTTTTAAAATAAAAATTTGTGAAACATAACATTACTCAGAAAGAAATTAAAGAAAGGCAATTGAAAGTGTTTTGGTGGGGTTCACTGTTCAGATAAGTTCAATTCTTTGTGCTTTTCACTATGTTTTAATTGGTATAATTTGGTGGTACTGAAATACTTTGAGTCAATGTCTACTTTTTGAGGGTTTTTTCAATTAACAATTCTGTTTCAATTTTTATACGATTTTCATTCACTTATCAGATTCGCTCTTACTCTTATGATACTTAATCCAAATCAGTTTCATTAAAGACAGGGCGGGGCGGGGCGAGGCGAAATTTTTTGCCATCCCTAGAACAAAGTTACTCTTCGTTATTATATTTGAAACAATTTATAATGAGTCACCAAAGTAATTTTGGTTCAGTCAACATTTGTGTATCTCATTAATTAGTTAATATACTCCAACATTTAAGAGTACTAGTTCACATTTACTCAGGGATGTTTACTAACTCAATTAAATGTTGAAAAAGAAAATATTCAGGACTTTTTTTTTTTTTTTTTTCAACATGTTTGATAACGCACAAGGCGTACGACTTAATACGGAAAAAGTAGTAAAAAATTACTGAAATTATATGTAGAAAAAATCTTCAGAAAACAAATCACTAAATACGATATGATTTCCACATAAAATAATCTACTTGTTAACTATTAGACCTTATTTAAAATTTTATCCACTTAAAATCCATTACTAACACATATACACTAATAATATTCTAAAAAAAGAAGGGAAAAAAACATTTTCAACTTTTTATGTAAAATTTAAAAGTCATCTATACTTTTTAAAAATTTAAAAAAGTAATCAACTTTTGAATAAAGAATAAAATTAAAAATATCAACTATTGAATTATTAAAATATCAACTTTTGAATTGTTATTTTGTGTTTTGGTCTATTTATATTTTTAACATTATGAACTGTACCAAATTATTATAATGATTGCTCTCAATATTGGAAGACGACTTTGTGAAAAGTTAATATTTTTTTTTAATTTAAAAAATAAATAAATTGATTTTTAAATTTTATACCAAAAAATAGCTGAAAGTTAATTATTGCGAAAAAAAAGTACTCCCTCCGTCCATTTTTTTGAGTCTTATATTCCATTTTGGGATGTCCCAAAATTAGTGTCAACTTTCCTAAATTGGTATATAGTTTTTACTTACTTTACAAAATTATCCTTCCTTAAAATCTACACCAAAACAAAACTAAAAAAATTATTGTAATGATTAAGGGTAATTGTAGAAAGTAGGTGTATATTCTTTTTTTTTTTTTGGAATACGAGGACAAATCCCCATGTCTGTCCTCCGCGACTTCGGGATCGATACTTATTGTCGTTTTTATTGGAGTAGAAAAAGTGACAAACTCCGGACACGTGTACCGACCCCATAATATACGCACCAGGTGTATATTCTTTTTATCCCCTAAAAAAAAATTAAATTTCAAATGTTGACTCAAAAAAAGAGGAGAGAGTAAAAAGAAAAAGAGACTGCACATGATAATCCATTGGTCCAATGATGGCAATTTCCAAGTTGACTCCTATAGTGGCTTCAAAGAAAAAAAAAAAAAAAAAAAAAAAAAAAAAAAACCCTTCAATTTCCAAGTTCACAGCTTCAATTTCCAAGTTGACACCTGTCACATCTCTTATTGGAACGACTTCGTTTTTACCTTGAGAAACTGCAAAAGAGATAAAAAGAAAAGAAAAGAAAAGGATAAGAAACACTGTCACGACTCACCACTAAGCCATAAGGCTATATATATATATACACAACACAAGTGTATATAATATCGGAGTATAAATTAGTATATATATATACATATATATATCTACTATCGTATAAAAACGAAGAAACAAGCACGTCAAAAAATATGAACTTCCTCTTTTGCCCTTCACTATACCATAATTACTCATATATCTATTTACACATCGTAAGGATATATTGCTTTGTGTGAGGGTAAATCTGTCATTTTGGACAAATAATTACATTCAAGTCAGCTTTTACAATTTTATTTAATATAATAATGAGGTTTTAATCAACAATCTTGTGTCTAATTACATTTGGGTCAACAATTTTTTTGATATTTATTATTGACTTCAAAAAAAGTCAACAAAAGTGGCTATTTTGGTGGCTATTTAGGAATTGGTCACTAATATTTACAATTGGTTAACTTCTTCTCTCAAATAAGATTTCAATCAACAATTTGTGTCTAATTACATTTGGGTCAATAATTTTTGGGATATTTATTATTCACTTCATAAAAAGTCAAAAAAAGTGGCTATTTTAGTGGTTATTTAGGAATTGGTCACTAATATTTACAATTTGCTCAACTTCTTCTGTCAAAGTTAGGATTCATATATTGTAATATGTGTAATTGCATTAGGTCAGCAAGTTTTGGGATATTTATTATTCACTTTAAACAAGTTTTTAAAAGTGGCTATTTTAGTGACTATTTAGGAATTGGTCACTAATTTCACATTTTGGTCAACTTCTTCTCTCAAATTTAAGCTCTGGTATATTTAAATTGTTAATTTAAGGGCCTATTTTAGTAGCTATTATTAATTGGTCACTAATATTTACATTTTGGTCAACTTCTTCCCTCAAATTCAGGATTTATAGATTGTATTTGAATATCAATTAAGGCCTACAAACACATTCATGCCCTTTTTTTAGAGGAAATACCCTACTAGTGTCATATATTTTTAGTGGCGCTTTATTAGGTATCTTTACTACTCATTTATAAGATAGTTAGAATTATCAACTTCTACCGTAAGAAGAGTTTTAGATTAAATAGTTACATTTATAATTTCCTATTTAACTGTTTTAACATCTTATGTTGATTTTTAAAAGTGGACCTTATTTTGAAATATATATAAAAAAAAAAAAAAAAAAAGAAAACCTGACACTTATTTTAAAAATATCCAAAAAAATAAAACGTTGGCACTTATTTTAGAACGAAATGAGTAATTATACTTCTCCAAATACCTCTAATATCAAGATTAATACACAATATATCTAAGAATACAACTATCCGACGGGCACGTGCCTTGCACGTGCACCCTCACTAGTATATATATAAATGTATACTTCTTCCATTGACTTTGCTTCTATAAAGTGTTAAGCACTTCACTCAGCAAATGGAATCATAGCCTTCTTCTTCTTCTTCCTAAATGAAGGAGTCTAAGATTGTTGAAATGAATTTCTCATCTATAATTTTCTCTCTCTTAATCACTTTCTTCTCCACAATCTCACTCTCTTCTTCTTCTTTAACCCCACCAGAAATCTCATACTCCGAACACTGCTCTTCAATCGTACCCGAGTCAACCCCAACTGTCCCCGACTCCACCGCCGTCCAATCTCTCCGGCGAACCACCACTTACTTCACCGGCGGCGACTCACTTCTCGGCAGCAACAAGAACAAGAACAAGCGCTCTTCCGATTCCGAGAGGTATCTCTCTTTTCGTAACACCCGAAATTCTTACAGAACAAACCAATTAGGTGTTTACAAGTTGGAAGCCTTTGCTATTTTCCAATCCTCTGATTTACATCTCAGGACAGGTCCTTTGACTTTCCGATTAAATGGTTTCTTTTCTGAATCTTCTGGGATGCTTTGTATGGTGGGTTCTTCTCTTTTGTACCCCAAGTCCAAACAAGCTAATACCCAAATTCTTCAAGCTGTTCTCAAGCTCAATTATATTCCTGTTAACAATTTTACTATTCTTAATAGCTTGTTTAATGGGACATTAGAGAGCTTCAGTTCTTCTAATGATCATGATTCTTTTTACTTCGACCCCATTTCGATTTTGGGTTATTCTAGAAGCGATATCTATAAGTACACCTTGAATTCTAAAGAATTGGGTAGTAGTAGTGGTGGGTGTTTTGGTAGAAATGATTTCCCATTATCACTTAGTTTGGATCAATCAAGTGTCTGTTCTATACTTTCAAGACTATACGAACCTTTGGCGTTGGAGTATAAAAGGGAGTGCTGCTGCAATTCTTCAAAGAATGATCTGAACCCGTGGAATTGATATTCCTTGAACTCACGATCAGATTGTAATTCACCCAAGAAAGCCAACAATCAAGTCACAGGGATGATCTAGACCCGTTGAAATCCTGTTTCAAGAACCCAGATTTGGTGAACGCCACAAAGGAAATGCCTTTGATAAGTTCGAATTGTTCAATCAAGAACAAGCAGAGAAAACTGAATAGCTCCCCAGAAAATAAATTTCATTAACGTTCTATATCAAAGCTGCTACAAAGTTCTTTCTTTTAATCACTTCTAAGAAACCCTTGGGCCAAAAAGGCCTTCAACGAAAATAAAAGATGGACTAAATACTCAAGCCCAAAACAACTTAAACTGCATGTTTAAAGCTAAATAAATGTCTACTTAAAAAGTAAAATAGGCCCACATGCCAAAACCATAGAAACATAAAAATTAAAGTCTATAAAAACCCAATAAGCTATTCCACCCCTTCTGTAGCTTGTATCACATGAACTAGAACTGATTCTTCTTCCTTCAAGCCCATGTTAAATGTTGGGGCCTTGCATAATAAGTTTCTGAACTTTTCCCAAGTGGATTGCACCAGTCCTTGCATTGCTTCGTTGATCTTCTTAGCTCTTGACCTTGTGATTGGCCCATCTGGAACTTGCAAATGATCATCTTTAAGCTTTGGTCCACTATGGTTCCCATCATTCCCCCTCTCCTCAAAAGGATTCGACCTCGAATCATCACCTACATCAAAAGGAGAAAGGTCAGAAACATTGAAACTTGCAGAAACATTATACTCACCTGGAAGATCCACTTTATAGGCATTATCATTAATTTTCTCAAGGATTTGGAAAGGTCCATCCCCTCGAGGATGCAATTTAGTCCGTCTATGAGCTGGGAACCTTTCTTTGCGCAGATGAACCCACACCCAGTCTCCGGGTTCAAAGGTGACACGCTTTCTCCCTTTATTGGCTTGGGAAGCAAACTTTTCATTTTTTTGTGCAATTTGAAGTCGTACTCTCTCATGAATTGACTTCACCAATTCAGCCTTTTGGTGTCCATCCAAACTACTCCTGACATCAACAGGTAAAGGCATTAAATCTAAAGGAGTAAGTGGATTAAAACCATAAACAATTTCAAAGGGAGAATGAGAAGTAGTAGTATGCATGCTCCTATTATATGCAAATTCGATAAATGGTAAACAGTCTTCCCAAGTTTTCAAATTCTTTTGAATGACAGTGCGTAGGAGTTGAGTTAGAGTCCTATTGACTACTTCAGTTTGTCCGTCAGTTTGTGGGTGACAAGTAGTGGAAAATAAAAGTTTGGTACCCAATTTTCCCCACAAAACCTTCCAAAAGTAGCTAAGGAATTTGACATCCCTATCCGAAACAATACTCCTAGGCATACCATGGAGTCGTACTATCTCCTTGAAAAACAAATCAGCTATGTATGTGGCATCATCTGTTTTATGGCATGGAATGAAATGTGCCATCTTACTAAATCTATCCACCACCACAAAAATAGAATCTCTACCTCTTTTTGTCCTAGGCAGCCCCAAAACAAAGTCCATAGATATGTCTACCCACGGCTCACTAGGGACGGGTAAGGGTGTATACAACCCATGTGGTAAAACCTTAGATTTGGCCCTTCTACATGTAATGCACCGACCACAGATTCTAATGACATCTCGTCGCATCCTAGGCCAAAAGAAATGTTCATGTAAAATTTCTAAGGTTTTCCTAACACCAAAGTGTCCCATTAAGCCCCCACCATGTGCCTCTCGCACCAACAATTCTCGCATTGAACAATGAGGCACACACAATTTACTTTCTTTAAACAAATAACCATCATGCTTAAAAAATTTACCAAATGCCGCTTTATCACATGCCAAATACACATCAGAAAAATCAGCATCATTGGCATACATATCTTTCACATATTCAAACCCAAGCATTTTAGCACTCATAGAAGTAAGAAGTACATGCCTTCGGGATAAAGCATCAGCAACAATGTTTTCCTTACCTTGCTTGTAACGGATGACATAAGGAAAAGTCTCAATGTATTCCATCCATCTAGCATGCCTCTTATTTAATTTACCTTGTCCCTTAAGATGCTTCAATGATTCATGATCGGTGTGGATCACAAACTCCTTAGGCCAAAGGTAGTGCTGCCATGTCTCTAGAGAGCGAACAAGAGCATAAAGTTCCTTGTCATAAGTAGGGTAATTTAGGGCAGCCCCACTTAGTTTTTCACTGAAGAAGGCTATGGGCCTCCTATCCTGCATCAAAACGGCTCCAATCCCTATACCTGAAGCATCACATTCAATCTCAAAAGTTTTGTTAAAGTTAGGTAATGCTAACACAGGTGCAGAACATAGCCTTTCTTTAATAGTAGCAAAAGCATTCTCTTGTTCAATTCCCCAATGAAACCCAACATTCTTCTTAATGATTTCAGTGAGTGGTGCAGCAAGTGTACTAAAATCCTTAACAAAACGCCTATAAAAGCTAGCTAAACCATGAAAGCTTCTTACCTCAGTGATACCTTTAGGCGTTGGCCACTCCCTGATGGCCTTGACTTTCTCTTCATCCACCTCAATACCTTCTGTGCTAACAACATATCCAAGAAAAACAACTTTTTCCATGCAAAAAGTACATTTCTTAAAATTAGCATACAACTTTTCAGATTTCAACACACCAAACACACATCTCAAATGTTCAATATGTTCATTTAAGTTCTTGCTGTACACTAGGATATCATCAAAATAGACGACTACAAATTTGCCTATGAATGCACGTAATACATGGTTCATTAACCGCATGAAAGTACTAGGCGCATTTGTAAGTCCAAATGGCATAACTAACCATTCATAAAGTCCATATTTAGTCTTAAATGCAGTTTTCCACTCATCTCCCTCTTTCATTCTTATTTGATGGTATCCACTTTTAAGATCTATTTTACTGAAAATACATGAACCATGCAATTCATCAAGCATATCATCTAAACGAGGAATGGGATGGCGATACTTTACCGTGATATTATTGACAGCTCTGCAATCAACGCACATCCTCCAAGTCCCATCCTTCTTTGGCACTAGTAGCACTGGTACTGCACATGGGCTCATGCTCTCTCTTACGTACCCTTTGCTCATCAAATCTTCAACTTGCCTTTGAAGTTCCTTTGTCTCCTCCGGATTGCTCCTATAGGCTGGTCAATTTGGAATAACAGCCCCGGGTACCAAATCAATTTGATGCTCAATGCCTCTAATGGGTGGCAACCCACTCGGCATCTCCTCTGGAAATACATCCTCAAACTCCTGCAACAAAGAAACAGCCAAACTAGGAAGAGATTGGTTAGTTTCATCAAGATTAAGATAACATTCTTTGTAAACAAGAAGAATCACATGCTGATTTGCTAAAAATGCCCTCTTAACCTCACTCTCTTTTGCATAAAAACTCAATTTTGTCTTTTCTTTTCTCTCTACAGACTCTCTTTCTTTTTTCTCTCTTGACTCCACTCCCTTTTCTTTATTCTCACATATTTCTCTATTTTCTTTTTCACTCTCTCTTTTTCTTGAAATTTCTCTCTCACTCTCATTTTTCTTTTCTCTCATGTTTCGTTTTTGCTCAACCTCACTTTTTAGTTTCAGTTGGTCCTCATAGACCTGTTTTGGGGTTAAAGGAGCAAGCTTGATCGTTTTTCCATCTTTTTCAAAGCTATATCGGTTCCTAAATCCATCATGCATCACTCTCCTATCATACTGCCATGGCCTCCCCAACAAAATATGGCCAGCATGCATAGGAACTACATCACAAAGCACCTCGTCACTATACCTCCCAATAGAGAAGGCCACCAAAACCTGCTTACTGACCTTAACCTCTCCACACTCATTCAACCACTGCAACTTATAAGGTCTAGGATGCTTCAGCAAAGGTAAGTTCAACTTCTCAACTAAAGTGGTACTAGCTACGTTGGTGCAACTTCCCCCGTCTATAATCATACTACACACCTTGTTATTTACATAGCATCTAGTATGAAATATGTTTTCTCTCTGCTGCTCCATATCATCTACCTTCATTTGTGTATTAAGAGCACGCCTGGCAACAAGAGACTCACCTTCTACGGGGTATTCCAATCCATCATCATCACTAGCATCAGATACTCCATCACTATCGTCTTCACCTTCAGTCATCACCTCCCCATTGTCATGCATAATCATCACCCGCTTGTTTGGACATTGAGATGCTATATGCCCCAAACCCAAACATTTAAAACATTTGATATCTCTATTCCTTGAAGGTTGCAACTCTACCTTGGATTTGTTCTTGCTAGTCCCCTCATCTGTTTCTTTAGGTGGTTCGGTCTTTCCCTTTACTACAGCTCGGTCATTTCTTTCCCACTTTGGTTTCCAAGGAGTGCTAGAAACTGAAGTATACCTTGCTGCCCCCTTTCTTTTTAATTGCCTCTCCACCTTCATAGCCATGTGCACCATGTCCTCTACCTCCACATAATGCTGCAACTCAACTACATTGGCTATATCCCTATTCAAACCACTTAAAAATCTAGCCATTGTGGCCTCTCGATCCTCCTCTACATTAGCCCGAATCATAGCCACCTCCATCTCCTTATGGTATTCCTCCACACTCCGGGACCCTTGTGAAAGGTTTTGTAACTTTTGGTAAAGGTCTCTGTAGTAGTGGCTAGGTACAAAACGCTTCCTCATGAGAGCTTTCAGCTCACCCCATGCTTCTACAGGTCTTTCATGATTCCTCCTCCTATTGGTCACCAATTGATCCCACCAAATAATTGCATAATCAGTGAATTCAATTACTGCCAGCTTCACCTTCTTCTCCTCTGAGTAGTTGTGACAATCAAAAATCAACTCTATTTTCTTCTCCCACTCTAAATACACTTCAGGGTCATTCCTCCCTTGGAAAGATGGTATTTTCATTTTGATGCTCCCAAGGTTCCTATCTACCCCATCTCGACCCCTTGGATTCCCCCTAGGTCCTCTTCCACGCCTACCTCCTCTAGGTCTACCCATTCCTCCCCTACCAACATCAGATACTATGTCTTCCTCATCCTCTTCATCTTCTTCGATCTCATACTCAATTTCAACTCTAGGCTCACGTCTCCTCCCATCACGCCCACCTTGCAGATTTTGAATCACTACATCTTGTTGATCCATCCTATCCCGTACCTCCCCCAACACCAAATTTAACCGTTCAAACTGTCGTTGCATGGCCTGCAACATAAAGGTTGTGTTATCTGCCTCCCCTCTAGGTGTTGAGTCATCCATTTTAATGTGCTGCAAAACAAGAATATTAGTGGTAAAACCTCACACACTCCCTTACGTGTTTACGCTCAAAAGTTGTCACTCCACTCGTGTTTCACTCTGATTGGTTTTTCCCGAAATTAGTCTCACACACTCTTGCCTTTTACCTCAATTGTTTTCCCTTTCAAGTTCTTTCAAGAACTAAGTGAACTAAATCAAGACACGACCTTGTTTTATCCCAGCCAGCAATAGATTCTAGAAACAAGGAAGTAATAAAAAAAAAAAAAAAATGACACGGATCTCAAGAAAATATACGACGAGGGCAAACGAAACAAGAAATCAGATTTCGAGAGGAATAATAAAAAAAAAAAAAAAAATCACGAATATATATATATATATATATTTTGAATATGAGCCAATTGAAGATGGAAACAAAGTTTATCCCAAGAAACAGCGATCACAGAAGATAGGTTTCGAACAGCACAAAAACCGAATTTTTTCGGAAATTTTTTTCACACTATGGAGTAAGATCAGTTTCGGACTCCTTAGACCATGGACAATGCAAAACGAACAAAAAAATTTAAGCCGATTTTTTTTTTTTTTGTATTTTTTTTTTTTTTTTTTTTTTTTTTTTTTTTATCGCGGCTTACCGATCTCTTCTCTTCCCTTTCTTTTTTTTTTTTCCTCTTTTCTTTTCTTTTGTTTTTTTTTTTTTTTTTTTTTTTTTTTTGTTTTTTTTGAATAATCAGGGCGACTTCACAGTTCACGTTCGTAACCCTAAATCACGAGGATGAACGAACACGAAGTAGCAAGAGACAAAACAAAAAAAATCACAGATCAGATTCGTACCCTAAACACGAAATTCCAGATCGTAATCAAGAACACAAATGCGAACACGAACACGAACACGAACGAAAACAAGAACACGAAAAGAATAGAACACGAATTGAATAGAAAGACGAGATGAAACAAGATCACGAAAATAACAGAACAGAAAAAAAAAAATGAAACAGAAACAAGAACACGAAATAAAATGGATAAATCAGACCTGATTTGGAGCCTAAGCTCTGATACCAAATGATCTGAACCCGTGGAATTGATATTCCTTGAACCCACGATCAGATTGTAATTCACCCAAGAAAGCCAACAATCAAGTCACAGGGATGATCTAGACCCGTTGAAATCCTGTTTCAAGAACCCAGATTTGGTGAACGCCACAAAGGAAATGCCTTTGATAAGTTCGAATTGTTCAATCAAGAACAAGCAGAGAAAACTGAATAGCTCCCCAGAAAATAAATTTCATTAACGTTCTATATCAAAGCTGCTACAAAGTTCTTTCTTTTAATCACTTCTAAGAAACCCTTGGGCCAAAAAGGCCTTCAACGAAAATAAAAGATGGACTAAATACTCAAGCCCAAAACAACTTAAACTGCATGTTTAAAGCTAAATAAATGTCTACTTAAAAAGTAAAATAGGCCCACATGCCAAAACCATAGAAACATAAAAATTAAAGTCTATAAAAACCCAATAAGCTATTCCACCCCTTCTGTAGCTTGTATCACATGAACTAGAACTGATTCTTCTTCCTTCAAGCCCATGTTAAATGTTGGGGCCTTGCATAATAAGTTTCTGAACTTTTCCCAAGTGGATTGCACCAGTCCTTGCATTGCTTCGTTGATCTTCTTAGCTCTTGACCTTGTGATTGGCCCATCTGGAACTTGCAAATGATCATCTTTAAGCTTTGGTCCACTATGGTTCCCATCAGAATTGCACACCCTTTGGTAGTGATATTGAGTTTTTGCCTCTTGTTATGTCCATGAATGCAATTCAGTGGTCTGATGACCAACAAAAATTGCGGTACATGATTGAGTTTTCAAACACTAGGCATGTTGGGTATTATGACCAGTTCAATCCCAACGCGACGCTGATTGGGGAAGGATCGTGGGATGGAAAAAAGAATCGGCTATGCATTTCAGCTTGTAGAATCTTGGGGGTGACCGACTCCTCTTGGGGTAATGCTCGAGTTGGCGATTGTTCAATCAGGTTGAGTTTGATGTTCCCATCAATTTGGTCAATAAGAAACACGAGTACCACTGTAGGGGAAATTTGGACTACTAAAAGTGAATGATTTGGGATACTTTGAAAGAATCACATTTCGAAGTTCAGCGGATAGGATGGTCAATGTCGCTGATTTGAAGTATGAGTATACTGAAACCAACAGAGTAAGAAAGTCCTGCCCGATGAAGAACCCGAGAAAGAACAAGGGGGTGAATTACCCGAGTGGGTATTCTAGTGATATGAGGTTTGACATGTCTGTTACAGATTCTAAAGGACAATTTGGTTGGGGTTTCGCGGTCCCCATCGCCCTGGATCATCAGATTTTTGAAGTGTATACTGTAATCTCGAGTTCATGGACGCCAGACATAGCAAGTGAGGGAAGCAATGCGGTTGCACAAAGCCCCATAGCTGAGGCAAAGACCGTTCATGGTGGTCCAATGAATATAAGCTACAAGATAAGCTTCAAACAGCCTGTCGGTGTCAAATCTTATATATCTTCGAGTCCATCTGGTCAAGTGGAAATTACAGCTGAGGGGATTTATGATCCGGATACAGGACACCTCTGTATGGTAGGCTGCATAAAGCTGAGTTCATCTATTCCCAAAACAATGACTGGTGATGTGGATTGTGAAATTCTCGTGAATTTCCAATTCCAGCCAATGAACTCAAAAAACGGTGGTGTTATCAAGGGAAGCATTGAAAGCATGCGAAAAACAAGTGATTCACTTCACTTTGAGCATTTCAACATTTCTTCGAATGCTTTCTATGCTACCGAAGCCAAACAGTCCATTTGGAGGATGGATTTGGAGATCATAATGGTTCTGATCTCGAACACACTTGCGTGTGTCTTTGTGGGTTTACAAATCTTATATGTGAAAAGGAACCCGAATGTGCTTCCATTCAATTCAATTATCATGCTTATGATCCTCACTTTAGGGCACATGGTCCCACTCGTGCTAAACTTCGAGTCCTTGTTTGTTGGAAACCTCCACCGGCAAGACATGTTACTCGGGCGCGGTGGGTGGATTGAAGTGATTGTGATGGTGGTCTCAATGGTGGCCTTTTTGTTGCAAATCCGTCTACTCCAAGTGGTGTGGCCTTCACGATTGGCCGAGGGAAGCCAAAAGGTCTTGTGGGCTGCCGAAATGAAGGCTCTGTTTGTTTTGTTTCCGTCGTACATCGTAGGTGGATTAATCGCATTGTTTGTAAATATGAAGAAGAATAGTTATGGCATTGGTTACAAACAACATCCTATTTGGGACGCTTTCAGATCCTATGCTGGTTTGATCCTCGACGGCTTCCTTTTCCCTCAAATCCTGCTCAACATATTCCAGAGTTCAAGAGAGAAAGCTCTCTCTCATTCGTTCTACATCGGGACCACCTCAGTACGCGTGCTACCACACGCGTATGATCTATACAGGACGTATAACTATGTTCCGCAGCATTTTAACAAGTCATATATATACGCAAATCCGACTGCTGATTTTTATTCCACTGCTTGGGATGTGATTATCTCATTTGGGGGTGTAGTGTTCGCAGTGATAATTTTCTTGCAGCAGAGATATGGTGGTCGATTTATCGTTCCCCGAAAATTTAGAGAGCAGGAAGGATATGAACAGGTGCCTGTAGTTAGCAGCTAGAGAGAGAGAGAGAGAGAGAGAGAGAGAGAGAGAGAGTGTACGTTATAGGAATATAAGCATTTCAATTTTAAACCTTGTGTTTTGTTTTGTTTAGCTGTCTGTTTGTTTTTCGTTCGCAAGAAAAGTTGTAATTGTAAATTATACCTCGTATTGGTACTCTCAGCACTCCCAGACCAGAGAAATTTTTGGGTAAACGTGGAATGACACTTGGTACCCCGTAGTCAATAGAAGCGTGCCACACGTACAATGGAATCCACGACAAAAAATTTAAATAGCCCAACCATCCTGTGTGGTGTTACCTCATTGGGTTGAGGCGCTACCTTGAGAGTACACAAAAACTTCTCGGGCTAGAACAACTTTTTGTTGTCAATTTTCCTTTTCTTTAAGAAAAATGGATCACAATGAATGTAAAACAGACATAATTAGAGAGCATTTTTCAGTACCGGTCCTAGCTTTTGGGGGGCCTTATGCGAACTGTTAAGATTGGGCCCTCCAAATTTTATCACAAAAAAATGACATGACTAAAATAAAACTTATTTGCGAACGGAAATTACTTAAAACTAACTTACATCAATGATATTATTAAACAAATATTGTGCTTCATGTATTTTTAGTTGCAAAATCACTAATTACACTTGTAAAATCAATCTACTTTACCAAATCTTTTTCAATAGATAACATAGTCAACCCTTCAACCTTTCTTGTGACATAGTTGATCGAAGGTAAGACTTGATCTATCAACTTCAACTTTGAAAAGCTTTTCTCTGCAGAGGCAACTCTAACTGGAATTGCTAACAAAATTCTATAAGCAATCCATGCGGTACTTTGTAGGAGGCATGCTTATCAACAAAAAACAACTCACAATGATCAAAGCAATAGGCTAACACTTACAGCAAATCAGCAATATCGCAATACGTCCACAATTTTGAATTTTAGAATTTTGATAATAGAAATCAAAGGTGATTACCTATATCACCCGAGTTAGTCACCCAACACCCAATGTGAACTATCCTTGAGTTAGGGTTTTAACTCTTTCAAGGCTTTTACAGTAAAAAAAAATTTGAAATAAAATCAATTAGTTGAAACCCCAAAGAATAGTCAGTTGAAAAGTAAAATAGTATCTATTTCTTTATCTTTAGCCATCATCTGCCTCTGCCATTGCCTCTGCCATTGTTGATGATTTATGATTACGCCTTGAGTTGTCACAGTTGTTTAGCGTGTTACTTGTGCATGTCGTAGAGAGAGAGAAAGAGAGAGAGAGATTGAAAAATGAAAATGTTATCTTGAATACCAATATGTCTAGTCTACCCATTTTGAGTTAGTAATGGTTGGGCATTCGGGGTTTTCCATTTTAATTGTAATTGGGCTTTGTTTTTCATGGAAGTTTATTAGACTAACCATAATTTGATTGGGCATTTTTTTACATATAGATACATGGGCTTGTATGTAAATGAATAGCAATTATGGGCCCTTTACAAATGGGGGCTCCATGCCTGTGCATGTGCGGCATGGGGTCAGGGTCGGGTCTGGCATTTTTTATTTTTTGCTCTCCATTACTCACTCAAGCATCAACTGGATGATATTGTTTGCTTGTAATTTGCTCGGGCGTGCCAGAACCAATGGTGGTTCAGTGTGTGTATGTGCAAACTAATTTCCTATATTGCTTGAGTGAGTGATACTCAAGGCTTGGTGAATCTAACTTCTAAACAGGGGTGATTGTGTGTAGAGAGTAGGAAAGTACCCTCACTAAAAATCCTTTAGCAGTACTGAAGCGCACAAGCTAAAAGGTGTCAAGTTTAACAGGTAAACAAAATCACAAACGGTTTAATAAAAACAGATTTTATTAAATGCTTGGAAAGATTAAAACAGATCTTAGGAACACACCAGAAAAGGCTGGATATTCAAAAGTACAAAAGAAGAACAATAATAACAATAGGACAGACCTAGTTGCTACTAAAGCTGAGAAAAAACAAAGACTTGAAGAAAGTGCTCTGAATGCTGTTGAATGTGCTGAGTGCTGAATGCTGTTGTGTATGCTGTTTTCGAAAGATACGCGGAGTCCTTTGCTTGGAGGGCCTGCCTCAATATTTATAGCGGCCAAGGTTGATTTCTATTAGGACTATGATTCCTTATCTTACGCCCCAAGCTGTTAATTGATTAGTTAATTGAAGAAACCCTTTTATATCAATGATTCCTTCCTTATCAAGAACTTGATTGCATCAATCCCTTTAATTTAGGGATCAGACGCATCAATCTAGCTGGCAACGAACAATCCCTTTCCTAAACGGACTCTTGTTTCTAAAACTCTTGAAGGTGATGTCATCCTGCCAGCTGTGAACAGCACCGCCTTCCTTTCATCAATCGGCCTCATCATTGCTCCTCCTGGATAAACCGGGCTCAATCAGCTTCCATGCCCGATCATCTTTCTTTCAACCGCCCATAGCCAATCGGACTTAGATTCTGACTTTACCTCTCCTCTTCATTACGCATTGTCCGATTGGCTATCCTGCTGCTGCTTCCACCATCGGGCTTTCAACATGATAAGTTATGTTTTCCCATAGCCCGATGAACCTTACCACAATCCCATATCCCATCGGGCTCTACTTGTCACATCAACCGGCCTTAACCCAATCATTGGTCTTATGTCTGTACTTGAGCCCGGTAAGTCATGCACTCCTTAGCCCGGCCTCTCCTCTAACATCAATCGGACTCAAAACCCATTGACGGTTTTTGGGTGCAAACAATTGCCCCCCAAAAGGTCATATCAAACATCCCGCCTTGATTGATGTGACGTTTTGAATTTTAAACTGGCCACGCGTCAAGCCTGCAGCAACTTGTCAGATTATGGAGAATCCCACCAGTCACTCCACATTTAATGCGCCATGATGTCGTGATATTTAAACATCGCCCAACTTTCGAAACTCCCCACAAACCTATTGGCATTCTCACTCTCTCTCTACACTTCAAGCAGAACACAGAGCTTCTCTCTCTAGAACCTCCATCTTTTCCGGCGACCTATCTCTTTCTACAAATGGCTCCAAAGACTGCTCCGGCCACCACTAAAAGCAAGAAATCCTTCGTAGACGCTCCACCACCACAAAATCGATGCAGAGAAGTTAGGGCTTTGGCTAAAGCTCACGCCGCTGACATATCCACAGAGTACCTTACCCCCTACAGCTCTTCCGATGGTTCTCCCGCTGCCCCAGGCTTAGGCGCGGCGTTTCTTGGCCACCCTCCGGCGGCTTTTCTTCCTTTCTTCTCTCCCGTAGGAAACGAAGAATTCCTACAAGTCCCTGCTCACTGGCACAAGGTCCAGACTGCTAACCAGCCAATTCGAGGATGGCCGACCCCTGCCGCTGATTGGGACAAATGGGTTACCAGGGTTTCGGCCTCCAAGGCCGGTGTCTGGAAACAAACAGGCATCTACGATGCAATCATGCTCAGCCGGTCTCGAATCGAGATAGACCGACCTCTTCTTCTGTCTGCTTTACTATTCTGGTCCTCGTCTTGCAACGGCTTTCTTTTTCGTTGCGGACCAATGTCTCCCACTGTCAAAGACATTAGCTACCTGCTCGGCCTTCATCCTCACGGCCCAGAGATCATTCCCGGGCTTGACGTTGGGACAGCCAGCTTTGCCTATCCACAACAGGAAATTGTCAGGGACGGGGCCGTTTCTCATAGGCCGATCACAGCCTTTGGAGGCTTCCTTGCTGCCTGCATCGGGGCAGATGATACGGAGGTGTCCGATGCAGAACACACTGCCTTCCTAATCTACTGGCTCAACAAATATCTCTTCTATTCGGCCTCCCAAGCCATTACCAAAGAATATACAACCTTAGCCTTGGCTCTTGCATCGGGGAAACCTTTAGCCATGGCTACGCTGGTTTGGGCACACTTGGTGAGAGGCATCACAGATTTTGTTCACTCGGGCTTCGGAGCTGGTGGAAGCCCGATGTGGGTGCTCCAATTGTGACTTCATGCCTACTTTCCCGAATTCCAACCCACCATCAGCCAATTGGCCGATGTGCCTATCTCCGTCGTTCAGTTTATGAACGTAGCTCCTTCTTCACACTCTTTCAAAGAGTGTTTCACTTTCTTCTACCAAGGTTGCTCCCCTCGGGCTGTCAACCTCTATACCCCATTCTTTTCTCTTCAATTTTTCTCATTCCTTCAGCTCTCTAATAATCCTTCCAACTGGGGTTCGGGCACCCAGTCTACTTACAACGAAATCTTCTCTAGCTACTTAGTGGCTAGAGATATTATTTTTAGCCCGAGCATCCCATCAGCCAACAATAAATGCGGGGCCGAATACTACTTTGCTCCTCTATATGCCCGCCAATTCGGGCTTACACAACTCGTGCCCGTTCCCCCTGGCATTACCGTCAATGTTGACTGGGTTGAATGTGGCCTCATTGTCAATGACGGGCAGGTGAAAAAGATAACAGAGAGGTCGGACCGGCTCAAAGCCGCGTTCAACTTTACACCCTTCTCTGCCCGGCCAATAGTATCAGAGGAATTCACCCAGTGGTGGGGTGAACGGGCTCGAAACATATTTTCAAGCACCGCTGCTGAGGCCCTGGTGCCTTTTACTGCTTCATCAGCCATTGAGGCCGATGTATCTGTACCAACATCAGCTCCAATCCGGCGTAAGCAAATTACCAAGAGACCGGCTCGCAAACCAGCTCCGGGCAAGGGTCCTGCTCAAAAGAAACAAAAAACAACACCGGCCTCTGTTCAGGTTTGCTCTTTTCCCTTCGTTTAGTGATTGAGCCCGAATTCCTTTCATTCAGTATTAATCATTTTGTTCTATCTTTGCAGCTTGCTGACGAAGACTCAGGAGAGGATCCACTTCCAAATCTCGCTCAAACTCTTCCTCCAACTCTCCCTACATCACCGGCCTTTCTAGAGCGAGTGGCCGTACGGGTGATGCCACTTCACATCGTGCCTTCTCTAACTCCTTCAAGCGGAGACGAGGACCTTGCTGCCTCCATCCAAGCTCCGGAGCAAGTCGTCCTCTCTTCCAGTACTGAGGACTTGGCCGATGCTGGAGTTACCGGTGAAGCTGCTGCGGACGAGGTAGACCAAACCGTCCCATCTGAAATTGAAACCGGGCAAGGGGAGCCTACCGCGACCATGGGTCCTCCTGTTCACACAATAGCAGGATCAGTAGTGGCCGAGGTCAGTCCTCCTGAAGTATCTGCCACAGAAGCCGGTGATGATAATTCGGGCTCAGTCCCAGGAACTGAAGTCCTGCAGACAATGGTGGCTCCAACGAGTCCGGAGATGGAAACCGGCCACCCTTCGTCTTCACAACCAACACCTTCTCAACCAAGTGAGGCCGATATTCGCGAAGCGATCTCGGCCTCCCTTAGTCCTCAGACCCAGGTATTGCAGTGTTGCTTTATGTTAATTCGTATAATTTCTCTAAAAACCCTGCCTGACTGCATCCTCTTGAACAGGCCGATCCCTCAGGTCCAGTGCCAATAATTCCCTTCAACGACTTCTTCTCGGGCCTGGACCTGAGAGCTTTTGACCTTGGCCCCTTGGAGCCCGAAGCGGTTTCTCCTTCCCTGCTGCAACAAGCCAAGGATCTACTCCTCGGACTGACTAACCAGGAATTTTCCAATCTTCCTGCTGCTGCTGATATTGACACAGCCTTGAACACTCTCATGACCGATCCCTCTCTCTCAGACGGGCAGCTATCATTACTCTTGGAGATAAAAGAGAGACTCCCCAGTGCCCGTCTTATGGATAGATCGGCCTTGAAAATTCAAGCTGATGCGGAACTTCACTTGGGCTCCCGGCAGAAGGCATTAGATTTCTTGGAAGGGGCCAAAGCCAAATTTGAAGCAGGGAAGGCCTCTCGGGCTCAGGTTCTAGCAAGGGACTCCTGGCTGCGGAACCGTATTGCTATACTAAAGGCTCAGCTTGCCCAATGTGAGGCCGATGTCATTACTAACAGCGCCGCCCTTGGGAAAATTGATGAGGTCCTTTCTTCACTAGGCGGTGATGCCCAGAAGTGCAGCGATCAACTGCAAGCCAGCGTCCCCATATCCCGGGCTTGGGCCCAAAAGCTAGAAAAGGCCAAGAGGGACCGGTCTGGAGCCGTCAAAACCTGGGAGGACTTGAAGGCTAAGCTTAGGAATTTTGGGTCGGCCTAGAGGCCGACTCCTCTTTGTAAAGAATTTTCTTTTTTTATCATTTTCTTTTTTTTATCATTTTGTAAGTAAGCTGTGCTCAGCCTATCAATACAAAAACACTGTTTATCTACATCATTCGGGCTCAGGCTCATAATTCATCAACTGATCATACTCCAACCCTGGATTAGGTTTATAATCCAGATCAATGGTCTCCCATAACGTTGGATAATAAGACTTTAAATACTGACCATTGATTAACCGGACATGAACAGTTCCATCTAAATCGCGCAGCCTATAAGCACCACCTCTTCTGACTTGGTGGACGATAAACGGGCCTTCCCAATTGACCGACCATTTACCATAACGATTATCCTTGTCCCCAATTGGTAACACGACCTTCCATACCAAATCTTCAGTGCAAAAAGACTTCTCCTTCACCCTCTTGTTATAAGCTCGGGCAGCCCGCTGCTTTTGCACTTTTAATGAATCCAAGGCCGTTAGCCTCATTTCATCAAGCCCTTCCAACTCAGCTATCATAGCCTCCGTATATTCAGCAGGCTCAAGCTGATTCTGTAAAGCTCTTCTAGCCGACCGAACTATTACTTCCATAGGTAACATCGCGTCATGCCCGTAGGTCAGCATGAACGGTGTAACCCCGGTACTTGATCTTTTAGACGTCCGATAGGCCCATAGTGCTTCGGACAAGAGTTTGTCCCATTCCCTAGGATTCTCCACTATCATCTTTTCAATGATCCCCTTAAGGATCTTGTTAGTAGACTCGGCCTGTCCATTGGCCTGTGCATAATAGGGCGTAGAATTAAGAATTTTGATTCCCCTACTTTCAGCAAAGGCCGAAGTCTCCGTCCCCGTAAACACAGATCATTGATCGGCCGTAATTGTTTCCGGAAGGCCGAACCTATGGATAATATGTTCTTCAATGAATTTTATGACGGTGGCTTGTGTCACCGTTCTACAAGGTATGGCCTCGGCCCACTTGGTGAAGTAGTCCGTTGCCACTATTATGAAACAATGCTGGCCTGATGATGGCGGAAGGACCTTTCCAATTAAATCCATCGCCCATCCCCTAAACGGCCACGGTTTGATTATGGGTTGCAATTGTTTGGCCGGCACATGCTGGATCGGACCATGCTTCTGACAAGGTTGACAACCCTTGGCATAACTGATACAATCTTTCAACATGCCAGGCCAATAATAATTATACCTCCTCAGTAACCATTTCATCTTGGTGCCGGCCTGATGTGCTCCACATATCCCTTCGTACACCTCGGCCATAACCTGCATGGCCTGCTTCTTCCCTAGACATCTCAAGACAACGTCGTCTCCGATCGGTTTCTTAAATAATTCTCCATCAAGTACCACGAATCGGACAGCAAACAATCTAACTTTTCGGTCTACCCTCACATTTGGGTGATTCAGGTATTCAATGATGGGGATTCTCCAATCGTCATCCTCCATCAAGACCGAATTGGTAGTAGCGTACCAACCTCTTTTTGCCACAGACGGGAGTGATCGGACATGAATAGTGACTAGTTGGTCTTCTGCACTCTTCTGAGAATGTGAGGCTGATCCTGTTTTTGCCAACTTATCGGCCTCAGTATTCGTTGTTCTTGGAATATAGCTCACACTAATGTCGTCAAATGACTCCATGAGTTGAGTAGCAACTGCATGGAACGGGCATAGCTCCCAACTCCTAATCTGAAACTCCCCGGATATCTGTCCGATCACCAATCCTGAGTCTCCCTTTATGTGCACGGACGATGCCCCCATTTCAAGGAGTATTTCAAGTCCGATTATAAGTGCTTCGTACTCGGCCTGATTGTTAGTGCATTTGAAATTGAGCCGAAAAGACATTTTTGTCTTCTTGTACTTGGGTGACAAAATCACCACTCCTGCCCCAGCACCCTCTGCGTTTTTGGAACCGTCAAAGATCAACGTCCATGGGACCAAGGACGTGCTCAGTACTTTGGGTGTTGAAGGCAGTTCCCCCAAATCAGTAGGATCTGGGTGATCGGCCAAGAAATTGGCTATGGCCTGGCCTTTTACCGATTGCTGCGATCGGTATTGGATGGCAAATTCCATCAAGGCCAGGGTCCATTTCCCAATTCGGCCTCGCATAATTGGTCTTGACAACATATATTTTATCACATCAGTTTGACATATTATGTAAGTTGAAACAGGAAGCATATATGTTCTTAACTTTTGTGAAGAAAAATACAAGGCCAAGCATAACTTTTCAATCGGCGCATAACGCTGCTCGATTGGAGTCAAAATTCTACTTAAGTAATAAACGGCCTGCTCGTTGCCTTGCTCATTATCTTGAGCCAGCATACTACCTATAGAGCAGTCAGAGGCCGATATATACAACTTTAAATACCTACCCTTTTTAGGTGGCATTAACACTGGAGGTGTTGACAGATATTGCTTGATTCCTTCAAAGGCTTGCTGATGGCTGTCTTCCCATTTGAAGTCTTCATCGATCTTGATCTTCAATAGTGGGGTCTATACTTGGGTCTTCCCTGCACAGTTTGATATGAATCTTCTTAAGAAATTGATCTGCCCCAGCAATCTCTGAAGCTCTTTCTTGTTAGCAGGTGGCTTTGCTGCCTGGATAGCCCGAGCCTTATTTTTATCAATCTCTATCCCCCTTTGATGTACTAAAAACCCTAAAAAATTCCCTGCTGTAACGCCGAACGCACATTTGAGAGGGTTCATCTTTAGTCCGTGAGCCCGCATTCTTTCAAATGCCTTTTCCAAATCACTCAAATGATCGGCGTCACCTCCTGATTTTACCACCACATCATCTATGTAAACTTCCATGAACTGTCCGATCATGTCATGGAAGATTGAATTCATTGCCCGTTGATAGGTGGCTCTAGCGTTCTTCAGCCCGAAAGGCATGACAACCCACTCAAAGGTTCCAATTGCCCCCGGGCACCGAAAAGCAGTCTTCGGGACATCCTCTTCGACGATGTAGATCTAGTTATATCCCGAATGCCCGTCCATAAATGACAGAATTTTGTGTTTAGCGGCCGAGTCGATTAACTGATCGGCCATAGGTATGGGATACTCATCTTTCGGGGTAGCTAGGTTTAAATTCCTGAAGTCAATGCAAACCCTTAGCTTCCCATTCTTCTTTACTACTGGCACTACATTCGAAACCCATTCAACATATCGGGCTGTCCGAATGAAGCCGGCGTTCAGTAGTCTCTCGATTTCTTCTTTCACCTTCAATGTCACCTCTGGTGACATGCGCCGAGGTAGCTGTTTGAACGGCCTAAACCCCGATTTAATTGGTAATCGGTGTTCAACCAGTTCCCTAGATAAACCAGGCATCTCGTCATATTCCCAGGCAAAACAATCTTTGTACTTGTGCAGGAGTGCAATTATCTCGGCCTGATACTGAGGATCCAACATCTGACTTACATAAGTAGGTTTGTGCTCTCCTTCCCTGCCTAGGTTGATTTCCAAGAGAGGGTCTTGGACATCGGCCTTGAGATCATCCAATTTCGCCGTGGCCGTTTCCAACTCGTGTATCTGAATATCTTCTTCTCTCGACACTTCCTCTTCGTAAATACAATCAGCCAGGTTGATCATTCCGTCGCAAGGGCCGATTTCCAACCTTCTATCGGCCAAGAATGCACACCATCTGGCCATGCTGGCCCTCAAGGCCTGCAACCTCCTTTCTTCAATTATCAGAGTCCCCATGGACCTCTTCGTGTTCAACGATCTCAATCGGCCTTCAATCGGCCTTGACTCTTCTGTCCGACTGAGATTATGGAAATATGCTTTGATGTCCGACGAACTTCCTTTAAGGAAGGTCGCTGAAATTGGTCTTCCCATTTTGTTGCACCCTAGCAACTTAACTGGTCCGATGTCATCTTCATATAAAACTGCATCGGCCGTCTGCACCCGGGCTACAAATGGCTTGGTGTCTGCCCCTACTACTTCTACCTCATCACCCCTCCAGAAAATCAACAACTGATGGAGTGTGGAGGGGATACAATAATTGGGATGTATCCAGTCTCGGCCTAATAATGCATTGTAGGCCGCTGAAGTTTCCACAATGAAAAAAGCAGTCATGACCGTTTTACTTCCAACGGTCAGCTCAAGTGGTAGGATACCCTTGGTTCTCGAAGGTGCCCCCGTGAAACTCTGGACATTCATCTCGGTCGGAATTAGCTCCGACTCAGACTTCTGCAGGATCCTCAACATAATTTGGGGCATGATATTAATGGTGGACCCCCCGTCCACAAGAATCCTATTTATTGGGACGCCTTCGATATGCCCTTTCACATACAAAGGCTTTAGGTGCTGGGACATCTGGTGTGTTGGCTTTTCAAGCACCACTTTAACCGGTCCAGTCTTCATTCCATCTTCAGTCTGATGTCCTTTCGGCCTCAAGATGGTGATCTTAGGCCGATCGGTCTGATTGTCAGTGGTGTCTACATTTTTACTCGTGGCTTCCACCACTCTAGGCTTAACGGTCTCACCCCCATTCCAACAGATTTCTTCCATCATGGCCGAGTCCTTAGCTGGGCCTTCTACTACATCCCCTTCCATGGCCGATGGCTGGTCTGGCTTGGCCATGAAGGACATAGGTAGGGTGAATACCATGTTGGATGACAAACCTAATGGGATTGTCCCGAATTGTATTGGCGAAAAACTTGAGTCCGACACATCATCATCGGACTCAATCATCTTGTCCAAGGTGACCCCACCTTCTTCCTGTGGTCTTTCCTGTTGGACCTTTTCCTTTGGATGCTCAGTGACAACGCGCATCGCCCTCGTGGTGAGTCCTTGGTTATCGGACACCTTCAGCTCTGTGGGAGCAGGATGGTTTCCAGCCTGACGCTCTCGCTCGGCCTGTCTCATCCTCTGATACCTCCGTTTCTGAGACTTACTATATTGTGGCCGTGCTGGAAATTTAGAGTGTTCAGCTCTGTGCCACTTTTGATCTTGTACCCGAGGTGGTAGCACCATCCTCGGGCTCCTGCCAGAGGTTGTTGCTTGCATCTGAGGCCCTAGGGTTGTCTGGGCACTTCTTGCCCCCAGTCGGCCATATTCGCCTTGGCCGACTCGCTGCACCAACTGATGTTTTGCCCGCCACTCGGGCTTGGACTGACCTTGCCATGGTATTGACAATCTCTCATGTACAGACCATCTCGGGCTTGATTCTCGGTGTTCATAGCTTCTTGGCCTCTTGCTCGGGCTCGAGACTTCCTTTCTGACGTCAGCTTTACACCTCGGGCATAAGCCTTGTTCAATGATTTCCAGCTGTCTCCGTAGATCCGCTATCAAATTGTCCGTATTGGATTTGGCCGTTTCTTCCTCGGCCTTTCGGGCTTCTACCTTGCGTTCTTGATAGCTCTTTTGGAGGTCATGAATTGTCACCTTCGGCCTATCAGTAGCCGAAATAGCAATTTGCTTACCCTCCCTTTGTTTTGGAACCTCTCCGTCAGACAAGTCTATCTTCAGTCTCGGCCTTGAAAGCTTGGTTAAATCGGGCATAACCATGTTAGTGCCCGTAATCTGAGGAAAAGGATTTGAATCGATCCCCATAGCTTTGTCCGAGAATTTGAAGACTCCCTTCTCTACGTTCTCCTGTATGAAATTACGAAAAACAACACAATTGTTAGTAGAATGCTTCCAAGAATTGTGCCATTTACAGTACTCTTTATTTTTCATGTCATCGGCCTTAGGGATCCGATGACCTTCACTTAGCTTGATCACTTTATCGGCCAACAAGGCATCGAATATTTGATCCGCCATAGTGATATCAAAAGTGTAGTTTTTCCCCGCCTCGAACGCCATTTTCTTTGCAGCGGCGTTGTTGTTTACTGGCTTATTCAAGGCGTTACATACGACAGGCCGTTTGTAAATTAACTCAGCCATATCGCTTTCTACTTCGAGGTCACATTCTGCCAAATGGACCTCGTAATTGGGGTCTTTATAATATGTTCCCTTGGAGGAGTTCTTCTTCTCCTGCTCATCCAAAAGAATGTGCTCGTAGCGACCGGCCCGTGTGGCAAGCTCGAATAGGTCACGGAAGTCAGTTCCCTCAAACCTCTTGCGAAGTTTGAAAGACATGCCCCCCATGGCCATCTTTGCATACTCTTCCTCAGGCAAAATTGTCTTACACTGATATTTTGCCTTTCGGAAACGGGCTATGTAGGTTTCCACGGTCTCCCCTACTAGTTGCATCATTCTTGACAAATCTGCCAATGACGTCTCGGGCTCAGTCCTATAGAACTGGCCGTGAAATAATTCTTCCATCCCTTGCCAAGTTAACACAGAATTGGCTGGGAGATTTACGTACCACAAAAACGCCATGCCTGTTAGCGAATTTGGGAATAGTCTTAACTTTAATGGGTCACTGTGACCCACATGGCCGCATTGAACAATAAAACGGCCGATGTGCTCAACTGAGGATTGTTCACTCTCTCCTGAAAACAGAGTGAAATTTGGTACTTTGTACCCCTGAGGAAATATGACTTGGTCAATTTCAGGGGGGTACGGCCGTCTGTACGTCGGCCTTTCTAGTCTTCGCATAAACGGGCCATACTCCTCGTGTATGGCTGCTACCAGTTCTTCCCTATTTATGGGTTGGGCTACGGGCTGAACATTCCTTATCGGGGTTACCAACGGTGGCGGTCCGTGCTGTTGGTTATGGACCTGATGAGTCCAAAACCCACCGTTGTTCCTTTGCCCCCCATGGCCGTGGCCTAGGGGCAGTGAGTGGCCGACTGAACCGTCAGTGTGGCCTGTTGACCTACCAAAACCTAGAGTCGCCGATCCGTTGGGATCGGTAACTGCTGAACCGCTTGCCATACCGGTCTGTGACTCCGACTGCCTGCCTGAACCATTACCCTCTCTTAGGTTTGGACAGACATACGGCGGGTCCTTCGGCTTTTCAGACTCAAGCAAAGTGCCCGAGCCTGATCCGTTGACCTGTTCTTTGTTGCTTCCGGCCTTATAGGTTTCAACCAGCCTTCCGATTGCTTCCGTCAGGCGGTCTAACTTTATATGGGTGGTCCTGGTTTCTAGGACCAAATCAGCCTGACTCTTGTGAACATCGGCCGTTTGGTCCATGACCGACTTAAGATTGCCCATAGAGCCTATAAGGGCGTTGTACTCCTGCCACATAGGCTCTACGTTGGCTCTCACGGCCTCTGATATTGCCTCGAGAGTGACGCTGCCATCCTGGGGAGAATGGCCTGTGCTCTCCTCCACATGTGGATCTGTGGGCTGATCGTCCTGGCCGTTCTTCGTTGTCTTATCTCTCTTTGGTGGCATGATTTGACACTGTTTGTCCCACCGGGCGTGCCAAAATGTTTGCTTGTAATTTGCTCGGGCGTGCCAGAACCAATGGTGGTTCAGTGTGTGTATGTGCAAACTAATTTCCTATATTGCTTGAGTGAGTGATACTCAAGGCTTGGTGAATCTAACTTCTAAACAGGGGTGATTGTGTGTAGTGAGTAGGAAAGTACCCTCACTAAAAATCCTTTAGCAGTACTGAAGCGCACAAGCTAAAAGGTGTCAAGTTTAACAGGTAAACAAAATCACAAACAGTTTAATAAAAACAGATTTTATTAAATGCTTGGAAAGATTAAAACAGATCTTAGGAACACACCAGAAAAGGCTGGATATTCAAAAGAACAAAAGAAGAACAATAATAACAATAGGACAGACCTAGTTGCTACTAAAGCTGAGAAAAAACAAAGACTTGAAGAAAGTGCTCTGAATGCTGTTGAATGTGCTGAGTGCTGAATGCTGTTGTGTATGCTGTTTTCGAAAGAGACGCGGAGTCCTTTGCTTGGAGGGCCTGCCTCAATATTTATAGCGGCCAAGGTTGATTTCTATTAGGACTATGATTCCTTATCTTACGCCCCAAGCTGTTAATTGATTGGTTAATTGAAGAAACCCTTTTATATCAATGATTCCTTCCTTATCAAGAACTTGATTGCATCAATCCCTTTAATTTAGGGATCAGACGCATCAATCCAGCTGGCAACGAACAATCCCTTTCCTAAACGGACTCTTGTTTCTAAAACTCTTGAAGGTGATGTCATCCTGCCAGCTGTGAACAGCATCGCCTTCCTTTCATCAATCGGCCTCATCATTGCTCCTCCTGGATAAACCGGGCTCAATCAGCTTCCATGCCCGATCATCTTTCTTTCAACCGCCCATAGCCAATCGGACTTAGATTCTGACTTTACCTCTCCTCTTCATTACACATTGTCTGATTGGCTATCCTGCTGCTGCTTCCACCATCGGGCTTTCAACATGATAAGTTATGTTTTCCCATAGCCCGATGAACCTTACCACAATCCCATATCCCATCGGGCTCTACTTGTCACATCAACCGGCCTTAACCCAATCATTGGTCTTATGTCTGTACTTGAGCCCGGTAAGTCATGCACTCCTTAGCCCGGCCTCTCCTCTAACATCAATCGGACTCAAAACCCATTGACGGTTTTTGGGTGCAAACAGATATGTGTCCCATGCTATTTTCATTGTGCCCTTGTATTATCTACATGATTACCCATGTTCCCCTACATTATCTACATGACTACTGGAATGGGACATATGATTACCCAAAATGCTGTCGATGTAATTTTAAATCTAACTGTATCGACGAGCCTAACATGCCGAGATTGGCAATTGAAACAACTCAGTGATCCTTCTAAAAGCTAGCTCTGTGGTGAAGAAAGAATGGGGATGCAGCGGGATCGACTTCCTGTTCGATCTCATGGTTTTCCTTGGATGAAATTATAGGAAATTCGGTTACCAAGCAAGATCAAAAGCCTTTTTGTTTGAAAGCATGTAAAGCATTCCTTCCATGTTATGAAGCTTTAGATATACGAAATCCATTGTAGCCACCACAGATTGACGTGTTTTGCGGCCAACATGTTGAGTCCATAACACATATATGCATTCCATAGGTATGTATGTATGGGCCTTTAGAGTTTGGAGGGAGTTGAGAGGTTTCTGCGTTTTAATGGTTTGGAGCTGATCTAACCTTCATGGTTTAGTTTGGTGAGGTCCTTGCCAAACTTGAGAAGGAAATGTGTGCAGTTCTATGACGACTATGGGCAATTTGCAGGACTAATTGTAAAAAAATTCATGGTTGAGGGCTTGAGCACAGGGGCGCCTATATACATCGATATTCATGATCAGGCTCTATCTTCAGGAGTATGATGAAGCCCATGCCATGAGGGACCATTCTATATGCATAGAAGGCCACAATCCCACAAACCTCAACGGAATATTTTTGGGCAAAAATGCTACACACATAACTTATTCTATAATCAGGACATCTTGACCGTTGATTTTGATGAGTCCCGTGTAGGATCCTCATGGGACCCATCGAAATCAATGATCAGGATGTACAACCTCTGGGTGGGGGGTGGGTTTATAAGTTGAACGTAGATGGGGCAAATATTTACAGAGGGACAGGAGTTTGGTGTGAACCAACCTTCCTTACTGTTTTGTCTTAAAGAGTATTCCTGTTATGTTCATAGTTTTGTGGTTCTTGATTGTAATCAACAGTTTGATGATGATCAATAAAGATTTATGCAATTTTCCATTCGATATATATATATATATCTATATATATATATTTTTTGAGTATGTCTCATAACGCAATTGAGCTTAAATGATTTTCTGGTGATTGTGCTGTTTGAGTGGTAAATTCCTCTTAAGGATATATATATATATATATTATATATACTAGGAAGGTGCCCCGTGCAATGCACGGGCGTTGAATTTCGTAGAAAAAAATACAATGTATATTTTTTTTTTTAACGAGGACAAGAAAGAGAAATAAGTTTTATTAATTCTGAAAATAGTGTTAGAAAAATATGATTTAACAACTATATTAATTGATTTTAACCTACAATTTAAGGCTCTTTTCTTTATCGTATAGATAACATATATATATATGCGTGTATACATACATATATACAAAATGGATAATATAAAAAAGGCAAAAGGGTAATTAGGTAACTCGATTTAACAAAAGAGCAATTTACAAAAAATTAAGAGTAATTTGATTATTCAATTTGTAATTGTACATACTTTAAACTTTTAGGTTCTTTTCTTTAAAGTACGGATAAACTATATATATATATAAATACACACACACACACACACGTATATATATTATATATAAAAGGGTAATTTGGTAATTCGATTTAAAAAAAATTGTAATTTGTAAAAGTCATAAGGATAATTAGATTAGTCAATATATACATATCATAATATAATAAAAGAGTTTTTGGTAATTTAATTTAACAATTGGAAATTTATAATTGTAAACACTTTAAACTTTAAGCTCTTTTCTTGAAGGGATAAAAATAAAATAGTAATTTGCATAAGGCATATATTCAATTCATAATTGTACACACCTTTATTCAATTTTGGTATATAATACATTCAATACATATAATACTAATAATAATTTTTTGTAAGGCATGTGTATAAAATCAAATGTCTAAGCACGTATGTAAATTAAACTTATAGGTACACCTCACTTTTTCGAGAAAAAAAAAAAAAAAAAAACCAAATCGTTTGTCAATAAATGACCAAAAAAGAGTGTGGAGATATATGGAATTGTATAGGATTTCAAAGGGGAAATGGTAAAAATGAACAATTCAAAAAATGACAAATAAGGATAAAAATTGGAAATCACATTTATCCTATTTTATATAGGGTATATATATATATATATAGATATAGATTTATATAGGGTATATAAATCAAATGTTAGTGCTTAATTTGTTTGGGAAAATTTAAACAAAAAAAAAAAAAACAAAAACAAAAACAAAACATAACCAAACAAAACCAAACAAGGCATAGCCCAATTTGGGTTGTGTTGTGCCTTGTTTGTGTTAGTGGTTTGTTTGAAAAAACCCAAAAAAAATAAAAACAAAACCAAACAAAACACCAAATAAAACCAAACAAGCTAGTGACTTGTTTGGGAAGAACGAAAAAACATACAAACCACAAAGTCAAAAAGCGGTTGTGCCAAACAAGGCACAACCTACAATTGTTGACTTTTGGGTTTGTTGAACCAAATTGTAAATATTTATAATTATTGCTTGAAAAGTTGATTGAATCATTATTAGAGGATTAAATATTTTTAAAAGTTGAATGAGATTATTAACATTTGTAATTATTGTTTGAAAAGTTGATTGAATCATCATTTCTAGAATAATTTAATTTTGAAAGTTGATCTAATAGTAATAAGGGTTGTTTTGTGGATGAAATGACCAACCTACCCTCACAAAATGACAAAAATATGAAAGTAATCATTAAAGGGAAATGGAACAAGAAAGAAGAGTAAGGTAAAAATGTGATTTCAAACAAATAAAAAAAAATGACAAACTAGGACAAAATTGAAATTACCCCCGACCCGATATATTTATTTTTTTAGGGGTAGAATAGTATAATTTTGTGGTTTTTTTTTTTGTACAAACGAATCTATCCCATAATTTTTTCACGGAAATTTTGTATTATAAGCTTAATTTTTTATTTAATTTTATCAATTTCACTTTGACATTTGTGTGGCAGTGCGTGTCCAACTTTAAGTGTATTAGATTGTTTAAAAGATTGTAAAATATTACCACGGTGGTTTAAAAGATTATAAGATATTACCAGATTATTAAAAGCTTTAAGTGTATCAGATTGTTTAAAAGATTATAAGTTATTTATGGGATAAATTAGTTTGTATAAAAAATCACATAAAATTATACTATTTTTATCCAAAACAATTCCAGTGGAGGCGCTGTTCCAAAACCCCCGTGTAAGCTTCTGGTCCCATTGAACTACACTCTTGGGTCTATAGACACACAGTGTCATTTTGGGCTGGAAATAATATGATATTCCCATTATGCCTTTGCAAAAAAATTCCAGTGGGGGCGCTGCCCCAAAACCCTCGTATAAGCTTCTGGTCCCATTGAACTATCCTGGGTCTATGGACACATAGTGTCATTTTGGGCTGGAAATAATATGATATTCCCATTATGCCCTTGCTTATTTTGTAATTGGCTGGATTTTGCACAATTTTCAAACTATAGGGTGTAAATTGCCAAATTAAAACCATAGGGACCAAATTGTTACAACCCTTAAACTACATGGGTGTAACTTGAAATTTACCCTAATAGTATCAAAGAAGAAGTAAAATTACACTAAAAGGAGAAACAAATTATAGAAATACCAAATAAGGACAATCAATTAGAATTTTACTATTCATGAGCCTTAAAGCTCTTTTATATAATGGTGTAGATATGTATATATATACAGAATTATACAAGTGTGAGCATGCCAGGGAAGTAAATTGCCAATGTGTGTGATGTAATAATTATCCAAACTGCACCTCACTAGGGAGATTGTGGTGACGTTCGATGCCTTAACAAGGACTTCAAACGTGTAAAGATATGACTAATTAAAGAATTTCGAACTAAGTAATGTATAACTACTCCTATTACAGACCAGTAAATGAAAATACTAAAGAACAAACTATTTTATTAAGTAAAGTAAGTTACAATCTAACCTTGAAGATAACTTCGAAGGTGTTCTAATTTAAACTCTAAGAGTATTAATAAAAGTACAATATTTGTTAAGGTATAGAAGTGTATTGGTTGATATTGATCGAGAGATCCCCTTCTGATCACAGACTTCCTTTATTTATAATTGTCGAGGCCTCACTGTAACTTCTGCAGAAAGATCCTTCTTCTAACTGATAACTGCTCATTCATGTGGCACTGCCTTGGGTTGACACCTGTCTTCAGTCATGCTTTAATGATCAACACGTGTCCCTTGGCAGTTTACATTTTGAATTGAGAAAATGGCAAACTGCTAATAACTGCCCCTATGTCACTTTCTTCTTAATTAACTATCTTGCCCTATCACATCCTTCGTGGCACCTCTTCATTGGCAGGCTAAATTCATCACAAACATTACCCCCCGCGCCATTTTCTTTTGATTCGAAAAAGATAATGGTGATCATGTCAAGATCATGCTGAGCAGTTAAGATCTTCCTACAACCTCCTGAACATGGTTAAATTGAGGGTTCAAATATGCATTTATCTTCACATTGGCTGCTATCATCATACCATCTTCGTTTAATCTTTGCATCTACAACTTTACTTGTCACGTCGAATCTACTCCATTAAGCATGTCTTTTTCTCAGTTTTCGTTTGATATTGTTGATCACTTCCCTTTAGACCTTCTTGAAGAATTGATGTTGGTATCCAAACGTCCTTGAATTCCTCATCGAACCAATTGGGATCCTCCTGAGATTCCTCCTGAACCATTCACATATTCGAAGTGGGGAAAATGACATAAAATGTTAAACCGACCAAGTGCATCTTCGTCAGAACAAATTTCATCTTCGAGCCCTTTGAAGTCAATTTATAATTCTCAAACATTCCCTCCTGCTTGGGAACAACCCATTTCCTATGGTGAAGGCGTAGGATATTATAGAGGCATGAACTTTGAACATCAACCACAACACCTTCAGTTATTCATCCAAACTTTGAATATCCTGAAACTGAAGGCATCATTCAAATTAGAATAATAAAACCATATTATCCATTTCGAATCGCCTCTCTCGAGAACAAAACTTGCTGAATGCTTGGCTAATCTCTTCTACTAGTCCTCCTAGTGAAAGATTCCAAAGAGCTAATGTCTCAACTCTCCAAGGCAGGCCTCCTATTCATACATATGTAAGGGCATCTCATGAAAAGTTTTCAAATGAGCACTACTCTTTAGCTTTCCTTTCCAAATGTAAACTTTTCGAAAAAGATTATAAGGAAAGAGTGTTTCTTTTTTATTAATCTTCATTGGGCTTTCCTGACATAAGGGTTCAAGTGGTTGACTCATTTGAGGATATAAGTGATCCTTTCTTAAAGTTAGACCAATTGTGCAAGAATGGTACTATTTTTGAACATACTCCTCATGTTTTATCACCTTCCTCATGCTTAATTATTCAAGCACAAAGGCTTCTAGTAGCCTTCTCATATCTCCCATTCTCCATATTACAAGAACCAAAGGCTCAAATCAATTTTGAATGGAGTTGCCATATCTTATGCCATGAATGGAGCATTTCAACACTTGTTCGAACCCAAATTGATTTCACCCTTCGAACCTTACCTACTCATGTAAGGTGCTATTCCTATCATCAAGAAAGTGTTAATCACTTAAATTACTTGATGGAACTGTATGACAATTTCAAGGAAGCTCCAATTGCACTTCTTAATGAAGTATCAGAATTAAAGACAAATATATCTATGGGTGTGGAAGTTCTGACGAAGAGAGTAATGTTTCCTATTATTCGAAGCCTGACCTTGAGGGTCGAATTGCATATCTCAAAGATGAAGCCAAAGCTGCTGGCATATCTCTTCGAGGTAAGACTCCATTAGCCAAGGAGCTTCGAGGTCTTCGCAAAGCCTTAGCCAAGATCAATTTTTGGTTAAATCAGTATGAAGAACAACTCAAGGCTGCTTATTTCACTCTTCGAAGTGAAGATAAATTGGCATTGCAAGCCAGGAATTTAAGTCTTGAGATAGAAATAGAAACAGAATATTTTGCTTATTATTGGGATATGTTTCACAATCTTATGACTTATGGGTTTCCACATTATTATCAGTTATGTCTGTAATTTGTATCCCTTTTTAGTTCAATGAATTATAAAAATTCATCTATGTATTAACTAAACTGAAATGGTTCATTCTAAACCAGTACGCATTATTATTTAAAATAACGACTATTTAAGTAACCAATCCTAATGGTCACTTTCTTAATAAATGCATTTCTTCCCAAATGACACCAAAGGCTATAAATAGATAGGTAATACAAAAGAAAGAACCTTCTATCTTCACAAACTCACCTTCTCTATTCTATCTCTTTACATCCTAATCTCATTGCAATCACTCTCATCGTTCTTCTCAAAAAATGACCACATCAACAGACAACACCCAACTTCAAAAAGTTTACGATGATTTCGAGAAAATCGTTCAGGATGAACAGATGAAGTATTCGAATGGAAAATAAAATTCATTGATAATTGAAATCCTCATCCCCGTAACTTTTCCTAATCAGGAATCTTGAATCGCTATAGGTCCTTGCTTGAGTACCCCTAATCTCAAACTTCATGTATATTACCCTAGATTAGGACAACACTTAGCACACCAGCAGGAAATTCTTATTCCAAGGAATGAATTGAAGTTTCGACATTGGCCTAAACCTGGGAAAGACTGGCCAGAATGGGTAGAAAGAATTTTAGAGAAAAAGAGAGAGACCCTGATCACAACAGGAATCTACCATGCCGTTAACCTTTCGAAGTATCCCATTGAAGCCAGTCCTAACCTACTTGCTGGGGCTTTATGTTTTTGGTGTTGGATTTGTGCCCTCAAACCATTACTTTATATATGAGACATTGACATTTTAATATATGGAAATCGGCTTTAGATTTAGCTATGTATGTTTCTTTCATGAGATGATTGTTATCCTTAAGTATCATAGTAAGTAATTCGTGTATATATGAGATACATACAAGTGAGATACGCATTACTATTCTTTGATACTTAGAGCTTGTCACAGTGGATGATGAGACTGGATATCTCATCAGGTTTACACTATAACATGATTAACTGCCATTGGATGGAGTGATTAATCTCAATCACGAGAGTGTAACTCTTAGTTAATATGCTAGTGCTTATAGTGCATTGACGGACCTGAGCTTTCCTATTGACACTCAAGACTGTCAACAGTCGATAGCAACTCATAACTTGTATAAGGTATGTGTTCTCAATCTTGAGACGATTACGAACATAGACTGTGGATATGGCTATTTTGACTTACCAATCAGTGAGGTCTATAGAAGATCAACACCTGGATATCTTGGGTATGTCATGTTCATAGGGTTGTGAATATATATTGTCAAGATAAAATCTACTCTCTGATTTAGAGTAAGCATTCCCTTGAAGAATGTCACCAAGTTGATTATTGAGAACTGCAGTCTTGTTGATAAGTAGTTATCAACATATTTCGTAATCATGAGAGGTGAATGGGACTCAAGGAATACAAGAAGTAATCATGATTCAGGTTGACAGTAACTGTTTATCCGACTACCTGAACATGATTATGAATGCTGATGGTACAAGGATATTAGTACAACATACAAGTCTAGTTATCGCTTCGGATATGTTCTTTTGCGTTGAAGTTCAGTTATCGTTTTATAGTGGAGTAAACGTTAACTGACCAGTTAGTTAGTTTGTTGATCAAAGAGTTTGGTCATGGTAATTAACAAAGTGGTCTAAGCCAATACTAAAGAGCCTAAGAGGTCTTACTCATAACTCTGCTAGAATGCTTGGAAAGGTACATGAGGATCTAGTCAAGGCGGGTTTGATCGATCGAAGATGTCTCGATCGATTGAAGTCTTAGCGGGTTCGATCGCTCGAAGGTTGTTCGATCGATTGAAGTCTTAGCGGGTTCGATCGCTCGAAGGTTGTTCGATTGATCGAAGTCTCGATCGATCGAATGCACTTCAATCACTCAAACATTAGGTCGGTTCTGGGAATCTATAAATAGGGTAGCTACATCCAGAAAAAGTAGTTCGTTGTTTTCAACGTCAGAAGCTGCAGAAACTATTTTAGAGCTCCCAAACCCTCCTTATCTTCTCCATTAGAGATCCCACCATCTCTAGCCTATCCAGAAAGCATTCGTAGGAGACATAAGGGTGAACACAACCTAGTGGAGACTGCTGCACCATCCCGGAGAAAGAAAATCAGAATTGGGTTCAAGACTTGAGGTATATTTCTTCTCCCTCTTTAGTGTACGCATCTATGGAATTAACGAGTAGTAGATCCTGGGCTACCAATAAGTTGTTTGAAACTCAATATTTCCACTGTGCATTTAAAATTAATTTTAAACCTAGTTTTCCATCAATTGGTATCAGAGCCACACTTGTTTGGATCTATAAATGCTTTTGAAACACTAGTTTTGATTTGCATGCTGATTTTAGGATTGTTTTCGAAACTGCATCGTCACAGATCCATTTCTACAGTGTTTACGCAGCAGAATACAAATCTGTGATTGCATTGGATGTATGATGGATTCGATCGATCGAAGTAGTCTCGATCGATCGAACATCGTCTGTTCTCAAGCGATCGAACTATTTTCGATCGATCGAACTTTGGTTCTGTTCTATCG
Source organism: Hydrangea macrophylla (assembly GCA_033977485.1). Taxonomy (NCBI): domain Eukaryota; kingdom Viridiplantae; phylum Streptophyta; class Magnoliopsida; order Cornales; family Hydrangeaceae; genus Hydrangea; species Hydrangea macrophylla. Next base: position 44,123,469 of record CM066990.1, read on the forward strand.
ATCAAATGGTGTTCAATCGATCGAGACTGGTTCTCTGTCCAGGTGTTCAGTTTATAGTTTTAAAGAGTTTAAAATATGTACTTTAATTTTTAATTATTCTGTAAAGATTTTCAAACCTTTCTGTGAAACCGAAAGTTCAAGCGATTGAACAATATTCAATCGATCGAAGGTTTGAGCAATCGAAAGGTCTTTGATCGATCGAAATGTGATAGAGAACTAAGATGCTATTTTATTGTTCTAATTCAGTACCTAAAGAGTTTATGTACTATGCAAATCAATCATGGGTTCCAATAGGTACATATATTTGAGATATATGCGTGGATATGCGTTCGACTAACCCTTTTGCAGCTAGATTAGTCGACTATCTCATGGCACCAATCATAAACAAATATTTTTTTTTGTATTTAAATGTTTGTGTTTGATGATTGTTATATTTTGATTTTGGTTTAGTTTTAAGGCATGAGTAAAGGGCGCTGTGACTTCAATCCTACGAAAAGGAAAGTCGCACCGGTTTTCCTAGCCTTCATTATCATTATTATTAATATTTTTTTTGTTGCAATTTCTATTTCTAGATAAATTGTAAGCTTCGAAAGAAGCATATGACCAATGTAATAGAATTAGAAGATCCATGAAGATGGAGGAGCAAGCCGTTGTCCATGAAGATGGAGCTGGAGGCGATCAAGCCAAGAAGGAGGTTCTATGGAGATAGAACCATGGGATATAGAGGCATCGATTAGATGCTTTTATTTCATTTTAGTTTTTTGTTTTATATGCTTTGTTTGTGATTGGTATTTAATTATATTATTACAACTTGCATGCACGTAAAACACGTTTTCTAAAATAAATTCAAAAACCGTTTTCAATGCATTAGTAAACATTAGATGTTTATGAGTAATGTGTGGAAACAATTTTTCCAAAAGCAAAATCTTTATTTACCAAATCTAGTGGGAGAGGGTCTTATTAATAACACCCACAATCTTCCATTAACGGTTCATTGTAAAATGAGTAGTGCATTCTGTGTCATCTCACCAGGGGTGATCATTCCATACGGAGGGTACACTACTCATTGCTTACTAGATATGAATTTCCTATGGATAGGATCAATCAGACGTGTTAGAGGGTGACCACCACACGGAGGCGCTACTTGAGACGGTTGTGATTGGATCCTAGTTAATGGTACACACTAGCTAAGCTATGGATAAGGGATCCCACATGGGGCATTATTCAGAAACTTAGAGATCAAAAGGGACCAGGAGTCATAATTTGTTTTGCAAGAGTTGCATAGCAGAAAAGTCGTGATTAATCGAAAAATTGAACATTGACCACCATACGGAGGCTTTATTCTTTTGTTTCGATATTCTGGCGACTTTGTTTTCAAAATAAGAGTTTTAAGGATTCTTTTATTTCAAACTGTCAAAATCTGATATCTATATTTGTTTTGTCTTTTTGGTTTTTACAGTAAATCATATTGTCTGGATCTACATTTAGTCCACTTGCCACCATACTCACTCAAAATATGTTAACTAGAAATAACTACACTAAATGGAAACGAAACCTTGACATCATATTAACTGTGGAGGATCACATATATGTCCTCACCACTCTATGCCCCAAAGAACCCGCGGCAAATGCTTCAGCAGCTACCAGACGCGAGTTCGTCAGATGGAAGAAGTCGAATGGAATGGCACGTTGCTACATTCTGGCCTCAATGGCCGGTGTGTTGCAACACCAATTCCAATCGAACGATTCAACCAGTGACAGTATCACATCCTTGAAAAAGATTTTTGGGGAGCATAGGAGGCCTGCCAGACAGGTAGCTATGTAGAAGATAATGAGTGCTAAGATGTCAGAAGGGACTCCAGTCAAAGAACATGTTTTGAAAATGATTGGTTATTTGAATGAGCTGGAGACCCTAGGTGCCAACATCGATGCACAGACCCAAGTTGATATGATCCTCAACACGTTGTTGCCGTCATTCGCTCAATTTAAACTAAACTAAAATATGAATAAAATGGATTTTTCAATGAGCGAATTAATGAGTTCTTTACTGGCAGCAGAAGGGGTGATCAAACCTGGGGTCAATGTTCTGAACGTTGAGAAAAGCGCTTCCTCTTCCCGATCTATGCCGAAAGGAAAGAAAGGGAAGAAGAAAGTTGGCACTGGTGGTTCAAGTGTTGGACCGATCCCTAAGATTGCAAAATCTAAAGGAAGATGTAAGGGCAAAGGGAAGGTGGGTGGCCAAGGCAAAGGAAAGTGTTTCCAATGCGGTGAGAAGGGCCACTAGAAGAGGAACTGTCCAGAATTCTTATCTACAAGAGTTTAAGGTATGATTGAGTCACATGTTATTGAAGTAAGTTTTATTACGGATACTTCAAACACTTGGTGCATTGATTTTGGTGCGACTAACCATATCTGTAATTCGTTGCAGGGGTTCAGATCAACCAAAAAATGCAGTGATGGGAAAATCGTGCTGACTCTGGGTTCTAGTGCAATCGTTTTTGCGATTGCTATAGGAGTAGCAGTTTTAGAGTTTTTTTACAATAAGACAATAGTTTGATCAGATGTACTTTACGTCCCTTTGATGATACGTAATTTAATTTCAGTTTTGAATTTATCGAATAATGGTTATTCTTTTCATTTTAACATAAGTTGTTATTAAAAGAAATAGTTCTTTTATATATTCTGGTGTTAAAACTAATGGCTTATATGTGATTACTCCCAACATCTCTAAATACTCTTGTATGGAACTTAATAACTCAATGGTACAGTACCATCTAAAAGAAAAGAACCTTCCACTAATCCAACAAGGCTTTGGCATATGAGGCTTGGGCATATCAATCTAAATAGGATTGGCAGACTAGTCAAAGAAGGGGTCTTAGGCGATTTGGTTCTCGAACCAATGGAAGTCTGAGAGTCTTGTTTAGAGGGTAAGATGACCAAAAGGCCCTTTCCCGCAAAGGGCAACATGACCAATTCATTGTTCGAATTAGTTCATACTGATGTGTGTGGACCAATAAATATTAGAGCAAGGGCTGGTTATGATTATTTCATTACATTTACTGATGATCACTCTAGGTATGGATATGTGTAACTAATCAGCACAAGTCTGAAGCCTTTGAAAAGTTCAAAGAGTTTAGGGCTGAAGTGGAGAAGCAATTAGGAACACATATCAAGGCCATTTGATCTGATCAAGGTGGTGAGTACCTCTCTAATGAGTTTATTGATCACCTCGTACAGAATGGGATTCTATCATAGTTGACTACACTGGTACGCCTCAGCAGAACGGTGTAACGGAGAGAAGGAACTGAACTCTTTTAGACATGATTAGGTCGATGATGAGTTATTTAGAGTTGCCTTTATTCCTTTGGGGTTATGCTTTAGAAACCGCTGCGTATATACTAAATCTAGTACCAAGCAAATTTGTTCCCAAGATACCACGGGAGATGTGGATTGGGCGCAAGCCTTCTTTGCAACATCTCCGAATATGGGGGTGTCCAGCACATGTGCTGAAAGGAAAGATGAGCAAGTTGGATTCTAGATCGTAAGTATGTTATTTTGTAGGGTATCCAAAGGGTAACTATGGATGGTATTTTTATGATCCAAGAGAACAAAAAGTGTTTGTTAGTACAAATGCTGTTTTCTTGGAGAATGATTATATCATGAACCATAAACCTAAGGGAAGGATAGATCTGAGAGAGGTAGAAGGAGAGCCTTCAGTCCAACCCGTAGTTGATAACGATGTAAATCAAGAAAATACAACTTCTTCACCCATTTCCACACCGGTACCTCATCATAGTGGGAGGATTATCAGTCAGCCTGATAGATACATGTTCTTAGGAGAAGTTTTGAAGCTGTCTCCATAGAATCTGAATCTGATCCTACCACGTATGAAGAGGCAATGGCTGTTGTAGACTCAACACATTGGGTTAAAGCTATGAAGGCTGAATTGGAATCTATGGATTTTAATCAGGTCTAGGATCTTGTAGAACTTCTAGTCAATATTAAACCCATTGGTTGTAAGTGGGTCTACAAGAGGAAAAGTGGATCTGATGGAAAGGTTGAGACCTTTAAGGCTAGGCTTGTAGCAAAAGGTTATACTCAGAGGGAGGGAATTGACTATGAGGAAACCTTCTCGCTGGTAGCCATGCTCAAGTCCATCAGAATACTCTTATCCATTGCTGTATGCCTAGATTATGAGATCTAGTAGAAGGACGTCAAGACTATATTCTTGAATGGTAATCTTGAGAAGGACATCTATATGCAACAACCAGAAGGGTTCATAGCTGGTCGGAAAGGGAACTTGGTATGCAAGTTGCAAAAGTCCATTTATGGGCTCAAGCAGGGATCCAGGAGTTGGACCATCTGATTTGACCAAGCAGTCAAGTCGTTTGGTTTCATACAGAATCTGGATGAACCTTGTGTATACAAGAAGTGTGAAAGGAAAGTGGTGGCTTTTCTTATGCTTTATGCTGACAACATTCTACTCATTGGAAATGATGTAGCGACAATGTCAACGGTTAAGGTTTGGCTAGCTAGTACTTTCAATATGAAGGATCTAGGAGAAGCGAGCTATATCCTTGGGATAAAGCTTTTTTGGGATCGCAAGCGAAAGATAATGGGATTATCTCAAGCTGGTTATATCGATAAGGTGCTAACTAGGTTTTCAATGGACAATTCGAAGAAAGGTTTGTTACCTTTTAGGCATGGTTTAGCATTCTCCAAGGAACAGTGTCCAAAGACACAGGAGGAGAGGAATCGCATGGCAGGAATTCCCTATGCTTTGGTAGTGGGATGTCTCATGTATGCGATGTTGTGCACTAGACCGAATATCTGCTTTTTCGTTGGTATGGTTAGCAGATATCAGTCGAATCCAGGTCCAGAGCACTGGGCAGCCGTTAAGCACATTCTTAAGTACATAAGAAGGACTAAAGATTACATGCTTATGTACGATGGTAGTGAGTAATTCCAATGGGATACACTGACTCGTACTTTATGTCAGATAAAGATTTGAGGAAGTCAACATCCAGTCATCTCTTTACCTTGGGAGGTAGTGCTGTTAGTTGGAGGAGCATTAAGCAGAAATGCATTGCAGACTCAACTACAGAAGCTGAGTATGTGGTTACTTGTGAAGCCGCAAAGGAAGCTGTTTGGCTAAAGAAGTTCCTTATGGAGCTCGAGGTGGTACCAGCGTTGCTGTCACCTATTACTCTTTATTATGATAATAGTGGGGTAGTGGCTCAATCCAAGGAGCCAAGGAACCACGAAAAGGGAAAGCACTTAGAGCAGAAATATCATCTAATCTGAGATATTGTTCAACGTGGAGATGTGAGTGTCACCAAGATTGCCACCGCCGACAATCTTGCTGATCCATTTACAAAGGCCTTGCCACAGAAGGTTTTTGATCATCATCTAGATAGTTTAGGTCTCAGATGTAGTCATGTATGGTTGTGAGTGCAAGTGGGAGTTTGTTATTACTTTATATATGAGACATTGACATTTTAATATATGGATATCGATTTTACATTTAGTTATGTATGTTTCTTTCATGAGATGATTGTTATCCTTAAGTATCATAGTAAGTAATTCGTGTATGTATGAGATACATACAAGTGAGATACGAATTACTATTCTTTGATACTTAGAGCTTGTCATAGTGGATGATGAGACTGGATATCTCATCAGGTTTACACTGTAGCATGATTAACTGCCATTGGATGGAGTGATTAATCTCAATCACTAGAGTGTAACTCTTAGTTAATATGCTAGTGCTTATAGTGCATTGACGGACTTGAGCTTTCCTATATATTGACACTCAAGACTGTCAACAGTCGATAGGAAATCATAACTTGTATAAGGTACGTGTTCTCAATCTTGAGACGATTATGATCACAGACTGTGGATATGGCTGTTTTGACTTACCAATCAGTGAGATCTATAGAAGATCAACACCTGGGTATCTTGGGTATATCATGTTCATAGGGTTGTGAACATATATTGTCAAGATAGAATCTACCCTCTAATTCAGAGTAAGCATTCCCTTGAAGAATGTCACCAAGTTGATTATTGAGAACTGCAGTCTTGTTGATAAGTAGTTATCAACATGTTTAATAATCATAAGAGGTGAATGGGACTCAAGGAATACAAGAAGTAATCATGATTCAAGTTGACAGTAACAATTTATCTGACTACCTGAACATGATTATGAATGCTGATGGTAGAGGGACATTAGTACAATATACAAGTCTAGTTATCGCTTCGGATATGTTCTTTTACGTTGGAGTCCAGTTATCGTTTTATAGTGGAGTAAACGTTAACTGACTAGTTAGTTATTTTGCTGATCAAAGAGTTTGGTCATGGTAATTAACAAACTGGTCTGAGCCAATAATAAAAAGCCTAAGAGGTCTCACTCTTAGCTCCACTAGAATGCTTAGAAAGGTACATGAGGATCTAGTCAAGGCAGGTTGGATCGATCGAAAATGTCTCAATCGATTGAAGTCTTAGCAGGTTCGATCGCTCGAAGGTTGTTCGATCGATCAAAGTCTCGATCGATCGAATGCACTTCAATCGCTCGAACATTAGGTCGGTTCTGGGAATCTATAAATAGGGTAGCTACGTCCAGAGAAAGTAGTTCGTCGTTTTGAATGTCAGAAGCTGCAGAAAATATTTTAGAGCTCCCAAACCCTCCTTATCTTCTCCATTAGAGATCCCACCATCTCTAGCCTATCCGGAAAGCATTCGTAGGAGACATACGGGTGAAGACAACCTAGTGGAGGCTGCTGCACCATCCCGGAGAAAGAAAATCAGAATTGGGTTCAAGACCTGAAGTATATTTCTTCTCCCTCTTTAGTGTACGCATCTATAGCATTAACGAGTAGTAGATCCTGGGCTACCAATAAGTTGTTTGAAACTCAATATTTCCGATGCGTGTTTAAAATTAATTTTAAACCTGATTTTCCATCATCTGGAACCCTATCTTCAATCATTTCCAACTTCGTTTTGGTCCAACAGGTCCAATCGTTCTTGACATTTGTCACTTATTAGGGTTATTGTCGTATGGGGAAGATGCTCACCCATACATGGTGGAATTTGATAGTCCTCCAATTTGATATGATCCTAAGTCTTTAGGATACACTAATTTTATGTCTTCTCATAAAAAGTCTTCGAGAGAAGTATTAGATACAGAGTACTATTGTTTCCTTCTCTATTGGCTTTCGAAGCATTTATTCTATACTTCCTCTCAGAGAGTTGTTCTCGAATTCTCTAATATTGCCAAAGCTCTAGCTGCTGGTCGAAGATTAGCTTTGGCTCCTTTTGTGCTAGGATCTCTATATAGATCTTTTTCTGACCTGTGTTATGACCCCTTTCTCCCAAATCAAGGTGGTCCCTTTTGGATTATGCAATTATGGCTTTATGCCTACTTTCCAGAAATCCACAACTTAGGGCTTAGAGAAAATCTTGTCCCTCATGGACTTTTCTTTGATTAATTACCAATTGTTGAAACATCATTCAAGGAATCACTTTCCTTCTTCTTCAACCTCTCCTCAGTAAGGTTGAAATGATCTATTCCAACATTTCTCTATCCTTTACAATCCTAAGGAAAATACTGCTCTTTCCCCCATATAGCTATTCATATCTTGGACAGAACAACAAATGCAGTTGAATTGAAAGCTGCATGAGGAAGTTTTTTGATCAACATAGATTTATTTTTTGGAAACAATCTTAGTGTTAAATCTTATGGTGAGCTCTATCTTCCAAACCAATTCTCAAGACAATTTGTGCTCACACAGTCAATTCCTTTCCCAATGAAAAGTCAAGCCAATACCTTTATGGCTTATAAGACAACTTCGAGGGTACCAGAATCAGTCGTAACTGCTGCATTAGCAGCTTACCAAAACAAAGTTAGCAACCTGGAGTTCACTTCTCTGCCAATATTCACAACCTGTACACCTGCCTTCTTAAGCTGGTGGGAGAATCTGATGTCAGTATCAATGGAAGAATGTCATCTCTTGAGGCACCTTGATTCGAAGACAAAGGTAAAATAGTTTATCAATTCAATTCTTTTCCTTTTGAACAATGAAAAGAATTTCTAACTAATGTTGTTTAAAATTTGCCACACAGGAAAAACAATTAGTGAAAGCTCTTCCTCAGTACCCAAATCTTCGAAGGCTGCACCTCTTACCCCAATTTCTTCTAAGGTCTCAACTCCTGCTCTTCCACTTTCCAGACCTAAAAGAAGACTAATCCTTCCAATAGAAAGTCCTCCCCAAGCAACTGAAAGCAAAGAATCTGATGAAGAAGAAGATCCCAGTGACACGAATAAAATTGTGCGCTTCTAAATACTACACCCAAGTCTAGATGATCGTTCAAGTAATATATTTCTAGTAAGCCTAGGTCGAACCCAAGGGAAAGGAATAATTTATTTCGATTAATTTTACTTAATTTATTAGTATTGAAAATAAACAAAAAGATGATTTCTTTTTGAAGTAGTTTTGAACTGGTTTGCAAAGTAAAGTAAAGTTATTGACTAGTGCAAGATATTAGGATAATTAAGACTACTGAATGGCTGACTGCGGGATTTAAACTAATGAAAATTAACTTACCTAGTGAAACTACAAACTAAGTATAGCTTTATTTGGATTTTAAAAATTATTTAACTAGGTAAGTTGACTACTAACTAAAAGTTGATTAAGGCAACAAATTAAATTACGTTACTTCTAAATATGATAAAAATGCTAGGAAATTACAAATCCACTGTAAATCCCTTAACTTCCATGTCTAAGGAAAGATAAAACACTCCCAATCATCCAAAGCCATGCCTCTAATGTATAGGTTCAATTAAAATAATAAAATACCTTTTGACCGGTGTAAAGATATGAAACTAGTTCAATTTTCCCTTCTTAATGAAGTACGGGCAAATTGCTTATGAGCATGATTCATGGTGAAAACTACTCTACAATATGTGAAAATAAAATAACTAATCTACTCTAAACTAAACCGTGAAGCAAGTTCATAAACTAGTGAAAATTCAAGTTAAGATTCATTGATGTCATGCTCGTTAACATTGTTCATATTAGAGAACATAAAATCCTATGAAGTTTCACTCATACATTCATTGATCTTTGGATTTAGGGTTACCCAATGAAAACATGCATGGAAATCAAGTTTTTTTACCATTTCATTGCTCTTTCCTAACTAAGGGTTTAGCCAAACATGGTGAAATTGAATCTAAACATTGTATTAATGAGAATCATAATAAAAAAAAAACAATCACAAAACAGATCTGGAAAGTAAAGTCTAAATATAAACTAGTAAAAACCTGGGTAAACGAATATCGAGCACTTGTAGTTAAAAGAAATCTTCAATCAGAGCTTTCAACCTCCCAATGTTTGCTTGAATTCAAAAACTACGGTTTTAAGAACACTAGGATCTCCTATATCTCCCCTCAAACTCGTAAGTAATATGTATTCTTTTTTGTTTATGTACGACATATCCTAGTATATATAGGTTTAGGAGTTTCAAAACCGAACATCTCTGCTTCCAGCAATTCTGACAAGCGCGACCGGTCCTGCCTATGTTTCGGGGCTGATCCTGGCCATGACCGGTCCTGCTCTCTTGTTGGGATCGGTCCTGGTCAATTTTCAGGATCTTCTTCTTTTTCTTCTTTTAATCAACTTCCTCAATTGCACCGTCATCCATTCCATATTCCTTATACAACATTAGATACATCCATATATAACAAAACTTCAGCCATTGAAGAGAAAAAAATAAGGAGAAGAAGAAGAAGACCAAGGATTTCCATGGCCTCCTCCATCAACCTCTTGCCAATCATCGCTTCTATGGCCAACTAAACCTAGATCTAGGGTTTCAATGAAACCCTAGCCAAGTAATAGGGTGTATTTTTGTGGACACGCGGGATTCCACCACTTGTTTGTTTTTGTTTGAAATTGATTTGGATCAAAGAAAGAAAAGGAAGGTCTGTTGAAAACAGATACAGAGTCGCCGCTTGGTCTTTAAGGAACCAAGAAACCTAATTTTGACTCACCTAAATGGATAAAGGGCACCGGCTCTTCATAACCAAAGAACTTGGCTCGGGGTTTTGGTATGAGAGAGGAATGAGACTTTGTCGCGACTAAAACACCCTCAACTCGCCCTGTCTTTCAACGGGCCTCAATTAGCATCCAAATAATCATCTTATACTATGTATGGTTCGACAATTAATACTATGATAGTATATTACATCACAAATGAATTTTGAAATGGAAGATCAAAAGATAAGATATATTCATAAGATCTAAGCCAAATATCACACAATGCAAAAGTGAAAGACCACACAAACAAACCTAGGAAAAAATGTCTAATCATATATCAAGTAATTAAGTTTCCCTATTCTAAAGAGGACATGAATTGTTCTTGAAACAAATAATCAAAAAGGATCAAAGTATGCTTAGTAAGCTAGAATGATGCATGCTAATCTTTGAGAAAAGAAGACCTCTCAATCCCCGGGATGGATGAGAAAGGACAATTAGATCGAGGGGGAAACATGAATGTATGATCAAGTTCATTCCTTATAACCTTCTTAGATTAGGAGTCACAAAAGCCCCAAATCTTTGCATGGATGCAATGTATATATCTAGAATGTCCCAAGGTTGTAGTGTGTTTTGTGTTCATGGATTCCTAGAATGACTTAGAAGTCTAGAATGTGTATGAATGAATGAAGGAAGTCATCATGGGATATATAAAAATGTAGTCTGAACTACTTCCTAAGAAATGAGCTAATTTGGAGTGCATGCAAGCATAAAATCAAATGATGGAAGTATAAGTGTGCTTGCTGTGAATAGTGGAGAAAACAGTGACATGATATTTTGGAAATTGAAAAGAGGGGCTAGGAATGTTTTCAACGCATGAGTTTTTATGGTGCTCTTCCTTATTGTGTCTAGAACACAACCCGAAAAGCCAATCTTTAATAACTATTATAGATTAAGAGAAATCATATAAACAACAGAGGTTACTCAGAAATAGAGTTCGTATTGTCGACTGAAATGTCCAAATATCTTAGCAAATGAAAACAAATTATCTAAAGGCCCATATTATACAGAAAGTTCCCTAAGACATTGAAATGCATGGGAAAAATAAGTTAGGACCACTCATTTTGGAAAAGTTTTCTATAAAACAAGTTGAAAGTCAACCAAGCTGCTGTGACAGCAAAGGCAGAATATCAGGAGAGAATGTTTGGACCAAAATGGGATCCTTTCATGTATCTCTAAGTCAAACCAAAAATCATGGGTGTTCTCTAATGAGTTAGGAAGACTTTACAAGTAGTCTTGCATCTATACATTGAGTATTGAGTTCTAGAGAAATCTTTGAACTCATGTCATTCACTGTTTTGACTCACTGTTTTGAAGATTTTTGGGAAAAAACTAGAGTTTTCTTTCTTGAGATCAAAATGAGGGGTTTTAAGAGGGGCTTTGAAATAGAGGTTCTGAAAGTATATTTTCAACATCAAATAGAAAATATGACTTCTTGGAATATCAACATCAAACTCATCATCAAGAACTCCCAATATTATTGGAGAGATTCATTTTCATTTGAATATAACTTCAAAGATACCTTGGAGGTATTGAAGTTATAATTATAATCTATCAAACATGTTTTTGAGGTCAAGAGCTACTATCCATAAGGATTCACTCACCTCAAACTTCATGTCATCATTTAGAGGATGATGAACTAGTAAGGAAATAAAAAAAATCAAAAAAGAAATGAACTTAGGAAGAGATGAACATAGTATGTAAACAAGCAAATAATAACAATCAATAGATGATAATCAATGTGATTTTGGACTTGTAGCTTGGTGTTTCACTCATAGATATTGACATTTGGACATGGAAGTATCTTCCTAACTCAAGATTGCTCAAGAATGGTGGTTGGGGTGGATTTGAATGTGAAGTATATGAGTGGTAATGGAAGAAAACAAGATTAAAGAAAATCAATGGGAGAAGCTCCCTTTCTCTCTTCTAAACCTATCTCTATCTCTCTTTGTCTCTACAACTTTTCTAAACTTTTCACTTGGTCCCCCAAAATAAGAAGTCAAGGGAGGTTTATATAAGCCAATTTGGGGTGGTTTTGGGATTTTAGAAGTACTCCCATTGGTCCCAAACATCTGTGAACATAGAACTACATCGTTTTGATTTTTGATTTCTAATTAATCAAAATGAACCCCCAAAAGAAATTACAAAAAAACACCATTCTGGAGGAGAGAGCCGTGGCAGCACTGGGCCTATTCCGCAGTGGCAGTGGGCCAATGCCACGGCGGCACTGCTCCTCATTCGTCCAGATAATCCTTTTTAGGTCCCCAGAGGTTTCGGTATTCGCGAAAAGGCCCTATTTTGTCCGAAATTCACAAAAAATGCATACAAACTCCAAATTAAGGTTATGATATACCGTTGGAAAGGTAATGTAAACTACTTTACATAAAAAATAGTTCGGAGATAGGTCACTTTGAAAAGGTTTGCGATATTCGCGATAAAAGCCGATTTGATCGCCTTTTTCACCTTCGGAAATTCATAATAGATTCGTTTTAAATCCAAAAATTATGTGCGACATACCATTGGAAAGCTATTGACCTCTAGTATCTATGAAAAATATTTGAAAAATGATACGGTGCTCCGGCTTCAAAGTCAACTTTTGGTCAAACTGGTCAAACTTGGGATTCTCGGGAAGTTCTAGAAACCTCTGGGAGCTCCCAGGAGCTAATGTTTTCGTTCGATTTTCTTTTAAAACTCATTTTAATACTTTCCACATGATCTAGAATGATCCTGAAACTTTTTGGCAAATTTGGACGATTTTGATCATACCTTGGTCAAACCTTGGTCAAATCGGTCAACGGGGACTTTCTGGGAACTTTCGGGACTTCCGGGGGTCTCTGGGAGCCAATGATTTTATCCGGTATTTCTTTAGAACTCATGTTATTGTTTTTTCTTATGACGTAGCACGTTTCCAGAACATTTGGTCCAAATCTGGGAGTTTTTGGGCTTTTATGGGCATTTTGGTCATTCTGAGCATTTTGAGAAATAGAACTAACTTCCAGGAGTCCTTTTGAGTCTTTTACGATCATTGTGAACCACCAAGCTATGGGTCTCCTAAATCTGATAGCTGAAAAAATGGAGTGTCTACAGTTTGCCCTTCTTTGGCATGAACTTACGAGGCAACGCATGTCGTAAGCGAGTGCCAAAGCTTTGAAGAGACAGGTCTTTTTGGAGGCTATAGATTTAGGATAAAAAAGCATCGCGAAGGATGTAATGATAGAAAACATGATGCTAGGGCCAGGGCTGGTCGTGCTCTTCGTGAGCTGCCTACGTATCGTAAGGGGAATCAGACCAGGATGTAGTTCGGGGCACAAAGGAACAAATTGCATATGCACAACAAGTCAGGCGAATGCTATGTTATGAGGATGATATGCAATGTATGGAGTCCTATCATGTTTAGTGTTATGATCTTAGCATGAGTTGGTATTATGGGGTGTGTGCCACCCCGAGTGGACTTATATTGTGCTAGTGTTGAATCAAATGCAGTGGTTGATCCTAATAAGGATGCCAAGGTGTTGAAGACTCTGGGTCTCGGGCAAACTTCTTAAATTACGGGAAGTGCGCTTTGTAAGTAAAATGGATCAGACGCAAGGTTTTAGAGGATGACAACCAAAGGCGATCGATGGATCTTGTGATAACTGATAAGTGCAAAATCTATGATAATGGACAAATGAGAAAGCTCATGATAATCAGGAGACACGGAGTAATGAACGACGGTGCTCGTCTTCAAAATTTGGATATGGGCGATGTTCTGGTTGTTCCTGATGATCGATCTTCGGGAATCGGTTCGGCTTTTGCCACTTTCTGCTAGGGATAGTGGGAACTAGTATCCTTCTATATTTGTCCTCAGGGATGGTGTAGGACTCTCGGAGAATCTCTCTTTTCTTGATCGGGAACTAGGACCCATCTCTCAATCTCTCACGGTTGATTAAATCTTCCGGCGCTCAATCCAAAAGGGTTGGTCTGGGCCTCAGGGAGCTGGTATCTTTTTGTTTCTGTCCTCAGGGGATGATGTAGGATTCTCAGAGAATCTATCTTAACTAATTCTTAGTCGGGAACCAAGACCCATCTCTGAATCTCTCACGGTTGATCAAATCTTTGCCTTGGTCAGTCTGAAAAGCCCATTCGGGCCTTCGAGAGCTGATATCTTTCTGTTTCTGTCCTCAAGGGATGATGTAGGACTCTCAGGGAATCTCTCTTAACTATTTCTTGATCGGGAACCAGGACCCATCTCTGAATCTCTCACGGTTGATCAAATCTTTGCATTGGTCGGTCTAAAAAGCCGATTTGGGCCTTTGGGAGCTGATATCTTTCTGTTTTTGTCCTCAGGGGATTGACTGAATCTGCTGGGGTTAAAATGGATCTACTCGGGATAAAACCTCATAAATCTTGACTAAAATGGGCCACCGGGGCTAAATGAGATCACGAACGGGCTAAAACGGGTCAAAACGGGCTAAAACGGGCTAAAATGGAGCAAAGTAGGGCCTACGGGGAGCAGTGCCGCGACGGCACTGGGCCACTATCATGGAAGCAATTGGCCAATACTGCAGCAACACTGGGTGGCTGGACTCCATGTGTGTATATCTCGGGTTTTTGAGCATTTCAAGCTCATTTTTGGCCATTTCGAGGTACTTTTGGAGCCAAAATTTGTCAAAACGCAGCTTGTGCGCGCTCAGGTGAGTAATCTTTCTCCATGATTGGAATTTTGATTGGTGTTTTGGTTTGTTCCATTTTTCAAGAAGAAAGTTTGATTTTAGTCTTCCATTTTCTTGCAGATCCATGGCTTCGAGCTCGAGGAGACAGTCTAAGAAGGCCAAGGAACTAATGAAAGCTGAGAGCCAAACCCCGGACTTGATTTTACTGGATCCCCAACATCATCTTTCGACCGTGGCTTTAGTGAGCCTGGTATGTGAAACTCTCGATAGTTTAGGACTATCTTGTGCATTGTGCTAGTTATATGGATTGTAGTGTGCACCTAGAGTTTGTTGGAAGCTTGTTTTGTGCTCGTACGTTGATTTTGTGAAGTTGGACTTTGGGTCGTGATTAGTAATTTTGTGCTCATTTTTTTTATTGTTTTTGATATGTGCAAGTGCCGGAAGTGACATTGAAGGGCCATGGTAGCCTTGCTCACACTTTTTTGTGGTACACCCAACTCTCACTTGCCGTCAAAAGAATGGTAGATGATGCTGGGTTTGGAGGCTTTGTCCGCCTAGTTTCAAAGAGTAGCAACGATCTGGCGTATTTTCACGCTCTTGCTGAGAGATGGCGGGACACCACCAATACTTTCCACCTGCCATTTGGTGAGATGACCATGACGCCTTTTGATTTTTCTATGATTATCGGTTTAAGGGTTGGCGGGAAGCGTCTGATTCTGGACTACTTCTATGAGATTGATCCCGAGGCTGTTGAGATATTGATTGGGGATGTTCCTCCTAATCTGGAGAGGCACTGGTTCCCTTATGGCTGGCTTTACCGGGCTTACGGTAGAGGGAATTACAACCTGAATAATTCTCAGCTTTTGAGGGTATTTCTTCTGTATGTCCTTGGTTGCTCGATCTTCGCGACACGGAATGACCGGGTGAGCTTGAGGCTTTTTTCTTGTCTGGCGACCATTGGTGAGATCCCCTCTTATGACTGGGGCGGTGCTGCCCTGGCCCACCTTTACAAGCATATAGGTGAAGTTTCCCGGGGTGATGTTAAATCGACGGGGGGATTCTGGCGAGCTTGGGAGGTATGTACTGCAACTTCTTTTTCTTCTGGTTTTTTTTTATTTCCATACTTCTTGTTTTTTTTTTTGTTTTTTTTTCCTTTGTCTATGCAGCTTTGGAGATTTATGTACTTGAAGATGTTTGCTCCTTCCCCTGCTGATGAATCAGGGGAAGATGAGGACGACATGGCTCATGTGCCTTTGTTCCCCGGGGGCTTGAGATGACGGAGGGATGTTGTCGGGGTAAGAGCGGGGCTCATCGAATTGTTCTCCTCAGAAACTTCTTATTTGGGCTGACAGCTGCTAGCGTTGATTGGTCGCCTTGGGAGCGCGTTGCCTATGCCGCCCCAGAGGAGATACAAGTGGTCAGGGCCCTTTCCTCTTGCCGACTTCTGATGGAAAGTACCGAAAGCAGGCAATGGTTCCTCGGTGAATGAGTGTCTCAGCAGGTGGTTGGCGGTCCGAGATATCGCGTCCCTCATGATCCTTGACACGAGAATTTTTCTGTGTGCGCTTGTGTGCTATACCCAAGTGTAGGTAATCGTGTAAGTAGTAATCTGGTAAAGTCCAGGTCGATCCCACAGGGAAGATGTTAAACTAAATACCTAGATTAATCTCTAACAGGAAAATAAAAATCAATCTTTAAAAGGGTGCAGAACACAAAGTTCCACGATTTATCAACTACTAAAGATAAAGCAATTAAACTAAATTAAACTAAAGACTAACTAATTAATTAAAGCAATATTTTAAAACGTGTTTTTCTTAATACAAGGGAATGTTGGGATTACACGAATCCACCACAATCTAGCCATCTACCATGCAAATACGTTGAAGCTCAATGGAGCACATCTTCTACAGTATTCCGTATTTTTCTTAGGATAAAGAATCCATAGCCCTTTCATGACCGGGACTATGTCATCACAATTAAGTTTGAAACACATGAAAGCGGTTAAAAACAATAGTTAAGACTCGCACCTACAATGGTGTTAGCATTGAGGGTGGTTTGCAAAATGTGTTGAAGAAAAATGCCTCAAGGCTTTAAGTTTAAAGAATGTTTCGACAAACTGAGCATTTGGGGACAGTTTGATAACAAATCTATAAAGCAGAAAGTCTAGGAATACTGCATAGAATGTTCTCAAGAATCAGAGAGTTCGATCGATCGACGCGCTTTCAATCGATCGAATATCTTCATCTCTCGATTGATCGAAATGTCTTCGATCGCTCGACAATGTCTCTGTTCCGATCGATCGAAATAACTTCGATCGATCGAACACAGGAATTATTCTGCTGCATGGCAGAGGCTTAAGATCACGGTTTCATCGTGAACTCCCAACCTGGGGACTACTTAGACATAATCTGGAGTGCCTTAGATTCGTTTTTAACATAAAAGTCCATTAAAGTCTTGTTTGGTTGTATTTTAAACATGAAGACTATGAAAACTAATGGTGTAAAATTATCTAACATGCAAAACTACTAGTTTAATAGATTGAACTATAATAAACTACGAGTAGAATATAAGTAAAGCAAGACGAAGTAACCTGGAAAGATGAACTTGCATTAAACTACGAGGAATCAAGCCAAACAATACCAATCTTTGATAAAACCTACAAAAACAAGAAGAAACTCTCTTCTCCCTATTTAAAACTGATAAAAAGTAAAAGTAGGCGTCCCTTTAAGACGTATACAATACGACTATTTATACAATAACCTAATACTAGGGTTTAAACTTCGTTTCTGCTACGTGCGCATAAAATCTGATAAAAGCTATGTTCGATTGATCGAACATCTCTCGATCGATTGAACTTCTGGGATCTTCGAGCGCTTGAGCTGAATTCGATCGATCGAAATCTCGATCGCTCGAGACCTCCTTTTTATGATTGAGTTGTCTTCCTTGAAACCAAGCACTTCCTTTTATCATTCTCATCCAATTCTTCACATAACCACTAAAACAATACCACTTATCATAGTTTAATCAAATTGTGTACAAACTGGCATTGCAATTCAAATTGCAGATAAACAAAGGAATTCTAAACTACTTTAGTGTATTTTCTTCTTTTAGCGTGGTTGTATTTTACAAATACCTACGCTTGTCACAACCCCCAACTAGCGATTGGCTAGTCCCTAGCAATAGAGCGAAAATAAAACAAGCTAACTATTACTACAACGACTAAAATAAAAAAATTAAACTCAAATAGACTAAAATAAAATAACACGAAAGAAACTACCTAACTCACTTTCGCAGGAATCGCGGTTGCATTTAGCAAAATGCAAGAAGCCGTTAAACCCCTAGGTTCCCCTTAGTGGACGAGTGTTGTCTCGTGAGGGTTGCAGTGAATGTACCCACAAAATTGTCTGTTTTTAAGATAAAAAAGATATAGAATAACTTGTAAACACTCTCTTCTATTCAACTATTAATTTAGCTCTACAAAACATATCATCCTCATTCAAACCATGAAAGAAATACACATGCTCCTCATATTACCAAGATAAAAATAACATATGCATCACATCCATGTATCCGTGCGTGTGTGAAATTAACAGCTATACATCAAACTTTATTTGGAGTTGTTTAGACTATCATACTCTCAGAACTTGTAGTTTCAACTCAATTCTCACATGGTTTTACACTCAAGAATGAACATCTCACAGAAACTTGGTTAATAATGATCGCACATGGTGTGAAAGCTTTGAAAAAATTGAAAGTTTGGTTACTAATGCTTTCACACCTGACTCAATAAAGACGAACATTTAGAGTGCAAAGTCTCAAGAAAGGAATACTACTTACTAGAGGAGCGAAATACCGTGGATAACTCAAATTACACATTCGTGTTTAAACTAAGTTGTTAAAAATCATTAAGGCTTTGACTTTTCGGTATAATTTTATATAGTAGGGTGAAAATGAAAGGGTAAGAAATCACACATCTTTAGCATGTGATTGAGTTTAGTAGTTTCTTCTTCACTTCATTCCGACCATCCTCTATTCTCATAGATGTTTTTTTTTACATGCTCCTTATTTCCTTTTTTCTTTTATGCAGCCCCTCCCATAAATACTCCCTCCTCATAACATACTTCAACAATTTAATCACATTGGCTGTGCAATGGTGTGTATTGAGGTCAAAGTATAAGATTAGGGATTTAGGATTTCATAATAGATTTGGCAGTATTTACTAGGTGTTGGGTTGAGAACAATGCATTTTCTGGGATGTTGATCCAGGTATATGGAAAGGTAAGGAGCGAATAACGATGGCTTAAATCATTTTCTCAACTTCTTAGTTTTAACACTTCAATGTTCATTGAGTTTTGTTGGTAAATCCTGAACGTTCTCCTATACTAAGAAGCCAGAATGAAGAATTTGAGACTATTCAACGAATTTAATACACTTATTCATGAAACACAATTCGAATTTAATGTGATAATTCCCTCATAACTGAAGATTGGATTCAAAAGCTCACTAAGGGTAACTAGTTTCCACTACTTTATTCCTTAAAGTACAAAAGGCATATTAACTCTTATTCAGGTTTTCTGCATAGCTATTAACATGTGCAAATGAATTTTGGATACAAGAATGATCAACATATGCATTCATCTTAGAGAAACTAGAAAAACGCGTGAACTTAATTCATAAAAGGATGAGAATAAAATGGTTGTGTCATTGCTTGATAACAGCTAAATAGGAGTGAATATTCAGAGTTATTCTACCAATTTAATTTTTAAAACTTGCTTAATAGTTTGGATTTTTTTTTTTAACTGTAACATTTTCAAATTTTTTTTTCAAACTTCTAATCGAGATTGTATGACATGTGCAATAAAGTGATCCAGATTGCTAAGTATAAATATGCACAGGTGATTATCTATCTACATCCCACCCCCAACTGAAAATTGCAATGTCCTCAGAAGTTGATTTTTAAAAATAGATTGAGAGATATCACCTGATAAAACATCGTAATAACCGTAAGTGTAACAATCTGTACAGAAAGCATACAAACTCCAAGCAGCAAAGATCAAATAAGATATGAAAGATAGAGCATGGGATCCATACATAAAATAGAACTAATCACCAGAAAGATAATAGAGTGAAATAACAGAACAGTGATTATAAAATCCATAAAACTACAGTGTACAATAACCAAACCAACCAAAAATAAACAAAATATCCAAAAGTCCAACATATCCAAAAAAAAAAATAAACAGTCCAAAATATCCAAAAAACACCACAAGACAACTACTAGAAAGGAGAGAAAAATAAAAGGGCTAGGCATCATCGGCGACGTCAGATAATATCTCAATCAGCACATCTGGAGCATCCCCATCTCCACCCTCAGCAACAGTAGTAGCTGTCGCTGGGTCACTCCCAATCGTGGCAGCTGGTGTAGATAATGATGTGTCAGCCGCGACTGGAGGTGGTGGAAGTGGTGTCTCAATAGCAGGCAGTGTTGCCAATGTGGATGGAGCTGCATGAACAACCTGTGGGGGTACAGAAGGAGGAGGATCAGCAGTAGATGGTGATGCCGATGTAGATGGAGCAGAACGATCAACCTGAGGAGCTAAGGATGAAGGACCAGTAGTGGGTGGTGGAGGTGTATGTAGAGACTGGTCGACCCCCATATGAATTAGTATAGCCTCAAGAAGAGTCGTCATTCGGTCCATCTTGCCCTCGAGTCTGATCCGAGCCTCTCTCTCCTCTAATAGTAACTTATGAACAGTAGGGAGAGGCACAAATAAAGAAGACTCTCCCTGGGCGAGAGCCTGAGACAGCTGTCTCAGCTCGAACTGTGCAACCTCAATACGAGGATCAACCTCGTCATCAGAATCTAGCTCCTCAACCTCTGTGGATGTCCCAGAAGCTGCACCCTTTGTATCGGTGCCACCTCCCCTCTTCCTCTTCGCCCCTACATTCGCCTTCCCTTTCAGCTTCCTCTTCTTCTGCGCATTCGAGCGGCGTGCTGCTGTCTCTCCAAATCGACTTGAGGCCTAAGAAATCGTGTCAGTGGCCAATGGTATCAATCCAGCCTGCTCAATCACCCTATGGATGGGCCAAGCGCCCTTCAGATGGTGTTTAGCGGCAATGTACCGTGTAGGCTGGACAAAAAAGTCAATATATATTTGAGGGAGACAGACACTCTGCCCCGTCCCTATGGCATACAGAACCTGAGCATACCATGGCGCCACCTTTTTGTGGTACGATGTCATCAATATACAATTGGCGAGCGCCAGGTGGAGAAGGTGGTACTGCTCGGTCAGAAATTGGTCCTCAATCAGGGAGATGCCGTTCTAGATCTGAATCGCACCTCTGGTAATCTCCTGAATGATGATGGATGGCAGAGACTTGGGTGTACCAGGTATGTGTGGGTAATAGTGGTCAGGCGTCTCTAGTACACCCAAAGTTGTGGCCATTGTAGCCGGGCTGAAAATAATCTCGTGACCCCGGAAGAATGATCTGTAAGTGAACGGAGCCGCAGAATCCTTAATCATACTCGCACATGCCTCTCGTACCCATGTGATGTTGATTCGCTTAGATTGCGTCAACATCGTAAACCAACTAGGCATGGCACAGGTACGTGGGAGAAACCATGGGGCGGACAGCCAAACTGCCTCGAGGGGCCGCTCTATCATCACCTTCCTGGACTGAAAGTATCTGGTAAACCATACACGCTCCTCCTCATTTCGAGCCCGTGATCTGGTATGGGGTTGGGTATAGTGAGGTCAAACAGCTTGGACTTGTGGTACCCTGTGATAAGGTTCATTATAAAGCCTTGAAATGAAAGAAACAAACATAAAAGAAGCTGAAACTGCTGCTCTTCAAGCGATCGAAGCATCTTCGATCGATCGAGAAGGTACCAGGTTCGATCGATTGAAAATAGATAGGGTTCGATCGCTCGAGCCCAGTTCGATCGATCGAACACAGCAAAATGGCAGCGACGAAGACAGAGAACGGGAAGAGCCCGCAAACACAAAATAACAAGAAAAACTAAGACAAAGGGGTGTAAGAACCAATGGGGGGCACGCCCAAAAGAATTCAAAATGAAAAGAAAAACGAGGGGGTTCTCGGGGCCTAACCTTGAGATACGCGCAGAGGAGAGGATGATGGCGATGCAAATGATGATCAGGGGGACCGGGCGCTCCTCAATTATGTGGTTGTATATGGGGGTTCCAAAATTGCGCGAGCCTCCTCTGTCTCCAATCGCTTGAGCGTGAGGGAAATAAAGAGAGACTGAGCAGGTGTATGAAAGATGCCTCGTTTAAATACAAGTCTCGATCGATCGAGAAAGTTCGATCGATCAAACTTTCGATTGATTGAGGCCTGCTGAAGCGCTCGAGGTTATGATAATTTCGATCGATCGAGATGTGTTCGATCGATCGAACTTGGAAATTCTCCAATATCATTGAATGGAGAAATTATACACTCCCAACTAACCAACATTGTTTTGGACATACAAGAAAATGATAAAAACAGTTCAATGACAGGTCATGTAAGCCAAAAAGTCATCATCACCATAGAAAATTGCAAATTTTTATAGATAAAACATTGTAATAGTATCCATTTTGCAACATTATTGCCCCCAACTTGGTGTTGAAAACCTTATTGATAAAGAAAAAAACTAAAAGAAACTGAAACTAATAAAACTTTGTCTAGGAATACACTTCAATTGATGAAAGAAAGATGAAATGACAGAATACAATTGAAGTGAAGCACTACTCTTTAAGCATGAAGATTTCGTCTTCCACAACTTCTTTCTCCGCCACATCTTTGAGACTGGATTCCAAACCTGATGATTCCCTTTCCCAGCACAGTCGAAAGGCAGCAAGGTTATCATCGAGTAAGGCTGAAATCTTTGAAGAAATGGGTGCACATGCAAGAGGTGAGTCGGATGGAGACAAAGATAACGGAGTATAATTTCACATCGGACTTTCCTCTCGCAGTGGAGTGCCCGGAGGCACTATATCTGGTCTAAATCCATGAAAGAGTTGATGTGGAAGGAACAACGGTGGAAACGGATGATTCATAGTGAAATTCCTGACAAAGGAAAATAAAAAGAAAACGAAGAAATAAATTAAATAGAACTAAAGAAAGAACTAATAGGAAGAATTAAACAACAAAAAACGGAAAGAGAAAGGAATGTGACCAAGAATTAACCTCACTATTGGCATGATATCACCATGTGCACTAGCAGGTAGAGGGCATTGAAGCCGGAACAACAAATAACTCATATGCACATAAATGTAGGGAACCAATTTGATGATAAGGAAGTCATCAACATACGTGAATATAGCATTATGGCGTTCCGGCACCACATCCTGTAAATCTTCTTCTTCCCATGGTTCCCACATTGAGTCATTCTCCCATTGTTCCAAAAGGGCTTCATCGACTTCCCCAACAAAGTACCCTTCAGGTTCTCCTTCCTCTTCAGGAAATTCCATGTGCTCAAAAGGATTGATATGGAGGAGAGCAGGGTTAAAAGGGATGTACCCATGGGTCAGGTCCACTACATCATCTGCCCCTGGTCTTTGATTAGGAGAAAAGAAAAATGCTATCTCATTGACAGTCCAAGGAGGGTTAGGATATTCTGAATCAGCCCATGACCCTATGGAATGAACATCGTCGTCCCTCATATTTAATATCCTACAAGGGAGAGTCAGCAAGGAATAACAGATTAAGAATTGAAGTCACATTCAAAAAGACAGAAAAGAACAAAACAAAATGAAATGCAGTAAAAGAAAGAGTACAACAACATAATGTGAACACGCTTTGGTGTTTTAGGTGGAGGGATAGCTGGGCTCATCTAACTCGATGTGCTCAGCTTCTGGTAAGAAGTTCTCCAAGAATAGTTTTAGTCTTTGACCGTTAATCTTAGAACAATCATCGTTCTTGGGATTTACTAGCTCAACAGCCCCATGTGGAAAAATAGATTTGACAAGGAATGGGCCTGTCCACCGGGATCGGAGCTTACCTAGAAAAAGGTGGAGGCGAGAGTCGTACAGTAAGACTTTCAGCCCCGGCTCGAAAGATTTTCGAAAAATTGTTCTATCGTGGCGAGCCTTTACCCTTTCCTTGTGTAGTTTAGCATTGTCGTATGCATCTCGACGTATTTCTTCCAGTTCATCGAACTGGAGTTTCCGGAGATGACCTCCCTCTTGAATGTCGAAGTTCAATGAGCGTGTCGCCCAATATGCTTTGTGCTCGATTTCGACAAGAAGGCGACATGCCTTGCCGTACACTAACCTGTACGGGGACATCCCCAAGTTTGTCTTATAAACGGTACGGTATGCCCATAGAGCATCAGTCAGTTTATAAGCCTAGTCCTTTCTGTTGAAACTAACCGTCTTTTCTAATATGCTTGATTTTGTAGTTCGCCAACTCTGCCTGCCCGTTTGTTTATGGGTGGTAGGCTAGAGCGATCTTGTGGTTTACCCCGTATTTCTTGAGTAGAGATTCCAAAGGCCTATTGCAAAAGTGCTTGCCTTAGTCACTGATTAACGCTTTTGGGGTTCCGAAATGCGACAGAATGTGTTCCTTAAGAAAGGACATTACTATTTTGTGGTCATTGCATCTCGTCGGTATCGCTTCCACCCATTTTGATACATACTCTACAGCTAGGAGTATGTATTCACAGTTATTAGATTTTGGAAACGGGCCCATGAAGTCTATGCCCCAACAATCGAATATTTCAATTGTGATAATTAGAGTTAAGGGCATGGAGTTCCTTTTTAAAATTGTACCAAGCTTTTGACAGCATTGGCACATTTTACAAAAAAGCGTAAGCATCTTTAAACATGGTGGGCCAGTAGAAACCGCTGTGTAGAACTTTTTGTGCGGTCTTTTGTGAGGCAAAGTGACCTCCGCAGGCTTCAGAGTGGCATGAGGCTAAAATTACGGTTATATCCTCATTAGGGACACAACGCCTGATGACCTGATCAGCACAATACTTAAATAAGTAAGGGTCATAAAAAAAAAACGACGTGCGAATGAGAGGAATCGTTTCCTGTCTTGATTTGACCAATGTCTAGGAGTCTCTCCTGTAACAAGGTAATTTATTAGATCGCATACCAAGGCAAAATGGAAACAGCTATCAGTTGCTTGTCTGGGATTTCATCTTTGATTGGTACGGGTTTAGTGTTGTCAGTAAATGTCAATCGAGATAAGTGGTCAGCGACCACATTTTCCACTCCCTTTTTATCCTTAATTGTGATATCGAATTCTTGGAGTAGGAGTATCCAACGAATAAGCCTCTATTTTGCGTCCTTCTTAGATAGCAGGTACTTAAGGGCCGAATGGTCTGTAAAACAGACGATTGGGGACCCTATCAGATATGACCTGAATTTGTCTAGAGTGAAAACTATTGCCAGCAGCTCTTTTTCGGTAGTCGTGTAGTTCATTTGAGCTTCATTAAGTGTTCGGATGGCATAGTATATCACATAGGGCTTATTATCCTTCCTCTGTCCTAGGACTGTACCAATGGCGTAGTCACTAGCGTCGCACATTAGTTCGAAAGGCAAACCCCAATCGGGTGTCTGGATTATTGGTACAGAGGTAAGGTGTTCCTTTAGTGCATCAAAAGATGATTGACAGTTTTTTGACCACTCAAATGGTGCGTCTTTAACTAAGAGTTGGCATAATGGTTGGGAGATCGCACTAAAGTTTTGAATAAAGTGACGATAAATTCCTGCGTGCCCCAGAAAAGATCAGATGTCTTTAACTGTACGGGGGACAGGTAGGTTCGAGATTATGTCGATTTTTGCTTTATCAACTTGGATACCTTTATCAGAAATAATGTGGCCGAGGACAATTCCCTTGGTCACCATAAAGTGACACTTTTCCTAGTTCAGTACTAGGTGTTTGACCTCGCATCTTGCCAACACACGTTCCAGATTATCTAAGCAATTTTTGAAACTATGGCCGAACACTAAGAAATCATCCATAAAGACCTCGAGTGTTTGTTCGACCATATCACTGAATATGCTCAACATGCATCGCTGAAAGGTAGCAGGTGCATTACATAAGCCGAAGGGCATACGACGGTAGGCGAATGTACTGAATGGACAAGTGAAGGTCGTTTTCTCCTGATCTTCAGGAGCAATTTCTATCTGGTTGTAGCCACTCTATCTGTCCAAGAAGCAATAGTACTTGTGACCCGCCACTCTTTCTAGCATTTGATCCATAAATGGCAATGGAAAGTGGTCTTTCCGAGTCACAATATTTAATTTTCGATAATCAATACACATCCGCCATCCAGTGGGGACGCGTGTTGGTACTAACTCGTCGTCTTTGTTTGGGATAACCGTTATACCAGCCTTTTTGGGCACCACGTGGGTCAGACTAACCCAAGGGCTATCAGAAATAGGATATATAATCCCAACGTCAAGAAGTTTTTGGACTTCCTTTTTGATGACTTCTTGCATATTGGGATTCAGACGCCTTTGCATTTATCGCGAAGGTTTAGCGTCTTCCCCAAGATATATCTTATGGGTGCAAACAGATGGGCTGATGCCTTTTAGGTCAACAATAGTCCATCCTAATGCTCCCTTATGCTGTTTGAGCATTTGAATTAACTTATCCTCTTGTTCAGAATTCAACGTGGCTGAGATTATAACCGGATAAGTCTTTTCAGTCCCCAGAAAAGCGTATTTGAGCTCTTTCAGAAGCTCCTTTAATTCTAAATCGGGAAACTAAAAGTTTGAAGGCATGGCTAACTTCGTTTTTTGAGGCAAGGGTTCATATGGTGTGACCCATATGCATTCAGCTCTGTCCTCCTCTTTTGCTTCCATCATGAGGTAGGCATGATTTAGGGCAGCGTCTAATGGAGTTGAATCATTAGGTTTGTAGACTGCGTCAAATTGTGACACTACTACTTCCAAAGGATCTTTATAGTCAACAAAATTGGCCTCATCTTCGATGACCGTCTCAATGTAGTTGACTTTCTCTTCGTCCTCGTATTCGTCAGGTCGGGGATTTGAAAATATCTTGACATTTAAGGTTATGTTCCTGAATACGATGGTCATGATACCACTTCGTATTTTGATCGTGGCATCTATGGTGTTGAGGAATGGACGTCCAAATATTGCCGGGATTTGTGAGCATAGGTTAGACACTGGTTCCGTATCCAAAATCACAAAATCAATCGGGAAGACAAATGTGTCTATTTGTACAAGGACATCTTCTAGTATTCTTCTAGGATATTTGACTGACCTATCTGCCAGTTGTAACGCAACTCGGGTAGGTTTGAGTTCACCTAACCCTAGTTGTTTATAAACTGAGTATGGCAGTAGGTTCACGCTTGCTCCTAGATCAAGGAGTGCGTTGTCTATCCTTTGATTTCCAATACAGCACGAGACAATCGGAGTGCCGGGGTCTTTGAGCTTCGGAGGTAATTCATTTTGAATGATTGCGCTTGCTTGGCAAGCAACATAAGCGTGTTTCTTTACACTTTGCCTCCTTTTGACCGTACATAAGTCCTTTAGGTATTTATCATAGGCCGGCACTTGTTTGATTGCATCAAGGAGTGGAAGATTTATTTTTACTTTTTTAAATAATTCCAAGAACTCCTGATTCTTTGCCTCGTTTTGGGGTTTCTTAAGCCTTTGAGGGTAAGGCGCGGGAAAAGGGCATTTAGGTAATTCATCATTAATAGGTTCCTTTCCGGGCCTTCTCTCAATGTCTTCTACTTCTCTAGGAGCGTCATCATTTGATTCTACTGGTTTATCATTAGTGGATGACTCCTCTTCTTGAGTGGATGGTTTATCCCTAGTCTCCACTTCCTCCTCGTCATACTCCTCGGGAGTAGAATGAGGCATGTTTTTCCCTATGACCTTGCCACTTCTCAGAGTTGTTACGGCTTTGGCGTGCTCATGGTTATTGGGACCATTGTTGAATCCCTTAGGGTTTGGAAGTGGTTGAGCGGGAAACGTTCCACTTGAACTCTCGTGTCGTGCATCCATTCTCTCTAATGTCGCGGACATTTTACTCATCATTTGAATTAACTGTTGTGTTAAATTCGCGTTAGAGAATGGATCTTCTTCTTGTTCCTTTTTGTGAGGTGGCACGTAGACATTTGGCTGTTGATAAAGCAATTAAAAGGGTGCAGAACACAAAGTTCCATGGTTTATCAACTACTAAAGATAAAGCAATTAAACTAATGACTAACTAATTAATTAAAGCGATATTTTAAAACGTGTTTTTCTTAATACAAGGGAATGTTGGGATTACACGAATCCACCGCAATCTAGCCATCTACTATGCAATTACGTTGAAGCTCAATGGAGCACATCTTCTACAGTATTCCGTATTTCTCTTAGGATAAAGAATCCATAGCCCTTTCATGATCGGGACTATGTTATCACAATTAAGTTTAAAACACATGAAAGCGGTTTAAAATAATAGTTAAGACTCGCATCTACAATGGTGTTAGCATTAAGGGTGGTTTGCAAAATGTATTGAAGAAAAATGTCTCAAGGCTTTAAGTTTAAAGAATGTTTCGACAAGCTGAGCGTTTGGGGACAGTTTGATAACAAATTTGTAAAGCAGAAAGTCTAGGAATACTGCATAGAATGTTCTCAAGAATCAGAGAGTTCGATCGGTCGACGCGCTTTCGATTGATCGAATATCTTCATCTCTTGATCGATCGAAATGTCTTCGATTGCTCGACAATGTCTCTGTTCTGATCGATCGAAATAACTTCGATCGATCGAACACAGGAATTATTCTGCTGCATGGCAGAGGCTTAAGATCACGGTTGCATCATGATCTCCCAACCTGGGGACGACTCAGACATAATATGGAGTGCCTTAGATTCGTTTTTAACATAAAAGTCCATTAAAGTCTTGTTTGGTTGTATTTTAAACATGAAAACTATGAAAACTAATGGTGTAAACTTATCTAACATGCAAAACTACTAGTTTAATAGATTGAACTATAATAAACTACGAGCAGAATATAAGTAAAGCAATACGAAGTAACCTGGAAAGATGAACTTGTATTAAACTACGAGGAATCAAGCCAAACAATACCAATCTTTGATAAAACCTACAAAAACAAGAAAAAACTCTCTTCTCCCTATATAAAACTGATAAAAAGTAAAAGTAGGCATCCCTTTAAGACGTATACAATACGACTATATATACAATAACCTAATGCTAGGGTTAAAACTCCGTTTTTGCTGCTTGCACGTAAAATCTGATAAAAGCCATGTTCGATTGATCGAACATCTCTCGATCGATTGAACTTCTGGGATCTTCGAGCGCTTGAGCTGAATTCGATCGATCAAAATCTCAATCGCTCGAGACTTCCTCGATCGCTCGAAACCTCCTTTTTATGAGTGAGTTGTCTTCCTTAAAATCAAGCACTTCCTTTTATCATTCTCATCCAATTCTTCACATAGCAATAGAAATCTGCACAAGTAACCATTAAAACAATACCACTTATCATAGTTTAATCAAATTGTGTACAAACTGGCATTGAATTCAAATTACAGATAAACAAAAGAATTGTAAACTAATTTAGTGTATTTTCTTCTTTTAGCGCGGCTGTATTTTACAAATACCCCCGCTTGTCAATCCTCCTGTGATGGATGCTGATGACCTTTCTAGTGATGCTTTGCTGGCGGCCTTAGCTGGTACCAATGTTTGGGATCAATTTCTCTCTGAGACCGACTATGAGGCTTGCCGTAGCCACTTCCTGATGCCCAACTTCCCACTCCTGGAGGTGAGTTTCTTTTACGTTTTTGTCTCTATCCGTTGCCTATGTTTTTTGACTCATCTTTTCCCTAACTTGTTTTATGCCTACAGCTTCGCGAGATGTACAGGAGATAGGTTCCCCCAGTTTTTGATCCTATCCCTCCTTGGGATTGGACCGTTAATGTTTTGGGTGCAGATGGCTCTCCCCAGGTTATAGAGGTACCACGGGTCACATGTGGGTATCCTACCCAGCCAGCAGACGTCCTCAACGTCCCTTGGAGTTATGCTAAGGAGGGCCACGCCTTGGCGGCAACTTACGGTCTTTGGTTCTCACGCGAGACCATCAGTTATGTCTCTAATTTTGCGCTCTTTAAGGTTATGAGGTCCTAACCCTGATTTTGCCCTTGACAGATGGATGGTATACGACAGTTCACCACTAGTCAGATGGCATCCTTGGTAAGTTTCTGACTCAGCTTCATTTTTGTACTTTTTGTTGTTTCTCTACTGATTGCTTTCATTTTATTTGTGTGTGCAGTATCATGGGGGTGGCGCCGACTCATCGAGGACCGGGTTGAGGTACAGAGGTGGCAGGAGGAGACCATCGCCGACATACACTCCGGGTGGCTCGACAGAGGACGAAGAAGAGGAAAGACTGAGGCCTCCTATGTGGGGATTTTCATTTTATCTGCATTTCATATTTTCAATTGGGTTATACTAGTGAATAATGTGACTATTTGGACAATGTGTAGGATGATGTATAGGACGATTTATCACCCTTGACAGCGTATTATGATGTTTTTCCCTTCGAGTCGGATAGTTTCCGATTTGAAGGCGCAGTTGTGTGCTTGCTTTGGTTGGTGGTTGTGAATTGTGATTTCTGTGATTATTTATGTTACTGCGATGAGCAGCCTTATGATAGTGAGTGTGTTTTCCTTGCAGGTGGGATAGTCCGTGAAACGGGGAGGTGGTGCCAAAATTTTGAATTTTGCTAGAGCTGCGACTGAAAATATGGCATTATATGATCCCGGTCAACTCACAGCTTGGATGAACATCACGGATGGTGTGGAGCGGATCAACCTCTCCAGCTACGGTCTGACCGAGCTATTCTCTCTTCGCCAGATGGCTCTAAATACTGAGTTCATGTGTTCCGCTACTGTCCACTGGGACCCGGTGAACCACTTCTTCAATTTCAACGGCCTGGAGATATGTCCCCTGTTTGGGGAGTTTTGTGCTATCCTTCGTTTCATTTTTGACTCTGACCTGATTCTCCCTTCTGCTGATACCCCCAGTCCCATGCGAGGCTTGGCTGAATACCTGAACTGTTCCACTACTATTTCCCGCCGATTAATTCATGGCGAAGTTCTTGACATTGCTTCCATCGTCGCCCGGTATGCTAGTCCTGGGAATCCTAGTGTATATGATTCTACCCGCGGGGCTACTATGATATTGTGCATGACTTCGCACTTTCTGTTGTCGAGTGCTTCTATTGACTTGGTGCACGTGTGCCTTGGGCTGAAACTTAGCAGGAATCCCATGGCCATGGTTCTGGCTAAAACCATGAATGGTTTGGATCGCGCTTTTAGTCAAGGAACGCTTCTTCTTTCTAGGGCGCCTTCAGTTATGGACAGGTAATGTGTCGTCAGTTTATTTTTGCAGGGTTGTGCTTCATCCTTATTACACTGCTGTCGATTGGGTTGGCATGATGGGTGCTTTATCTGAGGCCGACATTTGTTGGATCGTGAGGCGTTGGGGCCTTCATGCTGTGACCACTAGTCTCGGGGATTACCAAAGAGTGTGGCTGATGGGCCTGAGAGAGACTTCTTTCTATCATCCTCGCCGATTAGCCAGAGAGCAAGGCCAAGTTCAAGAGGTCCCCCGGGGGTTTAGTGAGAGGGTCTTTGGTTCCAGAGTCTAAGCCACTACTATTGCTGCTTTCATCAGGGGCTGGGCCGGTCGAGCAAGAGCCTATTTCTAGAGACCTTTGAAGAAATAAAAGACACAAAATAAAACTAGACTTAACTGATTCTGCTTCTTTCCTCCAAGTGTCTTTGATATTTGGGATTGCTTTCTGAAAGAACTTTTTGTGTTTTCATTTATCCCTGCTTATGTAATATTCAAAGTTTGTTTATCAGCGAACCTTGGTTACTTGGAGAACCTTATTTTATACATTCAGCTTTCTGAAAAAATTTGTAGTATGATTTTAACCAGATAATTGCTTTTGGTACTTGTTTGGGCATGCTAGGACAATTAGAGGCAAACGAGGCGGGTGGCCGAAGTTTGCCCCTAGTTTGGGATTTGTTTGCTTGTGAGGCAAATGAGGTAGATGACCGACGTTTTCCCCTAGTTTAGAAGAGGTTCAGGTAAACGAGGCGGGTGGCCGAAGTTTGCCCCTAGTGTGAAGGGTGATTTCTGGGTCATGGTAAGGACCGCGACTTCATTTTTCTCACACTTTCATAATTTTGCCTAGGCACCAGTTAGGTGACCTACCGAGCTCTTTTCTCTCTTTTGTTATTGCTCACTTTGGATTTAGCTCTAACTTTTTCCTAGGCGTCCTTTCAGATTTTCGACCTAGCGAGCCATCCTTCTTCTTTTTTTTTTTTTTGAAAGTCTACCTACGTACCCTCGAACGGGGATCAGGTCCAACGTAGTTCAGGCCAAAGCCTTGAAAGAAAAAGGGGTTGATTTTTAGGTAGGTGGGATGACCGAACTGTTGCAATTGCCTACGTATCCCCGAGCGGGAATCAGGTCGAGCGTAGTTTAAGGCAAAGCTTGAAGAAAGTTGGGTTATTTTTAGGTAGGTGGGATAACCGAACCGATGCGGTTACCTACGTATCCCCGAGCGGGAATCAGGTTGAGCGTAGTTCAAGGCGAGGTTTGAAAGAAAATTAATTTTGGGGAATGGTCAAGCATAGTACTTTTTGAGGCGATCCATGTTGATTGGTTCTTTGAATTCAATGCCATTGAGGTCCATAAGGTAGGTTGCTCCTCCAGAAAGGATAGTTTTGACGATATAAGGGCCGACCCATTTGGATTTGAACTTTCCACGGGGATCAAAGATCGGGGCTCACAATTCCTTAAGGACAAGGTCACCCTTGACAATTTTCCTCGGACGAACCCTTTTGTTGAAAGCACGGGCTATCCTCTTTTGATATATTCGGACATGGTTAACTGCTACTAGGCGCTTTTCATCTATGAGAGCCAATTCTTCGTACCTTTCCCTCAACCAATCTGATTCTGAAATTTTACATTCTGCCATCACGCGCAGGGACGGTAGTTCTATCTCGACTGGAAGTACTGCTTCCATTCCATATACTAGTAAGTAAGGAGTTGCTCATGTGGACGTCCTTATCGATGTTCTGTATCTCCAAAGTGTGAACGGTAGCTTTTCATGCCAGTCTTTGTAGGTATCGGCCGATTTCTGCAGTATGGCCTTGACATTCTTGTTTGCAGCTTCGACTGCCCCGTTAGTTTGCGGCATGTATGGTGACGACTTGTGATAAGTGATTTTGTATTCCTCAAACAAATCCCTGACTTCAGCTTTGAAATGACTACCATTATCTAAAATGATCTCATAGAGGACTCCATAGCGACATATGAGGTTCTTCTTGATGAACTTGGCCACTTCCCTGGCCCCTAACTTGCTATAGGATGCGGCTTCTACCCATTTTGTGAAGTAGTCAATGGCCACCAAAATGTATCGATTTCCATTCGAGGCATTTAGAACGATTTCACTGATGATATCGATTCCCCAGGTTGAGAATGGCCAGGAGAGGTCATGCTGTATAGAAGAGATGGCAGTACATGCATCATGTTTGCATGGATCTGGCACTTGTGACACCTTCTTACGTATTCGCAACAATCTTTTTCCAATGTTGTCCAGTAGTACCCTTGTCTTACAAATTTCTTGGCCAACATGTGACCATTCATGCGTAGACCGCATACCCCCTCGTGTATTTCTTCCATCATTCTTCTGGAGCTTTTTCCAAACAAGCAAGTCAGGTTGTGACCATTGTACCCTTTCTTCAACAATTTTCTGTCGCAAATGATGAATTGCGCTACGAATCTTCGAATTACCCTTTTATCTTTCTTGGTAAACTCTTGGAGGTACTTCCCCTTTTCTATGAAATCCCAGACATTCTGATACCACGGTGTTTCGTTTTCTTCTTCTTCGATTGCGGCGATAATGCTGAATGAAGGCTCATACCTTTGCTCTATTACCAAAGGCATCATCTTGACCCCCACGGGAATTTTGATCACGGAGGCTAAGGTAGCCAATGAATCTACTAGTTGGTTCTCTTCCCTTGGCAAGTAGAAGAATGTGATGTGCTTGAACTGTCTCTTGAGTCCATTGAGATGATCGTGATAGGACTTCAACCTTTCTTCTTTCACTTTCCATTCTCCTCTAGCTTGTGATATAATGAGGTTCGAATCTACGAAGACATCCAACTTCTGAACTTTCAGTTTATGGCTGCTTCCATCCCCAAAATACATGCCTCATATTCAGCAGTGTTGTTGGTGGAGTTATAATTGAGCTTGACTGCCAGTGGGGTGTGGTCCCCATTTGGTGACACTAGAATCATTCCTACTCTGTAGCCTTTCACGTTGGCTGCTCTGTCAAAGTGCAACTTCCACTGTTCTTCCTTGATTTCCATGATATTCTCATTCGGGAACGGAAAATCTCCATCTACTTTAGAATCAATGGCGTGTTCAGCAAGATGTTCAGCTATAGTTCTCCCTTTTATCGATTTTCTTGTCACATACTTGATATCGAATTCGGACAGTAGAAGTAACCAACGGGATATACGACCGGTCAAGGCGGATTTTTTGAGGAGGTATTTTAGAGGATCCATGCGGGATATGAGCACAACTGGGAAGGCCAGCATGTAGTGCCTCAGTCGGCGAGTGCACCAAACCAAGGCCCAACATGTTTTTTCGAGGATAGAGTAGTTGAGCTCATATCCAGTTATCCTCTTGCTAAGGTAATATATGGCTTTTTTGGAGTGGCTTTCTTCTCCTTCTTGGGCTAGCATGCAACCCATGGCATTTTCGGAGACAGATAGGTAAAGGAATAAGGGTTTATGAGGAGTGGGTGGTGAAAGGACGGGCAGATTTTGAAGGTAGATTTTTATTTTGTCGAAAGTGGCTTGGCATTGGTCATCCCATTGGAACTTCTCTCCTTTTCTCAGCAATCGGAACAAAGGATCACATGTAGTTGTGAGTTTGGAGATGAAGCGGCTGATAAATTGGATTCTTCCGAGAAACCCTCTCACTTCCTTTTCATTCCATGGTGGTGCCAGTTCTAGGATTGCCTTGATCTTAGAGGGATCCACCTCTATCCCCCTTTGTGTGATGAGAAAGCCCAGGAGCTTACCGGAGGTCACACCAAAAGTGCATTTCTTTGGATTCAACCTCATCTTGTATTTGCACAACCTTTCAAAAAACTTTCCTAATGCCACCAAGTGTCCTTCTTTGTCCTTGGACTTCACGATCATGTCATCTACGTACACTTCTACTTCCTTGTGAATCATGTCATGTAACAGAGTGGTGGCAGCTCTTTGGTAGGTCGCTCCAGCATTCTTGAGTCCGACAGGCAAAACCCTATAACAGTAGGTTCCCCAAGGTGTGGTGAATGTCGTCTTTTCTCGATCTTCTGGCGCCATTAGAATCTGATTGTACCCCGAAAAACCATCCATGAACGACAGTAGCTCATGTCCTGCGGTGCTATCCACCAAGACATCGATGTGGGGAAGCGGGAAGTCATCCTTAGGACTGGCATTGTTTAGATCACGGAAGTCGATGCACACACAAGCTTTTCCATCTTTTTTGGGGACTGACACGATATTGGCAACCCATTCCGGATACTCGGTAACAATGATGAACCCTGCCTTGAATTACTTTTCTACTTCTTCTTTGACCTTGAGTGCCCATTCTGGTCTCATGCGCCTAAGTTTCTGCTTGACGGGTTTAGAATTGGGAAGAAGAGGAGTGCGATGTTGGATGATGTCGGGATCGACCTCAGGCATGTCCTCATAGGACCAAGCAAAAACATCTTTGAATTCTTTTAGCTAGAGAGTCAATTTTTCTTTTTTCTTTTTCATTAAGGGTTGAGCCAATTTGCACAATTTATGGATTATCTTTTTCACCTAGGTTAATTGATAAAGTATCTTCGATTATTTCATAAGCAGGTGGTTTTTCAATTAGTTGCTTAAGTTCAATTGGGAGATCCTCGGAGGGATCTGTGCATTCATAAGTATTAGACACAGAGGAGTAAGCAGAATTGTCTTTCATTTCATTCATGACAGGTGGAGTGATTACATTAGACAGTGGTGGGCTTACAGCAACTGACTCTGGTACAAACTCAATAATTGGAAGTACAGACTTTGGGGGAACAGGGGATAGGGAGACAGATGACTCTACAGCCTGGTTGCTCAGACCCTCCTTAGTTGGCTTGATCTGATCATCTTGGCTCTCGGCCCTCTTTTCTTCTCACATTTTCTCGATGGCTTCAGTGTCCAGATACTCCAACCAGTCTTCCTTCGGGGTCTTCTCAACTTCTTCGAGATAGAATGGATCTTGATAGGGGGCCTTTCACAGTCGGCGAAGATTTCAAGCCCTGGCTGCCTTTTTCCAGTCGTCTGATGGATCCAGGGTTCTAGAAATCCAAAATAGGGGAAATCATCCCCTTCTTTGATGAATTGCCCATTCAAGGTTTTGCAATATGGTGGGATACTCCTCACTCTTTTCTTCCATGGCCTCTGTAGCTCGATGTCTTCTTCAGTGGGCTTGTACCCCAATCTGAAAGTGCCTTGTTGCCCTTTGATCTGCGGAAACTCACGAATCCCTTGCTCGCGTCGGCCTAATCCCATTCCAGGGAAGTAGTTCATTTTACGGACGATGTTGACAACTGTAGAGTGGATCTTGGGGGACCTGTCTTTATCATTGATTATGTGGACTTTTTTCATGAAGAATCCCCCGATTTCTCCTTCTTCTAGCTCAGGTATTTAGATTTCAAAGATGGGAGCGTAGTTTGGGAAAGCTTCATTACCATAACTATTACCGAGGATGATTTTCATCTCCTTCTCATGAATATACTTGATCATTTGATGCACAGTGGATGATACAGCTTTGTTGACATGCAGCCAAGGCCTCTCGATCAACAAATTGAACGAGGCAGGTATGTCCATAACTTGAAAGATTTCAGTGCTAACCAAAGATCCTACCCGAATTTGGAGAGAAATAGTCCCCATCACATTTCTCTTGGTGTTGTCGTAAGCCCTCACGGATTGCACAGATGGTGTGATGTTAAGGATATTGACCCCATGGTGGTGGCAGTCCTTAGAGCACAAACATTTAGGGTGGAGCCTGTATCGACCAGACAGAATGGCACCTGGTGTCCCTTACATCCAACAGTGATGTACAAAGCTTTGTTATGTGTATACCCTTCCGGCGGCAGGTCTTCATCGGAGAATGTAATGATTGGGTCAGGGGTGAGTGCGCCCAAGAAAGCCACCATGTCTTCCGGTGCAGCGTCGATGGGGACCTCAATTCCAGCCAAGGCATTCAACACAGCTTGCCTATGCTTGTAGGATGTTATCATGATGTCCCACATTGAAAGATGCGCTTGGGTTTTCTTCAACTGCTTTATCAGCTCATTGTCTTTTTGATGATCTCATCCATTTTTCCCTTTCCCTTGTCTTTGTTTGGACTTTTTTTTATTGCTTTAGTGGTAGGTTGTGGAGGCTGATAATGACGTCCTGACCTAGTTAGGTGATCAATCTCTGTAGGAGTAGGCCCTTCTACAGTCCCATCTTCTTTGAACCAGTCACAATCTGTTCCCACAAATGGTTTCTCCAGCTCGTTCCAGATAGAAGCATCGCTTTCATTTTTGGGATCATACCATTTGAGGTCCACTACCCCTAGATCACGTTCTTCTAAGAAGAATAGATCTTGTTCATCAGTCAACTGTTGCTGCCACTCGTCGTCTCCTCCTTCAATCAGATGAACTCCCACAGATTCCGGTATGTCAATGAGGGGTAAAGGTTGACCTAAGGGGGTGACATAGGCAGCAGGGTTGAAGGATACATGGTTGGACTCAATGAGGCTGATATTTTGTTGGTTTGGTAGAGGATTTTGAGTGATATGGGGTTGCTTTGGAGGTGGTTCAATGATATTCTGGTCAATGAGGTCTTGGATATCATGGCGAAGGCGTATGCAATCATCAGTGTTGTGGCTAGGGGCTTGGTGGTAGGTGCATCTTTTGGACATATCGCAGTTTGACAGGAGTGGGGTATTTCGCGGCTGGAGTAGTTGGAGGTGGCCCTTTTTAAGGAGGCGATCTAAAGATGAGGAGAGGGAGATCTCTAGCTTGGCAAAATTACGAGGAGGCTTTTTCTGGAAAGGGCGATTTGGCGAGTTTGCCTGGTTGAGGGGTTGGTATGGCCTAGGGGGGTATGCCATGGGTTGATTGCTAAGAGCATTGACATCCGGAGGATTGCGGGAGTAGTTGGGCCTTTTTGGCTGACTCGGAGGCTCTTCCTTCTTGATCTTTTCTTCCCTGATAGCGTCTTCAATTCGAGTTCCAACTTCAAACAGCTCTTCAAAAGTAGAGATGGACTGGTAAAACAATTTCTCATGGTAGAGTGATTGTAGATTCTGGATTAGCATTCTCACCTATTCTTTCTCAATCGGTCGGTGAGTCATTTGGGCCACTTTGTTCCTCCACCTGCTCAAGAAAGCAGCAAAGGATTCATTATTGTTCTGCCGAGTAGTTTCCAAATCCCTAACTGTAACATCCAACTCTTGATTGTAAGAATAGTGATCGACGAAGACTCGAACGATGTCTTCCCATGCCCGGGTTTTGGAGGCTTCCAAGGTTAGGAACCATGATAGTGCAGACTTTGCAAGAATTTGTGGGAACAACATTGCAATGTGCTCGTGGGTACAACCCATGGATTGGAAGATGCTCATACATAGCTTCATATGACTTTTTGGATTCCCAGTTCTGTCAAAACGGTCGATGGCAGGCATCTTGAAGTTCTCTAGCAGTTTCAGCTTAATAGGCTTAAAAAGGCCTTCCAAGTCTAGCATGTAATCATCAACCCCTTTGCTTTTCCTCAGTACACTTTCCAGCTTGTCAACCTTATCCATATTCTCTTGGAGATTTTTCTCATATGCAAATGGTGGGACCCCTTGAAACCAGTCTTCCTCCCCATTATTCTCATGTGGGGGCGGTTCAAACCCCGGTGGCAGAAACCCAGGTGGAGGTTACGGCCGCTGCTGCTTCAATTCTTCCATGAACTTCAAAACTTGGGCTAGGTTGTTGAACTGCTGGCTTATGGTTGCTCCCAACTCGATAACCTTGTTTTCTAACTCTTCTTGATTCATGCTGAAGTAAGCCGTCGGACTGATTCTAACCAAATGATTATCTGAACTTCTAACCCAAGACGAGGATCCCAGTTGCTGACTTCGGGAATCTATACTGACCTAATAGATTTCGAGAGGACTAGATCAGATTTTGACAGTGATGTTAACAAACGTGAGCCGACTCGTGTAAGACTGATCGAGATAGTGCGTGCAGATCGATAGGAATGGTGTATGCAAATGAGACAAGCACGCGGATGTAAGCCCTAATCTATATGATGCTCCTATTTTTAACAGATAGCAATTAAACAACTAAGGTCCTAACCATATAGAGTGTGCCAACTTTACTTTCCAGCATGATCACCCAGGGGTAACAGGGGTTTCCAGGGTTTTATGCTTCTAGGAGAGACTGGGCATTTCTGGTTGATTTGGACAGAGTTTCTGGGAGAAACGGGTATATCTGGCCATTTCTGGTTGGTTCGGACAAAGTTTCTGAGAGAAACTGGTTAATATGGTTATATCTGGGATATCTGGACAGAGTTTCTAGGAGAAACTGGTTAATATGGTTATATCAAGGATATCTGGACAGAGTTTTTGGGAGAAACTGGTTAATATGGTTATATCTGGGATATCTGGACAGAGTTTCTGGGAGAAACTGGTTGGATGTGTGATGATGGTGATCATACTGTCTAGCAGGTTTTCATACTCCTACGTCTTAGGACCGACAAACAAGGTTTGCGGTGTATATCTTTGAGAGCATAGAGCAGACATCCTTGTCATGGTGCCTAGGCAGGTCAACTCAATGTGATCACATGTGAGTGATTGCCTTGGGAATCATAAGAAAGAGGTTCTGTTCTATGCCGCATAAGCGTCTACACTACACAAGTAATCCCACTAGGGCATACAACAGTTATATCACATTGTCCTATCTGAAAAGATAAATGAACTGTCCTATAAAAGGTTCTACAAGAATCTATATGCAAAGGCTGGGTTTAGTCAAAGAGGATCCGTTGACGAGTGTTCCAATATACCGTCAGAGAGACAGTACGGAGGTTTTTACTATTTTGATATACCTTGGAAGGTACAGTATCAACGGTGACTTGTGCCCTGGCACAACAAGACCTGAATAATGTCAGTGCTGCGTTTCAGACACAGTCGGAGGGGAAAAATGCAAAAGTGTAATGCGGTGAACCAGACACAGTAAAAAGATGGTTTTAAGGATGCTTCTTATGAGTCAAACCTCTATATTATTTTGTTTTGAAAATAAACATCCCCAGCAAAGTCGCCAGATTGTGGACACGCGGGATTCCACCATTTGCTTGTTTTTGTTTGAAATTAATTTGGATCAAAGAAATAAAAGGAAGGTATGTTGAAAATAGATACAGAGTCGCCACTTGGTCTTTAAGGAACCAAGAAACCTAATTTTGACTCACCCAAATGGATAAAGGGCACCGGCCTTTCATAACCAAAAAACTTGGCTCGGGGTTTTGGTACGAGAGAGGAAGGAGCCTTTGTCGCGACTAAAGTACCCTCAACTCGCCCCGTCTTTCAATTGTCCTCAATTAGCATCTAAATAATCATCTTATACTATGTATGGTTCGACAATTAATACTATGATAGTATATTACAAGAAGATCAAAAGATAAGATATCATTTATAAGATCTAAGCCAAATATCACACAATGCAAAAGTGAAAGACCACACAAACAAACCTAGGAAAAAAACGTCTAATCACATATCAAGTAATTAAGTTTTCCTAGTCTAAAGGGGACATGAATTGTTCTTGAAACAAATAATCAAAAAGGATCAAAGTTTGCTTAGTAAGCTAGAATGATGCATGCTAATCTTTGAGAAAAGAAGACCTCTCAATCCCCGAGATGGATGAGAAAGGACGATTAGATCGAGGGGGAAACATGAACGTATGATCAAGTTCATTCCTTATAACCTTCTTAGATTAGGAGTCACAAAAGCCCCAAATCTTTGCATGGATGCAATGTATGTATCTAGAATGTCCCAAGGTTGTAGTGTGTTTTGTGTTCATGGATTCCTAGACTGACTTAGAAGTCTAGAATGTGTATGAATGAATGAAGGAAATCATCATGGGATATATAAATATGTAGTATGAACTACTTCCTAAGACATGAGCTAATTTGGAGTGCATGTAAGCATAAAATCA
Source organism: Hydrangea macrophylla (assembly GCA_033977485.1). Lineage (NCBI taxonomy): Eukaryota > Viridiplantae > Streptophyta > Magnoliopsida > Cornales > Hydrangeaceae > Hydrangea > Hydrangea macrophylla. The sequence continues at coordinate 44,164,462 of CM066990.1, forward strand.
AATGATGGAAGTAAAAGTGTGGTTGCTGTGAATAGTGGACAGAACAGTGACATGATATTTTGGAAATTGAAAAGAGGGGTTAGGAATGTTTTCAATGAATGATTTTTTATGGAGATCTTCCTTATTGTGTCTAGAACACAACTCAAAAAGCCAATCTTTATTAACTATTACAGATTGAGAGAAATCATATAAACAATAGAGGTTACTCAGAAATAGAGTTCGTACTGTCGACTGAAATGTCCAAAAATCTTAGCAAATGAAAACAAATTATCTAGAGGCCCATATTATACAGAAAGTTACCTAAGACATTTAAATTCATGGGAAAATTAGTTGGGACCATTCGTTTTGGAAAAGTTTTCTGTAAAACAAGTTGAAAGTCAACCAAGCTGCTATGACAACAAAGGCAGAATATCTGGAGAGAATGTTTGGACCAAAATGGGATCCTTCCATGTATCTCCAAGTCAAACCAAAAATCTTGGGTGTTCTCTAATGAGTTAGTAAGACTTTCCAAGTGGTCTTGCATCCATACATTGAGTATTGAGTTCTAGAGAAATCTTTGAACTCAGATCATTCACTGTTTTGACTCACTATTTTGAAGATTTTTGGGAAAAAACTAGAGTTTTCTTTCTTGAGATCAAAATGAGGGGTTTTAAGAGGGGCTTTGAAATAGAGGTTTTGAAAGTATATTTTCAACATCAAATAGAGAATATGACTTCTTGCAATATCAACATCAAACTCATCATCAAGAACTCCCAATATTATTGGAGAGATTCATTTTCATTTGAACATAACTTCAAGGATGCCTTGGAGGTATTGAAGTTATAATCGTCATCGATCAAACATGTTTTTGAGGTCAAGAGCTACTATCCATAAGGATTCACTCACCTCAAACTTCATGTCATCATTTAGAGGATGATGAACTAGTAAGTAAATAAAAAAATCAAAAAAGAAATGAACTTAGGAAGAGATGAACATAGTATGTAAACAAGCAAATAATAACAATCAATAGATGATAATCAATGTGATTTTGGACTTGTAGCTTGGTGTTTCACTCATAGATATTGACATTTGGACATGGAAGTAGCTTCCTAACTCAAGATTGCTCAAGAATGGTGGATGGGGAGGATTTGAATGTGAAATATATGAGAGGTAATGGAAGAAAACAAGATTAAAACTCACTTTCTTATAGAAAATCAGTGGGAGAAGCTCCCTTTCTCTCTTCTAAACCTATCTCTATCTCTCTTTTTCTCTACAACTTTTCTAAACTTTGCACTTGGCCTCCCAAAATGAGAAGTCAAGGGGGGTTTATATAGGCCAATCTGGGGTGATTTTGGAGTTTTAGAAGTACTCCCATTGGTCCCAAACATCTGTGAACGTAGAACTACGTCGTTTTGATTTCTAATTAATCAAAATAAACCCCCAAAAGAAATTACAAAAAAACACCATTCTGGAGGAGAGTGCCGCAGCGGCACTGGACCTGTACTGTGGCGGCATTGGGCCTGTGCCGCTGCGGTACTACTCCTCATTCGTCCAGATAATCCTTTTTAGGCCCCGAGAGGTTCCTGTATTCGTGAAAAGGCCATATTTCGTCCAAAATTCACAGAAAATGCATACAAAATCCAAATTGAGGTTGTGATATACCGTTGGAAAGGTAATGGAGTCTAATTTACATAAATAATAGTTCAGAGATAGGTCACTTTGAAAAGTTTTGCGGTATTCGCGATAAAAGCCAATTTGATCGCCTTTTTCACCTTCGGAAATTCATATAAATTCGTTTTAAATCCAAAAATTATGTGCGACATACCGTTGGAAAGCTATTGACCTCTAGTATCTATGAAATATATTTGAAAAATGATACGGTGCTCCGGCTTCAAAGTCGACTTTTGGTCAAACTGGTCAAACTTTGGATTCCTGGGAAGTTCTACAAACCTCTGGGAGCTCCCAGGAGCTGACGTTTTCGTTCGATTTTCTTTTAAAACTCATTTTAATATTTTTCACATGATCTAGAATGATCCCAGAACTTTTCGGCGAATTTGGACGATTCTGATCAAACCTTGGTCAAACTTGGTCAAACCTTGGTCAAATCGGTCAACGGGGACTTTCTGGGAATTTCCGGGACTTTCGGGGTTCTCTAGGAGCCGACGATTTCATTCGGTCTTGCTTTAGAACTTATTTTATTGTTTTTTCTTACGACATAGTGCGTTTCCAGAACACTTGGTCCAAATCTGGGAGTTTTCGGGCTTTTAGGGGCATTTTGGTCCTTCTAAGCATTTTGAGAAATAGAACTACCTTCCAGGAGTCCTTTTGAGTCTTTTAAGATCATTGTGAACCACCAAGCTATGGGTCTCCTAAATTTGATAGCCGAAAAAATGGGGTGTCTACAATTTTATGCTTTTCTTTTAGTTTTATTATGTATGGATGATGATAACATGTTGCGAGGATTTTTATAATAAAATCGTTCTTCTATTGATTAAATCATTACTTTCATAGTTGATTATTGTCTTAGATATATTTTGAGTGTGACGTGCTCAATGGTCTATATTTGTTGTGCTTGTATAGATTATTTACATGTAATGGTACTTAATTAAATTGTGCTATTAAGTATCCGAATAGTCCATGCCTAGGTTAAACGGATTATGCCACAACCCTAGTTTAGTGTGGGATAATTCGTGCTAATCGAAGATGGATTATATTGGTGCTTGAACCATGGTTATTTTCTTCACGGAGGAATTGGGCTTGTAGCTACAATTATCCATTATCATTCAACTTAATAGGCTAATTGAATTCATAAATACCCTTATTATGAAGCTAGTGGTGGATTTGCAATCCTAGGTTCCCTAAACATATTATAAAAACAACTTTTTAATTGCTTTCATAATTTAGATTTATTTTAATTAGTTTCATTAGTTTAATTACAATTCAAACCAAAATCCGTTTTCTTAATTAATTAGATTTAGATTTTAAAACTAAAAGCTGTAGTAATTCAATCTCTGTGGGTTCGACCTTTACTTCCACACAACAAATCCCTAGAAAGTAAAGTATACTTTTATATCTTGATATTGAAAACATAAATTTTTGGAGCCGTTGTCGGGGATTGCAATTCACTACCTTCAGTTTTAGAATCTTAGTTTAGTTAATTCATAAATATTAGATTAGTTTTTATTTTTCTTATTTTTCGTTTTTGATTTGAGTTACTAACGTTTCCTTTTTGTTTTGTAGTTTCTCGAGTAATCAAATTCTAGTGTGTCGGAGTGGAAAAACTTAGCACACCAAAGGAGCTTACGCAATTAAAATAAAATAAAATAAAATAAATATGCATTGCTTCCTTTAAATTTTACATCAAATCACTATAAGTCAGGGCGCTGAGATGTAATTACTTGCATTAGGTTAGGTGTGGAGTGAGCATTGCATTAGCTAGGAAACCCGGGGCGCTGGACTTTGACGCAAATCACTGCATAAGGATAATTACATGCATCATAGTAGTACTATGTACTTGTGTGCTTGATTACTTGTGTGGTTGTTTTTCATAATCGTTGAGTCAGTCGTTGTTATAGTCTATTTTCTTTTAGTTTATGTTTGGTACACGTTCAAATAAACAGGAATTACAACCTTTCGATCTTGAACTTGAACGTACCCTTAGAATCAATGAGTATTCAACCCTAGCTTCTAGAGCTCGGTTGATGCTAGACGATGATTCGACACCGAATCTGTCATCATTGTTTGAGTTTGAAATATGAAGTATCCTTAAAAGACTAAAGAAACCACGCGTCATTAACATTGAACCGATTCCAATGGCCGACGTAGGAAACAATGGTAACAATCAAAACAACAGAAACAACGGAAATATACCGCCACCTCCTCCGCTTAAAGATTACTTTATTCCTACGACTTACATGCCTCAAGCAGGTATCGAATTACCGGAGGCGACGACATCACACTTTGAGATAAAGTCGTCTACCATCTCTCCACTTCCTTCTTTCCATGATCGTTTCAATAAAGATCCATATCAACACTTAGGGGATTTTCAAGACATATGCTCTACTTTAAAAATCCAAAATTTCACTTATGATGAACTAAAACTGCGTCTCTTCCCATTTTTTTAAGAGATAAAACAAAGTATTAGCTTCAATCACTTGAGCCAAACACAATTAAAACATGGGAAGCCTTACACAATGCATTTTTACAAAAGTTTTTCCCAATCACAAGAACTAATCAGATAAGAAAAGCGATAACCAACTTTGTAATGCAAGATGGGGAAACACTTTATGATACATGGGAGAAATTTAAAGAATTATTACGTTCCTACCCACATCATCAAGTTCCTAAGTGGCAATTGGTACAGGTCTTTTACGAGGGACTTATTCCCTTTGTTCGTAATACCATCGATGTCGTTTATGCGGGTACTTTCCTACACAAAAGCGCCAACAAGACCTGGAAATTTTTTGAAACATTAAGTGAGAAATCGATGCATCAGGCCGTGTCGGTACATTCTGAGGGATATCTTTCGCAACCCAAACGTGAGATAAAGTTAGAGTTAAGTCATTCAATTGAATTTTAGGGACTATCTAAAAAACTTGACCGACTTTTAACAATGAACCAAACGACAATCCCACCTCCTTCTGAAGTGTGCATTATGTTCCGATCCTTCACATTCTATACTTGCATGCCCATCAGCGTCTCAATTTCTGGAATTCGTGGAGCAACACATTAATTCTATTAAACAATTCCCACAAAATTATTTTAATCCTATGACTAATAATCCAGACATGCCATGGAGAAATCATCCTAATTACTCGTTGAAAAATAATAATAATCATAATAATAACGAGGCGACTAATTTTCCTATTGCTTATCGACCCCAATTTCAACAAACTCAATACCAACACCCTCCTTCTAATCCTAACCCTCCAAGGGTTAACGCTTTTGAGGAGACAGTGTTGGCATCCCTTAAGAATATCGAAACACAAGCACATGCACAAGCACAAATAGTGCACTCTCACACACAATCCATTGCGAAGCTTGAATCCCAAATGGGACAAATAGCTAATGCTATGAGTTGTAGAAAAGATGGTAAGTTGCCAAGTCAAGCTATTCAAAATCCTAAGGGACAATGTGGGAATGGGGGTTCAAATGATTAAGTAAACGCCGTCTCGACTAGGGTGACTATTTGAGAAGAGGAAGATGTTGACGTGCCATATGAGAGTGAAAAGGAAAGGAACATTAACTCTAATAAAGAAAAGGGTGGGGAAAAGAGTAAAAATAGGAAAGAAAACGTAACAACCCCGACGACTTATATTCCAAAACTTCCTTTTCCACCAAATGTCGACGAACCGTCAAGTTTTTCAAAGAAAACGTCAAAAGCTGAAGATATACTCGAGGTATTTAAACAAGTTAAAATAAATATTCCATTCCTCGATGCTATAAAATAAATTCCCGCGTATGCTAAATGTCTTAAAGACCTATGTACTCAAAAGCGTAAATTACGTAGTCATACTCCTAAAAAGGTCTTTCTCACTGAAAAAGTAAGTTCAATTTTTCAACATGCTCCTCCAAAGTATAAAGATCCCGGTATGCCTACTATTTTATGTGTCATAGGTGACACGGTCATTCATAGGGCTCTCTTTGACTTAGGAGCAAGTGTTAATCTCTTACCATATCACGTCTAGAAACAACTAGGACTAGGTGAACTTAAGCCTACTGCTGCTACTATTCAATTAGCGGATCGTTCTGTTAAAGTACCTAGGGAAATCATCGAGGACGTCTTAGTTAAAGTTGATCAATGTTTTTATCCCGTTGATTTTATGGTCCTTGATACTGAACCTGTTATAGATGCTAGGAAACACACTCCTATCATTCTTGGTCGTCCGTTCTTAGCAACCGCTAATGTGCGTGTCAACTGTCGAATTGGGCTGATGAAGGTGTCGTTCAGGAACATAAACCTTAAATTAAACATGTTTAACGCCATTGATCAACCTGCCAAAGACGATGATTCTATACATGTAGAGGGTAATGAGGTTAGAAGAATAATTGAACCTAATCAAGAATTAAATATGAGTGAGCAGAATAATATAGTGAGTAACGAGCGGAGGAATTTAAATTATACGGACCCTAACGATGAATTTACTCGGAAGGTAAGAAATCGATTCGAACATAATCCGGGAGAACTGTTGACCGAATTACAAAATAGTGACATTGTTTCTGCTTATCATCGGAGTCTCCCTAAAACATTCAAGGGTACAAACTCTGATTTACGACCTCCTTGAGTTTTGAGCTAGAATGCTCTAGCTGAAGACGTAAAAGACAGCGCTTCTTGGGAGGCAACTCAAGCATTATTTCGTCCGTTTTCTCAATTTTGTACACTTTTTGGTCGTTTTTGGTCAATTTTGAGTCTTTTGTGAGTTTTCTGAACAGGTTTAGGGGTCGGAGTCAATTTATTTTAAAGTTATTTATATTAAAAAAAAGAAAAAAGAAAAAAGAAAAGACCAAGTCGCCCGAGCGGCCCACTCGCGCGACAGGTCGCTCGTGCGAGTTTGCCCCTTAGAGAAAAATTTTCAACGCTTTTTTATATATGCCTCGGTTTCACATCGCGCCTAGAATCTCGCACATGAGGGGTTTGCTCACGCAGCCCGCTCGTGCGATTCATGGACTTAGAAATTTTTTTTTTTTTAAATATGCCTCTGCATTCCCTCGCGGAGGGACTCGCGCGCGCGAAGTTCGCTCGTGCGAGGTAGGGTTTTTAGGATTTTTCTCTTTGTTTTCTTACCTCATGCCTCCCAAATTTGGTCAGCTATTTTTATAGTTTATGTTTGTTCTTTTCATCCTCTCAGTATTTCTTTGCTTTCATAGTTCTGTTTGTTTTTCTTTTTATTTCCATTACAACTTTTAATTCTCTTTTAGTTTCTATTGATTAAAAAAAAAACAAAACATGTATTCCATTTATTTTCTTTATCATTGTTATTTTGTTGTTTATTTTCTATTGTCAAGTATTAACAGGTGCAATAGTGTCTCCGTTTGGAGCATGTTTGAACTTTCATTTCATATATATACGTTTACCTGTTTGTGATTGTCGAGATCGAGTTTATATCGTTCCTTCCTTACATACTCTCCTCTCTTTCGTTCTATTATTTCATTGGGGACAATGAATGGTTTAGGTTTGGGGGTATGCACTCACTTGCACATATGCACGCACTACACCAATTTTTTAAAATTTAAAAATTTTTAATACTTGTGTTTAAATAAACGATTTTATCTACGTTTTTGCAATCTCGATTCGATATTTCTTGTTATGTAACTTGGATTATTATAGAATGGTAAACAATGGGAAAATGTGATTAAACATTTGCTAAAGTCATAATGTGCTGTTTTAGGTTATGTATCGTTCGAATTGTAGTTTTATTTCATAGATTTGCACACAAACCTATGCACTGCACGTAGTCATTTGAATACATGTTTGATGTGAACTATAATATGATTCGGATTTCTAGATAACACAAGTTGGAGACTAGACCCAGTGAGCTTTTGAGCCTATGTTTTCTTTTTAGAGGGTTATAAATACATATTGTGTTTGTCGAATTTCATTGAAATAGCGCATTAACTCGTTGTTTAGTCTCATTATTCTTGTTTTGGTTGATAGTCAAGTTAAAATATTGGTTACCATGCTAAATAATCTTCCGTCATAAACATTGAAAAATTATATGACCATAGGAAATGATGATAGGCCTTCTTTGTTTACCTATCCAGATAAATAATAAAAATTTCCTTAGTTCGCCCCTTTGAGCGGTAAAATACCCTCTTTCTTTAATTACCATTATCTTTTGCTCCAATTTGGCTAGCTTGGAGTTCATCATTGAGAGATTTGTCAACTCTTAGTGTTGATAAGGCGATGTGTTGATTGAGAAGAAGAAAAAAAAAGATGATGTTATTGGGGTAGTTGTTGGTATTTAATGAATAATCATTCGACAAGCAACGAAAAGGAAAAAGAAAAGAATAAGAAGAGGTTGAAAAAATAAGACGAAAAAAAAGAAGGAATAAAAAGAGAATATGAAAAGAAGAGAATGAAAAGATGAAACTTAGTAGAAGAGACGAATGAAAGAAATCGAACATGCCTTACAATGCCATTTTGAAACTACCTAATGAATCCATTCTATCCTTTTTCATTCCCTGAGCAACGTTATAACCTTTGAAAAGTCCTATTTGATCCTAGGAAACATGGTTTGGATATGAAACCGATGGGAGGGGGATTAAAACATGGTAATGATTAATTTTTCTTGACTGTTGGCATCCTATCCATGAGACTACTATTCTTTGATGTCATGCGTGTTTTTTGAGTCATATGTGAGCATTTCTCATTTTGAAAACATATTTCCTTTGCTTCCATATACTGGAAAGATTACACCTGTTTCTGAGTGATTCATTTTTAGAGTGTAATTAACATTGTGAGATTCGTAGTCGAAGCACAGTTAGACGATTATCTGAATTATATTCCAAGTTCATGACAAGTGCGTGTTCATTTGGCTACCACATCACACACGTGCAAGTTTATGAGAAACTCTATTAATTTATATGATGCGTGTGCTTATGATCATTTTTCATGACGTAAGTGGACGTTTGACTCCGTTCTTCTTGTTCGTTATTCTATTTCAAATCATTGTTGTATGATACGGAGTATTGACTATTAGTTTTTTGTTGTTAATAAAACTTTTTAAATTTACAAGTTAATAAAGTTGGTTGTGGGTGACTTGTTGATGAGAACCCTCACGAGACTTCACTCGTCCGACTAGGTACACCTAGGGGTTTAAAAGGCTTGTTGCATATGCTAAATGCAATCGCGACCTATGTGACAATGAAGTAGTGTTTTATTAGTAGTTTAGTTCTATTTTTAGTTTTGCTCGAGGACTAGAAAAATGTAGGTTTGGGGGTTGATCGGGAGAGAACAAATCCTAATTATACGCCTTAACGTGCATTTGTTAGTACTTTTTATCCTATTTTTGTGTATTTTTACTTCGTTTTCTATTTTCTGACAAGTTTTGAAAGAAAACAAGTATTCCAGGCTAAACAGGGTAAAAAAGCAGAAGAAAAGAAGCTGAAAAAGGCCTATCGCACGCGCGGTCCGCTCGTGCGGAATACCTGAACCTCGCTCGTGCGACCCGCTCGCGCGACCTCCCATCATCGCCCTCACGTGGCCCGCTTACGTGACATGTGTCAAAATCAAAGTTACATATTTCCCTATACTGAAGACTCCTATGCAAACGAAATTGCCAAATTACATCCAGACTATAAAATATAGCAGTTTTAGTGCGTTTCGGGTTAGGAAAGCTTCCAAAACTTGTTCCAAACTCTATATATACTTTGTTTTATTCAATTTTTAGGTTACACATCATTACACAATATTAGATACATCCATATACAATAAAACTTCAGCCATTGAAGAGAGAAAAACAAAGATAAGAAGAAGAAGACCAAGGATTTCCATAGCCTTCTCCATCAACCTCTTGCCAATCATCGCTTCTATGGCCAACTAAACCTAGATCTAGAGTTTTAATGAAACTTTAGCCAAGTATAGGGTGTATTTTATGCTTTTCTTTTAGTTTTATTATGTATGGATGATGATTACATGTTGCGAGGATTTTCATAATAAAATCGTACTTCTATTGATTAAATCATTACTTTCAAAATTTATTCTTGTCTTAGATCTATTTTGAATGTGATGTGCTCAATGGTCTATATTTTCTGTGCTTGTATAGATTATTTACATGTAATGGTAATTAATTGAATTATGCTATCAAGTATCTGAATAGTCCATGCCTAGGGTAGACAGATTATGCCACAACCCTAGTTTAGTATGGGATAATTCGTGCTAATCGAAGATGGATTATGTTGGTGCTTGAACCATGGTTATTTTTTTCTCGGAGGAATTGGGCTTGTAGCTACAATTCTCCATTATCATTCAACTTAATAAGCTAATTGAATTCATAAATATCTTTATTATGAAGCTAGTGGTGGATTTGCAATCCTAGGTTCCCTAAACATATTATAAAAACAACTTTTTAATTGCTTTCATAATTTAGATTTATTCTAATTAGTTTCATTAGTTTAATTATAATTCAAACCAAAATCCATTTTCTTAATTAATTAGATTTAGATTTTAAAACTAAAAGCTGTAGTAATTTAATCTCTGTGGGTTTGACCTTTACTTCCACACTACAAATCCCTAGAAAGTAAAGTATACTTTTATATCTTGATATTGACAACATCAGCAGTAACGTCCTATTTATGCAATTGTATGAAAATAAGCATAAATATCTATAGTTAGGGAGGAAAACATGCATAGCTACTCTTATTAGCGCTTCCGGATATACAATATCCGTTGCTTGTCACACCCCCTAACTAGCTCATTGCTAGTCCCTAGTAATGAAGTGAATTTGTGCAACAAAAAATTCAACCTATATATATAACTTAAAAACAAAAACAAAACAAACCTAACTCACTTTCGTCGGAATAACGATTGCATTTAGCATATGCAACAAGCCTTTAAACCTCTAGGTGTCCCTAGTAGGACGAGTGTCGTCTCGTGAGAGTTTACAGCAAAGCTACTCACAAACTTTCTAAATCATGATCATTATGCACGCATATGCATCATCCAATACCAAACACACCAGTACAGAACACATCACAATATCATTATCATACTTTAAACAACACACAACATGTATCCATGCAACGTATCTATCATACAAATCATTAAAATATATCATTTTGCTAAACTCGACGTGTGTGTGTGGATGGACAACAAAAATGCTCACTATAACTTCAAGTTTTGTCTCCCTATTAGCAATCTTTAAAACATACGACTCAAACCCAAGTCTCACCGGACATACACTCTAAAAATGAATTCACACTAATTTGGGTGTATTATATACTTTCTCACGATATAGAGGCTGTTAAAGATTAAATGTAAAGAATCACAAATGCCTCATATATAACCAAAAAAAAAAAATGGTAATATTTATGTGGAAGAACCTCATGAATGGAATACTTCACACTAGAAGAACAACTTATCGCGGAAAATCCTTTTTACACCATCATTTCAAAACTTAACCACCCAGAATCTATAGGTCTTTACTCATAGATAGAGATCAAGAGTGAAGCTGAATGAAACTCTAGAGTAATCTAGCAGCGTGTATCACATAGTACCTTTTCAACTTCTCTGATTTTTTTTCTTTTTAATACACATTTTTTCTCTTTTTTTTTTCATCACCCATTTTTATCTCTTTTCGACTCTGATTACTCAACACATGCTCATCATATTAATCAATGAAAAACTATTAATCAACATACATTGCAAGACTCGAAAGAGAAGAACGTCGCTCATCATCCTATCTATTTTTTTATTTTTATTTTTTTTGAATGATGATCATTAGCGACTGAAGCATTTCTAAAGGATGAACATCCTAAATGGAATCTGAAAGAATTTCAACCTATTTCATCTCGAGTAACCCAGTTGATCCATTTTAGTAATCCAAGAATTTTAAATTTTTCATAAGTCATGAACGTTCTCCTCTATTGATCCATCAATATACAAGAAGTAATGAGGTTTATCAACGAGATATAGAGAAAGAATGCATCAATTAAACATAAACATATTGCTCTCGAAAGAAACGAATGGCGCAAAACTCTGAATAGGTTAATAGTTTTTTGTCGTACATCTCTAAACTACCATAGGGTATTCACAACAAGAAGCTTCTATCTCACATAAAATTGTCCATTGTGCTCAAAATTTATGAAATTTAGTAAGCACGACATAGTTCATAACTTAGATGATAAGCAAGCTAATCATAGCATACCGTGTGCACGAAAGAAAACAAAGATTATTCTGAGCATAATGCACCTGTGTTCAAGGTATGGAGGTCGTCTATGCCTTTACAAGACCATGTCACCTTATTTCAATTTTTTTTTTCTAGAAAGTATATTAAGTATATAAATTTTATTTAGAAAGTATATGTATATAATCCCTCCTGATTCGAGGTGAAAAGTGCATATTTATAGTGTATTACGTGGTATTTTATGCATACTTTTATCCCCAAAGTCCCTACATTTAGGTGTATTCTAATAACAGTGTTATTATTATTGTGTTAATGCTAAAAAGTATGTTTATCCGTTGTTTTATAGGTATTAGAATGTAAATCAATGAAGTAAAGCTAAAGAAAAGTGATTTTGGTGGATAGAACAACAGAAGCAGCTGAGAAAATGCCAATTTTGACAATGAAGACTTCAGATTTGGAAGATTTTCCCAGAGATATGAAATGTAGATCTGTGAGTTACGGTTGCGTGGCCATAAACGGGAGGTCAATCCGAGGTCCGAGTAAAACGTTATGGCCATTCTCCCATTGGTGCGCAGAGTTGTCAAAATCAGAGAGTTCAATCGATTGAGGAGAGTTCAATCGATCGAACCTTCGATCGATCGAACTAAGCTTGATCGATTGAACTTCATATTCACCCAAAACTTGCGTAAACTCTGTAGGAACCCTATATATAAGTCGTTTTGATGCTAGACGAAGGGGGGACGCTCCAGAACGCAGAAAATAGCAGTTTTAGGGTAGTTTTAGGGTTAGATTAGGAGTAGATTAGGTTAGATTCTTGTTTTTATTCCTCTTTTCCATTGTTTTATTGAAGATTATTCAAGATTCAAGTTGGTTTCATGTTTATTACTAGTTATATTCAGATTATTCCAGGTTTTTCCTTCCCTTTTTCTTTATTTCATTGTTTATTACTCTAGTTATTATGATTGCCTTAGTTTACTGTTGCTGCGTTAGTTTATTTATGTTTTCGTAGTTTAGACGTTGCAAATGTGTGATGAAACATTGATTTCCAACCTCTGCCATGAAATCTTTAGAAACCTTGGGCTCGATCGATCAAAGGTATTTCGATCGATCGAACCAGAGCCATAGTCATGCGATCGAAGGCATTTCGATCGATTGAAGGATGATGCAGTCCAATCGATCGAGAGTACTTCGATCGATCGAACTTGCTTCGATCGATCGAACTTGCTAATTCCTGAGATTATTCTTTTAAGTATTCCATGACTTTCTGTTTTAGAAATCTGTCATCAAATTGTCCCTATAAGCTCAGTTTGTCACAACAGTTTTTAGAACTTAAAGCCTTAAGGCCTTTTCTTCAATGACTTTTGAAAACCACTTTGAATGCTAACACCATTTAGAGTGTAAGTAATTACCATTGTTTTAAACCGTCTTTCAAGTATTTTAAATCACTTGTGATGATGTAGTCCCGGTCATGAAAGGGCTATTGATTCTATATCCTTAGAAAAATACGGAATGCTGAAAAGGAATGAACTCCATAGAACATTAATGAGTATGCATGGTAAATGGTAGGATCAATGTGGATTCTCGTATTTCCAACACCTTTAGTTTATTTATTTAATTAGTTATGTTTCTTTATGTTTAGTTTATTATTTAGTTTAATTTAATTAATTAGGATTCGTTAGAACATCCACTCCCAACATTCTTATTTTCTTTTCATTTTCTTTAGGTTATAACTTAGTAGACAATCTCCCTATTCCTTCCCTGTGGGATCGACCTGGACTTATCCAGTATTACTTGCACGATCACCTACACTGCGCACAACTTTTTAGTCATGTCAAGTTTTTGGCACCGTTGCCGGGGAAGGCAACTAGGTTAGGATTTTACTATGTTATTTCCATTTTTCTTATATATATATAAAAAAAATACTTTGGACTTTTTCTCTCACAAGAAAAAAATAAAAAATAAATTCGTATTTTTTTGAGTGAATATGTCTTATCCATATTACCCTTCATACAACACAAACACCATGAATATGTACACATTAAATAATGAAAACTATCCCCCAAGTTGGCAAGCACCCACATATGACGCACATTATTAACCTGAGTGCTACCAACCACCACAATGGGGAAATGATAGTGGTAGTCCCCCATATTATCAAACGTATCAAGAACCTCCACATGAAGAGTTCTATCAACCGCAATGGGGCGATAACCAAACTAATAATGTAGAATGTAGTAGTAGTTTCCACGACTACCAAACGCACCAAGACTTTTCCTTTGGCGAGTCTTGTTCACAAGCACATTGGGATGGGAATTACTACCAACAACAATGGGGCAAAACTTTATATGGTAATAATGAGGAGAATAACCAAGTTGGGGATAATGGTATGTTAACATTGCTGCTTAGTGATATGAAAAGGCTAGATAGTGCACTCGATAAATTAGAAACTAGATATCAACAAGTATATGCTAGCCAACCTTTAGAAGACTATACCAGTCCTTCAACACTACAACCTAAATTTCAAGACACTAATAATGGAATGGAATTAGAGGACAATGACATGTTTATACCGAATGAGGTTAACAACTCATTCGAGAAATTCATAACCCAACAAGAACTCCAAAACCAAACCATTAAGCATGAAGTTGTAGATCTATCTTCTCCTCAATGTACAACCCCATGCATCAACTCCTTCACTACCTGGATAAAGTTGCACAATTCCTTTGTCCAGAGAACCTCAATAGATGACATATATAGTGAGGAGAGTTTCGAGGATGAGAATGAGGTTTTAAAAGATGATAAGAGTTTAGGTGATTGCACGCAATTAGGAAATGATGAGTCCCCTGTTGACTCTACCCCTACCTTTGATAGTGACCCTAAGGAGGACGTTATTGAAATTTCTAAATTCGATTTAGATTCATCTGATATTCGTGAACCCTCACCTCTTTCGGCCGAAGAGGTGGTGTCACCAAGTTGTCCATCACCTATCCTCTCTATTAATCAAAGCTCTCATCCCGAGCTTGAAAGTTATGTGTACCCCAATATTGAACAAAATGAATGTGTTGTAGAAGAGGATGATAAAAATTCTAGCACATGTACTTCACCAAATTTTAAATTTCAAAATTTTGTGAGAGAGGACTTGGAAAATATTAGGCCCACTTTAGATGATCTTAAACTTCAACAAGAAGCTAGTAATCTGCTAGACTGCTTGACCTTCATGAGTAATAATAATATTGAGGCCCAAATAAATAGTTTTATCCAAGTCCGGTCCAAATCAATGTACATAGAACAGAAAATAAATTCCTATGATCATATTTCTATAGATTCTGTTCTAGGACAAGAGGAGGGTGATCAAACTTTATTAGAACATCACCTAGACCCTGCTCCTTTTATTGAACTCTGGCCACCTCCTTGTATTAAAATAGAGGTCATTATAGGAAATACCAACACCAAAAATCGTTTCTTGCATGTAATTCCTAAAAAGTGTGGTATATCTCTTATAACTGTCCAACCAAAATTTGGAGGCCATAGGTTTTGCATCGTCTCCTCTGACCTTGAGCCTGACATTAGTTGGGGGGAGTTGCATTTATATGAGGATCCCAAAAGTCTTCTCACTGTTAAATTATTTCATGGGAGGATCCTCAAAAATTTCGGTTATTAATTTATGATAAAATTTTGATTAACCGAGGTTATTTACTGAGTAGTTGTATTATATTCTGTATTTTTCCTTGTTGCTACTAATGATTTTGCAGGTAACTTAACAAAGAAATAAAAGAAAAAAAAATCTGGATTTTAACGTCTCGAGGTAACATCCTTCCTTCTCTCGCTTTACTTTACATGTCCATATACTTAGTTTAGAACATTGAGGACAATGTTTAGTTTTAGTTGGGGGGGAAGTGAGTCATTGCATGCCTCGTTTATTTCTTTTTATGCTTTCGTGTCAATACACCTGCATAGCAACATGCAACTCAAAACTCAGTAAATTAAAATTGTAAAAAAAAAAAAATTAATTTTAAATTTTATTTTTAAAGATAATAAAATGGTTCTTGTATTTCTCTCTTAGTTAATGTAGTTAGTTATGATGCAGTAGTGTTATTTTCTGTATGTTACTAGTATGTGATACACAATGGTAGTTTCTTTACTATCTTAGTTATAGTATATTTTATGCTTTTTAATCTTCAAACAACTTTGAGCACGTTGTGACAACCTTGTACTTAGCTAAAATGGATTAGTAAGCATAGCTTAGGTGTCTTGAAGGACTGTAGTGGAGACTAATAACCCAAGTGAGCTTTTGTGCCATTCTTTTTTTCTTGAGGGTTTTATAAAATTACTCTTACTTTTTGAAAAACGTATTCACTCGTTGACAGTCTCATTTTTCTTCTTCATTTTGACTGATTACTAGAAGAGAACGTTCAGGATTTACCAACTTTAGATCTCTTGAATTTACTAAAATGAATAATCCTATGAACTTAGAAGATGATTTAGGCCATCTTTTGACAATACACGTATAATACAACCTTGGCTTACTATTATGCTATTCCTTTACTTCACCTCTTGAGCTTATCATAATCGCCTTGTCTTCACAATCCTAAAGCTCATACCAAACTTCATATTACGAGTTTGAGTTTCTTTTCTTTATCTAGGAGTGATTGGGATGTGTTATCTTGACAAGAAGTTTGGTAGTGTGAATAAGGGAAAGTTGGCAAAAAAAAATTCATGAAAAAAATAAAGAGAAAAAAAAAGAAAAAAAGCATGAAAAGAAAAAGTGCCAATGGTTGCGACAAAAGAAAAAAATAATAATAAAAAGAAGAGTGAAAAGAAAAAAATATATATTAAAAGAGAAGTAGAGAGAGATTGGAGATGTGGGGGAAGTTTAAAAAATTGTAGTAGGTATTCCAATCACATCCTTGGACCCAATCGAAAATCACAAGCCTCTTTTTTCTTTCACCTAACACCTCTTTTTCAAAGTCCTGATGATTTTAAGTAAATTGGATTTGAAGTTAAGGTAATGAGAGAGTTCTCCACGGTATCTCGCCCTTCTAGTGAAAAGTATCATTTCATGAGACTTTGTGCACTACAAAATGTCCATTTTTTCAATTTAGATATGAGAAGTATTAGATTCCATTTACATTTATTCTCTATAGCTTCCATATCATGAGTGATAATTATTACACCCAATTCGGAGTGATTTCCTCTTGAGAGTGTAATCCCGGTGAGAGTTGAGTCAAAATGAACGTCTTGATAGTATCTTAGGTTATGCAAGCTTTGAAATTAAAGTTTTGTATTTTGGTTGTCCATTTACACACACACTTGAAGATTAATAGGTATGGAACATTCTAATGACTTGGATAGTAGATTAACTGTAATGTGTGTGTTGCATTGCTATGGCATACTAGAGAGTTTCATGAGATTGTTGAGCTTAACTATATTGCTAAATGAGAGGAAAATTTTCTTGAAAACATTTAAACAGAACATTACCATAAACATGAATTTTGTGGGTAAATTCACTGTAAACCCTCACGAGACAACACTCGTCCACTAGGGGGAACCTAGGGGTTTAAAAGCTTGTTGCATACGCTAAATGCAATCGCGATTCCTGCGAAAGTGATTTAGGATTTTTACTTTATTTTGTTTTCAATTGTTATAATTAATTAAACATTGCTGTAGTTCGCTTCATTGCTAGGGACTAACAACGAGCTAGTTGGGGGGTGTGATTCGAGGTGAAAAGTGCATATTTATAGTGTATTACGTGGTATTTTATGCATACTTTTATCCCCAAAGTCCCTACATTTAGGTGCATTCTAATAACAATATTCTTTTTATTGTGTTAATGCTAAAAAGTATGTTTATGCGTTGTTTTATAGGTATTAGAATGTAAATCAATGAAGTAAAGCTAAAGAAAAGTGATTTTGGTGGATAGAACAACAGAAGCAGCTGAGAAAACGCCAATTTTGACAATGAAGACTTCAGATTTGGAAGATTTTCCCAGAGATATGAAATGTAGATCTGTGAGTTACGGTTGCGTGGCCATAAACGGGAGGTCAATCCGAGGTCCGAGTAAAACGTTATGGCCATTCTCCCATTGGTGCGCAGAGCTGTCAAAATCAGAGAGTTCAATCGATTGAGGAGAGTTCAATCGATCGAACCTTCGATCGATCGAACTAAGCTCGATCGATTGAACTTCATATTCACCCAAAAGTTGCGTAAACTCTGCAGGAACCCTATATATAAGTCATTTTGATGCCAGATGAAGGGGGGACGCTCCAGAACGCAGAAAACAACAGTTTTAGGGTAGTTTTAGGGTTAGATTAGGAGTAGATTAGGTTAGATTCTTGTTTTTCTTCCTCTTTTTCATTGTTTTATTGAAGATTATTCAAGATTCAAGTTGGTTTCATGTTTATTACTAGTTATATTCAGATTATTCCAGGTTTTTCCTTCCCTTTTTCTTTATTTCATTGTTTATTACTCTAGTTATTATGATTGCCTTAGTTTACTGTTGCTGCGTTAGTTTATTTATGTTTTCGTAGTTTAGACGTTGCAAATATGTGATGAAACATTGATTTCCAACCTCTGCCATGAAATCTTTAGAAACCTTGGGCTCGATCGATCGAAGGTATTTCGATCGATCGAACCAGAGTCATAGTCAAGCGATCGAAGGCATTTCAATCGATTGAAGGATCATGCAGTCCGATCGATCGAGAGTACTTCGATCGATCGAACTTGCTAATTCCTAAGATTATTCTTTTAAGTATTCCATGACTTTCTGTTTTAGAAATCTATCATCAAATTGTCCCTATAAGCTCAGTTTGTCACAACAGTTTTTAGAACTTAAAGCCTTAGGGCCTTTTCTTCAATGACTTTTGAAAACCACTTTGAATGCTAACACCATTTAGAGTGCAAGTAATTACCATTGTTTTAAACCGTCTTTCAAGTATTTTAAATCACTTGTGATGATGTAGTCCCGGTCATGAAAGGGCTATTGATTCTATATCTTTAGAAAAATACGGAATGCTGAAAAGGAATGAACTCCATGGAACATTAATGAGTATGCATGGTAGATGGTAGGATCAATGTGGATTCTCGTATTTCCAACACCTTTAGTTTATTTATTTAATTAGTTATGTTTCTTTATGTTTAGTTTATTATTTAGTTTAATTTAAATAATTAGGATTCGTTAGAACATCCACTCCCAACATTCTTATTTTCTTTTCATTTTCTTTAGGTTGTAACTAGTAGACATTCTCCATATTCCTTCCCTGTGGGATCGACCTGGACTTATCCAGTATTACTTGCACGATCACCTACACCTGGGTGTTGCACAAGAGCGCACAACTTTTTAGTCGTGTCACCTCCCCCCAACTAAAATATTTTATTATCCTCAATGTATGAAAACTAAAAGAAAAGGGAAGATATCACCTGGAGTACGCGTGAAATCCGGATTGATAACCTGTGCTTATTCAGTTTCTACTGTAATAAAACAAATTCTAGACATTGTAAAATATTAGATCAATTATAGGCAAGAAAGAGATCATCCAATACAGGCCATTATCATAAATAAAACTAATCAATACCAGACAAAAATACTAAGTTACGATATAATTACATCAAGGTTACCAAAATGTCAAGAAATCCCTCCACTACTCCCAACTATCCAAAATATACAAATTTTATCACAAAAGGGAATAAAGGTTAAAAAAATGAGTAAGATAGAGAGAATGTCCTAATCCTAGCTAGCAACCTCCTCCTCAGACGACTCTATAATAGCAGGAATATTAGGTGCTCGGCCTGCACGTCTGGTGATGGGAGGTCTCCCGCCTCCTGAGGAACTGGCAACCTCAACTCTGCCAGCAGCATCAATATTAGCAATAGTCTGCCCTGGCTACTCCTCTGTTGCTGGCTCGTCCTCCTCTTCCTCTTCTTCTTCCTCGTCCTCCTCTTCCTCCTCTGATTCAGGGAGCTCAACATTCAACTTTCCCGCTATCGCCCACATTGCTCTCATAATCCTCTCCTGCCCCTCCCGCAAGTCTCTAGTCTCTTGGTTCAATCGAGCCAAGACGACCTCCAGAGTATTTTCTACCCTCTCCAACGGTTTCTGTGCCCTTGGCCTAGGTCTAGAAGCAGGCATCCCACCCCTTTTTCTCTTCCTCGTTTGCCCCTCTGACCTATTTATTGAAGCCTCACTAATAGCCTCTTTCTTCTCGGGCCCGTCCAATAGATCATTCGGTAAGACAGGGACATGCGCTGACAAGCACATAGAGTGGACAACATAGGCACTCAATAGAGCTCGGTTGGAAACCGAGGTAAAGGCAGGGTCCCTAAGGTATTCTATGAAACAACGACAGAGACAGACAAGCCGGTTTGTTCCTACGGCAAATATCACCCTAGCTTTCCATAAATTCATCCACTCTAAATGATTGCTAAAGAAAAGGCAATTTCAAATTGCCAGATACAAGCTTAAGTAATTAGAGGTCAATTCCTTCCTATAGAGTCTATTTGTGGCTTTCTTGACTATGCCCCCTGTAAGAGTGGATAAGATGAAATCATCGGTGACATTTGGTGTAGTGGGGTCACCTAATGGGCAGAAATAGTTGGTGAGAAGGGGGATTTCAATGGCTTGGGAGACTATTGTGGGTGAGAGTTCGAATGGAATCTTACGAACATAAGCTCGATAGAAAAAGGGTTCAACTGTCCATTTGATAAGGGAGGCTGAGGCTAACCGAACCAGGGTGACATTTACTCTTTTTACTTTTTCCATGTAATCCAACCAACCCTGAATTTTCAATTTGCCGAGAAAGAACGGTGGGAATATCGAGGAATAAGCAGTGTCGATGTGTCGCTCGATTGCGACTACTCTACTTTTGAAATATTTATCATACCTTGCCTTGTCCTCATCGTTTTTGAACCCATGGACTAAGGGCGGGTTTGGAATTGTCGCATCCACCGGTTTCTCCTTGTCTTTAGCTGGCATAGTCCCCATTGAGAATGGCTCTGGACATTGAAACAACAAAAACACACACACATATATATATATATATAAACCAAAATGAAAAATAGAAAGAAAACAGAAAAGAAAAAGGGCTCTCTGTTAGGTGCGACCGGTCCTCCTCAACTAGCGAGACCGGTCTTAGTCTAGGGTTTACTAAGAGAGGGTCGCAGAGACCAAATCAACCACTTTTTTTCAAAATTAGTTGACAGAAACAAAATAAAAACACCCCTAGACCGATTTATCATGGATTATTATGAGAGATTTGGGATGGAATCAAGATTAATAATGAGATCTCTTACCTGTGCACGTGAGGGTTTCGAAACAGGGATGGATAGATGGAATTCTTAGCCCTAGCACGCCTGGTGATGGGAATCACACCTCAATCCTCTCTTTGATATGGTTTTCGAGATGAGGAACCCGCAGAAAAAGGGATCGCCTAACTCTCTCTCGGTTTTTTTTATTGAGAGTTATGAACTGACACTCAAGGTTTTCGTATATATTAGAATTTTACAGAGCGGGACCGGTCCTGGTAAAATTTTGCAACCGGTCATGCCCACGATTGGTCTCGCATAAGTTTCGGGACCGGTCATGCCCACAACCGGTCTTGGATGTGTATTGGGACCGGTCCTGGTCATTTTTGATAGAACCTTTATTTCAGCAGTTATAAAAATTCAGTGTTATAAACAATAGCCACAACCAACCCAAATTGTACTTTTCAACATAGAACTGTACCCATTTTTTTCGTATATGCAAAGCGGGGGTTTTTGTAAAATACAACCGCGCTAAAGGAAAGAATTGTATTAATTTTTATCACAACTTCCCATGTTATCCGCAATTTGCATTGCAAGGCTAATTTTTATACGGTATGATTAATCTATGATAAGTTGTATTGTTTTAGCTGTTGTTTATGCAGATCACTGCTGTGCGGACTAAACGGATGAACATCAGAATAAATGGAATGCTGGAAGGCAAACAAGAGAAGTCAAAGCTGAAAAGTGAAGTTCGATCGCTCTAAGAAGGTTCGATCGATCGACCGTTCGATCGCTCGACGAGAGTAGAAGCGCTTGAGTCTCAAGTGTTCGATCGATCGAGAGCCGTTCGATCGATCGAACGGGGTATTTCCAGAAACATTTGCGTGCGCAGCAGAATGCGGATTTTAACCCTAGTGCATTAGGTTTTCTATTTATATGCGTTTTGTAGACGTCCATAAGGACGCCCACTTTTACATTTTAACAGTTTAGAAGGAGAGATAGAGAGTTTGTTTGGTTTTTTGTAGGTTTTCATTGAATTTTCATATTGTGGATTGGATTTCTCAAAGTTTATACAAGTATCTTCTGTTCCAGGTTATTTATATATTGTTATTTACATTCTGCACTTCGTAGGCATAGTTTAATCGCTTGTTATACAGTGTTGCATGCTAGATAGTTATAAAACCATAGATTTTATAGTTTTCATGAATAACTCACAACCAAACGAGGTATTAAAGTTTTCTTACGTTAAAAATCAATCCTCGACACTCCAGACGATGTCTGAGTAGTCCCAGGTTGGGAGATCACGATGAAACAGTGATCTCCAGCCTCTGCCATGCAGCAGAATAATCGCTGTGTTCGATCGATCGAAGTTAGTTCGATCGATCGAACCAGAGACAGTCAAGCGATCGAAGTCAGTTCGATCGATTGAGGGATGAAGGTCTTCGATCGATCGAAGGCGCGTCGATCGATCGAACTCTCGGATTCTTGAGGATGTTACCTGCAGTATTCCAGGACTTTTTGTTTTAGGACTTGTTATCATTCTGTCCCAAATAAATGCTCAGTTTGTCAAAACAGTTTTAAAACTAAGGCCCTAAGGCATTTTCTTTCAATACATTTTGCAAACCATCTTCAATGCTAACACCATTGAGGATGCGAGTCTTAACTATTGAATTAAACCGCTTTTGTGTATTTCAATTTAACTGTGATGATATGGTCTCGGTCATGAAAGGGCCATAGAATCTTTATTTTTTTTGAGGAATACGGAAAACTGTAGGTAATATACTCCATTGCGCTTCGAGGTAAATGCATGGTAGATGGCTAGGTTACTGCGGATTCGTGTAATCCCAACACTTTCTTTTTAAAGTTAAACACCCTAATTCTAAGTACTGGTTTAATTAGCTCGTTAGATTGTTTAGTTAATTTTAATTACTATCATTAGTAATCCTAGTTTGTGGAACTTCGTGTTCTGCATCATCATTCAATCTTAGTTATTTTATTTTATTTTCTTTAGAGGTTAGTCTAATTTGATAGGTCAACACCTTCCCTGTGGGATCGACCTGGTCTTACCAGATATTACTTGCACGTCTACCTACACTTGGGTACTGCACAAGAGCGCACAAGAAAATTCTCGTGTCAAGTTTTTGGCGCCGTTGCCGGGGAAGGCGACGATCAATTCCTTAGATTACCTCAGTCTCTCTTCATCTCTTTCTATTTTTATTTTTCTCTTCTTTTCAGTTCTTTTGGGTAAGTTCTCACCCTAGGGACCCTCTCAGTTCATGTCCGAGAATTCCATTGAAGGAATTTTTGGAAATCCTTTCTATCTGTCTGACTCTGAAAGCTCCATCAACCCCATAGCCACTCCAACTGCATCAATGGATGATCATCAGAGTGAAAACGGTGACAATGTTTTGGTACCAATCGATGAGGCACTCCGTCCTCTTTGCGATCTCATGCAACCAGAACATGCACCTACGCCCTCTTGCATTCAAATCCCACCGCACAATGGCGAATTTCAGTTTCGCAATGGGATGATTCAACTGCTTCCCACTTTTCATGGGATGGAAAGCGAGAAGGCGTATTTACATGTCACCGATTTCAAGGATGTTTGCAAAACATTCTCGCAAACTTGTCCTAGGGAGGTGGCGCATTTAATGCTATTCCCCTTCACTTTGAAAGATAAAGCGAAGGCGTGGCTCCACTCCCTAAAACCTAATTCAATTTTCACCTGGCATGCGATGCGCACCGCATTTTTAAAGAAATTCTATCCTACTCGCATGACCACAGACCTTCAGCGTCAAATCAATTCCTATAAACAAAAGAGCAATGAAACCTTCACAGAAGCGTGGGAGCGGTTCAAAGATTTGCTTCTCTCATGCCCACATCATGGGTTTGAAAAATGGCGAACGATCAGCTTCTTTTATCGGGGATTGAATGGTGAAACAAAGAAGTTGGTGGAAACGATGAGCTCGGGACCATTTCTGCGTAAAAACACTGAAGAGGCCGAAGCCCATTTTGAATGGTTAGCTGAATACGCTCATGAATGGTCAAATTCTGACAATATCTCACGCTCACAGATATCCTGTGTAGAGGAGAAAAGCTTATACCAGCTAACCAATGAAGATCACCTCATGACTAAGTATGCAGAGCTGGCAAAGAAGGTAGAGGAGTTAAGTATGAAAGGAGAGAGCTCTAGGCAAGTCTTGCCTGAAGAACCATGTGGCACATGCAACATGTTGGGACATCCAACTCAATATTGTCCTAATGTGCCACATTTTCAAGAGCAAACCCCCATAGAGATGAATGCCATGCAAGGTTTTCGAGGGGCGGGGAATTCCAACAATAATTTTCAAAATAACAATAGATGGAATCACCCCGGTTTTGATTGGAGAAATAATGCTGGGGCCCAAAATCAATATCAACAGCAGCCCTACAACAATAATCAATATCAAGGGCAAAACAATAGGCCAGCCCAGCATTACAATCAAAACAGAACTAATAATTACAATCAAGCTCAACCCTCCAATGCACCACAAACCAATGCCTATGTGCCCCCGCACAAGAAGGTACAAGAGGAGGAGCCACTTGCTAATGCCAATCTAACGCAGCAACTCATCCAAATGATGAGTAGAATGTCTGCTACACTAGAGAGATAGATGCATGGCAAGAGAGCTCAGGAGGAACATTCCCTGCTCAACCACTTCAGAACCCCAAGGGACATAACAATGGTCCTAACAATCAAGAGCATGCTAAAGCTGTGACTACACTGAGAAGTGGAAAAATCATAGAGAAAGGCATGCCCCTGTCCACTCCCGAAGTGTACGATGAGGAGGAAGTGGTGGATAAGGATGTTGAGCTACCATCGATTCAAGAGGAGGAGCAGTCTACCAATGACGATCCTATCAAGGCAAACATTGCAGCTCCTGGAGTAGAGGAAGAAGTTGAGCGAAGGCCTGGGAAGGAGTCTGTTAAGGAGGAACCACCAAAATGCCCCTTCCCTGCACCTTATCCTCAACGGTTGAAGAAACCCAAGAATGAGACGAAGAATCAGGAGTTTTTGGAACTGTTTAAGCAAGTTAAGATTAACCTTCCACTCCTAGATGCTATCAAGCAAGTGTCGGCCTATGCTAAGTATCTTAAAGATCTATGCACGGTCAAGAGGAGGCAAAGCGTGAAGAAACATGCTTATGTCGCATGTCAAGCCAGTGCGATCATTCAAAATGAGTTGCCCCCAAAACTCAAAGATCCCGGTACACCTACGGTCTCATGTAGAATTGGGAATCAAAAGATAGACAACGCACTCCTCGATTTAGGAGCAAGCGTGAACCTGCTGCCATACTCAGTCTATAAACAGCTAGGGTTGGGTGAACTCAAACCCACCCGAGTTGCTTTGCAATTGGCAGACAGATCTGTAAAGTACCCTAGAGGGGTATTGGAGGACGTCCTTGTCCAAATAGACACTTTTGTATTTCCGGTTGATTTCGTGATATTGGACACAGAACCTGTGTCTAATCCTGGTGCACATATCCCGGTTATTTTTGGACGTCCATTCCTCAACACCATTGATGCCACAATCAAGATTAGAACTGGTATCATGACTATCGTATTCGGGAACATGACGTTGAATATCAAGATCTTCTCTAATCCCCGACCTGAAGAATACGATGATGAGGAAGAAATCCATTATATAGACACGGTCATTGAAGATGAAGTTGACTTGGTCGACTATAAAGATCCTTTGGAAGTTGTGATGACTCAATTTGGCGATATTTATCAGCCTGCAGAGTCCACCCCATTGGATGCTGACTTGAATCAGACGTGTCTTATGATGGATACGAAAGAGGAGGATAGAGCTGATTGCATGTGGATACAGCCATATGAACAACTGCCTCCGAAAACCAAGTTGGTAATGCCCTCTAGTTTCCAGTTCCCGGAATTAGAATTGAAGGAGCTCCCCAAAGAGCTAAAATACGCATTCCTAGGGACTGGAAAAACTTATCCTATGATCATTTCATCTGTTTTAACTCATGAACAGGAAAGTAAGCTAGTGGAAATGCTTACCAAGCATAAGGATGCGATGGGATGGACAATTGCTGACCTCAAAGGCATAAGCCCATCCATATGCACACACAAGATATATCTGGAGGACGACGCCAAACCCTCAAGGCAAATGCAAAGGCGTCTGAACCCCAACATGCAAGAAGTAGTTAAAAAGGAAGTGCTTAAACTACTTGATGTTGGGATGATATATCCTATATCTGATAGTCCTTGGGTTAGTCCTACCCAAGTAGTTCCAAAGAAAGCAGGCATAACGGTCATCCCAAATAAAGAGGGTGAATTAGTACCGACACGTGTCCCCACTGGTTGGAGGATGTGTATTGATTACAGGAAGTTAAATACTGTGACCCGAAAGGACCATTTTCCTTTGCCATTTATGGATCAAATGCTAGAACGCGTGACAGGTCACAAGTATTACTGCTTCTTGGATGGATACAGTGGATATAATCAAATTGAGATTGCTCCTGAAGATCAGGAGAAAACCACATTCACGTGTCCATTCGGTACTTTTGCCTACCGACGAATGCCGTTTGGCCTATGCAATGCACCGGCTACCTTTCAGCGGTGCATGCTGAGTATATTCAGTGACATGGTCGAAAACATCCTTGAAGTTTTCATGGATGATTTCTCAGTATTCGGCCATAGCTTCGAAGATTGCCTTAGCAATCTCGAGCAGGTTTTAATGAGGTGTGAAGACAAACACCTAGTCTTGAATTGGGAGAAGTGTCACTTTATGGTGACCAAGGGTATAGTTCTAGGCCACATAATATCCGATGAAGGAATCCAAGTGGATAAGGCTAAGATCGACATAATCTCAAATCTACCTGTCCCCCGTACAGTGCGAGACATTCGTTCATTCCTAGGGCACGCAGGTTTTTATCGTCGATTTATCCAGAATTTCAGTGCAATCTCTCGACCCCTTTGTCAACTTCTTGTCAAAGATGCACCTTTCGAGTGGTCAGAGAGTTGCCAGAAGTCCTTTGAGGATCTAAAAGATCTCCTCACCTCCGCACCTATAATACAGGCACCCGACTGGAGTTTGCCTTTTGAATTAATGTGCGATGCTAGTGATTACGCCATTGGCGCAGTCCTAGGCCAGAGAAAGGACAATAAGCCACATGTGATATACTACGCCAGCCGAACCTTGAATGACGCTCAAATGAATTACACTACCACCGAGAAGGAGCTGCTGGCTGTAGTATTCGCTCTGGACAAGTTTAGGTCTTACCTGATAGGGTCGCCAATCGTCTGTTTTACAGATCATTCGGCCCTCAAGTATCTTTTGTCAAAGAAAGACGCTAAACAACGGCTTATTCGCTGGATACTCTTACTCCAAGAGTTTGATTTAACAATCAAAGATAAGAAAGGAGTAGAGAATGTGGTTGCGGATCATTTATCCCGGTTGACTTTTACCGATAACACTGAATCCCAATCCATTAAAGATGAGTTCTCAGATGAACAGCTACTGGCAGTAAGTAGTCTGCCTTGGTATGCTGATGTTGTAAACTACCTCGTCACGGGTGAAACACCAACTCAGTGGTCGAACCAGGATAGGAAACGGTTCCTCTCGTTCGCGCGTCACTTCTTCTTTGATGACCCATACCTCTTCAAGTACTGTGCTGATCAGGTCATCAGGCGTTGCGTACCCAACGAGGATATAACCGTCATATTAGCGTCATGCCATTCTGAGGCATGCGGTGGCCATTTTGCGTCACAAAAGACCGCACAAAAGGTCTTACAGAGCGGTTTTTACTGGCCTACAGTCTTCAAAGATGCTTATTCCTTTTGCAAGACATGCCAACGCTGTCAAAAGCTTGGAACCATTTCTAAAAGGAATTCTATGCCTTTAACCCCTATCATCACAATTGAGATATTCGATTGTTGGGGCATAGATTTTATGGGCCCATTTCCCAAGTCGAATAACTGTGAGTACATACTCCTTGCTGTCGAGTATGTATCCAAATGGGTAGAAGCGATACCAACGAGATGAAATGACCACAGAACGGTCATGTCATTTCTAAGAGAGCATATTTTGTCTCGTTTTGGTACTCCGAAAGCTTTACTAAGTGACCAAGGCAAGCATTTCTGCAATAGGCCTTTGGAGTCACTTCTCAAGAAATACGGAGTTCATCATAAAATCGCTCTTGCCTATCATCCACAGTCTAATGGGCAAGCAGAATTGGCTAACCGAGAAATCAAGCATATTCTCGAGAAGACGGTTAGTTCCAATCGAAAAGACTGGGCATACAAATTAACTGACGCGTTATGGGCATACCGTACTGCCTATAAGACGAATCTTGGTATGTCCCCGTACAGATTGGTTTACGGGAAAGCTTGCCACCTTCCTGTTGAAATTGAACATAAAGCTTATTGGGCGACACGCTCATTGAACTTTGATATTCAAGAGGGAGGTCAGCTACGCAAGCTCCAACTTGCAGAGCTAGAGGAAATACGACGAGATGCGTATGACTCTGCAAAGTTACATAAGGAAAAGTTGAAGGCTCGACACGATCGTACGATTTTTCGTAAATCATTTGAGCCGGGGCAGAAAGTCTTGTTGTATGACTCTCGCCTCCACCTTTTCCCAGGAAAACTCCGTTCCCGTTGGACAGGCCCGTTCATCGTAAAAACTGTTTTTCCACATGGGGCGGTCGAGATTGTTAATCCCAAGAACGATGATTGTTTCAAGGTCAATGGCCAAAGATTGAAGCCGTTCTTGGAGAATTTCCACTCTGAAGTTGAGCACATCCAGCTGGATGAGCCCAGCTATTCTCACGCTTAAAAAAAAATCCGAAGTGGAATTCCACATTGTTGTTGTATTCTTTTTTCTTTCCTTGCATTTTAGTTTCTCTCTCTTTTGTTTCTTTTTGGTGTTCGTTCTTTATTTCGTGTTTGTGATTTAGTTCTAATCCATTATTCCTTAAACCACTCTGTTGCAGGTGCGTAGATGCGAGGTGATGATGTTCACTCTGTCGGTTCTTGGGCGGATTCAGAATGTCGCTGTGGCACCTGGATTGAGGGTGAACTCATACCCTGCCCCTTGCTTCATCAGGACCCTGAAGCTCATTCTCTTATTGATGCTGCTCAAGGGTACATTCCATATCCACCAGCCCTC
This sequence comes from Hydrangea macrophylla, assembly GCA_033977485.1. Lineage (NCBI taxonomy): Eukaryota > Viridiplantae > Streptophyta > Magnoliopsida > Cornales > Hydrangeaceae > Hydrangea > Hydrangea macrophylla. The sequence continues at coordinate 44,193,691 of CM066990.1, forward strand.
CTGGATATCAACCCATACGAAAATATGGGATTTCAGGATGATGATGATGTGGAGGAGGATGATGACCTGTACATGGGACGCATGGTGGATGACGCACTCATGGCGCAGTGGGAAAACGATGACATGTGGGAGCCATGGGAGGATCATGTCCTTCAGGATGTCGTCCCAGAACGCCACAATGCTGTCTTTGTTTTCGTGGACGATTTCCTCGTACTTGAGTTGGTCCCATACCGCTACGTGCACCTGAGCTACTTGCTATTCAGGCTCCAATGCCCCTTACCAGCTAGTGCACTTTGGGAACCAATGCCAATAGTGAGGTTGGAACTTGTCACATTTTTTTGTATTATTGTTTCTATTCTTTGTTTTTCTTTTTGTGTTAATTCGTGTTTCTTGTGTTCTGTTGTTTTAATTTCAGTTTGTTGTCTTTTGTCCAGGATTGTCACTATGTTCCTAAATGGCATCCCGGTATTCCTTCCACATCAACTGATTCATGGTCTTGGGCCCTACATAAGGCCCCCACTCACTCCGCCGCAAGAGGAGGGTCCGTTGCGCAATCACACTCCGTTATCCTTGTCTCCATCCGGATCACCTCTTGCATGGGCTTTCAATTCCTTGGAGACTCCAGACTTGTTTGATGATGTCCTTGCTGCGTTTCGATTGTTCTGGGAAAGGGAATCATCGAGTTTGGACTTCACGTCTGAAGATTCGGCGGATTATGAAGAGATCGTGGAAGAGGAAATTTTTATACTCGAAGACTAGTGCTACATTTCAGTTGTTTCTGTTCAATTTCAATTCTTGTTTAGCAACTGGAATGTAATCCTTGACAATTTGTTTTCAGTTTTAGTTTTAGTCTTAGTTTTGGTTTTCTAGTTCAATAAGGTTTTAACCACAGTTGGGGATGATAATGGTGCAATTTGGATGCAATAATAAAGTTTTATTTTTATATATAAATTGCGATTTTCTATTCTGGGGATGAATTTCTGTCATACATGCTTGTTCTTCACCTGTTATTTCAGTCTATCTGCATGTCCAGATTTGTTTATGATAGTTGGGGGTGATGTAGTTCATATCCCATTGAATTCTGGAGTTCTTGTGTTCGATCGATCGAACCCAGTTCGATCGATCGAAACCTGAATGTTCAAGCGCTTGTAGTTTATGATCAATCGATTGAGGAATTTGTGTTCGATCGATCGAACATTCTTCGATCGATCGAACGAGGCATTTAAACGAGGCGTCTTCAGGACATTTCTTCATTTCCCTCATTCTCACCCTCAATCGCTCGAAGACAGGGAGAGGGCGACTCGGCATATTTTAGTTTCTGGCATCCCAAAAGGGAGCCCTGATCAATCCTCTGATCCCCCTCATCTTCATCTCATCATCTCTCCATCCCCACAGCGGGTTATTCACCGAGGTAGGCCCCACTCATTTGTGTTTTTCTTTTCTTTCTGGTTGTGTTAGAAAATCCCAAGGGGGTGTCCCCTTGGTCTTAGGATTGTCTTTTGATTAGAGTAACTTAGGTTTTCTTTTCGTTTCTGCGATTACTGGACACCGCTGTGTTCGATCGCTCGAACTGGTTTCGAGCGATCGAAGGGGAGATGTTCGATCGATCGATCGAACAATTTTCAAGCGATCGAAGTCTACTCCAGTTCGATCGATCGAACTCAGTTCAATCGATCGAACTCTAGCAGTGTTTGTTTTGTTTCTTTTTCTTCCTATTCTTATCTATATCTTGTGTGGTCTTATTTTCAGGACTGCAAGATGAATCCAGTGACGGGCTATCATAAGTCCAAGCCCCTCGACCGTACTATTCCAGATCCGGTACCCGCACACGGGTTCCGGAATAACGAGGATAGGGTTTGGTTCGAGCGGTACTTCCAGACTTGGATGGTCATGATTGAGAGACCTATTGAGCACATATGGACTGAGAGCCCATGGTTCCTCACACGGATCCGCGCGATGCCTCACTGGTTCAATCTCCTGTCGTTGGCCAAGAGGGTCAACCTATCCTGGATCAGAGGTGCGTGTGCGACTATGATCAGCGACCCGTTTACTCCATTCACCTACCATGCTTTCTTTCGGAGTCGCTCATTCATCATCAGTCCCGCGACTGTTTCCGCCGCATTGGGGGTACCAGAGGTACCTAATTATGTTTGCCCCCACCGGCCTGATGCACCCGTGACCCCACCATCCGCTATTATCAGGGAGCTCACTGGAGGCGCCGTTCCGTCTTGGGATGGCGATGCTTTGATCGAGGACCACTTTCTCACCGATGACTACCACATGCTTCATTTGGTCCTCAGCAATTGCCTCCTAGTGACGTCCTATAGAGAGAAGATCGCGGCTTGGTATGCGCGTGTCTTATATGCTGTGGGGACGGGACAGCCTGTTTGTATACCACGACTATATATTGATTTTATGGTCCACCCCACCCGTTATATCTCGTCCAGGAAGCACCTGAAGGGTGCTTGGGCTATTCAGAGGGTCATGGCCGATGCCGGGTTCCTCGAGCTCCCTGGAGATGATATCCGCCCTTCTCCCCGCCGATTTAGCGAGGCGGCTGCTCGCCGCTCCGACGCTCAGAAGAGGAAGCACAAGGGGAAAGGGACAGCGAGGGTGAGGGGGAGGAAGAAGAGGCGTGGCGGTACAGACACGGAGGCCGGAGCTTCAGGGACACCCACCGAGGTGGAGGAGCTTGATTCGGATGATGAGGATGATCCAGTTGCTGCGGTTCAGCAGTTTGAGCTGCGACAGCGGTCGCAGTCTCGTGCCCAGGGAGAGTCTTCTTCTTCTGTGCCTCTCCCGACAGTTCGTGAGCTATTATTGGAGGAGAGAGAGGCCAGGATTAGACTCGAGGGCCGGATGGATCAGATCCAGACTCTACTGGAGTCCATTTTGATTCAGATAGGGGTTGATCAGGCTGTTCACTCTGCTCACCATCCCACGGCCACCCCATCTGCTCCGCCTGCTGCTGATCCGTCACATGTTGCTACTCCTACGGATCCACCACTTACTGATCCACCATCTGCTGCCCCAGCTGCTGAGGCTACTGATCCGGTTTCGACCGCTGCTTCCGAGCCATCTACTACTCCTACTACTACTGTATTGCCGCCTGCTCCTATCGACATCCCTTCTGATATAGCCGATGATACGCCATCTGGGGTCGATTAGTTTTAGTCGGGGAGGTGGCATTTATGTATTTTTGGTTGGTTGTATATGTTAGTGGTTTTTGGGTGTATTATTTGGTTAGTTGGTATTGTATGGACAGTATTTATCACTGCTTGTATTTTATTTTATTCTGTTCATATTCCAGTGGTTTCGATTGATTGGATCATGGTTTTATTGTATTATTGTTATCTTTTGATCCTGTCTGTTTTGGAGATTGTGTTCTACTTTTCTATGCTAGGTTGCTTTGCTTGCGATCATCATTTGCTCTATACAGGTGATACCCATCTCTTTTATTTATTGAAAATCAACTTCTGAGGACTTTGTTGTTTTCAGTTGGGGGTAGGAGACAATAGATAGGTATACACCCGTAATAATCGGGTTTTGCACTTAGACATGTTTTAAATTTAATGAGAACACAGTCTGTTAAAATTTGAAAAATTTTTTTTGAATAGTATTGATAGAATAACTCTGAATAACCTTTCCTGCTTGTTAATTAGACAATGATACATTTGTAGTATTCTTATCTTTTTATGGATTAAATCCACGCGGTTTTTCTGTATCATTGAAATGAATTGCATCTGTAAAGCTATTATGTACCCAACACTTTTGTGCACTAATTGGCAGCTATGTAGAAAATCTGAAAATGGAGTTAAAATGAATATTGTGCGAAAAAGAACAAGTAGTGGAAGCTAATAACCCTTTGTGAGCTTTTGAGCCAATCTTCATTTCTGAGGGGATTCTCATACATTGTCGAATGTTTTTTCTTGCATATACTTGGTAAATTCGTTGTTAAGTCTCAGTTTTCTTTAAAGTTTTGACTGCTTGTTAGAGGAGAACGTTCAGGATTTACCAATTAAACTCGATGAACACTTAAGTGCTAAAAATTGAAAGTTGAGAAAATGATTCAAGCCATCGTTTACCCATTCCTTTACCTAATATAGCTCACCCTCATTCATTTAATCGTTTCACCCCTAATCCCACCTCAATTAAATATTTCCAATAAAATCACAAGAACCCAAATCTTGGATCTACACCTTGACCTCATTGAACCGTTTGATAAATTTATTGAGAATGAGTCATCAAAGTATGTGAAATGGAAGGAAGTTGTTGTGGGGATGTTCCAGGTTAAAAAAAAAAAAAAAAAAAAAAAAAAAAAAAAAGTAAGTATATGAAATGAATGGGAGATTGGGTGGAGAAAAGAATAAATAATAAAAAGAGAAGAAATTCCATCACATACTAAAAAGCACACTCTTCTCTACAACACCCCCACCTACTAAATAAAAGCCATAATTCAAAGTCTTGAAGATTCTCAACAATTGGTTTGAACATGAAAGTGTGAGTTGAGTTGTCCACGGTATTTCGCTCCTCTAGTAAGTAGTATTCCATTCATGAGACTATACACTCTTAAATGTTCGTTTTTCATAGAGTCCAGTATGAAAGCATTAGCACTTAGAATATCATTCTTATAAAAGCTTTTATACGATGTGCGATCATTATAAAACGAGTTCCTGAGAGACGTTTTTTTTTTGAGTGTGACCAATGTGAGAATTGAGCTAAAACTGCAAGTTTTCCAAAGTATAATATTCTGGATAACTCTTAATAAGGGTTGGACGCATGGTTGTTAATTTCACACACACACGGGTGCATGATGGTAATACATTTGTATATTTTACTTGGTGATATGGGAGAGCATGTGGATCTCTTTCATGGGTTGATAGAGGATATTATATTATTGTAGAGTTGAATTAATAGCTTAATGGAGGGGGAAATTCTACAAGTTGTTCTAAAATCTTTTTGAGCTAAAAATTGGAATTTTGTGGGTATATTCACTGCAAACCCTCACGAGACAACACTCGTCCACTAGGGGGAACCTAGGGGTTTAACGGCTTGTTGTATTCGCTAAATGCAACCGCGATTCCTGCGAAAGTGAGTTAGGATTTTTCTCTCTATCTTAGTTTAGGTTGTTTTTAGTTTTTCTTTGTTTCTTAGTCGTGATAGTATTAGTTTAGGAGTTTTTGTTTTATTTTTATTTTCGCTTTATCGCTAGGGACTAGCAATAAGCTAGTTGGGGGTTGTGCAAAGCGGGGGTTTTTGTAAAATACAACCGCGCTAAAGGAAAGAATTGTATTAATTTTTATCACAACTTCCCATGTTATCCGCAATTTGCATTGCAAGGCTAATTTTTATACGGTATGATTAATCTATGATAAGTTGTATTGTTTTAGCTGTTGTTTATGCAGATCACTGCTGTGCGGACTAAACGGATGAACATCAGAATAAATGGAATGCTGGAAGGCAAACAAGAGAAGTCAAAGCTGAAAAGTGAAGTTCGATCGCTCTAAGAAGGTTCGATCGATCGACCGTTCGATCGCTCGACGAGAGTAGAAGCGCTTGAGTCTCAAGTGTTCGATCGATCGAGAGCCGTTCGATCGATCGAACGGGGTATTTCCAGAAACATTTGCGTGCGCAGCAGAATGCGGATTTTAACCCTAGTGCATTAGGTTTTCTATTTATATGCGTTTTGTAGACGTCCATAAGGACGCCCACTTTTACATTTTAACAGTTTAGAAGGAGAGATAGAGAGTTTGTTTGGTTTTTTGTAGGTTTTCATTGAATTTTCATATTGTGGATTGGATTTCTCAAAGTTTATACAAGTATCTTCTGTTCCAGGTTATTTATATATTGTTATTTACATTCTGCACTTCGTAGGCATAGTTTAATCGCTTGTTATACAGTGTTGCATGCTAGATAGTTATAAAACCATAGATTTTATAGTTTTCATGAATAACTCACAACCAAACGAGGTATTAAAGTTTTCTTACGTTAAAAATCAATCCTCGACACTCCAGACGATGTCTGAGTAGTCCCAGGTTGGGAGATCACGATGAAACAGTGATCTCCAGCCTCTGCCATGCAGCAGAATAATCGCTGTGTTCGATCGATCGAAGTTAGTTCGATCGATCGAACCAGAGACAGTCAAGCGATCGAAGTCAGTTCGATCGATTGAGGGATGAAGGTCTTCGATCGATCGAAGGCGCGTCGATCGATCGAACTCTCGGATTCTTGAGGATGTTACCTGCAGTATTCCAGGACTTTTTGTTTTAGGACTTGTTATCATTCTGTCCCAAATAAATGCTCAGTTTGTCAAAACAGTTTTAAAACTAAGGCCCTAAGGCATTTTCTTTCAATACATTTTGCAAACCATCTTCAATGCTAACACCATTGAGGATGCGAGTCTTAACTATTGAATTAAACCGCTTTTGTGTATTTCAATTTAACTGTGATGATATGGTCTCGGTCATGAAAGGGCCATAGAATCTTTATTTTTTTTGAGGAATACGGAAAACTGTAGGTAATATACTCCATTGCGCTTCGAGGTAAATGCATGGTAGATGGCTAGGTTACTGCGGATTCGTGTAATCCCAACACTTTCTTTTTAAAGTTAAACACCCTAATTCTAAGTACTGGTTTAATTAGCTCGTTAGATTGTTTAGTTAATTTTAATTACTATCATTAGTAATCCTAGTTTGTGGAACTTCGTGTTCTGCATCATCATTCAATCTTAGTTATTTTATTTTATTTTCTTTAGAGGTTAGTCTAATTTGATAGGTCAACACCTTCCCTGTGGGATCGACCTGGTCTTACCAGATATTACTTGCACGTCTACCTACACTTGGGTACTGTACAAGAGCGCACAAGAAAATTCTCGTGTCAGTATACTCGTAAGATTCTATCCAAATTCATTTCCAAATCTCCTTAAATTACAATCCATTCTTGACTTTAAGCTCAACAAGAAAAACAAAACAAACATTAAGATTGAAAACTAAAAGCTACGACTCACTAGCACTATAAATATCTACTTACCTCTCCCAACTTTTAATAGAATTTCAGTATCTATATGAAAGGCATGAATCAAAACTCGAAATTTTCAAGATTTTCAAAATTCAAAATTTTTCTATTATCCATATTAACCTCCATCTTCCAACTCCATCTATAATCACTCTCTCCCCCCAGCTAGAACCAAGATGTCCACATCGAGAAGTCAAAGAGGCCAACGATGATGGGCGCGTGGCTTGAAAATGAAGAGGAAAAGAATATGCACCCCATGACGAAAATATGTAATGATAATAATGAAAAATACGTCATACTCTCAACTGTCCGGGAAGAAAGTGGAGGTACAATAGCAATATCGGGATGGAAAAATATATCTGTTAACTCCCAGTCAGGGTAAAACTGGGGATCTAAAGGTGCAACATCGTCATCATCCACAGGTCCATCGTACAGGGCAAAAAACCTCACAATATCCTCAATTGGCCAATTCGGATGTCCGATGAGATGGCGAACTGCCTCAGGAATACTAGGTGGCAAGTCATGAACTGTGGGGTCATCATCATACATGGGATCATCTCGAGGGAATATATCAGTGTCCTCCAAAATGGTGTAGGAAGACAAATCAGAGTCATGTGCCCATAAGTACTATGTAATCGGACTACTATCCGGTGGGTAGTCGGGGGCAGAAACAAATCTGAGCGAAGAGATCATATCACGTGCACAGATAGTGGGAGCAAGGTCAGGGCCATGCTCTGAAATCTCCTACTGAATCAGCTCATCCAAAACTCCCGGTATCAAGATCGAAGGCTCCCTCTCCCAACACAGGACAAAGTCATCAGGCAGTGGCCCAAGATCGTCAAATAGGCTGTCATCACTACCAGGTGAATCGGTGCTCACTGAAGTAGGAGAACCAGGAGGAGTAAGTGGCTCCATAATAGGTCGCCTTTCTTTAGTAAGGGATGGAGTCCTCGGTCTAAGAATGTTATCTCTGTGAATAAGCTGATGGGGTACAAAAATAGGTGAAAAAGGGAACATAAGCTATAACCTGCAGTTCGATACTGGGATCAACTAGAAATCTTGGGAGAAAGTAGAACTAAGCGTAAAAGAAATAAACAATAACTACTGTAACTAAACTACTACTATACAACAGTTGTGATGTTCTTGATGCTTTTAAGATTGACCATAGTTGGGGTCATCCAATTGGATTGACTCTAACTCCGGTTCAAATCCTTCTAAGAATGGCTTCAGTCGATGTCCATTTACTTTAAAAACTTCATTAGTTGTTGGATTCTCAATTTCAACTGTTCCATATGAAAAAACGTTAGTGATGATATACGGCCTGTTCCATCTTGATTTTAATTTACCCGGGAAAAGATGTAATCGTGAGTCATATAATAAAACTTTCTGCCCGGGTGTGAAACGCTTTCGTAGAAGATTCTTATTATGATAAACCTTAGTTCGCGCTTGATTTATTTTTGCATTTTTATACGCATCATTCCTTATTTCTTCTAGTTCACTCAATTGTAATTTCCATAACACGCCGCCTTCTTGAATATCATAATTTAAAGACCTAACTACCCAATACGCTTTATGTTCCAACTAAACAGGTAAGTGACAGGCTTTACCATATACTTGCCTATGAGGAGACATTCCTAAATTGATTTTAAAAGCTGTCCTATATGCCCAAAGAGCATCAGAAAGACGTGCAGACCAATCTTTTCGGTTAGAACTTATAATTTTCTCCAAAATATGTTTTATTTCTCCATTAGCAAGCTCATCTTGCCCATTCGTTTGAGGATGATATGCGGTAGACACCTTGTGAGTGACTCCATATTTCTTCATTAAAATATTGAATGGTTTGTTACAGAAATGGGATCCTTGATCACTAATTATTGCCTTCAGCGCACCGAACCTTGATAGTATATTATCTTTAATGAAAGCAATGACAGTGTTGTGGTCATTTCTCCTAGTGGGTATTTCCTCCATCCATTTATAGACATATTCTACGGCTAACAAAATGTACTAGAATTGGAAGGATGGGAATGGGACCATGAAGTCAATCCCCTAACAGTCAAAGATTTCAATAGTAATAATCGGTGTTAAAGGTTCTTGATTTCGTCTTGATAAGATTCCTAACATTTGGCAAGGTGCACATGTCTTACAGAATTGATATGAATCTTTAAATAAAGAAGGCCAATAGAGGCCGCTTTGTAAAACCGTCATAGCGGTCTTTTTAGCTGAAAAATGTCCTCCACAATGAGTGGAGTGACTGAAATGTAACACTTGTTGGATTTCTTCATTTGGCACACATTTACGTATTACCTGGTCAGTACAATATTTAAATAGATAAGGTTCATCGAAGTAAAAATGTTTTGCTATCGCCAAAAACCGTTTCTTATCAGGAAAGGACCAATGACTTGGGATCTCCCCAGTAACTAGATAGTTAACAATGTCAGCATACCACGGTAAAGTGGTAGCCGCCAATAGTTGTTCATCGGGAAATGATTCTTTAATTGGTAGAGATTCTTGCACACACTTATCCTCAAAAGTAAACCTAGACAGGTGATCCGCTACCTTTTTTATCTTTAATAGTTATATCAAATTCTTGCAAGAGTAGAATCCATCTTATTAGTCGTGGTTTTGTATCTTTTTTAGATAATAAGTACTTTAAGGCCGCATGATCAGTAAAACAAACTATAGGTGATCCTATTAAGTACGATCTAAATTTATCTAGTGCGAAAACCACCGCAAGTAGTTCTTTTTCCGTAATTGAGTAATTCATTTGAGCTCCATCTAACGTTTTACTCGCATTATAGATGACGGATGGTTTCTTATCTTTACGTTGTCCTAAAACAGTCCCTATAGCATAATCACTCGCGTCACACATTAACTCAAAAGGTAAGTCCCAATCTGGCGGTTGCATTATTGGTGCAATTGTAAGGTGATGTTTTAGTTTATCAAAAGATGTTTGACATTCAAGCGTCCATTGAAATGGTGTATCCATAGCTAGAAGGTTACAAAAGGGTCGCGAAATTGCACTAAAATTTTGAATAAAGCGTCTATAAAATCCCGCATGCCCAAGGAATGAACGTATGTCACGAACGGAGTGAGGGGTAGGTAAATTTGATATTAAATCAATTTTAGCATGATCTACTTGGATTCCGCCTCAGATATGTCGTGTCCTAACACAATACCTTTCGTCACCATGAAATGGCACTTTTCCCAGTTCAAAACTAGGTTTCTATCTTCACATCTAGTTAATACTTTTTCCAGATTACTTAGACATTCGTAGTATGATTTGCCAAAAACAGAGAAGTCGCCCATAAAAACCTCTAAATATTTCTCTACCATGACACTGAATATGCTCAACATATACCTTTGAAAGGTCACAGGTGCGTTGCATAATCCAAACGACATTCTACGGTAAGCAAAAGTTCCAAATGGACACGTAAAGGTAGTCTTTTCTTGATCTTCAGGTGCTATCTCAATTTGGTTGCAGCCATTATACCCATCCAAAAAATAGTAATATTTATGTCCAGCAACACGCTCTAACAAATGATCCATGAAGGGTAAGGGAAAATGATCTTTTCTAGTAATAGCGTTGAGCTTCCTATAGTCAATACACATTCTCTAGCCAGTAGTAACACGTGTAGAAATTAGCTTACCCTCAGCATTGGGCACTACAGTAATCCCAGATTTCTTAGGTACCACTTTTTTAGGACTCACCCAACGACTGTCAAAAATTGAATAAATTATTCCTACGTCTAAAAGCTTAAGGACTTCTTTCTTTACAACCTCTTGCATATTGGGGTTTAAATGTCTTTGCATCTCACGAGACGGTTTAACATCATCATCTAAATATATTTTATTTGTGCATATATCAGGACTAATTCCTTTTAGATCCGCTATAGTCCATCCTAAAGCACTTTTATGATGTTTAAATAGGGTTACCAGTTTATCTTCTTGCTCCATTTCTGTCACGCCCCGACGTAGCATAAATAAGGAAAGCGTTTAATTTCCTTCATGGACCCGTAGGTCGTGACAGTTTAAAGGATCGATTCTGTCCCAAACGTCAACAACAAAAACATAATAATCAGAGCAGAGCAATCAAGGCTTACAAATATTTCTCTAACTTATTACATATTACAATACGGGGTCAACTAAGGCACAAGCCGCCTTAAAACAAAACAATATCTATCGTCTATTACAGTCATCCTTATTAAAAAACAGTTTATAGCTTAAAACATAGGATATTGATAACAGTTCTATCTTCCAAAGCAGCCGTTCTCAGTTGGCATAATCATAGGGCCCAGCATAGTCATAACTTGAAAAACCTTGACACAAATGTCCAGGATGCATCAACGCCGTCAGCTTCAAGAAGCTGGTGAGTATTAAAAACATAACTTTGAATGTAACACATACTCATTTACCATTTTCCAATTCCCATTTAATTCAACAAGTTTACATTAAAGTAAAGAGTTCATTTTTAGAAAACAGCCACAATATCATTTGAAAGCTTTAATTCATATATATGTGACCGTGTATGAAAAACAATGCACCATCTCATCTTACCGACTCTTTTTTCTCGACAAACACAACAACCTACTATCTCACACCAGTATCCTTGTAATACTCCGATAGCCACACTTTAGCACATGGGTGCCAGGGAATATCCAGTTTGCCTCACACTTTGGTCTGGGGTACCAGAGAATGTCCAATGCCTCACACTTTAGTACCTAATCCGCCTCGCAAATACCGGAGGTAACCTCACGCAATATCCAGACTCGGGTACCAGGGATTGTCCGTATGCCACACTTTAGCACTACCATGGGTGCCAGGGAATGTCCAAGTTCGGCGTCACACACTTTAACGCTACCATGGGTGTTAGGGAGTGTCCAGTTTTGCCACCGTCGCATTACAAAGATACTCTCACCTTAATCTCAACACGTCACACTTTGGCACACAATTACCAGGGAGTGTCCACAACACAATCTCAACCATACACTCTTTTCTACTCTGACTACCACGCACCATGTATGTACAACTGACTTCACATGTATGTTATGGAACCTTAAACAAAAGTAAAATGCTGAATTATAGGAATAATGTACGTGCGGGGATTGTTAAGTCGTAATACATTATTTCAATCGTCCAAACATAACCAAATAGGTTTCTATTTTAGTAAATTTTCCAAACAGAGCTTTAAGGTTCATAATACATCACCCAAACAGTTCCTTAGCATAAAATAAGCAAAATCTAGAAACTGTCAGAAGTCACGCGCGCGAGCCACTCGCGCGAGGGGTCGCTCGCGCAGAATGCCCATTTTATGTTTTCTTTTATAAAACTTTTCGAACTGCCAGAACACAGGAAGATCGCGGGTCGCTTGCGTGGTCCGCACGCGCGATATGCCCAATTTTCATTTTTCTTATTAAGATCTTTTCTATCTGCCTGAAACTGCATAGGCAGCTCGCGCGAGGGGTCGCTCGCGCGGTCCGCTCGTGCGATCGCGCGCGTGAGTTTCAGCAGTGACTTTGTCTTCCTCGCTGATTTTCCCCTATTTCAGTTTTAAGGGGTCTTTTTGACCCATTTTGTAATCCGGATTAAAACATGGCATGTAATATATGGATTTCTTCATTTTTCGACAAGGATTATGAATCTTCGATCAATTTAACATGAATCCAAACGTAGATCACTAATTTTACGAAAAACTAAAAGAGGACAAAACTTCAATCTTAATATATTTTCTCAATTGAGTGAATTAAGTCCTAATACTTTTAACATATCATCTATGATGTGTAATCTTTCATAATCATCTCTAAAAATGGATTTTGGTCAAGTTTGCAAAATCTTGATTTTAAAGCTAGGGAGGTCAAAACGTAAAATCAACAATGGAGATTTTCAAACCAAGCTATATAAATAGTAAACAAGGTATGAATTACATTAGAAGTGAGTTAATAATACTCACTGTGCTATGACTTTGGAGAATTTGTTGAGAAAGATAGCAATACAAGAAATCAATTTGAAGCTTGGCTATGGAGATTGAGTTCTCTCTCTCTCTCTAAAATATTTTATGAATAAATTCTATGTAAACTCTCTCTTTTCTCTCTGAGATGTGTGTGCTGAATGTGAGAGTTATGGGTGTGGGTTACATATAAAGAAATCAAACTCACACTACTTGGAGCCCAGGGACCATATCCAATACTCTACAATTGATGTTGTTTTCCATTTTATTATATACCAAAATACATATGAACTGATATATACTTACGTATGTGTATATGATCAGTTTATAGGGGCTAAATTAGGTGTATAGGGGTCAAATTCTATGTGTTTGGGAATCTCAGCTTATGGCCTAAACACAGCACATACTAATTGATCGGGAGAGAACAAATCCTAATTATACACCTTAACTCACATTTGTTAGCTGTTTTTATCCTGTTTTTATGTAGTTTTACTTTATTTTCTACTTTCTGTCAGGTTATAGAGGAAAGCAAGGAGATCTGGTTAAATAAGGTGAAAAAGCAAGCAGAAAGAAGTCGGAAAAAGCCCTTCGCGCGAGATCCCAGAATTCGCTCGCGCGACCTGTCCAATTACGCACTCGCGCGGCCCGCTCGCGCGATCCGTACAAAAATCAAAGTTGCGTAATATGCTCTACTGAAGAATCCTGTGCAAACGAGACTTCTTAATGACGTCTGGATTGGAAATTATAGCTGTTTTAGGTAGTTTCGGGATAGGAAAGCTTCAAAAATTCCTTGTAAACTCTATATATATGGGGATTTTATAAGTTTTTAGGGTTACACATACATCTAGGGAGCTATTCATATACAATCATTCAAGGCTTTGAAGGCAAGGGAGAAGAGCAAGTTTGAAGGTCTCTCATGGCTTCCATCCAACCAATCTTCATGCTTTCAACCATCATGAATAACTAAACTCCTAATCTAGGGTTTCAATGAAACCCTAGCTATGTAAAGGGGGATTTTCTGTGCTTTTCTACTCTAAGATTTTATGTTTTGGGATAGTGATTGTATGTTGGTGGATTATTTATATATAATCAGTTTTAATGTGTCACAGCCCGGTCCCACAATAGCGGAACCGGAGTCCGTGGCACGCCACCGAGGCTAAACCAATTTATTAACGTTCCCAAAATTAGGTTTGAAGAACACACGCAGCGGAAAAACAAAACACAATTTAAAACCAGAGGTTCAGTCGACTGCTCAGTCGACTGCGCAGTCGACGGAGGAGGGCAGGGATTTTAATAGAAATTCCAGTCGACTGAAACTGGAGGTCCAGTCGACTGCTGAGGGGTCCAGTCGACTGCTTTTGCTAAAAAGAAGCAGTGGCTAATAGGCTCAGGGGTTCAGTCGACTGCTCCCCTGGCAGCAGCCCAATCTACAGAAAACAAGTTTAAAAGCTTCCTAACTTCCATCCAATGATCAACCACTCAAATCAAACTCAGTCCAAACTCAAACCAAAGTAATCCTAGCTGTATTAAACATTTCTAAAGTAAGATTACAACATGTTATAGTCCATTACAACGTTCAAGATCCATCCTATCATACGAAGTCAAACATAAGTTAAGACAATAGAAATTCTTATTACAACATTTCTAGGATCCCAAAACTACAAGATTAACATTTAAGTTGCCTTCTATAAGAACTCCCAACCCACGTGCTCACTTCTGCGATTCCTCGCCAGCATTTACACCTGAAATGGTTATTTGAATAACCACACATATTCGATTTGTTTAAGCTAATGCTTAGTGAATAAAACAACGTATGTACATGAATGATAAACATGTCCGCATTCACATCTTTACATTTCATACTAGTCGTCGGAGACTCACGTGCCCGTCCATACTCCCAATCCGCGACTCCTCGCCAATAAGTCCACGCGAAAGGGTAAGACCCACGATTCTTCTCTTCAATCGTGCGACCTTAATGCCTATATCGACTCCACAAAATGGCACGGTGACCACGTGCTCCTTCTGACCCAAATAAGCAACTTAACATGCTCAAATACATATCACCATGCTCGCGGTAATTAAAACATATCACCGTGCTATTGAGCCTACTTATCAGTATAAATGCCCAATATGAACTGCACAATATATCTCTAGGAATTAATACATGCTATTCAAACATAACATGAATACATGCCAAGAAATCATTCCAAAACATAGTTGAATCACTCACCTCAAAATAACGCTCCTATAATTCAATCTGAAGAAAACCCGTGCACAAAGAACGTGCAGAAGTCCGTCTAGTACAATTCCTATGGATCAGAATTCCATTTATCAACTTTTATGAAAAATTCTAGAAAATAACTTTTCGAAAAAACTTAGCCAAACAGGCCCTAATAGGTATCAAAACGAAGCTATTACCTCGAGGAGCTCAAATATGAAAACTGGGAGAAACCAGACTGACGGAAGGTCGTCGTTTGGCGTCGCAAAGCTCTAAGCAATCAAATCTCCCTCTAGCCCCCTTTTTGGCCTCCTCTTGAACTTTAGGTTAACTTATGAAAAATATCTAAGTTCATCTCTATCTATATATAGGCAACATTCTTGGGGAATTACGTTTACCTCCCCACGAGTTTTCCAAACTCCTAATCAGTCTCTGAAACTTTCTACACAGCTAATTCATAGCTTTACGAGTGGAACTTCAAAATTATAAAAGTTTTCGACTAAGTTTCGTTTGGTCGCTAAAACGCGAATTTCTATATGACGTTTCCGAAGTTGCTAATTAGCCTACCAAATTAATAGCGTGTTAATTCGTCCTCACCAGGATACTAAATCTAACATCAGAAATATATTCTAAGCCAGAAAATAATACAGATATTGAAATACACAGGTAAACATTTATTTTCAGATAAACATTTAAAGTATTCCATAGTGACCGTCTCATACTCGGAGAGACGTCACGATAGCAAATTCTCAATCCCAATAGTTTCAAAGGGTTCTCTAATACAGACACCCAAATCAACTCGTGAGTCAAAACTCACCCAAACATGTGTCATAGGACACGCCACATCACATTATCATGCATGACAATGAAATGCAAAAGCAATAACACGAATGTGGGTGTTATAATACTCTCCCCCTTAAAAGAAGTTTGTCCCCAAACTTATACCTCATGTCTCGAAAAGGTGTGGATACTGAGTACGCATCTCATCTTCTATCTCCCACGTCATCTCTTTCGTAGTTTGGCTACGCCATAACACTTTCACTTTCGATATTACTTTATTTCGTAAGACTTGATCCTTTCGATCCAATATCTCTACCGGATACGCAACATACGTTAAATCACTCTGAATCTCATTCGGCGTCGGAGTCATCACTTGATCTCTATCTTCCACTAATTGTTTGCGTAACAACGATACATGAAACACGTTATGAACTTGAGCATACTCGCTCGGCAAGTTCAAACGATAAGCTACGGGTCCAACCTTTCCAATGATTTCAAAAGGTCCTACATATCTCGGGTTGAGTTTCCCGTATCTACCAAATCTGGTTATTCCCTTTGAAGGTGACACCTTCAAATACACCAAGTCTCCCACGTCAAATTCCAACGGTCGTCTACACTTATCGGCATAACTCTTATACCTACTCTGAGCTGTCAATAACCGTTGTCGAATTACTTTTATCTTATCCGTGGTCTCTTGTACAATTTTCAGCCCTTCAATCTTTCTTTCTTTCTCCCACCTCTGTCCAACTAATCGGTGAACGACATACACGACCATATAAAGCTTCATAAGGAGCCATCCCAATACTCGACTGAAAACTGTTATTATATGCGAACTCAATTAACGGTAGGTGGTCTTCCCAATCACCTTGAAAATCAAGTACACATAAACGAAGCATGTCTTCCAAAATCTGGATTACTCTCTCTGATTGACCATCGGTCTGAGGATGAAAAGTTGTACTAAAGTGCAATTTGGTACCCATTGCTTCTTGTAAGGCTCTCCAAAACTTCGATGTAAAACTACTATCCCTATCTGAAACGATAGAAACTGGGATACCATGTAGTCTCACAATCTCGCGAATATACAACTTAGCTAACGTCATCGGCTTAGTCGTTCGAAGCGGTAGGAAGTGCGACGACTTCGTCAAACGATCAACAATCATCCAAATAATAGTATTTGATCTTTTCGACCTCGGAAATCTACTAACAAAATCCATTGTTATGTGCTCCCATTTCCACTCGGCTATTGGTAACGGTTGTAGCAATCCTGAAGGTACTTGGCATTCGGCCTTTACTTGTTGACAACTAGTACAACGCGAAACATATCGTGCTATTTCCCTCTTCATTCCCGGCCACCAATAAACATGTCTCAAATCTCTATACATCTTGGTGCTTCCCGGATGAACGGTATACTTCGTATTGTGTGCTTCCTCTAGGATGTTCTTTTTCAACTCTTTCTCACTAGGTACACAAATTCTACCCCTCAATCTCAAAACATCATTCTCAAAAGTAAATCCCGGTTGTTTGCCGATCGGAATCTCATTACAAATCTTCTTCAAAGCCACGTCTTGAAGTTGTTTCTCTGTGATCTCGTGAATCAAGAGTGGTTGTGCCACCATCGTCGACATCAAGCCACTTTCAATCCTCGGTATCACTTCAAGTTCTAAGTTCTCCATATCTCTTATTAGTTCTTTCTGAGAAGTCAAATCTGATGCGGTGTTGGTTGGTACTTTGCGACTAAGAGCATCGGCGACGACATTCGCCTTGCCCGGATGATACTGAATTGATAAGTCATAGTCCTTCATCAACTCTAACCATCTCCTTTGCCTCATATTCAAATCTCGTTGTGTAAACAGGTACTTCAAACTCTTGTGATCCTTATAGATCTCACATTTCTCTCTGTATAGATAATGATGCCAAATCTTCAATGCAAAAATCACGGCGGCCAATTCTAGATCATGTGTTGGATAATTCTTCTCGTGCGGTCTAAGTTGTCTCGACGCATACGCAATGACTTTATCACCTTGCATAAGAACGCAACCTAAACCTCTATATGAAGCATCACTATAAATAATAAATCCTTCAGTCCCTGACGGAACGGCTAATATTGGTGCTTTCACTAGTCGACCTTTCAACTCTTGGAAACTTTCTTCACATTCTGGACTCCAAACAAAAGCAATATCTTTCCTCATTAACTGTGTCATTGGCATTGCTATACGCGAAAAGTCTTTTACAAATCTCCGATAATACCCAGCTAATCCTAGGAAACTTCGGATGTCTGTCACATTCGTTGGTCTCACCCAGTTGGTAATTACTTCTATCTTCTGAGGGTCTATAGAAATTCCCTTTGCCGACACTATATGTCCAAGGAAAGCTATCTTGGTCAACCAAAACTCACACTTCTTCAATTTTCCGAATAATCTCTTTTCACGCAACCGTTGTAAAGCTAATCGCAAATGATACTCGTGATCTTCTACGCTTTTGGAGTAGATTAGGATGTCATCTATGAACACGATAATGAACTCATCTAAATAATCTTTGAAAACACGGTTCATCAAGTCCATGAAAGCAGTTGGTGCGTTAGTCACTCCAAATGGCATAACCAAAAATTCAAAGTGACCATATCGAGTCCTGAAAGCTGTCTTCTCAACATCTTCCTCTTTGACTTTCAATTGATGGTAACCGGATCTCAAGTCGATCTTCGAAAATACCTGAGCCCCTTGTAACTGATCAAACAAGTCATCTATTCGCGGCAACGGATACTTGTTCTTGACGGTCAACTTATTCAACTCTCGGTAGTCGATGCACATACGCATTGTTCCATCTTTCTTCTTCACAAACAAGACTGGAGCTCCCCACGGTGAAACACTCGGTCGGATAAAACCCTTCTCCAACAGTTCTTCTAACTGAACTTTCAATTCTTTCAACTCTATTGGTGCCATTCGGTACGGTGCTTTGGATACCGGTTGTGACCCTGGTACTACTTCTATTGTGAACTCAAGCTCTCTTTCGATCAATACGTCGGGTAACTCATCGGGAAAAACATCTGGAAATTCTCGAACTACTGAAATGTCTTCTATTAGTGGTCCATACACTCGCGTGTCGATAATTGAACATAAGAAACCCGAACAACCCTTCTTCAACATCTTACTTACTTGAATCGCCGATATCAAGTACGACGGTACGATCACTCCCTTACCTTGAAAAGTAAACTCTTCTCGCCCTGACGGATAGAAACTAACTCATTTCTGTTCATAATCGATTTTGGCTTGATTAACCGACAACCAATCCATACCCAAGATAACATCAAAGTAATTCACCGTCAATGGAATCAAATCAACGCTCAAGACTTTATCACCTATCTTGATCTCACATGACTTGAATATCGAAGAAGTAACTAGTGGTTCACTACTAGGCAATGATACACACAAGTCATATCCTAGCGGTTCTGACTTAACAGTTAAATGCTTAACAAAATCACGTGATACAAATGAATGCGTTGAACCAGAATCCATAAGTATACGTGCAGGATACGAACAAATAGGAAGAATACCTGATACGACGGTATCATCCGTATTCCCCGCCCTGAGCTGGAAGTATCGTCCTTGTTGTTGCGCGACTCCTTTCCCTTTATCCACTCGAGGTTCTACCCTTGATCCGATTGGCACACTTGATGCCCCGGTACTCATTCCCGGTTGTCTCTTACTTGGGCAATTCTTCGCTATATGCCCCGGTTGGCCACACTCAAAACATTTCCCTCTTATCTCTGGGTTATAGCTCTTGGCGTTCGAGGTTGTGTTTGGTGTAGTCGAATTTGCGTTCAAAGGACAATTTCTAGACACATGTCCCAATTGTTTACAAATATAGCAAGTGATCAATTGATAGCAGGTTCCTCTGTGTCGCAGGTTGCATGTCGGGCACAACGGTCTCGAATCTCCTACAAACACACTTCCTCCTTGACTACCCATATTCGATCCTGAACCTTGCGTGAACGGTTTCTTCGCATTCCCTTGGCTCTTGCCCCTATTGTCATTTGCTCTCTTCCCTTGTTGTCCCTGTCGATATCTGTCGACACTTTTCTCAGTAATACGGGCAGCTTCCTCAACGAGAGAAATGGTCGGGTGTTGCAACATGTCCACACGGCCACGGATATTCTCTCTAAGCCCTTCCTCAAACTTACGAGCTTTATCCCTATCAGTTGGAACGGTAGTTTTCCCAAATCGTAACAAGGCATTGAAACGAGAAACATACTCACCTGCGGTCATATCTCCCTGAACCAAACTCGCAAACTCTTGACGTTTCTGAGTATAAGCAGATTGCGGAAAGAAACGTTTGTTGAATTCTTCTTTAAATGCTTCCCACGTGGTCGGCTTCCCTTGTTCAAGTACGTTGTTCCACCAGTCCAAGGCTTCACCCATCAACGTATCGGATGCGCATAAAATTTTCTCCTCATCGGTACATATTACCTGACGGAAATGTCTTTCCATGTCCATCATCCAATGATCGGCCAAGTCTATGTCAACCTGTCCATGATACAATGTCGGTTTCCGTTTATGAAACTGTTCCACGATTGTGTGTTGAGGTCGCGGTGTCGATGGTGCATTGACATAACGAATTTCTACTTGTGGAGGTTGAACGTTCATTTGTTCTCTTTCACTTACCGCTTGTATGAAATTTCCCACCATATTCACTATTTGGTTCATCCGCGAATGCGGTGACAATTCTCTTGGTAGATCAGCCATAACGTTTCAAATATTTCCCCTGTTGAGTTCAATGCATAATGACCATGCATGCTATGCCACAATATAGATATATGTGCACAGTTCATCACAATCAACAAAGGCTAATGCATGAAGAATTTCTACAATGATAACAATTATCTTCACAATTACACACTCCACTCGACGTCACTCAGCATATATAACGTCACTCGTTCCCAAGGCTCTAAACTTATGCTTTGATACCACTAAATGTCACAGCCCGGTCCCACAATAGCGGAACCGGAGTCCGTGGCACGCCACCGAGGCTAAACCAATTTATTAACGTTCCCAAAATTAGGTTTGAAGAACACACGCAGCGGAAAAACAAAACACAATTTAAAACCAGAGGTTCAGTCGACTGCTCAGTCGACTGCGCAGTCGACGGAGGAGGGCAGGGATTTTAATAGAAATTCCAGTCGACTGAAACTGGAGGTCCAGTCGACTGATGCGGGGTTCAGTCGACTGCTGAGGGGTCCAGTCGACTGCTTTTGCTAAAAAGAAGCAGTGGCTAATAGGCTCAGGGGTTCAGTCGACTGCTCAGTCGACTGCTCCCCTGGCAGCAGCCCAATCTACAGAAAATAAGTTTAAAAGCTTCCTAACTTCCATCCAATGATCAACCACTCAAATCAAACTCAGTCCAAACTCAAACCAAAGTAATCCTAGCTGTATTAAAACATTTCTAAAGTAAGATGACAACATGTTATAGTCCATTACAACGTTCAAGATCCATCCTATCATACGAAGTCAAACATAAGTTAACACAATAGAAATTCTTATTACAACATTTCTAGGATCCCAAAACTACAAGATTAACATTTAAGTTGCCTTCTATAAGAACTCCCAACCCACGTGCTCACTTCTGCGATTCCTCGCCAGCATTTACACCTGAAATGGTTATTTGAATAACCACACATATTCGATTTGTTTAAGCTAATGCTTAGTGAATAAAACAACGTATGTACATGAATGATAAACATGTCCGCATTCACATCTCTACATTTCATACTAGTCGCCGGAGACTCACGTGCCCGTCCATACTCCCAATCCGCGACTCCTCGCCAATAAGTCCACGCGAAAGGGTAAGACCCACGATTCTTCTCTTCAATCGTGCGACCTTAATGCCTATATCGGCTCCACAAAATGGCACGGTGACCACGTGCTCCTTCTGACCCAAATAAGCAACTTAACATGCTCAAATACATATCACCATGCTCGTGGTAATTAAAACATATCACCGTGCTATTGAGCCTACTTATCAGTATAAATGCCCAATATGAACTACACAATATATCTCTAGGAATTAATACATGCTATTCAAACATAACATGAATACATGCCAAGAAATCATTCCAAAACATAGTTGAATCACTCACCTCCAAATAACGCTCCTATAATTCAATCTGAAGAAAACCCGTGCACAAAGAACGTTCAGAAGTCCGTCTAGTACAATTCCTATGGATCAGAATTTCATTTATCAACTTTTATGAAAAATTCTAGAAAATAACATTTCGGAAAAACTTAGCCAAACAGGCCCTAATAGGTATCAAAACGAAGCTATTACCTCGAGGAGCTCAAATATGAAAACTGGGAGAAACCAGACTGACGGAAGGTCGTCGTTTGGCGTCGCAAAGCTCTAAGCAATCAAATCTCCCTCTAGCCCCCTATTTGGCCTCCTCTTGAACTTTAGGTTAACTTATGAAAAATATCTAAGTTCATCTCTATCTATATATAGGCAACATTCTCGGGGAATTACGTTTACCTCCCCACGAGTTTTCCAAACTCCTAATCAGTCTCTGAAACTTTTTACACAGCTAATTCATAGCTTTACGAGTGGAACTTCAAAATTATAAAAGTTTTCGACTAAGTTTCGTTTGGTCGCTAAAACGCGAATTTCTATATGACGTTTCCGAAGTTGCTAATTAGCCTACCAAATTAATAGCGTGTTAATTCGTCCTCACCAGGATACTAAATCTAACATCAGAAATATATTCTAAGCCAGAAAATAATACAGATATTGAAATACACAGGTAAACATTTAAAGTATTCCACAGTGACCGTCTCATACTCAGAGAGACGTCACGACAACAAATTCTCAATCCCAATAGTTTCAAAGGGTTCTCTAATACAGACACCCAAATCAACTCGTGAGTCAAAACTCACCCAAACATGTGTCATAGGACACGCCACATCACATTATCATGCATGGCAATGAAATGCAAAAGCAATAACACGAATGTGGGTGTTATATAATGTTAATAATCAATAGTATTTTGGATCTATTCTTGTCTTAGATTTTTCCTTATGCTTATTGAACTCAATAGTCCTTGATTTCTGTGATTGATAGGAGTATTTACATACAATGGTGCTTATGTGATTGTGACGTTTACATCTTTTATAATCCATGCTTAGGAAAGATGAGTTATGCTACACCCTAGTTATAGGTAGATAATTCATGTGAACCATAGATGGATTATGCTTAGATTGAACTAACAATATTCTCTTGACGATACTATTGGGCTTGTAGCTACAATAGATCATAACTATCCAAACATAGAACTTAGATTAGAAAGTATAGAACCTCAATGCATAGTTAGTGGTGGAATTGTAATCCTAGATCTCATCTCCATATATTTAAATCAACTTTAAATTTTGCATACAAGTTTACTTAGATTTACTTCTAGATTTTATTCTAAAATTTCATAGTTTACTTCATAGTTTAATTAGTAGTAATAATCAAATTCTAAACCAATCAAACTCCTGATTTTCTTATAACTAGCTAGATTAGATTTTAGTAATTAAAGGATTAAAAATTAACAATCTCTGTGGGTTCGACCTTTACTTTCCACACTACAAATCTTTTGAAAGTAAAGCACAAATAAGCATACTTTTATATCTTGATTTTGACAAGATCAATTTTTGGCGCCGTTGTCGGGGATTGAAATAGTTTTTACCGTTAATTATTAGAATCGTAATTTACGTAGTTAGTAAATATTAGTTTCCATTTTATTTTCGTTGTTTTTCGCTTTATTTTCGAGTCGCTAAAATTATCCTTGTTTCTACAGATCTCAAATCGTCAATTCTAGCAAGATCGAGTGGAGCAGCTGTGCACGTCAACAGAGCTTACGCGGACCTGCAAGAAAATAAATTACAATCAATTTAAAATTACCAAGTAAATCCGTCATTTAAATTTCGCATCGAACCACTGTAAGTCAGGGCGCCGTGACGCAATACTTGCATTAGGGTAGGTGTGGAGTGAGCATTGCATTAGCTAGGAAACCCGGGGCGCTGGGCTTGACGCGGTCATTGCATTACAGGATAATTTCATGCATCATATTAGTCTTGTGTGCTTGCATGCTTGGTTATTAGCGTAGTTTTTTTTTAATTAAGTCAGTCCTTAGTTTATATATGGTACTCGTTTAACTAAACCTAAATTGAATCCGCTCAATCTCGAACTTGAACGCACACTTAGAGGCCTTAGGACATCAACACAAGCTCCAAGAGCTCGGTTGATGTTAGACGACGAGTCCACACCGGAACCGTCATCTTCGTTTGAATCAGAAATCCGTAGTACCCGTAACCGTTTAAGAACAACAAAAATGATAAAAATCAAACCGATCCCAATGGCCGATTTTGGACATAACCGGAATAATGGAAACAATCAGAATAATGGGGATAATCTTAACATACCCCCACCACCACCATTAAAGGACTATTTCACTCCTACTGCCTACACACCACCGTCGTGTATTGCATTACCGGAAGTGACGGCAGCTCATTTTGAAATCAAATCATCAACTATTGCGCTCCTGCCGTCCTTTCACGGGCGTGTTAAGGAGGACCCTTATAATCATCTAGGCGAATTTCAGGGTATCAGTGCGACTTTAAAGATTCAGAACTTAACAGATGATGAGTTAAAAATGCGTCTGTTCCCGTTTTCACTTAAAGATAAGGCGAAGTACTGGCTCCAATCGTTGGAGCCAAATTCAATAAGAACATGGGATGGGTTGCAAACTGCGTTCCTACAAAAATTCTTCCCCATAACTAGGACGAATCAGATTAGAAAACAAATAACTAATTTTACAATGCAAGATGGGGAGACACTTTACGATACATGGGAACAGTTTAAAGAACTCTTACGTTCTTGCCCTCATCACCAGATACCCAAATGGCAGTTGGTGCAAGTCTTCTATGAAGGATTAATTCCCGCCGTCCGAAACACCGTTGACGCTATTTGTGCGGGGACGTTCCTCCACAAGAGTGTCGATGAAGCATGGAAGATATTTGAAACTTTAAGTGAAAACTCTATGCACCAAGCAGTATCCGTACGACCTGAGGGACACCTTATATCTCACCTAAAGAGAGAGGCGAAAGTTGAGTCTAATCATTCATATGAAATCCAAGAATTAAATAGAAAAATGGACCAACTTATGATGATGGGCCGCATGCAAGGGCCACCTCCTTCTGCTGAAATATGCCAGTTATGCTCGGATTCGTCGCATTCGACATTAGCATGTCCGTCCGTGTCCCAGTTCCCGGAATTTGTGGAACAACGTATAAATGCTGTCCAACAGTTCCAACAACCTAATTATAACCCCGGGGGTTATAAACCGGACTCGACATGGGGAGCTCACCCGAACCTTTCTTGGAACTCTAATAGTGAGAAACCATATTCAAAACCCGATACGACGAATTTTCCTAATGCGTATCGGCAACAACCTAATCAGTATAAGCAGCCTCAAAATCAACAAAATCAATACCAACAGCCGCCTTTCCGCACTAATCCTCCAAGAGATAAAACTTTCGAAGAGAGCGTGTTAGCGTCATTAAAAAACCTCGAAGCGCAGTCACAATCACAATCTCAACTTGTTAACTCTCACACGCAGGCAATAGCTAAATTGGAATCCCAGATGGGCCAGTTAGCTAATACATTGAATCGACGTAATGAGGGAAAATTACCAAGTCAACCTATGCAAAATCCTAAGGGTCAGTATGAGGTGAGTTCGGCGAGTGATCAAGTTAATGCTGTCTCAACAAGGACCACCGAACGTCCTGAGGAGGTCATACCTCCTCCCGAGGCAAGAAAAGATAAATGTAAAGAAAAAGAAAAGAGTGAAATGGAAGGGAATGTAACTCCAGTTTCGAAAGACGCTAATCCTCTAGTATCCACTAAAACATCTAAAGCAGCGAATCCTTCCGATTATGTGCCCAGAATGCCATTCCCACCGAGCGCGGAAGCCCCGGCTCACTTCACTAGAAAAAGCACGAAACCGGAAGATATTCTTGAAATATTTAAAGAAGTAAAAATCAATATTCCACTACTAGATGCGATTAAACAGATACCTCTGTACGCTAAATTCTTAAAGGATCTATGCACTCAAAAGAGAAAGTCTAGAAACCATTTATCTAAGAAAGTTTTCTTAACGGAAAAGGTTAGCTCCATGTTTCATAACAATACTCTAAAATACAAGGATCCCGGTACTCCAACCATCGCTTGTCACATCGGGGATAAATACATTCATCGGGCTCTCCTTGATTTAGGAGCGAGTGTGAATTTGCTCCCCTACTCGGTATATGAACATTTGGGTTTAGGAGAACTGAAACCGACGGCAGCCACTTTACAATTAGCCGATAGGTCAATTAAAGTTCCACGGGGGGTAGTGGAAGATGTTTTGGTAAAACTTGATAGATGCTAGTATCCGGTAGATTTTATCGTTCTAGACACCGAACCCGTCCTAGATGCTAGTAAACAAGTCCCAGTCATTCTAGGACGTCCTTTCCTAGCCACGGCCAATTCGATTATTAACTGTAGGACTGGTGATCTCGTCAGAATCAAGATATAAAAGTATTCTTTACTTTTCAATAGATTTGCAGTGTGGAAGTAAAGGTCGAACCCACAGAGATTGATTACTACAGCGATTTAATTTTAAAACCTAAGTCTAGTTAATTAGGGAAAACGGATTTGATTTTGAATTTAATTAAACTAATAACAATAGAAATAAATCTAAACTATGAAAGCAATTAAAAGTGTTTTTTAATGAATGTTTAAAGGGAACCTAGGATTGCAAATCCACCACTAGATTCATAATAGGAATATCTATGAATTATTTTAGCTTATTACGTTAGATGAATATGGAGAATTGTAGCTACAAGCCCAATTCTTCCGACAAGAAGATAATCATGGTTCAAGCACCAACATAATCCATCTGCGGATAGCACGAATTATCTCACACTAAACTAGGGTTGTGATCTAATCCGTCTAACCTAGGCATGGACTATTCGGATACTTGATAGCACGAATCAATAAAGCACCATCACATGTAAACAATCTAAACGAGCACAGCAAGAATAGATCGTTGAGCACATCACAGTCAAAATAGATCTAAGACAAGAATAAATTCTGAAAGCAATGATTTAATCAATAGTAGTACGATTTATTTATAAAAATCCTCTAAACATGTGACTGTCATCCGTATATAATAAAACTAAAATAAAAGCATAAACAAAACCCTATTACTCATCTAGGGCTTCATTGAAACCCTAGATCAATGATCTAAGCTGCCATAGGAGTAGTAGATAGCAAGTAGTTGATGGAGGAGGCCATGGAAATCCTTGGTCTTCTTCTTCTTCTCCTTACTTCTCTCTCTTCAAGGGCTGAAAGTATGGTTGTATAATATGTGTATAATAATTGCCAACCCCCTAATTGAAGTAAAATAGAGTTTATATAGAGTTTGTACAAGCTTTGGAAGGCTTCCCCAACCCGAAACGAACTGAAACGCATGTAATTTACAGTCTGGACGTCGTTTAGCAGTCTCGTTTGCACAGGAGTCTTCAGTATACTGAAATACGCAACTTTGGTTTTTGGGCATATCGCGCGAGCGCGACGTTTTGACTTTCGCGCGCGCGGATCGCGCGAGCGAATTGTTGGGGGTCTCGCGCGAGCGGATCGCGCGAGCGACTTCTTGAATCTCGCGGGCACGGGTCGCGCGCGCGACATTGGTTTTTCAGCTTCTTTCTTGATAACTTTTCACCCTGTTTAACCTGGTTTAGTTGATTTCTTCCAAAACCTGTCAGAAATTAGAAAACGAAGTAAAAATATACAAAAACAGGATAAAAAGGCACTAACAAATGCGCGTTAAATCGTATAATTAGGATTAGTTCTCTCCCGATCACACCCCCAAACCTACATTTTGCTAGTCCTCGAGCAAAACTAAAATAAAAAAACTACTAACAAAAATCGATTCCATTTTCGTATGGATCACGATTGCATTTAGCATATGCAACAAGCCTTTTAAACCCCTAGGTGTCCCTAGTCGGACGAGTGAAGTCTCGTGAGGGTTCTCGTCAACAAGTTACCCACAACCATCTTTATTAACTTAAAATTTTAAAAACTTTTATTAAAACGAAAAATAAAATAATCAATACTCCTTATTATAAAACAATGATTCGAAATAGAATAACGAACATAAAGAAATAGAATCAAACGTCTACATACATCATGAAGAACAATCTCAAGCACATGCATCGTATAAATCAATAGAGTTTCTCATAAAATTGCACGTGTGTGATATGGTAGTCAAATGAACACGCGCTTGTCATAAACTTGGAATATAACTCGGATGACCATCTAACTATGCTTCGACTACGAATCTCACAATGCTAATTACACTCTCAAATGAAACACTCAGAAACATGTGTAATTTTTCTAATATATGTGAGTAAAGGAAATATGCTTTCAATATGAGAGATGCTCACATATGACTCGAAAAAGACGCATGACACGACAGAACAGTAGTCTCATGGATAGGATGCCAATAATCAAAAGAAATTAATCATTACCATGGTTTAATCCCCCTCCCATCGTTTACATATCAAAACCATGTTTTCCTAGGATCAGATAGGACTTTTCAAAGGTTGTAATGTGGCTCAGGTAATGAACAAGGATAGAATGGATATATCAAGTAGTTTCAGAATGGCATTGTACGGCATGTTCGATCTCTTTCATTCTTCTTCTACAAACTTTTCATCTTTTCTTTCTCTTCATTCCTTTTCATTTTTTTTTTCTTTTCAACCTTCCTCTTCTTTATTTTTTCTTTATTCTTTTCCTCCTCGTTGCTTTTGAAACGAATATTCAATAAATAACAAGGCAACCACCCCAATCATCATCTTATTTTCTTCTTCTTCTCAATCACACATCGCCTTAACACCACTAAAAGGTGATCAATCTTTCAGAAGTGAACTCCAAGTTGGCCAAATTGGAGCAAAAACAAGGATAATGGTAATTAAAGAAAGAAATGGCATTTTAACGGCTCAAAGGGCGAAGAAGGAAATTTTATCTTTTATCGGCCGGTAGTAAACAAAGAAGGCCTAAAATCATTTCCTAGGGTAATTCGGTTCTTCAATGTTTACAATGGAAGATTATTTAGCATGGTAACAAATATTTTAACTTGACTATCAACCAAAACAAGAATAATGAGACTAAACAACAAGTAGATGCGCTATTTCAATGAAATTCGACAAACACAAGATGTATTCATAACCCTCAAAATAGAAAAGATAGGCTCAAAACCTCACCGGGTCTAGTCTCCACCATGTGTTATCTAGAAATCCGAATCATATTATAGTTCACAACCAACATGTATTCCAATGACTACGTGCAGTGCATATGTTTAGTGTGCAAATTTATGATATAAAACTACGATTCAAACAATACATAACTTAAAACATTTCAACATGACTTTAGTAAATGTTTAATCACATCTTCTCATGTTCACCATTCTATAACAATTCAAAGTTCTATACTAAGAAGTATCAAATTAAGATTGCAAAAACGTCAGTACTATCGTTTATTTAAACACACTTATTGAAAAATTTTAAAATTTTGCATAAAATAATGTGCATGTGTGTGCATACCCCCAAACCTAAACCTTTCATTGTCCCTAATGAAACAATAAATCGAAAGAAAGGAGAGTACAGAAGGAAGGAACGATAGTACCTTAATCTTGACAATCATAGAACAGGTTAACACCAAGGAATATGGTTATAAATTTCAATGTTATCTGTTACTTCTAGATACACGAAAAGAACTAACAAAAGAATATTAAAAGGAAAAGAAACAGAAATATAAAATAGAAATTGAAAAACTAATCTAAATTACACTAAACGAATAAATGGAAAAGAAATAAACGAAAAAGTAAAAATGTAATAAGGAAAACAATAACTAACTCGATCTAAAATGGCGTAATAAACAAAAACAGACACAAAAACATTCTCAGAACAAGTATGGGGGAAGGATACAGAAAACAAAAGAAAATATGCAGAAATGGGGGAATCGCGCGCGCGGTCCGCGCGAGCGGCCGTCGCGCGCGCGAATTCCCAGCGAAAATTGTTTTTTTTTTTTTTTTTTTCACTATCTCGCGCGAGCGAGGTACCTCGCGCCCGCGATTCCAGGCGTGAGTAACTACTGAGGCATCATATAAAAGAAAAGGAAAGAAAAATACTAAGGGGCAATCTCGCGCCAGCGGGCCGCGCGAGCGACGTCTCGCGCGAGCGGGCCGCGCGCGCGAGAATGGTCATTTCACTTGGTTCACTTATTTTATGCATATTAATTAAAAATAATTCTATTCCAACCCCCAAACCTATCCAGCACCTCAAAAACAGACTAAAATCACCCAAAAACAAAGAAAAACAAACGAACTAAAGCTTGGGTTGCCTCCCAAGAAGCGCTAACTTTTACGTCTTTAGCTAGACCTTTCTAGCATAAGACTCATGGAGGCCGTAAATCGGACTGTGAACCCCTAAGGATGTCAGGTAAAGCTCGGTGGTACGCAGAAATAACATCCCTTTGAATTAATTCGATTAACGGTTTGTCATTATGTTCGAATCGATTTCTTACCTTTCGAGTAGATTCCGCATTAGGGTCCACGGGATTAGGATTCATCCACTCATCATCGTCCGCTATATTGTTTTCTTCGCTCACCTTTATTTCTTTAGTAGGCTCACTATTCCGTGTTACCTCACCTTCCACCTCACATAGGGAATCGTCGTTTTTAGGAGGTTGATCCATAGCATTAAAAACGTTTAATTTTAAGTTCATGTTCCCAAATGACACTTTCATTACCCCTGTTCTACAATTGACACGTGCGTTGGCCGTGGCTAAGAATGGACGGCCTAGAATGACAGGAGTGTGTTTTCTAGCATCTAGCACGGGCTCAGTGTCAAGGACCATGAAATCAACAGGATAATAGCATTTATCAACCTTTACTAGTACATCCTCGACGATTCCTCTAGGTACTTTAATAGAACAATCCGCTAATTGTATTGTAGCGGCCGTAGGTTTCAGTTCACCTAGTCCTAGTTGTTTGTAGACGTGATAAGGTATAAGATTAACACTAGCTCCTAAGTCAAGGAGAGCCCTATGAATGATAGTGTCACCTATGACACATGAAATCGTAGGCGTACCTGGATCTTTATATTTTGGAGGAGCGTGTTGGAATATAGAGCTTACTTTTTCCGTGAGGAAGACCTTTTTAGGAGTATGACTCCGTATTTTGCGCTTTTGAGTACAAAGGTCTTTTAAGCATTTGGCATAAGC
This sequence comes from Hydrangea macrophylla, assembly GCA_033977485.1. Classification (NCBI taxonomy): domain Eukaryota; kingdom Viridiplantae; phylum Streptophyta; class Magnoliopsida; order Cornales; family Hydrangeaceae; genus Hydrangea; species Hydrangea macrophylla. The sequence continues at coordinate 44,224,995 of CM066990.1, forward strand.
GGGAATTTGTTTTATAGCATCGAGGAAAGGAATATTGATTTTAACTTGTTTGAACACCTCGAGTATATCCTCAACCTTAGACCCTTTCTTAGGCGAATGTGACGGTCCCTCAACGTTTGGTGGATATGGCATTCTTGGAATATAGTTTGTTGGGGCCGGTCCTTTATCGTTTTGAATTCTACTCGTTCCCTCACCCTCCTTATTCAAATTTAAGTTTTTATCTTTCTCACCCCCATCCGGAATTACAACAACTTCCTCATCTCGAGTAGTCGTCCTAGTCGAAACAGCGTTCACGCTCTCACTCGTACTACCCACTGCGTATTGCCCCTTAGATTGTTGAGTAGGTTGACTCGGCAACTTACTCTCAGTTAACCGGTTTAATGTATTAACAATTTGCCCTACTTGGGACTCCAGTTTTGCGATGGATTGTGTGTGAGAGTGTACTAACTGGACCACCGAACCAAAATTTTCAAGTGAGGCCAACACCTTCTCCCGCCTGTCACGCGGGTGACCCGGGTTCGATCCCCGGCAACGGCGCCAAAAATTGATCTCGTCAGAATCAAGATATAAAAGTATTCTTTACTTTTCAATAGATTTGCAGTGTGGAAGTAAAGGTCGAACCCACAGAGATTGATTACTACAGCGATTTAATTTTAAAACCTAAGTCTAGTTAATTAGGGAAAACGGATTTGATTTTGAATTTAATTAAACTAATAACAATAGAAATAAATCTAAACTATGAAAGCAATTAAAAGTGTTTTTTAATGAATGTTTAAAGGGAACCTAGGATTGCAAATCCACCACTAGATTCATAATAGGAATATCTATGAATTATTTTAGCTTATTACGTTAGATGAATATGGAGAATTGTAGCTACAAGCCCAATTCTTCCGACAAGAAGATAATCATGGTTCAAGCACCAACATAATCCATCTGCGGATAGCACGAATTATCTCACACTAAACTAGGGTTGTGATCTAATCCGTCTAACCTAGGCATGGACTATTCGGATACTTGATAGCACGAATCAATAAAGCACCATCACATGTAAACAATCTAAACGAGCACAGCAAGAATAGATCGTTGAGCACATCACAGTCAAAATAGATCTAAGACAAGAATAAATTCTGAAAGCAATGATTTAATCAATAGTAGTACGATTTATTTATAAAAATCCTCTAAACATGTGACTGTCATCCGTATATAATAAAACTAAAATAAAAGCATAAACAAAACCCTATTACTCATCTAGGGCTTCATTGAAACCCTAGATCAATGATCTAAGCTGCCATAGGAGTAGTAGATAGCAAGTAGTTGATGGAGGAGGCCATGGAAATCCTTGGTCTTCTTCTTCTTCTCCTTACTTCTCTCTCTTCAAGGGCTGAAAGTATGGTTGTATAATATGTGTATAATAATTGCCAACCCCCTAATTGAAGTAAAATAGAGTTTATATAGAGTTTGTACAAGCTTTGGAAGGCTTCCCCAACCCGAAACGAACTGAAACGCATGTAATTTACAGTCTGGACGTCGTTTAGCAGTCTCGTTTGCACAGGAGTCTTCAGTATACTGAAATACGCAACTTTGGTTTTTGGGCATATCGCGCGAGCGCGACGTTTTGACTTTCGCGCGCGCGGATCGCGCGAGCGAATTGTTGGGGGTCTCGCGCGAGCGGATCGCGCGAGCGACTTCTTGAATCTCGCGGGCGCGGGTCGCGCGCGCGACATTGGTTTTTCAGCTTCTTTCTTGATAACTTTTCACCCTGTTTAACCTGGTTTAGTTGATTTCTTCCAAAACCTGTCAGAAATTAGAAAACGAAGTAAAAATATACAAAAACAGGATAAAAAGGCACTAACAAATGCGCGTTAAAGCGTATAATTAGGATTAGTTCTCTCCCGATCAACTGGTGTGATGGATATAACGTTTGGTAACATGACCGTGCGTCTTAACGTCTTTAATGCATCTAATCAACGACATAGAGATGATGAAGAGGCAGACTGCTATGCCATAGATCTAATAGACGAATTAGTCGAAGAGGCAGTGCCTTTTATGTTGACTAAGGAGGCCTTGGAAGCATGCCTATCGCATTTCAATTTTAATGATTTCAACATTGACACGAATATTGAAGATGTAAATACTTTATTGGAATCAGTAAACACGACCAATGCACTTCCATGGAAACCTAAAATAGAGGCTTTACTGCCTCTTGCACATGAACCAGCCATACCATCCATTGAGTGCCGTCCAACACTTGAACTTAAGCCATTGCCGGATTCTCTGAAATATACATTCCTAGGATCTAACGCGACCCTTCCAGTCATAATCGCGTCAAATTTAACTGAAATTCAGGATGTACAGCTAATCGAGGTTCTAGGTAATCATAAAAAGGCGATTGGATGGACTGTCGCCAATCTAAAAGGAATTGACCCATCCGTTTGCATGCATAGAATAAATTTAGAAGAAAGTGCTAAACCTTCTAGGGAAATGCAACGACGTCTCAACCCTAACATGAAAGAAGTGGTTATGAAGGAAGTTATAAAACTCTTAGATGCCGGTATTATCTACTCGATCTCCGATAGCAATTGGGTCAGCCTAACTCAGGTTGTCCCAAAGAAATCGGGTATCACGGTCGTACCAAACGAAAAGTGAGTCCTTATACCCACCCGACAAACTACTGGTTGGCGGGTATGTATTGACTATAGAAAACTTAATTCGATGACTCGTAAGGACCACTTCCCTCTTCCATTTATTCATCAAATCCTCGAACGTCTGTCCGGTCAGAGTTATTATTGCTTCTTAGATGGATACTCTGGTTATAACCAGGTGCCCGTTTACCCCGATGACCAAGAAAAGACGATGTTCACATGTCCCTTTGGAACCTTTGCCTACTTTCGTATGCCGTTTGGCTTGTGCAATGCACCGGCAACCTTTCAACGGTGTATGATGGCAATTTTCTCGGACATGGTTGAGAATTTCTCGAGGTATTTATGGATGATTTCTCAATTTTCGGACCTACATTCGATGAATGCCTTGCAAATCTCACTAAAGTCCTCGCCCGGTGCGAGGAAGCAAATTTAGTATTAAGTTGGGAAAAGAGCCATTTCATGGTTCAAGAGGGAATAGTCTTGGGTCACGTTGTTTCCAAGAGAGGTATAGAGGTTGATAAAGCGAAAATTGAGTAAATAGACAAACTTCCACCGCCATCATCCATTCGTCAGATCCGTTCTTTCCTAGATCATGCCGGTTTCTATAGACGATTTATCAAGGACTTTAGTAAAATTTCACGTCCCTTGTGCAACCTACTTGCCAAGGATGCTCCTTTTGTCTTTGACAACGACTGTCTGAAGGCTTTTGAAACGTTGCGCACCTTACTATCCACGGCTCCGGTAATCCAATCCCCCGATTGGTCCCTACCATTTGAATTGATGTGCGATGCTTCTGATTATGCTGTAGGAGCAGTTTTGGGGCAAAAAGTTAATAAAATCCCCCACGTAATTTACTATGCGAGCAAAACACTAAATGACGCGCACTTGAATTACACGACTACGGAAAAAGAATTATTAGCGGTTGTGTTTGCCCTGGACAAGTTCCGAACATATCTTTTAGGGTCAAAAGTCATTGTGTATACAGATCACGCCGCATTACGTCATCTATTGAATAAGAAAGATACGAAACCCAGATTAATCCGATGGATTTTACTCCTTCAAGAGTTTAATTATGAAATATGGGATAAAAAGGGTTCTGAAAATGTAGTAGCTGACCACTTGTCAAGAATTCTTATAGAATCTAATGATCTTACCCCCCTAAAGGATTCATTTTCGGACGAACAATTATTTGCATTATCCACCATCAAGCGTCCATGGTTTAGTGATATCGTCAACTTCTTAGCTACAGGACATATCCCGAATAAGTGGTCTCGTTTAGACAAAGATCGGTTCTTTTCTCAAATTAAACATTACTACTGGGACGACCCACTGTTATTTAAACATTGTTCTGATTAAATTATACGACGTTGTGTTCCGGAGAGTGAGTTCAATTCTATATTAAACTTCTGTCACTCTCTAGAATGCGGAGGACACTTTGGTGGCCGGTGTACGACCGCTAAAGTCCTCCAAAGTGGATTATATTGGCCAACACTGTTTAAAGCCGCACATGAATTCTGTCAGAACTACGTACGTTGTCAACAAACAGGTAACATGTCACGTCGTGATGCGATGCCCCTGACCCCAATTCTTATTATAGAAATCTTTGATGTGTGGGGCATCGACTTTATGGGTCCGTTTCCCTCGTCTTGTGGTTTCGAATACATTTTAGTCGCGGTCCACTATGTTTCTAAGTGGGTGGAGGCAGTGGCGACGAGAACCAACGACCATAAAGTAGTGGTTCAATTTATAAAAGATAATATATTTTGTCAATTCGGTACGCCACGGGCAATTATAAGCGACGGGGGTAAACATTTCTGTAATCGTTACTTCGAAGCCCTCGTCCGAAAATATTTCGTCACCCATAAAGTAGGAATCGCATACCACCCGCAAACCCAAGGCCAAGTTGAAGTGTCTAATAGAGAGGTAAAAAGTATATTAGAAAAAACGGTACGTCCAGACCGTAAAGATTGGTCACAACGACTGACCGATGTGCTTTGGGCTTATCGCACAGCTTTTAAAACTCCTATTGGGATGTCTCCTTACCGACTAGTATTTGGAAAAGCATGCCACCTACCGGTAGAACTGGAACATCGATCCTATTGGGCCGTAAAAACGCTTAACCAAGATATAAAAGTGGCAGGATGCCATCGTAAACTTCAATTGCAAGAACTCAAAGAATTGAGAAAGGAAGCGTATGAAAATTCGAGAATCTATAAAGAATGATCTAAAGCTTTCCACGATAAAATGATTATAAGAAAGAATTTCGAAGTTGGACAACGCGTATGGTTATTTAACTCGAAATTAAGGTTGTTTCCGGATAAGTTACGGTCCCGATGGGACGGTCCGTTCACTATAACACAAGTGTTCCCGCATGGGGCGATTGAAATTCAAGATACAAACGGTGGAACACCGTTCAAGGTAAACGGACAACGACTTAAGCCGTACCGGTTGGAAAAGACAGAAGAAAGAGAAATCGAATCTATAGATCTGGTAGATCCGATCTATGTAGACTGAGACTTGCATCGGTCGAGCTAGCGACGTAAAACTTAGCGCTTCTTGGGAGGCAACCCAAGCTTTAGTTAGAATTTTCTTCAATTTTGTACACTAGTTAGTAGTTTTTGGCCAGTGTCTGAGCGTTAAAAAACCCCTAAAGATGAAAATTTCAAATTATATAATATTTATACAAGAAAACAGAAAAGAAAAATGAGAAACCTACATCTCGCGCGCGCGGCCCGCTCGCGCGACATATCACTCGCGCGGTGCGCCCGCGCGAGATTGCCCCTTAGACAAAATTTCTTCTAGTTTTTATAACAAGCCTCAGCTCTTGCTCGCACCTAGAATCGCGCGAGCGAGACCCTCGCTGGAGCGGCCCGCTCGAGCGAACCTGGGACTTAGAAAATATTTCTAAATAAACGAAAAGGGAGCCTCAGCTTTCCCTCGCGCCTCAAATCGCGGCCGCGAGGTTCTCGCTGGAGCGGTCCGCTCGGGCGGACTTTACACTTAGAAAAATTTTGTATGAAACCATAAACAAAGTCTCAGCTTCACCTCGCGGAGGGATCCGCGTGCGCGAAGCTCGCTCGCGCGAGGTTTCCGTCCCTTTAAATACAGGGCTGAGCCCTAATTTTCAGAAAACCCTTTCCTCTCTCTCTCTCTTCGTTTCTCTCTTACTCTCGGTGATTCTCTCTCTCTCCTCTCTCCACCACAAACCACCACCTTCTACCACCACACCACCACCGATCATCATCACTTCACATCGCCACGAACCGCCGCCGGAACACCGAACCCACCAAACACCGCCGCTACTGCCACTGATCTGCAGCCAAAAACCACCCCCTAATCTCGAATCTTTGAGCTGCAGGTATATATATACTAATCCGGAATCTCCTAATTTTCAACATCTATATATATATACGTAGATGAATGAGACCCTAATCACTAATTTCTTGGATATTCATACATATGATCACTCACGATTCTTTGATATACATACCACACATACTCTGGAGTCTTTGTGAGTAGATCGATTTAGGGTTAGTAAATTTGGAAATTTTTTTTTTCCAAATCTATATTCCTATACTGAGATTACATACAAGTATGTGCCTTGGGAATTTTCGTATGCCCACTTTTGTTTCCCAAAGATGGGTAGACCCATGCAGATTTTTACATAGATATATGGAGTCGTCTATATATGACTCTACACATGGACTTACAGTCAACTCTACGTGCATACAACCCCTGAATTGAACTAGAAGTATTTTCTGTGATTAAGATTAAGACGGCATCATGTGTTAATGATTGCTCACTACACACCTACTGAATTGTGTGACATGAACCCTTGTATTCGAACTATACAAGCACTGAGCGACTCTTTTAACAGTGGTCAATAGGGCTGTGAATCTTTGCGCATAGCCGTACGCATGTCCTGCATTCCAACCTTGGGTGGAAATTGAGTCGTTGGTTTCTATACATAGGGCCATAAACACCTTTGTTGAAAATCCCTCATATCTGTTGACATTTTATCCATTCTGCACATTTGAAATACGAAAGATACTTGTAAACGTAACTTCAATTGCTACGAATTTTCAATTTTTCATTTCTTTGGGCTTATATTGACACATATCTAACCCCTATGTCACGCCATGATTTCTTTTCACAAACCTAGATAATTTAGACGTATACATCTCTCAAATTATGTCATTTAAGATTTGTGCTTATCTAGTTATAATGCGTTATGACGTGCATGCAGTCATATCTTCCCAAAAATTGGTGCCTCTAACTTAACACAATAGTATTGTGCTACTTGATTAAAATTGACACCTGGACTAGGCAACTGCACATCTAAATCCTAAGCGACATACTTCACAAGCGGTGACTAGCGCCTTGAGTGTTCAAATTGGGATTTGTCACGTAATAACGATATGTATCAAATGATTTCAATAGTTACGCACCTTAACTATGCTTCTATTAAAACGATTTTAAAAATTTAAGTACGTTATATTAGAATTCTGTCTTCAAGCTTAGATTACTTTTCGCAGTTACGTACTGTTTAAAGATTTATATACATTGAACACGCGGCAAGTACCCCGTGACTTGCCGCAACGCGTGTGCCCTTGTCGGGACAGTGGGTGGGAAGGGACCGGCTCTTCTCACAGTTGCTAGGTGTTCCCCCGTGAACCCCAATTTCTTTTAAACTGTTGCAATGCTTTGTATCGATTGTGTCCCTTGCCGGGATGATTTTTCTTGCAGGTGACCCATTCCCCCTTTTTCCCCTTTCATTTTCCTTTTCTGGGCAGAGCAGTATTTTAAATCCCGCATTTCCAAAATTTTTCTAAAAACTTACACTCACCTCTCCAAAATATGACAAAACGAACCGTGAAATCCGCCTCTTCGTCACAACCACCTCAGAAACGATCTAAAGGAAAAGAAAAACAAACAGAACCACCACCACCGCCACAAGACGACCCAAACCCGAACGAACTAGGCCCAAAGTACGCCAACCGAGGCCTCAACTACGAGGCCGCTATAGACGCTGAGTATTTCGCGTCTGATAAAGACACGAAGTGGGGCCATAGCAACCTAGCCGCCCGTATGTTGGCCCCACAACTTTATTTTAGGAACCCAGATCTAATCAGCTACCCCCGCATCGTCCGCCTCTTTTATCAAAACCTCCGCTACTATAAACAATCCCTAAGCCAGCACGCCTTCCTGTCCACCACCATTGATGGCCATGACATTACCCTCAACCCAGATAGCATCGCTGAAATCCTCCAACTCCCCTCCCATTCTTACCAAGTTCCAAAACTAAACGTCCTCAACAAAGCCCACTCCTTCATACACATTATTCAGGACATGTGTGGCGGCCGCTCTGGGTCGGGGCAATCTATTCGACGATCGCACATCCCCGCCAGATGTGGTTCGTCGACCATGTCTTTAAACGTAACCTGTACCCCCTTGGTCATGAGCAGGAACGGACCAAGGAAATTCACCATGCCCTCCACGCTGTTTACCGCAGCGATTGGTTTCACCAAGGCCTGATTATTATGGAGGGCATGCGTCTTGCGGCCCATGCCATTGACCACTCCCTTGATTCTAAGCTTCTTCTGCCCTACCCTCGCACTATCACCGCTATTCTCCGGGCTAAGGCCTTTCCTATTCTTGCCGATGAGCCCATTGATGCACATATTCCAGAGTTCGCTTCTGCTGATTAGAAGCTGAGCTTGGATCGACTAGACTTGGAGGTTAGGAGGGCCTGAGAGCAGGCCCAGGCCCGTTGTGAGCAGGCACCCCAGCGTCCACCCCCTCCTGAGGATTCCCCGTACGCTTGGACGTATGGGGACTTGTGTGCTTTTCGAGGTGAGACGATGCGCTTGTAGTCATACATGAGGTCCTTTTTCCAGCTTCATCATCCTGATCAGCTGGAGGACATTCTTGCTCAGGGAGAGACAGCTTACCAGTCGGCGTTTCCGCGACAGGCACAGCAGGTGGCTGAGGAGGGAGTTGAGGAGCAGGGGGAGGTACAGGGTGAGGAGGAGGAGGCTGGAGATGATGGAGATGATGGTGATGATGACGATGGGAGTGATGGTGATGGGGATGGTGATGGTACTACTGGCCAGGGGAGTACGGGGCTGGAGCTGGTTCTGATTGAGGGTGGTGAGGACTAGACTAGGTTTTAGGGGGGAGTGTTTGGACATTTATTTTTCCTTTTTCATGTCTTTGGTGGGTGGTTTAGACATTTTCAGACAGTTTGGCTTGTATATTCTTTTATTATTCCTGTGTTTTTACTTTTCGTCTGTCTATTATTATTAGGATTTTGCTGTACCTGGCTTTGACCGGTTAGTTTACTTTCTGTCTTTTGGTTTACTTTTGAGCAGTTGGTCTGTAATTATATCCTTTTTCTTTTGTGGCTTCTCGTTTATAGTTATGTTTTTACTGTTGGGTTTGTGCCCTCAAACCATTACTTTATATAGGAGACATTGACATTTTAATATATGGATATCAGCTTTACATTTTGTTATGTATGTTTCTTTCATGAGATGATTATTATCCTTAAGTATCATAGTAAGTAATGCGTGTATGTATGAGATACATACAAGTGAGATACGAATTGCTATTCTTTGTTACTTAGAACATGTCACAGTGGATGTTGAGACTAGGATATCTCATCAGGTTTACACTGTAGCATGATTAACTACCATTGGATGGAGTGATCAATCTCAATCACTAGAGTGTAACTCTTAGTTAATATGCTAGTGCTTATAGTGCATTGACGGACCTGAGCTTTCCTATTGACACTCAAGGCTGTCAATCAGTCGATAGGAACTCATAACTTGTGTAAGGTACGTGTTCTCAATCTTGAGACGATTATGAACACAGACTGTGGATATGACTGCTTTGACTTACCAATCAGTGAGGTCTATAGAAGATCAACACCTGGGTATCTTGGGTATGTCATATTCATAGGGTTGTGAACATATATTATCAAGACAGAATCTACCCTCTGTTTTAGAGTAAGCATTCCCTTGAGAATGTCACCAAGTCGATTACTGAGTACTGCAGTCTTGTTGATAAGAGTTATCAACATGTTTGGTAATCATGAGAGGTGAATGGGACTCAAGGAATTCAAGAAGTAATCATGATTCAGGTTGACAGTAATAGTTATCCGACTACCTGAATATGATTACGAATGTTGAAGGTAGAGGGACATTAGTACAACATACAAGTCTAGTTATCGCTTCGGATATGTTCTTTTGCGTTGGAGTTCAGTTATCGTTTTATAGTGGAGTAAACGTTAACTGACCAGTTAGTTAGTTTGCTGATCAAAGAGTTTGGTCACGGTAATTAACAAACTGGTCTGATCCAACAATTAAGAGCCTAGGAGGTCCCACTCTTAGCTCCGCCAGGATACTTGGAAAGACACATGAGGAAGTTGTCAAGACAAGTTCGATCGATCGAAGGATGTTCGATCGATTGAAGTCTTGGAAGTCTCGATCGATCGAGAATGGTTCGATCGATCGAAGGTCTTCGATCGCTCGAAGTCTAGGTCGGTTCTGGGAATCTATAAATAGGGCAGCTGCGTTCTGGAAAAGAAGTTCATCATTTTGAACGTCAGAAGCTGCAGAAACTATTTTAGAGCACCAAACCTTCTCCTTCCTCTCCATTAGGGTTCCCACCAACCCTAGTCCTTCCTGCGAGCATCCATAGGAGTCATAAGAGTGAAGGCCATCTAGTGGAAGCTGCTGGAAGTTCAAAAAAATCAGAATTGGGTTCAAGACACTGAGGTATAACTCTTGTCCCCTCTTGTGCGCATCTATGGAATTAACGAGTAGTAGATCCTGGGCTACCAATCAGTTATTATAACTGAATTTTTTCCGCTGCGCGTTTAAAATAATAATAAACCTATGTTTTCCTTCAATTGGTATCAGAGCCACGCTTGTTTGGATCTATAGATGAGTTTTGGAACACTAGTTTTGATTTGCATGTTGATTTTAGAACTGGTTTCGAAACTACATCGTCGCAGATCTATTTCTGCAGTGTTATCGCAGCAGAGTACAAATCTGTGAATGCATGGGATGCAAGGCCAGTTCGATCGATCGAACATGTTTCGAGCGATTGAACATCCTCTGTACTCGAGCGATCGAACAGGTTTTGAGCGATCGAACATTGATATGTTCGATTGATCGAATGACATTCGATCGATCGAGACAGATTCTTTGTCAGGTTCTCTGTTTCACAGTTTTAAAGTGTTTTGAAATGAAAAGCTTTAATTTTAAAAGTATTCTGTAATTTTTTAAATCATTCTGTGAAATAGAATGTTCAACCGATTGAACAGTGTTCAATCGATCGAAGGTTCGAGCGATCGAACGACCTTCGATCGATCGAACTGTGACAGAGAAGTAAGATGATGTTTTTAAGTTCTAATTCAGTATGTAAAGAGTTTATATACTGTGTGAATCAATTAAGTGTTCCAATATTACATATATTTGTTATGTATGTGTGGATGCGTGTACGACTAACCCTTTTACAGCTAGTTTAGTCACTATCTCCCATGGCACCAAGTCTTTTAAATTTTGTATTTAAACTGTTTGAGATTGGTGCATGTTGTAATTTAAGTTTGGTTTGGTTTTAAGGCATATGTAAAGGGCGCTGCGACTTCAATCCTACGAAAAGGAAAGTCGCACCGGTTTCCTTAGCCTTTTATTTTGTTGTTGCTATTTCTATTTCTAGATAAATTGTAAGCTTCGAAAGAAGCATAGGACAAATGTAATAGAATTAGAAAATCCATGAAGATGGAGTCAGGAGCCATTGTCCATGAAGATGGAGCTGGAGGCGATCAAACCAAAAAGGAGGTTCTATGGAGATAGAGCCATGAGAGATAGAGGCATCGTTTGGATGTCTTTATTTTCAATTTTAGTTTTTGTTTTATGTGCTTGGTTGTGATTGACATTTAATTATATTGTTACTACTTGCATGCACGTAAAACAAGTTTTCTATAATAAGATTCAAAAACTTTTTTTTAACGCATTAGTAAACATTGGATGTTTATGGGTAATGTATAAAAACAAATTTTTCTAAAAAGCAAAATCCTTAATTTACCAAATCTAGTGGGAGAGGGTCTTATTTATTGACACCCACGATCTTCCAGTAACGGTTCACTGTAAGATGAGTAGTGCATTCTGTGTCACCTCGTCAGGGGTGATCATTTCATACGGAGGGTGCATTACTTATTGGTTACTAGATGTGAACTTCTTTTGATAGGATCAATCAGACGTGTTAGAGGGTGACCACCACACGGAGGCGCTACTTGAGACGATTGTGATTGGATCTTAGTTAATGGTACACACTAGCTAAGCTATGGATAAGGGATCCCACACGGGGCATTGTTCAGAAACTTAGAGATCAAAAGGGATCGGGAGTCATAACTTGGTTTTTGCAAGAGTTGCATAGCGGACAAGTCTTGATTAATCGAAAAATAGAAAATTGACCTCCACACGGAGGCTTTATTCTTTTGTTTCGATATTCCGGCGACTTTGTTTTAAAATAAGAGTTTTAAAGATTCTTTTATTTCAAACTGTCAAATCCTGATATCCATATTTATTTTGTTTGTTTGATTTTCAGTAATCATAATGTCTGGATCTGCATTTAGTCCACTTGCCACCATACTCACTCAAAACAAGTTAACTGGAAACAACTACACTGAATGGAAACGTAACCTTGACATCGTGTTAACTACGGAGGATCACATATATGTCCTCACCACCCCATGCCTCGAAGAACCCGCGGCAAATGCTTCAGCAGCTGCCAGACGCGAGTTTGACAAATGGAAGAAGTTGGAATGGCTCGTTGCTATATTCTGGCCTCAATGGCTGGTGTGTTGCAACACCAATTCCAATCAAATGATTCTGCCAGTGACATTATCACATCCCTGAAAAAGATGTTTGGGGAGCATGGCAGGCCTGCCAGACAGGTAGCCATGCAAAAGATAATGAGTGCAAAGATGTCAGAAGGGACTCCAGTCAAGGAACATGTTTTAAAAATGATTGGTTATTTAAACGAGCTGGAGACCCTAGGTTCCAACATCAATGCACAAACCCAAGTTGATATGATCCTCAATTCGCTATCGCCTTCATTCGCTCAATTTAAACTTAACTATAATATGAATCAAATGAATTTTTCAATGAGCGAATTGATGAGTTCTCTTTTGGCAGCGGAAGGGGTGATCAAACCTGGGGTCAACGTTTTGAACGTTGAGAAAAGCGCTTCCTCTTCCCGATCTACACCGAAAGGAAAGAAAGGGAAGAAGAAGGCTGGTACTGGTGGTCCAAGTGTTGGACCGGCCCCTAAGATTGCAAAATCTAAGGGAAAAGGTAAGGGCAAAGGGAAGGTGGGTGGCTAAGGCAAAGGAAAGTGTTTCCAATGCGGAGAGAAGGGCCATTGGAAGAGGAACTGTCCAGAATTCTTAGCTACAAGAGTTCAAGGTATGATTGAATCACATGTGATTGAAGTAAGTTTTATTACGGATACTTCAAACACTTGGTGCATTGATTCTGGTGCGACTAACCATATCTGTAATTCATTGCAGGAGTTCAGATCAACCAGGAGGTGCAGTGATGGGGAAATCGTACTTACTCTAGGTTCTAGCGCAACCGCTTCTGCGGTTGCTATAGGAGTCGTAGTTTTAGAATTTCTAGACAATAAAGTTTTGATTTTATCAGATGTACTTTACGTCCCTTCAATGAGACGTAATTTAATTTTAGTTTCTAATTTATCGAATAATGGTTATTCTTTTCATTTTGGAACTGAAGTTGTGATTAAAAGAAATAGTTCTTTTATATGTTCTGGTGTTAAATTAAATGGTTTGTATGTGATTACTCCCAATATTTCTAAAGATTCTTGCTTGGAACTTAATAACTCAATGGTAACTATACCATCTAAAAGAAAAGAACCTTCCACTAATCCAACAAGGCTTTGGCACATGAGGCTTGGCCATATCAATCTAAATAGGATTGGCAGACTAGTCAAAGAGGGGATCTTAGGCGATTTGGTTCTCGAACCAATGGAAGTCTGTGAGTCTTGTTTAGAGGGTAAGATGACCAAAAGGCCCTTTCCCGCAAAGGGCAATAGAACCAATGCATTGTTGGAATTAGTTCATACTAATGTGTGTGGACCAATAAATATTAGAGCAAGGGGTGGTTATGAGTATTTTATAACATTTACCGATGACCACTCTAGGTATGGATATGTGTACCTAATGCAGCACATGTCTGAAGCCTTTGAAAAGTTCAAAGAGTTTAGGGCTGAAGTGGAGAAGCAATTGGGTCACATATCAAAGCCATTCGATCTGATCGAGGTGGCGAGTACCTCTCTAATGAGTTTATTTATCACCTCGTACAGAATGGGATTCTATCATAGTTGACTACACTGGTACGCCTCAGCAGAACGGTGTAACGGAGAGAAGGAACTGAACTCTTTTAGACATGACTAGGTCAATGATGAGTTATTCAGAGTTGCCATTATTCCTTTGGGGTTATGCTTTGGAAACCGCTGCATACATACTAAATCTAGTGCCAAGCAAATCTGTTCCCAGGACACCACGGGAGATGTGGATTGGGCGCAAGCCTTTTTTGCAACATCTCCGGATATGGGGGTGTCCGGCACATGTGCTGAAAGGAAAGATGAGCAAGTTGGATTCTAGATCAGAAGTATGTTATTTTGTAGGGTATCCAAAGGGTACTTATGGATGGTATTTTTATGATCCAAGAGAACAGAAAGTTTTTGTTAGTACAAATGCTATTTTCTTAGAGGATGATTATATCATGAACCATAAACCTAAGGGAAGGATAGATCTGAGAGAAATAGAAGGAGAGCCCTCAGTCCAACCCGCAGTTGATAACGATGTAAATCAAGAAAATACCTCTTCTTCACCCATTTCTGCACCGGTACCTCGTCGTAGTGGGAGGATTATCAGCCAGCCTGATAGATACATGTTCTTAGGAGAAGTTTTTGAAGCTGTCTCCATAGAATCTGAATCTGATCCTACCACATACGAAGAGGCAATGACTGATGTTGATTCAGAACATTGGGTTAAAGCTATGAAGGCTGAATTAGAATCTATGGATTCTAATCAGGTCTGGGATCTTGTAGAACTTCCAGCCAATATTAAACCCATTGGTTGTAAGTGGGTCTACAAGAGGAAAAGAGCATCTGATGGAAAGGTTGAGACCTTTAAGGCTAGGCTTGTAGCGAAAGGTTATACTCAGAGGGAGGGCATTGACTATGAGGAAACCTTCTCGCCGGTAGCCATGCTCAAGTCCATCAGAATACTCTTATCCATTGCTGCATGCCTAAATTATGAGATCTGGCAGATGGACGTCAAGACTGCATTCTTAAATGGCAATCTTGAGGAGGACATCTATATGCAACAACCAGAAGGGTTCATAGCTGGTCGGAAAGGTAACTTGGTATGCAAGCTGCAAAAGTCCATTTATGGGCTTAAGCAGGCATCCAGGAGTTGGAACATCCGATTTGACCAAGCGGTCAAGTCGTTTGGTTTCATACAGAATCTGGATGAACCTTGTGTATACAATAAATGTGAAGGGAAAGTGATGGCCTTTCTTGTGCTTTACGTTGACGATATTCTACTCATTGGGAATGATGTAGCGGCATTGTCAACGGTCAAGGTTTGGCTAGCTAGTACTTTCGATATGAAGGATCTAGGAGAGGCGAGCTATATTCTTGGGATAAAGCTCTTTCGGAATCGCAAGCGAAAGATAATGGGATTGTCTCAAGCTGGTTATATCGATAAGGTGCTAACTAAGTTTTCAATGGATAATTCGAAGAAAGGTTTGTTACCTTTCAGGCATGGTTTAGCGTTCTCCAAGGACCAGTGTCCCAAGACACAGGAGGAGAGGAATCGCATGGCAGGAATTCCATATGCTTCGGCAGTTGGAAGTCTCATGTATGCGATGTTATGCACTAGACCAGATATCTGTTTTGCCGTTGGCATGGTTAGCAGATATCAATCGAATCCAGGTCCAGAGCACTGGACAGCCGTTAAGCACATTCTTAAGTACTTGAGAAGGACTAAAGATTACATGCTTATGTACGGCGGTAATGAGTTAATTCCAGTTGGATATACTGACTCGGACTTTATGTCAGATAAAGATTCGAGGAAGTCAACATTCGGACATCTCTTTACCTTGAGAGGTGGTGCTGTTAGTTGGAGGAGCATTAAGCAGAAATGCATTACAGACTCAACTACAGAAGCTGAGTATGTCGCTGCTTGTGAAGCCGCAAAGGAAGCTGTTTGGCTCAAGAAGTTCCTTATGGAGCTCGAGGTGGTACCAGCGTCATTGTCACCTATTACGCTTTATTGTGATAATAGTGGGGCAGTGGCTCAGTCCAAGGAGCCAAGGAACCACGAAAAAGGGAAGCACGTAGAGCGAAAATATCATCTTATCCGAGATATTGTTCAACGTGGAGATGTCACTATCACCAAGATTGCCACCGTTGACAATCTTGCTGATCCGTTTACAAAGGCTTTGCCACAGAAGGTCTTTGATCGCCATCTAGATACTCTAGGTCTCAGATGTAATCATGTATGGTTGTGAGTGCAAGTGGGAGTTTGTTGGGTTTGTGCCCTCAAACCATTACTTTATATAGGAGACATTGACATTTTAATATATGGATATCAGCTTTATATTTTGTTATGTATGTTTCTTTCATGAGATGATTGTTATCCTTAAGTATCATAGTAAGTAATGCGTGTATGTATGAGATACATACAAGTGAGATACGAATTGCTATTCTTTGTTACTTAGAACATGTCACAGTGGATGTTGAGACTAGGATATCTCATCAGGTTTACACTGTAGCATGATTAACTACCATTGGATGGAGTGATCAATCTCAATCACTAGAGTGTAACTCTTAGTTAATATGCTAGTGCTTATAGTGCATTGACGGACCTGAGCTTTCCTATTGACACTCAAGGCTGTCAATCAGTCGATAGGAACTCATAACTTGTGTAAGGTACGTGTTCTCAATCTTGAGACGATTATGAACACAGACTGTGGATATGACTGCTTTGACTTACCAATCAGTGAGGTCTATAGAAGATCAACACCTGGGTATCTTGGGTATGTCATATTCATAGGGTTGTGAACATATATTGTCAAGACAGAATCTACCCTCTGTTTCAGAGTAAGCATTCCCTTGAGAATGTCACCAAGTCGATTACTGAGTACTGCAGTCTTGTTGATAAGAGTTATCAACATGTTTGGTAATCATGAGAGGTGAATGGGACTCAAGGAATTCAAGAAGTAATCATGATTCAGGTTGACAGTAACAGTTATCCGACTACCTGAATATGATTACGAATGCTGAAGGTAGAGGGACATTAGTATAACATACAAGTCTAGTTATCGCTTCGGATATGTTCTTTTGCGTTGGAGTTCAGTTATCGTTTTATAGTGGAGTAAACGTTAACTGACCAGTTAGTTAGTTTGCTGATCAAAGAGTTTGGTCACGGTAATTAACAAACTGGTCTGAGCCAACAATTAAGAGCCTAGGAGGTCCCACTCTTAGCTCCGCCAGGATACTTGGAAAGACACATGAGGAAGTTGTCAAGACAAGTTCGATCGATCGAA
Source organism: Hydrangea macrophylla (assembly GCA_033977485.1). Taxonomy (NCBI): domain Eukaryota; kingdom Viridiplantae; phylum Streptophyta; class Magnoliopsida; order Cornales; family Hydrangeaceae; genus Hydrangea; species Hydrangea macrophylla. The sequence goes on from CM066990.1 coordinate 44,242,282, forward strand.
GGATGTTCGATCGATTGAAGTCTTGGAAGTCTCGATCGATCGAGAATGGTTCGATCGATCGAAGGTCTTCGATCGCTCGAAGTCTAGGTCGGTTCTGGGAATCTATAAATAGGGCAGCTGCGTTCTGGAAAAGAAGTTCGTCGTTTTGAACGTCAGAAGCTGCAGAAACTGTTTTAGAGCACCAAACCTTCTCCTTCCTCTCCATTAGGGTTCCCACCAACCCTAGTCCTTCCTGCGAGCATCCATAGGAGTCATAAGAGTGAAGGCCATCTAGTGGAAGCTGCTGGAAGTTCAAGAAAATCAGAATTGGGTTCAAGACACTAAGGTATAACTCTTGTCCCCTCTTGTGCGCATCTATGGAATTAACGAGTAGTAGATCCTGGGCTACCAATCAGTTATTATAACTGAATCTTTTCCGCTGCGCGTTTAAAATAATAATAAACCTATGTTTTCCTTCAATTACTGTTGCCTCTAATTCATCACAACTTGACATTGTTATTCATTACCGCTCCAATTTCATGTTCGGCTATATAATGTCTCATTTATTCACTTGGAAGCAATTGTCGTTGAATTACTATTGAATAGCAATCTCACCAACCATTGCACTAGAACAGGGGTCTCTTCGGTTCAGGTTTGGGGGTAATTCTGTCAAAATTTCAATTTCAATGCAACCTTCCATTGCTTACGTTTAAAAATTTGACATTAATTACGGCCATACATTCAAGCAAATAGTAATGTTACGTTTCGTACTTTTAACAATTTCAAACTAATAAGGTTAAATTGTGACTTAATTTATGGTTTCAGGTTTTTGTTTTTCCAATATCCGTATAGTACCTCGACCCTTATATATCATCTACATCCTCATAACATGGACCATTTGATTTCTCCTCCTTCGTCACCTGATCGGTCTCCGAGTCAGTTGAGTTATTGTTCTGACTCTAGCTCGCTTTCTGATACTCCTATACTGAGTCCTAGGGTAGCCAAACCTGCTGGTCCCGGCTGGTACCGTCGTCGGCCTCGTATGCCTACTTATTCTGATTCTTCTGCTGAGGATGACCTGTTTGGCGATGACCCTACTGTTATTGATGGCCCTTATGGCGCTCCCCCTACATCTTCCGAGTCTTCTTCGTCTGAATCGGCCGATTCATCGACCGATGATGACGACGAGGGTGTGGTTTCCGGTTTAGCTGCTACCCTGTTGAGTCTACTATGCCTTCGACTGAGGTTACCTATCCATATAGGGACCTCCCGGATTATGTACCGGACGTTGTTCGACAGCGTCCGGGTCACCCTGACTGGTCCCCTGAGGACATTGCCTCGATATTTGCGCTATATTCTGGTCCTGAGGATGATAGGGTGGATTTGGGTCTGAGTGTCATAGAGGAGATTGAGGAGGAAGTGAGTCCAGAGTTACATGCTGATTTTGTTGCGATGGGACCACCGTTCGACCTTGCGGAGCACCTGGAGTGGGAGCTAGTTGATTGGTACTTTCGATCTGGTGTGCCGCTACCGTCCGACATTTTTTGTGGTGTGGATGTCTTGGTGATCTTCTACGAGGACTACATTCATGTCATTGTCATGTTCCCATCTGCATAGGGACATGCAGTGCTTTGGTTTGGGGGTGTATATGGATATTCTTTTTAGTATTGTCGTTTTATTTTTCATTTTATTTTTAGTACTTCAGATTATTTTTGTTCAGTTTCTTCTGTTAGTTCGTTATTTTGTTATTTCGTTCATTTGTTATTTCTTTTAGTATTTTGAAAAAAAATTGTAAAAAAATAGTTTCTTCATGTTGTTCAATGTTGCATTACTTCTATTTGTAATTAGATTTCATTGAGATTTTGGAATTTAGAGAGTATGTAATTTGATGTCTACCGAATCTATGAAGGTATGTCTTGAGAGTATATATCCTTAGAATCATTGTTTTATATCTTATACTTGCATATCTTGTTGCACGGCACATAGTCAGGTGGATATCTAGTAACATTTGAACTATAATATAATTTAGATGTCTAATTAGTAAAATTGTGGAGACCAAACCTGGTAAGCTTTAGAGCCTTTCATCCTTTTGAGGGTTTTAAATTTATTATGATCGAATCTCTTTGACATTTCGCACTATTTCGTTGATTAGTCTCATTATTCTTTTTATTTTGATGGAGAGTCGAGTCGGTATTATAATTACCATGCTTAAGAAAAAATTATATTTCCCTTAACATTATAACATTGAAGAATCATGTGACTTTGGAAAATGACACTAGGCCATCTGTTCTAATACACCTTTTCGACCTTTGGCCTACCCAATATAAATATTTTTATCCCTTGTTAACCTATTTGAGCCGTTTTTAAATAAGCCATTTCTTTGTTCACCTATTATCCTAACCACTCCGATATGGAGTTCGCCATTATAAATTGACCTAACCCATGTCCAAAAGTAGCTAGAGAATAGTTTTCCATAAAGAAATAGGGCTAATAAACGACTACGGAAAAGTGATGGATTGAGTAGTAGAAGAAAAGAAGTATGAAAAAAAAAGAGAGAGAAAATAGATATTGGAAAAGGAGTTGAAAGAAAAAAAAAAAGAAAAAAAAAGATATACGAATCTCTTGGAAGAGATAAAGAAAAGAAATAAAGAGAAATAACTAGTCATTGTAGTAAAGCCATTGCGGTACACATCAATGCTATTTCTAGATACTTACGGACTCTTTGAATCCCTTTTACCCCTCTTTTCTGAACCTTAACCCTCGACCAATGCTACAACCCTTATAAAGTCCTAGTTGATTCTATGGACACATGATTTGAATATGGAACCGATAAAGGAAAGGGAATATAAACATGGTAGTAATGATATTCACTTGATGATTGATATCTATTCATGAGACTATTTTATTTTCGTCGTGTCGTACGTTGTTCCGTGTCATATGCGAGTTTATTAGTTGCACGATAATTCTTCCTCGCATACATATACATATGAGTGTTTACACCTGTTTCAAAATGATTTCATTTTAGAGTGTAATAACAACGTGAGATTTGTAGTCGAAACATCACTAGATAGTTATCCGATTTATATTCCAAGTTCAGAGTCGCCGTATATCCACTTGACTACTAATTCACACACATGCGGGTTTTTGATATATTCTATTGATTCTGGTGATATATGTTTTCGGAATATTTCTCATGGTGTAGGAAGGCATATTATTGTTTTACTCTTGATAATTTAAAAGTTTCATGTGAAGTTGATTTTATGAAAGGAGGATGTTAACATTGAAATATTGTAGATTTTGAATAAAATTTTTATTTTTACAAGTTAATAAAGGTGGTTGTGGGTGACTTGTTGACGAGAACCCTCATGAGACTTCACTCGTCCGACTAGGGACACCTAGAGGTTTAAAAGGCTTGTTGCACAGGCTAAGTGCAATCGTTATCCATATGAAAATGGAGTAGTTTTATTCTTTTTGCTCGAGGACTAGCAAAATGTAGATTTGGGGGTGTGATCGGGAGAGAACAAATCCTAATTATACACCTTAACTCACATTTGTTAGCTGTTTTTATCCTGTTTTTATGTAGTTTTACTTTATTTTCTACTTTCTGTCAGGTTATAGAGGAAAGCAAGGAGATCTGGTTAAATAAGGTGAAAAAGCAAGCAGAAAGAAGTTAGAAAAAGCCCTTCGCGCGAGCGACCCGCTCGCGCGAGATCCCAGAATTCGCTCGTGCGACCCGCGCGCGCGACCTGCCCAATTACACGCTCGCGCGGCCCGCTCGCGCGATCCGTACAAAAATCAAAGTTGCGTAATACGCTCTACTGAAGAATCCTGTGCAAACGAGACTGCTTAATGACGTCCGGATTGGAAATTATAGTTGTTTTAGGTAGTTTCGGGATAGGAAAGCTTCAAAAATTCCTTGTAAACTCTATATATATGGTGATTTTATAAGTTTTTAGGGTTACACATACATCTAGGGAGCTATTCATATACATTCATTCAAGGCTTTGAAGGCAAGGGAGAAGAGCAAGTTTGAAGGTCTCTCATGGCTTCCATCCAACCAATCTTCATGCTTTCAACCATCATGAACAACTAAACTCCTAATCTAGGGTTTCAATGAAACCCTAGCTATGTAAAGGGGGATTTTCTGTGCTTTTCTACTCTAAGATTTTATGTTTTGGGATAGTGATTGTATGTTGGTGGAATATTTATATATAATCAGTTTTAATGTTAATAATCAATAGTATTTTGGATCTATTCTTGTCTTAGATTTTTCCTTATGCTTATTGAACTCAATAGTCCTTGATTTCTGTGATTGATAGGAGTATTTACATACAGTGGTGCTTATGTGATTGTGACATTTACATCTTTTATAATCCATGCTTAGGAAAGATGAGTTATGCTACACCCTAGTTATAGGTAGATAATTCATGTAAACCATAGATGGATTATGCTTAGATTGAACTAACAATATTCTCTTGACGATACTATTGGGCTTGTAGCTACAATTGATCATAACTATCTAAACATAGAACTTAGATTAGAAAGTATAGAACCCCAATGCATAGTCAGTGGTGGAATTGTAATCCTAGATCTCATCTCCATATATTTAAATCAACTTTAAATTTTGCATACAAGTTTACTTAGATTTACTTCTAGATTTTATTCTAAAATTTCATAGTTTACTTCATAGTTTAATTAGTAGTAATAATCAAATTCTAAACCAATCAAACTCCCGATTTTCTTATAACTAGCTAGATTAGATTTTAGTAATTAAAGGATTAAAAATTAACAATCTCTGTGGGTTCGACCTTTACTTTCCACACTACAAATCTTTTGAAAGTAAAGCACAAATAAGCATACTTTTATATCTTGATTTTGACAAGATCACTAATTAAGCACAATCAAACAAGGCACATGCCAATAGCCTAGGAATTACTTATGTTGTTTGGGAAAAACAACTTATGGCACTAAGTTTATACACAAGTTAAAAGCATTCCCAAACAAGACTTAGGCAATCATTAGATGCCATAAATGAAAAAGTATGTGCCACTTCATGATTGGTGGAGTATCCCATGTTGTGGGAGATCATCGCAGCGCGGACAGTTTTGAACACAAACTGGTATTTTCGCATTACGGTGGTCACCACAAAAATACAGAAAATTCATTTTAATGTTAGAAATAGTTTCCTGATTTTATAAAAAAACAGTTTGAGTCAACAAAAATTATTTCCACCATTTTGAAATATAGTTTTGAAATTCGACACAGGTATTTCTTAAATTCATAAAATTGCAGTTGAACCCCCAAAAATAATTTTATTATGAAATAAGACCAACCACAAAATTACACAGAGAAATTAATAAAAGCAGACATTTACAAGTTTTGAATTTAAATATGACAAATGCAATTACAAATAATTAAATGAAAATGCAGGTTATTACAATTTCCAATACGGATGAAATTATAACAGGAAAGTTACTATTATCCCCTAGAAAAGCATACTTGAGCTCCTTAGGGAGTTCCTTTAGCTCTAGCTGAGGGATTTGTAGGCTAGATGGCATGGCTAGTGTAGTTTTAGGTGGTAGGGGTTCGAAACGTGTCGCCCACATAACCTCCTTAATTACTTCGTCATCTTGATCATTAAGGTACTTATTTAAAAAGGTAACTTCACTTGTATTATTTTCCTCATCTTTCCTAATAATTTGGACACTTTCTTGTATTAGTGAGTCTAAGGAATTTGCTTCTTCCATTTCTTCTTCTTCCAACTTATGATGGGGATTAGAAAAGATTTTAATATTCATCGTCATGTCACCAAAAACCAATGTCATTATGCCATTTTGTATGCGGATGGTGGCGTCTATCATTGCCAAGAAAGGTCTTCCAAAAATCACAGGAATTTGTGCAATTGGATTAGGTACAGGTTCCGTGTCTAGTACCACGAAGTAAACGGGAAAAATAAAATTCTCCACACGAACGAGTACATCTTCCAAAATACCCCTAGGCAATTTAATAGATCTATCCGCTAATTATAATGTGATCCTAGTTGGTTTGAGATCTCCCAATACTAACTGTTGGTAGACGAAAAATGGCAACAAATTAACGCTAGCTCCGAAGTCTAAGAGCGCATGGTCGATCTTATGGTTTCCAATGATGCATGATATTGTTGGTGTGTCAAGATCTTGAAACTTAGATGGCAAATTATTTTTAATAATCGAGCTAACCTGGTCTGCCAAGTACGCCTTCTTTTTCATGCTCTGCTTACGTTTAATAGTACACAAATCTTTCAAATATTTTGCATAAGCAGGTACATGATTAATAGCATCCAAGAGAGGTAAATTAATTTTTACTTGTTTAAAAAGTTCCAAAAATTCTTGGTGCTTTGCGTCGGCATTTTTTAAGTCTCTGTGGGTAAGGAGCTGGAGGAATGAGTTTAAGTGTTTCCTCTTCTTCTCTCTTACCATCTTGCTTCTCACTCTTCTCTTGGTGGGTTTTAACCGTTTCCTTATCATTATCAGTTTCAACCACTTCTTCCACATTATCTTCTCCAATATTATTCTCCTCGTTATTCTTATCTATTTTAGGAGGAGAGATATCCTCCCCCACAACTTTACCGCTTCGCAAGGTTGTTATGGCTTTAGCTTGTTCTTGATTACCTGAATTTGTATTTGAAGCCTTATTTTGTGGTTGACCTCTAGGATTGGCTTGTGGTTGAGCTGGGAACATTCCCTTTTGACAACTTTCGAATTGAATCCCTATTCGTTCCATTGCTGATTGTAATTTTCCCATAGCTTGAACCATCTGTTGTATCATTGCATCCCTAGGGTCTTCTTGTGCTTTCTTGTGTGGAGACATATTAACATTAGAGTTGTTCTGATTATTACCTTGATAATTCTATTGCTATGGAGGTTGATACGATTGGTTATATTGTTGAGTACATTGTTGAGGAGGTGGTTGATATTTATTTTGATTTGGTTGGAAGAACTGATTCTGTTGGGGTGGTGGAATAAAATTATCTGGTGCTTGAACTGCCCCTGTTTTCCAATTATTTAAATTAGGGTGGTTCTTCCAATTATACCCCCCATATGCATTCATAGGACCTTTGTAGTTATTCATCGCGTTAACGTCAACAGGTGGTGTCTCTTGATAAATAGATATGTTAGGGCATGTGTACACCTGATGTCCTAAAATATGACAATTACTACATACATCTTCTTGACACAACCTTAGGTTGTTCTGTTATTCCTTTTGCTAATAGCTCAACTTGCTTAGCCAATTGGTCATATTTTGTTGATAGTTCATCTTCAGCCCTAAGTAAGAATATGCTCTTTTGTTTAGCTTTATCGGGCTCACTCGGGCATGCACGCGTCATTTCATGTGGTTCCTATTCGGGTGAATTTTTAGCAAGCCAAGCAAAATATGTTTCAGCTTCATTCGCGCTTTTATGCATGAACGATCCTTGACACATTGTTTGAACTAACTTTTTAGATTCTGGAGTTAACCCCTTGTAAAAGAAACTCATAAGATGCCATTTTTCAAAACTGTGATGTGGACAAGATAAAAGTAGATCTTTAAATCGTTCCCAAACCTTAGCAAATGTTTCATTGTCGTTTTGAGTAAAAAGCTTGATTTGTCGCATGAGGTCATCAGTTAAATGCTTTGGAAAGAATTTTTTCAAAAACTCCTCATGCATTACAGCCCATGTGCTAATTGAGCCAGGTCTAAGCGCTAGAAGCCAAGCTTTTGCTTTGTCTTTTAAAGAAAATGGGAATAATTTCAATCTAACGATTTTTTGCGGACACGTTTGGCTAGCGAATGTCTCGCACACAGATTCAAAGTCTGTTAAATGTACGTATGCCCTCTCATTTTTCATTCCATGAAAAGTAGGTAAGAGTTGTATCATACCATTTCTAAAATGAAAAGTACCGTGGTGTGGTGGAATAGTTATACATGAAGGATCGTGTTCCTATCTGGGGCTAACAACTCTTGCAATGGACGTGTGTTGTCATCTATCCTCTCTCTAGGATTAAAGTTATGTTCACTTTCAACTTCATCATTTAAACCTAGGTTATCCCCCCCCCCCCCCCCCATTATTTTCGTTGTTCCCGTTGAGACCATTAAGATTGGGTGGTAAAAGACCATCCATTGGGTTAGAATGTTGAGGTGTACTTATTGGATTAATAGAAGAATCGAAGGAATCGTTAAAAATTTGTATTTGTTGAAAGATTCCTTCGGTGGAGTTATATGACATGATACGTGTAATATTACGTAAAACACGTAAAGTAAAGAAACTATCAAACTAAGTAAAATTGAGCAAATTGCCAATCCCCGACAACAGTGCCAAAAATTTGATACGAATAAAATTGTGCGCTTCTAAATGCTACACCCAAGTATAGGTGATCGTTCAAGTAATACATTTCTAGTAAGCCTAGGTCGAACCTAAGGGAAAGGAATAATTTATTTCGATTAATTTTACTTAATTTATTAGTATTGAAAATAAACAAAAAGATGATTTCTTTTTGAAGTAGTTTTGAACTGGTTTGCAAAGTAAAGTAAAGTTATTGACTAGTGCAAGCTATTAGGATAATTAAGACTACTGAATGGTTGAATGCGGGATTTAAACTAATGAAAATTAACTTACCAACTGAAACTACAAACTAATTATAGCTATATTTGGATTTTTAAAATAATTTAACTAGGTAAGTTGACTACTAACTAAAAGTTGATTAATGCAGCAATTAAATTACGTCACTTCTAAATATGAGAAAAATGCTAGAAAATTACAAATCCACGGTAAATCCCTTAATTTCCATGCCTAAGGAAAGATACAATACTCTCAATCATCCAAAGTCATGCCTCTAATGTATCGATTCAATTATAATAATAAAATATCTTTTGATCGGTTTAAAGATATGAAACTAGTTCAATTTTCCCTTTTTAATGAAGTACGGGTAGATTGCTTATGAGCATCATTCATGGTGAAAACTACTCTACAATACGTGAAAAAAAATTAACTAATCTACTCTAAACTAAACCGTGAAGCAAGTTCATAAACTAGTGAAAATTCAAGTTAAGATTTATTGATGTCATGCTCATTAACATTGTTCATATTAGAGAAAATAAAATCCTATGAAACTTCACTCATACATTCATTGATCTTTGGATTTAGGGCTACCAGATGAAAACATGTATGGAAATCATTTTTTTACCGTTTCATTGCTCTTTCCTAAGTAAGGGTTTAGCCAAACATGGTGAAATTGAATCTAAACATTGTATTAATGAGAATCATAATAAAAAAACAATCAAAAAATAGATCTGGAAAGTAAAGTCTAAATATAAACTAGTAAAAACCTGGATAAACGAATATAGAACACTTGTAGTTAATAGAAATCTTCAATCAGAGCTTTCAACCTCCCAATGTTTGCTTGAATTCAAAAATTAGGGTTTTAAGAACCATAAGATCTCCTATATCTCCCCTCAAACTTGTAAGTAATATGTATTCTTTTTGTTTATGTACGATATATCCTAGTATATATAGGTTTAGGAGTTTCAAAACCGAAAATCTCTGCTTCCCACAAGTCTGACAAGCGCGATTGGTCCTGTCTATGTTTCGAGACCGGTCCTGGCCATGACCGGTCCTGCTCTTTTGTTGGGACCAGTCCTGGTCAATTTTCAGGATCTTCTTCTTTTTCTTCTTCTAATCAACTTCCTCTATTGCACCGTCATCCACTCCATATTCCTTATGCTTTTATATTCTGCAAAATAGCATGCTTATACAAATATTAGCAGTAATGTCCTATTTACGCAATTATATGAAAATAAGCATAAATATCTATAGTTAGGGAGGAAAACATGCATAGCTACTCTTATTAGCGCTTCCGGATATACAATATCCGTTGCTTGTCACCAAGCCTTACCATACAACTCGTACGAAGGAAGAGAGCCTAGACAACTACTGAACTAACTACTGGCTCGAAGATCATTGGGGAAACTCCCATTCCACCAGTTCCCATTTCAAAGGTGGAACCTAAACCTGACTCTGCTCCACTGATTTCACAAACAGAACTTCATAGTCCCAAAGTTTCAGAAGTTCAGGAATCCCCTTCACAGGACACTCAGCCTTTATTGCTCGAATATCACCCAGTGGTAAGTCATTCAGATTCTCCTAGTATCCTTTATGTTTATATTTTTCCTCACAAGCAGGCTCTCAATAAATGTTTATCTTTTATTGCCTAGACTGAACCTGTTGCTGGAGTTGAAACTGGTGCTTTGAATACCAGCAAAAGTTTTGACCCCGAAGCTGCTGCAAAATAAGGTCCATCTGCATCTTATGCTGCTTCAGTTCCTTCAAGCTCTGGGATGTTTCAAATGTCTCTCCTTCCCAATCTTACTCCTGAAGAAATAACAGATTTCAAGGATGGTTTGAAACATGTTTTGAAGATAGAGGACACTGCTTTGACTGATTTTCAAGAATTTTTCCAACAGATGATGGGCCAATGTAAGCCAAAGGTGCCTTCGATGGATCCAATAGTAGCAGTTGCTACATTGAGGCTCTTTAGTCAAATTCCATTCAAAGTTTTTGAAGATAAAGAAGTGCAAAAGGCTTTGAAAACTTTGTGTCAATTCATGTTGGATAGTTCTGAAATTTCTGTCCCAGACAAAGAAGCAATTTCAGAGCTTATGTCAACTTTTGATTTCAACTGTTTTCTTCTTGAAAAAGTTGTCAAAGAAAGAAAAATATTGGAGGTTGACATGGAGTATACGACAGAAAAGACTCTTGCAATGAATCAGATGTTAGAAGAATTTAATGAGAGCAACATTGCTATTGATAAACTCTCTGCAAAAAAGAGACAGTCTTTTGAAGGAACTCGAGCTTGTGGAAACTGAGTTGAATTGAAGACCAATTGGGAAGATGTTCGAGCAAAGCTTTTGGTTTTGAAGACAGAGTTTGAATCTAAGCCTTTGAAGAACCAAGAATCAATCTCTAGGCAAAAATTCATTTTTAGTCAGTCAAAATTGTATATGCGGTCTTGGGATAATGTTAGACTAAAGGCTTAGTTTATAAGTAGATTGGTATAAGAGATTATACCATAGAATTTAGTAACTTACCAAAATCTGGTTTGTAATCAATTCGAATGTGAATATATGGTCTTATTTTTTAATGTCACATCTTCATTCTAAATTTCTTTTCTTCCCAAATAGTTGGATAATATTGTTTGAGAAATCTACTATTGATTTTTCTTACATGAACATAACCACTTAAAATTTTCAAATGGTAAAATTCACCTTTAAAAACTTTGTGGATTTGGAGTGGACCTTCCCACTTTGGGGACCACTTCCCATACTTTGGATCTTTAGATCCAATAGGCAATATTGTTTCCAAACCAAATCACCTTCATCAAAGGTTCTAGGTTGAATTCTTTTATTGTATCCTCTTGCTGTTATTTTCTTTTGTATCAGGATATTATTAAGAGCCTTGACTCTTTCTTCATCAATGTCTTATAATTCAATAGCCATTGATGTTTGATAATCATCCAATGATAATTGATTCTGCTTCATAATTCAAAGCGAATTAACTTTTATCTCAATTGGTAAAACCGCCTCATGACCAAAAGTTAAAGCATAGGGAGACACCCCTATATTTGTTCACTTCGAAGTTCTATGTGCCCATAATACTTCTGGTAAAATCTCATGCCACATCCTTGGATTATTCTTTATGACTTTAGCCATATTTTCCTTAATAATTTTATTAGTCGCTCCAACCTGACCATTAGATTGGGCATAATATGGGGTTGATTTTGACATTGTAATCCACAACTTACTTGCAAAAGCAACCACATCCCCTTCGAATATTGTATTTTTACCCTACCCAGCTCTTACATGTGAATTATTTGTGTTTTTTCCCTCTAATGTTCTACTTCTCAAATTTGATTGGAAGATGTTGAAGTGGTTGCACTTTTAATCGTGGTCTCAACGTTATTTGAATTTAACCACACTAAAGTATAAAAACCAGTTAGCCCACATGTAAACTCTTTTTCATGTAAGTTTTTCCCTTCCAATGAACTTCTAAAATTTGATTGGAAGATGTTGAAGTGGTTCCACTTTTAATAGTGGTCTCAGCGTTATTTGAAAACCACACTTAAGTGTAAAAACCAGTTAGTCTAGGTGTAAACTCTTTTTCATGTAAATTTTTGTAATTTTTTTATCAAAATGTGATTGACTTCTCTGTAATTATTGGTTGACTTCTTTTGGTTTTTTGAAAATATTATTTTGCAATTTTTATTGGTCCTTTGTAATTGTTGGATGGCTTTTTTTTTTTTTAAATATTAATGACTTCTTTGTATTTATTGAACATATGATTGACTTCTTTGTAATAATTGCTTTATTTTAGCCATCAAACGGACAATTTGATATTTCACTAAACCTCTACTTCTTTGTATTTTTATGGGATAATTACTCTGAGCTCCCCTGAGTTTAGATCTAATTATCGGACCTCTCCTGTGATTTTCTTAATTAAACTGACCTCCCTTATTCGTAACGGAACAGTAACATTGTCAAATTTTATGCTAAAGTACTTTTTTACCCTCGATTGGTACATTACACTCACCTTCCCTGAGCTATGGTTTAATTACACAAACCTCATTTGAGGTTTATAATTGTGTAACACTAGCCTCCCATCCTTTAGTCAATAACCATTGATGACCAATAAATTGATAATTTTTAAGTTACATTTTCTCACAATAGCTGCTCATGCTTATTACATCTACAGTTAAAGATTTTGAATGATATATATACACACATCACTTGTGGTTCGATTTAGGTTTATATATAAACAAAAACCCAAATATTGATTATGAAATCCTGGAGAAAAAGAAATCTAAAAATTTAAGCTAAAATGTAAAAACGTGATTTTTTTTTTCATGAATCATATAAAAATATATTCTTCTTGTAAAACTAAAATCCAATTGGGTGAACATGTGGGACCCATCACTTTTCATGGACAAAGTGGGAATAAATAAAAGATCTAAAGTGCTCGGTCTTACATACTCACCCAATGAGGTTCTTGGGAGATAAAAATTATCTGTTTTTGAAAAATTTCCAAGTCCATGCGTAGATCTCGAAGAAACACATGAAACAAAAATAGAAATAAAAAATCATCCAAAAAAGCCAAAAAAAAAATGAGGAAGTTATGGTTGTTTAATTCAAACATTATATGTTCGTAAATAGATATGAGTATTATTTGTTTAGACAGATAAAAACGCAAAGCGAGGCTCAAAAAAAATCCCAAAAAGGCTAAAAAAAAAAAAATTAACAAGTGATGGTTGTCTAAAATTAACAAATATTATTATGCTAGTTATTTTCTGTCAGCTACGGGGTAAAAAAAGTTGAAAAAATAAGAGTAATTTTAAATTTTAAATTTCAAAATCTAAATAGTTTAGTGTAATTTAAGAAAAAAAAAAAAACCAAAAGGGTGGTTTGTGTTATTTGAAATAACTTCGAGGGGGTAAGAGTAAACTTTAGAGAAACTATAAAGGGCATTTTTGGAAGAATACCACAATTATTTGATGACATAATCATTTTCGTTAGGGTATTGACGTTTTTGTAATAGAGGGGAGGTCAGTGTTACCAAAATATTAAACCCCAGGGAGGTCAGTGTAATTAGACCTAAACTTGGGGGAGGCCAGAGTAGTTATCCCTATTTTTATTTACTTATTTGGTTTTTTTGAAAATACAATTGACTTGTTTGTAATTATTGCATTGTTTGACCAACGGTCAAAGGGATAGTTTGGTATTTCACTAAATCCTTTGTACTTCTTTGCAATTTTTGGTAATGTTGTTGACCTCTTTGTAATTATTGTCGTGTGAAATCACAAATACTTGAAATAAAGTTGACATAAATGTAATTATTCATGTGAAATGATACCAAAAACCAAATAGCCGTAAACTATTGACTGAATTCAAAAGGCAGTTGACAAAGATGCAAATATAGCCATCATATTGTGAAGTAAATGATAAATGTTCTTGCGAAACATGACCCAGTTCCAAAACATGTTGACTTAAATATTATTAGACGTAATATAGTTGACTCATTTGTAATTTTTATATTTATTTTATTTCTTTGGATGACTGAATGTAATTATTTCGTCTGAAATATCTGAATTACCATCACACAAGTGAATATATCCTTATGTAGCTATAGAGATGTATGAATAATTGTGATATAATAAATGAATATTAGGGTATTTGATTAATTTTGCAATTACTATAAATGACAAAACAAATAAAAAAAAAAGGGTAACTAATATTAAGTCTTATTCGAGCCAAGTTGTTCATAATAGGCTCAGCAACAAAAAGAATTCACTGATAAGTCCACTAAATTTAATATGACATTTTCACCCTTCCCCAAAAATTGCCCGACAATCAGGAGTAGATATTTCATCTGCAATTAATCTCATAATGCACTCCTAAAATCACGCGCCTAATATATATTCATACATATTCCAGTCCCACTATCTCTCCTTTCCATCTCTCTCTCTCTCTCTCTCTCTCTCTCTCTCTCTCTCATATTTTCTCTCTCTAAAAATTTTCAGAGAAACCATTGACGCTCAGAGACAGCGATGCGAAGTTGCGATCGAAGATGATGAACCAGGACTGCCTTCTCCATCTTCATTAGAATCAACGGTTGATGTTCGATCACGCGCAAAGCCGTGGAGTCTAGGTCCAGACCGACTCCAACTCTTCCTCTGTTATCGACGCTAACCAGAACGAAATGAAGCTATTCAAAAGCCTCGATCTGGATCTCAACTTTCCACTACCAGACGAACTCACCTGAATTCCTCGCCGACGATCGGGAAAATTTTCAATGTTTTTTTATATTAATTTTGCTATTTGTTTTAAAAATAGGATATATATATATATATATATATATGTATAAGAACCTTGACTGGCTTTGATGATGATTTGTAAGCTATGGATCAAATGATCACCGTCCGATGTGAGTAAATATGTGATCTGATCTCTTTTTATTTAACACTCATATTTTGGTTCAAAGGTTGTGCTAAAATGTATAATATGTTGTGGTTCAATGGTTGTGGTTAAAAAGCTATAGTGAAAATTTTAACACTCATGTAAAGTGCTAGTTATAGTGTGAAATTTTATATTATACATAGCAAGAGTCTTATAGTGTGAATTTCAGTGTAACAATTGCTTTATTGGAAGTGTTAATTTCAGTGTGATATTTAATATCGTCTTAAACGTTACACTGCTCTTGTCACTGTTCTTGCACACTACTTTTTTGGTTCATGTGTTCTTATGTAACATTTTTAGTGTAAAAATTGTAGCCAGCAAGATTTGACTCGTGTTGATTTTCAGTATAAAATTGTTCACCGATCTTTCATTGTGATTTGCTGGGCAGTATAGAAATGTTGACTACAGTGAAAATTGTGATAAATTTTACACTGCAGCATATTAAAAGGAGTTGGTTTAGTATTATAAGCAAGCACTTTGTGAGGATTTTTATGTTATACATTATTGGTCCAACATATGTCCAGTAATGACAGTATATATGCAGTGTTTACAACAAACTGAACATTTGAAGACACACAAATTCAGTATCCCAAAATGAGAATCAGCATGACTAGTTTAAATGTTCAGTTTCACAATTGTGAGAAATTTTACACGGCAGCATATTAAAATGAACGCGTTTGTTGTTATAAACAACTAATTATCATTGTGTCAACCAATAGAGAGATAAGCAAAAAACATGTAGTATGCATCAACAAAAAAAAAATATCCAATAATTTGGGAGTAATAATCCAAGAAAGAGATATAGCAAAAAAATTGGGATATAGCAAACAAACTATAATAATAGTCAAGAAACAAAAACGTGATATACTCTTTTCAACTTTAACGTGTATTCCTACAATTATGGGATATTACAACCAAAATGGGTGAATATCATTAACTAACTCAATTAATGATTATATATGTACGTATATAGACTCTTATATATATGCCTATATGGCCCTAAATTTAATTTCTAAAACAAAATTTCGTATATACATATATATATATATATATAATATATGAAGGGATAAATTCGTCAGCTAAAAATATTAATTGGGGGTTATGGGTTGGTAACATACTAGTTCAAAATAATTAGGGTCTATTAATACAAACTTATATAAGATGAGCCTAAAGTAAAAAAATATTGGTATATAGGGGATTTTCGGGTATATTTCTAATAAAAAAATACCAAAATTTGATAAATTAATTTTATTGCACGGTTCCATAGGCATTATAGAGTCTTTTATAAGGTTTTTAGATACACACCCTGATACACAAGGGCCGATCATCTTTTTTCTTGTTTTCTTTTTTTTCCTCACCTTCTTAATATATTGGCAATTTTAATCGAGTCAACATTTTTTCCCTTTTTTTTCCTTTCTTTTTTTAGTTTAATCTATCAAGCATATTGTCAATTTTAATCTAGTCAACTCGTTAATCGTAATTAAATTTTTTCTATGGCAAGTAGTTAAATGATATCACCTCAGATGGCGCAATCAAGTTTAGTGATTATTGGGCTTTGAGATTAATTAAAGTCTTAAAAGGATTGAGCTTTTTTAAAAAAAAATTTACATAGCCTATATACATATAGTATATTATTATATGATTGGTGCCCTATGGAATTGGGGCCCAAATCAAATGTTTCACTTTCTTTCGGTCAGGGCAGACTTGAACTTTACACGAGAGAGAGAGAGAGAGAGAGAGAGAGAGAGAGAGAGGGTCATGGACTCATGTGGCTAACAATGCTGCAGCATACAACTTTTCTTGCTCAACGAAAACAAACAGGCAGCTAAAAAAACATAACACAAGGGTTACACTTGAAATGCTATATAAGGTTTACACTGGAAATGTATATACCTATAACAATTACTCACTACTCACTAGCTGCTGACTACAGGCACCTTTTCATATCCTCCCAGCTCTATAAATTTCCGGGGAACGATAGCGCGACCACCATATCTCTGCTGCAAGAAAATTATCACTGCGAACACTACACCCCCAATTGGGATAATCACATCCCAAGCAGTGGAATAAAAATCAGCAGTAGGATTTGCGTATATGTACGACCCATTAAAAGGCTGTGGAACATAGTTGTGAGTCCTATATAGATCATATGCGTGTGGTAGCACGCGAACTGAGGTGGTCCCGATGTAAAACGAATGAGAGAGAGCTTTCTCTCTTGAACTCTGGAATATGTTTAGGAGGATCTGAGGGAAAAGGAAACCGTCGACGATCAAACCGGCATAGGATCTGAAAACCTCCCAAAGAGGATGTTGTTCGTAACCAATGCCATAGCTATTCTTCTTCATATTCACAAGCAATGCAATTAATCCACCTATAATGTACGTTGGAAAGGAAACAAACAGGGCCTTGATTTCGGCAGCCCACAAGCCCTTTTGGTTTCCCTCGGCCAATTGTGAAGGCCACGCCACTTGGAGTAGACGGATTTGCAACAAAAAGGCCACCATTGTGACCACCCTCACGATCACTTCGTTCACTTCGAGCCACCCACCACTCCCGTGCAACACGTCTTGCCGGTTGCGGTTTCCAAGAAACAAGGCCTCGAAGTTTAGCACAAGTGGGACCATGTGCCCTAAAGTGAGGATCACAAGCATGCCAATTGAATTGGAGGGAAGCACATTCGGGTTCTTTTTCACATATAAGATTTGTAATCCCACAAAGACACACGCAAGTGTGTTCGAGATCAGAACCATTATTATCTCCAAATCCATCCTCCAAATGGACTGTTTGGCTTCGGTAGCATAGAAAGAATTCGAAGTAATGTTGAAATGCTCAAAGTGAAGTGAATCACTTCTTTTTCGCATGCTTTCAATGCTTCCCTTGATAACACCACCGTTTTTTGAGTTCATTGGCGAGAATTGGAAATTCACAAGAATTTCACAATCCACATAGTCAATCCTTGATGATGAACTCAGCTTTCTGCAGCCTACCATACAAAGGTGTCCTGTATCCGGATCATAAATTCCCTCAGCTGAAATTTCCACTTGACCAAATGGATTCATAGATATATTAGCTTTGACACCTGCTGGTGGGTTGAAGCTTATCTTGTAGCTTATATTCATCGGACCAGTATGTCCGGTCTTTGCCTCCGCTATGGGGCTTGAAGCAACCGTGTAGCTTCCGTCAAATTCCATGTCCGGACTCCATGAACGCGAAATTTCCCCAGGATACTCTTCAAAGAGTTGATGATCCGTGGAGATGGGGACCGCATAACCCCAACCAAATTGTGCTTTAGAATCAGTAATGGACATGTCAAACCTCATATCACTAGAATACCCACTTGGGTAATTCACCCCCTTGTTCTTTCCCGGCTTCTTCGTCGGGCACGACTTCCTCACTCTATTGGTTTCAGTATACTCATACTTCAAACCTGGGACATTGATCATCCTTGATGAACTTCGAAACGTGATTGTCTCAAAGTATCCCGATTTATTTTCACTTTTGGTAGTCCAAATTTGCCCCACCATGGTACTCGTGTTTCTGATTGACCAAATCGTGGGGAACATCAAACTCAACCTGATTGAACAATCCCCAACTCGAGCATTACCCCAAGAGTCGGACACATCCAAGATTCGGCAAGCTGAAATGCATAGCCGATTCTTTTTTTCATCCCATGATCCTTCCCCAATCAGTGTCGTGTTGGGATTAAATAGACCATAATACCCAAGATAGCTACTGTTTGAAAAATCAATCATATACCGCAGTTTTTGTTCCTCATTTGAACATTGAATTGCATTCATGGACATTACAAGAGGCAAATAGTCAATATTCCCACTAAAGGGTGTGCAATTCTTATTCTTTGTAGAAGAAGAATTGCTGCACTCCCTGTTATACTCCAACTCGAAAGTATCGTATCGGCTTGAAAGTATAGAACAGACACTTCCTTCTCCCAAACTAAGCGAAAATTTCTGGGGAAAACCAATTCCACCAGAACACCCACCACCCAATTCTGTTGAATTCAAGGTGTACTTATAGATATCGCTTCTAGAAAAACCCAAAATCGAAATGGGTTGGAAGTAATTAGAATCACCAGAAGCACTCAAGCTCTCTAATGTTCCATTAAACAAGCTATTAAGAATAGTCAAATTCTCAGTAATAATATAATTGAGCTTCAGAACAGCTTCAAGATTGAGGGTTTTACCTTGTGCTGAGTACCAAAGAGCCGAACCCACCATACAAAGCTTCCCAGAAGACTCTGACCAGAACCCATTTAATCTGAATCTCAACGGACCAGTCCGCCGATTACGAGTCCGATTTGTGTAAGTTGACCCATATGTTGACTCAGAATTTGAATCATTTGAAGTACTATAGTATAAACCTGATGATCTGAAGGTCATATAGGCTTCGAATTTGTAAACCCCTTTTTGGTTGGTGCTGTAAGAATTTCTGGTGGTGCGAAACGAGAGGTACCTCTCGTAACTTCTGTTGTTGCCGAGAATTGAGTCGCCGCCGGTGAAGAAAGTGGTGGTTCCCCGGAGAGATTGGACGGCGGAGAAGTCGCGGACAGTTGGGGTTGACTCGGGTACGATTGAAGAACAGTGATCGGAGTATGAGATTTGAGGGGTCACTGAAGAAGAAGAAGAGAATGAGATTGTGGAGAAGATGGTGATTAAGAGAGAGAAAAACAAAGATGAGAAGTCCATTCCCAGAAGATTCATAGATTTCTTCATTGCAGAAGAAGATGAAGAAATCAAAGGCATATGTTTCCATTTGCTCTGTGAAGTGCTTACACTTATAGTGGTAAAGTCTTCGTTCAAAGTCAACGGTAGACTTACATTACTAATTTATAGGGTTAAATTATATTCCAACCCTTATGGTTAGCTCTATATTCACTTTATTCTCTACGGTTTAAAAGTTGAGACTTAATTATTTGTGGTTTTAGATTAAAATAAAAATACCAAGAATTTTCTCAAAATAGCCCTATTTGAGGTATTAATTGTTAAAATTAGTAGAGTTTAAGTGTCAAAATTAACCATATAGCGATAGTTAATTCCAAAATTAGCTCCCCAAAGGGGTTAAGTGTTAAAAATTAGCATCATACATGAGGGATAAATGGTAGCATTATCCCCACATAGGAGATTAACTCTAAAATTAACCTCACAAATAGGGTTAATTGTTAATATTTTCGAACAATTTTAGAATTTTTATCAATTTAAAGAAAAAATCTTAACAATTTCATTTTAATCTGAAACCACAGGAGGTTAAGTGTCCACTTTTAAAAAACATGGAATAAAGTGAAAACCGGCCTAACCACAGGGAGTAAAACGCATGTAACCCTAATTTATATACATGTACATATATATATATATATATATGTGTGTGTGTGTGACGTCCATTTTTCTTTAGGTAAATTACAGCACCACCCCCTGAACTATCCCTAAATTTTAAAATTCATCAAACTTACCCCTAAACTATCAGTTGTTGACACTAAACTCCTTTTTCAGGTGGTTCATTTTGAATAGTTCAGAGATGAGTTTATTCAATTTTAAAGTTTAAAGAGCGTTAGTGAAAAACGCTCATAATTCAGGAGTAATGCTGTCATTTACCCTTTTTTCTTTTTCTTTTCCACATTTCTAATCTGTTTCCTGGAAGGATTCGCCGGTCTAAAATGGGGACAAAGTCAAGAGTCGGGTAGTCTAAGCATCTTCATGATAAAACGACGGCATTAAACAAAGAGGTTGTATAATGTTTGGATAGCAAGGGGTTCTCTGTCCTTGTTGGATTGTATGGAAGCTATAGCATAGGAGTCAAGTCAACTTGGAACTTTCCCAGAAAGTGCCCTTGACTGGATTGTCATGGGCAGTTGGGCACTCTCTCTTGTGGTAGATAAAAGTTTATGTTAAAAATATTAGTGTAAATTATACCACTATAATTTCAGAATTTTTTTTTGAGAAGCTATAATTTCAAAATTAGAAGAAGAAGAAGAGTGCCATGCTTCGATTTGGGTAATATTTGGGACACAATTAAATATACAATTTTTATAAGACAATCTAATTAATGTGTCTATCTCTCTCCTGTATCACTATGGGGTCCAGTCCAGTGACATCAGAGGAGAGAGATACACATTATTTGAGTTGTGTCCCAAAAATTATGTGTTTGGGTGTACCCCAATCTTTACTCTTTTAAGAATATTATTAGAGTTAATATGGAGTATTTGCTACTGTTGTGCTACGACACTTGACACGACTAAAAAGTTGTGCACTCTTGTGCAACACCCAAGTGTAGGTGATCGTGCAAGTAATATAGTACTGGAAGTCCAGGTCGATCCCACAGGGAAGGAATAGGAAGAAAATATACTAAGTTACAACCTAAAGAAAAGAAAATAAAAATAAGTGATTGAAGGTTCTAACGAATCCTAATTAATTAAATTAAACTAAATAATAAATTAAACACAAAGAAACATAATAATTAAATAAATAAACTAAAGGTGTTGGAAATACGAGAATCCACATTGATCCTAACCATCTACCATGCATACTCATTAATGTTCTATGGAGTTCATTCCTTTTCAGCATTCTGTATTTTTCTAAAGATATAGAATCAATAGCCCTTTCATGACCGGGACTACATCATCACAGTTGATTTAAAATACTTGAAAGACGGTTTAAAACAATGGTAATTACTTGTACTCTAAATGGTATTAGCATTCAAAGTGGTTTTCAAAAGTCATTGAAGAAAAGGCCTTAAGGCTTTAAGTTCTAAAAACTGTTATGACAAACTGAGTTTATTGGGACAATTTGATGACAGATTTCTAAAACAGAAAGTTATGGATTACTTAAAAGAATCATCTCAGGAATTAACATGTTCGATCGATCGAAGCGCTCTCGATCGATCGGACAGTATCATCCTTCAATCGATCGAAATGTCTTCGATCGCTTGACTATGGCTCTGGTTCGATCGATCGAAATATTTTCGATCGATCGAGCCCAAGGTTTTTAAAGATTGCATGGCAGAGATTGAAAATCAATGTTTCATCACATATTTCTAACGTCTAAACTACGTGTCACACCCCGATTTTTGGACAACCAAATATTCAATCCAGAGCCTGTATCCGGACTAATATTCAATTCCCAAAACACCGAGAGTGACACCCTCACACATGCTAATAGAAAATTTATAGAAAACAATATTTAATACTCCTTAAATAAGGACATGTGATCTTGTGTTTAAAGAAAAACTCTTTATTATTAAACATGTATTCCCAAACATCCATTTCATTGTAAAAGAAATAAAGTTCCATTATAAATATTATATCACTTTTCAATTTAAAAAAAAAATATCATTTTCATAAATAAAATGTACGCATACAGAGTTCAGCGGAAATAAAAATAAATAAGAATAAAATCTATACATCCATTGGTCAGAGTAACTACAACGTTCCCAATACCCAATATACCATATTTATTACAATTATACATACTGGCCTACAATGCCAGAAAATAAAATACAATCAAGTACAACAAAAATAAGTACAACTCCAATAATAAACAACACAATGACCATCTCTTCACCCAAACAGAAGCTCCAACGAAAATCTCCAAAAACTAAACCTGCACAAATACATTCGACTACGTTTCATATAGAAACGCCCCCGAATGTATAACACACTCGGGTCAGTCACATGACTGATATGAGTTAAACAAAACAACAAGTCTTAGGGATCCAATTTGAACTCGTAGACAACAAATTACACTACAATACTCTTGGGTCAAGACAGGTAGTTCCACACACATATCTGGACAATAGAGTAGTTTCCATTTATGTGGTGGCAAGTAGTTTCTTGCCCAAAATCCAAAGTTACTACGAGTTTCATACTTACCCATTACTTATGGTGAGCCAAACCTGTAATACGTTAGTGGGCCCACCATCCTGCAAATTGAATGATCATAAACCAACCAAACAATTCCATACATAAGCCGTCCACATTACAACTTAAATGTCGCATTCATTATTCCAAACTTGTCAGTCTTATGAAATACTCCATTGTCATTATTTATTA
The DNA here is from genome assembly GCA_033977485.1 of Hydrangea macrophylla. NCBI lineage: Eukaryota > Viridiplantae > Streptophyta > Magnoliopsida > Cornales > Hydrangeaceae > Hydrangea > Hydrangea macrophylla. The sequence continues at coordinate 44,265,338 of CM066990.1, forward strand.
GCCTTTAATTTATCTTTGTGTTCCCTAGGTTCACCACTTGGCCACCCTCCATGGTACACCCACACATATATCCCATGTGTGCCCGGACATACTACTAACATCCACTCCTGTGCTAGTTTGGTTGGGGTATCAACCAAACCAGGTATACACACAGAAGGCCAGTCAATATGCCTAGACGTCTAACAAATAAGTCGAGCATAAGGCTTAGGCCAGCTTGATCACGAAGCCACTGGCAAAAGGGTACACTCAGCAAGTCGAGCTACCAAAAAAAACATATCACAACAACGGGAGCGGTGAACACTAAAGAACTATGTTGCAATTATCACTTATCGTTCGTATTATCCCAATAATTGTAAATTTCACGTTTATCAAATAGTTCCGTCTTATCATCCAATCACATCTCTAACTTTTAGATGTATTCCAATTTCTTACAATAAAGGGTTTTATCAATTAACCCATAACAATTCTTCCCTCAATAATTTCCAATCAAATTACAATATCCCCAATATACTATTCAACGTATCTAATTTACTCATTTTTCTCAAAATGATCACAAAATAAGATCAGTTATTTTAGGTACAATAATCTCAACCCAACATTCAATATTAGCATACATAAAGCACATAATAAGAAATCATATTCTCCAATTTGCACGTTGAACTATATTGAAAACTGCTACTGAAATCTTAAATTTCTGCCCAAACGGTGCAGAATCAGGAAAAACTTAAAACACAAAAAGTGTGCAGAATCACGTTTTACATAAGACACGCGAACAGAATGTTCAAATTCAAAGCCACGATTATCTAATAATTTTCTGAAGTTTCTTCGACTGTGTGAATTACACATAAAACGAATTTCACCTATATTTTCTAACAAACATGAATATTTCACCTATAGTTTTGATCAAACTAACGATTCACCTAACCCTTTCAAATACCCTAATGTCATGATCGCAAAGTCACACGAAGGGAAAGAATGTATCTAAATTACTTCAACAATAGCAACGTGTATCGATCCATTACAAAGATTTAACCCTAACAATTAAATTTAACATGCACTAATTTACTCCCATACACATACATATATATATACATACGTGTATATATATATATACTCGGATACACAAAGTTTAACTCACTTAGTTCAATCCAAACTTGACAACCACGAATGCTCCGCGATTCCCCCACGTGACCACGAACCCGGAATCCTTCTCCTTTCTCCTCCCTTTTCTTCTTCTTCTTCTTTTCTTTCTCTTCTCTCTCTTTCTCTCTGTCTCTCTCTCTCTCTCACACACACACACACACACACGTCTGTTCTTTCTTTTGGGTGGCTAGGGTTTTTAATATAAGATATATGTACACTACACACACAACACATGTAAATAAAACACACAAAAATATATAAATCCCGTTTTTCTTCTTGTGGGCTCACAAAAGAGACCTATATGAGCCCAGAATGCAGTACAAAGTGTTAAAATGAGTAGCCCAATGGGTACCCATGACCCCGGTACTAAGTTTTAATGTTAATTACATTATTTAACACATTCGCGGGCTTGTAAACACTATATAAAAAATACATATCAACCCTTCATTTTTTTTTTATTAATAAATTTAAATTAATAAAATGTAGCATTCAAACTAAAGGGCTCACTAATGATTTAATTTATATGTCCACCAAACACTTAAAATTTTCCAAACACATGTCTTGCAAAGGCACACTCATATAATATTGCTAACTGAAAATTATAATTAAAATAATTATTTACATAGAAATTTTAGGGTTGTTACATTCTACCCTCCTTAAAGAAATTTCGTCCCGAAATTTGGGGTGCAACAAATACAGATAATTAATATGCATGACGTTAAACACACAATGAAAGCAATCCAACATCGAAGTGTCGCTATCGTTTAACTCCCGACAGTAATGAGACCTGGTACATCGAGCGAATAATCCAAACAAGGAAACACTCATGTATATACCCATAGTCTCATATAGTCGCTTGTTAAATTTTAACAGACACACAAGACACAACACCAGTAAGGTAAAGCACATAATTTCACATAAAGCACTAGATATTAACCATTATTAAAAGCAACAATTGATTAATTTCACAAAGATATGACTACGTGTATGCACATGTTCCCCTCTTACTGTGTCCCGCACAACACTTCTTCGGGATATCCAATACTTACTTACCGCTCCAACCACATCTGAGAAATATTTACTGGCACTGAAGAGAAATATATCCTTGTCTGGTAATAATCAGAGTAATAATCAGAAATCAAGAAAATCCGTAATAATAGACGGTTGTACAGAACACCCATAGAGAATATGGCAGATTCGCCGATAATATAAGAAGCCCAAATGCCCAATAAATGAAGTCCAATAATCAACTCAGTAGATAATAAAAGGGACAATAGAAATCCTGCTGATAAAATAATAAGTCTTCTGAGAATAAGAGAATCCCGATACTCCAATAGAATAATACCCTTCTGAATGTTAAGTTGATACTGCCAGATAATAATAACTCGAAGAAGATATTCCAGTACTACTCCTGATCTCAACCGCCTGACGAAGAAAATTACATCTCCCCTCTACTATTTCATCCCATGAGAATTAAAATGATGCATGCTCTACTAATCAATATTAAATAACGTTACCAATACTCCTAATATGGTATACATTTAAAATCAACTAAAATTTTTTTTTTTAATAATAGGTACACATCTGTATTTAACTTTTACATAAGTAAACACATAGACACACATGACCCGAACCCAATAAATCGCAAACCTATAACTCTGACCAACTCCTTAATCCACATTCCGAGGATCACCTAGACTCGCTAAGCTAGCCTTAAGCTCTGATACCAAACTGTCACACCCCGATTTTTGGACAACCAAATATTCAATCCAGAGCCTGTATCCGGACTAATATTCAATTCCCAAAACACCGAGAGTGACACCCTCACACATGCTAATAGAAAATTTATAGAAAACAGTATTTAATACTCCTTAAATAAGGACATGTGATCTTGTGTTTAAAGAAAAACTCTTTATTATTAAACATGTATTTCCAAACATCCATTTCATTGTAAAAGAAATAAAGTTCCATTATAAATATTATATCACTTTTCAATTTAAAAAAAAATATCATTTTCATAAATAAAATGTACGCATACAGAGTTCAGCGGAAATAAAAATAAATAAGAATAAAATCTATACATCCATTGGTCAGAGTAACTACAACGTTCCCAATACCCAATATACCATATTTATTACAATTATACATACTGGCCCACAATGCCAGAAAATAAAATACAATCAAGTACAACAAAAATAAGTACAACTCCAATAATAAACAACACAATGACCATCTCTTCACCCAAACAGAAGCTCCAACGAAAATCTCCAAAAACTAAACCTGCACAAATACATTCGACTACGTTTCATATAGAAACGCCCCCGAATGTATAACACACTCGGGTCAGTCACATGACTGGTATGAGTTAAACAAAACAACAAGTCTTAGGGATCCAATTTGAACTCGTAGACAACAAATTACACTACAATACTCTTGGGTCAAGACAGGTAGTTCCACACACATATCTGGACAATAGAGTAGTTTCCATTTATGTGGTGGCAAGTAGTTTCTTGCCCAAAATCCAAAGTTACTACGAGTTTCATACTTACCCATTACTTATGGTGAGCCAAACCTGTAATACGTTAGTGGGCCCACCATCCTGCAAATTGAATGATCATAAACCAACCAAACAATTCCATACATAAGCCGTCCACATTACAACTTAAATGTCGCATTCATTATTCCAAACTTGTCAGTCTTATGAAATACTCCATTGTCATTATTTATTAGCCTTTAATTTATCTTTGTGTTCCCTAGGTTCACCACTTGGCCACCCTCCATGGTACACCCACACATATATCCCATGTGTGCCCGGACATACTACTAACATCCACTCTGGTGCTAGTTTGGTTGGGGTATCAACCAAACCAGGTATACACACAGAAGGCCAGTCAATATGCCTAGACGTCTAACAAATAAGCCGACCATAAGGCTTAGGCCAGCTTGATCACGAAGCCACTGGCAAAAGGGTACACTCAGCAAGTCGAGCTACCAAAAAAAACATATCACAACAACGGGAGCGGTGAACACTAAAGAACTATGTTGCAATTATCACTTATCGTTCGTATTATCCCAATAATTGTAAATTTCACGTTTATCAAATAGTTCCGTCTTATCATCCAATCACATCTCTAACTTTTAGATGTATTCCAATTTCTTACAATAAAGGGTTTTATCAATTAACCCATAACAATTCTTCCCTCAATAATTTCCAATCAAATTACAATATCCCCAATATACTATTCAACGTATCTAATTTACTCATTTTTCTCAAAATGATCACAAAATAAGATCAGTTATTTTAGGTACAATAATCTCAACCCAACATTCAATATTAGCATACATAAAGCACATAATAAGAAATCATATTCTCCAATTTGCACGTTGAACTATATTGAAAACTGCTACTGAAATCTTAAATTTCTGCCCAAACGGTGCAGAATCAGGAAAAACTTAAAACACAAAAAGTGTGCAGAATCACGTTTTACATAAAACACGCGAACAGAATGTTCAAATTCAAAGCCACGATTATCTAATAATTTTCTGAAGTTTCTTCGACTGTGTGAATTACACATAAAATGAATTTCACCTATATTTTCTAACAAACATGAATATTTCACCTATAGTTTTGATCAAACTAACGATTCACCTAACCCTTTCAAATACCCTAATGTCATGATCGCAAAGTCACACGAAGGGAAAGAATGTATCTAAATTACTTCAACAATAGCAACGTGTATCGATCCATTACAAAGATTTAACCCTAACAATTAAATTTAACATGCACTAATTTACTCCCATACACATACATATATATATACATACGTGTATATATATATATACTCGGATACACAAAGTTTAACTCACTTAGTTCAATCCAAACTTGACAACCACGAATGCTCCGCGATTCCCCCACGTGACCACGAACCCGGAATCCTTCTCCTTTCTCCTCCCTTTTCTTCTTCTTCTTTTCTTTCTCTTCTCTCTCTTTCTCTCTGTCTCTCTCTCTCTCTCTCTCACACACACACACACACACACACACGTCTGTTCTTTCTTTTGGGTGGCTAGGGTTTTTAATATAAGATATATGTACACTACACACACAACACATGTAAATAAAACACACAAAAATATATAAATCCCGTTTTTCTTCTTGTGGGCTCACAAAAGAGACCTATATGAGCCCAGAATGCAGTACAAAGTGTTAAAATGAGTAGCCCAATGGGTACCCATGACCCCGGTACTAAGTTTTAATGTTAATTACATTATTTAACACATTCGCGGGCTTGTAAACACTATATAAAAAATACATATCAACCCTTCATTTTTTTTTTTAATAAATTTAAATTAATAAAATGTAGCATTCAAACTAAAGGGCTCACTAATGATTTAATTTATATGTCCACCAAACACTTAAAATTTTCCAAACACATGTCTTACAAAGGCACACTCATATAATATTGCTAACTGAAAATTATAATTAAAATAATTATTTACATAGAAATTTTAGGGTTGTTACACTACGGAAACATAAATAAAATAATACAGAAACAGTAACCTAGAGTAATCATTAACATATAAAGCAATAAACAATGAAACAAAGAAAAGAAGAAAAAAAATCTGGAAATAATCAGATTATAACTTGTAATAAACTTGAAATCTTCAATAACATTTAGTATAGCAATGGAAAAGAGGAAGAAAAACAAGAATCTAACCTAATCTACATCTAATCTAACCCTAAAACTACCCTAAACTGCTATTTTCTGCGTTCTGGAGCGTCCTCCCTTCGTCTGGCGTCAAAACGACTTATATATAGGGTTCCTGCAGAGTTTATGCAACTTTTGGGTGAAAATAAGGTTCGATCGATCGAGCTTAGTTCGATTGATCGAAGGTTCGATCGATTGAAATCTCCTCAATCGCTTGAACTTCTCTGATTTTGACAGCACTGCGCACCGATGGGAGAATGGCCATAACGTTTTACTCAGAACTCGGATTGACCTCCTGTTTGCGGCCACGCGACCGTAACTCAAAGATCTACATTTTATATCTCTGGGAAAATCTTCCAAATCAGAAGTCTTCATTATCAAAATTGTCATTTTCTCAGCTACTTCTGTTGTTCTATCCACCAGAATCACTTTTCTTTAGCTCCACTTCATTGATTTGCATTCTAATACCTATAAAACAATACAAAAATATATATTTTAGCATTAACACAATAAAAAGAACATTGTTATTAGAATGCACCTAAATGTAGGGACTTTGGGGATAAAAGTATGCATAAAGAACCATGTAATACACTATAAACATGCACTTTTCACCTCGAATCACACCCCCCAACTAGCTCGTTGCTAGTCCCTACCAATGAAGCGAAATACAGCCATGTTTATTTAAACTAAACTATAAGAATTGAAAACAAAAGAAAGTAAAAATCCTAAATCACTTTCGCAGGAATCGCGATTGCATTTAGCTTATGCAACAAGCCTTTTGTCACACCCTGATTTTTGGAAAGCCAAATAATCAGCATAGAACTAAATCTAGACTACTATTCGACTGCCCAACTATCGGAGTGAATACCACGAAGCCCATCCTAATAAAACTTTTTAATAGAAATAGATGTTCTTAAAAACCTGGTTAAAACATTTGTAATAAATCTCCATTTATGTTTTTAAAACAAAACCACCACATTTCCATTTAAAAAAAAAACACTCATGCGGTTCTGAAAATACTCAAACATATTTGATTAAAGGTACAACTACTAAATCACTTATATTGAAAAGCAGAAGCTGAATAAATATTTCTCAATTCTCATTAAGAATTAAAAATCTTTTCATTTACAATTAAAGCTTTGAAAGAATAACCTCTATTTCAACCTTTGGTCAGAGCTACTAAACGTCCCAATACCAACTACAATAATGGCCCACAATGCCAAATAAATGAAAATAGCAAATGAACAGTAAATGTCTTCATGCCCTCAAGAAAATCCATGCAATCCAATAGTCATACCGGCCTACTCCTTAATCTGCAAAATGGCTGCGTTTCCCGAGAAACGCCCCCGCATGATAAACATCACACGGGTCAACATTGTATAACAACACTGGTATGAGTAAACACGCTCCAGTCTCAAGGATCACTCGTGGTCCCCTCAACTCCAACCCAACAATAATCAATTAACATAATAATACCCAATAAATTTCCCGGAGGTTGGGAATCCGCTGGACTCCCTCCCTCTCTAGACCACAAACACATACAAAGTTGTAGGCAGAATTGTAGTTCCACGCGTGAGTGAGGACAAGCGGTAGTTTCCTCGAGTCACGGCGGCAGTTTGTTCCACCCACAAAGTAAAAGAAACACTTACTCTTAAATGACATGGTGAGCCAAAGCCTGCATACAATGGTTAGTGGACCCACCATCCTGCAACTCGAGAGTTAGCACAAATCCTTAGTATCATAATAAACAATTCTTCAATACCAAATCATTTAATCAATTTTCTTCGCATTATACCACGGTAACCATTTCGGGTTTTCAATTTCATGTTTCGCAATAGTTTATCCATTTGTATTTGACGCACTACAACCACTGTCATTTTTTTTTCTTGCCCTAGGTTCACCACTAAGGTCACCCTACTCATGGTCAACTTACTATTTATGAACGATTCATTATTCAATTTCCTAGCTTCACCACTTGGTCACCCTCTATGGTACACCCACACATATATCCCATGTGTGCCCGGACATACTACTAACATCCACTCTGGTGCTAGTTTGGTTGGGGTATCAACCAAACCAGGTTTACACATAGAAGGCCAGTCAATATGCCTAGATGTCTAACAAATAAGCCGGGCATAAGGCTTAGGCAAGCTTGATCACGAAGCCACTGGCAAAAGAGTACACTCAGCAAGTTGAGCTACCAAAAAAACACATATCACACAACGGGAAGCGGTGAACACTAAGGAACTTGAAACCATTTTTTTTTTACCATCTACGTTAATTTACACAAGTACCATTCATGAGGATTTAATCACGTCATTAACCACTTCGAAAATTTATCATTTATTGTCACGCCCCGGAGCAGCATAAATAGAGAAAAATAAATTTCCTTTATGGGTCCATAAGGAATGACAGGTGAAAGTCACTAATAATCCACACCACGCAGTACTAGTCCAAAAGAAAAGCAACAGTAATCAACTGAAAATAGCACAAAGTGCTAACTATTACAAACTATCAGAGTATGGTCCACAGGATCACAACAGGTCTGAAGACAACAAATGCCCAAGTACCCGTTAACAAAAGTTTAACAGAACAACTGAAATTAAATCTAATTATAACATCTTCAGTCTTCAACTGGCGTAAGGATAGTCCTTCCTGGCGTAACCATCATTGGTGGGGCCTTCCTCTGGATAACACTCATCATTGTACTGGTCATCACCTGTAAAATAAGGGGCAGGATATTCTGGACGGGGAATGTCCAGGCAATAAAAAGGCCGTCAGCTTACTGAGAGCTGAGTGAGCATAAACTAACGAGGTACCAGTTATCTGAAGTAAACACAAGCTTATGAAAGCACGAGTTAACATCTTATTATAAAAATAACATTATCTTGTTCCTCTATTCATTCTCGTAAACCGACCCTTATCGTCTTGTTACTCAAATACCGAACTCAACATATTCTGATCTTCATGAACGGACTCAATCGTTTAACTCTAGGGATACACCCTTATTCTGCCCATCGCTTTTAAGAGCAATGGTCCTGCTCACCGCATGTCATGGACTTCACGTCAGTCTGTCCCCAGCTTTTAAGAACAATGGTCCTGTTCACCGCATTTCAGGGATATAACGTTTCGAACAAGGCATATCAATCTATTGCCACGACTTAACGTCATCTACTAGTGATCCCAGCTCACCGCTTTTAAGAACCATGGTCCGGTTCACCGCTTTTAAGAGCATATCATAGATCATCCAGTCTATCTTAAGACTTCTTGGTCCAGCTCACCGCTTTTAAGAACCATGGTCCGGTTCACCGCTTTTAAGAGCATATCGTGACCAATCATCCATCCGCGTACCATTCCCGGAACTTACCAAACCTACTTACGTTCCATTCTAACATCGACACATGACAATTCCCAATGTGGCCTGACTACTCGGATTAAAAGAAAACGGACATCGAACTCATATCAGAAACAACACGTCAACCCACGACTTCATATTACTTTTTATTCATTATCCATAAATCTTTGGTGTCACATTTCTCCTGTCTACCCCATAGTCGCATACTGGAAATTTCGAATCAGAAATCGAACAACCAAACCTCTTATATAATAAATAGGCAAAGGAAACCATGTACTGATCATGTCAATCGATTGGAACAGAGGTTCAATTGATTGGAACAAAAATTATGTCAATCGATTGAGAAACATGTCAATCGATTGGAACAATGTCAATCGATTGAAATCCTATTCAATCGATTGGGATGCAACTGATGTCAATCGATTGAGATTTATGTCAATCGATTGGAACTACGTCTTCTCCAGCAGATTGTAAAAACAGCATATATAAACGTGCACTACATGCATGTAACCCATCTAAACATCATAATAGCTTATATAAACTTCATATAAAGGGACCAAGTGAGTTAGAACTCACTTAGGGTGCGTTTGGCTTGGGTTTAAGCTTGAAACCTTTGAACTCTCTCTCTTTCTCCTCTTCTCTGTCCAGCCTTCTCTCTCTGTCTCCTCCTTCTTCTTTCTTCTTTCTGTTTCTTCTCCTTCCTCCCAGCTGCCACGGCAGTGAGTGTGTGTGAGGGTGTGTATATATGTGTAGATATAGATATATGTATGTATAACTCAAGAGGTATGTATATTTCTCTCCCAAGGCTGTCAAAAATGACCCAAGGTCACAATTATGGAACATATATATAGAGATAAGGGAGTGCCACGCGTTTAAAGCTGAAGGAAAGAAGAAAACATTTCTCAGGTTATGTCAATCGATTGAGACACCAGTCAATCGATTGGCAACAGATATTTGTAGTCAATCGATTGGAAACAATGTCAATCGATTGAGATGAATGGCAATCGATTGGAAAGTTTGACATGTCATCACTTTTAGTCGGTAGAATGTAAATCGATTGGGATAACTTATCAATCGATTGGTATCAAAAAGTGTCAATCGATTGGGAATATGTCAATCGATTGGTATCCAAGATTCACCAAAAGGAAGAGAAAGTTTATACGAGTATAGAAATGAAATACCGGGTCTTATTAATATACCAAAATACAGGGTATTACATCATCCACCACTCAACAAAAGATTTCGTCCTCGAAATCAAAAGCAACAAGGTCTAAAACAAAAACGAAAACTTCTCGCGCATCTCTGACTCTAGTTCCCACGAAGCTTCTCCTTCATCATGATGCTTCCACTGAATCTTGACTAACGGGATCTCCTTGTTCCTGAGTTTCTTGATTCCTCGATCTAGAATACGAACAGGTCCTTCATTGAACGTAACGTCGCTGTTGACTTCGATATCTTCAAAGTTGATCTCGTGCGCTGGGTTGTGAACACACTTCCTCAGCATACTGATGTGAAAAACGTTGTGCACTCCTGACATCTTTGGTGGCAACGCAAGGCGATAAGCAACTTTTCCAGCACGCTCCAGAATCTCGAATGGTCCGATAAAACGTGGCGATAACTTGCCCCTTTTCTGACCAAATCTAACGATTCCTCGAACAGGTGAAACCTTGAGTAATACGTGATCTCCAACGGCAAACTCCAAGTCTTTGCGTTGCTTGTCAGCATAACTCTTGTATCTGGTCTGGGCTGTCTTCATCTTCTCACGTACGACTTGAATCTTCTTACTGGTTTCCCGTACCATCTCTGGCCCAAGAAGTTGACTATCTCCGACTTCGGTCCAACATAGCGGCGATCGGCAAGGTCTTCCGTACAATGCTTCAAATGGCGCCATATCTATGCTCGAATGATAACTATTATTATAGGCGAACTCAATCAGAGGTAAGTGCATCTCCCAAGAACTCTCAAAATCGATGACACATGCTCGTAACATATCTTCCATCACTTGATTAACTCGTTCCGTCTGTCCATCTGTCTGTGGATGAAAAGCTGAACTCAAGTTCAATGTCGTTCCCATCGCTGTCTGGAGACTCTTCCAAAATTCTGCAGTAAAGCGCGAATCTCGGTCTGACACAATAGATACAGGCACTCCATGTAATCGTACAACGTGTTGTAGATACATTCGGCTCAAACGTTCTACTGAGTACGTCATGCTATAGGCAATAAAATGTGCCGTCTTAGTAAGTCGATCCACGATTACCCATATGGCATCGTGATTCTGCTGTGACTTCGGCAATCCTACCACGAAATCCATGGTTATGTGTTCCCATTTCCATTGAGGAATAGGTAACGGTTGTAGAAGTCCAGGTGGTCTCTGATGATCTGCCTTTACTTGTTTACAAGTAAGACACTGAGCTACATACTCTGCCACATCTCTCTTCATTCCTTCCCACCAAAAATTTCTCTTCAAGTCCTTGTACATCTTCGTACTTCCGGGGTGAATAGTCATCCGTGACTTATGAGCTTCATCCAATATTTCCTTCCGGAGATTTTCTTCATTAGGTACACAGAGTCTACCTTTACATCGTAAAGCTCCGTCGGTACTAATACTCCAGACTTCTGGTTCCTTGGCTGACATCTTGGCAAACCATAATTTCAAATCCTCTACTGTCTGTTGAGCCTCCATGATACGACTGATCAAAGTTGGTTGTACCATAAGACATCCAAAATGTTGTCCTTTCATTGGCTCCACTGGCTGAAGATCAAATTCAGCTAAAACTTCTAATGCTCTCCATTCTCTAATTAGTAATGCAGCGATCACTAATCGAGATTTACGGCTCAAAGCGTCTGCTACTACGTTTGCTTTGCCAGGATGGTATTGCAAAGAAAAGTCATAGTCTTTGAGTAACTCCATCCATCTCCGTTGTCGCATGTTCAACTCCTTTTGAGAGAACAAATACTTCAAGCTCTTATGATCGGAAAACAGATCAAACTTTTCTCCGTAGAGATAGTGTCTCCAAATTTTCAATGCAAACACTATTGCTGCTAATTCCAGATCATGCGTAGGATAATTTTTCTCATGTACCTTTAGTTGTCTCGATCCATATGCGATAACATTTCCATCTTGCATAAGCACACATCCAAGTCCTTGGTACGATGCATCACTGTAGATCACATACTTTTCTCCACTCTTAGGTAATGCGAGTACTGGTGCAGAAGTCAATCTTTCTTTTAACTCCTGAAATGCACCCTCATGCTTGTCTGTCCATTCATACTTCGTCTCTTTCCTTGTTAAATTTGTCAATGGTCCTGCTAACTTGGAGAACCCTTCTACGAATCTTCTGTAATATCCCGCTAAACCCAGAAAACTTCTGACTTCGGTCGCATTCGTCGGTCTGTTCCAGCTTAAGACTGCATCAATCTTAGATGAGTCTACCGAAATACCTTCCTGAGATATAACGTGTCCCAAGAATTTGACTTCCTGTAACCAATACTCACACTTGCTGAACTTTGCATACAACTTGCTATCTCGAAGTGTTTGCAAAGTAACTTGTAAATGATCCTTGTGATCTTCTTCTGTCTTTGAGTAGATCAGTATATCATCAATGAACACAATAATGAACTTATCCAGATATAGTTTGAATACTCTATTCATCAAGTCCATAAATACTGCTGGCGCATTCGTCAATCCAAAAGGCATAACTAGAAACTCGTAATGCCCGTATCTTGTCCTGAATGCAGTCTTCGATACATCCTCGGGTCGAACTAACAACTGGTGGTATCCTGAACGCAAATCGATCTTGAAAAAGATCCTAGATCCTTGTAACTGGTCGAATAGATCATCTATCCGAGGTAACGGATATCTATTCTTAATCGTAACCTTGTTCAACTCCCTGTAGTCTATACAGAGTCGAAATGTTCCGTCCTTCTTCTTTACAAACAGAACTGGTGCTCCCCAAGGCGACGTACTTGGTCGAACAAATCATAGATCCTCGAGTTCTTGAACTTGCTTCTTCAATTCCAACATCTCGGTTGGTGCCATCCTATATGGAGTCTTAGAAATAGGCAATGTACCAGGTACTAATTCCACACAGAAGTCTATTTCTCTTTTCGGTGGAAGTCCTTTAATATCCTGAAATACATCCTGAAAGTCTCGTGCAATAGGAATTTGATCCATCTTAAGCTCCGTACTTGTACTAACGATCGTAGCCAAATTACTCGTAAGGAACATGTCGCTTGTCGGTTGACACTGAAATCTGATCGTCGGCTTTCCTTGTATTGGAAATACAATCGTCCTAGTAGGGCAATCCAAATTGGCACTGTACTTAGTTAACCAATCCATCCCTAGGATAACATCGAATTCTGACATCGACAGAACTACCAAGTCTGCTGGAAGATTCCTATCTCCCAAAGTCAAAGGGCAATCTCTACACACCTTACTCAACTTAACTGTCACTCCCAACGGTGACACAGCATTCAGTGTTGACTCAAGTGTCTGGGGTTCTAAACCCAACTGACGCACAATCTTAACAGCAATAAAAGAACGTGCGGCTCCAGTATCAAATAAAGCTTTAACTGGACTATGAAAGAGTACAAGTGTACCTTCCAAATGTTGCTGCTCATCAGCATTAAAGCCTGCTTCTTCTGGAATAATAGCGTTCATCCTTGTCTGATCAGGAGGTCCTTGAATTCCTTGCACTGGTGCCCCGTAGTATCCTCCTCGTGGCGCACGACAATCCTTGCTCAAGTGTCCTGGTTTATTGCAGTTGCGACAGACGATATCTGGTCTGCGATTAGGTCTGAAGACGGTGCAGTTCCTTGCAATATGTCCTGGCTTTCCACAGTTAAAACATCCTCCACTATTGCTGGGTGGGGCTGTTAGTAATGCCTGTGGCTGTAGTTCTCGCTGTTGATTCTGCTGGGGTCGATTATAACTCTGCTGTGGTTTCCTGGTTCCTTCCCAGATTCTCTTGTTTCCTTGAAAATTTTCCTGAGGTCTCCATCCTTGGGTATTTCTTGGTGGTCGATTAGGAAAATTTCTCTGTTGAAACCCTCGTGACGACTGAGGTCGATTTGTCTGTGATTGCTGTACTGGATTAGCATCCTTTTCTAATCCTGTAGCAAATCTAACAATTTCCTCATACGACTGGTTCAGATGACCAACCATCATATGTCTAAGGTGGGGGTTCAGTCCTTGGTGAAATCTCTTCACCTTCTTCTGCGGCGTGTCTATCATGTGCTGAGCAAATCTGGATAAACGCTCGAACTGTGTTGTGTATTCCCGTACATTCCATCCTCCTTGGATCAAATTGAGAAAGTTCCTTTCCTGTTGATCTCTCTCATCTTCTGGAAAATACTTATCCAAAAATCTGCCTTTGAATGTCTCCCACGACATAGCTCTAGCGGCATCGATCCCAATAGTAGCTTGTTCAGCTTCCCACCAATCTGCGGCGGCATAGGTGAGCTGAAACGTAGCAAGGCGACGTTTCTCTTGTTCGTTGCATTCCAATGCTCCAAATATTAACTCCATCTCTCTTATCCATTGCTCTGCTTTCCATGGTTCTGTTAGTCCATCAAACTTTTCGGGACGTAACCCACGAAAATTTGCTAACAGCTTATCTCCAGTCTGTCTTGGTGGCGGGGGTATAAAAGGTCTCTGGTGGGTGGAATGATTATATGTATCCCCCACATGCTCCATCCTCTGCATAAATGCTTCGAAAATTCCCGTTGGATCCATCCCTTCTGGTATAGGTGCTCCATTACGTGCTTGGTGATTTCTCAAGGGTCCTACCATGATGATAACGAGTATCGCCTACAAACGACATATTGATCAGCTAAAAGTCTTCTCGTAGAAACGAACTCAAGATAGAACAAGAAACAGCAAAACTAACAATTCTACTAAACAACACAGCACAACGCAATAACCAAATAACAAAAGTACTGCTCGTATATATATATATATCAAAAGATGTACCGTATAGTACACACTAGTCAAATTGTGTACCATATGGGACAAGAGTTACAACCACTAAAGTCAGCTAATACTATACAAAGCTATGGTCAATAGCTATCTCTCAAGCTCCCAAAAATCTAGTGGACAACATGTCCTAATATAAACTAACAAAATCTACACCCTGCCGATCCTGACTCAAAAGTCGTCAGCATCTGATCCTGCTGGTGGTGCCTCGTCCTCTGGGTCTATATCCATCTCCTCGAGTGGATCACCCTCAACTGGTGCGACAAGATCTCCGACTACTACTCCTATATCCCAATCCTCTATCATCTCTGCATCATCGTCCTCCATCACGTCTACTATCGCCTGGTTAGCGACATCAACAGCTACTGCAGCAAAACCGTCAGCTATGTCAAGAGCTCCTGCTATAGCCACCTCTCCCATAACAAAATCTGCTGGCTGTGCTATCATCTGAGCTATCCATCCTACTGCCATATCGGCCATGGCTGCCATATGCATAATAGGTCCAGCTGGTATCTGAAGCACAACGGGTATCTCTGGCACAACTATCTCCTCGTCGGGTACCTCCTCATCTACTACTACGTCTGCCTCAATAGCCTCTGGGTCTGGTACTGGATCCTCTAGCTCAAACTCTGGCTCCTCGGGGTCATCCTCAGGGTCATCATCATCTGCATGCTCATCCTCTACTGGGCCCTCATCATCTATCGGATCCTCCTCTCCATCTCCATCCATGTCCTCATCGGGATGCTCATCCTCAGGCTCTAGATTCTCCTCATCCTCAATCGGCTCAGGCTCTGGCTCTGGGACGGGTACTGGTGATGGTGGGGCTGCTGGAGCTGCTGCTGGTGCAGTCACAGGCTCTGGTGGACCGGCTACAATGGCTCTCAACTCAATCTCATCCATCTCTGGTTTACTCAAAACTAGTCGCAACATCTCCTGGCAAACGTCTCTGCCAACTCTCGCTAAGTGGTAAGCGTCCATGCGCATCTGGGTCGGGTGAGTACTCCTGGTCACATAAAGTGCTCTCCACATGTCCTCCTCTAAATGTCGACTAGCTATCTGGCACACACGCTCATGATAAAAATCTGGGTCAGCTGGCTCCACGGTATCTCCATGGATAATATGTCCTCCATAAGCATCGGTAACAAACAGGTGAAACTCCGGATCCATGCTATCCTGCAAAGGAAACTATCTATCGTCAGAAAGACGAACTTATCTTATACTCATATCTCATCTCAAAGAATCTTAACATACTAGGACCAGATGGTGTGGAAATACTTAGTGAACAAAAGTATCACAACCTAGAGTACCGAAACCTGGCTCTGATACCAAAAACCCTGTCACGCCCCGGAGCAGCATAAATAGAGAAAAATAAATTTCCTTTATGGGTCCATAAGGAATGACAGGTGAAAGTCACTAATAATCCACACCACGCAGTACTAGTCCAAAAGAAAAGCAACAGTAATCAACTGAAAATAGCACAAAGTGCTAACTATTACAAACTATTAGAGTATGGTCCACAGGATCACAACAGGTCTGAAGACAACAAATGCCCAAGTACCCGTTAACAAAAGTTTAACAGAACAACTGAAATTAAATCTAATTATAACATCTTCAGTCTTCAACTGGCGTAAGGATAGTCCTTCCTGGCGTAACCATCATTGGTGGGGCCTTCCTCTGGATAACACTCATCATTGTACTGGTCATCACCTGTAAAACAAGGGGCAGGATATTCTGGACGGGGAATGTCCAGGCAATAAAAAGGCCGTCAGCTTACTGAGAGCTGAGTGAGCATAAACTAACGAGGTACCAGTTATCTGAAGTAAACACAAGCTTATGAAAGCACGAGTTAACATCTTATTATAAAAATAACATTATCTTGTTCCTCTATTCATTCTCGTAAACCGACCCTTATCGTCTTGTTACTCAAATACCGAACTCAACATATTCTGATCTTCATGAACGGACTCAATCGTTTAACTCTAGGGATACACCCTTATTCTGCCCATCGCTTTTAAGAGCAATGGTCCTGCTCACCGCATGTCATGGACTTCACGTCAGTCTGTCCCCAGCTTTTAAGAACAATGGTCCTGTTCACCGCATTTCAGGGATATAACGTTTCGAACAAGGCATATCAATCTATTGCCACGACTTAACGTCATCTACTAGTGATCCCAGCTCACCGCTTTTAAGAACCATGGTCCGGTTCACCGCTTTTAAGAGCATATCATAGATCATCCAGTCTATCTTAAGACTTCTTGGTCCAGCTCACCGCTTTTAAGAACCATGGTCCGGTTCACCGCTTTTAAGAGCATATCGTGACCAATCATCCATCCGCGTACCATTCCCGGAACTTACCAAACCTACTTACGTTCCATTCTAACATCGACACATGACAATTCCCAATGTGGCCTGACTACTCGGATTAAAAGAAAACGGACATCGAACTCATATCAGAAACAACACGTCAACCCACGACTTCATATTACTTTTTATTCATTATCCATAAATCTTTGGTGTCACATTTCTCCTGTCTACCCCATAGTCGCATACTGGAAATTCCGAATCAGAAATCGAACAACCAAACCTCTTATATAATAAATAGGCAAAGGAAACCATGTACTGATCATGTCAATCGATTGGAACAGAGGTTCAATTGATTGGAACAAAAATTATGTCAATCGATTGAGAAACATGTCAATCGATTGGAACAATGTCAATCGATTGAAATCCTATTCAATCGATTGGGATGCAACTGATGTCAATCGATTGAGATTTATGTCAATCGATTGGAACTACGTCTTCTCCAGCAGATTGTAAAAACAGCATATATAAACGTGCACTACATGCATGTAACCCATCTAAACATCATAATAGCTTATATAAACTTCATATAAAGGGACCAAGTGAGTTAGAACTCACTTAGGGTGCGTTTGGCTTGGGTTTAAGCTTGAAACCTTTGAACTCTCTCTCTTTCTCCTCTTCTCTGTCCAGCCTTCTCTCTCTGTCTCCTCCTTCTTCTTTCTTCTTTCTGTTTCTTCTCCTTCCTCCCAGCTGCCACGGCAGTGAGTGTGTGTGAGGGTGTGTATATATGTGTAGATATAGATATATGTATGTATAACTCAAGAGGTATGTATATTTCTCTCCCAAGGCTGTCAAAAATGACCCAAGGTCACAATTATGGAACATATATATAGAGATAAGGGAGTGCCACGCGTTTAAAGCTGAAGGAAAGAAGAAAACATTTCTCAGGTTATGTCAATCGATTGAGACACCAGTCAATCGATTGGCAACAGATATTTGTAGTCAATCGATTGGAAACAATGTCAATCGATTGAGATGAATGGCAATCGATTGGAAAGTTTGACACGTCATCACTTTTAGTCGGTAGAATGTAAATCGATTGGGATAACTTATCAATCGATTGGTATCAAAAAGTGTCAATCGATTGGGAATATGTCAATCGATTGGTATCCAAGATTCACCAAAAGGAAGAGAAAGTTTATACGAGTATAGAAATGAAATACCGGGTCTTATTAATATACCAAAATACAGGGTATTACATTTATTACATGGATTATCATTATCCGATTATTCACAATAAGGCCCTTGCGCCAAACTTCTATTCACATCTCTAACGTAGTATTTCCACAATCATCATTTAATACTACACATAGCATAAGTCATAGCATTTAAAATCGGCATTCAACAGTACTATTTAAAACGGTCCCAAACAAACCTTATATTAAACAACCCCAAAACTAGCATGGGTTGAAATTTTTCTTCATAATAATACCGTATAAAGAAACATCTCTAACAATTTTCATAAACATAATTCGAAATTCGGAGTTAACATTTACTGCTACTGTAATATGAATATTCTGTCCAATTGGTGCAGAATTGAGAAAAATACCATTAGACAAAAAAACGTGCAGAATCGTGTTTTACATTGACTCACGCGAACAGTTTTACCAAAAACAAAATGTATGAATTAATATGAATTATTTTCTAAAACAGATTTGAGAGTTTTTTTCAATTTTACCCAAATCCGAATTTGTGTTAGTCTTCTTTTTTTTTTTCTTCGATTTTCTAAATAACTTACATCTCACCTTTGATATATATATATATATATATATATGTATGTAAATGTATATGTATATATCACTATAGATCCGTATTATATAAACACCCATCCATACGATTTATTCAAACTATAATGAACACAAATAAAAAATCAATCAAACTATGAATCAACCCTACAAATCTAAATGTTTACTCACCGAATTGGGAAAAGAAAGATGATGATGATGATGATGGTGAACTCCCTTATTTTCTCTTCTCTTCTCTTTTTCTTCAGCTTCTAGGTGGCTAGGGTTGCCTCTTCTCTCTCTCTCTCTCTCTCTCTCTCTCTCTCTTGAGGCTGCTCTTTTTTTTCTAACCCTAGGATATATTATCTATCTATATACATGTAATACACACACAATACATATATTACTCACACAAATATTAATAATCCCATTTTTCTTCTTATGGGCTCACTAAAGAGACTCATATGAGCCTAGAATGTAACACAAACCACTAAAATGGCTAGCCCAAAGGGTACTCATACCCCGGGTACTTAATTTTCATGTTAAATTCACTACTTAACTTACTAGTGGGCCCCAAAACACTACCCGACACTAAACTTGTCATTCTACAAAAATTGTAACTCAGTCAGACAATAATCTATCATACAATTTAATTAAAGCTCAAAATGTCATGTCATAATAATAATGAAACATTAGAAATTTTAATACAAAAACAAACGGGGAAATATTACTGGTATTACTAACAAATTAAATATGGACAAATTAAATGTGTTTACTAGCAATTTAATTTATGGGTTCTTCAAACTTAAAATTTTTAAACACATGTCTTACCTAGGTACACTCATATATCATTGCTAATTGAAAAAAATTATTTAAAATAATTATTTACACACTTAAAAATTTAGGGTTGTTACACCTTTAAACCCCTAGGTTCACCCTAGTGGACGAGTATTGTCTCGTGAAGGTTTACAGTGAATCTACCCACAAAATTTATGTTTATGGTAATAGTTCTCATTTAAGTGTTTTCACAAAAATTTTCCTCTCATTTAGCAATATAATTAAGGTCAACAATCTCATGAAACTCTCTAGTAAGCCATAGCAATGCAACACACACATTACAGTTAATCTATTATCAAAGTCATTAGAATGTTCCATACCTATTAATCTTCAAGTGTGTGTGTGTCAATGGACAACCAAAATACAAAACATTAATTTCAAAGCTCGCATAACCTAAGATACTATCAATACGTTCATTTTGACTCAACTCTCACCGGGATTATACTCTCAAGATGAAATCACTCTGAATTAGGTGTAATAATTATCACTCATGATATGGAAGCTATAAAGAGCAAAAATGAATGGAATCTAATACTTCTCATATCTAAATTGAAAAACGAAAATTTTATAGTGCACAAAGTCTCATGAATGGATACTTTTCACTGAAAGAGCGAGATACCGTGGAGAACTCTCTTATTACCTTAACTTCAAATCCAATTTACTTAAAATCATCAGGACTTTGAAAAAAAGGTGTTCGATTAAGAAGAAAGAGGTTTATAATATTTAATTAGGTCAAAGGATGTGATTGAATGTCTACTATAATTTTTCAAACTTCTCCCACATCTCCAATCTCTCTCTTCTTCTCTTTTAATATTTTTTTTTTCCTTTTTCACACTCTTCTTTTTATTATTATTATTATTTTTTCTTTTTCTTTTGTTACAACCATTGGCATTTTTTTTCTTTCCATGTTTTTTTTTTCTTTTCTTTTCTTTTTTTTTTTCTTTTTCTTTCCATCATTTTTCCTTTGCCAACTTTCCCTTATTCACACAACCAAACTTCTTGTCAAGATAACACATCCCAATCACTCCTAGATAGAGAAAAGAAGCTCAAACTTGTATTTTGGAGTTGGACACAGATTTTAGGATTGTAACGACAAGGCAATTATGATAAGGCTCAAGAGGTGAAGTAAATGAATAGTACAGAGGTAGGCCAAGGCTGTATTATGCGTGTATGTTCAAAAGATGGCCTAAATCATCTTCTAAGTTCATAGGATTATTCATTTCAGTAAATTCAAGAGCTCTAAATTTGGTAAATCATGAACGTTCTCTTCTAGTAATCAGTCAAAATGAAGAAAATTGAGACTTTCAACGAATTACTACGCTTTTCAAAAAGTAAGAGTAATTTTATAAAACCCTCAAAAATAAAAGAATGGCACAAAAGCTCACTTGGGTTATTAGTCTCCACTATAGTCTCTTAAGACATCTAAGCTATGCTTACTAATCCATTTTAGCTAAGTACAAGGTTGTCACAACTTGCTCAAAGTTGTTTGAAGATTAAAAAGCACAAAATATACTATAACTAAGATAGTAAACAAACTACCATTGTGTATCACATACTAATAACATACAAAAAATAACACGACTGCATCATAACTAACTACATTAACTAAGAGAGAAATACGAGAACCATTTTATTATCTTAAAAAAAAATAAATTTTTTTAAAATTTTGACATTTTTAACTTACTGAGTCATGTTGCTAAGTAGGTATATTGATATTAAAGCACAACAAAAAGATATGAGGCATGCAATGGCTCACCCCCCCAACTAAAACTGAACATTGTTCCCAATGTTCTAAATTAAGCACATGGATATGTAAAGTAAAGCGAGAGAAGGAAGAATGTTACCTCGAGGCGTTAATATCCAATTTTTTTTATTTTCTTTTATTTCTTTGTTAAGTTACCTGCAAAATCATTAGTAGCAACAAGGAAAAATACAGAATATAATACAACTACTCAATAGATAACCTTGATTAATTAAAATTTTTATCATAAAGTAATAACCGAAATTTTTGAGGATCTTCCCAATGAAATAATTTAATAGTGAGAAGAATGTAGGGATCCTCATAAATATGCAACTCCCCCCAACTAATGTCAGGCTCAAGGTCAGAGGAGATGATGCAAAACCTATGGCTTCCAAATATTTTGTGGACAATTATAAGAGGTATACCACACTTGTTAGGAATTACATACAAGAAATGATCTTTGGTGTTGGTATTTCCTATAACGGCCTCTATTTTAATACTAAAAACAGGAGGAGGCCATGGTAAGATAAAAGGGGCAGGGTCTAGGTGATGTTCTAATGAAGCTTCATTACACTCCTCTTGTTCTAAAACAGAATCTATGGAGATGTGATCATAGGAATTGAATTTCTGTTCTATGTACATTGATTTGGACTGGACTTGGATGAAGCTATCTATTTGGACCTCAATGTCAGTATTACTCAAGAAGGTCAAGCAGTCTAGAAGATTGCTAGCTTCTTGTTGAAGTTTAAGATCATCTAAAGTGGGCCAAATTGTTTCTAAGTCCTCTCTCAAAGAATTTTGAAAAATAAAATTTTGTGAAAAACATGTGCTAGAATCCTTACCATCCTCTTCCACAACACATTCTATTTGTTCAATATTAGGGTACACATGATTTTCAAACTTGGGATGAGAGCATTGATTGATAGAGAGGATAGGTGATGGGCAACTTGGTGATACCACCTCTTCGGCCGAAAGAGGTGAGGGTTCATGAATATCACATGAATCTAAATAGGATTTAGAGTTTTCAATTATGTCCTCCCTAGGGTCACTATCAAAGGTAGGGGTAGAGTCAAAAGGGGACTCATCATTTCCTAATTGTGTGCAGTCACCTAAACTCTCATTATTTGTAAAAATCTCATTCTCATCCGTGTAACTCTCCTCACTATATATGTTATCTATTGAGGTGCTCTGGACAAAGAAATTGTTCAACTTTATCCAGGTAGTGAAGGAGTTGATGTCTAGGGTTGTATATTGAGGAGAAGATGGTTCTACAATTTCATGCTCAATGGTTTGGTTTTGGAATTCGTGTTGAGTTATCACTTCTTTGAATGAGTTGTTAACCTCATTCGATATAAACCTATCATTGTCCTCTAACTCCATTCCATTGTTAGTGTCTTGAAATTTAGGTTGTAGTGTTGAAGGACTGGTATAGTCATCTAAAGGTTGGCTAGCATATGCTTGTTGATATCTAGTTTCTAATTTATCAAGTGCACTATCTAGCCTTTTCATTTCACTAAGCAGTAATTTTAACGTACCATTATCCTCAACTTGGTTATTCTCCTTATTATTACTATATGAAGTTTTGCCCCATTGTGGTTGGTGATAGTCCCCTTCCCATTGTGCTTGTGAACAAGACTCCCCGGAAGGAAAGTCTTGGTGCGTTTGGTAATCGTGGGAACTATTACTATATCCTACATTATTATTTTGGTTATATCCCCATTGCGGTTGATAAAACTCTCCATGTGGAGGTTCTTGATACGTTTGATAATATAGGGGACTACAACTATTGTTTTCCCATTGTGGTGGTTGGCAGCACTCAGGTTGATAATCTGCATCATAAGTGGGTGCTTGCCAACTTGGGAGACAATTTTCATTATCTAATGTGTACATATTCATGGTATTTGTGTTGTATGAAGGGTAATATGGATAAGACATATTCACTCAAAAAAATAGGAATTTTATTTATTTATTTTTTCTTGTGAGAGAAAAAGTCCAACGTATTTTTTTATATATATATAAGAAAAAGAAGAAAAATGGAAATAACTTAGTAAAATCCTAACCTAGTTGCCTTCCCCGGCAACGGCGCCAAGACCTTGACACGACTAAAAAGTTGTGCGCTCTTGGGCAATACCCAAGTGTAGCTGATCGTGCAAGTAATATAGTACTGGAAGTCCAGATCGATCCCACAGGGAAGGAATAGGAAGAAAATATACTAAGTTACAACCTAAAGAAAAGAAAATAAAAATGAAGGATTGGAGGTTCTAACGAATCCTAATTAATTACATTAAACTAAATAATAAATTAAACATAAAGAAACATAATAATTAAATAAATAAACTAAAGGTGTTGGAAATACGAGAATCCACATTGATCCTAACCATCTACCATGCATACTCATTAATGTTCTATGGAGTTCATTCCTTTTCAGCATTCTGTATTTTTTTAAAGATAAAGAATCAATAGCCCTTTCATGACCGGGACTACATCATCACAGTTGATTTAAAATACTTAGAAGACGGTTTAAAACAATGGTAATTACTTGCACTCTAAATGGTATTAGCATTCAAAGTGGTTTTCAAAAGTCATTGAAGAAAAGGCCTTAAGGCTTTAAGTTCTAAAAACTGTTATGACAAACTGAGTTTATTGGGACAATTTGATGATAGATTTCTAAAACAGAAAGTCATGGATTTCTTAAAAGAATCATCTCAGGAATTAACATGTTCGATCGATCGAAGCACTCTCGATCGATCGGACAGCATCATCCTTCAATCGATCGAAATGTCTTCGATCGCTTGACTATGGCTCTGGTTCGATCGATCGAAATATCTTCGATCGATCGAGCCCAAGGTTTTTAAAGATTGCATGGCAGAGGTTGGAAATCAATGTTTCATCACATATTTCCAACGTCTAAACTACGGAAACATAAATAAACTAATACAGAAACAGTAACCTAGAGTAATCATTAACATCTAAAGCAATAAACAATGAAACAAAGAAAAGGAGAATAAAAACCTGGAAATAATCAGATTATAACTTGTAATAAACTTGAAATCTTCAATAACATTTAGTATAGCAATGGAAAAGAGGAAGAAAAACAAGAATCTAACCTAATCTACACCTAATCTAACCCTAAAACTACCCTAAACTGTTGTTTTCTGCGTTCTGGAGCGTCCTCCCTTCGTCTGGCGTCAAAATGACTTATATATAGGGTTCCTGCAGAGTTTACGCAATTTTTGGGTGAAAATAAGGTTCGATCGATCGAGCTTAGTTTGATCGATCGAAGGTTCGATCGATTGAACTCTCCTCAATCGCTTGAACTTCTCTGATTTTGACAGCACTGCGCACTGATGGGAGAATGGCCATAACTTTTTACTCAGACCTCGAATTGACCTCTCATTTGTGGCCACGCGACCGTAACCCAAAGATCTACATTTTGTTTCTTTGGGAAAATCTTCCAAATCAGAAGTCTTCATTGTCCAAATTGGAATTTTCTCAGCTGCTTCTGTTGTTCTATCCACCATAATCACTTTTCTTTAGCTCCACTTCATTGATTTGCATTCTAATACCTATAAAACAATGCAAAAATATATGTTTTAGCATTAACACAATAAAAAGAACATTGTTATTAGAATGCACCTAAATATAGGGACTTTGGGGATAAAAGTATGCATAAAGAACCATATAATACACTATAAACATGCACTTTTCACCTCGAATCAACACTAATAAGTCAATATGAACTAGTCTGCCGTGACCTTAAAGTGGAGATTTATAACACCCACATTTGTGTTATTGCATTTGCATTACATCGTCATGCATGATAATGTGATGTGGCGTGTCTTATGACACATGGTTGAGTGAGTTTTGACTCACGAGTTGATTTGGGTGTCTGTATTAGAGAACCCTTTGAAACTGTGGTGATTGAGGATTTGTTGTTGTGACGTCTCTCTGAGTATGAGACGGTCACTGATGAATACTTTAAATGTTTATCTGGAAATAAATGTTTACCTGTGTATTTCAATATCTGTATTATTTTCTGTTTTAGAATTTATTTCTGTTGTTAGTTTTAGTGTCCTGGTGAGAACGAATTAACACGCTATTAATTTGGTAGGCTAATTAGCAACTTCGGAAACGTCATGTAGAAATTCGCGTTTTAGCGACCAAACGAAACTTAGTCGAAAACTTTTATAATTTTGAAGTTTCACTCGTAAAGCTATGAATAAGCTGTATAGAAAGTTTCAGAGACTGATTAGGAGTTTTGAAAACTCGTGGAGAGGTAAACGTAATTCCCGAGAGTGTTGCCTATATATAGATAGAGATGAACTTAGATTTTTCATAACTTCTAACCTAAATTCCAAAAAGGGGGCTAGAGGGAGATTTTGGAGCTTAGAGCTTTGCGACGTTAAACGACGACCTTTTGTCAGTTTGTTTCCTCCCATATTTCATATTCGAGCTCCTTGAGGTAAGAGCTTCGTTTTGATAAAGGTTAGGGTCTGTTTGGCTAAGTTTTCCGAAAAGTTGTTTTCTAGAATTTTTCATAAAAGTTGATAAATGGAATTTTGATTCATAGGAATTTTACTAGACGGACTTCTGCACGTTCTTTGTTCACGGGTTTTCTTTGGATCATATTTTAAGCACGTAAATCGGAGGTGAGTGATTCAACTATGTTTTTGGAATGGTTTCTTGATATGTATTCATGTTATGTTTGAATAGCATGTATTAATACTTAGAGATATCTTGTGTAGTTCATATTGGGCATTCATATTGATAAGTAGGCCCAATAGCACGATGAAATGTTTTGATTACCGCGAGCATGGTGATATGTATTTGAGCATGTTAAGTTGCTTATTTGGGTCAGAATGAGCACGTGGTCACCGTGCCATTTTGTGGAGCCAATATAGGCATTAAGGTCGCACGATTGAAGAGAAGAATCGTAGGTCTTACCCTTTCGCGTGGACTTATTGGCGAGGAGTCGCGGATTGAGAGTATGGACGGGCACGTGAGTCTCCGGCGACTAGTATGAAATGTAGAGATGTGAATGCGGACATGTTTATCATTCATGTACATATGTTGATTTATTCACTAAGCATTAGCTTAAACAAATCGAAATATCTGTGGTTATTCAAATAACCATTTCAGGTGTAAATGATGGCGAGGAATTGGAGAAGTGAGCACGAGGGTTGGGAGTTCGCTTGGGAGGCAACTTGAATGTTAACCTTGTAGTTTTGGGATAATAGGATGTTGTAATAAGGATTTTTATCATTTTAACTTATGTTTAACTTCGTATGATAGAATGGATTTTAAACCGTTGTAATAGTTAGTGACATGTTGTAATCCTTCTTTAGAAATGTTTTAATACAGCTAGGATTACTTTGGATTGAGTGGTTGATCCTTGGTGAAAGTTAGGAAGCTTTTAAAACTTGAAATTCTGCAGATTGGGCTGCTGCCAGGGGAGCAGTCGACTGGTCCTGTGTTCAGTCGACTGAACCCCTGTGCCTGCTAGCTACTGCTTGTTAATATGGTAAAAGTAGTCGACTGGGCCCTGCCTCAATCGACTGGACCTCTGTAAGTTAATGTGTTTATTTTGATTCTGCCTGATTCAGTCGACTGAAGGCTGGAGGCACAGTCGACTGACCCTAGTCTCAGTCGACTGGAATTGCTATTAAACCCTTTTGAAAACTCTCTGCCTTCTTCAGTCGACGGAGCAGTCGACTGAGCAGTCGACTGAACCTCTGGTTTTAAAATGTGTTTTGTTTTTTCCGCTGCGTGTGTTCTTCAAACTAATTTTTGGGAACGTTAATGAATTGGTTTAGCCTCGGTGGCGTGCCACGGGCTCCGGTTCCGCTATTGTGGGACCGGGCTGTGACATTTAGTGGTATCAGAGCATAAGTTTAGAGCCTTGGGAACGAGTGACGTTATATATGTTGAGTGACGTCGAGTGGAGTGTGTAATTGTGAAGATAGTTGTTATCATTGTAGAAATGCTTCATGTGTTAGCATTTGTTGAGTGTGATGAACTGTGCACATATATCTATATTGTGGCATAGCATGCATGGTCATTTTGCATTGAACTCAACAGGGGAATATTTGAAACATTATGGCGGATATGCCAAGAGAATTGTCACCGCATTCGCGGATGGACCAAATAGTGAATATGGTGGGAAATTTCATACAAGCAGTAAGTGAAAGAGAACAGATAAACGTTCAGCCTCCACTGGCACCGCGACCTCAACACACAATCATGGAACAGTTTTATAAGCGGAAACCGACCTTGTATTATGGACAAGTTGACATAGACTTGGCCGATCATTGGATGATGGACATGGAAAGACATTTCCGTCAGGTAAAATGTACCGATGAGGAGAAAATTTTATGCGCATCCGATACGTTGATGGGAGAAGCATTGGATTGGTGGAACAACGTACTTGAACAAGGGAAGCCGACCACTTGGGAAGCATTTAAAGAAGAATTCAACAAACGTTTCTTTCCGCAATCTGCTTATACTCAGAAACGCCAAGAGTTTGCGAGTTTGGTTTAGGGAGATATGACCGTGGGTGAGTATGTTTCTCATTTCAATGCCTTGTTATGATTTGGGAAAACTACCATTCCGACTGATAGGGATAAAGCTCGTAAGTTTGAGGAAGGGCTTAGAGAGAATATCCGTGGCCGTGTAGATATGCTACAACACCCGACCGTTTCTCTCGTTGAGGAAGCTGCTCGTATTGCTGAGAAAAGTGTCGACAGATATCGACAGGGACAACAAGGGAAGAGAGCAAATGACAGTCGGGGTAAGAGTCAAGGGAATGCAAAGAAACCGTTTACGCAAGGTTCGGGATCATATGTGAGTAACCAAGGAGGGAGTACGTTCATGGGGGACTAGAGACCGTTGTGTCCAACATGTAACCTGCGACACAGAGGAACTTGCTATCAATTGAGCACCTGTTACTTTTGCAAGCAGTTAGGACACATATCCTGAAATTGTCCTTTGAATGCAAACTCAATCGCACCAAATAACTTTCCGAATACGAAGAGCTACAACCCAGAAACGAGAGGAAAATGTTTTGAGTGTGGACAACCGGGACACATAGCAAAGAACTGTCCGAGTAAGAGACAACCGGGAATGAGTACCGGGGCATCGAGTGTGCCAAGCGGATCAAGGATAGAACCTCGAGTGGATAAAGGGAAAGGAGTCGCGCAACAACAAGGACGATACTTTCAGCTCAGGCCGGGGAATACGGATGATACCGTCGTATCAGGTATTCTTCCTATTTGTTCGTATCCTGCATGTATACTTATGGATTCTGGTTCAACGCATTCATTTGTATCACATGATTTTGTTAAGCATTTAACTGTTAAGTCAGAACCGCTAGGATATAACTTGTGTGTATCATTGCCTAGTAGTGAACCGCTAGTTACTTCTTCGATATTCAAGTCATGTGAAGTCAAGATAGGTGATAAAGTCTTGAGCGTTGATTTGATTCCGTTGGCGGTGAATTACTTTGATGTTATCTTGGGTATGGATTGGTTGTCGGTTAATCAAGCCAAAATCGATTGTGAACAAAAACGGGTTAGTTTCTATCCGTCAGGACGAGAAGAGTTTACTTTTCAGGGTAAGGGAGTAATCGTACAGCCGTACTTGATATCGGCGATCCAAGCAAGTAAGATGTTGAAGAAGGGTTGTTCGGGTTTCTTTTGTTCAATTATCGACACGCGAGTTCTTAGACCACTAATAGAAGAAATTTCAGTAGTTCGAGAATTTCCAGATGTTTTTCCCGATGAGTTACCCGATGTATTGATTGAAAGAGAGCTTGAGTTCACAATAGAAGTAGTACCAGGGTCACAACCGGTATCCAAAGCACCGTACTGAATGGCACCGATAGAGTTGAAAGAATTGAAAGTTCAGTTAGAAGAACTGTTGGAGAAGGGTTTTATCCGACCTAGTGTTTCACCGTGGGGAGCTCCAGTCTTGTTTGTGAAGAAGAAAGATGGGACAATGCGTATGTGCATCGACTACCGGGAATTGAACAAGTTGACCGTCAAGAACAAATATCCGTTGCCGCGAATAGACGATTTGTTTGATCAGTTGCAAGGAGCACAAGTATTTTTGAAGATTGACTTGAGATCCGATTACCACCAGTTGAAAGTCAAAGAGGAAGATGTTGAGAAGACGACTTTTAGGACTCGATATGGTCACTTTGAATTTTTGGTTATGCCGTTTGGAGTGACTAATGCACCAGCTGCTTTCATGGACTTAATGAATCGCGTTTTCAAGGATTACTTAGACGAGTTTGTCATTGTATTTATAGATGATATCCTAATCTACTCCAAAAGCGTTGAAGATCACGAGCATCATTTACGATTAGCATTACAACGATTACGTGAGAAGAGATTGTTTGGGAAATTGAAGACGTGTGAGTTTTGGTTGACAGAGATTGCGTTTCTTGGACATATAGTGTCGGCGAGAGGAATTTCAGTGGATCCTCAAAAGATAGAAGCAGTTACCAATTGGGTGAGACCGACGAATGTGACAGATATCCGAAGTTTTCTAGGATTAGCTGGGTATTATCGGAGATTTGTAAAAGACTTTTTGCGTATAGCAATGCCGATGACACAGTTAATGAGGAAAGATATTGCTTTTGTATGGAGTCCGGAATGTGAAGAAAGTTTTCAAGAGTTGAAAGGTCGACTAGTGAAAGCACCAATTTTAGCCGTTCCGTCAGGGACTGAAGGATTTATTATTTACAGTGATGCTTCATATAGAGGTTTAGGTTGCATTCTTATGCAAGGTGATAAAGTCATTGCATATGTGTCGAGATAACTTAGACCGCACGAGAAGAATTATCCAACTCATGATCTAGAATTGGCCGCCGTGATTTTTGCATTGAAGATTTGGCGTCATTATCTATACGGAGAGAAATGTGAGATCTATACGGATCACAAGAGTTTGAAGTACCTGTTTACACAACGAGATTTGAATATGAGGCAAATGAGATGGTTAGAGTTGATGAAGAACTATGACTTGTCAATTCAGTATCATCTGGGCAAGGCGAATGTCGTCGCCGATGCTCTTAGTCGCAAAGTACCAACCAATACCGCATCAGATTTGACTTCTCAGAAATAATTGATAAGAGATATGGAGAACTTAGAGCTTGAAGTGATACCAAGGATTGAAAGTGGCTTGATGTCGACGATGGTGGCACAACCACTCTTGATTCACGAGATCGCAGAGAAACAACTTCAAGATGTGGCTTTGAAGAAGATTTGTGATGAGATTCTGATGGGCAAACAACCAGGATTTACTTTTGAGATTGAGGGGTAGAATTTGTGTGCCTAACGAGAAGGAGTTGAAACGAAATATCCTAGAGGAAGCACACAATACGAAGTATACCGTTCATCCGGGAAGCACCAAGATGTATAGAGACTTGAGACATGTTTATTGGTGGCCGGAAATGAAGAGAGAAATAGCACGCTATGTTTCACGATGTACGAGTTGTCAACAAGTAAAGGCCGAACGCCAAGTACCCTCGGGATTGTTACAACCGTTACCGATAGCCGAGTTGAAATGGGAACACATAACAATGGATTTTGTTAGTGGGTTTCCGAGGTCGAAGAGATCGAATACTATTATCTGGGTGATTGTTGACCGTTTGACGAAGTCCTCGCACTTCCTACCGCTTCGAACAACTAAGCCAATGACGTTAGCTAAGTTGTATATTCGCGAAATTGTGAGATTACATGGTTTCCCAGTTTCTATCGTTTCGGATAGGGATAGTAGTTTTACGTCGAAGTTTTGGAGAGCCATGCAAGAAGCAATGGATACCAAATTATATTTTAGTACAGCTTTTCATCCTCAGACTGATAGCCAATCAGAGAGAGTAATTCAGATTTTGGAAGACATGCTTTGTTTATGTGTACTTGATTTTCAAGGTGATTGGGAAGACCACCTACCGTTAATTGAGTTCGCGTATAACAACAGTTTTCAGTCGAGTATTGGGATGGCTCCTTATGAAGCTTTATATGGTCGTGTATATCGTTCACCGATTAGTTGGACAGAAGTCGGAGAAAGAATGATTGAAGGGCCGCAAATTGTACAAGAGACGACGGATAAGATAAAGGTAATTCGACAACGGTTACTGACAGCTCAGAGTAGGTATAAGAGTTATGCCGATAAGCGTAGACGATCATTGGAATTTGACGTGGGAGACTTAGTGTATTTGAAGGTGTCACCTTCAAAGGGAATAACCAGATTTGGTAGATACGGGAAACTCAATCCGAGATATGTAGGACCTTTTGAGATCATTGGAAGAGTTGGACCCGTAGCTTATCGTTTGAACTTGCCGAGCGAGTATGCTCAAGTTCATAACGTGTTTCATGTATCGTTGTTACGCAAAAAATTAGTGGAAGATAGAGATCAAGTGATGACTCCAACATCGAATGAGATTCAGAGTGATTTAACGTATGTCGCATATCCGGTAGAGATCTTAGACCGGAAGAATCAAGTCTTACGAAATAAAGTAATATCGAAAGTAAAAGTGTTATGGCGTAGCCAAACTATGGAAGAGATGACGTGGGAGATAGAAGATGAGATGCGTACTCAGTATCCGCACCTTTTCGAGACATGAGGTATGAGTTTGGGGACAAACTTCTTTTAAGGGGGAGAGTATTATAACACCCACATTTGTGTTATTGCATTTGCATTACATTGTCATGCATGATAATGTGATGTGGCGTGTCTTATGACACATGGTTGAGTGAGTTTTGACTCACGAGTTGATTTGGGTGTCTGTATTAGAGAACCCTTTGAAACTGTGGTGATTGAGGATTTGTTGTTGTGACGTCTCTCCGAGTATGAGACGGTCACTGAGGAATACTTTAAATGTTTATCTGGAAATAAATGTTTACCTGTGTATTTCAATATCTGTATTATTTTCTGTTTTAGAATTTATTTCTGTTGTTAGTTTTAGTATTCTGGTGAGAACGAATTAACACGCTATTAATTTGGTAGGCTAATTAGCAACTTCGGAAACGTCATGTAGAAATTCGCGTTTTAGCGACCAAACAAAACTTAGTCGAAAACTTTTATAATTTTGAAGTTTCACTCGTAAAGCTATGAATAAGCTGTATAGAAAGTTTCAGAGACTGGTTAGGAGTTTTGAAAACTCGTGGGGAGGTAAACATAATTCCCGAGAGTGTTGCCTATATATAGATAGAGATGAACTTAGATTTTTCATAACTTCTAACCTAAATTCCAAAAAGGGGGCTAGAGGGAGATTTTGGAGCTTAGAGCTTTGCGACGCTAAACGACGACCTTCCGTCAGTTTGTTTTCTCCCATATTTCATATTCGAGCTCCTTGAGGTAAGAGCTTCGTTTTGATATAGGTTAGGGCCTGTTTGGCTAAGTTTTCCGAAAAGTTATTTTCTAGAATTTTTCATAAAAGTTGATAAATGGAATTTTGATTCATAGGAATTTTACTAGACGGACTTCTGCACGTTCTTTGTGCACGGGTTTTCTTTGGATCATATTTTAAGCGCGTAAATCGGAGGTGAGTGATTCAACTATGTTTTTGGAATGGTTTCTTGATATGTATTCATGTTATGTTTGAATAGCATGTATTAATACTTAGAGATATCTTGTGTAGTTCATATTGGGCATTCATATTGATAAGTAGGCCCAATAGCACGATGAAATGTTTTGATTACCGCGAGCATGGTGATATGTATTTGAGCATGTTAAGTTGCTTATTTGGGTCAGAAGGAGCACGTGGTCACCGTGCCATTTTGTGGAGCCGATATAGGCATTAAGGTCGCACGATTGAAGAGAAGAATCGTGGATCTTACCCTTTCGCGTGGACTTATGGCGAGGAGTCGCGGATTGGGAGTATGGACGGGCACGTGAGTCTCCGGCGACTAGTATGAAATGTAGAGATGTGAATGCGGACATGTTTATCATTCATGTACATATGTTGATTCATTCACTAAGCATTAGCTTAAACAAATCGAAATATCTGTGGTTATTCAAATAACCATTTCAGGTGTAAAATGCAGGCGAGGAATTGGAGAAGTGAGCACGAGGGTTGGGAGTTCGCTTGGGAGGCAACTTGAATGTTAACCTTGTAGTTTTGGGATAATAGGATGTTGTAATAAGGATTTTTATCATTTTAACTTATGTTTAACTTTTTATGATAGAATGGATTTTAAACCGTTGTAATAGTTAGTGACATGTTGTAATCCTGCTTTAGAAATGTTTTAATACAGCTAGGATTACTTTGGATTGAGTGGTTGTTTCTTGGTGAAAGTTAGGAAGCTTTTAAAAACTTGAAATTCTGCAGATTGGGCTGCTGCCAGGGGAGCAGTCGACTGGTCCTGTGTTCAGTCGACTGAACCCCTGTGCCTGCTAGCTACTGCTTGTTAATATGGTAAAAGCAGTCGACTGGGCCCTGCCTCAGTCGACTGGACCTTTGTAAGTTAATGTGTTTATTTTGATTCTGCCTGAGTCAGTCGACTGAAGGCTGGAGGCACAGTCAACTGACCCTAGTCTCAGTCGACTGGAATTGCTATTAAACCCTTTTGAAAACTCTCTGCCTTCTTCAGTCGACTGAGCAGTCGACTGAACCTCTGGTTTTAAAATGTGTTTTGTTTTTTCCGCTGCGTGTGTTCTTCAAACTAATTTTTGGGAACGTTAATGAATTGGTTTAGCTTCGGTGACGTACCACGGGCTCCGGTTCCGCTATTGTGGGACCGGGCTGTGACAAGCTTAGCTTGTTTGGGTTCATACAGGATCGTAGATACCACGCTCCTTTGGTCATATTTGAACTCCACCCCTCTTCTTTGTTTAAAAATAAAAAAATAAAAAATTAGTCTGCCATGACTGGATTGCCATGTGCACTCTCTTTCGCTTTTCTTTATTGGGGCTTCGGAATAATATTAATGTGTTAGTAATAGTAACAATATGACAGAAAGGACCCTTTTGATAGCATTGAGAAATAAGTGTAGATAAATTCTGAATTTTTTGTGCTGAACATTTTTTATTATTGAGGTTATAGTACTGAAAAATAATGTTAACAAGTACCAAATGACTGCATGCAGTGGGTTTGTTCAGTGTAATTTTTTTACTCAAAGTTTTTCAGAAATGTTTGGCTCCAACTTTTTTCAATTAAGTGATATTATCAAACCACTGAAGAAAAAAAGAAAAACAACGTATTGAAACTCTCATTTCCACTATGCTTAATTGGGTATTAACATACCCTAAACCATGTGACCAGTCTTGTAATTAACAGTAACTTTAAGTAGTTTAACCCATAAAAAAAACATTGTTTATTCTTTAAAAAAATATAATGCTCAAATGTTGCCAGAGCCAAAATTACTTAGATGACTATAAATAAATTATTTCGTGTTCATATAGTGTATGTAGAAAAATCATGCACACAAGTATGGAATCGGGTTTAGGTCACTTTCTAGCGGAATATAGTCCGACGGGATCGAATGAGTCGGCGTTGTTACGAGCCCAATCAAGAAATTCGAACTTGCTGCACCTATATCGCTTCCGTGTACTCCCTTGTGCTTCGCCTAGGTTGTAGAAGACGCTACTAGAGCAGTCTCCATCAATGTCATACGCTAAATTCCATAGCTCCAATAGTGATGGCCAAGAGAGAAAGAACCGTGAGAGAGAGGGGAGAGATATAGAGAGGCCGGATGTATTATTGTATCTCTTAAGGATCCTCATATGTGTGTTTATATCATATATATATACACACATATTCACCAAACCACAATGAGTAAAATGTATTTAAAACAGTTTTACCTTAGTCCGAAATTACAGAGGGTTAAGCGTCCATTTTTAAAACACATGAGGTAAAGTGAAAACAGACCTAACCACAATGAGTAAAATGTATTTAACCCTAATTTATATACGTGTAGCTATATATATATATGTTGTCCATTTTTCTTTGGGTAAATTACAGCACCACCCTCTGAATTATGACCCTTTTTTACTAACACCCTGAAACTTTAAAACTGAACAAATTCAACCCCCTAAATTATCATTTGTTGACACTAAAACCCCTTCTTCAGGGGTGAGTTTGTTCATTTTGGATAGGTTAGGGGATGAATCTGTTTAGTTTTAAAATTTAAAGGGGTGTTAGTGAAAACAATAATAGTTCAGGGGTGGTGCAATTTACCCTTTTTCTTTTCTTTTCCAGATTTGTGAATCTGTTTCCTTAATGATAAAGAAGAAATTTTTTTTCCTTGAAGGAGTGGCCGGTCTAAAATGCAGCCAAAGTCAAGAGTGGGGTAGTCCAAGCATCTTCATGATAAAACGACGGCGTTCAACAAAGAGGTTGTCTTGTAATTATGTTTGGATAGCAAGGGGTTCTCTGTCCTTATTGATTGAATGGATAGCATAGGAGTCAACTTGGAAATTTCCCAGAAAGGGTCCTTGACTTGGATTGTCGTGGGCAGTTGGATTGTCGTGGGCGGTTGGGCACTCTCTTTCTTATGGTAGATAAAAGTTTATGTTAAAAATAATAGTGTAAATTGTACCACTATAAGTTTAGAATTATAATATGAAGAATAGTGCCATGCTTGGATTTTTTATGTGCACTCTCTTTCACTCCCTTTTTTAACTAATCCATTTATTTTTTTTTTTTTTAAAGAATATTACTCTCTCCGTTCCATAATAAGTGTCCACATTTCTTTTTTTGGATGTCCCACAATAAGTGTCCACTTTTCTAAATTGGCATATATCTTTGAAAATACTTTTGCTCACCCCAAATTTGGTACACCAATGCTCACCCAAGCATCCCATTGGCCAATGCAGTGGGGCCCAGGATTAAACAATATTAAACAACATTTGTTTAATCCTGGGCCCCACTGCATTGGCCAATGAGATACTTGGGTGAGCATTGGTGTACCAAATTTGGGGTGAGCAAAAATGCTCTCTATATCTTTTACTTACTTTCCAAAACTACCCTTCTAATAAAGACAAAGAAGTATTTATTTGTGATCCCAAAACAAGCAAAAAGACAAACACCCATCACATCTAAGGGTAAAATTGGAAATAGACTCTTTAATGAACCAAATAAATTAATATAATACAACTTTCTTAAACATTATGTAAAAAGTAAGTGGACACTTATTATGGGACGGAGGGAGTATTAGAGTTATTACGGAGTATTTGCTACTATTGTGTTATGACACTAATAAGTCAATGTGAACTAGTCTGCCGTGACATTTTAAAATGGAGTATAGCTCGTTTGGGTATATATTGGATCATAGATAACAAGTTCCCTTGCATAGATCGTATTTGATCTGCACCCCTCTTCCTTGTTAAAAAATAAAAAAATTAGTTTGCTATGACTGGATTGCCATGTGCAATTTCTTTCGCTTTTCTTTTATGGGGCTTCTGAATAATATTAAGGTTGAGAAAGTGTTGACAATTAAGTTCTCGATTTTTGGTGTTGAAAATTTTAGGCTATTAAGGTTATAAGAGTGAAAATAATATTTCAAGTACTAAAATGACTGTATTTAGTTAATTTGTTCAGTAGAATTTTTTTTACTCAAAATTATCAGAAATTTTTGGCTCTTTTTTCAATTAAGCGATATTATCAAACCACTGAAGAAACTAAAAAGTATTGAAACTTTCCTTTCCAGTGCTTAATTGGGGTATTAAACATACCCTAAACATATGTCATGACCAATCTTTTTTTTTTTTGTAATATTTATTTATTATATTTTCTTTTAAGTCTTACCTGAAATATGGCTGGATATAACGCATACACCCCACACGCGCACACAAACCCAACCCAACCCAACCCAACCCTACCTCACTGCCCCACAATGGCCCATAGTTTAGCCCAACAAAAATCACTCATCACCAATCTTGTAAATTTTAAGTAGTTTAACCCTAAAAAAAAAAAAAAAAAAAAGCAGCATTGTTTAGATTTTTTAAAAAAAATATACTCAAATGTTACCAGAACCAAAATTACTTAGGTGACTCGTAATAAATTGTTTCGTGTTCATATAGTGTAGATAGTAATTGTCACAAAGAACTCTCCTACAATATAATTGTGGGGAACAAAGCAAAGAGTGGAGTGCTAATAGCAGTACCAAATAACCTCACTTTTAAGATCACGGACAAGAAAATTCGTAGTATAAAATGATCCATGTTGGACAAACATAAGAATTTGAATCTATATACTACGAGCAATACTACACCTACACAATTTTTTACACATTTTTTGACACACAGCTTTAAATGCATGTACCCTGTGTTGTGTAAGTAGTTGTTTGCACTCAAAATACGTCAATGATTTTTGAGCCCGATTCGCGTTATAGGGGAGGCCGGGCTAAGGAGCTCATGACTCATCGGACTTAAGTATAGACGTAAGCCCGATGATATGAACAAGGTTGTTGGGTATGGTAAGGTGAGCCCGACGGGAACATTGAACAGGTGTAAGGATTTTCGGGTTTTGGGAGAACACAGCTCAGTGCGCTGATAGCCCAATGGTGGAATAAAGCAATAGGAAGCTTAATCGGACACTGTAATGAAAGATGGGAATTAACAGTCCGATTGACCATGGGCGGTTGAAGACAGGTAATCGGACATGAGGGAAGGCATGGAAACAGGTAAAGCCCGATTCATCCAGGAGAATTAGTGACGAGGTCGATGGACTGAAAAGAGAGGCGGTGCTGTCTACAGCTGGCAGGATGACGTCATCTCTGAGAGTTTTGGAAACGAGAGTCCGTTCAGGAAAGGATCTGATCCTGTCCAGCTGGATTTAGGCGTTTAATCCCTAAATTAAAGATTGATTCAATTAAGTTCTGGATAAGGTAGGAGTCAGGGATAAGGAAGGCATTCTTCAATCAGCCAATCAATTAAGCAGCTTGGGGCACAAGCTAAGGGATTATTGTCCAAGTAGAAATCGAATAAGGCCGCTATAAATATAAGGCAGGCCATCCAAGCAAAGGACTCCGCGTCACTCTCGAAACAGCATTCGTACAGCACATTCGAAGCATTCAAAGCATTCAAAGCACACAGTCTTTATGTTTTTCAGCCTTCATAGCAAATAGGTCTGTCCTTTTGTTATTTTCTGTTTGTGTTCTTTTGAATAATCAGCCTATTCTGGTTTGTTCTTGAGATCTGTTTAGTTTTTCCAAACATTTAATAAAATCTGTTTTATTAAACCGTTTGTGATTTGTTTACCTGTTAAACTCGATACTTTTTAGCTTGTGCACTTCAGTACTGCTAAAGAATTTACAGTGAGGGTACTTTCCTACTCACTATACACAGTCACCCTGTTTAGAAGTCAGATTCATCAAAGCCTTGTGTATCACTCACACAAGCGGATAGGAAATTAGTTTGCACGTACACACACACACACACACACCGAACCACTGCTGGTTCTGGCACGCTCGCGCAAATTACAGCAAATATTTTTGGCACGCCCGGTGGGACCCACAGTGTTAAACCATGCCTCCGAAGAAAGACAAGCAGACGACGAAGAACGGCCAAGACGATCCTCCCATGGACCAACCTGTGGAGGAAAGTACCGGCCATTCTCCACAAGAAGGCGGCATCACTCTTGAGGCGATCTTAGAAGCCATGAGAGCTAACGTTGAGCCAATGTGGCAGGAGTACAACGCGCTCATAGGCTCTATGGGCAATCTCAAATCCGTCATGAACCAAACGGCCGATGTTCATAAAAGTCAAGCGGAGTTGGTCCTGGAAACAAGGACCACCCACATAAAGTTGGACCGCCTGACGGAAATGATCGGAAAGCTGATTGAGACCTATAAGGCCGGAAGCAGCAAAGAACAAGTCAACTGATCGGGCTCGGGCACCTTGCTTGAGTCCGATAAGCTGAGAGACCCGCCCCTACATCTGTCCGAACCTTAGGGATGGTGATAGCTCCGGCAAGCAATCTGAGTCACAGACCGGTATGGCTAGCGGTGTGGTAGTCTCTGATCCCAACGGATCGGCGACGCCAGGTTTTGGTAGGTCTACAGGCCATACTGAAAG
Organism: Hydrangea macrophylla; assembly: GCA_033977485.1. Classification (NCBI taxonomy): domain Eukaryota; kingdom Viridiplantae; phylum Streptophyta; class Magnoliopsida; order Cornales; family Hydrangeaceae; genus Hydrangea; species Hydrangea macrophylla. Next base: position 44,305,194 of record CM066990.1, read on the forward strand.
TTCAGTCGGCCACACACAGCCCCTAGGTCACGCAAATGGGGGGGCAAAGGAACAATGGTGGATTTTGGCCTCATCAGGCTAATAACAACCAACAGCACGGACTACCACCGCTGGTACCCCCGATGAGGAATGTTCAGCCCGTAGCTCCACAACCCATCAATAGGGAGGAGTTGGTGGCGGCCATACACGAAGAGTATGGCCCGTTTATGCGAAGACTGGAGAGGCCGACGTACAGACGGCTGTACCCTCCTGAAATTGACCAAGTCATATTTCCTCAGGGGTATAAAGTACCAAATTTCACTCTATTTTCTGGAGAGAGTGAACAGTCCTCAGTTGAGCACATTGGCCATTTTATTGTTCAATGCGGCCATGTGGGTCACAGTGACCCATTAAAGCTAAGACTATTCCCAAACTCGCTAACGGGCATGGTGTTTTTGTGGTATGTTAATCTCCCAGCCAATTCGGTGTTAACTTGGCAAGGGATGGAAGAGCTATTTCACGGCCAGTTCTATAGGACTAAGCCCGAAACATCGCTGGCAGATTTGTCCAAGATGATGCAACTAGTAGGAGAGACCGTGGAAACCTACATAGCCCGTTTCTGAAAGTCAAAGTATCGGTGTAAGACAGTTTTGCCCGATGAGGAGTATGCAAAAATGGCCATGGAGAGCATGTCTTTTGAACTTCGCAAGAGGTTTGAAGGAATTGACTTCCGTGACCTATTCGAGCTTGCCACACGGGCCGGTCGTTACGAGCGTATCCTTTTGGACGAGCAGGAGAAGAAGAACTCGTCCAAAGGGACATATTATAAGGATCCTAATTACGAGGTCCACTTAGCAGAGTGCGACCTTGAAGTAGAAAGCGATATGGCCGAGTTAATCTGCAAACGGCCAATCGTATGCAACGCCTTGAACAAGCATGTTAACAACAACGCCGCCGCAAAGAAAATGGCATTCGAGGCGGGAAAAAACTATACTTTTGATATAACCACGGCTGATCAAATATTCGATGCCTTGCTGGCCGATAAAGTGATCAAGCTAAGTGAAGGTCATCGGATCCCTAAGGCCGATGACATAAAAAATAAAGAATACTGTAAATGGCACAATTCCTGGAAGCACTCTACTAACAATTGCGTTGTTTTTGGCAATTTTATAGAGGAAAACATGGAGAAAGGAGTTTTTAAATTCTCGGACAAGGCTATGGGGATCGATGCAAATCCTTTTCCTCAAATTACCGGTACTAACATGGTTATGCCCGATCTAACCAAGCTTTCAAGGCCGAGACCGAAGATAGACCTGACTGACAGAGAGCTGGTGCCAAAACACAGGGAAGGGAAACAAATCGTTATTTCGGCCACTGATGGGCCGGAAGTGACGATACATGACCTCCAGAGGAGCTACCAAGAGCGTAAAGAGGAAGCCCACAAGGTCGAAGAGGAAACGGCTAGATCCAGCACAGACAACTTGATAGCTGATCTGCGGAGACAGCTGGAGTTCATCGAACAAGGCCTTTGCCCAAGATGCAAGGCTGATGTCAAGAAAGAAGTCTCGAGCCCGAGTAAGTGGCCGAGAAGCCATGAACATCGGGAATCAAGCCCGAGAAGGTCTGTATACGAGAGATTGTCAATACCATGGCAAGGTCAGGCCAAGCCCGAGTGGCGGGCAAAACATTCGTTGGTTCAGAAAATCGGCCAAGGCGAGTCTAGCCGATTGGGGGCAAGAAGTTCCCAGACAATCCCAAGGCTTCAGATGCAAGCATCAGCTGCTAGCAGGAGCCCGAGGATGGTGTTACCACCCCGGGTAAAAGATCAGAAGTGGCATAGAGCTGAACACTCTAAATTCCCAACACGGCCACAATATAGCAAATCCCAAAAAAAGAGGTATCAGCGAATGAGACAGGCCAAGCGAGAATGTCAGAATCGGGCTGGAAACCCTCCTGTACCCACGGAGCCTAAGGTGTTCGATAACCAAGGATCTTCAACTAGGGCGATGCGCACTGCCACTGAGCACCCAAGGGAAAGAGTCCGACTAGGAAAATCACAGGAGGAAGGTAGAGTTACATCGGACAAGATGAGTGTGGAGTCCGATGGAGATCTGTCAGACTCAAGTTTCTCGCCAATTCAATTTGGGACTATTCCGGTAGGCTTGTCATCCAACATGGTGTTCACACTATCTATGTCTTTCATGGCCAAGCCAGACCAGCCATCGGCCATGGAAGGGGATGTAGTAGAGGGCCTAGCTAAGGACTTGGCCGTGATAGAAGAAGTTTTTTGGAACGGGGGAGAGACCGTTAAGCCTAAAGTGGTGGAAGCCACGAGCAAAAATATGGACGCCACTGACGGACAGACCGATCGGCCTAAGATCACCATCTTGAGGCCGAAATGACATCAGACTGAGGAAGGATTGAAGACCGGACCAATCAAAGTAGTGTTTGAAAAACCAACATACCAGATGTCCCAACATCTGAAGCCCTTGTATGTGAAAGGACACATTGAGGGCATCCCGATAAACAGGATCCTTGTTGATGGGGGTTCCACCATCAACATCATGCCTCAAATAATGTTGAGGATCTTGCAGAAGTCCGAGTCAGAGTTAATTCCGACCGAAATGAATGTCCAGAGCTTCACGGGGGCACCTTCAAGAACCAAGGGTATCCTGCCCCTTGAACTGACCGTTGGCAGTAAAATGGTCATGACTGCTTTTTTCATTATGGAAACCTCGACGGCCTATAATGCAGTATTAGGCCGAGACTGGATACACCCAAATTACTGCATTCCCTCCACGCTCCATCAGTTGTTGATTTTCTGGAGAGGTGATGAGGTAGAAGTGGTGGGAGCAGACACCAAGCCATTTGTAGCCCGTGTGCAAACGGCCGATGCAGTCTTGTATGAGGATGACATCGGGCCAGTTAAGTTGCTAGGGTGCTACAAAATGGGAAGACCGAATACAGCGACCTCCCTTAAAGGAAGTTCGTCGGACATTAAAGCGTATTTCCATAATCTCAGTCGGACGGAGGAGTCAAGGCCGATCGAGATCATCGAACAAGAGGATGTCCATGGAGACTCCGATAATTGAAGAACAGAAGCTACTGGCCCTCAGGGCCAGCATGGCCAGATGGTGTGCATACCTGGCCGATAGAAGGTTAGAAATCGGCCTAGCGGATGGAATGGTTAATCTGGCTGATTGTATCTACGAAGAGGAAGCGCTAAAGGAAGAAGAGATTCAAATGGACGAGTTGGAAACGGCCAAGGCGAAGCTTGATGATTTAAAGGCCAATATCCAAGACCCTCTCTTGGAAGTCAACCTAGGCAAGGAAGGAGAGCACAAACCTACTTACGTAAGTCAGATGCTGGATCCGCAGTGTCAGGCCGAGTTGATTGCACTCCTACACAAGTACAAAGATTGTTTTGCCTGAGAATATGACGAAATGCCAGGTTTATCTACAGAATTGGTGGAACACCGATTGCCAATTAAATCGGGGTTCAGGCCATTCAAGCAGCTACCTCGGTGCATGTCACCAGAGGTAACACTGAAGGTGAAAGAATAAATAGAGAGACTACTGGACGCTGGCTTCATTCGAATAGCCCAATATGTTGAATGGGTCTCGAATGTGGTCCCAGTGGTAAAGAAGAATGGGAAGCTGAGGGTCTGTATTGATTTCAGAAATTTAAACTTGGCCACCCCGAAAGATGAATATCCCATGCCCATGGCCGATCAGTTAATCAATTCGGCCGCTAAACATAAAATTTTGTCATTTATGGATGGGCACTCGGGATATAACCAGATCTACATCGCCGAAGAGGATGTCCCGAAGACTGCTTTTCGGTGCCTGGGGGCAATTGGAACCTTTGAGTGGGTTGTCATGCCTTTCGAGCTGAAGAACACTGGAGCCACCTATCAACGGGCAATGAATTCAATCTTCCATGATATGATCGGACAGTTCATGGAGGTTTACATAGATGATGTGGTGGTGAAGTCAGAAGGTAACACCGATCATTTGAGGGATTTGGAAAAAGCATTTGAAAGAATGCGGGCTCACAGACTAAAGATGAATCCTCTCAAATGTGCATTCGGTGTTACAACAGGGAACTTTCTAGGTTTCCTAGTATATCAAAGGGGGATAGAGATTGACAAAAATAAGGCTCGGGCTATCCAGGCAGCAAAGTCACCAGCTAATAAGAAAGAGCTTCAGAGATTGCTCGGACAGATCAATTTCTTAAGAAGATTCATATCAAATTGTGCAGGGAAGACCCAAGTATGGACCCCATTATTGAAGATCAAGACCGATGAAGACTTCAAATGGGAAGACAACCATCAACAAGCCTTTGAAGGAATCAAACAGTATTTGTCAACTCCTCTAGTATTAATGCCACCCAAGAAGGGTAGGTATTTAAAGTTATATATATCGGCCTCTGACTGCTCTATAGGAAGTATGTTAGCTCAAGATAACGAGCAAGGCAATGAGCAGGCCGTTTATTATTTAAGTAGAATTTTGACTCCGATCGAGTAGCGCTATGCGCCGATTGAGAAGTTATGCTTGGTATTGTATTTTTCTTCACAAAAGTTAAGAACATATATGCTGTCCGTTTCCACTTACATAATATGTGTGGATATCGCAGGTTGACTTACCCACAGTTTTTCAAAATCAATTTTTAAAACAAAATGAGTCGCCACTTAATTTTTAAAGGGAAAATTAAGAAACCATTTTTAAAGCAAACTGATCTTTTAGAAACCAGAGATTAACTAGGTCCGGGGATTATGGAATGAGAGAGGAAGGAGCCCATCGGACTAAAACACCCTCTCTCATCCTATCTTGTGATAGGCCTCTATTCAACATCCTTTTAATCAAATTTATTAATCTAAGCATGCCCTCGACTAATACATATATACATATACATCACAAAAGCATGTCCAAAGGGTGTAAAATTGCAATTGACAAAATATCATTCAAAAGCCACATAATTCAGGTAACAAGCGATATGATATGCAATAGAGAACAAGTGAACTTACCCGGGGTCCAGCGGCGATAGTAAACGTGCAATGCATGCGAATAAAAGAAAAATCCTAAAAAAAAGTCTCTAATCACATATACACATAAGGCAAAAACCTAATTCTAAGGTGTCGCGCATTAAGTCGAAAAAATCAATAAACTCAAGAAATTAAGACAAACTAAAGAGGAGTTCCAGAAATTGTACCTTAATGGCGCTACAAAACAAAGGGTTAGTCCACATGATATGCCAAATACGATGTTAAAAATGTCAATCCTAAATTTCTAGCTTACATCTATCTAGTGTAATTAAATCCAAAGCAATTAAGTCTTAATTACAAGTGTCGAATCATATAGATGAATATGTACATGGACAAGGACAAACTATGAAATACTCTTAAACTTTGAATTCAAGCTCAACTAATCATTATTAAAGCATGGTTTAAACCCTAGATCATGGAAAAGTCATTAGGACCCTTATTTACAAAGTAGGTATAAATTGTAACAAAACTCTGAAAATTCCAGAGAGCAGACCCGAACTTCAAAGAAATAAAAGGCATATCTCCCATGGTTTGATCTTGGTGAATTTTAGACTCAATATGCCTCTGTGAGTCTAGTTTTCAAATCAAAAAGAAAATCGAAGTTCCAACGGTCGGATCTCCGGGAATATGAAAAATACTAGACATCACTCAGCACTTTACAACCTTCTGTCCAGAATTCTTGCACGATTTATTAAAAATAGTAACAAAATCCGAATTGCTTTGTTCTTTTTAGGGTGACTTCCTAACACATTAAACTTCATATAAAAAATTATTTGGAGTCACAAACAATTTATTAGAACTCTGATTTAATTGTTTCAAAAGAGTGTCACTGTTCTGAAACTATTCTGAAATTCTGGACAGATTGCATTTGTGTCACAAAACTCATGATCAAACCATGCTAAACATGAAACCACCTTAAAACAAAAAATACAGCGGTAGAATATTGTGTTATTGATACTTTCCCGTTGGTTTCATTTGATTTCAACGGTTAGATTTCGAACTAAAAATCTTTGATCAAAAACAGTTTGTGGATTCACTGTTTTTACTTTGCTAGTTCAATTTTTTTATTTGGTAACTCCAACTATTAAACCATGAAGTTGAGTTGAACCAAACCACTTCTCTTACCATTTGATGGCCATTAGAGACTATAAACCTTTACTCTTCATAGATTTCAAATGAAATATGGATAGACTTCATGAAATCTATAAGATAAGGAATCTAAACCATGGAGATGGGTTTAGACCCAAAACTACATTCTCCTACCATTTGATGGTCATTGGAGAGGGAGACATGACTATGACTCATGAGTCTTAAAGGAATATAGAAGGGATTCCTCAAGACATAAAGTTTAGAAGATCCAAATCATGAGTATGGACTTGGATCCTCTTATGAAGTGGTGATCAAAACTTGACTCCTATGTGAGGCACAAGCCTACATGGGGTTCAAAAGATCATGCTCAAGAGATCAAAAGAGATATTGAGGATCTCCAAGACCTTCAAGAGAAGAATGTAAACAAGAAAGTGGAAGAAAGTAATATGGAAACAAAAGAGACTCCTAAGTTTACTTGATAAACAAAGAAAATAATGAAAGATTTTAGGACATAGAGATGAGAAGAAAGGAAAAAGCCAATAATCTATGGTTAGAGGATCACCTCCAAATTATCCTCAAAGTTTTCTTTTCTTTGAAGATCTTCCAAGCTCCTTTCTCTAATTCTCTAAACACTCTCTTTTCTCTCTAAAAAATGTTGGTGTAATGGAAGTATTTTTGTATATGACCTCTCTCCCAATGTGTTTCTTGGTGTTCTTCTTGGTCTCTCCTCTTTTAGGAAGATCTCTTCTCTTTTATAAGCAAAATTACCAGGTATTTTTGGTGAATTTCGGAACAAAAAACAGGTGTAATTCCCTCATTAGTTGGTACAATGTGTACTTTCTGAAATTATGCAGACTGCTGTCCAGCGCGGCAGTCCAGATACTGACGCGGCAGTCTGTGACTGCCGCTGCGGCATTCATCAAATGCCGTTGCGGCACTTCATGACTGCCGCGCGGCATTCACCAAATGCCGCGGCAATTAATGGATTGCCGCATTTTTGTCAGTCTTACTTTATCAGTTTTTTGTTCTTATTTGCATGCGCATACGTATTGCTCTGCAAAATACAGACTTTAAAAGCGAACGGCAGTCAGAAATCTGTGGCGGCACTCGGTGGATGCCGGAACGGCACTCTCTGACTGCCGCGCGGCATTCAGGGAGTGCTGCGGAAGTCTGCCGTGTGCCGTTTTTGGCTAAAGTTCCTCTTTTAGGTCTTTTCTCTTTTTGAAACAAATTATTTTTGAATATCTTTTCCAAAAGTTGTGTTTTATATCCGAATTCTCCTAAATACCTGGTATTTCCCTCTTTCTGTGAAATTTTATCGCGTTTTGGAGAACTTGCTGAAGAGCTTGGAACACTTCGAATTTTTCGGTCATTGTCATCATTGGACGTGGAGGTGACGCTCTCCTAAATTCGACGGCCGGTCAAAATTGGGGTGTCTACAGTTTGCCCCTCTTTGACAGAGCTTGTGGAGCAACGCATCCCATAAGTGAATGTCAAAGCCTGTGTGAAGACAAGCCTTTGACCTGACTGTCGAATTTAGGCAAAAACAAAATGCGTTGCAAAAAACGGGCGTGCAGCGGAATCCTAATTGGTCGGGCTCCATGACGAGCTGCCTACGTATCCCTGTCAGGAATCAGACCAAAGCGTAGTTCAGGCATAGGTTGATCATTCACAGACGCAAATAGTCATACGGATGGATGCACCTATCCTGTCGTGATGCATGTGCTATGCAATGGCGTTGTCTGAATTAACCTGGTTATGTAAGTGTCATGCTTATCACATTTTCCCTATATATGACGCGCATTTCGTGGCGTGTTAGTCAGGGAAGATTATCTATTGAGAATCTGTCACAGGAGTCATGAGGGTGCTTTTGATTTGATCACGAAGGTCGACGCAAGTCCGTTGCGAAAACCGGGAATATAAATCCGTTATATTCTCCAAACGAGGGTTAATCGCAAGTCCGTTGCGAAAACTGAGAATATAAATCCGTTATATTCTCCAAACGAGGGTTAATCGCAAGTCCGTTGCGAAAACCGAGAATATAAATCCGTTATATTCTCCAAGCGAGGGTTAATCGCAAGTCCGTTGCGAAAATCGGGAATATAAATCCGTTATATTCTCCAAACAAGGGTTAATCGCAAGTCCGTTGCGAAAACCGGGAATATAAATCCGTTATATTCTCCAAACGAGGGTTAATCGCAAGTCCATTGCGAAAACCGAGAATATAAATCCGTTATATTCTCCAAGCGAGGGTTAATCGCAAGTTCGTTGCGAAAACCGGGAATATAAATCCGTTATATTCTCCAAACAAGGGTTAATCGCAAGTCCGTTGCAAAAACCGGGAATATAAATCCGTTATATTCTCCAAACGAGGGTTAATCGCAAGTCCGTTGCGAAAACCGAGAATATAAATCCGTTATATTCTCCAAGCGAGGGTTAATCGCAAGTCCGTTGCGAAAACCGGGAATATAAATCCGTTATATTCTCCAAACGAGGGTTAATCGCAAGTCCGTTGCGAAAACCGGGAATATAAATCCGTTATATTCTCCAAACGAGGGTTAATCGCAAGTCCGTTGCGAAAACCGAGAATATAAATCCGTTATATTCTCCAAGCGAGGGTTAATCGCAAGTCCGTTGCGAAAACCGGGAATATAAATCCGTTATATTCTCCAAACAAGGGTTAATCGCAAGTCCGTTGCAAAAATTGGGAATATAAATCCGTTATATTCTCCAAACGAGGGTTAATCGCAAGTCCGTTGCGAAAACCGAGAATATAAATCCGTTATATTCTCCAAGCGAGGGTTAATCGCAAGTCCGTTGCGAAAACCGGGAATATAAATCCGTTATATTCTCCAAACGAGGGTTAATCGCAAGTTCGTTGCGAAAACCAGGAATATAAATTCGTTATATTCTTCAAACGAGGGTTAATCACAAGTCCGTTGTGAAAACCGGGAATATAAGTCCGTTATATTCTCCAAACGAGGGTTGACGCAAGTCCGTTGCGAAAACCGGGAATATAAGTCTGGGCCCACGGGCTCAAACATTTTCAATTTTCAAGAGTCCGGGCCCGCGGGCTCAAGTATTGCGATTTTCAAAATTGGGAGCCCACGGGCCCAAATATTTTAATTTTCATGAATTGGGAGCCCACGGGCTCAAACATCTCCAATTTTCAAAAATGGGGGCCCACGGGCTCGAATATTTTTGAATTCCAAAATTTGTAGTCAAAGAGTACCTATGAAACGTCTCTGAGGGCCAAAAGCGCAATGAGGGCAATTTTTGGGGCCTCAAATTCAATTTTTGGGACTTGATTTGAATTTTTTGGGGGGAAAGTAAATATCTATGAACCGCCATAATCGCAGCACACGCGGTTTTCTGCGGCAGTCCGTGACTGCCGCGCGGCACTCACGGAGTGCCGTTGCGGCACTCGGCGAGTGCCGCGCGACAGTTGACTGACTGCCGCGCACGAAAAAATGAGTGCCGCGTTTGAGGGTCAGTGGCTTAAACCGCCGGGGTTCTCTTCCTTTCTCTCATTCTCTCACTCTCTTCATCTCGAGATCTCTCTGGAGAAAAATTTTCTCTTGTTCTTCTCTTGCTTGGATTGATCTACCGGGGTTTACAGGTTAGTTCTGCTTGATCAAAACTTGATTAATTTCTTTTATTTCATTTATTTTCCTGAATTTTCCTGAATTTTAACGTATCGATCTCTTCTTTTGTTTGACAGATTATGGCGAGTGGTTCTAGGAAGAAGAAGGCCAAGTATACGGCCACCCATCATCCAGATGCTACTCTCCTATTGAGGGACCCTGATGAGCATTTGTCAGCCCGCGCATTTAAGCGCGAGGTAAACGTTTCCCTTTATTATTTCTCGTATTTCTTTCTCGCATTTTCTTCCTCCTTGTGAATGTAACCTAGAATTGTCACCACTTTTTAGATACCCTTTTCCAAACGTCATGTTTGTGGCGCCCCCGGGCGTCCCGAATACTTTATTCCATGCCTCTTGTGAAGCGATACCGAATTTTTTATTTCTCGTGAACTTTTGAAACTAGAAAATGAATTTTATGTTCGAATTATCCTTTATTTTTCCCCTTTTGACTTTGTTCAACGTCTTTTGAAAGCCATTCAATCGACATCTCAAACATCGCTTGTGAACAACGAAATCCAATGCTCGTGGGAATGAAATCATGAACCTTTTCCTGTATTTACCGCCCCGGCGAGTTTCCTAATGCCATTTTATTGATTCTCGAATGTCTCTCTCCTTTCTTCTTCGAAACTTTGCTAAAATTTTGAGTGTTTTCATTTTCTCTTGAATGCAAACGAGTGTCTTACTTGTGAAGTCCTATGCGAATATTTCTAGACTTTCTTTTCTTTATTTATTACTTATCTCCTTCTTTATTGCTTTCTCATTTTATTTATTCTCTGACAACAAGTCTTGTGATTCTTTCTTGCAGCTGCAGCCCAAAGTGCTGAAGGGCCATGGCAGCCTTGCACATGGCCACGAGTGGTACACCGAGATGAGCCCGACCGTGAGAGCTCTGGTGGACGCAGCGGGGTTTGGAGACTTCGTCAAACTTTTGACGAAGAGCTCCAACGACTTGCAGCAGATGCACGCGCTGGCCGAGCGGTGGTGGGATACCACGAGGACCTTCCACTTTTCTTTCGGCGAGATGACGTTGACCCCGTTGGACTTCTCGATGATTACCGGGATCGCCTTCGGCGGAGAGCCCCTGAGGCATTTGTCAGACCAGGAGTGGGATCAGATGGAGCCGCTACTAGGGGTGGTCCCGGAGGAGGCCTTGGTCACGGCCCGGTGGTTTATGGACACCTTCCGGGGGAAACCCGGCTTTACCGACGAGCAGATGGCCCGCGGCTTTTTGATGTACCTGCTGGGGTGCTCCTTGTTGAGCACCAAGGGTGACCGGATTTCTGCTTCTTTGGTGGCGTCGCTGGAGCGTCTGGACCGGGTCGCTGAGTTTGATTGGGCTGGTACAGGATTAGCTATCCTGTACAGGCATATGAGTGACATCTCCCGGGATAGATCGACCGCTACCAGTGGGTATTGGAGAGCGTGGGAGGTATATATTATTATTTTATTTTTTCATTATTTTTTACATTCCATCGCTTATTTTTACTTCCAGAAATTTATTCGCATTGTGATACTAATTTTCCTTTTTCTTTTTCTCTTTTATCACAGATTTGGTCCCATGAGTATCTCCGCATGATGTCTCCTGAGACACGTGCTGCTGACGCCCTCATCATGCCCCAGGGGCTGAAGTGGGCGAAGGACAGGGTCGGGCGGAAGACCGGGGCTCATGACTTTGTTTCGTTCAGGAACTTCCTGACGAACCTACGGGAGGAGCACGTACAGTGGCAGCCGTGGCTCAGGGCGCTACCCGAGGCTTGCGCGGTGATTCAGGAGTCGGCCGGGTATGACCCGATGAGAAGGCTTCTCGACGGTGGGTCGGAGGGTATGGCGTGGTACTTGGGAGAGAGAGTGACCAGGCAGTCTATAGCGGCTCCCAGATTCTTTGTGCCGTTCCCTCCTCCCGACTCTATGAGGGCCACAGACACACTTCAGGGCGACGACTACTCGGCTGCTCGAGCTGGCTTTGGTATCCACGACTTCTTGGACGACCCTGACGGATATGCGGCCTTCCGTGCCGCCAAGCTGATGCCGAACTTCCCGTTGATGGAAGTGACTCGGGTGAGTAAATGATTCCTTTATCATTTTTGTGAGTTCTTCCTTTTACTCTTCACCCATGTTTTATCACTTTTGTTTGCAGCATGTCCCTGCCGCGGTCCGCCCCCCTGGCCTACCTGAGTGGGACTGGACTATGTCGACCGTCTCATTTGGCGAGCCTCATGTGACGATGATCCCCCGACTTTCACAGGGCGCCCCCACCATTCCTATTCACTACGACCTTGTCCCGCGTGCTTACGCGGAGGAGGGCCTGTCGTATGCCCATAGCGTGCGACAGTGGGTTCTCGGGCGCGAGTGGATGGTAAGAAATTCATCCTCACTCCTATTTTGACTGGGATTGTATCTCCTTCCTGCTGATCTTTTACTCCTGTTTCTTGTTTTCAGGCCGAGGGAGCTCGAGTGACTACTGCGACCCAGCTGAGGGCCCAGGTATGATCTTTTACTCTTTATATTCTCAGTATTTTACCCGTCATTTTGATGCTGCCCGGACTTTATATATATATTTTATGTCAGGCGGAGGAGATTAGAGTCCTGACACAGCAGGTCGGGCAGCTCCAGCAGCAACTCCAGCAGTTCGGCATCCCTCTCAGCGATGCCCCCGGAGGTAGCGATGCTGGACGTGGCGGAGGTGGCGGCGAGGGCACCAGCGGTGGCAGAGGCCGAGGCAGCGGGCGTGGAGAGAGTGGTGGAGGCAGCGGGACCGAGTCAGAGGAGGAGCCTCTCAGACGTACGACTCGCCAGACTCGCGGCCGGGGTCGGGGTCGCGGCTGACTCTGCTTTTGTTATTTCATTATTTTATTTTGAGAGCTGTGGGAGGATTTTTTTGGTGGATGACTGTATATACACACATATGCTTTATTTTGATGGCTGCTTCCTTTTATTTGGTAGGATAGATGCTTTAAACATTTCATTATGCTTTCTGCTTATTCACCGTATGTGTGACCATAGCTTGGTCCAATTCCTGCCGTATGTGGGACCATGGCTTGGTCCCGACCTTATTTTTATTTTTGAATGCTTCCATTTCTTTTATTTATTTGATATGTGCAAAATGAATGAAACGAATGAATGAATGTATTTGCACGTGCTGCATGATGCGCACGTTTTATTGCCTTTATATCTAGCTTTCTGTTTGCAGGTGGGCTACTCGAGTTACAAACAAAACCTGGCCAATGGGAAACTCAGAACGGCACTCGAGTAGGCCTTCGCGGCACTCGGTGATTGCCGCGACGGCAGTCAGTAAGTGCCGCAACGGCTTTCACGGACTGCCGCGCGGCACTTCATGGAGTGCCGCTTCACTTTATCGAGTGCCGCGATCTAGTGGGCAGCTTTATCTCCCTATTTATACCCTTCTTCCTCTAACACTCCGCAAAACATCTTCCTTCTCCTTCTTTTCTCTTCAAATGGCCCCCATTAGTTCTCAAATCCTCTTCCCATGGATGGATACTCTCTCGGGTATCGACAAGCTCAACTTCGAGTGTTTCCGGTTGAACGACCTCTTTTCTTTTCAACAGATGACTCTGAATGAGGGCCTACTTCGAGCCGCCATTCAGTGTTGGGATCCTGCTCTTAATGTCTCCCGCTTCGGCTTTCAGGAGATTTACCCTTTGTTCGAGGAATTTAGCGCCATTCTCCACACTGATCCCTCTGCTGAATTGATGGTTCCTCAGATTCAGGCCGGGTATGTTCGGGTTTTAGCCACTCTTCTCCACATATCTCGAAATGCGGCGGGCTCCTTTATCTGTGACAAGCATGTTGATTTTGAGCGCCTTGCCTCTGTTTATGCTCCCATAGGGGACCCCTATGATGGCGAGTACCAGATCATCCGACGTAGTGCCTTGTCAATCGCCATGCTCTCCTACTTCCTATTCCAGTCATCTTCTGACATTCTCATACCCATTACCCGTGGTTTGAGGGAGATGAAAAGAGCTGTTATGCTGATTCTTGGTGAAACTCTGATTGGGTTGAGCCATGCCCATGTTACCGGGGCCATGTTATCTGCTGGAGCACCTTTCGTCTTGCAAGTTTGGCTCATGGAACGCCTCGATCTCTTCATTCACCCCTCGCATCTTCGTGGGCCATTTTCTTTCGACCGCATGGAAATCCATTGCTTATTCCAATCTGCCGATGCATGGCTCGGTTGGCTCCAAGGCCTCTCTTCTGGTGACATTTGCTGGATCTGCCCTCAGTGGACTCATCGTTCTGTTGCTGTACGCCTCCCTGGGCGTCCTGGCATCTGGCTGCCGGGTTTAAATGCTACGACTTTCTACATTCCTGACCGAGTTGTCCGTCAGTTCGGACTTTTGCAAGATGTCACTGAATCTGTGACCGCTGATTTCACCAGGGGATCCCCTTTGCGTCCTTCTATCGTGAAGGCTTTCATGGAGGCTTGGCCCAGCAGAATGGCTGCTCCGTTCCCGAGGACTCCTGCTCTGACTGTGCCCACTACTGAATATCTTCTAGAGATCCAAACCTTGGCTGCGAGGCGAGCTTGACAGACACATGCATAATAAAGTAGACGAAAACGGGAAAGACGCCTGACATTCTACGAAACTCTTTTGACAGACCCTGCCTACCCTTTGTTTGCGCCTTTTGAATGTGATTTTCCTTATTTTCCTTTTCAAGAAGTGTTGTCATGCTAAATCTAAAGTGTCCACCCTTTCGATTAATCTTTTATGAAGAATTATCCTTTTGATGTCTTAACTTGGCTCTTTACTTTGCTTCTTTGCTTTAAACTTTAATCCTTCTACGAATTCTCATTTGCCCTTTTTATAGTACTTATCTTGACAGCCAGACGATCCAAGAGAGGGTTTTGTATCTGGGTTCTTCGGCTTAGCAAACGAAGTTTGCCCCTGGTTTAAGGCTTTGAAGCGGCTTTGGGCAAACGTCAGTTTGCCCCTAGTTTAGCAACGTTTTTTTTTTTTTTTTTGAAATGACCGAACCAAGTTGGTTGCCTACTTATCCCCTAGCGGGAATCAGGTCAAAGGTAGTTCATCAAGGTAGGAGGCTTTGAAAGAAATGGTTTCAAGCAAAGTATTTCTTGAGGCGATCGAGGTTAATCGGCTGTTTAAATTCAACCCCGTCCAGGTCCATGAGATAGGCCGCCCCTCCGGAAAGGAGGGTCTTAATGATGTACGGCCCGACCCAGTTGGGTTTGAACTTTCCTCTGGGGTCATAAACAGGCACCTTTAGTTCTTTGAGGACCAGGTCACCCTCAGCAAGCTTCCTTGGGCGGACCTTTTTGTTGAAAGCACGAGCTATTCTCTTCTGGTACCCCCGAGTATGGTTTATCGCGGTCAGCCTCCTTTCATCGAGCAGCATCAATTCCTCATACCTTCCCCGTATCCACTCTGATTCTGCCACTTCACATTCTGTTAAGACTCTGAGAGAGGGTATTTCCACCTCGACTGGAAGGACTGCTTCCATTCCGTAGACCAGCGAGTATGGCGTAGCACCCGTCGAAGTCCTTACTGACGTCCGATACCCCCATAAAGCAAATGGCAGCTTCTCATGCCAATCCTTATACGTATCTGTCGTCTTCCCCAAGATTGCTTTAACATTCTTATTCGCTGCCTCTACTGCTCCATTCGTCTGGGGCCTATACGGGGATGACTGATGGCGAGTGATCTTATACTTTTCTAAGAGCGGGATGACTTCCCCCTGGAAATGGCTGCCATGATCGGAGATAAACTCGTTCGGGACTCCATATCTGCAGATTATGTTCTTCTCAATGAAACTCACCACATCTTTGGCTTTCAAAGTCGCATATGAGGCTGCTTCTACCCATTTTGTAAAATAATCGATTGCCACGATTATATACCGGTGCCCATTGGAAGCCTTTGGAACTATCTCACCGATGATATCAATCCCCCATACGGAAAATGGCCAAGGGGTGGTCATGCTATAGAGCTGCGACGGTGGGGTGTGCATCAAATTTGCATGAATCTGACACTTGTGACACCTTCTAACATATTCACAACAGTCTTTGTCCAAGGTCGTCCAATAGTACCCTTGTCGAATGATCTTCTTCGCCAGCATGTGCCCGTTCATGTGGGGCCTGCATACTCCCTCATGTATTTCCTCCATCATTCTCTTAGCTTCCCTCCCATATAAACACTCCAAATTATATCCGGTGTAGGACTTCTTCCATAGTTTATCCGCGTAGATCACAAATTGAGCAGCAAATCGTCGTATCGCCTTCTTGTCCTTTTCTGAGGCTCCTTCGGGGTATTCTCCTTCTTTAACGAACTTCCACACGTCCACATACCAAGGCACTTCATCTTATCTCTCTATGGCTGCGATCATTTCGAATGACGGTTGATTCCTTACTTCTATGGACAGCGGGATCATGGCAATTTTGGAAGGGATTTGGATCATCGAGGCTAAGGTGGCCAAGGAGTCGGCTAGTTGGTTTTCTTCACGAGGGAGGTAGTAAAAGGAAATCTTTCGGAATTGCGTTTTCAGGCTTTCCAGATAGTCATGGTAAGGTCTCAATTTCTCATGTTTTACCCTCCAATCTCCTCGGACCTGGGATATGATCAAATTGGAATCTCCGAAGACATCAATCCGTCCGACTTTCAAAGCTAAGGCCGCCTCCATCCCAATTATGCAGGCTTCGTACTCCGCGGTATTGTTGGTTGAGTTATATTTGAGTTTGACAGCTAATGGGGTAGGGACCCCGTCTGGTGCTATGAGAATGATTCCGACCCCGTAACCTAACTGGTTGGCTGCTCCATCAAAGTACATTTTCCATAACTCCTCCTTGACCTCCATTATTCCTTCATCTGGGAACTTGAAGTCTCCCCTGTCCTCAGATTCTACAGCGAGGTCGGCTAAAAACTCGGCGACAACCCTTCCTTTTACAGACTTGGCGGTAACATATCTGATGTCGAACTCAGCCAGCATCATGGTCCAACGGGAAATTCTACTGGTCAAGACGGGTTTTTCAAACAGGTATTTTAATGGATCCATTCGGGATATCAGGATTACAGGGAAGGCTAGCATATAGTGGCGGAGGCGACGGGTACACCAAACCAAGGCCCAACAGGCGTTCTCCAAGGGCGAATACTTTAACTCATATCCCACCATTCTCTTGCTTAAGTAGTAAATGGCCTTCTCCACGTGCCCCTCTTCTCCTTCTTGGGCCAGCATACATCCCATTGAATCTTCGGATACAGAGAGATAAAGTAACAAAGGTCTCCCAGGCGAAGGCGGCGACAAGACAGGTGGGTTCTGGAGGTAGGTTTTTATTTTGTCGAAGGCTTGTTGACACGGGGTGTCCCAATTGAATCTCTCTCCCTTTCTGAGTAGTTTGAACAGCGGGTCGCATGTCATGGTGAGCTTTGAGATGAAACGACTTATAAATTGTATTCTACCCAGGAACCCTCTCAGTTCTTTCTCATTTTTCGGTGGGTTCATCTCGGTTAAGGCCTTTATTTTGGTAGGGTCCACTTCTATTCCCCTTTGGGTAATGAGAAACCCTAGCAGTTTGCCAGTAGTGACTCCGAACGTGCATTTCTGTGGGTTCAGCCTCATCTTGAACTCCCTCAATCTCCCAAAGAACTTTCTCAAAGCTTCTAGGTGCCCTCCCCTCTCCTTGGATTTCACAATCATATCGTCCACATACACCTCTACTTCTTTGTGGATCATGTCGTGCAGTAACGTGGTGGCAGCCCTTTGATAGGTTGCGCCTGCATTCTTGAGTCCGAATGGCATGACCCTATAGCAATATGTCCCCCACGGAGTGATAAACGTGGTTTTCTCTCTATCCTCGGGAGCCATGAGGATTTGATTATACCCGGAGAACCCATCCATGAAAGATAGAAGTTCATGTCCTGCAGTGTTATCAACCAACACGTCGATGTGGGGTAATGGGAAATCATCTTTAGGGCTTGCTTTATTCAAATCCCGAAAATCCACGCAAACCCTAACACGACCATCCTTCTTTGGGACAGGCACAATGTTGGCAATCCACTCGGGATACTCGGTGACCATCAAGAATCCAGCTCTTAATTGCTTTTCAACCTCCTCTTTTACTTTGAGTGCCCATTCTGGCCTCATTCGCCTCAATTTTTGTTTTATGGGCTTTGAATTGGGAAAGAGGGGGATGTGGTGTTGGACTATCTTTGGATCGATACCTGGCATATCATTGTAAGACCATGCAAAAACATCTTTGAATTCATTTAATAGACTGATTAGTTCTTTACTTTCTTTATTGCTAAGTGTAGAGCCGATGAAGACATTTTGAGGATTGTTCTCATTTCCAAGATTAATTGTTAGGGTGTCCTCAATGATTTTACATGCAGATTCTTTTTCTTTTTCAATTAGTTTTTGCAGTTCAATAGGTATTTCATGATCATCACATTCATCACATTCATTAAGCGCGTTTGAGTAGGCAGAATCAGTCATACTTTCATTGATTTTCTTTGGAGTGATTACAACAGACATAGAAATTGAAAGACGCCTCATTTGGGCCATTACAGACTCTGGGTGTGGGGGGAACCTATCACTAGACTCAAAAACCCACTCCTTCTTGTGTTCTCCTCCCAGGCCAGTAATAAAGCATTCTTCCGGACCTCCTGTCTTGGTGATTTTCTCCATCTCTTCTTCCTCAGCCTTCCTTTCCTCACCTTCTTCACTTTCGGCGGCTTCCTCCACTATGCCCTCGACGTATTCACCTTTGGTCTTTCCGGGATCCTCCTTTATGACCTCTGCGTTCCCTTCGCCTAACAGATCTTTCATGGCAGAACCGTCTAGCGTACCAATCCAGTCCTTGGCAGCAACAGACTTTTCAGGCATTTGCAAAAATGGGTCTTTGTACCCAGAAAATTCATGGGAGAAGAAGATCTCGAACCCCGGCTTCATGCATTTGTGTTTTTGGTCCATCCATGGTTTGGGGAAACCACAGAAGGGGAAATCCTCTCCTTCCTTCACGAAATACCCATTGAGAGTCTTTAAGTAAGGGTCTAGTGGCGCATTGACGTCCTTCTTCTTTGCTCTCAGCTCCTTCTTCGTTGGCTGATACCCTAGACCGTGAGTGTGAGTCTGAGTAGGGATTCTTGGGGCCTCTGGCAGGCCCTGAAGATTCTTCCCCAACCCCAATCCTGGAAAGAAACCCATTTTCTTCATGATTCCGGCGACGACTTGACTAGTATATTGATCAAAATGGGGTGGTAGGGACTCTCCCGACTTTCCTTCTTCTATCACGCTGATGAACTCGAATCCTCCCATTTTCGCTTCTTCTTCTTGCAGCTGTAACTCTAGGACCGGTGCACTTGACGACGCTTCAGATGATCGAACCCAACTGTCTCCGAGGATATCACAGACTTTGTTTTCCCAGACATACTTAACCTTTTGATGGATTGTTGATGGTATAGCGCCCAGACTGTCCAACCAAGGTCTTCCCAGCAGCAGATTGAAAGAAGCGGGGATATCGATGATTTGGAACTCAGCTTCTTTGTCCATCGGTCCGATAGCGAGATTTAGAAAGATAATGCCCATGATTGTTCTTTGGGTGTTGTCATATGCCCGGACCTTTTGCTGAGACGACACAAAAGAAGATTCATCTAAACCCATTCGTTTGGCTGTGCGGAAAGGACATACATTAAGAGCAGACCCGTTGTCAACGAGACAAGCGGGCACGGTGTTCCCCAAACATTCAACGGTGATATACAGTGGCTTGTTGAGCGTGGGTCCTCCCGGAGGTAAGTCATTCGATGAAAAGGTGATAGCCGAAGTCGGAATCTTGCCGATCAATCCTATGAGGTCTTCCGGGGTGGTGTCGATAGACACGTCAGCTTGATTCAGAGCATCTAGGACCGCCTGCCTATGGCGTTTGGAGGCAATTAGCAACCCCCAGACAGTGATGTTAGCCTGAGTCTTCTTCATTTGCTTTAGGACCCGATCCTCTTCTTCTTCCTCATTCATTCTTCCTTTCCCTTTCTCCAATTCCCTCCCCGGGTGATCTTCCTCTAGCTCATGCGGCTTGAAGTGCCTACCAGATCGGGTCAAATGATCTATCTCCACTTTTGCCCAAATGTCGTCGACTTCTGAAACGGTCTTTGAGCCCTCTTTTGCCTCTTTGTCGCTTTGGTACCATAGATCATCCTCCCCTACCCGGCCTATGTTCCGATCATTGCTTTCTTGGACCCACCAATCTGACTGCCTCGTCACTTCGTTTTCCCATATCCCTGGCTGGCTTCCCATCATACAGATCCTCAGACTTTCCGGTGATTGATAAAACTTCCCTGGTTCCCCAACTTTCGTGATTAGCTTGGACGGATCGAATGCCGCTTCTTCTACCCCTAAGAAATAAAGACCTCGCGGTGGTGGCACAGCACGATGGTTCGGCAGAGGATTCTTGGTGACATTGGGAGCCTTGACAGGTGGCTCGGATATCACTTTGTTGTCAATGAGGTCTTGTATGTCATGCCTTAACCTCATGCACCGGTCGGTCGAGTGGCCCTTTTGTTGATGATATTTGCAGTAGAGGTCTCCTTTGAAGTATGGCGGGAGTGGACTCGGCGGGGGTCGAGGTTCCAGCTGACGGAGATGCCCTTTTGTTAACAGCCTATCGAGGGCGGTTGATAATGATACTCCCAAATCTGAAAACTTCCTCATTGGCTTATCCTCCCCTCCCCTTGGATGACTTTTGGTGATATCGAATTTCTTCTCCGGCTCGCTAAGTGCATTGACATCGGTGGGGCCAGAGTGACCCCCCGAGTGCCCTCCATTTGATCCATAACTGGGCCTCCGATATCGGTTCTGTGGTTCTTCCTTCTTGATTGTACCTTCTTGAATTGCATCTTCAATTCTTGTCCCCACATCGAACACCTCAGCGAAAGTATTGATTGACTGAAATCTCATCTTCTCCTGATAAACTGGCTGTAGATTTTTCATCAACATTCGGATCTGGTCCTTCTCGGACGGCCTTTGTACCATTTTCGCAGCTTTCCCTCTCCATCGGCTTAAGTACTCGGCGAATGATTCTTTGTTCCCCTGCCTGGTTGTTTCCAAATCTCGGACAGTAACATCCAAATCTTGATTGTATTCGTATTGTGCCACAAATGCCTTAATCACTTCCTCCCATACTCTGGTTTTGCTTGGCTCAAGTGTAAGGTACCATGACAGAGCAGCTCCTGTTAAGGTTTGTTGAAATAGGACAGCCATCATGGTAGTGCTCAGTCCACTAGGCTGAAAAGCTCCTATGCACATTCGGACATGGCTGCGGGGATTGCCTGTGCCATCAAACTTATCGAAAACTGGCATTTTGAAACCAGCTGGCAGCGTTTCGTGGACTCCGTCATACAATCCTTCCAGTTCCATCAGATAGGTATCCACTCCCTGAGCCTTGCGCATTACCCTTTCCAACTTTTCTATCTTCTCGGTCAGTAGCTTCTCCTTCTCATCTTTCTCTCTGTCCCTGTTGGCTCTTAGTGCATCATTCCAATGTGCCTCTTGATCGTCGAACCAATCGCTGTCTCCTCCTCCTAAAGGCGGGTCTATAATGGGTGGGATTACTTGCGGCGGCAGTCGGCGATTCAGCTCCTCTATCATTCCCATCATGCGGTTCATGTTCTCGGCCTGTCTCCTCATTTGTTCCGCTTGCTGTTCGACTAGTACCCTTAATCCGGTCATTTCTTCGTTGTTTCTTTCTTCGGCCATGTCAGCGTATCCTCTTCTCACTAACCTTGCCGTAGGATCTCTAAACCACCCTTGGTTTGCTATTTTTGCTCCTACAATAAATTTTGAAAATTTCCTTTTTTAGAAAAACGTTTTTTACCTTTATTTTAGCAAAACCTTTATTTTGTATGTCATGCAGATGCCATGCATGTGTGTGTGCTTATTCTATATGCCAAAGAAAAAGAAAATCCTAGTCCTAACACATAAGCACATAAGCACATAAAACCCTTACCCATGTCAAGTACGATGATTTCTCCATTCATTGTGACCCTCTTTACCCTTCGATATCTGGCAATTTTAGGGTTTTCTTTTGAAAAAAACATTTAGAAAACAATTTTCAAGAATTTTGGATCACGCTTTTCAAAAAGTGATTGGGTTGAAACTCCTGTTTTGAAAAGTGTCTTAGCTGATGAATAACCTTGGTTTGGCTCTTGAAGTTTTAATCAAAAATGAACTGCCAAATTCTTTGGAAGAGCGATTGAAAACTTTGGAATAAAGACGGCAAAATCTGTTTGCTTTCAAAGATGGATTTAAAACTCTTTGGGCAGAAGGATCACATGATTGGATTATCACCGTACTTTTCATGAATTTGGATACATACAAGGTCAATGATGCTTAGCTAACATAATATAAGAAGTATAATCTTATAATCAAGGTTCGGCATGTTCTCCGAATGCCGTGGAACATGAGGAGAAATTGCTAAAAGGTGATTACAAGATTATACATTTTTTATCAAGCAAGTATCGTCATCATCTCAAATAATCCCTTCCGGGCATACAAAACTTCCTAGCACATAAACCTAATCAAGAACTGATTTTCTAAATTTGAAAGGTTCTATAGAAACTACTATGCAAAGGCTGGGTTTTGGTCAAATAAGGGACCCTTGACACACACCCGATAGGATGCTTCATATACCAAATCATGGTACGAGATCAAGGGTGATCACACAGTCCCATGATGTCTTGACCGACCGGGTTGCCCCGAGCCTCCAAGGTCATAGTTCCGTGCAATCGACTGGCTGGACATGCAAATGAAATGCAACAGGCACACAAAGATTAATTAATTCGATTAAAAGGATGTTTTTCAAGTCTAATCCTCGAGGGAACCCAAAATCAGAATTCTGGTCTGCGAAACCAGAGATTCTGGGTTCGATCCCCAGCAGAGTCGCCAGATTGTGGATATCGCAGGTTGACTTACCCACAGCTTTTCAAAATCAATTTCTAAAACAAAATGAGTCGCCACTTAATTTTTAAAGGGAAAATTAAGAAGCCATTTTTAAAGCAAACTGATCTTTTAGAAACCAGAGATTAACTAGGTCCGGGGATTATGGAATGAGAGAGGAAGGAGCCCATCGGACTAAAACACCCTCTCTCATCCTATCTTGTGATAGGCCTCTATTCAACATCCTTTTAATCAAATTTATTAATCTAAGCATGCCATCGACTAATACATATATACATATACATCACAAAAGCATGTCCAAAGGGTGTAAAATTGCAATTGACAAAATATCATTCAAAAGCCACATAATTCAGGTAACAAGCGATATGATATGCAATAGAGAACAAGTGAACTTACCCGGGGTCCAGCGGCGATAGTAAACGTGCAATGCATGCGAATAAAAGAAAAATCCTAAAAAAAAGTCTCTAATCACATATACACATAAGGCAAAAACCTAATTCTAAGGTGTCGCGCATTAAGTCGAAAAAATCAATAAACTCAAGAAATTAAGACAAACTAAAGAGGAGTTCCAGAAATTGTACCTTAATGGCGCTACAAAACAAAGGGTTAGTCCACATGATATGCCAAATACGATGTTAAAAATGTCAATCCTAAATTTCTAGCTTACATCTATCTAGTGTAATTAAATCCAAAGCAATTAAGTCTTAATTACAAGTGTCGAATCATATAGATGAATATGTACATGGACAAGGACAAACTATGAAATACTATTAAACTTTGAATTCAAGCTCAACTAATCATTATTAAAGCATGGTTTAAACCCTAGATCATGGAAAAGTCATTAGGACCCTTATTTACAAAGTAGGTATAAATTGTAACAAAACTCTGAAAATTCCAGAGAGCAGACCCGAACTTCAAAGAAATAAAAGGCATATCTCCCATGGTTTGATCTTGGTGAATTTTGGACTCAATATGCCTCTGTGAGTCTAGTTTTCAAATCAAAAAGAAAATCGAAGTTCCAACGGTCGGATCTCCGGGAATATGAAAAATACTAGACATCACTCAGCACTTTACAACCTTCTGTCCAGAATTCTTGCACGATTTATTAAAAATAGTAACAAAATCCGAATTGCTTTGTTATTTTTAGGGTGACTTTCTAACACATTAAACTTCATAGAAAAAATTATTTAGGGTCACAAACACTTTATTAGAACTCTGATTTAATTGTTTCAAAAGAGTGTCACTGTTCTGAAACTATTCTGAAATTCTGGACAGATTGCATTTGTGTCACAAAACTCATGATCGAACCATGCTAAACATGAAACCACCTTAAAACAAAAAATACAGCAGTAGAATATTGTGTTATTGATACTTTCCCATTGGTTTCATTTGATTTCAACGATTAGATTTCGAACTAAAAATCTTTGATCAAAAACAGTTTGTGGATTCACTGTTTTTACTTTGCTAGTTCAATTTTTTTATTTGGTAACTCCAACTATTAAACCATGAAGTTGAGTTGAACCAAACCACTTCTCTTACCATTTGATGGCCATTAGAGACTATAAACCTTTACTCTTCATAGATTTCAAATGAAATATGGATAGACTTCATGAAATCTATAAGATAAGGAATCTAAACCATGGAGATGGGTTTAGACCCAAAACTACATTCTCTTACCATTTGATGGTCATGGGAGAGGGAGACATGACTATGACTCATGAGTCCTAAAGGAATATAGAAGGGATTCCTCAAGACATCAAGTTTAGAAGATCCAAATCATGAGTATGGACTTGGATCCTCTTATGAAGTGGTGATCAAAACTTGACTCCTATGTGAGGCACAAGCCTACATGGGGTTCAAAAGATCATGCTCAAGAGATCAAAAGAGATATTGAGGATCTCCAAGACCTTCAAGAGAAGAATGTAAACAAGAAAGTGGAAGAAAGTAATATGGAAACAAAAGAGACTCCTAAGTTTACTTGATAAACAAAGAAAATAATGAAAGATTTTAGGACATAGAGATGAGAAGAAAGGAAAAAGCCAATAATCTATGGTTAGAGGATCACCTCCAAATTATCCTCAAAGTTTTCTTTTCTTTGAAGATCTTCCAAGCTCCTTTCTCTAATTCTCTAAACACTCTCTTTTCTCTCTAAAAAATGTTGGTGTAATGGAAGTATTTTTGTATATGACCTCTCTCCCAATGTGTTTCTTGGTGTTCTTCTTGGTCTCTCCTCTTTTAGGAAGATCTCTTCTCTTTTATAAGCAAAATTACCAGGTATTTTTGGTGAATTTCGGAGCAAAAAACAGGTGTAATTCCCTCATTAGTTGGTACAATGTGTACTTTCTGAAATTATGCAGACTGCTGTCCAACGCGGCAGTCCGTGACTGCCGCTGCGGCATTCATCAAATGCCGTTGCGGCACTTCATGACTGCCGCGCGGCATTCACCAAATGCCGCGGCAATTAATGGATTGCCGCATTTTTGTCAGTCTTACTTTATCAGTTTTTTGTTCTTATTTGCATGCGCATACGTATTGCTCTGCAAAATACAGACTTTAAAAGCGAACGGCAGTCAGAAATCTGTGGCGGCACTCGGTGGATGCCGGAACGGCACTCTCTGACTGCCGCGCGACATTCAGGGAGTGCCGTGGAAGTCTGCCGTGTGCCGTTTTTGGCTAAAGTTCCTCTTTTAGGTCTTTTCTCTTTTTGAAACAAATTATTTTTGAATATCTTTTCCAAAAGTTGTGTTTTATATCCGAATTCTCCTAAATACCTGGTATTTCCCTCTTTCTGTGAAATTTTATCGCGTTTTGGAGAACTTGCTGAAGAGCTTGGAACACTTCGAATTTTTCGGTCATTGTCATCATTGGACGTGGAGGTGACGCTCTCCTAAATTCGACGGCCGGTCAAAATTGGGGTGTCTACAATATGTCAAACTGATGTGATAAAATATATGTTGTCAAGACCGATCATGAGAGGCCGAATTGGGAAATGGACCCTGGCCTTAATGGAATTTGCGATCCAATACCGATCGCAGCAATCGGTAAAAGGCCAGGCCATAGCCAATTTCTTGGCTGATCACCCAGATCCTACTGATTTGGGAGAACTGCCTTCAACACCCAAAGTCATGAGCACGTCCTTAGTCCCATGGATGTTAATTTTTGATGGTTTGAAAAACGTAGAGGGTGCTGGGACAGGTGTGGTGATTGTATCACCTAAGTACAAAAAGACAAAAATGTCGTTTCGGCTCAATTTCAAATGCACTAACAATCAGGCCGAATACGAAGCGCTTATCATCGGACTAGAGATACTCCTTGAGATGGGGGCATCGTCCGTGCACATAAAGGGAGACTCAGGTCTTGTGATCGGACAGATAGCTGGAGAATTTTAGATGCGAAGTTGGGAGCTCTGCCCGTTCCATGCCGTGGCCACTCAACTCATGGAGGCGTTTGATGACATTAGCGTGAGTTATATCCCAAGAACCACAAATACTGAGGCCGATAAGCTGGCAAAAACAGGATCAGCCTCATCTTCCCAGAAGAACGCAGAAGAGCAACTCATCACTATTCATGTCCGATCACTATCGTCCGTTGCAAAGAGAGGTTGGTATGCTACTGCCAATTCGGTCTTGATGGAGGATAACGATTGGAGAATCCCCATCATTGAATACCTGAATCACCCAAATGTCAGGGTAGACCGAAGAGTTAGATTGTTCGCTGTCCGATTCGTGGTGCTCGATGGAGAGTTATTCAAGAAACCAATCGGTGATGATGTAATCTTGAGGTGTCTGGGGAAGAAACAGGCCATGCAGGTTATGGCCGAGGTACACGAAGGGATTTGTGGTGCACATCAGGCCGGCACAAAGATGAAGTGTTTGCTAAGAAGATACAATTATTACTGGCCCGACATGTTGAAAGATTGTATCAGTTATGCTAAGGGTTGTCAACCTTGTCAGAAGCATGGTCTGATCCAGCATGTACCAGCTAAAGAGCTGCAACCCGTAATCAAACCATGGCCGTTTAGAGGATGGGCGATGGATTTAATTGGCAAAGTCCTACCGCCATCATCGGGCCAGCATTGTTTCATCATAGTGGCTACGGACTACTTTACCAAGTGGGCCGATGCCATACCTTGTAGAACGGTGACACAAGCCACCGTCATAAAATTCATTGAGGAATACATTATCCATAGGTTCGGCCTTCCGGAAACAATCACAAGGATCCGTGTTTACCAGAACGGAAACGTCGGCCTTTGCTGAAAGTAGGGGGATCAAAATTCTTAATTCTACGCCCTATTATGCACAGGCTAACGGACAGGCCGAGTCCACTAACAAGATCCTCAAGGGGATCATAGAGAAGATGATTGTGGAAAATCCTAGGGAATGGGACAAGCTCTTGTCCGAAGCATTATGGGCCTATCGGACATCTAAAAGGTCAAGTACTGAGGTTACATCGTTCATGCTGACTTATGGGCATGATGCTATGTTACCTATGGAAGTTACAGTCCGATTAGCTAGAAGGGCTTTACAAAATCAACTAGAGCCCGCTGAGTACACAGAGGCTATGATAACGGAATTAGAAGGGCTCGATGAAATAAGGCTCGCGGCCTTAGACTCATTAAAAGTGTAAAAGTAATGGGCCGCCCGAGCTTATAACAAGAGGGTGAAGGAGAAGTCTTTTTGCACAGATGATTTGGTATGGAAGGCCGTGCTACCTATTGGAGAAAAGAATAACCGTTACAGTAAATGGTCAGTCAATTGGGAGGGCCCATTCATTGTCCATCAAGTAAAGAGGGGTGGTGCTTACAGGCTACGTGATTTAGACGGAACGGTTCATAGCCGGTTAATCAATGGTCAGTATTTAAAGTCCTATTATCCTACGTTATGGGAGACCATTGACCTGGACATTAAACCAAATCCTGGGTTGGAATATGATTAGTTGATCAATTATAACACCGTTTTGTATTGATAGGCTGAGCACAGCTTACTTACAAGAATGGTGAAGAATAATATAAAAAAAAAAAAACTTTCTATACAGTACAAAATAAGAGTCGGCCTCTAGGCCGACCCAAAATTCCTAAGCTTAGCCTTCAGGTCTTCCCAGGTCTTGATGGCTCCAGACCGATCTCGTTTTGCTTTTTCTAGCTTTTGGGCCCATGCCCGGGATATCGGAACACTGGCTTACAGTTGATCACTGCACTTTTGGGTATCGTTACCAAGTAAGGATAGGGCTTCATCAATCTTCCCGAGGGCGACGTTGTTGGTGATGACTTCGGCCTCACATTGGGCGAGCTGAGCTTTTAGTACAGCAATATGGTTCTGCAGCTAGGAGTCCCTTGCCAGTACTTGAGCCCAAGAGGCCTTCCCTGCTTCAAACTTAGCTTTGGCCCCTTCCAGAAACTTTAGTGCCTTCTGCCGTGAGCCCAAGTGAACTTCTGCATCAGCCTGAATCTTCAAGGCCGATCGATCCACAAGACGTGCGCAGGGGAGTCTTTCTTGTATCTCGTGGAGTAAGGACAGCTGCCCGTCAGAAAGTGAAGGATCGGCCATGATGGTGTTCAATGCTGCTTCAACGTCGGCAGCAGCAGGAAGGTTAGAAAGCTCCTGGTCAGCAAGCCCGAAGAGGAGGTCCTTAGCTTGTTGGAGGCATGAAGGTGAGACGGCTTCGGGCTCCAGGGGGCCAAGGTCAAAAGCTCCTAGGTCCAGGCCGGAGAAGAAGTCATTAAAGGGAATGTGTGGCTCTAGACCCAGGGGATCGGCCTGTTCAAGGAAAGTAAGCAGTCAGATGTGGTATCTAAAAATTTATGAATTAAAAGGTAAAGTATAGACTTCAATACCTGGGTGTGAGGATCAAGGGAGGCCGAGAGCGCTGCACGAACTTTGGCCTCACTGGGTTGAGAAGATGATGGTTGAGAAGGAGATTGAGCCATCACAGAGGAGGAAGAAGCATGGCCGGTTTCTACCCCTGGATCGGTTGAGGCTGTCGTTGCTTGCAGAGCTTCGGTCTCTGGGACTGCGCCCGAATTATCAGCACCGACCTCAATGGCAGACTCTTCAGGAGGGTTAGCCTCGGCCACTACCGGTTCCACTATTGTGTGAATAGGAGACTAGGTGGCTGCCGTGGGTTCCCCTTGCCCGAGGAGAGCTCCAACTTCAGGAGAGATCGCCTAGTCCACTTCTTCCCCAGCTGCATCCGTAGTAACTCCAGCATTGGCCATGCCTTCAGTGCTGGAAGAGCGGACGACTTGCTCAGGAGCTTGGCTGGTATGAGCAAGGTCTTCGTCTCCACTGGAAGGAGTTAATGGAGGCACAATGTGAAGTGGCATCACTCTTATGGCGACCCGCTCCAGATAGGCCGCCGTAGATGCTGGTGATGCAGGGAGAGTTGGGGGAAGAGTCTGAGTTGGAGTTGGGAGTGAGCGGTCCTCTCCAGAGTCTTCGTCAACAAGCTGCAAAATAGAATCAAAGGATTCGTACTGAACAGGCAGAATTGGGCTTAATCGCTAAAGGATGTTTGAAATCTAACCTGAGTGGAGGCCGAGGTTGTTTTTTTGTTTCTTTTGAGAAGGACCCTTGCCCGAAGCTGGTTTGCGGGTCGGTCTCTTAGCTACCTGTTTGCGCCGGGTTGGAGCTGCCGTTGGGACAGGAGCATCGGCCTCAGTGGCCGATGATGCAGTGAAAGGTGCAGCGGCATCAGCAGCAGTGCCTTGAAATATAGTGCGTGCCCGGTTACCCCACCACTGGGTGAATTCTTCTGACATAACGGGCGGGGCAGAGAAGGGTGTGAAGTTGAATGCCGCTTTGATTGTATTTTCTTCACCTGCCCGTCGTTAACAATGAGGCCCCGTTCTACCCAGTCAACATTGACAGTGATGCCAGGGGGAACGGGCACGAGTTGGGTAAGCCCGAATTGACGGGCTTATAGAGGAGCGAAGTAATATTCAGCCCCGCACTTATTAGGCCGATGGAATACTCGGGCTGAAAATAATGTCTCTAGCTACCAAGTAGCTAGAGAAAATCTCATTGTAAGTGGACTGGGTGCCCGACCCCCAATTGGAAGGGTTATTGGAGAGTTGAAGAAAAGAAGAGAATTGAACTGAGAAGAAAGGGGTGAAGAGGTTGATATCCCGAGGGGAGCAACCTTGATAAAAGAAAATAAAACACTCCTCAAAGGAGTGTGAAGAAGGTGCTACGTCCATGAATTGGACAGCGGAGATAGGAACATCGGCCAATTGGCGGATGGTTGGTTGGAACTCGGGAAAGTAAGAGTGTAGCCACAATTGAAGCACCCATATCGGACTCCCACCAGCTCCGAAGCTCGAATGGACAAAATATGTTATGCCAAGTGCGCCCAAACAAGCGTAGCCATGGCCAAGGACATCCCCGATGCAAGAGCCAAGGCCAAGGTTGTGTATTCTTTAGTAATGGCTTGACTGGCCGAGCAGAAGAGGTACTTGTTAAGCCAGTAGATTAGGAAGGCGGTATGTTCTGCATCGGACACCTCCGTCTCATCTGCACCGATGCAGGCAGTCAGAAAGCCTCCGAAGGCTGTAATTGGCCTGTGTGAAACGGCCCCATCCCTGACAATTTCTTGTTGAGGGTGGGCAAAGCTGGCCGTTCCAACGTCAAGCCCAGGAATGATTTCTTGTCCGTGGGGGCGAAGGCCGAGCAGATAGCTGATGTCCTTCACGGTGGGAGCCATTGGTCCGCAACGGAAAAGAAAGTCGTTGCAAGACGAGGACCAGAATAATAGAACAAAAAGAAGAAGAGGTCGGTCTATCTCTATTCTAGACCGACTGAGCATTATGGCATCATAAATGCCCGTTTGTCTCCAGACTGTGGCCTTAGAGGCCGATACCCTGGTCACCCATTTGTCCCAGTCTGCGGCGGGGGTCGGCCAGTCCCGAACAGGCTGGTTAGCAGTCTGAACCTTGTTCTAATGGGCAGGGACCTGTAGGAATTCTTCATTTTTAACCGGTGGGAAAAAAGGAAGAAAGCCGCCGGAGGGTGGCCAAGGAACGCCGGTCCCAGGCCTGGAGCTACTGGAGAGCCATCAGAGGAGCTGTAGGGGGTGAAATAATCGGTGGAGATCTCAGCAGCATGGGCTTTGGCGAGGGTCCTAACCTTTCTGCATCGGTTTTGCGGCGGTGGTGCGTCAACGAAGGTCTTCTTTCCCTTAGAAGTAATCGGAGCAGTCTTATGAGCCATGTCAGTAGGGGAGAAGAGTTCGCCGGAGAAAATGGAGGTTTAGAGAAAGAGGCTCTATTTCGCTGGAATTGTAGAGAGAGAGAGTAAGAACACAAATGGCTGGGGTAAGGGATTTTTAAAAGTCTTGCTGTTTAAATACCATGATGCTGTAATCATGGTGCATTAAATGTGGAGTGACTGGTGGGATTCTCCATAATATGACATTTGCTGCATGCTTGACGCGTGGTAATTTTTAAAATTCAAAACGTCACATCAATCAAGGCGGGACGTTTGATATGACCTTTTGGGGGGCAATTGTTTGCACCCAAAAACCGTCAATGGTTTTTTAGCCCGATTCGCGTTATAGGGGAGGTCGGGCTAAGGAGCTCATGACTCATCGGACTTAAGCATAGACGTAAGACCGATGATATGAACAAGGCTGTTGGGTATGGTAAGGTGAGCCCGACGGGAACATTGAACAGGTGTAAGGATTTTCGGGTTTTGGGAGAACATAGCTCAGTGCGCTGATAGCCCAATGGTGGAATGAAGCAATAGGAAGCTTAATCGGACACTGTAATGAAAGATGGGAATTAACAGTCCGATTGGCCATGGGCGGTTGAAGACAGGTAATCGGGCATGAGGGAAGGCATGGAAACAGGTAAAGCTCGATTCATCCAGGAGAATTAGTGACGAGGCCGATGGACTGAAAGGAGAGGCGGTGCTGTCTACAGCTGGCAGAGTGACGTCATCTCTGAGAGTTTTGGAAACGAGATTCCGTTCAGGAAAGGATCTGATCCTGTCCAGCTGGATTTAGGCATTTAATCCCTAAATTAAAGGGATTGATTCAATTAAGTTCTGAATAAGGTAGGAGTCAGGGATAAGGAAGGCCTTCTTCAATCAGCCAATCAATTAAGCAGCTTGGGGCGCAAGCTAAGGGATTATTGTCCAAGTAGAAATCGAATAAGGCCGCTATAAATATAAGGCATGCCATCCAAGCAAAGGACTCCGCGTCACTCTCGAAACAACATTCGTACAGCACATTCGAAGCATTCAAAGCACACAGTCTTTATGTTTTCCATCCTTCATAGCAAATAGGTCTGTCCTTTTGTTATTTTCTGTTTGTGTTCTTTTGAATAATCAACCTATTCTGGTTTGTTCTTGAGATCTGTTTAGTTTTTCCAAACATTTAATAAAATTTGTTTTATTAAATCGTTTGTGATTTGTTTACCTGTTAAACTCGATACTTTTTAGCTTGTGCGCTTCAGTACTGCTAAAGAATTTACAGTGAGGGTACTTTCCTACTCACTATACACAGTCACCCTGTTTAGAAGTCAGATTCATCAAAGCCTTGTGTATCACTCACACAAGCGGATAAGAAATTAGTTTGCAAGTACACACACACACCGAACCACTGCTGGTTCTGGCATGCCCGCGCAAATTACAGCAAACAGTAGTGCACAAAAAAGTGTGAACAATTCAAACAGCACAAAGCACATGCATTTAAAGCATAATGTGTCAAAAAATGTATAGGAAAGTGTGTATACCTAACATTATTGATATACTCTATATTATAATACGAAGCCAAACTTGCCACGTGTTGTCCTGGCAGCCATACTTCTATTTTCCTTCATAGACTTTTCAGAGAGAGAGAGAGAGAGAGAGAGAGAGAGAGAGAGAGAGAGAACATGCTGTGGGGCAAACGTATAATGCTATGTGTTTTTATGACCACGAGTTAATAAACAGAATAGGATCATTCAACAAGAAAAATAATGCCCCCAATTTGTCCATCAGTTGCTCTTCCCCAAAACAAATAAAAATCCCCCATTCTCCCTGTAGGGCCTGTATTAACTCTCTTAGCAAAAAAAAAAAAAAATCTCTACTAACTCTACTCAATTTTATAAAAAAAAATAAAAAAAATTTAAAACAGCGACTTTACTTTGAAAAATGAATAGGCCCCAGCTTTCTCTCTCCTATATTAACTATATTCTAAAAATATTATTTTTTCTCTCTTTTAAGAGTCCAAAGCTTCCTTTCTTGAATTAAATATAATAAATACTCCAAATATACCCGAAAATTTTCACTCTCCTAAATGCATAATAATATGTTAGAAATCGGACCTGAAATTTCTCTCTTTTAAACCTCAATTATGGGATAGTCAATGTATTAAGAGACGAAATATTTATGATTTCACCTAATGAATGCCATAAGCAATTACTCTTACTTCCTAATCATTAATCATGACAATGAACGATTCTTCCTCACGACTTCTTCATGCTGTCTCACTATCTATCTATACATACATACATATATATATATATATATATTCAACTACTCAACCCATGTTTGCTATCAAATCTTCAAAAAATAAATACAAAAAGGAAAAATGTTTGCTATCTAATAAGCTCTAAACAATCTCTCTCAAGGCAGTCTATCGTAGTTGTGCATTATTTGAATTCCTTCCTCTCTTTCACTCAGTTACTACGCATTCAACATCATAGACATTTCAATAAAGAAAATGTTTAGTGCAACAATTCAATTTTATTTTTCTAGAGCATTTAGGTCGCATTCTTGCTATTATCATTATTTTATTTTACCTATGTTTTTATAGTTATTGTATATGAATTTCCTTCTTCTTCTTCTTCTTCTTCTTCTTCTTCTTCTTCCTTTTTTTTTAATTCCCCGTGCATTCCACGGGATTAGGGCTAGCACTGTTATATTTCTCAAATTTAAATTTTTACTTTAATTTTTAATTTTTTTTTTTTTTATCAATTATACCATATTTAGTGAAACATTGAAATTCAAATTTGGAAAGAATACTCCTCTAAATATTTAATTGTAAGGGTAATGCTATGACACAAAAGGGTCACAAAGACATACTCATAAAAAGATATTGCATCACATGTGACACCTATGTGGTATTCCATGTGTTGAGTTAAGTGTGATGGATTTTAGTGTCACATGAGTGCTATATAGGATACCGTATCTTTTTATAAGTATCTTTTTGTGACCTTTGTGTCTTGCCCCAAGTGTAACAGTGAAAATTGGAATGTGACCCACTTTTAATGTTTGGGGAATATGAGTCTAGACGTGTTAGGACTTTGAGAGTAGACTTTGAGTGAGAGAGCATTTCATTATCACCAAGTCACCAACTGTACAATGAGTTAAGCTTAGATTCCCATGAGCTTCAGCTGGTAACCCCAAAATTGATGATTCTTGGCCACTTACAAGCTTGTTTTAAGAGTCCTTCGGACTACTTCCAAGCCTCCTTTTCTCCTTTTCTTTTAGGCAACACTTGGATGACAGGGGAAGGAATTAGACAAATACAGTGGCGAAGTCATCTAAGAACCAGTGGACTCTCACCCAAAATTTTGAAATTATATTTACCCCTATATATTTTATATTATATGTATTTGTGTCCTTCTCAATTTTGTCCTTAAAATTTTAACTTGCCCTTCTAAACTAAAAAAAT
Organism: Hydrangea macrophylla; assembly: GCA_033977485.1. Lineage (NCBI taxonomy): Eukaryota > Viridiplantae > Streptophyta > Magnoliopsida > Cornales > Hydrangeaceae > Hydrangea > Hydrangea macrophylla. Next base: position 44,339,517 of record CM066990.1, read on the forward strand.
TCACTTTTATCAAAATTAACATCTTATTTACTCGACTAGCCCAAAATATTTAAGTCCTTATAGTTATCCCTTTTAAACTTACTAAAGACTCTTTGTTTTAGAATTTCAGCTAGTAAAAATAGAAATACAACAAATTAATCATACAAAAAAAGAAGGGTAAATTACACGGATACCCCCTGAGGTTTGGCGCTTTGTCACTCACATTCCCTGAGGTTTTTTAGGTTACACTAACCTTCGTTTAGGTTTATGGTTGGTAACACTGACACCCTCTGTCGTTAACTGGCGTTAGAAAATGGATGACATTAGCAAGTTAATTTTTTAAAATGTTCAAAATACCCTTATCCTCATTCTTCTTCTTCTTCTTCTTCTTCTTCTTCTTCTTCTTTCATACACACATACACACAAATATATATACACACATACATATACACAAAAAAATTCCTTGATGCATTTATGTATGTATAGGACTTTCCATAAATCTTGTCTCTATATCCAAATGCCATGTCGTGGCAAGCCATGCCGTCTTCTTTCTTGATTCCATCTAAACAATTCAACCAAATTCATTGATTATTGATAGCTTGATTCCACTACCACCAACCACCCCTCTGTCCCATTCTTCTTCTCTATTGTGATAGCTTGATTCCATTACCAAAATCATCCCCAATTTCAACCATCCACAAGTCCAAGCACCACCACTCCCAGCCTCTCTCTCTCTCTCTCACTTTCCTTTTCCTCTTCCATCTTTCTTGTCATGCCCCGCAATAGCAAAAATAGACAAAATAAATTCCTTTTCGGACCCATAGGCCATTACAGTTGAAAGTCACCACATTGTCCATAAACAAAGTCAAACCATCAGAGTAATGGATTAAACCACGCATTGGGAAATTCTAAGTTCGATATATGAAACCAAAGTTCAATACATGAAACCAAAGTTCAATACTAAACTATTACAAACCATAGGTATCTACAGAAATATAATTAAAGTATTTCGGCAACATATGCCGATTGCAAACTTAACTATTACAGCAATCTCTTAAAACATAAACATAAACTATATACGACGACGCTCCAGGTCTTCAGCTCGTATAGTATTCAGCATCAGCATAGCCTCTGTCATCGTAGGCTCCATCCTCGAAGCCCCTAGCCCAGTATGCTGCACCTGTATACCCATAACCTTGGCCAACTAGACGTAGAATATCCAGCGGCATAAACGCCGTCAGCTATGAAAGCCGAGTGAATGCAAATACTAATAGACTATCTATAGATTTACAACATATATAAGCAACGACATCATTAATGATCATCTCATCGTTCGCATGCATGTATGCATCAACTCAATATATCTCCACGGACATCGTCCCAATCTCATGGATATCGTCCCAATCTCCCAATACATAACATAGACTCTTGGGTCCACATTAATCAGACACGAAGTCCTATACCTACGGTCTGTCAAACACTGACACACAGCCCTAACGTTTTGGCCAACCTGTCCTGATATATTACTATAGCGCGCAACCTTGATATAATACAGCTCTCAACTCCAAAACATTATGGCCACCAGCCCCGATACATTCTGGCCAACACACCCAATCAACATCTCTTCTATAACTGTATTCTTCCTAGTCTCGGTCATGGACTAAAGTGACATCCCTTAGCCTCTGCCGGATCTCCCGTCTCGGACTGAGGTGATGTACCTTTAGCCTCTATCGAACTAGGTTCATGATATATCCATCTTAATCTCGGTCATGGACTAAAGTGACATATTCTTGTAGCCTCTATTTGGATTTCCTGTCCCTATCATGGACTAAGGTAATATTCCTTCAGCCTCTGTCGGATTAAGATGACAACATCGGCACAACCCTCAATCTCGGTCTTGGACTAACATGACCATGCCCTTATCTCTATCGGATCTCTCATGTCTTGGTCATGGGCATGGCAACATCCCGTTAGCCTCTATTGGACTAGGGTGCTAGCCACACTACCGTTCTCACAAATATGTATCCCTTAGTCTCTCTCGTGGACTAAGGCAATGCTAACCATATATCCCTTAGTCTCTCTCGTGGACTAAGGCAACATAGGTTGTCTATAAATCACATATGTTTCCACGACACGTATCCCTTAGTCTCTCTTATGGACCAATGCGATGTACCACCGATATATCCCTTAGTCTCTCCCATAGACTAAGGCAATGCCAATTAATATATCCCTTAGTCTCTCCCGTAGACTAAGGCAACATACTCTTACCGCAACCCACATTATATGATCTTCGCGATCACTTTCTCCCACGCATCAATCATAAATAGTATCGACCTCTGTGGTCGATAGACCCACTACTATGCACGTCGGCTTCTCAATTCGCTTAACAACATTTTACCATCATTATATAATTGGTTCCAATGTACAATGCATTAAGCCCCTTATTTAATGTGTATGTTATTCCAATACAGCTTTCTAACAATTAACGCATGATATACATAAACTAAACATTTAACATTCTGACAAGTTCGATTGATTGAACTCACTTCGATTGATTGAGGTAAAGCTAGGTTCGATCGATCGGAAAATATTCGATCGATTTAGATCGGCCTATGTTCAACCACTCGAAAGCAGTTCGATCGATTGAACGCAGTTTTCTTCCCACACTGAACTGGGCCATTCACGCACGTCCATGTCCGTCCTTCTTGTTGAGACACATATTAACAACATAACAAGCTACTAAGTGAGTATAGGCACTCACTGTTAACGTCGACGACACTGGCGAGCTCGGGGTGGCCGCGAGTGGTCTCGAGGTGTCTCTCTCTTTCTATCCTTTCTCCTCCTCTGCTCTTTCTCTTCCTCTCTGTCTCCTCTTTCTGCTGCTGCTCCTCTTTTTCTTTTTTTCTCTTAAAATCGAGAGTGTGTGAGGGAGTATTTGTATATATATATCTGGGTGTGTGTGTGTGTGTATATATATATCTCTGTGTGTGTATATATATTCTGTCACGCTCCGGATCCACACATGTGAACCCAAGACACGTGGCACGCCACCAAGGCCTTCAAACATCAAGTTAGGAATAAAAAGGAATGAAAACACACTTAAATCAACCTTTAAGTTAGACAAAACAAGCCCAAGGGCAAAATGGTCATTAATAAGGTATATCAAATTTTATACCAAAAGATAGGTTTTTGAGTCCCGGTTCCAACGCAAAAAACAGTGCGCGAATCCGAGTTTTCTAGAGAGAGAGTTATGTCTGTTTCCGTAAAAGTCAACAGTGCAGCAAAATTGTGAGCGGATCGATCCGCCCTAAATGCCGGATCGATCCATTTAAAGTTTTTGGTATCAGAATGCCCCCGAAAAAGGCCGGATTGATCCCCTCTTTAACCCGGATCGATCCGGGCTTTGCAGAAGTCATTTTTGCTGTCAAAAACTCTGCTAAACATGCCCAAACATCACCAACATCAAACCAAACCTCTTGGAAACTTACAAAAACATTTCAAAATCATTTCTAAACCATTTCTAAACATTCCCAAGGGACTCTAACATGTTCATATACCATAAACAAGTTATGAAAGGCAATCTCTCCCACAAACTCCCCAAATCTCTCCCAAATCTCTCCCAAATACTCCCAATGCTATCATGATCAACCAAAACATATTTTTAAACCAAATTTTCATTCCAACATGTCCAAAACTACATAAACAAAGCGTCGAAGGCACCAACAACGTTCCAAGCTCTGGTTACAATATTTACATGAGTCTTGGAGCGATTAAGCCAAAATTAGCATATATCTCAAAGTTTTAACGTAAACTCAAGTTAGCTTTTACAAACCACAAGTTGTACCCCAAAATCACAAGTTTAGCTCAAAACAACTATATACATGAAACTACAACATTTACAAGCTTTCTCGACTCCATGAACCCCAAGCTCATCTCCCCGGATTCTCGCCGTCGTGCTCACCTACAATGGTTATTCAATAACCACTACAATATATAAGCTATATGCTTAGTGAGAGATATCAATCAAGCACACGGATGACAAATCAATGCTTATATTCAACTTAACAAATAGTAATGATCTCTGGATAAACAAGTATTTCCTCCGCCACTACCCGCAAGTCCGCGACACCCCCAACAGTCCACGGCACAAGCCAATGACCCACGCCACCCACGTGCGGTCTAATGCCGTTGTCGGCAACAAGTGGTCGTCACCACGGAACAATCTCATGGCGGATTCATACGAACTTTCCCTTGACCCAAATAGGCAACTAAACATGCTCACATAAACATATCACCATGCTTTTCACAAAATCATAGCTAGGCATATGTAATTAAGCTAAATAGGCATGTTATCAACATTCAAAGAACATAACCATGATTCTCATCCAAAAACAAGATTGAAACCACTCACCTCGTCGCTATTCACTCCTAGTTGAGAAATTGAAGCCCAAATCTACTCCGGGTTAAAATCCTACATGAATTCGACCAACTACGGATTACCGCTCCGAATTGGGTCTCAAAAATTACGACGATTATACTCTATAAAATCAGTACCAAAACGTAGAACTCACCTCTACGAGTCCAAATCCGGTCTCGGAATCAAAATTGGAAGTCGAACGGCGCGTCAATCGGCGTCGAAGAGCTCCGGCGGAACCGTCGTCTATTTTCCTCTCTAACCGACTCAATCTTGGAGAAGAAGAGATATGTATCTCTTTCTTAATTCCCAGCACATATATGCTTATACTATTTTATTATGAAACCCACCCAACTTTTGGTTATTTTCATTTACACCCCTAACTAGTTTTCTAACTAACTATTTAGTCCTCCAAACTTAACTGGGTACTTGTCTATGTCTCGCGTGGGTCCCGTAAGTGGTCCCACATAATTTTATGAAGTTGCTAATTAGCCTACCAATTATATAACATGTTCAATTCATCCTCACCAAGGTATCCCAAATGACCACATAAATGGCCTCTAGCAATAAGCAATGTATTTAAACAACATATATATATATATATATATCACATATGCCTTAATAAACATTTAAGCACATAAGGGTGATTCCACAACTTTGTCCCATCACACTGGAACTTTCTCAACTCATGTCCCAATTTGGGACTGCCACATTGGCCAACTTTGGGTTCCCAATTTGGACACCCACAATCAACTAGTGAGTTAAAAGTACTCACTTAAACATGTGTTAATAAACACCAATTAATTATGCTAATGCAGGCCTAAATCATGATTAACAATTAATCGCGGGAGCGGGTGTTACATATTCTCTCCCTCTCTAAACTTCTCCAGGTTCAGCAACTTAAACACACACACGAATCCAACATATATATAGGGAGAAGGGAAGTGCAGGTGACAGAACACGTATACTGAAAATACAGGGTCGATCGATCGATGTGTGTTCGATCGATTGAGAACAGGTCGGTCAAGGTTCGATCAATTGAAATGGATTCAATCGCTTGAGAAAGGGGACACATCATAAATTCAGGTCGGCAGAGATTCGATCGCTCGAAGTGGGTTCGATCGCTTGAAGGAAACAAAGTTCGATCGATCGAAATGGGTTCGATCGCTTGAACTTGAAAATACAGGAAATGAAAATACAAGCATAGTGAATCTTATTAATATAAAAAGTATTATAAAAGTACAACGAAAATATAGGGTATTACATTTCTTCTCTCTCTAAAAACCAGGCCCAATGAAGGCTGAAGAAAAATCACTCTACCAAATTGCAATAAAAATAGTGATCATCACATCCTCCACCAATTCACCTCTCCAATTACTCTCTGGGTAGATCAAAAGACAAATAAAAAATATCTTAGCAAATGGGATTAATTTTGAAATGCAATTTAGGTATATGCTTCAGTAATTTGAGCTCCGAATTTGGTTAAGAAATGAAATGAAAGATGAGTATATATATGTGTATAAATATATTGAGAGAGTCTGACTTGCAAGTTCACAATTTCAAAGAAAAACCCCAATTAGAAAAACCCCATGACAATAGAAGATTAGGGCTTTAAAATCTCAAATTAGAATCCAAATTGGTGGCCATGGTTACTGCCAACACTAGTGTTGATCATGGTATGAAGCTAATGGCGACCCGTGGTGGTGGTGGTGGCAACCCATGGCAGTGTTGGTGGAGCGCGACCTGTGGTGGTGGTGGTGGTTTCTATCCGTTTGGGAGGCAGAGAAGGAATTAGAGAGAGAGAGAGAAAAGTTTCCATTTGGGTTTGGGAGAGAGAGAGAGAGAGAGAGAGAGAGAGAGAGAGAGAGAGAAAGCAGATATTGGTAAGGTCCGTAAGGGTAAAATGGTATTTTTACAAGAGAAGTTAATGGTGTTAGGCATATAACTCTGACAGAGGGTGTCAGTGTTATGTTCCAAACCTCAGGGGGAGTGAGTGACAAAACACCAAACCTCAGGGGGTGTCAGTGTAATTTACCCAAAATAAAATTCAAAAGAGTTATGGGGTGATTTTCTGATCTATGAGTAATTATGTTTTAATCCTTAATCCACACAAAACAACCTTCATGGTTTTTAAAATCCAAAATTGCAGTAATTCTAACAAAAAAAAAGTTGGGTCGAGGGCGCTGTAGACACCCCATTTTGTCGGCTATCAGATTTAGGAGACCCATGGCTTGGTGGTTCACAATGATCGTAAAAGACTCAAAAGGACTCTCGGAAGTCAGCTCTATCTCTCAGAATGCTCAGAATGACCAAAATGCCCTTGAAAGTCCGAAAATTCCCAGATTTGGTCCCAAAGTTCTGAAAACATACTACGTCGTAAGAAAAGTGATAAAATGAGTTTTTAAATAAAACCGGAAGAAATCGTCAGCTCCCAGAGACCCCCGGAAGTCCCGGAAGTTCCCCGAAAGTCCCCGTTGACCGGTTTGACCAAGGTTTGACCAGGTTTGACCAGAGTTTGACCAAGTTTGACCGAAATTGTCTAAATTCACCAGAACCATTCTAAATCATGAGAAAAGTATTAAAACAAGTTCCAAAAGAAAATCGAGCGAAAACATCAGCTCCTGGGAGCTCCCAGAGGTTCCCAGAACTTCCCGGGAATTCCAGGTTTGACCGGTTTGACCAAGATTTGACTTTGGAATCGGGGCACCGAAACAATTTTTAAATATTTTTCATGGATACTAGAGGTCAATATCTTTCCAACGGTATATCGCACATAATTTCTGGATTTAAAACGAATTTATTATGAATTTCTAAAGGCGAAAAAGGCGATCAAATCGGCTTTTATCGCGAATACCGCAAAACTTTTCAAGGTGACCTATCCCCGAACTATTTTTTATGTAAAGTAGACTCCATTACCTTTCCAACGGTATATCACAACCTCAATTTGGAGTTCGTATGCATTTTCTGTGAATTTCGGACGAAATAGGGCCTTTTCGCGAATACCGGAACTTCGGGGGGCCTAAACAGCATTATCCAAACGAAGGGAGGAGTAGTGCCGCCGCGGCACTCCCCTCCAGAACAGTAAGTTTTTGTAAATATTTTTGTGGTCCCATTTTGATTAATTAAAATCCAAAACGACGTGGTTTCATGATTTCAGATGTTTGGGACCAATGGGAGTACTTTCTAAATCCCAAAAACACCCCAAGTTGGCCTATATAAACACCCCATTACTCCTCATTTTGGGGGGAGTCAAATGCAAGTTTAGAGAAAGTTTGGGAGAGAAAGTGTAGAGATAAGGTTAGAGTGGAGAGAAAAGAAGCTTTCTTCTTTGATTTTTCAAAACAAAAGTGAGTTCTAACCTTGTTTTTACTTCATTACTTCCATTTACTTCAACATTCAATACTCCCAACCACCATTTTAGTGAGCATTCAAGAGTGTGGAAGCTTCTTTCATGTCTAGTGTCATTACATATGAGTGATACACCAATCTACAAGTCTCATGCTTCATGAATATCATCTATTGATTATCATCTACTTGCTTGATTATATATATGTTCATCTCTCCTTATCTCATTTCTTTTTCTTTTCTTTATTTACTTACTAGTTCATCATCATCTAAGTGATGACATGAAGTTTGGGGTGAGTGAATCCTTATGGATAGTAGCTCTTGACCTCAAAAACATGTTTGATAGATGATGATCATAACCTCAATACTTCCAAGGTATTCTTGGAATGTATTGAAGTTATGCCCAAAAATAAAATAAACCTCTCCAACAATCTTGGAGGTTCTTAAATGATGAGTTTGATGTAGGTATTCTAAGTGGCTATGATCCTTATTGAGTGTTGAAAACATGTTTCCAAAACATCTATTTCAAAACCCCTCTCAATCCCTCTCATTTGGTTTCAAGAAACAAAACTTTGTTTTCTCCAAAATCTTCAAAACAATGAGTCAAAACAGTGAGTGAGTTGACTTCAAAGATTTTTCTAGAACACAATACTCAACATATGGATACAAGGCCACTTGGAAAGTCTTCCTAACTCATTGGAGAACATCCATGATTTTTGGATTGACTTGGAAGTACTTGGAAATGGTCCATTTGGGTCCCAACATTCCTTCCAAACATTCTGTTTTTGCTGTCACAGCAGCTAGGTCAACTTACGACCTCTTTTTCAGAATGTTTTTCGACAAAAGGGGTGGTCCTAACTTATTTTGCCCTTAAAATTCAATGTCTTAGGAAACTTTCTGTATAAAATGGGCCTCTAGATCATTCTTTTTCATTTTCTAAGATTTTCTAACATTTCAGACGACAGTACGAACTCTGTTTCTGAGTGACCTCTATTGTTTATGTAATTTCTCTCAATCTGTGATAGTTATTTAAGATTGGCCTTTTGGGTTGTGTTCTAGACACAATAAGGAACATCTCCATAAAAAATCATGCATTGAAAACATTCCTAACCCCTCTTTTGAAATTCCAAAAGATCATGCTACTGTTCTGTCCACTATTCACAGCAAGTACACTTTAACTTTCATTCTTTGATTTGAGGCTTATATGCATTCCAAATTAGTTCATATCTTAGGAAGTAGTTCATACTACATTTGTATATATCCCATGTTGATTTCATTCACTCATTCTTGCCCATTTTAGACTTCTAAGCCATTCTAGAAATCCATGTACACAAAACACACTACAACCTTTGCACATTTTTAGATACATACATTGCATTCATGCAAGATTTGGGGTTTTTGTAACTCTTAATCTAAGGAGATTATAAGGAATGAACTCGATCACTCGTTCATGCTTCCCCTTGATTTATTCATCCTTTCTCATCCGTCCCGGGGATTGAGAGGTCTTCTTTTATCAAAGAATAACATGCATCATTCTAGCCTTGCTAAGCATATTTTGATTTCTTTGCTTATTTGTTTCAATAACAATTCATGTCCCCCTTTAGATTAGGAAGTCTTGATTATTTGATATATGATTAGACGATCTTTCCTAGGTTTATTTGTGTGATCTTTCACTTTACATTGCATGATATTTGGCTTAGATCTTATGAATGATATCTTATCTTTTGATCTTCCGATTTCAAGTTTTCTTATGTGATGTAATATACTACAATAGTATTAATTGCCGAACCAAACATAGTATAAGATGATTATTTGGATGCTAATTGAGGCCCGTCGAAAGACGGGGCGAGTTGAGGGTGTTTTAGTCGCGACAAAGGCTCCTTCCTCTCTCGTACCAAAACCCCGAACCAAGTTCTTTGGTTATGAAGGGCCGGTGCCCTTATCCGCTTGGGTGAGTCAAAATTAGGTTTCTTGGTTCCTTAAAAACCGAGTGGCGACTCTGTATCTGTTTTCAACAGACCTATTTTCTTTCTTTGATTCAAATCAATTTCAAATCAATCTCAAACAAGAGAGAAGTGGTCCACTTCCGGTGTCCACAATCTGGCGACTCTGCTGGGGATCTTTATTTTAAAAACAAAATAATACAGAGGTTTGACTCATAAGAAGCATCCTTAAAATCATCTTTTTACTGTGTTTGGTTCACCGCATTGCACTCTTGCATTTCCCCCCCTCCGACTGTGTCTGAAACGCGGCGCTGACATTGTTCAGGTCTTGCTGTGCCAGGGCACAAGTCACCGTTGATACTGTACCTTCCAAGGTATATCAAAAAGAGTAAAAACCTCCGTACTGTCTCCCTGACGGTATATTGGAACTCTCGTCAACGGACCCTCTTTGACTAAACCCAGCCTTGGCATATAGATTCTTGTAGAACCTTTCATAGGACTGTTCATTTATCTTTCCAGATAGGACAATGTGATATAACTGCTGTATGCCCTGACGGGATTACCTGCGCGGTGTAGACGCTTATGTGGCATAGAACAGAACCTCTTTCTTATGATTCCCAAGGCAATCACTCACATGTAACCACATTGGGTTGACCTGCCTAGGCACCATGACAAGGATGTCTGCCCCATGTTCACAAAGATATACACCGCAAACCTTGTTTGTCGGTCTTGAGACATAGGAGTATGAAAACCTGCTAGAAAGTATGATCACTATCACCGTACTTACCAGTTTCTCCTAGAAACTCTGTCCAGATATCCCAGATACACCCATATTAACCAATTTTTCCCAGAAACTCTGTCCAGATATCCCAGATATAACCATATTAACCAGTTTTTCCCAAAAAAAAAAAAACTCTGTCTAAACCTCCCTGATTTCCCAGATATACCAGTTTCTCCCAAAAACTCTGTCCTATCTCCTAGAAACTCTATCCAAATTTCCTAGAAATATCCAAAGTACCTGTTTTCCCAGAAGCTCTGCCCAAATCTCCCAGATTCTCCAAAAATCCAACATCTCTGCCCAAATCACCCAGAAATGCCCAGATATACTTGTTTCCCCTGGAAACTCTATCCATATTTCTCAGAAATACCCAAAATACCAGTTTCTCCTAGAAGCTCAGTCCAAATCAACCAGAAATCCTTTTTCTCCTAGAAACTCAAATGACTTCTAGAAATTTCTCCGAATCTTCCAAACCCATGTTTCTCCCAGAAACTCTATCCGAAATTCCCAAAGTATCCCGGAAATCCCTGTTATCCCTTGGTGATCATACTGGAAAGTAAGGTTAGCACACTCTGTATGGCTAGGACCTTATTTGTTTAACTTCTATCTGTTAGAAGTAGGGGCATCATATAGATTAGGGCTTGCATCCGCATGCTTGTCTCATATACATACACAGTTCAAGCCAGTTTGCACACACATATATCTCATAAGTGCACACAGTCTATCCCTTCTCATCATCACATGATCATCGATCTTCATCCTCCGAGTCTGATCCTTGTCATTTCAATTTGTAAGACATCACAGGTCCCAAACGTCGTCCTGCTACATTTTCTTCTTGGGATTAACAGTCCTCCCAGAAACAAACCTATGGATCACAAAAGCTTGGAAACTCGAGTCGCCAAGATGAGAACCACTATGACTCAGCTTTCGGATCACCTCACCCAGGTCCTAGGATTTCTTGAGAAAATGAGACCAGAAGTCTGTATTCACTCCGCTTGGACTCGTACATCGAATGATCAACTAATCAGAATAACTGTGGATGCTAGAATGACCGCTATGGAACCTGCTATTGAGAAGATCAGGGACGAGCTTGCGGAAATGACAGATATGATACGGCATTTGGCTAACCCACCACCCTCGATTCTGCTATCTTCCCGGTCAGCACCTTGTACTGAATGGTTTGGAAAATTAGCTGATCTTTGGATACATAGTTTGGATCAAGAAGCTCTTGACAAGCTCACCAGAATAAAGGATGCCATCAGAGAAGGAAAGTTCGGGAATAATGAACCCCAACACCAGTCCAAGGGACCCAACTACTCCCTAGACTCCCCAGGTGTCCATGCACCTAACCACCAACCAATGGCCTACCCTCTCCGTCCATACCAGTCCATTCCACCAAATCGCCCTAAAGGCCCTCGCAAATTCTCCAGACTTGATATTCCCCTCTCCACAGCCTTAAACCACCTACTCAAAAAGGGCCACCTGCAACTCCTCCCTCACAAACCACTACCGGATCCCATACCCTCTCACTACAACATGAGCCTACAATGTGCTTACCACCAAAATCTAGGCCATGCCACCGATCAGTGCATCCGCCTCCGCCATGACATTCAAAATCTCATAGAGGATGCACCCCATCCTAATGCCATCTCCTATCTTGGCTTGGACCAACCGCTCGACTGATCCCCTTCGCTGAGGCCCATGAATGTTGAACCTGCGCCGGTGAAGTGACGGTGTTTGGAACTCTTGCTAGAAAACCAAATGAAGATGCTCTTTAGAAAAAAAAAAGAAATAAAAAGAATAAGTGAGTCACTGTGACATTCCATTTGAGACCGGGTCAAGTCTAGTCGAGTCTGTTGTATGTTTATTCTTGTGGTCGAGTCTGTCTGTCATGAAGTTGTTAATGAGTCTGTAATCCTTCTCTACTGATGGAATGAAGTCTCATTTTGCCTAATCTGATGTGCCTAGTCATAAATGCATGAATCACTAAACTGAAGTGTCACTTTTCAAATTACCATGGATATTACTCTGCAAATAATTTTTCTACAACAAAACAAAAAAGAATCCTAAAAGGTTAAAGTCGATTTCACGCTGACACTGATGAAGAGCTAAGAATTGATAGTCTTACTTTAAGAATTTAAAGATGCTCTTGCCTCAATCTTGAAAAGACATGCTTGGAACTGACTTGGGGCTTGCCCAACACCCTTTCCACCATTTCTACCATTTCAAAGCCTTGGGCCCAACCCAATTGATAGCCATGCGAACCTGTGCAGACTTGGTCCTTGATGGTAGCCAAACATTTCAATGAGTTTCATCTCCACTTTCAAAAAAAAAAAAAAGCTCGCTAGGTTGAAAACCCGAAAGGGCACCTAGGCAAAAGTTAGAGCTGAAAAAGGTGTTGATTTCCAAAATCTGACCCTAGCCAGTCAAAATGTTGGAGAAAATTTTGATGAAACAAATAAGAGAATCATACGCTTCAAGATATATCTTAAGAACGTGCCAAGATCACATTTCAAAAGGCACGGAATGACCACAAAAAAATTCCGAGAGCTGACATGCACATTCTGGAATTCTGAGATTGCGATTGAAAGATCTCACAAGAATCGACTACATTAAAAAGCAAAATTGACTGGCTAGGCGAAAGTGAAAAGGATCAATCCTCAAAACAAAACAAGAAGAAAAAGAAAAAGAAAAAGAAAAAGAAAAAGAAAAGAAAGGGAGATTGAAACTGAATCCTTTTATTCAAAGCTTCCACAAGTGGCTCAAGTTTGAACTTCTTTGACGATTGGTTTGAAAAACCCTCATACCTCAAACCCCTTATTTCAAGCCTTGCCTTGAACTACGCTCGACCTGATTCCCACTCGGGGATACGTAGGCAACCACAACGGTTCGGTCACCCCACCTACCCAAAAATCAACCCGCTTCTTCCCAACCATGCCCGAACTACGTTGGACCTGATCCCCACTTGGGGGTACGTAGGCAGACTTTCAAAAAAGAAAAAAAGAAGGATGGCTCGCTAGGTCGAAAATCCGAAAGGACACCTAGGCAAAAATTAGAGTTAAATCCAAGGTGAGCAATAACAAAAGAGAGAAAAGAGCTTGATAGGTCACCTCACTGGTGCCTAGGCAAAAGTTATGAGCATGTGAGAGATTAAAGTCACGGTCCATGCCTCAAGCTAGAAAATCACCTTCCACACTAGGGGCAAACTTCGGCTACCCGCCTCGTTTGCCTGACTTTTACTATCTACCCTTCACACAAGGGGCAAACTTCGGTCACCTACCTCGTTTGCCCAAAACCTCCAATGAACCTTCCTCCAAACTAGGGGCAAACTTCGGTTATTTGCCTCGTTTGCCTACCGATCCCACTTCATGCCCTTCAAACTAGGGGCAAACTTCGTTTGCCACCTGATCCCTATACACCAATGGTAAGCCTTCAAGAACATTGTCGTGAACAGAGGGAAATGGAGCATCTTTCATTCCATAAGCTAAGGCACTAATTCAAAGCACATCTTGAGAGAAGCAAAGAAATTGATTAGATCAGCAGGGAGGAATTTTCAAAAATAAGATTCACCATCAAAGTGATGCCACGTTAAGGAGAGAAGTAAACACAAAAGAGAAATGGTACATCATTTATGACAAAAGCACATTAAGTTTTGGCAAGTCGACCTTGTTTCATTTTGGTGTCAAATGTGTCGTCCTCGTGCGTCAATGTCTGTCAAGTTTTTGAGTCTGCTGTAGTCTCAAATGTGTAAGTCAATAGTGACTAATAAAATTTTTAAATCAAGTTATAAAGAGCATGCCAATACAAGCAGGAGTACCAAACACCATTACTACACCGGTCAAGGCGTCAGCAGGAGAAGCGTCCAAACTTAGGGAAAATGCAAATTTCATCCCTTTCCAAACCGTCGAAAGTTGACCATCATCTTTCTTCGTTCATGCAACATAAGTCCATGAGTGGCTGTTGATGATCTTCATTTCTCCTAGCAACATAAGTCCATGAGTGGCTGTTGACCATCATCTTTCTTCGTTCATGCAACATAAGTCCATGAGTGGCTGTTGATGATCTTCATTTCTCCTAGCAACATAAGTCCATGAGTGGCTGTTGATTCATCATCTTTCCTCGTTCATGCAACATAAGTCCATGAGTGGCTGTTGATGATCTTCTTTCATCTGTGCAACATAAGTCCATGAGTGGCTGTTGATTCATCATCTTTCCTCGTTCATGCAACATAAGTCCATGAGTGGCTGTTGATGATCTTCTTTCATCTGTGCAACATAAGTCCATGCGTGGCTGTTGACCATCATCTTTCATGCAACATAAGTCCATGAGTGGCTGTTGATGATCTTCTTTCATCTGTGCAACATAAGTCCATGCGTGGCTGTTGACCATCATCTTTCATGCAACATAAGTCCATGAATGGCTGTTGATGATCTTCATTTCTCCTAGCAACATAAGTCCATGAGTGGCTGTTGATTCATCATCTTTCCTCGTTCATGCAACATAAGTCCATGAGTGGCTGTTGATGATCTTCATGTCTCCTAGCAACATAAGTCCATGAGTGGCTGTTGATCCATCATCTTTCTTCGTTCATGCAACATAAGTCCGTGAGTGGCTGTTGACGATCTTCCTTTCTCCTAGCAACATAAGTCCATGAGTGGCTGATGATCTTCCATCATCTTCTTGCAACATAAGTCCATGAGTGGCTGTTGATCTTTCTTCATGCAACATAAGTCCATGAGTGGCTATTGTTGATCTTTCTTCATGCAACATAAGTCCATGAGTGGCTATTGATGATCTTCCTTTGTTCATGCAACATAAGTCCATAAGTGGCTGTTGATGATCTTCCTTTGTTCATGCAACATAAGTCCATGAGTGGCTGTTGATGATCTTCCTTTCTTCATGCAACATAAGTCCATGAGTGGCTGTTGATGATCTTCCTTTGTTCATGCAACATAAGTCCATGAGTGGCTGTTGATGATCTTCCTTTCTTCATGCAACATAAGTCCATGAGTGGCTGTTGACGATCTTCCTTTGTTCATGCAACATAAGTCCATGAGTGGCTGTTGATGATCTTCCTTTCTCCTTGCAACATAAGTCCATGAGTGGCTGTTGACGATCTTCCTTTGTTCATGCAACATAAGTCCATGAGTGGCTGTTGATGATTTTCCTTTGTTCATGCAACATAAGTCCATGAGTGGCTGTTGATGATCTTCCTTTCTCCTTGCAACATAAGTCCATGAGTGGCTGTTGACGATCTTCCTTTCTCCTAGCAACATAAGTCCATGAGTGGCTGTTGATCTTTCATTTTTCTTCATGCAACATAAGTCCATGAGTGGTTGTTGATGACCTTCTTTCATCCTAAAGCAACATAAGTCCATCACTCTCCTCTTTCAAAATCAAAACCTTAACTGCCGCAGGCCATCTCCGTATCCCTCATCACAAATAGAATGATACCTTGACTCCCTTTTAAAGGATGTATTTCCTTCTTCCTAGCAGAGTACATTATCCTCCAGCTCCCGGAGGCCCTGACCGGCCCCCTTAGATTGAGCGCCAAAAGAGATTCTCCGAGAACCCTACATCATCCCCCGAGGATAGAAACCAATAGATACCAGCTCCCGGAGGCCCTGACCGGCCCCCTTGGATTGAGCGCCAAAAGAGATTCTCCGAGAACCCTACATCATCCCCCGAGGACAGAAACCAATAGATACCAGCTCCCGGAGGCCCTGACCGGCCCCCCTTGGATTGAGCGCCAAAAGAGATTCTCCGAGAACCCTACATCATCCCCCGAGGACAAAAACCAATAGATACCAACTCCCGGAGGCCCTGACCGGCCCCCTTGGATTGAGCGCCAAAAGAGATTCTCCGAGAACCCTACATCATCCCCCGAGGATAGAAACCAATAGATACCAGCTCCCGGAGGCCCTGACCGGCGCCCTTGGATTGAGCGCCAAAAGAGATTCTCCGAGAACCCTACATCATCCCCCGAGGACAGAAACCAATAGATACCAGCTCCCGGAGGCCCTGACCGGCGCCCTTGGATTGAGCGCCAAAAGAGATTCTCCGAGAACCCTACATCATCCCCCGAGGATAGAAACCGATAGGCCCTAACCGGCTCTTTTGGATTGAGCATTGCAAAATCTGACCAACTACGAGAGATTCAGAGATGGATCCTGGTTTTAGGTCAAGAATTGAAGAGAGATTCTCAGAGAGTCCCCTACCATCCCAGCAGAAGATAGCAGAAGTCCGAACCGATTCTCCGGACTTGTCATCATAAGGATCGGCCAAAACATCACCCGCAGTCAAATCACCCCGATTCCCTTGGCAAGCACTGTCTATTCACAATTTAAGGACCCGTGTCCACTGATTATCATGAGCTTTCTCACCTGTCAGTCATTATGAGTTTCCTCACTTATCGTGAGCCTCTTCACTCCGGTTATCTCACCTGTCCATTATCGTGAGCTACCCCACTTATCATGAGCCTCCTCACTTTGGTTATTATAAAACTGTCGGTTATCTTGAACTCCCTCGCCTACGGGTTATCCTTAGTTGCCATCCTCAGGGACCCCATATCTGACTACATTCGCTCGCAAAGCACACTTCCCAAATTCTAGAAGTTTGCCCCTAAACCCAGAGACTTCTAAACCTTGATGTCCTTATCCGAGTCACCCACCGCATCACAGTCGCAAACACTAGCACAACACCAGCCCACTCGGACTGGCACACCCCACAGCACTTGCTCATACTAGGGTCACAACACTAGACATGATAGGACTCATGACACGATTCATATCACATCCATACATTGCATATCACTCTTATAGCATAGCATCCGCTTGATTGTTGTGTATGTACATGTATGATCGGTTCCTTGTCCTGAACTACGTCCTGGTCTGATTCCCCTTGGGATACGTAGGCAGCTCACGCGGAGCACGACCAGCATCATCCTTGCATCTTTTGCAATGCTTTTTATCCTGAATCCATAGCCTCCAAAAAAGTCCTGTCTCTTCAAAACTTTGGCACTCGCTTGCGACATGCGTTGCCTCGCAAGTTCCTGCCAAAGAGGGGCAAACTGTAGACACCCCATTTTGTCGGCTATCAGATTTAGGAGACCCATAGATTGGTGGTTCACAATGATCGTAAAAGACTCAAAAGGACTCTCGGAAGTCAGCTCTATCTCTCAGAATGCTCAGAATGACCAAAATGCCCTTGAAAGTCCGAAAATTCCCAGATTTGGTCCCAAAGTTCTGAAAACATACTACGTCGTAAGAAAAGTGATAAAATGAGTTTTTAAATAAAACCGGAAGAAATCATCAGCTCCCAGAGACCCCCGGAAGTCCCGGAAGTTCCCCGAAAGTCCCCGTTGACCGGTTTGACCAAGGTTTGACCAGGTTTGACCAGGTTTGACCAAGTTTGACCAAGTTTGACCGAAATTGTCTAAATTCACCAGAACCATTCTAAATCATGAGAAAAGTATTAAAACAAGTTCCAAAAGAAAATCGAGCGAAAACATCACCTCCTGGGAGCTCCCAGAGGTTCCCAGAACTTCCCGGGAATTCCAGGTTTGACCGGTTTGACCAAGATTTGACTTTGGAATCGGGGCACCGAAACAATTTTTAAATATTTTTCATGGATACTAGAGGTCAATAGCTTTCCAACGGTATATCGCACATAATTTCTGGATTTAAAACGAATTTATTATGAATTTTCAAAGGCGAAAAAGGCGATCAAATCGGCTTTTATCGCGAATACCGCAAAACTTTTCAAGGTGACCTATCCCCGAACTATTTTTTATGTAAAGTAGACTCCATTACCTTTCCAACGGTATATCACAACCTCAATTTGGAGTTCGTATGCATTTTCTGTGAATTTCGGACGAAATAGGGCCTTTTCGCGAATACCGGAACTTCGGGGGGCCTAAACAGCATTATCCAGACGAAGGGAGGAGCAGTGCCGCCGCGGCACTGGCCCACTGCCGCCGCGGCAGTGGCCCAGTGCCGCCGCGGCACTCCCCTCCAGAACAGTAAGTTTTTGTAAATATTTTTGTGGTCCCATTTTGATTAATTAAAATCCAAAACGACGTGGTTTCATGATTTCAGATGTTTGGGACCAATGGGAGTACTTTCTAAATCCCAAAAACACCCCAAGTTGGCCTATATAAACACCCCATTACTCCTCATTTTGGGGGGAGTCAAATGCAAGTTTAGAGAAAGTTTGGGAGAGAAAGTGTAGAGATAAGGTTAGAGTGGAGAGAAAAGAAGCTTTCTTCTTTGATTTTTCAAAACAAAAGTGAGTTCTAACCTTGTTTTTACTTCATTACTTCCATTTACTTCAACATTCAATACTCCCAACCACCATTTTAGTGAGCATTCAAGAGTGTGGAAGCTTCTTCCATGTCTAGTGTCATTACATATGAGTGATACACCAATCTACAAGTCTCATGCTTCATGAATATCATCTATTGATTATCATCTACTTGATTGATTATATATATGTTCATCTCTCCTTATCTCATTTCTTTTTCTTTTCTTTATTTACTTACTAGTTCATCATCATCTAAGTGATGACATGAAGTTTGGGGTGAGTGAATCCTTATGGATAGTAGCTCTTGACCTCAAAAACATGTTTGATAGATGATGATCATAACCTCAATACTTCCAAGGTATTCTTGGAATGTATTGAAGTTATGCCCAAAAATAAAATAAACCTCTCCAACAATCTTGGAGGTTCTTAAATGATGAGTTTGATGTAGGTATTCTAAGTGGCTATGATCCTTATTGAGTGTTGAAAACATGTTTCCAAAACATCTATTTCAAAACCCCTCTCAATCCCTCTCATTTGGTTTCAAGAAACAAAAATTTGTTTTCTCCAAAATCTTCAAAACAATGAGTCAAAACAGTGAGTGAGTTGACTTCAAAGATTTTTCTAGAACACAATACTCAACATATGGATACAAGGCCACTTGGAAAGTCTTCCTAACTCATTGGAGAACATCCATGATTTTTGGATTGACTTGGAAGTACTTGGAAATGGTCCATTTGGGTCCCAACATTCCTTCCAAACATTCTGTTTTTGCTGTCACAGCAGCTAGGTCAACTTACGACCTCTTTTTCAGAAAACTTTTCCAAAAGGGGTGGTCCTAACTTATTTTTCCCTTCAAATTCAATGTCTTAGGAAACTTTCTGTATAAAATGGGCCTCTAGATCATTCTTGTTCATTTTCTAAGATTTTCTAACATTTCAGACGACAGTACGAACTCTGTTTCTGAGTGACCTCTATTGTTTATGTAATTTCTCTCAATCTGTGATAGATATTTAAGATTGGCCTTTTGGGTTGTGTTCTAGACACAATAAGGAACATCTCCATAAAAAATCATGCATTGAAAACATTCCTAACCCCTCTTTTCAAATTCCAAAAGATCATGCTACTGTTCTGTCCACTATTCACAGCAAGTACACTTTAACTTTCATTCTTTGATTTGAGGCTTATATGCATTCCAAATTAGTTCATATCTTAGGAAGTAGTTCATACTACATTTGTATATATCCCATGTTGATTTCATTCACTCATTCTTGCCCATTTTAGACTTCTAAGCCATTCTAGAAATCCATGTACACAAAACACACTACAACCTTTGCACATTTTTAGATACATACATTGCATTCATGCAAGATTTGGGGTTTTTGTAACTCTTAATCTAAGGAGATTATAAGGAATAAACTCGATCACTCGTTCATGCTTCCCCTTGATTTATTCATCCTTTCTCATCCGTCCCGGGGATTGAGAGGTCTTCTTTTATCAAAGAATAACATGCATCATTCTAGCCTTGCTAAGCATATTTTGATTTCTTTGCTTATTTGTTTCAATAACAATTCATGTCCCCCTTTAGATTAGGAAGTCTTGATTATTTGATATATGATTAGACGATCTTTCCTAGGTTTATTTGTGTGATCTTTCACTTTACATTGCATGATATTTGGCTTAGATCTTATGAATGATATCTTATCTTTTGATCTTCCGATTTCAAGTTTTCTTATGTGATGTAATATACTACAATAGTATTAATTGCCGAACCAAACATAGTATAAGATGATTATTTGGATGCTAATTGAGGCCCGTCGAAAGACGGGGCGAGTTGAGGGTGTTTTAGTCGCGACAAAGGCTCCTTCCTCTCTCGTACCAAAACCCCGAACCAAGTTCTTTGGTTATGAAGGGCCGATGCCCTTATCCGTTTGGGTGAGTCAAAATTAGGTTTCTTGGTTCCTTAAAAACCGAGTGGCGACTCTGTATCTGTTTTCAACAGACCTATTTTCTTTCTTTGATTCAAATCAATTTCAAATCAATCTCAAACAAGAGAGAAGTGGTCCACTTCCGGTGTCCACAGGCGCTTGCCCCGAACCTCCTTATAGGTTTGTGCCCCCAATACAATCAAATCCTGGCTTCGCCCCTGGACAAATAGTCCATTTAATTGACAGTTTTGGGGCTAATAAAATCACCCCTGTGGTATAACTTAGTCCTCCATATGGGGAACTATTATTTTAAAATGGACAAATAGGCCCGAGCGGAATAGCCGCGCCAAACGCCAAACTATTTAATTTAATGAATTATTAGTCTAATTACCCTCTATCCCCCATTAATCCTGCGAAACAAACATGTAGGGAACTTAGATATGCGCGCGTGGTAGATTACGAGCACCATGCGCGTAGGAGAGAGAAAGAATGATTTTTGGTATTAAAAAAAAAACCATAATGGCTTTGTACGATGCCTTTGTTAGTTCAATTTTTTGTCATAGTGGTTACAATTTTTTTGTCATAGTAGTTACACCTTTTTGTCTGATGATAACAAAACCTGTTTGTTAACAATTTTTTTTCATGGTGGTCACAATTTTGTTCATCGGTTACAATTTTTTCTCATGGTGGTTACGTTACAATATTTGTCATCAAGTAACAATTTTTCTAATAAAGTAACAAAACTTTCTCATCAAGCTGACATGTGGCTGCACCACAACCTCACTTTTTTTCTCTCTCTCTCTCTCTCTCTCTCTCTCTCTCATATGCATGCAAACAACTAACGTGCACCACAGAGTTTTCCTTTTTTTTTTCCTTTTTTTTTGGGAGGAGAGAGGTTTACAATTGTATGCTTGACTTGAAACAGTCCGACTCGAAAGAGCTTGTGAACATGTTTGAATAAATCTTGTAAATAGACTCCAAAGAATCTGGTGAACAAACTTTGTAAGATCACTATGTAGTTTTAAAGGATATATCACCTCAACTCGTACTTAATGGACTTAGGTTGTGTTTTATTCACAAGTTTAGTAACAGAAAAAAAATGCTAATGAGAACGTTTTCCTTTGTTTAGTTACCAAGGAAAATGATAAGAAAAATCACCAACATTTTAGACGGTTTACCAATTTCTATTTTTATGGAATAGGACAGAGAGGCATACCCACAAACACGTACACTGACCCCACAACACAGGCACTAGGTGAATCATGGAGGTGAATGGGCTATATGATTTGAACCCACACCAAGCTCTTGATAAGATTTGTCCAGCTACTTGAGATTCGTCTTCCAACTCACCTACACGACCCTTGGGGGTTTTGAACCCTTTGCTTCCCTTTGGAAGGCCAAGAGTTCTGGCCAACTCGACTAGCCGAGCTAGTTTAGTGTACTAGAAGTCATTGTAAAATAAAGCAAGGAAAAAATACTGAGATATTTTCTGAAACTCTTATATGAAGAAGCAATTAATTTAGGGAATTGCTATTTGAACTCCATGGAATACATTGGCAGTATGGTACTACATGGTATGTCTGTAGTACCATTGAGTGCATTTTCAATTTTGGAGTGAAAATAACAATTCCCTTAATTTAAGGTTAAATTGCATTGACCTCCGCTACCGTGAAGTCAAAATGTAGGATCCTACCTTATGGTATGTATAGTTACACTAATTTCCTCTATTAAAAATGGAAACCTAACAAAGTTAATGATTCATACAAAATTACTTGGATACCCTTAAAACCATGCATAGCTTATTAATTTAAAGATCAACGTATTATCACCGAACAAATTTACTGTTAGAAAAAGAATAAATCGATGACTCCCAAATTTTATTCTCAAATGTTTTACCGATTGTACCACATGTAGGAGAATGTTGCACCACCGACCATTGTCATAGCATGTGGTACATGTGTTGAAGTATTTGAGAATCAATTTGAGAAGCATAGCATTACTTATAGAAAAAAATATATATATATATATATATGTTCATATGTATATCATAGAAAAAAATGTTATATGACATTTTTAGCGACTTTGGTAAGGGAAAATTGCAAGCCCCGCCCTGGGCATAGGCAGTTTAGGCAGCCCCGCCTAGGGCCTAATATGTTGTCCATATTTTTCTCTTACAGAGGACACCAAAAAAGATTGATGAAGGGCTAAAATAAAAACGTCATATTGCATGTAATATATACGTGCAATAGTATTGGAGTTCAGCTAATTATTGAAGAAAAAAAAAGAAGGTTATATATAATGTATTATAACCAGCCCAACACTCTTGCTCTTCATTTTTTAGTTTAGCCCAATCCAAACTATGCTATATTAATCCAAGCTTTACAATTTGTAATAAACCAATAACCCTCACTATTTAATAACTAGGTGTATTGCCCATGCCCGGGGCACTAACTGAAAAAAAAAAAGAAAGAAAAAAAAAAAAAAGTCCAAGTGCTCGAAAGAGGCAGACCTACTGCCAGCATGTGTTACACAAACCCTAGTTTTGAACAACCTAGAAAGATTGCATGAAGGCTACATGCGTTAAAAAAGAAATTTTCAGCTTTATTGCTACACTGTTACGGTTCATACCATCTGCTATTCAGTCTATTTGTACCGTTTAGCATGAGAATCGTGTCTAATCAAGCGTGTGATTTTAATAAGAAAAGCTACACATATGATACCTATTGAAAAACCAAAGCTTATTCATAGTTTTAGACTCTCAGTGGTCTCCAAGAGTTGCAGCTTCATCGTCCTCGCATTATCTTCATCCTCGTCTCAATCGGCAACCTAGAAATGGAATCATTTTGGTGGTGGGTGCAAACAAATTTTTTGTTTTTATTTTTTAAAATGATAAATTACGAAGTTTCAATCAAAAGGAAAAGCATTAGTTGAAAAACTGAGCTATGTTGGAATAAGTAAGAGTAATGCTATGTTTCAAAAAAAAAAAAAACTTCTCAAAAAGTGATTCTCAACACATTTGATAGTGGGCCCCTCTTCATTAATAGTAGGACCACTTTAACATCAATTAATCAAAATCAACTAGGCCCAGTACCAAATATATTGGGAAACACTTTTGAGAAGCATATATAGCATTACTCGTTGAATAAGTTAAAGATTCTTTTCAAATACATTGAAACCATCCAAACACTAAATGGATTAATATATATATATATATATATATTTATATATACAAAAAATTACTAGAAGATTGCAAGTTTACCTCTACATTCATAAACTGGAAACTCTGAAGGAAATACATAAGCCCTAAATCTGCAAAACCAATCCTTGTTATGAGGGAAAAAAGAATCAAATGACAAGATTTATAGGCCACCCTGAAAAAAGACAAACCAATCCGTGGTAACAAATTGGAAGAGGAACCAAAAAAAAAAAAAAAAAATACTACAAAGACACGAATATACATGAAACATTTGAATATCGTAGAGGCTGTTTGTTTATTCTTTTTCTTTCACAATATGTTATCAAAGTATTGCATCAGCTACAAAACTAATCACAATTCAAAATGATGAGTAAAACATGCTGGCAATAAGATGCAAAAAAGTACAGTTCAAAATTTGATGGAGCTTCTCAGCCATGAAAAACAAAACTCAGTTTACAGTTGTAAATTCAAAACTCAGAAAAAGCTAACAGTTATCTTCAGTGTAAAATTGAACTAGTCAACAACCCGTGTAAATACACGGGAATGTTTCTAAAATAGCAATGCAGATCAAATCAACAACTTAAATCTATCCAATATGTATAGACGAAAAAATAAAAATAAAAAATTTCTTGAAATACCTTCTACTATACTTCTGTAAACTTTGTAATTGTCAATTCACTAACACAGTAACACTTAAACACCAAACGAAAAGATACCTCATGAAAAAAATTTCCATCACCTTCGTCAACGATGTTTTGAAATTTTATAATAGAAAAGAATAATAAACGTTGTATTTTTTAGGTTGGAATATGAAATGTTTACTCTACCAATTTCCTTTTTGATGAAATGTTGTTTATCCAGCAAAATAGATTTAACTGGCATGAAGCAACTCCATTCTTATGAATTGTTACTTAGAAAACTAACAATCCAACTTCATATCTTAATTGAAGGGTTGTTTTCCAAAAAGGTATATTATTTACCATGATGCTTATTATAACATAGAAAACATAATAAAAAAAAAGGAGAAAATGCCAATATTCACTAATAAATCCTATCCGTATTAAATACTATAGTTTTTTTTTTTTTTAAATTGCATGGTTTTTCACATACATTGGATTGAGGATTAAAGAATAATAATTTGAAGACAAACAAATCTCTACATAACCATTTTTGAAAAAATTATTTCGCATGCTTAATATATAGTTCTTTCCATTTTTATTAGCTTCACTTATGAAACAAAGAATTTTTTAACATTTTCTAAAAAGATAAATGTAAGGGCTTAAATAATTTGGACTAACTGACCAAATAAGATGTTTATTTAGATAAAAAAAAATTATGAAAATTCAAGGATCAAATTAAGTAAATTTTTAGATTTAAAATGGATAATTAAAAAAATAGGAGTGGCACAAGTGCTTATATGGTAAATAAAAATGATAAAAAATGAACGTGAAAAATTGTGGGGAAACATAAAGGCATTTAATACAAATTATGTTGGAAGAGTCACAATATATATGATCAAATAAAATTGATAATAAAAAAAATGAACGTGAAAAGTTGTGGGGAGACACAAATGAGTATAATACAAATTATGTTGGGTGAGTCACAATATATATACACATATTCGTACAATATGTGTATTTCTGCATATATAGTTTATATCTCAGACACAATATATATATATATAAAGATACATATTCATACAATATGTGTATATATAACTCATAATTATGAACGTACCACAAGATAAAAATCAAATGCAAACACAGTGAAAGAATTGAAAAACTTACACGTTGATCAAGCAACAATCCTAGCAGTACTTAACGTCCTACACCATAATGAAAAAATAATAATGATAATTTAATTGGTTCAAAACTCATCAAAATCGAAGAATTAAAATATTAAAAGGTAACAACACATACAAATACTTAAAAAAAAAAAAAAAAAATTATACACAACGTATTCGGGAACTCATAACAAAAAAACACAAAAAAAATTGAATTGGGTAACAAACCATAAAGAAGTGGATTAAAGTTGGAAGAGTTTTGGTTCCTAATGTGAGAGCACTAAAGTTTGCAAAAAAAAAAAAAAAACAAAAACAAAACAAAACTCACTGAAGTGAAAAGGAGGAAGAAATTAAAATCACTATTTACTAACATATTTTTAAGGGTAAATTGCATTTGGTACCCTCAAACTATACCATATTTTGCACTTTGGTTCCTAAACTATCATTTTTTGCATTTTGGTCCCTCAACTATCATTTTGTGGCAGTTTGTTCCCTCCCTCACTTTAGCGTCACTTTTGGTGTCACTAAAAAGTGACTTTTTTCGTCACTAAAAGTGAGGGAAGGGGAAAACTGCCACAAAATGATAGTTGAGAGACCAAAATGCGAAAAATGATAGTTTAGGAACCAAAATACAAAACATGGTATAGCTTGAGGGTGTAAAATACAATTTACCCTATTTTTAATAGAAAGAGAAAGAAGCAATTATGGTATCATTTAATTAAGTGGATAGTTGAAGAGTTTATATGAACAATTGTAAAGCATAATAAAGGGAAAAGCACAAGAAAAAAAAAAAGAAAAAAAATTAAGAAGAGTCCATGTGGAGAAAAGAAAACCTCACAAAATGCCACATTGAGGGAAGGCTTTTGGCATTGGTCTTTATATATAACTAGTCGATAACCCGTGCTATGCACGGGTTGTTACCGACACGAAAAAAAAAAACCTACTACCGATACTGACACCATTGAACAGGTCCTGACACAATATAATCTGAACTATAAGTTTATCCCAAAAGTTTTAGTTCCAAAAAATTCACAATAATCTCTCTTTGTATAAATATACACATACACACATTCGTTTTCTCAATTTATGGTAAGCACGTTATAAAATTTCTTTCTCCAGATATCATGAAGAAGCTGCATATAGTGCTAATGCCAATGAGAGTATAAGGATTTGTAGAGAATAAATAATTACAAATATGGCAATGCAACACATTATTAACTTTGCACCAATTTCTAAACTGTACGTAAAAGGAAAGGAAAAAAAAAAAGTTTTTTTCAAACTCAAAATAAGGGATCAAAATTTTAAAAATTTTGAAAAATCTAATCCAAACTATCACAACTTTCCCAAGTAGACTTCATATGTTACAACTTACCTCTACCCATAAAGATTATAATTACCCATAATGCCTATAAACATCATTAAGCTACCGAAATCATATCTGCTATAGTTCCCTGGAGAAACATAAAGGGTGAAAAACCTATTAGCATGGCAATACCTTATTTTGCTGTCACGAAAGAGTTAAAAAGGAACATTAAATGCATCATTTGAGAACCAACAAACTAATACCTAAGACCAATAAAGACCTATACAATTTATAGAATAAGATTAAGTGGTCTGATCTGCCATGCAAAGTCTGCACATAATTTGACAAAAAAAAAATATGACGCATGTTCTAACCCTTTGGCTGGCATCATGAGAGCCACAGAGACGTTCGAATGCTTCCTGCAAAGAGAGAGAGAAAGATAGAGATGAGGACACAATAAGCAATAATGAAGAAATTACAGACTGTGATTATGAGAGATATATAATAGGAGTAATACTTGGGGCACAATCAAAGCCACAACCTTTTTTGCACAACCTTCATTTTGTGTCTATCTCTCTCTTGATGGGTCCCATAGTGCCAGTGACCCCACAGTGCCCACTAGGAGAGAGATAGACACAAAATAGAGGTTGTGCAAAAAAAGTTGTGGCTTTGATTGTGCCCCAAGTAATATTACCCATATAATAGAGGCCATATTCAATTCATATATACTTATATATGTGTACATGTACATACAGATCAAGAGAGAGGGTAAGTGGTAGGTAACGGTGGAATGTGAAAAGTTTGGGGCAATAAGAATTCAGTGAACAAAATTATGGGGAATAAAGAGGGTTGGGAATAATTGATGGAGCTTAATTGGGAATCCCATAAAAATAGCAACAAAAAAAAAGTGTAGAGAAGTCATACGGGTTGGGAGGAAAAACCGAAAAAGGAGTTATTGAAGGAGCTAAATGAGAGGTAATTAATAAGAGGGGAAAGTAACATGATAAATGGGAGATGGAGGTTTGGTTTTCAAAAAATTAATTCTAGGGAATCCGTACGGGTTGGGAGAAAAAAAGGAGTTACTACAAGACATAGATGTGAGGTAATTAATTAGAGGTGAAATAACATGGTAAATTAGAGATGGAAACGAAAACAAAAAATCCAACAAATTAGAAAAATGTCATGCAGGAACAAAAGGAAAACAGAGAGGGATGCCGGCATAGCCCAAAGAACAGGAAATAGGTCTGTTTTTAAGTATAGTAATAGATAGACTAGTCGATAACCCGTACTATGCATGGGTTGAACGCTGTATGAGTCTTCTGCGAAATAATATAACAACTCTCTCTTCTTAACCTAACCAAACAAATTTAATAGCATTCCAAGATTTACAAAAAATTCTACACAACAATAATGCATGAATAGACTAAAAAAAAAAGGGCCTCTATGGTAAACTCAGCCCTTCACGTGCAATTTCTTGGTTTCGCTCTTACCAAGTCCCCCAACTTCAAATTTTTGCATCCGCCTCTGAGTAGCAATCTTGTTTCTATTTTACAATTAAAATGATGGTTGTGACTCTTGTAACTATGTAAAGAAAAATTTGCACAATATTGGAGAAAATGGAAGAAAATTAAAAGAGAAATAATTCTTACCGACTTTGATTGGAACTACAACTGTACGTTTTGGGACTCTTTTTCTTTTGGTCTATATTGGCGTGAGACTCAAAACATATGCATTAGTCCTTGTTTGGATTAATTTTGGAAGCATTTGAGAACCCAAAAATCTGTGTTGCTAAAATAGGTCCGAAGGTGCTTTAGCCCAAACGTGATGCACAAAGCAAATTAAGTGTTTTCATAATTTTAGAGTCACAGATAAAGAAACCACAAAATCCATGTAAGAAAAACTGAAGAATATATATAGATATAAATTGTCATAATTCTAAAATTTAAAAATATGTTTCAATTAAAGTAACAAAAGACACTAAACTCCGTAAAACTAATTGTACCATTGTAATGGTGTTGAGTTTTATTTTTTCAGATTTTTAAAGTTTTATTGTCAATCATTTGGGTACTCTATGAACCAATTCTACGCACAAACCCAAAAAAAAATTGATTTTCAAATAATTCTCATGTAGCGAATTGAGTTCTTTTAGTTGAGGATACATTGGAGTAAGAGAAAGTTTGGAATAATCTAGAGGAGGAGGATAAGACTAGAGTAGTGTAGTGAAGAAACTCAAGGAGAGAGACAATCATGCAATGGTTTGGGTCGAAAGTCACTTGGAAGAAACAGGAAATATGTCCATATTCCTAGTTGTTCTAAAGAGGTTGTAAATCTAAAAAGATAAAATTGAATTGGTTGAGATACTTTTTTTTTTATTTTTAAATGGCAATTCCATTGATTCAGACAAAAGATACAAAAGTAATTCTCTCAGGGAGATTGCACAGAGGAGCCCAAAAACTAACAGACCCTATCAAGAAAATAAAAACCTTATATGAACACTCAGCACTCAAATAAAAATAGATATACATGAACACTTAGCACCCAAAAAAATATATATCTGGAAATCAAAATCGCAATCTAGTCCTGTATCAATGATGGAGATAAAGAAATCTATCCAATAAATATATAGAACAAATACTTAGATAATCACATCAAAATGTTCTACATCTGGTCTCTTCACATATTTGAAAACCTTAGATTCATTTACAAACCATGACTATGAATATTATAATCAAATTCCATTACTTCCAAAGAGATGAGGAGAGATCAACCCATATTATACAAACCATTGAAGTGTTGAGTAAAACATATGCATATATAACCTATTTGTAAAGAGAAAACTAAATAGAATTGATTTTTGGTGAGAATCGAACCCCACAGAGGCGATTACTACTTCTAAGAGGGAAAAAACATATGAAAGGAAACCCACAATAAGAAAAACCATAGCTCAATTACTCAAAGCTAGAGAATTGATTTTTTTACCTTGCAAGGTGAAAAAGAAGTGAGCCTTGAAAGTCCAGAAAGTTATCCACTTCATCAGCTAATTTGTTTAATCTGTCACCAGAATCAGACGTAATCTAAATACCCCCAACAAACCCAAATGAGAAAATCCCAATTCGACATAAACAAACTCTGACAATTTCAAATTCAAACAATAAAAATCAAAGGGATTAGAAGTACCTCCACTTGTTTTCGGCTAGTTTGTTAATCCGAAGCTCTGCTTCACATAAATTGAAATTTGGGTTTTTCAAAATTGGGTTGTTTGATTGAACTATGAACCGTGTACGTGCTAAAGAGATATTGATCTACAATAATTAGAAGCCCTAAATGACAAACTCATATATTTAGAAGCCCTAAAAAAAATTCCAAAAAGAACAGTAATAGAGGATTTGAAAAAACTCAAAAACTCACTGAAAGGAAAATCATAATTTTAGAAGCCCTAAATAAAAAAAACTCCTGAACAAATTTGATCAAAAACTCCAGCTGACACATTGAAGAATCCGTGTGAACTCTTCAAAATCTGCAAGGAAGAGAGAAAGAATTAGTAAAAGCATTCAGTAAGAGTTAAGAAAGTAAACCATCTTCAAGATCTGCAACAACAACAACAACAACAACAACAACAACAACAACAACAACAACAACAACAAAAAAAGAAAAGAAAAAAGGAATGCAATGGTTTGGATTTGGTTTCATATATCCAAAGACAATAGAGGTAAAAAGGGTTGTTTATTACTCCGTACTACTGAATTATAATAAGAAGATGAACCGACAAATGGAAGTGAAAAGTATTTGACACGACTTGAAATGTGTTCTCTGAAGAGTACGTCCAAGTGTAGACGGTCGCGTCGCGTTAAAAACCGGTAAGACCGGGTCGAATCCCAAAGGACGGAATGTAAAGGCGGACGAATCTAGATTAAATCCTAAAATAAAATAAAAGATGATTTCTTGTAGTAGGAGGGGTTCTAACAGTCCTAAAAGAAAAATAGAAGAAACAATTTATAGTGAAGCAAAGACTTAACTAGATAAGATTAAAAACTGTGATATAAATCAAATATGAAAAAGAGTTGGGAACATGTGAATCCACAAAGTACCAGCCACTACCATGATTTTAACAAGAACGAACAGTTGGGGTTTTATCCTTAGAGTATTCCTTATTTCAAAATGATTAAGTTAGGCATTCTAGACACTAGTTATGTGTATCTTGCATATTTAGTGGTTTGTTTACCTTACTTATTTATGAAGAACTGAAATAAGTAGTTAATTAAAACCATGAACAATAACTAACAAATTGAGTATAGAATATTCGAAGTGTTTGTTATGAGTGTTCATAGATTTAACTAATCGAAAGAGCTTTTATTCCAAAATCAGATTACAATTTGAACTTGAAAGATCAATTTGGACTTAGTTTCTGAAACAAAAGTTACTGAAATACAGAAAGGAGTAAACCCAAGTCATACTCATATCAATCGATTGACTTAATGTCAATCGATTGACATGGAATGGCTTTCAATCGATTGACAAGTATATCAATCGATTGACTTGGAGTCTATGTCAATCGATTGGATACTGTATCCAATCGATTGGCATTGACTCTTTCACAGAATCATGGCAGAGGGCTGGGAACAATGTTTCTTCACATTATTCCCAACCAGAGTTCTACTCACGCATAATTAAGACTGCATAAACATAAATAAACCGAAAGATAGGATCAATCATAGCCATGGATTAAAATGTTAAATTAAAATTGCTTAAATCAAACTCTAACTATAACATGCATAACAATCACAATTCCTAAGCAACTAAAAACAAGAATTGAAACCTGAATTATGGATTGAAAAACAGAATACGAATTTATCCACTGGAATTCTTATCCGAAACCAAAATCAATGGTGAATCCCTACAAAAAACAATACAAAATGAGCCAACCCCTGGCCCTCTCTACTCTCCCCTATATATAATGTCAGAAACACGAGTTAGAGGTGTCCAGGTTCATTCCATAACGGCTGGTCGTCGCCTGATTGCTGAGATCTTGCGCCATTAAAACAGACTGTTTCCAGTTTAAGTCAATCGATTGACAAAGATGTCAATCGATTGATAAAGATGTCAATCGATTGACAAATAGTTCAATCGATTGGTAAGGAAAACATGTCAACCGATTGAAACTATGTCAATCGATTGGTATCAAGACTTCATCAATTTGTTTCTTGAGTTATTCCTTTCAACTTGTAATTCCCTTCAGCTTCAGAACCTGCACTCACAGAGCCAAACACAACAACATACCACGAAAAACACATCATTGTGTAAAGAAACAAATTAAACACAATTGCAGGTAATACTAGAGAAATGAGGTTATATCCAATCAGTTTTTACTCCTTATCGAGCTAATATTAAGCTAATATCTGCTCTCATCAGTATTACTCCATGGAAATAGTTGTAAAGTTAGATTGAGAAGAGGAATAGTAATAGTCATTGAAGGTATGCAAGAGCTTTGGTCTGGCCACGTGGAATGAATTCTTTTACCAGAAAAATGTACATAGGCTCCAAGTGGATAGACTAGATGAAGACTTCTGGCATTGACTTTTAAGTATACTAGCGTTATACCCGTGCGATGCACGATAGTTAATATTTATAAAAGGAGTTTTAAGTTAAAAAGAGGACAATATTCGGGGAAAAAAAAAAAGAACATCCAAATATGTTCACCTTTCTTTAAGTATTCAAACTGAGAAAAAAAAATCAACAAATTATGACATGGATAATTAGTCACAACTTCCCAAACTGCCCTTTACTAAGGTCTCTATCAAAAGTTTCTAAATGAAGTTGAACAGTAGACAAATAGAAAAGAGATCAAGCTCTGTTAATTTTTACTCTTTTATTTTATTTTATTTATTTTATTTTTTCCTGTAAGACTATACCTAACTCGCATAGGGAATGTCTAAGCAAATATGGTTCAATGATTCACGATTAATATCGAACAATGATTCAAAGTCCACACTACACATAAATGCCTAATCAAATTCCAATTTCAACAATAATTCACCAAACCCATAATTAAAGGGAACCAAACCAATTCAAATTAGAATTTTATATTGAAATTCTGAACAGAGTATTTGTTATTATCATTGAAATTTGCATCCCATGTGAAAACTATAAGTTTACATTTAGAAATGTAAAAATCTATTTTGAAATGAAAGGGTTGCAAAAACTATCATGGTAACTAATTAAGGGTCGTTAAACCTATCCTCAGCCTACATCAAGTTCAACATGTGCTTTGTTGCATAGATATTTCATTTGGGCTCCTGAAATTCATTCCCAAAAAAAAAAAATACACACCATGAAGTCAAGATAGGAATCAAATTGCTGAAATTAATTTTCACTACTAATCAAAGTTCTCCTAAATTGTTTAGAGAACAATCGAGGTAATGCGATACAGTCACTTTTTGGAAATATAACTTACTTGCACACCATAAAAGCCCTATTTTATTCTGCCAGATTGCTCATGCAACTGAGGAAATCAAAACATAAGAGCAATACCAGGATGTCGGGCACAGAAATCAGAAGATATGATAGAACAAACTGATCCCTGCAGAAGATAGAAAAAAAAAACCGGTTTCACAATCCAAAAGCCTATAGCCCTTGTGTAGTGACAGTAGTGTATAATCAGGAAAATTTATGAGGGCTATAACCAAAACAATTCCCATGAAAAGCGTAGAAAAATTCCCCAAAAAAAAAAAAAACTAAGCAGTCGTTTTTAAATGAGCTGCTAATTGCTATACAAACCAAAACCAAATGATGTGTGAAGTTTTTCTAATGTACTAAACATTAACACCCAAGAGAAAAAAAATCCACAAATTCAAATACCTAGCCAGAGTTATATTATAGACATAAACCAATACAAAAGCCAATAGCTATAAATACTCACAATCCAGAAGCCATAAATCTCTCTGCCATTCCAAAGTGTAACGGTATTTAAGCAATTATCATCAAATTCTTCTTTGACATCTAAAAATAACACAAATACAAACAAAATAAATAAATAAATAAAAATAAACAAATTAGGTCTCCTCCTTTTTATTTCTAATTTCGTTTACACTTGAAATTGCAATGGTATTTAAGCAATGTGTTCATTTGAATCTGATTCAAAAAATGCCAATTGATTAATGAGGCAATAAATTTTGAGTAGGCAAGAAAACCTGGATTAATCTGGAGGAAAATCACACAATGCTCTTCTTCAAATAACAAAATTCTACGAAGATAAAACATTCTTCAACAAATACAACACCAGAGAGCTGTCTAATATATATGAATTCACAAATGAACCTAAACCCTAATACATTAACACAGATTAATTTAAAAGTATCTTCTTTGAAATCAAAACAAAGGCCCTGTTAACAACTATGACAATATGTTATTAGAGACGTTATTAGTGTGATATACCCTCACCATTATCTTACCAATTATCATGAATATTGGGAAAGAATGATAAACCTTCCTGGGGACTAAGAGAGCATATCTTGATCCATGGTGCTTGGTATAATTTTTTGGTTCCATTATAATTCAAGGAAAGAAATTCAAGACCTGCACACAAAAAAATAATAATAAAAAAAAATTATAAAATCGAGAGTAAGTCGAGGAAGACGATGAATAAAGAGGGGGGAAATGGAAAATAGAGGATGGAGAAAGAATGCATCTACCGATCCCGTAGACCCTTCATCACTACCATTCCAATGTTCAACCATGTTTCTAGAAACCAAACATCCACTGAGAGAATGCAGAATTCTGTAATACCCGTAAATTTCCCGATCTTAATACAATGGGTCCCTGTATTTTGGTTCATATTAATTCCAGTATTTTAAATTTAAATCCTGGAAACCCGAACTTATACGTACGCGCATCTATTAATTTTCTCGGACTGTAAATTACAACCTCGGACTGACTTGCACGTCAATCCGTAAAATCTGTATCAAAACTGGACTGCGTTACACGTAGTTCTTGACGACGACAACTTCCACATTTATGGAAACTTCGGTACACGTGGAATCTTTCCCTAAATGCCTAGTGTACTACCCTATTCCCTATAAACCAATGGTTAACAAACCACTACCCAAATACCCCCCCTTACCCGCCGGGTTTAAGCACCCACACCACCACCGTCGGGCTCAGACCCCCACAACCACTCAATCAATCTCCCTCAGGTCTTCTCCATACCATCAAACAGATACACAAAGATCTGTGGACATCTATGTAAATATGTGTGAGTGTATAGCATACACTGTGTATTTATACACATGGGACTTGAGAACAGAGAGAGTTACTGAGAGATAAGAGCACACACACTCACATTCTCTCAACCACCCACACATTCCCTCACTGCCCTCACTCTCTGTCCCTTACCATTACACACACACTCAAAAAGCAGGAGAAGAAGGCGCAGGAAAGAAGGAGAGCTTGCCGGAGACGCCAGAGAGAGAGGGAACCCGAGACCCCACAGGTAGACCCACACCCCCCCCCTTCTTGGTTAATTTGTGATTATAAAACTCACTCACACGCCCCTAGACCCGAACAAGCAGACCAAACAGAGCCTGAGGCTCTTAACAGGCTCTGATAGCCATTGAAGCCCCTCACCGGAGTTTTAATTTGAAACATGACCAAAACCTATTTTGGTTGTACCAAACTGACCCTCTAGGTCCCAGGAAGACCCCCTCATAGCAGCTTTTGATTTGGACCACGTTTGGTCACTCATGCATGGCATTATTCATTGTAAACCGAAAAAGAATAATCCAACCGTAGGTGCAGGAAACGAATGAACCCAGTCCTAGGCTCACACTATGTTGTAGAGGGGACCCATACGGTCGTTTTGGCGTTGGATTCATCAATTTCTATGAAGAAATGAGCAAGTTATGAGCTCGGGAAGATTTTCCGGCGAAGCCCCGATTTTCCGGCGACGGTTGGCTCACCGGAGAAGACAAAGAAGCGGGTTATATCGTTTACCCGTTTTCTAATTAAAACGGGTCGGGTCTTGGGTTGGGCATGGGTTAGTCTGTGTGTGTGTATGGATATTTGGGTTCGGGTTATAACAGTACATTGATAGCGGGTCGGATCTTTTAAGTTGGATCGTCCTTAGTGTGTTAACGGGTAACCCGTGGGCATGGGTTTGGATTCGGGTTGACCCGCGGGTTTCTGTTAATTATAATTTATTGTTAATTATCCCGTTAATCCTAATTAAGGTTTTATTAAACTATTTTATATTATTAATTATTCTGTTAATTCAGATTAGTATATATTAATCGAGATTAGTGTATAAATATATTATTTATAATATATTTGGTATTAATAAATATATGTAAATAATTATAAATGATTTTTAAATTGTTTTAAATATCAAAAATAATTTCAAAAATACTGTAAGTTATATTTTAATAAATCGTAATATTATTTTTATAATATTCTTATATTATGAAAATATGAAATTACCATGTTATTATATACTTATTATTTATTGGTTTAAATAAATCATAAGTAAATATTTTAAATTAAAATAATTAGGTAATAAATACCTAATGACCTCTTTCAAATATAGGAAAATTATATTAAATTTTCCTAAGGTCTAGTGCCGCTATATTATAAATTATTATCTACAAGGCCCTAACTTTAATATTTTTAATAATTATTAACTACTTATAAAATACCCGTTTGGTCGTATTTTAATTATTTAAAATACCAAACGAGCCCCGAAAATTACGAGAAAAATACTACTAGCCTAATTTAAGGTCTAGTATTTAATAAAAATATTTATAAAGGTCAAATATTCCCCTAAATTATATTTTATAACTATGGGGCCCCGCAGTCTATTATTAGACGTTTTAAACTTTAGAAATTCATAATAAATAAACCGTAGCTCAGAAAAATGCGCGGTCAGCTCCCAGAGTCTTAGAATAATGTCTAGAACATTCCCTTAAAGTTTGGTCACTTTTTGACACGGTCAAAAATACAGCTTATCTTTAGGGCCCAAACTGGTATAGAAAACCCAGCCTTTTAGGCGACGGACTCCGATTTGAGTCTAGTCAATGGCGTTAGACTCAGAATGATGTCTAGATCATCATGTTGAGGTTTAGAGACCCACCCGGCACAATTACCATTATACCCCTGATTTTAGTAGACTTATTAATCTGTGTTCTACGTAATCTTAATACTTTGTAGGAACCGCTACGCTTGTTTTTACGCAACCGCTTCGAGGTGAGTCGTCCTAACTCACTTGGTATATTATAGAATTATTATTTGATCATATATGTATGCCTAGTGCGTCCTGTGTGGACGATACTGATAAATATTAGTATTGTAAATGTTGAGATTATTTCTTATATAATGAACGCATGTTAGTTAACTATACCCCGTGCTTAGTTAATGACCGCTGATATTCTTGGTTATCATGATTTCTGTTTCTATAGTCACATGAGCATTCATATGAACATGGTCGAGTCATGATGTCTATATTGACGTCTGCATGGTTAGTCACGGGGACTAACCCAGTCATATTGTTATACATGTTGAGTGGACCGTAGTGGTCCGAGTAGTACAGTCAAGTAAATGGGAACAACGATGAAACTGCTATAGGGCCCTGCTAGGTGACGATAGCCAGAGTTTCCATTGAAATCATTGAAGTTATGCATGGATTGATGATTGATACGCTATAGGGCCCTGTTAGGCGACGATAGCAATGTATCCATCAGAATACAATAGTTACCTTACAAATGCTATAGGGCCCTGCTAGGCGACGATAGCGCTGTAACTATTCTATTCTCCCGGCAAGGTCACGAGGACCTAAGAGTCCAATGATTACACTCTTTTAAAACCAAAACTGCTATAGGGCCCTGCTAGGCGACGATAGCAACGTAATCATTCTACTCTGAGCTAACGGCGTTACACTGGTAATGTAACAAGTCACATGAGTCGGTTGTGGTGTTCATGGTCGAGTTAAAGTCGAATATATCGATAATGCATTATGTCATCATTCTATATGTCATATGCTCATTAATGTTGTTTCAAGATATGTTGTACTTGTATATCCTTATCTGTATTAGGAGTGATCGGTTAAGACGTTCTCACTTAGCTTCAAAAGCTAACGGCTCCTTCCCTGCCCTGGACTTTTTACGTCTAGGTTATGATGAGGAGAACTATCAAGGTAACGATGAAGATGTATATCACTATCCTCAGAATGGGAATTATCAGGAAGGTGATCCTGAGGCAGACTATCAGGAAGAGCCTGATAACGAAGGTTATGGGTTTGCCAGTTAGAAAGAGGACCCTGGCCTATTTCCGCATTAAGACTTCTATTATGTTTTAATTATATTTTGGTTGATGTAATATTTAAGTTGCGTAGATCGCCCAGACTTATCTTTTGTGGTTTTCATTTGGAACTACTGTAATAGCTTAAGTAGCAAACACTCTAAGTTCCCCCATGAATACCATTAGACGCTTTTGCAAATTCCTTACTCTGATATATGTATGTTGTTAGTATGTTGCACGGACAGGTCAGTTTTATGTAACTCGTCATTCCCTACGGGTCCAGAAAGGAAATTTTAAATTTTTCCTATTTTTGGCTACTCCGGGGCGTGACAGGATTTTTGGTATCAGAGCACTAGGTTTAGTTGTGCTCGCTGACTGTCCGACACCCTTAAGTTAAGAACCTTAAGGTACCTTAGAGACAACAACCATTACTAAAATAGTCTTTCTGTCCAACAGGTAGTATGGAGAATTACCAAGGAGCTTTTCCCCAAGGTCTAGTTTGCTTTGGTGCTGCTTTCCGCCACCAGACTTGCAAGAGAATAGGAAAGTTGATGAAATGCCTATTCCTTATGAAGAAAGTTTCCCCAACCGTACGTCATAATGTTGTAACACCCCGCTTGGTGCCAATAGAGGTGGATGGAACCTCTGATATTTCTAACAACCCCGTGACCATCAGTTTAGAAGAGGCACAGGCAGAAATCACTTCCTTAGAAGCCCCTGTTAGTCCAATAAGCAGTTCTGAAGACGAAGAAATAGAGATTTACCTAGCCGATGAAGACCTCATTGAGAAGGGAACGTTGTACACATATGACCCTGACTGGTCGATAGGGTGGGGCAATGAGAGATGGATGTCGTTCACCCCGCCCAAAGAGATGGACATCTCGGAGGAATTCACACAACTAGAAGATTAGCACGCCTTAGCCAGCTTATTTTGTATTAATGTTGTAATGGGATTGTAATCCCACATTTTGACGGATATATATGTAAAAGCTGTATTTCAAAATTTCCTCGTATATAAATATTTTCTATTAATGAGAAATCTACTTATTACTTTCTGATTTCCTGTGTTATACTATTCTCTTTTATTATTCATAAGTGATAAACCTTAAGGCAATTTGCACCAATACCCTAAATAGATAGTTCTTCTGATGAAACAGGTAATATGGAACCCCACTATATTTCAGACCCTTTTGGAGGACGACTAATTTTCCCCGACCGTGTAGTGCCAGCAAACCCGGACATATACCATCGCCAAATTCAGGAACTAGCTAGAGACGGAGTAAAAAGGAATTTATGGGTGGAAATGAATAAAAGTAATGTGTATAACTATGATACCCTGCGCTTAGAATCAATCTATGAAGCCGAAATCGTCCAGAAGGTTCAGGATGAAATGGT
This sequence comes from Hydrangea macrophylla, assembly GCA_033977485.1. Classification (NCBI taxonomy): domain Eukaryota; kingdom Viridiplantae; phylum Streptophyta; class Magnoliopsida; order Cornales; family Hydrangeaceae; genus Hydrangea; species Hydrangea macrophylla. The sequence goes on from CM066990.1 coordinate 44,379,159, forward strand.
TGCACTACTTAAGAACCCTGAGGATTACGAAAGGATGCACGATAGTGCTTACCAAATGCCACCACCGCCCTCTGCACTCCTTCAACAACCCTCACCATTCCAAGAAGTGCCTATACACAAAACACAATCCCGAGAACCCGGTCAGTATGTCAATGACGACTTTGGAGGTCATATGATTTACCCGGATGGCATCGAACCAGCTGACCCGGAAGGATTCCTGGAGAATGTGCAACTGAAAGCCCGCCAACGTCTCCGAGGAGGACTAAGAGTCCAGCGACATGTATACAATATTTCTGACCCTCACCGGCTTCAAGCTGAAGCCATCCATACCGCATATACCCAGGAGTTAATGCATGGAGAGATAAGGAGACTAGCAATGAAGGACTCAGTCTTCCAGCCACTGGTAAACCAGATACTACAGGAGCCTTCCATTTACCCAGAAGACCGCCTGGTTGAGCCTCCTAATGAAAATGCCCCTGTAGGTGTGGCACCACCAATGGAAGCACCTGCTGATGAACCTGCTAATGTAGAGATGTCTGACGATGAACCAGATGCATATCTAGAAGTAGAGGATGAGGAAGAGGATGAAGAGGAGGATGATCCAGAAGAGGAAAACCCAGAGGAAGAACCTGAACAGGAAGCACCACATCAACCTATGGAGGTTCACCCTATAATAGAAGAACCTATGGATAATGAGGATAATGAAGAGGATGAAGGCGACGTTGAAATCGAAGATTGGGATTTGGGTGAACCCATTATGGACGAAGATGGGCCTAACGACTCTGACATGGGAGAGATCACATCCGAGTCGGATATGGATGATTAGATCAGGATAATCTGTTGTTATGTGTTAGTAGTTTAATTGTATCTAAGTTATCTTGGGCTAGTGACCCATCTTGTTGTATGAATGCATGCGATAGGGTAATACCCCCATTTTGTAACCATGTATTCTCGGCTAATTTAATCTTGTAATCACCGTTTTTAATGAAAATAGACGTTTTAGTACTATACTTGTCTATAAGATTGTTTGGGTTGTTTGATTGATTTATATATGCATTAGTAGATATCTAGATGTATCCTGCATTCGAACCCTAAGTAGAATACTTCTGTAGGTAACCGGATACGCAATGGCAGAACGACCAAGGAGAAATCGACGCCTAGGACTTCCAAACCCGGCCGAAGGAGCACCGGAACCCATTCCTGCTGGAATGGATCCCACTGGAATCTTTGGAGCATTCTTACAACGACTAGAGCACATCAGAAATAATCACGACCCCAACAACAATGCTAACGTCAATCCCACTGTTCCACCCAGACCCCAAGAGGATCGTACGGTGGAGCGATTCCGGACAATGCGGCCAGACAAGTTTAATGGGATGACTGAGCCATGGGAAGCAGAACAATGGCTTCGTGGATTGGATATCATCTTCGACACACTGGGATGTTCTGAAATCGAGAAACGCCGACTGGCTACATATCAACTGACGTATGCTGCAGCCGACTGGTGGGAATCTGAGAAAGCAACGCTAGGAGGAGCTGCACAAAGGATGTCATGGACGACATTCAAAGAACTGTTCCTAGAAAACTACTTCCCCCAGACAGAAAGGAACAAGAAAGAAAAGGAATTTATTGACTTGGTACAAGGTAACCACACTGTACGGGAGTACACAGTGCAATTCGAACGTCTCTCTCGATTTGCACACCACATGATCGATACCCCAGAGAAAAAGAACCGAAAGTATCACCTGGGACTTTCCCTACCTCTACAGAAGCTGACCTATGGCCACCTAAATCAGACTTTCAAAGCTTTAGTAGGAATGGCTCATGGTTTCGAAGAAATCACCGGTCGTGAACAAAGGCGTTTCATAACTCGACCACCCCCTCAAAGATTTAATCAGGGATCGAGACAAGCTCCAGCCCGCAATCAAGGATTCAAGAGGAGCTGGAATGGTGAGAAGAGGCCGCAGACAACTCCATTCCGTAACAAACCAGCTGTGCCATTTAAGCCGACTCCGCCCCAAGGACAATCAGGATCCACCAGTAATAACCCCGGAGTCTGTTTCAACTGTGGATTTCCCGGGCATCTGTCCAAGGATTGTCGTGCCCCGAGGAAGAACAGTTGCTCTGGCGTAGTCTGTTTCAACTGCAACAAGAAGGGACATTTGTCCAAGGACTGCAAGGCACCTCGAGGTGGTTACTATGGAGCATCGACTCAAGGACAGGCTCGCCTCAATGCTATTATCCCGGAGGAAGCAGGATTTGACGAGGAAGAGCAAGAGAATATGGAAGGTACTCTAACCCTCTTTAACAGTCAAGTGAAAGCTTTATTCGATACTGGCGCATCAAATTCTTTTATTGCAATTAGAATTGTGCAACGCTTAGGTTTAGTGCCTCAAACAATGGATATAGTTTTGAATGCTACGTCACCTCTAGGAAAGAGTGTTAAGTTGGACAAAGTATGCAAAGACTGCCCTCTAAACTTGAAAGATCAGAATCTCCCCGCTGATTTGATAGTTTTGTCGATGAAGGAATTCGACGTGATCCTAGGAATCGATTGGCTTACGAAGTACCATGCCAAGTTAGATTGTGCTAGCAAATCTATACTCTTTTCAGTATCCGATGGTGAACCGTTTGATTTCAAGTGCAATCCCTCGTGTGACGTTTTCCTCACCAACTGCCTAGCCACTCTTGGAACCACGAGTGATGAGATTCCCATTAATCAAATTCCAGTAGTTCGAGACTTTGAAGATGTTTTCCAAGAAGTTAAAGGATTGCCACCCAAGAGAGACATCGATTTCTGTATCGAGTTAATACCTAGAACCTCCCCGATATCGAAGACGCCTTACCGAATGGCCCCGATGGAGATGCAAGAACTAAAGATGCAAGTGCAAGAACTCCAGGACCTCGGATTTGTTCGTCCAAGCACTTCACCATGGGGAGCACCGGTACTGTTCGTTAAGAAGAAGGATGGAACACTTCGACTCTGTATCGACTACAGGGAATTAAACAAGGTCACAATCAAGAATCGGTACCCACTACCGAGGATTGACGATCTGTTTGATCAATTGCAAGGAGCTACGACATTCTCAAAGATAGATCTACGATCCGGATACCACCAATTGCTCGTTCGATCCGAAGATGTACCCAAGACGGCTTTCAGAACCAGGTATGGACATTATGAATTCCTGGTTATGCCGTTCGGATTGACCAATGCCCCGGCCGTATTCATGGATTTAATGAATCGAGTTTTCAGACCTTACCTGGATCAGTTCATAATTGTGTTCATAGACGATATCCTCATCTACTCTAAGACAGAGGCAGAACACGAAGGACATGTGATGATAGCACTTTAGACTCTACGAGACAACCACTTGTATGCGAAGTACAGCAAGTGCGAGTTCTGGCTAAAGGAAGTCAAATTTCTAGGACATGTTGTCTCAACAGAAGGAATATCGGTGGATTCATCAAAGATTGAAGCGGTTTTAGATTGGAATCGACCGACCACGGCAACGAAAGTCAGAAGTTTTCTCGGTCTAGCTGGATATTACCGAAGATTCGTGGAAGGATTCTCGAAAATCGCAGCCCCTCTTACTGGATTAACGAGAAAGGACTTGAAGTACGAATGGAGCGACAAGCATGAATGCGCATTCGAAGAATTGAAGAAAAGACTAACTACGGCACCAGTGCTTGCAATACCAAAGAGCGGTGAACAATTCACCATTTACAGCGATGCATCACATCAAGGACTTGGATGTGTGCTTATGCAGGACAGAAGAGTGATAGCGTATGGATCACGCCAATTGAAACCTCACGAGCTTAACTATCCTACGCACAATCTGGAACTAGCTGCAATCGTCTTTGTACTCAAAATTTGGAGACACTACCTCTACGGAGAAAAGTTCGATCTATTTTCAGATCACAAGAGCCTGAAATACCTGTTCTCTCAAAAGGAGTTGAACATGAGACAGCGAAGATGGATGGAATTGTTAAAAGATTATGATTTCACGCTACAGTACCACCCCGGCAAAGCAAATGTTGTTGCTGACGCATTGAGCCGAAAACCCCGAAAACTCGTCATATCCTCTCTCATGGTCAGAGAGTGGAAAGTGTTGGAGACACTAACGGAGTTTGATTTTCAGACTTCCGAGTCAAGTGAAGGACGACTCTTTGGATGTCTCGTGGTACAACCAACGCTCATAAGCCGTATTCTCGAAGCTCAAGGAAAGGACGAAGGGCTTCGTCAATGGTTTGAAAAAGCATCGGCAAAGGACCCCGCCGAGTGGAATATAGGAGCAGATGGAGTTTAGATGTCGCAATCGACTCTGTGTGCCCAATGAGGACAATTTGAGGAAAGATATACTAGACGAAGCACACAAGTCAAGGATGACAGTTCATCCCGGAGGAACAAAAATGTACAAAGATTTAAAAAGGAACTTTTGGTGGGACGGAATGAAAAGAGAAGTAGCAGATTATGTATCCAAATGCATGACGTGCAAGCAAGTCAAGGCAGAACATCAGAAACTAGGAGGATTATTACAACCACTACCCGTTCCCGGATGGAAGTGGGAACACATAACGATGGATTTCGTTGTCGGAATGCCAAGGTCACGGCAGAATCATGACGCCATTTGGGTGATTGTAGATCGACTCACCAAATCGGCTCACTTTATCGCTTACAGCATGACTTACCCGGTGGAGAAATTGAGCAGAATGTATATACAACAAGTTGTTCGACTACATGGAGTACCCGTGTCAATTGTGTCAGATCGTGATTCGCGTTTTACGTCAGGATTTTGGGAAAGTCTACAGACAGCACTTGGAACTTCATTAAAGTTAAGTTCAGCTTTTCACCCACAAACTGATGGACAGACCGAGAGAGTCAACCAAGCCATGGAAGACATGCTTCGAGCTTGTGCAATAGATTTTGAAAGTTCATGGGAAGAGAACCTACCGTTGATAGAGTTTGCTTATAACAACAGCTACCATACGAGTATAGAAATGGCACCATTTGAAGCTTTATATGGAAGACCGTGCCGATCACCCTTATGTTGGGCAGAAGTTGGAGATGACAAGCTGCTAGGACCAGAGATGATTCGAGAGACGAACGAAAAGATCAATGTCGTCAAAGAGAAGATGAAAGCAGCTCAGAGCTGACAGAAAAGTTATGCGGATAAACATCGAAAGGACTTGGAATTCAGCGTCGGGGACCACGTATTCCTAAAAGTGTCACCCGTGCGAGGAGTTGTTAGATTTGGACAAAAGAGAGGAAAACTTTCGCCACGATACATCGGACCGTTCGAGATCCTGGAACGCGTGGGAAAAGTTGCTTACAGACTTGCACTGCCGCCCAAGATGTCAGGGGTGCATAATGTGTTTCATATTAGTATGCTGAGGAAAGTTGTACATGATCCGTCTCACGAGATTAACTTCACGGATATCGAAGTAAACAACAACATGACTTTCAACGAAGGACCGGTGAAGATCATGGAACGTGGAACTAAGAAGCTGAGGACTAAAGAGATCCCACTGGTGAAAATTCAGTGGAAGCATCATGATGAGCGTGAAGCTTCATGGGAGTTAGAATCAGAGATGCGTGAGAAGTTCCCTTACCTCTTTTAATGTGTAACTAGCTGATTCCGGGGACGGAATCTTTAATAGCAGGTGGATGATGTAATACCCGTAAATTTCCCAATCTTAATACAATGGGTCCCTGTATTTTGGTTCATATTAATTCCAGTATTTTAAATTTAAATCCTGGAAACCCGAACTTATACGTACGCGCATCTATTTATTTTCTCGGACTGTAAATTACAACCTCGGACTGACTTGCACGTCAATCCGTAAAATCTGTATCGAAACTGGACTGCGTTACACGTAGTTCTTGACGACGACAACTTCCACATTTATGGAAACTTCGGTACACGTGGAATCTTTCCCTAAATGCCTAGTGTACTACCCTATTCCCTATAAACCAATGGTTAACAAACCACTACCCAAATACCCCCCCTTACCCGCCGGGTTTAAGCACCCACACCACCACCGTCGGGCTCACACCCCCACAACCACTCAATCAATCTCCCTCAGGTCTTCTCCATACCATCAAACAGATACACAAAGATCTGTGGACATCTATGTAAATATGTGTGAGTGTATAGCATACACTGTGTATTTATACACATGGGACTTGAGAACAGAGAGAGTTACTGAGAGATAAGAGCACACACACTCACATTCTCTCAACCACCCACACATTCCCTCACTGCCCTCACTCTCTGTCCCTTACCATTACACACACACTCAAAAAGCAGGAGAAGAAGGCGCAGGAAAGAAGGAGAGCTTGCCGGAGACGCCAGAGAGAGAGGGAACCCGAGACCCCACACCCCCCCTTCTTGGTTAATTTGTGATTATAAAACTCACTCACACGCCCCTAGACCTGAACAAGCAGACCAAACAGAGCCTGAGGCTCTTAACAGGCTCTGATAGCCATTGAAGCCCCTCACCGGAGTTTTAATTTGAAACATGACCAAAACCTATTTTGGTTGTACCAAACTGACCCTCTAGGTCCCAGGAAGACCCCCTCATAGCAGCTTTTGATTTGGACCACGTTTGGTCACTCATGCATGGCATTATTCATTGTAAACCGAAAAAGAATAATCCAACCGTAGGTGCAGGAAACGAATGAACCCAGTCCTAGGCTCACACTATGTTGTAGAGGGGACCCATACGGTCGTTTTGGCGTTGGATTCATCAATTTCTATGAAGAAATGAGCAAGTTATGAGCTCGGGAAGATTTTCCGGCGAAGCCCCGATTTTTCGACGACGGTTGGCTCACCGGAGAAGACAAAGAAGCGGGTTATATCGTTTACCCGTTTCTAATTAAAACGGGTCGGGTCTTGGGTTGGGCATGGGTTAGTCTGTGTGTGTGTATGGATATTTGGGTTCGGGTTATAACAGTACATTGATAGCGGGTCGGATCTTTTAAGTTGGATCGTCCTTAGTGTGTTAACGGGTAACCCGTGGGCATGGGTTTGGATTCGGGTTGACCCGCGGGTTTCTGTTAATTATAATTTATTGTTAATTATCCTGTTAATCCTAATTATGGTTTTATTAAACTATTTTATATTATTAATTATTCTGTTAATTCAGATTAGTATATATTAATCGAGATTAGTGTATAAATATATTATTTATAATATATTTGGTATTAATAAATATATGTAAATAATTATAAATGATTTTTAAATTGTTTTAAATATCAAAAATAATTTCAAAAATACTGTAAGTTATATTTTAATAAATCGTAATATTATTTTTATAATATTCTTATATTATGAAAATATGAAATTACCATGTTATTATATACTTATTATTTATTGGTTTAAATAAATCATAAGTAAATATTTTAAATTAAAATAATTAGGTAATAAATACCTAATGACCTCTTTTCAAATATAGGAAAATTATATTAAATTTTCCTAAGGTCTAGTGCCGCTATATTATAAATTGTTATCTACAAGGCCCTAACTTTAAGATTTTTAATAATTATTAATTACTTATAAAATACCCGTTTGGTCGTATTTTAATTATTTAAAATACCAAACGAGCTCCGAAAATTACGAGAAAAATACTACTAGCCTAATTTAAGGTCTAGTATTTAATAAAAATATTTATAAAGGTCAAATGTTCCCCTAAATCATATTTTATAACTATGGGGCCCCGCAGTCTATTATTAGACGTTTTAAACTTTAGAAATTCATAATAAATAAACCGTAGCTCAGAAAAATGCGCGGTCAGCTCCCAGAGTCTTAGAATAATGTCTAGAACATTCCCTTAAAGTTTGGTCACTTTTTGACACGGTAAAAAATACAGCTTATCTTTAGGGCCCAAACTGTTATAGAAAACCCAGCCTTTTAGGCGACGGACTCCGATTTGAGTCTAGTCAATGGCGTTAGACTCAGAATGATGTCTAGATCATCATGTTGAGGTTTAGAGACCCACCCGGCACAATTACCATTATACCCCTGATTTTAGTAGACTTATTAATCTGTGTTCTACGTAATCTTAATACTTTGTAGGAACCGCTACGCTTGTTTTTACGCAACCGCTTCGAGGTGAGTCGTCCTAACTCACTTGGTATATTATAGAATTATTATTTGATCATATATGTATGCCTAGTGCGTCCTGTGTGGACGATACTGATAAATATTAGTATTGTAAATGTTGAGATTATTTCTTATATAATGAACGCATGTTAGTTAACTATACCCCGTGCTTAGTTAATGACCGCTGATATTCTTGGTTATCATGATTTCTGTTTCTATAGTCACATGAACATTCACATGAACATGGTCGAGTCATGATGTGTATATTGACGTCTACATGGTTAATCACGGGGACTAACCCAGTCATATTGTTATACATGTTGAGTGGACCGTAGTGGTCCGAGTGGTACAGTCAAGTAAATGGGAACAACGATGAAACTGCTATAGGGCCCTGCTAGGCGACGATAGCCAGAGTTTCCATTGAAATCATTGAAGTTATGCATGGATTGGTGATTGATACGCTATAGGGCCCTGTTAGGCGACGATAGCAATGTATCCATCAGAATACAATAGTTACCTTACAAATGCTATAGGGCCCTGCTAGGCGACGATAGCGCTGTAACTATTCTATTCTCCCGGCAAGGTCACGAGGACCTAAGAGTCCAATGATTACACTCTTTTAAAACCAAAACTGCTATAGGGCTCTGCTAGGCGACGATAGCAACGTAATCATTCTACTCTGAGCTAACGGCGTTACACTGGTAATGTAACAAGTCACATGAGTCGGTTGTGGTGTTCATGGTCGAGTTAAAGTCGAATATATCGATAATGCATTATGTCATCATTCTATATGTCATATGCTCATTAATGTTGTTTCAAGATATGTCGTACTTGTATATCCTTATCTGTATTAGGAGTGATCGGTTAAGACGTTCTCACTTAGCTTCAAAAGCTAACGGCTCCTTCCCTGCCCTGGACTTTTTACGTCTAGGTTATGATGAGGAGAACTATCAAGGTAACGATGAAGATGTATATCACTATCCTCAGAATGGGAATTATCAGGAAGGTGATCCTGAGGCAGACTATCAGGAAGAGCCTGATAACGAAGGTTATGGGTTTGCCAGTTAGAAAGAGGACCCTGGCCTATTTCCGCATTAAGACTTCTATTATGTTTTAATTATATTTTGGTTGATGTAATATTTAAGTGGCGTAGATCGCCCAGACTTATCTTTTGTGGTTTTCATTTGGAACTACTGTAATAGCTTAAGTAGCAAACACTCTAAGTTCCCCCATGAATACCATTAGACGCTTTTGCAAATTCCTTACTCTGATATATGTATGTTGTTAGTATGTTGCACGGACAGGTCAGTTTTATGTAACTCATCATTCCCTACGGGTCCAGAAAGGAAATTTTAAAATTTTCCCTATTTTTGGCTACTCCGGGGCGTGACAAATTCAGAGAAAGAGAGAGAGAGAGAGAGTTTTTAGTGAGATAAAGAACCGATCTTGAGAGAGAGATAGAGTTTTTTTAGTGAGATAAAGAACCGATCTTGGCTTTGTATCATCTATTATATATATATATATAAAAGACAAGGCCAAATCTGCTTCCACAGCCTTCCACGTGGCACCCCTCTCTGTTTTTGCCTAATCGACAAGGCCAAATCTGCTTCCACAGCCTTCCACGTGGCAATCCTCTCTGTTTTTTGCCTAATCCTACGTGGCAACCCCACTGTTGAAAACGACAGAAACTCTCTCTCTCTGTATGGTCTACAAAAACCTAATCTACCTCTCTCTCTCTCTCTTAGCACGTTCATTCAATGAAACGTCTATCCCTCTCCCTATTTCCCTCTGCCTTATCGCCTTCCTGACCGGTTCATTCTCTCTTCCCAACTCTCCTTCTCCCTTTCCCTCTCCATATTTCCCTCTACCTTATCACCTCCCTGACCGGTTCCTTCTCTCCTCCCAAGCATTTATGTCGTTGGTTCCAGACTCAACCTCATAATCGGCTTCTGCACAGGTTCAAATTGAAAATATCTGAATCTGTAATCAGAAAAACAGGATTTTAAGGTAATACTGATTTTTCTTTGCACTTCTTCTCTCAATAGAAAATTGATTTTGACTTATATGGTATCAACTGGTTTGAGAGAATGTGTTCTTTAGAGTTCTGAGATTATTTTAAATTTTGGGTTTTTTTAATTGAAGGCATTTAGCTGTGGAGAAGAATAGGATGTTGTTTATTAAACTATACCCAGAAATATCTAATCTGACAAGAGACAACCCTCCTATTGCTTCTTTTCATCAAAGTGATCTGTTTTGCAGGAGATCGCAAGGCTTTGATCCGTCCAGGTAAATTTGATGACAAATATATCTATATATTTGTTCTTGTGTGTGTGTGTTCGATACTCATTTCTCAGATCAAAGAAGTTGGATAACTAGGTTTTTTCAATTCATAGAACATGTAAGTATTCTTTCCTTTTTCTTTTAACTATTTAATTTTTCCTTAGTTGTGCCTCCTCTCCCAAATCATTAAACACCGGCCGGTATCTTCTCTTTTCTCTCTGTTTTGGGTTTATCAATACAGTTTCATGTTCTGGCTGTTGATGATTATTGGATTTTGATTTTATTTTTCTGTTTGTTTGTTTGTGTTAACAGTCACTGTAGTGGATTCTGGAAGCAAGGCTCTGGAATTTTTGGGTTTGCAAGATGATAGAAGATATATGCAAACCCTCCTCCCTCTATTCTTGAATCCATCATCATCATCAAGTATGAATTTTTCTATGCTTTTCTGATGGCCCCATTATAGACACAACTTTTGTATAAAATTATGGATCCCACTCCATTAGCCTATAGATGAGTTGGATGAGTAATTTTGGGGTGAGCAAAAATGCAATACAAAATAAAAGCTTGAGCAGTTTTCTTTTCTTTTTTTTTCCCCTTTCTATTATTTTTTTTTTTATTTTTAAGTGCCCTTCGACAATGTAGTACTTTATCCAAAAAAAAAAACCACTAATAAATTGTTGTAAACTTCGACCAAAAAAAGTACTATTACAAAAACATATTAAAAAATGTCTTTACTACATGAAATGTCACTTTTAGGGAAAACTATTCATTACAACTATTATATATTCGTGCTTATTACCCTGTTTAATGATCGTGCAATATGGTCAACCTCCCAATAATTCGAATAGGTTGTCCTTAGAATTGTTCAGGTACGTTGGACCTATTGAAATCAAATTCAACTTTGAATTCATTAGCGTGCATAACTAGACACAGTCTAATTGGAATTGGTTAGGCAATTCTGCTCCCCATATAGACTTCGATTACCATAACAAAGGCCAAATAAAGTTATAATTTGAAATGTTTAGTTAGGTGTTGTAATTCCCGTGGATAGTTCACATTTCTAATTTGACACATGATTTCTTCATTTGGAGTTTTCCATGTCTTTCATAATTAGAAGAAAGTATAACTAATAAAAAATGGAGCTCCCTCATGGTGTATGCAAGAAATAAAAGTGGCCGGCCATTTCTACTAATGTCCTTTAATTTTCTCCTATATGACATCACCTACACAAAAATTGGCATAGATTACAACTTGAGTGTATCACATCAAATATTATAATAGAATTCTTTAAAAAACTTTATTTAGTGAATGTGACTGAGAGGGAGAAGGATCAAGAGTTGGGAATTGTCTAAAATGTGCTTACAGTGCTGATTTTTCTCTTACATATGATCTCATTGCTAAGATAGTGTGAAATAAATCCTCTTTCGGATTGTAAGGGAAGTTTTTAATATGTCCCAAGGCTTGCCCTTCAGATCACCTTTTTTTTTTTTTTTTTAATGCTGAAATTTGTTTTTATTGCTATGACAGGCTGAAATTTATCCTCATTGCGATGATGTCAATTCTAAGGATCTACCAATTGGAGCGCTGTTTTTTCCCGAATTTTGGAGTTTTGGATTTTTGAAGTATAGTTGTTGCTTTACCTCGGTTTATTGCCGGTGTTTTTCGGATTTTGTTGTAAAGTCAAGAATTGTTATACTATTTTGCAATAAGTTATTTATTGTATGACCCGTGCATAGCACGGGTTATCGACTAGTTTGTGTGGAAGAGGAAGAAGAAGAGGCACATAAAGGAGCGCTTTGGTTGCGAAACGAAGAGGCACACATTTGCATGCCTCTAGTTCTATCTAGCGAAGAACTCTTGTAATACCTATTATTTGTTGATAGTGGAGTTTAAGTGGACTACGGTCCCTTGGTTTTTACTCTCCAATTTGGGGAGGTTTTCCACATAAAAATTCGGTATTGTTTCTTGTTGGGCTGCAAGTTAATTTTTCTGGGCAGCTTGTTTTTTTTTTTTTTTTTGCATCTGTATTTGTTCTTTTCTAATAAATTCACACAAAGAGGGAGAGCAATTTATTTTCAGTGTGCATTGTCGAGTTAGACTTACGAATCTTTGTTGGTTTCTCTCATCAAAGAGGTATCAAAGCCCGGTTGTCGTATTACTTGCCTTGTGTGAACAATGGAAACTAATGCAAGTAGAATGGTTAATTTGAATGGTTCAAACTACCATATTTGGAAAGGAAAAATGGAAGAGCTTTATGTAAAAGGTTACCATGAACTGGTATTTTCTATTGAGAAACCCGATAGCAAAACTGTGTTGAATGGAATTTACTACATCGACAAGTGTATGGGTACATCAGGCAGTGGGTAGATGACAATGTCTTGAATCATGTCAGTGGAAAGACACATGCACAAAACTTATGGATTAAGCTGGAACAGCTGGATGCCTGAAAGACTGGAGCCAATGAGTTTTTCTTATAAAGCAGATGATGTCATTGAGATATCAAGACGGAACTCCGATGACAGACCACTTGAATTCTTTCCAGGGAATTGTTAATTAGTTGGCTGCAATGAGTATCAGTTTTGATGACGAGGTACAAGGCTTATGGCTTCTCGGTACTTTGCCAAACTCGTGGGAGACGTTGAGAACATCATTGTCTAATTTAACCCCGGATGGTGTTATCTCGATGGATTTAGCTAAGAGTAATGTTCTGAATGAAGAGATGAAGAGAATGTCACAGGGTTCATCTTCCCAGTCAGATAGTTACTGAGACAAGGGGGAGGAGTAAGAGTAAAGGTCCAAAGGATAACAGAGGCAAGTCTAGAAGCAAGTCAAATAAGTTTGCATCTATTGAGTATTATTATTGTGGTTTGAAAGGGCATATCCAGAAGCATTGCTGGAAGCTAAAAAGGGATAACAAAAGGAACCAAGATCCAAAAAATAAGAAGATGATGCAAATGCTGAAGATCAAATTGCTGTTACTGAAGACTTTCTTATTGTCTGTGATGATGATGATGATGTTGTAAACCTTGTATGTCATGAGATAAGCTGGGTAGCTGATAGTGGTGCTTTAACTCCTGCTACATCTCAAAGGGAATTATTTACATCTTATACTGTAATATCCTGAATTTTTGGAGAGTATTAATAAATAAAACTTCATTCTGTAAACTTTTCTTTCCTTTTGGTGAAATTTGGTTACCAATCAATTGCCATTTATCCCAATCGATTGACACTTTTTGATACCAATCGATTGACATGTTCCCAATCGATTTCCATTTTACTAACTAAAATTGATTACGTGTCAACATACCAATAGATTGACATTCTTCTCAATCGATTGCCTTCTAATATCTGTTGCCAATCGATTGACCTGTGTCCCAATCGATTGACATAAGCTGAGACAAGTTTTCTTCTTTTCTTTAGCTTTGAACGGCACTCTTGTTTCTCTATATATATGAACTCAATATGTGCTCTGGGTCTATTTTGACCAGTTGAGATTGAGAGAGAATTTGTGTATCATATATATACATATATTTATATCTATATCTATACACCCTCACACACACTCACTGATGGGCAGCAGGAGAAGAAGAAAAGAAGAAGAAGAGGAAGAGAAGAACAAGGAGAAAGAAAGATAAGGAGAGGCAGAGAGCTGGGCAGAGAGGAGAAGAAAGAGAAGGAGGAAAGAGAGAACTTGAGAACACACACCCAAACACACCCTAGGTGAGTTTCTAACTCACTTGGTTCCTTTATTGGATATATACACAAGTTATTATGAAGCTTAAACGTATTATATCCATGAGGTGTACATTTATATATGTTGTTTTTGCAATCTGCTGGTGAAGACGAAGTGCCAATCGATTGGCATAATTACCAATCGATTGCCATCAGTCTGGACCCAATCGATTGGACAGAATTCTAATCGATTGACATTATTACATTCTCAATCGATTGCCATGAGCAGCAATCGATTGACATAGTTTTTATCTCAGTCGATTGGACCTTATACAAATCGATTGGTATGGGCAGAACATTGATTCCTTTTCCTGTTTATTATATTAAGGGTTCGGTTGTTCGTTTCTCGATTTAGACTTTCGTTATGCGATTTTGGGTTGGACAGGGATAATGTGACAACAAAGTTAAGTATAATTATACGGAATGGATGGAAGTAATAACGTGGGTAATCTGTTGATTCTTGTATGAGTTCGATATCCATTTTCTTTGGTCGAGGTGGAGTCGACATGCATAGTATGTGAGAAAAGTGTGAAAAGAATAAAATGGATTGTGTATTAGTATGGGTTGCCTCCATGGACACTCCCTAATACCCAAGTTCTAGATACTGATCGAGGTTATCTCTGGTATGCCGTGGTGGTATTATAGTGACACTCCCTTGAACCCAAGTTCCAGATACTGATCGAGTTAATCTCTGGTGTGCCGTGGTGGTACTATAGTGTGATGCCATGGGTTGAGGCAGTGGATATCATGAAGATGTGATTGTAGGGTACCTTTTTAATATAACAGTGGCAAATTGGACACTCTGCGGCACCCGTGGTAGTGCTATAGTGTGTGACACCTCCATGGACACTCCTTGGTACCCGAGTTCCGGATACTGATCGAGGTAATCTCTGGTATGCCGTGGTGGTACTATAGTGTGATGCCGTGGATCTAGGCTGATTGGACATTCCCTGGTACCCATTTTACTATAATGTGGTTGTTCGAGTATTTTCAAGGTACTAGAATGAGGGAGTTTTGGACGAGGTGACCTTGTGTGTGGTCGAGAGAAAAGAGTCAGTAAGATGAGATATAACATTGTTCATACACGGTCTCATATTTATTGCTTACTACATCACCACGTGACTTATGTTGAAATTGGAACCTTGAATTATTGCTTTTACAGTTTAAATTTTACCATTATTGATATTATTATATATACATTGCGAGTACATGTTTATTTTGCTCACCAGCTTGCATAAGATGACGACGTTGATGCGTCCTGGACTCTATGTCCAGATTTTCTAGGTCAGGAGTAGTCAGAGTATTTTGACTATGCTACTTAGAGTCAGGAGACTTTCCAGGAGGGCTAATTATATTCCTTATGTCTTTTTTATTTTAGAGATGTAATAAACACTTTATTATATATTTGTATAAGGGCGGTTTGTGCCATAAGACTTGAACTGGTGTAATAGTTTAGTAAGTTTTAAATTCGGAGCTTATGTTTATTTAGTATCCTTCTCTTTAGAAATGCTTTTAAGTTATCTGTTGCAGGGACAATTGGTCATTCTCACTTTTCACGACCTACGAGTCCATAAAGAAAATTAAATGCTTTCCTGAATTATGCTACTTCGGGGCATGACAGTTTTCCACATTAGTATGTTGAGGAAGTGTGCTCACAACCCAGTGCACGAGATCAACTTCGAAGACATCGAGGTCAACGACAACGTCACGTTCAATAAGGCACTAGTGCAGATTTTAGACCATGGAATCAAGAAGATTAGGAATGAGGAAATTTTGTTAGTCAAGATCCAGTGGAAGCATCATGATGAAGGAGAAGCTTCATGGGAGCTAGAGTCAGAGATGCGAGAGAAGTTTCTATTTTTGTTTTAGACTTGGTTATTTTGATTTCGAGGATGAAATCCTTAATGAATGGTGGATGATGTAATTGTTGGGTTTGTGCCCTCAAACCATTACTTTCTGTATGAGACATTGACATTTTAATATATGGATATCAGCTTTACATTTTATTGTGTATGTTCTTTTCGTGAGATGATTGTTAATCCTTAAGTATTATAGTAAGTAATTCGTGTGTGTATGAGATGCACACAAGTGAGATACGAATTACTATTCTTTAATACTTAGAATGTGTCACAGTGGATGATGAGACTGGATACCTCATCAAGTCTACACTGTAGCATAATTAACTACCATTGGATGGAGTGATTAATCTCAATCACTAGAGTGTAGCTCTTAGTTGATATGCTAGTGCTTATAGTGCATTGACGGACCTGAGTTTCCTATTGACGCTTAAGACTGTCAAACAGTCAATAGGAACTCATAACTTGTATAAGGTACGTGTTCTCAATCTTGAGACGATTATGAACACAGACTGTGGATATGACTGCTTTGATTTACCAATCAGTGAGGTCTATAAAAGATCAACACCTGGGTATCTTGGGTATGTCATGTTCATAGGGTTGTGAACATGCATTGTCAAGATAGAATCTACCCTCTGTTTCAGAGTAAGCATTCCCTTGAGAATATCACCAAGTCGATTACTGAGTACTGCAGTCTTGTTGATAAGAGTTATCAACATGTTTGGTAATCATGAGAGGTGAATGGGACTCAAGGAATACAAGAAGTAATCATGATTCAGGTTGACAGTAACAGTTATCCGATTACCTGAATATGATTGCGAATGCTGACGGTAGAGGGACATTAGTACACCATACAAGTCTAGTTATCGCTTCGGATATGTTCTTTTGCGTTGGAGTTCAGTTATCGTTTTATAGTGGAGTAAACTTTAACTGACCAGTTAGTTAGTTTGCTGATCAAAGAGTTTGGTCATGGTAATTAACAAACTGGTCTGAGCCAACAATAAAGAGCCTAGGAGGTCCCACTCTTAGCTCCGCCAGGATGCTTGGAAAGATGCTTGAGGATGATGTCCAGACAGGTTCGATCGATCGAAGATGTCTCGATCGATTGAAGTCTGAAGGTTCGATCGATCGAAGATGGTTCGATCGATCGAATGTTCGATCGATCGAAAGCACTTCGATCGCTCGAAGTCTAGGTCGGTTCTGGGAATCTATAAATAGGGCAGCTGCGTTCTGGAAAAGGTTGTTGTTCGTCGTTTTGAACGTCAGAAGCTGCAGAAACTGTTTTGGAGTCCCAAAACCTTCTCTATCCTCTCCATTAGGGTTCCCACCAACCCTAGTCTTTCTGGCAGGCATCCGCAGGAGTCATAAGGGTGAAGATCATCTAGTGGAGGCTGCTGGAAGTTGAAGATCAGAATTGGGTTCAAGACACTAAGGTATAACTCGTGTCCCTCTTGTGCGTATCTGTAGAATTGACGAGTAGTAGATCCAGGCATGCCAATAAAGTTTCATAACTTGATTTTTCCGCTGCGCGTTTAAACTTTCCATTTAAACCTGTTTTTCCAACAATTGGTATCAGAGCCACGCTCGTTTGGATCTATAGATGCGTTTTTTGGAACACTATTTTGATTTGCATGTTGATTTTAGAACTGCTTTCGAAACTGCATCGTCACAGATCTGTTTCTGCAGTGTTATCACAGCAGTATACAAATCTGTGATTGCATTGGATGCAAGATGGGTTCGATCGATCGACGAATGTTCGATCGATCGAACGCTCTGTACTCGAGCGATCGAACAGGTTTCGATCGATCGAAACCTTCTGTTGTTCGAGCGATCGAATAGAGTTCGATCGATCGAGACAGACTCTTTGTCAGGTTTTCTGTTTCACAGTTTTTAAAAAGTATTTTGAAATTAAAAGTTTAATTTTAACGTATTCTGCAAAATTTTTTAATCATTCTGTGAAATAGAATGTTCAAGCGATTGAACAATGTTCAATCGATCGAAGGTTCGAGCGATCGAACGGGCTTCGATCGATCGAACTATGACAGAGAAGTTAGATGCTGTTTTGAGTTCTAATTCAGTATGTAAAGAGTTTATATACTGTGTGAATCAATTAAGGGTTCCAATAGTTATATTTTGTTATATATATGCGTGGATGTGTGTTCAACTAACCTTTTGCAGCAAAAGTTAGTCGCTATCTCCCATGGCACCAAGAGCATTTATTTTGTGTTTGAATGTTTTGAGATTGGTGTATTGTTTTAATTTTGTTTGGTTTTAAGGCATATGTAAAGGGCGCTGCGACTTCAATCCTACGAAAAGGAAAGTCGCACCGGTTTCCCTAGCCTTTTATTTTGTTGTTGCTATTTCCTTTTTCTAGATAAATTGTAAGCTTCAAAAGAAGCATAGGTCCAATGTAATAGAATTAGAAATTCCATGAAGATGGAGCAAGGAGCCGTTGTCCATGAAGATGGAGCTGGAGGCGATCAAACCAAAAGCAGGTTCTATGGAGATAGAGCCATGGGAGATAGAGGCATCGTTTGGATGTCTTTTATTTCATTTTAGTTTTTTGTTTTATGTGCTTTGTTTGTGATTGGCGTACAATACATTGTTGCATGCACGCAAAACAAGTTTTCTAAAATAAAATTCAAAAACCGTTTTCAACACATTAGTAAACATTAGATGTTTATGGGAAGTGTGTAGAAACAGATTTTCTCAAAAAGCAAAATCCTTTTTTACTAAATCTAGTGGGAGAGGGTCTTATTAATTACACCCACGATCTTCCATTAACGGTTCACTGTAAGATGAGTGATGCATTCTGTGTCACCTCGCCAGGGGTGATCATTCCATACGGAGGATGCATTACTCATTGGTTACTAGATGTGAACTTCTTTTGATAAGGATCAATCAGACGTGTTAGAGGGTGACCACCATACGGAGGCGCTACTTGAGACGGTTGTGATTGGATCCTAGTTAATGGTACACACTAGCTAAGCTATGGATAAGGGATCCCACACGGGGCATTATTCAGAAACTTAGAGATCAAATAGGTTCGGAAGTCATAACTTGTTTTGCAAGAGTTGCATAGCGGATAAGTTATGATAAATTGAAAGATCGAACATTGACCACCACACGGAGGCTTTATTCTTTCGTTTCGATATTCCGGCGACTTAGTTTTAAAATAAGAGTTTTAAAAGGATTCTTTTATTTCAAACTGTCAAATTCTGATATCCATATTTATTTTGTTTTGATTTTTTCAGTAAATCATAATGTCTGGATCTGCATTTAGTCCACTTGCCACCATACTCACTCAAAACAAGTTAACTGGAAACAACTACACTGAATGGAAACGTAATCTTGACATCGTGTTAACTGCGGAGGATCACATATATGTCCTCACCACCCCATGCCCCGAAGAACCCGCTGCAAATGCTTCGGCTGCTGCTAGACGCGAGTTCGATAAATGGAAAAAGTCGAATGGGATGGCTCGTTGTTACATATTGGCTTCTATGGCTAATGTGTTACAACACCAATACCAGTCGAACAATTCCGCCAGTGACATTATCGAATCCCTGAAAAAGATGTTTGGGGAGCATGGCAGGCCTGCCAGACAGGTAGCTATGCAGAAGATAATGAGTGCTAAGATGTCGGAAGGGACTCCAGTCAAAGAACATGTTTTGAAAATGATTGGTTATTTAAACGAGCTGGAGACCCTAGGTGCCAACATCGATGCACAGACCCAAGTTGATATGATCCTCAATACGCTGTCGCCATCATTCGCTCAATTTAAACTGAATTATAATATGAATAAAATGGATTTTTCAATGAGCGAATTGATGAGCTCTTTATTGGCAGCGGAAGGGGTGATCAAACCTGGGGGCAGCGTTTTAAACGTTGAGAAAAGCGCTTCCTCTTCCCGATCTATGCCGAAAGGAAAGAAAGGGAAGAAGAAGGCTAGCACTGGTGGTTCAAGTGTTGGACCAGTCCCTAAGATTGCAAAATCTAAGGGAAAAGGTAAGGGCAAAGGGAAGGTGGGTGGCCAAGGCAAAGGAAAGTGTTTCCAATGCGGTGAGAAGGGCCACTGGAAGAGGAACTGTCCAGAATTCTTAGCTACAAGAGTTCAAGGTATGATTGAATCACATGTGATTGAAGTAAGTTTTATAACGGATACTTCAAACACTTGGTGCATTGATTCTGGTGCGACTAACCATATCTGTAATTCATTGCAGGGGTTCAGATCAACCAGGAAGTGCAGTGATGGGGAAATCGTACTTACTCTAGGTTCTAGCGCAACCGTTTCTGCGGTTGCTATAGGAGTCGTAGTTTTAGAATTTCTAGACAATAAAGTTTTGATTTTATCAGATGTACTTTACGTCCCTTCAATGAGACGTAATTTAATTTCAGTTTCTAATTTATCGAATAATGGTTATTCTTTTCATTTTGGAACTGAAGTTGTGATTAAAAGAAATAGTTCTTTTATATGTTCTGGTGTTAAATCAAATGGTTTATATGTGATTACTCCCAATATTTCTAAAGATTCTTGTATGGAACTTAATAACTCAGTGGTAACTGTACCATCTAAAAGAAAGAGACCTTCCACTAATCCAACAAAGCTTTGGCATATGAGGCTTGGTCATATCAATCTAAATAGGATTGGCAGACTAGTCAAAGAAGGGGTCTTAGGCGATTTGGTTCTCGAACCAATAGAAGTCTGCGAGTCTTGTTTAGAGGGTAAGATGACCAAAAGGCCCTTTCCTGCAAAGGGCAGTAGAACCAATGCATTGTTGGAATTAGTTCATACTGATGTGTGTGGACCAATAAATATTAGAGCAAGGGGTGGTTATGAGTATTTCATAACATTTACTGATGACCACTCTAGGTATGGATATGTGTACCTAATGCAGCACAAGTCTGAAGCCTTTGAAAAGTTCAAAGAGTTTAGGGCTGAAGTGGAGAAGCAATTGGGCACACATATCAAGGCCATTCGATCTGATCGAGGTGGCGAGTACCTCTCTAATGAATTTATTGATCACCTCGTACAGAATGGGATTCTGTCACAGTTGACTGCACCTGGCACGCCTCAGCAAAATGGTGTAGCGGAGAGAAGGAATCGGACTCTTTTAGACATGACTAGGTCAATGATGAGTTATTCTGAGTTACCTTTATTTCTTTGGGGTTATGCTTTGGAAACCGCTGCTTACATACTAAATCTAGTACCAAGCAAATCTGTTCCCAGGACACCACGAGAGATGTGGATTGGGCGCAAGCCTTCTTTGCAACATCTCCGGATATGGGGATGTCCGGCACATGTGCTAAAAGGAAAGATGAGCAAGTTGGATTCTAGATCGGAAGTATGTTACTTCGTGGGGTATCCAAAGGGTACTTATGGATGGTATTTTTATGATCCAAGAGAACAGAAGGTGTTCGTCAGTACGAATGCTATTTTCTTGGAGGATGATTATATCATGAACCATAAACCTAAGGGAAGGATAGATCTTAGAGAGATAGAAGGAGAGCCCTCAGTCCAACCCGTAGTTAATAACGATGTAAATCAGGAAAACACCTCTTCTTCACCTATTTCCGCACCAGTACCTCGTCGTAGTGGGAGGATTATCAGCCAGCCTGATAGATACATGTTCTTAGGAGAAGTTTTTGAAGCTGTCTCCATAGAATCTGAATCTGATCCTACCACATACGAAGAGGCAATGGCTGATGTTGATTCAACTCATTGGGTTAAAGCTATGAAGGCTGAATTGGAATCTATGGATTCTAATCAGGTCTGGGATCTTGTAGAACTTCCAGCCAATATTAAACCCATTGGCTGTAAGTGGGTCTACAAGAGGAAAAGAGGATCTGATGGAAAGGTTGAGACCTTTAAGGCAAGGCTTGTTGCGAAAGGTTATACTCAGAGGGAGGGCATTGACTATGAGGAAACCTTCTCGCCGGTGGCCATGCTCAAGTCCATCAGAATACTCTTATCCGTTGCTGCATGCCTAGATTTTGAGATCTGGCAGATGGACGTCAAGACTGCATTCTTGAATGGCAATCTTGAGGAGGACATCTATATGCAACAACCAGAAGGGTTCATAGCTGGTCGGAAAGGTAACTTGGTATGCAAGTTGCAAAAGTCCATTTATGGGCTTAAGCAGGCATCCAGAAGTTGGAACATACGATTTGACCAAGCGGTCAAATCGTTTGGTTTCATACAGAATCTGGATGAACCTTGTGTATACAAGAAGAGTGAAGGGAAAGTGGTGGCTTTTCTTGTGCTTTACGTTGACGACATTCTACTCATTGGAAATGATGTAGCGGCATTATCAACGGTCAAGGTTTGGCTAGCTAGTACTTTCGATATGAAGGATCTAGGAGAGGCGAGCTATATTCTTGGGATAAAGCTCTTTCGGGATCGCAAGCGAAAGATAATGGGATTATCTCAAGCTGGTTATATCGATAAGGTGCTAACTAGGTTTTCAATGGATAATTCGAAGAAAGGTTTGTTACCTTTCAGGCATGGTTTAGCGTTCTCCAAGGACCAGTGTCCAAAGACACAGGAGGAGAGGAATCGCATGACAGGAGTTCCCTATGCTTCTGCAGTGGGAAGTCTCATGTATGCGATGTTATGCACTAGACCAGATATCTGCTTTGCCGTTGGCATGGTTAGCAGATATCAGTCGAATCCGGGTCCAGAGCACTGGACAGCCGTTAAGCACATTCTTAAGTACTTGAGAAGAACTAAAGATTACATGCTTATGTACGGTGGTAGTGAGTTAATTCCAGTGGGATACACTGACTCGGACTTTATGTCAGATAAAGATTCGAGGAAGTCGACGTCCGGTCATCTCTTTACCTTGGGAGGTGGTGCTGTCAGTTGGAGGAGCATTAAGCAGAAATGCATTGCAGACTCAACTACAGAAGCTGAGTATGTGGCTGCTTGTGAAGCCGCAAAGGAAGCTGTTTGGCTCAAGAAGTTCCTTATGGAACTCGAGGTGGTACCAGCGTCGCTGTCGCCTATTATGCTTTATTGTGATAATAGTGGGGCAGTGGCTCAGTCCAAGGAGCCAAGGAACCACGGAAAGGGAAAGCACGTAGAGCGGAAATATCATCTTATCCGAGATATTGTTCAACGTGGAGATGTGACTGTCACCAAGATTGCCACAGCTGACAATCTTGCTGATCCGTTTACAAAGGCCTTGCCACAGAAGGTCTTTGATCGTCATCTAGATAGTCTAGGTCTTAGATGTAGTTCTGAATGGTTATGAGTGCAAGTGGGAGTTTGTTGGGTTTGTGCCCTCAAACCATTACTTTCTGTATGAGACATTGACATTTTAATATATGGATATCAGCTTTACATTTTATTGTGTATGTTCTTTTCGTGAGATGATTGTTAATCCTTAAGTATTATAGTAAGTAATTCGTGTGTGTATGAGATGCACACAAGTGAGATACGAATTACTATTCTTTAATACTTAGAATGTGTCACAGTGGATGATGAGACTGGATACCTCATCAAGTCTACACTGTAGCATAATTAACTACCATTGGATGGAGTGATTAATCTCAATCACTAGAGTGTAGCTCTTAGTTGATATGCTAGTGCTTATAGTGCATTGACGGACCTGAGTTTCCTATTGACGCTTAAGACTGTCAAACAGTCAATAGGAACTCATAACTTGTATAAGGTACGTGTTCTCAATCTTGAGACGATTATGAACACAGACTGTGGATATGACTGCTTTGATTTACCAATCAGTGAGGTCTATAAAAGATCAACACCTGGGTATCTTGGGTATGTCATGTTCATAGGGTTGTGAACATGCATTGTCAAGATAGAATCTACCCTCTGTTTCAGAGTAAGCATTCCCTTGAGAATGTCACCAAGTCGATTACTGAGTACTGCAGTCTTGTTGATAAGAGTTATCAACATGTTTGGTAATCATGAGAGGTGAATGGGACTCAAGGAATACAAGAAGTAATCATGATTCAGGTTGACAGTAACAGTTATCCGATTACCTGAATATGATTACGAATGCTGACGGTAGAGGGACATTAGTACACCATACAAGTCTAGTTATCGCTTCGGATATGTTCTTT
Source organism: Hydrangea macrophylla (assembly GCA_033977485.1). NCBI lineage: Eukaryota > Viridiplantae > Streptophyta > Magnoliopsida > Cornales > Hydrangeaceae > Hydrangea > Hydrangea macrophylla. The sequence continues at coordinate 44,403,214 of CM066990.1, forward strand.
TGCGTTGGAGTTCAGTTATCGTTTTATAGTGGAGTAAACTTTAACTGACCAGTTAGTTAGTTTGCTGATCAAAGAGTTTGGTCATGGTAATTAACAAACTGGTCTGAGCCAACAATAAAGAGCCTAGGAGGTCCCACTCTTAGCTCCGCCAGGATGCTTGGAAAGATGCTTGAGGATGATGTCCAGACAGGTTCGATCGATCGAAGATGTCTCGATCGATTGAAGTCTGAAGGTTCGATCGATCGAAGATGGTTCGATCGATCGAATGTTCGATCGATCGAAAGCACTTCGATCGCTCGAAGTCTAGGTCGGTTCTGGGAATCTATAAATAGGGCAGCTGCGTTCTGGAAAAGGTTGTTGTTCGTCGTTTTGAACGTCAGAAGCTGCAGAAACTGTTTTGGAGTCCCAAAACCTTCTCTATCCTCTCCATTAGGGTTCCCACCAACCCTAGTCTTTCTGGCAGGCATCCGCAGGAGTCATAAGGGTGAAGATCATCTAGTGGAGGCTGCTGGAAGTTGAAGATCAGAATTGGGTTCAAGACACTAAGGTATAACTCGTGTCCCTCTTGTGCGTATCTGTAGAATTGACGAGTAGTAGATCCAGGCATGCCAATAAAGTTTCATAACTTGATTTTTCCGCTGCGCGTTTAAACTTTCCATTTAAACCTGTTTTTCCAACAGTAATACCCTGTATTTTGATATATATATATATATAAATTAAACCTGGTATTCATTTCTATATACTTGTATAACCTTTACCCTTAATTTAGTAAATTTAGATACCAATCGATTGCCTTTGTTTCCCAATCGATTACCACTTTTAGATACCAATCGATTGCTATCTTTCTAATCGATTGCTATTCTGTCGACCTGAATTCATTACATGAAAATGTACCAATCGATTACCATATTTTTCAATTGATTGCCTTCAAATATCTGTAACCAATCGACTGCCATAAGTCCCAATCGATTGGCATAAGCAGAGATAAATTTTCTTCTTTGCTTGAGCTTTGGACGTGTAGCACTCTCATTTCCGGCCTTGGGTCTGTTTAGTTCAGGCCTTGGGTCTATTTAGTTTAGTTGAGTTTGAGAGAGAGTGATGTATATTTATGTGCATACAAACTTACATATATATATATATACATTTATATACATCCACACATACACACACACTGCCTTGGGCAGAGAAAGAAGAAGGAGAAGAGAAAGAAGACAGAAGAAAAGAGAAGGAAGAGAAAGAAGAGGCAGACAGATAGAGAGCAGACAGAGAAAGAGAGGAGGAAAAGAGGAGAGAGAGAGAGCTTGAAGATTCACAAGCCAAACACACCCTAGGTGAGTTATAACTCACTTGGTCCCTCTATTTGATTTTTATACTAGTTGTCATGAAGTTTAGGCATAGTAAACACATCCTTATGACATTTATATATGCTGTTTTATAAATCTGCTGGAGAAGACGAAGTGCCAATCGATTAGAATGATTCCCAATCAATTGCCATCAATCTAGTTCCAATCGATTGGATAGACTCCCAATCGATTGACATCCCAATCGATTGCCAGTTTCCTCAATCGATTGTTATGACTTTTATCCCAATCAATTGGACCCTTGTCCTAATCAATTGGTTTTGGCAAAACATGGATTCTTTTGTCTATGCATTATATAAGAGGTTTGATTATTCGACTATCAATTCGGACTTCTGTTATGGGACTATGGGTTAGGCAGGGATAATGTGACACCAAAGAATAATGGGTTTTTGATAAACGAAAGAATATAACGATGTGGGTTACATGTTGATTCTTGTATGAGTTTGATATCCGTTTCTTTTATTCAGAGTAGTCAGGCCACATTGGGAATTGTCATGTGTCGATGTTAAAATGGAGCTTAGGTAGGTTTAGTAAGTTCTGGGAATAGTATGTGGATGGACTTTTGGTCATGATATGCTCCTAAAAGCGGTAAGCTGTGCATATGCTCTTAAAAGCGGTGAGCTGTACCAAGTAGTCCTAAGATAGACTAGATGATCTATGATATGCTCTTAAAAGCAGTGAGCTGTGTAATATGATCTTAAAAGCGGTGAGCTGGGATCACTGGTAAATGATGTTGAGTCGTGGCAACACATTGATATGCCTTATTGGAAACGTTGTGTCCCTGTAAAGCGGTGAGCTGTGCATATGCTCTTAAAAGCCGGGGGATGGACTGACATGGAGTCCATGACCTGCAGTGAGCTGTGAATATGCTCTTAAAAGTGGTGGACGGAATCAGGGTGTATCCCTAGAGTTAAACGATTGAGTCTGTTCATTCAGTCATAGTATGTTGAATATCGGTCTTCGAGTAACAAGACTACAAAGGTTGGTTAGCGATGTTGAGTAAAGGAGAAAGATATTATTATAGTAGAATTTAGCTCTTGTCTTCATAAACTTGTTATTACTTTAGATAATTGGTACCTTGTTAGTTTATATTCACTCAGCTCTCAGTAAGCTGATGGCCTTTATTGCCTGCACTTTCCCCGTCCAGACTATCATGTACCTTATTCTATAAACGGAGCCTACGACGATGACTACTATCCGGGAGGGGAATACACAGAGGGTAGCTCCACTGATGACGCCAATGCCAGGGAGGATTACTATGCTGATGTTTACGCTAGCTGAACATTTGGAGATAGTTATTAGTTTATTATTACTGTTTAGACTCCTTGTTATATTTGGTACTTGGGCATATGTTGCTTCCAAACCTTATATAATTCCGCTATTTCTTTATTGTTGTCACGCCCCAACGTAGCATAAATAAGGAAAGCGTTTAATTTCCTTTATGGACCCGTAGGTCCCGACAGTTTGAAGGATCGATTCCGTCCCAAACGTCGAACAACAAAAACAATAATCAAAGTAGAGCAATCAAAGCTTACAAATATTTTTCTAACTTATTACATAGTACAACACGGGGTCTCTAAAGGCACAAACCGCCTTAAATTAAAACAATAACTTAGTGTCTATTACAATTATCCTTATTACAAAATCAGTTCAACTTAAAGTATATAACAGTAAACTCTGTTTCCAGCAGTTGTTCTCAATTCGCATAGTCATAACGTTCATCCTGATCATAACCTGAAAAACCTGAACACGAATGTCCAGGACGCATCAACGTCATCAGCTTCAAGAAGCTGGTGAGTATTAAAAACATAACTTTGAATGTAAAATATACTCATTTACCTTTTTACATTTCTCATTTAATCCAATATTAAAGCAAGGAGTTCATTTTAGGAAACAAGCACAATATTATTTAAAAGATATCATGCTCGTATATGTGACCGTGTATGAGAACAATGCACCATCTCATGTTACCGACTCTTTTCTCTCGACAAAACCCAACAACCCACCACCACACATCGGTGTCTTTGAAATACTCCGATAGCCACACTTTAGCACAGGGGTGCCAAGGAATGTCCAGTTTGCCTCACACTTTGGTCCGGGGTACCAGGGAGTGTCCATTGCCTCACACTTTGACTACCTAATCTGCCATGCAAATACCAGAGGAACCCTCACACAGTATCAAGACTCGGGTATCAGGGAGTGTCCGTAGGCCACACTTTAGCACTTCCATGGGTGCCAGGGAATGTCCAAGTTCGGTTTCACACACTTTGACGCTACCATGGTCGTCAGGGAGTGTCCAGTTTTGCCACCGTCGCATTTTAAAGACACCCTCGCCGCAATCTCAATCACAACACACTTTGGTACTCACTTACCAGGGAGTGTCCACAACACAATCTCAACCACACTCACTATGCCACACTGACCATTACTCTTTTCCACACTGACCAACATTCACTCTCACCATGCATGTACAACTGACACCACATGTATGTCATGAAACTTTAAAACATGAGGCAATTAACTGAATTATATAATTGATGTGCGTACGGGGATTGATAAGTCACAATTCATTGTTTTAATCGTTCAAAAATATCAAATTAAGACTCTGATTTAATAAATTTCCCAAACGGGGCTTTAACAGTTCATAAAATACCACCCAAACAGTTCCTTATCACAAAACAAGCAAAATTTGAAACTGCCAGAAGTCGCGCGCGTGGGCCGCTCGCGCCAGGGGTCGCTCGCGCGGGCCACTCGCGCGACCTGCCCATTTTTCCTTTTTCTTTATATAAACCCTTCTGTCTGCCTGGGGACACAAGAATCGCGCGCGCGGGTGGCTAGTGCGGTCCGCTCGCGCGATCAGCCTAATTTTCATTTTCTTTATAAAAACTTTTCTGTCTGCCTGGGAACACAAACCTCACGCGCGCGGGTCGCTCGCGCGGGCGGCTCGCGCGATCACGCGCTAGATGAAGCAGAGGCTTCATCTTCTCTGCTGGAACTCCCCTGTTTTAGTATTTCAGGGTCTTTTGACCCATTTCCAAATCTGTTAGTATATATATCATATTAAATATGGATCTCTTTAGTTTTTCACAAGGATTATGAATGTGAAATCAATTTAACATGAAACAAACTATAGCTCTCAAATTTTATGAAATTTCAAAAGACATCAAAACTAATTTCCTTATATACTTTTTCATATGAACCAATTGGACTCTAAAACTTCAAACATGGCATATATGATATGTAATCTTTCATATTTCATTCTAAAAACAGATTTTGATTGAGTTTGGAAATTCATGGTTTTCAAGCTATGAAATTTATACGTATAATTATCGATGGAGATTTCTCAAACAAGCTATATAATCAGAAATTGGACTATGTATTACAAGTCAAGTGAGTTAGAAATACTCACTGTTTGACAAAGATGAAGAGATGAGAATATGTTGAGAAAGAATTAGCAATATAAGAACTCCTTTGAAGCTTTAAGCTATGGAGGTCCAAACTCTCTCTCTCTCTCTAAAATTCTGAAACTAACTCTCAAACTCTCTCTCTCTTTTTCTCTCTGAACTTCTGATTGTAATGAGCAGAATGAATGTTGGCTAATGTTTATAAAGAAACCAAAATTTGATGAGCTTGGAGGCCAAGCAAAGCCTTTATCACTCTACAATATTAGTTTGGTTAGAATCAAACCAATACCCAGCACCTAATCAACGTGTATACACAGATATATAACAATTAACTTCACAGATCCTCCAAGAGTCAAGTCTAGACTCTTAGGGGTTAAATGAAAGGTGTTTCGCAAAACTAGCTTCTAGCCACAAGGCTACACACACACAATTCCAACCCCCAAACAATGCTTTAACCAATCATGAGTTGCCATAATTGGAAGGTAAAGTATAGTCACTTCAATCTTTACGTCCAACTCAAAAACTGTGTAAGTTTAACGTGGCATGGACAGTTTAGAACGTGAACTGGTATTTTTGGGGCGCGATGGTTACCACAAAAATACAGAAAATTTATTTTAATTTAGGAAATGATTTTCCAATTTTATAAAAATACAGTTTGAATAAAAAGAAAGCAATTCCACCGTTTTTGAAATACAGACTTTGAAATTCAACACAGGTATTACCAATTTTGTAAAATTGCAGTTTGACCCCAATAAGAATTCCAATTATGAAATCAAGCGAGAAATAAATTCTACACATAAGAATTGTAATTAAAATAAAAAGTAAATAATGAATATTAAATATGACAATGCCAATAAATGAAAATGTAGGTTATTACAATTGTTGTAATAACTCTGATGTTGGTAATATACTAAGTTTTCTTTATGTTACTGTGGGTTGTTCTTTCTGTTAACTAGAATTGCGTGGTGTGGACAATTATTGACATTCACCCGTCATTCCCTATGGACCCAAAAAGGAAATTTATTTTTCTCTATTTTTGCTGCTCCGGAGCGTGACACTAATATTGACACCTAACTAGAAATAGGTTATTTTTTTTAAATGAAACTAAAAATAGGTCCCTAATTTATTTTGAGGACAAAAATACCCCACATCCAATCATATTGTTGACTTTCCAACATTATAGCATTCTCAAAAATGGAAATTAAAATCCCATAATCACATTCCTTCTAAAATCATGCTATTCAATGAGACATTTGAAAAAAAAAATAGATAAATTCTAAATCCACAGAGCTCTAACGATTTGGAGGCGATTGAAGGTGAGCAACGACGAACGAATGCGACTGGAGAAGATCGTCGACAGTTATGCGATTCGCAGAGATCAAAGTGGATGGAAGAAGATTAACCTATTCACATATTTCTTACAAATTTGATTGCAAAATTTCTCATGATTTGGTAGAAACTCAAGACTTGTTCGTTTTATGTTAGAGCTTTTATCAGAATTTTCTCATTTTTTGGGCTTCAACGAAGAGGACAATGGCAAGAAAATGTGAATTTCTCATCAATTTGATGGTTCATATTTGTATATCGAAGTGAGAAATTTCGGATCTACTCTCTGTGTGAATGGTTGAGTTTGTATAAAAATTGAGTATTTTTCACTTCTATTTTTATTAGGTATACAAATTTGTGCATTTCTCATTTCTAATTTAACTGAGAAATTGTACATGATACATATGTCGAAGTGAGAAATTTCTCATCAAATATTCGAAGTGAGAAATCTTTGATCTAGTCTCTGTGTGAATGGTTGAGTTTGCATAAAAAGTAGGTATTTCTCACTTCTATTTTTGTTTGGTATAAAAATTTTCTTTTTCCTCACTTCTAATTTAACTGAGAAATTATACATGATCAATATGTTGAAGTGAAAATTTTCTGTTTTTATGGGGAGCAAAAATTTGCATTTTTTTTGTTCTAATTTAAGTGAGAAATTGTACATGTTCAGTATGTTGAAGTGCGAAATTCTCACTTAATACTGAAAAATTCTCGCTAATTATTTCAAAGTGAGAAATTCTCACTTAATGACTGAATCATATCATATGTAGAAAACATTCCACTGTAAGTTCACTACCTTTCTCACTTAGTACACTTAATAGTGAGAAATTCTTACTTTCAATTCCACTACATTATTTACCAGAGTGAGGAAACTCCTTGATTTTAGCAAACAAATAGGAAAGTTGAGTAAAATGAAGAAACTCCTTGATTTTATCAATATTTATTCTCTTATCCATGATCTCCATGGATTACACTTGCCATACCCGTCATTCACATGCCTTATTTGTACTGGTGGTACATATATACATATGTACATGTAATCATACGGGTAATTTCGAATGCTCTAATGACAAATTTCTCACTTAGTAATACAAATTTCTCACTTTTTGAATGGACAAAATGTGAAGTATCTCACTTTTTAAATGGATATTGTTGGCCCAAAATGGAAACCTTAGAAGGTGGTGAATAAGGTTTTAGCAGAAATTTAACCATTTTAAAAACTTAGTACAAATTAACCACAATCACAAATAATTATGTAAAGAGAGAAGGGAAGAGAAACTTGCAAACTGAGTTTTCAAGTGCTTCGGCAATCTGCACAATGCGGCCTACGTCCACTCCTCAAGAACAACTCTTGAGGATTCCTTTACTCAATCTACTTCACGGGTATAGACCAAACCGTTACAAGAGCCTTCAATCTCTTCCAAAAAAGAACACCACTTCTTTGCACACAAGGGTTACTAACCATCACTCTTTACAAATGATTTGGGTACAAATGATAACTCTCCCTCTCTAGTAGTACAATAATAGCTCACACAACAACTCCTTAGTGAGTGAATAATACAAATGAAAGCTCACTACAATTGGCTCTCTTAAGAATTATAATTGAAATTAAGAACAAATTGATTTTTCACTCAAACTAGGGCTCAATTGTGAATGATGATTAAACAAGATGTTTGAATGATTTTGTTAATGTTACTACATGTTTATAACCCTTAAAAACATCCCTATATATAGCTTTTGAAAGATTATACCATTGGGAGTGGTTGGGGGGGAAGTAAAAACAAATTTTGGAGAGTTTAGAAAACTAGCCGTTAGTGCATTCTGCGCGTTTCAGTAGACTAGAAAGTTTACAACAGAGAAGAGGCATTTTGTGACAAATCCGGTCGACCAAAAAGTGCTCCAGTCGACTGAACATTACCTTCGGTCGACTGGACCCTTCAAAAATCAGTCAACTAGTTTTCTGCTGGTTTTTGGCAGACTGACACCTCTTCACTAAAACGGCCATAACTTCCTCTACAAAACTCCTTTTTGCAATCTGTTTGAAGATTCGGAAACTAGATTCAAATACATTTCCAATCATGTAAAACTCAACATCTAGTTCCTTACCAATTAGATCAGGTTTGGCTTGAAAGATGACCTATTTGCGCAAGGGTCTTTGTTTTGACTTAGCCACTTGAAAACTTTTGTGAAATGAATTTGATGGAGTGATCTAAGTATGTTTATGTCCTTGAGAGTATTTTAAAGTGTAAGAGCAATGATCCTAAAGTATAATTAAAGTTACTTGAGCCCTTATGAGTGATTGATCAAAATGTTTACCAGCAAGTCCTATTCTTCAACCAAGGATAAAAATTCTTCAAGTCTTCAGGTTTGATCCTAGTTGAGCTCCATCACTCTTGGACTTCACCATATGCTATCTCATAATCTCAAACAAAGTTAGAACATTTAAATGAATAAATCAAGAGATTAACACAATGAAAATGACTTGATAATTCATTGGAATAGAATCATTAAGAACATACAATTATCACTAGATTTGTCATCATCAAAACAAACATAAATAATGTCTTAAATAAATTCAAGGCTAACAGATATAATACGAAATTTCTCACAACTAAGTCACTTCTTCCAACAAGCTTATTACCAAATTCTCAGATTATGAATTTCAGCATGATTTCGCACTATATTGTGAATTACAGTATGAATTTTGCACTATATTGTGAGAATTTCTCACATTTTTATCAGCAACCAGCAATCTTCTATATAAAATTATCTGTTATTTCTATGATTCGAATCAATAAAATATACAAATCCTTTTCTACAACAAATATATTACATACATATTTAAATTTCATTATTTTGAACTACAATCAGTATGATTTTTGGGATAAAACCCATTATCCAAGATCTACTAAAAATCCGTTCCATGTTTCATGTTAACTACCTAATTTAACTTCATTTGTATTTCACATGTTTCATATATATATATATATATATATATGTGTGTGTGTGTGTATATACATATATACAGTTATGGATAAATGTATGATAAGGGCATAAATGGTCCGGATTTATGCTAAGCATTTAGGAATAGAGACTAATTATTGATTAACTTGCCAATTAAGGATTAATTTCTATACACCAAATCAAGTCAGGATCAATTCTTATTAATGACCATAATGAGAGACCAAATCGTATATTTCTATAAAATATTTTTTTGAAATTTTTAGAGACCTTAAGTATAATTTTTAAAGGTATGTCAAGAATTCTTCAAAAGTGGGGGGTTGGGGGCGTCCCCCTTGTCCTTGTTTAGGTCCGCTAGCGATGGACGTTTGAAGGGGCAATGGAGGACTCAAGTCCCCCTTGATTTTAAAAAAATACCATATATATACCCTAAAAAAAAATATTTTTACACTTAAAACACTTCCAATATAAAAAATTCCCTATTTTATTAGTATACGAGTCTTTGAAAAATTCTACAAGACAACCAAGAATGAAACATTCTATTTTTTGGTCTCAATTTGTAGTAGCAATGTGACATTTTATTGTACATTTGGTGCCAATCAATATAAAATTTTCTAATATACCATTTGATAGTAACTTTTAGATGTCATTTGTTAATTACAATTTTATAATTGGTAGCAAAAAGTCTCAAAGTATTGTAAATGAGATATATGTATCTATATACTTAAACTAAAAGCGGAGGGTTGAAGCTTAGTGTTACGTGAAGATGAAATGTGGCAATGCTTTTACTATCCAAATGTTGGATCATTGTGTCCTACTGTTAGTGGTGTCAAACGGGCCGGGCCGGGTCGGGCCGGGCTCGGTCAAAGCGGGCTTGACCGGGCTTCGGGCCGGGCCGGGCTTGGGGAAGGGAGGGGGGTGTCCGCCCCGGACCGGTGGCCCGGGCTCACTAGGGCCGGGCTTAGGGCCGGGCCGGGCCGGGCTTATGGACGGGCTCATGGACGGGCTCGTGGACGGGTTCGTGGACGGGCCCATAAACGGGCCGGGCCGGGCCGGGCCGGGCCGGAGTTTTGGGGGGGAAAAGTTTTAACTTTTAAAGTTTAATGTTTGGGAATTGGGGGGAGTTTTGACTTTTACTCTTTTTTTTTTATATGTTTAGTTTATGCACTAATGATTAGTGATTACTAAAAAAATTTGTTTAACAAAAAAAAAAAGTAAATAATATTTATTATTCAATAAAAATTAATGAGATTACTATTATTTGATATTTAAAAATTATAGTCTAATAAAATATAAAGATTACTTATCATAAATTGTACAATAAAAAGTAAAGATTTATTCATTAATGATTACATTGATTAGTGATTACTAAAAAAAGTTCATTCAAAAAAAAAAAGTAAAGAATATTTATTATTCAATAAAAATTAAAGAGATTACTAGTATTTGATATTTAAAAATTGTAGTCTAATAAAAAATAAAGATTATTATCATTAATTTCAATAATTTGTATAATAAAAAGTAAATATTTATTCATTAATGATTAGTGATTACTAAAAGTTTAAAAAAAGTTCATTCAAAAAAAATAGTAAAGAATTTTTATTATTCAATAAAAATTAAAGAGATTACTACTATTTGATATTTAAAATTATAGTCTAATAAAAAATAAAGATTACTTATCATTAATTTGTATAATAAAAAGTAAAGATTACATTTTACAGAATTGGATTTTTTTTTTAAAAAGCCGTTCACAGTTTATACTCATGCGGGCCAGGAGTATTACAATTGATTTGTTTGGAACTAAATGATCTTCAACTCTCATATTCATTCTTCAATTTTCTTCCGTAACTTCCAAATTTGCGAAGTCTTCAAGAATAGGATCTTGGCGGTTTTGAGTTCGATATTGTGCACGGTCCCAATCCTTCAAGCACATCAAGCAGTCAAGCATATCAGGAGATAATCTGCTCCTCCTTTCCTCTAGCACCCTTCCACCTACACTAAAAGCAGACTCCGATGCAACTGTGGAAGCCGGAGGAGTTAGTAGATCACGAGCCATGATGGAAAGAACAGGGAAAGTTCTTACATGTTCTTTCCACCATGTCAAAAGATTTAAATCGACCATTTCCTCGTTGGTTAATCGACTTTCCCACTCTGTTTCTCGATACTTATTTAATTCACCAAGAATGTTAGAGCTACTTACAAATGATTGACTAACACCCTTTTGTTTCTTTCGACTGAGAAACTGGCTCGCCCAAGAACCACCTGACGGTCCCGAACTTAACTCAATATTAGAAGTAGAAGAAGAAGTAGCACTTTCTTTATTTGTATATTTTTCATAGTAAATACGAAATAAAGATTCCAAAGTATTTTCCATTTCAGAAGTAGTTATTTCTAGACCAGGCTCACCATCTGGTCCTCGCATCAATTCAGATATTTGTTTAACCATTTCACAAACACCATCAAAATTGATTCTAGGATCCAAGATTGCAGATAAGTAAAATACAGGTGGAATGTAAGACCAATATTTTTTAAACTTTTTTTCCATTTTCTCGCAAATATCAATAAAAATGTCATTTTTTTGTTTATAACTATGAAATGTATGAGCCATATTATATAATTCCATAAGAACTAAACAAGAAGTAGAATAGTAAACACCGGAAAGTTTATTTGTAGCATTGTAAAATACTTCTAAAAATCCATGAAAGTCAAATGCCATATCCCAATCGTTTGAAGTCAAGTTTAGTGATGGATAATTAAAATTAACAAATTGAGTAATAATATTACTATACTTTTTACAAGAATCTATCATAAGATAAGTAGAATTCCAACGAGTTTTAATATCAGTTTGCAATTTCTTTGGATTAAGACGATTTTGTTTACAAACACCATAAAATGCTTGTAGACGCTTAGGCGTTGAACAACAAAAGACCACTGCCTCTCTAATTTTAAGTATGTGATCATCAATTTTTGTTAATCCATCTTGGATAATCAAATTAATGATATGACATACACAACGACCATGAAATAATTTTCCATTCAACATTGGGCGCATAAGATCTTTAAACATATTAATAGCATTTGTATTAGCACTAGCATTGTCAAAAGTAATGCTTATAATTTTTTTCATAATATCATACTCATTAAAAACATTGATTATATAGTTATATATATTTTCACTAGTATGAGGATAGTCTAATGCACGAAAAGCAATGATATTTTTATTCATATTCCAATTTTCATCTACAAAATGCGCCGTTATACATATATATCCCGTTTTATTACAACCAGTCCACAAATCGGAAGTGCATGCAATTGTACAATTAAAAGTAGAAAAATTCTCAATTAATTTTTTTTTGGTTTGTTGAAAAACAGATTGTATATCACTTCTAAGAGTATTTCTAGTAATAGGTTGGTAGGCTGGTTGTAAAAAAGTTTGAATAAAACGTGTAAAACACTCTTCTTCAACTAAAGTAAAAGGCATATCGGATGCACAAACAAATTTTGCCAAGCCTTCCCTCATTTTTTTTTGATTATAAAGAAAAGTTCCAACACTTGTGCCAGTAGAAGCAGAAATTTGGGATTGTACTAGGCCGTCCGCTTGAGCGGTACCTGCTTCCCATGCACCTTTATGTTTGCTCATGATGTGCCTTTTAAGTGTATTATTTCCTCCACCTTTGTAAGAAAATTTGAGTCCGCATATTTTGCAAATAGCTCCATTTTTTTCGTCATTTAATTTAAAAAATAACCAAACAGGTGATTTTAATTTTCTTTCAGTGGTGGGACTTGGATCATTAGGATTTGAAGGAGATGGTTCAGATGGATTAGACCCCATAATTTCAACGTCGTCATCATCCTCCAATTCCAAATCATTAATCTCATTTCTTTCCCCATAATCTAAATTTTCAAAGTCATAAGTTGGGCCTTCCCTAGTTTTTGAAGATCTTGAGTGAGATGCCATTTTTTTTTAAATAAAAAAAAGAGGGGAAAGAAATATAAAAGATTAAAAATACTAACAATTAAATAAGCAACTAATAAAGCAAGAAGTGAAATAATAAATAAATTTACCTCAACTTATAGTAGTAAAAGAAGAAGTGAACAACTATAAATTATAATAAGACTTGAGACTTGAGAGCTTGTAAGTTCAAGTTGTAGAAGACTAGAAGTGCCTTTACAAATTAGAGCTTTGATAATTGAATCACCAACTTGTAGAGTAGAAGTGCTTGTAGACTTGTAGTTTATGGAGTAGTATAGAGAAAGTAGAGAATAGAGAGAGATAATTGATTTTTGTATGAGAAAATATGTTGTGGGAGGTTTAGTATTTATAGAAAAATGGGCTAAGGGGTATTTTGGGAAGTCAAAAAGCACATTTACATTTTTACCCCCAAAACTAGCCGTTTTATAGCCGTTAGAGGGGTAAAAAATGGAAAAAAAAATTGAAAAGGGGCCAAACTAGCCGTTATGGCCACGGGCGGGCCTACCGGGCCGGGCCGGGCCACAACGGCTAGATTATCCGGGCTAGCGGGCCGAGCCGGGTTTCGGGCAAAGGAGCGGGCCGGGCCGGGCCGGGCCGTGGACGGGATCAAGGGTGTCCACCCCGGACCGGACAAAAGTGCTCGGGTCTAGCGGGCCGGGCCGGGCCGGGTTTTTAGTCCGGAAAAATCGGGCCGGGCTCAGGCCGGGCCGGGCCAACCCGACCCGATTGACACCTCTACCTACTGTAACAATTCTGTTGTTTGACTTTGAGGAACTGAGAGGTTGTTTTAGTCCACCGACTTTAATTAGTAAGCTGCTTTACATCTCTCTCTGTATCAGTGTCCCCATTAAGCAGAGAGTTCAAGAACACGGTGAATATATGATTGACACGTGTCACTATTTTGTTTAAATATTAGTACTGTTTGTGACACTCTATTCACATTCCTCCGAAGTTTGAACATTGTGTAAAAGCTAAAACGTCAAAAACTGAAATGCCTAGAGTCTTTCCAGTTTTCCCCATAATAGTTGGAGGGAGCATTAATCATTGTTTTTTTTGTCTATCACCACTCTCTTCTCATATATATGTGTATATATGTATATATATTTCACCCAAAGAAAAGAATATGAAATAAATTTCATGGCCCTACAAATATCGGCTTTTGTTACTGCTTCTCAGACTCTTTCTCTTTCTCCTCCTCTCTCCTTCCATTGTTTTCATTCCAACTCATTTTGGACATGAAAAAAAATGGAGAAAGACGATTATTGTGTTTTCTCTATGTATGTTCTTATTATTGTGGATGAACTCCATACATAATAACTCAAGTCCTTTTATTGTTTTCTTTTAATTTGATAACATCTCTTTTGAAATGATGTAGAAATAGATGTACCTAAAGGAAATAATAACTTGCATTTGGAGCTGAATTTCTCGGGCATGAAGATTGCATGCCGAAATTAACTTGCATTTAGAGATGAATTTCTTAGGTATGAAGATTTCATTGAGAGCCGATTGGAAATTATGTGAGGTCTTTTGGTGCGTTTAATTATGTTTTCGAATTTGTGGATTTTTGCCTTTGGTCCAGGTTGTTTTTGTTTATTATTTGTTCTTTGTTGTTTTTTTTTTTTTGAACAGCCAATTTCATTAAAGACATCAAGGAACAAAGAGTCCATTATTTACATTACATCACATCCGCTCGTATACCCAAAGTAACCCCCTAAGACTTCTTAGCTAACCCAGGTACCCCAAATGAAAGGCCTTGTTCTTTGAAGGCTTTCATTAACATAACCAGGGACATACTCAAACCAAATTTCCCAAAAAAACCCCTATACTCAGCCCCAAAGTCAACAAAAAATTCAGACCATGTAACAAACTCAAAAGCACTAAGACCAAACTTGACCTGCCACAAGACACCAAAGTGTCTTAAAAATCAGCCAACCAATGAATAAAGCACCAATAATGGAAGCATCACGAAGCCCAACTGCAGCACCTCATCAACTCAAATTGTGTTCATCATGGAAACCATGGCATAAATCTTAACAGATAGCCCAGCCACCAAACATGGAGACTCAAAATGCCAAGTAAAAAAACCCCCAAAACACTAGAATTACAAGCCACAGCAGCAGAGATCTTCTAGTCACAAAACATGAGCCCATTTGTTCTTTGTTGTGGCTGTGTGTTTGGGATTTATAAGGATCAGTTGGCATTGGTGCAGTGCGCACTTGGATCTTGGGTATGGTGGTGTATGCCTGACTTTAATTCTTTGGGTTCTATTCTCTATAATTTTGTTTTGGGTGGGATTTCTACTTGCATGGGCCTCATTTTGTGATTGTCAGGGACTTTATCCCATGCATGTATCTCCTTGATTGTTGAATTGATTTATGAGTGATACTTTATTAAGTACTTAAAAAAAAAAAAAAAAGGATGTATCAAATGGTGGTCTCGGAAAAAGAAATCAGAGTTCTGCTTCCTTTGTTGACTGCTTTAGTAATTTTTTGCGTTATATGGTAGAGAGAAGTTGTATCGCTCCTGTAACAGACCAACACGTACGCCAGTGCTTATTCATTTCGGGATAGGTCTATAGATTATGTCCACCACTACTAGGATGTAGGCGTAATTCTTTCTCTTTGCTGGTAAATTATATTTGTTAGCCGACCTCCTCAAGATTTTAACAATTTTTCTAAACTTTTAATAATATTAATTAACACAAATATTTTATGACTTCTTAGACAAACAAAATATTGACGCATACTCGCGCATAGTACAGGATACATGCTAGTTACTATATAATGTTAGAAGAATTCTTGGAGTTTTTGTGTTAATTTTTATAACATTAACTTAAGTATGTCATCTACACACAAAAAATATATATAAATGAACTCAACAAAATTGGTGTGGCCCCCAAACCCCGTGAACTCAACGAACCCCTTTTTTCCTACGCCCCCAACTTCAAATTCATGCGTCCCCCTTGTGTGCAGCTGTTAAATACTAGATTTTTAAACAATAATGATAGGTGCAGAACAAAATGCACAATGAATTGCACAAACGTGCCGTACAGGGTTGGACTTTGTGCTGAAAAGCCTGTACACACAAAATGTGTGTGCATACTTTTTAGCCCAAGGTCCAACCCTGTACTATACGTTTCTGCAATTTGTTGTGCATTTCGTTGTGCACCTATCATTACTCATTTTTAAATAGCCGATGGGAAAAAAATAATGGAAAAAGGTGAAAACTTTTGCATATAGAGATGAGAGTTTGGGCATGTTTCGTACTCCTTCCGTCCCAAATTGCTGGGCACTCTTTCTATTTTGGGTTGTCCCAAAATGTTAGTCCATGCTGAAAAGTCAACACAGCAAATTTTGAATCTTTATTGTTTTGCCCTTTCTTTTTTCACTCCCCCAACTAATCTAAATGCCTTTATGAGGGGCAAAATTTGGAAAATTGCAGCATAAAAAGTTTGACAAAAGTGTAATTATTGTGTTCCCTTAAAAAATTGACTTCCCCAAAAGTGCCAAGCAATTTGGGACGGAGGGAGTATCAAATTATGGTTTCTCGACTTATTCACAAAAAAAAAAAAAAAGAGTAATTCTAGGCACACTTTGAAATCCACACTGACTTTGACATCTTATGCTTTAAATAGATGTAGCTTGTGTTGTGTAAATTTTTCACACTTTTCTGAGCACCACTTACACAACATACGGTATATGCATTTAAAGCTGGGTGTCAAATTCAGTGTGGATTTCAAAGTGTGCCTAGCTTTAAATGCATATACCATATGTTGTGTAAGTGGTGCACAGAAAAGTGTAAAAAATCTACACAGCACAAGGTACATGTATTTAAAACATAAGATGTCAAATTCAATGTGGTGCCTAGCATTACTAAAAAAAAGGTGTTTTTATCAAACGCTGTCTGATTCGCCCAATCACAAATTTTTGCAAATGGACTAGCATGTTTTTGCGATTGTATAGCAGAAGTTAATTTGCCAAATAGTTCTATTTTTACTTTGAAATTCTATAATCACAATTAGGCCACGGGAAATCAGAGTTGAAAACACATGCTGATCAATTTTGTGATTGTTCTAAAGTAGTACACTACGTGTACATATGATATATATATATATGTATATACATACATACATCAGGAGAAATTATCAGGCTCCAACAAGTTAGGAATTACAGGTAACGACGCGTAGCTTAATATTTCCGCACTCTGTTGGAGTATAAATAAGCAGTGAGCACTCTTATTATTTCCCATTCAATCTCTATTGCTCTCTCTCTCTCTCTCTCTCTCTCTCTCTAATCTCACATTCTCTCTCTCTCTAAGTTTTTCTGATTTTCCTTCCAATATTTAATGGCTTCAACTACAAGCACTAAGCTTTTCCTTGAGTGTACTTTGGTGGTTATGATATTGTTCTCTTTCTTTAAGCCAACGAGTGCTCAGATAAAAGGGTGTCCTTTTGATTCTATTTACAGCTTTGGGAATGTGGATCCTTCAACTTCTCATTCCATGCTTGATCATATTGGTTTGTCTTCTCCTTCCTCTTTCTCTGTTTTGTATTTCTCAGTTATTATTGCATTATGTGTATATATATGTATAAATGTGCGTATTTATATGTGTCTACACAGATTTATTCACTGTTCTATATTTTAGATGTTTGGATATAAATGGGTTTTCAAACATATTAGTAAACAGATTTCTATGTTGCCCAGCAAAAAAAAAAAAAAAAACAGATTTCTATGTTATTCTTTACTTCAGATCTTCTGAGATACTATGGGTTTTGTTTGAAAATATTTATGATTGTTTCTCTGTCTTATATATATATATATATATATATTTCATGTTTTGATCTCATAAAACAAGAACAAGTTCGGTCCAGTTCTCATTTTTATTTTGTTCATCTAAAAATACAACATCACATTGGTTTGACTAAGAACCTGTTTTAAGGGTATTTGGAGATGTTGCTCGGACTCCCCATGCAATAAAAAAGTATTTACCAAACACTTAAATATATAGAACCAGTGCACTTATGAACTATATTTCTGATGGGTTTTGTCCAACTATATTTCTTATGATTTAATTTCTTCTTGCTTCTGGTTTTTATTTCGTTTCTCAGGCACCTGTATTTAGGTGTGTGTTTGTATATATCCAACTATAACTCTGATGTATCTTCCTACAAATATTTTGTACTTCAAGTCTTTGAGGCACCATTACTATTACTTTTGTGTGTGTGTGTGTGTGTTTGTGTCTATATTTATATACTTTTCTGTAATCTAATGTAATCTCCATGTCATGCAGCCTCTGCATTCCATCTTCCTAATCCAGAACCATATTCCTCAAGTAATCACAACCATTTCAGCTATGGAGCAAACTTTGGTGTTTCCGGAGCAACTGCTATGAGCTCTGATTTCTTCGCAGAACAAGGCATTCCACATCTGTCTAATGACCAGTCCATCGATGCCCAATTCGATTCCTTCACTACCATTCTCGATTCCATATGCGTTTCTCATCAAAGTATGTTAGCATTTTCACTGATTTATTTTTTTATTTTTATTCCTTTGTTTGTTTCTTTTGACATGATAGTCTGACCTTATTTACTTTCCTATTCTTGCAGAGTGTTTGAATAAGCTCCAAAGGGCACTTTTCTTTGTCGATCAGATTGGAATTAGTGATTATGAATATGCATTCTTGCAAGGAAAACCTGTCATGGAGGTGTACTCTTATGTTCCACTAGTCACCCAAATCATCAAGAGTAGAATTAAGGTATATATAGATTTTTTTTTTTATTTGTATTTTCCTTTTCTTTTCTAAACCTAATATTTACAATCTAATCAGTGATTGCTTATCTTATTCTTTGTATTGTAGTGCTCTAGAATCATTAATTTTGTTAGAGAATTTTGGATTTTGTATAGTAGTCTTTTTAGCTTAGTTTACTCATAAAATGGTGGAAGTATAACCATTCTTTTTTAATTGTTTCAGACTATGATAAAAGCTGGCGCGACAAATTTTATAGTCCCGGGAAGTCTTCCACTGGGGTGTCTCCCAGGCTACCTTACAGTGTTCCACAGCGACAATTCAAATTATCATGACGCTTACAAGTGCCATACAGGACTCAACAATTTTGCGAAGGTCCATAACAATCACTTGGGACAGGCACTTATGGAGCTAAGATTGGAATTTCCTCATGTTCAGATTGTATATGCAGACTACTACAAAGCCTTTTTGGAACTTCTTGGCAATCACGATGAATTAGGATTCGGTAAGGAGACTTTGATGAAGGGCTGTTGTGGAATTGGGGGTTCGTACAATTTTGATCCTAAAAAGATGTGTGGCGATAAGGGCGTTCCTGTTTGTTCTGACCCTGCGAAATACATACACTGGGACGGATTTCATTTAACGAAAGAGGCGTTGAAGAACGTAGTGGATACACTACTCAGCAGAAGAGGAGGGTTCATCAATCCTGAACTTGTACTACCAGAAGTGATGCACTGTGTTATGTAGCAGCAGCTGAAGACAAGTTCATTACTCCACTTAGACAGTTTCTCTAATTGGTTTTTTCTTATAGTTATTTGACGATATGCTACAAAAATGTGCTATTTAGTAGATGCCCATTCTTGTAAGCCAAACTTTGTACAAATTTTATCATCTGAATTAATATAATTGACTTATTTTTTCTCCAATTCTGAAACACTTTTTTTTTAATCTTTGTTAAAGCTGAGTTCTGAATTTCTAGAAAAAGAAGACCAAATTAAGTTGTGTTTATGAGTCTGTGTTCCAGCTTGGAAAGGCCTAGTTCTGAGTCTGTGTTCCAGCTTGGAAAGGCCTAGTTCTATGGAGGATGAACTAGTAGTAGTAGTAGTGACTCACTTTCCTTTGTCTCCATTCGAAATGTGACCGCAATCGTTCAAAGAGTATTGTGGTGAGCTTTCATAGAAACTGCTTTGTGTGTGTGTGTATACTGGGGGCATATTAGTTGTTTCTCTAGGCAAGTGGCATGCTAGCTGATTTGCAAAACATGTATACAATTCAAGAGAAGAAATGTCCCAAGTTAAGCTTTCTGAATTCATCAATGCTGAGTTCTGAATTTCATGAAAGGCCTAATGTTCAGATTTTATGGATTCATGATGATTAGTGACACAAATGATTTGGACTCTGAAAAAAAATCAGAAAACTACTTTGTGGGAGCCATAGGTATTGGAAAATCACAGACCATCACTTCTCTGAAAGCAAATTTTCAAGCCTTGTTTGGGCTATTTTGTAGGGTTTTTTTTTTTTTTTTTTTTCCCTTTCCTGTTTTAGGCTCTATTTTTGACCAGCAAGCTGCTTTGCTCTTCTGTGTTGGTACTTTGGTATGTCTACAGTTTCTTTGGCCAGCTGTTGGAAGGTTTGATACCTTGACATTAAAAATTGCCCAAAAGTTATATTTTTCGAGATTACCCCTATTTTGATTGCCAATACATATTAGAATGTGGGAGCACATGCACTTTGGTACATTTGGTGGTTTTGGGTGTATATACACCCAAACCTATCTCAGCCTTTGGATCAGAGGTTCCCCTCATCTTAGCCGTCCACATGTGAAATCCAAATTGAAAACAAAACCACAGTGGTTTTGTACGGATGAAACACACTCTCTCTCCCCCCTTTTTCTCACCCGGTAGCCAGTCTCTAGCCCTCTCTCTCTCTCTTCCCTCCCACCCAACTCCATCCTCTCTCTTCCCTTCCAATTTTCATTTCATCCATGACCCAATCAAACCAAACATTCTCATCACTGACTCATCCCACAATCTCCCTACTGGAACACACCATCACCCTCACCCCTTTGTCTATACACACACAAGAAAAAACATAGATATATACATGTAGAGAGAGAGAGAGAGAGAGAGAGAGAGAGAGAATCAACCGAGACTCTTAAACCCTTAGGTGAGCTCCTTCAATTTTTATTCTTTCTGCAATTTATTTGTGTAGACACAGACAACTTAGGTAAAGAAAACAGAACCTTAAGCTTAGCCATGGCCGTCTGCCATTAAAGCTTGATTTATTGGCCACCACCAAAACTCATGAAACTTATCTCAAAAGTCATGTATTAGCTCGCTTATAACCCCCTACGAACAGTTTTTCAAAATTCTTATCCAATCATCACGAATTTGTAATTTTTCCATAGACCCACTTCGCGGTTTTATCCAAAATTCGTGTTATTTAATAAAACTTGGGACACCAAACCAATTTATATGGATAGGGCTTGTTGAGAAGATCAATTTTCATATAGGACTTGCATTATTTCGTTGAGAAATGATCTAGTTGTGAGTGTTTCATTTCTTACACCTAAACAAGACATTACTGGGGGTCTCTGTTTCAGTATAACGAAATGAAAAAGATGGGTTAGAGATATTATAATATGGAGCACTATAATTAATGTGTATAGTATGAATTGTTCTATGATTAAAAATTGTTGTTCCATGATCACGAATTGTTGTTCCATGAACACAATTAGTGTTTCATGTTCAGTAATTATTGTTCCATGAACACAAATTGTTATTCCCTGATCAGTAATTGTTCTTCCATTTAAAATTATTATTCCATGATCAATAAATGTGGTTCCATTATCACAAATAACAGTTCCATGATTAGTAACTGTTGTTCCATGATTAAAAAATGTGGTTCCATGATCAGTAATTGTTGTTCTATAAACACAAATTGTTGTTCTATAATTAAAAATTATTGTTCCATTATCAGAAATTCTTGCTCCGTGATCATAAATTGTTGTTCCATAATCATGAATTGTTGATCCATGATCAATAACTATTGTTCCATAAACTTAAATTGTTGTTCAATGAATAGAAATTATTATTTCATGATCAGTAACTGTTATTCTATTATCAGAAATTCGATATTATCAACATATTCATGCTTCTACATGATTTAAGAAAGAGGTAAACAAAAAGGACTTGTCGAGAACTTACCCAGATTGTTGTTCTATGATCTGTAATTGTTGTTCCATTATTAGAAATTATTGACCTACTATCATGAACGGTTGTTCCGGGATTACAAACTGTTGTTCCATTATCTGTAACCGTTGTTCCAATGATTAAAAATTGTTGTTCCATGAACATAAATTGCTGTTCCAATATTAGAAATTGTTGTTCCAAGATCAGTAACTGTTGTTCCAAGATCAGTAACTATTGTTCCACTATTATAAATTGTCCCCTTCATAACAAACACAACATAGGAGAGAGAGGGAGGGAGAGAGAGAGAGAGAGACGCCGAGAAAGAAGAAGAGAAATGTAATGGTCTCCGAAAAACATGAAAGAGAAAATATGTGCATAACAAAAGGCAAACTACACACACTGCACGTGCTAAAGCAGTGAAGGTGTGGAGGATAGTGCATACCTACACAGCTACGCTTACACATGCATGTGAAAGGACTTAAGAAGAAGAAAAAAAAACGTGCAAACCACACTTCCACATGCATGTGTGGAGAATAGCACATACCTACACTTCCACATGCATGTGAAAAGGACTTAAGAAGAAAGGAAATGTACAAACCACACTCAAACTCATAGGAAAAACATGAATTCTAAGTACACGTAATCATAAAAAGCTCATGAAACTCATAGCAATCATGATTCCATCATTAATTTATATCCACCACACAATCAATATTGTCACCCAATCCAATGAGATATTGACCCATTTAAGGATCTCATCCTTTCAGGGATCAAAGTATAAATATTAAATGTACGTGTTTGTAAATTAACTTAGGATTTAGAGCATAAGCACTCATAATAGCCATGAGATATTAATTATCTTATAAGGCAGTATAAAGATAATTACCCCAAGTCGGTCCCGTTTAATACATAAAGTGTACCAGCATAGTGAGTTGAAACTGTACCGTTTCCCGCAGTCAAGACAAACTTACTACAATACCACGCTACAATCCTACCAATGGTGTGTCCAATCCTATCTAAGACTGTAAACCAAAATCTTACATTCGACAAGATCTGATTGTCTGATCTTCCGTGTGTAAGCCAAACTATACACACCAAACCACATACTATGTAGAATGAAAGACACACATGCATAATATTAAATAAACAATATAATACAAATATTGCACACACAGATTCTCATAAAAATGGAAAAACTAGTTTTATTGAATGAATAATAAATCAACTCCATAAAGCATGACGTTTAGTATATATCCCTAACAATCTTCCACTTAGACTCAAAGCCATGATGCAACACACCTCACTCCTATCCCTTCCAAGTGACTATCAAAAGTCTTGGCCGGCAAGCTCTTGGTGAAAGGATCTGTCAGGTTATTTTCTAATGCTATCTTGGTCACTTCAACATCACCTCTTTGCATGATCTCTCGTATCAGGTGATACTTACGCTCAATGTGTTTTCCCTATCTGACATGAAATCAGAATATGTGTACCCAATGGGTACAAGACTGTTTGCTTGGTAAAATAACATATAGTCTCGAGTCCTTTTTAGATACTTGAGAACATTTTTCACCGCAATCCAATGTTCTTGCCCTAGATTAGACTGATATCTACTAACCATGCCAACAGCAAAGCAGATGTTAGGTCTAGGATGTGACCGACTTTTCCCATAAGCTTGATCCCTAGGATGTGATCGGCTTCTCCCAAGTCCTTCATATCGAATTGACTGGACAACTGATTCATCTCATATTTTGCATGTCTTTTGATTTATTTTTTGCGCAAAATAGCACTCCCGGAGCTACTAAGTACATTATTTATACTCCATTCGTGCATAACCCTCATTTCTATTGTTCACATCTTTTATATGGGTTATTTTAGGGTTTTGTAGGTCGTGTTTGGCAATCCGAGTTGGGAGGCAAAGCCTTGGTTGAAGATCATGTCCATTGCGGCCACTTCTCTCTCACTTTTGGACTGCAAGACCACATTTTTGGAGGTTGTTCTTAACTTGATAAAGCGAGCCCTGCGAGTCTTCTTCGTGTGGCCACAAATTTCACCTCAATCGGAGGTCGGAGTGAGAAGATGTGGCATTTCTAGCGATCAGTGCGCAAACCTGTTGAGAAGCTATGAAGAATTAATGCAGAGGGGCATTCGACCGGTCGAAATGCCCCATTCGACCGGTCCACTTTATGTGTTCTTTTTAAGCTTCAATGCAGAGGGGCATTCGACCGGTCAAATGGGCCCGCTCGACCGGTCGAATGACCCTGTTTCTGCATCCTTTGTTTTACAAGTTTTCGACTCCGAAGGTTTTTTGTATAAATATCCTATTATAACTCGTTTTGGAGGGGGAGACCTAAAATTACAGCAGCTTAGATACTCTCTCTTGACCCCTTTGTATTTCTCTAGGTCTCTTTGTTTTAGTTTGTTCATAGATTAGTTAGATTTAGGGCTTGTAATTGAGATTGTGAGAGACTCTTCAACTTTCAAGTGTGGTTAGCCTTATTGGAGCATTTATTGAAGTTTTTATTGGTCTCTCTCTCTCTCTATTGAAGTAGTTTCTTGCATTAGTGGTGATGTCTTTCTACTCCTTTGATATTATTATTAATGTTTACATAGTTAGATCCATGTGCAGCTAGTTTTCTAGGTTGGGGGTCATGAACCCACCTATGGATCCTTGTGTTTCTTGAGAGTCTAAAGGTTTTTTTGGATCTTCTTGGGTGATTGAAGAATGTTGGGTTTGTAATATGTTTGTTTCTTTACTTCCATTGTCATGTAATGGGGGTTGGTCATTGAATCTATATTACCAATCCAACATTTGCCCTTAGTCTCCTCAAGCTTTCATCTTTCATAGTGGGGTTGACAACCCACATGTTTGATTGTTAGCCCCCAAGGAACTTTGTTCACTTGAGAAGCCCCCTCCAAATCCCCAAGACTTATCCTTGTGTGATCCAAGGTTGGTAGCATGACCCCTAGCCCTTTACCTCTTTAGTAAATCAAGCTCATTGTTCTAGCTTTGCTCGTTATAGTTAATTTTCACTCGCTATTTTATTAGTTAATTAGTTACCGTTCTTACTTTAGTTCAAGTGCATGTTAGTTCTAGTCTTAGAGTTTGGTACCCTCAAAACAACTATATTTTCCTTCTTTTTAGTTACTGTAGTAGTGTATTTGAGTCCCGAATCTATAATCTCCCGGACTAGTCCCTGTGGAAATCAACCTCGTACATACCCGAGTATTACTTGTTACGATTGATTTGCACTTGAATCATACATATCCCGAGAGCAAACAACAACCATACCCTTACAGAAGATAATACCCCCACATCGTTTCCGATTAGCAAGATATCATCCACATATAGTACAAAGAACACCACCACGCTTCCATCATGTTTCTTGAACACACAGGATTCATAGGACCACACAAATCAGAGTGAACCAGTTCCAACAACCCTTTTGCTCTATAGCACTTGGCCGAGAACGGCCTCTTGGTCATTTTACCTTCCAAGCAGGATTCACAGTCTGGAAGTGCCTCCAGTTCCAATGAGCCTAATGGCCCATTTTGAACCAGTCTTTGAATCTTTTTCAAATTAATATGACCAAGGCGTAACTGCCAAAGATGCATTTAGTTCATCCTCGAAGGTTCCGATCTAACATTCAAATGTTCAACAAAATCATGCGATACAAATGAATGTGTAGATCCTGAGTCAACAAGTATGCGTGCTAAGTGCGAACATACAAGCACCATACCTAAGACCACTATCTCCGAAGCAGCCATATCTCCTGGGTTCATCTGGAATGACCTTCCTTGACATTGCTCCGTCCTTTGTCCCCCATCGTTGGTCTGTCTAGGCTTCGAACCAATAGAAGCCATAGAACTAGCTCCTTGTTGTGGGCATTTCCTCGGACACTCATTGGATTGATGTCCAAACATTCCACAATTGTAGCACTTGTCTCTCATATTCGGTGTAGCACTTGTACTGTTAGCTCCTTGAGTTTTGTTCAAGAAATTTGTCATAAAACATTGGCCAGTGTGTGGTCGGTTGCAGAATGGACATAACAGTATATTACTTGCCGGTTTCTGAACCCACTGAAACTAGAATTTGAGCCCCTTGTAAACGACCTCTTAAAAGAACCACTATAGATCCGGTCATTACCCTCGTGGTTTCTCTTTCCTTGTTGGCCTTGCTGATTTTGTTTTGATCTCTCCATACCACTTTCGGCTACAGGTGCCGTTTGTTGTACTGCAGCAACAGTCGAGTGTTCATAGGTTCCCACCCTCAGGTGAAGGAATGTATCGTCCTCGGTGAAGGAATTGTCAAGTCAATAGTACATTGAGTAGTCATGTTGTCAGACGCAATAATATAAATAGGATGGACCGTACTATGCCATGGATTCCATGGATCGTAAAATGTTGTTCTATCTTAATCAAATGTTGTTCCATGGGCCGTCAAATGTTGTACCAGTGCATCAAATGTTGTTCCGTGCAAATCAAATGTTGTTCTATGATGAGAAAATGGTGTTCTATTTGCATCAAATGTTGTTCCGTGCATAGCAAATGTTGTTCAATCGATCGTAAAATGTTGTTCTATTTTCATCAAATGTTGTTCCATGGACCGTCAAATGTTGTTCTATTTACATCAAATGTTGTTCCGTGCAAATCAAATGTTGTTCCATGCATCGTCAAATGTTGTTCTATTGATCGTAAAATGTTGTTCTATTTTAATCAAATGTTGTTATATGGACCGCCAAATGTTGTTCCAAATCATCAAATGTTGTTCCGTGCAAATCAAATATTGTTCCATGGACCATCAAATGTTGTTCCATAGCATCAAATGTTGTTCCGTGCAAATCAAATGTTGTTCCATGGACCGTCAAATGTTGTTCTGTTTACATCAAATGTTGTTCCGTGCAAATCAAATGTTGTTCCATGCATCGTCAAATGTTGTTCTATTGATCGTAAAATGTTGTTCTATTTTAATCAAATGTTGTTATATGGACCGCCAAATGTTGTTCCAAATCATCAAATGTTGTTCCGTGCAAATCAAATATTGTTCCATGGACCATCAAATGTTGTTCCATAGCATCAAATGTTGTTCCGTGCAAATCAAATGTTGTTACATGCATCGTCAAATGTTGTTCTATCGATCGTAAAATGTTGTTCTATTTTCATCAAATGTTGTTCCATGTACCGTCAAATGTTATTCCATGTACCGTCAAATGTTGTTCCAGAGCATCAAATGTTGTTTCGTGCAAATCAAATATTGTTCCATGGACCGTCAAATGTTGTACCAGTGCATCAAACGTTGTTCCGTGCAAATCAAATGTTGTTCTATGATGAGAAAATGTTGTTCTATTTGCATCAAATGTTGTTCCGTGCAAAGCAAATGTTGTTCCATGCATCGTTAAATGTTGTTCAATCGATCGTAAAATGTTGTTCTATTTTCATCAAATGTTGTTCCATGGAGCGTCAAATGTTGTTCCGTGCAAATCAAATATTGTTCCATGGACCGTCAAATGTTGTTCCATAGCATCAAATGTTTTTTCGTGCAAATCAAATGTTGTTCCATGCATCGTCAAATGTTCTTCTATCGATCGTAAAATATTGTTCTATTTTAATCAAATGTTGTTCCATGGACCGTCAAATGTTGTTACAGATCATCAAATGTTGTTCCGTGCAAATCAAATATTGTTCCATTGACCGTAAAATGTTGTTCCATAGCATCAAATGTTGTTCCATGCATCGTCAAATGTTGTTCTATCGATCATAAAATGTTGTTCTATTTTAATCAAATGTTGTTGCATGGTGTCATACCTGCTCCCACAGTATTATTTATATCATTTTAGCATGCATGGCATGCTTACTGTTGTGTTAATTAACACGTGTGATGTGAGTGATGACTCACTAGTTGTTGGAGGGTGTCTTTTGAGAACCCAGTATTTGGCTTTGAAGGCAGTCCAGAAGGTGGGCAATTGAAAATTCTCTACGGTTGAGAAAATGAGTAATAACTCATGGTTATGTGCATAAATGTTTATTTAGACATATGTAAATATAATCACTCAACATTCTACATCCTTCTGTCCAGAGTTCTTGCACGATTTTCTAAAAATAGCAAAAAAATCAGAAATGCTTTGTTCTTTTTAGGATGACTTCCTAACACATTAATCTACTTAGAAAAAAATATTTTGGGTCACAAATACTTTATTAAGGTTCTGATTTAATTATTTCAAAAGAGTGTTACTGTTTTGAAACTTTGGACAGATTGTAGTGACTTCCCAAAACTCATGACCAAACCACTTTAAACATGAAATCTCCTTAAAACAAAAATTACGGTGGTAGAACTTTGAGTTATAGACACTTTCCCGTTGGTTTCACTTAATTCCAATGGTTAGATTATCAACTAAAAATCTATGATCAAAACTGGTTGTGAACTCACTGCTTTCATTGTCAAGTTCAACTTTATTTATTAACCCCAACTATTAAACCATGAAGTTGGGCTTAATCCAAACTACTTCTCCTACCATTTGATGGTCATTGGAGACTAAAGACCCTTATACTTGTAGATTTCAAATGAAGTATGAATAGACTTCTCAAAATCTCAAGATGATGAATCTAAACCATGGAGATGGGCTTAGACTCAAACTACCTTCTCCTACCATTTGATGGTCATTGGAGATGAAGATATGACTAATACTCATGAGTCTTCAAGGAATATAAAGAGATTCCATGAGAACTCCAAGTTAGGGAACTCAAACCATGGTAAGGGTTTGAATTCATCCACTTATCCTTATATAAAAGATGATCAACCTTAAGTCTTCCATGGGAAGCACAAGCTTACATGGAATCAAGGGATCAAACTCAAGAGTTTTTAAGAGAGATATTGAGGATCTCTAAGAATCTCAAGAGGGAAGTATAAACAATAAGAAGAAATGAAACAAATAAAACTAAGTAGTTTGAAGATTAGAGGCTTAAAAGAAAGAATGAAAAGAAACAACTTATGGTTAGAGGATCACCTCCAAACTATCCTCAAAGCTTCTCTACTTTGAAGATCTTCCAAGCCCTTCTTCAAACTCTCCAAACTCTCTATCTCTCTCAAATATGTGTTGTTATAGTGGTATATTATGGTATCTCTCTTCCTTTATTCCAAGGAAGATCCCTCTTTTTTTATAGACAAAAACCCAGGTATTTTCAGTGAATTCGGAGTAAAAAGACAGGTGTAAATATCTCAATTGGTGGTACAATACGTACTTCCTGAAAACAGACAGACTGCTGCAGAAGGCGGTGTGGATATAGCAGATTTTCTTTCTTTTACCCACAGCTTTTCAAAATCAATTTCAAAATAAATGAGTCGCCACTTAATTTTTAAAAAGAAAAATTAAGAAACCATTTTAAAAGCAAACTGATCTTTTAGAAATCAGAGATTAACTAGGTCCGGGGATTATGGAATGAGAGAGGAAGGAGCCCGTCGGACTAAAACACCCTCTCTCATCCTATCTTGCGATAGGCCTCTACTCGACATCCTATTAATCGAATTATTAATTTAAATGTGCCATCAATTAATACATACGTATAGATATACATTACAAAAGCATGTCTAAAGGGGTGTAAAATTGCAATTAATAAAATATCATTCAAAAATCACATAATTCAAGTAGCAAGCAATATGATATGCAAATAGGGAACTAGAGAACTTACCCGAGATCCGGCCGTGAATATTAAACATGCAAATGCATGCAACTATATAAAACCTAGGAAAAGAGTCTCTAATCCATATATACAAGTAAAGCAATTCCTAATTCTAAGGTGTCGCGCATGAGATTGAAAAATTAATAAAATCGAGAAATTAAAATAAACTAAAGAGGAGTCCTAGAAATCATACCTTAATAGCGCTACAAAACAAAAGGTTAGTCCACATGCTTCGCATAGTAATATGATATCAAACAATCAATCCTAATTCTCTAGCTTAGATCTAGCAAGCATGAAATCCAACTTTATCCAATTACTAGTTCTAATTATAAGCATTAATGTACATGAATGAATATGAACAAGGATGAGACATGGATTTATTCACTAATTTGGATCACTTAGCCTCTGAATTTAAGCCTAATTAATCGTCATTAAGATATGGTTTAAGCCCTAAATCATAGGAGAATCATTTGGGCCATTATTTACAAAGTTGGTCAAATGTGTCATAAAATTCTGAAAATTGCAGAGAGCAGACCAGAACTTTAAAAAACGAAAAAGCATGCTTCCCATGGTTTGATGTTGGTGAATTTTGGACACAAGATGCCTCTGTGAGTCTAGTTTATAACCCAAAAAGAAAATCAAGGTTTGAACGGTTAGATCTCTGGGAATATGGAAAACACTAGACGCCACTCAGGAATCTACAACTCTCTGTCCAGAGATCTTGTACGATTTATTAAAAATAGCAAACAGATGAGAAACACTTAGATCTTTTTAGGGGATCTCCCTAACACATTAAGGTACCTAGAAAAAATTATTAGAGACCTCAGAAACTCCGTTAAAATTCTGATATATTAGTTTCAAAATGGATTTACTGTTCTGAAATTTCGGACAGAGAGCTGCATGTATTAAAAATCACAAGACCAAACCATCTTAGACATGAGATCACCTTAAAACAAAAATTGCAGTGGTAGAGTATTGTGTTATTGACACTTTCCCGTTGGTTTCACTTGATTTCAACGGTTAGATTTCGAACTAAAAATCTTTGATCAAAATCAGTTTGTGAACTCACTGTTTTCATTTGTCAAGTTCAACTTTATTTGTTAACCCCAACTATTAAACCATAGAGTTGGACTTAAACTAAACCATTTTCTCCTACCATTTGATGGTCATTGGAGACTAAAGACCTTCATATTTGTAGATCTCAAAGGAAGTATGAATAGACTTCATGAAATCTCAAGATGAGGACTCTAAACCATGGAGATGGGCTTAGACTCAAAACCATTTTTTCCTACCATTTGATGGTCATTGGAGATGAAGAAATGACTAATACTCATAAGTTTCAAAGAGAATATGGAAATGATTTCATGAAATACCAAGTTTAGAGGATCCAAGTCATGAGTATGGACTTGGATTCATCTATTTGCTTATGAAATGAAGTGATGATCAAATTTTGACTCTCATGTAAAGTATAAGCTTACATGGGATTCAAAGGATCATACTCAAGAGATTTCAAGAGAGATATTGAAGATCTCCAAGAATCTCAAGAGAGGAACATAAACAAAAGAAATATATGAAAGATCAAAGAATTAGAAACAAGAACTCCTAAGCTTACTAGACAAACTCTAAGATTTAATCAAGAAAAACTAAAAATGACTTGAAGATTAGAAGCTCAAAAAGAAAGAAAACACAACCAAGATTAGAGGGTCACCTCCAAACTATCCTCAAAAGTCTTTCTTTGAAGATCTTCCAAGCTCTTCTCTCTAGTTCTCTAAATTCTCTCTTTTTCTCTCAAAATATGTTAGTGTAATGGTAGTGATTTCTTATATTTTTTGGTGTATCTCTTGTGTATATTCCTTGCATGTGTTCCAAGGAAGATCCTTCCTCTTTTATAGGCAAAATTACAAAGTATTTTCAGTGAATTCGGAGTAAAAGACAGGTATAAATCTCTTATTTGGTGGTACAATACGTACTTCCTGAAATTAGACAGATTGCTGCCCAGGGCGGCAGTCAAAATTTGTCACGCCCCGACGTAGCATAATTCAGGAAAGCATTTAATTTCCTTTATGGACTCGTAGGTCGTGACAAGTGAGTATGACCAATTGTCCCTGCAACAAATAACTTAACAACATTTCTAAAGCAAAGGATACTAACAGAACATAAGCTCCGAAATAAAAACTTACTAAACTATTACAATAGTCATAGTCTTAGGCACAAAACGCCTTATTCAAAAGTCTAAACTAGTTTATTACAAACCCCAAATTAAAATACATAGGAAATATAAAGCAGCCTCCTGGAAAGTCTCCTGACTCTAAGTAGCATAGTCAAAATACCCTGGCTTCTCCTGACCCTGAAAATCTGGACATACAGTCCAGGACGCATCAACGCCGTCAGCTTATGAAAGCTGGTGAGCAAAATAAACAAGTGCTCGCAATGTATATATAAGCATATAAACAACGGTGCAATTTTAACTTAACAGTAATATATTCAAGGTTCCAATTCCAACATAACCCACGGGGGAAAATAAAGAAAACAATAAATATGTGACCATGCATGAGCAATGTAATATCTCATCTTTCTGACTCTTTTCTCTCAACAAAACTCAACACAAACAAACCATTATCTCAGATACCAGGAATACTATCCGATCAATATCTAAGCCACACTCAATACCATCATTTCGGATACCAGGAATAAT
Organism: Hydrangea macrophylla; assembly: GCA_033977485.1. NCBI lineage: Eukaryota > Viridiplantae > Streptophyta > Magnoliopsida > Cornales > Hydrangeaceae > Hydrangea > Hydrangea macrophylla. Next base: position 44,435,541 of record CM066990.1, read on the forward strand.
ATCCGATCAATATCCGAAACAAGCGCCTTAGATACCAGGAATAATATCCGATCGATATCTAAGCCGTACACAACACTACCACCATCGCTTCGGATATCAGGAATACTATCCGATCAATATCCGAAACGCGCGCCTTAGATACCAGGAATAATATCCGATCGATATCTAAGTCGTACACAACACTATCATCTCCAAATACCAAGAATAATATCCGATCGATATTGAGGTCGCACAACTAGAACGCCACTCTTTACTCTTTTCACACTTTCTCACACACATGCATGTTGACACAACCTCAACCCTAATATGTATGTCAATGTTTCATAAATAACACCATTAATAAATCACATGAATGTCATCAAACTTTAAACATAAAGGAATTCACAGAATTAAAGAAATAATACGCGTACGGGAATTGAAAATTCGTAATTCATTGCCTTAATCATTTTAAACATAACTAATAGCGTTCTAAAAAAAAACTGCTACTGAAATTCTCGTTTTTTGTCCAAACGGTGCAGAATCTGAGAAAATTGCATTAGACGAAAAGTGTGCAGAATCGAGTTTTACTTGGGACAACGCGGGCAGAACCTTAAATTTCATTCGTTTTCCTAACAAAAATCTGAAAACAAAATTCTGCTACTGTTAAAATTAAAAGAGAAAATATTAGATTGAATTTCTAATATACTTTTTCTGCTACTGTAATCCTCATTTTCTGCCCAAACGGTGCAAAATCTGAGAAAATTGCATTAGACGAAAAGTGTGCAGAATCGAGTTTTACTTGGGACAACGCGGGCAGAACCTTAAATTTCATTCGTTTTCCTAACAAAAGTCTGAAAACAAAATTCTGCTACTGTTAAAATTAAAAGAGAAAATATTAGATTGAATTTCTAATATACTTTGAAGTAATGCCATTAAAAATGAGTTATAATTTGTATACATGAATTACATATCAACAGAAAGCTTTTTGAGTCTAGTTTCCAACACTTCAAACCGTGCGCGTTTTCGAGTTTCCTAGAGGAAGTTATGGCCGTTATACTAAAAGTCGTCAGTGCTGAAAAATGCAACCGGTTGGAACTAATTTGGCACTGTTTATAACAGTGCCAAAATTTGGCACTGTTTTTGGCCAATCTGACACTGTTATTAACCGTGCCGAATCTGGAGCTGTTTGTTACGAATTTAGAACCTGTTTTTGACCCATTTCTGAAATCTACTTCAACCAAGATATGTAATATATGGATTTCTTCGTTTTTCCGCAAGGATTACGAATACGCGATCGGTTTTAACTAATTTCAATCGTAGCTCTCGGATTTCACGTAAAACCGAGAGGTGACAAAACTTTAAATCAACGGTACGTCGCGATACGGATGAATTAAGCCGTAGGATTCGAACCGTAGCCTATTGGGATCAATATCTTTCAATTACAATTCACGGATTCGATTTTGATTAACTTTTTCAAAGCTCCATTTTTAAGCTCTAATGGTGTATCATATATATATACACATATATACACATATATATACTGAAATTTACATATATAGACATTGAGAGTGAGTTTAAATTACTCACTGAGACGATTATACAGAAATTTAAAGGCCGAGAACTTCCGCCGTAATAATCCGTAGTTGAGAATTTCCTCCTCCGTTCTTGATTTTGGTAACCCAATATGTGTATATATATATATGTGTATACTGTATGTGTGTTATGTGTGTTATCTGTGTGTGTGTGTGTTATCTGCCGAGAGGGAGAGGGACAGTGGAGATAGAGAGTGCTGGGAGTTGAGAGATTTGAGAGTCTCAATGTGTGTTTATATAATATGCCTCCACTCACAAACACCCACTACACACTCCAACATACACTCCACTAAACACACCCTCCACTCACAAACTCCCACTACACACTCCAACACACACTCCACTAAACACACGCACACACTGCACTAATTTTCTTTGGTCTCAAGTTAATAATTCTAGTGTGTGTTGAGCTCACGCAATGATACACACATAGGTAAAAATTATACTGCCCATTCCCAAAACTGGTATTTTACGGTTGAAATAAAAATACAGAAAATTATATTAATGTAGGAATTCAATTCCCGGTTATACAAAAATATAGATATCGATTTTGAAACCATAGAAAATGTTTTGAAAATTACATTTTGACCCCAGATAATTATTACAAAGAGAAATTAAATTAAAATACTCATGGAAATAAAATGCAATATTTATTTATTAATGATAATAAAATACAGGGCGTTACACTCTACCCACCTTAACAGAGATTTCGCCCCGAAATCTGAGCTAACTAATCCTGAAACAACTCGGGGTATCTAGTCCTCATGTCTGACTCTAACTCCCACGACGCCTCTCCTTCGTCATGATGCCTCCACTGAACCTTAACCAAAGGAACGTCTCTTCTTCTCAGCCTCTTGATACTCTGGTCAAGAATCCTCACAGGTCTATCCTTGTAGACAACATTCTGACTCGTCTCAATATCATCAAAATTAACCACATGTGAAGGGTCCCGTATGTATTTCCTTAACATACTAACATGGAACACATTATGAACACCAGACATCTTTGGTGGCAACGCGAGCCGATAAGCCACTTTCCCAACACGCTCCAAAATCTCGAACGGTCCGATGAAACGAGGTGCCAACTTCCCTCTCTTCTGACCAAAACGTATTATTCCACGAACAGGTGAAACCTTAAGGAGTACGTGATCTCCAATACTGAACTCCAAGTCCTTTCGACGTCGATCCGCATAACTCTTGTGTCTACTTTGTGCAGTTTTCATCCTTTCCTTGACCAGTGAAATCTTCTCATTGGTCTCTCTCACCAAATCTGGTCCTAACAGTTCTGTATCTCCCACTTCAGCCCAACACAATGGAGATCGACATGGCCGTCCGTACAAAGCTTCGAACGGCGCCATTCCAATACTCGAATGATAACTGTTGTTATACGCAAATTCAACCAAAGGTAAGTGCGTCTCCCAAGATTCTTCAAAGTCAATTGCACAAGCTCTGAGCATATCTTCCATAATCTGATTAACACGCTCGGTCTGCCCATCGGTCTGAGGATGGAATGCAGTACTCATTTTGAGCGAAGTTCCCATAGCCTTCTGCAGACTTTCCCAAAATCCCGAGGTAAAACGTGCATCGCGGTCTGATACAATTGACACAGGCGCACCGTGCAGTCGCACCACTTGCTGTAGGTACATTCGACTCATCCTTTCTACTGGGTAAGTCATATTGTATGCGATAAAGTGTGCAGACTTCGTCAAACGATCCACGATTACCCAAATCGCGTCATGATTCTGTTGTGACCGGGGTAATCCAACCACGAAATCCATAGTTATGTGCTCCCACTTCCATCCTGGGACAGGTAAGGGTTGTAACAATCCCGAGGGTCTCTGATGTTCGGCCTTCACTTGTTGACAAGTCAAACATTTAGACACAAACTCGGCTACTTCTCGTTTCATCCCTTCCCACCAAAAGTTTCTCTTCAGGTCTTTATACATCTTTGTTCCTCCTGGGTGTACTGTCAGTCTTGATTTATGTGCTTCTTTGAGAATTTCTTTTCTCAAACCTCCTGAATCTGGCACACACAATCTGTCTCGACATCGGTATCCTCCATCGGCCCCAACCTTCCATTCTGTCGGGTCCTTCTCTAACATCTTGGCGAACCATGCTTGAAACTTCTCATCTTCCTTCTGGGCTTCGATGATTCGACTCACAAGTGTTGGTTGTACTACCAAGCATCCAAAGTGTTGCCCGATACTTCCCTCAGAAATCTGCACATCAAATTCTGTTATTGACTCCAAGGCTTTCCATTCCCTCAACATCAATGAAGCAATCATTCCTTGAGGTTTCCGGCTTAGGGCGTCAGCGACTACGTTTGCCTTACCGGGGTGGTACTCTAATGTGAAGTCGTAGTCCTTGATCAGTTCCATCCACCGACGTTGCCTCATATTCAACTCCTTCTGAGTAAACAAATACTTAAGGCTTTTGTGGTCTGAGAACAAATCAAATTTCTCCCCATAGAGGTAGTGTCTCCAGATCTTAAGCGCGAACACTACTGCTGCCAGCTCTAAATCATGAGTTGGGTAGTTCAATTCATTCGGCTTCAACTGTCTTGAACCATAGGCGATAACCTTTCCGTCTTGCATAAGGACACATCCCAATCCTTGATACGAGGCGTCACTAAAAATAATGAACTTCGCACCATCCCTTGGTATCGCAAGCACTGGCGCTGTTGTCAATTTCTCTTTCAATTTTAGAAAAGCGCGTTCATGCTTATCAGTCCATTCAAACTTCAAATCTTTCTTAGTCAAACCAGTTAACGGGGCTGCTATCTTTGAGAAACCTTCCACAAATCTCCGATAGTAACCAGCTAGTCCCAGAAAACTTCTGACTTCTGTAGCATTGGTCGGCCGAGTCCAATTCGCCACTGCATCGGTCTTTGATGAGTCAACCGCGATTCCTTGTTGAGAGATCACATGCCCGAGAAACTTAACTTCCTGAAGCCAGAATTCACACTTGCTGAATTTAGCATACAGGCGGTGATCCTTGAGAGTCTGCAACACGACCCTCAGATGTTGTTCATGCTCTTCCTCTGACTTTGAATAGATCAAAATATCATCAATAAAGACAATAACGAACTGATCTAAGTATGGCTTGAATACTCTGTTCATCAAGTCCATAAACACAGCTGGAGCATTTGTCATCCCAAACGGCATTACTAAGAACTCATAGTGTCCGTATCTCGTCCTGAAAGCAGTCTTAGGTATGTCTTCCTTCCGCACCCTCAACTGGTGATACCCTGACCGTAGATCAATCTTAGAAAAGGTCGTGGCTCCTTGCAACTGATCAAACAGATCGTCTATCCGAGGTAAAGGATACTTATTCTTGATAGTAACCTTATTCAGTTCTCGGTAGTCAATACACAGCCGCATTGACCCATCCTTCTTCTTCACAAACAACACTGGTGCTCCCCAGGGTGAAGTACTTGGACGAACAAAACCCAACTTCTCAAGTTCTTGAACTTGTTCCTTCAGCTCCAACAACTCTGTAGGGGCCATCCTGTAGGGAACCTTGGTTATAGGTCGAGTACCTGGCACTAATTCCACACAGAATTCTATGTCCCTTTCCGGCGGTAATCCTGAAATATCTCGGAATACTTCCTCGAACTCGTTGATTACCGGTATAGATGATACTGTCACCTCTGCACTGACAACCTCAATGTTTGCTAGGCATCTAGTGAGGAACATATCACCCGAAGGGTTACATTGGAAATCGAAGAGTTGATTCCCCTTGTCCGTAAATGTGATCTTTTTCTTTGCACAATCCAACTTCGCATGATTCTTCTCGAGCCAATCCATTCCCAGGATTATATCGAACTCCTTCATCGACAGAACCACCAATCTCGCCAAAAGTTCGCGGTCTCCAAACCGAAGAGGACAATCCTTACACACATGTAATAACTTGACTGTGGTCCCTAAGGGTGAGACAGCACTCAAAGCTTCCTCTAAACGATGCAGCATGATACCCAACTTCTGAACGATCTTAACAGATATAAAAGAATGTGTAGCACCCGTGTCGAATAAAACTTTAACATGAGAGTTAAACAAAGTTAGAGTACCTTCCACTGCTCGTTGCTCGGGCGGTCCCTCCTCATTGGTACCTTCTTCATACCCTGTCTCCTCATAGCCAGCAGCCTCGGGAATGACAGCATTCAGACGGGCTTGTCCTTGTTGACCATAGTTACCTTTCCTAGGAGCCTTGCATTCTGGACTTATGTGACCTGGCATGCCACAATTATAGCACACAACTCCTGAACGATCCGTACGCCTAGGTGCTCTGCAATCTTTAGCTCGATGACCGGGAACTCCACAATTGAAGCAGTTGTTGTTTTTGGCCCCTTCTATTGCTAGAGGCTGATACTGCTGAACTGCTTGTGTCTGTTGAGGTTTCTTCCCTCCATCCCAGGTCCTTTTCTGTCCTTGAGGGTACCCTGGTTTCTGTCCGGGATAACCCTTCTGCGGAGGTCGATTTCCAAGCGGCTTCGAATTCTGACACCCATCATTCTCTAACCCCGTAGCCAATCTCACCAGAGCTTCAAATGACTGGCCCAGATGCCCCATAGTCAAATGTCTGAGAGACAGGTTGAGACCTCGGTGATACTTCTTGATTTTCCTCTGGGGTGTGTCCACCATATGTGGAGCAAAGCGAGACAGACGCTCAAATCGAGTAGTGTACTCTCGGACAGTCAGATTCCCTTGAGTCAACTCCATAAACTCTTTCTCCCTCTTGTCCTTCTCTTCTTCGGGGAAATACTTCTCGAGAAACCTTTCCTTGAACACCACCCACGGCATTCTCCTTGCAGCTTCTTCCCCTATGGTCGCCTTTTCTGCATCCCACCAATCAGCCGCTGCATAAGACAACTGAAAGATAGCCAGACGCTTCTTTTCCAGATCAGTGCACTCTATGGTCTCAAAGATACGCTCCATCTGACGTAGCCACTGTTCCGCTTGCCAGGGTTCATCAGTTCCAGCAAAATACTCAGGTCGTAGAGCGCGAAACTCCTTAAGAAGCTTGTCTCCAGTCTGGTGGGCTTGCCTCCCATTCCCATTGTAATCCCCATTCTGATTATTGTTCCTTGCGTTCTGATCACTAACCCTCTCCAACCTCCTTACAAAAGCTTCGAACATCCCGGTTGGATCTATTACTGGCGGTGCATCTTCAATAGCGGGACGATTCCTGAGATTTCTTCTAGCCATCTGATCGAGAGAACGGTACCTATCCATCAATCAACAGAATTCGGTCAACCTCTCGAGAAGAAAGAAAATTCTAAACGATAGAAAACGACTAGACACGGAATAAAGTCGAACTATCCTATCTCAATTCTATCTTAACGGAAGATCCTATGTGTCTTGGACAATTGGTCGAGCCATAACCTGGCTCTGATACCAAAAAAACCTGTCACGCCCCGACGTAGCATAATTCAGGAAAGCATTTAATTTCCTTTATGGACTCGTAGGTCGTGACAAGTGAGTATGACCAATTGTCCCTGCAACAAATAACTTAACAACATTTCTAAAGCAAAGGATACTAACAGAACATAAGCTCCGAAATAAAAACTTACTAAACTATTACAATAGTCATAGTCTTAGGCACAAAACGCCTTATTCAAAAGTCTAAACTAGTTTATTACAAACCCCAAATTAAAATACATAGGAAATATAAAGCAGCCTCCTGGAAAGTCTCCTGACTCTAAGTAGCATAGTCAAAATACCCTGGCTTCTCCTGACCCTGAAAATCTGGACATACAGTCCAGGACGCATCAACGCCGTCAGCTTATGAAAGCTGGTGAGCAAAATAAACAAGTGCTCGCAATGTATATATAAGCATATAAACAACGGTGCAATTTTAACTTAACAGTAATATATTCAAGGTTCCAATTCCAACATAACCCACGGGGGAAAATAAAGAAAACAATAAATATGTGACCATGCATGAGCAATGTAATATCTCATCTTTCTGACTCTTTTCTCTCAACAAAACTCAACACAAACAAACCATTATCTCAGATACCAGGAATACTATCCGATCAATATCTAAGCCACACTCAATACCATCATTTCGGATACCAGGAATAATATCCGATCAATATCCGAAACAAGCGCCTTAGATACCAGGAATAATATCCGATCGATATCTAAGCCGTACACAACACTACCACCATCGCTTCGGATATCAGGAATACTATCCGATCAATATCCGAAACGCGCGCCTTAGATACCAGGAATAATATCCGATCGATATCTAAGTCGTACACAACACTATCATCTCCAAATACCAAGAATAATATCCGATCGATATTGAGGTCGCACAACTAGAACGCCACTCTTTACTCTTTTCACACTTTCTCACACACATGCATGTTGACACAACCTCAACCCTAATATGTATGTCAATGTTTCATAAATAACACCATTAATAAATCACATGAATGTCATCAAACTTTAAACATAAAGGAATTCACAGAATTAAAGAAATAATACGCGTACGGGAATTGAAAATTCGTAATTCATTGCCTTAATCATTTTAAACATAACTAATAGCGTTCTAAAAAAAAACTGCTACTGAAATTCTCGTTTTCTGTCCAAACGGTGCAGAATCTGAGAAAATTGCATTAGACGAAAAGTGTGCAGAATCGAGTTTTACTTGGGACAGCGCGGGCAGAACCTTAAATTTCATTCGTTTTCCTAACAAAAATCTGAAAACAAAATTCTGCTACTGTTAAAATTAAAAGAGAAAATATTAGATTGAATTTCTAATATACTTTTTCTGCTACTGTAATCCTCATTTTCTGCCCAAACGGTGCAAAATCTGAGAAAATTGCATTAGACGAAAAGTGTGCAGAATCGAGTTTTACTTGGGACAACGCGGGCAGAACCTTAAATTTCATTCGTTTTCCTAACAAAAGTCTGAAAACAAAATTCTGCTACTGTTAAAATTAAAAGAGAAAATATTAGATTGAATTTCTAATATACTTTGAAGTAATGCCATTAAAAATGAGTTATAATTTGTATACATGAATTACATATCAACAGAAAGCTTTTTGAGTCTAGTTTCCAACACTTCAAACCGTGCGCGTTTTCGAGTTTCCTAGAGGAAGTTATGGCCGTTATACTAAAAGTCGTCAGTGCTGAAAAATGCAACCGGTTGGAACTAATTTGGCACTGTTTATAACAGTGCCAAAATTTGGCACTGTTTTTGGCCAATCTGACACTGTTATTAACCGTGCCGAATCTGGAGCTGTTTGTTACGAATTTAGAACCTGTTTTTGACCCATTTCTGAAATCTACTTCAACCAAGATATGTAATATATGGATTTCTTCGTTTTTCCGCAAGGATTACGAATACGCGATCGGTTTTAACTAATTTCAATCGTAGCTCTCGGATTTCACGTAAAACCGAGAGGTGACAAAACTTTAAATCAACGGTACGTCGCGATACGGATGAATTAAGCCGTAGGATTCGAACCGTAGCCTATTGGGATCAATATCTTTCAATTACAATTCACGGATTCGATTTTGATTAACTTTTTCAAAGCTCCATTTTTAAGCTCTAATGGTGTATCATATATATATACACATATATACACATATATATACTGAAATTTACATATATAGACATTGAGAGTGAGTTTAAATTACTCACTGAGACGATTATACAGAAATTTAAAGGCCGAGAACTTCCGCCGTAATAATCCGTAGTTGAGAATTTCCTCCTCCGTTCTTGATTTTGGTAACCCAATATGTGTATATATATATATATATGTGTATACTGTATGTGTGTTATGTGTGTTATCTGTGTGTGTGTGTGTTATCTGCCGAGAGGGAGAGGGACAGTGGAGATAGAGAGTGCTGGGAGTTGAGAGATTTGAGAGTCTCAATGTGTGTTTATATAATATGCCTCCACTCACAAACACCCACTACACACTCCAACATACACTCCACTAAACACACCCTCCACTCACAAACTCCCACTACACACTCCAACACACACTCCACTAAACACACGCACACACTGCACTAATTTTCTTTGGTCTCAAGTTAATAATTCTAGTGTGTGTTGAGCTCACGCAATGATACACACATAGGTAAAAATTATACTGCCCATTCCCAAAACTGGTATTTTACGGTTGAAATAAAAATACAGAAAATTATATTAATGTAGGAATTCAATTCCCGGTTATACAAAAATATAGATATCGATTTTGAAACCATAGAAAATGTTTTGAAAATTACATTTTGACCCCAGATAATTATTACAAAGAGAAATTAAATTAAAATACTCATGGAAATAAAATGCAATATTTATTTATTAATGATAATAAAATACAGGGCGTTACAAAATTCATCTGCGGCACTCCGTGATTGCCGCGACGGCATTCCGTGACTGCCGCACGGCTCTCCGTGAGTGCCGCGGCAGATTGTTGATTGCCGGGTTTTCGTCAACCTTACTTTATCAGTTTTTTATTTTTATCCGCATACACATACGTATTGTACCATAAAATACGAACTTTAAAAGTAAACGGCAGTCAGAAAATGTCGGCGGCACTCAGTGAATGCCGGCTCGGCACTTACTGAATGCCGTTCGGCACTCACTAAATGCCGCCCGGCACTCACTGAGTGCCGCGGAATACTGTCGTGTGCCGTTTTTTTTGTTGAACTTCCTCTTTTAGGTCTTTTCTTTTCTCCTTTTTCTTCCAAAAAAATATTTTCGAAGATTTTCTCCATAAATGGTGTTTTATACCTGAATTCTCCTAAATACCTGGTATTTTCCTCTTTCTGTGAAATTTTATCGCATTTGGAGAACTTTCTGAAGAGCTTGGAATACTTCGATTCTTTCGGTCTTTATCATCATCGGACGTGGAGGTGACGCTCTCCTAAATTTGACGGTCGGTCAAAATTGGGGTGTCTACAGGCGGCAGTTAAAAATCCTTTGCGGCAGTTAGTGGATGCCACTGCGGCACTTCGTGACAACCGCAATGGCATTCAATAAGTGCCGCGCGGCACCCAGTGAAAGCCGTTTCAAAATGCTGATTGTCGTGTTTTTGTCAAAATTACTTTTCAGTTTTCTTTTGTTTTATCCTCATACATGTACATATTGTACCACAAAATACAGACTGTTAAAGCGAACGACAGTCAAAAAATGTCGGCGGCATTCAGTGAGAGCCAGTCCGGCGTTCTGTGAGTGCCGTATGGCACTCATTGAGTGCCGCAAAAACTGTCGTGTGCCGATTTTCGTTAAACTTCCCCTTTTAGGTCTTTTCTTTTCTCCTTTTTCTTAAAAAAACTTATTTTCGGGTATCTTTGCCAAACGTGATGTTTTCACTCCTGAATTCTCCTAAATACCTGGTATTTCTTTTTCTGTGAAAATTTTATCGCGTTTGGAGAACTTTTTGAAGAGCTTGGAATACTTCAAATCTTTCGGTCCTTATCATCATCGAATATGGAGGTGGCACTCTCCTTAATTCGACGTTTGGTCAAAATCGGGGTGTCTACAAATGTCCACTCAATTGGGTTATGGGCTGATTTGGAATATCCTAACCCCCCTTAGACTGCCGATGAGATAGCGTTCTGTTTTGCTCCTTATCAAGGGCCAGGGGCAGAAGATGTCATTGACTTGACCCAAGGGTACATCCCATATAACCCTGCTCTCCTCCAGATCAATCCTTTTGAGTACATGGAATTTCCTAAAGAGGAGGGAGAACCAGAGGGGTATGTTGTTTGGGAAGTAGATGATGCTCTGATGGAACAATGGGAGAATGATTCAATGTGGGAACCGTGGGAAGAAGAAGATTTACAGGATGTGGTGCCAGAATGCCATAATGCTGTATTCATTTATGTTGATGACTTCCTTGTCATCGAAGTGGTTCCCTACATTTATATGCACTTGAGTTATTTGTTGTTCCGGCTTCAATGCCGCCTACCTGCGAGTGCACATGGTGATGTTATGCCAATAGTAAGATTATTTCTTGGTCACATTTCTTGTTTTGTTTATTCCTTTCTATTAGTTCTTTCGTTTGTTTTATTTAATTTCTTCCTTTCTTTTTGTTCTCTTTTGATTTTCTTTGTCAGGGTTGTCACTATGAATCAAATGTTACAACTGTTGTTCCTTCTGCATCAATTGTTCCATGGAGTTAGACCATACATAAGGTCCTCGGGTACTCCGTCACAAGAGGAAAGTCTATTGCGAACTTACACTCTGTTATCGCTGTCTCCATCCGGATCACCTCCTGCATGTGCGATCAATTCCTTGGAGAGTTCAGAATTGCTCGACGATTCCCTGGCTACTTTTTGACTGTTCTGGAAAAGGGAATCATCAAGTTTGGACTCTACATTCGAAACTTTGGCGGAGAAAGAAGTTGTGGAAGAAGATATTTTCATGCCACACGAGTAGTGCTTCACTTCAATTGTATTCTGTCATTTCGTCTTTCTTTTATCAATTGAAGTGTAACCCTAGACATAGTCCCACTAGTTACAGTTTATTTTATTTGTTTTGCTGATAATAAGGTTTAAATACCATGTTGGGGGCAACAATGTTGCAATATGGATGTTATTCCTAAGTTTTATCTATAAAAATTTGCAATTTTCTATTACGATGATGACTTCTGGCTTACATATCCTGTTAAAAAAAACTGTTTTTATCACTATCATGTATGTCCAGAACAATGTTGGTTAGTTGGGGGTGTATAATCTTTTAATTCAGTGACATTGTAGAATTTCTAAGTTCGATCGATCGAACACATCTCGATCAATCGAAATTATCAAAACCTCGACCGCTTCAGCAGGCCTCAATCGATCGAAAGTTCAATCAATCGAACTTGCTCGATCGATCGAGACTTGTATTTAAACGAGGCATCTTTCATACACCTGCTCAGTCTCTATCTCTCTCCCTCACGCTCAAGCGATCGGAGACAGAGAAGGCTCCTGAAAATTTTGAACCACATATACATCACAACATCAATTGAGGAGCGCCCGGTCCCTCTGATCACCATCATCATCCTCCTCATCTCCTCTTTCACGCGTATCTCGAGGTGAGGTCCCGATACACCCCCTTATTTCTTCATTTCATTCGAATTGTTGTGGGGTGGCCTTATGGGTTTTAAACTATTTAAATGTTATTTTTGTTGGTTATTGTATATTTGCGGTCCATTCCCATTCCCATTCTTGTCGCTGATATTTTGTTGTGTTCGATCGATCGAACTGGGCTCGAGCGATCGAACCTAGCATCTTTTTGATCGATCGAACTCAGCTCGAGCGATCGAACCTGGGACTTTCTCAATCGATCGAACATAGTTCGATCGATCAAAGGGCAGCAGTTTCAGTTTCTTTTCTGCTTTCCCTGTTTTCATGTATTTTCTATTTATTTCCTCCATTTCAGGGCTTTCACGATGAATCCTATCACAGGGTACCATAAGTCCAAGCCACTTGACCCACTATACCAGACCCCATACCAGATCATGGGCTCAGAAATGAGGAGGAGCGTGTATGGTTTACCAGATACTTTCAGTCCAGGAAAGTGATGATAGAGCGCCCCCTCGAGGCAGTTTGGCTGTCCGCCCCGTGGTTTCTCACACGTCTCCATGCCATGCCTAGTTGGTTCACCATGTTGACGCAATCTAAGCAAATCAACATCACATGGGTACTAGAGGCATCTGCGAGTATGATTAAGGATCATGCAGCTCCATTCACTTACAGATCATTCTTCCGGGGTCGCGAGATTATTTTCAGCCCGGCTACCGTAGCCACAACTTTGGGTGTGCCAGAGATGCCTGACCATTATTACCCACACATTCCTGGTACACCCGAGTCTCTGCCACCTGTCATCATTCAAGAGATCACCGGCGGTGCGATTCAGATCTGGAACGGCATCTCCCTGATTGAGGACCGATTTCTTACCGAGCAGTACCGCCTTCTCCACCTGGCGCTCGCCAATTGTATATTGATGACATCTTACCACGAAAAGGTGGCGCCATGGTATACTCAGGTCCTGTATGCCATAGGGACGGGACGGAGTGTCTGTCTCCCTCGACTATATATCAATTTTTTTGTCCAGCCTACGCGGTACATGGCCGCCAATCATCATTTGAAGGGTGCTTGGCCTATCCATAGAGTGATTGAGCAGGCTGGATTGATACCATTGGCCACCGACACTATTTCTCGGGTCTCGAGTCGATTTGGGGAGATAGCAGCACACCGCTCAGATGCGCAGAAGAAGAGGAAACTGAAGGGGAAGGGGAAGGCGAAGGTAGGGGCAAAGAAGAAGAGGGAAGGAGGCACCGATACAGAGGGTGCAACTTCTGGGACACCCACAGAGGTTGAGGAGCTAGATTCTGATGACGAGGTTGATCCTCGTATTGAGGTTGCACATTTCGAGCTGAGACAGCGGTCTCAGGCTCCCGTCCAGGGAGAGTCTTCTTCATCTGTGCCTCTCCCTATTGTTCATGAGTTACTATTAGAGAAGAGAGAGGCCCGGATCAGACTCGAGGGCAAGATGGACTGGATGACGACTCTTCTTGAGGCTATACTAATTCAGATGGGGGTTGACCAGTCGTTACATACACCTCCACCACCCACTATTGGTCCTTCATCCTCAGCTCCTCAAGTTGATTGTTTTACTCCATCTACATCGGCAGCACCATCTATTCATGATCCACCTCCTTCTGTACCACTGACTGATCCCTCTGCTCCATCCACATCAGCGACACTGCCTGCTATTGAGACACTACTTCCACCACCTCCAGTCGTGACTGATCCATTATTAACTACACCAGCTGCTCCGACTGCGAGTGACCCGGCAATGGCTACTACTATTGCTGAGGGTGGAGAGGGGGATGTTCCAGATGTGCTTATTGAGATCTTATCGGACATCGCTGATGATGTTTAGATTCAGTGTTTGTGGCTGATAGGTTGTTTTGGTTGGTTATGACTGTATTCTCTTCTCTCTCCTATTTTTTTCTTGTGGTTTGGTTAGTTTGGATATTTTGGACTTTTATTTTTATGGATTTTATAATCACTGTTCAGTTACTTTCATTGTATTATCATTCCAGTGATTAGTTCTGTTTATGTATGGATCCCATGATCTCTCTTTCATATTCTATTTGATCTTTCCTGCTTGGAGTTTGTATGCTTTTTATACAGATTGTTACACTTGCGGTTTTTACTATGCTTTGGCAGGTGATATCTCTCTATCTATATTTGAAAATCATCTTCTGAGGACATCGCAATTTTCAGTTCGGGGTGGCATGTAGATAGATAGTCACCTGCACATGTCTATACTTAGCAATCTGAATACATTTATTGCACATTTCATACAATCTTGGTTGAATTTGGAAAATTTTGAACAAATTTTAAAATAGAATTGGAAATCTTTGAAATTATAAACTTTATTGGTAGAACGACTTGCAATAGTCACTCCTGTTTAACTGTTACCAAACAATGACACATTCACATTAATCTCATCTTTTTATGAATTAAATTCATGCATTTTTCTAATTCGCTAGGATGATTGCATGTGTCAACCATTCTTGTATCCAAACTCCTTTTGCACATGTTATTAGCTATGCAGAAAACCTAAAATAAGAGTTAAGATGACTTTTGTACTCTAAGGAGGTGTAGTGGAAACTAGTTACCCTTAGTGAGCTATTGAATCCAATCTTCAATTATGAGGGAATTATCACATTAAATTCGAATCGTTTTTCTTGAATATACATATTAAATTCGTTGAAGAGTCTCTAATTCTTTACTTTGGCTGTTTATTAGAGGAGAACGTTCAGGATTTACCAACTAAACTCAATGAACACTTAAGTGTTAAAAATTAAGAAGTTGAGAAAATGATTTAAGCCATTCTTATTTGCTCCTTACCTTTCCATATACCTGTATCAACATTCCAGAATATGCATTGTTCTCAACCCCACACCTAGTAAATACTGCCAAATCTATTATGAAATCTTAAATCCCTAATCTTATACTTTGACCTCAATACACCCCATTGCACATCCAATGAGATTAAATTGTTGAAGTATGTTATGGGGAGGGAGTAGTTGTGGGAGGGGCTGCATAATAAAAAATAAAAATAAATAAAAATAAAAAAGAAGGAGTCCAGGAAAACCATCTATGAGAATAGAGGATGGTCGGAATGAAGTGAAGAAGAAATTACTACACTCAATCAAATGCTAAAGATGTGCGATTTCTTTCATTTCTACACTACTATATGAAACCGTAAAGTGAAAGCCTTAATGATTTTTAACGACTTAGTTTGAATACGAACGTGTAATTTGAGTTATCCATGGTATTTCGCTCCTCTAGTAAGTAGTATTCCTTTCTTGAGACTTTGCACTCTAAATGTTCGTCCTTTATTAAGTCAGGCGTGGAAGCATTAGTAACTAAAACATTACTCATATCAAAGCTTTCACACCATGAGCGATCATTATTAAACAAGTTTCTGAGAGATGTTCATTTCTGAGTGTAAAGCCATGTGAGAATTGAGTTGAAACTACAAGCTCTGAAGGTATAATAGTCGAAACAACTCTAAAATAAGGTTTAATGTGCAGCTATTAATTTCACACACGCACGGATACATGGATGTGATGCATGTTATTCTTTCTTGGTGACATGAGGAGCATGTGTTTATTTTATGGTTTGAATGAGGAAGATATGTTTTGTGGAGTTAAGTGTACAGTTGTTTGGGAGGGTGTATTAACAAGTTATTCTATATCTTTTTGATCTTAAAATAAGAGAATTTTGTGGGTACATTCACTGCAAACCCTCACGAGACAACACTCGTCCACTAGGGGAAACCTAGGGGTTTAACGGTTTGTTGCATTTGCTAAATGCAATCGCGATTCCTGCGAAAGTGAGTTAGGTAATTTCTTTTTATTTAGATTAGTTTGCTTTAGTTTTAATTTGTTTTATTTTAATCATTGTAGTATTAGTTTAGCTTGTCTTATTTTTGCTTTATTGCTAGGGACTAGCAAATCGCTAGTCGGGGGTTGTGACAAGCGGGGGTATTTGTAAAATACAACCGCGCTAAAAGAAGAAAATACACTAAATCAGTTTACAATTCCCCTATTTATCTGCAATTTGAATTACAATGCCAGTTTTTACACAATATGATTAATCTATGATAAGTGGTATTGTTTTAGTGGTTATTTGTGCAGATTACTGTTGCTGTGTGAAGAATTGAATAAGCAAGATAAAAGGAAGTGTTTGGTTTCAATGAAGACAATTCAAACATGAAAAGAGAGTTTCGAGCGATCGAAGAGGTTTCAAGCGATCGAGGCTTCGATCGATCGAATGCAGTTCAAGAGCTCGAAGATCCCAGATGTTCAATCGATCGAGATATGTTCGATCGACCGAACATGGCTTTTATCAGAAATAACGCGCACGCAGCAGAGAGGGAGATATAACCCTAGTTTTAGGTTTTGTATATATAGTTGTAATATATACGTCTTAAAGGACGCACACTTTTACTTTTTATCATTTTCATATAGGGAGAAGAGAGTTTCTTCTTGTTTTTGTAGGTTTTATCAAAGATTGGTATTGTTTGGCTTGATACAAGTTCATCTTTCCAGGTTACTTCGTATTGCTTTATTTATATTCTGCTCGTAGCTTATTATAGTTCAATCTGTTAAACTAGTAGTTTTGCATGTTAGATAAGTTTATACCATTAGTTTTCATAGTTTTATGTTTAAAATACAACCAAACGACACCTTAATGGATCTTTACGTTAAAAATACATCTGTGACACTCTAGACCATGTCTGAGTAGTCCCCAGGTTGGGAAATTGCAATGAAACTGTGATTTCAAGCCTCTACCATGCATCAGAATAATTCCTGTATTCGATCGATCGATCGAAGTTAGTTCGATCGATCGAGATAGAGATACAGTCAATCGATCGAAGACATTTCGATCGATTGAGAGATGAAGATGTTTGATCGATCGAAAGCGCGTCGATCGATCGAGTCCTCTGATTCTTGAGAACATTCAATACAGTATTCCTAGACTTTCTGTTTTACAGATTTGTTATCAAACTGTCCCCAAATGCTCAATTTGTCAAAACAGTCTCTAAACTTGAGGTTCTAAAATATTTTTCTTCAATATCTTTTGCAAACCACCCTCAATGCTAACACCATTGTAGGTGCGAGTCTTAACTATTGTTTTAAACCGCTTTAATGTATTTTGAACTTAATTTGGATGATATAGTCCCGGTCATGAAAGGGCTATGGATTCTCTATCTTTAGAAAAATACGGAATACTGTAGAAGATGTACTCCAATGAGCTTTAATGCAATTGCATGGTAGATGGCTAGATCACTGTGGATTCATGTGATCCCAACACTTCCCTTTTACTAAGAAAACCAGTTTTAAAATATTGCTCTAGTTAACTAGTTAATCATCAGTTTAAAGTAATTTAGTTGCTTTTAATTTTAATAGTTGTTAATCGTAGAACTCTGTGTTCTACAGTTTCCTTAAGCATTAAATTTTCTTTTTTTTCTTTTTAGAGTTTAATCTAGGTAATTGATTTTCAACCTTCCCTGTGGGATCGACCTGGACTTCCAATACTATATTACTTGCACGATTACCTACACTTGGGTATAGCACACAGAAAAATTCTTGTGTCATAGCTGACGGCCTTTATTGCCTGGACTTTCTCCCGTCCAGACTATCATGTACCTTATTCTGCAGGTGACGGATCCTACAACGACGGTTACTATCTGGGAAAGGAGTACACAGAGGGTGGCCCCACTGATGACACTTACGCCGGGGATGATTACTATGCTGATGTTTACGCCAGTTGAAGATCTGGAGATAGTTATTGGTTTAGACTGTTTTATTATATTTGGTACTTGGGCATATGTTGATTCCAAACCTTATATACTTCCACTGTAGCATTACTGTTGTAATAACTCTGATATTTGTAATAGAAGCAACTGCTATTTGGATCCAGTTTGTTTTTATTACTATTCTTGTTGTTGACTAGTATTGTGTGGTATGGATTATTTAGTGACATTCACCCGTCATTCCCTATGGACCCAAAAAAGAAATTTATTTTTCTCTATTTTTGCTGCTCTGGGGCGTGACACTGAGTGTGTGAGCTATGAATTGTAGATTTAGGGGCTGTGAAGTGGAGTAACGTGAGGAGGTGAGCGTCATATATATAGAGGGAAATGAGGTGCAAATTATACCATGTAGTGGGTGTACGACATGTGTACACGTGTATGTTTTAGTGTGTATGTCCAAGGGTAGATATGAGGGGACCAAATGGGGGGTGGTAGTGATGCATGGCTACCACATGGAACAGTGGGTGGGGTCTATTTCTCGATTTGTGTGCTAAAGCATGGGGATGCATACATATCTCGATGTGCGTGCACAACTACAATTGTGCCTACGTACGGGGGTGTGTACGAGTTTGTGTAAGAACCCAGGTATGAGTCATCTATGAATTCTAATTTAGAATTACGAGTTAAGGTCGCAACTACTCTTATTGATATTACTAAGATGTGATGACGTCGTCATCGGGACGACAGTCCAGAGGGTCTTACTAAAGATTCTAACTATAACTTATCTCAATGACATTCCATAACATGGACAATTATAAGGTGACGTTGCTAATTCTAATTCCTACGTGGAAATTTCGGGAAAGTTAGAGGTATTACACTTAACTAGAGTGTTACTTTGGCAGAAAGAAGAAAAAATTGAATCCAATTTTCCTATGTCAGAATCAAACCTTAATTGAACACATAAGTGTACAATTCCAACTGTATGAATAATCTATAAAACACATAGATTTTCTCACATTGCTCGTAAGGTTTCTATAATAAAGGTCTAAATATAATTTAAAATTTATTCATTAAAAGTGTATAGATTTTAAGGTTCATGTCTCAATTAATAATAAGATGTGATGATACCAAAATTTGGTTAAAGTAAATTAAAGCAACTTAAGGGGAGAGGGAGAGAGAGTGAGAGACTATTTTTTTTTGTATGTGGTTCGGCCCTGTTAATGAAGGAACCTACGTCCACGTGTGTGTCTGAGCACGTTCACTATACTGTAAAAAGTCGGGGACCTATGGTGAACCAACAATAGTTTGGAGCTACCGTAGGTCGGCCGGGTGTGTTGGTGACTGCTATAGAGGTGCTGTAGAGACTAAAAGGTCAGTCCCTTTAAAGGGGGGTGAGTGGTTTCTTTTATAGATGCAAGAGACCTACCCATACATGGATAAGGAAATATAATCCAATTGAGCTTGATTGGCATTAATTGTGGGGGTTTCCTAATTGGATTAGGAAACAATGTCCCCTTTCCATAAGTCTTCTATCTTGAGTAGGAAACTGCCTGGAATATTCTGGGGCATGTGTTGTGGACCTAGCTGGCTTGTGCCTATACGGACCGTGCCAGTATGGTCTTCCTGACCTGTTGGTCTGGTCGTGAATGAACCGCTCGGGATGGTGAGTCTCGGGTAGACTAGACCGCTCGGGCTGATGCTTATCTAAGGAGTTGTGTATGATTTGACCGAGACATGGACTGGCTGCTGAGTTGAACCGCTCGGTTGTAGGATAGAGCCAATTTTGGGTGTATCAGCTGCCCCCCATTTCCAAGGTTGGCCGGATGCTATATCGGGGCAAGTTTGGAAATCTATTTTATGCCACCTGCCACTGTCTAAGTGGTCGGGGAAGCTTCCTTGGAGCTTCTGAGTCTCGTGAGTCCTCGGGAACTGGCTAAGAGTTGAGACTTAGCCTAGCTCAGAGTCTTTAAGTGCTCGGGAGTGGCTAAGAGTTGAGACTCGGCCTAATTCGGAGTCTTTCACTTGAGTTAGCTCCCAGGATGGTTATCTTCAACCCGTAAACCTTTGTCAACGTTGTGGGCAAAAGAATTTGACCATGTTGGAAAAGCCGACCTAAAGCGTATTGCTTTAGGGTCCTTTTATGTTAACTCCCCAGGATGGTTACCTTCCGCCCGGTCAGCCTTCGTCAAGACTGTTGGGAGAAGAGTTTGACCATGTTGGTGGAGCCGACCTAAATCACGTTGCTTTAGGGTCTTTTTGCTCCTCTATCGTCGGCCAACCTAAGAGATTTTAGTCACCTCTATCGTCGGTTTGGACCTAAGTAGAGTTATTGCCTCTGAGTACTGTAGGCCCGGGTTGTCTAAGAGTTTGACTTAGTTAACTCCAAGGCATGTAAATAACCGGTGTGATTGCCTGTTTAGTTCATTGTGCCTTCCTGCCCCCCAAGCTTTCGCTAAGACGGGGGTCTGTAGAGGTTATAACTGTAGGTAACCGACCTGGAACATGGGTGGTTGCAAGGCCTTTTGAAGCTTGCCATCATCAGCCACCTAGGGAGATTTGATCCCATCGTAGGTTGGACCTAAGTGAAGCCGATACCTTGGGCGTGACCCCGAGGTCTTTTGCCTCGAGTGCGATCCCTAGGTCTTTAGTGCCTGGGTTCGGAGCCCGAGGTCTTTTGTGCCTAGGTTCAGAGCCCAAGGTCTTTTGTGCCTAGGTTCGGAGCCCCAGTGTTAGGAAACTGTGTTCCCAGAATCCATTGACAGCGCGTATAAGTTGGTACTGCAAAACAATTACGTGAAAACTACAATAACCCTACAAGGGCGGAACTAGGGTTACCTTAAACTACTAAAACGGATTGATGTAGTAGACGAATCGAGAACACGGGCTCGATAACAGCTCACGATCTTCTACCGTGTTCCTTTGCTGCCAGAATATCGAACTGAGTGTGGGCTCCTTCGAAATCCTTTCTGTTTTCTGCTCTCCCTCTTTTACGCTCTCTTTTCTATTCCGAGTTATAATTCTCTATATAGAAAAATTCTAACTGAGGAGAGAGCCAAAGCAGCATATATATAGGCTACGATAGGGACCATAAGAAGTCAATAAGGAATATGCTTCCTTATGGAATTAGGAAACCCTAATTCGAACTGAATCAGATTCCTATTTCCATAAATTATAATTCATACCACTAAAGAATTATAATTGCACTCCTACCCTTATCTCAAAAATATATTTCGAGCTCCATGTTATTAAATGCTTATTATCCCCCCATGTTAATATCACAGATATCCATTAATTAAATATAAATACTGACAATCATATTTAATTAATTTCTTAAAATTCCTTGAGATCCTCTGCTTAACTTATCTGATATGTCGGATACAAAATCCACCTGCAGGGTTTGACATAATCAAAACTTATAAGCTTTCTCAAGGGGATATCATCAATCCCAAAATTGAGACATGGATTCCATCATTAATTAATATCCACCACACAATTAATATTGCCACCCAATCCAATGAGATATTGACCCATTTAAGGATCTCACCCTTTTAGGGATCAAAGTGTAAATATCAAATGTACGTGTCTACAAATTAACTTAGGATTTAGAGCATAAGCACTCATAATAGCCATGAGGTATTAATTATTTTATAAGTCAGTATAAAGATAATTACCCCAAGTCAGTCCCGTTCAATACACAAAGTGTACCAGCATAGTGAGTTAAAACTATACCGTTTTCCGTAGTCAAGACAAACCTACTACAACACCATGCTGCAGTCCTACCAATGGTGTGTCCAATCCCATCTAAGACTGTAAACCAAAATCTTACATTCTATAATATCTGATGGCCTGATCTTCCGTGTGTAAGCCGAACTCTACATACCAAACCACCTACTATATAGAATGAGAGACACACATGCATAATATTAAATAAATAATATAATACAAACATTGCCCACACAAATTCTCATAAAAAAATGGATTAACTGATTTTATTAAATGAATAATAAATCAACTACATAAAACATGGCTTTTAGTATATATCCCTAACACCCAGGTCTTTTGATGTGCCTCGGGTATGGCCCGAGGTCTTTTCAAGAGCTCTCTGACAGTCCACGAAGCCTCATCCGATGATCAAGCAAGTACTACTGTAGTTGGATTGGTCGAGACTATTAAAGATAGGAGGTCGGGTCGGTATCACCGGACTCTTGATTACTCTGAGATGGATTCAAAGTTGGGATCACTGGATCCTAACTACTGCGAACTAGAGGTTGGGTCGGGGCTGCCGGACTCAGACCGCTGCGAACTAGAGGTCGGGTCGGGGCTGTCGGACTCAGATCGTTGTAAACTGGAGGTTGGGTCGGGACTGCCGGACCCTGCCTGCTGTGAACTGGAAGAACTGTCAGAACTCCTGGGCTGATCTCGCTTTCGCTTACTTCTGGAAGACTCATTGCTTACGCACCCAGGGTCTTTGGTCTTTAAAAGTTCTTCAGTGCCAATGTATTCTGTAACCCTCTCAGTGAGTTCAACTAAGGTTTTCGGTCAGTTTCTGTGAAACGACGCGGCGCACTTGGTGTGTTGAACTCTCAAACAAAAGGCTATAATAGCGACAGTTTCATCAAGATCATAGATTCTGAGCTTCTCTTGATTAAACCGGTCAGTGAATTCCTTGAGGGTCTCATTATTCCTTTGTACGATTGTTAGTAGCTGCATGTCAAGCTTTAGTCGTTCATGCATACCGATGAACTGGTTGATGAACTGCTTGCTGAGTTGCTTGAAACTGCGGACCGATCGGGGCTCCAAAGAGTAGAAGCATTGCACAGCGAGGCCTTTCAAAGTGCTGGGGAAGGCCAGGCAATATAGTTCATCGAAGTTGGTGGCTAGGGCCATCTGAGCCTTGTAGGTTCGGACGTGATCGACCGGGCTTCCTGAGCCGTTATAGGGATCTAGGCGAGGCTGCTTAAATTTGCGCGGGATGACGAACCTCATGATCTAGCTGGAGAACAGTGACTCTGTTTCGGTATTGGCATGATTCTGAGTAGGGTTTTGACCTAGCCTTTTGGCCACTTCATCAATTTGCTTCTGCAAGCTCTGGAGATGGGCCATTACACCTTCCCGACCGGTATCCGAGGGGTTGGTCGGGTTAGTGGAAGAGGCTTCTTCTTCATGGCAGTGCGCTGTTCTCTGGGATCAGGCTCGTCTATGACTCTAGCTAATCATGTGCCCAAGGCCACTCGGCTCTTGACCGAGTGACTCTGGACTGATTCTTGGGCCATATGCTCCTGCCTCTCCTCTCGAACAGCACGCCTATCGCTGATGTCTCTGGCATCCTCAACACGGGATGGGTTGGCTCGAGCACGTTGTCTGGTCAAGATCGGTTCCCGACCGTACGCAACGTTCCCGGGTTGTTTCCAGGCCACTAGAGGACTGCTTTGTTGGGCCAGCAGGGCTTTGATCTATTGCTGGATTTGATGCTGGCCCTCCAAGAGTTGTGCGAGGGTCGCGGTGATCTACTCAGATGTCATGACTACCGTAGCCGGCGCCGGGGCTAGCGGAACATCCCGGTTGGCCTGCTGTGCAGTCTTCTCACCCTTCTTCGGAGGCATGGCTATCAGCCATGAGATTTTTTGATGAAGAACTTGTTGTTCCCACAGACGGCGCCAGACTGATGATGCTAAAATTTGATTAAAGTAAATTAAAGCAATTTAAGGGGAGAGAAAGTGAGAGACTATTTTTTTGTATGTGGTTCGGCCCTGTTAATGAAGGAACATACTTCCACGTGTGTGTCTGAGCACGTTCACTATATTGTAAAAAGTCGGGGACCTGTGGTGAACCAACAATAGTTTGGAGCTACCGTAGGTCAGCTGGGCGTGTTGGTGACTGCTATAGAGGTACTGTAGAGACTGAAAATTCGGTCCCTTTAAAGGGGGGTGAGTGGTCTCTTTTATAGATACAAAAGGCCTACTCATACATGGATAAGGAAATATAATCCAATTGAGCTTGATTGGCATTAATTGTGGGGGTTTCCTAATTGGATTAGGAAACAATGTCCACTTTACATAAGTCTTCTATCTTGAGTAGGAAACTGCCTGGAATATTCTGGGGCATGTTTTGTGGGCCCAGCTAGCCTACGCCTGTACGGACCGTGCCAGTGTGTTCTTCCCAACCTGTTGGTCTGGTCGTGAATGAACCGCTTGGGATGGTAAGTCTCGGGTAGACTAGACTACTCGGGCTAATGCTTATCCGAGGAGTTGTGCATGATTTGACCAGGACATGGACTGGTTGCTGAGTTGAACCGCTCGGTTGTAGGATAGAGCCAATTTTGGGTGTATCAGGGTGTTAGTGCTACAATAATAGGAGAAAGAAGATGAATACTGATAGGATTTTTAGACAAATAATGTACTTAATTTAATTAGGGTAATTTATGCCTACGGAAAATAAAATAAAGGACAAGATTGTCCAATTTAAGATTCATTAAATGGAAAATAAGCTATAAGCTGGAAAAGCACCTCCAACCCAGCTTCCAATAAGTTGACTTTTGGGGCCTTAAATAAGTTTTAAAAAGCCATAAGTTCTAAAGCTATAAGCCACACCAAACAATTCAATTCAGCATATTCTAAGCTATAAGCTATAAGTTCCAGCTTAGAAGTTGAAGCAAAAAAGACCATTGTCTTTTGAGCTTTCACAGTGCACTATATGTTTTTTTTTCTTAAAAACAATAAGGGAGTGCAGCCTGGGGCGGATGCAAAAATTCAAAGTTGGGGGACTAGGTAGGGGCAAAACCAGGATGTTGTACTTGGGAGTCGAATATACGGGGTTCGGGACAACACCTCGAGTCGAATTTTTTGCTCTACACATACTTTCGGGTAGAATTTTCTGTAAAATTTGAATCATCTTAAATCAATTTGGGTTCGATTAATCTAAGAAGTGAGAAGAAAATGTATTGGACCAGATATTAAGGATGGGTTGGATATAAATTGTGTCAATGTTAGTTCAACTACTCTTTATTTGGAATACATGATTTGGGTCATGGTTTGGGATGACTTTGATGCAATTAGTCTTGCAATATTAATCCAAAAACTCTTTCAAGCAGAAAAAAAAAATTTAATAAATTAAAAATTAAAAAAAATGCCCACTAAGTAGGGGTCTTTTTAAATTTTTAGGGGCGACTTTAGCATAATTTTTAAAGGCATGTCAATAATTTTTCAAAAGTGTAGTCCCTTATCCTTCTTTAGGTCTGACCGTGAGTGCAGTTGTTAAATACTAGAAATTTACACCAGTTGATTACATTTTTTTGATTAAACGGATTTTTAAAAAATTAAAAAAAACTATAATCATTTATATATATAATATAAAGTGGAATCAGACGTCTGCCACGTGGTGGCTCTGTGATTTTTTTCCACTTTCCTATATATTTTTAATTTTTACTATTTTTCCTATCTTTATAATTAATACATATATATATATGTATAATCTCTCTTTTTTCCTTTTCTCTATCTCTTTCCTTATATATATATATCTCTCTCTCTCTCTCTCTCTCTCTCTCTCTCTCTCTCTCTCTCTCTCCAAGGGCAGAGCCAGGATTTACAACTTGGGGGATGCCACACGGGGGTTCTGGAGCAATACCCCCGAGGCGAAATATTTTTGGTCTATTTGTAATTCCACGATGCATGTAAAATATCATTATTATTTTTTTGTTAAGTGCTAGTTTGTAAAATTTGCGATGATGATAAATAATTTGGATTGTGTCACACCTCGGAACAGTAAAAATAGAGAAAAATAAATTTCCTTTTTGGGTCCAAAGGCAATGACTGGTGAAGTCACTTGATTGTTCACACCACGCAATACTAAGTAACAAAAATGAATAAAGATCACGAGAATAGTCTAGGTTCTGGATAACAATGTAACTTAAAGTCAAAAGAAAGTTACTAACTATTACAATCAGAGTTTCGAATCAAATAGAACATAACAAATTACAAATGTCAAGGCAACATATATATGCCTGATTATAAAAAGGTCTGAAAACAGTAAGGATAATTAAACTACGATCTAGTCTAATCTTCAATTGGCAATCAATTGGGGTTTATACAATGGCAATCAATTGTATAAAATGGCAATTGATATTGTTATGAAAGATGACAATTGATTGGGAAAAGTCCCAATCGATTGGGACTTCGTCTTCTTTACAGTGAAGACAGTCCAAGATATATAAAATGGGCAAAACATGATACATGCTTCTTTTCTTCGTCTAAACAAGTCCTAACATCAATGCATTGATACTCAGTGAGTTTAAAACTCACCTTAGGATTAGAGGGTGTGTTTGGATGGTGTGTTTGAATCTTGGAGCTTCAATGGCGGTCTTCCTTCTCTGTCTGTCTCTCTTCTCTCTATATATTTTATGTTCTTCTTTCTCTCTGGTCTCCTTTTTCTCTTCTTCTTCAGTCCATAGATGTGTGTGTGTGTGTGTGAATGTATATATATGTGTATATATATATGAGTGAATATATATATAAACACACACAAAATACTCTCTCTCTCTCTCTCTCTCACTCTCTGTTTTCTGAAACAGAAAAACGCCCAAAGTAGGCTAATATATATAGAGGAGATGGTGTTCACATGGCCAAACCCCAGCCAAAGCAAGAGAATATGTCTAGCTGTTGCCAATCGATTGCAAGGGTGGCAATCGATTGGGGTTAGGTATTAAATGATTCAATGGATTGTTATATGATGCCAATCGATTGGGAAACTAGTCCAATCGATTGGGATACAGATTACACCAAAGGTAAAGCTAAACTCATACAAGAATTTAAAAGAAGAATACAAGATCTTATTCATATAATTCATATTACAAAAATACAGGGTATTACATATTGAGTTCAATGGTATCACTATTTTTTTATTTTTTTTATTTTATTTTTATGTCAAGTGCTAATTTGTTAAATTTGCGATGATAATAAACAATTTGGGTTGGGTTCAATGACATGAAAAAAAGAGAGGGCAATATGGTAAAATAACTTGGGTTGGGTTCAAATAGCAAGTATAGAGAAAGATCATTGGTCTAAATATTTAGGATGTGTTAGACTACAATTAGGTTAATACAACATATTCTATGTTCTATTTCAATTTTTGAGTGATTCGATTACAATTAGGCCAATATATACTAGATACAAAATTCTTTTTTTTTTTTTTTTTTTTGCCAAGCCAATATTTTTTGGGAGTTATATAATAATGATATCATTTTTTTTTTTTGTGGGAAGGGGGCAATCTAAATAAAAATTTCAAAATTTCAAAAACTATATATACTGAACTTTAACTTCTTCCCTTCCCCCCCCCCCCCCCCCCCTTTCGATCTCTTACATATATATATATATATATATAATCCCATCAGTATCTGATCTATCTAATATGTTTTAATATATATACATATATCCCTAAATACAAACATACATGATACAAACCAAACTAATTTACTAAAATAATATACCTATATTATATATACATATATAAAAAAAAAATTAAAAATACCTCTAATAAATTTAGGGTTAAGTAGTATTAAATCCATCTTAGTGTACCTTTTTTAAATAGATCCAACCCAAAAAAGGTTTTCGTGTTAGGTTCACAAATATATATAATACACAAATACCCCTATTAAATTCTTGCTATAATTAAGTCATCTAAATTAGGGATTTCAAATTTAGGTTTGAAAAAACCCAAATCATTCTATTATCTATAAATGCATATCTAATTATTTAAAGGTTTATATATACACTATATCCTCTCTACTCTCTCTCTCTCTCTCTCTCTCTCTCTCTCTCTCTCTCTCTCTCTCTCTCTTTATATATATATATCTATAATGGCCCAACCATTGGTTGCTCCGACACCCCTTCTGAAAGACGAGCTAGACAGTCATACCCACAATCCGAAACCTCAATTTCCTCGAAGTGTGGAGGCCATTCTTTTAACCTTACCATCTTATCATCATCCAAGACAGTGAACCATCAAAGATCATCACAGTTGTTGACCCATCTTACTATTTTTTTCCTTTTGGTCAGGGTCTTTTTCATCGGAGCTCTGGAGTACTGTCAGGTGAACTTTAGCAAGTATTTAACGAAGAGTTTCTCGTCGGAGTAGCGCTTCTCCGGCACGTTCGCCAGCCGACGATCTTGTTACTTCAACACGGGCGTGATGGTGATGAATCTGGTCAAGTAGAGGCGGTTTGGGTACACGAAACAGGTCGAGATGTAGATGGAGATCTAGAAGAATAGATGGATCTACAAGATTGTAGTTTTCTGTAGTGATAAATTCTACACTGCATGTAGTAATAAAGGGTTTTTGGTTTGGAGGAGTAGTAGAGTTTTTTTTCTGGTTTTTTCTTTTTTGATAATTCATGTCTTTTTCTGTTTTTTTTTTTTTTTCAGTTTAGCCCGGTAATTTGGTCGTTCTTATGGTTGAATGTTCATGTGATGGTTTGTGTCCTTGGTTTGGATTTTTGGTTTGGTCAAATTCTCGAAAATTAGGTTCTTACATTCACACTTTACATTCAGAGTTCATACTCAATTTAAATTCTACACTCAAATTTGTTAGCATACCTATCATAGCAACACCCACATGACTGGTATAACAACTCTACATGAGTGTTAAAATTTATACAGGAGTTGTATATTCTACACTCAAATTTTGCACATGATTGGTAAATTTTACACATGATTGTTCATTGATTTCTTTTTTGATCATATGCCATTCTGTAGTCATTTCTAATGCAGTGTAAAATTAACTCTTGTAGTCATTAAATGCAATGTTAAAATTTATCATGGCAATCATCGACTCTTTTGGACTAATGCAGTGCAAAATTATACTGTGTAAAAAAACTACTCTTGTAGTCATTATTTATAATGCAGTGTAAAATTGTACTCTTGTATCATCGAGCTTTTTTAGTCATTTGTTTGTTTCAATATACTTTCATCTCAAATAAAGATGACAATAATAATCCTATCTGTTTGTCTATAATTATGCGATTTAAAATAATAAAAAAAAATCAGTTACCTAAAAAATGGGGATTTAAATCACAAATTAAATGATTCAATCTTTGACTATATAGCCAACTATCCGTATTATATAGCCAACTATCCGTATTTAATGGAGTATGTGTATGTGTATATATATATATATATATATATATATCCATGGGTAAAATTGTACCATTATTCACACAAACTTGCGGGTAGACTAATCACTAAATACTTTCTGATTTTTTTGGATCTAATAATATAATTAAATGATGAGTGGTCCTAAACTAAAAAAGATTACTAATAGGGATTTTTGGGGAGATTTCTAATAAATTTACATTCTTAAAATTTGTTAGAAAAAATTGATATGTATATTAAATTTAGAAACATTTTCCCGCACATTGCACGGGTATTGATCCTAGTACCATGCATACTGGTGTGTGGTCCGGTCCAGTGCTTGAAGCTTGAAATGACTATTCAATTCAATTCTTCATTTAATTTATAGAAAATTGTTGGAAAACCCTACAAGTAACCCTCATAAATTTAAAACTCCAAAAGGTTTGACCATTTTCTAAAAAGGACAAAAGGAATCTTGTCAGTGCTCACACGGTATAAGTGCACGTACCATAGAAAATCACATGTGAACATTACCCCTTCACACGCGTTCTTGGTTTTCAGCCACTCACACCGTGTGAGTGGCTGTACCATATCATATCTATTTCGAAAAAGTTTTTTTTTAACTTTAAACCCCCATAACTTTTGATCTACAACTCTGTTTCTTACAAATTTTATACCGTTGGAACCGTGTCGACGAGAGCTACAAAACTAGTACCATTGTTGATACCTTTTGAGCAAAAGAAAAAAACTCTTATTTTTACATATCATGTTCTAAATGAACTTAATAGAATTTTCACATAATATTCGTGTATGGATTATTGATTTTTCACGTAATATTCACATATGCCAAGTTGATATGTTGTGAGGAGAAAAAATCGAATTTTCACTTTGTTCTTAAGGAGAGTTTTAGTGAAATTTCACAAGAATTTTGCATTTGTTTGGGTTGAAAAACTATGTTTTATAATTAATTTGTGAAATTTGATTTTTTTTTTAAACGAAATATGCATTGTTTAATATGAAAGGGAAAAAAAAGTGAAATTTCACTTGGCATATATGAATATTAAGTGAAATTTCACTGAACTTGTACATGAATATTAAGTGAAATTTTACTTAAATTGACACTTGAGCGACTTTTTAACAAAGTAAGTATCAAATTAGATCTTAAACTCTAGAGAGTTACTTGTAGCAACTTTTGGAATAGTTAGTGAATTTTCACTTGACCTACTAAGTGAAATCTCACTGAACGAGTACACAAATGTTTTTCAGGAAGAAAGCATGTACGGGTTCATTGAATTTTCACTTAATATTTATGTATGCCAAATTTATATGTTTTGAGAAAAAAAAATTAAAAAAAGACGAATAGCAATTAAGTCATTGCTACCTCATTAAGGCTTAGTTTGGCCACATTTTGGTGCTTCTACTTTTTTAAAGCACAATTTCATGTTAATTCATTTGGTAACTAGTTTATGAGCTTTGCAAAAATGAAACTTAGGGCTTTTTTGGGGAGAGTTTTTAAAAGTTCTAGAATTGAGTGAAATTTCACTTAATATTTTATGTATATCAAGTGAAATTTCACTTAATATTTATGTATATCAAGTGAAATTTCACTTATTATTTATGTATGTAAAAACATGAAAATCTTTTTTCTCAAAACATATCAACAATAAATTTAAAAAAAGAGGATTTTTAACAAGAATTTTTGCATTTGTTTTGGTTGAAAAATTGTATTTTATAATTGATTATGAAATTTGCTTATTTTAACAAAATATGCATTGTTTAAAAAAAAAAAAAACAAATCACCATGCCTACATGAATATTTAGTGAAATTTCACTTAACTCGTACATGAACATTAAGGCTTAGTTTGGCCCCCATTTTGGTGCTTCTACTTTTTTAAACCACAATTTCATGTTAAATCATTTGGTAACTAGTTTATGAGCTTTGCAAAAATTGAACTTAGGGCTTTTTTGGAAAGAGCGTTTAATATTTTTCATGTATTCAGTGAAATTTCACTTAACATTTTATGTATATCAAGTGAAATTTCACTTATTATTCATGTATGTAAAAACATGAAAATTTTCATGTATTGAGTGAAATTTCACTTAATATTTTATGTATATCAAGTGAAATTTCACTTATTATTTATGTATGTAAAAACATGAAATTTGTATGTTTTGAGAAGAAAAAACAAAGGACGAATTTTAACAAGAATTCCTATACTTGTTTTGGTTGAAAATTGGTATTTTATAATTGATTGTGAAATTTGTTTCTTTTAACAAAATATGCATTGTTTAATATGCAAAAAAAAAAGGGGGCAATTAGTGATAAATCCAAATTAGAGAAAGTTTAGTAGTGTAAGGGTAAGTAGGAAAAGTTTTTAGTCATAAGTCCATTCTCCTTTAATTCTCTAAACTACCCTCACCATTCCAAAAAGTTTCAACTCTTACACCTCCGGCGAGCTCACCTGAGCTCCGACGACCTCGCCTCAGATCGTCTGACCTCTGGCGAGCTCCACCACCACCACCACACCAGACCTCCAGCGATGACCACCACCACCACCACTCCCGATCTCTGCCGATCACCACCACAACCTCACCTGACCTCCGACGGCTACTACCACGACATCACCTGATCGATCTCTTCACAACCAAACCACCACATCAACATGCAATGATCACAAAACAAGTTTATAAAATTTCATTTCTCATACCACGGAAAAAAGTTGTGAAATTTATCAAAAAAAAAGTTGAGAAATTTGACAAAGTTTGTGAAAATGCTTGCTGCACTGTCTTGTGGTCATGCGATGGCCGTGAATCTGCTCGTGGTGGTCCTGGTAGTGGTAGATCTGGTCGTAGTGGTGGTGGATCTGGAATTAATGGTATTCGGAGGAGACAGAGCTTGACAGATCTCAACAGATCTGGTTGTGCAATTTGTCAAAAAAAGTTGTGAAATTTATCAAATTTTTTTTTGTGAAATTTCAAACCAAACAAACCATTAACTCAACTCATATAGGAAGAAATCCAGTACTCATGAGCAAAAATTAGTATCAATAACAAGAGTTTCAGACTTGAAATATGTACATACATACATATGTGTGTGTGTGTGTGTGTGTATTTAGAGAGAGAGAGGAGAGTGATGTAGCTTCCTATTGCAAAACCTCTTACAAAGTCCCTTTCTCAAATGCTTGTTAAGTAGTCAGTGTCTCCTTTTCTCCAACTCAGTATTTTATTTTTCTCTTTTGCATTTACTAGACAAAAAAGCTTGAAAGACTCATCAATGGCGGCCACGTGACGCGGCAATGGCTTTCACTTTGGTGAGCATGGAAAGGATGGTGATAGTCGCCGGAGATGATGGTGATCACTGGTGGTCTCACCTGTGGTTCTCGGTGGTCGGAGACGACGGTGGTTGGTGGTCAGAGACGATGATGGTGGTCACTGGTGGTCTCACCTCTGGTCTCTCTCTCTCTCTCTCTCTCTAACTACAAACCAGTACGGGGCAATGTGTGAAGGGTGTAATGGTCACAAACTATGATATTATATGGGTCAAAGGACTTATGTTTATTAATGTCTACTAATCATGGACTTGTTCCCAAATATTTTTTCATTTTCCTAATTTGGTATTTAATACCAAATTTCTAAAAAAAAAAAAAAAAAGAAAAGAAGAAGAAGAAGAAGAAGTGAAATTTCACCATGCATATATGAATATTTAGTGAAATTTCGCTCAACTCATACATGAACATTAAGTGAAAATTTTACTTAACTTTGCATTTAAGAGACTTTTTAACAAATTAATAATCAAATTAAACTTTAAAATCTAGTCAGTTACTTCTAGTAAATTTTCCTGACATACATAAAAGTCAGTGAAATGTCACTGAACGCTATGTCACTGAACGCGTACACAAATATCAAATGAAAATTTAAGTTTTATAGGAACAACTGAACAAGGCAGGTAAAATGTGAATTTTTTTTTTGCTCAAACCATATCAACAATGGTACTAGTTTTGTAGCTCTCGTCGACACGGTTCCAACGGTATAAAATTTGTAAAAAACAGAGTTATAGATCAAAAGTTATGGGGCTTTAAAGTTTTAAAAAACTTTTTCCAAATAGATTTCATATGGTACAGCCACTTACACGGTGTGAGTGGCTGAAAACAACAATGCGAGCGCGTGAGGGCTGGGGGAGGTTGTGGATTTTCTATGGTGCATGCACTTGTACCATGTGAGCACTAGATTAGATTCTTTTTGTCCTTTTTAGAAAATGGTCAAACAAATTGGAGTTTGAAACTTATGAGAGTTACTTTTAGGATTTTCTAATAATTCCCCCTTTAATTTATGACGATACAAAAATTAGTTTATATCGTTGAGATTTGTTACTTCTCCAGAATTTTGAGAAATTGTTATAAAAGGAAATCACTAGCAATATATTCGCTATGAGTAATGATTGGTGCACATAAAATGTGCACATAAAGATTCGGATCATTCATTTTATTGGGTCCCATGTATGCAGGCACGGGCTCCACCGAAATGAATGGCCCAGATCTTTATGTGCACACTTTACGTGAACATAGCATTACCCATTGGTTACTAGTGTTCAATATTTGGCTTTTAGGATTGAGGTCCTATCAACTCTCTCCACGCGTTTGGCGTAGGTTTGAATCCCCACTCCACCTTTGTAATAATAGTGATAAAAAATACTTATTTAAATAGCCGGAGAGGAAAAAAATTTATAGAAAAACAGGTAGATACTTTTGCATGTAGAGATTAGAGTTGGGGCGTGTTTTCTTATCAGATTCTCTGCTTATGCTATTTAGTCGCAAAAAAAAATCTTTTTGATCACATGTCCAATGTAACTTTTGGCCAATCACAAATTTTTACAATGGACTCACATTTTTTTATTATTATTTTTTTTTTTTTTGGAATTGAATTGCAGGAGTTGATTTGTCAAGTAATTCCATTTTTACTTCGAAATTTCATAATCAATTATTACCTCCAAAAGTTGTTGCCAAACAAGAGTTTGTGATAACAGCACAATAATCATTTAGGCCACGTGAAATCAGTGATGAAAACTCATGCTGATCAATTTGTGATTGTTATAAATGGGTACAGTACGTGCGTGTGTATACATACATATACATAGGGAGAGGTCAAATTTGATATAGATTAGGATTAGGATCTTTCAATTTACTTGTTTGTAATAATTAGTACTGTTTGTGTCTATCAGACTACAAGAAGTTACGAATTACGCGTAGCTTAATATTTCCGCACTTCATTGGAGTATAAATAAGCAGTGAGCACTCTTATGATTTCCCATTCAATCTATATTGCTCTCTCTCTCTCTTTCTCTCTCTCTCTAATCTCACATTCTCTCTCTCTAAGTTTTTCTGATTTTCCTTCCAATATTTAATGGCTTCAACTACAAGCACTAAGCTTTTCCTTGAGTGTACTTTGGTGGTTATGATATTGTTCTCTTTCTTTAAGCCAACAAGTGCTCAGATAAAAGGGTGTCCTTTTGATTCTATTTACAACTTTGGGAATGTGGATCCTTCAACTTCTCATTCCATGCTTGATCCTATTGGTTAGTCTTCTCCTTCCTCTTTTATTTTTCCTGTTTTGTATTTCAAATTTTGGAGGCATCTTTAATAATACATTATGTAATAAATAAAAACGTGGTGTGTTTGTATGTGTCTAAACAGATTTATACACTATTCTGTATTGTAGATGGTACGTCCAGAAATATTCCGTAACTGTCCCACCGCCACGTGGTCAGCGGATAGCCCGGTTAGTCCGGAGTGGGAGCATGGAGCCCACTCCCGAGGTATTTGGCTATAACCGTCCGGGATACTCGGCAGCTCGGGAACGAGTCGCGGTGATTCCCTGGCAGGCGCGGAGTATATGGCATCTCTCATAGTTGCCCTATACGGCCGTGACTCTATCAAGAAAGAATCAGTAGTTGCCTAAACCGCTTAGGAAACTCTCCTAACATTGTACCAATCTATTGCGATTAGATTAGACTTCCTAATCTAATAAACTTACCATGTAAGGGTGGACTCTTGCATCTATAAAAGAGCCCACCTATCCTCCTTAGGGGGATCCGAAAATCTACTTCTCCAAGCAGATACTTACTTGCTAGAGAACTCACCATTTACACGCATACACCGGCCGGTATTACTGGTAGTGTCGCCCATCTTTGTCGGCTCACCAGGCTCGCCGGTGATCTGCTAGTGAGAAGCGCTTAGACGCACACGTGGACGTAGGTCATCTCATTAACGGGGCCGAACCACACGCAAACTTTTCTTTGCTGTCTTCTTGCGTAAATCTTGCTTACCAATTTTTGGCATCATCAGTTTGGCGCCGTCTGTGGGAACCCGACGCAGTTTCCTCATCAACAAAAATCTTTGACTGATCGACATGCCGCCGAAGAAGGGCAAGAAGACCGCCAATTCAGCCGGTCAGGAGGACCTGCAGATCGAGCCTCGGGCAACCTCCGTGACTACCGAACATGTTACAGCGGCGCTGGAACAGCTCTTAGAGGGTCAGATCCGGACGCAACAGCAAATAGAGGCGCTTATGGCCCAGCACGAAAAGGCGGTTGGGGACCATGAGAAAAGCCCTTCGTCGGAAAAGCGGCCCGAAAAGAGCGCTCCCAGCCAAGGGCCCGTTCGGACGCGCGGAAAAACCCGATCTGCTCCAGTGTCCCAACCAGATCGCGAACGTCATCCGGAGGGAGAACGTAGCCATGCTACTAAGCGCTCGCAGAGAGGACCTCGGTACATTTCTCGCCGAGCGCGCCGAGTGGAGGATGCCAGGATCCTCATTGAGCGGAGACGAGCTGCGAGGGGAGAAGCGCCAGGACGTAAAGCCAGGGAGTCGGTCAATGATCCACCCGTCCTGAGCCGGGGGGATCTGAGGCATAGACTATCCCGGACCCACAGCCGAGTGTTATCCCCGAGGTCGACGCGCTTTGAGGATGAGGCCTCGTCATCCGACCCTACCTACCACTCGGACACAGAAAGGAGGACCGGGCACACTGACGTCAGGGCCCAGGTTGAGGAGTTGCAGCAGCAGATTGAGAGGCTGAACCGCAAGTCCGGCCACGACCTCACAAATACAGAAACGGAGTCGCCCTACACTACTCGGGTAACGCAATTTCAAATTCCGCGGAAGTTCAAACCCCCTCACCTCAGCTCATATGACGGCAAGGGGAGTCCGGTGGACCACATCCGCACTTATAAGGCGCAGATGGCACTGGTCACTACGATAGACGAGCTGCTGTGTCTGGCCTTCCCTAGTACTCTCAAGGGATCAGCCGCAGAGTGGTTCCATGCCCTGAAGCCCCGGACGGTTGACAACTTCAAAGCCCTCAGCAAACTCTTCATCAGCCAGTTTGTCGGGATGCTAGACCGATCCCAACCAGATACCCAGCTGCTAGCCGTCAAGCAGCAAAAGGGTGAATCTTTAAGGGAGTATGTGGATCGTTTCAACCAGCAGAGGCTCCTGATCCGCAACCTCAATGAGACGGCCGCGATCATGGCCTTCTGTTCAGGAGTTCAGCACACCAAGGTGGCCACGTCTTTTCATCGGAATCGACCGGCAACCCTGGTGGAACTCTCGGAAAGAGTTGGGAAGTATATGGACACCGAAGAATTTTTGAAGGCAAAACGCGCCAGCCAGGCGGGAGATGAATCCCCAAAAGCCAAGCACAAGCGCGAGGGATCGGAGAAGGGTCCGGGAAAGAAGCCGAAGCAAGATCAAAGGAATGCTAGAGATCAGCCTCTAACGGCTTTTACACCTCTTTCCCGACCTATACATGAGGTGATGGTCTCCGCAGAGGCACAGAGGCTGCTTCCGCAGCCAGCTAAACTCAGAGCCCCACCCGGTAA
Organism: Hydrangea macrophylla; assembly: GCA_033977485.1. NCBI lineage: Eukaryota > Viridiplantae > Streptophyta > Magnoliopsida > Cornales > Hydrangeaceae > Hydrangea > Hydrangea macrophylla. The sequence continues at coordinate 44,472,890 of CM066990.1, forward strand.
GAGAAACCGGGAAAAGTTCTGCCGTTATCATAGGGATCACGGCCACGAAACGGAGGATTGCTTCAAGTTAAAGATAGCAATCGAGAAGCTGATCGAGAAGGGGCATCTGGCCGAGTTTGTCACAACGGACAGACGGCCCCGACAGGAAGCTCAAGCTCCCAGTCAGCCCCCTCCACCACTCGGCCACATTAACGTGATCTCCGGAGGAACATCTGGCGGAGGTGATTCTCAGTCGGCACGGAAGAGGCATGCCCGAGCATCCCGAGCGGATGTATGGCAGGTCCAATCCGCCGGCTCCTCACCGACCGATGTGCTGACGTTCTCGTCCGACGATGTACAGGGCCTCCACTGCCCCCATGACGACCCGCTAGTAGTAACGCTTTCTATAGCTAACTATATGGTCCAGAGGGTACTGGTTGATACAGGTAGCTCGTCCGACATAATGTTTACCGCAGCATTCGACCAACTCGGGATCTCCCAGGATCGGCTCCGGCCGGTTGCTACCCCCCTGGTCGGATTCAACGGCTCCAGCACCCAACCACTCGGTACGATCGAGCTCCCAGTTCTCATGGGGACCTACCCGCAGCAGGTTCCCATACTGACTAATTTCGTGATAGTGGAGGCTCCCTCGGCCTACAACGTCATCCTCGGAAGGCCGACCCTCAACAGGGCCCGAGTAGTTGTCTCCACATACAGCTTAACTGTAAAGTTCTCAACTGCTCAAGGACCCGGATGCTTGCGAGGAGACCAGACCACGACGCGAAGTTGTTATGTTAGTTCGTTGCGCCGGGGGGCAGTCACCGAAACGCTGAACATCCAAGAAATGGACCCCCGGGACCAGAGGGATGTGATAGGGCCTATGGAAGAATTGGAACAGGTTGTGCTAGATCCAGAACACCCGGATCGCACGGTCAATATAGGCGCACTACTGGAGCCTACCTTGAAGGAAAAGTTGACCCAATTCCTGAGGCAAAACTAGGACGTTTTCGCTTGGAGTCATGAGGACATGCCCGGGATTGATCCCCGGGTAATGTCCCATCGTCTTAACGTTAGCCCGGACTGCCGCCCGGTGAAGCAGAAACGTAGGGGCATGGCCTCCGAGAGACAAGCGGCAGTAAGCGAGGAGGTCAAGAAGCTCCTGAAGGCTAACTCCATCCGGGAGGTCCACTACCCCGATTGGCTGGCCAATGTTGTCCTGGTCAAGAAGAGCAATGGCAAGTGGAGGATGTGTGTGGACTTTACCAACCTCAACAAGGCCTGCCCCAAGGACTGTTATCCGTTGGCTAGGATAGACCTCCTTGTCGACTCGACGACAGGCCACTCACTCCTCTCGTTCATGGACGCCTACTCGGGGTATAACCAGATCAGCATGTACCCCGGGGATGAAGAGAAGACGGCGTTCATCACCGACCAAGGCACGTACTGTTACAAAGTTATGCCCTTCGGCCTCAAGAATGCCAGGGCTACATACCAGCGCCTGGTTAACTTCATGTTCAGAGACCTCAGCGGAAAGTCCATGGAAGTATACGTGGACGATCTCCTGGTCAAAAGCCGGGATGAACCCGATCACCTTGAGCATCTGGCCGGGTCCTTCAGCATTTTGAAGAAATTCAGGATGAGGTTGAACCCGGCCAAATGCACCTTTGGGGTCTCGTCCGGGAAATTCCTCGGTCATCTAGTCAGCAGACGGGGAATCGAAGCGAACCCCGACAAAATCCAAGCTATCATTAACATGCGGTCACCTAAGTCAACAAAAGAAGTCCAGAGCCTAGCCGGACGGGTGGCCGCACTGAACAGATTCGTGTCCAGAGCAACTGACCAGTGCCTACCGTTCTTCAAAATTCTCCGCAAAGCTTTTCAATGGTCGGAGGAGTGCGAGGAAGCATTCTAAGAACTCAAGAAATACCTGGCCTCTCCTCCTCTATTGTCGACACCTACAACCGGAGAGGAACTGTTCCTGTACCTGGCAGTATCACCATCGGCGGTTAGCTCGGCACTCATCCGGGAAGAACACGGGATACAGTTCCCAGTATACTACACCAGCCGAGCGCTGCAAGGGGCAGAAAGCCGATACTCCCGCATCGAGAAATTGGCCTTCGCCCTCATTACCTCAGCCCGAAGGCTCCGACCGTACTTCCAGGCCCATGCCATTGTAGTACTGACCGATCAGCCTCTCCGCAAAATTCTCTCTCGGCCAGACACATCCGGAAGGCTCGTCAAGTGGGCTTTAGAACTGGAAGAGTTTGAGGTGGCTTATCGACCCCGGACGGCCATCAAGGGACAAGCCGTTGCGGATTTTCTGATCGAGTTTACGTATCCAGAAGATCCGGTCGAGGAACCTGAGCCACCGGCATTACCGCCCGGATTGCTCGCCGGCATCCCCACTTGGATATTACATGTCGATGGCTCCTCGAACCAGCAAGGAAGTGGAGCCGGAATCATCTTGACTACCCCCGATGGCATCCAGCTCGAATATGCTTTAAGGTTTGGGTTTCGTGCCTCCAACAACGAGGCCGAGTATGAAGCCCTCTTGGTCGGGTTGCAGCTGGCCGTCTTAATGAGTGCGCAGCAGGTCCAGGACTACAGCGACTCCCAGCTCGTGGTTAATCAAGTAAACCAAGAATACGAAGCACGAGAAGATAGCATGGTCGCCTACTTGGCCCTCGTCCGGGCAGTTTCCAACCAGCTCCGAGGATTCTGCATCAATCGGATACCTAGAGAGGAAAACACTCGAGCTGACAGGCTAGCTCGCCTTGCTTCGTCAGCTGAGTCAGACTTACTCGGGATAAGGATACAATTCCTACCCGAGCCAAGTGTGATCAACTCAGAGGGAATGGAGGTCAACCCGGTCTCTCTGGGACCTAGTTGGATGGATCCAATCGTGACTTTCTTGACGACAGGAAGGCTGCCGGATGAAAAAGAGGAAGCAAGGCGGGTCAAATACCGGGCGGCACGATACCATGTTCTCGACGGTGTCCTTTATAAGAGGGGGTTCACCATCCCATACCTCCGCTGCGTTCATCCCACGCAAGTTCAAGCGATACTGTATGAAATTCATGAAGGTGTGTGCGGGAACCATGTAGGGGGTCGGGTACTCTCAAGAAAGGCCCTACTATAAGGATATTATTGGCCAACCATGGCCCGGGATTCGCAAGAGTACGTTCGAAGGTGTGATAAGTGCCAACGATACTCTCCCATGATGAACCAACCGGGAGAACTCCAGACCCCGGTGCATAGTCCTTGGCCATTCGCCCAATGGGGGATCGACATTGTTGGTCCCTTACCAATGGGAAAAGGGCAGGTTAAGTTTGCTGTGATAGCCGTTGACTACTTCACCAAGTGGGCGGAGGCCGAACCCCTGGCAACGATAACCGAGCGCAAAATGGAACATTTTGTGGAGAGAAATATCCTTAGCAGGTTCGGTATTCCACGAATCCTGATCAGCGACAATGGAAGACAATTTGATACACCCATCTTTAGACAGTTCTGCTCGGGCTATGGCATACTGATCGTTACTCTTCTCCTGAGCATCCACAGCTAATGGTCAGGCCGAGGTGACCAACCGCACGATCCTGCAGTCGATCAAGACGAGGCTTGAGAATGCCAAAGGCCTGTGGGCTGAGGAACTACCAGCCCTCCTGTGGGCCTACCGCACCACACCCCGGGCGGCTACTGGCGAAACCCCATTTTCCTTAACCTATGGTTTTGAGGCGGTGGTCCCCACAGAGCTCGGGCTACCATCACACCAGGTGTCTACCTTTAGTGACCAAGACAATGGAGAAGCCCTCAGGACGGAACTAGACCTGGTCGAAGAAAGAAGAGACCAGGCCTATCTCAGGGTGGCAGCTTACAAGCAAAGGGTCTCGAGGTATTATAACAACAAGGTGAAGCATCACAGCTTTCAAGTCGGGGACCTTGTCCTTAAGGCAGTGAACCAATCTACCCGAGTTCCAAGCCATGGGAAGTTGGGAGCAAATTGGGAAGGACCGTATATCGTGACTCGGGTCAACCGGCCCGGCACCTACTGGCTGTAGAACATGGACGGGCACGATCTCAGTCATCCCTGGAACGTGCAACACCTCTGCAAGTATTATCAGTAGCATTTGGCTAGGGAATTCTAGTACCGTGTGATAAGTTCTTTTCATGTAGCCCTGATCGGGCAACTATTGCAGATTGGCTTTTTCTAAATAAAATGAATAAAGTTTGTTTCGAGCATTTACACCATGAAAAGCAAAAAGACCTTGGGCCTAACCCCAAGGCACTCAAAAAAGACCTCGGGCCTAACCCCGAGGCACTAAAAAGACCTCGGGCTCCGAACCCAGGCGCTAAAGGACCCTGCAACCACCCATGTTCCAGGTCGGTTTCCTATGGTCGCCCCTCTGCATGCCCCCGCCTTCGCAAGAAAGTCGGGGACAAAAGGGTACCAGACCTACAAAACAGGAAGTTAACTAAGTTTTGCCTAGGTCCAGCCGACGACGGGGCCAAGCCCCTAGGTGGCCGACGATGGCAAGCTTCAAAGGACCCTGCAACCACCCATGTTCCAGGTCGGTTTCCTATGGTCGCCCCTCTGCATGCCCCCGCCTTCGCAAGAAAGTCGGGGACAAAAGGGTACCAGACCTACAAAATAGGAAATTAATTAAGTTTTGCCTAGGCCCAGCCGACGACGGGGCCAAGCCCCTAGGTGGCCGACGATGGCACGATTCAAAGCTCCTGCAACCACCCATGTTCCAGGTCGGTTCCCTACGGCTACTTACTCCCGCACTCCCATACTCCCGCCTTAACAAAATGCTTGGGGGGCAGGGGATAAAGGGAATTAAGGCTAAAACAGGGAATTGTATCGTTCGACTAGGTGTTCTGTAGGTTACGGTCCTAAAGCATTTGCTAAGGCAGATGTTAGGTTGGCCAAAGCCATACGGATACTAGCAAAAGTTAAAGCACAGTACAACAAAATTAATGGAAGGATGACCTCAGGGGCCTTTTCATTAATTAAAACAGATGTACAAAGCCCGGGGGGCAGTTGTAGTGGCCTACCCGAAAAAAAAAAAAAAAAAAAAAAAAAAAAAAAAAAAAAAAACTACAAGCAATAAAATAAAAACAACAAGAAGGAACCAGGGAGTCAGTCTTCCACATTGACCACATCCCCGGTCTCCCCGGTCTGCTCCCCTAGCACTGCAAGTCCTCCGTCCCCCACATCCCCGCCCGGGGCGAGTTCTGTGGCTTCAGCAATGGCCTCGAGGTCTTCACCAACCGCAGGAGCGTCACTGGCTATGGGATCTTCACCGACATCCCAGTAATCCGAGTCAATCCCCTCGTAGGCCGAGAGGACCCATTTGGGGTGATCCCGGGCTACCCGCCGCTTCAGATCGTCATAGCCCTGGAAGAAGCCGTCATCAAAAGCGCCCTCCAAGGCCCCTGCAGCTGGTGTCTCGGCCGTCGCCTTTGCCTACGCTTCAGCTGCCGCAGTAAGGGCCCTGGAAACTTCCAGTTCGGCCAAAGCCGCTGCTAGGTCCGCCTGAGCCGCACCTAAACTCAAGGCCAATGACTTCGTCTTACTCGTCTCGACGGCCAAGGCGGCTTTCGCTACTTGCAGCTCTTTTCATTCCTTTGAAAGGGCGGCCTCAGCAGCGCTGACTTTCCCGGTCAAAGAGGACAGGACGGACTCAGATCCCGCAGCCAACCTACGGCAAGAGGATGAAAATCAGTTAAGCAGGCAAAAAGGGGAGCGAGCCAATGTTTGAAGAAGGACAGAACACTTACCAGATGGGATATGCTATATAGCCACCCTTGAAAGCCTTGGGGTGATAGCCCGGCGCATGCTTCCACCTGGCTTGGGACAAGGACGGATCTCAGCCTTTCCCGGACCTCATCAGGCCCGCCCAGGGGCAGACCCGACGGAATATCGGCCCTGGGCGCGGGCTCGTCAATAGCCGGCCTATGGGGAGCCGACGTCCCCACGGGGTCGGGACGGTTAGTTGTCCCGTGGCGAATACGCCTGAGAGGGCGCTCGCCACCCAGGGCCTCGACGGCTGGCCTCTTTCCTTGGGCGATTGCCGCCCGAGCGGCAGTAGCGGCAGCTTGCCTCTCCCGCAGCTGGTCCAAATTGCGCTTGGGGACCATTTCTACAGAAACCAAGGTCGCACAATCAGAAGTGAAAGGAAAAAATGCAAAGTTAATGCATAATGTAGCCAGGATACTCACCAGGAATGATGGGCGAAAAAATGGGGGCTAGAACGGGTTCCTCAGGGGAATAGGTCTCAACAAAGTCCCATGTTCGGGATAATACGTTCCAAACACTGGTGGGCAACTCTGCTAGGTTCCAGATCCTGGCCTGGCACAGTTCGGAGATTTCGGGAGGTTCTGTCGAGCCAGCTGAGCACAGAGAAATGAAGTCAGTTAGCAAGCCATTGCGTTCCTAAAAACCGAAAGAACGGACGAACACGGAAGGGTGGTCTTACCCCTCAACTCCCCAGCCCAGGATGTCCTCAGCTGGGTCCCTGGGGCCATGTCACAAAGGCGAAGGGTGGACACTTGGAAGAACTTGCCCTTCCACCCCTTGTTGTTGCTAGGGCATTTGTCGATAATTTTCCTGCCCGGACGGGCAAAAAAGGAGAAAAACCCCACTTCCCGGTGCACAGGGAATGGTCGATAGGCCCAAAGAAACTCGTGGAGGGTAAGCTCGTACTCGAACACCTGAGGCCACAACGATATACACCCCATCATAAATCTCCATCCGTTGGGGGCTAATTGCCCGGGAGCGATATCAAGATAGATCAGGATGTCCCGGGCGATGCGGTGGAGAGGTAGTCGGAGGCCCGCCATCATGGCATCCTCAAACAAGGTGACAAACCCAGGCTGATAAAGGTGCGCGCCGCCGGGGTTTACGGCTAGGGCGCAACCGTCAGGAAGAGAGTACCTCTCTCTGATCCGGAGAAGGTCTTGGGAAGGCAATGAAGAAAGGGTGGACTCACAGGCAAAAACTATACGATCTGTTCCCCTGGGCAACTCATCGCCCGAACCCCTCGAGACGGAGGCAACAGGGGCCTCCTGAGTAGACTCGCTGTCCCCGTTTTGACGATCGGTCAGGGACTCAGAAAGCCAGTCCTGACTGGCATCGGGGGATCCTGACTTATACTGTTCGCTCTTCGATCTCGACGCAGAGTTGAAGCCGGGGTATTCCATCTCTGGCACTCCGGCGAAAAGGGGCGGACACAAACTACGACCTGCGTATGGATCGGGAACCCCAAGCCTGATATACAGGGGGGCAGAGTTACTAACCTGAATGGTAATGAGTAGGCACTCCTCAACACCAAGTAACACTCTCCCAAGATAGCGCAAGGAACACCTGCTCGGATCAGATGTGTTAAAGTTCCACCCGACTCAAAGAACGCACAAAATCTAAGGAGAAAGAAATCCCATTCCCGTTTGAACCTCACCAGATTCGTTCTCTCCAGCTTCACTCCGAAGTGAAAGAGGGACAGGGGAAGAAGAAAGAAAGCAGAGGGTAGAAGATAAGGGATGCAAGAAATGGGGCAACTACTCCGTATATAAAGACCCTGAACGGCCAAGATCAGAGCGGATCCAGCGGTCCAGGCGAGTTCCCGCCCAAACTGTCACTTTGGTCACGTGAAGAGTTACCTCAAAAGGCGCGCGCATTAATTGCGTGACGTGACAGTTTAGTTGGCCCACGATTGGTTCGGTTACGATCACATTACCATTGTCAAGTTCTAACTTGACTAGCGATTGGTTGGGGCAGAGCAGCGATGATCTGAGCCCGGGTTGCCGCAACTCGGGCACCAGTCACATTCATGCACCGGCCAGGTATTATCTGCCCGGCGCAGCGCGGCGTCAGTAAACAGTTAAAGAAGCATAATGAGAGAAAGAGGGGGCCTCGAGGACCAATTTATTGCTATGGAATGTGAACTGTACAGAGCGCGGGGGCATTTATAATAGCCTTCCCGGTTTTAAAAAAAAAAAAAGAAGAGAAGAGAAAAAGGAAAAAATCTATATGTATCAAGGCCTTCAAGTCCCTCTGTCCTTCAGAGCCTTGACCTCCTCCTTCAGAGCCTTGACCTCCTCCTCCAGGGCCGTCACCTTCGCCACCAGCCCCTCTACGGTGAGCTCCAGGGCATGAAAGTCCACCCCTCGCAAGGCGGAGTCCATCTGCAGCTCGTCACCCATCTTTTCCACCTCCTGGAGACGGCCCTCCAGGTTAGCGAGGAAAAGGCCGGTCCAAGAGCTGGGCATGACCGGGGGGTCCACCCGATTTTTCTTTGGCGAAGGTGGAGACCCCTCACCAACTTCTTTTTCTTTTCCCTTCCTGGCTGGACGGTCCAGGTGGCGGGCTTGCGTCCCCGGACGAAGAGGAGTCACTGCTGGTGGGAAGAGAAATTGGCCTTTCGGGTGCACCAGCCCTATTTGTGACGCGCGGGCCGGTAGCCATGGAACGGGTATAGCGGCGCGACCCAGAAGTCGCAGAGGCAGGAGCAGCGGAGGAGGGTCCGGCGCCCGCACCGTCTGCGGATCCCCCGATCAAAGCAAAGAACGACAGGCCGGCCTCGATGGCTCGGTCAATCGCCTCCGTTTCCTCAGCAGTGGGGGCGACGCTGCTGAGGGCGGCAAAAGTTTGTTTGCAGAGGTTGGGATCAAAGGTTGTCGGAGGACAGATAATGGCATCCTCCAGCTAGTTGCAGGCGACCAATACCCAAGGATACCGCCGCCAGTTCTTGTTCGGGAAGTCCAAACCTTGGACAAGGTCCCTCCCCTCGGTCCTGGGGCGGAAGTAAGGACCCCCATGGTCGATGCCCATGATGTAGCACCTGACGACGTCGACGGGACGAAGAAGCAACATAAGCCGCTCGTTCATCGCTGATATCCCCCAAAGGAGGCGGGCGACATTCGGGCGGCACTCGGAGAGTGGAATGCATAACCCTTGAAGCAGATCGCAGAAGGAGACCGAAAAGGGGAAGCGTAGTCCCACAATAAGCAGCAAGTAGCTGCTGATGAGGACGAAGGGGAAGGCTACTTCCTCCCCCCTCAATATACGGGCGGACCACAACGTCGTCTGGAATTTGGCAGCCCTCTCGGAAGGCCCTGAGCCCTTCATCAGAGGACAGATCAATATGAGAAGCCATTCGATAGGAATGAAAGCTTGAAGAACAAGAATAGAGGAGAAGAAGGAACTCGAAGTACTTTGCTCGGGCGATTTAATTGACGATTTGTAGTGAGAAATAGGTTGAACAGGTGCTCCTTATATAAGTATCGCGAATGGTTAGGATCAAATTTGATCGGATGGATGACATGCTCTCCCGCCGAAACTGTCGTTTCGAGCACGTGGGGCGTCGTCTCAAAAAGCGTGAGCATTGAATGCACGACGTGATGGTTCGGTTGCCACCTGGATGATTCGGTTACTTCTAAACTGACAGCTTTGGATCCGAACCAGACCAGCAACTAGTGGATACGTGGCGCTGAGGTTCCGGTCCTACCGGGCCACCGCTCGGTCGATATGCCGATGAGTCATTACAAACCGGCCCGGCTTCGATTGGGGTCCAGTCCTTTCCCGGTCGGTATCTGGAAGACATTCTTAATTTCCAAATTTCATATGGCAGGGCGTCATCTCAACTTTGAAAATGGGGGGCAGCTGGTACGTCCAAAAATATTCTGTAACTGTCCCACCGCCACGTGGTCAGCGGATAGCCCGGTTAGTCCGGAGTGGGAGCATGGAGCCCACTCCCGAGGTGTTTGGATATAACCGTCCGGGATACTCGGCAGCTCGGGAACGAGGCGCGATGATTCCTTGGCAGGCGCGGAGTATATGGCATCTCTCATAGTTGCCCTATACGGCCGTGACTCTATCAAGAAAGAATCAGTAGTTGCCTAAACCGCTTAGGAAACTCTCCTAACATTGTACCAATCTATTGCGATTAGATTAGGCTTCCTAATCTAATAAACTTACCATGTAAGGGTGGACTCTTTCATCTATAAAAGAGCCCACCTATCCTCCTTAGGGGGATCCGAAAATCTACTTCTCCAAGCAGATACTTACTTGCTAGAGAACTCACCATTTACACGCATACACCGGCCGGTATTACTGGTAGTGTCGCCCATCTTTGTCGGCTCACCAGGCCCGCCGGTGATCTGCTAGTGAGAAGCGCTTAGACGCACACGTGGACGTAGGTCAACTCATTAACGGGGTCGAACCACACGCAAACTTTTCTTTGCTGTCTTCTTGCATAAATCTTGCTTACCAATTTTTGGCATCATCAGTAGATGTTCTGATATACTACATGGGTTTTTAAACATATTCCGTTTTGGCAATGTTTGGGACACAATAGGGTCTTTGATGCTTACAAAAGGATTTGGAATCGCATGCATGTGGCATTAGGATCCATCCTTTTGTGGCATTACCCATTTGTTTTTTAAGCTCTTCCTGCTTCTGTTGTAGATTTCTAGTTCTTAAGGCACCTGTATATGTTTGTGTGTGTGTGTGTGTCTAAACGGATTTCTATTTTATTCTTTACTCTACTTATATATCTTCTGAGATACTATGATGGCTTTTGTTTGAAAATATTTCGTGTTGTATCCCTGTCTTACATTTCAAGTTTTAATCTCTTAAAACAATATCAGCCTAGTTTTAAATACCAACATCACACTGGTTTGACAAAGAACCTGTTTTAAGGGTAATTTGAGGTCTAACACAGACCCTAGCTATGCAATAAAAAAAAAAAAAAGAATTTACCACACACTTAGCAACCGTTTTGTGTATCTCTGTGTGTCTTCTTGGCACCTTTACTTCAGATCATCTGATAGGTTTTTATTTCAAGTTCTCAGGTGCCTGTAATTGGCTATGTGTTTGTATGTCCAAGATTATGTATGTATTATTCTGTACTTGATCATCTCATATATATACTCTGATGTGTTATGTTAGATGTTAGACACACACTTGTATCTTCCTATTAATATTTTATACTTCAAGTTTTTTAGGCACCTTAACTAAATATGTTGTATTTTGTCTATATTTTTGTATATCTAATTTAACTTCCATGTCATATGCAGCCTCTGCATTCCATCTTCCTAATCCAGAACCATATTCTTCAAGTAATCACAACCATTTCAGCTATGGAGCAAACTTTGGTGTTTCTGGAGCAACTGCTATGAGTTCTGATTTCTTCGCAGAACAAGGCATTCCACATCTATCTAATGACCAATCCATCCGTGCCCAATTCGATTCCTTCACTACTATTCTTGATTCCATATGCATTTCTCATCAAAGTATATAAACTAGCCCTTCACTATTTTTATTTTTTATTTTTTGGGTATCATTTCTATTGTTTGTTTCTTTTGACATGATTGTCTGACCTTATTTACTTTTTTTTTATATTCTTGCAGAGTGTTTGAATAAGCTCCAAAGGGCACTTTTCTTCGTCGATCAAATTGGAATTAGTGATTACGAATATGCATTCTTGCAAGGAAAACCTGTCATGGAAGTGTACTCTTATGTCCCATTAGTTACCCAAATCATCAAGAGTAGAATTAAGGTATAGATTTCTTTTTCTCATTTGTATGTAATTCCTTCTTTTTCAAACCTAATATTTAAACTCTGATCAGTGATTGCTTATCTTATTCTAGAATTTTGCGAAGGTCCATAATAATCATTTAGGACAGGCACTCATGGAGCTAAGATTGGAATTTCCACATGTTCAGATTGTATATGCAGACTACTACAAGGCCTATTTGGAACTTCTTGGCAATCACGATGAATTAGGATTCGGTAAGGAGACTTTGATGAAGGGCTGTTGTGGAATTGGGGGTTCGTACAATTTTGATCCTAAAAAGATGTGTGTCGATAAGGGCGTTCCTGTTTGTTCTGATCCTTCGAAATACATACACTGGGACGGGTTTCATTTAACGAAAGAGGCGTTGAAGAATGTAGTGGATACACTACTCAGCAGAAGAGGAGGGTTCATCAATCCTGAGCTCGTACTACCGGAGGTGATGCACTGTATTATGTAGCCGCTGAAGACAAGCTTAACTTTCTGATGGGTTTTCACTTAGATAGTTTCTCTAATTGGTTTTTTCTTATAGATATTTGACAGATATGTTACAACATGCGAGTATTTGTTTATTTTTCTTTCTGGATTAATTTATGATATGGACTATACTACAAAAAGAGGCTTTTTATTGGCTGCCCATTCTTGTAAGCCAAACTTTGTACAAATTTTATCATCTGAATTAATAAATTTGACTTATTTTTTCTCCAATTTTGATCACTTTTTTTAAAAAATCTTTGTCAAAGATGAGTTCTGAATTTCTAGAAAAAGAAGTCCAAAGTTGTGGATGCCCATTCATGCGACTAACTCACATTTTTTTGGAAGTAAAAGTCTATTTTATTTTAGCATTTTAAGTGATTATAGAACTCCAAAAAGTACTATTGCCAAATGGGGCCTAAGAGGCACAAAAATAGAGCATGGATAATTCTAAATGCACCCAACATTCTTCTCTCTGCATCCCATACTGCATTGAGAATGTGTGCACTGTTATGCATGTGGGTGCGAAGAGAAAAGTTGTGTATTGCAGAGTTTGGTAAATCAAAATGTCATCGAACAACTTGAAATTTCATTGTGATCACAACATTTAGGAAATAAAAAATAAAAAAAATTCCTGATACATTGGAAATTAAACTAGACTAATTCTCTTAGGAAAATCCATTCCACTGCAATCTGTACAGAGATTTAAGTTCATATAAGTAAAGGGTTGTTCAACATAAACAAAAGTAACAACTTGATCAACACCAAGGTTTTCCAGAACATCTGCTCATTTATTTTCTTCTCTTTTGGTGTGGAAAAGCTCAGCCTTACATTTGTTCGCCACGAGTTTGTCGTCTTCCATTATATCCCCCATAGGGTGGGTCTCAGTCTCGTTTTTAAACAAGATAATTGCCAATTTGAGATACGTAGTATTATTCAAAACTTCAAAAAAAAAAAAAGGGAAAATTAGATTTAGATCCCTAGTTAAGGAATTCTATTAGTTTAAAGACAAGTAAATATTTCTATGTTTAGCTACGTGTCTCATTAGAACAAATGTGTAATTTGAAGTCCCTTAGTGTCATTTTACATTTATCTAATGACCATTATACCCTACACAAAATATTCCCAATTCCAGCCCAAGCAGAGAGAACGATAGAGAGAGAATTGAGAACGACAGAGGCGATTCAATTCGGGAGAAGAAGGCGATTCAATTGTCTCTAGTGACGGGAGAAGACGGAGGCGACGGGAGGGCCGAGATCACTGTATGCGAAGGTTAGTGTTTATGCATATATAAGTGTGTATATATATGTATGTATGTGTGTGTGAGAGAGAGATCCGATCATGTGTATGTGTGCGATCGTCTCTCTCTCTCTCTCTCTCTCTCTCTCTCTCTCTCTCTCTCTCATGATGTAAACAAAATTGCTTATAAAAATTCAGGATGATGGGGATCCGATCAAATGGATTTGATTACCAATTTAATGTTAGAACTCTGACTGTTTATCCTCAATCCCCTAATTACCAGCCGGAGTTGCTCTTAGACAAGTAAATAGAAATTGAAGAACAAATCAAATCAAACCCTCAAAACAGAAAGGGTTTCTTGGTTTTAAACCAAATTCAATGTTTTCTCACTCATAAGTAGCATAGGCTTCAAGTAACTCTCCCAAATTGAATGTGCATTTACATTCAAATCGATCTAAGCATCAGGAATATTGTTTCAGTTGTTCCGGTTTAGTGTATGGTTTTCACTAGGAGTCATACAAAGTTAAAGTCCATATCAGGAAGAAATTATCTCGTGTGTTCATCATACCTGTGTAGTTTTCTATGTTGTGATTTGAGAAATATATGTAATGGAGAGATCAAATGGCCGTCATTTTCTTATGTGGCATGAGCTAGGTCATTTTTAAGAACCATGGCTTGACCAGTGACCACCATAGGCGAAATAGTTGTAACGAGAAAATTACCCCTATACAAGCAGATGTACTTACCACAAGCAAGATCTGTACTATGGATTAAAATATCTCGGGAGTTCTGTATGAAAAATTCCATCTAAATAAGCTGAAGAACGTTGAAGTGCGTATGTATAGAGACTGCGGTAATAGTATTAAAAGTATACACATTGAAGCTATGAGTCTTCATTCTTTTAAGTTACTTGGTTGGGATCGGGATCAAAACTATTGCCAGATTAATCTTGATACTTGTAGAAATCTACAAGTTCTACACTTTCAATGTCTCCATCTTTTGACATTATTTTTGGAAACAATTTGTTCTAACTTTTCGATCCTTAGAAAACTTGTGATTATTCATTGCGGTTTGGAGAGCATTAGAATTGTGAGTCAAAGCCTGGAAAGTTTCACCCTGGACAGCGTTGGACCCATTGTGAATGCTACAATTGACACTCCCAATCTACATTTCTTCAATTATTGTGGCAAATAGGACAAGTTGTTCTTGTTTTCAATGGATACCCCAAGGGTACGTGAGGCCACCATCGACCAGGGCATCGGCCTTATAGATGCCACGCTTTTCTTCTAAAAAATGAGAGCATTCATTGGAAAGCTACGGGAAATTAGGATTTTATCACTATGTATCTTCAGGGTACGTATAGAAAATCGTCTTTCTTGGGTTTTGGTTATGTAAATGTTAATGTTTCGAATTATCTAATGTCAAATTCTTTCCTTCATGGGTAATCTTATTACCGCAGTCTCTTATTTAGATGGAATTCACCAGGAGACGAGACGGTTATATCGTGTATCCAAACTCCCATGCAACTGTCAAACTTGAGGTGGCATTGAGGACTGTTTAGAATTGTTATGCCGGTGACTGTCACATTAAAACTTTCGTAGAATCTTAGCGCCTGTATAGGAACGAGTACAATTGTAATGGATTGCATGGTCAAGAAATACAATATGGAAATCTCAGTTCACAAACTTAGTGAAGGAATGCCTGAAAGGTAAATAAAATGCAGAGTACTTCTTTTTGTTTAGTTAATTAGGAAAATGAGGAAAGGAAAATAAAATAGGGCGATAAATAAGATAAAAATTTTGGATTTTCTGACGTCACTTTCCTTCATGGATTGATAACACAAGGAATTTTCCCTTCATTTCCTTTCCTTCTTCAAATTTGCAAACCAAGCAGAGCCTTACGTGGTCCTTATCGTTGGTTTGATCCTTGGCATTTTCCCACTGAGTGAGCTGCTTATCTGCCACACAATTTTTGGGCAAAATGAATCTTGGATTGATAACACAAGGAATTTTCCCTTTCATTTCTTAAAACATGTGAATCTTATACAATATGGAAATATTACTAACTTCTGCTCGGGAAGTATCAGAATGGTACAGTCGGAAGTTGAATCTAAAAATTTAAGTTGAATTGAATAGAGTTATACAGATATTACCAATTCTTCTGTATGGAAAATAAAGTTTTTAGCTTCTACAATAGATGCTTGTGGTGTCACGTGTTTTAATCTGAGTCTCAGAAATGAAAAGTATTTCCACATCAAATGGCTTTCAAGGGTTACATCACCCCTTGAAGAGTAGATATGAAATATGAAGCTCACACTGATCCTCTTTAGTGAGTAAATAATACCAATGAAAGTTCACACAAGAAGTATTAAAAGATTGAACAAATTTAGGCTCAAGACCATAGTGCAATCATTTTTTGATTGAATGTGGATTTAGTCGAAGTTGTTTGTTGTAATTGCTTGTTGATTGAGTTTATTTATTTAATTTTTTGTTTCTTCAGCTCTTCCGTATAAGAGGACCCCCTTCAAGTTGGCTGAAGATCTCTTCTCAGGATGTAAGAAAAGAACCTGATTTCAATTTTTAATGACGTTTTCATTCTAGCAAATAATAACCTTTAGTTGTATGAACTCTTGTTGTGTAACTTTAGTTTAGTTGGTGGAACTATAAGAAGTGTCAATGAATCTTGATTGTATATTTATAATTAATGATATAATCACAATGTGTCAAAAAAAATATTTGTGATTGGCTACAAGCTTACATCTTTTTTTTGTGATTGAATCGCGGAAGCAGAAACTATGGCAAGTTGGCCCTTAGTTACTTGGAAGCAGTAGAAAATAATAAAAGAAAATGTTAGCTCAACATTTTTTGTTGTTCTCGGTGATTTCTATATGCGCAAATGGAAAATGAATTGTCTTATGGTGTTATAAGTTGCATGGATACTCATATTATAGTATCATTCACACTCCAATTTTAATGGATATGCATTGAGTAGTGGGTCTAAACGGGGGTTCGGGGGCAGCGCCCCCGATATTGTTTTATTTATTTTTCTTTTTAAATATTCTCTGGTGAAAAAAACATGGTGAAATTTGTGAAGCTGAGACATTGCTCTCATGTCTTTTTTTTTAAAGAACTTCTGTGAGCATCAAACCATGAAGGTGGTGAAATTTGTGATTATCAAAGTTGTGAAATTATGATTGTGGTCAAGAGTTTCAAAATTTTCACAACATTTGGTGAAATTAATTTCGTAAATTTCTCCATTGTTTTAAGATGAGGTCAAAATGTGGTGAAATTTTACCACTCTTTCAAAAGGCGGTCAAAACATGGTAAAGTGTCACCATTCTTTTAAAAAGACGGACAAAACATGGTGAACTTTCAAGTATTAGAACTTGTGTTAAAACTTGGTGAAATTTCTCCACTGTTTTAAAGGGAGGTCAAAACGTGGTGAAATTTCACCACTCTTTTAAAGGGACGTCAAAATGTGGTGAAATTTCAAGTATATGAACTTCTGTTAAAACTTGGTAAAATTTCTCCACTGTTTTAAAGGGAGGTCAAAACGTGGTGAAATTTCACCACTCTTTCAAAAGGTGATCAAAACATGGTGAAATATCACAACTCTTTTAAAAAGTCGGTCAAAACATGGTTAAATTTCAAGTATAAGAACTTGTCTTAAAACTTGGTGAAATTTCTCCACTGTTTTAAAGAGATGCCAAAACTTAGTGAAATTTCACCACTGTTTTAAAGGGATGTCAAAGCATGGTGAAATTTCACCACTCTTTGAAAGGGAGGTCGAAGTGTGGTGAAATTTCACCACTATTTTAAAAGACGGTCAAATTTGGTGAAAAACGTGGTTAAATTTAACCTCTTTTAAAAGGCCGTCAAAATTTGGTGAAATTTCACAACTCCTTCTTTTAAAAGGTGGTCAAAACATGGTGAAAATTCAAGTGTAAGAACTTCTGTTAAAATTTGGTGAAATTTCTCCATTATTTTAAGAGGAGGTCAAAACGTAGTGAAATTTCACCACTCTTTTAAAAGCCGGTCAAAACAGGGTGAAATGTTACCATTCTTTTAAAAAGACGAACAAAACATGGTGAACTTTCAAGTGTAAGAACTTCTGTTAAAATTTGGTGAAATTTCTCCACTGTTTTAAAGGGAGGTCAAAATGTGGGGAAATTTAAAGTATAAAAACTTCTGTCAACACTTTGTGAAATTTCTCCACAGTTTTAAAGGGATGTCTAAATGTGATGAAATTTCACCACTGTTTTAAGGGGTCTGTTAAAATTTGGTGAAATTTCTCCATTGTTTTAAGAGGAGGTCAAAACGTGGTGAAATTTTACCACTCTTTTAAAGGGAAGTCAAAGTGTGGTAAAATTTGAAGTATAAAAACTTCTATTAAAACTTAGTGAAATTTCTCCACTGTTTTAAAGAGAATTCAAAACGTGGTGAAATTTCACCACTCTTTTAAAAGGCGGTCAAATCATGGTGAAATTTCAAGTATAAGAACTTGTCTTAAAACTTGGTGAAATTTCTCCACTGTTTTAAAGAGATGTCAAAACTTAGTGAAATTTCACCACTGTTTTAAAAGGGATGTCAAAGCATAGTGAAATTTCACCACTCTTTGAAAGGGAGGTCAAAACGTGCTGAAATTTATCCACTTTTTTAAAAGGTGGTCAAAACATGGTGAAATTTCAACACTACTTTAAAAAGGACGAAACATGGTGAAAATGCACCACAATTTTAAAAAGACGGTCAAAACATGGTAAAATTTATATCACATATAACATCCTTGCATAACAGAAAATAGAGTCTGGAAAGAAGAAGAAAATAAAACAACACATAGCATAACCCAATGAATTGAAAGAGATACTATAGTTAGTTTCAAATGGGTCAGAATTAAAATAACCTTATAGAGTACCTAGAGATCCAAATCATTAGTTAGACCCAAAAGAGAACTTCTTTTAGTACCAAACCAAACCAAAACAATCAAATTACACATTCTATCTAACTATGCTTTATCAAATAACTATACATTTATATCCAACTATTGTCTTATAAGAACAAAAATTTACGGATGACTTGTGCAATATCATTCAAGACTTAGCCCCAAGCTAAAAGTTGGTGTTGACGGGTTGTACTCTTTTTTCATATCCTCCTGACTTTGAAGACTTTTCATACTCTGAATGAGATTATATTGCTCTTCATTCCACGTCTGGTGCTTTATGTTTAGGAACATTTTTACCATATCAGTTCGTATTTCTTTTGTCTTGCAACGTGCACCAATTTCCTCTCCTTTGAAAGGTTTGCTCATGATATGACATACAATGACGCCACAATCATCACTGCATATCAACACAGTTTCTGTTAAAAAGTATTGTTGAAGTAATGCTGAAAAATTGTTGAAAGTTTAAAGTTTTGTGCATTACGATGTTGGTGCTTGTTGCGGTGTGTCGACGATAGCAACATTTGTGTACACTTCAAGATTTTTTGCCTTTCTATAGGATTCCACAGAGTTGATCTGAAATTTCACCACTTTCAAATATTACTAATATGCAGAGTATGTGCTAGATACATACATGTGTACAATTCAAAGAATGCAAATAGTAATTAAGTGTTGACCATTTTCACCACTGTAAATATTTCAGAGGTTGTAATGTGAATAATTTAAAATTTAAGGTGGAAAAGTTTTAGGAGTACCATCTCATAGAAATCAAGTAAGTATGGACCTTCATTACTCTTTCTTGTCTCTCGGCCTCTCAAAGAATTATAGAAATTCCACTTTTTCTGATACACATCGATCAAGCACTGCAAGTGTCCAATGGTACTTTTCGACTTTCCCTTCACCACGAGATATGAGAGGAAACATGTAGTAACGGTGCTCAAGTTCTCCTTCGCCAATGATTTCGTGCACGTGCTTTTCAATGTCTTTTGGGTTCTTGTTCTTGTTCCTGACATATCTCTGTTTTCAATTATATAGATTAGTATACATACAATTTCATAATTACTAAGTGGTGAACTCAAGTTTAAGAATTTTAACAATGTAGAACTCCAAATCAATAACCGAATCATGAAAATAACATATTATCTAATGGTAGTGAACTCTTACCAATGATAAGCTGGGCATCACAAACGAAGTATCCGTTTTCTTCTTTACAGCATCTTGTTCTTGCATTAAAATTCATCACTCTTTTAAAGATCTCATCGTCCCCATGAAATTTCATCACTCTTTTAAAGGGAGGTCAAAACGTGGTGAAATTTCAGGTTTAAGAATTTATTTCAAAACTTAGTGTAGTTTTACCACTCTTTTAAAGGGAGGTCAAAACGTGGTGCAATTTCACCACTCTTTTAAAAGGTGGTTAAAATATGGTGAAATTTCACCACTATTTTAAAAGGCAATCAAAACATGGTGCAAGTTCAAGTTTAAGAACTTATTTCAAAACATGATGAAATTTCATCACTCTTTTAAATGGAGGTCAAAACTTGGTGAAATTTCACCACTCTTGTAAAATGCGGTCAAAACATGGTGAAATTTCACCACTCTTTTAAAGGGTGGTCAAAACTTGGTGAAATTTCACCACTCTTTTAAAAGGCGGTCAAAACATGGTAAAATTTCACCACTCTTTTAAAAGACGGTCTAAACATGGTGAAATTTCACCACTATTTAAAAAAAACGGTCAAAACATGGTGAAAGTTCAAGTTTAAGAACTTATTTCAAAACTTGTTGAAATTTCACTACTCTTTTAAAGTGTGGTCAAAACATAGTGAAATTTCACCACTCTTTTAAAAGAAGGTCAAAAAATGGTGAAAGTTCACCAGTCTTTTAAAAAGGCGGTCAAAACGTGGTGAAATTTCAAAGATAAGAACTTATTTCAAAAGTTAGTGAAATTTCACCACTCTTTTAAAGGGAGGTCAAAACGTGGTGTAATTTTAGAGAAAATTATGAACTATTTCATCGTTTGAAAATTATGATTTTAGGCATGAAACATAAGCATCCCAAATTTTTATGTAAGCCGTACATGTTGGCCATATTCACAATCTGCAATGACAAGTTGACGGTATATCAATCCACCGATCACCAAAGTGTAACTTGAACGTATGTACATCATTTTATTAAGGTCTCAATCAACCAACTTACAATTTTGAGAATGAAAAATAGATACCGCATATCGAATACCAACAAAAATGTGAAGATTTCATGCTTACGGCAGACACTTTCATTTTGGCAGCATAAAGAAATGCAAACTAGTGACAGTATACAAATAGATTTGATCAAATCCACACTACCAAAAAATATCAAGGAAATGCAAAATTTTTTATTTTGGAAGCATAAGACTAGTTCTGAAATTCAGCAAAAAAACTAGTTCAACTGTTACTTTCATGTCTTCTTAAACCATCCTTCAACTGTGACTTCTCCATGAACCAAACAGAGCACATAAATGAAGTAGAAGCAACATTCACATCAACATTCACAACATTTAGAGCATGTAAATGAAGTAGAAGCAACAACAATCTTCTGATCAATCCGAGTCCAAACAAATCTCAAACGCATCAATTCTTAATTGGAAGATTTTGGCTATGTGGGTCTTCAAGTGTCTTGATAGTAATTATCGATTAATATGATATACAACTGCAATTGTATGTTTATTTTTTCTTAAGCAAAGGGGCTTAACTTCACTTTTTGTTTCGAAATCATTGGAGATTCTGGCACATGAAATGGATTTTTCTGAACTGATAGGACCATCCTCTAGGAGGAAGGTAAGTAAGAAAAATGGAATTGAGAGGAACAGCATTACAAGCACTGCATATACAAATAAATTTAGCAATAAACATATAACAAATAAGAAGGTAATAGAAAAAAATAACACAAAAATATAGCTGCAAGCTTTAAGCATCATGAAGCAATAGCTGGAAGCTTCCCCACCCCCACAAAATATAACAAGGCAATAGCAAGGAATGCAATCACAACCACCATACCAGATTCCAAAAAAAATGTAAACAAATTTAATTTCTTATCGATTAACAGCATTCTTAAGTTTAAGGCTACCTAAATAACTGTCTGGATTCTTAAGTAGTTAAATTCTAGACTCAGCAGCTCCTCCATATCATCTTATTTTTGCTTTATCATAAACAAAAATTTCCAATTCAAAATGAAGTAGGATCAAACCATGGAGGCAGCATCCCTGTCCTTGTACCCAGGTGAATGCATGCCCTGTATATTAACCTCTTCTTCTAAGAAACTGATATAGTGTTCCCTCCACTTCCCAAAGGATAAACTAGAGTAATAAATGGCTTCATGCAACAAACAACTAATCAATGGAGCAATGCTCTTCTGAGTTGAGTTTCATTAACAATCAAAACAAAACAGTATTAAGATCTTAAAGAAAGAAAATTGTAAACTTCAGAACTATCTACAGTTATGTATTGTACAACGATATAAACTGTACATAGAAGAAAGTATTAAACTGAATATATAATAATAATAATAATAATAATAATAATAATAATAATAATAATAATAATAATAATAATAAAGCTATACTCAAGTTTAAGCCTCATAGAGCACTCTCACACCCTATATATTCCATGGCCATACTACATTTTGGTAGCACCCACCGATCACCAATTATAAGACAGAACTAATCATTCAACTAAGTACAAGGAGAGAGAGAAATACCAAAACTACCCTTAATTAATCCTAGCACTCTAACAGTCTGAAGGCCATTAAAAGTTTAAGTTCAAATACATTTCTTAATGAAAGCTATTGCCTATTGGAATAAGAAACTTAGCATTTGTGCTAGTTGCCAAATGGGAAAAAGTTGTAAATTGGCTACCAATAAAGTTGATGAAGTAGCAAATGAGCTCCTGTTCAAAGTCTAATTGGATGTCTGGGCCTGGGGCCATGTACTAGAAATTTCCTCACATCTGAGATACTACATGGTTTTTGTTGATGATTGTACCAGATTTTCTTTGTTATATTCCATGAAACAAAAATCAGATTTCTACATCACTTTCCAAGAGATGTAATTTTTTATGTAATTTTTTATGAGAAACAAAAATCAGGAAAGGCTATATTTCAAGAGATGTAATTTTTGATGAGAAACAATAATTCACTCCTTAATGATTTCTATTATGCAGAGAAGAACCAACATTTATTTCCACCTCCCATGAATTTGTTGCTAAAAAGAAAACAGGAAGGAAAACGAGTTGCCCTATGAGATCGATAGAGCCGAGAGTTGAAGACATCCCAAGCAAAGTTGATAGCAACATAACAGAGGCAGATTTGTGTGTGTGTATATATGATTGGTTTTTTTGCCCAAATCAGTGTTTAGGGTTTACAATATCGAATCTCAATCAATTTACAATCTCAAAAACAAAAATCCAGAAATCCCTCAAATACATATATACAATGTATACACAAATTTGGATATATGTATATATATATATATATAGAGAGAGAGAGAGAGAGAGAAATACCATTGACCTAAGCAATGGACAAAACTAGCTCCGGCGATTCAGCGTAATGGATGAATCTGTGAAGTCTCGGCAGTGGGGAATGTGGAGAGAGAGAGAGAGAGAGTGTGTGTGTGTGTGTGTGTGTGTGTGTGTATGTGTGTGTGTGTGTGTGTGTTTGGGCAGGAGTCACAGTTTTGTGAGAGAGAGAGAAGTGAGAGCTTAGAAGAAGGTGGGGGCATTTTTGTCCAATTAAAACTGAGGGACTTATTGATACACATTTTTTATAGTTGTCCATAAATCAACATAATTAGCATAAAATGTCCTTTTATCTAATTGACCCAAAAAAAAAGGGCATTTATCACAAAAGACTTCAGTATACCATTTATTAAGTTAAAGTACAAATTAGAGAGTGATTTAACAAAAATGACAAAAGGTTGACAGTTGATGCTCGCACGGTATAAGTGCGCGCACCATAGAATCTCCAATGAACAGCCAAAGTCACCTCACGCACCCCCACGCGCGCGTCATTTTCTCAGGCTGCTCGCATCGTGCGAGCAACGTACCGTATCATTTCTAATTTCGAAAAATGTTTTTTAAACTTTAAACATCCATAACTTTTGACCTACAACTCCATTTTTCGCAAATTTTATACCGTTGAAATCGTGTCGACGAGAGCTACAAAACTAGTACCATTGTTGATATGTTTTGAGAAAAAAAAATTGATGTTTTTACATACATGAATAATAAGTGAAATTTCACTTGATATACATAAAATATTAAGTGAAATTTCACTTAATTCTAGAGCTTTTAAAAACTCTCCTAAAAAAGCCCCAAGTTCAATTTTTGCAAAGCTCATAACCTAGTTACCAAATGAATTAACATGAAATTGTGCTTTAAAAAAGGAGAAGCACCAAAATGGGGGCCAAACTAAGCCTTAATGTTCATGTACGAGTTAAGTGAAATTTCACTAAATATTCATATAGGCATGGTGATTTGTTTTTGTTTTTTTTTTTTTTTTAAACAATGCATATTTTGTTAAAATAAGCAAATTTCATAATCAATTATAAAACACAATTTTTCAACCAAAACAAATGTAGGAATTCTTGTTAAAATTCGTCTTTTTTTATTTTTTTTTTCTTAAAACATATAAATTTGGCATACATAAATATTAAGTGAAAATTCACTGAACCCGTACATGCATTCTTCATGAGAAACTTGAAGTTAAACTTAACATTCGTGTACTCGTTCAGTGAGATTTCACTTAGTGTGTCAAGTGAAATTTCACTAACTATTCTAAAAGTCGCTAAAAGTAACTCTCTAGAGTTTAAGGTCTAAATTGATACTTACTTTGTTAAAAAGTCTCTCAAATGTCAAGTTAAGTAAAATTTCACTTAATATTCATGTACAAGTTCAGTGAAATTTCACTTAATATTCATATATGCCAAGTGAAATTTCACTCATTTTTTTTTCTCTTTCATATTAAACAATGCATATTTTGTTTAAATAAAAAATAAAAAAAATCAAATTTCACAAATCAATTATAAAACATAGTTTTTCAAACCAAACAAATGTAAAATTCTTGTGAAATTTCATTAAAACTCTCATTAAGAACAAAGTGAACATTCGGTTTTTTTTTTCTCACAACATATCAACTTGTCATACGTGAATATTACGTGAAAATTCAATAACCAATACATGAATATTATGTGAAAATTCTATTAGGTTCGTCTGCTACATGGCATGTAAAAATAAGAGTTTTTTTCTTTTGCTCAAAAGGTATCAACAATGGTACTAGTTTTGTAGCTCTCGTCGACACGGTTCCAACGGTATAAAATTTGTAAGAAACAGAGTTGTAGATCAAAAGTTATGAAGGTTTAAAATTTAAAAATACATTTTTGAAATGGATATCATATGGTACAGCCACTCACACGGTGTGAGTGGCTGAAACCAATAAATGCGCTTGAGGGCTGGGGTTACATGTGGGATTTTCTATGGTGCGTGTATTTATACCGTGTGAGCACTGACTTAGATTCCTTTTGTACTTTTTAGAAAATGGTCAAAACAATTGGAGTTTAAAACTTTTGAGTGTTACTTGTAAAGATTTTCCAATAATTTTCTAAAAAAAAAAAATAGAGAAATAAAGCAAAAAGTATATGGAATTACCAAATATTATTCCCAAATTAATACTTTGTCAGTTGTACCACATGCAGTTATGTGTGATATCATCGACCATTATCTTCTTCTTCTTTTTTCGGAAAAAGGGTAAATAAATCCAAAAAAGAGGGTCAAACCCCAGGATAATACACGAAGCTCAAAGAAACCATGTTCAAAAGGAACATCAAGATGCAAAGGCACACATGGAATGGGAGTTTATCTGAGAACAGAGAGACACCATCCCTAACAAACAGAAAGAAAGAAAAACAAAGAAACAACAAAATGGAAAACTCCAGAGACTCATTCAAGATCGGTGTCGGCCCTTAGGGCGATTTCTACTAAATCTCATCTTTGCTTCCTTCTTTTTTTGCCTGGAATAATTGGAATGCTCGAGAATAGGGAGAGATTCATCATAAACATCATCAATATCTTTGTCGATCTCTTCACCAATCATATCCAAATTGTCATTATCATACTCTCTTTCTTGGATTTGGAAATTTCCATCTTCAACACTAAGACCTGACCTATGATCTTCCTCAGGGTAGCCATCAATTTCATAAACATAAGGCACCAACTTGTTGAAAGAGTTGCTTATCTTAATTTTTTGAGTGTAGGAAGAGGAAGGTGCATGAGGGACAACCGCTTTGGTAGCATCATGCTCCCCCTCCTTAGTAACCACACCCTTTCCCTTACTCTTACTTACCACTTGAGTCCACTGATCTTTCTCGTTTTCAACAGTATTCCCAGTAACATCTTTCATGTCGTTCGAAAACTTTTTGATAGGTATCCATTGGTGAGTAGACTTTTGAATGGCATGGTTAGAGTGTGTTGGCTGGGACTGAACCTTCAGTTCACAGTCATGCCCAAAACACTTACACACATTGCAACGAGAAGGGGTCCATTGATATTCAACTTGTATCAAGACCGGGTCATTGCATAAGAGGGGATCCGCCGCAATCAGATCAAAGCTTGTAATCCATTCATCCTTTGCATCAACCTTAATGCAGACTCTAGCATAAATAATTCGTCGATGGTACGCTGTCATCTTATCAACTCGAAGAGGTTTCCCAATCATGCTAGCAATGTAACTAGTACCCCTGGGGGTCCAATATTCAAGCGGGATATTATAGAAATGCACCCAAACCGGAACTTTAGAGACTTTGTCTTTGTTGACAGAAAAATGCTGCTCCCATTTTTGTAGGATAAGGGGCTGCCCAGCAATATTCCAAGGGCCTCCTTCCAAAACCGCGTCCAATGTAAAACTTGAGCTAAATTTGAAAAAATAAGTACCTTGATCAGTAGCAAGGATATCAATGAGGCTAGCATTCTCCCAAAATTTGGATGTAGCTTTGTGAACAAGGGAATATGGCAATTTGCGCCCCACTAGAGTGTTGTTCCATTCGTGGCATCCTGAATCTATAACAGCAGGGGGAACAATAAGCCTCCATTTCTGTCTACACGAGCTAACATCAATATGGCACAAATTGAATTCATGAGAACTGGGCTTAAGTAAATTAGCCCACTTAGTCTTATTTACTGAGTCATTGCATGGGGAAGCAGAGACTGGGTAATCAAGCGTGGGCTCGGGGTAACCATTAAGGCCAGCACTTACATGTGAGAGCCCATCAGCCTTGGCATTTACATAAGCCCCGTCCACACCCGAGATGGTACCATTAGGCACCTTAGCTTGCACTCCATCGGTTGGATTCATGTAGTCAACACAAGAAGAGGTGCCCTTATCCAATGGTAGGATATCACATGGCAAAGGATGGACAACATCATGGGTGAGTGACACGTTAGCAAGGGGGCCCACACCAATGATGTGGTCTATACCAGAAGCTTTAATAGCCGAAAGACTGTTAGGTTCACAACCCGCGCCTAGGTTTTGCATGACAACGCCTGTGTTTCCTATATTTTTTGTGGCTCCACAAGCTGAAAATTGCAAGGATCATTAAGTGTTGAGAGAACATCACTTTGGTACACTGCTTTGTGGGCATCAACATAGGATTGACTTGGATCCTTGGGCTGCGCACTAGTAGTTGTCACAATCATTATGACCAAGGGAGGGTCTGCTGACAATGGCGTGTAGGATACACCACCACTAGGGTTAGGGTACCTCACATCTCAAGTCACCATCGCATGATTAGGCGCGTAAGGTACACCCCCATCTTCATCTTCCTCACTAAGATAGGGTTGAATCTCACAGACCTGAGCAGTGGATAGAAAAATCGACCCTAGCAGCAACATTACATCCTGAATGCTCTTTCACATCAAACACAACCTTCGAACCATCAACAACATGGTCAGAATATGGATTAGGGTTCAAGGGAGATAAACAAGAACCGACTTGAACTCTAAAAGGCTCATCGGCTTCACAAATTTGCTTATCCATTTGAACAACATCCCTGAAAAGACCCTCAACCATGCTAAGATTGTTAGAAACATTAATGGCAGAACCATTAATACTAGGTTGTGAACACTCAGGACTTAAAGGAGCAGAGAAACTGCCCTTGTCCTGGGGTTTTAAAACATCACAGTCACCTTTGCTAGGTATCTTTAGGGGAACATCACTAATGAGTATCGAGTATTCTGTTCTATGTCCCTCAGAATTAGACCCACCAAATCGACTCCTATAAGCGTTAACAACTTTGTTAGGGACCACACCTTGATCTTCATCTGTTATCCTCTCTTTAGCTTGCATTCTAGGATCTTCAGTGAATCTTAACGAGTGACCCTCCTCTGGATCTAGATCAGAGCCATCTTGTGAATTAAATAAGGGGTGTCAATCAGCAACAGCTTCCTTGATCTCAAAGAAGAGGTCAGAGTTATGGATCCCGACTCTTTCCAAAATTGCTGCATCTAAAGGCGAGTATGAGACGTCTATGGGCCTCCTTGGAGGAACATCTGCTACGGGGTCTTCTTCAGAATAAACTAAATCATGGACATTCGAACCGTGCATTTGCGTCCAAAGGTCACCAACAAATTCATTCGCATATGGGTCTTTGGGCGGTCCTCTGCGTCTTAAGGATCGTCTAAGTATTCCCTGATTTGTTCTATCAAACTTCTCATCACTAGCACAAGAGGTGGTAGCAACAAACTCCTTAAGTTCCTTCAATGACAAAGAAGGAGATCTATCGATTCTTTTTTTCCTGCCCATAATCAAGTTTCTAGAGAGAAGAGGGAGCTTCTCTCTCTAGAACCCATTTTTTATTATTGTTTTATCATCGACCATTATCACAACATATAGTATAATTGTTAAAGCATTTGAGAACCAAATTTAGAATTCAAAGCATAGCATTTCTAATAACATTATCCCAATGGGGTGTGCCATCTAAAGGTAGGGTGACACTTTTTGACACGCACGATAACACGACACAAAGTTAGCAGGTTTGGTTTAGATTCTTGATGCGATTAAAAATGACACGATTATCACACAACACAATTCCAACACGACACCACCTAATTGACACGATTACCCTTAACTAGAGTGTTACTTTGGCAGAAAAAAGAAAAAAAAATTGAATCCAAATTTCCTCTGTCAAAATCAAACCTTAATTGGCACATAACCAACCGAATGAACAATTTATAAAACACTTAGATTTTCTCACATTGCTGGTAAGGCTTCTATAATGGTTATTATTTTTTATGAAGACAAGAATATGTTATTTTTTTGAATTGATGTATCCTATTTACAATGCTTTATATACATGCAGTGATGAAATCAAGAAGCATTAATATGAACATTGAAGAACGGATTTACAATATCTCTAGATGTCAAATTAATTTGGTCTTAATGGTCATTTTACCTAAAATAGAATATTGCTTTGATGGCAAATTAATTTGGCCTTAATGGTCATTTTGGGTTTATAATTTGATTGTTTGGTAATTACACATCACATCTATCTACCTTAAGTTACTGTGAATAGTAACTTGAGTCTTGTTTGGCAAAGTTTGTTTGGCCTTAAGGCATCTTTCAAGGAACCTTCGCATTACCAAACAAGCCTCAAATTAAATTTGTAGATTAAGGCTTGTTTGACCCTTAAGACATCTTTTAATGAATTTTAGAATTACCAAACAAGCCTTAAGTTACTTTTGTATTACCCTTTTGTGTATATGTATAGATACATATACATACATACATGCATATATATTACTCCCTCTGTCCCAAATTGCTAGGCACTTTTTCTATTTTGGGCTGTCCCAAAATGCTTGTCCATTTTGAAAAGTCAACACACCAAATTTTTTATCTTTCCTACTTTGCCATTTCTTTTTTCACAATTCCCACAAATCTTAGTTTAAATTAAGGGTAAAGTTGGAAACTAAGAATATTTAAACATGAAAACTGTGTAATAAATGATGTTCCCTTAAAAAGTTGGGTTCCCCAAAAGTGCTCAACAATTTGGGACGGAGGGTAACTTATTATTATTATTATTAATGTATTTAAAGTGTGTATAATTATAAATTTAATTATCAAATTACCATTTTGCCTTTTGTCATTACCCTACAGATGTATACATATACTATTGTATTATATATACATGCATATACTATTTTATTGTATTATTAAAATTATTGTTTTGCATTTTGTAATTTGTTAAAGTTGAAAGGATGTACAATTATTAATTGAATAACCAAATTACCATTTTGTTAAATTGAATTAACAAATTACCCTTTTGCCTTTTGTAAATTACCTGTTTGTATATATGTATACACGTTGGCCCATGCAATGCACGGGTATCACTGTTTTTTTTTTAATTTACTCAGGAAGTCTAAAAAAAAAATTTAATTAAAAAACATGAAAAAGTAAGATATCTAGTAAGAGAGAGGCGGTTACAGTGAGTGTGAGGGAATTTGCTACAAAAATGTAAGAGTGTAACAGGCATGTATTTTTTTTTTTTTTTTACTTTTAAAATGTTTTTTTTTCAATATCCATATATATATATATACATATATACAGTTGTGTATCTATACTATATTATTGTGTAGTAATGCCATGTGGCATCCCAACAATACGGGAGTGCCACATGGCACCTACATTGCTATTTATAGATATATAGATCTATAGATATACATATTATAATTTATTGTTGTTGTTGTTGTTGTTGTTGTTGTTGTTATTATTATTATTATTATTATTATTATTATTATTATTATTATTATTATTATTATTATTATTACTATTACTATTACTATTTATGTATTTAAAGTGTGTACAATTATAAATTGAATTACCAAATTATCATTTTCTTTTTTGTAAATTACCCTTGTGTGTATAAATATACATATATATATATATATATATATGATCAGGCTCTTAAGTGAACAAGGTCAAGTAAACATATCCAGTGAACATTGTATTTTGCCTTAAAAGAACCCGCAGGTCAGTAGGGCGGCCTCGGGTTCTTTTAGGCAAAAAACAATATTTACTGGGTTGTTCACTCGACCCTAATCACTTAAGAGTCTAACCATACATATATATTATTATTATATATAAATTGAATTACCAAATTTTAATTTATATATATTTAAAGTGTGTACAATTATAACTGAATTATCAAATTACCCTTTTATCTTTTTGTAAACTATAATTGTGTGTATAAATATACATATGTTATTTTATTATATCATTATTCTATATATATTGAATATTTTATAATATATATATTTATATATATAATTGAATAAAAGTGTGCAAAACTATAATTTGACTGACAAAATTACCCTTATGCTTTATGCAAATTACCTTTTTTTTTTCTATATCTTAAAGAAAAGAGCATTGAAGTTTAAAATGTTTTACAATTATGAATTCCCTTTTGTTAAATTAAATTACCAAAAACTCTTGTACATTCTATAAAGGGTAAATTACACAAACCTCCCCTGAGGTTTGCCTTAATTACACGGACCTCCCCTCTTGTTTCAAAAATTACACAAACCTCCCTCGAGGTTTGAATTAGGTAACAAAACGCCCCCTCCCCTAATGGTCCATTAGTTTTTTTTACATTAGCCTCCCCTGAAAATTACAATTAGCCCCCCTAATATTATAAAATTATCATACTAAGCCCCCTTTCTCTTATATTTTTGTTCTAATTATAAAATCCCTCCTCCCTCCTATGTTTTTGGGTTAATTTTTTTAGCATTAATTTATATCATCTACACAAAATACATATATATAGGTCCAAAAAAAATTTTCCCAAAACAAACCTCTATCAAGCCCTCCATGTATTAATTTTCTAGATCCGCCCCTGTCCCTATGCTTCAAAAGTGGACACTTAACCCCCTGTGATTGTGGAGTAAAATGGAAATGTTATGATTTCACTCAAAACTGACAAAAATTCTAAAATTGGTTAAAAATATAAACACTTAACCCATTTTGTGATGTTAATTTTGGGGTTAACGCTCTTTGAGTGAAATCATAACAGTTCTATTTAGTCCACAATCACAGGGGGTTAAGTGTCCACTTTTGAAGCATAGGGACAGGGACGGATCTAGAAAATTAATACAGGGGGGCTTGATAGAGGTTTGTTCGGGGGAAAAAAAAATTGGACCTAGTTATATATGTTTTGTGTATATTTTGTGTAGATGATATAAATTAATGCTAAAAAAATTAACCCAAAAACATAGGAGGGAGGAGAGATTTTATAATTAGCACAAAAATATAAGAGAAAGGGGCTTTAGTATGACAATTTTATAATATTAGGGGGGCTAATTTTAATTTTCAGGGGAAGCTAATGTAAAAAAAAAACTAATGGACCATTAGGGGAGGGGACGTTTTGTTACCTAATTCAAACCTCGAGGGAGGTTTGTGTAATTTTTGAAACAAGAGGGGAGGTCCGTGTAATTAAGGCAAACCTCAGGGGAGGTTTGTGTAATTTACCCTTCTATAAATTACCCTTATGTGTGTATATATATATATAAATATATATTATTTTAGTTTATTAAAATATATGTATATATAAATTGATAACCAAATTATTCATGTTCCTTTTGCAAATTACTCTTTTGGCTTTCGGAGATTACCCTTTTGTATATTTGTGTGTGTGTGTGTATATATATATATATATACGTTAAGGAAAAGAGCTTAAAAGTTAAAGTGTGTACAATTGTAAATTGAATAACCAAATTATACTTATGCTTTTTGCATATTACCCTTTTGTTAAGTTGAAATACCAAATTACCCTTTTACATTTTGTTAATTATCCTTTTTGTATATGTATATATATATATACATATGCATATATGTACTAGCGTTGGTCCATGCTATGCGCGAATATTATTGAATTTTTTTATAAAAAATCTATCTATCTATCTATCTATCTATCTATATATATATATCAATCTACCCAAGAAGTCAGAAACAAAAATTAAAAAAACATGAAAAAATAGGATATGTAGTGAGTGAGATGCAATTACAGTGAGTGTAAGGGAAGTTACTGCAAAAATGTAGGAGTGTAGGAAGCATTTCTTTTTTTAATATTATTTTATTTCAAATCTATATATACAATTGTATATCTATATTATAGTATTGTGTAACAATACCATGTGGCAACCCAAATACATGGAGAGTGTTACATCACACCTACATTTCTATTTATATACATATATATATAGGTATTATATATATATTTGAAACAAAATCTTAAATTGTAGGTGGAACGTCAATTAATATAGTTGTTCAAGCATATTTATTTTCTAACACTATCTTAATAATTAATAGAACATATTTATCTTTTTTGTATACATAAAAATATATATTATATATACATTACAATTTTTCTACCAAATCTGATGCTTGTGTCTTGCACGAGCCATCTTCCTAGTGTTTATTAAACATGTTAATTTGACCGGAAAGAAAAATAAATGAATTAAATGGGTTAAACTAGTAACCCGTGTATTACACATATTCAAGTTTCGGTTTAGATTTTTGAGACTATAAAAAATTGGGATAATTAATTAGCAGTCCTTGGAATTGAGACTTTTTTACAAATAGTCCAGTCCTGTATTAAAGAGATAAGGACAATCGTTTTTGAATTACATGGCCTTAAGTCTATTTTTAAACTGAAAATAAGGAAATTGACAAATTTGCCCCCGTCACACATGTAGAACATTTTGATTTTGCCAACTAGTGCGTTCTTCAAAGAAGGGTTTTTTTTTTTTTTTTGAACTTTAAAATGATGTAACTTTTAAACCACAACTCCAATTTGAATAAAACTTACATATTTGTAATCTAGAAGAAAAGATCTATCAAACAAGATCTATAGTGATTATAAAAAATAAATAAAAAAATAAATAAAAATATATAAAAAAATATTCGTATCACTGTCGGACCAATATAACGCCATGACAGTGACATGTAACTATGCTTGAATTTATTTTTTTATTTTTTTGTATGTCACTGTCATTTACCTTGGGCAATAAGTAAATTTACCTTGGACAATAAGTAAATATAGTAATATCTGAAAATTGGACAGTAACTTTAACTGGACAGCACTTAAAGACAGTGACATACTCGGCCATAATTTTGCAATTCTGTGACCGTTTTGGATTTTTTTTTGGTTACGTAATAGTATATAGACAATAACATATGTAAAATTTACCGTAAAGGCAGTAACATGTGAAAATTGGACAAAATTTTGAAATTTTTTGCAATGGTAACATCTTCTCTAATGACAGTAACATTGATGCAACGGAACGTTGAAATTGTGAGGGAAAAACGTGTGGGATGCAACCTTCTTGACACCTGTTGATTATCGAACGATAATACCATAAATCAAGGCTCTATCGTATTGTTAATTCACACAAATGCCAAGAACAATAGGGAAAAATTGAGAGAAACTCAATGTTGTATTTTATTATCAAAAAGCTACTAAGAAATAAAACAATTTGACAAAATATAGTCTGACCAAACCCTAAAACGCAAAGCCGAATAAAAAGATAAAATATCCAAAGGGCCGAAAAAACATAAAATTGGCCCGAAACTTATTCAAACAGTATTTTTTGAACGCCCATAGCAAAAGTTATGGCTGTTTCAGTGGGAAATGGTCAAAAGGGACCCTTTTCTTTGATCCAACTTCTCATAGAACGCCAAAGCCACTTGTACTGCATCAAACATCTGCTAAAATGACCATAACTTTGCGATTCTTTAGACGTTTTGGATTAATTTTTTTTTTTGACTTGGGGTATTTTTTTGAGATCTATGCAATGGAAGTGTCGGTTTTACAAAAGATTAATTTTTTGATATCCGTTTGTGATTTGCAAAATTTTGAATTTTATTTTTTTTGAAGAATTTTATAGGCACTATGGATCTTGTTTTGTAGATCACGTATACATAAAATTGATTGAAATTGGTTTGTAGTTTGAAAGTTATGGTATTTTAAAGATTGAAAAATAAGAAGAAAAATAAACTGTTTTGTTGGTTTGTTAGCTAAAATTAAGGAACACTCGCGTTCATAGCATTTTAAGGACAAGTTTGGTCCAAAAAAAATGAGAGGACATTTGGCATTAAAAAAAAATATGCGTGGACAAATCTCCTATTTTTGACCATTCCAGAGTCCCTCGGCCACACGGCCCTAAAAAATTGTCACATTATGACACCACACGACTAGGGGTGTATACGAGCCGAGCCGAGCCGAGTTCTCACGAGCTCAAACAAGCCGATCTTTCAAGTGTTCGCGAGCTTTCTTGCGAACTTTTTAATGAACTTTTTCGCGCGTACTTCTAAATTACATAGTTTCATAATTAAACAATCCTTTATCAAGTATAATTACGAGATATGACATATTTTTTCTAAAATTATATAATTTTATAATAAATATATACACATATATATAAATCACTATACAAGCTTTTTATCAAACTTATTAACGAGCTTTTTCACAAGCCTTCTCACGGGCTTTAATCGACGTGTTCACGAACTCAAATGAGCTAGCCGAACCTAGCCTTTATCGAGCCGAGAGTTTCGAACCCTTATTAAGCGACTCAGCTCATTTACACTCTATGCAATTTGGCCGTTATTTCGGTTCATAAAGTGGCGCGCAAGGTTCGTATTCGTAATTTACTCTTTATTTCAGGACCACGAAAGAACCAACGGTAGAAATGTCACTACTCTGTTCCCTTCGCAGTCATTTCTTCAAACACCTTTCCTGCACTTCCACTTTCTTCACCAATCGCATTCACAATATAAATATAAATACTGTAAATTCATTTGTATCTATACCCACACGACTCTCACTTCTCTCCTCAACAATCCCTCAAGAAAGACTGCAATGGAGGCTCAGTTCCAACTCTGCATCGTTCTCAGCATCTTCGTCGTCTTCTGCGAATGGTTTCTTCTCATCTCCTTACCTCTCTGTTCACATTCGCTGTCATAAAGATGTTGCAGTAAGTGCCCCAAGCTAGATTTTTTTTTTCTGCTGTTGTTTTCACACACACACACACACACACCCAGATTTTGGTAACCATGAAAGTATCTTATTCTGTAAAAATAATGTAATTTAGTGGGAAACTGAAGATGGGTGGGTACACTCCTTCAGGGGCAACGATAGCGAAAAAAAATTCCTCAAGTGCTAGAACGCAAAATTGTAGAAAAGTTTGGGTGCAGTTGTCCCTCCTGAAAATGTAGTAAATTTTGGGTCTTTTGGAGTTTGGACACTGTGGAATGGAAGACTTGACACCAATTGTTGCTCCTCCTGAAATTTTAGAAAAGTTTTGGGTCTAATTGCTGTTTTTATCTAGTGTTGCCCCCATCTGATTTCTAAAAGTTCAGAAAGATGTGGAAGAAGGAAAAGTTTAGTTCCATGTTTGGCTACACCACTGTGGATCTTACAAGTCCTCCGTACTTGACATATTTGACTCATGCACAATGGTAACTACTCGTCCAGAACTAGACGTCAATGAGTATATCTCAGTGAGTGTGAAGCTATGTGGCACGGACACTGACACGGGTATGTTGGTACGGCAATTCCCAAAAATATAGGGTACGCGTACGGCTAGGGTACCTTGTGATTGTGATAAACTTACCAAGCCAAATCAAAGAACTGATTTTGGGTCAATAATACCCACGTGATATCTCCAAATCAAGGAATTGATTTTGGGTCATAAAACCCATGTGATTACTACTCTCCATTAACTATGGTCAACATTAGATCCCTAGTCTAAAGCCTTAGAATACCATTTATGTATTTATTCCTTTTGACTGATTGCCATAGATTGGGATGTAATGTTTGTATATATATATGATACATATACCACCATGATAAGTGTGGTTTGTAACCATAATAAAATAGCTTTTTGTGCAAACTTTCATGGTATCAGAGCCATTGAAATCCAACGATTGCCTTTTTCTTCTCCCAGCCTCTTTTTGTTCAACAATGGAAGGAACTACCTCAAATATTTCTAATGTTGCTGTATCTAACCTATCTAGATTCTTGTCAATTAAGCTTGACAGAACCAATTATCCCCTATGGTTGGCTCAAATTTCTCCTATTCTCAAGAGTAGAAAGTGCATGGGCATTGTTGATGGTACTGTTGTGTGTCCATCACAATTCAAAATTGGTGCAAATGGTGTTGCTACTACCGAGATTGATCCAGCCTATGATGACTGGCAACAAAAGGATCAATTGATCTTGAGTTGGATTAACAACTCCTTGGCTCCTTCTGTTCTTTCGACTGTTGCACGCTCCAAGTCATCTTATGAGACATGGACCTCGCTAGAAAAGAGATATGCATCCCAATCACATAATCGCATTCTCCAATTACGCAATGGATTGTTTACTACTAAGGGAGAAGGTCTCTCCATTACCGACTTTGTGGACAAGATTAATCATATTGCTGACAACCTTGCGTTGGCAGGCAAACCAGTAGACGATGATGATCTTATTTCTATCATTATGAACAATGTTGGATCTACTTATGAAGCTAATGTGAGTTCTGCCCACGCAAGAGATACACCTATTTCCTATGATGACCTTGTTGCTCTACTTCTTGGTGCTGAAATGCGACTCAAAGCTCAAAATACCCCGGCTCTTGAGGTCACTCCGACTGCCTTGTATACTCCAAAACTTTGCCAAAATACCAACTCTGGGCGGGGTGGTCCACGGGGTTCCTTCCATAGAGGTCGAGGTCGTGGTCGTACTTCATCCATTCCTCCTTCCAATACTTCTAGTGCTGGCTTTTCTTCATCAAAATCTAGTGCACCCGTTTGTCAGATATGTAACAGACCTGGGCACACTGCTATTGACTGCTATAACCGTATGAATCAAGCTTATGAAGGCCGTGTTCCCACACAACGCCTTAGTGCCATGGCAGCTGCAGCACCATATTCTCATCCACCTTCTACATCTTCTCTCAACACGCCTACCCCATGGATCACTGATACTGGGGCATCCGCTCATATCACCAAGGACCTTGCTAATCTTACCGTCCATGATGAATATCAAGGTCTAGACCAAGTTGCTGTGGGTAATGGTGCAGGTTTGAATATCTCTCACATTGGTTCTGTAATAACCTGCATTTTCCTGCATTATCATATTTAAAATTTACATTATCATAATTGCATTATCATATTTAAAATTAATATATATTGTCTGTTTATATGTTAATTTCAATTCTTATGTGAAAAATCTATTTCTTGACTAATCTCATATTGAAATTACTTTTGGGGTCAAAATGCAATTTTCATAAAAACTGGCAATACCTGTGTTAAATTTCAAATCTGTATTTCAAAACGGTGGAATTATTTCTTTTAAAACTCAAACTGTATTTTTATAAAATCATAAAACTATTTCTAACATTAAAATGAATTTTTTGTATTTTTGTGATAAACACCGTGTCACGAAAATACTAGTTTAGGTTTAAAACTGTCCGCGCAGTGTTAAACTTCCACAGAATTTTGGGAGTAACTGATTGGACAAATTTCTTTATACCCAATTATTATTGCTAAAGTTTTCCCTTAGGCCTTGTTTGGCAAATGCTTGTAGTATGTGTGTTGTCCTAATGCCATAAGCTTGATTCCCAAACACACCTTGACCCACACCAACTCCACCTACCCTTTCAATTATCAATGGAGCATTATGAATTGCAAGTGTATATTTACACATCATTGCTGCACTTTCTTTGTAATTAGTGGAGATTAATGGAGAATGAGTGGGATGTTAGGCAAATGTTTTCTAAGTGGGAGTTTGAGTATTTATACACCCAACCACACTACACATTCTACACTCCTAACATAGAGAGCTTGAGAGAGTCACATAGAGAGATAATAATTTCAGAATTTGAAGAGCTCAATCTTCCATAGCCAAGCTTGAAATTGGAGATTCTTAATTCTTGTATTTCTTTCTCAACAACTTCTTCAATCTACATCACGGTGAGTATTACTAACTCACTCCAAATGTAACTCATTCCTTATTTACTGATTTAGGTAGTTAATTTTAACAGTAGCAGAATTTTGTTTTCAGATTTTTGTTAGGAAAACGAATGAAATTTAAGGTTCTGCCCGCGTTGTCCCAAGTAAAACTCGATTCTGCACACTTTTCGTCTAATGCAATTTTCTCAGATTTTGCACCGTTTGGGCAGAAAATGAGGATTACAGTAGCAGAAAAAGTATATTAGAAATTCAATCTAATATTTTCTCTTTTAATTTTAACAGTAGCAGAATTTTGTTTTCAGATTTTTGTTAGGAAAACGAATGAAATTTAAGGTTCTGCCCGCGCTGTCCCAAGCAAAACTCGATTCTACACACTTTTCGTCTAATGCAATTTTCTCAGATTCTGCACCGTTTGGACAGAAAACGAGGATTTCAGTAGCAGTTTTTAGAATGCTATTAGTTATGTTTAAAATGATTAAGGCAATGAATTACGAATTTTCAATCCCCGTACGCGTATTGTTTCTTTAATTCTGTGAATTCCTTTATGTTTAAAGTTTGATGACATTCATGTGGAGTCAGTTGTACATGCATGGTGAGTGTTGGTAGTGTGTAAAAGAGTAATGATAGTGTGGAAAAGAGTAATGATTGTGTGGAAAGAGTATGAGTTTGAGTTGTGGTTGTGGTTGTGGTTGTAATTGTGGCTGTGGTTATGGTTGTGGTTGTGGATGTGATTGTGGTTGGAGTTGAAAAAGAGGATGAGGGTGTCTTTGAAATGCGAAGGTGGCAAAAATGGACACTCCCTGACGCCCATGGAAGCGTTAAAGTGTGTGAAGCCGAACTTGGACACTCACTGGCACCCATGGAAGTGCTAAAGTGTGGCCTATAGACACTCCCTGAATGACTCGAGTCTGGATACCTGTGTGGGGGTTGCCCCGGTATTTGCATGGCGGTTAGGGTATTCAAAGTGTGAGGCATTGGACACTCCCTGGTACCCCGGACCAAAGTGTGAGGCAAACTGGACACTCCCTGGCGCCCCGTTGCTAAAGTGTGGCTATCTTAGTATTTCAAAGATACCAGGAGTAGGATAGAGGGTTGTTGGGTTTTGTCGAGAGAAAAGAGTCGGTTAGATGAGATGGTGCATTGTTCTCATACACGGTCACATATGTGTGAATTTATCTTTTAATTATTGTTGTGGTTGTTTTTCTAACAAGCTCTTTATCATAAATATAAACTTGTGGTATTTAAATGGAAATGGGAAAAAGGTAAATGAGTATGTTTTACATTCAGAGTTATGTTTTTAATACTCACCAGCTTCTTGAAGCTGACGGCGTTGATGCGTCCTGGACATTCGTGTTCAGGCTTTGCAGGTTATAATCAGGATGAACCATATGACTATGCTAATTGAGATCAACTGCTGAGAAGAGAATTTACTTTTATATGCTTTATGTTTATGTGCTTTAAGATATGATTTGGTTTTGTAATAAGGATGACTGTAATAGACTTTAAGTTATTGTTTTATTTTAAGGCGGTTTGTGCCTTAGTTAACCCCGTACCATAAGTTGTAATAAGTTAGAAAAATTTTTATGAGCCCTGTTTGCCCTACTCTGATTAATAGTTTTATGTTGTTAGAAGTTTTTGGGACGGAATCGATCCTTCAAACTGTCGCGACCTACGGGTCCATAAAGGAAATTAAACGCTTTCCATATTTATGCTACGTCGGGGCGTGACAGGATTTGGTGGTATCAGAGCCATAGGTTTTCTAGATTGACCAGGCTCAGTTATTCACGCCATAGATTAGTGACATAGGTTACCCTTAAGTTTTACTAAGCTATACAACCAAGTTCTAGTGTTAGTTTAGTACGGATTACCCTTAGTTCAGAAACTAAAATTCTAAGTTGGTTTTATCATAGAAATGATTACCCGTTTGTCTTGTCACATCGACAAGAATGATAGCAATTTCCATATACCTTCAGACATATCCATTTAGGATTAGCCGAGATAACCATAACTTATGATGCCCCTACAGACATATAGTAGCCGAGTTTCTAAGGAGTTAAAGCATACCATAGCCCTCATTAATAGCTTAGGCACTGACCAACTTCCTGAGTCAAATCTCGGAACAGTCAGTATGGCCCACAACCCAGAGTCTAGAGGATAAGAATACGACCTCTTTGCTATTAGGCAGCCCTAGTTCGAATACGAGTATTATATGTACTTAATATATATTTTATTGTATGCTTATGTGATAATACGAGTATGTGATATAGTGATAAATACTCCTTTGAAAATTTTCGTCATAGTACTGTTGCATGCATGTTTCTCATTCTACTACCCCTATCATGCATAGAATGGCTGGAAGACCAAGGAGGCTGGCTACTTTTCAACTAACCGACGCCGCTGCAGATTGGTGGGACTCGGTCATAGCCACTATCGGGAACACCGCTGCTATGGGGATGACGTGGACGGCGTTCAAAGGGAGATTCCTGGAGAAGTACTTCCCGGCTACGGAGAGGCACAGAAGAGAGAAGGAATTTATGGATCTGACGCAAGGAACCAAGACGGTGCAAGAGTATACCACACAGTTCGAGAGGCTGTCACGGTTTGCCCCGCACATGGTTGATACTGAGGGGAAGAAGATCCGGAAGTATAACCAAGGGTTGGCACCGCAGATTCGTCGCCTGACTCTCGGCCATCTAGACAAGACGTTTGAAGGACTAGTCGGCCTGGCTACCGATCTGGAAGAAGATGCTCGAGTATATCGCAAACAATTTGAATTTCGACCGCCTCAGAGGGGTAATTTTGGGAATAGACCACCAATGAATCGTACCCAAGGGCAGAAGAGGAACTTTGACGGAAGCAAGAAGGCACAAGCTATTACCTATCCGACTCAACCCCGAGTAGGAGAAGGAAGTAGTGGCGTAAAGTGCTTCAACTGTGGCAACCCTGGACATGTGGCTCGGGACTGCAAGGCACCAAGGCGTGCTGCTCAGCCCGGAATAGTCTGCTTCAATTGTGGTGAACCAGGTCACATCAGCAGGTTCTGCACTGCTCCTAAGCAAGCGACTTATGGACAACAGGGTCAGACCCGCTTGAATGCTGTTATTCCTGATGCAGCTGGATATGATGGAGCTGTATATGAAGAAGGAGATCATGGAGAAGCTCAACCTGATCAGCAAGCAGTGGAAGGTACATTGACTCTATTTAACTCCCATGTTAGAGTATTATTTGATACGGGTGCTGCTCTATCATTCATATCTGTTAATACAATTCGGAGATTGGGTATCTTACCTCATCGCTTAGAGAAAGCTTTGAAGGCTACATCACCAATAGGAGCTGCGGTCAGTTTAGGACATGTGTGCAAGGATTGTCCCTTAAGATTAGGAGATCGAGAAATCCCTGCGAGGTTGATTGTTCTATCGATGAAGGAGTTCGACATAATCCTAGGAATGGATTGGCTGTCTCAGAATCAAGTGAAGTTGGATTGTGCGAGGAAGAGAATTACATTCTCCGACAATGAGAATCAACCCTTTGATTTTCAATGTAACCCTTCGGGAGATATGTTCCTCACAAGATGTTTAGCCAACATCGAAGTCGTCAGTACAGAGGTGACAGCTTCATCTATACCTGTAGTCAAGGACTTCGAAGAAGTATTTCAAGACATTTCTGGATTACCGCCCGAGAGAAGTATAGAGTTCTGTATTGAGCTTATACCGGGTACCGTACCGATTACCAAGGTTCCCTACAGAATGGCCCCCACAGAACTACTAGAATTG
This sequence comes from Hydrangea macrophylla, assembly GCA_033977485.1. NCBI lineage: Eukaryota > Viridiplantae > Streptophyta > Magnoliopsida > Cornales > Hydrangeaceae > Hydrangea > Hydrangea macrophylla. The sequence continues at coordinate 44,514,885 of CM066990.1, forward strand.
AAGGGACAAGTTCAAGAGCTCGAGAACCTAGGTTTTGTACGTCCAAGTACATCGCCTTGGGGAGCACCGGTGTTATTTGTGAAGAAGAAGGACGGGACGCTCAGGCTGTGTATCGACTACAGAGATTTGAATCGAGTGACAATCAAGAACAAGTATCCTTTGCCTCGGATCGACGATTTATTTGATCAACTACAAGGAGCTACGATATTTTCCAAGATAGACCTTAGGTCGGGATATCATCAGTTGAGGGTACGGAAGGAAGACATACCTAAGACTGCTTTCAGAACCCGATATGGTCATTATGAATTTCTGGTGATGCCGTTTGGATTGACGAACGCCCCGGCAGTGTTTATGGATCTGATGAACAGAGTGTTCAAGCCTTATTTAGATCAGTTTGTCATCGTCTTTATTGATGATATTTTGATCTATTCTAAGTCAAGAGAAGAACACGAGCAACATCTACGGATTACGATGTAGACGCTTAAGGACCACCACTTGTATGCCAAGTTCAGTAAGTGTGAGTTCTGGTTGCAAGAAGTGAAATTTTTGGGACACAAGGTGTCATCTCAAGGAATTTCTGTGGATTCGTCCAAGATCGATGCTGTATCCAACTGGGTTAGGCCAAGCAACCCTACAGAAGTTCGGAGTTTTCTTGGACTCGCAGGCTATTACAGAAGATTTGTTGAAGGATTCTCTAAAATAGCCGCACCATTGACTGGATTGACGAAGAAGAATTTGAAATTCGAATGGACAGAGAAGCATGAGCGAGCCTTTCTAGAGTTGAAAGAGAGACTCACTACCGCACCAGTACTAGCAATACCCAAGCCTGGTGAGAAGTTCACTATCTTTAGTGACGCATCATATCAAGGACTAGGGTGTGTACTTATGCAAGATGGTAAAGTTATAGCCTATGGATCTAGACAGCTGAAGCCGAATGAGTTGAACTATCCTATTCATGATTTGGAGTTGGCAGCAGTGGTATTTGCACTCAAGATTTGGAGACATTATCTCTACGGTGAGAAGTTTGATTTGTTCTCCGATCACAAGAGTCTGAAGTATTTGTTCACACAGAAAGAGTTGAACATGAGGCAGCGCAGATGGATGGAGTTGATCAAAGTTTACGACTTCACATTGGAATACCACCCTGGTAAAGCTAATGTGGTCGCTGATGCTTTGAGTCGGCAGACTCGTGAGACGATCGCCTCCTTAATGGTTAGAGAATGGCGAGCATTGGAGACGTTGGCAGAGTTTGATATACAGAGTGCTGAAAGAGGAGAAGGACAACTTTTCGGATGTCTTATCCTACAGCCTGTTCTCTTTGACCGCATTATTGGAGCTCAGAAAGAAGATGAGAAGTTTCAATCATGGTTCAAGAAGATGTCAGAGAAGGACCCGACAGAATGGAAAGTGGGAGTCGATGGAGGGTATCGGTGCAGGAATAGATTATGTGTGCCGGATGTTGGAGAGCTTAGAAAGGATATCCTGGAAGAAGCACATAAGTCAAGATATACAGTTCACCCGGGAGGAACGAAGATGTATAAAGATTTGAAGAGAAATTTCTGGTGGGAAGGCATGAAGAAGGATGTGGCCGAGTTTGTTTCCAAGTGTTTGACGTGTCAGCAAGTCAAGGCCGAACATCAGAAACCCTCAGGACTGTTGCAACCATTACCTATTCCTGGTTGGAAGTGGGAGCACATAACCATGGATTTTGTAGTGGGATTGCCTCGATCTCAACAGAACCATGATGCTATTTGGGTAGTTGTGGATCGACTGACGAAATCAGCCCATTTCATTGCTTATAGTATGACATATCCGGTGGAGAGGATGAGCCGGATGTACATACAACAAGTTGTGCGACTTCATGGTGCACCTGTGTCAATTGTGTCAGATCGTGACGCGCGTTTTACCTCTGGATTTTGGGAAAGTCTGCAAGAAGCTATGGGAACCTCGCTCAAGATGAGTACTGCTTTTCACCCTCAGACAGATGGACAAACTGAGCGTGTGAATCAGATCATGGAGGATATGCTTAGGGCTTGTGTGATCGATTTTGAAGAATCTTGGGAGACACACTTGCCTTTGGTTGAATTTGCCTATAACAATAGTTATCACGCGAGTATCGGTATGGCTCCGTTCGAAGCACTGTACGGACGACCATGTCGTTCTCCATTGTGTTGGGCAGAGGTCGGGGACACAGAATTGTTGGGACCAGATTTGGTTAGAGAAACCAACGAAAAGATTTCCCTGGTCAAGGAAAGGATGAGAACCGCTCAAAGCCGGTATAAGAGTTATGCTGATCGACGCCGGAAAGATTTGGAGTTTAGTGTTGGAGATCACGTACTTCTTAAGGTTTCACCAACACGAGGAGTAGTACGCTTTGGTCTCAAGAGAGGGAAGTTAGCTCCGCGTTTCATTGGACCGTTTGAGATTTTGGAACGTATCGGGTTAGTAGCCTATCGACTGGCACTACCACCGAAGATGTCTGGGGTTCACAACGTGTTTCACGTGAGTATGTTGAGGAAATACATACGAGATCCCTCGCACGTGGTTAGTTATGACGACATTGAGACGAGTCATAACGTTTCTTACAAGGAGAGACCTGTGAAGATTCTGGATCAGAGTATCAAGAAGTTAAGAAATAAGGAGATCCCGTTGGTGAAGGTTCAGTGGAATCACCATGACGAGAATGAAGCCTCGTGGGAAGTTGAAGCTGATATGAGGAAGAAGTACCCGGAGTTATTTCATGACTAGTTAGTCTTGATTTCGGGGACGAAATCCTGTTTAAGGGAGGAAGGGTGTAATAACCTGCATTTTCCTGCATTATCATATTTAAAATTTACATTATCATAATTGCATTATCATATTTAAAATTAATATATATTGTCTGTTTATATGTTAATTTCAATTCTTATGTGAAAAATCTATTTCTTGACTAATCTCATATTGAAATTACTTTTGGGGTCAAAATGCAATTTTCATAAAAACTGGCAATACCTGTGTTAAATTTCAAATCTGTATTTCAAAACGGTGGAATTATTTCTTTTAAAACTCAAACTGTATTTTTATAAAATCATAAAACTATTTCTAACATTAAAATGAATTTTTTGTATTTTTGTGATAAACACCGTGTCACGAAAATACTAGTTTAGGTTTAAAACTGTCCGCGCAGTGTTAAACTTCCACAGAATTTTGGGAGTAACTGATTGGACAAATTTCTTTATACCCAATTATTATTGCTAAAGTTTTCCCTTAGGCCTTGTTTGGCAAATGCTTGTAGTATGTGTGTTGTCCTAATGCCATAAGCTTGATTCCCAAACACACCTTGACCCACACCAACTCCACCTACCCTTTCAATTATCAATGGAGCATTATGAATTGCAAGTGTATATTTACACATCATTGCTGCACTTTCTTTGTAATTAGTGGAGATTAATGGAGAATGAGTGGGATGTTAGGCAAATGTTTTCTAAGTGGGAGTTTGAGTATTTATACACCCAACCACACTACACATTCTACACTCCTAACATAGAGAGCTTGAGAGAGTCACATAGAGAGATAATAATTTCAGAATTTGAAGAGCTCAATCTTCCATAGCCAAGCTTGAAATTGGAGATTCTTAATTCTTGTATTTCTTTCTCAACAACTTCTTCAATCTACATCACGGTGAGTATTACTAACTCACTCCAAATGTAACTCATTCCTTATTTACTGATTTAGGTAGTTAATTTTAACAGTAGCAGAATTTTGTTTTCAGATTTTTGTTAGGAAAACGAATGAAATTTAAGGTTCTGCCCGCGTTGTCCCAAGTAAAACTCGATTCTGCACACTTTTCGTCTAATGCAATTTTCTCAGATTTTGCACCGTTTGGGCAGAAAATGAGGATTACAGTAGCAGAAAAAGTATATTAGAAATTCAATCTAATATTTTCTCTTTTAATTTTAACAGTAGCAGAATTTTGTTTTCAGATTTTTGTTAGGAAAACGAATGAAATTTAAGGTTCTGCCCGCGCTGTCCCAAGCAAAACTCGATTCTACACACTTTTCGTCTAATGCAATTTTCTCAGATTCTGCACCGTTTGGACAGAAAACGAGGATTTCAGTAGCAGTTTTTAGAATGCTATTAGTTATGTTTAAAATGATTAAGGCAATGAATTACGAATTTTCAATCCCCGTACGCGTATTGTTTCTTTAATTCTGTGAATTCCTTTATGTTTAAAGTTTGATGACATTCATGTGGAGTCAGTTGTACATGCATGGTGAGTGTTGGTAGTGTGTAAAAGAGTAATGATAGTGTGGAAAAGAGTAATGATTGTGTGGAAAGAGTATGAGTTTGAGTTGTGGTTGTGGTTGTGGTTGTAATTGTGGCTGTGGTTATGGTTGTGGTTGTGGATGTGATTGTGGTTGGAGTTGAAAAAGAGGATGAGGGTGTCTTTGAAATGCGAAGGTGGCAAAAATGGACACTCCCTGACGCCCATGGAAGCGTTAAAGTGTGTGAAGCCGAACTTGGACACTCACTGGCACCCATGGAAGTGCTAAAGTGTGGCCTATAGACACTCCCTGAATGACTCGAGTCTGGATACCTGTGTGGGGGTTGCCCCGGTATTTGCATGGCGGTTAGGGTATTCAAAGTGTGAGGCATTGGACACTCCCTGGTACCCCGGACCAAAGTGTGAGGCAAACTGGACACTCCCTGGCGCCCCGTTGCTAAAGTGTGGCTATCTTAGTATTTCAAAGATACCAGGAGTAGGATAGAGGGTTGTTGGGTTTTGTCGAGAGAAAAGAGTCGGTTAGATGAGATGGTGCATTGTTCTCATACACGGTCACATATGTGTGAATTTATCTTTTAATTATTGTTGTGGTTGTTTTTCTAACAAGCTCTTTATCATAAATATAAACTTGTGGTATTTAAATGGAAATGGGAAAAAGGTAAATGAGTATGTTTTACATTCAGAGTTATGTTTTTAATACTCACCAGCTTCTTGAAGCTGACGGCGTTGATGCGTCCTGGACATTCGTGTTCAGGCTTTGCAGGTTATAATCAGGATGAACCATATGACTATGCTAATTGAGATCAACTGCTGAGAAGAGAATTTACTTTTATATGCTTTATGTTTATGTGCTTTAAGATATGATTTGGTTTTGTAATAAGGATGACTGTAATAGACTTTAAGTTATTGTTTTATTTTAAGGCGGTTTGTGCCTTAGTTAACCCCGTACCATAAGTTGTAATAAGTTAGAAAAATTTTTATGAGCCCTGTTTGCCCTACTCTGATTAATAGTTTTATGTTGTTAGAAGTTTTTGGGACGGAATCGATCCTTCAAACTGTCGCGACCTACGGGTCCATAAAGGAAATTAAACGCTTTCCATATTTATGCTACGTCGGGGCGTGACAGGTTCATCCCATTTACACCATCCTTCCACCTCCTTTAAATTAAACAATATTCTTCATTGTCCTTCTGTTGTCGCTAATCTTCTCTCTGTTCATCAATTCACACTTGACAATAATTGTTTCTTTGTGTTCTTTTCTGATTGTTTCTTTGTGAAGGACCTAAAATCGGGGAAGACGCTTTTGTTAAACACAATATTTTGGTAAAGCTTAGGGTTAGACTAATTGTCTCACCCCCTTTTATATATAAAACAATATTCAAGATATTACAATATGACCCACACTGAATAACTAAATAACAAGAAAACATAAAAACTCTAACACTCCCCCTCAAGCTGGTACAAAAATATCTCTCATTCCCAGCTTGTCTAAGATAGTGTGGAAAGGACGACTCCCAATAGCTTTGGTAAGAACATCAGCAACTTGATCACCAGTCTTCACGAAGGGAACACGGATAGTACCATTACTAATCTTCTCTTTAATGAAATGTCGATCGATCTCTACATGCTTTGTTCTATCATGTTGGACCGGGTTATGAGCTATACTAATGGCCGCTTGGTTGTCACAAAAAAGCTTCATAGACTCTGTCTGATCAACATTCAAATCCTTTAGTAATGACTTAATCCACAATAATTCACAAATACCTTGGGCCATAGCCCTGAACTCTGGTTCTGCACTTGACCTGACCACTACATTCTGCTTCTTACTTCTCCAGGTAACAAGATTACCTCCCACAAATGTGCAATACCCTGAGGTAGACCTCCTAACAGTAATAGAGCCAGCCCAATCTGCATCAGTGTACCCTTCCACCCTTAGGTGACCATGTTTTGCAAAGAACAAACCTTTCCCTGGAGCAGACTTCAAATATCGAAGGATCCGGAAGACGGCTTCTTGATGTGACTGTCGTGGAGAGTGCATAAACTGACTGACGACACTAACAGAAAAAGCAATATCCGGACGAGTGTGGGAGAGATATATGAGCTTACCAACAAGTCTCTGATAACTCCCCCTGTCAACTAGCTCCCCACTACTGTCCTCACCAAGTTTCTGATTCTGCTCCATAGGCGTATCACACGCTTTACTGCCCAGCATTCCTGTCTCTTTTAACAAATCTAGAACATACTTCCTCTGGGAAATAAAGATCCCATGTTTGGATCGAGCAACTTCAATCCCAAGAAAAAACTTAAGAGCCCTCAAGTCTTTTATCTCGAATTCAGTGGCTAATTGCTTCTTCAATCGATCCATTTCCTCCAGATCATCTCCTGTCAGAACAATATCATCAACATACACAATAAGAGCTGTAGTTAAACCCTGTGAGGAATGTTTGATGAACAATGTATGATCTGCATGACTTTGTTTAAACCCAAACCGAAGCATAGCCTGTGTAAATCTCTCGAACCAGGCCCTTGGTGACTGTTTGAGACCATACAGAGATTTTCTAAGTTTACATACCTTCCCATCTGTCTTGGAGTCCCCAAACCCTGGAGGGATGTCCATGTAAACTTCTTCTTCTAGATCACCGTGCAAGAAAGCATTCTTCACATCAAACTGGTGAAGTGGCCAATTCTGATTAGCAGCCAGAGAAAGGAGAACTCTAATGGAATTCATCTTTGCGACTGGGGCAAAGGTCTCCTCATAGTCCACCCCGTAGGTCTGAGTGAACCCTTTTGCTACTAACCGAGCTTTATATCTCTCAATAGAACCATCAGCCCTGTGCTTCACAGTATACACCCACTTGCACCCCACAGTCCTCTTTCCTGTAGGCAATATAGTCAACTCCCAAGTACCAGTCTTTCGAAGAGCATTCATCTCTTCAATCATGGCATGTTTCCACTTGGGATCAGCAAGAGCTTCCTGAACATTGTTAGGAACACTAACAGAGGAAATTTTGGAAAGAAAGGCTTTATAAGAAGGAGATAGATGAGAATAAGATGCATAGTTAGATATAGGATGTTGGGTGCAGGATCTAACACCCTTTCGAACAGCAATAGGGACATCTAAATCATCTATGTTAAGAGAGGGTGTATCAGAGGAATTACCTGAATCTTCATCACTAAGAGAGAGTGGCAATGGCAGTGGAGAAACAGGAGCAGTAACTTCTGGAGTCTCTCTAGTCTTTCTTTTTCTCCATGTCCCCCTGGAATATAGCCTCAGCTCATTCACCCTTGGTCCCTCAATTACCCCTTCTATGTCTGTCACCCTCCTCTCACTCCCCTCTATTTCTGGTTCATTTTCTATCTCTACCTCAATCATAGGTTCCTTTTCTGTCTCCATCTCACTCAGCACAGGCACAGGTAAAACTGGTATCTCTTCACACCTCTGCTCCCCCTGAAGAGATACCTGAGTGGCAAGGAAGTAGGACTGGGACTCATTAAATGTGACATCCATAGTTACAAACCATTTCCTAGACGGAGGATGATAGCACTTGTAACCTTTTTGAGTGGGGGAATAACCGACAAACACACACTTAATAGCACGAGGGTCTAGGCGCGAGGCGCACTCCGAGGCGCGCGCCCGAGCGAAGCGAGGCGCACTTCTTTTTTATACATTATATATGTTAATATTATAATTTACTAATGATACCTTCTATCAAATTAGAGGAAAATATATATATATATATATATACACTTAGCACTATAATTTTATTTTTTTTATAACAATACACTTAGCACTATAATTAACCAATGAAGTAGTAAAAATTTTTCCAAGCCACGTCGAATTGAAATATAATCCATTTTAAAATGTTTATTTTTGGATGAAATTTAGTCACAATTTTTTTTATATATAATATAGGAAATTCAGTCAGACTTAAGAAGCATAAATATAGAGACTAAATAATAATTAATAATATAAGAAAGAAAAACAGATTTTTTTGGGAGAACATTATGTGGCTGATTGGGACCATTTTCTCATATTTAAAAAAAAAAAAGAAGAAAAAACTGTTTATTTTTCTATATATGTAAAAAAAATTATTTATTTTTCTATATATGTAAAAAAAAAAAAACTGTTTATGTATCCAAGACAGAGAAGAAATAAGAAGGAAAAAAAAGGAAGAGAGAGAAACAAGATAAGACACACAGAGAAGAAATAAGGAAGAGAAAAAGAAAAAATAAAAAAAAACATAAGAAGTCTCCAGAAAGAAGATGGAAAAAATAAAATATATAGCTGAAGAAGGAAGTCATATGACAAGAAGATAGACGGAGAAGAAAGAAAAAGAAGAAGAGGGGGAAAAAAAAAAAAAACCGACTGGTTTTAGTCTTCTAGGGCTGCGAGTGGGATTGAAGAAGAAGATCAGTGAAGAAGAAGAAGAAGAAGAAGAAAGAGGAAGGGGAAGAAGAAGAAGAGAGATCGCAGAGACAGATCGAAGAAGAAGAAGGAAAAAAAAAAAAAACAAACACAGTCGCAGATCAGATCGCAGACAGAAGTAGAAGAAGAAGATATCAAAGAAGAAGAAGAAAAAGCTCTAAAAAGAAAATACCTGGTTTCAAAGTCCACTGGTTTGCGCCTCTTCTTTCTTGCCTTTCTCTTTTCTTTTTTTTTTCCCCCCAAACTGAAATGCGATTGGGATTTGGGGGTAAAAATTATTACTTGGGTCTTGCTTTCATTAGGCGTGAGCCTCATGCGCCTTGCGCCTCGTGAAAAGGCGCCAAAAGGCGCGCCTCTCGTGCGCCCATGTGAAGTCGCCTCGCCTAGCCTAAGGCGAGGCTCATGTCCTTCGCCCGCCTGCGCCTCGCGCCTAGGCGCGCCTCGGGCGCGCCTTTCACAACAGAGGGACTGTGATTGTGAACAAAGCAAACACAACCAAATACACGAGGAGGTATGGAAGAAGAAAAAGAAGAGTGAGAAAGAACCTGAAGAGGTGTTTTCTGGTCCAACACACGGGTAGGTAGGCGATTGATAAGGTAAGCTGCGGTTAACACTGCCTCTCCCCAATAAGAACGAGGGGCTTGAGCCTGGAAAAGCAAGGACCGGGCTACATCTAAAAGGTGACGATTCTTACGCTCGGCCACGCCGTTTTGTTGTGGGGTGTCAGTACAAGAAGTCTGGTGAAGAATGCCATGAGAGTTGAAATACTGACCTAAACATGAATCTATGTATTCACCCCCATTGTCAGACCTTAAGATTTTTACAACTGCCCCAAACTGGGTACACACCATTTTATGGAAACTTTGAAATATAGAAAAAACTTCCCGCTTTTCTTTCATCATATACAACCATGTAGTACGGGAACAATCATCTATAAAAGACACAAACCATCTATGACCTTTCAAGGACCCAGTACGGGAAGGGCCCCAAACATCAGAATGTATTAAAGCAAAAGGAACAGAAGTTTTATTATTGCTGGGAGCATAAGAAGCTCGAAAGTGTTTACCAAGTTCACATGCATCACAAGAAAACTTGAAACTAGAAATACGATTATTCGTAACAAGAGAGGGAAACATAAATTTAAGTAGAGACAAAGATGGGTGTCCTAATCTCCTATGCCAAAGCACCAAATCTTCAGCTTTATTCACCAAAACGACAGAATTATTAGCAGTCTTCTCCCCTTCAGTCAGATTCTTCTCTTCCTCATCCAGGATATAAAGCCCCTGTGTCACTCTACCACTGCCAATCACCCTCTTCGTGATGAGATCCTGAAAGACACAATGAGAGGGAAAAAAGGTCACAGAACAATTCAAATCTTGAGTAATACGACTCAAGGATAAAAGGTTATGAGAAAAACTAGGAACATGTAAAACTGAGTTTAGGGATAAGGAAGGAGTGACTTGAATAAGACCTTTCCCCGAGACAGAGGAAAAGGTACCATCGGCAATTCTAACTTTGTCCTGACCTGAACAGGGCTTATAATCACAAAAAAGGTCAGAAGAACGAGACATATGGTCAGAAGCACCTGAATCTATAATCCAATGGGATGATGAAAGAGAGAGAAAAGCTCTTGCTGGTGCAACTGTGTTACCTGATTGTGCAAAAGAGGATGAGGCACTAGTAGCTGGCGATGAAGTACACCTGGACATCAAGTTTCTGAGAGCGTCAAGCTCAGCAGGAGATAAAGGAGTCGTATCAGTAGTTGGAGTCGCAACACTAGCTGGGGTCTCAGTATCAGTAGTAGTATGATGGGCACGAGGACCACCTCCTCTGCCTCCACGACCTCCACGGCCTCCTCCACGACCGCCTCCACGACCCCCACGTCCACCATGGGGACGTCCATGAAGGCTCCAACAATTGGCCCGAGTATGATGAGGCCGATTACAATAATCACAAATCACAACAGGCCGGTCAGAGGGAGTACTCGGCTGGATCCCCTCTCTAGGTGGAACAGAAAGTAGAGCTGAACGCTCAGTGGATGCAGACGGAAGCATAACAGAACGTCGACTCTCCTCGTTCTGAACATAAGCAAAGGCCTCCTGAAGGGGAGGGAGAACATCCATCCCAAGAACCCGACTACGCACAGCATCATAATCGGGATGAAGCCCTTGAAGAAATTTGAAGACCCGTTGTTTCTCAAGTAGCTTCCGGTACTCCTCTGCATCGGTGGCACAAACGGGCTGAAAGGACTGTAGATGGTCTACTCTGTCCCAACTAGTAGTAAGGAAGGTATAATATTGGGTGACTGTCAACTCACCCTGCTCTGAACGGTCAATGGAGCGGATAAGCTCAAACTCCTGAGCATAATTCCCCCTCCGGGAGAAAGTGGAAGCAACAGTGTCCCAAATAGCCCTAGCTGTCTTCATCCGATAAAAGCTCTCACCAATCTCAGGGACCATGGAATTGATGAGCCAAGACATAATAATAGAGTTCTCAATCTCCCACTTGTCATAACCCTGATCGGTAGTGGAAGGGGCCACAATACGCCGATCAAGATGACCCATCTTCCCGCGTGCCTTCAAATAAAGTTCTACCGCCTGGGACCACTTCAAGTAATTTTGGCCATTGAAAGGGACGGTAGTAATTTTCAGATTGGGATCCAAGGGGGTAACCACAGTCTGAACTGTGGTGGAACCTGTAGCCGCTGGTTTCTCCAAGTCAGTCATGGTTCCAGGTAACAAATGGAAAACCCACAATAAGGTGAAGGAAAACGAGGGAAGTTGGGTGTATAGAGACCAACTAGGTCAATTTAAAGGCCCATATAGAGACCTAAAACACTGCTGAAACTGAAACTTCAATCAAAATAGTGGATTGTATGGTTGTGAGTGTGATTCAGAAGGCTAAAAATTGGTTGGATGGATCTCGGTTATGGCTACTATTGCATGAACACTGTCGGATGGACTGTGGGTAGGGTTATGGTGGTTGGCGCAGGGTTTAGTGGTGCATAGATGTTCGGCGCAGGCAGGAAGGGCTTGGTGAGGCTGCGGCGCAAGCTGGGAGCCTGGGTAGGCTGCGGCGCAGGCAGAGCAGCCTGGGTAGGGCTGCGGCACAGGCAGGGAAGGCCCTGGTGGGCTGCGGCCAAGGCTTGGTAGGGCTAGGGTTGTAGGCGCAGGGTTGGGTGGTCCGGTGGTGGAGATTGGTGGTGGATCTGTTTACAGTGGCTCTGATACCATGTTAAACACAATATTTTGGTAAAGCTTAGGGTTAGACTAATTGTCTCACCCCCTTTTATATATAAAACAATATTCAAGATATTACAATATGACCCACACTGAATAACTAAATAACAAGAAAACATAAAAACTCTAACAGCTTTTCCGTGGAAAGAGTGAAAATGGACTATATCCATTCAACATCCACAACCAAATTTCTACCAAAAGCGGACGTCCTTTTGCTTTCATTGGTGTTCGTGTTGGTGCACAAGAATGGCATTCTAGGCTTGGTCATCCTGCTTCTCGTACTCTACAGCATCTTATGTCTAATAAAAGTTTGCCTCTTAAAGGATCAAGCTCGGTTTCATTTTGTCAGTCATGTCCTTTAGGAAAGAGTACAAAGTTACCGTTTCAATTATCTACTTCAGTTGCTAAGGGTCCTTTAGATTTAATCCATTCTGATGTTTGGTGTTCTCCTACTGCTTCCATTAAAGGATCACGATACTATGTCTTGTTTGTGGATGATTTTTCACGATATTCCTGGATTTTTCCAATGCATTTTAAACATGAAGTTCATGCAATCTTCGTAAAATTTAAATTGCATGTTGAAAACATGTTTTCATCCACTATTAAAGCTTTCCAATCCGATCAAGGTGGTTAATATACCAAAACTGCATTTCAACGTGTTTTAGCTAACCATGGAATTCATTTTAGAACATCTTGTCCAGGTCACCCTGAACAAAATGGTCTGGCTGAACGCAAACACCGCCATATTGTAGAAACATGCCTTACACTTCTTGCTCATGCTCATATGTCTGTTACTTATTGGGTAGATGCCTTTAACACTGCTGTGTACTTAATCAATCGCCTCCCCACTAGAGTACTTAACAATTCCACTCCTTATGCCAAATTGTTTGATCGGCATCCCTCCTACGAATTTCTTCGAATTTTTGGTTGTGCATGCTTCCCTTACTTGCGTCCTTATAACACCAACAAATTGCAATTTAGATCAAAGAGGTGTGTGTTCATCGGTTATTCACTCAATCAACAGGGTTATCGTTGTCTTGATCTAACCACGGGTCACGTTTACCTATCACGTCATGTTGTTTTTGACGAACATTCTTTCCCTTTTCAACATATTGCAGTTACTTCCTCTCATTCCATGGTCTCCAGTGATTCCTTTGTGCCTTTACTAGATATGGTTACAATGCCATCTCCGCCTCCTGTTGCTCACCCTCCCCTCCCTCTACCGTCCAATACCTTACCTGTTTTCCCACAACATCACATTGTCGTCACCCCACCTAATCCACCACCCGCTCCATCATCGTCTCCTCTTCCTACCCTTGCACCTGAGCAATTATCACTTCCTGCTGAGTCTTCTCATTCCATGCTTACAAGGAGTAAAGTTGGAATTTGTAAACCCAACCCAAAATATGCTTTACATGTGGAACTTACTAAACAAATTGAACCTTCTTGTTTTAGTCAAGCAGTTAAACAGGAAGCATGGAGGCATGCTATGGGCGCTGAATTTAATGCATTACAACAGAATGGAACTTGGTCTTTGGTCCCTCCTCGGTCTGATATGAACATTTTACCAAATAAATGGATATTTAAAATCAAAAGGAGAGCTGATGGTTCAGTTGAACGCTACAAGGCCCGGCTTGTGGCTAATGGTTTTCATCAACAGGCTTGTGGCTAATGGTTTTCATCAACAAGAGGGTCTGGATTACAATGAGACCTTCAGTCCAGTTGTGAAGCATTCCACCATTCGCACTGTTATTGCTTTGGCTGTTCACCACAATTGGCCTATTCGCCAATTAGATGTTCAAAATGCCTTTTTACATGGATTCTTATCTGAGGATGTTTATATGCGCCAACCACCATGTTTCAGTGATCCGAATTTTCCTAACCATGTGTGCAAGCTTCACAAGTCTTTATATGGTTTAAAACAAGCACCTCGGGCTTGGTTTCAACGTTTTTCAGAATATCTAGAGGATCTCGGCTTCAAGGAATCTAAGTCTGACTATTCATTATTTATTTTTCAACAAGAGAAGCTTCTTATTATTCTTCTCATCTATGTCGATGACATTTTAATCACTGGAAACCATGCTTCTTATGTGGCAAAGTTTATTCACAAACTTGGTGATCTGTTTTCAATGAAGGATTTGGGTCCTTTAAGTTACTTTCTTGGCATACAGGCAACATATGGTGATGGCGGGTTATACTTAACCCAAACTAAGTATATTGTTGATCTGCTAAATCGCACCAAATTTTTGGATGTTAAACCCGTGTCTTCTCCAGCTTCTATCGGTAAAAAGTTAAGTGCTTATGATGGTGAGCCACTTCTTGATGCTACCGAATATAGGCATGTGGTAGGTGTGCTCTTCAGTATTTAACCATCACACGCCCGGATATCTCTTTTGCTGTTAATCAAGTGTGTCAGTTCATGCATCAACCCACTACCATTCATTGGTCTGCTGTCAAGCGAATTCTACGGTATTTGAAAACTACACATACTCACGGTCTCTTTTATCGTCCTGGTTCGCTCACATTAACTGCATTTTCTGATGCCGACTATGCTGGCAATCCAGATGATCGGCATTCAATTGGTGGCTATTGCATTTTTCTTGGCCATAATCCAATCTCTTGGAGTGCCAAGAAACATCGTACAATTTCACGATCAAGTACTGAAGCAGAATACCGTCAACTGGCCTATACTGCAGCAGAGATCTCATGGTTTCGCTCATTATTCAAGGATTTGGGAATCTCATTAACCACTCCACTGATTTGGTGTGATAACATAAGCTCAATTTCATTAGCTTCTAATCCCGTTTTTCACTCCCGCATTAAACATTTGGAGGTTGATTACCATTATGTTCGTGAAAAGGTGATTCGCAAGGAACTTGAAGTTCGATATTTAAGCACTACAGATCAAGTGGCCGATATCTTTACTAAAGGTCTATCTTCTGTTCGTTTCAAAAATCTGGCAAACAAGCTTATGGTGCGTACTTGCCCCATTAGCTTGCGGGGGTGTGATAGTGATAAACTTACCAAGCCAAATCAAAGAACTGATTTTGGGTCAATAATACCCACGTGATATCTCCAAATCAAGGAATTGATTTTGGGTCATAAAACCCATGTGATTACTACTCTCCATTAACTATGGTCAACATTAGATCCCTAGTCTAAAGCCTTAGAATACCATTTATGTATTTATTCCTTTTGACTGATTGCCATAGATTGGGATGTAATGTTTGTATATATATATGATACATATACCACCATGATAAGTGTGGTTTGTAACCATAATAAAATAGCTTTTTGTGCAAACTTTCACCTTCAATAAAAATATAATAAAAAAATAAAGAAGAAGAAGAAGAAGAAGTAGAAGATTGAATATCAATGCTACATATTCATCCTGGCATAGCAACTAAGCAGCCTAGCAACTTAACAATATTGTTTTAACATTACAAGTCCACAACATAATAACAAATAAAAATAAAAAATAAGAAAGAAGAAGAAGAAGATCCATACTTAAGAAAGGCACAAAAACAACTCAATCTAAAACTCTCATGATCAATGTAATGAATATTTGAGAATAGAAGATGGAAAGAGTAATACTTGGGACACAACCTTCCTAGAAGATGTGTCTATCTCTCTCTTGTGATGTCACTGGACCCCACAGTGACACAGGAGAGAGATAGACACATTTTTAGGAAGGTTGTGTGAATGTTGTGTCCCAAATATTACTCAGATGGAAAAGAGAGAAAGCTTAAGCATATCTCAAGCCTCAAAGTCGTGCGTGTAGCAGTGTACATGCCATACACGTGCTATGTCCATGCTGTACCCAGTGCCTAACTTTTAATTTAAAACATCCCGACACGGCTGGAGTTGTGTCTGACGTACCCACACGTGTCGTACCCTTGTCGGTGTCCCCTGGGTACCCGATACTCGTATGGCACTCAAAATGAAGTACCCATGCTTCCTAGGTGTGAAGGTGGTATGGAGTTTCTTCCTTAACAATGCTAGTTAAAATCTTGGAGGAAGTAAGGATTTGGAAATTTTCAAGTAACAACTAAAGAAAAATATTTTGAGGCTTTAGCGAAATGTAATATCATATCTATTGATTTGTCATATGATGTAACTGTGAGAAGAAATGATCTTAGAGAGAGTGACTAAATTGGGGCCATAATGAAAATGTAGTATGAAATATATGATCTCGGATTTGAGTGTGATATTAATGAACTTGACAAGACTGCCTTAATTGATGTGAGATGACACAAACGAAATTATCTAAAAGCTAACAGTAAAACGTTTTGTGAATGAAGAAGAACAATCCTAAGAATTTATGATTTCATGACTGGTATTGATATTTGATCGTGGATAGGTTAGGACTGAAAAAGGACCCCATAAAACTCAGAGTAAGACTTTACTGAGTTGAGTTCTTTCCTAGAATTGTCTAAAGGCATAATATGTTTGCGTGTTGCCAGGATATGCTATCAGAAGCTCTTTTATGTTTTGGTGCAAGTTCTATCAGTGTGGATGAACAAGACAACTACGACCAGGGAGATGAAGTAAACCATTTGCTCATTAAAGTTAATGTTGATATTGGAACTAAATCTTCCAATTTCATTCTTTTTCTATTTTCTTTTTTCCTATGGTTTGTTCTATCATTCATATATAGAATCTTTTTCTTGTTAGAAAATGTTGGAGATACAATGTCACCTTGTTTTGTCCAGTTTGCAAGAAGTCAGTATAGACAGTAGTAACAATGAGGAGCAAGTCTTGAAGAGAATTATAGGGTTTTTTTTTTTTTTTTTTAAGTTCAACGATGTGAGTAAGTTGGCTCTTTTATCCATCTGAAAGTTTACTAATTCTTACTTGTAACCCAATGTCAATGTGAGTGGTTACACTCATCAGGAGACAAATTCACATAGTATTTTCTAAGCCTTGCTAGCTTTCTGCTTTTGCATTGTCCTCCTCCATACTTTTTTGGCACCCAGGCCCAAGTTCTCTCAGCTTTTACCAACTTTATGACTTAAGATTGTTTCTCTTTCTATTTATTAAGTCTTCATTATATCATGGAGACTCTTATGTTAAAGATCTGAGAAAATAATCTTTCAATTTTTCTTTCTAGTTTATTTATGTGTGCCATGTGGCTAATTTGCAATAACATACTGTCACTTTTGCTAATTTTGATATGACTGACTAGACCCCATGTGGCATTGTGAATATATCAGATGAAATGAAATCGCTATTTTAAGTTCCTTTCAAATACAATTTTTTATGCAGGTTTGCATTAGTTCAATATTTTCTGATTGCCAAAATGTGAATGAGCGCATATCCCATGCTGCTGATTCCATAGGCTTGAAAGAGTTACCTACTTATGAAGTCGTTATGGGTGACCACTCTGACTGGATAAAGAAAACTCAGGTTAAATTGCCTCTCTTGTACTCTAGATCCCTCATCATAAATCCCTTCAACAAATGGAAAAATAAAAAATAAAATGAATGTACTTATTTTCATTTTCATTTTCTTATCTTTCTTTATTGCAGCCTTTGTAATAACTGGTGGTAAATGAACTTTTTTGGTTGATTCCTGTATCATGTTTGCTATAAAATTAGGACCCTGTTCCTTTGCTAGTTGACTTTGTTTCTAATTTGGCATGACTCAGGAAGGTCACAATATGTGATTCAGGATTTCTTTTATATGTGGCTGATTCTACGATTTGGCAATATATATTCCGCAGGGTTGTCTGCAGCTGAACTAATTCAGTGATATTCAATATTCTCTATTCAAGTATGGTTTAGTTGAGACCTTAATTATTGTCCTTTTTCTCAATACGTTCTCTCATACATGTAAACAAAGAAACAAAAAAAATTTCCAGAACAGTACAGAAAGAAACAAGATTAAGAATGGCCTGAGAGTTCGCTGGTGATTATAGCCCCAAATTTATTGTTAACCTTGGACAACAGAAAAATTGGTTTGCATTCAATGCATGTAGAAACTCTGATTTAGACATGGTAAACAAATGCTACCATAAAATTGTATAGAACGAAAAAAGAATTGTCACCTCACCTAGAATGTTAGTGATAGGATCGTCATTAGAGGCAGAGTGCTGAGGCAATTTTGAATATAGTTGTCATCAAACTTTGAAGATGAAGAATAATGGCTAAATTACATTTTAGTACCCTTATACTTTAATTGCAGCATTTAAGGCCACTATTTATAAATGCTTGTCATTTAAGGACAATCGTTAACGGCATCCAAAAAATGACGGAGTGGATAGTGTGGAGGTGTGTGCCACAATCACAAAGAAGGTAAAATGTGTTTACATGCAACTAAAATGTGTTTAGTCTTAGTTTTTCTGAGCCACGTGGCCTCCACGTGCTCCATTCTTTCATTTTTTTTGGATGCCATTAACGATTGTCCTTAAATTATTGCACTTGAGGGTCTTACGAGTTCCAATAAAAATATAGGGCCCAAAATGAAACTTTGGTGTAATTACACGGTACTAAAATATTTTTAGCGTAGAAAAGTTGTCTTTCCTTTCAATTTGGTTGTCCTGGACATATGCTCTTGTGACACTTTGTGAAGCTCATTGACTCTGAGCATAACTGAGGATTTGTGAAAAGAAATGAGGACAAGAAGAGAGAGGCAGAAGGTGAAGAGTAAAAAGAAAGCCATAGTGTTATTTCCATCAACAAAGAGAAAAAAAGAAAAGCATTCAACACGGACCAATTACATATGAAGAGCATACTTGGCGTGGATTTATTGTCTATAAAACCAATTGCATATGAATATTCCATATGAAGAGCATACTTGACGTGGATTTATTGTCTATAAAACCAATTGCATATGAAGAGCATACTTGATGTGAATTTATTGTCTATAACCAATAGTGACATATGTATAGACGGTGTTGATGGTTATCTTTCCTCATATGTGCATCAGATTTTCAGGGAACTTTTGTGTATCATCTCTTCCACTACAGTTCTTTTGTGTGCGTTGTGTATCCAGTATCTCTTCATATAGTCTATAGTCTCTAGACAACACCTATTACAATTACAGTATACAACATGAATGGGAATTTTGAATTTCAAAAAAAAAAATTTAAAGATTGGTTAAATACAACTTCGTCGAAAGTTTCACGGATTTATTGATTTACCTATCACTATTTGAAATTATTCAATTTACTGTGGCCAACCGACTTAATTTAAGGTATGATTATGTCTAATTCTTGATCTTATCTTGTCAGTAACCTAATTTATCTTTGTTCTTTCACTGTTGCAGGAATCATTTCATCCAGTGGAAGTTACTGAGGGACTTTGGGTTGTGCCAGAGTGGAGAACTCCCCCCGTATGTTATATCTATAGTTTCCTTTGTCTATGGTTATGTCAGTTATTGCTATTTTAAGGGCAACACTTAGTTTTGCACCTGCAGACTCCATTAGCCTTTTTCTGTGGTATGTTCGCTTATCCAACTTACATGAAACCCGACTGCCTATGCATCACGGATATGGACAAGGGGCATGGATACGATACGTCGATATGATACACATTTGACACGGTATATCTAAAAATGTAGGACACGAACGCAAATAAAAAACCATGTTTTATTATTAGACAATATACCATTCATGCCCACTCCCGTTTCCTAAATTTTATATAAAACCATTACTTGTCTCCCATTTATAATATTAAGACTTTGACCTCAAAGAAAAAACACTCAGAGCCGACCCTAGGCATAGGGTCCCCAATTTTTGGCCTTTAATTAGGGTCTCAATTAGACCCACAAAAAAAAAAAATAATAAATAAATAAAAATAAGGGCTCCATGGTTCAAAATATTGAAAATTAACAATTTTTAAAATAAAATAGCAACAATGCAACTTAAGAAAGAAAGGAGACATGAGACTCAAAGAAAATTAAAATTTTCAATTTATTTATCACTAATTTTCTTTTCCTTCTTATTTTCCTCACCAGTTTGTTTGTTAAACATGTTTTCCTTACAGTTTTCTTTTCTTTTCCCTCATTGAATCCATGAACCGAACAAAGCCTTAAAGTAAAATAGTGATAATATGCACGCTGGGCGGAACAACAAAATGGTCAGGGCAGAGAAAATCAAAATTCACTACACACAATAAGGATTACAAACACCAAAAGTTACAGAAAAAACTATAATATTTTATTATTTTTATACTGAAAATCCTTCCCCAAAAAATATATAAATGGATAAACAAACTATTCACCTTGGGGTCACTTCCCTGAACCCCTGTGTGGGTTCCGCTACAGGGGGACTCACTTGAAGAGCTCGCCTAGGGACCCCAAATGGTCAGGTCTGTCCCTGAAAACACTTTCAAAGGAGTTGTCTTGCCGTGTCCACTCCCCGTGTCCAGCCATGTTGGTCACGTGCCGGGTGTGTCTGATGTTAAGAGATAAGATATACACTTTTTTATGTGTCCAGCACGGGCACTGCACCAAATTGAATTGCCTGTCCTATAGCTGAAAATATCAATGGTACAGGACCCTCAAGCAACAAATATAATTCTGAATCCTGGGTTGACATTTGGAACTGGGGAACACCCTACAACTAAGTTGTGTCTTCTTCTGTTGCATCGCTTAATAAAAGGAGGAGAGCTCTTCTTGGACTATGGCACAGGTTCTGGGGTTCTTGCAATTGCAGCACTTAAGGTACTTTAATGTTTGTGTTTACAGTTGAACCCATTAAGTTTTACATAACTAGGACCCTCATGCATCGAAGTTTTATAAACTAATCCAGCCACAAGACTTGGCTGATTGGTTCATCAAATTTATCTCCGACACATTTGAATAAAATTTCATGAATACTTTGTTTTTCTTCTGATTTTCACGGAACTACGCCACTCAGTACTATCTTTACTTTCAAGATTTCTGCCAAAAATCTAGTCTAATTGTGTCTTTTTGCACTGTTCTATACGTGTTTGTCATAATTATTTTTTTTCTTGAAAAGTTTTCAGACATTAATCAAATTATTAACCAACTGATTAAAGAGATTTTCATTTCGACTTGGAAATGAAGTTAGGGGCAGCTTTATCTGTTGGGTTTGACGTAGATTCACAGGCGATTAGATCTGCACGTCAGAATGCTGCTCTGAACAACATTGGACTTGAGAAAATGCAATTGCACCTTGTCCCAACCAAGAAGAGCCCATCTGTGGCAGATGAATTATACAGTACAGAAGTCATATCTGAAACGGAGAAGTTTGATGTGGTTATTGCAAATATACTTTTGAATCCTCTGTTGGATTTGGCTGATGAGATTGTTTGTTATGCCAAACCTGGAGCTATTGTTGGAGTCTCTGGTATTATATCTAAGCAGGTATCTTCATGGCAATGTAACTCTCTCGTTAACGACTTGTGGTAAATAATTTTTTGGAAAAATTAGCAAAAGCGTCGGATAAATTTTTTTTTTTTAATGATCCTGTTCTAATGTTCAGTAACATAGATCTTATTTATCTGGGGCTGAATATAAAATAGTTAAACGAGTAACGTCGGATAGAAGTTTTCATTACTGCATGCTCAAATCCATGCGAAAATTGTTGGGTGACTTTTTGTGGACTTTTTTGAAGAAAAAATTTCCTTGGTGGCTGAGACTTCCTAGCATTTCCTTCTCTATTAGGCTCGGTTTCTGGATTTAGAGAAGGGAAAGGATAGGACAAGGATAAAGAAAGGATAGCAACAAGGAAAACTATTTCCCAATTGTTTTAACTAGTGTTTTCCTCCATTCATAAAAAAAAATTGTTAGAAATGGAAGAACTTCAAAATGCAACAGGAACTCAAGAAACGACACAAAATTCAAAAGTTTTTATTTTATTTTCACCTATTTTATTTTCCTTAACATTTTCCTCACTGTTTTCCTTGCTAACCAAAGAAAGAAAAGCGATTTATTTTCCCTTCCTTTCTAAATCCATGGACCATACAGAGCCTTGGCACACCCCGTATTACTGTACAACCTATCCACAAATGCCTCTACTAATGAGTTTATGAATCCAACTTAATCGATTAGAAATGTTGCTTGGGTGCCTGATTTAACTGTTTTTTTTTTCATCTAATGCAGCTTCCATATATTATAGAGCGATATTCCCAATTCTTGGAAGGCATTTCAGTGTCAAAGATGGATGATTGGGCATGCGTAAGTGGCACTAAGAAGAGAAATTTTAACTTTAGCTGAAGGAGATGCAACTACTTTGAGTCGATAAGTAAACGTATAACTCTCTCAGTAGAGAATTGTGAAGCTATTGCTGATGCTAATCTCAGAGATTCTGTCTTGTGAGTTGCTAGGGACTGAATGTTTAATCTCATTTTATCTGTATATATATAGTATTGTTTTTTGTTGGGACAGGAAAGATTTAAGCAACCAAAAGAAGTCTAGGATCTTTCGGAAGTGCAAAGGAGCCTTGTGTAGAACTTGAGTGAAGGAATCCTCTAATTCTGAAAAAGCAATGTTGGGATTTTCTGGGATTATTGTTTGTCTGGTGAAGCCTCCTTTTCTTTCCCCATTTTGGATGGGGACTTCAAGTTTCTTTCAAGAAATACCTGAAAGAATTTATGGAACTACCCAATAAAAATGTAGACTTCAAGTGCAGCTACTGTTTTTTTTTTTTTTTTTTTTTCCCTAGTAAACAAAAAGGCTGCAAATTTATGGAGTTGTGTTTCATTGGAAGAAATTTTGATGTTTTTTTTTTTTCCCTTTTAACAAAAATAATATCTATTGAAAAAATAATAATAATCCTCTGTGTACAATTTGAGTCAACTTTAAGGATTGTAGTGAAACAATAACAAAAAAATGGCTTGTGGTCAGTAACAATCACAATTAAGCTTATCCAAGCATTCAAATCAGCAATTATATGAGTAAACTTTTTTTTTTTTGGGTTAAATCTTTGTGAATTCCTATCAAAGAAATTTACCGTGTTGTATATGTTGAACGTTTGACTGCTTGGATTAGGCCTTTCACTGTTTTTTTTTTAATGATTCCTTTCAAAGCTAAAAACAGCTTTTTTAAAAAGCTCGAATTGATTTGGAACTTCTTAACAAAAGCTCTTATTCCAAAAACTGATCTTTTAAAAAGCTAAGTCCGCCCATGGAGTAGATTTCCATGCATATACAAATCAAAACCGATCAATTTAACTGAACCGAATTGAATCGTTTTCATCCCTAATTAACCTTATTATTTATCAGGCTTTGATATGATAGGCCCAGCCTTAGTTTAACTGGGTTGGGCCAAAATAATTAGTTTAAAAAAGACTCTCCAAATGGGCTTGGGTTGGAATGAATTGGGCCCTACATTCACTCTCCAACTTTAGCCCAAGCTTTGAACTACCCAAGTCCAAAGTAGGAGGCTGTAAGGGCTCAAGCTTGCTCGCTGAAGCTATGACAAAAGGGTCCACCGGGTCCGGGGTGGACCCTTTTGTCATAGCTTCGGTTTTTGAGATTCAATAGAAAAAAAAATACATTTGACTAAAAGTTGTCTAAGGTAACAAATTTCTACGATTAATTCACTTTTGTTGCAATTAAATCGCACAATCTAGTTGCAAAATAGTTTTATTTTAATTTTTGGAGTATAACAATCACAAATAAACTCTAAAAGCTATTGCCAAATACCTCCGAATAAAGACTCAATTAAGCCCAAAGTCACCATTACTAAGGCTTAGTTTGACCCCCCATTTTGGTGATTCTCCTTTTTTTAAAGCACAATTTCATGTTAATTCATTTGGTAACTAGTTTATAAGCTTTGCAAAAATTAAACTTAGGGCTTTTTTTGGGGAGCTTTTAAAAGCTCTAGAATGGAGCTTTAAAAGCTCAAGGTTGCCTTTTAGCTTCATAATGTTTTTTTTAAGAGTAATGTGTCACTTGTACAAAATTATCAAACAATTTAATATTAAATTTCATAAGATTTTTAAAAGGCCACGTGGGGGCCAAACTAAGCCTAAACCTCTGATGCCTAATAAATTAACCAGACTAATCTTTTCTTCTTTTTATAGAAACAGTGGGATTATATATATATATATATATATAGATGGGTAATTCTATCTAGACCTACCTACTTTACTCTCTATGCTCGTATAACGCATCAATAGTTGTACATAAAGTGAATATAATACAGCATGTGAGTGTAAAAAGCAATTATATGGGTGCATTTAGAATTGCAATATCTATAGTGGAACCAGGCTAGTCTTATGACTCTTATCCAATTGACGTTGGATTTCATCTAATTCACAGTCTAACTTTCGGATAATATGAGAGAAAATTATAATGTTTTGCTATTCCCAAACCATTAAAATTAGGGAATTTTTATTCTCACTTTAAAATTGAATTAATGCACATGGTACTACTGACATACCATGCAATCAATTCATTTCATGAAGACTATAAAGTGCATTAGTTCATCCATAAAGTGCGAATAACATCCCTTAAAATTAATGTGTCCCAACTTTCATAATGTTTCAATTTGTTCTACTTTACTCAAATCAGACAGATGTATCAATTCAATTAAAATAATATTCACATAGCAGAGACACAAAAAATGACTTGGTTGAATATCAATTAATCCGATAAGTTAACAACTTTTTAATGTTTATTCCCATTTTTCTAATTTTCTAAAAGAATTTTTAAAATGAATAAAAAAAATAACTTTAGTTAAGAAAATGCCAATAATAATTGTTGAAAAATCTTAATTGTATAGTAGGGGTAACTATCGTGATTATCATCCACCCCAATTTCTCAACACGAGTATTACATGTAGAGCCAATTTAACTCCGAAAATAAAACTTTACAAATGTGTTGGTAAGCTAGTATGATATAATTATATGCATTTTCAAATGAACAAGTCACCTCATTGAAATAATGTTGTATAAATGTCTTACAATAAGGTTGTTATTGTTGTTTCACTTTAGGTTATTTGTAGAATTATTTTAGTAGTTAAATTTGAGATATCTCAATTGTTACAAGAATGGTAACACATACAGTGCTTATGGATTGAACGAATTCGATCGTGATTGGTAAAACTGCTTAAAGTAGAACTACCTATTATTGGATATTTGGGTTGGTATTTTATGCAATTGTTCAGAAATGTGAAAAGTACCCCACCCAACCTGCTTAACGTTTACCCTCCTCCAAAACACAAACACGTTCTTAATTAGGATTACAATTGGGTAGGCTAATTCGAGACCGGCCTTAGCCCAACTCACAATTTACTTAAACTTGGACAATTTTTGTATGTATGTTAGGCAAGCCTGCGCTAGAAAATTTAAGCCCAAATTGAATTTTGTTGAACTTGGAAAGAGATTACTAATCGGATAACACGAGCGCGAGGCCGTACTGATAGTAATGTATGTAGTTATGTGCTCAAATATTAATATTATAGTTATATTTCGGGTAAAAAGCATTTTGTCCCCTCAAATTATACATACTTTTGCAATTTACACCTCGAACTTTGAAAAGTTACAATGTCCATCCTGAACTATCTTTAGGGTTGCAATGTCCCCCCTGAACTTCAAAAACTTGAAATGTCCCCCCTAGACTATCATCTGTGTTGCAATGTTCCCCCTAAACTATCTTTCGTATTGCAAAGACAACCTTGGCATCACATTCCATCCAGAAATGTGATGAAATTTGCTCCTGTATGACGCTCATGCTAAATTTCAAAGGCATTTATGACATTTCACTATCTCCATCTAAATTAACAATCATAAAAATTATAAAAACTTCAACTTTTTTATTGTTATACAACAAATTAACATATTAAAGAAAAGGGCAGCCCAATTAAATTAACTGAGTTTTTATGATTTTTATGATTTTTAATTTAGAAGCGAAAGGTGAAATGTCTTAAATGCCCTTGAAATTTGGCACGTGTGTCCCACATGAGCAAATTTCATCACATTTCTTGACGGAATGTAATGGCAGTGTTGATATTGCAACACGAAAGATAGTTCAGAGGGGACATTGCAACACAAACGATAGTTCAGGGGGGACATTTCAATTTTTTGAAGTTTTGGGGGGACATTGCAACCCTAAAGATAGTTCAGGGGGGACATTGTAACTTTTTAAAATTTGAGGTGTAAATTGCAAAAGCATGTATAATTTGAGGGGACAAAATACTTTTTATCCTTATATTTATCTTAACTATGTACTATTTTAACGAAGAGATCATATTATCCTTTTAGGGACAAATATATGTATCGTTCGATTTTATTGAGTACTAGATGGATAGATGATGATTTTTTTTCATATAGGAAACGAAAAAAAAAATTACTAAGTTTGATATTCTATAAAAGCCTTTTTCTCTAATGCAATTTGGGCTCGAGATTGGGTTTGGGTACTAAAACTCAAATGGGGTTGAGCTGGGTTGGTCGGGCTCAATTCGAGCTATCTAGGGCTTGGACAGTCTACACTAAAACTCGAGCCAAACCTGGAATGGCCCAATATCACTGAGCCCTTGGACGGAGTTTACTAAGTCTCAGTCAAAACTAAACATACATAATATCAATACCAGTCAGACCAAGTTACAGCCCTACTCTTAATTAAGGGTCTGTTTGATAACTATTTCGTTTTGGTTTTTTTTGTTTTTGTTTTCATTTTTTTGAAAATGGCAATAAAAAAAGCATTTGGTAAACTTAATTTTTTGTTTTTTTTTTTTCAAAATCAATTTCAAAAAAGGGACCAAAAATGAAAACAAAAATTAGTAGCTTCCAAAAAAAGCAAAATTGATTTTGGTATCCAAAATTACTATTTTGCCCTTACCAATTTTAAAAGCCATAACTATTTAACATTAAATCAAAATTAAACGTCGTTAGACTCATACATTTTTTTTTTGTTGGGACCAAAAAAGTATATAATCGCAAAATGACCAAATTGCCCTTAAATATTACATTTAATAAATTAAAAAAATCAAGTCTTCAAATAACACAAGGTGACATACTCAAAAGTTATTCGAGGTTTTGGATTTAATGGCAGAGTCCATTTGGTCTGAATCTAATTGTAAAATGACTATTTTGCCCTTTATACTTCAAAATGCCATAACTAGTTAAGGCTAAACTAGAATTGAACATCGTCAGAGCCTATGAACTCATTCTAATATTAAGACCATTTGGAGAGCTAAAAGGCATATATTGTAAAATGACCAAATTGCCCTTGGAGCTTACATATAAGAAGTTAACATTGTTAAAATCTTCAATTAATACGGAATGACCTACCCCTAAGTTTTTCGACGTTCTGGATCCAATGGTAGGGTCCATTTGACCTTAATATATTTGTAAAATGACGATTTGCCCTTCAAATTTCAAAATGCCATAGCTTGTTAAGACTAAGCTAGAATTGAACGCCGTCAAAGCCTGTGAGCTCATATTTAAGATAAAGAATATTTGGGACCTAAAAAGTACATATATGGTAAAATGACCAAATTGCCCTTGGGATTTACATATACGAAGCTAACATTGTTAAAGTCTTCAAATAATACAGAGTGGCCTACCCCAAAGTTTTTCGACGTTCTGAATCCAATGGTATGGTCCATTTGGCCCGAATATATTTGTAAAATGACTATTTTGCCCTTAAAATTTAAAATGCCATAACTTGGTAAAATAAAATCAGAATTTAACGTCGTCAAAGCCTGTGAACTCACATTATTATGAAGAACATTTTGAAACCTAAAAAGTATATAGATCGTAAAATGACCAAATTACCCTTGGGGCTTACATATAAGAAGTTAACATTGTTAAAGTCGTCAAATAATACAGAATGGCCTGCCCTAAGGTTTTTCGACATTCTGGATCCAATGGTAAGGTCCATTTGGTCTGAATATATTTGTAAAATGACTATTTTGCCCTTTAAACTTTAAAATGCCATAACTTGTTAAGACTAAACTATAATTAAACACCGTCAGAGCTTGTGAGCTCATATTTAAGATGAAGAACATTTGTGACCTAAAAAGTATATAGATTATAAAATGACCAAATTGCCCTTGGGGCTTAAATCTAAGAAATTAACATTGTTAAAGTCTTCAAATAATACATAGTGACCTAGCCCGATATTTTTCTACGTTCTGAATCTATTAGCGGGGTATATTTGTAAAATGAATATTTTGCCCTTATAAATTTAAAAATCCACAACCTGTTAAGATTTTTTCTACATTCTGAATCTATATACTTTTTAGGCATTTCGATTTAATCTTAACAAGTTATGGCATTTTGAATTTTTAAGAGTAAAATAATCATTTTGCCCTTATGTATTCAGGCGAAATAGACCCCTCCATTGAATTTTTTAGAGTAAAATGATCATTTTGCCCTTAGTGTAACTGTGTAAGTTACCCCACATTATTTTAATACTTTAACAATGTTAACTTATTACAAGTAAACTCCAAGGGTAATTTGGTCATTTTACCATATATATATACGTGCTTGTACGTTCCCAAATGTTCATCTTAATATGAGCTCACAAGCTCTGACGACGTTATGGTATTTTGAATTCTAGTTTAGTCTTAATACGTTATGGTATTTTGAAGTTTGAAGGGCAAAATAGTAATTTTACAAATATATTCAGGCCAAATGGACCATACTATTGGATCCAGAACCTAAAAAAACCTAAGGTTAGGTCACTCCGTATTATTTGACAAATTTAACAATGTTAACTTCTTATATGTAAGCCACAAGGGCAATTTGGTCATTTTACCATATATGTACTTTTTAGGTTCCAAAATGTTCTTCATAATAATATGAGTTCATAGGTTTTGACGACGTTAAATTCTGATTTTATTTTAACAAGTTATGGCATTTTAAAGTTTTAAGGGCAAAATAGTCATTTTACAAATATATTCAGGCCAAGTGGACCCTACCATTGGATCCAGAACGCCAAAAAACCTCAGGATAGGTCACTCTATATTAATTGAAGATTTTAACAATGTTAACTTCTTATATGTAAGCTCCAAGGGCAATTTGGTCATTTTACAATATATATGCTTTTTAGCTCTCCAAATGGTCTTAATATTAGAATGAGCTCACAGGCTCTGACGATGTTCAATTCTAGTTTAGTCTTAACTAGTTATGGCATTTTGAAGTATAAAGGGCAAAATAGTCATTTTACAATTAGATTCAGACCAAATGGACTCTACCATTGGATTTAGAACGTCGAAAAACATTGGGGTAGGTCAATCCGTATTATTTGAATATTTTAACAATGTTAACTTCTTATATGTAAGCCCCAAGGGCAATTTGGTCATTTTACAACGTATTTTTATTTTTAGGTTCTAAAATGGTTTTTATAATAATATGAGCTTATAGACTTTGACGATATTAAATTCTAATTTTTTTTACCAAGTCATGTCATTTTGAAGTTTTAAGGGCAAAATAGTCATTTTACTAAGTAGTTATAAAATTTTAACACAAAAATATAGTTTACCAAACACATTTTTTTTGTTTTTGTTCTCTCTTTTTAAAAAACAAAACAAAGTTACCAAACACATTTTTTATTTTCTTTTTTTTTTTAAAATGAACACAAATTTCTAACACAAACTAAAAAATGAAAACAAAAAAATGAAATGGTTATCAAACCGGGCCTAAGTAACTGAGACTCTATTGCCTCATTTAGAAAGAACAAAAAAAAAGTAATTTACGAGTGTAGTATGGATTTCCTTTTATAAGTATGAGCTATAAATACACTGTATGAAAATATAGCTTTCTTTGTTTGGGAAAATATAGGTTAATGTTATTAGTTGTATCTATTTTATTTTATAGCACATTCTAAAAAGAATTAGTACAAGCATACAGATGTAAGAAAAATGCATGAAAATTACGAAACACAAACTTTTTTAGCTGCACTGCAAACCTCCCAAATCCCAAATAAAATTATTTGTGGCATAGCTTGAGACTGAGTCGGCTGGGGGAGGAAACCACCAATGATACACACAACAGCGCCAAGAAACTCGCTGGAACTGCGACAATATCCTACCAAAATGCCAGATCCGACAATAGAATGTCGGATCTGATGTAGACAACGTCGAATTTGCATGAGTAAATCACTGGGAACTTGTACCAAACAAAAAAAAGTAAAAACAATAGAAACCCCTCATAGAGAGGGAGAAAACCCTCCTTCAGAAGGACATTAGCAAACGAGAGGGCCAAGGCCTTTCCTATGAATGGAGAGCCCTTGGAGGAGGGGCTGACCGAGAGAGTTTTTTTTTTAGAGATAGAGTATTATGGCTAGGTTTTTTTAGAGAGAGAGAGAGAGAGAGAGATGGAATTAGGGGTGTCATTGGTTCGATTCAGTTGGTTTTTATGATTTGGTTTGGTTTTTATACTCTAATATTTGATGAAAACCAACCATGAACCAATGGTTTGGTCAGTTGGTTCGGTCCATTCGGTTTTCTCGACCCCCCTAGTTGGAATTAATATTTACTATCGTGAGAAAGAGTGAATAAATTGGACCAAAAAGGTTAATGTTATATCTAATTGTCCATGCACATCTATACTTGTTAGATAATGGCTCGAAATTCTAGGATTATGTGTGAATCATATTTTCCTAATCTAATTGGGATTTGCATATTTGGGATGGTTTCTAAAGGTAAAAGGTTTCTAGTTTTATGGGATTACTTGCAAGGGAGATTTCTTGATGGAGAAGCATTACCATATGATGTGGGTAATCTTACTCCTACTAGGATTTAGTAAGGTATTATATATAAATAGGGTACTTTTAGGAATTCTAAGAGAGGACGAACTTGGGTCTTTAGGAGAGTTTAAAAGAGATTTAAGTGCATTGTAATCTACGGTTTTATTCATGATAAAGCTTCATTATCTCTTTAATGGTGGAGTATCCCGGTTTGGGAAAACCACATACATCGTTTGTGTTCTTTATTGCTTTGTGATTATTTTTGGTTACTTGTTTTCTCTTTGAATCTATCTTGGTTGATCTTAGATTCAGATTTCTTTGATCCTTTGTGGTTTTCACATTCAACCCTTGGTGTATATCACATCAAGAGTTGGTGATTAGTGTGCGATTTTGCATAATATAATTGGCATCAGAGTCTTCTGGAAATTGTTGAGTGGTTCAACGATTTGTATATATCAGAGCTTTTCTGGAAATTGTTGAGTGATTCAACACTTGGCATATCAAAGTTTCTTAAAGGTTTGGGTAAAAATATGTGGAAGTCTATTCTGGTGACAAGATTTGATACAGAGAAATTTGATGGAAAGAACGACCTCTCCTTATGGCGCATGAAGATGAATGCGATGTTGGTTCAACAAGGGTTGGCGAAAGCATTAAAGGGTAAGGATGCATTACCGAAAACGATAAAAGGACACAAAAAAAAAAAAAGCAAACATGATGGAGATGGATTACAGCCTAACTCTCAGGTGTTCTAGATATGGGGTCTTGCAAAAGGTTGCTGAGGAAGCCACAGTGGTGCGGCTGTGGGAAAGGATCGAGAACCGGTGCATGACTGAATCTCAAAAATTTTGTTATCCCGTGGAGATTGATAAGGAAGACATGGGTGATCAGTCATGATCAAAGGCAATTGATCAGTATTCATCAAGATAACGTCTAGGATTGGAGAGACAAACGATCGAACGATGGAGGCGTGGGTGGTCTTCAGGGAATCAATTGATTACCAAGAAAGCATCGTATGGAAGGTTAGGCCGATTGATGTCAAAACCTACGGTCAAGTTAAAGGATGGCTTTGACTTGACGGACATATGTGTTCTAGGTAGAGTCCTTTAGAGCAAGGGTAAGGAGATAATGGAAGAAACTGGACTATGAGGAGGCTTGCTGAATTTGAGCCAAGGTAGAAATTGTTAGATAATGGCTCAAAGGGTTAGAACCGTGTAACAAAGGATTACCCAAGTGTGGAAATAGGGCTCGCGACCTTTTTCTCGGCTTTTTTTCTTTTCTCGAATTTTCAAATCAATGTTAATCAAAATAAAGTCGCCACTTAATTTTAAGGAAAGAAATTAAGAAATCATGTTAAAAGCTACTTTTCTGCGAAACTAAAGATTTCTGAGTTCGGAGATTATGAAATGAGAGGGGAAGGAGCCCGGTGGGACTAAAGCACCCCCTCTCATCCTATCATAGATAGGCCTCTAGTCACCATCCTTTTATTCAATTTAAAAGTTTGTGTGTGTCCCACTCAATATATAGATATAGATATACATAGCACAAGCAAGTTGAAAAGGGCGTAAGATTGCTAAAAAAAAGTTATCCATAACCAAGTAAGTTCAAATAGCACACAATATGTGATGCAACAATGAACAAGAAAGCTCACCAGGATCCATCTGCAATAGGGAAATGTGCAATGCAAGCATAAATAGAAAACCCTAAGAACATGTCTTGATATTATCAAAATCAAGATAAATTAACCCTACTAAAAATACGAGTATAGTGAAAAGCAGGGGTCGATTCCACTGGGATTGTGCTATGAATTTAACTAGATTCTAAAATTATAATTCTAACTATCTACTTAAAATAAGATTGTTTAATTTGATAAGTGCTTAGAATTAAGGAAAGTGGTTTTGAATAAATCATTTGAAAATAAATTATTAAACTATTAATAACTATCTACTTAAAATAAGATTTTTTTAATTTGATGATTGCTTAGAATAATGGAAAGTGGTTTTGAATAAATAGTTTGAAAATAAATTATTAAACTATTAACTAATTAACCAAGTAAAGCAATAAATAAAATAGATGAAAAGATATGGAAGAAAGAGATCCACCACTAGCTATGTAAAAGATCCATTCATGCAACCTTTTAGATTATTGTATTTGGATGATTATGAGAAATCGTGGCTACCAGCCCGATTCCTCCATCAAGAAAATAACCAAGATCTAATTACTAACATATCCCATCTGCAGTTACCATAGAGAGTCTTGCACTAAACTAGGGTTGTAGCACCCTCCATCTTACCTAATCATGGCATATTCAATAATTACAACCTTAGTTCCATAAGCATTGTTGCTTGCACACACCTCATACAATCACCGAAAATATAAGCTGTAGAGCACATTGAATTCAACACAGATCTAAGACAAGAGTAAACATTAAAATCAATGATTTAAACATCAAAGTATGATTTTATATGAAAAAAATCGTTAAGCATACAATCATAATCCTTGGGATACAAGTAAAACTAAAAGACTACATCAAAGGAAAACTTTTACATATCTAGGGTTTCATTGAAATCCTAAAATAGGTGATTAGTTGGCCATGGAGGGAGTTGAATGCATGGAGTGAGGTAGGAGTCCATGGTTGAACTTCTTCTTCTTCTTGCCTTTTTCTCTCCCTAGGTTTTTTTTTTTGGAGTATATGAGCCAAAGTTCTTTATAATGAATATATATCTCATATATATATATATATATATGTTTCTCAAGTTAGGAAGTTTCCCAAATCCTAAAAACACTAGGAATATCCACCTTTTATGTTTCTGCATGTAATTCCCGTAATCAGCATAACCGTTCAGGCGGCGCCCGTCGGGGCGGTCTGCTCGAGCGGACAACCTCAGTGGCTCCAATTTGTATTTAAATCTTCAGAATTACTCCCAAGTTGATTGTACACTTGAATAACCTGGAAAAGAAAAACATAATATCTTTCAAATAAAATAAACTTGGAACTAATAAAGGTGAGTTAGGTGTAGTGATGGAGTATTATTCATCTCCTATCATACTCCCAAACTAACACTTTGCTACTCCTCGAGCAAAGAAGTAAAATAAAATAAACTACAAATCTAACTCACTTTCATAGAAATTGCGATTATATTTAGTGTGTGCAACAAACCTTTAAACCTCTAGGTGTCCCTAGTAGGACGAGTTACAGTCTCGTGAGGATTTACAGCAAAGTTACCCACAAACTTCTCTTTTCTCTCTCTCTCTCTCTCTCTTTTTTTTTTTTTTTTTTTGGATTTTCAACTTTTGAAAGTAAAAACACACTCTATACTATAACGACTCAAACCATGACTCAAGAAAACCTCCTCATCAATACTATAGACTAAACCATAATAATATGCCACGAAAACAATATTATAACCCATATTCATTAATGAAGCACAAGTCAAAGTAAGCAGGGCCGGCCTTGACAAATTGGGGTCCTTAGGCAAACATTAAGACGGGGCCTTTTGAATAACGGGGGTTAGGGGACAGAGGCCCCGAAGCAAAAATTTTTGTGTCTATTTATATATGTTTGTGGGTATAATTAAATATTACATCCGTCCCATTTTATGTGTCCATCTTGGGAATCCAACTATTTAAGGGGACAAAAAAAATCTACACCTACTTTCCACAATTGCCCATAATCATTGCACTTTCTTTTTTTGTTTTGTTTTGGTTTTGATTGTAAGGAAGGGTAGTTTGGGAAACTAAGTAAAATTTACATACTAATTTATGAAAGTGGACAACAGTTTTGGGACATTCCAAAATGGAAAGATGGACACATAAAATAAGACGGAGGGAGTATATTATAGTGTTGATTTGCGAGTTTTCTTCCATCATTTTTGAGAATTTAAAGGTTTTGTAATTTTTAAGGTGGCCTGGTTTACAATAGGGCACATACATTTATTTTTTTCAATATTTACTAGGACTCCATTACAATTTGTTCAATTTATTATAAATAAAAAAAAATTAGTTTGGACCCTACTCAGTATTTTTCAGGGCCCTATTGGAGAGCAAAAAATGAACAAAATTTTGGGGCCTTAGGCGACTGCCTACCCCACCTATAGACAGGGCCGGCCCTGAAAGTAAGTATGTAACTAAAATAAATTGACAAATCTTAACCAGCACGTGTGTGAAATAGTAGTCAATAGAACACGCTTTTGTCATGAATTACGGAATATAATTGGGATGACTTCTGACTATGCCTTGACTTCAAATTTCACTAGGTCAATTACACTCAAAACAAATCTCTCTGAAACAGATGTAATATCTCAAGTATATGTGAGTAGAATAAAATTTTCAAGACAACAGATCTCACATATGATACATGAAAAATATGAAATATATAGAAGAACAGTCTCAAGGAAAGGATACCAACAGTTTAGAATAATTATTTCACAGGTTATCATATGTACCAAGATAGTCCGCTTAATATTTTTTTACATACATGAATAGAGTTATTTCACCATACCATCCTAGAATCATGTAGGACTTTATTACAAGGACGAAACGTAGGTCAGGGTTCATAGCTTAGAAAGGAAGGAAAGGATAACAAAAGGTCTGAGAATGATGTTAAATGGATATTAGAAACTCAAGGGCATTTATTCATCTCTTTTTTTCTATATATTTTTTTCCATCTCTTTTTTTTTTCAGGCTCCCAACCTTATGGATAAATCTTTCAATTATCGGAACATATCTTTACCATCATCCTATTAGCCCTTTCTATTTATCTTTGAATCCCCATTTTTAATACACTCTCAAACTTAGGGTAGGTTTTGAAACAAATTTAAATATTAATTTTTTGGTGAACCCCAATTTGGAGTGGGTAAGGAAAATTGGTGAACAAAAAAAAAACCGGTCTTAATTTATAAACGCTCAAGGGGTTAACTAGGATATAAAATTTCTGCATTCTTCAAAGGGTAGGTAGAAAGGTCAAAAAATGGTTAAATAACAAGAATGGCCTACTATCATTTTCTGGGAGAGTATGATTTCTTTATCTATACATATATTATTCATTTCACATACATTATTTTTCTAGAACTCTTTATTATTTTTGCCATGGTGCCTATTTATTCCTTTGGAACTTTTCTCAACTATTAGCCAAATAACAAGAAAAATTAGACTAAACAACGATATGATATGTACTTCAAGAAAATTTGACAAATATTTAATACTTTTAACCCTCAAAAACGAAGATAGGCGCAAAAGCTTGCAGGGGTTTACTCCCCAAATTTCATCATCTAGTAATCCAATTTATATTCCAAATTCAATCTACAACATGTCTTCACATGACTTGTGGCGCTTAAACGAGTGCTATTTAAAATACAACCATTATTTCAACTACATACTATTAGAATGGTGAGTCAAAGAATGAATAAGCGAGTAATATAGTTCCAAACATATTATTTAATCCTTTCTATAGGCTTGATAAGGAGTGTTTTGATAGCAAAAAGAAATCAGAAAAATTCTTAACCCGAAAAGAAAGAAAAACAAACAAACCCACTATTGCGATTACAAATCCCAGAATAACCACTAAAAGTAAATCAAATGTACAAAAATACCAAGACAAATACCCATCAGAACTAGCCAAAATCATCTACCAGCACTTACCTAAGCCACCTACATATCACTATGCAAAAGTCCAATGGTTCACAACTATGATAGCGACGAAAGAAATCGTGACCACTACTGTGACACCTTTGAAATGGTGTGATGTGGGCGGGGGCCCTGCTTTAAGCAATGTAATCCAATTCGAATGCTGAGATGAGTCGAAAGTGGACCAATCGATATCCTCCTCCTCCACAGGCTCCTGACTCGGCAACAAGATAGTATCATCCTCCTCCAGGGTCTCGATTGGTGCGAAAATGTCAGCTCTATCCTGTGGTGACCAGTCGAGGTGTCCCCGTCGCTGACGGATTATCTCTAGCACATAATCTGGAAGATCACAATAAGGGTAAGTGGCCTCTTTTTCATCCTCCTCCACCACACTCTCCGTAGGACCGTAGTAGACTGAATAGGCACCAATGCCTCCTCATCAATCTCCTCATCATCAGAATCATCTGAGGAGGGTGAATCAGAGGATGACTCCTCAGAACTAGGCAGTGCACCATACACCCCATCCCTACCAGTAGGATTCTTCCCATAAAGGCTATCATCATCTGAAGAGTACTAAAGAGTGCCTGACTCGGAAGATGAATCTAAATTACTCGGGACTAGGATGATCCTAGGGGGTCGGTAGTGACAAAATGGAGCACTACCCCTAAGGAGTAACTGGTCCTGAAGGTGCCTAGTAGCCTGCTCATCTATGTCAGGTCGCGGACTAGGAGCCAACTATGAATCTGAATCACTAATGACTAGGCTCCTATATGGTGAAGAAGGTGGGGAAACTGAGTGTTCCATCTGTACTAAAAGGTATATCAAAAAAATGATCACATACAAACGATTAATATTACATTAGTTAGAAATGGATGTAACGAGTTGTAATAATGACAGTGAAAGAACAATTTACTAAATGGAAACCAACTAAAGTGATGGTCATCTGATTATTCCGTTTATTATAACCACATTTTATTTATTTTTATGGTTCAAAAATTTTCAAAACTACAAAAATAAAATGGATTATAAATTTTGATAATTTGGTTGCTTGTCATGAATTGATTACCCATTAATTAACTAGCTGGTCGTAGCACCCCAAAACCTAAACCTTCATTGTCCCCAATGAACTAGTCAAGATAGAGTGGTACATAAGCATAAACAATATAGAGCATAAAATGAGAAGCCAATGAAAACCAAATCTAAAATCATCTGACCATCACAGGCATGTATGAAATAATCATGATAAAACTAACATAAAAAAAGAGGGTTCACCAGCCTAAAATAAAAAGAGTCCAAAGGCAATGGTCTAGTGGACCGGTACATGTCTAAGCAAAAAGAAAACTAATCAAATAATATCTATTAAGAAAATAAACTACTCCAATCAAAGCCAGAGGACAAAATAACCCTAATGAAAAAAGTAAATAAACTAAAGTACATGACTCGATCTATAACAAAACGAACAGCATACAAAAGAGTGATATTAAAGTAAAATAACTAAAAAGATAGGATAAATAAAAATTTGGACTGGAACAGGGTATCATGGGGTCGAACATCCAAATATCGATCCCCCAAACCAACCAAAATCACAACCAACCAAACCAAACCCATAGAACGAACTAATCTACGAAAAGGGCTTCAACATTAAAAGCCTCGTCATCACCATCATCGCCTGCATCACCATCATCATCATCACCCTCTCTCACCTCTGCCTCCTCAGCTGCAGCATCATCACCTTCTCCAAAACCCAGGCTCGAAGGATGCAAAAATGCTCCATGATATGCAATCTTTCCCCGCACTAAGATCTCCGACACCCTGTCTGGAATAAAAGCATATAAGAGAGGCTGGACATAGGATTGGGTACAGAGCAATTCGTCGAGCAGGAGATGGTAATTTATGTGGGTCCAATGGAATGGGGCCTACTCTGGAGAAGGAGGAGCAACAGGGGGCTGGCGCGGCCGGCATTGCACAGGGCGAGCGCGGTCTGTCGCAGGATCTAGAGCCAAAAGGCTCCATCGCCACTCAGTTGCACCAAACACCAGAATGGTCATATCAACCTCCTCATACTCCAGTATGGGAAAACATAGATGACGAAGGATAGCAGTGATAGTACGTGGAAAATGCAGAAGCTGAGAGTTATCTGGGTTATGGACAATGAGGTTTCTAGTAAGATGCATGCATGCCATGATGACTCGTTCGACATGGAACCTTTTACCAAGCCATAAGGAAAA
This sequence comes from Hydrangea macrophylla, assembly GCA_033977485.1. Taxonomy (NCBI): domain Eukaryota; kingdom Viridiplantae; phylum Streptophyta; class Magnoliopsida; order Cornales; family Hydrangeaceae; genus Hydrangea; species Hydrangea macrophylla. The sequence goes on from CM066990.1 coordinate 44,553,268, forward strand.
GAGGGCCTTGTTGATGAGTGTGGTATGCTTCTGGAAGTGCCCTAACGGGTGGACGTTCCTCTTAAAGACATAGTCTACAAACCACATATCGCAAGAAAAATCTACCCTACGGATGGACTAACCTGACCTGACCCGACCCCCTCCTACCCTGAGCCATCCTAGTGCAAATCTTCGTAAAGTCATATAGAACACGAGGTAAAAGGTGAGGAGTTACGGTCCAGTCCGTAGGGATACCTAAAGTTTCACAAATGGTGTCGGGTATGATGGTGAGATGAGTATTATCAATCAAGGTGGTAAGACGATTGGGTCCTAAACCATCGGCATTATAAAAACACCAACCGTTGATAGAATAACCGGACAAGGCGAGGATATGTGATAAGGTCGTGATCCCGAAAGAAAATAGGTGGACCTAAATGGGCTCAAGTCATCGTATTAATACCCCACTGGGTATTAGTATTAGTTTCGAAGTAGTTCGAGTCAATAGTATATTCATACAAGAAACCACAAAAGACATAGGTTTTTTAGAAGGCAAGATTTTATGGGGTTGCGAGCGATCGGGGACCCTCTCTTTACCTTTTCTTTTCTTTTGGGATGGGCCTACTTGTGTAAAACCCAACCCAAAAGCGGTCGTTGGAGTACTAGGTGGACATTTTTGGGACATGGATACCAAGGGCATAAGAGACACAGAATGGAAATAAGAAAAGGCAAGGATGACAGAACTCCTCCCTTAAAGATGGCTGTACCCAACTACCCGAACACAACAATTGGGTCCCTGCAAATATGAACAATTCAACACAATTTTAAATTAGCTATGTATGAACATATTACAAGACATGGTAGATGTAGTCATTGAAAATGAGAAGCGCCAATGAACAAGAACGATCTATACAAATCTTAATATAGAGTACAATTATAGAACAACACTATCACTCTAAACGTAAAGAAGTTCAAAATGAGAGTAGGGGTTAAGTGTTGTAGATCTTGTGTATGTAATACATGTATATAGAGATATATGTATATTATTCTTGCAATCATGGGATAGAAGGAAGAGGAAGAAGATAGAGTAAGAAGAAAAGTGTGTGTGTACCTCAATATAGAATGTGTGAAGGATTAGAACCCAACGCTAGTGCCGAAGGACTCAATCCATGAAGTTGGAGACGAAGAAGACATAGTAAAGGGCGCGAAACTAAATAAAGAAAAGGTTGAACTCAAGCCCTATATATAAACATTCCTGTAGTCCGCTCGGGCGGTGCCCTCCTAGGCGAGAATCCCAGCGAGCACCATTTTAGAAAGAAGAAGGAGTTTAGACGATTCAAATCTCAACAAAAGATCCACCCCGGCGGGTTCCGTCCTGGAAGGACGTTGGGCGGGCGAGATTTTAGAGAGTTACTAGAAAGAATTTAAAAATAAAAATTTGAATCCCGCCCGGACGGAGTGCTCGAGTGATTCCGTCAGGGCGAGATTAGGGGCGGGTGACATTTCAGAGACAAACCCTCGAAAATAAAAATTTTAAAATCTTCCTAAGGTGTTGCTCCACCCAAGCGGGCTGCCCAGGTGAGGTGCATTTCCCTCGACTTTACTCTCCATACTCAATCTAAAACACGTATCTGACAAAACTAATCACCCCCACACCTGATCCAAGAGCCAAATGACTCAAAGAATACAAAAAAATCAAAGGTACAACAAATGTGTTGCCTTCCAAAAAGCACTTCATTTAACGTCGTTAGTTCAACCTCTCCAGCTACGATCACTTTACATAAATTGGATCATCCATGTCTATGGCTTCTATTTCTTCCCCTATTTCTGCTGTAGAGTATGGTTTTAATCTTTGGCCGTTTACTTTGAATGGTCTCCTATCTTTAGCATTACAAATTTCAATGGCCCTCTGGGAAAATATTTCAGTAATAGTGTAAGGTCCTCCCCATCAAGATTTTAATTTTCCAGGATACAGGCGTAGTTTGGAATTAAAAAGTCAGACCTGCTGGCCAACCTGAAAATCCTTATGACGTAGTAGTTCATCATGAAATGCTTTAGATCTTTCTTTATAAAGTTTTACATTTTCATAAGCTTCATTTCAAAATTCTTATAGTTCCTGAATTTGATGTTTATGGTGACAACCTGTTGATTTCATATCTTGGTTAAATGCTTTAACTGCCCAGAAAGATCTGTGTTTGAGTTTGATAGGTAAGTGACATGCTTTTCTAAAGATAAGCCAGTACAGTGACATTCTTGTCAGTGTTTTGTATGTAGTACGATATACTTAGAGTGCATCGGATAATCGCAATGAACAGTCCTTGTGGTTGACCAAACTATTTTCTCTATAATACTCTTAATTTTGTCTATTTAATACTTATACCTATCCCACTAGTTTGAAGGTGGTATGCTGTACCTACCTTATGTGTAACAGAATACTTATGTACCAGGGCCACAAATAGTCGATTACAGAAATGCGAGCCACCAACGCCACTGATTGCTCGTGGTGTACCAAACCTACAGAAAATATTTTCTTTAATGAGTTGAGTGACCACTTTGTGGTCGTTAGATTTTGTAGCTATGGCTTCTACCCATTTGGATACATAGTCGACAGTAACTAAAATGGATTTGAAACCGCAAGATGGTGGGAACAGACACATGAAGTCTATTCCCCATATGTCGAAGCTCTCGATAATTAGGATTGGGTTCATGGGCATTTCATTTCAGCATGAAATGTTCCCTAATTACTAGCAACATAGATAGTTACGGTAGAATTCATGGGCATTTTTAAACATGATGTGCCAATAAAATCCGCATTGGAAGACTTTTGCTACAGTCCTTCAACCATTGAAATATCCTCCACACTCTAGAGAATGACAAAATTTTAAAATCGAATGGAATTCACTCTCGGGAACACAACGTCAAATTATCTGGTCAGGGCAGTGTTTAAATAAGAGTGGGTCATCCCAATAGAAATGTTTAACTTGTGAACAGAAATGACTTTTATCTTGTTTAGACCAATGGGATGGTGTACTGGTTTCCAGAAAATTTACGATATCGGTAAACCATGACCTTTTTTCCTTATGATACTTCAAACAATTGTTCATCGGGAAATGAATCCCGTAGCAGAATATGGTCGCATGTAGACTCTACTAAAATTCGTGATAAGTGATCTGCAACTACATTTTCGGATCCCTTTTTATCTTTTATCTCACAGTTAAATTCTTGCAAAAGAAAAATCCAACGGATAGGCCTAGGTTTCGTGTCCTTCTTAGATAATAAGTATCAAAGCGTTGAATGATCAGTGTAGACAATAACCTCGTAGAACATTGGATTATGGATATGGAGAGAATTTTTTGATCTATTTCGATGACTGATAGGGAAAAGATTGAGAACGCCAGTGATGTACTCAGGGGTGAGGCTCAGAATTAGTGGGTGAATGTTTTAGATTAGGGAGCACCGATAACTTGGGAGGGATTTAAAGCGGAGTTTAATCGTTGATTCTTTCCACGAGCTGCTCTTAATGCGAAGAAGAGAGAATTTGATAATCTTCGACAGGGAAATATGACTATCACTGAGTACACTTCGAGGTATAACGCTTTGTTGAGATTTGGAAAGGGGTCTGTATTGACCGAGGAAGATCGAGTAAGAAAGTATAAGTATGGGTTGAAAGAGAACATTCACCTAAGAGTGGAAACTTATGAACATTCAAATGTTGCTGCAGTACAACAAATGACACTTGTGACCGAAAGTTGGATGGAGAGATCGAGGAAAAATCAACAAGGCCAACAAGGGAAGAGGAACTACGAGGGTAATGACCAGAGCTATAGCGAATCTTTCAAGAGGCCGTTTACAAGAGACTCTAGCTCTAGTTTCAATAGATTCAGAAACCGGCATGTAACATACTGTTATGTCCACTTTGCAACCGACCACACACTGGTCGATGTTTTATGATAAATTTCCAAAACAAAACTCAAGGGATGAATAGTATAAGTGTTAACCGGATATGAGGGGCAAGTGCTACTATTATGGGATATTTGGACATCAATCCAAGGAGTGCCCGAGGAAGCGTCCTCAGTAAGGAACTAGTTCTATGGCTTCCAGCGGATCGAAGCCTAGACAGACCAACGATGGAGGACAGAGGATGGAGCAACGTCAGGGAAGGTCATTTCAGATGAACCCAGGAAATATGGCTACTTCAGAGATAGTGGTCTCAGGTATGGTGCTTGTATGTTTACACTTAGCACGCATACTTGTTGACTCAGGATCTACGCATTCATTTGTATCATATGATTTTGTTGAACATTAGAATGTTAGATCAGAACTGTTAGGATATGAATTATCATTTGTTGTACCCCTTAGTAAGCCAAAAGTGTCGTCTACAGTGTACAACCACTGTGAGATCAAACTAGGTGAGAAGTCGATGACTATAGATCTTATACCGATTATGATGAACCACTTTGATGTGATACTAGGGATGGATTGGTTAGCCCTTAACCAAGCCACGATAGATTGTAAACAGAAGGAATTTAATTTTTGATCACCAGTATACAGAAGCTTTTGTTTTCAAGGGAGTGGGGTTACACCACCACCGTATTTGATTTCGGCTATCTGAGCAGGTAGATTATTGAGGAAAGGATGTCAGGGATTTTTATGTTCAGTAATTGATACTTCGGCGATCGAATTGAAAGTAGAAGATATTCTAATAGTACGAGAATACCCAGATGTGTTTCCCGACGACCTACCAGATGTTCTTATTGAGAGGGAGATTGAGTTCACCATTGAGATAATGTTAGACTCAAGACTAGTATCGAAAGCACTGTATAGAATGGCACCCGTGGAGTTGAAAGAACTGAAAATCCAACTACAAGAATTATTTGACAAATGTTTCATTCGACCTAGCATATCGTCGTGGGAAGCGCTAGTGTTGTTTGTAAAGAAGAAAGATGGCTCAATGAGAGTGTGTGTAGACTACCGAGAGTTGAACAAATTAACAATCAAGAACAAGTATCCATTGCCTAGAATTGGCGACCTATTCGACCAACTTCATGGAGCACAAGTATTTTCCAAGATAGATCTTAGATCGGGTTATCACCAGTTGAAAGTAAAAGTGGAAGATGTTGAGAAGACGGCTTTCAGGACGCGCTACAGATATTATGAGTTCCTATTCATACCATTTGGGGTTACAAATACAGCACCCGCGTTCATAGATCTGATGAACCGAGTCTTCAAGGACTACTTAGACAATTTTGTGATCGTATTTATTGACGATATTCCTATTTATTCACTGAGTAAGATAGAATACGAGAACCACTTGAGGTTGATACTTCAGAGATTACGCGAGAAGCAGTTGTTTGGTAAATTTAAGAAGTATGAATTCTAGTTGCCTATCATTACCTTTCTTGGTCATGTGATTGACAAGAATGGGGTTTCAGTTGATCCTCACAAAGTAGAAGCTGTATTCGAAATTGGAAGTTTCTTGGCATTAGCAGGATACTACCGCTATTTTATTGAGAATTTCTCAAAGATTTCATTGCCAATAACCAAGTTGATGAGAAAGGGTGTTACTTTTGAATGGAGCCAAGAGTGCGAAGACAGTTTCCAAGAATTGAAGTTGCGATTGATAAGGGCACCTATTCTGACGATACGATCTGGAACTGAAGGATTTCTAATCTATAGTGATGCTTCACATTAAGGTTTGGGATGTGTACTTATTCAAGGTGTCAAGGTGATGACCTATACGTCTAGATAGTTGAAGACACACGAAGTTAATTATCCGACTCATGACCTTGAATTGGCCATGGTAATCTATGCTTTGAAAATTTAGAGACACTACATGTACAGGGAGAAGTGTGAGATCTTCACGGACCATAAGAGTTTGAAGTACCTATTCACGCAAAGTGACTTAAACATGAGACAAAGAAGATGATTGGAGTTAATGAAGGATTACAATCTTTTAATTGAATATCATCCGGGAAAGGTTACTGTAGTGGCCGACGCTTTAAGCCGGAAGATGACAAGGAACTTAGCCGATGAGCTAACCAAGAAAAAAGAATTGATTAGAGAAATGGAACGTTTAGAGTTAGATGTGATTCTAGAGACAAATGGTGGTTTGATGATGGTAATCATAACTCACCCAAACATTATCGATAAGATTAAGATAGAACAATTCAATGATTGTTACTTGTGTAAGGTGAGAGACGAGATACCTTTGGGAAATTAACTGGGTTTTTCTTTGGAACAAAGAGTATTGATGCTTGGGAGTCAATTGTGTGTACCGAACGTGAAGGACTTGAAAGAGCAACTTTTAGAGGAGGCACATAGTACTAAATATTCAGTTCATCTAGGGAGTAACAAGATGTACCAAAACTTACGAGAAAACTTTTGGTGGAGGGTTATGAAACGAGAAGTTTCCAAATTTATTTCAAAGTGTTTAGCGTGTCAACAAGTCAAGGCAGAAAGACAAGTACTTGCAAGGTTACTAAAACCATTACCTGTATCAGAGTGGAAATGGGATGTGATTATAATGGATTTTTTTCGGGATTTCCACGTTTGCCTAACAAGAATGATAAGATTTGGGTTATAGTTGACCGATTGACAAAGTCATCTCACTTTCTACCAATCAAGACGACTAAACCGTCCAATTTAGCAGAGTTGTATGTAAAAGAGATCGTAATACTACATGGGGTTCCAGCAGTGCTTATATCACATTATGGTAGTAGTTTAACATCGAGATTTTGGGAAAGTTTACAAAAGGCTATGGGTACAAAATTGAGTTTCAATACTACTTTTCATCCTCAGACCGACGGACAGTCAGAGCGAATGATTCAAACATTGAAAGACATGCTTCGATTGTGTGTTCTAGATTTTGGGAGTGACTGGGAAAAACACTTACCATTAATTGAATTTGCTTACAACAATAGGTTTCAATCAAGTATTGAAATGGCACCGTATGAAACGTTGTATGGGCGTAAGTATCGATCACCAATTTATTAGACCAAAGTTGGGAAAAGAAAGTTGATAGGACCAGAGATAATACAGTTGACTACGAAAAAAGTGAAGTTAATCCAAGAGCGATTTAAGGTGGCTCAGAGTTGTTCTAAGAGTTATACGGACTCTAAGCGACGACCGATGACATTGGAAGTATGAGACTTTGTGTACTTGAGAGTATCGCCTTCGAAAGGCATTCTTCGATTTGGAAAGCGAGGGAAGCTTAACCCGAGATTCATAGGACCGTTTGAGATCTTAGAAAGGGTAGGACTAGTGACTTATCGACTAGCTTTGTTAACGAAATTGGCATTTGTGCACAACGTGTTTCACAATACGAGTAAGATCATAGTACCTGAACCGTTCCAAATCCAAGAGGACTTGACCTATATAGAGCATCCTATAGCAATTTTGGATCAAAAGGAGCAAGATTGAGAACGAAGACGATTTCAATGGTAAAAGTATTATGGCATAGTCATCAGTCAAGGAAGCTACGTGGGAGAATGAAGAAGAGATGAGGAATGAGTATTTGCACCTTTTCAATGCATGAGGTATAAGTTTGGGGACAAACTTCCTTTTTGGAGGGGAGAGCTGTCATGCCCGTCCCAAAAAATCATTGTTTTAAAATTCATATTTGAGATTTTTTAAATTATTAATGTCGATTGATGATTGGGAATGGAGTTGACGTGGGTCAACGGTGGTGAGTCAGTTGAGGACACGGTGATCAGTAAAGTTATAATGCATTGACATGAGGAAATTACATTTATATGATTTTAAATGTTATTTGACTTTACCTAATTTTCATGAATTGTAATTGTACCTGTATAGTATAATTTCTGGTAGTTTTGATCTCGCGTTAGATCATTTCGAATACTGTGGTGAGAACGAGAGTGATACGCTGCATAAAAGGTAGGTTATTTAAAAATTCCACAGAATTTAGTTTTTGGACGTAAATTACAGACCCAAACAGAACTTTGGCGAAAACTTTTATAATTTTTAATTTTCATTCGTGAAGTAATAAAATGGACGTATGCAACGTTTCAGGAATTATTTAGAAGTTTTGGGAACTCGTGGGGAGTTAAATGTAATTCCTGAGAGTTATGCCTATAAATAGATAACTCGAGATATTTTCATAATATCTTCAACCAAATATCTTAGGGGGGGGGGGGGCGAGAGAGAGAGAGAGAGAGAGAGAGAGAGAGAGAGAGAGAGAGAGAGAGAGAGAGAGAGAGAGATTTTATTCCTATGACCGTGCCGAAGACATACGACGAACATTCATCCATCAGTTTTCGACCATATTTCATATTTGGACTACTCGAGGTAAGAGCTTCATTTTGATACCTCTTAGGCCCCAGTTGGCAAAGTTATTCCAAAAAGCTAATTTTAGAAATTTGGGAAAAACATGTAAATACTTGTAGGAATCACTTGAGATCGGAGATCCGACGATTAATTGGTCTCCTAGTACTTCTCCTAAAGTTATAAAGTTATAGCTTAAGGTATGAATTCTCAACCTTTGTTATATAGGGAATTTTGGATATTTTAGATATCATGTATGATATTGTGATTCGGGCAAAATTCATGTGTAACTTAGGTCCGTTAAATTTAGCGAGTACGTATGAAATGTATGTTTGTATGACTATGTGAGTATGCTAAATGTCTATGTGGGTCAAAGGAGAGTTTGGTATAATTTCATGCCAGGGTACGCCTCTCGAAGTTGGAGAGTTTCAGTAGTGACGACTACTTGCTTGGAATGGGAACTGGCGCAGCCAGAGCAGATGGATGCAATGGCTGAGTGATCTTTGGCGAGCCATTGGCATCGCTGTTTAAGATTTAAGACTTGCTGATATACCGGATGGATGCGTATCTCTCTCCCTAGAGACTAAATTATGTGATTTAGATCTTTAAAGCATGAATTATCTTATATGCATTTATTTAGAATTGTACACTCAGCATATAGCTGAGCAGTGGAGATTTCCTCTGTTACAGGTGATAAGTAAAAATGAAAGAAGAAGCGAGAAGAGTGAGGCCGAGGAAAGCCGATGAATCACCACTTGTTTATATTTTTGTGATTCTATTCCAAATGATGTAATATGGATTCATATATGTTTAACTTGTCAAATTTGGAGTAGATTCATAGTATCATAATCGTTAGTAAACTTTTATAATCATGTTTTGGATCATTATTTTATAGTCGTGAATGGTTTGGATTTGGGTTGGAGAACCATAGTATGGAATTCTACAGAATAATTAGTGTGCTGATATAACTCAGTTGACTGGTTTTTGATACAATCGATTGGATCACTATTTTGAGCTAAACACTGCTTTAATATGTTGAGAGACAGTCAACTAGGTTGGGAAAATAGTCGACTGGACTATGTTCTGGGATAGGAGGTTCTGCTTAAAATAGGGTAGCAGTTGTTCGGATAGCATCAGATGACTAGGATTTTGAGACCACAGTCGACTAGGCTCCCAACACAGTTGACTAGATTGAGGTCTGAGATTTTAGAGTCTCTGTATCTTGCCTTTCAAGTCGACCGGATCTCGGGTCAGTCGACTGGACCACTATTTTTCAATCAGAGGGTCTCTTTAAGAGTTTTCAATTGCAACAAACTTTTTATAACTCTGATTTTAATGATTCCTATTTATGTTTTCCACTGCTATTTTACTTTAAAGGAATTTGATGAGCCTTGATGGTGTGCCACGTGTCCTATTTTCATACATAGCGAGATGGGTCGTGACAGTTTTTCTGTGACCCAATTTTAGGGCTTAGCTCATAACTTGTAAATTTTGTATAGGAATTGTACTTGAAACTTACTAGGGTCGTAATTCTGCGTATAGGAGTGAAAATCTAAGAGGTGAGTGACAATAATTATGGAGTTTAGATAATCAGATGTTTGAATTTGTCTTTGTGATGCTAAGCATGATTAGTTAGCTTAAATTCACATGTATAGAGTAATTTTGATAGCTCTTGTATAACTTGTGAAAACAGTGTAACAACTACTTGAGCATGCTGAGTTATTAAATTGGGTCAAAGGGGACTTGTACTTGCCATCAAGAATGTGACTAGGTGCCGAATTGGCCATGAGGTCACACGTCTGAATGAGAGAGGCATGGATCTCAGCTAGTCGCATGGATTAATAGAGTAGTCGCAGACTAGTGTGAAAGGGTTGCCAGTACTTTTGTTCCCGGAGACCATAGTTATGTGTAAAAGATGAGATTGAACATGATTGTTATCCATGTACATAAATGTTGTCATTCACTAGCATATACTTATATAGTCAAGGGTTTATTGAATAATCATTGTAGGTGATAAAGATGGAGCATCAAAGAATGAAGCAATGACATTGGCGAGAAAACGTGGGATTTTGGAAGTAGTTGTAGTTATGTTGTTAGTCTCATGGTTTTTGAATTGGGAGCTTGAGATATGGTTGGAAATAGTTTTATACTTGGATTGGCTATGTTAATAGCTTAGACTTCTTTTCATGACAAGTTAAGTTTGTAATATAGTTCCAAGATTAGGTTTGCTTAATTAGTAGCTCATGAGATTAAGATAACGTAGGACATGTAAGGGGTGGTTTCCTAATTCAACTCATGTAATATAATAAACTAGTTTTGTTGGTTAGTTTGGGGAAAGTTGCGACCCTTACAATCTTGCTTGGTTTGGTTTTGGCAACGAACTCGGAGTCGGCTTGAAATGGATTTTGTATTTAAACTTGCTTTAACTTGTTTCAATGGTGGAAATGAACTCATGGAGTCCAAGACTTTGATTCATTGATGTTTTGATATATTTTAGAAATGAACTTGATGTTTAGAATGTTTTAAAGTTATGAAAACTCAAAGTGGTTGTTTGACTCTTAGGCAAAATTCTGCAGCAGAGGAAGGATTGTGCCCACGGGTCATTCGACCGGTCGAAGGGGGTAGTACGACCGGTCGAAATACCCTCTGATACTCTTTTGGTTCTCCTACTTCAGGTGTTTTGTTTTACTTCTAATTAAACATAAGGGTACCTTTGGGACCCCTTTGAACAATCAAAGTGTTACTTTTGAAAGAGAACTTCGCTAGGGTGTGTTTGGATGTGTATTTATAAAATCTCTTTGGAAATATTTAAAATATGTTGAGCTCATGAGTCAAAACATTTACTAATGTGTTTTACGGAACTCTAATGACATGGGGATGTGCCTTGGTGGCGTGCCACGTGTATTAGAATCGTCTGTACAGTTCCGGGGAGTGACAAGTTATGCCCGGTGATAATCTTACATATATATATATATATATCACATATATATTACCCCCTCCAAATGGGTCACAAAAAAACGTTACCAAAACTGAAAAAGAAATACATCAAAGTGATCCTTTCACTCCACAATACCGAATATGGCTTCGATTCACGAAACAGAGGTCCGAAGGCGGAGAAATGGCGAGACCACGTTGCAAAACTCATTTTCTCTTTTTTCTCTTCCTAGCCGACCTCCCTCTCTTTCTTTTGTTGTTTTTTTTTCCCTTCTTTTCGTCTAATGAAGACTTACTAGCCGATAAACACATATGTATAAATGACAAAGCTTCCAAAAGAAGCTTGTAGCAAAAATAATCTTGTTTACTTCCCGTTTAGTTTCTAACCTTTATTATGAAACCCCCTAACATTCATATTAATTATCCAAATATCTAAATGAGTATATATCTATGAAACGTATGGGTCCCAAATGTGGTCCCATATATTTTATGAAGTTGCTGATTAACTTACTAGTTATGAATCATGTTCCTATTCGCTCTTACATGGGACCCAAATTGGTGCCATAAAAGATCATAACCAACAATATAATGTTATAATCAATTAAACAAATATTTATTTAATCACATAAATATAACTTGTTGGCCCGAAATGGAAACTTTAGAGGGGGGTGAATAAGGCTTTGGCGGAAAATTAACTTTTTAAAAACTTAATACAAAATTAAACATAATTGATCTTGTTAGAATCAAGATATAAAAAGTATACTTTACTTTTCTAAAGATTTGTAGTAGTGAAAGCAAAGGTCGAACCCACAGAGATTGAATTACTACGACTCTTAATTTTAAAACCTAAATCTAATTAATTATAAAAACGAGATTTTGATTTTGAATTTAATTAAACTAAGAACAGTAAAATAGATCTAAATTATTAAAGCGATTTAAAAGTGTTTTTGTAAATATGTTTAAAGGAACCTAAGATTGCAAATCCACCACTAGCTTCATAATAGGAATATTTATGCATTCAATTAGATTATTAAGTTGGATGATAATGGGTAATTGTAGCTACAAGCCCAATTCCTCCATCAAGAAAATAACTATGGTTCAAGCACCAACATAATCCATCTTCGGTTAGCACGAATTATCCAACACTAAACTAGGGTTGTGACATAATCCGTCTAACCTAGGCATGGACTATTCGGATACTTGATAGCACAATTCAATAAAGCACCATTACATGTAAATAATCTAAACAGGCACAGCAAGCATAGATCATTGAGCACATCACAGTCAAAATAGATCTAAGACAAGAATAAATTTTGAAAGTAATGATTTAATCAATAGAAGTACGATTTATTTATAAAAATCCTCGGAACATGTAATCATCATCCATACATAATAAAACTAAAATAAAAACATAAATAAAACCCTATTACTTGGCTAGGGTTTCATTGAAACCCTAGATCTAGGTTTAGTTGGCCATGGAATTGATGAACGGCAAGAGGTTGATGGAGGAAGCCATGGAAATCCTTGGTCTTCTTCTTCTTCTCCTTGCTTTCCTCTCTTCAATGGCTGAAATTTTTGTTGTATATGACTGTATCTAATGTTGTGTAATGATGTGTAACCATAAATTTGATTTAGAATAGGATTTATATAGAGTTTGGAAGGATTTAGGAAGCTTTCCTAAGCCAAATCGCACTAAAATAGCTGTTTTTACGTTTCTGGACGTCATATGCACAAACCACCTTCGCTGGGCACTTTAATTTAACAAAATATGCGTTTTTGGTTTTTTCACAGGTCGCTCGCGCGAGGTCCTTTTCGCTGCACTGCACGACTTTCGTAGAATTGCGATAACTTTTTGCTCGGAACTCGGATTGATTCGCCGTTTGAAGCCACGCGTCCGTAACTCGAAGATCTACATTTTATATCTCTGGAGAAATTTCTCAAATCCAAAATATTCTTTGTAAAAAATGCATTTTTCCGAGACTGCTACTCCATTCAGCTTTCACCGGAATCAACGTTTGAGCCCAGAATGACTTCCAAAGCCACTAATCATTGGATTTTTGTGCATTTTCAAGTTAAAGCTCTAAATCCTACAAAATTTAGAATACTTATTAAAAAACAACTAATAACTACATAAAATAGGCTAACAAAGTATATTTTTAGGACTATAAACGGCAACTATTCGTCGCCGATCAATAATCACAAACAATAAAGTAAAGAGAAAAGGGAAGAGACACTTGAAAACCAAGTTTTCAAGTGATTTTCGGAAATCCGCACACCACGGCCTACGTCCACCACTCAAGAACACCTCTTAAGCATTCCTTTATCAACCTACTTACATGTGCAGATCAAACCATCTTGATACACACCAAATCATTACAAGAGCCTTCAATTTCTTCCAAAGAAGAGCACCTCTTCTTTGCACACAAGGGTTACTAACCCTCACTCTTTACAAATAAATGATTTGGGTACAATGACAACTCTCTTAAAGAGTAGATAATACAAATGAAAGGTAACTACAATTTGTTCTCCCAAGAATTACAATTAAAATCTAAAGTAAATTGATTTTTCACTCAAACTAGGGCTCAAATATGAATGATGGTTAAACAAGATGTCTGAATAATTTCTCTTGCATGCCCAACACCTAAAATCATCCCCATATATAGTTTTTTTTTTAACATATATGACCGTTGGGAGTGGTTGGGGGGGTGTAAAAGCAATTTTTGGAGAGTCCATAAAACTAGCCATTATGTTGTTCTGCACAATCCAGTCGACTGTATAAGCGACCCAGTCGATTGGATAAGCATAACCATAGCTACCAATCCAAAACACAAAACAGTTGAATATTTTGCAATCCAGTCGACTGGAAATGCAAATTCAGTCGACTGCATTGATAGTTTTGGAAGACTGACACCTCTTTACTAAAATAGCCAAAACTTCCTCTACAAAACTTGGATTTGTGATCCATTTGAAGATTCGGAAACTAGATTCAAATACCTTTTCAACCATATAAAACTAAACATCTAGTTCCTTACTAATTAAACAAGGTTTGTCTTTAAAGATGACCTATTTGCAAAGAGTTGTTCATTTTGATTCAACCACTTAAAAACTTTTGTGAAATGAATTTAAGTGAGTACTCTAAGTATGTTTAGGTCCTTGAAAGTATTTTAAAGTGTGAGAGCAAGGATCCTAAAGTACAACTAATGTTCCTTGAGCCCCTATGAGTGATTGGTTAAAATGCTTTACAAGTAAATCCTAGTCGTCAACCAAGGATGAAAAATCTTCAAGTCTTCTAACTTGATCCTTGTTGAGCTTCATCACTCTTGGGCTTCACCATATGCTATCTCAAATATCAATCAAACAAAGTTAGAACATTTAAGTGCATATTTCAAGAGATTAGCACAATAAGAATGACTTGATAATAGTTTAGAATAGAACAATTAAGAACATGCTATTATCAATAGATTTGTCATCATCAAAACAAACATAAATAATGCCTTAAAAAAATTCAAGGCTAACAATTTCCCCCTTTTTGATGTCAAAACATGCAATAGAGATATAACAATTAAAGCACAAGAAAAGTCATTTTTATCTTATCATTCAAAGTAACTAAGTATGCAAAGTATGAATCCAAGAATGATAACTTTTTAATAATCTATATTATCATTTTCCCCCTTTTTAAAGATTTCTATCATTTTCTCCCTTTTTGACAACAACAAAACGATAAAGGGTTTGAACTAAAAGTTCCCCCTCAAGATAATCGAACAGGTCATGGAGGCAACAAGATACCAAATCAACTAAAGTGAACATAATAATATGTTACCCCTCAAAATATAAATAAATACCAATTATAAAATCAAAATTATGCATTATCTCCTTAAGATGATGGATATTTGAACACCAAAATAATGTGGCATTCGAAATGCAAGCATGATTTCACAATCAAAACAAATTAATGTGATCAACCAAATATGATTTGCATGTTATCAAAGAGGAATATCAAAACAAATTAATCTATCCTACTCCCACTATGCTTAAGGTAAGAGATTTGACCATTGTCTAAGCACCTCGTAGATGCTTCATTTGCCGAGATGGTAGGAGAGAATCACCCAATTTCAATTGCCATGAGGCAAAGATTGATAATCTATTCATCATTTAAGTCATCAGCCGATGATTTACTATCGGAGTCATCTCGAGTGGCCTTTTTCTTTGAGTGATCCTTCTTTTGAATTTTCTTCTCGAATTGCTTTACATGCCTTAGAACTTTGTTAACTTTCAGGTGATCATCTCCATCTTCTCATCCCCATCACTCTCAACATCTTTCCCAATTTTCTTTGAGCTTGAGGACTTTAAAGCCATGCCACCTCTTTTGGCTTCTTTCACTTCTTTCTATTGCCTTCTCTTTCAAACATGGCCAACTCCATCTCACGCGTTATAAGAGATCCCATGAGTTGTTCCAAAGAGAGCTTTGCTAGCTCCTTTGGTTCTTGAACCATCGTGGGTTGCCAATCCTTTGGTAAAGATCTAAGAATCTTCTCAATCATTTTTTCATTCGGATAAACTTTAACAATATTTTTCAAGCTATTAATAATAATAGTAAAATGAGAAGACATTTCCCCAATGGATTCATATGGCAACATTTTAAACATTTCATAAGATTGAACAAGCAAATTAATTTTAGACTTTTTGACTTAGCTTGTTCCCTCATGAGTAATTTTAAGTTTATCCCAAATTTCTTTTGCGGATTCGTAAGATGAAATTCTATTGTATTCATTTGTGTCTAAATCATAATATAAAAAATTTATTGCTATAGCATTTAATTTTATGAGTCTCTTATCGGCATCATTATACTCCTCTTCCATTTTTGGAATAGAAATACTATTTTCAATTTTTGTAGGAAGATGAGGCTCTTTGACCACTATTTGCCATAAATCAAAATCTTGAGAAATCAAATAGATTCTCATTCTATTTTCTAATAAGCATAGTTTAAGACATTAAAACATGGAGGTCTAAAAGCTGATTGACCCTCAATATAAAAAAAATGTGAGAAGAGTTAGTTTCCATTCGATCTTAACTCTAGATTATAAAATCTTTTGAAAATAGAAGAGTCGAGGCTCTGATACCAATTGTTGGCCCGAAATGGAAACCTTTGAGGGATGGTGAATAAGGTTTAGCGAAAAATTAACCTTTTAAAAACATGATACAAAATTAAACACAATCACAAATAATAAAGTAAAGAGAGAAGAGAAGAGAAGAGACACTTGAAAATTGAGATTTTCAGTGGTTCGACAATCCGCACACCGCGGCCTACGTCCACCCCTCAAGAACACCTCTTAAGGATTCTTTATCAACCTACTTATGGGCATAGATCAAACCGTTTTGATGCACTTCACAGGTGTGAACCAAACAGTTATAAGAGTCTTCAATCTCTTCCAAAGAAGAACACCTCTTCTTTGCACACAAGGGTTACTAACCCTCACTCTTTACAAATAGATGATTTGGGTACAATGACAACTCCCTTGAAGAGTAGATAATACGAACGAATGCTCACTATAACTTGCTCTCCCAAGAATTACAATTGAAATCTAAAGTAAATTGATTTTTCACTCAAACTAGGGTACAAATATAAATGATGGTTAAACAAGATGTCTGAATGATTTCTCTTGCATGCCCAACACGTAAAATCATCCCTATATATAGCTTTTTAACATATATGACCATTGGGAGTGGTTGAGGGGTGTAAAAGCAATTTTTGGAGAGTTTAGAAAACTAGTTGTTATGCTGTTTTGCACATTCCAGTCGACCGTATAAGCAATCCAATTGACTGCATAAGCATAACAGTAGTTACCTATCCAAAACACAAAACAGTCAACTATTTTGCAATCCAGTCGGCTGGAAATGCAAATCCAATCTATTGCATTGACCGTTTTGGCAAATTGACACCTCTTGACTAAAATGGCCATAACTCTCTCTACAAAACTTGGATTGGCTATCCGTTTGAAGATTCGGAAACTAGATTCAAATATCTTTCCAACCATATAAAGCTAAATGTCTAGTTCCTTACCAATTAAACCAAGTTTGTCTTTAAAGATGACCTAATTGCAAAGAGTTGTTCGTTTTGACTTAGCTACTTGAAAACTTTTGTGAAATGAATTTAAGTGAGTGGTTTAAGTAAGTTTAGGTCCTTGAAAGTATTTTAAAGTGTGAGAGTAAGGATCCTAAAATTCAACTAATGTTCCTTGAGCCCTTATGAGTGATTGATCAAAATGCTTTACAAGTAAATCCTTGTCTTCAACCAAGGATGAAAAATCTTCAAGTCTTCAAGCTTGATCCTTGTTGAGCTCCATCACTCTTGGGCTTTACCATATGCTATCTCAATCAATCAAATAAAGTTAGAACTTTTAAGTGCATAATTCAAGAGATTAGCACAATGAGAATGACTTGATAATAGTTTACAATAGAATAATTAAGCACATGCTATTATCAATAGATTTGTCATCATCAAAACAAACATAAATAATGCCTTAAAGAAATTCAAGGCTAACACAACTAAATGCAATTTATTTAATCTAGACCTTCCATGGGTCCCACTTTTATATTTGTCCCACCTCTAGTGGAACTTTCAACTGTGTCCTTTTCCGAACACTTATTATATCGGGGTGACTGAAACTCACCCAAATCATTACATGTTATTAATTACACTAATTAATGCATTAAAATAATATTTACCACAAATTTTCGTGTACGGGTGTTATAATATGAAAATCTAATTGGGATTGCATATTTGGGATGATTTCCAAAGGTAAAAGGTTTCCTAGTTCTATGGAATTACTTGTAAGAGAGGTTTCTAAGTGAACAAGTATTACCATGTGGGTAATATTACTTCTATTAAGACTTATCAATGTATTCTATAGAAATAGGGTACTCTTAAGGATTCTAACAGAGAACGAATTTGGGTCTTTCGGAGAGTCTTGCTGCTAGCTTCCATCAGTGCTGGAGGATTAGAAAGACCTGGTTTTGGTTCACTCGTTCTTGGTGGTAGGGCTTGGTCTTATTTCTACTTCATTGGCACCCTTACCCACTGGCTCCACTTTATCAGGATTTGCCTGCTAATGGAGACAGCCTGCCTGGGTTGGGTGGGAATAAGAAAACAATAGGAACATAAAAGTAGGATGGTGGCTTGGTAGCCCTTCCATCAAAAGACCAAGAGATGGTTATTTCGGTGGTTACCTAGAGAAAGAGTTGAAAGCATTGCACTCTCTGGGTTTATTCATAGTGAAGCTTTGTTATTTCTTTGGTGGTGGAGTATATTGGTTTGGGAAAACCACGTACATGCGTTGTGTTCTTTATCGATTATGATTGTTTTTGGTTGCTTGTTTTCTCTTTAAATCTATCTTAGTTGATCTTAAATTCAGATTCCTATGATCCTTTGGGGTTTCCACGTTCAACCCTTGGTATATAGCACATCAAGAGTTGGTGATTAGTGTGCGATTTTATACAAAAATACTATAGACACCCCCATTTTGACCTGCCAAAAAGGAAATAACTGTCGCAGGGGGGGCCCACCTGGCACGCAAATCAAAGAAAAAGCTCCATAGTCAAACCAGGATCCCCAGAGGTCAAATCAACGCCGTAAACAACGCCAATGCAAACGTACTACATTCTAGACTTCCCGGAGGTCAACAGTCAACGCTGATTCGAACCAAAAGTCAACATATCAGAGTCTGGGATGACCGAAGGCCAAATTCAATTACATCAGGGAAAAATAGGCATCATCATGGGCCCACATCACTTTAAATCATTGAATTCTGGTAATCAACGGAGAATCGGGCTCCGATCGAAGTTCGGTGCACCAGGGTCGAGGAAAAAGGATGCGGTCGTCAATCTGGAAAACATTGAGAGTTCGACTAGGCATAATTGGATGGAAATGTACAAAAAAAATAGGAATTCAGCAAGTCGTGTCAATCCAATCGGATAATCAGAGAAGAAAACGAAGGTCAACCGAAGTTTCAAAGCTCAATCGGGAAAGACAAGGGAAAAATGGTCATTTCTAAAGTCAGAGGTTCTCAATTAAAACTCTATCGATTCAAAGAGAATGTCAATAAGATCCGAGATCATCTAAAATCAGGAGAATCCAACGGCCAGATCAAAAGTTATCGATAATCAAAGTTTAGACGACCCCGATCAAACGTCGATAGTCTGAAGAAAACATAGTCGTTTTCGAGTTTTGAACGAATTCTGATCCAACCATACGAATTTGAAGAGGACATTAAACCAAGCCCGGATCTCTTTGAACTGTCCGAATCGAATGCCCGGATTAAAAAATATTAGAGATCAAAGTTCGGAATCGATCGACATTCCCGATCAAAGGTTGCCACCTACCACTTCGCGTTCCGCCTATATAGGATCAAAACCAATGTAGGGTTTGGAAAACTTTCTATAAATGGAAAGTTCCCTCCGTACGCAGCAAAAAAAAAGAGGGACATCCTCCCTCATTTTTTTAAAAGCCTGTTTGGTTTGACCAAAAAACCTCCCTCACCCTTGGGCTTAGTTTGGTTCATCAGCCAAACACATCATTACAACCGCCACCACACCACCACTACCACCACCACCAGAAACCTACCACCACCTACTCATTACCCAAACCCCCTCGAAAAACCAGGTTCTATAAAATCCTAGACTGCCCAAAAACCCAGCATAAACACAGACCCTAAGCTCACTGCTTGGAAGCCAAAAAATGAATCCAAATAGAGCCTAAACCTAACCCAGTACCTCCACCACCCAAAACCCATAAACACCATCCCATTACCCAGCCCTTCTAAAAAAATCAGCTTCCAAAACCCCTCGGATAGCCCAAAAATGCTTCTCAAACCAAACAGAGCCTTAGCCACTGCCCAGTTTCTAAAAACCCAACCAAACAGGCCCTTAATGAGTTCTCTGTCTCTCACCGCCCATACCATGGCCTTCCACTCATCAAAACGAAGCCAACGCAGTTGGCCAGACCACCAAAATTGGAACACAGAGGATCTACGCACCGTCCGAAGCTCCCACGTGCCGCTGCTGCGCAGAGGCCCCTCCGGCGGCCTTTCCAGCAACAAACGCCGAAAACCACCAACACTAGGCCAATCGTCCGGCCAAGACTATCCAAACACCGGTGGCCTGACCTCCAAACGTCACGGGAGAAACCTACATGCGGTGCACGCGCCACTCCCCTCCGTTTTGCCAATCCCACGTGCAGCCAACAGTCAGCGCTGAGTCAGTGCTGACTCATCTTTGACCACCCAACCAGATACTGCCATGTGGCGATGACTGTTGAGTCAGTAGCCCAGTCATCTGCCACATGTCTGCCATGTCAGTGGCAGCTCAGCATAGACTAGCCAATTACAGGCTACCACGTGGCATCAATTGCCACGTCATTTGTCACGTCATGCTGAGTCAGCAGTAGCTATCCAATCATAAGCTTCCACATAGCGCTGGTGACCGCCTAGTCAACCGTACAGTTAGCACGCCTAGTCAGCTTTGACCAGCTAACCAGAATGTGCCATGTGGCATTGACTGCCACATAGCATGCTGACTTGGCTGTTTTTCTAGTTTTCCCAATTTTCTCCACGCTGGTTCTGGATTTCGACAAGGGGACACTTGTTCTTAGGTAATTTGGTCATTCCAGACGCACCGGTGACCTCAAATTTGGTCAAATCCAACTTTTAAGGCCTATTTGGCATTTAATATTTCCATTTTAGCCTATCTCGGCCAGATTTTGACCCTCGTGGGTCCTGCTCAACTCAGCCCGGACCCATTTTGGCCCGACTTATGACTTTTTTTTTTTACTTTTACGACCTTTTCGAACTCAACTATGATGTCGTTCAAGTCAATTTTGTGTCAAAATATGACTTCGGGCGTTCACGGCTTATTTCTGCGACGTTTCTGGATTACGATCCTTTCAAAGCTCCGGATTCTTTCTCAACAAACATCGACTGATTTTCAATAGCCCCCTTCTGCACAGGTAACATGCTCAAACTCATACTCTTAGTGGTTTGGGGCTCACTATAAATCCACTGGTCGGGTATTCTGGCTTTTTTTTTTCTTTTCTTTTAGTGGTGTGGTCTCCCTGTAAATCCACTGGTCGGATATTCTGCCTTCTTTTTGCCAGTCAGAAGGAGACTCTTGAACTCCACCCGACTGGACTTTATATCATGCGTCAGCCAGAAGGAGATATAATAACCCACTCGGCTGAACTTTATCAAACTGCTATATCCTGCGCCAATCGGAAGGAGGCCTCGAACTCCACCCGATTGGACTTTATATCCTGCGTCAGCCGGAAGGAGATCTAATGACCTACCTGGCTGAGCTTTATCAAACTGTTATATCCTGCGCCAGTCGGAAGGAGACCTTCGAACTCCACCCGATTAGACTTTCTATCCTGGATCATTCAGAAGGAGATCTAATGACCCACCCGATTGCATTTTATCTCCTGTTTTAGATATTCATTGATAAAAATCAGAGAAATAAGAAAAAATGATGATACTTCTGTCCATTCCATTGGGCGCTTACCTTTACTTCCTGTTACTCTTTTACATCATTGGGCGCCGACCTTTACTTTCGGTTACTCTTTTACGTCACTGGGCACCGACCCGCACTTCCGGTAAAACTTTTACATCACCTTTTTTACACCACTGGGCGTCGACCCTTAATTCCAGTTACTCTTTTACACCACTGGGCACCGACCAGTACTTCCGGTAAAACTTTTTATCCAATGGGCACCAACCCTTACTTCCGGTTACTCTTTTACACCATTGGGCACCGATCTTTACTTCCGGCACTTTTTCTCAAACCACTGGGCACCGACCCGTACTTCCAATACACTTTTTCAAACTACGTGGGCACCGACCCGTACTTCCGGCACACTTTTTCAAATCACTGGGCACCGACCCTTACTTCTGGCACATAAAACAAAAAGATAAAAAAAATCAGAAAACATAAAACACAAAAAACTTTTTCACTTACCCCGAATGGGCCTATTCCATCAAGTTAATCAATAGCTTGATGACAGGATGTTCGGGTATAGAACTCATTACTCACACGGTCGATCTATTGCACATTTTCTAAAACTTGCTACTCTTCAAAGGTTAAAGTCTAGGACTATATCGTGCAGGATAAAGTTCCTAGCTACACTGACTTTACTTAAACACTATTTCACACTTTCACGGTCTAAATCGACCAGAACACCCACACATATACAAGCACAGAACTACGTGCGGCCTAATTCTCGTGTCGAGATATGTATGGAACCCATGATTGGGTGCGGCCATAACTACATACTTTCAAACTATCTCGCATCGAGATACGTATATATACTTTCAAACTATCACGTGTCAAGATACGTACACATATTTTCAAACTATCACCAATTGAGATACGTATATATACTTTCAAACTATCTCGTGTTGAGATACGTATACTTGCTTTCAAACTATCTCCAGTCGAGATACGTATATATCATTTTAAACTAGCTCGTGTCGAGATACATATACATATTTTCAAACTGTCTCCAGTCGAGATACATATATATACGTTCAAACTATTTCGTGTCAAGATACGTGTACATAATTACATACTTTCAAATCATCTCGAGTCAAGATACGTACATATTTTCAAAACTATCTCATGTCGAGATGCGTAAATCGGCAACCGCGTGTCACGGATGCTCGCGTTTAATTTATTGTATATGTATTCTACTACTTATTGCTTATGCCCCGTTACTATGAAAACTAATAGACCGGCAACCGTGTGCCACGGATGTTCGAGGGTGCCTAATACCTTCCCTCGACATAATCGAGTCCCTGAACCCATCTCAAGAACTCTAGTTTTGCACGACTATCAAGAGTCACACTTTTAAAAGGGCCCACTCTTCTCAAACTATTTCTCAAAAGTCAAAGATGATTACTCTAATCGTCTTTGCAGGGATCCCAACTCCCGACAACAATAGGTGGCGACTCTGAAACTTTTACTGGCCCTCTACTCCCACTTGTACGTACTTTCATATATTTCTTTTCACACTTTGGTTCGCTGCTTTGAGCCTTTATCTCATTTTATTTTATTTCCTTTAAAATGACCTACTCCCACTTTCACATACTTTTCACCCACTTCTTCTGACACGCTACTCTCGGCATAAACGGCCGCGACCCTCGAGGGGACCGCTCCCCACCTTCGGGTGGGCGCGACAAATACTACTATTTAAGTTTAGTTTATGTGATTTCTTATCTTGACATGCAATGCCATTTTGTGAAATTTTAGCAACTAAATTGAGTTAAAATTCAATCTCTAACAATTGAATTTTTAATCGTAAAATAGCCTTAGGTTACTATAAAGTGTACATATATTTTGGTCTTTAACAAACTTATTTTATTTTCTTATTTTAGTACTGATATGGCATGACTTTATTATCGCATAATACTTGGGACACACTCATTCACACAATTTTTGGGACACAACTCAAAAGATGTGTCTATCTCTCTCCTATGTCATTGTGGGGTCCACTGACATCACAAGAAAGAGATAGACATATCTTTTGGGTTGTGTCCTAAAAGTTGTGTGAATGGGTGTGTCCCAAACTTTACCTTTATTAGTGTGAACAAGAAAAATACTATCCTATTACAGATACTAATGGTGCCTATATGAAATAGATATTAAAAGTTCATGTCATTTTAGTGAAATAAAGATACAAAACCTAAGAATACATAGAATACCAAAATTCAAGTAATAATTGGCTCACAACCTCTCTTTTGTATTTATCTCTCTCCTGATGGGTTTCACAATGCCAATGGACCCCATAGTGCCTACTAGGCGAGAGATAGACAATTAGTTGTGGGAAGTTCATAAGCCAAATACTACCCCAAAATTAATAACAAAAGAGTTTAACATATAAAATCACATAAGTAGACTATAATTAATGGCAATCAATAAAAAAAGATGAAGACATATGAACTCACATTAGTGTCTTTATCATAAATTTACTTTAGTATCCTTTGTTTGAACAAGATGACATGTCATGAAGTTTTAATGCACATTAAGAACAGGCACAATAAGACTGCAAAGACAATTAAAAATTTAAAAATTTTACACCTATAATCGTTTTCACAACCTTTTCCACAACTAATACATTCCGACCTTTAATTTTAGTGAGTTCCATGTAGGACCCACTTGAGACTCTCATGGGATCCACCGAAATCAAGGGCAAGGTCTGCAAGGATGTGTAATTGTGGAAAAGGTTGTGAAAATGATTGTGGGTGCAGCATTACTCTTAAAAATTGCCATCTTAAAATCAAGATACTACTAAGATAATCTCACAATCAGAGTATAAAAGTAATTTTACTTGAAGGTATTTTAAAACTTATTTGAGAGCATTTTTGCTCACCCTATTTTTTTCACCCTCACTCATGCCTCTATTGGGTGACATGTGTCCCATTCCAGTAATTATGTTGATGATATAGGGGGAAATGGGAATGGAATGGTACACATGTCACCCAGTGGAGGTCTGGGTGATCAAGGGTGAGCCAAAATGGAGTGAGTAAAAATGTATTCAACTTATTTAGTGTATCATAACAAACATTATTTAATTCTTTTAAAATTGTCACTTTCATATAATTAATGGTTAGCCTTTCTCAAAAATTTAATTCTCTATTTGATTTGTATATGTAATGAAGAAAAGGAAAAGAAAAACAAGAAATAAAACTAATTTCCTTGTGAAAACAAGTAAAACTGATTCTCTCGTGATTTTCTTTGTGCTTAACTACCTTAAAAGTTTAAAATTTCCAGATACAATTGCAATTTGAGAGATTGGCTCACAAAATTCAAAAATATAACGTATGTTTTAGGCTATTTTATTTTCATTCCTATTTTTCCTATGGCTATGTTTGGTTTGCGACTATAGAAACGAAAAAAGAAAAAAGTTCCCTCATCTTATACCTGTTGTTTCTATTCATACGTTTTTCTTTGTGCTCATTTGTGCAATAATATCGTGCGAGGACATAAGTTCGTGGCCCCAAGGGAATGTGAGAGGGCAAGGGCAAGGTTCGAACTCTAGTAACGAGCGTTGCATGAAGCTTCTTTTTACCAACTAGACTAAGTCGTTACTTTTTTTTCCTTTATGCTTAAATATCATTAAAACTTACAAATTTGTAAAAAATAACTGTATTGTGATGATGACAAATATTGGGTTAGAGAAGAAAAGAAGAACGAGATAAGAGAATGTGTATGTGGTTCGAGCCTATTAATGAAGGAACCTACGTCCATGTGTGTGTCTGAGCACGTTCACTATAGTGTTAAAAAGTCAGTGACCTTTGGCAAACCACCGGGCACGATTATGATTGCTATAGAGGTGCTATGCAGACTAAAGGCATTCACCTCCTCTAGAGGAGACGGGTGGTCCCTTAAGTATAAGAGACCTACTTGTACCAGGCAACTACATGGATAATGAAATACAATCTAATTGGGATTGATTGGCATCAATCGTGGGGGTTTCCTAATTGGATTAGGAAACAATTTACACTTTTCATTAGTCTTCTATTTTGTATAGGAAACTGCCTGGAACATTCTAGATCCTGCACTGGGGCTGGGCTGTTTTGTAATCCTGACAGGCCAGGCCAACGTTACAATACTGACCTGTTTGGTTGGACCTCGGGACGCCGGGTCTACCGTTCGGGACGAATCTGCTGACCTGTCTTGGACTGTTTGATAACTGGATGATTCTACTCCGATCCAGGGGTCGGGCTGTTGGGTTTGTGCTCTCAAACCATTACTTTATGTATGAGACATTAGCATTATAATATATGGATATCAGCTTTACATTTCATTGTGTATGTTTCTTTCATGAGATGATTGTTTTGTCCTTAAGTATCATAGTAAGCAATTCGTGTGTGTATGAGATACACACAAGTGAGATACGAATTACTATTCTTTGATACTTAGAATATGTCACAGTGGATGATGAGACTGGATACCTCATCAGGTCTACACTGTAGCATAATTAACTACCATTGGATGGAGTGATTAATCTCAATCACTAGAGTGTAGCTCTTAGTTGATATGCTAGTGCTTATAGTGCATTGACGGACCTGAGCTTTCCTATTGACGCTTAAGGCTGTCAACAGTCAATAGGAACTCATAACTTGTATAAGGTACGTGTTCTCAATCTTGAGATGATTATGAACACAGACTATGGATATGGCTGCTTTGACTTACCAATCAGTGAGGTCTATAGAAGATCAACACCTGGGTATCTTGGGTATGTCATGTCCATAGGGTTGTGAACATATATTGTCAAGATAGAATCTACCCTCTGATTCAGAGTAAGCATTCCCTTGAGAATGTCACCAAGTTGATTACTGAGTACTGCAGTCTTGTTGATAAGAGTTATCAACATGTTTGGTAATCATGAGTAGTGAATGGGACTCAAGGAATACAAGAAGTAATCATGATTCAGGTTGACAGTAACAGTTATCCGACTACCTGAATATGATTACGAATGCTGACGGTAGAGGGACATTAGTACACCATACAAGTCTAGTTATCGCTTCGGATATGTTCTTTTGCGTTGGAGTTCAGTTATCGTTTTATAGTGGAATAAACGTTAACTGACCAGTTAGTTAGTTTGCTGATCAAAGAGTTTGGTCATGGTAATTAACAAACTGGTCTGAGCCAACAATAAAGAGCCTAGGAGGTCCCACTCTTAGCTCCGCTAGGATGCTTGGAAAGACACTTGAGGAAGCTGTTAAGACAGGTTCGATGGATCGAAACGAGTTCGATCGATTGAAGTCAGCAGGTTCGATCGATCGAGAATGGTTCGATCGATGGAAGGTTCGATCGATCGAAGTCTAAGTCGGTTCTGGAAATCTATAAATAGGGCAGCTGCGTTCTAGAAGAAGATGATCGTCGTTTTTATACGCAGAAGCTGTAGAAACTATTATAGTCTTCCCAAAACCTTCCTATCCTCTCTATTAGGGTTCCCACCAACCCTAGTCTTTCTGGCAGGCATCCGCAGGAGTCATAAGGGTGAAGATCATCTAGTGGAGGCTGCTGGAAGTTAAAGTTTCAGAATTGGGTTCAAGACACTAAGGTATAATTCTTGCAACCCCTTGTACGCATCTATGGAATTGACGAGTAGTAGATCCTGGAATACCAAAAGTTTTATAACTTAACCTATTTCCGCTGTGCGTTTAAACTCTAACTTTAAACCACTTTTTCCTTCAATTGGTATCAGAGCCAGGCTCGTTTGGATCTATAGATGCGTTTTTGGAACCCTAGTTTTGATTTGCATGTTGATTTTAGAACTGTTTTCGAAACTGCATCGTCACAGATCTGTTTCTGCAGTGTTATCGCAGCAGAATACAAAACTGTGATTGCATAGGATGCAAGGTGGGTTCGATCGATCGAACTTGTTTCGATCGATCGAACATTCTGTTCTCAATCGATCGAACTAGTTTCGATCGATCGAAGCCTTCTGGTGTTCGATCGATCGAGACAGATTCTCTGTCCAGGTGTTCTGTTCACAATTGTAAAGGTTTTTTAAATTATACTTTAATCTTAAATTATTTCTGTAAAATTTTTTAAATCATTCTGTGAAACAGAATGTTCAAGCGATTGAACAGTGTTCAATCGATCGAAGGTTCGAGCGATCGAACGGTCTTCGATCGATCGAACCGTGACAGAGAAGTAAGATGCTGTTTTAAGTTCTAATTCAGTATGTAAAGTGTTTATATACTGTGTGAATCAATTAAGTGTTCCAATAGTCACATATATTTTTTATGTATGTGTGGATGCGTGTATGACTAACCCTTTTGCAGCAAAATTAGTCGCTATCTCCCATGGCACCAAATCGTTTAAATATTTATATTTAATTTGTTTGAGATTGGTGCATGTTGTAATTTATTAATGGTTTGGTTTTAAGGCATATGTAAAGGGCGCTGCGGCTTCAATCCTACGAAAAGGAAAGTCGCACCGGTTTCCCTAGCCTTTTATTTCTTTTTTGCTATTTTCTTTTTCTAGATAAATTGTAAGCTTCAAAAGAAGCATAGGTCCAATGTAATAGAATTAGAAATTCCATGAAGATGGAGCAAGGAGCCGTTGTCCATGAAGATGGAGCCGGAGGCGACCAAACCAAGAAGGTGGTTCTATGGAAATAGAGCCATGGGAGATAGAGGCATTGTTTGAATGCCTAAATTTCATTTTAGTTTTTTGTTTTATGTGCTTGTTTTGTGATTGGCGTATAATACATTGTTGCATGCACTTAAAACAAGTTTTCTAAAATAAAATTCAAAAACCGTTTTCAACACATTAGTAAACATTGGATGTTTATGGGTAGTGTGTGGAAACATTTTTCAAAAGCAAAATCCTTAATTTACTAAATCTAGTGGGAGAGGGTCTTATCAAATAACACCCACGATCTTCCATTAACGGTTCATTGTAAGATGAGTAGTGTATTCTGTGTCACCTCGCCAGGGGTGATCATTCCATACGGAGGGTACACTGCTCATTGGTTACTAGATGTGAAATTCCTATGGATAGGATCAATCAGACGTGTTAGAGGGTGACCACCACACGGAGGCGCTACTTGAGACGGTTGTGATTGGATCCTAGTTAATGGTACACACTAGCTAAGCTATGGATAAGGGATCCCACACGGGGCATTATTCAGAAACTTAGAGATCAAATAGGTTCGGGAGTCATGGCTATTTTGCAAGAGTTGCATAGCGGATAAGTCATGATAAATCGAAAGATCGAACATTGACCACCACACGGAGGCTTTATTCTTTCGTTTCGATATTCCGGCGACTTTGTTTTTAAATAAGAGTTTTAAGGATTCTTTTATTTCAAACTGTCAATTCTGATATCCATATTTATTTTGTTTGTTTGATTTTCAGTAATCATAATGTCTGGATCTGCATTTAGTCCACTTGCCACCATACTCACTCAAAACAAGTTAACTGGAAATAACTACACTGAATGAAAACGTAACCTTGACATCGTTTTAACTGCGGAAGATCACATATATGTCCTCACCACCCCAAGCCCTGAAGAACCCGCGACAAATGCTTCGGCAGCTGCCAGACGCGAGTTCGACAAATGGAAGAAGTCGAATGGAATGGCCCGTTGTTACATTCTGGCCTCAATGGCTGGTGTGTTACAACACCAATTCCAATCGAACGATTCTGCTAGTGACATTATCACATCCCTGAAAAAGATGTTTGGGGAGCATGGCAGGCCTGCCAGACAGGTAGCCATGCAGAAGATAATGAGTGCAAAGATGTCGGAAGGTACTCCAGTCAAAGAACATGTTTTAAAAATGATTGGTTATTTAAACGAACTGGAGACCTTGGGAGCCAACATCGATGCACAGACCCAAGTTGATATGATCCTCAACTCGCTGTCGCCATCATTCGCTCAATTCAAACTTAACTATAATATGAATCAAATGGATTTTTCAATGAGCGAATTAATGAGTTCTTTACTGGCAGCAGAAGGGGTGATCAAACCTGGGGGCAGCGTTTTAAACGTTGAGAAAAGCGCTTCTTCTTCCCGATCTACACCGAAAGGTAAGAAAGGAAAGAAGAAGGCTGGCACTGGTGGTTCAAGTGTTGGACTAGTCCCTAAGATTGCAAAATCTAAGGGAAAAGGTAAGGGCAAAGGGAAGGTGGGTGGCCAAGGCAAAGGAAAGTGTTTCCAATGCGGTGAGAAGGGCCACTGGAAGAGGAACTATCCAGAATTCTTAGCTACAAGAGTTCAAGGTATGATTGAATCACATGTGATTGAAGTAAGTTTTATTACGGATAGTTCAAACACTTGGTGCATTGATTCTGGTGCGACTAACCATATCTGTAATTCATTGCAGGGGTTCAGATCAACTAGGAAATGCAGTGATGGGGAGATCGTGCTTACTCTAGGTTCTAGCGCAACCGTATCTGCGGTTGCTATAGGAGTCGTAGTTTTAGAATTTTCAGACAATAAAGTTTTGATTTTATCAGATGTACTTTACGTCCCTTTAATGAGACGTAATTTAATTTCAGTTTCTAATTTAACGAATAATGGTTATTCCTTTCATTTTGGAACTGAAGTTGTCATTAAAAGAAACAGTTCTTTTATATGTTCTGGTGTTAAATCAAATGGTTTGTATGTGATTACTCCCAATATTTCAAAAGATTCTTGTTTGGAACTTAATAACTCAGTGGTAACTTTACCATCTAAAAGAAAGGAACCTTCCACTAATCCAACAAGGCTTTGGCATATGAGGCTTGGCCATATCAATCTGAATAGGATTGGCAGACTAGTCAAAGAAGGGGTCTTAGGCGATTTGGTTCTCGAACCAATGGAAGTCTGCGAATCTTGTTTGGAGGGTAAGATGACCAAAAGGCCCTTTCCTGCAAAGGGCAATAGGACCAATGCATTGTTGGAATTAGTTCATACTGATGTGTGTGGACCAATAAATATTAGAGCAAGGGGTGGTTATGAGTATTTCATAACATTTACCGATGACCACTCTAGGTATGGATATGTGTACCTAATGCAGCACAAGTCTGAAGCCTTTGAAAAGTTCAAAGAGTTTAGGGCTGAAGTGGAGAAGCAATCGGGTACACATATCAAAGCCATTCGATCTGATCGAGGTGGCGAGTACCTCTCTAATGAGTTTATTGATCACCTCGTACAGAATGGGATTCTGTCACAGTTGACTGCACCTGGTACGCCTCAGCAGAACGGTGTAGCGGAGAGAAGGAATCGGACTCTTTTAGACATGACTAGGTCAATGATGAGTTATTCAGAGTTGCCATTATTCCTTTGGGGTTATGCTTTGGAAATCGCTGCATACATACTAAATCTAGTACCAAGCAAATCTGTTCCCAGGACACCACGAGAGATGTGGATTGGGCGCAAGCCTTCTTTGCAACATCTCCGGATATGGGGGTGTCCGGCACATGTGCTTAAAGGAAAGATGAGCAAGTTGGATTCTAGATCGGAAGTATGTTACTTTGTAGGGTATCCAAAGGGTACTTATGGATGGTATTTTTATGATCCAAGAGAACAGAAAGTGTTTGTTAGTACAAATGTTGTTTTCTTGGAGGATGATTATATCATGAACCATAAACCTAAGGGAAGGATAGATCTTAGAGAGATAGAAGGAGAGCCCTCAGTCCAACCCGCAGTTGATAACGATGAAAATCAAGAAAATACCACTTTTTCACCCATTTCCGCACCGGTACCTCGTCGTAGTGGGAGGATTATCAGCCAGCCTGATAGATACATGTTCTTAGGAGAAGTTTTTGAAGCTGTCTCCATAGAATCTGAATCTGATCCTGCCACTTACGAAGAGGCAATGGCTGATGTTGATTCAGCTCATTGGATTAAAGCTATGAAGGCTGAATTGGAATCTATGGATTCCAATCAGGTCTGGGATCTTGTAGAACTTCCAGCCAATATTAAACCCATTGGCTGCAAGTGGGTCTATAAGAGGAAAAGAGGATCTGATGGAAAGGTTGAGACCTTTAAGGCAAAGCTTGTGGCGAAAGGCTATACTCAGAAGGAGGGCATTGACTATGAGGAAACCTTCTCGCCGGTAGCCATGCTCAAGTCCATCAGAATACTCTTATCCATTGCTGCATGCCTAGATTATGAAATCTGGCAGATGGACGTCAAGACTGCATTCTTGAATGGCAATCTTGAGGAGGACATCTATATGCAACAACCAGAAGGGTTCATAGCTGGTCGGAAAGGTAACTTGGTATGCAAGTTGCAAAAGTCCATTTATGGGCTTAAGCAGGCATCCAGAAGTTGGAACATCCGATTTGACCAAGCGGTCAAGTCGTTTGGTTTCATACAGAATCTGGATGAGCCTTGTGTATACAAGAAATGTGAAGGAAAAGTAGTGGCTTTTCTTGTGCTTTACGTTGACGACATTCTACTCATTGGGAATGATGTAGTGGCGCTGTCAACGGTCAAGGTTTGGCTGGCTAGTACTTTCGATATGAAGGATCTAGGTGAGGCGAGCAATATTCTTGGGATAAAGCTCTTTCGGGATCGCAATCAAAAGATAATGGGATTATCTCAAGCTGGTTATATCGAGAAAGTGCTAACTAGGTTTTCAATGGATAATTCGAAGAAAGGTTTGTTACCTTTCAGGCATGGTTTAGCGTTCTCCAAGGACCAGTGTCCAAAGACACAAGAGGAGAGGAATCGCATGGCAGGAATTCCCTATGCCTCGGCAGTGGGAAGTCTCATGTATGCGATGTTATGCACTAGACCAGATATCTGCTTTGCCGTTGGCATGGTTAGCAGGTATCAATCGAATCCTGGTCCAGAGCACTGGACAGCCGTTAAGCACATTCTTAAGTACTTGAGAAGAACTAAAGATTACATGCTTATGTACGGCGGTAGTGAGTTAATTCCAGTAGGATACACTGACTCGGACTTTATGTCAGATAAAGATTCGAGAAAGTCGACATCCGGACATCTCTTTACCTTGGGAGGTGGTGCTGTTAGTTGGAGGAGCATTAAGCAGAAATGCATTGCAGACTCAACTACAGAAGCTGAGTATGTGGCTGCTTGTGAAGCCGCAAAGGAAGCTGTTTGGCTCAAGAAGTTCCTTATGGAACTCGAGGTGGTACCAGCGTCGCTGTCACCTATTACGCTATACTGCGATAATAGTGGGGCAGTGGCTCAGTCCAAGGAGCCAAGGAACCACGGGAAGGGAAAGCACGTAGAGCGGAAATATCACCTAATCCGAGATATAGTTCAACGTGGAGATGTGACTGTCACCAAGATTGCCACCGCTGACAATCTTGCTGATCCGTTTACAAAGGCCTTACCACAGAAGGTCTTTGATCGTCATCTAGATAGTCTAGGTCTTAGATGTAGTTCTGAATGGTTGTGAGTGCAAGTGGGAGTTTGTTGGGTTTGTGCTCTCAAACCATTACTTTATGTATGAGACATTAGCATTATAATATATGGATATCAGCTTTACATTTCATTGTGTATGTTTCTTTCATGAGATGATTGTTTTGTCCTTAAGTATCATAGTAAGCAATTCGTGTGTGTATGAGATACACACAAGTGAGATACGAATTACTATTCTTTGATACTTAGAATATGTCACAGTGGATGATGAGACTGGATACCTCATCAGGTCTACACTGTAGCATAATTAACTACCATTGGATGGAGTGATTAATCTCAATCACTAGAGTGTAGCTCTTAGTTGATATGCTAGTGCTTATAGTGCATTGACGGACCTGAGCTTTCCTATTGACGCTTAAGGTTGTCAACAGTCAATAGGAACTCATAACTT
Source organism: Hydrangea macrophylla (assembly GCA_033977485.1). Taxonomy (NCBI): domain Eukaryota; kingdom Viridiplantae; phylum Streptophyta; class Magnoliopsida; order Cornales; family Hydrangeaceae; genus Hydrangea; species Hydrangea macrophylla. The sequence continues at coordinate 44,586,785 of CM066990.1, forward strand.
GTATAAGGTACGTGTTCTCAATCTTGAGATGATTATGAACACAGACTATGGATATGGCTGCTTTGACTTACCAATCAGTGAGGTCTATAGAAGATCAACACCTGGGTATCTTGGGTATGTCATGTCCATAGGGTTGTGAACATATATTGTCAAGATAGAATCTACCCTCTGATTCAGAGTAAGCATTCCCTTGAGAATGTCACCAAGTTGATTACTGAGTACTGCAGTCTTGTTGATAAGAGTTATCAACATGTTTGGTAATCATGAGTAGTGAATGGGACTCAAGGAATACAAGAAGTAATCATGATTCAGGTTGACAGTAACAGTTATCCGACTACCTGAATATGATTACGAATGCTGACGGTAGAGGGACATTAGTACACCATACAAGTCTAGTTATCGCTTCGGATATGTTCTTTTGCGTTGGAGTTCAGTTATCGTTTTATAGTGGAATAAACGTTAACTGACCAGTTAGTTAGTTTGCTGATCAAAGAGTTTGGTCATGGTAATTAACAAACTGGTCTGAGCCAACAATAAAGAGCCTAGGAGGTCCCACTCTTAGCTCCGCTAGGATGCTTGGAAAGACACTTGAGGAAGCTGTTAAGACAGGTTCGATGGATCGAAACGAGTTCGATCGATTGAAGTCAGCAGGTTCGATCGATCGAGAATGGTTCGATCGATCGAAGGTTCGATCGATCAAAGTCACTTCGATCGATCGAAGTCTAAGTCGGTTCTGGAAATCTATAAATAGGGCAGCTGCGTTCTGGAAGAAGATGATCGTCGTTTTTATACGCAGAAGCTGTAGAAACTATTATAGTCTTCCCAAAACCTTCCTATCCTCTCTATTAGGGTTCCCACCAACCCTAGTCTTTCCGGCAGGCATCCGCAGGAGTCATAAGGGTGAAGATCATCTAGTGGAGGCTGCTGGAAGTTAAAGTTTCAGAATTGGGTTCAAGACACTAAGGTATAATTCTTGTAACCCCTTGTACGCATCTATGGAATTGACGAGTAGTAGATCCTGGAATACCAAAAGTTTTATAACTTAACCTATTTCCGCTGCGCGTTTAAACTCTAACTTTAAACCACTTTTTCCTTCACGGGCTTCCCCTTTGGCAGAGCCCTGTGCTATAGGATCAGGAGGCCCAGGGGGCCCATAACTGTTCGGGAAATCAGGATAGAGGTTGGTCGCTGAGTAGAATTGCTCATAGAAGAGAGCCAATTTTGGGCGTATTAGTTGCCCCCCATTTCCAAGGTTGGCTTGATGCTATATTGAGTCAAGTTTAGAAATCTGTTGATTGCTCGGAGAAGTTACCTTGGAGCTTCTGTGTCTGGTGAATTCTTGGGAACTAGATAAGAGTTGAGACTTAGCCTATTTTGGAATCTTTAAGTGCTTGGGAATTGGCTAAGAGTTGAGACTCAACCTAATTCGGAGTCATTAAGTGCTCGAGAATCAGCAAAGAGTTGAGACTTAGCCTAATTCGGAGTCTTTTGTTTAAGTTAGCTGCCAGGATGGTTATCTTCAGCCTAGTAAACCGTCGTTAAAGTTGTTGGTAGAAGAATTTACCAAGTTGGTTAAGCCGACCTAAAGCGAGCTGCTTTAGGGTCCCTTTTTTTTAGCTCCCAGGATGGATATCTTCTACCCAGTAAGCCTTCGTCAACACTGTTGGTAGAAGAGTTTGACCATGCTGGTAGAGCCAACCTAAAGCGTGATGCTTTAGGGTCCTTTTTTACTCCTCTATCATGGGCCAACCTAAGAGGTTTTCGTTGCCTCTATCGTCGATTTGGGCCTAAGTGGAGTTAGTGCCTCTGAGCATTGTAAGCACTCGGGCTGTCTAAGGGTTTTACTTAGTTAAACCCAAGGCTTGTGAATACTTGGTATGACTTCATGCAGCCTTTATTCCCTCTTGAACCCCAAGCTTTTTTTGAGGTAGGTATTACGGGAACAATTACTATAGGCAGTTGGCCCAGAAATTTGGTAGTTCCAAGGTCTTTTGATGTCTCGGGTGTGATCCCGAGGTATTTGTAGGATCTCTATGACAGTTTGTGGAACCTCGTGCTATGATCGGGCAAAAGTACCACTGTAGTTGGCCTCGTCTAGACTGTTACAGACAATAGGTCGGGTTAGGGCTGTCATACCCAGACTCTTGGACACTGAAGGAACTACCAGGACTACTAGGCTTCTTGACATTGTTCTTCTCGGGCTGATCTCACTTTCTCTTTCTTCTTGAAGGCTCGTCACTTAAGTGCCCGGGATCTTTGGTCTTTAGAAATTCTTCAGTGTCAATATATTTTTTGACCCTCTCCCTGAGTTCAACCAAAGTTGTCGGTCGATTTCTATGAAATGACGTGGTGCACACTTGATGTGTTGAACTCCTGAGCAGAAGGCGGTGATGGCGACTGTCTCATTCAGGTTGAAGACTTGAAGCTTCTGTTGGTTGAACCGATCGATGTAATCCTTCAACGACTTTCCTTCCGCTGCTTGACAATGAGTAGATGGGTGTTTGGTTGTGGCCGGTCAAGCATGGGTATGAATTGGCTAATAATTTGTTTGCTAAGCTCCTTGAAATCTTTGACCGATCGGGGTTTCAGGGAGTGGAACCATTACACGGCTGGGCCTTTCAAAATGTTAGGGAAGGCCAGGCAGTATAATTCATCGACGTTGGTATCCAGGGCCATCCGAACCTTATAGGTCATGACGTGGTCGACTGAGCTTCTTGAGTCGATATAAGAATCAAGACAAGGTTGTTTAAATTTGCGCGGGACCGCAAACCTCATGAGCTGGCAAGAAAACGGTGACTCTATCTCAGTGTTAACATGGTTATGAGTAGAATTCTAGCCCAGTCTCTTGGCCATTCTGTTGACCTGTCTTTCCAAGTCTTCAATGCGGTCTTCCAAATCTTCCCGACCTATATCAGCACTGTAGGTCAGGTTGGTGGAAAAGGTTTCCTCCTCGTGGTGTGCTGTCCCCTAGGATCGGGCTCGGCTATGACTCCAGTTGATCGTGTGCTTAAGATCACTTCGGCTCTTGACCGAACGATTCTGGATCGATTCCCAGGCCATATGCTCCTGCCTCTCCTCTCGAGCAGTATCCCTTTCGTTGATGATTTCTCTTGCATCTCCAACACGTCTCGGGTCCTCCCGGGCACGTTGTCGGGTCTGGATGGGCTCCCGGGCACGCGCTGCACTCCCGGGCTAGTACCCGGCCGGTGGTAGATTGCTCCGTTAGGCCAGTATGGCTTTGATCTGCTGCTGAGTCTGACGTTGGCCCTCTAGAAGCTGTGCGAGGGTCGCGGTGATCTACTCAGGTGTCATAACGGCTACTGCCAGCGTCAATGCCAGCAGATCCTCCTGGTGATCCTATTGAGCAATATTCTTACTCTTACAAGGTGGCATAACGGTTAGCCGAGAGATTTATTTCTGGAAACTTTCATTTCCTACAAACAACACCAAGCTGATGATGTTAAATATTGGGTTAGAGAAGAAAAGAAGAATAAGACAAGAGAATTTGTATGTGGTTCGGCCATGTTAATGAAGAAACCTACGTCCATGTGTGTGTCTGAGCACGCTCACTATATTTTTAAAAAGACGATGGCATTTGGTGAACCAACAATAGTTTAGAGCTACCAGAGGTCGACCGAGCACGATTGTGATTGCTATAGAGGTGCTATGCAGACTAAAGGTGTTCTCCTTCTTTGGAGGAGGCGGGTGGTCCCTTTTATAAGTGTAAAAGACATACCCGTATAAGGCAACTACATGGATAAGGAAATAGAATCCAATTGGGATTGATTGGCATCAATCGCGGGGGTTTCCTAATTAGATTAAGAAACAATTTACACTTTTCATTAGTCTTCTATTTTGCATAGGATACTGCATGGAATATTGTAGATCACGTCCTGGGACTGGGCCGTGCTGTACCCTTGATGGGCCGAGCCAGCGTTACAATCTCGACCTGTTTGGTCGAGCCTTGGGACACCGAGTCTACCGCTCGGGATGAATCTGCTAACCTGTCCTGGACTGTTTGATCACTGGACAATGCTACCTCGATCCAGGGGTCGGGCTTTTCCTCTGGCACAGCCCAGCTTAATAGGATCAGGAGGATCGGGGGCCCGCAACCGTTGGGGAAATCGAGATAGGGACCGATCGTTGAGTAGAACCGCTCAGTCATAGAACAGAGTCAATTTTGGGCATATTATATTGTTGGTGGGGTAGGAAAGAGAAGAGATATGACTCACAACAATCAACTTATTTCTTAATTTATTATATTTTTTTCTCTCATTGATTTTCTTATTAACCAAGCGAAGAAAAAAAATCTTCTAAGGTTTTCTTTTCCTTTTGGTTTTTTGCACTAAATTTAACAACCAACCAAAGCCTGGCTAATTTTTTTTTATGCTAACTAAGTACAAAAAACATTTTATACTTTTCTTTTTTACCCACACCAAATATTTGTAGAACAAAAGAGTTATAGAACAGGAATAGAGTTATGCAGTTAAAGTCCACCTCACAGCACGATTAACAAAAAGGCTAAAATCATCTTTTTTTTTTTTTAAAAAAAAAAACAATGTTAGGGGCACAAATAAATTTATAAATATTTATACTTATAGTCTATCTCTCTCTTACGACATCCGTCTCATTTTATGTGTCCATCTTGGGGAATCTAACTATTTAAGGGGGCAAAAAGAATCTACACCTATTTTCCACAATTGCCCATAATCATTGCACTTTCTTTTTTGTTTCGTTTTGGTGTTAATTGCAATAAATGGTAGTTTGGGAAACTAAGTAAAATTTGTATACCAATTTAAAAAAGAGGACAATAATTTTGGGATATCCCAAAAAAGAAAGATGGACACATAATATGGGACGGAGGGAGTAGATAGCATTGTTGGGTCCACTAAAATTATCGGACTCCACAATGCCACTCAAAAAAGAGATAAACTGTGAATGTAAATATTTGTGAAATTTGTTTGTGTTACAAATATTAAAAAAAAAAAAAAAGCTAAAATGCGCCAATATAGTAAAGAGGGACGGTCACCAGACAAAGCAGCAAACTGTATGGTTTTAAACGCCGAGTAATTGAAGCAGCCGCCCCCACAAAACACATACAGTAAATTAATTGCAGCCACCCCACCCTCCTTTTCCGCGGTTGCGCTCTCTCTCTCTCTCTCTCTCTCTCTCTCTCTCTCTCTATACATATATATATATGATATATATCTATCATTCCAAAGAAACTACACGTGTCTCGTATTTACGCGTTCTCTAAGACTATATAATCTGCGGGTCCCACAACTACCCCGGACACGCCGGCTTCAACCGTCTGTACTCTGATAACACGTCACCAAAATATCTGTCTACTCGTCCGTACGACATCCCACGTGATACATGACACGCGGCAACATATGACTGCGTGCATGTCAATGACTTGCATGGGAACACTGGACCGTATAGCTACTGTAGAGAGAGGAAGTGATGAAGGAAAGAGGAGAGAGAGTGACAGAGAAAAAAAAAAAGAAAGAGTGAAAATCTTGTCCACAGATTCGAGACCACGAAGACTAGGACCCACATAAAGCGGCCGCCGCGCCTCCCACCTTCAAGACTCGTTCACACGTGGACCCCATTGTTTTATGCGTTTGATTAAAATAATTCCAACAACATATTAGAGAAAGTGACAGGGACTTTTTTTCTTTCCTTTTTTTTTTTTTTGGGGCCCTTTTTTAGTTTTCTAATTATCACCTCAGGAGTTTACTGATTTCACATTTTTACCCTATTTGATATAAGGACCGTTTGGCAACGATGTCCGCTTCTGCCATTCAATCACACATAACTTACTGGCAAAAATCTTTCCCAAGTAAATGTTGATAAATCTCAAATTTTGCCAAAATACACACATTTTTCTACTATTGTGTCGATAAAACTGATTTGCATAACAATTTTATTTTTACTTTAAAATTTTACAAATAACTTATGAATTCCAACAACTATTGTCAGATGCCGCCTTAGACTTTGGAAGTTCCTAACACCATTCTATTCTCCCTCAATCTTAACTATTTTGTTTCTAACCAATTGCAGTTTTCAGCAAATGGCAATTTTTCTACCATTGATTTGTAAAAACTGATTTTCTTAATTTTTTTTGTTTAACTTTAAAATTCTTTAATCATTTGTAATCTCCAAAAAATGTTGCTAAACGGGTCTTGGACATCTGGTGTCTCTAACACCAGTCTATATATTTTTCATTCATCTCAAGTAAATTGTGCAGTGTGCTAAGGAAAAAAAGAGAGTAAATTGTTCAAAGCAAAATCAACTACGAATTCATTTTTAGGACGTAGGTTCTTCTACTTCCTATTCTTTTCTTGTCTTTTCTTTTTTTTTTTTTCACATTGTACAAAGCAAAACAAGTATAAAAGCATGTATTCATATTAATTGTAATGTTAAGAATTAAGAAAACATCAAAATTGAAATATGTACAGATAGTAAAAAAAAAATAATAAGATAAGATGATGTGGGATGGGGCAAAGTGAGATTACTTTGTTAGACCGAGCAAAATGGTAAGGAATGAAAAAAAAAATAGTAATAAGTCAGATCGAAAACTTTTTAAAGTACTTTGATCAAGAAAAAAAAAAAGTTCGAAAACAATTTGAGAGAGAGAGAGATGAAAGAGTTCATTGGGTTATGTTAGAAAATAGAAAGTACACCTCTCAAATATATTTCTAAATCATGGGTAATACTTGGGACACAACCTTTATACAACTTTCATACAACCTCCCCAAAAGATATGTCTATCTCTTTCATGTGTCACTGTGGGGTCCAGTGACATCACAGGAGAGAGATAGACACATCTTTTGGAGAGGTTGTATGAAGGTTGTGTCCCAAATATTACTCTTCATTTTAAAACAGAAAGGATTGGAAAGGATATTTAAATTTTTGGTCAGAGTTATCAACCAAAGCGATGGATTTGTGGAGTTGCGTTGCGGTTTTTAGAATAAAAAAGAAAAATCTTTTGCATTATAGAATCAAAAACAAGAAGAAAAAGAATCTGCAGGCCAAGGAAATCTATGATCAGATGCACAATCTTTTGTATTGTAAATATTCTTTTCTTAATATTGGTATCTAAGAAATAAGATAAGGTCTGGTGCTTTTTTTTTTTTTTTTTTTGGATAATACCCATGGTTATGGACTCGAATCAATAAAGTACGTACTATCCTCATTTTTGGTAAATTGATCCAATCCTTTTGACTGCAACAGATAATGATTCTCAAGCAGGAACTAGGAAGTTTTCAAAGAGCTAAAAATGGATTTGCTAACCGTTTTCGCTTCTCTCTCTCTTCTTTTTGTTGTGAAAGCGAAAATAAAAAAACATGTTAGGACAATTGTTTTCATTTTTCTTTTTTCTTTCTTTTTTTGAAAAATTAAGTAACGAAATTGAACTAGAAACTGAAACACACAACCCCCCAACCCAAAAAAAAAGTAATTAATTTTTCTCTTTTTTGAAAAAAAATAATAATAACAAAGACTAGTTTTCATTTCAAAATTTAGAAGACTGAAACTCGAAGCGTTGCCAATTGCGTCCTTAGTTTTTCATTTGAAATCTTTTTCTGTAGAGAAATAAAAGCAAAATCGTGAGCCCATGTATGAGTATGTTCTGTGCTCGATCTTATAGCTATGTTTTTTCTATCCGATTCCCTATATTCGATTGGGTTTTATTACTGGCCGGTGAGTACTGGTGATTTACATTTGTATAAAACGTTTCATTGTGGAAAACGTTACAAACATAGTAAATTAACACATTTCCGAAGCTTCTGTACGTAGATCACATGAGATATAATTTTGTGACAATACTTGGTCAAATTTTTACACTAGCTGGATGCAACTCTCCCCCCCACCGTGTCCCTCTCTGACAAACACGCAGTAGTTGGTAAAAGTGTTGACATTGAATTATTATTATTATTATTATTATTATTATTAAATGAAAGTAGAAGCCTTTATGACAAACACACTATGGGAATTTCATTAAAATTCAATTTTGATTGTTAATGTCATGTTTGGACTGTTGCATTTTTTGAACTTTTTTTTTTTTTTGGTAATCAGGGTATCTGGGTCAGCTTGCGCGCACTTCGACTAATCCTCCGAGACCTGGAGGCACCGAATTTCAAATGTGCTTTTGAGACTTGAATGTACTTTCTTAGATTAATGTGTTTTGAGTCTCAAAAGCACACTTGATCGAACCAAAACATGCATTTGTAAAGTGATTCCAAAATGAACTTTAACATGAAAATGGATGAATCTTGTAATTAAGAAAGGGAGATGATATCAATATGTCAATTTTATTAAGAGATTAATTACTCCACATGAAAATGGATGAATCTTGTAGTATGATTTATCTTAACAGCCTGTAAGGCCTCCACAATTAAATTGAAGGGGGCTTAAGCCAAAGGCCCTCATATCCAAATATGACCTAGTAAAAATTCACGCTTCTTTTTCTTAATTCATTAAGCCCTTGTACTTGTTTTGGTCAAAAATACCCATTTACGTCTAAATTTTTTTAAATCTTCATATGTAACTTTTGTTTTATAAGTCTGTTTCTTTTTGTAAACTATAATGTTTTGTAATCAGAAAAACGAAATCTATCAAACGAGATCAATATTGACTATGATATCATGGGAGAAAAAGATCAAGTTTAACTATAACGTGAAAGCATATTTGTTGCATGAATCTAATAAAAGCATACTCTTTTTATAAAATTGACATCTATATGTGCGTAGATCACGAAAAAAAATATACATAAAATAATAAAATAAAATTTTTAAAATAAAAAAAGTCACCAAAAATTGAGAAAGTTATGGTCGTTTAATTGAAACAGATAATATTACTTGCTTGTAAACAGATAAATTTATTTGTCCAGACATTTAAAAGCTCTAAATGAGTAGGGGTGGGCATTCGGTTAGATCGGTTCGGTTTGGGTTCGATTCAATTTGGCAAAACGTCAACTGTTAATTGATTAAAATTTGATTCGGTTGGATTGGTTCAATTAACTGAATTACAAATTCAGTTCGGTTTGGTTATTCGGTTAATCGAATTGTCAAAAATTCAATTTAATTTTTTTATTTTTTTCATTTTTCACAAATTTCTCTGTTTTTTTCCTTTCTCTTTTATATTGCAAAGAAAACATATTTTTATTTGTTTTCAATTGTAAAAATACTTATATTTTATTATCTATAGTTATATATAAGTATATTAATAAAATAGAAAATAAAAATAAATAAATAAATCGGCTTTTCGGTTCGGTTCAGTTCGGGTTGCCTATAGGCAATTGTTAACCGAACTGAAATTTTTAATTCGGTTCGGTTTTTAACTGAGCTAAAATTTTTAACTGAAATAATCGAATTGAAATTAAAATTTAGGTTCGGCTTGTTCGGTTAACCAAATTGTTTGCCCACCCTAAAATGAGGCTCAAAATTATCTGCATTGGCACAATTTCCAAGTCCAATGCTTAGATTTCGAAAAAAATACATAAACAAAATAAATCACCCAAAAAAAATAAAAAAGTTATGGTCATTCAATTAAAATAGATAAATTACTTATTTATAAACAAATAATTATATATGTCCAGACAAATCAAAGCTCAAAGTGAGGCTCCAAATTGTCTATTTTTACACAATTTCCAAGACAAATGTGTAGATTTCAAAAAAATACATGAAGTAAAAAAAAAACAAATCTCCCAAAAAGGCTAAAAAAATGATAAAGTTATGAACATTTAAAGTTAAAATGTTAATAAATTATCTGTTATCTGATAACATTTTAGCAAATTATTTGTTACCTGTTTGCCAACAGATGAAATCGATGAACAACCAACTAAAGAATTTGATTTTTTTTCCTTCATAATTTAATAGAAACGTAGATCTTGTTTTAAAGATCTCGATTTCACGATTCAAAACGTTTAAATTTTTATGAAAAACAAATTTGAAAATTAAAAGTGATGAAATTTTAAGATGCAAAAAAAAAAAAAAATGATGACATGTCATAACTAACTCTGAAAGGTTAAAAAAGACTGAAAAATAAGAGAAAAAAATAAAGAATGGTTTTAATTGGTATCAAAACAGTGACGAGGGTCTTTAACTAAAAATATCAAAATATTTGAGTATTTACTTATACCACCCTCATTTTAACAAAAATATCTAAATTCAACAAGAAAAAAATGGAAACCAAAATAAAAAATAAAAAAAATCGAAAAAGTTGTTTTGTGTACAATCAATTGTCAAATTTAAGTTGCCAAGACTGATCGGGAGTGAACATGTCCCAATTACACGCCTTAATTCACATTTGTTAGCACTTTTTATCATATTTTTGTGTATTTTTACTTCGTTTTTCATTTTCTTTCAGGATATAGAAGAAAGAAGCAGTTCCAGGCTAAAAAGGATGTGAAAACCAAGCAAACCAAGTAGAAAAAGGCACCTCGCTCGAGCGGCCCGATCGTGCGACATTCCAGAATCGCGCTCGCGCAACCTGTACGAAAAAAGTGAAAACACGTATTTCTGTGTGCTGAAGACTCCTATGCGAACGGAATTGGATGAATAGGTCCAGAAATGTAAATATAGTCGTTTTTGTGCGATTAGGCTTAGGAAAGCTTCCAAAACTTGCTCCAAATCTATATATATATCCTCTTTTAAGTAAAATTAGGGGTTACACAATATTATACACATCCTTCCATAACCAAAAACTTCAGCCATTGAAGAGAGGAAAGTAAGGAGAAGAAGAAGAAGAAGACCAAGGATTCCCATGGCCTTCTCCATCAACCTCTTTCCATTCATCGCTTCTATGGCCACTTAGACCTATATCTAGGGTTTCAATGAAGCCCTAGCCAAGTAATAGTGTGCATTTTATGTTTTTCATATAGATTTATTATGTATGGATGATGATTACATGTTTAGAGGATTTTTCATAATAAAATCAAACTTCTATTGATTAAATCATTGCTTTCAAAGTTTATGCTTGTCTTAGATCTATTTTGAATATGATGTGCTCAATAGTCCATATTTGCTGTGCTTGTATGAATTATGTACATGTAATGGTTCTTTATTGAATTGTGATATCAAATAGTCGAATAGTTCATGCCAAGGGAAGACGGAGTGTGTCGCAACCCTAGTTTAGTGTGAGACAATCAGTGCTAACCGAAGATGAATTATGTTGATGCTTGAATCGTAATTATCTTCTTGACGGAGGAATTGGGTTTGTAGCTACGATTCCCCATTATCATCCAATGTAATAAGCTAATTGAATGCATAAATACCCTTATTACAAAGCTAGTGGTAGATTTGCAATCCTAGGTTCACTTTAAATATCGTTTAAAACAACTTTTAATCGCTTTCATAGTTTAGATTTACTTTCATTGTTCTTAGTTTAATTAAAATCAAAATCAAAATTCTATTTTCTTAATTAACTAGGTTTAGGTTTTAAAATTAAATTGCTTTAGAATTCCAATCTCTGTGGATTCGACATTTACTTCCACACTGCAAATCTTTTAAAGTAAAGCATACTTTTTATCTTGATTCTGACAAGATCAATTTTTGGCGTCGTTACCGGGGATTGCAAATTACTACCTTTAGTTTTAGAATCTTAGTTTAGTTCATTCGTAAAAATTGAATTAGGTTTTCTTTTTCTTATTTTCTATTTTGTGTTTTGAGTCACTAACTTTTCCGTTTGTTTTGTAGTTTCTCGAGTCATCAAATTCTAACATTTCAGAGTGAAAGAGCTTAGCACATTAAAGGAGCTTACGCGAATCAATTAAAAAATAATTAATTAATTAAAGCAAAATTTCAAGTAAATCGCTTCCTTTAAAATTCGCTTTAAACCACTGTAAGTCAGGACGCTCATGAGACGCACTATTTGTATTAGTTTAGGGGTGATTTACATGTGCATTAGCTAGGAAACCCGGGGCGCTGGCCTTTGACGCGAATCACTACATTACAGGATACTTTCATGCATCATAGTAGTTGTGTGCTTGTTGTCTTGTTTACGTGATTGTCTTTCGTATTTGTTTGAGTCAGCTTTTATCTTAGTGTCATTTTTTTAGTTTATGTTTGGTACACATTTGAGTAAACCCGCTTTACATTCTTTTGACTCTGAACTTGAACGTACCCTAAGAGTCCTTAGGTCATCAACCTAAGCTTCTAGAGCTCGGTTGCTAGACAACGAATCAACTCCGAAACCTCATCGTTATTTCAGGCCGAAATTCAAAGCACACTTAAACGTTTAAGAAAAACTCAAACTATTAACATCCAACCTATTCCAATGGTCGACGTTGGAAACAACGGGAACAACCAAAACAATGGAAATAACCCTAATGTACCTCCGCCTCCTCCGCTTGAAGATTATTTCATTCCTACGGCCTATACACCACAAGCAGATATTGAATTACCGGAGGTGATGATATCTCACTTTGAGATAAAGTCATCTTCCATCGCACTACTCCCTTCATTCCATAACCGTATTAAAGAAGATCCTTATCATCACTTAAGAGAGTTCCAAGACATATGCTCTACATTGAAAATCCAGAATCTAACTGATGATGAATTAAAATTGTGTTTCTTTCCATTCTCCTTAAAGGATAAAGCTAAGTATTGGCTCCAATCTCTTTAGCCAAACACTATTAAAACATGGGAAGCATTAAATACCGCATTTTTACAAAAAAAAAAAATTCCCCATCACAAGAACTAATCAAATAAGAAAATCTATAATGAACTTTGTGATGCAAGATGGAAAAACGCTCTATGAAACTTGGGAACAATTTAAAGAATTATTGCGCTCTTACCCACATCATCAAATTCCCAAGTGGCAATTGGTACAGCTCTTCCACAAGGGACTTGTTCCCTCACTTCGTATTACCGTCGATGCCGTTTGTGCGGGTACCTTCCTATACAAAAGCTAGCGCCGACGAGGCATGGAAATTTTTTGAAACATTAAGTGAGAATTTGATGCATCAAGCCATGTCGGTACGCCCTGAGGGGTGTCGTCCACCTAAACCGAAGCGAGAGGAGCGTTTCGAGTCAAGTCATTCATTCGAAATACAAGAACTATTCAAAAAACTTGACCGATTTATGACAATGAACCAAACGTCGGGTTCATCCTCTTATGAAATTTATCAAATATGTTCCGATCCTTCGCATTGTACACTTGTATGCCCATCTGCGCCTCAATTTTCAGAATTCGTGGAACAACACATACACTCTATTCAACAATTTCCACGAAATAGTTATAATCCTATGATGACTAGTTTTTCTAATACTTACCGACCCCAATTTCAACAGAGTCAATACCAACACCGTCCTCCTAATCCTAACCCTCCAAGTGTCACGCCCCGACGTAGCATAAATATGGAAAGCGTTTAATTTCCTTTATGGACCCGTAGGTCGCGACAGTTTGAAGGATCGATTCTGTCCCAAACGTCGGACAACAAACATAATAATCAGAGCAGAGCAATCAAGGCTTATAAAATTTTTCTAACTTATTACATCTTATGATACGGGGTCAACTAAGGCACAGACCGTCTTGAAACAAAACAATAACTTAAGTCCATTACAGTCATCCTTATTACAAAACAGTTTAAAACTTAAAACATATAATTTGAATATGCAATGATGATAATAGTTTCTCTTCCAAAAGCAGCCGTTCTCAATTAGCATAGTCATAAGATTCCTCCTGGTTATAACCTGAAAAGCCTGAACACGAATGTCCAGGACGCATCAACGTCGTCAGCTTCAAGAAGCTGGTGTGTATTAAAAACATAACTTTAAATGTAAAACATACTCATTTACCATTTTCCAATTCCCATTTGAATTCACAAGTTTATATTTAAGATAAAGAGTTCGTTTTAGAAGACAACCACAATATTATCTAAAAGATAAATTCACATACATGTGACCGTGTATGAGGACGATGCACCATCTCATCTGACCGACTCTTTTCTCTCGACAAAACCCAACAATCACACACCGGTATCTTTGAAACGCTAAGATAGCCACACTTTAGCACCGGGGTGCCAGGGAATGTCCAGTTTGCCTCACACTTTGGTCCGGGGTACCAGGGAGTGTCCATTGCCTCACACTTTGACTACCTAATCCGCCATGCAAATACCGGAGGAACCCTCATGCAGTATCCAGACTCGGGTATCAGGGAGTGTCCATAGGCCACACTTTAGCACTTCCATGGGTGCCAGGGAATGTCCAAGTTCGGCTTCACACACTTTGACACTACCATGGTCGTCAGGGAGTGTCCATTTTTGCCACCGTCGCATTTCAAAGACACCCTCGCCGCAATCTCAATCACAACACACTTTGGTATTCACTTACCAGGGAGTGTCCACATCACAATCTCAACCGCACTCACTGTACCACACAGACCATTACTCTTTTCCATACTGACCAACATTCACACTCACCATGCATGTACAACTGACTCCACATGTATGTCATGAAACTGTAAAACATGCGATAATTCACTGAAATATAAATACAACATGCGTACGGGGATTGACAAGTCACCATTCAACGTCCAAATCGTTAAAACATAACCAATTAAGATTCTGATTTAATAATTTTCCCAAACAGGGCCTTAACAGTCCCTAAAAGTTGAATCAAACAGTCCCTTAACACAAAACAAGCAAAACCAGAATCTGCCAGAAATTGCGCCCGCGGAAGGTCGCTCGCGCAGGCCGCTCGCGCGATGTACCCAATTTTCGTTTTGTTTTAAAAGCCTCTATTTCTGCCTGAAATCAGCCACCTCGCGTGCGCGGGTCGCTCGCGCGAAAGGTCTCTCGCGCGACCTGCCTAAATTTCATTTTTCTTTATAAAAACTTTCATGTCTGCCTGAATCCACGGGGCTCGCGCGGGCAGCTCGCGCGATCCTCGCGCGCGCGATCGTGGCGTGAGATGAAGCAGAGGCTTCATCTTCCTCGTGGAGAATGCCCTGTTTTAAGCTTAAGGGTCCATATTGACCCATTTTCGAAAACTCAAGTATACATGTCATATTATATATGGATCTCTTGGTTTTTCATCAAGGATTAAGAATCCATTATCAATTTGACATGATTCAATCTACAACTCTAGAATTTTATGAGAGATTAAAAGTTGTCAAAACAAATTTTCTTATATACTTTTCCATATGGATAAATTAGCTTCCAAAGTCTTGACAGTAGCTTTTAGGGACCATAATTGTCCTAAATCATCTCTGAAAACTCATCTAAATTAAGGTTGCAAAATCCATGTTCTTGAGCTTCAAACTTAAAATCTAAAAATTAACAATGGTGAACTATAGTTTTATCAATACAATTAGCAATATAAGCATGTGAGACATTTGTAGTGAGTTAGAAATACTCACAGAACAAAGATTGAAGATAGACTGTTGAGAGAGAATAAGCAAATAAGAAATTCAAGCTTTGGCTATGGAAATAAGGAGCTTCTCTCTCCAGAAAATTTCAGCAATTAACTCTCAAGCTCTCTCTCTATATTCCTCTGTGTTGCTTGTCAAAATGTGCAGAACCAAGTGTGTGTGTGTGATGTATAAATAGAAGCTCAAGTGGAGAACTTGGGCTCCAAGAAATTTTTAGAATTCACTTAACAAGCTTAATAGGTTATACAAAACCTTAATTACTAACTTACATTAATTAAAACTACAGATTTGGGTGTATGATATATATATAAATACACAGATTTACATACGTATGTACACTCTCAAAGTTTGAAGAGGCAAGCTTAGGTGTGTAGGGGTCATGAGCTAAGTTGTTTGGGAGTTTAGCTTATGGACACAAACCAATACACACAACTAAAGCTTACCCAAACAAGGCACAAGGCAATCATTAGCTTGCCATAAATAGATGTAAAGCAATTGTCCAAATCAGTCACTTCCAAAATCTGTGGAAGTTCACACAGCGTGGATAATTTTGAACATAAACTGGTATTTTCGTAGTGCGGTGTCCACTACAAAAATATAGAAAATTTATTTTAATGTAGGAAATGATTTTATGGTTTCATAAAAATACTGATTGAGTTAAAAGAAAACATTTCCACCATTTTAAAATACAGTTTTGAAATCCACACAGGTATTGCTAACTTTATAAAAATTTGCAGTTTGACCCCAAAAGAATTTTAATAGGAATTAAAACAAGCAACCAGTTTTAATATAGGGGATTTGAAACAAAAAAGAAAGCAAACAATACAAATTTAAATATGACAATGCTATAACAAATTAATTATGAAAATGTAATTTAGAAATAAATGGAAATGCAGGTTGTTACATCCTTCCTCCCTTAAACAGGATTTCGTCCCCGAAATCAAGACTAACTAGTCGTGAAACAACTCCGGGTACTTCTTCCTCATATCAGCTTCAACTTCCCACGAGGCTTCATTCTCGTCATGGTGATTCCACTGAACCTTCACCAATGAGATATCCTTATTCCTCAGCTTCTTGATACTCTGATCCAGAATCTTCACAGGTCTCTCCTTGTAAGAAATGTTATGACTCGTCTCAATATCGTCATAACTAATCACGTGCGAGGGGTCTCGTATGTACTTCCTTAGCATACTCACATGGAATACATTGTGAACCCCAGACATCTTCGGTGGTAACGCGAGTCGATAAACTACTTTCCCAACACGTTCCAAAATCTCGAACGATCCGATGAAACGCGGAGCCAATTTCCCTCTCTTGAGACCAAAGCGTACCACTCCTCGGGTCGGTGAGACCTTAAGAAGTATGTGATCTCCAACACTAAACTCCAAATATTTTCGGCGTCGATCAACATAACTCTTATACCTGCTCTGAGCGGTCCTCATTCTTTCCTTGACCAAAGAAATCTTCTCGTTGGTTTCTCTAACCAAATCTGGTCCCAACAATTCTGTATCTTCCACCTCTGCCCAACACAACGGAGAACGACATGGTCGTCCGTACAATGCTTCGAACGGAGCCATCCCGATACTCGTGTGATAACTGTTGTTATAGGCAAATTCAACCAACGGCAAGTGTGTCTCCCAAGATTCCTCAAAATCGATCACACAAGCCCTGAGCATATCCTCCATGATCTGATTAACACGCTCAGTCTGTCCGTCTGTCTGAGGGTGAAAAGCCGTACTCATCTTGAGCAAGGTTCCCATAGCTTCTTGCAGACTTTTCCAAAATCCAGAAGTAAAACGTGCGTCACAGTCTGACACAATCGACACAGGTGCACCGTGAAGTCGCACAACTTGTTGTATGTACATCCAGCTCATCTTCTCTACCGGGTATGTCATACTATAAGCAATGAAGTGTGCCGATTTTGTCAATCGATCCACTATTACCCAAATAGCGTCATGATTCTACTACGATCGAGGCAATCCTACTACAAAATCCATCGTGATGTGCTCCCACTTCCAACCAGGAATAGGTAGTGGTTGCAACAATCCTGACGGTCTCTGATGTTCAGCTTTGACTTGCTGACACGTCAAACACTTGGATACAAACTCGGCCACGTCCTTCTTTATGCCTTCCCACCAGAAATTTCTCTTCAAATCGTTGTACATCTTAGTTCCTCCCGGGTGAACTGTATACCCTGACTTATGTGCTTCTTCCAGAATATCCCTCCTAAGTTCTCCAACATCTGGCACACATAATCTATTCCTGCAACGATACCCTCCATCGATTCCCACCTTCCATTCTGTCGGGTCTTTTTCTGACATCTTCGCAAACCATGTTTGAAACTTCTCATCTTCTTCCTGAGCTCCAATAATGCGATCGATAAGAACAGGCTGTAGGATGAGACATCCGAACATTTGTCCTTTTCCTTCTTCAGCACTCCGTACATCGAACTCCGCCAAGGTCTCTAACGCTCGCCACTCTCTAACCATTAAGGTGGCGATCGTCTCACGAGTCTGTCGACTCAAAGCATTGGCGACCACATTAGCTTTAGCGGGGTGGTATTCTCGCGCGACCCTTGCTCGCGCGACTTGCCTAAATTTCATTTTTCTTTATAAAATATTTCCTGTCTGCCTGAATCCACGGGGCTCGCTCGCGCGATGGGTTGCTCGAGCGGGCCGCTCGCGCGATCCTTGCGCACGCGATCGTGGAGCGAGATGAAGCAGAGGCTTCATCTTCCTCGTGGAGAATGCCCTGTTCTCAGCTTAAGGGTCCATATTGACCCATTTTCGAAAACTCAAGTATACATATCATATTATATATGGATCTCTTGGTTTTTCATCAAGGATTAAGAATCCATTATCAATTTGACATGATTCAGCGAGTAATGGGCGGACGAATTTGAATAACCCGGACCCTAATGATGAATTTACTCGGAAGGTGAAAAATCGATTTGAACATAATCAAGGAGAACCGTTGATCGAGTTAAGAAATAATGACATTATTTCTGCTTTCCATCGGAGTATTCCTAATGTCATTAAGGGTACAAAGACTGTGTTTCAGCCTCCATGAGTCTTGAGCTAGAATGGTCTAGCTGAAGACGTAAAAGACAGCGCTTTTTGGGAGGCAACCTAAGCTTTTATCATTCAGGTTTCTCATTTTTGTATACTCTTCGGTCGTTTTAAGTCAGTTTTGAGTCAATTTTGGTCGTTCTGGACAGGGTTGGAGGTCAGGGTTAATTTATTTTGAACTTATTTACATTAAAAGGAAGAGAAAAGAGAAAAAAGACATGTCGCGCACGCGGCCCGCTCACGCAACGTGTCGTTCGCATGAGATTTTACCTTAGGAAAAATTCTTCAAACTTTTTATATATATCCTCAGATTCATGTCGCGCCACAAATCGCGCGCCCGAGGGCCTATCGCCCTTGTGGCCCGCTCGTGCGATCTATTGACTTAGAAAACATTTTTTTTTATGAACCTTAAAACAAGCCTCATATCTACCTTGCGGAGGGACTCGCTCGCACGAGGGATGGTTTTGTGTGTGAGCGAGGGTTTTGTGTGTTTTCTCTGTTCTCTTACCTTCTTTCTCCCAAACCTGGTCAATTGTTTGTTCTTTTTAGTTTGCTCTCTTAGGCCCCTTTTAGATCGAGTCTTTCTTTGTTTGTTAGTTCAGTTTTTGCTTGTTCATTCTGACTTTCGTTAAGTCTTTTGGTTTTAGTTTAGTTTCTCAACAAGTACGCCATGGTCTGCATATATATATATATGTATTGCTATCGTTGTTTTTTTGTTTTTTTATTGTCTTTTGTCAAGTATTGACAAATGAATTAGTAGCTCCATTTGAAGCGATTGAACTTTATCGCCATATTATTATATGTTTACCTGGTTTGTGATTGTCGAGATGGAGGTATTATCGTTCCTTCCTTACGTACTCTCATTTCTTTCATTTTATTGTTTCATTGGAGATAATGAAAGGTTTAGGTTTGAGGGTATGCACTCACATGCACATTGTTATGCACCAATTTTTTTTAAAAAAAATTAAATAAAAAATTAAATAAAATAAAAAATAAAATAAATTTGATACTTATGCTTAAATAAACGATGTTACTGACGTTTTTGTAATCTCGAGTCATACTTCTTATTATGTAACTTGGATTGTTATAGAATGGTAAACATGAGAAGTTGTGGTTAAACATTTGCTAAAGTCATGATGCGACATTTTATGTTATGTATCATTCGAATCATAGTTTTATATCATCGATTTGCACACGAACCTATGCAATGCATGTAGTCACTTGAATACATGTTTGATGTGAATTACAATACGATTCGGATTCTAGATAACACACTGTGTAGAGACTAGACCCGGTGAGCTTTGAGCCTATCTTTTCTTTTTAGAGGTTTATAAATACACATTGTATTTGTCGAATTTCATTTGAAATAGCGCATCAACTCGTTGTTTAGTTTCATTATTCTTGTTTTGGTTAATAGTCAAGTAAAAATATTTGTTACCATACTAAATAATCTTTCGTTGTAAATGTTGCAGAACCATATGACCATAGGAGATGATGGTAGGCCTTCTTTGTTTACCATTGACCGAAAAATGATAATAGTTTGTCCCTTTGAGCCTTCAAAGTGCCTCTATTTCTTTGATCACCATGATTCTTTTTTTTTTTTGCTCCAACTTGGAGTTTACCACTAAAAGATTGATCAACTTTTAGTGGTGATAAGGCAACGTGTTGATTGAGAAGAAGAAGAAGAAATCAAGATGATGTTTGGGGTAGTTGCCTTGGTATTTAGTGAATATTCGCTTCAAAAGCGACAAAAAATAAAATATGAAAAGAAGAAAATGAAAAGATGAAAGTTGGTAGAAGAGATGATGAAAGCAATTGAATATGCCTTACAACACCACTCTAAAACTACTTAATGAATCCTTTCTATCATTTTTCATTGCCTGAGCCACGTTACAACCTTTAAAAAGTCCTATTTGATTCTAGAAAATATGGTTTATATATGTAAACGATGGGAGGGAGATTAAAACATAGTAACAATTAATTTTTCTTGACTGTTGGCGTCCAATCCATGAGACTACTATTCTTTTGTGTCATGCATCTTTTTCGAGACATATGCGAGCGTTTCTCATTTTAAAAACATAATTCCTTTGCTCCTATATATTAGAGAGATTACACATGTTCTGAGTGTTTTTCACTTGAGAGTGTAATTAAAATTGTGAGATTTGTAGTCGAAGAATTGTTAGATGGTTATCCGAGTTATATTCCAAGTTCATAACACACGCATGTTCATTTAACTACCATATCACACACATACAATTGTATGAGAAACTCTATTGATTTATACGATGCATATGCTTGGGATTGTTTTTCATGGCATAGGTGGACGTTTGGTTCTATTTCTTCTTGTTCGTTATTCTATTTCGAATCTTGTTTTGTGATAAGGAGTATTGAGTATTATGTTTTTCGATTTTTTTTTCTAAAAGGAAAGAAAAACTTTTAAATATACAATGAAATAAAGATGGTTGTGGGTGACTTGTTGACGAGAACCCTCACGAGACTTCACTCGTTCGACTAGGGACACCAAGAGATTTAAAACGTTTGTTGCATATGCTAAGTGCAATCGCGATCGATGCGAAAATGGAGTCAAATTTTTGTTAGTAGTTTTATTTTTATTTTTATTTTTTTTGCTCGAGAACTAGCAAAATCTAGGTTTGGGGTTGTGATCGGGAGTGCACAAGCCCTAATTACACGCCTTAATTCACATTTGTTAGCACTTTTTATCCTGTCTTTGTGTATTTTTACTTCGTTTTCCATTTTCTGTAAGGATATAGAAGAAAGCAGCAGTTCCAAGCTAAAAAGGGTGTGAAAACCAAGCAAACCAAGCAGAAAAAGGCACCTCGCGCGAGCGGTCCGCTAACGCGACATTCCAGAATCGCGCTCGCGCAACCTGTACGAAAAAAGTAAAAACGCGTATTTCTGTGTGCTGAAGACTCCTATGCGAACGGAATTGGCTGAATACGTCCAAAAATGTAATATAGCAGTTTTAGTGCGATTAGGCTTAGGAAAGCTTCCAAAACTTGCTCCAAATCTATATATATCCTCTTTCAAGTAAAATTAGTAGTTACACAATATTATACACATCATTCCATAACCAAAAACTTCAGCCATTGAAGAGAGGAAGGTAAGGAGAAGAAGAAGAAGAAGACCAAGGATTCCCATGGCCTTCTCCATCAACCTCTTTCCATTCATCGCTTCTATGGTCGCTTAGACCTATATCTATGGTTTCAATGAAGCCCTAGCCAAGTAATCGTGTGCATTTTATGTTTTTCATATAGATTTATTATGTATGGATGATGATTACATGCTTAGAAGATTTTTTATAATAAAATCGAACTTCTATTGATTAAATCATTGCTTTCAAAGTTTATTCTTGTCTTAGATCTTTTTTGAATGTGATGTGGTCAATAGTCTATATTTGCTGTGCTTGTATGGATTACTTACATGTAATGGTGCTTAATTGAATTGTGATATCAAGTAGTCAAATAGTTCATGCCTAGGGAGGACGAAGTGTACCGCAACCCTAGTTTAGTGTGAGACAATCTGTGCAAACCGAAAATGAATTATGTTGATGCTTGAATCGTAATTATCTTCTTGATGGAGGAATTGAGCTTGTAGCTACGATTTCCCATTATCATCCAATGTAATAAGCTAATTGAATTCATAAATACCATATTACGAAGCTAGTAGTAGATTTGCAATCCTAGGTTCACTTTAAATATCGTTTAAAACAACTTTTAATCGCTTTCATAGTTTAGATTTACTTTCATTGTTCTTAGTTTAATTAAAATCAAAATCAAAATTCTATTTTTTAATTAACTAGGTTTAGGTTTTAAAGTTAAGGATAAATTGTATTTTGCACCCTCAAACTATACCATGTTTTGCACTTTGGTCCCTAAACTATCATTTTCGTATTTTGGTCCCTCAACTATCATTTTGTGGCAGTTTCCCCCCTCCCTCACTTTTAGCGTCACTTTTGGTGTCACTAAAAAGCGACTTTTTTCGTCACTGAAATGAAGGAAGGGGCAAACTGCCACAAAATGATAGTTGAAGGACTAAAATGCAAAAATTGATAGTTTAGGGACCAAAGTACAAACATGGTATAGTTTGAAGGTGCAAAATGCAATTTACCCTAAAATTAAAGTGCTTTACTATTTCAATCTCTGTGGGTTCGACCTTTACTTCCACACTGTAAATCTTTTAAAGTAAAGCATACTTTTTATCTTGATTAATCTGACAAGATCAAAGACTCTTGTAGTCTAGTGGCATCAATCTCTCTCCCTTAAGTGGTAGGGGAAGGGTTCGAATCTCATTAGGGATTTATTTACTTGCCCCTAGTTGTGTGCTTAAGTCAGATTGAGTGATCCTTGTAGGGCTTTACTGTGGATCATTGAGAGGCTTGAGGTTGGGTTGGTGTGTGTGTGTGTGTGTGTGTGTGTGTGTGTGTGTGTGTGTGTGTGTGTATGAGTGTGAAAGAGAGAGAGAGCGCACGCGCGCGTATCTAGTCTGAATCCATGTAAGTATATATATAAATAAATAAATAAATAAAAATTGTCAAATTTAATTAATTATTGATATAACTATAGCATGTTTGTCACTTACTGAGCCAAGTTTAATGAAAACCAAATAAATATACAACACGAAAATAACAATTTGAATTAATTTAAGGGTTTTGTTAACATGTGCTCTTAGAACAGATGTTAAGGTTTAAAAGTGGAAATAAACAAGGGAGACAAACACTGAACCCCACACTATACCCCTTGTATATTTCCACTTATAGAACCTTGGGGCACATGTAGGGGTGTAAATGAGCTGAGCCGGTCAACAAGGGCTCGAAGCTCGACTCGATAAAGGCTAGGCTCGGCTCGCTCATTTGAGCTCGTGAACATGGTCGATTAAGGCTCGTGAAAAAGTTTGATAAAAAGCTTGTATAGTGACTTTTATGGATACATTTATTATAAAACTATATAATTTTAGTGAAAATATGACATATCTCGTAAATATGCTTGATGAATGATTATTTTATTATTAAACTATATAGTTTAAAAGGGCCCGCCAAAATGCTCGTTAAAAAGTTCGCGAGAAAGTTCGCAAACACTAGAAAGCACGGCTCGTTTGAACTCGTGAGCAAGCTCGCGAGCTCGTGACAAAGCTCGCGAACAGGCTCGGCTCGGCTCTTATATACCCCTAGGCCTATGTTAACAAAACCCTTAATTTAACAAGCTTAAGGGGAATTCTATTCACACCCACTTATTTTGCTATTTACACACACCATTTAGTAAATTTTTTTCATTACCCTTTTACACTTGTACAAAATGATATATAAGGATAAAGGAATAGAAAGAACCCAATAAAGTTACTCTTTGCACCTACCTATCTCAACAAACCTTAGCTCACTAAATCTCATGTAATGAAATGTATTTGAATATATACATATATATATACCTAGTCAGGCTCTAAAGAGGGCACCATTTCTTTATTAAAGTGAGGGTCTCTGTTTTGGCCGTCGGATCGTATTTTTATTAAGAGCAGTTTTGTCATTTCACAGTTTTTAAACACGATCTGACGACCAAAACAGAGACACTCTCTTGAATAAAGAAGTCCTCTTTAGAGAATCTTTGTATATATATATACACGTAATACATATATATATATACACAATGCACAAACTCGTGTATACATATATTAATATATACTCCCTCCGTCCCATAATAAGTGTCCACATTTCCTTTTTTGGATGTCCCACAATAAGTTTCCTAAATTGGCATATATCATTTACTTACTTTCCAAAACTACCCTTATAATAAAGACAAAGAAGCATTTATTTGTGGTCCCAAAATAAGCAAAAAGTCAAACACCCATCACATCTAAGGGCAAAGTTGGAAAGAGACTCTTTAATGAACCAAATAAATTAATATAATACAAATTTCTTAAACATTGTACAAAAAGTAAGTGAACACTTATTATGGGACGGAGGGAGTATTTGAATTCATATGTATGTACGTGATACACATCAACCGATGATCTTTGATGAAAGAAGCCAAAAAGCAAGTTTAGGTAGAAAGAACAGCCAGTGTCAACGTACGTATGTATAATACACTTTGAAAAACCTTATGCCTGCCATCAGGTTTCCGAATCCAGAGTGCAACATTGTATAAATCATAATTTCTGAATGGTAATGCTATGTGCATATAAAATGTGCATATAAAGTATGCATATAAAGATTTGGGCTATTAATTTTGATGGGGTTCATGCCTTCATACATAGGATTCACCAAAATTAATGGCTCAGATCTTTATGTGCACATTTTATGTGCATCAATCATTACTCATTTCTAAAACCCAAAAAAAAAAATGGCATAAATTTATTTATCCACATTTCTTATCATGCATCATACATCAACTTATTCATACCCTCTAGGCCGGAGTTGGCTAGGATTAATTGTTGCAATACGAACAAAAATTTTAACATGATCTTTTAATAGTTAATCATGTTGGGTTTGTGTACATATCCAGATGTATAGTTATATATCTATCGAATACACAAAGCATTTTGATTATGTTATAAAACTAATAATTAAACATGCACATAATAAATAATTAACATAAAGGAACACAAATATTTTAGGTGGTTCGGCAATTTGCCTACGTCCACTGCAGAGGGGATCATATTTATTATTGTGATAACAACTCAATACATGCACTTATATCTTACCAGTATAGTATACTGATATTCAATCTTCTTTACTTGAATCTTCTACCTGAACTTTCACCAAATCTCTCTTCTATCACTTTCGTCTTCACAACAGTGAGGATGTTCATTCCCACTTATAGGAGACTTCTTTGTGTCTTCTTCTATATTCACATGACATATAGCTCCAAGCTCCTTGATCAAACTAGAGCCAACAAACATTCACATGCTACTAACTAAAAAAGTTGCATCCCTCCAAAAATTGACATGTGATAGACATCCAATATATATATTCATAACACTCCCCCTTGGATGTCTATCTAAAAGAGAATATTCTTGCCAATCGATTGCTCCCCCTCATGTCGACATGAGCATGAATTTCTCAAGAGAACTCTTTCAGTCGGCGCATCCCAATGCTATGCACTAGCTTCTTGAACGTTGTAGCTGGTAGTGCTTTGGTGAATAGATCTGCCAGATTATCAATAGAGCGTATCTGTTGAACATTGATCTTACCCTTTTCTTGGAGTTCATGTGTATAGAAGAATTTTGGTGAGATGTGCTTGGTTCTGTCACTTTTAATGAATCCCCCTCTGATTTGTGCTACACATGCAGCATTGATGTTGTCAATATCAATATATAAAAAGTATTCTTTACTTTTCAAAAGATTTGCAGTGTGGAAGCAAAGGTCGAACCCACAGAGATTGATTAACTACCATGTTTTAATCTTAAAACCTAAATCTAATTAATTATAAAAACGGATTTTGATTTGAATTATAATTAAACTAATAACAATAAAGCTAAATCTAAACTATGAAAGCAATTCAAAGTGTTTTAAATAATGTTTAAGGGAACCTAGGATTGCAAATCCGCCACTAGCTTCATAATAGGAATATTTATGAATTACTTTAGCTTACTAAGTTGGATGATTATGGGAAATTGTAGCTACAAGCCCAATTCCTCCGACAAGAAGATATTCATGGTTCAAGCACCAACATAATCCATCTTCGGTTAGCACGAATTATCCCACACTAAACTAGGGTTGTGATCTAATCCGTCTAACCTAGGCATGGACTATTCGGATACTTGATAGCACAAATCAATAAAGCACCATCACATGTAAACAATCTAAACAAGCACAGCAAGAATAGATCGTTGAACACATCACAATCAAAATAGATCTAAGACAAGAATAAATTCTGAAAGCAATGATTTAATCAATAGAAGTACGATTTATTTATAAAAATCCTCTAAACATGTGACTGTCATCCATACATAATAAAACTAAAATAAAAACATAAATAAAACCCTATTACTCGTCTAGGGCTTCATTGAAACCCTAGATCTATGATCTAGCCGTCCATGGAAGTGATGGATGGCAAGAGGTTGATGGAGGAGGCCATGGAAACCCTTGGTCTTCTTCTTCTTCTCCTTGCTTCCCTCCCTTCAATGGCTGGAAGTATGGTTGTAGAATGTGTATGTATGGGTGTGTAACCCTTCAATTGAAGTAAAATAGAGTATATATAGATTTACAACAAGTTTTGGAAGCCTTCCTAACCCGAAATGAACTGAAACTGATGTAATTTACAGTCTAGACGTCGTTCAGCAGTTTCGTTTGCACAAGAGTCTTCAGTATACTGAAATACGCAACTTTGCTTTTTACACATATCGCGCGAGCGGGTCGCGCGAGCGCGACATTTGGCCTTCGCGCGAGCGATTCTGGGACTTTCGCGCGAGCGGATCGCGCGAGCGATATCTGGATTTCCGCGCCCGCGGGTCGCGCGCGCGACTTGGCTTTTTCAGCTTCTTTTCTTCTGTTTTTTCACCCTGTTTAGCCTGGTTTAGGTGATTTCTTCCAAAACCTGTCAGAAAATAGAAAACGAAGTAAAAATATACAAAAACAGGATAAAAAAAATACTAACAGATGCTCGTTACGGCGTATAATTAGGATTAGTTCTCTCCCGATCACACCCCCAAACCTACATTTTGCTAGTCCTCGAGCAAAACTAAAATAAAAACTAACTACTAATAAAAATCTATTCCACTTTCGCATGGATCACGATTGCATTTAGCGTATGCAACAAGCCTTTTAAACCTCTAGGTGTCCCTAGTCGGACGAGTAAAGTCTCGTGAGGGTTCTCATCAACAAGTCACCCACAACCATATTTATTAACTTAGAAATTTAAAAAGTTTTATTAAAACTAAAGAACATAATATTCAACACTCCTTATTATAACACAATGATTTGAAATAGAATAACGAACAAGAAGAAACGGAATCAAACGTCTACCTACATCATGAAAAACAATCTCAAGTGCATGAATCGTATAAATCAATAGAATTTCTCATAAAATCGCACGTGTGTGATATGGTAGTCAAATGAACACGCCCATGTCATGAACTTGGAATATAACTCGGATAACCATTTAAATATGTCTCGACTACGAATCTCACAATGTCAATTACACTCTAAAATGAAACACTCAGAAACATGTGTAATTTATCTAGCATATGGGAGCAAAGAAATATATTTTCAAAACGAGAAATGCTCACATATGACTCGAAAAGGACGCATGACACGAAAGAATAGTAGTCTCATGGATAGGATGCCAACAATCAAGAAAAATTAATCATTACCATGTTTTAATCCCTCTCCCATCGTTTTCATATCAAAACCATGTCTCCTAGGATCAAATAGGACTTTTCAAAGGTTGTAATGTGGCTCAGGCAATGAAAAAGGATAGAAAGGATTTATCAAGTAGTTTCAGAATGGCATTGTAAGGCATGTTCGATTTCTTTCATTCATCTCTTCTACCAACTTTCATCTTTTCTTTCTCTTTTCTTTTCAACCTTCCTCTTCTTTATTTTTCAATATATTTCTTTTTTCCTTTTCCTTTTCTTGCTTCTCAAATGATTATTCATCGAATACCAAGCCACTACCCCAATAGCATCTTATTTTCTTCTTCCTTTTCAACACATCACCTTAACACTACTAAAAGGTGACAAATCTCTCAGTGGTGAACTCCGAGTTTGTCAAGTCGGAGCAAAAACAAGGATAATGGTAATCAAAGAAAGAAATGGCATTTTAACGGCTCAAAAGGCAAACTAAGGAAATTTATAATTCTTTGGTCGGTGGTAAACAAAGAGGGCCTAAAATCATTTCCTAGGGTAATACGGTTCTTCAATGTTTACAATGGAAGATTATTTAGCATGGTAACAAATATTTTAACTTGATTATCAACCAAAACAAGAATAATGAGACTAAACAACAAATAGATGCGCTATTTCAATGAAATTCGACAAACACAAGATGTATTTATAACCCTCTAAAAAGAAAAGATAGGCTCAAAACCTCACCGGGCTTAGTCTCCACCATGTGTTATCTAGAAATCCGAATCATATTATAGTTCACAACCAACATGTATTCAGGTGACTACGTGCAGTGCATAGGTTTATGTGCAAATCTATGATATAAAACTACGATTCAAACAATACATAACTTAAAACGTTACATCATAACTTCAGCAAATGTTTAATCACATCTTCCCTTGTTTACCATTCTATAACAATTCAAAGTTATTTATCAAAAAGTATCAAATTGAGATTGCAAAAACCGTAGGTAACATCGTTTATTTACACATACTTATTGAAAAATTTTAACATTTTGCATAAAATAATGTGCATGTGTGCATACCCCCAAACCTAAACCTTTCATTGTCCCCAATGAAACAATAACATGAAAGAAAGGAGAGTACATAAGGAAGGAACGATAGTACCTCGATCTTGACAAGTATAGAACAGGTGAATACAAAGGAATATAGCTATAAAGTTCAAATGTACCTGTTAATACTAGAGAAAAGAAACTAAACAAAGAATATTAAAAGTAAATGAAACCTAAATATGGAATATAAATCTAAAAACTAAGCTAAACTAAACTAAACAAGCAAATGAAAAAAAAAAAAAACGAAAAAGTATAAATGTAACAAGGAAAACAACGACACGAACTAAACTGAACCAAATAAACACAAACAGAAAAGAAACACAAATAAAATAGGTAGGGGGAAGGATATAGAAAACAAAAGGGAAAAAACAGGAAAGTGGGGAATCGCGCGAGCGGTCCGCGCGAGCGGCCGTCGCGCGCGCGAATCCCAATATATATATATATTTTTTTTTATTTTTTTTTTATTATTATTTTTTATTATTTTTGAAATCGCGCCAGCGAGGTTCCTCGCGCCCGCAGAACCAGGCGCGAGTAAATGCTGAGAGCTCATATAAGGAAAAAGAAAGAAAAAAACACTAAGGCACATTCTCGCGCCAGCGAGCTGCGCAAGCGACGTCTCGCGCGAGCGGGCCGCGCGCGCGAGATTGATGTTTTCTCTCGGTTCACCTATTTTATGTATATAAATTAAAAATAACTTAATTCCAACCCCCAAACCTGTCCAGAAAAACTCTAAAACTGACAAAAACGACCAAAAATGACCAAAAACCAAGAAAACAAACGAAATTAAGCTTGGGTTGCCTACCAAGAAGCGCTAACTTTTACGTCTTCAGCTAGACCGTTCTAGCTCAAGACTTACGGAGGCTGTAACTCGGATTTTGTACCCCTAAGGATGTCAGGTAGAGCTCGATGGTAAGTAGAAATTACGTCGCTTCGAATTAATTCAATCGACGGTTTGTCAGTATGTTCAAATCGATTTCTTACCTTCCGAGTAGATTCAGCATTAGGGTCCAGATTATTAGGGTTCATCCACTCATCATCCGCTATATCTTTGTCGTTACTCACATTTATTGCTTTGTTAGGCTCAATATTCCGTCTTACCTCACCTTCCGCCTCACATAGGTAATCGTCATCTTTAGGAGGTTGATCAATAGCATTAAAAACGTTTAATTTTAAGTTCATGTTCCCAAACAACACCTTCATTACCCCCGTCCGGCAGTTAACACGTGCGTTAGCGATTGCTAAGAATGGACGGCCTAGAATGACAGGAGTGTGTTTCCTAGCATCTAGCACGGGTTCAGTGTCAAGGACCATGAAGTCTACAGGATAATAGCATTTATCAACCTTAACCAAGACGTCCTCGACGATTCCTCTAGGTACTTTGACAGAACGATCCGCTAATTGAATAGTAGCGGCCGTAGGTTTAAGTTCACCTAAACCTAGTTGTTTATAGACGTGATAAGGTAAGAGGTTAACACTAGCTCCTAAGTCAAGGAGAGCCCTATGAATGATAGTGTCACCTATGACACATGAAATCGTAGGCGTACCAGGATCCTTATACTTTGGAGGTGAGTGTTGAAAAATAGAACTTACTTTTTCCGTGAGGAAGACCTTTTTAGGAGTATGACTGCGTATTTTGCGTTTTTGCGTACATAGACCTTTTAAACATTTAGCATAAGCGGGAATTTGTTTTATAGCGTCGAGGAAAGGAATATTAATTTTAACTTGTTTAAATACCTCGAGTATATCTTCAGTTTTTGATTTTTTCTTTGAAAAATTAGACGGTTCCTCAACATTAGGTGGATATGGCATTCTCGGAATATAATTTATTGGGACCGGTTCTTTATCTTTTTGAATTCTACTCGTTCCCTCACCCTCCTTATTCAAATTTAAGTTAATTTTCCCATCTTTCTCACTCTCATTTGGAATCTCAACAACTTCTTCATCTCGAATAGTCATCATAGTCGAAACAGCGTTCACACTCTCACTCGCACTACCCACTGCATATTGCCCCTTAGGTTGCTGAGTAGGTTGACTGGGCAACTTACTCTCAGTTAAGCGGTTTAGCATATTAGCAATTTGCCCTACTTGGGACTCCATTTTTGTGATGGATTGTGTGTGAGAGTGTACTAACTGGACCACCGAACCAAAGTTTTCAAGTGAGGCCAACACCTTCTCCTCAAATGCATTATTGCGTGGGGGTGGAGGAGTTAGTTGGTATTGACCTTGTTGATATTGGGGTCGGTACATATTAGGAAAATTAGTCGACCTAGGATTATAATTATTTTGTGAGAATTGTTTCATAGAATTAACGTGTTGTTCAACAAATTCCGGATATTGAGATGCAGAAGGACATGCAAAGATATTATGGGACGGTTCAGAACATAATGCACATACTTCTGAAAAGGGTGGATTAGATGTTTTGTTCATTTGCATAAGTCGGTCAAGTTTTCTATTTAATTCTTGTATTTGAACTGATTGACTTGACTCAACTGTCACCTCTCGCTTAGGTTGAAGATGATATCCCTCGAAACGTACCGACACAGCCTGATGCATCGAATTCTCGCTTAGTGTTTCAAAAATCTTCCAAGCCTCGTCGGCGCTTTTGTGTAGGAAAGTTCCCGCACAAACGGCATCGACGGTATTCCTAACAGAGGGAATAAGCCCCTCGTAGAAGACCTGAACAAGTTGCCACTTAGGAACCTGATGATGTGGGCAAGAGCGTAATAATTCTTTGAATTTCTCCCAAGTATCATAAAGTGTTTCCCCATCTTGCATTACAAAGTTTGTTATGGATTTCCTTATCTGATTTGTACGCATAATAGGGAAAAACTTTTGTAAAAATGCGGTGTGTAAGGCTTCCCATGTTTTAATTGTGTTTGGCTCAAGTGATTGAAGCCAATACTTAGCTTTGTCTCTTAACGAAAATGGAAAGAGCCGCAATTTTAATTCATCATCAGTAAGATTTTGAATTTTTAAAGTAGAACATATATCCTGAAAATCTCCTAAGTGTTGGTATGGATCTTCATTTAGACGGCCATGGAAGGATGGAAGTAGCGAGATCGTAGACGACTTTATCTCAAAGTGAGATGCTATCGCCTCCGGTAATTCAATACATGTTTGTGGCGTGTAAGTCGTCAGAATAAAATAATCTTTAAGTGGAGGAGGTGGCGGTATATTAATATTATTCATATTCGCACCATCATTTTGATTGTTATTGTTATTTCCACCGTCAGCCATTTTAATCGGTTCAATTTGAAAAGTTCGAGTTTTCCTTAACCGTTCACGGGTACTCTGAATTTCGGCCTCAAACAACGACGACGGAATCGGAGTTGATTCGTCGTCTTGCAACCCAGCTCTAGAAGCTTGGGTTGCGGACTTACTAACTCTTAAAGTACGTTCAAGTTCAAGATCGAAAGATTTTAATTCTGGTTTATTTGAACGCGCACCAAACATAAACTAAAAGAAAAATAAAATAAAATAAATACTGACTAAAACAAAAACAAAAAATAATCACGCAAGTAAGACAACAAGCAAGCAGACAGTACTACTATGATGCATGAATATTATCCTGTAATGCAATGATCGCGTCAAGCCCAGCGCCCCGGGTTTCCTAGCTAATGTTCGTGAACAATCACTCCTAAACTAATACAAATAGTGCGTCACAGCGCCCTGACTTACAGTGGTTTGAAGTGAATTTAAAGGAAGCGATTTATTTTATTTTATTTATATTTTTTCACGTAAGCTCCTTTGATGCGATTAGCTATTCCACTCAGAAACGTTAGAATTTGATGACTCGAGAAACTACAAAATAAAAAGAAAAGTCAGTGACTCAAAATAAAACGAAAAAATAAGAAAAAGAAAACCTAATATAATATTTACGAATTAACTAAACTAAGATTCTAAAACTAAAGGTAGTAATGCAATCCCCGGCAACGGCGCCAAAAATTGATGTTGTCAATATCAATATATAAAAAGTATTCTTTACTTTTCAAAAGATTTGCAGTGTGGAAGCAAAGGTCGAACCCACAGAGATTGATTAACTAGCGTGTTTTAATCTTAAAACCTAAATCTAATTAATTATAAAAACGGATTTTGATTTGAATTATAATTAAACTAATAACAATAAAGCTAAATCTAAACTATGAAAGCAATTCAAAGTGTTTTAAATAATGTTTAAGGGAACCTAGGATTGCAAATCCACCACTAGCTTCATAATAGGAATATTTATGAATTACTTTAGCTTACTAAGTTGGATGATTATGGGAAATTGTAGCTACAAGCCCAATTCCTCCGACAAGAAGATATTCATGGTTCAAGCACCAACATAATCCATCTTCGGTTAGCACGAATTATCCCACACTAAACTAGGGTTGTGATCTAATCCGTCTAACCTAGGCATGGACTATTCGGATACTTGATAGCACAAATCAATAAAGCACCATCACATGTAAACAATCTAAACAAGCACAGCAAGAATAGATCGTTGAACACATCACAATCAAAATAGATCTAAGACAAGAATAAATTCTGAAAGCAATGATTTAATCAATAGAAGTACGATTTATTTATAAAAATCCTCTAAACATGTGACTGTCATCCATACATAATAAAACTAAAATAAAAACATAAATAAAACCCTATTACTCGTCTAGGGCTTCATTGAAACCCTAGATCTATGATCTAGCCGTCCATGGAAGTGATGGATGGCAAGAGGTTGATGGAGGAGGCCATGGAAACCCTTGGTCTTCTTCTTCTTCTCCTTGCTTCCCTCCCTTCAATGGCTGGAAGTATGGTTGTAGAATGTGTATGTATGGGTGTGTAACCCTTCAATTGAAGTAAAATAGAGTATATATAGATTTACAACAAGTTTTGGAAGCCTTCCTAACCCGAAATGAACTGAAACTGATGTAATTTACAGTCTAGACGTCGTTCAGCAGTTTCGTTTGCACAAGAGTCTTCAGTATACTGAAATACGCAACTTTGCTTTTTACACATATCGCGCGAGCGGGTCGCGCGAGCGCGACATTTGGCCTTCGCGCGAGCGATTCTGGGACTTTCGCGCGAGCGGATCGCGCGAGCGATATCTGGATTTTCGCGCCCGCAGGTCGCGCGCGCGACTTGGCTTTTTCAGCTTCTTTTCTTCTGCTTTTTCACCCTGTTTAGCCTGGTTTAGGTGATTTCTTCCAAAACCTGTCAGAAAATAGAAAACGAAGTAAAAATATACAAAAACAGGATAAAAAAAAGTACTAACAGATTCTCGTTACGGTGTATAATTAGGATTAGTTCTCTCCCGATCAAGCATTATCCTCATAGAGTGTTGTTGGTGTATCATTTATTGAAGATAAGTCACACGACTCTCGAATATACTGTATCATGGATCTCAACCAAACACATTCGCGATTGGTTTCATGTAGTGCAAGAATCTCATAATGATTCGAAGAAGTGGCAGTAAATGTCTGCTTCATAGATCGCCATGATATAGCAGTATCGCCACAAGTAAATACATAGCCGGTTTGAGATCTAGCTTTGTGTGGATCAGAAAGATAACCAGCATCAGCGTATCCAACTAATGGTGATTTGGATTCCCTTGGATAAAATAATCCTAAATCAATTGTACCATGAAGATAGCGAAAAATGTGCTTGATTTCGTTCCAATGTCTTCGAGTTGGAGCTGAGCTAAATCTTGCTAGCAAATTGACAGTAAATGCAATATCTGGTCGTGTACAATTTGCAAGATACATGAGAGCACCAATTGCGCTCAGATATGGCACTTCGGGGCCAAGTAACTCCTCTTCATCATCTTGAGGACGATAGGGATCCTTCTTTACATCAAGTGATCGAACTACCATCGGAGTACTCAATGGATGAGCATTATCCATATAGAAACGTTTTAAAATTTTCTCCGTGTATGTAGATTGATGTAAGAGGATCCCTTCAGGGAAATGCTCAAGTTGCAATCCAAGGCAAAATTTTGTTTTTCCGAGATCTTTCATTTCAAATTCCCTCTTTAAATAATCATCGGTTCTTGTGAGCTCTTCGGGAGTTCCAACAAGATTTAGATCATCTACATATACTGCAATAATTGTAAAGTCAGATTCTGATCTTTTAATGAAAATGCATGGACACATAGGATTATTTATATATCCTTCTTTCAACAAGTATTCGCTTAGTCGATTGTACCACATGCGTCCGGATTGCTTTAATCCGTATAAAGATCTTTGTAATTTTATCGAGTACATATTTCGTGGTTCAGAGGTATATGCTTTAGGCATTTTAAATCCTTCAGGGATCCTCATATGTATGTCACTGTCTAATGATCCATATAAATATGCTGTAACCACGTCCATCAAGCGCATATCTAGTCCTTCGGAGACTGATAGGCTAATCAGGAATCGAAACATAATAGCATCCATAATAGGAGAATATGTTTCATCATAATCTATACCAGGTCTTTGCGAGAAACCTTGTGCTACAAGTCTGGCCTTGTATCGCACAATCTCACCCTGTTCATTACGTTTCCGCACAAATACCCATTTGTATCCAACGGGATTTACGTCTTCAGGTGTACGGACTATAGGCCCAAATACTTCCCGTTTTTCCAATGAGTTCAACTCCGCTTGGATAGCCTCTTCCCACTTGGGCCAATCCTTTCTACATCGACATTCTTCAATACTATGTGGTTCAGGATCATCATCACTTCGGGTGATTTCAAGTGCTACTGTAAAAGCAAATGCATGATCCATGACAATATTATTACGGTCCAATAAATTTCCAGTGGATATATAATTTATCAATATTTCCGTATTATCTAATACTTGTGCCTCTTCAGGGGCTATTTGTTCCTCTTCGGGGGAAATATGCTTACCAACGTTGGATTTATCAAGTATTTCGATCATGCCTTTTGAGGTTTCTCCAGGAATTTCTACCTCATTCATTTGCCCCTTTAGTTTTCTCTTTCTAGAAACTTTGTCCTTTGAACCACTAGGTCTACCACGCTTCAAGCGTGCCGTAGACTCACTTACCACTGCACTACCAGATTGTCCTGCGGGGACTTCAATTCTCGCAGGAGTGTTTACAGCTGGTACATGTGATTTTATCACTTTCTTTGTATCAGTGAATGCATCAGGCAATTGATTTGCAATTTCTTGTAAATGAATGATCCTTTGCACTTTAAGTTCACATTGAGTAGTACGGGGGTCAAGATGAGACATAGTAGTTGTTTGCCAAGAAATTTCTCATTGAGTTTCAGGCTTCGGCTTTGCTCCCCCTAATAGTGGGAATATTGTTTCATCAAAATGGCAATCTGCAAGTCTTGCCTTAAAGAGATCACCCGTTAGAGGTTCAAGATATCTTATTATAGATGGAGAATCAAAACCAACATAAATTCCAAGGCGTCGCTGAGGACCCATTTTTGTACGTTGTGGTGGTGCAATAGGAACTTGCACAGCACAACCAAATACTCTTAAATGAGAAACATTGGGTGGTTGCCCAAAAACGAGTTGTAACGGAGAGTATTTATGATAAGCAGTTGGTCTAATACGAACCAATGATGCAGCATGTAATATGGCATGACCCCAAGCAGAAACAGGTAGTTTCGTTCTTAAAAGTAAAGGTCTAGCAATCAATTTGAGGCGTTTGATAAACGATTCAGCTAACCCATTTTGTGTGTGTACATGAGCAACAGGATGTTCAACATGAATACCAATAGACATGCAATAGTCATCAAAAACCTTAGATGTGAATTCACCAACATTGTCAAGGCGTATAGCCTTTATAGGGTAGTCAGGAAATTGTGCTCGTAATCGAATGATTTGGGCAAGGAGCCTAGCAAATGCAGTGTTCCGAGATGACAACAAACAAACATGTGACCATCTAGTAGAGGCATCAAGTAAGACCATGAAATAAGAAAATGGTCCAGATGCTGGATGGATAGGTCCACATATATCTCCTTGAATGCGTTCCAAAAATGCTGGGGATTCAAAGTTTACTTTTGTAGGAGATGGTCTTACAATCAATTTTCCTTGTGAACAAGCGGTACAAAGATTATCACTAGGCAAAAGAATTTTCTGATTTTTCAAAGGATGTCCATGAGAGGTTTCAATGATCCTGCGCATCATAATAGCCCCAGGGTGGCCTAGACGGTCATGCCAAAGACCAAAAACTTTTGGGTCAGAAAACTTTTGGTTTATCACAACATGTGATTCAATAGTATTAATTTGTTGTCTGGTACAACCCGGAGGGATGAGCATGAAGTTTTTCCAAAATATGCTTTTTGTTTGAAACAACTTTAGTGATGCAAAGGTAATCAATATTACCCTCATTAACAGTTTCAACGTGGTATCCATTTCGGCAGATATCTTTAAAACTGAGTAAATTCCTTTGGGATTTGCTGGAGTATAAAGCATTTTCTAAATGAATTGTTGTTCCTTTTGATAAAATTATGCTCACCTTTCTAGATCCTTCAATGAGACTAGATGTACCGGATATTGTGTTCACACTGGCTTCTGCTAATTTTAAGTTCAAGAAAAATCTTTGGTCTCGGAGAATGGTATGTGTAGTTGCACTATCAACCAAACATA
Source organism: Hydrangea macrophylla (assembly GCA_033977485.1). Classification (NCBI taxonomy): domain Eukaryota; kingdom Viridiplantae; phylum Streptophyta; class Magnoliopsida; order Cornales; family Hydrangeaceae; genus Hydrangea; species Hydrangea macrophylla. Next base: position 44,624,212 of record CM066990.1, read on the forward strand.
TATCTTCACCTTTCATCATGCAATCTATCAAGTAATAGAATTTATATATTAGTACAAACAAAATGTTTATTCATTACTCAAGGAAAATACATGCATAGTGCTACAAGCCAAACTTTAATACATTAAGAAAAGTACATGCATATATAGTACTACAAGCCAAACATTAACACATAGCATAGATGGTCTAAACACATTCATTGTTTAAGGGACCGAAGTAAGGGTCAGAGTTAACCAGGAAATCAGCCACATCAAGATGAGTGATATCCAATGGATCATTGTGCTCAACAAAATTTGTCTCTATCTTATCTTCTTTCCCTTTTCCTTTTATTGAGGCCTGATAGAGATCTACTAAATGTTTTGGCGTACGACAAGTACGCGACCAATGCCCTTTCATGCCACATCTATAGCAGCCATTTTCATCTTTCTTGATAGCTCTTTGTACGCCTTTGCCATTTTTATTCCACTTCGGATGGTAAGGTGCATTGTTCTTGTATGGATGATAACCCTCACGGTACCAATGTTTATTTTTTCCTTGACCATGACCACGACCATGACTATGACCATGACTACGACCACGACCACGACTATGATCATTTCCACGACCATATCCATGTTTGCCTCCTCGTCCAGCTTTTTGATTATTGTGTGGAACTTCATCCTTTTCAGCGAATGTGGTTCCATGTGCTTCAGGCAATGGAGCAGAGCCAGTTGGACGGCGATGATGATTTTTCATCAATAGTTCACTATTTTGTTCTGCCACGAGAAGACATGATATTAATAAGGAGTACTTCATGAATCTCCGCTCTCGATATTGCTCCTGTAATAGCACACTTGAGGGATGAAAAGTAGATAATGTCTTCTCTATCATCTCTGAATCAGTGACCGTTTCTCCACACAATTCCAATTGAGAAGTAATTTGAAATAAAGCTGAATTATATTCTCCAACTATCTTATGATCCTGGAATCGTAGTTGGATCCAGTTATATCGAGCTTTTGGTAAAGTAATTAATTTTATATGTTGAAAACGTTCTTTTAAATTGGTCCAGAGGACAAGAGGGCTTTTTACTACAAGATATTCATCTTGTAATCCTTCATGGATATGGTGCTGGATAAACTCTAGTGCACTGGCTTGGTCTCGTTCTGATTCATAATTTCCTTCTACAATAGTATTCTAAAGATCCTTTGCTTTTAGTCGTATTTCATCTTTATGAGCCCATGATAGATAGTTGTTTCCCGAGATGTCTAGAGGTACAATTTTAAACTTGTCAAGATTCGACATATTCAAACACTATACAGATAAAACAAAGTAAGGTTTAGAATCAAGTAAAATTAAGGTATGCAAATAAACAGGTTAATGTCAAATAAGGGATGTAATAATGTAAAATAAAATTCCTTCTTCAAGAGAATAATCAGTTAGATTTTCCATAATCTCTTCAAGAGATTTCCTCTTCGGGAGGGTCATGAATTATCTCTACGGGAGACTTTTCAGCACATGTATATATATATATGCTTAATATACATATTGATAATCACTAAATTGCGTGATAGCAGAGTGGTGGGGACTGAGGATCTTTAACTCTGAGATCTCGGGTTCGAACCTGGCTATCCGCGATTGTTTTGTTTTATTTATTTATTTTTTTTTTTTTAACTCTTCAGTTTTTCCATTCAATAATGGTTAGACAATCGTGTGGTAGAAGAGTGGCAACGAACTGAGTGCCGAATAACCCACGTCCGCGGACTCGAGTTCGAACCTGGCTTCTGCATGGTTGTCTTTTGTTTTTTTTTTTTTTTTTTTCAAGAGTTACGTCTAAGATATCAATTATTTATTTACTACTTCTTCAAGAAGTTTATTTATTATCTGTTTGGGAGATAACTCTTCAGGAGTATACACACATATAGAAAAGTAAATATATATATATATGTATATCTCTTCAGGAGACTAGTTCATTAAGAGTATGATGAGTTTTTCTGCAGAAGATTTATCTACTACCCCTTCAAGAGGTTTAGTAATTAGCTCTTCAGGAGTATTTTCAAATATGCATTTTCAAGAGTACTGCCTATAGTCACTTCTTCATAAAGTCTGCAATAAATTCCTCTTCGGGAGGAGTAAAATTTATAACCACTTCAGGGGTGTATACATGTATACATATGTGTATATATATATAAGTTAAACAATATAGATATATGGTACCTTTTGTTATGAGCCAACCCAGTTGGTATAGGCTCGTGCTGATAACGTGTTATAAAACTAATAATTAAACATGCACATAATAAATAATTAACATAAAGGAACACAAATATTTCAGGTGGTTCGGCAATTTGCCTACGTCCACTGCAGAGGGGATCATATTTATTATTGTGATAACAACTCAATACATGCACTTATATCTTACCAGTATAGTATACTGATATTCAATCTTCTTTACTTGAATCTTCTACCTGAACTTTCACCAAATCTCTCTTCTATCACTTTCGTCTTCACAACAGTGATGATGTTCATTCCCACTTATAGGAGACTTCTTTGTGTCTTCTTCTATATTCACATGACATATAGCTCCAAGCTCCTTGATCAAACTAGAGCCAACAAACATTCACATGCTACTAACTAACAAAGTTGCATCCCTCCAAAAATTGACATGTGATAGACATCCAATATATATATATTCATAACAGATTAGGGATTAAGACCCATTTTTTGTATGATTATTGTACAATCTTATTGTTTAGTGGAATAGAAGAGGGACAGAGATAATGGTGGTCTGGTGGGTGTAGAGAGTAATAAGAAATAGTGTGAGTTTTTTAGAGTAGGGCTAATATTGGAATGAAGGTGAGTGTAGAGAACATATTGTTTTAATTTATATTAGAGTAGTGGGTGTAGAGAGTAAGTGGGTATATAAAGTAAAATAGATAGGTGCGGATAGAATTTCCCTAAGCTTAAATGTATCGGAGCACTCGAACTCAGTGACTAGATGTATTCAAACAAGTTCAATGTCATAGACTAGTATTTCTAGACTAAGGGTGTGTTTTTCAGCACTTAATTTTTTTTCAATGTGTTTGGTAATGTATCACTTGATTGAAAAAATAGGAAAAAATCCATTGAAAACTTTTAAGTAAAAAATTTCTGCTAAAAATAATCACTGAATGCAGCACATTTAATACTTAAAATATTATTTTCAGTATTGCAAATTCAATTGCTTAAAATTTTCAGTAATTAAAATTCATCACTTAATTTTTAATTTTATCAAACAAACTCTAAGACTATGCTTCACAAATTTGGATTCCATAACCTGGTAATTGACTAATTGCTCCAAACATGTCTTAATAGACTAAATAGTAATGATATGTGACGTCCACGTCACAACATATTGCACAAGTAATAAAGCATTTAGATTTCAATTTTAATGGAGTTAAAGTTTATTTATTTATTAGTATTATTATTATTATTTTATAAAGATTGGACCTAAATAAAAAGACAACAAAGAAATTTTGAATGCAAAAGTTGCAAGAGTGATACGTATTCTAAGCCAATCATATTACTTTATTTATCACCCTCAAAAAATATTATTTCTTCTGTCTTATTTTATGTGTCCATCTTTCTTTTTTAGAATATCAAAAAATTATTGTCCACTTTTCTAAATTAGTATGCAAATTTTGCTTAGTTTTCAAACTACCCTTCCTTGCAATCAACACCAAAACAAAATAAAAAAAAGTGCAATGATTATGGACAATTGTGAAAAGTAGGTATAAATTCTTTTTGTCTCCTTAAATAGTTAAATTCTCTAAGATAAACACATAAAATGGGACGAAGGGAGTACTTTATTTATCCATTTGCCATTTACTTTTAAGAAATCTCTTTTTTTTGAAATACGAGGACAAATCCCCATGCCTGTCCTCCGCGACTTCGGGATCGATACCTATTGTCGTTTTTATCGGAGTAGAACAAGGGGCAAACCCCGGGCACGTGCACCGACCCCACAACACACGCACCAGGTAAATCAGGGAGGCAAGCTAGCGGTAGGATCTGAACCCACACCAAGCTGGACATTTTTAAAGTCCATCTTGAGATCCATCCCTCCAACTAGCTTACACGACCCCTGGGGGATTTCGAACCCCTAACCTCCCTTGAGAGGCCAAAGACCTTGACTAAATCCTTAATATTTACTCATGAGAAATTTCGAACACAAGATCAAGAGGTAGAACATTCCCTTTCTTGGTCCGCCTCCCTACTTGTAAAAGTAAAAATAATTTTTAGTATTGTGATAAATAGTGAGGTGTTACCAACTTTGAAAACAAGTACGGTGCAGGTACACTTGTAAAAATGAAGAAACCCGACACGTCAACACGGAATTAACTCCCAACACAAACAGAACTGGCCCCTCGTGATTCGTTCACTTTACTAAAGCGGTTTCGCCGTCGGTGCCGTCTATACATATCATGAACGCGTCCTTAGGAGTTACGTGGGCCACAACCATTAACTCTTTCCCCACAGCCGTCGGATCAAAAAAAAAAAAAAAAAACTGCCTCAAGATTCGTTCACACCAAAGACAAAGAAAGTGCGTGAATCTCGAGAAGCTCCCACTGATCCGACATCTCACACACAGAGATATAGTCCCCCTGCTTCTCATCATATAAGGACCTGCCCGTGTCCGTCCGTACATAACTTGAGACCCACTGCTATTTTTAGCTAGTGAAGGCTGCTAACGTACGCCTATTCTTCCTCAACCCCACCACAAATAATAATACGGTTTAATTACACTCAGCTCCCATGTAATTTTTACTCAAAAAAAAAAAAAAAAAAAAAATTTCTCATGTGATTTGTCTTTCGTTACATGGATTTTTTCGTATTTTAAAAAATTATTTAAATCTCTCTTAAAATTAATATTTTATAATACTCCATTTTCTTAAATTAATATCATGTAACAAAATAGTAAGCATGAGGGATGTGGGTATAATTTCTCAAAATACAAAGAATGTGGGTATAATTGAGGCAAACCACTGGGAGGTGAGTGTAATTAACCCATAATAATATCATATAAGCCAAAACATGAAGCACACCAATCACAAAGAGAATACACCAGATAAATAAAGGAATCAATAAAAACGAAACAAAAATTGATTAAAATCTGCTTTTTATAAAACTGTTTTATGGAAGCAAAAACAGATTGCATAATCAACAGATATTGTAGATTCTAAATATATATAATTGTTAAAACCAACATCTGAGAAACTCTTTTCATTTCTCAGTTGCAAAAAGATGGGTTGGTTATGGATTTACATACACATATAATTCTATATATCAGCACATCAAAGCATCTTCAGGCTGCGTCCTCTCTCTCTCTCTCTCTCTCGGTTCTCTTTCCTAATTTTGAAACTAAAAAAAAAAAAACATCAATGGAATTGAAAAAACGGAAACATAGATCGGAATGATTCCGGCGAGATCAGGCCAGTTCCGGCGGAGGAGGGCCGTTGAGATCGAGATCCAGATTTAGGGCTTTTGTAGGTGAACTACGGTTAGAGTAATTGAAATCGACAATCGATGACGAATCGGAATCGCTCTGGACACAATTAACGATCGGCTGGTTGTAATCGGCGGCGGATCGGTTGATTTTGAACATGTTGAGATGGTGATTCACGGTCACCGGTGACGAAAACGCGTCGAAGAAGAACAGGGGACGTGCTGTCGGGAAAACGCCGGCAAATTCGGCGCCGCCGTGATGCCCCAAATTGAGGTCGAGCGACAGCGGCGGAACCGGAGCGGCAGCTATCGGCGACGCCGAACTCGAGGACTCGACGGTGCTGCTCTGGCTAGGGCTCCGAGCGGCGTTGTTGTTAACGGCCGTTTTGTGATCGGCGACGGCGAGGATCTCGCTAGGGCAAGGGAAGTTGGTCTTGGCCTTGGCGCCGCGGAACTCGAGCGCCGCCGCGTCGTATGCACGCGCCGCCTCTTCGGCGGTGTCGAAAGTCCCCAGCCAGACGCGGGTCTTCTTGCCCGGATCTCTGATCTCCGCCGCGTAACGGCCCCACGGTCTCTTTCTCACGCCTCTGTAACGAATCTCCTTTCCGATTGCGCCGCCGTTGACGCCATTGCCGGCGGTAAGCTTTTCTCTCGGCGCCATGTATATATATATATATATAGATAGATTTAAATATAAGTGTTAGATATATAGAGAGAGGTTAGTGCAATAGGTTATATGAGGAAATCAAAGTGGTGTGGTGTGGTTTTTATAGATGGAAGTTAATAGTAAGGGATCTCTATCACCACGCGCCAAGAAGGCGCGTGTTGGACTAATGAGGTTACGAACTTGTTCCGCTTTTGGCTGTAACTTAAGAAATTTTACTGGCCACTGATATTTCAACACGAAATCCACATTCCAGAAAATATATATGTACGTATATATATATATATATATATATTTGGCCGGGCCTGGCCTGGGAATTGTGAATCTGTGGACTGTCCCTGCTATTTCTACCAAGTTGGAAATTAACACTAAATTAAGAGAATTTTAGTGAAAAATATTCAAAATAGTTTAGTTTTTGTGTGTGTGTTGGGGGAATGTTTTACGTATAACTCGTTTTTTTATTTTAATATATAATAAAAGATCACTCAGCAGAAAATTATATATGAATAGTTGTGTGAAATTTAAAATTTTATTTTTAATTCACATTACTTTTTTGGTGTTAGATAAGAGTAATGCTATGTGCACAATGAATTGTACAACTAATTGCACAAACGTGCAGCACAAGGTCCAACCTTGTGCTGTCCAACCTTGTGTTGCACGTTTGTGCAATTAATTGTACAATTTATTATACACCTAGCATTTTTACTTAAATAATTCACAAACACATTATAATATACTCACCGCAAAGACACACACAGGGGACTATGGAAGGGGATGATAGAGTGCAAACCCGCGTCGGAGGCATGGAGGGGGTCAAAAGCCCACAAAGTCTCACATGCAGGGAGAGTCCAACCCCCACCTCTCTAAATAAGAATGAGGGTCATACAATTGGGCCACATTGCCCTTGGTAATTTCACACAACCAATGATGTCAAATTTTGTAACAAAAAGATTGGATTTGATTTAGTTTCACTTATTAGAGACTTTGGCCAAAATAAAAATGAATTATACTTTAAACTCAAATATTCCAGTATGTGTGTCGTAACCATTCCAGAATTTCATAGTTTTAAAATGCATAAGTTGAGGTTTTGTGAAATTGTTAATATTTATTAATAATTTGAGCTGGAGTTGACTGTGAGTCAACGGTAAGGTGTCAGTGGAGACACTGGAACTTGAAAGTTCATATTTCATTGGCATGACCAAATGACATTTATGTAAATTAAATGTTATTTGCAAATCTGGTATTTTGTTGAATAGTGAATCATACCTGTGTCATATAATTTCTGGTTGTTTTGATATTGTTAGATGTCATTTTGAATACTGTGTTGAAACGTGAGTGATACATCATATAAAAGGTAGGTGGTATAGAGATTCCACGGAATTTAATTTTGGATCGTTATTTTGGACCCAAACTGAACTTAGTCGAAAACTTTTAAAAAATTTAGTTTTCACTCGTGAAATAATAAAGTAGACGTTCAAGACGTTTCGGGAGTTAATTAAAAGTTTTGGAAACTCGTGAGGAGGTAAGCATAATTCCCAAGTCTCGTGCCTATAAATAGATGAGCATGAGATTTCATTAGTTAAACTTTCTAAAAATATCTAAGGAGGAGAGAGAAAAGGGAGATTTCATTGCCACGAGTTTCATGACGTCAATCGACGACCGTTCGTTTGTCAGATTTTCACCATATTTGAGATTTGAACTCTTTGAGGTAAGAACTACGTTTTGAAACCTCTTAGGCAGCGTTTGGCTCACTTTTTTCGAAAATCTAATTTCTAGAATTTGGGAGAAACCCTATAAAACTTGTAGGATTCGCGTATAACTTGAGATCCGACGTTTATTCGGGCCTCTAGTCGACCTTTCAAAGTTTTGGAAAGATCGCACGAGGTATGAATTCTAGATCTATGAAATATATGAAAATTTAATATTTTGAATATCGACTTTGATATTTTGGATCCGGGCAAAATTCATGTGTTAATTAGGCCCGATAATTATACACGTGAAATTACAATAAAAGCATGTATAACTGCTTACGTGAGCATGCTATATGTCTACTTGGGTCAAAGAGGAGTTTGGTGCAAATTCATCCAGGGGTAAGCTCCTCGAACCTTGAGGATTATGATATTGATTGTGGTGGTGTCTAGTATGGAGGGAGGCCCAACTAGGACATGGTACTTTGTATGGAGGGAGGCCCAACCAGTGTACTAGGAGAGGTGTGTTTACCACGGCATCGGTTCTATTTACCGGATGAATACGTACCATTCACCCTAGAGACTATTTCTATGTGTTTTGGATATTTTAAACCATGAATTGTCATATAAGCATACATATAGAATTGTACACTCAGCATATAGCTGAGCAGTGGAGATTTACTCCATTGCAGGTGATAAGAAGCGAGAAAAGAAGAAGTGTGAGGAGTGAGGCCGAGGAATGCCGGGAGAACACTCTTATATATACTTTTGTTTTCTTGCCAAATTATAATAAGAATTGGGAGTAGTAGAATGTTGTAATCAAATCTTGTTATGGTGTGGTTTAGTACTTGTAATTCTTAGTAAACGCTTTTGTTGGCCCAAATGTGGAAACCTTAGAGGGGGGGGGGGGGGGGGGGGTGAATAAGGTGTTAGCGGAAATTAACCTTTTAAAAACTTAATTGCAAATTAAACACAATCACAAATAATAAAGTAAAGAGATAAGGGAAGAGACACTTGCAAACCGAGTTTTCAAGTGGTTCGGCAATCGCACCCCGCGGCCTACGTCCACCCCTCAAGAACACCTCTTGAGGATTCCTTTAATCCCGGAGCACTTACGGGTGTGCACCAAACCGTTACAAGAGCCTTCAATCTCTCCCAAAGAAGAAAACCTCTTCTTTGCAATCAAGGGTTACTAACCCTCACTCTTTACAAATGATTTGAATAAAAATTGAGCTCTCTCTCTCTAGAGTGGATAATACAATTTAAAGCTCACACAATAACTCCTTAGTGAGTAGATGATACAAATAAAAGCTTACTACAATTTACTCTCTCAACAATTACAATTAAAATCTAGAGCAATTGTTTTTCACTCAAACTAGGGCTCAAATGGGAATGATGATTAAACAAGATGTTTGAATGATTTGGTTGATGTTCTTACCTCTTTATGACCCTTAAAAACATCCCTATATATAGCTTTTTAAAGATTATAGCCGTTGGAAGTGATTGGGTATATTTAAAGCAACATTTGGAGAGTTAGAAAACTAGCCGTTATGTGTTTCAGCACAGTCCAGTCGACTGGATCGAGGGTTCAGTCGAATGGGAAGTTTATAGCAGTGAAGAGGCCATTTCAGGGCTGTCCAGTCGACTGAAAAGTTCACCCAGTCGACTGATTTCACAATCCAGTCGACTGGACCCTTAAAAAATCAGTCGACTGGTTTTAAGCAGATTTTGGCAGACTGACACCTCTTTACTAAAACATCCATAACTCCCTCTACAAAACTTGTATTCGTGATCCGTTTGAAGATTCGGAAACTAGATTGAAATACCTTTCCAACCATATAAAACTCAAGATCTAATTCCTTACCAATTGGATCAGGTTTGCATTTAAAGTTGACCTATCTGCGCAAAGGTACTTTCTTTTGACTTAGCCACTTGAAAGCTTTTGTGAAATGAATTTAATTGAGTGGTCTAAGTATGTTTAGGTCCTTGAAAGTAATTTAAAGTGTAAGTGCAAGGATCCTAAAGTCCAATTAAAGTTACTTGAGCCCCTATGAGTGATTGATCAAAATGCTTACACGTAAATCCTAATCTTCAACCAAGGATGAAAAAATCTTCAAGTCTTCAAGCTTGATCCTTGTTGAGCTCCCTCACTCTTGGACTTCACCACATGCTATCTCATGATCTCAAACAAAGTTAGAACATTTAAGTACATGAATCAAGAGATTAGCGTAACGAAAATGATATGATAATTGATTGAAATAGAACCAATGAAAGTATGCAATTATCACTAGATTTGTCATCATCAAAACAAAACAAAAATAATACCTTAAATAAATTCAAGGCTAACAGCTTTTGTATATTTGTGTTGAATCGTGGATTATAATCGTGTTGAGGTTGGGAATTGATTTGGAGACCCTTGATAAGAATGCTGCAGAATTGAGCATTGCTGAGATAAAATAGTTGACTGGTTTGTATTTTAGTCGACTGTACCTCTGTGTTTTTAAGTTATTTCTTTCAGTTTTTAAGGGCTTCAGTTGACTAGGCGGGTTATCAGTCGACTGGTTTCTGCACGAAAATACCACATTCTGCATGCATAGTGCCCAGTTAACTGGACAAGATACCAGTCGACCAAAAATTTGAGGCCCCAGTCAACTAAGTTCCCGACACAGTCGACTGAATAGGGCTATTGAACTTTTTAAGCTTTCTGATTCAGGTATCCAGTCGACCGGATCCTCAATCAGTCGATTGGACTCCTATTTCAACTTAATTCTTTTTGGAACGTTTTCAATTGGGCAAAACTTTTTATAACTCTGATTTTAAAGGATTTTACTTTCTTTTTTTCCACTGCTATGTCACTTTAATGGAATTGGATGAGCCTTGGTGGTGTGCCACGTGTCCTATCTCTGCGCATAGAGGGATGGGTCGAGACAATGTGAAATTTTTCTTACCACATTTCTATAAAAGTTAATCAAATATTAGAATACATGGCCAAATAATGCTTCCAATATCCTTATCAAAAAATAAAAATAAAAATACTCCCCATATGCCATATTAAGAATCTCTTTTAGAAATCCCAACTTTTTGAACATTCAAATTCAGTGTCACATAAAAGAAAGAGATGGAGAGTTATATATAATAAATGACAAACTTACAAAATGTGTGTTAAAGTATAGTGACTTTTTAGAGAGGACTCTTAAAATAGGATATCAAAAAATGAAATAAAGAACTTTTAATTTGGGACAAAGGAACCGAGGGAGTAATAGTTTTTTGCTAGAAGGTGAATATAATATATTGGGAACTACATATTGCACCCACTTAGTTATTTTTACACACTATATGATGACTTTGATTTTTAATCTAAGGTCCGAATTTGGGATCACTAACCTTTCAATACCCAAATTTGGGTCTACGGTTGTTTGGCTGAATGACTATTGGTTTAAGGGCTATTTGGCTTAATGACATTTAGCTTTAAGGCTATTTGTTTTGGCTTAATTGCTATTTGACTTCTGTCTTAAAGAGCTAGTTAGCTGTTGGCATAAAGGCTATTAGGTTAAAGGTTGTTTGAGTTTTGGCTTAGGGTTGTTTGGTTTAGGGATTGTCTTAGAAAAATATATATTTGTTGTCGTAATTTATCAAAAGTGTAGAAGGCTGTCACACCCTTCCTGAAAAATCTTTTTGTTTTAAGTGCATAAATATTTTAAATGGAATTATTTACATGGTTTAATAATTGTGGATGAGGTTGATCATGGGACAATGGTTGGTGTCAACTAAAGACACAGAACTTTGGATAATCAATGGGGAATTGGTGTGATTAAATGGTATTTATGTGATTAAATGTTATTTGGTTTTATCTGATTTACGTGAATAGTGAACATGCATGTTTTGTATGTTTACTGATAGTTTAGACCACGTTTATAACCATTTTGAAAGATTTGATGATAATGTAATTGATATGATGCATAAAAGGCAGGTCATCTAGAAATTTCACGAAAATAGTTTTCGGAACGTAATTACAGACTAAAATGGAACTTAGATCAATACTTCTATGATTTTGTAATACCCTATATTTTCATTGTACGTTTGTATTCTTGTTTATCTAAATAAAGACCCTTTGATTTATTCTTATCTTTGCTGAATTTTAGGTCCCAATCGATTGGCCTTTATATCAATCGATTGCCATCTTTTGAGTACCAGTCGATTGCCATCCTACAGACCTAAATCCATTACGTGGCACGATTCCAATCGATTGCCCTTGTATCCAATCGATTGCCACTGGCCCCAATCGATTGGACGGGAGTTGCCACCTGCCCTTCCCTTTGCATATATATATATATTATGTTTTTGTGTGTGTGAGGGTTCTGAACCCTGAGAGAGTTAGAGAGAGAGAGTTATATCTATATATACATATACTCATACACACATATTTATGCATACACCCGTATATATATACATACACAAACACACACATACACACACACACACTCTCTCTCTCTCTCATCAAAGAAGACATACAAGAGAAGAAGAGAAGAGACAGAGAGAAAGAGGAAGAGCAGCTAGAGAGAAGGAGAAGGAGAAAGAGAGGAGGAGACCACCCCGAGTACACCCGCGACCACCACGTGTCACCGGCGTCACCGAACCTTACTATGAGTGTCTATACTCACTTGGTAGTTTATATATGATGTATATACGTGTTTTGTTAAGAAGAAAGGAAGTTTAAACAGATATATATAATTCAGTTCGTAAATTACAGTTTCTAGGGAAGAAGACAACTTCCCAATCGATTGGGACTTTATACAATCGATTGCCATTTTTCCCAATCGATTGCAGTTTTACCCAATTGATTGCTAACCCAGTTAGCTCAATCGATTTCCCTCTTTACCCAATCGATTAAACCCTTTTTGTGTATTGAATATTTCAGTCATTTATAAACGTTGAGGTGTTTCATTGATATATGTTATATGTGGAGCATTAGTGTGATATCAAATAACACACGCGTGAATAATGAATCCCTAATGCATCGTACAAGTAGAACTGTGAATACCGATTAATGTTTATAACGTTGATAACCGAATCAAGAAGCCGACTTACATAGTAGTGGGTCTATCGACCGCAGAGGTTGATACTATATATTTATATTGGTACACATGAATGCAAACACAAGGATCGTACGATGTCGGGTGTGGGATCATAATGAGTTGAGATAGTCAAGTGTGCGAGATTGGTTGTGTGTTAAGAAAACTAGGAATGCGATCAGACTTCGTTGAGTACAGATGTGATGTTGTGGTTTAACTATATGACCATAGTTTGATAGATATTAAAGGGATATCACCTTAATCCATGCCCGAGATGGAAAGTCCGATAGAGGTTTAGGGATATGTCACTTTAATCCATGACCAAGGCTAAGGGGTATAATGGTGGTATCGCCTTAGTCCAAGACCGAGATAGGAGATCCGATAGAGGCTAAGGGATACATATTGTGATAACGGCAATGTGGCTAGCTCCCTGGTCCAATAGAGGCTAACAGAATGTTGCCTTAGTCCATCACCAAAACATGAGAGACCCGACAGAGGCTAAGGGCATGGTCACGTTAGTCCAAGACCGAGACTGACGGTTATGCCGATGTTATCATCTTAGTTCAATAGAGGCTAAGTGAATATTGCCTTAGTCCATGACCGAGACTGGAAATCTGATAGAGGCTACAGGAATATATCACTTTAGTCCATTACCAAGATTAAGAGGGATACATTATGAACGTAGTCTGATAGAGGCTAAAGGAATATCGCTTTAGTCTAAGACTGGGACAGGACGAGCTACCCGAAACCATCCTGCACTGATCAAGGATGCATCTCCAGCACCCAAGCTGCTGATCCAACAGGCATGTTTGAGGCATTTGTGCGTAGGATGGAACGAATCAACAACCCTAATGTGAACAATGGAAATAACCATGGACTACCCCTGAGGCCAGTCGAGGACAGAATAGTGGAGCATTTTCATCATTTTCGTCCGGAGAAGTTTGAAGAGAATACTGAGCCATGGCAAGCGGAACAGTGACTCCGGGAGATGGAAGCGATCATTGACACCCTAGGATGCATTGAGATCAAGAAGTGTCGATTGGCGACATTCTAGTTGACTTATGTGGTGGTTGATTGGTGGGAGTTAGAGAAGGCAACCGTAGGAGAGGCTGTGACCGGAAGGATGCCCTAGATCACATTCAAAGGGTTGTTTCTAGAGAACTATTTTCCTCAAACAGATAGGAACATGAAGGAGAGGGAGTTCATTGAGTTGAGGCAAGGAAACATGACTGTAAGGGAGTCTATGGTACAGTTCGAACGATTGTCTCATTTTTCTCTCTATATGATCGATACTCCAGAGAAGAAGAATAGGCAATATCATCAAGGCCTCTCTCTACCGCTACAACAGATGATGTTAAATCATCAGGGTCAAACTTTCAAGGCCGTGGTAAGAATGGCGATTGGTCATAAAGATATCAATGGCCAAGAACAAGACACTTTGGGAGTCGACCGCCACCAGGGGTAACCAAGGATCGAGACCTCCGATGCGATTCCAAGGGAACAAGCATAACTAGATTGGTGATAGGAAGCCACAACATGTGTTTTCCCAGAATCGCTATGCTCTAACCCAAGCTCTTCCCCCGCAAGGACTGGCTTTGCTGCCCTAGCATTCTGGTCTCAATCTCAGAAGTGCTTTTTGTTCAAATGGGGGCGATGGGCCCAATGATCCAGGATATCAGCCTTCTCTTGGGCTTCCGCCCCCATGGAGAGGAGGTCTTTCCAGGTTTTGACAACAGTTAGGCCAACTTCACCTTTCCCGAAGCCATCCCAGAAAAAGGGGATTCGTCCTCTAAAAAGCCCGTGAACTCTTATGGAGGGTTTATTACTCACTATTGCGGGAAGAATGGTTCCATGGTAACAGAAGAAGAACATATGGCTTTTCTTTTGTATTGGTTAAACCGGTTCATTTTTTGCTCGGCCGCCTAGGCAATCACAAAAGAGCACATCCCTCTTGCCTGGACATTGAGCCAAGGTAGTCCGCTGGCTCTGGCCACCCTAGTGTGGTCCCATTTATGCAGAGGAGTAAGAGACTTTCTGGTCTTAGGTTATAAAAATGCCAGTGGCCCTGTGTGGCTTATCCATCTTTGGCTTTATCTTTACTTTCCTGAGTTACAACCGGCCGATGGTCCTCCTTCTAACGCCGGAATCTTGGCTCGTCAGTTTGTTGATGTTGAACCCAAAAACCACACTTTTGATGCTTGTTTCTCTTTCTTCTATTAGACCATACTCCGGCTTCCATTTTCCTTTCTTCCTTTGACTTATTCCTCAACTCTTCCCTCCTTCCTCAAACTTCCAATCACTTGGTTGGTGATGAACAAGAGACACAGGCCGTATATCACAAAATTTTCTCCAACTACCTTCTTTGCCAAAGAGCAACAACAAATGCGGGGTCAAATTTTACCACCCTCAGCTTCTGGCTCGTCAGGTTGGGCTGATCTAGATGGTGCCAATTCCCCCCTTTCAGTTGGTGAATGCAGATTTAATCGACCGGGTGATTCTTACCACCGCTGCCTATGTGAAACCCGTGAAGGAAGATTCTGATTTAGCCAAGAAAAATTTTATCTTCCACTCTTTTACGAATTTTCAAGGACAACCACTACCTCTGATGGTTGGTGGGCCAAGAGGTCCAGACTTATCTTTCGAGAACCTATTTCTGTATTATATTGAAACTCTCTCCAGATACAGGAGGTATGGTCGTTGATCCTCCTGCTCCCCTAAAATCTACCCTAACTATTGAAAAGAAAAAAAAACAAAAGAAAAAGACAGCCTCAATCTCTGCCACGATTATCCCATTCGAGGAGGAAATAACCAAGGTCCCTGGGACGAAGAAAAGAAAAGGGTTCTCGGCCACCGATGCCCATGTAAGCATTTCTTTCATCCTTCGTGCTTACCCTTGTCTTGTTTTGATACTAACAGAATTTTTGTTTTGACAGGCTGTGGTTCTTACCCAACCTTTATTGATGAAGAGGCGGACAAGGAGCCAACCTTTTATACCAATGGATCTTCCATCCTTGGCCGGATAGAAGGCTGTCAAAGATGTTGCCCTGCCCTCTACTTCCTTAGATGTGATTCTTCCATTGGCCAAGAGGTCGAGGAAGAAGTCCAGGGTATCCTCTTTGGCAAAAGGAAAAAGGGGGACGGTGGTCTCCTCAACCGATGAAGAAGAAGAAATGCCAGGAGAGCAAACTGAACAACAAACGGTCTTAGTGGGGCAGGAGGTTGCCGAGGAGGAAAAACTGGAAGAGGTCGTGATGGATGAAACCACAAGGGTCGTAAATTTGGTTGTGTTCGACGTCCTGGGTTTCCCTCCTGCTCGTGAGGAAATCGAGCACCGGTCAACCAATCCTGACCTCGGCCATTCTGCTTCCACCTTTGCCCCCTCAAGTACTGCTCCTGATTTTGCAGTGGCCGGGGAACATGATGATGATCCCATTATCGATGTGGGGACATCATCCCCACATATTGAAATGATCGAATTCCCTTTTGCCATTGTGGTAAGCCAATCAAGTGTGACGACGGCCACCGATCGGCCTCCTTCCCAGGTACCATTTTTTCCTTAGGCCCCTGATACTGGTCATTCCCGTTCTATCAACTGATCCTATAGGTCTCACTTTTGTTTTCAAGAACCTGCTGGCTCAACTACCTTCAACCCTGCTATGTTTTTTCAACAACTAGACGTAGATGCTCTAAAGGTAAAAACACCCATCGTCCAAATAGCCAAACCTGAAGACCTTTAACGTGCCAGTGATTTTATTAATAGAGTTTCTCTAAGCACCTTGAAGGAGGCCCATTCTCTTTTTGTCGTCAGCTCTGCAGTGTTTCTCCTGCAGCAGGATCCTACTCTCAATGCTGAGCAGAAGTTTGTTTTGACGAATTTAAAAGAGCAGTTTCTGTCCAGTCATGCAACCTTTACCGCTGCTGCCAAAGCTCGGGCTTTTTTTTAAACCAAGCTATTGGCCTACAAAAAAGATTTAGACGCGGTGGGTGAGGCCAAGCAATTGTTTAAAGGTGCGTTCATCCCACGTGGCCAACTTGTGACAAAGCTTGACAAGATTCAATAGGGAATCGTGAGCCATTGCAAGAAACTGGCCAACTATGAAACTCGGGAGAGATCTTGTCTCAAGGACTTAGCCATTGTTGATGCTGCAGTGGCCAAAAAAGGTCAAAATGCAAAATCCTTGGCCAAGAGTACAACCTTTTCTTTCCAGCGCCACGGACTAGAATGCTAATCTTTGCTGTATTGAAGAAGATAAGCGGAAGACAGAGGGGGTCTGGGCTGTTCTGAAGGAGAAGCTAGGAAGATTTTTATTGGCCTGATAGCCGATTCATGTATTTTTGTTCCTGTTATTCCTTGTAATGAAATTCCTTAAAAATGAATGAGAATTTTTGTGACTTGTCTGTGTCTTAATTTTTCTTCGTCCTGTTGATTAATTTATTTCCACTATAAGTTAGGAAGTTTGTAGGCCAATAGGTCTTAGGCCCATTGGCCTAAGAGGCTAGAGGGTTTTTTTTTTTTGCAAGATTGTGATCCAAAACGTCACATTAATTACTGCAGCTGACGTTCTTGAGGCGCCATCGTTTTCGATCATGACACGTGGATGGTTGTGGCTGATTGTTTATCTCCCAAAGAATGAACTTAATGAGTTCCTTCAATAAATGAGCATCTCTTAGCCACTTCCACACGTGGAAAAGTATGCAAAGTTTAAAGATGGCCGTTTGATTGTTCAGATGAAATGACACGTGTAGGGGTAAGATCCTTTTAGAAGATGGGAATTTTTTAGGCGGCAAAAGGGGTTGTTTTTTTTTTTCCGAAGTGGAGTGTTTCTATATAATGGCTCTGGTGATCCCCTTACCCCTTATCTACAAAAATTTCAAGTCTCTCTCCTCTGCTTCCAAGAGAACCCCCAGCCTTCTCAACCCTTTTCTTCCCCTTCATCCATGGCCAACAACTTTCTAGCCACTGAGGAGACCTGGGCTCGCTTTCGAACTCACTATGAGATACCAGAGGACATGCAGATCCAGTCATAAATGGCTTGTTCTACCATTCTCGAGGGCTTCTTTCTCATCAGTGCCTACATGCTACTGGTAGTTGGCGTCTGCTTCCCCTTGCCTTCCGGTGTGGCAGATTTTCTAATGACACTGGGGTTGGCATTCCACGTGTGTACCCCAAACACCCTCCATTTGTTCTATGGTTTTGACGTGCTCAATGTACGTCTGTGGGCGAAGATGATGGTGCGAACCATTTTGGACTACTACCATATTCTCTGCACCAGGGGAAAGGTCTACTGCATGCCTTCAAGGGGGCGTAATGTGGTGGTTGAGCTTAATCATCCCAACAAAGACTGGGAAAAATATCCCTATGTTCTGGTTTCGGCCAATGTTGTGCCTGTTCAGTATGAGGGTATCTTTCCTCGTACTTTCAACGCTAATGCCTTTCATGACCAGATGAAGATCCTTCGGCCAGGGAAAAAGGATTACCGAAAAGAGACCCCGAAATGGCCATCCAAGCCTACTTGAACTCAGACTTCCTGATGGGGCCAAACGAGCAGAATCCTGCCACTGAACAAGTAATGTGAGCCCTCTGGGAAGATTTGTAGGTGAATCTGGTGCCTCAGAATATCCCTCATTGGGCAGTTCGTGCTGCTCGTGCTACTGCGCTAGTAGAGCCTAAAGAAACTCCAGCAGCAAATGATGTGCCAACCGGTCCAGCGGTCGAGGAGGATTCAACTGTACCTCTAGCATCTGGTCAACGAAGATCTGCTCTTCTCTAAGAGTAGAGACTTCAATGTTCCTGCTGGATCCGAAAATAAGGAGACCATCATTCTAGAGATCGATGGCTCTTTTGAGGGTGAAGCAAGGTCAGCCTCTGGGCCGATGATGATGTCAGCGCAGTCCGACTATGGACACGCAGCCTCCGGGGTCTACCCCCTTCCGGGGTTTCGGAATTGATTTTCCTTTGAAATGTTTGAAGAAAAGAAAATCTGTGAAAATAATAGATACAGACTTGCCACTTGGTCTTTAGGGAACCAAGAAACACAATTTGATTCACCCAAACGGATAAAGGGCACCGACTCTTCATAACCAAAGAACATGGCTCGGGGTCTAGGTATTAGAGAGGAATGAGCCTTTGTCATGACTTAAACACACTCAACTCACCTCGTCTCTCAATGGGCCTCAATTAGCATCCAAATAATCATCTTATACTATGTTTGGTTCGACAGTTATTATTTATGATAGGTATATTATATTGCATAAGAATCTTAAAATGGAAGATCAAAAAATAAGATATCATTCATAAGGTCTAAGCCAAATATCACACAATGCAAAGTAAAAGATCACACAAAAAAACCTAGGAAAAATCGTCTAATCATATATCAAGTAATCAAGTTTTCCTAATCTAAGAGGGGACATGGATTGTTCTTGAAACAAATGATCAAAGAAAATAAAGTATGCTTAGCAAACTAGTATGATGCATGTCAATCTTTGAGAAAAGGAGACCTCTGAATCCCCGGGACGGATGAGAAAGGAAGATGTGATCGAGGGGAAGCATGAACGTATGATCAACTTCATTCCTTATAACATTCTTAGATTAGGAGTCACTAAAACTCCAAATCTTGCATGGATGCGATGTATGATCATAGAATGTGCAAAATAGTAGTGTGTTTGTGTTCAAGGATTTTCTAAAGTGATTTGAAACTATGAAATATGCATGAATGCATGAAGAATATCATTATAGGATATGTACAAATGTGGTATGAACTACTTCCTAAGATATGAGCTAATTTGAATTGTATGTGAACATCTAATCAAAGAATGAAAGTAAAACATGCGTGCTGTGAATAGTGGACAGAACAGTGAATTAATTTTGTAAAAATGGAAAAGTGAGGATAGGGATGTTTTTAATTCATGATTTTTTATGGAGATCATCGCTATTGTGTCTAGAACATATATCAAAAAGCCAAATCAAGATAGAAGTTAGAGATTGAGAGAAATCATATAAAAAAGAGAGGTTACTCAAAAATAGAATCCGTAATTTTCACTGAAATGTAGAAAATTTGTTGAAAATGAAAACAAAAACATTTGGACGCCCATATTACACAAAAATTTCTCTAAGACATAGAAGTTAAAGGAAAAAATGAGTTGGACCACTCTTATTGGAAAAGTTTTCTAGAAAACAAGTTGGAAGTTAACTAAAGCTGCTGTGACCAAAAAATAGAATGTTTGGAAGGAATATTTGGGTCAAAATGGAACCCTTTCCAAGTGTTTTTAAATCAAACCAAAAATCGTGGACATTCCGTAATGAGTTAGGAAGGCTTTCCAAGTGGCCTTACGATCATCCATTGAGTATTGAACTCAGAATGACATTTTAATGTTGAATAACTCATTATTTAGAAGATTTTGAGAAGACAAGTGTTTTATTTCTTGAAATCAAAATGAGGGGTTTAAGAGGGGTGTTGAAAAGGAGGTTTTGAGAGTGTATTTCCAGAACTTAAATGGAGATCCACTTGGAATATCTATTCCAATCTCATTTTAAGAACTTCCCAAGTGTTAGCAAAACATGGTTTCATTTGGAAACCAAACTCAAGAATCTATGGGGACATGATACATGAGAGGATGGATGATACATGATATGATATAATATGCCAAGAGTGGTAAAGAATATGTTCAGAGTAAGTGGGTTCATCTAGATACAAGAACATCGTATCAAAGTGTGAAAGTCAAAAAGTGGCATGCTGTGAATACTATCCAGACTGTGTGCATCACTTTATAAAATAATAATGGGAGGTCAACATGTCTTGGAAGTTTTGGAAAAAATCAGAAAGCCTTCCTAGTGTATCTAGAATACACAGAAAAAGACCAAACTTTAATAGCTATCACAAATTAAAAGTAACAAATCAGAATGTACAAATGACTCAGAAACAAAAGCTGCACTGTTGACTAATTTTGTATGATTTTTTATAAATAAAAAATCAACTCTTATGATACTCAAAACATACAGAGAGTTTCCTAACACATTGAAGTTCAAATAAAAAAAAATAGAAAAGGCCATATTATGTGGTGAAAATATCTGAAAACAAACGCAAGAAGTCAGACAACAATCTGTGAGAGAAAAGACAGATTATTTACATGAACTTTAAAAATCCAAAAATGGTACTTTCACATCTCTATAATTAATGGAAAAAATTGGAGACAAACTATGATGTATTAGAGAGATTTTTAAGTGGTTTCATCATCACAACTCAAGTTTTTAATTCAAAACAAATCTTTGAATCTGAATATCTCACTATTTTGTATCATTCTTGAAAAAAAATAGATTTAGGTTTTGGAATAGAGTTTGAGTTCTTGATTGGGGGTTTTGAAATAGATGTTCAAAGCATGAACTTAAAAACTTGAGATGACCATGTGATTACAGCTTAGATCCTCATCCAATCTTGAATCATCAAAGAACAAAAGAAAAATAGAAATGGAGATTGAGAAGAGATAACAATAATATAAATAAAAAAGAAAATAGAAATGGGATTAAGAAGGAGAATAATGATGATAACAATAGCTTTCAAATGAAACTCTAGCAAGGTATTCCTCTCATATATGTGTGTGTATAGACATAGAGATCACTCACTATATCTCTAATGGTCAAGAAGATGGTGCAAGAAATGTTTAGATGATTGAAATTTTGATAGCAAACTCAAGTAAAAACTCACTTTGATTGAAAAAATGGAAGAAGGAGACTACTTCTTCTCTTTATCTCTCTATATTTCTCTGGAGTTTCTTCTTAAGCTCTCTCTAAATTTCCAAGTCTCTCATCTAAATAGAAGTAAATGGGCTTCTTTTAGAGGCAAAGGAGGGTGGTACATAGGATTTTAGAAAGTTTAAAATGGTCTCCCATTGGTCCAAAATAAGCTGGGGAACCAAAACTATGTCGTTTTGATTTCTAATATTTATGAAAAACTCCCGAAACAAAATTACAAAAATGGACTTTCTAGAGGAGAGTACTGCAGCGGCGTTGGGCTTGTACCGCGGCAGCAGTGGGCCAGTGCAGCGGTGGCACTGCTCCTTAGACGATCCAAAAATTCCATTTAGGCCCCCAGAGGTTCCAGTATTCACGGAAAAGGCTCTATTTCGTCCGAAATTCACAGAAAATGCGTTCAAACTCCAAACTGAGCTTGTGATATACCGTTAGAGAGGTAATGGAGTCTACTTTACATAAAGAATAGTTTAGAGATGGGTCACTTTAAAAATTTTGCAGTATTTGCGATAAAAGTCAATTTGATTGCCTTTTTCACCTTTGAAAATTCATAATAAATCTGTTTTAAATCCAATAATTATGTGTGATATATCGTTGGAAAGGTATTGACCTCTAGTATCCATGAAAAATGTTTGAAAAATAATACAGTTCTCCAGTCTTTGGATCAACTTTTAGGTCAAATCGATCATACCGGGGACCTCCAAGAAGTTCTGGGAACCTCTGGGAGCTCTCAAGAGTTGACGTTTTCATCCGATTTTCTTTTAAAAATTATTTTCGTGCTATTCACATGATCTAGAATGATCTCGAAACTTTTGGGCAAATTCAGATGATTTTGGTTAAACTTGATCAAACCTTGGTCAAACCGGTCAACGGAGACTTTCCAGGAACTTCCGGGACTCCTTGTATTACTTTTCTTATGACGCAATGTGTTTCCATAACTTTGGTCCAAATATTGGAGCATTTGGGCTTTCAGGTAAATTTTGGTCATTTTACCAATTCTTGAGCTTTTAGAAAGATAGGTGATTTCCAAGAGTTTTTCTGTGTGTCTTTTCAATCATCGAGGACTACCATGCTAGTGGACTCCTAAATCTGTTAGCCAAAAAAATGGGGTGTCTACACCGACTGAGGGCTTTTGAAGTGGGAGAAAGGTCTAGGGGAGGAGTCTCTCAGCCCGAGGATGCTCCAGAGCCAGAGGAGGCTTGGGTCCTAGATTTGGGCGATTACAGGGATGATGACCTTCTATAGCCTCTCTGTTGGTTAGGGAGAGGTCTCTTCGGAGAAGGATCACCAACCTGGAGTGCTTCCTTGATTATTCTAAATGGGAAGAATGGTGGTGGAAGAGGGAAGCAGAGTTCTTCGCGGGCTGTCTTGAAGAGGTTGACAGGCAGCCTGAGAGGCCAGGGTATAAAAGAAGATGGTCGATGTAGCTTAGATCGATGAGGACTAGCCTTATTAGTCTTATTTTACTTGTTTTTTGTCCCTTTCTATTTGCATATTTCCTTCTTTAGATTTTCTTGTTAATATTTTCTTGAATAAATGAAACAATCTGCCCCCTTCTGCTTATATCCCTTACTCCTCATTGATGAGTGGTTCATATTCTATGTCTGAGTTTGGTTTGAACTCTAAATCTACAGTTTCCCATAGTGTCGGATAATAGGACTTTAAATACTGACCATTAATTAACCTTGGATGGATTTCACCATCAATGTCACGCAACTGGTAAGCGCCACCCCTTAAAATTTTAAAGATTACAAACGCTCCTTCCTAATTAACGGAACACTTACCACACCTCCTATCTTTTTCACCAATAGGAAGAATAGCCTTCCAAATGAGCTCTTCTAATCAAAATGACTTTGCCCTTACTTTCTTATTATAAGCTCTGGCGGCATAGTTTTCTGTACTTTAAGGTAATCCAAAGTATGTAATCTGACCTCGTCCAACCTTTTTAACTCAGTGATCATAGCTTAAGTATAATTGGCAGGTTCTAACTGATTTTGAATACCCTTCTTGCCGATCGGACTGTAACTTCCATGGGAAGCATTGCATCATGCCCGTAAGTTATATCAAATGGTGTTACTCCTGTACTTGTTCGTTTGGATGTCCAATAAGCCCATAGTCCCTTAGAAAGGAGTGAGTCCCCTGACCTGGGATTTTCTTTTATCATTTTCCCTAGAATCCCTTTAACAACTTTGTTAGAAGACTCGGCTTTCTGCAAAACTTTTGGTCTTATCTCTAGTGAACACTGAGCCTTGATTGGCTGTAATTGTTTCTGGTAAACCAAACTGGTGTATGATGTGTTGCTCAATGAACCTGATAATAGTGACCTGAGTGACTGATCTTGCAGGTATAGCTTCTACACACTTGGTGAAGTAATCGGTGGCCACTATGATAAAACAATGTTGCCCAGATGAAGTTGGATGTACTTTTCCAATCATGTCTATCGCCCATCCTCTGAAGGGCCATGGCTTAATGATTGGATGTAAAAATTTGGCTGGCACCCTTCGGATAGGGCCATGCTTTTGACATGCCTGACATCCTATGGCATAGTTGATACAATCTTTCAGCATAGTTGGCCCGTAAAATTTAGATCTTCTTATCAACCATTTCATTTTGGTGCTGGCCTGATGAGCCCCACAAATTCCTTCATGGACCTCAGACATGATCTTCATGGCCTCACTTTTGCCTAAACAATTTAGGATGACTTCATTCCCGATGGCCTTCTTAAACAACTCTCCATCTAAAAGGATGAATGAGACTACAAACATCCTAGTCCGAAGGTCTGCCCTCACATCAGGGTGATTAATAAATTCCTTGATTGGAGTTCTCCAATTACTCTGCTCAAGTATAATAGAGGCGGTCTCAGCGAACCATTCTCTTTAAGCCACAGAAGGCAGCAAATGTTGAAGGATAGTAATACTTTTTTCCTCAACCTCTTGTACTGATCCTGAACCAACCTTGGCAAGCCTATTGGTGTCCTAATTCGTCAAAATCTTGGGATATAACCGACTGTGGCATCATCAAAATCGTTGATCAATTGAGTAGCTATAGAGTGGAATGGACATAATTCCCAACTTTTGACATAGAAATCACCTGATATCTGTCTGATAACTAGCTGTGAGTCACCTTTAATATGGACTGAAGATGCCCCTATTTCTTGGAGTATCTCCAGTCCGATGATCATTGCTTCATATTCGGCTTGATTATTTGTGTATTTGAAGCCTAAATTGAATGCCATTTTAGTCTTCCTGTTCTTTAGTGATATGAACACGATGCCAACCCCTGATCCATCTGCGTTTTTTGCATCATCGAAAACCAAAGTCCAGGGGATGAGAAAAACATTTGGCACTAAGGAAACCATTGGCGCCAACTCCTCCAATTTTGGGTCTAATGGATGATCAGTTAGGAAGTTAGCTATGGCCTAACCCTTAACTGATCTCTAAGACCAGTATTGGAGTAAAAATTCTATGAGTGCTAAGACCCATTTCCCAATTCGGCCTCTTATAATAGGCCTAGATAACATATATTTGATTACATATGTTTGATAAATAACATAAGTTGAAATAGGCAACATATATGCTCTCAATTTCTAGGAAGAAAAATACAAAGCTAAACATAGACTCTCAATCGGCGTATATCGTTCCTCGATTTGAATTAACAACCTACTTAAATAGTTAACGGCATGTTCCATGCCTAACTCATTATCTTGAGCCAGCATACTTCCTATGAATTGCTCATAGGCCGAAATATACAATTTTAAGTTCCTCCTTTTCTTTAGGGGCATCATGAATGGTGGTGTGGACAGATAACGCTTCATTTTTTCAAATGCCAAATCATGGTGTTCCTCCCAGCAAAAACCATCATCGGTCTTGATCTTTAACAAGGGTGACCATACTTGAGTCTTTCCTGTACAATTGGAAATGAACCTTCTCAAGAAGTTGATTTGTCCTAGGAGTCTTTGTAGCTCCTGCTGCTACTGGCGATAATACCAGCGGATGCTTTAACTGCGGGAAACTAGTCATTTGGCAAAGGACTGCCGAGCTACAAGGAACTATAATCGTCCAAAAGTTGTCTGCTATAACTGTGGTAAGCCCGGCCACATGAACAAGAACTGTAAAGCACCTCGTGGGGCGTACCAGAGACCAGCTGCTCAGGGCCAAGTTGGGCAGACTCGTTTAATGTGATCATCCCAGAGGATGCTGGATATGATGAAGCTGAGTAGTAGAATATGGAAGGTACTCTTATTATTCATCACTCGAATTAAGTTATTATTTGATACTGGTGCTTCGAATTCGTTTATTGCTATCGGAATTGTTAAACTTTTGGATTTAGTACCCTAGGCACTTGATGTAGCCCTGAATACGGTATCACCTTTGGGAGTAACCATAAGATTAGGGAAGTGTGCAAGGACTATACCTTAACCCTTGAGGATAGAGTTCTTTCTCCAGATCTAACCGTTTTGTCAATGTAGGAATTTGACATCATCTTATGATTTGATTGGCTCACAAAGTATCGTGCTAAGTTGGATTGTGTCAATAAGGTGATTACCTTTTTGGTACCAGGAAGTTAGCCATTTAATTTTCAATGCAACCTCTCTAGTGATGCTTTTCTTACTAGCCGTTTGGCAACTATTAAAAGCTCGAGTTTAGAACTCACTATTGCACATATTCCCGTGTCCGAGACTTTGGGAATGTGTTTAAGAATATTTTAGGATTGCCACCCAAGCAAGAGAATTGACTTCTGCATTGAATTAGTGCCCAACACTTTACCACAATTGAAGGCTACCTATCGGATGGCACCAACAGAGATGCATGAGCTAAAGAAGCAAGTGCAGGAATTAGAAGATCTCAAGTTTTTTTGACCCAACACGTCGCATTGGGGAGTGCTAGTGCTACTCCCTCTATTCCATTTTCGATCCACCTTTAGGAACTCAACTTATTAAGGGGACTAAAAGAATATACACCTACTTTCCACAATTTTCCCTAATCAATATAACAACTTTTTAAATTTTGTCTTGGTGTAGATTTCAAGGAAGGATAGTTTTGGAAAGTAAGTAAAAATTATATACTAATTTAGGAAAGTGGACCCTCATTTTGGGACATCCCAAAATGGAATATAGGACTCAAAATATGGGACGGAGGGAGTATTTGTTAAGAAGAAGGACGGATCCCAACGACTCTATATCGACTATAGGGAGCTCAACAAGGTCACGATGAAGAATAAGTACCCACTCCCTAGAATTGACGATCTGTTTGATCAGTTGTAAGGAGCGACGACTTTCTCGAAGATCGATTTACGATTCGGATATCACCAACTATTGGTTCGACCCGAGTATATTTCGAAGACTACTTTCAAGATAAGGTACGTGCATTATGAATTCTTGGTTATGTCTTTTGGATTAACCAACACCCCAAAGGTATTCATGGACCTAATGAACAGAGTATTTAGATCTTACTTAGACCAGTTCATTATCGTGTTCATGGATAATAATTTGATCTACTCAAAGACCGAGGGGGAACATGTAAGGATTGCACAACAGATCTTCTGAGATAATCAATTGTATGCCAAGTTCAACAGGTGTGAATTTTGGCTTAAGGAAGTTAAATTTCTAGGATATGTTGTCTCACAAGATGGAATAGCCGTAGACTCATCAAAGACAGACGCAGTTCTAGATTTGAATATACCAACTACCGCAACGAAAGTAAGGAGTTTTGTTGGTCTAGTTGGATATTATCGGAGATTTATGAAAGGATTCTCCAAGAGCGCAAGTCCTCTTACCGAACTAACGAAGAAGGATTTAAGGTTTAAATGGGGCTACAAGGATGAACAAGCATTCCAAGAATTGAAATAAAGATTGACCTCAGTACCAGTGGTTGCGATACCTGAACTTGTCAGAATCAAGATATAAAAGTATGCTTTACTTTCTAATGATTTGTAGTGTGGAAGTAAAGGTCGAACCCACAGAGATTGTATATTTTTGTCCCTTAATTTAAAAAACCTAAATTTATTTAGTTGTTGAAAAACGGAATTTGAATTGGTTGGTTTAAATCCTACTACTAATTAAACTATGAATTTATGAAAATAAATATTAAGATTGATCTAAATAAACTAATGCGAAATTTAAGATTGTTTTAAGTATGAATAGATGAGATCTAGGATTGCAAATCCACCACTAACTATGCATCGGAGGTCTATACTTCCTACTTTAAGTTCTATCAATCTATCGTAGCGACAAGCCCAATAGTATCAACAAAAGGATATCGCTAGTTTAATCTAAGCATAACGCATCTTCGGTTCACATGAATTATCTATCTATAACTAGGGTGTAGCATAACTCATCTTTCCTAGGCATGAATTATAAAAGATCCAAACATCACAATCATATAAGCACTATTGTATGTAAATACTCCTATCAATCACAGAAATCAAGGACTATTGAGTTCAATAAGCATAAGGAAAAATCTAAGACAAGAATAGATCCAAAATACTCTTGATTATTATCATTAAAAACTGATTATATATAAATAATCCACCAACATACAATCACTATCCAAAACATAAAATCCAAAAATAAGAAAGCATAGAATTCCCCCTTTACATAGCTAGGGTTTCATTGAAACCCTAGAATAGGAGTTTAGTTGCACATGATGGATGAAAGCATGAAGGTTGAGTTGATGGTTGCCATTAGAAACCTTCAAGCTAGATCTTCTCCTCCTCTTGCCTTCAAAGTTGATGTATGAATGACTATGTAACCCCTTAATTGATGTAGAATGAGATATATATAGTTTTAGAGAGATTAGGAAGGTTTTCTAAACCTAATCCGACTAAAACTGCTGTAAATTACTTTCTGGACGTAATTAGGCAATTTCGTCCACACAGGGGTCATCAGCACTTAAAAATACGCATTTTACATTTTTTGTACAGATCACGTGAGCAGGCTGCCCGAGCGATTTGCGGGAATGTCGCGCGAGCGGGCCGCTCTCGCAAAGTGACTTTTTCAGCTTCTCTTTTCTTACCTTTTCACCCCATTTAGCCTGGTATGGATACCGGCATTTGGGCCCACTTTTAAAACATTTTTTGAATTTCAAATTAAAAGACGAGTCGCCACTTAATTTTTAAAGGGAAATTAAGAAACCATTTTGAAAGCAACCGATCTTTTGCGAAACCAAAGATAATCTGGGTTCGGGGATTATGGAATGAAAGGGGAAGGAGTCCGGCGGACTAAAACACCCCCTTTCATCCTATCTCGTGATAGGCCTCTACTCATCATCCTTTTTAATCGAATTATTAATCTAAGCATGCCCTTAACTAATACATATATACATATACATTACAAAAGCATATTGAAAAGGGTGTAAGATTGCTAACGACAAAATATCATTCATAAGCCGCATAGTTCAAATAGCAAGCAAGATGATGTGCAAATAGGGGACTAGGAAACTTACCCGGGATCCAGCTGCGAATTTAAACGTGCAATGCATACATATAAAATAAACCTAAAAAAAGGTCTCTAACGCATATAAACACATAAGGCAAGACCTAATCTAAGGTGTCGCGCATGGAGTTGAAAATCAAGAAAATCAACGAATGAAATAAACTAAAGAAGGATTGAGAAATTGTACCTCAAATGCGCTACAAAACAAAGGTTAGTCCACATGCTTCACATAATGATATGATATCAAACAATCAATCCTAATTCTCTAACTTAGATCTATCAAGCATGAAATCCAACTTTATCCAATAACTAGTTCTAATCATAAGCATTAATGTACATGAATGAATGAATGAATGAATATGAACAAGAATAAGACATGGATTTATTCACTAATTTGGATCACTTAGCCTCTGGATTTAAGCTAAATTATCATTATTCAAAACATGATTTGATTTCTAAGACATCAGGGAACCATTTAAGTTAAAATCAATGAGACTAGACAAGAATAGTGACTGTTTTTCCCAAATTACAGAGAGCAGACCAGATTTTAAAAAGTCGAAAAACCATACTTCCAATGGTTGGATCTTAATGATTTTTGGATATGATATGACTATGTGAGTCTAGTTTATAACCCAAAAAGAAAATCAAGGTTTGAACGGTTAGATCTCTAAGAATATGGAAAACACTAGACATCACTCAGGAATCTGTAACTCTCTGTCCAGAGATTTTGTATGATTTTCTTAAAATAGTAAAAAAAAAATGAAAAACACTTAGATCTTTTTAGGGTATCTTCATAACACATTAAGGTACTTATAAAAAATTATTAGAGACCCGGGAAACTCTATTAATGTTCTGATTTATTAATTTCAAAATGAACTTACCGTTCTGAAATTTTGGACAGAGAGTTGCTTGTTTTGAAATCATAAGACCAAATCATCTTAGGCATGGAATTTCATCAAAACAAAAATTACAGAGGTACTTAAATAGGTTATGAACATCCTCCAATTGGTCTCATCCATTTTCAATGAATCATAACTCTATAAAAAATCTTTGATCACGATTGGTTTATGGATTCACTGCACCTTTGTTAAATTGATGTTCATATTTCGAATCAAACTTGATCCGTGATTCTAGAGAGAACTAGGGTCAAGTATGACTATGATTATTGGAATAGATAATGAAACATGAAGATATTCATAGATTTAGCCTTAATGGATTTCCATCATAGATCTCACAACAAGAGAATCCTAAGGTCTTACTTAATCTTATGAATTTTGAATGTAAACAATGAAAATCTACATCTAATTCCTCTCTCAAACATATGATCCTTGAAGAATATAGAACTATGATATGCTATTCTCCTCTCAAATTAATGGTCCTTGGGGACTAAATGAGACCCAAATATACTCACATCTCTATGGAATATAGTATGGATTCCATAAGATTCCTAGTAGGGAGATCCAAGTCATGAGCTAAGACTTGAACCCAAACAACTATGTGTAGATATGACCATGACCAATTTTAATCCCCATATAAATCATAGGATCATAAGGGATTAGAGGATCAAACTCAAAGAGATCTAATGAGATATTGAAGATCTCATAGATCCTATGAGAAGAATATAAACAAAAGAAATGAAATCAAAGGTTATTTGAAAATTTCAAGTCAAAACTCTTTTAATCCTAAATCCAAAGCTCTATTTAGAACCAAATCAATGAAAATAACACAAGATCATTCAATCACAAATTCTATGTGGTGTGTGATGAAATGAGGCAAGAAGAGAGGTTTTGAAAATGTGTAAAAATCCTAGATCTATGAATTTGTGATTGAATTATGTAGAACAAGTATGGAATAAGGATTTAACCTCTAGATCTTCTCAGGATTTGATTGATTTGGAGAGATCCAAGCCTTACAAGCAATACTCTTCTTCTTCTTCCTTGAAGCTTCAAGGTTCTTCAATGGAGATTTGAGGAATTGGGTTAATTGGGTAGGATTTCTATAGGGTTTTGGGTTTCTCTCTCTCTATATTTCTCTAAGAACAAACTTCATCTTCAAAATTCAGCCTCTCTTTCTAAGATTCAAGTCTCATCTTCCTATATTCAAGTCTCCCTCTCAAGATTCAAGTCTCCAACCTCTCAAAATGAGAGAAAATGGGGTTTTTATAGACTTTCATTAACTTAGGGGCTAAGATAAGGGTAGATAGGTCAATTAGGGATGGTGGGGACATGGTTTGCATGACCTAGGAGTAGTAAACACGTATACAAAAAACGGCATCGTTTGGTGCATTCATTTGATCAAAGATTGAAAAAGATTTTTGGCTTAAAAATGCAAACCAGCCCAGGCTGGCACTCAATGAAGATGGAACGGCACTCGCTGAGTGCCGCGCGGCACTCGCTGAATGCCGAACGCCACTCACTGAGTGCCGCAGCGACATTCAATGACTGTCGTTCGGGCACTTTGAGTGCCGCTGCACAGCAGTTCATCACTATTCACAACAATTCAGCACCTTAATTTCATTTCATGTCATTTAAGTAAATACATATAATTTATGTATTTACTTAAGACAGAATATCCCACTTCCAAATCCAAACAAGTCTGAATTCAGCAAAGAAAAATAAAGTATTTCTTCCAATAGGGATATTGGTAAGTGATTTTCCTCTAAGAACAGGATGGTGATCAAACCAGACTGTAAAATAGTCTAGAATTTCTCGAGGAATAATTCCAATTTCTGGTCCCATTTTGTCCCACCAATGATAAAACCAGTTGGGAAAACTGTTAAGACCAGTTTTTAAAATTTGATCATTTATTACGAACAACCAAGTATGGCTTCGTGTAGGATTTTTGTAAAGAAAAGCTTTATTCCAAGCTTCCAAAAAATCCCAGTAATTATAAGTGGCTCCATTAATTTTTAAAGTTCTGGCTTAAGCAGGATTAAGACCCCACTGATTAGCATGAAGAACTTTAATGATATAACACTTAGAATGTGTTATAGGAGTCTTTTTATCAGTTTGAACAACATGGAAATGTTCAATTTGAACAGAACCTGTTTCCATAAGAATTGCCTCATAAGCAAATCTAGGCTTAGATTCTTGGGTCATCCAATTATGCATGTTAAGAAATCTTTCTTTGAATCCCCAAGCATCTAATTCATCGAATTCTTCTTTGGAAAATTTATCTAAAACAAGGAAAGTTTCCAAAAGATCCATACGAAGATGAAGAGGATATGGATACAGCGTCCATATCCAGTCAGGTAATTTATGTATTTACTTAAATGACATGAAATGAAATTAAGAAAATACCCCCCATTTGGATTCAATAAAAATATCTAAAAAATCAAATTCCTTAAGGAAAAAAAGTCAACTCTCCCTCCGAAGGCAAAATATCGATTTTCTACACGATTCTTCTTAAAAGCCTTTCAATTTCACCATGATTCCTTTCATTTAAAAATTCTAAAAAATCATTTCTAGTATAAGGGAGACCCAATGAACAATTACCGGGACTTTTCATCTTGAAATTCAAAAATTTTACGATTGATTCCCTTTTGATCCGTTGACTTTTCACTGGGTCAACTGTTGACTTTTTCTTTCGGGGTTCATACTGAATTCCTCTCCTTTTGAAAATGGTTTTAAGATGCTCCGAGAACATTGCCGTTTTCCTATACGTGTTCAAAACTCATGGTCTACAAGGTGACGGGTAGATGAGAATTTTGATCTTTTGGCTGAAAAGGGTGATTTCGAACCGAGATTCTTCTAGGAAGAGAGTCAGATTGCTTGTAAGAGTCTTGATTCCGTCGAGACATATTCATCATTGATTTCCAGAGGTAAATCCCCCTAAGTTTAATAGTTCGATCAAATTGGGGTGTCTACACCTAGAATCCTTACTTTCTTCTAAAACCTGACAGAAATTGGAAAATGAAGTAAAATTATACAAAAATAGGATTAAAACGGCTAATAAATGTGAATTAAGGCATATAATTAGGATTTGTTCTCTCCCGATCACACCTAAGAGCAGTAAGCGGTGAGCAGTTCACCAGTTATAACGACGCATCACATTAAGGACTTGGATGTGTCCTGATGCAAGACAAAAAGGTAATAGCGTATGGATCATGACAATTGAAGCATAATAAGATGAAGTACCCTATACATGACCTTGAACTAGCCATGATTGTCTTTACACTCAAGATTTGGAGGCACTACCTCTACGGTGAAAAGTTTAATCTGTTATTGGGTCACAAGATTCTGAGATATTTATTCTCTCAGAGGGAGTTGAACATGAGGCAATGACGTTGGATGGAATTGTTGAAGGACTATGATTTCACGTTGCAATATCACCCTAGGAAAGCGAACATAGTGGCCTATGCGTTGAATCGGAAACCCAGGAGGATAGCAGTAGCTTTTCTAATGGTCAAAGAGTGGCGAGTGGAAGAAACTTTAGCTGAATTTAGTATTTAAGCCTCAGATCCAAGTGAAGGGTGACCTTTTGGAAGGCTCATGGTGCAACTGACCCTCATCAGTCGTATTTTGGAGGCACAGAAGAAGAATGAAAGACTTTAGGAGTGGTTTGCAAGCAACGAAATAAAAGAACCCGAGAATTGGATTATTGATGCGAATAGAGCACTTGGATGTAGATGTAGACTTTGTGTGTCGGATGAAGATAATCTTAGAAAGGATATATTGGACGTAACGCACAAGTCATGTATGACCTTCCACCTAGGAGGTACAAAGATGTACAAGAATTTGAAGAGAAACTTCTAGTGGGAAGAAATGAAGCGAGAAGTTGCTAGGCACGTGTCTCAATGCCTTACGTGTAAGTAGATGAAGGCGGAACACTAAAAGCCTCCAGGACTTCTATAACCATTAACAATTCCCAGATGGACGTGGGAACATATAACTATGGATTTTCATGGTAGGTTTGTCGAGATCTCAGAAAAACCACGATGCTATTTGGGTAGTTGTGGACCAACTCACCAAATCAGTGCATTTCACCGCTTATAGTATGTCGTACCCGGTCAAGCGTTTAAGTTGGGTGTACCTACTATAAGTCGTGCAGTCTGAACCTATTTCAATTATATCAGACCACGATTCGAAATTCACTACAGAATTTTGGAGAAGTCGACAGACAGCTTTGGGAACTTTAGTAAGCTTGAGCACCGCCTTTCACCCACAGACTGATGGGCAGACTGAATGAGTTAACCAAGTAATGGAGGACATGCTTCGAGTGTGTTATTGATTTTGAGAGCTCATAGGAAACTCACCTACTGCTGGTAGAATTCATCTACAATAACAGTCACCACTCGAGTATAGGGATGGCACCCTTTGAGGCATTATATAGAAGACCGTGCCGATTACCTTTGTGCTAGGCAGAGGTTGGAGATAACCAACTACTTAGACTAGGATTAATTCAGGAAACTAATGAAAAGACAAAGATTGTGAATGAAAGGAAGCGAACAGCGCAGAGTAGACACAAGAGTTACGCGGATAAATGCCGCAGAATTTTAGAATTCAGTGTTGGGGATCATGTACTACTCAAGGTATCTCCGATGCAAGGAATTACCAGGTTTGGACAAAGAGAAAAAAGTTAGCAACACGTTTCATTAGACCATTTGAGATTCTCAAACATGTAGGAAAGGTTGCCTACTGACTCGCATTATATCCTAAGATGTCAGGGGTTCATAATGTCTTTCACATTAGTATGTTGAGGAAGTGTGCTCTCAATCCGAGTCATGAGATCAACTTTGAGAACATTGAGGTAAATGACAATGTATCGTTCCATGAAGGACCAGTACAAATTTTGGATCGAGGAGTTAAGAAGCTGAAGAATAAGGAAATTCTGCTAGTAAAGATTCAGTGAAAGTTTCATGACGAAGGAGAAGCTTCTTGGGAGCTAGAGTCACAGATGCGCGAGAAGTATCCTATTTTGCTTAGCGACACTTAGTTCAAATTTCGGGGATGAGATCTTTATTTAGAGGGGGATGATATAATACACTGTATTTTCATTTTACGTTTGTATTCTTGTTTATCTAAATAAAGACCCTTTGATTTATTCTTGTCTTTGTTGAATTTTATGTCCTAATCAATTGGCCTTTATACTAATCGATTGCCATCTTTGAGTGCCAATTGATTGCCATCCTGCCGACCTGAATCCATTATGTGGCACTATCCTAATTGATTTCCCTTGTATCTAATCGATTTCCATCAAATATCTAATGACAATCGATTGCCACTGACCCCAATCGATTGGACAAGAGCTGCAACTTTCCCTTCCCTTTGCTTATACATATGCTATGTTTATGTGTGTAAGGGTTCTGAACCCTGACAAAGTTAGAGAGAGAGTTATATCTATATATACATACACTTATACACATACACACACACACACCCCTATCTATATATTTACATATACAAACACACATACATACACACACTTTCTCTTACCAAAGAAGAGAGACATGAGAAGAAGAGAAGAGACAAAGAGGAAAGTTCGAGAAGGAGAAGGAGAAAGACAGGAGAAGACCACCCCGAGCATATCCATAGCCACCACCCATCACCGGCTTCACCGAACCTTACAGTGAGTGTCCATACTCACTTGGTAGCTTATATATATTGTATATACGTGTTTTGTTAAGAAGAAAGTTTAAATATATATATATATATAATTCAGTTTGTGAATTATAGTTTTTGGGAAAGAAGACGACTTCCCAATCGATTGGACTTTTATCCAATCGATTGCCATTTGATCCCAATCGATTGCCAAGTTTGGTATCCCAATCGATTGCACTTTTGCCCAATCAATTGCTAACCCTCAATCGATTGCCCTCTTTACCCAATTAATTAAACCCTTTTGTGTATTAAATATTTCAGTTGTTTATAAACGTTGAGCTATTTCATTGATATATGTTATATGTGGAACATTAGTGCAATAACGAATAACACACGTGTGTATAATGAATCCCTAATGCATCGTACAAGTAGAACTATGAATACCGATTAATGTTTATAATGTTGATAACTGAATCAAGAAGTCGACATGCATAGTAGTAGGTCTATTAACCATAAAGGTCAATATGACTTATATCGGTACACGTGAATGTGATCACAAGGATCGTACGATGTTGGGTGTGGGATCGTAATGAGTTGAGATAGTCAAGTGTGTGAGATTGGTTGTGTGTTGAGAAAACTAGGAATGCGATCAGACTTCATTGAGTACAGATGCAATGTTTTGGTTTACCTATATCACCTTAGTCCGATGGAGATTGAAGGGATATCACCTTAATCTATGACCAAGATGGAAAGTCCAATAGAGTTTAAGGGATATGTCACTTTAATCCATGACCCAGGCTAAGGGGTATACTGGTGGTATCGCCTTAGTCCAAGACTGAGATAGGAGATCCGATAGAGGCTAAGGGATACATATTGTGAGAACGGTAATATGGCTAGCACCCTAGTTCCAAGACCGAGACTGAGGGTTATGCCGATGCTATCATCTTAGTCCAATAGAGGCTAAAAGAATATTACCTTAGTCCATGACAGAGACGGGAAGTCCGATAGAGGCTACAGGAATATGTCACTTTAGTTCATGACCGAGACTAAGATGGATACATCATGAACGTATTTCGATAGAGGCTAAAGGAATATCGCTTTTATCCCAGACCGGGATAAGGAAGTCCGACAGAGGCTAAGGGATATGTCACTTTAATCCATGACCGAGACTAAGAGGTATATGTTTTGAAAGAGAAATGTATGGGTGTATTGGTCAGAATAGATCGAGGCATTGTGGCCATAAAGTTAAGACTACATGTCGAGTTTGATGAGTCGTAATGTATGGGCTACAGGCTAGGATAGTAAAGTGGGAAGTGAAGCTACGTACGAGATGTGGATCCAAGAGTCCATATTATGATGGGGATTGGTTGGGACGATGTTGTTATAATGAGTTGGTGCATACATGAATACGAACAACGAGATGAGTATTTAATGATATTGTTTTATATACTGCATATCTATGAATACTTTGCTAGTATTTGCATTCACTCAGCTTATGTAGCTGACGGCGTTTTATGCCGCTAGATATTCAACATCCAGTTGGCCAGGGTTATGAGATCGTAGGTGAGCAACATGTGGCTAGGGGCTACAAGGATGAAGCCTACTATGATGGAGGCTATGCTGGAGATGACTACTATGCGAGCTGAAGACCTAGAGCTTGGCGATAGATAGTTTATGTTCATGTTTAGAGACTGCTATAATATTTAAGTTTGTAATCGGCATATGTTGCCGTAATACTTATTTATACTTTCACAAATACTCATGGTTTAAGTTAGTAATGTACTTTTATTTTGTTTATCAAACTTAGAATTTCCAAATGCGTGATTTGAATCATTACTTTGATGGTTATACTTTTATTCATGGACAATAGGTGACTTTCAACTGTCATGGCCTACGGGTCTAAAAAAGAATTTATGTTTTCTATTTTTGCTACTGTAGGGCGTGAGAGATTTAGAGATTTTCACTCGTGAAGCAATAACTTAGATGTTTAAGATGTTTTGGGGAATAATTGGAAGTACAGAGAACTCGAGGGAGTTAAACATAATTTTGGAAAGTCGACTCTATAAATCGAAAGCTATGACGATATTTTATTATTCTCAAAATATCTAGAGAGAGAAATAGGGGAGAGATTATAGAGATTTTCATCTCCAGGCTTTGCGACGCTAAACGGCGGCCGCTCGTTCATTAGAAATCCCCCTTGTTTATATTTTTGGAACCCTTGAGATAAGACCTTCATTTTGATACTTGTTAGGCCATGTTTGGTAATTGTATTTTGAAAACCTAATTTTGGAATTTTGGGAAAATCATGTAAAACTCGTAGGTTTTGTTTGTCATCAGACATTTAGCGTGAATTTGGGGTTCTAGAGTCCCTCCTGAAGTTATAGGAGCTTTGCATAAGGTATGAATTCCTAACTTATATTATATAGAAAATTTTCATGTTTTGAATATCAAGTGCGATATTGTTATCTGGGAAAAATTCATGTGTTAGATTAGGCCCGTTAATTATACTCGTGAATCATTGTGAAAGCATGTCTATGTGATTACATGAACATGCTATGTGTTATGTGGGTCAAAGTGAAGGTTATACAACTTCATGTCGGGGGTAAGCTTCTCGATGTTTGAGAATTGTGGTAGCGACGGCTATAGTACATGGTTTAGAAATCGACCCTGCCAGGGCACTAGAATGCGTGGTTAGGAGAAGGCCTTCCACGACATTGGTTCTATTACCAGATGAATGTGTATCTCTCTCTATAGAGACTAGTTGATATGTTTGATGAATTTTTTATAGAGCTTTTTTCAGGGTTAGAACTCACAATTGTGAGTCTCTCTTTTATTTATAATGAAAGAAAAGGAAATTACAATTGAGTCCTCAAACTCTAAATATTGACACAAAGATAACAAAAATAAAAAATAAAAAGACTTCTTTCAAAACTCCCCCTCAAGTTGGTGCAAAGATATCTCTCATGCCCAGCTTGGCGAGAATAAAGTGAAACAAATGACTAGTAAGACTCTTTGTTAGAACATCTGCTAACTGTTCTCCTGACTTCATAAAAGGTGTACAAATGCTTCCATGCATTGTTTAGCTTCTCCTTTATAAAGTGTCTGTCAATCTCCACATGTTTTGTTCTGTTATGTTGGGCCGGGTTGGAAGCAATACTAATAGCAACCTTATTATTACAGTACAGCTTCATAAAGTCCTTGGGTCCAAACCCAAGATCTGATAACACAATCTGGAATCATAATAACTCACATACTCCTTGCGCTATAGCTCTAAACTCTACATTTGCGCTGGACCAAGCTACTATTGGCTGCTTCTTGCTCCTCCACATTACCAATTTTCCGCCAACAAATGAACAATAACCCATAGTCGATCTCCTATCATTTATCAAACCAGCCCAATCAGCATCAGTATAGGCCTCAACTAATGTATGATCATTCTTGGCAAAGAACAGTACTTTCCCTGGTCCTGACTTAAGGTATCGAATGACCCAAAACACGGCATCAAGATGAATTCTATAATTATTACATCAGAGTTTAGAACATTGTTATAAAAGATCTTAAGGCAACATATGCCCTGTTACAAAACATAATACTAAAGTCGGATAGTGGATTAGCACTACAATCTATCTTATGTCTTCAGTTGGCGTATACATAGCTGTCAACATAGTACTCTTCTCCAGCGCCCCCATCCTCAGCAGGTCCATTCTCAGCATAGCCTTCTTCCAGATAGTAGTCGTCATGGTAGAAAATATCACCTACAAGATCATACACAGGATAGGCTAGACGGGGGAATGTCCAGGCATAAAAGGCCATCAGCTTACTGAAAGCTGAGTGAGTAAAAACTTTTACAATATCATAAGGGTAAAGTAGTTATAAGTAATGGAACCATGTATAGTTAATGTTACCGATAATATCTTCTCTTTATTCCAACTCATTATTCGATTACTAACGTCTTACTACCCAAAGACCGATAAAGTACCCATGATTAAAAGATAGACTCAATAGCTCAACTCTATAGATACACCATCACTATGTCCACCATTTTTAAGAACATATTCATATCTCACCACATGTTATGGACACCACGCCAGTCCGTCCTTAGCTTTTAAGAACATATTCACAGCTCTCTGCACCACAAGGATATAATGTTTTGAACAAGGCATATCAATTGATTGCTATGACTTAGCGACGTTTATCAGTGATCCCAGCTCACCCCCTTTTAAGAACATATTAATAGCTCATCGGCTTTTAAGAACATATCATGGATCACCTGGCTATCGTAGGACTACTTGGTCTAGCTCGTCGCCTTTTAAGAACATATTAACAGCTTACTGGCTTTTAAGAACATATCATGACCAAGCATCCGCCCATATACCATTCCCAGAACTTATCAAACCTACCTAAGTTCCATACTAAATTACTGATACATGACTTCCCCTTTGTGGCTTGACTACTCTAATTAAAATGAAATGGACATCAGACTGACATAACTACTACGTTATATACCATTATGAAAATTTCTCACGTTACTCCCAATGTTATCCTACTATGTCATTAAATTATCTCTTTAATCAATACTATTGCATAATGAAAGCATGAATCAACATTTAAGTAGCTAAGCAGTTCGTATATATCATAAACAATAGATGATGTCAGTGTTTTGTGAGTTCCAACGATTGAGACAAGGTTTTAATCGATTGGGCAAGAGTAGGTTTCAAGCGATTGAAGTCATTTTCAATCAATTGGGTGAACAGTGATGTCAATCGATTGAAATACTTTTTAATCGATTAAATCAAAGTTCAATCGATTAAAAAGGTTATCTTTTCCAAAAACTGGGCAGTGACGCCCAGAATTTCTGGGACGTATGGGCTTGGTTTCTTCACGTCCAAAACTTCTAAAGACATTACTTCTTTTCCATTGAGT
Source organism: Hydrangea macrophylla (assembly GCA_033977485.1). Taxonomy (NCBI): domain Eukaryota; kingdom Viridiplantae; phylum Streptophyta; class Magnoliopsida; order Cornales; family Hydrangeaceae; genus Hydrangea; species Hydrangea macrophylla. The sequence continues at coordinate 44,664,731 of CM066990.1, forward strand.
AAGTTTAGAACATACCTAAGTGATCAAGGGGGTGTTTGGTGTGAGCTTGGTGAGCTTCCTCCAATGGTGTCTCTCTTCTCTCTCTCTTCTCTTTTTTTGCCTTCCTCTCCTCTCTTCTTCTCTTCTATCTTCTTCTCCTTCCTCTCTCTCTCTCTCACACACATACACATACATACACACATATACATACACACACAAAGTATCCATATGTATATATGTATGGTGTATGTGTATGTGTGTGTGTGTGTATATATATAGGAGAGTATATATAATGTTTTTCCCTCTTTAACCTCTCTCTAAATTGTCAACAATACACACACACACACACACACGAATAATCACACATATAAAGCAAAGGGGGTACAGGTGGTAGTTCCTACACGAACTATGGGATAAAGTTTAGACCACTTTTAATCGATTCACATGGGTTCAATCGATTGAGAATAGGTGGCAAATGTTCAATCAATTGAAATGACTTCAATCGATTAGGAAGGGGTCCATGTCATTGATTTAGGTTGGCAAAGTTTCAATTGATTACAATGGGTTCAATCAATTGGGAAAGCACAATGTCAATCGATTAAGATCAGTTCAATCGATTGAAAAGGACACTAAGTCAATTGATTGAGAACGTCTCAATTGATTGGAAAAGACTTTAAAAGAATTACTAAGGCAACATACTCAATCTCATATATATCAATATATATTCAAAAATATAGGTATTACAGTTTAAAATATAACTTTTTTTTAGTAAGAAAAGTGGTAATAGATACTTGTGACAATGTATCAAGTAGATTTTGGAAGTCAGGTATCATGGAATGATATGGTATGCTTAGCGCTTGGCACGCAATGGTGTTTGTCGAACGAATGAGTTCTACATAAACAAGTTGAGAACTTAAAAATTCAAAATTAAGGAGTTGGTAAAATGTTGTACACCTTGACTTAGTGAGTTGGAGGCAGTTCCAATAAAAGAGTTGACTTGAGTATTATTCTAAAGGGAACTTGATTCTGGTTTAAGTATTGGAATAACTCGAGGTTATCAATGATTTGAAGTTTTGAATGATCAGGAACTTGATTAGATCCATAAAGTGTGAAGCACTTAGAGACAATAGTTATGAATCGATTGACATTAGTAATCGGAGTCAGAATAGGGTGACCTAGGGTATTATTGCGAAAGGTATGTGAATTGGAAGTTGATAAGGAATTTGTCAAACACAGTGAAAATATAGTACTTTCTAGAAAGATTCAATTACCGGATTATCTTCAGGTCGTTTAAAGGAATAGTATGAATGCTTGAGCAATAGGTTGTTTGGGAATAGTGGATTTAAGATCCAAATAGCAAAAATAAAGGATTAGAGAGTCTAAATTGGAGTTAAGTCAGGTTAACTTGAGTTATGAAATATTAAACTATTGAATAAGGTATGGTGCCTTAAGATATTATACGAATAGGATATGCTTAGTGTAAAGGGTTGTCAGGAACTCAGTAAGAGTTGAAATACAGGAGTGTGATTCGTATGGGCTTGTTTAGAGGTGAAAGTGAAACACCAGAGACTTATGGAGTCATATAACTACGTAAATGGTAGTGTATCTACCTGGACTGATAGACTAAAGGATAGTAAACATGTAGGGTATGAGATTAGAATAGATTACATTGCAGTTGAGATCTCCGACAGAAGGGTAATTGACTCAGGGTATATGTACACTATGCGAATAGGATGGACTGTGAATGGTCAGAGAATAGAGACAGTGATGAAGTATGTGATGAACGTAGGAATACGTTGTTATGAATTCTACAACATGTGTATGATTGATTAAGTTAACTATGGTTAGCAATGCTATTCATTACGACAAATATTGGGGTAATTGTGTTGAAGAAAAGATGGAAGTGCTACGTGAGAATTTAAAATAGTTTGTTTTTTTAAAACAAAAAGGGGGAATATGTATTTGACTTTGTTGAAAGTTTTAAATCAAAATTGCAAAATGTAATCTTCTATGTTAATCAACAGTAATTCGAATACAAAATTGAAGAGATAAATGACAAGTGTGTTTGGCCTCACTATGGGTGATTCGGGATATTAGGTAGTCTCGAACGAGTAAAATGGTGTGAAATTTGCAATGGAGAACCTGATTGATACCTTACGAGATATGAATGATAGAAGTATAGTACGAGGTTGGTTAAACCAGAACAAAAAGATAAGAATTATTAGAGATAGAGAGAGTACTAGTGTGATGCACTACCAACTATGTAATAGTCATTCAGACTGATGTTGCCGTTATATAGATTTCTTATAGGAAAGAAGGATTGCATTTTGTTCAAGAATGAGAGATGTTTGAAACATGTTATCATCCTAAAAGTATTTCGTGATTAGCAGGATAAGGGAATGAATCTATAGTATATGAAATAGTTAGCTGAAGAATTGGCTTATCGACGGGGTATGCATGTATGATAGTACGCAATTTGGTTCACTTCGAGATGAAGAATCGTGTATGGTTGTTAACTAGTTCAGATATGTTGTCAATGACGTTTAGTCGAAAAGAAAGATAGGTGAATGGGAGATGAGTTATTTCCTTTGTTGGTGAAAAGTATATGTGATAAGTACGATGAAAGGATATATGGGTTGACGTTGTCGTGATGTGATATTTAATGTCACGTTTGACCATTGAGTATGTTATAATCAGGCAGTGATGTTCTTACTTATTGAGATGCTTTGATGTACTGCTAGGATTCGGTTTTAATCTTCAATTGGATTAAGACGGGAGCTCTGAGCATTTATTTTCTTTCAGACCTTGAGGATTTATTTTCTTCACGAGATTGTGATATCTCAATAGAGATGTGTGGTCAGTGATGAGACAAACGTTGGAAGTGTTTATGTGAAGTCTGTGTGACTTGAAGAGATGGCATAAGTTTGGGGACAAACTTCCTTTTTGGAGGGAAGAGTTGTCACACCCGTCCCGCAAAATCTTTTTGTTTTAAATGCATAAATGTTTTAAATGGAATTATTAACGTGGTTTAATAATTGTAGATGAGGTTGACCCTGGATCAATAGTGGATGTCAACTGAGGACAGAACTTTGGATAATCAATGAGAAATTGGTGTGATTAAATGACATTTATGTGATTAATTATTATTTGGCTTTATCTGAATTGCATGAATAATAAATATACATGTTTTGTATGTTTACTAATAGTTCAGATCATGTTTAATTATGACCATTTTGGAAGAATTGATGATAACATAATTCACAAGTTGCATAAAAGGTAGGTCATCTAGAAATTTCATGGAAATAGCTTTCGGAACATAATTACGGACCCAAACGGAACTTAGACGAAAACTTCTATGATTTAGAGATTTTCACTCGTGAAGCAATAACTTAGACGTTTAAGACATCTTGGGAAATAGTTGAAATTTTAGAGAACTCGCGGGGAGTTAAACACAATTTCGAAAAGTCAAGTCTATAAATAGACACTATGAAAATATTTCATTATTATCAAAATATCTAAAGAGATAAAGAGGGGAGAAATATCTAAAGAGAGAAAGAGGGGAGGGACTAGAAAGATTTTCATCTCCGAGCTTTGCGACGCCAAACGACAGTCGTTCCTCCATAAAACATTCTCCTCATTTATATTTCTGGAACCCTTGAGGTAAGACCTTCATTTTAATACTTGTTAGGCCATGTTTGACAATAACTTTTTGAAAACCTTATTTTGGAATTTTTGGAGAAACCATGTAAAACTCGTAGGTTTCGTTTGTCATCGGACATTTAGCGTGGATTTAGGGTTCTAGAGTCCCTCCTGAAGTTATAGGAGCTTTGCATAAGGTATGAATTCCTAACCTGTGTTATATAGGAAATTTCTATGTTTTGATTATCAAATGCGATATTGTGATACGAGCAAAATTCATGTGTTAGATTAGGCTAGTTAATTATACTCGCAAATTATTGTGAAAGCATGTCTATGTGATTACATGAACATGCTATGTGTTATGTGGGTCGAATGGGAGGTTATACAACTTCATGCTAGGGGTAAGCTTCTCGATGTTTGAGAATTGTGGTAGCACGACGGCTACAGTGCATGGTTTAGGAATCGGCCCTACTAGGGCACTTGGATGCGTGGTTAGGATAAGGCCTTCCACAACATTGGTTCCATTACCAAATGAATGCGTAGCTCTCTCCCTAGAGACTAGTTGATATGTTTTGATGATTCAAAGCAAAAATTGTCATATATGCATTTGTTAGAATTGTACAATCAGCATATAGCTAAGCTGTGGAGCTTTACTCCATTGCAGTGTGAAGGAAAGGGGAAAGAAGAAACGCAAGGAGTGAGGCCGTGGGAACACCCAAGTCTAATCTCTCCCGCAGATAGTTTTGTAGTTCATCCTTATGTTGTAGATGAATCGTAAGGGAAATTGTGGTTGTAATCTCAAAACACTCATAGTATTCGAATTGGTTGAGTGAGACTTAGGCAAAATCCATAAAGCAAGGAAGGATTCTGCCCAACCCCGTCGAATAGGACAATTCGACTGGTCGAACTACCCGCTGGTAGTTTACTCTTAGCTACCCCTTTCTAAAAAATTTTAAAGGTTCTAACTAGTTCTTAGGGTACCTTTGGGGTCCCTATTAACTAATATATTCTTGTTTTAAAATATAATTAATTTTTAGATTTTATACGGATTTTACGGACTCGTAGTTCATTGTTTTTCAAATGACCTTTGGTTTAAAAAGTTTCTTTATGTTTCTTTTCCTCTCCGTTTACTTTTAGAAAGTTGGATGAGCCTCGGTGGTATGTCACGTGTCTTATTTCCACCTATAGCGGGATAGGTCATGACAAAGGCACACAAAGTTATTGAGTTTTGACGACACGTGGAATTATTGGCCGAAGGCACGCATGGTTCGAATTGCTCGGTAGTGCCTTTAGACATGGGTTATACCTATGACTATGAAATTGGGTTTCTAAGATTATAAAAATTGTGTGCTTGTTCTGTGGAGCTTCACATATAGTAGGTTGAGTGATAATTGTTTCGGGAGGAAAAAAGAAGTGTTCAAATGCTTGAAGAATTCCTCTTCTTCTTCTTATTTTAACCACTACAATTGTCATCCTCCGAAACTACACATATAAATCTAAGACACGTGGCACGCCACCAAGGCTCGTCTCAAGTCATTAAAATTCTAAAAACGAGTTTAAAACAAAATAATATACCAACAATGGCTCAATCAAAGAATCCCATTTAAAACAATTCTTTAAAAGGTTGGTTTGCAAAGGTTACATTTTTGTGGGTTAAGGGAACCCCAAGAGTATCATTTCATGCAAAAAGATCATATTTAAAACAATAGAAAATTATTAAAAAATCCCTATAAGTAACTCTCAAAAATTTAAAACTCCAATTGGTTTGACCATTTTCTAAAAAGGACAAAAAGAATCTAAGTCAGTGCTCACACGGTATAAGTGCACGCACCATAGAAGATCCCATGTGGCTCCAAGCGCCTCACGTGCCCGAATACTTCCTTCTGCCACTCACACCGTGTGAGTGGCTGTACCATATGATATCTATTTCGAAAATGTTTTTTTAAACTTAACCTCCATAACTTTTGATCTACAACTCTGTTTCTTACAAATTTTATACCGTTGGAACTGTGTTGACGAGAGTTACAAAACTAGTACCATTGTTGATACCTTTTTTAGCAAAAGAAAAAAAATTCTTATTTTTACATGCCATGTTCCAGACGAATCTAATAGAATTTTCACATAATATTCGTGTATGAGTTATTGAATTTTTCACGTAATATTCACATATGCCAAGTTGATATGTTGTGAGAAAAAAAAATCGAATGTTCGCTTTGTTCTTAAGGAGAGTTTTAGTGAAATTTTCACAAGAATTTTGTATTTGTTTGGGTTGAAAAACTATGTTTTATAATTGATTTGTGAAATTTGAATTTTTTTTAAACAAAACATGCATTGTTTAATATGAAAGAGAAAAAAAAAAGAGTGAAATTTCACTTGGCATACATGAATGTTAAGTGAAATTTCACTGAACTTGTACGTGAATATTAAGTAAAATTTTACTTAAATTGACATTTGAGGGACTTTTTAACAAAGTAAGTATCAAATTAGACCTTAAACTCTAGAGAGTTACTTCTAGCGACTTTTGGATAGTTAGTGAATTTTCACTTGACATACTAAGCGAAATCTCAGTGAACGAGTACACGAATGTTAAGTTTAACTTCAAGTTTTTCAGGAAGAAGACATGTACGGGTTCAGTGAATTTTTACTTAATATTTATGTATGCCAAATTTATATGTTTTGAGAAGAAAAAAAATAATAAAAAATAATAAAAAAAAAAAGACGAATAGCAATAAAGCCATTGCTACCTCATTAAGGCTTAGTTTGGCCCCTATTTTGGTGCTTCTCCTTTTTTAAAGCACAATTTCATGTTAATTCATTTGGTAACTAGTTTATGAGCTTTGCAAAAATTGAATTTAGGGTTTTTTTGGGGAGACCTTTTAAAAGCTCTAGAATTGAGCTTTAAAAGCTCATCGTTGCTTTTTAGTTTCATGATATTTTTTCTGAAGTGAATTTTCAATTATTAAGTGAAAGTTCACTTATTAATACATGAATATTAAGTGAAAATTCACTTTTATTAAATGAGGGTCTCACAATAACCTAAGCTAATCGCCATGAACACAAACTGGGTGCAATTTCATTTAATATTTTTCATGTATTCAGTGAAATTTCACTTATTATTCATGTATGTAAAAACATGAAGAAAAAAAAATTTCTCAAAACATATTAACAATGGTTCTAGTTTTGTAGCTCTCGTCGACACTATTCCAACGGTATAAAATTTGTGAAAAATGGAGTTGTAGGTCAAAAGTTATGAATGTTTAAAGTTTAAAAACATTTTTCGAAATTGGAAATGATACGGTACACTGCTCGCACGGTGCACGCACTCTGCAAAGGAAACCGCGAGCGTGGAGCGCGTGGGCGCGCTTGGGCGAGCGTAGGTCGCGCGCGTGTGGCGCGTGGGGGTGACGGGGGTTGAGTTTGCATGGGAGATATTATGGTGCGCGCACTTATACCGTGCGAGTACCAACTGTCAACTTTTTGTCATTTTTGTTAAGTGTACTTTTAAATTATCTTTAAACTTAACAAGTGTTCCATAATTGTCCTTTTTTAGTAATTCCCCCTTAAAACAATTGGAAAGTGAAGAACCAAAGTTCTACCAAAGAGATTTTCGATTGGTCGAACAATTTGACTGGACTGATCGAAAGTCCCCTACTATAATTGAATTCATGTTGGGTACCTTCGACCGATTGAAGGGTCCCATAGGACCGGCCAAAAGTCCCCCTGCAGACAATTCCAGCGCAAAATCCTATTTAATTTTAAGAAATTCTTACATAATATTTATCAAAGCTAAACTTGAACTGCTGCATAACTTCACAAACATCTTACACAAGATTGAGATTTGGAATTTTTTTTTTTTAAAAGCATAGCATTAAGCAACAAATATATATACGAATGTGTACCACAAAACGAAGAATGCTATGATTTCTAAATTTGAATCAAACTCTGTCACTTATACCACATGTAATCAAATGTGTACCACAAAACGCTGTCATAGCTTGTATTATAACTATTAAAGTACTTAGGGGTGGGCATTCGGTCGGTTCGGTTCGGTTTGGACAAATTCGGTTCGGTTTGTTCGGTTCGATTTGGAGTATGGAAACTGAACTGAATTATATTTCGGTTCGGTTCGATTTTGGTCAGTTCAGTACGGTTCGGTTCGGTTTGGATATTCGGTTAACTGAATTTTAAAAAAACTATACTTTCTTTTCTTTTTATTTTCATTTTCACAACTTTTTTATATGCTTTTTTCCCCATTTTACTTTCATATTACAAAGAAAACATATATTTATATTTACTTACATATAATTTACTTATAAATTTGTAATATATAGAGTTGTATATAAAAATATATTAATAATATATGAACTAAAAAAAATTCGGTTTTTCGATTCGGTTCGGTTTGGGACAGTGCAATTGAAAACCGAACTGAAAAAAAAAGTATAGTTCGGTTTGAAACTGAACTGAAATGAAAATTTTAGTTCAGTTTGGTTCGAATTTCGGTTAACTGAACTATTTGCCCACCCCTAAAAGTACTCCCTCCGTCCCTTTTTTTGAGTCCTATATTCTATTTTAGGATGTCCCAAAATTAGTATCCACTTTCCTAAATTGGTATGCAGTTTTTACTTACTTTCCAAAACTACCCTTCTTTCAAATATACACCAAGACAAAACTAAAAAAGTTATTGTAATAATTAGGGGCAATTGTGAAAAATAGATGTAGATTCTTTTTATCCCCTTAATAAGTTGAGTTCCCAAAGGTGGACTCGGAAAAAGGGACGGAGGGAGTATTTAAGAAGCAAATTTAGGAAGTATAACATTGCTCAATATTAGAGGTTTATACGACTCAAGCCAGGTCCATGGATGCTTAAACTTGACTTGTTTGTTAAATGACTTGAGCTCGAGCCAAACTAATGTATGTTTGAGCACTTTATCAAGGCAATGCACAAGCTTTTTTACAAGTTTATTAATAAACCTTATTCAAGGGTTTTCTAGCTTTATCGAAACGAACTCATTTGTGTTTGACCTTAACTCATTTATTAAACGAGTTATGTCGAGCCTTTATCGGACATATGATTCGAGGACTTTTTTAAGCGGCTCAACTCCGGTACATTCATTCAATATACACGGCTTGGGGTGTAAAGGAGATGAATCGTTCAACAATAGCTCGAAATTAGGCTTGATAAAGGCTAGGTTTGGCTCGCTCATTTAAGTTCGTGAACACGATCGATTAAGACTCGTGAAAAAACTCATTAATAGGTTTGATAAAGAGTTTGTATAGTGACTTTTATATACAAATTTATTATAAAACTATGTCATTTTAGAAAAAATATGATACATATCGTAAATAAGCTTGATAAATGATTACTTTATTATTAAACTATATATAGTTTAAAAGGGTGCAAAAAAAACCTCGTTAAAAAACTCGCAAAAAAGCTTGTAAACCCTTATAAACTTTGGTCGTTTGAGCGCAAACTTGTGAGAAAGCTCACGAGCAAGCTCGACTTGGTTCGACTCGACTCATATACACCCTATACACGGTGGAGAAATTGTGAACCATAGGAGCGTGGTATGACGCGTTTACAGTTGGAAGTTTATTCTTTTTGGCTCAGTCAACGAGGGTTTGACTGTACTAGGCCGCCTCCCTACACGCAACCTTAGGGATCACGTGGCACGTAGTGGCGTCAGGACACGCGTGGAGCCGGTAGAGTTGTTGGGGGGGGAGGGTTATTTGTTTTGTTTTGGAGTGTTTCGGGCGGCGTGCGGCGTTGTTTAACGGCGGTTAAGACGGCTGGATCTCTGGAGTTACGTGTGCGCTTCACTTTTTTTTCCTAAAATATTTTGTTTTACCGAAACCGAGAAAACGGTGACGGCAAAAGCTGTCGGCACATAATTTATATACATATGCCTTTCTCGCCGCGCGAGTGTGTGTGTGTTTTTTTAGGGAGTAATTTATATCTCTCTTCTGTGATGTCACTGGACCCTACAATGACACAGGAGAGAGATAGACACATCTTTTAGGAAGTTGTATGAAAGTTGTATGAAAGTTATCACCAAAGAATTACCCATTTTTAGGACCGCTAACAAAAAAGGCCCAAAATATCGCTCTGCGCTTCGTATACGTGCACCATTTGGGACATCGACTCGTGTATCTCTATTTGGATGATGGAGAACCTGGAAAAGAGGTAGCAAAAAGACTGACAGACAGGTACTACAAAGATCACGTGCGTCTGATGACGTGGCGAGTTGTCAGTGGTCCTAGGAGATTGTACTCGGTGTGTTTTACAATTGGACTGCAAGGAAATCTCATTGTGAGCACCAAAATCTGTGGGAAAATGCTACGGTAAATTATGCTAATACCCCCTGGGCTATCATCTTTTTTTTCAAATACCCCTTCAATTATAAAACTCAACAAATTGTCTCCCTCAACTATTGCAATTTTTTTTTTTCACTTACCCCCTTCGTTTAGATGTCGTCCAAAAAAACCAATGTTTTTGTTTCATGATACCAACACGTGATATAAAAGTATTAACCAAGGTTTTGAAACCCAGACCGTTCATCGAACCGGAAAAATGTCCGGGTCACGGGTTACTGGTTCAATCGTCGGGTGAACCGGAATCGAACCGTGACATCATAATTACGTAATTAATATATTTATTTGTAATTAATGTTATATTAATAATTTAATAGTACAATATAATTCACACAAAAAGTATATAAAAAAGCTCTAAAAAAATTCGAAATTTGATTTTCACACTTTCATACAATCATCATAAAAATTTGAAAACACAACATATAGTCCTCAACGGGTTTTTATATTTCCGGTTTAACCGGGCGGGTTGAACGGTTTTTCATTTTGAGGCCGATTTTTCTCCTAAGAACGGTTCACGGTTTGGACCGGCCCATTTCCTGGACCGGTTGGCGGGTTGAACGATCAAACCGTCCGGTCCGGGCTGGGTTTTAAAACCTTGGTATTAACAACTTGACATTTCACATTTGTGCCTCTCATTTGAGTCATTGAAAGGTTAAGAACAAAATAAACAAAGGATACTTTTGTATTAAAATTTTTAACGGCTCAAATCAGAATAAATAAATATCATGCTGTTGATAAGTTTGTATCCTATGTTGCTCAAATGATACAAAAACATCAATTATTTGGACAAATTTTAAAAGAAAGAGTGTTAGTGAAAAAATGTAATAGTTGAGGAGGTCAGTTTATCTAGTCTTTTAGTTTAGGAGTATTTGAAAAAGAGTCATACTTGAGGGGTGTTACTGTGGTGCAGCCTGGTAATGAATTTTGATTTGGTCCCAACATATTGTAACTTTGGTTTCAAAATCAATATGGTTTTTCAACTTACAAAATTTTGGAACCAAATCACTACTATTACCTAAAATATGGGTTGTATGATACAACACAAAGCACACTACAAGACCCAAACCTCCATTATTTGGGAGAAATTATTGTATGGTCCAGACCACCCAATTGCCTTTAATTTTGCCCCATAGAATAATTTCTTGCCATTTGGATAGAACTTGGTTAGAATTAGGGTGCGCTTATTCGTGCAAATTTTTCTAAAATTTTAAAGTTATTTAATTTTAGTTTAGTTTAATTTAAATTTGTAGACAAATTATATCAATTTTATGTGTTTTGATTGGTTATATGAGAGAGAGAGAGAGAGAGAGAGAGAGAGAGAGAGAGACTCGATGGAAGAAAGCATAATAAATATCTCGAAGTTGGCAGCGAAAGGTGTGAAGACTAAATTTTTGTATCTTAAATTACAACATTTTATACTTTTGAAGAAATAATCTTAATTGAGTTTTTTTTTTTAATAAACTAAATTTTGTCAATTCTTTTTACATCGTTAACTTCAATAATAAAAAATCATTAAATAGGCTAATACATAACAAGCTCATTCTAAATAGCCTAATTTGCATTTCTGTGCACTTCCAAACGCAACCTTTACTACGATTTACCACTGTTTCAAAGGGGAATATGGTAAGTGTACCCATTAGCCCTTGGATCAAATTTTCAGGCCCAAAGAAATGGACTGAGCTTGTATTGAATTAGTGCTCAGCCAAACTTCGGAAAAATTTTAGGCCCAAAAAATGTCAATGGGTGTGTATGGACATTTGTTGTCCAAACCATCCATCCTTGCGTTCACCTAAAACTGTTCAGTAATGTAATCCAGGTCCCCCTTCTAACTTCTTTTTTTGGTTTCCCAAGGTATATTCCTTTCTAACGTTCATTAAATACTTAAGAGCCTGTTTCTCTCTTGAGGTTTTGGTGGCAGAATCGTGTGTTGGTTTGCTTTTCACTATTTTCTACGTAGTATATTAATTGTACTACATATCTACCAAACACCCAAACCATAATAAGTAATTTTACCAATCACGATGAAATTTGCATAAGCATAAGCACTGACAAACGGTCAATATGACATCTCAATTTCAATTGAAAGTTATTTTAGGTAGTCTCTCTCATAAATTGGGTACCAAAACAAGTAGTGGAAAAGGAGGTATATGCTTGCATAGTGTAAAGCCAGGTTTTTAATTCAATTTTGACATCAATATCTTACACAATTTTTTGTTCACAACTCACAAAATTGTGTCTACATCTCTCCTATGTCATCCTGTGATGTCAGTAGACCCCACAGTGACACGGGAGAAAAATAGACAATTTTGTATATTGTGAACAAAAAGTTATATAAAGTTGTGTTTGAAATTTTATCCATATCTTATTCAATACTAGTGGCTTGCAGGTGGATGCTACAAACACAGTTATATCGTCCTTTGGCCCGGCTTTGGAGGATTTCCACGTCATTAAAACAGATTGAGATTCAAATTGGGAACAGCAGCATTATTCTTCAAGTAAAGTGGAAAGAAGAATAGGCAAGCAGCTAGTGAGCTAGGTAAATGCTAGTTTCCTGAGTTATTATCAACTTTGAACTGATCAAAATTAGGGGTGGCAATTTTTAACACGACAACTCGTTTTAGTGAGACAACCCGAACATGACACGACATGATATAATTAATTTAAAATAGTTTGCATTATAGATTAATAGCACTGGAAACGAAAAATCAAACCCAAAGCACACAACCCGATTAGTGACACGAGAACCCGAATTGCCACCCCTTCAAAATGCTTTCATGAATAAGGACGAAAATGGGAAGTCTGGTTAAACTTCTTACAAGATTTGGTGGCAACGACCTTTCTTTATCTAGGAATAATTAACTCTGTTAAGAAATTGGACTCTTACCACTTTTGAAAGCATCATTGCTATATCCACAGCAACCCATAGATAGTGTTAAGGAATTTCCACAGCAAAGGAGATTATAATAGCTATACAGTAATCAGTTAAAATATAGCAATGATGCTCAAAACCTTTTGAAAAAAAAACAGTTGAAGTCAACCACAGACAAAAGACCCTTAAACAAGAAAATAGTATTAGAACCAAGAAGTAAGTTAAAGGACAAATAAACTTAAGACAGCTATAAAGCATGAAAATATACACCACCTGTACCAAATATTTGCAACAAGGAAAATTGAAGGGAGAAAATTAACATCCTACTAAGCATTGGCTACGGGAGTAGGGGTATACCAGCCGTGGTGGATTTCAACTGCCTTCTTTCTCCTTGCAAGCCGAGACTTCCTCCGTGCTCCGGTGTTCCTGTGGAGAGTTCCTACTTTCACCGCTTTGTCAATCACAGAGTACGCCTCTGCAATCAGTTTCTCAATGGACAGGACTTCCTCGGGTTGAGCATCGGGTTTCTTTCTGAGAACGTCCAGTTGTTCCAATACCTGGAAAAGAAAGAACGGCAACATTAGTTCTAAACAACTAGGAGGTGCATCACAGGTTAATGATTCTAGAGCCCGCTTGGATCCAGCTTATTTGGGACCAACAAATCACTTATTTGGGATTATTGAAGCATTTGAGTTCTTGTGGCAACTCAACTCAAATGGAATCCACTTTAAAACTAAAAAAACAACTTTAATCAGAAGCAGCAATTTGCTGCTACTTAGAAAATCTATTAAGAAAATCTCTTATTTTCCCACAGCAAATACCAAATGGGCTATATATTAGTATATCAACATTTTTTCAAGTTTGTTTTGATAGATTTTACTTTGGTCTTTCTAGCTCAAGCATTTGATTTCTCTTGCTTAAAATCTTCAACTAGTACTATAAACCATCAACAAAAGCCAAAGATGCTCATCGGACTTCAACTGATGGAACAAAGATAATAAATTGAACAACTCTTATTACATGAGAATTTGGATGTTCTGAAGCCTACACTCAGGTGTAACTAAAAACTGCTTATATAGTGTCAATGGAAAAGTTCTACTATTTCTGATCAACCTGTTGATACCCTTTCCAATCTTTCAACAGGCATTAACTCATTTCCATTAATGCTTTAGGAACAAATCTTAAAGCAAAACTTCAAATAACTCAATAGGACCGCTATGTTTCACTACTATTGATTCTATAGCCAATATGTGTCTCACAAAAGCAGCACAGAAAAAGTTTGTAAAATTAATTTTTTTCTTGGTCAATCCATGATCACTCAACGGAGTAGTATCTCACATACAATCCATGGACATTTATTTCTGAATTACTGAAGTTCCGTTGTAAAAGCTATGGTGGCTACTCACTGTTCTATAATGAGTAATCTCTTGTTGTCGTGCAATGGCCACCTAGCTCCTAGAAGTTCCTCTGCTTATACCTCTACAAACAGACACAGGGGTCTCTCCAAAAGTACAAGGATCCGGTCTAGGCCTGAGAATGAATGGGATTCGGACTGGATGCGAGAAATCCAAATCCATTTGTAAAAAAAAATCAAATTTTATCTATCATCGGATTCGGTTCAGATTGGCTTATAAGAATCCAAATCCGGAATTATTAACTATCGCATATCCTAAGAGATATCCGTTTCGATCCGTTAAGTGACTATGTTTTTTTAAATAGGCTAGTGCTAATGCCAAAGCACAATGTGCTAATGCCAAAGCACAAAGTGTCACTAAAAGCTTTAGTGACACATATCTAAGTGTCACTAAAGCTTTTAGTGACACTTTGTGCTTTGCCATTAGCACATTGTGCTTTGGCATTAGCATCACCCTTTAAATAACTCTTTTTTTTTTCAAATCATAACTCTATATTTATCATATAAAAACCATTATTATTGTACAATGGATTGTATATATAATATTACATATTTATTGTGTACCATTCTTCTTGTATAATATACTGTATATATAAGATATATTGTGTAAATACCATTCTTGTTGTACATGTAATATATTTATAGCCTAACATGTATTACTATATTCTATATATAACTTAACTAAGTGGATTCAGATTCTAATTGGATTTTGCTAAATCCAAACCTGTTTCACTAAGCTAACCTAGTAATAGTTTCGGATTCACAGTCGTATTGCATTATGATAATCAAATCCCACTAAATGTAACCAATTAGAATTGGAATCCGATCCATTGACAGGCCTAAGTTCTAATCCCATTCCCTTCTTTCTACGGTCACACTCAAGTTGCATCCCCATATATCTCCATCTTAATCACTGAGGATTTAGAACTTTATTTCCGACTACTCTTAAGTCTGACCACAATTCAAGCTTGGGAATTACATGATCTCAAGTTTACCTATGAACACTACATAGTTATCGAAGGCATAAATGGAAAATGAAATAGCATGTAACCACTTGAATATGTAAAAATGAAATTGTGTATTATTTCTCCACTATAAATCTTTTTATATACATGTTACATTGAAGGATAAGAAAGGAAATAAGGAAAAGACATACAAGAATTAAATAAAATAGATATTAGACAATCACTAAAATAAGTACAAGTAAGGTGTTGGAGGATACCCTGTTTATTAAGTTCATACCGAAAATCACTAGAGATATACTCGTGACCGTTATCAGATCTAAGAATGCGCATAACAGTGTGAAATTGAGTTTTAATCATTTGTACGAACTGAACAAACAAATTAAATACCTCAGTTTTTTCTTAAGAATATAAACCCACATGCACCGTGTATAATCATCAATAAAAGTCACATAATATCGGTGTCCAGATAAAGCAGTAACCGGGGAAGGACCCCATATATCAGAGTGAATAACATCAACGGCACAAGGAGCACGATACGTATGAGGAACATAACTAGAACGAGTATGCTTAGAGAGTTCACATACCACACAATGAAATTTGTTTGTCTTACAAGCTTTTATTAAAGAAAGAAATAGCAAACAAAGATACTGAAAATTACCATGCCCTAAATGAACATGCCACAATTCTAGAGTTTGTAAAGAAAAAACATAAGATCCTGTTGGAATATTTAGTTTTATTCTCTAGGATCTTTTATGATTTTTATTTTCTGATTTCTTTCCATGTATTCTGTTATTTTGATTTATTTCCTTTTCTCTTTATTTCCTTTTCTATCTTTTCCTGTATATATTGTAACAACTTTGGGTGTAATGATATAGAATTGAATTCCCTAAATTCTTCTTGGTATCAGAGCAGCACCTTCCTGCGCCACTCCCAGCCACCTCCAGCCATCTTCGGCAAGCCCCACCAGCCAAACCCTAGCCTCGGCACACATCCATCCACCCTCGCCCAGCCCTCTCGCAGACCCCAGCCCTCTCGCCCAGCCCCTGCATAACCCTAGCCCTCTCACCCAGCCCTTGCGCAGCCCACTAGTGCTGCGCCTTGCCTCTTTCGGCCTCTCTATGATGTGTTAGAGCTTCTTTGTGCTCTACTAATTTCTTCTGGCTACCTGTTAATTATTGGTAGCCCTCTACTTCCTTGTCTCTTCGGTTGGATCTTCTTCAAGGTCTCTTTTTTTTTCCTTTCATCAATCATGACCGACATTACCAAGGACGTTGTTGCCTCTGGTTCTCAACCACGTATGGATCTCTCTGTATCCCAGCATTCTCCAGCACAACGGGTTACCAGTGTCCTGTTGAATGGACAAAATTTTGCTGCGTGGTCTCGTTCTCTTCCCCTTTTTCTTGGTGGAAAAGGCAAGCTTGGTTGGATTTTTTACAAGGAAGCTAAACCTGCTGATTCCGATCCCAAGCGTGCACAGTGGGACATGGATAACTGCACTATTTTGGGATGGTTCTTCAATTCCATGGAGAATCGTATTTATCAGATTTTTATGTACCATGAATCGGTACCTGGTCTCTGGCGGGCCCTGACTAAGATGTACGCGCATGCTCATAATGCCTCTCGTATTTTCGAACTGCACCGGGAAATTTCTCAGGCCTCTCAGGACTCTTTACGACTTAGCATCGCTGACTATTTTGGCTTCCTCCAGTCTCGTTGGGAGGAACTGGCCCAATATGAGCCTCTTTCTGGTTTTCCTGCCGAAGTTGCAGATATTATTGTTCAACGGTCCGAGAGTCTGCATACTTATCAGTTTTTGATGGGTTTGAAACCAGAGTTCGAATCCCTTCGCACTCAGATTTTGAACACATCACCTTTGCCGTCTCTCTATGAGGCCTTTGCGACACTTGATGGTGAAGAGCGTCGTAGGCGTCTTATTCAGCCTGTTCAGGCTCCTTTGGCTCCGATTATTGAGCCACCTCCTATTCCTGATCAGATGGCATTTGCAGCTAATACTGGAGCTCGCCCGGGTGGTAAGAAGCCTATCTGTCGCTATTGTAATGGCATTGGTCACACTAAAGATCGGTGCTTCAAACTTCATCCGGAATTGAAGCAACAGTATGCTCGTAGGACTAATAGTGCTCCCACTCCTCGCTTTGTTGCGATTGCTGATACTGGTTCTGAAACCCCTCTTCCCGATATTGGACAGCTTCATCAGGCTCAGAGTCAGCTTCAGTCGCAGCTTGGCCAGATTCAGAGTCAACTTGGTTCTCTTCTTCAACAGTCATCGGGCTCCTCCTCTTCTACAACCGCTGCTGCTCTTGCATCAGGTACTTCCACTGCATTTCATGTTAAATCAGGAACTCCGACGTGGGTTCTGGACTCTGGAGCTAACGATCATATGACTGGTGAGTTGTCTTTGTTTTCTTCCACCCTTATACCTGTTACCCAATCTGTCTGTCTTGCTGATGGTTCTACTACTCGTGTTAGCAGTAAGGGTGATGTTCATTTATCCTCCACTATTACCTTATCTTCTGTCCTTCATATTCCTAAATTTCCCTTAAATCTGTTATCTGTCAGTCGTCTTGCTAAATGCTATAATTGTGCTGTCATCTTCTTACCTGATCGGTGTTTCTTGCAGGACCTGGCTACGAAGAAGATTTTTGGTACGGGGCATGAGCGCAATGGACTCTATTATTTTGGGGAACCACCACCGATTATGTCTTCTAGTCTCCAGGCGTCTGTTTTACCTAGTTCCTCTTCTAGTGTTTTTTCTTTTCAAACTTTGGAACTGTGGCATGCCCGTCTTGGCCATGCTAATTTTAAATATCTATGTTTGCTTTTTCCCGAATTAATAAAAGCATGTGAGCATAATAAATTTCATTGTGTGGTGTGTGAACTTTCTAAACATACTAGATCTAGCTATATACCTCGTATGTCTCGAGCACCTTGTGCATTTGATATTATTCATTCTGATGTGTGGGGTCCTTCTCCTGTTACAGCTTTATCAGGTTATAGATATTATGTCACGTTTATTGATGATTATTCACGTTGCACATGGGTTTATTTAATGAAGAAAAAATCTGAGGTTTTTTCCCTGTTTACTCAATTTTTACAAATGGTTAAAACCCAGTTTCGAACCGTAGTTCGTACTCTTCGTTCTGATAATGGTCGTGAATACATCTCTAATGAATTTTGTTCTGCCTTAAATCAACAAGGTATCCTCCAACAGCTTACCTGCACTTATACTCCTGAGCAGAATGGTGTTGCGGAACGCAAGAACCGCCACATCATGTCTGTTGTTCGTTGTCTTCTTCGGGGCATGGAGGTCCCTAAGTATTTTTGGCATCTTGCTGTCCTTACAGCCACCTATCTTATTAATCGCACTCCTAGTCGTGTGTTGGATGGAAAGGCGCCTCTACATGTTCTTCAGCCCGAATGTACCCTCTTTCATGTTTTGCCGCGTGTTTTTGGTTGCACATGTTTTGTGCAAAATCGTAATCCTCTCCGCACTAAATTAGATGATAAGGCTATCCGCTGTGTGTTTCTTGGGTACTCGCCCCAATCTAAGGGCTATCGATGTTATGACCCTGTTTCTTGTAGATTTTATACTTCTATGGATGTTACTTTTTTGGAAGAGGTTTCTTTCTTTGCAGGTTCTTCTACTTTACCTGTATTGCCCTCTCAGGATACTCCGGTCCTAGCAGACAAGCTCCCTCGTCCTGTCCCTATTTTTGATGAATATGTGTCTCCTACTGACTCACTTCCTCCTGTGATCACCTCTTCCCCGGAATATCATTACTCTCGCCGTCCACGTGCTCAGGCTCCTATTCTAAAAACTTCTCCCGAACCAGCTCCTGTCCCTCTAAGACGATCCATTCGGGTATCTCGTCCGGTTAATCGGTATGGTTACTCTTGTTCAACTGCTCATCCTATCTCCCAGTATATTTCTTATTCTGCTCTTTCAGGTTCCTATCAGGCCTTTCTTGGTCAGGTTGACTCTGTTTCTATTCCCCGGTCCGTGTCTGAGGCTCTCCAGAATCCCAATTGGGTTACTGCCATGCAAGCAGAAATGCAGGCTCTTGAGCATAATCGCACATGGGAGCTTGTTCCTCTCCCTCCTGGGGAGAAGACCGTTGGCTGTAAATGGGTATATACAGTTAAGCATCTTCCCGATGGTACTATTGATCGCTATAAGGCACGCCTTGTCGCCCGTGGTTTTACTCAGAATGACACCTGGGAAAGTTTGTCGTCTTCGTAAGTCTCTGTATGGGTTGAAGCAATCTCCTCGGGCATGGTTCAATAGATTTAGTGAAGTTATTCTTTCTACAGGATTCACCAGGTGTCATTCTGATCACACATGTTTTATTCGACGAGGTTCTAATGGTCAGTGTGTAATCTTATCTGTATATGTCATGGTTCAAGGTCGCGGTATCGGTCGCGGTCGCTGAGGTCGCGGACACAACTCGGTCGCGGCGCCGCGGACTGGTATCGGGCGATACGCAAAGATACGCTAGATTTAAGGTTTAAAAAAATCTAGAAAAATAATGAAAAATTCTAAAATCATTTGAATAACAAATTTGGCCTAATAGATTGTCACAATACACAATATACCCATTACAATGTCACATAATATCCAATACACACGCTGCGGATTGAGTATTTGATAACACTACATACATAATTAGGATCACCTTCATCAATAACTACCAAATCAATGCCACATGGAGTGTCGTGGGGGCTGAAAATCATCATAGTCGTTATTTCCCTGATTATTGAATGCATTCGGTGGATATGGAAATTGAAGGCCCCCAAACAATATAGAACCATAATCTGAAGGTGCATGTTGAGATGACTGGCTTGATGATCCATACTTAAGCATCACTTAATAATTATCCATACTTAAGCATCACTTAAGAATATATTATATGGTAGTATATAATTATAAATTGGTGTTTTACAGTAGTTGTGTAATATAATGTGATAGTATTTAATAAGTCACTTAAGTGTTAAGTATAATCTATATTTATATATAAAGAGAAAGGGAGGGGTACCAAAAAGTATTTAACCCACTTTAATAATTACAATAAAATCTACTCAACTTCTTAATTAAAATACTTTCATAATGGCACTAAAATGTCATTTCAAAAAATTTAAATAAAATAACTTTTCATAACTACCCACCCCACTAGTATATTATAATTATAATGTAATATATCACTTATTAAACATAATATAGTAATATATTAACTGTTACAGAGTATTAAGCATTACTTAAGCATTATTAAATAACTTATAAAGCATTACTTAATAACTTATTAAGCACATTACTTAAATCAAACACAAGTACACAACCACAAATACATTACACAGTTTACTCACGCAACAAAATGAAAAAAAAAAGCTTAAAAACACAAACCAAGCCCTAACGGGCCTAACCTTCAACCTCTTCTTCAACCTCTTCTTCAACCTGCAACCAAAATAAATGGCGAGAGAGGGACTCCAGCAGATCTCGAGCAGAGAGAGAGAGAGAACTCCAGCAGATCGCGAGCAGAGAGAGAGAGAGAACTCCTAGTCTCCAGCCGCAGATGTATGGCGACGAGCAGATCGAACAGAGAGGGAGAAGGAGATCGAACCACGAGATCCCAGATCGAGATCGACCAGAGAGAGAGGGAGACGAACCACTGAACCAGAGAAGTCAGATCTGCATTTTTTTTTATCTATGCGAGAGCAAGATGGAGAGAGTATCAAAGGTGTTTGTGTGAACTGTCTTCAGGTACGATTTGCCCCCCTTTTTTCCCCCTCAAATCTGTACCTCTGATCTTTATCTCGTCGTCTCGTCCGAGATCTCGTGCGAGACGACACCATCTCGTCCGAGACATGGCGGTACGGGCGAGATGGTAACCGATTCGACGTCGTTTTGTTTATTTTTTGACTCGCCTCTAGATCTCGTCTCGTTACTCAGCGAAACCGAGTTGACTCGGCCGAGACGACTCGGTTTCGGCCGAGACTTCGAACCATGGTATATGTGGATGATATCATTATTACCGGCGATGACTCTTCAGGTATTGATGATATCAAACAACAACTTGGGAAGTCCTTTGATGTTAAAGATCTAGGTGCACTACGATACTTTCTTGGCATTGAGGTTGCTAGGACTCGTCATGGGATATCTCTGTCCCAACGGAAATATGTTTTGGATCTTCTACGTGATACAGGTATGATGGGATGTCGTCCTGCTTCTGCACCTATGGATCCTAATTTCAAGTTATCATCTGAGTCAGGGGAGCCCTTATCTGATCCATCTTCCTACCAGCGTCTAGTTGGTCGTCTCATCTATTTGACCAACACTAGAATAGATCCAAGCTGAGACTGAATCAGACTAATATGAGTTTGCAAATGTCCAAGATCAGGAATGGCAGGGCTAGAAACAGTATCAGCAATAGACGATTATTACAAGCATACAGTTGTTTAAGCTCGGGATGGAGCTTAAAGCAACGATCTGTAGCATGGCCAAGGACGCCACAGTAACGACAAATAGGACGCTTGGTACCTAAACGAGCACCAGAAGCAGCTGCAAAGGCCATCTAATCAGCAGCAGTGGAATGGGACTCAGTAGCAGGAACAACGGGTGAATCAAACAATGCCGTCGTTCGTCACCATCGATGCTAGCAAAAGCCTCATATAGTGAAGGCATGGGTGATGTGTTGACAATTTGGGCCCGAAGTGTTTCAAACTCAGGCTTAAGTTCCATGAGAAACTGGTAGGTATGCAGCCGATTAAGACGCTGAAGAGCAATAGAATATTGAGCCAACTCTTCCCAGCGAGATTGTAAGTAACCAAAATAGTCAGCTACACTAAGTCCCAAGATTCTTGGGAAGCCTGGGAGATATCCCGATACAACTCAAAAATCCGAGAATTATTGCGCGCATGCGCATACATCTGGGTCAAAGCAAGCCATAAATCATGAACTATGTCATGGTACATAAACATGTGATAAATGCGGTCTTCCATTGAATTAAAAAACCATCCCAGAATGGTGCAATTGTCAATGTTCCATTGGGCTAACTTAGGATCGGTGAGGGCTGGTTTCTTTTCTTCACCTTGAATCCAACCAATTTTTCCTTTTCCACCTAAGTAGAGGCGGAGAGAACGAGACCACGCTATGAAATTCTGCCATTCAGAAGCACGCTAGTAACCCGATGAGCGGGAGTGTGCTGTGAGGGAGAGGCATCCGAACGAGTTTCGGAAGAAGTCAATTGAACACCATCTTTGTCTTTCCCGTTGGCCATCGAAACAAATGGATAGGAGCAGAATTGTCACCCGTAGCAAAGAAGGATACCGATCAAAGGCTGCCGAAAAAAAAATCAGCAGCAGAAAAAAGGACCCAAGAGAAGCAAAAAGAGGGCACGGAGCAACCCTAAATCATCAGAAGACCCACAAGGGCAAGGCACAGCCTAAGAGCTGTGCAAATAATGGCGCTAAGGCCTAGTAAGGGCTGCGCAGGAGAGGTGGGGACTGCGGCCTGGTGGTGGTGCTGTGGAGTGGTTGCGGCTTGGTGGTGGTACTGTAGGGTGGCTGGGGTTTCGGCTGAAGGTTAGGGTTAAGGTTTAGGTGGTAGGCTCTGATACCAAATTGAATATGGAAAAATGAAATTGTGTATTATTTCTCCACTATAAATCTGTTTATATACATGTTACATTGAAAGATAAGAAAGGAAATAAGGAAAGGACATTTAAGAATGAAATAAAAATAGATATTAGACAATCACTAAAATAACTAGAACCACATTCTACGGGCTAACAATCCGGGATATGAATAATCATATCCAACATAACCTCATACAGTTAACCTAAGAAGCACCGACGCGGACACTCGACATGGACAATACTCGTCGCGAATACGCGGACACGATATTTCTCAAAAAAGCATGATACAAATACGTCTGGGATACGTAGATTTTTTATTTTTATTTTTAAAATATATATTTTACCATGTCTAATCAAAATTGGCATAAAACACATAAATTATGACAATATTATGACATAATTAGAAATAGCAAAGCCAATAAATAAAACTCACGAACATCTTCATTAATCATAATTCATTAGCATTCATACGTTACGTTACTTGAGTATTTGCCAAATGAATTGGTCTAAGTATACACTTCCTTTTATCTTTTTTAGTCCTAAACTTTCTTTATGTTAGTTTTAAACCAATCACAATTTTAAAATTTTCATAAACATCCATTATGTATAACAATTTTAGAAAATTATAGTTTAACCCCAAATTTTCAAAACATTTTCTAATAATAGCAACTTAGCGTGTCTCACGTGCGTGTCCTAAGCGTGTCCGTTTGAAAAATAATAATAATAATAATAATAATAAACAATTCAGACACGATATTTAGAGTATCTCATACCTCTGTTGTGAAAGGTGTGCCTCTAGGCACGAGGCGCAGACAGTGAGCCTCGCCTAAGGCAAGGCGCAACTCCTTCAACCAGGCGTAAGGGAGGCGCGCCTTTTAGGGCTTTTTGTTGAGGCGCACGCCTAGTGTAAATCGAGGCTCAAACACAAATTTTTGGGCCAAATCAAAAGAAAAGAAAGAAAAAAACCCAAATTAGAAGTTGTTGAGGCCTCTAACCTGTCGAGGTACAAGCCCTATAACCAATCAAGGCTTCAATAGCAGCTGCCAAGCCACATCGGACCAGGTATGTTCCTCCTTCTTCAGGCTACTAGTCGCGACTTCTCTTCCTCTTCTCCTCTTCTTCTTCCTCATTCGGCCAATCGACTTCTTCGACAATTCAATGAGAGAAGTCGAACTGTTTTTTATTTCTCTCTCCTTCTTCTCAAACAACCCTTGAACCAGTCGGTAATTTTTTTTTTTCCCCTTTTCTTTTCTTCTTCTTCTTCAGTCGCACCCTAGAACCAGTCGGTTATAGAAACAGAGGAGAAACAAGGTTTCTTTTGTTTTTTGGCTAAAAAACAATTTAGTACCCTGTACTTTAGCAAAGTTTCATTTTGGACCTATACTTCCGATTGCAATACTTTGGGCCCTCAACTTACAAACTTGTTTCCATCAAGGACAATCGACGGCATTAAAAAGGTGTAATGGAATGGACAACATAGAGTTTCAATTTGGGCCCTGTACTAGTAGCGAAGCTTCACTTTGGACCCTATACTTATAGCAAAGTTTCGCTTTGGACCCTCCATGTTGTCCATTCCGTCACACTTTTTTAAGGTCATTAATGATTGTCCTTGATTGAAACAAGACTGAAAATTGAGGACCCAAAGCGTTGCAATCGGAAGTATGGGGCCCAAAGTGAAACGTGGGTATAAGTGAAGGGTATCAAAGCATTTTTTAGCCTTTTTTTTTTGTTACATCGTGTTTAAAACAGAGAGTTCTCTGCTTCTCTCATAAAGTTACTTTTTTTTTCTGGGCATTTAGGATATAGATTTATTTGTCCTATTTAGTTATATTATATAAAAATTCTTTGTCATTATTTTTATATGATGATTTTTGTTCTGCAGAATCTTTATATGATATTATTATTACTTAAAGTTGTCTAAGTGGACTTCTCTTTTTCCAAAAGAAATAGATTATAAATTAAAAAGTTATTTTTTTCCTAGGCATGTAGGATATACACTTATATTCATAATTTTTTTTTAGAGGAAGTGGAAATTATACACATATATATAAATATATACAGAAATTCTCCAAAGAGGGCGCCCTCTCTTTATTAAAGAGAGGGCCTCTATTTTGACCGTCGGATCGTGTTTAAAAACTAGATCTGACGGCCAAACCAGAGGTCCGACGATCAAAACAGCGGCCCTCTCTTTAATAAAGAGAGGGAGCCCTCTTTATATATATATACATATATATATAATTACGAAGAAATAAAAAAACTTAAAACATTTTTTTTGCATTTCTGAATTTGTAATAAAAATTAGATCCTTTTTTCTTGTCTATTTCTAAATTATAACTTTTTGAATTCTTTATATCATTCATAATATTATTTTTTTTAAAAAAAAATTTGATAAAAGGTATCATTAGTGAGCCTCACGCCTAGACTCCAGAAGACCTTTGCGCCTCAGTGCGTCTTGCACCTTAAATAACCTTGTCTGATACGTGTCCAGAGAGTGTCGGTGTCGGATACGCTGTCAATACTGACACGGTGGCCAAAAGAAAGCGTCGGTACTTCATAGCAGTTAACAAGCGGATACATTCCAATGCTGGCTACTATACAAACAAGTACATCACAGAGCTGTTGAACACATGGTTGTTAGAATCGTACGATTCACGATTCAATTCATACAATTCAATTCGCTTCATTTGCTTGGCGATTCGAATCGGAAGTTGGAATCGCAAATTGACCTGAATCGATTTGGAATCGTATAGAATCGTGAGAATCAATCGATTCAACCTATTCGTCCGATTCGAAAAATCCGCAATTAACCTCGTCGACAACAGTGGTGATCACAGAAGAGGTCCACAGCCTAACCCCTTTAGCCATTTCCGAAAGCCCTAACATCGTCGCCGTCGCCGTCGCCTTTCACTGGGATCATCGCCGTCGCCTTTCGTTGGGATCATCGCTATTGCCTTTCGCTGGGATCATTGTCGTCGCCATCTTCGACTGGTCTTTCCATCTTCGAGTTGTTGTCATCGTCTTCTTGTTGCAAAGGTATGTCTCTCTCTCTCTCTTCTTGCTGCTGGGTTCCTACGAAACCCCCCACTCTCTCTCTCTCCTCGTAAAAGAGAAACCCACTTTCTGATTTTTCTGTCATGCCTCAGAGTAGCCAAAAATAGGGAAAATTTAAAATTTCCTTTCTGGACCCGTAGGGAATGACGAGTTACATAAAACTGACCTGTCCGTGCAACATTCTAGTATAGATATATATCAGAGTAAGGAATTGCAAAAGCGTCTAATGGTATTCATGGGGGAACTTAAAATGTTTGCTACTTAAGCTATTACAGAAGTTCCAAATGAAAACCACAAAAGATAAGTTTGGGCGATCGACGCTCCTTGAATTATTACATATCAAAAGATAGCTATTTAAAACATAAAAGAAATCATAATACGAAAGTAGGCCAGAGTCCTTCTAGCTGGCAAACCCGTAACATTCGTTATCCAACTCTTCCTGATAGTCTGCCTCAGGGTCACCTTCCTGATAGTTCCCATCTTGAGAATAGTTATTTTCATCTTCAGGGTTACCTTGATAGTCCTCCTCATAATAACCTAGACGTAAAATGTCCAGGGCAGTGAAGGAGTCGTTAGCTTTTGAAGCTAAGTGAAATCATCTTA
The DNA here is from genome assembly GCA_033977485.1 of Hydrangea macrophylla. Lineage (NCBI taxonomy): Eukaryota > Viridiplantae > Streptophyta > Magnoliopsida > Cornales > Hydrangeaceae > Hydrangea > Hydrangea macrophylla. Next base: position 44,691,266 of record CM066990.1, read on the forward strand.
ACCGATCACCAGAAATTCATAATGTCCATATCTGGTTCTGAAGGCTGTCTTAGGCACGTCCTCAGGTCGTACAAGCAATTGATGGTATCCGGACCGTAGATCTATCTTTGAAAATGTGGTAGCTCCTTGTAGCTGGTCAAACAAGTCATCGATCCTCGGTAGTGGGTACCGATTCTTGATTGTGACCTTGTTCAATTCTCTGTAGTCGATACAGAGTCGAAGTGTTCCATCCTTCATCTTGACGAATAATACCGGTGCTCCCCATGGTGAAGTGCTTGGACGAACAAATCCGAGGTCCTGGAGTTCTTGCACTTACGTCTTTAGTTCTTGCATCTCCATTGGGGCCATTCGGTAAGGTGTCTTCGATATCGGTGAGGTTCTAGGCATCAGCTCGATGCAGAAATCGATGTCTCTCTTGGGTGGTAATCCTTTAACTTCTTGGAAAACATCTTCGAAATCTCGGACTACGGGGATCTGGTTAATAGGAATCTCATCACTTGTGGTCCCAAGGGTGGCTAGGCAGTTAGTGAGGAAAACGTCACACGAGGGATTGCACTTGAAATCAAATGGTTCACCATCAGGTGCTGGAAATAATATGGATTTACTAGCACAATCTAACTTGGCATGGTATTTCGCGAGCCAATCGATTCCTAGGATCACGTCGAATTCCTTCATCGACAAAACTATCAAATCAACAGGGAGATTCTGATCTTTCAAGTTTAGAGGGCAGTCCTTGCATACTCTTTCCAACTTAACGCTCTTTCCTAGAGGTGAAGTAGCGTTCAAAGCTATATCCATAATTTGGGGCACTAAGCCTAAGCGTTGCACGATTCTAATTGCAATAAATGAATTCGATGCACCAGTGTCAAACAAAGCTTTCACTCGACTATTAAAGAGGGTTAGAGTACCTTCCAGATTCTCCTGTTCTTCTTCATCAAATCCTGCCTCCTCAGGAATAATAGCATTGAGGCGAGCCTGTCCTTGAGTCTACGCTCCATAGTAACCGCCTCGGGGCGCTTTACAATCTTTAGACAGATGTCCCTTCTTGTTGCAGTTAAAGCAGACTACATCTGCGCGACTGCTCCTCTTCGGGGCACGACAATCCTTAGACACGTGTCCGGGAAATCCACAGTTGAAGCAAACTCCGGGGTTATTACTTGTGGTTCCTAATTGTCCCTGGGGTGGAGTTGGCTTAAATGGCACAGCTGGTTTGTTGCAGAATGGAGCGGTCTTCGGCTTTTTCTCACCATTCCAGCTCCTCTTGAATCCTTGATTTCGAGTCGGGGCTTGTCTCAGACCTTGATTAAATCTCGGAGGGGGTGGTCGGCTTACAAAACGCTTCTGTTCGCGACCGGTGATTTCCTCAAAGTCGTGGGCCATTCCTACTAAAGCTTTGAAAGTTTGGTTCAGATGGTCATAGGTCAGTTTCTGCAGAGGTAGGGAAAGTCCCTGGTGGTACTTCCGGTTCTTCTTCTCCGGGGTGTCGATCATGTGGTGCACAAATCGAGAAAGACGCTCGAATTGCACCGTGTACTCTCGCACAGTTCGGTTACCCTGTACCAAGTCAATAAATTCCTTCTCCTTTTTGTTCCTTTCTGTCTGGGGGAAATTGTCAAGACCCAGATTTTCAGTATTAAAAATTCGTAAAATATCATCCTATTTTTATGCATTAACCAACCAACCTTAGACACCTGTTAAAATTCCATTGGTCTTTCACCTAACTAACTAACCTACATGTGATCCTAGAAAACTAACTAACTAACCTACATGTGATCCTAGAAAATGACATTGTCCACCTAACACAAATGTTACAAAATACATGCATACATGAATACACACAGAGAGAGCGAGAGAGAGAGTTGTAAGAAAATCTTACAACCGTCATAGTTATAAAAAAAATGAGTTTAACTTCAGTAAATGCTCACAACATTTATTCATGTTCAGTTAATACTTCAAAGAAAAAAAAAAAAAAACTACTCCTCCCGTAATTCACTTTATGAGATCCTAAGGTGCCTATAAAAGGCCTCCTAACCAATGCTCTAAAGTCACTCCACTCAAGAAAGAAAAGAAAAAAAAAAAAAAAAAAAGTTTATGAGTGAGAGAGAGAATTTTAAGAGAAAGAAAGAGGAAAGTAGAGAGTTAGAGAAAGTTGTGAGAATTTTCTAAGTGAGTTGTTTGGGAAAAAAATATATATATACTAGACTAGTGGTGGTGGTTCTAGTGGTGGAGGAAGTTGAACCCAATTACAGATTTCAAATTCCATCACAGTCAGTGGGTAAAATTCTTTTCCAAATCTTCTTATGTATTTCATAATATGTACCTTCTATATGTATTTTTTTAATCTGTATTAGACCCTTAGAAGGCCTTCTCAAAGCTTAAAACTTGAGCCAGGTCAAACAGACCCTGAATCGCCATTAATGGCAAATTCAAGGTTCAAATCTAACTTAATTTTTGGGATACATAAAAAATGGCATTTTTGGTATTTCAAAAATATGTAAAATCATTATAATTATTTCCTACTATTTCGTAAATTTTTGGTGAATTTTGGACATCATTTAGTATTTATTTTAATTTCAAATTTATTAAACGACTATAGAATATGAATTTTTAACATTACAATTACTTTTAAAATTTTGTAAACTTCGAAAAAATGGTCAGTACCGATGTGGCCAGAATAATTTTTAGAATATTTATACATTAATTTTGTAAGTATTAGAGACAGAAAATTCTCTCTTATTTTGGAGCTAAATTGCTATAGAAAAAGTTGCATTTTTTTTGTAGAATATAATAACGAACTCTGAATCGACTGTAGTCAATGGCGTTAGCCTTGTAATAATATAAAGATTATTCTAGTATGGGAAAATCCTATTTTGGTAAAATCCCAAAAATACCCCTAAGAAGCCATAATTACAATTTTACCCCTACGCATTGAAGTTAGACTAAATGACACGTTTTATTAAATACATTGTGTAGGACTTGAGGGTAAGAAGTACTATAATCACACAAACTGCCAAGGTGAGTGATCGTTTTCCCTTTTACTGATTCAACTCCTCACGAGTGAATCTTATCCTATTACTTGAACAAGTTTTATTCTAATTATGAAATCGTTGTTCTTACATTTGTTCTGGAACACTTCGATTCGTTCCACTGAAAGAGGTTATTTTATTTAATGTTATTGTAAGTCCATATTTCATTAATTCAAAATGTCAATTACCACCATTCTACATGATTATATATTGATTCTATTAAGAATCTACGAGCCCCTATGTGGGATGATCCATATTGGATCTACGAGTGGCCCAAAATTGGCCTACCCTCCTTATTGGGTCTACGAGTGCTTCTGATCAGTTAGCTATTGCAGTACATGTATATGTATGAGTACGTGAATGGGTGGTTGGTAATCTGACTTTCTAAAAATGTAATCGTTATACCTGTCCTGATGATATCCTACTCTCTTGATATATCGATTGTTATGTTTATCTTATTTACCGTTGATATACAGATTTCTCTTTATGTTCATCATCCAGGATTACGATTATTTCACTGAGTCTTCTACTCACACTCTCCAAATCTTTCTAACCCCTTTCAGGTGATGAAAAGTATAAGAAGGTGGGAGATAACCTGGTTGAGGACGACATATAGAAGAAGAAGAACTTAAAATACTAGCTACCTAGTTAAATAATATGAGTAATTCCAATGGAATTATCAAAGGCAATATTTAAAGGCTCAAGTTAGCCAATCATAATATTATGCAATAAATTTGAAATGACTTGTAATATTATGGTCTTCATGACCTATATTGTAATAAAATTTAATTATGTTGCTTCCGCTAGTCTCTGAACAAGTTATGAGGCCTTGGTGGCCGGTCACGCACCTTAAATCCACCAATCGGGTTTTGGGGCGTGACAAGCTTGGTATCAGAGCAATAGTTCTAGGGCCGTTAGAAAGCCTCAACTATTTAGTAGGACCATACGCTAAATACTTATACTTACGTATGGTAATTTCTATTTGGGTATAAATATAAGGTAAAAATAAAAATAAAAATAAAAATACTACTAATTACATTATTATTATGTAGTCAAAGAAGTACTAACAAGGAGTAAGCTCAACCAACATGGATGAAGCAGCGAATGCTAGATTTGAACGTGTCGAACAAATCATCGAAGGACTGGCTTACGCTGCCCAAGATAGAGTAACTAATTCTGAGGATAGTGGTAATGGAAGTAAAAATAATGGACAGCAGGGAATGCAGATAACGGTGGAGCAATTTCAGAAACTACGACCACCAACTTTTGATGGCAGTGCAGACCCTGCTAAGGCTGAAGCATGGGTCCGTCGAATGGAAAAGATTTTCCAAGTTTTTCCCTGTCCCGAGGAAGAAAAAGTGAAGTATGCCACCTTTACCTTTGTAGGGGAGGCAGATCATTGGTGGACTGCAATGGAGGAAAGCGAGCCCGAGATGAGCTGGCAGCGATTCTTGGAGGTATTTTACGACATGTACTTCCCAGACTCTATGAAGGAACAGAAGGCTAAGGATTTCATGAACCTAAAGCAGGGAAACATGACGGTGCTCCAATATGCTACGGAGTTCTCTACCCTATCCCGTTTTGCCACGTATCTAATCCCTACAGAAGAGAAAAAGGCAAAGAAATTTGAAGATGGTCTGCAAATCCACATACGCAGCAAGGTAGAGATGTTCAAACTCAAGTTATACAAGGAGGGGCTGGACCGTGCTCTCGTGGCTGAAAGAACAAGCTTGGAACTTCAGAAAAATCGAGACAATTTTAAACGGCAATCAAGTAACCAGGGAAAGGGGCAAGGAAATACCAAGAGACAGTTCACGGGAACGTCTAGTGCAGGTTCTAACTCTCAGAACAAGAGTAGACCACAGGGTGGAACCATATCTCCATGCAAAACATGTGGGAAGATGCATTGGGGTATCTGTCGACTGAGTACAGGAGCATGCTACAAGTGTGGGGAAATGGGTCATATGATCCGAGACTGCCCAACATGGAAGATTGGGAAGGAAGTTGTCCCAGTTGCCACTCCAATCAACCAACGTCCGGCTCAAAATCAGGGGAATCAAGGGAAGAATCAGCAACGCCAGGGACGTGTTTTTGCCTTAGTCCCAAGTGGCGAGGCTACAGCTGATACTGTGGTGGCAGGTACTATTTCTATTTGTGGAATTGATGCTCGTACGCTTATGGACTCAGGATCTACTCATTCATTTGTATCACCACACTTTGCCTCAAAATTCAGTAAGTCACCAGAGCATTTAGGTTATGACCTATCCGTCGTTACTCCCTCTGGAAATTCTTTGATTGGTACCTTAGTGTATCGATCCTGCAACATCATAATAAGTAATGTGCCATTACTTGTAGATCTGATACCTTTAGAGATTCAAGGCTTTGATGTCATCTTAGGTATGGATTGGTTATCTTCGGTATATGCTACTATCGATTGCATTTCAAAGAGAGTCATTTTCCAAATTCCTGATCGACCAGACTTCTCTTTTGAAGGAAAGGGTGCAATGTTACCTCCCCACGTGTCTTATCTCCTCCATGAAAGCCAATGAATTACTTAGGAAAGGATGTCAAGGTTATCTCTGTGCCATTCTAGAAGATTCGCCTGTAGAAGTAACTTTGGAAGATATCCAGGTGGTAAGGGAATTTCCAGACGTCTTTCCAGATGACTTACCCAACATTCTGATCGATAGAGAAATTGAATTCACTATTGATCTCGTTCCAAATACCCAACCAATATCGAAGACCCCTTATCGTATGGCTCCAATGGAACTGACAGAGTTAAAGACGCAATTACAAGAATTGTTGGATAAAGGTTTTATTAGACCTAGCACTTCTCCCTGGGGTGCACCTGTTCTATTTGTGAAAAAGAAAGATGGGACTATGAGGTTATGTGTCGATTACCGCGAGTTGAACAAGGTAACGATAAAGAATCGATATCCTCTTCCAAGGATTGACGATCTATTCGATCAATTACAAGGAGCACAAGTGTTCTCAAAGATTGATCTGAGATCAGGTTACCATCAATTGAAGATTAAAATAGAAGATGTAGAAAAGACGGCTTTTCGAACTCGATATGGTCATTACGAATTCCTAGTAATGCCTTTAGGTGTTACTAATGCTCCTGCTGCATTCATGGATTTGATGAATCGAGTGTTTAAACCCCATCTCGATGATTTTGTAATAGTATTCATCGATGATATCCTTATCTATTCTAAGAGTCTTGAGGAACATGAACGTCATTTGAGGACAGTACTACAGACATTGAGAGATCGTCAATTATTTGCCAAATTCAAGAAATGTGAGTTCTGGCTTCCAAAGATTTCTTTCTTGGGGCATGTGATCTCAAAAGAAGGCGTATCAGTTGACCCACAAAAGGTGGTGGCAATCATGTCTTGGCCGAGACCAACAACTGTGACAGAAGTACGTAGTTTCCTAGGTTTGGCGGGATATTACCGGAGATTTGTCAAAGACTTCTCCAAGATAGCTGGGCCAATGACTCAATTGACGCAGAAGGGCATACATTTTGAATGGACTGATGATCGTGAGCAATGTTTCCAAGAGTTGAAAAACAGATTGGTTTCTGCACCAATTTTAAACATACCTACTGGACAAGGTGGGTTCGTGATCTATAGTGATGCTTCCCATCGAGGGTTGGGATGTGTTCTAATGCAACATGGTAAGGTAATTGCATATGCATCCCGACAGCTCAAAATTCATGAAAAGAACTACCCTACTCATGACTTGGAACTAGCCGCAGTGGTGTTTGCCTTAAAAATTTGGCGTCATTACCTATATGGTGAAAGATGTGAGATTTTTACCGATCACAAGAGTTTAAAGTATCTATTCTCTCAGAAGGAACTGAATATGAGGCAACGAAGATGGCTTGAGTTGATGAAAGACTACGATCTTGATATCCAATATCATCCCGGCAAGGCTAATGTTGTAGCTGATGCTTTAAGTCGAAAATCTTCAGGAAATCTGGCTTACTTGCTCACTACACAACAACAATTGATTGAAGACTTTGCAAGATTAGAAATTGAAGTTACCTCCCGTCATTGCAATGGTATATTAGCAGCTCTTGTTGCAAAACCAACAGTCATCGATGAGGTGAAAGAAGCTCAAATGCAAGACGACTACCTAAACAAGATTTCTAAAGAGATACTAGAAGGGAAAAGACCTGAATTTATATCACGAGACGATATTCTACTGTATCAGGACCGTATCTGTGTACCAAACCTTCCTGAGATTAAGAGAAGAGTAATGGAAAAAGCACATTCTTCTAGATTTGCAGTACACCCAGGCAGTACTAAAATGTACCAAGATATGAAAAAATACTTATGGTGGCCCAACATGAAAAGAGAGATTGCTGACTTTGTATCACGTTGTCTGCATTGTCAACAAGTTAAGGCAGAGCATCAACGACCGGGTGGAGTTCTTCAATCACTTCCTATCCCAGAGTGGAAATGGGAGCATATCACCATGGACTTTGTAGTTGGATTACCACGATCTTCGAAGCAAAATGACGCTATTTGGGTAATTGTTGATAGATTGACAAAATCAGCACATTTTCTACCAGTCAAAGTCACTCATTCACTAAAGAAGTTAGCAGCATTGTATATTAATGAGATTATCAGGCTTCATGGTACACCGATTACTATAGTTTCTGATAGAGATCCAAGATTCGTATCACGATTTTGGAAGAGCTTACAAAGAGCTTTGGGAACTACTCTTAATTTCAGCACCGCTTTTCACCCTCAAACAGATGGACAATCTGAGCGAGTAATTCAAATTTTGGAGGATATGCTTCGACTTAGTGTTCTAGATTTTAGAGGTAGCTGGGAAGAACACCTATCTTTAGTAGAATTTGCATATAATAACAGTTTTCAGGCTAGCATTGGCATGGCACCGTATGAAGCACTTTATGGAAGGAAGTGTCGATCTCCTATATGTTGGACCGAGGTTGGTGAAAGGAAAATTTTGGGACCAGAGATTGTTCAGCTAACGACAGAAAAGATTCAACTCATTCGTCAACGACTTCAGACAGCACAAAGCAGGCACAAGAGTTATGCAGATACACATAGAAGAAATCTAGAGTTTGAGAAAGGTGATCATGTGTTTCTCAAAGTTTCACCTTCAAAGGGCATAGTTCGTTTTGGCAGGAAGGGTAAACTCAATCCTCGTTATATTGGACCGTTCGAGATCTTAGATCGAGTTGGAGCTGTAGCTTATCGTTTGGCATTACCTCCGGATCTGTCTAACGTCCATAACGTATTTCATGTGTCTATGCTTCGTCGTTATATATCAGATCCCAGTCATGTATTATCCTACGAACCTTTGGATGTGCGAGAAGATCTTACCTACGTGGAACAACCGGTTCAAATTCTGGATCATCATGACCAAGTTCTGAGAACTAAGGTCATTCCGTTAGTTAAGATCCTTTGGCGGAATCACGTAGTAGAAGAAGCTACGTGGGAAAGAGAAGATGAAATGCGAACCAAATACCCACAACTTTTCAATTAATAAGGTAAGTTTGGGGACCAAACTTTCTTAAATAGGGGAGAATGTCAAGACCCAGATTTTCAGTATTAAAAATTCGTAAAATATCATCCTATTTTTATGCATTAACCAACCAACCTTAGACACGTGTTAAAATTCCATTGGTCTTTCACCTAACTAACTAACCTACATGTGATCCTAGAAAATGACATTGTCCACCTAACACAAATGTTACAAAATACATGCATACATGAATACACACACACCTACAGAGAGACAGAGAGAGAGAGTTGTAAGAAAATCTTACAACCGTCATAGTTATAAAAAAAATGAGTTTAACTTCAGTAAATGCTCACAACATTTATTCATGTTCAGTTAATACTTCAAAGAAAGAAAAAAAAACTCCTCCTCCCGTAATTCACTTTATGAGATCCTAAGGTGCCTATAAAAGGCCTCCTAACCAATGCTCTAAAGTCACTCCACTCAAGAAAGAAAAGAAAAAAAAAAAAAAAGAAGTTTATGAGAGAGAATTTTAAGAGAAAGAAAGAGGAAAGTAGAGAGTTAGAGAAAGTTGTGAGAAATTTCTAAGTGAGTTGTTTGGGAAAAAAAAAATATACTAGACTAGTGGTGGTGGTTCTAGTGGTGGAGGAAGTTGAACCCAATTATAGATTTCAAATTCCATCACAGTCAGTGGGTAAAATTCTTTTCCAAATCTTCTTATGTATTTCATAATATGTACCTTCTATATGTATTTTTTTAATCTGTATTAGACCCTTAGAAGGCCTTCTCAAAGCTTAAAACTTGAGCCAGGTCAAACAGACCCTGAATCGCCATTAATGGCAAATTCAAGGTTCAAATCTAACTTAATTTTTGGGATACATAAAAAATGGCATTTTTGGTATTTCAAAAATATGTAAAATCATTATAATTATTTCCTACTATTTCGTAAATTTTTGGTGAATTTTGGACATCATTTAGTATTTATTTTAATTTCAAATTTATTAAACGACTATAGAATATGAATTTTTAACATTACAATTACTTTTAAAATTTTGTAAACTTCGAAAAAATGGTCAGTACCAATGTGGCCAGAATAATTTTTAGAATATTTATACATTAATTTTGTAAGTATTGGAGACAGAAAATTTTCTCTCTTATTTTGGAGCTAAATTGCTATAGAAAAAGTTACATTTTTTTGTAGAATATAATAACGAACTCTGAATCGACTGTAGTCAATGGCGTTAGCCTTGTAATAATATAAAGATTATTCTAGTATGGGAAAATCCTATTTTGGTAAAATCCCAAAAATACCCCTAAGAAGCCATAATTACAATTTTACCCCTACGCATTGAAGTTAGACTAAATGACACGTTTTATTAAATACATTGTGTAGGACTTGAGGGTAAGAAGTACTATAATCACACAAACTGCCAAGGTGAGTGATCGTTTTCCCTTTTACTGATTCAACTCCTCACGAGTGAATCTTATCCTATTACTTGAACAAGTTTTATTCTAATTATGTAATCGTTGTTCTTACATTTGTTCTGGAACACTTCGATTCGTTCCACTGAAAGAGGTTATTTTATTTGATGTTATTGTAAGCCCATATTTCATTAATTCAAAATGTCAATTACCACCATTCTACATGATTATATATTGATTCTATTAAGAATCTACGAGCCCCTAAGTGGGATGATCCATATTGGATCTACGAGTGGCCCAAAATTGGCCGACCCTCCTTATTGGGTCTACGAGTGCTTCTGATCAGTTAGCTATTAGTACACGTATATGTATGAGTACACGTGAATGGGTGGTTGGTAATCTGACTTTCTAAAAATGTAATCGTTATACCTATCCTGATGATATCCTACTCTCTTGATATATCGATTGTTATGTTTATCTTATTTACCGTTGATATACAGATTTCTCTTTATGTTCATCATCCAGGATTACGATTATTTCACTGAGTCTTCTACTCACACTCTCCAAATCTTTCTAACCCCTTTCAGGTGATGAAAAGTATAAGAAGGTGGGAGATAACCTGGTTGAGGAAGACATATAGAAGAAGAAGAACTTAAAATACTAGCTACCTAGTTAAATAATATGAGTAATTCCAATGGAATTATCAAAGGCAATATTTAAAGGATCAAGTTGGCCAATCATAATATTATGCAATAAATTTGAAATGACTTGTAATATTATGGTCTTTATGACCTATATTGTAATAAAATTTAATTATGTTGCTTCCGCTAGTCTCTGAACAAGTTATGAGGCCTTGGTGGCCGGTCACGCACCTTAAATCCACCAATCGGGTTTTGGGGCGTGACAGAAATAATTCTCTAGGAACAGTTCCTTGAATGTCGTCCATGACATCCTTTGTGCGGCTCCTCCCAGTGTTGCTTTCTCTGATTCCCACCAGTCAGCTGCAGCATAGGTCAACTGATACGTAGCCAGTCGACGCTTCTCAACTTCAGAGCATCCCAGTGTATCAAAGATGATGTCCAGTCCACGAAGCCACTGCTCTGCTTCCCACGGTTCAGTCATTCCATTAAAACTTATCTGTATTGCACGGAATCGTTCTACCGTACGGTCCTCTTGTGGCCTGGGCGGAACTACGAGATTGACATTAGCGTCGTTGTTGTTTGGTCCATGATTATTCCCAATGTGCTCCAGGGGTTGTAGGAATGCACCAAACACTCCAGTAGGATCCATTCCAGCAGGGATGGGCTCCGGTGCTCCTTCAGCTGGGTTTGGGAGTCCTAAACGTCGATTTCTCCTTGGTCGGTCTGCCATTGGGTATCCGGCTTACCTACAGAAGTATTCTACTTAAGACTCATATGCAGGATTCATCTAGATATCTGCTAACATATTTATAAGTTAATTAAACAAACAAAACAAGCAAGGGGACAAGTATGGTACTAAAACATCTTTTTCATTTAATATTATAATAGCAATTACAGAATTAAACTAGCCGAGAATACGTAATTACAAAAAGGGGATATTATCCTATTACACGTATTCATACATCATAAAGGGTCATAAGCCCAAAGTTAACCTAGTACATACATAAACTTAGAATAACTAATACATCATACTAAGTTGTTCTAGGCTAGTAATCCATATCTGACTCAGATGTGATTTCTCCCATATCCGAGTCGTTAGGCCCATCTTCATCCACAATGGGCTCACCCAAGTCCAAATCTTCGATTTCAACTTCATCCTCATTTTCTATGGGCTCTTCTATTATAGGGTGAACCTCCATAGGTTGATGGGGTACTTCATGTTCTAGTTCTTCCTCGGGATCCTCTTCTAGATATGCACCCAATTCATCATCAGACATTCCCGCATTATCAGGATCGGCAGCAGGTTCTTCCTCTAGGGGTGCCACTTCTGCAGGGGCATTCCCATTAGGTGGCCAAACCAGGTGGTCTTCTGGGTGAATGGAAGGTTCTTGTAGTATCTGGTTCACTAGTGGTTGGAAGACTGAATCATCCATCGCTAGTCTCCTTATCTCTCCATGCATTAACTCTTGGGTGTATGCAGTATGGATGGCTTCAGCTTGAAGTCTGTGAGGGTCGGAGATATTGTATACATGCCGCTGGACTCTTAGTCTGCCTTGGAGGCGTTGGCGGGCTCTCAGTTGTACATTCTCAATGAATCCTTCCGGGTCGGCTGGTTCGATGCCATCTGGGTAAATCATGTGACCTCCAAAGTCATCACTGACATAGTGGCGTGGTTCTCGAGACTGTGTTTTGTGCATAGGTACTCCTTGGAATGGCGGGGGTTGTTGGAAGAGTACAGGAGGCGGTGGGGCCATTTGGTAGGCACTATCGTGCATCCTTTCAAAGTCTTCAGGGTTCTTAAGTAGCCCGACTATTTCGTCCTGGACTTTCTTGACGATTTCAGCCTCATAAATTGCCTCTAAGCATAGGGTATCATATTTATAAACGTTACTCTTATTTATTTCGACCCATAAGTTTCTCTTCCCTCCGTCTCTAGCTAGTTCCCGGATTTGGCAATGGTATATATCTGGGTTTGCTGGCACTATGCGGTCGGGGAAAATCAGACGTCCTCCAAAAGGATCCGGAACATAGTGGGGTTCCATATTACCTGTTTCATCAGAAGAACTATCTAATTAAGGCACTGGTTCGAATTGTCTTAAGGTTTATCACTTAAAATTTAACTTATTAAATCGTAAAGAAAATAATACAAACATGGGAAATCAAAAAACTAATAGGTAGGTTTTTCATTAATAAAAGGGTTTTACATAAGAGAGAATTGAATTACAACTTTTACATATATATCCGTCAAAATGTGGGATTATAATCCCAATACAACATTAATACGACATGAGCTAACTAGGGCGTTCTAATCCTCTAGTTGTGGGAATTCTTCCGAGATATCCATCTCTTCAGGCGGGGTAAATGACATCCATCTTTCAGTGTCCCACCCTATCGGCCATGTCCCACCCTATCGGCCAGTCAGGGTCGTATGTGTACAGTGTTCCTTTTTCGATGAGATCTTCATCAGTCAGGTAAATCTCCACTTCCTCATCTTTAGAGCTGTCTACTGGGCTGACAGGAGTGTCTAGAGGGGTTATCTCAGTCTGTGCTTCTTCTAAGTTGATTATCACAGGGTCATTAGGAATGTCAGAGGTTTCATCCACCTCTATTGACACTAGGCGGGGTGCTATGACAATATGACGCCCGGTCTTGGGGACCTTTTTCATAAAGAAGAGGCACTTCATCAACTTTCCTATCTTTTTACAAGTTCGATGTCTGAAAGCAGCACCAAAGAAAACTAGACCTTGGGCAAAGGCTTCCTTGTGGTTCTCCATACTACCTGTTTGAAAGAAAGACTATTTTAGTATCGGTTGTTGTTTCTACAATATCTTAAGGTTCTTAACTTAAGGGTGTCGGACAGTCAGCGAGCACAACTAAACCTGGCTCTGATACCAAAAATCCTGTCACGCCCCGGAGTAGCCAAAAATAGGAAAAATTTAAAATTTCCTTTCTGGGCCCGTAGGGAATGACGAGTTACATAAAACTGACCTGTCCGTGCAACATTCTAGTATAGATATATATCAGAGTAAGGAATTACAAAAGCGTCTAATGGTATTCATGGGGGAACTTGAAATGTTTGCTACTTAAGCTATTACAGAAATTCCAAATGAAAACCACAAAAGATAAGTTTGGGCGATCGACGTCCCTTAAATTATTACATATCAAAAGATAACTATTTAAAACATAAAAGAAGTCCTAATACGAAAGTAGGCCAGAGTCCTTCTAGCTGGCAAACCCGTAACCTTCGTTATCAAACTCTTCCTGATAGTCTGCCTCAGGGTCACCTTCCTGATAGTTCCCATCTTGAGGATAGTTATTTTCATCTTCAGGGTTACCTTGATAGTCCTCCTCATAATAACCTAGACGTAAAATGTCCAGGGCAGGGAAGGAGCCGTTAGCTTTTGAAGGGTTAAGACGATTTCACTTAGCTTCAAAAGTTAACGGCTCCTTCCCTGCCCTGGACATTTTACGTCTAGGTTATTATGAGAAGGACTATCAAGGTAACCCTGAAGATGAAAATAACTATCCTCAAGATGGGAACTATCAGGAAGGTGACCCTGAGGCAGACTATCAGGAAGAGTTTGATAACGAAGGTTACGGGTTTGCCAGCTAGAAGGACTCTGGCCTACTTTCGTATTAGGACTTCTTTTATGTTTTAAATAGTTATCTTTTGATATGTAATAATTTAAGGGACATCGATCGCCCAAACTTATCTTTTGTGGTTTTCATTTGGAATTTCTGTAATAGCTTAAGTAGCAAACATTTTAAGTTCCCCCATGAATACCATTAGACGCTTTTGTAATTCCTTACTCTGATATATATCTATACTAGAATGTTGCACGGACAGGTCAGTTTTATGTAACTCGTCATTCCCTACGGGCCCAGAAAGGAAATTTTAAATTTTTCCTATTTTTGGCTACTCCGGGGCGTGACAGGATTTTTGGTATCAGAGCCAGGTTTAGTTGTGCTCGCTGACTGTCCGACACCCTTAAGTTAAGAACCTTAAGATATTGTAGAAACAACAACCGATACTAAAATAGTCTTTCTTTCAAACAGGTAGTATGGAGAACCACAAGGAAGCCTTTGCCCAAGGTCTAGTTTTCTTTGGTGCTGCTTTCAGACATCGAACTTGTAAAAAGATAGGAAAGTTGATGAAGTGCCTCTTCTTTATGAAAAAGGTCCCCAAGACCGGGCGTCATATTGTCATAGCACCCCGCCTAGTGCCAATAGAGGTGGATGAAACCTCTGACATTCCTAATGACCCTGTGACAATCAACTTAGAAAAAGCACAGACTGAGATAACCCCTCTAGAGACTCCTGTCAACCCAGTAGACAGCTCTGAAGATGAGGAAGTGGAGATTTACCTGACTGATGAAAATCTCATCGAAAAAGGAACACTGTACACATACGACCCTGACTGGCCGATAGGGTGGGACAATGAAAGATGGATGTCATTTACCCCGCCTGAAGAGATGGATATCTCGGAAGAATTCCCACAACTAGAGGATTAGAACGCCCTAGTTAGCTCATGTCGTATTAATGTTGTATTGGGATTATAATCCCACATTTTGACGGATATATATGTAAAAGTTGTAATTCAATTCTCTCTTATGTAAAACCCTTTTATTAATGAAAAACCTACCTATTAGCTTTTTGATTTCCCATGTTTGTATTATTTTCTTTACGATTTAATAAGTTAAATTTTAAGTGATAAACCTTAAGACAATTCGAACCAGTGCCTTAATTAGATAGTTCTTCTGATGAAACAGGTAATATGGAACCCCACTATGTTTCGGATCCTTTTGGAGGACGTCTGATTTTCCCCGACCGCATAGTGCCAGCAAACCCAGATATATACCATTGCCAAATCCGGGAACTAGCTAGAGACGGAGGGAAGAGAAACTTATGGGTCGAAATAAATAAGAGTAACGTTTATAAATATGATACCCTACGCTTAGAGGCAATTTATGAGGCTGAAATCGTCAAGAAAGTCCCGGACGAAATAGTCGGGCTACTTAAGAACCCTGAAGACTTTGAAAGGATGCACGATAGTGCCTACCAAATGGCCCCACCGCCTCCTGTACTCCTCCAACAACCCCCGCCATTCCAAGGAGTACCTATGCACAAAACACAGTCTCGAGAACCACGCCACTATGTCAGTGATGACTTTGGAGGTCACATGATTTACCCAGATGGCATCGAACCAGCCGACCCAGAAGGATTCATTGAGAATGTACAACTGAAAGCCCACCAACGCCTCCGAGGCAGACTAAGAGTCCAGCGGCATGTATACAATATCTCCGACCCTCACAGACTTCAAGCTGAAGCCATCCATACTGCATACACCCAAGAGTTAATGCATGGAGAGATAAGGAGACTAGCGATGGATGATTCAGTCTTCCAACCACTAGTGAACCAGATACTACAAGAACCTTCCATTCACCCAGAAGACCACCTGGTTTGGCCACCTAATGGGAATGCCCCTGCAGAAGTGGCACCCCTAGTGGAAGAACCTGCTGCCGATCCTGATAATGCGGGAATGTCTGATGATGAACCGGGTGCATATCTAGAAGACGAGGAAGACGAAGAAGAGGATCCCGAGGAAGAACCAAAACAGGAAGTACCCCATCAACCTATGGAGGTTCACCCTATAATAGAAGAGCCCATAGAAAATGAGGATGAAGTTGAAATCGAAGATTTGGATTTGGGTGAGCCCATTGTGGATAAAGATGGGCCTAACGACTCGGATATGGGAGAAATCACATCTGAGTCAGATATGGATGACTAGCCTAGGACAACCTATTATGATGTATTAGTTATTCTAAGTTTATGTACGTAATAGGTTAACTTTGGGCTTATGACCCTTTATGATGTATGAATACGTGTAATAGGATAATATCCCCTTTTTGTAATCACGTATTCTCGGCTAGTTCAATTCTGTAGTTGCTATTAGAATATTAAATGAAAAAGATGTTTTAGTACCATACTTGTCCCCCTGCTTGTTTTGTTTGTTTAATTAACTTATAAATATGTTAGCAGATATCTAGATGAATCCTGCATATGAGTCTTAAGTAGAATACTTCTGTAGGTAAACCGGATACCCAATGGCAAACCGACCAAGGAGAAATCGACGTTTTGGACTCCTAAACCCAGCTGAAGGAGCACCGGAGCCCATCCCTGCTGGAATGGATCCTACTGGAGTGTTTAGTGCATTCCTACAACGCCTGGAGCACATTGGGAATAATCACGGACCAAACAACAACAACGCTAATGTCAATCTCGTAGTTCCACCCAGGCCACAAGAGTACCGTACGGTAGAACGATTCCGTGCAATGCGACCAGAAAAGTTTAATGGAATGATTGAACCGTGGGAAGCAGAGCAGTGGCTTCGTGGACTGGACATCATCTTTGATACACTGGGATGCTCTGAAGTTGAGAAGCGTCGACTGGCTACGTATCAGTTGACCTATGCTGCAGATGACTGGTGGGAATCAGAGAAAGCAACACTGGGAGGAGCCGCACAAAGGATGTCATGGACGGCATTCAAGGAACTGTTCCTAGAGAATTATTTCCCCCAGACAGAAAGGAACAAAAAGGAGAAGGAATTTATTGACATGGTACAGGGTAACCGAACTGTGCGAGAGTACACGGTGCAATTCGAGCGTCTTTCTCGATTTGCGCACCACATGATCGACACCCCGGAGAAGAAGAACCGGAAGTACCACTAGGGACTTTCCCTACCTCTGCAGAAACTGACCTATGGCCATCTGAACCAAACTTTCAAAGCTTTAGTAGGAATGGCCCACGATTTTGAGGAAATCACCGGTCGCGAACAGAAGCGTTTTGTAAGCCGACCACCCCCTCCGAGATTTAATCAAGGACCGAGACAAGCCCCGGCTCGAAATCAAGGATTCAAGAGGAGCTGGAATGGTGAGAAAAAGCCGCAGACCGCTCCATTCCGCAACAAACCAGCTGTGCCATTTAAGCCAACTCCACCCCAGGGACAATCAGGAACCACAAGTAATAACCCCGGAGTTTGCTTCAACTGTGGATTTCCCGGACATGTGTCTAAGGATTGTCGTGCCCCGAAGAGGAGTATTCGCGCAGATGTAGTCTGCTTTAACTGTAACAAGAAGCGACATCTGTCTAAAGATTGTAAAGCGCCCCGAGGCGGTTACTATGGAGCGTCGACTCAAGGACAGGCTCGCCTCAATGCTATTATTCCTGAGGAGGCAGGATTTGATGAAGAAGAACAGGAGAATTTGGAAGGTACTCTAACCCTCTTTAATAATCAAGTGAAAGCTTTGTTTGACACTGGTGCATCGAACTCATTTATTGCAATTAGAATCGTGCAACGCTTAGGCTTAGTACCCCAAATGATGGATATAGCTTTGAACGCTACGTCACCTCTAGGAAAGAGCGTTAAGTTGGAAAGAGTATGCAAGGACTGCCCTCTAAACTTGAAAGATCAGAATCTCCCCGCTGATTTGATAGTTTTGTCGATGAAGGAATTCGACGTGATCCTAGGAATCGATTGGCTCGCGAAATACCATGCCAAGTTAGATTGTGCTAGTAAATCCATATTCTTTTCAGCACCTGATAGTGAACCATTTGATTTCAAGTGCAATCCCTCGTGTGACGTTT
The DNA here is from genome assembly GCA_033977485.1 of Hydrangea macrophylla. Lineage (NCBI taxonomy): Eukaryota > Viridiplantae > Streptophyta > Magnoliopsida > Cornales > Hydrangeaceae > Hydrangea > Hydrangea macrophylla. The sequence goes on from CM066990.1 coordinate 44,709,495, forward strand.
TCCTCACTAACTGCCTAGCCACCCTTGGGACCACAAGTGATGAGATTCCTATTAACCAGATCCTCGTAGTCCGAGATTTCGAAGATGTTTTCCAAGAAGTTAAAGGATTACCACCCAAGAGAGACATTGATTTCTGCATCGAGTTGATGCCTGGAACCTCACCGATATCGAAGACACCTTACCGAATGGCCCCAATGGAGACGCAAGAACTAAAGACGCAAGTGCAAGAACTCCAGGACCTCGGATTTGTTCGTCCAAGCACTTCACCATGGGGAGCACCGGTATTATTCGTCAAGAGGAATGATGGAACACTTCGACTCTGTATCGACTACAGAGAATTGAACAAGGTCACAATCAAGAATCGGTACCCACTACCGAGGATCGATGACTTGTTTGACCAACTACAAGTAGCTACCACATTTTCAAAGATAGATCTACGGTCCGGATACCATCAATTGCTTGTACGACCTGAAGACGTGCCTAAGACAGCCTTCAGAACCAGATATGGACATTATGAATTTCTGGTGATGCCGTTCGGATTGACCAATGCCCCAGCGGTATTCATGGACTTAATGAACCGAGTCTTCAGACCTTATCTGGATCAGTTCATCATTGTATTCATAGATGATATCCTCATCTACATTCTACTCTAAGACAGAGGCAGAACACGAAGGACATGTGAAGATAGCACTTCAGACTCTACGAGATAACCACTTGTATGCAAAGTACAGCAAGTGCGAGTTCTGGTTAAAGGAAGTCAAATTTTTAGGACATGTTGTCTCGCAAAAAGGAATAGCAGTGGATTCATCAAAAATTGAAGCTGTTTTAGATTGGAATCGACCGACCACAGCAACGGAAGTCTGAAGTTTTCTTGGTCTAGCTGGATACTACCAGAGATTCGTGGAAGGGTTCTCCAAGATCGCAGCCCCTCTTACTGGACTGACCAAAAAGGACCTGAAGTATGAATGGAACGACAAGCATGAACGCGTATTTCAAGAATTAAAGAAGAGACTAACCATGGCGCCAGTGCTTGCAATACCGAAGAGCGGTGAACAATTCACCATTTACAGCGATGCATCTTGGATGTGTACTTATGCAGGACAAAAGAGTGATAGCGTATGGATCACGACAATTGAAACCTCATGAACTTAACTATCCTATACACGATCTGGAACTAGCTGCAATCGTCTTTGCACTCAAAATTTGGAGACACTACCTCTACGGAGAGAAGTTTGATATGTTCTCAGTTCACAAGAGCTTGAGGTACTTGTTCTCTCAGAAGGAGTTGAACATGAGGTAGCGACGTTGGATGGAATTGTTAAAGGACTACGATTTCACGCTACAGTATCACCCTGGCAAAGCGAACGTTGCTGACGCCTTAAGTCGGAAACCCCGCAAACTCATAATGTCATCTCTCATGGTTAGAGAATGGAAAGCATTGGAGATATTAACAGAATTCAACTTTCAAATTTCCGAGTCAAGTGAAGGACGATTCTTTGGATGTCTTGTAGTACAACCAACGCTCATAAGTCGTATTCTCGAAGCTCAAGGAAAGGACGAAGGACTTCGTCAATGGTTTGAAAAAGCATCGGCAAAGGAACCCGCTGAGTGGAATATAGGAGCAGATGGATGATTCAGATGTCGCAACCGACTCTATATACCCGATGAGGATAACTTGAGGAAAGATATATTGGACGAGGCACACAAGTCAAGGATGACTGTTCATCCCGAAGGAACAAAAATGTACAAGAATTTAAAGAGAAACTTCTGGTGAGACGGAATGAAGAGAGAAGTAGCAGATTATGTATCCAAATGTATGACCTGCAAGCAAGTCAAAGCCGAACATCAAAAACCCGGAGGATTATTACAGCCACTACCAGTTCCAGGATGGAAGTGGGAGCACATTACGATGGATTTCGTTGTCGGAATGCCAAGGTCACGGCAAAATCACGACGCCGTTTGGGTAATTGTGGATCGACTCACCAAATCGGCTCACTTCATCGCTTATAGTATGTCCTATCCGATCGAGAAGTTGAGCAGAATGTATATACAACAAGTTGTTCGACTACATGGGGTACCCGTGTCAATCGTGTCAAATCGTGATTCATGTTTCACGACAGGATTTTGGGAAAATCTACAGACAGCACTTGGAACTTCATTGAAGCTAAGTTCAGCTTTTCACCCTCAAACCGACGGACAGACGAAGAGAGTCAATCAAGTTATGGAGGACATGCTCCGAGCATGTGCGATAGATTTTGAAAGTTCATGGGAAGAGAACCTAACGTTGATAGAGTTCGCATATAACAACAGCTATCATACGAGTATAGGAATGGCACCATTTGAAGCTCTATATGGAAGACCATGCCGATCACCCTTGTGTTGGGCAGAAGTTGGAGATGACAAACTTCTAGGACCAGAGATGGTTCGAGAAACGAACGAAAAGATCAACATCGTCAGAGAAAAGATGAAGGCAGCTCAGAGCAGACAGAAAAGCTATGCAGATAAACATCGAAAGGACTTAGAATTCAGTGTTGGAGATCATGTATTCCTAAAAGTATCACCCGTACGTGGAGTTGTCAGATTTGGACAAAAGAGAGGAAAACTTTCGCCACGTTACATTGGACCGTTCGAAATTCTGGAACGCGTGGGAAAAGTTGCTTACAGACTTGCACTGCCACCTAAGATGTCAGGAGTGCATAATGTGTTTCACATCAGCATGCTGAGGAAAGTCGTGCACGATCCGTCACATGAAATCAACTTCACAGATATCGAGGTGAACGACAATGTGACTTTCAATGAAGGACCGGTGAAGATCATGGAACGAGGAACTAAGAAATTAAGGACTAAGGAGATCCCGTTAGTGAAAGTATAGTGGAAACACCATGACGAGCGTGAAGCTTCTTGGGAGTTAGAATCAGAAATGCGTGAGAAGTTCCCTTACCTTTTCAATGTATAGTTAGCTCTGATTCCGGGGACGGAATCTTCAATAGCAGGTGGATGATGTAATACTCGTAAAAATTTCCATTATTAATAAATTTGTCCCCGTAAAATCTACGTCCAATTAGACTGTATTACACGTAGATTCTAGCGACGACTAACTCATACAAATTTGGAATGTTACTACTAAGATAATCTTTTCCTAAATGGGTAGTGTACTACCCAAACCTACATAAACATATGGTGTATAAACTTTACCCAAACAACCCTCCATGACCCGTCGGATAAACCTCACACACTTCCAAACGCCGGCCACTCTTCCCTTCCCCTAGACACCTCTCAATCAATCTCACTCACGGCCATGTCAAATGGATTCTCAAAAATCTGTAGGAAAATTCATATGAAATTGTATTAGTTTAGATATTTATGTATATATATGTAGTCTTGTTGAGAGAGAGAGACCACCGAGAGAAATTGGAACAAACCCCAAACCACACCCTCACTTTCCTCTACCCACCCTCTGCACACACACACTCACACTGATCAAGAAGAAGAAGCGTGAAGTAGCAAGAGAGAACTCGCCGGAGTAGGGAGAGAACCCGAGACTGTCAAAGGTAAGAGGTAAACTCCTTACACCCTCCATTTTGTTTTTTGTACCTTATATACCCTCACACACACGCCCTGACCCTTCTCACACGAACCAAACAGAGCCTAAGGCTCCCAATAGGCTCGGGTAGCCATTAGAGCTTCCTCACCAGAGCTCAGATTTCCAAACTCAAACTTAGCCCCTAAAATTTATACCAAACAGACCCTAAGGACCCCATATACCCCCCTTAGCACAGCTTTTGGTCTGGACCACGTTTGGCCACCCATGCAAGGCATTATTCTTTTAAAACCCAAAAAGAATAATCCAACCGTAGGACCTTTAAATGAATAGACCCAGACCCGAGCTCACACTATGTTATAGAGGTGCCCAAACCGAACCTAACGGCGTTGGTTTCATCGATTTATTACATGGAGAGACGAGAGAGAAATGAGGAGAGAGATTTTCCGGCAAGATACGTGTAGCTGGCGGCGGCGGCGTGAAAGGTTGAAGAAGAAGAAACCCGCGGGTCTCGGGTTATATCGTTTACCCGCTGGGTCGGGTCGGGTTCACATATGGGTGAGTTAGTTTGTATGTACAAGAGGTTGTTGGATTCGGGTTATATTAAATATTAAACTAAATGAATCGGGTCGGATCTTTTAATTTGGGTTAACATTAGTGTGTAAACGGGTAGCCCAATGAATCTGGGCCGAATCGTGTCAACCCGCAGGTCTTTGGCTTTCATTATAATTAGTGGTTTTATATTATTAATTAACTTGTTGATCTTGATTAAGGTTTTAATAATCTAATTTAATAATAATTTGTTATTATGTTAATCAGTTAAACTGAGATTAGTAGTTATATGTATTATTTATTATATAGTATATATTAATACATCATTATAAATAGTTATTATATGATTTTAAATAGTTAAATGGTTAAATATTTTTAAAATAGTTTTTAAGCACCCAAAAATAATACCTTAATAATATTTAAAAATTATTTTTTAAATATTTTAACCATTTAAAACCATTTATATTTTATTTATAACTATTTAAAATCATATAATAACTATTTATAATGATTTATTAATATATACTATATAATAAATAATACATATAACTACTAATCTCAATTTAACTGATTAACATAATAATAAATTATTATTAAATCAGATTATTAAAACCTTAATCAATATCAACAAGTTAATTAATAATATAAAACCACTAATTATAATGAAAGCCAAAGACCTGCGGGTTGACCCGATCTGGCCCAGATTCATTGGGCTACCCGTTTACACACTAATGTTAACCCAACTTAAACGATCCGACCCGATCCATTTAGTTTAATATAACCCGAATCCAACAACCTCTTGTACATACAAACTAACCCACCCATATGTGAACTCGACCCGACCCAGCGGGTAAACGATATAACCCGACGCATATCTCGCCGGAAAATCTCTCTCCTCATTTCTCTCTCGTCTCTCCATGTAAATCGATGAAACCAACACCGTTAGGTTCGGTTTGGGCTCCTCTAGAACATAGTGTGAGCTCGGGTCTGGGTCTATTCATTTAAAGGTCCTACGGTTGGATTATTCTTTTTGGATTTTAAAAGAATAATGCCTTGCATGGGTGGCCAAATGTGGTCCAGACCAAAAGCTGTGCTAAGGGGGGTATATGGGGTCCTTAGGGTCTGTTTGGTATAAATTTTAGGGGCTAAGTTTGAGTTTGGAAATCTGAGCTCCGGTGAGGAAGCTCTAATGGCTACCCGAGCCTGTTGGGAGCCTTAGGCTCTGTTTGGTTCGTGTGAGAAAGGTTAGGGCGTGTGTGTGAAGGTATATAAGGTACAGAAAACAAAATGGAGGGTGTAAAGGGTTTACCTCTTACCTTTGACAGTCTCGGGTTCTCTCCCTACTCCGGCGAGTTCTCTCTTGCTACTTCACTCTTCTTCTTCTTGATCAATGTGAGTGGGTGGGTGTGTGCAGAGGGTGGGTAGAGGGAAGTGAGGGTGTGGTTTGGGGTTTGTTCCAATTTCTCTCGGTGGTCTCTCTCTCAACAAGACTACATCTATATACATAAATATCTAAACTAATACAATTTCATATGAATTTTCCTACAGATATTTGAGAATCCATTTGACATGGCCGTGAGTGAGATTGATTGAGAGGTGTCTAGGGGAAGGGTAGAGTGGCCGGCGTTTGGAAGTGTGTGAGGTTTATCCGACGGGTCATGGAGGGTTGTTTGGGTAAAGTTTATACACCATATGTTTATGTAGGTTTGGGTAGTACACTACCCATTTAGGAAAAGATTCTCTTAGTACTAACATTCCAAATTTGTATGAGTTAGTCGTCGCTAGAATCTACGTGTAATAGTCTAATTGGACGCAGATTTTACGGGCAAAAATACGGGGACAAATTTATTAATAATGGAAATTTTTAGGGGTATTACATTTTCTTTTTGAATCTGACCGCTTTGGAGTCTAGTGATTGTATTATTGTTGACTTTTGTATACAATAATAATGTATATTATTCTATTAGTCTACTTTATAAACCCATTGTTTTGATTTTTTTTTTTAATATTCAACTTTGAATGATGTGTTTGTACATATAATATATATATATATATGTGTGTGTGTGTGTGTGTGTGTGTGTGTTCTACTACAATATTATCAGTATTTATTTAGGCTATTAGAGTATTAGTATAATAATATTTGCATTAGACTACTATTATTTAGACTATTAGACTTGAAGAAGTATTATTTTGTCCATTTTAACTAATGTATATGTGTTTTTATGTGTATACACATATAAACTTTTATTTTTGAAAAAAGTGTGAATCTTACTATTCACGATTCGATTCGATTCACGATTCATAATTTTCACCAACCGATTCATGATTCGATTCACGATTTGACAACCATGGTTGAACATATCAACCTTGTTATACCCTTAGCCCCAGTGCTAGATCTATTTCTAGTGATTGATACTCTACAATAGTTAGCTTTTTGTACTTTATTTCTTTTTGGTTTGAGAAGTTAATAGAACTCTAATTTCACCCCTATTGACAACTGTAATTTTTCCCCAACTGACAGACATAAAAAAATTCAAGCTTCCTTGTTGAAACGACCAAGCAAAATATGCACTCACAGAAGTCTGAACCATAAAACAAGAAAACTGTACAAAATAGGAAAATTTTGAGGATCTTGTAGAAAGTAGAATATGAAGAATTCTGAACAGTGTTACTCCATCTTTAGTGACATTCTAAGATGTTATCACCTGAAATCACATATAATAAATACCATCTCGTATTTCTCATTAATTAGAAAGAAAAATCATTTCAAAGTGACCTGAAAATTTTGCCAAACAAATTTCCAAGGAAAAAAAAAAGCTGCCAAACAAACAAACATAGTAATGCTATTGCATCAAAAAGATATCTAGAGAGAGTTTAGAAAGGACACATTCTTCGTAATTTCATATATAAAATTTGACAATAATGTAGTCATAATCTGTAACAATTTCTAAGAAAGCACAAAACCTCCAGAATCTCATCACTAAATTTGACACAATATATACATATATATATACAGTCAGGCTCTATAGAGGGCGCCCTTTCTTTTTTAAAAAGAGAGCCTCTGTTTTGGCCGTCAGATCATGTTTTCATTAATGGCAGTTTTGTCATTTCACAGTTTTTAAACACGATCCGACGGCTAAAACAAAGGCCCTCTCTTTAATAAAGAGAGGACGCCCTCTCTAGAGATTTTTCGTATATATATATTATATATACGGATCACTTCTCGTGCGGACCGTCCGCAAGTTAATAACTTGCGGACTTCTTTTTCGGCCGTTGGATCGGTGTGAAATGATCGATATACCCTTAATGAAATCATGATCCAACGGCCGAGAAAGAAGTCCGCAAGTTATTAACTTACGGACATCCGCACGAGAAGGGGACTGATTATATATATACACATTTGAAAACCAAATGGGCACACACACACATTGTAGTAATCAGAAATATAAACAACCTCTATTTAACTTCATATAGCTCAAATCCTAACATGAATCGCAATAATAAGAATAAATATATATATATATATGTATGTATACTTGTATTTTGCAAATAAATTTATGAGAACAACAAAACCCTCATAATGCAGAGACTTCAATTTGTTACCTTCTTCATCCGGGTTTTGATCTCAGATTTTCTCGATTTATTGTAAATACGCCTTTTCTCAGCTTGGCGAGCTCGTTTCGCAGCCGAATCAGCCTTCTTCGTTGGAGCCGCCGCCTCGCAGACAATCGAATGCCGAAGCGGCTTCTCGAGGGGGCTCATCGACAAAAACCCTGTAAAACTTGTTCACTCAAAAAAATATATATATATTTGCAATTTGGAGAATAGATAGAGAAATTGATATGTGTATTCAGTTTTGAAGTACCACTGGAGAATAGAGATTTGGATGTGTTGATGGAGAAGCTTAGCGACCTGAAAGAGGCTGCGTTGGGTTGAGAAGGAGGGGCATTCAGAGATAGAGTAGTGAATTTTCGAGGAAGGCCACAACAAGTAGAGATGCAATGTATAACTGCGGCCATCTCTCTCTCTCTCTCTCTCTCTCGAGCTTTCTTTCTCTAAATAATACTGTAGGACTGTAGGAGTAAAGATCCAATTTGCTGCAGAACAGAAACCCCTCTCTCTCTCTCTCTCTCCCTCTATATCTTATCCTTACAATCCATAGCAAGACAAGTTACAATTTACAAATTCGGGCCTGGGCTGTTTGGATCCGATTCTTCAGTCTTACCAAGTTCGGATCTTCACCTAGATCTTGATATACCTTCTTTTTTTTTTTCTTTTTTTTTTTTTTTTTGGGGGTTGTGTGTGTAGGGGCGGGGTGTTGTTTTAAAATACACTATGGTTTCACCGTTTTGCACTTAATTCATGTGTTTTAAATTTTAGCACTAATATATTTGTGATTTTGTTTGGTTGGAAAATTTATAAGTGTGCGTGCGTGTTAGGCAAGCAAATTACCAATGTGTGTGATGTGATTGATATCCAAACTGCGCCTCACCAGACAGATTGTGGTGGCTTTCGATACTTTAACAAGGACTTCAAACGTGTAAAGATATAACTAATTGAAGCACTTTGAACTAACTAATGGACAACTACTCCTAAGTAAGAACAGTAAATAAAACAATAAAGTAACAAACGACTTTATTAGATTAAACAGACTACAATCTAACCTTGAAGATGACTTCGAAGGTATTCTACTTCTAAATCTAAATGCCTAGATAGAAATACAATAAATGTATTGAAAGATATATGTTGATGTTGACAAAGGATCCCTTCTTAAACATAAAATCCTTCTATTTATAAACGTCGAGGCCTCCCAATAGTCTTTTTTGAATGTTCCCTCTTCTTTTCAAACTGGTAACTGCTCCTAAACATGGTGCTTCCTTAAAGTGACACCTGCTTTTTAGTTATTCCACCATGATCAACACGTGTCCCTTAGCAGTTAACTATTTTGAACAGAATGAATCAGCAAAACTGTTCATAACTATTCCTGTGCCATATCCATTTTAACCAACTGCCATGCCACATCGAGTCTCACATGTCACTTCCACATTGGTTATCACAAACATTACCCCCCCGCGCCATTTTCCTTTTGATTCGAAAAAGATAATGACGAACGTGGTTAAATCATGTTGGATAGTTGGAACTTTCATGCACCCCTTTCTTTATAATTAAATTGAAGATCAAGTTTTCATTTGTCTTTACACAAGCTGCTGCATTTGCTTAATCCTTGAATTCCCAACTTTGTCACTTCGAATCTTCTCTGTTAATCATGTCTTCTTCTCACTCTTCATTCGATTCCAGTGATTATTTCCCTTTAGATCTTCCCAAAGAAGTGATGCTGTCAACCAAACCTCTTGAAATCCCCCCTCGAACCAATTGGGATCCCCCTAAGATTCCTCATGAACCCTTTACTTATTCGAAATGGGGAAAGTGGCATAAAATGCTAAACCAACCAAGTGTTTCCTCATCAGGACAAAATTCATCCTCTAGCTCTTTGAAATTAATTTATAATAACCAAACTTTTCCTCCTACTTGGGAACAACCCATTTCCCATGGTGAAGGGGTAGGATACTACAAAGGGATGAAACTTGAAATACTAACTACAGCACCTTCAATTATTCACCCAAACTTTGAATATCCTGAAATTGAAGGGGTTATTCGAAGCAAGGTAATAAAACCATGCTATCCATTTTCGAACCATCTTTCTCGAGAACAAAATTTGTTGAATGCCTGGTTGATCTCTTCAACCAGTCTTCCTGGAGAAAGGCTTCAAAGAGGTAATATCTTAATTCCTCAAGGCAGACCCCCTATCCATACATATGTAAGGGCATCTCATGAAAATTTTTCTAATGAGCACTACTCCTCAGCTTTTCTATCCAAATACAAACTTTTCGAGAAAGATTACAAAGAATGAGTGCTGCTTTTTGATCATTTTGTGCTAGGTTTTCCAGATACCAAAATTCAAGTGATAGACCCAACTGAGGATATTAATGATCCTTTCTTAAAATTAGACCAATTGTGTAGGAATAGTCCTATATTTGAACATACTTCTCCTATTCTATCACCCTCTCCATGCTTGATCATCCAAGCTCAAAGGCTTCTAGTTGCCTTTTCACATCTCCCATTCTCCATTCTGCAAGATTCAAGGGCTCGAATTAACTTTTAATGGAGTTGTCACATCCTATACCATGAATCGAGTATTTCAACACTTGTTCAAACCCAAATGGATTTCACCCTTCGAACCTTAGCCTCTCATGTGAGATGGTATTCTCATCACCAAGAAAGTGTTCATCATTTGAACTAGTTAATGGATCTTTATGAAAGTCTCAAAGAAATCCCCAATGCACTTCTTGATGAAGTTTCAGAATTCAAAGAGAAATATATCTATGGTTGTGGAAGCTCTGATGAAGAAAGTAATGTTTCCCATTACTCGAAGCCTGACCTCGAAAGTCGAATTGCATATCTCAAAGATGAAGCCAAAGCTATTGGCATATCTCTTTGAGGTAAAACCCCATTAGCCAAGGAACTTCGAGGTCTTTGCAAAGCCTTATTCAGGATCAACTCTCGTTTAAACCAATATGAAGAACAACTCAAGAAGGCTTATCTCACTCTTCGAAGTGAAGATAAATTGGCATTGCAAACCAGGAATTTATGCCTCGAGATAGAATTAGAAGCAGAGTATTTTGCTTATTATTGGGCTATGTTTCACAATCTTGTGACTTATGGGTTTCCACATTTTTATTAATTATGTCTGTAATTGAATTTATACCCTTTTCTTAATTCAATGAATTATTAAGAATTCAATTTTTGTCTTAACCAAACTGAAATGGTTCATTGCCAACCCGTATGTCCTTTCACTTGGTATAACGGCTAAATAAGTAACAAACTCTAACAACTACTTTCTTAAACAAATGTGCCTCCTTCCAAACGTCACCAAAGGATATAAATAATCAAAACAGAAGAAGAAAGAAAAACCTTCTAACTTCTGCAAACTCTTTAATCCCTCTATCTATCTCCTTTATGCTCTATCTTCTTTACAATCATTCTCATTCTAATCTGATTACTTCGTTTCCAATCATAGCAACATCTGGTGATAATACTTGGTATGTCCAAAAATATTCTGTTAATGCCAAACTGCCACGTCAGCAGAATGACCCGGACTATCCGGAATGGGAGCTTGGGGTCAGCGCCCCTAAAATCAACAGGCGGCACCGCTCGGGATGCTTGCGCAGCCCAGGCGTGCGGTGCGACAACTTTATAGGAGGTGCAGATCAGTCCCGAGCTATCCGGCAGTTTCCTAAATCAACTACAAGCCTGCAAAAGGAGATATGGCAGTTTCCTAAACCACTTAGCAAACTCCCCTAAAATCATGTAAATCTATCGTGATTAGATTAGGCTTCCTAATCTTATCAACTTACCATGTAGGGGTGGACTCTTGCATCTATAAAAGAGCCCACCTACCCTGTTAATAGGGACCCCAAAATCAATTCTCTAAGCTTACAAGCATTCAATAGAGAACTCACCATCAATACGCATACACCCGACCGGTATTACTGGTAGTGCCGCTCATATTTGTTGGCTCACCAGGCCCGCTGGTGATTTGCTAGTGAGAAGCGCACAGACGCAACCGTGGACGTAGGTCACCTTGTTAACGGGACCGAACCACTTGCAAATTGTTCTTGTCATATTTTCTCTTAAAACCTTTCTTACCAGTTTTAGGCATCATCAGTTTGGAGCCGTCTGTGGGAACGACTGAATCTTCTCATCAACAAATTCTCAACTGATCAACATGCCGCCAAAGACGGGTAAGAAAGCCGCTAATCAGACCGGTCAGGAGAACCCGTAGCCTGAACAGCAGGCTGCCTCCAAGACGACCCAGCAGATAACGGCAGCGCTGGCACAACTCTTGGAGGGCCAGCGCCGAACACAGGAATAGATAGAGGCGCGTATGGCCCAACACGAGAAGCGCCCCGCATCAGAGAATCAGCCTGAGAAGAGCGCTCCAATTCAAAGGCCCGCCAGGGCACGGAGGCAAGCCTGTTCCACCCCGGTGTCCCCACCGGATAGGGAACGCCCCAGCGATGGAGAGCGCAGCCAGGCCACCAGGCGCTCGCAAAGGCGACCTCGGCCCAACCTTCGCCGAGTGGAGGACGCCAGAATTATTATCGATTGGAGGCGCGTAGCCAGAGGAGAGGAGTCCGGACGGAGAGCCCGGGAATCGGCTGAGGACCCTCCGGCCCTGAGCCGGGGGGATCTTAGGCATAGGCTTTCCCGAACCCAGAGTCGGGCTCGATCCCCGAAGTCGACGCGCTTTGAGGAAGAGGCCTCGTCATCCGACCCAACCTACCGCCCAGACACGGATAGGAGAACAGGGCAGAGTGACGTCAAAGCCCAGGTCGAGGAACTGCAGCAGCAGATCGAGAGGTTGAACCGCAAGTCCGGTCACGACCTCACCAACACGGAGACTGAGTCACCCTATACCGCTCGGGTGACGCGGTTTCCCATTCCACAGAAGTTCAAACCCCCTCACCTCAGCTCCTATGATGGCACAGGGAGCCCGGTGGACCACATCCGTACCTACAAGGCGCATATGGCGCTTGTCACCACGGTGGATGAGCTACTATGCCTGGCCTTTCCCAGTACCCTCAAGGGGCCAGCCGCACAGTGGTTTCACGCTTTAAAACCCTAGTCGGTCGACAACTTCCAAGCCCTCGACAAGCTGTTCATCAGCCAATTTGTCGGGATGCTCGACCGGTCGCAACTGGACACTCAGTTGCTAACCGTCAAGCAACGCAAAGGGGAGTCCCTGAGGGAGTACGTGGACCGTTTCAATCAACAAAGGCTCTTGATCTGCAACCTCAACGAAACGGCCACAATCATGGCCTTCTGCTCGGGAGTTCAACACACCAAGGTTGCCGCGTCGTTCCATCGCGACCGACCGGCAACCCTGGTGGAACTCTCGGAGAGGGTCGGAAAATACATCGATACCGAGGAGTTCCTGAAGGCAAAGCGCGCCGGCCAGGCAGGAGACGAATCCCCGAAGATCAAGCGCAAGCGTGAAGGATTCGAGAAGGGCTCGGGAAAGAAGCCAAAGCAAGATCAGAAGGATGCCCGGGGTCAGCCCCCGATCGCTTTTACACCCCTTTCCAGGCCCATACATGAAGTCATGACTGCCGCAGAAGCGCAGAGGTTGCTTCAGCAGCCAGCCAAACTCAGAGCACCACCCGGTAAGAGGAATCGGGACAAATTCTGCCGCTACCGCAAGGAACATGGCCATGAAACGGAGAATTGTTTTAAATTGAAGATAGAAATAGAAAAGCTGGTCGAGTAGGGACACCTCACGGAGTTCGTCACTGCAGACGGACGACCTCGACAGGACAACCGAGCTCCCGATCGACCACCACCACTTGGCCATATCCACGTGATCTCCGGAGGAATGTCAAGTAGAGGTGATTCACAGTCGGCACGGAAGAGGCATGCGCGGGCATCCCGAGCGGATGTCTGGTAGGTCCAATCCGCCGGCTCCTCCGCAACCGATATTCTTACCTTCACATCTGACAACCTGTAGGGCGTCCACTGCCCCCATGATGACCCTCTAGTAGTAACGCTTTCTATAGCAAACTATATGATCAAGAGAGTGCTAGTGGACACAGGCAGCTCGTCCGACATTATGTTCATGTCGGCATTCAATCAACTCGGGATCGCCAGGGATCGGCTCCGGCCGGTTGCTACCCCCCTGGTCGGATTCAACGGCTCCAGCACATAACCGCTCGGAACAATCGAGCTTCCAGTTCTCATGGGGACCTACCCTCAGTAGGCTTCCATACTGACCAATTTTGTGGTCGTAGAAACCCCGTCGGCCTACAACGTCATCCTCGGCAGGCCGACCCTCAACAAGTCCAGAGCAGTTGTCTCCACCTACAGCTTAATAGTGAAGTTCCCGACCCCTCAGGGTCCTGGATGCTTGCGTGGAGATCAGACCACTGCCCGGAGTTGCTACGTCAGCTCGCTACGTTGGGGGGACGATCACTGAAATGTTAAATGTCCAAGAAATGGACCCCCAGGACCAGAGCAACGCGGTGGGTTCGATGGAAGAAGTGGAAAATGTAGTGCTGAATCCCGAGTACCCTGACCGTACGGTAAGCATTGGTAGCTTACTGGACCCCGGCCTAAAGGAAAAACTGACCCAGTTCTTGAGGCAGAACCATGACGTTTTTGCTTGGAGTCATGAGGATATGCCCGGGATTGACCCCCGGGTAATGTCCCATCGTCTCAACGTCAACCCGGATTGCCGTCCAGTCAAGCAGAAGAGAAGGGGCATGGCCCCCGAGAGACAGAAGGCAGTGAGTGAGGAGGTCGAGAAGCTCCTAAAGGCGAAGTCCATCCAAGAGGTCCACTATCCCGACTGGTTAGCTAACGTTGTTCTTGTCAAAAAAAGCAACGGAAAGTGGAGAATGTGTGTGGACTTCACCGACCTCAACAAGGCCTGCCCTAAGGACTGCTATCCGCTGCCCAGGATAGACCTCCTTGTGGACTCCACCGCAGGTCACTCACTCCTTTCATTCATGGACACTTACTCGGGGTACAACCAGATCGGCATGTACCCCGGGAACGAGGAGAAGACTGCGTTCATCACTGACCAAGGCACGTATTGCTATAAGGTTATGCCCTTCGGTCTCAAGAATGCCGGGGCTACCTACCAGCGCCTGGTCAACTATATGTTAAAAGACCTCATCGCAAAGTCTATGGAGGTATATGTGGATGATCTACTGGTCAAGATCCAGGACAAGCCCGACTACCTCGAGCATCTGGCAGGGGCCTTCAGCATTTTGAGAAAATTTAGGATGAGGTTGAACCCGGCCAAATGCACCTTTGGTGTCTCGTCCGGGAAATTTCTTGGCCATCTAGTCAGCAAAAGGGGGATTGAGGCAAACCCTGAGAAGATCAAAGCCATCATCAACATGCGGTCACCCAAATCAACGAAGGAAGTTCAGAGCTTAGCCGGACTGGTGGCCGCGTTAAACAGATTTGTCTCTCGGGCTACCGACCGATGCCTGCCGTTCTTCAAAATCCTCTGCAAAGCATTTCAATGGTCAGAAGAGTATGAGGAGGCATTCTAGGAACTCAAGAAGTACCTGGCGTCTTCTTTTCTACTCTCAACACTCGCGCCCGGGGAAGAGCTGTTTCTATACCTGGCAGTGTCACCATTAGCGGTTAGCTAGGCACTCATCCGGGAAGAGCACGGGATACAGTTCCCCGTGTATTACACTAGCCGAGTGTTACAGGGCGCAGAGAGCAGATACTCTCGCATCGAAAAGCTGGCGTTCGCCCTTATCACCTCGGCCCGAAGGCTCCGCCCGTATTTTCAGGCCCATGCCATTGTTGTCCTCATAGACCAACCTCTCCACAGAATCCTTAGTTGCCCAGACACGTCCAGAAGGCTTGTCAAGTGGGCATTGGAACTGGAAGAGTTCGAAGTGATCTACCGACCCTGGACAGCCATCAAGGGACAAGCTGTAGCGGACTTTTTAGTCAAGTTTACATATCCCAAGGATCCAGTCGAAGAGTCTGAGCCCCAGGCCTTACTGCCCGGGTTACACTCAGGCATCCCAACCTGGGTACTGGATGTGGACGGTTCCTCCAATCAGCGAGGTGGCGGGGCAGGAATCATCCTGACTACCCCCGACGGAATCCAGTTCGAATATGTACTAAGGTTTGGGTTCTGCGCCTCCAACAACGAGGCCGAATATGAAGCTCTCTTGGTCGGGTTACAGTTGGCCATCTCCATGAGTGCACAACAAGTTCAGGGCTACAGTGACTTCCAGCTCGTGGTCAATCAGGTTAACCAAGAGTACGAAGCGCGGGAAGACAGCATGGTAGCCTACCTGGCCCTTGTCCGAACGGTTTCCAAGCAGCTCCGAGGATTTTCCATCACGCAGATACCTAGGGAAGAAAATACCAGAGCCAACCGGTTGGCTCGCCTCGCCTCGTCTTCTGAGTCAGACTTGCCCGGGTTAAGGATACAATACCTACCCAAGCCAAGTGTGATCAACTCGGAGGGCATGGAGGTAGACCTGGTCACTCTGGGGCCCAGTTGGATGGACCCACTCGTGACATTCCTGACAACAGGGACGCTACCAGACGATAAAGACGAAGCCCACCGGGTTAAATACCGGGCGACACGATATCACTTTCTCGACGGCATCCTCTACAAAAGAGGATTCACTATCCCATACCTCCGCTGTGTTCACCCGGCGCAAGTCCAAGCAATACTGTTCGAAATCCACGAAGGAGTGTGTGGGAATCACATCAGAGACGGGCACTTTCCAGAAAGGCACTGCTACAAGGATACTACTGGCCGACCATGGCTCGGGATTCCCAAGAGTATGTCCGGAGGTGTGACAAGTGCCAAAGATACTCTCCCATGATCAACCAACCGGGAGAGCTCCAGACACTAATCCACAGCCCCTGGCCGTTCGCCCAGTGGGGAATCGACATCGTTGGTCCCTTACCTATGGGGAAAGGGCAGGTCAAATTTGTCATGATAGCTGTTGATTACTTCACCAAATGGGCAGAGGCCGAGCCCTTGGCGACGATAATCGAGCGGAAGATGGAGAGCTTCGTAGAAAGGAATATTCTCAGCAGGTTCGTCATTCCCCGGGTCCTGGTCAGTGACAATGGTAGACAGTTTGATATGCCCATCTTCAGACAGTTCTGCTCGGGGTACGGAATACTGAATCATTACTCCTCCCCCGAGCACCCACAAGCCAACGGTCAAGCCGAGGTAACCAACCGAACGATCTTGCACTCAATCAAAACAAGGCTTGAAGGTGCCAAAGGGCTATGGGCTGAAGAGCTACCAACCCTCCTGTGGGCCTACCGCACTATACCCTGGGCGGCAACAGGAGAAACGCCGTTCTCCTTAACTTACGGGTTTAAGGCAGTGGTCCCCACAGAGCTCGGGTTGCCTGCGTATCGGGTGGCCAACTTCAGTGCGCCGGATAACGAAGAAGCCCTCCGGTCAGAACTAGATCTAGTGGAGGAAATGAGGGACCAAGCCTACCTAAAGGTAGCCGCCTACAAGCAACGGGTTTCTTGATACTACAATAGCAAGGTGAAGCACCGCAGTTTTCAAGTCGGAGATCTCGTCCTCAAGGCGGTGAACCAGTCTACCCGAATCCCGAGCCATGGGAAATTGGGGCCAAACTGGGAAGGACCATATAAAGTAACCCGGATCAACCGACCGGGAACCTACTGGTTACAGAGCATGGACGGGCACGATCGCTCTCATCCTTGGATTGTACAACACCTCCGCAAGTATTACTAGTAGCATCTGACCTCAGGGAGAAATTTAGTGTTGGTAGAGAAATTTGCTTTTGTAGCTCTGATTGAGCAACCATTATGAATTTTTGTTTTTCAATAAAATTGCAAAATTTACCTTAAGATTACTCCTGTCAATGCACTGTGCAATACTCAGAAGACCTCGGGCCTAACCTCGAGGCACCAAAGACCTTGGGCCTAACCCCAAGGCACAAAAGACCTAGGGCCTAACCTCGAGGCACCAAAGACCTTGGGCCTAACCCCAAGGCACAAAAGACCTTGGCTAACAACCAAGGCACAAAAGACCTTGGCTAACAACCCAGGCACCTAAAAAGACCTCGGGCTCCGAACCCAGGCACTTAAGAAGACCTCGGGCCCTGAACCCAGGCACAAAATGACCCTGCAACCACCCATGTTCCAGGTCGGTTTCCTATGGTCGCTCCTCAACAAGCCCCCGCCTTCACAAGACGCTCAGGGGCAAGAGGATACTAGACCTAAATAGGAAATGACTTAAGCTTCGCTTAGGTCCAGCCGACGACGGGGCCAAACCCCTAGGTGGCCGACGACGGCAAGCTTCAAATGACCCTGCTACCACCCATGTTCCAGGTAGGTTCCCTACGGCCACTCATTCCTGCACTCCCGCCTTAGCAAAATGCTTAGGGGGCAGGGGAATGTTAAGCCAAAATAGGGAATCACACCGGTCACTACAAGAACTTGGAAGGTATTCCCGAGTACTTACAGTGGCCAGAGATATATCCCGGACGGTAAAACAGGATACACCAATGATACACCGGGATATCCCGGACGGTAATAAAGGATATCCTATAATACACTGGACGTACCTTTTAAATAGGTCAAAAAGACTAGGTGTTCTGTTGGGTACGGTCCTAAAACATTTGCTAAGGCAGGTGTTAGGTTGGCCAAAAACCTAACGGGTACTAGCAATCACAAGCAGGCACAGTACATGAAACAAGGAAAGAAAGACAGTTAATGGAAAGTTTGACCGCGAGAGCCTTTTTATTAATTGAAGTTTAAACTATACAAAGCCTGGAGGGGCAATTGTAGTAGCCTCCCCACAAAAAACTACAACAAGAAACAAAAAACAAAAAACTAGTCTACCACCACCACTTCCTCCTCCTCCGCGGCCTGCTCATCAACGAAGGGGCCCCCGACTGGCGCCGCTTCAGTGGCAACCTCGGCTTCAGTGGCAACCTCGGCTTCAGCGGCAACCTCGATTTCAGCGGCGACCTTAGAATCGTCCTGGCCTTCCTTCCAATAACCGGACTCGGCCCAGGAGTACCAGGACAGATCCCAGTCTGGGTGGTCAGCAACAGCCCGCTTCGCCAGGTCGACGTAGCCCGTGAGGAACCCAGTCTCGAATTCCTCCTCAGCTTCTCTGGCTTCAGCCTCCCAAGCAGCAGTAAGCTCTGAGAGCGTGACCATCATAGCTTCGAGATCCTTCTCGGCGGAGATCTTCGCGGACTTCGAGGCAGCAACCTTGGCCTCAGCAATCCTCTCAGCGGTAATCCTCTCGGCCTCCGCAGCCGCCGCCTTGGCCTCCGCAGCCTTCCGGGCAGCCCACTCGGTGGACAAGGAATCGCGAACCTCCCCCAGCTCCAGGGCGATTGCCCGAGATCTTTCTTCCTCTACGGTGAGGGAAAACTCCCCTGACTCTCGAGCAGCCCTCTCCACGGAAAGGTTAGCCTCAGCGGTGGCCAACCTCTGAGCAATGCCGGGAAGGGTGGTCTCGGCCCCAACAGCAATACAGCTAACCTGCAAAAACAAGGAAACGTCAGTATGCGCATGAAAAGCAAGTTAACGTTCACATTCCAAGAAGAAACTCACCAAGTGACCGATGCTATATAGCCAGCCGATAATGGCCTCGGGGCTCATTAGGGCGCACCTGTCAACCTGACTCTGTAGCAACCCGGGCCACACCCTTCCATGGACATCCTCTGCGGTCTCGGTCTCCGGCAACGAAGAAGGGCCCACCCGAGTTTCCTCCATGGTTGGGAAGGAGACCCCAAACGGTCTGCCCGCCGGGGGGAGTGGTGAAGGCGCGACAGCGGTCGCGCTAGCAGATGGTGGTGGCGGTGCAGCAATTATTACCACGGGCATGGAAGTAGCAGCAACTTCCTCCCTAGCCCGGATGGAGATCCCTCGGGAGATCCTCTTCAGTGGCTGGCCCTCAGCGGGGGCTGGTTTCTTCCTCTTCTGGCCAGCCTGGGCCATCAAGGCTGGCACTTTCTCCTTCAACGACGCCGCATTCTTGGGAGCCATTTCTGCAAAACCAGAAGCATGTCAACAGTGAAGGAAAAATTGGACGGTCAAGAAATGGTGTTTACCAGGGATGATCACTGGGAGGATGGGAGCTGTGAAGTCGTGCTGGGGCTTGTAGTAGGTCTTCAGGCTCTCCGACCGAGTTAGCACTTTATTAATGTCGATTGGGTCCACCTCCAGAGACAAGACCCGCGCTTGAAGCTCGTCGGGGAGACTCGGCGGGTCCGCTGCTCCTACTGCAAAACAGACAAATGGGTTAGTCAAGGCCGGGTAAGGAAACTGAGCAAGGAAGAAAGAGTGCTAGGACTTACTCCTCAGCTTACTCGCCCAGGAGGTCCTCAGCTGAACGCCCAGCGCCTTCTCGCACAGACCCAGGGTGGATACTTGGAAGAACTTCTTCTTCCACCATTTGTTGTTGCTTGGGCAATTCATAATTATCTTCCGCCCCTGCCTAGCCGAGAGCGAGAAGAAACCGACCTTCCCGTGAATTGGGAAAGGCCGGTGGGTCCAGAAGAACTCCTGAAGAGTGAGCTCATACTGTTATACTCGCTCCCGCGACATTTAATTATATTATTTTAGCATGCATGGTATGCTTACTGTTGTGTTAATTAACTCGTGTGAAGTGAGTGATGACTCACTAGTTGTTGGTGGGTGTCTTTTGAGAACCCAGTATGTGGTCTTGAAGGCAGTCCAGAAGTTGGATGTGTGAGAATTCCCTACGGTTGGAAAAGTGAGTAACAACTCATGATTATGTGCTTAAATATTTATTTAGGCATATGTGAATATAATTGACTATTATATTTTTGATAGCGACTCATCGGAGTCATTAGATGCCTGGTGAGGACGGAATTAAACACGTTACGTAATTTGGTAAGCTAATTAGCAATTTCGTAAAATTTGTAGAAACTTGCGTTTTAGAAACCAAACGGAACTTAGTCGGAAACCTTTTTAATTTTGAGGTTTCACCTGTAGAGCTATGCATTAGCTGTGTAGAAAGTTTAAGAGACTGATTTGAAGTTTTGAAAACTCGTGGGGAGGTAAACACAATTTCTGAAAGTGTTGCCTATATATATGTAGTGATGACTTTCATAAATTTTATAAAGTTTAACCTAATTCAAGAAGAGGCCAAATGGAGGATTTCTTGGCTTAGAGCTTCAAGACTCGAATCGACAGAGTTCTACCCGTTTGTTTTTCATCAAATTCAGTATTTGAACTCTACGAGGTAAGGCCGTCGTTTTGATACCTATTAGGCCTTGTTTGGTTAAGTTTTCTGAAAACTCATTTTCTAGAATTTTTATATAAAGTTGATAATTGGACTTTTGATTAATAGGAATTGTATTAGAAGAATTACTGCACGTTCTTTGTGCTTGAGTTTTCCTTGGATCGGCGTTTAAGAGCGTAAATTGGAGGTGAGTGATATAAATCTTGAGTTTTGGATGATTCTATGGTTTAATGCATTTGATATGCTAGGAATGTATATAGATACCATGTGTAGTTCATATTGGGCAAAACTCATGTATAAAGTAGGCCCAAAGTATGATGAAATGAAAAGCATGGTGATATATGTTAAAATAGCATGTTTATGTGCCTATGTGGGTTAAAGGGGGATTTGTGCTAATTCACCGTGAGACGTCCTCTCGAAGGGGGAGGATTAGTAGTGACAACGGTCACTTGCCGAGAAAGGCATTAACGCGACATGTCGAAGGGGCATGGGTCGTAGTTGAGTCTTAAGACTTTGGATCGGTGAAGGTGCACTTATTCCCTAGAGACCAATAGTTATGTGTTATGATGGATTGGAACATATGTGTCATCCGTATGCTTGATTCATATTATTCACTAAGCGTTAGCTTAAACAAATCCATATATCTGTGGTTATATAAATAACCATTCAGGGGCAAGGACTGGAGGAGAAAATCGCGGGTAATGAGGCGAGGAATGACCGGAAGCTCCTAATGTTTATAGAACTTAAATCATGTTGTAATATATGTTTAACTCATGCCGGTTGTTTAACCGTGCGACTTGTAATAGGATTTGTTATATATGCGAGTACAGCACTTGGTTCACCTTAGGACCTTGGTTGCCGAGTCGTGTGAAACTTGTACTTTTGATACTTGCAATCCAGGACAGGTTTATGGTTGTTGTATAAACAGTGTATATTTTTTGCAAGCCCTTAGAATGGTTAACAAAGCTTTGAAATAGTTTTGGTTTGAAATGCATTAGTCGAAATAGTTTGGTTTTGAAAGGAGTTGGTTTGAAATGGTTTTGTTTGGTTTGGTTTCTTTTGGTAATATGTGTATTATTTTATTAGCGGCGTTTGTGCGGAAGCGCCGGGAATTAACGACGTTTATTAGAGAAGCACCGATAATTAACGGCGTTTGCGAAAAAACGTCGGCAATTGTGAATACGGTCTTTTGGAGGTTTGGATTCTGCACAGACCCCATTCGACCGGTCGAACGGGGCAATTCGACCGGTCGAAATGCCCCCTACCAGAAATTTCAAACTCATACTTCCAATGTTCGGAATAACTTCTAATTAGGCATGGAGGTACCTTTGGGGACCCTTTGACCTATGAAACTGTTACTTTGGAAAACGAAACTCGTTAAGGCGTGTTTGGGCACGTGTTTAATATAACCTTTGAAAAACTATTTGGAAGTTGGTTGTTTTGGAGCAAAACTTTTATTAAGGTCATTTTTGGAAACTTTAATCATTGTTGGTAAGCCTTGATGGCGTGCCACGTGACCTAGATGTTGGGTTTGTGCCCTCAAACCATTACTTTATATAGGAGACATTGACATTTTAATATATGGATATCAGCTTTACATTTTATGATGTATGTTTCTTTCATGAGATGATTGTTTAATCCATAAGTATCATAGTAAGTATTTCGCGTGTGTATGAGATACATACAATGAGATACGAATTACTATTCTTTGATACTTAAAGCTTGTCACAGTGGATGATGAGACTGGATATCTCATCAGGTATACACTGTAGCATCATTAACTACCATTGGATGGAGTGATAAATCTCAATCACTAGAGTGTGACTCTTGGTTAGTATGCTAGTGCTTATAGTGCATTGACGGACCTGAGTTTCCTATTGATGCTCAAGGCTGTCAATCAGTCGATAGGAACTCATAACTTGTGTAAGGTACGTGTTCTCAATCTTGAGATGATTATGAACACAGATTGTGGATATGACTACTTTGACTTACCAATCAGTGAGGTCTATAGAAGATCAACACCTGGGTATCTTGGGTACGTCATATTCATAGGATTGTGAACATATATTGTCAAGACAGAATCTACCCTCTGTTTCAGAGTAAGCATTCCCTTGAGAATGTCACTAAGTCGATTACTGAGTACTGCAGTCTTGTTGATAAGAGTTATCAACATGTTTGGTAATCATGAGAGGTGAATGGGACTCAAGGATTATAAGAAGTAATCATGATTCAGGTTGACAGTAACTGTTTATCCGACTACCTGAATATGATTGCGAATGCTGACGGTAGAGGGACATTAGTACAACATACAAGTCTAGTTATCGCATCGGATATGTTCTTTTGCATTGGAGTTCAGTTATCGTTTTATAGTGGAGTAAACGTTAACTGATCAGTCGATTAATTTGCTGATCAAAGAGTTTGGTCATGGGAGTTAATCAACTGATCTGAGCCAACAATAAAGAGCCTAGGAAGTCCCACTCTTAGCTCCGCTAGGATGCTTGGAAAGGCAAATGAGGATGATGTCAAGACAGGTTCGATCGATCGAAGTTGTCTCGATCGATTGAAGTCTAGACAGGTTCGATCGATTGAAGATAGTTGATCGATCGAATGTTCGATCGATCGAAACCACTTCGATCGCTCGAGAGCTAGGTCGGTTCTGGGAATCTATAAATAGGGCAGCTGCGTTCTGGAAATTGGGCTCGTCGTTTTTTATACGAAAAAGCTGCAGAAACTGTTTAGGTTTCCCAAAACCTTCCAATCCTCTCCATTAGGGTTCCCACCAACCCTAGTCCTTCCTGCGAGCATCCATAGGAGTCATAAGAGTGAAGGCCATCTAGTGGAGGCTGCTGGAAGTTGAAGATTTCAGAATTGGGTTCAAGACACTAAGGTATAAACTCTTGTCCCCTCTTGTACGCATCTATGGAATTGACGAGTAGTAGATCCTAGGCTACCAAATAAGTTTTTATAACTTGACTTTTCCGCTGCGTGTTTAAAACTTTTAACTTAAACCGGTTTTTCCATCAATTGGTATCAGAGCCACGCTCGTTTGGATCTATAGATGCGTTTTTGGAACACTATATTGATTTGCATGTTGATTTTAGAACTGTTTTCGAAACGGCATTGTCACAGATCTGTTTCTGCAGTGTTATCGCAGCAGAATACAAATCTGTGATTGCATGGGATGCAAGGCGGGTTCGATCGATCGAACATGTTTCGATCGATCGAACATCCTCTGTACTCGAGCTATCGAAGAGTCTTCGATCGATCGAAACCTTCTGGTATTCGATCGATCGAATGAAGTTAGATCGATCGAGACAGATTCTTTGTCAAGATCTCTGTTTCACAGTTTTAAAGTGTTTTAAAATTAAAAACTTTAATTTTTAAAATATTCTGTAAAATTTTCAAATCATTCCGTGAAACAGAATGTTCAAGCGATTGAACAGTGTTCAATCGATCGAAGGTTCGAGCGATCGAACGGTCTTCGAGCGATCGAACTGTGACAGAGAAGTAAGATACTGTTTTAAGTTCTAATTCAGTATGTAAAGAGTTTATATACTGTGTGAATCAATTAAGTGTTTCAACAGTTACATATATTTGTTATGTATGTATGGATGCGTGTACGACTAACCCTCTTGCAGCTAGATTAGTCGCTATCTCCCATGGCACCAAATCATTTGAATATTTGTATTTAAATTGTTTGAGATTGGTTTGATTTTAAGGCACATGTAAAGGGCGCTGCGACTTCAATCCTACGAAAAGGAAAGTCGCACCGGTTTCCCTAGCCTTTTATTTTGTTATTATTTCTATTTCTAGATAAATTGTAAACTTCGAAAGAAGCATAGGACAAATGTAATAGAATTAGAAAAATCCATGAAGATGGAGCAAGGAGCCGTTATCCATGAAGATGGAGCTAGAGGCGATCAAACCAAAAGGAGGTTCTACAGAGATAGAGCCATGGGAGATAGAGGCATTGTTTGAATGCCTATATTTCATTTTAGTTTTTTGTTTTATGTGCTTGGTTTGTGATTGGCGTATAATACATTGTTGCATGCACGCAAAACAAGTTTTCTAAAATAAAATTCAAAAACCGTTTTAACGCATTAGTAAACATTGGATGTTTATGGGTAATGTGTAAAAACAATTTTTACTAAAAAGCAAAATCCTTAATTTACTAAATCTAGTGGGAGAGGGTCTTATTAATAAACACCCACGATCTTCCATTAACGGTTCACTGTAAGATGAGTGGTGCATTCTGTGTCACCTCGCCAGGGGTGATCATTCCATACGGAGGGTGCATTACTCATTGGTTACTAGATGTGAACTTCCTTTGATAGGATCAATCAGACGTGTTAGAGGGTGACCACCACACGGAGGCGCTACTTGAGACGGTTGTGATTGGATCCTAGTTAATGGTACACACTAGCTAAACTATGGATAGGGATCCTACACGGGGCATTATTCAGAAACTTAGAGATCAAAAAGGTTCGGAAGTCATAACTTGTTTTGCAAGAGTTGCATAGCGGACAAGTCTTGATTAATCGAAAAATCGAAATTGACCGCCACACGGAGGCTTTATTCTTTTGTTTCGATATTCCAGCGACTTTGTTTTAAAATAAAGAGTTTTAAGGATTCTTTTATTTCAAAATGTCAAATTCTGATATCCATATTTATTTTGTCTTTTGATTTTTACAGTAAATCATAATGTCTGGATCTGCATTTAGTCCACTTGCCACCATACTCACTCAAAACAAGTTAACTGGAAACAACTACACTGAATGGAAACGTAACCTTGACATTGTGTTAACTGCGGAGGATCACATATATGTCCTCACCACCCCAAGCCCTGAAGAACCCGCGGCAAATGCTTCGGCAGCTGCCAGACGCGAGTTCGACAAATAGAAGAAGTCGAATGGAATGGCTCGTTGCTATATTCTGGCCTCAATGGCTGGTGTATTGCAACACCAATTCCAATCGAATGATTCTGCCAGTGACATTATCACATCCCTGAAAAAGATGTTTGGGGAGCATGGCAGGCCTGCCAGACAGGTAGCCATGCAAAAGATAATGAGTGCAAAGATGTCGGAAGGGACTCCAGTCAAGGAACATGTTTTAAAAATGATTGGTTATTTAAACGAGCTGGAGACCCTAGGTGCCAACATCGATGCACAGACCCAAGTTGATATGATCCTTAATTCGCTGTCGCCTTCATTCGTTCAATTTAAACTTAACTATAATATGAATCAAATGAATTTTTCAATGAGCGAATTGATGAGTTCTCTTTTGGCAGCGGAAGGGGTGATCAAACCCGGGGTCAACGTTTTGAACGTTGAGAAAAGCGCTTCCTCTTCCCGATCTATACCGAAAGGAAAGAAAGGGAAGAAGAAGGCTGGTACTGGTGGTCCAAGTGTTGGACCGGTCCCTAAGATTGCAAAATCTAAGGGAAAAGGTAAGGGCAATGGGAAGGTGGGTGGCCAAGGCAAAGGAAAGTGTTTCCAATGCGGAGAGAAAGGCCACTGGAAGAGGAATTGTCCAGAATTCTTAGCTACAAGAGTTCAAGGTATGATTGAATCACATGTGATTGAAGTAAGTTTTATTACGGATACTTCAAACACTTGGTGCATTGATTCTGGTGCGACTAACCATATCTGTAATTCATTGTAGGGGTTCAGATCAACCAGGAGGTGCAGTGATGGGGAAATCGTACTTACTCTAGGTCTAGCGCAACCGTTTCTGCGGTTGCTATAGGAGTCGTAGTTTTAGAATTTCTAGACAATAAAATTTTGATTTTATCAGATGTACTTTACGTCCCTTCAATGAGACGTAATTTAATTTCAGTTTCTAATTTATCGAATAATGGTTATTCTTTTCATTTTGGAACTGAAGTTGTGATTAAAAGAAATAGTTCTTTTATATGTTCTGGTGTTAAATCAAATGGTTTCTATGTGATTACTCCCAATATTTCTAAAGACTCTTGCATGGAACTTAATAACTCAGTGGTTAATATACCATCTAAAAGAAAGAGACCTTCCACTAATCCAACAAGGCTTTGGCACATGAGGCTTGGCCATATCAATCTAAATAGGATTGGCAGACTAGTCAAAGAAGGGATCTTAGGCGATTTGGTTTTAGAACCAATGGAAGTCTGCGAGTCTTGTTTAGAGGGTAAGATGACCAAAAGGCCCTTTCCTACAAAGGGAAATAAAACCGATGCATTGTTGGAATTAGTTCATACTGATGTGTGTGGACCAATAAATATTAGAGCAAGGAGTGGTTATGAGTATTTCATAACATTTACTGATGACCACTCCAGGTATGGATATGTGTACCTAATGCAGCACAAGTCTGAATCCTTTGAAAAGTTCAAAGAGTTTAGGGCTGAAGCGGAGAAGCAATTGGGTACACATATCAAGGCCATTCGATCTAATCGAGGTGGCGAGTACCTCTCTAATGAGTTTATTGATCACCTCGTACAGAATGGGATTCTGTCACAGTTGACTGCACCTGGTACGCCTCAGCAGAACGGTGTAGCGGAGAGAAGGAATCGGACTCTTTTAGACATGACTAGGTCGATGATGAGTTACTCGGAGTTGCCATTATTCCTTTGGGGTTATGCTTTGGAAACCGCTGCGTACATACTAAATCTAGTACCAAGCAAATCTGTTCCCAGGACACCACGAGAGATGTGGATTGGGCTCAAGCCTTCTTTGCAACATCTCCGGATATGGGGGTGTCCGGCACATGTGCTGAAAGGAAAGATGAGCAAGTTGGATTCTAGATCGGAAGTATGTTACTTCGTAGGGTATCCAAAGGGTACTTATGGATGGTATTTTTATGATCCAAGAGAGCAGAAAGTGTTTGTTAGTACGAATGCTATTTTCTTGGAGGATGACTATATCATGAACCATAAACCTAAGGGAAGGATAGATCTTAGAGAGATAGAAGGAGAGCCCACAATCCAACCCGTAGTTGATAATGATATAAATCAAGAAAATACCACTTCTTCACCCATTTCCGCACCGGTACCTCGTCGTAGTGGGAGGATTATCAGCCAGCCTGATAGATACATGTTCTTAGGAGAAGTTTTTGAAGCTGTCTCCATAGAATCTGAATCTGATCCTGCCACATACGAAGAGGCAATGGCTGATGTTGATTCAGAACATTGGGTTAAAGCTATGAAGGCTGAATTAGAATCTATGGATTCTAATCAGGTCTGGGATCTTGTAGAACTTCCAGCCAATATTAAACCCATTGGTTGTAAGTGGGTCTACAAGAGGAAAAGAGCATCTGATGGAAAGGTTGAGACCTTTAAGGCTAGGCTTGTAGCGAAAGGTTATACTCAGAGGGAGGGCATTGACTATGAGGAAACCTTCTCGCCGGTAGCCATGCTCAAGTCCATCAGAATACTCTTATCCATTGCTGCATGCCTAGATTATGAGATCTGGCAGATGGACGTCAAGACTGCATTCTTGAATGGCAATCTTGAGGAGGACATCTATATGCAACAACCAGAAGGGTTCATAGCTGGTCGGAAAGGTAACTTGGTATGCAAGCTGCAAAAGTCCATTTATGGGCTTAAGCAGGCATCCAGGAGTTGGAACATCTGATTTGACCAAGTGGTCAAGTCGTTTGGTTTCATACAGAATCTGGATGAACCTTGTGTATACAAGAAGTGTGAAGGGAAAGTGATGGCCTTTCTTGTGCTTTACGTTGACGATATTCTACTCATTGGGAATGATGTAGCGGCATTGTCAACGGTCAAGGTTTGGCTAGCTAGTACTTTCGATATGAAGGATCTAGGAGAGGCGAGCTATATTCTTGGGATAAAGCTTTTTCGGGATCGCAAGCAAAAGATAATGGGATTGTCTCAAGCTGGTTATATCGATAAGGTGCTAACTAAGTTTTCAATGGATAATTAGAAGAAAGGATTGTTACCTTTCAGGCATGGTTTAGCGTTCTCCAAGGACTAGTGTCCAAAGACACAGGAGGAGAGGAATCGCATGATAGGAGTTCCCTATGCTTCAGCAGTGGGAAGTCTTATGTATGCGATGTTATGCACTAGACCAGATATTTGCTTTGCCGTCGGCATGGTTAGCAGATATCAGTCGAATCCAGGTCCAGAGCACTGGATAGCCGTCAAGCACATTCTTAAGTACTTGAGAAGGACTAAAGATTACATGCTTATGTACGGTGGTAGTGAGTTAATTCCAGTAGGATACACTGACTCGGACTTTATGTCAGATAAAGATTTGAGGAAGTCGACATCCGGTCATCTCTTTACCTTGGGAGGTGGTGCTGTCAGTTGGAGGAGCATTAAGCAAAAATGCATTGCAGACTCAACTACAGAAGCTGAGTATGTGGCTGCTTGTGAAGCCGCAAAGGAAGCTGTTTAGCTCAAGAAGTTCCTTATGGAGCTCGAGGTGGTACCAGCGTCGCTGTCACCTATTACGCTTTATTGTGATAATAGTGGGGCAGTGGCTCAGTCCAAGGAGCCAAGGAACCACGGAAAGGGAAAGCACGTAGAGCGGAAATATCATCTTATCCGAGATGTTGTTCAACGTGGAGATGTGACTGTCACCAAGATTGCCACCGCTGACAATCTTGCTGATCCGTTTACAAAGGCCTTGCCACAGAAGGTCTTTGATCGTCATCTAGATAGTCTAGGTCTCAGATGTAATCCTGTATGGTTATGAGTGCAAGTGGGAGTTTGTTGGGTTTGTGCCCTCAAACCATTACTTTATATAGGAGACATTGACATTTTAATATATGGATTTCAGCTTTACATTTTATGATGTATGTTTCTTTCATGAGATGATTGTTTAATCCATAAGTATCATAGTAAGTATTTCGCGTGTGTATGAGATACATACAATGAGATACGAATTACTATTCTTTGATACTTAAAGCTTGTCACAGTGGATGATGAGACTGGATATCTCATCAGGTATACACTGTAGCATCATTAACTACCATTGGATGGAGTGATAAATCTCAATCACTAGAGTGTGACTCTTGGTTAGTATGCTAGTGCTTATAGTGCATTGACGGACCTGAGTTTCCTATTGATGCTCAAGGCTGTCAATCAGTCGATAGGAACTCATAACTTGTGTAAGGTACGTGTTCTCAATCTTGAGATGATTATGAACACAGATTGTGGATATGACTGCTTTGACTTACCAATCAGTGAGGTCTATAGAAGATCAACACCTGGGTATCTTGGGTACGTCATATTCATAGGATTGTGAACATATATTTTCAAGACAGAATCTACCCTCTGTTTCAGAGTAAGCATTCCCTTGAGAATGTCACTAAGTCGATTACTGAGTACTGCAGTCTTGTTGATAAGAGTTATCAACATGTTTGGTAATCATGAGAGGTGAATGGGACTCAAGGATTATAAGAAGTAATCATGATTCAGGTTGACAGTAACTGTTTATCCGACTACTTGAATATGATTGCGAATGCTGACGGTAGAGGGACATTAGTACAACATACAAGTCTAGTTATCGCATCGGATATGTTCTTTTGCGTTGGAGTTCAGTTATCGTTTTATAGTGGAGTAAACGTTAACTGATCAGTCGATTAATTTGCTGATCAAAGAGTTTGGTCATGGGAGTTAATCAACTGATCTGAGCCAACAATAAAGAGCCTAGGAAGTCCCACTCTTAGCTCCGCTAGGATGCTTGGAAAGGCAAATGAGGATGATGTCAAGACAGGTTCGATCGATCGAAGTTGTCTCGATCGATTGAAGTCTAGACAGGTTCGATCGATTGAAGATGGTCGATCGATCGAATGTTCGATCGATCGAAACCACTTCGATCGCTCGAGAGCTAGGTCGGTTCTGGGAATCTATAAATAGGGCAGCTGCGTTCTGGAAATTGGGCTCGTCGTTTTTTATACGAAAAAGCTGCAGAAACTGTTTAGGTTTCCCAAAACCTTCCAATCCTCTCCATTAGGGTTCCCACCAACCCTAGTCCTTCCTGCGAGCATCCATAGGAGTCATAAGAGTGAAGGCCATCTAGTGGAGGCTGCTGGAAGTTGAAGATTTCAGAATTGGGTTCAAGACACTAAGGTATAAACTCTTGTCCCATCTTGTACGCATCTATGGAATTGACGAGTAGTAGATCCTAGGCTACCAAATAAGTTTTTATAACTTGACTTTTCCGCTGCGTGTTTAAAACTTTTAACTTAAACCGGTTTTTCCATCACTAGATTCATATGTATGGATTCGGGGCGTGACACATACCCAAGGACTTGGGGCCACAAAGAGATGCACCCGAGGTAGATGAGTGCATCCCGGGCGACTGGGTGAAGAGACAGGCGAAGGCCCGCCATGAAGGCATCTTCGTACAACATGACGAAGCCAGACACGTGGAAGTGGGCTCCGCTGTTGTGGACAGAGCAGGAGAGGGGATAAGGAAGATCATATCGGTCTCTGATTCAATCCAGGTTAGGACCACGCAGAACACTGACGATGGACTCACACGCGAATACGACTCTGGGACTGTTCGGCACAGACCCTTCATTGCCGGACCCCCGAGATGTCGAGGCTGCAAGATAATGCCGGTGCGCTTCCTCGTGAAACGCCCGGGCGGGGATTATTCCCTCACTATGCTAGTCAGAAGGGGCTGAAGAAGGAGGATCCAGGCTTGTACTCATAGACCCAGACCGCAGCTGCTCGTCCTCCGACCGGGACGACGAGTTAAAGTCTGAGTGACACATGACTGCGTCCGTGGGTGGCCTAAAGGGCAGACGACCCGAGAATAGGTCAAGAACTCCAAATCTGATGTACAAGGGATGTAGATCTAACAACCTAAAGGGTAGGTCGTATAAGATTCGAGAAGAAACACAACACTCACTCAAGACTCCCTCAGGAACTCCCGCTCGGTCAATCTGTCCGAGCGTACCCCCAGACTGAAAGAATGACAAAACTGAAGAAAAAAGAAATCCCAAGCTCGTACTAACCCAAGTGGGTTTACTCCCTCCAGCTTAGTTCGAGAAAAGAAGAAGAGAATGAAAAACTGAAGACGGGAAGGGAAGACTTACAAAAGTTAGCGCAGAAAAGAACTCGGGAATCTTGCTCGGGAATCTTGGATGCTCTCAAAACCGTTCGGTAAATCCTCTTACTTGGCAGCAGATACTGGGGAGAGGGCCGAGTGTTCCTTATATACGAATAGCGGACGGTCCAAATCGATCAGATCCGACGGCTCAAGAGTTTTCCCGCCAAGAGTAGCCGACAGATGTCACCTCAGGCACGTACAGGGTTGCCTCAAAAGACGCGCGCATTAAATATGTGACGTGATAGTCCGGTTACCACGCAACTGTTCGGTTACATCTGAACTGACTCCGTTGGATCCCGACTAGGCCAATTATCCCCTGACACATGGCAATACCCCACACCCGAGCTCCTACCTTTACCGGTCGGTTACTACACCGAGGGGCCATGGTGTGGGCCTTCATCCCGAGCATCATTCCCGGACCACGTCCGGACGGTTTCCCAGGAGCTACTTATTTTCGAATCCTCACCTGATTACGCATCCGGTCAGATCTGAAAATGGGGGGCAATGTATGTCCAAGATGATCTAGCCAAGAAAGTGCCATGTCACCCAGAGGCACCGGTTATTCTGGTGAGGGCGCACCCCGTGTGGCCAAGCATTCTCGAGGTATCCAAGCAAACCGCTCGGTCACATCAACGGGCCGGGTATTGACAATCACAAACAACATAATTGATGCAAAATAAGGTGGCCTCAGAGGACCTTTTCATTAATTAAAATGTTTTGTACATTGGGGGGCAGTTTTAGTGGCTTCCCCGGCAAAAAAAAAAAAAACAAAAAACAAAAGAGGGTCTTCAGGTCCCCTTGCCCTTCAGAGCTTTGACTTCCTCTTCCATGGCAGCCATCCTGGCCACCAGCTCTTTAATAATAAGCTCCAGAGCGTGAAAGTCCACCTCCCGCATGACAGAGTCCGTCTGTAGAAGAGCACTTTGCTTTTCCACCGCCTGTAGACGATCTTCTAGATTACCGAGGGAGAGGCCTATCCAAGAGCTAGGCATATGAAGGCCGGTGTGTGCTTCCGACCGACTCCTTTTTGGTTGGGGTTGAGATTCCTCCTCAACCTCCTTCTCCTTACCCTTCCTGGTAGGGCCTGGCAGCGGACCTGTATCCCCGAATGAGGTTGAATCAGAGCTGGTGGATAAAGCAATTGGCCCTTTGGTGGGGCGGCCCCTCTTATGGCATGCAGGCCGGAAGCCATGGACCGGGTATAGCGGCGCGACCCAGAAGCCGCCGCAACAGGAGCTGCAACGAGAACGTCACCGCCGACCTCACCAGCTGGTTCCCCGATCAAATCGAAAAAACTGAGGCCGGCCTCAACCTCTCGGTTGATCGCCTCCATATAAGCCACAGAGGAGGCGATGTCACGGAAAGCGGCAAAGGACGTCTTGCACAGTTCAGGGTCAAAGGCTACAGGGGGGTATATAGAGGGGTCCACCAACCAGTTACTAGAGACAACGACCCAAGGGTATTGACTCCAGTTCTTGTTGGGGAAGTCCAGACCCCGGACGAGATGCTTTCCTTCAGCTCCAATGCGTAGGTAAGGATCCCCGCAACCGATGCTTAAGAGATAGCACCTGGCAACGTCCACAGAGCGGAGGAATATCCCGAGCCGCTCATTCAGTGCCGATATGCCCCAAAGAAGGCGGGCGAGATTTGGACAACACTTGAAAAGCGTAATCCCTGTAAGAGATCACAGAAGGAGGCGGGGAAAGGGAAGTGTAGCCCTACTATTAGCAAAAGGTAACTGCTAATAATGACCGAAGGGAAGGCCACCTCTTCTCCTTCAATGTAAGAACGAATCCCGACATCTTCAGGGATCTCGCAATCCCTCCTAAAAGCGGTCATTCCTTCGTTGGAGGTCAGGTCAATGTGGGAGGCCATGGGGAGAAGCCTAGGTTGTAGAGAGGAAGAAGAAAAGAGCTCGGGAATAGTTCGCTCTCAAAGACCGCTCGGTAAATTCAATCTTCAAACAGTAGGCATCTATGGAATGAACAGGTGCTCCTTATATAGAAACTTTGGATGGCTCAGATCAAAACTAATCGAACAGCTCATATGTTTTCCCGCCAGAACTGTCACTTCAGCTATGTGGGGCATTGCCTCGAAAGACGTGGGCATTAAATGTCCGATGGGACAGTTCGGTTGCCACGTAAATGGTTCGGTTACTCCTAGGCTGGCACCGTTGGATCCTGACCAGGCTAGTGATCAGTGGACACGTGGCATGGGAAGAACTCGGGCTCACATGGTCACCGCTCGGTCTGTATCCCGGCCGATCACCCCAGTCGGTCCCGTCCCTGGCAGAATCCTGGTCTATTACCGAATGGTTTATCGGACGCAGTCTTAATTTTCAAACTTCATCTGATGGAGCATCACATCAACTTCGAAAATGGGGGGCAGCTGGTATGTCCAGAAATATTCTGTTAAAGCCAAACTGCCACATCATCAGAATGACCCAGACTATCCGGAATGGGAGCTTGGGGTCAGCGCCCCTGAAATCAACAGGCGGCACCGCTCGGGATGCTTGCACAACCCGGGCATACGGTGTAGCAACTTACCAGGAGGTGCAGATCAGTCCCAAGCTATCTGATAGTTTCTAAATCAACTACAAGCCTGCAAAAGGAGATATGGCAGTTTCCTAAACCACTTAGGAAACTCCCCTAAAATCATGTAAATCTATCATGATTAGATTAGGCTTCCTAATCTTATCAACTTACCATGTAGGGGTGGACTCTTGCATCTATAAAAGAGCCCACCTACCCTATCAATAGGGACCCCAAAATCAATTCTCTAAGCTTACAAGCATTCAACAGAGAACTCACCATCAATACGCATACACCCGGCCGGTATTACTGGTAGTGCCGCTCATCTTTGTTGGCTCACCAGGCCCGCCGGTGATTTGCTAGTGAGAAGCGCACAGATGCAACCATGGATGTAGGTCACCTTGTTAACGGGACCGACCCACTCGCAAATTGTTCTTGTCATATTTTCTCTTAAAACCTTTCTTACCAGTTTTAGGCATCATCAATACTCAACTTTAAAAAATCTGCGATGACTTTGAGAAAATCATTCGAGATGAACAAGAACAATATTCGAAAGGGCAAGAGACTTCGCTAATCAATGAGATCCTTGTCCCCGTAACTTTTCCTAACCAAGAATTTTCAATAGCCGTAGGTCCCTGTTTAAGCACTCCCAACCTTAAACTCCATGTCTATTACCTTAGGTTAGGACAGCAACTCTTGGCTTACCAGAAAGAAATTCCCCTTCCTAGAACGGAATTAAAATTTAAACATTACCCTAAGCCTGCGAAGGAGTGGCCAGAATGGGTAGATAAAATTTTAGAGAACAAGAGAGAAGCTCTGATGGCTACTGGGATTTATCACGCTGTTGATCTTTCCAAATACCCTATCGAAGCCATCCCTAATCTGTTGGCTGGAGCCTTATGTTTTTAGAACCCTATTTTCAACCATTTTCAATTTTGATTTGGCCCAATAGGTCCAATTGTCTTGGATATTTGTCACTTATTAGGGTTTTTATCCCATAGAGAAGATGCTCATCCTTATATGGTTGAATCTTATAGTTCTCCCATAAATACTGATTCGAAGTCATTAGGATATACTAACTTCTTGACTTCTCATAGAAAGTCATCAGGGGGTGTAACAGATAAGGAGTATTATTGCTTCCTTCTTTATTGATTTTCAAAGCATCTATTCTGCACTTCTTCTCAGAGGGTTGTCCTCAAATTCTCCAATATTGCCAGAGCTCTAACTGCTGGTCGAAGACTAGCTTTAGCTCCCTTCGTTTTAGGATCTCTCTACATATCATTTTCTAATTTGTGCTTCAACCCCTTTCTTCCTACTCAAGGTTGTCCTTTCTGGATCTTACGATTGTGGTTATATGCCTATTTCCCAGAAATTCACAACTTAGAGTCTATAAAGCACATTGTTCCACATGGGACCTTCTTTGCCTTATTTCCAAATGTTGAACAAACTTTCAAAGAGTCTCTTACCTTCTTTTTCAACATTCCAACAATTAGACCAAATAATTTTTATCAGCCATTCTCTATCCTCTACAATTCCGAAGATAGAACTCCTCTTTCCCCCAATTGGCTGTGTCAAATACTAGACCGAGCAGTAAGTGCAGTTGAATTAAAGGCTGCATGGGGGAATTTTTTAATCAACAGAGATCTATATTTTGGGAATGCTCTCAGTATCAAATATCATGGTAAGCTCTATCTACCCAACCAATTTTTGAGGCAATTTGGGCTTACCCAATCAATCCCTTTCCCAATTAGAAGCCAAGCCAATATACTGATGGCTTATAAGACAAATACAAGGGTGCCAGAAACAGTGATAAGTGTTGCATTAGCAGTTTATCAAAACAAAGTTAGCAATTTGGAATTCACCTCCTTGCCAGTTTATACAAACTACACACCTGCCTTCTCGAGTTAGTGGGAAAACTTGATGTTAGTGCAGATGGACAAATGCCAACTCCTGAGGTACATTAATTCGAAGTCAAAAGGTAAACAAATTACTAATTCAATCCTTTTCATCTTTAGTGATGAGAAGAACCTTGACTTATTATTGTCTTGAATTTTTCAACACAGGGAAATCAATTGGTGAAGGTTCTTCACCAATAACCAGAGCTTCGAAAGCCAAATTAAACATTCCAATTACCTTAAAGGCCTCAAAGGTTCCAATCCCTGCTCCACCACCTTCGAAACCCAAAAGAAAACTAATCCTTCTTGCAGAAAATTCTCCTCTTACATTTGAGACTGTTGAATCTAAACAAGAGGTAGACACTAGTCCAATCTCATCATTGATTCGAAAGAAAAAAGCCAAGACAACAATCGAACCACCTGTTGGTTCAGAGATCATCAAAGAAGTTCCTATTCTAGCAGTCCCTATATCGAAGGTGGGACCCGAACCTGAATTGGCACAAACAATTCCAGAACCATCATCTCAGAGTCCTGATATTCTAGGAGCTCAGAAGTCTCCTCCACTGAGCACTCAACCTCTATTACTGGAATACCAACCAATGGTAAAATATTTAAAATTTCTCTGATATTTGAGCTTCTTCTATGGACAGATTATAAATAAATTTTTATCCTTTATTAATCAGGTTGAATCTGTTCTCAATACTGAAGCTAGTCCTTCAAAGCCTAGCACAAGTTCTGATCCTAAAGCTGCTCCAACATCAGCCTCGTTTAAATCCCAAACTGTCCCAGGTGTCTCAAGTTCTGAGGAATTTCACATACCTCTCCCTCCCAATCTGACTCCTGAGGAAACAAAAGACTTTAAAGAAAGTCTAAAATATGTCTTAAAGATGGGAAACACTGCTTCAACCAATGTTCAAGAATTCTTTCAACAGATGACAAGTCGAAGCAAACCGAAAGTACCCTCAATAGACCCAGTGGCTGCTCTTGCTACCTTGAGACTTTTCAGTCAAGTTTCATTTGAAATTTTCGATGATAGAGAAGTACAAAAAGCTATCAAGACCCTGTGTCAATTCATGTTAGATAGCTCTGACATCTTTATTCCAGACAAGGAGACTATTTCTGCAGTCATGTCAACTTTAAATTTTGATTACTTTTTGTTGGAAAAGGTCATCGAAGAAAGGAAAAAATTAGAGGTTGACATGGAATACACTACAGAAAAGATCCTTGAGATGGATCGAACATTGGCAGAATTTGATGAAACCAACACTGCTATTGAAAAACTATTTGTCAAAGTGAACAAATTCAAAAAAGGAGATCGAGCTTGCAGAGACTGAATTGGCCAATCTGAAGATCGAGTAAGAAGGTGTTGAAGCAAAGCTTCTAGTTTTGAAGACAGAGTTTGAATCGAAGCCTTTTAAGAACCAAGAGTCAATCTCCAAATTGAAATTCATCCTTAGTCAGTCAAAACTATACACTAGGTCTTGGGATAATTTTAGGTTAAAGGCCCAATTCATAACAAAACTGGTATGAAAGATTGTACCAGCATAAACCTGTAATTTACCAAAATCTGGTTTTTTTGTATCCAACTTTTAATGTGAAATGTATGTTCTTATTTTGGTATGTTATATTTTTCATTCCAAATTTCTTGCTTCTCAAATAGTTAGATTATACTGTTTAAGAAATCTACCATTGATTTTTCTTAAGTGGATATATCCATTCAAGTTTCTTAAATGGTAAAATCCACCTTTAAAAACTTTGTGAATTTGGAATGGACCTTCCCATTTAGGTGACCATTTCCCATATTTTGGAACTTTAGATCCAATAGGTATATTGTTTTCCAAACCAAATCTCCTTCATCAAATGTTCTTGGTTGCACTTTCTTATTATACCCATTTGCTATTACCATTTTCTGTATCAGGATATTATTAAGAGCCTTGATTCTTTCTTCATCAATGTCTTCTAATTCAATAGCCATTGATGTTTGATAATCATCCAAGAATAATTGATTCTGCTTCATAATTCGAAGGGAATTAACCTTTATCTCAGTTGGTAGAACTGGTTCATGACCAAAAGTTAAAGCATAAGGAGACACCCCTGTACTTGTTCGCTTCGAAGTCCTATATGCCCATAAAACTTCTGGCAGAATCTCATGCCATATCCTTGGATCA
Source organism: Hydrangea macrophylla (assembly GCA_033977485.1). Lineage (NCBI taxonomy): Eukaryota > Viridiplantae > Streptophyta > Magnoliopsida > Cornales > Hydrangeaceae > Hydrangea > Hydrangea macrophylla. Next base: position 44,748,058 of record CM066990.1, read on the forward strand.
TTTTTTTTATAACTTTAGCCATATTTTCTTGTATGATCTTATTAGTGGCTTCAGCCTGACCATTAGATTGAGCATAGTATGGAGTTGATTTTGATATTGTGATTCCCAATTTATTTGCAAAAGCAATCACATCCCCTTCAAATATAGAGGCATGTTCATATACAATGGTTTGAGGAATACCAAACCTGTAAACTATATTCTCAAGAAATTTGATAACTGTTGCCTGGGTTACAATCTGCATAGGTTCTGCTTCTATTCATTTAGTGAAATAATATGTGGCTAGAATGATGAATCCATGACCTTTCAAAGAAGGAGGATTGATTTTTCCTATCACATCTATGGCCCAACCTCTAAAAGGCCAAGGTTTTACTATATATTGAAGATCGACAGTGGGTAATTACTTCAAAGGACCATGTTTCTGACATTCTTGACATCTTTTGGCAAATTGGATACAATCTTTCAAGATTTTTGGCCTATAAATGCTATGCCTTCGAAGTAACCACCTCATTTTAATCCCAGATTGATGAGCCCCACATAGTCCTTCATGAATTTGAGCTATAACCTCAATTCCTTTGAGATAACTTAAACATTCAAGCAACAACCCATGACTTCCTCTGTTAAACAATTTTTCATTATACATAATGTAATTTACAGATTTCAATCTTATGCTTCGACTAGGCTTTTCATTTAATCCTGAGAGATAATCTATGATTGGTTTTCTCCAATCATCATGAATTTCTATGTTTGAGATATTACCAAAAGGTAATCTATCTACCAATATTGGTAATAATTTCCTATAAGTAACTAGTTCTATTTCAACATCTTCCACATTTGTTCTAAATCCAGATGCCTTTTGAGCCACATCATTGGCTTCTTCATTAAAACTTCTAGGAATATGCAAAAGATTTACATCATCAAATTTGGATTATAAATCCATTGTAGTGTCATAGTATATTTTCAATGTGTTGGTAACACATTTGCATATTCCATTCATATGATTTATAACCAACTGAGAATCCCCAAATACATCTACAAATGTAGCTTTGAGATCTAACTTTGAGGCCCATTATTAGAGCTTCATAGTCAACTTGATTATAAGTACATTGGTTCGAATCGAGTTTATAACCATATTTAGTTTTGATCTTTTTAGGTGATTCAATAATGAATCCAATACCTGCAGCAAATTCAGTTTTTGAACCATTAAACCATAGTTTTCATGGACTAATGGTTATGTGTCCAATTTCATAATTTTCCTTTGTTTCGAGGTAATTTGGATGGTCAGCCAGAAAATCTGTCAAGGCTTGCCCTTTTACTGCTTTTTGTGGTACATATAGTAAACAAAATTCTGACAAAGCCAAAATCCATTTACCAATTCGATTTCTCAGAATGGGTCAAGTCAATATATATTTGATTAAATCAAACTTAGCAATCACATAGACTTCAGTAGGAAGAAGATAATATCTTCATTTTATTACTGCAAAATACAATGATAAACATAGCTTTTCCATAAAGGAATACTTGCATTCAACAGAATTTAAAAACCTACTAAGGTAATACATGGCTTGCTCTTTCCTATCATCATTATCCTGGGCTAATAAGACCCTAATTGATGCTTCTGCTGTTGAGATATATAACTTCATAGGCCTATCTTTTCTTGGAGGCATTAACACTGGTGGTTTTACCAACTAATCCTTCAAGGCTTGAAAGGCAGTCTGATGTTTATCTTCCCACTTTAGCTCTTCATGATCCTTCAATTTTAACAAAGGAGAAAAGATCAAAGTTTTCCCAGCAGTATTGGAAATAAATCTTCGAATAAAATTAACCTGTCCTAGGAATCTCTATAACTCCTTTTTGGTTGAGGGAGGTTTACTTTGAATAATTGCTTGAGCTTTATTTTTATCCACTTGAATCCCTTTTTCATGCACCAAATATCCTAGAAAGTTTCCAGTACTGACCCCAAAAGCACATTTTAATGGATTTAATTTGAATTTGAAAAATCTCATTCTTTTAAATGCTAACTTCATATGTATGAGGTGATCATCAAATGTTTTAGATTTAACAATTATATCATCTATATGACATTCTAAAAATGTTCCAATCATATCATAGAAAATAGCATTCATAGCCCTCTGATAAGTAGCTCCTGCATTTTTCAAATCGAAAGGCATTTGCACCCACTCGAAGGTACCTATACTCCCTGGACACCTAAATGTAGTCTTATGAATGTCCTCCTCAGTAATATATATTTGATTATATCCTGAGTGACCATCCATCATAAACATTATAGTGTTTCCAGCAGATCTATCAATTAATAAATCAACTATTGGCATAGGATACTCCTTAGGTGTGGCTAAATTAAGATTTCTATAATCAATGCACACTCTTAATTTACCATTTTTCTTCATAAATGGAACAACATTCGAAAGCCATTCAACATACCTGGCAGTTCTAATGAATCCTACCTTGAGTAGCCTTTCGATTTCTTCTTTAATCTTCATAGTAACTTCTGGAGTCATCCTTCAAGGTTGCTGTTTTACTGGTTTATAACCAACTTTGATAGGCAGTCTATGCTCTACTAAGCTTTTTTCGAGTCCTGGCAATTCACCATAATCCCAAGCAAAGCAATCTCGAAATTCTTTCAATAACTCAACCAATTTATATTGGTCACACTTTCTAAGTTTTGAACTTAGATAGGTAATTCTTTTTTGTTGATTTGATCCCAAATTGATTTCTAATAAAGGATCTTGTGCTACTTCTTGTATTGAATTCTCTGGCAGTACAGATAATTCTTCCCTACCAACATCTTTTAATTCTTGTGAATCTTCTTCAAAGACATAATCTGACCAATTTATGGTCGATTCCTTCTCAATTCTTGATTCTAAATTTGCCATCATTAACTTTTGTAAGACCAATCGAATGGTCTCTTCTATATTTCCTAATTCTATGGGTGTGTGAGCCATTAAACCACCTTGTCATCATCTAATGGTTCCAAAGAACCAAATGGCATATCAGCCAAAATATCCCAATTTTCTTATGGGGATTCATCTTCTGATTCTTTAAGATCAATTGGTTTAACATTCTCCTGATATAATTGGGCTTTGACATAGTTAGAACTTGCATGAAAAGGCTGAGTATCAGTCTTCACTGTTTCAATCTCACAGTTTTCCTTCATAAGCAACAATTTTTGATGCATTGAAAAAGGAACACATCGGTTAGCATGAATCCAATCTCTTCTTAATAAGGCATGATAACTGGGACTAACATCTACCACAAAGAAAGCAGTTTTGGATTTGTTCGAACTTACTATGATTTCAATAGGTATTACTCCTTTGGTGTTTTTCTTATCACCAGTAAAACCTGATATCATAATATGGGTTTGTATCAACTTTGAATCTTGTTTATTAATCTTTTTCAAAGTATTTTGGGGAATAATATTAACAGCAACACCATTATCAACCAATACTTTGTTTAAAAGAACTCTATTTAAACAAGCCTTTATATATAATGGTTTAAGGTGCTTAGTCATTTCTGTTGATGGTTCTTCAAATGAATAAACAAAATTACAATCATTAAAAATGAATTCAGGAAGATTTACCTCAGAGACATCTTCAGTAGATGCTTCCATTTCCATTTCTTCATCTACCTATTGATCTTCTACTGCTTCGAAGATCTTTGGTAGTATGAATGTGGCAGTGTTGACTTCCATTTGCTCTGGAAATGTGCCAAACTGGATGTGTACATCTTCATTTTTAACTATTTCATCATTAAATTTCATATCAGTGTCTCCCAAAACTTGAGATTCCACCACTGTCATTGCTTCATCTCCTTCGTCAATGCTCATGGCCTTTTCCAATTTTAAAACTTTTGCTTTAATGGTACTTTCTTCAGACATAGTATCATTATCAGTTTTCGTGTTTCAATTGAACTTGGGATTAGGTCTCGAAATATCACTGGAAACCTTCTCGATCTCATTTTTTAATTCTTGATTTCAATTCTGCATGTTCGAAAATTCCTTCCACATAGTAAACTTTCTCTAAAGTCTCCTTTGCTGAGTCCTATTTATCACAGGAACCATCTTTTGGCCCTTTTCCTTAGGATGTTGAAGCACATACCATGTATTTTTTTCAACATGAGGAGGTTTGATCATCCTATTTTTGTTTTGAGAGCCTTGTCCATCATATTTTTTACTCTATCATCTTGCAAGACAAACTAATTTGGTACCCCTGGCACCAATGCAGATTCACTTGATTGTGAAGTCTCACCAACTTTTGGTGATTTAATCAATGTTCCCATATCCATCTCGGCTTGTACCACATGTGCTGGTACCAATTTTGATGGCATGAATTGAGTTTGTCTTTCTTTCTGCACCATATAATATTTCTTTGGTGCATGAGAAAAACCTGGCCTTACATACTGCATGTTCCTTGGTGGTCGAACATAGTTACCAGTATGAAAATTCCTTAAAAAACTGGCTTTAAAAGGAACCATTGATCTCGGAGCATCCCTGGCTGTTGTTAGTCCTGTATATGTTGAGGCTTGATAAATTGGTCCTCTAAACTGCCCTCTTCCAACATTCATGATTGCCTGAAATGGAGGTTCATATGAAGTACTTACTGATCGGCGACGAATAGTTGCCGTTTATAGTTCTAAAAATACGCTTTGTTAGCCCATTTCATGTAGTTATTAGTTATTTTTTAATAAGTATTCTAATTTTTGTAGGATTTAGAGCTTTAACTTGAAAATGCACAAAAATCCAATGATTAGTGGCTTTGGAAGTCATTCTGGGCTCAAACGGTGATTTCGGTGAAAGCTGAATGCAGTAGCAGTCTCGGAAAATCACATTTGTGACAAAGAATACTTTGGATTTGAGAAATTTCTACAGAGATATAAAATGTAGATATTCGAGTTACGGACGCGTGGATTAAATGGCAAGTCAATCCGAGTTCCGAGCAAAAAGTTATCGCAATTCTACAAAAGTCGCACAGTGCAGCGAAAAGGACCTCGCTCGAGCGGGCCGCGCTAGCGACCTATGAAAAAACCAAAAACGCGTATTTTATTAAATTAAAGTGCCCAGTGAAGGTGGTTTATGGATATGACGTCCAGAAACGTAAAAACAGCTATTTTAGTGCGATTTGACTTAGGAAAGCTTCCTAAATCCTTCCAAACTCTATATAAATCCTATTCTAAATCAAATTTATGGTTACAAATCATTACACAACATTATACACAGCCATATACACAAAAACTCCAGCCATTGAAGAGGGGAAAGCAAGGAGAAGAAGAAGAAGACCAAGGATTCCCATGGCCTCCTCCATCAACCTCTTGCCGTTCATTAATTCCATGGCCAACTAAACCTAGATCTAGGGTTTCAATGAAACCCTAGCCAAGTAATAGGGCTTTATTTATGTTTTTATTTTAGTTTTATTATGTATGGATGATAATTACATGTTCTGAGGATTTTTATAAATAAATCGTGCTTCTAATTGATTAAATCATCACTTTCAAAGTTTATTCTTGTCTTAGATCTATTTTGACTGTGATGTGCTCAATGATCTATGTTTGCTGTGCTTATATAGGTTATTTACATGTAATGGTGCTTTATTGAATTGTGCTATCAAGTATCCGAATAGTCCATGCCTAGGTTAGACAGATTATGTCACAACCCTAGTTTAGTGTGGGATAATTCGTGCTAACCGAAGATGGATTATGTTGGTGCTTAAACCATAGTTATTTTCTTGATGGAGGAATTGGGCTTGTAGCTGCAATTCCCCATTATCATCCAACTTAACAATCTAATTGAATGCATAAATATTCCTATTATGAAGCTAGTGGTGAATTTGCAATCTTAGGTTCCTTTAAACATATTTATAAAAACACTTTTAAATCGCTTTCATAATTTAGATCTATTTTATTGTTCTTAGTTTAATTAAATTCAAAATCAAAATCTCATTTTTATAATTAATTAGATTTAGGTTTTAAAATTAAGAGTCGTAGTAATTCAATCTCTGTGGGTTCGACCTTTGCTTTCACTACTACAAATCCCTAGAAAGTAAAGTACACTTTTTATATCTTGATATTGACAACATCACTTTTTGGTGCCGTTGCCGGGGATTGCAAATTACTACCTTTAGTTTTAAAATCTTAGTTTAGTTAATTCGTAAATATTAGATTAGGTTTTCTTTTTCTTATTTTTCGTTTTATTTTGAGTCACTAACTTTCCTTTTTATTTTGTAGTTTCTCGAGTCATCAAATTCTAACGTTTCCGGGAGGAATAGCTGTGCACATCAAAGGAGCTTACGCGAAAAAAATATTTAAATAAAATAAAATAAATTGCTTCTTTTGAAACTCGCTTTAACCCACTGTAAGTCAGGGCGTTGTGACGCACTATTTGCATTAGTTTAGGAGTGATTGTTCACGTGCATTAGCTAGGAAACCCAGGGCGCTGGGAATTGACGTGGTCATTGCATTACAGGATAATATTCATGCATCATAGTAGTACTGTGTGCTTGCTTGTTGTCTTACTTGCGTGATTATTTTTTGTTTTTATTTTAGTCAGTCTTTATTTTAGTTTCTTTTCTTTTTAGTTTATGTTTGGTACGCGTTCAAGTAAACCTGAACTATTTTCTATCGATCCTGAACTTGAACGTACCCTTAGAGTCAGTTGGACTCCAAAACCGTCGTCGTTATTTCAGGTCGAAATACGTAGTACCCTTAAAAACCTAAAGAAACCACGCTTTATTAACATAGAACCTATTCTAATGGCCGACATTGGAAACAACGGAAACAATGGAAATAACCCTAATATACCGCCACCTCCTCCGCTTAAAGATTATTTTATTCCTATAACTTACACGCCTTAAGCAGGTATCGAATTACCGGAGGCGACGACATCTCATTTTGAGATAAAGTCGTCCACCATCTCGCTACTTCCTTCTTTCCATGGCCGTATAAATGAAGATCCGTATCAGCACTTAGGAGATTTTCAAGATATTTGCTCTACTTTAAAAATCCAGAATTTCATTGATGATGAATTAAAACTGTGTCTCTTCCCATTCTCTTTAAAGGATAAAGCGAAGTATTGGCTTCAATCATTTGAGCCGAACACGATTAAAACTTGGGAAGCCTTACACAACGTATTTTTACAAAAGTTTTTCCCAATCACAAGAACTAATCAGATAAGAAAATCCATAACAAACTTTGTGATGCAAGATGGGGAATCACTTTACGACACGTGGAAAAAATTTAAAGAATTATTACGCTCGTGTCCACATCATCAGGTTTCTAAGTGGCAGTTGGTACATATTTTTTACGAGGGACTTATTCCCTCTGTCCGTAATACCGTCGATGCCGTTTGTGCGGGTACCTTCCTACACAAAAGCGCCGACGAAGCCTGAAATTTTTTTGAAATGTTAAGCGAGAATTCGATGCATCAGTCTGTGTCGGTACGTTCTGGAGGATATCTGCCAACACCAAAAAGTGAGGTAAAGTTTGAGTCAAGTCACTCAATAGAATTTCAGGCACTATCTAAAAAACTTGACCGACTTTTAACAATGAACCAAACGACAGCCCCACCCGCTCATGAAGTATGTGCAATATGTTTCGATCTGTCACATTCTATCCTTGCATGTCCATCGGCAAGTCAATTTCCGGAATTCGTGGAGCAACACATTAATTCTATTCAACAATACCCACGAAATAATTATATTTCAACTTCTAATAATCCGGACGCGCCATGGAGAAACCATCCTAACTTCTCGTGGAAAAATAATAATAATAATCCTAATGAGGTGACTAATTTTTCTAATGCATATCGACCTCAGTTTCAACCTAATCAATATCAACAACCGCCTCCTAATCCGAACCCTTCAAGGGGTAACATTTTTGAGGAAAAAGTGTTGGCGTCCCTTAATAAAATTGAAACACAAGTACAGGCACAAGCACAAATAGTGCACACACACACACACAATCCATTGCGAAGCTTGAATCCCAAATGGGACAACTAGCTACTGTAGTGAGTCGTAGAAACGAGGGGACGTTGCCTAGTCAAACAATTCAAAACCCGAAGGGACAATACGAGGTTAAGGGGTCGAATGAGCAAGTAAACGCCGTCTCAACTAGGTTGACTACACGAGAGGAAGAGGTGATAGAAATTCTGAATGAGAATGTGATAGATATGAACATCAACTCTAATACGAAGAAGGGTGAGGACGTGAGCCAAAATAAGAAAGAAAAAGAAACGGCCCTGACTAATCGTATACCGAAATTGCCCTTTCCACCAAACGTTGATGAACCATCAAATTTTCCAAAGAAAGGGTCAACGGTTGAGGATATACTCGAGGTATTTAAACAAGTTAAAATCAATATTTCATTCCTCAATGCTATTAAACAAATTCCCGTTTACGCTAAATGTCTTAAAGACCTATGCACTCAAAAATGTAAATTGCGTAGTCATACTCCGAAAAAGGTCGTTCTCACGGAAAAAGTAAGTTCTATTTTTCAACACTTACCTCCAAAGTATAAAGATCCTGGTACGCCAACTATTTCATGTGTCATAGGTGACACTATCATCCATAGGGCTCTCCTTGACTTAGGAGCTAGTGTTAACCTTTTACCTTATCATGTCTATAAACAACTAGGACTAGGTGAACTTAAACCTACGGCCGCTACAATACAATTAGCGGATCGTTCTATTAAAATACCTATAGGAATCGTCGAGGACGTCTTGGTTAAAGTTGACAAATGCTATTATCCTATCGACTTCATGGTCCTTGACACTGAACCCGTGCTAGATTCTAAGAAACACACTCCTGTCATTCTAGGTCATCCATTTTTAGCAACCTCTAACGCTCGTGTTAACTGTCGAACGGGGGTGATGAAAATGTCGTTTGGGAACATGAATTTAAAACTAAACGTCTTTAACGCTATTAATCAATCTCCCAAAGACGACGATTATTTATGTGAGGCGGAGAGTAAGGAAAGACAAACTATTGAACCTATTAATGTACTAAATTTGAGTGAGGAGAATAATATATTGAGTAGTGAGCGGACAAATTTGAATAATCAGGACCCCAAAGATGAATTTACTCGGAAGGTACGAAATTGATTTGACCGTAATCAAGATGATCCGTCAGATGAATTAATCCAAAGCGACATTATTTTTGCTTACCACCGAGCTCTTCCTGATATCCTTAGGGGTACACAGTCCGATTTACGGCCTCCTTGAATCTTGAGCTAGAATGGTCTAGCTGAAGACGTAAAAATTAGCGCTTCTTGGGAGGCAACCCAAGCTTTATTTCGTTCGTTTTTCTTATTTTCAGTCATTTTTGGGTCTTTTTCAGTCCTTTTTGGGTCATTCTAAACAGGTTTGGGGATCGGAGTAAACTTATTTTTAGTTTATATACAAAAAAATAAAGAAAAAAAGGAAAAATTACAACTCGCGCGCGCGACCCGCTCGCGCGAGGTGGGAATTTCTCAATTTTTCTCTTTGTTCTTTTACCTCCTGTTTCCCACACCTGTCTAGTTGTTTTTTTTTTTTTTGTAGTTTTTTACGATCGAGTTTGTCTTTGTTTAGATAGTTTTGTTTCTATGTGTTTCATTACATTCTTTTAATTCTAGTTTAGTTTTTATTGATTAATCAAGAAATAAATAAATAAAGAACATATGTATTATATTTTAGCCTTTATTTGTTTATTTAATTTTCTTTTGTTAAGTATTAACAGGTGAAATAGTGCTCCATTTGGAGTAATTGAACTTTGATTCCATATTATTGTACGTTCACCTAGTTTGTGTTTGCCGAGATTGAGGTATTATCGTTCCTTCTTTACATACTCTCATTTCTTTCGTTTTATTGTTTCATTGGGGACAATGAAAGGTCTAGGTTTGGGGGTATGCACTCACATGCACATTATATGCACCGATTTTTCAATTTTTTTTTTCAATATTTGTGCTTAAATAAACGATGTTACCGATGTTTTTGCAATCTTAATTTGATACTTCTTGTTATGTAACTTGGATTGTTATAGAATGGTAAACAAGAGAAGATGTGATTAAATATTTACTAAAGTCATGACGCAACGTTTTAGGTCATGTATCGTTCGAATCGTAGTTTTATATCATAGATTTGCACACAAACCTATGCACTGCACGTAGTCGCTTGAATACATGTTTGATGTGAACTATAATATGATTCGGATTTCTAGATAACACAAGGTGGAGACTAGACCCGGTGAGCTTTTGAGCCTATCTTTTCTTTTTAGAGGATTATAAATACATCTTTGGTTTGTCGAATTTCATTGAAATAGCGCATTAACTTGTTGTTTAGTCTCATTATTCTTGTTTTGGTTGATAGTCAAGTTAAAATATTTGTTACCATGCTAAATAATCTTCCGTCGTAAATGTTGAAAAATCATATAACCATATGACATGATTATAGGCCCTTTTTGTTTACCACTATCCAGAAAAATGATAAAAATTTCCTTAGTTCGCCCTTTGAGCCATTAAAATGCCGTTTTTTTTTTTGTTAATTACCATTATCCTGTTTTTGCTCCAATTTGGCCAACTTGGAGTTCACCCCTGAAAGATTGATCAACTTTTAGTGGTGTTAAGGCAATGTATGATTGAGAAGAAAAAGAAGATAAGATGATGTTTGGGGTGGTTGCCTTGTTATTTATTGAATATTCATTTCAAAAGCAACGAGAAGGAAAAGAATAAAAAAAAAGAATAAGGTTGAAAAAAAAAAAAAAAAGAAGAGGAAAGAAATTAAAAAAATTTGAAAATAATGAAAAGAAGAGAATGAAATGATGAAGTTGGTAGAAGAGAGAATGAAAGAAATCGAACATGCCTTACAATGCCATTCTAGAACTACCTAACAAATCCTTTCTATCCTTTTTCATTACCTGAGCCACGTTACAACCTTTGAAAAGTCCTATTTGATCCTAGGAAACATTGTTCGGATATGAAAACGATGGGAGGGGGATTAAAACATGGTAATGATTAATTTTTCTTGATTATTGGCATCCTATCCATAAGACTACTGTTATTTCGTGTCATGCGTCCTTTTCGAGTCATATGTGAGCATTTCTCGTTTTGAAAACATATTTCCTTTACTCACATATTTTAGAAAAATTACACCTGTTTCTGAGTGTTTTATTTTAGAGTGTAATTGACATTGTGAGATTCATAGTCGAGACATAGTTAATTGGTTATCCGAAGTATATTCTAAGTTCATGACATGCGCGTGTTTATTTGACTACCATATCACACACGTGCAATTGTATGAAGAACTCTATTGATTTATACGATGCATGTGCTTGAGATTGTTTTTCATGACTTAGGTGGATGTTTCATTATGTTTCTTTATGCTCGTTATTCTATTTCAAATCTTTGTTATATGATGAAGGAGTATTGAATATTATGTTCTTTGTTTTTAATAAAACTTTTTAAATTTACAAGTTAATAAAGATGGTTGTGGATGATTTGTTGACGAGTACCCTCACGAGACTTCACTCGTCCGACTGGGGACACCTAGGGGTTTAAAAGGCTTGTTGCATATGCTAAATGCAATTGTGATCCATGCGAAAATGGAGTAGTATTTGTAGTAGTAGTTTTATTTTTCTTTTCTTTTTGCTCGAGGACTAGCAAAGAGTAGGTTTGGGGGTGTGATCGACGACGAATAAAAATACGCTTTGTTAGCCCATTTCATGTAGTTATTAGTTATTTTTTTAATAAGTATTCTAAATTTTGTAGGATTTGGAGCTTTAACTTGAAAATGCACAAAAATCCAATGATTAGTGGCTTTGGAAGTCATTCTGGGCTCAAACGGTGATTTCGGTGAAAGCTGAATGCAGTAGCAGTCTCGGAAAATCACATTTTTGACAAAGAATACTTTGGATTTGAGAAATTTCTCCAGAGATATAAAATGTAGATATTCGAGTTACGGACGCGTGGCTTCAAACGGCGAGTCAATCCGAGTTCCGAACAAAACGTTAACGCAATTCTACGAAAGTCGCGCAGTGCAGCGAAAAGGACCTCGCGCGAGCTGGCCGCGCGAGCGACCTATGAAAAAACTAAAAACGCGTATTTTATTAAATTAAAGTGCCCAGCGAAGGTGGTTTGTGGATATGACGTCCAGAAAAGTAAAAACAGCTATTTTAGTGCGATTTGACTTAGGAAAGCTTCCTAAATCCTTCCAAACTCTATATAAATCCTATTCTAAATCAAATTTATGGTTACAAATCATTACACAACATTAAACACAGCCATATACACAAAAACTCCAGCCATTGAAGAGGGGAAAGCAAGGAGAAGAAGAAGAAGACCAAGGATTCCCATGGCCTCCTCCATCAACCTCTTGCCGTTCATCAATTCCATGGCCAACTAAACCTAGATCTAGGGTTTCAATGAAACCCTAGCCAAGTAATAGGGCTTTATTTATGTTTTTATTTTAGTTTTATTATGTATGGATGATGATTACATGTTCCGAGAATTTTTATAAATAAATCGTGCTTCTAATTGATTAAATCATCACTTTCAAAGTTTATTCTTGTCTTAGATCTATTTTGACTGTGATGTGCTCATTGATCTATGTTTGCTGTGCTTATATAGGTTATTTACATGTAATGGCGCTTTATTGAATTGTGCTATCAAGTATCCGAATAGTCCATGCCTAGGTTAGACAGATTATGTCACAACCCTAGTTTAGTGTGGGATAATTCGTGCTAACCGAAGATGGATTATGTTGGTGCTTGAACCATAGTTATTTTCTTGATGGAGGAATTGGGCTTATAGCTGCAATTCCCCATTATCATCCAACTTAATAATCTAATTGAATGCATAAATATATCTATTATGAAGCTAGTGGTGAATTTGCAATCCTAGGTTCCTTTAAACATATTTATAAAAACACTTTTAAATCGCTTTCATAATTTAGATCTATTTTATTGTTCTTAGTTTAATTAAATTCAAAATCAAAATCTCGTTTTTATAATTAATTAGATTTAGGTTTTAAAATTAAGAGTCGTAGTAATTCAATCTCTGTGGGTTCGACCTTTTCTTTCACTACTACAAATCCCTAGAAAAGTAAAGTACACTTTTTATATCTTGATATTGACAACATCACTTACTCTTTTATGTTTGAACAAGGATTGTTTATTTTTTCTGCCTATTTTGGCCCTAACCCTTTCGTCATAGATTTTAGCATATCTTTTCCCACAACCAATGCATAAATTCTTTGCATACTCCTGGTTGAAAACTAATGATTCAAGATTTATTTCTTCGAACCTTTTTATCTGGTCCTCTGTCTTTGCATTTTCCCTTTCCTTGACTAGAGCTTCAAGGGAAATGTCATGGACAATGATGGACACCTCTTGCACTACTGGGAATGGATCTTCATCATCCCCCATATGTTTTTCAGGGAATTTCAATTTCCCTTTTTTGATCAGATCTTGAATCCTGTCTCAAAAAACAGTACAGTTATTAGTTGAATGAGTCCAAGAATTATGCCATTTGCAGTATTTTTTTTACCTTTTAAATCATCATTAGAAGGTAATTTTGTCCCATTAGACAACTAGATGGTTTTTCCTTCTAACAGATGATCAAATATTTCATCTAATTTATAGACATCGAATGAATATTTTTTTAAATGATCCTTTAGATTTATGTAATTCAGCAGAAACATTTTTCTTCAATCCTATCTATCCAGTCAGAATAAGGTTTCCTGTATACTGGAGTTTGTACCCCCCGAGCCATGGTCCACAAACCTCATGGATTAAATTAATCATGTCATTTCTATCAACCATATTAAGTGGTTGTTGATGACCTGGTTGACCTAAAGGAGGGTACATTGGTGGTATTGGAGGTGGTTGAGGGATATTATCCACCCTTCTGGGATTTTCATTCCTTCGACCCACTCATATTCCAGTAGGGTCTGGTTCGAATATAGGATTGTTATTCACTCTCCTATTTTGGTCTGTTATATTTTCCCTAGGCCTAGGTTCTTCAATATTCACATGTCTATAGACATGATCTTGACCATGTCCTATAAAATTCCCTTGGATCCCTTCGAATATTGGATGAGAGTTATTAGGGACAGACATATAGAAACTTTCTTGTGAATTAGGCCTAAAAGGAGGCCCATTTGCATGAATAATAGGATTTGGATGAAATAAGCCATGGGTATGACCCCTTTCATTCTATTGAACTACAGAAGAATTCCCATTCGACACCATTGTTGGTGCAAAATGTGGAATATTATTGTTAAGGGAGGTGATCAGAATATTAACATTTCGGATCATATTTCCCAAATGGTCGAATATTGGTGTCAATTGACTCACCAGGTCATGTTGATTTTCTGAACCAATATTTCCATTATTTGGAATAGGATTCAAGCTCTCAACTCCTACTTCTGGGTTTTCATTGGTCATATGATTCCTAGTATTGCTGCTTTGAGGATCTTGGGGTGAAGAACCAACAGCTTCAGCGATATTAACACCAACATTGGCGTTATCAACAGACCTATTGCTTCGAAGGTTTCTGTTTGTCATCTTTTGAAATGTTTGGTTGGAAAATTTATAAGTGTGTGAGCGTGCCAGGCAAGCAAATTGCCAATGTGTGTGATGTGATTGATATCCAAACTGCGCCTCACCAGACAGATTGTGGTGGCGTTTGATGCCTTAACAAGGACTTCAAACGTGTAAAGATGTAACTAATTGAAACACTTTGAACTAACTAATCGACAACTACTCTTAAGTAAGAACTGTAAATAAAACAATAAAGTGACAAGCGACTTTATTAGATTAAATAGACAACAATCTAACCTTGAAGATGACTTCGAATGTATTCTACTTCTAAATCTAAATGCCTAGATAGAAATACAATAAATGTATTGAAAGATATATGTTGATGTTGATCGAAGGATCCCTTCTTGAACACAAAATCCTTATATTTATAAACGTCGAGGCCTCCCAACAGTCTTTTTTGAATGTTCCCTCTTCTTTTCAAACTGGTAACTGCTCCTAAACGTGGCGCTTCCTTGAAGTGACACCTGCTTTTTAGTTATTCCACCATGATCAACACGTGTCCCTTAGCAGTTAACTATTTTGAACCAAATGAGTCAGCAAAACTATTCATAACAATTCCTATGCCATCTCCATTTCAACCAACTGCCCTGCCACATCGAGTCTCACATGTCACTTCCACATTGGTTGGATATTTTTATCACAAATAGATTTGGACTAAAATATAATTGTTGTTATAATAAAGAGAGAATAGGAAAAAGTAGAAAAGTGGCACTAGAATCAAGTAAGATTTTCTCATTGATATGCTCTCTATTTATAAGGTAAGGTAGGGGTGTTTGAATAAATGTCACTTTTTAATTAGATCCCTAAACTAATACAAAATGTGGACAACCACACATAAATATGTAATATTTACAACACTCCCTCTTGGATGTCCACCATTAAATGATTGTTGCCTCATTATAACCTTGTTAAGGAAAACCCAGTGGAAAAAAACCGAAGCTATGGAGAAAACCCTGAGGGAAAAACTCTAATTGAAGGAAAAAGAGTACAACGCGCCTGAAATTCATTGCATACTTCAGGATGCTTATTTTATAATCACTCCCCCTCATTTAGAGAAAACTTCAGTTGGTCTAATGATTTAGACGACGCATGCCAATTCCGTACACTAATTTCTGAAAAGTTGACTTAGGTAATGCCTTAGTAAAGAGACCAGCAAGGTTATCGCCTGATCAAATTTGTTTGACTTTAATTTCACGATTCTCTTGAACTTCATGTGTGAAGAAAAATTTGGGTGAAATGTGCTTGATCCGATCTCCTTTGATGAAACCTCCTTGAATTTGAGCAATACATGCATCATTGTCTTTATAGATTATAGTCGGCTCATCAATGACTGAAGTAAATTGACAACTACTCCGTATATGCTGGACTAATGATCTTAGCCAGACACACTTTCGACTTACTTCATGGAGTGCTAGAATTTCAGAATGGTTGGAGGATGTAGCTACTAAAGCTTGTTTAGTAGAGCGCCAAGAAATAGCCGCATTATTGTTCAAAAATACATAACCTATTTGTGAGTGACCCTTATGAGGGTTGGACAGATAACCTGAATCTGCATAACCAATTAAGTGAGAATGATTAGATAAATCAGATGAATAAAACAAACCCGTATCAATGGTCCCATAAAGGTAACTAAAAATGTGTTTTATTCCAGTCCAATGCCTATAGGTGGGAGTGCATAACTAAATCTTGCAAGCAGATTAACAGAAAATGTAATGTCTAGTCTTGTACTTTGAGCCAAGTACAATAGTGCACCAATAGCACTCATGTATGGTACTTTAGGACCAAGGATTTCTTCGTTTTCTTCTTTTGGTCGGTATGAATCTTTCTTGACATCTAGGGACCTGATGACCATTGGTGTACTTAGTGGATGAGATTTGTCCATATTAATGCGCTTCAATGTCTTTTCAGTATAGCGTAATCGATGAACTAATATTCCACTAGTACTTCTCTCGAGCTGCAGGCCAAGACAAAATTTTGTTTCCCCAAGGTCCTTCATTTCAAACTCTTTCTTTAAATAGCTAGTAGTTTTCTCAAGCTCTTTCGGAGACCCAATTAGATTTATATTATCCACATAAACTGCTACTATGGCAAATCCATTTGCAAATATTTTTATGAAGACACGTGGACAAATGAGATTATTTTTATACCCTTCCTTAGACAAATATTCACTAAGACGATTGTACCACATTTTTTCGGATTGTTTCAAACCGTACAATACACGTGTTAGTTTGATCGAGTACGTACTCCTTGGTTTTTCTTAAGGCAAAGTTAATCCTTCAGGGATCTTCATGTAAATATCTGTGTCTAAGTGTAGAAACCCAGATTTTTATTAAAGGGTATTATGATAATTTTGGACCAATGTGGGTCTTGATTTGGGACAGTAAATTTATTTTCTGTCCAAGTGGTATCACATTTGAATTTTTTTGGCACATGTGGGTGTACATATATGTATATTTATGCTTGTGTGTGTATGACTTGTGGGGCCTACACCTGATCGGTGGCGAATAATTGCCGTTTATAGTCCTAAAAATACACTTTGTTAACCCATTTCATGTAGTTTTTAGTTGTTTTTTAATAAGTATTCTAAATTTTGTAGGTCTTGGAGCTTTAACTTGAAAATGCACAAAAATCCAATAATTAGTGGCTTTGGAAGTCATTCTGGGCTTAAACGGAGATTCCAGTGAAGCTGAATGCAGTAACAGCCTCGAAAAATTGCATTTTTGACAAGGAATACTTCAGATTTGAGAAATTTCTCCATAGATATAAAATGTAGATCTTTGAGTTACAGATGCGTGGCTACAAAACGGTGAGTCAATACGAGGCCCGAGTCAAAAGTAATCACAATTATACGATCGGTGCCCGAAGTTGAAAAAATCTGAGAAAAAGTTGGAAAAATGGCCAAGTCGCTGGAGTGACCCACGCGAGCGACCCGTTGAAAAAGTGAAAATGCGTATTTCAAGGTACTGAAGACCCCTATGCGATCCGAATTGGCTGAATACGTCCAGAAACGTAAAAACAGCGGTTTTAGTGCAATTTGGCTTAGGAAAGCTTCCTAAATCCTTCCAAACTCTATATAAATCCTATTCTAAATCAATTTTGTGGTTACACAACATTACACAAAATTAGATACATCTATATACAACAATACTTTCAGCCATTGAATAGAGGAAAGCAAGGAAAAGAAGAAGAAGACCAAAGATTTCTATGGCCTACTCCATCAACCTTTTGCCATCCTTCGCTTCCATGGCCAACTAAACCTAGATCTAGGGTTTCAATGAAACCCTAGCCAAGTAATAGGGTGTATTTTGTGCTTTTCTTTTAGATTTATTATGTATGGATGATGATTAGATGTTCCGAAGGTTTGTTTACAATAAAATCGTTCGTCTATTGATTAAATCATTGCTTTAAAAGTTTATTCTTGTCTTAGATCTATTTTGAATGTGATGTGCTCAATGATCTATATTTGCTGTGCTTGTATTGATTATTTACATGTAATGGTGCTTATTTGAATTGTGATATCAAGTAGCCGAATAGTTCATGCCTAGGAAAGACGGATTATGCCGCAACCCTAGTTTAGTGTGAGAAAATTTGTGTTAACTGAGGATGAATTATGTTGGTGCTTGAATCGTAGTTATCTTCCCATTATCATCCAACTTAATAAGCTAATTGAATGCATGAGTACCCTTATTATGAAGCTAGTGGTGGATTTGCAATCCTAGGTTCACTTTAAATATAGTTTAAAACAACTTTTAATTGCTTTCATAATTTAGATTTACTTTCATCGTTCTTAGTTTAATTAAAATCACAATCAAAATCCATTTTTCTTAATTAATTAGATTTAGGTTTTAAAATTAAAGTGCTTTAGTAATTCAATATCTGTGGGTTCGACCTTTACTTCCATACTACAAATCCTTGAAAAGTAAAGTATACTTTTATATCTTGATTTTGACAAGATCAATTTTTGGCCCTGTTGCCGGGGATTGCAAATTACTACCTTTAGTTTTAGAATCTTAGTTTAGTTAATCCGTAAATATTAGATTAAGTTTTCTTTGTCTTATTTTTCGTTTTGTTTTGAGTCACTAATGTTTCCTTTTATTTTGTAGATTTTCTCGAGTCATCAAATTCTAGTGTCTTGGAGTGGAAAAGCTTAGCACACCAAAGGAACTTACGCAATTAAAATAAAATAAAATAAATATACATTGCCTCCTTTAAATTTTGCATCAAATCACTGTAAGTCAGGGTGCTGAGACATAATTACTTGCATTATGTTAGGAAAGGAGTGAGCACTGCAATAGTTAGGAAACACAGGGTGCTGGGCTTTGATGTGAATCACTGCATAAGGATAATTACATGCATCATAGTAGTACTGTGTGCTTACGTGCTTGATTACTTGTGTAGTTATTTTTGTTTTTGTTGAGTCAGTCATTATTTTAGTC
Organism: Hydrangea macrophylla; assembly: GCA_033977485.1. Classification (NCBI taxonomy): domain Eukaryota; kingdom Viridiplantae; phylum Streptophyta; class Magnoliopsida; order Cornales; family Hydrangeaceae; genus Hydrangea; species Hydrangea macrophylla. The sequence goes on from CM066990.1 coordinate 44,767,070, forward strand.
TATTTTCTTTTAGTTTATATTTGGTACACGTTCAAGTAAACCTAAATTACATCCACTTAATCTTGAACTTGAACGTAGTCTTAGAGTCCTTAGGTCATCAACCTAGGCTTCTAGAGCTCAGTTGATGTTAGACGACGATTCGACACTGAAACCGTCATCGTTGTTTGAGTCTAAAATACGGAGTACCTTAAAACGACTAAAGAAACCATGCGTGAATACCATTGAACCGATTCTAATGGCTGACTTAGGAAACAACGGAAACAACGTGAACGACCAAAACAACAGAAATAATGTAAATAATCCTAATATACCTCCGCCTCCTCTGCTTAAAGATTATTTCATTCCTACGGCCTATACGCCACAGACAAGCATAGAATTACCGGAGCTGACGACATCTCACTTTGAGATAAAGTTATCTACCATCGCACTACTTCCTTTATTCCATGTTCGTCTTAAAGAAGACCCTTATCATCAGTTAGGAGATTTCCAAGATATATGCTTTACTTTGAAAATACAAAACCTAACTGATGATGAGTTAAAATTGCGACTCTTCCCATTCTCTTTAAAAGATAAAGCTAAATACTGGCTCAAGTCTCTAGAGTCAAACACAATTAAAACATGGGAAGCCTTACTCACCGCATTTTTACAAAAGTTTTTCCCCATCACAAGAACTAATCAGATAAGAAAATCGATAACAAACTTTGTGAAACAAGATGGGAAAACGCTTTATGACACTTGAGAACAATTTAAAGAATTGTTACGCTCATGCCCACATCATCAGGTTCCCAAGTGGTAATTGGTTCAGGTCTTCTACGAGGGACTTGTTCCCTCAATACGTAACACTGTCGATGCCGTTTGTGCGAGTACCTTTCTACACAAAAGCGCCGACGAGGCATGGAAAAATTTGAAACGTTAAGTGAGAATTTGATGCACCAAGCCGTATCGGTACGTCTTGAGGGGTGTCTTCCACCTAAACTCAAGCGAGATGAGCGTTTCGAGTTGAGTCAGTCAATAAAAATATAAGAACTATCTAAAAAACTTGACCGACTTATGACAATGAACCAAACGACAATCGTACCCTCTTACGAAGTATGTGCATTATGTTCTGAACCTTCTCATAATAGCCTTGCATGTCCTTCCGCTTCTTAATTTCTAGAATTTGTGGAATAACACATAAAAATCTATTCAATTGTTCCCACAAACTAGTTATAATGCTGTACCGAATAATTTTCCTAATATTTACCTACCCCAATTTCAACAATATGGATATACACAACCTAACCCTCTACCTCCTCCACCTCCACGCAATAATGTATTTGAGGAGAAAGTGTTGGCCTTACTTAAAAATTTTGGTTCGGTGATTCAGTTAGTACACTCTCACACACAGTCCATCGCAAAGCTGGAGTCCCAAGTGGGATAAATAGCTAATACACTAAATCGGTTGACCAAGAGTAAGTTGCCAAGTCAACCTATTCAAAAACCTAAGGGACAATACGAGGTGGGTGGCACGAATGAGCAAGTGAACGTTGTTTCAACTAGGACGACTACTCGAGAGGAAGAAGTTGTTGAAATTCCGAATAAGAGTGAGAAAGAGGTAAAAATTAATTCAAATAAAGAGATAGGTGAGAACACGAGTCGAATTAGGAAAGAAAATGAAACAGTTCCAACTAACTATATTCTGAAAATGCCTTTTCCACCAAATGTTGACGAACCGTCACATTTTTCAAAGAAAGGGTCAAAAATATAAGATATACTCGAGGTGTTTAAACAAGTTAAAATCAATATTCCATTCCTCGATGCTATTAAACAAATTCCCGCTTACGCTAAATGTCTAAAAGACCTATGCACTCAAAAGCGCAAGTTGTGTAGTCTTATTCCGAAAAAGGTCTTCCTCACGGAAAAAGTAAGTTCAATCTTCCAACATGCTCCTCTAAAGTATAAGGATCCCGGTACCCCAACGATCTCATGTATCATAGGTGACACTTTCATTCATCGGGCTCTCCTTGGCTTAGGTGTGAGTGTTAATCTCTTACCTTACCACGTCTACAAAAAACTAGGTCTAGGGGAACTTAAACCCACGACCACTACTATTCAATTAGCGGATCGTTCTGTTAAAATTCCTAGAGGAATCGTCGAGGACGTTCTCGTTAAAGTTGATAAATGTTATTATCCAGTTGATTTCATAGTCTTTGACACCGAACCTGTGCTAGATGCTAGGAAATACAGTCCTATCATCCTACATCGTCCGTTCTTGGCTATGGCCAATGCTCATGTCAACTGTCGAATGGGGGTAATTAAAGTGTCATTTGGGAACATAAATCTTAAATTGAACGTCTTTAACGCTATTGATCAACCTCCCAAGGATGACGATTACCTATATTAGGCGGATGGTGAGGGTAGACAAACGATTGAACTTAATAAAGACATAATTGTGAGTAATGTAAATAATATAGTGGGTAATGAGCAGACAAATTTAAATAATCCAGACCCTAATGAGGAATTTACTCAAAAGGTACGAAATCGATATGAACATGAAAAGGGAGAACCGTTGAATGAATTAACTCATAACAACCTTGCTTCTACTTTTCACTGGAATCTCCCTATTACATTCAATAGTACAACGTCCGAGTTACGGCCTCCTTGAATCTTGAGCTAGAACGGTCTAGCTGAAGACATAAAAGACAGTGCTCCTTGGGAGGCAACCCAAGCTTTATTTCGTCAGTTTATCTTATTTTTGAATGTTTATGGTCGATTTTTGAGTCTTTTGTGAGTTTTCTGGACAGGTTTTGGGGGTCGGAGGTAAGTTCTTTTAAAGTTATTTACATAAAACAAGTGAAAAAAGAGCAAAAGACCAAGTTGCGCTTGATCCGCTCGCACGGCTTGCTCACACGAGTATGCTCCTTAGAAAAAATATTTAACGTTTTATTAGCATCCACTCGCGCCTGGAATCGCACGCGCGAGGGGTTCGCTCACGCGGCCCGCTCGTGCAATCTTGGGCCTTAGAGATTTTTCTTTTAATTTTTAAAAAACAGGCCTCAGTATTACCTCGCGGAGGGGCTCGCGAGCGCGAAGCTCGCTCGCATGGCCCGCTCGTGTGAGGTAGGGATTTTTGAATTTTTTTTCTCTATGTTCTCTTATCCTCTTTCTCCCAAACCAGTTGTTTTTATATGTTCTGTTTGTTTACTTAGGTTCCTTTTAGATCGAGTTCTTTATTTTCATAGTTACGTTTATGCTTGTATTTTTTTTATTTTAATTAAGTCTTTTAATTCTAGTTTAGTTTTATTTCTATTGATTAATATATATATATATGTATTATATATTAGCTACTATTGTTATTTTTCTTTTGTTTATTTTTTATTGACAAATATTGACAGGTGAATCCATTCGGAGCATTTGACCTTTCATTCCATATTTATATGTTCACCTGTTTGTGATTGCTGAGATTGCGATATTGTCGTTTCTTCCTTATATACTTTCTTTTCTTTCGTCTTATTGTTTCATTGGGGACAATAAAAGGTTTAGGTTTGGGAGTATTCACTCACATGCATATTATTATATACACCAAAATTTTTCAATTTTTTTTTTCAATACTTGTGCTTAAATAAACGATGTTACTGCATTTTTGCAAATTCGAATTCGATACTTCTTGTTTTATAATTTTGATTGTTATAGAGTGGTAAACAAGGGAAGATGTGATTAAACATTTGCTGAAGTCATGATGTGACATTTTAGGTTATATATTGTTCGAATCGTAGTTTTATATCATAGATTTGCACCCAAAACTATACACTCTCCGTAGTCACTTGAATACATGTTTGATGTGAACTATAATATGATTCAGATTTCTAGATAACACAAGGTGGAGACTAAACGCAGTGAGCTTTTGAGCCTATCTTTTCTTTATAGAGGGTTATAAATACATTGTGTTTGTTGAAATTTATTGAAATAACGCATTAACTTGTTGTTTAGTCTCATTATTCTTGTTTTGGTTGATAGTCAAGTTAAAATATTTGTTACCATGCTAAATAATCTTCCATTGTAAACATTGTAGAACCATATGACCATAGGAGATGATGGTAGGCCCTCTTTGTTTACCTATCCAAAAAATGATCAAACTTCCTTAGTTCGCCCCTTTGAGCCGTAAAATGCCCTTTTTCTTTAATCACCATTATCAATTTTTTGCTCCAACTTGACCAACTTGGAGTTCACCACTGAGAGATTCGTCAACTTTTAGTGTTGATATGGCGGTGTGTCGATTGAAAAGAAGAAGAAAATAATATGATGCTTGGGGCAGTTGCCTTGGTATTCAATTAACATTCATTTCAAAGCAACAAAAAGGAAAAGAATAAGTTTGGAAAAAGTGAAAAAAAAAAGAAAAAAAAGGAAAAAAGATGAAAGAAATTAAAAAAAATATGAAAAGAAGAGAATGAAAAGATAAAAGTTGGTAGAAGAGACGAATGAAAGAAATTGAATCTGCCTTACAATGCCATTCTGAAGATTACCTGATGAATCCTTTCAATCCTTTTGTATTGCCTGAACCACGTGAAAAGTCCTATTTGATCCTAGGAAACATGGTTTGGATATGTAAACGATGGGAGGGTGATTAAAACATGGTAATGATTAATTTTTCTTGACTATTGGCGTCTTATCCATGAGACTACTGTTCTTCTGTGTCATGCTTTTTTTATGAGTCATATGTGAGTGTTTCTTGTTTTGAAAACATATTTCCTTTGCTCCCATGTATTAGAGAAATTACACTTGTTTTCTGAGTGTTTCATTTTAGAGTGTAATTAACATTGTGAGATTCGCAGTCGAAGCATAGTTGGATGGTTATCTAAATTTTATTCCAAGTTCATGACATACGCGTGTTCATTTGACTACCATATCACACACGTACAATTTTATGAGAAACTCTATTGATTTATACGATGCATGTGCGTGGGATTGTTTTTTTTCATGATTTAGGTGGACGTTTGATTCCGTTTCTTCTTATTCGTTATTCTATTTCAAATCACTGATTTATAATAAGGAGTATCGAATGTTATGTTTTTCATTTTTAATAAAACTTTTTAAATATATAATGAAATAAAGATGGTTGTGGGTGACTTGTTGACAAGAATCCTCATGAGACTTCACTTGTCCGACTAGGGACACTTAGAGGTTTAAAAGGCTTGTTGCATATGCTAAATGCAATCGTGATCCATGAAAAAATTGAGTAGCATTTGTAGTAGTAGTTTTATGTTTCTGTTCTTTTTGCTCGATGACTAGCAAAGAATAGGTTTGGGGGTGTGATCGGCGACGAATAGTTTCCGTTTATAGTCCTAAAAATACGCTTTGTTAGCCCATTTCATATAGTTATTAGTTGTTTTTCAATAAATATTCTAAATTTTATAGGTTTTGAAGCTTTAACTTGAAAATGCACAAAAATCCAATGATTAGTGGCTTTGGAAGTCAATCTGAGCTCAAACGGTGATTCCGGTGAAAGCTGAATGAGGTAGCAACCTCGGATAATTGCATTTTTGACAAGGAATACTTTAGATTTGAGAAATTTCTCCAGAGATATAAAATGTAGATCTTCGAGTTACGGACGCGTGGCCATAAACGGTGAGTCAATACAAGGTCTGAGTCAAAAGTTATCACAATTATACGATCGGTGCACGAAGTTGAAAAATATGAGAAAAAGTTAAAAAAATGGCCAGGTCGCTGGAGCGACCTACGCTAGCGACCCATTGAAAAAGTAAAAAATATGTATTTCGAGGTACTGAAAACCCCTGTGTGATCCGAATTGGCTGAATACGTCCAGAAACGTAAAAACAGCAGATTTAGTGCAATTTGGCTTAGGAAAGCTTCCTAAATCCTTCCAAACTCTATATAAATCCTATTCTAAATCAATTTTGTAGTTACACAATATTACACAATATTAGATACATCCATATACAACAAAACTTTCAGCCATTGAAGAGAGGAAAGCAAGGAGGAGAAGAAGAACAAGATCAAGGAATTCCATGGCCTCCTCCATCAACCTCTTGCCATACATCGCTTCCATGGCCAACTAAGCCTAAATCTAGGGTTTCAATGAAACCCTAGCCAAGTAGTAGGGTGTATTTTATGATTTTGTTTTAGATTTATTATGTATGGATGATGATTACATGTTCTGAGGATTTTTTTATAATAAAATCGTTCTTCTATTGATTAAATCATTGCTTTCAAAGTTTATTCTTGTCTTAGATCTATTTTGAATGTGATGTGCTTAATGATCTATATTTGCTTTGATTGTATGGATTATTTACATATAATGGTGCTTATTTGAATTGTGATATCAAGTAGCTGAATAGTTCATGCCTAAAAAAGACGGATTGTGCCGCAACCCTAGTTTAGTGTGAGAAAATCCATGCTAACCAAGGATGAATTATGTAGGTACTTGAATCGTAGTTATCTTCTTGATGAAGGAATTGTGCTTGTAGCTACAATTCCCCATTATCATCCAACTTAATAAGCTAATTGAATGCATGAGTACCCTTATTACGAAGCTAGTGGTGGATTTGCAATCCTAGGTTCACTTTAAATATCGTTTAAAATAACTTTTAATTGCTTTCATAATTTAGATTTACTTTCATTGTTCTTAGTTTAATTAAAATCACAGTCAAAATTCATTTTTCTTAATTAATTAGATTTAGGTTTTAAAATTAAAGTGCTTTAGTAATTCAATCTCTGTGGGTTCGACCTTTACTTCCATACTACAAATCCTTGAAAAGTAAAGTATACTTTTATATCTTGATTTTGACAAGATCAGCACCTATCACATCCCACTTGTTGGAAACTTCACCAACACACCACACTCTCTCTCATTCCCCTCTCATTTGGCCGACCACTTCTCCACCTCTCCCTCTCACTTTTTCTTTTTCCATTCTCTCTCCATATCTCTCTTGTTCTCTCTTGTTCTCTATCTTCTTTTGGAGATAAAATCCTCCATGGAAGCATAGAGCTTCAAGCTCAATTTTGGACACCATTAAGCCATATTTGGAGCAAGGCTATTAGAAGCAAAGTTGATCATCTCAACAAGGGCTACCCACCGGTGTTCTAGGATCATCCGTAAGGTCTATGGCTCGGTATTTCTTGCTCAAGGACTCAAGAGGTAGATTTCATTGACTAAGTGCACTCCTAAATCTAATTTCCTATTGGTTTGTTATGTGTAGGATTAGACCTTATACTTGTTAATCTTGCATGGGGTTCCCTACATCTTGATCTATTTACTTATATGCTCTTATGTGCCTAGTTGCAAATTTTGCTAAACCTAAATGTCAATTGGTGGATATGTTTTAATTAGACTAAAGGTACTATAAATCTCATATTTGTCTAAGTTGTTGATTATGCCTTGCATGCTTTTCTTCCTAGTAATTTAGCCTTGGCATCATGAACTACTATGCTTAATTTCATGACATTGAAATTATTCAGATGACATTATAGTAGCATAATCCATTGTTGTCACATTTTATAGTCTCCAAGTCAGCATAACATACATAGCATTGGCTTGGGAGCATGAATTGGATAGAATTCCCACGATTAGGGAATGTGTTATGTATCCGTGTTTGGGGTAGTGGTTTAATGAAATTCCGAAAGCGGGTGTGAGGTGAGGAAGGTTGTTTGTGATCCTTAAAACATTCGAAAACGCAAGGCTATATTCGATTAGCTACTAGAGACTTTGTATGCTACACTCACGTTGAAGTGGCTCGCATCCGATGTTGAGAGTGAGTGGTTATGGATGTCGGTATTGGAAAAGTTGCACAGTTTGGCCTGACGGCTATTTACATTGCCACGGTGGCAAAACATTGCACCGTATATCTTAGCATGATCTTAGAAATAGTAGTACATTTCTTTAATGCTTTGTGCTAAGCCGTCGTGCTTAATGAATCTATAAAACCACTTTGTTTCAAGTGAGGTCGACAAGGGCAAGGCCCACGAGTAGTTGGCTTGGTGAACTCTTTTGAAGACATCCCTTTGTGGAGTCTTGTTTTAAAAATGTATTCATTACATAGTTAGATTTGAGGAAATTGTAATAGATGTAATTTAGAATCTTGGACATTGATTCAGATTACTAAGCTTACATGTTTATCTCCTCTTCTTTTGTACCCAAACTTAAGCTATGTACCATGAATCCATTGTGTTTAATACGTTCTGCTTATTTTTGTACCTTCTTAAGGATCATTTGGACTTTCCTCAGTATTCGTTTGTACCTTGAATTCATAGTGTTTACTACATTCTGCTTATGTTTGTACTTTCTTAAGGATCATTTAGACTTTCCTCAGGATTCATTTGTACCTTGAATTCATAGTGTTTAATACATTCTGCTTATGTTTGTACCTTTTTAAGGGTCATTTGGACTTTTCTTAGGATTCGTTTGTACCTTGAATTCATAGTGTTTACTACATCCTGCTTATGTTTGTAACTTCTTAAGGATCATTTAGACTTTCCTCAGGATTCGTTTGTACCTTGAATTCATAGTGTTTACTACATTCTGCTTATGTTTGTACCTTCTTAAGGATCATTTGGACTTTCCTCAGGATTCATTTGTACCTTGAATTCATTGTGTTTAATACATTCTGCTTATATTTGTACCTTATTAGAGGCCTTCTTGGACATTCTCCAGGAACAATTTGTACCCTAATAACCTTCTTATTTTTTTTAAGGTTTCCTTTCATTTAAAATTCTTTAAAGTCCTATATCCTTTTCGTTTAAACTTATGACGTTTATTTCAAAATGTTTTAAGTTAAATTTATGTTGATTGACCATATTCAACCCATTTGGTACTTGAGGGTCAATCCCTACCTTTTTGAATTTTCTTTGGAATCCATGTAGGATTCCCCTATGCTTCCACCTTGTTGGATTGGTCCACATAGGACTATCCCTTGCTCTCCTTTATATTGTTTGACTCGTTAACCTCACCCACGTGGCTTGATTTCTGGGGCGTTATAGAATGGTATCAGAGTTAACCGGGTTCGAATACCTTGGTACTCTGGGAGTTAATTGGGTCCATGTGTGACCATTGCACCTCTTATGATATCAACCTCTCTTAGTTAAATGAATGGTTTTACTTTCATTTAAATGATGTATTTATTATGATAGCATGTTTATTTGCCTATGGGATTACGTGGTAACATGCTTATGTGTTTATGTGATCACATGCTTATATATCTTGACTATGCGATTTGTGGACATGATGTAGTTTTTACTTTTTGATTCACCTTAATGTTATACTCATTCGAACTGAATTTTGTATTACATCTTGATGTGACTATCTGTTGATATTTAATCATTAACTGTTCAAGGTTAAAAGGTATATATATGAGGGTTTTCTTGTTTGGATTATTCGCTCGACGTACTATGCCTTGTAGGGTTGATAATTAGGTATTGATTAGTACTTTACATCGAGATGTATGCTTAAATATCTCAATTATATTATTGGATTTATATTACTCATCATTTACGTTTTCGTTGTTGAAGAAACATGCTTAAGTATTGCATGCCAATATGATGAAATTGTCATCAATTTTCTTTAAGTTGGAAGATGTTAAGCGAGCATGCTTAGATGCTACATGCCTTTGAGATTATGTGCCTACATGCTTTTGTGCATATGTTTTATATGATTACACTACTGTAACATAATGTATTGGTTAGCACATTATGCAATAGATTTTCATGTTACAAATGAAAAGGATGAAAAGTATGTTTACTTGCCTTCGGGATCATATGATAACATGCTAATGTGCTTATGTAATTACTTGTTTCAATATCACTGAATTGTTAAGCATGATAACTATAGCATGATGAGATAATATTTCATGATTTACGTGTTTAGAGTAGCTTATACACATACTCATATATACCTAGCTCGACATTTCATAATGAGATTTCTTAGGTAGAAAATCTAGAAGACAAGTTTTGAACTTATGAAAACCAACCTATTGCGTATATTTGAAAACCTATACGTATAGGTACTTTTAAAGTACTTCATGGATATTTTCTAAATTGGTGAAAAACTTATTGGTTCTAATAACGTGGCGTTATGTATTATTAGACGGCTTATATAGGTTGTGTCTCCAGACTCAAATATTCCTACGTTTCGCATACATTCTTGAGATGTTTACCTTCAAGGGGTATGAGTTTTATTTCATACGTGATGCAGAGCCTCTCTGAAGCTATGTTGATCTTTGTGAGAGCATTCTATCTCGATGGCCCTCGATTGTGACTGGTAGTCCATGTGTATTTCCTATGGCTATGAATACTTGTTGTTTATCGTTGTAAAAGTCCTTCCTTCTTATAGGATGGTCATACTCTTTGTCTTGTGAGAATTTCATTGTTCGGATGCCATCTTGACATTGTAATTACTCTTCTGAGTAGATTACAAGTTTTCTATCTTGTGGTTGGTCAGTTGACCCAAATTTCTAGTAGTTGCTCATATTTTTACAATTAAATCGTCATTTCACTATGTGATCATTGCATATGATCAAATCCTATCATATAAATTGTTGTGAGGATTCTAAGTTTTGTGGGAAGTAGATTTGTATTGTTCAAGTCTATTAGTTCCTTTAGTCGCTGATTTTTATGTTTGAGTGAATTTTGCGACTCTGAGGATCGTCTCTTCTTTCGAGACTGCATATTATGTTGATTGGTACTGAAATCATTTCCATAAGTTGTTTATCCAACGTTATTGATCTTCGTTATGATTTATATTGAGGATTTATTGTTAACATTGTATGGTTGATGCTGTGACATTGGTCTTAGAAACACGTATTTTTCTGGTGTTTATTCCCTTGTGAGTAAGTATAGATTCTCATTTCTGTTGTACTTCTTGGAAGTAGGTTATTCTTGATCCTTATGATCTTTGAGCTCTTGATAGAACGTTGTCGTTCCATTGTTCTAAGTCATTTCTTGAAAGAACATTTGTTCTATATTGATTTGACTCGATTCTCATGACCATAGTGTATTGAGTTTTCCTTAGTTCAGCATTAAGTTTCGAACTTGGTTATGCCACACTGTGAGATGTCCTTTTCTTTGGACTCGTTGACTTTTGAATTGATTTTCTCCAATTTATTTTGCCTTGTTAAATTCTTAGAATTTATTTCGTTGAATTCAAACTTGAGTTGTTGAACACTCGAATCTTTTCCTACTTCTTGAGGGATAAATGTTAGATGATTTATTGTTATGATCCTCAATTTAGTTATCTCCGTGAACTCAAGACCATACCGATTTTTGGGAGTATGATCTCTTATGTGTTGTGGATCTCTGTGGTTGACAGCCTTAATGTATTGTTCGCTAAGGCTTAAATTGCGATAGCGTTTGATTGTACGCCTTGAAGACTTGTGGTTGTTTTGCAATCACGTAATCTTCTACGTTTTGAATACTATGGTCGTTCACATAGTATTTTATTATTGGAGTACGTCAGAGTTTCGTGTAAATCTGCATAAGATGTATCTTTTTCTATGGTTGTAAGGATTGTTTTCCTTATCCATTGATTCTTTCTTTTCGTGAGTGTCGGTGGTTTTGACCAGGGACCCGTTTAGACTTTAGAGTCACTTGTGAGTTCTCCGATCCTGTTGCATGTTGAACTCAAGCGTACCTTGTTCTTTTGGAGGAATGTTGATGGTATTTCATAACTTGAATTTCCATATTATTTTGGACTTATTGGCAATTGCCTAGTTTTGTGGCCTATTGAGGTGGCATATCGATGTAAACTATTGTTATTCCTATGATCCTATGAATGTTCCATAGGGCAATTAAGTTGATTATGTGGAGTATACATTTGATTGTACTGAGCTTCATCATCTATTTTCATTGATTTTCTTTCTTTCTATTATTCGAATGAAAGTATCTGCTTGACTTCATCCACCTTACTTCTGTATCGGTGTTAAGAGTATGAGTAACGCATATTCTTTTGTTAGTAATTTTGAATTACTTCGTGTTTAGAGGTGGATCGTGTTAGATTCTATGCTTGTTGTAGTTAGACATTCTAAGTCCATATGTTTGGGTTACGGACTTTTGATAGCTGGTCCGACCCCTAGATTTTTCTTTTATGTCTTCTTGAGGGATTGTTATTAATGTCATTGTTGACAATTTTAATTCATGCACTTAGTGTATTCCTTTTTATCATGATCAGTGGGTTATTTTCCTCACCCTGACGTGAGATTATGGTGATTGTGCTTTATTTGAGATAGTTGCGATCTTTCAATTTCATCCTTACTTTGAGTAGAGAAGGATTCTTGGTGATCGTTTGTTATAAGATCCCGTTCGATTAGTGTGGCAACTTCTATAGAGTTGTCTTCATTCTGTTGAGAAACTTCGATCGTGCTTCCTTGAACACTTTCGTTATTTATGGTCCATTTGTGACGTGAGTTTGTTATAACTCTTGTTTTAGGCGTGTTGCCTAGTTTGCTTCCATCTTTCGTTTGACACTTCAAGATCACCCAGTTTGGGAACTTTTAGTTTATTTTGATGTGAATCAGGCTTTCAATAGTTGAAAGTTTGGGAGCTTGTCGTTATGATCATATATTTTCTTGTTTTGGTCAAGGTGTAGCTCTTTGATATATTTTTGTTTGTCACGTATGACAACAAAAGTTGGTGAACTTGTTGGTTTATATCTATTCATTCACCTGTTCGATTTATTGTTGTCTTATTGATGGCATCATTGTGTCTTCTTAGACACTTTTCCTTGTAAGAACCTTTGACTTTTGGTAGGGGCATTTCTTTTGCCATATTGTTTTGAGATGGGATCTCTCAACAGATCCATAAACTAAACCAAACCAAACCAAACCAAGCCTTGTGTCCCAATCAATTGGGGTCGGCTGTATGAATCCTTTTTCTCCATTCTGCACGATCAAGAGCTATATGCTCATTTAAATTATATATATTCATATCTTGTTGCACTACATATTCCCAAGTCAGTCTAGGTCTGGCTCTCCCTCTAACCATTCCAGGCACTATGATCTTATCACTCTTTCGTACAGGTGCATCTACATGTCTTCGTTGCACATGGCCGAACCATCTAAGTCTATTCTCGCTCAACTTATCCTCAATATGTGTCACTCCTACAGTCTCTCGGATGTACTCATTTCTAATTCTATCTTTCCTAGTCTTACCACACATCCATCTTAGCATCCTCATCTCTGCTACACTCACTTTGCTAATGTGTTGTTTATTAGTTGCCCAACACTCTGTCCTGTAGAGCATAGCTGGCCTAATAGCTGTCTTATAAAATTTTCCTTTCAATTTTGCTGGTATTCTCTGGTCACATAATACTCCAAAAGCAGTCCTCCACTTAAGCCAGCCCACTTTAATTCTATGGGTCACGTCATCACCAATCTCTCCGTCTCTACTGATCATTAAACCTAGATAGCGAAAGTATTCCCTCTTTGGGATCTCCTGATCTTCGATCTTCACTGCTTTGTTGTCTCTACTTCCACTGTTGCTAAAAGTACATTCCATGTAATTCTGTTTTCGTCCTACTTATCTTTAGCCCCTTAGTCTCCAGTGCTTCTCTCCAAGCTTCTAGTTTAGTATTGAGTCCCCTTTTAGTCTCATTAACCAAGACAATATCATCTGCGAACAACATACACCATGGGACCTCATCTTGAATGTGTCTAGTCAATTCATTTATAATTAGGGCGAACAAATAAGGGCTCAAGGCCGACCCCTGGTGCAGGCCTACGGTAATTGGGAATTCGCTTGTTTCTCTGGCTGGTGATCTAATTGTAGTAATCGCTTCATCATACATATCCTTCACCACGTCAATATAACCCTTGATCACTCCTTTCTTCTCTAACACCCACCAAATTAAATCTCTAGGCACTCTAACATAAGCTTTCTCTAAATCAATAAAAACCATATGTAGATCTTTTTCCTTCTCTCTATACTTTTCCATTAGTCTTCTAAGTAAATAAATTGCTTCCATAGTTGATCTCCCAGGCATAAATCCAAACTGATTTTCTGACACTGATGTTGCGCCTCTTAAGCGATGCTCCATCACTCTCTTCCATAGCTTCATAGTATGGCTCATCAACTTAATACCTCTATAGTTGTTGCATTGTTGTACATTTTCTTTACTCTTATATATAGGCACTAGGATGCTCTTCCTCCACTCATCATGCATTTTTCTAGTCATTAAAATCCTATTAAAAACTTTTGTAAGCCAAGATGCCCCCACATCTCCTAAGCATTTCCAAACCTCAATTGGGATCCCCTCTGGTCCTAAGGCCTTGTTGGGTTTCATCTTCTTCAAAGCAAATTCCACCTCAAACTTCCTTATTCTCTGATAGAATCTGTATTCTCTAGTTTCATCGTAACTTCCAGTTTCTTCTTCTATTGTGTTATCCATATGTTTTTCATTTAGCAACTTCTCAAAATATCTCTTCCACCTTTCCTTAATCTCTTCGTCGTTCACTAATACCCTAGAGTCATCGCTTTTTATACACTTGACCTGATTAATGTCTCTTATTTTCCTTTCTCTCGACTTAGCAAGGTTATAAATACATTTTTCTCCCTCTATAGTGTCTAGTTTGGTGTAAAAGGCGTCATAGACTTCCATTTTAGCAACTCTAACTGTCCTTTTAACCTCCTTATTTGCACATTTATAGCTTTTGAAGTGTTCCTCACTTCTATCGTTTTGCCACTTCTTAAAGCAATCCTTTTTGGTTTTTACTGCAGCTTGTACCTCTTCATTCCACCACCAAGTATCTTTAGAAGCTAACCCTCTTCCCTTCGACTCTCCGAGGACCTCATTCCATATTCTCGTGATGTACCCTGCCATTCTATCCCACATAGTATTACTTCCATCTTCCAAATTCTAAGGTGCTTCTATATACATTCTCTCTTGGAATATTGCTAGTTTCTTGCCTTTAAGATTCTACCACCTAGTTCGCGGGTTTATAGGGTCTTTTCTAGTACAACCTTGTCCTTTTATATGTATATCTAAAATAGTAAGTCTATGTTGAGATGTTAAACTCTCTCCTGGGATGACCTTATAGTCTTTACATGCTAAGCAGTCTGCCTTTCTCACAAGGAACAAATCGATCTGGCTTCTATTAGATCCACTCTTCAAGGTTATCAAGTGTTCTTCCCTCTTTTTGAAAAAGGTGTTTGCTACTAAAAGATCATATGCTATTGCAAAATCTAAAATACTCACCCCTGCCTCATTCTGATCTCCAAAACCATACCCCCCATGCACCCTCTCATATCCAGTTCTTTCTTTGCCTATATGGCCATTAAAATCTCCACCTACAATTATCTTCTCTCCTCCCGGTATTTCTTGCATTAAAGCGTCCAACTCATCCCAGGATTGTCTTTTAGTGTGATCATCCAATCCTACTTGGGGCGCGTATGCACTAATCACATTAATTATATCCACTCCAACTACCAGTTTGATAATCAATATTCTGTCTCCTTTCCTCATGACTGTCACAACTTTCCATTTCTATGCCTATCTTTCCCTGTATAGAATATCTTATACCCGGTCTTTTCTACCTTCTTAGCTTTCTCTCCAACCCACTTTGTTTCTTGTAAACATACTACATTAACCTTCCTTCTAATCATAGTGTCTACTAGTTCCATAGCTTTACTTGTTAAGGTTCCTATATTCCAAGTTGCTAACCTAAGCCTATAGTTCTGGACTAGCTTCTTTACCCACGGTGGCCCAGATGAGCGCGGGTTAACACCGTACCCGGGCGTCGATGCGGCCCCCCTTGCACATTGTTTGAAACAGTTGAAGGCAGGCGCAAAGCGTCGCTTAAAGGGAATGCCCTAGCATTTACAGATCCATCTATTAGTAAAATTGTTATAATTTACTATAGCAACGTTTATGTTTTGGGATGTGATAATCAGTTCTTCTATCGACTTTCCGTTGCCATTATTGTAGACTTTTATGTCTATATCAATCATTGTCTTCTTGTGCGGAGCAAGGTATTACAAGTAAGTCTTTGTGACTCGTACCTCCTATGTGGTTAAGACGTACCTTTAAGTTGTTACAGCCTTTAGCACCAAGTATATCGTTTGCTTTGTGAAGTTTTCCTTGGCTTCATTTTTGAATGTTTGGATCATTCCTTGGGAGTGGATCCAGTTATTTGGTTCATTTTGGAACTCGTGTCTTGAAACATCATACTTTGGCTTCGTATGACGATTCGTTAATAGTCTATCATTGAGATGCTATGAGAATCCTGTTCTGTGTGATATTCATACTCGTGTAACATCGTCCTTCGATTGTTTTATATATCGATTGAAGCTTATCCCATTTATTCCTTGGGTCTTGCGAATGTTTTCACCATGAGTGATAGTTGTAGAATGTTATTTCCATTCTATGGGCTATCCTCTGTTCTTCGGATTATGTTTTCTGGTCGATGATTAGAGCACATTTTTTGTTGGTATACATATCCTTTGTATACTTGTTTATTCATTTTTTAGACAAATTCTAGGTATACAACAGCCCGTTGTGTTCTTGCGATACGTGTTCCTTTTGAAAGGGTTACCTTTGTTTTGATTCGATGAAATTGAGACATCCGGTTGTACTTTGTTTTTATTCAAGTACATTATTAGTTGATCCAATGGTTTGGAGGTTCATGTTTGTTATTATTGTCGATCTTTGACGTTGACTCCGTCTTTTAATGTTGAACCTTATGTATCTCATGCGTTTGTTCCTCAGCACCCTTGGTGTGCTTACTGACTATTTTATTGAGCTTTTCTTTCCTTTCTGGAATCGATGTTTGAGATGTTTTGTTTTTTCATGTTGTACTAGTGTTCCAGTTGTTTTGTGACACTACGGTGTTTCGATGTGGTCGTGGATCGTTCTTTGATTGGGTTCCTATCATTCTTGTTCTGAATTCTAGGACGGAATTCTTTTAAGGGGGTAGATTGTAGAAACCCAGATTTTTATTAAAGGGTATTATGGTAATTTTGGACCAATGTGGCTCTTGATTTGGGATAGTAAATTAATTTTCTGTCCAAGTGGTATCACATTTGCATTTTTTTTGGCACATGTGGGTGTACATATATGTATATTTATGCTTGTGTATGTATGGCTTGTGGGTCCTACACCTATCACTTCCCACTTGTTGGAAACTTTCCCAACACACCACACTCTCTCTCCTACACCTCTCATTTGGCCGGCCACTTCTCCTTCTCTCCCTCTCACTTTTTCTTTTTCCATTCTCTCTCTATATCTCTTTTGTTCTCTCTCTTCTTTTGGAGATAAAATCCTCCATGGAAGCTTAGAGCTTCAAGCTCAATTTTGGACACCATTAAGCCATATTTGGAGCAAGACTATTAGAGGCAAAGATGATCATCTCAACAAGGGCTACCCACCGGTGTTCTCGGATCGTCCATAAGGTCTATGGCTCGGTATTTCTTGCTCAAGGACTCAAGAGGTAGATTTCATTGACTAAGTGCACTCCTAAATCTAATTTCATGGTTTGTTATGTGTAGGATTAGACCTTATACTTGTTAATCTTGCATGGGGTTCCCGATCTTGATCTATTTGCTTATATGCTCTTATATGCCTCGTTGCAAATTTTGCTAAACCTAAATGTCATTTGGTGGATATGTTTTAATTAGACTAAAGGTACTATAAATCTCCTATTTGTCTAAGTTGTTGATTATGCCTTGCATGTTTTCCCTCCTAATAATTTAGCCTTGGCATCATGAACTGCTATGCTTAATTTCTTGACATTGAAATTATTGAGATGACATTGTAGTAGCATAATCCATTGTTGTCACATTTCATAGTCACCAAGTCGGCATAACATACATAGCATTGGCTTGGGAGCATGAATTGGATAGAATTCCCACGATTAGGGAATGTATTGTGTATCCCCGTTTGGGGTAGTGGTTTAATGAAACTCTGGAAGCGGGTGTGAGGTGAGGAAGGTTGTTTGTGATCCTTAACATATTCAAAAATGCAAGGTTATATTTGGTTAGCTACCGGAGACTTTGTATGATACACTCACGTTGGAGTGGCTCACATCCGGTGTTGAGAGTGAGTGGTTATGGATGTCGGTATTGGGAAAGTTGCACGGTTTGGCCTGACGGCTATTTGTATTGCCACAGTGGAAAAACATTGCACCTCATATCTTAGCATGATCTTAGAAATAGTAGTACATTTCTTCAATGCTTTCTACTGAGTCGTCGTGCTTAATGAATCTATAAAACCACTTTGTTTCAGGTGATGTCGACAAGGGCAAGGCCCACGAGTAATCGTCTTCGTGAACTCTTTTGAAGACATCCCTCGTGGAGTCTTGTTTTAAAAATGTATTCATTACATAGTTGTATTTGAGGAAGTTGTAATAGATGTAATTTAGAATCTTGGACACTAATTCAGATTACTAAGCTTACATGTTTATCTCCTCTTCTTTTGTACCCAATTTTAAGCTATGTACCATGAATCCATTATGTTTAATACATTCTGCTTATGTTTGTACCTTCTTAAGGATCATTTGGACTTTCCTCAGTATTTGTTTGTACCTTGAATTCATAGTATTTACTACATTATGCTTATGTTTGTACCTTCTTAAGGATCATTTAGACTTTCCTCAGGATTCATTTGTACCTTGAATTCATAGTGTTTAATACACTCTGCTTATGTTTGTACCTTCTTAAGGGTCATTTGGACTTTCCTCAGGATTCGTTTGTACCTTGAATTCATAGTGTTTACTACATCCTGCTTATGTTTGCACCTTCTTAAGGATCATTTGGACTTTCCTCAGGATTTGTTTATACCTTGAATTTATAGCGTTTACTACATTCTGCTTGTGTTTTTACCTTCTTTAGGATCATTTAAACTTTTCTCGCAATTCATTTGTACCTTGAATTCATTGTGTTTAATAGATTCTACTTATGCTTGTACCTTATTAAGGGCCTTCTTGGACATTCTCCAGGAACAATTTGTACCCTAATAACCTTCTTATTTTCTTAAGGTTTCCTTTCATTTACAATTCTTTAAAGTCCTATATCCTTTTCGTTTAAACTTACGACATTTATTTCAAAATATTTTAAGTCAAATTTATACTGATTGACCTTCGACCCGTTTGGTACTTGAGGGTTGTGTGGGGTCTTTTTTATGGTGTATGTGAGAGATATAGAGAGATATAACACGCAAGCCTGGATTAGTACACGTGGAATAATATGTAAGATATAAGTAAGAGTATATAAAATATAATAATAATAATAAAGATAACAGGATCCAGAGAGACTTAAGGTTCGGGTGAGAATCGAAGTAGCCCCAAATGAGAGAGAGAGAGAGAGAGAGAGAGAGAGAGAGAAAGCAATATGAATTTTGTTGCAGGGTGATAGGTAAATGTTGGAACAAAATGAAGGATGGAGTAAGGCTATAATAAAATGAGGGGTCTTGTTGAGACAAAGGATACTTAGGGCCAAGGATGTTAGTGAAACAATGGATGTTGGGAACCGGAGGTGTTGGTGAAGGCGAAGGGTCAAAGTGAGCTCGAGGCAATGAGAGTGTTTTGTTAATGGCCGAGAATAAGAATAACTGCTAATCCTTTACTCTAGTGCAGGATTAAGTCGAGTTTGGGTGTAGTAAATGAGGGTGCTTATTTATACTTGAGGCCGGTGGTGTATTTGCAAAGCTTTGACTTGATAGAGTGAGGTCGAGTTGGCATCCTCTTACTGGGTTGTTTGTTTAAGGTAGGTGGGTGGCTTAAATGCTCCTGTTTAGGGTGATTGAGGCTATTAAATGGGATGTAGACGAAGCATATATTGAGCTGGTGGAGACAAATGAGAAGAAATGTTTGTCATTTGGTTATGAACTGATATCATTGGTTGGTCAAGAGAGGGAAGGGATGCTACTGGTGCAGAAGTTTAAGCGAGTGGGGGTACCAAGGCTTTTGCTATTGGCTCTGAGGGGTTAAGCGAGGGCGAATGTCGAGGCATACAGATGGTTTCAGCGAGGGAGGGAACCGAGGTATTTTTCTATTGGTGCAGTCGGATAAGCAATCTTGATATGACTAAGCACGGACGGTCAAAGGTTCCGACGAGCTTTGCAGTAATGATCTTCGCTTATTGGTCGTGGGTTAGTTGGGGTAAGGTACGTGTGAAAGTAACGTCTCTCTCTCTCTCTTTGGGACCAACCCTAACCTTACCCATGGGGCACAGGTTAGGGAGATGCCTTCGGGTTCTAGCCACCTAACCATGAGTTTCCGAAATCCCAGCGGACTTGACCACCCTTAGGTACTGCTTCCGAACCAAGGGTGGGTGTCCGAGAGGTGAGTGTGTGCATATTTTGAGTGTTCTTCCTTTGTGGGCTGCTTTGGGCCTTTGGAGAATAAGGTTTCGGAGTGGAGTTAACCGTAGTGGGGGCTTTGGAGTGAGCTTATTGAAGTGGGTCTCGGGGCGAGTTTCTTAGTTGTGGAGTTTTGCAGTGGGCTTTACGGGTGGGCCCGTTTGAGGTGGGCTAGCGGTTTGGTATTGGTGAGCCCATGTGGAGTCCATAGTGGTGATGTTGTTACACGTGGAGTCGTTGGTGATGTATATAGTCAAAGTATATGAGTCGTCAACTATTACCTACATTAGCCCCCCTGTCCGTATTCTAGGCATAGAGCGGCTAGGATGTGGGCATAATCCTTGCTTATCTTTCTCAGATTATTTTCCTGGTAGTGAATGGACATTTCGTCTTTCGCGGGTGATACTGGTGTTCTGGTTGCTTTGTTGACAGTTTGATGGACGTCTCAACTTTTGCAAGTAGTACCGTCTTTCTGGTGAGTTTTTTGATGGCGAATCTGGTTAGTAGATTGGTCTAGTAAATATTGGTGCTACTCGCTGTGCGTATCCGTTGTGCATATTGTGCATCCGTCTGGGATAGTAGTTATATAAAAAAGAAAGAGGAGGGCTTTGGAGACTTTATGTATCCAACTCTTCAATGAATTCTTGCTTTCTTGCTCTTTTACAGTGTAAAACATGCGTCCCTTATCTGGATTATTACCATGTGAGGCCGGAGTGTTTTGGCGATGGTATGGGGTCAAAACTTCTTGGGACCTCTGCCATGACTTATACCAAGCTTATGCATAGAGTGGAGTTACAAGTTTTGCATAGCATATTTCTAGGGATCTTTTCTATCAGTGCAAAAATGGGGAGAGATCCTTTCTAGCAGTGCACATGCCTTATAAGGCAGTGCATGTTCTATCCAGGTGCTATGTATCTGTGTAGTGCTTGGGATGAGTGACTGCTTTTTAGTTCTTTCTTCGTGTTTTAGATGAAGATTCTGACTTTGGGATGAGTTGGTGATAGTTAATGTTTCTGCCTTTTTGCGTTACGGGTTCTTCTGTCATGAAAGTACTGAACTGATTTGGCCTAGTATTTTTGTGTTTAGGAGATCTGGGCTGGATGCAAAATGGTTGTACAAGTTCTCATTAAGAGATCTTGATTTGAACAATCATTGGTAGTGATGTGGCGATCCAGACTTTGTTCCTCGTTCCGAATCTGATTCCAGTAAAATCATGTGTGTCTCATTTTAATGTATGTATTGGGTCTGTACGAGACACACATATGTATTGGGTCTGTAATGTTTCATAATGAGAATTGAATTTTTTGCTAGTCTTCTTGCACTTGTGATTGGTGATTTTGATGCTTTGCTTTTTTTTTTTTTTTTTTTTTTTTATCACTTCTCATTTTGTGGAGACCTATTAGGAGTGGTGGTAAGAGTTTGTATTTGTATAGCCTTGGTGAGATGGAGTGGTGGAAGGCATGACGCTCGGCTAATAAATTTTTTTTTAAGAGAAAGAGCGCTCTTCAGGCCGCCCAGGTTGTGGTGTGATAGAGTGTGCCTCTCAGAGAGGTGGGAGGGGTGTTTCCTATGGAGAGATGGGGAGTGTGCCCCTTGGGGAGAAAGTTTCCTAGTTGAGAGGTGGGGAAGATACCGTATTTGGAGGGGTGATGTTGGGGAGTGTGCCCCTAGGAGAGGTGTGTCTTCTTTTACTTTGATTGATGTGTTTGTATGTATCCGTGTAATTTTCATCCGTTCTAGTGCTCTATATATAAATGTAGCAACCCTTTATAACCCTTTGTGATAGACATGCTTATGGCTGACTCCACTTCTTCCCATGCTGTAAGAGGACGTCGTTCTCTTCCTAACCTATTTGGTGGCTCAGAGGATGGTTGGAGAGGTGTTAAGGTGCATCAGTGGTATGTTGAGTGTTTAGAGCGTGTTTATAATCGTAGGCCTGGTACTTTTGTTGGTTTTGTTGAACGCGATTTGGAACAACAATCTACCTTGTTGAATCATTTGGGGTATGTTTTGTATTACCTGTCGATGGCTACGTTGTCCACTAGTGATGAGGATTTGTATTGTGTTTGTTTCCCAAGAGTTCACATCATGATGGAGGCTAATCTGCCGGTGCAGTGGTTGCTTCAACATCTGGAAAACATGTAGTAGAAGTATTTTGTTTTTAAGATTGTGCTTCATAGAGTCTTGCTGTTCGTCGCAAGGAGATTTTGCGAGAGATGAAAAAATGTAAGGATGTTCTATCATGGCGGGGAAGACTTATGAGGCCGGATAGTAACCATATAGCTATCTTTGAAGGTCATGAGAGGGACTTGGTGGGTTTGGAGAGGGAGCTGTCGATGATTCAACGAGAACTTGCGGAGGTTGTTGCCAAAGAGCTTCCTCTTCGTCTGTTTGTAAACGAGAACGGCCTTCATGAAGATTACGAGCTGGACACCAGGCTCTTTTGAACGGAGGGTTCAACTCTGTCCTCCTTGATAAATATATATATTTGTTTTTTTTATTATTTATTTTTATTTTTTTTAATGTATAGTGGGGAGCAGATCCTGTGTGGTGTAGTATCCTGTCTTTTGTCTCCATGTGGTTAATGTAATATGGCACATGTGGCCTTTTGTCTTGGAGTATTGTTGTCTTGATGTACCTTTATTGCCTTTCTATTTATTGTGGGGTTGTGTGCATCTTGAGGCCCTCATATGTATTGCCTTCTGTGTGCTTGATTTTTGTTTAATTGCGGTGTGTTTAGTTTGTTAATGGAGATGGATGGTGTTGGGTCTTCTGGAGATTTTTCGTGGGGTTTGCCACTTCCAGAGTCATTTGGAGATGTGAAGGATGGCTGGAGAGGTGTGAGGATGGATCAGAAGTTTTTTGATAGTCTAGAGCAAATTTATCACCGATATCCTGAAACTTTTGTTCGTTTTGGCCGAATTGGTGCTAGATCTCAATCCGATTTACTAAGACGTCTTTGTCGGATTCTGCGCCGCTTGAGTAAAATGACGTTATAGGAGGCGGATATTGATTTCTTTGCTGAATTGTTAGAACAGGTGCGAAATCTGGTACAGGATAGACTGTCAGTCCACTGGTTGTATTCCCATGTAGAGGAGATGGAGCATAGGTATGACCTATTTGAGCCGATGTTGGAACGGCGGGCTGCTTTTGATACTTATTTGGAGTTGGAGAATTGTGTGACTGAGTGTGCACGGACTATGGGGCGTTACGAAAGTATAGTGGGCGGTGGCAAGCAGGTTGGCTCCCTAGATCCAAACACGGTGGAATTTATAGAAATGTATGAAGCGGAGCATAGGCCTTTTTTGGAGCTGAAACAGGAATATGCAGATGCTAATGTACGTTTTGAAGCTGCTAGAGCTGAAGTGTCTGCTGTTGAACAGCAAATTCGTGAACTGGGCTTGCATATTAATTATAAGTTGGATACTGGTCTGTTTGGCTAGCCAGATCTTTAGTTGTGTTTGCAGCCATGGAGTATATGTGTTTACTTTGCTTTACTAATATTAGGTGAAATATACATATATATGTTAATTGGGTGTTTTCCCCTTTTGGGCAATGGCACCAATTATTCAGTGGTGGCGCTGCTCATTACCGCGAATTTCGTTGGAGATGGAGATGTGGCTGCTAATATATATATAATTTTATATATGTATATATATTTTTTTTATTTTGCTCCGAGCAGTGGCGGTTTTGTCCACTGTTGGTGACATAATGAATGTAATGGAGTTTGGGTTTGGAATTTATATTTATATATATATATATATATTTTTGAAATCTACTTACCTCGGGCACCTTTAATAGTGTTGAAATTATTATCCTTTGAACATCGTCTTGCTGGGCTTTTGTAATTTTTTTTAAATTATGGGTGTATTGTACAATGGGTAATAACTAGAGGATATGGACCGTGTAGAGGATCAAAGGGTATTTTTGATTCCTTCATGGAGAAAATCTGGCAAAGATTTAATTGTACTGGTGATGTGAGTGAGGTGACTGGAGTTAAGAAGATATCTCAGATAAAAGTGAGTCATGTGTAATAGAATTGTTAGGATTTTGTGTTTTGTCTTTTGAGATTCTATATCTCTTTAGAAAGCTAAGAGAGGAGAAAAGAGAGAAAGGAAAGAGAGAAAGAAAACCAAAGAAGAAGAGGGGGAAAGTGTAGAGGGGAACAAGGGTGGGAGATTGAAGACTAGCTTTGGGTGAGGGCTCCATTGGTGATCTCACAAGGTATTGTAGACACCCCGATTTTGACCAAACGTCGAATTAAGGAGAGTGTCACCTCCATATCCGATGATGACAAGGACCGAAAGATTCGAAGTGTTCCAAGCTCTTCAGAAAGTTCTCCAAACGCAGTAAAATTTTCACAGAATGAAATACCAGGTGTTTAGGAGAATTTAGGTATAAAACGTCACTTTTGGAAAAGATCTTCGAAAAAAAGTTTTTTTAAGAAAAAGGAGAAAAGAAAAAGACCTAAAAGGGGAAGTTCAACAGAAACCGGCACACGGCAGTTGTTTGCGGCACTCAGTGAGTGCCGAACGGCAGTCACAGAATGTCGGACCGGCATTTACTGAGTGCCGCCGACAATTTCTGACTGTCGTTTGCTTTAACAGTCCATATTTTGTGGTACAATATGTATATGTATGCGGATAAAAATAAAAACTGATAAAGTAAGGTTGACAAAAATGCGACAATCAATAATTTGGCGCGGCACTTACTGAGAGCCACGCGGCAGTCATGGAATGCCGCCGCGGCTTTCACAGAGTGCCGTAGCGGCATCCATTGATTGCCGCAAAAGATTTTTGACTGCCGCCTCCTACAGCAGTCTGTCTATTTTCAGGAAGTACGTATTGTACCACCAAATGAGACATTTACACATGTCTTTTACTCCGAATTCACTAAGAATACTTGGTAATTTTGTCTATAAAAGAGGGAGGATCTTCCTTGGGAGGATATAGAAGAAGTGGCTACCATTACACTAACATATATTTGAGAGAGAGTTTAAAAAAAAACTAGAGAGAGGAGAGCTTGGAAGATCTTCAAAGGAGAGAAGCTTTGAGGATAGTTTGGAGGTGATCCTCTAACCACAAGTTATTTTTCTTCTTCATTCTTTGAACTTCTAATCTTAAAACTACTTGGTCTTTTGATTAACCTTTTTGGAAGTTTTTATTAGGGAACTTGCAAACTTTAATTGCCTTTCTTTTTTAGTTCCTTCTTTTCTTCCTCTTTGTTTATACTTCTCTCTTGAGATTCTTGGGAGTCTTCCATACTTCACTTGAATCTCATGAGTTGGATCCCTTGATTCCATGTGAGCATGTGCTCCCCCATGAGAGTCAAGGTTGATCATCCTTTATATAAGAGCAAGTAAATGAATCTAAACCCAAACCATGGTTTAGGATTCTTTAACTTAAGGTTTCATGGAATCCTTTTCTATATTCATTGAAAACCTATGAATATTAGCTATGTTTGTTTGTATTTCCCTCTTGAGACTCTTGAAAGCTCATGAGTATTAGTCATGTCTTCATCTCCAATGACCATCAAGTGGTAGGAGAAAGTAATTTGAGTCTAAGCCCATCTCCATGGTTTAGATTCATTATCTTGAGATTTCATGAAGTTTATTCATACTTCATTTGAAATCTACAAATATAAAGGTCTTTAGCCTCCAATGACCATCAAATGGTAGGAGAAAATGGTTTAGTTTAAGTCCAACTTCATGGTTTAATAGTTGGGGTTAACAAATAAAAGTTGAACTTGACCATGAAACAGTGGCTTCATAAACCGATTTTGATCAAAGATTTTTAGTTCGAAATCAGACCGTTGATACTGAATGAAACCAACGGGAAAGTGTCAATAACACAATGTTTTACCACTGTAATTTTTGTTTTAAGGAGGTTTCATGTTTAAAGTGGTTTGGTCATGAGTTTTGTGAAGTCACTACAATCTGCCCAGAGCTTCAGCACAACAACACTCTTTTGAAATAAACAAATTAGAACCTTAATAAAGTATTTGTGACCCAAAATAATTTTTTCTAAGTAGATTAATGTGTTAGGAAGTCACCCTAAAAAGAACAAAGCATTTTTGATCTTTTTACTATTTTTAGAAAATCGTACAAGAACTCTGGATAGGAGGTTGTAGAATGCTGAGTGATGTCTGGTTTTTGTCCAATTCCCGGAGATCCAACCATTGGAACTTTGATTTCTTTTTTGGGTTAAAAACTAGACACACAGAGGCATCTTGTGTCCAAAATTCATCAAGATCAAACCACGGGAACCATGCCTTTTATTTCTTTAAAGTCATGATCTGCTCTCAGCAATTTCCATAATTTTGCAAGTTTAATCAATCTTATGAATAATGGCTTAGATGATATTTTCATGAGTTAAGGGTCAAACCATGTTTCAATAATGAATAGTTAAGCTTGAATTCAAAGTCCAAGTGACCTAAATCACTGAGTATTTCATAACTTATTTTTGTTCATGTACATATTCATCCATATGGCTTGACGCTTATAATTAGGACTTAGTTGCTTTAGATTTAATTACATTTGATAGATTTAAGCTAGAAATTCAGGATTGTTATTTCTAACCTCGTATCTTGTATAGCATGTGGACGAACCCTTTGTTTTGCAGCGCTGTTAAGGTATGATTTCTTGAACTTCTCTTAGTTTATTTTCTTGATTTTATCAATTTTCTTGACCTTTATGTGCGACACATTAGAATTAAGATTTTGCCTTACATGTATATATGTGGATTAGAGACTCTCTTCCTAGGTTTTATTTAATCGCAAGCATTGCACGTTTAATATTCGCGGCTGGATCCCGGGTAAGCTCTCTTGTTCTTTATTGCATATCATATCGCTTGCTACTTGAATTACGCGGTTTTTTTGAATGATATTTTGTAAATTGGTAATTTTACACCATTTTGACATGTTTGTGTAATGTATACGTATATCTATGTATTAGTTGATGGCATACTTAGATTAGTAATTCAATTAAAAGGATATTAAGTAGAGGCCTATCGCGAGATAGGATGAGAATGGGTGTTTTAGTCCGATGGGCTCCTTCCCTTCTCATTCCATAATCCCCGGACCTAGTTAATCTTTGGTTTCGCAAAAGATCAGTTGCTTTAAAATGGTTTCTTAATTTTCCTTTTAAAAAATTAAGTGGAGACTCATTTTGAATTTGAAATTTAAAAGAACTTTAAAAAAAAAACTGTGGGTAAGAAAAATGCAATATCCACAGGTATGTCTTCTCTTTCTATACTTCCATGTATGTAAAGATGTGTATGTGTATGGGTGTAATTGTATTTGGGTTTGGAGGGTTTTGATTTGGGGTTTAGGGTGTATGAAAGTAGATGGGTCCATGGGGGTGTTGGTGAAATTGGGTGGGGGGAAAAGTTTGGTGGTGGTGGTGTGGTGTGGTGAGGCGGAAGATCCGAAAGAGAGGGAGTTTGCCGAGATAGATGGGATGGGGAGCCGAAGGCAGAGGGAGGGGCCGATGCCCCTTTTTTTTGTGAGCTCTGAATGGTGGGGGAGTACCAGCGGTATGTTTCGAAGAAGGGGTCCGAGAGGGAGAAGGTTCCGATTGGTAGGGGGCCGGCCCCTGTTCCGAATGATGTTCCAAAGTTGCTTTTTTTTTTGTTCCGGTGGTAGGTTCCGAATGGGGGGAGCTCCAGGGGTGGGCTTCGAGTGGGTTCTGGTTGGGGGTTCCGGACCCCTGTTCCGAATAATGTTCCAAAGTTTTTTTTTTTTTTTTTAAATGTGGATCCGAAGGTCTTAGGGGGGGTGGTCCGAAGAGAGGTCCGAAGGATAGGTTGGGGGAGGGCTTCGGAGGGGTGGTCTGAAGGGTTTCGGAGGTGGGGGTTCGGGGGTGAGGGAATTCCAGAGGTGGGGGTGAGGGAGTTCCAAGAGAGAGAGGTTTTCCGAGAGAGAGAGTTTTGGAGAGAGAGGGTTTCCGAGAGATAGGAGCCGAAGGGGGGTCCGAAGGTTTGGTTTTTTTTTTTTCCGAAGGTGGGGGGGTTCTGAGAGGGTTCGGGTTCCAGACCCCTGTTCCGAAGCTTTTTTTTTTTTTTGTTGCTGAGGTGTGTTCCAAAAAGGGGGGGGGGGGAGGTCCGAAGGTTTCAGGTTCCGAAGGGGGGGGGGGGGGGGTTTCCGACGGGTGGGGGGTCCGAAGGTTTCGGTATTTTGTTGTTTTTTATTGTTTTATTTTATTTTATTTTTTAAATTTGGAGGTGGGACCCAAATGTGCTTGTTTTTGAAAATAAATAACTAACAGATTTTCGACATAGGGAGAGAGTCTGGTCTAGTAGTTGACTAACCTTGTTGCAGTCTTTCATCTGATTTTGAGCAGTCCATTTTTATTGCCATTGTTGCGAACTTTGTGATCTTTATCAAAATGTATTTTTTTGCAGCGTTCTGCTATTGGGTGTTGGTCCTTTGTCAGGATGGTGCAAGAGCTTGGCCATGGAGTGGGTGAGCCGCCTCTTCTGGGTTCTGACGAGAGGTTTTGGCAATGAGCTCCGTATATATTGACAGACGATAATTTCTGGCAGCCGATTATTGAAAGTGTGAACGGGGGTGGCATATGTTCTGATGCGGATTGTGCAGTGAGGTTTGATTTGCCGCCTGCTCACGCTATTATTCGATTGGGTATGGAGAGAGGTAAATACCCTCACGCTGTATTGAAGTTTGTAGCTGGGTCGGGGGTTGCCCAGTGTGAGGCGTGGAATGAGTGGACGGAGTATATATTGACCAACTTTGAGACTGTACTGAAGGAGACGCGAATTTATGATTCTATTTGTTTGTTCAGAGATATGAGGTACTCTTTGGAGGAGAGAGAGATATTGACTCTGATTTCCCGATGGTGCCTAGCCACTCATACTTTTATTGCTGCGTGGGGCGAGTTTACCCCTACTTTGGAGGACGTTTCTTCCCTGTTTTTATTGAATATTATTGGTGGCTTGGATTTTGGCTCCTACCAGCTCTCTGCGAAGGATAGGGTGATAGTTGGGGCACTAGAAGCTAGTACCTTGGCCTGTCAGTTTACCTCTCATTTTCTAAATGATGGCAGGGAGAGGCCTAGGGGTCCTACTCCAAACGGAGATAAGGCGGATTATCATGCTTTTCTTCGGTATTTCTGGGAGGATCGACAACCGGGTGCGAAGCGTCGGCATCGAAAGAGTTTTGCTGGTAAGGGTAGGGATAATAGTCTTGTTGCTTATCTTGTGTGTTGGCTCTCAAGATACATATTTGGAGGTGCCCCGAAAGACGGTCCTTGTTCACATTTATTCAGATCGGCCTTCATTTTATCACGCGGGCAGGCTCTCCCATTGGCACAGATGTTCTTGGGATCATTGTATTTATGATTGGATATGGTGGCGCATGATATGCGACTTTCGGTGGGACGATATGATATTGCCACTCATGTGTCATATTTATTTTTACAGTTGTTTATGTATGAGAGATGGCGTGGTTATGCAGGACCTGGGTCACCAAGGGGGGCATCCAGGTTTTGGGGACAACGATGGGGTGTACAACCAGAGTTTCCTCTTGCTCGGGTGATTGATGATGAGTCTACTTTTATATTTCGTCCATATATGGAGATTGCTGGTATGTCATTATTACCTTTACCGTTGTTCCGTCGGATTGAGGCCCGAACTGTGGTAAAGAGTGCTTTAGGTGGTGAGGCGGCGGATGTGGTATCGACTGTCCATGCTGTTACACGGATGTACTTACCTGGGTTTATCGAGCGAGGAGCCTGTGAGATGA
Source organism: Hydrangea macrophylla (assembly GCA_033977485.1). NCBI lineage: Eukaryota > Viridiplantae > Streptophyta > Magnoliopsida > Cornales > Hydrangeaceae > Hydrangea > Hydrangea macrophylla. The sequence continues at coordinate 44,797,098 of CM066990.1, forward strand.
TATACCGTGCGGATAGGGTACGTAGGCAGTTCGGCCTTGATCAGGGAGCTGTGTTTTTAGATTCGTCATTCCAGTGTACAGGTTTGCATGATTGCTATGAGGGGCGGAGTAGTATGGGCCCTGATACTGTGGTACTGGTTGGACCGGAGACTTCTGGTTCTTGTGTAGGCGAATATGCTTCTTTCTGGCGACATGCTTAGGTGCGGTTTTACACATATTGTGATGACGTGCCTACGTCAGTGTCGGTGCCGTGGATAAAAAATGCGGACCCCTCGTTACGAGTAATAAGTAAGAAAGACGGTGCCACTCGTACTCATGATGCTTCTAGGTGGGGTAAGTCCAGATTTTTTGACCGGTTACAGAGGAGTGTTGTGTTAGTCGATGGTGTTGGATGGGATAGTGGTTTCTCGTTAATTGAGTTCGATAATTCCGAGGTCAGCCCCATGTGAAGAAAGAAACATGTGAGCCCCTTTTATGAATTTATTTATTTGTTTATATATATATATATGTATATTTTTAATTTATTTAATTTATTATTATTATTATTACTATTATTATTATTATTATTATTATTATTTGTTTAAAGGACTTTGTTGATTAAAGTTTTGCCTTCTGCCTGTATAGGTATTACAACACGTGGTAAACAAAAGAAAGAGGAAAAGTGAGAGCAAAAGGGGCCAATCGGTCATTATAGATACCGAGGACCCCGAGGACACCGGGGATGTAGGGTTATCAATTCCTTCGGATGACATTCATGACATTCCTTTTTATGATACAGCTGTGGAGGATTCATTGTTGATGGATGCGGGTGCAGCTCCGACTTTTCGCCCGTGCATGGAGGAGGTATTTATATGTGATGATGTTGGAGGTGGGGCAATCGACGAATCGCCGGGAAATCAGGAGTGTGAAACTGGTACAGGGGATGGGCGGCGAGAACGACTGGAGAGGGTGGACAACGATTCTTCTGATGAGGTCGTGGAGCGTATGCAGTTACCGGTGGTAGACACTTCGATTTCTACATCTGTTGCCGGTGTTTTTGGTTCTAGCCGCCCTTTGAGTGGTGTCAGCCGCCCTTGTTCCGTCGGGACTGGACTTTCACTCTCGGACTCCGGCTTTGGGAGATTTGCGGGCTCTTCCTCTTGTGATAATACTGTCTTTGGGTCTGCTACTGGTGGTGGTGAGGCAACTGTGTCACTCGGTGTTTTTCAATCTGGCCGTGATACTACTTTAGGGTTACGGTCGCATGATTTTGATGGGCGGACGTTGGGTTCCGATGGTATCCACCCTCTACCTTTTGGTAGGACTACTAATTCAGCTTCCGAGACAGTTGGCGTTATTACTTCTGTATTAGCTCCTGGGTCATTTCCTGTTGTGGCTTCTGTATCTCATGCAGGCTCTTCTGAAGGCGAGTTCTCCGTTCCGAGTTTGGCTAGTATTCTAGGGAAGGTACCTGGTGACGTCCCTTTCCCGACTCTTGCTCCTGCCACTGAGGAAGCTGTGTTGGGGATGGTATACCATTGTTATCCTCAGACCTTTTCTCCTTCTGTCATGAAGGTTACTGTCGGTTTGAGGTCCTTTTTCTTAAGTACGCTTGCATCTATGGTTTGGAGTTTATGTAACGCCCTGTATTTTATTATCATTAATAAATAAATATTGCATTTTATTTCCATGAGTATTTTAATTTAATTTCTCTTTGTAATAATTATCTGGGGTCAAACCGTAATTTTTAAAACATTTTCTATGGTTTCAAAATCGATGTCTATATTTTTGTATAACCGGGAATTGAATTCCTACATTAATATAATTTTCTGTATTTTTATTTCAACCGTAAAATACCAGTTTTGGGAATGGGCAGTATATTTTACCTGTGTGTGTGTATCATTGCGTGAGCTCAACACACACAAGGGTATCTTGTGTACACATTAGTGCAGTGTGTGCTGTGTTTAGTGGAATGTGTGTGTAGTGCCTTGTGAGTGTGTGTGGAGTGTCATGTGTGTTTTATATGCATAGTGCTAAGCACTTTACATATCATTTATACACCCAATTATTCCCCATTTGATTCATCTCTCTCGGCAGCTCTCTCTCTCAATCACTCACTCACAGTCTCTCATCTCTCACTCCCAAACTCTCTCAAATTCTCTCAATCACTCTCTTGCTCTCTCAAGATCACACAACACACACATACAGTTTATATATATAATCAGTCACATACTTAGACACACATATATATACGCATATTGAGTTACCAAAATCAAGAACGGAGGAGGAAATTCTCAACGACGGATTATTACGGCGGAAGTTCTCGGCCTTTAAATTTCTGTATAATCGTCTCAGTGAGTAATTTAAACTCGCTCTCAATGTTTATATATGTAAATTTCAGTATATATATGTGTGTATATGTGTATATATATCAAAACACCATTAAAGCTTGAGAATTGGAGTTTTAGAAATCGTAACCAAAATCGATTCTGTAAATTGGGAATGGAAGATATTGGTCCCAATAGACTACGGTTCGAATCCTACGGAGTAATTCATCCGTATGGCGACGTATTGATGATTTTAAGTTTTGTCACTTTAACTTTAATCACGAAAATCAAGAGATACAATCCGTATTAGTTAAAATTGATCGCGTATTCTTAATCTACGCGGAAAACTGAAGAGATCCATATATTGCACGACATAATTGAAACAGAGAACAGAAATGGGTAAATTTCAGTCCAAAACCAGAAACAGGGGAGAAAACGAAGAAGATGAGGTTCTGCAACATCTCGCGCGCGCGGACCGCTCGCGCGGACTTTTTTTCCCCCTCGCGCGCGCGATCCGCTCGCGCGATCTGGCTCTCCTTCGCGCGCGCGATCCGCTCGCGCGACCTGTCCAGCCCCTCGTGCGCGCGATCCGCTCGCGCGATCAGCTTTCCCCTTCGCGCGCGCGACCCGCTCGCGCGATCTGCCCTCTCCCTCGCTCGCGCGGCCCGCTCGCGCGACCTGGCAGTTTGAACAGTTTTTGTATTTTCTTATTAGGGACTGTTTGGAAAATGTTTTAAAAGTTTTAAAAGAACTGTTTGGCTAATGTATTGTTTTTAAAGGCTTATGTTTTAAGAATTGTACGAACAAGCACAACTAAGGTCGAAATTTATGCTCGTACGATTATCCGGTTTTGTGATTTATTAACGGTGTTATTTATGAAACATTTATATACATATTTGGGTTGAGGTTGTGTCAACATGCATGTGCGTGAGAAAGCGTGAAAAGAGTAAAGGGGTGGCGGTCTAGTGTACGACTTAGATATCGATCGGATAATATTCCTGGTATCTAAGGCGCGCGTTTCGGATATTGATCGGATAGTATTCCTGATATCCGAAGCGATGGTGGTAGTGTTGTGTACGGCTTAGATATCGATCGGATATTATTCCTGGTATCTAAGGCGCTTGTTTCGGATATTGATCGGATATTATTCCTGGTATCCGAAATGATGGTATTGAGTGTGGCTTAGATATTGATCGGATATTATTCCTGGTATCTGAAGCGATAGTTGGGTGTGCTGTTTTGGATATTGATCGGATAGTATTCCTGGTATCTGAGATAATGGTTTGTTTGTGTTGAGTTTTGTTGAGAGAAAAGAGTCAGAAAGATGAGATATTACATTTGCTCATGCATGGTCACATATTTATTGTTTTCTTTATTTTCCCCCGTGGCTTATGTTGGAATTGGAACCTTGAATATATTATTGTTAATGTTAAATTGGACTGTTGTTTATATGCTTATATATACATTGCGAGCACTTGTTTATTTTGCTCACCAGCTTTCATAAGCTGACGGCGTTGATGCGTCCTGGACTGTATGTCCAGATTTTCAGGGTCAGGAGCAGCCAGGGTATTTTGACTATGCTACTTAGAGTCAGGAGACTTTCCAGGAGGCTGCTTTATATTTTCCTATGTTTTCTTTTAAATTTGGGTTTTGTAATAAACTAGTTTAGACTTTTGAATAAGGCGTTTTGTGCCTAAGACTATGACTATTGTAATAGTTTAGTAAGTTTTTATTTCGGAGCTTATGTTCTGTTAGTATCCTTTGCTTTAGAAATGTTGTTAAGATATTTTGTTGCAGGGACAATTGGTCATACTCACTTGTCACGACCTACGAGTCCATAAAGGAAATTAAATGCTTTCCTGAATTATGCTACGTCGGGGCGTGACAGGCTTTTTGGTATCAGAGCCAGGTTATGGCTCGACCAATTGTCCAGAACACATAAGATCTCCCGTTAAGATAGAATTGAGATAAGATAGTTCGACTTTATTCCGTGTCTAGTCGCTTTCTATCGTTTAGAATTTTCTTTCTTATCAAGAGGTTGACCGAATTCTCTTGATTGATGGATAGGTACCGTTCTCTCGATCAGATGGCTAGAAGAAATCTCAGGAATCGTCCCGCTATTGAAGATGCACCGCCAGTAATAGATCCAACCGGGATGTTCGAAGCTTTTGTAAGGAGGTTGGAGAGGGTTAGTGATCAGAACGCAAGGAACAATAATCAGAATGGGGATTACAACGGGAATGGGAGGCAAGCCCACCAGACTGGAGACAAGCTTCTCAAGGAGTTTCGCGCTCTACGACCTGAGTATTTTGCTGGGACTGATGAACCCTGGCAAGCGGAACAGTGGCTACGTCAGATGGAGCGTATCTTTGAGACCATAGAGTGCACTGATCTGGAAAAGAAGCGTCTGGCTATCTTTCAGTTGTCTTATGCAGCGGCTGATTGGTGGGATGCAGAAAAGGCGACCATAGGGGAAGAAGCTGCAAGGAGAATGCCGTGGGTGGTGTTCAAGGAAAGGTTTCTCGAGAAGTATTTCCCCGAAGAAGAGAAGGACAAGAGGGAAAAAGAGTTTATGGAGTTGACTCAAGGGAATCTGACTGTCCGAGAGTACACTACTCGATTTGAGCGTCTGTCTCGCTTTGCTCCACATATGGTGGACACACCCCAGAGGAAAATCAAGAAGTATCACCGAGGTCTCAACCTGTCTCTCAGACATTTGACTATGGGGCATCTGGGCCAGTCATTTGAAGCTCTGGTGAGATTGGCTACGGGGTTAGAGAATGATGGGTGTCAGAATTCGAAGCCGCTTGGAAATCGACCTCCGCAGAAGGGTTATCCCGGACAGAAACCAGGGTACCCTCAAGGACAGAAAAGGACCTGGGATGGAGGGAAGAAACCTCAACAGACACAAGCAGTTCAGCAGTATCAGCCTCTAGCAATAGAAGGGGCCAAAAACAACAACTGCTTCAATTGTGGAGTTCCCGGTCATCGAGCTAAAGATTGCAGAGCACCTAGGCGTACGGATCGTTCAGGAGTTGTGTGCTATAATTGTGGCATGCCAGGTCACATAAGTCCAGAATGCAAGGCTCCTAGGAAAGGTAACTATGGTCAGCAAGGACAAGCCCGTCTGAATGCTGTTATTCCCGAGGCTGCTGGTTATGAGGAGGCAGGGTATGAAGAAGGTACCAATGAGGAGGGACCGCCCGAGCAACGAGCAGTGGAAGGTACTCTAACTTTGTTTAACTCTCATGTTAAAGTTTTATTCGACACGGGTGCTACACATTCTTTTATATCTGTTAAGATCGTTCAGAAGTTGGGTATCATACCGCATCGTTTAGAGGAAGCTTTGAGTGCTGTCTCACCCTTAGGGACCACAGTCAAGTTATTACATGTGTGTAAGGATTGTCCTCTTCGGTTTGGAGACCGCGAACTTTTGGCGAGATTGGTGGTTCTGTCGATGAAGGAGTTCGATATAATCCTGGGAATGGATTGGCTCGAGAAGAATCATGCGAAGTTGGATTGTGCAAAGAAAAAGATCACATTTGCGGACAAGGGGAATCAACTCTTCGATTTCCAATGTAACCCTTCGGGTGATATGTTCCTCACTAGATGCCTAGCAAACATTGAGGTTATCAGTGCAGAGGTGACAGTATCATCTATACCGGTAATCAAAGAGTTCGAGGAAGTATTCCGAGATATTTCAGGATTACCGCCGAAAAGGGACATAGAATTCTGTGTGGAATTAGTGCCAGGTACTCGACCTATAACCAAGGTTCCCTACAGGATGGCCCCTACAGAGTTGTTGGAGCTGAAGGAACAAGTTCAAGAACTTGAGAAGTTAGGTTTTGTTCGTCCAAGTACTTCACCCTGGGGAGCACCAGTGTTGTTTGTGAAGAAGAAGGATGGGTCAATGCGGCTGTGTATTGACTACCGAGAACTGAATAAGGTTACTATCAAGAATAAGTATCCTTTACCTCGGATAGACGATCTGTTTGATCAGTTGCAAGGAGCCACGACCTTTTCTAAAATTGATCTACGGTCAGGGTATCACCAGTTGAGGGTGCGGAAGGAAGACATACCTAAGACTGCTTTCAGGACGAGATACGGACACTATGAGTTCTTAGTAATGCCGTTTGGGATGACAAATGCTCCAGCTGTGTTTATGGACTTGATGAACAGAATATTCAAGCCATACTTAGATCAGTTCGTTATTGTCTTTATTGATGATATTTTGATCTATTCCAAGTCAGAGGAAGAGCATGAACAACATCTGAGGATCGTGTTGCAGACTCTCAAGGATCACCGCCTGTATGCTAAATTCAGCAAGTGTGAATTCTGGCTTCAGGAAGTTAAGTTTCTCGGGCATGTGATCTCTCAACAAGGAATCGCGGTTGACTCATCAAAGACCGATGCAGTGGCGAATTGGACTCGGCCGACCAATGCTACAGAAGTCAGAAGTTTTCTGGGACTAGCTGGTTACTATCGGAGATTTGTGGAAGGTTTCTCAAAGATAGCAGCCCCGTTAACTGGTTTGACTAAGAAAGATTTGAAGTTCGAATGGACTGATAAGCATGAACGCGCTTTTCTGAAATTGAAAGAGAAATTGACAACAGCGCCAGTACTTGCGATACCAAGGAATGGTGCGAAGTTCACTATTTTTAGTGACGCCTCGTATCAAGGATTGGGATGTGTCCTTATGCAAGACGGAAAGGTTATCGCCTATGGTTCAAGACAGTTGAAGCCGAATGAATTGAACTACCCAACTCATGATTTAGAGCTGGCAGCAGTAGTGTTCGCGCTTAAGATCTGGAGACACTTCCTCTATGGGGAGAAATTTGATTTGTTCTCAGATCACAAAAGCCTTAAGTATTTGTTTACTCAGAAGGAGTTGAATATGAGGCAACGTCGGTGGATGGAACTGATCAAGGACTACGACTTCACATTAGAGTACCACCCCGGTAAGGCAAACGTAGTCGCTGACGCCCTAAGCCGGAAACCTCAAGGAATGATTGCTTCATTGATGTTGAGGGAATGGAAAGCCTTGGAGACAATAACAGAATTTGATGTGCAGATTTCTGAGGGAAGTATCGGGCAACACTTTGGATGCTTGGTAGTACAACCAACACTTGTGAGTCGAATCATCGAAGCCCAGAAGGAAGATGAGAAGTTTCAAGCATGGTTCGCCAAGATGTTAGAGAAGGACCCGACAGAATGGAAGGTTGGGGCCGATGGAGGATACCGATGTCGAGATAGATTGTGTGTGCCAGATTTAGGAGACTTGAGAAAAGATATCCTCGAAGAAGCACATAAATCGAGACTGACAGTACACCCAGGAGGAACAAAGATGTATAAAGACCTGAAGAGAAACTTCTGGTGGGAAGGGATGAAACGAGAAGTAGCCGAGTTTGTGTCTAAATGTTTGACTTGTCAACAAGTGAAGGCCGAACATCAGAGACCCTCGGGATTGTTACAACCCTTACCTGTCCCAGGATGGAAGTGGGAGCACATAACTATGGATTTCGTGGTTGGATTACCCCGGTCACAACAGAATCATGACGCGATTTGGGTAATTGTGGATCGTTTGACGAAGTCTGCACACTTTATCGCGTACAATATGACTTACTCAGTAGAAAGGATGAGTCGAATGTATCTTCAGCAAGTGGTGCGACTGCACGGTGCGCCTGTGTCAATTGTATCAGACCGCGATGCACGTTTTACCTCGGGATTTTGGGAAAGTCTGCAGAAGGCTATGGGAACTTCGCTCAAGATGAGTACTGCATTCCATCCTCAGACCGATGGGCAGACCGAGCGTGTTAATCAGATTATGGAAGATATGCTCAGAGCTTGTGCAATTGACTTTGAAGAATCTTGGGAGACGCACTTACCTTTGGTTGAATTTGCGTATAACAACAGTTATCACTCGAGTATTGGAATGGCGCCGTTCGAAGCTTTGTACGGACGGCCATGTCGATCTCCATTGTGTTGGGCTGAAGTAGGAGACACAGAACTGTTAGGACCAGATTTGGTGAGAGAGACCAGTGAGAAGATTTCACTGGTCAAGGAAAGGATGAAAACTGCACAGAGTAGACACAAGAGTTATGCGGATCGACGTCGAAAGGACTTGGAGTTCAGTATTGGAGATCACGTACTCCTTAAGGTTTCACCTGTTCGTGGAATAATACGTTTTGGTCAGAAGAGAGGGAAATTGGCACCTCGTTTCATCGGACCGTTCGAGATTTTGGAGCGTGTTGGGAAAGTGGCTTATCGGCTCGCGTTGCCACCAAAGATGTCTGGTGTTCATAATGTGTTCCATGTCAGTATGTTAAGGAAATACATACGGGATCCTTCACATGTGGTTAATTTTGATGATATTGAGACAAGTCAGAATGTTGTCTACAAGGATAGACCTGTGAGAATTCTTGACCAGAGTATCAAGAGGCTGAGAAGAAGAGACGTTCCTTTGGTTAAAGTTCAGTGGAGGCATCATGACGAAGGAGAGGCGTCGTGGGAGTTAGAGTCAGACATGAGGACTAGATACCCCGAGTTGTTTCAGGATTAGTTAGCTCAGATTTCGGGGCGAAATCTCTGTTAAGGTGGGTAGGGTGTAACGCCCTGTATTTTATTATCATTAATAAATAAATATTGCATTTTATTTCCATGAGTATTTTAATTTAATTTCTCTTTGTAATAATTATCTGGGGTCAAACCGTAATTTTTAAAACATTTTCTATGGTTTCAAAATCGATGTCTATATTTTTGTATAACCGGGAATTGAATTCCTACATTAATATAATTTTCTGTATTTTTATTTCAACCGTAAAATACCAGTTTTGGGAATGGGCAGTATATTTTACCTGTGTGTGTGTATCATTGCGTGAGCTCAACACACACAAGGGTATCTTGTGTACACATTAGTGCAGTGTGTGCTGTGTTTAGTGGAATGTGTGTGTAGTGCCTTGTGAGTGTGTGTGGAGTGTCATGTGTGTTTTATATGCATAGTGCTAAGCACTTTACATATCATTTATACACCCAATTATTCCCCATTTGATTCATCTCTCTCGGCAGCTCTCTCTCTCAATCACTCACTCACAGTCTCTCATCTCTCACTCCCAAACTCTCTCAAATTCTCTCAATCACTCTCTTGCTCTCTCAAGATCACACAACACACACATACAGTTTATATATATAATCAGTCACATACTTAGACACACATATATATACGCATATTGAGTTACCAAAATCAAGAACGGAGGAGGAAATTCTCAACGACGGATTATTACGGCGGAAGTTCTCGGCCTTTAAATTTCTGTATAATCGTCTCAGTGAGTAATTTAAACTCGCTCTCAATGTTTATATATGTAAATTTCAGTATATATATGTGTGTATATGTGTATATATATATCAAAACACCATTAAAGCTTGAGAATTGGAGTTTTAGAAATCGTAACCAAAATCGATTCTGTAAATTGGGAATGGAAGATATTGGTCCCAATAGACTACGGTTCGAATCCTACGGAGTAATTCATCCGTATGGCGACGTATTGATGATTTTAAGTTTTGTCACTTTAACTTTAATCACGAAAATCAAGAGATACAATCCGTATTAGTTAAAATTGATCGCGTATTCTTAATCTACGCGGAAAACTGAAGAGATCCATATATTGCACGACATAATTGAAACAGAGAACAGAAATGGGTAAATTTCAGTCCAAAACCAGAAACAGGGGAGAAAACGAAGAAGATGAGGTTCTGCAACATCTCGCGCGCGCGGACTTTTTTTCCCCCTCGCGCGCGCGATCCGCTCGCGCGATCTGGCTCTCCTTCGCGCGCGCGATCCGCTCGCGCGACCTGTCCAGCCCCTCGCGCGCGCGATCCGCTCGCGCGATCAGCTTTCCCCTTCGCGCGCGCGACCCGCTCGCGCGATCTGCCCTCTCCCTCGCTCGCGCGGCCCGCTCGCGCGACCTGGCAGTTTGAACAGTTTTTGTATTTTCTTATTAGGGACTGTTTGGAAAATGTTTTAAAAGTTTTAAAAGAACTGTTTGGCTAATGTATTATTTTTAAAGGCTTATGTTTTAAGAATTGTACGAACAAGCACAACTAAGGTCGAAATTTATGCTCGTACGATTATCCGGTTTTGTGATTTATTAACGGTGTTATTTATGAAACATTTATATACATATTTGGGTTGAGGTTGTGTCAACATGCATGTGCGTGAGAAAGCGTGAAAAGAGTAAAGGGGTGGCGGTCTAGTGTACGACTTAGATATCGATCGGATAATATTCCTGGTATCTAAGGCGCGCGTTTCGGATATTGATCGGATAGTATTCCTGATATCCGAAGCGATGGTGGTAGTGTTGTGTACGGCTTAGATATCGATCGGATATTATTCCTGGTATCTAAGGCGCTTGTTTCGGATATTGATCGGATATTATTCCTGGTATCCGAAATGATGGTATTGAGTGTGGCTTAGATATTGATCGGATATTATTCCTGGTATCTGAAGCGATAGTTGGGTGTGCTGTTTTGGATATTGATCGGATAGTATTCCTGGTATCTGAGATAATGGTTTGTTTGTGTTGAGTTTTGTTGAGAGAAAAGAGTCAGAAAGATGAGATATTACATTTGCTCATGCATGGTCACATATTTATTGTTTTCTTTATTTTCCCCCGTGGCTTATGTTGGAATTGGAACCTTGAATATATTATTGTTAATGTTAAATTGGACTGTTGTTTATATGCTTATATATACATTGCGAGCACTTGTTTATTTTGCTCACCAGCTTTCATAAGCTGACGGCGTTGATGCGTCCTGGACTGTATGTCCAGATTTTCAGGGTCAGGAGCAGCCAGGGTATTTTGACTATGCTACTTAGAGTCAGGAGACTTTCCAGGAGGCTGCTTTATATTTTCCTATGTTTTCTTTTAAATTTGGGTTTTGTAATAAACTAGTTTAGACTTTTGAATAAGGCGTTTTGTGCCTAAGACTATGACTATTGTAATAGTTTAGTAAGTTTTTATTTCGGAGCTTATGTTCTGTTAGTATCCTTTGCTTTAGAAATGTTGTTAAGATATTTTGTTGCAGGGACAATTGGTCATACTCACTTGTCACGACCTACGAGTCCATAAAGGAAATTAAATGCTTTCCTGAATTATGCTACGTCGGGGCGTGACAGTTTATTTGCCACTAATGTGGCCGATTTGAGTGGAAGCCTTCTAAATAATATGGCGAGCAAGCTTGCATCTTTTAGGGAGGTTATGGGCTCTGATGTGTGTTGGTTGGAGGCGCGTATGACCCTAGTTAGGGTAGCTGCCTGGGTTGAGATGTGCAGACGACGAGATGGCTAGTGTGAGCACTAGGATGGTGGATATAGACCGGGAAGAGGCCGAATTGGAGCGACGGTTAGTGGCACTGAAGGATGAGAAGTCAATTCTTGGGGATCGAAGAGGGCGGTTATTAAGGTACGTGAATATTTGAGTACCTTGGGGACTTTTGAGGCCAGCGCCCTCCAGATGCCTGCGGATAGTCTTGGGATTGGAGATTTGTTTTCCGTCGAGGATATGGATATTCTTGGTACCTTCCGATAGTTGTTTCTCTTGTCGGAGTAGAGATATGTGCTATTTTATCCTTTCCGAGCATGGTGGGTATGTCCATTGTAATATGTATGTCCTTTTTATTTGTAATACAAATCCTTGTGTTTTTGTTTTTATTTATTTATTTATTTATTTATTTTATTTATATATATATATATATATTTTTAGGATCTTACAGGTATGCTTGAAAAAAAATGTTTATTATATGCCCATACGTGGCACATGTACAAGTTTGCTGAAAGGCTCGTGTGTTTACAACTTGCTAGCTTTTAAGTAGTGTGTATATATATAGGAGTATGTATAACTTTCTTGGTGAGGCGACTATACCGTTAGGTGAGTTTTAGGTGAGCTAAAGTATGGCAGGTTCATCATGGGCGTCCAATTCGGGGCCGAGTTTTCCACGGCTATCGGAGACGTTTGGAGATACGCAAGGTGGCTGGCGAGGTATTCCCGTATGGGAAATACTTGTGTCTTTTTGGGAGAAGGTATATGTAAACCATCCACAGACCTTTACCGGCTTAACATATATGGATCAACAAGAAAGATTACTAGCTTGTAAGATGCTGGGTAACGTACTTTTAGAGATGTCTAGGACTAACCTGGGGGATGCCACTTACGATTATATACAGCGAGTGAGAGGTGATATACATGATATAAGCACACAGGGGCTGCGTCTATTGTGGCTGACGGAGCATCTGGACATGGTGGTCTTACTGCGACAATTTGTGGAGGCCAGACGGAGAAGGCAGTTTGACGAGCAGCAATTTGTTGCAGTTAGTGAGAATTTCCGGAGAGCTCGGGTGGAACTAGTGACTATTGCGGGTCAGTGGAGGAGGTTGGGAGTGCCTCGTACGGCGCAGCAGGAAGCTCGAGCATTGCGGCTTCAGGCGGCCGTGGATTGTGGTGAGGAGGAGTGTAAGGTGTGTGAGGAGAGGCTGGCAAGATCGAAAATAGTGGAGCAACGTTCGAGAACAGGGATTACTACGGATGAAGTTACTAACAAAACATTGGTGATTGCAGGATTGTTTGTGGAGTAAATAACTACAGTTGAGTTTTTTGGTGGTGAGTGACTTGGGTAATCTGGGTGGTGGGTGGAGTTGGCCTTACAACTTATAAATGTAATTTTTTTTTGTGAGCTTGGTGCTATGTTTAATACAGTAATATGGGGAGAGTACCTTTGAGGATTGAAAAATAATAAGTTGTTCATGAACGTTGTGGTATACATGTTCTTTCGGCTAACAACTTTTTCTAGGGCAGACAAAACAGCAGAGTTGGAAAAAAAAAAGCTGCCTAAGCATGATATAGCTTTAACCATTGGGTATTGATTGGTCCAGATATGGATTTTTCACCAACCTTCTGGATCCTATAGTACCCGCTCGGATTAGCTTCTTTAACTTCATAGGGTCCTTCCCACTGTGGCGTGAATTTGGGCGCCGAAATACCCCGTATGATGTGCTTGGCTGCCTTCAAAACTAAACCTCCTTCCTTAAAAACTCTGGGTCGGACCATGGCATCGTAAGCCCGTGCAATTTGCTTCTGATATTTTTGGAGGTTTGATTGCGCCCTATCGCTATGGTCGTCCAATTGTTCGAGCAAAATCGGGCGGGGGTCATGTAGAACCTTGCTTTTCATGGCAATTCGGGCAGAGGCCACCACCAACTCTGTGGGTAGAACTGATTTGGCTCCGTAGACCAAAGAGAAAGGAGTCGCCTGAGTTGGTCATCTCTTGGAGGTTCTGTAGGCCCAAAGGGATAGAGGGAGTTGGTCGGCCCATGTCTTGGGACAGTCCTTCATTGTCCTGCTTAAGATTTCAGTAGTGTTTTATTTATTGCCTCGGTCTGACCATTGCCTTTGGGATAATAAGGAGTGGACTTGTGGTGAGTGATGTCATAGTTTAGGAGAAGTTGTCCCACATGCTTGTTGATGAATGGTGTTCTGTTATCAAATAGGACCACTTTGGGGATTCCGAAGCGGCACATAATGTGCTCTCGGATGAAGGCTGCTACTGCTGGCCCGACTGCCTTCCTCATTGGTGTGGCTTCTACCCATTTGGTATAGAGTTCTGTGGCCGCGAGGATCTAAATATTGCCTTTTGATGCCAGAGAAATTGGCCCTATGAGGTCGAGAGCCCGACCAAATGTAGAATGGCCATGGTGTTGATAGTGCTCGCAAGTCAACGACAGGTGCATGGATTCAAATTCCGTGGATTTGGCAAGGGTGGCATCTTTTGACATGCCTTCTTGAATCCTCTTCCATCGTTGGCCAGTAGTACCCCAGGCCTAAGAGATGAAGGTATAATTTTGTTCCCCCTTGGTGCTCGAACTCATGTGCTTCACTCAGTACTTGGTGGATTTCTCCCCCAGCAAGACATCGCAGCGGCTCCCCATTGAAGCTGCGACGGAACAGCTGATTCTCGTGGATGAAGAATTTCGAGGCCCGCTTCTTTACTATGGTTGCGTCGGCTCTATCAAGGGGGTGAGAGTTCTCGTTTAAATAATCCATGTATGTATGGCGTCAATCCGATATCTGAGCCATAAAATTACATTCTTCCTTGCTCGGATCTTTCGAACATTTCGAGCAAGTCCGTTGGAGCATGGAGGCCTCTCTAGACATTTCAGGCCAGTAGTACCCTTTTCTCTGTATCATCTGATAAAGATTGATATCCTTGTCTCCGCACGTATTTTGGTGAATCTGGTGGAGTCGAAGTTTTGCCTCTTCTCCCCCTACGCATCGTGCCAAGACGCATGTGGGAGCACGAAAATAAAGATTGTGTCCGAGGAGGGTGAAGCTTTTTAGGTCCGACACTGTTATTTTTCCTTCATGACTTAGTAATTGGGTGATGATAGGTGCTCTCCAGTCGTTGATTTCCTCAAGGGGGAGTAGTTCCAAAACGGTATATGGGAGAGTTCTTTTGATGATTTCGATACGGGTGGAGCCTTTGGGTATGTCGATCTGTTGGCCCAAAAGTGGAAACCTTAGAGGGGGGGTGAATAAGGTTTAAGCGGAAATATAACCTTTTGAAAACTTAGTACCAAATTAAGCACAAACACAAACAATAATGTAAAGAGAGAAGGGAAGAGAAACTTGCAAACCGATTTTTCAAGTGGTTCGGCAATCGCACCCCGCGGCCTACGTCCACCCCTCAAGAACACCTCTTGAGGATTCCTTAATCCGATCTACTTACGGGTGTAGACCAAACCGTTTCCCGGAGCACTTACGGGTGTGCACCAAACCGTTACAAGAGCCTATGATCTCTCCCAAAGAAGAACACCTCTTCTTTGCACACAAGGGTTACTAACCCTCAACCTTTACAAGTTGATTTGAATACAAATTGAACTCTCTCTCTCTAGAGTGGATAATACAATTTGAAGCTCACACAAATAACTCCTTAGTGAGTAGAAAATACAAATAAAAGCTCACTACAATTTGCTCTCTCAAAGAATTACAATTGAAAGCTAGAGCAAATTGATAACTCACTCAATTTGGGGCTCAAATGTGAATGAATAGAAATCAAAGAGTTGTGTGATTAAATAGATGTTTTCCAATTGATTGATCAACCTAAAATGGTGTGGGAAAACATGTATTTATAGGCCTTGGAAGATTATAGCCGTTGGTGGCATGTTTGGTAATTAAAAGCCCCTTTAAAAACTAGCCGTTATGCCTTTCCAGGTCGATTCAGTCGACTGGAACATGAAGCAGTCGACTGCCCCTTAAATCAGTCGACTGAGATGTGTTTACAGGGGGTTCTGTTTGTAACGCCCTGTATTTTATTATCATTAATAAATAAATATTGCATTTTATTTCCATGAGTAGTTGATTTAATTTCTATAATTATCTGGGGCCAAACCGTAATATTTGAAAATATGGAAAATATTTTCTATGGTTTCAAAATCGATATCTATAATTTTGTATAACCGGGAATTTAATTCCTATGTTAATATAATTTTCTGCATTTTATTTTCAACCGTAAAATACCAGTTTTAATTTCAAACTGCGCCTTATATCGCGTTTTAGGTGTGGGAGCACGTGAGCTCAACCACACCGTGCATTTTCCACCTCTTTCTTGGAGCCCAATTTTTGGGCAGTCTATATATGTGAGTGTATAACAGTGTCTCTCTCTCTCTCACTCACTGTGTCTCTCTCAATCTCCCTCATTTCTCTCAAATTCTCTCCAATCTCTCAACTCTCTCAAGAACACACATAACACACACACATACAGATTATATACATATATATTCAGTCACATACACAGACACATATATATATATATCAAGAGAGGAAGACGGAGGTAAATTCTCACAACGACGGAATTCTCGGCGGATATTACGGCGGAATTCTCGATCTCAATTTCTTTGTACTAGCACCTCAGTGAGTAAATTAAACTCACTCTCAACGTATATATATATATGTAAATTTCAGTGTATATATGTGTGTATATGTGTATATATATCAATACACCATTGAAGCTTGAGAATTGGAGTTTTAGAAATCGTAACCAAAATCAATTCTGTAAATTGGAAATGAAAGATATCGATGCCAATAGGCTACGGTTCGAATCCTACGTAGTAATTCATCCATATCGCGACGTATCGTTGATTTTAAGTTTTGACACCCTCACTTTAATCGTGAATATTTAGAGATATAATCCGTATTAGTTAAAATTGATCGCGTATTCTTAATCTACGCGGAAAACCGAGGAGAACCATATATCACATGTCCTGGTACGAACAGAATCTGAAAATGGGTAATTTCAGTCCAGAAATTGAAAACAGGGGAGAAAATGAAGAAGATGACATTCTGCAAGAACTCGCGCGCGCGACCCGCTCGCGCGAGGCTCGCTCGCGCGGACCATTTCCCCCCTTCGCGCGCGCGATCCGCTCGCGCGACCTGTTCTGCCCTTTCGCGCGCGCGATCCGCTCGCGCGATCTGCCCTCCCCCTCGCTCGCGCGAGGTGGCAGTTTTGGCAGTTTGTATAATTTTTGGTAAGGGACTGTCTGGAAAATGTTTTGGGAAATTTCAAAGAACTGTTTGACAAATACACTGTTTTAAAGGCTCACTGTTAGACTTTGGACTTGTAAGAACGATTAAGATCGAGATTTATGTTGAACGGATATTCAAGCTTTGAGATTATTAACCGATACTGCAAAACTATGAACATTGACATACATATTTGGGTCAAGGTTGTGTCGACATGCATGTGTATGAGAAAGCGTGAAAAGAGTAAAGGGTGGCAGTTTGGTGTGTGACCTCAATATCGATCGGATAGTATTCCTGGTATTGGAGGTGATAGTGTTGTGTACGACTTAGATATCGATCGGATAGTATTCCTGGTATCTAAGGCGCGTGTTTCGGATATTGATCGGATAGTATTCCTGATATCCGAAGCGATGGTGATAGTGTTGTGTACGACTTAGATATCGATCGGATAGTATTCCTGGTATCTAAGGCGCGCGTTTCGGATATTGATCGGATAGTATTCCTGATATCCGGAGCGATGGTTGGTTGTGTTTGGTCTAGATATCGATCGGATAGTATTCCTGGTATCTGAGGCAGTAGTGTGGCGTGTGACTTCAATACCGATCGGATAGTATTCCTGGTATTGGAGGCGATAGTGTAGTGTATGAATTGGATGACTGAATACTTATTACTTCTGGTAGCTGAAATGATGTGTTGATTGAATTGGATTGTTCTAAAGGAAAGAATTGGCAAAATAAGATGTTTCACAATTCATGTACAATTTCGTATTTAATTCTTACTATATTCCCCCGTGATTCATGTTGGAATTGGAACCTTGAATATATTACTGTTAAAGTTAAATGGTACCGTTGTTTATTTGCTTATATATACATTGCGAGCACTTGTTTATTTTACTCACCAGCTTTCATAAGCTGACGGCGTTGATGCGTCCTGGACTGTATGTCCAGATTTTCAGGGGCAGGAGCAGCCAGGGTACTTCGACTACGCTAGTTAGAGGCAGGGAACTTTCCAGGAGGCTGCTTATTATTTCCTATGTCTTTCATTTCTGAAGTTGTAATAGACTGGAGAATAGCTTTTGAATAAGGGCGTTTTGTGCCTAAGACATTGACTTATGTAATAGTTTAGTAAGTTTTAAATTTCGGAGCTTATGTTTATTAGTATCCTTTCTCTTAGAAATGTTGTTAAGTTATTTGTTGCAGGGACAATTGGTCATACTCACTTGTCACGACCTACGAGTCCATAAAGGAAATTAAATGCTTTCCTGAATTATGCTACGTCGGGGCGTGACAGGCTTTTTGGTATCAGAGCCAGGTTATGGCTCGACCAATTGTCCAAAACACATAGGATCTCCCGTTACGATAGCATTAAGATAAGATAGTTCGACTTCATTCCGTGTTTAGTCGCTGTCTATCGTTTAGAATTTTCTTTCTTTCCGAGAGTTTGACCGTATTCCGTTGATTGATGGATAGGTATCATTCTCTCGATCCGATGGCTGGAAGAAATCTCAGGAATCGTCCCGCTATTGAAGATGCACCCCCGATAATAGATCCAACCGGAATGTTTGAGGCCTTTGTTAGAAGATTGGAGAGGGTTAGTGATCAGAACGCAAGGAACAATAATCAGAATGGAAATTACAACGGGAATGGGAGGCAAGCCCACCTGACTGGAGACAAGCTTCTCAAGGAGTTTCGCGCTCTGCGACCTGAGTATTTTGCGGGGACTGATGAACCCTGGCAAGCGGAACAGTGGCTACGCCAGATGGAGCGTATCTTTGAGACCATAGAGTGCACTGATCTGGAGAAGAAGCGTCTGGCTATCTTTCAGCTGTCATATGCAGCAGCTGATTGGTGGGATGCAGAAAAGGCGACCATAGGGGAAGAAGCTGCAAGGAGAATGCCATGGATTATGTTCAAAGAAAGGTTTCTCGAGAAGTATTTCCCTGAAGAAGAGAAGGACAAGAGAGAGAAAGAGTTTATGGATCTAACTCAAGGGAATCTGACTGTTCGAGAGTACACTACTCGATTTGAGCGTCTGTCTCGCTTTGCTCCACATATGGTAGACACACCCCAGAAGAAAATCAAGAAGTATCACCGGGGCCTCAACTTGTCTCTCCGACATCTGACTATGGGGCACTTAGGCCCGTCATTTGAAGCTCTGGTAAGATTGGCTACAGGGTTAGAGAATGATGGTTGTCAGAACTCGAAGCCGTTTGGAAATCGACCTCCACAGAAGGGTTATCCCGGACAGAAACCTGGGTACCCTCAAGGACAGAAAAGGGCCTGGGATGGAGGAAAGAAACCACAGCAGACACAAGCAGTTCAGCAATATCAGCCTCTAGCAATAGAAGGGGCCAAAAACAATAACTGCTTCAATTGTGGAGTTCCTGGTCACCGAGCTAAAGATTGCAGAGCACCTAGGCGTGCGGATCGTCCAGGAGTTGTGTGCTATAATTGTGGCATGCCCGGTCACATAAGTCCAGAATGCAAGGCTCCTAGGAAAGGCAACTATGGTCAACAAGGACAGGCCCGCCTGAATGCTGTTATTCCCGAGGCTGCTGGTTATGAGGAGACAGGGTATGAAGAAGGTACCAATGAGGAAGGACCGCCCGAGGAACGAGCAGTGGAAGGTACTCTAACCTTGTTTAACTCTCATGTTAAAGTTTTATTTGACACGGGTGCTACACTTTCCTTTATATCTGTGAAGATTGTTCAGAAGTTGGGTATAGTACCGCAACGTTTAGAGGAAGCTTTGAGTGCTGTCTCACCCTTAGGGACCACCGTCAAGTTATTACATGTATGTAAGGATTGTCCTCTACGGATTGAAGACCATGAACTTTTGGCGAGATTGGTGGTTCTGTCGATGAAGGAGTTCGATATAATCCTGGGAATGGATTGGCTCGAGAAGAATCATGCAAAGTTGGATTGTGCAAGGAAGAGGATCACATTTGCGGATAAGGGGAATCGACTCTTCGATTTCCAATGTAACCCTTCGGGTGATATGTTCCTCACTAGATGCCTAGCAAACATTGAGGTTGTCAGTGCAGAGGTGACAGTATCATCTATATCGGTAATCAAAGAGTTCGAGGAAGTATTCCGAGATATTTCAGGATTACCGCCGGAAAGGGGCATAGAATTCTGTGTGGAATTGGTGCCAGGTACTCGACCTATAACCAAGGTTCCCTACAGGATGGCCCCTACAGAGTTGTTGGAGCTGAAGGAACAAGTTCAAGAACTTGAGAAGTTGGGTTTTGTTCGTCCAAGTACTTCACCCTGGGGAGCACCAGTGTTGTTTGTGAAGAAGAAGGATGGGTCAATGCGGCTGTGTATTGACTACCGAGAACTGAATAAGGTTACTATCAAGAATAAGTATCCTTTACCTCGAATAGACGATCTGTTTGATCAGTTGCAAGGAGCCACGACCTTTTCTAAGATTGATCTACGGTCAGGGTATCACCAGTTGAGAGTGCGGAAGGAAGACATACCTAAAACTGCTTTCAGGACGAGATACGGGCACTATGAGTTCTTAGTGATGCCGTTTGGGATGACGAATGCTCCGGCTGTGTTTATGGACTTGATGAACAGAGTATTCAAGCCCTACTTGGATCAATTCGTTATTGTCTTTATTGATGATATTTTGATCTATTCCAAGTCAGAGGAAGAGCATGAACAACACCTGAGGATCGCGTTGCAGACTCTCAAGGATCACCGCCTGTATGCTAAATTCAGCAAGTGTGAATTCTGGCTTCAGGAAGTTAAGTTTCTCGGGCATGTGATCTCTCAACAAGGAATCGCGGTTGACTCATCAAAGACCGATGCAGTGGCGAATTGGACTCGGCCGACCAATGCTACAGAAGTCAGAAGTTTTCTGGGACTAGCTGGTTACTATCGGAGATTTGTAGAAGGTTTCTCAAAGATAGCAGCCCCGTTAACTGGTTTGACTAAGAAAGATTTGAAGTTTGAATGGACTGATAAGCATGAACGCGCTTTTCTGAAATTGAAAGAGAGATTGACAACAGCGCCAGTGCTTGCGATACCAAAGGATGGTGAGAAGTTCACTATTTTTAGTGACGCCTCGTATCAAGGATTGGGATGTGTCCTTATGCAAGACGGAAAGGTCATAGCTTATGGTTCACGACAGTTGAAGCCAAATGAATTGAACTACCCAACTCATGATTTAGAGCTGGCAGCCGTTGTGTTTGCGCTCAAGATCTGGAGACACTACCTCTTCGGGGAGAAGTTTGATTTGTTCTCGGACCACAAGAGCCTTAAGTATTTGTTTACTCAGAAGGAGTTGAACATGAGGCAACGTAGGTGGATGGAGCTGATTAAGGATTACGACTTTACATTAGAGTACCACCCCGGTAAGGCTAACGTAGTCGCTGACGCCCTAAGTCGGAAGCCTCGAGGAATGATTGCTTCATTGATGTTGAGGGAATGGAAAGCTTTAGAGACAATCGCAGAATTTGATATGCAGATTTTTGAGGAAAGTGTCGGGCAACACTTTGGATGCCTCGTAGTACAACCAACACTTGTGAGTCGAATCATCGAAGCCCAAAAGGAAGACGAGAAATTTCAAGCATGGTTCGCCAAGATGTTAGAGAAGGACCCGACAGAATGGAAGGTTGGGGCCGATGGAGGGTACAGGTGTCGAGATAGATTGTGTGTGCCAGATTTAGGAGGTTTGAGAAAAGATATTCTCGAAGAAGCACATAAATCGAGACTGACAGTACACCCAGGAGGAACGAAGATGTATAAAGACCTGAAGAGAAACTTCTGGTGGGAAGGGATGAAACGAGAAGTAGCCGAGTTTGTGTCTAAATGTTTGACTTGTCAACAAGTGAAGGCCGAACATCAGAGACCCTCGGGATTGTTGCAACCCTTACCTGTTCCAGGATGGAAGTGGGAGCACATAACTATGGATTTCGTGGTTGGATTACCCCGGTCACAACAGAATCATGACGCGATTTGGGTAATTGTGGATCGTTTGACAAAGTCTGCACACTTTATCGCGTACAATATGACTTACCCAGTAGAAAGGATGAGTCGAATGTACCTACAGCAAGTGGTGCGACTGCACGGCGCGCCTGTGACGATTGTATCAGACCGAGATGCACGTTTTACCTCGGGATTTTGGGAAAGTCTGCAGAAGGCTATGGGAACTTCGCTCAAGATGAGTACTGCATTCCATCCTCAGACCGATGGGCAGACCGAGCGTGTTAATCAGATTATGGAAGATATGCTCAGAGCTTGTGCAATCGACTTTGAAGAGTCTTGGGAGACGCACTTGCCGTTGGTCGAATTTGTGTATAACAACAGTTATCACTCAAGTATTGGAATGGCGCCGTTCGAAGCTTTGTACGGACGACCTTGTCGATCTCCGTTGTGTTGGGCTGAAGTGGGAGACACGGAACTTTTGGGACCAGATTTGGTGAGAGAGACCAATGAGAAGATTTCACTGGTCAAGGAAAGGATGACAACTGCACAGAGTAGGCATAAGAGTTATGCGGATCGGCGACGAAAGGACTTGGAGTTCAGTATCGGTGATCACGTACTCCTAAAGGTTTCACCTGTTCGGGGAGTAGTGCGTTTTGGTCAGAAGAGAGGGAAGCTGGCACCTCGTTTCATCGGACCGTTCGAGGTTTTGGAGCGTGTTGGGAAAGTGGCTTATCGACTCGCGTTGCCACCAAAGATGTCTGGTGTTCATAATGTGTTCCATGTCAGTATGTTAAGGAAATACATACGGGATCCTTCACATGTGGTTAATTTTGATGATATTGAGACAAGTCAGAATGTTGTTTACAAGGATAGACCTGTGAGAATTCTCGACCAGAGTATCAAGAGGCTGAGGAGAAGAGACGTTCCTTTGGTTAAAGTTCAGTGGAGGCATCATGACGAAGGAGAGGCGTCGTGGGAGTTAGAGTCAGACATGAGGATTAGATACCCCGAGTTGTTTCAGGATTAGTTAGCTCAGATTTCGGGGCGAAATCTCTGTTAAGGTGGGTAGGGTGTAACGCCCTGTATTTTATTATCATTAATAAATAAATATTGCATTTTATTTCCATGAGTAGTTGATTTAATTTCTATAATTATCTGGGGCCAAACCGTAATATTTGAAAATATGGAAAATATTTTCTATGGTTTCAAAATCGATATCTATAATTTTGTATAACCGGGAATTTAATTCCTATGTTAATATAATTTTCTGCATTTTATTTTCAACCGTAAAATACCAGTTTTAATTTCAAACTGCGCCTTATATCGCGTTTTAGGTGTGGGAGCACGTGAGCTCAACCACACCGTGCATTTTCCACCTCTTTCTTGGAGCCCAATTTTTGGGCAGTCTATATATGTGAGTGTATAACAGTGTCTCTCTCTCTCACTCACTGTGTCTCTCTCAATCTCCCTCATTTCTCTCAAATTCTCTCCAATCTCTCAACTCTCTCAAGAACACACATAACACACACACACATACAGATTATATACATATATATTCAGTCACATACACACACACATATATATATATCAAGAGAGGAAGACGGAGGTAAATTCTAACAACGACGGAATTCTCGGCGGATATTACGGCGGAATTCTCGATCTCAATTTCTTTGTACTAGCACCTCAGTGAGTAAATTAAACTCACTCTCAACGTATATATATATATATGTAAATTTCAGTGTATATATGTGTGTATATGTGTATATATATCAATACACCATTGAAGCTTGAGAATTGGAGTTTTAGAAATCGTAACCAAAATCAATTCTGTAAATTGGAAATGAAAGATATCGATGCCAATAGGCTACGGTTCGAATCCTACGTAGTAATTCATCCATATCGCGACGTATCGTTGATTTTAAGTTTTGACACCCTCACTTTAATCGCGAATATTTAGAGATATAATCCGTATTAGTTAAAATTGATCGCGTATTCTTAATCTACGCGGAAAACCGAGGAGAACCATATATCACATGTCCTGGTACGAACAGAATCTGAAAATGGGTAATTTCAGTCCAGAAATTGAAAACAGGGGAGAAAACGAAGAAGATGACATTCTGCAAGAACTCGCGCGCGCGACCCGCTCGCGCGAGGCTCGCTCGCGCGGACCATTTCCCCCCTTCGCGCGCGCGATCCGCTCGCGCGACCTGTTCTGCCCTTTCGCACGCGCGATCCGCTCGCGCGATCTGCCCTCCCCCTCGCTCGCGCGATCCGCTCGCGCGAGGTGGCAGTTTTGGCAGTTTGTATAATTTTTGGTAAGGGACTGTTTGAAAAATGTTTTGGGAAATTTCAAAGAACTGTTTGACAAATACACTGTTTTAAAGGCTCACTGTTAGACTTTGGACTTGTAAGAACGATTAAGATCGAGATTTATGTTGAACGGATATTCAAGCTTTGAGATTATTAACCGATACTGCAAAACTATGAACATTGACATACATATTTGGGTCAAGGTTGTGTCGACATGCATGTGTATGAGAAAGCGTGAAAAGAGTAAAGGGTGGCAGTTTGGTGTGTGACCTCAATATCGATCGGATAGTATTCCTGGTATTGGAGGTGATAGTGTTGTGTACGACTTAGATATCGATCGGATAGTATTCCTGGTATCTAAGGCGCGTGTTTCGGATATTGATCGGATAGTATTCCTGATATCCGAAGCGATGGTGATAGTGTTGTGTACGACTTAGATATCGATCGGATAGTATTCCTGGTATCTAAGGCGCGCGTTTCGGATATTGATCGGATAGTATTCCTGATATCCGGAGCGATGGTTGGTTGTGTTTGGTCTAGATATCGATCGGATAGTATTCCTGGTATCTGAGGCAGTAGTGTGGCGTGTGACTTCAATACCGATCGGATAGTATTCCTGGTATTGGAGGCGATAGTGTAGTGTATGAATTGGATGACTGAATACTTATTACTTCTGGTAGCTGAAATGATGTGTTGATTGAATTGGATTGTTCTAAAGGAAAGAATTGGCAAAATAAGATGTTTCACAATTCATGTACAATTTCGTATTTAATTCTTACTATATTCCCCCGTGATTCATGTTGGAATTGGAACCTTGAATATATTACTATTAAAGTTAAATGGTACCGTTGTTTATTTGCTTATATATACATTGCGAGCACTTGTTTATTTTACTCACCAGCTTTCATAAGCTGACGGCGTTGATGCGTCCTGGACTGTATGTCCAGATTTTCAGGGGCAGGAGCAGCCAGGGTACTTCGACTACGCTAGTTAGAGGCAGGGAACTTTCCAGGAGGCTGCTTATTATTTCCTATGTCTTTCATTTCTGAAGTTGTAATAGACTGGAGAATAGCTTTTGAATAAGGGCGTTTTGTGCCTAAGACATTGACTTATGTAATAGTTTAGTAAGTTTTAAATTTCGGAGCTTATGTTTATTAGTATCCTTTCTCTTAGAAATGTTGTTAAGTTATTTGTTGCAGGGACAATTGGTCATACTCACTTGTCACGACCTACGAGTCCATAAAGGAAATTAAATGCTTTCCTGAATTATGCTACGTCGGGGCGTGACACTGTTAGCATTCTGCTCACCTCAGTCGACTGAATCGGGCCTTCAGTCGACTGCCCTTCCCAGTTTGACAGCCTGACATATCTCCACTAAAAAGGCCATAACTTCCTCTACAAAACTCGGATTTTCGATCCGTTTGATGTTTTGGAAACTAGATTCAAATACCTTTCCAACCATATAAAATTCAACATCTAATTATTTTCCAATTGGTTGAGGCATTGCTTTAAAGATGACCCATTTAAAATTTGTTTCCAAAACTTTAACTTTTAGCATTTGTTTGAGCCCCTATGAGTGTGAGATCAAGATGCCTTACAATGAATGTCCTAGACTTCAACCAAGGATGAAATATCTTCAAGTCTTCAAGCTTGATCCTTGTTGAGCTCCTTGTAATCTTGATCTACATCAATTAGATCTCATGCACACAAAGATGTTAAAACATTGATACAATATTAATACATGAGATTATATATGAGTATAAAAATGACTATGATAATAACAAAGAATGAATCAATATGAATCATGTAATTATCATAGCATATTTGACATCATCAAAACATAATTAAATATGCCTTAATATACCTTAAGGCTAACAATCTCCCCCTTTTTGATGATGGCAAACAACCAATGAAAGATATGCCAAAATAAACACATTTGGTCATTTTCATATTATCATTCATAATGGATATCATATGTTAAAGAACATGAATGATAACTACCCAATAACTTCTCCCCAATACTTCTCCTATTTCTCCCCCTTTGACATTATCAATAAGATTTGGGGATAAAACATAAAGCTCCCCCTCACAATTGGCATACAAATCAAAAGTCAAAAGGATACCAAAAATAAACAAATATAACCATATGTGAGCAAGTGAATACATGAAAGTGCTCCCCCTAAGCATGTGCAATGATAAAGGATACCAAAAGATATGAAAAGAGAGCACATTATCCTAAAAGATACCAATTATAAAGTTGGAGGACTCAAAATCAAAGATAAACAAAAAATTATCAAAACAGTCGACTGTATCGCAGGAGCAGTCGACTGAAGAACAAATTAGGGTTCAGAAATTTGGGGCTAACAGAGGATCAGTCGACGCCTCAGTCGACGGAAGTGGGCAGGGATTAAGGATGCAAAAACCAGTCGACGCCTCAGTCGACTGACTAAGACAGAATCAAAAAGTTTCAAAGCCTCACACCTGACTCAGTCGACTGTGTCGGGGTACCAGTCGACTGCTTTGTTCAGCAGTTCATAAAAATGACAATTTAGCAGCAAACATTTGAATGATTCACAAAACATCATTTTGTCTAACCATTCTTAAAACTATGTTTAATCAAACAAAAGCATATCATCATTTTTCAAATAAGCAATATCAAGAGCATGATGATATAAGTAAAGACATATCCAAATCATAAGTGGATGAAACAAGATTTATGCATAAAAAATCAAGTATGCATATCTAAACAAAATCAAAGTGATTTGAAACAAATTAATCTAACCTACTCCTACTAGGCTTAAGGTGAGAGATTTAACCATTGTCTAAGTGCCTCTTGGATGCTCCATTTGCCGATGTGATAGTAGAGGCCCTTTCCAATGTCATGAGGCAAAGATTGACAATTTCTTCACCATTTGAGTCGTCGTCCGATGATTCGCTCTCGGAACTACTATTGGTGGCTTTGATTGTCTTCTTTTTGTGTTTTTCCTCCTTGGGTGACTTCTTTCCCGATTTTTCTTTCTTTAGAAACTTTGCAAATTTTCGGGTGATCTTTGTCATTTCCTCATCCTCATCACTCTCAACATCTTTCTTCTTTTTCTTTGAGCTTGAGGATTTTAAAGCTATGTCTCCCCTTTTGGCCTCTTTCACTTCTAATTTCTTGTCTTCACTTTCGAAGACGGCCAATTCCATTTCATGAGTTATGAGAGAACCCATGAGTTGTTCCAAGGAGAGTGTTGAAAGCTCCTTTGCTTCACGAACCGCCGTGACCTTTGGTTGCCAATCCTTTGGTAAAGACCTAAGCACTTTCTCAATCATTTCTTCATTAGTATAAACTTTACCAAGGTTTTTCAAGTTATTAATAAGAATGGTAAAACGAGAAAACATATCTCCAATAGATTCATATGGCAACATTTTAAACAATTCATAAGTTTGAACAAGAAGATTTATTTTTGATTTCTTAACTTGATTAGTACCTTCATGAGCAACCTCAAGTTTATCCCAAATTTCCTTTGCGGACTCGCAAGAGGAAATTCTATTGTACTCATTAGGGTCTAATCCACAATATAATAAATTCATTGCCATAGCATTTATTTTTATGAGTTTCTTATCGGCATCATTATATTCATCTACCATCTTTGGAATAGAAAAACCGTTTTCAATTTTTGTAGGTAGATGAGGCCCTTTGACCACGATTTGCCATAAATCAAAATCTTGAGAAATCATATAGATTCTCATTCTATTTTTCCAATAGGCATAGTTTGAGCCATTAAAACATGGTGGTCTTAATGTCGATTGACCCTCACAATAATAAATGCAAGAAGAGTCGGTTTCCATTTGATCTTAACTCAAATTTTCAAAAATCTTTTGAAAAAGAAGAGCCGAGGCTCTGATACCAATTGTTGGCCCAAAAGTGGAAACCTTAGAGGGGGGGGGGGGGGTGAATAAGGTTTAAGCGGAAATATAACCTTTTGAAAACTTAGTACCAAATTAAGCACAAACACAAACAATAATGTAAAGAGAGAAGGGAAGAGAAACTTGCAAACCGATTTTTCAAGTGGTTCGGCAATCGCACCCCGCGGCCTACGTCCACCCCTCAAGAACACCTCTTGAGGATTCCTTAATCCGATCTACTTACGGGTGTAGACCAAACCGTTTCCCGGAGCACTTACGGGTGTGCACCAAACCGTTACAAGAGCCTATGATCTCTCCCAAAGAAGAACACCTCTTCTTTGCACACAAGGGTTACTAACCCTCAACCTTTACAAGTTGATTTGAATACAAATTGAACTCTCTCTCTCTAGAGTGGATAATTCAATTTGAAGCTCACACAAATAACTCCTTAGTGAGTAGAAAATACAAATAAAAGCTCACTACAATTTGCTCTCTCAAAGAATTACAATTGAAAGCTAGAGCAAATTGATAACTCACTCAATTTGGGGCTCAAATGTGAATGAATAGAAATCAAAGAGTTGTGTGATTAAATAGATGTTTTCCAATTGATTGATCAACCTAAAATGGTGTGGGAAAACATGTATTTATAGGCCTTGGAAGATTATAGCCGTTGGTGGCATGTTTGGTAATTAAAAGCCCCTTTAAAAACTAGCCGTTATGCCTTTCCAGGTCGATTCAGTCGACTGGAACATGAAGCAGTCGACTGCCCCTTAAAGCAGTCGACTGAGATGTGTTTACAGGGTGCTTATTTATACTTGAGGCCGGTGGTGTATTTGCAAAGCTTTGACATGATAGAGCAAGGCCGAGTTGGCATCCTTTTACTGGGTTGTTTGTTTAAGGTAGGTGAGAGGCTTAAATGCTCCTATTTAGGGTGATTGAGGTCATTAAATGGGATGTAGACGAAGCATATATTGAGCTGGTGGAGATAAATGAGAGATAAATGTTTGTCGTTTGGTTGTGAACTGATATAATTGGTTGGTCAAGAGAGGGAAGGGATGTTACTAGTGCAGAGGTTTAAGCGAGTGGGGGTACCAAGGCTTTTGCTATTGGCTCTGAGGGGTTAAGAGAGGGCGAATGTCGAGGCGTATAGATGGCTTCAGCGAAGGAGGGAACCGAGGTATTTTTCTATTGGTGCAGTCGGATAAGCAATCTTGATATGACTAAGCACGGACGGTCAAAGGTTCTGACGAGCTTTGCAGTAATGATCTTCGCTTATTGGTCGTGGGTTGGTTGGGGTAAGACACGTGTGAAAGTCACGTGTCTCTCTCTCTCTTTGGGACCAACCCTAACCTTACCCATGGGGTGCAGGTTAGGGAGATATTGCCTTCGGGTTCTAGCCACCTAACCATGAGTTTCTGAAATCCCAGCGGACTTGACCACCCTTAGGTACTGCTTCCGAACCAAGGGTGGGTGTCCGAGAGGTGAGTGTGTGCATATTTCGAGTGTTCTTCCTTTGTGGGCTGCTTTGGGCCTTTGGAGAATAAGGTTTCGGAGTGGACTTAACCATAGTGGGGGCTTTGGAGTGGGCTCATCCGAAGTGGACCTTCAGAGTGGGCTTACTGAAGTGGGTCTCGGGGCTTCGCAGTGGGCTTTGCGGGTGGGCCCGTTTGAGGTGGGCAAGCGGTTTGGTGTTGGTGAGCCCATGTGGAGTCCATAGTGGTGATGTTGTTACACGTGGAGTCGTTGGTGATGTATATAGTCAAAGTATATGAGTCGTCAACTATTACCTACAAGGGTCAATCCCTACCTTTTTGACTTTTCTTTGAAATCCATGTAGGATTCCCCTATGCTTCCGCCTTGTTGGGTTGGTCCACGTAGGACTATTCCTTACTTTCCTTTATATTGTTTGACTCGTTGACCTCACCCACGTGGCTTGGTTTTCGGGGCGTTACACTAAGTCCCCATATAGATATGCAGTTACTACATCCATGAGTCTCATGTCTAATTTTTCAGAAACTGCGAGACTTATTAAATATCTTAATGTGATTGCATCCATAACCGGGGAGTATGTTTCTTCGTAATCAATCCTAGGTTTATGCAGGAAACCTTGTGCTACAAAACATGCCTTATATCTTGCAATATCATTTTTCTCATTCTTTTTTCTCACAAACACCAATTTAAAACCTACCGGGTTTACATTCTTCAGTGTTTGTGCTATAGGTCCAAATATGCCATGTCTTTCAAGAGATTTCAATTCTACTTGAATTGCTTCTTTCCATTTTGGCCAATCATTTCTTTGTCGACATTCATTTGTACTACGTGGTTCAATATAATCATTTTCATCATTACCCTTGGATATTTCAAAAGCTACTGCATAAGTAAATATGTCATCGATGACTAATTTCTTTCGCTCCCACATTTCTTCTGAAAATATATAGAATATTGAGATATCACTATTATCAGGTACCTAAGTCATAGTCTCTTCAGGGACTATTGCCTTGTCTAAGGCATTATCTTCCGCAGGGATTTTAGGAAAAGTGGGTTTTTGGTACATAATCTCTTGTAGAGCGCTATGAACATCTTCTTCTAGAGCTTTAGTAGGGCATGATTTTTCATTCACTCTTCGCTTCCGGGGAGCTGAATCTTTAGAACCTATAGGTCTGTCATGCTTCTGGCGTGCAACAAATTCATTTGTTGCTATATTCGAAATTCGTCCTACAGGGACACTAATTCGAGCGGGTGCATTCATAGTTGGCACATATGACTTTGTCACCATAGCTGCATCATTAAATGAATCAGGTAATTGGTTTGCAATTTCCTGTAAATGCAATGTTCTCCTTACCTCATAATCACATTGAGAAGTTCTTGGATCTAGATGAGACAAAGTGGAAGTAGACCACGATAATGCACGCCGTTCTTCAGGAACAAGTTGTTTGCTATTAATTTCATTTTCTCCCCTTAACGGCAGGAAGACTGTCTCATCAAATTGGCAATCTGCAAACCTAGCAGTAAATATATCACCTGTTAATGGTTCAGATAACGAATATAGAAGGTGAATCAAAACCAACATAAATTCCCAACTGCCGTTGGGGACCCATCTTAGTTCATTTTGGGGGTGGTATAGGAACTTGTATTGCACAACCAAATTTTCGCAAGTGTGAAATGTTAGGCTGACAACCTGTCACAAGTTGCATAGTTGAAAATTGATTATAAGAAGTGGGTCTAAGTTTAAGTAACATTTCATCATGCAAGATAGCATGTCCCCATGCACTAATAGGGAGTCAAGATTGCATAAGCAAAGGCCTTACAACAAGTTGAGGGCGTTTAATTAGGGATTCTGCTAAACCATTTTGTGTGTGTACATGCGGGACAGGATGTTCAACATCAATTCCTATGGATAAACAATAGTCATCAAAAACTTGAGAGGTGAATTCGGCTGCATTGTCAAGTCGTATAGATTTAATTGGTTGGTCCGAAAAGTGTGCCTTAAGTTTGATAATTTGACTAAGTAATCTGGCAAAGGCAAGATTATGTGTAGAGAGTAGGCATACATGTGACCATCTAGTGGAAGCATCTAATAAGACCATGTAATATCTAAATGGGCCACTAGTATGGTGAATTGGACCACAAATGTCACCTTGTATCCTTTGTAAGAAGGTTGGCGACTCAGAAGCAATTTTAAGAAATGATGGTTTAATAATAAGTTTTCGTTGTGAAGAAGAAATGCAAAGGTGTCAACTAGGCAAAATTAAATGTTGGTTTGCTAGAGTATGCCCATTTGAGTTATCCAATATCTTCTTTAACTTTGTAGATCCAGGATGACCCAAACGATCATGCCAAAGAATTAAATTTCTTCGGTCTTTGAGCTTCTGGCTCATAATGGCATGTGATTCAACAATCTCAATTGTTGTGTAATATAATCCCAATGAGAGAATAGATAATTTTTCTATTGTAAGCTTCTGGCTTCCAACACAAGAAATAATGCAAAAAAATTCTTTGTTACCTTCATTTTTAGTTTCAATATGATACTCATTTATGCGTATATCTTTAAAACTTAGCAAGTTTCTTCGGGAATCACTTGAATATAACGCATTTTGAATGAATAAGTGAGTACCATTTGGTAACAATATATGGGCTCTTCCAGAGCCTTCAATAGTTTGTGTAGATCCAGCTATAGTGGACACATTTTGTTTGTTAAGTTCTAGTGTAGAGAGAACTTTTGACATTTAAGTATGGTGTGGGTTGTCCCACTATCGCCCAAGCATATATCATCCTCGCATTTTTGCATCCCAAGATCCATACCTTGAAAAAAAAAGTAAAGAAAAAAAATATCATCCTCGCATTTTTTCAAAATTTTCAAACAAGACCAAATGTCCTTCGTTCAGTCAGGCTTGTCAGTTTTTGTCGTTTCCTCGGTTTGGTCGGTTTTTAAGCGTAAGTGCATTTTTTAAGAACTGACTGCACCGATCGATTTGGTTGGTTGGTTGGTTGGTTTGGTCCAATCGGTTATTGTAACACCTCTAGTAACAACTTATCGAACAACATAAACACAACATGTTCCAAACACAGGACAATACATACTAGGGAATTGCTAAATACACCATCCTATAATGTAAAAAGATTAAAAAAAAAAAAAAAAAAATTGTGAGTAAAGGTGGTGTATTTAGCAATTCCCATATACTAATATTAGACAGCTATACTATCCAATCCTATCCTATCCTGTCTGCCAAACGTGGCCAAAAAGAATATATAGCCAACAAATAGCGTTCCGACCCGAGACCAACCCGACAAACCAACAACAAACTAATTAACCAAACCCAACAACAAACCGAACCTAAATTGGTCAATTCGGTTAAGCAAAAAAGGAACTAATAGCCTCTGTTCGGCTTGTGTTGTGCTTGCAGGGCTGACCAAAGCTGAACATTTACACAATCTAGTTGAGATTCTTGAGACAACAGTTCACTACAAGAAAAATTGAAAAGATAAAGGGAAAAGATTCAATGAAGAAAATACCTGAAGGAATTGATATACGTCGATATTGTATTAACCTCGATTACACGTGCCTCTGCTCGAGTTGCCAAGAACTCAGGTATATGGATACGCTGAGCTCCTGAAATTATCTCCTCCCTTAAGTTAAAAAAAAAATAGATACCAATTAAGTAAGATGTCTTATATCATGACCAGTGAAACAAAAACAAAATTTTCATTTACTACCAAGAAAAGAATCATCATTATGCAACATACTAATTTAGTTCATTAGTGTATTGATGTAGTAAAATATTGTATTACGGAATTCTTTGATTGCCAGTGCACTGCTGTCTTTGTTGAACAGTGGGCTGAAACTATTATACCTTGTTTTGTGGGATCATGATTTGATTGTCAAACTACTTGGTGTACTCATACATATAGCCTAAACTAGCAAGGATCGTAAACCAGAGAAAAGTATCTTTTAGGACAATTACAAGATGTAACAAATTTTGTTGTACAGAATAGAGCCTCGAGCTCATTGCTCTTGATTTCTCTTACTCAAATATATAATACAAAATTGACAGAAATTGAAACGAAATAGTCTTTCAACACTTATTTTGTTTCAGTGCGTTTGATAACATATCACTTAATTGGAAAAGCAACCAAAAAACCGTTGAAAACTTTAAGTAAAAAAATTTTCACTGAAAATAATCACTGAATGCAGTCTATGTCAGTACTTAAAAAACTATTTTCGGTGTTGTAAATTCAATCGCTTAAAGTTTTCAGTACTTAACATTCAACACTTAATTTTCAATACGTAAAATTCAACACTTAATTTTCAGTTTTATCAAACGTACCCTAAGCCTTCCATGATACATGATTGTTTTTAAAACCACAAGTGCACATGATATATATATTTTTTTTTTTTGGGTTTTTGAACCCAGCACGTTAGAATTTAGTTTTTGAACTCAACACTATGTTCTAACAATCTAGGTTTGAAGCCACGATCTGTTTTGATGTCAAAAATAAATTTTTTTAATTTGATATTTTTTGTCATAACTTGTTAACAAGGCGTTAAATGTTGGATTTTTTTTATAAAGCCCTAGATCATGGAAGATCATATATATATATATATATTGCAATTGGTTGAGTTTGATTAGATTCATATATATTTTTTGGTCCACATGGATTCATGGCTCAAATGCCTTACTGTCGATTTTTTGTTTTGGAATAATATATATATATATATATGAGAACCTGAAGTTCCTTATAAAATAATAGTCCAGACCCGAAGATCTGTGATATATAGTTTGGAATATGAAGTTCCATATGAACATAATAATCCAGACCTGAAGATCTGTGATATATGTTTAGAACCTGAAGTTCTGTTATTCCAGTTATTGGAAGTTATTTTTATTTACGTTTTATTATTCAAATAAAAGGGTTAATTGAAACTAGAAATTTCACATGATAAAATCTAAAATCCTGAAGCATTCTAATTTTTATTATGCCCAGATTGTATATCCTCTTTATTATTTATTTTTTCCCCTTTAGATGTCGAGTGTTACAAAACTTGAATTTTATGCTCTTGCTGTCAATGGAGGGAACTACTTGTCTTGGCAGCTTGATGCCAAACTTCACGTACAGTGTAAAAAGTAGGGTGATGCTAATGAAGAAGGAAATAAAATGTCTCCTGAAGAGAGAGCATCTGCACTTATTTTCTTGCGTCACCATATTCATGATGACCTCAAGAACGAGTACTTAACTGAGGAAGATCTCTTGAGTCTATGGAAGTCCCTGAAGGACAGGTATAACCACCAGAAGATGGTCATACTTCCCAATGCACATAGTGAGTTTTTGAATTTGAGGTACCAAGATTTTAAGATGGTTTCAGAAAATAACTCCACATTATTCAACATTGTCTCTTGTCTTAAATTATGTGGTGAAAAAATGACAGATGTTCAAATGATAGAAAAGACACTCTCAATCTTCCATGCCTCGAATTTGCTCCTGCAGCAGCAATATCGAGAGTGTAACTTTGCCATGTATTCAGAATTGATAACTTGTTTTCTTGTTGCAAAGGAAAATAGTAAGGTTCTAATGAAAAATCATAATGCTAGACCAATTGGAGCCGTGACATTTCCTGAAGCAAATGCAAACATTGGCTACCAAAGAGGCCGAGGCAGGAACGTGGTAAAAATAATAACTCTCGAAGAGGTGGCAACCCCAGAAGAGGTGGTCATAATAATCATTCCAAGAGAGGCGGTTACAATAATTTTGGTCCACAAAAGAATGTTAATTTCAAGAACCACAAAAATGGTCTGCAACTTTTGCCAAAGGTAACAAGGGCACACCTAATAATACAAATGAGCCCAATGTTTGTTACAGATGTGAAAAAAGTGGACGTTGGTCGCGCAATTGTCGTGCGTCCAAGCAGGAGGTGGAGCAATACTAAGCATCTATTAGAACTGCGGAGACAAACTTATTGGAGGAATGGAAAAATAGTGATATCCCACCTGGATACACAATTGGCAACACCCACTTGGATTGTTCAGATTTTTTTCAGGATGAAGATGGAGAGCCTGTCACTAATGAGGCATTTAATATTATGTTAGGAGATCCACCAGCCTTAATCTAACTATAGCTGGATAGTTTCTTTCGTTGGAATTATCTTTATTTTACTTATTTGCATGGGATGAGTTTAGTTTGTTTGGGACATTGAATAATTATGCGTTGAATATTATTTAAGATAATTTTTATTTTCACCACTTAATTGGGTTATCAAACACACCCTTAGTGTTGGGTTTGATAGTATATGTAAGAGGAAAAATAGATTTAAATCATAGAATCCATATACCTTATGTGATTTCTATTATGAAGAAAGAAAAACTAACTTCTTTTTAATACCTAGAGTTTTGAGAGGCTATCGTGCTGATAACGTGTTATAATAAAGAGAGAATAAGAGAAAGCAGAAAGTAACACTAGAATCAACTAAGCTTTTCTCATTGATATGCTCCCTATTTATAGGGTTTAGGGTTTAAGGTAGGGGTGTTTGAATAAATATCACTTTTCAATTAGATCCCTAACCTAATACAAAATGTGGACAACCACACATAAATATGTAATATTTTACAACAATTGTGACTTTTTCCATCCAAATTAATAGTTTTACACTTGGGAGCCCTAATTTGAAGGGTAAAATGACACTTTTGCCCCTAAAAGTCATATTAAAAGGAAAGTAAGGTATAAATCATTTTTTTTGTTCAAGCACACGATCAATACCAAGAAAATAAAAAATAAAAATAAAAAATGGGTAAATTGCACTTTTCACCACTGTAGTTTGAGGGTTGTGACACTTTAGCCCCTGCACTGTAAATTTTAACATTTTACACCCTCCAGTTTCATAAGTGTGACAATCAAGTCCAATCAGGTCTTTTATAATTAAAGTTAGAATCTAGCAGTTTAAAGATTTATAATAAACTCCCCAAAAGTTACCTTCAACTTAATATATTCCTATTTTCTATAAATATTAAATTATTTTTCCTACACCTTCCACCAGTCTGGTATTAGATATTGGTTCCTCATCCTGGTTGTATTCAAGTGGGGAACACAATTCAATGATTACTCTTGCAATTTCTAAGTATATTTTTTATCAATGAAGACAAAATCTAAAATCTAAAATCTAAATATGAGAAAATTTAATTGATCGAACAATAATTTTTTTAAAAATAATTGTGAAGAGGTTCCAAGTAATTTCTCAAGAGAAACTGAATGTAATTTCTCGAAATAATCAGATTTGGACCAAATAATCATCCCATCAAATAATACTAGATAAAAGAGTCACGATCTGAAACCAAACACAAAAACATATCCGAAACTAATATCAACCTTGAAACCAAACCATAAAATAGATTGAGTCGAACGGTGCCAAACTTAAACCTATCCGGATCCCTTATCCGGTGAAACTAATGAGGCCT
Source organism: Hydrangea macrophylla (assembly GCA_033977485.1). Taxonomy (NCBI): domain Eukaryota; kingdom Viridiplantae; phylum Streptophyta; class Magnoliopsida; order Cornales; family Hydrangeaceae; genus Hydrangea; species Hydrangea macrophylla. The sequence continues at coordinate 44,834,051 of CM066990.1, forward strand.
TATTATTTTTTTATTAATGTACTTTTTTATTCTATTATGAATTGTAGTGATGTCTAAGTTTTAAAGCATCAGACTCTACTTCTTCATTGTATCTAATACTTATACAATGAATTTAATAGGTAACCAGGCAGAGGAACCAGACTTTAATACCAGATTGGTGGAAAGTGGACATAAAATAATTTGGTATTCAAAGAAAAAGGGAAAATATTAAGCTCAATATAACTTCTTGGGAGTTTAGTATAAATCTTTAAACTGTTAGGTTATAACTTTAATTGTAAAAGACTTGATTGGACTTAATTGTCATACTAATGAAATTGTAGGGTGTAAAATGTCAAAATTAAAAGTGCATGGGCTAAAGTGTCACAACCCTCAAACTACAGGGGTGAAAAGTGCAATTTATCCAAAATATCAAAGATTCTTTCTCACCTAATTCAAAACCATATATTTCTCTCTAAACGAATTGAAGTAAACAAATTTTGTTCTTAACATTGTTATGAAGACTTGGGGATAATTTAGTCATTTCAACTTGCTCTGTTAGCAAATTTTAACGGCTGCACTTTAGTCCAAACCATATGGTATTAGTGACAAAATTTAAACCACGGGGGTAAGTGCAAATCGAATCAAACCACAGGGTTGTAAGTGTATTTAGCCCTTTTTTTTGAAGGGGCATTTACAAATTTCTAACTATCAATATTTTCTTTGAGTAATGTTGTGCTCCTAAAATTTTGTATCTTAAATGCATGTGGTAGTGGGGTCATATTCTATAATGGTAAAACTATTTGAACATTCTCCCATCAAGATCAAGTGAGTAGAGCGCATTGCCTTATGTAATTGGAACCATTTGTGATACAAAATTTGGGAATCATAGTATTACTGTCCTTGTTTTCTTTTGAGTCATGCTACGATTCTCAAGTTTGTATCCCAAATATGGTTCCTAACACATGTGGCAGTGGACCCAGGGGAGGGGCTAGAGGTAATAGAGTGAGTTCAATTGAACCCACCGAAATTTGGGAAGAATACATTATATGTACAGTTTAATGCTTAAAAAAATATTATTTACTAAGTTGACATCACTATAATTAAGAAAAATAGGAGAGGGGGTGTCAAATTTATTAAGTTGACACCACTGAAATAAAGGAAAAACGAATAGAGGGGTGTCGAATTTGTAATATGAGGAGGTTCAAATAGAACCTTCCTATTTCACAATCGATTATGTGTTTATGTGTAATCCATCTATATTTTATGGTGTCATTCTATAAATTAACACCACATTTTTGTGATGATTTAATCTCACCTAGTTGCATCCTACTACACACATATTTTCGGATGTGTTTTTAGGTTTTAGAATGACACCCTTGAAAAAATATTCCAGGCTATGCCACTGAGTGGACCCACTTAATTATCATTAGAGAATGTTGAAGTGGTTCCTCCACCATTGAAGGAGGTCCTACTATTACATGTGTTAGAAATCATTTTTAAAATACAAAATTTGGAAACATAACAATACTCTCAAGGGCGAACCCAAGAACCTTGTAACAACTGTTTCATATTAATAAAGGGCAAGTTTATTATTTATCATTATTGTTGTTTAACATCTATATGATATGTCCATAGAATTAAAGTTGAGAAGGTATGTACTTAAAGAGTTAAGGAACAAGACCATATACTTCTCAGTTGCTTTATTCTAAAATTGTTCTTAGTCGTAGGATTATTAAATTGGGCCTTTGATAATCCAGTTAGACTAACATGTGCCATGTTTATTTTATTTGATAAAATATGACTAGTCTTAAGTCATCAGTGTGGGGACACTGGAACAGACATATGGGTGTTTGTTATAGAACAAGTTCACTGAACGTGATCAACTATTAGGAATATCCAAATGGAGTTTTACTTATCTATCAATGGATTGTTCTTAGTTACAGTGGTACAAGTAATCCTTAGACCTGAGACATTACTGTTGTCTTGTGTATAAGTTATTATACTTTAACGTGCACGGTGTTTATGTTTTAATCAAAGGCATATTCATGTATTGTTGGGTATAATAAGTCATACATGGAGACATGTGAATGTACAACAAGGAATCTATCACTCTCAAGTGAGAGAGTGAATGTCCTATGTAATCTTCTATGATATATCTCAAGTAAAGCTCCCTGGCCAGGGCATGGTGAGAATTAGAAAGAGTTTTCTAATTTCACCAAATAGAGAAATATCAATTAGTTTGAGAACATATAATTAAATCTGGGTTTGATAATATGTCCATTACCCAAGAGATTTAATTGGGACATTGTTTGATAGAAGGATTGAATTGTATGGTAACTGTTAACGGAAAGGTTCACTATTTTTCAGACTGTCTGGGGTGTGTCATGATATACTGCTAGGTGTCACTCATGACTAGTGGAAGCTCAGAAATAATAAATATTAATATTAATTATTTCTACAAGGGAGAATTAGAAGATGTTCTAATTTAAATTAATTAGAAAGGGTTCTAATTGTAATACTTTAAAGTATTAGTACCTACTACCAGATTAGTATGAACCTAAAGGGTCACACACAAAAGGGCAATGTGTAATTGGAAGAAGTTGTGAGGGGCTACTTGATATTAAGTTGTTAATATGGAAGTAGTATAATAATACTATTAGTTTATATTTGATTTAAGAAAGTCTTCCAATCAAATATAATTTCCTAATTAGATTAGGAAAGGGACTTATAGCATTATTATATATATGAGGTATAGAAAACAATATATGAGCTAGCACCATAATATCTCCCATTAATATATACCTCCCAACACTACAATTCGTACAGCCACTTTAAGGCTTAGAGGGTTTCAATTTTCTTCAATTGCTTGGAAGAAAAATTGAACCTTCTTCCAATTAGCGAGTTGCTTGTGTGGATACTTTTAGAGGTCGGACACTTGGACGATTTGGTGAACTGCTCGTGGGACGAACTAGATTCAATATTTTGTAAAGCACGCTTCAAGGGTAACTATTCTATTAACCCTCTATGGATGTTGTATGTATTTTGTATATATCATAGACTTGATCATGGGTTTTAGGAAACCATTAAAATTTTATTTTCCGCTGCGCGAGCCTTTAATGGTTCCACATGGTTTTCTTTCAGGAGCATTTATATTTCGATGAACAATGCTAATTTTATTCCCTTTTTATTTTTTCTTTTTTTGCTGAAGATTCAAATTTTTTTTCCAATTGCTTTATCAAATAGGCTTGGTTCCTTGGAAGAAATCACTTTTACTAATTGACCATGCGGATCTTCAGTTATATACATTAGTGATTTTGACTATATTATACAACTCATTAAGTATCAAAATGTAATAATTTAATCTCAACATGCTAGTATGTCCTAACATATTGTAACTTTTGAAAACTATTCAAAACTTAAAGCAAGTTGTGACCAAATTGCAAAAAAAAATTTATGACCAAAATTATCAGGATGTACCCTGGACTTGCTCACTATTACAAGGGAATTCCTATGACACATTCTAGTAGTTTTATGATATATCCTAGTAGTTTTGGGAGCTAAAATATTATGGTCGAGTTCCAAAATATGTCATAGGTCTTAAAGTGTGGTAACTTTGAAAATCTAGCTCTTTGTTTTTTAAAAAGCAAAGTGACTTTTAAAGTTATCACACTTTGAAACCTAATTTTTTATTATTGGGATATAAGTTACACCATCTTGGCATCAAAATGGGATATATATGATACAACCAAAATAACTAGAATGTATTATTGAATTTCCCATGTTAACTATACTACTATAGAAAGCCAAAAACATAAGGTACGTACTAACATTATTTTCCAAGTTTTTCATAATTACAGTAACCATTACACTTTATCTTCCTAAAAAACATGAAAAATCTAGTCAAAGTCTCATTTTACCTACGTTGTGTGTCATATGTCCACCAATTGGTACTCCATAATAATAGGCCCTATAATTGTAATTGTTGTTAGAGATTAGTCCAAAATCCCAATTAGTGATAGATAATTTTACCAGTTTACCCATAAATGATATATATAATGTTGATATGTATATTTCGGTCAAACTCAATCCCATAAATCTTGCATATATTTTGAGAAGTTACTAAATGCCATGATTGTAGGGCTTTATATGTTAGATTCTGTTTAATATTACACAGATCTTTTTAATTTCACATTTTCACCATTCTTGGGTGATCTAACAGTCATTCATCACCATCACCCAAAAAAAAAAAAGTTTAAAACTTCATACTAGATTGAATATGAGTGTTAAGTTTCACACTAGAATTGTTAAATTTCATACTCATATTCGAGTTATTTAACAAATAGAACACTCTCTTATCACAAATTTATTATCACATTCATTTTACACTAACTGTAACATTTTATTGATATCACAATTTTCCTTCACATAGTGTACAATTTCGCACATCATGTGAACGAAGAACATGAGTGTTAAATTTTACACTATAACCGTTTGAACCACACCCTTTGAAATACAACATAGTATACAATTTTACATCAGAACTTTTGAAGCAAGAACATAAATGTTAAATTTTACACAACCACCTTTTGAACCAAAATATCATATACAAAGAGTAATGCTAGACGTACACAAATTTGTACACAATTTTGCACACAAATACTTTAAATGCATCTACCCTCCAAGATATTCTTAACTTTTGGGGATCCGTGATTACCTTGAAATAAGTTCGAAAGCAGAAAGCACTATTTGAACAAACAACATATTCTCAACTTTTTTGGTTGGAGCAGAAAGCACTATTTGAATATCTCTCCAAGATTAATACTGTATGAAGATACTGTATTTGTAGAGTTTCAAATTCCGAAAATGGTCCTTATCTGATCAAGGGATGCCATGCTAGTGTCTTGGGATCCGGGTACCGAATCTTGGGATCCGTGATTACCTTGTAAATAAGTTCGTAAGCTTCAGCCAATGACCTAGCAAGGTGAACACAAGCTTCAGATCTCAGCTTCGGATCCTGCATTTGTTCAAATTCCGACAGAGAAGCTAAAATTCCGACAGAGAAGCTTCAGATTCGACGTTGTCATTGTTGTTGAGCTTTATTTCTCTACAACAAAGATTAGTAGAGAGAGAGCTATTGATTGGAAAACATTTGTTTAGAGAGAGACTTTATTGACGGATATAGAATGTGATTTCTTCTTATTTAGGTATTTGGGTTTTGAATTTTGAAAACCTCTAAAATTTTGGAGTTATTTATTGCAGTGTTGAATGAAAAATGGAAAGGGTAGTTTGGTCCGAATATGTGATGTGGACTTCAAACTAAAATGTTTAATGGATTGAACCTATTGAAAGAAATTTAGAGTAAAATGGACATTATACTAATTAACTCAAAAAAACATTAGAAAGGTACTAAAATATTTAATCATTTAAAAAAAAAAAATATGCTTCAACAAATGGGAAAAAAAAAATTGCATAAAACAGTTGGCTGAAAAAAAACTGTCTAAAACGATTGGGCATTAAAAAAAATAATAAATAAATAAACTGGCACACTCAGAGAGTGTGTGGCCCTATCTGTTCTATTACTATAATTAAAGGGAGAGCTATTTCCCTTCTTCTAAACTATGCCACTTGGCACCCTCCCCCTTTTTTTTGTTTTTTTTTTTTTTGACATGGAATCTCTTAAAATTTTCCTTTTTTTTTTTCCCCTCATTTTCTTTTGTCCACATAAGATTCCCTAAAATCCACATAAGATTCCCTAAAAAAAAATTTCCCCTTACATTTCACCTAATTGACTCCTAATTTAAGTCATCCTTATAACTATTATTGAACTCTAACATTCAAACTCTTATTTAATGGATTGATTAATGTGACACTTTAGTATCCAGAGTTCTTTCCAAGCTACACTATAATTATCAAATAGGATATAAAAAAGTATTGAAGGGGTTTAATGCTTAATAAAATCTTTGGTTCTCAAAAAAAGAAAAAAAGAAAAAAGAGTACTGTGTTGTGAAATAAGTGAAAATGTGAAAATGAAAATGGTGAATGACCACTAAGTCAAAAAGCCTACATCTAGCTTTGTCATTTGTGTCTCCTCATTTAATGCTTGGTGATTGTAATGCATCTATAAATTGAGTGCCTACTCAACGTAGAAGTGAGTGAGAAGAAGCAAAGAGAAATACAGAGAGATAACATCAGTGTTTAGATATACTAGGCAGTGAGTTCTTGAGTTGTAAAAGTTTCATCAATAATCAAAGGTGATCCCCCTCCACAGTGAACGTAGGCAAATTGCCGAACCACCTGAAAATACTTGTGTCCCTTTGAGTTATTATTTATTTGTGTGTTTGCTTTATTATTAGTTTCATAACACGTTATCAGCACGAGCCTATACCAACTGGGTTACTCATATCAAATGGTATAGATATTAATATAGATAACATATATCTGTTTAGTTTTTTTCATATATATATATATATTTATATAAATATATATGTGCACCCTTGAAGAGGTGATAATTGAAACTCCTCCTATTGAGAGGAATTTATTAAACAATCCTTGAAGAGGTTATAATTTAAACTCCTCCTGATGAGAGGAATTTATTACAATAATTATACACCCTTGAAGAGGTTATAATTTGTATTCATCATTAATGAAAATGTATAGTCCTTGTAAAGACAATAAATTAGCTTCTTGAAAAAAAAGTAGTGAATAAATTAGAAACAACTCTTGAAGAAGTTGTAGAAAAAAAAATACATATATATATATACAAAAGACAACCGTGCAGTAACCAGGTTCGAACTCGAGTCCGCGGACGTGGGTTAATCGGCACTCAGTCCGTCGCCACTCTGCCACCACACGATTGCCTGTTAGATATGGGGCAAAAATATAGTTATACTTATCTCTTGAAAAGGGTAGAATACCTGACAAAAGAGTGGTGGACTATCTCTTGTAGAAGATAAATAATAGCCCTACCAAAGAGGAAATTTTATCTTTATCTAACAGTATTCATTTCTTTACTTGATATTAGCCTGTTTATCTACATATCTATTTCTTTTGATAAATTCTAAAATCTCATCTTATATGTAGTATTCTAAAAAATGTCAAACCTTGCTAAGCTTGATATTGCGGCCTTGGACATTACGGAGAAGAATTATCTATTGTGGGTCAATCTAGCTGAAACCCAACTAAAGGCAAAGAATGTTTGGAAGATTGTTGTTGAAGAGACTGATGCATCAGAGCTGGATCAATCAGGCAAAAATCAATTAGAGGAAAAGCAGGCCAAGGCATTGGCTTTCCTTCATAGCCATATCCATGAAGATTTACAAATAGAATATCTTACAGTCAAGGACCCCTTCGTTCTTTGGAAAAATTTAAAGGAAAGATTTGAACATATGAAAATGATAATTTTACCAAAAGCTAAATATAACAGGATCCAACTACGATTTCAAGATTTTAAAACAGTTGCAGAATATAATTCTGCTTTACATAAAATTACTTCTCAAATGTCATTTTGTGGAGAAGGTGTCACTGATTCTGAAATGATTGTAAAAACAGTATCAACATTTCATCCCTCGTGCACACTCTTGCAGAAGCAATACCGAGCGGCAAAATTCACGAAATACTCAGGGTTAATTTCATGCCTTTTCGTGGAAGAGCAAAATGATGAAATTTTGATGAAAAATCATCACCTTCGTCCCACTAGCTCGGCACCATTGCCTGAAGCAAATGGCACCACATTCCTTGAAGAGAATGTGCCTCCACGCAATAGACAAGGGTATGAAAAGGGGGGAGGACATGGATATGGTCGTAGGAATGATCAGAGTTGTAGTCGTGGTCGTGGTCGTGGTTATAATCGTGGTAGCCGTGGACGTGGCCAAGGAAGGAATTATTATGGGAATCATGGTGGTTATCATCCATGTAGCAAAAACAATACACCTTTTTACCCGAAATGGAATAAAAATGACAAAGGAAAGGATGTACAGAAGGCTGTGAAGAAAAATGAAGATAATTGTCACAAATGTGGCATGAAAGGGCATTGGGCACGTAATTGTCATACGCCACAATATTTTGTGGATCTCTATCAGGCCTCTATAAAGGGAAAAGGAAAGGAGATAGAGACACATTTTGCCGACCACAGTGACCCATTGGACTTCACTCATCTTGATGTGGCTGACTTCTTGATCGACTCTGATGCATACCCTGATCTCTCTAACAACAATAAATATGTTTAGAACATCTGTACTATGTCTTAGTTTTTATCTTGTACTATGCTTGTAATTTTCTAAACAATGTATAAACATCTTTTGTCTACAATAATATATGACTTTTGTTAATTGATAGATTACACGATGAAACGAGAAGACATATGTCTGGTTGATAGCGCAACTACACACACAATTCTCCGAGAACTGAGATATTTCTTAGACTTAAAATTAGCTGGAGCTAATGTGAATACTATATCTGGTACATCAAGTCTCATTGAAGGCTCTGGACGAGCGAGCATTACCTTGTCAAAGGGAACAACAATTCATTTAGAAAATGCTTTATACTCTAGCAAATCTCGAAGAAATTTGCTCAGTTTTAAAGATATCCGCCGTAATGGATACCATGTTGAAACAGTTAATGAAGGTGATTCTGAATACAATATTTGCATCACCAAAGTTGTCTCAAACAAAAAACATATTTTGGAAAAATTACATGCTCACTCATCCGGGTTGTATCAAACAACAATAAGGTCTATTGAATCACATGTGGTGATAAACAAAAGGTTTTCCGACCCAAAGAATTTTGGACTTTGGCATGACCGTCTTGGTCACCCTGGATCTATTATGATGCGTAGGATCATTGAAACCTCACATGGACATCCTTTAAAGAACCAAAAAATTCTTTTACCTAGTGAGAATCCTTGTACTGCTTGTTCACAAGGAAAATTGATTGTAAGACCATCTCCTACAAAAGTAAACTTTGAATCTCTAGCCTTTTTGAAACGCATCCAAGGAGATATATGTGGACCTATCCATCCATCATCCGGACCATTTTCATACTTCATGGTCTTAATTGATGCTTCTACTAGATGGTCACATGTTTGTTTACTGTCATCTCGTAACACCGCTTTTGCTAAACTTCTTGCCCAAATTAATCGATTACGGGCACAATTTCCTGATTACCCTATCAAGGCTATACGTCTTGATAATGCTGGTGAATTCACATCTAAGGCATTTGATAACTATTGCATGTCTATTGGCATTAATGTTGAACATCCTGTCGCTCATGTACATACACAGAATGGGTTAGCAGAGTCTTTCATCAAACGTCTCAAGTTAATTGCTAGACCTTTACTTATGAGAACAAAACTGCCTATTTCTGCTTGGGGACATGCCATATTACATGCTGCATCATTGATCCGAATTAGACCCACTGCTTATCATGAATACTCTCCTTTACAACTTGTTTTTGGGCAACCACCCAATGTTTCTCATTTAAGGATATTTGGTTGTGCTGTGCAAGTTCCCATTGCACCCCCCCAACGAACAAAAATGGGTCCTCAGCGATGCCTTGGGATTTATGTTGGTTTTGATTCTCCATCTATTATAAGATATCTTGAACCCTTGACATTAGATCTTTTTAAGGCAAGGCTTGCAGACTGCCACTTTGATGAGATAATATTCCCACCATTAGGGGAAGGAAAGCTGGAGCTCAAAACTCAGACTGTAATTTCTTGGCATACATCAACAATGTCTCATCTTGATCCTCGTACTAATCAATGTGAACTTGAGGTTCAAAGGATCATCCATTTGCAAGAAGTTGCAAATCAAATACCCGATGCATTCACTGATACAAAGAAAGTGATAAGATCACATATACCAGCTGTGAACACTCCAACAAGAATTGAAGTCCCCGCAAGACAATCTGGTAGTGTTGTGGTTAGTGAGTCTACAGCACGCATGAAGCGTTGTAGACCCAGTGGTACAAAAGACAAGTTTCCCAGGAAGAGGAAACTAAAAGCTCATATGAATGAGAAAAAAACTCCCGAAAAGTCCTCAAAGAACATGATCAAAGTGTTTGATAAATCCAACGTTGGTGATCATTTTTCCCTTGTAGAGGAACAAGTAGCCCCTGAGGAGGCACATGTGGCCCCAGGAGAGGCACATGTATTAGACAATAATGAGATCTCCATAAATTATGTATCCACTGGGAATATATGGGATCGTAATAATATTGTCATTGATCATGTATTTACCTTTAAGGTAGCGCTGGACATTACTCGAAGTGATGAGGATCCTGAACCATATAGTGTAGAAGAATGTCAATGTAGGCCTGATTGGCCAAAGTGGAAAGAAGCCATACATGCTGAGCTAAAATCATTAGAAAAGCGAGAAGTGTTTGGACCTGTAGTCCCAACACCTGAAGATATAAATCCCGTTGGGTACAAATGGGTATTTGTATGAAAACGCAACGAGCAGGATGAAATTGTGCGATACAAGGCCAGACTTGTAGCTCAAGGTTTCTCACAGAGACCTGGCATCGACTACGATGAAACCTATTCTCCTGTAATGGATGCAATTACGTTTCAATTTTTGATAAGCCTATCAATGTCTGAAGGACTTGATATGCGCTTAATGGATGTGGTTACAGCATATTTATATGGATCACTAGATAGTGATATATATATGAAGATTCCTGAAGGATTCAACATGCCCGAAGCATGTAAGTCAAAACCACGAGATATGTACTCTATTAAATTGCAAAGATCTCTATATGGATTAAAACAATCCGGACGCATGTGGTACAATCGCTTGAGCGAATATCTATTGAAAGAAGGATATATAAATAATGTTATATGTCCATGCGTCTTCATTAAGAGATCAGACTCTGATTTTTCAATCATTGCAGTATATGTTGATGATCATAATCTTGTTGGCACTCCCAAAGAGCTCACAAAAACTGCTGATTATTTGAAAAGGGAATTTGAGATGAAAGATCTCGGAAAGACAAAATTTTGTCTTGGGTTGCAACTCGAGCATTTCCCTGAAGGAATTATCTTACATCAATCCTCATATACGGAGAAAGTTTTGAAACGTTTCTACATGGATAAGGCTCATCCATTGAGTACTCCAATGGTAGTCCGATCCCTTGATGTAAAGAAGGATCCCTACCGTCCTTGTGATGAAGATGAGGAACTTCTCGGTCCTGAAGTACCATATTTGAGCGCAATTGGTGCTCTTATGTATCTTGCAAACTATACAAGACCAGATATTGCATTTGCTGTCAACTTGCTAGCAAGGTTTAGCTCAGCTCCAACTCAAAGGCATTGGAATGGTATTAAGCACATATTTCGCTCTCTCTCTGGCACAATTGATCTTGGGTTATTTTATCCTAAAGGATCCAAGTCACCATTAATTGGATATGCTGATGCTGGATACCTTTCTGATTCGCACAAAGGTCGATCTCAAACTGGTTATGTATTTACTTGTGGCGATACTGCAATCTCATGGAGATCTGTAAAGCAAACATTGACTGCCACTTCTTCAAATCATTCTAAAATTCTGGCATTACATGAAACCAGCCGTGAATGTATTTGGTTGAGATCCATGATACAGTATATTCAAGAGTCATGTGACATATCTTAGATTAACGACAGCCCAACAACATTATACGAAGATAATGCTGCATGCATTGCACAGATCGGAAAGGGATTCATTAAAAGTGACAAAACCAAGCACATCTCACCAAAATTCTTCTATACACATGAGCTCCAAAAGAACGGTGAAATCAACGTCTAGCAGATACGCTCCATTAACAATCTCACAGATTTATTCACAAAAGCATTACCAACTGCAACGTTCAAGAAGCTAGTACACAACATTGGAATGCGCAAACTCAAAGAAGTTTCCTTGTGAATTTTCTCATGTTACAATGAGGGAGAGTAATCGATGGGTAATGGTATTATTCTTAGATGGACATTCAAGGGGGAGTGTTGTGAAATAAGTGAAAAGGTGAAAGTGAAAAGGGTGAATGACCACTAAGTCAAAAAGCCTATATCTAGCTTTGTCATTTGTGTCTCCTCATTTAATGCTTGGTGATTGTAATGCATCTATAAATTGAGTGCCTACTCACGTAGAAGTGAGTGAGAAGAAGCAAAGAGAAATACAGAGAGAGATAACATCAGTGTTTAGATATACTGGGCAGTGAGTTCTTGAGTTGTAAAAGTTTCATCAATAATCAAAGGTGATCCCCCTCCGCAGTGGACGTAGGCAAATTGCCGAATCACCTGAAAATACTTGTGTCCCTTTGAGTTATTATTTATTTGTGTGCTTGCTTTATTATTAGTTTCATAACATATTGAAGGGGTGGATGCCTGAAATATTGAGCTCTAATAAAGTGGATCGAGCATATATTTTTTTCTCCTTTTTCTTTTCTTTTTTTTGCTTTCATAAATTTTATAGATATATGTGAAAATCTTTCTCCTTCACTTTTTTTTTTAATCTGGGCCATTCATTTCAGTAGAGCCCGTGCCTGCATACAGGAGATCCATCGTAATGAATGATCCAGATCTTCGTGTGCACACTTTATGTGCACCAATCATCACTCTCCTTTAATTTGACTCTTACTCTTCATCTTCCCTAATCCCATTCATTGAATTACATATATGACTACCAAAAAAATGTAGAGTAATACTTGGGGCACACCCAAACACACAACTTTTAGAACACAACACAATTAATGTGTCTATCTCTCTCCTGTGTCACTGTGGGATCCAGTGACATCACAGGAAAGATAGACACATTAATTAGGTTGTGTCCCAAAAGTTTTGTATTTGGGTGTGTCCTAAGTTTTACTCAAAAATGTAATTATATTTCTATTTACATTAAATTTTCCCATATATTTATGAACCAACCAAAGTTGAGTACAAATCTCTTGAAAAAAGAAAAATAAAAAATTAGGTATGTCTATTTACTAAATCTAAAGAGAGAGCTATTTCCTTCGTTTTACCTGTGCCAGTTGGCATTTTCTATATTTTTCTTTTTCCCTGTTTGGTATTTTCCCCTTTTTTTTTTTTTTTTTTTTTTTTTTTTAAAGTTTTGGATAGATTTTGTGTATCATACCTACAATCCTTTTGTGCCCATGGGAACCTAAAAGACATACTTTGGTAAAATACTAATACAGATTTAATGGTAATATTTTCCAAGTTTCTCCATTATACTCAGTTTAATGGTGTTGAAGTTTCTCCATTATCTCTCCCTATACCTTAGAAAACTAAAAGAAAAAAATTTATCACTTCAAAAATATTTATTGAGACCAACCTCTAGAAGAGCTCACTCAATGGAAAACCAATTTACATAGCCCCTTCTCCAATGCGCATCTCAACAATCTCAGTTGTTGACAACAAATTAACTTTGTTTAGTTTGTTCATGTTTATCTTAAAACTTAGCATTCTTAAGATGTATGCGTATGTGTGTGTGTAAACATACATATTCTTTATGCAAATGCTCTTCTTTTTCTTTTTCTTTTTTTTTTCCTCTGTGGCTAGCCATGTTTGGTTATGTAAATTCAAAATTTGCTTCTTTTATTTGTTTATTAATTTGATGTCTGGTTTGATTATTGCAGTTAGGTAATTGAAGCTTTTCGGGGTAGGGAGCATCAAATTTCCATGGCTCCTCTCACACTCATTTTAAACAGAATCACAGTAGAAGCTATTATTTCCTCATTGAAGCAGAGTGAAAAGATAAAACAAACAAAGATACAGATTTAAGGTATTCATTTGATACAAATTCTCTATATTTATTTTTTTTTCTTTTCCTTCAACATCTATATCCAACTATTTCATATTAAAAAAATAGAGCACTAAATTTCAATATTTCTATTTACTTTGACATGCATTCTCATTTTTGATAAATTTTCATGCATTTGCACGGATTGTTGACTGGTTATAGTAAAGAAGAAAGTGAAATCTTTACTAATCTTCCTACTGATATAGGTCATTACAATTTCTATAGTCACACAATTCCACAATATTGGGAACAATTCTAGTTGTAGGATATCAATGATTCATAATTTATCTAACCAATAGCAACGGTCTAGGTCTTTGTGATGTTCCCGTTTGCAAACAATGAGTTCCATGTGCTCCTGAGTCCTGCCAATGTGGTTGTGGACCAGTTCGCTCTTATTATTTGCTTCGGGCGTGGTAGAGCTATTACATCTCGATTGTGTGTGTGAAGGCAAACGTGATTTTTCTTAATATTTAGTGCAAATGATGTACGATCTGACTTCTATCATATTGGTGATTGTTAAAAACTAGTAGGAAAGAACCCTAGTTACAGGTTATTTGATAGTATTGAAGCACACAAGTCAAATTATGTCATAAAGATGCAAAAAAGACACCAAATAAATCAACAAGCTTAGAGGCCGATCAGATTATCTTGAAGAGAAGAGACATTCTGATGATAAAAGCTTGGAACTAATATTAATATGTAAGGACTTAAGAACAAAACAGTGGGTTGAACTAAGTTATACAAAAATGTAAAGACAAAGGGAATGCTTTGTAAAAGAGTGTTGTGTTTGGTATGCTCTTTTGGAGTTTTTTGCTTATGAGGAAGGGTCCTTTTCTTGTGGGACCATGTCTTGTATTTATAGAGGAGAAGCACTTACTTCTGACAGTTAGGCCGAACGAGCTTGGGGGGCTGCGTCCAATACGCTCTGGCCACGTTGCTTGTTCTTGTAACTTCCTAACTCTCTCATTGGCCGAAGCTTCAGCTCTATTTATGTCATACCCCAACCTGCCTCGTGTGGATTAGGACACGTGTAACAATGCTTCAAGCACTCAATTATACTGATTAGCAAAGAAACATGCGAAATATTAAAAAACATATGTGTTTAACAACGTAAAACAACTCTATTGTGACAAAACAGCCTCAAGGGAAAAATGGTCATTTAAAAAGTATAGCAAATTTTATATAAAAAGATAGGTCTTTGAGTTTCGGTTGCAAGGCAAAAAACAGCGCGGGAATCCGAATTTTCTAGAGAGATTTATGTCCGTTTCCGTAAAAGCCGTCTGGCTAAAACCAGACCTGCAGATCGATCCGCCCCAAAATCGGATCGATCCGGTTTTAGTAGATTGGCATCTCTATCAAACCCAGCTGCTCTGGATCGATCCGCCCAAGCCCCGGAGTGATCCAGTTTCTGTAGAACTCAATTTCTTGACAAAAAACCCTGTGCTGCAAGTTTGTAACTTCACCAAAATCAAACCAAACCTCATGGAACTTTAAGAAACCATTCCAAAACCATCTACAAACACATTTAAACATTTCCAAACACAAATTCAATCTCTTCCAAACATTCAAACTATGAATATAAACTTGATTGAATCAAACAAGTGATCAAATCCAAATTCTTTCGAAGAACAACCATATGCATGAAACTTTTCGAAAAGGATTTCAAAACCTTTCAAAACACTTAGCTACAAAAAGGAACTTATCCAAAGGAGTTGCGACGCATACCTGGACTCACCGGAAAAGGTCCAACACCACAACTCACCCATGAATCAACCACAACATAGGAAATTTACATAAGCTTCCCCAAGTTTAACTACACTCCACCAATAACATATATAATAACACAAGTCAAGAACACTAAGCCACAAGTCATACTATATTACAAGTTTAAGAACATATAAACAAGTCCCAAATCTCTCCCCCATTCCCAAGCACGTTACTTCCTTTCCGAATATTGCTCTGTACCTGTGGGGTTATTATTTACCACAACAGAAAAGAAAAATGGTTCTTAAGCATTACGCTTAGTGAATAATCTAAACATGACTGAATGTTTAACATGTGCAATGCTACAAACAACCACATATCTTATATCATAATTGATGAGTCACCAGTTCAATGATTCATTCAGACCCGAAGACTTCCCTTGGTCCCGTGGTCACTTCTATTCCTTGGACTTCCGTATTTATCGGATACGTCCTCTTCACCACCCTTATTACTCCCAACAATGAATCATTTTCCCGGTACTCATTATTTACCACATAAGCATATAAGCATGTAAGCACATAATCATAGCAGCTTTTCACACAATTGATATACAATTCACAATTTAATAATTTCATACCTTCTAAGCATGATTTCCACAACTCAAAATATATATAAAAACATTGAACACCTTAAACCATAATCACTTTTTGATTAGAAAACTCACCTCTAATAAGTTTTACCCAAAATCACACCAAGAAGTGCAGAATTTCACCAATTCCCAGCCCAAAGTTCACTCCGAAGAAATTCCTACATGAACTCGGTAGACGGTGTCTCACCAATTAGTATGAGCTACCAAAATCTGACAATTTAAACATAAATAAAAGGTATAGAAATGATCGTCTCACTCCACGAGTCCGAAAATGGCTTCGGTTCGCGAATTGGACGAATGGCGGCGACGGAACGGTGTAAAGACGGCATTAATGACGGTTTCTCCGAGCTCTCTCTCTCTCTCTCTCTCTCTCTCTCTATTGTTTTAATTGCTATAAATTTTTGATAATGGAGAAGATTCTCCTTCTCTTGACACACACCCATGCATCAAACATGAGGTGTCTAAGCCTCATTTTCCTCTCTTTTTGTTTACACCCCCAGAACTTCTTAAGTTCTTATTGTGAGATCCCCAAACATTCCATTAACTACCCAATTATCCAAATGATTATTTATCTAAGTTCCGCATGGTCCCAAATATTTTGTGAAGTTGCTATCGCACCTACTAATTGTGAATCCTTTAAGTTATGCCCGTATTTGGGTATCCAAACTAATACCAAATGCCAACGTATATAGCAATATAATTTAAAGGCTTTAAACAAATATCCATATAATCATATAAATGCACTTAACAAATAAATTGCAAATTTATTTTTTCCGGGCCCTTCACTGGGTCCCACTTCATAACATGTCCCTCCTCACTAGGGACTTTTTAACTGTGTTCTTCACTGAACACTTTTCATGGGTGAGTCCAAAACCTCCCCTTAATCCATTATATACACTAATTATACAAATTAATGCATATTAAAATAATAAGCAAACCCTTTTCCGGGTACTAGTGTTATAATTTGTCTTGAAACTTGCGTCCCCATCATGAGTTTTGACAACTTTAGAGATTTCTCTCATCCTTTGAAGATATCTGCTTGTTGGAACCCATGCAAGGCTTCTTGAGGAAGCTTTCATCAACCCAATGAAAGAGGCAGCACGATGGAAGAGGCAGCACAATGGAAGAGCTTTTCCTACAAGCATCTATCGGGCTTGCAGCTTGTTGATTCAAGGCTGACCTTTTAGTTCCATTGTCCACACCTATCGTGCTGTTTGGACTTATGCACTTTTTGGGTTCATACAATTGCCCCTCAAAACTTAACATTAAACGGTCATAATGTTTATTGTAACATCTTGAATTTGAACATGCCATTTTTGCTTCAAGGAGAAGTCGGTTTAAAGTTTGCATTAAAAAGGCACCTCATTTCTTGTGTCCGCATGTGTAGGAAAGGCTATAAATATGTTACATCACCAATCTTCTTGCCTATCTTCCTTCTCTACCTTGTTCCTTCTTTTTACAGATTGCGAGATCCTAGATGATATGGATGTTCAGCCCTACGTAGCTGGTACTACTATCCTAGTGGGCTCCATACTCACTAACGCCTACCTACTACTGCTGGTTGGAGTCCGCTTTCCTTTTTCTACCAGAGTTGTGGCATTTCTCACTAGCTTGGGGCTTGCGCTCTATGTCTACCCTCCTAATACCATCCATCTATTCTACGGGGTAGATGCCCTCAACCCTCAGCTTGGGCTGAGCCTGATGGTGCAATCTTGGATTACTACTGGATTCTCTGCATTAGGAAGATTGTGTACTGCTCACCTTCGAGGGGGTAAAATGTGGTGGCTGGAATTAAGGGTGTACACGAGCTGAGCCGCTCAATAGGGGCTCGCGGCTCGGCTCGGCTCGATAACAACTCGGCTCAGCTCGACTCGTATAATAAATGAGCCAAGCTCGAGCTTGAATACAAAACTCGTTTAATAAATTATCCAAGCTTGAGCATACATGGGCTCGTCTTGATAAGGCTCCGCGAACAGTTCAATTAAGGTTCCTATTGTAGGCTCGTATATATATATATATAATAATTACAAAATATAGTATATGTATAATACAAAGTATTTAAAATTAAAAGAATATTGGCATATTATAATGTGCATAGTCCTAAATTTATGTGCCAAGCAATTATTTTAGGTAAATATATATATATATATATATATGCCAATTGCCAACTGTCAACCATTGAGCTTGGTTCATGGGTTTTGGTTAGAAACTTAAACTTGCTACTAGGGGTGTACATGAGTTGAGCCACTTAATAAGGACTAGCGGCTAGGATCGATAACAGCTAGGCTCGACTAGGCTCGATAATAAACGAGCCAAGCTCAAGCTTGAGCAGGATGCCAACTCTTAAAGCTCGGCTCGGGTTTGAAAAGCTCGGATAGAGTAAAACTCTAGCTGGGATAGACCATCCCAACAAGGACTGGGAAAAATAACCCCAAGTCCTATCCTAGACAACTTCCTGCCTACTGGGTCTGAGGACATCTTTCCTCGTACCTTCAACGCTGACACCTTTCGAGATAGGATGAAGGCCTTCAGAGCGGGGAAGAATGATTATAGGAAATGGGATGTAAGGGTGGCCATCACAGCCCATCTAACTTTTGACTTTCTCATAGGGCCAGACGGGCAAATTCCTATCACCGAAGAAGAATTCTAGGCCATACTTGCAGAAGCCCATGCAAATTTTGATTCCCCGGAATCACCCTCGTAGCACCATTCGGGTTGCTCATGCTGTTGGGCTGACCCAGCCATCTACCATGCACATTCATTAACGTTCTATGGAGTAGATCCCTTTATAGTATTCCGTATTTTCTAAAGATAAAGAATCAATAGTTCTTTCATGAACGGGTCTATGTCATCACAATTGATTTAAAATACTTAAAAGACGGTTTAAAATAATGGTTTCGACTCGCACCCTCAATGATGTTAGCATTCAAGGTTGTTTACAAAAGTCATTGAAGAAAAAGGCCTTAAGGCTTTAAGTTTAGAAACTATTTTGACAAACTGAGCTTATTTGGACAATTTGATAATAAATCTCAAAAATAGAAAGTCATGGAATACTTTAAAGGATCATCTCAAGACTTTACACATTCGATCGATCGAAGCGTTCTCGATCAATTGAACTGCATCATCCTTCAATCGATCGAAATATCTTCGATCGCTTGACTGTATCCTGGTTCGATCGATCGAATAGACTTCGATCGATTAAACGCAAGGTTTCTCTGCAGTGTGTCGCAGAGGCTAGAGATCACTGCTTCATCATGATCTCCCAGCTATGGAACTACTCAAGCATTGTTTGAATTATAGGAAATAAGTTTTTAACGTTGAACATGTTTAAGACTGTGTTTGGTTTGATTTTTATCATAAAACTATGGAAAACTGTGATTTAAAGTAACTAGCATGCAAAACCTATGATCAGAACAGATTAAATCACTATAAACTACAATAGAAAGTAACTAGAGAGATTAAATAAAACTTGCAATTCGAGAAATTGTATTAAACTTTACTAAGAATCCAAGAGTATTGAGTATCCAAGCTAAAATACCTACAAAACTTAAAGCAAACTCTCTCTCTATATAAAACTGTAAAAAAAAAAAGTGGGCGTCCTTATGGACGAGTTTATAACTTCTATTTATAGAGAAACCTAGCTAGGGTTAATAAAAATACGTCTCTGCTGCGTGCCCATAATATTCTGGTAAAACCATGTTCGATCGATCGAACCTATCTCTCGCTTGAACGTCACATTCCTCAAGCCCTTCAGAAACCTTCAATCACTTGAACTCTCGATCGTTTGAGGCTTCTTCGATTGATCGAGATTCTCTTTTCAATTTTGCAATGTCTTCTCTGCACTATTGTTTTACCCTTTCTTTCAATTCATTCCTGCTCATGGCACACAACATATCTGCACAAAATATAGTCTAAAACAACACAATTCATCACTGAATCATCTCATTATGTCCAGACATGCATTGTAATGAAACTGCAGATAAAACGGGGAATTGTAATCTAAATCATTACATTTTTTAATTATAGCATAAGTGTATTCTACAATTACCCCTGCTTGTCATAACCCCCAACTAGCTTATTGCTAGTCCTAGCGATAAAGCGGAATAAAAGACAAATTAAATAAATCTAACCTACAACGACTAAAAGAAAAACAACAATACATAGAAGAAAATCCTAACTCACTCTTGTAGGAATTGCGATTCATTTAGCTTATGTAACAAGCCGTTAAACCCCTAGGTTCCCCCTAGTGGACGAGTGTTGTCTTGTGAGGGTTTGCAGTTCGTATTATAAGAATAGATAAAAACATCTTTAAAACTACTCTCTCCCGGTCAACTGATAATTCTGCTCTACAAGAACATATTATTCTCAACCAAACCATGAAAGATATCACATGCCCCTCATACTACCAAGATAATTATAATGCATGTATAACATTCATGCATCCTTGTGTGTGTGTGTGGAGTTAATAGTTATGCATCAAAGCTTGTTTAAGTTAGTTGGACTATCGCACTTCTAAAACTCATAGCTTTGACTCAATTCTCACATTGGTTTGCACTCATAAAAGAACGTCTCACCGAAATTTGCATAAGAATGACTACACGTTGTATGAAAGCTTTGATATGAGTAAATTTTCAGATACTAATGCTTTCACACTTAACTCTATGAAAAATGGACATTTTAGAGTGTATAATCTCGTGAATGGAATACCACTTACTAGAGGAGCGAACTACCGTGGATAACTCAATTCACACATTTATGTTCAAACTAATTCATTAAGAATCATTAAGACTTTGAATTATGGTTTTTATATAGTAAACAGAAATGATAAGAGAGGGAGTGCACATCTTAGCATGTGATGGAGTCTATCTTTTGTCACTTTATTCTTTTCACTTCTCCAACCATATTCTATTCTTGTATATTTTATTTTTTCTCTATTTTTTTTAAAAAAACTATAATTCTTTTTATGAAGCAACTCCCACAACCACTTCCCTCCAATCACATACTTTGACAAGTTAATCATATTAGATGAACAATGAGGTCCATTGGAGTCAAGGTATAGGATTAAGGATTCGTATTTTCATAATGGAATCAGTAGTAGTCAATTAATATAGGGTTGAAAAGTGAAACGTCTTTTTTAGTTGTGGGTAAAGATATGTGTACATGTTAAGGAGTGGAAATTGATGGCTTAAATCATTTTCTTAATTTTTTTTTTTCAGTTTTCACATTTCGGTGTTTATCGAGTTAAGTTGGTAGATCCTGAACGTTCTCCTCTAACAAGAAGCCAAAAATGAAGAATTATTGAGACTATTTCAACAAGTTTTGTATGCATAATCAATAAAAAAAAAAATAACTCGAATTTGTGTGAAAATCCCTCAGAAATGAAGAATGGATCAAAAGCTCACTAAGGTTACTTAGTCTCCACTACTCATTCTTTGAACACAATAGTCGTATTAAATCCTTTTTAGGTTCGCAGCATAACTATCAACAAGTGCGTATGGGTGTTGGATACATGGATGTTCAAAATATGCAATCATCCTAGTGATACTAGAAAAATGCGTGAATGTAATCCATAAAAGACGAGAATATCATGAATGCATCATTACATAATAAACAACTAACCAGGATAGAAAGCTCAAAGTAATTCTATCATTAGAGTTGAATTTTTTTTTTTCAATTTTTCATTCATGTTTTTTTTTTGTTTTTGAAATTGTATGTTAAGTGAAATTTCAATGAAAAGAATGAAGGTCCTAAGTGTGAATGCGCAGGTCAAAGCCTATCTAATGTCTACCCCCAACAAAAAACAGCAATGTCCCCAATTGGTGATTTTCAAAATAAAATGGATAAGGTTCACTTGATTGTAAGCAATATGAGAGCAGAAATCATAGTAGCATGTATGAGCACACACAATCTCCAAGACCAAGATGAATAGATAAAGAAATATAAAATGAGGTTTGTAACTACCATAACAACCAATCACTGTACTAATAATAACATGAAAGTAACAGGGCAATGATCGGAGTATAATAATACAAAATAATACATAGGGAGAGAGGAGAGAAGAAAAAATAAAATAAATATAACAAAAACTCTCGCTCACTCATCTAGAATATCTGAATCGACCTCAATAAGGTCATCAGTAGCTGGATCAGAGGGGACGTCGATAGCGGCAATGACACTCCCATCTCCACCCTCAGCAACCGCTGGAGCAGTCGCTAGGTCACTCGCGGTCACAGTTGATGGTAGGACTACAACTAGAGGTGGTGGATGTGGATGCTCAAATCCGGGGAGGCGAGGCCACTGATGAGGACGAAGCATTTGGATGTAGAGTAGGAGGCGCAACAGTCGTAGTCAGGGGTGGTGATGTGAAGAGTGACTGGTCAACCCCCATATGCAATAGTATAGATCAAGCTTGCCCTCGAGTCTTACCCGTGCCTCTCTCTCCTAACGTGTGAATGGTCTGGAGAGACACAGATGACTCTCCCTGGGCTGGAGCCTGAGATCACTATCTCAGCTCGAATCGCTCTACCTCGGCAACAGGATCACCCCCATCCTCAAAATCATGCTCCTTAGTACCTGTGCCTCCTCGTCTCTTCTTTGTCCCAACCTTTCCCTTACCTTTACCCTTCCTTTTCTTTTTCTACGCTTCAGAGCGGCGAGCTATAGTCTCTCCAAACCAACTAGAGGCATTTTTAACCTCATCCATGGCCAATGGGACTAACCCTGACTGGGCAATAACAAGATGGATGGGCCAAGCGCCCTTTAGATGGCGCTTGGCAACAATGTAGTGCGTCGGCTTGACCATAAAGTCAATGTAAAGTCGAGGCAAGCAGACTTGCTGCCTCGTCCCAACTGCATAAAGCACACGTGTATACCATGGTGCCATCTTAATTTTCGTGATAAGTAGGATGCAATTACATAGTGCCAGGTGGAGATGGTGATAATCCTCGGTGAGGTCCCTATCCTTAATAAGTGATATGTCATTCCATCTCGGAATGACGCCGCTAGTAACCTCCTGGACAATAGTGGAAGGAAAGGTCTCAAGGAAACTGATCCGCTGAGGACAATCACAATCAGGCACCTCAGGTATTCCCAAGGCCGCAGGTGGCTAGACTGAAAATGAACTCCTGCCTACAAAAGAAAGAGTGATACATGAAAGAGGCGGCAGGGTTCTTGATCATTGTCGCCCATGCCTCTCGAACCCAAGAAATGTTGATTCTCTTAGCATCGGATAACATTTCGAACCAGCGAGGCAGCGCCTTGATTCGTTCCAAGAACCACAGGGAGGATAGCAAAATAGACTCCAAAGGCCGTTCCAGCATAACCTTTTAGTGACTGAAATAGTGCGTAAACCATTGTTGGTCCTGAGGGTTCCGAAATCCATGGGCGGGGACCGAATCGGGAATGAGTAGGTCAAATGGCTTTTCTTTATGGTAGCCGGTTGTAGTATTCATCTGGAATAAAGAGGAACAGAAGAAATTAGAGAAAGAAAACAAAACAAAAGCAGCAAAAATAGAAACTATTTTTGTAGTTTGTTCGATCGATCGAAGATTTTCGATAGATTGAAACTGGGTCAGTCTCGAGCACTCGAGCCCAGTCGATTGATCGAACATAGAGATTTACAGACCAAACAAAAATTGCAGAAACAGAAAATGCAAACAATGAAAATAGACAAAGAATCATCATAGAATATATAAAAATGTAGTATATACTACTTCCTAAGATATGAACAAATTTGGAGTGCATGTGAGCATCAAATTAAAGAATGAAAGTAAAAGTATGCTTGTTGTGAATAGTGGACAGAATAGTGGACTGATTTTGTAAAAAATGGAAAAGTGAAGTTAGAAATGTTTTTAATGCATGATTTTTTATGGCGATCATCCTTATTGTGTCTAGAACACATATCAAAAATCCAATCTACAATAACTATTACAGATTGAGAGAAATCATATAAACAATAGAGGTTACTCAGAAACAGAGTCCATACCGTCGACTGAACTGTTGAAAAATCTTAGAAGATCAAAACAAAACATCTAGGGGTCCATATTGTACAGAACGTTCCCTAAGACACTGACGTTCAAGGGAAAAATGGTCCCATATCTCTACGTGCACGCTGGGCATTTATGCCAATAGTGAGGTTAGGAAAATGTCATATTCTCCTTTGTTTCTCTTTCTCTCACTTGTTTCATTTGTTTCTATTTCTTGTTTTCCTTGTCTTATTTTTCTTTTATTTTCTTCTGTTTTTTCTTGTCTAGGATTATCACTATGAACCACAACGTTATACCCGTGTTCCTTCTGCACTTACTATTTCATGGACCTCCCATAGGGTCCCCTAGTACTCCACCGCAAGAGAAAGAACAGCTGAGGAGTTACACTCCTTTATCAAAGTACTTGTTTCTCCCAGAAACTCTACCCAAATCACCCAGAAATGCCCAGATATACTTGTTTCTCCTAGAAACTCTATCCATATTTCTCAGAAATACCCAAAATACTATTTTCTCCCAGAAGTTCAGTCCAAATCAACCAGAAATCCCTATTTCCCCTAGAAACTCCCATAACTTCTGGAAATTCCTCTGATTCTGAAATTGAACTACTAGACCTTTGAAATTCATGTCTGAGACCTTAATAACCATTTTTCCCTAAGTCATATGCATATTTTGAAATCAATTTTGAGAAAAAAAAAACATAAATCTAGGCGCCCTGAGGGAACAAAGGCACAGGAGCCATGCCATCCTCATCTTCACCCGACTCATCGGCGGGGGTAGGAGCCAACATTTTCAGGTACTCGAAGCTCCAGAGCTGCACAGAAAAGTGAAAGTCAGAAAACAGAAACAAGAAAGGACCAAAAGGAGACAAAGGTTTTTCATCCCAAAATCATTTTCGTGATTTTCGTATTCATGCTCATGCTTATGAAACGTTATGACATATGTAAGCTCTAAGCATCCAGACATATTCAATATTTCATAGGACATATTATCAAAGCATGCTATCGATTTAAAGCTACACAATAGACATGCTGAAATCACTCGGGGGACCTTGTCACAATAGGCTGCTCCATATCACTGTCCAGACTTTGGGGATAAGAGTTCCGGTAGTTTTGGTTGATAATGGTTCCGTGCTTAATGTCTATCCATTACAAACCTTACAAGCTTTGGGTATTTTGATGAACAAGCTATAAACCTCAGGCCAGTCTATCCGTGCCTATGATAATACTCAAATAGACTCGTCGACTGATCTTGCAAAAATCATAACTTAATTTACAAAACACCTATGAATGTCTATTTTATGTCAAAAGAAAATTACTTCATTTAAGTGTATAGGAAAATGCTTCCATAAACCCAGATTGATCGTAACATCTCTGAAAACTGAGTTGAATCAGACTCTGCTATTCTAAATTTTGATATCATGTGACAAATGAAAAAAATGCATAGTGGGTAAGCAAAATCACTCAAACGTGTTCTTTTCAAGCTTTTGATCTTTCTTCTTATTATCCTAAAATGGTTCCTAAGTCATATTTTAGATTTATTACCGGAAAAACAAAGTATGATCATCTTGTACACATGATTTATTTATAATAGAGATTTGGAAGATTCTAGGATAGTCTTACTTTCTTTACTCTCTCGAAAGATAATCTTAGCTTGATCATACACAGGTATAATTACTATTCATGAAAATCAGGTAAAGTCAAATAACATTTAAAATCATATAAATGTAATTTCTTCATGTCAATGCATTATGACTTCACTGATTACTGTGTCGTCAACTGACACACCACCGTTGACCACGTCAACTCCATTCACAATTATCAATTAACATTGACAATTTTTTAAATTCAAATATGTATTTTAAAACAATGATTTTCTAGGACGGGCGTTACAATGGATGAATGCATGGACATGAACAAGAACAAGCTATGAACTATTCACTAATTTGGATCATTATTTATAATTTTTATCAAAACTGTAACAGAGTTTCAGAATTTATAGAGAGCAAATTAGACTTTCAAAAATAGAAAAATAATACTTTCTATGGTTTGATCTTAATGATTTTTGGATATGATGTGCCTCTGTGAGTCTACTTAACAACTCTCTGTCCAGAGATTTTGTGTGATTTTCTAAAAATATTAAATGAATTGGAATCACTTTAATCTTTTTAGAACCAAGAAACCTAATTTGACCCACCCAAACGGATAAAAGGGCATTGGCCTTTCATAACCAAAGAACTTGGCTCAGGGTTTTGGTACGAGAAAGGAAGGAGCCTTTGTCACGACTAAAACACCCTTAACTCGCCCCGTCTCTCGACGGGCCTCAATTAGCATCCAAATAATCATCATATACTATGTTTGATTCGACAATTAATACTATGATAGTATATTACATCACATAAGAATCTTGAAATAGAAGATCAAAAGATAAGATATCATTAATAAGATCTAAGCCAAGTATCACACAATGCAATGTGAAAGATCACACGAACAAACCTAGAAAAAATCGTCTAATCACATATCAAGTAATAAAGTCTTCCTAATCTCAGGAGAAGTACTAGGAGACCAAATAAACATCGGATCTCCGATCTCAAGTGATTCCTACAAGTATACAAGTGTTTTCCCTAAATTTTTAAAATTAGCTTTTCGGAAAAACATTGCCAAACGAGGCCTAAGAGGTATCAAAATGAAGCTCTTACCTCAGGGAGTCCAAATACGAAATCTGGAAAAAACTTACGGACGAACGGTCACCGTTTGTCGTCGACAAGGTCGTGGCAATAAATCTCCATTTTCTCTCTTCTCTAGATATTTTGAAGTTGTGGATAATAATACAAATCTGATCCACCACTATATATAAGCACGACTCTCAGGAATTACGTTTACCTCCGCACAAGTTTTCAAAACTTCTAATTAACTCCTAATCGTCGCACACATACATTTTATGACTTCACGAGTTAAAACTAACATTTATAAAAGTTTTTGTCTAGGTTCCGTTTGGGTCCAAAAATCATGTTCTGAAACTAATTTCGTAGAATCTCTAGATTACTTACTTTTTGAGCAACGTATCATTCACGTTCTCACCATAGTGTTCAAAATGATCTAAGGCTAGATCAAACTACCAAAAATTATACTACACAGGTATAATTATTATTCATGAAAATCAGGCAAAGTCAAATAACATTTAAAATCATATAAATGTCATTTCTTCATGTCAATGCATTATGACTTCACTGATTACTGTGTCGAGCTTCTCCAATGGCTCCTCCTCCTCTCTGCGTCTGTCTCTGTTCTCTCTCTCTCTCTGTCTCTAATCTTCTTCTTCTTCTCCTTCTTCTCTATATGTTTCTCTCTCTCTCTCTCTCAGAGTGTATATATATAAATATATATATATATATAGATGTGTATTTATAAATATAAACAAACACACACTCCCTCTCTCTCAATTCTTGGTTTTAGCAACCAACACCCACACACGAAATACATGTATATAGGGAAAGGTAAAGGGCAGGTGGCATTCCAGCGCACAAAATTGGGATAAGATTTGTAGACATATTCGATAAATCGAAGAAACTTCGATTGCTTGAGAGCCGATCGGCCAGTTTTGATCTATTAAAATGGGTTTGATTGATTGAAGTGGGGAACACGTAATAATTCATGTCAGCAGGGTTTCAATCGATTAAACAGGGTTCGATCGATTGAAGAAAGAAATTCTCGATCGCTTGAAATGACTTCGATCGATTAAAAGTGAAACTTCAAATATGGTAAAGGGAAGTATATAGAATCTTATGTATTATTTATATAATCCAAAAATATAGAGTATTACACAATTGATTCTTTTTGGACAAATCAGCCATAGATGTTTCAGGCTCTGTCCGTGAAACAATTCTTCCATCTGTTGCCAAGTGAACACTAAGTTGTTAGTCAAATTGTCATATCGGGTGAAAGCTATTCCTATAAGTGAGTTGGGGAGTACCCTCAGTTTCAAAGGTTCACAACCTCCTACATGACCACTGTACTGTAAATCCACCAATGTGTTCTAAGGTAGACTGTTCACTTTCTCCAGAAAAAAGAGAAAAACTTGGAATCTTATAATTCACGGGGAATTCAACTTGATCGATGTAGGCCAGGTACGGCCAATGATACATTAGCTGACCGATCCTTCTAATAAAAGGCCATACTCCTCGTCGATGGCCTCAACCAAATGGTTCCTATCGATGGGCCCCAACCTGGGGGCTAGCCGATTTACCACAGGGGGTAGCACAACCTGTTGTTCCTGGTTTTTATGTTGCCAGAACTCTTGCTCAGCCCTGCCAATCCCTATATTGTTTCTTTGTTGGTCAATAACTGGCTCTTGAGGTGTCCAACCCTGGTTTTGGGGGTGTTGGGGTTGAGCCCGAGTTTGATCATCATGACCAAAACTATTATTTGTTAGTCCTGAAGGACCAACTTGCCCTGAAGCTGCCAAAGGCCCAAATTGGCCCACGGTTGCTTTCTTGATGGGCAGTTGTATATTTTTGGATGAGGTAGGCGTCTCTTTGCCAAATTTAGTACTTCTGGACGAGGTAGCCGTCACTTACTAAAATCCAATCCTCCTTCCCTACGAATGGCTTGTGGCACATATTTTGGGGATAGGGATGGCTCTTGGTCTGATTTAATGATGGCCTCATCCTTAGTTTCAGGGCTAGGAGAGAGAGACTTGGCTGAAAGGACAGCCTCCATAATTTTGGTTAAATTTGTTATAGACCTTCCCAACGACAAGTGGTTATCTTATATTTTCCTAGAAACATCAATGGCTTCTCTCCCTTGTGATGGTAAGGGAGTCAAAGTGTCAAGCAAAGGGGCAAGATAATGCTCTAAGCATTGGGAAAACATTCCTTCATTGAAGGTGATGATGGCCAGTTTTCTTAGGGGGCATGGTTTCAAAGCACGGGACACAAGTGGTCCTACTGGGTGTGCCAAAATTGTTCACTCTTATAATTTTGCTTCAGACGTGCCAGAGTTATTACAACTCGATTGTGTGTATGTGTGTGTATGAAGGCAAACATGGGTTTTCCTAATATTTTGTGCGAGTGATGCAGGATCTAACTTCTATCGTATGGGCAATTATTAAAAATTAGTAGGAAAGTACCCTAATTATAGGCTCTTTGATAGTATTGAAGCACACAAGTCAAATTATGTCATAAAGATGCAAAGGATACACCAAAAAATCAACAGGCTCAGAGGCTAATCAGACTACATTGAAGAGAAAAGACATTCTGATGATAAAAGCTTAGAACTAATATTAATATGTAAGGACTTAAGAACAAACTGTGGGTTGAACTAAGTTATATAGAAATGTAAAGACAAAGGGAATGCTTTGTAAAAGAGTGCTGTGTTTGGTATGCTCTTTTGGAGTTTTTTGTTTGAGATGCAGGGTACTTTTCTTCTGGGACCATGTCTTGTATTTATAAAGGAGAAGCACTTTTTGTTGACAGTTAGGCCGAACGAGCTTGGGGAGCTACGTCCAATACGCTCTAGCCACGTTGGTTGTTCTTGTAACTTCCCAACTCTCTCATAGGTCGAAGCTTCAGCTCTATCTATCTTGGAACTTGCGTCCCCATCATGAGTTCTGACAACTTTAGAGATTTCTCTCATCCTTAAAGATATTTGCTTGTTGGAACCCGTGCAAGGCTTCTTGAGGAAGCTTTCATCAGCACAATGGAAGTGGTAGCATGATGAAAGTGCTAGCACTATGGAAGAGCTTTTCCTGAAAGCATCCATCGGGCTTGCAGTTTGTTGATTCAAGGTTGACCTTTTGGTTCCATCGTCCCCACCTATCGTGTTGTTCAGACTTATGCACTTTTTGGGTGCATATAGGACTCCATCCGGTCATTGGGACTTTCAATGGTAGAAATTGGTGGTCTGTCATATGTGTTCTAGATGTTGGATGGGCTAACAAAAGGAGTTGTGGTCCATTTTGTAAAAAAACTGGTCTAGAAGATGTGTAAAACAGAAATTCAAAACACCTTGTTCTACGCTAGGTCTGCCATTGACTGTTCTTGTCTTTTTTTTATTACAAAGGGAAGGGGGTGATGGTCAAACACTCGACGTATACAATGGAGGGGCCTAAGATCCAACTCGGCTGCAAACGAACTATACTCACTTTACTTGTTATCAATATTAAGTTTGGTGATTTTATATCTTGAATTGTCTCTTTTTAAGAATTTTAATTTGTATACTGGTATTTAAGTATAAGAAAGCATAGTGGAGAAATTATTTTTCCTCGCATATTTTCTTTCCTTTCTAATTTTTCTTTATATTTTCTTCCCTAAATCTAGCAGGGACAACTTAACCATTACATCATAAAAGGCTATTGCTTTAGGTTCCAAAAAATATTCTTGTACTACATTATCCTTTTGGAAAATAAATGCCCAGATCCACATTCAAATAAAAGTTGAATAGTTGGTAAAAAAAAAATGTCAATTACAAAAGAAATTTTAGCAAAAGTTGACTATAAGCAAAGTTTTTAACTAATTAACATTTTTAGCAATTTTTTTTTGGGAATTTATATTTTCACTCCATGGATGAACTAATGCACTCTACATAATGCATTAATTGTATGGTACATGATGGTATGTCAGTAGTACATTGGAGTGCATTAGTTCAATTTTAGAGTGAGAATAACAATTCATTTTTTTTTGGATCTAATTTAGCAATATTTATGAATCCACTATTTTTTTGTTTATACATGACACATTAAGGCTTAGTTTGGCCCCCACGTGGTTTTTTAAAAGTAGCTTATGAAATTTATTATTAAGTTGTTTGATATTTTTGTACAAGTGACACATTGTAACAACCCTAAAAATTCTAAGTGTGTAAATAATAATTTTAATAATAATTTTCATTTAGCAATATTATATGAGTGTGCCTATGTAAGACACGTGTTTGAAAATTTCAAGTGTTTGGAGGACATATAAATTAAATTATTAGTGAACCCATTTAGTTTGAGTGTTATATTTTATTAATTTATATTTGTTAAAAAAAAGTGAAGGGTTGATATGTATTATATATATAGTGTTTACATGTCATGCACCGGAAACCGAAGCGCGAGGAAAGAGAAAAAGATAGAGAGAAAAGAATTCAAATTCATACACAGGTGCGGAAGCGGCATTGGGATCCCACGGGGATTTCTATTATGATGACTCGCTAACATATAAGTCAAGAGGGACTTACATGTCAACGAGTTAGACAGAGGTGAGGACCCTTGAGAATTTGGCTTAACGAGTCCAAGAAAAATGAAAGCATTTGAAAATTAAATTAAAAGACTTTCCGGGCAAGCACTAGATCAAGGAGAGAAGGAAATTACAACGAATTTGATAAAAGGTCATTTTTGACAGTTGCTAAATTTTAAAACACCCGTAAGTAACTATATCTTTGCAATTTTCACATTCTGTTCGCGTTAGTTCATGTAAAATTCGATTCTACACAACTTTTGTCTAATGACATTTTTTCCAATTCTGCACCATTTGGGAAGAACAAAAAAAACAGTAGCAGTTTTTATTTGACAGCAACTTTGACATCATTTTGACAGCATTCCAAAATGTCCCCAACTATGCTAAATCCTCAAGTTTAAACATCAATACGTGACTAAACAAGTCCTAAACGACATACAACACGTGTCTAGACCAAAAGTAACTTTATGTACTCAAAATTTATTAAAAACGAGAAGTGAAAGAGATAAAGAGAGAAAAAAGGGGAAAGGGAGAGATTGGGAGAGAGATATAGGGAGAGATAGAGAGAGAGACAGAGGTAAACACACACACACACACGTCTATTTTCACATTCAGAAATTTTTTAAAAATATATATACATAATTCCAACATAAGTAAAAGGAAGGAATATTTGAGAAAGGGAAAGAGATCAAAGAGGAGAGAGGAGAGAAAGAGAATGGGAGAGATTTGGAACGTTTAAATGTTTGAAACCTTGTTGGAATTAAAAGAGGGGTTTGATCCGGCAAGGACCCAACTATAAAACGAACTAAACTACAACAAATGAACTCTCATAAAAGCAACCACCCAAACCAATCCGGCAAGGATTCAAACACAAGGGAAAACAAACAATGGACATGTAAATCAAAACGACAAGAACTTAAAGAGGTTCAACGGCCACAGAAAGTAAATACGTCATCATTAAGTGAGTTTAACAATTGAAAGAAATAACTATGAGAGCAAGGGCTAACACTCATCCATCAAAATACAACAAGACTTCCCCAAAAGACTAAATTTCACATGAAAAATATCCATATACACAACTAAGCATGAGTCTTCAAAATAGAACAAAATGCCTCATCGTTCACGTGTCGGGTCACATATGCCCTTTTCCCTTATCAAGTCCACCTGAAAAATATTTTGTCGTCTTTATGAGAACGACGGCTCGTAGAAAACATTGTAACAAGTCTATTTGCTATCCATGACTAAAATGAAATGAGGTGCGATGCATCGCCACCACAGCTACCATGAAATGATTAGAGCCTCACGGCTATGCGTGATATATGCACATCTCTCTCGTTACCGAATTATGAGCCACCCACGCATGGAGTGTAGCATACCAACTTCCAGGAGCTACCCGAATATAGTTGGAGTTTGAATGTTTCTAAGGGTCATTCTCCCTGTCTCACATCACAACCCATATCCGGATTTTCTTAAATCAAATTCTCTCACATGGGGTTTTTTTTTCTCTCTTTTTCAAACGAAGCATTTATGTCGTGATACATGAATGCTTGCCGACTAGGCCTCAATGCATGTAATGTTTAAAATGACATTATGGATGATCCACTACAATAAATTAAGCAATAATTCCAGTCCATTAGACATGATATCAAGAGTCTCAAAGAATGTAGTTAAATTTCATAATTAAACATTCCTAGCAAGGATTTCTATACTAACATCCTAGCATGCTTTTACACATAAAGGGAGCATCCTAAGCACGTCTAATACCATATAATCAACTATAGTACAACCAAAGCATGTAAGTCACAATTTGGCATACATCTCTAAATTTACAACTTTGGGGGAAACTAATGCATGTGTCCATATTATTCTCCTACATTACTCTAACTACATTTAACACCCCAAATTTTCTACTTATACAACCAAAGCATATAATCCACATTTAGGCAAAATAATCCAACATTGCAACTTTGGGAAAATCCTAATACATGTGTCCAAGTCATTCTCTTAGCATGTTAATGAACACAAATCACCTTAGACAAGCATAACATATGGAAAAGCAACAATGTAAATCTAACTCAAAGCTTAGCTTCCAAAATTCAATGGCAACTCAAGAGAGCTAAGAAAATCCAAAATAACTTCAATGCTTGTGCTAGGATCTTGAAGGATGCTTCAAGTATGCACCACTAATCAAGAACAACCCAATGTTAGGATAGAAATCATGAAACTAACAAACCCTAGGTTGTTAGAGATTGGGAAAACTTACCCACATAAGAAATCCTCCATAGAAATGGTTAGGATGTGAAAGAGAAACTCTATATACTCCAAGGAAGCTATAAAAGAGAAGAGAAGTTCAATCAAATCCCAAAATTTTGAAATCTAGTAAAACCCTAGAATTTGGGGGTTTTCTAGATTGCTTACCAAATGATGAATCCAAGCTCTAGGATGATTAGAGATGCTAGATAATGAAGTTAATGACAATCCCTTGAAATCTTGAAGAATGAAGCTTGAAAGAGAAGGAGAACTATGGAGGTTTTTGTCTCTTGGAAGGAGAAGAAGAAGAAAAGAAGAGAAGGAGGAAAAACTAACGTGAATGAGGGGAGGAGAATTGTTTGGCCGGCTATAGGGGAGTGGGGTGGGACCCACTCTCTTGTATGCTCCAAAAAAAAAAATAATAACTGTTTGGTGCTCCAATGGACAGTCTGACCCAACAGTGTAACCCCAAAATTAAATAAACACATCCACAGGCACAGAAAATAAATTTTAAAACACATGAAAGGTAAAATAAAATAATTTAGTCATGCTCTGGAATTTAGAATACAGTCAAATAAAATAAGGGTACACAACAGGAAAGGCAAAATTACCCCATTACCCTTTCTTTTAAATTTTAAAACATTACATTACAGGCCTACGAATGTGTCAAATAATATATCTGGTATTGAAATTAAGTACATGGGGCATGAGTACCCTTTAGGCTAGCCATTTTAGTGGTTTGGGTTTACGTTTTGGGCTCATATGGGTCTATTTTGTGAGCCCATAAGAAGAAAAACTGGATTATTAATATTTGTATGAGTGTTATAATATATGTATTGTGTGTGTATTATATGTATATACATAGATATTACATCCTAGGGTTAGTTAAAACAAAAGAAAAGAGAGAGAGAGAGAGAGAGAGAGAGAGAGAGAGAGAACAAGAGAGAAATAGAGAAGAGACAGCTCTAGCCACTTAGAAGGAGAAGAAAAAGAGAAGAGAAAAGAAGAGAAGGGTTAGAAGAGAGAAGGATTCATTAGCTTAAATCCATGGAGTTCACCATCATCATCATCATCATCTTTCTTTTCCAAGTCGGTGGGAAAACATTTAGATTTATAGGGTTGATTCGTAGTTTTGATTATTTTTAATTTGTGTTCATTCTAATCTGAATAAATCGTATGGATGTGTGTTTATATAGATACGGATCTATAATGATATATACATACATATATATATATATATATATCAAAGGTTGGATATGAGTTATTTGAGAAAAAAAAACAGACAAACACAAATTCAGATTTGGAGAAAATTGAAGAAAACTCTCAGATCTGTTTTAGAAAATAATTCGTATTAATTCATACATTTTATTTTTGGAAAAACTGTCCATGAAGTCATTGTAAAACGCAATTTTGCACGTGTTTCATCTAATGGTGTTTTCCCCAATTCTACACCGTTTGGGCAGAAAATTCATATTACAGTAGCAGTAAATGTCAACTCCGAATTTCAAATTATGTTTATGAAAATTGTTAGAGATATTTCTTTGTGCAGAATTATTATGAGGAACAATTTCAACCGAGGTTGGTTTTGGGGCTATTTAATATAAGGTTTGTTTGGGACAGTTTTAAGTAGTACTGTTGAGTGCCGATTTTAAATGCTATAGATAATGCTATGTGCGGTATTAAATGATGATTATGAAAATACTATGTTAGAGACGTGAATAGAATTTTGGTGCAAGGGGCTTATGGTGATTAATCGGATAATGATTATCCATGGAATAAATGAAAATTCCCGAAGTGGTTAATGACGTGATTAAACCCTCATGAATGGTACTTGTGTGAATTAACGTATATGGTAAGAAACTAGAAAAAAAATGGTTACTAGTTCCTTAGTGTTCATCATTCCCCGTTGTGTTATTTTTTTGGTAGCTCGACTTGCTGAGTGTACCCATTTGTCAGTGGCTCCGTGATCAAGATGGCCTAAGCCTTATGCTCGGCTTAATTTATAGACGTCTAGGCATATTGACCGACCTTTCGTTGTGTATACCTGGTTTGGTTGATACCCCAACCAAATTGGCACCGGAGTGGATGTTGATATATAGTATGTCCAGGCACACATGGGATATATGTGTGGGCTGTAACATAAGGGTGGCCAAGTGGTAAAACTAGGAAATTGAATAATGAATCGTTCATAAAAAGTAAGTTGACCATGAGTAGGGTGACCTTAGTTGTGAACCTAGGGCAAAAATAAATGACAGTGATTGTAGTGCGTTAAATGCAAATGGATAAACTGTTGTGAAACATGAAATTGAAAACTCGAAATGGTTACTGTGGTATAATGTGAAGGAAATTGACAAAATAATTTGTAAATGGTGAATTACTTGTTATGATACTAAGAATTTGTGCTAACTCTCGAGGTGCAAGATGGTAGGCCCACTAACCAATGTATGCAGGCTTTGGCTCACCATGTTATTTAAAAGCAATTGTTTCTTTTTACTTCATAGGTAGAACAAACTGCTACCGTGACTCAAGGAAACCACCGCTTGTCCTCACTCACGTGTGGAACTACAGTTCTGCCTACAACTCTGTATGTGTATGTGGTCAAAAAAGGGAGGGAGTCCAGTGGATTCCCAACCTCAGGGAAATTTCTTGGGTATTATTATGTTAATTGATTATTGTTGGGTTGGAGTCGAGGGGACCACGAGTGATCCCTGAGACTGGGGCGTGTTGACTCATACCAATGTTGTTATACAATACTAAACCGTGTGATGATTATCATGAACGTAGCCATTTTGCAGATTAAGGAATAGACCGGTATGACTATTGGATTGCATGGATTTGCTTGAAGGCTTGAAGATCTTTACTATTTATTTGCTATTTTATTTATTTGGCATTGTGGGTCATTATTGTAGTTGGTATTGGGACGTTTAGTAGCTCTGGTAATAGAGGTTAATTTCAAAGCTTTAATTATAAATGAAATGATTTTTATTATTAATGAAAATTTAGAAATGTTTATTCAGCTTCCGCTTTTCAATTTAAGTGATTTAGTTGATTTAGCTTTAATCAAATGGATTTGTGAATATTCAGAACCGTGTGAGTTGTTTTATTTTATTTTAAATGGAAATGTGGTAGTTTTATTTTAAAAAGAAATGGAGATTTTATTACAAATGTTTTAATCAGATTTTTAAGAACGGATCTATTTTCATTAAAAAGTTTTAATTGGATGGGCTTTATGGTGTTCACTCCAATAGTTGGGCAGCCGACGAGTAGTCTAGATTTAGTTCTAGACATATTATTTGACTTTCCAAAAATTGGGGTGTGATAGCTTGGTATCAAAGCTTTTGGTTGCCTTAGACTGGGAGGAGTCTAGGGGATCCTCGGCATTGTGTTAGTGGGTCAGAGCTATAGGTCGAGGATTTATTTGAGTTTCGGGTTACGTCTACTTATTTGTTATCCATGTGCCGTTGATATGTTATTTAATTATTTTCAATCAATTAAGTACACAACTTTCTGAGCCTATCATTATAGGTTAATTTGTTGAAATTATTTGTTATATTATGGGTTGCATAATAGTGCGTGCATACATATTGTTGGTGTGACGGGTAATAGAGGAGAGTTGGAAAATGATCAACAGTGGAGCTCCTACCCAGTTAATTTATATTGTTATTAGCGGGCCTTCAGCATTATCTGGTATCTACAGGCATATGATCCGAGAAATTATTATTCAATTGGAGTATCAGAAATTTTATTATTATCTGAAAAATCTTATATATTATTTCCCTTATTATCGACTGGTATTCTCATATGTGTTCTATAATTCGGTTATCTTGAATTTCTTATTATGGAGTTGTATTTATCAACAAGTATTTTGGCATGGAGCATAATTCTTGTATCTTTATTCGGGCTTTCTATTATATTATGGAGCATCTATCGGATCAACGGGATTCTATTTTCTACAAATATGGCGGATCTGAACACGTGTTGGTTTATTTCCGACTGCATTATTATCTTTGCAATCTTATTTCCAGTACAGAGTTATATATATATACATATATTCTTGAAGCGGCATGTTTGAATAGTAAGTATGCGTATCCTGAGGAGGTGTAATGGGGGACATGGTAAGAGGTAAACATAGGCATATAGGTTGAATCCTTTATTAACTGCGAACATGTTGCATGCATAGCTTGTATTCGCATGTTTTGTATCAATATTTGTGTTTTGGATTATCTGTTAACGTTTGAGGATTGACTATACAACAACAAGGTATGTAGATGAGGGTTTACTTGTTTGGATTAATCTCTCGACGTACTTGGTCTCGTATAGTTGCAAGTTAAACATAATCAATACTTTGTATGAAATTACGTGTTTAACTTTATTGAAAATTGTCGAGTGTATTTATCGTCGCTTCAAATTTCTGGACAAAATTTCTTTAAGGAGGGTAAAATGTAATAACCCTAAAAATTCTAAGTGTGTAAACATTGATTTTAATAATTATTTTTAGTTAGCAATATTATATGAGTGTGCCCATGTAAGATACGTGTTTGAAAATTGTAAGTGTTTGGAGGACATATAAATTAAATCATTAGTGAACTCGTTTAGTTTGAGTGTTACATTTCATTAATTTATATTTGTTAAAAAAAAGTAAAGGTTGATATGAATTTTTTTAATCTAG
This sequence comes from Hydrangea macrophylla, assembly GCA_033977485.1. Lineage (NCBI taxonomy): Eukaryota > Viridiplantae > Streptophyta > Magnoliopsida > Cornales > Hydrangeaceae > Hydrangea > Hydrangea macrophylla. The sequence continues at coordinate 44,872,260 of CM066990.1, forward strand.
TGTTTACAGGCCCGCGAATGTGTCAAATTGTGTATCTGGCATTAAAATTAAGTACCTGGGGCATGAGTACGCTTTGGACTAGCCATTTTAGTGGTTTGTGTTACATTTTGAGCTCATATTAGTCTATTTTGTGAGCTCATAAGAAGAAAACCGGGATTATTAATATTTATGTGAGTGTTATAACATATGTATTGTGTGTATTATATGTATATACATAGATAATACATCCTAGGGTTAGTTAAAACAAAAGAAAATAAAAAAGAGAAAGCAACCACGAGAGAGAGAGAGAGAGAGAGAGAGAGAGAGAGAGAGAGAGAGAGAGAGAGAGAGAGAAATAGAGAAAAGGCAACTCTAGCCACCTAGAAGGAGAAGAAAAAGAGAAGAGAAGAGAAGAGAAAAGAAGGGTTAGAAGAGAGAAGGATTCATTAGCTTTATTCCACGGAGTTCATCATCATCATCATCATCACCATCATCTTTCTTTTCCCAAGTCGGTGAGTAAACATTTAGATTTATAGGGTTGATTCGTAGTTTTGATTGATTTTCAATTTGTGTTCATTCTAGTCTGGATAAATCGTATATATGTGTGTTTATGTAGATACGGATCTATAGTGATATATACATATATCTACTACTATATTATAAGAGCAGATCGATGTTGTCACCTGCCTGCTTTTTGCTCTATCTGCTTCACCTATATGCTTCCATTAAGGCCAAAACGACACCGTCTAAAGCAGAACAGGGTAGCCCCTGCTCGAGTGTTTCCTCTCTCATACAACGGCTTTTTTCTGCGACTCCGTCTTCGTCTTCTTCGTCCCACCGCAACAAACAGAAGCCCTGATTCATCGTCAATCCGATGATCAGTGGTCACGCCGTTAGTTCTTCAACGATCTGATTCCCACTACCTAATACGATCTGGTTCGACCTCTCTCTCTCTCTCTCTCTCTCTCTCTCTCTCTCTCTCTCTCTCTCTCTCTCTCTCTCTCTTCTGTCTATTTTCTACAATTCATTTGTTGCTCTCACTGAATGTTTCTAGATTTAAAGATTTAGAGGTGATCTCTTGTTCTTTGACTCGTTTGATTTGCATGTTCAAATTCCAAATTAATTTCAAAAATGGGTTTCTAGGGTTTATTCAGTTTGGATTTTTTCCTAGGGTTTATTCAATTTATGTTTTAATTTGGGGTATTATACTTGGATTTCTTTGATTCATTGATTGGCGTGTTCAAATTCCTCTTTCATTTCGAAATTGGGTTTCTAGGGGTTTAATCAATTTGGGTTTCAATTCGTGGTATTATACCTGGATTTGCATGTCCATATTCCAATTTAATTATGGAATTTAGACTTAGTAGGCTTCAATGAATTTCGGCTTCGGTTTGGGGTTCATCGCTATGCATGTTCAAATTCCCTTTTTATTTCGGTTTCGGTTTGGGGTTCTTAGATTTGCATGTTCAAATTTCCATTTCATTTACAAAAATTGGTTTGTTGGGTTTAATCAATTCGGCCTTCACTTAGGGGTAATAGCTATTTCGAATCCCATGTCCATATCGGCATATCTCGAGTAGCAAATAATTATTTTGGAATGAACACCACATCTGAATTCTAATTTTCCAGTATATCTGCAAGTCTTTTCAAAAGTTATGCAACCCAACCAAATAAATAAAATAGTAAAATTAATAGTAATAATAAGGGTTAATTACACTAACACCCCCTATACTTTGGGTCAGTTTCACTTTGACCCCTTAGTTCAAAAAGTGACACTAACACCCCCTATACTTTAATGTAAAGTGTCACAGTCAGGAATTCCGTTAAAGTTAACGGAAAAGTGACACTTACACCCCCTATACTTGTAAAAGACCAAAATGCCCCAAAATTTCTCCTTCTTCAGCATAGGAATTCTCCAGCAAGGCCCCAAGCAATGAAATCAAAACCAAAAACAAAAATCAAAACCCTAAATCAAAACCCAATCCGGCCACCACCAGAAAAGAAGAAGAAAGAGAGGTCGTTGACTTTGGCCATCACCATCAGCGACCATTTCTAACCTCCTTCAAATCTGTGAATATGCGAGAGGTAGAGAAGAGGGTTTGAGAGATTAAGATAGAGAGAGAAGCTAAATTCTGGGACTGGTTTTTGTGCAGAATGTAAAGAGGGTGTTCTTGATTTTGGTATGTATGTTGGGTTGATCAATTTTTTTTGGGTTGATCGAATTTTTAAATACAACCCAAAATATACCAAAACATCAAACAACTTGAAAATTTTGATCAACCCAATATACATACCAAAATCAAGAACACCCTCTATACATTCTACACAAAAACCAGTCCCAGAATTTAGCTTTTCTTTCTATCTCAATCTCTCAAACCCTCTTCTCTACCTCTCGCATGTTCACGGATTTGAAGGTGGTCAAAAATGGTCGCTGGTGGTGATGGCCGAAGTCAACGACCTCTCTTTTTCTTTTTCTTTTTCTTTTTTTTTTTTTCTTTTTTGGTGGTGGCCTGATTGGGTTTTGATTTTTGTTTTTGGTTTTGATTTCATTGCTTGGGGCCTTGCTGGAGAATTTCTGTGCTGAAGAAGGAGAAATTTTAGGGCATTTTGGCCTTTTACAAGTATAGGGGGGTGTAAGTGTCACTGTTCTGTTAACTTTAACGGAATTCCTGACGGTGACACTTTACATTAAAGTAGAGGGAGTGTTAGTGTCACTTTTTGAACTACAGGGGGTCAAAGTGAAACTGACCCAAAGTACATGGGGTGTAAGTGTAATTAACCCTAATAATAAAGACTAAAATTTTAAGAAGAGAATCTAAATTCGTATATCCATTCTCAAGGAGGCAGACAAAGATATAGCATATTCATAAACAAGTATGAAAGACAACTCACAACTAGAAGTTCACTCTAAATTACTAAATTTAACAATTAGAAATCTAGATAAAACAACGTATTAGAAGTTCCAGATTCAAATTTACAGGTGATTTCTTCTTGTTGTCTTCGTTTGAGTTAAACATATATAAAGGCTTTTAGAACTCAGATTTGGCTTGGTATTTGCTTGCGGTTGTTCAGGCTAAAATATTCTTGTGATTTTCCTTCTGCCGACAATTTCATAAGCCATCGCTATAACTATCTCTCTGTCTCTTTGATTTGAGGATAGGTTGAAGAAAATTATTTAACGGAATGGGACAACAATTTGAATAGGAGAGGCAAATTGATAAGGGATATTCATCTTCAACGAAGGTGCAATGGGCAATATAGTCCTCCCATGCAATCGCTCAGGTCTGAATTACGATCCTAATGTATTGTGTTCTTTTCCTTCTTTTGGGGGCTCAGAGGATTGGGATTGAAATTGTACTCTGAAAAATAATTGTTTTTGTTCAAGCTGGAAATATCGAACTCTACATTTGAGTTTGTTTTCTGCAATTTCCGCCGAAACACAAGCTCTAAATATGATAGTCAAAGTTGGAAATGAATTATTTTAGTTCACTGATATAATCAAGACATTGTATATTAATTGTAGATAGTTCGAGAGCTTAGTTCATATTATATCCTCTTTGTTTATTTGGGAAATTACCCTGCACAGTAGTAAATTAAGTGAGCATATAACTCTTAATCATGCAGAATGGAGAAAAATGATTCATACAGCCGACCCCAACTGATTGGGACACAAGGCTTGGTTAGGCTTGGTTTGGTTTGGTAGTAAATTAACAACCTCTCTCCCCCATCCTTCTCGAGATTTTAAGTGAATAGGAACAATTCAAGGAGGCCTTTCAATTTATTTTCTTATTTTTTTAATAAATAGATTTCTGATAGAAAAAAATAATAGCAGATTTCAATCTATACCAGTTGGAGACCCGTATGTACATGTATACGTATGTGTGGAGTCAAGTTGAATTCTTATAAAAATAAGTAATTCCACAGCAAGAGGGATTATGCAAGGTCAGAGAAGCTAAGGAAACACCCAAAGTTCTTGAAGGCCTTGTTCTCGACCATAGATATATGTACTTCTCTCAGTGTCCTATTTCTCATTGGAAAAAGTAATATATTACATCCACATAGATTGAAATTTCTTCCATGCAACTAATATTTGGGATGGAATCTCTTATTGTGATCTTAGTTTCACCTCATGGGGCAAGTGGTCAAGTGTCATCTTCATTATATAGGTCCTGATGCACATGGTTTTTGGAAGACTTTTGAGGCCCATAGCAGGTTTTTTGTCAACATGAAAAGTAGCAGTAGCAGCAGCTAAGAGACATCCAAATGCATATTTTAGTTTTCCTATTTTGTTTTTTGAGGCTAATTTCATTACCTTAATTCATGGGCTTAGGGAGGACTGGTCATCTTGTAGATCTATTGAGAGTCCTGAAATGTATCAAGTGTCATTCTTTTATTTGGAATGGATTTGAAGCCAAAAAAAGGAAACAACTTATGACAGTCATAGTTGCTTCAACAATTCAATGTTACGTACAAGTCTATGTTAATATACAATCATCCTCAAATTTAAAAAATAAAAAAATAATAATAATAAAATAAAAATAAAAAATAAAAATTCTACAGTGGTAGGAACCTTATGAAGTAAGTGTATATTCCAAATTTGAATGTCAGAAGACTCAGAACTGAAGATTTTATCACAAACTGTTTTCAATAGGAAAAGAAAAATATAAGACATTAAGGTTCAGGATTTTGCAATTGAAGATGTATTAATGTTTTGGGCAAATTGATTTTGTTGCGTACAAGGACATTGGGAAATGATTTGCAAGTAGTTACTAATTCCATATGGTGTCTACGGCTAGAATTTGTGAATAGCTACCTACAAAGTTCCTTACGGTCTCCAATGAGGGAAGGTAGTAATTTCTGCTTTGCAAGTGAAAAAGAACATAAATCAAACTAACTTAAGAATACTATGATAATTAACATTAAAACATTTTCTCTTGCCCATGTCCCAGGTTTGATGTTCAACGATTACATTTTTACTCCACTCAACATAGCCTTATTGCAATTACTTTCGATGCTATGGTTCAACAATATATTTTTGGATAACTTGCTCTGCTGTAATGATGGTCAAATGTTGTTTAGACAAATATATATTTGTATGTCCTTAACTTCTTCTGATTAAAAGGTCTTCCTTTTTGGGCTTCACTTAAAGTTTAATTGACTCTTTAAGGCCATCATTTTTTTTTCGGTGCAAGCTGTTCAGCTCGTGCAGTTTGATTACAGGCTTGCAAATCCGTTGGGACACATATTTGCAAAAGCTGGGACCGTAATGTAGAGTTAATTGCCACACTCTCAAATTGACTGCTCCTATTATTGAAATGGGTGAAAGATAGGGATGAGGATGAAAAACAAACACTTCTATTAGCCTGCTCTAGAGGTGAAGTTGAATTTAGCCTCAATTTTGTTGTTGGTAATAGTAGTATACATATCTGTTGGTTGTTTTGAATCCTTTACTACTTTATATAATCCCTGTATTTTCATTCTAGATGTATACATCTCTGCATGCATGTACCTGCGTCTGCATATGTGCATCTTTAGAGACTCGGGTTTGTCGTAGCTCAAGGGGAAGATTCTGCATCTAAACCATTTTTTCATCCAAATTATTCAGATCATTTGCTTACTCCATGGAAAGCAATGCAACAACCGTATAACACACTGTAGTTCTATGTATATAGAGGCACGACCAATTGAGCCCTTCAGGTTTAGTTTTGCAATTGAGATGACTTTCAAGGCAGGAATATGGGCTGCCAATTATGTATTTGAAGAGGCAGCATGATTTAAGGATGGAGACTAGAGTTCTTTCACTTTTCTTTGACAGTTGCTATTAATGTATGGCATTGCAAGGATGGATATGACAAGAGGAATAGGCTTGTAGATGCTGCTTTTGTTTTCTCTTAATTTTTTTTTATTAAGTGTGAAGCTTTAAGCGAAGCAATTAACATTAGAACATGCAAGGCTTATAGTGTATTTTCATTGTAGCGATATCAAAAACATAGATTTGGTATGAATGAAATATCAAACATTGCCCCAAAAGATAGAAATTAGCTCAAAATTTAAATAGACAACAATAATTCAGAATTCCAAAAGTCCCATCTTTTTCCCTCAAGGCCAACAAAATTGCATATAAACGAGATCAAAATTGCATATTATCTACGAGTGGCGCATAGAGTAAAATTGATTGGAAGTGATCGGAAAGTGGTGGTGGTGACGAGCGTGGTGAAAGTATGGAGAACACAGATGCGCAAACACGGGCAATAAACTGCGTGCCATGCACACAGACTCTATCACTATTATATATATATATATATATATATCAAAGGTTGGATATGAGTTATTTGAAAATTTGAAAAAATAAAAAATAAAAAAAACAATAATTTCGGATTTGGGTAAAATTGAAGAAAACTCTCAGATCTGTTTTAGAAAATAATTCGTATTAATTCATACATTTTATTTTGGTAAAACTGTCCACGTAGTCATTGTAAAACACGATTCCGCACGTGTTTTGTCTAATGGTGTTTTTCTTAATTCTGCACTGTTTGGGCAGAAAATTCATATTACAGTAGCAGTAAATGTCAACTCCGAATTTCGAATTATGTTTATGAAAATTGTTAGAGATATTTCTTTGTGCAGAATTATTATGAGGAACAATTTCAACCGAGGTTGGTTTTGGGGCTATTTAATATAAGGTTTATTTGGGACAGTTTTAAATAGTACTGTTGAGTGCCGATTTTAAATGCTATAGATAATGCTATGTGCGGTATTAAATGATGATTATGAAAATACTATGTTAGAGACGTGAATAGAATTTTGGCGCAAGGGGCTTATTGTGATTAATTGGATAATGATTATCCATGGAATAAATGAAAATTCCCGAAGTGGTTAATGACGTGATTAAACCCTCATGAATGGTACTTGTGTGAATTAACGTATATGGTAAGAAACTGAAAAAAAAAATGGTTACTAGTTCCTTAGTGTTCATCGCTCCCCGTTGTGTTATTTTTTTGGTAGCTCGACTTGCTGAGTGTACCCATTTGCCAATGGCTTCGTGATAAAGTTGGCCTAAGCCTTATGCTTGGCTTAATTTATAGACGTCTAGGCATATTGATCGACCTTCCGTTGTGTATACCTGGTTTGGTTGATACCCCAACCAAACTGGCACCGAAGTGGATGTTGGTAGTATGTCCGAGCACACATGGGATATATGTGTGGGCTGTACCATGAAGGGTGGCCAAGTGGTGAAACTAGGATATTGAATATTGAATTGCTCATAAAAAGTAAGTTGACCATGAGTAGAGTGACCTTAGTCGTGAACCTAGGGCAAGAAAAAATAACAGTGAGTGTAGAGCGTTAAATGCAAATAGATAAACTGTTGCAAAACATGAAATGAAAACTCGAAATGGTTATCGTGGTATAATGCAAAGGAAATTGACAAAATGATTTGGAATTGCTTATTATGATACTAAGGATTTGTGCTAACTCTCGAGGTGCAGGATGGTGGGCCCACAAACCATTGTATGCAGGCTTTGGCTCACCATGTTATTTGAGAGTAAGTGTTTCTTTCTACTTTGTGGGTAGAACAAACTGCCGTCGTGACTTGAGTAAACTACCACTTGTCCTCACTCATGTGTGGAACGACAGTTCTGCCTAGGGATGGGCATACTTCCAGTCAACCCGAAGTTTCGACCTGAACATGAATTTTTTACTCACTTCGGTTCGGATAAAAATCGAATTGAACTAAGTTCAGTTCGAAACTGAACTATTTTAATTAGTTTGGTTCGGTTTTCAGTAGGAGAAATAGGTTCGGTTCGAAACTGAATATCCAAAATTTGGGTGAGTATATAAAAACATGTTTTGAGGAATTAGGGCTCAAAACAAAAACCAAACTCTCAACTCTCTCATTCACGTACCCCTTACCCCTGACCCTTAACCCACGCAGACGATAGACTGTCTGTAGTAACCCGTGTTTTCATGTTTAAATTGACGATTTAGACTTCGTGTGCGATTTTAGCGAAAATTGGTCACAGGGGTATTTTGGTCATTTTTTCAATTTTATAAGTCATGAACTAAAAATATATTTTTTTTGGGAAAAGTTGCGTGAGATTAAATGATTTGGTATTAGTGTTGGAAATTAAGATTTTTCGAGTCATATTTAAAATTAAATCTAATATTTTCTCTTTTAATTTTAACAGTAGCAGAATTTTGTTTTCAGATTTTTGTTAGGAAAACGAAGGAAATTTAAGATTCTGCCCGCGTTGTCTCAAGCAAAACTCGATTCTGCACACTTTTCGTCTAATGCAATTTTCTCAGATTCTGCACCGTTTGGGCAGAAAATGAGGATTTCAGTAGCAGTTTTTAGAATGCTACCAATTAATTAGAAGTTAGTGGATTGTTAGGCCAATGTCTCTAAGTGGAGTTATAGGTGCATTAGTGTATGTTTACATCATCTTGCATATTCCTTATAAACTACCAACTAATTAGAAGTTAGTGGATTGTTAGGCCAATGTCTCTAAGTGGAGTTATAGGTGCATTAGTGTATGTTTACATCATCTTGCATATTCCTTATAAACTACCCATTAATTAGAAGTTAGTGGTTAATAAGTGGATTGTTAGGTCATTGTCTCCAAGTGAAAGCTTGGCTATTTATACACTCACATACTCTCTCAAACACACACATTCTACACTTCTAGCATAGAGAGCTTGAGAGAGTCACATAGAGAGAGATTTATATATATACACAATTATAGATATACATACACCTCGAGTTAGAAGAAGAAGAAGAAGAAGAAGAGAAGTGTTTGGGAGTTGCTCAACATCATTTATAGGTACCGGGTTGTGTACAATATGCTTTCTAAATTCTCCAGAGTATTTCTTTGTTATCTCTACTTGTACTCTTTTTGCAGTTATGTTGTGTTTTCATTTGGAATCAATGAGTATGTGTTTATTGCTAAGTGCTATGGGACTAAAGGGTCATGAGCAAGGAGCACCTACCAACAGTCCAACAGGCCTCAGGGACCGACGTACTGGAGACGGGTGAGGTGAGGTGAGGTGTCTCTTGCTATGTGATCAAGAGGAACCTGGTATGATGCTATTGGTATGAGCGTTTGGGTAGTGTGAGCAGTTGGGTTGTGAGACTGGTCAATTGATTTGATGTCGTTCTATGTATTTGATTGTCATTATCCTTTTGAGCCTTTATTATTCATGTCATATTGTATACTTCCCGGTATGGTTTTTAGATGCAGGCAGTGCCGGTAACCGAAGCCTAGAAGGGAGATAAGGTTAAGGATGATATAGGAGATCCGTGGAGAATATGGACCTGCTGGGAGTTTTAAAGAAATTTTGTATTTTTATTTTAAAGAATCAAGTGTGATTTATTTAATTTTTCAATGGAAATACGCTTATTTTTGCGGGGCGTCACAAATGGTATCAGAGCCTGTCCCCAGCCGGAAATGTAGGACTAAGTCAAGGTTAGATAGTCTACATCGCCTGGGAGGAGTCAGAGAAGGTTGAAAAAAAAAAAAAAAATTTTTTATTATTTTATAAAACAAAATATGCTATATTTGTTTTAAACATTATTTTAAGAAATTTATGAAGTTATTTACCAAATGCTTTTATCTCTAGATTTCGGGGACGAAATCTCTATTAAGGAGGGTAGATTGTAGTAACCCGTGTTTTCATGTTTAAATTGACGATTTAGACTTCGTGTGCGATTTTAGCGAAAATTGGTCACAGGGGTATTTTGGTCATTTTTTCAATTTTATAAGTCATGAACTAAAAATATATTTTTTTTGGGAAAAGTTGCGTGAGATTAAATGATTTGGTATTAGTGTTGGAAATTAAGATTTTTCGAGTCATATTTAAAATTAAATCTAATATTTTCTCTTTTAATTTTAACAGTAGCAGAATTTTGTTTTCAGATTTTTGTTAGGAAAACGAAGGAAATTTAAGATTCTGCCCGCGTTGTCTCAAGCAAAACTCGATTCTGCACACTTTTTGTCTAATGCAATTTTCTCAGATTCTGCACCGTTTGGGCAGAAAATGAGGATTTCAGTAGCAGTTTTTAGAATGCTACCAATTAATTAGAAGTTAGTGGATTGTTAGGCCAATGTCTCTAAGTGGAGTTATAGGTGCATTAGTGTATGTTTACATCATCTTGCATATTCCTTATAAACTACCAACTAATTAGAAGTTAGTGGATTGTTAGGCCAATGTCTCTAAGTGGAGTTATAGGTGCATTAGTGTATGTTTACATCATCTTGCATATTCCTTATAAACTACCCATTAATTAGAAGTTAGTGGTTAATAAGTGGATTGTTAGGTCATTGTCTCCAAGTGAAAGCTTGGCTATTTATACACTCACATACTCTCTCAAACACACACATTCTACACTTCTAGCATAGAGAGCTTGAGAGAGTCACATAGAGAGAGATTTATATATATACACAATTATAGATATACATACACCTCGAGTTAGAAGAAGAAGAAGAAGAAGAAGAGAAGTGTTTGGGAGTTGCTCAACATCATTTATAGGTACCGGGTTGTGTACAATATGCTTTCTAAATTCTCCAGAGTATTTCTTTGTTATCTCTACTTGTACTCTTTTTGCAGTTATGTTGTGTTTTCATTTGGAATCAATGAGTATGTGTTTATTGCTAAGTGCTATGGGACTAAAGGGTCATGAGCAAGGAGCACCTACCAACAGTCCAACAGGCCTCAGGGACCGACGTACTGGAGACGGGTGAGGTGAGGTGAGGTGTCTCTTGCTATGTGATCAAGAGGAACCTGGTATGATGCTATTGGTATGAGCGTTTGGGTAGTGTGAGCAGTTGGGTTGTGAGACTGGTCAATTGATTTGATGTCGTTCTATGTATTTGATTGTCATTATCCTTTTGAGCCTTTATTATTCATGTCATATTGTATACTTCCCGGTATGGTTTTTAGATGCAGGCAGTGCCGGTAACCGAAGCCTAGAAGGGAGATAAGGTTAAGGATGATATAGGAGATCCGTGGAGAATATGGACCTGCTGGGAGTTTTAAAGAAATTTTGTATTTTTATTTTAAAGAATCAAGTGTGATTTATTTAATTTTTCAATGGAAATACGCTTATTTTTGCGGGGCGTCACACTGTCTCCCTCTGATCTTCACAATAGTGAGTCATATCACAAAGCTGCTCACTTCTTTTCACCCCATAGTAACATGTTCTCCACCAGAGAGTCCAGATCCTGAGAAATCAATGGCAATGTTTGAAGGCAATAAAATTATAATAGCCTCACTGACATCAGCCCTGCAACTACTGGCATTAAATCAAGATATTGGAATGAGTTTTATGGCAACAAAGATGAGGGCTAAGTGGCGACCAGTGAGGCTCTGGCGGCCGAAGCAGGACTTCTCTCTCTACGGATCAAGGTTTGTGTTTATCTTCGTTTTTCTTTCTCTATTTAGTTAATCTCAGCAAGATTCACTCTCTCTATTTGTATAAATCTGAAAATATGTTGAGATTTAATCGATCTGGATTTTGGGTGTTTCTATCATTCAAAAGTCAAAGACCATGCTTTTGCACATTGTATTTGTTTCAGATTCCAAATAATAATATGTTTCGGTTTGATTCTGACCCAATAATTACATTCTTGGATTTGTCTATGTGATTCTTTGGCAGTTCCAATTTTTGTTTTTATCATGAGCTATAAGAATATGTTTTATCTAATTCACATATAACTTGATTGTTAACCACTAGTTCCAATATGTTTGGGTTTGATTCTGACCCAGTAAAAACTTGGGTTAAATCCCAACCCAAACTTCCGAACCGAACCCGAAGTTGAGTTCAGAAACCGAACTGAATTCTCAAACCTTAGTTCAGTTCGGATGTCGGTATCATAATTCCCAACCCGACCCGAACTTATCAGTTTGAAACCGAATCGACCGATTGCCCACCCCTAGTCTGCCTACAACTGTGTATATGTATGTGGTCAAGAAAGGGAGGGAGCCCAGCGGATTCCCAACCTCAGGAAAATTTATTGGGTATTATTATGTTTATTGATTATTGTTGGGTTGGAGTCGAGGGGATCACGAGTGATCCCTAAGACTGGGGCGTGTTGACTCATTCCAGTGTTGTTATACAATACTGACTCGTGTGATGTTTATCATGCGGGGGCGTTTCTTGAAAAACGTAGTCGTTTTGCAGATTAAGGAATAGATCAGTATGACTGTTGGATTATATGGATTTGCTTGAAATTGAAGATCTTTACTGTTCATTTGCTATTTCATTTATTTGGCATTGTGGGCCATTATTGTAGTTGGTGTTGGGACGTTTAATAGCTCTGATCAGAGGTTGTAATAGAGATTATTCTTTCAAAACTTTTAATTATAAATGAAAAGATTTTTATTACTAATGAGAATTTAGAAATGTTTATTCAACTTCCGCTTTTCAATTTAAGTGATTTAGCTTTAGTCAAATGGATTTGAGAATTTTCATAGCCGTGTGAGTTGTTTTTTTTTTTTTTTAAATGAAAATGTGGTGATTTTATTTTAAAAAGAAATGGAGATTTTATTACAAATGTTTTAATCAGATTTTAAAGAATGGATCTATTTTCATTAAAAAGCTCAATTTTAGAGCTTTTAACCCCAAAAAGTCCTAAATTTAATTTTTACAAAACTCATAAATTAATTACTAAATAAATTTATATAAAATTATATTTTAAAAAAGATGAAGCACATAAATGGGGGCCAAACTAAGCCTAAAACGAACTTTATAACCTTCACAAGGTCAAATTAAAAATCTTAACCTGATAAAGTCATAAGTTACTTCGACACCGCTGGACCACGTGGTTGATCTTGGCTCAAGCGATTGCATTTACAAAAGAGACTGGCTAAGGAACGAGTTTGCCATGTCACCAATGCATCGATCATGATAAGGTCTCAATCACCAGAAGTCATTCGGTGAATGGGATCCTCCATCTAATCCATGTGGCGTACTCAGACGTGGTAGTTAAGACGGATAAGAAAGACTTAGCTGCATGTAAACATTAACGAATTATTTCATTTTCATAATAGTAAAAAAAAATTGTACAATTATAACAAACTGAGTATACTTCATTTGGTGCCGAATTGAGTTTTAAGTCCCTCCATAGCTTTGGTCGAGACCCATCCCTTCCTCCAGGACCAAAAAAAAAAAAAAAAACTATAAGATTAAGGCTTAGTTTGGCCCCTATGTGACTTTTTAAAAGTGTCTTATGAAATTTATTATTAAGTTATTTGATAATTTTGTACAAGTAACACATTACTCTTCAAAAAAACGTTATGAAATCAAAAAGTAATCTTGAACTTTTAAAAGCTCCATTCTAGAGCTTTTTTAAAAGCTCCTCCCCAAAAAACCCTAAATTCAATTTTTGTGAAACTCATAAATTAATTACCAAATAAATTACTCATAAGAAATTATGTTTAAAAAAAAAAAAATCAAAATAGGGGCCAAATTAAGCCCAAGTAAAAAATAAAACACGTGCATAATGCATCATCCATGTTCCCGGACCACGCAACAATTGCTCATCAATCACATCCTTGTAGCAACCCATGTATCCAAGTAGCCTATACTTAGTACCCGTTTGGCTGGATGTTTGGATTGCGACTAAACAAATTTCGGTGTCCCAATCGTAATTTTAGACTGTTTGACAACAAAATTTGGGCCATCGTGAAAACGCAATTTGAACGCCACATACCATCTCAGGAAAAAACGAAAAAAAAAAAAAAAAAGAACGCCACATAGCACGATAGCTAAAAGCAGGCCCCACCAGCTTTTGACCTACTATGGAAAGAAAGAATGACTATTGTGTTATCTGACTTGTTTTAATTGGACTGAAAATACCCTCAATATTTCAGTTTTTTTTTTTTTTGTTGCTTGGAGCTCAATATTTCAGTTTACTACATCTTTATTGCAACAAGACCAAAAAAAAAACCTACAAACTAATTGTTGAATTTATCTCAATACCCCCATTATTATTATTATTTTTATTTTTTCTGAATTCCCAAAACTAACCACACTACAAGACAAACTTAATATTCAAGTAATAATATAATAACAATACATGATAAGGGTAAAAATGTCTTGAGAATTTTTAAATCACTTTTGCATTCATGTATCAAAATACTTGCATAATCTATTTTGTCATTATAACTATTTTTATAATACATTGTCCAAATACTAAAACTATGAAAATTTGTTCTGGCAATAATTTATTAAAAAAAAAAAGGTAATGGCAAAGCTAAAGCAATTGCAATCGCAAAGCACAAGTCGCCACCAATAGACCATTTGGGGGGTGTTTGGCATAGTTTTTGCTTCTACGATTCACTCGCAAAAAAATATTTTTTGACCAATAGTCACAAAAAGTAGCTTTTGGCCAACTAAAAATTTATCCGATTGACCCACCTTTTTCTACAATCGAGTCGCAGAATCTAGTTTGTCAAATAATTTTATTTTAGCTTTTGGAGTTCCATAATTGTCACACCCGTTCCAAAACTTTCATAGTTTATCATGCATATGTGGTTTTGTGAATTATCAATGTTATTTGATAATTAGATTGAGGTTGATAATGAGTCAGTGGTAAGGTGTCAGTAGGAACTCGGGAATTTGGTAAGCGATATTGCATTACCTAAGTAAATGACATTTATATAATTTTAAATGTTATTTGACTTTACCTGATTTTATGAATAATAAATTATACTTGTGTAGTATAATTTCTGGTATTCTTGTTATCGTTGTAGAATATTTTGAGAACTGTGGTGAGAACGTGAGTGTCACGTTATATAAAAGGTAGGTTGTGTAGAGATTCTACAGAATTTAGTTTTCGGACGTAATTTTGAACCCAAATAAGATTTAGTCGGAAACTTTTGCAATTGGTAGTTTTCACTCGTAAAGTTACAAAATGGGCGTATGCGACGTTTCGGGTGATAACTAGAAGTTTTGAGAACTCGTGGGGAGGTAAACGCGAATTCCGAGAAGTTTGTCTATAAATAGGTGGGGTTGAGAATTTCATTTTCCAAACTTTATAAAATATCGTTGGAGAGGAGAGAGAAAAGGAGATTTGATTTCTCGAGCTTTGCGACGACGATCGGCAACCTTTCGTCCGTTAGATTTTCTCCAGATTCTAGATTTGAACTCGTGAAAGTAAGATCTACGTTTTGATAGTTATTAGGCCATGTTTGACAAACTTTTGTAAAAATCTAATTTCTAGAAATCTGAAGAAAAAAAAATAATAATAAAATTAAATTAAATAGGTATGAACTTGTATGAATCACCCTAAATCTAAGATCCGATGTTTAATTGGCTCTAGTCGATCCTTCAAAGTTTGAGAGGAATCGCACGAGGTATGAATTTCTAGCCTATGTTATATAAGTGAAAGACATGTTTTATATTTCGACGATGAAATTGTGATCCGGGCAAAATTCATGTGTTAATCCTAGGCCCGTTAATTATGCACACGCTTAAATGTGAAAAGCATGTTTACTTTTACGCGAGCACGTTGAGTTATCTATGTGGGTCAAAGGGGGGATTTATACAAATTCATGCCAGAGTAAGATTTTCGATGTTTGAGAATTTTAGTAGCGACGGCTACTGTACATGGTTTAAGGCTTGGACTTGCCAAGGCACTTGGGGATGTAAAGGTTGGACGCTTGGACTAGTCATTGACATCGCAGTTTAAGGCTTGGATTTGCCGCTACTGGATGAAGGCATATTTTTTTCCCTAGAGACTATTTACGTGATTTGAGATTAAAGCATGATTTGCCATATACGCATATGTTAGAAATTGTACATTCAGCATATAGCTGAGCAGTGGACATTTACTTCATTGCAGGTAAGAAGAAAGACAAGAAGAAGCGTGAGGAGTGAGGCCGTTGAGGAACGTCGGGAATCACCTTGTTCATATCTTTTGTTCTCTTTTCCTTAAACTTGTATTAGGATTTGGGAGTTCGTACATGTTGTAATAGAACTTTGGAGTAATTGGTAGTACTGTAATCTTGTGTTCGAACACCTATAAATATATTTAAATCGTTGTATTATGATTGTGGTTGTGTTGGTTTTGGTTTGGAGATCCTTAGATTGGAGTCTGTAGTATATTCAGCAGTCTGTTAGGAATCAGTCGACTGATTTCTTGTTCAGTCGACTGGACCAATGTTCAATTTTGCAAACTATTTTTAAATGTGACAAATCCAGTCAGCTAGACTATGCTCCAGGCGACTGGACAATTGATAGAAAATGTGGATTTTGATTCTGCTAGTGGCATAGTCGACTGGGAGGAGCCAGTCGACTGAAAAATGAAGGCCCCAGTCGACTAGACCCCAGTCACAGTCGACTGGACGGGCTGGTGAACTTTTCAAAATCCTTTGTGCTTAGGTCTTCAATCGACTGGACTCCCGATATAGTCGACTGGACCTTTGTTTTTAGAATCGAATTCTTTTGGGAAGCGTTCCAATTGGCAAAACTTTTTGTAACTCTGATTTAAAGGATTCTAGTTATGTCTTTTCGCTACTATTTACTTTATTGAACTGGATGAGCCTTTATGGTGTGTCACGTGTCCTGTTTTCACACCTTGGCGGGATAGGTCATGACATTTATTGGTATCAGAGCTATAGGTAACAAACCTTTGGGAACGTTCGACGACGAGTGGAGTGTTGAGTGAATTGTTCCATGTTCTTGAGTGCATCCATACATGGTAGAGATGTTTGATGCATATGTATGTTGTTTTACATACATGATATTGTTCTTATCATACATGCATAGTATTTATGCATTGAGATTAATAGGTTGAACAATCATGGGTGACCGAGAATTATCACCGCATACCCGACGTATGAATGAAATGTAGAAATGATGGGAAATATGAGAGATATGATCTGGAACATAACAGAACGATTACCTCCAATGCCTTCAATTGAAGTATAACCAATAGCTGTAGTGCATACACCTGAGAATAGAGGTATGAGATCAGTATCTGAACAATTTGCTCGAAAGAAACCAATGGAATCCCATGGGACACCTGACCCAACGCTCGCAGAACATTGGATAATGGACATGGAACGAATCTTCCGATCTATCCCGATGACCGATAGGGAGAAAATGGAAAATGCAAGTGATGTGCTGAAGGGTGAAGCCCAGAGTTGGTGGGTAAATGTTCTAGATCAAGGGACACCGATTACTTGGGAGGGGTTCAAGACAAAAGAATTCAATCGCCGATTCTTTCCGCGAGCCGCTTACAATGCGAAAAAGCGAGAGTTTGATAACCTCAAGCAATGAGACATGATCGTAACTAAGTATACTTCCAAGTAGAACGCTTTGTTGAGATTTAGAAAGGGTTTAGTGCTAGAGGACGAAGATAGGGTAAGGAAATTTGAAGAGGGTTTAAGGGAAAATATTCGTTTGAAGGTAGAAACCTATGAGCCTTCGACTGTGGTAGCAGTACAATAAACGGTGCTTGTGGCCGAGAGTAGAATGGAAAGATTGAGGCAGAATTAGTGCGGTAAATGGGGAAATAAAAGTGGTGATAGGAACCAAGGCGGATCTTTCAAGAGGCCATTTCAAAGAGGCTCTGGTTATAGTTTCAGTGATTTTAAGAGGACACCAAGTAACATACCATTGTGCTCACTTTGCAATCGACCACACTCAGGCCAATGTTTTATGGCCAAAACTCAGAATAGGAACCAAGGAGGAGGTAGTATAAATTCAACTCCTGACATGAGGGGCAAGTGTTATGATTGTGGAGTGTTTAGACACCAAGCCAATAATTATTCGAGTAGGCATTCCCAACAAGGAGCTAGTTCCATGGCTTCTAGTGCGTCGAAGCCTAGATTCTCTAACGATGGGAGACAAAAGACAGAGCAACGTCAGGGGAGAGCATACCAGATGAACCCAGGAGACATGGCTGCTTCCGAGACAGTAGTCTCAGGTATAGTGCTTGTATATTCGCACTTAGCACACATACTTGTTGACTCAGGATCTACGCATTCATTTGTATCACATGCCTTTGTTGAACATTTGAATGTTAATTCGGCACCATTAGGATATGAATTATCTATTGCTGTACCCCTTAGTAAATCAATAGTGACGTCTACTGTATACAAGAACTGTGCAATTCAACTAGGTAAGAATTTGATAACCGTAGATCTTATACCAATCACTGTGAGCCGTTTTGATGTGATATTATGAATGGATTGGTTAGCACTTAATCAAGCTACCATAAATTGTGAACAGAAAGAAGTTGATTTTCGATCACAGGTACATGGGAACTTTAGTTTCCAAGGGTGTGGGGTTACACCGCCACCATACTTGATTTTGGCTATTCGAGTGGGTAAGTTATTAAGAAAGGGATGCCAGGGACTCCTGTGTTCAGTGCTTGATACTTCGACGACTGAGTTGAAAGTGGAAGACATTCTGATAGTGCGAGAATATTCAGATGTATTTCCTGATAACTTGCCAAAAGTTCTGATTGAGAGAGAGGTTGAGTTCACCATTGAGGTTATGCCAGACGCAAGACCTGTATCCAAAGCACCATATAGAATGGCACCCGTAGAATTGAAGGAGCTGAAGGTCCAATTACAAGAATTACTTGACAAAGGTTTCATTCAGCCTAGTATATCACCGTGTAGAGCTCCAGTGTTGTTTGTAAAGAAGAAAGATGGTTCGATGAGAATGTGTGTGCACTATCGAGAGCTAAACAAGTTGACAATCAAGAATAAGTACCCATTACCGAGAATTGATGACTTATTTGATCAACTCCGTGGGGATCAAGTATTTTTAAAGATAGATTTAAGATCAGGATATCATCAGTTGAAAGTAAAAGCGGAAGATGTAGAGAAGATAGCTTTCAAAATGCGTTACAGACATTATGAGTTCTTAGTTATGCCATTTGGAGTTACTAATGCACCAGACGCGTTTATGGATCTTATGAACCGAGTCTTTAAGGACTACTTGGATGATTTTGCGATAGTATTCATCGACGATATTTTTATCTATTCACTGACTGAGATAGAATATGAGAACCACTTGAAGTTGATACTTCAGAGATTGTGAGAGAAGCAACTATTTGGGAAAGTCAAGAAATGTGAATTCTGGTTGCCTAGCATTACTTTTCTTTGTCATGTGATTGACAAGAATGGAGTTTCAGTTGATCCTCACAAGGTGGAAGCAGTATCGAGTTGGCAGAGGTCGACATCCGTATTCGAAATCCGAAGTTTCTTGGGTTTAGCAGGATACTACCGCCGTTTTATCGAGAATTTCTCGAAGATTTTATTACCGATGACAAAGCTAATGAGGAAGGGTGTTTCTTTTGAATGGAGTCAAGAGTGTGAAGACAGTTTTCAAGAGTTGAAGGCACGACTAACGAGAGCACCTATTCTGACAATACCGTCCGGGACTGAAGGATTTATGATTTATAGCGATGTGTCACATCAGGGTTTGGGATGTGTACCTATGCAAGGGGGTAAAGTAATTGCCTATGCTTCTCGACAGTTGAATACATACAAGGTTAACTATCCGACTCATGATCTTGAATTAGCCGCAATAATCTATGCTTTGAAGATTTGGCGACACTACTTGTACGGGGAAAGGTGCGAGATTTTCACAGACCACAAGAGCTTGAAATGCCTGTTCACCCAATGGAACTTGAACATGATGAGACAACAAAGATGATTAGAACTGATGAAGGATTATGACCTTTCGATCGAGTATCACCCGGGAAGGCTAATGTAGTAGCTGATGCACTAAGCCAGGAAATGACGAGGAACTTAGTCGACGAGCTAACTCAACAACAAGAATTGATCAGAGACATGGAACATTTGGAATTGAATGTGATCCCAGAGACTAGTGGTGGCTTAATGATGGCGATCATAGCACACCCAGATATTATTGATGAAATTAAGAGGGAATAGTTTCACGATATTTACCTGTACAAAATGAGAGACGAGATACCTTTGGGAAAGCGACCTGATTTTGTGTTGGAACAAGGAATGTTGAAACTTGGAAATCGGTTATGTGTACTGAATGTGAAAGGCTTGAAAGAAAGGATTCTAGAGGAAGCTCATAATACTAGATACTCAGTGCATCCAGGAAGCAATAAAATGTATCGAAACTTGTGAGAAAACTTTTGGTGGTAGGAATGAAGCGTGAAATTGCTAAGTATGTTTCAGAGTGCTCAGCATGTCAACAGGTCAAAGCAGATAGACAAGTACCCGCGGGATTATTACAGCCACTGCTTGTGTCAGAGTGGAAATGGGATGAGATCACAATGGATTTTATTTTCGAATTTTCGCGATCGCTGAACAAAAATGATAAGATTTGGGTTATAGTTGATAAATTAACAAAATCAGCTCATTTTCTACTGATCAAGATGACTAAACCTTTGAAGTTAGCTGAGTTGTATGTGACAAAAAATTGTAAGACTACATGTAATCCCAGCAGTGATTGTATCGAACCGCGATATTAGTTTTACGTCAGGTTCTGGGGGAGCCTATAGAAGGCTATGGGTACGAAGTTGAGCTGCAGTACCGCATTTCATCCTCAGACCGACAGACAGTCAGAACGGATGATTCAGACATTAGAAGATATGTTGAGACTTTGTGTTCTAGATTTCTGGAGTGATTGGGATAAACACTTACCGTAATCGAATTTGCTTATAACAACGATTTTCAGTCAAGTATTGGAATGGCACCGTATGAAGCTTTGTATGGGCGTAATTATCGATCACCGGTTTGTTAGACCAAAGTTGGAGAAAGAAAGATACTAGGACTTGAGTTAATACAGGTGACTACTGAGAAGGTAAAGCCGATCCAAGAGCAACTAAAGATGACTCAAAGCCGATATAAGAGCTATGCGGACTCTAAGCGACGACCGCTAATATTTAAAGTGGGAGATTTTGTATACTTGAGAGTATCGCCTTCGAAAGGCATTGTACGATTCAGAAAGAGAGGAAAGCTCAATCCGAGATTCGTAGGACCTTTTGAGATCCTAGAAAGGGTAGGTCCAGTAGCTTACGGATTGGCGTTGTCATCAGAGTTGGAACATGTGCACAATGTATTTCATATGTCGATGTTGAGACGGTGTATGATAGATGTGAATAAGATTGTAGTACCAGAACCATTACAAATTCAAGAAGACTTAACCTATGTAGAACATCCAGTAGGGGTCTTGGATCGGAAAGAAAAAGTACTGAGAACGAAGACGATCCCAATGGTGAAAGTGTTATGGCGTAGTCACACAGTCGAAGAGGCTACATGGGAAAGTGAGGAAGAAATGAAGAATGAGTATCTGCACCTGTTCGATGTATGAGGTAAAGTTTGAGGACAAACTTCCTCTTTGGAGGGGAGAGTTGTCACACCCATTCCAAAATTTTCATAGTTTATCATGCATATGTAGTTTTGTGAATTATCAATGTTATTTGATAATTGGATTGAGGTTGACTGTGATTCAGCGGTAAGGTGTCAGTAAGGACACGGGAATTTAGTAATTGATATTGCATTACCTGAGTAAATGACATTTATGTGATTTTAAATGTTATTTGACTTTACTTGATTTTATGAATAGTAAATTATACCTATGTAGTACAATTTCTGGTATTCTTGTTATCACTGTAGAACATTTTGAGAACTGTGGTGAGAACGCGAGTGTCACGTTATATGAAAGGTAGGTTGTGTAGAGATTCCATAGAATTTAGTTTTCGGACGTAATTTTGGACCCAAACGAGAATTAGTCGAAAACTTTTGTAATTGGTAGTTTTCACTCGTAAAGTTACAAAATGGGCGTATGCGACGTTTCGGGTGATAACTAGAAGTTTTGAGAACTCGCGGTGAGGTAAACGCGAATTCCGAGAAGTTTGTCTATAAAAAGGTGGGGTTGAGAATTTCATTTTCCAAACTTTATAAAATATCGTTGGAGAGGAGAGAGAAAATGAGATTTGATTCCTCGAGCTTTCCGACGACGATCGACAACCTTTCGTCTGTCAGATTTTCTTTAGATTCTAGATTTGAACTCGTGGAGGTAAGACCTACGTTTTGATAGTCATTAGGTCATGTTTGGAAAACTTTTGTAAAAATCTAATTTCTAGAAATCTGAGAAAAACAGGCATAAACTTATAGGAATCACCTCAAATATGAGATCCGTCGTTAAATTGACCCTCTAGTCGATCCTTCACAGTTTGAGAGGAATCGCATGAGGTATGAATTTTTAGCTTATGTTATATAGATGAAGCACATGTTTTATATTTCGACGAAGAAATTGTGATCCGGGCAAAATTCATGTGTTAATCCTAGGCCCGTTAATTATGCACACGCTTAAATGTGGAAAGCATGTTTACTTTTACGCGAGAACGTTGAGTTGTCTATGTGGGTCAAAGGGGGGACTTATACAAAATTCATGCCCGAGTAAGCTTCTCGATGTTTGAGAATTTTAGTAGTGATGGCTACTATGCATGGTTTAAGGCTTGGACTTGCCAGGGCACTTGGGGATGTAATGGTTGGAGGCTTGGACTAGCCATTGACATCGCGATTTAAGGCTTGGACTTGCCGCTACCGGATGAAGGCGTATTTTTTTACCTAGAGACTATTTATATGATTTGAGATTAAAGCATGATTTGCCATGTATGCATATGTTAGAAATTGTACACTCAGAATATAGCTGAGCAGTGGACATTCACTCTATTGCAGGTAAGAAGAAAGACAAGAAGAAGCGTGAGGAGTGAGGCCGTTGAGGAACGCCGGCCCATCACCTTGTTTATATCTTTTGTTCTCTTTTCCTTAAACTTGTATTAGGATTTGGGAGTTCGTATATGTTGTAATAGAACTTTGGAGTAATTGGTAGTACTGTAATCTTGTGTTCAAACACCTATAATTATGTTTAAATCGTTGTATTATGATGTGGTTGTGTTGATTTTGGTTTGGAGATTCTTAGATTGGAGTCTGCAGTGTATTCAACAGTCTGTCAGGAATCAGTCGACTGATTTCTTGTTTAGTCGACTGGACCACTATTCAATTTTGCAAATTGTTTTTAAATGTGGCAAATCCAGTCGACTGGACCATGCTTCAGTTGACTGGACAATTGATGGAAAATGTGGATTTTGATTCTGCTACAGGCACAGTCGATTAGGAGGAGCCAGTCGACTGAAAAATGAAGGCCCCAGTCGACTGGACTCCAGTCACAGTCGAGTGGACGGGCTGGTGAACTTTTCA
The DNA here is from genome assembly GCA_033977485.1 of Hydrangea macrophylla. NCBI lineage: Eukaryota > Viridiplantae > Streptophyta > Magnoliopsida > Cornales > Hydrangeaceae > Hydrangea > Hydrangea macrophylla. Next base: position 44,895,438 of record CM066990.1, read on the forward strand.
AAATCCTTTCTGCTTAGGTCTTCAGTCGACTGAACTCCCGATGCAGTCGACTGGACCTCTGTTTTCAGAATTGAATTCTTTTGGGAAGTGTTCCAACTGGCAAAACTTTTGTAACTCTGATATAAAGGATTCTACTTATGTTTTTCTGTTACTATTTACTTTAATGAACTGTATAAACATTAATGGCGTGCCACGTGTCCTGTTTTCGCACATTAGCAGAATGAGTCGTGACAATAATAACTTATGAACTTCAATTGCCAAACACCCAACTTAACTTTAAGTGGGACCTAGCGCTTAAAAAAAATAATAATAAATAAATTGGTCAAAAAATGGACCAATCCAACCACAAATACCCTTTATCAAATGCCAATGGACTTGAGCTCCACTTGATAACTCAACACTCTTTAAGCAAAAAAAAAAAAAAAATGATAACTCAACACTCACATTTCAATCACAGACGTCCCAAAGTAGTTCTCTTCGAGCTCATCACAACTTGATTTTGATTGGCCGGGTACAAGCCAATAAAATGTTAGAGTGATCTTAAGGATAAGCACTAGTATTATTTTCATAGCTTACCTGTAATGTTCATCCTCTTCTCTATAAGCACTACTATTTTCATAGCTTACCTGTATTGTTCATCCTCTTCTCTATAAAAGTCCAAATCTTAAAGGATTAAAGATCAGTTGGCAAAATTGGGAAGCTACCATTTGGAACTTTGCTCTTACTAATTTCAAGTAAGTTCTTTCCCCCTTCTTTTACAAATTAAAACCCCCTCTCTCTCTCTCTCTCTCTCTCTCTCTCTCTCTCTCTCTCTCTCTCTCTCTCCTCAATGGAGTGGCAAAACTGTGATTTAGTATACAAATCAATTTATATACGTCAAATTAGTATGTTGACGTGAATGGATGAAATACTGTCACTTTTTCTATTGAGGATTCCAAATAACTTGGGGTCGTTTGGGGAATACATCAAATATGATAAAACTTAGTGCATGTAGACATCATATTGGTGAACCATAGCACCAGTTTTACAAGTGATTTTAGATGGATTTATAATATTATATATACGCCATGCTCTTAAGTGCACAGGTAGTGCCGGTCTTGACATATTGGGGGTCCTAAGCTAACTTCGAAGTTGGAAGCCCTTTACAAATATTCATAATAATACTTTATTTGACTTGTACCAACATGGGTTATAGACTATATATAATACGCTAATATTTTGGGTGGGGGCCATATTGAAGTGGGGGCTCAAAGTGGTTGCTTCAGTGCCTTGTGCTTGAGACCTACTCTGTGTACAAGGTTGAATGAACTTACCCAGTAAACTTGCTTTTTAAGACTGAAAGAATCAGTGGGCTACCCCCACTGACTTACGGGTTCTTTTAGGCTTAAAAGTCAAATTCACTAGATAAGTTCACTCGACCATGTTCACTTTAGAGCCTCTCCGATTATATATAATGAAACGACATCTATTAAATACTTGAATATACAGAATCCGACTCTTTATGATAAAGTCACAAACTGATTCTGAGCCTTCAATGCTCCCTCAAATATCAAGTAACAACAATCATAAGAGTAAAATAACCAAACGGAGAAGAACACATATTCACACTTACAACCACCAAAATTGATACTTGTATTGTTCAAAAGTTGAGAGTTTTTTTTGCTAAACACAGACCAAAATTAATTTTGGAATGTCAATTTTGTCCCTATAATGTTTGTTTTTTCAATTGTTCATTTTTCTTGTACCATGTTATTTGCCACTCGAACCACAATTACGACCACTATCGCTGCATACCTCAAACAACCATTGCCAATCTTCGGCATCAACTATGTAAAAAGTTAAACCAGTTAGATTTACTTTGTGCACATCCTAAAAAACTAAGAAGGGATTAAAGTTCAACTTTTGAAACATTAGTGAAATTGGACCTAATCATGTGGGTGTAGAACTGTAGATAATTAACCCAATTGCTTAGAGGTTTGAAGTTCACAAGTGATTATGGAACACCAAAAGCTAACCTAAAACTGTTTGGAACAAAAATTTGCAATTTTGTAATCAATAGTAGTGTTGGCTATACAATCGCAGTAACAGAAGTTATACCAAACAGACGGGGCGAATCCAAAGAAGGGAAAATTAAGTGGGGCTCAAGTCTCCCCCAACATTTTCAAATTAATTTGATATACTCCAGAAAAATAAAATTGTACACTTAAGCCTACAAAAATTTTCAGAATACCCCCCCTATTTTATGAATATTTGAGTTTTTGTTCGTCGTTATAGAGTTTATAATTCTAAGCCTACCCCCACTTGGAAAAAATGTATATTAGATTATATTATAATAGACATATTATAACATTAATTGTAATATAACTCATCCAAAACCATAAGTCAAGTCATAGATTCCAAATAGCGAGCTACTGAAATAATATCAACAGAATTGTAATCCAGCACTCATTCTAAATATTTGATTAAATATGTTTTATTCTTCTCACTTCTTAAGTTAACTGAATTCCAATTGATTTAATATTATTTTAAATTTTATAGAAAATTCTATACAAAAAAAATGTATATAAGTAAACCGAAAAAAGGGCATCGGGGCTCTGTTCCGAACCTCCATAAATTTAGACCTCAAGTGCCACTTTCATATTATGCCCCAGCCAAGCACTCTAAACTTTAAATTTCTGAATCCACCCTACAAACGGACCCTTAAAATATTGATATCACATCACCGGAACGAGGATAGTTAGGATGAGTTGTCGGTCTGTGTGGAATTTGGTATGATCCATACAGAGTTTTATGAAATATCTTAAGAGGGGCGAAGGGACAGTTTCTTTCTATTGGGATTGTTTTCTTTATCGTGATTGGGAAAAAAAAAATGACTCAGCCTATATTTGTCTTTATGATAACAAGTCTGACAATTCTCTACTTGCTTTCATTTTCTGTAGTGTGGACCAATTGCAGTTTGATAACTTTGGTTAGAGAAAATACATGTGGCAACTTCACTTTTTTTTTTTTTTTTTTTTTTTGTGGCTAAATCTAACAGTGTAAATAGACACGGAGGAAAAAATATTCCATCCAACTATTGTATCAATGACATGACGTCACTCACCAATAGCATCTCTCTATTTATTCATTCGGAGTCCCTTATTTTCAGGGGAAACATCCCTCTTCATAGCACAGTTTCAAAATATATATGAGAGAGGGAGGATATATCCGTTTCATTCAATATTTACTCGACAATCAAGACATGATATACATTAATGCGATAGCTTGCAATACAGATTACTCCCTTTGCTTTTCATTTTTCTTTTTTATTGGGGAAGGGGGATTAGACTCTAGTGCTAGTCAACTTGGATGGGACATCAATCTTCGGTTCATTTTATTTGTCTTTCTATTTTTAGTCTTCCCAAAACTATTGTCTATTAATAACATATAATTTAACTTCTCAAAATTACCAAAATTGATTGAAAACATCCAACAAAAAATAATAGATGAAAAAAATTGAAAGTGTAGTTCTGATTGCCATTAGTTTCATCTATGTGAATGTATTCATTAGTGTTCCCTTGAAAAGTTAGATTTTCAAATATAGACGCATAAAATGAGACGCAGAGTATTACAACTGTTATGCCGCATTGGGTGCCACACGGTGCTGTTAGATTCCCGTGATTCGACCCATAAATAGGCTTGTCAATCGGTATGGTCTGAGTCGGGTTGAGTTTCAAGCATCACGTTGCTATGTGTATATTTATACATATAAATTGACATGCATTAGGATGTACCGTAAGGCTTTGTTTGGTTCATAGATTTGGTCAGGGAAAATAAAGAGGAAAGGAAAACCATTTACTTTACGGATGAGACTAGTTTTCCATCTTGTTTTTCTTTCCCTTCTATTTGCTCTCGCGAAATCCGTAAACCAAATAAAAGCCTAAAAGATCTCGTTAGTAGTTGCCTATTAAAGTCGGTGTACCTTGATAAAGATACTATGGTCTTGTTTGATAAAATTGAAAATTATGTACTAAATTTTTAGAACTGAAAATTTTAAGCTACTGAATTTGCAATCCTGAAAATTGAAAATAATGTTTCGAATACTAAAAGAATACATTCATTTTATTCATTTATTTTTTTTTTCCTACTAGAATTTGTTCACTTAGAGTTTTCAGTGGATTTGATGTATCTTTTTCAGTTAGTGGTGCATTGTCAAACGCACTAATAAGAAATAAATGCTAAACATTTCTAACTTTAGTACTTGATTGGGTTATCAAATACACCATATTTAAGTTATAATTCTGTGTTGTGTGGTCCTTCATTTTGTCAATCACTTGGGACATCTTGGATGCTTGGTTGGATTGGACAAATAATCCATTTTAATTGGACTAAGCTCTACCCTACTCCTTTGGGAGTTGCTCATGGTGAATTAATAATTGTGGGCCATATTGACATCCCAAACACTTGACATTCCAAATACTGAACTATTTCATCAAGAAGGATTAATAGTCAAATTCCCCGCTAATCCTGCATGTAACACGTTTGGATGATATAGAGGGAATTGGACAAGTAATCCTTTTTAATTGACAGTCTCGGGGGTCGGGACTAATAAAACCACCTCTCCTATATAGTATAACTTAGTCTCCCATATGTGAGACTATTCTTTAAAATAGACAAATAGTCCTAAGTGGAATAGCCGCACTAAATGATAGACTATTCAATTTAAATGGACTATTAATCCAATCCCCATCTCTCCCGCCCTTAGTCCTGCGAAACAAACGTAGCCTAACACTACAACCGGTTAAGATTCTTCCCCAATTGATGAAATAGGGGATTGGTCTCTATTCCGTAACTTACATTGAAGGCTTACAACTGCATGTTATGCGCTTCAATGAATCAATTTGAGAAACTGGTCATAATCAAAACCGGATAGAAAAAAAAGTAGGACCGAATCCAATCTAATTTTGTGTAGTTCCAAAAAGAGGTACCAAGAACCAAATAGAACATGTGTGTGTGATTGATTGACTGATCATACATATCACCATATCACGGGCTTCGCATGATGGCTTGGACTGTATTTAGGGTCGAGAACAAAATTTGTTGATTCAAATTTTGCTTATTCATTAATCTCTTAAGCACTTTATTGGATGAGTGAAGTAAAATTCATCACTTTTTATTTTATGGATAAAATGGGAATGAATTAAATTATTAACGGTAGAAAGTGATGGGTGTTCCACTTGCTCACAGAGTGTTTTTATTCACCCAAGTACCTCATCGGGTGAGCACGTGAGACCGATCTACTACTTTTTATGAAAAAAAATAAAAAACGTGAAAAGTTGTCATCTTACACACTCACCTAATAAGGTGTTTGGGGTGAGGAATTTTTGGATTGTCAGCAAACTTATAGTGTATTTGAGAACAGTTTGTAGCCATTTTTGCTTCTACTTTCAGCCCATGATGCATCGATAGATTAAGATAGCTTACGTGTTCCTAACCCAACGTAGAAATTGAAGATTGGCCAAACGGGCCCTCAACCACACAAGTTGAGAGCTTATTTGAATTTGTCAGTACCACGTTGATGTTCCTCCTAAATTTTTGCACAAAAGAAATTTAGGTACTTTGTGAAAGCTTAAAAGGACACGGAAACTCCTCTCTCTCTCTCTCTCTCTCTCTCTCTGACTCTCAGTGTGTCTCTACTATAAGTAAAGTAACTAATCAAATCCAACACGCGGACGACCCTTGGCCTCTCTCCCTTTCTCTCTCTAACATTTTTGTTCCCATGCAGAGCCTCAACGAGTGGACGAACCTTCAAATCCCAAATCTCTCTCAACTGAACTCACTATATAATCTCTCTCTCTCTCTTCAAATCTCAAAACAAACAGAGAGAAAAATTAACACCCAGTACCCAGAAGAGGAAGAAGATTAAAGAGATGGAAAACGGAACAACAAAGAGAGCTAATGCTCAGTTGGAGATTGAAACGCATTCGAATATAACAATAAAGGGCATTATTGGATTGTTGTTGTCCCACATCGATTGTAACGAAAAGAGGCGGGTTATTTCTTTGGGTATGGGTGACCCGTCTGCGTATTCATGCTTTCACACAACTGCTGTTGCTGAAGAGGCCGTTGTTGATACTCTTCGTTCTCAGAAATTCAATGGTTATTCCCCCACTGTGGGTCTTCCTCAAACCAGAAGGTCCCTTCTTCTTCTCTCTCTCTCTCTCTATATATATATATATATATATTTATATTGCCCTTGATTTTCTTGAATTTCATGTTTTTGTTGTTGGGTTTTGAAGTAATTTTAATTTACTAATGTGGGTTGCCACTCTCTTTCTCTACATTTTTGGGATTTTGTGGTTAGCTATGGAAATGCAATTGATTTCTGTTGATTTGGGGGATACTTTTCAACTTCAATTTTTCACTTCACTTTGCAAATAAAACTGTTTCTGGGTGTGTGTCCTGTTTCTTCCCTTAGTTCAGACTTTAGATTCAATTACATAACTTTTCACTCTAATATTCCCACTTGGAAATAATCTACATATGTTATTCAATCTAGCTTTAATTGCTTTTTAGCTTTGTTGGTGGTGGGCCTCTATGTATATATTTGAGCTTATATCCCCTTCACCATATAGTTATTACAACACACACACACACACACACACACACACACACACATACACACACACACAGTGGGCTTAGTTCTTGCAGTTCACATTGAATTTGACCTAGTTGTCAAAATTGGTATCTTCAATTTTAAGTTTAAAAGACGAAATTTGTATTAATTAGTTGCAGTTGCTGTTGCAGTTGAAAGTGAACTAGTAATACCAGCAATGTTTTTTCAGTATCGGGCTAGTTAAGGCCTCGCATGGTAACATTGTGGTTTTTGGTTTTCAATTATTATTTCCATTTTTTGTATTGGGAGTTGACTGTGATTAATACAAAAAATGAAAACAAAAACTGAAACCAAGAACCACAACGTTACCATGTGAGCCCTAAATTTCTCTCCAAATTTTTTTTTTGGCAGCTTTAGTGGCAATGTGGAAACAATCTAGAAGTGCTAAGCTTGGCTTGTTAAATCTATTTTTAGTATCGTTTTCCCCAAATCTTATAGTCAATAAAATCCATTTCAATTAATGTTATTATTGAACGTACAATGCAGCTTATGATTGCTATATCAAAATCATTACTACTTGGTTTTTTCTATCTTTAAATTCTTAATTTGTTAAGCACTTGTACTTGAAAGTAGTCAAAATTATCAACTTCACTTTCTTAAGTATTCGTTCATATTTCTCAACATTTTGGAACTAGTTACAAATACAGATGAAAGTGATTTCACAAGCTGATTTTGGTTCCCACCCTGAGTTTGGGAGAGGAAATTTTAATTTTTTTTATATTTTTTATTTTATCTTATTGGTCATTCATTGCTATTACAATTCTTGTCATCTTATACAGTCCAAGGACCTGTTTGGAATGCATAAATATGATCAGATTCAATCCCACTTTCATTTCCTATATGGTTTCTAGTATCATGTTGATTTGATGAAGAACCAGTTTTAAGAGTGATATTAGATCAAGCATGGAGTCTTATGCAATAAAAGGGTTGTACTTGTACAAACAATCGAATACACAGAACATGTTCACTCATGAACTACTAAACCTTTTTCGAGCTTTTCCAAACAGCTCCTTGTTTTCAAATTTAGCATACTGCAGCTTATCACATAGTTGAGATTCTTCTGCATTTAGTTTTAATTTTTTTTGTTTTTGGTTTAAACAGGGCAATTGCTGAATATTTGTCCCGTAATCTTCCGTACAAATTGTCCCCAGATGACGTTTTTGTCACAGCTGGTTGCACACAAGCAATCGAAGTATCAATATCAATGTTATCTCGTCCTGGTGCAAATATCTTGCTTCCAAGACCAGGCTTCCCGATCTATGAACTCTGTGCTTCTTTTAGAAATCTTGAAGTTCGGCATTTTGATCTTCTTCCCGAGAAAGGCTGGGAGGTCGATCTTGATGCCGTTGAAGCTCTTGCAGATCAAAATACGGTTGCAATGGTGATCATAAACCCCGGAAACCCATGCGGCAATGTCTACTCTTATCACCATTTGAAGAAGGTTCGCACATTGCTTTATGTAGTCTTGTGACCTGTATGCATGCCTCGTGAATTTGAATCGCTCATTCAGAATTCGTAAACTATTATAACGTAAAATCGATCTTTTTGCATTAATTCATTACGAAAAATTGACAGCAATGTAAAGAGTATTTCAAATAGCCCACATTTTTCGCTAGACACCCACATGTACAACAATGGATGTTGCATGTACGGCTTGTCAATTCAGGATGTGGGCATAGAGAGAAAAATAGTCGGTGCATTTGAGAAATTCCCCTATCTAAGAGTTATACTCAAAATCATCAAGTAATTCAAGATGATGAACTAATTCAAGATGAAGGATTTCTATATTAAATTGCTTTATAAGTTGTGATATCCCAAACGTGCCATTACTACGTTACTTCCATCAGATTGCTGAAACCGCGAAGAGGCTTAAGATGCTAGTAGTAGCTGATGAAGTTTACGGGCACCTTGCTTTTGGAGGCAAACCTTTTGTGCCGATGGGAGTTTTTGGGTCGGTTGTCCCTGTTCTTACTCTCGGGTCTTTATCAAAGAGATGGATAGTTCCAGGGTGGCGACTTGGTTGGTTTGTGACCACTGATCCCTCTGGCATGTTTAAAACCCCCAAGGTCTGTGACCGTTCTTAGATATGTGATTGTTTACATATCGTTCTTTTGTGTTTCTTACCCTTTTTATTATCAACTCATGCTTTCTCTTCAATCGAGTTACTTTCCCATATCTAATATTTTCATTTTGTATTCCGAGATCATGGCAATGAAGTAAGGCTATATGAATTCTGCCAACTTTTTGTGGTGCAGACATCATGATTTTATTACTTAAGATGTGCTCACCTTAAGGCTCCGTTTGGTTCGTAGATTAAAGAAGAACAAGGAAAACGAGAAAGGAAGTTGTTTCCCCAGTATTTTCTCTTATGTTTTCCTCCATTTTTCAATTAAATTGTAGCTTAAAAGTTTTTCAATTAATAAGAACTCAAGAAAAGAGAAAGGATCTTTCAAAAAAAGAAAAGAGAAAGGAAAGTGACTCTCAGAATTCAATTTTATTTTCTCCATAGTTTCTTTTGCCTTCCTATTTTTCTCACGGCTTTCCTTATTAAGAAATCAAAGTAAAGTATTTTCCTGATTAGTTTGGTTCTTGGATTTAGTGAGGGAAAAGAAAAGAAAACATAGAGGAAAACCTTTTCCTTTGTTTGGTTGATAAGGAAAACGATGAGAAAAACGGGAAAGAAAAGGGAATAAGTTAAGACATAAATTAAATTTTTTGCATATTGTGAGTATTTCCTTTCCTTTACTCGCATATTACAATTGTATGGTAGAAAATTTTAATTTTTGATGCGATTTAATCGTGAAGGACAACTCAAGGGAAAGCACAAAGGAACTAGTTTTCCTTCTTGTTTTCCTTTCCCTTGCGAAATCCTTGAACCAAACAAAGCCTAAGTGCTTTCTTTTGCTTTCCTCACTAAATTATGAATCAAACAGAGCCTAAAGTTTACTCTTCCATTCATGGCTTTTTGTTTCAAAATTTTTTTCCTTATATTACGGTGTGAATTTCAAATTATCTCCACTTTTAACAAAATAAAAGAAATTTTCTAACCCAAATTCGTATGATACGTCATCGTCAAAAAAATTTGGAAATTAATTTGGGCTTCCATCTCTTCTCTGGTATTGCTAAATCACTTTTCAACAATACTAATCCATCTTTTCTCTTCTGTCTTCTCAGGTTGTTGAGCGGATTAAGAAATACTTTGATATTTGTGGGGGGCCAGCGACATTTATACAGGTTTATACCTACTGCTTATAGGGAGAATTTAGATGTGGACATGTTCGTTTTCCTTGAACTGAAAGAACCTTTAGCATTGAGTTGATTTACTCCCAGCTTTATTTGGTTCAAGATTTTTCAATTTGTGCATGCGTACTAAGCAGTCATTTGTACTAAGCATTCATGTATGGAACAATATGGGTGGAGATAAGTTTCATATATTTTGCTAGTCGAAAGTCAGATATCGAACATTTCAAGGTTTAATCGCGAAACGATCTTTTGACTATGTGCTCTGCACGGTTTGGTTGATTAAAGAATCCTCTCATAAGGCCGTGTATATTGGTCAAAGATGTGACTTTCACAGGTCCAATTGCGCTTTTTTGCTGTCAAATGTAAAGTTAGCTCAAAGGACTTTTCTGGTACTCGGCGGAAGATTCATGAATTTGCCTGCTTTTTTTCCTTTGCAGTATTATTATATTTTGTCCATGTTTGGCCTCACATTTGCGCTGCATTTGGTAGGGAAGTGCCTTTGATACATGTAGATGCACTTTAGGTATATATATAGGGAGAGAAAAAAACGAAGGAGTAGAGATAGTGAAAGTTCTATGGAATAGAATTGAGGAGCATGAATACTGTCAACCTTCAACTCATGTACTATATGCAAAACACCATCTCCAACTTAAAAGCAAAAAAGCAAGTAAAAGTAAAAATTGGATTAGAATGCGTATTTTTATTAAAAGACTTAGGAAAAACTTAATCTTATTATTTACATCTCAATGTGTATATATACACTAAGTTGATGAAACCAAAAATGAAAGCAATCAAAGGAAATAACGTTGGTCAACATGACCATAAATATAATCGCCTAATACAGAAAGTGAAATAAATAAAATTGCATAATTATCTCTTAATTCCAACACTCCCCCTCAAGCTGGAGCGAAGACATCAAAGAGACCCAGCTTGCCAATAGAAGACTGAAGAAGTGTTGGACCAACAGACTTGGTAAAGATATCTGCAGTTTGGTTGGATGAGGAGACAAAGCTTGGAATAATAACACCAGACCGAACTTTCTCTCGAATGAAGTGAATATCAACCTCTACATGCTTAGTTCTCTTATGAAGGATAGAATCAGAGGATAACATAATGGCCGAATTATTATCACAAAACAAGGTAGATGAACCAATTACTGGAAAACCTAATTCATCCAGTAGAGACCGGAGCCATAAGATCTCACACGTGCCCTGAGCCATAGCACGTTACTCAGCTTCAGCAGATGAACGTGAAACAACAGCTTGCTTCTTACTCTTCCAAGATATAAGATGACTACCGCGAAAAGTGCAGAAGCCAGTAGTAGAACGCCTATCACTCCTAGAGCCTGCATAATCTGCGTCTGTGAAGCAGGAGAGACCTGACTGTGTCCCTGCTATAAAGAACAATCCAAGACCAGGACAGGTCTTGAGGTATCGAAGAATATGATAGACAGCATCCAAATGAGACGTGCGCGGTGAATGCATAAATTGGCTCACAATACTGACAGCAAAAGTAAGATCCGGTCTTGTGTTCGTCAAATAAATGAGACGACCCACAAGACGTTGGTACACTGATGGATCCGGTAACAAGTCTCCCATTTCAGCGGTCAATTTAAGGTTTGGATCCATTGGAGAAGAGGCAGGCCTACACCCAAGCATACCCGTGTCTTGAAGAAGGTCAAGGGAATATTTTCTCTGGGATAACGAGATACCTTGTCGAGACCTTGCAACCTCAATCCCCAGAAAATGATGAAGGGGACCTAAATCCTTAACATCAAACGACACACCTAGATCATGCTTTACTTGAGCAATACCGGGAGCACCATCGCCAGTGATAATAATATCATCAACATACACTGAGATAATAATGCATTTTCCTTGAGGCCGGCGACGAATAAAACACGTGTGATCAGATTGGCATCGAGTAAAGCCCATACTCAGAACCACATCACTAAACCGATTAAACCAAGCCCGAGGAGACTGCTTTAGCCCGTAAAGAGATTTGCGGAGGCGACAGACTTTCCCAGAACACTCCCCCTGAGGCCGAAAACCAGGTGGAGGATCCATATAAATCGTTTTAGACAGATCGCCATTAAGAAAAGCATTTTTAACATCCAGCTGATGCAAAGGCCAAGAGTAAGAGGCAGCCAACGAGACGAGTAGACGAACAGTAGTTAACTTCGCCACTGGAGCGAAAGTGGCATCAAAATCCTTACCAGGAACTTGCGTAAAGCCCTTAGCAACCAAACGAGCCTTATACCGATCGATGGACCCATCTGGTAAATACTTAAGGCTAAAGACCCATTTACACCCAACAGTGCGCTCACCGGCAGGAAGATCAACAAATTCCCATGTCTGATTACCTTGAAGAGCACTCATTTCTGCTTCCATAGCAGCAACCCACTTAGGATTCTGGAGGACCTCATGAACGGAACGAGGGATAAAGACTGAATCAACCTGACTGAGAAAAGATTGGTAGGAAGTAGATAAGCCCTGATAAGAAACATACTTGGAAATGGGATGGTTAGTACTATTAGACAGAAGAAAACGAGCTGGAGGCCGACAAATACGAGTAGGATAATGGGGGGAAGCAGCAGGTGGTGTAACAATAGGAGGTAAGGGAGAAGAAGTAGTACCTGAATCCGGAGAAGACGATGGCGAGGGAGAGGGGCGTGAACGACGAGAGTAAACCTGCGTGGGATCACTTGTAATCACAGGAGGTAAGGAATCACCGGTGGAGTCAAGAATAGGAATAGGTCGAGGCAGAATAGACGCATCTGACTCAACAGGCTCCACCGATGTAAGACTTGAAGTAAGAGTACCTGAAAAGAACGGAACAGTTTCCAAAAACGTAACATCCAAAGAATGATATAAATGATGAGTAACCGGATCATATCATCGATATCCCTTAGACATAGATGAGTACCCCAAAAATATATAGCGAACTGACTTATTATCAAGCTTCATTCGGGTAGGACTCCTATTTTCAACGAAGCAAGTACACCCAAAGACACGGGGTAAAATAGAGAAAAGAGTGCTGGAAGGCTTAAGGACCTAGAGGGGAGCCTTTCCAGCAAGAACACGGCTTGGGGTGCGATTTATAAGATATGTAGCAGTAAGGACAGCCATGTGCCAAAAGTATTTAGGGACATTCATACCACACAAGAGAGAACAAACTACAGCCATGATGTGGCGATTCTTTCGCTCCGCCACACCATTCTGTTCAGAGGTATAGGGACAGGTAAGTTGTTGAAGTATCCTATCTTTGTTAAGGGTCGCCCTAAAATCATCAGTGAGGTACTCACGACCATTATCAGATCCTATATTACGACCAACAATATTATATTGAGTTTTAACCATTTGGAGAAAATTCCTAAAGTGAGAAAAGACCTCAGATTTTTTCTTCATAAGATAAACCCAAGTGCAACGAGTGTGATCATCAATAAACGTGACATAATAGCGATGCTGAGACAAGGCCGTAACAGGTGAAGGGCCCCATACATCATAATGAATGAGATCAAATGCACTAGGTGCTCTATGCATGCGGGGAGTATAAAAGGTACGAGTATGCTCAGACAATTCACAAACCACGCATTTAAAATCAAAATCCTTGCAAGCTTTCAATGTTCTAAAAATCGCTAGGTGCTAGTCGGGCGGTGGAGGGGGGCCTAGCGCCTAGGGGCCTAGGTGGACGCCTAGGCAGATTTGTTTTATAAACAAAATTAATTATATAATAGATATATATACGAGTTATGTGGTGTTAATTAAAAATAATTATAGATTTGTGGTTTCAAATAATAGATATACATATATATATATATATAAAGGTTATGTGGTGTTTTTTGGAAATAAGTAAAGATTATTAATATTTAAAAAACTATTAGGGATCTCTCCATAATTAACTTAAACCGTAAGTGTATATATATACTAATGTTAAGGTTTTTTTTCCAAAGAGTCAGACCCAAATAAGACTCTGTAGCATTCTCACCCTAGCCCGCCTAGCACCGCCTAGCCCGCCTAGCACCGCCTAGGCCCCGCCTAAAGGCCGACTAATCCACTGGCCGATTTTCTCAAACGCCTAGGGAAAATCTCGGCAGCCGGGCACCGCCTAGGCCGATTTTTAGAACACTGCAAGCTTTATTAAAATGGGGAAACAACCAACACAAATACTGGAAATTTGCATGCCCTAGGCGAGCATGCCACAATTCTAGAGTTTTAAGACTGAACACATATTTATGCGAATCCGGTAAAACAGAATTATTAGAACTAGGTAAAACAGTAGCTTGTAGACTGGAAGACCCAAGTGTCCCGAAGTAGTACAGGCCATCACGCTCATACCCCCTGCCAAAAATCTTCTTCGAACTTCTTCGAAGTCAAGTCCTGTAAGTAGTAACAACTGGGTAAGAACACAACAACACAATTATGGTCTTTGGCAAGACGATTAACAGATAAAAGATTGTAGGCAAAATTAGGGATATAGTAAACAGACGAAAGAGTAATGTCAGAGGATAAATGAACATTATCCTGACTATGTACAGAAATAAAGGAACCATCGGCAATACGAACTGACTCATCAATAGATGTAAAGGGACAGACAAATATAGAAGACTCACCAGTCATATGATTATTAGCACCCGAATCCAGAATCCATGTGGGATTAGCTGACTTACTATGGAGAGCAGTAGGAGTACCTGTAGCAATAGCAGCTGTAGATCTGGTGGCAGAAGAGTAAGAGGTACCAAGGCCCAAATGTGACTGCAGCTGGGTGATTTACGACTGAAGCTCAGCATAATCTGGAAGAGGTGGGGTCATTTCAACAATGGCACCGGTACGAGGAGCACCCCTCCCACGCCCAGAAGACCGAGCCTTATTACATTGCTGCTTCAATTCAGGATGGAGATCAAAACACAGATCAATAGTGTGACCGGGTACACGACAGTGCTGGCAATATGGACAGTTGTCTGGAGGACGAGGACCTGAGGAAGCACCACGGGAGGATGAAGGGGGGCGTGGACCCGAGTGAACAGCAAAAGCCATCTGATCAGAGACTGAAGGGACAGTCACAGTTGATGGTGACAATAAACGACGGCGACGTTCATCTCCCTCAACGGTAGCAAAAGCCTCAAATAAAGAGAGCATAGGAACAATATTTAGGATCTGGGTACGTAGAGCCTCAAATTCTGGTTTCAGGCCCATAAAAAATTGGTACTTATGCCGACGATCGAGCCGTTTGACTTCAACATCACCATCATTGGGAAAATCACTGATGGGCTCATATTGAGCTAACTCCTCCCACCGGGTCTGTAGATAGCTGTAGAATTCTGAAACAGAATGTCCTAGAGTAGCCTGAGAGGCATTGGAGATGTCCTGGTAAAGTTCAAAAACTCGTGAATTCGAGTGGGCATGGGCATACATCTTTTGCAAAGCCGTCCAAAGCCCATGAACTGTGGTATGATACATAAACATGTGATATACCGACTCCTCCATCGAATTAAACATCCACCCCAAAATGATACAGTTGTCGGAGAACCATTCATCATACTTAGCGTCAGATTCTTCCGGTTGAGGAACCTTGCCAAGTAACCAACTGATCTTCCGTTTGCCGCCAAGATAAAGACGAAGAGAATTGGACCATCCATGAAAATTTTTTCCATTCAAGAGGACGCTAGTGACCTGTTGAGCGGGCGTTGGATGGGAGAGATCTAGACGAACAGAAGTTGTAGCACTTGCTTAGTAGAATCAGACATGGCTGCAAAGGGAAAGACGAACTCCAAAAAAAAATCTGAGACGAGAGGGGTGGACAGTAGGTTGACAACGGCGGACTTAGACGGGGGTAACCGGAGACGTAGTTACCCGACAAGACGACGAGTGAGCACGGAAGGCTCTTAGATCATGACAAAGATGCCGGTGTAAGGCAGACGAAGCAGCCTAGAAGACTGCAGACCCAAGCCGACTAGCTTGGGTGGAGGCGCAGGCAATGAGGCTGCTGGAAGGCTGCGGCTGGGCCCGGGGGGGTGGGGGGCTGACTGGGTGTTTGATTGATCTGGGTGTTGCGCCTAGGCCAGGAGAAGGCGCCGAGAGTGGGGATGGGTGGTGGGTGTTGCGGATTGGTGGTAGGTGGCGGTGATGGGTGGCAACAGTGTTGATGAGGTAGGGTTAGAGATATGTTTGCTCTGATACCAAAAAGACTTTGGAAAAACTTAATCTTATTATTTACATCTCAATGTGTATATATACAGTAAGTTGATAAAACCAAAAAGAAAAGCAATCAAAGGAAATAACGTTGGTCAACATGACCATAAATATAATCGCCTAATACAGAAAGTGAAATATATAAAATTGCATAATTATCACTTAATTCCAACATTATTAAGTTGCAAATCAAGAGAAAACTGTAGTAACAATTGGTGAGAATGTATACATTCCAAGCACACCCTTACTTGAAAAATTACTTGTTTCAATCGTTTCTCCTACTCTCTGACATGTCTAAATTTCTATTTTTCACCAATAGAGTACATTCCACTACCTGTTTTTGTGCATGAAGCAATTGAACTTATGATTCTCTGGTCTTTCCGTTCACAGTCTCTTTTTTTTTTTTTTTTTAATATGTGATAGGCTGCTGTCCCTCCCATTTTTGAGCAAACTGAAGAGGTTTTCTTTGAGAAAACCATTAACATACTAAAGCAGACCTCAAATATTTGTTGCGAAAGAATAAAAGAGATTCCTTGCATTACTTGCCCGCATAAACCAGAGGGATCCATGGCTGTAATGGTGAGTCATTCATGAAATAAGCATAGTTTGTGTATTTAGTTATTATTTTCATATGAGTTCATGCTTGTTTATATACGTTATTTTTGTATCTGTAATACAGGTGAAGCTAAATATTTCAATGCTGAAAGATATTAGCGATGATATAGACTTTTGTTTCAAGCTGGCCAAAGAGGAATCCGTAATCATTCTTCCAGGTGAGATGCAAACAACCAATCACATAGGCTCCGTTTGGATTGCGGATTTAGGGAATGAAAAGGAAAACTAAAGGAAACGATTTCCCTATTGTTTTCCTCCTTACTGAACATAACGAATTGAATATTTTCAAAATATAATGGTAACTCAAGTAAAGATGTAAGGAAGTTGTTGGAATGTCCCACATCGCCCATTTATGGCGCCTCTGTGCGGTTTATAAGGCTTTAGTTCCCCTCTCCTTAACACATGGGTTTTAAAAAGTTGAATGGGCTGGGCTTTCAAGTGGTATCAAAGCTTGGTTGGGCTTGTCTTTTGGCGTGCCGAGTGTCCGGCTGCTTTGGTCCAGGGTATGCCGAGTGTTCGGCTCCTGTGGACCTGTGGTTCAGGGGATGTGTTGGAATGTCCCACATCGCCCATTTATGGCCCGTCTGTGTGGTTTATAAGACTGTAGTTCCCCTCTCCTTAACACCTGGGTTTTAAGGAGTTGAATGGACTGGGCCTTATAATTGAAGTAACTACGAAAAAAAAGAAATTTTAATTAATTTTTCACCTTAGTATCTTTACGTTCATATTGTTTTGCTTATTTACCAAACTTAGAAAAATGTGTTACTACTGTTTTGTTTTTCTGTCCCAACAATATATCCATGAACTAAACGTATCCATAGAAAAGGTACATTCATTCAACTTCCTCACATAGTGCATTTTCATAGGAGATAAACGCCTAATTTGGAATATATATATATATATATATATGTTGCTAATTTTGCAAATGTGTGTTTATAATGATTAGTGGAAGCAGAAGTTAGAACACTAAAGTTTATGCCCGATGAAATTAGATTTAAACAATGATCCATAGTACTTGATGCAATGCCACAATTCTTAGACATTGATTAGATCAATTAACATACGATGTTACTAGCAACGGTGGGGATGCGGTGTGAGGAAATGATATTTTGGTCTTTGCCTTGGTCGTTTCTCAATGAAAAACATATATTCGAATTGTAATAACCACTTTTGTTGTCTGATGATCAACTCCAAAAGTCTTATAGACTCCTCACTGCATATCTTTGGATTTTAAAGTTCAGAGTTAAAAGACTAAATTGACCTCTTACATGTATCAGGGCTTAAATGATTCTAATTGTTTTTCCCAAATTATTTGGATATATCAGATACGCGAATCATTTTTCTGCATTCCACTTGGACTGAGACCATAACATGACCTAGCCCACACATTTATCAGATTCAAAACTACCTCTACACATATCCACGTAAATTTTGGTCTTCCCCTATCCCTTGCATCAACTGATCAACCTCAACGTGGATAACTATCAACTCTTTTGACTCGGTGCAGTTAATGGTTTTCATTGTACACGTAACACGTCCAAATTATCTTAGTCGGGTTTCTCCTATTTATTTGAAATTAGTGCAACCTCTTACATTTGATGTATAGATTCGTCTATAATCCTACTCATTTCTCCGCTACGAATAAGTCGAGTTTGCAAAGGGTTTGAAGGGACTCCAAAACTAAAGACTTCTTTTTTTTGTTTTGTTTTGTTTTGTTTTGTGCAGGACTAGCTGTGGGTATGAGAAATTGGCTCCGAATCACATTCGCGGTGGAACCGTCTTCTCTGGAAGAAGCTCTGGGGAGGGTAAAATCTTTCTATCTGCGCCACTCGAATCAAGAAGAGGACTACTAATAATTCAAGCAGTCCATTTGGGTTGCAACCAACGGTTGCCGTTTAATTCTTATTCTAGCTATATAGATACTGCAATTTCGGAGTTGCATTATAGTTTCACACGCAGCTCCAGTTTGTATTTATACGAATGGCGTACAATAATTACTAAATCTTGATTAGTTGACGCCATCTTAATTTGTTAAATATCAAGAAGCATTATATACGAACTTTCTTTTAAAGTTAGAAATCATATCACGAAGCTGGTGCCTTTATGATTTAAAGGTCTGTTTGGCGCCACTTTTGCAATTGCGATGCGGTGACAATTGCATAAATTCACTATTGTCGTCGCAATCGCAAGGTATGTGGTCCGCGCTCGACTTCCGCTAAACGCGGAGCCAAACAACCTCTAATACTTGATGCCATATGCTCGGAGTCTTTTGTGTGTGTTATATTTTATTTTTCTGAAAAAGACTTCAGTAAATTTCTGGATAAATTTTGTCAATCATGTCTCCAAACAATAAGAATTGTATCTAACTAAATGAATAATAAGGTTTGTGACGTTAATGGCCGTCTAAGCTTGTCTTACTTTTCAACTTGGGCTCCACTCAAATACAACAATAAAGACAGCTATTTTTATTCTTATTTGAATGGGACAATAAAGATAGTTTTGTATATGTTATTTTCGTTCTTGCTCTCTTCAATTAAATAATATACGTGAATCAAAATTGATTTGATTCTTTTTTTTGTCAATACATAAGCTTGAGACTACCAATTTTTTTATAACCAAAACCAGAGTCATTTGCTATGCTTCTGTGCAATACTTTTGACATGGGTTATTCATTGACTATATTTGGCTGAACAAAATTTTGTATTTGTACTCAATTCGTTCAATTCTTATTGTTGTAAATATTATTATTACTTTTTTTTGTAAGCTCAAATCAAAGTTTTTCAAATATTTTTGGAATTCAAAATGGGCAAATTAACAATTTTAGGAGGGCACAAATGTATAAACTACATTTGAAATGTTAAAAGGGAACACTTGCCCCCTAGTCCCCATGTGGCTCCGGTAGTGAAATTATGCTCATTCAGATAATGTACTGTCACTAGCTGCCCTTTCCTAGATGATACTTGGATGAATGTTCTCAATTCCCGGATCAAGGGTTCAAGGCTGGGTATAGACTGAAGAGAGATCAACAAAAAAAATAATAAAAAAATTATGTAGGGTCCTCCTATTCTACCATCTATGATCTATCATGCAGTGCTTTTAAAACTACATGAAAAAAATTGTTTGGAATAGTTGTGAAAAAAATTCTTCACTTATTTCAGCGTTTTTTTTATCAAATAATGCGAGCAATGTAAATTTTTTTTATTTTTTTTATTTTGAAGATTTAAAAGTAATTTTATTTATTTTGTTAAAGTGTTTTAATGAGTAAAAGTATTTTTTTTTACTAAGATTATTTACTTCTAGAATGACTATCGAGAAAAAAAAAATTCTATCTACACCAACACATGACCCCCGTTAATAACTTTTGAAGATCTTAAGTGATGATTGAATTCCAAAAGCTATAAATAAGTAGTTTGGCAAATTAGATTATGTGATTGAATTGCAAAAAAAAAAATTTGTCGATTGCAAAAATTAATTTACGATTAGTCAAAAGCTATTCAAAACAAAATTTCAAAATTACATCAAAGAAGCAGAAACTGTTGGCAAAGAGCTAGCCCTAAATATCTCAAGCTAATCTCACAAAATGCTCAACTTATTTGGTTGTACATGAAATTATCAGTGCAAGCCCAAGGATTGACCAAATATTTGTTTGACAATCATACCACCAAGAAGTTGATTGATTTGGGGATAGTGACATAGAGAAAGTAAATTAGCAGCATATGTATAATTTTTTTTAATGTACATTAGATATATATATATATATATATACAGAGAGAGAGGAGAAAGAAAGAGAAAGGTAAAGATGAAAATGAAAACATTATAGAGTGAAGAGTTCTTTGTAATATTAAAGCGATGAAAGAGTATATGGTTCTATCAGCCTTCAAACCATGTTTTTATATGCATGGCCGGCCAAAGGGTGGGCCAAAGGGGCAAGCGTCCCGAGCCACCAAAGTTCACAAAATTTGAGGGTCTCCATGAAATTTTCATAATTACATTTTTATCTTGAGATTTTTAGTATTTTACATTTAGGTCTCCCCCAAGGCTCTATTTAGTGTCATCAACTACATATATAAAACTCAAAATCAAAGGTCCTAGAATTTTGAAAATTACACTTTTAATATAAGAATTTTTAGTTTTAGAAATAGGCCCGTCTAGAATTTTGAAAGATACCATACAATATTTAAGTTTCACAAATAGACTCATATTATAAGTAGACCCCAAAAAAATTACCAATTATATATAAGTAAATCCTTAAAAAATTGTCAATTATATATAAGTAGATCCCAAAAAAATTACCTCGGATGCGCTGTCCCCAAATCCCCGTATAAGGGCCTCCTTTTTAGTAGTTCGTTCAAGGCCTCCAAATACTCAGGACCAGCCCTGTCTATATGCGAAACATCTCCTTTAACTTAACAACAAAAGTGAGTAGAACTTGCTTTGTTAAATACTCAACAACTACATTAGAATTTATCTTATAAATAAATTGAAAATGAAGATAATAATATAATTATAATTAACAAGAATGCATCATACAAATCTCAATCCAAATGGACCATAACAGAGGTCAGAGACAGTTAGATGATATATGCGGAGTAATTGAAGCTTGAGAGTGAAACCGGAGAGAAGCCCAAATAAGCCAAACCGGAGAGTAGTAACAGACAAAGAGAGTCACCCGCTCTCGTCGTGTGCATCGGGGCCCACTCTCCACTTTTCTAGTCCAAACACTAGTCCAACAGTAACAGCAAACTGCTCACAAAACTCTCTCCAATATTCCTTTTTTCATCCATGTAAAGACATATCTGCACATATTCTATAAGACAAAAAATACAAATATTTTTTGACAAAAATATTCATGTCATCTCATTTAAGGGAGGATACTAAAATAATTTTTATAAATTAATTTTATTGAAAAATTACTCTTATTACCTTTATATTAATGAAGTGCCATCAGTATGGTTTTTTTTTTATTCATTTTGTTTTTGGTAATCTGGGCTAACTTGCGCACACCTCGACTAATTCTTTGCGGTCTTGGAATCGTCGTGTGAAATGCTCCTCGTGACTCGAACATTAAACATTTTAGGTAGTACACCAAAGAAGTTTACCACTTAGCTACAAAAGACATGATTTATTTATTAATTTTTTTTTTCAATTTAAAATTTGAATAAAATGTTACACTACAAGTTACAATCTATGCATATTTTTTTTTTGGACAAAAATACCCATGTCACGTCATTAAAATAGAAACACTAAAGTAATCTTAAAAAAATTTAATGAATTGAACTTAATGCCATAATTGTAAAGTTGTTATAATACCCTCATTTAAAGTTACTATATATATATATATATATATATATCCTTTCCTCCATTGATATCTCCAATAGCTTCCCTTTCACACACATACTCCACTTTCTCTCTCTTCTTTGGTTACAATTTACCAAACTTTTAGGACAATATGGAAAGATCAGGTACCAGTTCTCTAATTTTTTTTCTTCTTTCTTCTAAAGGTTAATTACTTGTTTGAAGCTGTTGAGACTTATATGTGATTTATGTTTTGTATTGTTGTAGTAGATGCAGTGGTTGCAGCAGAGGCTGAGAATGGTGGAGAAGTCAAAGTTCATGTGTTCTCATCATCAGCAGAGGTTCTAAATTGAAAACCCTAGAATTTGTCTATTTCTCATTTGATCTTTGTTGTTTTAGCAATTGATTGTTGGTTATGTACTGGAGAGTTCAATTATTGCTAGATTACACTGTTTCACACAGTTGGATTTAAAAGCAGAGTGTACTTGCACTGCAAAGAAAATAAGAATCAGAGAGAGATGCTAAAAAGCAGGGGCGGACTCAGGATTTTTGGTCAGGGAGCCTAAACTATACGAGAGTTCGGGTCTAGCACACCGTGGTAAATTTTTTTAGATCTATTTATACACAATTATGTATAAAACTGAAAAATTGGTTTAACACCCCTAATTTGGGGGTAAATTGTGTAAGTTTAGAGGGCTATTTCTAAAACTTATAATATATTACATTTAAATTTGGAATTTTCAAAAGTCCGGGGGTGTCTAAAATTTTTAAAATATTGTATGTAAATCTAGAGTTTTTAAAAGTCCAAGGGGGGCTTGTGTGAATATTAAGAGGGCCTATTTATAAAAGTTGTAAAATATTATATATGATTCTGTAATTTCCAAAAGTCCAGGGGGGCCTATGCCACCCCTGACTACTATATAGGCCCGCCATTGCTGAAAAGGATATAGAAACATTAGAGAGAGATTAATTTGCTATGGAAGACTAGAAGTTGAGGAGTATAGGGTTCCGTCAACTCTGAGATAGGTCCGACCCTGAGTTTTTTGGGGCCTAGAGAACTCACAGAATGGGGCTCCTTGTACATATCCGAACATTTAAAGCTTTTGTTTTTTTTTTTTTTGCTGGAACCTATTTTAAAATTACCCAATTAACTCCAACTCATGTCTTCATCTACCAACACCATCTCCAACTTAAAAACAGGAACAAGTAACACTTGCTTTTATGAAAAAGTTCAAACATACCCTTCACAATTTACAAATTAAGTATATTTTGAAAGAATCTACGACTTCGGTGTTCCATAGATTGTATTTTTATGCTTTGCAAAATCCACGAATGCAGGGAGGAATACGTATTAATGTTAACATGAATTGCCTCTATGCGCAATTTACTCTGTTGTGGTGCTTGTGGATCAATTTATATTGTGGTTTGGCTCATGTTGTAATAGTTTCAATTGGGGCATATCTCAAAAATATATCAAAAGCAATTTGAAATATAAATGAACCAAAAAAAGTAGAAGCAATAAGATGTCCATGCTATCTTGAACAATCTAAAATATGAACTTTTTACACAAACAGTTGGAAATAATTGAAGAGAATACTTGAGTTATTTGTGTATGTTGAGATGTGTTCTCTTCCAAGTTTTCTACTTAGGTCCTTCTAAGAGTTGATTTTTCTGATTTAGTTTTGAATGAATAAATTTGTGTACATATCATATTTAATGTGTTGCTTAACATTTTTTTAGGATATCTTTAATTTTCCTCTTATTTTTATTTGGTTTATTATTTATATATTTAGGACTATAAGAGTATTAAGATTGAACTGAAAATAACCATAATAAAAAATGTCAAAGCTTCTCATTTTCGTAAATTGCAGAGAAAATAAATTTGAGTTGTTTTAAAGTATTGTTAGTATGATCCTAGTACTTGAATTTAATCCTGTTGTGGTTTTTGAAGATAATTAGTCAGAACAACAGGCGGGTTTGTATGTTACGACTAGTTGTATACGAATGCCATTCTGCTTATCCCTGAAGCTCCTAATATGTAGTTACCTACACATTGTTTCAGCCGGTTACTTACCATCTCTCTCTCTCTCTCTCTCTCTCTCTCTCTCTCTCTCTCTTATAAATCAGTTGCTTGAAAAGCTGCAAAAGAAGTGGAATTCTGGGGCGAAGCAACCATACCCGGCAATGTATTCTAGTGTTTTTGGTGGAATTATTCTTGATCCAGCAATGATGGTTATCCCAATGGACGATCATATGGTTCATCGAGGACATGGTGTTTTCGACACAGCCATCATACATGGCGGGTAGGAAACAGTAATCCTCTCGACCCACAAGTTAATTCTGCATAGGTTAAGCTATTTTTCCTCAATTTATTCATACAAATCAAAATACCATATGCAACCCAATTAAGAAAGAAGATTTTTTTTTGTTTTTTGTTTTTTTTGAGATGCATATTCTGATGGTTTGAATAACACTTCTATATCAACCTTTTGTAATTTTTCTTTTGATCGCTTATGTTCATTAATTCCCTGGTTCTTTTCTTTAAATTAGTATATCCGTTAAGAGGTACTTTTACATTGACTTTTTTTTTCCGGAAAGTTACATTGACTTTTTAGTCGATGAGGCAACTTCATTTTATTAGCTGTGAACCTAAAAGTACTAATTCCAGGCAAAATTTAAGCTTTTCAACTTTAGTTTTCCACTTGGAATTTTTATTTCCGTTTCTGGGTAAAATTAACTATTAACTACTTGTTTCGCTCAGACACTTGTACGAGCTGGACGTCCACCTAGATCGTTTCTTAAGATCAGCATCAAAAGCAAGGATCTCATCGCCATTCCCTCAGTCAACCCTTCGAAGCATTCTTATCCAACTCGCAGCAGCTTCACAGTGTAAGAAAGGTACTCTAAGATACTGGTTGAGCTCGGGTCCCGGGGACTTCCTACTCTCACCCGCGGGTTGTCCAACACCTGCGTTCTATGCTGTAGTGATCGACGAAGACTTCTCTCAATGCATAGAAGGGGTTAAAGTTATAACATCCACTATCCCTATGAAGTCACCTCTATTTGCTACGATGAAGAATGTGAATTACCTACCAAATGTCCTTTCAAAAATGGAAGCCGAAGAGCAAGGAGCAAATGCTTCGATTTGGATCGACGAGGAAGGTTATATCGCAGAGGGTCCAAATGTGAATGTGGCTTTTATAACCCATGATAAGGAGCTGATTTTGCCTGTGTTTGATAAGATCCTTAGTGGGTGCACCGCTAGGAGGCTTCTTGCACTCGCATCCAAATTGGTGGAGCAAGGGAGGTTGAAAAGCGTGAAGGTTGCGAATCTGACGGTGGAAGAGGGCAAAGGTGCGGTGGAAATGATGTACGTTGGAAGCACGCTTCCTGTATTACCAATCATAATGTGGGATGAGAAGCCCATTGGCAATGGTAAACAACTATACTCGAAACTCTCATATAATTTTCTAGCAATAAGTCGTACTTTATTGAATGCCATCTCATTTTTAGACAAATCAAGCAGCCCCTAGAGAACTAGCAACCCCGTTTAGGTGGCGATAATTAAGGATGGGAATGGGTATCCTGTCACTGTTTGCGAGTTACTCGGTTTTGAATCGTTATTGCAAGTTTATTACTATTGTTTAGATAATGTCAAGAACTGGGTCCAGTAAAACGAACCATTGCCATTGAGTTTTTAATTCGAATAAATTTAATGCGAGAATGTAAGAATGTGATTGTAATAATACCTATACCTATGTTCTTACCCCTCTCATGAAACCCAATCTCGATGGGAGCAAAAATACCACCATAAATCATAGAGCTGAGACTCCTGTTGTCATTGGGATTTTGTATTGTATGTTCAAATTGGATACTGTTGGAATTAAGAGTTAATTACGGCTATATATCTTATATTTCCGGGTCATGTTGACCGTAGTGATTTTCTATTTATTGTCATTTATTTCTTTTATGCTCTTTCCTTATTTGGATAATCATTGTAACCTATATAACTTTAGTTCTGTAAATAATAGAATTATCTTTTTCCCAAATTCAATTTGGTATCAGAGCCTAACCCTAACCCTAACACCCTTCGGCGCCTACCCCACCCACCATCTCCATCCTTCGGCCTCACCAATCACTGCGCCACTACCCTACCCCACCACCTACCCTCGCCGAGACCCCCACATCCAGCCGCAGCCCCCGCAGCCTCACCACACCCAGTCGCAGGCTTGCTGCACCACAGAGCCAGTTTTTTGGCTCTGTCGCAGCCTTTGGCTGCAGTTGTTTGCCCTAGTTTGGGCCCTTTTTCTGTGATGTACTAGAGCCTCATATGTGCTCTTAGTCCTTTTGTTTGGGTGAGCCGAGTGTCCGGCTGCCCTGTTGTTTTTTCGCCGACTGTCCGGCTGTGTTTGGCTCTCTTTCTTCCCAGATTTGTTCTGTTATTCCTTGGATTGTTCTACGCTCTGTTGTTTTTTAGCGTACTTCCATGGCTAAGGAGACGGGTAAAGATGTCCCTGTTACTGCGGCTTCTCGTTCTGATTTTCATACTACACTGGCTCAACGTGTTACCAGTGTACTGTTAACTGGGAAGAATTTTCATGCCTGGTCTAACTCTCTTCGCCTCTTTCTTGGCGGTAAACGCAAAATTGGGTGGTTACTTGGTAAGGAAAAATCACCGGGCGAATCTGATCCTAAATATGAAGAGTGGTACACCGACAATTGTATTATTCTGGGTTGGATGTTTAATTCCATGGAAGAGCGGGTTTACAACATGTTCATGTACCACCGCAATGTTTTTGACCTCTGGACTGCCCTGAATAAAATGTATGCTCATGCTCACAATGATTCCCGTATTTTTGAGCTCTATCAGGATATCTCACATGCTTCCCAAGCCACCTTGGGACTTTCTGTTACCGACTATTTTGGGTATCTGCAGACTCGATGGGAGGAGCTCTCTCAGTATGAGCCTATTACCGACTTTCCTAATGATGGTGCTATTGAGACCAAGCGCCTTGACCGCCGTCATACCTATCAGTTTCTAATGGGCCTAAAGCCCGAGTTTGAGGCCCTTCGCACCCAGATCCTTAATACTGTCCCCTTACCCTCTTTATTTGAGTCCTTTGCTACTGTGGATGGCGATGAGCGACGTCGTCGCATTGTTTCTGTATCTCCTGTGATTGGTCCTCCTCCGTCTGTTCCTGACCAGATGGCTTTTGCTGCTCCTTCAGGACCACGACCCACCGGTTCTCGTTTTTTCTGTCAGCACTGCCGTAAGCCTGGCCATACCATTGATCGCTGCTTTGATCTTCATCCCGAGATGAAACAGCAATTTGCTAAGGGTCGGTCTCCCGCTGGTCGAGGGAAAGGTGCTCCTCGTACTGGTGCTGTAGTTGAGGTAGCTTCACCGTCACTTGATCTTGGCCAACTTCAGTCACAGATTGCTCAACTCCAGACACACTTGGGCCTAGGTGCTTCCTCTTCTACCTCTGGACCCACTGCTGCCATTGCTACTGGTACTCCTACTGCTCTTCACGGTAAGTCAGCTCGACCCACTTGGATTCTGGATTCGGGTGCCAATAATCATATGACTTGTGAGTCTTCTTTTTTTGTCTCTCCTTTTACTCCTATTGATCAGTCAGTTCGTATTGCTGATGGCTCCTATATTCCCATTCATAGTCAGGGAGATGTTTCCTTGGCTACCGATATTACTCTTTCGTCTGTTTATTTTGTCCCCAATTTTGCCTATAACCTTCTCTCTGTTAATCGTCTTGCCAAGGACCATAATTGTGCTGTCGTGTTCTTACCCACTTGTTGCTATTTGCAGGACCTGACTTCGAAGAAGATTTTTGGCAGGGGGCATGAGAGGGATGGTCTCTACTACTTTGGTGCTTCGTCGTCTTCTCCAGTGTCTGCTTCCAGTCTGCAAGCTACTAGTTTACCTATTTCTAATCATTCTGTTTTACCGGATTCTAATACATATGTCTTTACTCTTAAAACTTTAGATTTGTGGCATGCTCGTTTAGGACATGCGAACTTTCAGTATTTATGTTGGTTATTCCCTCTGTTGAATAAAGCTTGCAAGGATTTTCAATTTAAATGTGTGATTTGTGAATTGTCTAAACATACTCGCACCTCTTACATTCCACGCATGCATAGGGCACCTAGTGCTTTTGATCTCATTCATTCTGATGTGTGGGGCCCTTCACCTGTCACGGCCTTGTCACAACACCGGTATTACGTAACTTTTATTGATGATTATACGCGTTGTACTTGGGTTTATCTTATGAAGAAAAAGTCTGAGGTCTTCACCCACTTTAGAAACTTCCTACAAATGATTAAAACTCAATTTCACACTGTTGTGCGTAATATTAGGTCGGATAATGGTCGGGAGTACATAACGGATGACTTTAGGTCTGCCCTTAACAAAGATGGGATCCTCCAGCAACTTACGTGCCCTTATACTCCTGAACAGAATGGTGTGGCGGAACGTAAGAACCGTCACATAATGTCTGTGGTACGATGCCTCCTATGTGGTATGAATGTTCCCAAAAATTTTTGGCACATGGCTGTTCTCACTGCCACGTATCTTATTAATCGTACCCCCAGTCGTGTTCTTGAAGGGAAAGCACCCCTTCATATTTTAAAACCTGATGGCACTCTCTTTCCTCTTGTGCCACGTGTTTTTGGTTGTACCTGTTTTGTTCAAAATAGGAGTCCTACCCGCACAAAACTTGATAATAAAGCTGTTCGTTGTGTGTTTTTAGGTTATTCGTCCATGTCTAAGGGGTATAGATGTTATGATCCTATTAATCGTCATTTTTATCACTCTCTGGATGTTACTTTTCTGGAAACTGTTCCTTTTTTTCCAGGTTCTCCCTCTTCTACTGGACAATCACCAGTGGAGCCCGTTGTGGTTGATGATTCTATTTTACCACGGCCTGTTCCTATCCTTGACTCCACTGGTGATTCTCTTCCTCCGGTTATTACCAGTGAGCCATCCCAAGTTTACTCTCGTCGATCCCGTCCCTCTGCTCCTCTGCCAACATCTTCTCCGGATTCAGGTATCTCTCCTTCCCCTTTATCTTCTGATGTTAATCCCGATATTGTTTCTCCCCGTTATCCAACTCGTGTTCGTCGCCCTCCTGCTCGTTTTCTTCTGTCTGATAGTACTAACCATCCAATTTCCAAGTATATATCTTATCAGGGCTTGTCTGCTTCTTATCAGTCCTTTCTCAGTCAAGTTGATTCGGTCCCCATTCCTCGTTCGGTTCATGAGGCCCTCCAGGATCCAAAGTGGGTGGCTGCTATGCAAGCAGAAATGGATGCCCTTCACGGTAATCAGACATGGGAGCTTGTCACCCTCCCCGCAGGTGAGCGCACAGTTGGTTGTAAATGGGTTTTAAGCCTGAAGTATTTGGCCGATGGGAGTATTGATCGTTATAAAGCCCGTTTGGTTGCTAAAGGTTTTACACAGGTTCCTGGTAAGGATTTTGGTGCCACTTTTGCTCCCGTGGCAAAGTTAACTACGGTTCGACTTCTTGTTTCCCTCGCTGCTTCTTATTCTTGGCCTCTCCATCAACTTGATGTCAAAAATGCTTTTCTTAATGGTGATTTGTCTGAGACGATTTATATGGATCCTCCACCGGGTTTTCGGCCTCAGGGGGAGTGTTCAGGGAAAGTTTGTCGCCTCCGAAAATCTCTTTATGGCCTGAAGCAGTCTCCTCGTGCATGGTTTAGTCGATTTAGCGATGTGATTCTTCGTATGGGATTTATTCGGTGCCATTCAGATCACACGTGTTTTATTCGTCGCCGGTCTCACGGGAGGTGTATTATTATCTCAGTATATGTTGATGATATTGTTATTACTGGTGATGATACTTCTGGTATTACTCAAGTGAAACGTGATCTGGGTATGTCGTTTGATGTTAAAGATTTAGGTCCGCTTCGTTACTTTCTTGGTATTGAGGTTGCTAGGTCTCGCCAAGGTATCTCCTTATCCCAGAGAAAGTATTCACTTGATCTCCTTCAAGATACGGGTATGCTTGGGTGTAGGCCTGCCTCCTCTCCTATGGATCCAAACCTTAAGTTAACTTCAGAGATGGGAGAGCTTCTGCCAGATCCTTCAGTGTATCAGCGTCTTGTGGGTCGTCTTATATATCTGACAAATACGAGACCGGATCTCACTTTTGCTGTCAGTGTTGTGAGCCAATTTATGCATTCGCCGCGTACTTCTCATATGGACGCTGTTTATCATATCCTTCGGTATCTCAAGACTTGTCCTGGTTTGGGCCTTTTCTTCACAGCAGGAGCACAGTCAGGTCTCTCTTGCTTTACAGATGCAGATTATGCAGGTTCTAGGAGTGACAGACGTTCTACATCTGGTTTTTGCACCTTCCGTGGCAATCATCTTATATCATGGAAGAGTAAAAAACAAGCTGTTGTCTCACGCTCTTCTGCTGAAGCCGAGTATCGTGCCATGGCTCAGGGCACGTGTGAGATTCTTTGGCTTCGGACTCTTCTAAGTGAATTGGGCTTTCCAGTAGCGGGCTCATCCACCTTGTTTTGCGATAATAAGTCCGCCATTATGCTGTCTTCTGACTCTGTTCTTCATGAAAGAACTAAACATGTGGAGGTTGACGTTCACTTTATTCGGGAGAAAGTTCGATCTGGTGTCATTTTGCCGAGCTTTGTTCCTTCATCTAAGCAAACTGCTGATATGTTTACCAAGTCAGTTGGTCCGATGCTTCTTCAATCATCTATTCGCAAGCTAGGGCTCGTCAATGTCTTCGCTCCAGCTTGAGGGGGAGTGTTGGAATTAAGAGTTAATTACGGCTATATATCTTATATTTCCGGGTCATGTTGACCGTAGTGATTTTCTATTTATTGTCATTTATTTCTTTTATGCTCTTTCCTTATTTGGATAATCATTGTAACCTATATAACTTTAGTTCTGTAAATAATAGAATTATCTTTTTCCCAAATTCAATTGATACCCAACTATAAATCTCCCGACGTAAGTAAAAATCTAAGTAGGAATGGGATACACGGTCCCAATTTTGATCTGCCAAAACAAAAAGGGTGATGCTAATGCCAAAGCACAATGTGCTTTGGCATTAGCACATTGTATGTGTCACTAAAGCTTTTAGTGACACTTTGTGCTTTGGCATTAGCACATTGTGCTTTGGCATTAGCACTAGCCAAAAAAAAACAGGTCTTAGAATAGAGTTACTGGCAGATACAAGGGTTTATTTTACTTTGGGTAACAGGATGTCCAAGAAAGTTGCCTAATATAGGAATTTAATGACGGTGACACTTTTACATTACGAACATTGATTATGTTGAGATTTCTGGAACTAGAGAAGGTGGCTATATATGTTTGATCAGCAATTGACTTGAGCTGAGATTTTATTCTATTCATGAATGGTATTGGTTATGTTGTTTATTACAGGTAAGGTGGGAGAGTTGACAATGGCGCTTTCAGATCTGCTTTGGGACGATATGGTTGCGGGGTCTGGATCGCAGAGGCTTGCCGTCCCTTATGTGTAGAGAACTGAAAGTTGTTTGAATCAAAAAAGACACTGAGAAGGAATACCATTTTCCATTTAATTAGCTCATTTCTCATTCAAATGGTTTGTGTATGATTTTATTTATGTTGCTTATTGTAATGTACCTAAGAGAAGTCGCTCAATGAAGTATTCTATGATAAGCCTTGTGTGTGGAAGTTAATGTAATTTAGCATGATGCTTGTGTAGTCAGGTCCGTACTCTTATTGCAATAAACAAGAATGGTAGACCCCCCCCCCCCCCCCCCCCCCCCTCTCTCTCTCTCTCACACGCACACACATTCATACAATCATACACATGAATGCAAGGTACATGAGGTTTGATTTTTCATGGCCATGGACTGTTTGGCAATAATTTCCTCTTTATCTATTCACTCACAAAAAATTGCTTTTAGCCAAAATTGCTTAAAGTAGCTTTTGACCAATCGCAAATTTCTGGAATTTTCTTATTATTTATTTATTTTTGGGATATTTAAATTTCAGTAAAATTTTTTGTATGAAATTCTATAGAAGTTAGTCTACTAATTTTAATATTAATAAAATATCAACAATAATTAAAAAAAAAATTAAAATGTCATCAACAAATTTTAAAAAAATGCCATCTTTTGAATAGTTATTTTGTGTTTTGATCTAGTTTATGTTTTCAACATTGTGAGCTTACACCAAAACGTTGTGGTAATTGCTCCCAACATTGTGAAGAGTTGCATCCAATTTTGAAATGAGTTGCTCATTGCGTTCCAAAGAGTTGCTCCCAACGTTATAAAGAGTTGCTCCAACACGTCATAGAAAATTGATAACTTTTAAATTTTACAAAAAATGTTGATATGTATATATATGTATTTTGTTTTAAAAAAGCAATAGACTGATTTTTAAATTCGAAAAAAAAGTAGACTAAAGTTAATTATCCCTTTATTTAAAAACTCTATTTTTTGTTTTTTTTTTTTTTGCGATTAATCATAAAAATTGATTTGCAAAACAAGTTTATTTATGTTTTTGAGTTTTTGTAATTACTTAACTCCAATATTAAAAAGCATAAAGGCATGAGGAGGTTGTAGCAAAAAACAAATCTAAAGTTATCAAATTCAAGTTTTTAAAATTTCATCAATGATTTATTCCTATGATTTTGATTTCAGCAAAAGCACCTAATTTTTTTTTTTTTTGGATGATGAGGAAACCGCACCCAAAAGGGCATAAACATGTGGGATAATTGACATTTAATCAACTTTTGTATAGAATTTAAAAGTCAATCTATTATTATTATTATTTTTTTAAATGATACGTACAAAAATACCCAGTATAAGTTGATCTCCGCGAGCTCAACAAGGAGTGCCAGGTCATCTAGCCATTGCGCCCAACGCATGGTCACCCCAGACTGTATGTTCAAGACAGCTCGGCCTCGACCCACAGGTCGGGAACGTAACACGAGCTTGTGCTAGCATTTGGAGTGGGCCAGCCACCTCGTAGAGCGTGATTCAGAATGTTCCAGACAGTTTCCTACTTCAGCTAGAAGACTAATAAAAATTGTAGGTTGTTTGCTAATCCGATTAGAAAACTCCCACGATTTGTGCTGATCAATTATAATTAGATCGTGCTGCTCAATCAGGCTACTTACCTTGTACGAGTGGTCTCTTGTGTCTATAAAAGAGACCACTCCCCCCCCCCCCCTTTAAGGGGGCGACATTCTCGTTCCACAGAATCGCAACTATACGCATATGCATACACCCGACCGATCTCCAATAGTGCCACCCTCTTTGTTTGTTCACCCAAGGCCGCCGACGATTTGTTAGTGCAAGTACTCCGACACACACGTAGACGTAGGTCTCTTAATTAATAGGGTTGAACCATACTCAAATCTCTATTGTTTAATTCTTTTTACCTCTAACCAAATTTCGGCATCATCAGTTTGGCGCCGTTTGTGGGAAACAACAATTTTTCTCCCAAAACCAAATCTGTTACTGATCAACATGCCACCGAAGAAGGGTAAGAAGACTACTGCCCCAACTGGTCAGGCAGATTCGAAGGCCGGGCAATTGGTGGCCTCCATGACCTCAGAGCTGATCACTGCGGCTCTTGCGCAACTCCTGGAGGGCCAACAACAAATCGAAGCAGTACTGGCCCAACAGGATAAGCCCCCTCAAGCCGAGGATCAGCTCAGGAATGACGCACGTGATAGGGTGCCTGTGCGGACCCGGCGGCGTGCCCATTCTATGCCAGTATCCCCCCCTCCCCCCCAGCTTTGGGGTGGTTCGGGAACAATGAGCGTATCCGTGGCCCCGAGCAGAACTGACAACGTGCCCGGGCCAACCCAAGCCGAACGGGGGATGCCAGAGAGATCATCAACAATAGGCACGCTGCTAAAAGGGAGGGACAAGAACAAACGGCCCGAGCATCGACCCAAGAACGCCCGGCTGGAAGCCAAGGTGACCTTAGGCACACGATCACCCGGAGTCAAAGTCATGCCCCATCCCTGAGGACAACGCACTTTAAAGAAGAGGCTTCTTCGTCCGACCCAGCCTACCGCACATACACAGAACGGGGGACCAATCGAGAGGACGTTAAGGCCCTTATCAACGACCTGCATTAACAGATTGAGAAATTGAGTCGCAAACCAGGTCGTGACTATACCAATATTGAAACTGAGTTACCCTTCACCGTCCGGATCACAAAATTTACCATTGCTCGCAAGTTCAGGAAACCACACCTTAATTCTTATGACGGTTCGGGGAGCCCGTTCGATCATATCTGGACTTACAAGGTGATGCACTGCTCTGCCTGGCCTTTCCCATCACCCTCAAGGGGCTAGCCGCACATTGGTTCCACTCACTCAAGCCCCGATCGGTTGGTGACTTCAAGGCACTTAGTAAGCTTTTCATCAGCCAGTTCATGGGTATGTTGGACCGATCGCAGCCAGACACCTAATTGTTGGCTGTCAAGCAGCACAAAGGAGAATCCCTGAAGGACTTTGTTGACCGGTTCAATCAGAAAAAGCTTCAGATCTGCAACCTAAATGAAACGGTCTCAATCACAGCTGCCTTCTGCTCGGGGTTCAACACACCAAGTTCGCTACATCATTTTATAGAGAGCAACCAACAACCTTGGTTAAACTCTCTGAGAGGGTCAGGAAATACATAGACACTAAGGAATTCCTAAAGGCTAAGCGCTCGAGCTTCGCGGAGGATGAATCCCCGAAGGCCAAACGAAAATGGGAAGGTTCTGAAAGAGGTTCGGGAAAGAAACCAAAGTAGGACCATACCCCGATTGCCTTCAAACCACTTTTTTAGCCTATCCAAGAAGTTATGGTCGCTGCTAAAGCCCGAGACTCCTTAAAAAGCCGACAAAGCTGAAGAGTCTGCCCGAGAGAGGAACATGGACAAGTACTGCCGGTATCACAAAGATCATGGCCACGATATAGAAGATTGCTTCAAGCTCAAGATTGCCATTGAGAAGCTAATTGAGCAGGGTCACCTAGCCGAGTTCGTCACCACTAATAGACAGTCGAGGCAAGATACCCGAGCTCTTGAGCACCCGCAACTACTCGGTCACATCAACGTGGTCTCCGGAGGAATATTGGGCGGAGGGGATTCACAGTTGGCCAGGAAGAGACTGTTAGGGGTATATACTAAAAGCCATGCTTTATGTAGTTGATTTATTATTCATTTAATAAAATCAGTTAATCCATTTTTATGAGAATCTGTGTGGGCAATATTTATATTATATTGTTTATTTAACATTATGCATGTGTATCTTTCATTCTACATAGTAGGTGGTTTGGTGTGTAGAGTTCAGCTTACACACGGAAGATCAGACCATCGGATCTTGTAGAATGTAAGATTTTGGTTTACAGTCTTAGATGGATTGGACACACCATCCGTAGGACTGCAGCATGGTGTTGTAGCAGGTTTGTCTTCACTGCGGGAAACGGTATAGTTTCAACTCACCATGCTGGTACACTTTGTGTATTAAACTGGACCGACTTAGGGTAATTATCTTTATACTGGCTTATAAGATAATTAATACCTCATGACTATTATGAGTGCTTATGCTCTAAATCCTAAGTTAATTTATAGACATGTACATTTGATATTTACACTTTGATCCCTAAAAGGGTGAGATCCTTAAACGGGTCAATATCTCATTAGATTGGGTGACAATATTAATTATGTGGTGGATATTAATTAATGATGGAATTCATATCTCAATTTTGGGATTGATGATATCCCCTTGAGAAAGCTTTTAAGTTTTGATTATGTCAAACCCTGCAGGTGGATTTTGTATCCGACATGTCAGATAAGTTAAGCAGAGGATCTCAAGGAATTTTAAGAGATTAATTAAATATGATTGTCAGTAATTATATTTAATTAATGGATACCTGTAATCTTAACATGGGAAGATAATAAGCATTTAATAACATGGAGCTCGAAATATATTTTTGAGATAAGGGTAGGAGTGCAATTATAATTCTTTAGTGGTATGAATTATAATTTATGGAAATAGAAATTTGATTCAATTCGAATTAGGGTTTCCTAATTCCATAAGGAAGCCTATTCCTTATTGACATCTTATGATCCCTATCATAGCCTATATATATGCTGCTTTGGCTCTCTCCTCAGTTTGCATTTTTCCATCAAGAGTATTATAACTCGGAATAGAAAAGTGAGCGTAAAAAGAGAGAGCAGAAACATAAAGGATTTCAAAGTAGCCCACACTCAGTTCGATATTCTGGCAGCAAAGGAATACGGTAGAAGATCGTGAGCTATTATCAAGCCCGTGTTCTCGATTCGACTACTACAACAATCCGTTTTAGCAGTTTAAGGTAACCCTAGTTCCGCCCTTGTAGGGTTATTGTAGTTTTCACATAATTTTTTGCAGTACCAACTTATACGCGCTGTCAATGGATTCTGGGAACGCAGTTTCCTAACAGTGGTATCAGAGCAACGTTGATTCTGCGTATGTGTTGGACGCAACCATGTTGTCCAGTAAAACAGATCTTATGTGTGTTTTGATGGATGGATAGAACGTAGAACTGTACTAACCCTTGTTTTGCAGCGTTCTTATTCCATTATTATGGTCACTGATTTTGTGTGATTGTATCCCACGATGGTTTTATCCGTGATTAATATTGTTGTTTTAATATAGCATGTGAACTCCTTTATGGAGGCATAGGATTTGTGTGTATTGGATCCCACGCTTGATTGATGTGTGGTTAATTTACTGCAAAGAAATAGCGGCGACATAGAGCTAATCGGGTTCAATGAAGTTTTCTTCACAAGTGTTGCAGCTTGACCATAATAGTGGGATTCCTATTTTATTATGGTTTTCTTATTCATGTGTGATTGAATTCTTATTATTGTTTCATGTTTAATGAATGGGACAACATGGATAATTGTTCCTAGACTTATTTCAGATGTCTAGCAGCGTGTTTAATTTATATTAATTTAAAATGATGGACAACTACATGTGTATTTAGAAATAAAACTAATTCCATATTTTAAAAACATAAGTACTTATTTTCTATAAGTATCTCATGGTCTCCATCACTAGTTTGTAGATGATATGATTAATTTTGTGTGATGGCTCTAGTGTCATCCTCCCCATCAGATGCAGTTGATCATGGAATCATCGGTACAAACTTCTTTAAAAGAATATTTGGGGTGATTGTTAGTGTGGGTCACCTCTCCATCAAAGGTGTTTCTCACGGAACTCTTGACCTAGAATTAAGTGATGGTACACACTTAGCTATAAATAGTAATATCCTCTCCATCTGAGTCACTGTTGTTATTTATAGGACCAAAGCAAGTCAGCAGTTTAATTTTACTAGGCAAGGTGCATCGCCTGGATAGTAAAATTAAAAGGCAATTGCCTATCTGAACAAATGATGGATAGTATATGGCTTTCCATCGAGTCATACTATTCGCGGTGTATCAGGTTGCTGGCGGATTCTTTTCAAATATGGTAGAGGGAACCAATATTTTCAACTTGAATCCATAGTAATTTTTTGCCCAAATGTAATTATTTATAATATGTGATTCTCAGGCTTTTAAATGGGTTCTTTCAATCCACTCGCTATTATACTTAAAGAAAATAAACTTACTGGACCAAACTATATAGACTGGAAAAGGAATTTTAATATTGTGTTAACTGCTGAAGAGTACAAGTTTGTGCTTACTCAAGAATGTCCTGAGCAACCTGGTGAGGGGGCTACCGCTGAGGAAACCTAGGCTCACAAGAAATGGGTCAAGGCTGATGAGATGGCGCGGTGTTACATTTTGGCATCCATGTCGAATGTTCTACAATATCAACATCAGTCAATGGCCAGTGCCTATGACATGATGGAGAGCCTCCGCGAGACGTTCGGGGATCAAAGTGGTGCTGCTAGGCAGGTTTCCATGAAAGACTTGATGAACACAACTATAGCTGAAGGGACGCCTGTAAGGGATCATGTTCTTAAGATGATATCTCTCCTTAATGAACTAGAGATCATTGGAGCTAAAATCGACGGGGAAACCCATGTCGATATCGTAGTCCAGTCACTGCCAGAGTTTTTTTAAGTAATTCCGCCTCAATTACAACATGAATAAATTTAAATATACCTTGGCAGAGCTGCTTAAAGAACTCCAGGTAGCTAAGGGTCTCAACAGAAAGTCAGGGAGTGCTCTTATGTTTGAGAAAGGTTCTACTTCAAAGCCGAAAGGCAAGAAGAAAATGAAAAAGGCTCAAAAGAAGGCCACAGGTCCTCCGCCAATCCAAAGGCCAAGATGACAACCAGGAAAGCCTAAAGGCAAATGTTTTGTTTGCAAGCAGCCAAGACACTAGAAGAAGCAATGTTCGGTTTATCTCGCCAGACAGAACAATCAAGGTAAATCTCATTTACTAGTTGTTGAATCGTGTTTAGCGGTCCGATCTACTGATACCTGGTGTGTAGATACGGGAGCCACTGATCATGTATGCAATTCTTTGTAGGGGTTCCAGGGAACCAGGCAGCTCAGTGATGGAGAGATTTATCTATATATGGAAAATGCTACAAGAGTAGCAGCAGCTGTAGTAGGAGATCTACATCTTAGTTTTGGTAGAGATAGGAATTTAATATTAAGAAATTGCCTTCATGTACCTTCTATTAGAAGGAATTTAGTTTCAGTTTCTAGTTTAGTAAAGAATGGATATTCAGTTCATTTTAATAAAGTAGTAGTTATTAAAGAAAGTAAATGTTTTATTTGTTTTGGTCAATTGGTGGATGATCTTTATATTATAAATCATGTCTCTCCTATACTGCAACTTAATGAATTGAATAACATAAATAGTTTGCTATTTAAGATAAAAGAACCTTCAACGATGAACCAAACGCATCTTTGGCACTTACGCCTTGGTCATATTAATTTGAAAAGGATTCAAAGTGTCACACCCCAACCCGCCCACGCGGGCTAGGACACGTGTAACAAAGCCAAGGACCAAATAATCATTTATTATTTTTCGTTCCAAAAATTACATTTTGACTGAAATACCAGGGGTAAAATATCTTTTTATCAAATAAGTTAATAAAAGGAATAAAATAAAGTTTTAAAACCGTCAAATGGTACTTGGGCAAAATTTCCCCCATTATAGCACCTTTCACCCTGTTTTCATAACTAAAACATTTTTAACCCCTGCTGTACTCATTTATTTAAATATTCCAAAACACATCAACCCAACTAAATATATAAATATTACAAACTCATTCTAACATTTTTTTCTAAACATATTTAAAAGTATAAACTTTAAATTTATTACAACCTTATTCAACTCCTCACATATAAACATATAAGCAAGCTAGACCCCAGTCCCGTAGTCTCGATCATTTCTCACTGTGGTATTCATCTTGAAAAATACTTTTAAAACTTCAATCCACAGTTCATATTACAAGGATTTAATAAAAACTAAAACACAAACTTATCTCCAAAATTTAAACACTAGGAATATAACTACTCATCTAAACTCATTTACATATGAACATATTAAACATTAACCCCTAATCTCGAGCTATTCCAGAACCCCCACAGTTCAGCGCTTCTCACTGTGATATTCGTCCGAACCTGCGTGGTCATTAGCCACAAAAACTGAATAAGCTTTCGCTTAGTGAGTACGTGGTACTAATCATGCAATTGGAGTATTTAATGAATCATACCACCAATTATGCAATCACAATAAGAAATGGTCGCAGGCGTGTCAAGTAATCAACCATCATCGTTCTGGACCCTTGATTCTGGGCCATTCTCACTTTTTCTGTCGCATATAGCGAAATTACACTCATTCATTTGTGACTATAGTCAATTCGCTGTGGTCGTCACCACTATCCCCTTTTCTCTGAGGATTTCAACATCTCTCTGTCCCTTATATATGGGCTAACTAATAGTGATTATCACTTGAGACCCTTTGACCTAAATAAGCACATAAGCAACTCAACATGTCAACATGGCAATTTCATCATTTTTGGACATGTTTTTAAATAATAATTAATCACATGCTTTTCTACTTAATCACAATTAAGCAATTTAAGTATTCAATAACAAATAAATAACATTAAATATCCAATTTTGAGATTAGGACACTCACCTCACAAATAGGTCCAAATAAGCTAAGAATTTCCAAATTCCTTCGCAAAACTAGCTCTAAGTACTCCCAATGATATCCCTACATATATAGATCACATATATGTATCACCCCTCAAAATGGGTAGTAGAAAAACGTTACCAAAACTGAAAAAGAAAAGCAAGAAATAATCCTCTTACCTTTACGAGTTCGAATATGGCTTCGGTTCGGACTCTCTGTTCTCTATATATATATTTTTCAATTTGGTCTGATAAACAAGACCCAGCCGCCAAACATATATGTGATATATGTTAAGTATAAAGCTTCTAAAGGAAGCTTAGTCCTATTCACGACTAACTCCCCTCAAGTTTTGATATTTATTATAGCATCCACGGTTAATTATTTTAACTACCAAATATCTAAATAGATATATGTCTATGTCACGCATGGGTCTCAAAAGTGATCCCAAATATTTTATGAAGTTGCTAATTACCCTACTGATTATGAATCATATTCTAATTCGCCCTCGCACGGGTACCCAAAATGACACCATAGAAGGTCACAACTAACAATATAATATTAAAAGCACTTTGATAAATATTCATTTAATCATATAAATGCAACTAAATGCAATTTATTTAATCTGGACCTCCCATGGTCCCACTTCATATCTATCAAATTGTGCACTTTATCAAGCACTTATCACATCAGGGTGCCTGAAACTCACCCAAATCATCACATGAAATTAATCACATTAATTAATTCATGAGAATGAAATATTACTACCTTTTTCCGGGTACGGGTATTACACAAAGACTGGTTCAAAATGGGCCATTAAGCTCATTGGAAGTGGAGGCATTTCCAATTTGTGAATCATGTTTGGAAGGAAAAATGACCAAGAGGCCGTTCTCGGCCAAGGGCTATAGAGCAAAAGAGCCGTTTGAACTAGTTCACTCTGATTTGTGTGGTCCTATGATTGTCCAAGCAAGAGGGGGATTTGAGTATTTTGTCACTTTCATTGATGATTACTCAAGGTATGGTTACATTTATTTGATGCGGCTTAAGTCTGAATGCTTTGAGAAATTCAAAGACTTCAAGGCTGATACGGAGAAGCGTCTAGGTTAATGTATCAAGACACTACGATCTGATCGTGGTAGAGAGTGCCTCTTGGGAGAGTTTAGGGAATACTTATTGGAGCAATGGATTACATCCCAGTTGTTTGTACCCCGTATACCTCAGTAGAACGGTGTAGCAGAAAGAAGGAACAGGACTCTTATGGATATGGTAAGATCTATGATGAGTTATTCGAATTTACCAATTTTCTTTTGGGGACACGCATTAGAGACAGCTGCATACATTCTAAACTTGGTGCCATCTAAGTCAATACCTACTACTCCCATGGAATTGTGGACTGGGCTAAAGCCTAGTCTGCGGCATGTTCGGATCTGGGGTAGTCCAGCACATGTGCTGAAAGGGAATGCAGAAAAGTTGGAATCAAGAACATAAGTATGTTTCTTTGTTGGGTATCCAAGAGGAACTAAAGGTGGTCTGTTTTATTGTCCTATGGATCAGAAGGTTATTGTTAGCACCAATGCCACATTCTTAGAAGAGGACTATGTTATGGACCACAAGCCTAGAAGCCGTATTATTCTAGAGGAAATGAGAGGAGAGACACTGATACATACTTCTTCGATACCATCGGTATGAGAAGAAACATCACAAGACAGAGTTATCGATATTCCATTATCGCATCATAGTGGGAGGATTATCGAAACTCGTGTAGATCCCAAACCAACCATTAACACGCAGGTTCCTGAACCAGTACAGCGTGCAGATAATGGTGTATTAGGTTCAGAATATTCACAACGAAATATCAGTGATACACAGACACGGGTTGTGCCTCGTCGTAGTAGGAGGGTTATTATTCAACCTGACCGGTATATGTTCTTGGGAGAGTCTTATGACCGGGTCCCTGATGAACAGGGTACCGATCCCTGTAACTACAATGAAGCACTCCAAGATAAAGATGCAGATCTTTGGCAAAAGCCTATGAAGTCTGAAATAGAGTCTATGTACTCCAATCAAGTCTGGGATCTTGTAGAACCACCCAATGAAATAAAACCCATTGGATGTAAGTGGATCTATAAGAAGAAGAGAGGAGCAGACGGTAAGGTGGAAACCTTTAAAGCAAGGCTTGTTGCAAAAGGGTTCACTCAAAAAGAGGGAACCGATTATGAGGAAACCTTTTTGCCGGTGGCCATGCTAGTCTATCCGGATTCTCTTATCCATTGCTGCACATTTTGATTATGAAATTTGGCAAATGGATGTCAAGATAGCATTTCTTAATGGGAATCTTGACGAGTGCATCTATATGATGAAACCAGGCGGGTTCATTGTGAAGGGCCAAGAACACATGTGTGCAAGCTTAAGCAGTCCATTTATGGACTTAAGCAGGCATCTAGGTCTTGGAATATCCGCTTTGATCAAGCAATCAAGTCTTTTGGTTTTGATCAATGTGCGGATGAATCTTGTGTGTACAAGAAACATGATGGAAGCGTGGTGGTGTTCTTAATACTATATGTGGATTATATCTTGCTAATCGGAAATGATGTGGGGGTATTATCTTCTGTAAGGGTATGGTTGTCCAGTCAATTCGATATGAAGGACTTGGGAGAAGCCGGTCACTTCCTAGGGATCAAGCTTATGCGAGATCGCAAGAATAGGATGTTGGGCTTGTCACAAGGCAGTTATATTGACAATATTCTTACAAGGTTTAGCATGCAAGATTCCAAGAAGGGATTTCTTCCCTTCAGACATGGAATTACTCTATCTAAGGATCAATGTCCTAAGACACCTGATGAGATAGAGAAGATAAAGGCAGTTCCTTATGCCTCGGCAGTAGGAAGCCTAATGTATGCTATGCTATGTACTAGACCTGACATCTGCTTTGTTGTTGGCATGGTTAGTAGATATCAATCTAATTCAGGGCAAGAACATTGGACTGCGGTGAAAAATATTCTCAAGTACATGAAAAGGACTCGAGACTAAATGTTAGTTTACCAAGAAGACAGTATTGTACCCATTGGGTGCACAGATTCTGATTTCATGTCAGATAGGGATTCTAGAAAGTCTACCTCAGGATATATGTTTATCCCAGGAGGTGGAGCCATTAGTTGTAGGAGTATCAAGCAGTCGTGTATTGCTGATTCCACCATGAAAGCCGAGTATGTGGCTGCTTCGGAAGCTGCTAAGGAGGTCGTTTGGCTCAGAAACTTCCTTATGGAT
Organism: Hydrangea macrophylla; assembly: GCA_033977485.1. NCBI lineage: Eukaryota > Viridiplantae > Streptophyta > Magnoliopsida > Cornales > Hydrangeaceae > Hydrangea > Hydrangea macrophylla. Next base: position 44,938,846 of record CM066990.1, read on the forward strand.
CTAAGAGTAGTACCTGCGGTACAATCGGCTATTACCCTTTATTGCGATAATAGCGGAGCGACTGCTAACTCAAAGGAACCTAGGGCACATAAGAAGGGAAAACACATTGAGCATAAGTATCACCTGATACGAGAGATCGTGCAAAGAGGTGATGTTGAAGTGACCAAGATAGCATCAGCAAATAACCTGGCAGATCCTTTCACGATAGTCATGTAGAAGGGATAGGAGTGAGGTGTGTCGCATTATGGCTTTGAGTCTAAGTGGGAGATTGTTAGGGATATATACTAAAAGTCATGCTTTATGTAGTTGATTTATTATTCATTTAATCAAATCAGTTAATCCATTTTTATGAGAATCTGTGTGGGCAATATTTGTATTACATTGTTTATTTAATATTATGCATGTGTGTCTTTCATTCTACATAGTAGGTGGTTTGGTGTGTAGAGTTCAACATACACACGGAAGATCAGACCATTGGATCTTGTAGAATGTAAGATTTTGGTTTACAGTCTTAGATGGATTGAGCACACCATCGGTAGGACTGCAGCATGGTGTTGTAGTAGGTTTGTCTTGACTGCGGGAAATTGTATAGTTTCAACTCACCATGCTGGTATACTTTGTGTATTAAACTGGACCGACTTAGGGTAATTATCGTTATACTGGCTTATAAGATAATTAATACCTCATGACTATTATGAGTGCTTATGCTCTAAATCCTAAGTTAATTTATAGACACGTACATTTGATATTTACACTTTGATCCCTATAAGGGTGAGATCCTTAAATGGGTCAATATTTCATCGGATTGGATGACAATATTAATTATGTGGTGGATATTAATTAATGATAGAATCCATGTCTCAATTTTGGGATTGATGATATCCCCTTAAGAAAGCTTATAAGTTTTGATTATGTCAAACCCTGCAGGTGGATTTTGTATCCGATATATCAGATAAGTTAAGCAGAAGATCTCAAGGAATTTTAAGAGATTAATTAAATATGACTGTCAGTAATTATATTTAATTAATGGATATCTGTAATCTTAACATGGGGAGATAATTAATAACATGGAGCTCAAAATATATTTTTGAGATAAGGGTAGGAGTGCAATTATAATTCTTTAGTGGTATGAATTATAATTTATGGAAATAGGAATATGATTCAATTCGAATTAGGGTTTCCTAATTCCATAAGGAAGCCTATTCCTTATTGACTTCTTATGGTCCCTATCGTAGCCTATATATATGCTGCTTTGGCTCTCTCCTCAGTTTGCGTTTTTCTATCAAGAGTATTATAACTTGGAATAGAAAAGAGAGCGTAAAAAGCGAGAGCAGAAACATAAAGTATTTCGAAGGAGCCCACACTCAGTTTGATATTCTGGCAGCAAAGGAATACGGTAGAAGATCATGAGCTGTTATCGAGCCCGTGTTCTCGATTCGTCTACTACAATAATCCGTTTTAGCAGTTTAAGGTACCCTAGTTCCGCCCTTGTAGGGTTATTGTAGTTTTCACGTAATTTTTTGTAGTACCAACTTATACGCGCTGTCATTGGATTCTGGGAACGCAGTTTCCTAATAGAGACATCCCCGGGCATCCCAAGCAGATGTTCTGCAAGTCCAATCAGCCAATCCCCACTGACCGATGTATTGACGTTCTCGTCCGATGCTGTCAGGGACTTGCATTTCCCCCATGACGACCTGCTGGTAGTGAAACTCTTAATAGCCAATTACATGGTTAAGAGGGTGTTAGTGGACACGGGCTCAGCGTTCGACTAGTTCGGGATATCAAGAGACCGACTCCTACTAGTGGCCACTCTCTTGGTAGGGTTTAATAGATCGAGCACACAACTGCTCGGGATGATAGAGCTACCAGTCTTGGTGGGGATCTACCAACAACAAACCTCTGTTAAGGCAGACTTCATAGTGGTAGAGGCCCCATCCGCCTACAACGTCATCCTTGGGAGACCAACGCTCAACAAGCCAAAGCGATTGTGTCAACCTACAGCCTGGTTGTCAAGTTCCCAACCCCCTAAGGCCCGAGAAGCCTGCGAGGAGATCAAGCTACCGCCCGGAGCTGTTACGTCAGCTCTCAGCACAGAGAAGTAATTACAGAAATGCTAACACATTCAAGAGATGGACCCGAGGGATACGCGCGATGGGGTCAGCTCGGTTGAGAAGCTCGATCAAGTGATGTTGGACCCTCAATTCCCCGATCGGTCCGTCAGCATCGGCACTCTTCTGGGACCAAGTCTCAGAGAAAAGTTAATCCAGTTCCTGAGAGAGAGCCAAGAAGTCTTCGCTTGGTGCCATGAAGACATGCCTGGAATTAATCCCCAGGTCATGTCACCGACTGAACATTAATCCGAGCTGTCGACCGGTAAAATAGAAGAGGAGGGGCATGGCCCCCGAAAGGCAATGAGCGTTACAAGAGGAGGTCGGGAAGCTTCTCAAAGCAAATTCCATCCGAGAAGTACAGAATCCCAACTAGCTAGCTAACATGGTGCTAGTCAAGAAGAGCAACGGAAAGTGGAGGATGTGCGTGGACTTCACCGACCTGAACAAGGCTTGTCCCAAGGACTGCTATCCACTACCTAGGATAGACCTCCTTGTGAACTCCACAACCGGTCACTCACTCCTCTCCTTCATGGATGCCTACTCGGGATACAACCAGATCAACATGTATCTCGGGGATAAAGAGAAGACTTCTTTCATCACCGACCAGGGACATTTTTCTACAAGGTGATGCCTTTCGGCCTCAAGAATGTCGGGGCAACTTACAACGCCTGGTCAACTATATGTTCAAAGATCTGATCGTGAAAATAATAGAGGTGTATGTTGATGACCTCCTGGTCAAAAGCCAAGACGAGTCTAACCATCTCAAGCTCTTGGCCGGTGCCTTCATCATCTTAAGAAAGTTCCGGATGAGGTTGAACCCAGATAAGTGCACATTTGGAGTCTCATCCGAGAATTTCCTGGGACACTTAGTCAGCAGGCGGGGAATCGAGGCAAACCCCGAAAAAATTCAAGCCATCATCAATATGCATTCTCCCAGGTTAACAAAGGAAGTTCAAAGTTTGGCCGATTAGGTTGCGACATTGAACATATTTGTTTCTCGGGCAATCGACCGGAGCCTACCATTCTTCAAGATCCTCCGCAAGGCTTTTCAGTGGTCAGAAGAGTGTGAAGAGGCATTTCAACTCAAGAAGTACATAACATCGTCTCCTCTTCTCTCAACTCATTACTAAATGAGGAATTGTTTTTTTACCTGGAGGTGTCACCCTCAGCGGTAAGCTCGACACTCATCTGAGATGAGCACATGATACAGTCCCTGTCTATTACACAAGCTGGGCATTCCAAGGTGCGGAAAACTGATACTCCCGCATCGAGAAGCTCACCTTTGTACTCGTCACCTCCTCAACTTGCCCGCCTAGGAAATCCTTAGTTGAAATCCTGGGGCCTCCTCATAGAGCCCAAGGGTGGATACTTGGAATAATTTCTTCTTCCACCCCTTATTGTTCCTTGGGCAGTTGACAATGATCTTCTTCCCCTGCTGAGCTCCCAGAGAAAAGAATCCGGCCTTCCTATGCACCGGGAACGGTCGGTGGGTCCACCGAAACTCTTGAAGGGTGAGTTCATACCCAAAAACTTGGGGCCAGAGAGAGATAGACTCCATCAAGAACCTCTAACCGTTCGGGGCAAGTTGCCTAAGAGCGATCTCGAGATAGATCAGAACATCCCGGGCGACCGGATAAAGGGGAATACGGAGACCAGCCTTGAAGGCATTCTTATAAAGGGTCATGAATCCCGATCGGTATATTTGAGCCCCTCCGGCGAGTGCGGTCAAGTAGCAATGGTTAGGAATAGCATAATTGCCCCATGATTCGCTCTAAGTCCATGATGAGCAAGCTAGTGGAAATCCACTCGCTGGAAAACGCTACCTCAGGGCTACTAGGAATCGATACTACGTCCCCTGAGCCCCGTGACACAGAGGCTACTGGGAGCTCCTGACTTGCCTTGTCATCGGACACCCGAATGGGAATCCCGCCCTCGCTGTATTGGTTAGATGGGGTGGGTTACAGAAGGGGAATCCAAGCTCGTGTCCGAAGTTCCCGACCGTGATTGTTCATCTTCCGACCGAGAAGACGAATTAAAGCCTGAATGGCACATCTCTAAGGCTCCGACAGCTGGGCGAAAGAGCAACTGATGGCCTAAGTAAGAGGCAAGAACTCCAAGCCTAAGATACAAGGGGGATACTACTAAAAGCCTAAAAGACAAGAGGTACAAGGTCTTCAGTGTGAAGTAGCACTCGGATAGAACCACTCCAGGACACCCCGACCGGTTCAACTGATCTATCGCACTACCTGATCTAAAAAGGAAGCAGAACCTCAAGAGGAAAAAAATCCCACTCCCTCGCGAGCCCCAAGGGATTCCTATTCTTCAGCCTCACTCGGGAATTAAAAAAAGAGAAGAAAAGAAGAATTCAGTGAATTACAAGGCTGCAGAGACGAAGACTTACAAGATTAGGTTGCAAGGAAGAGCTCGGGTAGCCGGACCGGACGCTTTTTCTCATAAACCGCTCGGTAATTCTCTTCACTGGACAGAAGGAATGGAGAAATATTTCAAGTGTCCTTTGAATAGGCGATACGGACGGCTTAGATGGGATCAGATCCAATGGCAAGGAAATTTTCCCCCTAAATGATCGACAACTGTCGTCTCGGGCACGTGAAGCGACACCTCAAAAGGCGTGCACATTTAATGAGTGATGGATGACTTGGTTCAGATGTGACGACCTGCTTACCCCCGCACTGACCTGGTTGGAACCTGCCTGGACCAACTGCTACGTGACATGTGGCATCCCGGATCCCGGGCCCCCGAGTCACCAGTCCGGGTTTGTTGCCCGGATAGCCAAGACCAATGGTCTATCCTGGGGAGTTGTACCGTGCAGTTTTCCCGGCCTATGCTAATTTCCAAGCCTCATCCGATGCAACACTAATTTAGCCTTGGAAATGGGGGGCATCTGATACATACAAAAATACCTAGTATGAGTTGAACTTCGCGAGCTCAACAAGGAATGCCAGGTCATCCAGCCATTGCGCCCAACGCATGATCACCCTGGACAGCCATTGCGCCCAACGCATGGTCACCCTGGACGGTATGTTCAGGACAGCTCGGCCTCGACCCACAGGTCGGGAACGTAACGCGGGCTTGTGCTAGCATTTGGAGTGGACCAGCCATCTCGTAGAGCGTGATTCAGAATGTTCCAGACAGTTTCCTACCTCAACTAGAAGAGTAATGGAAAGTGTAGGTTGTTTAATAATCCGATTAGGAAACTCCCACGATTTATGCTAATCAATTGTAATTAGACTGCGCTGCTCAATCAGCTTACTTACCTTGTACGAGTGATCTCTTGTGTTTATACAAGAGACCACTCATCCCCTTTAAGGGAGCGGCATTCTCGTTCCACAAAATCGCAACTATAGTCATATGCATACACTTGGCCGGTCTCTGGTAGTGCTGCCTCTTTGTTGGTTCACCCAAGGCCGCTGACGATTTATGCTAATTAACAGTGCCGAACCACACTCAAATCTATTTTGGTTAATTCTTTTTACCTCTAACCAAATTTAGGCATCATAAAAAAATATAAAAATACATAAAATTTTTTTTTTGTAAAATTTAAAAATTCATCAAATTTTGCATGACGTTTGGAGCAACTCTTTATAACGTTGGGAACAACACTTCAAAAATATTGGAAGTAACTCTTCAGAACGCAGAGAACAACTCGTTTCAAAGTCGGGTGCAACTCTTCACAATGTTGGGAGTAACTCTTCAGAACGCAAAGAACAACTCGTTTCAAAGTCGGGTGCAACTCTTCATAATGTTGGGAGCAAGTCTTCTTCACAACATTGAAAGCAATTATTACAATATTTTGATACTCCCTCCGTCCCTTTTTTTGAGTCCTATATTCCATTTTGGGATGTCCCAAAATTAGTGGTCACTTTCCTAAATTGACATCCAATTTTTACTTACTTTTCAAAACTACCATTCCTTGAAATCTACACCAAGACAAAACTAAAGAAGTTATTGTAATAATTAGGGACAATTATGAAAAGTAGATGTAAATTCTTTTTGTCCCCTTAATAAGTTGAGTTCCCAAAAGTAGACTAAAAAAAAGGGACAATAGGAGTATAAATTTACAACACTGAAAACATAAAGTAGACTAAAAAAATACTCCGTAGTAGTTTTACTTCTAAATTTCCTTAAAATAAATTGACTGAAATATAAATATCCTAAACATATTCAAACTTCCATTAATGAGCCTGGGCCCACCAATAACAACTCAAACCTGCAGTACCCGTAAACCACTCGAAAATGGCAATCGGCACCCAACGGAGCGACTCCCAGAAATAGTAATTGGAGAGAGAGTGAGTCACAGGATGAAGCGTGAGAGTCGGAGTGGATATGGAGAGAGAGAGAGAGAGAGAGGGGGAAATCAGACTGTAGAGAGAGAAATTGAAAGAGATCCATTGGTCATCCTCATCGTTGAAAATTAGGGTTCAAGTCATCAATGGCGGACAACACACAGCAAACCGTTGCGAAACCAGGGCTGAGAAAGCCGGTGTTCACGAAGGTCGATAGCCTCAAACCGGGGACCAACGGTCACACTCTCACCGTCAAGGTTCTGAATTCGAACACTGTTTTGCAGAAGGGTGAATCGGTTTCTCACCACCTACGCAGCACTCGCATTTCTGAATGTCTCGTTGGCGACGAAACTGGAACGATCCTCTTCAGTGCTCGTAATGATCAAGGTGTGTGTATATATATATAAATACGTGTGTGTGTGGTTTTATGGATCTATTTGGATATATGAAAATCTCTGTTTTTATTATGTTTTAAGTTTTCATTTCCGTTGAGTTTATTATGATTTGCACACTTTTAGGAATTGTGTCTATGGGGATTAAGGTTGTATCTAACATGAACCCTAGAATTTGATTCAATGTTTTTTTAGGCTCTGTTTCGTTCATGGATTTAGCACGCAAAGAATAATTTGCACTCTGTTTGGGTTTCAAGGCAAATAGTGAAGGAAAAGTAAACATAGTGGGAAATAAATTAAAAATATGAATTTTGCAACACTTTCCTCCACTTGTTTTTCTTAGTTTACAATAATATTTAAAAAAAATTTCTACTTTTTAATGTTTTTAAAGCATGAAAGAAAATACGAAGGAAATTAAACATAAGGGACAGTTTTACTTCTTGTTACTATTTTACTTTTCTCTTTCAATGAACCCGCAAAGTAAAGAAAGCATTAAAAAGAATAGAAGTTTCTTTTTGATTAGAAATGGGTTGATTGGTCAGGCGCTTGTATTGTGGTGGGGTCATTTGCAGGCTGGCCCTGGCAATTTGGGGCACTAGGCAATCATTTAAAGATGGGCCTCTGGCCAAGGTTGGGTGGGCTCGTAACCCCATAAGGGTTGGGGCAGCGCCTCCGATCCGAGATTTTTTTTCTCGTATATTTATACATATACGCCGATAGGATTTTCGGTTTTCTATGATTTTTTTTTGGCCATTTTGAGAGGTAAGAGGTTTAGAGCTTGTAATCTTTTTTGCATGTAGTGTATTGTGATCGTCTTCTCTCCTAACCCTTTTGTGATTCCGCATGGGTTCGTATTGTCACTTTTGTTTTTTCAACATCAAGGGACGACTGCTTACCATTAATTTTAAAGTTTGGATTGATGCAACACAATTTTGGTTGGGCTAAATTGGAAAGTGAAGAACAAAATTGTTGGGCTCGGCAAAGTGAGAAAAGCTCGGTTGGCGCCGAGTAGGGTTTGATCATAGGCCCCCAATTGCATAGGTCGAGTGTTCGACCCTTGTCCCACCCTTCCCTTGTAATTTGAGGAAAAAAAGTGTTGGAATGCTTACAATGAATTATATAAATATTTTTCTCAATCCCTATGTGGGCTCGAATAAAATTACACCCACATATTACATATGATCAATATTTTTCGGGCCCTCCATAAAAAGAAAAAAAAGGGACAAAATTTGGAGTCCTAGGCGGCCACCTACCCCCAGGGCCAGCCTTGGTCATTTGGTGTTGGTCATTAGGGAGTTGGACGAAATATTCACTCTAATTCAGGCTGTGAAAGTATGAGTTGGAAACGGTTGGGCTTATTTTTGTGGAGTTACTAATTAACAAAACGTTGAGCTCTTTGAGATATGTTTATAGATAAAGGTAGCACCGTTGCGGGTGCGGGGGTAAGGGTACGGGGATGCGAGTGCAAGGGATTTGCCAATTTTCTAAAAAGTAAGGGTGCAAGTGCGGCGGGAGTACTTGGATAAAATATTAAAAATATATATTTTCAGATAGTAGTATATACAAATTAAATTATTTTATGACTATTAGTGCATTAGTGTATATCCTAGATAATTGTTATTATTATTTGCTATTATTTAGCTTTTAAACTCTCAAAGTTTTCAAAATTGTATGAAGAACTTGTGTTATTTTTTCAAAAGAACGCTACAAAAAAGTCCCAACCACACTCTAAACGAACTCAAAAAATCCACAGATCACCCAGTATGGGTGTGCACTAAGTGCGGGTGCGGCGGCCTTTTCAAAGAGTCCGTAAAGATAATGGAGTGGTAATTTGTACTAGATTTGTTGTGGTACTATGATTAAAATGTGACAAATGTTACCTGGAACGTGGTTCACCCCGGTGCGTGGTACAGGTTCAGGTGCTTCGTACGACACTTAGCTCGGTTCTGTAATGAAAATAATTATTTATTTATTACTTCAATGAAAATTAAGCCTCAATTGAAAAAATTAATTATCTTTTTCTTCTCGTTTGGTTTGTGAATTTAGGATCTGGATCCCCTAGGAACCATAATCGGTCGCAAGGTTCGGATTGTGGTTCCATGGGGGGTACCACGAACTATCCCTGTAACCATGGTCATGACTTACTTAACATTCCAAATATTGAGATTTACATTATATTTATGTTGAAGAAGGCATTGGCTACTGTATCTTTCAAAGACACCATTACATAAATGATAAATCCTGGTTTTGGTTACTCAAATGGAGGGAGAGATTGAGAAGAATGGAAAATTGTAAGAGCCTATTTGAGAATGCTTAAATAGGATCTGGTTCACTCTCATTCTCACTTTCTATCTAGTTTTCTATGTTACCCGTACTTGGAATGGAAGGTGTCATGTCAATGTCGATGTGGGTATGACAAGGATCTCAACACGGGATATATGACGGACTTGTTTCGTACCATGTCGGACATGACTTAGTAGTTGACTCATGCCTGGCTTCGTCTACCACTCTCTCCTCTTCCTTTATGAAAAGATGGAGCATGACGACTGTTCATGCTATTCCCTTTTACTCCTTTTCACATTAAATAGGAGCTGTGCATTCTTGCCTTTCCCCCAAAAAAATGAATTGGGCAGCATTTTTTTGTTGTTAAAAAACGAGACACTTCTCTCTCTCTCTCTCTCTCTCTCCTTTTCATGCTAAGATAAGATGAATGGGAGAAATATGAGCGGTGAATACTTACCTTTTCCCAAAAAAATAAAGATAAAATAAAATCCAATTGTGCAACAAATTTTTTTGTTGAAAAACGAGATGTTGGAAGTTATTTATTTAGGCTTTGGTGCACAAAAGATTTATAATCCAAAGAAACAAATTGTTTTCTAGACTCAAGGTCTTGTTATCATATTTAGATTGTCAAAATATTGTATGCATTTAAGAATAAAGATTGGGGCACAAACAAAATCCACAAACACAATCCACAAACACCAAAATGTGTCTATCTCTCTCCTGATGGGGTCCACTGACACTGTAGGGTCCACAGAGGAGAGAGATAGACACATTCTGGTGTTTGTGGATTGAGTTTGTGGATTTTGTTTGTGCCCAAAGCATTGTTGTACATTTAATATCTTCATATTTTAGTGTTGCCATTTATAGACCTCCAATAGAGCTACTTTTCCAAAAACACTTATACTCTGCCAAAATCATTTACATTTGGAGCAGTGATTCTAAAGAATTCAGCTAATTTTGAGAATACGTCTTGTTCTATTTCTTGTTTGACTTGTTCTTGTACCCGTACCTAAATTTTGGATCCTTTATGGCTGAGTCCCCTTATCCTAAAATATTGGGGTCTATCGAGCCTGACTACCGAATTCATATTCATACCCAACACACGTACCCGAGTCCAGGTAGCATAGCTAGTTTTTAATGAGAAGAACCAAGGTTATATTAGTTTGATAAAGAACCAGTTTAAGAGAGATAATGGATTGGGCATAGACTTGTGTGAAATTAGTTTCCACCAAACACTTCAATTAATGGAAGTGATTCACTTTTAAACCACATAACTAGTTCTTTGCCTTCCCAAACAGCCCTAAGACATAGTTATTAAAAGTGAAAGGTGCACTTAGGCGCAAATGCCTTCCGGGGGGCTAGGCGCAAGGCGTAAAAAAAAAAAAGAAAAAAAAAAGCGCGTGTCTAAGCAAAGTGAGGTGCACTTTAAGAAAAGTTATAAATGAAATGGACTATAGGCTATAGCAAAATAATGAAACCTTAGAATTAGTGTAAGTCGTCTCAATGATGCTTCACAAAATAGTGAAACCTTAGAATTAGTGAAGACCTAATAAAAAATGAAACTATAACAAAATTTCAAATTTAATTCCTATTTCTTTTTTTTTCCTTCTCCAAATTTGGGAATCAATAGGAGAGTTAGTGTTGGTCACAAAGAAGAACATTCTAATTCCTCTATTTTAAAAATGTGATTCCGTGTTTTGGAAGTTGCAATGGCCTAAGGTGTCTTAATATGCTCTAGCATATTTCCTGTGTAGTTTTTTAAGTTCTTAGTTTTCCATCGTAATCTTGGTCAGGGGCGGATGTAGAATTTTGAAGTTAGGGGACTTGGCATGGACGAAACTAGGTAGTTGCACCTGACAGAGAGAGGCAATTTTTTTAGGTCTATTTATACATCGTTTGGTGTAGATGATATAAGCTAATACTATAAAAAGCAACACAAAAATTCAAATACTAATCGAACAGAGGGTTTTTTGAAATTTTTGAGGGGCTCAAGTGTAAAATTTTTGGTTCCTTTAGGGTATATCTAAAGTTTCTCTAAAATACAGGGGAGCTTATTGCCCCTTGGTAGATCTGCCCATGATCTTGGCTATTATGATCTAAGGGCAAGAAATTACATAAGAGGACATTATATACGATGTATTGTGTGATTTTGAAGCTTCATGAATGCTTCTCGTACTTTTGTTACTTTGTGGCAAATTGTGTTGAAGGAATCTCATTTTTCAGAAGTCAAGAAATTTATTGGGCTGGTATTACTTGTTAGTTGTAGCCAATGGTACTTGAGTAGGTATTTTTTCGATTAGGTACAATCTTGGATATGCCATTGTCACAAGTATACGAGCTGCCATTTCTTCTGATAAGCCTTGCTCTAGTTGTCTTTCCCCTTGATAATCTCTAGCCTCTAGTTTTTGTCATCTCTGTTTGAACATATTATACAATGCGGAAAAGTGTATTGGGTTGTTTAGTTTCTATTTTGTTCGCGTCTGTGCTTTCTTTTAATCTGTTTAATATGGTGTTCCTACACGTACTACATGATGGTGATACTTTGCGTTTTAAATCTTTTTCTGGGTAGTCGATTTGATGAAGCCTGGTGCGACTGTGATCCTCCGAAATGCAAAGATAGACATGTACAAGAGATCCATGAGGCTAGCTGTGGACAAATGGGGCCGTATTGAGGTCAGTGAAGAACCAGCCTCATTTGTAGTTAAAGAGGACAACAATCTCTCTCTCGTTGAATATGAGTTGGTGAATGTTGTGGAAGAGTGACTTGAGACATAGAGAAGCTCATAAATCTAAAGGTTGATGTAGTTGGTTTGTTTTTCCTTCTTGTTAATGTGCTAACTACTATGTTATTAATTTAAATGTGTTTGATTTTTTTTTGTTTTTTTTTTTGTTTTCCCTTTCCTCCTGTTGGATTTGAGATTTTGAAATTGGTAATGAGATGTTTTGAAACCACAGCAAGGATATGATCTTTCATTTAGGTTGTGTTGGTTTCGTTTGTAAATGTTTTGCGTTGGTAAATACTTATTTACTGTTATTTTTGGCTTCTCTAAATCTGCAAACAAACATTTGTTGTTCCAAAGATAATTTTCTTTCAGGAAATGTCTCTCATTCATCAAATGAAAAACTGCAAAGGAGAGAATGAGAAATAACCAAGAAAAGAAAGAGATAAATAACCAATCCCCTGTTAATACAACCTTTTCTGATATGTTCCAGTGGAGACCCGTATTATAGCAGTGTGCATCTCTTGTAACATGGTTAGAATCGACGATTCACGATTCAATTCATACGATTCAATTCTCATACTGATCGATTTGAATCTAGCCTATGAATCAGAATCACATTGAATTGATCTGAATCGTACTATTCATGTTTTGATTCACGCAACTCACAAAACTTTTGAGTTTTGCAAAGAAAAAATGTGTGGTCTTATTTTTTGTTCGTGTTACATGCCCTTTTATTCTTCATTTGTATTTGTTTACAGGTTGTTAAGTTGTAGTCAAATTTCAATATACGAATCTTCTACTTGTGTGTAAATAAATGCTTGACCAGGCAGATAGTGCGAATATTTTCATTAGGAAATCAGCACCAATGCGATTCATGCATTATCCAATTGACAATCATGTATGTTTATAAAGTGTTGGGCTTCATATCCTAAAAAAAAACACACATTTTTATATGTATGTACATAATACGTTTATACAAATATTTTATCAGTTATTTCTTCAAAAAGTAAATCTTACGATTCGCGATTCAATTTGATTCACGATTTATAATTTTAGCAAACCGATTCACAATTCGATTCACAATTTGACGACATTGCTGGTAACCTATCCCCTCCTATTTGATAAGCATTGTCTTTTACCCCTGTTTGGGTAATACAAATTTTGGTTACATGATTTAAAGAAGAATCAATTTTAAATAATTTTTTTGTGTTTGTCTAGCTTACTAGCTGCCTTATCAATATATAAAGTCCTGTATAGCTTAAAAGTGATTGAAGAATTGATTGTTTACCAAAACAACACAGCATTAATTTTTTATGTACTGTATTAATTAGAATGAGATTGTCTGAATCTAACTTTATTTTTATCATTATGAACAACTGGAAATTGGATCGATAAACGACTAAAGAATGGACTACTAAAGGAAAAGTTTTGTTGTGAATATTCTGGTTATATAATACTCCGTATGTATATATTGATTGAGTTAAAGGAAAACGATTAGGCTCATACATGGGCCCTTGACGAGTGGACACCTCAATCATTTCACAGATTGTCCCCACCTCCATCATTTCCCAAATTGTTTACCTTCTCAATCATTTCCCAATTATTTGGTTTGTTTTTGCAGCACAACTTTAAAAGTAGATTTTGACCATAATAAACGATCATTTAGTTGCTTTTTATTTTTTACTGCACTATTAGGCATTTATTATTATTATTATTATTATTATTATTATTATTATTGATTTGTTGTATTATTAGGCATTCAAAATTGTTCATTAATTGTTGCTCTCAACTGATGTTTTTTTTTGCAATGAAAATTTTCACTGTTTCCAATTTATAAAAGAAAAAAAAAAGAAAAAAAAAAAAGAAAAGAAAATTTGTTCATTAATGTCAAAATTTTCGTTCTAATGTTGTTTTTTTGGAAAATATAGGCCTCGACATTCCAGTGGTGTAGCACTTCAATAACATGAGGTCAGGTTGGCTCTAAAAATAGAGGACACACGATGAGTAGTAGAGATTTTAGATTTTGAGAGTCACTTTTCTTCTTATTTTTATTTGGAAAATTCTAAATGCACATAGTTACTCTCTACACTCACTTGCTGCATGATACTCACCTATTGTACAACTATTTAATGCAGTACGCTGGTGTAGAGAGTAAATGTGTAGATATAATTTTCCTTATTTTTTTATTTTTCTTTTTCGACAATAAATCTGCAAACCAAATAGCCTTACAATTCCTTCAGAATTTATGGGCGTCCCTCGTTTATGGGGAAACAATTTTATTTTATTTCCACAGTTTTGCACCCAAAATAACATCTTTCATATCCTCTCTGCTTATTTACACACACACACCCACAAAGAGAAAGAAAGAAAGGAAAAAAAATTAAAATAAATAAATCCATTAGCCCCTTCACTTGCAAATAGAATCTATGGTGTGTGGGATACATCACTTTTAACTTCTCTCTCTTTTTTTTTTCCTCCCATATACATCTTCAAAAATCCTCTAACCGGATAAAGATATATATAGCAGGGATTTTATTTGTGACGCACCAGATGCGTCACAAATAGTATGGATTTTATTTGTGACGCACTAGATACGTCACAAAAAAGTCCACTAATTGGTCAACCTATTTTTTTTTGTGACGTCTGTAAGTGCGTCACAAATACTAAGTACGCGTCACAAATAATGATCTTTTGTGACGCGTTTGCGCGTCACAAAAAGTGAGCGTCACAAAAAACCATATTTGTTGTAGTGTATGTATACAACTTTACTCCATGACCCCCCCTCATGTACATATCTTCATCACTTCCTTCTTTAGAGTGGACACATATCCTTTTTCAGTCTACTTTGATCAATTTTGCAATTCAATACAAGTCTTCAAAATATTCAATTGACATCATCTACTAACTTAAGTGATTCAATCAGTCCCAAGGAGCTCAACATTTTGATGCCAAATAGCGAACATTTAGTCACTAAATTACTTTTGGGATCTGATTGAATTACTATACATTTCGTTGCAAAAAAAAAAAAGCAAATATTTCGTGTATAGAGTTGGACTGGTTGAATAACTTCAGTTTAGTATATGGTGTTAATTGAACATTTTCAAAAGACAACACGTTTGAGATTGAAAACCTAGCCAAAGTACAAGGTATAAAATGTCATTTGGCCTATCCATTTACTTTTTAACAAAAATTAGATGGTCTCACTATAATTGAACATAGTCTCACTGCGTCTGTGACCTGTGTTAAAAAATAAAATAGGGACGATTTTTTTTTTGTTGTAATAATAGCATTATTCCACAGATAGTATCCAATATCAATTTCAAAATCACTGCAATTAAAGCAAGATATTTTGTACTAATAAAATAAGAAATAACTTCCTCAACATTTGTCAACGTAAGATTAATAGCGTTATTCGGCGCATAGTATCCAATATCAATTTCACAATCATTGCAATTAAAGCAATATATTTAGGGAATTAATGTTGACACTTCAAAAGTTATCATTAGTTCGTACTCCATATAGTGTATTAACTACATGGTACTATATGCACTAGATGTGATACAATAGAGTGCCACTAATAACTTTTAAAGTGCCAAAATCAATTCCCAATATTTAATTTGTGCTAATAAGAAATAACTACCTCTAACATTTGTCAACGTAAGATGTGTGTAGAAACTCAAGATGTTGAAAGGAAATTGTAAGAAAGAGACTGAAAAATCAAATTTGTCAAGTGGAGAGGTCCCAATCTAAAAGCGAACTCCTGCTTGTTTAGCTTTGACTCCCTAACCCCTCTACTGTCCCTCTCTATCATATGTCATGAGACTCATGACTTTTAACACAAGAGAAATAGTGATATGTCAAAGTCCAGAGGTGATGGTCTTGACTTGGGTTATATGAAAGTTGTATGAAGGTTGTGTCTCAAATATTACTCTATATGTTCAAGCACATATATTTGTATATGGGAAATACTTAAGATACATTCATTCATATAATTTTTGGAATATAATTTTAAAGATGTGTTTATTTCTTTCTTGTATCATTGTGGGATTCACTGACATCATAGGAGAGAGATAAACAAATTTTTTTAGTTGTGTTCTAAAAATTGTGTGAATGAATGTGTCTCAAACTTTACCATTTGTATATGTATATATGTCTGGAATCTCAAAGGGGAGGCCACAGGTGATTCACCCGGACGCCCTGATCTCGTGGGATTAGTTAAAGTGCGCACAAGCTGATCCGAACACCTACGGTTACCAAAAAAAAAATTATACATATATTTGGAGAGAGACAGAGAGAGAGAGAAGAGTTGTGAACTTTGAATGTGGTGTGTGTATGTCTAAATCATCATCAAGAGCTCCAAATTTCAAGTTAACGTCACAGGTGCATGAACAAAGATTGCAACCACCAATTATCATGAAGTGGTGTGGGGACAATGTTCTCTTTCCAAACGACATGCCTCATTCATATTCGTATATGTCACATAAGCAAATAGTACTGTTTTGGCAGCTGCATTAATACAACTTTAGCCCCATATCTTGACTTAAGAGGAGCAATTCATTTTCGTACGTGCGTACACATCCTATATCTATTAGACTACTAAAAAATTGCACTTTTAGGCCCTGTGTTTTAATTATTTCAAGCGGGGGGCTTGGTGTAAGGGCTTGGGGCGTTAACCAATTTGGTCCATTTTCAGTCGGTACAAAGTAATCTATAATTTACTTATATTTTTCTCTTTTTATTTTATTTTTCTTTTATATAGATGGGTTGATATTTTTCCGAAAAAGTCTCAATAGGAATTCCAATTTTATTGTATGAATGCAACATTTTTTTAAATAACAAAATAAGATAAATAATAATGAATAATCGAGTTCTTTTTGAATTTGCATCTTTAAGTGACTTAATAGAGCCGATTTACGAATCTCACACTTCTTCGAGTACCAAAGATTCAACTCAAAAGGAATCATTTAAAATAGTTAAAAAAAAATTATAATTGAAAAAGTTTCCTACTTTGACATCATTATTTGAATAAACGTTTACAATAAGGACCACACATAAGAGAGAAATTTTTTTCAATTCCTAAAGTCCCTCAAAAATTTTAGGACAAAATTGCCAAGATTTAAAAACATGAGCATCCTAATTAATGTCATTACTGACGCTAACGCAAGCAGTTGTCAGCGCATCAATTTTTTCTTTTCTATATATAAATATTTTGCAAAATTTCAAAATGCATTATCCTCCAAAGCACAACTTTAGTTTTCGTAAATTTTGTAGGTTTTGAGTAAGAAAATCTAGATATTGCAAACAGGATCCATTTGGATATGAAATCCCGGGAAAAAAAAATTAAACAATGAACATTTGCAGTTTGTAAAATGCCTTTGAATTTGAAAAAAATAAAATAAAAAACAGAGATACTTTTCAAAGAATGTCTCCGACAATTCGAGAATGTCTCTAAAAATTCGAGAATACCTTGAATATTTTGAGACTTTTAGAATCATTTTCAAAGAATTTCTCTGAAAATAAAAGGCATTTTGTGATTTTCATATATCTGAAACAAAATAAGATGAGACGCATGGCACAAAGAAATTATCAAACAAACAACAGTACAAACCAAAACAATGAAGAATCTCTCTAGTTGGAGAATTTAGATACATCTAAGAGAATGTCTTTGAATCCTAGAAAATTTAGAGACATGTCAAAAATTAGAAGCAACCAAAACAGACAATAATTTATGGCTGAATTTGACCCAAAATTAAGCAAGACCATATAGAGAAATTAGTTGCAATGTCTTTGAAAATTTTACATGGGCTCCCAAAATTCATTTTTAGAGACATTATTGGATATATGATTTTCTCCATGTCTCGACTTTGATCAATCATTATTCTTCAAATTTCTCATATCATTGAAATCCAAATTAAATCTCTCCTAGATACATTATTATATTCATCAAATTGCAAACCATCAAAACCAGAACTCAACTCATTTGTGCAGAATCGAGAGAAATGCGTAGCCTAAGGTTTCAAGTTTCGATGAAGAGAGAAGGACAAAGTGGTGCTGCTTGTGAGAGTTGTGGGTGTGTGAGTGTTGGTGATGTTTGGGATATATAGTACAAGCCATGCTTTATATAATACATTTATTATTAACTAAACAATAATAAATCGATTACATAAAACATTACTTTTAGTATATATCCCTAACAATCTCCTACTTAGACTCAAAGCCATGACACACATCTCACTCCCATCCCTTCAACGTGACTATCAAAAGTTTTAGTTGGTTATCTCTTTGTGAAAGGATCTGTCAGGTTGTTCGTTGATGTAATCTTGGTCCTACAACATCACCTATTTGCCCTTCTTATGGGTCATGGGTTCCTTTGAGCTAGCAACCGCTCCGTTATTATAACAATAAAGTGTAATAGACGATTGTACCGAAGGTACCATACCTAGATCCATAAGGAAGTTCCTGATCCAAACAACCTCCTTAGCGTCTTCCAAAGCAGCCACATATTCGGCCTCCATAGTGGAATCGACAATACATGATTGCTTGATACTCCTCTAAGTAATGACTCCACCTCAAAGGGTAAAACATATCCTAAAGTAGATTTTCTAAAGTCCCAATCTGAGATAAAATCAGAGTTTGTGTACCCAAGGGGTAGGAGACTATTTCCCAAGTAAACCAACATATAATCTTGAGTCCTTTCAGGTACTTGAGTATGTTTTTCACCGTAATCCAATGCTCTTGCCTTCGATTAGACTGATATCTACTAATCATGCCAATGACATAGCAGATGTTTGGTCTAGTGGACATAGCATATTTGAGGCTTCCTACCACAAAAGCAATAGTTCGCCTTCATCCTTTCTATCTTATCAAATGTCTTCAGACAGTGATCCTTAGACAAAGTGATTTCATGCTTGAAGGGGAGGAACTCATTTTGGAATCTTGCATGCTAAACCTAGCAAGAATATTGTCGATATAAGTAGCATGTGATAAGCCCAACATCCTATTTTTGCAATCTTGTGCATAAGCTTGATCCCAAGGATGTGGTCGGCTTCTCCCAAGTTCTTCATATCAAATTAATTGGATAACAATACCCTCATAGAAGATAATACCCCTACATCATTTTTGATTAGCAAGATATCATCTATGTATAGTTCAAGGAACACTACCATGTTTCCATCACATTTCTTGTACACATAGGATTCATCCGAGCATTGATCAAAACCAAAAGATTTGATTGCTTGATCAAAACGGATGTTCCAAGACCTAGATGCCTGCTTAAGTCCATAAATGGACTTCTTAAGCTGGCACAACATGTGCTCTTGGCCCTTTGCTATGAATCCATTTGGCTGCACCATATAGATGCATTCGTTAAGATTCCCGTTAAGGAATGCAGTCTTGACATCCATTTGCCAAATTTTATACTTGAAATGTACCAAAATAGATAAGAGAATCCAAATAGACTTCAGCATAGCTACCGGTGAAAAAGTGTACTCATAATTAATTCCCTCTTTTTGAGTGACCCCCGTTTGCAACATGCCTTGCTTCAAAGGTGTCTACCTTACTATCTACTCCTCTCTTCTTCTTGTGTATCCACTTGAATCCAATGAGTTTTATTTCATTTTGTGGTTCTACAAGATCCCATACCTGATTGGAGTACATGGACTCCATATAGTTCATCATGGTCTTTTCCCAAAGTTCTACATCTTATCTTGTAGTGTTTCATTGTAGTTATTGGGATCAGTACCTTGTGTTCATCATGGACCCTGTTATATGACTATCCCAAAAACATGTACCGATTAGGTTGTCTAACAACCCTCCAACTACAATGAGGCACCACATGTGTCTGTGTAGCATTAGTGAAACATTGTGAAGAATCTGAGCCTAGTGCACCATCATCCATATGATGTACATGTGCTGACTCAGGAACCTGCGTATTAGCAGTTGGTTCAAAATCTACATGAGTTTCGACAATCCTTCCACTACGATGAGGTAATGGGGTGTCGATAATTCTTTCTTGTGATATTTCCTCATATACTATTAAAATTGAAGAAGAATGTGCTATTCTATCTCCTCTCATTTCCTTTAGAACAATCCTACTTTTGAACTTGTGGTCCATTACATAGTCCTCCTATAAGAATGCGACATTGGTGCTAACAATAACTTTCTGATCCTTAGGACTATAGAATAGACTACCTTTAGTTCCCCTTGGGTAGCCAATAAAGAAACATACTTTTGTTCTTGATTCCACATCTGCGTTCCCTTTCAGCATATGTGTTGGACTACCCCAATTTCGAACATGCTGTAGATTGGGCTTTCGTCCTATCCACAATTTTATAGGAGTTGTAGGTACTGACTTAGAAGGTATCAAGTTCAGAACATATGCCACCATCTCCAATGCGCACTCCCAAAAGGAAATTGGTAAATCAGAATAACTCATCATAGATCTTACCATGTCCATAAGAGTATTATTCCTTCATTCTACTACACCGTTTTGTTGATACATACAAGGTGCAGACAATTGGGATGTATTCCCTTGCTCCAATAAGTATTCCCTAAACTCTTCCACGAGGTACTCGCCACCACAATCAAATCATAATGTCTTGATACATTTACCTTGACAATTCTCTGTATCTTCCATGAAGTCTTTGAATTTCTCAAAGCATTTAGACTTACGTCGCATCAAATAAATGTACCTATACCTTGAGTAATCATCAATGAAAGTGACAAAATACTCAAAGCCTCATCTTTCCTGGACAGTCATAGATCCCTACAAATCAGAGTGAACCAATTCTAATGGTTCTTTTACTCTATAGCCCTTGGCCAAGAACGAAACTCTTAGCCATCTTACCTTCTTAGTAGGATTCATAGACTGGAAGTGCCTCTACTTCTAATGAACCTTGTTAGCCTTGAATTCCTTTAAGGCATTATTGATATTTGTTTTGATGATGACAATTCTATTGATAATAGCATGTTTGGAATTGTTTTATTCTAATCTATTATCAAGTCATTTTCGTTGTGCTAATCTCCTGACTTATGCATTTATATGTTCTAACTTTGTTTAAGATTATGAGATAGCATATTGTGAAGCCCAAGAGTGATGGAGCTCAACAAGGATCAAGCTTGAAGACTTGAAGATTTTTCTATCCTTGGTTAAAAACTAGGATTTACTTGTAAGTAATTTGATCAATCACTCATAGGGGCTCAAGTAACTTTAATTAGAATTTAGGATCCTTGCTCTTACAATTTAAAATACTCTCAAGGACCTAAACATACTTATACCACTCAATAAAGTTCATTTCACAAAAAGTTTTCAAGTGGCTAAGTCAAAATCTAGAACCCTTTGTAGATAGGTCAACTTTAAAGTCAAAATTGATCCAATTAGTAAGGAATTAGATGTTGAGTTTTATATGGTTGGAAAGGTATTTGAATCTAGTTTCTGAATCTTCAAACGGATCACAAAAATTCATTTTGTAGAGGGAGTTATGGCCGTTTTAGTGAAGAGGTGTCAGTCTGCGAAAAACTGCTTAAAACCAGTCGACTGATTTTTAAAGGGTCCAGTCGACCGGATTAATGTCTAGTCGACCGGAGGTACTATTCCAGTCGACTGGATTGTAAAAAAGTCAACTGTTTTTAGTTTTTAAAAGGTAGACACTGCTATAAATTTTTCAGTCGACTGGGGAATTTTTTCAGTCAACTGGATCGCACTGAAACACACTAACGGCTAGTTTTTAAACTCTCCAAAAATTATTTTTACTCCTTCCAACCATTCCCAACGTCTATAATCTTTCAAAATCTATATATAGGGATGCTTTTAAGGGTCATATACAAGAAGCAATATCAACAAAATCATTCAAACATCTTGCTTAATCATCATTCACAATTGAGCCCTAGTTTGAGTGAAAAATCAATTGGCTCTAGATTTCAATTGTAATTCTTGAGAAAGCAAATTGTAGTGAGATTTCAATTGTATTATCTACTCACTAAGGAGTTATTGTGTGAGCTTTTAATTGTATTATCCATTCTAGAGAGAGAGTTATCATTTGTACCTAAATCATCATTTGTAAAGAGTGAGGGTTAGTACCCCTTGTGTGCAAAGAAGAGGTATTCTTCTTTGGGAGAGATTGAAAGCTCTTGTAGTGGTTTAATCTACACCCGTAAGTAGGTCGATAAAGGAATCCTCAAGAGGTGTTCTTGAAGGGTGGACGTAGGCCGCGGTGTGCGGATTGCCGAACCACTTGAAAACTCGGTTTGCAAGTTTCTCTTCCCTTCCCTCTTTACATAATTGTTTATGATTGTGTTTAATTTGCATCAAGTTTTAAAAAGGTCAAATTTCCGCTAAAATCTTATTCACCCCCCTCTAAGGTTTCCATATTTGGGCCAACAAACCTAATGGCCCATTTTTAACCAGTCTTTGAATTATGGTTAGATTAATTTGACCAAGGCATAAGTGCTAAAGGTATGTTTGGTTTATCTTAGAAGGTTCCTTTTGTGTTATTCAATCCATAAAGTTGTAGTGTGGGGGAGATATTATTTATAATATAGAGATCAGCCACTAATGTGTTGGATTTTGGTTTCAAAAAACTGATTTGCAGCCAAAAATACGCGAAGAACTTTTTGGTATTGCAAGAACTACTTCTTATTGAATCTAGCGATGTATGGTCAAGAGTACATAACTTTTGAATCCGAGAATCAAAAGTTTGAACTGAAGAAGCTCCCTCCAGAAAATCTACACTCTTATGTCTCCTTTAAACGCTCCTCAGAAAGCTAGGACTTGTAGGAGCCCTTCCAGAGTGAGGATAAAGGTGTCTAGAAGACTTATATATAGATATGGAACTTTTGGGTGTGTAAAAAATGATGAACTTATATTTCTGCCCGCAGGTCCTCTATTTATAAGTTTTTGACTAACCTAGTTAGCAATCAATTACCAAAACCATCAATTAATTGCTTCACCAATCGATTGCCAAAGAGGTAGTCGATTGGCTAACCTCTTTCATGCCTTCCTAGCATTCTATTGGAGCTAAGAATGGGACCTCCTATGTTCTTAATGTTGGTAATATGCCAGTAGACATCCCATTTTCCCCACCACAAAACGGACTAACTATGGAAGGAAGAGGGGCTCACCGTTCATGTAAATCAAGGAAAAGAAGACAAGAATTAAAAATTGGAAGCACTGGAAGTCAAATTAGGAGCCAAATTGAAATCAATGGTCATCATCGGGAATTCTCAAGATTTTCAGATCTTTCAAGAGCTAACAGACAACACTGATTCCTATTAAAAGTCAACATAGCCAAGCTTAGAATGTCATATCGAATCCTAAAACCCAATCCAGGACAATCGAAGCTCGAATCAAGCCCAACTAGGATTCCTAGGATCCAGGATCATCTGATTCCAATAATAGGTGGTATTCTCAGCAAAGATTGAAAGTTTAGCTTACAGAACATCAGAATCGAGCCCTGAATCAAGCCTCAGATAATCAAAAGTTGAATTCAGGCACATCAAATCAGAAATCTGCACCGTCTAAGGTCCATCACACTCTGAAACCATCAATTTCTGACTCTAGTTAAGATATCGACACTTTAAATCAAGGGATAAAGGCATGGTTGCAAATTCATCGAAAGTCGTTCGGGTATGTCTGGAAGAAATACAGAGAAAAATAGGAATTTTGCAAGTTGAATAAGCCTAACTGGAAATCAAAGAAGAAATGGCAACCGACCGAAGTTTTGAAGCTCAATAGAAAAGGACAAAGGTAAAATGATCATTTTTATGGAACTCAAAAAACCCCAATCCAACCGTACCGATTTGAAGAGAACTTCAATAAGATTCCAAATCATCTTGAATCAGACAGATCAGACGTCGATGAAAAGTTATTACCAACTGAAGATTGGACGGTCCATATTGAAAAGGAAACTAGGGGCAAATAGGGCCATTTTCAAGTTTCAAACAATTCCAGATCCAACCATACAGATGCGAAGGGGACATTAAACCAAGCCCAGATCTTTTCGAAACATCTGAATCGAACGTTCGGTTTGAAAGATATCGGTAATCGAAGTTCAGGATTGATCAACGGTCGTGATCAAAGGTTGTGTAGACACCCCAATTTTGACCAAACGTCAAATCTAGGGATCGGTTACCTCTCAAAAGACCGATGATGACAATGGCTAGTGACATTCGAAGATTTTCCAGGAAATTCAAAATCTTCAATTGATTCTTCAAGACAAATTTCAAAATTAAAAATAGAAAATATAAAAAGGAGAAAGAAGAGAGAGAGTTTGGGTATTCGGGAGAAACCCAAACATTGAAGAACACGTGAGGAAATCAGTTTGAGAATTTGCTTAATATATATATATATATATATATAAGAAGAGTTTTGAAAAGAAATATAAAATAAAAATGATGAAAAATGAATTTTAAAATAAACAGGAATTTTTGAAAAAGAAAAGGAAGAAAAGAAAAGGAAAAAGAGAGGAGGAATAATACATTTAGAGCATATATTATGGATGTATTCTTAATGGAATATATTACAAATACAAGTATTTTAACATAATTCGTCAATAATTAAGCTTATGTTAATATATATGTAGAAAATTAACAAGTAGGGCAAAATTCAGTTAGTCCCGGCACCCGGAAAATCCGGCGGCACTCACTGAGTGCCTCCTGGCACTCAGCGAATGCCGCCTGGCATTCAGCGAATGCCGCCCGGCACTCAGCGAGTGCCGCCCGACACTCAGTGAATGCCGCCGGGAGCCGTCGAGTGCCGCTGGCTGTAACAGACTGCTTTTCTCACATGTTCTAGAAGAAATCTTTGCACATGGGTCTCTACCCGAATTTACCCATTTATCCTTCTGATGATGGCCTTTATAAACAAACTTTCATCTTCATTTTGAGGGACTTGAGCTTTTGAATCAATATGCAAGCATATACAAGAGATATACTTGAGTTTAGAGAGAGAATTAGAGAGAGAATTGAGAAGAAGAGAAGAATTTCTTGAAGAATTTGAAGAGTTTTGAGAAGAATTTGAGGATCTTGGAAGAACTTCACAAGAAATTGAAGAATTCTTTGAGGTCATAGAGGTAACCTCTTAATCCTTGGTAGAATTAGGATAATTGAATCACAAGTTCTTAGATCTAGGAACTTTTCACATTTTCAAAACCTCTCTTCTTATCCCATTTCATCACACACCACCAAGAACTTGTGATTGAATCTCATTAATTTGGATCTAATTAATGTCTTGGGTTTGAGATAAATTAGTTTTGAAGTATTTGTGTTCCTAAATAAAACTTTGATTTCCTTTATTTCTATTTCATTCATGAGGTTCATGAGATCTTCCATATCTCATTGAAACTCTTTGAGTTTTGATTCCTTAGTTTCCTATGATCTTATGATCCATATGGAGACTAAAATGAATCATGATCATGATCTACACATAGTTGGTGAGATACTAGTATCAACTCATGACTAGGATCTCTTTACTATGGATCTTATGGAATTTATACTATATTCCATGGAGATTAGAGTAGATTTGCTTTTTTAGTCTCCAATGACCATCAAATGGTAGGAGAAATGTTTTAGTTTAAGTCCATCTCTATGGCTTGGACTAATCTCTTCCTTGGGTTTTGAGAAGTTCTTCATACTTCATCTAAAACCTACATATATGTGTGTCTTTATCCTCCAATGACCACCAAGTGGTAGGAGTAATGATTTGAACTCAAGTTTTGGTCCATAAGTTTGAGTTCATTGTTTGGGATTTTGTGAAGTCCATTTCATACTTCATCAAAAATCCATAGGTCTAAAGATGTCCTTAGTCTCCAATGACCATCAAATGGTAGGAGAAAATGGTTTAGTTTAAGTCCAACTTCATGATTTAATAGTTGGGGTTAACAAATAAAGTTGAACTTGATAAATGAAAACAGTGAGTTCACAAACTGTTTTTGATCAAAGATTTTTAGTTCGAAATCTAACCGTTGAAATCAAGTGAAACCAACGGGAAAGTGTCAATAACACATTGTTCTATCAATGTAATTTTTGTTTTGGCAAGATTTTATGCTTAGAATGGTTTGATCATGAATTTTGTGAGACAACCATAATCTGTCCAGAGTTTCAGAATAGTTTCAGAACAGTAAAACGGTTTTAAAATTGATAGATCAGAGCTCTAACCAACTTTTCATGACCTCTAATAATTTTTTTATAAGAACCTTAATGTGTTAGGAAGGTTCCCTAAAAAGAATGAAGCAATTCGGATTTGTTTACTATTTTTAAAAAATCATACAAGATCTCTGGACAGAGAGTTGTAAAATCCTGAGTGAGGTCTATTATTTCTCATATTCCCGGAGATCTAACCGTTCAAACCTTGATTTTCTTTTTGGGTTAGAAACTAGACTCACAGAGGCATAACATATCCAAAAATCATTAAGCTCCAACCGTTGGAAGTATTTTATTTCTAATTTTTAAGATCTGGTTTGCTCTCTGTGATTCATAAAAAACTACTACTGTTTTTGTCTAATCTTATTTATTTCAACTCAAATGGTCTCTTAATGTCTTAGGACTCAAACCATGTTTTGAATAATGATAATTTAGATTAAACCCAGAGGCTTAGTGATCCAAATTAGTGAATAAATCCATGTTTTATTCTTATTCACATTCATTCATTTATGCACATCAATGCTTATGATTAGAACTAGCCATTGAATAAAGTTGGATTTCATGCTTAATAGATCTAAGCTAGAGGATTGGGATTGATTTTTGATATCATATTATTATGTGAAGCATGTGGACTAATCTTTGTTTTGTAGCGCATTTGAGGTACATTTTCTCATCCCTTCTCTAGTTTAATTCATTTATTTGATTTTTGAATTGATTTTCGACTCCATGTGCGACACCTTAGCCTAGGTTTTGTCTTATGTGTATATATGTGTTAGAGACCTTTTCATAGATTTATTTTGTTCTTGCATGCATTGCACGTTTAATATTTGCGGCCGGATCCCGGGTATGTTTTCTAGTTCTCTATTGCATATCATGTTGTTTGCTATTTGAATTACGTGGCTTATGAATGATATTTTGTCATTAGCAATTTTACACCATTTCCAACATGCTTGTGTAATGTATATGTATATATGTATTAATTGAGGGCATGCTTAGATTATTAATTTGATTAAAAAGGATGTTGAGTAGAGGCCTATTGCGAGATAGGATGAAAGGGGGTGTTTTAGTCCGTCGGGCTCTTTCCCCTTTCATTCCATAATCCCCGGACCCAGTTTATCTTTGGTTTCGCAAAAGATCAGTTTGCTTTAAAATGGTTTCTTAATTTTCCTTTTAAAAATTAAGTGGCGACTCATTTGTTTTTGAATTTGAAAATTATTTAAAAAGTGGGTAAGAAAACCTGCGACTCATTTGTTTTTGAATTTGAAGCAATTCAGACTCGTTTACTATTTTTAGAAAATCGTACAAAATCTCTGGACAGAGAGTTATTAGATTCTGAGTGATGTCTTATTTTGGTCCAATTCCTAGAGATTGGACCGTTTGATCTTTGATTTCCTTTTTGGGTTAGAAACTAGACTCATAGAGGCACATTATATCCAAAAATCATTAAGATCAAATATGGGAATTATGATTTTCCTATTTTGATAGTCTAACTTGCTCTCTGTAAATTCTGGAAACTCTGTTGCAGTTTTGATAAACTTTATAAATGACAATCCAAATGTCTTTTATATTACCTATGAATGTTTTAAATATGATTAGCTGAACCTAAATCCGGAGGTTGAATGATCTAAATCAATAAGTGATTCTTACCTTGTTCATATTCATACATTCACTATAATCATGTGCATATTGATTCTTATAATTTGAACATTATTTTGTATTTTAATGAGTCATAATTGGTTGAACCTAGACTTGAGTTCCTTGTAATCATGTTGGAATTATATCATCTCTATATGGACATTACATTGGCTCCTAGTTGAGACTTGTATAGAGGTGTTGTGATTTCAACTAGTTAGAAGAAATTCATGATTATGTCAATTTTTTCATTATTTGATAGATGTCAGTTAGGAATTGGGCATGATGTTTAGGAGTTGAGACTATATCTTGCTCAAAGCATGTGAACTAACTCTTTGGTTTGTAGCGTTATTGAGATATGATTTCTCAACTTTTCTTTAGTTTATTTATTTCTTGATTTTATTGATTTTCGACTTCATTGAGCGACACCTTAGATTAGGTATGCCTTATGTGTATATGTGTATTAGAGACTCTTTTTCTTGGATTTTCTATTATTTGCATGCATTGCATGTTTCTATACCACAACTGGATCTCGGGTAAGTTCCCTTGTTCCTTTTTGCATATCAATTTGCTTAATATTTGAACCATGTGGTTTTGTAGGACGTTTTATCATTAGCAATCTTACACCCATTTCGACATGCTTTTGTAATGTATATTTATATCTATGTATTAGTTGAGGGTATGCTTAGATTATTAATTCGATTAAAAGGATGTTGAGTAGAGGCCTATCACGAGATAGGATGAGAGGGGGTGTTTTAGGCTGCCTGGCTCATTCCCCTCTCATTCCATAATCCCAGGACCTAGAAATCTCTGATTTCCAAAAGATCAGTTTGATTTAAAATGGTTTCTTTATTTTTCTTAAAAAATTAAGTTGCGACTCTTGTTTTGAAATTGAGAAAGTGGTTAGCCTGCGAGTATCCACACTCCTTCTCCCCTTCCAAGCTCTGTTTGGTTTATACAACTAAACATCACCACTACTACATCACCATTGTCACCACCATCAACCACCATCATTAACACCACCTCAAACCCAACTGTACCCCATCATTACCCAACAACCCAGGTCATTTCAGTCCTAAAAAAAAACCTAGAAGACCCAAGAAAACAAGGCCAAGACAAACAACCTTAAGCCCCCCTTACAGAAACTACATAAAGCAAACCAAACAGACCATTAAACATCCCATCTTCTTTCACCGCCAGCACCACCGCCTTCCCGCAACCCAGACATCCCGACGGTGTTGGTCTGACCATTTAACAAAACCCTAAACTATTGCACGCATTGTCTTGATCCGCCACATGCCGCCGTCCTCTATTTCTCCCTCCCGCAGGCCACCTCCGCTACCATTGCCATCAATCACCACCACCATTCAGATTACATCGATGACATCAGATTTGGTCAAATCTTGCTTTTTCAAATCTCATCGGGGTTTTTGAAGCCCTTTTCAACCTATTCCGGCCAGATTTCAAGCACACATGTCCCACCTCCCTTGGCTTGGACTCGATTCGGCCCAAACTAGTGGCTTCTCCAACTTTTTCGGCTTGTAGAATCTAGCAGTGACCTTTGTTTAAGCCCATTCCAAGACAAAATTTAATTCGTGCCTCCCATGCTCATTTACGTGTTGATTTCTAAAGGTAATAGCTCCGACCATCCGATTCCTCCCATTTTTTCATATACCCTTGCAAAAAAAAAAAACACAAAAATCCAAACAAAAAAAAAAATGCAAAAATACACTTGGACTTCAAAAGCCACCCTTGCTTGAATCCTCTTAGGTAACATCTCCATATCCTTACTCATTGTGGGTCGATTTTGGCCGATAGACCCATTTGAGCTTCTGGCTCCGGCCAACTTCTATTTCTTATTCTTTGCCTTTTTTCTCTTTTATTGGTGGTCTAGATCGGTCTGGTAAGTCCACCCAGTCGGTTTCATCTGCCCCTTTTTTGTTTCTTTTAACTTTGGTGGTCCAGCTCGGTCTGGTAAGTTTACTCGATCGGTTTATCTGTCTTTTTCTTTTGTTATTGGTGGTTCGGCTTTCCAGTAAGTCCTCCAGATCAATTTATCCGTCCTTTTTTCCTTTTTCTTTTTGTTATTGTGGTTCGATTTCTTGGTTAAGTCCACCTTTTATTTTCTTTTAACTTTTGGTGGTTCGACCTCTCGGTAGGTCCACATATATTTTCTTTTCTTTTAACTCTTGGTGGTTCAACTTCCTAGTAAGTAAACCTTTTATTTTCTTTTAACTTTCGATGGTTTGACTTCTTGGTAAGTCCACCCAGTCGGGTCATCTGTCCTTTTTCTTTTCTTTTATCATGTAAAAGTACATATCGTCTTTTTCTAGCATTATAAGGATTTTTTCCTACAAATCCAAATCACACTAACATTCACAAATCTCAACTCGATTTCACAAATATACAAACCAGAACTATGTTTGGCTTGATTCCCGACTTGGGTTATGTAAGCAACTCTTATACAGTGCGGCCATACCCATCACCATTTCTACTTCCATCTCCTAAAACTTGTTTATCGATCTTTATGCCCATTTTAATAAAAATCCTTAAAACTGGCAACCGCATGTTTCACGGATGTTTGAGGATGCCTAACACATTCTCTCGACATAACTGAGTCCCTGAACCCATTTTTTATATATAAAGATTTCTAGTTTTCGCATGGCTATTCAGAGTCACTATTTTCAAAGGGCCCCACTTTTTCAAAAATAAAAAGTAAAAAAATTAATATAGTTGAAGAAGACTTTGTCGTCATCACAGGGATCCTAATACCCAAATGTTAGGTGGCGACTCTGAATAATTCAATTCGGCCTTACCACACTCTTTTCACCTTTTCCAATGAAATTCATCACATTTCACCTACTTTTGAATAGCCAAGCTTGACATGTTGGTTGTTCCAAAATCTCCAGCGCGACAATGCCCTCAAACCAGTTAATTTGACTATGGAATATCGATCATAATACATTTATGTATGTCATTTTATAAGATGAATGGTTAGGTTGTTATGCTTAAACATCATTATATGGGATTCATGTGTATGGGATTACACATGGGAGATATGAATCATTATTCCTTGTTGTTTCAAATAAGTCACAGTGCATGATAAGACTAGATAACTTATCAGGTATACACTATAGCATGATTAATTTCTATATGATAGAGTCATGAATCTCATTCACAAGATTGGTTAACTCTTAGTTAATATGCTAGTGCATGAGTTACATTAATGGACTATGAGTTAAACCTATTGACAAGAAAACCTGTCACAGTTAATAGGAACTCAAACTTATATAGGATACATGCCCTTAATCCTAGAAAGTAATGGACACAAGATGTATGCTTCGTTGCTTTGAGTTACCAATTAGTGAGGTCTTCAAGATCAACACCTGGGTATCTTGGATGATTAAGTTTACAGTATTAGGAACATATACTATCAAGATGGAATCTACCCAATTGTGAAGAGTAGTTCTCTACAATAGAGTAAGTATTCTATTGAGAATGTCACTATTTGATTATTAAGAGTTGCATAGCCATGTCACAAGTTATAGACATGTTTGGTAATTTATGAGTGGTGACCAATACTGAAGAAATAGAAGATTTATTTATCTATTGGGTAGACAGTACTGTTATTCATACATTCCAATAATTAATACGAATACTGGAAAGGTAGATGGACATTAGTGTCAGATTATACAAGTCTAGGAATCGCTAATATAATTGTGATTTTGTTCTTATGCACTAGAATGCAAAAATCCTATCTCTACCAAAACTAAAATAAAGATCTCCCACTGCAACTGCAGCCACTCTCGTAGCATTTTCCATATGTAGATAAATCTCTCCATCACTCAGCGACCTAGTTTTCTCAAACCCCTACAAAGAATAGTAGATATGATTAGTGGCTCCCGTATCTACACACCAGGTACTGGTAGACCGGACCACTAAACATGATTCAACAACCAGTAAATGAGATTTACCTTAATTGTATTATTTGCTGAGATAAACTAAACATTGCTTCTTCCAGTGTCTTGACTGCTTGTAATAAAAATATACCTTTGGGTTTTTTTAATTCTCGGTTGAACCCATGGCTTTTGACCTTCCAGAGAAATCGTTGTCTACTTTTGATCCTTTTACTACTTCTTTTTCCCTTTAGACTTTGAAGTAGAACCTTTCTCAAGCATAAGATCACTCAGTTACTTTCTAATGAGACCCTCAACTGCTTGGAGTTCTTTAAACAACTCTGCTAGTGAATAAGAAAACTTGTTCATGTTGTAATAGAGGCAGAATTACTTAAAGGACTCTAATCGTGACTAGAATATGATATTGACCTGGGATTCCACATCAATTTCAGCTTCAAGGATCTCTAGTTCATTAAGAAGAGAAATCAACTTAAGATCATGATCGTTGTAGAAGGTGGATTCTTGTGGATTTGTATAGAGAGGCCCAATACATGCGTCAATGGTAGGGTAGTTCGAGATTAAGGCTAAATTGGGAGCCAAGATGAGTCCATGGCGAGAGAGAGAGAGAGAGAGAGAGAGAGAGAGAGAGAGAGCAATAGGAGGTCAAGAGCATCAGATCTCGTATGTGTGTTCACCTTCTCATTACTCGGTTAGTACAAAGGAGTGAGGTATTTATAGGGAATGAATGGTGGTAGAGCGCGTCAGGGGTTGGTACATTTTCTCAGAGTCACTCTGATTGTGGTATCCCTTATTAATGCAGAGTATAAATGGCATTAATGGTGATGTGGGAATACTGCATCCGACAGATCTTCTTAGCATTTTATGCTAAAATCGGATTGATCGACTGGGCATGGTTAGCACTTGCCGATGACACATGTCTCTCTGTCTCTTTGGACTTCGACTTTAGCCACAAACCAATCTCTTAAGGTCCTGTCGGGATGGGACGGAAGAGAGGGGCACCCAACTCCTACTTTGAGACCTGGGATGACCTCTTACGAAACTTTGAGGAGGTGACAGTAGAGTTTGGAGCTCTAATGGAGAGGGGCGAGCAGAGAGCTCACGACCCTGATGGAAAATGACGAGCCCGATGGAGAGGGGTGAGCGCAGAGCTCAGAGGCCTTGATAGAGAAGAGCGAGCGTAGAGCATAGAGCCCTGATGGAGAGTCTAGTGGAGGAAGATGCCCAAACACTCAATGGAGGCTTTTGGAGAAGGAAGCCCAGAGGCCCAATGGTGGCTTTTTGGAGAGCCATCACTCAATTTTGGATCAATCATCCCGTAATGAACCCCTTAGATGGAGAGATGGCTCGTACTAACAATCACCCAAAAGTTTTCCTAAAGGAAATTTGTACCAATAATTCCATGTTGGCCCAAAGTAACCTTAGAGGAGTGAGGGGGGGGGGGGGGGGTGTGAATAAGGCTAACTAAATAATAGGAAATTAAAAAATAAGTCAAGCATAATATCAATGAATAATCAATATAAAAAGAAAGAGAGGGAAAGAGACACCTTGCAAACCGAGTTTTCAAGTGGTTCAGTAATCCACAATCTGCAGCCTATGTCCACCCCTCAAGAACACCTCTTGAGGATTCCACTAAACAACCTTCTTTAGGTGAAGATTAAACCCTTGTTACAAGTTTGTCTTGAACTTCTTTACTCCTCCAATGAAGATGACCTTTACTTGGAACAAGGGTTATACCATCCTTTATTTACACCTTCAATAATGAGTTTGATTGTTTGAATACAACTAGAAGCTCTTTTCAAAGAGTAGATGAATACAATGAATGCTCTCTTAAATTCTCATAAGGAGTTACAATGGAAACTAGAGCAAGTATGAATGAATCTCACAAATTAGGGCTCAAAAGTTTGATTGCAATGAACGTGTATTGAATGATTGTAATTTCATGATCAACTACCAATTTCAAATGAGTATATATATGCTCTATGAGAAATTAGAACGTTTGGGGTAATTGGGGTGCATTTATTGCTTAGTCAAAACCTTTGCAAACTAACCGTTACTGTTCAGCGCAGATCCAATAAATTGTATAAACGATCCAGTCGACTGTATTTCAAATATTATAAAGGCTGCCACTAAAACAGTCAACTACTTCAAGGACCAGTCACCTAGGTAAGTGTCACGGTAGCTACTTAACCCAAACTACAAAAGCAGTCGACTGTACAAGATTTTTTGGTCGACTGAATTGAAAAAACTATTAGTCGAATGGGGAAACGATCCAGCCAACTATTTTTCTAGTAAAAGGTTGCTTTCACTTTTAAAAGATTTAGCATATTTTTAAGCCCTTACCTTAGAAAAACCATCATACTAGCCTTACAAATGATCCTATTAAGATTGTAGAAGTATAGAGTCCTTCCAAGATACTTCCATAGAATATTCATCATGATTATGATAAGGCTATGTTTGGACAATACACTAAAAGATAAACATAAGCACCCAACTTCATAGTTTGTTAATCATCAAAATTACTTAAGGTAGAACCCTTGAGGAGGATACATTCAGTAATTAAGAAATGATACTAAATCCATCAGTAATTAATTTCATAGAGATCATCCAAAATTACTTCCAAGATACATTCAGTAATTAATTTCATTCGATGGGGAGGATGACACTAAAGCCATCACACAAAATTAATTACATCATCTACAAACCAGTGGTGGAGACCGTGGGATTTATATGTAATAAATTCCCTCTCCCACTTATTATTTAAAACATTTTGTGAGGGTTATATTAAAAATCTTTTCAATTTCAATTAAAAAATAGAGGAATAAGTGACATGTCACAAAGATTCTGGGTTACCCAATCCTTACATGTTATTTATAAATGTGTAATTAATTTATTCTCAAATCCCCTTAATCTTTTAAAAAATGAGTGTAAGTTTTATAAAACAAAAAACTGGGAATTAATTTTATTTTCCAATTACACAAATATATTAGCAATTCCACAGGTTTTTAAATCAATATGAATTAAAACATGCATACATGTAACTAGAAACATGATCAATATCTAGAAACAATTATTCATGTGCCCCAATTATTAAAACATACATAATAATTAAACATGAATAATAGACATCAATCACACATATATAAGGAAACCAAAATAAAGAAGGTATCCAGCTGTTATGGTCAAACTGCAACTCTACAGCAATAAGGAATCCTTGTATAACTTGGTATTGAAGAATCCTTATTGAATTTGATTTGCTCCATGTTGTCAGTGGTCGCTAAAGAAAATTGTAGTTCAAGTGCAAACTAATTGTGACAAGTAGTACCCGGAAGTACGGGATCGATTTTCACTGGGACTATTATGAATAACAACGTATTTGGTGTTTTAGAAACCTAGTATCCACATAAAGAAAGGAAGTAAAAGAAAAGAAGGAAAAATATACCTAAGTCTTTTTACTTTTGGGATATGAATACCAACTAATACTACAATGACTGGCAAAGGAAAACTTGATTCTAAAACTAACAAGCTAGAAGTTTACTAGAACAAATTTAAAACTTAAAGTTTAGAAGGACAAATTAGAAGTTGAAAGATTTAGAGGAGTTGGAAAGATGAGATTGGGAACCTAACTCTACCCTGAACTCTCAAAAACCCTAAGTAGTGTGTTATAATTATCCTTTGAGTAATCCATTGAGGCAAATAATCAAACATATAGTGGTCAAACTAACATGCTAGATCAAGGTTTCATTGGAATTCATGAATTTAGATTTGATTCTTGGACAATCCAATCATCCTTGATGCTTGCCATCAACAATGAAGTTCTTCCTAGAATCAAATCTGAGTTCAAGAACTCTGAGAATAATTTACAGCACAAACTTTTCATCATGAACATGAGTTCAACGTTGGAGGTATGGCTTCCCAACCTTGGAAGTTTAGCAACACATATTTAAGAAAATATAAACCAAAATAACCAAAGATGGGAATTCAAACATAAAAACTAAAACTAACTTCAAATTACAATGATAATAATCTAGAATTTTACAAAAGGGCTACTGATTCAAAACTTAAAAAACTATAGAGAAAAGGAAGAAGAAAACCTAGGAGAAAAGCCCCCCTCTAAAGGGGCATGTCCTCTCAAAGAGGATACAAGTTATAAGGTGAAATGATGAAAAAAATAGAAAACTTGTAATAAGGCAGTGGAGTTGAATTTGCAAGACCTGATCAATCCAGTTGGGACCTGGATCGATCCGATTGTGGCAGATGAACTTTTCATTTTCTCGGACAAAAGCAGATCGATCTACTGAAAGACCGGATCAATCTGGTTCCATCAAGCTTGAGTCCTGCATCCTTTTTACTCTATAAGCATTTTCCATCACTTCCTTCTCATTACAAACCTACAAAAAAAAAGTAAAGAAAAAGATAGTAAGGAAAATAACATAACAAAGAAGAGATAAGATGCCTTGCTTAAGATCTCTTAATTGGGGAAATAAAACTACTAAAGGTTGAATTATCACGTAGAAGATAATCAAATCCTTGTGATCAATACCAACCCCCCCCCCCCCCAACTAGCATGTTGTTAGTCCCTAGCAACCTAGCGGATAAACAACACTAGAAATTTCAAGCAAAACATTAAACAACAGTCATCAAAACTACTTATCTCAAGAAACTTTTTTGTATTTTCAAATATATTTATTTAAAAAAACTAAACAGAGAAGAGAAACAATCGAAGAGAATGAATCCAGAAATGCTCTCCCAGAGGTTATGTAAATCACGCCATGCCTTTGATTACTTCGACCAACATATCAACTAACCACATTTTGTTCACCAAGTACCCTTTAGATGGTTTAGGATTTTAACAATAGAGGATACACTGTCTTGGGATGCTTACCCTCCATCCTACCCCACACATTTCAAACTTGTACCAAACTACACTAGGTTGGGTGAAGAACATCAAAAGCTAAGACAGGTAGACACAATCAAGTTCTATGCTCTTCACAACATACAGTGACCATACTTTTCTCCATGGGGTCAATAAGAAGGTCCATAAATTAAACTAAAAACAACAAACATTCTTTTAACAATTAAAACTAGAGAAAAACCTTATCAAGGGACTAAATTTACCACAACTAAATTGCACACCCCAACTAAAACCCATCATTGCCCTCAATGAAAATGAGAATATGAAAGAGTAAAGAAGAAGAGGAACGAGTTTAACCATTTAGAACAAATCCCGCTTGTGATAGAAACAGTCACCTATCAAAGGTTAATATAAGAACTAAAGAAAGAGATAAAAAAAATACTAGAAATCCATTCATAATAATAGTATATCCGCAATACCCTATTCAGAAGAAAGATTACCCCAAAATTCGAGAATATAATAACCGAAATTCCTAACTCTCTATAAAAATGGCGTGGTGGTCAACTCACACTATACCTATTCATCATCACTACCCCTGGTCTCTAGTGCCAGGACCACTAGGTCCCCCTTTGTATTTTCAAGACCTCTATTAACTGATTCAACTTCCCTTCTTGACAAGAGTCAAGTAGGGAGGAAATAACAACTGGGCAATATTCACCCTCTTCTAAGAATGCATACTTGAGCTCACTCGGTAAGGGTTTGAGCTCAAGTTTAGGAACCTTTACACTAGAAGGTAAAGATTAAGACTCTCTTGGGAGGAGTCTCTCAAAATGGGTTATCCACAAGGCAACTTCCCGATCACTTTCTGTGTTCTCACTCACAACATCTATATCATTAAAAACATGATCACATTCCTATAAAACATCATCATCAATAAAGCATTTCTCAATAGAATCAACATCCAAAGACGAATCATTAGTAACAGCATCATGCTCTATATTATCAGGTAAGCATGTTTCTAATGTATCAATGTCACCAGATGCTTCAAAAACATCATGCACCAATGTGTCAATGAGTGCAAACTTACCAAGTTCATCATATTCCTTAATGGAACAATAAGGTTGCTTAGAAATATTAATATCCAATGTCATATTGCCAAAAAAAAAAGACTCATGACATTATTCTTACAATTTATTTGTGCATTAACAGTTGCTAGGAATGGTCGACCAAAGATAATAGGAATTTGAGCAAGACCTTTCTAAACAGGTTGAATGTCTAGGACGATGAAATCGATGGGATAATAAAAATTATCCACTTGGATAATAACATCCTCAACCACCCTGATTCGTGTTCAATATTGCACTCTTGACTTCATGATTTTACTTTTATTGGACACAAATTATCAACCAAACTGGGAGATTTAATGGATAAATTATGCTCTATTTAATCTTGTTTATTGTTCACTTGTTGCTAATAAAAATCTCTTTCTTATAGGAACTGGGAACTTGTTCAAAGTGAGAACCAATCCCGTTTGGTTTTTTAACTTATAAAAAGGTAAGGGAGTCAGTTTCAGCAAAGGCAGATCGATCCGGCCTTTCAACGCGGATCAATTTGCGAATTTGGAGGAAGCCACTGCCCAGAATTTTGATATCGGATTAATCCGGCATCAAAGGGCGGATTGATCCGCGATCCTAAATGAGGATTCTACTGCTGTATAAGACTAAAAGATCGATCCGCCCATTTGTCTGGGATCGATCCGCCCATGCTGTGTTTTTCCCTCTTTTATTTACAAGTTTTCCATTTTGTGGTTTTGGTATAAATAGAAAGAGTTTTCATTTTTTCGGGATCTTGATTTTTATTTTTCTTCTTCTTCTTTGCTCTCATTTTGGAACCCCCTTGGGTTCCCTTCCATTTTCTTCTCCATTGTTGTAAACTTGAAGCAATCAATTGAAAATTTAATGGCTTGGTATATTTTCTATCTCTTTTCCTTTGATGATATTGCTATGTTTTATATTATTAGTTAGATTTACTTAGGTTGTGGATCATGAACTCTTAGATTTAATGTTGTAGCATTTCTAGGGTTCATTTGCATAGGATTCAAAAACTAGGGGCTTTATCTTATTTGTCTTGCATCTTTGATTGTCAAAACTTAGACTTTGGATCATACCTTATATATTTCATATGGAATATTATGAAACCTTGTGTTTTGCACTCCATGTGTTTGATAAATGTTGTGTGTGGGATTTAACACTTAGAGTCTTCATCTTTGATCTCAAGCATCTTTGACTGTTCAAACTCTTGGATTTTCAATACTACCTTTTGAAGGCTTCATAGCTGATTTGTCCACCAAGTAGAATAGTTAGTGTAGGGTGGACAAATCATTCAGATAAGAAGCCATGGAGGCTTCATCTTGTATGTCATGCATCCTTGATATTCAAACGTTAGCTTCAAATCCGTTTCTATGAAAATCTCAAAGCTCCTTTCATATAACACATAGTTGCACTCCTTGTGTTTGATAATATGCCACAATGAGATGTTACCTTGGAATGTTCTTGAAACATTAGTCCATTTCATCTTGTTGTGACCCAAGATGGGGGGAATGATTCCAACTTATTGCTTTTTAGATTAGCTTTTCCTTTTATCCTAAAAAAAATCCCAAAAGACGCAAAGTCATTTTTTCCCTTTTTATCATCTTTTCTTAGTTCTTCCTTTTAGCATTATAATTCGTTTCTAAACTTCCCAAATGTTGTTCTTGTATCAATTCTTGTGGACTCGACACCCAACTTTCAACTTACTACGTTTTTAATAGGGTTAATAAAAATACTTAATTTTGACAACATCACACCCCCTTGGAATTTTAAATGACCTATCGGCAAGCTGTAGAGTGACTTAGGTCTCT
This sequence comes from Hydrangea macrophylla, assembly GCA_033977485.1. NCBI lineage: Eukaryota > Viridiplantae > Streptophyta > Magnoliopsida > Cornales > Hydrangeaceae > Hydrangea > Hydrangea macrophylla. The sequence continues at coordinate 44,978,098 of CM066990.1, forward strand.
TTAAGCTCGCCTAACCCAAGTTGGACATAGACCGAATATGGTAAAAGATTTACAATAACACCTAAATCAAGGAGTGCACGATCGATTTGATGCTCACCTATGACACATACAGTGGTAGGACATCTGGGGTCCTTGTACTTAGGTGGTACCTCTATTTGCTTGTAGTTTGTGCAGGCGTGCCAGAGCTAAACAGGCTCAGTGTGTGTGCAAACTAATTTCCTATACGCTTGAGTAAGTGATACTCAAGGCTTTAAGATATGACTTCTAAACAGAGTGACTATGTGTGATGAGTAGGAAAGTACCCTCACCAAAAATCCTTTGGCAATACTGAAGCGCATAAGCCAAATTGTGCAAGAGTCTATGAGGTAAACAATCACAAACGATTTAACAAAATACAAGGTATATTATTGAATGTTTGGAAAATAATCACAAAGGAAAGAACATGATCAGAACATGCTCTGATTGTTCAAAAGGATGAAAGAATAGTAGAGAATAATAAAGAGGGTAGACCTAGTTGCTACGAATGCTATGGATGCAGAATAACAAGAACACAAAGGTTTGAATACTTTGAATCCAGTGTGAATGCTATTGAGTGCTGTTTTTTGAGAGTGGCGTGGAGTCACTTGCACGGTTGGCCTGCTTCTATATTTATAGCGACCCTGAACAATTCTGATAGGGAAGGACTTCCTGAACTTGCACTCCAAGCAAATGATTGACTGTAGAATCCTCCCTTTTCCCAAATTCTTGCCTAACTCAATTCCTGATTGAATCAATCCCAATATCTTAGGGATTAGCCTTCCATATCCATCTGGACATGATCAGATTCCTTTCCCAAATGGACTTTGCCTCCTTAAATTTAGGGTAATGTTACCATGACAGCTAGAAGGAGAACCGCCTTCTCCTTATGCCCATTGAACTCCCATGATCACACCCTCAGCCTCATCAGGCTCATATACTCCCCACTGGTCATGCTTTTTGACTTTCCTTCCAGATGACAGTCTTACGAATGCTCACTGATCAATCAGGCTCTTGCAACCGGCCGACCGTTTGCCTCAAGTATGGTGTTCGATTGCCAAGTGTACTCTTAGTTAATCATCGATCTCCCCAAACGCCAGTTTACACTTCTCGTATGCCCGATGAGCATTATCCATGTTTAGTCTTCCAATCGGGCTCCCATACCTACCATTGTTTACTTATTTTGATGTCAGTATTCGATTGGTCGACACATGACCCTCATCACCTATTGGGCTCCACTAAACTGGGCTAACAACCTTGTCTTTCTAATCTATGTGACATCCTCCTCTTGAGCCCGATAGACCTTTACAGTCTTTGGGCCACTATTGCTAAAACAAGGCCTGGGCTGATCAATTCCAGGCCCACCGTAATAATCCAATCGGGCTCAAAAACCCTTCGGCAGTTTTTGGGTGCAAATAATTGCTCCCCAAAAGGTCATATCAAATGTCCTGCCTTGATTGGTGTGACATTTTGAATTTAAAACTTGCCACGTATCCATTATGCAGGGCCTATCAGATCTCGATAATCCCACTAATCACTACTCATTTAATGCTGATGCGTATAAAGTGAGAGGGTTTAAAAACCTCCTCACTTTTCCCAAATCATCTGCGCCTTCTCCTCTCTCTAGTAGTAACCCAAAGCTTCTCTCTCTTAAACTCCATTCTTTCTGACGAAGAAACCTCCATATCCACTGGATAAATGGCCCCCAAGATTGCTCCGGTAACTGCATCTAAAGGCAAGAAAACACTTATAGATGACCCTCCACCATAGAACAGTTGCCGAGAAGTGAGAGCATTGGCCAAAACATATGCCATAGACATTTCCACAGATTGTTTTACTGGCTACAACCCCTCCGACGGGTCACTGGCAGTGCCTGGTTTTGGCATGTATTTCGCGGTGACCCTCTAGCAGCTTTCACCCCTTTCTTTTCCCCAGTGGTGAGTGAATCGTTTCTCCAGACCTCCGCCCATTGGAGCAAGATCTGGATGGCCACTCACCCAATTAGGGGTTGGTCTACGCCTACTGCAGATTGGGACAAGTGGGTGACGAGGGTATCATCCTCTAAGGCCATTGTCTGGAAACAAACGGGTATTTTTGACACTATCATGCATAGTCGATCTAGGTTGGAGATAGACCGACCGCTCTTCTTCTCTTCCCTCCTATTCTGGTCGGCCTCATGTAATGGATTCCTTTTCCATTATGGCCTAATTGGGCCAACCATCAAAGACATTAGATATCTGCTCGGGCTCCACCCCCATGGATAAGAGATTATACTAGGCCTTGATGTCAGGACGACCAACTTCTCCTATCCTCAACAAGAATTTGTTAGGGATGGGGCTGTGTCTTACAAGCAGATTACAGCTTTTGGTACCTTTCTGATGACCTCGATGGGTAAAGAAGGAACAGAGGCATCTAATGCTGAGCATACCGCCTTCCTTATCTATTGGCTGAACATATATCTCTTCTATTTGGCCAGTCAGGCTATAACAAAGGAATATACTACTCTAGCTCTGGCCTTAGCATCGGGCAAGCCTCTAGGTCTGGCCACTCTTGTTTGGGTGCACTTGGTCCGTGGTGTGACGGACTTTGTACACTCAGGCTTTAGTGCTGGCGCCAGCCCGATCTGGACCCTCCAACTCAGGCTGTACTATTATTTTTCAGAATTCTGACCAGCTGGTCGCTCGCTGACCGATGTCCCCATTTTCTCTGTCCACTTTGTTAACGTTACTCCTTCCTTACATTCCTTCGAGGAATGTTTTACGTTCTTCTATGAGGGATGCGCCAATCGGACTTCCCTTCTCTTCTGGCCCTTCTCCTCCCTTCAATCCCCTTTCCTTCAACTCCCCCACAATCCTGCTAACTGGGGTCGGGGTACCCAAGCCACTTACAATGGAGTCTTTTCTAGCTTTTTAGTGGCCAGGGATATAATATTTATCCCGAGCATGCCTTCCAGTAACAACAAATGTGGGGGTAGAGTATTATTTTGTTCCTTTCTACGCTTGTCGATTCGGGCTATCACAAATGATTCTAATTCTACCGACCACTACCGTAAATGTGGACTAGGTAGAACGGGGCCTGATTGTTAACACCAAATAAGTGGAAAAAATTTGAGAATGGTCAGACAGATTCAAATGAGCTTTTGCCTTTAAGCCATTTTCAGCCTGACCGATCGTTTCGGAGGAGTTTGAGAGGTGGTGGTCTAGCCGGGTCCCGCATATATTCAAGAGTACCGCTGCAGAGGTGCTCTTCCAATTTAGTACATCCTCAGCCACTGAGGCTGAAGTACCTGCGACTGCCCCTGTGGTAACCCGCAAAAAATATGTAGCGAAAAAACCGACTCCCAAGAAGGCAGCAAGCCAGGGACTGTTTAAGAAGAAGAAAACTGCGGCCTCATCAACCCAAGTACCCACTCTTTGCTTTTCTTCTTCATTGTCTGATTTCATTTAAACTCCATTTTCAACCATTTTTTGCTCTGTTTCAGTTTGTGGACAAGGACTTTGGGGAAGACATACTTACCGGGCAGAGCTCTCAACCACAAACAGCCCAACCTTCTAGTGCCTGACCTCAAGTTCTTCCAATCGACCTTCCAACTTCTCCTAAATGGGCAGCGACCCTTCTTAAGCAGGTTGCAGCAAGAATAGTTCCCATTCAGGTTGTGCCTCATTTAACTATTTTCGACGAGGATGACAATGTTGATTTTGTTGGTGGGTCTGACCCCGAATAAGTGGTCCTATCGTCCAGTAGTGAGGATTTGTTCAGTGGTGACGCCACTGTGGGCACAATTGGGGAAGAAGTTGAACAAACGATCCAACTAGTAATAGAACAGACCGAAGGAGATACGATTGGTCGGGCTGATCCAACCATGGTGACAGAGTCGGCCATTGAAAATGTAGTAGAGATGAGCAAGGCCGACCCTACCAGCTCCTTTCATTCTGAAGATCCCACTTTAAGCGCTGGGGGTCAAATTCTAGCAGACGTTTCGGCCTCTGCTAAAGCTGCTCAGACTATGGCAAGCATAAGCGTTGGTGCTTTGATGGAGAAAACAGCTATGGTACTTCCTCCCAGGCCAATCCAACCGCCATCTCAACCGTCCACCTCTCAGCTTAGTGGCAAAGCCGTAGTGCAACAAGAAGCCTTAGCCTCCACTCCTTGTCTACCCAGGTACTGTGCTTTCATTTGGGCTCATATAGTCAGTCTTTTGCTAATACATTAACCCTTAACTTTGAACTTTTGAATAGGTCATTCCTCTAGGTCTAGAGCCATTCATCCCTTTTGACGATTTCTTTGTCGGCCTAGACCTTGAGGCTTTTGAACTGGGTTCGTTTGAGCCTGAAGCAATCTCCCCCTCGAGCCTCCATCGATCAAAGGATCTTCTCCTTGGGCTTGCTGATCAAGACCTGACTACTTCCATCTGCTACCGATATTGATGTTATCTTGGGAACACTTCTTGCTGATCACTCACTATCGGTCATTCAACTCTCTCTATTTCAGGAGATACAAGAAAGGCTCTCAAGCTACTATTTCCTGAACCGATCGGCCTTTGTGGTTCAAATTGATGCCGAAGCTCATCTTGGTGCCTGGCAGAATGCGGTGTAGTTTCTTCAAGCTGCCAAGACCAATTCTGAACCTGGGAAGGTATCTCAGGCACAGGTGATTGCTCGAGATACCTGGCTGTATAATCGCATAGCCATACTCAAGGCTCAACTAGAGCAATGTGAGGCCGAGGTCGTTACCAATGACGCGGCCTTGGTAAAAATCGACGAACTCTTGGCTCAGCTTAGTGTAGACGCTCAGAAGTGCAGTGATCAATTGCGGGCCAGCATCCCAATATCCCGAGCGTGGTCTCAAAAACTTGACAAGGCCAGGCGAGATCGGGCTGAAGCTAGCAAAGCTTGGGAAGATCTAAGGGCAAAACTTAGAAATTTTGAATTGGCCTAGAGGCCGATTTCTCTTTTATACTTGTATGTTATCTTTATTTTTTCTGTAAGTAAGCTATGCTTAGCCTTTATTTAATACAATGATGATTTTGATCACTCGGGCTCAAGCTCATAATTGATAAGTAGATCATACTCTAACCCTGGATTCAGTTTGTATTCTAAATCAATAGCTTCCCACAAAGTAGGATAATAAGACTTTAAATACTGACCATTTATCTGTCTAGCATGGACCGTTCCATCCATATCGCGCAATCTGTATGCTCTACTTTTCTTGACTTGGTGAACAATGAAGGGACCTTCCCAATTAACTGACCATTTACCATATTGGTTGTCCTTGTTTTCGATAGGCAAGACAGCCTTCCAAACCAAATCTTTTGTGCAAAAAGATTTTCCTTTCACTCTCTTATTGTATGCTCGGGCTGCACGTAGCTTTTGTACCTTTAATGAGTCCAGGGCTGCCAATCTTGTTTCATCAAGTCCTTCTAATTCGGCTATCATAGCCTCAGTGTATTTAGTGGGCTCAAGCTGATTTTATAATGACCTCCTAGATGATCGGACTGTGGCTTCTATAGGTAGCATAACATCATTCCTATAGGTCAGCATAAACGGTGTGACCCCAATACTAGACCTTTTAGATATCCGGTAGGCCCAAAGAGCTTCAGACAATAATTTATCTCATTATCTTGGGTTCTTATTTATCATCTTCTCAATGACCCCCTTGAGGATCTTGTTTGTTGACTCGGCCTGTTTGTTGGCTTGAGCATAGTATGGAGTAGAATTGAAAATCGTAATTCCTTTACTTTCTACAAAGGCTAACGTTTCAGTCCCATTAAACACAGATCCTTGATCGGCTGTAATGGTTTCTGGCAGACCGAACTGGTGTACTATGTGTTCCTCAATAAATTTAATCACTGTAGCCTGAGTCACCGTTCTGCATGGTATAGCTTCGGCCTACTTAGTAAAGTAGTACATAGCTACTATAATGAAACAATACTAGCTCGATGAAGGTGGGAGGACCTTGCCAATCAAATCCATAACCCATCCTCTGAACAACAATGGCTTGATAATAGGTTAGAGTTCTTTGGCCGACACTCTTTGAATCGAGCCATGCTTTTGGCAAGCCTGACACCCTTTACCATAGCTGATGCAATCCTTCAACATGCCCAGATAGTAATAATTATATCTTCATAAAATCCACTTCATCTTGGTACCGACCTGATGAGCTTCACAGATCCCTTCATGCACTTCGACCATTACGTGCATGGCTTGTTCTTCCCGAGGCATTTTAAGATCACGTCATCACCGATGGGCTTCTTAAATAGTTTTCCATCAAGCACCACAAATCAGACTACAAACAGTCTGACTTTTTGGTCCACCCTAATGTTTGGGTGTTTTAAATATTCGATGATAGGGATTCTCTAATCATCGTCCTCTATCAAGACCGGATTGGTTGCAGTGTACCAACCACTCTTAGCCACTGAAGGTAACGATCAGACTTATACCGTGATGGCTCGATCCTCTAAGCCCTTTACAATAGACAAGGCCGATCTTGTTTTTACTAGCCTATCGGCCTCTGTATTTGTTGACCTGGGGATATAACTCACACTTATATCATCAAATGAATCCATAAGTTAAGTGGCCACTAAGTGAAATGGGCAGAGTTCCCTGCTTTTTATCTGAAATTCACCTGATATTTGCCCGATAACCAATCTTGAGTCCCCTTTTATGTGTACAGACGATGCCTCTATTTTAAGGAGTATCTCTAGTCCGATAATAAGTGCTTCGTATTCGGCCTGATTGTTAGTACATTTGAAATCGAGCCGAAACGACATCTTTGTCTTTTATATTTAGGTGATATAATGACTACTCCTACCCCAGCACCTTCTGCATTTTTAGAACCATCAAAGACTAACGTCCATGGTACCAAGGATGTATTTAGTGCTTTAGGTGCTAGTGACAGATCTCCCAGATCGTAGGATCTGGGTGATTGACCAAAACATTGACCTATTGCTGTGATCGGTATTGAATGGCAAATTCCATCAAGGCCAAGGTCCATTTCCTAATTCGGCCTCACATAATAGGTCTTAACAACATATATTTAATAACATCAGTTTGACATATGATATAAGTAGAAACAGGAAGCATATTTGTTCTTAACTTTTATGATGAAAAATACAATGCCAAGCATAACTTCTCAATCGGCGCATAGCGTTGCTTGATTGGAGTTAATATTCTACTCAAGTAATATACGGCCTGCTCGTTACCTTGCTCATTATCCTGAGCTAACATACTTCCTATTGAGCAATCAGTGGTCGATATATACAATTTAAGGTACCTACCCTTCTTGGGTGGCATTAACACTAGAGGGGAAGATAACTATTATTTTATCCCTTCAAAGGCCTATTGATGGTTGTCCTCCCACTTGAATTCTTCATCGGTCTTGATCTTCAGAATTGGAGTCCAAATTTAAGTCTTTCCTGCACAGTTGGATATAAATCTTCTCAGGAAATTGACCTGCCCGAGTAGCCTTTATAACTCTTTTTTGTTGGCTGGGGGCTTTGCTGCTTGGATAGCCCGAGCCTTGTTCTTGTCTATCTCAACCCTCATCTAGTGTACAAAGAAACCTAAGAAGTTCCCTGCGAGACGCCGATCACGCATTTGAGAGGGTTCATCTTCAACTTATGAGCCCGCATTCTTTTGAAAGCCTTTTCCAAGTCCCTCAAATGATCGGAGATATCACCAGACTTTACCACCACATCATCAATATAGATCTCCATGAAACGTCCAATCATGTCATGGAAGATTGAATTCATTGCCCGTTGATAGGTAGTTATTGCGTTCTTCAATCCGAAAGGCACAAGAACCCATTCAAAGGTTCCAATTATTGTCGGGCACCGGAAAGCTTTCTTTGGGACATCTTCTTCGGCGATGTAAATTTGGTTGTACCCTGAATGCCCGTCTGTGAAGGATAAAATTTTGTGCTTGGCAGCCGAAAGATAAGCTGATCGGCCATTAGCATTGGATATTCGTATTTCGGGGTAGCCAGGTTTAGGTTCTGAAGTTAATGCAGACTCTGAGCTTTCTATTTTTCTTTATGACAGGGACTACGTTTGAGATCCACTCCACATACCTGGAAGTTTGAATGAAGCCAGCTCCAAGGAGTCTCTCAATTTCTTCCTTGACTTTTAGTGTAACCTCTGGTGACATCCACCTAGGTCGCTGTTTGACCGGTCTGAACCCCGATTTGATTGGTAATCGGTGTTCTACTAGTTCCCTAGATAGTCCGGGAATCTCATCATAGTCCCAAGCAAAGCAATCTTTGTACTTATGTAAGAGTGCTATCATCTCGGCATGAAATTGTGGTTCTAGTATCTGACTTACATAAGTAGGCTTGTGCTCTCATTCATTGCCCAGGTTGACTTCCAAGAGTGGATCTTGAACGTCGACCTTCAGATCATCCAACTTTGCTGTGGCCGTTTCCAGTTCACCCATTTGGATCTCTTCCCCCCTTGGCATTTCTTCTTCATCGATACAATTGGTCAGGTTAACCATACCATCAATCGGGCCGATCTCTAATCTTTTATCGGTCAGATATGTACACCATCTGGCCATGTTGGCCTTTAGGGCTAGCTGTCTCCGAACCTCAATCAGTTGTTGATTCATTGATCACATCTTCTTCTTTGAGTTAAACCGGCCTGACTTCTTCTATCCAATTGAGTTGAGGGAAGAACTTCAGATTCTCTTTGAGGAATGTTGCTGCATTTGGCTTGCCCATCTTTCCACATCCTAGCAACTTTACAGGTCTGATGTCGTCTTCATATAACAACGCATCGGTCATTTGAATATATGCCATGAATGGCTTCGTATCGGCCCCTACCACCTCTACCTCGTCTTCCTTCCAAAAAATCAATAACTGATGCAAAGTGGAAGGGTACAGTAGTTGAGGTGTATCCAATCTCAGCCCAATAGCACGTTATAAGCGGCTGATGTTTTAACAATAAAGAAAGCAGTCATTGCTATCTTACTTTCGATTGTCAACTCCAAGAGTAGGATGCCTTTGGTCCTTGACGGTACTCTAGTAAAACTCTGAACATTCATTTTGGTTGGGATTAACTCTGACTCGGACTTTTGCAACCTCCTTAGCATTATTTGGGTCATGATATTGATGGTAGAGCCCCCATCAATGAGAATCCTATTCATGGGAACTCCTTTAATGTGCCCTTTCACATACAACGACTTCAAGTGTTGGGACATTTGATATATAGGTCTTTCAAAAACCACTTTAACGGGCCCTCCTGGCTTTTATCCTTCCTCAGTTTGTTGCCCTTTCAGCCTTAAGATGGTTATCTTGGGCCGATCGGACTGTTGCTTGGTTGCATCCACGCTCTTACTCGTGGCTTCCACCACCTCTAGCTTGACGGTTTCTCCTCCACTCCTAAATATGTCTTCTATAGTGGCCTACTCTTTGGTTAGGCCTTCTATCACATCTCTTTCCATGGCCATTGGATGGTCTGGCTTGGCCCTGAAGGACATAGGCAAGGTAAACCCCATGTTTAACGTTAGACTCACAGGAACAGTCCTGAACTGGATTAGCTTCATGTTCGAATATGAAAAATCATCATCGGTCTCAGGTTTACATTCCTCTTTTAGCTTTTCCCGCCTAAAAATTTCCTTCAGGCGTTCCACGGCATGTATCGCTCCTTTACTCGCTTTTTTGTCAAAGGCGAGTTCCTCCCCAACTGGATGTTCTCGGGAGTCGAGTAATACAGGTGCACTGGGCTTGGGGAGATTGTGAACCTGATTCTCTCAGTATTGTCTCTCTCTCTTAGCTTGTTGTGCGCGTTAATACCTTCTCTTTTGGGACTTGCTGTACCTAGGCTGCATTGGGAATTTAGGATGTTCGGCCCGATACCATTTTCCGTCACCCACCTTTGGTGGCACAACTATTCTTGGACGTCTGCTCGGGCTGGAGTTCTCCTTCCTGACATCGGCCTTACATCTCGGGCAGAGACCTTATTTGATATAATCAAGTTGGTGTTGCAAGTCAACTATCAAGCTGTTAGTGGTTATCGGGCCATTTCGACTTTGACCTTACGTTCTGCTTCCTTTCGCTCCTGATAAGTCTTCTGGAGCTCATGAATGGCAATCTTTTTTCCTTCTCTTTACCGCGGCCTTTCCTCATTTTCAGCCAGATCCAACTTTAGCCCTGGCTTTGTCAGCTTGGTCAAATCGGGCATTACCTTGTTGGCGCCGGTGATTTAAGGGAACGGGTTTGTATCGATACCCATGGCTTTGTCTAAAAATTTGAACACTCCCTTCTCTACATTCTCCTGTATAACATTACGAAAAACCACACAATTATTTGTGGTACAATACTCTTTATTTTTAACATCATTGGCCTTAGGGATCTGATGGCCATCGCTAAGCTTGATCACTTTTTTGGTCAGTAAGGCAACAAAAATCTAAAAAGCCATAGTTATATCAAATGTATAGTTTTTTCCCGCCTTAAATGCCATTTTTTTTTGCAGCGACATTATTGTTGATGGGCTTGTTTAAGTCGTTACATACAATCGGCCGTTTACAAACTAGCTCGGCCATGTCAATTTCTGCCTTGAGGTCACAGTCCACTAAGTGGACCTCATAATTAGGATCTTTGTAGTATGTTCCCTTCGACAAGTTTTTCTTCTCTGGCTCATCCAAGGGGATACGCTCATAGCGAGCTGCCTGCATGGCTAGCTCACATAAATCACAGAAGTCAGTCCCTTTAAACCTCTTTCAAAGTTTAAAGGACATATCCCCATAGCCATCTTAACGTATTCTTCTTCGGACAGAACAATCTTGCACCTATATTTAGCCTTCCTGAATCGGGCTATATAGGTCTCCACTATCTCTCCCACCAGTTGCAGAATCCTATAGAACTGGCCATGGAACAACTCTTCCATCCCTGCCAATCTCGCACAGAGTGGCCGAAAGATTGACATACCATAAGAATGCTATGCTCGTGAGCGATTTTGGGAACAACCTCAGTTTTAACGGGTCACTACTACATCTACATGGCTGCATTGCACAATAAAATGGCCTATATGTTCTATAAAGGATTGTTCACTTTTCCTAGAGAACAAAGTGAAGTTTGGCACTTTGTATCCTTGAGGGAAATTGACTAGATCGATCTCAGGAGGATATGGTCGTCAATATATCAGCCTCTCCGTTCTTCTCATAAACGGGTTATACTCCTCGTGTTTGGCCGCCACCAATTCCTCCTTGTTGATAGGTTATAGAGCAACGGGTTGAGCTACCACCATCGGGGGTGCTATTGGAGTTGGCATTTGGTGTTGATTGTTATTGGCCTGATGAGTCCAAAAAACACCATTAGTTCTTTGCCCCCAACAGCGTGGATAGGGGGCCTTGTGGCCGAATGTTTGAACAAAAACTGGTGTCGTTAATCCATTGGGATCGGTGACCTCTCTGCTAACCGATTCTCCTCCTTGTGGGTCGGGCTGCTTATTTAACCATTTTGCCCTCGTAGATTTGGGATGACGTAAATAGGATCTTTCTTTTTATCGGCCCATCCAGACGAGCTGATGTGTTCTTTAGGGCTTTCTAAAGTTAGCTTCTCCGCCAGCACGACGAGGATTTTTGACTGGCCTGAGATCTCTGAGGTCAGGCTGTCTAACTTAACGTGCGTGGTCCTAGTAGACGAGACGAGTCCAATTTGACCCCGATATGTTTCGGCCGTTTGGCCGATTAACTCCTTGAAGTTACCCATCAAACCTATCAAGGTGTTGTAGTCTCGCCTCATAGGTTCAACGTTCATTCTCAGGATTTCTGAAATTGCCTCTAGTGTCACACCGCTATCATGTGGAGAACAGCTGGTATTTTCTTCAGCAGCCAGGTCAACGACAGGATCGTCCTGTCCGTTCTTCCCATTTTTCTTCAGAGGCATAACTTAGCACTATGGGTCCCACTGGGTGTGCCAAATTATTTGCTTGTAGTTTGTGCGGGCGTGCCAGAGTCAAACGTGCTTGGTGTGTATGCAAACTAATTTCCTATACGCTTGAGTGAGTGATACTCAAGGCTTTAAGATCTGACTTCTAAAAAGAGTGACTGTGTGTGATGAGTAGGAAAGTATCCTCACCAAAAATCCTTTGGCAGTACTGAAGCGCACAAGGCAAATAGTGCAAGAGTCTACCAGAACGATTTAACAAAATACAAGGTATCTTATTGAATGTTTGAAAAATAATCACAAAGGAAAGAATATGATCATAAGAAGCTCTGGTTGTTCAAAAGGATGAAAGAACCGTAGAGAATAATAAAGAGGGCAGACCTAGTTGCTACGAATGTTGTGGATGCATAATAACAAGAACACAAAGGTTTGAATACTTTGAATGCAGTGTGAATGATATTGAGTACTGTTTTTCGAGAGTGGCGCAGAGTCCCTTGCACGGTTGGCCTACTTCTATATTTATAGCGGCCCTAAACAATTTTGATAGGCAAGGATAGGGCTGCTCAAAAATCCACCCGCCCACCCGACTCACCCGACCACCCGACTTACCCGTAGCCTTTTTATTGGTTTTTAAACAATGTGGGTGGAGTCACGGGTCTTGGAGGTGGAAACCCGACAGTTTCGGGTGGAGTCACGGGTCTAGGGGGGTGAAAACCCGATTCACCCGACCCGACTCGAAACGCACTTAATTTTTTATTTAAAATATATGTATATGTAATATATATATGCTTATATCAATATATGCATTATGTATTATATAGTCTTTAATGTATATATATGTAATATACTTATATGAGTATATGTATTATGTATTATATAGTCTTTAAATATATAGATATATATGTTATATTCTTGTATCAATAAAATATATATGTCACTAGCGGAGATATAAAAACATTAAAACCATCAAACTAGCACATGACTATGTTTTTATTTTTTGTTTGGTTAGAGGTTTGGTTAGCCCATGATTATGTAGACAAAAACATTCAAAACAAAAAAAAAAAAAAATGAAGACAAAGTCATGTGTAAAGCAAATGTTTGATTGAGACAAATGCGATAGTCGGGTTTCACCCGACTCGACCCGACTCACCCGACCACCCGATGAGTCGGGTGCACCCGACAAAGCGAGTGGATGACGGATGGAAGGAGGGCAAACCCGACTATGTTCGGATGGATGAGCGGATGAGGGCCAAACCCGACTCACCCGACTCATGAGCACCCCTAGGCAAGGACTTCTTTAACTTGCGCTCCAAGCAGATGATTGACTGTAGAATTCTCCCTTTTCGTAAATTCTTGCCTTACCCGATTCCTGATTGAATCAATCCCAATATCTTAGGGATTAACCTTCCATATCCAGCTAGACGTGATCAGATTCTTTTCCCAAATGGATTTTGCCTCCTTAAACTCAGGATGACGTCACCATTACAGCTAGAAAGAGAACCGCCTTCTCCTTATGCCCATCAGACTCCCATGATCACACCCTCAGCCTCATCGGGCTCATATAATCCCCATTTGTCATGCTTTCTGACTTTTCTGCCCGATGATAGTCTTACAAATGATCATTGATCAATTGGGCGCTTGTAACCAGCCGACCGTTTACCTCAAATATGGTGTCCGATTGCCAAGTGTGCTCTTAGTCATTCATCGGGCTCCCCTGATGCCAGTTTACACTTCTCGTATGCCCGATGAGCATTATCCATGTTTAGTCTTCCAATCGGGCTCCTACACGTACCATTATTTACTTATTTCGATGTCAGTGCCTGATTGGTCCACATGACCCTCATCACCTATCGGGCTCCACCAAACTGGGCTAACAACTTTATCTTTCTAATCCATGTGACATCCTTCTCTTGAGCCTGATAGGCCTTTACAGCCTCTGGGATACTATTGCTAAAACAAGGCCTGGGCCGATCAATTCCAGGCCCACCGTAACAATCCAATCAGGCAATTTTTGGGTGAAAACAACCTCATTAAGTATGATAGAACTAGCATTGGCAACCAAATATGCATTCTTTTTGACATTTTGGCTACACTTTACCGTGCAAATGTCTTTCAAAAATTTAGCGTAAGAAGGCACTTGATTAATAGCATCTAGTAGAGAGATGTTATTCTTGACTTGCTGAAATAACTCAAGCATTTCATCAACTTTGGTGGAGTCAACTTGACACCTAAGTCTTTGTTGGAATGGTGGTGGAATTGGGTCAGTATGACCTGGGACTTAAGGTAATGCCTCATCATCCATTTGTGAAGTAGACGCATTGACCTTTGGGGATGATGTTTCCCCAATTTCTGTTTTGCTCTCATTCCCTAATGGAATACCATTCACACTTGGATTTTAAGAGGAAATTTGGACAAGATTGTACACTACTCTGCCACTTTGCAATGTAGTTATGGCCTTAGCATGTTCAACATTTGAGTTATTGGAGGAAGAAGCTCCCAAACTCCCATGGGTGGCCTTGGAGTCATCTAATAAGGTATTCCAATCACCATCGCTATATCCTTCAAGGACAGTGAAAAACTTCTGATAGTGTAATTTTAGGTTCATCGTCCCTTTCAGATAACGCATGACCTTTCAATAGCATGCCAATGCTGCATACTAGGTCTAATAGTAAACCTACATAGTACATCAACATCATAAGATATATCTGGCCTAGTATAATCAGTAGCATAATGGAGCCTACCAATGATGCTCACATACTCAATTTCTCTAACACTGTCACTAGTGTTCTTGAACAATTTTACATTGGGGTCACATAGAGTACTTCCAGGTATACAGTTAAAGTAATTGTATTTCTTTAGAATCTTCTCAATGTAATGAGACTGATCTAAAGAAAGTCCCTTTTCAGATCTAGTAATGTTAGTTCCAAGAATTATACTAGATTCTCCTAAATCTTTCATATTAAATTTAGTACATAAAAAAGATTTAACATCATTAATGACATGAATATTTGACCCAAAAATAAGCAAGTCATCCACTTATAAGCAAATAATAGTCCAAATGTTGATTTCAAATTTGTAATAAATAAATTTGTCACTTATATTTATTTTAAAACCATTTGAGATGACTAAACTGTCAAGTTTGTCATGCCATTGTTTGGGAGCATGTTTCAAACCATAAAGAGATTTATCTAATTTTCAAACTTTATTTCCTTGACAAAAAATAATAAACCCTTCAGGTCGGTTCATATTCTCTTCTTCTAGTTCACCATTTACAAAAGTTGTTTAACATCCATTTGGTGTACTACTAAATCATGAATAACATAAAAAGAAAATAGTACACGAATAGAAGTAATTCTAGTGACAAGTGAATATGTATCAAAGAAATCCATATTTTCTCTTTGTCTATAACCCTTAGCTACAAGACGGGCTTTATATTTATCTATCGTGCCATTGGGTTTCAATTTCTTTTTAAGAATCCATTTGCAATCAATAGTCTTACAACCAGGTGGAAGGTCTACTAAGTGCCAAGTCTTATTTGACTCTAATGAGTCCATCTCATCATTTAAGACTTCTTTTCCTAAATTAGCATCGATAGAAGTCAAGTTTTCTTGGAGGATGTTAGGATCCTCTTCTAAGTTGTGAGTATAAAAGTCAGTCTCAAAATCTTTCGTGATTCGTGCTCTCTTACTTTTCTGGGTTCTAATTCATATTAATTCATTTGGTTCTACTGATCTAGGCATATCATATGATGTTGAACCCCCACTATTTTGAAATTTAAAAGGAAATTTATTTTCAAAAAAATCGTCACTAGATTCAATTATGACATGATTCTTCAAGTCATCAAATGTATAAGCCTTACTATTAATAGCCTAACCAATACAAGCACAATCATAAGCTCTACTAGCTAATTTAGGCCTTTTAGGGTCTGGAATTCGAACATATGCCAAATGCTCCCATGTTCTAAAATAAGAAACATTCAATTTTCTTCCTTTCCAAATTTCATTAGGTGAAAATTAGTTTTAAAGTTGGGAATTATATTAGCACATGACAAACAGTTAATAACATTTATCCCCACCAATGAGAAGGTGCCCCAGAACTAAGTAAAATAGCAACTACTATTTAGTAAAAGTCCTTTTTTTTTCTTTTTTTTCCCCCTACTTTTCCATTCATTTTGGGGGATTAAGGGGCAGCTTTCTTATGAATAATTTCATGAATTTTTATATAAAGTAATAAATTCATCAGAATCATATTCTTGTCCTTTGTCACTACAGAATCTTTTTATTTTCTGATTAAACTGATTTTCAATCTCATTTAAGAAAATTTTAAACATGTCAATGGCTTCACTTTTATTTTTCATAAGATAAACAAATGAATAATTTGAGCTATTATCAATAAAGGTGATAAAATATATTCTTTTTTCATTTCTAGCTAAAATTCTTTCATATTCACAAATCTCGGAATGAATCAAATCAAGAGGTTTAGATTCCCTAGTGACAAATTTGTGAGGGGTTTTTGTGATTTTTACTTGGCTACAAACAATTGTGGAATATATCTTAGACTACTCATATTCTCCACGAGCCTTTTATTCACATGACACAATCTAGAATGCCAAATATTAAAAGACCACAGCATGTAAGCAGAAGAAGCAATTTTATTAGCATCAACATTTAATTTAAACATGCCCTCAGTTGCATAACCCTTTCCAACAAACACTCCATTCTTAGTTAAAGTAAAATGATCAGCTCCATTAGTTTGAGTAAATCCAGCCTTGTTGAGAAGATAGCCCAGAAACAAAATTTTTCCTCATTTCTGGAGTGTGCAAGACAACCTTCAGTGCAATAGTCTTTCAAGAGTAAACTTCAATTCAATCTCCCTAGTACCAACAACAGTATTGGTATGGGAATCACCCAACAACACTTACTTGTCCTTAGCTTCAGAATAGGATTTAAACATGTCATGGTCATAGCAAACTTGGCGTTCATCACAAACATGGTAGAATTACCCAGTGTCTACCCACCACCCCTCGGATCCACCAACAATATTAACCTCCAAAATCATTGTAACGAGTTGCTCTTTGGTAAGATTTTCTTGGGGAACAACTCGTCACAGATTCTGACAATTTTGAACCATGTGACCTGCTTGCCATAGTTTTATTAAACTATCCAGATTCATTTATTCCTGAGGGGGGTACGCTCTTATTCTGATTTGGCTTCGGTTTCTGATTCTAAATTTTGTTGTTGTTGCGTTTCTTGTTCTGATTCCGATTTTGAAACTTCACATTTTTTGTAGGTGGTTTCAGAACAACAAAGGTTTTGTTTTTGGAATTTTTTTTAAAGTTTCTTGTTGTTGGAAACAAGCAGAACCTGATCTTTTTAATCTTGTTTTCTTGCCTCCTCCTCAATACGAAGGCGAGTTATCAAACTTTCAAATGAAAATCCTTTGGTTTTTTGTCTCAAAATATTTTTGATATCTTTCCAACTTGGGGGAAGCTTGTCAATAATGAAAGCAACTTGAAATTAATCATTTCATGTCCTGCCCTTAGAAATTATCTCATGAGCAATCTGTTGCAGCTCATGGGATTGAGCTTCAACAGATTTGTCATCCGTCCAATTAACGGCTGACTACAAATTTCTTTGCTCCAGCTTCTTCATTGTCATTCTTTTTTTGAAGGGCATCCCAAATTTTATTATTTTTTTTTTTGCAGAAACACAATTTGAATAATAATCATAAAGATTGTCAGAGAGTCCATTCAAAATGTAATTTTTGCAAAGAAAGTCATTTTAATTCCAAATTTCAGACTCTCTGATTTGCACAACAATAGAATTTTCAGAAGTAGTGGGCTTTTCAGAAAGACAAAAAGCGTGTAGTTTTTTCGTTGTTAAGAAAAACATCATTTTCATCCTCCACCATTTAAAGTGAAGGCCCTCAAATTTGAAGGGTTTTTTGAGGTTAGGGGTAACAGAGAGCATTGTAGAATCCATGGCAGATGTAAAAACATCTTAAACTTGTTGCTGCAAAAACTGAAAAAGAACAATATTACCACAAATTAGTAGCCTTTTGACGTTTCTTGGGAAGAATCACGAACAATGTCGCTTTGTTTAACACGCTCCGCGGCTCTGCCTAAGATGTGCAAGTAGTCCAAATTAAGGCCACAACGTCCCCAGGATAAGGCAGCCTAGAATTCGCCTCTATCTCGAATTTTCCTTGCACGAACGAAAACTGGAATACTCACACCCTTTCAGAAATAGTTTCTTGGACACACAAAAATAATTTTGCAAAACTATATCTCTCTCTGTAATACTAAAACTGTCATATTTTTCTCTCTGGTTGGAATGAATAAAGTTGAAAGCAGTTTCTGTATTTTTAAAAAAAAAAAATTAGAACGTTGGAAAAAGAGCATTAAAAAAATAACGTTGGGGAAGACGTTGAGGGAGAGAAAACGTGGAGAAAAAATCTGACACTAACGTTGGAAAACATTTGGAGATAAAACGTGGAGGAGATTGAGGGAGACTGGGTCTCCAACTGACCAGTCCAATTAAAACTCTTTCAGAAAAAAAAATCATTTCCAAAATATACTTTGTAAAAAAAGATATATATGAGTAGGCCAAAGCCCAACCCACACCCATGCCCACGCTCGAGCCCGGCCCGGAATGGAGCGGCAGTGGTGGCACGCGCGTGTGTGTATTTTGTTGTAAACCCAATTGGACCTGTCCTGCCCCTTCACAAAACTTGGTAGTCCAAGGGGCCCAACTATTACTCCAACCTTCACTCATATATGTCCTTCCAACTTCCTCTAATTCTCTAATGTTGTAACCCCTAGAAGCCCCTACGTATTTTCTTTTAGAGTGTAATATTAATTTTGTATTATCTTTAATTCAATTTCAGATTTCTAGTTTAGTTATGGGCTTGGTTAACAAAAAGGAAACTTTTTGGAAAATGGAGGTAAGATCGATCATGGCTTCATCTTCTCCAAGTGAAATTTTGTTGCCGGGTGTTGTCAAATCAAGCTCAATCTGAAATCATCACCCTCAATGCATCTCTCCCATGCCCAAACCACCTGCATACTCCATTTCTTCATCATGCCACCCTCATGAGAGCTCCATATGACTACCATTGGTCCCTGCCCTTTTTATTGGTCATCCTCTTACACCCCCCATGGCCACAACCATCTCCATTGGCCAAATTTCTTCACCTCACATGGCCCCCCTCTTGTCACTTCATCATCCTTGACAATCCATTTCAGATCGATTAGATGCAATGTATATGTATGCAAGTATGTATATGTGTATGTATAGATAGAGAGTAAGTGAGGAAAACTTCTCCTATAAATGCCTAAGTTTAGACACTCTTCCACACACCTTAGAATCTCACTGCATTTGAAAATAGAGATAGATAGATAGATAGATAGATAGAGAGAGAGAGAGAGAGAGAGAGAGAGAGAGTAGAGTTCTAGAGAGTAAGAGAGAAGATGTTGAAGAAAGACTCCATTAGAGCTTGAAGTCCAAGCTTTGATAACTCAAAATCCAACTTCTAAACACTTCAATTATTCAAGGTGAGTACATTAACTCACTTCAATACTGATATAATGTGGTTTTCGAAGCTCATTAGAATCTTTACAAAACTGTATTCAAAACCCAAAACCAAAACTCTAATTTTTCGTAGTTTCTATGAAAAAAACGAAGTAAGATCGATCTTCCAAGGATCGATCCTACATAAGATTGATCTTCACAAGATCGATCCTTGCTACTAATTTTCAAAATCTTGTTTCTTTGTTATTAAGTGTTGTACAATATGCTTAACAACTGTTGAATGTTAAAAATAAGATGTTAGGGATCTTTTCCTAATAGTTTTGGTGTTGTGTAACTATTTGTGGACTTGTACTTTGTGTTTTAAGTGTTGTACTCAAGTTTGGACCTCAAATGGTTTAGAAATGAGATTCTCAGAAACTACGGACTAAAAGAAATACTTTTCATGATTAACCCTAACCTGAAACAATGTTTAAAGAGATTTAAATCAAGTTTTAAGAAAACTGAAAGGAAGATCGATCCTATCAAGGATTGATTCTTCTAAGATTGATCCTGTGTAGCATTTTCTGCAATCTTTGTTTTAAGTTATTTAGAGTCTATCTAAGATAATGTGGCTTCATTTATGATATTCCAAAACACTGTAAAGACTATTACAATGTGCATATACATGTATCGATGATCATGGTACCCGTGAGACGGAGCATTGTTAACTCAAGTAGATTTGTTGAGTTGGCCAAGGAGGCTGAATTGCATTGTTAGAATTGTGTCAGTTATTGACTGTAGAGGTCTTCTCATAGACTGAAAAGTGTATAACTAGAATGGAGAATCGAATGTTAGTGATGTTAGTCACCTGGAAGGGTATGATGTTATTTTGGTACCCGAGGGGACCAATTGGCCGGAAAGGTACGATAGTATACTAATCACTTGGACGAAAAGGTACGAATATTGTGTAAAGTGAATATCTTGATTTAGTCGGCCAAAAAGGTATGATGTCATCTTGGGACTAGTAGGGAGACAATAGGCTAGAAAGGTACGATGATATACTAATCAAGCGGCCGTAAAGGTATGCTATTCCGAATAAGGAGTTGTTTCAATAAGAGGTAAACATGTCATTAACTTTAGGTTGGTATGTAGTCGACAAACCCAAAGTTCATAGCTGAGTCTAGAGTCAAGGATAGATATTCTTGTGCATTTTCATTCTTGTTGCATTTCCGGTATTTAGGATGAATGTGCCAATTAATATACACTTGGATAAATGAATGTTGGAGTTTTCAAACGACTTTATGAGTACTAAAAATGCTTTTAAAATTTGTTTACCAAAATCTCCTGAATGTTCTAGATGTGATTGAATCATTAATATCAATATCGAACTAGCAAAGACTCACTTCACTTTCAAATGTTTTTACCAAAATCATTGCCATCTGTACTAGTACTATTTTGATGTTTTGTATATCACTTAGCTTTCGCAAGTTGGCGATATTTTATATCTTAGGCAATCCCAAGTCTAGATTTCCAAGAGTATGGTGTTGTAGGTACCGCGTGATGACTTTGTTGAAGAAGAAAACCCCAAGGAAGAAGGATACTTTTATGCTAGTTAGATGGAGTCGTAGTTCTTCATGTTGAGACTTAATGTAGTTCTAAGATGATGATTTTTTGATTTGTAATGGTCGTGATTGCCTAAGACAATGTTTTTTTGAACCTTGGTCTATAATAGATAATTCTTATATAATGTTTTAAATTTTCATGCTTCTGCTAGCCTATTATTGGTCTGTCGACAATCAGAGAATTCAAACAGTCACGTATCTACGGGTCTAAAATTGGAAATCCCCATTTTTTTTCCAATTTTGTTGCTCGCGGTGTGACAAATGTGAGACAAGTAAAATTGCATTTGTGTTGATTTGTGAATAAGACAAGAGTAAAAACACTTTTTTAAAAGTTTTCCCTCAACACTTTCCCTCCATTTTTAAATATACACACCCGGTACTCCAACAATTTATTTAATGCTTAGTAAATTCTGCACGAGTTTTAGTTTGTGTGCTTCAACATGGCTATTGAACCTTTCGGTAAGGGTACTTTGCTACTCACCATTACTTTCGTCTAGTTAGAAGTTAGATATTTTTAAGCCTTTTGCAGCACTTGCATTGGCATAATTAGGAAATTTTAGTTTTACATTCGAGCCACATGGCTCAAGCACGCCCAAACAAAAAAATATAGCAAACAAGTTGTTACTCTAAAATGGACTAAATCGTAATTATCTTTTAAGATTGTGCTTAGTTTATCTGAACGAAAAACTACACGCCCTGTTTTGAATTTCTCCCACTTATTAATCTTTATTCGTCATTCGGTTAAGTACCTATCAAAAAAGAAGAAGAAAAATTACACGCCAAAAGTGGGAAAAAGGCAATTGTATTACTCAGAAGATTAGAAGATGTATTAGAGTCCTGCTATGTTCACCAAAAATTGCATATAAAATATGCACCGAAATGATTAAGGCCATTGATTTCGGTGGGCTTCACGCCTGTGCGCATGAGGCCTGCCGAAATCAATGACCTTGATCATTTCGGTGCGCATTTTATGTGCAATTTTTGGTGCACATAGCATTATTGGATGTATTATATGTTAAGTCAAAGAGATGGGGAAAGTCTCTCCTCAAAAAAAGAAAAAAGAAAAAAGATGAGGAAGTCATTATATAAAGAATAAGAAAAGGGAAAGAAGAAGAAATGGAGAAAGATATCAAATCAATTATATGTAGGGGTCAAAACGGTTCGGTTTAGTGTGATTTTTAGTCAAATCGATCGAATTCAGTTCAGTTTGGCTCAGTTCGGTTCAGTTTTGTGTAAATTTTCAGTTCAATTTGGCTTTTACACTGCATGAAGTTTTTGAAAACCGACTGAACCAATCGGTTCGGTCGGTCCAGTTGGTTTTGTTACACCCCTAATTATATGTATGTTGCTATCCTTTTTGCCAAAATATTTTCCAAATTTTGTTTTTTGGATTATTAAAAAACAGTCAACAATTTGTTGGCAATATAAAAATCAGCTATGTTCCTTTCTGAAAATGAAAGGAAGTCCATGTAGAGTATATAAATTAAAAATCACTCAACTTTTTTTCTTTCTAAAATTTCTAAAATGCCCCTCTCTCTCTCTCTCTCTCTCTGGTCTCTTCTCTCTCCTCGCATAGACACCAAACCACCACCACCAAAGGGTCACCAGCCGCCAACACCACAACCACCACCAAACCCCAACCTCTCTCTATCTCTTCTCTTTCTTTGATCTCTTCTCTCTCTCTCTAGGAGGAAGAGAAAGCCATAGCCAACCACCACCACTGTTGGTCGTCACCATTGCAGAAGGGGAAAAAAAGTTGTAGGGAAGCCGCCACCACCACTACCACACCATAACCATCACCATCACCATCACCATCACCAATGGGCCACCACAACCACTTGCCGCCACCACTACCACCAAACCCAATACAAACCCCAACCTCTCTCTATCTCTTCTCTCTTTGATCTCCTCTCTTTCTCTCTAGGAGAAAGAGAAAACCATAGCTGGCACCACCACTACTAGCCGCTGCCATTGTAGAATAAAAAAAGTTACAGGTTTCTAGAGCAACTATCCAAACGTAAGGAGCAATTCCCCAAATGGTATCGGGAGCAATTAACCAAACTGTATTAGGATCAACTCACCAAACCGTTTGGATAGTGCTCCTTACGTTTGGAAAGTTGCTGCTTACGTTTGCACAGTTGCTTCCGATACCGTTTGGTGAGTTGCTTCCGATACCGTTTGGACAGTTGCTCCAAAAACTTGCAACTTTTTTTTTCTTCTGCAATGGCGGTGGCCAGTGGAGGTGGTGGTGGATGGCTATGGCTTTCTCTTCCTCCTAGAGAGAGAGAAAGAGAGAGAAAGAGAGGGGAGATCAAAGAGAGAGAAGATATAGAAGAGATAGAGAGCGGTTGGGGGGTTTGGTGGAGGTGGTGGTGGCCCTTTGGTGATGGTGACAGTGATGGTAGTGGTGGAGGCAGCGGCCGGTGGTAATGGGGGCTGGTGAGAAGAGAGAGAGAATAGACCAAAGAGAATGGAGTATTTTATACATTTTACACAAAAGTTGATGTATATTAAATTTACAAAAAATATGTGATTGATTTTTAATTTATCAATAAATTATTGAATAATTTTTAATTCTCCCGTTCTTATTTTTTGGTTGCCTAAGCCTTAGCAAAGGCAAGTTCACACATTGCTGTTAAGTAAAAAAGATAAGGTAGTCACTGCAAAGAAAAGAAGTAAAGGAAACAATGAATCTACACTATAATATAAAAGAGGCTAAGAGTGGTTTCAATTTCAATTTTGTCCTAATTTGTCAATTCTTGATTTGTTTGAAATCACATTTTTACCCTTACTTTTCTTTTTTATTTCATTTTCCTTTAATGATTACTTTCAATTTTTGCCATTTTGTGAGGGTAGGTTGGTCATTTCACCCCCAAAACAACCTTTATTACTATTAGGTCAACTTTTAAAATTAAATTATTTAGAAATGATTATTCAATCAACTTTTCAAACCATAATTACAAATATTTATAATTTCATTCAACTTTTAAAATTATTTAATCTACAAATAATGATTCAATCAACTTTTCAAGCAATAATTACAAATATTTACAATTTGGTTCAAAAACCCAAAAGTCAACAAATGATCAAGGCACAACCGCTTTTCGGCTTAATGGTTTGTATGTTTTTTCGTTCTTCCCAAACAAGTCACTAGCTTGTTTGGTTTTATTTTGTTTTATTTGGTGTTTTGCTAGGTTTTGTTTTTATTTTTTGGGTTTTCCCTAACAAACCACTAACACAAATAAGGCACAACACAACTCGAATTGGGCTATGCTTTGTTTGGTTTTGTTTTTCTTTTTTTGGTTTTCCCAAACAAAGCACTAACATTTGTTTAATATACCCCATATAAATCTATATTTATATCTATACCTACACCCTATATAAAAGAGGCTAAATGTGATTTCCAATTTAAATTTTGTCCTTATTTGTCATTTTTTGAATTGTCATTTTTACCATTTCCCCTTTGAAAATCCTATACAATTCCATACATTTCCACACTTTCTTTTGGTCATTTATTCACAAATGATTTTGGTTTTTTTTTTCCTTTCTTGAAAAAGTGAGGTGTGCCTATAAATTTAATTTATATACATGCTTAGACATTTAATTTTATTACACACATGCCTTAAAAAAAACAAACAATTTTTTTTTTGTAGATTGTGGGTAATATCCAAATATAAAATAAAAATTATAGGCATTGTGTGTGATCAAAATATTTTGGGACGACCAATTATAGGTTTTTTTGTTTTTTTAAGGCATATATGTGCAATAAAATTAAATGTCTAAGCATGTGTGTAAGTTAAATTCATAGGCCCACCTCACTTTTTCAACAAAAAAAAAATGAAAAAAAAATGGTGAAACCGGTTGTGCCATGTTTGGAAAACTGATTTTAGCCTTTGTTTTAAAGTTTTTTTGTTTCCCAAACAAGCACCATTAATTAATTTTGGAATAAAATTAATTTAATATACTATGTTATACGCACACTCATAATAAATATATAAATAGTAATCAACAATGCTACACACACTCTGAAAAGCACACTAAAATGCACAACCTTGTTTAAAAAGGTTGGACTTTATGCTGAAAAGACTGCACACACAAAACACCCACTTTAGTGTGTGCAGACTCTTCAGCGCAAGGTCCAACTTTTTTAAGCAAGATTGTGCATTTGGTGTGCTTTCAGAGTGTGTGTAGCATTACTCTATAGTAATACATATAATACATATATAAACAATACTATGCAATGTTAAAACGACAAATTGTAATTTACAATTACAAATACATATATAATCAGATGTTGCACAAAATACACATTTCCATTTTATTTCAACTTTAACTTCTTTATTTTTCTTTTTTTCTGTTTTTTTTTTATTTGCATTTGAGCTATAAATATAAATTGATTTTCATATTTTATTACACATTTCCATTTTTTTTTTTGCCTTAGAGCTCTAAATATAAATGGAATTTCATATTTTATTACACACACATACCTATAAATTTAATTCACACATACACATGGTTAGAAATTACTTTTTTATGCGCATAAAATAAACTTAAGAAAATTAATATTGGAGATTGTGGATAATATCAAATAGAAAATTCAATTTATAGGTATGTGTGTGTAATACATATAACCATTTTCTTGATTTTAGCATTATAAATCATATGTATATAAAGTTTATATGTAGTTAAATGAAAAAGGAAAAGGAAAAAAGATGATAGGGTTTTGAATATATCATGTGTTATGATGTTAAAAAAAAAAAATTCTTTAAACAAAAAAAAAAAGAACAAAAGAAAAGAAAATTTTGATCTTAAAAAAAAAGTTGAAAAAAAGAAAAGAAAAGAAAAGAAAAAATATGATAAGTTCTTCCAATATATCATGTCTTAGGATGTTAAAAATAAGTTATTAGTAAGACAAAAAAAAATGGGAGAGTATGGCTAAAAGAAACATAAGTGAAAACACCAAGAAAAGATCCGAAAGTTTTTTTTTTTAAACACGGAAGAAGAAAAAATAAAAATATTTTTTGCTTCCATCTCAGATTATTGAAACTTTTACGTTTACAAATTTTGTTTCGCTGCAGTACATGTACATTTAGGATTTAATATTATTATTAATTTTTTTTTTATTTACTAGATAAATACATTTAATTTATTTTGTAATTTTGATGAGCCGTGCATTGCACGGGGTCTACCCTAATATGTAGAAAAGAGATAAATTAACTAGATCATCTCTACAAAACTATTTAATTAGTATTACTTTTGTTTAAAAAAATATAGTAGAATGATCTAGTGACACTTGAAGAGTTACTTTCTGGTAAGAAAAAGTTAAACATCTCCAATAGACTGTTAAAAATAATATTATATATATATTGCTGATAAAAAAAATAATGTATATTTTGGGTTACCAGTGAGACTGCATCAATGGGTTTGAATACTATACAGATTGAGTTTGGACGAGGCAAAAACAATTCGACATTTTGTTATTGACATATTGAATGCTTTTCGGAGTGGGTTTTACATAGCTCAATAACTTTCACGGATAGGGAGAATCAAATATATGCGATGTCTATATAACTATATATGTATACGTTATGGCTATCCAAGGGCGAGTCTATTAAGAGGCAGAGCTAGGGGCTCAAGCCTGTCCAAAATTTTAAAATTTCAGATCTATCCTCAGAAATGAAATATACTTGAGCTCCTCGAAAATTCTGAAAACTCTCTATTTTATATATTAGTATTTGAGTTTTTGTGTTAATTTTTTTAACATAAACTTATATTATCTTCACAAAAATATTCACAAACAGACTCAAAAAATTACCTTAGACCGCTGCTCTCGAAAACACTCACCCCTTAAACTCGGTCACTCCAAGAACAACTTTGTGTGCCACTATTTTGGCCAAAAAACAATCAATTTTTTTTTTTTTTTTTTTGACCTTCCTCCTACTGATAGCTAGCCTTCGATCAAATAAGAACGCATTTTCTCTTAGCAAAAAAAAGTAAAATAATGAGATCTCTATCAACATTGCATTGACAAAACATACGACTATACCTACTAATAAACGAAGGCACAAAAGCCTCGAGTAGTGGAGCAACAAAATTAAGATGTCCAAAGTCCACCAAAGTTCATGATCCTTTTGGAACTTGATTGGTTGTAGTGTTTATCTACTACTTATTCTAATAATTCAAAGTTCTCTTAATCCATTTGTAGATAAAGTTTTATAATCTATACCCAAAAAAAGAAGTATTCAATTCTAGGATGGTAGGACCATACCCACGTGAATATCACGCGCATGCGTGAATAATAAAACTCAGCCGCCCCCTCCCTCTCTCTCTCTCTCTCTCTCTCTCTCTCTCTACACACTCATACATATATATATATATATATATAACTCACAAGTCATATTGTCTACTCTCTATACACACTCATACATATATATATATATATATATATGTAACTCACAAGTCATATTGTCTACATAAGATGTGCCAACCAACTCCTAAAGACTCCTCTATTCCATAACCAAAACCATCTCATTTCATATCAAAATCCTCTTTACACTATAGAGACTATACATCAAACATGAGTCTCTTGAACTCCCAAAACCAAAAACACAACTCATCCAAACACAAGAAGAAGAGGCTCACACAAGACCAAGTGAGGCTCCTAGACACAAGCTTCAACCACAACAAGAAGCTCGAGCCGGACCGGAAGCTCCAGCTGGCACGCCAGCTTGGCATTCCACCACGACAGATCGCCATCTGGTACCAGAACAAGCGCGCCAGGTGGAAGGCTCAGAACCTAGAGCTGGACTACAGTGCTCTACAGCTCAAGCTAGAGACCACACTAGCTGAAAAGAGAAGGCTTGAGAGAGAAGTGGAAAGGATTAGAGGTGATTTGGAGAAGGCCCAAGAGATGTTATTTGGATTGAACCAAGGAGGGGGGCCACTCCCACCTCATGCTTCTTCTCTATCTAGATGTTGTGATGAGAGAGGGAGCTCTAGCTTGCATGATGATGTGAGCTGTTCTTGGGTGAATGGTGATGAGAGTTTCAGGCTTGAGGAGCTCTATGCTTGTTTTATTGGTACAAATGGGTCAAACTCTTGTTAATGTGGCACAACCCAACCTAGCCTTTCACTTTTGGGGGTAAATTGCACTTTTCATAAGATTTACTATCATTTGGGAGTACTAAATACATGCCCCTAATCTCTTTCTTATTACACTCACATGTACAATAAGAGATGCTTCATGTACTCCTCTTCACTATATAATGTGGGTGTAGTGAGAAATTGAGTAGACATGCAGTTTAAAAAATTTCACTTTGGTGCCTATATTTTTTGTCCCACCGTCAACTTCTTTGGAAAAGACTTGTGTACATTTTGCGTGACTCTAACTAAATGCATTATTAGTTGACTTTTGTCCATTTATTTTGGTTAAGTTTTATTGCATCCTTTCAATCCAAATTAATGGCTAAAGTTGACGAAGAGACGAAATTAAAACATTTATGTATTTACACATATATAATGTTCAACATAGTGGAATAGGGACTAAAGTGAAAATTACACTAAAAGTTGTGTGTAGAAGTGTAATTTTCCGTTTTCTTAGTAGTTTTGTGTTTTCTTTTACTGTTTGTCTCTGGAAGCAATTTCAGTGAAAAAAAATTATATGTTAAATATCATATTAATTAACTTTGTACTAATTAGTAATTAGTAGTTTGATCATGCATAATTTTGTTTTTCTTCTCTCCTTCTCTTACTATTTTCCTTTCCCTCATGACATTTCTTCTGTTTCCCCCCCTTCTCTTGATAAAGAATGTGGGGGAGGAAGAAGATAACATAACATATACTCCGTAAATGATTTATTTTTGTTTTTGAAATTGGTCAGCATAACATCAAAAGGTGTATATGGACAATATTCTTTATTTAGTCAGGATAATTATTGTCTAGTTTAGCTTTAAATGACAAAAAATTAATATGCAATAATTGCAAATAAAAATCTTGTTGTGGTTGTTACAATGTTATAATGTTAAATAATTTTAAGAAGTAGAAAGTGCCATCAAATTGTGTATGATGCATATTTCCTTTGACAAAAAAAAAAAAACACTTATATTAATCAAAATTTGGGAAATAAAAACTTAAAGCATGAGGTCATGGACAGAAATTTGAAAAAACTGAAATAACGTGCCACTAAGGATACGTGGGGCCTACTTGAAAATTCAGCCCAAAGTAGCTTGGATAAAACCATTTTTCGAACGGAAAGCAACAAGGGGATTATCAGTGCGGTTGTATCCTCAAAATCCATGATATTCAACCAATTGTGTGAATTAAAATTTCCTCATTTCTTATATTTGTACATATAGTATAGTCACCTTTCAAAAATTAAACCAAAGGAAGGTGGAGTTTTCCCTACATTTTACTTGGAATTGCATAAGGAGCTAGGTTATTTATTTATTTTTTTTTACGATGAGAACCCTACACTGAGTAATATTTTATCCATCTGACCCGCAAACCTTTCACGAGACTAATTTTTCTTACAATGCTTCTATCCAATCCAGCAAGCTTACGAGACTAGTTTGAGGAGAAATTTTTGGATACTTCAAGGTATTACATGGCATGCTACTTGGTATCTTATATCCAATAGTAGCACGCTACACGAATAATAGAACCTACTACAAAAAATTTAAATAGCGTAACAATTCTGTGTAGCGCTACATCATTGAGTGTGGGGCACCACATAAACGCTACCTTGAGGGTACACAAAAACTTCTCCTAGTTTGAGACCCACCCCCCACTTGTATCTCTCAGAGGATTTGCGTATAAAGTAGCAAGTTATGGACCAAAACAATATTGGTAACTATGAAATTGGATTGTATAAACAGTCAAACCGTACTCAATCTCCAAAACTTGTGTATTTCAAACACTTTGAGATATGATCAGATAGAACAGCTTATACCAATATTCATTACGGATCTCTCAAATATTTATATCACATTGGCCATCACTTAAAATTTACTAATGTGAAAGTTACTCCATATGATACCTAAACCCTTGTTCGGAATCACTTTTTAGACGTATTCTTCGGTCCAAAAATGCTTATGGAATCCAAAAAAGCAAATATCAATATGTTTGGATAAATTTTTCAAAAGCACTTTAAAATCTCAGATGCATGTTTTGGCTGAAACAAGTCCAAGAGACTTCAGTCCAAATGTAATGGAAGGAGAAATTTAATCATTAATGTTTGTTTTGTTAATTTCCATCCTGCTCTATGATTAGGGCTAGCTTCCAGTTTTGTTTACACACAAAAGGCGAGAGAAAGAGAAAAAATAAATAAATAATAAAGAATTTTAGTCAAAAGTCCTCTAAAATACACTTTTTTGGTACTTGGTCTAACCCGTTTCTTATTGTATTGAAAAGTCCATACGTTATAAAAGTTATGTTAAATTTGTAAAAAAAAATTGAACTAATTATGTGAAATTTCACATAAGAAAACTTTAAGAGTAAATTGCAAATAACACCCCTATAGTTTGAGGTTTGTGGCAATTTGGTCCTTGTGGTTTCAATTTTGGCAATTTACACCCTATAGTTTGAAAATTGTGCAAAATCCACACAACTACAAAAAAGCAAGGGCACAATGGGAATGACACATTATTTCTAGCAAAAAATGACCAAATGTGCAGGGAAAAACCCAGTAGTGTAGTTCAGTATAGCAGGAGCTTATACGGTGGTTCAAGAGTAGCACCCAACCCTTTTTTTTTGTGTTGCAAACTAATCTAACCCATAATCCTTTCACAAAAATTTTGTATTAAAAGCTTAATTGGTTATTTATATTTATCACTTTGATATTTGTGTGGTAGTGTGTGTCAAGCTTGAAATGTGTCAGATTGTTTAAAAGATTATAAGATATTATCAGATGTTTAATAGACTGTAAGATATTATCATATTATAAGCTTTAAGTGTATCGAATTGTTTAAAAGATTATAAGTTATTTATAGAATAGATTAGTTTGTACAAAAAAATCACATAGAATTATACTATTTCTATCTATAAAAAAATAAATAAATAAAGTGATATTCCCTAAAACTCCTGTATAAACTTCTGTTCCCACTGAACTACACTTCTGGGTCTGCCCCTGTACATGGGGTTATTTTTTGCTGGAAATAATGTGACATTCCCATTATGCCCTTGCTTTTTTTTTTTTTTTTTTTTTTTTTTGTAATTGGGTGAATTTTGCAACATTTTTAAACTATAGGGTGTAAATTACCAAAATTGAAACCATAAGGACCAAATTGTCACAATCCTCAAACTATAAGGGTGTAATTTGCAATTTATCCTAACTTAAAAACGTAGGGACTTGATCAAATTAAGTTTCACTAGTCATTGTCATGGAGTTTTGACCAAAATAAAAAATAGATTATCCTTAACACTTTAATTAATATAAAATGAGGGGATTTTTCACTAAATTCCTTTAAATAGTAATAGCAAAATTGAGCAAAAAAATCAGAACAGAACAAAAGAGGGGTAAAGAGAGTGTTTGAAATGGGCCAATTGATTCAGACACAACCATGAACAAGTGGGCTTGCTCATTTAATGACCTTCAGGTCAAATATCCTTTTCGCATGCCAATATGGAAAAGCTTGATGCAGCCTGTGGTCTAAGTCTAGAACATTGAAAGAGAAAAATAAGAAAATATAAAACAGAAGTCAGAGACTGACATGCATGAGCATTTGATTTTTTGTATCCAATTCATTTGTTCAACTTGTAGGGCAATGTGTGACTGTGTGTGTTGGAATCATATACTCATCAAGACAGCCTTCAAGCCCATACTTTTGATGAAACAGAATCGTACGTAGGGCCTGTTTGCCAAAGCTTCTTCAATTCAATTATAGAAAACTGATTTTGTAGAAAAGCTGCCAAAATCTATGAACCAAAAAAATATATATATATATATTAATAGAAAAGCTGACCAAATCCTAAGATAACTTTTTGGATTTATTGCAATTTGCACCCCCTGAAGTTTGGTTGGTTTTGCACTTTGCACCCTAAAGTTTCAAAGTTGACACTTTGATCTCTAAAGTTTCACAAAAATAGCCCTTTAGTGACGAATGATTTCGTTACTGAAAGTGAAAAATCCGTCGCAAAAACTCTTGAAGGGGCTAGAGTGCAATCCATCCCAAACTTTACAGACCAAAGTGCCAAATTTGGAACTTTAGGGTACAAAGTGCAAAACCATCCAAACTTGAGGAGTGCAAAATGTAATTAACCCAAACTGTATGCACTCTAACACAATTTTTTTCCAACATTTGGGAGGGTTGATTACATACATTTTGTGATTGTCGGGCTGATTACATGTGTATATATATATATATATATACAAAGATTCTCTAAAGAGGGCCACCTCTCTTCATTAAAGAGAGGAAATCTGTTTTGGCCGCCAGATTGTGTTTAAAAACTGTGAAATGACAAAACTGCCATTAATGAAAACACGATCTGACGGTTAAAACAAAAGTTCTCTCTTTAATAAAGAGAGGACGCCCTCTTTAGAACCTGACTGTATATATATATATATATATATTTGGTGATGTACCAATTTTTTCCCCAAAAAAAATGGGTTGGGCTATAAAATTGGATAGGCTATAGCCCACACTAGCCATTTCTCTCATATGCCTTTGGTTGTCCGCAACTTATAGGCAGATAAGTCTCACTCAAACATATTTATATCTTCATCTCAACCGTTTTGTTTTTCTTGTACCTCCATATTTAAGTTATGTCAATATTCACAACTAAATTTTTTTTTTTTCACGCAATTCCGAAATTTATTAGTCCTTTATCCAAAGGTTACGAAGAAAACCCTAAAAGCATATTAAGTTTGAAGGACAAAAGTGAAAAAAAGATGGGAAATTGTTGAGGATTAATCCTGAAATGTTAGGCGCAGAAGCGAATATACATTAAACATTGAGGGCGAGGATAAAACATCTAACAGGGTTCTACACTTCTACTTATACATATACATATACGTATACATAAACACAGCATAAAGATACGTTCTTCCTTTACCTAAATAAGAAAAAGAATTGATGTACACATTTCAGTTTGCTAAAAAGAACCATAAATTTCTATGAACAAAGCTTTTTACGTGTACAGTGTACTAGTTTAGCAAGTGTAAGCAAAGCTATGTGAATATATCAAATAAAGATAACAAAAAAGAGAAAAGAGAGAAGAAAGCTAGAGTTTCTCATAACCCAAAACTGAATGAATAAATACAATACAAAAGGAAGAGAGAATAATAGTATATCTAGGAATACCCTAATATAAAGTAAAAGACTAAACTACCCTAAAGTTAAATATAAATAAAACTAATTATAATAGCTAACTCTAATATCCCCCCTCAAACTCACGATGCTGCAGCTAGAAGCATAGAGAGTTTGCCAACTAAAAAACGAAAACGCTGAATCGGATGAGACTTTGTAAACAAATCAGCAATCTGCGCTGAAGAAGAAACAAAAGGCAAAGTGATAGCTCCATGCTTAAGATGATGACGAGTAATGTGACAATCAATCTCTATATGCTTGGTCCTCTCATGGAAAACTGAATTGTGAGCAATCTGAATAACACTCTTATTATCACAATACATAGGTGAAGGGCGAGGAAGAGAGACACCCATATCTGTAAGTAGCCGGCGTAACCAAATAACCTCACGGGTGGTCGAAGCCATAGCACGATACTCAGCTTCTGTAGAAGACACAGCAACAACATCTTGCTTCTTACTCTTCCAAGAAATGAGAGAATCACCCAAAAATATACAAAATCCAGTAACAGACTTGCGATCTGTAGGATCACCGGCCCAATCAGCATCAGAGTATGCACGCAGCTCCAATGAAGAAGATGACGAAAGTAAAAGACTTTGAAATCGAGTGCCCCTCAAGTACCTCAAAATACGATGAACTGCAGCCCAATGAACTGTAGTAGGGGAAGTAACAAACTGACTAACAACATGAACAGCATGAGCAATATCTGGACGAGTAACGGTAAGATAAACCAAGCTACCAACAATAGTGCGATATAATGTAGGATCAGACAGACACGTGGAGTTTGGTTCCCTTACCTTCTGGTAAGAGCGCTATTGGTTCTCGTTGGGTTTATAAAATCAAAACCAAGTCAGATGGGTCTGTTGAGCGGTACAAAGCAAGATTGGTTGCCAAGGGTTTTTCCCAGCAGTATGGTATGGATTACGAGGAGACTTTTGCTCCTGTTGCTAAAATGACTACTGTTCGTACTCTTATTGCAGTTGCTTCTATTCGTCAGTGGCATATAACTCAGATGGATGTTAAAAATGCTTTCTTGAATGGAGACCTCCAAGAGGAGGTTTATATGGTTCCTCCTCCGGGTGTTCCTCATGGTCCTGGTGAAGTTTGCAGGCTTAAAAAAGCCTTATATGGTCTTAAACAAGCCCCTCGAGCTTGGTTTGAGAAGTTTTCCACAGTGATTACCTCATTTGGGTTTTCCCCGAGTGAGTATGATTCAGCTCTCTTTATTAGGTGTACCACTGCTGGTCGTATTATGCTTTCTTTGTATGTTGATGATATGATTATTACTGGTGATGATATTGATGGGATTGCAGTGTTGAAGTCTGAATTAGCTCGTTGTTTTGAAATGAAGGACTTAGGTCCACTACGTTATTTTTTGGGGATTGAAGTAGCCTGTTCTCCAAAAGGTTATCTTCTTTCTCAGTCTAAGTATACAGGTGACATTCTTGAGCGTGCTCGCCTCACTGATAATAAGATTGTTGATACCCCTTTGGAGCTTAATGTTCGTCTTTCCCCTTCTGATGGCGTTCCTTTGCCTGATCCTACATTATATCGCACTATTGTTGGTAGCTTGGTTTATCTTATGAAACGCCGTTCAGACTTCTTTGATATTTACAATACCTTTCGTGCTTTTGTTAAAACTCAACATTCTGCTGTCATCAAATGTTTTAGATGTGATTTAGGTGGAGAGTATACCTATCATAAATTTCGTGAGTTGCTTGCTTTAGATGGAACTATTCACCAGTCCTCTTGTACAGACACTCCTGAGCAAAATGGTGTTGCTGAAAGGAAACATCGGCATATTGTTGAAACTGCTCGCTCTCTTTTATTATCTGCATATGTCCCTAGTGATTTTTGGGGAGAG
The DNA here is from genome assembly GCA_033977485.1 of Hydrangea macrophylla. Classification (NCBI taxonomy): domain Eukaryota; kingdom Viridiplantae; phylum Streptophyta; class Magnoliopsida; order Cornales; family Hydrangeaceae; genus Hydrangea; species Hydrangea macrophylla. The sequence goes on from CM066990.1 coordinate 45,013,286, forward strand.
GCTGTCCTTACTGCTGTCAATCTAATTAATAAAATTCCGTCATCTCACTGCTCAGGTCTGTCACCTTTTGAAAAATTGTATGGGCATGCTCCTGATTATTCTTCCTTAAAGGTGTTTGGTTGTACTTGTTTTGTCCTTCGACCTCATGTAGAGCGTACCAAATTGTCACCTAAGTCTGCTATTTGTGTTTTTCTAGGTTATGGTGAGGGTCAGAAGGGATATCGTTGCTTTGACCCAGTTACTAAGAAACTATATGTATCTCGTCATGTTGTGTTTCTCGAGCACATACCTTTCTTTTCTATTCCTGATAATCATCATGAGTTGACTAAATCTGATCTCATCCATCTTGACCCATTCTCTGATGATATTGATAGTGTGCCCTCTCAAGCCCCATGCACCACTGATATTGTCTCACCTCATGGTTCTACTTCTGGTGATATTGGTACCTTGCCGCTTGATGCTACCTCCCTTCCAGAGGCCACCCAAGCACCTACTGAGACTGTGGAACCTACTCGCTATCCTGCTCGCACTCGTAAGTCCACTCAATCACCTGATTTTGTTTATTCTTGTTATTCGGATTCTTTTGCTTCATTTTTAGCTTCAGTTCATGATCTCTCTGAGCCTCTGTCATATAAAGAGGCAGCTCTTGATCCTCTTTGGCAACAGGCTATGGCAGAGGAACTCTCAGCATTGTATAAGACAGACACGTGGAGTTTGGTTCCCTTACCTTCTGGTAAGAGCGCTATTGGTTCTCGTTGGGTTTATAAAATCAAAACCAAGTCAGATGGGTCTGTTGAGCGGTACAAAGCAAGATTGGTTGCCAAGGGTTTTTCCCAGCAGTATGGTATGGATTACGAGGAGACTTTTGCTCCTGTTGCTAAAATGACTACTGTTCGTACTCTTATTGCAGTTGCTTCTATTCGTCAGTGGCATATAACTCAGATGGATGTTAAAAATGCTTTCTTGAATGGAGACCTCCAAGAGGAGGTTTATATGGTTCCTCCTCCGGGTGTTGTCTGAGACTGCGGATCCTGCACGTGACAAAAAGTAGAAGAAAAAGAGACTAAGTAACCTGCATCACAAAGCTGACCAACAGAAACAAGATTCATAGTAAGTTTGGGAATGTGGTAAACACTAGAGAGAGATACATGAGGTGTGACAACAGACCCAACACCTGTTAATGGCATGGGAGTACCATCAGCAGTCATAACAGGCAAAGAGGAAACAGGACATAAGGAAGCAAAAGACGACAAATCAGGTGACATATGATTAGAAGCTCCAGAGTCTAAGACCCAAATACCTGAGGACATACCTGAAGACATACCGGAAGACATACCTAGTGAAGAGGTGGCCATAGCATGTGGCTGTGTGGCAAGGAACTTCTGAAATTGCTCAGCAAGGGAGGCCATAGATGGAGTGGATGGTGAAGGGGAACCGGGTCCAAATGAGTCTGATGGTGGTACAACTGCTGCAGTGTTAGGCTGTGGAGGCCTATACGAACGCTGCTGAGATTGGTTGTCAGATTTCCAATGAGAAGGCTGAGGTTGCTGTTGTTGTGGTGGTCGACTATTGGAAGGCTGGTTGCTGCTATTGGGCTGGTTTGCACGACCCAACCTAGGACACTGAGCCTTCCAATGACCCTTCTCCTTACAGTAGCTGCATACATCACTACCAACTCTCGAGTAAGGCTTATTCTGATTGTTTGACGGTGGTCGAAAAGGGGCTGCTAAAACAGATGAAGTAGAGTCAGGGAGAATTCCCTTTCCAGATTGAGTCTTGAGACGTATTTCCTCAGCTACTAACTCATGGACAACAGAATCAACTGACGGAAGTGGGCTACGATAGAGAATGGACCCACGAAGGCCCTCAAAATCACCACGTAGAGCCATCAAAAACTGAACCAGACGTTGTTCCTCCCTACTAGCGATATATGGTGCAAACGCCCGCAATTCAGGCGACTCCATGAGAGCCAACTGATCCCAAAGATCTGTCATTGTAGAATAGAACTCCTGAATACTCAAATTTTTTTGTTCAAGGGCACGAATATCACTCTCTAATTGGTACCTTTTTGCAAAATTGGACTGTGTAAACAGTTTAGCCAAATGATCCCACACCTCCTTTGCATATTCAAACTTTGCCAATTGTATACCTATTGAGGGAGCAACGGAGTTGTTGATCCAAGTAATGATTTTCGAATTGTTTATTTCCCAAACATCTAACAATTCTGCAAATTTATCAGCCTGTTCATTCATAGGTTTACTAAAATCCCCATTGATATAACCCCACATCTTCTTCCCCTTCAGAAAATTCTTCATCACATAATTCCAATATGCAAAATTCTTGCCATCGAGTTTAACACTAATCGCTTGGAGCGAATCATCGCGTTCAGCAGCCATTACGAAAACGAAACAATTAAATAACACAAAGCAAGCGAACCAAAATCAGACAACAGATCCAAAAACGAACGCGAATCAGTGCGAGATCCAAAAAAAAACGAATCTGAATCAGCGAGAAATCCAAAAACGAACCAGAATCATCCGAAAAAAAATAAAGATAACAAAAAAGAGAAAAGAGAGAAGAAAGCTAGAGTTTCTCATAACCCAAAACTGAATGAATAAATACAATACAAAAGGAAGAGAGAATAATAGTATATCTAGGAATACCCTAATATAAAGTAAAAGACTAAACTACCCTAAAGTTAAATATAAATTAAACTAATTATAATAGCTAACTCTAATAAGCTATACGGTTGTGTGCTCCCGAGTTCTAATAAAAACAATATTTCAATATGATGTAGTTTTAGCAAAATGCATCTTATTGGTCCCTAGCAATGCAAAATGTTTCACTTTGGTCCCTATATTTTCAACACTTTTGTTACTAAATTGACACGATTTTGTAATTTGAGGGATCAAAATGAAGCATTTGAAAGTACAAGGCCCAAGTGAAATTTCTTTAAAATTACAGTTACTGAAATGTTATTTAACCAAACAAAAAAAAAATAAAAAAATATTAATGAATTAGTGCGTTTCACCTTATACAAAACTAAAAACAGATTATTTAACATGAGTCCATTATGTATTAATTCATTTAGTGGTTTTTGGTTGTTAAAATTATCAAATTAATATAATGATAAATGTCGGATTTTTATAGAAACCTCAACAAGTTAATTTCTACAAAAAAAAAAAAAAAAAAAATGACGCAATTCAAGATAGAGAAATTCAGTCTTGGACACATCTCTCTCGTCAAGTTATGGTGGGTCTCTCTTTTCTCTCTAGTAATTATCAACTACATAATATTACAACTGCCTATATACTCATATATTATTACTAGGGTACCAGCACGCGTGTTGCACGTGCCAATCTACTCTTATTAGCTTTTTTGTCTTCTTTTTTCCCCATTTTTAATCTTGATATCAATGGTGTACAAATTTAATAAACTAATGAAAGACATTATATTCTCTGAATTATCTTCATTGACTTTTAAAATGTGGTACTTCTATATTATTCGTATAAATTTTTTTTTTCCTCTTTTGAGTTGTGTAATACTAATGTAGATTTGTTGTCTACAATTTATAATCTTGTTACCAATTGTGTAATAATTTAATAAATGAATAGAAAACGTTATCTTCTGTTGAATTGTCCTCTTTCAAGTTTACAGTGTGATTACTTCTATATTATTGGTATTTTCTCCCATTTGGATTGTGTTATGGCATTCAAGTATTGCAACTAATAATACAGGGTCAGGAAAATAAAATATGAGTAAGTCATACTTCCAAAGTATGCTTTCACAATACCTTGAGTGATCCCATTTTATGTGTCTATCTTTGCGTTTTACAAGCATTTTTTGGTTTTTCTTTGAAGAAAGTACTACAATATTTTTATGACCTATTTTCGTCTCCATATATTCAAAGTTCCCTAATAAACAATATTTCTGAAATAGTAGATGATATGTGCGTGTAATAAAATTAAATTGAGAAGCATGTGTGTAAAATCAATGTATATCTATGTATTAAAATAAGTCAAACCTTTATTTGGTATGTACATTTGCAATTGTGATACTGATATCAACTATTCTTTTTTGAAGGGTATAAATTCATTATTTCTATACATTTGAGTATAAAATTTAAATAGTGTTGTTTCAATTTGGTATGAGATTTGAGTAAAAGTGAATTTGGCATGTATTTGATTCTAGGATTATAAAGCAAAAATGTATTCATAATTTTATAAGTTAATGTAATATTCATATATTCAAAGTTCCATAATGGATTGATATTTCGAAACGTTAAATAACACAAATTAGGTATGTGTGTCTAATAAAAGATAATTTATAAGCATGTGTGTAAATTTAATTTATACCCATGTGTGTGTACATACTATCAAATTTAGTTTTAAAATAAAAAGAAAAGGGGAAAGGGGAGAAGCCAAAATATATGTAAAAAAAAACCCACTTTGAGCAAAAAAAAAAAATTGTAAAAAAACCCACAATATATTAATCCTAAATTTTGAGGACATAAGTTGACAAAAATGTAAATATTACAGATCAATACGTAATTAGCTATTATTATTGATTTTTTTGTTGAAGTGAATGAAAAATATGCCATAGAATCTTGACGTAAATGTAATTATACATATTACAAAATACAAATCCTAAATTTTAGGGAAGAAGTTGACCAGAATATAAATACTAATGACCAATTCATAAATAGCCCACTAAAATAGCCACTGTTTCGACTCTTTCTTGACGTAACTATAATTATAGATATTGCAATATATAAATCTTAAATTTGAGGGAAGAAGATGACCAGAATGTAATATGAGTGACCAATTCGTAAATAGTCATCAAAATAGCAACTCTTTTTTTTGTTGAAGTGAATAATAAATATCCCAAAATTCATTGATCCAAACGTAATTAGACATAATATTATTGATTGAATCCTCATTATGATGAGCATCGAGATGTTTGAGTCATTATGTATAGTAAAAAGGTGTACTTGTAATTACAAGTTTTTTGAAGATACTTGGTCGGTTGAAATGACATAATTGCCCTCACACAAATCAATATATCTTTATGATGAGTATGTATATAAGTTTCATAGAAAGAAAAAAAACCCACAATATATTAATCCTAAATTTTAGGACAAAAGTTGACAAAAATGTAAATATTACAGACTAATACGTAATTAGCCATTATTATTGACTTTTTTTTGTTGAGGTGAATGAAAAATATGCCACTGAATCTTGACGTAAATGTAATTATACATATTCCAAAATATTAATTTTATTATTTTAAATTTTAGTGAAGAAGTTAACCATAATGTAAATATTAGTGATCAATTCGTAAATAGCCACTAAAATAGCTACTTTTTTTTAATACATACTTTTTCTTGACGTAAATGTAATTATATATATTACAATATATGAATCTTAAATTTGAGGGAAAACGTCGACCAGAATGTAATATTAGTGACCAATTCGTAAATAGGCATCAAAATAGCCACTTTTTATTTTTTATTTTGTTGAGGTGAATAATAAATATCCCACAATTTGTTGATCCAAATGTAATTAGACATAATATTATTGATGAGTCCTCATTATCATACTAAATAAAATTTAAAAGCTGACCTGAATGTAATTATTCATATGAAATGACATAATTATCTTCCCATAAATCAATATATCATTGTGATAAGTATCGAGATGTATGCGTCATTATGCATAGTAGAAGGGTGCACTTGTAATTACAAGTTTCTTAAAGATGATTGGTCGGCCGAAATGACAGAATTGCCCTCACACAAATCAATATATCCTTATGATGAGTTCGTATGTAAATTTTGGAGAGAGACAAGATGGTATTTAACTAACTCCTTGTTATGCTGCTGCATTCTTATATATATATATATATATATAAGGTTATAAACACAGGCAATTAGCTAGGTAAAATTGAGAATTCTGCTATTTAGGACCAATAAAACTATACATAAATTTGAACCAAGTTATCTACAGATTTACCATTTAAAATAGAATAACTCACAAAGTTAGACAATTTTATTGAATTTACGCAACTGAAAGCACCTAGTTTTTCATATACATGGGCTGGCTCTGGCCCTCAGCTAGCAAAGTTACCCAAAACATACCTCTAAAGTAGTAGGATGCTCATAAAAGTTGAAAACTTTAAAATCGACCCAAATGAAATTAACCAAATACTGATTAGTATTTAAAGAAATGCAGAAGCTAATTAAATTGGCCGAAAACTGACCGACAACTCCTAAAACCGACCTACATGTCAGTTTTAAAACTACTTAAAATTCAAAAAAACCGACGGCGAACACCCGTACTTTAAAGTTTATGAAGATTCTCAATAAACTCATCTATGTAGCCGCTCATCAAGCCTTGGCTTACAAGGGTCTCCTTCCATTTTTCATGGTTTTTCTTGATTGAGCCACGGCCACCCATCTCACCATCTATGTCCATCACAGTCTTAATGGCCATGCACAAATTTTCCTTTGAAAACCATCCATTCTCATCTCTTTTAACCTCCACGGCCACTTTCAATTCATCAGCCAATAACCTAGTATTTAAAATTTGGTCACCCAAATGAGGCAGAAGCACAATTTGAGCATCACTCATCAAGGACTCCCACATTGACCCAAAGCCACAGTGATTCACAAAACACCCAATTGATGGGTGAGCCAATATTAATGGCTGATTAACCCATTCACTAACCACTCCTCTCCCTCTAACCCTCTCTTCGAACCCCTCCGGCAACGCTTCTTCCAATGACGATGCTCCGGCGGGCGGCTTTAGGGCCACCAAAAATGGTAGCCCTGTTAATTCCAACCCCAAAACAAGCTCTTGAAATTGGGCCTTTTCAAGGACCCATTGGGTTCCAAATGCACAAAACACCACTGAGCCTGGGCCGAACCCACCAAGCCAATTAGCCCATCGGGGCTCCAGTGGGATTTTTTGGGGCTCTGGCAAGACGGGTCCGGTTAAAAACACCCGCTTTTTATACTGACTTCCAATGTAATTACAAAAGGGCCCTTCTATTTCTTGACAGGTCCTTATAGAAATTGCATCACATTGTTTCATAGCAGTTGTGACACGCTCATAAAATGTTATGCCACTACCAAACTCTAGGGATATAAATGACAATGCACCCGCTTCGTGCCCGTGCAAGACCACGGTGGAGGAAGGGTAATCCGGTGGTGGCACTGCCAATTCGGCCGCCGTTAAAAGCCTATGATCATTTGGGACATTGCGCGCCGGGACTAGTGCAATGGCTAGAGACGCGGCACAAACAACTTTGTAACAAACTGTTTTAAAGCCCATTTTCGGGGCCAATTCTGGTATCCAATGAGCAGAGTCAAATAAAACAATTTCGGGTTTGAGAACATCTAACAACTCTTCAACTTGGTCACGTGTTCGGTCCATGGCGGTGGCTATGAGTCCGGTCATGAAAATTGGCACGTCGGAGGCGGTCTGGGCCCCACGAGGGAGGCCTTCGACATGTGCGACAGCAAGAGGGTGGAATGTGATGAGATTGGGATGGAGATTGTTATTTTCCAATTGGGTTTGAGCCTTTTGGGGCAATAAAAATGAGATTTTATGGCCTCTCTCAGCTAGTTTGTTGGAGAGATGAAGAAATGGAGTCATGTGTCCATAAGCAAACCATGGGAACATGGCTATGTGAAACTTTGAGGTCTTGGGTTGAGCCATTTTGGCACTTTTGGCACTTAGTTAGGGGTGGTCTCTGGTTGGGGATTTTTTTTTCAAGCTCTCTTTGCATGAAAAAAAAAGACCATATAAGAAAGTGAAGACTTTAGCACATTAGTATCAGAGTCTCTCCATAAATGAAATATATATATATATATATATCAGATTGTCAATCACAGATTAGAGGCTCAATGTTTGACTTGGTCCCTAATCAAGTTTTTCTATTTGGGTTTTCAGTAGGAGTGCTATATATAGGAAAACTTGTAAAATGGCAAATTGTTCTCCTTATCGCTAGAATTTTAGTACTATGAGACCCAAAAATGTAATCTAAAAATATTTAGTGGATAAAAATAACTCTTCTTTAGAGCATTTATACTTTTACATTCCATTTTACCCAAGAAAATAATGGTGTCATGATATCTTCTATTTTAAAAAGTCATGCTCATGTCAAAATTAGTAATTAAAATTCGTTGGTTCACTCAAAAAAAAATAAAAAAGAAGAAGAAGAAATATAATTGAAGTCTCCATACTCGACCCTGGGCAAATGCCACCAAGGCCAATGTCTAGGGCTCCCAAATCCATTGCTAATTTTAGGGCCGCCATTGCAAATACACCTAAGCAAAAATACACCCTTCATCCTTCCCCCAAACAGACCCAAGCCCAAGCCCAAGACAAGAAAGATTAAATGGATTAACTATGTTATCAACTGAAAAGGATATAATAGAAAAGCTTAATTAGTAATTTTGCAGCTGAAAACGCGAGAGGGGTAATGTTTCAATGATAGATTAGAATGCTTTTGGCTTGTAAAATGGATTGTTATAAATCTAAGCTAATTGGATGTTTAGAGTTTAAATTTTTTGAGTCGCATGTTAGTTCAGTGAGTTATGGCGTCTGACTCATGGTTATTTTTGTGGTTTGCAATAATTAGATACCTAATGACAATTAGTTCATGCTAACATATAGAGAACCCATTTTAAAAGCTCGCCTAAGGCCCACGATAACTCAGGACCGGCCCTGAAAGTCTCCGTTATCTAAATGAACTCACTTATCATGATGTATATGTGGATATCGCAATTTTTCTCCTTTATCCATAGCTTTTCTTTTAAAATTCTTTTAAAATTTCAAATTCAAAAACAAATGAGTCGCCACTTAATTTTTAAAAGGAAAATTAAGAAACCATTTTTAAAGCAAACTGGTCTTTTTAGAAACTAGAGATTAATTAGGTCCGAGGATTATGGAATGAGAGAGGAAGGAGCCCGTCGGACTAAAACACCCTCTCTCATCCTATCTTGCGATAGGCCTCTACTCATCATCCTTTTAATTGAATTACTAATCTAAGCATGCCCTCAACTAATACATAGATATACGTATACACTACACAAACATGTCGAAATGGTGTAAAATTACCAATTTACAAAATATCATTCAAAAGCCACGTAATTCGAGTAACAAGCAATATGATATGCAAATAGGGAACTAGAGAACTTACCCGGGATCCGGCCGCGAATATTAAACGGGCAAATGCATGCAAATAGATAAAACCTAGGAAAGAGTCTCTAATCACATGTATTCACATAAGGCAAGATCCTAATTCTAATGTGTCGCGCATGAAGTCGAAAATCAATTAAAATCAAAGAATACAATAAACTAGAGAGGGGTTGAGAAATCGTACCTCAATAGCGCTACAAAATAGAGGTTAGTGTACATAATATACAAGATATAAAGTTGGATTTTAAATAACAATCCTAGACTTCTAGCTTAAATTTATTAAATGTAATTAAATCTAAAGAAAATAAGTCCTAATTACAAGCATCAAGCCATATGGATGAATATGTACACGAACAATAATAAATTATGAAATATACAATGATTTAGATCACTTAAACTTTGAATTCAAGCTTAACTAATCGTTATTGAAACATGGTTTAAACCTTAACTCATGAAAATATCATCTAAGCTATTATTTATGAGATTGACTAGACAGTCCCTGGCGGCCGAGTCCTTCTTCGCGCCATACCCTCCGCCGGAGTCTATAAGAGCTACAGATACCATCCAGGATTCTGCGCTTACAGTTTCCCTAGCCGGTCTGTCTCTGCAGGGTTTCGTGGATCCTCCAGCGGGGTACGCAGCTTTCCGTGCTGCGAAGCTGATAGGGAACTTCCCCCATATGGAGGTGACCCAGGTGAGTTTCCTTCAGCCTTCTCTCTTTATTCCTTTTGAACACACGTGTTTTATTTTCTTATTAGATTCATTCTTCCTTGCAGCCCGTCCCTACTGCTGCTCGGGCTCCTGCTTTATTGCCCTGGGATTGGAGTCTTAGGACAGTCTCCTACGGCGAGCAGACTACTACCAAGGTCCCTAGATGTCAGGCGGGTGCTCCCACCATTCCGCTCCAGTACGATCACGTCCCGCGGGACTATGCGGATGAGGGCTTGCTCTATGCTCACAGTGTGAGAGAGTGGATTTTACGGCCGAGAGTGGAGGGTAATTTCTAAACCTTGTTTTATTTAAAACTGTAGTTTTGTTCAGATATTCTAACCCTTCTTCCTTTTGCTCAGGCTGAGGGGGCACGAGCGGCTGCCGAGACTCATACGAGAGCCCTGGTAAGAATAATAATAAAAAATAAAAATAAAAATGCTCCTTTTATTTATTTATCTTGCTTTCCAAACCCTTTTTATTACGATCCAGTAATTTGATTTGCTCCCTCCATCCAAGAAGAACAGGTGGGGACTCTATTCCGGCAGGTGGGAGAGCTCCAGCAACGGCTTCAGCAGTTCGGCATTCCTCTCAACGGTGTTGGACGTGGTGGAGGTGGTGGTGAAGGCACCAGCAGCGGCAGAGGCAGGGGCAGGGGCAGAGGAGGAGGTGGACGCGACGGGAGTGGCACAGAGTCAGAGGATGAGCCTCTCAGACGCGACACTCGCCAGACTAGGGGCCGAGGCCGGGGCTGACTTTTCTTTCCCTCTCTCTTTTATTTTTTGAGTGTTCTTGGAGAGGACTTATACTGTATTTTTGGATGATTGTATATACACATGCACACACTTTACTCTGGATGATGGCTTCAGGATAGCCGGTAGGATAGGCACTTGCCTTTTTCTTTCTGCTTTTTATTGCTATTCATTGTATGTGTGACCATAGCTTGGTCCTTTTATTATGCTTAATATATATTGCCGTATGTGGGACCATAGCTTGGTCCCTCTTTTATTTTAATCTTGAATGCTCCTGTGAATGTATGAATGAATGAATAAATAATAATGAATGTATGTGACCATGGTCTGATATTGCTTGTATTTGCTGCATGATGCGCACATTTATTCTCTCTTTTGTTTGCAGGTGGGCTGAACTATTACAAACAAACCCTGGCCAAAATGAGGCCCAGGACGACACTCGGTTAGGCCTTAGCGGCACTCAATGAGTGCAGCAGCGGCATTCAGTGAATGCCGAAACGGCACTCACGGACTACCGCGCGGCACTTTGTCGAGTGCCGTTCTGCTTTAACGAGTGCCGCGGGTAGGTGGACAGCTTTATTCTCCTATTTATACTACTCTCTTTCCCCAATACTCTGTAAAACACCATTTTCTCTTCTTTACTTTCTTCTCAAATGGCCCCCATCAGCTCCCAAATCCTTTTTCCACCCTCTCCGGCATTGATTGGCTCAACTTTGAGTGTTTCAGACTAAACGATCTCTTCTCTTTCTGACGGATGAATTTAAATGAGGGCCTACTTTAAGCCGCCATCCATTATTGGGATCTCTCTCTTAACGTCTTTCGTTTTGGCTCTCAGGAGACTTGCCCCTTGTTTGAGGAATTCAGCGCTATTCTGCACACTGATCCCTTTGCTGAGTTGACAGTTCCTTTAGTTCAGGCTAGGTACATCCGGGATTTAGCCACTTTTCTCCATATATCTTGGAATATGGCAGGCTTTTTTATTTGTGACAGGCAGATTGACTTCGAGCGCCTCTCTTCCGTTTATGCTCCCATAGGAGACCCTTATGATGGAGAGTATCAGATCATTCGACGTAGCACCCTGTCGATTGCTATGCTTTCTTACTTCCTCTTTCAATCATCTTCTGACATTATTATACCCATTGCCTGTGGTTTGCGGGAGATGAAGAGTGTTATGCTGATTCTTGGCGAGACTCTGATTGGTTTGGGCCATGCTCATACTGCTGAGGCTATGTTATCCGCGGGAGCACCTTTTGTCTTACAAGTTTGGCTCATGGAACACCTTGATCTCTTCATACACTCCTCACATCTCCGTGGGCCACTTCCCTATGATCGCATGTGTAACAACCCTAATTTTCTAAGTGCTTTTAGTAATTTTTATATTATTATTTTCGAGTATTAGACATTAACCGTGTGTATGTATCTTAGTGACACCTAATAAAAAAAAAAGTTGAAGTAGCGTGTACGGGTAGTTAGTATGTTAAGTAGTGTACTTAACATAGAAATTTAGTGCCTGGGGTCATGGGTACCCATTGGGCTAATCATTTGTCACATTAGAATGCATTTTCGGGTCCATATAAAGCCTTTCTGTGAGGCCCTTAGATAAAAAATAGGATTCACATGTTTGTGTGTATTTTATTTATAAGTGTTGTGTGTGAAATATATATACACATATATTAAACCCTAGCCCCCATTTAACAAAAAATAAAAGGGAAGAGGAGAGAAGAAACTAGAGAACAGACGTATGTGAGAGAGAGAGAGAGAGAGAGAGAGATAGAGAAAGGGAGAGAGAGGGAAGAAGAAGAAGAAGAAGAAGAAGAAGAAGAAGAAGAAGAAGAAGAAGAAAGGAACCTCAACCTTTGGTTTGTGTAATCATCAACCTTGAAGCCCTAAATTGGTGAGTTAACTTGTTATTTTCTTTCAATCTCGTTTGATTGAAATTTAAATAGATAGAATATTAAATTAGTATGGTTATGGATTATGAGATTTAAGTATTTTTTTTACAATGATTGAAGTTGTGATTTGAGATTTATAGATGAGCATTGAATATGCATTTGAGCAATTATTCAATTTTCGGATTTGGGATTTTCACGGATCAGATTTGAGTAGAAAATTCATTATAAATCATACGTTCCAATTTTTGTGATTCTGTTTGCGTAGGGCTGTAGGAAACGCAATTCTGGACAACTTTCGTCTAATGGTATTTTTCCCAATTCTGCACCGTTTGGGCAGAAAATTTATATTACAGTAGCAGTTTTATGAATGTTAAAATAAGTGTTTTTGCCATATCACATTTTTGGTGTGATTTCGTGTTCGTTAATATGAATTAATTTGTTTGTACTTAGGGAGCTATGAGTTCTCATGTATAGTTGAGTTTTCTAAAATTGTGACTGTGCAATTTTGTAAGAGTTATGAATCTGTGTGAACATGTAGCTGTTAATATGATTTTAACGGGAATTTGATTTGAGATATATGAATCTTTTATAAAGTTGAGTTTTGTGAAAAACGTGGATGTATGAACGTTAGAAAAGTCCTTATAGTTCACCACTACTCCTTATAATTTCAGGCGACGACTTCGTGGATGACCCGTCCTTGTATGATTAGACGGCGACTACGTGGATGACCCATATCTTCATTTTTAAGCTTTATGCCTGGCTTGTTGGTCTATTTCATGTGTATTTAGACATTGTTTTATTGACGTCAAGAACGTAAGGACTAGCCTTTCGGTGGATACTCAAATTCCAGTGATACCCCATGGGAGTTGGGACCGGAGTGGGAGGTAGTATTACGTTAGGAGACACATGGGATATATGTGTAGGCTGAACCATGGATGGGTGGCCGAGGTGGTGAACATAAGGTGTAATTTGGATCGAATATTATGTGTTTTTTTTTATTTGCGGATTTACAGTTGTAATGTGGTTTATGATTTTCAGTTATATGAAATTCTAGGAATTGGTAGTCGTGTAGTTTTCAGGATTTTAAATAATTTCGGTGTTGTGTCCGTTAGCTGAAACCTAGCATTCTATGTATAACGTACCATTTTTGGGAACGTAATAATTTGATAATAAACTGGACCAGATTAGTAAATTGAATATTTTGGATACTTAGATTCATAGTTTATGGCCGTTTCGCGTAAACTAAAGTAAAACGACGATCCGAACAACTTTCGTGTTTTACACTTTTTCTAAAAACGTCATCTTGACACTATTTTCATCGATTTTTAGAATCTGCTGAACATCGTCTATGTAAGAGCTGAATTTTAATAATTAATTTCTGAATTATCTATTTAGAATTTATGAACGAGGACGCGTGTCATTCCTTGAAAATTTTATTCTTGACATTTTTCGTGTTTTAAGTTTTGTCTAATTCCCGTTCTTTGTTAGAGATAAAATCATTTTAATTAATAACACCTTATTATTGGTTTATATTATTGTGTTAAGTTCTATTTGTATAGGATGGTAGGCCTACTAATGGTTTGCAGGTATCGGCCTACCATAGTTAAGAAAGGTAAGTATTTAATTGTTTTTATTCGGGCAAGAAACTACTTGCCACCATATAAATGGAAACTACGCTATTGTCCAGATATGTGTGTGGAACTACCTGTCTTTGCCCAAGAATGTTGTAGTATGATTTGTAGTCTACGGGTTCAAGTTGGATCCCTAAGACTTGTGTTTTGTTTAACTCATACCAGTCATGTGACTTACCCGAGTGTGTTATGCATTCGGGTGCGTTTCTGTTTGAAACGTAGTCGGATGACATGTGCAGGATAGTATAGTTGGAGTTCATTGTGGAGCAGCCGATCTGTTCGTAAAGTTGAAGATACCTTCTTTTTATTCTTTAATTACTATATGACACTCTTTTTTTTTAGTTGGCATTGTGAGCCATGGTTGAGAACTTGTATTAGATGTAGTTATATTTCAGTTGTATTATTGGACTTTTGGGGACGTTTATAGCAGATCTGACCTGAAATAGTGTAGTGTTGAAATTATTCCATTTATTATTATAACTAGATACTTTTATTGTGATTCGATGGAGGAAATTATATTATTTTTATGTAAAGGGAAACGTTTGGTTTTCATTTTGTAATAAATGAGAATGGGGAAAATTTGAAACGTGAATTTTTCTTGTAAAGTTTTTGGGAATGAATTTGATGATAAATGAGTTTTGTTTAAATAGAAATCATGTGGTTTATGAAAGCAATTAAAATCAGTTTATCTTAAAATGGTCTTTTAAAATTGGGTATGGGTTGTCACCCTCAGATTTTTGGGTGGTTGAATATTGATTAGGGTATGCACTTGATTGAATATCAGTCTTTCCAAAAATTGGGTCGTGACAGCATGGAGGTTCATTACCTATTCCACTCTGCCGATGCTTGGCTTGGCTGGTTCTGAGGTCTTTCTCCTGGTGATATTTGCTGGACCTGCCCGCAGCGGGTTTACTGCTCTGTCACCGTACGCTTTCCTGGGCGGCCCGGCATCTGGTTGCCTGGCTTGCATGCTACTACTTTCTACATTCCTGGGCGGGTGGTCCGCCAGTTCGGACTCTTGCAGGACATTAATGAGACTGTTACTGCTGATTTTACTAGGGGTTCCACTTTGCGCCCTTCTATCGTGAAGGCTTTCATCGAGGCTTGGCATGGCAGAGTTTCAGCTCCCTTCTGGAGAATCCCGGCTTTGATTATGCCCACCGTTGAGTACCTTTTTCAGATTCAAACACTGATCTAGAGACATGCTTCATAGATATGGATTGATGAAAGTAAGACAAACAGGACAAAGCTCTAAAAATTTCCGACAAGTCCTGCCTATCCTTTTACGCTTTTGAATGTGATTTTCTTTATTTTTTTCTCTTCAAAAAGTGTTTTCATCTTTAGGAAAGTTCTAACATGTTTAATCAAAGTGCTCACTCCTCCGATTAATCTTTTATGAAAAATTCTCCTTTCAATGTCTTTTCTTGGCTCTTTACTTTGCTTTGTGTCTTGCTAAAAGTTTTGCTCATTCTATACCATGAATTCACATTTGTTTCTTTATAGTACTTATTTTGATAGTCAGGAGATCCAGAGATGGGTTTTAGGTAAATATCTGGGTTCTTCGGATAGCAAACGAAGTTTGCCCCTGGTTTTAAGGCTTCGAAGTGGTTCTGGGCAAATGCCAGTTTGCCCCTAGTTTAGCACAGGGTTTTTCTTTTTAGGTTTTCATGAGTCGAAGGCCTTTAAGAGACCGCCTACTTATCCCCGAATGGGTATCAGGCCTGCAGTAGTTCGGCTTGAGGCTTAAAAGAAGATGCCGCTCGGGCGGTTTTATTTTAATGACCGAACCAAGTAGGTTCCCTACGTATCCCCTAGCGGGAATCAGGTCGAGCATAGTTCACCGAGGTAGGAGGTTTTGAAAGAAATGGTTTCAAGCAAAGTATTTTTTGAGGCGATCGAGGTTAGTCGGTTGCTTAAATTCAACCCCGTCCAGGTCCATGAGATAGGCCGCCCCTCCAGAAAGGAAAGTCTTTATGATGTATGGCCCGACCCAGTTGGGTTTGAATTTTCCTCTGGGGTCATAAACGGGCACTTTCAGTTCTTTGAGGACCAGGTCACCCTCAGTAAGCTTCCTTGGGCAGACCTTTTTGTTGAAAGCACGAGCTATCCTCTTCTGATATCCACGAGTATGGTTTATTGCGGCCAATCTCTTCTCATCGAGCAACATCAACTCCTCATACCTTCCTCGTATCCATTCCAATTCGGTGATCTCACATTCTGCCAAAACCCTAAGAGAGGGTATCTCTACTTCGACTGGGAGAACGACCTCCATACCGTAAACCAGCGAATAAGGTGTAGCTCCTGTGGAAGTCCTTACAGAGGTCCGGTACCCCCATAGTGCAAACGGTAGCTTCTCGTGCCAATCTTTGTATGTATCCGTTGTTTTCCCCAAGATTGCTTTAACATTTTTATTAGCTGCTTCTACCGCTCTGTTCGTTTGAGGCCTGTATGGAGAGGACTGATGGCGGGTGATCTTGTACTTTTCTAAAAGCGGGATAACTTCTCCCTGAAAATGGCTACCATGATCAGAGATAAACTCGTTGGGGACCCCATACCTGCAGATTATGTTCTTTTCGATGAAGCTCACAACATCCTTAGCTTTTGTCACGCCCCGACGTAGCATAATACAGGAAAGCATTTAATTTCCTTTATGGACTCGTAGGTCGTGACAAGTGAGTATGACCAATTGTCCCTGCAACAAATAACTTAACAAACAAATTCTAGAGCAAAGGATACTAACAAAAACATAAGCTCCGGAATAAAAACTTACTAAACTATTACATAAGTCAAAGTCTTAGGCACAAACCGCCCTTATACAAAACTATCATAAAGTCTATTACAACCCCAAAATAAACGACAATAGAAATATAAAGCAGCTTCCTGGGAAGACTCCTGCCTCTAACTAGCATAGTCAACGAACTCTGGCTGCTCCTGACCCTGAAAATCTGGACATACAGTCCAGGACGCATCGACGCCGTCAGCTTTTGCAAGCTGGTGAGCAAAATAAACATGTGCTCGCAATGTATATATAAGCAAAAAAGTCCAATTTAACATTAACAATAATATACTCAAGGTTCCAATTTCAACATAAGTCACGGGGGAAGATAGTAAACAATAAATATGTAATTGCACCTGATTCTTGTAACATTTTACCTTACCAATTCTGCTCTTTAAAACAAACTCAATTCAACCAACGCATCAACTCAGATACCAGGGGTAATAACCACTCATTCATCCAATTCATATGCTATACTATCGCCTCCAATACCAGGAATACTATCCAATCGGTATTGAAGTCACACACCACGCTACTGCCTCAGATACCAGGAATACTATCCGATCGATATCTAGACCAAACACAACCAACCATCGCTCCGGATATCAGGAATACTATCCGATCAATATCCGAAACGCGCGCCTTAGATACCAGGAATACTATCCGATCGATATCTAAGTCGTACACAACACTATCACCATCGCACCGGATATCAGGAATACTATCCGATCAATATCCGAAACGCGCGCCTTAGATACCAGGAATATTATCCGATCGATATCTAAGTCGTACACAACACTATCATCTCCAATACCAGGATTACTATCCGATCGATATTGAGGTCACACACCAAACTGCCACCCTTTACTCTTTTCACGCATTTCTCACACACACGCATGTTGACGCAACTTCGACCCTAATATGTATGTCAATGTTTCATAAATAACACTATTAATAAATCACAAAGCCGGATAATCGTACGAGCATAAATTTCGGTTTTAAACATTCTTACAAGTCCAATTTCTAACAGTGAGCCTTTAAAATAGTGTATTTGTCAAACAGTTCTTTAAAAACTTTTAAAACATTTTCCAAACAGTCCCTACTAAGGAAACATAAAAACTGCTAAAACTGCCATATCGCGCGAGCGGGCCGCGCGAGCGGGCCGCGCGAGCGGGAGAGAGATGATATCGCACGCGCGGGTCGCGCGAGCGAAGGGAAAGGCCAGATCGCGCGAGCGGATCGCGCGCGCGAGGGGAAGACCAGATCGCGCGAGCGGATCGCGCGCGCGAGGGGAAGACCAGATCGCGCGAGCGGATCGCGCGCGCGAGGGGAAAAAAAAGTCCGCGCGAGCGGGCCGCGCGAGCGAATTCTTGCAGAATGCCATCTTCTTCGTCTTCTCCCCTGTTTCTGGTTTTTCAAGCAGATTTTACCCATTTTCAGAATCTGTTCGTACTAGGACATGTGATATATGGTTCTCTTCGGTTTTCCGCGTAGATTATGAATACGCGATCAATTTTAACTAATACGGATTATATCCCTAGTTATTCGCGATTAAAGTTAGAGTGACAAAACTTAAAATCAACGGTTCGTCGCGATACGGATAAATTACTGTGTAGGACTCGAACCACAGCTTATCGGGATCAATATCTTCCATTCCCAATTTACAGAATCGATTTTGGTTACGATTTTTAAAACTTCAATTTCCAAGCTTTAATGGTGTTTTCATATATATACATATATACACACTTATATATCCTGAAAAACACATATATAGACATTGAGAGTGAGTTTAATTTACTCACAGAGACGATTATACAGAAATTTAAAGGCCGAGAACTTCCGCCGTAATAATCCGTCGTTGAGAATTTCCTCCTCCGTTCTTGATTTTGGTAACCCAATATGTGTATATATATGTGTGTCTAAGTATGTGACTGATTATATATATATAATCTGAAAGTGTGTGTGTGTATGATCTTGAGAGCAAGAGAGTGATAGAGAGAATTAGAGAGAGTTTAGAGGTGAGAGATGAGAGACTGTGAGTGAGTGATTGAGAGAGAGAGAGCTGCCGAGAGAGATGAGAGGTAGTCCAAAAGGGGGATTAGTGGGTGTATAAATAATATGCAAAGTGCTTGGCACTATGCATATAAAACACCAAAGTTAGCACTACACACACATTCCACTAAACACAGCACACACTGCACTAATTTCTTGGGTGCTTTCCATGTGTACACAAGATACCCTTGTGTGTGTTGAGCTCACGCAATGATACACACACACAGGTAAAATTATACTGCCCATTCCCAAAACTGGTATTTTACGGTTGAAATAAAAATACAGAAAATTATATTAATGTAGGAATTCAATTCCCGGTTATACAAAAACATAGATATCGATTTTGAAACCACAGAGAATATTTTAGAAATTACAGTTTGACCCCAGATAAAAGTATTAAAAAAAAAAATTAAAACAAATGCTCCTGGAAATGAAATGCCGTATTTATTTATTAATGATAATAAAATACAGGGCGTTACAGCTTTTAATGTGGCGTATGACGCGGCCTCCACCCATTTAGTAAAGTAGTCTATCGCCACGATTATATATCGATGCCCATTGGAAGCCTTCGGAACTATTTCACCAATGATATCAATGCCCCAAACAGAGAAGGGCCAAGGCGTGGTTATGCTGTAGAGCTGGGAAGGCGGGGTATGCATTAGATTGGCGTGGATTTGGCATTTGTGGCATCTCCTGACATACTCGCAACAATCCTTGTCCAAAGTCGTCCAATAATATCCTTGCCGAATGATCTTCTTTGCCAGCATATGCCCATTCATGTGGGGCCCGCAGACTCCTTCATGTATTTCCTCCATCATTCTTTTGGCCTATTTTCCATATAGACATTCTAAATTGTACCCTGTGTATGACCTTTTTCACAGCATATCTGCATAGATTGCAAATTGGACTGAGAACATTCGGATTGCCTTTCTGTCCTTTTCTGAGACTCCTTCGGGGTATTCTCCTTTTTTAATGAACTTCCACACATCCACATACCACGGTATTTCTCCCTCGTCTTCTATGGCCGTGATTGTCTCAAATAAGGGTTGATTTCTGATCTCTATGGATAATGGGACCATCGTGACCCCTGAGGGGATCTGTATCATTGATGCCAGGGTTGCAAGGGAATCGGCCAATTAGTTTTCCTCTCGGGGAAGGTAGTAGAATGATATCTTCTTGAATTGTTCTTTTAAACTCTCCAACTAATCATGGTATGGCCTCAGCTTCTCGTGTTTCACCCTCCAATCTCCCTGCACTTTGGATATGATCAAATTGGAATCTCCGAACACATCAACTTTTTCAACTCTTAAGGCCAGTGCCGCCTCCATTCCCACTATGCACGCTTTGTACTCTGCTGTGTTGTTGGTTGAGTTGTATTTAAGCTTGACGCGCCAGTGGGGTAGGGGTTCCATTAGGTGCTACCAGGATGACCCCGACTCCGTAGCCTGGTTGATTGGCGGCCCCATCGAAATACATCCTCCATAAATCCTCCCTTACCTCCATCACTCTTTCGTCAAGAAACCTGAATTCTCCTTTCTCCCCAGATTCCACGACAAGGTCCGCTAGGTACTCGGCGATGGCTCTCCCTTTGACAGATTTGGAGGTGACATATCTGATATCAAACTCGGCTAGCATCATGGTCCATCGGAAAATCCTACTGGTCAAGGCGGGTTTTTTAAACATGTATTTGAGCGGATCCATTCGAGAGATTAAGATCACGGGGAAGGTTAACATATAATGCCTAAGGCGACGGGTACACCAGACTAAAGCCCAACATGCTTTCTCTAAGGGTGAGTACTTCAACTCGTATTCGGTCATCCTTTTGTTCAAATAATAAATGGCCTTTTCTACGTATCCTTCTGCTCCTTCTTGGGACAACATACATCCCATTGAATCCTCGGTCACAGAAAGGTACAGCAGTAGAGGCTTCCCGGGTGAGGGTGGTGACAGGACAGGTGGGTTTTGGAGGTAGGTTTTGATCTTATCGAAGGCTTTCTGACACAAGGTATCCCACTCGAACTTCTCTTCTTTTCTGAGTAATTTAAATAGCGGATCGCAGGTCATGGTGAGTTTTGAGATAAAATGACTTATGAATTGTATTCTACCCAGGAACCCCCTCAGCTCTTTTTCATTCTTGGGTGGCTGCATTTCGACTATGGCCTTGATCTTGGTCGGGTCTACCTCAATTCCCCTCTGAGTAATAAGGAACCCTAACAATTTTCTTGTAGTGACTCTGAAGGTACATTTTTGTGGGTTTAATCTCATCCTAAACTCCCTTAACCTCCCAAAGAACTTCCTCAGAGCCTCCAAGTGACCTCTCCTCTCCTTAGATTTCACAATCATATCATCCACATACACTTCCACCTCTTTATGGATCATGTCGTGCAATAACGTGGTAGCGGCTCGCTGATATGTTGCTCCTGCATTCTTGAGCCCAAATGGCATCACTCTATAGCAGTATGTTCCCCATGGCATGATAAAAGTGGTATTCTCTCTATCCTCTGGTGCCATCAGGATCTGGTTATAGCCGGAGAATCCATCCATGAAGGACAGAAGCTTATGCCTGGCGGTGTTATCAACGAGGACGTCGATATGCGGTAAAGGAAAATCATCTTTAGGGCTTGCTTTGTTTAAGTCTCGAAAATCAACGCAAACCCTAACACGACCATCCTTTTTCGGGACAGACACTATATTGGCGATCCATTCTGGATACTCAGTGACCATTAAGAATCCGGCTCTTAACTGCTTTTCAACTTCCTCTTTGACTTTGAGTGCCCATTCAGGCCTCATCCGCCTCAATTTTTGTTTTACTGGTTTTGAATTTGGGAAAATAGGGATGTGGTGTTGGACTATCTCTGGATCAATGTCTGGCATATCATTATAAGACCATGCAAAAACCTCTTTGAATTCACTTAATAGTTTGATTAATTCTTCGCTTTCTTCTTTGCCAAGTGTAGAGCCGATGAAGACGTTTTGAGGATTATTTTCATTTCCTAGATTAATTGTTAGAGTGTCCTCAATGATTTTACATGCAGATTCTTTTTCTTTTTCAATTAATTTTTGCAACTCAAAGGGTATTTTATGATCATCACATTCATTAAGCGCGTTCGAGTAGGCAGAATCAGTCATGTTCTCATTGATTTTCTTTGGAGTGATTACAACAGACATAGAAATTGAAAGACGCCTCATTTGGGCCATTATAGACTCTGGGTGTGGGGGATACCTATCACTAGACTCGAAGACCCACTCTTTCTTGCTTTATCCTTCCTTGTTAGTGATGAAGAACTCTTCCAGATCCCCAGTCTTGGTAATCTCTTCCACCTCTCCTTTTCCGATCTCTTCTTCATCCTCTTCATGTACCTCCTCCACCATACCCTTGGCATATTCCTCCTTAACGCCTTCGTCCTGCGCCAACCCTTCTCGATCCTCCTTTTCAGCCTCAACATTTTCTTCATTCAATAGATCATGCATAGTCGGGCCGTCTAGCATACCAACCCAATCTCGGGTAGTAACAGATCTCATGGGGGGGGGTGCAGGTATGGGTCATCATACTCGGAGAACTCAAGGGGGAAGAAGATCTCGAACCCCGGCTTCAAGAGATTATCCCTTCGATCAACCCATGGTTTTGGGAAGCCGCAGAAGGGGAAATCATCGCCCTCCTTTATGAAGTGCCCATTGAGGGTTTTATGGTACGGAGTCATTGGTGCGTCGACTGCCTTCTTCTTTCTTCTTAGCTCCTCCCTAGACGGCTGATAACCCAAACCATGAGTGTGAGTTTGAGTAGTGATTCTCGGGAACTCCGGCAGGCCCTGAAGGTTCTTTCCCAATCCCATACCTGGAAAGAAACCCATTCTCTTCATGATCCCTGCGACCAACGGGCTTGCGTATTGATCAAAGTAAAGAGGCAGGAATTCTTTTGGCTTTTCCTCTTCAATCATGCCGATGAACTCGAACCCTCCCATGTTTGCTTCTTCTTCTTGTAGCTGTAATTCTAGAACCGGTGCACTTGATGATGCTTCGGACGAACGAACCCAGCTGTCCCCGAGAATGTCACAGACTTTGCTCTTCCAAACACATTTTACCTTTTGATGAATGGTGGACGGTATGGCACCTAAGCTATCCAACCATGGCCTTCCTAGCAATAAATTAAAGGAGGCGGGGATATCAATGATTTGGAATTCAGCTTCTTTGTCCACTGGTCCGATAACAAGATTAAGAAAGATGATGCCCATGACCGCTCTCTGAGTGTTGTCATACGCCCTGACCTTTTGCTGGGATGGCACGAAAGATGATTCTTCTAAGCCCATCCGTTTGGCTGTTCGGAAGGGACATACATTCAGAGCAGACCCGTTGTCAACGAGACAAGCGGGTACGGTGTTCCCTAAACATTCGACAGTGACGTATAATGGTTTGTTGTGAATGGCTCCTCCGGGGGGTACGTTATATGAGGAAAAGTTAATAACCAAGGTCGGTAATCTGCCAATCATTCCCACAATATCTTCTGGTGCTGTGTTGATGGGAACGTCAGATTGGTTTAGGGCATCCAACACTGCCTGCTTGTGGCGTTTTGATGCTATCAGCAACCCCCAAATGGTGATATTAGCCTGAGTTTTCTTCATCTGCTTTAGAACCCTGTCTTCTTCCTCTTTTTCATTCATTTTCCCTTTTCCCTTGTCCAACTCTCTCCCAGGGTGATCTTCCTCTAGCTCGTGTGGCTTAAAATGTCTGCCCGAACGGGTTAAGTGATTGACTTCTTCCCTTGCCCACAGTTTGTCAACTTTTAGATCAACTTTCAAAGTACCCTCCACCATCTCTGTTTCTTTGTCGCTCTCGTACCAAAGATCATCTTCTACCTAGCTCACGTCTCGGTCGTCACTCCCTTGAACCCACCAGTCTAACTGTTCTATTTCACTCTTCTCCGGCTGATCCTCCAAAGCACAGATCGTTGAATCCTTAGGTAGCTGGTATGGCTTTCTTGGTGTCCCGGCTTTAGTGATTAGCCTAGACGGATCGAAGGTTGCTTCATCCATCCCCAAGAGATAAAGACCCTGCGGTGGTGGCACAGCTTGATGATTCGGAAGAGAATTTCTAGTAACGTTTGGAGCTTTGGCAGGAGGTTCTGAAATTACCTTGTTATCAATGAGGTCCTAAATTTCGTGCCTTAATCTCATACACCTATCCGTTGAGTGACCCTTCTGCTGATGAAATTTGCAAAAGAGGTCCCCTTGGAACTTTGGCGGCAGTGGACTCGGTAGAGATCGAGGTTCCAACTGACGGAGATGCCCCTTTGCTATCAGTCTATCGAGGCCAGGCAGTTGATAATGACACTCCCAGATCTGAGAACTTCCTTTGTGCTTTGTCCCCTCCTCTCCTCGGTGTTATGTCAAATTTCCTTTCTGGCCCATTTAGTGCATTGACATCGGTGGGGCCAGATTGACCCCCCTTTGGTCCTCCGTTGGATCCATAGTTTGGTCTCTTGTACCGGTTCGGTTACTCCTCTTTCTTAATTACCCCCTCTTGGAATGCATCCTCTATCCTCGTCCCGACATCGAAAACTTCGGCAAAGGTGTTGATTGACTGAAACCTCATCTTTTCTTGATACACTGGCTATAGATTCTTCATCAGCATTCGGATCTGGTCCTTCTCAGACGGCCGTTGTACCATTTTATCTGCTTTTCCCCTCCATCTGTTCAGGTATTCGGCAATGATTCTTTGTTCCCTTGCCTAGTGGTCTCCAAATCTCGGACAGTGACATCAAAATCTTGATTGTACTCGTACTGTGCCATAAATGCTTTGATTACTTCTTCCCACACCCTGGTTTTGCTTGGTTCGAGAGTAAGATACCAGGATAAAGCAGCCCCGGTTAAAGTTTGTTGGAACAAGACGGCCATCATGGTGGTGCTTAGTCCGCTTGGCTGAAAGGTGCCTATGCACATTCGAACATGGCCCTTGGGGTTTCCGGTTCCGTCGAGTTTATCAAAAACTGGCATCTTAATACCGGCTGGCAGCATCTCGTGGA
This sequence comes from Hydrangea macrophylla, assembly GCA_033977485.1. Taxonomy (NCBI): domain Eukaryota; kingdom Viridiplantae; phylum Streptophyta; class Magnoliopsida; order Cornales; family Hydrangeaceae; genus Hydrangea; species Hydrangea macrophylla. The sequence goes on from CM066990.1 coordinate 45,038,316, forward strand.
CCCCGTCGTACAGACCTTCCAACTCCATCAAATAAGTGTCGACCTCTTGAGCCTTACGCATCACCCTTTCCAACTTCTCTATTTTCTCGCTCAGCAGTGTATCTTTCTCAGCTTTCTCTCTGTCTCTGTTGGTCCGCAGTGCATCAGTTCATTATGCCTCCTGATCATCAAACCAATCTCCCTCCCCTCCTCCCAAAGGTGGGTCCATAACAGGCGGAATTATAGGTGGTGGTTGGCGATTCAGTGCTTCTATCATTCCCATCATACAGTTCATATTTTTGGCCTGTCGCCTCATTTGCTCTGGTTGTTGCTCTACCAGTGTTCTCAACTCTGCTACTTCCCCATTGTTTCTTTCTTCTGCCATTTCAATGTCTTCTCTTCTCAAAAGCCTTGTTGTGGGTCCCCTAAACCAGGTTGGATCTGAACTCGATGCTATCTTCGCTCCTACAACAAATTTTGAAATTTTCTTTAAAAAAAACTTTTTGTCCGCTTCTTTTTGTCACACAAAGACTTTTTTTTTAATTTTTTTATCTTATTTTTTATTAAAAGACATTTGGTAAAAACTTTCTTTTATATGTCACACGGATGTAATGCACGTGTGTGTGTGTGTGTGTGCCTATTCTATATGCCAAGGAAAAGAAAATCCTAACACATAAACATATCAGCACATAAAATCCTCACCCATGTCAAGTGCGCTAATTTCTCCTCTCATTGTGATCCTTATTACCTTTTCGAAGGTTAGGTATTTAAAATTTTTTCAAAAATCTTTTATTCGAAAATGAGGATGTGAAAACATTTATCAACAAAAGATGATTGGGTTGAAAATTCATTTAAAAAACATTTCTTTAGTTGGTGAAACTTTTTTTTTTTTTTTTTCAGAAACAAACACCCAAAAATTTTGAGTTCTTCCTTCGAAGATAAGAACGTGAAAATATACCTTAACAAGGTTAGTTTGGAGTTTTAATCGAAAATTGAGCCCCAAAGGTTTTTTTTTTTTTTTTGAAAAGAACGATTGAAAACTTTCGAATAAAGACGGCAAAAATCCGTTTGCTTTTAAAGATGGATTTGAAATTTATTGGGTATGAGGACCATATGATCGGATTATCACCGTACTTTTCATGGATTCGGATGCATACAAGATCAATGATGCTTTAGCTAAATGTGATATAGGAGATGTAATCTTATAATCAAAATCTAACACATTCCCAAATGTCATGGGACATGAAGAGGAATTGTTTGAGAGCGATTAAGAGTTTACATGACCTGTATCAAGTGAGCGCCATCATCATCTCAAATAATTCCTTCCGGGCACACAAGACTTCCTAGCACATAACTGATCGAGAGAGAACAAATCCTATTTATACGCCTTAACGAGCATTTGTTAGTACCTTTTTATCCTGTTTTTGTATATTTTTACTTCGTTTTCTATTTTCTGACAGGTTTTGGAAGAAATCAAGTATATCAGACTAAACAGGGTGAAAAAGCAGAAGAAAAGAAGCTGAAAAAGCCAGTTCGCGCGCGCGAGCCGCGCGAGCGAAATCCCAGAAATCGCTCGCGCGATCCATGCGCGCGAGGTCTCAAATGTCGCGCTCGCGCGGCCCGCGCGCGCGATCCGTACAAAAAGCAAAGATATGTATTTTAGTATACTGAAGACTCCTGTGTAAACGAAACTGCTGAATGACGTCCAGACTGTAAAATATATCAGTTTCAGTTCGTTTCGGGTTAGGAAAGCTTCCAAAGCTTGTTGTAAACTCTATTTATACTCTATTTTACTTCAAATTAAGGGTTGGACAATTATTATACACAATATACAACCATACTTTCAGCCATTGAAGAGGGAAAAGTAAGGAGAAGAAGAAGAAGACCAAGGATTCCCATGGCCTCCTCCATCAACTACTTGCCATCTACCACTTCTATGGCAGCCTAGACAAAGATCTAGGGTTTCAATGAAGCCCTAGTCGAGTAATATGGAGTATTCTATGTTTTTATTTTAGTTTTATTATGTATGGATGACAGTCACATGTTCCGAGGATTTTTATAAATAAATCGTACTTATATTGATTAAATCATTGCTTTCAAAGTTTATTCTTGTCTTAGATCTATTTTGACTGTGATGTGCTCAATGATCTATGCTCGCTGTGCTTGTTTAGATTATTTACATGTGATGGTGCTTTATTGATTTGTGCTATCAAGTATCCGAATAATCCATGCCTAGATTAGACGAATTATGTCACAACCCTAGTTTAGTGTGGGATAATTCGTGCTAACCGAAGATGGAATATGTTGGTGCTTGAACCATGATTATTCTCTTGACGGAGGAATTGGGCTTGTAGCCACAATTCCCCATATTCATCCAACGTAATAAGCTAGAGTAATTCATAAATACCCTTATTATGAAGCTAGTGGTGGAATTGCAATCCTAGGTTCCCTTTACATGTTTACACAAACACTTTTAATTGTTTTCATAGTTTAGATTTATTTTTATTGTTATTAGTTTAATTAAAATCAATTCAAAATCCGTTTTCATAATTAACTAAAGTTAGGTTTTAAAATTAAGTCGCTGTAGTTAAACAATCTCTGTGGGTTCGACCTTTACTTCCACACTGCAAATCTTTAGAAAAGTAAAGTACACTTTTTATATCTTGATTCTGACGAGATCAATTTTTGGCGCCGTTGCCGGGGATTGCATTACTACCTTTAATTTTATAATCTTAGTTTAGTTAATTCGTAAATATTAGATTAGGGTTTCTTTTCTTATTTTTCGTTTTATTTTGAGTTACTAACTTTTCTTTTTATTTTATAGGTTTTCGAGTCATCAAATTCCAACGTTTCCGAGTGGAGTAGCTAATTACATCAAAGGAGCTTACGCAAATAAAATAAATAAAAATAAATTAAGTAAATTGCTCGCTTTAACTTCGCATCAAATCATTGTAAGTCAGGGCGCTGAGACGCAATTACTTGCATTAGGTTAGTTGTGGAGTGAACACTGCATTAGCTAGGAAACCCGGGGCGCTGAGCTTGACGCGGTCATTGCTTTACAGGATAATATTCATGCATCATAGTAGTACTGTGTGCTTGCTTGCCGTCTTATTTGCGTGATTGCTATTTGTTTCTTTTGTTTAGTCAGTCTTTGCTTTTAGTTTCTTTTTCTTTTTTTTTAGTATATGTTAGGTACACGTTCAAATAATCCAGAATTAAAATCTTTCGATCTTGAACTTGAACGTACCTTAAGAACTAGTAAGTCCACAACCCAAGCTTCTAGAGCTGGGTTGCAAGACGACGAATCAACTCCGATTCCATCGTCGTTGTTTGAGGCCGAAATTCAAAGTACCCGTGAACGGTTAAGGAAAACTCAAACTTTTAAAATTGAACCGATTAAAATGGCTGACGGTGGAAATAACAATAACAATCAAAACGATGGTGCTAGTATGAATAATCTTAATATACCGCCACATCCTCCACTTATAAATTATTTTATTCCTACTACTTACACGCCACAAGCCGGTATCGAATTACCGGAGGCGATAACATTTCACTTTGAGATAAAGTCGTCTACGATCTCGCTACTTCCTTCTTTCCATGGTCGTCTAAATGAAGATCCATATCAACACTTAGGAGATTTTCAGGATATATGCTCTACTTTGAAAATCCAAAATCTAACTGATGATGAGTTAAAATTGCGGCTTTTTCCATTCTCTTTACGAGACAAAGCGAAGCATTGGCTCCAATCACTTGAGCCAAACACGATTAAAACATGGGAAGCCTTACACACCGCATTTTTACAAAAGTTTTTTCCTATTATGCGTACAAATCAGATAAGGAAATCCATAACCAATTTTGTAATGCAAGATGGGGAAACGCTTTACGATACGTGGGAGAAATTTAAAGAATTATTACGCTCTTGCCCACATCATCAGGTTCCTAAGTGGCAACTTGTTCAGGTCTTCTACGAGGGACTAATTCCCTCTGTCCGTAATACCGTCGATGCCGTTTGTGCGGGAACTTTCCTACACAAAAGCGCCGACGAGACCTGGAAATTTTTTGAAACTTCAAGCGAGAACTCGATGCATCAGGCTGTGTCGGTACGTTCGGAAGGATATCTTCCTCCACCCAAACGAGAGGTGAAGTTTGAGTCGAGTCATTCAATAGAATTTCAAGAATTATCTAAAAAACTTGACCGCCTTATGACAATGAATCAAGCGATAACCGCACCTCCTCACGAAGTATGTGAATTGTGTTCTGCACCGTCACATAATATCTTTACATGCCCGTCGGCATCTCAGTTTCCCGAATTTGTGGAACAACACGTAAATGCTATGCAACAATTCCCACAAAATAATTATACTCCTAGGTCGACTAATTTTTCTAATACTTATCGACCCCAGTTTCCAAAAAATCAATACCAAAACCCTCCTCCTAATCCTAGCCCCCCAAGGACTAACGCTTTTGAGGAGACGGTGTTGGCTTCCCTTAAGAATATTGAAACTCAAGTCCAAGCACAAGTACAAATAGTGCACTCTCACACACAATCCATTGCGAAGCTTGAGTCCCAAATTGGACAAATAGCGAATACAATGAGTCGTAGGAACGAGGGGAAGTTGCCTGCGCAAACTATTCAAAATCCTAAGGGGACAATATGAGATTAAGGGGTCGAGTGAACAAGTAAACGCCGTATCGACTAGGACGACTATTCGGGAAGATGAAGTTGTTAAGATTCCGGATCAAAATGACGTTACATCGAATAAAGAAGAGGGTGAGGAGACGAGTCAAAATAAGAAAGATAAAGAACCGGTCCCAACTAACTATGTTCCAAAGTTACCTTTTCCACCTAATGTTGAGGAACCGTCTAATCTTACAAAGAAAAAATCAAAAACTGAGGATATACTCGAGGTGTTTAAACAAGTTAAAATCAATATTCCATTCCTCGATGCAATAAAACAAATTCCCGCTTACGCTAAATGTCTTAAAGACCTATGTACGCAAAAACACAAAATACGCAGTCATACTCCTAAAAAGGTCTTCCTCACGGAAAAAGTAAGTTCTGTTTTTCAACACGCTCCTCCGAAGTATAAGGATCCCGGTACGCCTACGATTTCATGTGTCATAGGTGACACTATCATTCATCGGGCTCTCCTTGACTTAGGAGCTAGTGTTAACCTCTTACCTTATCATGTCTACAAACAATTAGAACTAGGTGAACTTAAACCTACGGCCGCTACTATTCAATTAGCGGATCGTTCTGTTAAAGTACCTAGGGGAGTCGTCGAAGACGTCTTAGTTAAAGTTGATCAATGTTTTTATCCTGTTGATTTTATGGTCCTTGACACCGAACCGGTGCTAGATGCTAGAAAATACACTCCTGTTATTCTTGGTCGTCCATTCTTAGCCACGGCCAACGCACGTGTCAATTGTAGAACAGGGGTGATGAAAGTGTCGTTCGGGAATATAAAATTAAAATTAAATATTTTTAATGCTTGTGATCAACCTCCTAAAGACGATGATTATCAATATGTGGAAGGTAATGAAATTAGAAGAACTGTTGAACCTAATAAAATAATAAATATCAATGAGGGGAATAATACGGTGAGTGATGAGCGGATGAATTTGAATACAACAGACTCTAACGATGAATTTACTCGAAAGGTGAAAAATCGACTTGACCTTAATCAGGATGAACCGTCGATTGAATTAATTCGAAGCGACATGCTTTCAACTTACCATCGGGCTCTTCCTGACATCTTAAGGGGTACAAACTCCGATTTACGGCCTCCGTGAGTCTTGAGCTAGAACGGTCTAGCTGAAGACGTAAAAATTAGCGCTTCTTGGGATTGCATGTTTTTGAGTCGTTTTGGTCAGTCTTAGAGTTTTCTGGACAGGTTTGGGGGTCATAATTAATTTATTTTAATATTATATACATAATTTTAGCCACAAAATGGAAAAAACTGAACTCGCGGGCGCGGCTCGCTCGCGCGGCCCGCTGGCGAGAGAATGTGCCTTAGTGAAATTTTCGTTTTCTTTTTGTTTTGAGCCCTCAGGTTTTCCTCGCGCCTGGTTTCGCGGGCGCGAGGTGGTTCGCTCGTGCGATATTAAAAAAAAAAAAAAAAAAGAAATCGCGCGCGCGACGGTCGCTTGCGCGGACCGCTCGCGCGATTCCCCATTTTCTTGTTTTTTCCCTTTTGTTTTCTATATCTTTCCCCCTACCTATTTTATTTGTGTTTCTTTTCAGTTTTTGTTAATTTGGTTCAGTTTAGTTCGTGTTGTTGTTTCCTTGTTACATTTATACTTTTTCGTTTTATTTCTTTTCCATTTGCTCGTTTAGTTTAGTTTAGCTTAGTTTTTAGATTTATATTCCATATTTATGTTTCATTTACTTTTAATATTCTTTTGTGAGTTTCTTTTCGTTTATCTAGTATTAACAGGTACATTTGAACTTTATCGCCATATTTTTATACATTTACCTATTTGTCATTGCCGAGATTGAGGTACTATCGTTCCTTCCTTACGTACTCACCTTTCTTTCATTTTATTGTTTCATTAGGGACAATGAACGGTTTAGGTTTGGGGATATGCACACATGCACATTAGTTTATGCAAAATTTTAAAATTTTTCAATAAGTGTGTTTAAATAAACGATGTTACCGACGTTTTTGCAATATCAATTTGATACTTTTTGGTTAGAGAACTTTGATTGTTATAGAATGGTAAACAAGAGGAGATGTGATTAAACATTTGCTGAAGTTATATATGACGTTTTAAGTTATGTATTGTTTGAATCGTAGTTTTATATCATAGATTTGCACATAAACTTATGCACTGCACGTAGTCACGTGAATACATGTCTGATGTGAATTATAATATGATTCGGATTTCTAGATAACACAAGGTGGAGACTAGACCCGGTGAGCTTTTGAGCCTATCTTTTCTTTTTAGAGGGTTATAAATACATCTTGTGTTTGTCGAATTTCATTGAAATAGCGCATTAACTTGTTGTTTAGTCTCATTATTCTTGTTTTGGTTGATAGTCAAGTTAAAATCTTTGTTACCATGCTAAACAATCTTCCATCGTAAAAGTTGAAGAATCATATAACCATAGGACATGATTTTAGGCCCTCTTTGTTTACTGCCGGCCGGTAAAAGATAAAATTTCCTTAGTTCGCCCCTTTGAGCCGTTACAATGCCTCTTTTTCTTTGTTCACCATTATCCTCTTTAAAAGCTCCAACTTCATCAACTTGGAGTATACCACTGGAAGAGTGATCAACTTTTAGTAGTATTAAGGCGATGTGTTGATTGAGAAGAAGAAAATAAGATGCTATTGGGGTAGTTGCTTGGTAGTCGATGAATAATCATTTGAGAAGCAAGAAAAGAAAAAAGGGAAAAGAAACATAATACAGAAGAGGAAGGTTGAAAAAAAAAAATGAAAGAAAAGAAGAAAAATGAATGAAAAGGAATGAAGAGAAAGAAAAGATGAAAGTTTGTAGAAGAAGAATGAAAGAAATCGAACATGCCTTACAATGCCATTATGAAACTACTTGATATATCCATTCTATCCTTTTCCATTGTCTGAGCCACATTACAACCTTTGAAAAGTCCTATTTGATCCTAGGAAACATGGTTTGGATATGTAAACGATGGGAGGGGGATTAAAACATGGTAATGATTAATTTCTCTTGATTATTGGCATCCTATCCATGAGACTACTGTTCTTGTGTGTCATGCGTCTTTTCCGAGTCATATGTGAGTGGTTTCTTGTTTTGAGAATATATTTCCTTTACTCACATATTTTAGAAAAATTACACGTGTTTCTGAGTGTTTCATTTTAGAGTGTAATTGACATTGTGAGATTCGTAGTCGAACCATAGTTGGATAGTTATCCGAGTTATATTCCAAGTTCATGACATGCGCGTGTTCATGTGACTACCATATCACACACGTGCAATTTTATGAGAAACTCTATTGATTTATACGATGCATGCGCTTAGGATTGCTTTTCATGACGTAGGTAGACGTTTGATTACGTTTCTTCTTGTTCATTATTCTATTTCAAATCATTGTGTTATAATAAGGAGTATTGAATGTTTTGTTTTTCGTTTTTAATAAAACTTTTTAAATTTCTAAGTTAATAAAAATGGTTGTGGGTGACTTGTTAACGAGAACCCTCACGAGACTTCACTCGTCCGACTAGGGACGCCTAGAGGTTTAAAAGGCTTGTTGCATACGCTAAATGCAATCGTGATCCATGCGAAAATGGAGTAGTATTTTATTAGTAGTTAGTTTTTATTTTAGTTTTGCTCGAGGACTAGAAAATGTAGGTTTGGGGGTGTGATCGGGAGAGAACAAATCCTATTTATACGCCTTAACGAGCATTTGTTAGTACCTTTTTATCCTGTTTTTTGTATATTTTGACTTCCTTTTCTATTTTCTGACAGGTTTTGGAAGAAATCAAGTATATCAGACTAAACAGGGTGAAAAAGCAGAAGAAAGGAAGCTGAAAAAGCCAGTTCGCGCACGCGAAATCCCAGAAATCGCTCGCGCGATTCGCGCGCGCGAGGTCCCAAATGTCGCGCTCGCGAGGCCCGCGCGCGCGATCCGTACAAAAACAAAGATACGTATTTCAGTATACTGAAGACTCCTGTGTAAACGAAACTGCTGAATGACGTCCAGACTATAAAATATATCAGTTTCAGTTCATTTCGGGTTAGGAAAGCTTCCAAAGCTTGTTGTAAACTCTATTTATACTCTATTTTACTTCAAATTAAGAGTTGGACAATTATTATACACAATATACAACCATACTTTCAGCCATTGAAGAGGGAAAAGTAAGGAGAAGAAGAAGAAGACCAAGGATTCCCATGGCCTCCTCCATCAACTACTTGCCATCTACCACTTCTATGGCAGCCTAGACAAAGATCTAGGGTTTCAATGAAGCCCTAGTCGAGTAATATGGAGTATTTTATGTTTTTATTTTAGTTTTATTATGTATGGATGACAGTCACATGTTCCGAGGATTTTTATAAATAAATCGTACTTATATTGATTAAATCATTGCTTTCAAAGTTTATTCTTGTCTTAGATCTATTTTGACTGTGATGTGCTCAATGATCTATGCTCGCTGTGCTTGTTTAGATTATTTACATGTGATGGTGCTTTATTGATTTGTGCTATCAAGTATCCGAATAATCCATGCCTAGATTAGACGAATTATGTCACAACCCTAGTTTAGTGTGGGATAATTCGTGCTAACCGAAGATGGAATATGTTGGTGCTTGAACCATGATTATTCTCTTGACGGAGGAATTGGGCTTGTAGCCACAATTCCCCATATTCATCCAACGTAATAAGCTAGAGTAATTCATAAATACCCTTATTATGAAGCTAGTGGTGGAATTGCAATCCTAGGTTCCCTTTACATGTTTACACAAACACTTTTAATTGTTTTCATAGTTTAGATTTATTTTTATTGTTATTAGTTTAATTAAAATCAATTCAAAATCCGTTTTCATAATTAACTAAAGTTAGGTTTTAAAATTAAGTCGCTGTAGTTAAACAATCTCTGTGGGTTCGACCTTTACTTCCACACTGCAAATCTTTAGAAAAGTAAAGTACACTTTTTATATCTTGATTCTGACGAGATCAATAACCCTAATCAAGAATTGATTTCCTAACTTTGAAAGGTTCTATGGAAGCTACTATGCAAAAGCTGGGTTTTGGTCAAATAAGGGACCCTTAACACACACCCGATAGGATGCTTCATATACCAACACATGGTACGAGATCAAGGGTGATCACACAGTCCCATGATAACTTGACCAACCGGGTTGCCCCGAGCCTCCAAGGTCATAGTTTCGTATGATCGACTGGCGAGACATGCAAGTGAAATGCAACAGGCACACAAGATTAATTAATTCAATTAGAAGGATGTTTTCAAGTCTAATCCTCAAGTGAACCCAAAATCAGAATTCCTGGTCTGCGAAACCAGAGATTCTGGGTTCGATCCCCAGCAGAGTCGCCAGATTGTGGATATCGCAATTTTTCTCCTTTACCCACAGCTTTTCTTTTAAAATTCTTTTAAAATTTCAAATTCAAAAACAAATGAGTCGCCACTTAATTTTTAAAAGGAAAATTAAGAAATCATTTTTAAAGCAAACTGATCTTTTTAGAAACTAGAGATTAATTAGGTCCGGGGATTATGGAATGAGAGAGGAAGGAGCCCGTCGGACTAAAACACCATCTCTCATCCTATCTTGCGATAGGCCTCTACTCAACATCCTTTTAATTGAATTGCTAATCTAAGCATGCCCTCAACTAATACATAGATATACGTATACACTACATAAACATGTCAAAATGGTGTAAAATTACCAATTTACAAAATATCATTCAAAAGCCACGTAATTCGAGTAACAAGCAATATGATATGCAAATAGGGAACTAGAGAACTTACCCGGGATTCGGCCGCGAATATTAAACGTGCAAATGCATGCAAATAGATAAAACCTAGGAAAAAGTCTCTAATCACATGTATTCACATAAGGCAAAATCCTAATTCTAATGTGTCGCACATGAAGTCGAAAATCAATTAAAATCAAAGAATACAATAAACTAGAGAGGGGTTGAGAAATCGTACCTCAATAGCGCTACAAAATAGAGGTTAGTGTACATAATATACAAGATATAAAGTTGGATTTTAAATAACAATCTTAGACTTCTAGCTTAAATCTATCAAATGTAATTAAATCTAAAGCAAGTAAGTCCTAATTACAAGTATCAAGCCATATGGATGAATATGTACATGAACAAGAATAAATTATGAAATATACCATGATTTAGATCACTTAAACTTTGAATTCAAGCTTAACTAATCGTTATTGAAACATGGTTTAAACCTTAACTCATGAAAATATCATCTAAGCTATTATTTATGAGATTGATCAAAATTGTCACAGAATTCTGGAAATTGCTGAGAGCGGATCAGAACTTCAAAGAAATAAAAAGAATGGTTCCCATGGTTTGATCTTGATGAATTTTGGACACAAGATACCTCTGTGTGTCTAGTTTTTAACCCAAAAAAAAAATCAAAGTTTCAACGGTTGGATCTCCGGGAATTGGACAAAAACCAGACATCACTCAGCATTCTACAACCCTCTGTCCAGAGTTCTTGCACGATTTTCTAAAAATAGTAAAAAAATTAAAAATACTTTTTTTCTTTTTAGAGTAGCTTCCTAATACATTATCCTACTTAGAAAAAATTATTTTGGGTAACAAGTGCTAGGTTAAGGTTCTGATTTACTTGTTTCAAAAGAGTGTTACTGTTCTGAAACTCTGGACAGATTATGGTTGCTTCACAAAACCCTTGATCAAACCACTCAAAACATGAAACTACCTTAAAAAGAAAATTGCAGTGGTAGAACTTCGAGTTATAACCACTTTCCCGTTGGTTTCATTCCATTCCAACGGTTAGATGTTTGTCTAAAAATCCTTGATCGAAAACAGATTGTGAACTCACTGCTCATTGAGTTAATTCATTTTATTCCTATTAACTTTAGACAAATAAGCCATGGGATTAGGCTTGTCTAAAGCTAATTCTCCTACCTTTTGATGGTCATTGAAGACTAAATATGCTCATAGTTGTAAGTTTCAAAGAAGTATGGAAGAACTTTATGAAACTTAATCATGACAAACTTCAAACCATGGAGATAGGTTTAAGTCCAATAAACTAAACATCCTAGTATCAACCTTAGTCCCCCTATGAATCACAAGATTACAAGGAGATTAAGGGATTTCAAACCAAGAGATTCAAGTAAGACATTGAAGGTCTTATGAACCTAAGGGATGAATATAAAGGAAATAAGAAAAGGAAACTAAAGAAACTCAATACAAACTATATTTAAATTTGAACAAGGGATAATTATGCTAGAGTTTACCTCCAAAGTATCCTCAACTTGGTATTTTGGAGGACTTCCAAAGACTAATCAAGCTCTTATACACTAATTCACACAACTCTTTCTTTAAACTATTCTAAACTCACTCCTAATTATAAAGATTAAGGTAAGAAGAGCACTTATACAACTTATAGATTCAAAGAAAATCCTCTCCTTTCCAAGTGAATATTCATCCTCTATTTATAGACAATCTTAAAGGGGTATTTCAGTCATTTCAGGACTGAAAACCCTAATTCAGTCATCCTTTTTTATAGTACAAAATGTGCTGTATACCAGCTGTCATTTGCAAAAATGCGGCATTCACCGGAGATGGAAGCGGCACTCAGTAAATGCCGCATCGACATTCGGTGAATGCCGGTGCGGAATTCACTGACTGCCGGAACGGCATTCACTAAATGCCGCGGACAACTCCAGGGACTGCCATTTTTTAATGAAATTCATAATTTTTGCGGCACTTGATGAAATTCGTGGCAATCACCGAATGCCGTCCGGCAGTCCAGAGACTGCCGCAACGGCAGCCCGTGTCTGCCGCGAAAATGCTTGAGTGTCGTTCTGCTCATTCTTTTCCCTTTCCCTTTTCCTTCCTTTTTCTTTTTGTTTTGGGTTGGGGAGTCTTTCGAAGAGCTTGAATCATCTTTGGAAGTCCTAGGTAAGTTCGGACATGGTCATTATCGGATATGGAGGTAACACTCTCCTTAATTCGACGTTTGGTCAAAATCGGGGCGTCTACAGTATACCACTGTCATAAAAATACTAATATTCAAATTACCGATTAGTTCGACTATTTAAATTTTAATGCAGTTACATGAGACTGGAGCACCGTATAATTTTTCAAACATTCTTCATGGCTACTAGAGGTCAATAGCTTTCCAATGGTATATCACACATAATATTTGGACTTAAAATGAATTTATTATGAATTTCTGAAGGTGAAAAAGGCGATCAAATCGGATTTTTCGCGAATACCGCAAAACTTTTCAAAGTGACCTGACTCCAAAACATTTATTTTTATAGAAATTAGACTTCAATACCTTTCCAACGGTATATCACAAGCTTAGTTCGGAGTTCGTACGCATTTTTTGTGAATTTCGGACGAATAGAGCCTTTACGCGAATACCGGAACCTCTGGGGGCCTAAACGTAATTTTTTGGGTGTCCGAGGAGCAGTACCGCGGAGGCACTAGGCCTGTGCCATGGTGACACCAGTCCAGCACTGTGGCAGTACTCAACCCCTGACGGGTCCATTTTTGTAATCTATTATGGGGGTCCAAATTGAATAATTGGAAGTCAAAACGACGTAGTTTCTTGTTCACAGATGTTTGGGAGCACTTTCTAAATCCCAAAACCATCCCAAATTGGCCTATATAAATTATAAACCCCTTTTTGCTCTTCATTTGGGGGGGGGGGGGGGGGGGGGGGGGGGCGCGAAGAAGTGCAAAGTTAGAGAAAGAAAGATAGAGTTAGAATTAGAAGTAAGAAAGGAGCTTCCACTTACTGTTTTTATATAAGAAAGTGAGTTCTAATTTTGTTTTCTTCCATTACCTCTTTTATAATTCATATTCAAATCCTCCCCAATCCATTTTTGAGCAATCTTGAGTTAGGAATCTACTTCAATGTCCAAATGTCGATGTATATGAGTGAAACACCAAGCTACAAGTCTAATATCTCAATAATTATCAACTATTGATTGCTATTTACTTGCTTGTTTATATATGTTCATCTCTTCTTGCCTCATTTCTTTTTGATTTTTCTTTGGTTGCTTACTAGTTTATCATCATCTAGATGATAACATTGTGTTTGAGGTGAGTGAATCCTTATGGATAGTAGCTTTTGATCTCAAAAACACGTTTTATAGATGATGATTCCAACTTCGATACATTCTTATGTATTCTTGAAGTTTTGATAAAAAATCAACAGTGTTCTCCAACGATCTTGAAAGTTCTTGAGGTGAGTTTGATGTTGATATTCAAATGGTTATAATCTTCATTTAGTGCTGGAAATGCACTCTCAAAACCTCCTTTTCAAAACCCCTCTTAAACCTCTCATTTTGATTTCAAGAAACAAAACATTTGTTTTCTCAAAATCTTTAAAACAGTGAGTTCTTCAATTTTAAAATGTCATTCTGAGTTCATTACTCAATGGATGATTACCAGACCACTTGGAAAGTCTTCCTAACTCATTAGAGAACACCCTTGATTTTTGGTTTGATTTAAAAACACAAGGAAGGGTTCCATTTTGACCTAAACATTCCTTCTAGACATTCTGTTTTCTCTGTTACAGCAGGTTAGTTGACTTTTAACTTGTTTTTCAGAATACTTTTTCAAAGAGTGGTCCCAACTCATTTTTTCCTTGAACTTTCGTGTCTTAGGGAACTTGATGTATAATATGGGCTTCCAAATGTTTTGTTTTCATTTTCTAAGATTTTTCTGCATTTCAGTCGACAGTACAAACTCTGTTTCTGAGTAACCTCTCTTGTTTATATGATTTCTCTCAATCAGTAACTTCAATGTTGATTTGGCTTTTTTGATATGTATTCTAGACACAATAAGGATGATCTCCATAAAAAAAATCATGAATTAAAAATATTTCTAACCTCACTTTTCCATTTTTACAAAATCAGCTCACTGTTCTGTCCACTATTCACAACAAGCATGTTTCAACTTTTATTCTTTGATTAGATGTTTACATGCATTCCAAATTAGCTCATCTCTTAGGAAGTAGTTCATACTAAATTTGTACACATCCTATAATAACATTCTTCATTCATTCATACATATTTTAGAATTCTAAATCACTTTAGCAAACTCATGAGCACAAACACACTACAATCTTTGCACATTCTAGGATCATACATTGCATCCATGCAAGATTTGGAGTTTTTTGTGACTCATAATCTAAGAAGATTATGAGTAATGAACTTAATCACACGTTCATACTCCCCTTTGATCATATCTTCCTTCCTCATCCGTCCTGGGGATTGAGAGGTCTTCTTTTCTCAAAGATTAACATGCATCATACTAGCATGCTAAGCATTTTCACTTTTGATTTCTTTGATTCTTTGTCTCAAGAACAATCCATGTCTCCTTTTAGACTAGGAAAACTTGATTACTTGATATGTGATTAGATGATTTTTTCCTATACTTTTGCATTGTGTGACATTTGGCTTAGATCTTATGAATGATATCTTATCTTTTAATCTTCCATTTCAAGATTCTTATACAATGTAATATACATATCATAAGTATTAGCTGTCAAACCAAACATAGTATAAGATGATTATTTGGATGCTAATTGAGGCCCGTCGAGAGATGTGGTTTGTTGAGGGTGTTTTAGTCGTGACAAAGGCTCTTTCATCTCTTGTACCAAAACCACGAGCCAAGTTCTTTGGTTATAAAAAGGCGGTGTCCTTTATCCATTTGGGTGAGTCAAAATTGGGTTTCTTGGTTTCCTAAAGACCAAGTGGCGACTCTGTATCTATTTTCACATACTTTATTTCTTTCTTTCTTTTCTTCAAACATATTTCAAAAGGAAAATCAATTCTGAAACCCCGGGAAAGTACACGGGGGATGGGCTCCCGGAGGCCGCGTGTCCATAATCTGGCGACTCTGCTGGGGAATTTTTAGAAAATACTATTTGGATGCTATTTGGATGCTAATTGAGGCCCGTCCCTGAAACTCTACCCAATTCACTTGAAACTCTATCAGATTTCCTAGAAAATACCTGTTTTTCTCGGAAACTCTGTCCAAATCTCTCAAGAAATGCCAAGAATACCTGTTTCTCCCAGAAACTCTGTCCAAATCTATAGAAATACCCAAAAAATACATGTTTCTCCCAGAAACTCTATCCAATGCGCCTAGATTTCCCAAAAATCCCCGTTTCTCCCAGAAACCTTGAAATCCTTACTTTTTCCAGAAACTCTGATTTCCCAATTTCTCCCAGAAAACTTTGTCGAACTAACCCAAAAATACCTATTTTTTTCCAGAAACTCTACCCAAATCATCTAGATTTCCCAGAAATTCCTGTTTCTTCCATAAACTCCTTTCAAATCTCCTGAATATCCCAGAAATTCCACATTTCTTCCAGAAAATTCTAATTATCTCCTATTGGTGATCATACTAAAAAGAAAGATTAGCACACTCAGTATGACTAGGACCTTACTTGCTTATGTGCTATATGTTAAAAGTAGGGGCATCATATAGATTAGGGCTTGCATCCGCATACTTGTCTTATGTGCATACACAATTCATGTCAGTTTGCATGCACATACATCTCATAAGTCCACACAGTCCGAAACCTGGGGAAAGAACACGGGGGGTGGGCTCCTGGAGGCCGCCTGCCCACAGCTGTAGGTCCCTATAACTAAACAAGCCTTTATCAAACCTATTAAAGAGATTTTTCACGAGCCTTAATCGAACTGTTTGCAAGCCTTATCGAGTCGAGCCCATGAGTGCTCAAGCTTGGCTCATTTATTAAACGAGGTTTGTATTCAAGCTCGAGCTTGACTCGTTTATTATACGAGCCGAGCAGTTATTGAGCCGAGCCGCGAGTCCTTGTTGAGAGACTCAGCTCGTTTACACCTCTACTGGTTACTAAAAAATTGACAATAGCATGAGGAAGTCACTTTCAGTTATTCATTCGGTCTTAATTTTAGAGTTCTTTAAATTATTACATGTACAACTTAATACCCCTCTTTGAAAAGTTGATGTAACTTACCTAAGCAGTACTTTTCAAGTTAAACTTTTATTAGATGAAATTTTCTCACTTCTCAATTGATGTGATAATGAAATTTTAAACTTAAAAAAAAAAAGGAAAATAACATAAAGTTGCATATTTTCACAACTTGCAATAATCCTTCTTAAATATTTGAAATTCCAAAAATTGATTCCTTAATTTGGACTGTGGGAGTACTAAAATATGACTGGAGAGCATGAGCATTACTCCCATTCTTGGACCAACCACTTGATCAGCTCAATGAGAGAAGAATAATGCTATAATTCTCGAATTTGAATCACAAATGATTTTTCAATTGTACTACATTACATACTGTGGTATGTAACACAATAATTAAAATATTTAAAATTTAAATTTAAGAAACATAGCAATACTCATAAGGAGGAAAGGAAAGTTTGTTGCTTGCCAAGAAAAGCTTAATTAGAGTTGGCCAAAAACCAGTTTCAATCTTAACCCTGTTGAAAGACTTGCTGTTCCAGACCTGGCTATGCCCAATTCAGGTCAGCAAACCCAACATGCAATCTAATGAATATAGATCTCCTACGCAATTTTTGTACCTCTTTATCGCCAACAAACATCACATTATATCTAATTTGTTATTTTCCAAACCTCCAACCTTAGCTGTCTCCAAATAGTAAGAAAGAAGGAAAAGAGACAAAATAAAATGGAACCTTTCTTGTTACTTTAATAATTTATATTGTACAGATACATGTATATATGTATGTGTGTTTTTTGCTAAACGTATATATGTATGTGTGTGGTTTGGGGGAGTAATGTTTTGGTTCCAAAATTTGGTCAGCAAACGTGCAGTAATGGACCACATTCGATGATCGTGGACCATCTAAATTTTTATTGGAAGTTGTTGTAATGATAGGAGAATTAAATCTTTGGAAATTAAATTGGAAAAACACATTATTCTGGATAATAATAGTCTATGCAACTTCATTAAAATGAGTTCAAAGTGAAACACTTTATTATCCTATCGTGAAATTAATTTAGTACCCTTGTGCAGAATTAGATCGTACTGAATATTATTGTCCATTTAAGTACGAGCACAATACTATAGTTAATAGGGTAAATTACACAAACCTCCCCTGAGGTTTGCCTTAATTACACGGACCTCCCCTCTTGTTTCAAAAATTACACAGACCTCCCTCGAGGTTTGAATTAGGTAACAAAACGCCCCCTCCCCTAATGGTCCGTTAGTTTTTTTACATTAGCCTCCCCTGAAAATTACAATTAGCCCCCCCTAATATTATAAAATTGTCATACTAAAGCCCCATTTCTCTTATATTTTTGTGCTAATTATAAAATCCCTCTTCCCTTCTATGTTTTTGGGTTAATTTTTTTAACATTAATTTATATCTACACAAAATATACATAAAACATATATAAATAGGTCTAAATTTTTTTTCCCCCGAACAAACCTCTATCAAGCCCCCCCTGTATTAATTTTCTAGATCCGCC
This sequence comes from Hydrangea macrophylla, assembly GCA_033977485.1. Lineage (NCBI taxonomy): Eukaryota > Viridiplantae > Streptophyta > Magnoliopsida > Cornales > Hydrangeaceae > Hydrangea > Hydrangea macrophylla. The sequence goes on from CM066990.1 coordinate 45,056,453, forward strand.
CCTGTCCCTATGCTTCAAAAGTGGACACTTAACCCCCTGTGATTGTGGACTAAAATGGAATTGTTATGATTTCACTCAAAATTGACAAAAATTCTAAAATTGGTTAAAAATATAAACACTTAATCCATTTTGTGATGTTAATTTTGGGGTTAACGCTCTTTGAGTGAAATCATAACAGTTCTATTTTAGTCCACACTCACAGGGGATTAAGTGTCCACTTTTGAAGCATAGGGACAGGGGCGGATCTAGAAAATTAATACAAGGGGGGCTTGATAGGGTTTGTTCGGGGGAAAAAAATTTTGGACCTATTTATATATGTTTTGTATATATTTTGTGTAGATATAAATTAATGCTAAAAAAATTAACCCAAAAACATAGGAGGGATTTTATAATTAGCACAAAAATATAAGAGAAATGGGGCTTTAGTATGACAATTTTATAATATTAGGGGGGCTAATTGTAATTTTCTGGGGAGGCTAATGTAAAAAAACTAACAGACCATTAGGGGAGGGGGCGTTTTGTTACCTAATTCAAACCTCGAGGCAGGTCTGTGTAATTTTTGAAACAAGAGGAGAAGTCCGTGTAATTAAGGCAAACCTCAGGGGAGGTTTGTGTAATTTACCCTAGTTAATATATACATAGACATATACATAAGTATATGTGTGTGTGTGTGTTACATAAACAAAAGGATCATCACATGGGTGTTAGCTGGCATGAGCTAGACTTGCGCCTCCAAGCAATTAATCATCACCATACGTTCCAAATAAATGCAAACACACCCACTTAGCTCATCACCTATCATCAATAATCAAAACATAGTCCTATCTCCACACCATCTAGTTAATACATATCAATCTAAAAAGCACATGATGTCTGTACCCACATGGCTTTTCTAGTAAGTCCATTGACAACTTTCTGCAATACATACATATATATGGCAATATAAAAAGATCAGACCTTCAAGAACTACCCCAAACCCATGTGGGGACTTCTCTAAACTTGCTGGCAAGAGAAGGGTTCGTTTAGCTATGGACAATTTTCATGACCCTTTTGAGTCCTCTTCTAGTATCAAAACTGAAAAGGTTGAACCAGGTGACCTATTGGAAGACTCTTGGTTCTTTGGAAACTTGCTTGATAGAAAAACAAGAATGTTGAGATGTTTTTCTGATCCTTGTTCTTCCTCTAAGTATAGCCATGAGACTTTAATTCGGGACTCAAATGGCGAAAACTCTTTATCGATCAATAAAGTACCCGAAACCGATGGTTTTGTTGGTCCTAAATTGGTTAGGACGCCGTCGATGCCAAATTCAAGGTCAAGGGTGGAACAAAGTCGAGAAAATCAAGAAAAAGAAGGCACGGTGGATTCAAGAATAACCAAGTCCACCCCACGTTCGACCCAAAATAATTTGCTTCGGGCACCGTCTCTACCGCCTTGTATAGGGAAGGAGGAAGTGTTTGAGGATAGAGAAAGTGAATTTTCAATGGGTAAATTGATTAGGCAAGCTTCACTTAACCCCTCGGACCTCTTGCCACCAAGACATTCTTCAAAGGTACCATATATATAATCTTCAGTTCTACAGATATGATAAATCACAGGGAAAATTTAGATTACATAATGGTAACCTCTAAAGTGAGTTTGGCACAAAATGACTTCTCCACTTGTCTGCATAATTTATATCTTGCTTATAAAGGGGTAAATGCTAAAATCTTTTTATATTGGCACTTTGACATGTTTTCAAGGCACATATAAGGCATATAACTATCTTAAGCTCAAGGATATTTGTATCTTGTTTGCTAAGGTTTGATTAGTCAAATAAGTGGTACATCTATATGTGCATGATTCTACTTATGTTTCTTCCATATAAGAGGTGAATGCTAAAATCATTTAAACATATCAGCACTTTCACATGATCTCAAGGGCACGCATATGTATACCAAATATAATTGTGTTAAGCTATACGGAGGACTGAGAGGTCCTATTAAAGGTCAGGCTAACCCTCCCCAGACCCCTGTAGTGGCACTGGTGAGAGTCTCGTGCACTGAGTTTGCCCATTTTTAATTATATTTGTGTATTGTTTGCAAATTCTATCAATTTGAGTAGTTGAAATGTTTTCTTTTTCCTTTTTTGCTCATTTCACTTTGTAATGTTACTCTACCTGGGATATAGGGATTGAAACAAAGTTCTAGCATTCAAAGGCATGTCTGGGAAAGAAAACCAGAACTAGAAAGCATTAACATGGATGGTTGTAAGGAAATGAGGGGTCGAACCATAAAAGATGAAACGAAAATGCGAAAGAGCCTTAGCAATCTTGAATCTTATGAAGTGCGAGGCTTTAGGGACTTGGGATTCAAATTTGAAAAACAAGATTTGAACAAGAATGTGGCGAAAGTAATTCCAGGGTCGCAAGACAAGAACAAAGTTGAGATTGAGGGAGACAATGTGAAGAGGCCTTATCTATCTGAGGCATGGCTAGAACAAAGCTCTGCCCCTCCAATGCCAAAATGGGTTGACAAGAGATCAGAAGAAGATATTAAGGCGCAGATCAAGTTTTGGGCTAGAGCTGTGGCATCTAATGTGCACCAAGAATGTTGATCACAAATTATTGCATTTAACAGTCACACCGTGTGACGACCACTGTGAATTTCATTCTCGTGGGACTCACAGAGTACGTATTTATAGAGGGTGTCACACAAATGAGATGAGGACATTAGATAATTTCTCCAACTCTTTAGTCTTACAACATAATATTGCTCCGTTTGTGCGTCCCAAGATTTTGAATGAGCCAATTCATAATTTGTAAAGCTTTTCAATATATAACTTCTTGAATTAGATTGTTGAAAAAATAATATTGGAAATTTCATTATGTGTTTTCACATATGATCGTTCGAAGACTTTGTTAAGATGATATAATTGAAGATTTTAAGAATTACTTTTCAGGTAGATATCATTTTTCCAAATGGCTTAGTTTAAGATGATAGATTTTTACCTTGAAATGCTTTACAAATTTTGAACTAATCTATCCAAATTCATGCGACATGCAAACAAATGTGTGGCATAACAATTTTCAGATGTTCTATTACAGGTATTCTTTGTAGTTTTATATAAGAAATATCACTTGGGTATGCAAATGATTGTCTCGACTCCGGAATTACTATCTTACTTTATTAAAGTCCTGTTTTGAATTATTATCTTACTTTAATTAAAGTCGTGTTTTGAAATGTGATATTATTGAATTCAAAATTTAGAATAATATCCCCCAAAAAATAGATTAATAACTGGGCATTAAAGTCTGAAAGGAGGATGTCAGAAATCAGTACTACCGTTAAGGAGAAGATAGCTCATAAACCTCAAAAAAATATTTAATGCTTTACTTGGTTTACTCTGATATTGCTTTTAATTCATTTAGAAAAGAATATCACAGAAAAGGTAAAGAAAGTTCACCTTGTTATTGGTGACACATTATAGAGGAGTTTGACATACACGGGGACTCGTATGGGAAAAGTTACTCACGTTATATATGTTAGAGATTATTAAAATTCAATCACTTTTATTTGAAATATTAAAAGACAGTCAGTTGCTTTTCAAAATAAAAAAAAAATCAAGTTAAGATTAAAAATTAAAAACACATTAATTTTTTGATTTTTTAAAAAATAAAAAATAAAAAATTACATTTACACCCCCCCCCCCCCCCCAATCTCTTCCTCACCACCACCTCCACCAACTGCCACCACCATGGCTAGCCACCACACCACACCACGACCACCAGCCATCCCCACCACCCCCACCACAACCTCTCTCTCTCTCTTTATATATATACACATGAGTATATATATATCTTATATATGGCCACCACCACCCCCAACCTCCCTCTATCTCTTATCTCTTCTCACCATCACCACCACGGCCCTCCTCCTTCATCCACCCTGCCACTGCAGAAAAAAAAATAAATAAATAAAGTTGCAGGTTGGAGCAACTGTCCAAACGGCAGGAGCAACTCACTAAACTTATTAGGAGCAACTCACCAAACGTAGTGAGCAACTCACCAAACGGAAAGAGTAAAGTTGCTCCATACGTTTGCTGAGTTGGTCCCGATACATTTATTGAGTTGCTCCTTCTGTTTGGACAATTGTTCCAAAATCTACATCTTACTCCACCACCCCCCAACCTCTTTATCTCTTCTCTTTCTTTGATCTCTTCTCTCACTCTTCTCATAGCCACCACTACCACGGGCCACCTCACTCATCCAACATCGCCACTACACCAAAAAAAAAAAAAAAAAGGTGTAGATTTTTAGAGTAATTGTCCAAACAGAAGGAGCAACTCAATAAGCACATCGGGAGCAACTTAGCAAACGTATGGAGCAATTTTACTCTTTCCATTTGGTGAGTTGCTCTTAACATTTGGTAACTTGCTCCCAATAAGTTTGGTGAGTTGCTCTTACTATTTGAACAGTTGCTCCAACCTGCAACCTTTTTTTTTTTTTTTTTTTTTTTTTTTTGTTTTTGCAGTGGCAGGGGTGGATGAGGGATGAGTTGATGGTGAGAAGAGAGAAGAGAGAGAGAGAGAGTGGTTGGGGGTGGTGGTGGCCATATGTAAGATATATATATATATAATCATGTGTGTACATATATATATATATATATAGAGAGAGAGAGAGGGGTTGTGGTGGGGGTGGCTGGTGGTCGTGGTGTGGTGGTGGTGGTCGGGGTGTGGTGTGGTTGCCAGCCATGGTGGTGGCAGTTGGTGGAGGTGGTGGTGAGGAAGAAGATGTGGGGGTAAATGTAATTAATTTATTTTTTTATTTAAAAAAAATCAAAAAGTTGATGTGTTTTTAAATTTTTTGTTTTAACTTGATATCCTTTTTATTTTGAAAAAGTAGGTGACTGTCCTTTAATATTTTAACTAAAAGTAGACTAATTTTTAATAATCCCTATATGTTATTTCGTTTAGTAATATTATGCCTCCCAAATTTTGAATCATAAATACTTTCAAAATACGTGTGACAGTGGGGTCAACTTTAATAATGATGTGACAACAACTTTAATATCTTTCAATCAAAATCCAATAGGCTCACTGGTACATATACTTTGAGAAGCATTGAAAATTTAAAATTTGAAAAGCATAACATTACTCTATATTAGGGGTGTAATTTTGGAAGCTAAAATTGAATTCCGAAAATTCCGATTTTCGAAAATTCCGAAAAATTTTGGAACGAAATCGGAATTGTTTTAGGATTTCCAAAAATTCTAATGTTATTCCGAAATCACGTTTTTCGATAATTTTCGAATTTTCTTCTAATACATTAGATATATATACACACTTTTTTTTTTTGGGTCAAATATGTATAAATTTGTATTCTTTGTTCAGATCTGTATGAGATTTGTTTAGATTTTGTGAAAAGTTGGTATTCTTTGTTTAATCTGTGTGAGATATGTTTGTGGGTTTTGTTGAATCTGTAGGTCGATCTCTTTAGATTTTATGGATTTTGTGTAGTGACTGGTTGCATTTAGTGAAATTCTAAAAACCTCCGAAAAAATTCAAAAAAATGCCGATTCTGAAATTTCCAAAATTTTCGAATTGGAAATAAATTTGGAATTTCCGAAATTTTGAAATAGGAATTGGAATTGATTTCTATAATTCTGAAAATTTTAAATTATTTTTCGAAACACTTGTTTCTGATCCGTTCCATCCGAGCCCTACTCTATATCTTTAACTTCAATTCCTACGTACGAAGTTGCACTTTATTGGAAGGGTGTCTCATGGAATTTAATCTTTCTAACATATTGCATATCTTTGATAGATAAAAACTTATTTTAGAGCATCAGAGAAAATTGAAGTCATCGTCACCATGTTTATTCATAATAAAGGAAATTTCCAATTGTCAGAATGCAATATAACTGGAAGTGCAAAACCTAATGGATTAGTTTTGAACTAGACTGAGTGATAGATCTTTTATTTAGTTTTGATTTTATTTGTCTATCTTCTTTCTCATAAAATTCACATCAACAAGACGTTAGTTGGTGGTGGTGGTGCTTGATATATACAACAACAGTAATTGTGATAATGATGGTTTGAGATCGAAAGTATATAATTGAATTAAATGGGAATATGGTGGGAAAATTTTCAGGATACAACCATTTCTTTTGGTTGTATGGAATCTATGGATATATTCATGTACATAATACATGTACTCAAAAAATAGTGTTAGTATTTATTTTAACATGCATTAATTAATATAATTAATTGTATGTGATAATTTAGGTGAGTTTCAGTCATCATAATATAAAAGAATTCAGAAAGGGATACCTTTGAAAGTTCCAATAGAGGTGAGACAGATATGAAAATGGGACCATGCAAGGTCTGGATTAAATAAATTGTATTTAGTTGCATTCATGTGATTAAATGAAGAGAGTACTTTTACTCATCCAAATTTGGTTCATCATTGCTCACTCATGCCTTCATTGCATGACATGTGTCTCATACAAAGACAAAATAGAAATAGAATGAGACACATGTCAGGCAGTGAAGTTATGAGTGAGCAATGGTGAACCAAATTTAAGTGAGCAAAAGTGTTCTCTTAAATAAATATTTGTTGAAGTATTTTTTAGTATTTTATTATTAGTTGTAACATTTTATAGTACCAATTTGGGTATCTATATGAGAGCGAATTGGAACATGATTTATAACTAGTAAGTTAATTAGCTAATTCATAAAATATGTGGAACCACATTTGAGACTCATACGTGATATAGACATATATCTTTTAGATATTGGACAATTAATATAAATGTTTAAGGATTTTATAATAAAAACTTTAAAAATATATCAAGGGTGTAAGTGCAAATATGACCTAATTCATTAGATATATTAAGAGATATACATATCTCTTTACAATATCATCATCATCATCTTTGAAAAACATAACAAACTAGACAGAGAAGGAGGTCGGCTAGGAGGAGAAGAGAGAGAAAGTGGGTTTTGCACTATGGTCTAGCCGTAACTCTGTCGTCATATCCCCGTTTTGCGAACTAAAGTCATAATTAATCTTTTTTTTTGCTAAAAAAAGTCATAATTAATCAGTATTGTGTAGGTGAGAGATCACTCCTATGTATTTTTTTTTTTCCTTCAATTTTGGTAATTTTTTTTCGTGACCCATTTTGAAGTGGTGATATATATATATATATATATAGGAATATCACCGATTGTATTTTGAGCTAGAATTTATAAGGAATTTAGATTTTTTAGGCTTTATTCGGATTAATTCGAGAAATGATTGTCCTAATTTCAAAATTAGATATTTAATGTGTCCTAATATTCAGAAAATGGTATTATGGTAAAATGTATTTTGTACCCTCAAACTATACTATGCTTTGTACATTGGTCCCTAAACTATTTTTTTTGCATTTTGGTACCTCAACTATTATTTTGTGATAGTTTGCCCCATCCATCGCTTTTAGTGACGAAAAGAAATCACTTTGAGTGACACCAAAAGTAACGCTGAAAGTGACGGAATGAGCAAACTACCACAAAATGATAGTTGAGGGACCAAAATGCAAAAAATATAGTTTAGTGACCAATGTGCAAAACATAGTATAGCTTGAGGGTGCAAAATGCATTTAACCCTAATATTTAGGGTCAAAAGCATTTTGCCCCCTCAAATTATACACGCTTTTGCAATTCACTCCCCAAACTTTAAAAAGTTGCAATGGCCACATGAACTATCTTTAGAGTTGCAATGTCCCCCATGAACTTCAAAAAGTTGAAATGTCTCCCCTGAACTATCGTCTGTGTTTCAATGTTCCCCTTGAACTATCTTTCGTGTTACAATGTCAACCCTGCCATCACATTATCTCAAGAAATGTGATAGAATTTACTTGTGTGGGACGCACATGCTAAATTTCAAAGGTATTTATGACATTTCACCATACCCTTCTAAATTAACAATCATAAAAATCATAAAAACTCCTGCTTTTTCTTGCTACACAACAAGTTAACAGATTAAAGAAAATGGCAATTCAGTAAAATTAACTAATTTTATTTATTTATTTATGATATTTGTGACTGTAAATTTAGAAGCGAAATGTGAAATCTTATAAATGCCCTTGAAATTTGTCATGTGCATTCTACATGCGCAAATAAAAACTCTAGCTTTTTCTTGTTACACAAAAAGTTAACAGATTAAAGAAAAGGGCAACTCAGTAAAATTAACTGATTTTTTTTTATTTATTTATGATATTTATGACTGTAAATTTAGAAGCGAAAGGTGAAATCTTATAAATGCCCTTGAAATTTGTCATGTGCATTCTACATGCGCAAATTCCATCACATTTCTTGACGAATGTTATGGCAGGATTGATTTTGCAACACAAAAGATAGTGGGGATATTACAACACAAACGATAGTTCAGGGGAGACATTTTAACTCTTTGAAGTCCAGGGGGACATTGCAACCCTAAAGATAGTTCAGAAGGAACATTGCAACTTTTTAAAGTTTGGGGTGTGAATTGTAAAAACGTGTATAATTTGAGGGGACAAAATACTTTTTACCCTAATGTTTATTTTAATATGCATTAATTCATATAATTATTTACTTGTGATGATTATCATGATTTCATAGATTGGATTATATAGACTTTAAAGTGTTTTATTTGTGAAAGATTAATGATAGAATTGATTGAGACTAACAGTTACATATATAGATGAGTACATATTGTACATGTTTACATATGTATGTAAGAAATTGTATGAATATATTTATTAGAAAAAAAAAACCACTTTTCGGGTGATATATTTAGAGATTAACTATATGAGAGTGAAAAAGAGAGGATATATTCGGGGGAGCTGGGATGATATACATAGAAAGAGGAGAGGAATTATGGGTGAAGATAATTACGTTAGTGAGGGAGAGAAAATTGGAAGGATTAGCTTTGATTTGCTCGTATAGAATACACAAATGTAATAATATGCTCGTAATGACACAATTGACTAACAGTTATATACATATATATATATGTGAATACATAATTATATATATATATATATGTAAGAAACTATATGAAAATCTAAAATAAAATAAAGTAAAAAAAAAAACAAAACAAAACTTCTTTTCACATAAGCTGCCTTGTGGCGGAACATAATTCTTCTGTTTTCATATAGTTATATTAGAATAAAAGAATATCAAAGAAAATGTATAGAAAGTTGAGTAACTTAGTATTCAGTCCTAATATGGACACCTAACTAGAAATCTGTCTTTTTTTAAAAAATAAATTGGAAATTATAGCATTTTCCAAAATGGAAATTAAAATCCCATAAATTACGTTCCTAAAATCATGCTACTCAATGAGATATTTGAAAAAAAAAAATAGATAAATTTTATATCCACAAAGCTCCAATGATTTGGGGGATTGAAGGTGAGCGATGACGGACGAATGCGACTGAAGAAGATTGTTGACAATTAGGCGATTTACAGAGATCAAAGTGGATTGAAGAAGATCAAACGATTCGCATATTTCTCACAAATTTGGTTGCATGCAAAATTTCTCACAATTTGGTCGAATCTCATGATTTCTTGTTCATTTTATGTTAGAGTTTTTATCAGAATTTTCTCATTTTTTGGGCTTCGACGAAGACGACAATAGCAAGAAAATGTGAATTTCTCATCAATTTGATAGTTCGTATTTGTATATTGAAGTGAGAAATTTTGGATCTACTCTCTATGTGATAGTTGAGTTTGTATAAAAATTGAGTATTTCTCACTTTTGTTTTTATTAGGTATACAAATTTGTATATTTCTCATTTCTAAATTAATTGAGAAATTGTACATGATAAATATGTTGAAGTGAGAAATTTTTCATCAAATATTCGAAGTGAGAAATCTTTAATCTTATCTCTGTGTGAATGGTTGAGTTTGTATAAAAAGTGGATATTTCTCACTTCTGTTTTTGTTTGGTATAAAAATTTTGCTTTTTTCCTCGCTTCTAATTTAAGTGAGAAATTGTACATGATCAATATGTTGAAGTGAAAATTTTATGTTTTTGTTTGGTGTGAAAATTTGTGTTTTTTTCACTTCTAATTTAAGTTAGAAATTGTACATGTTCAGTATGTTAAAGTGAGAAATTCTCACTTAATACTGAGAACTTACTGCGAACTTTCTCACTTAATAGTAACCAAAATTCGGACGGTGTCAAAAAATTGCGAAACAACTCAGTTGTTAAGAAACAAGCCGATGAGCAAAACTTGATACTCGGCAACAAGCCCAACGATTTTAGGCCAAATTCCATCGTATAGGCCTCCATATTTGCGTTTTTCTATTTTTTTGAACTTAAGTGAGAAATTCTCACTTCCTGAGCTAAGAAATTCTTACTTTTTATTTCACTAATTATTAGCAGAGTGAGAAATTCTCACTTAATGACTGAATCATATGTAGAAAGCATCCCATAGTGAGTTCACTATCTTTCTCACATAATACACTTAATAGTGAGAAATTCTCACTTTCAATTCCACTACATTATTTACCAGAGTGAGGACACTAGTTGATTTTAGCAATCAAATTTGAAAGTTGAGTAAAATAAGAAAATTCCTTAATTTTTGCAATATTTATTCTCTTATCTATGATTTTCATGGATTATACTTGTCATAACCGTCATTCACACGCCTTATTTATGCTGGTAGTACATATATACATATGTACATCTAATCATATGGGCAATTTCGGATTCTCTAATAACAAACTTCTCACTTAGCAATACAAATTTCTCACTTTTTGAATGGATTTAATACGAATTTCTCACAACTAAGTCACTTCTTCTAACAAGCTTATCACCAAATTCTCATATTATGAATTTTAACATGATTTCGCACTATATTGTGAGAATTTCTCACATTTTTATCAACAACCTTCAATCTTCTATACAAAATTATTTGTTATTTCTATGATTCGAATGAATAAAACATACAAATCTTTTTATACAATAAACAAATTACATACAGATTTAAAATGTATTATTTTGAACTACAATCAGCATGATTTTTGGGATAAAACCCTATTATCCATGATCTCCTAAAAATTCGATTCCATTAATTAACTACCTAATTTAACTTCTTTTGAAATACACAGATTTCATATATATATATATATATGTGTGTGTGTGTGTGTGTGTGTGTGTGTGTTTGTGTGTGTGTGTGTGTTTGTGTGTGTGTGTGTGTATAAATGTATGAAAAGGTATAATGGTCCGAATTTACTCTACCCATTTAGAAAAATGGACTAATTACTGATTAACTTGCAAATTAAGAATTAATTTCTATACACCAAATCAAGTAAGGATCAATTCCTATTAATGACCAAAATTAGGGACCAAATCATATATTTCTATAGAAAGTTCACCTTGTTATTGATGACACATTATAGAGGAGTTTGACATATATGGGCTCGTATGGGAAAAGTTTCTCTATATGTTATTTCTTTTAGTAATGCTTTGCCTCCCAAATTTTGAATCATAAATACTTCGTAAATACATGTGGCAGTAGGATAACCTTTAATAATGATGTAACAATAACTTTAGCATCTTCCAATCAAAATCCAGTCACTGACACATATATTTGGGAAGCATTAAAAAAATTCAAAATTTGAGAAGTATAACATTACTATATATCTTTTGCTTCAATTCCTACGATGTTGCATTTTATTGGAAGTTAACCTAGTGGGGTTGGGAGTCACATGGAATTAAATATTTCTAACATATTGCATATCTTTGAGAGATAAAAACTTATTTCAGAGCATTGGAGAAAATTGAAGTCATCGTCACCATGCTTATTGATAACAATAATGCTACACACACTCTGAAAAGTACACTAAAATGCACAACCTTGCTTAAAAAGATTGGACATTGTGCTAAAAAATTTGCACACACAAAACACCCACTTTTGTGTGTACAGACTTTTCAGCACAAGGTTCAACCTTTTTAATCAAAGTTGTGCATTTTGATATGCTTTTCAGAGTGTGTGTAGCATTACTCGATTGATAATATAGGAAATTTCCAATTGTCAGAATGCAATGTAACTCGAAGTGCGATACCTAATGGATTAGTTTTGAACTAGACAGAGTAATAGATCTTTTATTTATTTTTGATTTTATTTGTCTATCTTCTTTCTCATAAAATTCACATCAACAAGACATTAGTTGGTGGTGGTGGTTGATGCAACAATACTAATTGTGATAATGATGGTTTGAGAACAAAAGAATATAATTGAATTAAAAGGGACTATGGTACGAAAATTTATAGAATACAACCATTTCTTATGGTTGTATGGATATATTCATGTAATACTCGAAAAATTGTGATAATATTTATTTTAATATGTATTAATTAATTGCTTGTGATGATTTGAGTAAGTTCAGTCACTCCGATATAATAAGCATTCGGAGAGGGACACCGTTCAAAGTTCCATTAGAGGTGGTACAAATATGAAAGTAGGACCCATGTAAGTCTTGGATTGAATAAATTGTATTTAGTTATATTTATATGATTAAATGAAAGTTTGTTGAAGTGTTTTTTAGTATTTTTATTATTAATTGTGACCTTTTTATGGTACCAGTTTGGTTACTCACGTAAGATAGAATTGGAACATGATTCATAACTAGTAAGTTAATTAACAACTTTAGAAAATTTATAAGACCATGTTTGAGACTCATACGTAATATAGACATATACTCGTATAGATATTGGGTAATTAATATAAATATTTAAGAGTTTCATCATAAGAACTTAGAAAATGTCAAAGGTGCAAGTGTAAATATGGCCTAGTTCATTAGATATTTTAAGAGATATAGATATCTCTTTGCAATATCATTATCATCATCTTTGAAAAATATAACAAAATGGACAGAGAGGGAGGTCGGCAAGGAGGAGAAGAGAGAGAAATTGGGTTTTGCACTATGGTCTAGCCATAACTCTGCCATTAAACTCCCATTTCGTGAACCGAAGTCATATTTGATATCGTGGAGGTGAGATTATCACTTCTATATATTTATTTTTCAGCATTGGTAACGTTTTTCTGCGACCTATTTTGAGATATGTGTGCATGTGTGTGTGAGAGAGAGAGAGAGAGAGAGAGTGTGAGTGTGATATTGTATGGCAGAAAATGTTCTTATGCGGGGGTGTGCCAAAAATTTTATGGAAGAAAATGTTCTTATGCACGCGTGCCAAAAAAACGTATCGTTTGCCAACAAACGTCCTCTAAGTATGGATAAATTGATCAGGCGATTTGGAAAGTAGAGGAACAACTATTTCCTTCGGATTCTCGGCGCTTTGACAGAATCAAAGACTTAAAAATGTAATAGAAACCTCACCAAACAAGTAAATGCCCAAAAGACAATATTTCATTAAGCACAAGAACGGTTACAAGAGATTGGAGTGGTAATAGCACCTCCAATTATAGAGACAAGAAGGGGAACACATGCCTTCTTATAGTTTGGAGTGGCAAAGCTCGTAGCCAAATTAAAATACGAATAAGAAAGGGATAACACGCCTTCTCTTACGGATGTGGAAAGAACTACATTAAAATCTACTTCTAAAATAGGAAAAGGAAATGAAAGATAAAAGATAAAATGCGCGCTTAGAGCATGTAGTTTGTTTGATCATTGATGATGCCTTCTTCTTCATTCTCTTTTGTGTTTATAGGCAACATGGTGAATTTAATTAACTGTATAACCGCCACTGCATCTCAAATTGATCACTGCATAACTACTGCTGCATTTCAGACTGATCACACCACTTTAGGCTGATGAAGTGGCTGATGAACATGATGTGGTTATTTAGAGATAATAACCTCTTACATAACTACTCCATGATGTGGTAGTTCATGGGTGGTTGATCGGGAGAGAACTAATCCTAAGTATACGCCTTAATTCACATTTGTTAGTACTTTTTATCCTGTTTTTGTATATTTTTACTTTGTTTTCTATTTTCTGACAGGATTTGGAAGAAAATCACCTAAACCAGGCTAAACAGGATGAAAAAGCACAAAGAAAGAAGTTGAAAAAGCCAAGTCGCACGCGCGAAGAACAGAGAATCGCTCGCGCGATCCGCTCGCGCGAGAATCCCAGAATCGCTCGCGCGATCCGCGCGCGCGAGGTACCAAATGTCGCGCTCGCGCGACCCGCTCGCGCGATATGTGTAAAAATCAAAGTTGCGTATTTCAGTATACTGAAGACTCCTGTGCAAACGAAACTGCTGAACGACGTCTAGACTGTAAATTACATCAGTTTCAGTTCGTTTCGGGTTAGGAAGGCTTCCAAAACTTGTTGTAAATCTATATATACCCTCTTTTATTATAATTAAAGGGTTAGACATTATTAGCAATTAATATACACACATTCTACAACCATACTTCCAGCCATTGAAGGGAGGAAAGCAAGGAGAAGAAGAAGAAGACCAAGGGTTTCCATGGCCTCCTCCATCAACTACTTGCCATCCATCACTTCCATGGACGGCTAGATCATAGATCTAGGGTTTCAATGAAGCCCTAGACGAGTAATATGGTTTTATTTATGTTTTATTTTAGTTTTATTATGTATGGATGACAGTCACATGTTTAGAGGAATTTTATAAATAAATCGTACTTCTAGTGATTAAATCATTACTTTCAGAATTTATTCTTGTCTCAGATCTATTTTGATTGTGATGTGCTCAACGATCTATGCTTGCTGTGCTTGTTTAGATTGTTTACATGTGATGGTGCTTTATTGATTTGTGCTATCAAGTATCCGAATAGTCCATGCCTAGGTTAGACGGATTAGATCACAACCCTAGTTTAGTGTGGGATAATTCGTGCTAACCGAAGATGGATTATGTTGGTGCTTGAACCATGAATATCTTCTTGTCGGAGGAATTGAGCTTGTAGCTACAATTCCCCATAATCATCCAACTTAGTAAGCTAAAGTAATTCATAAATATTCCTTATTATGAAGCTAGTGGTGGAGTTGCAATCCTAGGTTCACTTAACATTATTTAAAACACTTT
The DNA here is from genome assembly GCA_033977485.1 of Hydrangea macrophylla. Classification (NCBI taxonomy): domain Eukaryota; kingdom Viridiplantae; phylum Streptophyta; class Magnoliopsida; order Cornales; family Hydrangeaceae; genus Hydrangea; species Hydrangea macrophylla. Next base: position 45,071,473 of record CM066990.1, read on the forward strand.
TAATTGCTTTCATAGTTTAGATTTAGTTTTATTGTTATTAGTTTAATTAAAATCAAATCAAAATCCGTTTTCATAATTAACTAAAGTTAGGTTTTAAAATTAAGTCGCTGTAGTTAATCAATCTCTGTGGGTTCGACCTTTACTTCCACACTGCAAATCTTTTGAAAAGTAAAGAACACTTTTTATATCTTGATTCTGACAAGATCAATTTTTGGCGCCGTTGCCGGGGATTGCAATTCACTACCTTTAGTTTTATAATCTTAGTTTAGTTCATTTGTAAATATTAGGTTAGTTTTTTTTTTTATTTTTTATTTTCCGTTTTGTTTTTAGTTACTAACTTGTTCTTTTATTTCCTAGTCAACGTTTCCGAGTGGAGCAGCTAATTATATCAAAGGAGCTTACGCGAAAAAATAAAATAAAATAAAATAAATTGCTTCTTGTGAAACTCGCTTTAAACCACTGTAAGTCAGGGCGCTGTGATGCACTATTTGCATTAGTTTAGGGTTAATTGCACTGCATTAGCTAGGAAACCCAGGGCGCTGGGCTTGACGCGGTCATTGCAGTACAGGATAATATTCATGCATCACAGTAGTTGAGTGCTTGTTATCTTAGTTGCGTGATTGCTATTTGTTTTTTTAGTTGAGTCAGTTTTTGTTTTTAGTTTACTTTCTTTTAGTTTATGTTAGGTACACGTTCAAATAAACCGGAATTAAAACCTTTTGACTCTGAACTTGAACGTACATTAAGACTTAACAAGTCTTCCAACTTAACTTCTAGAACACGGTTTTTAATAGACGACGATTTGACACCAAAACCAACGTCTTTATTTGAATCTGAAATACGTAGTACCCTTACAAGATTAAAGAAACCACGCTTTCATAACATAGAACCGATAAAAATGGCAGACATTGGAAATAATAACGATAACAACCAAAATAACAACGGAAATAATTTGAATAATCCTAATATACCACCACCTCCTCCCCTTAAAGATTATTTTATTCCGACGACTTACACGCCACAAACTTGTATCGACTTACCGGAGGCGACGGCATCTCACTTTGAGATAAAGTCGTCTACCATCTCGCTACTTCCATCTTTCCATGGCCGTTTAAATGAAGATCCATATAAACACTTAGAAGATTTTCAAGATATATGTTCTACTTTGAAAATCCAAGACTTAACTGATGATGAATTAAAATTGCGGCTCTTTCCATTCTCTTTAAAAGATAAAGCTAAATATTGGCTTCAATCTTTGGAGCCAAACACAATTAGAACATGGGAAGACTTACACACCGCATTTTTACAAAAGTTTTTTCCTATTATGCGTACGAATCAGATAAGGAAATCCATAACAAACTTTGTTATGCAAGATGGGGAATCACTTTATGATACGTGGGAAAAATTTAAAGAATAATTACTTTCGTGTCCACATCATCAGGTCCCTAAGTGGCAGTTGGTCCAGGTCTTTTACGAGGGACTTATTCCTTCGGTCCGTAACACCGTCGATGCTGTTTGTGCGGGTACCTTCCTACACAAAAGTGCCGATGAGGCCTGGAAAATTTTTGAAACGTTAAGCGAGAATTCGATGCACCAAGCGGTGTCTGTCCGTTCTGAGGGATACCCACAACCTAAGAGGGAGGTAAAGTTCGAGTCAAGTCAATCAATTGAAATAAAAGAACTATCTAACAAACTTGACCGACTTTTAACAATGAACCAAACGACAGCCCCACCCGCTCGTGAAATTTGTGCATTATGTTCTGATCCTTCACATTCGATACTTGCATGTCCATCGGCGAGTCAATTTCCGGAATTCGTGGAGCAACACATTAACTCTATTCAACAATACCCACGAAATAATTATAATTCGACTACTAATAATCCGGATGCGCCATGGAGAAACCATCCTAACTTCTCGTGGAAAAATAATAATAATAATCCTAATGAGGCGACTAATTTTCCTAATGCGTATCGACCTCAGTTTCAACCTAATCAATACCAACAACCGCATCCTAATCCGAACCCTCCAAGGGGTAACATTTTTGAGGAAAAGGTGTTGGCATCCCTTAATAAAATTGAAACGCAAGTACAGGCACAAGCACAAATAGTGCACTCTCATACACAATCCATTGCGAAGCTTGAATCCCAAATGGGACAACTAGCTACTGTAGTGAGTCGTAGAAACGAGGGGACGTTGCCTAGTCAAACAATTCAAAACCCTAAGGGACAATATGAGGTTAAGGGGTCGAATAAACAAGTAAACGCCGTCTCAACTAGGATGACTACACGAGAGGAGGTGATAGAAACCCCTAATAAGAATGAGAATGTGATAGATGTGAACATCAACTCTAATAAAGAGAGGGGTGAGGACGTGAATCAAAGTAGAAAAGAAAATGAACCGGTCTCAATGAATTATATTCCGAGAATGCCATATCCACCAAATGTTGAGGGACCGTCACATTTGCCCAAGAAAGGGTCAAAAATGGAAGATATACTCGAGGTGTTTAAACAAGTTAAAATTAATATTCCTTTCCTCGATGCTATTAAACAAATTCCCGCTTACGCTAAATGTCTTAAAGACCTATGCACACAAAAGCGCAAAATACGCAGTCATACTCCTAAAAAGGTCTTCCTCACGGAAAAAGTAAGTTCAGTTTTTCAACACGCTCCTCCGAAGTACAAGGATCCAGGTACGCCTACTATTTCATGTGTCATAGGTGGCACTATCATTCATAGGGCTCTCCTTGACTTAGGAGCTAGTGTTAACCTCTTACCTTATCATGTCTACAAACAACTAGGATTAGGTGAACTTAAACCTACGGCCGCTACTATTCAATTAGCGGATCGTTCCGTCAAAGTACCTAGAGGAATCGTCGAAGACGTCTTAGTAAAAGTTGATCAATGTTTCTATCCTGTTGATTTTATGGTCCTTGACACCGAATCGGTGCTAGATGCTAGAAAATACACTCCTGTTATTCTTGGTCGTCCATTCTTAGCCACGACCAACGCACGGGTCAACTGCCGGACGGGGGTAATGAAAGTGTCGTTTGGGAACATGAACTTAAAACTAAACGTTTTTAACGCTATTGATCAACCTCCTAAAGACGACGATTACCTATGTGAGGCGGAAGGTGAGGTAAGACGGAATATGGAGCCTAACAAAGCAATAAATGTGAGTAACGACAAAGATATAGCGGATGATGAGTGGATGAACCCTAATACCTCGGACCCTAATGTTGAATCTACTCGGAAGGTAAGAAATTGATTTGAACATACTGACAAACCGTCGATTGAATTAATTCGAAGCGACGTAATTTCTGCTTACCATCGAGCTCTACCTGATATTCTTAGGGGTACAAAGTCTGATTTTCAACCTCCATGATTCTTGAGCTAGAATGGTCTAGCTGAAGACGTAAAAGTTAGCGCTTCTTGGGAGGCAACCCAAGCTTTATTTCGTTCGTTTTTGAGTCTGTTTGAGTCTGTTTTGGACATTCTGGGTAGGTTTGGGGGTTGGAATTAATTTATTGTAATATTATATACATAATTTTAACCAAAAAAATGGAAAAAACTGAACTCGCGCGCGCGGCCTGCTCGCGCGAGACGTCGCTCGCGCGAGTTTGCCCCTTAGTGGTTTTTCCTTGTTTTTTCTTATATGATGCCTCTGCTTCTTCTCGCGCCTAGCCTCGCGGGTGCGAGGTTATTGATTAAAAAAAAAAAAAACTTAGGATTCGCGCGCGCGACGGCCGCTCGCGCGGACCGCTCGCGCGACCCCCCATTTATGCATTTTCTTCTTTTGTTTTCTTATATCTTCCTCCCACACCTATCACCCAGTTTTTACTTTTCTATTTTTGTTTCTTAGGTACTTTTAGATCGAGTCTTTGAGTGTTTTCATAATTCTGGTTATGTTTTATTTCCTTTTATAGCTTATTTTCGTGTTGTCTTCATAGTTTTGTTTCTTCTTATAGTTTATTTAGTTTCGTTTAGCTTAGTTATAATTCTTTTAGCTGTTTTTATTATTTTGTTTGTTTAATTTTTTTGTTAAGAAGTAACAGGTAACATTGAACTTTATAGCCATATTCCTTTGTGTTCACCTGTTCTATGCTTGTCAAGATCGAGGTACTATCGTTCCTTCCTTACACTACAACAAATTTGACCTTTAGTGATGAAACTTTTACCCGCGAAATTATTTTCGTCACTAATAGTATACTATTAGTGACGAAATCAACGTTCGTCAGCAAAAGTGTTTACCTTTCTCAACGAAATCAATTTTCGCGGGTAAAAGTCGAACAATTACCGACAAAAATTCATTTCGTCACTAAAGTTCGTCACTAATAGTTGGCGGGAAATTTCTCCTGCCAAAAATTTGGTGGGAAAATTTTAGGCGACGAAACATTATTAATTGGTGACGAAATTTTTTCGTCGGTAATTGTTTTACTTTTAGTGACGAAATATTTCGTCGGGATTTGTCTACCCTTTCGTGATAAAATATTTTTGTCGATAATTGTAACAATTAATGACGAAATACTTTCGTCGGTAATTGTTTTACTTTTAGTGACGAAATATTTCGTCAGGAATTGTTAACCCTTTCGTGACAAAATATTTTCGTTGGGAATTGTAACCATTGGCGATGAAATTTTTTCATCGATAATTGTTTTACTTTTAGTGACGAAATATTTCGTCGGAATTGTTTACCTTTTCGTGACGAAATATTTTCGTCAGGAATTGTAACCATTGGCGACGAAATACTTTCGTCGGTAATCGTTTTACTTTTAGTGACGAAATATTTGGTCGGGAATTGTTTAACCTTTCGTGACGAAAAACTTTCGTTGGGAATTGTTACAATTAGTGTTGAAATTGTTTCGTCGGTAATTGTTTTACTATTAGTGATGAAATATTTCACAGGAAATTATGTAAACTTTCGTGACGAAATAAATTCGTCGGGAATTGTAACAATTGGTGACAAAATTGTTTCGTCGGTAATTGTTTTACTATTAGTGATGAAATATTTCGTGGGGAATAGTTGACCCTTTCATGACGATGGATTGTTTACTTTTGCCGACGAAAATTTTTAACAAGAATTGTTGTACTTTTGGTGACGAAATCTTACTTTTAGCGACGAAATACCCATTTTTTTCTATTGGTTAATCTGAATTGTCCTTAACTCTGAAAAAAATATATCATAATGTATTTTCCACTAACTGTCCCTAAGAAATTCATGTTAATCACATAATTTTAAAGATTGTGATAGTGATGAGTAGTGCCATATATGAAATTACTCAATTCCCAAATGCATTGTCGTAGACTATGAAAAACTAAGGTTTGGAGTTTGGGGGGTCAAAATGCAAATCGTCGATCCGATAACCACGAATCTTTACTCGCACCTACCACACGTTTAAAGAAAGTTGCACGAAAAAACGGAACGGGAATTGGACTCTCGGTTATCAAGATACACTAAAAAATTACTTTTTTACCTCGTAGACTATGAAAAACTAAGTTTTTCATCAATCCGATATCTATGAAACTTTACTCGCACCTCCCACACGTCTAAAGAAAGTTGCATGAAATAAACGGAACAGGAATCGAACTCTCGGTTAACAAGATACACTAAAAAATAACTTTCTCACCTCGTAGACTATGAAAAACTAAGTTTTTGGGGGTTTGGGAGGTCAAAATGTAAACCGTCGATTCGATAACCACAAAACATTCCTCACACCTCCCACATGTCTAAAGAAAGTTGCAGGAAGAAAGAGAGTGGGAATCGGACTCCCGGTTATCAAGATACACTAAAAAATAACTTTTTCTTCTCGTAGACTATGAAAAACTAAGTTTTTGGGGTTTCGGAGGTCCAAATGCAAGCCGTCGATCCGATAAGCACGAAACTTTAATCATACCTCCCACACGTCTAAAGCAAGTTGCAGGAAGAAACGGAACGGGAATCGGACTCCCAGTTATCAAGATATACTAAAAAACAACTTTTTTACCTCGTAAACTATAAATAAAAAAATTAAGTTTTTGGGGTTTGGGGGGTCAAAATGCAAACCGTCAATCCGATAACCACAAAACTTTACTCGCACCTCCCACACATTTAAAGAAAGTTGCAAGAAAAAACAAAACAGGAATCGGACTCCCGGTTATTAAGATACACTAAAAAATAACTTTTTTACCTCGTAGACTATGAAAAATTAAGTTTTTGGGGTTTGGGGGGTCAAAATGCAAACCGTGAATCTGATAACCACAAAACTTTACTCGCACCTCCCACATGTCTAAAGAAAGTTGCAGGAAGGAACGGAACGGGAATCGGACTCCCGGTTATCAAGATACGCTAAAAAATAACTTTTTTACCTCGTAGACTATGAAAAATTCATTTTTTGGGGTTTGGGGGGTCAAAATGCAAACCGTCAATCCGATAACCACAAAACTTTACTCGCACCTCCCACACATCTAAAGAAAGTTGCAGGAAAAAACAGAATGGGAATCGAACTCCCGGTTATCAAGATACACTAAAAAATAACTTTTTTACTTCGTAGACTATGAAAAATTAAGTTTTTGGGGTTTGGGGGGTCAAAATGCAAACCGTCAATCCGATAACCACAAAACTTTACTCGCACCTCCCACACATCTAAAGAAAGTTGCAGGAAAAAACAAAACAGGAATCGGACTCCCGGTTATTAAGATACACTAAAAAATAACTTTTTTACCTCGTAGACTATGAAAAATTAAGTTTTTGGGGTTTGGGGGGTCAAAATGCAAACCGTGAATCTGATAACCACAAAACTTTACTCGCACCTCCCACATGTCTAAAGAAAGTTGAAGGAAGGAACGGAACGGGAATCGGACTCCCGGTTATCAAGATACGCTAAAAAATAACTTTTTTACCTCGTAGACTATGAAAAATTCATTTTTTGGGGTTTGAGGGGTCAAAATGCAAACCGTCAATCCGATAACCACAAAACTTTACTCGCACCTCCCACATGTCTAAAGAAAGTTGCAAGAAGAAACGGAATGAGAATCGAACTCCCGGTTATCAAGATACACTAAAAAATAACTTTTTTACTTCGTAGATTATGAAAAATTAAGTTTTTGGGGTTTGGGGGGCCAAAATGCAAACCGTCAATCCGATAACCACAAAACTTTACTCGCACCTCCCACACATCTAAAGAAAGTTGCAGAAAAAAACGGAATGGGAATCGGTCTCCCGGTTATCAAGATACACTAAAAAATAACTTTTTTATCTCGTAGACTATGAAAAAATAAATTTTTGGGGTTTGGGGGGTCAAAATGAAAACCGTCAATTCGATAACCACTAAAATTTACTCACACCTCCCACATGTCTAAAGAAAGTTGCAGGAAGAAACGGAACGGGAATCGGACTCCCGGTTATCAAGATATACTAAAAAATAACTTTTTTTTTATCTCGTAGACTATGAAAAACTAAATTTTTGGGGTTTGGGGGGTCAAAATGCAAACCGTCAAGAATCTCACTTAACTCTCTTATTTTTGAATTTAAGTATCAGATTCCCGCTCCCTTAGCAAATCGTAAGAAAATTTAAGGGAATCTAACACTGAAATTCAAAAATAAGGGAAGTAAGTGGGATTTCTGAAGCGTGAGAGGAGATATGTGTATTAAAGTTAAACCTCAGGGGAGGTAGGTGATATTTACTCTATATATATTACTATTATAAAGGAAAAGGGAGGGATGCCAACTGCATTTTTTCTATACCCCACATTACAATTAAATCAAGGGTAAAAAGCATTTTGCCCCCTCAAACTATACACGTTTTTGTAATTTGCACCCCGAACTTTAAAAAGTTGCAATGTCCCCCCTGAACTTCAAAAAGTTGAAATGTCCCCCCTGAACTATTGTCTGTGTTGCAATGTCCCCCCTGAACTATCTTTCGTGTTGCAATGTCAACCCTGCCATCACATTCCGTCAAAAAATGTGATAAAATTTTCTCGTGTGGGACGCACATTCTAAATTTCAGAGGCATTTATGACATTTTACTGTCCCCATCTAAATTAACAATCATAAAACTTAGGGCAAAATACAGTCTAGTCCATCAAACTATATACATGTTATCAATTAGATCCATAAACTATATTTTTTTTCAATTGGTTCCTTGAACTTCAAAAATTCATTCAATCAGACCCAAATTCTGAAACTGTTAGCTTAAATTATTAGAAATTGTCACGTATGTTACGCGTAATGCTTACCTATCACATGCTAGGTTAAGAAAAACATGGAAGATTCTGAATAGTATAAAAAATCGCATTCAATCAGATCCAAAATCGCGTTTAATCAAATTCGAAAACACATTCGACTAGATCCAAAATCGCATTCAATCATACCAAAAATCGCATAATTTTTTAGCCATTCACAATCTCCCGTGCTTGTCTTAACATAACATGTGATAGGTAAGCATTACACGCAACGTAAGTGACAATATCCAATAATTTAAGCTAACAGTGTCAGAATTTGGGTCTGATTGAATGATTTTTAGAAGTTCAAGGACCCAATTGAAAAAAAAATAGTTTATGGACCTAATTGAAAATAGGTGTATAATATGATGGACTAAAGTGTAATTTTCTCAAATATTTATGATTGTTAATTTAGATGGGGATAGTAAAATATCATAAATGCCTTTGAAATTTAGTATGTGCGTCCCACACGAGCAAATTCCATCACATTTCTTGACGGAATGTGATGGCAGGGTTGACATTGCAACACAAAAGATAGTTCAGGGGGGACATTGCAACACAGACGATAGTTCAAGGGGGACATTTCAACTTTTTTGAAGTTCAGGGGGACATTGCAACCCTGAAGATAGTTCAGGGGGGACATTGCAACTTTTTAAAATTCGGGGTGTAAATTGCAAAAACGTGTATAGTTTGAGGGGGCAAAATGCCTTTTACCCTTAAATCAAATATGTTTACTAAGAAAATATAAATAAAAGGGTACAAATTTCTCATAGAAATTACTCCCTTCGTCCCATAATAAGTGTCTACATTTCTTTTTTTGGATGTCCCACAATAAGTGTCCACTATCCTAAATTGGTATATAGCTTTTACTTACTTTCCAAAACTACCCTTATAATAAAGACAAAGTAGCATTTATTTGTGCCCAAAACAAGCAAAAAGTTAAACACCCATCACATCTAAGGGTAAAATTGGAAAGTGACTCTTTAATAAACAAAAAAAATTAATATAATATAATTTTCTTAAACATTGTGCAAAATAGAAGTGGACACTTATTATGGGACGGAGGGAGTATAAAACAAAACGAATTAAAAACTGGCAAAAAAACTGCTACCAAAAAAAAAAAAAAAAAACTATCCAAAATTTCCATTTTCTTCCATTTTTTTTTATCTCCACTCATAGAGTGAGTGGGTCCTACTAGATTATAAAAAACAATAATGTTATGTATATATACTTTTTGACACACTTTTTGACACACTATGCTTTAAATGCATATACTAATTTGTGCTGTTTGAATTTTTTACACTCTGCTGTGCACCACTCACACAACACAAGGTATATGTATTTAAAGTTGTGTGTCAAAAAATATATAAAAGAGTGTGTAATTGTAGTAGTGCTCTTATACAAACACACAAAAATTTTGTTGCCAAAATATTGGTGTTAAAATATTCCACCAAAATCAAGTTTCCAACCTCCGGATTTTGGTGGGAAAAATTTTGGGCCGCAAAGTGTACATTTGGAAAAAAAAAAAAATGAAGATTTCAACAAGTGAAGTTAGTGGGGGCACTGAGGAGTGAGGGCACTAACAAGGGCATAGGATGTCATTTTGCTACAAGTAACCTAACCTAAAATGAGCCTTTTTTCCTTTTTTCCTTATTATCTCTTCAGTCTCTATCCCTTCCACATCTAGAATCTCTCTTTTCCTCAGTCGCTCTCCATTTGTTCCTCATCACGTCACTTCGCCGTCTCTAATCTCAGCGTCTCTGTCGTTGTCCTCGGAGTTTGTCGCCGTTGGTTTATTCAACTCTACTCGTCGCCGCTTCCACCTCCGTTAGCCGTCGCCGCCACTTGCCAGTCCCAGGGTGGCCTCCTGTCTTCTGTACGACACCGGCGACCCACATAACAAGGAAGAAAGGTAATTTTTTTTACCCCAAGTGCTAGATATAGATTTCGTAAAGATGGACTAGAACTAAAATTTTAACATTATTGATTGATGTCTTTAGCTCATTTAACTTATGGTTATTGTTATATTAGATTTCTTTAATCCTAAAACATATATTACTTAAGATAAATAATGTCATTTCAATTTTACTTTTTATGTTTTTACTTTGTTTGTTTCAGATTGACGAGAAGGCTAGAAAAATTTAGGCTATAGGAAAAACTTGAAGGACCTGTTTGGTTCGACTTGAAGCCCCTTTTTATTTTTCTTTTATTCTTTTAAAAAAAAAATTTATCATTCCTTCTAAAGTGTTCTAATCAAAAGGTTTACTTAATTAATGATGGAATTGGTTGTATTATGACCCGCAAATGGGTATGCATACATGTCCTTTTAATGGCATTGTGCTCCTTTCCTAGCCACACTTTTTGTGTCCTTGCAATGGCTTTACGCATGTATACTAGTAAAAGAATACTGTTTTTGTATCTATATAAGATTGGCAGAGTCAAGATAACAATAACAATTAGTGAAGAAAATCCAAAAGTTCTACTATGTATATTTTTTAACTATACAATTAATGTACATACAGTCCTAGGCGTAACACTTTCGTTCCAAGGATAAGTGATATAGCTTTGATTTCTTTGATTATGATACACGGCCTTTTTTAACCATTTTTGTTTGCTCGACCTTTTAAGAGGAAGATATACCTCATTTGCAGTATTAGGTCTTGGTGACATCTTTCTGTTTGCTGTAGTGATGAGAAATATTGATTAGTCCTTATCGTGGAGGGAGCTGAATTGGTTCTAAGTTCTTAACCTGAATGCTCATTTCCCATTAGTTTTAAGTTTTTAACATGTCTTACATTTTATTTTGTTTAATTTTTTTTAATTTCAGCTCAAATTTCTTAACGTTGTGGGCCTTTTGGCATCATATTCACAAGTAAGAACTCCATTATTCTCTTTTTATTGCTCTTAAGGGCTAGAAATATATACTGTATTGGATTATTTTTGCTTTGCTAGTTGAAATTTTTGTTGCTTACATGGATTTTCTCTTGTTTTCTATCTTCAATTTCTCACTGTTTAGTAAGAAGTCACTTAGTTCATTTTCACTTGATCCAACTTTTATATATATCATCTTTAGTTTGGTTGAAATGATTGGGTAGTGTGATTATTGTTCAATCTCCTCACCAGAGCTCATTAATTCTTTCCGCAATTTGACTGTTTTACACATTATGGTTCCATTAAATTTCTTATTGCAACCATATGGCATATTTCAAACACAACACTCTAAATAGGGATGTGGATAAGGAACACAATTTGGCAACTTTTTTGATTCATTTAGTGCACTTATCCCCTAGATAGCTATTGTTAATGTTCTTGTGTTGTTTCCACATAATGACTTACATTCTAGATTTTTTTGCTAGCGGCTAATGTGTTCTTCAATAAGTTGTAATTGGGGCATGTCAGCTAAAGGAGGCACGTGTAGCCATTATTTCCTTGTCCGTTGTAGAGGTATTGATATGTGCAGGGTTTGGTGACATTTGTTGTTACATAAACGAGACATCTCAAGTTTAATTGTAATGCACGTAACGTTATTCGTAATAATGAATAAATTATGGACATACAGTAGATGTACATATTACTTGGGTTATAACTATTTTATTCACCTTACCACATTTTCGGATATGTACTATCCCATTGCCACACATGCAACCTTTTTTTTTTCAAGAACTATGGTAGACCAAGTAGACACAGACACTCCGACCTCATGTACGACTAAATAGACTTGTCGGAAGAAACAAATAAACTACAGACTCATAGTTTGCAAATTAAGGCTGCATTCGTAAATAAGGAAGCTTAATATCCAAAATAACTTGTTCTTGTCTTTTGATTGAACGTAATTGCCTATAAGACTTGATTGTTTGTTGAAGTTATAATATGGATAGCGATATGATATCCCGTTGTGTTGTGATTTGGACTTTTTGGGATGTCGAATAAACAAATGGAACTTTGTCAAATTTTCAATAGAAATTATGCATTTAATTTATATTTCACGTGTTTATGAACTTATAATATTCTAATGCGTTCCATTTATTTTTGTTGCAGATTTGGTATGGACGTGGTTGATTGATAGAGGATTGACTACATTTATTTTGTTGAAGTGTAATAAAAATTGAAAAACAGTAGTCTTTCCCCAGCCCCTCCCCCATTAGTTTACATTTTGAATGGACACGATGCATTATTTACATTTTTCTGTGAACGAAGCAGAATTTATTCAATGAAATTTGTTTATGTTTTGGGCAGGATCTTCTAATGATATTTATGTTAATTACTATTATGTGATTCTAAAATATTATTTACTAATTTTTATAGAATATCATTAGTGATTAAATATCTTGTCACTAATGGTTCATATTTTGTCACTAATGGTTCAAATCTCAATTTTCTGTTGACATTTAGTGACGAAAAATTTTGTCTGTAATAGTGATCTTTTTACCCGCGAAATTGTTTTCGTTGTTAATAGTATACTATTAGTGACAAAAATTTTCGTCACTAATTGTCAAACTTTTAACGACGAAAAAAGTTCGTTGACAATTAGGCACCTTTAGTGACGAAACACTTCATCGGCAAAATTATACTATTAGCGACGAAATTATTTCGTTGAAAAATACACTTTTTTTGACGAAATATTTTGTTACTAAAGGGTACTTTTAGCGACAAAATTTTGTCGCTAATAGTAGGACTCTTTCATGACGAAATTTGGTTCGTTGGGAAATATACACTTTTTCAGACGAAGTTTTGTCACTAAAGGGCACTTTTAGCGACGAACTTTCATCGCTAATAGTAGGACTCTTTTGTGACGAAATTTGGTTCGTTGGAAAAAATGCACTTTTCCAGACGAAATATTCGTCACTAAAGGGTACTTTTAGCGACGAAATTTCGTCGCTAATAATAGGACTCTTTCGTGATGAAATTTGGTTCGTTGTGAAAAATACACTTTTCGTGACGAAAAAGTTCGTCACTAAATGCTGCTCTTTCGTGACGAAATATGATTTCGTCACGAAAGACCTTTCCTGACGAGGAATTAGCGACGAACGTGCGACGAAATTTATTTCGTCACTAAAGACCTTTAGTGACGAAAATCTGACCTTTAACGACGAAAATTTTCATCACTAAAAGTCAATTTTCTTGTAGTGTTACCTACTCTCCTTTCTTTCATTTTATTATTTCATTGGGGACAATGAAAGGTTTAGGTTTGGGGGTATGCACACACATGTACATTAGTTTATGCAAAATTTTAATAAGTGTGTTTAAATAAACGATGTTACCGACGTTTTTGCAATATCATAAGATTGCACGTGTGTGATGTTGTAGTCAAATGAACACGTGTATGTCATCAACACGGAATATAACTCGGATAACCATCCAACTATGCTTCGACTACGAATCTCACAATTAATTACACTCTAAAATGAAACGCTCAGAAACATGTATAATTTTTCTAATATATGGGAGCAAAGAAATATATTTTGAAAACGAGAAATGCTCACATATGACTCGAAAAAGACGCATGACACAAAAGAATAGTAGTCTCATGGATAGGATGCCAATAATCAAGACAAATTAATCATTACCATGTTTTAATCCCCCTCCCATCGTTTACATATCCGAACCATGTTTCCTAAGATCAAATAGGACTTTTCAAAGGTTGTAATGTGGCTCAGGCAATGAAAAATGATAGAATGGATTAATTGGGTAGGTTTAGAATGGCATTATAAGGCATGTTCGATCTCTTTCATTCGTCTCTTCTACCACATTCATCTTTTCATGTTTTTTTTTTCATATATTTTCTTCTTTTCTTTCATATTTTTTTTCAACCTTCCTCTTCTGTATTATGTTTCTTTTCCTTTTTCTTTTCTTTTCTTGCTTCTCAAATGACTATTCATCGAATATCAAGCAACTACCCCAATAGCATCTTATTTTCTTCTTCTTCATCAACACATCGCCTTAATACTACTAAAAGTTGATCACTCTTCCAGTGGTATCCTCCAAGTTGATCAAGTTGGAGCTTTTAAAGAGGATAATGGTGAACAAAGAAAAAGAGGCATTGTAACGTCTCAAAGGGCGAACTAAGAAAATTTTATCTTTTATCGGTCGGCAATAGACAAAGAGGGCCTAAAATCATTTCCTAGGGTAATACGGTTCGTCAATATTTACGACGGAAGATTATTTAGCATGGTAACAAATATTTTAACTTGACTATCAACAAAAACAAGAATAATGAGACTAAACAACGAGTTAATGCGCTATTTCAATGAAATTCGACAAACACAATGTATTTATAACCCTCTAAAAAGAAAAGATAGGCTCCAAAGCTCACTGGGCTTAGTCTCCACCATGTGTTATCTAGAAATCCGAATCATATTATAGTTCACATCAGACATGTATTTCAATGACTACGTGCAGTGCATAAGTTTGTGTGCAAATCTATGATATAAAACTACGATTCAAACAATACATAACTTAAAACGTTACATCATAACTTCAGCAAATGTTTAATCACATCTTCCCTTGTTTATCATTCTATAACAAACAAAGTTCTCTAACAAAAAGTATCAAATTGATATTGCAAAAATGTCGGTAACATCGTTTATTTAAACACACTTATTAAAATTTTGCATAAACTAATGTGCAAGAGGAACTCTATTGATTCGTACATTGCATGCACTTGATTGTTTCTCATGATATAGGTGAACGTTTGATTCTGTTTCTTCTTGTTCGTTATTCTATTTCAAATCATTGTTTTATAATAAGGAGTATTGTTTATTTGTTTTTCTTTTCAATAAAACTTTTTAAGTTTTTAAGTTAATAAAGATGGTTGTGGGTAACTTGTTGACGAGAACCCTCACGAGACTTCACTCGTCCGACTAGGGACATCTAGAGGTTTAAAAGGCTTGTTGCATACGCTAAATGCAATCGTGATCCATGCGAAAATGGAGTAGTATTTTTTTAGTAGTTAGTTTTTATTTTAGTTTTGCTCGAGGACTAGCAAAATGTAGGTTTGGGGGTGTGATCGGGAGAGAACTAATCCTAAGTATACGCCTTAATTCACATTTGTTAGTACTTTTTATCCTGTTTTTGTATATTTTTACTTCATTTTCTATTTTCTGACAGGATTTGGAAGAAATCACCTAAACTAGGCTAAACAGGATGAAAAAGCACAAAGAAAGAAGCTGAAAAAACCAAGTCGCGCGCGCGAGCCGGGCGCGCGAAGAACAGAGAATCCGCTCGCGCGAGAATCCCAGAATCGCTCGCGCGATCCGCGCGCGCGAGGTACCAAATGTTGCGCTCGTGCGACCCGCTCGCGCGATATGTGTAAAAATCAAAGTTGCGTATTTCAGTATACTGAAGACTCCTGTGCAAATGAAACTGCTGAACGACGTCTGGACTGTAAATTACATCAGTTTCAGTTTGTTTCGGGTTAGGAAGGCTTCCAAAACTTGTTGTAAATCTATATATACCCTCTTTTATTATAATTAAAGGGTTAGACATTATTAGCAATTAATATACACACATTCTACAACCATACTTCCAGCCATTGAAGGGAGGAAAGCAAGGAGAAGAAGAAGAAGACTAAGGGTTTCCATGGCCTCCTCCATCAACTACTTGCCATCCATCACTTCCATGGACGGCTAGATCATAGATCTAGGGTTTCAATGAAGCCCTAGACGAGTAATATGGTTTTATTTATGTTTTATTTTAGTTTTATTATGTATGGATGACAGTCACATGTTTAGAGGATTTTTATAAATAAATCGTACTTCTAGTGATTAAATCATTACTTTCAGAATTTATTCTTGTCTTAGATCTATTTTGATTGTGATGTGCTCAACGATCTATGCTTGCTGTGCTTGTTTAGATTGTTTACATGTGATGGTGCTTTATTGATTTGTGCTATCAAGTATCCGAATAGTCCATGCCTAGGTTAGACGGATTAGATCACAACCCTAGTTTAGTGTGGGATAATTCGTGCTAACCGAAGATGGATTATGTTGGTGCTTGAACCATGAATATCTTCTTGTCGGAGGAATTGGGCTTGTAGCTACAATTCCCCATAATCATCCAACTTAGTAAGCTAAAGTAATTCATAAATATTCCTTATTATGAAGCTAGTGGTGGAGTTGCAATCCTGGGTTCACTTAACATTATTTAAAACACTTTTAATTGCTTTCATAGTTTAGATTTAGTTTTATTGTTATTAGCTTAATTAAAATCAAATCAAAATCCGTTTTCATAATTAACTAAAGTTAGGTTTTAAAATTAAGTCGCTGTAGTTAATCAATCTCTGTGGGTTCGACCTTTACTTCCACACTGCAAATCTTTTGAAAAGTAAAGAACACTTTTTATATCTTGATTCTGACAAGATCAGTGGTTATTCCCATTAACCCATTTGAATAACGGTCATGCGTTAATACAACTCACTACCTTGTAACCTCCATTCTCCACTACTTTGTTACCGATATTCTCCACTAAATAGCAGTTTTTCTGCTTCTTTATAATAATTTTAATACATTTGGCAGATTTTGCACACACATGTTGGAAAGATGGGCCCTTGGCAATTATTTACCATCAACCTGACTTGTTTCAATGAGTAACCGTCATCATCCTGTGTTCAAATCCATCATCCTGGACAACTGCAAAAATAAACACGTGGCATATTCTACTCTTGTGAATATATCCTTTGTGGGCCCATATTGATCATATCATGAAAGATTGAATTCATCGCTCGTTGATAGGTGGCTACAGCGTTCTTCAGACCGAAAGACATGACAACCCATTCAAAGGTTCTAATTGCCCCCGGGCACCGAAAAGCTATTTTGGCGGTGATGTAGATTTGGTTGTACCCTGAATGCCCGTCCATAAAGGACAAAATTTTGTGTTTGGCGGATGAGTCAATCAATTGATCGGCCATAGGCATGGGGTACTCATCTTTAGGGGTAGCCAGGTTTAGATTTCTGAAATCAATGCATACCCTCAGCTTCCCATTTGTCTTCACCACTGGCACTACGTTTAAGGCCCATTCCACATACCTGGCAGTCCGAATAAAGCCAGCCCCCAAAAGCCTCTCAATTTCTTCCTTTACCTTTAGCGTGACTTCAGGTAACATGCATGGGGGAAGCTGTTTTAACAATCTAAACCCCAATTTAATTGGCAATCGGTGTTCTACCAATTCCCTGGACAGTCCAGGCATCTCATCGTAATCCCAAGAAAAGCAATCTTTGTACTTGTGTAAGAGAGCAATCATCTCGGCCTAAAATTATGGCTCGAGCACCTGACTTACATATGTAGGCTTGTGCTCTCCTTCATCGCCCAAGTTGACCTCTAAGAGTGGATCTTGTACGTCGGCTTTCAAATCATCAAGCTTCGCTGTGGCTGTTTCCAGTTCACCCATTTGGATCTCTTCCTCTCTCGACGTTTCTTCCTCATAGATACAATCGGTCAGGTTAACCATTCCATTAATTGGGCCGATTTCCAACCTTCTGTTGGCCAGGTATGCACAACATCTGGCCATGCTGCCCTTTAAGGCCAGCTGTCTCTCAACCTTAATCGAATTGTGGATCCATCGATGTCTTCTTGCTCATTAATCTCTATCAGCCTTGATTTTTTTGTCCGACTGAGATTATGGTACCCAAACTTCAAGTCTAGTAGAATTCTTTTACGGAATGTGGCTACGTTTGGTCTGCCCAACTTGCCACATCCTAACAACTTGACCGGTCCGATATCATCCTCATATAATACTGCATTTGTCGTTTGCACCCGTGCTACAAACGGCTTTGTATCGGCCCCTACTACTTTTACTTCGTCGTCTTTCCAAAAAATCAGCAACTGATGGAGGGTGGAGGGTATGCAGTAGTTAGGATGTATCCAATCTCGCCCTAACAATGCGTTGTAAGCGGCCGATGTTTCAATGATGAAAATGCTATCATGACCGTTTTAGTTCCAACAGTCAGCTCTAGAGGTAAGTGATGTTGTCAGTATCAAGATATAAAAAGTATACTTTACTTTTCTAAAGATTTGTAGTGTGGAAGTAAAGGTCGAACCCACAGAGATTGAAATACTAAAACACCTTAATTTTAAAACCTAAATTTAATTAAGTAAGAAAACGGAATTGGATTTGAATTTTAATTAAACTAATAACAATGAAAATAAATCTAAATTACGAAAGCGATTTAAAATTGTTTTTATGAATATGTTTAAGGAACCTAGGATTGCAAATCCACCACTAGCTTCATAATAAGGGTATTTATGAATTACTTTAGCTTATTACGTTGGATGATAATGGGGAATTGTAGCTACAAGCCCAATTCCTCCGTCAAGAAAATAACTATGGTTCAAGCACCAACATAATCCATCTTCGGTTAGCACGAATTATCCCACACTAAACTAGGGTTGTGGTATAATCCGTCTAATCTAGGCATGGACTATTCGGATACTTGATAGCACAATTCAATTTAAGCACCATTACATGTAAATAATCTAAACAAGCACAGCAAGCATAGATCATTGAGCACACTACAGTCAAAATAGATCTAAGACAAGAAAAAACTTTGAAAGTAATGATTTTAATCAATAGAAGCACGATTTATTTATAAAAATCCTCGGAACATGTAACTGTCATCCATACATAATAAAACTAAAATAAAAACATAAAATACACCCTGTTACTTGTCTAGGGTTTCATTGAAACCCTAGATCTAGGTTTAAGCTGCCATGGGAGCGGTAGATGGCAAGTAGTTGATGGAAGAGGCCATGGAAGTCCTTGGTCTTCTTCTTCTTCTTCTTCTCCTTGCTTTCCCTCTTCAATGGTTGAAAGTATGATTGTATATTGTGTGTATAATATTTGCCAACCCCTAAATTGAAGTAAAATAGGGTATATATAGATTTACAACAAGTTTTTGGAAGCTTTCCTAAGCCGAAACGCACTAAAACTGCTTTATTTAGCTTTCCAGACGTAATTAGGCAGTTTCGTTCGCATAGGAATCATCAGTAGAGTGAAATACGCAAGTTCCATTTTTGCATATGTCGTGCGCGCGGGCCGCGCGAGCGCCATATGGGGACCTCGCGCGAGCGATTTCTGGGATTTCGCGCGAGCGGGTCACGCGCGCGATGTGGTTTTTTCAGCTTCTTTTGCTCTGCTTTTTTACCCCGTTTAACTTGGTTTACTTGATTTCTTCCAAAATCTGTCAGAAAATAGAAAATGAAGTAAAAATATACAAAAATAGGATAAAAAGGTACTAACAAACGTATGTTAAGGCGTATAAATAGGATCTGTTCTCTCCCGATCACACCCCCAAACCTACATTTTGCTAGTCCTCGAGCAAAACTAAAAATAAAAACTAAACTACTAATAACATACTACTCCATTGTCGCATGGATTACGACTGCATTTAGCGTATGCAACAAGCCTTTTAAACCCTTAGGTGTCCCTAGTCGGACGAGTGAAGTCTCGTGAGGGTTCTCATCAACAAGTCACCCACAACCATCTTTATTAACTTATAAATTTAAAAAGTTTTATTCAAACGAAAAACAACAATCAATACTCCTTATCATATAACAAAGATTTGAAATAGAATAACGAACAAGAAGAAACAGAATCAAACGTCTACCTACATCATGAAAAACAATCTCAAGCATATGCATCATATAAATCAATAGAGTTCCTCATACAATTGCACGTGTGTGATATGGTAGTCAAATAAACACGCGCATGTCATGAACTTGGAATATACTTCGGATAACCAATTAACTATGTCTCGACTACGAATCTCACAATGTTAATTACACTCTCAAATGAAACACTCAAAAACAGGTGTAATTTATCTCATATATGGGAGCAAAGGAAATATGTTTTCAAAACGAGAAATGCTCACATATGACTCGAACAAGACGCATGACACGAAAGAACAATAGTCTCATGGATAGGATGCCAATAATCAAGAAAAATTAATCATTACCATGTTTTAATTCCCCTCCCATCATTTTCATATCCAAACCATGTTTTCTAGGATCAAATAGGACTTTTCAAAGGTTGAAATGTGGCTCAGACAATGGAAAAGGATAGAAAGGATTTATTAAGTAGTTTTAGAATGGCATTGTAAGGCATGTACGATTTCTTTCATTCATCTCTTCTACCAACTTCATCTTTTCATTCTCTTCTTTTTCAATTTTTCTTTTTCAATCTTCTTCTTTTTTTTTTTAACATTTCTTTTCTTTTCCTTTTCATTCTTTTTTTTTCCTTGCTTTTCGGATGATTATTCATTGATTTCTAAGCAACCACCCCAATAGCATCTTGTCTTCTTCTTTCCAATCAAAACATCGCCTTATCAACACTAAAAGGTGACGAATCTTTCAGTGGTGAACTCCAAGTTAGTCAAGTTGGAGCAAAAATAGGAAATTTAATGGCTCAAAGGGCGAACTATGGAAATTTTTATATTTATCGGTCGACAGTAAACAAAGAGGGCCTACCATCATCTCCTATAGTCATATGGTTCTTCAACATGTACGACGGAAGATTATTTAGTATGGTAACAAATATTTTAACTTGACTATCAACCAAAACAAGAATAATGAGACTAAACAACAAGTTAATGCGCTATTCCAAATGAAATTCGACAAACACAAGATGTATTTATAACCCTCTAAAAAGAAAAGATAGGCTCAAAAGCTCACTGGGTCTAGTCTCCACCTTGTGTTATCTAGAAATCCGAATCATATTATAGTTCACATCAAACATGTATTCAAGCGACTACGTGCAGTGCATAGGTTTATGTGCAAAACTATGATATAAAACTACGATTCAAACGATACATGACCTAAAACCTCTCAACATGACTTCAGCAAATATTTAATCACATCTTCTCATGTTTATCATTCTATAAAAATCATAGTTACAAAACAAGAAGTATTGAATCAAGATTGCAAAAACGTCGGTAATCATCGTTTTGAAAAAAATAGTGCATAATAATGTGCATGTGTGTGCATACCCCCAAACCTAAACCTTTCATTGTCCCCAATGAAACAATAAAACGAAAGAAGGGATAGTACGTAAGGAAGAAACGATAGTACCTCGATCTCGGCAAACACAAACCAGGTGAATGTATAATAATATGGAATCAAAGTTCAATTACTCCAAATGGAGCACTATTTCACCTGTTAATACTTAACAAAAGAAAATAAACAAACAAATAACTAATAAAAGCTAATATATAAGTTTTTTTTTCATAGTATTAGAAACCAAACAAAATAGAAACAAAACTATCTAACCGAAGACAAACTTAAATGAAAAAGAACTGAAAAGAGCAAACCGAAAAGAAAATAACTAACCAGGTGTGGGAAACAGAAGGTAAAAGAACAAGAAAAAGTGGAAAAAACCCTACTCGCGCGAGCGGACCGCGCGAGCGACCCTCGCTCGAGCGAATCCCTCCGCGAGGTAAACCTGAGGTCTCTTTTTTATTATTTTTAGAAAAGTTTCTAAGGCACAATCTCGCACGAGCGGCCCGCACGAGCAGACCCCTCGCGCGCGCGAATTCAAGCGCGAGTAGATACTGAGGCTACATATAAAAAAAAAACTTGAAAAATTTTGTCTATGGGGGAATCTCGCGCGAGCAGACCGCGCGAGCGACCTATCGCGCGAGCGGGTCGAGCGCGCAAATGTGGTCTTTTCCTCTTTTTTAGTATACAAATGTATATCAGTTCAAAATGAATTATCCTCGACCCCTAAACCTGTTCAGAAAACTCAAAAACTGACCAAAACGACCCAAAAACATGCAAAAATCAAAGAAACGAATGAATTAAAGCTTGGGTTGCCTCTCAAGAAGCGCTATCTTTTACGTCTTCAGCTAGACCATTCTAGCTCAAGATTTATGGATGCCGTAAATCGGAGTTTATATCCCTTAAGATGTCAGGATGAGCCCGGTGGTAAGCAGAAACCATATCGCTATGTATCAATTCATTCAACGGTTCATCATTTTCGGTTTCAAATCGATTCTTCACCTTTTGAGTAAATTCGTCATTAGGGTCCAGGTTATTCAAATCCATCCGCTTATCACTAACCATAATATTTTCCTCACACGTATTTATTCCTATATTAGGTTCAATATTCCGTTCGTACCTCACTTTCCACCTCTCATAGGAAATCGTCGTCTTTAGGAGGTTGATCAATAGCGTTAAAAACGTTCAATTTTAAGTTCATGTTCCCAAATGACACCTTCATTACCCCCGTCTGACAGTTAACACGAGCGTTAGCGGTTGCTAAGAATGGACGGCCTAAAATGACAGGAGTGTGCTTCCTAGCATCTAGTACGGGTTCAGTATCAAGGACCATAAAATCAACAGGATAATAGCATTTGTCAACTTTAACTAAGACGTCCTCGACGATTCTTCTAGGGATTTTAACAGAACGATCCGCTAATTGAATAGTAGCGGCCGTAGGTTTAAGTTCACCTAAACCTAGTTGTTTATAAACGTGATAAGGTAAGAGATTAACACTAGCTCCTAAGTCAAGGAGAGTCCTATGGATGATAGTGTCACCTATGACACATGAAATTGTAGGCGTACCTGGATCTTTATACTTCGGAGTAGCGTATTGGAAAATAGAACTTACTTTTTTCGTGAGAAAGACCTTTTTCGGAGTATGACTACGCAATTTACGTTTTTGAGTGCAAAGGTCTTTAAGACATTTAGCGTGAGCGGGAATTTGTTTAATAGCATCGAGGAATGGAATATTAACTTTAACTTGTTTAAACACCTCGAGTATATCTTCAGCTTTTGACCCTTTCTTAGACAAATGTGACGGTCCCTCAACGTTAGGTGGAAAAGGTAACTTTGGAACATAGTTAGTTGGGACCGGTTCTTTTTCTTTTCTACATTGATTCACGTCCTCACCCCTCTCTTTATTCGAGTTAACGTTTGCATCCCTCATAACCTCCCTCGGAATCTCAACAACTTCTTCCTCTCAAGTAGTCGTCCTAGTTGACACAGCGTTCACTTGCGCATTTGTACCACCCACTTGGGACTCCAGTTTTGCAATGGACTGGGTGTGGGAATGTACTAACTGGATCACCGGACCAAAACTTTCAAGTGAGGCCAACACCTTCTCCTCAAATGCATTATTACGTGGAGGTGGAGGAGGAGGTTGTTGGTATTGACATTGTTGAGGTCTATAAGCGTTAGGGAAATTACTCATCTCATTATTATTATTATTATTATTATTATTTTTTCACGAGAAATTAGGATGGTTTCTCTATGGCGCGTCCGGATTATTAGTAGTCGAATTATAATTATTTCGTGGATATTTTTGAATAGAATTAATGTGTTGCTCCACGAATTCCGAAAATTGACTTGCCGATGGACATGCTAGGATAGAATGTGACGGATCAGAACATAATGCACAAATTTCATGAGTGGGTGGGGCTGTCGCTTGGTTCATTGTTAAAAGTCGGTCAAGTTTTTTAGATAGTTCTTTTATTTCAATTGAATGACTTGACTCGAACTTTACCTCTCTCTTAGGTTGTGAATGATATCCCTCAGAACGTACTGACACAGCCTGATGCATCGAATTCTCGCTTAATGTTTCAAAGATTTTCCAGGTCTCGTCGGTACTTTTGTGTAGGAAGGTACCCGCACAAACAGCGTCGACGGTATTACGGACTGAGGGAATAAGTCCCTCGTAAAAGACCTGTACCAACTGCCACTTAGGAACCTGATGATGTGGGCACGAGCGTAATAATTCTTTAAACTTTTCCCACGTATCATAAAGCATTTCCCCATCTTGCATCACAAAATTTGTTATAGATTTTCTTATTTGATTCGTACGCATAATAGGAAAAAACTTTTGTAAAAATGCGGTATGTAAGACTTCCCATGTTCTAATTGTGTTTGGCTCAAGTGATTGAAGCCAGTATTTAGCTTTATCTTTTAAAGAGAATGGAAAGAGCCACAATTTCAATTCATCATCAGTTAAGTTTTGAATTTTTAAAGTAGAGCATATATCCTGAAAATCTCCTAAGTATTGATATGGATCTTCATTTAGATGGCCATGGTAAGATGGAAGTAGCGAGATGGTAGACGACTTTATCTCAAAGTGAGATGTCATCGCCTCTGGTAAATCAATACATGTTTGTGGCGTGTAAGTCGTCGGAATAAAGTAATTTTTAAGCGGAGGAGGTGGCGGTATATTAAGATTATTCATATTATTTCCGTTGTTTCCAATGTCAGCCATTGGAATAGGTTCTATTTTAAAAGTTCGAGTTCTCCTTAACCGTTTAAGGGTACTTTGAATTTCAGCCTCAAACAACGACGACGGTTTTGGAGTCGAATTGTCGTCTTGCAACCTAGCTCTAGAAGCTTGGGTTGTGGAATTACTAACTCTTAAAGTACGTTCAAGTTCAAGATCGATAGAATGTAATTCAGGTTTATTTGAACGCGTACCAAACATAAACTTAAAAAGAAAAGAAATTAAAATTAGGACTGACTCAACAAATTCAAAAATAATAACGCAAATCAGACAACAAGCAATCACACAGTACTACTATGATGCATGAATATTATCCAATAATGCAGTGACCGCGTCAAGCTGTAGACACCCCAATTTTGACCGGCCGTCGAATTTAGGAGAGCGTCACCTCCGCGTCCAATGATGACAATGACCGAGAAATTTGAAGTATTCCAAGCTCTTCAGAAAATTCTCCAAAACGCGATAAAATTTCACAGAAAGAGGGAAATACCAGGTATTTAGGAGAATTCAGATATAAAACACAACTTTTGGAAAAGATATTCAAAAATAATTTGTTTCAAAAAGAGAAAAGACCTAAAAGGGGAATTTTAGTCAAAACCGGCACACGGCGGGCTTCCGCGGCACTCGGTGACTGCCGCACGGCAGTTACAGAGTGCCGTGCCGGCACTCGTCAAGTGCCGCCACAGGTTTCTGACTGCCGTTCGCTTTTAAAGTCTGTATTTTGCAGAGCAATACGTATGCGCATGCAAATAAGAACAAAAACTGATAAAGTAAGACTGACAAAATTGCGGCAATCCATTAATTGGCGCGGCATTTGGTGAATGCCGCGCGGCAGTCATTAAGTGCCGCAACGGCATTTGATGAATGCCGCAGCGGCAGTCACGGACTGCCGCGTCAGTGTCTGGACTGCCGCGCTGGACAGCAGTCTGCATAATTTCAGAAAGTACACATTGTACCAACTAATGAGGGAATTACACCTGTTTTTTACTCCGAAATTCACCAAAAATACCTGGTAATTTTGCTTATAAAAGAGAAGGGATCTTCCTAAAAAGGGAGACCAAGAAGAACAAAAGAGACATATTGGGAGAGGGAGCATATACTTCCATTTCACCAACATTTTTAGAGAAAAAAAAAGAGTGTTTAGAGAATTAGAGAGAAGAGCTTGGAAGATCTTCAAAGAAAAGAAAACTTTGAGGATAATTTGGAGGTGATCCTCTAACCATAGATTATTAGCTTATCCTTTCTTCTCATCTCTAGTCCTAAAATCTTTCATTATCTTCTTTGTTTATCAAGTAAACTTAGGAGTTTCTTTTGTTTCTATGTTACTTTCTTCCATTTTCTTGTTTACTTTCTTCTCTTGAAGGTCTTGGAGATCTTCAATATCTCTTTTGACCTCTAGAGTATGATCTTTTGAATCCTATGTAGGCTTGTGCTTCACATAGGAGTCAAAGTTTAATTAACACTTCATAAGAGGATCCAAGTTCACACTCATGATTTGGATCTTCTAAACTTGATGTCTTGAGGAATCCCTTCAATATTCCTTTAGGACTCATGAGTCATAGTCATGTCTCTCCTCCAATGACCATCAAATGGTAGGAGAATGTAGTTTTGAGCCTAAACCCATCTCCATGGTCTAGACTCCTTGTCTTATAGATTTCATGAAGTCTATCCATACTTCACTTGAAATCTATGAAGAGTAAAGGTTTATAGTCTCCAATGGTCATCAAATAGTAAGAGAAGTGGTTTGGTTCAACTCAACTTCATGGTATAATAGTTGGAGTTACCAAATAAAATTGAACTAGCAAAGTAAAAACAGTGAATCCACAAACTGTTTTTTGATCAAAGATTTTTAGTTCGAAATCTAACCGTTGAAATCAAATGAAACCAACGGGAAAGTGTCAATAACACAATATTCTACCGCTGTATTTTTTGTTTTAAGGTGGTTTCATGTTTAGAATGGTTTGATCATGGGTTTTGTGAAGCAACAATAATCTGTCCAGAATTTCAGAATAGTTTCAGAACAGCAACACTATTTTGAAATAATTAAATCAGAGTTCTAATAAAGTTTCTATGACCCAAAATAATTTTTGCCAAGTAGATTAATGTGTTAGGAAGTCACCCTAAAAAGAACAAAGAAATTCGGATTTTTTTGCTATTTTTAATAAATCGTGCAAGAATTCTGGACAGAAGGTTGCAAAGTGCTGAATGATGTCTAGTATTTTCCATATTCCCGGAGATCCGACCGTTGGAATCTTGATTTTCTTTTTGATTTGAAAACTAGACTCACAGAGGCATATTGAGTCCAAAAATCATCAAGATCAAACCATGAGAGATATGCTCTTTATTTCTTTTAAGTTCTGGTCTACTCTCTGCAATTTTCAGAGTTTTATGACACATTTGACTTACCTTGTAAATAAGGGTCTAAATGACTTCTCTATGATCTAAGACTTAAACTATGCTTTAATAATGATTAGTTGAGTTTGAATTCGAAGTTTAAGAGTATTTCATAGTTCATTCTTGTCCATGTACATGTTCATCTATATGATTCGACATTTGTAATTAAGACTTATTTGCTTTGGATTTAATTACAATAGATAGATTTAAGCTAGAAATTTAGGATTGTCATTTTGTTATGCATATCATGTGGACTAACCCTTTGTTTTGTAGCGCTGTTAAGGTACGATTTCTAGAACTCCTCTTTAGTTAATCTTAATTTCTTGTTTTTTTTACTGATTTTTCGACTTAATGCGCGACACCTTAGAATTAGGTTTTGCCTTATGTGTATATATGATTAGAGACTTTTTTTTTAGGATTTTCTTTTATTCGCATGCATTGCACGTTTATTATCGCTGCTGGATCTCGGGTAAGTTCACTCGTTCTCTATTGCATATCATATCGCTTGTTACCTGAATTACGTGGCTTTTGAATGATATTTTGTCAATTGCAATTTTACACCCTTTGGACATGCTTTTGTGATGTATATGTATATATGTATTAATTGAGGGCATGCTTAGATTAATAAATTTGATTAAAAGGATGTTGAGTAGAGGCCTATCGCAAGATAGGATGAGAGAGGGTGTTTTAGTCCGATGGGCTCCTTCCTCTCTCATTCCATAATCCCCGGACCTAGTTAATCTCTGGTTTCTAAAAGATCAGTTTGCTTTTAAAATAGTTTCTTAATTTTCCTTTTAAAAAAATTAAGTGGCGACTCGTTTTGTTTTAGAAATTGATTTTCGAAAAGCTGTGGGTAAGTCAACCTGCGATATCCACAATCTGGCGACTCTGCTGGTGATCGAACCCAGAATCTCTGGTTTCGCAGACCAGATTTCTGATTTTGGGTTCACTTGAGGATTAGACTTGAAAAATATCCTTTTAATCGAATTAATTAATCTTTGTGTGCCTGTTGCATTTCACTTACATGTCCAGCCAGTCGATTGCACAGAACTATGACCTTGGAGGCTCGGGGCAACCCGGTCGGTTAAGTCATCATGGGACTGTGTGATCACCCTTGATCTCGTACCATGATTTGGTATATGAAGCATCCTATCGGGTGTGTGTCAAGGGTCCCTTATTTGACCAAAACCCAGCCTTTGCATAGTAGTTTCTATAGAACATTTCAATCTTAGGAAATCAATTCTTGATTAGGGTTATGTGTTAGGAAGTTTTGTATGACCGGAAGGGATTATTTGAGATGATGACGATGCTTGCCTGATAAAAGATGTGTAACCCTTTAATCACCTTTTAGCAATTCCTTCTCATGTCCCACGACATTTGGGAACATGCTGGATCTTGATTATATGATTACATCTCTTACATTTTGCTAAGCTAGGCATCATTGACCTTGTATGCATCCGAATTCATAAAGAGTATGACAACAATTCGATCATGTGATCCTCCTACCCAAAGAATTTTAAATACATTCTTGGAAGCAAATAGATTTTGGTGTCTTTATTCCAAGGCATTCAATCACTCTTTCGGAATTTTTGGAGTTCACTTTTAGATCAAAATTTCAAATCAACCATACTTGAAAGAAGAACCTAAAATTCTTGAAGTTTTACCAACTAAAAGAATGCTTTTCGGAACCAAGCACCTTTTTTCCAAAAAATCTTTTTTAAATAAATTTTCAACCCAATCATCTTTTGTTTAGAAATGTTATTATCATCTAGGGGAAATACTTGTTGAATGGGTTCCAAAAAAAAAACTCTAAATTTGAAAACCTTGAAAGGGTAAAGAGGATCACAATGAAAGGAGAAATTAGCACACTCAACATGGATGAGGGTTTTTATGTGTTTATGTGCTTATGTGTTAGGATTAGGATTTTTCTTTTTTTCTTTTGGCATATTGAGTAGGCACACACACACACACATGCATTGCATCCGCATGATGCATAAAATAAAAATCTTCCTCGAATAAAATAAAGGTAAAAAGGGTTTTTTTTTTTTTCTAAAAAGAAATTGTCAAAATTTATTGTAGGAGCAAAAATAGCAAACCAATGGTGGTTTAGAGATCCTACGGCAAGGTTAGTGAGAAGAGGATACGCTGACATGGCCGAAGAGAGAAACAATGAAGAGATGACCGGATTGAGGGTACTAGTTGAGCAACAAGCGGAACAGATGAGAAGACAGGCCGAGAATATGAATCGCATGATGGGAATGATAGAGGAACTAAATCGCCGACCGCCGCCGCATGTAATTCCACCCATTATAGACCCGCCTTTGGGAGGAGGAGACGGAGATTGGTTCGACGATCAAGAGGCACATTGGAATGATGCACTAAGAGCCAACAGGGACAGAGAGAAAGATGAAAAAGAAAAGCTGCTGACCGAGAAGATAGAAAAATTGGAGAGGGTAATGCGCAAAGCTCAAGGGGTGGATACCTATCTGATGGAACTGGAAGGGTTGTACGACGGAGTCCATGAGACGCTGCCGGCCGGTTTTAAAATGCCCGTCTTTGATAAATTTGATGGCACAGGCAACCCCCGCAGTCATGTCCGAATGTGCATAGGAGCTTTTCAGCCTAGTGGGCTGAGCACTACCATGATGTCTGTCCTGTTTCAACAAACCTTAACGGGAGCTGCTCTGTCGTGGTACCTTACTCTCGAACCAAGCAAAACCAGAGTATGGGAAGAGATGATTAAGGCATTTGTGGCACAGTACGAATACAATCAGGACTTGGATGTTACTGTCCGAGATTTGGAAACAACCAGGCAGGGGAACAAAGAATCATTTGCCGAGTACTTAAGCCGATGGAGAGGGAAAGCTGCGAAAATGGTACAAAGGCCGTCCGAGAAGGACCAAATCCGAATGTTGATGAAAAATCTACAGCCAGTTTATCAGGAGAAAATGAGATTTCAGTCAATCAATATTTTTGCTAAGGTGTTCGATGTGGGGACAAGAATCGAAGACGCAATTCAAGAAGGTACAATCAAGAAGGAAGAACCGCAGAACCGATATCGGAGGCCCAGTTATGGATCAAATGGAGGGCACTCGGGGGGTCACTCTGGCCCCACCGATGTCAATGCACTTAGCGAGCCGGAGAAGAAATTCGATATCACCAGAAGTCATCCAAGGGGAGGGGAGGACAAGCCAATGAGGAAGTTTTCAGATTTGGGAGTATCATTATCAACCGCCCTCGATAGGCTGTTAACAAAAGGGCATCTCCGTCAGCTAGAACCTCGACCCCCGCCGAGTCCACTTCCGCCATACTTCAAAGGAGACCTCTATTGCAAATATCACCAACAAAAGGGCCACTCGACCGATCGGTGCATGAGGTTAAGGCATGACATACAGGACCTCATTGACAACAAAGTGATATCCGAGCCACCTGTCAAGGCTCCCAATGTCACCAAGAATCCACTACCAAACCATCGTGCCGTACCGCCGCCGCGGGGCCTTTACTTCTTGGGAGTAGAAGAAGTGACATTCGATCCGTCCAAGCTAATCACAAAAGTTGGGGAACCAAGGAAGTTTTATCAGTCACCGGAGAATCTGGGAATCTGTATGATGGGAAGCCAGCCAGGGATATGGGAAAACGAAATGACGAGGCAGTCAGATTGGTGGGTCCAAGAAATCAATGATCGGAACATAGGCCTGGTAGGGGAAGATGATCTATGGTACCAAAGCGACGAAGAGGTAGAAGAGGGCTCAAAGACCGTTTCAGAAACCGACGATATTTGGGCAAAAGAAGAGATTGACCACTTGACTCGATCTGGTAGGCACTTCAAGCCACATGAATTAGAGGAAGATCACCCGGGGAGAGAGCTGGAGAAAGGGAAAGGAAAGATGAATGAGGAAGAAGAAGAAGAGGATAGAGTCCTCAAGCAGATGAAGAAGACTCAGGCTAACATCACTGTTTGGGGATTGCTAATTGCCTCCAAACGTCATAGGCAGGCGGTCCTAGACGCCCTTAATCAATCTGACGTGTCTATCGACACCACCCCGGAAGACCTCGTAGGGCTGATCAACAAAATTCCGACTTTGGCTATTGCTTTCTCATCAAATGACTTACCGCCGGGAGGGCCCATGCTCAATAAGCCTTTGTACATCACTGTTGAATGTTTGGGGAACACCGTGCCCGCTTGTCTCGTTGACAACGGGTCTGCTCTTAATGTATGTCCTTTCCATACAGCCAAGCGAATGGGCCTAGATGAATCTTCCTTTGTGCCGTCTCAACAGAAAGTCCGGGCATATGACAACACCCAAAGAGCAGTCATGGGCATTATCTTTCTTAATCTCGCTATCGGGCCGATGGACAAAGAAGCTGAGTTCCAAATCATCGATATCCCCGCTTCTTTCAATCTGCTGCTGGGAAGACCTTGGTTGGACAGTTTGGGCGCTATACCATCGACAATTCATCAAAAAGTTAAGTATGTCTGGGAAAACAAAGTCTGTGATATCCTCGGGGACAGTTGGGTTCGTCCGTCCGAAGCATCGTCAAGTGCACCGGTTCTAGAATTACAGCTGCAAGAAGAAGAAGCGAAAATGGGAGGATTTGAATTCATCAGCGTAATAGAAGAAGGAAAGTCGAGAGAGTTTCTGCCGCTTCAGTCCGATCAGTATGCTAGTCCAGTGGTCGCAGGAATCATGAAGAAGATGGGATTCTTTCCAGGATTGGGGTTGGGGAAGAACCTTCAAGGCCTGCCTGAGGCACCAAGGATCCCTACTCAGACTCACACTCACGGTCTAGGGTACCAGCCAACAAAGAAGGAGCTGAGAGCCAAGAAGAAGGCCGTCGACGCACCACTGGACCCTTACTTAAAGACTCTCAACGGGTATTTCGTAAAGGAAGGAGAAGATTTCCCTTTTTGCGGTTTCCCAGAACCATGGATGGACCAAAAGGACAAGTGCATGAAGCCGGGGTTCGAGATCTTCTTCTCCCATGAGTTTTCTGGGTACAAAGACCCATTTTTGCAAATGCCTGAAAAGTCTGTTGCTGCCGAGGACTGGATTGGTATGCTGGACGGTTCTGCCATGAAAGATCTGTTAGGCGAAGGGAACGCAAAAGTCATGAAGGAGGATCCCGGAAAGACCAAAGGTGAATACGTCGAGGGCATAGTGGAGGAAGCCGCCGAAAGTGAAGAAGGTGAGGAAGGAAAGGCTGAGGAAGAAGAGATGGAGAAAATCACCAAGACAGGAGGTCCGGAAGAATACTTTATTACTGGCCTGGGAGGAGAGCACAAGAAGGAGTGGGTTTTTTAGTCTAGTGATAGGTTCCCCCCACACCCAGAGTCTGTAATGGCCCAAATGAGGCGTCTTTCAATTTCTATGTCTGTTGTAATCACTCCAAAGAAAATCAATGAAAGTATGACTGATTCTGCCTACTCGAACGCGCTTAATGAATGTGATGAATGTGATGATCATGAAATACCTATTGAACTGCAAAAACTAATTGAAAAAGAAAAAGAATCTGCATGTAAAATCATTGAGGACACCCTAACAATTAATCTTGGAAATGAGAACAATCCTCAAAATGTCTTCATCGGCTCTACACTTAGCAATAAAGAAAGTACAGAACTAATCAGTCTATTAAATGAATTCAAAGATGTTTTTGCATGGTCTTACAATGATATGCCAGGTATCGATCCAAAAATAGTCCAACACCACATCCCCCTCTTTCTTAATTCCAAACCCGTAAAACAAAAATTGAGGCGAATGAGGCCAGAATGGGCACTCAAAGTAAAAGAGGAAGTTGAAAAGCAATTAAGAGCTGGATTCTTGATGGTCACCAAGTATGCCGAGTGGATTGCCAACATTGTGCCTGTCCCAAAGAAGGATGGTCGTGTTAGGGTTTGCGTGGATTTTTGGGATTTGAACAAAGCAAGCCCTAAAGACGATTTCCCATTACCCCACATCGACGTGTTGGTTGATAACACTGCGGGACATGAACTTCTCTCTTTCATGGATGGGTTCTCCGAGTATAATCAAATCCTCATGGCTCCCGAGGATAGAGAGAAAACCACGTTTATCACTCCATGGGGGACATATTGCTATAGGGTCATGCCATTCGGACTCAAGAATGCAGGCGCAACCTATCAAAGGGCTGCCACCACTTTACTGCATGACATGATCCACAAAGAGGTGGAGGTGTATGTCGATGATATGATCGTGAAGTCCAAAGAGTGAGGAGGGCACCTAGGAGCTTTGAGAAAGTTCTTTGGGAGATTGAGGGAGTTCAAAATGAGGCTAAACCCGCAGAAGTGCACGTTCGGAGTCACCACCGGGAAGTTATTGGGTTTCCTTATTACTCAGAGGGGAATAGAAGTGGACCTTACCAAAATAAAGGCCTTAACCGAGATGAACCCACCGAAAAATGAGAAAGAACTGAGAGGGTTCCTGGGTAGAGTACAATTTATAAGTCGTTTCATTTCAAAGCTCACCATGACCTGCGACCCACTGTTCAAGCTACTCAGAAAGGGAGAGAGATTCAATTGGGACACCCCGTGTCAACAAGCCTTCGATAAAATCAAAACCTATCTTCAGAATCCACCTGTCTTGTCGCCACCTTCGCCCGGGAAACCTCTGTTACTTTATCTCTCTGTATCCGAAGATTCGATGGGATGTATGCTGGCCCAAGAAGGAGAAGAGGGGCGCGTGGAGAAGGCCATTTACTACTTAAGCAAGAGAATGGTAGGATATGAGTTAACGTATTCGCCCTTGGAGAAGGCCTGTTGGGCCTTGGTTTGGTGTACCCGTCGCCTCCGCCACTATATGCTAGCCTTCCCTGTAATCCTGATATCCCGAATGGACCCATTAAAATACCTGTTCGAAAAACCCGTCTTGACCAGTAGGATTTCCCGTTGGACCATGATGTTGGCTGAGTTCGACATTAGATATGTCACCGCCAAGTCCATAAAAGGAAGGGCTGTCGCCGAATTTTTAGCCGACCTCGCTGTAGAATCTGAGGACAAGGGAGACTTCAAGTTCCCAGATGAAGGAATAATGGAAGTCAAGGAGGAGTTGTGGAGAATGTACTTTGATGGAGCAGCCAACCAGTTAGGTTACGGGGTCGGAATCATTCTCGTAGCACCAGACGGAGTCCCTACCCCATTAGCTGTCAAACTCAAATACGACTCAACCAACAATACCGCGGAGTACGAAGCCTGCATAATTGGGATGGAAGCGGCCTTGGCTTTGAAAGTCGGGCGGATTGATGTCTTCGGGGATTCCAACTTGATCATATCCCAGGTCCGAGGAGATTGGAGGGTAAAGCATGAGAAATTGAGACCTTACCATGACTATCTAGAAAGCCTGAAAGCGCAATTCCGAAAGATTTCCTTTTACTATCTCCCTCGTGAAGAAAACCAACTAGCCGACTCTTTGGCTACCTTAGCCTCGATGATCCAAATCCCTTCCAAGGTTGCCATGATTCCGCTGTCCATAGAAGTAAGGAATCAACCGTCATTCGAAATGATCGCAGCCATAGAGAGAGAAGATGAAATGCCTTGGTATGTGGACGTGTGGAAGTTCATTAAAGAAGGAGAATACCCCGAAGGAGCCTCAGAAAAGGACAAGAAGGCGATACGACGATTTGCCGCTCAATTCGTGATCTACGCAGATAAACTATGGAAGAAGTCCTACACCGGGTATAATCTGGAGTGTTTATATGGGAGGGAAGCTAAGAGAATGATGGAGGAAATACATGAGGGAGTATGCGGGCCCCACATGAACGGGCACATGCTGGCGAAGAAGATCATTCGACAAGGGTACTATTGGACGACCTTGGACAAAGACTGTTGTGAATATGTTAGAAGGTGTCACAAGTGTCAGATTAATGCAAATTTGATGCACACCCCACCGTCGCAGCTCTATAGCATGACCACACCTTGGCCATTTTTCGTTTGGGCGATTGATATCATCGGTGAGATAGTTCCAAAGGCTTCCAATGGGCACCGGTATATAATCGTGGCGATCGATTATTTTACGAAATGGGTAGAGGCAGCCTCATATGCGACTTTGAAAGCCAAAGATGTGGCGAGTTTCATTGAGAAGAACATAATCTGCAGATATGGAGTCCCGAACGAGTTTATCTCCGATCATGGCAGCCATTTCCAGGGGGAAGTCATCCCGCTCTTAGAGAAGTATAAGATCACTCGCCATCAGTCATCCCCGTATAGGCCCCAGACGAATGGAGCAGTAGAGGCAGCGAATAAGAATGTTAAAGCAATCTTGGGGAAGACGACAGATACATATAAGGATTGGCATGAGAAGCTGCCATTTGCCTTATGGGGGTATCGGACGTCAGTAAGGACTTCAACGGGTGCTACGCCATACTCGTTGGTCTACGGGATGGAAGCAGTCCTTCCAGTCGAGGTGGAAATACCCTCTCTCAGAGTCTTGACAGAATGTGAAGTGGCAGAATCAGAATGGATACGAGGAAGATATGAAGAATTGATGTTACTTGATGAAAAGAGGCTGACCGCGATAAACCATACTCGGGGGTACCAAAAGAGAATAGCTCGTGCTTTCAACAAAAAGGTTCGCCCAAGGAAGCTTGCTGAGGGTGACCTGGTCCTCAAAGAACTTAAGGTGCCCGTTTATGACCCTAGAGGAAAATTCAAACCCAACTGGGTCGGGCCATACATCATTAAGACCCTCCTTTCGGGAGGAGCGGCTTATCTCATGGACCTGGACGGGGTTGAATTTAAACAGCCAATTAACCTCGATCGCCTCAAGAAATACTTTGCTTGAAACCATTTCTTTCAAAGCCTCCTACCTCGATGAACTACGCTTGACCTGATTCCCACTAGGGGATACGTAGGCAACCTACTTGGTTCGGTCATTTAAATAAAACCGCCCGGGCGACGTCCTCTTTCAAACCTTGAGTTGAACTACTGCAGGCCTGACGCCCACTCAGGGGTAAGTAGGCAAGCTCTCAAAAAGTCTTCGGCCCAAGAAAACCTAAAAGCAAGAAATGTGTGTACTAAACTAGGGGCAAACTGGCGTTTGCCTGGAATCACTTTGAAGCCCTAAAACCAGGGGCAAACTTCGTTTGCTAGCCGAAGAACCCAGAAATAAAACCATCCTTCAGGTCACCTGGCTGTCAGAATAAGTACTATAAAGAAACAAGTAGGAATTCATGGAAAAGAATGAGTAGAAAACAAAAAGCAAAATAGGGAGCCGAATAAAGACACTAAAAGGAGAATTCTTCATAAAAAGATTAATCGAAAGGTTGAGCGCTTTGATTAAGCATGCTAGAAATTTCCCTAAAAGATAACAACATCAGTCAATCACATTCGGAAAGCGTAAAAGAGTAGGCAGGGTCCGTCAGAAAGTTTTGTGAAAGGGACAACTTTTCTCTGTTTCTGTCTATTTTATTGTGCACGTGTCTCGTCAAGTCTGTCTCACAACCAAGGCCTGGATCTCCAGAAGATACTGGGCAGTGGGCACAATCGAAGCAGGGACCCTCGGGCACGGAGCAGCCATCCTACTCGACCAAGCCTCTATGAAAGCCTTCACGATGGGAGGACGCAGAGTAGAACCCCTGGTGAAATCAGCAGTCACAGATTCAGTAGTATCTTGCAAAAGTCCGAACTGACGAACAACTCGGTCAGGAATGTAGAAAGTCGTAGCGTTTAAACCCGGCAGCCAGATGCCAGGACGCCCAGGGAGGCGTACAGCCACAGAACGATGAGTCCACTGAGGGCAGATCCAGCAAATGTCACCAGAAGAGAGGCCTTGGAGCCAACCGAGCCATGCATCGGCAGATTGGAATAAGCAATGGATTTCCATGCAGTCGTAAGAAAATGGCCCACGAAGATGCGAGGGGTGAATGAAGAGATCAAGGCGTTCCATGAGCCAAACTTGCAGAACAAAAGGTGCCCTGGCAGATAAAATAACCCCAGTAGCATGAGCATGGCCCAGCCCGATCAGAGTTTCACCAAGAATCAGCATAACAGCACTTTTCATCTCCCTCAAACCACAGGTAATGGGTATAAGAATGTCAGAAGATGACTGGAATAGGAAGTAAGAGAGCATGGCAATTGACAAAGCACTACGTCGGATGATCTGGTACTCGCCATCATAGGGGTCCCCTATGGGAGCATAAACGGAGGCAAGGCGCTCAAAATCGATATGCCTGTCACAAATAAGGGAGCCCGCCGCATTTCGAGATATGTGGAGAAGAGTGGCTAAGTCACGGACATACCCAGCCTGAGTCTGAGGAACCGTCAATTCAACAAAAGGATCAGTGTGGAGAATAGCGCTAAATTCCTCGAACAAAGGACAAATCTTCTGAAAGCCGAAACGAAAGACGTTGAGAGCAGGGTCCCAACATTGAATAGCAGCTCGAAGTAAGCCCTCGTTCAAATTCATGCGTCGGAAAGAGAAGAGATCGTTCAATCTGAAGCATTCAAAGTTGAGCTTTTCAATACCTGAGAGAGTATCCATCCATGGGAAGAGAATTTGGGAGCTAATGGGGGCCATTTGAAAGGAGGATGGAAAGAGAAAGAGATGTTTTGCGGAGTGTTAGAAGAAGAGGGGTATAAGTAGGGAAATAAAGTTGCCCACTAGATCGCGGCACTCGATAAAGTGTAGCGGCACTCCATTAAGTGCCGTGCGGCAGTCTGTGAGTGCCGCACGGCATTCACTAACTGCCGTTGCGGCATTCGTTGAGTGCCGCGGAGGCCTAACCAAGTGCCGTTCCGAGCTTTTTACCGGCCAGGGTTTGTTTGTAACACGATCTGCCCACCTGCAAACAGAAAAAAACTAGATAGAGAGGCAATAAAAACGTGCGCATCATGCAGCACGTGCAAAAACATTCATTCATTCATTTCATTCACTTTGCATATATCAAATAAGTAAAAGAAGCAGAAGCATTCAAAGATAAAAATAAAATCGGGACCAAGCCATGGTCCCACATACGGCAAGATTTGGACCAAGCTATGGTCACACATACGGTGAATAAGCAGAAAACATAATAAAAGGAAGCAGCCATCAAAATAAAGCATATGTATATATATACAGTCATCCACCCAAATATGTATAATAAAAAAAAATCCTCTCAAAAGAAAGCAAAATTATAAGCAGGATCAACTCCGACCCCGACCCCGGCCGCGAGCCTGACGAGTCGTGCGCCTAAGAGGCTCCTCCTCTGACTCAGTCCCGCTGCCTCCTCCACTCTCTCCACGCCCGCTGCCTCGGCCTCTGCCACCGCTAGTGCCCTCGCCAACGCCTCCGCCACGCCCAGCACCGCTACCTCCGGGGGCGTCGCTGAAAGAGATGCCGAACTGCTGAAGCCGATGCTGGAGCTGCCCCACCTGCTGAGATAGGACTCTGTTCTCCTCCATCTGGAAGAGAAGGGATGAGTCCAGAAAATTGTTGAAAAGGCATTTGGAATGCTAAGAATATGGAAAGGGTAGAAGATCATACCTGGGCCCTCAACTGAACCGCAGCAGTCGCCCGAGCTCCCTCAGCCTGAAAACAAGAGTCAGGAACAAAGATCAGTAAAAAAGAGATACAATCCCAGTCAAAAGTAGAAAAGGGGATAAAATTCTTACCATCCACTCCCGCCCGAGAACCCACTGTCGCACGCTGTGGGCATACGCCAGGCCCTCCTCCGCGTAAGCACGCGGGACGACATCATAATGTAAAGGTATGGTGGGAACACCCTGTGAAAGTCGAGGAATCGTCGTCGAGTGGGGCTCTCCGAAAGAGACAGTCGACATAGTCCAGTCCCACTCGGGCAAGGCAGGAGCTCGAACCGCGGCAGGAACAGGCTGCAAGCAAAAGAAATGAAGCATGGGTAAAGAATAAAAAAGAAAAATCACGGAAATAATAAAGGAATCGTTTACTCACCCGAATCACTTCCATCAGAGGGAAGTTCGGCATCAGCTTGGCGGCACGGAAAGCCGCATATCCTGACGGGTCGTCCAGAAAGCCGTGGATACCGAAGCCTGCTCGAGCAGCCGTGAGATCGTCGTCCTGAAGTGTGTCTGTGGCCCTCATAGAGTCGGGAGGAGGGAACGGCACAAAGAACCCGGGGGCCTCTATCGACTGTCGAGTCACTCTCTCTCCCAAGTACCACGCCATACCCTCTGACCCACCGTCAAGGAGTCACCTCGTCGGGTCATGCCCGGCCGACTCTCGAATCCTCACACTAGCCTCGGGCAACACCCTGAGCCACGGCTGCCAATGCACATGCCCCTCCCTCAGGTTTGTCAGGAAGTTCCTGAACGAAACAAAATCATGGGCCCCGGTCTTCCTCCCGACCCTATCCTTCGCCCATTTCAGCCCCTGGGGCATGATAAGGGCGTCGGCGTCGCGTGTCTGAGGAGACATCATGCGAAGATACTCGTGGGACCAAATCTGTGATACAAAGAGAGAAGAAAGAAGATTAGTCTCACACTTAAAAGAGGAAGAAAGAAAGCAACATGATAATGAGCAATATAGGAAAAATATACCTCCCACGCTCTCCAATACCCGCCTGTAGCAGCCGATTTATCCCGGGAAATGACGCTCATATGCCTATACAGGATGGCCAACCCTGTACCAACCCAGTCATACCTGGCAACCTGGTCCAGGCGCTCCAACGACGCTACCAAGGAAGCGGAAATCCGGTCCCCCTTGGTGCTCAACAAGGAGCACCCCAGCACATACATCAAGAAACCACGGGCCATCTGCTCGTCTGTAAAGCCGGGTTTCCCCCGGAAAGTATCCATGAACCATCGAGCAGTGACCAAGGCCTTCTCCGGGACCACCCCTAGCAAGGGCTCCATCCGATCCCACTCCTGGTCCGCAAGGTGCCGCAGGGGCTCCCCTCCGAACGGGATCCCCGTAATCATGCTAAAGTCTAGGGGGGTCATCGTCATCTCCCCAAAATCGAAGTGGAAGGTACTCGTAGTATCCCACCACCGCTCGGCCAGTGCGAGTATCTGCTGAAGGTCGTTGGAGCTCTTCGTCAAAAGCTTGACGAAGTCTCCAAACCCTGCGGCATCCACCAAAGCCCTCACAGTCGGGCTCAGCTCTGTATACCACTCGTGGCCGTGGGCGAGGCTGCCGTGCCCCTTCAGCACCTTTGGCTGCAGCTGCAAGGAAAGAATAAACAGTTTGTTGTTAGGGGATAGATAAAGAAGAGAGCAACAACAGCGAATAAATAATTAATAAATGGAAAGTCCAGAAGTGTTCATAAAGGATTTCACGATTGTTTGAAATGAATAAAAGAAAAACATTCAATGTTATAGCAAGGTTTCGAAAAGAAAAGGAAAGAGAAAAAGTAGTTTGTCCGCATTTTTGAAATACATGCATAATATAAGGTTCCGAATCCAAAATAAGTACAAAGAAGTAAGTGGTCGCAAGCATTCAGGAGTCAATTTCAAATAATAGAAGGGCGCCTGGAACATTCAGAGAAATTCACAAGTGTAATAAGATACGGGAGAAGGTTCAAGATCGTGTATTCATGGACATTGGATGTTTGAAATTTTTGATTTTCAAAACCTTTGATGAGAAATTAAAAGTTGAAAGAAATGAAAATAGTAACAAATAAAAGGATGAGTATTCGAAAGAATTCCATTGTAACATCCAGTTTATTTTCGAAATAAAAACTTCTTTGTAAGGGGCATGAAGTGGGGCGTTCAAAACACCACGAGCATGTTATTCGGAACAGGGTATCTAAAGTTATAGCAACCCTACGGTATATCCACACAGGAAAGGAAATGCAAGAAAGGAATACGAGAAATAAGAGAAGAAGGGTGTTTACCTCGCGCTTGAACGCGCGGGTCGACATATGCTCGTCAGGATCCCTCAGTAAAAGTGTGGCGTCTGGGTGATACGTGGCAGTATACCTAGCCCTCTTCTTGCGTCCTGAACCACTCGCCATAACACTGTCAAAGAAAAGAGAGAATTCGAGCGTTAGATTCATGAAAATTTTAGAAAAACAAGGAAATAAACGAGATTAACCAAGTTTTGATCGAGTAGAACGAACCTGATAAGGCCCTGGTAGATCAATCCAAGCTAAGAAAGAAAAAGGAAATTTTTCTCCAGAGAGATTTCGAGATGAAGAGAGTGAGAGAATGAGAGAAAGGGAGGAGAACCCCGGCAATTTAAGCCACTGCCCCTCAAACGCGGCACTCATTTTTTCGTGCGCGGCAGTCAGTCAACTGCCGCGCGGCACTCGCCGAGTGCCGCAACGGCACTCCGTGAGTGCCGCGCGGCAGTCATGGACTGCCGCAGAAAGTCGCGTGTGCCGCGATTATGGCGGTTCATAGATATTTACTTTCCCCCCAAAAATTCGAATCAAGTCCCATAAATTGAATTTGAGGACCCAAAAATTGCCCTCATTGCACTTTTG
This sequence comes from Hydrangea macrophylla, assembly GCA_033977485.1. Taxonomy (NCBI): domain Eukaryota; kingdom Viridiplantae; phylum Streptophyta; class Magnoliopsida; order Cornales; family Hydrangeaceae; genus Hydrangea; species Hydrangea macrophylla. The sequence goes on from CM066990.1 coordinate 45,112,679, forward strand.
GCCCTTAGGGTCGTTTCATAGGTACACTTTGACTACAAATTTTGGGGTTCAAGAATATTCGAGCCCGTGGGCCCCCTTTTTGAAAATTGGAGATATTTGAGCCTGTGGGACCAGATTTATATTCTCGGTTTTCGCAACGGACTTGCGATTACCCCTCGTTTGGAGAATATAACGGATTTATATTCCCGGTTTTCGCAACGGACTTGCGATTAACCCTCGTTTGGAGAATATAACGGATTTATATTCCCGGTTTTCGCAACGGACTTGCGATTACCCCTCTTTGGAGAATATAACGGATTTATATTCCCGGTTTTCGCAACGGACTTGCGATTAACCCTCGTTTGGAGAATATAACGGATTTATATTCCCGGTTTTCGCAACGGACTTGCGATTACCCCTCTTTTGGAGAATATAACGGATTTATATTCCCGGTTTTCGCAACGGACTTGCGATTAACCCTCGTTTGGAGAATATAACGGATTTATATTCCCGGTTTTCGCAACGGACTTGCGATTAACCCTCGTTTGGAGAATATAACGGATTTATATTCCCGGTTTTTGCAACGGACTTGCGATTAACCCTCGTTTGGAGAATATAACGGATTTATATTCCCGGTTTTCGCAACGGACTTGCGATTAACCCTCGTTTGGAGGATATAACGGATTTATATTCACGGTTTTCGCAACGGACTTGCGATTAACCCTCGTTTGGAGAATATAACGGATTTATATTCCCGGTTTTCGCAACGGACTTGCGATTACCCCTCTTTTGGAGAATATAACGGATTTATATTCCCGGTTTTCGCAACGGACTTGCGATTACCCCTCTTTTGGAGAATATAACGGATTTATATTCCCGGTTTTTGCAACGGACTTTCGATTACCCCTCTTTTGGAGAATATAACGGATTTATATTCCCGGTTTTCGCAACGGACTTGCGATTACCCCTCTTTTGGAGAATATAACGGATTTATATTCCCGGTTTTCGCAACGGACTTGCGTTGACTTTCGTGATCAAATCAAAAGCACTTTCTTGACTCCTGTGTCACATTTTTGGCATGAAAAGTCTTGCCTGACTAACATGCCACGAAATGCGCGTCATACGTAGGAAAACACGATAAGCATGACATTTACACAATCAGGTCAATTTAGAAAAAGCCAATGCATTACACTTGCATCACGACAGGATAGGTGCATCCATCCGTGTGACTACTTGCGTCTGTGAATGGTCAACCCATGCCTGAACTACACTTTGGTCTGATTCCTGATAGGGATACGTAGGCAGCTCGTCATGGAGCATGACCAATTAGAATTCTGCTGCACGCCCGTTTTTGCAACGCAGTTTTTGTTTTTGCCTAAATTCGACAGTCAGGTCAAAGGCTTGTCTTCACACAGGCTTTGACATTCACTTATGGGACGCGTTGCCCCACAAGCTCTGCCAAAGAGGGGCAAACTGTAGACACCCCAATTTTGACCGGCCGTCGAATTTAGGAGAGCGTCACCTCCGCGTCCAATGATGACAATGACCGAGAAATTTGAAGTATTCCAAGCTCTTCAGAAAATTCTCCAAAACGCGATAAAATTTCACAGAAAGAGGGAAATACCAGGTATTTAGGAGAATTCAGATATAAAACACAACTTTTGGAAAAGATATTCAAAAATAATTTGTTTCAAAAAGAGAAAAGACCTAAAAGGGGAATTTTAGTCAAAACCGGCACACGGCGGGCTTCCGCGGCACTCGGTGACTGCCGCACGGCAGTCACAGAGTGCCGTGCCGGCACTCGTCAAGTGCCGCCACAGGTTTCTGACTGCCGTTCGCTTTTAAAGTCTGTATTTTGCAGAGCAATACGTATGCGCATGCAAATAAGAACAAAAACTGATAAAGTAAGACTGACAAAATTGCGGCAATCCATTAATTGGCGCGGCATTTGGTGAATGCCGCGCGGCAGTCATTAAGTGCCGCAACGGCATTTGATGAATGCCGCAGCGGCAGTCACGGACTGCCGCGCTGGACAGCAGTCTGCATAATTTCAGAAAGTACACATTGTACCAACTAATGAGGGAATTACACCTGTTTTTTACTCTGAAATTCACCAAAAATACCTGGTAATTTTGCTTATAAAAGAGAAGGGATCTTCCTAAAAAGGGAGACCAAGAAGAACAAAAGAGACATATTGGGAGAGGGAGCATATACTTCCATTTCACCAACATTTTTAGAGAAAAAAAAAGAGTGTTTAGAGAATTAGAGAGAAGAGCTTGGAAGATCTTCAAAGAAAAGAAAACTTTGAGGATAATTTGGAGGTGATCCTCTAACCATAGATTATTAGCTTATCCTTTCTTCTCATCTCTAGTCCTAAAATCTTTCATTATCTTCTTTGTTTTTCAAGTAAACTTAGGAGTTTCTTTTGTTTCCATGTTACTTTCTTTCATTTTCTTGTTTACTTTCTTCTCTTGAAGGTCTTGGAGATCTTCAATATCTCTTTTGACCTCTAGAGTATGATCTTTTGAATCCTATGTAGGCTTGTGCTTCACATAGGAGTCAAAGTTTAATTAACACTTCATAAGAGGATCCAAGTCCACACTCATGATTTGGATCATCTAAACTTGATGTCTTGAGGAATCCCTTCAATATTCCTTTAGGACTCATGAGTCATAGTCATGTCTCTCCTCCAATGACCATCAAATGGTAGGAGAATGTAGTTTTGAGCCTAAACCCATCTCCATGGTCTAGACTCCTTGTCTTATAGATTTCATGAAGTCTATCCATACTTCACTTGAAATCTATGAAGAGTAAAGGTTTATAGTCTCCAATGGTCATCAAATAGTAAGAGAAGTGGTTTGGTTCAACTCAACTTCATGGTATAATAGTTGGAGTTACCAAATAAAATTGAACTAGCAAAGTAAAAACAGTGAATCCACAAACTGTTTTTTGATCAAAGATTTTTAGTTCGAAATCTAACCGTTGAAATCAAATGAAACCAACGGGAAAGTGTCAATAACACAATATTCTACCGCTGTATTTTTTTGTTTTAAGGTGGTTTCATGTTTAGAATGGTTTGATCATGGGTTTTGTGAAGCAACAATAATCTGTCCAGAATTTCAGAATAGTTTCAGAACAGCAACACTATTTTGAAATAATTAAATCAGAGTTCTAATAAAGTTTCTATGACCCAAAATAATTTTTTCCAAGTAGATTAATGTGTTAGGAAGTCACCCTAAAAAGAACAAAGCAATTCGGATTTTGTTGCTATTTTTAATAAATCGTGCAAGAATTCTGGACAGAAGGTTGCAAAGTGCTGAGTGATGTCTAGTATTTTCCATATTCCCGGAGATCCGACCGTTGGAATCTTGATTTTCTTTTTGATTTGAAAACTAGACTCACAGAGGCATATTGAGTCCAAAAATCATCAAGATCAAACCATGAGAGATATGCTCTTTATTTCTTTTAAGTTCTGGTCTACTCTCTGCAATTTTCAGAGTTTTATGACACATTTGACTTACCTTGTAAATAAGGGTCTAAATGACTTCTCTATGATCTAAGGCTTAAACTATGCTTTAATAATGATTAGTTGAGTTTGAATTCGAAGTTTAAGAGTATTTCATAGTTCATTCTTGTCCATGTACATGTTCATCTATATGATTTGACATTTGTAATTAAGACTTATTTGCTTTGGATTTAATTACAATAGATAGATTTAAGCTAGAAATTTAGGATTGTCATTTTGTTATGCATATCATGTGGACTAACCCTTTGTTTTGTAGCGCTGTTAAGGTACGATTTCTAGAACTCCTCTTTAGTTTATCTTAATTTCTTGTTTTTTTTACTGATTTTTTGACTTAATGCGCGACACCTTAGAATTAGGTTTTGCCTTATGTGTATATATGATTAGAGACTTTTTTTTTAGGATTTTCTTTTATTCGCATGCATTGCACGTTTATTATCGCTGCTGGATCTCGGGTAAGTTCACTCGTTCTCTATTGCATATCATATCGCTTGTTACCTGAATTACGTGGCTTTTGAATGATATTTTGTCAATTGCAATTTTACACCCTTTGGACATGCTTTTGTGATGTATATGTATATATGTATTAATTGAGGGCATGCTTAGATTAATAAATTTGATTAAAAGGATGTTGAGTAGAGGCCTATCGCAAGATAGGATGAGAGAGGGTGTTTTAGTCCGATGGGCTCCTTCCTCTCTCATTCCATAATCCCCGGACCTAGTTAATCTCTGGTTTCTAAAAGATCAGTTTGCTTTTAAAATGGTTTCTTAATTTTCCTTTTAAAAAAATTAAGTGGCGACTCGTTTTGTTTTAGAAATTGATTTTCGAAAAGCTGTGGGTAAGTCAACCTGCGATATCCACACAAGCCCAGCGCCCCGGGTTTCCTAGCTAATGCAGTGCAATTAACCCTAAACTAATGCAAATAGTGCGTCACAGTGCCCTGACTTACAATGGTTTAAAGCGAGTTTCAAAAGAAGCAATTTATTTTATTTTATTTATATTTTTTCGCGTAAGCTCCTTTGATGCGCTAAGCTATTCCTCCCGAAAACGTTAGAATTTGATGACTCGAGAAACTACAAAATAAAAAGAAAAGTTAGTAACTCAAAATAAAACGAAAAATAAGAAAAAGAAAACCTAATCTAATATTTACGAATTAACTAAACTAAGATTCTAAAACTAAAGGTAGTAATGCAATCCCCGGCAACGGCGCCAAAAATTGATGTTGTCAGTATCAAGATATAAAAAGTATACTTTACTTTTCTAAAGATTTGTAGTGTGTAAGTAAAGGTCGAACCCATAGAGATTGAAATACTAAAACACCTTAATTTTAAAACCTAAATTTAATTAATTAAGAAAACGGAATTGGATTTGAATTTTAATTAAACTAATAACAATGAAAATAAATCTAAATTACGAAAGCGATTTAAAATTGTTTTTATGAATATGTTTAAGGAACCTAGGATTGCAAATCCACCACTAGCTTCATAATAAGGGTATTTATGAATTACTTTAGCTTATTACTTTGGATGATAATGGGGAATTGTAGCTACAAGCCCAATTTTTCCGTCAAGAAAATAACTATGGTTCAAACACCAACATAATCCATCTTCGGTTAGCACGAATTATCCCACACTAAACTAGGGTTGTGGTATAATCCATCTAATCTAGGCATGGACTATTCGGATACTTGATAACACAATTCAATTTAAGCACCATTACATGTAAATAATCTAAACAAGCACAGCAAGCATAGATCATTGAGCACACTACAGTCAAAATAGATCTAAGACAAGAATAAACTTTGAAAGTAATGATTTTAATCAATAGAAGCACGATTTATTTATAAAAATCCTCGGAACATGTAACTGTCATCCATACATAATAAAACTAAAATAAAAACATAAAATACACCCTATTACTTGTCTAGGGTTTCATTGAAACCCTAGATCTAGGTTTAAGCTGCCATGGGAGCGGTAGATGGCAAGTAGTTGATGGAGGAGGCCATGGAAATCCTTGGTCTTCTTCTTCTTCTCCTTGTTTTCCCCTCTTCAATGGCTGAAAGTATGGTTGTATATTGTGTGTATAATATTTTCCAACCCCTAAATTGAAGTAAAATAGGGTATATATAGATTTACAACAAGTTTTTGGAAGTTTTCCTAACCCAAAATGCACTAAAACTGCTTTATTTAGCTTTCCAGAAGTAATTAGGCAGTTTCATTCGCGTAGGAATCATGAGTAGAGTGAAATATGCAAGTTCCATTTTTGTCTATATCGCGCGCGTGGGCCGCGTGAGCGCGATATGGGGACCTCGCACGAGCGGATCGCGCGAGCGATTTCTAGGATTTCGCGCGAGCGGGTCGCGTGCGCGATGTGGTTGTTTCAGCTTCTTTTGCTCTGCTTTTTCACCCCGTTTAACTTGGTTTACTTGATTTCTTCCAAAACCTGTTAGAAAATAGAAAACGAAGTAAAAATATACAAAAACAGGATAAAAAGGTACTAACAAACGTATGTTAAGGCATATAAATAGGATCTGTTCTCTCCCGATCAGTAAGATACCCTTTGTCCTGGACGGTGTACCTGTGAAGCTTTGAACATTCATCTAGTCGGAATCAACTCCGACTCGGACTTTTGAAGAACCCTCAGCATTATCTGGGGCATGATGTTGATGGTAGATCCTCTATCAACCAATATTTTGTTTATAGGGATTCCTTCAATGTGTCCCTTTACGTATAGTAGCTTCAAGTGCTGAGACATCTGATAAGTAGATTTTTCAAAAACCACTTTGACCAGTCTCGTTGGCCTCAGTCCTTCTTCAGTTTGGAACCCTTTTTGCCTCAAGATAGTGATCTTAGGGTGATCGATTTGTAAATCGGTGGCATCCACGTTTTTACTCATGGCCTCTACCACGTTGGGTTTGACGGTCTCTCCACCATTCCAACACAAATCTTCTATCATGGCCGACTCTTTGGTCTGGCCTTCGATTACGTCTCCCTCCATGGCTGTTGGCTGATCTGGCTTGGCCATAAAAGACATTGGAAGAGTAAACACCATGTTTGAAGATAGATTCTTTGGGATAGTTCTGAATTGAATCGGTGATTTGTCTTCATCCCCATAATCATCAGTTTCCTCATCCATTGGATCGTTCTCGGGCTTATACTCTTCTTTTAGCTTTTTTTGCTTGAAGTTTTTCTTTAAGCGTTCCGTGGCATGCATCACCCCTTTACCCACTTTTTTATCGAACACAGGCTCTTCTTCTTTTGCGAATAGTTGTTCATCGGCCTTAGGGAAGTAAGGTTTAAGGAACTTCGAAGGATTATATGCCCGATCCTCCCAGTACTGCCGTTCCCTCTCTGCTTGTCTAGCGCTTTGGAACCTTCTCTTTTGAGACTTGCTGTATTGAGGCGTCGATGGGAATTCGGAGTGTTCAGCCCTATACCATCTCCCTTCATGCACCCGTGGTGGTAGTATCATTCTAGAGCGGATGTACGATGTTACGTCCCTGTCTGGCGCGGTCATCTTTGGTCGTGGTCGATTACGCTTTTCCTCCGTATGGCTTGAACCCACCATGCCGTTCGCTAATGGCGACATTGGCTTAGGTTTCCAATCGGGCTTAATCTGCCCTTGTTTGGGTAATGAAAGCCTTTCATGTACAGATCTTCTTAGGCTAAGCTCATTCGCCCTTGGCCTCTTGCGTGGGCTAGATGCCTCCTTCTTGATATTGGCCTTGTATCTTGGGTAAAGGCCTTATTCTATAATATCGAGTTGGTGACGCAGATCAGCAATCAGACTCTCAGTGGTTGACCGGGACGTTTCAACATTGGCCTTCCGTTCTGCTTCCTTCCGCTCTTGGTAAGTGCTCTGAAGCTCGCAAATTGTTACCCTCGGCCCAATAATGGCCGAAAGGGCAATCTGCTTTCCTCGTTGCCCTTTTGGCAACTGATCTTTTGTCTCGGATAGGTCAACGTTTGGCCTTGGTCTGGTAAGCTTGGTCAAATTGGGCACGACCATGTTGGTTCCGGTGATCTGTGGGAATAGATTGGCATCAACTCCCATGGCTTTGTCCGATAATTTGAATACTCCCTTTTCAACGTTCTCCTGTATCATGTTATAAAAAACAACACAATTATTAGTAGAATGTTTCCAAGAATTAAGCCATTTACAGTATTCTTTGTTTCTGATTTCATCGGCCTTACGGATCCGATGACCATCACCTAGCCTGATCACCTTTTCGGCCAAAAGGGCATCAAAAATCTGGTCGGCCATAGTTATATCAAACGTGTAATTTTTTCTTGCCTCGAACGCCATCTTTTTAGCAGCGGCGTTATTGTTGATGGGTTTGTTCAAGGCATTACACACTATTGGCCGTTTAGAGATTAGCTCGGCCATATCAATCTCTATCTTGAGGTCGCAATCGCTAAGTGGACCTCGTAATTAGGGTCTTTGTAATATGTTCCCTTGGATGAGTTCTTCTTCTCCTGCTCATCCAATAGGATATGCTCATAACGGGCGGCCCTCGTGGCCAGCTGGAATAAATCACAAAAATCGGTCTCTTCGAACCTCTTACGCAGTTCGAAGGACATTCCACCCATAGCTATCTTTGCATATTCTTCTTCAGGAAATACCGTCTTGCACTTGTACCTCGCCTTCCAAAAATGGGCTATATATGTCTCGATGGTCTCTCCAACTAATTGTAACATCCTTGATAAATCTGCCAGTGATGTTTCGGGCACAGTCCTATAGAACTGGCCATGGAATAGCTCTTCCATCCCATGCCAATTTTGTACAAAATTAGCTGGAAGATTGACATACCATATAAACGCAATGCCCGTGAGCGAATTTGGGAATAGCCTAAGTTTTAATGGTTCACTGCCACCCACATGGCCGCATTGTACCACAAAACGGCCAATATGCTCCATAGAGGATTGTTCAATTTCCCCAGAAAATAGAGTAAAATTTGGAACTTTGTACCCTTGGGGAAAGTTAACTTGGTCAATTTCAGGCGGGTAGGGCCGTCTGTATGTAGGCCTCTCCACTCTTATCATGAATAGGCTGAGGTAAAGTCAGTTGATAACGCTGATCATTTGAGGGACTTGGAAAGAGCATTTGAAAGAACGCGGGCTCACAAACTTAAGATGAATCCTCTTAAATGTGCCTTCGGCGTCTCAGTAGGGAACTTCGTAGGTTTCCTAATACACTAGAGGGGGATAGAGATAGACAAAAACAAGGCTCGGGCTATCCAAGCAGCGAAGCCCCCAGCCAACAAAAAGGAGCTTCAAAGGCTACTTGGGCAGGTCAATTTCCTGAGAATATTTATATCCAACTGTGTGGGGAAGACCCAAGTATGGACCCCGCTACTGAAGATCAAGACCGAAGAGGAATTCAAGTGGGAAGACAGCCATTAACAGGCCTTTGAAGTAATTAAGCAATATTTGTCAACCTCTCCAGTATTAATGCCACCCAAAAAGGGTAGGTATCTTAAATTGTATATTTTGGCCTCCAATTGCTCAATAGGAAGTATGTAAGCACAAGATAATGAGAAAGGGAATGAGCAGGCCATTTATTATTTGAGTAGATTTTTGACTCCAATCAGCGCTATGCGCCGATTGAGAAGCTATGCTTGGCATTGCATTTTTCATCTTAGAAATTAAGAACATACATGCTCCCCGTTTCCACTTACATTATATGCCAAACTGATGTGATAAAATATATGTTGTCAAGACTGATTATGAGAGGCCAAATTGGAAAATGGATCTTGGCCTTGATGGAATTCACCACCCAATACCGATTCACAGCAATCGGTCAAAGGTTAGGCCATAACTAATTTTCTGGCCGACCACCTAGATCCTACTAATCTGGGAAAATTGCTGCCAACACCCAAAGTACTAAACACGTCCTTGATCCCATGAATGTTGATCTTTGATGGTTCCAAAAACATAGAAGGTCCAGGGGCAGGTGTGGTCATTGTGTCACCTAAGTATAAGAAGACAAGAATGTTGTTCCGGCTCAATTTCAAGTGTACAAACAATCAGGCCGAATACGAAGCGCTTATTATCGGACTAGAGATACTCCTTGAAATGGGGGCATCGTCTGTGCATTTAAAAGGAGACTCAGGGCTGGTGATCGGACAGATATCAGGTGAATTCCATATAAAAAGTTAGAAACTCTGCCCGTTTCACTCTGTGGCTACTCAGCTCATGGAGATATTTGATGATACAAGCGTGAGTTACATCCCTAGATTAACAAATATTGAGGCCGATAAGCTACTAAAGACAGGATCAGCCTCATCTGCTGGAAAATCCGTAGAAGATTAAGCCATCACAGTACAAGTCTGATCACTACCGTCGGTGGCAAAGCGGGGCTCGTACACAATAACTAATTCGGTCTTGGGATGATGATGATTGGAGAATCCCTATCATCGAATACCTAAGTCATCGAAATGTTAGGGTAGACCAAAAAGTTAGACTATTCGTAGTCTGATTCGTGGTGCTCAATGGAGAATTATTCAAAAAGCCCATTGGTGATGATGTGATCTTGAAGTGCTTAGGTAAGAAGCAGGCCATGCAGATTATGGCCGACTTACATGAAGGGATCTGTGGAGTCCATCAGGCAGGCACAAAGATGAAGTGGCTTCTGAGGAGGTATAATTATTACTGGCCTGGTATGCTGAAAGATTGTATCAGGTATGCAAAGGGATGCAAAGCTTGCCAGAAGCACGGCCTGATCCAACATGTGCTAGCTAAGGAGCTCCAACCAATAATCAAACCATAGCCGTTTAGAGGATGGGCCATGGAACTAATTGGAAAAGTCTTACCACCGTCATTAGGCCAACACTGTTTTATTATCGTGCTACGGACTACTGTACTAAGTGGGCCAAAGCCATACCATGCAGGACGGTGACTCAGGAAACGGTAATAAAATTCATTGAAGAACATATCACACACCGATTCGGCCTACCAGAGACCATTACGACCGATCAAGGGTCAGTGTTCGCAAGGACTAAAACGTTAGCCTTTGCAGAAAGTAGAGGAATTAAAATTCTCAAATCCACCCCTTACTATGCTCAGACCAATGGGCAGGCCGAGTCAACTAACAAGATCTTCAAGGGGATCATTGAGAAGATGATCGATGAGAATCCTAAGGAGTGGGACAAGTTGCTGTCCGAAGCGCTATGGGCCTATCGGACATCTAAAAGGTCAAGTATCGGAGTCACACCGTTCATGCTGACTTACGGGTATGACGCTATATTGCCTATGGAGGTTACTGTCCGATCAGCAAGAAGGGCTTTACAGAATCAACTAGAGCCCGCTGAATACACAGAGGCTATGATAGCTGAGTTAGAAGGGCTTGATGAAATGAGGCTCATGGGCTTGGACTCATTAAAGGTACAAAAGCAACAGGCTACCCGAGCTTATAGTAAGAGGGTAAAAGAGAAGTTTTTTTGCACAAAAGACTTGGTGTGGAAAGTCATCTTGCCTATCAGAGACAAGGATAACCGGTACGGTAAATGGTCGGTCAACTGGGAAGGTCCTTTCATTGTCCATCAAGTCAAGAAGGGTGGAGCATATAGGCTGCGTGATATAGATGGAGGTATTCATCCTAGATTAATAAACGGTTAGTACTTGAAGTCTTATTATCTTATTTTGTGGGAAACTATTGATTTGGAATACAGACCGAATATAGGGTTAGAGTATGAAATATTTGAATATGAGCCTGAGCTGGAATGATCAAAATATTCATTACATTAAAAATGGATGGGTACAGCTTACCTATAAGTGGTCGAGTACAAAAGGAATATATTTACAAGTATACAAGATAGAGGTCGGCCTCTAGGCTGACCTAAAACTCCTAAGCTTGGTCTTCAGATCCTCCCAGGTTTTTGCGACTGCGGCCTTATCCTGTTTAGCTTTATCGAGCTTGAGAGACCAAGAACGAGAGATAGAAAGGCTAGCTTGAAGTTGCTCATGCACTTCTGAGCGTCCCCGCCAAGCTGAGCCAGGACACCGTCAATTTTTGCTAAGGCCGCATCGTTGGTAATGACCTCGACTTCACACTGCGCCAGCTGGGCCTCGAGTATGGTAATACAGTTTTGTAACCAGGCATCTCGAGCAATCACTTGAGCCTGAGAAGCTTTCCCAGCCTCATATTTGACCTTGGCAGCCTGGAGGAACTGCACTGCTTTTTCTCGGGCACCAAGATAAGTTTCGGGGTCAGTTTGAACCACGGAGGCCAATCAGTGAAAGAGACGGTAGCTCAGGAGTCTTTCTTGCTTCTTCCACAGTAGGAAAAGCTGCCCGTCTGATAGAGAATGATCAGTCATAAGCGCATTTAAAGCAGCATCGATCTCTTGGGTAGGAGGGAGATCACTCAGCCCAAGGGAAGTAAGTCTAAGGAGGAGATCCTTCGATTGCTGTAGGCTAGAGGGCGAGACTGGAGTAGGCTCAAGAGATCCTAAGTCAAATTCCCCAATGTCCAGGCTGCTAAAGAAGTCGTCAAAAGTAATAAATGGCTTTGGACCCAACGGGGTGGCCTGTTGAAAAGGTTCAAAGTAAAAGGTCAGTATTGATATTTTAGGTAAGCAAATGATATGTGCCCAGGTTCAAAGATACAATACTTAGCCATGAGCAGATAACGAGGCCAAAATATACTGCCTCACAACGACCTCGTCCCTTATTTGGGAGGTAAAAGGATGAGATGGTTTGGGGGAGGTACTGTGGTACTTTCCTCTATTGAGGATCCGACATTCACATTGGCAAGTGCAGAAACGAACTCAACGGTGACAGGGTCGGCAACATGAGCTTCATCCTCAGTGTTCGGAATAGGAGGACCCTTAGGAATGGACGCAAAATTGGTTAAAATGGTTTCCTCTATTTGCTCAGAGGCCGACCCCAGGACAACGGGAGGATCGACCTGTCCTGTGGGAACATCCTGACCAATTTCCACCATAGGAGAGGTCGACTGCTCCACTTCTTCTCCAACTGTCTCCAGAGTAACATCACCTCCTGGTAAATCCTCATTGCTAGAGGAAATTACAACTTTTTCGGGCACTGATCCTCCAGTAGGGTCAGCATCGTCATCTCCGTCCAAGGGGCTCAGAGGAGGTACGACCCTAATAGGAACTACTCTCTCTGCGATGCATTCTAATAGAGCGGTTGACCGTTGTAGAAAAATAGAAAGATTGGTGGGTAAAGTATGAGATCGTCCAGGTGAGGAGTGTGCCGGCTGATGTTGAGTATCTTGCCCGGTCAACACCACGTCCTCGCCAGAGTCCTCGTCCATAAGCTGAAATAGCGCAGAAAATGGATTAAGAGGTAGACTAAATGAAATCGGACAATCTAATAGCAGCACAAGAAATATTACCTCAGTGGAAAAGGCCGTGGTCTTCTTTTTCTTAGATGGGCCTTGGTCCGGTGCTTTCTTGGTAGGTCGCTTCTTTACTGCTTGTTTCCTCCGGGTCGCCGGAGGAGCAGCCTTAAGTGCCTCTGCCTCAGTGGCTGGTGATGTGGCAAATTGCAGAAGGGCCTCATCGGTGGTACTTCTAAAGATCTGAGATGCCCGATCAGACCACCACTTTGAGAATTCCTTAGAAGCTACTGGTCGGGCTGAGAACGGCTTGAAAGTAAAGGATGTTTTCAATATGGATGATCGTTCTTTGCTTTTCTTCACACCCTTGTTATTGACAATTAGACCCCGTTCTACCCAGTCCACATTTACAGTGGTGGCGGGAGGTACGGGAACCAGTTGTGAGAGCCCAAATTGACGGGCAAAGAGGGGGGCAAAATAGTATTCTATCCCACATTTGTTAATGGCAGAAGGGATGCTCGGGCTGAAGATTATGTCCCTGGCCACCAAGTAGCTGGAGAAAATTTCGTTGTAGGTGGTCTGAGTGCCTAGTCCCCAGTTGGCAGGATTATGGGAAAGTTAAAAGAACGAAGGGAATTAGAGAGAAGAGAAGGGTCTGAAGAGAGGAGGAGCCATAAGGGAACACCCCTCATAAAAAAATGTAAAGCACTCCTCAAAGGAGTGGGAAGAAGGAGCTACGTCCATAAAGTGGACTGAGAAGATGGGGATATCGGTCAGTTGGCGAGCAGTTGGGCAGAACTCAGGAAAGTAGGAGTACAGCCAGAGCAGCAGGATCCACATCGGGCTTCCACCAGTATTGAAGCCCGACTGCACGAAGTCGGTCATACCTCAAACCAAGTGCACCTAGACAAGAGTGGCCAGAGCTAGAGGCTTGCCCAATGCCAAGGCAAGAGCCAGAGTTATGTATTCCTTTGTGATGGCTTGACTGGCCGAACAAAAGAGGTATCTGTTCAGCCAGTAGATAAGGAAGGTGGTGTGTTCAGCGTTAGACACCTCCATTCCTTCTACTCCCTCGGAGGCCGTGAGGAAAGGCTTGAAAGCAGTAATCGGTCTGAAGGACACGGTTCCATCTCTGACAGATTCTTGTTGGGGGTAGGAGAAACTGGCCGTTCTAATGTCAAGACCGGGCACAATCTCTTGTCCGTGGGGGTAAAGGCTGAGTAGATAACTAATATCTTTGATGGTGTGTCCCATCGGGTAATAGCAGAAGAGAAACCCATTGCTGGAGGAAGACTAGAAGAGGAGGGTAGAAAATAGGAGAGGCCGGTTTATTTCAAGTCTGGATTGACTGAGCATGATGCATTATATATGCCCATTTGCTTCCACAGAGCGGCTTTGGAGGCTGAAACCCTAGTTACCCAACTGTCCCAGTCTATTGCAGGTACAGGCCAACCTCTGATCGGGTGGGTGGCCGTCCAGTTTAATGGAAGTTGAAGGAAGGATTCGTTGCTTACCGGCGCAAAATAGGAATTAATGGATGCCGGAGGATCGTCGCAGAACACCATTCCGAACCCAGGCGCTCCTGGTGTTCCGTCTGCGGAGCATCAATTAGTAAAGCAGTCAGTAGAGATGCTTGAGACATGTGCTTTGATAAGTTGTCTTACTTTCCGGCAGTGGTTTTGTGGAGGGAGATCATCTACGAATGTCTTTTTACCTTTGGATGATGCCGCCGGAGTTGTTTTAGGAGCCATTTCTGAGCAGAGGTGGAAGTTTTCTTCGCCGGAAAGAATAGAGGTTAGAGAGAGAAGCTTTGTGTCCTGTTGGTTCTAGAGAGAGAGAGAAGAAGACGCATATAAGGATGGTAAAAAGATTTTGAAAATCCCTTTACTTTATACGCATCAACATTGAATGCGGAGTGACTGGTTAGGATTTGACATTCATTGTATGGATGACACATGGTATGTTTAAATTTAAAATGTCACATCAACTAAGGACAGGACGTTTGATATGACCGTTTGGGGGGCAATTGTTTGCACCCAAAAACTGCCAAAGGTTTGTGAGCCTGATTGAAATGGGCCTGAGGATACGCATCCCACGATGAGTCCAGGAGTGATGGGCCCAGAAGTTGTTATAGCCCATCGGGGAATGTCGTATGACTTAGAGAGATAGAAGTTGCTACACAGTTTGATAGAGCCCGATGCTTACTGTGGTTCATGTTTTGTCCTATCGGGCTTTGTCGTTAAAGTAAGTAAACAATGAGGTTTGAAGCTCGAGTGGAATGATAAGTACTTACAACAGCAATCGGGCATCCGAGCTCTAAGCCGATATCAAAGCCGAAGCCCAATGGATAATTAGGTGAGCAAACTTACCAATCAGACACCGTACTTGAGATAAGTGGTAAAGGCCGGCAGAGTGAGCTCGATCGGCCACGAGCATCCCAAATAGTATCATTGGGCATGAAAGTCAGAAAGCATGACGAATGGAGCATGCACGAGCCTGATGAAGCTAAGAATAACGGTCGTAAGACCGATGAACATATCAAGAAGGCGGTTCTACTCTTAGCTGTCGTTTGTGACGCCACCCTAGATTTGGAGAATCCGAGTCCGTTTGGGAATGCAATCAGATCACATCCGACTGGATATAGAAGGCTAATCCCTAAAATATTGGGATTGAGTTAATCAAGACTCCGAATAAGGCAAGAGTTTGAGATTAGGAAGGATTTTACAATCAATAAACTATTTGGGGTGCAAGCTAAGGAGTCCTTACCTTATCAGAATTGCCAGAGGCCGCAATAAATAAAGAAGCAGGCTAGCCGTGCAAAGGACTCCGTGTCATCCTCGAAAATAGCACTCATACAGCACTCAATACAGCATTCAAAGCATTCAAACCTTTGTGTTCTTGTCATTCTGCATCCATAGCATTAGTAGGTCTACCCTTTGTGTTATTTTGTTTTCTGACTGTTTTCGTTCTCACGAACAATCAAAGCCTATTCTGATTCTGTTCTTTGGTAAAATGTTATATTTTCCAAACACTTAGTAAAATTTGTATTTTATTAATCGTTTGTGATTGTTTACCTGGTAAACTCTACACTATTTGGCTTGTGCGCTTCAGTACTGCCAAGGGATTTTTGGTGAGGGTACTTTCCTACTTATCACACACAATCACTCTGTTTAGAAGTCAAATCGTAAAGCCTTGGGTATCACTAACTCAAGCATATAGGAAATTAGTTTGCAGACACCAAGCCCGTTTGGCTCTAGCACGCCCGCAAAACTACAAGCAAACAAACTGCCACTACATTTCAGATAGATCACGCCACTTCAGGCTGATGGTGTGGCTGATGAACATGATGTGGTTATTTAGAGATAACAACCTCTTACATAACTGCCCCATGATGTGGTAGTTCATGGGTAGTTATTTCCCACTAAGCTATTTGAATAATGGTCATGTGTTAATACAACTCCATTACCTTGTAACCTCCATTCTCCATTACTTTGTAACCGCCATTCTCAACTAAATAGCAATTTTTCTATTTCTTTATAGTTATTTTAATACATGTGGCAGATTTTGCATGCACGTGTTGGAAAGATGGGCCCTTGGCAATTATTTACCATCAACCTAGCTTGTTTCAATGAGTAACCGCCATCATCCTGTGTTCAAACCCATCATCCTTCAACTACAAAAATAAACATGTGGCATGTTCTACTCTTGTGATTATATCCTCTATGGGCCCATACTATGGAATTTATTTTGTGGTGCAAACAGATATATATGTAGGAATATCATCGATTGCATTTTAAGCTAGAATCTACAAGGAATTTGGACTTTCTAGGCTTTATTTGGATTCATTCAAGAGTTGAGTGTCCTAGTTCCAAAAATTGATATTTAATGTTGTTTATGTGATCTTGGTAGTCTTAGAATGCTTAACTCTTGAAATATTAGAAAAGCATGTGTTAAGTCAAAATTGATGAATTTGTCATTGAGGTATGTTGACATGCTTATGTGCTTATTCGGATCAAAGGGTCCCAAGTGATAATCACTATTATTTAGCCCGTATTAAAGGGATGATGTTGCTCCTCATAAAAAAGCGAATCGGTGGTGACGACCACAACGGATTGACTTCGGTCACGTGAGAGTAAGACCCGGAATCAGGGGTCCAAATTTAAAGCGATGGTGATTGATTACTTGACATGTCGGTGGCTAATTTTATCATTGTGAATGTCTAGATGTTACACGTGCTGCATTTCACACTCCGATAGCATGATTAGAATGCTCACTAAGAGAAAGCTTAAACAAATATGTTAGCCGTGAATTTTTTGAAGGCATTATTTATGTTCATTTTGATGGTTCTATTCCAATCAACTATCATGTCATTTTCAGTGTGCTAATCTCTTGATTTATGCAATTAAATGTTCTAACTTTATTTGAGTTCTTGAGATTATATATGGTGAAGCCCGAGAGTGTTAAAGCTCAACAAGGATCAAGCTTGAAGACTTGAAGATCTTTCATCCTTAGTTGAAGTCTATGATTTACTTGTAAAGCATCTTGATCATTTCTCACAAGGGCTTAAAAGGTTTAAAGTTGTTTCAAAACCTTTAAAATAGTTTGAAAACCTTTAAAATAGAAAAACTATTTTTCAGTGGAAAAACAGTCGTCTGGATCGTTTTCCCAATCGACCAGGTGCTTCAAAGTTTAGTCGACTGAAGGTGAACAGTCGACTAGTTTATGTTCTGAAAAACTGATTTCTAAACTGTTTGAAAAATAGTCGACTGGAGTCGACCGGACCACTTCCTCCAGTCGACTGGTTTTTTGGCTCATTTCTAAGTTGTTTGAAAAATAGTCGACCGGGCCATTTAATCCAGTCGACTGGGGTTTTTGCATATTTCCAAACTATTTGAAAAACAAACGACCGTACCTTTAATTCAGTCCACCGATCTTATGGCGCATTTCAAAACTGTGAGAAAAGCAGTCGACTGGATCGCAACCTCAGTCAACTGGATTGACGCAGAACAACTAAACGGCTAGTTTTCTAAAAGGCATTTTATTTACCTTTTTTCCACTAATGGCTATAATCTTTCAAAGCCTATAAATGCATGTTTCCCAAACCATTTTCAAGAGACCAGTCTATTGGAAAACATCATTTGAATCACACAACTTGTTGATCTTTAATCATTCACATTTGAGCCCTAGTTGTGTGAGTAATTCAATTTGTTCTAGTATATCCTTGAGAGAGTAAATTGTAGTGACCTTTTAATTGCATTATCCACTCTAAAGAGAGAGAGAGAGATTGAAGGCTCTTGTAATGGTTTGGTGCACACCCATAAAGTGTATCAAGACGGTTTGATCTACACCTGTAAGTAGGTTGATAAAGGAATCCTCAAAAGGTGTTCTTGAGAGGTGGACATAGGCCGCGATGTGTGGATTGCCGAACCAATTGAAAACTCGGTTTGTAAGTTTCTCTTCCCTTCTCTCTTTACATAATTGTTTGTGATTTAATGTTGTTTAAGTTTTAAAAATGTTAATTTTCTGCTAAAACATTTTTCACTCCCCACTAAGGTTTCCATTTCGGGCCAACAATTGGTATCAGAGCCTCGGCTCTTCTATTTTCAAAAGTTTTTGAAAAATTTGAGTTAAGATCCAAATGAAAACCAGCCCTTCTTGCATCTCTTATAGTGAGGTTCAATCGGCACATAGACCACTGTGTTTTAATGGATCAAATTACGCTTATGGGAAAAATAGAATGAGAATCTATATGATTTCTTAAGATTTTGATTTATGGCAAATAGTGGTCAAAGGGTCTCATCTTCCTACAAAAATTGTAAATGGTATTTCTATTCCAAAAACGAAAAATGAGTATAATGATGCCGATAAGAAACTCATTAAAATGAATGCTATGGCAATGAATTTATTATATTGCGGTTTAGACCCAAATGAATACAATAGAATTTCATCTTGCAAATCCGTAAAAGAAATATGTGATAAACTTGAAGTAATTCACGAGGGAACAAACCAAGTCAAAAATTAATTTGCTTGTTCAATCTTCTGAAATGTTTAAAATGTTGACTTTTGAGTCTATTGGTGATATGTCTACCCGGTTTACAACTATCATCAATAACTTGAGAAATCTTGGTAAAGTTTATGCTAATGAAGAAATTATTGAGAAAATTCTTAGGGCTTTACCAAAGCAACTAAAGGTCACTGCTGTCCAGGAAGCGAAGGATTTGACAAATTTGTCAATTAAACAACTTATGGGATCACTTATTACCCATAAAATGGAGTTAGTCGTGCTTGTCGAAGAAGACAAGAAAAAGGAAGTGAAAGAGATCAAAAGAGGAGACATGGCCTTGAAGTCCTCAATCTCAAAGAAAAGGGACAAGGATCATGAGAGTGATAAGGATGAAGATATGGCTTTGATCACCAAAACATTCGTAAAGTTTCTAAAGAAAGAAAAATCGGGAAAGCAGCCTGCCAAAGCTGAAAAACGCAAGAAGAAGGCAATGAATGCCACTCAAAGTAGCTCTGAGAGTTAATCATCAGGCGATGACTCAAATGAAGATGAGATCGTCAACCTTTACCTCATGGCAATAGAAAATGGGCTAACCTCTACTTATTGCTCTTTCCATGATTCTAATGATTTGAATGAATTTCAAAACGTTGAGTCAAGTTCTATGGAAACAAAAGTTCAAGAAGGTTATTGCATTACAACTCCTCCATCATTGAAAGATCATAAGTATGATCATTGAAAAAGGAGAATAGAAATTTATTTTATATCACTTGACATAAATCCTTGGAACATTCTAAAAATTATTTTTCTCCTAAACCAAAGATTGAATGAATGAAAGTGATCAAAATAACTTTCCATTAAATCTTAGAGCTATGAAAATTCTATGGAATTCTTTAGATGATATTTCATATAATAGAATCCATTCATGCTCTAGTGCAAATGAAATTTGGTTATGTTTAGAAAATTTTTATATTCTACTAACCAAATTTGTGAAGAGGAAAGAGTGTGCCTTTTTACAAATGAAGATGATGAGAATGAAAAAAATGGCAAAAGGGGCTACTTGGGATGATGATGACTCATGTGACCAAGAAGGTGTACAAGAGAATGTGGTAAACTCTAATCATTCATCTTTTGTTGAATCTCCTAACTATAATGAGCTTCAATGTCCTTTTGAGGAGTTACATGAGGAGTTAGAGAATTTAAAATCTAAATATATAACTCTTAATAAGAAATTTCCAAACTTTCAAATGAGTTAAAAATTTTGAAATCCCAAAATAAATATTTGAAGATTGAAAATGAAAAATGTGTTTCAAGAGCACAATCTTTAAATGAGATTGCAAAAAGAAAATTTGGAGTTGAAAAAGCAATTGGATGATTTAAAATCTCAAAATGAAACTTTGAGAAAGAAAAACTTGTTTCAACCAATCAACCTTCAAGTGAATTTATTGAAAAAGAAAAGGTTGAATTGAGAAAGGAGGTGGATGACTTGACAAAAACTTTGGCAAAATTCACATAAGGTGCGCAAAATTTGAATATGCTTTTGGGAAAGCAAAAATGTGTTTTTGACAAAGCCAGTTTGGAATTTAATCCCACATGCAAAGAAAAGAAGTACAAAAGCTTCTTTGTAAAGTCCACATCTTCTACTTCAAATTCTCAAAATCCTCACAAGAATTTCTTTGTTAAAGCATCAATCTCAAATGAGACCCTTCCCCATGACTTTTCATCATTGCATGAAAAAGGGGCATGTTAATTTTAAATGTTCATTTTGAAAGAAAATGAACATGGTTTGGGTTGTGAAGGGATCCTCTCCTACCTCCTTGGCAAATGTTGCATCCAAGAGGCGCTTGGACAATGGTTAAATCTTTTACCTTAAGCTTAGTAGGAGTGAGATGGATCAATTTGTTTTGATAATTCTCTTGATTTTGATAGCATGCTAATCATGTTTAGATTATCACGTTATTTTGTCTTGATGTTTATAGTAATTCCATCCTCCTAAGGAGATAATGCATAATTTTGATCTGAAAATTGGTATTTATTCATATATGTATATGTTGAAGGGGAGCATATTGCTATGTTTACTTTATTTGTTTTGATATCTTGCTGCCTCTATAACATATTTGTTTATGTTGAGGGGGAACTTTAGTTCAAACCCCCAATATTTTTGTTATTGTCAAAAATGGGGAAATTGATAGAGATATTTTAAAATTGGGATAATGGTATGATAGAGATTTTTAAAATAGAGGAAAATGATAATAGAGATTGTTAGAAAGACTGTTAGAAAGTTATCATTCTTGGACTCATTCAGGTTACTTTTGTTGGCCCAAATATGGAAACCTTATAGGGGAGTGAATAAGGTTTTAGCGGAAAATAAACCTTTTTAAAATTTAATAGCAAATTAAACACAATCAGAAACAATAATGTAAAGGGAGAAGGGAAGAGACACTTGCAAACAAAGTTTTAAAGTGGTTCGGCAATCTGCAAACCGCGGCCTACGTCCGCCCCTTGTGAACACCTCTTGAGGATTCCTTTACTTGATCTACTTCACTGGTGTAGACCAAACCTTTACAAGAGCCTTGAATCTCTTCCAAAGAAGAACACCTCTTCTTTGCACACAAGGGTTACTAACCCTCACTCTTTATAAAGGATTTGGGTACAAATGATAACTCTCCCTCTCTAGAGTGGATAGTACAATAATAGCTCACACAACAACGCCTTAGTGAGTGGATAATACAAATAAAAGCTCACTACAATTTGCTCTCTCAAGAATTACAATTAAAATTAAGAACAAATTGATTTTTCACTCAAACTAGGGCTCAATTGTGAATAATGATTAAATAAGATGTTTGAATGGTTTTCCTTGATTTTTCTCTTTCTTATAACCCTTAAAAACATCCTTATATATAGGTTTAGAAAGATTATAGCCGTTGGAAGTGGTTAGGGGGTATAAAACCAATTTTTGGAGAGTTTAAAAACTAGCTGTTAGTATGTTTCTGTGCGTTTCAGTCGACTGAAAATTGGCCCAGATGACTGGAAAGTTTATAGTAGTAACTACCCTTCAGAAACATAAAAAAAAAGTCAACTGAACAGTACTTTCGGTCGACTGAACATTACCTTCAGTCGACTGGACCCTTACTTTTTTAGTCGACTGAATTCTGCTGATTTTTGGCAGATTGATACCTCTTTACTAAAACGGCCATAACTCCCTCTACAAGACTCCTTTTTGCGATCCGTGTAAAGATTCGGAAAATAGATTCAAATACCTTTCCAACCATATAAAATTCAATATATAATTCCTTACCAATTGGATCAGGTTTACCTTTAAAGTTGACCCATCTGCAAAGGGTTCTTGATTTTGACTTAACTGCTTGAAGACTTTTGTGAAATGAATTTAATTGAGTGATCTAATTATGTTTAGGTCCTTGAAGTATTTTGAAGTGTGAGAGCAAGGATCCTAAGGTCCAATTAAAGTTACTTGCGCCCCTATGAGTGATTGATCAAAATGCTTACATGAAAATCCTAGTCTTCAACCAAGGATAGAGAATCTTCAAGTCTTCAAGCTTGATCCTTATTGAGCTCCATCACTTTTGTAATTCATCATATGCTATCTCATGATCTCAAACAAAGTTAGAATATTAAAATTCATAAATCAAGAGAATAGCACAATGAAAATGACTTGATAAAAGTTTATAATAGAACAATTACAAACATGCTATTATCAATAGATTTGTCATCATCAAAACATATAAATAATGCCTTAAAGAAATTTAAGGCTAACAATTTCTCCCTTTTTGATGA
This sequence comes from Hydrangea macrophylla, assembly GCA_033977485.1. Classification (NCBI taxonomy): domain Eukaryota; kingdom Viridiplantae; phylum Streptophyta; class Magnoliopsida; order Cornales; family Hydrangeaceae; genus Hydrangea; species Hydrangea macrophylla. The sequence goes on from CM066990.1 coordinate 45,135,278, forward strand.
TGTCAAAACATGCAATAGAGATATAGCAATTAAAGCACAATAAGTGTCATTTTCATGTTATCATTCAAAGTAGCATGAAATACGAAGTATGAATCCAAGAATGATAACTTTCTAACAATCTCTATTATCAGTTCTAATACTAACATTCTCTATGTCTATCATTTTCCCCCTTTTTGACAACAACAAAAAGACGGGGGTTTGAGCTAGAAGTTCCCCCTCAATAAGATACCATATCAACAAAAGTGAACATAGTAATATGTTCTCCCTCAACATATGCATCTATGAATAAATATCAATTATAAGATCAAAACTATGCATAAATCTCCTTGGGAGGATGGATTAGCTATGAACATGAAAACAAAATAACTTGATAAGTCAAACAAGATTAGCATGCTATCAAAATCAAGAGACATATCAAAACAAATTAATCTATCCAACTCCTACTAGGCTTAAGGAAAGAGATTTAACCATTGTTCAAGCGCCTCTTGGATGCAACCTTTGCCAAGATGGTAGATTCTCTCACAACCCAAACCATGTTAATTTTTCTTTTATGTGGACATTTGTAATTAACATGTCCCTTTTTCATGTAATAATGACAAGTTACATGGGGGAGGGTCTCATTTGCGACTGATTCCTTAACAAAGAATTTCTTGTGAGGATTTTGAGAATTTGAAATAGAGGGTGTGGACTTTACAAAGAAGCTTTTGTACTTTTTTTCCTTATATGTGGGATTAAATCCCAAACCAGTCTTATCAAAAACACATTTTTTGTTTTCTCAAAAGCATATTCAAATTTTGTTCACCTTGGGTAAACTCCAAAGTTTTTGTCAAATCATCCACTTCCTTTCTCAATTCAACCTTTTCTTTTTCAATAAATTCAATTGAAGGTTCATTAGTTGAAACAAGCTTTTTTTTTTCTCAAAATTTCATTTTGAGATTTTAAATTATCCAATTGCTTTTTCAACTCCAAATTTTCTTTTTCAATCTCATTTGAAGATTGTGCTCTTAAACATGTTTTTCATTTTAAATCTTCAAAGATTCATTTTGGTATTTCAAAATATTTAACTCAGTTAAAAGTTTGGAAAAATTCTTTATAAAAGTTATATATTTAGATCCCAAATTATCTAACTCCTTATGTAACTCCTCAAAAGCACATTGAAGCTCATTATAGTTAGAAGATTCAACAATAGATGTAGGTTTAGAGTTTACCAAATTCTTTTGTGCACCTTCTTGGTCACACGAATCATCATCGGATGAGTCATCATCATCTCAAGTGGCCTCTTTGGCCATTTTCTCATTCTCATCATCTTCATTTGCAAAAATGCACACTTTTTCCTCTTCACAAGTTTGGTTAGTGGTAAGATTAAATTTTTCTAAACATAACCAAATTTCATTTGCACTAGAGTGTGAACGAATTCTATTATATGAACTATCATCTAAAGAATTATATGGAATTTTCATGGCTCTAAGATTCAATAGAAAGTTATTTTGATCACTTTCATTCCATTCAATCTTTGGTTTAGGAGGAAAACCATTTTTGACAATACTCCAAAGATTATAGTCAAGTGAACGAAAATAAATTTCTATTATCCTCTTCCAATGATCATACTTATGATCTTTCAACGATGGAGGAGTAGTAATGCAATACCCTTCTTGAAATTTTGTTTCCATGGAACTTGACTCAACATTTTGAAATTCATAAACATCATTAGAGTCATTGAAAGAGCAAGAAGTAGAGGTGACCCCATTGTCAATTACCATGAGGCAAAGATTGATAATCTCATCTTCATTTGAGTTGTCGATCGATGATTTACTCTCGGAGCAAGAAGTAGAGGTGACCCCATTTTCAATTACCATGAGGTAAAGATTGATAATCTCATCTTCATTTGAGTTGTCGTCCGATGATTTACTCTCAGAGCAACTTTAAGTGGTCTTCGTTGCCTTCTTCTTACGTTGTTCATCTTTAGGAGGCTTTTTTCCCAATTTTTCTTTCTTTAGAAACTTTGCGAATTTTTGGGTGATCAAAGCCATTTCTTCACTCTCATGATCTTTTTCCTTTTTCTTTGAGCTTGAGGACTTCATGGCCATGTCTCCTATTTTGATCTCTTTTTTCTTGTCTTCTTCGACAAGCACGACTAACTCCATTTCATGGGTAATGAGAGATTCCATGAGTTGTTCAATTGACAAGTTTGTCAAATCTTTCGCTTCCCGGATAGCCGTGACCTTCGGTTGCCATTGCTTTGGTAAAGCCCTAAGAATTTTCTCAATAATTTCTTCATTAGTATAAACTTTACCAAGAATTTTCAAGCTATTGATGATAGTTGTAAAACGGGTAGACATATCACCAATAGACTCAAAAGGCAACATTTTGAACATTTAATAAGATTGAATAAGCAAATTAATTTTTGACTTTTTGACTTGGCTTGTTCCCTCATGATTCACTTCAAGTTTATCCCAAATTTCTTTTGCAGATTCACAAGATGAAATTCTTTTATATTCATTTGGGTCTAAACCGCAATTTAATAAATTCATTGACATTGCATTCATTTTAATGAGTTTCTTATCGGCATCATTATACTCATCTTCCGTTTTTTAAATAAAAATATCATTTAAAATTTTTGTAGGAAGATGAGGGCCTTTGACCACTATTTACCATAAATCAAAATCTTGAGAAATCATATAGATTCTCATTCTATTTTTCCAATAAGCATAATTTGATCCATCAAAACAAGGTGGTCTATTTAATAGAAAATTAAACACAATCACAAACAATAATGTAAAGAGAGAAGGGAAGAGACACTTGCAAATCGAGTTTTCAAGTGGTTTGGCAATCTGCACACTGCGCATACGTCCACCCCTCAAGAACACCTATTGAGGATTCCTTTACTCGATCTACTTCACGGGTGTAGATCAAACCGTTACAAGAGCCTTCAATCTCTTCCAAAGGAGAATACCTCGTCTTTGCACACAAGAGTTACTAACCCTCACTCTTTACAAAGGATTTGGGTACAAATGATAACTCTCTCTCTCTAGAGTGGATAATACAATAATAGCTCACACAACAACTCCTTAGTGAGTGCATAATACTAATGAAAGCTCACTACAATTCTCTCTCTCAAGAATTACAATTGAAATTAAGAATAAATTGATTTTTCACTCAAACTAGGGCTCAATTGTGAATGCTGATTAAATAAGATGTTTGAATGGTTTTACTTGATTTTTCTTTTTATTATAACCCTTAAAAACATCCCTATATATAGGTTTTGAAAGATTATAGCCGTTGGAAGTGGTTAGGGGGTATAAAAATAATTTTTAGAGAGTTTAAAAACTAACCGTTAGTGTGTTTCTGCGCGTTTCAGTCGACTGAAAATTGGCCCAGATGACTGGAAAGTTTATAGTAGTAACTACCCTTCAGTAACATAAAAAAAGTCCACTGAACAGTACTTTCGGTCGACTGAACATTACCTTCAGTCGACTGGACCCTTACTTTTTTAGTCGACTGGATTCTGCTGATTTTTGGCAACTGATACCTCTTTACTAAAACGGCCATAACTCCCTCTACAAAACCCCTTTTTGCGATCCGTTTGAAGATTCAGAAACTACATTCAAATACCTTCTCAACCATATAAAACTCAACATCTTATTCCTTACCAATTGGATTAGGTTTACCTTTAAATTTGACCATCTGCAAAGGGTTCTTGATTTTGACTTAACTACTTGAAAACTTTTATGAAATGAATTTGATTGAGTGGTATAAGTATGTTTAGGTCCTTGAAAGTATTTTAAAGTGTGAGAGAAAGGATCCTAAGGTCTAATTAAAGTTATTTGAGCCCCTATGAGTGATTGATCAAAATGCTTACATGAAAATCCTAGTCTTCAACCAAGGATAGAAAATCTTCAAGTCTTCAAGCTTGATCCTTGTTGAGCTCCATCACTTTTGGAATTCACCATATGCTATCTCATGATCTCAAAAAAAGTTAGAACATTAAAATGTATAAATCCAGAGATTAGCACAATGAAAATGACTTGATAATAGTTTAGAATAGAACAATTACAAACATGCTATTATCAATAGATTTGTTATCATCAAAACAAATATAAATAATGCCTTAAAGAAGTTCAAGGCTAACAACTTTGAATGATAACATGAAAATGACTCTTCATGTGCTTTAATTGCTATATCTCTATTGCATGTTTTGACATCATCAAAAAGGGGGAAATTGTTAGATTTGAATTTTTGTAAGGCATTATTTATGTTTGTTTTGATGATGACAAATCTACTGATAATTGCATGTTCTTAATGGTTCTATTCCAATCAATTATTATGTCATTTCCATTGTGCTAATCTCTTTATTTATGCTCTTAAATGTTTTAACTTTATTTGAGTTCTTGAGATTGCATATGGTGAAGCCCGAGAGTTTTAAAGCTCAATAAGGATCAAGCTTGAAGACTTAAAGATCTTTCATCCTTAGTTGAAGTCTAGGATTTAATTGTAAAGCATCTTGATCATCTCTCACAAGGGCTTAAAAGGTTTAAAGTTGTTTCAAAACCTTTAATATAGAAAAACTATTTTTCAATGGAAAAACAATCGATTGGATCATTTTCCCAATCAATTCAGTGCTTTAAAGTTCAGTCGACTGATGGTGAACAGTTGACTGGTTTATGTTTTGAAAAGCTGTTTTGTAAATTGTTTGAAAAATAGTTGACCAGACCCTTTCCTTCAATCGACTGGTTTATGTTTTGAAAAACTGCTTTCTAAACTGTTTGAAAAACAGTTGACCAGACCCCTTCTTTTAGTTGACTGGTTTTTTTGACTCATTTCTAAACTATTTGAAAAACAGTCGACCGAACCTTTTAATTCAGTCGGCTGGTGTTTTGGCATATTTCAAAACAATTTGAAAAATAGTCGATCAAACCTTTAGTTCAGTCGACTGATCTTATGGAGCATTTCAAAACTGTGAGAAAGGCAGTCGACTGGATCGCGACCTCAATTGACTGGATTGACGTAGAACAGCCAAATGGCTAGTTTTCTGAACGGCTTTTTATTTACCTTTTTGCCACTAATGGCTATAATCTTTCAAAGGCTATAATCTTTCAAAGCCTATAAATACGTGTTTTCCCAAACCATTTTCAAGAGATCAATCCATTGAAAAACATTATTTGAATCACACAACTTGTTGATCTTTAATCATTCACATTTGAGCCCTAATTGTATGAGTAAATCAATTTGTTCTAGTATACACCTGTAAGTAGGTTAATAAAGGAATCCTCAAGAGGTGTTCTTAAGAGGTGGACATAGGTTGCGATGTGTGGATTGCCGAACCACTTGAAAACTCGGTTTGTAAGTTTCTCTTCCCATCTCTCTTTACATAATTGTTTGTAATTGTGTTTCATTTTGTTGATATTTTCAAAAGGTTAATTTTCTACTAAAACCTAATTCACCCTCCCGCTAAGGTTTCCATTTCAGGCCAATAAAATTTTACTATTCTGTGTGGTTTGAATAACCACCGCAGGTACGGATCAAGAAAATAGTGGAAACGATCGAAACTCTAGGGCTGGGTTATCTTGTTTATATGTTCTTATTGTATAATTGGGGATTGGAAGCTGTAAGCTTGTAGAACTCATGTAGTAATGTTGTAACCACGAGTTCTTTTGTAAAGGGGTTGTAATTAGACAATTATAGCAGTTGTATGTATTGGGATCTTATATCAACATTGTTTTAAATCTTCCCTAAGTCTTTCAAAATACTGTGAAAATAGTTATATTTCAGTTAAAGTCATTTTGGAATGGGTTTGGATGTACATTTCCCTTCGGATTTGTGGTTGAAGGCATTTAATATAGGGTGTGTTGTAGAATGCTCTGTCCATATTGTAGCAATCTATTGATATTGTAGCAACCTGTAATTTTTTAATTCTCATATATTAAATAAAATACCATTTTTATCATATTACTATATAATATTCCTAGAGATTATATTATTTTAATAATTAATTATTACTATTGGTGTTACTATTTGTAACCCCCATAGTTTAATTTTGTAACCCCTAGTATTTTTATCTGCAATATTACGTAAATATTGTGCCCCAAAAATACCCTATGATTTGTGATAAAGTCATTAATCAAATCAAGTTTTACATCATTAATATTTATTACTCCAAATGATTATGTTTTTTGGATATTTTCCTAAAGTTAACTTAGTAAATTAAACTAAACTATTTAACTGATCAACATAACTAGCCTAACTTACGTAACTAGCTAAACTAAACTAAAATCAATGATGGAAATTATGTGGCTAACAGATGTGTGATGTGTGTACGAATTGAGAACCTCAGAAATGATCTTGGAGACTAAGCAAAGCTAACAATATATATTTTCATTCCTAAAACACAACACACAACTTATACTCTCAGACTCTCATTTGCTCTTTCAAAATACACATACACACAAATCATATAATCTGAAACAGTGGAGAATGAAATTACAGTAGTTAGGAAGGTGAGTTCATAAGAGAGAGAGAGAGAGAGAGAGAGAGAGAGAGAGAGAGAGAGAGAGAGAGAGAGAGAGAGAGAGAGTTCAAAGCATGAACTCCATATCCAAGCACAAGGCTAATTTTGGAGTATTACAATGTTTATCAGAATTCTCACTACAGCAGCAATACGAACCAGTGAGTCTTTTAAACTCACTCTCCATGTAATTTAAGTGTATAGGAGTAAAATATGGGTTTCAAATATATATATGTGTGTGTGTATATATGTGTATATATACGCATATATATATATATCAATGGTGGTTCAAAACTTAAGGTAATGAAAATCTTACCGATAATGGATTCCGTGAATTGAAAATGATAGATTGGGGTCTGTATAGACTAGGTTTCAAACCTTAGATGCTAATTCGTAACAGTTGCGACGAATAGTCAATTTAAATTTTTGACACCTCTCGATTTTTCGTACATAAGTAGAGATACGGTATAAGTGGAGATTCAAAACTTATATATTCATAATCTAAGCTGAAATACGAAGAGAATGGTATATCACAACCCCCGTTTAGTTTAAGTTTTTAAAACTCGAAAATGGCTCTGTAACTAGACTAGAGGTTGAAGACGATGATCGAGAGAGCTCGAGTGGAGCGCGAGTGCTCAAAATCCGAGCTCTCGAGAGAGCTTGAGCGCTCGAGCCTCAACCGCTCGAACAGTCTGAGCGCTCGAGATAGACAGTTTCAATAATATTCCATTTACTGCTTTAAACTATTGTACCTTCTACAATATAAAAAGTACCTCACTACTTTACTAATTTAAAAGAAAGTAAAAATAGATTCAAAAATGAGATTGAAATATGTTGGTATAAATTGAGGATAATCACATGTTGAAGTCAATTATGATAAACTGTAAAAGAAATGCATCATACATTTGCATAGTCTAGAGGGCATGTATGTAAGGGGTTGAATTTGTTTTCAGCACGTGTGTTTTGTGAGAAAAGGGTAAGAGATGTCAGTTTGGCCTTTATGGGCATAGTTATCTGAATTGTTAAGCTTGTATGGGCGATAATACTATCTTGGTCAATAGAGTTTGACCAAGCGGCTTTTATGGATGACGGTAGTATATCAATCATGATAAACAGGTTGTTGCAACCTTGAATATCTTGATGGTATTAACCAACACCATATCAGTACGGTAATCCTATCAAGCGACTTTTATGGGCGACAATGTTTTAAATTAACAGCCTTGTACTAGATGGTTCTAGTGAATTGACTAAGTTGAGAGATTGTGGTTGAGATAAAAGAGTCGGTAAGATGAGATAGTTGCATTGTTCATGCACGGTCATATATTCTTAATTAATAGTTCAATGAATAAGTAAAGACTTGAATAATCGATTAACTGTACTTTAAAGTACTAAACCACAATGATATTTAAATATGCTTTTATATAAATTATGTGTGCTTGTTTATTATACTCACTTGACTTTCATAAGATGACGATGCTTATGCCCTAGACACCCAAAATGTCTACGGTTCTCATGAGATGATTACATAAGGCAGTGCGACTATGCCAGCTAGAGAGAGAGGAGAGGTACTGTGAAGAAGTTTTCATTATCTTTTACTTTTAAGATGTAATAAGGAATAAAATGTTTTAAATTTGAGTAAGGCAGTTGTGCCTTAAGTGTAGGGAAATAAATATTAAAGTGTGGAAAAACAAATCGAAACCTTTTCAATTGAGCGATCTACTTCTTATTTGTTTACATGCAATAAGCGAAGAACAAGCAAGGTTAAATATACTATCACGCTCGCCTTGAAAGTGGGAGGCAATCCCTTTGAGGATCGCAACCGTTACGTAGAAAAGCATGTAAAGTGTGTGAAAGTACATGAAAGTGGGCGTAGGACCAGTAAATTGTGACATATGGTTGCCAATTTTATTGGTTTTCATAGTAGTGGGGGCATAAGTAATAAGTAGTAAAATATATATATATATATACATAGAAGAAATTAAACTCAAGCATCCGTGACACACGGTTGTCGATTTTAGTGATTTCATAGTAATGAGGCATAAGTAGAAAAGTAGAAGATGAGATATGTATAAGAATCGAAAAGTGGATGGTTGTGGTCACACCCTAGTATAGGTTGCATATGTATCTTGACTCGAGAATCAGGTCGTACGTAGTTCTGTACTAGTATGTGTGTGGGTGTGAGCAAGTGTTTTTAAAAGTTGGTCGAACTAGACCATTAATGTATGAAATGGTATTTTGAGTAAAGTCGATTTAGCTAGGAACTTTAACCTGTACGGTGAGTCCTAGAATATAACCTTTGAAAGAGTCATGAGTTTTGAAAAAAGAAAAGGGTCAATGCCCAGTGGTTGAAAAGCCTACCAGAAGTAAGGGTCGATGCCCATCGTGTTTTTGAAAAGTATGCCGGAAGTGAGGGTCAGTGCTCAGTGGTTTAAAAGAATGCCAGAAGTATGGGTCGGTGCCCAGTGGTTTAGAAAAAGTTTACCAGAAGTATGGGTCGGTGACCAGTGGTTTGGAAAATATGCCAGAAGTTAGGGTCGGTGCCCAATGATGTAAAAAGTAACCGGAAGTAAGGGCCGGTGCCTGGTGAAGGGATTTTGAAATAGTCATGAAGTAATGAATTAGTTTGGTTAGGATTTAGTAGCATAACGGGTTTAGTAAAATAACGAGATATAACAAGTAATGAAACAAGTTAGTAAAGTAATGAGTCAGTAAAGTCACGAGTTAGTAAGTTAACGAGTCAGTAAAGTCACGAGTTAGTGAAGTCAGGGGTTAGTAAAGTTAGGGAAAATAGTAAAGACATGAAGTAAATCTAACAGTTCTAGTCTGGCTGAACGAAAAATCAAATGATCTAGGACTGAGCCAATTCACGATGGTGACAAGTTCATAGACTCATTATTTACAGTAAGTATATACAACAGTAAGTAAAGAAAGCAGTAAAAACGTAAAGTAAATCAAGCAGTTCTAGTCCGGCTGACCAAAAAACCAAGTGATTTAGGACTGAGCCAGTTCACGATGGTGACAAGTTCATAGACTCATTATTTACAGTAAGTAAATAAAGCAGTAAAGACATAAAGTAAATCTAGTAGTTCTAGCCTGGCTGACCGAAAAACCAAGTGATCTAGGACTGAGCCAGTTCACGATGGTGACATGTTCATCTCGGAATTATAGTAATAGATATATACAACAAGTTTAGCCAATGTTTATTTACATAAAAGAATTTGAATTTATCGAAAATAAAGTCGCAAAAATGAGCTGAGAAAGCCCAAGTCAAATTTCGGCATGAAATCGACTTGAACGGACGTCACGGTTGGGTCTGGAATGGTCGAAATAGTCAGAAATGCCATAATTCAGGTTGGAATGGCATGGGCTGCTAAGTTAGACTCATGGGGGTCAGAATCTGGCCGAGAAATCCATAAATATCTTATTAAAGTGGAAGAGTGCCAGAAAAGTCAGTTTCTTGCAATTCTGAGCTCACCGGCGCATTCAGAACGACCATTTTAGTAATAAAAAAAATCTCATGAGTTGGGTCGAAACGAGCCTGGGCTAAGCTAGGTTGGACTCACGAGGGTCAAAATCTGATTGGAATAGTCGAAAAAGGCTAACAAATAGCCAAACAGTCCTTAAGAGTTAGAATTGGCGAAAACTAAGGTCACTAGTGCATCCGGAACGGCCAAAATAGCTAGCAACAACTGTCCGTTCATCGAAAATCATGGACGAAACATCAAAAAATAAGTAAAAATAATGAAATAGGGCCCACATGTCACGTGGAAGATACATGGCTAATCAATGCCACGTGTCACGCTAGGATTGGTTGGTTAAACCTAGTAGGGGACATACAACGCGTTCTAATTGGGCCACACGGCTGCGTATCAGGCCTATTAGACCACGCGGCAACACCTGATTGGACCGCGTAGTGAGACGTCAGAGGGTCAAGGACACATGTCAGTGCATTATTGGATGGTTAGTCCACGTAGCATCTCCTGATTGGTCAGTCAACACTGACTTATAGCTGACTGACCAATCTGCGCGTGGTGATTGAACGGAGTGCCCAGTGGCACGTTGTATTTTGTCGGCTATCAGTTTCAGGAGACCCATAGCTTGGTGGTTCACAATGATAAAAAGAAAAAGACTCAAAAAGGACTCTGGAAGTTAGTTCTATCTCTCAAAATGCTCAGAATGACCAAAAAGCCCCTGAAAGTCCAAACACTCCCAGATTTGGACCGAAAGTTCTGAAAACATGCTACGTCATAAAAAATACTAAAAATCAGTTTTGAAGCAAAATCAGATGAAATCGTTAGCTCCCAGAGACCCCCGGAAGTTCTCGGAAAGTCCCCGTTGACCGGTTTGACCAGGTTTGACCAAGGTTTGACCAAAATCGTCCAAATTCACCGAAAAGATTTGAGATCATTCTAGATCATGTGGAAAGTACTAAAATAAGTTTTAAAAGAAAATCGGACAAAAACGTCCGCTCTCGGGAGCTCCAAGAGGTTCCCAGAACTTCTTGGAGGTCCCTAGCTTGACTAGTTTGACCAAAAGTGGACTTTAAAACTGGAGCACCATATCATTTTTCAAATATTTTTCATGGATATTAGAGGTCAATAGCTTTCCAACGGTATATCGCACATAATTCCTGGATTTAAAACGAATTTATTATGAATTTCCGAAGGTGAAAAAGACGATCAAATCGACTTTTATCGCGAATACCGCAAAAATTTTCAAAGTGACCTATCTCCAAACTAATTTTTTATGTAAATTAGACTCCATTACCTTTTCAACGGTATATCACAACCTCAGTTTGGAGTTCATACGCATTTTCTGTGAATTTCGGACGAAATAGGGCCTTTTCACGAATACCGGAACCTCTGGGGGCCTAAATGGAATTATCTGGACATCAGAGAAGCAGTGCCGTCGTGGCACTCTCCCCCAGAATAGTTCATTTTTATAAATTGTTTTTTCGGGGTCCATTTTGATTAATTAGAAACCAAAACGACGTAGTTCCTTGTTCACAGACATTTAGAGCCAATAGGAGCACTCTTTAAATCCCAAAACCACCCCCAAATTGGCCTATATAAACCCCCATTGACTTCTCATTTAGGGCATGCAAATACAAAGCTTAGAGAAGTTATAGAGAGAAAAGTTGTAGAAGATAAGGATAGGAGAGTGAAAGTGAGATTCTTCCTTTGATTTTTAACTAAAAAGTGAATTCTAAACTTTGTTTTCTACTTCATTACTCCCATTTACTTCACATTCAATATACCCAACCACCATTTTAGTGAGAATTTGTGAGATAGGAAGCTTCTTCCATGTCTAAAGTCACCATATATGAGTAAAACACCAAGCTACAAGTCCAAAATCATCATGAATATCATCTATTGATTACTTACTTGCTTGTTTACATAGTATGCTTATCCCTCCTTAATCCCATTTCTTTTTTATTTTCTTTATTTACTTACTAGTCTATCATCATCTATGAAGTTTGAGGTGAGTGAATCCTTATGGATAGTAGCTCTTGACCTCAAAAACATGTTTGATAGATGATGATTTCAACTTCAATACATTCCTATGTATTCTTGAAGTTGCCTTAAAAAAATGAAAACAATGTCTCCAACAATCTTGGAGGTTCTTGATATGGGTTCAAATGTTGATATTTCAAGTGGTCATAATCTCCATTTAAGTGCTGAAAATATACTTTTAAAACCTATATTTCAAAACCCCTCTTAAACCCCTAATTTTGATTTCAAAGAATAAGACCCTAGTTCTTCCCAAAATCTTCAAAATAGTGAACAATCTGAGTTCAAAGATTTCTCTAGGACTCAATACTCAAAGTATTAACATGATAACACTTGGCAAGTCTTCTTAACTCATTAGAAGTGGTCCATTTGGACCCAAACATTCTCTCCAGATATTCTGTTTTTGCTGTCATAGCAGCTTAGTTGACTTTCAACTTATTTTGCATAAAACTTTTCGAAAAGGAGTGGTCCCAACTCATTTTTTCCTTGCACTTCAGTGTCTTAGGAAACTTTCTGTATAATATGGGCCTCAAGATCTTTTGTTTTTATTTTTTTAAGATGTTTCAACATTTTAGTCGACAATAATGACTCTATTTCTGAGTAACCTCTATTGTTTATATGATTTCTCTCAATCTGTAATAGTTATTGAGGATTGGCTTTTTGATTTGTGTTCTAGACACAACAAGGATGATCTCCATAAAAAATCATGCAATGAAAACATACCTAACCCTACTTTGCATTTTCCACAAGATCAAGTCACTGTTTTGTCCACTATTCACAGCAAGCTTTCTTTTACTTTCATTCTTTGATTTGATACTTACATGCACTCCAAATTAGTTCACATCTTAGGAAGTGGTTGTCATAGCCCGGTCCCACAATAGCGGAACTGGAGCCCGTGGCACGCCACCGAGGCTAGTCCAATTCATTAACGTTTCCAAAATTAGGTTTTGAAGAACACACGCAGCGGAAAACAAAACACATTTTTAAAACTAGGGGTCCAGTCGACTGGGTCTGGACCTCAGTCGACTGAAGAAAGCAGAGAGTTTTCAAAAAGGTTTAACAGACCATCCAGTCGACTGAGACTGGGGTCCAGTCGACTGGGACTCCAACCTTCAGTCGACTGAATTCCCCCTTCGGTCGACTGAAGCAAGCAGAACCAAAATGAACACAAAACCTACAGAGGTCCAGTCGACTACTTTTGCCATATTAAAAAGAAGTAGCTACCAGGCACAAGGGTCCAGTCGACTGAACACTGAAGCAGTTACCATGCTTTAGGTCCATTCTAACATACCAAGTTAAACACAAGTTAAAACATTAAAAATCTTTATAACAACATTCCTATTGTTCCAAAACTACAAGATCAACATTCGGGTTGTCTCCTAATCGAACTCTGAACCCACGTGCTCACTTCTCCGATTCCTCGCCAGCATTAACACCTGAAATGGTTATTTGAATAACCATATATAATCGATTTGTTTAAGCTAACACTTAGTGAAAAAAACCAGACATGCACATGAATGATAAACATGTCTGCATTCCCATCTCTACAATTCATACTAGTTGCGGGAGACTCATGTGCCCGTCCATTCTCCCAATCCGCGACTCCTCGCCAATAAGTCCACGCGAAAGGGTAAGACCCACAATTCTTCTCTTCAATCATGCGACCTCAATGCCTATATCGGCTCCACAAAATGGCACGGTGACCACGTGTTCCTTCTGACCCACATAAGCAACTTAACATGCTTAAATACATATCACCATGCTCGCGGAAATTAAACATTTCGTCGTGCTATTGGGCCTACTTATCAATACAAATGCCCAATATGAACTACACAGTATATATCTATGAATTAATACATGCTATTCAAACATAACATGAATACACGTCAAGAAATCATTCCAAAACATAGTTGGATCACTCACCTCCGATTTACACTCTTAATCTTCGATCCTAAGAAAACCCGTGTGAAAAGAACGTGTAGAAGTCCGTCTAGTACAATTCCTATGGATCAAAATTCCATTTATCAAATTTTATGAAAAAATCTAGGAAACAACTTTTCGGAAAACTTGGCCAAACAAGCCCTAACATATATCAAAACGAAGCTCTTACCTCGAGGAGCTCAAATATGAAATATGGGAGAAAACAGACTGACAGAAGGTCATCGTTTGGCGTCGCAAAGCTCTAAGCTCCAAAATCTCCCTATGGCCCCCTTTTTGGAATTTAGGTTAAGACTTGTAAAAATATCTCAACCATCTCTATCTATATATAGGCAAAACTCTCGGGAATTACCTTTATCTCCCCACGAGTTTTCAAAACTCCTAATCAGTCTCTGAAACTTTCTATACAGCTTATTCACAGCTTTACAAGTGAAACCTCAACATTATAAAAGTTTTCGACTAAGTTTCGTTTGGTCGCTAAAACGGGAATTTCTACATGACGTTTCCGAAGTTGCTAATTAGCCTACCAAATTAATAGCGTGTTAATTCGTTCTCACCAGGGTACTAAAACTAACAATAGATATAAATTCTAAAACAGAAAATAAAACAGAAATTGAAATACACAGGTAAACATTTATTTTCAGATAAACATTTAAAGTATTCCACAGTGACCGTCTCACACTCGGAGAGACGTCGCAACAACAAATCCTCAATTACCACAGTTTCAAAGGGTTCTCTAATACAGACACCCAAATCAACTCGTGAGTCAAAACTCACCCAAACATGTGTCATAAGACAAGCCACATCACATTATCATGCATGACAATGTAATGCAATGCAATAACACAAATGCGGGTGTTATAGTGGTCCATACTATATTTGCGCATATCCCATGATGATTTCATCCATGCATTCATTCATATTGTAGATTTCTAAGTCACTTTAGAAAGTCCATGTACACAAACCACCACAACCTTTGCACATTCTAGGATCATACATTGCATCCATGCAAGATTTGGGGCTTTTGTGACCCCTAATCTAAGAAGATTATAAGGAATGAACTAGATCACAGGTCCATGCTTCCCCTCGATCTAATCATCCTTTCTCATCCGTCCTGGGGATTGAGAGGTCTTCTTTTCCCAAAGATTAGGAAAACTTGATTACTTGATATGTGATTAGACGATTTTTCCTAGGTTTGTTTGTGTGATCTTTCACCTTTGCATTGTGTAATATTTGGCTTAGATCTTATGAGTGATATCTTATCTTTT
Source organism: Hydrangea macrophylla (assembly GCA_033977485.1). Lineage (NCBI taxonomy): Eukaryota > Viridiplantae > Streptophyta > Magnoliopsida > Cornales > Hydrangeaceae > Hydrangea > Hydrangea macrophylla. The sequence goes on from CM066990.1 coordinate 45,150,496, forward strand.
GATCTTCCATTTCAAGATTCTTATGTAATGTAATATACTATCATAGTATTAATTGTCGAACCATACATAGTATAAGATTATTATTTGGATGCTAATTGAGGCCCATCGAGAGACGGGGGCGAGTTGAGGGTGTTTTAGTCGCAACAAAGGCTCCTTCCTCTCTCGTACCAAAACCTCGAGCCAAGTTTCTTTGATTATGAAAGGTCGGTGCCCTTTATCCATTTGGGTGAGTCAAATTAGGTTTCTTGGTTCCTTAAAGACCAAGTGACGACTCTATATCTGTTTTCAACAGACCTTTTCTTCTCTTTCAAATCAATTTCAAAACAAAGGAAAATCAATTTCGAAACCCCGCTGGAAACAGAAATCGGGGGTGGGATCACGGAGGCCACGTGTCCACACATGTGTGGCCCACCGCAGTAGTTTCCGATGAGTTTTGGGGCTAGGCCACCGGTGTTTGGATCGTCTCTGGCAGACGATGGCGGTGGGCTACGTGGCCACCAACGACTAAGGGTGGAATCGCCTGTAGAGATAGGAAAGTGTAGCAGTAGTGCATGGGAGATTATGATGGTACATGGGTGCTCTTCATTACTTTGTATATATCGGCTTTGGTGGCATTGGCTCCATCTTGGTGAGGGGGAGCCATTGGTGGTAGCGGTGAGAGAAAGGGAGGTGGTTTAGGGTCTATTTGGTGGTTGTTTCAGATTCTGGCAGAGGATAAGGGGCTGTTTGGATTAAGCTATGATTTGGAATTTTCTGAGGCTCTTTGGGAGCTATGATTGGGTAGGGGTTTGGGTAAAGTGATGGAGGTAATGGGTTTCAATGGTGGAGGCCAAATATAGTATTGGTGATGTGTTTGGGGGTGGAGAAGATGGTAGGGTTGAAGAAACCCAAACAAGTTGGGTTTTAAGTGTGGGGATTTGTTCTTCAAAACAATCCCTTGATTATGGGAAGGTTTTTTTTTTATTTTTTTTATTATTATTATATTTTTTTTATACAGTGGGGTAGCTGTTAATGCATGGGTTTTTGTGAGGGACGGAGTGGCATTTATAGCCCAACCACTCATGGGTGGTGGTTGGGTGACTCGTGCGCCACAATTTCGATCGTTGCAACCTCGATCATGATTGTACGTCATTTCGTGATCTTCAGTTGTCAGTAACTCGAACTGCACCAGATTGGCCGATTTGTCACTTCATAGAGCAGTGACAAAGAGCCTTCCATGACAATTCTTGGGGTGACAAAATATTTGTCACCATTATTGTCCGTGACAATTTCATTTGTCACTGCCCATTTGAGGACGTCTTGAAGGGTTAATTTCCTCACTTTGTCACTGCAATGACAATGTATTACAATTGTCACTGCTCTGTACCGTGACAATTTATGATTATTGTCACTGCTATGACTGTGACAATGTTGGTGACAAAGCTTTAACCCTAACAAATCTTGGAGACAATATTTTCAATTTTTCACCTCTGTAAACTCTGACAAGATTGGGTATGTATTTGTCAACGCTTAAAGCGGATTAAGCAGTGACAATTTATCAAATATGTCACAACTTTTAACTTTATGGTTTATCACTGCCGAAATGTGACAAATTTTGAAAGAACTTCAAAAAACATAACCTTGTTTCTTTTAGTACATGTACAATTGCAATCCAAAACAATTTAACTATAAACAACACAAGTTGCAACTTGCAATCGAATAGAGTGCACCAATTAAACACCACTTGTTCAAATTCGAAAAAAAAAACATACAATCTATTCAAATTCAAAATTAGATTACAACAAAATATATTACAACAAATTATGGCCAGACCAACAAAAGTAGGCATGATGGCTTTGCCTTTGTCACTTTGCTTTATGTTGGCCTCCGTTGCTTCACGTTTGATGAACTAGTTCCATTAACTAAGAGGGATTTGCTCTTCATTCAACTTTTTTCATAATAACTTGGCACGAAGACTCATTGTTGGATCCATGAAGGGGTACCACACCCTGATACAACAAAAAATCAGATCATGTGATTAGAGAGAACAGTTCACACATTTTGGCGATTAATTTCCACAAAGGAGTTTTTAGTTGCAGTAGCATACACTTCCCAAAAAAAAAAAAAAGTTTTGACTTCCATTCCAGTGAACAATTGTTTTTGAATTAAAAGGAACTATTATTCAACTAGTAATTGGAATATCAATTTGGTGATTTTGGACACACACCAATCATGGCAGCTTTGAAGGAATCCAATTATTCAGCCTTGCTAACAATGACCACATCACATCATGAAATTTGAATTCTAACATGATCTGTGATTATTTCATCTCAATCAATTTTCATACGTGATTTCAAACAAAAAGTCCATGAAATGCAGTTAACGGTCCCAAACAAATTAAGATACATTCAGAGCTCATAAAAATAGATGTAATTCAATTAACACAAAACAAAGCATACACACTTTATTTTACATATACATCACACACACACACACACACACACACACACACACACACACACACACACACACACACACACACACTAGGAGAAGGTATGCGCAAGGTGCGTGGGCATGTTGAGTTTCCAGGTACATTGGATGAGCATTGTAAACAAGTTTCTAAAAAAAAAATTGGCACAAGAATTCGATTCAAGTATTTATCACTAAACCTCTAAAGTCTGAAATGAGCAGCACGGCTTTAACTTAAAAATTGCTAAAGCCATGGTAAGGTATTAAGGGACTTGGACTACAGGGAGTTCCAGAAAATCCATCCTTAATTCACTCTTTGTTCACACATGAATGTGATGGTATCAAATGTCCTCATGTGACAAACTCCTATTAGGATACCCAACATGGAAGACCTTTGTTTACCAGGGGTATAGAGTATGTGCAATATCATAAAACCAACTTTTAGGCTCGATTAGTCTATGGACTTAACAAAGGGAATTAAAAGAACACACCAATGGAACCTTAAAACAGCAAAAAAAAAAATCAAAAGAAAGCATTCGTGGGTACCATGTCACCTTGTCAAAGGCTGCTTTTGGGCTAATTGCAATCCTTCTCCCCACTCAATAAAGGAACTTCCATTTAGACCACCCTGCACAGAAACATGAGTAACCCAGAAATTCAAGTCTACTCAGAAATTCAGCTTTCATTTTTGTATTACATGTCATTCTGAATCATGCAATGAGAAACTGACAAGCAACTTAAGCAACTTGAAAATAAAAATTAGAGGGTGAACAAAATTATCAATTGAACTAACAAACTAAAAATGGTCCAACCAAATTAATTTAAGGGAGGGCTATTTGGGGACTCTTTAAGAGCTATTTGGGGACTATTTGGGGACTGATTGGGGCTGTTTATAAAATTATTCCAGGGTTCATGTAGTAGGTTAAAAAGAAACTGAAAACCTTATAGAAACTGAAAATTAGTTAACTACTTCATCTTGGCCAAGAGATATGCGCTACGCTATCCTCGATGAATTTATTTTAAACATATGAGAGATACTAGTTACCAACAGCCAACTACCAACTGATCAAATGAACAAATTCCAGAAATTTTTCATTGATATCTTATTTTTGCATTTGCTCACATTGGCAGTTTTCACTCCCAAACAAAAGCAGCAATATAATTCACCTCAACTGCTCACCATTTACCTCTTTATACATATATATACACACATACATATATATACATATGTGTGTGTGAGTGTGTGCGCGCGCGCGAGTGAAAATTCAGCAGTGAAACAAATAGAGAGTAAATACAAAACCCAAGTTTGAAGAAGTAACCTGCCAGCATCCAAGAAGCACGTCGGTTCAAGTCAAAACCACCCTATATAAGACAATCATCAATGGACAGAGAATCACAGCAACAGCTTAAACAACATTTGCTTCGGCTTCAATCTGACAGAAAAAAATCCCAACAAAATCATACAAAAAATACATGAAAGATACACATTAAAGAGTTGCTTCAGTGATGGTTGTTTCAATAGCTTTAAGTTGCAGGTCTTGACGTTAAAAACAGAATAAGAGTGAGGGGTGATAAAAAAAAAACCAAAATAGTATTCCAGTTCAACCAAATTCAAGCTACAATTAGCATCCTATCCACTAATTACAAATTAGCATCCCAACTGTAAAGTGCCAACCAATTATTATTATTTTTTTAGAACAATACTTTATTGATATATAGGAAATATATTTGGATCCTATAACAAGCTGTCATAGGATCAAGACAAAACCCCCAAGACCAATGGAATTGGCCTCAATTCAACAACCTAAAATCTATGGGATCTTAAGAAACTCCTTAAAGGGAAAGGGCAAGGGCAAGGCTGCAAAAATCAAATACCCAATAATATATTGAGACATATAAAAGAAGAGTGGAAATAAATTAAATTCAAAGGATGATTAGATTCAACGGAGAAGTAGATACAAAAAGAAACCATATATATATATATATTGAGGAGAAGAAACCAATCGTATAACCAAACACATGCAAAATTTCTCAAAGAGTATAAATAACCAAACTATGACTGTAATAAAAGGCTTAAAATAAACGAAAGAGTGTCTTAGGAAAACTTGATGTAGTTAAACTATGACTGTAAGTCTGTAACTAAATATTACATCTTTTGGCAAACCTAGTCAAAACAAACAATCTGAAAATGAACAAAAAGAATACAAATAACTAAAAGGCCAATGAAACAAAAACAAAAAAGAAAACACTTACTCTTTAAATAAAAGAAACTGCAAAAACCTCTCTTTTTTTACCATCGATTGGATGTGCAAAGACCTACAAAAATTAAAGGAAGAAATTGAGAAATTAAACATAAGGAAAGATCAAACATGAAAATTTTTTGGTTGAAATTGTAAGGATCTGTTACCTCAGATCTGTTACAGTCTTCAGTAGAGAGAGAGAGAGAGAGAGAGAGAGAGAGAGAGAGAGAGAGAGAGGACCACCTCTCGCCCCTTCCCTTCTACTCACCACTGGCCACCAACCACCACCTCCTCCCACAATAGCACCACCATAACTTGCTAGTTTTTGAAGCTGTAGGGTTTTATTTTGGGGGAAAAATTTTCCATAACAGAAGAAAGAGGTTTAGATCTAGTTTTTAGGATTATAGAGAAGGGGAAAGAACAGTGAATGCATAGATTTAGAGAGAGAGAGAGAGAGATCAAGAAATCAGATTTGTTTCTCTCTCAGAACCATTACCTTAACTCGTCAGCGGTGGCATGGAGGCGGTGGTAGCGTGGAGGCGGCGGTGTGGAGGCTTGGTCGCGGAGCCCTAACTCTCTCCAAAAACCTTACAACCACTTGATTAGCACAATAGCCTCTGGTTTTGGTTCGGAGTTCTTGGCCGTTAGGGTTTGTGTTTTGGCTAAAAATTACTTATGTGATCGGGCGTGTCAGGGCTTTGTACGAAGACCCAAACGTGTGCCAAAACTATCCCTAAATGTGGTTTGATAGCGATCATTGGAAAGTAGGGATGACCCTTCCCTTGAGGTACAATCACTCTGATGCAAGTGATTTGGTCGAGTGATGAAAATGAAGTAACACACACGAATAAAAATATAATCAAACAAATTATGAACTGAAGCCACAACTTTTAAAACATGAATTCTTTAAACAAAAGGTAGTACACTGAGTACTAACACTATACTCAAAACCAAGTTGCTTAATTTGAAAGAGAACAAAGAAACATTGACTGGAAAGTAATTACAAACTGAGTACTAACACTATACTCAAAACCAAGTTGCTTAATTTGAAAGAGAACAAAGAAACATTGACTGGAAAGTAATTACAAACCAAGAAAGAGAAGTAAACAAAAACAGTTTTGGAACTGCTTTAAGCCGGAGGGACTGTTTGGGCGTGTGTAGCCTGCCTGAATGTTGATTGCCATTGTGTTTATATAGACTGCTGAATATAACTTCCCACTAAGCAACTTCTCCACTTAGTTGGTGCTCCACTAAGTTGGTAACTCCCATTTGCATATAACCACTAACTAGTAGAGGTAACTCCCACATCCACTAACCACTACCACTAGCAAAACTCCCCCGCTAGGTGTGGTTAATTTGTCACATGTATAACACAATCGGTCATAAACATATAAAATATTTTTTATATTTTAGGGTGTAAACAATGCCCCCCTGGTTCTTTGAAAATGAAATAAAATGTAATTTTTGAAGAATCATGTATACACCATCAGACCGATTTTTGTGGTTATTATCGGCCTTATAGACCGATTTATGTGGCCACATGTACCCTGTTGACTGAAATGTGGACCAACACCAAAACATCACTAAGAGATCGGCCTTGAGCAGACTGATGAACTAGCTTGTAGCACCATGAATTTTAAAATTTCGGTCTTAAACTGCATCGGGCTCAAGTCATAGATCGATTTTTGTTTAGTATAGGCCGATTTTTGTGACTGTGCACGTGCAGCCATCTAACTGAGTTGTGGGTCATAACCAATATTTTCCCAAGTCACACAAGTGACATCGGTCTCAATCAGCATGGTAGACCGATGACTTTAAGACCGATGACCAAACTCGTCAAATTTGTTTGCATGCAAGCAGTGACTTAGCACAGCTATGATGAAGCTATCCACATGTACACTTAATTGTGCTCATTGATGATCAGTACACTCAAATTACTCAATGACTCAAAGCTTTGTTGTGGACCCATCAAGTGTACAATTGTAGATGAAAATAGTGCCACTCATCCACCCATCCACCGTGTCAACATGTAGTTTAACACCAACACTCAAGCCTCAGACCGTGGATACCACCACATATTTAGACCGATATTTTTTTGAAAGCAAAAGGAGCATTAGACCTCGGCCTGACCTTGGCCACATTTGCAATTTTCTTCTGGGTTTGAATTCTTCGGACCCACCCTTTCGAGCACCAACTTATAAATCGGCCTTTTGCAGTCCAATATATTCAAGACCGAAATTAGCATTTAACTTCGGTCAATATTCTTTTTTTTTTCTTTATAAAAATAGTTTTGCAGAAAACTCCACCAAACTAAATCCCATTTTTTATGGGCTCCACAAACCCATTGAGGATTTAAATTTACAAAAGCCAAATAATTAATTGGCCTCTTGTGTACATCATTTTTGGCAATAATGCCAAAAAAAATTGAACAACTCCCTAATGGTAACCTTCCTCAAAGAGGTTGTTCCATTTTAATAAACTTGGGGGCCGAAATACAATTACTCGGCCTATGCGAAACTTGCCCCCCAACCGCCTTCTCGTCGTCACCAACACTAGTGGGAGGAGCATTAGCCGAGATAGAAATTATCGGCCTATCACTAGTGACTGAAATTTTGCCGTCTTGCCCCCCAACCGATTTAAAATGCTTTAAATCGAGATGGTCAAAGTGACCAATCGCTTGATTTGTAGAGGCATCATCGGCCATTTTTGGCCGTTTAAATTTTTCCGCGGCCTCTTGAAAAATTGTTTTCATGGCCGCTATCATGGTTGTTCGTGACTCTTCGAGGTAGAGAGCATACTCTTTTTGAATACGGGTTGTTTCATTGAATGCTTTTTCAAGGCACTCAAATGAATCAACAATCACCGCTTGGTTGTTGTTCTCGAGCGGTGAATCCGATTTACAACTCGGTTTTTCTATCCACTCGTTGCTTAAAAAATCGTCCATAGACATGAAATTGCCTTGCCCCCCGGGAGGTGGATCATCAATTCCACTTGACGCTTTAAGAAGGCCGATTTCATGGCTAAAAAATTGTATGTCAGCTTCAAGACGGTCAATCTCACTTTCAAGATAACCGATTTTATCGTTGAATCGGCAATTTTCATAATTAAAATGCCGATTAAGTTCCTCTTTATTCCACGGCTGCAAATGCATACATTGCAATAAATCGTTGCAAATGTCGCATTTCTCATAGTCAAGATGATAAATATCGTCTAGAAGTTGGTCAATTGCCTCTTCTCGTGGATGAATTTGATCATCATAGAAGTGTAACCATGCTTCATGAAACATCACTCGGCGGTCCCACCGGGCGTGCCAAATTGTTTTGGCTAAAAATTACTTATGTGACCGGGCGTGCCAGGGTCTTTGTACGAAGACCCAAACGTGTGCCAAAACTATCCCTAAATGTGGTTTGATACGGATCAAGCGATCGCTGGGAAGTAGGGATGACCCTTCCCTTGAGGTACAATCACTCTGATACAAGTGATTTGGTCGAGTGATGAAAATGAAGTAACACACACGAATAAAAATATAATCAAACAAATTATGAACTGAAGCCACAACTTTTGAAACATGAATTCTTTAAACAAAAGGTAGTACACTGAGTACTAACACTATACTCAAAACCAAGTTGCTTAATTTGAAAGAGAACAAAGAAACATTGACTGGAAAGTAATTACAAACCAAGAAAGAGAAGTAAACAAAAACAGTTTTGGAACTGCTTTAAGTTGCAGGGGCTGTTTGGGCGTGTGTAGCCTGCCTGAATGTTGATTGCCATTGTGTTTATATAGGCTGCTGAATATAACTTCCCACTAAGCAACTTCTCCACTTAGTTGGTGCCCCACTAAGTTGGTAACTTCCATTTGCATATAACCACTAACTAGTAGAGGTAACTCCCACATCCACTAACCACTACCACTAGCAAAACTCCCCCACTAGGTGTAGTTAATTTGTCACATGTATAACACACAACCGGTCATAAATATAAAAAACATTTTTTTATATTTTAGGGTGTAAACAGTTTGTTCAGGGAGTGGTAGACGAGGAACAAAACTAGAGAGGCTGGAGAAAGGTGGAGTCGGGTGGAGCTTGGAGGCGGCGGCGAAAGAAATTAGGGGGAAACCAAATATGACAAAGATGAGGAAGAGAGGGACAAAAAATGGTTGGGGGGAGGGAGAGAAACCAAATATGGGAGAGGGGATTTTTGGGAGTGCTTACTTAGGCTGTTTTTCACCATTATAAACGGTGACAATGGTATAATAACAATAGAATATTGGCCTTTAGTCCCTAATTTTGGACTTTACAAGTTAAAGAACAACTCGTTAGAACAGTTTTTTAAATACTCTCTCATCAATAACTTTTGTTGGATTTAGTCCTTTGACTCATTGACCAATTTATTATTGTGAGAAAACTACCCTCAAACATAATAAATACTCCTAGAAAAGATATGCGTTTGAACATCACGTCTCCAATGCCGGCCAAATCACTGGTCAGCACCATTGTCACCGGCAACCGCATCTCTACCATCTCCGGCCACCACCAATTCGTACTTCCCACACGCGTCCAACTAATGGAGTGAGGAGTCATTTCTATCTCTCCCTAGATCTAGGGTTTGTTTCATGTTTGGGGCTTCAAAATCGAAGATCTGAAATTTGTTCAACGATGAGAGCTATCCGGTACGAGGAACCGGCGACGACGGTGTGGTCGGCGAGGAAGCGGAGGCAACAATGCAAGCCATAATATTATTTGAATGCAATCATTTAAAGCTTATATATAGGAGTTCATGCATTTGTAGAATCTTTGGATCAATGAACATAGATCCGGATCAATGATCAATGTAAGTCAAAATTTATGCCAAGTGTTGTTAGCCTTTGAATCCATAGACAGGTGTTGTTTGTTTGTTAAATTTTAAAAAATTGCAGAATTTCACAAAAGGAGTTGTGAAATTTTATCAAAGTGCTTGTGCTTTGCTTTGATTGTTGTGTGAAATTACACATTACTTTTTTTATTCACAAATTTCACATAACTAGTTGTGAAATTTTTATGTGAAATTTTGGGTGCTGGAGTGAATTTCACATTACTTTCTCTATTCACAAATTTCATAGAACTGGTTTTGTGAAATTTCAAATGCTTTAGTAAATTTCAAATAACTTTTTTTCTTCTTCTTCAGAATTTCTAATGGTTGAGTGAATTTCACGTTACTTTTTCTTTTCACAAATTTAACATAATCAGTTGTGTGAAATTTACACAATATTTTAAGCAAAAACTATGTTTATACAGTTGTGTGAAGTTCAAAATACCTTACTAATTTTGTGCAAAACTTAGGTTTCTCAAAACCAATTGTGTGAAATTTCACATCATTTTTTTATGTGAAATTTCACATAACTTTTTTTTTTTTTAAAGAATTTCATATGGGCAATGGCACTTGTTTTGTAGATCTTGTCAAGTGGATTCAAAACTACAAAGTTATATGAAATATCACATAACTTTTCTTTTTTACAAATTTCACAAAACAAATTGTGTGAAATTTTAGACGCTGTTGTGAATTTCACATAATTTTCTTCTTCTTACAAATTTCACATAACTAATTATGTAAATTTTCAGACGCTGGAGTGAATTATGCATAATTTTTTTTTCTATTCACAAATTTCACATAACCAATAAATGTGATGTTTTAGATAGAGTGAATTTCAAAAGACTTTTTTTTCATGCCACCAGTTATGTGAAATTTTATATGTTTGAGTAAATTTCACATAACTGTAACATATGTTTGGGAACCATTTGAGATACAAAATGTGATAAGCATATGATTACTCTTTATGTATAGTTCAAATTTCATATAACTACTTATGTGAAAATTACGTACGTGAAATTTGAAATTTTTTACAGGCTTTTTTAGTGTGGAAAAAACAGGTATTTTTAGTGTGAAATTTCACCCTAATTTTTATTGTTGACAAAATTTGATTTTGATAATGGTACTTGTAAAGTTCAAATTTCACATAACTATTTATGTTAAATTTTAGTAATGTGAAATTCTAATTTACAGACTTTTTTAATGCAAAATTTCGCATAATGAAATTTCACATAAAAGGTCAATGAAGTTTTAAATAAAAAATGTCTGTGAAATTTCACATAACGTTTTTTTTTTTTTTTTGGATTTTTAAAGTTTGAAAAAAATAAAGCCACTTCGATGTGAGTGACCGCGTATGATAAAGGTTAAATGAGAAATTGAGCTACAGCTATAGCGAATGGGTAGTTTTGTTTGTCAAAATATTAATGGAGTTTTGAATGGGGGCATTAATCCAGAGGGTTTTGAAATTTTCTCAAAAAAGAAAATATAAAAATTAATTAGTTATGTGAAATTTCATATAACGTAATGCTATGCTTCCCAATTTTTTATCCCAATTTGGTTTCCAACACATAGAGATGGGTCCACCTGTGTTGGAAACCGATTTAGGATACAAAATTTGAAAAATATAGCATTACTCATTCATAAAAGTTATGTGAAATTTCACATAATTTTTTATAGTGAATTTTCACACAAGTTTTTTGAAAAGAAATTTCACATAACTTTTTCAGAGTGGAATTTCACACAAGTTTTCTAGAGTGAAATTTCAAATAACTTTTTCAGCGTGAAATTTCACACAAGTTTTTCTGGACAAACAGTGAGACCATTCTCTCCATCTTATAATACTCTCTTATCTTTCTGGAATGAAATTTTACACAGAAAATAGTTGTGCAAAATTTCACATGACCTTTTTTTTCACACATTTCACATAGCTAGCTGTGTGAAATTTCACAAATTTCTCATGGCTAGTCATGTGAAATTTCACATAACTTTTTTCCTTTCACAAATTTCATGTAAATAGTTATGCGAAATTTTACATAAACAGTTGTGTGAAATTTAACATAAATAGTTGTGTGAAATTTCACATAAAAAAGTTGCTTGAAATTTCACAAAACTTTTTTCTAGACATAAAAAAGCTGTGTAAAATTTCACATAAATAGTCGTGTGAAATTTCACATAAAAAAGTTATGCAAAAGTTCACATAAATAGTTATGTGAAATTTCACAAAGACAGGTTGTATGAAATTTCACATAACTTTTTTTTGTCGAATAGATTTTGAAAATTTAAAATTTTACAAAAAAATAAAAAATGATTTCTGGATTGAAAGATATGGATTTTTGAAGTTCGTAAAACAAAATAGGAAATTTTGTGTGAGTCATTGCACACTATGAATGTGCTCTTTTATGTTTTTCAAAAAATTAAAAAAAAAAATCAACTTTTTATAAAAATTTTAAAAAAAAAATAAAAAAAATTGCAAGTCATCCATATGACGTTTTGGAGCAACTCTTTATAATGTTGGAAGCAACTCTTCAGAATGCGGAGAGCAACTTGATTCCAAGTCGGGTACAACTCTTCACAACCTGGAGAGTAAGTCTTCACAACAATGGAAGCAATCATTTTAATATTTTGGTGTAAGTTCACAATGCTAAAAACATAAAGTAGTCTAAAATATAGACTAACTATTAAAAGTTGACTTTTTTTTTTGGTGTATAATTTTTTTGATCACTTTTAATTTTTTTAATTACTATTGACATTTTTTAAATTTTAAGAAAGCAGTAGACTAACTTTAAATTTTTTTACAAACAATTGACTGAAGTAAAAATATCCCTTTAAAGTTTGACAAAACAAAACTGTTTAACAAAATTGATGTATACATTGTCAAGTTAAGAAGACACATGTCACGTGTGTGCGCATGCCTCAATCCGAGCGTGCTTTCATTGCGAAGGTTAATTTGGTCCAACAAATTCTTTTGGAGCATTCAGTAAATTAAATCACGGGTTGGGCCTATCACTTAAAAATTATCGAAGTTAGAACCGAAGACTAATTAACCCTAATAACAATTATCACTGCGAGTAATAGTAACAACATGTGACTTTTGTCACTATTTCCAAATTGTCACCGTCAATTTTGTAACCGGCCAAGCAGTGACAAAGCTAGCAAAAAAAAAGGGTGATAAATTCGCTGTTTTGGTGTAGTCTCTGAAACCGGTCATATGATCTTTTCGATTCAAAAAGAACTAGACTTGTATCGATGTCATCGTCAGATCCATATTGTTGGATCGGTGATTTTCGGGTCTAGATGATGACATGTATGTCTCTATACGAGCAATTTCAATTCCTAAAACTTTGGTCGAACGCTATTTCTTCTCCGGTTGTCCGATTGGACTGAATCAAGTTACAGAGTCTCTGTTTTTCTTTCTACTTTAGTCCAGTCATGCCCAGTCAGACTTCTAGCACTTTTGTATTTATGATTGCTTCCCTTTTCCTTGATTTTAGTGCGTTGAAACTTTGATCGGAGCCCGATCCTTGCCGATTATCATTATTTGATGATTTGAAGTACTGTGGGCCTATATTAATGCCTGTTTTGCCCTGATGTAATCTATTTTGACCTTCGATCATGTTGGATTTAATTTTGGTCTTGAATTTTGTGCCAACTTCAATTTTGGCTAAAAACGTCGCTGATTATCGAAATCGGACATTCCTAGACTCTATAACTTTTGATCGATGAGCCGTGGACTCTAAAACAACTTCAATTTGACATTCGGTCATCCTAGACTCTGATATGTTGACTTTTAGATAGAATCAACGCTGATTAATGACCTTTTGGGAGATCCAGCATGCAGCACGCTTGAATCGGTGTAGTTCAGGACGCCAATTTGGCCTCTAGGACTCTTGGTTGGACTCCAAGGTTCTTTTCCTTGATTTGCATGCTCGGTGGGCCTCCTTGCAATAGTTAGTCCTCTTTTCTTTTTAGTAGGGAAAAATGGAGTGTCTACATATACCTTTGCGATTTGTAGAAATCATTTTGTGAACACTTCAATGATTGTTGTAATGATTCAATCCCGATCACTTTGATCCGATAAAGATGTGCTCGTCAGAGGAACTAAACGATCTCTGATTGACCTCAAATTTTAGTAGCAACTGTGTCTCGATGTCAGCTTTGTCGTGTTCATAATTTGTCAAGTTTTGATCAGTATTCAGCAGGCCGATCTACTTTGTGTGAGCGTTGTCCGAGGCTAGTGATATTCACCCTTATGTCTCTTGAATGTACTTGAAGACTAGGGTTTGGTAGAAACCCTTCTAGAACCAAGCTAGGAGGTCTAGGGAAGCCTATAAACTGTCCTATATTTATAAGTTTTTGAGCTGACCTACCAGTAATCGGTTTGTACCTATAAACCAATTTCTGGTACTGGTATCACAAACTGGTTTGTTCCTACAAACTGGTTCCTTGGTACCCGTTCTTAAAAATCGGTTAGTCCAGCTTTGTTCCTTTACATCTAAACATTCTTTTAATCTAAGAGTGGGACCTCTAGGTTCTTAATTACTGGCTCAGATTAATTATAATTCCCATCCAGTATCCAGTTAAACTCTTTAACTAATGAATCAATAGTTAGTCAATTATTATTAACCCCACTATATAATGATAATTTCACTCCAGTGCATAAAAACGAAATCACACATACATAAGCGATTACTAGACTTGTATAATATGATACTAATGTCCATCTACCAACTAGTATTCATATTTATCAGATGTATGAAACGATACTGTCTACCCAATAGATAAATACATCATTTATTCCTCGATTATTATTCATTACTCTTAGATTACTAAACATGTCGACAAACTCTTTGTTGACATAGCTGCGCAGCTCTCAGTAATCACTCCAAGTGACATTCTCGAGGAAATACTTACTCTTACAGAAGAGGATAGATTCCATCTTGACAATATATGTTCCCAACGTTGTAAACTTGATTACCCAAGATACCTAGGTGTTGATCTTTAAGGCCTTATTGATTGTTAAGTCAAAGCAACCAAGCGTACAACTTATGTCCATAATTGTCTCAGGATTAAGGACATGTTTCATATACAAGTTTGAGTTCCTATCGACTATGACAGTGTTATTTGATGTCAATCAGTTTAACTCATGGTCCGTCAATGCAACCCGTGCACTAGCATATTAACAAAAAGTCTTCCACTCTTGTGAATGAGATTCATCAGTACTCTTTCATTTAAGAGGTTAATCATGCTACAATATATACCTGATAAGTTATCTTGTCTTATCATCCAGTATGACTTATTTGAACAATCAAGGAATAGTGATTCATATCTCCTCATGTATAATCTCATACACAAATGAATCACATACAATGATGTTCAAGGATATCAACCTTACCGTTCATCTCATGACATGACATACATAAATGTATTAAGATATTGATGACAATGTATTAACATTAAGTTGGTTTACATTAATTACAATGACTATTATTACTATTTTTCATCTTGCTTTTATATACTCTATTTATTATTGTTTTAAGCTAAGTACAGGACAATGGATCCCACACCTATCATGACCTACGGGTCAAAAAATAAAAAGAAAACAAATTTTTTTTTCCTATTTTGCTACGTCAGGGCGTGACAGATATGAAATAGTCGACTAAACGGGGGTCCAGTTGACTGGTTTCGTTAATTAGACAAGACAGTTTCTCACAGGTTTCAAACCCAATCGACTGTATTGATCTTTGTAGTCGATTAGATCGTCATCTTGCTGACAGAGCTCACTGAACACTAATATAGTTGACTAGATACTAATCAGTCGACCAAGTTTGTTTCCCTCCTTTGCAAACTTAGTCGACTGGGTCTCAAATCAGTCGACCAGATTGGGTTCATTTAGAATGTGTTCTCAAATCTGTCGATCGGACATCTGACCAGTTGACTAGATTTGTGAACTATTAAAAGATGATGTTTTACTATGTATTTGAAAGGAAATTTCTTCTGATCATGTTAATATTGATGTTCTTATCTTGGATAACCCTTTGGTATCAGAGCAATAGGCTAAAACCTTTGGGATGACTGACGACGTGTGAGTATGCACACAATGACACGTAGCTAAACGATCATTCATACACGTTTATATTAGCATGCTTTAAATATTGTTTGGTATGCCTACCACATCGTATGTCATACATATAACAAAATATGTATAAGTATGGTTGAAGGCTCCATTAAGTAATAAGAATGGAGTACGAGGAAGAAATTCCATCATGGGTTGGAAATTAATCGAGTTGGAAGGGTATTTGAGAATTTGGTATAGATTGTGAATTTTAGAACATCACTAGTAGAAATAAGATACAGGATATCTGGATTATGACTCAAGAGTTGAGTTAGTTATATTGGAATGGTTTGTAAATAGTATAGAGTTACAAGGGTGTTGACTCGAGGTAGATTTTGAGGTTTGGGTACAACGATATGGATTTCTATCTGTGTGTTATTGGGTATATAATCAAGACATTTCTTATTTTTTTTATAGTGATCATGGTATCTGGATCTATTTATTCTCAATGGGCCTGTTGTTATTAACTGGTTTTTTGATGCGATATCAATAATTACAGTATTCTAGATTTCTTATGATGTTGATATTATGGGAATTATGACCGGGTGTTCTGCACTTACTATTTATTTCTTATCTATCTATGCGGGAATTCCATTCTTAAGTCTTCTATTGAGTTGACAATATTATTCTTCTATTGTGAATTTGGTTGAGTATTGATCTATTTTCAAACAGGTGGTTCTGGGATATGAGGGTTTAGGAGGACTCAGGGGTCTGTGAATTTGTAAG
This sequence comes from Hydrangea macrophylla, assembly GCA_033977485.1. NCBI lineage: Eukaryota > Viridiplantae > Streptophyta > Magnoliopsida > Cornales > Hydrangeaceae > Hydrangea > Hydrangea macrophylla. Next base: position 45,166,869 of record CM066990.1, read on the forward strand.
CAAAAGGAAAATGATGGCAAATGAATATGCAGTAAAGTTTGTCATGGTGACAAGATATTTGAGGGTTACATATCTATTTTCATTATATTGGTTGTACATGAATCTCTCAATTTATTCGTATTATATTGGTTTGTTGAGAAATCTCTCAACTTTGAATCTATCTATTGTTGTTTCATTGGGTACCCTTAGTATTATTTCATATATGAGTAAGGTATGTGAAGTAATAACTGATTGGGGGAATATTGTTGGTTAGTTAATATTTTGACTATTTGTGAGATATTAACTGAGTTATTGGTAAGTCATATCCAGATGTGTTGTGTTCAGAGTACTGTACAAGATGAATTTCATTAAAAGGGGATTGGTATGATATCATGATTGTATGTTGTATCAGTTATAGAATTACTAATGATTCACATGGTATCGTCAAGAATTTCCATAGAGAGATCTGGTTTATGGTAAAAGGGTTTTTCGCTATGGTTTTGAAGATTTGTTATTGCTATTGCTATTGGACCAATACTGATAGAGAGAATTGAATTTCTATGTCAATAATAGAGGAGTTATAGTCGATGTTTTGAAAACCATATCAAAGGTATCTGTGAAGGGTAGGATGAATTGGGAAGTCATGGGAATGTTTAAATGATTAGTCCTACGCATTTTTTTTATATACTTGTGGAGATTCTGGAGAAATTATGTGTGAAAAAGTTTTTACTATTAATTCCTCTTATTTGTGTACAGACTTATACAAGATTATATGGTTTTGATCCTATACAAAAGGCTAGAAATAAGTTAACTCCTTAATCTAAGCACTACAAATATGGTAAAGATGAATCAATAATTGGTTGACTATATAGAACCTCTAATCAGCAGTTTATTAGGTAACGTGATTTTCCTTTCCTTTATCGCTCCCCCTTAAGTTGTAGTGTATGTTGATGACACCCAACTTGCCCAGTAGAACTTCAAATTTTGATGAGCTTAAGGCTTTGGTGAACAAATCAGCTGGTTGATGAAGTGTCCGTATGTGAGCAGTTCGAATCATCCCTTCTTGAATTTTCTCACAAATCAAATGACAATCTATTTCTAAATGTTTTGTCTGTTCATGGAAGACGAGGTTGTCACAATACAACATGGTGGGTTGTGGATGTTGAATTCTGAGATCATTTAGGACATGTTTAAGCTATGCAATTTCACAAGAAGTCGCTACCATGGAGCAATATTCTGCTTTTGCGATTGATCGGGCTATTGTTGTTTGTTTCTTGGTCCTCCAAGAATACGTGAATGACCAAAAAATATGCAATAACCTATAGTCGACCTTCTAGTGTCCTAACAACGTGCCCAATCAGCATCACAAAAAGACTTTAATTGAAGTGGGCTGGTAGTTGATAAAAGAATTCATTGCCTAGGTGTACGTTTGATATAGCATAAAACCTTGTAAGCTACATCAAGATGTGGTACACGAGGCTTGTCCATGAACTGACTTAACATATGCACTGGATACACTAAATCTGGTCGTGTAATGGTTAAATATATCAACCAACCAACACACCTTCGATATGACAAAGGATCCTGTAAGAAATCTCCATCTGATTTAGTAAACACCAGGTTTTGCTCCATGGAACATTTCGCAGGTTTGGCTCCTAGAAATCCTGTATCTTCAAGTATTTCCAATGAGTACTTCCTTTGTGAGAGGGAAATTCCTTGTGCTGATCTCGCCACTTCAATACCCAAGAAATATTTTAATTTTCCCAAGGTCTTTGAGTTTGAAATGTTGACTCAAAAATTACTGTCTTCTAAATCTGTAGCAAATCATTTCCTGCTAAGATGACATATTTGACATAAACAAGAATAGCTATGAAGCAACTACCTTGGGGTTGGAAGAATAAAGAATAATCAGTCTTAGATTGCTTGTAACCAACGGTAGTGAGAGCTGATAAGAGCTTTAAAAACCATTGCCTTGAGGTTTGTTTGAGACCATATAAGGACTTTTGAAGCTTACATGCTTAGTTCTTCCCATTTCATCCGAAAGTCATATAAACATATTTGAAAAGATCACCATGCAAGAAGGCATTATTGACATGAAGTTGGTGTAGGTGCTAGCCTTAGATGGAAGCAACTAAAAGAAGAAAATGAATGGTGAACAATTTGGCAACGGGAGCAAAAGTTTCTTGATAATCAAGACCTTCGATTTGACTACAACCTTTCACAACCAACCAGGCTTTGTAACTGCCAAGGCCTCACTGCTCTATACCATGTTGAGAAATTAGATGATGTGAAAAGTTTTTTCTATTAATTCCTCTAAATTGTGTACAGACATTATATAAGATTATAAGGTTCTGATCCTATACAAAAGGCTAGAAATAAGCTAACTCCTTAATGTAAGCACTACAAATATGGTAAAGATGAATCAATAATTGGTTGGCTATTTATAACCTCTAATTAGCAGCTTATTAGGTAACGTGATATCCTTTCCTTTATTAGAGATGATTGGTTGGAGGAGTTTTATTTACATTGGAGTATTTAAATTAATGTTTAAATGAGTTTATTTTTATTGCATTTGAATGAAAAAAAGGATATTTTGAAACAAAAGATTTTGAAATAGTTTTATATTAGATGTGTTTTGAGTAGCAAAATAGAGAAAGAAAGAAAATGGGATTTTCAGCCAAGTCCTATTGGATTGGTCGAAGTAGTTCGGTTGATCGGTCGAATGGGCCACTGACTTGGATGTTTGTTTTGTGAAAAAATATAAGTGGGATTTTAAATGGTTATAATTTGGGCTAGAAGGCCGGCTCAGGTTTGCATGTCGTTTTCAACCTTGGTTTTAAATTAAAAAAATCCTATATTTTGATATAAATTTTGGTGGAAAATTAGAAAGGACCATTTTACCCTTGAGGTTAATTAACAAGGAAATATTTTGAAAAGGAGAGTTTTAATTGTTTTATATTTATCCTAATGATACTAGGTGAAGAGAGAGCTATTGTTGTGATACTGGTTGTACATTGGTGTTATTGAGGTATATAGATTGTTGGTCATTGAATAAACGTATGATGAAGATTGGGTAACTGATTGCGTAAGTAAATGACTTGTTGATCGTTCAAGTTTAGTGGAAAATGGACTAACAAGCGTCCGATAACAAAACTACAACATGAATACATAACTTGGAACATCAGCACATGTAATTGCTAAATTCGAATCTAAATATGAAGGCTTCAAATTGACTAAATTACACCAGATAAGGTATGTATTACATTATCACAAAACTCCCCACACATGGGGTCTTTACAAGGTGTGTAGAACACCGGTCATTCAAGGGCCCTACCCTTGTTCATTTCACCTGAAAATGGCTTAAACATAGTTCAAGTGCACAACGACATGTATAGTCATATAATTCAATGTTACAATGAATCCTATGCATGATTGCGTGAATGTAATGATTCAATGCCGAAGCAAAAGATGTTGCCTGTAGGCCTTTCACGTATTTTTTTCAAACGCTCACTCTCAATACTACACCCAGTCTATGGGCCACCACGTTATAGGGGCCTTTAACTACCTCATATAGGTCTTTAGCATACGATTCCTATGGTTTTCAAGATTAAGAGATCACGTTCCTAATGGATCCAATCCTCATATTTCACACCCACAATCGAGATTGTCTAAATTTCAAATCAAAATTCTCTCGCCGAGGTTTTTCATGATCTTAAAAATCCGAAAGTCCCACACATGGGTATCTTCCCCTTTTTAAATTGAAAGGAGGTCTTTCACCCAAAATCCTTTTCATGCATATTCATGTTTATGCACGTGTCCATGCTCAATATCATAATCATGCTTGTTTCATGCTTATAGAATGCTGATGAACAATATCATGATAGTTAAACAACCATGCTAACATCATTATATAAAATCTACATATAGTCAAAAAGTTATGAATTTATACACAAACATGCTATCAAAACTTCTATGAAATCAAGTACACATGTTTTCAACTTCCATTTAAGCACATAAGCACATAAACATCTAGAGGAAAGCACATAAGCAACTAGATCATTTAGGCAAAGATTCAAGAAAGCTTAGTTTGGATTTTATGCACATCAAACGTGTACCGAACTACGTAGTCTTTTATATTAAGACTAAACATATAATACGTCATATTAGAGAGTTATATGAACTACCTTGGATTCTAAAAAATTTCCTAACCAAGAAAAGTAGTTGGATGAGGGAAACTTTGGTGCCCACGCATGCTCCTCATCGTAAGGAGTAACTTTAATGCTTAGAGATTTGTCTGGAGATCGTCGGATCTAGATGATACCAAGGGTTTTATCCCTAAGCTTCTAGGGTTTCAAGAGTTTTAGACCTTAGAGCGAGTAGAAAGAGATATAGAGAGAGAAAGGATTGACAACTTATGAAAATATCTCTAACATGTTCTATTTATAATAAGTGGCAAGGTACAACTTTTAAAGCACGTGGTACTACTTGCATATGTTGCTATATTTCACTAACCATACTAGTCATGACAAATCTTAAAATGCAGATAGTGAATCATTTGGGCATACGCTCCTTTCAGTCCAAAAATCTCATTTTTGAATTTCTGGTTAAGTCTAAGATCATAGGTACAAGTGAACAAAATACCCCCGTGACTAATTTTTCAGAAAAGTTTAAAATTAGTCTCAAATTTCATACTAAGTATTTAAATGTGCAATTAAGGTCAATTAACATTTAAGCACAATTATAAATGCAGGCTATTACATCCGGTGTATCACAAAATGTGATTCTTTTGGTCTTAGGTGTATAACATAATGCATAGGAGAAGGTATGAAATTTAATAATAGAAGCTTCTAGCTACATAACATAACACCGGTTCTTTAAGAGATACAAATTAAATTCACAAAACATGACATTGAATCAGCATTAATGTCCTACCTTGGAAGGTTATGTGAAGTATCTATGTGTTTTAGACATGTTTTCACATATAATCTACCTTGGAAGTGTGTCACAAAAAGACTTGTCTCAAACAATTTCAAAATAAAGTGATTGTCAATAGGATTCTGTCACTTTTTGAATCATACCAAATGGACATCGAATTAAGGAACTATCGCAATTTAAAGTTAATGTTTCAAAAAGTCAACATGTGCACCATGTAGCTTACCACATTGGAGTATTTTCTTTCTCCACTCATCACACGCTATACACACCCAATACAGAAATGTATTAGTCTCATCCTTGGTCAATTAGAATCATTCTCAATGAAAAACAAAATCCATTTGGTTGGTTTTCATTTATTCCACACATACACGCTACCATTGTAGATAAAAGTCCATACATTGCATTCTAACTACCACATCTCTCTCTCACTCTCTCTCTTTCTCTCTCTTGACTAAACTATACTTCCTATAAAGAAAATTATCCAAATTGTAATTTCAAAGAAAAATGAGTATAATTTTTAGAAAGAATATTGACCAACTTGTAATTTTCAAAAATCGAAAATTCTATCCAACATTTTCGAGTTGACTCATTAATAATTTTTGAAAAACTACTCACCAATCTGCAAATTGAAAAGTACGTGCATAGATTTGAGAATTAGTAAATCCAAATTTACAACGAAAGTAAGAACTTTCAGGCAAACTCGTTTTTGAAAGAAAATCACTTTCAAGAGATTACCTCTTGTATATATTCTTTTAATAAAAATTCCTGTTATCGCTTAGGAAATTTTTCCACTACTATTGCTGTAAACTATTTCAATATTTGAGGAACTTATCCATTACCTCTGCACGAGGTTTAGAATTACCCATTTGAGGTATCCAATAACCATGTGAGTATATGGACACAATAATTCTCACCGCTCACACTACAAGTGCATACACCCAAAGTTTTCTTATGAAAACACTCGGGCATTTACAAACCTTACCTAACTCGTTTCTTTTCTCTCCGTCTCTTTCACAAAAGAAATGTCTCCACAAATTGTTTTAGGAGATTATCTTTTTAGGGGTTAGATGTTATCTCTTCAGGAGATTGTCCATTACCCTTTATGAGGATTCTTATACATGTCTTTAAGAGATTTACAGAAGTTGGACATAATATGTACATATATATAAATATACACTTAATAATGATTACACAAATGTGTCGGTAGCAAAGTGGTGGGGACTAAGGGCCTTTGATCTAAAGGTTCCAAGTCCGAACCTAGCTACCAGTGGAATCAACTCCCATTTTTTTTAATCATACTATCTTCTAGAATAATTCTCTTTAGGAGATTTTTCCATAATCTCTTCAAGAGATTACCTTTTCAGGAGGATTATAAGTAATCTTTGCGAGAGAGTGTCCACCACCCTTTTCTCATATTTATTCACCATCTCTTCAAGAGATATGCATATATATATATATATATATAAGTTGAGAAACATAAGTATTGTATTGATATATTCAAAAAAAGGGTTGCATAAGAGGCCTATATATAGGCAATAACACAAAAGGAAAAATATAAAAATACTCACTAGGGATGACATCACTCTTGACCTAAGCCCTAATATTCTAATAACCAATTTATTCTCTAACAATCCCCCTCAAGTTGGCACACGAAAACTTGTGAAGTGTCCAACTTGCATTTGAGCCTAAAGCGATGATCACCATTCGAACAACCCACCTTTTCAATGATCAATACTCCCATCAATGTATAACACTCCCCCTTACAATAAATACCTAGCAATACATAATAAATGCTCCAACATTCCCCCTTAAATGGAAGGTGGTAATGAAAATGACAACCAAAGTTTGGAATGAAAAATTACAACTGTAACAATACTGTAACAAGGGACAAGAAAATGGTGATATCAATGAGAAGTGGGATGCAAAATCCCTAAGATTAGCCAAGGTGGGAACAACATCCACCACCAACAAGAACAACGAGAAATTATGGATCAACAATGTCCATAATATTGGCTAAGGTAAAATATATTTGACGTCAACAACAAGAAAGTGAAACAAAACCCACAACAAAATCACCGAATTTCTGCCCAAGACCAGTTAAAAAAATGGTTGTAAAACTAAATCTAAGACTATCAAGTTGAAATCCAACAAAATCGAACCAACCAATAGCCCAAATCAACCAACCATCACAAAACAAGGATTAACAATGTCTTAAACCATCAAATAGAATCACCTGAATCAAAAGAAGTTCAATTGAAGTGTCCAAGGAATGCACAAAACATGGTCGAAAATTTCGGTAATTTTGAAAAAAGTTTGGGGATGATGTTGTAAATTTTTTAAAAAAATTATGGGGTAGATTTGTAGAATTTAAAAAATTTTGGGGATTAAAATAAAAATATCAAAGTTTAGGGGGTAAAACTGTATGTTTTAGAAAATATTGGGGATGAAATATAATATTGGAAACATTTAGGGGCTGAATTGTAACTTTTGAAAAAATTTGGGGGGCAAAAAGATAATTTTCAAAAATTTTGGGGGCAAATTTGAATTTTTTTCAAAGTAACCATCCAAATCTAAGAAGAAATGGTATGGAGAACAAGCATATGAAAGGAAACAAAGGATGATCTTCAAAAATAAAGAGAAAGGGGTTAACAAAAGAAAAGGAGGGAATGGCAGACAAAGAAACAAAACCACCCATCCAGTTCTCTCTCTCTCTCTCCATTTCCTTACCCCTTTTGCTCTCTTTATACGTCAAGAGAGTAGATCGAGTCCCTTTGTGGTAGATCCAAGCATCAAAAGCCACCAAAGGACATCAAAATAGCAGATCAGAAAAAATGGTGGCCAAAAATTCGAAAATCATTCAAAAATTGAAAGGTCGATCCAAATAGCCTCGTATCAGTAAACGAAGCACATAGCGACGATCAGCATAAAGGTGCAAACTTCGGCATGTAATTTTTGGCCAAAACACCTGACAAAAAATTGATGACATTATCAAGAGGTCACTGGTCAGATAGTGACAACAGCAGACAAGGGTCGCCGGAGTTTGATATTAGAATGGGTTAGAGTTGGATCGTGAGAAGACTCACGATGGTATGGTTTGGATGACCAGATCTAGGGGGATTGTTTGGACAATGACCTAACAAAGAAAACAAATGAAAAATAGAGAATAACCGACATAATAAAGGATGAGAAAAATGGTTTGATGTCTGGCAGAGCGACAAAAGATCACCACTCGCCGGCTAAGCGGAAGAAGAGAGGTCTACCAAGATTCCTGCTTTGATACCAAGTTGCGAAACATATGTATAGAGAATATTGTATTGATATACTCAGAATCATATGAAAGGGTTACATAAGAGGCCTTTATATAGGCAATAACACAAAAGGAAAAAAATACAAAAATACCCACTAGGGATGACATTACTCATAACCTAAGCCCTAATATTCTAATGACTAATTAATTTTCTTACAATATATATACATATATATCCACTCAATAATGGTTAGACAATCGCGCAGTAGCCGAGTGGTGGGGACTAATGACCTTTAATCATTAATTCTCGCGGTCTCTGGTTCAAATATGGCTATCCACGATTATTTTTCCTTTTTCTATTAACTTCTCCAAAAGTTGTCTCTGCTTTATCTGTGATAAATTTATTCACTATTTTTCAAAAGTTCATTTATTTTTATTCTTTCTCTTCGAAAGATATAATATATCTCAATATCGTCAAATAACCAAGGTATATAAAAGTAATTTAGTGGTCAATCATATAACAACACCTTTGATCATGTTAGTATACACGCTAACATTGTTTAATATAAATATATATATATATATATATACATATAGTGAGGGTCTTAAGTGAACATGGTTGAGTGAACATACCCAGTGAACATGTTTTTTAGCCTAAAAGAACCTGCGGGTAAGCGGGCTAGCCGCGGATTTTTTTAGACTAAAAAACATGTTCAGTGAGTTTGTTTACTCAACCCTGTTCACTTAAGAGCCTTACCTTATATATACATATATATATATACATATGTATTGGTATCCATGAAATTGATACCCATGATTATTGGTTTCGTTTTCAAAATATATATAGTAACTACATACTTAATATATGTTTTCTTGCATAAGTTCTTGACAAGAGTTGTATTTGAACATGGAAGAAAGAGAATTTCATACCTTTTAAAGCACACTTGTAGATAACCCCTAGAATTCTCAGTTTGGTTAGAGTTGTGATGGTCAAAGATATATGACCAAACTTAATTTTTTTACCCATTGATATGGTTAACTCAGTTGGTATAGGCTCGTGCTAATAATATGTTATGTAACTGGTAATAAAAGCAAGCCACAAATAAGCAATCACATAAAGGGACACATACATTTCAGGTGGTTCGACAATTTTCCTACATCCACTGCGTAGGAGAATGATTCTTTTTCTATTGAAGGAATTCATACAATACAAGCACTCTCTACTAGTGTATCTCAAAACAATGATTTCATTTCTCTCTTCTTTCTATCTTTCTTTTATCTACTTCTCGATATGTGTAAATTCTTGTTGACAAGGAGATAGAAATATTAAAAGGAGTAGGTGGGACATTCACGTACTCTATAGCCCACGCCATGACATTTACAACATTCCCCCTTGAATGTCCACCTTAAGAATACTACTCTTATCAATCAATCACTCCCCCTTATTGTAACATGAATAATTTCCTCAAGGAGCTTCTTTGAGTTTGTGCATTCCAATGTTGTGCACTATCTTCTTGAATGTTGCAGTTGGTAGTGCTTTAGTGAATAAATCTGCAATATTGTCAATGGAGCGAATCTGCTGATTATTGATTTCACCGTTCTTTGTAGGTCATGCATATAGGAGAATTTGGGTGAGATGTACTTGGTTCTATCGCCTTTAAAGAATCCCAATCTAATTTGTGCTATGCATGCAGCATTATCTTTGTATACGGTTGTCGAGAGTGTATTATATAAACAATCACACAAAAGTAGTATTGAGTTTGCGTATATTATGAGTAATTTCCTAAAGAAACATCTTTGAGTTTACAAATTCCAATGTTGTGCACTAGCTTCTTGAACATTGCAGTTGGTAGTGCTTTAGTGAATAAATCTTCAAGATTGTCAATGAAGCGAATCTGCTGAATATCGATTTCACCGTTATTTGTAGTTCATGCATATAGAAGAATTTTGGTGAGATGTTCTTGGTTCTGTCACCTTTAATGAATCCCCCTCTAATATGTGCTATGCAAGCAACATTATCTTCGTATAAGGTTGTCGGACTGTCTTTGATTGAAGATAAGTCACAAGATTCTCGGATATACTGTACTATAGATCCCAACCATATACATTCACGACTTGTTTCATGCAGTACAATAATCCCATAATGATTTAAAGAAGTGGCAGGTAAGAGTAGTATTTTTAAGGTGGATATTCAAGCGGAAGTGTTGTGAAAGTCATGGTGTGGACCATGGAGTTGGTGAATGTCTCACCTACTCTCTTTAATATTTGCTTCCTTGTCAGCAAGAATTTGCCTATAAAAGAGCACTTTGTGTTCAGTTCTTTACACAGATAGAGAAGTAGAGAAAAGAAAGATCGAAAGAAGAGAGAAATAATATCAGTGTTATGATATACATTGGTAGAGAGTGCTTGGGTTGTATAAATTCCCTCAATAAAAAAAGAGCGACCCCCCTCCGTAGTGGACGTAGGCAAATTGCTGAATCACCTGAAATATCTATCCCTTTATGTGATTGCTTATTTGTGGCATGATTTTATTACCAGTTATATAACATGTTATCAGCGCGAGCCCATATCAACTATGTTGCTTATATCAACGGGTGATTATCTATAAAGGGAATTTGAAATGAATGATCTCGGGAAGATAGAATTTTGTCTTGGATTGCAACTCAAGCATTTCCCCGAAAGGATTCTCGTACATCAATCCTTGAATACGCAGAAAGTTTTGAAACAATTTTATATGGATAAAGCTCATCCATTGAGTACTTCAATGGTAGTTCAATCACTTGATGTAAAGAAGGATCCGTATCGTCCTCATGGTTATAATGAAGAGGAGCTACTTGATCCTGAAGTACCATATATGTGCGCTACTGGGGAATAAACTTTGAAGAAGAGTACAAAAGATTACAAAGATTTTAATGAGAACTATTTAGACATCGAGGACGAATAATTTTCTCAAAAGGTTGAAGAGATAAGAATGGAAGAACATAACGAAGAAGATGAAAATGTAAAAAATGAAAGAAAAAGAACAAAATATTGAAGAAAATGTGAAAATGGATGAAATCAATGAATCGAATGATCCGAGTATGTTGAAAAGTTTTTCTTTGAACGAAGAAAGATAATTTGATATGGTTGCATTTGATAGATTCAAATTCATTCTTCTACCAAACTTGAAAAAAAAAATAAATAAATAACACTTTGATCATGACATAGCCGATCAAAATGTGTCAAATGTGTACTGATCGAGAGTGAACAAGTTCTAATTACAGGCCTTAATTCACATTTGTTATTAATTTTTATCCTAATTTTATTGTATGTTTATTTTGTTTTCCGTTTTCTGTCAGATTTTTGAAGAAAACAAGAATCCAGGCTAAAAAGGGTGTAAAAATAGACTAAAAGAAGCAGAAAAAGCCACATCGCGATAGCAGCCCACTCACGCGACAGACCAGAACTTCGCTCGCGCGACCCGCTCGTGCGACTTTCCAGAATCGCGCTCGTGCGGCCCACTCGCACGACCAATGTAATAACCAAAGATGCGTATTTCAGTGTACTGAAGATCCCTACCCAAACAAAACTGCCTAATAACATCCAGAAATTGAAATATAGCAGTTTTAGTGTGAATATGTTTAGGAAAGCTTCCAAAAACTTGCTCTAAATCTATATATACTCTATTCTAATTCAATTTTGAGGTTACACAACATTATACACATCCTTTCATGACTAAAAATTCAGCCATTGAAGAGAGAAATGTAAGGAGAAGAAGAAGAAGAAGACCAAGGATTCTCATGGCCTCCTCCATCAACCTCTTGCTTTCCTCTATACAAGCACAACATATATAGACTATTGAGCACATCACATTCAAAATAGATTTAAGACAAGAATAGATTTTGAAAGCAATGATTTAATTAGCAGAAGTTCAATTTTATTATTCAAAATCCTCTAAACATGTAATCATCATTCATTCATAATAAACTTAAAAGAAAAGCATAAATAACACCCTATTACTTGGTTAGGGTTTCATTGAAACCCTAGATATCAGACTAGTTGGCCATAGAAGCGATGAATGGCAAGAGGTTGATGGAGGAGGCCATGTGAATCCTTGGTCTTCTTCTTCTTCTCCTTGCTTTCCTCTCTTCAATGGCTGAAGTTTTTAGTTATAGAAGGATGTGTATGATGTTGTGTAACCTCAAAATTAAATTAGAATGGAGTATATATAGATTTGGAGCAAGTGTTGGAAGCTTTCCTAAACCTATTTGCACTAAAACATCTATATTTTACTTTTTCGACGTAATTAGGCAGTTTCGTTTGCGTCTGGATCTTCAGTACACTAAAATGCACAACTTTGGTTTTTACATTGGTCGCGCGAGCGGGCTACTCGCGCGATGTGGCTTTTTCTGCTTCTTTTAGTCTATTTTTACACCCTTTTAGCCTGGATTCTTGTTTTCTTCCAAAACCCGACAAAAAATAGAAAACGAAATAAACATACAGTAAAACAGGATAAAAAGTACTAACAAATGTGAATTAAAGCGTGTAATTAGGAATTGTTCACTCTCGATCACACCCCCAAACCTACATTTTGCTAGTCCTCGAGAAAAAAGAACAGAAAAATAAAACTACTAACAAAAATTCTACTCCATTTTTGCATGGATCACGATTGCACTTAGCATATACAACAAGCCTTTTAAACCCCTAGGTGTCCCTAGTCGGACGAGTGAAGTCTCGTGAGGGTTCTCATCAACAAGTCACCCATAATTATCTTTATTTCATTATATATTTAAAAAGTTTTATTAAAAAAAAAATAGAACATTCAATACTCCTTATCATAAAATAGTGATTTGAAATATTATAACAAACAAAAAGAAACGGAATCAAACGTCTACCTACGTCATAAAAAACAATCCCTAAGCATATACATCGTATAAATCAATAGAGTTTCTCATAAAATTGCACGTGTGTGATGTAGTAGTCAAATGAACACGCGTATGTCATGAACTTGGAATATAAATCGGATAACCATCTAACTATGCTTCGACTACGAATCTCACAATGTTAATTACACTCTCAAATGAAACACTCAGAAACAGATGTAATTTCTCTAATATATTGGAGCAAATGAAATATGGTTTCAAAACAAGCAACGCTCGCATATGACTTGTAAAAGACGCATGACACGAAAGAACAGTAGTCTCATGGATAGGATGCCAACAGTCAAGAAAAATTAATCGTTACCATGTTTTAATCCCCCTCCCATCGTTTAGATATCCAAACCATGTTTTCTAGGATCGAGTAGGACTTTTCAAAGGTTGTAACGTGACTCAAGCAATGAAAAATGATAGAAATGATTCACTAAGTAGTTTTAGAGTGGCGCTGTAAGGCATGTTCGATTTCATTCATTCATTCTTCTACCAATTTTCATCTTTTCGTTCTCTTCTTTTCATATTTTTTAATTTCTTTCATCTTCTTTTCTTTCTTCTTCTTCTAACCTTTGTCTTTTTTTTTCTTACTTTTGAAATGAATATTCATCGAATACCAAGGCAACTACCCCAGACATCACCTTGTTTTCTTCTTCTTCTCAATCGACACATCACCTTATCACCACTAAAAGTTAATCAATCTTTCAATGGTAAACTCTAAGTTGGCCAAGTTGGAACAAAAAAAGGATCATGGTGATAAAATAAAGAGAGGCAATTTAAAGGCTCAAAGGTACAAACTATGAAAATTTAATCATTTATCTGGATTGGTCAAAAGGGTGGAAAACAAAGAAGGCCTATAATCATGTCCTAGGGTGATATGGTTCTTCAATGTTTATGATGGAAGATTAATTAGCATGGTAGCAAATAATTTAACTTGACTATCAACCAAAACAAGAATAATGAGACTAAACAACGAGTAGATGCGCTATTCAAATGAAATTCGACAAACACAAAATGTATTCATAACCCTCTAAAAAGAAAAGATAGGCTCAAAAGATCACTGAGTTTAGTCTCCACCATGTGTTATCTAGAAATTCGAATCATATTATAGTTCACATCAAACATGTATTCAAGTGACTACGTGCAGTGCATAGGTTTATGTGCAAATCTATGATATAAAACTATGATTCAAATGATATATATATCCTAAATGTCGTATCATGACTTCAACAAATGTTTAACCACATCTTTCCTTGTTTACCATTCTATAACAATCTAAGTTATGTAACATGTAGTATCGACTTGAGATTGCAAAAATGTCGGTAACATCGTTTATTTAAGCACAAGCATCAAAATTTTTTTGAAAAATCAGTGCAAAATAATGTGGATGTTTACCCCCAAACCTAAACCTTTCATTATCCCCAATGAAACAATAAAATGAAAGAAAGGAGAGTACGTAAGGAAGGAATGATATTACCTCGATCCCGACAATCACAAATATGTGAACGTATATGAGTATGGCGATAAAATTCAATTGCTCTAAATGGAGCTACTAATTCACTTATCAATACTTGACAAAAGAAAATAAACAAACAAAAGAACACCAATAGCTCATAGAAATATAAATATTTAAATAATGTAGACCGTGGTGTACTTTTTGAGAAACTAAACTAAAACCAAAAGACTCGAAAATAAACAAAAACAAGAATAAACAGAACTATGAAAATAAAGAAATACTCGATCTAAAAGGATCCTAAGGGAGCAAACAGAAAAGATAAAAAAACAACTGACCAGATTTGGGAGAAAGAAGGTAAGAGAATAGATAAAAACACAAAAAAAACCCCCTCGCGCGAGCGACCTTTGTGTGTGCAAATCCCTCCGCAAGGTAGATCTGAGGCTGTTTTTAAGTTTCATGAAGAAAAATTTCTAAGTCAACTATTGCGAAAGTGGACCGCTCGGGCGAATTTCCCTTGCTCGCGCGATTATAGGCACGAGCTGAATTTGAGAGATCTTATAATAAAATTTCAGGAAAAATTTCCTAAGGCAAAAACTCGCGCGAGAGGGCCACGAGCGTGACTTGATATTTTCCTCTTTTTTTCTTCCTTTCAATGTAAATAAGTTCAAACTAAATTGATCTCGACCGCCAAACCTATCCAGAATGACAAAAACTGACTCAAAACTGACTCAAAACGACCAAAGATTGTACATAAATGAGAAAACGGAACGATAAAAACTTAGATTGCCTCCCAAGAAGCACTGTCTTTTACGTCTTCAGCTAGACCATACTAGCTCAAGACTTATGGAGGCCATAACTCAAACTTTGTACCCTTGAAGGCATTAGGGAGACTCCGGTGGAAAATAGAAATAATGTCTTTATTTTTTCAACTCGATCAACAGTTCTCCCTGATCATGTTCAAATCGATTTCTCACCTTCCTAGCAAATTCAGCATTAGGGTCTGGGTTATTTAAATTCGTCCGCTCATTACTCACTGTACTATTTTCCTTACTCGCATTCATTTCTTTATTAGGTTCAATAGTTCATCTAACCTCATTATCCGCCACACTTAGATAATCATCATCATTGGAAGGTTGATCAACAGTGTTAAAAACGTTTAATTTTAGGTTCATGTTCCCAAATGACACTTTCATTACTCCCGTTTGACAATTGACACGAGCGTTGGCAGTAGCTAAGAATGGACAACCAAGAATGACAAGAGTGTGTTTCCTAGTATCTAGCACCGGTTCAGTGTCAAGGACCATGAAATCGATAGGATAATAACATTTATCAACTTTTACCAAAATGTCCTCGATGATTCCTCTAGGGATTTTAATAGAACAATCCGCTAATTGTATGGTAGCGACTGTGGGTTTAAGTTCACCTTATCCTAACTGCTTGTAGACGGTGTAAGGTAAGAGATTAACACTCGCTAGAGCCCGATGAATAATAGTGTCACCTATGATACATGAGATTGTGGTGTACCGGGATCCTTAAACTTGGGAGGAGCGTGTTGGAATATTGAACTTACTTTTTCGGTGAGGAAGTCCTTTTTCTGAATATGACTGCGCAACTTGTGCTTTTGAGTGCATAGGTCTTTAATACATTTAGCGTAAGCAAGAATTTGTTTTATAGCATCGAGGAATGGAATAGGTATTTTCACTTGTTTAAACACCTCAAGTATATCTTCAGTTTTTGATCCCTTTTTTGAAAAATGTGACAGTTCCTCAACATAAGGTAGAAAGGGCATTTTTAGAACATAATTAGTTGGGACCAGTTCATTTTATTTCTTAACTCGACTCGTGTCTCCACCATTCTCTTGATTCAAATTAATGTTCACATTTTCCTCACTCTCATTCAGAATTTTAACAACTTCCTCTTCTTAACTAATCATCTTAGTCAAGACGGTGTTTACTTGCTCACTCGAACCCCCATTCTCGTATTGTCCCTTAGGGTTTTGAATTGTTTGACTAGGCAACTTACCCTCATTTCTATGACTCACCGCATTAGCTAGTTGTCCCATTTGGGACTCAAGCTTTGTAATAGATTGTGTGTAAAAGTGCACTATTCATGCTTGTGCTTGTACTTTTGTGTCAATAATCTTAAGGGACGCCAACACCTTTGCCTCAAAAGTGTTATCCCTGGAGGGTTAGGATTAGGAGGGGGTGTTGGTATTGACTTTGTTGAAACTGGGGTCGATAAGTATTAGGAAAATTAATTGTCATAGGATTATAACTATTTCATGGGAATTGTTGAATAGAGTGTATGTGTTGCTCCACGAATATCGAAAAATGAGACACGGATGGGCATGCAAGTGTAGAATATGAAGGATCAGAACATATTTGGCAAATTTCATAAGAAGGTGAGCCTTACGTTTGGTTCATTGTCATAAATCAGTCAAGTTTTTTTAGATAGTTCTTGTATTTCGATTGAATGACTTGCCACGAAACGCTCCTCTCGCTTGGGTTTAGGTGGAAAACACCCCTCAGGACGTACTAACACGGCTTGATGCATCAAATTCTTACTTGATATTTCAAAAAATTTCCATGCCTCATCAGCGCTTTTGTGTAGGAAGGTATCTGCATAAACGACATCGATGGTATTACGAAGTGAGGGACAACAAGTCCCTCGTAGAAGATCTGTACCAATTGCCACTTGGGAATTTGAAGATGTAGGCAAGAGAGCAATAGTTCTTTAAATTGTTCCAAAGTGTCATAGAGCGTTTCCCCATCTTGCATCACAAAGTTCATTATAGATTTTCTTATTTGATTAGTTCTTGTGATGGGGAAAAACTTTTGTAAAAATGTTATATGTAATGCTTCCCATGTTTTAATAGTGTTTGGCTCAAGAGATTGGAGCCAATACTTAGCTTTATCCTTTAAGGAGAATGGAAAGAGACGCAATTTTAATTCATTATCAGTTAGATTTTGGATTTTCAATGTAGAGCATATGTCTTGGAACTCTCCTAAGTGATGATAATGATCTTCTTTAATACGGCCATGGAATGAAGGGAGTAGCGTGATGATAGATGACTTTATCTCAAAATGAGATGTCGTCACCTCTGGTAATTCGATACCTACTTATGGCGTGTAGGCCGTAGGAATGAAATAATCTTTAAGCAGAGAAGGCGGAGGTACATTAGGGTTATTTCCATTATTTTTGTTGTTCCCATTGTTTCCAATGTCGGCCATTGGAATAGGTTCAGTCTTAATAGTTCGAGTTTTTCTTAAACATTTAAGGGTACTTTAAATTTCAGCCTGAAATAACGACAACAATTTCGGAGTTGATTCGTCGTCTAATATCAACCGAGCTCTAGAATGTTGAGGACCTATTGACTCTTAGGGTACGTTCAAGTTCAGGATCAAAAGAATGTAATTCCGGTTTACTTGAATGCGTACCAAACATAAACTAAAAAAAATGACACTAAGATAAAGACTGACTCAAACAAATACGAAAAGAAACCACACAAAAAAGACAACAAGCACACAACTACTATGATGATTGAAAGTTATCATGTTATGCAGTGGTTCGCGTCAAAGCCCTGCGCCCCGGGTTTCATAGCTAATGCACATGCAAATCATCCCTAAACTAATGCAAATAGTGCATCTTACAGTGGTTTGAAGCGAATTTTAAAGGAAGCGATTTACTTGAATTTTTGCTTTTTTTTTTTTGTTTTTTTATATGATTGATTCGCATAAGCTCCTTTGGTGTGCTAAGTTCTTCCACTCCGAAATGCTATAATTTGATGACACAAGAAACTACAAAACAAACGAAAAAGTTAGTGACTCAAAAAAAATAACGGAAAATAAGAAAAAGTAAACCTAATCTAATATTTACGGATTAACTAAACTAAGATTCTAAAACTAAAGGTAGTTATTTGCAATCCCCGGTAACGGCACCAAAAATTGATCTTGTCAAAATCAAGATAAAAAGTATACTCTACTTTAAAAGATTTGTAGTGTGGAAGTAGAGGTCGAACCCACAAAGATTAAAATACTCAAGCACTTTAATTTTAAAACCTAACCCTATTTAATTAAGAAAATAGAATTTTGATTTTAATTTTTGTTAAACTAGGAACAATGAAAATAAATCTAAACTATGAAAGCGATTAAAAGTTGTTTTGATAAATATGTGCATTGAACCTAGGATTGCAAATCCACCACTAGCTTCATAATAAGGGTATCTATGCATTCAATCAGCTTATTACGTTGGATGATAATGGGGAATCGTAGCTACAAGCCCAATTCCTCCATCAAGAAGATAACTACGATTCAAGCATAAACATAATTCATCTTCAGTTGGCAAGGAGTGTCTCACACTAAACTAGAGTTGCGGCACACTCCGTCTTCCCTAGGCATGAATGATTCAACTACTTGATATCACAATTCAAATAAGCACTATTACAAGTAAATAATCTATACAAGCACAACAAATATAGACTATTGAGCACATCACATCCAAAATAGATCTAAGACAAGAATAGATTTTGAAAGCAATGATTTAATCAGTAGAAGTTTGATTTTATTATTCAAAATCCTCTAAACATGTAATCATCATCCATATATAATAAATTTAAAAGAAAAACATAAATAACACCCTATTACTTGGCTAGGGTTTCAATGATATCGGTCTAGTTGGCCATAGAAGCGATGAATGACAAGAGGTTGATGGAGGAGACCATGGGAATCCTTGGTCTTCTTCTTCTTCTTCTCCTTGCTTTCCTCTCTTCAATGACTAAAGTTTTTAGTTATGGAAGGATGTGTATAATATTGTGTAACCTCAAAATTGAATTAGAATAGAGTATATATAGATTTAGAGCAAGTTTTGGAAGCTTTCCTAAACCTATTCGCACTAAAACTGCTATATTTCACTTTTTGGACGTAATTAGACAGTTTCATTCGCATAAGGATCTTCTCCAGTACACTAAAATAAACAACTTTGGTTTTTACAGAGGTCACGCAAGTGGGCCGCGCGAGCGCGATTTTGGAAAGTCGCATGAGCGAGGTTCTAGCCTGTCGTACGATGTGGCTTTTTCTGCTTCTCTTAGTCTGTTTTTACACCCTTTTTAGCCTGGATTTTTGTTTTCTTTCAAAACCTGACAGAAACGGAAACGAAATAAACATATAATAAAATAGGATAAAAAGTACAAACAAATGTGAATTAAGGCATGTAATTAGGACTTGTTCACTCCCGATCATGTATATACAATGGAAGTGGTTCTAATGAATTATGTGAGTGAAGGTCAAGACACTGACAGCTTTTCTAATCACTGTTCACACATTGGTTTCGAGATTTTTGTAACTGATATAAGGTGGGTGAGAATGAAACAATTCTTTGATTTAATCGAACGGAACAAGGGGAGTTTAAGTTAGAGAATTGCAATAAGAATGAAGACCAACGGTTTGGTGGGGCGAATAAGAAAAAGATGCACAGTCATATGATGTTGTATAAAAGATTTTTCACAAGCTACACATCAAAGGGAAATGGCTGTATATGGAGGTTGTTTCCTTTGTAGAAAATAAAGCTCAAGATATATGATCAAACCCCACCAAAATCATGTGTTTTGCAAGAAAAGAAATTGGAGTTAAAAAATCAAGTTTTAGCGGGGATGATGAAGATTAAATTTGATTTTGGTTGAGTACATTAAGCAAATCTTTCTTAGATGTACCTAGTATAATACATTTTTTTAATGGAAAATGTTTCATTGATTGAATAGAAGGGCAACATGCAAGATACAAACCCCAAGGACTCCCAACTTGGTCAAGCCAAACACTCGACTAAACTAAATCCACTCAAAAGCAGGCCAAGATAAAACAAGCCCCAGAAGTACGTCATTTTATCCATTAAAAACAAACTCAAAAAAACCAAAATGAAGACTACAACCTACCTAACTAACGAATCTGATTCCCCAAAGAGAGAACTAATAAAATCTCAACTAAAAGCCCAAGTTCTGTTTAAGTCAGGTACCATCAAACATCGCATCCACTTCAACACTATCCCTTTCCACATTTGATGGATCGTCACTCAAAATCAATCGAACCAACCTAGGGAGCACTGGTGCGGGTGCGGGTGCGGGTGCGGGTGTGGGGATTCGATTATGGGGATGTGGGTGTTTCACCAATTTTCCAAAAAGCAAGGGTGCGGGGGTGGCAGGAGTACTTGGATAAATTATTAAAAATATATTTTATATACTTGTATGCAAATTATTCTATAACTATTAATATATTAGTGTATACCCTAGATAATTGCTATTATTATCTTCAATTAATTCTCTTTTAAACCCCTAAAGATTTCAAAATTGCATGAAGAACTTGTGTTTTTTTTTCAAAAGAACGCTACAAAAAAGTACTAACCATACTCCCGAAGTGTCTCGGCTACACTCATGAGGCACCCAAATGAATCCTTGCTCATACAAAATCTAAATTAAACTCCAGAAGAACTTAGAAGAATCCCTGATGCACCAGTGTAGGTGCGACAACCTTAACAAAGAGTTCGTGCTTCATAAGAACCAACCAAACAATTGTATCCAAACTAGCCAAAGATGAAACCAACTAGGGGCCATATAAAGAATCCAGTTGAATAAGAGAAGCCACATCTACACAGGCCCAAACCAAAAGGCAAGTCACATATAAGCTCAAACTGCAAAGCCAACTCAATGGATCTAGGCACCACCACCCTTATTGGAACCTTATTATAGAAACTAGCAAACTAGATCCCTTCTTCCGACTTTCCGTATTCAAATCACGTGATGTTGTAATAACACTAGCAAAATCTTAAAATATTGTAAATATACAAAATTCAAACCAATTCTATTTTAATTTAGAATTTAATTTAACATATATCTCACATAAAAGTACTATCTATCAACTGTAGCACAAAGTTTTAAGTTCCATTGGATGGTGACCCACCCGTTAAGGCTTTAAAATTTAATATTTATATATATATATTTGTATACATATATATATCAACATATATGAAAATGATCTTAAAATTGTTTCATGCTTCAATCTATTGTACTCCATTCCGCCTTTGCGATGTGGAGAAGTGTACCCCCACCCTAGGAAGTACCAACACTTCTAAATAGGTACTGTGTCGCACGTTGCATCGTGTCTGATGCACAGACATGAAACTTCATTAACACTTTTCCTTCCGTGTCGATATCCCTGTGTCGTGTCGTGTCTGTGCTTCATTGACCCCACCGTACCACATTCTATGGCTAGTGGCAATTGATGATCCCGTTCCTCGTACCATATCGATCACGATCCAGATAACCTAGTTTAAAACATTTTTTGATTTTTAGGCAATCCATCAGCATCTTGTTGTGTGTCAAGTTCATCATACATCTTTTCAACTAGATCCTTCATTTGGATACTCCAATTATCATAGTTGTCTATACCTGTTTGCTCGTAGTTTTGTGCAGGCATGCTAGAGCCAAAAGGGCTCTATGTGTGCAAACTAATTTCCTATATACTTGTATGAGTGATACACAAGGCTTAGAGATCTGACTTTCTAATAGGGTGATTATGTGAGGTGAGTAGGAAAGTACTCTCACCAAAAGTTCTATGGCAGTAGTACCGAAGCGCACAAGCCGATTCTTGAAGAGTTTACTAGATAAACAATCACAAACAATTAATAAGATATGAAGATATTTTATTGAATATGTTTGAAAAAACATTAACAAAAACCAAAGAACAGAATCAGAACAAGCGTTGATTGCTCAACAAGAAAGATGAAACAGAAAATAACAAAGAGGACAGACATATTAAATTAAGAATAAGAATGCAGGGTTAAGTGCTCTGAATGATGTTTGAATGATATTTTTGAGAATGACGCAGAGTCTCTTGAGTCTGATCGTTCTTTGCCATCTTGGGCTCGAAAGTCCCAAATAGATCCTGGACCAGCCCTACCCAAGCCCATTCCGATTCATTCGGGCTCAAAAACCTTTGGCAATTTTTGGGTGCAAACAATTGCCCCCCAAAAAGTCATGTTAATGATCCCATCTTAAATTAATGTGACATTTTAAATTTCAAAAGCTGCCACGTATCTATCACGCTGAGCCTATCAGACCTCAAGAATCCCAATAGTTACGCCCCATTAAATGCTGTGAAACATATAAAATGATGAGGATGATCAAACCTTCTCACTTTCCCAAATCGTCATCACCTACCCCCCTCTCTCTCTAGGAGCAACATCCTGAGCCTCTTTCTCTCTCTCTCTCAAAACCCCATCTTTTTCGACGATCAGCTCTCATCTTCACCTACTGAAATGGCTCCCAAAACGGCTCCAGTAGCGTCATCCAAGGCCAAAAAATCATTCTTGGATGCCCCTACTCCACAGAATCGGTGCAGGGAGGTCCGTTAGTTGGCTAAAACCCATGCTTCTGCCATTTCCACTGATTGTTTCACCAATTTCTGCACTTCCGATGGTTCACTGACGGCGCCTTGCCTGGGTACAGTATTTTGCACTGACCTCCCCTTCAACCCTTACTTTTTCCCAGTGGACAATGAATCATTCCTTCAAGCCCCAGCCCACTGGAGCAAGGTATGGACTACCACCGAGTTGGCCTACACTTTCTGCAGACTGGGACAGATGGGTTACTAGGGTTTCAGTCTCAAAGGCCGAGCTTTGGAAATGGACAGGCATCTACGATGCCATTATGCTCATTCGGTCTAAACTAGATATAGACCGATCTCTCTTCTTCTCTTCCCTTTTCTTCTAGTCCTCCTCCTGCAATGGATTTTTATTTCACTGTGGTCCAATGGGACTAACCGTCAAGGATATAAGCTACCTGCTCGGGCTTCACCCACATGGGCAGGAAATAATTCTAGGTCTTGACTTTGGCGCGGCCAGCTATTCCTACCCACAACAAGAGTCCATTAGAGATAGGGTCGTGTCTTAAAAACCTATCATCGCTTACGGAGGTTTCTTGGCCGCTTCCATGGTCAAGGAGGGGACACCCATGTCCGATGCTGAACACACTGGCTTTTTGATTTACTGGTTGAACAGGTATTTCTTATGGTCGGCTAGCCAGACCATAACAAAAATATACACCACTTTGGCCCTAGCCTTGACGTTTGGTAAATCTTTGGCTTTGGCCACTTTTATCTAGGCACACCTAGTCCAAGGTGTGACCGATTTTGTTCATTCAAGATTCAGTTCTAGTGGAAGCCCGATTTGGATACTCCAACTCTAGCTGTATTCTTACTTCCCTGAATTCCAGCCCACTGCCTGTCAACTAGCTGACATTCCAATTTTCGCTATCCAATATATGGATGCTGTTCCTTCTTCTCATACTTTTGACAAATGTTTTACCTTCTTCTATGAAGGATGCTCTCCTCAGGCCATCCCTCTCTTTACTCCCTTTTTCTCTCCTTAATTTTGATCTTTCCTTCAGGTCTCCAATTACCCTGCTAACTAGGGCTCGGGCACTCAAATAACTTATAACAAGGTTTTCTCTAGCTACTTAGTGGCTAGAGACATCATATTCAGCCTGAGTCTTCCTTTAAGTAACAATAAGTGTGGGGTAGAATATTACTTCGCTCCTTTGTCAGTTCGGGCTGTCATAGTTGGTCCCTATCCTACAGCCATTACTATGAACATGGACTGGGTAGAGCAGGGCTTAATTATGAATGACGAGCAAGTGAAGAAAATAAAGGAACTATCGGACGGGTTAAAAGCCTTTCTCAGCTTGACCAGTTATTTTTGAAGAGTTTGAGAAGTGGTGGTCTGATCAGACTACCTAAATATTTTAGAGCACTATTTCTGAGGTGCTGCTTCAGTTTGTTGTATCATCGGCCACTAAGGCTGACGAACCCGTTGCTACACCAGTTACAGTATGTAAAAAACAATCAAGCAGGAGACCAGCTCCCAAGAAGACGGCGGGCAAAGAGTTAGGAAAAAAAACTGCACATCCGTCTGCTCAGGTACTCTACCTATCTGTCCCTTCTGTGTTGTCCGATAATTCTTATTCCTCGTTCTAACACACTTTAGTTTCATTTAAGCTAAGAGACGAGGATTCTGAGGAAGAAAGATTACTAGCCAGATAAACCTCTCAAACACCAATAGCTCAACCATCAATAGCCCAATGGCGAGTTGTACTACATATTCTTCGGGTTCCTATACTTTCTCAACAGGATGAGACCGTGCTGGAACAAGTCGCTAAAAGGGGACCAATCCCGATCCGGGTTGTTCTTCTTCTGACTCTCTCAGACGGAGATGATGATGTCAACCCTACTGGTAAGTCTGTACTAGAGCAAGTGGTTCTTTCATCCAATAGTGAGGACTTAACTAGAGGTAAAACCACATTGGAGACTATTGGAGAAGAAGTAGCACAATCGGACTACTAGGTGCTCGAATGTGCGTGCGGAGATGTTATGGCCGATCAGGCTGACTCCACTGCTATAACAGGATCGGCTATAGAGAGTATTAAAGAGACAATTATGGCTGATCCCCGCATTTATAATCTTTTAGAGGAACTGACCCCAAGTGGCGAAGACCGAGCTCCAACTATTGATATGGTCATTGAAGTAAATGCTCAACCAAGTGCAAGGATAGGAGTTGGAGTTTTGATGGAGGATAATGCTATGGTTTCTCCTGAGCCAAGTCAACATTCCAACCAAATTCTAGTCCCTTAGTCCAGAAGTGAGGACGTTGCATTACAAGACGTATCAACTTCTACATCATCACCTGCCCAGGTAATTTAATTTATGTTCAAGCTTGTTATTCTTCTGTTTTCCATAAATACTAACCTTTGGCTTCGGATTTCCTGGGCTGGCTGTTCCTTTGGGTCCAGAACCATTCATCCCTTTTGATGACTTCTTCACTAGACTAGACCTCAGGGCATTTGATCTGGGTTCTCTCGAACCTGATGCCACTCCCCCTCAAATTTGCAACAGTCCAAGGACCTTGTTCTCGGGCTTATTTCTTGTAATTTGAGCGGTCTCCCACCAACTACTGAGATCAATGATGCTTTGACTATGCTTCTTGGTGATCCTTTACGCTCTACAGAGCAGCTTACTTTACTTAAAGAGATCTAAGAACGGCTATTAGGCTGCTATATCTCAGCTAAATTGGCCTTCACCGTTCAAACCGAGGCTAAAGATCATCTTGGCGTTAAGCTGAAGGTGATATAATTTCTCCGGTATGCTAAGACTAAGTATGAAGCTGGGAAGATAACTCGGGCTCAAGTGATTGCCTAAAACGCCTAGATCTAGGCCCGTATTGCATCGCTAAGGGCGCAATTGTAGAAATGTGAAGCGAAGGTGGTTACCAATGATGCAAAACTGGTAAAGGTTAATGTGGCCTTGGCTTAACTAGGTGAAGATGCTTAGAAGTGCAGTGACCAACTGTAAGCCAAAATTCCAACTTCACGTATGTGGTCTCAAAAACATAACAAGGCTCAACGCGATTGGGCTTGAGCTGAGAAGACTTGGGAGGACCTAAGAGCAAAACTTAAGAAATTTGAGTCGGCCTCTCCTAACCTCTACTTGTCATAATACATATTATATATATATTTTTATATAAATATCATGCCTTTGTAAGTAAGCTGTGCTCAGCATTATTCAATACAATGATATTTTTTTATCATTCAGGCTCATAATTAACAAAAAGCTCGTAATCTAACCCAGGATTCGGCATGTATTCTAAATCGATAGGCTCCTATCAAGTAGGACAATATGAATTTAAATACTGACCATTTATCAACCTGTTATGAACCTCTCTATCCAAATCACGTAACCTGTACGCCCCACCTTTATTGACTTGGTGAATGATGAAAGGACCCTCCCAGTTAACCATCCGCTTACCATAACAGTTGTCTTTATCCCTAATAGGCAAGACGGCCTCTCAAACCAAGTCCTTTGTACATAAGGACTTCTTTTTCACCCTTTTGTTGTAAGATCGAGCAACCCAGAGATTCTACACTCTCAATGAGTCCAAGGCTGAAAATCTTATCTCAACAAGTCTTTCTAATTCAGCTATCATAGCCTCAATATATTCAGTGGGCTCAAGCTAATTTTGTAAGGCCCTTCGGTCTGACCGAACTGTAACTTCTATCGGCAAAATGGTGTCATGCCCATAGGTTAGCATGAATGGTGTGACTCCGGTACTGGACCTCTTAGAAGTCCAATAAGCCCAAAGTGATTTAGACAGTAATTTATCCCATTCTCTTGGGTTCTCCCTGACCATTTTCTCAATGATCCCCTTAAGGATCTTGTTGGATGACTCGACCTAACCCTTGCCTGAGCATATATGGGGTTGAATTCAAGATGGTAATTCCCCTACTCTTAGCGAAAGCTTTGGTTTCTACTCCTATGAACACAAATCCTTGATCAGCCGTAGTAGTCTCTGGTAGGCCAAATCAGTGTATTATGTGTTCTTTTATGAATTTAATCATTGTGGCCTGAGTTATAATTATGCACGGTATAGCTTCAGCCCACTTTGTAAAGTAGTCTGTAGCTACTATGGTAAAACAATGTTGGCCTGAGGAAGGGGAAAGAACTTTGCCGATTAAGTCCATAGCCCACCCTCTGAATGACCTGGCTTTATTACGGGCTGGAATTCCTTGGCTGGCACCAGTTGTTCGGATTATGCTTCGGCAGGCTTCGCATCCTTCTGTGTAGTTGATGCAATCCTTCAGAATGCCTGGCCAATAATAGTTGTACCATCTTAAAACCCACTTCATCTTTGTACCGGCTTGATGTGCCCCACAAATTCCTTTGTGAACTTAGGCCATTACCTGCATGGCTTACTTCTTGCCTAAGCACTTCAAGATTATATCATCGCCGATAGGTTCTTGAATAGCTCTCCACCGAGTACCACAAATTGGACTATGAATAGCCTTACCTTTCGGTCCACCCTAGCATTTGGGTGTTTAGATATTCAATCATAGGAATTCTCCAATCATCGTCATCCATTAACACTGAATTGGTTGTGGTATACCAGCCTTTCTTTGCTACTGATGGTAGCGATCGGGTTCGTACTGTGATTGCTTGATCTTCCAATCCCTTCGTGGGGGATGATGTTGATCTTGCCTTGGCTAGCCAATCGGCCTAAACATTTGTCATCCTTAGAATATAACTTACACTTACATCATTGAAAGAGTCCATAAGCTGAATGGCCACAGAATGAAACGGGTAAAGTTTCTAACTTTTTATTTGGAATTCACCAGATATCTATCCGATAATTAACCCCGAATCTCTTTTAATGTGTACAGATGATGCTCCCATCTCCAGGAGTATCTCAATTTTGATGATAAGTGCTTCGTATCCGACCTGGTTGTTAGTGCATTTGAAATCAAGCCAAAACGACATTTTAGTCCTTTAAATATTTGGGTGATACAATGACCACCCCATCCTCGGCACCTTCTGGATTCTTGGACCCATCGAAGATTAAGGTCCACAGTACCAAGGACACGTTAACTATTTTAGGTACTAGTAACAAATTGCCTAGATTGGTAGGATCTAGGTGATCGCCCAAAAAATTGGCTATGGCCTGGCCCTTGACCGATTGCTGTGATCGGCATTGATTAGCAAACTCCATAAGGGCCAAGGTCCGTTCTCCAATTCAGCCATGCATGATAGGTCTTGATAGCATGTACTTAATCACATCAGTCTAACAAATAATATAAGTAGAAATGGGCAACATATATGTCCTCAACTTCTGTGATGAAAAATACAATGCCGAACATAATTTCTTAATCGACGCATAGTACTACTTGATTGAAGTTAAAATTCTACTTAAATAATAAACGGCATGCTGACTACCTTGCTCATTATCTTGGGCTAACATACTTCCTATAGAGTAATCAGAGACCGATATATAAAATTTTAAACACCTACCCTTCTTGGGCAGCATTAGAACTGGAGGGGTAGATAAGTACTACTTTATCCTGTCAAAGGCTTGCTGGTGGCTGTCTTCCCATTTTAACTCTTCTTCGGTCTTGATTTTAAACAGTTGGGTCCACACCTACGTTTTCCTTGCACAATTAGAAATAAACCTCCTAAGGAAGTTGATCTGTCCGAGCAGCCTTTGCAACTCTTTCTTGTTGGCCGGGGGCTTTCCTGCCTGGATAGCCCAAGCCTTGTTCATGTCAATCTCTATCTCCCTCTGATACACCAGGAAGCCCAAGAAGATTCCTGCTGATATGCTAAATGCACATTTTGAGTGGTTCATCTTTATCTTATGATTTCCTATTCTTTCAAATGCTTTTTTAGATCAGCTATATGTTCGGCATTGCTTCCAAACTTAACCACCACATTATCAATGTACACTTCTATGAATCGTCCAATCATGTCATGGAATATGGAATTCATGGCTTGTTGATAGATGGCTCTTGCATATTTTTAGCCCGAATGGCATGACGACCCATTCAAAGGTCCCGATTACCCAGTACACTGAAAAGCTATCTTTGGGACATCCTCTTATTTAAAGTATATTTGGTTATATCCTGAATGCCCGTCCATAAAAGACAAGATTTTGTACTTGGTGGCCGAATCAATCAACTGATCGGTCATGGGCATCGGATACTCATCATTCAGGGTGGCCAGGTTTAATTTCTGAAGTCAATGCAAACCCGAAGCTTCCCATTCTTCTTCACCACTGGAACCACATTGGAAACCCATTCTATGTATCTTCCAGTTCGAATAAAGCCAGCCCTAAGGAGTCGCTCTATCTCTTCTTTCACCTTCAAAGTGACTTCTGGTGACATGCACCTAGGTAGCTGTTGAATGGCCTGAACCCTGATTGGATCGGCAATTGGTGCTCTACCAGTTCTCTAGATAGCCCTGGCATCTCGTCATAGTCCCAAGCAAAGCAATCCTTGTACTTTCTCAAAAGGGCTATGACTTAATTCGACCTGGAACTGGGGTTCTAGCATCTAACTTACATAAGTAGGTTTATGCTCCCCTTCATCACCCAAGTTAACTTCCCCTGAATATTGGGTAGCTGTTGTTAAACCAGGTCGAATACTTTATGAAATAGGTGGAGTAACAGAAAATATAGCCCGAAAAGCTATTTCAATAGCAGCGTCCAAAATGCCTATACGAACCCAATTCATTATTTCGGGATAAGAATGTAAAACCAAAAGAAATAGGTCTTGGGAATGAAAAAAAAAACAATAGCCGGTTTCTTTTTTTGGACAAACAATATTTCTTTTTTTTTCTTCGCCCTTTGCATTCAACGAACAGATTAAAAAAAAAATGATATGATTCAACCTCAGACCCATTTGAATGTAGCGGATAACAGCGGGGCTCGAGAATTGATGTGTATTCGAATTATAGGAGCTAGCAATCGCCGATATGCTCATATTGGTGACATTATTGTTGCTGTGATCAAAGAAGTCGGCCTTCAGATCCTCCAATTTTGCTGTGTCCATTTCCAATTCCTCCATTTGAATTTCTTTTTCTTTCGGGTTTTCTTCCTCCTAGATACAATCGGCCAAGTTAACCCCACCATCGATTGGGCTGATCTCTAGTCTTCTATTGGCAAGATATGCACACCACCTAGCCATGCTGGTTTAGGGCCAGCTGTCTCCGAGCCTCAATCGGTTGTGGGTTCATTAATAACATCTTGCTCGTTAATCTCTATCGGCCTTAACACTTCAGTCCGATTGAGTTTATGGTAAAGGGCCATCAGTTCCTGAGAGTCCCCTGTAGTAAAGGTTGCTACATTCGGTCTTCCAAGCTTGCTGCATCCTAGCAACTTGACTGGCCCAATGTCATCTTCTTATAAAATTGCATCAGCTATTTACACATGTCCCACGAACATCTTGGTATTGACCCCTACCACTTCGTCCTTATTGTCCCTCCAGAAGATTAGCAACAGATGCAAGGTAGAAGGGATATAGTAATTGGGATAGATCTAGTCTTGGCCTAACAGTGCGTTATAAGCGGCCGATGTTTCCACAATGAAGAAGGTTGTCATAACAGTCTTGCTTCCAATATTTAGTTCTAAAGGTAAGATACCTTTAGTCTTTGACGGTGTCCCTGTGAAGCTCTGGACGTTCATTTCGGTTAGAATTAGCTCTGACTCAGACTTTTACAGGATCTTTAACATGATCTGGGGCCTGATATTGATGGTGGATCCACCGTCAACTAAAATTCTATTTATCGGGACCCCTTCAATGTGCCCCTTTATGTACAAGGGCTTTAGTTGTTAAGACATCTGGAACGTGGGTTTTTTAATGACCACCTTGATGGGTCCTCTTGATTTCTGTCCCTTCTCAGTTTGTTGCCCTTTTGGCCTTAGGATGGTGATCTTGGGCTGATTGGACTATTGATCAGTGGCGTCCACATTTCTGCTTGTGGCCTCCATTACCCCGGGCTTAACC
The DNA here is from genome assembly GCA_033977485.1 of Hydrangea macrophylla. Lineage (NCBI taxonomy): Eukaryota > Viridiplantae > Streptophyta > Magnoliopsida > Cornales > Hydrangeaceae > Hydrangea > Hydrangea macrophylla. Next base: position 45,197,759 of record CM066990.1, read on the forward strand.
GTCTTGCTTCTATTCCAAAACACATCTTTTATAGTGGTAGATTCTTTGGTCTGGCTTAGCCATGAAGGATATAGGCAAGGTAAACACCATGTTTGAGGATAGACCTTTTAGGATAGTCCCAAATTGGATCATGGGATCATCCGAATCTGAGTAATCATTGGTTTTTTCATCTGTATAGTCTGCCTCGGGCTTCCATCCCTCTACAACCCCAGCTTGCCTAAACTTCTCCAAGCATTCAACAACATGCCCTGCTCCTTTGTCTGTATTCTTGTCAGACACGAACTCTACTTCTTCTGTCTGTTCTTGAGAATGAGGTATTGTAAGCCCGAACCTCCCAGTAATGCCATTCTCTTTCAGCCTCCCTTCCCCTTTGAAACCTCGTCTTCTGGGATTTGCTATATCTGGGCACTGTTAGAAATTTAGGATGGCCAACCTAATGCCATCTTTCCTATTCTATCCTTAGAGGGAGCACCATCCTTGAACGTATGTCCGAAGAGGTACCCTTGTCTAGCACATTCAACTTTGACAGTAGTTGATGATGCTTTCCCAAATTGGCCTGAATGTCTTAAACCGATCTGCAATACTAGGTAGGGCAAGCCTTTCATGTACAGACCTCCTCGGACTATGCTCAAGATGCTCACTCACTCTTGGCCTCTTGCTTGGGGTGACTATCTCCTTCTTAATATCCACTTTGGACCTTGGGCGGAGGCCTTACTCAATCAAGTCCAACTGTCATCGCAGATCTGCGACCAGACTATCCATGTTTGATCAGGCCGATTCAATTTTGGCCTTCTGCTCTACTTGTTTCCTCTCTTAATATGTTATTTGAAGTTTGTAGATGGTTGTCTTTGGCCCTTCCATAGCCGAAGTTATAACTTGCTTCCTGTGGACATGCGGGATTCCACCACTTGTTTGTTTTTGTTTGAAATTGATTTAGATCAAAGAAAGAAAATGGTCTATTGAAAACAGATACAGAGTCGCCACTTGGTCTTTAAGGAACCAAGAAACCTAATTTTGACTCACCTAAATGGATAAAGGGGACCGGCCCTTCATAACCAAACAACTTGGCTCGGGGTTTTGGTACGAGAGAGGAAGTAGCCTTTGTTGCGACTAAAACACCCTCAACTCGCCTTGTCTTTTGACAGGCCTCAATTAGCATCCAAATAATCATCTTATACTACATATGGTTCGACAATTAATACTATGATAGTATATTACATCACATAAGAAAATTTAAAATGGAAGATATAAAGATAAGATATCATTCATAAGATCTAAGCCAAGTATCACACAATGCAAAGTGAAAGATCACACAAAACAAACCTAGGAAAAATTGTCTAATCACATATCAAGTAATAAAGTTTTCCTAATCTAAGGGGACATGAATTGTTATTGAAACAAATAAATCAAAGAAAACAAGGATGCTTAGCAAGCTAGAATGATGCATGTTAATCTTTGAGAAGAGAAGAACTCTCAATCCCCGGGACAGATGAGAAAAGATGATTAGATCGAGGGGAAGCATGAACGTGTGATCATGATCATTCCTTATAATCTTCATAGATTAGGAGTTACAAAAATTCCAAATCTTTGGATGGATGCAATGTATATATCTAGAATGTGCCAAGGTTGTAGTGTGTTTTGTGTTCATGGATTCCTAGAATGACTTAGAAGTCTAGAATGTGTATGAATGAATGAAGGAGATCATCATGGGATATATAAAAATGTATTATGAACTACTTCCTAAGACATGAGCTAATTTGGAATGCATGTAAGCACCAAATCAAAGGATGGAAGTAAAAGTGTGTTTGCTGTGAATAGTGGACAGAACAGTAATATGATCTTTTGGAGATTGAAAAGAGGGGTTAGGAATGTTTTCAATGCATGATGTTTTATGGAGATCTTCGTTATTGTGTCTAAAATACAACCCAAAAAGCCAATCTTTAATAACTATTACATATTGAGAGAAATCATATGAACAATAGAGGTTACTCAGAAACAGAGTTTGTACTGTCGACTGAAATGTCAAAAAATCTTAGAAAATGAATAAAATGATATATGGGTCCATTTTATATCGAAAGTTCCCTAAGACACTGAAGTTAAAGGAAAAAATGATTTGGGACCACCCCTTTTGGAAAAGTTTTCTGTAAGGCAAGTTGAAAGTCAACGTAGCTGCTATGACAGTAGAGGCAGAATATTTGGAAGGAATGTTTGGACAAATGTGGACCTCTTTCAAGTATTTCCAAGTCAAACAAAAAATCATGGGTGTTCTCTAATGAGTTAGGAAGACTTTCCAAGTGGTCTTGCATCCATACATTGATTATTGAGTTCTAGAGAAATCTTTGAGCTCAAATCATTCACTGTTTTGACTCACTGTTTTAAAGATTTTGGGAAAAACTTGAGTTTTCTTTCTTGAGATCAAAATGAGAGGGTTTGAGGGGGGTTTTGAAATAGAGGTTTTAAAAGTATATTTTCAACATCAAATAGAGATTATGACCTCTTGGAATATCAACATCAAACTCATCATCAATAACCCCCAATATTATTGGAGAGATTCATTTTTATTTTGAACATAACTTCAAGGATACCTTGGAGGTATTGAAGTTATAATCATCATCTATTAAACATGTTTTTGAGGTCAAGAGCTACTATCCATAAGGATTCACTCACCTCAAACTTCATGTAATCATTTAGATGATGAAGAGAAAGTAAGTAAATAAATAAATAAAATAAAAAAAGAAATGAGATTAAGAAGAGATGAACATAATATGAACAAGCAAGTAAATAACAATCAATAGATGATAATCAATGTGATTTTGGACTTGTAGCTTGGTGTTTCACTCATAGATATTGACATTTGGACATGGAAGTAGCTCCCTAACTCATGAATACTTAAAGAAATGGTGGTTGAGTGTATTGATGATGAAGTATATAGAAGGATGATGGAAGAACTTGAGTTTAGAACTCACTTTCTATGGAAAATCAGTGGGAGAAGCTCCCTTTCTCTCTTCTAAACCTGTCTCTATCTCCCTTTCTCTCTAAAACTTTCTTAAGTTTTGCACTTGGCCCCCCATCAAATGAAGAGCAATGGGGGGTTTATATAGGCTAATTTGGGGAGGTTTTGGGATTTAGAAAGTGTTCCCAAAGTGTTCCCATTGGTCCCAAACGTCTGTGAACATAAAACTACATCGTTTTGGTTTTTAATTAATCAAATTGGACCCCCAAATAAATTATAAAAATGGACTCTGCGAGGGTTGAGTGCCACCGCGGCACTGGCCATGTGCCGCCACAGCAGTTGCCCAGCGCCGCCGCGGCACTGCTCCTCAGATGCCCAAAAAATTGTATTTAGGCCCCCAGAGGTTCCGGTATTCGCGAAAAGACCCTATTTCGTCCGAAATTCATAGAAAATGTGTACGAACTCCAAAATGAGTTTGTGATATATCATTGGAAAGGTATCGGAGTCTACTTTCTATATAAAATGTTTTGGAGTTAGGTCACTTTGAAAAGTTTTACGGTATTCGCGATAAAAGCCAATTTGCTCGCCTTTTTCACCTTCAAAAATTCATAATAAATCCGTTTTAAATCCAGAAATTATGTGCGATATACCATTGAAAAGCTATTGACCTCTAGTATCCATAAAAATATTTAAAAATTGTTATGATGCTCCGGTTTCAAAGTCATCTTTTGGTCAAATTGGTCAATCTTGGGATTCCCGGGAAGTTTAGGAAACCTCTGGGAGCTCCCAGGAGCTGACGTTTTCGTTCGATTTTCTTTTAAAACTCATTTTAATACTTTGCACATGATCTAGAATGATTCTGGAACTTTTTGGTGAATTTAGACGATTTTGGTCAAACCTTGGTCAAACCGGTCAATGGGGACGTGCTACGAACTTCTGGGACTTCTGGGGGTCTCTAGGAGTTGACAATTTTATCCGGTCTTGCTTTAGAACTCATTTTATTGTTTTTCTTATGATGTAGTGCGTTTCCAGAACATTTGGTCTAAATCTTAGACTTTTCGGGCTTTTAGGGGCATTTTGGTCATTTTGAGCATTTTGAGAAATAGAACTAACTTCCAGGAGTCCTTTTAAGTCTTTTTCGATCATTGTGAACCACCAAGTTATGGGTCTCCTAAATTTGATAGCCGACAAAATGGAGTATCTACACTTCACTTCCCTCTTTTTAGCTTCCCCTTCGACCCCTCTTACAGGTCTACTTTTGGTCTAGGCTTGGTCACATCGGGCACTACCATGTTTGTGTCGGTGATCTGGGGTAATGGATTTGCATCAATACCCATGGCTTTGTAAGAGAACTTGAACACTCCCTTTTCCACGTTTTCATGTATCACATTACGAAATACAACATAATTATTAGTGGAGTACTTCTATGAGTTATGCCATTTAAAATATTCTTTATTCTTAATGTCATCGGCCTTTGGGATCCGATGACCATCATTTAGCTTGATCATCTTTTCGGCCAGAAGGGCATAAAAAATTTGATCAACCATTGTGATATGAAACGTGTAATTTTTTCCTTCTTCAAACGCCATCTTTTTCGTAGTGGCGTTGTTATTTATGGGTTTGCTCAAGGCATTGCATACGATTGACCATTTGCAAATCAATTCGGCCATATCAATTTCAGCTTCGAGGTCATAATCTGCGATGTGGACCACATAATTGGGGTCTTTGTAATATGTTCCCTTGGAAGAGTTCTTCTTCTCCTGTTCATCCAAAAGGATACATTCATAACGAGCGACCATAGTAGCCAGCTCGAACAGATCACAAAAATCAGTCCCTTTAAACCTCTTACGAAGCTCGAAAGACATTCTTCCCATTGCTATCCTAACATATTCCTCCTCAGACAGAATGGTCTTGTACCAATACTTTGCGTTTCTGAAATGAGATATATAGGTTTCAACCGTCTCCCCCACCAGTTGGAGCATTCTTGACAGATCTGACAAAGATGTCTCGGGCTCGATCCTATAGAATTGGCCATGAAATAATTCCTCCATCCCTTGTCAGTTTTGCACGGAATTGGCAGGGAGGTTGACATACCATAGGAAATCAATTCTAGTAAGAGAGTTTGGAAACAACCTTAATTTATTTTAATGGGTCACTACCACCTACATGGCCGCATTACACTATGAAATGTCCTATATGCTCTACAGTAGACTATTTACATCCCCAAAAAACAAAGTAAAGTTTAGGACCTTGTATCCCGTGGAAAAAATTAACTTGATCAATCTCAAGAGGATATGGTCGTCTATACGTTGGCCTTTCCATCCTTCTCATTAACGGGCCATACTCTTTGTGTATGGACACTACCAATTCCTCCCTATTGATAGCCTATGGAGTAATGGGCTGCGCCACCACGAGAAGTGCTAAGGGAGGTGGGATTTGATATTCGTTATTAACGGCCTAGTGAGGCCAGAAAACATCATTGGCTCATTGCCTCCCAACGACGTGGGCATAGGGAACAGTATTACCGATTACCTCTGTGTTTTAACCTAGAGGTGGAATAAACACTAGTGTCACCAATCAAGTGGGATCAATGACTACCACGCTACCCGATCCTCCCACTTGTGGATTGGGCTGTTTGTTTAACCCGTTCTACTCCTGGAGATTCGGGTAAATGTAAGGTGGGTCTTTTGGCTTATTGGTCATAGATGACCCACTAACGGCAGATATGCCGATGGGCACCTTATTCTTATCAACCCAACTAGATGCACCAATTCTCACCCTAAGACTTTTGCGGTTCAACCTATCCACCAACGCTGAGATGGCTTTTGACAAGCCTGAAATTTCTGAGGTCAAGCCTTCTAGCTTAGCATGCTTAGCCCTAGTAGACGTGATTAACTAGATCTGACCACGAAGTTCTTCGACCGTCTGGCCGGCTAACCCCTTAAAGTTGTCCATCGAACCTATCAAGGCATTGTAATCTTACCTCATAGGTTCAACGTTTTGTCTCATGACCTCTGAAAGTGCTTCCAGAGTCACAACAGTGTCATGGGGTGATGGCCAGTGCTTTGTTCTTCTGTCAGGTTAATGGCCGGATTGTCCTATACATTTTTCCATTCTTTTGATCTTTCTTTGGAGACATATTCTAACACTATGGGTCCCACTGGGCATGCCAAAAATGTTTGCTCATAGTTTTGCACGGGCATGCCAGATCCAAACGGGCTCGATGTGTGCAAACTAATTTTCTTTGTGCTTGTGTGAGTTATACACAAGGCTTAGAGATCTAACTTCTAACAAGGTGATTGTGTGAGGTGAGCGAGAAATTACCCTCACCAAAAGTTCTATGGTAGTACTGAAGTGCACAAGCCAATTCATGAAGAGTTTACCAGATAAACAATCACAAACAATTAATAAAATACAAAGATATTTTATTGAATGTGTTTGGAAAAACATTAACAAAACCAAAGAACAGAATCAGAACAAGCTCTGATTCCTCAACAGGAAAGATGAAAACAGAAAATAACAAAGAGGATAGAACTATCAAGCTAAGAATAGGAACGTAGGTTTAAATGCTCTAAATGCTATTTGAATGCTGTTTTTGAGAATGATGCGGAGTCCCCTGCATGGTTAGCCATCCTTCGTATTTATAGCGGGCTTTAGGAAGTTCTGATATGGTAAGGACTCCTTAAGTTACGCCCCAAGCGAGATAAAGATGACAAATTCTTTCCTTGTCTCTATCTTGATTGTGCCAATCTCCAATATTCTTGAGATTGACTCTCCATCTCCAGTTGGATATGACCAGATTCACTCCTAAATGGACTCTGCTTCCTTAATTTTAGGATAATGGCAGCTAGAGATAGAATCTCCTAACCAATTCAACGGCCTATCTTACTAGCCAGCTGTCATGTCTATGAGCCCAATGACGGCTATATGCACGCTTTCGACCAACCGGGCTTAAACCCTCACCCTTGCTAGACCTTCCTTTCATGGATGCCCGATCTTGAACATTCCCGCGAACTTAACCAATCGGGCTCAAACACTCGCCATTATTGTTTTTGCCCAATATAGTATCCGATCGCTAGGTGCTCTAGTCCCATTACTCATCAGGCTCCATCAGACTTGAGCTTGTGTCTTATCCTTATGAACCCCGTGTTGCTTATCTCTTGAGTCCGATCGTCCTTCATTGTCTTGGGCTCGAAAGTCCCAAACAAATCCTGGACCAGCCCAACCCAAGCCCATTCAATACAACAAATCTAGTTTTTCCCGACGCACATTATTTGTGGCACACATAACACGCCACAAAAAGTACTTATTTACGACGTAGATTTTTATTTCCGACACTAATCACAACGTCATAAATAAAACAGCCAATATAGTCCAAGTTTATTATTTATGGCAAATACACACATATTTATGGTGCATTTATGCGTCACAAATAGTATACATTTATTTCTAGCGCACAGATTCCACCAGAAAAAAGAGCCAAATAAGTAAAAATTATAGTGTGCATTTTGGGCTCCATTATTTTCCCCAAATAATTTCCCAAATCTAATTCCTCTCTACCAAATCCTCTTAATACTCTCTATTGGCCCAAAAGTAATCCTTAGAAGGGGGGTGAATAAGACTACTAATGAATAATGGCAAACCAAAAATTAAAGCGAGTACAATATTTAATTATAACAATAATTAAGGAGAGAAGGGAAAGAGGCACTTGCAAACCAAGTTTTTCAAGTGGTTCGGCAATCCGCAATCCGCGGCCTACGTCCACCCCTCTAGAACACCTCTTGAGGATTCCACTAACCAATCTTCTTTGGGTGAAGATTAAACCACTCTTTACAAGTTCTTCTTGAACTCCTTGTTACACCTCCAATGAAGAAACCCTTCACTTGGAGCAAGGGTTACACCAACCCTCTTACAACTTCAAGGGTTTAATAAATGTTGGATTACAACTGAATAACACTCTCTTTGTAGAGTAGATAGAAACAATAAATGCTCGTAATAAAAGCTCTCAAGGTTTTTATAAACGAAATCTATAGCTAGAAGATTAAATCTCAAGATTTAGGGCTTGAATCTTTGATTGCAATAAATGAGTATTGAATAAGAGTAATGGATGTTCCAACAACCAAATTTGAACTGAGTATATATACTCTCTCAAGGAAATCTGAACGTTTAAGGTAGGTGAGAGCATTAAATGCTAAAGCAAAAATAGAGGAAAAAGAGCTGTTACTGTTTTACGCAGAGGTCCAGTCGACTGGGTTCACGATCCAGTCGACTTCCTTTCAAAATATAAAAATTGCGCCTTTGACACAATCGATTGTATTACAGAGTCCAATCACTAAAGGGTTGATGCAGAAACTGGCTTCAAAACCCAGGGTTCAGTCGACTATTTTTGTGTCCAATCGACTGAAGAATTTTGGGTCCAGTCGACTGATGTATGTCCAGTCGACTGTGTTTTAAAGAAAAATAGCTTTCTTGTTTTGAGATTCAATCTAACCAACTTTACAAAAAGACCTATAAGAATAGTACAAGAAGGAAATAGTCTTCTATAATACTTCCATAGAATATCCATCATCATTCTTAAGATCTGTTTGGACAACATGCTAAATAAAATCGTAAGTACTCAACTTAATAGTTTGTTAATCATCAAAATTACTTAGGGTAAAACCCTTGGGGCTAACAATCTCCCCCTTTTTGATGATGACAAACTACCAGTTGCCCAAGATAAATGAATACAAAGAAATTGTCAAATTGTGATAAATGATGCATTTACTTTGAAGAACATGTGAATAGTTTAAGACAATGAGAAATGAGAATCAATTCAATGTTACATGTTAAATAAGGAGAAATTGAAAATAACTTCAATGTGGATATGCAACAAGATATTCTCCCCCTTTTGGCATCAACAAAAATCACTTAGAGCAGAGAGAAGCTCCCCCTCATTGAGTAAGTTGATGAATGGGATCGGGTGGGGGGGGGAGTATGTGAATCACTTAATTAAAAGTCTCATCATCTTCCCACGGTTAGTACACAAATAGACAAGTATACCAATATCATGAAAAGCAATGGCAAATACAATCATCACACAAACATGAGTGCATAAACAAGCATGAATGTCAAATAGATCATTATATAACAAAAGAAACAATAGCTGATAATATCCATAAAACCAGTTAAATACAAAAGAGATAGTATAGATACAAAAAGAAATGTAAGCCTATACCAAACCCCCCAAAATAAATCTATCTAGATGTTTAGTTTAGCTTATCAAAAAGGCCTAAATCCAAAATAGATCAAGAAGGCTGTCAAAGTCCAACACGACTCCGAATCACTCGAATGGCGTCTTGAGTACCGTCAAGACTGGACTGCATCTCGGATAAGTGGCAATCCACTAGCTCCTGAGTGGCAAGGGAGGTAGTGTGAAGCGCGTCCATAGTAGAGCCAACCTCCAGAATGTCGGAATAGAGTGTGTCAAACTGAGAGGCCACTGTGGAGGAGAGTGTGGAGACACAAGAGGAGAGAGTGGACTGTACTGAAGTGACGGTGGTGGAAAGAGAGTCAATAGAGGTTGTGATAATGGAGAATTGCTCGAAGATGTCAGTAGGAGGAGGAGGAGCAGAAGAAGATGAAGGAGTAGAAGGAGTAGAAGAAGAGGGAATACCAGAAGAGGGGACAGTGGTGGTGATAGGATTAGTAGTGGTGGTGGCAGTGGTATTAGTGGAAACAGTAGGAGCAATGGGAGTACGGGGAGTCTTAGGAACATAGACACTATCCTCGAGCCTGTATCCCATTAGAGATAAAGTAGTGGAAGAATACATATCATGAGGGGAAGGATCATGACGATCACGACCATCGAGAGGAATCTTGAAATATTGGAAAATAGTGGTGAGAGGCATACCATAAGGGAGAGAGCTAGCTTTTGACTTTTTCTGCGATTCAGAGATATGTTTGCAGAAAAGAGTCAAAAAATTGAACCTTTTTCCTTCGAGAATAAACCATAATAAAAAGACGTCAAAGTAAAAGATGTAATCCCTGGCACCAGCACGGGAAAAGAGAGAGTAAGTGAGAATGTGGTGGAGAAGACGGGCCTCAAATGTGAGTTGGGAAGCAAAGGGTTTTGAGGCTTGGGTTAAATTAGGATTTCCACACACAAGTCTACACGCAAGAAGAGGGTTAAAGCCATGACCTACATTCCACTTATTATGGTCATAAGCACAAATGGTACCCATGGGAATACCAAAAATTTGAACAAAGGTGTCTGGGGTAACTATGAACTTTACTCCACAAAAATAAGAAGAGAAAGAGATATGGGCAGGGGAGGAAGTGAGATTGCTATAGAACTCACGCACGTGAGTGGGGTACATAGGTTGATTGAGTTCAAGAAATAAAGTCCAACCAAAAGCATTAAATAAAGTACCAAGATGCATCCGTTTGAATTAGAGAAAGTAGAGGGAAGTGTCTTACTGAAAACAATCTTGCGATGCAATAAGATATCCAAATAGTCTTGCTTGCGGCTCTTGTCAATGAAATAAGGGATAGGACGATGGTGTTGAGGAGGTGGAGGTTGAGATGAGGAGTCCTCGGCTTCTTTGCACTTTTTAGGAGCCATGGCAGCAGAGAGGGGACGAGAGGGAGAGAGATAGAGGAAGATATGATTGGGGCTTAACCGGTGATGGAGATGAACAAAAATGGCGGAAGAAGTGAAGGATGAGGATTAGAGTGAGAAAGGGAGAGGCAGGGCTCAGTCGCCTGGACATAAGTTAGGAAAGTTAGGGCTTACGTTTTAAAAGAAAATGCGCATAGAGATATATATAAGACAGCACGTCCAGTCGACTGAAAGAAAAGTCGGTCGACTGCAGTAGAAATTAGGGCACACATTGGTCGACTGGGTCTAAAGCAGAGAGTTTGTTAAAAACTCGTTCGGTCGACTGGAGTAAGAAGAAGTCGACTGAATAATCAAGGAGAATTTTTGAAATAAAGTTCAGTCGACGAAAAAATTTCAGGTTGACTGATATTTTTGAGGTTCGGTCGACTGTATAAACAGTCAGTCGACTGATCGGGAATTTTTTCAAAAAGATTTTATAGAGAACTATAAGCCGGTCAACTGATGGAATGATCAGTCGACTAATTGCAGTCAGAATTTAGTTTTGCAGAAAATGAAGGGAAGGAGAGTTCGAGCAACAAATTTACACAACATCGGCTTGACTAGCCATTCCCAATTCACGACGAATGATACAAAAACGATCTTCTTGAAGAGGTTTAGTGAAAATATCTGCCCATTGATGATTTGTATCGATGAAAACGAGTTCGACATCACCCTTTTGAACATGATCTTGAATGAAATGGTGTCTAATCTCAATGTGCTTAGTTCTAGAATGTTGAATGGGATTCTTAGAGAGACAAATTGCACTAGTGTTATCGCATCTAAGTGGGATGCGATAAAAAAGAATTCCAAAGTCTTCTAATTGTTGTTTCATGTAAAGAACTTGTTCACAACAACTACCGGCGACTATATACTCAGCTTCCATTGTGGATAAAGCTACAGAGTCTTGTTTCTAACTAAACCAAGAGACTAGGGAGTGTCCTAAAAAGTGACACGTGCCACTTATGCTCTTGCAATCTACTTTGAAACCGGCAAAGTCCGCATCCGAATAGCTAACTAAGTCGAAGTGAGTGTTCTTAGGATACCACAATCCTAAGTCAATTATGCCTAGCAAGTATCTAAAATGCGCTTAACGGCTACAACATGCGATTCTCTAGGTAAGGATTGAAATCTAGCATAAAGACACACACTAAACATAATATCCGGTCTACAAGCGGTGAGATATAACAAACTACCTATCATGCCACGGAAATTTTTAGTATCAACAAGTTTTTCATCTTTGTCAAGCTTGAGAAGAGCTCATGGGAGTTGCAATTGGTTTGCAATTTTCAAAACCAAATATGTTCAATAAATCCTTAATGTGTTTGGATTGGTTTATGAAAATACCCTCTTTGTGTTGTTTGATTTGCAAACCAAGAAAGAAATTTAGTTCTCCCATCATACTCATTTTAAATTCATCTTGCATGCATTTTGCGAATTCCTCACGCATTTTCTCATTTATAGCACCAAAGATGATATCATCCACATAGCTTTAAACTAGTAGTATATCTTTGAGTGAATGTTTAATAAAAAGAGTGGTGTCAATTTTTCCTTGAGTAAATCCAAGATCAAGCAAATATTTTCTAAGATGATCATACCAAGCATGAAGAGCTTGTTTTAACCCATATAGAGGCTTTGATAGTTTAAAAACATGATCGGGAAATTTTGAACTTTCAATCCGGGAGGTTGCTTGACATAAACTTCTTCTACTATAAAACCATTTAAAAAGGCACTTTTTACATCCATTTGAAAAAGTTTGAAGTTTTTGTGGCAAGCAAATGCAAGTAACATTCTAATGGCTTCTAACCTTGATATGGGAGCATAGGTTCCCTCATAGTCTATTCCTTCTTCTTGGTTATACCCTTGGGCTACCAATCTAGCCTTATTTTTAACCACAATTCCGGATTCATCCTTTTTATTTCTAAACACCCATTTGGTTCCTATGATTGAATGATCATTGGGTCTAGAAACTAAAGTCCAAACTTGGTTCCTCTCAAATTTATTCAATTCTTCTTGCATAGCCATAATACAACTATTATCTTGCTCGGCTTCCTCTATGTTTTTAGGTTCTATTTGAGAAAGGAAAGCTAGGTTGTTACAAATGTTTCTAAGAGAGGATCTAGTAGCTATGCCTTGACCGGGATCACCTATGATTTGATCTATGGGGTGACTAGGAACGGTCTTCCAATCTCTAGGTAGGTCATTTCTAAAATTGTCCTTAGGGTGTTCTAGAGGAGTAGGAAAATCTTCCTTAGGCTTTTCTAAAGGAATGGAGGATGAAGTACTAGCCCCGTCTAAGCTTGCTACGACAACATCATCATCATCATCTTTTCTTCTAAAGGGATTAGCCTCATCAAAAACTACGTGCATGGACTCTTCTACAACTAAGGTCTTCTTATTAAAGACTCTATATGCCTTGCTTATTTGAGAATAACCTAAGGAGATACTCTCATCCGATTTAGCATCAAACTTACCTAAGTTATCCTTATTGTTCAAGATGAAGCACTTACAACCAAAAACTCTAAAATAACCGATGTTAGGTTTTCTACCCTTCCAAAGTTCATAGGGAGTCTTACCAAGATTATTTCTAACGACAACATAATTAATAACATAACAAGAAGTACTAGCTGCTTCGGTCCAAAAGCATTGTGGCAAAGAGTGTTCATTCAATAAAGTTCTTGCCATCTCTTGAAGTGATCTATTTTTTCTTTCAACAACACCATTTTGTTGAGGAGTTCTTGGTGCCGAAAATTTATGTCTAAAACCATTTTCATCACAAAAATTTGAAATATCTTTATTGTCAAATTCTCTTCCTCTATCACTTCTAAAATTGTTGGTAGCATACCCTTTTTCATTTTGAACTCGTTTACAAAATTTTACAAAATTTAGGTAAGCCTCATCTTTATGAGCAAGAAAGATAACCCATGTAAATCTTGAGTAGTCATCAACAATTACGAATGCATACATTTTTCCACTCATACTTGCTACACGATTAGGACCAAATAAATTGTTAGCCTCAAGGGTTTTATCCTAAGTAATTTTGATGATTAACAAACTATTAAGTTGAGTACTTATGTTTTTATTTAGCATGTTGTCCAAACAGATCTTAAGAATGATGATGGATATTCTATGGAAGTATTATGAAAGACTATTTCCCTCTTGTATTGTTCTTATAGGTCTTTATGCAAAGTTGGTTAGATTGAATCTCAAAAACAAGGGCGTAAAATTGAACAAATTATTCAAAACAAGAAAGCTGTTTTTCTTTGAAAAACAGTCGACTGGACATACATCAGTCAACTGGACTGAAAATTTATCAGTCGACTGAACACAAAAACAGTCGACTGAACCATGGTTTCTTAAGCCAGTTTCTGCTTCAACCCTTTAGTCGACAGGACCCTATTATACAGTCGACTGTGTTAGAAGGCGCAATCTTAATATTTCAAAAGGCAGTCGACTGGATCGTGAACCCAGTCGACTGGACCTCTGCGCAGAATAGTAACGGCTCTTTTTCCTCTATTTTTGCTTTAGCATTAAATGTCCCCACCTACCTTAAACGTTAAAATTTCTTGGAGAGAGTATATATACTCAATTCAAATTTAGTTGTTGCAACATCAATTACTCTCATTCAATACACACTTATTGCAATCAAAGATTCAAGCCCTAAATCTTGAGATTTAATCTTCTAGCTCTAGATTTCATTTATAAAACCTTGAGAGCTTTTATTGTGAGCATCTATTGTTTCTATCTACTCTACAAAGAGAGTATTATTTAGTTGTAACCTACCATTTATTAATTTTTTGAAGTTGTAAGAGGGTTGGTGTAACCCTTGCTCCAAGTGAAGGTATTATTCATTGGAGGTGTAAAAGGAGTTCAAGAAGAACTTGTAAAGAGTGGTTTGATCTTCACCCAAAGTAGATTGATTAGTGAATTCCTCAAGAGGTGTTCTTGAGGGGTGGACATAGGCTGCGGGTTGCGGATTGCCGAACCACTTGAAAACTTGGTTTGCAAGTGCCTCTTTCCCTTCTCTCTTTAATCTTTGTATTAATTATATATTGTGCTTGCTTTAAACTTTAATTTGCCATTATTTGTTAGTAATCCTATTCACCCCCCCCCCTCTAAGGATTACTTTTGGACCAACAATTGGTATCAAAGTTTGGACTCTAGTATTGATTTCACATATCTTAGAGTTAAGATCACATGGCAACCACAAGTACTAATATCACTTATAGTGAGGGACAATCATCCCAAAGACCTCCATGCTTTAATGGAACTAACTATGCTTATTGGAAAAATAGGATGAGAATATATATTATTGCTCAAGACTTCGATTTGTGGCAAATCGTAGTAAAAGGACCTCATGCTCCCTCGAAGATCATAAGCACTGAAACCGTTGTTAAAACGGAAGATGAATATAATGATGGTGACAAGAAACTTATTAAAATGAATGCTATGTCTATGAATCTTCTATATTGTGGTTTAGACCCTAATGAGTACAATAGAATCTCTTCATGTGAATCGGCTAAATAAATTTGGGATAAATTAGAAGTTACTCATGAAGGAACTAATCAAGTTAAGAAATCTAAAATATGTTTACTTGTTCAATCATATGAAATGTTCAAAATGCTTCCAAATGAAACTATTAGTGAAATGTCTACTCGTTTTACTACTATTACTAATAGTTTGAAAAATCTTGGTAGAGCTTATCCTAACGAAGAAATGATTGAGAAGGTGCTTAGGTCTCTACCAAAGCATTGGCAACCAAAGATCACGGCGGTCCGAGAAGCAAAGGAACTCTCAAGGCTCTCTATTGAACAACTCATGGGATCTCTCATCACTCACGGAATGGAATTGGCCGTCTTCGACAATGAAGATAAAAAGAAGAACTTGGGTCTAAAAGCTTCTAATGACCAAGACGATGATAGTGATGAAGATGATGAAATACCCATGATCACTCGCAAGTTCAAGAGGTTCTTGAGAAGAGACAAATCCTTTGCAAGAAAAGGACAAAAGGAAAGTGAAGCTAAGAAAGATCCGATCATTTGTTTCAAATGCAAAAACCCCAGACATATCAAAGCTGATTGCCCACTGCTAAAGAAGAACTTCAAGCAAAAGGTGAAGAAGGCAATGAAGGCCACAACTTGGGATGATTCTGAGAATGAAACATTCGAAGATGAATCAAGTGATGATGAAGTGGCAAACATTTGTCTCATGGCACATGAAAGTGATGAGGTAGACTCTAACTATGACTCTTGTATTGAATCTCATAACTATGAAGAGCTACAAAATGCATTTGATGAATTGCATGAGGAATTGGAAAGCTTGGGAACCAAATACTTAGCTTTCAAAAAGAATTTTTCCCTTCTCTCAAATGAACTTAGTGAATTAAAATCACAAAATGAATCCTTGAGAAAACAAAATAAAATGGTCACTTGAAGAATCATTCCTTCAAATGACCTTGAAAAAGAGAACATTGAGTTGACGAAACAAGTTGAAGATTTGACAAAAACCTTAGCTAAATTCACTCATGGAGAGCAAAATTTAAATATACTTTTAGGAAAACAAATATGTGTTTTTGATAAAGCCGGATTAGGTTTCAATCCTACCTACAAAGAAAAGAAGTACAACAATTTCTTTTCAAGCGATGCTTCTACTTGTTCTAGTTCTTCAAACAAATCTCATCAAAGCATTTTTACAAAAGGATCTACTCCAAGCAATTTCAATCCTCATGTAACTTGTCACTATTACATGAGAAAGGGGCATGTGAACTTCAAATGCCCAAATAGGAGAAAAACCACTATGATTTGGATTAAAAAGGGAACCACACCTCCCTTTGCTAATAAAAGTGGACCCAAAAGAATATTGGGTACCAAAGAGGAATACTTAAGCTTGTTTTATAGGTATGCTTAAAATCCTCAAGCAAGGGTAGATGGTTCTTGGATAGTGGTTGCTCTAGACACATGACCGATGACAAATCAAAGTTCTCCCCTCTCTCTCCCAAGGATGGTGGAAACGTCACCTTCGGAGATAACTCCAAGGGAAAAATCATTGGCATAGGTAAATTGGTAAGAACTCCTCTTTAACTATTGAAAATGTATTACTTGTTGATGGACTTAAGCATAATTTGTTGAGCATTAGTCAATTATATGATAAAGGCTTTAAAGTTGTATTTGAATCAAATTATTGCATGATTATGAACGCTAAAGATGATAAAGTGTTATTTATTGCTTATCGTGATGAAAATGTTTATACAATTGATTTTGAAGACATTTCCTCTCAAGATGTAAAATGCTTTGCCGTATTGAGTGAAACTAGTTGGCTTTGGCATAGACGATTAGGACATGCTAGTATGGATCTCCTTTCAAATTTGTCAAAAAATGATTTAGTCAAAGGTTTACCAAAATCAAATTTGTGATGCTTATCAACATGGAAAACAAATAAAAACTTCTTTCAAAAAGAAAAAGGAGATTTCTACTAGTAGACCCCTTGAATTGCTTCATATGGATTTATTTGGTCCAAATCGTGTAGTAAGTATGAGTGGTAAAGTGTATGCATTCGTAATTATTGATGATTACTCAAGATTCACTTGGGTCATCTTTCTTGCTCATAAAGATGAGGCTTATCCAAATTTTGTAAAATTTTGTAAACGAGTTCAAAATGAAAAAAGGGTATGCTATCAACAATTTTAAAAGTGATAAGAGGAAGATAATTTGACAATAAAGATATTTCAAATTTTTGTGATGAAAATAGTTTTGGACATAACTTTTTGGCACCAAGAACTACTCAACAAAATGGTGTTGTTGAAAGGAAAAATAGATCTCTTAAAGAGATGCAAGAACTTTATTGAATGAACACTCTTTGCCACAATACTTTTGGGCAGAAGCAACTAGAACTTCTTGTTATGTTATTAATCGTGTTGTTGTTAGAAATAATCTTGGTAAGACTCCCTATGAACTTTGGAAGGGTAGAAAACCTAACATCGATTATTTTAGAGTTTTCGGTTGTAAGTGCTTCATCTTGAATAATATGGATAACTTAGGTAAGTTTGACGCTTAATCGAATGAGGGTATCTTCTTAGGTTATTCATAAATAAGCAAGGCATGTAGAGTTTTTAATAAGAAGACCTTAGTTGTAGAAGAGTCTATGCTTGTAGTCTTTGATGAGGCTAATCTCTTTAGAAGAAAAGATGATGATGATGATGATGATGATGTTGTACAAAGCCTAGATGGAGTCAGTACTTCAACTTCCATTCCTTTAGAAAGACCTAAAGAAGATTCCCCTAATCCACTAGAACACCCTAAGGACAACATTAGAAATGACCTCCCTAGAGATTGGAAGACCGTTCCTAGTCACCCCATAGATCAAATCATAGGTGATCCCGGTCAAGGCATAGCTACTAGATCCTCTCTTAGAAACATTTGTAACAACTTAGCATTTCTATCTCAAATAGAACCTAAAAACATAGAGGAAGCTGAGCTAGATGATAGTTGGATTATGGCTATGCAAGAAGAGTTAAATCAATTTGAGAGAAACCAAGTTTGGACTTTAATTCCTAGACCTAATGATCATTCGATCATAGGAACTAAATGGGTGTTTAGGAATAAGAAGGATGAATCCAGAGTTGTGGTTAGAGACAAGGCTAGATTGGTAGCCCAAGGGTATAACCAAGAAGAACGAATAGACTATGAGGAAACCTATGCTCCCGTAGCAAGGTTGGAAGCCATTAGAATGTTACTTGGGTTTGCTTGCCACAAAAACTTCAACCTTTTCCAAATGGACGTTAAAAGTGTCCTTTTAAATGGTTTTACATTGGAAGAAGTTTATGTCAAGCAACCTCCTGGATTTGAAAGTTCAAAATTTCCCAATCATGTTCTTAAACTTTCAAAAGCTCTATATGGTTTATAACAAGCTCCTCGTGCTTGGTATGATCGTCTTAGCAAATATTTGCTTGATCTTGGATTTACTCGAGGAAAGATTGACACCACACTCTTTATTAAACATTCACACAATGATATATTGCTTGTTCAAATCTATGTAGATGATATCATCTTTGGTGCTACAAATGAGAAAATGTGAGGAATTTGCAAAATGCATGCAAGATAAATTTGAAATGAGTATGATGGGAGAACTAAATTTCTTTCTTGGTTTACAAATCAAACAACACAAGGATGGTATTTTTATAAACCAATCCAAGTGCATTAAAGATTTATTGAAAAGATTTGGTTTTGAAAATTGCAAACCAATTGCAACTCCCATGAGTTCTTCTCTCAAGCTTGATAAAGATGAATCCGAAAAACTTGTTGATACTAAAAAGTTTCATGGCATGATAGGAAGTTTGTTGTATCTTACCGCTAGTAGACCGGACAATATGTTTAGTGTGTGTCTTTATGCTAGATTTCAATCTTCACCTAGAGAATCGCATGTTGTAGCCGTTAAGCGCATTTTTAGATATTTGTTAGGCACAATTAACTTAGGTTTATGGTATCCTAAGAGCACTCCCTTTGACTTAGTTAGTTATTCGGATGCGGACTTTGCTGGTTGTAAGGTGGATCGCAAGAGCACAAGTGGCACATGTCACTTTTTAGGACACTCCCTAGTCTCTTAGTTTAGTAAGAAACAAAACTCCATAGCTTTATCCACGGCAGAAGCCGAGTATATAGCCACCGGTAGTTGTTGTTCACAAGTTCTTTACATGAAACAACAATCAGAAGACTTTGGACTTCTTTTTTTATCACATCCCACTTAGATGCGATAACACTAGTGCAATTAGTCTCTCTAAAAATCCCATCAACATTCTAGAACTAAGAACATTGAGATTAGACACCATTTCATTAGAGATCATGTTCAAAAAGGTGATGTCGAACTCGTTTTCATCGATACAAATCATCAATGGGCAGATTTTTTCACTAAACCTCTTCAAGAAGATCATTTTTGTATCATTCGTCGTGAATTAGGAATGGCTAGTGAAGCCGATGATGTGTAAATTCGTTGCTCAAACTCTCATTCCCTTTATTTTCTGCAAAACTAAATTCTGACTGCAATCAGTCGACTGATCATTGCATCAATCGACCGGCTTATAGTTCTCTATAAAAGCTTTTTGAAAAATTTCCCTATCAGTCGTCTGACTATTTATACAGTCGACCGGACCTCAAAAATATCAGTCGACCGGAATTTTTTTCGCCGACTGAAGTTTATTTCAAAAATTCTCCTTGATTATTCAGTCGGCTTCTTTTTACTCCAGTCGACCGAACGAATTTTGCATAAACTTTCTACTTTAGACCCAGTCGACCGCTTGATTATCCAGTTGACCGATGTGTGCCCTAATTTCTAGTCCAGTCAACTGCCTCTTCTTATAGTTGACTGGACGCGTGGTCTTATATATACCTCTATGCGTTTTTTTTAAACCTAAACCCTAACTTTCCTAATTCCTCTCCAGGCGACTGCACCCCTACACCATCTTTCTCACTCAAATCTTCTCTCCACCTCTTCTACCACGATTTTCGTTCATCTCCATCACCATTCCCACCCTAATCATACTCTCTTTCCTCTTCATTTCTATTTCTCTCCTTCTCGTCCCCTCTCTGCATCTATGGCACCAAAAAAGCGCAAGGAAGCCGAGGAGTCGTCTTCTCAGCCCCCACCTGTAATAACCTGCATTTTCATTAAATTACATTTCATATTTAAATTTAATAGTATTGTGTACTTTTATTTTAATTTCAATTCTCATGTATTTAAATCTTGTGACTTGCTTGATTTCATGTTGAGATTCATGATGGGAGTTAAATTGTAATTTTTATAAAGATAGTGATACCTGTGTTGGATTGCAAATCTGTATTTCAAAACGGTGGAAATATTTTCTTTTAATGCAATCAGTATTTTTATAAAACCAGAAAACTATTTCCTACATTAAAATGAATTTTCTGTATTTTTTGAGGTGACCACCGTGCCCCGAAAATACCAGTTTACTTTTGAAACTGTCCGCGCCGCATTTCCTTCCACAGATTTTTGGAACGGACGAAAGGTGTAATTAGACATTTGCTTTATTTCCAATTATGGAAGTAACCATTTGATAGGGCTTTGTTTGGTTTTGCTTATTTGTTATATATTAATGTTGTGCCTTAAGATACTATTCCCAAACACCTCTATTTTAACCCCTACATATCCAACATGACCTTTGGGTTAATCCTAGAGTTATATAATCTATGTATTATGTATATACGTATGTATAGGTGATGTGTATACCTTATGTATTTAGTAATTAGTTAAACAAATTGATTTTGTTGAGTAAACCTCAAATTACTTGGCCACCAAGTTCATCCATATTACCTTCTATATATGCTACACCACACACACAAAACTCCCATTATGCACTCTTTCAACTAAATTCAGAGAGTTTAGAGAGTGAGTCCAGAGAAGAAGGTTCAGAGTTTATTATAGAAAGAGAAGAGCTCTTAAATCCTCCATAGCCAAGCTTGATTTGGATTTCTTATTTGTACTTCTTTCTCAACTAAATCTGTTAATCTTCCTCTTTGTGAGTATTCTAAACTCACTAAGAACGTAATTACATGTTCAAATTCTGTTTGATTAGCTTGATTTAGAAATCTCCATTGTTGATTTACGTTTGAAACTCAAAAGCTTGAAAACATGGGTTTTCCAAACTTAACCAAAATTAGTTTTGTGAATGAAATATGAAAGATTAGAGTATGTATAGTGTATGGTTGCAATATTAGAGCTTAATTCGTTCATAGGAGGACGTATGATTAAAATGAAGTTTTAACATGTTTTAGTTTTTCATAAAATTAGAGAGATATAGTATGATTCATGTAAAATTGGTTATGGATTCATAATCCTCATGAAAAACTAAAGAGATCCATATATTATATGCCTTATATGCTTTGAAACTGAAAAAGGGTCAGTTTAGACCCTGTTTTGTTGAAACAGAGGAACCAGACGAGGAAGATGAAGTCTCAGTAAAAAGTCGCGCCACGATCGCGCGCGCGAGTATCGCGCGAGCGGCCCGCGCGAGCGACCCTCGCTCGAGCGACCCGCGCGCGCGATTCCCCTGTACCTTGGCCGTTTGGGAAAGTTTTGTAAAGAAAAAAATGAAAAGCGGCCATATCGCGCGAGCGGACCGCGCGAGCGAATTATCGCGCGAGCGACCCGCGCGCGCGATGTTGGCTTCCTCAGGCAGAAAGAAAATTTTATAAAAGAAAAAGGAAATCGGCCATATCGCGCGAGCGGCCCGCGCGAGCGACCTTCGCGCGAGCGGCCCGCGCGCGCGAGTTCTGACAGTTTGTGATTTTGTCTGTTTTTGTGTTTAAGGACTGTTTGTCTCAACTTTTATATACTGTTAAGGTTCTGTTTGGGAAATTTTGTTAATCAGAGCTCTTTTTGGTTACATTTGATCGATTAAATCATAGTAGTATGATTTATTAATCCCCGTACGCATGTTGTTCTTTCAATTCAGTATTTTATTTAAGTTCAAGTGCATATCATTCATGTGGGATCATTGGTACATGCATGTGGGTGTCGGTATGTGTGGAAAAGAGTATTGATAGTGTGGAAAGTGTATGAGTTTGATTGTGATTGTGATTGTGAGTTGTGATTGTGGATGTGGTTGTGGTTGTGGTTGTGGTTGTGGTTGTGGATGTGATTGTGGTTGTAGTTGAAAAAGAGGATGAGGGTATCTTTGAAATGCGACGGTGGCAAATATGGACACTCCCTAACGCCCATGGAAGCGTTAAAGTGTGTTGAAGCCGAACTCGGACACTCACTGGCACCCATGGAAGTGCTAAAGTGTGGCCTACGGACACTCCCTGATAACTCAAGTCTGGATACTGTGTGAGGGGTTGCCCCGGTATTTGCATGGCGGTTAGGGTATTCAAAGTGTGAGGCATTGGACACTCCCTGGTACCCCGGACCAAAGTGTGAGGCAAACTGGACACTCCCTGGCGCCCCGTTGCTAAAGTGTGGCTATCTGAGTGTTTCAAAGATACCAGGAGTAGGATAGTGGGTTGTTGTGGATGTCGAGAGAAAAGAGTCGGCGAGATGAGTGTGGTGCATTGTCTCATTTCACGAATATCTGTATTTATGAATGAAAGACTTTTATTATATTCCTTGTTGTTTTATAAAATAAATTCTTTCCGTAATTTAATAATGGAAAAAGGTAAATGGGTATGCTTTACATTCAAAGTCATGTTTTTAATACTCACCAGCTTCTTGAAGCTGACGACGTTGATGCGTCCTGGACATTCGTGTTCAGGCTTTTCAGGTTATGATCAGGAGGAAACTTATGACTACGCTATTTGAGACGGCTGCTTTGGAATGAGAAACCTGCTTAATTATTATATGCTTTGAGTTATATGTTTTAGTTATGAACTGCTTGTAATAAGGATGACTGTAATAGACTTAAGATATTGTTTTGTTTCAAGGCGGCCTGTGCCTATAGATGACCCGTGCTGTAATATTTATTAAGTTAGAAAAATTTTATAAGCTTTGATAGCTCTACTCTGATCACGGTTTATTACTGTTGTTCGACGTTTGGGGACGGAATCGATCCTTCAAACTGTCGCGGCCTACGGGTCCATAAAGGAAATTAAACGCTTTCCTTATTTATGCTACGTCGGGGCGTGACACCACCTCCTCAGCGGCATCATCCCATTCCTTATTTCATTGACGAGAGCCACAAACAAGATTATTTGGACATCTTCTTGCATCACAAGATTGTTTTCGGTAAGACACTTCCCTCTACTTTCTCTAATTCAAATGGGTTGTGTCTTGGTACTCTATTTACTGCTCTTGGTTGGTCTTCATTTCTTGAACTCAATCAACCAATGTACCCCACGATAAAGGAAAAAAGTTTCAATTTTCTAACTCTATTCTGCAAACATATCTCTTAATTGCAGAAAAAGTCAAAAGCTAGCTCTCTCCCTAATGGTATTGCTCTAACCACCATTTTTCATCATTTCAAGATTCCTCTTGATGATAGTGATCGTCATGATCCTTCACTGCATGATATGTATTCTTCCACCACCTTATCCCTAATGGGATACAGGCTCAAGGGCGGTGTCTATGTTCTTAAGACTCCCTGTACTCCCATTACTCCTTCTGTTACCACTACCACTGCCACCATCACCACTGATACCACCACCACTGATCCTATCACTACCACTATCCCCTCTTCTGGTGTTCCATCTTCTTCTACTCCTTTTGCTCCTTCATCTTCTTCTGCTCCTCCTCTTCCTGCTGACATCTCCGAGCAGTTCTCCATCATCACGGCCTCTATTGACTCTCTTTCCACCACCGTCACTTCTTTATAGTCCACTCTCTCCTCTTGTGTCTCCACACTCTCCTCTACTATGGCCTCTCAGTTTGACACACTCTATTCTGACATTTTAGAGATTGGCTCTGCTGTGGACACGCTTCGCACCACCTCTCTTGCCACTCAGGAGCTAGTGGATCACTGCTTATTCGAGATGTAGTCCAGTATTGATAATACTCTAGAAGCTATTCGGGTGATTCAGAGTCGTGTTGGGTTATGACAACCTTTTGATCTCTTTTGGACTTAGACCTTTTTGTATAAGCTAACTGAACATCTAGCTAGATCTTTTTGGGTTTGGTTCAGGCTTACTTTTCTTTTTGTATCTATACTATCTCTTTTGTGTTTAACTGGTTCTATGGATATTTTCAGCAATTTGTTTTTTTGTTATATGAGGCTCTATTTGACATTCATGTTTGTTTATGTACTCGTGATTGTATGATGATTGTTTTTTTATTGCTTCTCATATTGTTGGTATACTTGTCTGTTTGTGTACTAACCATGGGAAGATGATGAAACTTTTAGTTAAGTGATTCCCATACTTCCCTCCTCACCCCATCCTTTTTATCAACTCACTCAAAGAGGGGGAGTCTCTCTCCGCTCTAAGTGATTTTTGTTGATGACAAAAGGGGGAGAATGTCCTGTTGCATATCCACACTGTAGTTATTTTAAATTTCCTTGTTTAAGATGTGACATTGAATCAATTCTCATTTCTCATTATCTTAAACTATTCACATGTTCTTCAAAGTAAATGCATCATTTATCATAATTGGACAATTTCCTTGTATTCATTTATCTTGGGCAACTAGTAGTTTGTCATCATCAAAAAGGGGGAGATTGTTAGCCTCAAGGGTTTTATCCTAAGTGATTTTGATGATTAACAAACTATTAAGTTGAGTACTTATGTTTATATTTAGCATGTTGTCCAACCAAATCTTTAAGAATGATGATGGATATTCTATGGAAGTGTTATGGAAGACTATTTCCCTCTTGTATTGTTCTTATAGGTCTTTATGTAAAGTTGGTTAGATTGAATCTCAAAAACAAGGGCGTAAAATTGAACAAATTATTCAAAACAAGAAAACTATTTTTGTTTGAAAAACAGTCAACTAGACATACATCAATTGACTGGACTGAAAATTTATTAGTCGACTGAACAAAAATACAATCGACTGAACCATGGTTTCTTAAGCCAGTTTCTGCTTTAACCCTTCAGTCGACAGGACCCTGTTATATAGTCGACTGTGTTAGAAGGTGCAATCTTAATATTTCAAAAGGCAGTCGACTGGATCGTGAACCCAGTCGACTGGACCTCTGCGCAGAACAGTAACGACTCTTTTTCTTCTATTTTTGCTTTAGCATTAAATGCTCCCACCTACCTTAAACGTTAAAATTTCTTGGAGAGAGTATATATACTCAGTTCAAATTTGGCTATTGCAACATCAATTACTCTCATTCAATACACACTTATTGCAGTCAAAGATTTAAGCCCTAAATCTTGAGATTTAATCTTCTAGCTCTAGATTTCATTCGTAAAACCTTAAGAGCTTTTATTCTGAGCATCTACTGTTTCTATCTACTCTACAAAGAGTGCATTATTCAGTTGTAACCCAACATTTATTAATTTCTTGAAGTTATAAGAGGGTTGGTGTAACCCTTGCTCCAAGTGAAGGTATTATTCATTGGAGGTGTAAAAGGACTTCAAGAAGAACTTGTAAAGAATGGTTTGTTCTTCACCCAGAGAAGATTGATTAGTGGATTCCTCAAGAGGTCTTCTTGAGGGGTGGACGTAGGTCGCGGGTTGCAGATTGCCGAACCACTTGAAAACTTGGTTTGTAAGTGCCTCTTTCCCTTCTCTCTTTAATCTTTGTATTAATTATATATTGTGCTTTCTTTAAACTTTAATTTGCCATTATTTGTTAGTAATCCTGTTCAACCACCCCCCCCCCCCCCCTCCAATGATTACTTTTGGGTCAACAAAACCATATGAAGTAATTCAAGGGGTCTACTAGTAGAAATCTCCTTTTTCTTTTTGAAAGAGGTTTTTGTTTGTTTTCCAAATTGATAAGCATCACAAATCTTGTCCTTAGCAAACTTTGTTTTTGGTAAACCTTTGACTAAATCATTTTTCGATAAATTTGAAAGGAGATCCATACTAGCATATCCTAATCGTCTATGCCAAAGCCAACTAGTTTCACTCAACACGGCAAAGCATTTAACATCTTGAGAGAAAATATCATCAAAATTAATAGTATAAACATTTTCATCACAATAAGCAATAAATAATACTTTATCATCTTTAGCATTCATAATCATGCAATAATTTGATTCAAAGACAACTTTAAACCCTTTATCACACAATTGACTAATGCTTAAAAAATTATGTTTAAGACCATCAACAAGTAAAACATTCTCAGTAGTTAAAAGAGGAGTTCTTACTAATTTTACCTATGCCAATGATTTTTCCTTTAGAGTTGTCTCCGAAGGTGACGTTTCCACCATCCTTGGGAGAGAGAGAGAGGAGAACTTTGATTTGTCTCCGGTCATGTGTCTAGAGCATCCACTATCCAAGAACCATCTATCCTTGCTTGAGGATTTTAACCATACCTATAAAACAAGCTTAAGTAATCCTCTTTGGTACCCAATATTCTTTGGGTCCACTTTTGTTAGCAAAGGGAGGTGTGGTTCCCTTTTCAATCCAAATCATAGTGGTTTTTCTCCTATTTGGGCATTTGTAGTTCACATGCCCCTTTCTCATGCAATAGTGACAAGTTACACGAGGATTGAAATTGCTTGAAGTAGATCCTTTTGTAAAAATGCTTTGATGAGATTTGTTTGAAGAACTAGAACTAGTAGAAGCATCACTTGAATATAAATTGTTGTACTTCTTTTCTTTGTAGGTAGGATTGAAACCCAATCCAGCTTTATCAAAAACACATCTTTGTTTTCCTAAAAGCATATTCAAATTTTGCTCTCCATGAGTGAATTTAGCTAATGTTTTTGTCAAATCTTCAACTTGTTTCTTCAACTCAATGTTTTCTTTTTCATGATCATTTGAAGGAATGCTTCTTGAAGTGAGCATTTCATTTTCTTCTCTCAAGGATTCATTTTGTGATTTCAATTCACTAAGTTCATTTGAGAGAAGAGAAAAATTCTTTTTTAGAGCTAAGTATTTGGTTCCCAAGCTTTCCAATTCCACATGCAATTCATCAAATGCATTTTGTAACTCATCATAGTTATGAGATTCATTACAAGAGTCATAGTTAGAGTCTACCTCATCACTTTCATGTGCAATGAGACAAATGTTTGCTACTTCATCATCACTTGATTCATCTTCGGATGTCTCATTCTCAGAATCATCCCAAGTTGTTGCCTTCATTGCCTTTTTTGCCTTTTGCTTGAAGTTCTTTTTTAGCAACGGGCAATCGGCTTTGATGTGTCTGAGCTTTTTACACTTGAAGCAAATGATTGGATCTTTCTTGGCTTCATTTTCCTTTTGTCCTTTTCTTGCGAAGGATTTGTCTCTTCTCAAGTACCTCTTGAATTTGCAAGTGATCATGGCCATTTCATCATCTTCATCACTATCATCATCTTGGTCATTTGAGGCCTTTAGACCCAAGTTCTTCTTTTTATCTTCATTATCGAAGACGGCCAATTCCATTTCATGAGTGATGAGAGATCCCATGAGTTGTTCAATAGAGAGCCTTGAGAGTTCCTTTGTTTCTTAGACCGCTGTGACCTTTGGTTGCCAATGCTTTGGTAGAGACCTAAGCACCTTCTCAATCACTTCTTCATTAGGATAAACTCTACCAAGATTTTTCAAACTATTAGTAATAGTAGTAAAGCAAGTAGACATTTAACTAAGAGTTTAATTTGGGAGCATTTTGAACATTTCATATGATTGAACAACTAAACTAATCTTAGACTTCTTAACTTAATTAGTTCCTTCATGATTGACCTCTACTTTATCCCAAATTTCTTTAGCCGATTCACATGAAGAGATTCTATTGTACTCATTAGGGTCTGAGCCACAATATAGAAGATTCATAGACATAGCATTCATTTTAATAAGTTTCTTGTCACCATCATTATATTCATCTTCCGTTTTAGCAATGGTTTCGCTGTCTATGATCTTAGTGGGAGCGTGAGGTTCTTTGACTACGATTTGCCACAAATCAAAGTCTTGAGCAATAATGTAAATTCTCATCCTATTTTTCCAATAAGCATAGCTAGTTCCATTAAAGCATGGAGGTCTTTGGGATGATTTTCCCTCACTATAAGTTATATTGGTACTTGTGGTTGCCAAGTGATCTTAACTCCAAGATATATGAAATCAATACTATAGCCCTTGCTTCGATACCAATTGTTGGCCCAAAAGTAATCCTTAGAGGGGGTGAATAAGATTACTAACGAATAATGGCAAATTAAAACTTAAAGCAAGCACAATATTTAATTATAACAATAATTAAGGAGAGAAGGGAAAGAGGCACTTGCAAACCAAGTTTTTCAAGCGGTTCGGCAATCCGCAATCCGCGGCCTACATCCACCCCTCTAGAATACCTCTTGAGGATTCCACTAACCAATCTTCTTTGGGTGAAGATTAAACCACTCCTTACAAGTTCTTCTTGAAGTCCTTGTTACACCTCCAATGAAGAAACCCTTCACTTGGGGAAAGGGTTACACTAACCCTCTTACGACTTCAAGGGTTTGATAAATGTTGGATTACAATTGAATAACACTCTATTTTTAGAGTAGATAGAAACAATAAATGCTCATAATAAAAGCTCTCAAGGTCATTACAAATGAAATCTAAAGCTAGAAGATTAAATCTCAAGATTTAGGGCTTGAATCTTTGATTGCAATAAATGAGTATTGAATAAGAGTAATGGATGTTCCAACAACCAAATTTGAACTGAGTATATATACTCTCTCAAGGAAATCTGAACGTTTAAGGTAGGTGGGAGCGTTAAATGCTAAAGCAAAAATGGAGGAAAAAGAGCCATTCTTGTTCTGCGCAGAGGTCCAATTGACTGAGTTCACGATCCAGTTGACTGCCTTTTGAAATATAGAAATTGCACTTTTGACACAGTCAACTGTATTACAAAGTCCAGTTGACTAAAGGGTTGATGCAGAAATTGGCTTCAAAATCGAGGGTTCAGTCGACTGCTTTTGTGTCCAGTCGACTGAAGAATTTTGCGTCCAGTCGACTGATGTATGTCCAGTCGACTATGTTTCAAAGAAAAATAGTTTTCTTGTTTTGAATAAATTGTTCAATTTTAACCCCTTGTTTCGAGATTCAAGCTAACCAACTTTACATAAAGACCTAAAAGAACAGTACAAGAAGAAAAAAGTCTTCCATAATACATCCATAGAGTATCCATCATCATTCTTAAGATTTGTTTGGACAACATGTTAAATAAAATCGTAAGTACTCAACTTAATAGTTTGTTAATCATCAAAATTACTTAGGGTAAAACCCTTGGGGCTAACACTCTCTACCAAATCCGATGCTGCCGTCGCTTCAGAGATCACGACCGTGTCATTGAGGACGCTGGCGTCGCCTCGGCACCGGTGACGCCGCTGCTTCAAGGGTGCGTATCTCTCTCTCTCTCTGAAGAAAAAAGAAAAGGAAAAAAAGTGTTGAGATCCAATTATGCCTCTGTCATTTCTTTAAGTTCTTCTTTTTCCTTCTGTATCCTCTTTTTTCTTTTTTTGAATCAGTTAGATTGCACGTGACCCTCACATGTCACAATTTGGTTAGAAGGCAGGTGTTATCCACGTGATCATTCACATAGATGATCTGTACATATGAGTAGGGAGTGAGAGAGGAAAGGCATTGCGTATGATTTGTATTTCTTTTCTTCTTCCTTGTGGTGATACACCAGTAAAGTATCTTACATTTTTGCCATTTTTCCTTTCAATTCCCTTTTTATTTGTTAAATTAGAACTACTTTCTACATTTGGTATCAGAGCTTGGTCTCGATCAACATGGTGAAACCCATTGGACCTGTTTGGGAAAGCAAATTGTAGTCGACGAAAGTACAGATGGAATCGCAGATTCAATTGGTGCAATCGAAAATTCAAGGAACGTTGGGTGAACAATTGGAACAATTGAAGAGAGACTTGGAGCGCAACCAGCAAAATTCCCAACGTGAGTTCCAAAAGAATATGGCGGCCAAAATGCATGAGACGATGAGCCAATTCTAGGCCTCTATAGCTTCAAACCTTGTTTTGTCCAGTTTTTCAAAACCCCCAAAAATACACCAATTACCTCACAATACCACCACTCTTCCTAGTTCACCACTTCCAGTATCTCGATCTCTTCCTCACACTTCATCACCACCGATTCACCCAATTCACCATCCTTTTCAATCCATACCATCACCATTTCATCAGATACCCATTTTTGAACCCAGCCAATTTTCCATACCCATGCCTTTTTATTTTGACCCTCAGGCCAGTGCGATTCCAATTGGGAATCCACCATACCACCAGAACCCTATTTCAAATAACAAAAACCTTAAACTGGATTTTCCCATTTACAGCCATGGTAACCCTCTGGATTGGCTCTCTAGAGCTGAAAGGTACTGTAGATTCTATCAAATCCCATATCATCAGAAGAAGGAGATTGTATCCATCCATTTTGAGGGAGAGTCCATTCCATGGATTGACTGGTTTGGATCCTAATACCCCATGAGCACCTATGTCATTTTGGGGTGAAAGGAGGAATGGATTATAATGGAATACTTTCAAAATTAGAGCAAGGAAATAATTCTGTGGAGAATTATGAATCAGAGTTTCTCAGATTAGCATGTAGATTACCAAATTGGTATGATGAACAACTTAAGGGATGCTTCATCTCAGGCCTCGAGAAGGAGTTGCAATTTGAGGTTCTATATTTTGAACCAACCAGCTTAACAGGAGCCATGAAGTTAGTAAGGTTGCAAGACGGGAAGGTGAAAGCTAGAAGATCTGTAACAAAGTGGAATAACCCAAGGTACCCCTGAATTCTACAAGTTTCATGAAAACTAGCAACCTCCCCTACCCAAGTATTACTGTCCAACCACCTACTACTAAATTTCCTCCCAGACCAATTAGAAGACTATCCTCTGCTAAAATTCAAGAAAAAGGGATAAAAACCTTTATTTTAAATGCGATGAACCTTATAGACCTAGTCACATATGCAAGAGATCACATATTCTGTTGATGGAAGTTGAAGATGAGGCAATAGAATTCCCAGAGGAGTCTAGAGAGAAGGAAGAACCCACAGAAGAATTGAGCTATGAGAATGATCCAGCCATTTCACTCCATGCCCTCACTGGATCTCTAAGGCCCCAAACCATGAAGATTGATGGGGTTTTGGGCCACCAACGAGTAAATATATTGGTTGATTCCGGCTCTACTCACAATTTCTTACACCCCTCCCTAACGAAGCATACAAATGGCATGGAAGATCTCCACACTTTTCTCGAAGTGTATGCTGCTGATGGCTCTCCCATGCAAAGTAAAGGTAAAATCAATGGTGTCCCTCTCAAAATTGAAGGCTATACTTACTTGGTGAATTTTTATACTCTTCCATTTATGGGGTGTGATGTAGTATTGGGAGCTGAATGGTTAGAATCTTTGGGTCCCATATTGTGGGATTTTGCCACAAAAACAATGTCCTTTAACATTGGTCAGCAAACATATAAGTTGTAGGGCACTACACCCCACCTTCCACCCTTGTAACCATAAATTCCATGTGTAAAATGGTCCAACAAGAAGGAATGGGAGTCATAGCTCAGTTGATGGAAAAACATGCAGAACCATTTGTCATAACCACAAGTGACCTAGTAACACCAAAGGGTGACATTCACCAGTTGTTGGATCAATTTTTCTGAATTATTTTCTAAACCATTTGAACTACCCCCATCTAGAAACCATGACCCCCAGATCCCTTTGTTTCCAGGGACTGCACCTGTAAGTGTAAGACATTACAGATATCCCTATTTTTAAAAAGCTGAAATTGAAAAGATTGTGAAGGAGTTAATAGACAGTGGTACCATTAGACCTAGTACCAGCCCATTCAGTTCCCCTGTTCAACTAGTAAAGAAGAAAGATGGAGGTTGGAGAATGTGTGTCAATCATAGGGCCTTGAATAAAGTTATGGTAAAAGACAAGTTCCCAATACCTGTAGTAGATGCACTACTTGATAAATTACATGGAGCAATAATATTTTTTAAGTTGGATCTTAGATCAGGATATCATCAGACCAGGATGAAGGATAATGACATTCACAAGACTGCATTTAGGACTCATGAAGGCCATTATGAGTTCCTAGTGATGCCATTTGGGCTAAGTAATGCTCCCCCCACTTTTTAATCTCTAATAAATGACATTTTCATACCATGGCTCAGAAAATTTGTCCTTGTGTTTTTTGATGACATCTTGGTGTATAGTCAAAATCTCAAACAACATCTTGACCATCTTAGAATGGCACTTCAGACCTTAGAGGATAATAAACTAAAGGTTTAAAAAAGCAAATACTCTTTTGGAACTAGATTAGTTGATTATTTGGGACATAGCATATCTGCTAGTGGAGTAGCCATGAACAATTCAAAAATTAAATCTATTGAAGAATGGGGGGTTTGCCAAAGACTATCAAAGGTCTAAGAGGGTTTCTCGGACTCACGGGGTACTACAGGAAGTTCATATAAGGCTATGGCTTGATAGCTAAGCCCTTGACAAAACTGTTAAAGAAAGGAAAATTCCAATGGAATGATGAGGCTGAAGATGCCTTCAACAAGCTGAAAGAAGCTATGATTACAACACCTATATTAGCTCTGCTAGACTTTACTAAACCATTCACAGTGGAATGTGATGCATCTGGGGAAGGAATTGGAGCTGTCCTAACTCAGGACAAACATCCCATAGCTTATGATAGCAAAGCATTATCTGGAAAGAACTTGCAGCTCTCTGTCTATGATAAAGAAATGCTAGCAGTGGTGTTTGTTGTACATCACTGGAAGACGTATCTTATAAGAAGACCTTTCAAAATTATAACTGATCATAGAACTCTTCAACATTTCTTCACGTAGAGAATCACCACACCAGAGCAAAATAAATGGCTGCTGAAACTTCTGGGTTTCCAATACACAATCGAGTATAAACCAGGCAAGAGTAACAAAGTGCCTGATGCACTTTCTAGGCAGTACCAGTTGTGTAGCTTGATGGCTTTATCAAGTCCCACTTTTGATGCCCTTTTGAAAATTCAAAAAGATTGTTAGGCTGATCCAAATACAACATTAATATTAAAGTCCCTCTGATGGGAACAATAGTGGACCAAAGCTTAAAGATGATCATTTGCAAGTTCCAGATGGGCCAATCACAAGGTCAAGAGCTAAGAAGATCAACGAAGCAATGCAAGGACTGGTGCAATCCACTTGGGCAAAGCTCATAAACTTATTATGCAAGGCCCCAACATTTAACATGGGCTTGAAGGAAGAAGAATCAGTTCTAGTTCATGTGATACAAGCTACAGAAGGCGTGGAATAGCTTATTGGGTTTTTATAGACTTTAATTTTTTATGTTTATATGGTTTTGGCATGTGGGCCTATTTTATTTTTTAAGTAGACATTTATTTAGCTTTAAACATGCAGTTTAAGTTGTTTTGGGCTTGAGTATTTAGCCCATGTCTTTTATTTTCGTTGAAGGCCTTTTTGGCCCAAGGGTTTCTTAGAAGGGATTAAAAGAAAAAACTTTATAGCAGCTTGGAGATATACAACGTGAATGAAATTTATTTTCTGGAGAGCTATTCAGTTTTCTCTGCTTGTTCTTGATTGAACAATCCGAGCTTATCAAAGGCATTCCCTTTGTGGCGTTCAAACCAAATCTGGGTTCCTGAAATAGGATTTCAACGGGTCTAGTTCATCCCTGTGACTTGATTGTTGGCTTTCTTGGGTGAATTACAATCTGATCGTGGGTTCAAGGAATATCAATTCCACGGGTTCACATCACCCTCATTGATGGAAATTCAGGGCCCAAACATTTTAGACTTTCTCATCAGAACATAATCTACAAGCATAAGCTCTATGTGCCTAAATCATCCCCTTGGAGAGAAAAGTTGTTGTATGAGTACCATGCCACACCCTTAGGGGGACAATCAGGGTTCTTAAGGACTTGTAAGAGGCTCTCACAGAACTTCAAGTGGACGGGTATTAGAAAAGATGTTAAATCCTTTGTGGTTACTTGTGATATATGTCAAAGACAGAAAGTGGATCATATACACCCTCCAGGCCTTCTCAGCCCCCTACCTGTACCAACTGAGATTTGGACAGATATCTCCATGGATTTTGTAGAAGGACTGCCACCTTCAACTTCCAAAAATGCTATCTTTGTAGTGGTAGACAGGTTATCCAAATACAGTCATTTCATTCCGCTCTCCCATCCTTCCACAGCGGCTCAAGTGGCTTACTTGTTTATTAGAGAGATCTTCAGACTACATGGTATGCCAAAGACCATTGTGAGTGACAGAGACACAGCTGTCATAAGCCAATTCTGGACTTTATTCTTCAAATTCAGTGGCACCCAACTTTGCAACAGCTCATCATATCATCCACAGACAGATGGCCAAACAGAAATCCTCAACAAGATTCTGGAACAGTATTTAAGATGTTTTGTGGGTGACAAACCATCTTCATGGGTCAAATGGCTTCCTTGGGCAGAGTGGTGGTATAACACCTCCTATCAAGCTTCAATTAAAACCACTCCTTTCCAAGCCTTATATAATAAACCTCCACCCACAATTCAGACATACTCATCGCGTTCTTCTGCAGTTGACATGGTTGACCAAAACTCGTCTTAAATTTTTTTTGTTCGTTTTGCATTGTCCATGGTCTAAGGAGTCCGAAACTGATCTTACTCCATAGTGTGAAAAATTTTCCGAAAAAAAAATTCGGTTTTTGTGCTGTTCGAAACCTATCTTCTGTGATCGCTGTTTCTTGGGATAAACTTTGTTTCCATCTTCACTTGGCTCATGTTCCAAAA
The DNA here is from genome assembly GCA_033977485.1 of Hydrangea macrophylla. Taxonomy (NCBI): domain Eukaryota; kingdom Viridiplantae; phylum Streptophyta; class Magnoliopsida; order Cornales; family Hydrangeaceae; genus Hydrangea; species Hydrangea macrophylla. The sequence continues at coordinate 45,232,688 of CM066990.1, forward strand.
AAAAAAATTTATTCGTGATTTTTTTTTCTTTTATTCCTCTCGAAATATGATTTCTTGTTTCGTTTGCCCTCGTCGTGTATTTTCTTGAGATCCGTGTAATTTTTTTATTTTTTTTGTTTTTTCTATTACTTCCTTGTTTCTAGAATCTATTGCTGGCTGGGATAAAACAAGGTTGTGTCTTGATTTAGTTCAATTAGTTCTTGAAAGAACTTGAAAGGGAAAACAATTGAGGTAAAAGGCAAGAGTGTGTGAGACTAATTTCGGGAAAAAGCCAATCAGAGTGAAACACGAGTGGAGTGACAATTTTTGAGCCTAAACACGTAAGGGAGTGTGTGAGGCTTTACCACTAATATTCTTGTTTTGCAGCACATTAAAATGGATGACTCAACACCTAGAGGGGAGGCAGATAACACAACCTTTATGTTGCAGGCCATGCAACGACAGTTTGAACGATTAAATTTGGTGTTGGGGGAGGTAAGGGATAGGATGGATCAACAAGATGTAGTGATTCAAAATCTACAAGGTGGGCGTGATGGGAGGAGACGTGAGCCTAGAGTTGAAAATGAGTATGAGATCGAAGAAGATGAAGAGGATGAGGAAGACGTAGTATCTGATGTTGGTAGGGGAGGAATGGGTAGGCCTAGAGGAGGTAGGTGTGGAAGAGGACCTAGGGGGAATCCAAGGGGTCGAGATGGGGTAGATAGGAACCTTGGGAGCATCAAAATGAAAATACCATCTTTCCAAGGGAGGAATGACCCTGAAGTGTATTTAGAGTGGGAGAAGAAAATAGAGTTGATTTTTGATTGTCACAACTACTCAGAGGAGAAGAAGGTGAAGCTGGCGGTAATTGAATTCACTAATTATGCAATTATTTGGTGGGATCAATTAGTGACCAATAGGAGGAGGAATCATGAAAGACCTGTAGAAGCATGGGGTGAGCTGAAAGCTCTCATGAGGAGGCAATTTGTACCTAGCCACTACTACAGAGACCTCTACCAAAAGTTACAAAACCTTTCACAAGGGTCCCGGAGTGTGGAGGAATACCATAAGGAGATGGAGGTGGCTATGATTCGGGCTAATGTAGAGGAGGATCGAGAGGCCATAATGGCTAGATTTTTAAGTGGTTTGAAAAGGGATATAGCCAATGTAGTTGAGTTGCAGCATTATGTGGAGGTAGAGGACATGGTGCACATGGCTATGAAGGTGGAGAGGCAATTAAAAAGAAAGGGGGCAGCAAGGTATACTTCAGTTTCTAGCACTCCTTGGAAACCAAAGTGGGAAAAGAATGATCGAGCTGTAGTAAAGGGAAAGACCGAACCACCTAAAGAAAAAGATGATGGGACTAGCAAGAACAAATCCAAGGTAGAGTTGCAACCTTCAAGGAATAGAGATATCAAATGTTTTAAATGTTTGGGTTTGGGGCATATAGCGTCTCAATGTCCAAACAAGCGGGTGATGATTATGCGTGACAATGGGGAGGTGATGACTGAAGGTGAAGACGATAGTGTTGGAGTATCTGATGCTAGTGATGATGATGGATTGGAATACCCCGTAGAAGGTGAGTCTCTTGTTGCCAGGCGTGCTCTCAATACACAAATGAAGGTAGATGATATGGAGCAGCAGAGAGAAAACATATTTCATACTAGATGCTATGTAAATAACAAGGTGTGTAGTATGATTATAGACGGGGGAAGTTGCACCAATGTAGCTAGTACCACTTTAGTTGAGAATTTGAACTTACCTTTGCTGAAGCATCCTAGACCTTATAAGTTGCAGTGGTTGAATGAGTGTGGAGAGGTTAAGGTCAGTAAGCAGGTTTTGGTGGCCTTCTCTATTGGGAGGTATAGTGATGAGGTGCTTTGTGATGTAGTTCCTATGCATGCTGGCCATATTTTGTTGGGGAGGCCGTGGCAGTATGATAAGAGAGTGATACATGATGGGTTTAGGAACCGATATAGCTTTGAAAAAGATGGAAAAACAATCAAGCTTGCTCCTTTAACCCCAAAACAGATCTATGAGGACCAACTGAAACTAAAAAGTGAGGATGAGCAAAAAAGAAACATGAGAGAAAAGAAAAATGAGAGTGAGAGAGAAATTTCAAGAAAAAGAGAGAGTGAAAATGAAAAGACAAAATTGAGTTTTTACGCAAAAGAGAGTGAGGTTAAGAGGGCATTTTTAGCAAATCAGCCTGTGATTCTTCTTGTTTACAAAGAATGTTATCTTAATCTTGATGAAACTAACCAATCTCTTCCTAGTTTGGCTGTTTCTTTGTTGCAGGAGTTCGAGGATGTATTTCCGGAGGAGATGCCGAGTGGGTTGCCGCCCATTAGAGGCATTGAGCATCAAATTGATTTGGTACCCGGGGCTGTTATTCCAAACCGACCAGCCTATAGGAGCAATCCGGAGGAGACAAAGGAGCTTCAAAGGCAAGTTGAAGATTTGATGAGCAAGGGGTACGTAAGAGAGATCATGAGCCCATGTGCATTACCAGTGCTACTAGTGCCAAAAAAGGATGGGACTTGGAGGATGTGCGTTGATTGCAGAGCTGTCAATAATATCACGGTAAAGTATCGTCATCCCATTCCTCGTTTAGATGATATGCTTGATGAATTGCATGGTTCATGTATTTTTAGTAAAATAGATCTTAAAAGTGGATACCATCAAATAAGAATGAAAGAGGGAGATGAGTGGAAAACTGCATTTAAGACTAAATGTGGACTTTATGAATGGTTAGTTATGCCATTTGGACTTACAAATGCGCCTAGTACTTTTATGCGGTTAATGAACCATGTATTACGTGCATTCATAGGCAAATTGTAGTCGTCTATTTTGATGATATCCCAGTGTACAACAAGAACTTAAATGAACATATTGAACATTTGAGATGTGTGTTTGGTGTGTTGAAATCTGAAAAGTTGTATGCTAATTTTAAGAAATGTACTTTTTGCATGGAAAAAGTTGTTTTTCTTGGATATGTTGTTAGCACAGAAGGTATTGAGGTGGATGAAGAGAAAGTCAAGGCCATCAGGGAGTGGCCAACACCTAAAGGTATCACTGAGGTAAGAAGCTTTTATGGTTTAGCTAGCTTTTATAGGCGTTTTGTTAAGGATTTTAGTACACTTGCTGCTCCACTCACTGAAATCATTAAGAAGAATGTTGGGTTTCATTGGGGAATTGAACAAGAGAATGCTTTTGCTACTATTAAAGAAAGGCTACGTTCTGCACCTGTGTTAGCATTACCTGACTTTAACAAAACTTTTGAGATTGAATGTGATGCTTCAGGTATAGGGATTGGAGCCGTTTTGATGCAGGATAGGAGGCCCATAGCCTTCTTCAGTGAAAAACTAAGTGGGGCTGCCCTAAATTACCCTACTTATGATAAGGAACTTTATGCTCTTGTTCGCTCTCTAGAGACATGGCAGCACTACCTTTGGCCTAAGGAGTTTGTGATCCACACCGATCATGAATCATTGAAGCATCTTAAGGGACAAGGTAAATTAAATAAGAGACATGCCAGATGGATGGAATACATTGAGACTTTTCCTTATGTCATCCGTTACAAGCAAGGTAAGGAAAACATTGTTGCTGATGCTTTATCCCAAAGGCATGTACTTCTTACTTCTATGAGTGCTAAAATGCTTGGGTTTGAATATGTGAAAGATATGCATGCCAATGATACTGATTTTTCTGATGTGTATTTGGCATGTTATAAAGCGGCATTTGGTAAGTTTTTTAACCATGATGGTTATTTGTTTAAAGAAAGTAAATTGTGTGTGCCTCATTGTTCAATGCGAGAATTGTTGGTGCGAGAGGCACATGGTGGGGGCTTAATGGGACACTTCGGTGTTAGGAAAACCTTAGAAATTTTACATGAACATTTCTTTTGGCCTAGGATGCGACGAGATGTCATTAGAATCTGTGGTCGGTGCATTACATGTAGAAGGGCCAAATCTAAGGTTTTACCACATGGGTTGTATACACCCTTACCCGTCCCTAGTGAGCCGTGGGTAGACATATCTATGGACTTTGTTTTGGGGCTGCCTAGGACAAAAAGAGGTAGAGATTCTATTTTTGTGGTGGTTGATAGATTTAGTAAGATGGCACATTTCATTCCATGCCATAAAACAGATGATGCCACAAACATAGCTGATTTGTTTTTCAAGGAGATAGTACGACTCCATGGTATGCCTAGGAGTATTGTTTCGGATAGGGATGTCAAATTCCTTAGCTACTTTTGGAAGGTTTTGTGGGGAAAATTGGGTACCAAACTTTTATTTTCCACTACTTGTCACCCACAAACTGACGGACAAACTAAAGTAGTCAATAGGACTCTAACTCAACTCCTACGCACTGTCATTCAAAAGAATTTGAAAACTTGGGAGGACTGTTTACCATTTATCGAATTTGCATATAATAGGAGCATGCATACTACTACTTCCCATTCTCCCTTTGAAATTGTTTATGGTTTTAATCCACTTACTCCTTTAGATTTAATGCCTTTACCTGTTGATGTCAGGAGTAGTTTGGATGGACACCAAAAGGCTGAATTGGTGAAGTCAATTCATGAGAGAGTACGACTTCAAATTGCACAAAAAAATGAAAAGTTTGCTTCCCAAGCCAATAAAGGAAGAAGGCGTGTCACCTTTGAACCCGGAGACTGGGTGTGGGTTCATATGCGCAAAGAAAGGTTCCCAGCTCATAGACGGACTAAATTGCATCCTCGAGGGGATGGACCTTTCCAAATCCTTGAGAAAATTAATGATAATGCCTATAAAGTGGATCTTCCAGGTGAGTATAATGTTTCTGCTAGTTTTAATGTTTCTGATCTTTCTCCTTTTGATGTAGGTGATGATTCGAGGTCGAATCCTTTTGAGGAGAGGGGGAATGATGGGAACCATAGTGGACCAAAGCTTAAAGATGATCATTTGCAAGTTCCAGATGGGCCAATCACAAGGTCAAGAGCTAATAAGATCAACGAAGCAATGCAAGGACTGGTGAAATCCACTTGGGCAAAGCTCATAAACTTATTATGCAAGGCCCCAACATTTAACATGGGCTTGAAGGAAGAAGAATCAGTTCTAATTCATGTGATACAAGCTACAGAAGGCGTGGAATAGCTTATTGGGTTTTTATAGACTTTAATTTTTTATGTTTCTATGGTTTTGGCATGTGGGCCTATTTTATTTTTTAAGTAGACATTTATTTAGCTTTAAACATGCAGTTTAAGTTGTTTTGGGCTTGAGTATTTAGCCCATGTCTTTTATTTTCGTTGAAGGCCTTTTTGGCCCAAGGGTTTCTTAGAAGGGATTAAAAGAAAGAACTTTGTAGCAGCTTGGAGATATACAACGTGAATGAAATTTATTTTCTGGAGAGCTATTCAGTTTTCTCTGCTTGTTCTTGATTGAACAATCCGAACTTATCAAAGCATTCCCTTTGTGGCGTTCAAACCAAATCTGGGTTCTTGAAACAGGATTTCAACGGGTCTAGATCATCCCTGTAACTTGATTGTTGGCTTTCTTGGGTGAATTACAATCTGATCGTGGGTTCAAGGAATATCAATTCCACGGGTTCACATCACCCTCATTGATGGAAATTCAGGGCCCAAACATTTTAGACTTTCTCATCAGAACATAATCTACAAGCATAAGCTCTATGTGCCTAAATCATCCCCTTGGAGAGAAAAGTTGTTGTATGAGTACCATGCCACACCCTTAGGGGGACAATCAGGGTTCTTAAGGACTTGTAAGAGGCTCTCACAGAACTTCAAGTGGCCGGGTATTAGAAAAGATGTTAAATCCTTTGTGGTTACTTGTGATATATCAAAGATAGAAAGTGGATGATATACACCCTCCAGGCCTTCTTAGCCCCCTGCCTATACCAACTGAGATTTGGACAGATATCTCCATGGATTTTATAGAAGGACTGCCACCTTCAACTTCCAAAAATGCTATCTTTATAGTGGTAGACAGGCTATCCAAATACAGTCATTTCATTCCGCTCTCCCATCCTTACACAGCGGCTCAAGTGGCTTACTTGTTTATTAGAGAGATCTTCAGACTACATGGTATGCCAAAGACCATTGTGAGTGACAGAGACACAACTGTCATAAGCCAATTCTGGACTTCATTCTTCAAATTCAGTGGCACCCAACTTTGCAACAGCTCATCATATCATCCACAGATAGATGGCCAAACAGAAATCCTCAACAAGATTCTGGAACAGTATTTGAGATGTTTTGTGGGTGACAAACCATCTTCATGGGTCAAATGGCTTCCTTGGGCAGAGTGGTGGTATAACACCTCCTATCAAGCTTCAATTAAAACCACTCCTTTCCAAGCCTTATATAATAAACCTCCACCCACAATGCAGACATACTCATCGCGTTCTTCTGCAGTTGACATGGTTGACCAGACCTTGAAGGAAAGAGATCAAATGATCAAATGGTTACGACAGAATTTAGAAGAAGCACGAAATAGGATGAAGGTTTGTGCTGACAAGGGGAAAACTGAGAGGGAATTTGTGGTGGGAGATTGGGTATACCTCAAACTACAACCTTACAGACAACAATCGGTGGAAAGGAGGAGTTGCCACAAACTAGCTCCAAGATTCTATGGTCCTTTTCGAGCTCTAGCTAGAATTGGAGCAGTGGCCTACAAACTGTAATTACCCCCTCAAGGCAAAATACACCTAGTATTCCATATGTCTTTACTGAAAAAGAAGATAGGGGACAAGGTCACAGTTTTCCCCACTTTGCCTCCTTATGGGAAGGTTGGAACCTTGGACTGGATCCCTGAGAAGATAATAGAACGTGGGATGTTCAGAAAAGGAAGCATAGCAATCACCAAATACTTGGTGCAATGGAAGGGACTTCCGTTTGAAGATGCGACTTGGGTGGAAGCACAAGAATTTGAAGCTCAATTTCCAGACTTTGAAGCTTGAGGACAAGCTTAATTCATGGAGGATGGATTGTTGAGATCCAGACTATAATTCCAATTATGCCTCTGTTATTTCTTTCAGTTTTTCTTTTTCCTTATGTATCCTTCTTTTTCTATTTTTGAATCGGTTAGATTCCATGTGACCCTCACATGTCACAAGTTGGTTAGAAGGCAGGTGTTGTCCACGTGATCATTCACGTGGCTGATCTGTATATATGAGTGGGGAGTGAGAGAGGAAAGGCATTATGTATGATTTGCATTTCTTTTATTCTTCCTTGTGGTGATACACCAGTAAAGTATCTTACATTTCTGCCATTTTTCCTTTCAATTCCCTGTTTGTTTGTTAAATTAGAACTAGTTTCTACAAAAAGGAAGAAGAACGCATTATTTTCTTTCTTTGTCTCCCCTTCAACGTTTACCATATTACTATGCTTCAAAGTTGCACAAAGATGACGAACTATCCATAACTTTATAGTTTATTTTTTTTCCACTTTTTAGTTTTATTCCATCTCTTGTGTAAATGGTTTGTCTTTGATGTTTGAGTTTTTTTGGGCAGAGGCTATGTGCTGGGTTTTGGGGCCGGTATCAAGTTTTCTTGGGGATGCTTTTATGTGATTTGTTAAAATGCATAAGAAGGTAGTACTCTTTTTATTTACGGATTTTGTCCTTGGGGTGTTGAGGTTTGCTCATAATATGTTGTTCCATGGGTAGTTCATAATTCAATAGAAATTTGCAGTTTTAAAAAAAATTAATATGCAAGGCTTACATGAATTATGATTGCAAATACTTTTGGAGTACTGATCTTCAAATCTATACAAGGCTTATTTGATTTCTTAACTTTTTTGTACTTTTTCCCCTATAAGTTGTTTGAATGTCTAAATTAGCTTTTAGATATGTAAAACTGCTTGGACTTTTTGGTTGATGTCACGGCTAACATAGCTTATTAGATAATTTTAAAACACTCTGGATGCTACCATATAGCTCTGTTACAACTTTCCAATTTAGGCTCCTTTGGTTCTGCAGAGTCACGGAAGGCAAAGGAAAAGAAAATGAAAATTTTTAATTTAAGATATGAGCAAATTAGAACCACATGAAATTGATCATTAAGTAATTCATATCTTAAAAAGGGGGTCGCTATTACCTACGAGAGTAGTGTCTTTCTATCGATTTCTAGCATTTTTCCTTGTAGTGAGGGGTTTCTATTGATCTCCTAAAGGATGTATTGCCTCGTAGAAGTTATCTAGCCGCTCTATCTTTTGTTTTGCAGATTTTCCCTAGGTGCTCTTTTGGATTCCTTTATCAGATAGGAATTGATCTTTTTCTTCATTTTCTGCATATTTTGCTTTTGTCACTCAGTGAGTTAGATTATTCTTCAATGTTATGGTACTTGAGATTCTCACATTGCAGTTGTAGTCTTTCATGCATAGTTGTGTCTGAGTTGGGGAATTCAGTGTTGTTCCTTCAGTTATGTGTAGCTAATTTGACACGGTAGCTGGATAGAGGATTCAATTTTATCTTGTTTCAAAGACATATTACTTACTTCAATATAAGCCGATACGGTGGGGTTGACAATTCATATATAGTTTATTACTGTGTCAGGAGCACTCTAATTGGACCAATGAGGATACCCTAAATAATAATCTTTGGCATGGAACTTTTGTTACCGAATACGCTACAACAAATCTCATTTGTCGTAGTACATTCAAGAAACTCTAGAAAGCTCAGGTGCATAAGTTATTTTTTTTTTTTGAAGTATATTATCTTAATTTTTTTCCCCTCTATGCTTAGACAACATTAGAATTAGGATTTCTTCGGCATCACAGGCTCAAGAAAAGGGCAAAAGAAGTGATTCACTAGTTGAAAATTTTAATTTATTTTCATTACTCTCTTTCTCCATAGATCATTGCAGAGAATACAAATGGCGGAGGCCCTATCTCTTTGTAACAAGCTGCCATTCATCCATAGATACTTTATTACATCATTTCAAATGCTGCTGGAAATTCATGGTGATTAAATTCAATTCTTTGGCTTGCTCTCTTCCATACAAACACACACACACACACACACACACACACACACACACACCCCCCCCCCCCCCCTACTTCCTTTTTAGGCTCTTTTTGGTTCATGGATTGAGTGAGGGAAAAGAAAAGAAAACATTGAAGAAAATAACTTTCTTTGTTAGGTTAAGAGGAAGTAGGAAGGCAACCCCTTCCTTTTTAAGCTCTTTTTGGTTCATAGATTGAGTGAGGAAAAAGAAGAGAAAACATTGAAGAAAATAACTTTCTTTGTTTGGTTAAGAGGAAGTAGGAAGGAAAATAGAAGGGTGAAAAGTAAGAAAAAAAAAATTTGTACTTTGGAAGTTACTTGCCTTCCTCTTGGTAAATAAAAATTTCTATTATTGTTAAGAGTGGAGTAATACACTGGGGAAACAGTGTTCCTTTCCCTTCCCCAGATCCACATACCAAACAGAGCCTTAGTGACTTTGTTTTCTGTCCAGATTACTGGATCTTGGATAATCCCTACTATGCATTGTGAATGATTTAGCAATTAGGTGTTTTACATTCTTTTTGCTAACTCAAATGGTTGGGATATCACGCTTAGGATCATGGGACCTGAGGGTGAGGCTAAAAGTGGCATTACAAATCAAAATTGAAACCATTCCCGACTCTATATTTTGAATAAAACCAAATGCCTTAAGTAAATGGGGTTCAAAAATTGTTTACTTAAATCATCTTTGTGCTATGCATCTCATATTATGCTGAAATTCTTGATGAGAGTACCACAGGTATATGACCTTTTAGACATGATATTGTATACATTAATGTTCTTGTCAAGATGTTCAGAACCTTCTGGAATATTTAGCATTTAAAGCATTTTTTTTGGATAACCTGTTAAAATGCATAACTCATACACCTAAATCTTAACATCACCTATGGTCCATGAGCTTTCTAGTGATAATTTTAGCTAATTCTTATAGTAGCCACAACCCATGTAACACCCCCCAAAACCAGAATATTCAAAAAGCAGAAGCAATGACAAAGATCTTATTAGTTCTTATTAGTTCTGTAACTTTGAAAATTCAATTGTTGTCTCTTTGTGGCTATATTGTATGCCTTTCTATGTACGAAGAAATGAAGTTGAAGGTTTTTGTGGATTTATGGTTTTCACTTTTGATGGAGTGGCCTTGTTTTCTTTATACTTGAGAAGAAAGCAAAGAAAAAATTTCATCACTTTCTTATTTATTTTTGAGATGATGTATTAATTGAATCTGCTTCCTCACGGATTTAGTGAAAGGAAGGAAAAGAAAATACTGAGAAAAATATTTGCCTTTGTTTGGTAAACTAAAAAATTAATAAGAGCTAGTTACACTTTCAATGACCTACCTATAATCTTAATTAACAGTTTCACTACAAGAAGTCAGCTTTTAGGATCCTATTGGCTTATTTTGTATATTTATCTTTTTTGTTGACATCCTTCTAGTTGTTCAGAAGTGGGTATATGTATTTAAAGCTGGGTGTCAAAAAGTGTGTGTATGTAGCACTACTCATGCAAACTAGCTAAATTTGGTTTACACTTCACAGTTTTTGACACCTAAGGAAAGATTATTTTATTCCGGTTAAAATTTTCAACTTTTCATTACTCCACTTCTTTTAAGTTTAAATTACCATCTCCATTAGAATTGTTAGAATATAAGTTTAAGTACTAAGGTTATTATTGTAATCTTTCTTGTTTTACAAAATAGTATATATATGTATGTTGGCTAAACCAAAAGGTTTAGCCTTCATTTTTTCTCCATCCTCTCTCTGTAACATGGTATCAGAGCCAAACCTAACACCACCATCGCCTAACCTAACACCACCATCACTTCCCTGCACCACCACAACAGCCGACTCAACCCAGCCCCTCCATCTCTCCTTCGCTGCCCCTCCATGGCCCCAAAACCCTAGCCAATCTCTACCCAAACCCTACCCCTCAAGCCGACAGCCACCAACCCTACCCTACCCATTTTTTTTTTCGAAACTACCCTACCCAACCCCAGCCGAGCCCTATCATCACCCCCATGACCTAATCGCACACCTAAACCACCCTATCCACATCCCGCTGACAATAGAAACCCTTCCCTATCCGAAACCTACCCTGGTTTTTTTCCTTTATTTTTTTTCTTCCTCTCCAATAGATATTAGGGCAGCTTCATCCAGGTTGACAGGGATTGCCCTATTTTGATAGGTGTTTCATCCAACCGCGACGTTCTGATCCATCTATGGACCTAATTGGTTAGTTCAAGTCGTGCTAATTCTGTTGATGTTGATTCTGGCTTGTTGGTATTAATCAGTTTATTAGTATTAAGACTCCCATTCTCCATTAATTTCATTATGTCTGATTCGACCAAGAACCCGTCTGATGTTGTCAGTATGCAAATTACCACCACTCAATTGAATGGGTCCAACTATTTGTTATGGGCTCAGGCTATCAAAGTTGCTCTTGGTGGTCGAAAGAAACTCAAGTATATTATATCTGATCCCCCCTCCACGGATAGTAAAGAGTATGAAGATTGGGTTTCTGAAAATTATATTGTTATGTCTTGGTTGTGGAACAGTATGGAGTCGTCTATTTCTTCAAATGTGATGTTTTTATCTTCAGCCAATGAAATCTGGGAGTCTATTCATGAGATGTTTTCAATGGATCAGAATGTTTCTCGGGTCTATGATGTTTATCAAAGTTTGTTTCTTCTTCAACAGAATGACAAGCCGATTAGTGAGTACTACAGTTCCTTCCAGGGTTTATTAGATGAGTTAACCCACTACCATCTGGTTACCAATGATGTGGATGTGATTAAGAAACAACGTGAGGAATTTTATGTTTCTAAATTTCTTGCCGGGTTGAATCCTTCTCTTCAGACTGTTAAGTCCCAAATTTTGGCGGGAGATGGCTGTCACGCCCCGACGTAGCATAATTCAGGAAAGCATTTAATTTCCTTTATGGACTCGTAGGTCGTGACAAGTGAGTATGACCAATTGTCCCTGCAACAAATAACTTAACAACATTTCTAAAGCAAAGGATACTAACAGAACATAAGCTCCGAAATAAAAAAAACTTACTAAACTATTACAGCAGTCATAGTCTTAGGCACAAAACGCCTTATTCAAAAGTCTAAACTAGTTTATTACAAAACCCAAATTTAAAAGACATAGGAAAATATAAAGCAGCCTCCTGGAAAGTCTCCTGACTCTAAGTAGCATAGTCAAAATACCCTAGCTGCTCCTGACCCTGAAAATCTGGACATACAGTCCAGGACGCATCAACGCCGTCAGCTTATGAAAGCTGGTGAGCAAAATAAACAAGTGCTCGCAATGTATATATAAGCATATAAACGACGGTGCAATTTTAACTTAACAGTAATATATTCAAGGTTCCAATTCCAACATAACCCACGGGGGAAAATAAAGAAAGCAATAAATATGTGACCATGCATGAGCAATGTAATATCTCATCTTTCTGACTCTTTTCTCTCAACAAAACTCAACACAAACAAACCATTATCTCAGATACCAGGAATACTATCCGATCAATATCCAAAACAGCACACCAAACTATCGCTTCAGATACCAGGAATAATATCCGATCAATATCTAAGCCACCCTCAATACCATCATTTCGGATACCAGGAATAATATCCGATCAATATCCGAAACAAGCGCCTTAGATACCAGGAATAATATCCGATCGATATCTAAGCCGTACTCAATACTGTCGCCTCCAATACCAAGAATAATATCCGATCGATATTGAGGTCGCACAACTGGAACGCCACTCTTTACTCTTTTCACACTTTCTCACACACATGCATGTTGACACAACCTTAACCCTAACATGTATGTCAATGTTTCATAAATAACACCATTAATAAATCATAAAGCCGGAATAATCGTATGAGCATAAATTTTGGCCTTAAACATTCTTACAAGTCCAAAGTCTAACAGTGAGCCTTTAAAACAGTGTATTTGTTAAACAGTCCTTTGAAATCTCCCAAAATATTTTCCAAACAGTCCCTTACCAAAACAAAACTTACAAACTGCCAAAACTGCCACCTCGCGCGAGCGAGGGGGAGGGCAGATCGCGCGAGCGGGTCGCGCGCGCGAGTTCTTGCAGAAAGTTGTCTTCTTCGTTTTCTCCCCTGTTTCTGGTTTTGTACGGGGTTTTATAAGTCTTAATACATCGTTCTACTCGTCCCATCACAACCAATTAAGATTCTGTTTTAATAAATTTCCCAACCAGGGCTTTAACAGTTCGTAAATACTACCCAAACAGCCCCTAAAACACGAAACAAGCAAGAATTAGAAACTGCCAGAATCATTCCCGGCGCTTTTGAATAAATGCCGTTAATTCCCGGCGCTTCAGAACAAACGCCGTTAATTTCCCGGCGCTTCAGGACAACGCCGTTAATTTCCCGGCGCTTAAGGACAAACGCCGTTAATTTCCCGGCGCTTCAGGACAAATGCCGTTAATTTCCCGGCGCTTCAGGACAACGCCGTTAATTTCCCGGCGCTTAAGGACAAACGCCGTTAATTTCCCGGTGCTTCAGGACAAACGCCGTTAATTCTCTGTGCAGTAACTTCGTCTTCTTCACTGATTTTCCCCTGTTTTCAATTTAAGGGTCCAAATTGACCCATTTCTGAATTCTGCTTCAACCAAGACATGTAATATATGGATTTCTTCGTTTTTCCGCAAGGATTAAGAATACGTGATCGGTTTTAACTAATTTCAATCGTAGCTCTCGGATTTTACGTAAAACCGAGAGGTGACAAAACTTAAAATCATCAATACGTCGCCATACGGATGAATTACTCCGTAGGATTCGAACCGTAGTCTATTGGGACCAATATCTTCCATTCCCAATTTACAAAATCGATTTTGGTTACGATTTTTAAAACTCCAATTCTCAAGCTTTAATGGTGTTTTGATATATATACACATATACACACATATATATACTGAAATACACATATATAAACATGGCGAGTGAGTTTATAATACTCACAGAGACGATTATACAGAAATTTAAAGGCCGAGAACTTCCGCCGTAATAATCCGTCGTTGAGAATTTCCTCCTTCGTTCTTGATTTTGGTAACCCAATATGTGTATATATATGTGTGTCTAAGTATGTGACTGATTATATATATATAATCTGAAAGTGTGTGTGTGTATGATCTTGAGAGCAAGAGAGTGATAGAGAGAATTAGAGAGAGTTTAGAGGTGAGAGATGAGAGACTGTGAGTGAGTGATTGAGAGAGAGAGAGAGCTGCCGAGAGAGATGAGAGGTAGTCCAAAAGGGGGATTAGTGGGTGTATAAATAATATGCAAAGTGTTTGGCACTATGCATATAAAACACCAAAGTTAGCACTACACACACATTCACAAAGCACTCCAGCACTAAGTTAGGCACACACTGCACTAATTTCTTGGGTGCTTTCCATGTGTACACAAGATACCCTTGTGTGTGTTGAGCTCACGCAATGATACACACACACAGGTAAAAATTATACTGCCCAATCCCAAAACTGGTATTTTACGGTTGAAATAAAAATACAGAAAAATTATATTAATGTAGGAATTCAATTCCCGGTTATACAAAAATATAGATATCGATTTTGAAACCATAGAAAATGTTTTGAAAATTACATTTTGACCCCAGATAATTATTACAAAGAGAAATTAAATTAAAATACTCATGGAAATAAAATGCAATATTTATTTATTAATGATAATAAAATACAGGGCGTTACACCCTACCCACCTTAACAGAGATTTCGCCCCGAAATCTGAGCTAACTAATCCTGAAACAACTCGGGGTATCTAGTCCTCATGTCTGACTCTAACTCCCACGACGCCTCTCCTTCGTCATGATGCCTCCACTGAACCTTAACCAAAGGAACGTCTCTTCTTCTCAGCCTCTTGATACTCTGGTCAAGAATCCTCACTGGTCTATCCTTGTAGACAACATTCTGACTCGTCTCAATATCATCAAAATTAACCACATGTGAAGGGTCCCGTATGTATTTCCTTAACATACTAACATGGAACACATTATGAACACCAGACATCTTTGGTGGCAACGCGAGCCGATAAGCCACTTTCCCAACACGCTCCAAAATCTCGAACGGTCCGATGAAACGAGGTGCCAACTTCCCTCTCTTCTGACCAAAACGTATTATTCCACGAACAGGTGAAACCTTAAGGAGTACGTGATCTCCAATACTGAACTCCAAGTCCTTTCGACGTCGATCCGCATAACTCTTGTGTCTACTTTGTGCAGTTTTCATCCTTTCCTTGACCAGTGAAATCTTCTCATTGGTCTCTCTCACCAAATCTGGTCCTAACAGTTCTGTATCTCCCACTTCAGCCCAACACAATGGAGATCGACATGGCCGTCCGTACAAAGCTTCGAACGGCGCCATTCCAATACTCGAGTGATAACTGTTGTTATACGCAAATTCAACCAAAGGTAAGTGCGTCTCCCAAGATTCTTCAAAGTCAATTGCACAAGCTCTGAGCATATCTTCCATAATCTGATTAACACGCTCGGTCTGCCCATCGGTCTGAGGATGGAATGCAGTACTCATCTTGAGCGAAGTTCCCATAGCCTTCTGCAGACTTTCCCAAAATCCCGAGGTAAAACGTGCATCGCGGTCTGATACAATTGACACAGGCGCACCGTGCAGTCGCACCACTTGCTGTAGGTACATTCGACTCATCCTTTCTACTGGGTAAGTCATATTGTACGCGATAAAGTGTGCAGACTTCGTCAAACGATCCACGATTACCCAAATCGCGTCATGATTCTGTTGTGACCGGGGTAATCCAACCACGAAATCCATAGTTATGTGCTCCCACTTCCATCCTGGGACAGGTAAGGGTTGTAACAATCCCGAGGGTCTCTGATGTTCGGCCTTCACTTGTTGACAAGTCAAACATTTAGACACAAATTCGGCTACTTCTCGTTTCATCCCTTCCCACCAGAAGTTTCTCTTCAGGTCTTTATACATCTTTGTTCCTCCTGGGTGTACTGTCAGTCTTGATTTATGTGCTTCTTCGAGAATTTCTTTTCTCAAACCTCCTGAATCTGGCACACACAATCTGTCTCGACATCGGTATCCTCCATCGGCCCCAACCTTCCATTCTGTCGGGTCCTTCTCTAACATCTTGGCGAACCATGCTTGAAACTTCTCATCTTCCTTCTGGGCTTCGATGATTCGACTCACAAGTGTTGGTTGTACTACCAAGCATCCAAAGTGTTGCCCGATACTTTCCTCAGAAATCTGCACATCAAATTCTGTTATTGTCTCCAAGGCTTTCCATTCCCTCAACATCAATGAAGCAATCATTCCTTGAGGTTTCCGGCTTAGGGCGTCAGCGACTACGTTTGCCTTACCGGGGTGGTACTCTAATGTGAAGTCGTAGTCCTTGATCAGTTCCATCCACCGACGTTGCCTCATATTCAACTCCTTCTGAGTAAACAAATACTTAAGGCTTTTGTGGTCTGAGAACAAATCAAATTTCTCCCCATAGAGGTAGTGTCTCCAGATCTTAAGCGCGAACACTACTGCTGCCAGCTCTAAATCATGAGTTGGGTAGTTCAATTCATTCGGCTTCAACTGTCTTGAACCATAGGCGATAACCTTTCCGTCTTGCATAAGGACACATCCCAATCCTTGATACGAGGCGTCACTAAAAATAGTGAACTTCTCACCATCCCTTGGTATCGCAAGCACTGGCGTCGTTGTCAATTTCTCTTTCAATTTCAGAAAAGCGCGTTCATGCTTATCAGTCCATTCAAACTTCAAATCTTTCTTAGTCAAACCAGTTAACGGGGCTGCTATCTTCGAGAAACCTTCCACAAATTTCCGATAGTAACCAGCTAGTCCCAGAAAACTTCTGACTTCTGTAGCATTGGTCGGCCGAGTCCAATTTGCCACTGCATCGGTCTTTGATGAGTCAACCGCGATTCCTTGTTGAGAGATCACATGCCCGAGAAACTTAACTTCCTGAAGCCAGAATTCACACTTGCTGAATTTAGCATACAGGCGGTGATCCTTGAGAGTCTGCAACACGATCCTCAGATGTTGTTCATGCTCTTCTTCTGACTTGGAATAGATCAAAATATCATCAATAAAGACAATAACGAACTGATCTAAGTATGGCTTGAATACTCTGTTCATCAAGTCCATAAACACAGCTGGAGCATTTGTCATCCCAAATGGCATTACTAAGAACTCATAGTGTCCGTATCTCGTCCTGAAAGCAGTCTTAGGTATGTCTTCCTTCCGCACCCTCAACTGGTGATACCCTGACCGTAGATCAATTTTAGAAAAGGTCGTGGCTCCTTGCAACTGATCAAACAGATCGTCTATCCGAGGTAAAGGATACTTATTCTTGATAGTAACCTTATTCAGTTCTCGGTAGTCAATACACAGCCGCATTGACCCATCCTTCTTCTTCACAAACAACACTGGTGCTCCCCAGGGTGAAGTACTTGGACGAACAAAACCCAACTTCTCAAGTTCTTGAACTTGTTCCTTCAGCTCCAACAACTCTGTAGGGGCCATCCTGTAGGGAACCTTGGTTATAGGTCGAGTACCTGGCACTAATTCCACACAGAATTCTATGTCCCTTTCTGGCGGTAATCCTGAAATATCTCGGAATACTTCCTCGAACTCTTTGATTACCGGTATAGATGATACTGTCACCTCTGCACTGACAACCTCAATGTTTGCTAGGCATCTAGTGAGGAACATATCACCCGAAGGGTTACATTGGAAATCGAAGAGTTGATTCCCCTTGTCCGCAAATGTGATCTTTTTCTTTGCACAATACAACTTCGCATGATTCTTCTCGAGCCAATCCATTCCCAGGATTATATCGAACTCCTTCATCGACAGAACTACCAATCTCGCCAAAAGTTCGCGGTCTCCAAACCGAAGAGGACAATCCTTACACACATGTAATAACTTGACTGTGGTCCCTAAGGGTGAGACAGCACTCAAAGCTTCCTCTAAACGATGCGGTATGATACCCAACTTCTGAACGATCTTAACAGATATAAAAGAATGTGTAGCACCCGTGTCGAATAAAACTTTAACATGAGAGTTAAACAAAGTTAGAGTACCTTCCACTGCTCGTTGCTCGGGCGGTCCCTCCTCATTGGTACCTTCTTCATACCCTGCCTCCTCATAACCAGCAGCCTCGGGAATAACAGCATTCAGACGGGCTTGTCCTTGCTGACCATAGTTACCTTTCCTAGGAGCCTTGCATTCTGGACTTATGTGACCTGGCATGCCACAATTATAGCACACAACTCCTGAACGATCCGTACGCCTAGGTGCTCTGCAATCTTTAGCTCGATGACCGGGAACTCCACAATTGAAGCAGTTGTTGTTTTTGGCCCCTTCTATTGCTAGAGGCTGATACTGCTGAACTGCTTGTGTCTGTTGAGGTTTCTTCCCTCCATCCCAGGTCCTTTTCTGTCCTTGAGGGTACCCTGGTTTCTGTCCGGGATAACCCTTCTGCGGAGGTCGATTTCCAAGCGGCTTCGAATTCTGACACCCATCATTCTCTAACCCCGTAGCCAATCTCACCAGAGCTTCAAATGACTGGCCCAGATGCCCCATAGTCAAATGTCTGAGAGACAGGTTGAGACCTCGGTGATACTTCTTGATTTTCCTCTGGGGTGTGTCCACCATATGTGGAGCAAAGCGAGACAGACGCTCAAATCGAGTAGTGTACTCTCGGACAGTCAGATTCCCTTGAGTCAACTCCATAAACTCTTTTTCCCTCTTGTCCTTCTCTTCTTCGGGGAAATACTTCTCGAGAAACCTTTCCTTGAACACCACCCACGGCATTCTCCTTGCAGCTTCTTCCCCTATGGTCGCCTTTTCTGCATCCCACCAATCAGCCGCTGCATAAGACAACTGAAAGATAGCCAGACGCTTCTTTTCCAGATCAGTGCACTCTATGGTCTCAAAGATACGCTCCATCTGACGTAGCCACTGTTCCGCTTGCCAGGGTTCATCAGTTCCAGCAAAATACTCAGGTCGTAGAGCGCGAAACTCCTTGAGAAGCTTGTCTCCAGTCTGGTGGGCTTGCCTCCCATTCCCGTTGTAATCCCCATTCTGATTATTGTTCCTTGCGTTCTGATCACTAACCCTCTCCAACCTCCTTACAAAAGCTTCGAACATCCCGGTTGGATCTATTACTGGCGGTGCATCTTCAATAGCGGGACGATTCCTGAGATTTCTTCTAGCCATCTGATCGAGAGAACGGTACCTATCCATCAATCAACAGAATTCGGTCAACCTCTCGAGAAGAAAGAAAATTCTAAACGATAGAAAACGACTAGACACGGAATAAAGTCGAACTATCCTATCTCAATTCTATCTTAACGGAAGATCCTATGTGTCTTGGACAATTGGTCGAGCCATAACCTGGCTTTGATACCAAAAAGCCTGTCACGCCCCGACGTAGCATAATTCAGGAAAGCATTTAATTTCCTTTATGGACTCGTAGGTCGTGACAAGTGAGTATGACCAATTGTCCCTGCAACAAATAACTTAACAACATTTCTAAAGCAAAGGATACTAACAGAACATAAGCTCCGAAATAAAAAAAACTTACTAAACTATTACAGCAGTCATAGTCTTAGGCACAAAACGCCTTATTCAAAAGTCTAAACTAGTTTATTACAAAACCCAAATTTAAAAGACATAGGAAAATATAAAGCAGCCTCCTGGAAAGTCTCCTGACTCTAAGTAGCATAGTCAAAATACCCTAGCTGCTCCTGACCCTGAAAATCTGGACATACAGTCCAGGACGCATCAACGCCGTCAGCTTATGAAAGCTGGTGAGCAAAATAAATAAGTGCTCGCAATGTATATATAAGCATATAAACGACGGTGCAATTTTAACTTAACAGTAATATATTCAAGGTTCCAATTCCAACATAACCCACGGGGGAAAATAAAGAAAGCAATAAATATGTGACCATGCATGAGCAATGTAATATCTCATCTTTCTGACTCTTTTCTCTCAACAAAACTCAACACAAACAAACCATTATCTCAGATACCAGGAATACTATCCGATCAATATCCAAAACAGCACACCAAACTATCGCTTCAGATACCAGGAATAATATCCGATCAATATCTAAGCCACCCTCAATACCATCATTTCGGATACCAGGAATAATATCCGATCAATATCCGAAACAAGCGCCTTAGATACCAGGAATAATATCCGATCGATATCTAAGCCGTACTCAATACTGTCGCCTCCAATACCAAGAATAATATCCGATCGATATTGAGGTCGCACAACTGGAACGCCACTCTTTACTCTTTTCACACTTTCTCACACACATGCATGTTGACACAACCTTAACCCTAACATGTATGTCAATGTTTCATAAATAACACCATTAATAAATCATAAAGCCGGAATAATCGTATGAGCATAAATTTTGGCCTTAAACATTCTTACAAGTCCAAAGTCTAACAGTGAGCCTTTAAAACAGTGTATTTGTTAAACAGTCCTTTGAAATCTCCCAAAATATTTTCCAAACAGTCCCTTACCAAAACAAAACTTACAAACTGCCAAAACTGCCACCTCGCGCGAGCGAGGGGGAGGGCAGATCGCGCGAGCGGGTCGCGCGCGCGAGTTCTTGCAGAAAGTTGTCTTCTTCGTTTTCTCCCCTATTTCTGGTTTTGTACGGGGTTTTATAAGTCTTAATACATCGTTCTACTCGTCCCATCACAACCAATTAAGATTCTGTTTTAATAAATTTCCCAACCAGGGCTTTAACAGTTCGTAAATACTACCCAAACAGCCCCTAAAACACGAAACAAGCAAGAATTAGAAACTGCCAGAATCATTCCCGGCGCTTTTGAATAAATGCCGTTAATTCCCGGCGCTTCAGAACAAACGCCGTTAATTTCCCGGCGCTTCAGGACAACGCCGTTAATTTCCCGGCGCTTAAGGACAAACGCCGTTAATTTCCCGGCGCTTCAGGACAAACGCCGTTAATTTCCCGGCGCTTCAGGACAACGCCGTTAATTTCCCGGCGCTTCAGGACAAACGCCGTTAATTCTCTGTGCAGTAACTTCGTCTTCTTCACTGATTTTCCCCTGTTTTCAATTTAAGGGTCCAAATTGACCCATTTCTGAATTCTGCTTCAACCAAGACATGTAATATATGGATTTCTTCGTTTTTCCGCAAGGATTAAGAATACGTGATCGGTTTTAACTAATTTCAATCGTAGCTCTCGGATTTTACGTAAAACCGAGAGGTGACAAAACTTAAAATCATCAATACGTCGCCATACGGATGAATTACTCCGTAGGATTCGAACCGTAGTCTATTGGGACCAATATCTTCCATTCCCAATTTACAAAATCGATTTTGGTTACGATTTTTAAAACTCCAATTCTCAAGCTTTAATGGTGTTTTGATATATATACACATATACACACATATATATACTGAAATACACATATATAAACATGGCGAGTGAGTTTATAATACTCACAGAGACGATTATACAGAAATTTAAAGGCCGAGAACTTCCGCCGTAATAATCCGTCGTTGAGAATTTCCTCCTTCGTTCTTGATTTTGGTAACCCAATATGTGTATATATATGTGTGTCTAAGTATGTGACTGATTATATATATATAATCTGAAAGTGTGTGTGTGTATGATCTTGAGAGCAAGAGAGTGATAGAGAGAATTAGAGAGAGTTTAGAGGTGAGAGATGAGAGACTGTGAGTGAGTGATTGAGAGAGAGAGAGAGCTGCCGAGAGAGATGAGAGGTAGTCCAAAAGGGGGATTAGTGGGTGTATAAATAATATGCAAAGTGTTTGGCACTATGCATATAAAACACCAAAGTTAGCACTACACACACATTCACAAAGCACTCCAGCACTAAGTTAGGCACACACTGCACTAATTTCTTGGGTGCTTTCCATGTGTACACAAGATACCCTTGTGTGTGTTGAGCTCACGCAATGATACACACACACAGGTAAAAATTATACTGCCCAATCCCAAAACTGGTATTTTACGGTTGAAATAAAAATACAGAAAAATTATATTAATGTAGGAATTCAATTCCCGGTTATACAAAAATATAGATATCGATTTTGAAACCATAGAAAATGTTTTGAAAATTACATTTTGACCCCAGATAATTATTACAAAGAGAAATTAAATTAAAATACTCATGGAAATAAAATGCAATATTTATTTATTAATGATAATAAAATACAGGGCGTTACAATGGCAGTCTACCTTCGTTGAGTAATGTGTATTCTCGCATCCTTCGGGTCACTACTGCGTCATCTTCCATTTCTGAGTCATTGGGAAAAGATAATTCTGCTCTTGTTACATCTACCGGACATCAGGGGGGCTTTCAGGGACGAGGCAATTTTTCTCCCAATAATCGTGGTCGTGGTGGTCGTGGTTTTAATAATTGAGGACGAGGGGGTAATTCAAATCGTGGCCGTGGTTTTGGTCGAGGTCGGGGTAGGACTGGATTTCTTCATTGCACCCATTGTGGGGGTGACAATCACACAGTCGATCAATGTTATGACCTTTATGGTAAGCCCTGGGAAAATAATCCAGCTTTGTTCACTTCTGATGATTCTTCTGGCCGTCACAAGGAAGTTAGTGCTCCCACTCCGCTAGCAGTTGGACCTTCTAGTACTCTAACTCCACCAGCCGTTGCATCTTCTAGTGAATCTATCACTCTTTCTCGGGAGGAGTACAATGCCTTAGTCCAACAACATCAACAACAGGTCTCATATGATTCGGTTGGTTATGCTAAGTCAGGTAATATTGCTTGTTTTTCTTCGTCTGCTTCTTCCCTATGGGTCATCGACTCCGGAGCTTCGGCCCATACGACAGTTAAATCCAATGTATTTTCACAATTGACTAGTCCACCCACACAGTCCTCGGTTATTTTGGCCGATGGTAGGTCTTGTCCTATTCTTGGTACTGGACCGGTTTATCCTACTACATCTCTTCCATTGTCGTTTGTAAATTATGTTCCTCAATTTCCTTTTAGTCACTTATCAGTTAGTCAACTCACAAAATCTCTAAATTGTTCTGTAACCTTTTATGCGTCTCATTGTGTTTTTCAGGATCTCTGCTCGAAGAAGATGATTGGTGGAGGTCGTGAGCGGGATGACCTTTATTACCTTGAACAACATCCATCTGCAAATGATTCTGCCGCTTTACATGCAGCTGTTTCACCTCATCAGTGGCACTGTCGGCTTGGTCATCCGTCATTACAATCATTGAAGCTTGTTTTTCCTTCTTTTAGGTCTATGAATAAATTAGAGTGTGAGGCTTGCCAATTAGGTAAGCACCATCACGTGTCTTTTCCTTTACGTTAAAATAATCGTCGAGCCACTCCTTTTGAGTTGGTTCATTCCGACGTTTGGGGTCCTTCTAGACATAAGAGTATGTTAGGTTTTTCTTATTTTGTGTCTTTTGTGGATGATTGTTCAAGGATGTCCTGAATATTTTTAATGAAAGAACGTTCAGATATTTCTTTAATTTTTCAATTATTTCATAAGGAAATTATGACTCAATTTGGTTGTACAATTCGGGTTTTACAATCTGATAATGCTTTAGAATATGTTAAAGGATCTCTTCAGTCTTATTGTGATTCTCAGGGGATAATTCATCAATCCTCTTGTGGTTATACACCCCAATAGGATGGTGTCGCTGAACGTAAAAATCGACATCTTCTTGAGGTTGCACGCACTATTATGATGCATATGCATGTTCCTAAACAGTTTTGGGGGGACGCAATTCTCACTGCATGTCATCTTATAAATCGCATGCCCTCATCTGCTCTACGTGGTGGCATACCTCATTCTGTTTTATATCCTGATAAATCATTATTTTCCTTGCCACCACGTGTGTTTTGTTGTGTTGCGTTCGTTCATGTGCTTACTCCAGGTCATGATAAATTGGATCCTCGTGCTACCAAATGTGTTTTTATGGGATATTCACGGACACAAAAAGGCTATAAATGTTGGAATCCTCACAGTCGTAAGTATGTGGTTAGTGTTGATGTTACATTCTTTGAAGGAACATCATTTTTCTCGTCCTCCGGTACTTCATTGGATGTTGATCTCATTGCTTCGTCCCATCGCATTCCCTTGCCTATTCCCCCTCCTAGTCCTCGACCCTTGCAGGTGTATCGTCGTCGTGAGAAGCCATCCAGTACTGACGGTCCACCAGCTCAACCTCCTCCATCATCAACTTCAGCTGAGGTTCTTCCATCTCCTGATCTTCCCATTGCACTTAGAAAAGGTACTCGTTCTTGCACTCAACATCCTATTGATCAGGTTGTGTCCTATTCTCATTTGTCTTCATCCCTTCGTTCTTTTGTTACTGCTTTGTCTTCTATTTCTGTTCCTCAGTCTTATACTCAAACGTTGTCCTCTCCGGGCTGGAAGAGTGCTATGGATGAAGAAATGATGGCATTGTCCAAGAATGGTACATGGGAGTTAACTGACCTTCCTTCTGGGAAATATGTTGTGGGTTGTCGTTGGGTTTATGTGGTTAAGTATCATCCTGATGGTACTGTAGAAAGATTGAAAGCTCGTCTGGTGGCAAAAGGGTACACTCAGACCTTTGGTGTTGATTATTTTGAGACTTTCTCCCTTGTGGCTCGTCTAAATTCTGTTCGTATTTTATTATTTGTCGCTGTCACTAAAGACTGGCCTCTTTATCAACTTGTTATCAAAAATGCTTTTCTTCATGGTGATCTTCACGAGGAGGTATACATGGAGCAACCTCCTGGGTTTGTTGCTCAGGGGCAGTCCCACAAGGTATGTAAGTTAAAGAAAGCTATTTATGGTCTAAAACAGTCTCCGAGAGCCTGGTTTGACAAATTTAGCCAAGTTGCGAGCAAGTATGGGTTGAAAAGATGCACTTCAGATCATTCAGTTTTTGTGAGACACCGTGAGAAAGGTACGATTGTTCTTGCAGTCTATGTTGATGACATAGTAATTACTGGCAGTGATAGTGAAGGTATAGAATTATTGAAGTCTCATTTGAGTAAGCATTTTCATATGAAAGATTTAGGGTTACTTCGTTATTTCTTGGGTATTGAGGTAGCTAGGTCCAAAAAGGGGATATCACTATCACAAAGAAAGTATGTGCTTGATTTGCTAGATGAGACAGGGTTAAAGGGGTCTAAACCCGTTGACACTCCAATGGATTCAAATATCAAGTTTAGTAAGGATAATGGAGAAGTTTTTAATGATGTTGGACGGTATAGAAGACTTGTGGGTAAGTTGATTTATCTAACTGTGACTCGGCCTGACATCACATTCTCTGTAGGGGTTGTTAGTCAGTTTATGCAGAATCCCAAGCTATCACATTGGGAGGCTGTATGTCGTATATTGAGATATTTGAAAGGTGCTTCTGGAAAAGGTTTAGTCTTGAGACCTTCAAATAATCTGGATATAGTAGGATTTTCATATGCAAGTTGGGCTGGAGATGATCTTGATAGACGGTCAGTATCAGCTTTTTGTGTGTTTGTTGGTGGAAATCTTGTTAGTTGGAAGAGAAAGAAGCAAAATGTAGTTGCCCGATCAACTGCAGAGGCTGAGTATAGAGCTATGGCTCATACTGCTTCTGAGTTGTTATGGGTAAAAGCCATTCTACAGGAGATGGGTTATTTGAGTAGTGCGCCTATGAAGATGCATTGTGATAATCAAGCAGCTATGTATATTGCAAGTAATCCTGTTTTTCATGAGAGAACCAAGCATATTGAAGTTGACTGTCATTTCATCAGAGATATGGTTATGCGAAAGCAAATTCTTACTTCATTTGTTAGGTCTAGTGATCAGTTAGGAGATGTTTTTACTAAAGCATTAAATAAGGGACAGTTCTATGATCTTTGTAACAAGCTGGGTATGATAGATATCTATGCTCCAGCTTGAGGGGGAGTGTTAGAATATAAGTTTAAGTACTACAGTTATTATTGTAATCTTTCTTGGTTTACAAAATAGTATATATATGTATGTTGGCTAAACCAAAAGGTTAAGCCTTCATTTTTTCTCTATCCTATCTCTGTAACAAGAATGAAAAGTAGGTTTGTTTCTTATCATAAATTGTAAGCTTGGGAAGCGTATAGTTAAAATACATTGGCTTTTCAAAGACTCTTAAAATGAGACCTCAAAAAATTGAATAAAGGACTCAAATTGGGGTGAAGGGAGTATTAGCTTATTGAATAGGAGGGCAATTACTCCGTTGTACCATCATAGCTTAATATTATAACCAAATGCCTTTTGTAGTAACATCTTATATGATATTTTAAGCAAAAAATTCTGACTTTGGGGATTTACCAAGAAGCATGATTTAATAAGCTTTTATCCCGACAAAGTCCCAATATTCTTCTTGCAATATTTTTATTGAGACATATTAGGCACACAACACATTTCATAATACATTCTACAAAAGAGTCTAAAATGTGTTGTACCTTGTGTTGTTTGAATTTTTCACATTTTTTATGTACCACTTACACAACACAGAGTATAAGCATTTAAAACTATATTGTGAAATGTGTTGTGTGCCTAGCATTTTTGGTTTTCATTTCCCAAATCTCTGCTTAGAAAATTAAAATTTTTTTTACCACAATATGATTATTTTTATTTTTATTTTTATTTTTTTTTGGAGTCTTGGTTCAAATTTATAATAATACATCACAGGGAAGGATAAAGACACCACCATTGGCGGTTCTCTGGCTTGGGTTATGTGTTTATTAGTAGATATCCGATTAATATCAATTTCTAAACTTCTCTCTTTAAATATGCACTCCTTATTAGTAATACTTGAGACACACTCAAACACAACTTTTGTGATATAACTTAATTGTATTAATCTCTCTCTCCTGTAATGTCACTGGACCACACAGTGACACAGGAGAGAAATAGACACATTAATTGGATTGTGTCCCAAAAATTATGCTTTTGGGTGCGTCGCAAGTTTTACTCACTACTAATTGTGCTGGCAGAAATTTGTTAGAAGAGGATTTCTCCAGTTATCCATTTCATTATCTCATTACCACTTGGTTTAATTTTACGGAAACCATCATCGGTTTGACAAAACATATACTCCCTCCGTTCCATAATAAGTGTCCACTTCCATTTTACACATTGTTTAAGAAAGTTGTTTTATATTAGTTTTTTGGGTTCATTAAATGGCCACTTTCCAATTTTACCCTTAGAAGCGATGAGTTTTTGACTTTTTGCTTGTTTTGAGACCACAAATAAATGCGACTTTGTCTTTATTGTAAGGGTAGTTTTGGAAAGTAAATAAAAGCTATATGCCAATTTAGGAAGTAGACACTTATTATGGGACATTCAAAAAAGGAAATGTAAACACTTATTATGGGACGGAGGGAGTATATTTTAAGAGTGACTTTAGATCTCAGGCATGAAATTCAATGCAACAAAAGGACATCGATATATATACCAAACACTTGAATATGCAAATCGCATAATTCACTTATCAAACACATCAGTCTTCCCAAACAGCCCCTTGTATTTTGAAGAGTTGCTTCCAACGTTTCAACGCTCCCAATTTTATAATAACTCCTCCAAAAGATCATATAAATTTGATGACTTTATTTTTACAAAAAAAGTTGATATTTTTTTAATTTTGAAAAAGTTGTAGATTAACTTTTAAATTTTATATAAAAAGTGGATTGAAACTTAAATATCCCTTCTTTTTTGGCTGGCAAGTTTGCGCATTTATTACTGTTTGCACCTAAAAAATACATTTTTTTAAAGTTAAAACTTGTATAGGGCCGATTGCGATATTTTAATCGGACTTAAAGACCGACTGCAAAAGTTAATGGCCAAATAATGGTTCAAAGTTGGTTGGGCAAGATGACTATAGCTGTAATTGGGCTGACATACATGTTAATCGGGCTACCTTAAATCTCCATCGGGCACACATTTTATTCGGACTGTTTTTAAGTAATGATTTGATATGATGACTATTCAGATGGTGGGCCACGTTCTTTAAAGTCTAAGATTTATTTGAAGTATTTAATAAATCTGGGTCACTTCATTGACCATTTTGTAATTTGGTCATCATTCAAGTGATATGAATTAGGCTTATTCTCAGCCTTGTTAATTCATCCGGACAGGTGGCCAAAGTTTGCTGAGGCTTTGGCCTGGTCATATCATCACATGGTGGGCCACCCCCTAATGATGACTCAAAAGCTTGGCTAATTTGATGATTTGAAGGTGGCGTTTCTCAGATCGGACATGTTTATTCGGACTGTCCAACAATTTGCTCGGGCTGGTCATCAAGTTGATCGGGCTGCCACTTCATGGCCCAACCAGGTTGCACAAGCCCAAGTCAATCTAACATTACAAGTGATAAAGATTGGTGTAGACCAATTCAATTTAATGCCAGAGCCCGATTGCCATTCAGTAGGTTCTTTATTTGGCCATCAGCATGATATTCATCTGTCTTTTGGAAGTACTAGGGTGGGCCCAAGCATATCATCACTTATCACGTGACACATGGTGGCTTACCCATTAACTGACAAATCTCAATGGTCAATGCACTGTCCAAATATTTGGCAATCAGTCCGAAGCCATGTTTTGTCATGGTTTCTCTGCAATCGGGCTTGGTGATGATTCAACACTTCAAAAGTTGCGGCTACCTTTTGGAAAGCTGCTATGACGGGATCCACAAATAAGAATTTGTGACTGATATGGTGTCATCCCTACAATTTCTCTATAATTAAATATGTGATATATATTATCACAATGTTGATTAGGGAAGGATAATATTTTGGTATATGGAATTATTATGAAGATATGGCAGGATAATATTCAAAATATTATCACTTTTGGGGATAATATCAACATATATATGGGATATCCTTTTGCTTGGTGGCAAAGCAAGAGGAATAAAGCCAACATGTGGACCAGATTCAAGATTCAATATATATATATACTTGTATATGTATATATTTGAAGATAATGATGGCAACTTTTATCAGATTTTGGGAGATAAATCTGGTAAATTATACCAGATTATGTATTGCAGATTTACTTGCCTTATCTCAACCAGTCATGGCCGCTATAAATCAACAGGCAGGCCAAGCTTTCAAAGCACTCCGCATCATCTCGACAAACCGCATTCAAACAACATCCCAAAAGCATTCAACATGCATTCTTAGTTCGTAGGCAAATAAAAAGCATCCTTTTTATTTTCTTAGCTTTTAATTAAATCCTTGTAATTTTTCTTTTCTTCCATTTTTATTTAATTTCTCTACTGTTTATCACTTGCTAGACTTGTATGCTTCAATACTGTCTAGGGACTACAGGCCAAGGGTACTTTCCTACTTGGCCATCACAATCACCTGTTAGAAGTCAGATTTTCAAAACCTTGTGTATCACTCACACAAGTGATTTAGGAAATTTTGTTTTAATTAGTTTGGGTCTACCTAACAAGGCTCTGGCACGCCCGGTGGGACCACCAAGTGATGAGCCATGCATACACTGAAGCATGGCTACACTTCTACAACAACCAGACTGGTTGGTGGAATAAGTCAATACGCCAACTTCGCGAAGAAATCTATCGTCTCTACAACGATGGATATTGGAATGAAACTGGTCATCTGTACAATGAGATAGACCGTTTTGAGGCCGACATGCGATTTTTTAATCAAGAAATCGGCCTCCTCAAAGCTTCGAGTGGAGCTGATGAACCGCCGCCCGAGGAAAATTCATTCATTTCTCTAGACGATTTTCTATACGGTGACTGGCGAAAGAAGCAACTTTGTGACAACATTCATCGTGCTCTTGAAGATATGAGGGCGCACTCGAGAGAATAGCAGGCAAAGCTTAGCCGATTCGGAGAAGGCACGAAAGCAAGCCTGGCAATACTAGAAGCTCAAGCGCAAAAGATCGAACATTTTTTGAAGTCACAACAACGGCCCGAAAAGGCCGATGTTACCACTCCAAATCAAGAGACCGATGACTTTGGTCATCTTGATTCCACGCTGTCCAAGCCGCTCGGGGGGCAAGACGGCAAAAAAATAATTATTGATGAAGAGCCGAATAGTCGTATATCGGTCATAGAGCCCCTCCCTGTTGAAGAAGACGGCGACGAAGCACTCGGGGGGCAAATTCAAGACGAGCCTCAAAATTCTGTTGAGGCCGAAGAGGAAAAGTGTAATAGGCCGAGTGATCCTATATCGGCCATAGGGCCTCCCGTTAGTGAGGATAACGAAGACGAAGACCCTCTTGGTGGTGAAGAAGATGGCGATGAAGGGCTCGGGGGGCAAGCTTCGCCGAGACCGATTGATTCTAAATCGGTCCATGAAGTTTTTAAAAATATTTCTTTGAGGAAACTTAGCCTCGAGGAATTGTTCAATTTTTTCGGTCTCCTTGTAGTGACCGATTATTATTTTTATTTTAAGCCAATGAATTATTTGGTTTGGATTGATCTACATCCACGTTGGCTGTGTGGATGTCACAAAAAACTAAAGGTTATTTGGTGGCTCTTTTTGCAACAATGGTATTATCAAGAGACTGAAAAAAAAATTATTAAGACCGAGTGTGAAATAAATTCGGTCAAAACAGCGCTATTCGGACTCACAAGACCGAAAGCAAGAGAAATAATAATAAATAAAATAATGCTAGAAGGATATGCTTGGGATGCTGAATCGGACATAGAGGCCGATGGTGTAGTGTCAGAAGTATGTGTAACAGTCAAGTGGTGGAGCCCGATTATATGAGGTAAAGTAATTACATGTCTCAGTCAAGCTACAACGTGAGGTGTCAAACGGTCTCTTGGCCAAGCCCGATGTTAGTCCAAAGATCATCGGTATACATGATGAGCCCGATGTCAGTTCAAAGGTAATCGGTCTCTAGATAAAACATGGATATTCAAAATTACATTGCTTTCATTTTAAACAGTCAGGGGGGCAATTGTTTGCTAAAAAATACATTTTTTTAAAGTTAAAACTTGTATAGGGCCGATTGCGATATTTTAATCGGACTTAAAGACCGACTGCAAAAGTTAATGGCCAAATAATGGTTCAAAGTTGGTTGGGCAAGATGACTATAGCTGTAATTGGGCTGACATACATGTTAATCGGGCTACCTTAAATCTCCATCGGGCACACATTTTATTCGGACTGTTTTTAAGTAATGATTTGATATGATGACTATTCAGATGGTGGGCCACGTTCTTTAAAGTCTAAGATTTATTTGAAGTAGTTAATAAATCTGAGTCACTTCATTGACCATTTTGTAATTTGGTCATCATTCAAGTGATATGAATTAGGCTTATTCTCAGCCTTGTTAATTCATCCGGACAGGTGGCCAAAGTTTGCTGAGGCTTTGGCCTGGTCATATCATCACATGGTGGGCCACCCCCTAATGATGACTCAAAAGCTTGGCTAATTTGATGATTTGAAGGTGGCGTTTCTCATATCGGACATGTTTATTCGGACTGTCCAACAATTTGCTCGGGCTGGTCATCAAGTTGATCGGGCTGCCACTTCATGGCCCAATCAGGTTGCACAAGCCCAAGTCAATCTAACATTACAAGTGATAAAGATTGGTGTAGACCAATTCAATTTAATGCCAGAGCCCGATTGCCATTCAGTAGGTTCTTTATTTGGCCATCAGCATGATATTCATCTGTCTTTTGGAAGTACTAGGGTGGGCCCAAGCATATCATCACTTATCACGTGACACATGGTGGCTTACCCATTAACTGACAAATCTCAATGGTCAATGCACTGTCCAAATATTTGGCAATCAGTCCGAA
This sequence comes from Hydrangea macrophylla, assembly GCA_033977485.1. NCBI lineage: Eukaryota > Viridiplantae > Streptophyta > Magnoliopsida > Cornales > Hydrangeaceae > Hydrangea > Hydrangea macrophylla. The sequence goes on from CM066990.1 coordinate 45,264,501, forward strand.
GCCATGTTTTGTCATGGTTTCTCTGCAATCGGGCTTGGTGATGATTCAACACTTCAAAAGTTGCGGCTACCTTTTGGAAAGCTGCTATGACTGGATCCACAAATAAAAATTTAGTGATCTCATTATCATTTAATCTGGTAAAATTATTAAAGCACATGGTAACTATATCTGTGAATCAAATTTGGGAACAATTGCATTTATGAGAACCGTGGTTTAAAAAATGGTCAATTTTAGGATCGATATTAGTCTGGTATGAACTCATGTGCAAGAAATAGACAATTCTAAACACTTGAATTTATAGAATGTGTACACTTACTATAAGGCAATTCCAAACACTCCAATTAGAGTTCTTGCACTTGTGTACAATAGGGCACGTTTGGAAATGCCTAAAAATGGTCAAATTTAAACCAGTCTCACTTTTATTTGATTTTCATGCCAGTTTTTTGTACCAAAACAACCTCTAATTAATACCGGTTCTTTTATCTTTCGAAACAAGTCTGCCAGTGCAAGTGTGAATGAGTTCAGCTTCTTACTAGTTTGTTCTCACAATTCGATGTCTCAAGGAAAGAGTCTAATCAGATATTACGTATACTTTCTGCATGCTATCGCCTCAATGCAGCAAATTCAACATTGCCAGCACTTCAATAAATGACCTTACAAAATGTCAAGGTCATTTATTGTTTTTTTTTTTTTGCCTCAAAAAAATAAAAAACAATAAATGACCTCAAAAAAAAAAAAAAAACAATAAATGACCTTGACATTTTGTAACACGAAATTGACAAATTTGGCTGAACTGATTGTTAGGTATAACTCACCCTTCAATGTGGGCTTGCAAGTAGGGCTGCAACTTGGCGGCTAACCGGATCCCAATCCGTAATTTATTCGAGCGTTGACAAATTTTTTAAGTATCTTGGGCAGGCCTGGGCTATAAAGTTCAATGAGTTTCAAATTAATCTGAAACAAAAATTATCCATCCCAGACTTGCCAAAGGTTGTGTATTTCATACAATTGTAAACCTATATAGACTCAAAAAACATAATTTTATGCTTTACTAGTCCAGGGTGGACTAGTGAAACAATCATATTGGTTGTGAAACAGCTGTTGCCAATTCTATAATGGGATTGTTATAGCCTTGTTGTTGCAGGTTGTGGTCAATGTTGGCACCTGTATTAATAATTCTGCTTCCATTCCCACTTGGTCGTTCATGAGTATTATGTTTATGAAACTCATGGAACGGTGTTGAATTCGTATCTAACTTGTGCAGGGCCGCCACCATAACAACCGAGCAAATAAACATTGGAATCGGACCAAATATCCAAAGAAGCAGAGTGGTGGCGAAGTAGAGGGCACGCATTCCTATTGACCAGAAAGTGCTTCCTCTAGTCACCGCCTTCAACACATAGTCCACCGGAAGTTCGGTGTTTGGCATGCTTATAAGATAACTGGCATGGACGTAGCACCTTGTGGTTTGAACAAAAGAGGCGAAAGCTATCAGGAAGCATGAGAGAAGAGCCATGTATTTGATGGAGATAATCGAATCGCTTGTGTCTCCGTAAATCAGACTGCTTGTGAGGATGGTATTAGAAGAGTTTCCGATCCAAGCCCCCAGTAGAGAGCTCAGAACAAGGCAGATTGAAGAGAGAGAGTTTGATGCCGATATGTGGTTGCTTATCACTGATATAGCTAGCCCTCTGTCCTTGACGTCAACCTGCGGATACCCATTAAAGTTCTCGATGTGGATAAAAGCTAAATTCCGGGGTTATATGTATAGAAGAGTGTGTGTGTGTGTGTGTGTATATGTGTGTGTGTGTGCTTTTTATGGAGAAAAGAAGGGGATGGAGCTTCCGACCTGCATCATTTTGACCACCCAAGCTCTCTTGCTATGGTTTTCGTAGCCGATGACTGTCGTTTTGGGTCGTTTCATGCATCTAAAGAGAAGGTATAGATGATAGCTCAACATGATCAGTAGCCCTAATGGGACCAAAGCTACATCCATGTATTCCTCTCTCCAGCTCAACCTCATTCTCTCTCTCTCTCTCTCTCTCTCTCTCTCTCTCTCTCTGTGTGTGTGTGTGTGGCATTAGGAGTATGTTTTAGTTAGGCAGTTGTTTAATATGGTTTTGGTAAATTAAACGTGGCTTGACAATTTGTCCAACAGTGATTTTTGTCAAATATAGAGTCAAAAATGACAACTTGAAAATGCATTTTTTGTCATAGATGTTAAACATGTGTTGTGCTGCGTTAATGTGTGTTTCTATGTGTAACATTCTGCAGGCATTTTATGGGATTCCTTATCATTTGTGTTGTTCATTGACCTCAGACATTCAAGTCTATGCATTTCTTATTCTTTTTCTTTTTTTTGTGGGCAAGTCGAGGCATTTATTACATACAATATTTAGGGCCTCTTTGTGTATATGCTTTTAAAATAGGATCCTTTCAATCTTAGTCTCACTTTTTATATGATTTTTATGATTAATACTACGATTTTCAAATTTGAATCGCAAATACGATTCTCAAATATTTTGACAATTGTGCCACCTAATTAAAATCCACTGCCAATATGCAAGTTTAGTGGCCTCATTGTCATTAAGTCTGGTAAAATTATTAAAGCATACGGGAAACAAAATTTGGATTCAAATTTAGGAACAATAGCATTACTCGGTTTTTATGAGAACCATGGTTTGATAAATGGTCAGTTTTAAGATATTGATATTAGAATGCGTACGGACTCGTGTGCAAGAATAAGACAATTCCAAACACTTGAATTTGCAGAATTTGTGCACATACGTGCAATAAGGCAATTCCGAACACTTGAATTAGAGTTCTTACGCTTATGTACAATATGGCTTTTGTTTGGGAATGCCTAAAAAGGAACAAATTTAGGCCAAGTCTCACTTTTATCTGATTTTTATAAAACATATTTTGTGTTAATTTGGTAAAGAACTAGTTCTCTGGTTATATGTAAATCAAGCACACGTTCTTATGTAATAAAAAATTAGCAACACGAACATCCATCTATTTAGAATTGCTTCTTATCTAAGTAGCAAATCCAACTTTTTGTACCAACGCAACCTTTAATTCCGGTTTTTGGTCTTTCCAAACAGTCTCTCGGTGCAAGTGTGATTGAGTTCAGCTTCTTAATTAATGTACGAAAATGCTAGATGCACAAAAAAAGTGCACAACGAAATGCACAACCAGCTTAAAATTGTTGCACTTCGTGCTGAAAAGTCTGTACACACAAAAAGACAAAAAAAAAGTGTACAACTTTTTCAGTACGAGATCCAACAAATTAAAATAGGTTGTACATTTTGTTGTGCATTTTTTTTGTGCATATAGCATTACTTATTAATGTATTAATTTGTACTCACAACTCTTAGCCTCACAAGATTCTAATTCGATATTACTTTGTCTGCTATCGCCCTGACGCAGAAAATTCAACTTTGCCAGCCTTTCAATATTTGGCATTGACATTCTGTAACCCACGAAATTGACAAATTTGGCTAACTTATTGTTGGGTAGAACTCACTCTTCAAAAAGTGGGTTGGAAGTGGAGGGTTTGTAGGACAGTAGTGTGGGGTCCATCCCCATGAAGGCAAAAGAAATTATGCTTCTTTTGATACATACGCTAGCCGCTAGAATTGATAAACATCATAAATTTGGATACTATCCAAATCAATTGGATTTGGATATGCAAAGTTTGTGCCTATCAATTAGGTGGCATGAATGGTAAGTCTTCACATCCAAGATGAGTAATTTGCCGTGTATACAAATACTTGGTAGCGATAGAGTGCGAGACACACAGTGGCTCTTTATGGATTTTGATTTTATGTACTCCATTCTCTCATTTTTTGAATTCAATTTTGGGAATTCAATTTATTAAAGGGACAAAAATAATTTATACTTACTTTTCACAATTGCACTTAATTATTATAATAACTTTTTAAATTTTGTCTTGGTGTAGATTTCAATAAAGAATAGTTTTGGAAAGTAGTAAAAGTGTATACTAATTTAGGAAAGTGGATACTAATTTTGGGACATCCCAAAATGGAATATATGACTAAAAATATGGGACTGAGGGAGTAGCATAGATTAATTCGGCATTGCGTACATAAGTGTGCAAGTTTCCTCTTATGTAGTATTTTTTTTTTTCTATGATTCTAAAATTTATAAGTATCCTACAATGCTTCACAACGTTCAATTTTAAACCTAATGTTGAATTTTATTTATTTTTTAATTATTGTATGCAATGTCCAAGTAATTAGTAAATCTTTATAACGAAATTTGATGATTTTTAATTCTGTTCATGAGTTTTAAAATTTGAACTTATTGCGAATTGATAATTTTTAACTGTGTTTTACATTTTTTTAATGAATAATAAGATTAAGACATGAGTGTGATGCATGTGAAGATATCATTGTTTTTGTTAATGTTGGTGATGGATTTTAATATATTAGAGTATGTTCAAGTGGACCTATCATTATTCCCATTATTACATGTGTTGAGATCCATTCTCCAATGAGAATTTTTTTAATCTAATTTCAATCAATGTTCAGGGGAGAATATACTCTCTCTTTCCAACTACTAAATCTACTTTTGTTGTAAAATTTATAAGTCATCCAATTGTACATGATGTTTTGGAGCAACTCTTTACAACGTTTTAGTGTAAGTTGTTAACGTTGAAAATATAAAGTAGACTAATGGCGTGTTTGATAAAACTGAAAATTAAGTGCTGAATTTTAAGTGCTGAGAACTTTAAGCTGCTGGATTTGGACTATTGCAAATAATGTTTTAAGTGCTGAAAATTAAGTGATGAATATAATTGGGCTGTTTGATAATACTAATATGAAACATTGAAATCTTAAAAGATTAAAATTTTATCCCTGATTGCTCACCATTTATTTAGATAGCATGCAAAAAACAAATAATCATGTTTCTACTGACAATGAAATTCAAAATATGCTCAACTTTGACTGCTTAACAACGCATTTGTGATTTGTTCACTCAAATTGATCATAAATTCTTGATCTAATTGACTTCTTCCACCTAAATCTCTTGTTTCATTTGCACTTGCATCACTTTGAAGATCTTCTAGTGGAACATTTTCATCTTGATACTACTCGAACAGTGAGTCACCAATTGTAGTCTTCCTAATATAGTTGTGAATCGCTACACAAGCAATAACGATATTTCTTTGGATAGAAAAGGGATACGATGCCATCTTTGTTAATATTGAAAAACGAGATTTTAGAACACCAAATATTCGTTCAATCACATTTTTTAACCAAGCATTTGTATGGTTAAACATTTCTTCCTTTGTCCTTGGATGATCACTTTGTCTGAAATCCGACAACCAATACAGTACATTACGATAAAGTGCCATAAAATTGCAAGTGTGGGTGTATGCAACATCACATACGTAAAATTTTTCTGCATTAGATATAAACAAATTAAAAATGTAACAAAATGTCACAGTAGTTAAAATCATTAATAAATAAATAAATAAGCACTTTCTTGCCAAGGGGAGGAAATAGAAAGTTATTTTTCTCAATGACTTCTAATTTACCATGCTAGGCATACAGATGATGTCATGATATATAACAAGTCACTAGTACACACAAAATATAAGAAGAAAAAAAAAACCATTCAAATTTTCACAATAAGCAACAAACAAGTTTTATAAGCATGTGTAAAAAAATAAAGCAGGAATGAAATTATTATAAAATGATAAATGTAGAAGAACAAGCTAGAACTTAAATAAAAGTTTACAATGAAGTAGATCAGCCACTCAAATATAAAATTAGATTTGATCAAACTTAAATAAACCCTAGTTTTTTAGTATTCATTTGTATCCAGTATATTTATAACCATCTCTATATATCTCTCTCTTAAGTTGCATTAGGGCACATTAAAATTTAACACAATTAATTGGACTCTACAGTGCCATTTAGGAGAGAGATAAAGATAATTATAAATGAGTTATAAAAATGAGTTGTACCCATAGTATTACTCATTTATTATAAAATCAACTAGATCAAACTCACCTTTAAATATCTGCTTGCAAGGGTAGGGGTACCTTGGGGTTAATGAATTTGTACTAACCAATCTAATTATTAGTAGATGTATGGACACGATCCTAACACTAATCAGAGTGATTATAATACGAATATTCGAAGACGTTTACGTATTAAGAAAACTGTTTTTCAAACACGCCAATATGTTAGGTGTATGTCAACTGTGAAGTCTATGCAGCCCTATCTATTTTGTTGACATTTCTCAATCTTTTAACCAAAGTAGATTTAATGTTTTTGAAATTTTGTTTCTGAAATTTTTGCAATGTTTCTATCCTTGATATTTTATTATTATTTTTTCTATCTTTAAATTGGTGTCAGAAATGGCAGCAGAGCATGTTTGGTCAGAGTTCCCCTTTATAAACTACGCCCCTCCTAAATTTCGATTTATTCTGACTCCGCTCCGGACAGGATATTAATAAGTTATACTAACTTCTACTCTATTTAATATTAAGAGTTTCTAATGTTCACAAGCAAATTGTAAACATCTAAAACATGCCCGCCAAAGATATTGCTTACATCTTAGGTTTTAGAACAATAAGCCTAACGCTTTAAAAAAAAATAAAAAATTGTGTTGAGTCTCCCGTACTGAAAAATTTTAGTTGAAGTACACAATGAAAACTTTTTTGGTAAAATATCCCTTCATCCAAGTTTTTTGTACAAAAATTATGGGGAGTTTCACTAAACTCTTTTGAAAGTTTAGTGAAATTTTACTAACTCGTCGGTTTTTGGTCCAATTTTTATATACGAGGGACCTTTCACTAAAATTTTTTTTTTATTGAACCTAATACTTAAGAGGTACTCTAAAATGAACTAAACCCTAATTACTCTAACAAAAAGGTGGAGCTCACATAAGTTTATTTTTCAACCACGGTATGTCAATAAACAATTAAAGTATTAAGGATATGCTAGTAAATTATTATAATCTGGAACGACGAGGTTTAGAGGATATTTTACTCCTATCCTAAATCTTATTGGGTTAAATTAGAGTACCAAATACACTCCTAATTCTATAGTACCTCCTCCAAATTCCTTCCACTAGGGGCAGAGGGGCTGAGACCTGATAGATTGGAGAAATTTATCATTCCCTATTGGTGTTCTTGTCGTTTTGTGTGATAAGTAGAAGAAACCAACAAAAAAACAACAAAACAATATAGAACACAACACTTTTAAGTGGTTTGGCAAAAATCTGCCTACCACCATAGTTGGGAGTTAGCTTTAGTTTCAATGAAATTTAGGTGATTACAGTGCACAAACTCTCTACTCACAACTTCCAGTGCCTCTCACCACAAGCTCAGGGCCCGGTTGGGTACCTCTGCGATTTTTGGGGCTCTTGCTGTCTTTCTGTGTTCTAATGGTGTTCATGTATATGGAGCTACTGATTCCTTATTATGTGAATGGGAGGGTGGTATCCGAGAATACTGCAGTTATAAGGGTTTTTTTTTTTTTTTGTAGTGCACATTGTTTTCAGGTTAGTCCTTTCATTAGACCATGATTCACCATTAATATGTTTATAATTTCATAGTCCCCTTAGAGTATCTACAAAGAGGTGTAGCAAAATTTAGGATAAATTTTGGCTAAGTTGCGGTACCTATTTTGGGAGGTTCACAGTTGTGTAGTTCATCAACCGGTGAATTAATTGCTGTTTAATTGGTTACCAAATGGCGGAGTGATTGTCGTTTGTCCTCAAACAACAAACTCATTGCCGTTTGGTTACTTTTTAAAATTTTTTTTTATTTTTTATTTTCTTTCTTTCTTTCTTTTCCTTTTTTGTTCACTTCATTTCTTTTGTTCTTACAAAAAATAAAAAAATAAAACAAAACAAAACGGCAAACCTTCGCATTTTGGTGACCAAACAACCGAGGTTTGCCTTTACCGTTTGGTCACCAAAAAGACAAAGGCTTTGTCGTTTGGCACACACATAACATACACATTGCCATTTTGCTGCATGGTAAGAAAATTAGTTGGTAAAAGTTCTTGCTAGGATACATTATCTAATTTATCCTAAATTTCCCTACCAACTACACCATTATGGGTATCCCGTAGGGTTATTACCCTAATTTCCTATACAGTTTAACAAGACTTACCAAGAATTAGGAATGTTACCTAATATGTAAATTCGACATTTTTATTGGTACAAAATGTAGTCAGTGTTACTTTTCCTTTCTGTGATAACAAATAGTACTATATTTTTTGGCCTAATTACATTTTACCATCATGTGGTTATGCTCATTTCTACTTTATCTTATGTGCTTCAAAAGTAGATGCTTAAACTCCTGTAATTTCTGATTAAAGTGAAACTCTTAAGATTTTTTCCTTAAAGCTGGTGAAAAATCTAAATTGGCCAAAAAATTAACTCTTAACCCCGCTTGTGAGGTTAATTTTGTGGTTAGCCCTTTATGTGGGGATAATGCTATCATTTAACCTACTTATGTAAGGCTAATTTTTAATACTTAACTCCTATGTGGGTCTAAGTTTTGGGTTAATTGTCTATGTGGGGTTAATTTAGGCATTAATTGTCTATGTGGGGTTAATTTAGACACTTAAACTCTCCTAGATGGGGCCAATTTTACCGCTTAATATAGGGATGTATCAAAACGACCGAACTGACCGAACCGATCGGTTCGGTTGAGTTTTCAAAATTTTCATGTAGTGTAAAAACCGAACCGAACGGAAAATATACATTAAACCGAACAGAAACCGATCGGTTTGACTGAAAATTGCACCGAACCGAACCGTTTTCACCCCTAACTTAATCCCCATATGGGGCTATTTTGAGAGAAATCTTAATAATTTCACCTTAAACCAAAATCATAGGGTGGCTAAGTGTCTTTTTTTTTTTTAACCACAACTACATGCAAGGGGTAAAGTGAAAATGGGCCAAAGGAGAAAATGTTATTAAGTCCCCCTTGTTTTATAACAATAATAATAATAATAATAATAATAATAATTATTATTATTATTATAAGTTGCTACCACGTTTTAGTGGCAATCGCTAGTTTACTCCAGGCCTTCATTGGGTGGCACAGGTCTCATTCCAGTAATTATGTTGATAGTACAGAAGCAAAATGAGAATGAAATGAGATACGTGTCATCAGTGAAAAGTGAAGTCTAATTGAGTGTTAGATTCGGGGTGTGAATGGGAGCTTATATTGGCTCAAGGGGATCTTTCGGATCGCTATGGGTCGGCTTAATGCTCAGGGAAAGGATTGGAACCTTAAGTTTCAAGATTCTAGCACCGGGTCCCTTCGACCGGTCGACCGGGACAATGGCTATATGAAATTTGTAAACAAGTTCAGGCAGAGGGGCATTCGACCGGTCGACACCCCGTTCGACTGATCGACTAGGCCCAGTTTATGATGAGTCAATTTTTCATGCAGACAATTCGAATCTATTTGAACTTCATCTGTTCTAGTGGCTGATAAACTGTATATACTGTTATATATGTAGTGTATAGGTGTTGGGACACAACCATTTGTGTAGAGAGACAACTCTTACCCAATAGACATCTCTATATATACAATATAGTTAGTTAGTTTTGATATACGTTTTACAGATTTTATCTTCTCTTCTTCTTCTATTCTAGAGTCATTGAGAGCAACTTATAAACATACAAATCTGCAGAATAATTGAAGTTAAGTTGTACTTCCATTGTTAGATCGTAGTATCCTAAAAAAACAAGGCTTCGTACTCCACAAAACAACGGTGTGTAGGACGTAAACTTATTTTTTGGAAAACGTATTCGTACGTGCTTCGATCTTAAGTTTAGCCACTGTTTATTTGAAGTTTCATATCTATTAGATTCCAATAATCGAAAAACAAGTTTATTAGTTGGAATAATGGTCGGAGAAACTACTTCTACTACAACTATTGTCAAGAATACTCATGTCAAAAAATCGGAGAAGTTCAAAGGAGAGGACTTCAAGAGATGGAAAATGAAGATGATGTTCTATCTCACAACGCTCAATCTTGTACACATCCTACGACAAGAGAATCCAGTGGTTCCTACAAAAAATCCTTCAAAAGAACAAGAAGTCGCATTGGAAGCATGGAACCATTCTGATTTTCTATGTCGTAATTATATTCTAAATGGGCTGGAAAATGTTCTCTACAATGTCTACTCGACTATCCCCACCGCCAAAGAATTATGGGAATCCTTAGAGAAAAAGTACAAGACCGAGGATGTCGGTACAAAGAAGTTCATAGTGGGCAAATTTTTGGACTTTAAAATGGTGGACTCAATTCCGGTGGTCAAGCAATTCGAAGAGATTCAAGTGATCATCATCCAAATCATCTTGGAAGGGATGGCTATCAGTGAATCATTTCAAGTGACATCTATAATTGAGAAGTTGCCACCTTTGTGGAAAGAATTCAAAAGCCATCTCAAGCACAAGCGTAAGAAACTTTCGATGGAGGATTTGGTGATCCGTTTGAGAATCGAGGAAATCAATCGCAAGGGAAACAAGAAGGGGCAGCAAGGTACTACGGAACTAAAAGTAAATCTCGTTGAAGATGAGTCCTCAAAACCCACTTCTAAGTCTAGGAATAAGGGAGGAAAAAAGAAGTCTACATATAATGGGTCTAAGGACCGAGATCCCAAGAAGGTAAAAGGGACTTGTTGGGTGTGTGGAATACCCAAACATCGTGCTAGCGAATGTCATCATAAGAAAGGACCAAATGGGAACAAGAAGCCTAACCAAGCTAACATGATGGATATCGACGATCTTGCGGCGGTAATCATGGAGTCTTGTGTCGTAACTAACTCAAAAGGTAGGTGGATGGATACTGGGGCTACCAAGCACATTTGTGGGGATTGAAACATGTTTTCTTCCTACACAAAGTCGGATGGTAGTGAGAGGCTCTATATAGGAAGTGTTGCGGTCGCGACCGTTGAAAGCAAAAGCAATGTGGTCATAAAGTTTACTTCTGGAAAGGAAATGACTCTTTTGGATGTATTGCATGTTCCGAATTCGTAAGAATTTGGTTTCGGGTCCTATGCTTGGTGAGAAAGGATTCAAGCTTGTCTTCGAATCCGATAAGTTTGTTTTAACTAAAGGAGGAATGTATGTAGGAAAGGGTTACCTCAATGAAGGGCTCTTCAAGATCAATTGTACTCCTAAAATTATTATTAATGAGAATGCTATATCTTCTTCTTATATTGTTGAGTTATGTTCATTTTGGCATTCTAGATTAGGACATGTGAATTTCAAATACATGTATAAAATAGTTAATCTAGGATGATTGCCTAAATTTGAAATTAACAAATTACATAGATGTGAAACATGTATAGAATCAAAATTTGCTAGAACGCCTTTTAAATACATAGATAGAACAAGTGAGTTACTATATTTAATTCACACCGACTTATGTGATTTAAAACTAACTCCAGCAAGAGGTGGAAAGAAATATTTTGTTACATTTATAGATGATAGTAGTAGATATTGTTATGTTTACTTACTTAGTTCTAAAGATGAAACAATGGATATATTTAAGAACTATAGAGCTGAAATTGAAAATCAATTATCTTGAACAATAAATGAGTTAGATCGGATACATGAGGTAAATATGATTCAACTCTACTAGCCGAGTATTGTGCTAATAATGGGACTATTCATGAAAAAATGTGATGTATACACCACAACAAAATGGTGTAGCCAAAAGGAAGAACCGAACCCTCAAAGAAATGGCAAATGCTCTGTTAAATAACTCGGGAGTGCCACACACTTGTGGGGGGGATGCCATTTTTACGACGAATATCATTCTTAATAGAATTCCATATAAGAAGACTAGCAAGTCTCCTTATAAAGTTTGGAAAGGCAGAATTCCCTCTTATAAAAAGCTCAAAGTGTAGGGTGTCTAGCTAAGGTACAAGTTCCGTTTCCTAAACAAACGAAACTAGGACCCAAGATTGTAGATTGTGTATTTATCGATTATGCTAATAGTAGTGCTGCATATCGATTCCTTGTGGTTAAGTCCGAGAATGTAGACATTTATGTCAACACATTCATGGAATCGGTAGATGTTGAGTTCTTCGAACACATCTTTTCTTTTAGGGAAGGAAGACAAATTCAACACCTAAAAGAAGTATTGAAGAGATTTCTTCAAGTTCTAAGAACGAAGAAGAAATCGAAGTTGCTCCTAGCTAGAGCGAGAAAAAGAGCTAGGAAAGCTACTTCTTTTGGACCGGATTTTGTGACATTAATTACCAAAGGTGAACCTCAAACCTTTAACGAGGCTATGAGTACACCCGAAGCGCCTTATTGGCAAGAAGCGGTAAATAGTGAGGTAGACTTCATTATGTATAACCATACGTGGGAGTTGGTTGATAAGTACAAAGCTAGACTAGTCGCAAAAGGCTATAGATAAAAAGAGGGAATAGATTTCTTTGATACTTATTCTCCAGTTACTAGGATTACTTCCATTAGAATGGTAATCGCTATATTCACTATCTATAACCTAAAACTACATCAAATGGATGTGAAGACCGTGTTCCTTAATGGAGACCTAGATGAGGAGATTTATATGGAACAACCGGAAGGGTTTGTTGTAAAGGGACAAGAACATAAAGTGTGTCGACTTGTTAAGTCTCTTTATGGTTTGAAACAAGCTCCAAAACAATGGCATGAGAAATTTGACCATACCTTGACTTCAAATGATTTTAAAATCAATGAATGCGATAAGTGTGTGTATGTCAAGGAATTTGAAGATTCATGTGTTATTGTATGCTTGTATGTTGATGACTTACTTATTACGGGAATGAATAAGAAAGTAATTAATGAAAGCAAGAAGATGTTGAGCTCAAGCTTTGACATGAAGGACATGGGTAAAGCCGATGTTATTCTTGGCATACAAATGAGACAAACTTCGGAAGGATTTCTTCTCACATAATCATGTTATGTTGATAAAATATTAAAGAAGTTTGGACAATTGGATAGCAAGTCAGCCGTAACACCGTTTGATTCCAATTATAAGTTAAAAATATGAGTGAAAGCAAATCTCAACTTGAGTACTCATAAGTAATCGGGAGTTTGATGTACATCATGAATTGTACACGTCCGGATATTGCATATACGGTGGGAAGGCTTGCTAGATACACTAGCAATCCGAGTACATTGGGACGCTCTTGTGAGAGTGTTGAGATATCTAAAGCACACCATGAGCTATGCTTTGCACTACACACGATACCCACCCATGGTAGAGGGATATTACGATGCGAATTGGATTTCAGATAATCAAGAGACTAAGTACACAAGTGGATATATATTCACTTTAGGCGGAGCTGCGATTTCTTGTAAATCAACTAAGCAACGTGTATAGCACGTTCAACGATGGAATCGGAGTTCATAGCCTTAGACAAGGCGGGTGAGGAAGCCCAATGGCTTCGGAACTTCCTAGAGGATATTCCATTATGGCCTAAACTAGTGACGACCATAGTTATGCATTGTGACTGCAATGCGGCATCTTCCGTAGCTAAGAATGTCGTGTGTAATGGCAAGTCAAGACATACAAGACGAAGACACAACACTATCAAGCAATTGCTCTCTAGTGGTGTAATCACGATTGACTATGTCAAGTTAAAGGAAAACATTGCAGATTCTCTCACAAAAGGATTGCCTAGAGATGAAGTTAAATATACGACGAAAGGAATGGGCCTGTGGATATTGCATTTTTCCTACCCACAACTTTTGTTTAAAACCTTTTTCAAATTTAAATTCAAAAATGATGAGTCGCCACTTAATTTTTAAAAGGAAAATTAAGAAACAATTTTTAAAGGAAACCGATCTTTTTTTTTAAACTAAATATTAACTAGGTCCGGGGATTATGGAATGAGAGAGGAAGGAGTCCGATGGACTAAAACACCCTCTCTCATCCTATCTCGCGATAGGCCTCTACTCAACATCCTTTTAATCAAACTATTAATCTAAGTATGCCCTCAACTAATACATAGATATAAATATACATTACACAAGCATGTCGAAATGGTGTAAATTGCTAAAGACAAAATATCATTCAAAACCAAGTAGTTCATTTAGCAAGTAATATGATATGCAAAATAGAAAACTAGAGAACTTACCCGGGGTCCAGCCGCGAATATTTAAACGTGCAATGCATACAAAAGTTGAAATCTTAATAAAAAGGTCTCTAATCACATATACACATAAGGCAAGTTTTAATTCTAATGTGTCACACATGAGGTCAAAAAATCAATGAAATTATGGAATAATTAAACTAAGGGAGAGTCGAGAGATCATACCTCATCAACGCTACAAAACAAAGGTTATGATATACAAGATATAAAGTCAAATGACAATCCTAGGCCTCTAGCTTAAATCTATCAAATATAGTTAAATCTAAGGCAACGAATCCCAATTACAAGCATCGAGCCACATGGATGAATGTATACATGAATAAGAATAAATTATGAAATGCTCATTAATTTGGATCACTTAAACTTTGAATTCAAGCTTAACTAATCATTATCGAAGCAAGGTTAGAGCCTTAACTCATGAAAATATCATTTGAGCTTTTATTTACAAAGTTTACTAAATCTGTCACAAAATTCTAGAAATTCCAGAGAGCAGACCTGGACTTTAGGAATTCGAAAAGCATACTTCCAATTGTTTGATCTTGATGATTTTTGGTCACAAGGTGCCTTTGTGAGTCTAGTTTCTAACCCAAAAATAAAATCGAAGTTCCAATGGTTAGATCTCTGGGAATCAAACAAATACTAGACATCACTCACGAATTTCCAACTCTCTGTCCAGAAATTTTGTATGATTTTCTAAAAATAGTAAAAAAAACTCTAAAAGGCTCTAATGTTTTTAGGGGGTCTTATTAACACATTAAACTTCATATAAAAAATTATTTGGGATCATCAACACTCGATTAGTGTTCTGATTTAATCATTTCAAAAGGGTATTGCTGTTCTGAAACTTTGGACAGATTGTTGTTGTTTCCCAAAACCCATGACTAAATCACTCTTAACCATAGAATCTTACTAAAAAAAATTGCAGTGGTAGAATTTTGAGTTATAGACACTTTTTCGTTGGTTTCATTCAGTTCCAACGGTTCGATGTTTAACTAAAAATCTTTGATGAAAAGTGGTCGATGAACTCACTGCATCTTTTGTCTAGTTTATCTTTCATTTACTAATTTTAACTACAAAGCCATTAAACTTGGCCTTAGTTAAACTAATCCTCCTACCATTTGATGGCCATGGGAGACTAATGACTCTCATAATTGATAGACTTCAATGAAGTATGGAGAAACTCCATGAAGTCCTAGAATAACAAAATCAAACCATGGGGATGGGTTTGAACTTGTCAACTGAAATGCTCATTATCAATCCTAATCTTCTTATAAACTATGAGCTTATAAGAAGACCAAGAGATTTTAAATCAAAGGATTCGAATGGGACATTGAAAGTCTCACAAATCCCAAGAGATGAACACAACCAAAAGTAGAGACTTAACATTAAAACATTAGCTAAATTAACATGTATTTAAGGGATGATTTAGTCTAGAGTCTACCTCTAAATATCCTCAACTTGGTGATTTTGAGGAATTCCACAAGTTAATTAAGCTCTTCAACTCTAACTCACACACAAACTTCTTTTTTCAAACTACAAAAGCAAATCTTAAGTATATTTAGAAAATTTTCTAGAGGATTAAGAGAAGAAGAATCAAGATATGGTTGGGAGATTCAAAAAGCTCATCCCCTTCCAATGGGATATTTACCCTCTTTATATAGGCAAATTTAAAAGGGTATTTTAGTCATTTCAGAGGCAAAAACACTGATTTTGTATGTCCTTTTGATGGTACAAAATGTGCTGTATTACCGCTGTCTGTCTGAAAATGTGGCACTTACTGGAGATGGAAGCGGCACTCGGTGAGTGCCGAAACAGAACTTGATGAATGCCAATGGAAGTGAGTTCAAGAGATGCATAATTTGAGAATTTGAATGACTGGTGTTAGTTTGATGGCTCACTTTCTTGTCATTGAAGTTGTACAATGGGAAAATGGAATATTCATTTCCAGAAGTGGCAACTAGGGGTGTACATCGGTCATTTTTTTTTCTTTCAATTTTTTTCGTGTTTTAAAAACCGACCGAATTGGTCAGTTTTTTGTTGGTTTCATTCAGTTCAGTTCGGTTTTTAGTTGTGAGTAATTGTTAGAAAATTGACCGAATTGGTTGGTTCGGTCTATTGGTTTTTTTGTGCACCCCTAGTGGCAAACCTATGAAGCACGAGTGCTTCAAAAAAGGTGTGCACGCACACTTAGTGTGTAGGGAGTGCTTTAGTGCGCCTGGAATTTGTGTGGGCACTTTTTTAGTTCTCTGCGATGTTTTAGGGTTTCATACAGAAGGTGCATCTCATTCTCAAAGATCAACTCGACTAGTTAGGGCTTGCACCTCGCACACGAATAGCCATCATCGTCTCTCTTGAATGAAGTTGTGCAAGACTTTGTTAAATTTAATATTAATTTGCTTGTTGGTGATTTTCTTGATAGTTGAATTACATTGTTTATTAGTAAACAAGTAATTTATGTGTATTTTGTGCCTCAATTTGAAAACGATAGTGGTAGAAGAGTTTGTAGATAGTAATATATAAATGCTATATGAAATGTATTTTTAGCATTTTATATAAGTACCCCTGCCGCACTCGAACTCTTGATTTTAAGCAAATTGTCGAACTCTCCACATCCGCACTGGTGCTTCCTTGGTGGCAACGCAAAGTAAATTCTTGGAAGATGTGAAATGGAGTCTTGCAATCCGGTGACACCCCATAGAGCGTTCTTTGGAACTAGGGAAGTGTCCTAATGGTGGTAATGTTGATCCAACTTGCTTCAAAAGTTTAGTTGGAAGTCTTCGGTACCTTACTTGAACAAACTCTATGGAATTGATTTGATTAGTAGTTACATGGATGGACCAAATCACTCTCATCTCAATGCACAAAAGAATATCCTTCACTACATCACAGGTACTTTCATTTCAATGATGGCTTTTCATATTCATGCATTAGTGATTTTAAACTTGTTGGTTATTCCAATAGTGATTGGGAAGAGACTTGGATGTAAGGAAAAGCACATCGGGCTATGTTTTTTCCTTGGAAATGTAACATTTAGACTATTTAGATGGTTTTAAAGGAAGCAAGCTATTGTGACTTTATCTACATGTGAGGCGGAATATGTTACGGTAAACTCTACCATTTTTCATGTTTTTTTATTCAGAAATTTGTTGAGTATAGGAGATTTAAACAAGAAAGTCGCACATAAATATTTGTTGAAAATAGATCGAATATAGCCTTGAATTTGGCCAAGAACAATATGGTTCATGAAAGGAGAAAACACATTGAAACTCGCTGTCATTTCATTTGATACCATGTGTAGAAAAATGAAGTTAAAATTTGGTGCATTGCAAATATTTTGACCAAGTGGTGGATATTTTCACGAAACCTTTGAAGTATGATGTTTTTGGAAGATTGAAGATGATGCAAGTAGTTTATAATTTGAACAACAAGATGATGTATTGTTGGCTAAAAAAGGGGAAAAACAATGGAACAAAAAGGGGACGTTTTGACACTCAGAAAAAGAAAAAGTGCATGGCCAAACTTTGATGAACAGTGAGTATTCGCGGTTTCGGTTTTTTTTTCTTTAGTGGTTTAAAAACCAACCATTCGGTTTCGGTAAGTCGGTTTTAGGCAGTGTTGTTCGGTTTAAGCTTGTGCACTTCTTTAAAAAGCCGAGCAACCGGTGTTTGCTTGATTTTGTTTTGGTCAATTTTTGGTTTTCGGCTTTTATGAACACCCCCTCTTTGCGCCAAAGAGTAGAGAAATGAGCCAAACTCAAGTTGTGAGGAAAGGTTTTTATTTCTTGTGTAAAGAATTTATGTTTCATGGTATATTTATAGACAAGTTTGTTGTGTTTGTGATTCGCTTCCATACATTTTATCATTTTCATGATGAATGAAACATATCTTCGATGTACTTTTGTTTATGTGTGTCACCTTTTTTTTTGGTTGTTGTTACTTGATCTTGTGAACTAGTTGGTGTCTTGTAATCTACTACAACAAATTTTGTATCAAAGCCTATTGCTTTGTATTTGGTGATTGTATTGTGAAATTAAGACTCTTGTAAGGTGATTGTGTTATTATCTCTTGAAGTTGTCCACTGTGAATTCTATATTTTGAACTTTAAGGTTAGAGACCGCAAAATCTTCTCCATGACACAATCATCATCAATCTTCTTACCATACCTTTTCATTTGATCCAAAATGGAAAAGTAATATGAGATGACTCGGATTCATCCATACTCAACGCTTAAAATTCACCTTGTAGGACTTGAAGGCGGACTCTTATGGCTCTATTACCACCTCTATGTGAGTTATTGAGAATTTTCCATGCTTCTTTGCAAGTAGTGTTGGAGGAAATCTTCTCAAAAGTAGACTCATCAATTTCTGTCTCTCTTTCTTAAATCTTTAAAGCATTCTTTTGACTTTTGGAATATTTATCTCATCTTCTTGTGAGCTAGGTTCAGTATACCCCTTTTCAACTAGATCTCACAAACCTTGTGAAGCAAAGAATGCCTTCATTTAGATACTCCAACTCTCCTAGTTTTTGTTGCCTAATTTAGAAAATTGGGGTTAAACATGTTGTTCAGGGTGGTCAACTTTAATAGACAATAATACAAACACCTTACAAGCCTTAATTTTACAATACAATCACCAAATACAAAGCCCTAGGCTCTGATACAAGATTTGTGGGGGTAGATTAAAGACACAAGCTAGCTCACAAAATCAAGCAACAACAATCGAGAAAATGGTCCCAAATGAATAATAAATTCTAGTTAGACATAAATAAAAATTCATTCAAGATTTCATTTCGTTCACCATCAAGTGATACCATATGAAAGTGAAACACAAACTCCAATAAACTTATTTACAATTTCAGCCAAATCCACCATCAAACACAAGTTTTCACAAGAACTACAGTCTTTCTAGTAGCTTGAGCTTCGGCTCTTTTCTTCTTCACTTTGGCACACTGTTCACCACAGTTTAGCTGCACTCTCTGTTTCATGTGTTAAAACATCCCCTTTTTAATTGCTCCACAGTTTCAATTACTAATAGATCAACAATGCTACACCCACTTGCTATTTCCATTTTTAGCCACTAATAGACAGGGGCGGACTAACCAAGGCACTAGGGGGACTCAAGCCTCCCCTAGGCTTTTGAAAAATATCAAATTTACTCTAAAAGAAAAAAAATACTTTTATAGTTAAGCCCCTCTAAAAATTACAAAAGCCCCCCCCCCCCCCCCCCCCTCCCTGACATTATAAATTTATCATATTAAGCCCCCCTCTCTTATGTTTTTGTGCTAATGCTAATTATATAAAAGGCCCTCACTCTTATGTTTTTGTGATAATTTTTTTTATAGTATTAGCCTTTATCATCTACACAAAATGTACACAAATATGTATAAATAGATCCAAAAAAAATTTCAAGCCCCCCTAGATTGATTTTCTAGATCTGCCCCTAGAAATAGACACAATAATTTTTACATATTGAATACAAAGACATAAGAAAAGACAATCATAAAATAAAAAATGAACATACCTAAATTGGGTTTACAATTTGTAACACTATTTAATTAAGGTTATTTTTATGGTGAAAATGTGCCCTTCTTTAAGTTCAGTATCACATCAAAATGAAAGGTGAGAGAGCTTTAGAGAATAAAGGGCCAAACTGAAAAGTGTGCAATTAGAATACATTGACTTTTCACAATCAAATCTCTCACTGTCCCTCTGAAACCTAGGGTTTCCGTAGGGTGAACGTCTTAAGTTTCCTCAAGGTTGCATCTTCTCATAGTTTCTATGGTAAAGGGATTCTAGTGTCTAGATCATCTAGATTGCTTGTTCTACACACTTTCGGATTCTAGTGTCTAGATCATCTAGATTACTTGTACAACACACATTCAGTGCTATCAAGCTACATGGAGTCAGATCTAGAGAAAAGGCTGCAAGACCTAGTGTAGACACCCCATTTTGTTGGCTATCAGATTTAGAAGACCCATAGCTTGGAGTTTCACAATGATTGAAAAAGACTAAAAAAGGACTCCTGGAAGTTAGTTCTATCTCTCAAAATGCTCAGAATGACCAAAATGCCCCTAAAAGCCCAAACACTCCCAGATTTGGATCGAAAGTTCTGGAAACAAGCTACGTCATAAAAAAGTACTAAAAATGAGTTTTGAAGCAAAATCAAACGAAATCATTAGCTCTCAGAGACCTCCGAAAGTCCCAGAAGTTGCCAGAAAGTCCCCGTTGACCGGTTTGACCCAAGTTTTACCAGGTCTGACTAGATTTGACCAGGGTTTGATCAAAATCGTCCGAATTCACCAAAAAGTTCTGAGATTATTCTAGATCATGTGAAAAATACTAAAATGAGTTTTAAAAGAAAATCGGACGAAAACGTCAGCTCCTGGGAGATCCCAGAGGTTCCCAAAACTTCCTAAAAATCCCAAGTTTGACCGATTTGACCAAAAAGTTGACTTTAAAACCGGAGCGCCATGTCATTTTTCAAACATTTTTTATGGATACTAGAGATCAATAGCTTTCCAACAGCATATCACACATGATTTATAAATTTGAAACGAATATATTATGAATTTCTTAAGGTGAAAAAAGTAATGAAATCGACTTTTATCGCGAATACCGCAAAACTTTTCAAAGCTACCCATCTCTAAACTATTTTTTATGGGAAGTAGACTCCATTACCTTTCCAACGATATATGACAAGCTCAATTTGGAGTTCGTACACATTTTCTGTGAATTTTGGACGAAATAGGGTCTTTTTGCGAATACTGGAACCTCTGGGGGCCTAAACGTAAATTTCTGGGTGTCTAAGGAGCAGTGCCACAGCGACACTGCATGGCTAGTGCCGCGACGGCACTCATCCCCCGCAGAATTCATTTATTTAATTTATTTTCGGGGTCCAAATTGAATAATTGAAAGCCAAAACGTTGTAGTTTCTTGTTCACAGATGTTTGGGACCAATGTGAGCACTTTCTAAATCCCAAAACCACCCTAAATTGGCCTATATTGTAATACCCCGTATTTTTAATAAATATTGAATGCAGAGAGATTCTATATACTTCAATTGACCATTCAAGAAATTTCATCTTCGATCGATCGAAGCTAGTTCGAGCGATCGAGACCCTTCAGTTCAAGCGATCGAACCCTTTTCGAGCGATCGAAAACCCTACCGACATAAATTAAATACGTGGTCCCCACTTCAATCGATCAAACCCTTTTTCAATCGATCTAACTGACCGATCTGAGTTCGATCGATCGAGCATCCTTCGATCGATCGAGAATAGAAATATCAGAATACCAGTTTTGCGCAAATGCTGCCACCTGCACCCCATCCTCTCCTATATATACACTGCATTCGTGTGTGTGGTGGGTTTGCTGAACTCTTGTGAGAAGAGAGAGTTGAGAGTGTGTGCTTGTGTGTTGGTATACATATATATACACATACCTCCATATATCTATATATATACACACACATATCTATATATATATATACACTCAGCAGAGGAGAAGAAGAGGAAAAGAAGAAGAAGAAGGAAAAAGAAGAGAGAGAAGGAGACAGAGAAAGAGAGAGACAGAGACAAGCAAGAGAGAGAGGCCGCCATTAAAGCTTCGGAGATAAAGCTTACCCAAACGCGCCCTTAACGACTTTTGGTGAGTTCCAAACTCACTCGGTATCTTAGTTATGATGTTTTACATATTCTGGACGTATTAATTATAACCCAAACACCCCCTAGCACATTCTGCACGTTCACTGGCAGAATCTGTAGAAGACGAAGTTCGACCGATCGAACTGAGTTCGAGCGATCGAACATCAGAGACCCAATCGATCGAACTGAGTTCAATCAATCGAACATCTCTGAGTTCAATCGATCGAGAATACTTCAATCGATCGAGACTACCTTCATTTCGATCGATCGAGAAGACTTCAATCGATCGAACAGCACTTTCTTCGAGCGATCGAGATGACCTCAATCGATCAAACCTAGCAGAACATGAATGTATTCCTTTCAGTTTATAATTCATAATGCATAGTTGTTTAATTGCTGTTCCATGTTCCTATTATGCGATATTATGGATAACGGAGGTAATGGGATACGATAACGAGATTGAGATAACATGGTGAGTAACGTAGTCGGGTTCGAAACGCTAGTAATAGTACGACGCGATAACATAGTAAGTTTGAGATGATAATACTGGGTAGTATTGGATAAGTGAGAAATGAGTCAGTAAAAGGATTGTATGTTAAAGTTGTGTGTGTCGAACTGATGATTCGCTCAGGTTAAATCCGATAAGTGTATGTCAAGGATTTGATCAGGATCGTGAGAATTATGGGTGCACAGTACTCGCAAGAGTTCTTAAAAGCGGTGAACAGTAAGAGTTCTTAAAAGCGGTGAACAAGAGTAATTGTGGCACATCCATGATTTATATTTACCAGAGCTGTGAATGTATCGTACTCGCAAGCGTTCTTAAAAGCGGTGAACAGTAAGAGTTCTTAAAAGCGGTGAACAAGAGTATGGGTATATCCATAGACCAGTCGTTATATGAGAACAATGTATGGGTGCTCGCAAGAGTTCTTAAAAGCGGTATAGCGGTGAACAAGAGCACTGGTATGTTGTGCTGATATAATCAGTTCGAGATAGTCAGTTGGGTATTGTGAAATCAGTCTTAGAGTGGGAGTCGATAAGAATCGATTTATGATATGTCTGAATAAAAGAATGAGGAATATATTTAGTATCACTGTCATCTATTGTTCATAATGGTGATTATGTCATTTCTATGAGACTGTGTTAGTTAGTGCTCACTCAGCTTTCAACAAGCTGACGGCCTTTATTGCCTGGACATTCCCCGTCCAGACTATCCTGTCCTTTACAATGCAGATGACGGAACTCATGGCGATAACGATTACCCTGAAGGGAGTTACGTAGAGAATGGCCCCACTGATGCCAGTTATGCTGACGTTAAGAATTTCGTCTTAAGATTGTAAGAATAGTTTCTATAAAATCGAAATTAGAACAATAAAGACAATCTGTAAATAAATGAATCAACAATAAACTTACAGTACAAGAAGAAATTGCAGAAAAACCCAAATTGAAATCAGAAAATAATAGATTGGATCTAGAACTGGGTTCTATGTCCTTAAGACGAAATTGCTCCGCTACGGTGCTCACGGTGGATAGCAAACGTCTCCCAGGATAATGCCAATCTTTACTTCCAATGTAGCAACACTTACAAACGATCGGAATCAACGAACCAGAAACTATGTGAACTTTCTCTCAAATAATGACTCTAAAATGCAAATTATACTAGGAATTTTTTCTTATCTTTGACTGCTATGAATTCATCTATATAAATAGATGAACTAGTGCCTGATATGAACAAACACATCATTTGGTGTTGACGGTTGTTGATCTGAACAATCATGGCTGTTCGAAAAAGTGCTGATGGTATGTAGATATGGACATGTCTAATCAAAAGGGATTCAATTGAGAATATCAATTTCTCATTCACTCAATTTTGTAGATGGACCACTTTTAGATTAGTCCAAGCCCACAAGCCCACTTGGAAAACCCATTTTTTTCTAACAATCCCCCACATGAATGGAAATTGACTGGACACAATGCAAATACTCATGTAGACGCTTGAGAGAGTTCAATAAGAAAGGCACCGCATCAAGATAGGTAGCTTGCGGCTTTGAACCTTCCATAGTGACAACCCATCGGACTTACTAGCTAATCAGTGAACGCGATGTCTTGAACTGTTCAGCCATCTTTGTAAATCAAGACAATAGATCTCACACAATGCCTTCCTTGACATATTTCGGTTCTCATGGTTGTGTTCGTTTTGGCCCTGAACAACTCCTGGATTTCATGAGTGCTCTAGAGAGTTAAGCTTTAGTATCTCTCATAGGAACGGCCCATTTCCACACTCATATAGGTGATTCTTATTAAAAGTATCCTGCTATACTCCACTTAGATAAATAAGATATAAGAATCATTAAAAGTGTTACTTAACCTGATATCACTGCAGGTAGCACTCAGTTTCATCATAGGATTGGGTAGGAGTCTAAACTCCTCAGTGCTTAAACTTACAGTACAAGAAGAAATTGCAGAAAAACCCAAATTGAAATCAGAAAATAATAGATTGGATCTAGAACTGGGTTCTATGTCCTTAAGACGAAATTGCTCCGCTACGGTGCTCACGGTGGATAGCAAACGTCTCCCAGGATAATGCCAATCTTTACTTCCAATGTAGCAGCACTTACAAACGATCGGAATCAACGAATCAGAAACTATGTGAACTTTCTCTCAAATAATGACTCTAAAATGCAAATTATACTAGGAATTTTTTTCTTATCCATGACTGCTATGAATTTATCTATATAAATAGACGAACTAGTGCCTGATATGAACAAACACATCATTTGGTGTTGACGGTTGTTGATCCGAACAATCATGGCTGTTCGAAAAAGTGCTGATGGTATGTAGATATGGACATGTCTAATCAAAAGGGATTCAATTGAGAATATCAATTTCTCATTCACTCAATTTTGTAGATGGACCACTTTTAGATTAGTCCAAGCCCACAAGCCCACTTGGAAAACCCAATTTTTCTAACAATCCCCCACATGAATGGAAATTGACTGGACACAATGCAAATGCTTATGTAGACGCTTGAGAGAGTTCAATAAGAAAGGCACCGCATCAAGATAGGTAGCTTACGGCTTTGAACCTTCCATAGTGACAACCCATCGGACTTACTAGCTAATCAGTGAACGCGATGTCTTGAACTGTTCAGCCATCTTTGTAAATCAAGACAATAGATCTCACACAATGCCTTCCTTGACATATTTCGGTTCTCATGGTTGTGTTCGTTGAGATTGCTATCAACCGTGAGCACCATAGCGGAGCAAAATCGTCTTAAGGACATAGAACCCGGTTCTAGACTCAATCTCTAAATTTTCTGTTTTCAGTTTGGGTTTCTGCATGAACTGTAAGTTTTAATTAATTTGTGTATTTCAGATTGGTTTTACAGAATCTATTTCGTACGCTAGCTGAAGACCTGAAGATAGATAGTAGTTATATTACTACTTTTCCTTTTACTATTGTACTTTGTAGTTAACGGGTACTTGGGCATATGTTGTCTCCAGACCTGTTGTGATCCTGTGGACCGTACTCTGATGTTGTAATAGATAGAACCGTGTTTATATTTCAGTTGTTTTACTGTTCCTGTTTGGACTAGTACTGTGTGGTGTGGATTATCAGTGACTTTCACTTGTCATTCCCTATGGACCCATAAAGGAAATTTATTTTTCTCTATTTATGCTACTCCGGGGCGTGACAGGGTTTTGGTATCAGAGCACCTGGTTATATTACGATTAGGTTCTGATATTGTCGTTCACTGATGGATTCCACACCATCTGGTTCTAGTATTTAAGATTTTCTTGAGATGAGATATGAGTATAAGATAAGTTCGTCTTCCTGACGATAGATAGTTTTCCTTTGCAGGATAGCATGGATCCAGAGTTTCATCAGTTTGTTACCGATGCTTATGGAGGACACGTGATCCATGGGGATACCGTGGAGCCAGCTGACCCAGAGTTTTATCGTGAGCGTGTGTGCCAGATAGCTAGTAGACATTTGGAGGAGGACATGTGGAGAGCACTTTATGTGACAGAGAGGACTCACCCGACACAGATGCGTATGGATGCTTACCATACTGCGAGGATTGGTAGAGACATTTGCCAGGAGATATTACGGTTAGTTCAGAGTAAGCCTGAGATGGATGAAATTGAGTTGAGAGCTATTGTAGCCGGTCCACCAGAGCCTGTAGTTGCACCAGCGCCAGCAACACCACCACCATCGCCGGTACCCGATGTACCAGTTCCAGAGCCTGAGCCGATTCAGGAGGATGAGGACCTGGAGCCTGAGGATGAGCATGCCGATGAGGACATAGACGGAGATGGAGAGGAGGAGCCGATAGATGACGAGGACCTAGTAGAGGATGAGCATGCAGATGATGCAGATGATGCAGATGATGATGAGCCTGAGGATGACCCCGAGGAGCCAGAGGATCCAGTACCTGACCCAGAGGCTGTTGAGGCAGACATAGTAGTAGATGAAGATGCGCCCGATGAGGAGGTAGTTGTGCCAGAGGCACCAGTTGTGCTTCAGATACCAGCTGGACCCATTATACATATGGCAGCTATGGCCGATATGGCAGTAGGATGGATAGCTCAGATGGTCGCACAGCCAGCAGATTTTGTTATGGGAGAGGCAGCCATAACGGGAGCTCTTGATATAGCTGATGGATTCGCCGCAGTAGCAGTCGATGTCGCAAATCAGGCGATAGCAGACGGTATAGAGGATGATGATGCAGAGATAGTAGAGGATTGGGATATAGGAGTTGTAGTCGGAGATCTTGTTGCACCAGTTGAGGATGATCCACTCGAGGAGATGGAGATTGATTCAGAGGACGAGGCACCACCAGCAGGATCAGACGCTGACGACTTTTGAGTCAGGACCTGCAGGGCTTAGTTTTTGTTAGTTTTATCAGGACATGTTGTCCACTAGATTTTTGGGAGCTTGAGAGATAGCTATTTGACCATAGCTTTGTATAGACAGTAGTAGTTGACCTTAGTACTGTTTTAGCCTTGTCCCACGTGGTACATGGTATGGTTACTGTGTACTCCATGGTACATCTTTTGATATCTATATATATACGAGCAGTACTTTTGATATTGATTGTTGGTTGATTGATGTGTTGCTTTGTAGAACTGTTAGTTCTTGTTGCTTTTCGTTCTATCTTGGTTTCGTTTCTACGAGAAGACTTTCAGCTGATCAATATGTCTCTTGTAGGCAATACTCGTTATCATCATGGTAGGACCCTTGAGAAATCACCAAGCGCGTAATGGAGCACCTATTCCGGAAGGGATGGATCCGACGGGAATTTTCGAAGCTTTCATGCAGAGGATGGAGCATGTGGGGGATACTTATAATCACTCCACCCACCAGAGACCTTTTGCACCCCCGCCACCAAGACAGACTGGAGATAAGTTGTTAGCAAATTTTCGTGGGTTACGTCCTGAGAAGTTCGATGGACTAACAGAACCATGGAAAGCGGAACAATGGATAAGAGAAATGGAGTTGATATTTGAAGCATTGGAATGCAGCGAACAAGAGAAGCGTCGCCTTGCTACTTTTCAGCTCACTTATGCCGCCGCAGATTGGTGGGAAGCCGAGCGAGCCACTATTGGGATCGATGCTGCTAAAACTATGCCATGGGAGACATTCAAAGGACGATTTTTGGAGAAGTATTTCCCAGAGGATGAGAGAGATCAACAGGAAAGGAACTTTCTCAATTTGGTACAAGGAGGATGGAATGTCAGGGAATATACAACACAGTTTGAGCGTCTATCCAGATTTGCTCAGCATATGATAGACACGCCACAGAAGAAGGTGAAGAGATTTCACCAAGGATTGAATCCCCATCTCAGACATATGATGGTTGGTCATCTGAATCAATCATTTGAAGAGATTATCAGATTTGCAGCAGGGTTGGAAAAGGATGCTTATCCAGCACAACAACCACAGATGAATCGATCTCAGTCATCTAGAAGTTTTCAACAGAGGAATTTCCATAACTTGCCACCCAGGAATACCCAAGGTTGGAGACCTCAGAGTAATTCCCAAGGGAATAAGAGAACCTGGGAAGGAACCAGAAAGCCACAACAGGGCTATACTCGACCCCAACAATATCGCCAGCAAGGATCACAACCGCAGGCACTACTGACAGCGCCGCCAAGCAATAGTGGAGGATGTTTTAATTGCGGAAAGCCAGGGCACGTTGCCAGATTCTGTACAGCCCCTAGAGTTAATCGCAGAATGGATATGGTCTGTCGGAATTGCAACAAGCCAGGGCACTTGAGCAAGGATTGTCGTGCACCACAAGGAGGATATTATGGAGCATCAATTCAAGGGATACAAGGACCTCCAGATCAGACAAGGATTAATGCTATCATTCCAAGAGAAGCAGGCTTTAACGCTGATGAGCAACAACATTTGGAAGGTACGCTTGTACTCTTTCATAGTCCAGTTAAAGTTTTATTTGATACTGGAGCCGCACGTTCATTTATTGCTGTTAAGATTGTGCGTCAATTGGGATTAGAACCCCTGACACTTGAGTCAACACTGAATGTTGTGTCACCTTTGGGAGTGACAGTTAAGTTGAGTAAAGTGTGTAAAGATTGCCCATTGACTTTGGGAGATAGGAATCTTCCAGCAGACTTGGTAGTTCTGTCAATGTCAGAGTTCGACATTATCCTAGGAATGGATTGGTTGACTAAGTATAGTGCTAATTTGGATTGACCTACTAAGACGATTGTATTTCCAAGACAAGGAAGGCCGACGATTAGATTTCAGTGTCAGCCGACGAGCGACATGTTTCTTACGAGTAGTTTGGCTACGATTGGGAGTACAAGTACAGAGCTCACGATGGATCAGATTCCTAGTGTGCAAGACTTTCAAGATGTATTTCAGGATATTAAAGGACTCCCACCGAAAAGAGAAATAGACTTCTGTGTGGAATTAGTACCTGGTACATTGCCGATTTCCAAGACTCCATATAGGATGGCACCAACTGAGATGTTGGAACTAAAGAAGCAAGTTCAAGAGCTTGAAGACTTAGGTTTCGTTCGCCCGAGTACGTCACCTTGGGGAGCACCAGTTCTGTTCGTAAAGAAGAAGGATGGAACACTTCGACTCTGTATAGACTACAGGGAGTTGAACAAGGTTACGATCAAGAATAGATATCCACTTCCTCGGATAGACGACCTATTCGACCAGTTACAAGGATCTAGGATCTTTTCCAAGATCGATTTACGTTCAGGATACCACCAATTGTTAGTTCGACCAGAGGATGTATCGAAGACTGCATTCAGGACAAGATACGGGCATTACGAGTTTCTAGTTATGCCTTTTGGATTGACGAATGCGCCAGCAGTATTTATAGACTTAATGAATAGAGTATTCAAACTATATCTGGATAAATTCATTATTGTGTTCATCGATGATATACTGATCTACTCAAAGACGGAAGAAGATCACAAGAAGCATTTACAGATTGCCTTACAGACACTTCAAGATAGCAAGTTGTATGCAAAATTCAGCAAGTGTGAGTTTTGGCTACGGGAAGTCAAATTCTTGGGACATGTTATATCTCAGAAAGGTATTTCTGTGGACTCATCTAAGATTGATGCAGTCTTAAGCTGGAATAGACCGACCAATGCGACAGAGGTCAGAAGTTTTCTTGGATTAGCAGGATATTACAGAAGATTTGTAGAAGGATTTTCCAAGTTAGCAGGACCACTGACGAATTTAACAAGGAAGGAGACAAAGTATGAATGGACGGACAAGCATGAGGGTGCATTTCAGGAATTAAAAGAGAAATTGACTTCTGCACCGGTACTTGCGATACCTAAGAGTGGAGAAAGATATGTGATCTACAGTGACGCATCGCACCAGGGATTGGGTTGTGTACTTATGCAAGATGGAAATGTTATCGCATATGGATCAAGACAATTGAAGGTACACGAGAAGAATTATCCGACGCATGACCTGGAATTGGCAGCAATAGTGTTTGCCTTGAAGATTTGGAGACACTATCTCTATGGAGAAAAGTTTGATCTGTTTTCCGATCATAAGAGCCTGAAGTATTTGTTCTCTCAAAAGGAGTTGAACATGCGACAACGAAGATGGATGGAGTTACTCAAGGACTATGACTTTTCATTGCAATACCATCCGGGTAAAGCAAATATCGTAGCAGATGCTTTGAGCCGTAAACCTCGATTAGTGATCGCTGCATTACTAATTAGAGAATGGAGAGCATTAGAAGTTTTAGCCGAATTTGATCTTCAGCCAGTGGAGCCAATGAAAGGACAATATTTTGGATGTCTGATGGTACAACCAACTTTGATCAGCCGTATCATAGAAGCTCAACAGACAGCAGAGGATTTGAAGTTATGGTTCACCAAGATGACAGCAAAAGAACCTGAGATCTGGAGTGTTAGTACAATGGAGCTTTACGATGTAAAGGTAGACTCTGTGTACCTGACAAAGAAAATCTCCGGAAGGAAATATTGGATGAAGCACATAAGTCACGGATGACTATTCACCCCGGAAGTACAAAGATGTACAAGGACTTGAAGAGAAATTTTTGGTGGGAAGGAATGAAGCGAGAAGTGGCAGAGTATGTAGCTCAGTGTCTTACTTGTAAACAAGTAAAGGCAGAACATCAGAAACCACCTGGACTTCTACAACCGTTACCTATTCCTCAATGGAAATGGGAACACATAACCATGGATTTCGTGGTAGGATTGCCGAAGTCACAGCAGAATCACGATGCTATATGGGTAATCGTGGATCGACTTACTAAGACGGCACATTTTATTGCCTATAGCATGACGTACTCAGTAGAACGTTTGAGCCGAATGTATCTACAACATGTTGTACGATTACATGGAGTGCCTGTATCTATTGTGTCAGACCGAGATTCGCGCTTTACTGCAGAATTTTGGAAGAGTCTCCAGACAGCGATGGGAACGACATTGAACTTGAGTTCAGCTTTTCATCCACAGACCGATGGACAGACGGAGAGAGTTAATCAAGTAATGGAAGATATGTTACGAGCTTGTGTCATTGATTTTGAGAATTCTTGGGAGACACACTTACCTCTGATAGAATTTGCTTACAACAACAGTTATCATTCGAGCATAGGAATGGCGCCGTTCGAAGCTTTGTACGGAAGACCTTGCCGATCACCGTTATGTTGGACTGAAGTCGGAGATACTCAACTTCTTGGGCCGGAAATGATACGAGAAACCAATGAGAAGATTCAGATTGTACGTGAGAAGATGAAGACAGCTCAGACCCGACACAAAAGTTATGCTGACAAGCGACGCAAAGATTTAGAGTTTGCCGTTGGAGATCATGTGCTACTCAAGGTTTCGCCTGTTCGAGGCATCGTCAGATTTGGTCAGAAGAGGGGCAAATTATCGCCACGATTCATCGGACCGTTCGAGATTCTAGAGCGTGTGGGAAAAGTTGCTTATCGCCTAGCATTGCCCCCGAAGATGTCAGGAGTGCACAACGTTTTCCACATCAGTATGCTGAGGAAATGTGTTCATAACCCAGCACACGAGATCAACTTTGAGGATATTGAAGTCAACGACAATGTTACGTTCAACGAAGGACCAATTCGCATTTTAGATCATGGAGTCAAGAAGCTCAGGAATAAGGAGATTCCATTAGTCAAGATTCAGTGGAAGCATCATGATGAAGGAGAAGCTTCATGGGAACTAGAGTCAGAGATGCGTGAGAAGTTTCCGTTTTTGTTTAACCTTGTATGTTTCTGATTTCGAGGACGAAATCTTTTGTTGGGTGGTGGATGATGTAATACCCCGTATTTTTAATAAATATTGAATGCAGAGAGATTCTATATACTTCAATTGATCATTCAAGAAATTTCATCTTCGATCGATCGAAGCTAGTTCGAGCGATCGAGACCCTTCAGTTCAAGCGATCGAACCCTTTTCGAGCGATCGAAAACCCTACCGACATAAATTAAATACGTGGTCCCCACTTCAATCGATCAAACCCTTTTTCAATCGATCTAACTGACCGATCTGAGTTCGATCGATCGAGCATCCTTCGATCGATCGAGAATAGAAATATCAGAATACCAGTTTTGCGCAAATGCTGCCACCTGCACCCCATCCTCTCCTATATATACACTGCATTCGTGTGTGTGGTGGGTTTGCTGAACTCTTGTGAGAAGAGAGAGTTGAGAGTGTGTGCTTGTGTGTTGGTATACATATATATACACATACCTCCATATATCTATATATATATACACACACATATCTATATATATATACACTCAGCAGAGGAGAAGAAGAGGAAAAGAAGAAGAAGAAGGAAAAAGAAGAGAGAGAAGGAGACAGAGAAAGAGAGAGACAGAGACAAGCAAGAGAGAGAGGCCGCCATTAAAGCTTCGGAGATAAAGCTTACCCAAACGCGCCCTTAACGACTTTTGGTGAGTTCCAAACTCACTCGGTATCTTAGTTATGATGTTTTACATATTCTGGACGTATTAATTATAACCCAAACACCCCCTAGCACATTCTGCACGTTCACTGGCAGAATCTGTAGAAGACGAAGTTCGACCGATCGAACTGAGTTCGAGCGATCGAACATCAGAGACCCAATCGATCGAACTGAGTTCAATCAATCGAACATCTCTGAGTTCAATCGATCGAGAATACTTCAATCGATCGAGACTACCTTCATTTCGATCGATCGAGAAGACTTCAATCGATCGAACAGCACTTTCTTCGAGCGATCGAGATGACCTCAATCGATCGAACCTAGCAGAACATGAATGTATTCCTTTCAGTTTATAATTCATAATGCATAGTTATTTAATTGCTGTTCCATGTTCCTATTATGCGATATTATGGATAACGGAGGTAATGGGATACGATAACGAGATTGAGATAACATGGTGAGTAACGTAGTCGGGTTCGAAACGCTAGTAATAGTACGACGCGATAACATAGTAAGTTTGAGATGATAATACTGGGTAGTATTGGATAAGTGAGAAATGAGTCAGTAAAAGGATTGTATGTTAAAGTTGTGTGTGTCGAGCTGATGATTCGCTCAGGTTAAATCCGATAAGTGTATGTCAAGGATTTGATCAGGATCGTGAGAATTATGGGTGCACAGTACTCGCAAGAGTTCTTAAAAGCGGTGAACAGTAAGAGTTCTTAAAAGCGGTGAACAAGAGTAATTGTGGCACATCCATGATTTATATTTACCAGAGCTGTGAATGTATCGTACTCGCAAGCGTTCTTAAAAGCGGTGAACAGTAAGAGTTCTTAAAAGCGGTGAACAAGAGTATGGGTATATCCATAGACCAGTCGTTATATGAGAACAATGTATGGGTGCTCGCAAGAGTTCTTAAAAGCGGTATAGCGGTAAACAAGAGCACTGGTATGTTGTGCTGATATAATCAGTTCGAGATAGTCAGTTGGGTATTGTGAAATCAGTCTTAGAGTGGGAGTCGATAAGAATCGATTTATGATATGTCTGAATAAAAGAATGAGGAATATATTTAGTATCACTGTCATCTATTGTTCATAATGGTGATTATGTCATTTCTATGAGACTGTGTTAGTTAGTGCTCACTCAGCTTTCAACAAGCTGACGGCCTTTATTGCCTGGACATTCCCCGTCCAGACTATCCTGTCCTTTACAATGCAGATGACGGAACTCATGGCGATAACGATTACCCTGAAGGGAGTTACGTAGAGAATGGCCCCACTGATGCCAGTTATGCTGACGCCTATCCGTACGCTAGCTGAAGACCTGAAGATAGATAGTAGTTATATTACTACTTTTCCTTTTACTATTGTACTTTGTGGTTAACGGGTACTTGGGCATATGTTGTCTCCAGACCTGTTGTGATCCTGTGGACCGTACTCTGATGTTGTAATAGATAGAACCGTGTTTATATTTCAGTTGTTTTACTGTTCCTGTTTGGACTAGTACTGTGTGGTGTGGATTATCAGTGACTTTCACTTGTCATTCCCTATGGACCCATAAAGGAAATTTATTTTTCTCTATTTATGCTACTCCGGGGCGTGACATATATAAACCCCCCTTTGCTCTTCATTTTGGGGAGGGGGCAAGTGCAAAGTTTGAGAAAGTTGTAGAGAGAAAGAGAGATAGAGATAGGTTTAGAAGAGAAAAAGGTAGCTTCTCCCACTGATGTTCTATAAAAAAGTGAGTTCTAATCTTGTTTTCTTCAATTATCTCTCATATACTTCACATTCAAATGCCCCCCAATCACCATTCTTGAGCATTCTTGAGGTAGGAAGCTACTTCAATCTCTAAATGTCAATATCTATGAGTAAAACACCAAGCTACAAGTCCAATATCACATTGATTATCATCTATTGATTGCTATTTACTTGCTTGTTTATATATATGTTCATCTCTTCTTCCCCCATTTTTTCTTGATATTTCTTTCATTAATTACTAGTTCATCATCATCTAAGTGATGACATGAAGTTTGAGGTGAGTGAATCCTTATGGATAGTAGCTCTTGACCTCAAAAACATGTTTGATAGATGATGATTTCAACTTCAATACTTCAAAGTATTCTTGAAGTTATGCTCAAATGGAAACAATGCTCTCCAACAATCTTGGAGGTTCTTGATATGAGTTCAATGTTGATATTTCAAGTGGTCATAACTTGCATTTAAATGCTAAAAATATACTCGCAAAACCTCTATTTCAAAACCCCTCATAAATCCCTCTTTTGATTTCAAGAAATAAAACCCTTGTTTTCTCAAGAAATCTTCAAAATAGTGAATAATCTGAGTTAAAATATTTCTCTAGAACTCAATACTCAATGTTTCGATGCAAGACCACTTGAAAAGTCTTCCTGACTCATTATAGAACACCTGTGATTTTTGGCTTGGCTTGAAAATACTTGGAAGGATTCCATTTTGGTCCAAACATTCTCTTCAGGTATTTTGTCTTTACTGTCACAGCAGCTTGGTTCACTTTCAACTTGTTTTACAGAAAACCTTTCTAAAAGGAGTGGTCCCAACCTATTTTTCCCTTTAACTTAAGTGTCTTATGGAACGTTCTGTATAATATGGGCCTCAAAATGTTTTGTTTTCATTTTCTAAGAATTTTCAACATTTCAGTTGACAGTACGGACTCTATTTCTGAGTAACCTCTATTGTTTATATGATTTCTCTTAATCTGTAATAGTTATTGAAGATTGGCTTTTTGATATGTGTTCTAGACCTAATAAGGATGATCTCCATAAAAAATCATTCATTGAAAACATTTTTACCCCCACTTTTTAATTTTTACAAGATCAACTCATTGTTCTGTTCACTATTCACAGCAAGTATACTTTTACTTTCGTTCTTTGATTTGATGCTCACATGCACTCCAAATTAGTTTATATCTTAGGAAGTAGTCCATACTACATTTTTACATATCCTATGTGATCGGCGACGAATAGTTGCCGTTTATAGTTCTAAAAATACGCTTTGTTAGCCCATTTCATGTAGTTCTTAGTTATTTTTTAATAAGTATTCTAAATTTTGTAGGATTTGGAGCTTTAACTTGGTAATGCACAAAAATCCAATGATTAGTGGCTTTGGAAGTCATTCTGGGCTCAAACGGTGATTCAGGTGAAAGCTGAATGGAGTAGAAGTCTCGGAAAATTGCATTTTTGATAAAGAATACTTTGGATTTGAGAAATTTCTCCAGAGATATAAAATGTAGATCTTCGAGTTACGGACGCGTGGCTTT
This sequence comes from Hydrangea macrophylla, assembly GCA_033977485.1. Taxonomy (NCBI): domain Eukaryota; kingdom Viridiplantae; phylum Streptophyta; class Magnoliopsida; order Cornales; family Hydrangeaceae; genus Hydrangea; species Hydrangea macrophylla. The sequence goes on from CM066990.1 coordinate 45,300,038, forward strand.
GAACGGCGAGTCAATCCGAGTTCTGAGCAAAAAGTTATCGCAATTCTACGAAAGTCGCGCAGTGCAGCGAAAAGGACCTCGCGCGAGCGGGTCGCGCGAGCGACCTGTGCAAAAAATCAAAAACACGTATTTTGTTAAATTAAAGTGCCTAGCGAAGGTGGTTTGTGCATATGACGTCCAGATTACAAAATATAGCAGTTTTAGTGCGATTTGGCTTAGGAAAGCTTCCTAAATCCTTCCAAACTCTATATAAATCCTATTCTAACTCAAATTTAGGGTTACACATCATTACACAACATTATACAAAGCCATATACAACAAAAATTTCAGTCATTGAAGAGAGAAAAGCAAGGAGAAGAAGAAGAAGACCAAGGATTTCAATGAAACCCTAGCCAAGTAATAGGGTTTTATTTATGTTTTTATGTTAGTTTTATTATGTATGGATGATGATTACATGTTTAGAGGATTTTTATAAATAAATCGTACTTTTATTGATTAAATCATTACTTTCAAAGTTTATTCTTGTCTTAGATCTATTTTGACTGTGATGTGCTCAATGATCTATGCTTGCTGTGCTTGTTTAGATTATTTACATGTAATGGTGCTTAAATTGAATTGTGCTATCAAGTATCCGAATAGTCCATGCCTAGATTAGACGGATTATACCACAACCCTAGTTTAGTGTGAGATAATTCGTGCTAACCGAAGATGGATTATGTTGGTGCTTGAACCATAGTTATTTTCTTGACGGAGGAATTGGGCTTGTAGCTACAACTCCCCATTATCATCCAACTTAATAAGCTAAAGCAATTAGTAAATAACCTTATTATGAAGCTAGTGGTGGATTTGCAATCCTAGGTTCCCTAAACATATTTATAAAAATAATTTTTAATTGCTTTCATAATTTAGATTTACTTTCATTGTTCTTAGTTTAATTAAAATTCAAATCAAAACCTCATTTTCATAATTAATTAGATTTATGTTTTAAAATTAAGAGTCGTAGTAATTCAATCTCTGTGGGTTCGACCTTTACTTTCACTACTACAAATCCTTAGAAAAGTAAAGTACACTTTTTACATCTTGATTCTGACGAGATCACTATGATGATTTCCTTCATGCATTCATGCATATTTTAGACTTCTAAGTCACTTTAGAAAGTCCATGTACACAAACACACTACAACCTTTACACATTCTAGGATCATACATTGCATCCATGCAAGATTTGAGTTTTTATGACTCCTAATCTAAGAAGATTATTAGGAATGAATTTGATCACACATTCATGCTTCCCTCGATCAAATCTTCCTTTCTCCTCCATCCCGGGGATTGAGAGGTCTTCTTTCCTCAAAGATTAACATGCAACCTTCTAGCTTGCTCATACATTGATCTCTTTGATTATTTGTTTCAAGAACAATTCATGTCCCCTTTAGATTAGGGACATTTAATTACTTGATATGTGATTAGACGATTTTTTCTAGGTTTGTTTTGTGTGATCTTTCACTTTGCATTGTGTGATACTTGGCTTAGATCTTATGAATGATATCTTATCTTTAGATCTTCCATTGTCAAAATTCTCATGTGATGTAATATACCTATCATAGTATTAACTGTCGAACCAAACATAGTATAAGATGATTATTTTGATACTAATTGAGGCTCGTCGAGAGACGGGGCAGGTTGAGGGTGTTTTAGTCGTGACAAAGGTTCCTTCCTCTCTCGTACCAAAACCTCGAGCCAAGTTCTTTGGTTATGAAGGGCCAGTGCCCTTTATCCGTCTGGGTGAGTCAAAATTAGGTTTCTTGGTTCCTTAAAGACCAAGTGGCGACTCTGTATCTGTTTTCAACAGACCTTTTCTTTTCCTTTCAAAGCAATTTCAAACAAACAAAGGAAAAGTAGAATTTTGCGTGTCCACAATTTGGCAGCTCCACTGGGGATTTTTATTTTTCGAAACAAAATAATACAGAGGTTTGACTCATAAGAAGCATCCTTAAAATCATCTTTTTACTGTATCTGGTTCACCACATTGCACTTCTGCATTTCCCCCTCCGACTGTGTCTGAAACGCGGCGTTGACATTGTTCAGGTCTTGCTGTACCAGGGCACAAGTCACCGTTGATACTATACCAGCTTCCAAGGTATATCAAAAACAGTAAAAACCTCTGTACTGTCTCTCTGACGGTATATTGGAACTCTTGTCAATGGACCCTCTTTGACTAAACCCAACCTTTGCATATAGATTCCTGTAGAACCTTTCATAGGACTGTTCATCTTTTTTTTCAAATAGGACGATATGATATAACTATTGTATGCCCTGACGGGATTACCTGCGCGGTGGAGACGCCTAAGTGGCATGAGGTAGAACCTCTTTCTTATGATTCCCAAGGCAATCACTCACATGTGATCACATTCAGTTGACCTGCCTAGGCACCATGACAAGGATGTCTACTCCATGCTCACAAACATATACACCGCAAACCTTGTTTGTTGGTCCAAAGACATAGGAGTATGAAAACCTACTAGATAGTATGATCACCATCATCACATGCTCCTGTCAGATATACTAGTTTCTCCTAGAATCTCTGCCCAAATTTTCTCAAAATTCCCAAAACACTCAGAAATCCCTATTTCTCCCAGAAACTCGGCTCGAATTTTTCAGAAATTCCCATAAATCCCTATTTTTCTCAGATACTCTATCCAAATTTCCCATAAATCCCTATTTCTCCCAGAAACTCCACTAGATTTCCCAAAAGTGCCCAGATATACCTATTTCTCCCAAAAAGTCTATCCAGATTTCACAGAAATGCCCAGATATGCCTGCTTCTCCCTGAAGCTCCGTCCAAACTTCCCGAAATATCCCAGGAATTCATGCCTTCCCCGGTGATCATACTAGAAAGAAAAGTTAGCACACTCTGTATAGCTAGGACCTTACTTGCTTAACTGTTATCTGTTAGAAGTAGGGGCATCATGTAGATTAGGGCTTGCATCCGCATGCTTGCTTCATCAGTCTGCATACACTGTGACAGTCAGTCTGTACACATGTTAGTCCTCACTTGTCAAAGTCTTACACACAGTCCTTTCACATCTATATGTCAGTATAAGTTCTGAGCACCCAGGATCTGCGTTGTGGGTCAGAGGATCAGGGATTTATCCAAATCACTCCGCCGAAAGTTAGCTTTATGGATCCGAAAGGTTTGGAAGCAAGAATGACTGAAATGATCAACCAACAGTATGACCGATTGGCCTAAGTCTTAGCCCTCATGGAAGAATTGAAACAACAATATCCACCTGGGTTCCCACCACCACCAGGGTTCATGCTGCCACCACCACTAGGGTTTGTACCACGTCCCGTCGGTATACATGAGAATAATGTAGATGATGACTGGTTCAATGGGGCCCCACTTCCTACATTTAACAAGAAAATTCAAGAAAAACTGGATAAGGTCGACAAGCCTGAGAACATACTAAGAAAGAGCAAAGGGGTCGACGATTACATGTTAGATCTAGAAGGATTGCTTGAGCCCAACAAATTAAAGCTACCTGAAAACTTCAAGATGCCTGAAATTGATCATTTTGATGGAACTGGAATCCGAAGAGCCACTTAAAGTTCTGCATGAGTGTTTTCCAATCAATGGGATGTACCCATGAGCACATTGCAATGTTGTTCCCTCAAACCCTCGCCAAGGCTGCTCTGTCCTAGTTTCTGACCTTGGAAGTTTCTCAGACACAGACTTTGGAAGATATATTCCAGGTCTTCGATGATCATTACTCCTACAACCAAGAGCTTGTTGTCACCATCCGAGATCTGGAGACGACCCGACAGAACTTCAATGAGTCCTTCGATGCGTTCTTGAGCAGATGGAGGAACAAAGTGGCCCAAATGACCCATCGACCAGTCGAAAAGGAACAAGTCTTGATGTTGATCAAGAATCTACAACCGATGTACCATGAGAAACTATTCTGTTGGCCCAAATGTGGAAACCTTAGAGGGGGGGGGGGTGAATAAGGTTTTAGCGGAAATTAACCTTTTAAAAACTTAATTGCAAATTAAACAAGATCACAAGCAATAATGTAAGGAGATAAGGGAAGAGAAACTTGCAAACCGATTTTTCAAGTGGTTCGGCAATCGCACCCCGCGGCCTACGTTCACCCCTCAAGAACACCTCTTGAGGATTCCTTTACTCCGATCTACTTCACGGGTGTAGACCAAACCGTTTCCCGGAGCACTTACGGGTGTGCACCAAACCGTTACAAGAGCCTTTAATCTCTCCCAAAGAAGAAAACCTCTTCTTTGCACACAAGGGTTACTAACCCTCACTCTTTACAAATTTAATTGAATACAAATGATAACTCTCTATGTAGAGTGGATAATACAATTAAAGCTCACTACAATTTTGCTCTCTCAAGAAATAAAAATGAAAGAATTGAGCAAATTGATAAACTCACACAACTAGGGCTCAATTATGAATGATTTAGAATTAACAAGTTGTGTGATTGAAATAGATGTTTTCCAATTGATTGATCAACATAAAATGGTGTGGGAAAATATGTATTTATAGGCCAAGAAAGATTATAGCCGTTGGTGGCAAGTTTGGTAATTAAAAGCCCCTTTAAAAACTAGCCGTTATGCCTTTTCAGGTCGCTTCAGTCGACTGGAACATGAAGCAGTCGACTGGTCCTTAAAGCAGTCGACTGAGATGTGTTTACAGAGGGTTTTGTTTGCATTCTGCTCAGTTCGGTCGACTGCATCGGGCCTTCAGTCGACTGCCCCTCCCTGTTTGGCAGACTGACACATCTCCACTAAAATGGCCATAACTTCCTCTACAGAAATCGGATTTGCGATCCGTTTGATGTTTTGGAAACTAGATTCAAATACCTTTCCAACCATATAAAACTCAACATTTAATTATTTTCCAATTGGTTGGGGCATTGCTTTAAAGATGACATTCTTAAAATTTGTTTCCAAAACTTTAACTTTTAGCATTTGTTTGAGCCCCTAAGAGTGTGAGATCAAGATGCCTTACAATGATGGTCCTAGACTTCAACCAAGGATGAAATATCTTCAAGTCTTCAAGCTTGATCCTTGTTGAGCTCCTTGTAATCTTGATCTACATCAATTAAATCTCATGCACACAAAGATGTTAAAACATTGATACAATATTAATACATGAGATTATATATGAGCATGAAAATGACTATGATAATAACAATGAATGAATCAATATGAATCATGTAATTATCATAGCATATTTGACATCATCAAAACATAATTAAATGTGCCTTAATATACCTTAAGGCTAACAATCTCCCCCTTTTTGATGATGACAAACAACCAATGAAAGATATGCCAATATAAGCATAATTTGGTCATTTTCATATTTTCATTCATAATGGATATCAAATGTTGAAGAACATGAATGATAACTACCCAAAAACTTCTCCCCAATACTTCTCATATTTCTCCCCCTTTGACATTATCAAAAAGATTTGGGGATAAAACACAAAGCTCCCCCTCACAATAGGCATACAAATCAAAAGTCCAAAATGATGCCAAAAATAAACAAATATAACCACATGTGAGCAAATGAATACATGAAAGTTCTCCCCCCTAAGCATGTGCAATGATAAAAGATACCAAAAGATACGAATAGAGAGCATATTCTCCTAAAAGATACCAATAATAAAGTTGGAGAACTCAAAATATAAGATAAACAACAATTCAGTCAGATCAGTCGACTCCTCAGTCGACGTCCCTAGGCAGAGAGTTTAAAACATCAATGCAGTCGACGCCACAATCGACTTAACAATGCAGAATCAAAAAATTCAAAGCTTCACACCTGAATCAGTCGACTGTGTCGGGGTACCAGTCGACTGCTTTGTTCAGCAGTTCATAAAAATGACAGTTCAGCAGCAAAAATATGAATGATTCAAAAAATATCATTTGGTCTAACCATTATTAAAACTTTGTCTAATCAAGTAAACGTATATCATCATTTTTCAAATAAGCAATATCAAGAGCTTGATGATTTAAGTAAAGACACATCCAAATCACAAGTGGATAAAACAAGATTATGCACACAAAATCAAGTATACATATCTAAACAAAATCAAAATGATTTGAAACAAACCTACAAGATAGATGTTGTTCCCTTTTCAACCCACACCATTTTGATTTTTCTCTTGTTTGGACATTTGTAATTTACATGTCCTTTTCTCAAGCAATAGTGACATGTAACATTAGGATTGGAGATACTTGAGGAAGTTGCTTTAACAAAAATGCTTTGATGTGAACTTTTCACTTGATTTTTGTTAGAGCTAGTGGAGGTACCTTTTGAAAGAAGTTATTGTATTTCTTTTCTTTAAAAGTAGGATTGAACCCTAAACCGGCTTTATCAAAAACACACCTTTGTTTTCCCAAAAGCATATTTAGATTTTGTTCACCTTGTGTGAATTTGGCCAAAGTTTTTGTCAAATCTTCAACCTCCTTTCTCAATTCAACCTTTTCTTTTTCAATAAATTCACTTGAAGGTTGATTGGTTAAAACAAGCTTTTCTTTTCTCAAAATTTCATTTTGAGATTTTAACTCATCTAATTGCTTTTTCAACTCCAAATTTTCTTTTTCAAGCTCATTTGAAGATTGTGCTTTTAAAAATGTTTTTCATTTTCAATCTTCAAAGATTCATTTTGGGATTTCAAAATATTTAACTCATTTGAAAGTTTGGAAAAATTCTTTTTAAGAGTTACATATTTGATTCCCAAATTTTCCAACTCCTCGTGTAATTCTTCAAATGCACTTTGAAGTTCATCATAATCATGAGATTGAATAATTGAGGTTGGTTTAGAATTTACCCCAAAATATGTAGTTTCCATGGATCTTAACTCAAAATTTTTCAAAGACTTTTGAAAAGAGAAGAGCCGAGGCTCTGATACCAATTGTTGGCCCAAATGTGGAAACCTTAGAGGGGGGGGGGGGTGAATAAGGTTTTAGCGGAAATTAACCTTTTAAAAACTTAATTGCAAATTAAACAAGATCACAAGCAATAATGTAAGGTGATAAGGGAAGAGAAACTTGCAAACCGATTTTTCAAGTGGTTCGGCAATCGCACCCCGCAGCCTACGTCCACCCCTCAAGAACACCTCTTGAGGATTCCTTTACTCCGATCTTCTTCACGGGTGTAGACCAAACCGTTTCCCGGAGCACTTACGGGTGTGCACCAAACCGTTACAAGAGCCTTTAATCTCTCCCAAAGAAGAAAACCTCTTCTTTGCACACAAGGGTTACTAACCCTCACTCTTTACAAATTTAATTGAATACAAGTGATAACTCTCTATGTAGAGTGGATAATACAATTAAAGCTCACTACAATTTTGCTATCTCAAGAAATACAAATGAAAGAATTGAGCAAATTGATAAACTCACACAACTAGGGCTCAATTATGAATGATTTAGAATTAACAAGTTGTGTGATTGAAATAGATGTTTTCCAATTGATTGATCAACATAAAATGGTGTGGGAAAATATGTATTTATAGGCCAAGAAAGATTATAGCCGTTGGTGGCAAGTTTGGTAATTAAAAGCCCCTTTAAAAACTAGCCGTTATGCCTTTTCAGGTCGCTTCAGTCGACTGGAACATGAAGCAGTCGACTGGTCCTTAAAGCAGTCGACTGAGATGTGTTTACAGAGGGTTCTGTTTGCATTCTGCTCAGTTCGGTCGACTGCATCGGGCCTTCAGTCGACTGCCCCTCCCTGTTTGGCAGACTGACACATCTCCACTAAAATGGCCATAACTTCCTCTACAGAAATTGGATTTGCGATCCGTTTGATGTTTTGGAAACTAGATTCAAATACCTTTCCAACCATATAAAACTCAACATTTAATTATTTTCCAATTGGTTGGGGCATTGCTTTAAAGATGACCTTCTTAAAATTTGTTTCCAAAACTTTAACTTTTAGCATTTGTTTGAGCCCCTAAGAGTGTGAGATCAAGATGCCTTACAATGATGGTCCTAGACTTCAACCAAGGATGAAATATCTTCAAGTCTTCAAGCTTGATCCTTGTTGAGCTCTTTGCAATCTTGATCTACATCAATTAAATCTCATGCACACAAAGATGTTAAAACATTGATACAATATTAATACATGAGATTATATATGAGCATGAAAATGACTATGATAATAACAATGAATGAATCAATATGAATCATGAAATTATCATAGCATATTTGACATCATCAAAACATAATTAAATATGCCTTAATATACCTTAAGGCTAACATATTCTACTAGTCCATCTCATCATTTGAAGAACTGTTTGAGATTGGGACTAGAATTTAGGATGCAATCAGGGAAGGGGAGATTAAGAATGAAGAATCACAAAGCCATTCCAAGAGGCCTGACTACTCCCGAAACCCTTCGGATGTCAACACCCTTAGTAACCAATCCATGGCCTATTCTCCCCGACCATACTAGCTCACAAACCAAAACAGCTCACCTAGCCACCCTTACTAAAATAGGGTACCCCGTGAATTTTCCAACCTATATACCTCCCCCTCTGTAGCCTTAGGCCGCCTGCTAAAAAAGGGGCACCTCCAACTCCTTCAGCCTCATGCCAATCTCCCACCACCTAACTGTGACCGATCCAAACACTACACCTACCACTAAGGCCCAGGCCATGACACCGACCGGTGGATACGTCTCTGCCATGATATCCAAGACCTCATTGACCGAGGAATTATCGAGCCACCACCCATCCAACCCCTTGGCACCCAAAATGTCAGCTTCATTGAACCTAAGCCCCTGGCATATCCATTCAAAGGATCCCCTTTGCTGAGGCCAATGATTGTTGAAGCTACGTGGTGAAGTGATGGTGTCTGGAACTTCTGCTAAAAAAGTATAATAAAAAGAATAAGCGAGTCACCGTGACACTCCATTTGAGACCAAGTCGAGTATGTTCTATGTTTTGAGTCTATTTTAAGTTTGGTCTTGTAGTTGAGTCTGTCTGTCATCGAGTTGTTATGGGTCTATGTCGAGTAATGTAATCCCTCTCTAATGGAATGAAATCTCATTTTGCTTAACCTAATGTGTCTAGTCATAAATGTATGAATCGTTGAACTGAAGTGTCACTTTTCAAGTTACCATGGACATTACCATGCTAAAATATATATATATATATATTCTTTTGCATCAAACAAAAAAAAATCCTGAAAAGGTCAAAGTTAATTTCGTGCTAACGCCGATGAAAAGCCGAGAATTGAATAGTCTTACTTTAAGAATTTCAAAGATGCTTTTGCTTAAATCTCAAAAGACATAGTTGGAACTGACTTGGGGCTTGCCCAACACCCTTTTTTTTTACCATTTCAAAGCCTTGGGCCCAACCCAATTGATAGCGATGCGAATCTGTGCGGACTAGGTCCTTGATAGTAGCCAAACATTTTAGTGAGTTTCATTCCACTTTAAAAAATATATATATATATATATAATTAAAAAAAAAAAGAAAAACAAAAGCTCGCTAGGTTGAAAACCCAAAAAGGGCACCTAGGCAAAAGTTAGATCAAAAGGGTGTTGATTTCCAAAATCTGACCCTAGCCAGTCAAAAGGTTGGAGAAAATTTTGATGAGACAAATGAGAGAATTGTACACTTCAAGGTACATCATAAAACGTACCTAGATCATATTTCAAAAAAGCTCGGAATGACCATAAACAAATTCTGAGAGTTAACATGCACATTATGAAATTTTGAGATTGCAATTAGAAGATCTCACATGAATCAACTATGTGAAAAGAAAAATTGACGGGCTAGGCGAAAGTGAAAAAGATCAATCCTCAAAACAAAACAAAAAGAAAAAGAAAGATAAAGAAAAAGAAAAAGAAAAGAAAGGGAGATCGAAACTGAATCCTCTTATTCAAGGCTACCACAAGTGACCCAAAGTTGAACTTGTATAACGATTGGCTTGAAAGACCCCTCTTTTTCAAAGACCTTATCTTGAACTACACTCGACCTGATTCTCACTCGAGGATACATAAGCAACCGCTTCAGTTCGGTCGACACCATCATAATCAACCCCTCCTCTTTTTTAAAAGCTTGCCTTGAACTACGCTTGACCTGATTCCCACTCAGGGATGCGTAGGCAATCGCATCGGTTCAGTCAATACCAATATTAACCCTCCTCTTTCCTACCATGGCCCAAACTACATTGGACCTGATCCCCACTCGGGAGTACGTAGGTAGACTTTCAAAAAGAAAAGAAGGATGGCTCGCTAGGTCAAAAATTTGAAAGGATGCCTAGGCAAAAATTAGAGCTGAATCTAGAGTGAGCAATAACAAAAGAGAGAAAATAGCTCGCTAGGTCACTTCACCAGTGCCTAGGGAAACGTTATGAGCATATGAAAGATTAAAGTTACGGTCCTTGCCTCAAGCCAGAAATCACCTTCCACACTAGGGTCAAACTTTGGCTACCCGCCTCGTTTGCCTGAATTTTACTATCTACCCTTCATATAAGAGACAAACTTCGGTCACCTACCTCGTTTGGCCAGAACCTCCAACAAACCATCATCCAAACTAGGGGCAAACTTCGGTCACCCACCTTGTTTGCCTATGAATTTCACTTCCTACACATCAAACTAGGGGCAAACTCCGTTTGCCAAACGCAATCCCTTCACACCAAGGGCAAGTTTTCAAGTCACTAAGTTGTTTTGAAAATTTTTGAAAAAGAGTATCTTTTGTTCTATAAGCTAAGGAACTAATTCTAAGCACATCTTTGGAGAATCAAAGGATTGATTAGATCAATAGGGAGGAACTTTCAAAAATCGAATTTATCAGCAAAGTGCTATCATATTAAGATAAGAAGTGAATATAAAAGATGAGAGGTACATCATTTATGATAGAGGCACATTGGATCATGGCAATTTGAGAAATTCATGTCTAGGTGAATCCTTCTTTGTTTGAGTCAGTAGTAATCTAATAAAAAATGTGTCAAAGATCGAGGTTTCATGCAAACTAACCTAACTTTCCTTGTCATCGTCATTCCTGTTAAGTCCATTCGTCCTGATGGTCTCAAATGTGTGGGTTTAAGGTGATTCCTAATTATAAAAATGTGGATAAAAGCAGAAGTACCAAACATCATTACTGCACCAGTCAAGGTCGCAACATGTGAAGTGTCCCAAGTACGAGTGGCATAAACTCATAAGTGGTTGCAAACTATAAACCGATAGTTGTTTCTCAAGGTGGCTGATCGGAGAAAATATCGCCAATACCAAGAAATCGTTGCTGATCTATTTAGAGTCCAGATGTGTTGATAAGGAGTGTCAATAAGATGCGTTGTTGAGGTGTTTTATGGCCCAGAGTCTAGATGTTTTGATGAGATGTTTTTGTGAGGGTGTTTTAGAGCTCAGAGATTAGAGGAGCATCGAGGAACATCAGGAGAGTTGAGAAGCATTGTTGGAACATCAAGGAATATCAGGAGAGTTGAGAAGCATCGTTGAAAAGTAAAATAACATCAAGGAACATTGGAAGTGTTGAGGAGTATTGTCCAAGAGGAGCATCAGATTTGTTAAGGAGCATCGTTGAAGAGTTGAGGAACATCAGATGTGTTGAGAAGCATTAGATTTATTGAGAATCATCGTTGAAGAGTTGAAGAACTTCAGATGTGCTGAGGAGCATCAGATGTATTGAGGATCATCGTTGAAGAAGCATCAGATGTGTTGAGGAGCATCAGAAGAGTTAAAAAGCATCATTAAAAAGTCAAGGAGCATCGTTAAGATTTGATCAACCGCGAGAGATTCAGATATGGGTCCTAGTTCTCGGTCAGAAGGTTTGATCAACCGTGAGAGATTCAGAGATAGGTCCTGGTTCTCAGTCAGAAGATTTGATACACTGTGAGAGATTCAGAGATGGGATCTTGGTTCTAGGTCAAGAATTAAAAGAGAGATTCTCAAAGAGTCCAGAAAAGAATCAGCTCCCGAAGGCCCTAACTGGCTCTTTTGGATTGGGCGTTGTAAAATTTGATCAACCACGAGAGATTCAAAGATGGGTCCTGGTTCTCGGTCAGAAGATTTTATCAACCGTTGGTCCAATCCATGACAGTCACAGTAGTTCACTGTCGAATCGTCATCTCGATTAGTACATCATCAGTTCTTCTGATCACGATTAGTACATCATCCGTCGTTCGACTCATCGTCTCGATTAGTAGATCATCATTTCAATCCATGACGATCATAGTAGTTTATTGTTGACTCGTCATCTCGATTCGTACATCATCAGTTCAATCCATGACAGTCATAGTAGTTTATTGTGGACTCGTCATCTCGATTCGTACATCATTAGTACAATCCATGACGATCACAGTAGTTCACTGTCGACTCGTCATCTCGATTAGAACATCGTCAGTTCTTCTGATCACGATTAGTCCAACCATTGGTCCAACCCATGACAGTCATGGTAGTTCACTGACTACTCGTCATCTCGATTCGTGCATTATCAGTTCATTAATCATCATTAGTTTATCATCAATCCCATTCAAAATGTGTCATGTTCATTGTTCTCATTCAAAATCTTGGGCTTCCATGTCCATTAATGGGGCGTCCGTGTCCGTCGCTTGACAGACGTCTTAGGGCTTCAGTGTCCGTCTCCTAAATTCCAGGACTTTCGTATTTGTCGGTTATCTTTAATTATCGTCGTCAAGGACCCCACATCCGATCCCATTCGCTTGCTAAACATACTAGCCAAAATTAAGAAGTTTGCTTCAAGACCCAGAGTCTTCAACACCTTAGTAATCTTATCGGGATCTACCACTGCATTAAAGTCAAGGAAACACTAGCACGACATAAGTCCACTCGGAGTGCATACACCCCACATCACCAGCTCATACTAGGATCAAAACACTAGGCATTATAGGACTCATGATGTAATTCTTATCACATCCATGCATTGCATATCATCCTCATAGCATGGCATCCGCGTGTCTTGTCGTGCATGCGTGATTTGATCTTTTTTTCCCGAACTACGTCCTGGTCTGATTCCCCTTGGGATATGTAGGCAGCTCACGTAGAGCATGACCAACACTGACCTCATCGTCATGTTTTTCATCATTGCATCTTTGCAACGCGTTTATCCTAAATCAATAGCCTCCAAAAAGACCTGTCTCTTCAAAGCTTTGGCACTCGCTTGCGACATGCGTTGCCTCGCAAGTTCATGCCAAAGAGGGGCAAACTGTAGACACCCCATTTTGTCGGCTATCAGATTTAGGAGACCCATAGCTTGGTGTTTCACAATGATCGAAAAAGACTCAAAAAGGACTTCTGGAAGTTAGTTCTATCTCTCAAAATACTCAGAATGACCAAAATGCCCTTGAAAGCCCAAACTCTCCCAGATTTGGACCGAAAGTTCTAGAAACATGCTACATCATAAAAGAGTACTAAAAATGAGTTTTGAAGCAAAATCATACTTAATCATTAGCTCTCAGAGACCTCTGAAAGTCCCGGAAGTTCCCGGAAAGTCCCCGTTGACCGGTTTGACCCAAGTTTGACAAGGGTTTGATCAAAATCATCCAAATTCACCAAAAAGTTCCGAGATTATTCTAGATTATGTGAAAAGTACTGAAATGAGTTTTAAATGAAAATCGGACAAAAACGTCAGCTCCTGGGAGCTCCTAGAGGTCCCAAAACATCTTAGAGATCCCAGGTTTGACCGATTTGACCAAAAAGTTGACTTTGAAACTGGAGCGCCGTGTTATTTTTCAAAAAAATTTCATGGATACTATAGATCAATAGCTTTCCAATAGTATATCATACATGATTTTTGGATTTAAAACGAATTTATTATGAATTTTCGAAGGTGAAAAAGGTGATCAAATCGACTTTTATCGTGAATACCGCAAAACTTTTCAAAGTAACCCATCTCCAAACTATTGTTTATGGGAATTAGACTCCATTACCTTTCCAACAGTATATCACAAGCTCAATTTGGAGTTCGTACGCATTTTCTGTGAATTTTGGACGAAATAGGGCCTTTTCGCGAATACCGGAACCTCTATGGGCCTAAACGTAAATTTCTGGGCGTCTCAGGAGCAGTGCTATGTGGCACTGGACCACTACTATGATGGCACATGGCCAGTGCCGCGGCGGCACTCATCCCCCGTAGAATTTATTTTTTAAATTTATTTTGGGGGTCCAAATTGAATAATTGAAAGTCAAAACGACGTAGTTTCTTGTTCACAGATGTTTGGGACCAATGGGAGCACTTTCTAAATCCTAAAACCCCAAATTGGCCTATATAAACCCCCCTTTGCTCTTCATTTTGGGATGGGGGGGGGGGGGGAGGGGCAAGTGCAAAGTTTGAGAAAGTTGTAGAGAGAAAAAGAGATAGAGATAGGTTTAGAAGAGAGAATGGGAGCTTCTTCCACTAATTTTCTATAAGAAAGTGAGTTCTAATCTTGTTTTCTTCCATTATCTCTCATATACTTCACATTCAAATACCCCCCAATCACCATTCTTGAGCATTCTTGAGTTAGAAAGCTACTTCCATGTCTAAATGTTTATATCTATGAATGAAACACCAAGCTACAAGTCCAATATCACATTGATTATCATCTATTGATTGCTATTTACTTGCTTGTTCATATATTTGTTCATCTCTTCTTCCCCCATTTCTTCTTGATTTTTCTTTCATTAATTACTAGTTCATCATCATCTAAGTGATGACATGAAGTTTGAGGTGAGTGAATCCTTATGGATAGTAGCTCTTTACCTCAAAAACATGTTTGATAGATGATGATTCCAACTTCAATACTTCCAAAGTATTCTTGAAGTTATACTCAAATGGAAACAATGCTCTCCAACAATCTTGGAGGTTCTTGATATGAGTTCAATGTTGATATTTCAAGTGGTCATAACTTACATTTAAATGCTAAAAATATACTCTCAAAACCTCTATTTCAAAACCTCTCATAAACCCCTCTTTTTTATTTCAAGAAATAAAACTCTTGTTTTCTCAAGAAATCTTCAAAACAGTGAATGATTTGAGTTCAAAGATTACTCTAGAACTCAATACTCAATGTACGGATGCAAGATCACTTGGAAAGTTTTCCTAACTCATTATAGAACATGCATGATTTTTGGCTTGTCTTGAAAACACTTGGAAGGATTCCATTTTGGTCCAAACATTCTCTCCAGGTATTCTGTCTTTACTGTCATAGCAGCTTGGTTCACTTTCAACTTGTTTTACAAAAAGACCTTTCCAAAAGGAGTGGTCCCAACCCATTTTTCCCTTGAACTTCAGTGTCTTAGGGAACTTTGTGTATAATATGGGCCTCCAAATATTTTGTCTTCATTTTCTAAGATGTTTCAACATTTCAGTCGACAGTACAGACTCTGTTTCTGAGTAACCTCTATTGTTTATCTGATTTCTTTCAATCGGTAATAGTTATTGAAAATTAGCTTTTGGATATGTGTTCTAGATATAATAAGGATGAGCTCCATAAATAATCATTCAATGAAAACATTTCTATCCCCACTTTTCAATTTCTACAAGATCAATTCACTGTTCTGTTCACTATTCACAGCAAGTATACTTTTACTTTCATTCTTTGATTTGAAGCTCACATGCACTCCAAATTAGTTCATATCATAGGAAGTAGTCCATACTACATTTATACATATCCTATGATGATTTCCTTTATGCATTCATGAATATTTTAGACTTCTAAGTCACTGTAGAAAGTCCATGTACACAAACACACTACAACCACTACACATTCTAGGATCATGCATTACATCCATGCAAGATTTGGGGTTTTTATGACTCCTAATCTAAGAAGATTATTAGGAATGAATTTGATCACACGTTCATGCTTCCCTCGATCTAATCTTCCTT
The DNA here is from genome assembly GCA_033977485.1 of Hydrangea macrophylla. Lineage (NCBI taxonomy): Eukaryota > Viridiplantae > Streptophyta > Magnoliopsida > Cornales > Hydrangeaceae > Hydrangea > Hydrangea macrophylla. The sequence goes on from CM066990.1 coordinate 45,315,906, forward strand.
TCTCCTCCGTCCCGGGGATTGAGAGGTCTTCTTTCCTCAAAGATTAACATGCATCATTCTAGCTTGTTAAGCATATTTTGATCTCTTTGATTATTTGTTTCAAGAAAAATTCATGTCCCCTTTAGATTAGGGAAACTTGATTACTTGATATGTGATTAAACAATTTTTCCTAGGTTTGTTTTGTGTGATCTTTCACTTTGCATTGTGTGATACTTGGCTTAGATCTTATGAATGATATCTTATCTTTAGATCTTCCATTTTCAAGATTCTTACGTGATGTAATATATCTATGATAGTATTAACTATCGAACCAAACATAGTATAAGATGATTATTTGGAAGCTAATTGAGGCCCGTCGAGAGACGGGGCGAGTTGAGGGTGTTTTAGTCATGACAAAGGCTCATTCCTCTCTCGTACCAAAATCCTGAGCCAAGTTCTTTGGTTATGAAGGGCTGGTGCCCTTTATCCATCTAGGTGAGTCAAAATTAGGTTTCTTGGTTCCTTAAAGACCAAGTGGCGACTCTGTATCTATTTTCAACAGACCTTTTCTTTTTCTTTCAAAACAATTTTAAACAAACAAAGGAAAAGTAGAATTTCGCATGTCCATACCTAGTTCTGACTTAATCAGAACAATTAAAGACTACTATTGGTGAAGATGATTTGTAAGGACTGGGTACCAAGCATAACATGTGCCTAGTTGGTCAGCTTCTTGTGCCACATTTTATCAGTGTGGAAGCAATACGTAAAACCATAGGGGCTTTATGGAAAGGAAAAGGTTGTATAGTCAGGGTTTTGGGGAAGAATAGATTTCATTTTATTTTTAATGATCGGAATGACAGACGAAGGGTTCTAAATATGGAGCCATGGTCTTTTGACAACCACCTTCTTGCGCTTAGTGAACCCGATCCGGATGCCCCATTATCAAAAATCTCATTCGATAGAGTCTCAATCTGGATACAAATTTTTGATCTACCGTTTGGGAGTATGATAGAGGCGGTTGGGCACAAAGTAGGAAGTAGAGCAGGTACAGTCCTATGAGTTGGCGTGGATGAAGGGGGAATTGGATGGGGTGAATACCTACGAGTTCAGGAGTGTTTAGATCTTCGTCAACCTCTGACTAGGGGAGCTATGATTATAGTGAAAGAAAAAAAAATTGGGTACGATTCAAGTATGAATGACTTCCTTTCTTTTACTTTGTATGTGGTCGGGTTAGACATACAGAATGAGAGTGTGAGGAGAGCCAGGGTGAGAATACGCGACAGAGTACAAAACACCTTCAATACAGGATTGGCTAAGAGCCTCTTTGGGGAATGATTGGGGTTCTCAGAGAAAAACACATCCGCCGACTAAGAAGGGTAATGACAGCGCCAAGAAGGATGCTCAAAGGGAAAAAGGGAATATGGTAGATCCAGATTGTATTAATACGAGTCCTGATCTAGAGGTGGTAGAGATAAGTGCTCCTATAGAAAGGACCGAGAAGGGCAATCTATTTTTTGTGGTGGTTTGCTCACAAATGCAGGTTTTTGATATGGAGATACTGAGTAATACTACAAGGGAAGTGCATCTAGTAGCTGTGTTTGATAAGGTTGAGGGTAATGGAAAGGCTGTAATCACAGATATGTAACCAAAGAAGAAGAAGGGACGCATGTAGTCTGGAAGTGGGAAGTAAACGTGGAAGAGAAGTATTCGCAATAATCCAAAACATAAAACTATGGAGGATTCAAATGTGAATATGGATGTTGGTGGAAAAAGGGGGATTACTAAAAACTTGAATACATATATGGATGGTCTAATTCTAAAGAAGGTTAAAACTTATGTTACGAATGACGAGTCAGAGCAGTCGCTGCTGTGTAGCACTGCCTAGCATTATGAGTTGGTTATGTTGGAACTGCCGTGGGCTTGGGAACCCACGTGCAGTTCGTGTGCTGCGCTATCTGGTGCAGACAAAATGGAAACCAAACTTTGTTTGAATAGAATGGAGCTCTTAAGCAAGTAGATGGGTTTTGATGGGTTTATTGTAGTTGGGGCTGTGGGTTATAGTGGGGGACTTGCTATGTGTTGGAAGGATGATGTATTAGTTGATCTATTAAGCTATTCGGCATATCATATTGATGTTGAGGTTTTGGGTTTTAAAGGTAAAAATAAATGGAGGCAAACATGTTTCTATGGCCATCCAGAGATGGCAAAGAGACCCCGTATATGGGCACTGCTTCGGCAGCTTAAAACCAAATCCTAGCTCCCTTGGGTGGTGGGTGGAGATTTCAATGAGATTCTTGCTAATTATGAAAAGGAAGGTTGTTGGTAACGGGAGAGGCGATTAATGGATCACTTTCGTGCTACGTTGGAGCAATGTGAGTTATGTGATTTGCATTTCCATGGGTCCATGTTTACTTGGGAGAGGGGCAGAAATTCAGGGATGTACATTCGGGAGAGACTTGACCGGTTTGTGGCGGCGGAGGCATGGACAAATTGCTTTCCTTCAGCTAAAGTCTTTCATCGTGTAGCTTCGGTGTCCGACCACTACCCAATTGTGTTGAAGTGGAGGGGTGATCAAAATGGAGGGTGGAGAGCACCAAAATGCAGATATAGATTTGAAGAAATGTGGTTTGCGTAACTAGGATTGTGGGAGGATCGTTAGTGAAGTGTGGATAGTTGGGTCATATACCGTTGATGCTGAAGACAAAATTAAGCGATGCAGCGAGGCTCTGGCCGAATGGAATCACCAAACATTTGGCAATGTCCAAACAAAATTATGGGCTAAATCTGCAGAACTTAGACGCATTCAGGTGGGATTTGGGGCTACGGATCGGCTGGAAAGAGAGAGAATGTTGAAAGTAGAGATCAATGAGTTACTTTAGATTGAAGAAATAATGTGGCTTCAACGTTCACGAGTGTGTTGGATGAAATGCAGAGACAGGAATACGACCTTCTCTCATAGAATGGCATCACAAAGACATAAGAGAAATAAGATTTTGGGACTCGAGGATGATGTAGCTCAGTGGTGTATAGATAAGAGACGGATTGGAGAACTAGTGGTGGACTACATCAATGACATCTTCACAGCTCAAGTGCCAGAAGGGACAGAAGAGTTCATTAATCCAGTCGGGAGGAGAGTTACGGAAGCTATGAACTGTCAATTGCTTTGAGACATTTCACCAGAGGAGGTCCAAACTGCTATTTTCCAAATGCACCCAAACAAAGCACCGGGCCCGGATGGTATGTCTCCTTTATTTTTTCAATCCTTTTGGGATGTTGTGGGTCCACAAGTTTTGCAAACGGTGAAGAATTTTTTCAACAATGAAACTTTGTCCATAAACCTTAATATGGCTCATGTGGTTCTTATTCCAAAATGTAAAAGCCCATTGAAGGTCTCGGATTATCGACCAATTAGCCTATGCAACGTACTTTGCAAAATTATTTCTAAAGTTTTGGCTAATCGGTTGAAGATTTTTCTCCTGAATATCATCTCCGAATCTCCAAGTGCCTTTGTACCAGGGAGACTAATCACAGATAATGTTTCTAGTTGCTTTTGAAGTGATGCATAACCTTAAGTTTAGAACTAGAGGAAAAGAAAGTTATATGGTGTTTAAATTTGACATGAGTAAGGCATATGATAGAATGGAGTGGCATTTCCTTCGAAGTATGCTTGATAGATTGGGTTTTGCCCCGAAATGGGTTTCTTTGTTGATGAAGTGTGTTGAAATAGTTTCTTACTCGGTCTTGGTCAATGGGCAGCTTTTTCCCATTATCATCCCTTCACAGGGTATTCGGCAGGGGGACCAGCTTTCGCCTTATCTATTTATTCTTTGTGCTGAAGCACTGTCTATGGCTATTTCTGCAGCCAACACTTCCAACTGTGTTAAGGGAGTATCCATGGGTAGAAATGGGCCCTCGATTTCACATTTATCCTTTGCAAATGATAGTTTTATATTCTGTAGGGCAACAAGAGATGAGTGTCGTACTCTTTCATCGATCTTGCAACAGTACGAAGTAGCTTCAGGCCAAAAAATAAATGTGAACAAATCAGGAGTGCTTTTTAGCCCAAATTCAAGTGCAGATGAGATCCAGGAAATACAGATCCTCTTGGAGGTCAATCTATCTGTGACCGCATTGTTAACAAAATCAAGGGTTGGAAGGAAAATTTTTATCTTGAGGGGTAGAGAAGTATTAATAAAAGCGGTTGCACAGTCCATTCCCACCTATTCAACGTCTTGTTTCAAGCTTCCGGTGACTTTTTATTTGGATATCGAAAGAATTTTGGCTCATTTTTGGTGGGGTCAGCAGGGTAAAAAATGGAAAATTCATTGGGCCCGGTGGGATTTCTTATGTACAGCAAAGAATGATGGTGGCGTGGGATTCAGAGACCTTGAAACCTTTAATCTCGCCTTATTAGCCAAGCAGGTTTGGCGTCTTGCTCACAATACTATGTCATTATTTTATAGGGTTTATAAGACTAGATATTTCCCGAATGGAAATGTTCTGGAGGCAAAGTTGGATTGTTACCCCTCTTTCTCGTGGAGAAGTGTCTGGAATTCTCTTAAAGTGTTTCGTCTTGGTGCGAGATGGCGACTTGGAAATGGAAACAATGTAAGAATTGGTCTAGACCCATGACTTCCTAGACCGATCACTTTTAAGCCTTTCACACCACTTCATGAACAAGCTCAAAATTCATATATGTGCAATCTTATTGATACTTCTATATGCATGTGGAAGGAGGAGGTTTCGAGGGAGTTGTTTTGGCAGGAGGATGCTGAAGCCATCTTGAATATCGCTCTAGCAAGTGCAAGGTGCGATGACAAGTTGGTATGGCATTGGGCGTCTAATGGTTCCTTTTCAGTTCGGTCCGCTTATCATGTTGCTAGAAGATGGGGTCAAAATGGTGAGACCTCTAGCTCTTCCTCTTTGGATCAAAACTCTTTTCCGTGGTCTCTTTTGTGGAAAGCGAAGGTCCCTAACAAGGTTCTTCATTTTGCGTGGCATGCTTTTTATGGCTTTCTACTATGCCGTGAGGTTATTGAGAGAAGGATAGTGGACCAAGGCTGGTGCCTTTCATGTGGATTTGATAAAGAGACAATCACACATGCTCTAGTGGGATGTACTAAGGCAAATGATGTTTGGTTGGGCCTTTTTCCTGAAGAGTTTGTTCACAAAGGTTTACGACTTTTGTTCTCAGATTGGTTAGCTTTGGTTCTACTCGATGGAGATCGTACGACTATGAAACATTTTTTGTTGGGTGCCTGGATGATTTGGTTCGATAGAAATAAATTTATTATGGAGGGTGTTCGATGGGAGCCTTCCTTCACAATGGGATCAATCGTTGCTTTGCTTTATGAGTTTGACGCTGCAAATCATTATGAGGGTTCATGGCTTTTATTGAGTGGGGGGGAGCACAGGCAACATGTGAGATGGAGAGCACCATGGTGTGTTTAAACTTAACGTTGATGGTACTACTCGCTTAGATGTTGGTGTGATTGGTGTTGGGGGGTATTGAGGGACCATCTCGGCCATGTTTTATTCTCATTCTCTGAATTCATTCGTGCGGCTTTGATGCTTTGATGACAGAAAGCATGGCAATTTGGAGAACTGCATCGGTGGCACATGAGGTGGGTTTTTCCAATTTCATTGTAGAATCGGACTCGTTGTCGCTTGTACAGACCCTTAACTGTGGTGGGGATTCTCTGGCCCCTCATGGTCATATTTTGACAGTGGCAAGGCGTTACTCAACACGTTAGAATGTCCTCCATGCGTGCATGTTAGGCGTGAAGGCAATCGTGTTGCCCATGAGCTTGCTAAGTTTGCTTTTGTTGATCATTCTTTTCTTGTGTGGATGGAGGAGGTCCCCTCCAACATCCAATGTTTTGTGGATTTTGATGTTTCTCATTTGATTAGTTTCTGAATTAAATCTGTTGGTGTTTGGTGATCAAAAAAAAAGAATACATTGACTTTTCGAAGCTTAAAATGGGACATCAAAAAATTGAGTAAAGAACTCTTACATTGGAACGAAAGGACTGTTCGCTTATATAGGAGAGCAATAATTTCCTCCTGCACCATCATTACGTTGGGTCCTTTATAACACTGCAGTTTTTAGTTTTCTGTGTTGATTTTTGTTTTTTTTGCCAACTGCAATTACATAAATAAATAAATAAACATTGTTGGTATTGTCGATTCTTTTTGTTATTCTTGCAAAATGTTTTTAGTTTTATGCCAAAACTTGGTAGCCAAAAATAAATTGTGTTCAAAATGTTAAAAACCATACGCAAAAATGAAGGACATGCTTCATTAAAATATGAGTAATGTTATTCTTCCCAAATTTTGTATCACAAATGGTTCTCAAACACATGTGGCACTTCTTCTCATCATCTCCTTCTTTTGCTGATTTCTCTCTCTTCTCCTTCTTTCTTCTCTTCTTTTTCTAGTTCAACTTCTTCCTCTATCTTCTCCATTGAATATTTATTAGAAAGAAAACAAACCTTATCCATCCAAACAAATTGAAGTGTAGAAGTGGATTGGTGGCAGGTTGTTTGGTCCAAAGGCTCAATGCCTAGGTGCTCTATGTTACTTTGGAAGATGTGTAGAGACAAATTGAGTACTAAAAACAAATTGCTTCAATGGGGTTTGGTAGCTTTTTATAATGTTAATTTATGTAACTAATGTAACAAAACTAAGGAAGACAGAAGGCACATCTTCTTTCCATGAGCCCACATGTTAATCTGACTAACTTGTCCGTTTTCTTATACACGCGCCATAGAACGAAATCTTCTCTTCATCCTAGGATAGCATGCTAAAGTAGCTGTCATCAAGCGTCCTCTTCATGACATAGTCTCAAGTCATGAAGGCAACCAGTTTGTAGGATAAATAAATTTTAGATATGCTACGTGGCTCACACAGTAATGAAGATTGTCACGACACATCCCGCTACGGGCAAAAATAGGACACGTGGCATGCCACCAAGGCTTATCCAATCCATTAAATAACTATATAGAGCGGAAAAGAACTTTAAACAACCTTGAGTTTTAAAACTTTTGGAAAAAATGCCTTTGAAGTTGTAAAATCCATATAAAATTGAAAACATAATTATATTTCGAAGCGGATGAATATATGTTAAAAGGGGTCCCAAAGGTACCCTAAGAACGAATCAAAACATTTAAATTATTTTCGGAAGGGGTATAAAAAGTTTTCATGCAAAGGTCATTTCTACTGGTCGAACGACTCCCTTCGACCGGTCGAATGACCTTTTAGCAAAATTCTTTGATGCAGCAGAATTTTGCTAAGGATATCAAACAACCTCCACATTTGTAAACCTCCCAAACTCTCCCACTTTAAATCCAAACTTTCCAAACATATCAAGGTTATAAAAACATACATAAACCTTGTCAAACATTGAAAAGAACTGGAATTGAAACAAGTTAAGGCTTGTTTGGATCGATTCACAAAACTCTATCCACATTCAATCAAAATCCAAAATTGATAAGTTAAACGTTCAAAATGCGAATCCATAAGTTCGGATTCATTACAACTTAACCAAAAGGAGTTTTGAAACATATTAACACCTTACAAATCCATCCAAAAGTTCTAAGTTAAAAACACGAGCCGAAATACCCAAAATCACAACATTTGGAATGGAAACCAAAACATAAACAAGAATGCTTCCCCATCGTCTCCCGGCCTCACTCCTCACGCTTCTTCTTTCCTTTCTTCCTTTCACCTGCAGTGGAGTAAATCTCCACTGCTCAGCTAGATGCTGAGTGTACAATTCTATAACAAATGCATATGAGACAATTCAAGCTTTAAAAATCTAAATCACATAATTTAGTCTCTAGGGAGAGGGACACACATTCATCCGGTATATCGGCAAGCCCAAAGTCTATCAACCGCGATGCCAATGGCAAGCCCAGAGTCTATCAACCATTGCACCCAACTGCTCTGGCAGGGCCGATTCCCAAACCAAGCAAGTAGCCGTCGTTACTATAACTCTCAAACAACGAGAGGTGAACCCTGGTATGAACTGGTACCAAACTCCCCTTTGACCCACATAGACATCTAGCATGCTCACATAATCATACAAACATGTTTTTCGTACGTACTCGTTAAATTTAACGGGCCTAAGTTACTATATGAGTTTTGCCCGGTACACAATTTCATACACAATATTTAAAACATCCAAAATTTTTTATATGTCATAAGTCGAGAATTCATACCTTAAGCTGTAACTCTATAACTTCAGGGGAAGTACTAGGAAACCAAATAAACGTCGGAGTTTCGATTATACGCGATTCCTACAAGTATACATACATTTTTTCCAAAATCTTAAAATTAGCTTTTTGAAAATAATTTGCCAAATGTGGCCTAATCATATCAAAATGTAGCCAATACCTCGAGGAATCCGAATATGAAATTTGGAGAAAAGTTGTCGAACGAAAGTTCGTCGATTTGTGTCTTGAAGTTCGTAGCCACCAAAATCCCCAATTCCTCTCTAAGCTTTCCAATTTAGGTTTTTTGAACTTATGAAAATATCCCACGAGTTTCTAAATATAGTCCCAACTTACAGAAATTACGTTTACCTCTCCATGAGTTCTCAAAACTTCTAATTATTCCTTGAAACAACTTACACGTCTAATTCATTTCTCTACGCGTGAAAACTATAATCTACAAAAGTTTTCATCTAAGTTCCGTTTGTCACCGTAATTACATTCCAAAACTATTTTTGTGGAATCTCTAGATAACCTACCCTTGTATGCAACCTATCACATGGATTATCTCTAAAACAATCAAAATGATCTTAAACAAAATTGAGTATATCAGAAAACATACTACATAGGTAAATTTACTATTCACAAATTACCAGATAGTCAAATAACATTTAATCCTCAAAAATGTCATTTAATCACACAAATGCCTCAATGATTACCGAATTACTGTGTCCTTACTTGACACCTTCCATTGACCACAGACAACCAATTTCACAATTATCAAATAATATTGATAATTCTCAAAATTTCCAATACGTATTTAAAAGAATATATTTTGGGGACGGGTGTGACAACTCTCCCTTCCAAAAAGGAAGTTTGTCCCCAAACTTGCTATGATTTTAGTCATATCTATTATACACTGTCTCAACATAGACACGTGAAACACGTTGTGCACCAGTGTCGATAACAAAGCTAGTCGCTAAACCATCAGTCCTACCCTCTCGAGGATCTCAAATGGTCCTACGAATCTTGGGTTAAGCTTTCCTCGCTTTCCAAATTGAACAATGCCTTTTGAAGGCGATACTCATAAGTACACAAAGTCTTCTACCTTGAATGTTATCGGTCGTTGTTTAGAGTCCACATAACTCTTATAACAACTTTGAGCTACTGTAGACACCCCATTTTGTCGGCTAACAGATTTAGGAGGCCACAAGCATGTCAAACCTCGATGATTAGAAAGATCGGATTTTTAGAAATTGCCTCTAACTCTCAAGAAGTCAAAGAATTGGCAAAAATGACCAAAATACCCCTGAAAGCCCAAACACTCCCAAATTTGGACCAAAAAGTTTTGGAAACATGCTACGTCATAAGAAAAATAATAAACTGAGTTTTGAAGCAAAATTAGATGAAATCGTCAAATCCCAGAGACCCCCAGAAGTCCCGGAAGTTCCCTAGAAGTCCCTGTTGATCAGCTTGACCAAATTTGACCAGGGTTTTGACCGAAATCATCCAAATTCTCAAAAAAGTTCTGAGAACATTCTAGATCATGTGAAAAGTACTAAAACGAATTTTAAAAGAAAATCGAACGAAAGCGTTAGCTCTTGGGAGCTCCCAGAGGTTCCCAGAACATCCTGGAGGGCCCAAGTTTGACAGATTTGACCTAAAAGTTGACTTTGAAATCAAAGCACCGCATCACTTTTCCAATATTTTTCATTGATACTAGAGGTCGATAGCTTCCTAACGGTATATCGCACATAATTTTTGGATTTAAAACAAATTTATTATGAATTTTGAAGATAAAAAAAGGCGATCAAATCGGCTTTTATCGCGAATACCGCAAAATTTTTCAAAGTGACCTATCTCTGAAATATTTTTTTTACGAAAAGTAGATTCCATTACCTTTCCGACGGTATATAACAACCTCAGTTTGGATCTCGTATGTATTTTCTGTGAATTTCGGATGAAATTGGGCCTTTTCGCGAATACCAGAATCTCTGGGCGCCTAAACAACATTAACTGGACGTCTGAGGAGCAGTGCCACTGTGGCACTAGCCCAGTGCCACCGCGGCACTCTCCCCCAGAATATTCCATTTTTATAATTTTATTTGGGGGTCCAAATTGATTAATTAGAAATCAAAACGACGTAGTTTTGGTTCCCAGCTTATTTTGGGTCAATGGGAGACCATTCTAAACTTTCAAAAATCCCATTTACACCCCCATTTTGGCCTATAAAAGAGACCCTTTGGCTTCCATTTTGAGGGGAGAAAAAGAAGAGAGTTGAAGTTATTAGGAGAAAATTAGAGAGTTAGGGAGAAAATAGAGAGAGAAATAATAGTTTTCTTCTTCAAAATCCAATCAAAATGTGAGTTTCAACTAGTTTTCTTAAAACTAAACTTGTTCTTTCAAGCTTTCAATCCATTTTCTTTACATCCCTTGAGTTTCCAATGAGTTGGAGAGTGATGTACTCACCCACATACACACATATGAGTAAATGCTTGTGGTTCCACCCACCATTGAAATATCATTGAATATATACTTGTTCTTCTCTCCTAATCCCATTTCTATTTTCATTTTTCTTTTGTCATACTTGTATTTCCCTTTCAATCACATTTCTATTTTGATTTCTATACATTCTAGCATAATCTCCTCTCAACCTCCATTTCTATTTTGATTTCTTCATCATTTGCATCATCTCTCCCTCAACCTCATTTCTAATTTGATTTCTTCTTCTTCTATATTCTTGAGGTTTCAAGTGTTAAGAGGATGTTCTAAGTGGTCACATAGTCATCTCAAGTTTTTAGATTCATGCTTTGAACATCTATTTCAAAAACCCCAATCAAGAACTCAAACTCTATTCCAAAACCCAAATTCATTTTCTTCAAGAATGACCTGTTCAGATTCAAAGTTTTTTTTTGAATTAAATACTTGAGCTATGATGCTGAAACCACTTGAAAAATATTCCTAATACATCATACTTTATCCCTAATTTTTACCATTAATTATAGAAATGTGAAAGTACTATTTTCGGATTTTTAAAGTTCAGGTTAATAATCTGTCTTTTCTCTCACAGATTGTAGTTTGACTTCTTGCATATGTTTTCAGATGTTTTCACCACATAACATAGCCTTTTCTATTTTTTTTCATTTGAACTTCAATGTGTTATGAAACTCTCCGTATCTCTTGATCATCATAAGGATCGATTTTCTATTTATAAAAAATCATACAAAATCAGTCAACATTGCAGCTTTTGATTCTGAGTCATTTGAACATTCTAATTTGTTTCTTTTAATCTGTGATAGCTATTGAAGTTTGGTCTTTTTCTGTGTATTCTAGATACATTCAGGAGGCTCTCAGATTTTTCCCAAACTTTCCTAGGCATGTTTGGCCTCCCATTATGATTTTACAAAGTGATGCATATAGTCTGGACACTATTCACAGCAGACCACTTTTTGACTTTCACATTTTGATGCAACACTCTCTTGTATCTAGATGAACCCACATCTCATGAACATATTCTTTACCACTCTTAGCATATTGTATCGTACCATGTACCATCTATCCTCCCATGTATCATACTTCCATGGATTCTTGAGTTTGGTTTCCAAATAAAACCATGTTTTGCAAATACTTGGGAAGTTCTTGAAATGAGTTAGGAATTGATATTCCAAGTGGTTAGAACATTCATCCAAGTTCTGGAAGTATACTTTCAAAACCTCTCTTAAACCCCTCATTTTGATTTCAAGAAATTAAACACTTGTTTTTCCCCAAATCTTCAAAATAGTGAATTGTTCAACTTCAAAAATGTCATTCTGGATTCAATACTCAATGGGTGATTGCAAGGCCACTTGGAAAGTCTTCCTAAATCATTAGCGAACACCCATGATTTTTTTTCTGATCTATAAACATTTGGAAGGGTTCCATTTTGACCCAAACTTTCCTTCCAGACATTCTATTTTCTCTATCACAGCAGCTCAGTTGACTTTCAACTTGTTTTACAGAAATATTTTCCAAAAAGAGTGATCTCAACTTATTTTTCCCTTGAACTTAATTGTCTTAGGGAACTTTACTTATAATATGGGCCTCTTAACGTATTGTTTTCATTTTCTAAGATTTTTCTACATTTCAGTCGACAGTACGGATTCTGTTTGTGAATAACCTCTATTTTTTATATGATTTCTCTCAATTTGTAACTTCAATAGTGATTTGGATTTTTGACATGTGTACTAGACATAATAAGGATGATCTCCATAAAAAAATCATGAATTAAAAATATTTTTAACCTCACTTTTCCAATTTTACAAAATCAGCTCACTGTTCAATCCACTATTCATAGTGAGCATGTTTTAACTTTAATTCCTTGATTAGATGTTTACATGCATTCCAAATTAGCTCATCTCTTAGGAAGTAGTTCATACTACATTTGTACACATCCTATAATAATATTCTTCATTCATTCATGCATATTTTAGACTTCTAAGTCACTTTAGAAAGTCCATGTACACAAACACACTACAACCTTTGCACATTCTAGGATCATGCACTGCATCCATGCAAGATTTGGAGTTTTTGTAACTCCTAATCTAAAAAGATTATAAGGAATGAACTTGATCACACGTTCATGCTCCCTCGATCTAATCTTCCTTTCTCATCCATCCTGGGGATCGATAGATCTTCTTTTCTCAAGAATCTTTTGCATACATTCTAGCTTGCTAAGTATATTTTGTTTCCTTTGATTATTTGTTTCAAGAATAATTCATGTCCCCTTTTAGACTAGGAAAACTTGATTATTTGATATGTGATTAGATGATTTTTCCTAGGTTTGTTTGTGTGATCTTTCACTTTTGCATTGTGTGATATTTGGCTTAGATCTTATGAATGATATCTTATCTTTTGATCTTTCATTTTAAGATTCTTATGCAATGTAATATACTTATCATAATATTAACGGTCGAACCAAACATAGTATAAGATGATTATTTGGATGCTAATTGAAGCCCGTCGAGAGACAAGGCGAGTTGAGGGTATTTTAGTCGTAACAAAGGCTCCTTCCTCTCTCATACCAAAACCCCAAGCCAAGTTCTTTATTTATGAAGGGTCGGTGCCCTTTATCCATTTAGGTGAGTCAAAACTAAGTTTCTTGGTCCTTAAAAGACCAAGTGGCGACTCTGTATCTGTTTTCAATAGATTTTTTCCAAACCAATTTCAAAACAAAAGGAAAATCAATTCCGCGTGTCCATAGCTACCTTAAGTCGCTCCTGGATCAGCTTCACCTTCTCAGTAGTCAATTGTATTATCTCAGGTCCTATCAATCTTCTTTCCTCAACTTCGGTCCAACAAACTGGTGATCGACACTTACACCCATGCAAAGCCTCATACGGTGCCATTCCGATACTTGAATGAAACCCGTTGTTGTACGCAAATTCGATTAATGGTAAGTGTTTCTCGCAAACACTCCCAAAGTCTAGGACGCAAAGTCTAAGCATATCCTTTAGTGTCTGAATTGTCCGTTCAGACTGTCCGTCGGTCTGAGGATAAAATACGGTACTGAAACTTAATTTTGTACCCATAGCATTTTGTAAACTTTCCCAAAATCTCGATGTAAAACTACTATCAAGATCCGATATAATTACTACTGGAACTCCATGTAGTCTTACGATCTCCTTCACATACATTTCTACTAGCTTGGACGGTTTCGTTGTCTTGATCGGTAGAAAATGACCTGATTTCTTCAATCTATCAACTGTACCTTGATTTTGTCATTCTTGTTAGGAAATCGTGGAAATCTGGAAACAAATCCATGGTGATCTCATCCCATTTCCACTCTGACACAGGTCATGGTTGTAGTAATCCCACAGGTACTTGTCTTGCTGCCTTTACTTACTGACACGCTGAACACTCTGAAACGAACTTGGCAACTTCTCATTTTATGCCTCTCCACCAAAAGTTTTCTTGCAAATTCTGGTACATCTTTTTACTCCCTGGATGAACTAAGTATTTGGTACTATGTGCTTTGACAAACACTAAATATTGCACATTCATGTGCCAATATAATAGACATAGTGCTCATTTAATCCCCCAAATCCCTAGTTTTACATGCACATTTGAATTAATATAATTTAATGGTGATGTCACTCAAATATGTGTAATTATGTGCTTTTACATATTTTATATGTTTAGGTAAAAATGAAGTGAAAGAAAGGGAAGTAAAGAAGTAGCAACCACATTGTAGGATCTCCCATATGTTAATAGTACAATGACAGTACGTAAATCAAATGAAAAGAACAAGAAGATGTTGAAAATGTTTTCAAGGCTTATGCCTTGACAACGATAGTTGATATATATATGATGTATTTTTTTTTGTTTCTCTCTCTCTCTCTCTCTCTCTCTCTCTCTCTCTCTCTCTCTCTCTCTCTCTCTACAGGTTGAGTCAATAAGCATCTGACAACAGCTTGAACTAATGGACAAAGAAGAAAAAAAAAATGCCAACCTCTTATTCAAATGACGAAGTGAATGACGAAATTGCATCAAAATTTTGTCTATAAAAGGAAGTAGCTACAAAGCAAAAAAAGGAGGAAACCAAACAATCACAACACAAGCAACAGCTTCATTACGCACAATCACTTTAAGAGAATAGTTTAGGGAGGTTATCAAGTGAGCACTTCATATTGTCCTTAAAAATAGGAAATTTTATATTTTCTTTGCTTTTTATAGTTCTAGTAGTTGTAAAAATTTACTTTTATGTAATTGATGATTTAATGTTAAAAAAATATGTAACAAAACTTTGTGTACTACATTTATCAAATTACAATATTTGTTTTCTCGTAGGTCCTTTGTTAATTTGTAGTGGTAAAACATTCCTATTAAAATTTAGATTTAATATTTTTAGTCTAGTAGTAGTTGTAGTTGTTCCCTAAAATAGTTTGAAACCCCAAATTTCTAGTTTTTATAGCAATATTTTCATTCACTAGAAGACAGATTTTTCAAGTAGATGCCAGATTTCTTAGCCAAGTAGTTGTTATAATCACCTACTAAAGTCCCAAGCACACCATACCCATATCTCACTCCCTAATTAGATTAGGATTTGGTTTGGCATTGCTTGTTGATGATGCCAAAAATTGGTAAGAGAGATTTAGAGAGAGACACAAGAGATTGTATGTGGTTCGGCCCCGTTAAAGAGGTGACCTACGTCCACGGTTGCGTCAGTGCACTTTCACTAGCAAATCACCAGTGGCATTTGGTGAGCCAATAGAGTGGGCGGCACTACCAAGCCCCGACCGGGTGTATGCGTATAAGTGTTTGTTTTATGCTATTCTGTAGCTCTAGAATGCAATTGGTTGATTCCCTCTCCCCTTTAATGAAGGTGAGTGGCCTCTTTTATAGGTTCAAGAGACCACCCGTATAAGGCAACTTGATAAGTCCAAAAATATCCAGTCAAAGTCAAATCACCAGGTCAGCGTAGTGACCCCGAGCAATCCGGAAGAGGCGCCCCTATTCTAGTGATCCCGGGCCATTATGGTAGAACTGCCCGGTACGGGCCCACAACCCGGACGTATGATACTGCTGTACTACACACATAATCGGCTTGGTCAGCTGGCCTCTGAGCGGTTTCTTTATTTAGTTAGAAGGCTAATGGAAATAGTTAACAGTTTCCTAAACCACTTAGGAAACTTTACTTGAATCATGCTAATCAATTTGTTGCTAGATTAGGCTTCCTAATCTAATGAGTTGCCTTATACAGGTGGTCTCTTGCACCTATAAAAGAGGCCACTCACCCCCATTAAAGGGGAGAGGGAATTAACCAAGTGCATTCTAGACATACAGAATAGCATAAAACAAACACTTATACACATACACTCGGTCGGGGCTTGGTAGTGCTGCCAAATCTGTTGGCTCACCAAAGGCCACCGGTGATCTGCTAGTGAAAGCGCACTAACGCAACCATGGACGTAGGTCACCTCATTAACGGGGTCGAACCACATACAATCTCTTGTGTCTCTCTCTAAATCTCTCTTACCAATTTTTGGCATCATCTGTTTGGTGTCGTTTGTGGGAAATGACAAGTTTTTTACCAACAAATTTCTTGACTGATCAACATGCCGCCAAAGACAAGTAAGAAGAATATCGCTTAGGCCGGTCAGAAGAACTTGCAACCCAAGCAGCAGGCTGTCTCTATGACCTCCGAGCAAGTAACAGTGGCGCTCGCGTGACTTCTTGAAGGCCAGCGGCAAACCCAGCAGCAGATCGAAGCACTGTTGGCCCTATAGAAAAAGAATCCTCAATCCGAGAACCAGCCCGGGAAAATTGTCCCTGACCGGGAGTCCGCACGAGTCTGGAACAATACCCACTCTGCGCCGGTGTCCCCGTCGGATTGGGAATGCATCAGGGATGGTGATCGTAGCAGAGCACCTAGGCGTACCAGACGATGAGCTCGGACCAATCCTCGCCGGGTGAAAGATGCTAGAGATATCATCAACAAACGACGCGCCGCCAAAGGGGAGGAATCAGGAAAAAAGGTCCAGGAATCAGCTAAAGACCCTTCGATCAGGAGCCGGGGAGATCTTAGGCACACGATTACCCATAGTCGAAGTCGGGTTCTATCCCCGAGGATGACGCACTTCGAGGATGAGGCCTCATCATCGGACCCAACATACCACTCGGATATAGAGAGGAAAATTAGGCAAGATGTAAAGGCCCAGATCGAGGACTTGCAGTAGCAAATCGAAAGGCTGAATCGCAACTCTGGCCAGGATCTCACCAACATAGAGACCGAGTTGCCCTACACCGCCCAGATAACGAGATTCTCCATCCCGTAGAAATTCAAGCCGCCACATCTCAGCTCCTATGACGGTTCAGGGAGCCCAGTGGATCATGTCCGCACATACAAAGCTCAAATGGCGCTAGTTACCACGGTCGACGAGTTGTAGTGCTTGGCCTTTCCTACCACACTTAAAGGGTCAGCCGTGCAGTGGTTCCATGCTCTAAAACCCTGAACGGTTGATAACTTCAAGACGTTGAGCAAGCTCTTCATCAACCAGTTTGTGGGGATGCTCGACCGGTCACAACTGGACACCCAGCTGCTGACCATCAAGCAGTATAAAGGGGAATCCCTAAGGGAGTGTGTGGACCTTTTTAACCAATAGAGGCTCCAGATCCGTAATCTGAATGAAACGGCCGCAATCATGGCCTTTTGTTCGGGAGTTCAACATACCAAGTTTGCCATGTCGTTTCACCACGATCGACTGTAAACCCTAGAAGAGCTCTCAGAAAGGGTCGGGAAGTACATTGACAATGAGGAATTCCTCAAGGCCAAGCGTGCTAGTTTGACAGAAAACGAGTCCTCGGGATCAAAGCGAAATCACGATGCCTCAGAGAAGGGCTCGGAAAAGAAGATAAAACAAGATCAACCTAAAAGTGGTCGGGTTCAGTCCCTGATCAACTTCACACCCCTTTCCCGGCCTATTCATTAGGTTAGGGCCCCGTCGAGACCCGACGGCTCCTCTAGGAGCTGACAAAACTGAAGAGCCCTCTCGGAAAAAGGAACCGAGACAAGTATTGTCGGTTTCATAAGGATCACGGCCATGACACGGAGGAAAGCTTCAAGTTGAAGATGGCCATTGAGAGGCTGATAGAACAGGGTCACCTCGCTGAGTTCGATGCAAGGGACAGACGACCTCGACCAGATAACAGACCTCCCGAGCAACCACAGCCGCTCGGGCAGATCAACATTATATCCGGGGAAGTCTCACGCGACGGGGATTCACAGTCAGCCAAGAAGAGGCATGCCCAGGCATCCCGGGCCGATGTCTGCCATATCCAATCCACCCGTTCTCCTCCGACCAATGTTCTGACATTCTCCTCTGATGATGTGCAAGACCTACACTTTCCCCATGATGACCCGTTGGTGGTGACGCTTTCCATAGACAACTATATGGTCAAGAGAGTATTGGTAGACACTAGCAGTTCCTCTGAATCCTCTTTGCCTCAGTGTTCGACCAGCTTGGAATATCACGGGACAGACTCCGACCGATAGCCACTCCTCTGGTCAGGTTCAACGGCTTGAGCACTCAGCCGCTCAGAATCATCGAGCTGCCAATCCTGATGGGAACCTATCCATAGCAGGCTTCAGTAATGACAAACTTTGTGGTTATAGAAGCTCCATCAGCATGTAACGCCATCCTAGGGAGGCAAACTCTAAGCAAGGCAAGGGCGGTCGTGTCAACGTATAGCCTGGTTGTGATGTTCTCGACCCCCCAGGGTCTTGGGAGCCTCCAAGGAGATCAAGCAACTGCTCAGAGTTGTTACGTCAGCTCCCTATGCCGAGAAGCTATCTCGGAAATGGTGAACGTCTAGGAGATGGACCCCAGGGATGCAAAGGATGGAGTGAGACCGATGGAAGAGTTGGAACAAGTAATCTTGGACCCACAACTCCATGACTGGTCTGTTAGCATTGGCACTACCCTAGAGCCAGGCCTTAAGCAGAAGCTAATCCAATTTCTGCGAAGCAACTAGGACGCCTTCGCCTGTTACCATGAGGATATGCCCGAGATTGACCCTTGGGTCATGTCCCATCGTCTTAATGTCAACACTGATGCCCGACCGGTCAAGCAAAAGAGAAGGGGCATGGCCCCTGAAAGACAAGAAGCGGCATCAGAAGAGATTGACAAGCTACTGAAATCTAAATCTGTCTGGGAGGTTCACTACCCCAACTAGTTGGATAACGTGGTATTGGTGAAGAAAAGCAATGGAAAATGGAGGATATGTGTGGATTTCACAGACCTGAATAAGGCCTGTCCCAAGGATTGCTATCCGCTACCTAGGATAGACCTCCTTATAGATGCCATGGCTGGCCACTCACTCCTCACTTTCATGGACGCCTACTCGCGGTATAATCAGATCCGTATGTACCCCGGGGATGAAGATGTACACCGGGGATGAAGAGAAAACTTCCTTCATCACAGATCAAGGGACGTATTGCTACAAGGTGATGCCCTTCGGCCTCAAATGCCTTGTGAATCTCAAGTTTAAAGACTTGATCGGCAAATTAATGGAGGTCTACGTTGATGACCTACTAGTTAAAAGCTGAGACATGTCAAACCATCAAGAGCATTTGGCTGGGGCTTTCAGCATCTTACGAAAGTACCAAATGAGGTTGAACCCGGCTAAGTGCACGTTTGGGGTCAAGGCCGGGAAGTTCTTGGGACACCTGGTCAGCAGGCGTGGAATTGAGGCCAACACCAAGAAATCCAGGCTATCATCAACATGAAGTCACCTCGGACCACCAAAGAAGTTCAGATTCTGGCCAATTGGGTTACCGCACTCAACAGATTTATTTCTAAAGCAATCAACCGGTGTTTTCCTTTTTTCAAAATTCTCTGCAAGGCCTACCAATGGATAGTAGAGTGTGAGGAGGCGTTCCAAGAATTGAAGAAATACTTGTCATCCCCCCTCTACTCTCAATGCCGTTGCCAAGCGAGGAGTTACTTTTGTACCTGGCAGTATCGCCATCGGCAGCGAACTCGGCACTAGTCCGCAAGGAGCACGAGGCACAATTCCCGGTCTACTACACTGGTCAGGTACTTCAGGGCACAGAAAGCCGATACTCCTATATCAAGAAGCTAGCTTTCGCACTCGTCACCTCTGCTCGGAGACTCTACTCGTACTTCCAGGCCCACTTCATCGTGGTCCTCACAGATCAGCCTCTCTGCCAAATACTAAGTAGACATGAGACATCTGGGTGGCTCGTCAAGTGGGCAATGAAGTTAGAGGAATTCGAGGTAGTTTACAGGCCCCGAATGGCAATCAAAGGATAGGCTGTGGCCGACTTTCTTGTGGAGTTCACATATCCCGAGGACCCAGTCGAAGAACCTACTCCACACAAAATACCGCCCGGGTTAACTCTTGACATCCCGACCTAGGTCCTCTACGTCAACGGATCTTCCAATAAGCAAGGCAGTGGGGCAGGAATCATCTTGATAACGCCCGATGGGATCCAGCTAGAATACGCATTAAGGTTTGGGTTTCGAGTCTCTAATAATGAGGCCAAGTATGAAGCCTTGTTGGTCAGGCTCTAGTTGGCTGCTTCAATGGGGGCACAACAGGTCCAAGGGTATAGTGACTCCCAGCTCGTGGTAAACCAAGTGTATCAAGAATATGAAACTCGGGAGGATAACATGATGGCCTATCTAAACCTTGTTCGAACGGTATCAAAGAAATTGAAGGACCTTTCTGTAACACATATTCCAAGGGAGAAAAACACAAGGGCCGATTGGTTAGCCCGCCTCGCTTCATCCGCCGAGTCAGATTTGCCGGGGATAGGGATTGAATACCTACCCGAGCCTAATGTCACCAGCTCACAGGGTATGGAAGTTGCACTAGTTGCTCTCAGACCCAATTGGATGGATCCCATTATGGCATTCCTCATAGAGGGTACTTTACCATGGGAAAGAGAGGAAGCATGCCGGTTAAAATACCAAGCAGCCAGGTACCACCTAGTCGATGGCATCCTATACAAGAGAGGGTTCACCTTGCCGTACCTACGGTGCGACCACCCCATGCAAGTCTAGGGCATACTGCATGAGATCCATGAGGGCAAATGTGGGAATCATATTGGAAGCCGCACACTCTCTTGAAAGCCCTGTTGTAGGGTTACTACTGGCCGACCATGGCCCGAGATTCTTGTGAGTATGTTCGGCGATGTGACAAGTGCCAGAGGTACTCCCCCATGATTAACCGCCCGGGTGAACTCCAAATGCCAATTCTCAGTCCCTGGCCATTCGCTCAATGGGGCATCGACATCGTTGGCCCACTATCGATCGGGAAGGGACAGGTCAAGTTCGCGATAATCGCAGTTGACTACTTCACCAAGTGGGCAGAAGCCGAGCCCTTGGCAACAATCACCGAGAAGAAAATGGAAAGTTTCACGGAAAAAAAACATCCTAAGCAGGTTCGGCATTCCCCGGGTTCTAGTCAGTGATAACGGTAAGCTAGGTGGCTGATGATGGCAAGCTTCAAAAGACCCTGTAACCACCCATGTTCCAGGTCGGTTTCTTACGGTCGCTCCCTTCTTAAACGCCCGTCTTAGCACAACGCTTGGGGGGCAGGGGAATACCAGGCCAAAATAGGAAATCACACCGGTCGCTAACAGGGCTTGGAATCCTAACATTCCTAAGCACCTACAGTGACCAAAGAAAATGCCCGGATAGTAAACAGGGTATTCCTATGATACACCTGGCAACTCGGGTAGTAAACAGGATATCCCTATAATACACCGGGCCACCCAGATAGTAAATAGGACAAATTCTTATAAACACCGGGTGGGACCTTTAGAATAGGTCAGTAAGACCAGGTATCCTACCGATTACGGTCCTAAATCATTTTGCTAAGACAGGGATTTACATTGGCTAAAAACCGGGTGGGCATTGGTAATCACAAACAAGCATACAAATACAAAACGGTAAATAATTGATGAAAGGGCGGTCTCGAAGGACCTTTTGATTAATTAAAAGAGTTGGTACATTACCTGGGAGGCAGTTGTACTAGCCTTCCACCCCCCCCCCCCCCCCCAAAAAAAAAAAAAAAAAAAAAAAAAAAAACAACAAAAACAACAAAAAGAGGAAGAAACAGGCCGGGGACTAAGAGTCGTCCACCACGATCACGTCTTCTATCTTCCCAATTTCTCCCTCTCGGACGGCTCCCTCTCACGGTCCCAAGCTAAAGCCCGGGGTAGGTTCCTCAACAGCTCTGATAAGGGCAGCAGAGCCTTCAGTAGTAGGGGGACCGATGTCTCAGTAGTGGAATCAATCCCCTCGTAGGACGAGATGTCCCACTAGGGGTGATCTCGGGAAAGCCTCCGCTTCAAGTATTCATAGCCTTGGAAGAAGCCGTCGTCAAACGCTTCTTCCATGGACCCCGCTACCACCACCTCAGCTGCGGCCTTTGTTTGAGCCACTACTGCCACAGTGAGGGCTCGGGAGGCTTCCAGGTCTGCCAGGGCAGTGGCTAACTCTACTTGGGCTATGCCAAGGCTTAGGGCTAGGGCCTTGGTCTTCTCTTTCTCCATGGCCAGGGCAGTTTTCCCGACCTCTGAGTCCGCCTGTTCCCGCAATAGGGCAGCTTCTGTAGCAGTGGCCCTCCCGACCAACGAGGGCAGGATGGACTCTGCACCAATAGCCATACAGCTAACCTGCAAGAAACCCAAACCGGTCAGTCAACAACGATCGCAGGAAAAGTTACAACAATGAATGATCAAAGGTACTTACCAGATGAGAGAGGTTGTATAGCCAGCCCTGAAAGTCCTGGGGAGACAAGCCTGCACATGCCTCCACCTGGCTGGGGATGAGGGCAGGCCTTACCCTCTCCCGAATCTCAGAAGACCCCCCGATCGGCAATCCGGATGGCATGTCCGTCCAGGGGACTGTTCCCTCCACTACCACCACGTGGGGAACTGACATCCCCACGGGCTTCGGATGGTTCGCCATGACAGATCCGCCTAAGGGGGCGCTCTCCGCCAGAGGCCTCTGCGATAGGCCTTTTTCCCAACCGACGGCAGCGGTTTCAGCGGTAGCGGCTTCAGCAGTAGCGACCTGCCTGGCCCTCAACTGCTTCAGGTCCCTCTTTGGAGCCATTTTTATAAAGGCAAAACTGTGCGGTCAATGACTAGAAAAGAAAGCAGAAATATAGCAAGAAGGACAGTCAACCCAAGTACTTACCAAGGATCAGTGAGGGAAAGATCAGAGCTACAACAGGATTGTCCGGGCTATAGGTGGCCACAAAATCACCCGACCAGGTTAGAACGTTCTAGATATTGGTAGACAAATTTTCCAAACCCAAGATCCTAGTCTGAGACTCCTCGGGAATCCTTAGGGGTCAGGTCAACCCAACTGTAAAACAAGGAATTAAGACAGTTAGGAAACTGATGGCCATCCAAAGTAAAGAAAAACGAAAAGAAGCATATAGGGAAAGCTTACCCCTCAATTTTCCTGCCCAGAAAATCCTTAGCTGGCTTTCTGGGGCCCGATTATAGAGACCAAGGGTGGACATTTGGAAGATCTTGTTCTTCCACCCCTTGTTGTTACTCGGGCAGTTGACAATGATCTTCATCTTCCTGCCCTGTCGGGCCACCAGAAAAAAGAATGCAACCTCCCGGTGAACAGGGAATGGTCGGTGGGTCCACAAGAACTCTTGTAGGGTGAGCTTATACCCGAAGACCTGGGTCCACAGTGAGATAGACCCCATCAAGAACCTCTAATCGTTGGGGGCTAACTACTCGGGGGCAATCCCAGGGTAGATCAGGACGTCCCGAGCGACTAGATGCAAAGGAATACGAAAGCCAGCCATTAGGGCATCCTCGTATAGGGTGACGAAGCCTGGATGGTAAAGGTGTGCTCCACCGGGATTAACAGCT
Organism: Hydrangea macrophylla; assembly: GCA_033977485.1. Taxonomy (NCBI): domain Eukaryota; kingdom Viridiplantae; phylum Streptophyta; class Magnoliopsida; order Cornales; family Hydrangeaceae; genus Hydrangea; species Hydrangea macrophylla. The sequence goes on from CM066990.1 coordinate 45,339,498, forward strand.
AAAGAGCAACCGTGGGGGAGAGGGTACCTCTCTCTAATCTAGATAAGATCCTGGGAGCGCAGTATTAGAATAAGTGGACTTACAGGTGAACACTACCTTGGGGGTCAGGTTTACCCGGTGTTTCATCTCCTGAACCTCGATAAACTGAGGCAACGGGGTCCCCCCGGTCAGACTCACTATCGGACAAACGATAAGGGATTTTGCCCTCATTTTGGTGGTCAGAAGGGGAAGCAAAGAGAGGGTCTAGGCTGCTGTCAGTGGTTTTCGACCGAGACTACTCCCTCTCTGACCGGGATGCAGAATTAAAGTCAGAATGTCCCATCCCTACCACTCCTACTATGGGATGAGGAAGCTTGCGATGACCTAGATATGGGTTAGAGACCCTGAGCCTGATGTACAAAGGGGGTAGGGTTATCAACCTAAAAGGCAAAGAGTATATAGTCTTAAAGACAAGGTGACACTCGCCCAAAATTACCCCGGGGACACTCGCTCGGATCAATAGTCCTAAAATACCTCCTGATTTGAAGAAGGAATAGAACCTGAGGAAGAAAAAATCCCACTCCCGCCCTAACCTACATGGGTTAGTTCTCTCCAGCCTCACTCAGAAAAGGAAAGGGAAAAGAAAGGGGAGAAGGAAAAATATAGCAAATGAAAGCTGGGAAGTGAAAACTTACATGAATCAACGTAGAAAAGGGCTCGGGAAAGCTTGATCGGGGACGTTTTGCTCTCACATTACTCGATAATCTCTAGTTTAGCAGTAAAGAATGGAAGAAATGGGCAAGTACTCCTTATATGTACAGCACGAACGGCTTACATCAAAGCAGATCCAACGATTAGGAAATCTTCCCGCCTAAACATCCTAACAAGTGTCACCTCAGGCATGTGGAGCGTTGCCTAAAAAGGTATGAGCATTAAATGCTTGACGTGATGGTCCGGCTCACACGCGTTACTCGGATCCCTCTATGCCAACCTCATTGGATCCTAACCAGACCAATCATTCCCTGACATATGGCAACCACTAAGCTCGGGTGCCTGGTGATGCCGCTCGGTCCAATCTCTGGGCGGCTAAGGAAGCGGCCCCCGTCCCTGGCAATGCTCCAAGAAGGCACCTCGAACAGTAATTTGAGGGCACTAATTTTCAATCCTCATTTGATAGAGCATCATATCAGCTTTGAAAATGGGGGAAAGCTAATAGGTCCAAAAATATCCAGTCAAAGTCAAATCACCACGTCAGCGTAGTGACCCCGAACAATCCGAAAGAGGCGCCCTTATTCTAGTGATCCCGGGCCGTTATGGTACAACCGCCCGGTACGGGCCCACAATTCGGGCGTACGATATAGCTGTACTACACACATGATCGGCTTGGTCAGCTACCCTCTAAGCGGTTTCCTAATTCAGTCAGAAGGCTAATGAAAATAGTAAACAGTTTCCTAAACTACTTAGGAAACTTTCCTTGAATCATGCTAATCAATTTGTAACTAGATTAGGCTTCCTAATCTAATGAGTTGTGATGATGCCAAAAATTGGTAAGAGAGATTTAGAGAGAGACACAAGAGATTGTATGTGGTTCGACCCCGTTAATGGGGTGACCTACATCCACGGTTCCGTCAGTGCACTTTCAGTAGCAGATCACCAATGGCGTTTGGTGAGCCAATAGAGTGGGCGCCACTACCAAGTCCCGATCGGGTGTATGCGTATAAGTGTTTGTTTTATGCTATTCTGTAGGTCTAGAATACAATTGGTTGATTCCCTCTCCCCTTTAATGGGGATGAGTGGCCTCTTTTATAGGTGCAAGAGACCACCTGTATAAGGCAACCCAATAGATTAGGAAGCCTAATCTAGCTATAAATTGATTAACATGATTCAAGGAAAGTTTCCTAAGTGGTTTAGGAAATTGTTAATTATTTCCATTAGCCTACTAACTGAATAAGGAAACCACTTAGAGGCCAGCTGGCCAAGCCGATCATGTGTGAAGTACAGCTATATCATACACCTGGGCTATGGACCCGTACCCGGAGGTTCTACCATAACGGCCCGGGATCACTAGAATAGGGGTGCCTCTTTCGGATTACTCGGGGTCACTACGCAAATGTGGTGATTTGACTTTGACTGGATATTTTTGGACATATCAGCTACACCCCATTTTTAAAGCTGATATGATGCTCTATCAAATGAGGATTGAAAATCAGTGCTGCTCAAATGACCACTCGGGGTGCCTTCCAGGAGCATTGCCTAGGACGGGGCCCGCTTCCTTGGCCGCCCGGAGATTGGACCGAGCGGCATCACCATGGACCCGAGCTCAGTGGTTGCCATGTGTCAAAGAATGATTGTTCTGGTTAGGATCCAACGAGGTTAGCATAGAGGGATCCGAGTAATTGCATTTAAACCGGACTGTCACATTACGTATTTAATGCTCATGCCTTTTTAGGCGATGCTCCACATGCCCGAGGTGTCAGCTGTCAGAATGTTTAGGCGGGAAGATTTTCTGGTCGTTGGATCTGCTTTGATCTAAGTCATTTGTGCTGTATATATAAAGAGTACTTGCCCATTTCTTCCATTCCTTTCAGCCAAACTAGAGATTACTGAGCGGTGTGAGAGCAAAAAGTCCCCGATTAAGCTTTCCCGAGCCCTTTTTCGCATTGATTCATATAAGTTTTCACTTCCCAGTTTTCATTTGCTATAATCTTCCTTCTCCCCTTTCTCTTCCTTTTCATTTCTGAGTGAGGCTGGAGAGAACAAACCCACTTAGGTTAGAGTAGGAGTGAGATTTTTTCTTCCTCAGGTTCTGTTCTTCTTCAAATCAGGACGTACCTTAGGACGATTGATCCGAGCGGGTGTCCTCGGGGTAGTTTTGGAAGAGTGTCACCTTGTCTTTAAGACAATATACTCTTTGCCTTATAGGTTGATAACCCTGTCCCCTCTGTACATTAGGCTCGGGGTTTCTGACCCATATCTAGGTTGTCGCCTGCTTCCTCATCCCACAATAGGAGTGGTAGGGATGGGACATTCTGACTTTAATTCTGCATCCCGGTCAGAGAGCGAGCAGTCCCGGTCGGGAACCCCTGACACCAGCCTAAACCCGCCCTCTTCTTCTCCTTCTGACCACCTCTGATAGTGAGTTTGGCCGGGGGGACCCCGTTGCCTCAGTTTCCTGAGGTTCAGGCGATGAAACACCGGGTAAACCTGACTCCGAGGTGGTGTTCGCCTTTGAGTCCACTTCTTCTAAACTGCGCTTCCAGGACCTTATCCGGATTAGAGAGAGGTACGCTCTCCACCATGGTTGCTCTTTAGCTATTAATCCCAGTGGAGCACACCTTTACCAACCGGGCTTCGTCACCCTGTACAAGGATGCCCTAATAGCTGGCTTTCGTATTCTCTTGCATCCAATCGGTCGGGACGTCCTGGTCTACCCGGGGATTACCCCCGGGTGGTTAGCCCCCAATTGCTAGAGGTTCTTAATGGGGTCCATCTCCCTGTGGCCCCAGGTCTTTGGGTATGAGCTCACCGTACAAGAGTTCTTATGGACCCATCAATCGTTCCCTGTTTATCAGGATGTTGGGTTGTTTTCTCTAGCGACCCAGTAGGGTAGGAAGATCATTGTCAAATGCCCGAGTAATAACAAGGGATGGAAGAACAAGTTCTTCCAGATGTCCACCCTTGGTCTCTGCGATCGGGGCCCCAGGAAGCCAGTTGAGGATTTCCTGGGCGGGGGAATCGAGGGATAAGCTCGCCCTGTATGCTTCTTTCTGTTTTTCTTTACTTTAGACGGCCATCAATTTGCTAACTGTCTTCATTCCTTGTTTTGCAACTGGGTCGACCTGACCCCCAAGGATTCCCGAGGAGTGTCAGGCCAGGATCTTGGGTTTGGAAAATTTACCCATCAATATCTGGAACGTTTTGACCCGGTCGGGTGATTTTGTGGCCACCTACAGCTCGAACAATCCCGTTGCGGCTCAGATCTTTCCCCCACTAATCCCTGGTGAGTATTTGGGTTGATTGTCCTTCTTGCTATATTTCTGCTTTCTTTTTTAATCATTGACTGTGCAGTTTTGCCTTTGCAGAAATAGCTCCAAAGAGGGACCTGGAGCAGTTGAGGGCCAGGCAGGCCGCTGCTGCTGAAGCCACTGTCGCCCGGTTGGGAAAAAGGCCTACCGCAGAGGCCTCTGGCAAAGGGCACCCCCTTAGGCAGATCCGTCACGGGACGGCTAACCGTCCGGAGCTCGTGGGGACGTCAGTTCCCCACGTGGTGGTAGTGGAGGGGACAGTCCCTCGGACGGACATGCCATCCAGATTGTCGATCAGGGGGTCTTTTAAGATTCGGGAGAGGGTGAGGCCTGTCCTAATCCCCAGCCATGTGGAAGCATGTAAAGGCTTGTCTCCCCATAACTTTCAGGGCTGGCTATACAACCTCTCTCACCTGGTAAGTACCACTGATCATTCAATGCTGTAACTTTTCCTGCGATCGTTATTGACTGACCGATTTTGGGTTTCTTGTAGGTCGGTTGTATGGCTGCTGGTGCGGAGTCCATCCTGCCCTTGTTGGTCGGGAGGGCCACTGCTACAGAAGCCTCCATGTCGCGGGAACAGGTAGACTCAGAGGCCGGGAAAACCACCCTGTCCAAGGAAAAAGAGAAGACCAAGGCCCTAGCCCTAAGCCATAGCACAGCCCAGGCAGAGTTGGCCACTACCGTGGCAGACCTGGAGGCCTCCCGAGCCCTCACAGCAACGGCAGAGGGTTGAGCAAAAGCCGCAGCTGAGGAGGAGGTAGCGGGGTCTACGAAAGAAGCATTTGACGACGGCTTCGTCCAAGGCTATGAAGACTTGAAGCGGAGGCTTGCCCAAGATCACCCCGAGTGGGACATCTCGTCCTACGAGGGGATTGATTCTGACTACTGGGACAATGGTCCCCCTGCTGCTGAAGGCCCTGCTACCTTTACCGGAGCTGTTGAGGAACCAGCCTTGGGCGGTAGCTCGGGACTAGGAGAAGGAGCCATCCGAGAGGGAGAGACTGGGGAGACAGAAGGCGTGGTCGTGGTGGACGACTTTTAGTCCCCGACCTGTTTCTTCCTCTTTTTATTGTTGTTTTTTTTTTGGGGGAAGGCGACTACAACTGCCTCTCAGGCAATGTACCAACTCTTTTAATTAATGAAAAGGTCCTTCGAGACTGCCCTTTCATCAATTGCTTACCGTTTTGTATTTGTATGCCTGTTTGTGATTGCTAGTACCTGCCCAATTTTTAAGCCGATGTAAATCCCTGTCTTAGCAAAATGATTTAGGACCGTAACCGGTAGGATACCTGGTTTTCTTGACCTGTTTTAAAGGTCCCGTCTAGTGTAACCGGTAGGAATTTGTCCAGTTTACTATCTGTATGGCCCGGTGTATTATAAGGATATCTTGTTTACTACTCAGGTTGCCAGGTGTATCATAGGAATACCCTGTTTACTATCTGGGTGTTTTCTCTGGTCATTGTAGGTTCTTAGGAATGTTAGGATTCCAAGCCCTGTTAGCGACCGGTGTGATTTCCTGTTTTGGTCTAGTACTCCCCTACCCCCCAAGCATTTTGCTAAGGCGGGCATTTGAGAAGGGAGCGACCGTAAGAAACCGACCTAGAACATGGGTGGTTGCACGGTCTTTTGAAGCTTGCCATCATCAACCACCTTGGGGGTTCTCCCCCATTCTCGGTCGGACCTAAGCGAAGCTGGTGCCCCGGGGATTAACCGGAGGTCTTTTGTGACTTGAGCTTTAGCCAAGGTTTTTTTTGTGCGCCTCGGGTATGGTCCCGAGGTCTTTTATGCCTTGGGTTTTAGCCAAGGTCTTTGTGCCTCGGGTGTGATCCCGAGGTCTTTTGTGCCTTGGGTTTTAGCCAAGGTCTTTGTGCCTCGGGTGTGATCCTGAGGTCTTTTGTGCCTTGGGTTTTAGCCAAGGTCTTTGTGCCTCAGGTGTACCCCCGGGGTCTTTTTTTGTTACAGAACACTGAGAGGTGTAATTTCTTGAAGTGAAATAGAAATCTTTTATTTCTTTTTGAGAATTCATAAAAATTGCTCAAGCAGAGCTACAGAAATCCTAATTAGTGCTAATCCGCTCGTCCCCGAGCACTATTGATAGTACCTGCGGAGATGCTGTATGGTCCATGGGTGAGAAAGTTCATGCTCGTCCAGAGTTTGTAACTAGTACGTGCTCGATTGGTTGATCTGGGTGAGTACATACGGTCCTTCCCAGTTCGGTCCTAACTTTCCATGATTCAGGACCTTAGTAGATCTGTTCACTGCTTTAAGAGTGAGGTCTCCCACCTAGAAAGTGCGGTGCTTAACCCTACTTTTGAAGTATCGGGATACCCGCTGCTTGTAGGCTGTCACTCTCAAATTGCCTGGTCTCTTTTTTCTTCTACTAAGTCAAGTTCAGCTCTGAGGGCATCTTCGTTGTTCTGGTCGCTGAAGTTCACCACTCGGTAAGTGGGTAACCCGAACACTATAGGGACCACCGCCTCAAAGCCGTAGGTAAGTGAGAACGGTGTCTCGCCTGTTACTGCTCAAGAGGTTGTGCGGTAGGCCCATAGGAGGGTTGGTAATTCCTCTTCCCAAAGGCCTTTGGCATTTTCAAGCCGAGTTTTGATTGACTGCAGGATGGTCCGGTTTGTCACCTCGGCTTGGCCATTGGCTTGAGGATGCTCGGGAGAAGAGTAGTGATTGGATATTCCATAGCTCGCGCAGAACTATCTGAATGCCGGGGTGTCAAACTGTCTACCGTTATCACTGACTAGAACCCAGGGAATGCCGAACTTGCTTAGCATGTTTTTCTCTGTGAAACTTTTCATTTTCTTCTCGGTGATTGTTGCTAAGGGCTCAGTTTTCGCCCACTTGGTGAAGTAGTCGACTGTGATTACCGCAAACTTGACCTATCCCTTCCCGATCGGTAGTGGGCCAACGATGTCGATGCCCCATTGAGCGAATGGCCAGGGACTAAGAATTGGCGTCTGGAGTTCACCCGGGCGGTTAATCATGGGTGAGTACCTCTAGCACTTGTCACATCGCCGAACATACTCATGAGAATCTCGGGCCATGGTCAGCCAGTAGTAATCCTGCAATAGAGCTTTCCGAGAGAGTGTGCGGCTTCCAACATGATTGCCACATATGCCCTCATGGATCTCATGTAGTATGCCCTGGACTTCCATTGGGTGGACGCACCGTAGGTACGGCAAGGTAAACCCTCTCTTGTATAGGATGTCATCGACGAGGTGGTACCTGGCCGCTCGGTATTTCAACCGGCGCGCTTCCTCTCTTTCCCCTAATAAAGTACCCTCCATGAGGAATGCCATAATGGGATCCATCCAGCTGGGCTCGAGAGCTAATGGTGCAACTTCTACACCCTATGAGCTGGTGACACTAGGCTCGGGTAGGTATTCAATCCTTATCCCCAGCAAATCTGACTCGACGGATGAAGCAAGGCGGGCTAACCGATCGGCCCTTGTGTTTTCCTCCCTTGGAATATGTGTAACAGAAAGGCCCTTCAATTTCTTTGATACCGTTCGGACAAGGTTTAGATAGGCCATCATGTTGTCCTCCCGGGCTTCATATTCTTAATTCACTTGGTTTACCACGAGATGGGAGTCACTGTACCCTTGGACCTATTGTGCCCCCATTGAAGCAGCCAACTGGAGCCCGACCAGCAAGGCTTCATACTGGGCCTCATTATTAGAGGCTCGGAACCTGAACCTTATGCGTATTCCAGCTAAATCCCGTCAGGCGTTGTGTGGACACGTGGAATTCCGTCGTCCACTCTCGGGTTTTCTGTTTCCGGGGTTTCGGAATTGATTTTCCTTTGTTTTGAAATCAATTTGAAAGAAAACAAGAGGTTTGTTTTGAAGAAAAGAAGGTCTTTTGAAAACAGATACAGAGTCGCCACTTGGTCTTTAGGGAACCAAGAAACCCAATTTGACTCACCCAAACGGATAAAGGGCACCGGCCCTTCATAACCAAAGAACTTGGCTCGGGTTTTGGTACGAGAGAGGAAGGAGCCTTTGTCACGACTAAAACACCCTCAACTCGTCCCGTCTTTCGACGGGCCTCAATTTGCATCCAAATAATCATCTTATACTATGTTTGGTTCGACAAATAATACTATGATAGTATATTACATCACATAAGAAAATTTGAAATGGAAGATCTAAAGATAAGATATCATTCATAAGATCTAAGCCAAATATCACACAATGCAAAGTGAAAGATCACACAAATAAACCTAGGAAAAATTGTCTAATCATGTATCAAATAATCAAGACTTCCTAATCTAAAGGGGGACATGAATTGTTATTGAAACAAATAAACAAAGAAATCAAAATATGCTTAGCAAACTAGTATGATGCATGTTAATCTTTGAGAAAAGAAGACCTCTCAATCCCCGGGATGGATGAGAAAGGATGATTAGATCGGGGGAAGCATGAACGTGTGATCAAGTTCATTCCTTATAATCTTCTTAGATTAGGAGCCATGAAGGCCCCAAATCTTGCATGGATGCAATGTATGTATCTAGAATGTGCCAAGGTTGTAGTGTGCTTTGTGTTCATGGATTCCTAGAATGACTTAAAAGTCTATAATGTGTATGAATGAATGAATGAAATCATCATGGGATATGTACAAATGTAGTATGAACTACTTCCTAAGACATGAGCTAATTTGGAGTTCATGTAAGCATCAAATCAAAGAATGAAAGTTAAAATGTGCTTGCTGTGATAGTGGACAGAACAGTAACTATATCTTTTGAAAATCGAAAAGAGGTGTTAGGAATGTTTTCAATGCATGATTTTTTATGGCGATATTCCTTATTGTGTCTAAAACACAACCCAAAAATCCAATCTTCAATAACTATTACAGATTGAGAGAAATTAAAAAAACAATGAAGGTTACTCAGAAACAGAGTTCGTACTGTCGACTGAAATGTCAAAACATCTTGGAAAATGAAAACAAATGATATAGAGGCCCATATTATACAGAACGTTCCCTAAGACATTGAAGTTCAAGGGAAAAATAAGTTAGGACAACTCTTTTTGGAAACGTTTTCTATAAAAACAAGTTGAAAGCAGACCAAGCTGCTATGACAGAAAAAATAGAATATCTGGAGAGAATGTTTGGGTCCAAATGGACAATTTTCAAGTATTTCCAAGTCAAACCAAAACTCATGGGTGTTCTCTAATGCGTTAGGAAGATTTTCCAAGTAGTCTTGCATCCATACATTGAGTATTGAGTTCTAGAGAAATCTTTGAACTCAGATCAGTCACTGTTTTGACTCAATGTTTTGAAGATTTCGGGAAAAACTTGAGTTTTCTTTCTTGAAATCAAATTGAGAGGGATTGAGAGGGGTTTTGAAATAGAGGTTTTGAAAGTATATTTTCAACATCAAATAGAGATTATAACCTCTTGGAATATCAACATCAAACTCATCATCAAGAACCCCCAATATTATTGGAGAGATTCATTTTTTTTTTAAACATAACTTCAAGTATACCTTGGAGGTATTGAAGTTATAGTCATCATCAATCAAACATGTTTTTGAGGTCAAGAGCTACTATCCATAAGGATTCACTCACCTCAAACTTCATGTCATCATCTAGATGATGGTGAACTAGTAAGTAAATAAATAAAATAAAAAAAGAAATGAGGTAAGAAGAGATGAACATTGTATATAAGCAAGCAAATGAACAAATCAATAGATGATATTCAATGGTGGAACCACAAGCATTCAACCTCTCATATGTGTGTATATGGGTGAGTACATCACTCTCTAACTCATAGGAAACTCAAAGAAGATGAAGAAGATGGATTGAAAGCTTGAAAATAAAAGTTTAGTTTTTAGAAAACTAAATAAAAAAACTCACATTTGGCTTGGATTTGAAGAAGAAGATCTTGATTTCTCTCTCTATTTCTTCCTAACTTTCTATATCTCTCTCTAATGGCTTCCAAGCTCCCCCCTAAATGGAAGTAAATGGGTCTCCTTTATAGGCCAACTTGGGGAGGTATTTTGGGTTTTAAAAAGTCTCTAATTGGTCCAAAATCCCAGAATAATCAAAACTATGTCGTTTTATTTGTTGAAAATTTGAATTAAAACCCAAAAATTAACCAAAAATTACGAAAAAATGAAAAATCACTCAGAGTGCCGCCGCGGCACTTGGCCACTGCCGCCGCGGCAGTGGGCTAGTGCAGCCGTGGCAGTCAACTCCCCCGTTGACCAAAAATTGCATTTTGGCCCCCAGAACTCCCGGAATTCGCGAAACGGCCCTATTTCGTCCGAAATTCACAGAAATTTCATACGAAATCCAAATTGAGATTGTGATATACCGTTGGAAAGGTATTGAGGTCTAATTTCCATAAAAAAAAATAGTTTGGAGTTGGGTCACTTTGGAAAGTTTTGCGGTATTCGCGATAAAAGCAGAATTAATCGCATTTTTCACCTTCAAAAATTCATAACAAATTCGTTTTAGATCCAGAAATTATGTGCGATATACCGTTGGAAAGCTATTGACCTCTAGTATTTGATAAAAATTATTTTAATGTCGAAATGAAGACTTTGATTTTTGGTCAAACTTGCAGTCAAATCAGTCAAACAGTGCACTTCCAGGAAATTCCGGGAAGTTCTGGGGGCCTCCAAAGACTGACGTTTCCGTCCGATTTTCTTTTAAAACATATTTTAAGACTTTTCACATGATATAGAATGATCTCGAAACTTTTGGGTGAATTTGGATGATTTTGGTCAAACCTTGGTCAAACCTTGGTCAAACCGGTCAACGGAGACCTTCCGGGACTTCCGGGGGTCTCTGGGAGCTTACGATTTCAAATATTCATCTTTTAAAATACTTTTTTTTTGTTTGGAACAACATCGAATTATTTCTGAGATTCTAGGCCAATCCTGGAGAATTTTGGGCTTTTAGGGGCATTTTGGTCATTTTCACAAATTCTTTGACTTCTTGAGAGTTAGAGGCAATCTCTGAAAATCAGATCTTTCTAATCATCGAGGTTTGACATGCTTGTGGCCTCCTAAATCTGTTAGCCTACAAAATGGGGTGTCTACAGTGTTCCCCTCTTTGACATGAACTTGTGAAGCAACGCATGTCGCAAGCGAGTGCCAAAGCTTTAAAGAGACAGGTATTTTTGGAGGCTATAGATTTAGGATAAAAGCGTTGCAAAAGATGCAATGATGCTGAGGCTAGTGCTGGTCGCGCTCTGCGTGAGCTGCCTACGTATCCCAAGGGGAATCAGACCAGGACGTAGTTCAGGGCACAAAGGAATAAATCACACATGCACATACACAACAATCAGGCGGATGTTATGCTATAAGAGTGATATGCTATGCATGGATGTGATATGAATTTTGTCATGAGTCCTATCATGCCTAGTGTTCTGATCCTAATATGAACTCTTGCTGTGGGGTGTACCACTCCGAGTGGACTTGTGTCGTGCCTGTATTGTGTTCTAAAACGCTTGTGGTCCTAGTACATGTGTTCAGTGTATTTGCCACTCTCAGTGGGCTTGGTGATCTACGCTTCGCTACGACTAATAGACTTGTGAGGGAGCTCGACCTGGAGGTCTTACTCAAGGAAGAGCGTGGTGCTCAAAGTGATACTGTGGTGCTCAAAAGGACGCTTATGGTGTGTTTGCCACTCCTAGTGGGCTTTGTGATTTGTGTGTGCCACGACCGATGGGCTATATGTCATGTTACGGCCAATTTGTTGTGTTGGGTGAAGTGACTCTCTAGACTTGACTCGTGTTCCCCTTAATCATGATACTATGGACCTGGTGACTCTCAAAGTCTCAACGGTGCTTCTCAAATTTCAATGAAGATCCTCGATTCTCGACGGCGCTTATGATGTTCCTCAAATATTTGACGGTGCTTCTCAATGCTTCTTGATTCTTAACGGTGTTCTTCAAATCTTAGCGATGCTCCTCGACTTTTCAATGATGCTTTTCAACTCTTCTGATGCTACTCAACAAATCCGATGCTCCTTAACACATCCGATGTTCCTCAACTCTTCAACGATGCTTCTCAACAAATCTGATGCTCCTCAACACATCCGATGTTCATCAACTCTTTAACACACCCGATGCTCCTCTTCAACAATACTCTCTTATGATGTTCCTCGACACATCTGATGCTCCTCCTCAACAACACACTTGGACTTTGAACCTTAAAACACATCTTATCAACACTCCTCATCAACACATCAAGACTTTGGGCTCTAAAACACATCTTATCAACACTCCTCATCAACATATCTAGACTTTGGGCCCTAAAACACCTCAACAACACGTCTCATCGACACACCTTATCAGCAATAGTTTCTTGGTGTTGGCGATATTTCCTCCGATCAGCCGCCTTGAGAAACAACTATCGGTTTGTAGTTTGCAACCACTTACGAGTTTATGCCACTCGTACCTGGGACACTTCTCATGTTACGACCTTGACTAGTGTAGTAATAATGTTTGGTACTTCTGCTTATATCCAAAGTTTTTATACATATACATATAATTGGGAATCACCTTTAACCCACACATTTGAGACCATCAGAACAAATGGACCTAACAGGAACGACAAGGAAAGTTGGGTTAGTTTGTATAAAACCTTGGTCTCTGACACACTTGTGATCAGATTACTACTGACTCAAATAAAGAAGGATTGACTTGGACATGAAATTCTCAAATTGCCACGATCCAATGTGCCTTCATCATGAATGATGTACCACTCATCTTTTATGTTCACTCCTCATCTTGATATGTCAGCACTTTGCTGATAAATCTAGTTTTTGAAAATTCCTGCCTATTGATCTAATCGATTCTCTACTTCTCCCTAGAAGTGCTTTGAATTAGTGCCTTAGCTTTTAGAATAAAAGATGCTCCATTTCAAAAAATTTCAAAACAACTTGGTGACATGAAAACTCGCCCTTGGTGTGAAGGGATCGTGTTAGGCAAACGGAGTTTGCCCCTAGTTTGAGGTGTACGAAGTGGAATTCATAGGAAAACGAGGTGGGTGACCGAAGTTTGCCTCTAGTTTGGACAATGGTTTATTGGTGGTTTTGGGCAAACGAGGTAGGTGACCGAAGTTTGCCCCTTGTATGAAGGGTAGATAGTAGAATTCAGGCAAATGAGACGAGTAGCCGAAGTTTTCCCCTAGTGTGGAAGGTGGTTTTCTGGCTTGAGACAAGGACCGTGACTTTAATCTCTCAAATGTTCATAACTTTTTGCCTAGGCACCAGTGAGGTGACCTAGCGAGCTCTTTTCTCTCTTTTGTTATTGCTCACCTTGGATTTAGCTCTAACTTTTGCCTAGGCGTCCTTTCGAATTTTCGACCTAGCGAGCCATCCTTCTTTTTTTTTTTTTTTTTTTTGGAAGTCTGCCTACGTACCCTCGAGAGGGGATCAGGTCCAATGTAGTTCAGGCCATGGTCGGAAAGAAGCGGGTTGATTTTTAGGTAGGTGGGGTGACCGAACCGTTGTGGTTGACTACGTATCCCCGAGCGGGAATCAGGTCGAGCGTAGTTCAAGGCAAGGCTTGAAATAAGAGGTTTGAGGTATGAGGGTTTTTCAAACCAATCGTCAAAGAAGTTCAAACTTGAGCCACTTATGGTAGCTTTGAATAAAAAGATTCAGTTTCAATCTCCCTTTCTATTCTTTTTCTTTTTCTTTTTGTTTTGTTTTGAGGATTGATCCTTTTCACCTTCGCCTAACCAGTCAATTTTGCTTTTCATGTAATTGATTCTTGCAAGATCTTTCAATAGCAATCTTAGAATTCTGAAATGTGCATGTCACTCTCGGAATTTTGTGGTTGTTCCGTGCCTTTGGAAATGCGATCTAGGCACGTTCTTATGATGTACCTTGAAGCATACAATTTTCTCATTTGTTTCATCAAAATTTTCTTCAACCTTTTGACTGGCTAGGGTCAGATTTTGGAAATCAACACCTTTTTAGCTCTCACTTTTACCTAGGTGCCCTTTTCGGGTTTTCAACCTAGCGAGCTTTTCTTTTTTTTGAAGGGGGAAGAAACTCATTGAAATGTTTGGCTACCAACAAGGACCAAGTTCGCACAGGTTCGCATGGCTATCAATTGGGTTGGGTCCAAGGCTTTGAAATGGTAGAAATGGTGGAAAGGGTGTTGGGCAAGCCCCAAATTAGTCTCAAGTATGTCTTTTTGAGATTTGAGCAAAAGCATCTTTAAATTCTTAAAGTAAGACTATTCAATTCTCAGCTCTTCTTTAGGGTCAGCGCGAAATTGACTTTGGCCTGTTTGGGATTCTCTCTTTTTTGTTTTTTTGTTTGATGCAAAAAAAAATAAATAAATAATTATTAGCAGAGTAATGTCCATGGTAATTTGAAAAGTGACATTTTCAGTTCAACGGTTCATGCACTTATGAATATACACATCAGATTAGGCAAAATGAGACTTCATTCCATCAGAAGAGAAGGATTACATTACTCGATACAGACTCACAACAACTTGATGACAGACAGACTCGACCACAAGATCAAACTTGAAATAGACTCAAAACATAGAGCAGACTCGACTTGGTCTCAAATGGAGTGTTTTTGTGACCCATTTATTATCATTGTTTTTTTTTTTTTTTTTTTTTAGCAGAAGTTCCAAACACTATCGCTCCACTGCACGGATTCAACATTCATGGGTGTCAATAAAAGGGATCATTTGAAAGGATAGGCCATGGGCTTAGGTGACGTGGGGTTGAATAGGTGGTGGCTCGATGATTCCTCGATCAATGAGGTCTTGGATATTATGGCGGAGACGTATGCACCGATCGGTGTCATGGCCTAGGCCTTGGTGGTAGGCATATTGTTTGGACAGGTCACAGTTAGGTGGTGGGGGATCGGTACGGGGCTGAAGGAGTTGGAGGTGCCCCTTTTTTAGCAGGCGGCCTAAGGCTACGGAGGGAGAGATATCCAGCTTGGAAAATTCACGGGGTACCCTATTTTGGTAAGGGCGGCTAGGCGAGCTGGTTTGGTTTGTGAGCTGGTATGGTTGGGGAAAATAGGCCATGGGTTGGTTACTAAGGGTATTGACATCCGAAGGGTTTCGGGAGTAGTTGGGCCTCTTGGACTGGCTTTGTGATTCTTCATTCTTGATTTTTCCTTCCCTGATTGCATCCTCAATTCTAGTCCCAATCTCAAACAGTTCTTCAAATGTTGAGATGGACTGGTAGAATAGTTTCTCATGGTACAGCGGCAGTTCTTGATCAACATCCGGACTTGTTCCTTTTCGACTGGCCGGTGGGTCATTTGGGCCACTTTGTTCCTCCATCTGCTCAAGAACGCAGCGAAGGACTCATTGAAGTTCTGCCGGGTAGTCTCTAGATCCCGGATGGTGACATCGAGCTCTTGGTTGTAGGAGTAATGATCAACGAAGACCTGGACTATATCATCCCAAGTCCGCATCTTAGAAACCTCCAAGGTCAGAATCCAGGATAGAGCTGCCTTGGTGAGGGTTTGAGGGAACAACATTGCGATGTGCTCATGGGTGCAGCCCATTGATTGGAAAACACTCATGCAGAACTTTACATGACTCTTCGGATTCCCAATTCCATCAAAACGATCAATTTCAGGCATCTTGAAGTTCTCCGGCAGTTTCAGCTTAGCAGGCTCAAAGAGGCCTTCCAGGTCTAGCATGTAATCATCGACCCCCTTGCTTTTCCTCAGTACACTTTCCAGCTTATCAACCTTATCCATTTTCTCTTGGAGCTTCTTCTCATACGCAAATGGTGGGACCCCTTGAAACCAGTCTTCCTCCCCGTTATTCCTATGTGGGGGCAGTTCAAACCCCGGTGGTGGAAACCCAGGTGGAGGTTGCGGCCGCTGTTGCTTCAGTTCTTCCATAAAGGCTAAAACTTGGGCCAACTGGTCAGACTGTCGGTTGATCATTTCTGTCATTCTTGCTTCTAAACCTTCTGGATCCATAAAGCTGGCTTTTGGCTGAGTGATTCTGACAAGGTGACTCCCTAATTCTCTGACTCACAAATGCAGATCTTGGGTGTTCAAAACTTGTACTGACATATAGGTGTGAAAAGACTGTGTCAGACTTTTAACAGTGATGATTGAAATGACAACAATAGTGATGTTAACAGACGTGGACTGACTCATGCACAGCCTGACTGAAACAGTGCGTGCAGACCAACAGGAATGGTGTATGCAAATGAGACAAGCATGCGGATGTAAGCCCTAATCTATATGATGCTCCTATTTCTAACAGATAGCAGCTAAACAAATAAGGTCCTAGCCATGTAGAGTGTGCCAACCTTACTTTCCAGTACGATCACCAAAGGGATAACAGGGATTTCCAGGGTTTTATGAAGGCTTCTAGGAGAGACTGGGCATTTTTGGTTGATTTGGACAGAGTTTCTGGGAGAAACGGGTTGATATGGTTATATCTGGGCTATTTGGACAGAGTTTCTGAAAAAAAACTGGTTAATATGGTTATATCTGGGATATCTGGATAGAGTTTCTGGAAAAAACTGGTTAATATGGTTATATATGGGATATCTGGACAGAGTTTCTGGGAGAAACTGGTTAATATGGTTACATCTGGGATATCTGGACAGAGTTTCTGGGAGAAACTGGTTAACATGTGGTGATAGTGATCATACTGTCTAGCAGGTTTTCATACTCCTATGTCTTAGGACTGAAAAACAAGGTTTGCGGTGTATATCTTTGTGAGCATGGAGCAGACATCCTTATCATGGTACCTAGACATGTCAACTCAATGTAATCACATGTGAGTGATTGCCTTGGGAATCATAAGAAAGAGGTTCTGTTCTATGCCACATAAGCGTCTACACCGCTCAGGTAATCCCGTTAGGGCATACAGCAGTTATATCACATTGTCCTATCTGAAAAGATAAATGAACAGTCCTATGAAAGGTTCTACAGGAATCTATATGCAAAGGCTGGGTTTAGTCAAAGAGGGTCCGTTGACGAGAGTTCCACTATACCGTCAGGGAGACAGTACGGAGGTTTTTACTCTTTTTGATATACCTTAGAAGGTACAGTATCAACGGTGACTTGTGCCCTGGAACAGCAAGACTTGAACAATGTTAGCGTCGCGTTTCAGACACAGTCAAAGGGGGAAAATGCAAAGTGCAATGCGGTGAACCAGACACAGTAAAAAGATGATTTTAAGGATGCTTCTTATGAGTCAAACCTCTGTATTATTTTTTTTTTTAAATAAAAATCCCCAGTAGAGTCACCAGATTGTGGACACGTGGAATTCCGTCGTCCACTCCCGGGTTTTCTGTTTCCGGGGTTTCGGAATTGATTTTCCTTTGTTTTGAAATCGATTTGAAAGAAAACAAGAGGTTTGTTTTGAAGAAAAGAAGGTCTTTTGAAAACAGATACAGAGTCGCCACTTGGTCTTTAGGGAACCAAGAAACCCAATTTGACTCACCCAAACGGATAAAGGGCACCGGCCCTTCATAACCAAAGAACTTGGCTCGGGGTTTTGGTACGAGAGAGGAAGGAGCCTTTGTCACGACTAAAACACCCTCAACTCGCCCCGTCTTTCGATGGGCCTCAATTAGTATCCAAATAATCATCTTATACTATGTTTGGTTCGACAGTTAATACTATGATAGGTATATTACATCACATAAGAAAATTTGAAATGGAAGATCTAAAGATAAGATATCATTCATAAGATCTAAGCCAAATATCACACAATGCAAAGTGAAAGATCACACAAATAAACCTAGGAAAAATCGTCTAATCATGTATCAAATAATCAAGACTTCCTAATCTAAAGGGGGACATGAATTGTTATTGAAACAAATAAACAAAGAAATCAAAATATGCTTAGCAAGCTAGTATGATGCATGTTAATCTTTGAGAAAAGAAGACCTCTCAATCCCCGGGATGGATGAGAAAGGATGATTAGATCGAGGGAAGCATGAACGTGTGATCAAGTTCATTCCTTATAATCTTCTTAGATTAGGAGCCATGAAGGCCCCAAATCTTGCATGGATGCAATGTATGTATCTAGAATGTGCCAAGGTTGTAGTGTGCTTTGTGTTCATGGATTCCTAGAATGACTTAGAAGTCTATAATGTGTATGAATGAATGAATGAAATCATCATGGGATATGTACAAATGTAGTATGAACTACTTCCTAAGACATGAGCTAATTTGGAGTTCATGTAAGCATCAAATCAAAGAATGAAAGTTAAAATGTGCTTGCTGTGAATAGTGGACAGAACAGTAACTATATCTTTTGAAAATTGAAAAGAGGTGTTAGGAATGTTTTCAATGCATGATTTTTTATGGAGATATTGCTTATTGTGTCTAAAAGACAACCCAAAAATACAATCTTTAATAACTATTACAGATTGATAGAAATCATATAAACAATGAAGGTTACTCAGAAACAGAGTTCGTACTGTCAACTGAAATGTCAAAAAATCTTGGAAAATGAAAACAAATGATATAGAGGCCCATATTATACATAAGGTTCCCTAAGACATTGAAGTTCAAGGGAAAAATAAGTTATGACCACTCCTTTTGGAAACGTTTTATGTAAAACAAGTTAAAAGTAGACCAAGCTGCTGTGACAGCAAAAGCAGAATATCTGGAGAGAATGTTTGGGTCCAAATGGACAATTTTCAAGTATTTCCAAGTCAAACCAAAAATCATGGGTGTTCTCTAATGAGTTAGGAAGATTTTCCAAGTGGTCTTGCATCCATACATTGAGTATTGAGTTCTAGAGAAATCTTTGAACTCAGATCATTCACTGAGATTTTGGGAAAAACTTGAGTTTTCTTTCTTGAAATCAAAATGAGAGGGATTGAGAGGGGTTTTGAAATAGAGGTTTTGAAAGTATATTTTCAACATCAAATAGAGATTATAACCTCTTAGAATATCAACATCAAACTCATCATCAAGAACCCCCAATATTATTGGAGAGATTCATTTTTATTTGAACATAACTTCAAGTATACCTTGAAGGTATTGAAGTTATAGTCATCATCTATCAAGCATGTTTTTGAGGTCAAGAGCTACTATCCATAAGGATTCACTCACCTCAAACTTCATGTCATCATCTAGATGATGGTGAACTAGTAAGTAAATAAATAAAATAAAATAAAAGAAATGAGGTAAGAAGAGATGAACATTGTATATAAGCAAGCAAATGAACAAATCAATAGATGATATTCAATGGTGGAACCACAAGCATTCAACCTCTCATATGTGTGTATATGGGTGAGTACATCACTCTCTAACTCAT
The DNA here is from genome assembly GCA_033977485.1 of Hydrangea macrophylla. Taxonomy (NCBI): domain Eukaryota; kingdom Viridiplantae; phylum Streptophyta; class Magnoliopsida; order Cornales; family Hydrangeaceae; genus Hydrangea; species Hydrangea macrophylla. The sequence goes on from CM066990.1 coordinate 45,358,754, forward strand.
AGGAAACTCAAAGAAGATGAAGAAGATGGATTGAAAGCTTGAAAATAAAAGTTTAGTTTTTAGAAAACTAAATAAAAAAACTCACATTTGGCTTGGATTTGAAGAAGAAGATCTTGATTTCTCTCTCTATTTCTTCCTAACTTTCTATATCTCTCTCTAATGGCTTCCAAGCTCCCCCCTAAATGGAAGTAAATGGGTCTCCTTTATAGGCCAACTTGGGGAGGTATTTTGGGTTTTAAAAAGTCTCTAATTGGTCCAAAATCCCGGAATAATCAAAATTATGTCGTTTTATTCGTTGAAAATTTGAATTAAAACCCAAAAATTAACCAAAAATTACAAAAAAAAATGAAAAAACACTCAGAGTGCCGCCGCGGCACAGTGCCGCCGCGGCAGTCAACTCCCCCGTTGACCAAAAATTGCATTTTGGCCCCCAGAACTCCCGGAATTCGTGAAACGGCCCTATTTCGTCCGAAATTCACAGAAATTTCATACAAAATCCAAATTGAGATTGTGATATACCGTTGGAAATGTATTGAGGTCTACTTTCCATAAAAAATAGTTTGGAGTTGGGTCACTTTGGAAAGTTTTGCAGTATTCGCTATAAAAGCCGAATTGATCGCATTTTTCACCTTCAGAAATTCATAACAAATTCGTTTTAGATCCAGAAATTATGTGCGATATACCGTTGAAAAGCTATTGACCTCTAGTATTTGATAAAAATATTTCAATTTCGAAAAGAAGACTTTGATTTTTGGTCAAATTTGCAGTCAAATCAGTCAAACAGTGCACTTTCAGGAAATTCCGGGAAGTTCTGGGGGCCTCCAAAGATTGACGTTTCCGTCCGATTTTCTTTTAAAACATATTTTAAGACTTTTCACATGATATAGAATGATCTTGGAACTTTTGGGTGAATTTGGATGATTTTGGTCAAACCTTGGTCAAACTTGGTCAAACCGGTCAACGGAGACCTTCCGGGACTTCCGGGGGTCTTTGGGAGCTTACGATTTCAATTATTCATCTTTTAACATACTTTTTTTTTGTTTGGAACAACATCGAATGATTTCTGAGATTCTAGGCCTATCCTGGAGAATTTTGGGCTTTTAGGGTCATTTTGGTCATTTTTGCAAATTCTTTGACTTCTTGAGAGTTAGAGGCAATCTCTGAAAATCCGATCTTTCTAATCATTGAGGTTTGACATGCTTGTAGCCTCCTAAATCTGTTAGCCGACAAAATGGGGTGTCTGTACGTTGTCAAGATGATTCCTGCCCCATTGCCTTGCTGATTAGAAGACCTGTTGACGTAGAGGACACAGGTCGGGATGTCAGGAGTTAACCCGGGTGGTATTTCATGTGGAGTAGGTTCTTCGAATGGGTCCTGTAAACTACCTCAAATTCCTCCAACTCCATTGCCCGCTTTACGAGCCTCCCAGATGTCTCAAGTCTACTAGTATTTGGCAGAGAGACTAATCTGTGAGGACCACGATGACGTGGGCCTAGAAGTACGGGCGGAGTCTCTGGGTAGAGGTGACGAGGGCAAAGCTAGCTTCTCGATACAGGAGTACCGGCTTTTTGCGCCCTAAAGTGCCCAGCTAGTGTTGTAGACCGAGAATTGTGCCTTGTACTCCTCGCGGACTAGTGCCGAGCTCACTGCCGATGGTGATACCGCTAGGTACAAAAATGACTCCTCGCTTGGCAACGACGTTGAGAGTAGAGGGGGGGATGACAGGTATTTCTTCAGTTCCTGGAACGCCACTCTTCTGTCCATTGGAAGGCCTTGTAGAGAATTTTGAAAAAAGGCAAACACTGGTCGGTTGCTCTAGAAACGAATATGTTGAGTGTGGCAGAGAATTCTCGAGTTGGCCTCGATTTCGTGCCTGCTGACCAGGTGTCCCAAGAACTTCCCGACCGAGACCCCAAATGTGCACTTGGCCGGGTTCAACCTCATCTGGTACTTTTGTAAGATGCTGAAAGCCCTAGCAAATGCTCCAAATGGTCTGACTTGTCTCGACTTTTAACCAGTAGGTCATCAACGTAGCCCTCCATTGATTTACCGATCAACTCTTTAAACATGAGATTCACAAGGCGTTGGTAGGTTACCCCGGTGTTTTTAAGGCCGAAGGGCATCACCTTGTAACAATACGACCCTTGATCTGTGATGAAGGAAGTTTTCTCTTCATCCCTGGGGTACATACGGATCTGATTATACCCCGAGTAGGCGTCCATGAAAGGGAGGAGTGAGTGGCCGGCCGTGGCATCCACAAGGAGGTCTATCCTAGGTAACAGATAGCAATCCTTGGGACAGGCCTTATTCAGGTACGTGAAATACACACACATCCTCCATTTCCAATTACTTTTCTTCACCAATACCACGTTAGCCAACCAGTCAGGGTAGTGAACCTCCTGGACGGATTTGGCTTTCAAGAGCTTGTTAATCTCTTTTGATACTGCTTCTTGTCTTTCAGGGGCCATACCCTTCTCTTTTGCTTGACCGGTCAGGGATCAGGGTTGACATTAAGACGATGGGACAAGACCCGAGGGTCAATCCCGGGCATATCCTCGTGGCACCAGGCGAAGGTATCCTGGTTAGTCCTTAGGAACTGGATTAACTTCTGCTTAAGGCCTGGCTCTAGGGTGGTGCCGATGCTGACAAACCGGTCAGGGAGTTGCGAGTCCAAGATTACTTGCTCCAACTCTTCCATCGGTCTCACTCTATCCTTTGCGTCCCTAGGATCTATCTCCTGGACGTTCATCATTTTCGAGACAGCTTCTCAGCACAGGGAGTTGACGTAACAACTCCGAGCGGTTGCTTGATCTCCTCGGAGGCTCCTGGGACCCTGAGAGTTTGGGAACTTCACAACCAGGCCGTACGTTCACACGACCGCCCTTTCCTTGTTTAGAGTTGGCCTCCCTAGGATGGCGTTGTATGCCGACGAAGCTTCTACAACCACAAAGTTTGTCATTATCAAAACCTACTACGGATAGGTTCCCATCAGGACTGGCAGCTCGATGATTCCAAGTAGCTGAGTACTCGAGCCGTTGAACCCGACCAGAGGCGTGGCTACCGGTCAGAGTCTGTCCCGTGATATTCTAAGTTGGTCGAACGCCGAGGCAAAGAGGATGTCAGAGGAACTGCCAGTGTCCACCAACACTCTCTTGACCGCATAGTTGGCTATGGAAAGCGTCACCACCAGCGCGTCATCATGGGGACAGTGTAGGTCCTGCACATAATCAGAGGAGAATGTCAAAACATCGATCGGGGGAGAGCAAGCGGATTGGACATGGCAGACATCCGCCCAGGATGCCCAGGCATGCCTCTTCCTGGCTGACTGTGAATCCCCGCCACCTGAGATTCCCCCGGATATAACGTTGATCTGCCCGAGCGGCTGTGGTTGCTCGGGAGGTCTGTTGTCTGGTAGGGGTCGTCTGTTCCCCGCAACGAACTCAGCGAGGTGACCCTGTTCTATCAGCCTCTCAATGGCCATCTTCAACTTGAAGCAGTCCTCCGTGTCGTGGCCGTGATCCTTGTGAAATCGGCAATACTTGTCTCGGTTCATTTTTTCCGGGAGGGCTCTTCAGCTTTGCCGGCTCCTAGAGGAGCCGCCGGGTCTCGGCGGCAGCCATAACCTCATGAATAGGCCGGGAAAGGGGTGTGAAGTTGATCGGGGGCTGATCCCGACCACTTTCAGGCTGATCTTATTTTATCTTCTTTCCTGAGCCCTTCTCTGAGGCATCGCGCTTTCGCTTTGATCCCGAGGACTCGTCTTCTGCCAAACTAGCGTGCTTGGCCTTGAGGAATTCCTCGGTGTCGATGTACTTTCTGACCCTTTCCGAGAGCTCCACCAGGGTTTTCAGTCGGTCACGGTGAAACGACGTGGCAACCTTGGTGTGTTGAACTCCCAAACAGAAGGCCATGATTGCGGCTGTTTCATTCAGATTACAGATCTGGAGCCTCTGTTGGTTGAAATGGTCCACATACTCCCTTAGGGATTCCCCTTTTCGCTGATACACAATCAGGAACTTGGTGTCTGGTTGTGACCGGTCGAGCATCCCCATAAACTAGCTGATGAAGAGCTTGCTCAACGTCTTGAAGTTATCAACCGTTCGGGGTTTCAAAGCATGGAAACACTGCGCGGCTGGCCCTTTAAGAATGGTAGCAAAAGGCCGGGCATAATAACTGGTTGACCGTGGTAACCAGTGCCATTTGAGCTTTGTATGTACGGACATGATCCACTGGGCTCCCTAAACCGTCATAGGAAGTTGAAAACAATCACACTTGCATTGAGGGGCTGCTTCGAAAGACAAAGAACTAGTAGTAAATGTTGTTTGGGTAAATTGAACCTATTGGAATTGAGCTTGACTTTCTCATGATTGGAAAGTCGCTCGAGTGAGCTGCTCGGGCGAGGTTGTGCAAATTTGGAAACTGGAATCTCGCCTACTCGGAGCGCTACCCAAGTGGACACAATATTTGTGTGCGAAGATTGGGTTTCTTAATCTGTTTGAGAGAATAGATTGGGATAGTTTTTAAAGGTGAAAGGATTCCTAATTGTATTAAATACTTAAAAGGGAGGTTTCCTGGTAGAGAAGTATTACCATAAGAGTAATCTTACTCTTACTAGGATTTAGCAAGGTATTCTATATAAATGAGAGGCTATGGTGAAGAAGAAAATTATCTTAAAGAGAGTCAAGGTCCTTGAGAGAAAACTCAAGTAAGAGAGAGTGTGGAGCTTTCGGCTAAACCGGTGGGCTTGGGCCCAACCGAGAGTTGAAGGTGGCTACACCATGAACGGAGAAAGTGTTCTTCATGATGAATCCATGGCGGAGGGAGAGCGTAATGTCACACCCCGATTTTTGGAAAGCCAAATAATCAGCATAGAACTAAATCTAGACTACTATTCGACTGACAACTATCGGAGTGAATACCACGAAGCCCATCCTAATAAAACTTTTTAATGGAAATAGATGTTCTTAAAAAACCTGGTTAAAACATTTGTAATAAATCTCCATTTATGTTTTTAAAACAAAACCACCACATTTCCATTTTAAAAAAAACACTCATGCAGTTCCGAAAATACTCAAATATATTTGATTAAAGGTACAACTACTAAATCACTTATATTGAAAAGCAGAAGCTGAATAAATATTTCTCAATTCTCATTTAGAATAAAAATCTTTTCATTTACAATTAAAGCTTTGAAAGAATAACCTCTATTACAACCTTTGGTCAGAGCTACTAAACGTCCCAATACCAACTACAATAATGGCCCACAATGCCAAATAAATGAAAATAGCAAATGAACAGTAAAGGTCTTCATGCCCTCAAGCAAATCCATGTAATCCAATAGTCATATAGGCCTACTCCTTAATCTGCAAAACGGCTGCGTTTCCCGAGAAATGCCCCCGCATGATAAACATCACACGGGTCAGCATTGTATAACAACACTGGTATAAGTAAACACGCTCCAGTCTCAAGGATCACTCGTGGTCCCCTCAACTCCAACCCAACAATAATCAATTAACATAATAATACCCAATAAATTTCCCGGAGGTTGGGAATCCGCTGGACTCCCTCCCTCTCTAGACCACAAACACATACAAAGTTATAGGCAGAATTGTAGTTCCACACGTGAGTGAGGACAAGCAGTAGTTTCCTCGAGTCACGGCGGCAGTTTGTTCCACCCACAAAGTAAAAGAAACATTTACTCTTAAATGACATGGTGAGCCAAAGCCTGCATACAATGGTTAGTGGGCCCACCATTCTGCAACTCGAGAGTTAGCACATATCCTTAGTATCATACTAAACAATTCTTCAACACCAAATCATTTAATCAATTTTCTTCGCATTATATCACGGTAACCATTTCGGGTTTTCAATTTCATGTTTCGCAATAGTTTATCCATTTGTATTTGACGCACTACAATCACTGTCATTTTTTTTTTCTTGCCCTATGTTCACCACTAAGGTCAGCCTACTCATGGTCAACTTACTATTTATGAACGATTCATTATTCAATTTCCTAGCTTCATCACTTGGCCACCCTCCATGGTACAGCCCACACATATATCCCATGTGTGCCCGGACATACTACCAACATCCACTCCGGTGCCAGTTTGGTTGGGGTATCAACCAAACCAGGTATACACAACGGAAGGCCGGTCAATATGCCTAGACGTCTATACAATATAAGCCGAGCATAAGGCTTAGGCCAGCTTGATCACGAAGCCACTGGCAAAAAGTACACTCCACAAGTCTTAAGCCAGCTTGATCACGAAGCCACTGGCAAAAGAGTACACTCAGCAAGTCTTAAGCCAGCTTGATCACGAAGCCACTGGCAAAAGAGTGCGAGCTACCAAAAACAATAACACAACAACGGGGAGTAATGAACACTAAGGTTTTTTCCCAGTTTCTTACCATCTACGTTAATTCTCATAAGTACCCATTCATGAGGGTTTAATCACGTCATTAACCACTTCGGGAATTTATCATTTATTCCATGGAATATCATTATCCAATTATTCACGATAAGGCCCTTTTTTTTTTTTTTTTGGTTACCAAACTTCTATTCAAGTCTCTAGCGTAGTATTTTCATAATAATTATTTAATACCACACATAGAATAAGTTGGGGTTTCTTAACACATAGCATATAAAATCGACACTCAACAATACTATTTAAAACAGTCCCAAACATACCCTTACATTAAATAGTCCCAAAAACCAACATGGGTTGAAATTATTCCTCATACTAATTCCGCACAAAGAAACATCTCTAGAAATATTCATAAACATAAATTCGAAATTCGGAGTTAGCATTCACTGCTACTGTAATATAAATTTTCTGCCCAAACGGTGCAGAATTGGAAAAAATGCTATTAGACAAAGGTTGTACAGAATTGCGTTTTACTTGGGACAACATGGACAGAAAGCTAAAATTCCAAACAAACGATTCTGTACAATGTTTTGAAAATTCAGCGATCATAGAAAAACCAATAAAAACGAATTTTCCTACTTATTTAATTAATTTATTTTTCTTTCTCCCTAGGTTAATCTCATGAATCTGAACATTAGTTTATCAACGTATAACCATATCCATTTGGGTAATACTAGGATCCAAATCAACAAATCGCATACGATACTAAAATTTAAATATCAATCCAAACATTTAACTTGCAATGATTGATTCAATTGCGTATACATATATACCCACGTGTGTATATATATACATATATACCCACGTGTGTATATATATACATATATACCCACGTGTGTATATATATACCCAAATATATATATATTTAACTCACCAATTGTGCCAAATCCCACAAAGATATGAATCGACGTTAACCACGACGAATGCACCGCATATGATTCAACGATCATTCTCATTCTTCCTCTTCGTCTTCTTCCTCTCTCTTTCTCTTCCTCTCTATTTCTTTATTCTCTTTTCTCTCCCTCTTTCTCTTCTTCTTATCTTCCCTTGGTGGCTAGGGTTGAGATAGTAGGGGTGAATGTATTGTTGGGAGAACTAATATAGGATTAACAAGACATAATCCCGTTTTTATTTTTACCCCTTCATAAAAATACATCATATGACCCCCAAAATCCATTGCAAAGTACTAAAATGAGTTACCCATTGGGTACCCATGACCCAGGTACTTAATTCTTATGTTAAATACATTGTTTAGAATATTTACGGGCCCTGTAAACACTACTAAATTATAAACACATCAATTCTTTAAAATTTAAACTTACACAAATTTATCCCATCACTTAAGTTTATAAAAATATTCACATCGTAATTTGTACTAAAAAAATTAATACACATAGATATATAACCACAAACATAAATACCCATTGCTAATTTATCACATATAAAAATTCGGGTGGCCACATTAACATATAAAAATAAATATTTATATCTTGAAAATTACGGGGTGTTACATTCTACACTCCTTAAAGAAATTTCGTCCCGAAATTTGAAGCAACGTTATATGTACAAAACAATTATGAATAAAATTAAGCACGCAATTTTCATACAAAATTGTGATTACGTTTTAACTCTCAACCATACGAGACCAAGTACGCCGAGCGACTAATCCAAACAAGGAAACCCTCATATATATACTTTATTCTCGTATAATTAATCGTCAAAAGGTAATCAACAACATAAAGTTTGATGCAAAGATTGTGAATATAAACTATGCATGTAACATGCTCACATTTAATCAATGATTTAACTACATGCTCATGTTTACCTCTTACCATGTCTCGAACTCCTACTACTCGGGATACCCAATACTTACAACTCAAATGTATAGCTTCAAGATCATTCAGAACCTTTCACTATGAATAAGAATACTCGTCCAAATTAATAAGCTGTGGTAGATATAAGAAAACATCTAGCTCAATATACACTCCCGAAAAATAATAAGGCATAGAAATTCCATGTTGAGAGATACGATGGATGCAGCAATAGAATATCAGCCGATAATACCAGCTTCATAATAAGAAATCCAAAATACCCGTTGATAGATAAGAAATCCCAGAATACCAATAGTAATAGAATTCGCTTCAGAAAACCATAATAATCAATAGAGATGAGAAGGCTAGAAAACCAGTTGATAACATAAGAAATCCAGAAATCCAATCCTTGCCTCCAATTGCCGTACAAAATTTCTCAAGTCCATCGTATTCACCCACATAACTATTCCATAAACGAAAATAGAACTCCCCTCGATACAACCCCAATATACCAACACAAGATACATGCACTAACATGCAAATTTAACCATTATCCTATATGCTCATACTTGATCTCAAAAATAACATGCAGTTAATACCAAGCAAGGAAGCAAATCAATATGTACGAGCATACGGTTCACAAACTACTACTAAGATATAAAGACATTATTCACATTACAAAGCACATAGCAACAAGAAGCACGTAGTAGCACATACTCCCAATCCCAAAGAAATTCGCAAACCTAAAGCTCTGACAAGCCCATAAACCACGATCTGAGAATCACTTAGACTCGCTAAGCTAACCTTAAGCTCTGATACCAAACTGTCACACCCCGATTTTTGGAAAGCTAAATAATCAGCATAGAACTAAATCTAGACTACTATTCGACTGACAACTATCGGAGTGAATACCACGAAGCCCATTCTAATAAAACTTTTTAATGGAAATAGATGTTCTTAAAAAACTTGGTTAAAACATTTGTAATAAATCTCCATTTATGTTTTTAAAACAAAACCACCACATTTCCATTTAAAAAAAAACACTCATGCAGTTCCGAAAATACTCAAATATATTTGATTAAAGGTACAACTACTAAATCACTTATATTGAAAAGCAGAAGCTAAATAAATATTTTTCAATTCTCATTAAGAATAAAAATATTTTCATTTACAATTAAAGCTTTGAAAGAATAACCTCTATTACAACCTTTGGTCAGAGCTACTAAACGTCCCAATACCAACTACAATAATGGCCCACAATGCCAAATAAATGAAAATAGCAAATGAACAGTAAAGGTCTTCATGCCCTCAAGCAAATCCATGCAATCCAATAGTCATACCGGCCTACTCCTTAATCTGCAAAACGGCTGCGTTTCCCGAGAAATGCCCCCGCATGATAAACATCACACGGGTCAGCATTGTATAACAACACTGGTATGAGTAAACACGCTCCAGTCTCAAGGATCACTCGTGGTCCCCTCAACTCCAACCCAACAATAATCAATTAACATAATAATACCCAATAAATTTCCCAGAGGTTGGGAATCCGCCGGACTCCCTCCCTCTCTAGACCACAAACACATACAAAGTTGTAGGCAGAATTGTAGTTCCACACGTGAGTGAGGACAAGCAGTAGTTTCCTCGAGTCACGGCGGCAGTTTGTTCCACCCACAAAGTAAAAGAAACACTTACTCTTAAATGACATGGTGAGCCAAAGCCTACATACAATGGTTAGTGGGCCCACCATTCTGCAACTCGAGAGTTAGCACAAATCCTTAGTATCATAATAAACAATTCTTCAATACCAAATCATTTAATCAATTTTCTTCGCATTATACCACGGTAACCATTTCGGGTTTTCAATTTCATGTTTCGCAATAGTTTATCCATTTGTATTTGACGCACTACAATCACTGTCATTTTTTTTTCTTGCCCTAGGTTCACCACTAAGTTCACCCTACTCATGGTCAACTTACTATTTATGAACGATTCATTATTCAATTTCCTAGCTTCATCACTTGGCCACCCTACATGGTACAGCCCACACATATATCCTATGTGTGCCCGGACATACTACCAACATCCACTCCGGTGCCAGTTTGGTTGGGGGTATCAACCAAACCAGGTATGTCACACCCCGATTTTTGGACAACCAAATATTTAATCAGAGCATGTATCCAGACTAATATTCAATTTCCAAAACACCGAGAGTGACACCCTCACACAGACTAATAGATAATTATTTAAAACAGTATTTTATACTCATTAAATAAGTATATGTGATTTTGTGTTTAAAAAAAAAACTCTTTATTATTAAACTTGTAATCCGAAACATTCATTTTCATTATAAAAGAAATTAAACTTCATTCCACATATTATATCCTTTCGATTTACAAAAGAAATATTATGTTCATTCAATAAAACCTTCTTTACAGAGTTCAGCGGAAAGAAAACAAATAAGCATAAAATCTATACTTCCATAGGTCAGAGCAACTACAACATTCCCAATACCCAATATATAATCCTTATTACAATTATACACATGTGGCCCACACTGCCAAAAATAAAATAAAGTACAACAAAAAAAAAATAAGTACAACTCTAATAATAAACAACACCGCGACAATCTCTTCACCCAAAACGAAGCTCCAAAGAAAATCTCCAAATACTAAACCTGCATATACATTCGACTACGTTTCATATAGAAACGCCCCAAATGCATTACGCACCCGGGTCAGTATATAAATACTGGTGTGAGTTAACAAAAAAATATAAAACGAGTCTTAGGGAACAACGGTGTCCCATAGACTCCCAAAAGTACTCACAAAGAAACAACATGACCACCTCATATCATACAATATCGTTGCACAGAAAATAAACAATGTCATCACACATAATTCATGTCGGGTTAGAACAGTAATTCCACGCACATTTCAGGACAGAACGGTAGTTTCCTTCAATGTGGTGGCAGTGGCTCCAACCCCGAATAAACACAACTGAATACTTACCGGTCGGATATCTATGGTGAGTCAGCCCTGCATAAAAGTTAGTGGACCCACCATCCTGTAATATATAGTTATCACAAACCAAGCAAATAAGTCAGTAAACAACATTTCCACATTCTAACTTAAACGTCGCATTAATTATTCCAAACTTATCAGTCTTATGAAATACTCCATTGTCATTATTTATTAGCCTTTAATTATCTTTGTGTTCCTTAGGTTCACCACTTGGCCACCCTCCATGGTACAACCCACACATATATCCCATATGTGCCCGGACATACTACCAACACCCACTCCGGTGCCAGTTTGACTGGGGTATCAACCAAACCAGGTATACACAACGGACAGCTGGTCAATATGTCAAGACGTCTATACAATATAAGCCGAGCATAAGGCTTAGGCCAGCTTGATCACGAAGCCACTGGCAAAAGTACACTCAACAAGTCTTAAGCCAGCTTGATCACGAAGCCACCGGCAAAAGAGTGCGAGCTACCAAAAACAATAACACAACAACGGGGATTAGTGAACACTAAGGTCTTTTCCCAGTTTCTTACCATCTACGTTAATTCTCATAAGTACCCATTCATGAGGGTTTAATCACGTCATTAACCACTTCGGGAATTTATCATTTATTCCATGGAATATCATTATTCAATTATTCACGATAAGGCCCTTTTTTTTTTTTTTTTGGTTACCAAAATTCTATTCAAGTCTCTAGCGTAGTATTTTCATAATAATTATTTAATACCACACATAGAATAAGTTGGGGTTTCTTAACACATAGCATATAAAATCGACACTCAACAATACTATTTAAAACAGTCCCAAACATACCCTTACATTAAACGGTCCCAAACATACCCTTACATTGAACAGTCCCAAAAACCAACATGGATTGAAATTATTCCTCATACTAATTCCGCACAAAGAAACATCTCTAGAAATATTCATAAACATAAATTCGAAATTCGGAGTTAGCATTCACTGCTACTGTAATATAAATTTTCTGCCCAAACGGTGCAGAATTGGAAAAAATGCTATTAGACAAAGGTTGTGCAGAATTGCGTTTTACATGGGACAACATGGACAGAAAGCTAAAATTCCAAACAAACGATTCTGTACAATGTTTTGAAAATTCAGCGATCATAGAAAAACCAATAAAAACGAATTTTTCTACTTATTTAATTAATTTATTTTTCTTTCTCCCTAGGTTAATCTTATGAATCTAAACATTAGTTTATCAACGTATAACCATATCCAATATTTGGGTAATACTAGGATCCAAATCAACAAATCGCATACCATACTAAAATTTAAATATCAATCCAAACATTTAACTTGCAATGATTGATTCAATTGCGTATACATATATACCCACGTGTGTATATATATACATATATACCCACGTGTGTATATATATACCCACGTGTGTATACATATATACCCACGTGTGTATATATATACATATATACCCACGTGTGTATATATATACCCAAATATATATATATATATATATTTAACTCACCAATTGTGCTAAATCCCACAAAGATATGAATCGACGTTAACCACGACGAATGCACCGCATATGATTCAACGATCATTCTCATTCTTCCTCTTCGTCTTCTTCCTCTCTCTTTCTCTTCCTCTCTATTTCTTTATTCTCTTTTCTCTCCCTCTTTCTCTTTCTCTTCTTCTTATCTTCCTTTGGTGGCTAGGGTTGAGATAGTAGGGGTGAATGTATTGTTGGGAGAACTAATATAGGGTTAACAAGACATAATTCCGTTTTTATTTTTACCCCTTCATAAAAATACATCATATGACCCCAAAATGCGTTGCAAAGTACTAAAATGAGTTACCCATTGGGTACCCATGACCCAGGTACTTAATTCTTATGTTAAATACATTGTTTAGAATATTTACGGGCCATGTAAACATTACTAAATTATAAACACATCAATTCTTTAAAATTTAAACTTACACAAATTTATCCCATCACTTAAGTTTATAAAAATATTCACATCGTAATTTGTACTAAAAAAATTAATACACATAGATATATAACCATAAACATAAATACCCATAGCTAATTTATCACATATAAAAATTCGGGTGGCCACATTAACATATAAAAATAAATATTTATATCTTGAAAATTACGGGGTGTTACACGTAACTTGTGAAGTCCTTAAAGAGAAGAAGAGAGAGTAATCGATGTGTTCTCATGTGTAGGAGCTCTTGACAGGTCAAGTATTTGTGGCGAGTTCAATGTAAGCACATTCATATGTGTGTGAGGTCTTCAAGGAGTGGCATATAATCATTGATGAATCAATAAAAAGGGCGCCTAGTGTAGATGTAGGCCGACATGATTGACCAGCCCCCTTAGATTTGGAAAAAAAAACTTAATTATACTAATATTATTCGAAAATATATGTGTGGATACCGACATTTGGGCCCACGTTTTACTTTTTCAAAAACCAAATAAGAGTTGCCACTTAATTTTGAGAAAAATTAAGAAACTATTTTAAAAGTAAACTGATCTTTTGGAGCTAGATATTTCTAGGTCCGGTGATTATGGAATGGGGGGGAAAGGAGTCCGGCAGACTAAAATACCCCCTCTCATCCTATCTTATGATAGGCCTCTACTCAACATTCTTTTTATCAAATTAATAATTGAAGCATGCCCTCAACTAATACATAGATATAAATATATATTACAAAAACATGTTGAAAAGGGTGTAAGATTGCTAACGATAAAACGACACACAAAATCACATAGTTCAAACAGAAAGCAAAATGATATGCAATGGAGAACAATGAAACTTTCCTGGAAACCAGCTATGATATAGAAATGAGCAATGCATGCAAATAATAGAAAACCTAAGAAAAACGAGTCTTTAATCCATATATAAGCATAAGGTCAAATTCTAGTCTAAGATGTCGCGCATGAAGTCGAAAAGCAATAAAATTGAGAAATGAAATAAACGAAAGAAAAGTTGAGAAATTGTACCTCAATAGCATTACAAAAAAAAAAAAAAAAAAAAAAAAAGGTTAGTCGATATGCTTTGAATACAATATTGTATCAAATTTAACCTAAATCTAACAAGAAATGGGGAAGTTGACAAAAGTATGAATTCCTTCCAATTGACTGAAATCACAACATTCCTATAGATATATAAGCATCAACTAGAAACCATTGTAATATCCATATAAAAATGATATAATCTCCACATAATTGAAAGTAATTTTAGATTACAAATGACACCATTTAAAAAAAATATATATATATATATATATATATACACATATCCTGACAACGAAACAAGAATTGAGATTCAAAATTTGTGACTCATAGCAATTTACTTTTGATAGCATTTTTGCTAACTTTAAAAATGGTTCATCAATGCTCACCCAAACATTTCATTGGTTAGGACTCAGGATTGAACATTACGGAGTATTGATTTAATCCTGAATCCCACTATATGAGATGCTTGAGTGAGCATTGGTGAACCATTTTTGGAGTTAACAAAACTACTCCCTCGGTCCTTTTTTTTAGTCCACTTTGGAAACTCAACTTATTAAGGGGACAAAAAGAATCTACACCTACTTTTCATAATTGCCCCTAATCACTATAATAACTTTTTTAGTTTTGTCTTGGTGTAGATTTCAAAAAAGGATAGTTTTGAAAAATAAGTAAAAATTTTATACCAATTTAAGAAAGTAGACACTAATTTTGGGACAACCTAAAATAGAATATAGAATTCAAAAAAAGGGACGAGAGAGTATTCTCTTTACTTTTTCTGGCGTAATTCGTGATTAGGCACACCAGTCACCACCACGTCTTCTGCTCAGCCACAGTGGCAATTTCTGGTTTCCTCTTTAGCTCTCTCCGTCGACAGAACTGGTACACCCACTATTTCCTGTGTATAAATTTACACATCAATATTACTAGATTCACACAGTGAATTACAGATTTTTTTTATACACAGCTTTAAATGCATGTAGTATGTGCTATATAAGTTGAGAACAAAATAATGGAGAAAATTCAAACAGCACAAAGTACAAACAATTAAAGTTGTGTGTGAAAAAAATGTGCGGTGGATCTAGCATTGGGCGCCCTTCCCTGAGAATTTTCGTATACATGTATAGTTAATTCAATTTGGATTCTACTGAACTGGGTTGTGATGGGATTAAGAATTTAGGTCTTCCTGAGCCAATTAATCTCTTTAAAGGAAGAGGGGATCGCGCTTAATCATCACATGTTTGCACTCAATCGCAAGACACTTCAGATAATCTTTCTGTAAATTTTTCCCCTTTGTTGTTGCTGAATTGCTTTTTCTTTATTCTCTAGTCTATTTCGTATATTTTTTCAAATTGTGGGCAATTCGAAATGCACAATAGAAAGTTTCATAATCATATAATGTGGACATATTAATCCAAGTGAATTTCATACCGGTTGTATCGATGTGTAGCTATGCTGATTGCTGTTTTGGTTTTCAATTTTTGTTTTCATTTTTTGGGGTGAATTCTCTCATATTAGAGTCAATCACCAATACACAAAACAATAACAAAACACTGAAAACCAAAAATCGTAACGTTACCATGCGAGCCCTTAGAACTTTAAATTGCGTTTGTTTTTTTTTTTTCAAAGATTAATTGAGTGGTCGACTGCAAAAAGAGTGATCCTAGATTTAGTGAGGGAAAGAAAAAGAAAAGAAAACACTGAGAAAACACTTCTTCTTTGTTCGATTAATAAGGAAATCAGTGAGAGGAATAAGGAGAAGAAGAAATTAGCATGATAATAAAATTTTGAGTTTTGAGTCACTTCCCATACTCTTTCCTTGAGTTACTATTACATTTGAAAACTTCTACTTTCTAATGTTATTTAAACATGGAGAAAAATGTACAGAGTACTTTTCTTCTCGTTTTTCATATTTTCCTTTTCCTTCTCAAAATTCACAAATCAAATGAAGCCTTAGTTTGTGAGTGCCGAAGTGACATTAACAATTATCCTCAGAAAAAACTGATTGAGACACTCTTACAAGACACCCTAAAAGTTGCATGCTAAAGAACAAGAGTATCATAATTTCGGTCAATCCGATTTAGCCGGTTCAATGCTACTATTATTTTGAACACCAACTAGCCTAGTGTAAAAATACACACATCACTATTTAGTTTAGAGATGAACTTTGCAGGTGATTTTTGCGGAAATAAAAATGTTTTCCCTTTTCAATATGCACAACTTGGGAAATGTAATAATTGATGGTGTAACCTTTAGAATTTTATTTTGCTAACAATCTAAAAGTTAGTGAGTAATTTGTAAAATATGCAAGGGGTCTGTTATGAGGTAGCTCCTGGAACGATGTTATGACTACTTTCAGGGTACTTTTTATCTTTAATATATGCTAGCAAGTGCCCGTTCCCCGTGCACGAAGCGGAGAGCAGTCCAAAAGCAGGTTAGCCTCCATCGCCTGAAAGGCAAACTGACCCGAATCCAGACTGTTCGCGTAGTGATCGTTATGCCCGTATGACGACGTTACCTACACTCACCACCATTGACGGATGGAGGGGGATTGTGACAAAAAATTCATTAGGAGTGGAGATCCAATACACCCACCACAATTTTTTCAAATCATGAATCAAATCGAATCGTGAATCGCAAGATTCACTTTTTCAAAAAATAAATAACAATACAATTGTATATGCATATAAAACACATGTACATATATGATTATCTTTATATACATATAATATGTTTGGCCTTTTTTAGGGTGTGAAGCCCAACACATGAATGTCAATAGGAAATAGGAATAAATATGAGAACAATGCATGAATGGCATTACTGCAGATTTCCTAATGAAAAGCTTGGCATTATCTTACTACTCACATACTTATTTAAACACAAGCAAAAGGTTTATATGTAGAAATTGTATCACAACTTAACAACTTGTAAACAAATGCAAATGAAGAATTGAAGGGCATGTAACACAGGCTATGAAGCATGGACACGACAAAATCCTAAAAAATTGCATGTCGACACTGTAGGAAAGTGTCCATGATTAGAAGTGTCCGTGCTTTCTAGAACACAGGCAAAAAATAAGACACCACCTTTTCTTCTTAGCAGAACTCAAAGTTCATATGAATCGTGTGAAATTGTGAATCGAATCATGAATCGTCCATGAATCAGACGATTCAGACCGATTCAATGCCGTTTCCAATTCATAGTCATGATTTGAATCGTTCGATATGAGAATCTAATAGTATCGTGAATCGTACTGACAACCATGCCCACTCACCTTTCAGAGAGAGAGGGACTTACTTTGACTTATGAAGTCTTCTTTACGAAATTGGATCTGTCCTTAACACCAGTCTTCCAACTGAAATCAACAGTGATTGTCGTTCCAGGCTTCTGAGGAGCAGCCCAAAAGCAAGTCATGTAGTCCCTAGCATCCGTCTCCTGAAAAGCAAACAGACCGGAATCCACACTGTTCGCGTAGCAAGTCATGTAGTCCCTAGCATCCGCCCCAAGGTTTTTTTATAATTCCAATTTTGTATGCATAATTTTTGAAAATTTTAAATTATTGAGATTCCCCAAGATTTATTTTAAATTTACAATAGCACGTTTAAAGCTGGAACACCAGAGGAGACGATATCATTCGCTAACATACTACGATCTGGAACGATGGATCCATAAAGGGGATCGCGAGAGTTTGAATGATTTCTGGTAACACTGGTTCAAAGGCTCAATGCCTAGGTGCTCTAGTTACTTTGGAAGATATGTAGAGACATGTTGAGTACTAAAGACATATTGCTTCAGTGGGGTTTTGGCTAGTAATGGTTTATGTAGCTTATGTAACAAAACCAAGGAAGACAGAGAGCATATCTTCTTTACATACGAAGAAACAGGAAAATTATGGATAGCATTGAAAAAACCTACCAGAATTGGAAATCACACCATGTTTCAGGGCTTGGATCAGAAATTTTTTGGGAGGTTCTGTTCGGTTTTTGTATGTCGCTCTACGGGAGCTGGATGTAACTGAGTTGCCAAGTACTAATCTCTCCAGATCTTCTCCAAATCTCCAGTTTTTTGTTTTTTCAATCTCGTTTACATGAATAGTTAGGTGAATATTAGTCATATTAGTATTTAGCATTACACAGGTGTCACCAAACATGTTTCTTGTTTTCATTTTTGTTTTTCTGAAATCAACTTCATTTCACTAAACACAATTTTCGCTTTTATTTTTGTAACATTGAAATATTGTTACTTTTGCCAAAGCTCTGCTTAGAAGGTTAAGTTGAGACCATTGTAATAATTTTTTCTCTCTTGGTTCAAATTTGACAAGCACTTGACCAAATATATCCTAGAAAAAGAGAATATAATAGACCCTGTTGGCATTTCTCTGACTTGGGTTCTGTGTTTTATTGGTCAAAATCTGGTTAATAACCATATTTAAACTTAACTCTCTTAAGTATGCACTACTTATTAGTTTTTCCATTTCACTCTCATTTTCAAAACCAACATCACATTGATGGACAACACATTTTAAGAGTGACTTTAGATCTCGGGCATGAAATTAATTGCACACAGCTAAATGACATCTACCGAACACTTGAACGTGTAGAAATAATTCACTTGTGAACAATGGAGCTGATTGAGTCTTCCCAAACAGCCTCTTAGGATCTAGAGAGGATTCACACATTTAATTGAAACTGATTCATCCCGAGTTTCATGCAGGAAGGACAAGAATTCGGGTTTGACGTAATACAGAAATCAAACTTCTCAAGTGGTACCGGTTCTCAAATCCCATCTGAGACTTTGCTCATGGTTTTGTATTTGATACTAGCATAAAAATTAAGAACTGTAAAAAATCAAAGAAACAGATTTTTATATATGCTTTACTGTACATGACTAGTGAAACAATGATGTTGGTTGTGAACCTAATGCCGACTCTATTATGGGACTGTTGAAATCTTGTTGTTGCAGGTTGTGGTCAGTGAGGGCACTTGTTGTTTTGCTTCCATTCCCACCTGGTCGTTCACGGCGCTCAATACCTGTAGTTACAGAACTTAATTCCTCACTACCAGTCTTCTTCACAACGTTAGGACTTGTTTGTTTATGAAACTCATGAAGTGGTGTTGAATTCATATCTAACTTGTGCAGCCCCACCACCATAACCACCGAGCAAACAAACATCGGAATTGGACCAAATATCCAAAGAAGCAAAGTGGTGGCGAAGTAGATGGCACGCATTCCTATAGTCCAGAAAGTGCTTCCTCTTATCACCGTCTTCACCACATAGTTCACCGGAATTTCGGTGTTTGGCATGCTTATAAGGAAACTGGCGTGGACAAAGCACCTTGTGGTTTGTACAAAAGAAGCGAAAGCGATTAGGAAGCAAGAAAGAAGAGCCATGTACTTGATAGAGATGATCGAAGAGGTTGTGTTCCCGTAAATTAGACTGCTTGTGAAGATTGTTTTAGAAGAACTTCCAATCCAAGCCCCTATTAGAGAGCCCAGAACGAGGCAGATTGAGGACAGAGAGTTTGATGCCGTTATGTTGTTGCTCATCACTGATATCGCTAGTACTCTGTCCTTGGCTTCAATCTGCGAATACCCATAAACGATGTGGGTAAGATAAATTCAGGACTCATATGTATGTGTGTGTGCATTTTTTTTATTAAGCAATGAAGAACATGGAGTTTCTAACCTGCATCATTTTGACCACCCAAGCTCTCTTGCTGTGGTTTTCGTAGCCGATGATCGTCTTTTCGGGACGTTTTAGGCATCTGAAGAGAAGGAGGAGATGATAGCTCAACATGATCAGTAACCCTATTGGGACCAAAGCTAGATCCATGTATTCCTCTCTCCAGCTCCACCTCATTCTGTGTGTGTGTGTGTGTGTGTGTGACCGAGGAGTGAAATTTATCGGTCAAGTAGACTGTAGTTGTCGCATCATGGTTTTGGTATATTAATAGTGGATTGACAATTTGTATCATAGTGGTTTGATCATGGATGATTAAGAAATGACAACTTGCAACTACATAATCACCAATCTCCAAGCATTATATGGGATTTTTTATTCATTTGTTGTTCATTGACCTCAACTACAATATTTATATTTAGCAACTGTTGGGGAGCGGCGGATCAAGGAATAATGGCTAGGGGGCCTATATAAGACGGGAAAGTTTTTGTATCTATTTGTAATTCCGCCATTGTGCGTAAATTATCACTTTTGTTTATATATATATATATATATATTAAGTGCTGGTTGCTTATTGTAATTTATGAAGCTTGAAATTATGGTATAACAACTTGGTTGCGCTAAATTGACAAGTGAGAAAAAAAGGTATTGGGCCAAATCTATACTACTATACAAAGAGAAAGCCAATGGTACCTAACTTATATTTTCAATTAATCATATTTACATTAAAGCCAACCAAAAAATAAAGCTGCTTGAAAAAAAAACTTATACTACTAAAATACTCCCTCTGTCCCATATTAAGAGCCTTTGATGACATTTTTTGATGTCTCATTTTAAGAGTCCTCTTTGAAAAGTCAAAGTACTTTAATACACACTTTTCAAATTTGCCCTTTATTAAATCCAACTCTTCCCTCTCTTTTTTTATGTGACACTATAATTTTGAATTTCAAAAAGGGCAATATTGGAAAGTAAAAAATCTCACCAAAATCAAGGTTGTCCTCTTAATAAGTTGGAATTCCCAAAAGAGACTCTTAAAATGGGACGGAGGGAGTATAATTTTACAAACCAACCAAATTCAGTAACAATAACAACCAAAAAAAAACACCCTGCTCCCTCCACTTTTAAACAGAGAAAAAACCGATTTTTTTTTAATTGCTTTCTTCAGTTTTAAACGAAAATAAAAACTGCTTTCTTTTGTTGATGCTAATTAATTACTAACTTACATTGATGTTGAGAAACTTGAAATGGAAAGCCAGAGAGGATTACAAAGGGATTTGTATAATGGCGGCATGGCCTAATAGGTGAATGAGGTTGTGTTTGCTTATTGGCAGAACCACTCTACACATTAATGCCAATGAGACAGACAAAAGTTTATACCTTTCTTTGCAACTTTTCATGTTTGTAACCTCCTGTATGCACTTAAAGTAACATTTCATTTGCCATTTTTACATTTGTGGGTTGATAGAAGATTCCTCCTCACTCTTCAATTAACATATTTTTTATTTAATTTTATTTTTTTATAAGTCTATCTTTTTGGTGACATGCATGCCATCAACCTGTAAATTCACCATCAAGTGTTTGATAAATTTTCTTCAATAATAAGAACCAAAGACTTTTATGGAATTATACAAACATATACATTTACACACACACGCACATATATATATGTATGTATGTATGTACGTATGCATGTATATATCTTCCCGTATGTGTATATTGTGTATGCCTAATTCGCGTTAGAAGTAACTGATTTGGCGAATTTAGGACAAAAGGTTCAGTTACAACAACTACACTAATAACACGTATTGCATACGTAACGCGTGTGCCACAACCGCTAGTATTTAGAATGTGTTAGGTTACAATTAGGCTAATGAGTAATGCTATGCTTTTCAAATTTGAATCTCAAATACTTTGTCAGTTGTACCACATGTAATGTCATGTAGTACCATCAATCACTATGACAACATATGGTACAACTCTTAAGCCATTTTGAAACCAAATTTAAAACTTAAATTTGGGTAGCATAACATTATTATTTAGATCGACATAGTACGTTTTTTTTTTTTCAATGTTTGGGTGGTTGGGGTACAATTGATCAATTATCCTATTAAATATGTAGTTTTTATTTTAAGCCTAGTCAATAGTTTTGGGTCTATTTTTTTTAAAAAAAAAATTAGTATTAAATCCCTCGTGAGGGAAAGTTATTAGATAAAAGACAAAATTGAAACCTTTTTGGTAAAAAAAGTCCCTCAGATCAAGTCTTTTGTTAGAGTAAAACCACTCTAAACAAAAATCCCAACGAGTTCACAATTGAAAGGATAGTGAAATGAAGTTTAGTGAAATTTCACAACTCGTCAGGAATTTATTTTTTGTTCAGTTTTGTATGTGAGAGATCTTTTAGTAAAATATTTTCCAACAATTGGACGTAATTATTAGTCTCATTATTTGTGGGCGAATTTGGGAAGGTTCGCGGGTTTGGGTGAAGTTTTCCAGGCCTAGACGTAATATTTAAAAAGTACTCTAAAATAAACTAAACTCTAATTACCTTGTATGTGTGTGTATGTGTGTGTGTTTCCGGGGCAGTCGTGTGTTTGTGGTGGGCTGCATTATTTATGAAATTTAAAATTTTCAAATATCATGTACACAATTAGAATTTTCAAAAACTTTGGTGGGGCCATTGTCCACTCCATCCGCCACTGTGTTTATGAATGATTAAAATAGGATGTTATCAATCGCATTCTCACTTTTTATCTAGTTTTTGGGAGAATTATATATGGTTTGATAAATGAGAAAGTTTTAGGCACTTCTAGGGTTTGCGTGGCATGCTAAAGTGGTACCATACAGCCAATGAGAGTGATTTATATCCGTGAGAAGTAGTACCATGCAACCGAGAGAGTAATTTGAATAAGACTCGCACCTTGGCACCCACAAATAATGAAATGTAATTTGCAAGAGTGTGAATCCCACCCAAATAGCACTCTTATTGGTTGTATCGTACCACTTTAGAACATCTCCAATGGCACTAGACATTTTTGCAAGGCAAAACAACATTTTTCTAGTAAAAAGATAAAATGCCTAGTGAAAAAAGTTAGCCAACTCCAACCATGCTAACCAAAATCACCATCCATAAATTTTTTTGTTTACTATATTTTATTCACTCCATACCCATATCAATCCTTTACAAAACATTTTTGCCTTGCGCAAAAACACTAGCCATATTTTGCCTAGCATTTTGCCTCATGAGGCATTTTGCCTTGTCAAAAGCCTAGTCCATATTTGAGATGATTTTTCGGGCTTTCACTAGGCATTTTTGTGATGCCTAACTCATTGGAGATGCTCTTGCTACATGGTATTATGGGAGTACCATAAATTTTCTCTAGAGAACCAATGTTAGGATAGACATTTGAGAATTCGAATTACTATGAAAGAAATAGACAATTCCAAGTACTTGAATTTATAGAACTCGTACACTTATGTACCATAGGGCATGTTTGAAAATGTCTACAACATAACCTAATTTACATCAAAAGTCTCTATTTTATCTAGTTTTTTTTACGAAAAACAAGCTTTGTGTTGGTTCTGTAAAGAACTAGTTCGTGAGGTACATACTTTTAACTTTTAAGTTGACTCCGATGTATATTAGAAAGCAATTACAGATACATCAAATTATTTAAAATCGGTTCTCCACTTCTTGCAAACCACCACCACCACAGGTGTGGCCACATCGTTGTGTTCGAGTGCCCTTTGACATTTTTGGAGTGTGACTGTGTGAGCTCACCACTCATAAATCCAAAAAAAAAATTAAAAAATTTAGAAGTAAAAATAAAAATTGGTGACTTATATAACGCTAAAAACTGTCAGCCTAATTAAGAGGAAATTCCTAATAAGATGTTATTTATCCCCCTAATTGCAGCAAATTCAATATTGCTAGCGCTTTAACGGCCTTGATATTTCGAAACCCACCAAACACGTAACTCACTAATCTGGCTAATCAGATTTTTTTTTTTTTGGCTTAGAATAATCAGATTTGATTATGCTATGAATATTCGAAGATGTTGCGTACAAGAAAAGTGATTAAATAATATGTTAGTATTGGGCCATACGAGACCGCCTTACCACCCATAATGCTGATGTTGTGTGATTTTTTAATCCATAATATATTTGGTCGGTTGGCCCCTACTTCCAACGGGAACATGACTAGTAGTTAGTAGAATTTCAAATTTATTAACTGTTTGCTATTTGTCTTGATCCCCTAAAAATAGAGACAAATGTATGGTATAGATTAGAGAGTCACGACATATCAATATGCTGACATGGTGTGACAGACTCATTGAAAATTTTCTAAGCAACAAAATCCAGTGAAGTCTAACCATTACACCACGTCATTATGGTGACATGGTGTGGCACTCCACTCATAATGAGCCATGTGACCTCTAAAAATAGGGAGCACATGGACAAGTTACGAGTAGTGGAACATAACCACCATAGAATAGGAGGCAACTATTAGTCGTGATCACCGTCGAATAAGGGGCCACGTAAAACCATCTGAGTGGGACATCACAAGGTGTGACGGATCGACTATATAATTTCTATTTTTTGTTGACATTTCTCGATCTTGTAAAATTAATTGGATGATATGTTAACAGATCAGTTTTTTAAAAGGTTTAAAATTTTCTTTTCTTTTTTTTTTTTTACTTCACTAAAACTGGTTTTCTTGTTGTCCGGAAACCTCCCAAGGAGCTTTTCAATCAGAAATTTGGACCAACCAAGATAAACCTAATAGAAAAACACTAATTAAAAGAAGCAATCAAGAAACAATTAAGCAATAATTAAAGAACATAACCTGCTTAGGTCCACACCCGGCGATAGCATCTTCCATTATGAATTTTTTTTTTTTTGGCAAAAGGGATAATCAAATAAAAAGAGAAACCAAAAGGCACACTATTCATAGCTCCAAGTTTAAGTTTAGTTTTTTTTTTTCTTCGTAAAATGGGTTAATTATTTAAAAAGTAAAGCCGAACAACGCTTACAAAAGATACAAGCGGAATATCCCAAGATGTACAAAAGAGCTCAAAATCATAGAGATCAACTCTAACATGGGATGGAATACTATCAAAAAGCAAAGAGATAATCCCATCCCAACCATCTAAAACAAGACACAATCAAGACAAGATCTATGGCGGCCCTTAGGGCGACTACTAAACTTCATCTTCGCTTCCTTCTTCCTTTGCCTAGAAGACATGGAATGATCGGGAGAAGTGATAGAAACATCATAAACAACATCAAAATCTTCCTCACTCTCCTCAAAGTCTTCAACTTCCATTTCAAGGAGTTACTGGGGGCCTCTCTAGCCTCTTCAAATACAAAAGCTCTAGCCTCTTCAAATACAACAGGAGAATGATGAGAGGAGCTGGCCTCAGGGCAAAGCATCCTAGCAGAAGTAGTAAGAATAGTTTTTACATCATAGGAAATTGAATATTCTCTTCACCATCACGGGCAATGACTAAAAACATATTGCCCAATGGCTCAGGGGCATCCACAAAATCATGCACTTTAATTTACCCTTACCTTTGTTCTTTTCCTCCACAACTTTTTCCAAACCCCAACCTCTGCCTTCTTGGTGTAGGAACTATAAGGAGTCGTGGGGCGAGTTTGGAATTGACTAGTACTTTGATGAGCTGGCACCAGTCTAGGATTCACAGTTGTAGAACAATTATGACCAAACGTGCAGCATTTGGGACACCGAACAGGAACCCATTGGTAATCAATTTAGTTTGCTCTTAATAAAGTTCACCATGTCGAAGATACCTTGATACAAGTCATCCACGCCTTAAGAGCATGTTATTTCCAGTGTCTGGATTACTAATCTAATTCTCGAGACTACTATTCAAATTTACTAAATAGTGTGGAATTTGAACCATTAATTATCCCACGAGGGGTAATGTGTCTGAAGAAAATAAGATACACTGAAAATGAGATACATTGTGTCCCACGAATTTAAGATTACCATCTCCCCAAAGTACTTAGGAAGTGCACCTCAATTACTCTATCACATGCATATAAAACCCAATACGGAGGTTGTAGATACGGTCTACAAGGTTATGAAAATTAGACGGGTAATGCTACGTGCACATAAAATGTGCACATAAAGTGTGCACATAAAGATCTGAGCCATTTATTTTGGTGGAGTCTATCCCTGCACACATAGGACCCACCAAAATGAATGGCCTAGATCTTTATGTGCACACTTTATGTGCACATTTTATGTGCACGAATCATTACTCAAATTAGACTGGAAAAGGGAAAAAAAAATATACATATATATATATATATATATATTTAAGTGAGAGAAAAGGGGAAGTAAGTTTGTGGACTGTTCTTTTCACTTTTCAGTGCACTTTCCTCTGCTTTTAAAATTTGAGTCTAAAAGAAATACAGTAAATAAAGAAAAGAAAGAAGATCTATCAATTGAAATATCATCCTATGTAACCAAACATTACCTAGTTAAATCTTTTTAAGTGGTGGGGGTACATTTCTGGATCCTTCTACTTTTTGCATGTTTGTTTGGAGCTCCTTGTTTGGAATGGTTTGGTGGGAAGGAATCTGTTCATGGGCTTTCCACGTTCCCACCAAGAGCCAACCATAAGAAAAGGAAAAGGTAACAAAGGAAACCAAAATATCCTAAAAGAGTATTTAAAAGATATATTTGGCCACTTTTTGTTGCCTTTGCGATTCTAAAACCACAGAAAATTGAGATTATCAAAGGTAGTTTCTGGTGAATGGCGAATTTTTACGATTGACGTATACTTGCTTGGAATTGAGTTCTAAAAGCTGGAATGCCATAAAATTTCAATTACAGCTTCTAGAGTTTGGACTCCAAATACTTTTACCAAACAGGGCCTAGTAGTCATATAACTTTTTTTTTTTTTATAACAGTAGTCATATAGGTTAGATCCTCAAGTAATTTAATCATAGACACATTAATTTTTCGGATTAAATACATTTTACACTACTGTAGTTTGATCCCTGTTCATTTTAGTCACTCAAGTTTTGATATTGGTCAATTTGATCCTCCAACTTCTTTAATTGAAGCAATTTCAACCTTCCTTTCAAGTCCAATATGAAGTCTAACAGCAAGGCTGAAACTAAAAGGCATAAACGATCTGTCACAAAAATCTCATGCATCCATTTACCCATCCAATATATATATATATATATATATACAGAGCACTTCTTGTGCGGACGTCCGCAACTTAATAAGGAACTTAAGAAAAACACTCACTTAAATAATTGGGTGGTTGATGGAATGTTAGGAGGATTTCATAATAGGAACTTAAGAAATTTCGAGGGTGTAAATGAAAGGGAAGAGAAATTAGTTGACAACACATTGCATGAATGTGTGGAAGTGTCTTGTGCATGTTAATTCTCAAAAGAAATACAGAAATTGAGAGAGAGAGAGAGAGATAGAGAAACGAGACTCTGACGTTCAATTCACGAACCGAAGTCGTATTCGAACTCGTAGAGGTGAGACGATCATTTCTATACCATTCTTTTACGTTTTGGAGATTTGGAGACACTACCTATATGGGGAGACATGTGAAATCTTCACCGACCATAAAAGCTTGAAGCACTTATTCACCCAGAGAGAGCTCAATATGAGACAAAGGAGATGGTTTGAACTTAAGAAAGACTACGACTTGAAGATTCAAATGCAGTTACTGATGTTTTGAGCTGAAGTCGTCGGAGAGTTTGTGTCACGACCTATCCCGCTGTAGGTGGAAATAGGACACGTGACACGCCACTGAGGCTCATCCAATTCAATTAAAGGCCATAGCAGTGGAATAATATAAGTAGAACTATCAATTTTAGATTTATTAAATATTATCCCTTTTAAAACACTTATAGAAACAACCCGAGTTGAAAATGGCAATTCGGTCGACTGTGTTGGGGACCCAATCAACTTCTTTTGAGATTGCAATGATAAAATCTCAGCCATCCAATCCAGTCGATTGGCCCATGTCCGGTCAACTATAGTGTTAAATTCCCAATCGACTGCATGGAGCAATGCAATCGACTGATTTTTGAAAACTGGAAGAGATATCTTGTCCAAATAGTACATCCAGTCAACTGTGTTCTAACCCAGTCGATTGTTTTTCCATATTGCAGAGCATTCTGCAGAAAACTTATTGCAAGGCTTATCAATTCTCAACCAAGACTACATACCCATGCCAAACTTGTACCAAAAGGCCTTTACCATATTACAAACATGTCCAAAACATAAAAGAGAGATTAGAAAGGATCTAATATTGAATTGTTACAAGATCTCGGATACTACAGGTGTTTCAAGACTACCAAAACATAATCCTCCTTATGGTTCATTTACACGGGGATAAACTACCAAAACTATGTACAGAAAGGTTAAGACTCTCTTGCTCCCACGACCTCACTCCTCACGTTTCTTCTTTCCTTTCTTCTTCTCACCTGCAATGGAGTAAATTTCCACTGCTCAACTACATGTTGAGTGCACAATTCTAAACGACTGCATTTATGATAATTCATGCTTTAAAACATCAAAACACATCAAAATTGTCTCTAGGAAGAGAGATGCGCATTCATCCGGTATTAAAATTAATGTCATTGAGGGCCTTCTCCCAACCACGCATTCAAATACCCTAGCAGGGCCTTCTCCCAAACCATGCACTGTAGTCGTCACTACAATAATCCTCAAACATCAAGGAACTTACTACAAAATAAAATTGCACCAAACTCCCATTTGACCCACATAAATACATAGCATGCTCATATAAACATATAGACTTGCTTTTCTATGATTTTCATGTGCATAATTGATAGCCTAAAACTAATACATGAATTTTTGCCTAGATCCAAAATATCACACTAGATATTTAAAACATGGAATTTCCTATAAAACATAGATTTAGAATTCATACCTTGAGCAAAGCTCCTATAACTTCAGGGAAATCCCTAGGATGACGATACCAAGCTAGTTGTCAATCAGACTCAAATTTTTTTCAATTTTCAAAGTCATTTTATTTTTCAAAATCTGGAGTCGGACAGACTCAAATTCATTTTATTTTCAAAACCTGGAGTCGGACAGACTCAAATTCATTTTATTTTTCAAAACCTGGAGTCAGACAGACTTTACTCAATTTAATTCAAAATTTGGAGTCAGTCAAACTTGAATCAGTTCAATTCCAAAAATCCGGAGTCCTTCAGACTTAATTCGATTTTCTAAAATCAAGAGTCCAACAAATTCCCTTCTTAGTCAAACAAA
This sequence comes from Hydrangea macrophylla, assembly GCA_033977485.1. NCBI lineage: Eukaryota > Viridiplantae > Streptophyta > Magnoliopsida > Cornales > Hydrangeaceae > Hydrangea > Hydrangea macrophylla. Next base: position 45,387,989 of record CM066990.1, read on the forward strand.
TTTCATTCCATTTACTTTCAAACATTCGGAGTCTAGTACATCAGACTCAAATTATTTCAAATTTCTAAATCGGGAGTCGGATGGACTTAAATTATTTCAAATATCTAAAGTCGGGGATTCAATGGACTCAAATCCACTTCAATTTCCAAAATTGAGAATCGGTTAGACTCAATTTAATTCAATTTCCAAAATTGGTAGTCAATCAAGCTTATTTTTTTTCAAGTTTCGATCAGGAGTCAGCCAGACTCAAATAAACTCAATTTCACCAAGTTCGGAGTCGATTCGACTCAATTCGAGTCCAAATTTAAATGCTAAATTAGGAGTCGCCTAGACTCGACTTAATTCATTTTCTGAAATCAGGAGTCAGTCAGACTCAAACAAATTCAATTTCACCAAGTCCGGAGTCAATTTGACTCAAATCAAATTCAAATTCAAATTCAAATCCTAAATCATGAGTCAATCAGACTTGATTCAATTTCTTATTTCGCAAAATCGGACAAAACCAGGAGTCAATCGGACTCAAAGAAATTTAAATTCATAAAACTGGGCTTAAAGAATTTCTATTTCACAAAAGAATTTTTACAAAATTGGGAGTCAATAGAACTCAAAGAATTTCTATTTCACAAGATTGGGAGTCAACCAGACTCAAAAGAATTTCTAATTTCCAAAAACATGAGCCATTCAGACTCAAAAGAATTTCTAATTTCCAAAAACATGAGCTAATTAGACTTAAAAGAATTTCTAATTTCCAAAAACATGAGCCAATCAGACTCAAAAGAAATTCTAATTCCAAATCATGAGTCAATCATACTCAAAAGAATTTTTAATTTCAAAAGATTGAGAGTCAACCAAAAGAGTTTCTAATTTCCAAAAACATGAACCAATCAGACTCAAAAGAATTCCCAATTCCAAATTATGAGTCAATCATACTCAAAAGAATTTCTAATTTCAAAATCGGAGTCAAACATACTCAAAATAATTTTAAATTTCTAGAACATGAGTCAATTGCACTCGAATCGGATTCTATTTCACAACACCGAGAGTCAATCAGACTCAAATCTAAAATTGGGAGTCGATCAGACTCAAAGAATATCAAATTAAAAAAAACAGACTCAATTCGATTCAAAAACTCTAAAATCTGGAGTCAAATCAGACTCAAATGAATTTTTCTAGAATTAGAAGTCAATCAGACTCAATTCAATTCAATTTCTAAGCTCGGGTGCTAAGTTAGACTTTCATAAACCGGGAATCGGACGGACTTAATGATTTTAATTTTCGCAATCGGGAGCTAATCAGATTCAACTTAATTTAACATTAAAATCTGGCGATAGTTAGATCCATTTTAGCCCAAACTTTCAAAAGTTCGGAGTCGGTTAGACTCAAAGAATTCAATTCCAATAAAATTCAGAGCTAAGCAGACTCACAAATTCAAAGGGAGTCACGTGAATCCAAAAATTCAATTTTCTTACACAAGTAGTCAATAAATTCACATTTTAAAACAAAAGAGTCATTCGGATCCATGGACCCGGATTTCCACAACAACGGAGTCACTAGGACTCGAAAACTCGCATTTTACAACCACGGAGTCATTTGGACTCAAAATTTGCATTTTACAACAACAGAGTCACTCGGACTCAACGAAATTCACGGAGTCACACGAACTCAACAAAAATTCACTTCTTATACAAATGGAATCACACAGACTCAATCAAACTCACATTTCATACAAATGGAGTCATACAAACTTAACAAATGTGTATATATATTTATATGAATGGAGTCACATGGACTCAACGAATTCACTTTTTATACAAATGGAGTCACACGGACTCAAAGAATTTCCTATTTCAAAATCGAGGGTTAATTTATAACATTTCAAATTTTCTTAATCAGAGTCAATTTTGACTCAACAAAAAACCAATTTTCAAAATTAGGAGTTAAATCAGACTCAATTTATTTCAATTCCCAAAATCGGGTGTCAAATTAGACTCAATTTAATTCAATTCAGTTCATCAGAGTCAGTCAAACTCAGTTTTATTCAAATTCTAAAATCAGAAGTTAGTCAGATTCAATTCAATTCAATTCAACTTTCAGAATCGGGAGTCAATTAGGCTCAATTTAATTCAATTTTTCAAAATCTGGAGTCAATCAGACTCATTTCAGTTCCATATTCTAAAATTGGAATTCAATCAGACTTAAATAATTTCTATTTCGCCAATTCAAAAGTCAATTAGACTCAAAGAATTTCTGTTTCACAAAATTGGAGTTAATCAGACTCAAAGAATTTTAGTTTCACAAAATTAGGAGTTGATAAAACTCAAAGAATTTTTGCTTCACAAAATTGGGAGTCAATCAGACTCAATTTAGTTCAAACTCATGAATCAGGAGTCAATTAGACTCAAACAAATTCAAATTCTCAAAATCCAGAGTTCGGAGTCGATTCAACTTGAAATAATTCCTATTTCCAAAGGGGAGTCGTACAGATTCACATTTTACAAAGGAGAGTCATATGATCTTGAAAATTTTCACATTTCTCAAACACGGATTCATACGGACTCAAAAATTCACATTCTATAAACACGAAGTCTACAGACTAAACATATATATATATATATATTTTTTAAAAGACGGAGTCACGCGGACTCAAGAACTCAGTATTTTACATAAATGGAGACCCACGGACCCAACAAATTCACATTTTTCACAAACGGAATCACACGGACTCAACAAATTCACATTTTACGCAAACGGAGTCATGCGGACTCAAGAGTTCATATTTTACATAGACGGAGTCACGCAGACTCGAAAATTCATATTTTACACAGACGGAGTCACGCAGACTCGAAAATTCATATTTTACATAGACGGAGTCACGCGGACTCAAAAATTCATATTTTACATAAACGGAGTCATGCGGACTCAAAATTTCATATTTCACAAAGCCGGAGTCACGCGGACTCAAAATTTCATTTCGTTATTCAAACGAAGTCACACGGACTCAAAAATTCATATTTTACACAAACGGAGTCACGTGGACTCGAAAATTCATATTTTACATAAACGGAGTCATGCAGACTCAAAATTTCATATATTCACAAAGACGGAGTCATGCGGACTCGAAATTTCATTTTTTTTATTCAAACGAAGTCACACGGACTCAAAAATTCATATTTTACACAAACGGAGTCACGCGGACTCAAAAATTCATATTTTACATAAACGAAGTCATGCAGACTCAAAATTTCATATATTCACAAAGACGGAGTCATGCGGACTAGAAATTTCACCTCTTTATTCAAACGAAGTCACACGGACTCAAAAATTCATATTTTACACAAACGGAGTCACGCGGACTCGAAAATTCATATTTTACATAAACAGAGTCATGCAGACTCAAAATTTCATATATTCACAAAGACGGAGTCATGCGGACTCGAAATTTTATTTCTTTATTCAAACAAAATCACACGGACTCAACAAATTCACTTTTTTACACAAACGGAGTCATACAAACCCAACAAACTTTTACTTTTATACAAATGGAGTCACACAGACTCAAAGAGTTAGTTTTTTTTTTAAATGGGTAGTCCTCAGACTCAAAGAAATGGTTTTACAAAAATGGGTAGTCCTCGGACTCAAAGAAATGATTTTTTTAAAAAATGGGTGGTCCTCGAACTTAAAGAATTGATTTTACAAAAGTGGGTAGTCCTCGGACTTAAAGAAATGATTTTACAAAAATTGGTAGCCCTTGGACTTAAAGAATTGATTTTACAAAAACAGGGAGTCCACGGACTCCAAGAATTGATTTCACAAAAATGGGGAGTCCACAGACTCAAAGAATTGATTTTACGAAAATGGGGAGTCCACGGACTCAAAGAATTGATTTTACAAAAACGGGGAGTCCTCGGTGCTCAAAGAATTTGAACGGAGCTGATGGGGTCTGTGCTGCCCTAGTAGTCTCTTGAAAGCATGATTTTTTGCACTTGCAGACCATTTGGAAGAAACGTAGTGATTGTGTCAAAAGAGGGAAGTCACCTTTGCCCCTAGTCTTGGACCATTCTCATATTTCCACTTTTAGCATTGTGTATAGTGTTTAAACTCCTGCTTGCATTGCTCGTGGGATGTTTATGGAGACTTTTCAAATCTTTATTCATCATCTTAAACCCACACATTTGAGACTATTATTGACTCATCAAAGGAGGACAGACCTGACAAAGCCAATTACTCAAGATGACTAACAAAAATTCTACATTGATTATGAATCAATGTGCTTTCATCGTGAATAATGTATCATCTCACCTTTTGTTTATTCATTATCTGACAAATGGTAGTACTTTGCTAATAAATCAAAATTTTGAAAACTTCCCTTTTATTAAATTCTTTGCCTATCTAGAGTATGCTTCAAATTAGTGTTTTAGCTTATAGAATAAAAGACACTCCATTTCAAAGCGTTTCAAAACAGACTTGGTGACTTGAGAACTTGCATTTGGCAAACAGAGTTTGCCCCTAGTATGAAAGAGACTTGGGGCTCGCTTCTAGGGTAAAATGGGGCTTTCAGCAAACGAAGTTTTCTCCCCTAGTCTTAAGGGCAAATAGGCTCATCCCAAGGGCCTTGAGAACATGTTGGTGCAGGATGCTTGCAATGCATTTACTCATAATCTAGAGGTAATCATCATGAATGTGATGGGCTGAAGGGTGATGTCCCAATGCTGATTGGCAAACTTTGTTTGCCCCTAGTTTGGCAATACATATGTGGTCCTAGGCAAATACAAGTTTGCTCTTAGTTTTAAAAGATCATAACCATATGCGCAAAGGATTCAACTTATCCCCGAATAGGAATCAGGTCCAAGGTAATATGGCCAAGGCTTGAAAAGGCACACCATATTATGACGATGGTGGTGACCGAACCAGATAGGTTGCCTACGTATCCCCGAGTGGGAATCAGGTCGAGCGTAGTTCAAGTACTCTGGAGGTCTTGAAAGAATTAGACTTCAAGAATTGGTGGGCTTTTCGAGCCATGTTGCCATTTTAGGTCTAGGGAGTGCATGTCACTTGTGGTAGCCCTTGTGTAGCATGATGAACTACTTTTTCCTTTATTCTCAGTTCTCTTTTCTTTTCTTCCTTTTTTTATGTGACGGTTGATTCTTTAACCTTTTCACTAGCCAGTTAATCTTTACAACTCTCATCATATTTTATTCATACTCTATCATATTCACAAAGTAATATCAGCCCTTCAAATCTTTATTCATTTTTCTCAAAGATATCCCTGCATTGTTTTAGGCTCACTTAGCATTTGAGCTTGAAGCTGATAAGTCTCTCTTTTCATGTCCAATTTCTTTTCTTTGTTTAGAACAACATAATGCCTTGAGATAGTTCATGTGCCAATGATCTACTTTGAAGTGCTCAAGAATTCTCAATCTTATCTATTCTCTGCCTTTTTTTTCTCTTTCCCCCCTTTTTTTTCTCTACCTTACTATCTCTTATTCTCTCCATGATTTTGACTGGCCAGGATTAGGATTTTGAAATCAACACGCATCTTATTTTTACTCTAACTTTTGGCTAGGCGCCCTTCCGGGTTTTCATCCTAGCAAGCTCTTTCTTCTTTTTCTTTTTTTTTTTTTTTTTTTGTGCTCTAACTTTTGCCTAGGCGCCCTTCTGGGTTTTCATCCTAGCGAGCTCTTTTTTCTTTTTCTTCTTTTTTTGGAATAAGAAGTTCATTTAAAATGTCTGGCTACCATCAAGGACCAAGTTTATGGCTTTAGACTGGTTGGGCTCATCTTTTAGGCTTGGTATTTGAGAGAAGGGGATGATGAGCAAGCTTCAAGTTCCAAGTTCATCTTTCAAGATTGAGCAAGAGCATCTTTAAAGTAAAGCTAATCAATTCTCTACTCCTCTTTGGATTTGGCACAGAATGTGCTTGATTGCTTGTGATCCTTTTCAATGCAAAGATTTATTAACAAAGTATTTTCCATGGTCGTTTGAAAAAGTGACTTTTTTTTTGGCTTAATGATCCATACATTCACGACTTAGCACACTGAATCAAGAAAAATGAGATTTTATTCAACTAGTAGGGAAAGAGTATTACATCACTCGACTCGATAAACTCGACAAAGACTTGCAAACAAACTTGATAACAGACTGACCAGAAGACTCGATTGGACCTGACATTTGACTCCAACTTAACATAACTCGACTACAGACTGGACTCGACTTGGTCTCAACTGGAGTGTCACAGACGACTTTCAAATTATTGGGTCCCCAGGAGCATCTATATTTGCTTTAGCAGCCGTATTTCGAAACACTATCACCTTACTAGCAACATATGTGCATAAACATCTCTCTTCCTATTATCTGTTCCTTCCTGACTAATCTCGTGTTTGAATCTCTGTACCAAACAGTGCTTGACTCGGGTGCTATTTCGCTTACAACAACACTTATCTTTAATCAACTTTGACTGATTTTCTCAAGAGAATCTTATATTTCTATTGATTTTTATTAAATTTTTACGCAAAGTGAAATGCTCATGAATGATTCATATGTCACACGGATGCAATGCATGTGTGTGTGTGTGCCTATTCTATATGCCAAAAAAATGAAAAATCTAATCCTAACACATAAACACATAAGCACATAAAATCCTCATTCATGTCAAATGCGCCAATTTCACCTCTCATTGTGATCCTCACTACCCCTTCAAAGGTCGGGTATTTAAAAAAAAAATTGAAATTCATTTGAAAAACATTTCTTTAAATGATGAGATCTTTCAAAAACAATTCTCAAGGATTTTGAATCTTTTATTAAAAAGAGGATCTGAAAATATTTCTCAATAAAGGTGATTGGATTGAAATTTTGCTCTGAAATTCATTTGAAGAGCATTTCTTCCAAAAACAATTCCCAAAATTTTTGGATTTTTTTTTAGAAGAAAATACACTCTAACAAAGATTAGTTTGGAGCTTTAATCAAAAGTGAACTCCAAAGATTTTTTTTTTTGGAAAGAGCGATTGAAAACTTTAGAATAAAGATTACAAAAATCCATTTGCTTTCAAAGATGGATTTAAAATTCTTTGGGTAGAAGGATCACATGATCGGATTATCACCGTACTTTTCATGAATTTGGATGCATACAAGGTCAATGATGCTTAGCTAACATGATATAAGAAGTATAATCTTATAATCAAGGTTCGGCATGTTCTCCAAATGTCGTGGAACATGAGGAGAAATTGCTAAAAGGTGATTAAAAGATTATACATCTTTCATCAAGCAAGTATCGTCATCATCTCAAGTAATCCCTTCCGGGCATACAAAACTTCCTAGCATATAATCTTAATCAAGAGTTGATTTCCTAAGATTGAAAGGTTCTATAGAAACTACCATGCAAAGGCCGGGTTTTGGTCAAATAAGGGACCCTTGACACACACCCGATAGGATGCTTCATATACCAAAACATGGGACGAGATCAAGGGTGATCACACGGTCCCATGATGACTTGACCGACTGGGTTACCCCGAGCCTCCAAGGTCATAGTTCCACGCAATCGACTGGCGAGACATGCAAATGCAATGCAACGGGCACAAAAAAAATTAATTAATTCTATTAAAAGGATGCTTTCGAGTCTAATCCTCGAGTGAACCCAAAACCAGAAATTCTGGTCTGCGAAACCAGAGATTCTGGGTTCGATCCCCAGCAGAGTCACCAGATTGTGGATACCGGCATTTGGGCCCACTTTTGTTTTTAAAAAATTTTTCAAATTCCAAATTCAAAATCAAAGAGTCGCCACATAATTTTTTTTAGGAAAATTAAGAAACCATTTTGAAAGCAAACTGATCTTTTGCGAAACCAAAGGTAATCTGGATCCGGGGATTATGGAATGAAAGGGGAAGGAGCCCAGCGGACTAAAATACCCCCTTTCATCCTATCTCGTGATAGGCCTCTACTCATCATCCTTTTTAATCGAATTAATAATCTAAGTGTGCCCTCAACTAATAAATATATATATAAATAATACATTGCACAATCATGTTGAAAAGGGTGCAAGATTGCTAACGACAAAATATCATTCACAAGCCACATAGTTCAAATAGCAAGCAAAATGATGTGCAAATAGGGAACTAGGAAACTTACCCGGGATCCAGCTGTGAACTTAAACATGCAATGCATACATATAAAATAAACCTAAGAAAAGGTCTCTAACGTATATAAACACATAAGGCAAGACCTAGTCTAAGGTGTCGCGCATGGAGTCGAAAATCAATGAAATCAACAAATGGAATAAACTAGAGAAGAGATGAGATGAGAAATTGTACCTCAAATGCGCTACAAAACAAGGATTAGTCCACATGCTTCACATAATAATATGATATTAAACAATCAATCCTAATCCTCTAGCTTAGATCTGACAAGCATGAAATCCAATTTTATGCAATAGCTAGTTCTAATCATAAGCATTAATGTACATGAATGAATGAATGTGAACAAGAATAAAACATGGATTTATTCACTAATTTGGATCACTTAACCTCTGGATTTAAGCTAAATTATCATTATTCAAAATATGATTTGGGTCCCAAGACATTAGGGAACCATTTGAGTTGAAATAAATAAGATTAGACAAAAACAGTAGCAGTTTTTTATGAATTACAGAGAGCTGACCAGATCTTAAAAAATAGAAAAACCATACTTCCAACGGTTGGATCTTAATGATTTTTGGATATGATATGCCTATGTGAGTCTAGTGTATAACCCAAAAAGAAAATCAAGGTTTGAACGGTTAGATCTCTGGGAATATGGAAAACACTAGACATCACTCAGGAATCTGCAACTCTCTGTCCACAGATCTTGTACGATTTTCTAAAAATAGTAAATGAATGAGAAACACTTAGATCTTTTTAGGGTATCTCCCTAACACATTAAGGTACTTAGAAAAAATTATTAGAGACCCAGGAAACTCCGTTAAAGTTCTGATTTATTAATTTCAAAATGGACTTATTGTTCTGAAATTTTGGACAGAGAGTTGCATGTTTTGAAATCATAAGACCAAACCATCTTAGGCATGGAATTTCATCAAAACAAAAATCACAGAGGTACTTAGATGGGTTATGAACATCCTCCAATTGGTCTCATCCATTTCCAATGAATCATGGCTCTATAAAAAATCTTTGATCACAATTGGTTTATGGATTCACTACACCTTTGTTAAGTTGATGTTCATAGTTTAAAACCAACTTGATCCTTGATCCTAGAAAGGACTAGAATCAAGTTTGATTATGATTAATGAGACAAATGATGAAATAGGGAGAAACCCATAGATTTAACCTTAATGGATTCCTATCATAGATCACATAATTGGAGATCTAGCAAGAGAATCTTAAGGTTCTACTTATTTTAAATGAAGATCTACATTCAATTCTTCTCTCAAATGTATGGTCTTTGAAGAATATAGAGTCATATTACTATTTCTCCTACCAAGTTAATGGTCCTTGGAGACAAAATGAAATCCCAACTACATAAACCTCTATGGAATATAGCATGAATTCCATAAGATTTTTAGTGAGGAGATTTCAAACCATGAGTTAAGACTTAATTTCAACAAACTACATGTAGAGATGATCATGATCCACTTTAATCCCCATATAAATCATAAGATCATATGAAATTAGAGGATCAAACTCAAAGAGACTCAAGAAGATATATAAAATCTTGTGAATCTAAAAAAGGGAAAATAGGAAGAAAAAAAAAATAATAGTCAAGGTTCACTTAAGAAAATTCAAGAGAACAAATTCTTTAAAACCAACTCATACTTCTAAACCCAAGGCTTATTTAGATCCAAACTAATGAACTACCATGAGATTCAATCACAAATTCTATGTGTGTGTATGATGAAATGAGGTAGGAAGAGAGGTTTTGAAAATGTGTAAAGATCCTAGAACTAGGAATTTGTGATTGAATTATTATATATATATATTTGAAGGCTTTACCTCTAGATCTTCTCAAAACTTGTAGAGATGTTGAATTCCTCAAGCTTTTCCTCTTCTTCTTCCTCAAGCTTCAAGCTCCTTCAATGGTGATTTGATGGTTGGGTAGAGTTTTGGTGGGATTTGGGTAAAATAATTGGTAGAGTTTCTCTCTCTATATTTCTTTCCTCTAAAGCTCTCCTAATATTTCTCTATACAATTCAAGTGTCTCCCCCTAAAATGAGAGAAAAATGAGTTTTTTTATAGACTTTCATTATCTTAGGGGCTAAGATAAGGGTAGATAGGTCAATTTGGGGTGGATTAGGAATATTCTATGGCATCTCTAACTCTCCATGGCACTTCTATGTAATTCCAAGAAACTTGAAAGGCATTTAAGTTGGCTAGAATAAAGGAACATTCTAGAGCATCTTCAAAGCACATGGGAGACTAGTGCCCAACAAAGGGCTTTTTGGGTATTTACTTTGGATTAGGAATATGCCAAGTAATCTCTAACTCTCCAAATCACATGGGATACTTTCTTTTATTATTTTCCTTTTCTTATATATATATATATATATATGTATGTATAGACACATTTTTCATTTTAAATCTAAATTAATCATATGAGTCACCAAATAGTATCTTTTTCTTTTTTTCCTTTTGAATCTAAAAATATGAGAAACAATGTTATTTTTAGAAAATATCATTATTATTATTATTATTATTTAGTCTATTCCATTTTTTTAGAAAGTAACCCATGATCTAGTGAGCTCGAGATAGATAGTCAATGATTGGCCAAATCGAGGGATATTAGGAGCAAGTTTTGGGAGCTTGAAGCTTTTCAGAAGTCGAAGCGATGAACTTGAAGAAAATCGTCGGGACATTATTCATCATTGATTTCTAGAGATAAATCCCCCTAAGTTTAATAGTTCGGTCAAAATTGGGGTGTCTACAGGTATATTGACCAATTATGTGTTCCTAAAGTTGGAAATCTGAGAGACAAAGTTATAGAAGAAACTCACAATACCAGATATTCAATACATCCAGGTAGTACTAAAATGTACATAGACCTACGAGGGATTTATTGGTGGAGTGGTATGAAATGGGAAGTTGCGGATTTTGTGGTTAAGTGTATGACTTTCCAGAGGGTAAAAATGGAACATCAATGACCTGGAGGTGAATCACAACCTCTAGAGATACCGGAGTGGAAGTGGGAACATATCACGATGGATTGTATATCGGGAATGCTGAGATCCCCAAAGTCTAATGATAGTATTTGGGTCATTGTTGACCGATTGACTAAATCAGTCCATTTTCTACCAAATAAAACCAGAGATCCGTCAAAACTCTCCGAAATTTATATCAGAGAGATTATCAGACTTCACGGGGCACCAATGTCGATTGTGTCAGATCGTGGCACTCGATTCATGTCTAGGTTTTGGGAGAGCTTACAGACAGCTATAGGGACAGCTTTACATTTTAGTACCACTTTTCATCCCCAAACCGATGGTCAATCCAAGAGGGTGATTCAAATTTTGGATGACATGCTTAGGGTATGTGTGATGGATTTCAAGGCTATATGGGAGACTTATTTTCCAATACTTGAGTTTTCCTATAACAATAGTTTCAAACTAGTATTGGAGTGGTGACTTATGAGGCATTGTACAAAAGAAAGTATAGATCAGTGGTTTATTGGACAGAAGTTGGTGAAAGACAGCTTTTGGAACCGAAGATAGTACAAATCACTATCGACAATATTAAACATCGGTTACAAACGGCTCAAAGTTGTTATAAAAGTTATGCGGATATAGGTAGAAGACCGTTGAAATTCGAGGTAGGTAAGTATGTATTTCTGAAGTATCACCTTCAAAAGGCATAGCACATTTTGGTAAGCGAGGTTAGCTTAGTCCGAGGTATGTTGGACCTTATTTGGTTTTAAATCGAGTAGGACCACTAGCTTATCGCTTATAATTGCCACAAGAGTTAGTGAATGTTCACAATGTATTGCACGTGTCGATGCTTTGACGTTGTTTATCAATTTCGAGGTATGTCATCATTCCAAAACCGATAGCGTTTCGGGAAGATATGACTTATGTGGAGCATTCAGTGTAAATTCTTGACAGAAAGGATCAGGTATTGAGAACCAAGGTGATTCCTCTTGTGATGGTACAATGGCATAGTCATTTAGTCGAGGAGGCTACTGAGGAATAGGAGGATGAAATTCGAGCAAAGTACCTGCACTTATTCGATTATTGAGGTAAAAGTAAGTTTGAGGACCAAACTTCCTTTTAGGGAGGGAGAAATGTAACACCCGTACCTAGAAAAAAAATGTTAAACAATCATTTTATATGCATTAAATGTCATAATCAGTGTATAAAATGGATTAAGGTTGTCACACCCCAACCCGCCTCGGGCAGATTAGGACATATGTAATAATTCCACCAAGGCACGTCCCCAATGGATATAACATAAATCAAGTTTAAACTCTCATTCAAACTCTGTATAAAACTCATTTGCACGTAATTAACCCCAAGGGTAAAATGGTCATTTTAAAATTTTTATTGGCATTCATCTCAAAATATAGATCTTTAAATAAGGAATCCAACATTAAAAATTACGCGTGGATACAAACTCCCTAGACCAAGTTATGCTCATTTTTATCTTGAATTTGATTACGCTCAAGCACAAAGAAGGCAGTGAACATTCTGCCAAGAGTTCGCTCAATCCAACTTTTTGTGCTTGATCCAACTTTCTGCATAATCTATTCTGTCAAGTTTGTGCTCAATCCAACTTTTTTGTGCTTGATCTAACTTTTTGCAGAATCAATTCCTACTGCTAAAACATTTTGTTTTGGAAGTTCTAAAACATTCCCAAGTCACATGGATTGATTCCAACTTCAAATTAAACTTCATGTAAACTTTTAAACCATTTCAAAACACACTCAAGTGTGATACAATAATCAAAGCACCCCAACTTTCATTAATCCAACCCATATGGAAACATCAAAACCATTTGGGAAGCACTCCCAAGTGTTACCAAACATTAAAAGAGTTTCTAAAACATTTCCAACCATTTGATTAGCTATTCACATACAAAAAACTTATAATGTTCCAACTAGGACTCAAGCATACATCTAATCCCAATTCTACCCCAACATGAGCATAAAAACAAGATAAACTAAGTTTAATTTACATCAAGAGTTACTTAACTCCCAAAGTCCCTTCCAACATACATGACTTGTGACTTGCAAGCGCAACTCACATCATAAGACACAACCAACACTAAATTAAATTTGACATATTACAAAGTTTTGCAAAACATAAGTTGTTCAAATACTTCAAGGACATAACTACATTAGGAAGCCAAACACTTAAGTCTATGAACATATCCACATATTCACAACTCTCATGCCCAAAACCCATCGTGCCGGTCATTTCCTCTCCTCTTTTCGTTCCGTACCTGCAGTGATTATTCAATAACCACAACAAAAAAAATATATTCGTTTAAGCTTTCACTTAGTGAGAGAACTAATCATGCTATTGGAATGCTCAACATGTGAATGCAACAATTATCATAAACATCAACTGAATTATCTCCGGAAAGTCAAGTAACTCCAACCACCATCCCCGGGTCCTTCTCACCCCCAGGTCTTTCTCACTTTTTGGACGCATATAGTGTATCACTCACTCGACCCTGAAGGCGTCACCGTCTTTTCATTGTGGTCGTCACCACATCCCACTCATTGAGGGCTTCCTATCCCTTACATATGAGACCTATAAATGGTGACCACTACTTGACTTTCCTTTGATCCACATAAGCATGTAAGCAACTTGGCATATAAGCATAGCAATTTCATACCATTGACATGCTTTTACTCAAATTCATCATAATCATAGCTATAAGAACATAAATTAAGCATTCGAAGATAGCAATTATCACATAAACATATCTAAACACCCAATTTTGGGATTAGAACACTCACTTCTTTGAATTATAAGCAAATTAAGCCTAGAATTCCCAAGCTCTTGCAAATTCCCAACTCAAATCCTACCAGTGTTGATCCTACATAGTTTTTACATATCATGAGTTGTCTATCAAGAACGGTCGCTAGAAAAACGTCACCAAAAATGAAAATAAAAGATATACATGTGATATTCTCTTATCTCCACGAATCCAAAAATTGTCTCAGTTCACAAATTCGACGTCTAACGGCGAAGATATGGCAAGAAATGTCGCATGGAACTCCGTAATCTTCGTCGAGAGCTCTCGGTTCTCTCTCTCCTCTCTCTCTCTCTCTCTCTCTCTCTCTCTCTCTCTCTATTTCCAACTATGATGTTGTGGATGAATGAGTCATTACAACTCATGCAAGAGATGTATTTCTCTCTTCCCTAACTTTTCATTTACACACCTAGAAATTTCTAATTGTTTATTATATGAAACCCCCAAGTTAATTATATTAATTACCTTCATTTTTTAAATGGATTTAATCTATGTCTCACTTGGGTCCCAAACGTGGTCCCACATATAATATGAGGTTGCTATTAAACCTACCAATTATGAACTGTATTCAAACACGCCCTCATATGGATACTCAACCGAGTCCTCTTTACTTATCATAAGACATCATAATATCTTTAAACATTTAAATATGTATTCATATAAACATATAATGGCATATAAATGCAAATTATATCAATTAGACCCTTATTGAGCCCCACTTTTATACCAGACCTTCCTATCACAGGACTTTCATCTGTGTCCACATGTGGGTTCATATCCCTACCTTAAATCATCTTGTGCTTATATTATCTTTAATTAATACATATTAATACTACATTAACCTTCTTTTCCGAGTACGAATGTTACATTTCTCCCTCCCTTTTAAGAAGTTTGTCCCCAAATTTTCCCCAACCCGTAGTATCAAAGAAATATACATTTTTCTTTCTCAAATTTCTAATACTTCGCAAGCATTGTCTTGATTCAAACCTGATGATTAACACTATAACACGAAGGTTTACAAACACATCATACCCTTTTGGTGGATTTTGACTATAACTTTAATCGATAGGTTACTGGTTTGCATTCCTTTCAATACTTCAAACAATCCCATGAGTTGGAATGCAATCTTCTTCAATCCTTCAAATCATATTACTTATCAAAGATAACACTTTTTGGAACATTTCTTTCTCCACAAGGATATTCTTTTGCAATAATTTTGAAAATAGAACTCAGTTACCAGTAATACATTTTTCCCGCTACTCATCAGCTTGCAATAAATCGATCTACTACGACTCAGTTTCATTTTCATTGCTTCTTGTAAAAATTTCAAATTTTCCATACATTCAATTATGTCATTCTGGACTAGTAGGTATCATTGCCTACATAATCTCAAAACTTCCTTTCACATACAATTTGATTAACCCTTGCAAATCGATAGCTTTAACTAGTAACCGTTAACTGACTCGGTCAACTTGTTCACAATCATTTATGTATCAACATCTAAATCACACCAACTTGACAATCCCACCATGAAATTTATCATGACACATGTTCTTTTTCATTGATCATCAATATCATTTGCAATACTTCCGCGAACCTTCGGTATTTTTGCCTTAATTTTTTCGTTATACAACACGTCACATAAAGTGCTTTACAATTCCCATCTAAAACAATTGTCACCGTATCTCAGCTTTTAATTAATAGTACTCAGATTCCAAATCATTCTTCAAGAAGACTTGTACCCCTTGTAACTGATTATCAAGTCATCACATATAATAAAATGCGATCAATATCATTCCATAACCAATAATTAATAACTCATTCTCCACAATCTCATTTATGACTTCAATATTTCTTCTGAATCTCCTTTCTTGAGCTATCTTAATTCAAAATATATATATATATATATATATAACTTCTAGATTCAACACATCTTACTGTAACACATAGTTTAGTCATTCTTTCTCAACAACTTATTACATCCCCCTTATGGAGCAAGCAAACAACATGGATTCTTACGCCAACTTCTTATAATCTGACACAATATTGTCGGTTGATTCCAAACTACAACTATTTCTTCCTTTCACAATTTCCAGAGTACTTTCAGTTTCTAACAATTCTGAATCTTCTCAATTATTCTTGAATAGTCAATTCACACACTATCTTTCCCTCATATATCACTAACTGGTAGCTTCAACAATCACTTGACTTTACTTGTCTAGTGTTAGGTTTTTATATCGTTACTTACCATAAATTCCAACTATTTCCTTTACCACATATTTGATTTTGTCAAATAAACCATATTTCGAATCTTAGCAACCCTTGTAAACTTCATACTTGTAAAATTATCACTGTCTATTCTTAACCTTATGTCAAGTAATATATTCGTACAATTTCAATCTTCTATGAAGCATAAGTAATCGTTTCAACTCCATATAGTCCAATCTCTGAATTGTACTTCCTTCTAACTAGCAAATTTCTCAATGCTAATCAATCTAGTTAAGGTTGTTGTCTTCTTAAATCAATTCTTTATTCCTCACACATACCCCGAATCAATAACCAAACCTATTCTATAGTCAAAAATATTATTAACCTCTCACATTCTATCATTTTATTTCTTTTCCACAAAGTTTTAACCATTACAAGCATCACAAATCTCGTTATCACACTTCGTCGGAATTTAACCTAGTATTTAACATAAACTTTTACGTCTAATGAATCCCCTAATATCATAGAGTAGTCGATCTGTAACACCATCACGAGTTCATCTCAATACATCTTAGATATTCAGTTCAATACTCACCTAATGCACATTATCATGTAACATATATATATACCTAATTGATAATCATATCATACCCAGTACCTGCTTGAACATTGAGTAGTTATTAGCACCATCCCAGGGTTAACAATATTATTACCCTTATACCACATTTTCTTGATACGCATGTTTCATTTGTAGGAACTTCTAACAACCTCCCCTCCGTTAGCCGACAAGCTCTGCTTGGGTCTACATGTGGGGGTCTGAGTGTATGTGTGAGGTGCAAAAATGAGTGTAGAGTAAATAAGAGGGGGTGGAGAACCTTACCAGTAGTCTCGGGTTCTCTCACAGTCTTCTCCGATCAAATTTCTCTCTCTCTCTCTAGCTCCTCATCTCTTTCTCTCTCCTTCTCAGCTCCTCCGGGTTGTATATGTGTGGACATAACAGAGGGGTGAGTATGGGAAGGCAGTGAATGGAAGTGTGTGTGGTGTGCTTCTCTAACCCTCTCTATATACACACAAATGCACATTCACCTATATAATCAGGTATGCAAATCTGTTTGAAGTCATAGCGACTGATTGAGAGATTGAGAGGTATACTTGGGTGAGGAAGAGATCCGGTGGTGGGAGAAAAGGTGTGGTTTGTCCGGCGGTTTAGGGGAAAGGTTTGGATAAGGGAGTTACACAATGGATTAAGGTAGGTATATGTAGTACACTAGGTTATTTAGGGTAAGATTCCCATTTCCATAAATGTATGGCTAGTCATCGCTAGGAACCACGTGCTAGATAGTCCAATATCCACACAGATTTTACGGGTTTGAGTGCCGAGTCAGTCCGTGTTCGAACTTACAATCTAAGTTAATAGTAAAATATATAGCACATATATGTTCAGGTTCTGGGATTATGAAATCAAAATACTGGAAAATACGAACAAAAATATGGGGACTCATTTATTATTAACATAAATTTGCAGGTATAACATCTTCGAAAGGTGCTCAAATTGTCCACAAGTATAGCAGATCATGTAACATACACCCCAATGTTACTTTTTATACATTATATAAGGCATCCTCTTTACTTTTGGTAAACTTACCAATTAACTTCCCACATTTGTTCATTTAAGCTTATCTCAACTTTTACTTTGACTTTTTCCCCATTCTCTTACTATCAAGTCATTGTCGAGACTCTTTTAGAAACTCTTCTATGACTGGTGTTGCCGTTTTTACCTCTGAATTCAGAGTTTTTTGTGTTTTTCTACTACTCTTACTATTATCTTCACAACTCTTTTACCTCTAAATTCCATTACTACTAGATAATTAAGCTTCATACCCTCATAATCATTTATGTGCATGTCAACATAAATAACACGCTATGCATGCTAAAGAACTTTCAAGCATGCAAAATAAACGTATATACATGATCTTCATAGCTACGCATCCTTTTAAGCTTTTTATGCGTCATATTCATCACTCGTCCCCAAGGCTCTAACCTATTGCTCTGATACCAAAAATTATCGCACCCCAATCCGCTTCGGGCGGATTAGGACACATGCAACAATGCCACCAAGGCACGTCCCCAATGGATATAACATAAATCAAGTTTAAACTCTCATTCAAACTATGTACAAAACTCATTTGCACGTAACTAACCCCAAGGGTAAAATGATCATTTTAAAATTTTTGACGGGATTCATCTCAAAAGATAGCTCTTCAAATAAGGAGCCCAACGTTGAAAATGGCGTGTGAATACAAACTCCCTAGACCAAGTTATGCTCATTTTTATCTTGAATTTGATTATGCTCAAGCACAAAGAAGGCAGTGAACATTTTGCCAAGAGTTCACTCAATCTAACTTTTTTGTGCTTGATCCAACTTTCTGTAGAATCTATTCTACCAAGTTTGTGCTCAATCCAACTTTTTTGTGCTTGATCCAACTTTCTGCAGAATCAATTCCTACTACTAAAACAATTTGTTTTGCAAGTTCTAAAACATTCCCAAGTCACATGGATTGATTCCAACTCCAAATTAAACTTCATGTAAACTTTTAAAACCATTTCCAAAAGCCTTAAACATCCTAGTTGGATTTGCTGTCGGGGGTGCAGCGTCAATAGCAGCGGGATGAGGCTTGAGATTTCTTCTATCAGTCATACTTCAAGAGAAAGGTACCTATTCATTGATCAACAAAATTGGGTCAATCTCCAGATAAGAAAGTTCACAAAAATCGAAAGTGATTAAATACCAAATGAAGTCAAATATCTTATCGTAATGCTATCTTAACGAAAAATCCTATGTGTTCTGGACAATTGGTCGAGCCATAACCTAGCTCTAATACCAAAAAGCCTGTCACACCCCGATGTAGCATAAATTAGGAAAGTGTTTCATTTCCTTTATGGACTCATAAGTCATGACAAGTGAGAGTACCCAATTATCCCTGCAAAAAATAACTTAAACAGCACTTCTAAAGGAAAGGATACTAATAAACATAAGCTCCAAAATTAAAACTTACTAACTATTACATTAATCATTGTCTTAGGCACAAACAGCCTTATTCAAAACCTAATATACAGTCGATTACATCTCTGAAAAGTAAAACATAAGAAATATAGGACAGCCCTCCTGGAAAGTCTCCTACCTCTAACTAGCATAGTAAATCTGGACATAGAGTCCAGGACGCATCGACGTCGTCAACTTATGCAAGATGGTGAGAAAAATAAATATATTCTTTCAATGTACATATAAGCATATATAACGATGTGATAAATCAATAAACCAAGGTAACAACTTCAACATGAATCACATGGGGACGCAGTAAGCGATGAATATGTGACCATGCATAAACAATGTAATATATCATCTTACCATCTCCTTTCTCTCAACAAACTTGATTTAACCATCCCATTACCTCAGATACCAGGAATAATATCCACTCAGTATCCAAGTTATACACCATACCATCAATTCAGATACCAGGAATAATATCTACTCGGTATCCAAATCGTGCGCCTTAGATACCAAGAATAATATCCGCTCAGTATTGGAGTCATACACAATACCGTCGCCTCCAATACCAGGAATAATATCCGCTCGATATTGGAGTCATTCACTATGCTATTACCTAAGATACTAGGAATAATATCCGCTCGATATTTGGGTCGATCACAACACCGTCGCCTCTGATGCCAGGAATAATATCCTCCCAGTATCCAAGTTGTACAACAGACCGCTGCTTTGTACCCTTTTCATACTTTCTTACAAACCATGCATGTCGACTCAACCTCGACCTTACCATGCATGTCAATGTCATGAATCATAACATCAGTTATAAATCACAAATCTGAATATCTGTACAAATGCAAATATCAATCTTAATCATTCTAATTAGTCCAATTCTTAAACGTAAGCCTTTAAAATATTATCTTTCAAAATAGTTCTTTAAAACTTTCAAAACCTTTTCCAAACAGTCCCTTATGAAAAAAGAAACAAACCGCCCAAAATACCCTGTCGCACGAGCGATTAGGCTCTTTTTATGAAATCGGTTAAAAATTCATTTCTGCTCAAAACTGTACAGGTCGCGCGAGCGAGCCATGCGCCCGAGATGAAGTAGAATCTTCTTCTTCTTCTTTTTTCCCTGTTTCAATTATCAAAACTGGAACTGACCCATTTTCAGATTCTATTTCAAACATATCATGCCATATATGGATTTCTTCAGTTTTCCACTTAGATGAAGAATACACGATCGGATTAAACGAATACGGACTCTATCTCTCAATTTTTGCAATTAAAGTAAGGGTGTCAAAACTTTAAATCAACCATACATTGCAATACGAATGAATTACATCGTAGTATTCTAACCATAGCTTATTGGGACTAAGATCATTCATTTTCGATTCACGGAATTGATTTTGATTGGGTTTTCATATAACTCAAATTTCAAGCTCATCCATGGTGATTCTATATATAAATATATATATATATACCCCTATATATACAAAAATATGCATATATTTACATTGGGAGTGACTTTATAATACTCACAGAGGGATTTGAACAACAAATTCGGCACCGAGAATTCTGCCATGAATTCTGTCGACTATGAACTCAGCCTCTCTTGATTTGATATATATACATAAGTAACTATGTATATGTATGTATATATAATCTTTTTTTTGTGTGTATGTGTGTGTGTGTTCTTGAGAGACCAAGAGACTTGAGAGAAATTGAGAGAGTTGAGAGTGAATTTACGTAGAGAGATTGAGAGAACTGTGAGAGATGAGTGTACATATATATACAATCTGCCTAATTTGGGCTCCAAGAAACCCACAGAAATTATACGATGTGGTTGAGCTCACATGCTCCCACACCTGTTACGCGGTATAGTCGCAGCTTGAAATAAAAAACTGGTATTATCCGGTTGAAATAAAAAATACCGAAAGTTATATTAACGAAGAAAATAAATTTCTAGTTGTATGAAAAGTAGAGTGACAGTTTTCAATTCCATAAAGTATTTTCTATATTTATGAAAATTACGGTTAGACCCCAAACAAATATTTATTAATAGAACATAAAATGAAATATTCATTTATTGGTGAAAATAAAATATAGGGTGTTACATTATATCAATTAGATCCTTATTGAGCCCCACTTTAATTAATACCAGTCATACCTATCACAGGACTTCCATCTGTGTCCGCATTAGAACACCTTTTTACTAGTGGGTTCATATCCCTACCTTAAATCATCTTATGCTTATACTATCTTTAATTAACATATATTAATACTACATTAACCTTCTTTTTTCTGGGTACGGATGTTACAAGGGTGAGGCTTGGACTCACCAGTGAACAGTGTTCAGTGAGGAACACAGTTGAAAAAGTCCCTTGTTAGTTGGGACAAGTATTGAGGTAGGACCCAGTGAAGGGCCCGGACAATATAATTTGCATTCAAATGTTAGATGCATTTATATGATTAATTGAAAATACGTTTAATAGCTTTCATATTATATTGATTAATGTATTAGCTTTCGATAACAATTTGATTATCCAAATAAGGGCATTTTTCCAATAGGTTCATAATTAGTAGGTATGGTAGCAACTTCATAAAATATTTGGGATCATATATGGGACCCATACGGGATTTAGAAAAACACCCACTTAAGTAATTGGGTAGTTAATAGAATGTTAGGGGATTTCATAATAGCAACTTAAGAAACTCCGGGGGTATAAATGAAAGGGTAACAAAATTAGTTAACAGCACATTACATGAATGTGTGGAGGTGTCTTGTGCATGTTAATTCTCAAAAGAAATACAGAAATTGAGACAGAGTGTAGCGACCTACCTCCTCGTCTAGCAACAATATTGTCCGCTTTGGGCCTAAACACAAAGAACTTCCTAGTGGGTCACCCATCCCTAGTATTGCTCTGGCAGCAGTACGCTTAACTGTGGAGTTCCTTCGTGTTTAGCTCTCTCACGGTTTTAAAGACCTTATTGTATATAGAGGAGCGATTAATCCTTATAAGTTAATCCAGGAGCTTCAGCAAGGTGATGTGGGACAAGCCCCCACACCGGACCTTTCCTGATCTGTCTTGGCCTTCCTGCCGCATGACTATTGGCTCTTGGTTTTCACATTCCATCCTCCTTGAGGGCCACACGTCCCCGTATGGAACCTGCCCACACATCTAGCTGGGTTTTCGCTCTAATACCATTTGTAACGACCCACCTCCCCATCTAGCAACAATATTGTCTGCTTTGGCCTAAACATAAAGAACTTCCCAATGGGTCACCCATCCCTAGTATTGCTCTGACAGAAGTACGCTTAACTGTAGAGTTAATTCATGTTTAGCTTCCTCACAGTTTTAAAATGCCTTGTTGCATATAGAGGAGCAATTAATCCTTATAAACTAATCCAGAAATTTCACTAAGGTGATGTGGGACAAGCCCCTACACCTGACCTTACCTCATCCATCTTGGCCTTCCTGCCTCAAGAGTATTAACTCTTGGTCATCACAGAGAGAGAGAGAGAGAGGCGACGAGATATAGAGAGAGAAACGAGACTCCGACGTCATAATTTTGTCGTTCCGTCGTTGTTCGACGTCCAATTTACGAACCGAAGTCATATTGGACTCGTAGAGGTGAGACGGTCATTTCTATATCTTTCTTTTACGTTTTAAACAGTAACACGAGTTTACCAAAATCATATAGGATTTACTCTAGAGTGAGAAACTAGCTAGGTTTTGGTGAAATTCAGCACTTCTTAACTTAATTTGGGGTAAAAATTGTAAAAGGTGAGTTTTCTAACTTAATCTTGGATGTGGTACATGTCTTATGCTTCAATTGCTAGCTAGAAATGATAATTCTAGATTTAGCAATTGAGTTGATGGTATAGTTGAGAATTTTATGTTAACTATGTGAGAAATTATCATTTTTATGTGGCTATGTGCTTATATGTTTAAGTGGTTGATGACTGATTGGGAGTAATGGTTCATTGTGATAAAATAAAGGAGGAGAAGGAGAAGAAATTCTCTTTAGCAACGAATGTCCAAGGAATAGAAGTGACCACGGGGCCAAGGAAAAGGTCTTCGGATCTGAGTGAACCATTAACCCATTAATTCAGCGATTATGTGTGCTTTATGTGCTTAATTGTTGCATTATACATGTTTATGGCATCTCAAGCACATTAGTTGTTCACTAAGCGTAATGGTTAAGAAAATCGTTTTCCTTTTCTGTTATGGTACATAACAACCACTGCAGGTTTGGAACAAGGCGCCGTGGAAATGAGGTGATTAGAGCTTGGGGATAGGCAAGGCTTTAGACTTATTTTGATATATTCTTAAACTTGTAATAGATAGAACTCATGCTACTTGGAATTCCCAAGACTCATGTTTTATCATATGAGTAGTTGGTGGGTTTGAGCTAATTAAACTTAGAGAACCTTATATAAATCTCTATGTTATTAGTTGGATAGTGTGTGTTGTTTGAGTTGGGCCATTCCGGTAAGTCCGGATATATTTCGCAATCATTTTGGACCAATTTCATATGTACCTAAATTGCTTGTGATGTTTTTGAACTCTTTTTAGATGAATTTCTTATATCTATGTTGGTTTGGTGACAAGTGAGTTTTAATGACTTAATTTGATTCAAACAAGTTTGGGAGCATGTTTTAAATATTTGGAAGTACCCTAAAGTATAGTAGAGACATGTTCAAGAAGTTTTATGGGTGTTTTCAAGTTATTAAGTATGTTTTGGGTTCCGTTTTTGTATAAAGGTTGAAAGTTTGCTGCTACAAACGAGCTTCTGCAGAGGAGCTTTTGACCGGTTGAAGGGACTCGTTCGACTGATTGAAATATCTCCTGCCAAACTCTTAAAAAGACCTTTTTTTCACGTTTTGTTTTAACTTCTAAATGGCCAAGAGGGTACCTTTGGGGTCCCAGTGACCCACAAAAACATTACTTTTGATTATGAAAGTCGGGAAGTATTTTTCATGAAATTTCTCGATTAGTTGAAGTTTTCTTAGTAATATTTGGGTTTTATATGCCTAGTTTATCCTTAAACTTTATTTCTAATGTTAATTTCTGGATGTTAAAGTTTTTTAATCGTCATCGATACTAGTCTAATCTATGAGGGACGAGTTGGGGTGTAACAATTTTCGGTATTAGAGCAAGAGACTAGAGCCATGGGATGAGTGATGTATACGACGCATAGTGTGCACACAACGACATGTAGTTACATAAACATGCATACACATTTACGTAGCATGCTTCTAATGTTGATTAGCATGCCATGTAATTATTTAAAGTAACATGTGTGTACGAGTGGCTGAAACTCGTGTAGTCGACGAAAGACTGGTATAATCGAACTTGAATCCAAGGGAAGAGGTGGTTACTATTTCACAATTTTACAAGCAAAAGTCAAACAATATTTCGAGGGGAAGCTGGTCCAATGAGGGCCAATTTCTGGATTTCTGATATAGAAAATATTTTCAGAGTACTACCATGCCCGGAAGAACAAAAAGTGTTATTTGCAACTGATACATTGAAAGATGAGGCACAATATTGGTGGTGTACCAAGCTGGGGCCCGGTCAACCATCTACTTGGATCAATTTCTTGAGATATTCAACAAGCAATACTTTCTGGAATCATTTAAGGATCAAAAATCTCAAAAGTTCATGGAGTTGATACAGGGTGGAATGTCGGTTCGAGAATACTCAACACAATGTATGAGTTTGGCAAGATTTGCTGGGGATATTGTATCAACTAAGAAGTTAAAAGTGAGAAAGTTTGTAGCGGGACTTTGAAGTGATATTCGAGGGCGAGTGACTGTGTTTCAACCTTAAACGCTTGTTGGATATAGCTTCTATTGCTACAAGGGACATTGGGTACACGCCAAGTTCGCAACCACCAACAAGCCAACAAAGCAAGAGAGCTGGATCGAGTCAATTCAGCGACCAAGGGAGTGCAAAAAGTTTGTGTACTTCAAAATTTGTTGTGCTCTAATCGTGTATGCGATTCTTTGTACCTTTGTGGTTGTAAGGTAAAGTTTTTAGTTACAATTTCTAGCATGGTTAGTGTTGAGGAATCTGAATTTTGAGGTTAATTTGTTGATGAATGGAAAATTTTTTGAATTTCAATGGGGTCCGGCCATTTTTTTTAGTTATTTAATTTTTTTTCATTCTTTTCCTCTTTTGTTTTTCTCCAATGATTGATGACTTTGTTGTAGTTCTTTGTGTTTCTCCTCTATTCTAATTGTTGATTTCCCTCATCTCCATCTTCATGTCCTTCTCGGATCACAAATCGTCAAAATCAGTAACCATTTTTATATTATATTAAAAAAAAATAAAAATAACAAATAACAATTTGTGAAGGAAGCTTGTATCCCTTAATTGAGATAATTAGGATTTTTCGAGTTGGGTGAATGAGAGGACAAACGAGTAAAATTGTAATACTCGTACCCAAAAAAGAAGGTTAATATAGTATTAGTATGTGTTAATTAATAATGATTAATGCATATGATGGATTAAGGTGGGATTATGAACCCACAAGTAAAATTGTGTTCAAATGCGAACACAAATAAAAGTTTCGTGTCAGTAGGACTAGTATAAAAGTGGGGCTCGACGAGGGTCTTGACAGCATAATTTTCATTTAGATGCAATTATACAATTAAATGACTCTTGTTTAATCATTTGATATTATATTAATTCACAATGTCAGGTAGTGGGGACCAATTTAGGTACCCATGTAAGGTCGTAAATAAATACGGTTCATAATTGGTAAGTTAAATGGCAACTTCATACTATATGTGAAACCACATTTGGGACCCACACGAGACATAGACTGAGCCTATTTAGAATGTGGGTAGCTAATATAATTATTTTTGGGGGTTTCATAATAAACCAACTAGAAAGTTAAGGGAGGTAAATGAAAAATTGGAAGACAAGATATATGTATCTCTTACATGAGTTGGATGACTCATTTAGAAACAAACAGACACGTAGAGAGATGGAGAGAACTCGGTGAGAGAGAGAAGAGAAAACAATGCTTCGACGACTTCACGACGTCGTTTCTTCGTCGTCCTGTCTCCGTTTCACGAATCGATATAGTATTCGAACTCGTGGAGGTGAGACAAACATTTCTATACTTTTCTTTTTTTGTTTTTATCGTCAAATTTTGGTGACCATTTTAGTCGGTAACACGCAGTTTGCCGAATTTATATAGGAATTATTCTAGGGTGAGAAGATCTGGGGTAGAAGAACCCAGGGGTGGTGGTTGAATTACTTGACATTCAAAAGACTAATTTGGATGATTCATATGTTGATTTTTGCATTTCACATTAAACATATCAATAGCACGATTAGTTCTCTCACTAAGCGAAAGCTTAAATAAATTTTTTTTTCTGTATGATTATTAAATAACCATCACAGGTACGATCGAGAAGAGGAAAGGAAATGATTGGAACGACGAGTTAGACTCGAGAGAGAGTGTTGTTTATATATAGTTATGTTCATCTATTTAGTTTCAACTGTTAAATTGAACTCTTGTAATTCAGATATTTGGTAACTTGGATAATGGTTTTGTATGTAAGTTGTATAGCTAAGACTTTTGATTTGGTTATGTTTTGGGCGAGGAATGAATCTTGTAATCCATATGTTTGGGTTGAAAGTGTGTAATATAGATCTTACTCTCTTTTATAATGGTTGAGAAGTATGCTTGTAGTATTAAATTTGTGTAGTTGTGGCTTAAATGCTGCATAATCATCTGTTGTCAAGAAAGAGTCTACCGGTCGGGGTTCAGTCGACTAGATTAGCTGGAAAAGTAAAATCGATTTTCTTAGTTTCAAAAGTAGTCGACTACATTTCTAAAAGTATTCTACTAGATTGTAACCTATGATTTTGCATTCTCTGGAATGTGAAAATAGTCGATCAGATAGGTATCAGTCTACCAAACTGGACACCCTATTTTGCAAACATAGTCAACTTATCAGTTGACCGGATTGTGTTCTTCCAAAGCATGCTCTTTGAAATCCAGGAACCAGTCGACCGGATGTCAAAGTCAGTCGACTGGATCTGTATTCTTCCAAATTATGATACTTTTCCATATATGTAAAGAAAATTTCTTTTAACCAAGTTATTTAATGGTCAATATGAGCATGTAATAATTAAGTGCGAGTATTGGTGTTTTTACAAGTGTCCTAATCTGTCTGCGGTGGGTTGGAGTGTGACAAAAATGGTGGAATTTTTGTGAAAGTCCATTTATGTCCTTGATTTTAGCTTGCTGTTATATTTCATATTGGATTTGGATGGAAGGTTGAAATTGCTTCAACTAAAGAAGTTGGATCAAATTGACCAAATCAAAACTTGAGGGATTAAAATGACACAAAATTCAAACTAAAAAGATGTAAAATGTATTTAACCTAATTTTCCTCTTGCAAATATTAATCAGAAGTAATCACAAAAGGTATGTTTTGAGTATCGTAAAGATCTCCTCAGTGGATCACAATTGGTGCATTGGGGGCCTTGCTGGACGTACCTCCTCATGCACAGACTGCCAACATACTCAAGTACGCCAATGAGAAGCTGCCAAAGTGGCCCCAACCATGTGACCAATGAATAATTATTGGATAACTCTTTCTCTTCACCTCTCTTTCCTATGTTTGGGTTTTCATTTTCTAATTTTTAATTTAAAATCATTGTCCTCTCAAATCAAACCCCAATAAACAACAAAAGTTGATCAATTGGGAAAGACAATTCTGTCCATATCTCTGTGAACGTTGAGCCTCCCACTTTGTCATTCCACTTCTACATAGATGAGTGAACACTGTTTATCGAGGAAATTTGCACGAAGGACAGCTCAATTTATATTCTCAGTCCTATTTTGTGAGTCTACTTTTGTGAACTCAATTTATTAAGGGGATAAAAAAAATCTATATTCACTGTTTTTTAACTTTGTTTTGGTGTAGATTTCAAGGAAGGATAACTTCAAAAAATAAGTAAAAATTGTACGCCAATTTAAGAAAGTAGACACTAATTTTAAAATATCCCAAAATAAAATATAAGACTTGAGAGAGAAGGAGAGTACGAGTAGTATTTTTTGACTTCAAACCATTTATACTTTCTAGTGCCAGTGCCACATTTTCTATAAATAACTCCTTGAATGTGCTTCCTGGAAAATTAGAAGTATTTGGACAGTACAATACTTATTATTGTAAAATGCAACTCAAAATAGGAGTATGAAGCTAGAAGGGTCGATCCATTGTGAACAACAAATTATAGCTTGTGTTGTGGTGTTCCTAACAATCAAATCGCACGTCCCATATCTAACGGCCCAGATTGACGTTTACAAACCAAAATTGAATCATGTACCGTACCATCAATCCTGTTATATATATCCAAACAGGACCAAACAGTAAGAAAGAGAGAGAGTATAAAACATTCCACACACAAAAAAAAAAAAAAAAAAAAGAAGAAAGAAAGAGAGAGAGAGAGAGTTATTTAATTTAATAATCATTAATTGAGCCCCAAATAAAAAAAAATGTACAAACATCATCGAGAAGTAAGCTATGCAACACTACAGTTTCCAATACAACTGACCACACGCGGTAGATTCCTCTTTATCACCAGCTCAGCTTAGAACCCGACCCCAGCCGCGCCGATCCCAAACGTAGCATTACGGTGCGGCTCTAACTTCCTGTTCTTCCAGAAACAGGCCTCCGGCGCGAGCTTAGCCGCCGTCCTCATCGGCTCCGACTTACAGCGCGTGAGAACGAACGGCTCGTAAGCCACAGAGTTCACCAGCTTCTGCTCAATCATGGCCGCCATGGAAACGCCGGCAGCCGGAGCCGGAAAAGAGCACGAAGACCGAGGCGGCAGGTGGAGCTGTTGGTGGTGGCTGTTATGGTGCGTAGGATTAGAGTACTCTTGATCAGTGCTAATAACCGTCTTCTTATTCGGCTCATCATGATATGATCGTGATGATCAACACCGTCCTTAGTGGTGACGTGTCTCTCCGGTAGCCATCTGATGAAGTCGGTACTACAGACCCATGTCTCCTTGGAGACCTCCATTGACAACTTGGGCTCGCACATCATCAACAGCAAGCAGTCCGGCAGCACCGAGCTCTCTCTCTCCTCCTCTTTCTTCACCACCACCACCACCTCATCATCATGACTTTCTCTCTCTATTACCTCGGAATGTGGTTCTTCTTCTTCATGGGTTTCTTGTTCCACTCTCTCTACTAGTACTGTCACTTTCTCTTCATCATCAGCATCTTCTAAAAGTGTGTATTCTTGGGCTGGGGTCTCTCTCTCATGATCTTCTGTTGACTTCTCTGTTTCTTCTTCCAATGCTGCTTCTAATATTAACAATGCTTTGTCTTCTTCAACATCCAAATCTGAGTGAACAGAGTAGTCAACTACTGAAGAACAATGGCTACTCTCTTGTTCTTCAACCAATTCTGCTTCATCTTCTTCGTTTTCTAGCTTCTTCTGATCATCTAAAATAGCTTCTGAATCAATGTCATCCACTGTGTGATGAGCAACCTCTTCTTCATCCACTACTACTACTACTTCATCTTCTTGTTTTTCTTCAATTTCTAATTCTTCTTCCTTCCTGATCTCTTCTTCTTCTTTTGGGTCCTCTTCTTCTTCTTCTTCTTCTTCTTCATGAGCTTCTTCTTGTACCTCCAATGGTAGATTTGTGTCTGTTTCAGGTGACTCTGTTTCTGGGTTCTCTTGTTCATGATCTAAATCTTCATTGGAAATCAACTCTTCACACCCTTTAACTTCTTCCAAGCTCCTCAACTCTTCTTTCACTTCACTTTCTTCGACTACATTCATCAGTACTTGTTCTTCTTCCTCATCATCTCCATTATTATGGTTATCCTCATGATTATCATTGTCTACTTCTTCATCTTCATCTTCATCTTGTTCTTCATGGTTACGAACAGGGGACTCCCACAATCTATTAGCAAGAGCAGACATTTGAACAGGATCAGATCTACACCTCATCAACAACAGAGCATTCTTAGGCGGAATACAAATACTCACTCGAGCTTCCTCTTCTTCTTCTTCTTCTTCTGCTTCTACTTCTTCTTCTTCTCCTCTCTCTCCCCATTGAAGATCGTCTTCTTCTTCTTCTTCCTCAACATGCCTACTCAAAAAAGTACTCCTTTGTGATCTCACCATTGTACTTTCCTCTTCCCCTCCTCCTCCCACCACCAACTCAATCTCTCTCTCTTTCCCTCCTCCGTCCTGCACCGCCACCAACCACCGCGCAAACACCGCCCCACACGAACTCTGACCGCCACCGCTCTCCCCTCCTGCCGCCGCCGCCGATGACGCCGATTTGTCCTCCTTCTCCCCCCTCTGATGATCACTACTCGAAAAACACGGCGATTTGCAAGGAAACAAACAGCTGAACTCAGCCCCAAACGCCCTCAAAGCTTCACAAATCGTCAATGGCAAATGAACCCACCTCTGATTCCGTTGTTGATTCAAGCCGCCCCCTTCTTGGTTGTTGTTACTTGCATTCGATTGATACAACCCATCTCTGCTGCTCATCTGGCTCTGCTCAACCTTCCGAAAGCTCAAATCGCCGCCGCTGCTTCGCCTTTTTGACGACATAGTTCTCATCTTCTTCCCCTGTTTCTTCGTCTTCACTCGTACTTGCCCAATACAGGTCACTTTCGGAGACGACGGCTCTGGGTTCTCGAAAGCACAGCCTCTTTTTTTGCCGCCGCCGCCGGTGGGGAACATTGGCGACGCTTGGCCACCTTTCATGCTTCCGTTGGTTCTCAGCCTCCGACTGAGAGAGTTAGAGAGAGAAAGTGGTTGTTGATCTCGTCCCCTACCTGGGCTTAGGATTGATTTGGAAGAGATCTTCATTGAAGATGAGGAGAGACGAGAGGTAAAGCAAATGAAGAGCTCGCTGCTACTACTACTACTACTACTGCCTAAAGTATTTCCGGTGCGATGGGGTCTGATGTCTGAGTCCATCATTCTGATGATTTTTTTTCCTATTTCAATCCATATGCATTAACAGACAATTATTGATATGGTGGTCAGATTTTTAATTAGTGGAAATGAATGGAGGAGATAGAGCTCTCTCGCTCTCGCTCTCTCTCTCTCTCTGTCTACTGTGGTTGCTTGTGTGAGGGTGAGTAGTGGGTTGCAGAGATGATACAGATGCAGTGATGAGGAGAGAGAGGACAAGTAGAAGAGAGAGAGAGAGAGAGAGAGAGAGAGAGAGTGTGATTGGGGGCCGGGGTTAATGGAAGATGGTGAAATGGGGTTTGTCTTTAGCTAAAAGCAACCATTATTCTATCTTTCTGAGTTAGAATGACATTACTTAAGATGACGATACTACCCTTTATCTTCCAAGGAAATACTGGTGCCCTTTTTGTTGCTATAGTTGTAGTGTAACGGCACTAAAGTCATTGTTTACTAATTTTAGTGGACAAACAATTTTTTTTTTAGGGAATTGCTATATACACCTATGTACGGAGTATTTGTTATGTATATTCAAATTTCTTTATTTTAGTCATTTTTCTTTTAAAAATACTCACTTTTGTAAAGTTGAATGGTGTACATAGCAAAATTAACGGTGTATATAGCAATTCCTTTTTTTTTTATAGGGCAAATTACACCCACCTCTCTTCTATATATTTTTTTTAGTGTAAGATTACCAATTTATCTCTTATCTCATTATATTATATATATATACATTTATATATGTATGTACTTGTGTGTGTGTGTGCGCGCGCGCATTAGATAAAATTATATATACAATAGCAAATTTTACAGATTTAGATTTATTTATAAAAATTTGCAGTTCGAAAAACAAATCAAATTTAGATTTTATGGGCTATAGCTTAACTTACAATAGTTTACAGATTTAGTTTTTTAATATTAAGCCATTAACTTTTTGTCCAAAGTAGTAAGTGAAATATATTAGAATATTTATTTAGAACACTATGCTTCCTAAATTTTTATCCCAAATAATGTTGAAGTGGGATCACAGTTGAACCATTTTAACATCATAACCAATCAAAATTAACTAGGTCCACTGCCACATGTGTTGGAAAATACTTTTGGGAAAGAAATTTGAGAAGCGTTGCATTACTCTTTTATTCATAAATATTAATAATAATTTAAAACATAAAAAATCATCAACAAAAATATCTACTACCACTTTAAAATAAAAAGAATAATAACAATAATGAGACAGAGAGAGAGAAAAACAAAAAAACAAAAAAAAAACAAAAAACAAAAAACAAAACAAATTTTTTTAAAAAATGAATAGTTATATTAATGCATTTTTTGTCTACTTTATTATTATTTTTTTTAAAACATGCTCAGTGGAGTCTCATATATATATATATATATACACACATATATACTAGGGCAATACCCTTACAGAGCGTGTGCTAATTAAGTTTCATTGGAGCAGCTCATTCACAATGTTGGGAACAAGTTCACAATTTTAAAAATATAAAATAGACAAAAATATAACTATTCATTTAAAAAAAATGTTAATGTTTTTTTTCATTATTGTTATTATTCTTTCATTTTAAAGTAGTAGCAGATAATTTTGTTGATGATTTTTATGTTTTTTAAATTTATTGTTGATATTTTTTTTTAAAAAAAAACTAATAAAAGTTTGGTTTGGTATATATTGAAATTTTGTCGACGATTTTTTAAATTTTTTTTCATAATTGTTAATACATTTTTTAAAATTTTTAAATGGTAGTGAATAATTTTTTTGATAATTATTCCAACGGTATAACAATCATTTTTAAAATAGAAAGGAGGTGAGTGTAATTTTTTAAAACATAGAATAGGTCCTCTAATTGTCAAATGCCTCATGTGAGGTCAGTGAATTTGCCTTTTTTTATATTAATTTCGGGAATTGTTTGGGAAATTAAATTAACTTGTGCAGGTTTTGTTGAGAAATGAAATACTAGTTGTACTTTTGACTAGATTGGTATATGTCTAGATATTTTTGGTTCCCATAATATCATATCAAAGTAGTTTCCTTTAATGTTCTTGAGGAGAGCCATCAATGGGGCTAGTGGATCCAGCGTGTTGTTTTTGTTCTCTGTTGGTTCTATTTTAATTGCAGTTTCAGCGAAAAAAAAAAAAAGTAGTTTCCTTTAATGCTAGAGCAGCTTACAATTTTTCTATGGATTTTTTATATTTACTAACG
Organism: Hydrangea macrophylla; assembly: GCA_033977485.1. Classification (NCBI taxonomy): domain Eukaryota; kingdom Viridiplantae; phylum Streptophyta; class Magnoliopsida; order Cornales; family Hydrangeaceae; genus Hydrangea; species Hydrangea macrophylla. The sequence continues at coordinate 45,421,387 of CM066990.1, forward strand.
GATTTTGCCCGTTACAAATAATAAAAAATAAATAATAAATAATAATAAAAAAAAAAAAAGTGTTAGAATCTGCTCTGCCATTTAAGGAAACTGCTCTGACATTATAATTTTCCATATTTTTTAGAGTAAATTACAATTAGCAACTCGTAGTTTATATTCGGTGGCACTTTGTATTTTATAGTTTAAAAGTTGATACGTTAGACCTTGGTAGTTTTTTTTAGTATGTATCAATTTGTATTTCCATAAAAAAATAATAATAAAATTAATAATAATAGTAGTAATAATAATAGTAGTAATAATAATAATAATAATAATAATAATAATAATAATAATAAATGCGTCAAAATTGTTGACAAATTAAATTGCTCACAAATTTCAACACATTGTGAACTTTTTTGAGGGAGCAGTTGACAGAAATTTGACACAAAATAAAAATTTTAAAGTCTAATTATGTGTTAATTTTAAACTACAAGGAGCAAAGTACCACCGAGTGTAACTTACGAGTATGCAAAGGGTAATTTGCCCTTCTTAATTTATTACATGAGAATTCATGTCTAACTCACAAATAAATCAAATAACTTTTTCATCATTTTTTTTTTCCTTGGCAAGCAAGAGTTAGTTGTATCAATCATATCTTCTTTAGTGATTGGTCTCTTATACTGGCTATTCATCATGTTTTTCCACAATGAACTTGCCTTGATCTCTTCGTCTAGCAAACCAGTCTTGGCAGTAGTGAACAAGCACCCTTTTTCTCTTAGCCTCACTTGTTAGAATCTTTAATTTATAAAACTTGTATAACCCTAGAGTAGTAAAACCACAGCCCTAGGATCATATCATGTTAGATTATCAAGAATATAATAGAGTAGCATACATACCTGTATCCATGAAAGCAATTAGCAAACCTTAGAAGAACGATGATGATTAGTTATGTCTTCCTCAGTCAAATCTTCTTAAGTTCTTTAATGGGTTCCTACTCTTGATGGGATGGAGAAGGAAGTAGTATAATGATTTGACATATTGGGGACCATAACCTATATGTCTTTATATACTGATATGTTAGGGTTCCCATTATTCCTAATATGATCAGTATTTGGTATCCACTCATCAAACCCATACCCAGTAGGAGTCCATGGGCTTCCTACAATTAGACCACATAATATTAGCCCCTTTAATTAATAGCCCTTGTAATATAATTGATAATAATATGTTGCCCACTCATATTAGGAAATATAATTTCCTAACAATCTCCCACTTGGGCTACATATGATTCCTGAAACAATTATATTACATGTTCCTTAGATGCGCACCTGTGCTATTTATCTTTGGACTTCACTTTAGTTTCAATCTGGTCCATTTCCTATATTGATATGGGATCAAGGCGGCTTTCGTTACACATAATCGTAACTAGACCTTCAATGGTCACCATACCAACACATTCAATGACATAGATCAAGTATGGATGAGTAGCATGGAAATTACATGCAATGTGATCTCAAACATGTCTATTTCCAACTGGTCCGAATTTAGTCTTTATTGAGATCAATCCGAAACAATATTGCAAAACCGCATATAGAAAATAGTTAGATTCAGAGATAAACTTTAAACCATCAACTTTATTCTGCAGAAAATAAAACCATAAATGTCAAAACTAGAACATCCAAAGTTAACTCCCACTAAACCAAAGTATCGTTAGACAGCCTAACACCCATATGAGCAGTGTGCTCGTGAAAGACCTCAAGAGGTAATCCTTTGGTCAACGGATCCGTAATCATGGAGTTTGTCCATATATGTTCTATCAAAATTTGACCACTCTGAATTCTTTCCTTAACAACCAGAAACTTTTATTGTCACAGTATATCTTTAAGGCCTTTCAATGCCATCTACCACACGCATCCTAGTGACAAAGTTTCGCAACCATATCCCATGATTGGATGCCTCATAACAGGCTATGAACTCTGCAGCCATGGTTGAAGAAGCTATGAGTGTCTGCTTAGCACTCTTCCAAGATATAGCTCCTCCAGCCAGCATATAAACATAGCCTGACATGGATCGCTTACTGTCTTGGCATCCAACAAAATCGGAATCAGAATTCCTGACGATCTCCAAAAGATCTGATCTCCGATACGTGAGCATGTAGTCCTTTGTTCTCTGTAAATACCGCATAACCCGTTTGACTGCTTTCCAATGATCCATTTGTGGGTTACCCAAATATCTGCCCAATACTCCCACTGAACTTGTGATATACACAATCATCAACCTCATTCGCCTCAAAACCATACGAGGTGATTACTTGATGGAACTTGTGATACCATTGACGGGAAGCCTGCTTGAGACCATTGATGGATCTTTGTTTGACTTGGTGAAAGTTGATTGGATCATCTTCCACAATCCCTATGTCAAACTCATGTCTTGGAGGAATACAATGTAATCATCTGGAATTGTATTTCTCCTTTCTCTAGTGGATCTTCTTAATGGCATCTCCTCTTGAGGTTGTTGAGGTTGCACTTCAGGTATAATTTGTTCATTTTGCACAGGGAGCTCTTGTACATTGTCTCGTATATCCGGATTTGCATCTTGAACAATGTCAGGAATAGGAATCTGAACATTTTCAATAGCAATATGATTAGGAATAAATTCCTCTTCAAAGACAATGTCTCTAACCTTATCTCCCCCCACAAACTCAACTTCCTCAAGAAATCTCGCATTTCCCGTCTCAAAAAAAATGTCCTAGTAGTGGGATCATAAAACTTAAAGCCCCGAGAGCGTTCAGCGTATCCAATAAAGTAGCAACTAACTGTTCTAGAGTCCAATTTCTTTTCATGTGGCCTATAAGGCTGTACCTTAGCTGGACAACCCCAAATGTGTAAATGCCTAATGCTAGGCTTCTTTCTAGTCCATAATTCATAAGGGGTTTTGGTTACTACTATACTTGGAACTCTGTTGAGTATATATGCTGCAGTCTTTAGAGCTTCTCCCCAGAGTGATTCTGGTAAAGAAGAATGACTAATCATACTTCTTACCATGTCCTTAAGCGTTCTGTTTCGTCTCTAAGCTACACCATTCATGCTAGGTTTGCCTGGCATTGTGTATTGAGGGACGATACCACATTCCTCTAGGAATTTAGCAAAGGGTTCTGGACGTTGTTCACCTGATCCGTCATATCTACCGTAGTATTCACCACCACGGTCAGATTTGCCAGCCTTAATTTTCTTGCCAAGCTGAAGTTCAACTTCGACTTTAAATGACTTGAAAACATCCAGGGACTGTGACTTCTCATGTATCAAATATAGGTACCCATATCTTTAGTAGTCGTCTATGAACGTAATGAAATATTGTTGTCCATTCCAAGAGGCTGTAGGGAATGGACCACATATATCAGTGTGAATGAGTTCTAAGACGTTTGTACACCTGTTGGCACCTAATTTCCTTATGTTTGTCTGTTTCCCCTTAATGCACTTAATGCAGACTTGAAAGTCTACCAAATCTAAGGGGCCAAGAATTCCTTCATGTACAAGTTTCTCAATTCTCTATTTAGAGATATGGCCTAATCGCTTGTGCCATAAGGTGGCGGAATTCTTACTTAATTTTCACTTTGTACCTCGTGAATAAGTATGGAGAATTTCATTATAGGAAGTAACAGTGTTTAGCATACAAAGACTATCAATCAAAGAACCGGTACCAATAAGTTTTGAATCTTGAAATAGACTAACTTCATTATTTCTAAAAGAACAAGCATAACCAGATTTGTCCAAATTAGAAATAGAAACTAAATCCCGTCTAAAAGATTGTGCAACAAAAGTCTTAATCAAATCCAAATAAACACCAGTCTTTAATAATAATCTAAAATTTCCTAAAGCTTCCATTGGAACTTTCTTGTCATCGCCCACAAAGATGAATCTTTCAGCATCAGTTGGCGGCCGGCTCCACAGGTAACCCCTTCTTTGCACGCCAAGCGGCGTATTTGGGACAATCTTTCTTCATGTGGCCTCCCTTCTTGCAGAAGTAGCAAAGGAATTCCTCATTTTGCTTCTTTAGATTCTTCTGCTGAGGTGTCACATTTGCAGCATCCTTAGCTCTCTTCCTTTTATTATTCTGAGAGGTTGATGCTAAATGAGCACTTTCAGTCTTGTCTCGCTGAATTCTTTCCTCTTCTTGCACACAGTGAGATATGAGCTCATTAAGAGTCCATTTGTCCTTTTGAGTGTTATAACTCACTTTAAATTGACTGAATTGTGCAGGAAGAGATATGAGAACCAAGTGCACGAGCAAGTCCTCAGACAGCTCTAACTTTAGTGCCTTGAGTTTCCCACAGAGATGAGACATTTCCATAATGTACTCCCTTATGTTCCCCTTTCCTTTATACCTCATGGAAATCAGAGTAGCCAAAACGGTACTCGTTTCCGACTTTTCATTTTGAGCAAAATATTGTTGTAATTCAGAGAGGAACTTCTTAGCATTTGTGCTCTCAGTGATCGAGCCCCGAAACGCTTCCGGAATGGAACGTTTCATAATCATTAGACTCATGCGATTCGAGCGATCCCACTTCTCAATTTTACCCTCATTCGGATTTTCCGTAGTCGAAGTGGGTCGTTCGGTCCTTAGCGCAAGGTCCAAATCCATACATCCAAGAACGATTTCCACGTTCTCTTTCCAGACCTTAAAGTTTCCCCCATTCAGCATTGGGATAGCACTAATTTGAGCAGAAACATTTGTAGCTGTAGCAGAAACTGAATAGAGAACAAAATAAAATATAACATGCTAACAATTAATAACATGTCATAACATAAATATTTTAGAAATACTTTATATATGTATGCATGACACATTAAATAATTCACATAATGGTGGGCCCATCACAGGATACCTAGAACAACATTGACATTTAGTCTTTGGACAGAAATATCAACTGTAAGTGGTACTCCCCGTGTACACTACACCATATGGCCTCATTACTAACGGATATATCCGTTAGTAATATTTATACTAACGGATATATCCGTTAGTATTTTGGCGTTAGTAATATTACTAACGGATTTACTAACGGATATATCCGTTAGTAAAATTAATTTTTCTAACGGATTCCGTTAGAAAAATTAATTTTACTAACGGATATATCCGTTAGTAAATCCGTTAGTAAATCAAAGAATTCCTAACGGATATATCCGTTAGAAATCTACTTACTAACGGTTCTTTTTCAACTAATTTTTAAAGATTTATACTGAATACTAACGGTTTGTCAACAATTTCTAACGGATATATCCGTTAGTAATTTCCAAAAAAAAATTAAAAAAAAATACTAACGGATTTAGTAACGGATATATCTGTTAGAAATATGCATAATTCTAAAAAAAATAAATTATTTATACGCTTTCCAATTTTTTTTTGCACCTAATTAACAAGCATATTAATCTATACCAAACAAAAAATTATAAAATTAACCTAAATCGAACACAATAAAAAATAATCTAAAGTAATCAAACAAGGAAAGCATTTATCCATGTCTAACCAACATCTCTATACCCAACACAACAAAAATAATCCATAATAATCATAACATGTAAAGAGTTCATACACGTCTAACAAAGTCTGAAATTTAACGAGTTCTTCCATTCAAACCTAAACTAACAAACAAAGCATGTCTTCGAGAATCTTCGACACTTCTCCCTCTTTGACTTCTTAATCCAATGGTCAGAGTTCAAAGATACCATTTTTCTGTCAAGCATTTCTTTACCATGCTCATCCATTTCTTCTCTTATTGCCTTCTCTAAATCCACAAACCAAGATAGAGCCTTGTATATCGGAAAATGATATTTAATTTATGTCATTATAAAGAAGAAATAAAGAAACGTAAAGATGTGCAAAATATTACTAATAAAGAGTAGGTACTTCAAGAATTCAAGTCAATGAAGGACTACTTGCAATAAATAGTATTCCACACTTGCAAGTTTGACTACATAAATAAATGAGAGATTTGGGACTTACCAGTTACTGATCTGGGGAATAATTAGGTTTTCCTGCCTTCTCCCATCGTATATAAGCTTGAATTTGTACTAGATCGTCAGGTATTTTGTTACTTGATTCAGAAAGAAGTGGCTCGTTATTTTCATTGATTTCTTTTTTATTTGTTAGCCGTGGTTCGAAGAACCTGTATGGAAATTCCCCCAGCTATTTCTTGCAATAGCTCAACTCGAGCTTTTTTCATATTCCTCCTATAATAATGAAGAATATTTATTAGAAAATGGAAAAAGGAAATCAGATTGAGTTCAAAAAATAGTTTAAACAAAAATCAATTGCATTCAAATCTAAAAGTAACAACATCTACTAGTAAAGAAAATTAGAATAAACTAAATCATGAACCATGCTTGAATCAAGTTCACGTGGAAAAGGGGAAAAAATTAAAGAAACTACTGTGCATTAGGACTTGAGAGAACTCATTGAGAAATTTCTAGATCTTTATTTTCTTTCTTAGCCTCAAATGCCCAGATCTAGAGAAATTTGGAAAGGGGGCACAAAGTTGTGTTTGTGTGTGTTGGCAACGGTGTGTGGTTGGTGGTAGGTGTGCGTCGGCAGTAGGCACTGGTGGTTGGCGGTACCACCTAACAACTAACATGAGTGATAAATTTTCAAATGAAGCCCTTCAAATCTACTAGGACTGTTAACAGTATTTCAGATTTTAGAGAGTGCATTTGAAAAGTGACTAAATACTAGTATCAACTATCAAGTGAACTCGCATGTGAAGCAATTTTAGAGAGTGCATTTGAAAAGTGACTAAATACTAGTATCAACATTAACTGGATCACGAGAACAAATGGAAATGTTTGTAAAAATGTACCACCTGTAAGTAGTAAATACTTGGGCCAGCTTCTTCCAAATTGCGAACTCCAAACTCATGTACATGCTTCTTCCAAAGCATACGGGTTTTCTGAATATAGATGATGATATTTGTATTGATGGGTCTTTATATGAATGGTATACCTTATAAGGTTACCAGTTCATGCCTCAAGTCTCAAGATCTCCACTTTTCATGAATGGTAAAAACTCAATCAAGAATTTTATATACATAGACGCGATGATATTTTTTCCCTCAAGAGTACCTCAATTTCAGTTAACCAAAAAAATCATTCAAATGATTATGGTAAAAAGCAGTGTGCTATTTGAATAAAATCAGCTTCATTCTTCAATTTTTTTTTTTTCTTAAAGGGAACAATATCATTCATCAGAACCAAAGGGAACACAAACCATGTGGTCCTTTTGAGGAGTGTCCTTCAAAACAGAGGACGGTAACTCATCAATTGGAACAGAACCAAACAATTACAAGAAACAGCCCATTGGGCAAGATTGTGGGTAGCACTATTTGCCAATCTAGGAACATGATGAATTGTTATTACTGATTATTGTCTAATCAACAAAAGAATGATTGTTAGGTTACACAGATACATTTACCGCAGATGAAGCACTAGGTCTAGAACTTTAGTCAATATTTTTTATAGCGGGGAAATGGGATTTCATCTATTATCTCATACCTTGCTCTATAAAAGTATAAACAGATCCACTGAACCTCTGACAGACAAAAAGAATATCAAAAAGAAAATACTACGACTTCGGAAATTTGATTTCGACCATAAAGCACAACATAAGGATAACTGGATAAGGGAAATAGAACTCACATCCAAAGCTATTTGGGCTTCTCTCCTTATCCAAATGAGCGCATGATCAGAAGTTGCATTACAAGACAGAACTATGTGCTCGAACCTCCCATCCACAGGCACTGCTGTCCTCACAACTGGGGGAAACCTTCCACACCTGCCTCCAAAAAATGCACATGACATGTTATAGAGTGGTAAGATCTTTGACTTCTTCTCCCACCTCAAAACACACACACACACACACACACACACACACACACACACACAGAGAAATTTCAAACTGAGATCTATTTATTTCATTGTGGCAAAACCTGGTGAAAGCAGTAATTTAAACACTACAGAAAATCGAAAGATTTACAATAAGAAGACAATGACAACGAATGGGTTTGATATCTTACAGATTTGGAGCTTGGAAGTTAAATCCTAGACAATACTGCTTTGAACCAATTAAAATGGGAGAATTCACATTGAGATAACAATATGAAACCAATCAAATTTTTTTTTTTGTGCTAACTTCATAAGCATAATGGACATGTTACCGACAACTAAAATAACCCACTCAACTTGGGTGGGGTGCTATGCTTAAAATGCACCTAGAGATACCTGAAAGGCTTTCTCTCAACAATGTGATAGAGGCGACCCGGTGCATACAGCCTCCTTGGATCTTTAAGCATCTTTTCCTCTGGAATGCATGTATCTCTCATGCACCTTAGGCAAAGTATGCATGGCAAACTGCTCAAAAAATTTAAAATAAAAAATAAAAAAGAAGAACTCTTCAAAAAACCAATTGACACTCAAAAGGAGAAAAAGGAAAAAGGATAAGAAGTCATCCTGTTTCAATACAGAAACAATATTGACACTGGAGAACATATCACTAGCATAGGAAAAAATATACATAGGAAAATTTTTTAGGTTATAAAAGAATACAACATGAACCAAACAAAAATTTATTGAAAAATACACCCAAAAAAAGAAAGCAAAGAAAAGAAAAGAAAAGTGTGCAGGTGTGTTACTGGGCCGCAGAGCAGTTGTTAAATCAGTAAACCAGAAGAATAACAGGTTCCCATGCAGTCACAATGCCAATAATACTGTCACATGTGATACGCATAACCCGGTCATTGGGTTTACTACATCAAGATATAAGCCAGTTGAAAGGAGATGATGACCATTTAGCTTCATTTGTTAAGATTCAAGAATAAATGTCGGGTAATGGGTTATAGTTTTGCAGAGATTGCATATGCACAAGAGCTATTCGAATGCTATTAACATGGCTACTCCATGAACACAAGTTACACAACTACGAATCAAACATATTGCTCTCTTTACAAGATATCAAGGAAAGCCATCTGTTACAGGTCCATGCGCTATCTAGCTAGGACACCAGTGTTTGATTCTTTTTCTCTCTTGTTTGTTTGGAGGATACAGTGGATACAACCACTGGCAAATGAAATTTTTCTTTCCTTTATTTTTTCAAGAAACAAGAGCTTCACGTGCCCTAGATATGCATCACTCCCAAGAATTGGCATTTTCGATGAAGGGTGCAAGGTCTTGAATGGTCGTTGCAACTTGTAAGCTTTGGCCGTCTTCCATCATAATTACTTGAAACCATATGTGTAAAGACAATGAAGTTGAAAGGCGTCAAGATATTTAAGACACGTATATAAATATATATATATATATGTATATGCTAGCAACCTCATTACACAAGCATTAGATCAAGATATTGTGCCTTTTGGTTAAAAGGCAACTAATATGTCGTAAGTCCGATTATGGGAAAACCTAAACACTAGTTCTTACAATTATAAACAACAACTAATAAAAAATCCTTTATTTTCACAGCACAAGCTATACCAACGCAGAAAAACAACGCAAAAGTTTCAATGCAATAAGTAATAAAAATGGAACAGGGGATGTCAACTCAAAAATAATCAAAATGCAGCAACCATTGTTGTCATATCGTGAATTTATTTGCAAAAATTGAATTTTGGTGACTAGCAGAGCAAAATGTGTCTGTGTGTGTGTGTGTCGAAAAAGTACCAGATCTGAAAATACAAACAGCAGCGGCGGTGGCCATGTGTATGTCTCGAACCATGACTGGGTGTGTGTGTGTGTGTGTGTGTGTGTGAATGTCACTACCTTTCTTTTTTTTTTTTGTGATAAGAGATAGTTCAAGACTCTTCAAGTTCAAGTGTTCAACAATAAAGAGATGCGTTCGCAAGTAGGTTAGATTAGATTAAAAACTATAAAAAAATACTATAAAAGTTATGAAACAAATCACTCAAATACTCAATTAAAATGTAAAACTAGTTAAAACTTAAAAGAGGGAAACATTACCTTGTGGGTTGTAGTTGTAGTCTCGTAGATCAGATTCAGGTCTATCGTATATGAGGGAAACGGGGCAGCAGCAAGCAACGCTCCAAGCGGCGGCGGCGCAGATCCAGGCGACGGCAGCGGTGGCAGATCCAGGCGGCGGCGCAGATCCAGGCGACGGCAGCGGTGGCAGATCCAGGCGACTGAGGTTCGCAACTTGCAAGTGGTCCTCCTCTTGGACTTGGACGACTGGAGACCCTTGGTCTCCCTCTCTTGTTACTAGTTTAATTCGAGTGCCCCTACACGGTACACATCACAATAACAGAACCATTGAGCTGTTATCCTCCTTTCTGTAGTTCTTTTTTTTTTAGTGTGGGGAGTGATTGGCTTTCCTTTTCTGTATTTTCAAACATGGCCTTACTTGGAGAGACATAGAGATCTCATAAAGAGATATCAATACAATTTTGATTTTGACAAGCAAAATGAACATGGTTGCATACAAAACCCAATTAAAAACATTTAACACCCACTTTCTTTCGTTTCAGTATCTCTTATGTGGGTTAGGATTGGCACAAACAAAGTTAGCTAAAATGACACCTATCTCAAGGGTTTACTTTAGGGATTTGATGATGCCTACCTTAGAAATAGAAATTCTGAAATTGATATTGAGGATGAGCCCTCTTCCAATGAGGGGGATAGAGAGCTAAAACTTAAAAGAGGGAAACAATACCCCAGCGGCACTCCAAGCGGCAGCAGATCAAGGCGGCGGCGGCGCGTCCCCAGGCGGTCACTCCAGCGGCAGCGCGACCCCAGGCGGTCACTCCTCTTGGACTTGGACTTGGACGGCTGGGGACCTTGGTCTCTCACTCTCTTGACCAAGGAGAAGGATGAATGAGGAATATGTACATGACCTAATAGGCAATAAGGCAAAATTTCATTTTTACCCTCACTTTCCCTAAGTTTTTACCAACCGGTCAACAACAAAAATTTCTACTTCTTTTTTTCTTTTTTGTATTATACTATTAAGGGGCACTTACCAAAAAGGACTTCAGTATATAATTTATTAAGTTAAAGTACTCTCTCTGTCCCATAATAAGTGTCCACTTCCATTTTGCACATTGTTTAAGAAAGTTGCATTATATTAATTTTTTTGTTCATTCAAGGGTCACTTTCCAATTTTACCCTTAGATGTGATGGGTGTTTGACTTTTTGCTTGTTTTGGGACCACAAATAAATGCTACTTTGTCTTTATTATAAGGATAGTTTTGAAAAATAAGTAAAAGCTATATGCCAATTTAGGAGGGTGGACACTTAATGTGGGACATCCAAAAAAGGAAATGTGGACACTTATTATGGGACGGAGGGAGTACAAATTAGAGAGTGACTTAACAAAAAGGACAAAAGGTTGACAGCTGGTGCTCGCATGATATAAGTTCGCGCACCATAGAATCTCCAATGCAAAATTCTCTCAACTCCACACTCACTCGCGCGCCAAAAGTGCGCCCATGCACTATACGCACACGCTTCTTGTCCCAGACTGCTCGCACCGTGCGAGCAGTGTACCGTATCATTTTTAATTTTGAAAAATATTTTTAAACTTTACACATCCATAACTTTTGACCTACAACTCTATTTTTCGCAAATTTTATATTATTGGAATCGTGTCGACGAGAGCTACAAAACTAGTACCATTGTTGATATATTTTGAAGAAAAAAAATTCATGTTTTTACATACATAAATAATAAATGAAATTTCACTTGATATACATAAAATATTAAGTGAAATTTCACTCAATGCATGAAAATTTTCTTGTTTTTTATATGCATGAATAAGAAGTGAAATTTCACTTGATATACATAAAATGTTAAGTGAAATTTCACTGAATACATGAAAAATATTAAAAGCTCTCTCCAAAAAAGCCCTAAGTTCAATTTTTGCAAAGCTCATAAACTAGTTTATCAAATGAATTAACATGAAATTGTGCTTTAAAAAAGGAGAAGAACCAAAATGGGGGTCAAACTAAGCCTTAATGAGGTAACAATGACTTTATTGCAAATCGTCTTTTTTTAATTTTTTTAAATATATAAATTTGGCATACATAAATATTAAGTGAAAATTCACCAAAACGCGCGCGTGAGGGGGCGATGGTGACATGGGATCTTCTATGGTGCGTGTACTTATACTGTGTGAGCACTGACTTAGAATCTTTTTGTCCTTTTTAGAAAATGGTCATACCAATTGGAGTTTTAAACTTATGAGGGTTACTTGTAAGGATTTTCCAACAATTTTTTATACAATTAATTTTGGTATAAAATATTCTAACGGATATATCCGTTACTATTGTTTTTCAATCCGTTAGAAAAAATATAAGTTTATATGAAGAGTGATTACTAACGGATTTGCCTCATTTCTAACGGATATATCCGTTAGTAATTACTAACGGATATATCCGTTAGAAAGCTTAAAACATGTCCGTTAGAAATTGGTCCATATGGTGTAGTGGTAGTGATCAAATATTGACAATAAGTCCTGTCAAACAGTGGCCTTCCTTTGGGCCGACTCACTGCCCACATGGATAATTATGTTGATAATTGTCACATATTTACCACCACATGTACACCCATCATTCGGCCAATTAAGAATCTTCCTTTGGGCCGATTGTTAATCGCATGAATAACAGATATACCATCTTAATATTTTAAAATAAATAAATTTACACAACAGAGGTTACTTTGGTAACATATTATTTTAATTTATTTATTTAAAATATCAGACATGTATTGGAGCCTAAAATAGACCCCAAAAACTGAAATCACTACAGAATTTAATTCATATTGTGAATTACCCAACATTCTGTATCTCAATAAAAAAAATTACCTTAATTTTATGTTCTGAATCAACATGGATTTAAATATTGTGTCCATGGCTAAAAAAAAATAAATAAAATAAATAAACAACTTAATTTAATCAATCACCATATCAAATCTACAATCTTCCAATTCGTGGAGTATTACCCAATCTCTGACCTAGTGATGATTGTTAAATTAATAAAATATGCAAAGTTATTGTAAAGCCCAAATTCGTGAACCATATATATCACATACTGTATCATGATAATTAAAGAATGTCATCATTAATTGTTAATATTTTATTCCAATCACCTAATTTTACCAATTCGAATGAATCAGAATGGTTCAACAAACAGTATTTTATGTGGGATCGACTGTGTTTGAAGACAAACACCAAAATCTTGTATGTACTCTCGACTGTGATGTTAATCGGCCAATATTTATAGGATTCAACTGAATCAACTAATGCACATAACGCCGTAATAGACTCGACTTACATATATATATCATGAATCAGCCGAATTAAAATTATGTATAAAATCTCTAATAATCAACATGATAATCTGCTCTGATACCACTTGTTAGAATCTTTAATTTATAAAACTTGTATAACCCTAGAGTAGTAAAACCACAGCCCTAGGATCATATCATGTTAGATTATCAAGAATATAATAGAGTAGCATACATACCTGTATCCATGAAAGCAATTAGCAAACCTTAGAAGAACGATGATGATTAGTTATGTCTTCCTCAGTCAAATCTTCTTAAGTTCTTTAATGGGTTCCTACTCTTGATGGGATGGAGAAGGAAGTAGTATAATGATTTGACATATTGGGGACCATAACCTATATGTCTTTATATACTGATATGTTAGGGTTCCCATTATTCCTAATATGATCAGTATTTAGTATCCACTCATCAAACCCATACCCAGTAGGAGTCCATGGGCTTCCTACAATTAGACCACATAATATTAGCCCCTTTAATTAATAGCCCTTGTAATATAATTGATAATAATATGTTGCCCACTCATATTAGGAAATATAATTTCCTAACATCACTGTCCTCCTCAATAGTGTTCAATCAGTTAGTTCTTTCAGGTGTTGCTGTAGGATCTGGATGAAGTTATGGGAATTTGGGCTGGAAGGATTTTGGGTGGAACTGCAGCTCAAACATTGATTATGATTGTTCTTACCATGAGACTAAACTGGGAAAAAGTGGCAGAGTTTGAAAGCAAGAGAGTTAATTAAGAAGTGTGGTGGAGAGGCCAACTAAACATAATTAACTTTTCCATGAAATGAAGGACCAAGGGTCTCAAAGGGGATTTCTGAGTTTAAATTTTATTATTGATACTGAATTAGTGAAATGCTCTAAGATCTTCTGGCAAAGTGGCCATTGTTCATTTTTGGTTTCACAGGTTGGGGTTTGCATCTGCAGTTTTTCGAGAAGTACTTGTAGCTTAGTTTGGGTTTTAATGTGATTGAATAGTGCTTTGTTTTGGGTGATTATGTCTCTGTGCCCGGGCTGGATTGTGCTGCTGATTTAGTTTTGTTTTGGGGTTCAAAATTTGTTTTTTGCGCTGTGTTTTTATTTTTTATTTTTTATTTCTTCTTCCATCGAGAGCTATTTGGGTCTGATTCTTGTCAGATTTCACAACTTGTAATAGTCATTTTTCTGGACTTTTGTCCCTCTAATGTAAATTTTATCTTGTTGAGCAAGCAAAAAAAAAAATTTAGTTCCTAACGAAATTAATGCAAAGTAATTACCTTTTGTAAAAAGCAAATAAAAGGTTGCGTGAGGCTAAATTTGATTATGTTTTAAGCCTTTTCAAGCAAACCCTTTGTCTATAGTACATAATATTTTTGGGTTTGACTCGACAGTATTTGGTAAACCTCAATGTAAGAAAACTACTGTCGGTCACACTTCATGTAAATGGCTAGACTATATTTCTCAAATTTAAATCAAAATGTGTAGGGTATCTCGGTGCGGCTACTGTGGAGCCCAACCAGTAAAGTGCAATGCTACATTCATATTCAATTCACTTTCCAAAACTTATATCTATTGACAATCTTCTAGGTAGACTCTACAGTTTTAGTAGGCTCACAATGTCGCCTATGAGTTATTGTGAAAAAGTGTGAGTTTTTAGGTGTGAAGTGAGTGTACGATTACTCATCAGTAAATCGCATGAAAGCAAACAAAAAAAAAAAAGCGTATGAAAAACTCAATTTTGATAATAGAGTATTCTATGCTTTCTCGTAGCGACGTCAACTCTAGTGTCACGATGGCCCGCGAGATGCCTTTCTTTGCTTGGGAGTTTGCATGCCTCAGTAGTAAGAGATCTATGGAGAGGAACGAAAATGACCGCCTTTGAAAAAAAAATAAATAAATAAAGAAATAAAAAATTATTTCCTCTGTCCCATATTAAGAGTTCTTAATTCTATTTTTCCAAGTCCCATTTTAAGAGTCCTCTTTGAAAAGTCAATATACTTTAATGCAAATTTTTCAAGTTTGCTGTTTGCCCTCCCCTTAATTATATACAATTATTCCCTTCTATTTCTTTGATATATATGACACTAAAATTTTAAAATTCAAAAAAGGGACAATATTGGAAAGTTGAAAATTTCACCATAACCAATAATGTCCCCTTAAATACGTAGTAGTTAGAATTCTCAAAAGAGACTCTAAATGTGAGACAGATAGATTACTTTTTTTTTGTGAATCGAAAGGGTAATCCTACTTATCCACCAGTTCAGCATGATCGAGTGAGGCTTAGTTAGGCTAAACAACATTTCGTATCATTTAGTTTTAGCAAAATTTTACGGTGCAAAAAGTTTTACTTGAAGCCCTGTATTTTTAATATTTTTGGTACCAAATTGATACATTTTTAAAACTTGAAAGATCAAAATGTTACATTTGAAAATATAGGGCTTAAAGTGAAATTTTACTAAAATTACCGAAATGATATTTAGACGGGTTAAATACATCTTACACCCTTGCAGTGTGCCATTTGTGTTAGTTTGATCCCTGTAATTTAGAAAGTGTCACTTTAGTCCCAGTAGTTTCATAAGTGTGTCAAATAAGTCCAATAAATCCTTTAGTGACGATTAATTTTGTCATTGAAAGAAAAAAAATTGTCACAAAAAGTGTTTGAGGAACTAAAATGACACACTTATATATGAAACTATATAGGCTAAAATGACACTTTCTAAACTACATGGACCAAATTGACACAAAGAGAAAACTAGGAGGGTGTAAAATGTTTTTTTTTTTTTTTGATTGGTGTCACAGGGCCCTGTGTCCGGGGGTTAGCAGCTAGTATAACACACACACACACACACACATACACAAACGGGGCGTGAAAGAACAGGGGGAGCCAAAGCCCTCATTAAAGAAACACTCCCTAATGCAGCCCCAAAGTTTCGAACTCACAACCACCCACTTGGACGGAGGGGTCCTGACCATCTCATCTAAGTGAGATGGTTAGTAAACCACTTTTTTAATCCAATCATTATACCGTTTCGTTCATACGTTTATTGGCACAAAACAAAAGCTAATTTACTTAAAACCCAATCTAATAGAAGGCCAATCAGTCGTAATCTATTTAAATAAAAAAATTCTAAGTGTAGCCAAAAAATTGGACAACATTTTTTATTTTTTATTTTTTACGGTAGGGGGGGGGGGGGGGGGGGGGGGGGGTTGTTTGTGGTTTGTATTTTAAACTATCTTGCATCTCTGCCACCATATCACACCGGGACATGAACGTAGAAGTTGAAACACCACACTAGCACATAGTCAAAAGCCCATACGTTGTGTAGTTTAGTTTTTTGGGTTTAAAATTTGTAATTTTGTTTTCTTGTTGTATGTTGAATTTTATTAAATTAAAAAACAATAGGAGGAGATTTTATCTTTACGAGTTCATGAAATGATTTTTTTTCATAATTTTTTTGAGCAAAACATGTAGGCAGTTTGATACTAATAACTTAAGCTGTAGCAAAAAATGTAAGAATTTTTTTTTGGGGATCTATTTAGGAGATCCCTCTTTAGAAGTTCGCTTAGATTCCAGAAAATTCAAGATTAAGTTCTGGGTATCCCATTATTTAGTCAACCTCTCAACTATACGGTTGAGTTATTTTATTAAACTAATTTTAGTAAGATCGATTAAATTTGAAAACGACTTCGATAGTGTTATTTTAAAGTGTAGTTCACGTATACAAGTGTGTCAAGTTGGCAACTATGTGACACATAAGAGGAACTCTAGATAGAATAAGGTTAAAAAAAAAAATTTGCCCTAAGTACTAGTGATAAAATATAGGATTAGGGAAATGCAATCCATGGAGTGGTAGAATAGCTCATATGCACCATACACACATCTAGCTTAGTTGGTAAAGAAGGTTCTTCTTATCACGTTCACACGAGGGTTCGAATCTCGCCTCCTTCCCTGAACCTAGTATTTATGTCCATGTACAAAACTAATACACCAAATGATCCCAAAAAATAAAAAAAAGGATAAAGATAAAGGCCTAGGATTAAATGTAGGCTTTATTATTTAAGGAAAATAATTTGTGCACCAAATATATGCACAGAATTTGTGCACCGAAATGATCCGGGCCACTTATTTTGGTAGTTCAGCAAAATGAGTTGTCCGGATCACTTCGGAGCACAAATTCTCCACCAAAATGAGTGGCCCGGTTCATTTTGGTGCTCAAATTTTGTGCATATATTTGGTGGTCCACCAAAATGAGTGGCCCAGATTATTTCGGTGCACAAATTATGTGCATATATTTGGTGCATGTAGCATTACTCATAATTTAATAGCCTAGATTTGATTTGTTTGAAAAAAAAACTCCCCCATGTTGTTCTGGCTTGAAGATTGTTTGGCTTTTGACTAAAGAGTTGTTTGGATTAATGGCTTTTTTGCTTAATGGATGTTTGGCTTAATGGCTTTTGGCTTAAGGGTTGTTTGACTTTTGGCATAGGGATTGTGTCACAGCCCGGTCCCACAATAGCGGAACCGGAGCCCGTGGCACGCCACCGAGGCTAAACCAATTCATTAACGTTCCCAAAATTAGGTTTGAAGAACACACGCAGCGGAAAACAAAACACATTTTTCAAAACCAGAGGTTCAGTCGACTGCTCAGTCGACTGTTCAGTCGACGGGAGTGGGCAGGGATTTAATAGCAATTCCAGTCGACTGAGACTGGAGATCCAGTTGACTTCTCAGTCGACTGTTCAGTCGACGGGAGTGGGCAGGGATTTAATAGCAATTCCAGTCGACTGAGACTGGAGGTCCAGTCGACTGATGCGGGGTCCAGTCGACTGCTGATGGGTCCAGTCGACTGCTGTTGTTAAAATAAGAAGCAGTAGCTAACAGGCTCAGGGGTTCAGTCGACTGCTCAGTCGACTGCTCCCCTGGCAGCAGCCCAATCTGCAGAAATCAAGTTTTAAAAGCTGCCTAACTTTCACCCAAAGATCAACCATTTAATTCAAACTTAGTCCAAAGTAATTCTAGCTGTATTAAAGCATTACCAAACATAATTACAACCTGTTATAGTCTATTACAACGTTCTAGATCCGTTCTATCATACTAAGTTAAACATGGTTTAAAACAACCAAAATCATATTACAACATTTCTATTATTCCAAAACTACAAGATTATCGTTCAAGTTGTCTTCCAAGTGAACTCCCAACCCACGTACTCACTTCTGCAGTTCCTCGCCAGCATTTATACCTGCAATGGTTATTTGAATAACCACACATATTTCGATTTGTTTAAGCTAATGCTTAGTGAATAAAACAACATATGCACATGAATGATAAACATGTCCGCATTCATATCTCTACATTTCATACTAGTCGCCGGAGACTCACGTGCCCGTCCATATTCCCAATCCGCGACTCCTCGCCAATAAGTCCACGCGAAAGGGTAAGACCCACGATTCTTCTCTTCAATCGTGCGACCTTAATGCTTATATCGGCTCCACAAAATGGCACGGTGACCACGTGCTCCTTCTGACCCACATAAGCAACTTAACATGCTCAAATACATATCACCATACTCTCGGTAATTAAAACATATCACCGTGCTATTGAGCCTATTTATCAATATAATTGCCCAATATGAACTACACAATATATCTCTAAGAAATAAATACATGCTATTCAAACATAACATGAATACACACCAAGAAATCATTCCAAAACATAGTTGAATCACTCACCTCCGAATAACGCTCCTATAAAATGATCTGACGAAAACCCGTGCACAAAGAACGTGCAGAAGTCCGTCTAGTAAAATTCCTATGGATCAAAATTCCATTTATCAACTTTTATGAAAAATTCTAGAAAAAGACTTTTCGGAAAACTTAGCCAAACAGGCCCTAATAGGTATCAAAACGAAGCTCTTACCTCGAGGAGCTCGAATATGAAATCTGGGAGAAAACAGACTGACGAAAGGTCGTCGTTTGGCGTCGCAAGGCTCTAAGCAATCAAATCTCCCTCTAGCCCCCTTTTTGGCCTCCTCTTGAACTTTAGGTTAACTTATGAGAAAAATCTAAGTTCATCTCTATCTATATATAGGCAACATTCTTTGGAAATTACGTTTACCTCCCCACGAGTTTTCAAAACTCCTAATCAGTCTCTGAAACTTTCTATACAGCTTATTCATGGCTTTACGAGTGAAACCTCAAAATTATAAAAGTTTTCGACTAAGT
Organism: Hydrangea macrophylla; assembly: GCA_033977485.1. Classification (NCBI taxonomy): domain Eukaryota; kingdom Viridiplantae; phylum Streptophyta; class Magnoliopsida; order Cornales; family Hydrangeaceae; genus Hydrangea; species Hydrangea macrophylla. The sequence goes on from CM066990.1 coordinate 45,440,904, forward strand.
TTCGTTTGGTCGCTAAAACGCGAATTTCTACATGACGTTTCCGAAGTTGCTAATTAGCCTACCAAATTAATAGCGTGTTCATTCGTCCTCACCAGGATACTAAATCTAACAACAGAAATAAATTCTAAAACAGTAAATAATACAGATATTGAAATACACAGATAAACATTTATTTTCATATAAACATTTAAATGTTCCACAGTGACCGTCTCATACTCGGAGAGACTTCACAAACAATAAATCTTCAATCACAACGGTTTCAATGGGTTCTCTAATACAGACACCCAAATCAACTCGTGAGTCAAAACTCACTCAAACATGTGTCATAAGACACGCCACATCACATTATCATGCATGACAATGTAATGCAAAAGCAATAACACAAATATGGTTGTTATAATACTCTCCCCCTTAAAAGAAGTTTGTCCCCAAACTTATACCTCATGTCTCGAAAAGGTGTGGATACTGAGTACGCATCTCTTCTTCTATCTCCCACGTCATCTCTTCCGTAGTTTGGCTACGCCATAATACTTTCACTTTCGATATCGTCTTATTTCGCAAGACTTGATCCTTTCGATCTAATATCTCTACCGGATACGCAACATACGTTAAATCACTCTGAATCTCATTCGATGTCGGAGTCATCACTTGATCTCTATCTTCTACTAATTGTTTGCGTAACAACGATACATGAAATACGTTATGAACTTGAGCATACTCGTTCGGCAGGTTCAAACGATAAGCTACGGGTCCAACCTTTCCAATGATTTCAAAAGGTCCTACATACCTCGGATTGAGTTTCCCGTATCTACCAAATCTGGTTATTCCCCTTGAAGGCGACACCTTCAAATACACCAAGTTTCCCACGTCAAATTCCAACGGTCGTCTACGCTTATCGGCATAACTCTTATACCTACTCTGAGCTGTCAGTAACCGTTGTCTAATTACCTTTATCTTATCCGTCGTCTCTTGTACAATTTTCGGCCCTTCAATCTTTCTTTCTCCGACTTCTGTCCAACTAATCGGTGAACGACATACACGACCATATAAAGCTTCATAAGGAGCCATCCCAATACTTGACTGAAAACTGTTGTTATATGCGAACTCAATCAATGGCAAATGGTCTTCCCAATCACCCTGAAAATCAAGTACACATAGCCTAAGCATGTCTTCCAAAATCTGGATTACTCTCTCTGATTGACCATCGGTCTGAGGATGAAAAGCTGTACTAAAGTGCAATTTGGTACCCATTGCTTCTTGCAAGGCTCTCCAAAACTTCGATGTAAAACTACTATCCCTATCCGAAACGATAGAAACTGAGATACCATGTAGTCTCACAATTTCGCGAATATACAACTTAGCTAACGTCATCGGCTTAGTTGTTCGAAGGGGTAGGAAGTGCGACGACTTCGTCAAACGATCAACAATCACCCAAATAATAGTATTTGATCTCTTCGACCTCGGAAACCCACTAACAAAATCCATTGTTATGTGCTCCCATTTCCACTCGGCTATCGGTAACGGTTGTAATAATCCCGAGGGTACTTGGCGTTCGGCCTTTACTTGCTGACAACTCGTACATCGTGAAACGTATCGTGCTATTTCTCTCTTCATTCCCGGCCACCAATAAACATGTCTCAAGTCTCTATACATCTTGGTGCTTCCCGGGTGAACGGTATACTTTGTGTTGTGTGCTTCCTCTAGGATGTTCCTCTTCAACTCTTTCTCATTGGGCACACAAATTCTACCTCTCAATCTCAAAACATCATTCTCAAAAGTAAATCCCGGTTGTTTGCCCATTGGAATCTCATCACAAATCTTCTTCAAAGCCACATCTTGAAGTTGTTTCTCCGTGATCTCGTGAATCAAGAGTGGTTGTGCCACCATCGTCGACATCAAACCACTTTCAATCCTCGGAATCACTTCAAGTTCTAAGTTCTCCATATCTCTTATCAATTCTTTCTGAGAAGTCAAATCTGATGCGGCATTAGTTGGTATCTTACGACTAAGAGCATCGGCGACAACATTCGCCTTGCCCGGATGATACTGAATTGACAAGTCATAGTCCTTCATCAATTCTAACCATCTCCTCTGCCTCATGTTCAAATCTCGTTGTGTAAACAAGTACTTCAAACTCTTGTGATCCGTATAGATCTCACATTTCTCTCCGTATAGATAATGACGCCAAATCTTCAATGCAAAAATCACGGCGGCCAATTCTAAATCATGTGTTGGATAATTCTTCTCATGCGGTCTAAGTTGTCTTGACGCATATGTAATAACCTTATCACTTTGCATAAGAACGCAACCTAAACCTCTATATGATGCATCACTGTAAATGATAAATCCTTCAATCCCTGATGGAACAGCTAATATTGGTGCTTTCACTAGTCGACCTTTCAACTCTTGAAAACTTTCTTCACATTCCGGACTCCAAACAAAAGCAGTATCTTTCCTCATTAACTGCGTCATCGGCATTGCTATACGTGAAAAGTCTTTTACAAATCTCCGATAATACCCAGCTAATCCTAGGAAACTTCTGATGTCTGTCACATTCGTTGGTCTCGCCCAGTTGGTAATTGCTTCTATCTTCTGAGGGTCTACAGAAATTCCCTTTGCCGACACTATATGTCCAAGGAAAGCTATCTCGGTCAACCAAAACTCACACTTCTTCAATTTCCCAAACAATCTCTTCTCACGTAATCGTTGTAAAGCAAATCGTAAATGATGCTCATGATCTTCAACACTTTTGGAGTAGATTAGGATGTCATCTATGAACACGATAACAAACTCATCTAAATAATCCTTGAAGACACGGTTCATCAAGTCCATGAAAGCAGCTGGTGCATTAGTCACTCCAAATGGCATAACCAAAAATTCAAAGTGACCATATCGAGTCCTGAAAGCTGTCTTCTCAACATCTTCCTCTTTGACTTTCAACTGGTGGTAACCGGATCTCAAGTCAATCTTTGAAAATACCTGAGCCCCTTGTAACTAATCAAACAAGTCGTCTATTCGTGGCAATGGATACTTGTTCTTGACGGTCAACTTATTCAATTCCCGGTAGTCGATGCACATACGCATTGTTCCATCTTTCTTCTTCACAAACAAGACTGGTGCTCCCCACGGCGAAACACTCGGTCGAATAAAACCCTTCTCCAACAGTTCTTCTAACTGAACTTTCAATTCTTTCAACTCTATCGGTGCCATTCGGTACGGTGCTTTGGATACCGGTTGTGACCCTGGTACTACTTCTATTGTGAACTCAAGCTCTCTTTCAATCAATACGTCGGGTAACTCATCGGGAAAAACATCTGGAAATTCTCGAACTACTGGAATGTCTTCTATTAGTGGTCCAAGAACTCTCGTGTCGACAATTGAACATAAGAAACCCGAACAACCCTTCTTTAACATCTTACTTGCTTGAATTGCCGATATCAAGTACGGCGGTACGATCACTCCCTTACCCTGAAAAGTAAACTCTTCTCGCCCTGACGGATAGAAACTAACCCGTTTTTGTTCACAATCGATTTTGGCTTGATTAACCGACAACCAATCCATACCCAAGATAACATCAAAGTAATTCACCGTCAACGGAATCAAATTAACGCTCAAGACTTTATCACCTATCTTGATTTCACATGACTTGAATATCGACGAAGTAACTAACGGTTCACTACTAGGCAATGATACACACAAATCATATCCTAGTGGTTCTGACTTAACAGTTAAATGCTTAACAAAATCGCGTGATACAAATGAATGCGTTGAACCAGAATCCATAAGTATACGTGCAGGATACGAACAAATAGGAAGAATACCTGATACGACGGTATCATCCGTATTCCCCAGCCTGAGCTGGAAGTATCGTCCTTGTTGTTGCGCGACTCCTTTCCCTTTATCCACTCGAGGTTCTACCCTCGATCCGCTTGGCACACTTGATGCCCCGGTACTCATTCCCGGTTGTCTCTTACTCGGGCAATTCTTCGCTATATGCCCCGGTTGGCCACACTCAAAACATTTCCCTCTTATCTCTGGGTTGTAGTTCTTCGTATTTGAAAAGGTAGTTGGTGCGGTCGAGTTTGTGTTCAAAGGACAATTTCGGGATATGTGTCCTAACTGCTTGCAGAAGTAACAGGTGCTCAATTGGTAGCAAGTTCCTCTGTGTTGTTGGTTACATGTTGGACACAACGGTCTCGAGTCCCCCATGAACGTACTCCCTCCTTGGCTACTCATATGCGATCCCGAACCTTGTGTAAACGGTTTCTTCGCATTCCCTTGACTCTTACCCCTATTGTCATTTGACCTCTTTCCTTGTTGCCCTTGTCGATATCTGTCGACACTTTTCTCAGCAATCCGAGCAGCTTCCTCAACGAGAGAAACGGTCGGGTGTTGTAACATATCCACACGGCCACGGATATTCTCTCTAAGCCCTTCCTCGAACTTACGAGCTTTATCCCTATCAGTTGGAACAGTAGTCTTCCCAAATCGTAACAAAGCATTGAAACGAGAAACGTACTCACCCACGGTCATATCTCCCTGAACCAAACTTGCAAACTCTTGACGTTTCTGAGTATAAGCAGATTGCGGGAAGAAACGTTTGTTGAATTCCTCTTTAAATACTTCCCACGTGGTTGGCTTCCCTTGTTCAAGTACGTTGTTCCACCAATCCAATGCTTCGCCCATCAACGTATCGGATGCGCACAAAATTTTCTCCTCATCAGTACATATCACCTGACGAAAATGTCTTTCCATGTCCATCATCCAATGATCGGCCAAGTCTATGTCAACTTGTCCATGATACAAGGTCGGTTTCCGTTTATGAAACTGTTCCACAATTGTGTGTTGAGGTCGTGGTGCCGGTGGTGCATTGACGTAACGAATTTCCACTTGTGGAGGCTGAACGTTCATCTGTTCCCTTTCACTTACCGCTTGTATGAAACTTCCCACCATATTCACTATTTGGTCCATCCGCGAATGCGGTGACAATTCTCTCGGCTGCTCCGCCATAATGTTTCAAATATTTCCCCTGTTGAGTTTAATGCATAATGACCATGCATGCTATGCTACAATATAGATATATGTGCACCGTTCATCACAATCAACAAATGCTAACACATGAAGCATTTCTACAATGATAACAACTATCTTTACAATTACACACTCCACTCGACGTCACTCAACATATATAACGTCACTCGTTCCCAAGGCTCTAAACTTATGCTCTGATACCACTAAATGTCACAGCCCGGTCCCACAATAGCGGAACCGGAGCCCGTGGCACGCCACCGAGGCTAAACCAATTCATTAACGTTCCCAAAATTAGGTTTGAAGAACACACGCAGCGGAAAACAAAACACATTTTTCAAAACGAGAGGTTCAGTCGACTGCTCAGTCGACTGTTCAGTCGACGGGAGTGGGCAGGGATTTAATAGCAATTCCAGTCGACTGAGACTGGAGGTCCAGTCGACTTCTCAGTCGACTGTTCAGTCGACGGGAGTGGGCAGGGATTTAATAGCAATTCCAGTCGACTGAGACTGGAGGTCCAGTCGACTGATGCGGGGTCCAGTCGACTGCTGATGGGTCCAGTCGACTGCTGTTGTTAAAATAAGAAGCAGTAGCTAACAGGCTCAGGGGTTCAGTCGACTGCTCAGTCGACTGCTCCCCTGGCAGCAGCCCAATCTGCAGAAATCAAGTTTTAAAAGCTGCCTAACTTTCACCCAAAGATCAACCATTTAATTCAAACTTAGTCCAAAGTAATTCTAGCTGTATTAAAGCATTACCAAACATAATTACAACCTGTTATAGTCTATTACAACGTTCTAGATCCGTTCTATCATACTAAGTTAAACATGGTTTAAAACAACCAAAATCATATTACAACATTTCTATTATTCCAAAACTACAAGATTATCGTTCAAGTTGTCTTCCAAGTGAACTCCCAACCCACGTACTCACTTCTGCAGTTCCTCGCCAGCATTTATACCTGCAATGGTTATTTGAATAACCACACATATTTCGATTTGTTTAAGCTAATGCTTAGTGAATAAAACAACATATGCACATGAATGATAAACATGTCCGCATTCATATCTCTACATTTCATACTAGTCGTCGGAGACTCACGTGCCCGTCCATATTCCCAATCCGCGACTCCTCGCCAATAAGTCCACGCGAAAGGGTAAGACCCACGATTCTTCTCTTCAATCGTGCGACCTTAATGCTTATATCGGCTCCACAAAATGGCACGGTGACCACGTGCTCCTTCTGACCCACATAAGCAACTTAACATGCTCAAATACATATCACCATACTCTCGGTAATTAAAACATATCACCGTGCTATTGAGCCTATTTATCAATATAATTGCCCAATATGAACTACACAATATATCTCTAAGAAATAAATACATGCTATTCAAACATAACATGAATACACACCAAGAAATCATTCCAAAACATAGTTGAATCACTCACCTCCGAATAACGCTCCTATAAAATGATCTGACGAAAACCCGTGCACAAAGAACGTGCAGAAGTCCGTCTAGTAAAATTCCTATGGATCAAAATTCCATTTATCAACTTTTATGAAAAATTCTAGAAAAAGACTTTTCGGAAAACTTAGCCAAACAGGCCCTAATAGGTATCAAAACGAAGCTCTTACCTCGAGGAGCTCGAATATGAAATCTGGGAGAAAACAGACTGACGAAAGGTCGTCGTTTGGCGTCGCAAGGCTCTAAGCAATCAAATCTCCCTCTAGCCCCCTTTTTGGCCTCCTCTTGAACTTTAGGTTAACTTATGAGAAAAATCTAAGTTCATCTCTATCTATATATAGGCAACATTCTTTGGAAATTACGTTTACCTCCCCACGAGTTTTCAAAACTCCTAATCAGTCTCTGAAACTTTCTATACAGCTTATTCATGGCTTTACGAGTGAAACCTCAAAATTATAAAAGTTTTCGACTAAGTTTCGTTTGGTCGCTAAAACGCGAATTTCTACATGACGTTTCCGAAGTTGCTAATTAGCCTACCAAATTAATAGCGTGTTCATTCGTCCTCACCAGGATACTAAATCTAACAACAGAAATAAATTCTAAAACAGTAAATAATACAGATATTGAAATACACAGATAAACATTTATTTTCATATAAACATTTAAATGTTCCACAGTGACCGTCTCATACTCGGAGAGACTTCACAAACAATAAATCTTCAATCACAACGGTTTCAATGGGTTCTCTAATACAGACACCCAAATCAACTCGTGAGTCAAAACTCACTCAAACATGTGTCATAAGACACGCCACATCACATTATCATGCATGACAATGTAATGCAAAAGCAATAACACAAATATGGGTGTTATAGATTGTTTGGCTAAAGGCTTAATATATGGTTGTTGGATTTGGCTTAAGAGTTGTTTGCCTTTCACTTAAGGACTTTTGGTTTTAGGGTTGTTCGGTTTTTTGGCTTTAAGTGTGTTTTGCTTAAAGGTTGTTTGATTTTTGGCTTAAGGATCGTTTGGCTTAATTACTATTAGCTTTTGGTTTAAGAGCTGTTTGGCTATTGACCTAAGGGCTATTTGGTTTAATGGCCTTTGACTTGAGGGCTGGTCGTTGACTTTTGACTTAAGAATTGTGTTACGAAAATGTCTTATCATAATTTATCGGAAAGTGACAAACGCACGTAAAGTAGCATACACTTGGAGTTAGTTATTGGCCAAATGCACGCATGATTAAAATTGTTCGATAATATATTTGGGCACGGGTTATGCCCAGTAGATGTATATATCGTATATTGTCAAACTTGATCAGGATCCCATAACAAGAATGCTTGGGAGAATAGAATTTGCTAAATACACTTTTTTTATTTCTCGCTGCACCGACATTGTGTCCTGAGGAAAGAGTACTATAAGCATATTTATTTTCAACAATGCTAGGGGCACAAATAAATCTCATGAACACTTACACTCAGCTTCTATCTTTTTCTTGGGTGGTACTGTGGGGTTCACTGAAATTATTCGGACTCCACAGTACCACCCAGAAGAGAGATATACTGTGAATATAATTTGTTTAGGCAAATCCAGGGACAACTTAACCTTACTCTCCATGGGAATAATTAGTGGCTCAGATTCTTACCTATTTAGTCATAATGGACTAATAATCCCTCATCAGATTATACCCAACTATTTCAAGTGTCCTTAGGTACACTCATTCCTTGGAGAATTAGAAGAAAGCTAGGCAATACACATTGAGGCCAAGGGCAGATGAGAGAGAGAACAAGGGTCGGGCTATAGTCCAAACCATTTTTTGCAGAGAAAAAATTTGCATGGCATAAGAATAATTTATATGTAATATATTTAATCAGCCCCCTCCTCCCTAAATTTTTTGTGTAACATCTTGTGTCAAATATAATTTAGCCCTCCTTGTGCATTTGTTTCATTAGCTTTTTTATTACTTTCAATTTAGTCTAATCCAAGTTGTTCTACTGTCAATCAAGTTTAACAAATTATAATAAACTGTCAATCCATTAGATCAAAAAATGGTGATATAGAACTAATTCTAATCATACGTATGTATAAATAGATTAAAAAAAAATCGCATTGGAACACTACCTCTGAAACTCCGCATAACTTCGTCACTATATGCACGCTCCTCCATTATCAGTCCTCCAATGAATTAAAAAAATCATGAATCCACCCTAGTATGAGGGAGGCCTATTATTTTCATGAGTAATGACATGCTTCCCAAATCTATATCCCAAATAATGTGATAGCGAAATCAGTGAATTTTGATTGGAGAATGTTCAAATGAGCCTAAAGTGATCCCACTATCACATTATTGAGATATAAATTTAAAATTTGAATTTGGGAGGCATAGCATTACCCTATCTTCATAGAGTTGGTATTGAATGCTACAAACCTTCCCAAACATTGCCAAATCATAGACAATAAACATGAGCTAGCCAAGACTCTTGTGGCCTTGTGACATCAATCCCTCTCCCCTAAGTGGGAGGGAGAGGGTTTGAATTCCGTTAGGGATTTTTTCCTTTCCCCTACTGTGTGATTATGTCAGAATGAATGACCCTTATTAAATTTTGCTGTAAGCCATTGAGGAGTTTGGGATTAAATTGAATCGGGTTGGAATATGTATGTGTAAAGTGTGTGCGTATCCGATCCGGATATAAAAAATAAAAAATAAAAAACTACCCCGCCCCCACAAAAAAAAATACAAAAAATTGGTCAAGCTATATGACCAACTTGGAGTGAGGATTGTCTTGGGAATGTCAATCCAGCATCCTATATAGTAGTACTCCCTCCGTTTCATTTTATGTGTTCATTTTTTCTTTTTGGGATGTCCTAAAACTGTTGTCCACTTTCCTAAATTAATATATATATTTCAATTAGTTTCCCCAACTACCCTTCCTTGCAATTAATACAAAAACAAAATAAAAAAGAAAGTGCAATGATTATAGACAATTCTAGAAAGTAGGTGTAGATTCTTTTTGTCCCCTTAAATAATTGGATTCCCTCAAGATGGATACATAAAATGGGACGGAGGTAGTATATATTTTTGCTGAGACCAGCATCCTATATAAGTAACCGTTTTTATCTAGTTACACGACAACGATGGCACTTTCGATATTAACAGACAAAACCATGGTCAGTTAAAAAAAATCGATCACATGGTGGAGTCGATAGAGACGAGGTGAAAAAACAGAAGAATCCAAGGATGCACGTGACCAGCGTCCGAGGGAAGAGGTCACGAATGAAAATGATGAGCCCCCACAGAGATGTTGGACCCACGCGCTTTATTACGCCGTGAAAAACATTCCTTTCACTTGACCGTACGTAAAGACTGTACAAAATGCTTCACGCGTCGTTAGAGAGAGTGGGTCTCGTTTGCTCAGAGAACTAAATGCCTCGTTGGCAGAGATCTGTACTCAACATAAAAAGCTGCGCATAGTGAGCGCGTGAGAGAAAGACAATTAGTAGTGGGACTTTCACACTTTAATGTACCCAACAAATGAAGTCCAATAGATTATTGACACGTCAGCATTCCTAACCCTAGTTGCTATTTACTACTCGTATTTTCCAAAGCTTGCTAGATTTTTGTTTGTTAAAATTGATTATAGTGATGTGGTAGTGGTCACATGCAATACAACACATGATCTTGCTTAGGTATAGTTTAATGAGTAAGCAAAAGGAGAGATGAGATGATATTAATAATGAAAGTGAGAAGCCCTAACTTCAAAGTGAAATGATAACGATAATAATAAGTGGGTCAAGCTAACTTGAAGAGGAGGGTTTGACTAAAGTCATTTACTACAACACATGAGGACAGCAGCACTTTTTATATAGAGTAGTGAAGGGAAAGCAAACATTTAAAGCACTCTTTTCTCTTTCTCTGTTTTTTAAGGATCTAAATTTTTTGTGGGAAAAGTTAGGTGCATTACTTTTAAGTACTTTGATTATTGTTTGAACTTTGAAGTGAGAATTTAAGTGTGTCAATATAACTACCAATTGGGCGTGGAATCACTCCACCTCTTTCAAGTGGGAGATGGAGGAATCGAATCTTCTTAGGGGGAGTAGAGAAGGGATTTTCTCATTCTATAGCATTGTAGAACTGACTCTGTTCCATAATTAGTAGAGATTTGTTGGGCTATATCTGTGTGGGTGAGTGTGCGTGCGTCCCCCATGTAAGTAAATTAAAAAATATATATACATATATATATATATATATATATATATAACTAATATCTTCGAATAGGATTAAAAAAAAAACTGAAAAAAAGGGACTGAAATGAGTAATCAAATAGTTCCTAAATTCAAATATCAAATTTGGTTCTTAAATATTTTAAAAGTTTTACTAAATTTTCCATCCGTCCCCTTTTTTTAATCCTATATTCTAATTTGGGATGTCCCAAAACTAGTGTCCATTTTTTTAAATTGGCATACAATTTTTACTTACTTTTCAAAATTACCATTCCTTGAAATCTACACCAAGACAAAACTAAAAAAGTTATTGTAATGATTAGGGGCACTTGTGTAAAGTATGTATAGATTCTTTTTGTCGCCTTAAAAAGTTGAATTCCCAATGTGGACTAAAAAAAAGGGATGGAGAGAGTACAATTTAGTACAACACACTCATGTGATTTATGAATTGTTAAAGCATTTGAGAACAAAAAATTAGAATTTAAATTTGAGAAACATAGCATTTTTCTTTTTTGTCATCCTGATCTTCCACATCTTTGATGGTTTTTTTGCAATGGTAGCTTTAAAAAATTATATTTTATTTTTCTGGAATAATTGTATTAAATTATATAGGCACTAGTGTACTAATTTTTTTTGGGTTAATTACACTTTACCCTCGTGTGGTTTGGCCCGATGCCACTTTACCCACTGTGGTTTAAAATTGACCACTAAATCCCGCTGTACTTTCGGATAAAGTGTCACCGCTAAAAAAGTGTTAACTTGACACTTTACTCCAAAACCACATGGGGGTTAAAGTGTCATCGGGCCAAACCATAGAGGAATAAAGTGTCATCAGACCAAACTACACGGGGGTAAAGTGGTCACTAATTTTAGCGGTGACACTTTACCCGAAAGCACATGGGAGTTAAGTGGTCAAGTTTAAACCACAGGAGGGTAAAGTAGCATCGGGCCAAACCACAGGGGGTAACTACTACTTCTCACACACTTTTTATAAAATTACACTACTCCGTCCGTCTCTTTTTTTGAGTCCACATTTGGGGACTCAACTTATTAAGGAGACAAAAAGAATCTACACTTATTTTCCACAATTACCCTTAATTATTAAAATTGTTTTTTTAGTTTTGTCTTAGTATAGATTTCAAGGAAGGGTATTTTTGGAAAGTAAGTAAAAATTGTATACCAATTTAGAAAAATGGACACTAATTTAGAGACATCCCAAAATAAAATATAGGACTCAAAAAAATGACGGAGGGAGTAACTTATATTTGAGTGGAACTAATATTTGGCATTGCCAAATTTTAGTACCCAAAACAACACACCAACATGAAGCGCCATTAATTATCTGTGATTTTTGTCAAATTATTGGAAATATCATCGAATAGGAAACCATTGGATATGCTATTACTATTTGCTATATTTCTATGAGCGCATGATATGTAATCAAAAATAAAAAAAAAAAATTTAAAAAATAAAAAAAATTAGCGCATGATATTTTTTTGAAATGCTTAAAAAGCTTCTCATTTTATATCCAACTTTAAGTGTTGTTACATATATACACCTATCAAATTTCTTTATACGCCCAAATCATGTGCAATTTGACCATCGAGTAATTACATCTCATAATCTAATATTGCATTTAGCAATTCCCACCAACTTGTTAAAAAAAAGTGGTTAACTAAGAATGATATTAAGAACGCATCTCTATCAATTGTAACTACAATTATTCACATTCTCTCTCTCTCTCTCTAGCTCTCTCTCTCTCTCTATGTCAATAATAAAGCATATAGTATAACAAAAGAAAAGAAGAAAAAAAGGAAGGGACGAAAAAAAAAAGTCCTCCACATTCCAAAGATAGGATAAAGTAATTTCTGGCTTTTTACACGAAGGCGAAAAGAAAAGTAGAAGCTAGCCCAAAATTCACATATGAAGCCAACTGTAATGAAAAGTGAGTTAGCTAGTGCCTCTTTTATCTTTTTTAAACAAATATATAAAGGTGATGGATACATGTTAGGTATACGTAGTAGAGACTAGTCATCAACCTTTCACCAGCCAAAGGATGAGGTGGTCCATGCACCTCCAACTTAGGAGGTTCAACATATGAAACTGCTTTGTGATATATATATATATATATATATGGCTCAATATCTATATACTGAAAATAACAGTTATAACTTATAGCCATGCCAAGTCCCAAGTGGTCTTCATAGAAAGCAATATGTTAGGAAAATGAGGAACAAAATTTTATCTCGTAGGTGTAAAAGGACATAAATCATGTGATTAATCAAAATTATGTGTCTAGCCGAATTGAAATGATTGATTATTATTGATGTTACTAAATGATAAGTGAATTTGTGACAAAATTTTGCTGAATAATTAAATTTGAAACAGAGTATAATAGGTAACTAAATGTGGACTTATGTATATATGCAAACACAACTAGCGCTTTGTCCTGAAAACAGTTCCATAAGTGTTCATGCAGGTTTAATTTTGAGAGCACAGTATACATATAATTATCTAGAGGATAACATTTGATTTCATATCCTTCAAAACACACAACAATTTTATGATATGATTGGGATAGTGGACCGTAACTCAAGGACATGCAACTAAGTGTCTGTTCGGAAATGTCTATATTTAATAGGATCAAGTTAAGTCCAAATCACACTTTTTATCTAATAATTATGAGAACCATGGACCCATGATTATGCTGATTTGACAAAAAAAATCAATTTTAAAGAGTTCTTAGACTTCATGTGAAAGATATTGGTACTCTTCAAACACTTTACTTTTGTAAAACCGATTCACTTAAATACCACATGGAGTAATATGTTCTTTAATTTTCCAAAAAATCAACTTCCATGTGTTCTTCTTCGAATCAACAATATAACCAACATTCGCTGTCTTAGTGGTGCTTTATATATTTCATGTCATTCTCACGTCAAATTGATGTGAATTAATTGAGTAACATGACTCATATTATCGCATCTTCTCAACTTGGCCCAAATTTGGCCCACATCAACAATGTGGCTGGAGCATTCAAGCCTTCTTTGATGGTGAAATCTTTAATCCGATTTGACTCCTCACATCATCATTATTTCATGAAGGAGTAATGCTTCCAAAATCTTAATTTCAAAAATACATACCAAATTATATGATGGCAATGTGGTAGTGGGATCACTTTAACATCCTTCAATCAAATTTCAATGGATCCAATGTCATATCATTTAAGATATGAATTTGAGATTAATGATTTGGGAAGTGTGAAAAATTGTGGGTCATTTTGTGCACTCACATACAATGGACCGGGTCCAATGGGCCTGTTTGGTTGGAAAATTTATAAGTGTGTGCGAGCGTGCCAGGCAATCAAATTGCCAATGTATATGATCCAAACTGCGCCTCACCAGGGTGATTGTGGTGACGTTCGATGCCTTAACAAGGACTTTTCTCGTGTGAGATGAAATACCAAATAAAATGATGTTGAGACTATTCGAATTAAGGTGCGGTGAAATAGAAAAAGCATAATTTCACTTCGAACCAACACTGTGACCTATTTTGAACCAACAACACATGCATGTACTGACATGCATGAATCTCGAACAGAGGTAGACTACTTTAAACAAAACTGAAAGAATAAGAATTAAGTTAAGAACTAATTTAAGAACTAATTTAACTAAGAACACTGAAAACATTAAAGTGTAACTATAACTAAAACTAAGTTACATTAACCTAAAAAGCCATGGTGGCCGGCTAAAGAGAAGAACAAAGTATGTGTATTAATGCATTGTTTGGTCAAGGACCCTTACAAAGGAGTACAAAACATCTATTTATAGAGGAAACCCATAACTACCTATTTCAATTTAAATATCTCCCTCCCAAATAACTATCAATTTAAATTCATTACACATGTGTTTCTTCTAGGAGAAGCTCCTTCCAAATTAACTTCCATCTTCATCATCACCATTGATTCGAGTAACTTCCTTTGCTTCAATCCTACGATGCCAAGTGTCCTGCAAGAAACTTCCAAATGGTTTCCATTGCAAGCCAAAATAGCTTATAATAATAATAATATTATTATTATTATATAGTAGTCTAATTATATTTTATTGTATAAACATAAGCCCCCCTGGTTCTTTGAAAATGAAGCGTACGTAATTTTTAAAGAACCAATTCCTTGATTTCCATAAAACAATACAACTTGCTTCGAAGCCAACCTAGCAACTTCGAGTACGAAAAATGTCTTTAAATTAGCATTCATGGCCAATAAAGTAACTTCGATCATGAAGTAAATGGTTTTAAATTGATGTCAAAGCGAATAAAACAACATCAAATATGAAAATATAAATGACTTTAAACTTGCATCGAAGCCAATGGAATAGCTTCAAACACAAAATAAATTCTTTTAAATTTGTTTCGAAGCCAAAGTAATAGCTTCGAACACCAAATTATGGCTTTAAACTTGTCTCGAAGCTAATCTAATTATTTCAAACATAAATGGATGGCTTTAAACTTGCTTCGAAGTAAATATAGGGGGTTCGAACACAAATAAAGGACTTTAATTTTACTTTGAAGCCAAAATAAAAGCCTTGAACACAATATAAACTGTTTTTAAATTGGTTCAAAAACCAATTTACTAACTTTAAACACCACTCCAAAAAATGGTTTTAGACTTAATTCGAAGCCAAGAAAGTCGTTTTGAACACTACGTAATGCATTTAAACTTGTTTCGAAAACCCATATAATCACTTCGAATACAAATCAATGGCTTTAAACTGGATTCGAAGCCAATAAAATAACTTCAAACACATAAAACTAAAATGGATTTGAACTGGATTTGAAGCCAACAAAAACTTTGAAGTCAAAACAATAGCTTCGAACAGGATATAAATCATTTTAAAATGACATTAAAGCCAATAAGAATATATTCGAAAATAATATTATGTTAACTGCCATCATGACAAAAACCAATTCGAACAGTGGGACATAACCCAATTCGAACATAACAGAACCCAATTCGAACAGTAGGATAATGGTTCATGAACATCCTTGTATGATTTTCAACCTCTTGGGCTCACAAAATGAGCAAAAGTTAAATAGCCACCATCATGTATGGCATACTTGTCTCTCTTAGAGTGGGCATTGCACAAGATGCCCCTTTATAGACCATTCGAACCCACTGTTTAGACAGACTTCATGTTGACTTGATCGACCAATTGCCTCAGATCGACTTCAACTTTGCACTGCTAAAGTCACGGGTTGTGCAAATTCAAGTTGCCCCCAATTGCACCATCTCTTTTTCTACATACAGCCACATAGGGGCAAGTGCTCAACATCGGTCTGTAGTGTGATAAAGATGACCAATAGAGATTTAAAACCAGTAATGCTGGTCAGTTTTCTTTTCTTAACCATGGCTTCATTTTTTTCAGCCAATTGATCGATAAATTGTTTACCAAACATTGATTATCCAATGTCATCCAACCGCCATTTTAACTCATGATCCATAAGCGCCGATCTAAATGATCAAAATGGTTGGAATTGAGCATTTTTTGCTTTCAAAAACAAAAACCAAACAGTCTCACTGAAGAAAGGATCATTGTAAATAAACAAAAGCTCACGCCCTCAAAGGGCACTCCACAAGGCGCACTGTTGGATGCCTTGAATATCCACAAAGTCTGATACCCTTTTTTTTTTATAACCTGGGAAGGTAAGCTTTGGTATTTTATTATATATAAATATTTCAACAACTGCGGGTCCCTTCCACATGGGATTGGACAACTACTAAATGGACATAGGTTCGAAGACATCATTTTACCAATTCGAACTCTTCATTTTCATATCCGAAGGCATCATTTTTGAACCCAAATATGGGATATTTGGCTTGTACTCCAAACCCACTTCCTCGAAAGATAAAACACAAATATTTTTTTGTTCGGCCGTTTAGTTCGACTAATGCATTGACCGAATACATAATCAAATTTGGTCAATAAAATTTTCCTTCTCTTCATAATAATATTGCAAAAGAAAAAACCAAATGGTCATAACCCAATTTTGATGAGCCCCGCAAAGCCAAAGTGGGTATTGACCAACTAAAGCCATCAATGGCTTAAATAATTCATAGATTTCAACACTTTGTATGGTAATGTTGAAAAACTCGAATACATGAACAAAAATTGGTTCATGATTCTCAACCATACTTGGTTGTAAAATAGACCCCTCGAGCGTATTTTCATCACTATTATTTGGTTGATTAACCAATATGGGTGATGAGGGTATTGGTGAGTTTTTTGCTTCTACCATTAAAGTATCTTGAATATTTCTCACAATCAATTCGTTTTCATCTATTGGCTCATAATTTCGAAGAATAGTTGACACCCCCCGAGCCATTTCATACATTTTAGTTTGCAAACTAAATGCTTGATCCCTTAATTCTTCCAATAATGGAACTAAATTGGTGGGCCATTTTTTATCACCATAATATGGTGTTGGTGGGGGTATATACAATCCTTCAAAATTTCTATAACCAAAGTTTGGTGTTAGTGAGGGTACATATAACCCTTCAAACTCATTATCACCAAAGATTGGTGTTGATGAGGGTGAAATATACAACCCATCAAAATTCATCTTGACACTTGTGTCCCACCGGGCGTGCCAAAAATGTTTGGTTGGAAAATTTATAAGTGTGTGCGAGCGTGCCAGGCAAGCAAATTGCCAATGTGTATGATCCAAACTGCGCCTCACCAGGGTGATTGTGGTGACGTTCGATGCCTTAACAAGGACTTTTCTCGTGTGAGATGAAATACCAAATAAAATGATGTTGAGACTATTCGAATTAAGGTGCGGTGAAATAGAAAAAGCATAGTTTCACTTCGAACCAACACTGTGACCTATTTTGAACCAACAACACATGCATGTACTGACATGCATGAGTCTCGAACAGTGGTAGACTACTTTAAACAAAACTGAAAGAATAAGAATTAAGTTAAGAACTAATTTAAGAACTAATTTAACTAAGAACACTGAAAACATTAAAGTGTAACTATAACTAAAACTAAGTTACATTAACCTAAAAAGCCATGGTGGCCGGCTAAAGAGAAGAACAAAGTATGTGTATTAATGCATTGTTTGGTCAAGGACCCTTACAAAGGAGTACAAAACATCTATTTATAGAGGAAACCCATAACTACCTATTTCAATTTAAATATCTCCCTCCCAAATAACTATCAATTTAAATTCATTACACATGTGTTTCTTCTAGGAGAAGCTCCTTCCAAATTAACTTCCATCTTCATCATCACCATTGATTCAAGTAACTTCCTTTGCTTCAATCCTACGATGCCAAGTGTCCTGCAAGAAACTTCCAAATGGCTTCCATTCTAAGCCAAAATAGCTTATAATAATAATAATTATAATATTATTATTATTATTATATAGTAGTATAATTATATTTTATGGTATAAGCAGGGCCTTAGCTTGGTGACCTAGGGTGTGTGCCTATATATATTTATATTTATTGCACACATGTATTCGAGTAACACACAATACAACCAGCTCTCTCTCTCTCTCTCTCTCTCTCTCTCTCTCTCTCTCTCTCTCTCTCTCTCGGAGTCTCTCTCTTGGCCATCACCATCGCGCCATGGGATTTAGCGCGTAACTGTCATGGAAATTGCTCTAGTAGCGTCTTCTATGACCTATGCGAAGCACAAGAGGGTACACGGAAGCGATGTAGGTGCAGCAGGTTTGTGGTTCTTGATTGGGCTGGTAACAACACCGTTCGGCGATCCGTTGGGTTATTCTGCTAGGTAAGTGACCTATACCTAACTCATATGCATGTGTGCATGAATTATTTACATTGGTATCAGAGCCATTAGGTTGTTGATTCGTATATCACCCAAACAGAATCTGCCATTAAAGCTCTAGCAAGCTTTTTACATAAAACCTTAAATTCAGATTTTCAAGTGGGTCTAATACAAAACTCTAATAGAAATTCGAAATTTTTATATGGTTGTGTCACATATGATCCCTAGAGTCTCCCCATGAAGTTTCATGGGCTGATTATCTCCGTCGTGGGAGAAATTCAAAACCCTAATTTTTGGGTCTATAAAATTATTAAAATTTCAGAAACTTTGTGCTATTTTTGGGACTGATTCTTGATGTTTTTGAATCTGATTGTGAACATATATTGAAAGTATGTTGCATAAGCTTTCCAACTAATAAGTTTTGAGATTTTTGGAACACAAATGAATGAGAATTTGGCTTGCAAAAATATCTATCGAGCAACATGTGATGCTAACTTTTTTTAGGTCTTCTTCAGGAAGAAGACGACTACCTAACAAGCCCGCACAAGCTGCACGTGAGGCCCGCGTCTTTTTGTTGCATACATGTTTGGGAGAATAAACAATTTGGATAAACAATTTGGGTAGTCTATTTGATGCAGCGGAACGTTGGAATTGCGAGGGAAAAACGTGTGGGATGCAACCTTCTTGGCACATGTTGATTATCGAACAATAATACCAGAAATCAAGGCTCTATCGTCTTGTTGATTCACACGAATGCCAAGAACAATAGGGAAAATTGAGAGAAACTCAATGTTGTATTTTATTATCAAAAAGCTGCTAAGAAATAAAACAACTTGACAAGATATAATCTGACCAAACCCTAAAACGCAAAACCAAATAAAAAGGCGAAAATATCCAAAAGGGCCAAAAACATAAAAGTGGCTCGAAACTTATTCAAACATCGATCATTTTTTGGACCTAAGACTGGACCTAAATGACATAGTAATTTAGCGCGCTGACGGGCTCTAAATTAGTTTCCGAATTGGTATAATAATTGCGATTCTGACACCCATAGCAAAAGTTATGGCTGTTTTAGTGGGAAAGGATCAAAATGGAACCTTTTCTCTGATCCAACTTCTTATAGAATGCCAAAGCAACCTGTACTGCATCATTATTGAAGGATTTGGTCTTCAATACCAAACAATGCTTAAACAATGTAAAATACAATCAATGCTGTTGTGGGACATGCCACGTGCAGTTTGAGAGCCTTTAAGGCTTTGTTTGGCAAATTTGAAATATTCTGAATTTTTTTATTTTTTATTTTTAGGACATTCTTTAATTAAAACTATGTTTTTAATTAGTTTAAAAAATTCAGAAAATTTCATAAAGTAACATTTTTGTAATATCATTTTTTTTTTCAGTATTTAGTACACTGTAAGAGACTCTAAGATAATTTTTGCATAAATTATCATGTATTTTTGGTATTTTAGAGCATATGATTTATGCTTTTGGGCATTTATTTAATTGCTTAAAATAGTCAAAATACATTATTAATTTTTGTAATTAATAAGGGACATAAGGGACACTGTTTTGAGACCATATAAAATTTTGTGGGACCCATAGATAATTTTTGCTAAGTTCTCTAAATCCTATTAATATTTTAGAGCATATAATTATGTGTTTTTGGTACACGTATTAAATTGCTTAAAAGATTTTTATTGATTATTAGTTCATTGAATTAACAAAATGTGTTTAGAACACTAATGGTAGCTTGGGAAAATTATTTTAGTGAATTTTCTCGTTCTTTGGGACATATTTTAGAGCTAGCATATAATGTGTTGAGTATGCAATATTAATTGCTTAAAATATAACCAATTAAAGTTGTTAATTCTTGAATTTAATGTACAATGTTTTTTGTTATACACTGATTGGAGACTTGAGAAAATTTTCATGAATTATCCCATTTTTGTTTTGGTATTTTAGAGCATAAAAAATTTATGCTTATGGGCATATTTTTTTGGATTGCTTAAAATAGCCAAACTAGACTATTAATTTTTGAAATTAATATGGGGTGTTTAGAATACCATGTTAGACCACTGAAAAAAATTTGAGAACAAATTCCTAAGGGCTCGCATGGTAACGTTTCCTGTTTTGAGTTTTCAGTTTTTTAAAAACGAAAACCAGTTTTGGTTTTTTTTTTTGTTCGGTAACATTGTTGATTTTTATTTTTTATTTTTAAAAAACAAAAACTAGAAACTCAAAACGACTTTTTGCTGTTTTCATTTTTTACCCAAAATTTGAAAACGTTTTTTAAAAACAAAAAACAAAAACGTTACCAAACGTGTTTTCAATTTTCATTTTTTAAAAAATGAAAACAAAAACAGAAAACAGAAAACGACAACGTTACCAAACGAGCCCTAAAATTTTTGTATTTTTGGAAATTATTAGCTCATAGTTAATTTTGTTTAACTAGATCAATTTATTTTGTTAAATTGATTCAAAATTTTATTTGGGCCTTGATAAAATTATGGAAATTCTTTATTTATAATGAAAAATTAGTTTTTCAGTTATTTAAATTTTTCCATAAGGTTTTAAATTAATTTGATAATTTAATAGCCCTTAATTAATTGGTTTTAAAATATGTTTTAAGACCGAAGATTGTGTTAAAATTAGTGAAAATCCATGTTTTTTTTACTTAGCTTATGGGAGCTATCCGGGATGTGCAATAATCATTTTATTACACATTTTATTGTTTTAGAGGCTCATTATATTATTGGTCACGTTTAATTATTGTTGTTTGTGACTGGATGACCCGAGACCTCTAATCATCCTCATTAAATTGAGTGATGGATTAGTCCATTCATTTTTAAATAGACCACATGAGTGCTTGGTGTATGTGATTAATGCATTAATCTGTATTAAATAAATGGACGATTGATTGACAATTTGTGGAGCTTGTGTCCTCACGATGTATGTTTAAGGTTGTTCTTGTTGTAGACACCCCATTTTGTCGGCTAACAGATTTAGGAGGCCACAAGCATGTCAAACCTCGATGATTTGAAAGATCGGATTTTCAGAGATTGCCTCTAACTCTCAAGAAGTCAAAGAATTTGCAAAAATGACCAAAATGCCCCTAAAAGCCCAAAATTCTCCAGGATTGGCCTAGAATCTCAGAAATCATTCGATGTTGTTCCAAACAAAAAAAAAGGTATTTTAAAAGATGAATATTTGAAATCGTAAGCTCTCAGAGACCCCCGGAAGTCCCGGAAGGTCTCCGTTGACCGGTTTGACCAAGGTTTGACCAAGTTTGACCAAAATCATCCAAATTCACCAAAAGTTCCGAGATCATTCTAGATCATGTGAAAAGTCTTAAAATATGTTTTAAAAGAAAATCGGACGGAAACGTCAGTCTTTGGAGGCCCCCAGAACTTCCCGGAATTTCTTGGAAGTGCACTGTTTGACTAATTTGACTGCAAGTTTGACCAAAAATCAAAGTCTTCTTTTCGACATTGAAATATTTTTATCAAATACTAGAGGTCAATAGCTTTCCAACGGTATATCGCACATAATTTCTGGATCTAAAACGAATTTGTTATGAATTTCTGAAGGTGAAAAATGCGATCAATTCGGCTTTTATCGCGAATACCGCAAAACTTTCCAAAGTGACCCAACTCCAAACTATTTTTTATGGAAATTATACCTCAATACCTTTCCAACGGTATATCACAATCTCAATTTGGATTTCGTATGAATTTTCTGTGAATTTCGGACGAAATAGGGCCGTTTCGCGAATTTTGGGAGTTCTGGGGGCCAAAATGCAATTTTTGGTCAACGGGGGAGTTGACTGCCGCGGCGGCACTGGCCCACTGTCGCGGCAGCAGTGTCCAAGTGCCGCGGCGGCACTCTAAGTGATTTTTCATTTTTTTTGTAATTTTTGGTTAATTTTTGGATTTTAATTCAAATTTTCAACAAATAAAACGACATAGTTTTGATTATTCCGGGATTTTGGACCAATTAGAGACTTTTTAAAACCCAAAATACCTCCCCAAGTTGGCCTATAAAGGAGACCCATTTACTTCCATTTAGGGGAGAGCTTGGAAGCCATTAGAGAGAGATATAGAAAGTTAGGAAGAAATAGAGAGAGAAATCAAGATCTTCTTCTTCAAATCCAAGCCAAATTTGAGTTTTTATTTAGTTTTCTGAAAACTTAACTTTTATTTTCAAGCTTTCAATCCATCTTCTTCATCTTCTTTAAGTTTTCTATGAGTTAGAGAGTGATGTACTCACCCATATACACACATATGAGAGGTTGAATGCTTGTGGTTCCACCATTGAATATCATCTATTGATTTGTTCATTTGCTTGCTTATATACAATGTTCATCTCTTATTACCTCATTTCTTTTTGATTTTTCTTTATTTACTTACTAGTTCATCATCATCTAGATGATGACATGAAGTTTGAGGTGAGTGAATCCTTATGGATAGTAGCTCTTGACCTCAAAAACATGTTTGATAGATGATGATTATAACTTCAATACCTCCAAGGTATCCTTGAAGTTATGTTCAAATAAAAATGAATCTCTCCAATAATATTGGGGGTTCTTGATGATGAGTTTGATGTTGATATTCCAAGAGGTTATAATCTCCATTTGATGTTGAAAATATACTTTCAAAACCTCTATTTCAAAACCCCTCTTAAAACCCCTCATTTTAATCTCAAGAAAGAAAACTCTAGTTTTTCCCAAAATCTTCAAAACAGTGAGTCAAAACAGTGAGTGATCTGAGTTCAAAGATTTTTCTAGAGTTCAATACTCAATGTATGGATGCAAGGCCACTTGGAAAGTCTTCCTAACTCATTAGAGAACACCCATGATTTTTGGTTTGACTTGGAAATACTTGGAAATGGTCCATTTGGACCCAAACATTCCTTCCAGACATTCTGTTTTTGCTGTCACAGCAGCTAGGTCCACTTCCAACCTATTTTTCAGAAACCTTTTCCAAAAGGGGTGGTCCTAAGTTATTTTTCCCTTGAACTTCAATGTCTTAGGGAACATTCTGTATAAAATGGGCCTCTAGATCTTTTGTTTTCATTTTCTAATATGTTTCAACATTTTAGTCGACAGTACGGACTCTGTTTCTGAGTGACCTCCATTGTTTATATGATTTCTCTCAATCTGTGATAGTTATTAAGGATTGGCTTTTTGGGTTGTGTTCTAGACACAATAAAGAAGAGCTCAATAAAAAATCATGCATTGAAAACATTCCTAACCCCTCTTTTCAATTTTCCAAAGATCTAGTTACTGTTCTGTCCACTATTCACAGCAAGCACATTTTAACTTCATTCTTTGATTTGATGCTTATATGCCTTCCAAATTAGTTCATATCTTAGGAAGTAGTTCATACTACATTTGTACATATTCCATGATGATTTCATTCATTCATTCATACACATTATAGACTTCTAAGTCATTCTAGGAATCCATGAACACGAAGCACACTACAACCTTGGCACATTCTAGATACATACATTGCATCCATGCAAGATTTGGGGCCTTCATGGCTCCTAATCTAAGAAGATTATAAGGAATGAACTTGATCACACGTTCATGCTTCCCCCGATCTAATCATCATTTCTCATCCATCCCGGGGATTGAGAGGTCTTCTTTTCTCAAAGATTAACATGCATCATACTAGCTTGCTAAGCATATTTCGATTTCTTTGTTTATTTGTTTCAATAACAATTCATGTCCCCCTTTAGATTAGGAAGTCTTGATTATTTGATACATGATTAGACGATTTTTCCTAGGTTTATTTGTGTGATCTTTCACTCTGCATTGCGTGATATTTGGCTTAGATCTTATGAATGATATCTTATCTTTAGATCTTCCATTTTCAAATTTTCTTATGTGATGTAATATACTATCATAGTATTATTTGTCGAACCAAACATAGTATAAGATGATTATTTGGATGCTAATTGAGGCCCGTCGAAACACGGGGCAAATTGAGGGTGTTTTAGTCGCGACAAAGGCTCCTTCCTCTCTCGTACCAAAACCCCGAGCCAAGTTCTTTGGTTATGAAGGGTCGGTGCCCTTTATCCGTTTGGGTGAGTCAAATTTGGATTTCTTGGTTCCCTAAAGACCAAGTGGCGACTCTGTATCTGTTTTCGAAAGACCTTCTTTTCTTCGAAATCAACCTCTTGTTTTCTTTCAAATCAATTTCAAAACAAAGGAAAATCAATTCCGAAACCCCGGAAACAAATAGGAAAAACCGGGAGTGGACGATGGATTCCGCGTGTCCACAATCTGGCGACTCTACTGGGGATTTTTATTTTAAAACAAAATAATACAGAGGTTTGACTCATAAGAAGCATCCTTAAAATCATCTTTTTACTGTGTTTGGTTCACCGCATTGCACTCTTGCATTTCCCCCCTCCGACTGTGTCTGAAACGCGGCGCTGACATTGTTCAGGTCTTGCTGTGCCAGGGCACAAGTCACCGTTGATACTGTACCTTCCAAGGTATATCAAAAAGAGTAAAAACCTCCGTATTGTCTCCCTAACGGTATATTGGAACTCTCGTCAATGGACCCTCTTTGACTAAACCCAGCCTTTGCATATAGATTCTTGTAGAACCTTTCATAGGACTGTTCATTTATCTTTTCAGATAGGACAATATGATATAACTGTTATATGCCCTGGTGGGATTACTTGCGCGGTGTAGACGCTTATGTGGCATAGAACAGAACCTCTTTCTTATGATTCCCAAGGCAATCACTCACATGTGATCACATTGAGTTGACCTGCCTAGGCACCATGATAAGGATGTCTGCTCCATACTCACAAAGATATACACCGCAAACCTTGTTTGTTGGTCCTAAGACATAGGAGTATGAAAACTCGCTAGACAGTATGATGACCATCATCACCTGTTCCCGTCATATATCCCTATTTCTTCCAGAAACTTTGCCCAACTCATCAGGATATCCCTGTTTTTCCTAGAAACTCTGTCCGAATCACCCAGATTTCCTAGAAATCCCTATTTTTCCCCAAATTACCCAGAAATCTCAGTTTCTTCCAGAAACCCTGATATACTTGTGTCCCCCAGATACCCTGTCCGAATTACCCAAATCTTCCTGCTTCTCCCAGAAATCCTATTCGAACTCCCCAGGTATCCTTGTTACACCCAAAATCCCAGAAAATCCATGTTTCTCCTAAAACTCTACCCAAGCTTCCCATAAATCCAAATTTCCCAGAAATACCCAAGGTACTTGTTTCTCCCAGAAACTCTGCCCAAATCACCCAGAAACGCCCAGATATACTATCCATATTTCTCAGAAATACCCAAAATACCAGTTTCTCCTAGAAGCTCAGTCCAAATCAACCAAAAATCCCCATTTCTCCCAGAAACTCTATCCAAAATTCCCGAAATATCCCAAAAATCCCTGTTGTCCCTTGGTGATCATACTGGAAAGAAAGGTTAGCACACTCTGTATGGTTAGGACCTTACTTACTTAACTACTATATGTTAGAAGTAGGGGCATCATATAGATTAGGGCCTGCATCCGCATGCTTGTCTCATGTGCATACACAATTCATGTCAGTTCGCTTGCACGCACGTCTTGTCAGTCTCACATGTGTCAGTCTCTACACATCAAATGCATACGTATCATCATTCCCACCCATCTCAATCGTTGTACAGAAGTCGTATACTTACTGTAACCGTCCTCGGTTTGCATCGTTAAATCCTTCAAACTCTGATCATCTCTTCCTGATAGGAGTCCATAAGAAGTGTTTCGCGCATCTGCTAATTTGGACTTTTACTTCTATTTGCAGAAAACCGTAGCCCCGGGTAAGGACATTGTTGTACCTTCCTAAATTCATTATCTTGATCACGGGCTAGCACAGACCATCATCGATCCACCAATGGCCTACAAAGCTCTGGAAGAGAAAGTGAACAAGCTACAAACCACGGTTGAGCAGTTGAGTTTAAGGGTTAGTCGATTTGATAAAATGGCACGGAGCATTAGCAAAGAGCTGCTTGAAATGGGGACCAGAATAGAGGATGCCATCATAGAAGAAAAGTTCAAGAAGGATGAACCCCAACACCAGTCCAAGAGGCCTAAATACTCCCGACACTCCCCGGATGTCAACACCCTGTGCAGCCAACCCATGGCATACCCTCATCGGCCATACCAATCCTCCAACCAAACCACTAGTTGCCCTTACCAGAAAAAGCAACCCCGTACCTTTGCCAAACTAGATATCTCCTCCTCCATAGCCTTAGGCCGTTTGCTAAAAAAGGGACACCTCCAACTCCTTCAGCCTCGTGCCGATCCTCCACCACCTAACTGTGACATGTCCAAACGATGTGCCTACCACCAAGGCCCAGGCCATGACACCGACCAGTGCATACGTCTCCGCCATGATATCCAGGACCTCATCGACCAAAACATCATTGAGCCACCACCCATTCAACCCCATGTCACCTACGCCCCTGGCTTACCTATTTGAATGATCCCCATCGCTGAGGCCCATGAATGTTGAACCTGTGTCGGTGAAGTGATGGTGTTTGGGACTCTTGCTAGAAAACCAAATGAAGATGCTCTTTAAAAAAATAAAAAAATAAAAAGAATAAGTGAGTCACTGTGACATTCCATTTGAGACTGGGTCGAGTCTAGTCGAGTCTGTTGTATGTTTTGTCTATTTTAAGTTTAGTCTTGTGGTCGAGTCTGTCTGTCATCGAGTTGTTAATGAGTCTGTAATCCTTCTCTACTGATGGAATGAAGTCTCATTTTGCCTAATCTGATGTGCCTGGTCATAG
Organism: Hydrangea macrophylla; assembly: GCA_033977485.1. Lineage (NCBI taxonomy): Eukaryota > Viridiplantae > Streptophyta > Magnoliopsida > Cornales > Hydrangeaceae > Hydrangea > Hydrangea macrophylla. The sequence continues at coordinate 45,468,214 of CM066990.1, forward strand.
ATGCATGAATCGCTGAACTGAAGTGTCACTTTTCAAATTACCATGGATATTACTGTGCTAAAAAAATAATTTTTTTTACTCAAACAAAAAAATCCTGAAAGGTCAAAGTCAATTTTGCGCTGACACCGATGAAGAGCCGAGAATTGAATAGTCTTACTTTAAGAATTCAAAGATGCTTTTGCTCAAATCTCGAAAAGACATACTTGGAACTGATTTGGGGCTTGCCCAACATCCTTTTCAACCATTTTAAAGCCTTGGGCCCAACCCAATTAATAGTCATGCGAACCTGTGCGGACTTGGTCCTTGATGGTAGCCAAACGTTTCAGTGAGTTTCATCTCCACTTTCAAAAAAAAGGAAAGAAAAGAAAAGCTCGCTAGGTTGAAAACCCGAAAAGGGCACCTAGGCAAAAGTGAGAGCTGAAAAAGGTGTTGATTTCTAAGATCTGACCCTAGCTAGTCAAAATGTTGGAGAAAATTGTGATGAAACAAATGAGAGAATCATACGCTTCAAGATACGTAATGAGAAGATGCCTAGATCACATTTCAAAAGGCTCGGAAAGACCACAAATAAATTCTGGGAACTGATATGCACATTCTGGAATTCTGAAATTGTAATCAAAAGATCTCACAAGAATCAACTATGTGAAAAGGAAAATTGACTGGCTAGGCGAAAGTGAAAAGGATCAATCCTCAAAACAAACGAAAAAGACAAAGAAAAGAAAAAAAAAAGAAAGGGAGATGGAAACTGATTCCTCCTCTTCAAGGCTACCATAAGTAACCCAAGTTTGAACTTCTTTGACGATTGGTTTGAAAAACCCTCATACCTCAAACCCCTTATTTCAAGCCTTGCCTTGAACTACGCTCGACCTGATTCCCACTTGAGGATACGTAGGCAACCACATCAGTTCGGTCGACACCATCATAATCAAACCAATTTCTTTCAAGACCATGCCTTGAACTACGCTCGACCATATTCCCACTCGGGGATACGTAGGCAACCGCATCGGTTCGGTCACCCTACCTACCTAAAAATCAACCCGCTTCTTTCCAACTATGGCCTGAACTACGTTGGACCTGATCCCTACTTGGGGGTACGTAGGCAGACTTTCAAAAAAGAAGGATGGCTCGCTAGGTCGAAAATCCGAAAGGACGCCTAGGCAAAAGTTAGAGCTAAATCCAAGGTGAGCAATAACAAAAGAGAGAAAAGAGCTCGCTAAGTCACCTCACTGGTGCCTAGGCAAAAAGTTATGAGCATTTGAGAGATTAAAAGTCACGGTCCTTGTCTCAAGCCAGAAAATCACCTTCCACACATGGGGCAAACTTCGGCTACTCGCCTTGTTTGCCTGAATTCTACTATCTACCCTTCATACAAGGGGCAAACTTCGGTCACCTACCTTGTTTGCCCAAAATCTCTAATAAACCATTGTCCAAACTAGGGGCAAACTTCGGTCACCCACCTCGTTTGCCTATGGATTTCACCTCGTACACCTCAAACTAGGGGCAAACTCCGTTTGCCTAACACGATCCCTTCACACCAAGGGCGAGTTTTCATGTCACCAAGTTGTTTTGAATTTTTTTTTGAAATGGAGCATCTTTTATTCTAAAAGCTAAGGCACTAATTCAAAGCACTTTTGGGGAGAAGTAGAGAATCGATTAGATCAATAGGGAGGAATTTTCAAAAACCAAATTTATTAGCAAAGTACTGACATATCAAGATGAGGAGTGAACATAAAAGATGAGCGGTACATCATTCATGATAAAGGCACTTTGGATCGTGGCAATTTGAGAATTTCATGTCCAAGTCAATCCTTCTTTATTTGAGTCAGTAGTAATCTGATCACAAGTGTGTCAGAGACCAAGGTTTCATACAAACTAACCCAACTTTCCTTGTCGTTCCTGTTAAGTCCATTTGTCCTGATGGTCTCAAATGTGTGGGTTAAAAGTGATTCCCAATTATAAAAAAACTTTGGATATAAGCAGAAGTACCAAACATTATTACTACACCAGTCAAGGTCGCAACATGAGAAGTGTCCCAGGTACGAGTGGCATAAACTCGTAAGTGGTTGCAAACTACAAACCGGTAGTTGTTTCTCAAGGCGGCTAATTGGAGGAAATATCGCCAACACCAAGAAACTATTGCTGATAAGGTGTGTCAATGAGACGTGTTGTTGAGGTGTTTTAGGGCCCAAAGTCTAGATGTGTTGATGAGGAGTGTTGATAAGATGTGTTTTAGAGCCCAAAGTCTAGATGTGTTGATGAGGAGTGTTGATAAGATGTGTTTTAGAGCCCAAAGTCTAGATGTGTTGATGAGGAGTGTTGATAAGATGTGTTTTAAGGTTCAAAGTCCAAGTGTGTTGTTGAGGAGGAGCATCAGATGTGTCAAGGAACATCAGAAGAGAGTATTGTTGAAGAGGAGCATCGGGTGTGTTAAAGAGTTGAGGAACATCGGATGTGTTGAGGAGCATCAGATTTGTTGGGAAGCATCATTGAAGAGTTGAGGAACATCAGATGTGTTGAGGAGCATCAGATTTGTTGGGAAGCATCATTGAAGAGTTGAGGAACATCGGATGTGTTGAGGAGCATTAGATTTGTTGAGAAGCATCGTTGAAGAGTTGAGGAACATCGGATGTGTTGAGGAGCATCGAATTTGTTGAGTAGCATGAAAAGAGTTGAAAAGCATCATTGAAAAGTCGAGGAGCATCGCTAAGATTTGAAGAACACCGTTGAGAATCAAGAAGCATTGAGAAGCACTGTCAAATATTTGAGGAACAACATAAGCGCCGTCGAGAATCGAGGATCTTCATTGAAATTTGAGAAGCACCGTTGAGACTTTGAGAGTCACCAGGTCCATAGTATCACGATTAAGGGGAACACGAGTCAAGTCTAGAGAGTCACTTTACCCAACACAACAAATTGGCCGTAACATGACACATAGCCCATCGGTCGCGGCACACACAAATCACAAAGCCCACTAGGAGTGGCAAACACACCATAAGCGTCCTTTTGAGCACCACAGTATCACTTTGAGCACCACGCTCTTCCTTGAGTAAGACCTCTAGGTCGAGCTCCCTCACAAGTCTATTAGTCGTAGTGAAGCATAGATCACCAAGCCCACTGAGAGTGGCAAATACACTGAACACATGTACTAGGACCACAAGCGTTTTAGAACACAATACAGGCACGACACAAGTCCACTCGGAGTGGTACACCCCACAGTACCAGTTCATACTAGGATCAGAACACTAGGCATGATAGGACTCATCAAAAAATTCATATCACATCCATGCATAACATATCACTCTTATAGCATAGCATCCGCCTGATTGTTGTGTATGTGCATGTGTGATTTATTCCTTTGTGCCCTGAACTACGTCCTGATCTGATTCCCCTTGGAATACGTAGGCAGCTCACGCAGAGCGCGACCAGCACCAGCCTCAGCATCATTGCATCTTTTGCAACGCTTTTATCCTAAATCTATAGCCTCCAAAAAGACCTGTCTCTTTAAAGCTTTGGCACTCGCTTGCGACATGCGTTGCTTCGCAAGTTCATGCCAAAGAGGGGCAAACTGTAGACACCCCATTTTGTCGGCTAACAGATTTAGGAGGCCACAAGCATGTCAAACCTCGATGATTAGAAAGATCGGATTTTCAGAGATTGCCTCTAACTCTCAAGAAGTCAAAGAATTTGCAAAAATGACCAAAATGCCCCTAAAAGCCCAAAATTCTCCAGGATTGGCCTAGAATCTCAGAAATCATTCGATGTTGTTCCAAAAAAAAAAAAAGGTATTTTAAAAGATGAATATTTGAAATCGTAAGCTCCTAGAGACCCCCGGAAGTCCCGGAAGGTCTCCGTTGACCGGTTTGACTAAGGTTTGACCAAGTTTGACCAAGGTTTGACCAAAATCATCCAAATTCACCCAAAAGTTCTGAGATCATTCTAGATCATGTGAAAAGTCTTAAAATATGTTTTAAAAGAAAATCGGACGGAAACGTCAGTCTTTGGAGGCCCCCAGAACTTCCCGAAATTTCCTAGAAGTGCACTGTTTGACTGATTTGACTGCAAGTTTGACCAAAAATCAAAGTCTTCTTTCGTCATTGAAATATTTTTATCAAATACTAGAGGTCAATAGCTTTCCAACGGTATATCGCACATAATTTCTGGATCTAAAACGAATTTGTTATGAATTTCTGAAGGTGAAAAATACGATCAATTCGGCTTTTATCGCGAATACCGCAAAACTTTCCAAAGTGACCCAACTCCAAACTATTTCTTATGAAAAGTAGACCTCAATACCTTTCCAACGGTATATCAGAATCTCAATTTGGATTTCGTATGAATTTTCTGTGAATTTCGGACGAAATAGGGCCGTTTCGCGAATTCTGGGAGTTTTGGGGGCCAAAATGAAATTTTTGGTCAACGGGGGAGTTGACTGCCGCGGCGGCACTGGCCCACTGCCGCGGCGGCAGTGGCCAAGTGCCGCGGCGGCACTCTAAGTGATTTTTTATTTTTTTTTGTAATTTTTGGTTAATTTTTGGGTTTTAATTCAAATTTTCAACAAATAAAACGACATAATTTTGATTATTCCGGGATTTTGGACCAATTAGAGACTTTTTAAAACCCAAAATACCTCCCCAAGTTGGCCTATAAAGGAGACTGTGGATATCACAGGTTTATCCTTTACCCACAGCTTTTCAAAATCAATTTCTAAAAACAAATGAGTCGCCACTTAATTTTTTTTAAAAGGAAATTAAGAAACCATTTTAAAGCAAACTGATCTTTTGCGAAACCAAAGATAAACTGGGTCCGGGGATTATGGAATGAAAGGGGAAGGAGCCCGACGGACTAAAACACCCCCTTTCATCCTATCTCGCGATAGGCCTCTACTCAACATCCATTTAATCGAATTAATTATCTAAGCATGCCCTCAATTAATACATATATAGGTATACATAACACAAGCATGTTGGAAATGGTGTAAAATTGCTAACGGTAAAATATCATTCATAAGTCACATAATTCAACTAGCAAGCATCATGATATGCAATAAGAAACAAAAGAACTTACCCGGGATTCAGCAGCGATATTAAATGTGCAATGCATACATGCAAAAGAAAGTCCTAAACAAAGGTCTCTAATCACATATACACATAAGGCAAATCCTAATTCTAAGGTGTTGCGCATGAGGTTGAAAAATCAAGTAAAATCAAAGAAATGAATTAAACTAGAGAAGGGATGAGGAGTTGTACCTCAAAAAGCACTACAAAACAAAGGATTAGTCCCACATTTTAAATAAAACATGTCATTTGAACTTCCTAAGTAACAACTCTTTAACACAAGATGAATTCTATTTACAAATACCAATCTACATAGATGCGTGCACGTGAACACATGAGTATGAAAGGAATAAGGTTATGAACTATTCATTGATTTGGATCATTTAGTCTTTGATTTTAAGCTTAATAAACCTTTATTGAAGCATGGTATGAACCCTTGGTCAAGAAAGGGTCATTTGGACCTTTATTTGCTAAGTAAGTATAAATTGTAACAAAACTCTGAAAATTCCAGAGAGCAGACCCGAACTTCAAAGAAATAAAGGCATGGCTCCTGTGGTTTGATCTTGATAATTTTTGGACTCAATATGCCTCTGTGAGTCTAGTGTCTAACCCAAAAAGAAAATCAAGGTTTGAACGGTTAGATCTCCGGGGATTGGGCAAACACTAGACATCACTCAGCACTTCACAACTCTCTGTCCAGAGTTCTTGTTTGATTTTTTAAAACTAGTAAACAAATCAGAATTGCTTTGTTCTTTTTAGGGTGGTTTCCTAACACATTAATCTACTTAGGAAAAATTATTTTGGGTCACAAACACTTTATAAAACTCTCGATTTAATTATTTCAAAAGAGTGTTGCTGTGCTGAAACTATTCTGAAATTCTGAACAGATTGTAGTTGTCCCACAAAACTCATGATCAAATCATTCAAAACATGGAACCTTCTTAAAACTAAAATCACAGTGGTAGATCTTTGTGTTATGGACACTTTCCCGTTGGTTTCATTTGATTCCAACGGTCGGATTTCAAACTAAAAATCCTTGATCAAAAACAGTTTGTGAACCCACTGTTTTCCTTTTGCTAGTTCAACTTTGTTGGTTGGCCTTAACTATTAAAAACATGAAGTTGGGCTCAAACCAAACTACTTCTTCTACCATTTGATGGTCATTGAAGACTAAGAGACATATATACTCATAGATTTTAATGAAGTATGGCATGGACTTCACAAGATCTAAGGAACAATGAACTCAAATTCATGGATAAAAGTTTGGATTCATATCACTACTCCTACCACTTAATGGTCATTGGAGTTTAAAGACACTTTACACTTATGGATCTTGATGAAGTATTGAAATGAACTTCACAAAATCCTCAAATAAAGAACTCAAACCTATGGACCCAAGCTTGAATTCAACTTATCACTCCTATCATTTGATGGTCATAAGAGACTAGAGACATACTCATATGTAGGTTTTAGATGAAGTATGAAGGACTTCCCAAAACCTATGGCAAAGATTAGTCTAAGCCATGGGAGTAGACTTGAACTAACACATTTCTCCTACCATTTGATGGTCATTGGAGACTAAATAATTCTTGAACTCATGGGTTTTAATAAAGTACAAAGAACTTCATAAAATCCCAAGGTAATGGTCCCAAACTATGGATGGAGTTTGGACTTCATTAACTCAATATACTAAAAAAATCAACCTCAATCCCCTCATAAATCATAAGTTTATGAGAATATTGGGTTTTGGTTGCTAAGATTCAAGTGAAACATTGAAGGTCTCATGAATCTAAACAAACATAAATAAAGAAAAGGACCAAAGTTTTACTTCAAGACTCATTTAAACTTCAAATGTATAGACTTGTTTTTTGATCCAAATTAACGAGATGAGAGTTCAATCACAATATATAGGTGGTGTGTGATGAAATGAGGTAAGAAGAGAGGTTGTGAAAATGTGTAAAAGATCCTAAGTATCTAAATATTGTGATTGAACTACTAAATAAACTAACTAGTTTAGAGTTTTACCTCTAAGTATCCTCAACTTTCTTTGATTTCTTCAAGCTCCTCCAAATGATGACCAAACTCTTCTTGTTCTTCCAACAAATCTCTCTAATTTCTCTCTTGATTTGGAAATTTTTAGGTGAGAATCAACATGAAAATCCTAACATTCTAAACTTTCATTTTTTGTCTCTCTTAAACAAAGGGATATTCATCCCTATTCATAGGCAATCATTAGGGGGATATTTTGGGAAATTCGCAGCCAAAACCCTAATTCCCGCCGCCACTTTTCGGGATGTGAACCGACCTACTTTTGGAAAACTGTCACAAAAACGTGGCACTTGATGAAACCTAGCGGCACTCAGTGAAAGCCGCTGCGGCACTCATTGAATGCCGGGCGACACTCGCCGAGTGCCGCACCGGCAGTCGCTGACTGCCGTTCGTGCACCCCGACTGCCGCTGCACTGCAATTCAGCACTAATCAGCACCTTAATTATGTCATTTAAGTAAATGTCGTTTAATTTATGTATTTATTTAAGACATTAAATGTAATTAAGGAAATACCCCCCATTTGGATTCGATAAAAATATCCAAAAAATCAAAATCCTTAAGGAAAAAAAAGTCAACTCTCCCTCCGAAGGCAAAATATCGATTTTCTGCACAATTCTCTTTAAAAGCCTTTCAATTTCACCATGATTCTTTTCATTTAAAAATTCTTAAAAATCATTTCTAGCATAAGGGAGACCCAATGAACAATTACCGGGACTTTTCATCTTGAAATTCGAAAATTTTATGATTGACTCCCTTTTGACCCGTTGACTTTTCACTGGGTCAGCTGTTGACTTTGTTTTTCGGGGTTCATGCTGAATTTCTCTCTTTTTTCTTTTGTTTTTAACTTGAAAGTGCTTTCGGAAGAGTTTAAGTCATCTTTGGAAGTCCTAAATTAGTCGGATACTTGTCATCATTGGATCTTAGAGGTTGTACTCCACTTAATTCGACGTATGGTCAATATTGGGGTGTCTACAGTTTGCCCCTCTTCGACAGAGCTTGTGGAGCAACGCGTACCATAAGTGAATGTCGAAGCCTGTGTGAAGACAAGCCTTTGACCAGACTGACGAATTTAGGTAAAAACAAAACCTGTTGCGAAAACGGCTATACAAATGGTTCATGGTGGTCGTGCTCGATGGTGAGCTGCCTACGTATCCCATCAGGAATCAAACCAAGACGTAGTTCGGGCAGGGATCAAACACACACGAGCGCAGGTAGCCACACAGATGGATGCACCTATCCTGTCGTGATGCACATGCTATGCAATGGTATTTTCTTGAATTGACCTGATTATGCAAACGCCATGCTTATTCTATGTAGACCAAATTTGTTGTGAAAACCAAGAGTGCAAATATGTTACATTCTAGGATCAAAGCAAATATGTTACGAGGATCGAGAATACAAATCCGTTATATCCCCAAAATGAGGGTTAACGCAAATATGTTGCGAGAACCGAGAGTGCAAATATGTTAAAGGATCAACGTAAATATGTTACAAGGATCGAGGGTTAACGCAAATATGTTGCAAGAACCGAGAATGTAAATCCGTCACATTCTCAAAGAAAGGATCGTCGTAAATCTGTTACGAGGATCGAGAATATAAATTTGTTATATTCTCAAAACGAGGGTTAGCGCAAATCCGTTGCAAGAATCGAGAATGTAAATTCGTCACATTCTCAAACAAAGGATCGTCGTAAATCTGTTATGAGGATCGAGAATATAAATTCGTTATATTCTCAAAACGAGGGTTAGTGCAAATCCATTGCAAGAACCGAGAATGTAAATTCGTCACATTCTCAAACAAAGGATCGTCGTAAATCTGTTACGAGGATCGAGAATATAAATTCGTTATATTCTCAAAACGAGGGTTAGCGCAAATCCATTGCGAGAACCGAGAATGTAAATTCATCACATTCTCAAACAAAGGATCGTCGTAAATCTGTTACGAGGATCGAGAATATAAATTCGTTATATTCTCAAAACGAGGTCATAGTTTGGGAGCCTGCAGGCTTAAATTTATCTTCAAATTTTCCAAATTGGGAGCCCGCGGGCTCAAATTCATTTCAACTTTTCAAAATCTGGAGCCCGCGGGCTCAAATTCATTTTAACTTTTCAAAATCTGGAGCCCGCGGGCTCAAATTCATTTTAACTTTTCAAAATCTGGAGCCCGCGGGCTCAAATTCATTTTAACTTTTCAAAAGCTGGAGCCCGCGGGCTCTTTCATTCATGACAGACAGGTCGATTTTGAGCGCCTTTCCTTGGTTTATGCTTTCATCGGGGACCCTTACGACAACAGATACTAGGTTACACGGCGTAGCGCTTTTATTGATCGCCATGCTTTCTTATTTTCTCTTTCAGTCGTCTTCTGATATCCTTATACCCATTGCCTGCGGTTTGAGAGAGATGAAAAGTGCAGTCACGTTGGTTCTTGGTGAGACTCTGATGAGGTTGGATCATGCCCGTGTCGTTGGGGCCATGTTGTCTGCCGGGGCACCTTATGTTTTACAAGTTTGGCCCATGGAGCGCTTGGATCTCTTCATACATCCTTTCTATCTTCGCGGATCGCTTCCTTATGATCGCATGGAGATTCATCACTTATTTTACTCCGCCGATGCATGGCTTGTTTGGCTCTAAGGCTTATCTTACAGTAGCATTTGCTGGTTCTGCCCGTTTTTGGGTTTATCGCTCCGTCGCAGTATGATTCCTTGGGCGGCCTGGCGTCTGGTCGCCTGGTTTGCATGCTACTACTTTCTACATTCCTGAATGGGTGGTCCGTTAGTTTGGCCTTTTGCAGGATACTACTGAGACCATTGCGGCTGATTTCACGAGGGGATCCGCTTTGCGTCCTTCTATTGTGAAGGCCTTTATGGAGGCTTGGCGCGGCAGACTGGCTGCTCCATTTCTGAGGATTCCTGCTCTGACCGTGCCTGCTACCGAGTATCTCCTAGAGATCTAAGCCTTGGTTGCGAGGCGAGCTTGACAGACACATGCATAATAAAGTAGACGAAAACAGGGAAAAGCTTGCCATTTACAAAACTTTCTTGACAGACCCTGCCTACTCTTTGTTTGCGCTTGTGTTTTTCCTTATTTTCTCCTTCAAGGGGTGTTGTTATCTTTTAAGAAAGCTTTAACATGTTTAATCAAAGTGTTCACCCCTTCGATTAATCTTTTATGAAGAATTCTCCTTTTAGTGTCTTTACTCGGCTCTCTTTTTTTTTTTTTTTGTTTAAAGCTTTATTCTTTCTATGCCATGAATTCTCACTTGTTTCTCTACAGTACTCATTTTGATAGCCAGGTAATCCAAAAAGGTGGTATTGTATCTGGGTTCTTCGGCTAGCAAACAGAGTTTGCCCCTGGTTTCGGGGCTTCGAAGTGGTTGCGGGCAAACGCCAGTTTGCCCCTAGTTTAGCACATTTTTGTTTTTATGTTTTCATGGGCCGAAGGCTTTTTGAGAGCCCGCCTACTTATCCCTGAGTGGGTATCAGGCCTGCAGTAGTTCAGCTCAAGGTTTGAAGGAAGACACCGCTCGGGCGGTTTGATTTAAATGACCGAACCAAATAGGTTGCCTACGTATCCCCTAGCGGGAAATCAGGTCAAGCGTAGTTCATCAAGGTAGGAGGCTTTGAAAAGAAAGGTTTCAAGCAAAGTACTTTTTGAGGCGATCGAGGTTAATTGGTTGTTTAAATTCAACCCCGTCCAGGTCCATGAGATAAGCCGCCCCTCCGGAAAGGAGAGTCTTAATGATGTACGGCCCGACCCAGTTGGGTTTGAATTTTCCTCTGGGGTCATAAACAGGCACTTTCAGTTCTTTGAGGACAAGGTCACCCTCATCAAGCTTCCTTGGGCGGACCTTCTTGTTGAAAGCACGGGCTATCCTCTACTGGTACCCCCGAGTATGGTTTATCGCGGCCAACCTCTTTTCATCGAGTAACATCAACTCCTCATACCTTCCTTGTACCCATTCTGATTCGGTCACTTCGCATTCTGCTAAGACCCTGAGAGAGGGTATTTCTACCTCAATTGGGAGGACCGCCTCCATTCCGTAGACCAGCGAGTACGGCGTAGCACCTGTTGAAGTCCTTATAGATGTTCGATATCCCCACAAGGCAAATGGCAGCTTCTCGTGCCAATCTTTATACGTATCTGTTGTTTTCCCCAAGATTGCTTTAACATTCTTATTTGCCGCTTCCACCGCTCCATTCGTTTGAGGCCTATATGGGGATGACTGATGACGAGTGATCTTATACTTTTCTAGGAGCGGGATGACCTCTCCTTGGAAATGACTGCCATGATCAGAGATGAATTCGTTCGGGACCCCATATCTACAGATTATGTTCTTCTCGATGAAGCTCACCACGTCCTTGGCTTTCAGGGTTGCGTACGAGGCTGCCTCTACCCACTTCGTGAAATAGTCGATTGCCACGATTATGTATCGGTGCCCATTGGAGGCCTTTGGGACTATTTCTCCGATGATATCAATCCCCCATACTGAAAACGGCCAAGGGGTGGTCATGCTATAGAGCTGTGACGGCGGGGTATGCATCAGATTTGCATGGATCTGACACTTGTGACACCTTCTAACATATTCGCAACAGTCTTTGTCCAAGGTTGTCCAATAGTATCCCTGTTGGATGATCTTCTTTGCTAGCATATTCCCATTCATATGGGGCCCGCACACTCCCTCGTGTATTTCCTCCATCATTTTTTTAGCCTCATTCTCATATAAACACTCCAGATTATATCCGGTGTTGGACTTCTTCCATAGTTTATCCGTGTAGATCACAAACTGAGCAGAGAATCGCCGAACTGCCTTCTTGTCCTTTTCTGAGGCTCCCTTGGGGTACTCTCCCTTTTTAATGAAATTCCAGACGTCCTCAAACCAAGGCACCTCACCCTCTTCTTCTATGGCCGCGATCATTTCAAACGACGGTTGACTTCTTACTTCTATGGATAGTGGGATCATGGTAGTCTTGGAAGGGATTTGGATCATTGAGGCTAGGGTTGCTAAGGAATCGGCTAATTGGTTCTCTTCTCGGGGAAGGTAATAGAAGGAAATCCTTCTGAATTGCACTTTCAGGCTTTCTAGGTAGTCATGGTAAGGTCTCAATTTCTCATGCTTCACCCTTCAATCACCTCGTACTTGAGATATGATCAGGTTAGAATCCCCGAAGACATCGATCCTTTCAACTTTCAGGGCCAAGGCCGCTTCCATTCCGACTATACATGCCTCATATTCTGCAGTGTTATTGGTAGAGTCATACCTGAGTTTGACGGCTAATGGAGTGGGGGTCCCATCGGGTGCTATGAGAATGACTCCAACCCCAAATCCCAATTGGTTGGCCGCTCCGTCAAAGTACATCTTCCACAAGTCCTCCTTTACCTCCTCATCAGGAAACTTAAATTCACCCTTATCTTCGGATTCTACGGCGAGATCGGCTAGAAATTCAGCGACAGCCCTTCCTTTCATGGATTTGGCGGTGACGTACTTAATATCAAACTCAGCTAGCATCATGGTCCACCGGGAAATCCTACTGGTCAAGACGGGCTTTTCGAATAGGTATTTTAATGGGTCCATTCGGGATATCAGGATTACAGGGAAGGCTAGCATGTAGTGGCCAAGGCGACGGGTACACCAAACCAAGGCCCAACAGGCCTTTTCCAAGGGTGAATACTTTAACTCATATCCGACCATTCTTTTGCTCAAGTAGTAAATGGCTTTTTCGACGTGCCCTTCTTCTCCTTCTTGGGCCAACATACACCCCATCGAATCTTCGAACACGGAGAGATAAAGTAACAAGGGTCTCCCGGGTGAAGGTGGTGACAGGACAGGTGGGTTTTGGAGGTAGGTTTTGATTTTGTCGAAGGCTTGTTGGCAAGGGGTGTCCCATTCAAACTTCTCTCCTTTTCGGAGTAGTTTGAACAGTGGGTCGCAGGTTAAGGTAAGTTTGGAAATGAAGCGGCTGATGAACTGTACCCTCCCCAGAAATCCCCTTAGTTCTTTCTCATTTTTAGGCGGGTTCATTTTGGTTATGGCTTTTATTTTGGTGGGGTCCACCTCTATTCCTCTTTGAGTGATGAGAAACCCTAACAATTTCCCAGTAGTGACTCCGAAGGTGCATTTTTGCGGGTTTAGCCTCATTTTGAACTCCCTCAACCTCCCAAAGAATTTCCTCAAAGCCCCTAGGTGTCCTCCTTTTTCTTTGGATTTCACAATCATGTCATCCACATACACCTCTACCTCTTTGTGGATCATGTCGTGCAGTAAAGTGGTGGCAGCCCTCTGATAGGTAGCGCCTGCGTTCTTAAGACCGAATGGCATCACTCTATAACAATAGGTCCCCCAGGGCGTGATGAAAGTGGTTTTCTCTCTGTCCTCGGGTGCCATGAGGATCCGGTTATAACCTGAGAAGCCATCCATGAAAGATAGGAGCTCGTGCCCTGCCGTATTATCGACCAGAATATCAATGTGAGGTAATGGGAAATCGTCCTTAGGGCTTGCTTTATTTAAATCTCGGAAATCCACGCACACCCTAACACGACCATCCTTTTTCAGAACCGGTACTATATTGGCGATCCAATCTGGATACTCGGTGACCATCAAGAATCCGGCCCCTAATTGCTTTTCAACCTCCTCTTTCACCTTAAGTGCCCATTCTGGCCTCACTCGCCTCAATTTTTGTTTTATGGGTTTCGAATTGGGAAAGAGAGGGATGTGGTGTTGGACTATTTTTGGATCAATACCTGGCATATCATTATAAGACCATGCAAAAACATCTTTGAATTCATTCAATAGATTGATTAGTTCTTTGCTTTCTTTATTGCTAAGTGTAGAGCCGATAAAGACATTTTGAGGATTATTTTCATTTCCTAGATTAATTGTTCGAGTGTCTTCGATGACTTTACATGCAGGTTCTTTTTCTTTTTCAATTAATTTTTGCAATTCAATCGGTATTTCATGGTCATCATATTCATCACATTCATTGAGCGCATTCGAGTAGGCAGAATCGGTCACATTTTCATTCATTTTCTTTGGAGCAATTACAACAGACATAGAAATTGAAAGACGCCTCATTTGGGCCATTACAGACTCCGGGGGTGGGGGATACCTATCACTAGACTCAAAGACCCATTCTTTCTTGCTTTCCCCTCCCTTGTCGGTGATGAAGCATTCTTCCAGATTCTCTGTTTTGGTAATCACTTCCGCTTCTTCTTTCCCCGGCTCTTCCACTAATTCTTCCTCTGGTTCCTCTTCCAATACATCCTCAACATACACTTCTTCAGCCTTGACCTCCAGACCCTTGTCTTCCTTTCCTTTCCCTTCGTCTTTTACCCCCCTTTCGCTCAACAGGTTCTGCATGACCGGTCCGTCCAGTACACCAATCCAATCGCTGACTGTAGCAGACTTTTCAGGCATTTGCAAAAATTGGTCCTTGTACTTGGAGAACTCATGGGAGAAAAAGATCTCGAACCCCGGCTTTAGACATTTGCCTTTCTGATCCATCCACGGCTCCGGGAAGCCACAGAAGGGGAAATTTTCTCCTTCCTTTACAAAGTACCCATTGAGTGTTTTCTGATAGGGGTCCATTGGCGCATTAGCTGTCTTCTTCTTCGCCCTCAATTCCTCCTTTGTTGGCTGGTAACCCAAACCATGAGAGTGAGTCTGAGTTGGAATGCGCGGGAATTCAGGCAAGCCTTGATGATTTTTACCCAATCCCATGCCCGGGAAGAAACTTATCTTTTTCATTATCCCTGCGACCAACGGACTGGCGTATTGATCAAAATAAAGCGGTAGGAACTCTCGCGGCTTTCCCTCTTCCAGCATGTTAATGAACTCAAATCCCCCCAAACCTATCTCCTCTTCTTGCAGCTGTACCTCTAAGACCGGTGCACTCGATGAAGCTTCAGACGGACGAACCCAGCTATCTCCGAGGATGTCACAGACCCTGTTCTTCCAAACACATTTAACCTTCTGGTGGATTGTTGATGGTATGGCGCCCAAACTGTCTAACCATGGCCTTCCAAGTAGCAGGTTGAAGGATACAGGAATGTCGATGACCTAAAATTCGGCCTCCTTCTCAAGTGGACCGACAGTGAGGTGAAGGAGAATTATGCCCATGACAGTTCTCTGAGTGTTGTCGTACGCTCTCACCCTTTGCTCAGATGGTATGAAAGTTGATCCGTCCAAACCCATGCGCTTGGCAGTTCGAAACGGGCACACGTTTAAGGCTGATCCATTGTCCACCAGACAGGCAGGCACAGTGTTTCACAAGCATTCGATGGTAACATACAAGGGCTTGTTATGCACGGGCCCTCCGGGAGGTAGGTCGTCAGACGAGAAGGTAATAGCCAGAGCCGGGATCCTACTGATCATCCCTACGAGGTCTTCCGGCGCTGTATCGATAGAGACATCGGATTGGTTCAAAGCATCCAAGACTGCCTGCCTGTGTTTTTTGGAGGCGATCAGCAATCCCCAGATAGTGATGTTAGCTTGCGTTTTCCTCATCTGCCTTAAAACCCTGTCCTCTTCTTCTTTTTCATTCACCTTCCCTTTCCCTTTTTCCAGTTCCCTCCCCGGGTGATCCTCTTCTAGTTCGTGCAGCTTGAAGTGTCTACCAGATCGAGTCAGGTGATTGATCTCTTCTTTTGCCCAAACATCGTCGATTTCTGAAATGACCCCTGAACTTTTCTCCTCAATTTTTGCCTCTTCGTCACTCTGATACCACAGATCGTCCTCTACTTGGTTCATGCCCCGATCATCGCCTTCAAAAACCCACCAATCTGACTGCCCAATTACTTCCTCTTCCCATATTTCCGGCTGACTCCTAAGTGTACAGATCCCCAGATCTTCCGGTAACTGATAAAACCTTCTCGGTTCCCCGACCTTTGTGATTAGCTTGGATGGATCAAATGTCATTCCTCCTACCCCTAAGAAGTAAAGACCGCGGCGGCAGTACAGCATGGTGGTTCGGCAGAGGATTCTTGGTGACATTAGGGGCTTTGACAGGTGGTTCAGATATGACTTTGTTGTCGATGAGGTCTTGTATTTCATGCCTTAACCTCATGCATCGATCCGTCGAGTGGCCCTTCTGCTGATGGTATTTGCAGTAGAGATCTCCTTTAAAATGCGGTGGGAGCGGACTCGGCGGGGGTCGAGGTTCCAACTGACGGAGATGCCCTTTTGCTAACAGCCTGTCGAGGGCGGTTGATAATGATACTCCCAAATCCGAAAACATTCTTAGTGGCTTATCCTCTCCTCCTCTTGGGTGGTTTCTGGTGATATCGAATTTTCTCTCCGGCTCGCTAAGTGTATTGACATCGGTGGGGCCAGAGTGACCCCCCGAATGCCCTCCATTTGATCCATAATTGGGCCTCCGATATCGGTTTTGTGGTTCTTCCTTCTTGATTGTCCCTTCTTGAATCGCATCTTCGATTCTTGTCCCCACATCGAACACCTCAGCAAAGGTGTTGATTGACTGGAACCTCATCTTCTCCTGGTAGACTGGCTGTAGGTTTTTCATTAACATCCGGATTTGATCTTTCTCGGACGGCCTTTGCACCATTTTCGCAGCTTTCCCTCTCCATCGGCTCAGGTACTCAGCAAATGATTCTTTGTTCCCTTGCCTGGTTGTTTCTAGGTCCCGGACAGTAACATCCAAGTCTTGATTGTATTCATACTGGGCCACAAATGACTTCACCACTTCTTCCCAAACTCTGGTTTTGCTCGGCTCAAGTGTAAGGTACCACGATAGAGCAGCTCCCGTTAAGGTTTGCTGAAACAGGACAGCCATCATGGTAGTGCTCAGCCCACTAGGCTGAAAAGCTCCTATGCACATTCGGACGTGACTACGGGGGTTGCCTGTGCCATCAAACTTATCAAAAACTGGCATTTTGAATCCGACGGGCAGTGTCTCGTGGACCCCGTCATACATGCCTTCTAACTCCATCAGATAGGTATCAACCCCTTGAGCCTTGCGCATTACCCTTTCCAGCTTCTCTATTTTCTCGGTTAGTTGCTTCTCTTTCTCAGCTTGCTCCCTGTCTCTGTTGGCCCTTAGTGCATCGGTCCATTGTGCCTCCTGATCGTCAAACCAATCTCCTTCTCCTCCTCCCAAAGGCGGGTCCATAACAGGTGGATTCATATGTGGTGGTCGGCGATTCAGCTCTTCTATCATTCCCATCATGCGGTTCATGCTCTCGGCCTGTCTCCGCATTTGTTCCGCCTGCTGTTCTACTAATACCCTCAACCCGGTCATCTCTTCGTTGTTTCTCTCCTCGGCCATGTCAGCGTATCCTCCCCTTACTAGTCTTGCCGTAGGATCCCTAAACCACGCTTGATTTGCTATTTTTGCTCCTACAGCAAATTTTGAAAACTTCTTTTTTTTAGAAAACCTTTTTCACCTTCATTTTATTAAGGAAGACTTTTATTTTATACATATTTTATACATCATGCGGATGCAATGCATGCGTGCGTGTGTGCCTATTCTAAATGCAAAAGAAAGGAAAACCCTACTTCTAACATATAAGCACATAAGCACATAAAATCTCTATCCATGTCCAGTGCGCTAATTTCTCCTTTCATTTTGATCCTTATTACCCCCCTCAATCATTTGAAAAGTTTTTCTTGGATGATAAAATCTTTTGAAAACAATTTAAATATTTCCCAATAAAGATGATTGGATTGAAATTTTCCTCTGAAATTCATTTAAAAAAAACATTCTTCCTAAAAACAATTCCCAAGATTTTTAGATTTTATTGAAGATTTTCGAAAGAGCAATTTGAATATTTGAAGATTTGTTTTGCTTCTAAAGATGGATTAAAAACTCTTTGGGTAGAAGGATCACATTGATCGGATTATCACCGTACTTTTCACGGATTCGGATGCATACAAGGTCAATGATGCTTAGCTTAGTGAGATGTAAGAGATGTAATCACATAATCAAGATCCAGCATGTTCTCAAATGTCGTGGGACATGAGAAGAAATTGCTAAAAGGTGATTAAAAGGTTACACATCTTTTATCAAGCAAGCATCGTCATCATCTCAAATAGTCCCTTTCGGGCGTACAAAACTCCCTAGCACATAATCCTAATCACGAAATAAATCCCTAAGTTTGAAAGGTTCTATAGAAGCTACTATGCAAAGGTTGGGTTTTGGTCAAATAAGGGACCCTTGACACACACCCGATAGGATGCTTCATATACCAAATCATGGTACAAGATCAAGGGTGATCACACGGTCCCATGATGACTTGACCGACCGGGTTGCCCCGAGCCTCCAAGGTCATAGTTCCATGCAATCGACTGACGAAACATGCAAGTGCAATGCAACGGGCACACATAAATTAATTAATTCGATTAAGGGATGCTTTCAAATCTAATCCTCGAGTGAACCCAAAATCAGAAATTCTGGTCTACGAAACCAGAGATTCTGGGTTCGATCCCCAGCAAAGTCGCCAGATTGTGGATATCGCAGGTTTATCCTTTACCCACAGCTTTTCAAAATCAATTTCTAAAAACAAATGAGTCGCCACTTAATTTTTTTTAAAAGGAAAATTAAGAAACCATTTTAAAGCAAACTGATCTTTTGCGAAACCAAAGATAAACTGGGTCCGGGGATTATGGAATGAAAGGGGAAGGAGCCCGACGGACTAAAACACCCCCTTTCATCCTATCTCGCGATAGGCCTCAACTCAACATCCATTTAATCGAATTAATTATCTAAGCATGCCCTCAATTAATACATATATAGGTATACATAACACAAGCATGTTGGAAATGGTGTAAAATTGCTAACAGTAAAATATCATTCATAAGTCACATAATTCAACTAGCAAGCATCATGATATGCAATAAGAAACAAAAGAACTTACCCGGGATTCAGCAGCGATATTAAATGTGCAATGCATACATGCAAAAGAAAGTCCTAAACAAAGGTCTCTAATCACATATACACATAAGGCAAATCCTAATTCTAAGGTGTTGCGCATGAGGTTGAAAAATCAAGTAAAATCAAAGAAATGAATTAAACTAGAGAAGGGATGCGGAGTTGTACCTCAAAAAGCGCTACAAAACAAAGGATTAGTCCCACATTTTAAATAAAACATGTCATTTGAACTTCCTAAGTAACAACTCTTTAACACAAGATGAATTCTATTTACAAATACCAATCTACATAGATGCGTGCACGTGAACACATGAGTATGAAAGGAATAAGGTTATGAACTATTCATTGATTTGGATCATTTAGTCTTTGATTTTAAGCTTAATAAACCTTTATTGAAGCATGGTATGAACCCTTGGTCAAGAAAGGGTCATTTGGACCTTTATTTGCTAAGTAAGTATAAATTGTAACAAAACTCTGAAAATTCCAGAGAGCAGACCCGAACTTCAAAGAAATAAAGGCATGGCTCCTGTGGTTTGCTCTTGATGATTTTTGGACTCAATATGCCTCTGTGAGTCTAGTGTCTAACCCAAAAAGAAAATCAAGGTTTGAACGGTTAGATCTCCGGGAATTGGGAAAACACTAGACATCACTCAGAACTTCACAACTCTCTGTCCAGAGTTCTTGTTTGATTTTTTAAAAATAGTAAAAAAATCAGAATTGCTTTGTTCTTTTAAGGGTGGTTTCCTAACACATTAATATACTTAGAAAAAATTATTTTGGGTCACAAACACTTTATAAAACTCTCGATTTAATTATTTCAAAAGAGTGTTGCTGTGCTGAAACTATTCTGAAATTCTGGACAGATTGTAGTTGTCCCACAAAACTCATGATCAAATCATTCAAAACATGGAACCTTCTTAAAACTAAAATCACAGTGGTAGATCTTTGTGTTATGGACACTTTCCCGTTGGTTTCATTCGATTCCAACGGTCGGATTTCAAACTAAAAATCCTTGATCAAAAACAGTTTGTGAACCCACTGTTTTCCTTTTGCTAGTTCAACTTTGTTGGTTGGCCTTAACTATTAAAAACATGAAGTTGGGCTCAAACCAAACTACTTCTTCTACCATTTGATGGTTATTGAAGACTAAGAGACATATATACTCATAGATTTTAATGAAGTATGGCATGGACTTCACAAGATCTAAGGAACAATGAACTCAAATTCATGGATAAAAGTTTGGATTCATATCACTACTCCTACCACTTAATGGTCATTGGAGTTTAAAGACACCTTACACTTATGGATCTTGATGAAGTATTGAAATGAACTTCACAAAATCCTCAAATAAAGAACTCAAACCTATGGACCCAAGCTTGAATTCAACTTATCACTCCTATCATTTGATGGTCATAAGAGACTAGAGACATACTCATATGTAGGTTTTAGATGAAGTATGAAGGACTTCCCAAAACCTATGGCAAAGATTAGTCTAAGCCATGGGAGTAGACTTGAACTAACACATTTCTCCTACCATTTGATGGTCATTGGAGACTAAATAATTCTTGAACTCATGGGTTTTAATAAAGTACAAAGAACTTCATAAAATCCCAAGGTAATGGTCCCAAACTATGGATGGAGTTTGGACTTCATTAACTCAATATACTAAAAAAATCAACCTCAATCCCCTCATAAATCATAAGTTTATGAGAATATTGGGTTTTGGTTGCTAAGATTCAAGTGAAACATTGAAGGTCTCATGAATCTAAACAAACACAAATAAAGAAAAGGACCAAAGTTTTACTTCAAGACTCATTTAAACTTCAAATGTATAGACTTGTTTTTTGATCCAAATTAACGAGATGAGAGTTCAATCACAATATATAGGTGGTGTGTGATGAAATGAGGTAAGAAGAGAGGTTGTGAAAATGTGTAAAAGATCCTAAGTATCTAAATATTGTGATTGAACTACTAAATAAACTAACTAGTTTAGAGTTTTACCTCTAAGTATCCTCAACTTTCTTTGATTTCTTCAAGCTCCTCCAAATGATGACCAAACTCTTCTTGTTCTTCCAACAAATCTCTCTAATTTCTCTCTTGATTTGGAAAATTTTAGGTGAGAATCAACATGAAAATCCTAACATTCTAAACTTCCATTTTTTGTCTCTCTTAAACAAAGGGATATTCATCCCTATTTATAGGCAATCATTAGGGGGATATTTTGGGAAATTCGCAGCCAAAACCCTAATTCCCGCCGCCACTTTTCGGGATGTGAACCGACCTACTTTTGGAAAACTGTCACAAAAACGCGGCACTTGATGAAACCTAGCGGCACTCAGTGAAAGCCGCTGCGGCACTCATTGAATGCCGGGCGACACTCGCCGAGTGCTGCACCGGCAGTCGCTGACTGCCGTTCGTGCACCCCGACTGCCGCTGCACTGCAATTCAGCACTAATCAGCACCTTAATTTCATTTCATGTCATTCAAGTAAATGTCGTTTAATTTATGTATTTACTTAAGACATTAAATGTAATTAAGGAAATACCCCCCATTTGGATTCGATAAAAATATCCAAAAAATCAAAATCCTTAAGGAAAAAAAAGTCAACTCTCCCTCCGAAGGCAAAATATCGATTTTCTGCACAATTCTCTTTAAAAGCCTTTCAATTTCACCATGATTCTTTTCATTTAAAAATTCTTAAAAATCATTTCTAGCATAAGGGAGACCCAATGAACAATTACCGGGACTTTTCATCTTGAAATTCGAAAATTTTATGATTGACTCCCTTTTGACCCGTTGACTTTTCACTGGGTCAGCTGTTGACTTTGTTTTTCGGGGTTCATGCTGAATTTCTCTCT
This sequence comes from Hydrangea macrophylla, assembly GCA_033977485.1. NCBI lineage: Eukaryota > Viridiplantae > Streptophyta > Magnoliopsida > Cornales > Hydrangeaceae > Hydrangea > Hydrangea macrophylla. The sequence goes on from CM066990.1 coordinate 45,490,053, forward strand.
TTTTTCTTTTGTTTTTAACTTGAAAGAGCTTTCGGAAGAGTTTAAGTCATCTTTGGAAGTCCTAAATTAGTCGGATACTTGTCATCATTGGATCTTAGAGGTTGTACTCCCCTTAATTCGACGTATGGTCAAAATTGGGGTGTCTACAGAGACCCATTTACTTCCATTTAGGGGAGAGCTTGGAAGCCATTAGAGAGAGATATAGAAAGTTAGGAAGAAATAGAGAGAGAAATCAAGATCTTCTTTTTCAAATCCAAGCCAAATATGAGTTTTTATTTAGTTTTCTAAAAACTAAATTTTTATTTTCAAGCTTTCAATCCATCTTCTTCATCTTCTTTAAGTTTTCTTTATTTACTTACTAGTTCATCATCATCTAGATGATGACATGAAGTTTGAGGTGAGTGAATCCTTATGGATAGTAGCTCTTGACCTCAAAAACATGTTTGATAGATGATGATTATAACTTCAATACCTCCAAGGTATCCTTGAAGTTATGTTCAAATAAAAATGAATCTCTCCAATAATATTGGGGGTTCTTGATGATGAGTTTGATGTTGATATTCCAAGAGGTTATAATCTCCATTTGATGTTGAAAATATACTTTCAAAACCTCTATTTCAAAACCCCTCTTAAAACCCCTCATTTTAATCTCAAGAAAGAAAACTCTAGTTTTTCCCAAAATCTTCAAAACAGTGAGTCAAAACAGTGAGTGATCTGAGTTCAAAGATTTTTCTAGAGCTCAATACTCAATGTATGGATGCAAGGCCACTTGTAAAGTCTTTCTAACTCATTAGAGAACACCCATGATTTTTGGTTTGACTTGGAAATACTTGGAAATGGTCCATTTGGACCCAAACATTCCTTCCAGACATTCTGTTTTTGCTGTCACAGCAGCTAGGTCCACTTCCAACCTATTTTTCAGAAAACGTTTCCAAAAGGGGTGGTCCTAAGTTATTTTTCCCTTGAACATCAATGTCTTAGGGAACATTCTGTATAAAATGGGCCTCTAGATCTTAGGGACGATTTTTCCTAGGTTTATTTGTGTGATCTTTCACTCTGCATTGCGTGATATTTGGCTTAGATCTTATGAATGATATCTTATCTTTAGATCTTCCATTTTCAAATTTTCTTATGTGATGTAATATACTATCATAGTATTATTTGTCGAACCAAACATAGTATAAGATGATTATTTGGATGCTAATTGAGGCTCGTCGAAAGACGGGGCGAGTTGAGGGTGTTTTAGTCGCGACAAAGGCTCCTTCCTCTCTCGTACCAAAACCCCGAGCCAAGTTCTTTGGTTATGAAGGGCCGGTGCCCTTTATCCGTTTGGGTGAGTCAAATTTGGGTTTCTTGGTTCCCTAAAGACAAAGTGGCGACTTTGTATCTGTTTTCGAAAGACCTTCTTTTCTTCGAAATCAACCTCTTGTTTTCTTTCAAATCAATTTCAAAACAAAGGAAAATCAATTCCGAAACCCTGGAAACAAACAGGAAAAATCGGGAGTGGATGACAGATTCCGCGTGTCCACACTTGTATATGTTTATGAACAAAGCATCCCTATTTTTTTGTGGCTATAAATGTAAAGTGAGGACGAGTGTTATATTTCCTGTATTAGAAAAGCCTACTTGTAAAGGGATGGTTTTCTTTGTTCATACATCATACACTTGAATTAGCTTAGCATGAGCTCTAAGTTGTCAATTCGGACCCACGTGGGATCCATGCGCACTTTTTTTGTATGGCGCACTTTATATTATTGTGGATGATCTTAGATAGATAATTGTACCATCTAATTGATGTTTGTTTAGAAAAATCAATTATGAAATATTTTTCTTGATTTACAAAATTAAGATTTGATTAATGAGCAATAGCAAATTTTTTTGTCTTAAATTGTAAATAGGGGAAAACTCATTTGTAATTGGATTTTAAAACAAAACTTTATGAAATGTGCAAATAATAATGCCGATCCCTTGCGCATGTTCTCAAATATTTTTTTCTAACCACACTTCGTTAATCTTTACAAAGATAACAAGTCTAAAAGAGACTAATTCTTGTAATATGTCACTGCAAAGTAACACGCCTACAGGATGAGTAAGAGCTTATGGGCTTTAGACTTATTCTATGGTCCAACCTATTGATCGAATAATGGGCCTCTGGTCCAACATCATTATAACCTTAATAGCCTATAATACTTGGCTCAAGAAAGATCATAGCACTCGCTTTGTGATAAGTAGCATGCACCATGATCTTGTTGGGATCATAGCACGCATTTTGTGAAAAGCAGCATGCACCATCGAATTTGTTTTTGATGACACATTCACTACTAGATTAAGCATCTAGTTATGAAGTTCAGGAAAGTAAAAGAAACACTCAAAGTACACGATGACTGGACATCTAAGGTCGATGACAGGTATGATTCGTGATTTCATATTACTCGGAACATCTTTACTGGCGACTGCGGTTTCAAAGCTATAATTAGTTCTTTACCTGATTTGCAGGTCCATAAAAAACAAATCATGATCCACAACAGAAATGTTAAATTTGTGATTTTTGACATTTTTCGACATGTTAAGCTGAATGCGGAGCGCCAAAAGGTAAGGCAAACTGTATAGCTACACTGTTTAGCTACACTGTTGACCACGACTTCCATAAGTGGAAGTAAGCGCAAGGCCAGTAGGCCTAAATGCAATGGTAAGGGTAAACCTGCCTAGAGGCAGGGTAGGGCTAGCACATTTGTGCCCAATGCTAACAAGGTAGAAGAGCGCAATCGAGGGCGTTTTTCTATTCGGTGGTAATAGGATGGATATTTTTTTGGGTGATAGTGTTACTGGGACATGGTTATCTAGGCATAATTACTTAAGGATTGTTTTTTTAATAAACTCTAGTTTCCTCTGTTGTTCAATTATTCCGAAACATGGCATGTTGGAATTGATTGCATAGGATGTGATAGGATGACTTGATTAGCTCGAGAAGCCCTTTTGGGATAACTCGCTAAGGTTGACCTACCTATGTGTGAGTCTTGCTTAGTTGGCAAAGCACGTCGAAAGCTTTTTAGAGAGGCTATTAGAGCTACTCAAGCATTAGAGCTAGTTTACTCATATATCTGTGGACCTATGGGTGTAAAGGCACGTCATGACGCCTCTTATTTTCTCATTTTTTTAGATGATTTCGCACAATATGAGGATCGCGAGTACTTAGCTAATCAGTTTAGGGAACTGTGTGAGGAAAAAGGGAAAACGCAGACAACTTCCTATTCCAGAAACTACGCAACAATATGGTGTTGCAGAAAGAAGGAATAGGACATTCCTAGATATGGCGAGGACTATGATGGCCCGAGTCAACCTCCTAATGTTTTTTTGGGGGGATGTACTCTTGAGTGCTGCCTACATACTAGAGTGCATCTTCTCAGTCAGTTTCTTCTACCCCCTTATGAGCTATAGAAAGGCGAAAAGCTCATTTTATAGCATTTGCGTCCATGGAGCACAAGAGGTTATGTTTACTATACCTCATATAAGTATGAGAAACTACGCCCAAGAGCTATAAAGCATACCTTTATAAGGTATTCTAATAGCTCAACAAGCTATGTTACGTATAATGAACAAACGGGTATAGGAATGACAGAAATAGTATCACATGATATTGAGAATAACTTTCCCAGGATTGGTAATACTAAGAGATATCTTGACCTCTATGAATTGGAGGATGTTAAAGACAACATACCAATTTTAAGCAAGGGTGGGGAGATTGAGAATCCACATCCAGTAATCGTTGTAAAATGGTACTAGTCTTCAGTCGAGTGGGAGTACACTGCTAGTGGAAGTGTACCAGATAGTGGGAGTGCACCATTAGGCACTCAAGATTCTCAGGTAGTACACTGTAGGGTGATGAGAAAAAATTTCCCTATCGCTGTTTAGAAATTGAGGAAGACATTTTCATATGTGTGCACAAGTGGATGAGGATGAGCCTATTTTTTTTTTGTTTAAGCATTTTTCTTCGTCTGCTGAAGCTGAGTGGATAGTTGTTATGCCAAATGAGATGAGCTCTATGGATGTGAATAAGGTCTGGGAGTTAGTTGACATTCCGCCTGTGCGTAAGACTATTGGAGACAAGTGTGTTTTCAAAATCTAATGCAAGGTAGATGGTTCAATTGACAAGTATTAGGCGCACCTTACGGTGATAGTTTGTACCCAGAGAGGGCATAGAGTATGGAAACATGTTCTTCCAAAGGGTGAGATCTGCCTCCATTCACCTTATCCTAGCAATTGTCGCATATTTAGTTTTGGAACCTTTTTAGTTGGATGTTTAAACTGTTCTTTTCTCAATGGAGAACAAGATGACGAGATAAATATGGATTAGCACATTGGTGTTATGACCAAAGGAATGAGTGCAAAAAGTATGTTGTCTCCAACATTCCATTTATTATCTCAAGTTAGAGATCATCTAGGCAGTGGTACAATGTGTGTACATTAAATGGTCCAAGAAAAGTGTTCTAATTCTTTATATGTTGATGACGTCCTTCTAGTTGGGAATGAGATGAGTTCCTATTGTCGCCACTTGAGAGTGGTTGTCCTCTCAGATTGAGATTTAGGACATGGGTGATGCCAACTATGAGTTGGGAGTTTAGATTGTGAGATATTGTTCTCAGAAGCTCATTTGTTGTCTCAAGGGACTTACAAGAAGAAGATTCTTGAACATTTTTAAATGAAAAGCTTAAAAACCCATTGACATCCTAATTTTTAAAGGGACACACCTTGACCTTAGATCAATGTCTTAAGAATAATGAGAAAAGAAAACAAATGTCCAGTTTGCCATGTGCATCCATAATAGGGAGTCTGAAGTATGCTAATGTGTGTACTCAGCCAGATATCTGCTATGCGGTTGGTTTAATTAGTTGTTGCCATAGCAACCCTAGTCCTGTCACTAGAGAGTAGTGAAGAAGATCTTACCTTATGCTGTCCACGATGGAAGCATAATATGTGGTATGCTCTGTAGCTGTTTAAGAAGCTGTTTTTGGTTGAAGGGTTTTTGCAGTGGCTAGGCTCTTCACCTCATAGTGATGAGGTTGTGCTCATCTACAGTGATAGCACATAAGCCTAAGCATATGCAAAAAAAAAAATCTCAAAAACCACTCTAGCATGTAAACATTCATTTTTGTCACATTTGAGATGTAGTTTGCGCAAAAGGAAGTTGTCTTAAGGCATATCTCCATTGGGGGATTTGATGTTCTTAGACATTTTATTGTGATATTGACATTATTATTCAAGTTTTATTATCAGTTAATAATAAACTAATTGGTTTTCATACATATATGTTTGTTATATGAATGGAATGAATGCACATTTCTAATATGTCCCCGGGCTTGAATCAGCCTGCTCACACTGGTGATTCACCTTGACACCAAGATAGCGAACGAGGACATGTATGTCCATGGCTCTTGGATGGCGAGCAAGATGAGGCATTTGTGTTCATGGCGCTTAGATAACTAGTTAGGACATGTGTGTCCATAGCTCTTAGAAAGCGAGCTTGAATACTTATATCTATGCAGTGAATTAACAGCGAGCTAGATATAAACCCTTATTATTTCTATATGTCGCCTTAGATGGAGCTAAGATGAGACCTTTATATTTGGTTGATCATAGAGAGATCCCACGACTCTATGTAGCCTGTTTACAGCCGAATGTGAGTTTTCAAACGGGTGCCAGGAGGGGCGACTGTGCTAGAAAACTCAGGTTAGACACTTTGCGTAACTTCTATACTAAGATTCGTATGGCGTTACTTGTTTTTTCAAACACAAAGTGACATTCCCATTTTTATGGAAGAACGCCATAGCATACATATCATACTGTATGTGCTTTTGCAATCGATTATGGAGTTGTGAATGGATTCCTCTTCATTACTGTGTGAGCCATGTAGCATATCCAAGACATTGGTTATCCTACAAATTGGTTGCCTTCACGACTTGAGACTATGTCATGAAGACGACACTTGATGACAACTACTTTAGCATGCTATCCTAGGATGATGAGATAATTCCGTTCTATGGGGTATGTCTGGGCAAGTGGTCAAGTTAGTCGAATTGACATGTGGGCTCAGGGAATAGCATTCAATAACACACCATGTTTTTGTGACTCATTAGCAGGCTTGTGACAATCGTACTTTGTTACTGATATGTTATGAGTACATTACATTGAGGTGGTGTAGCAATTCTTTTCATTGAGGGATTGAGAATGATGTGTTCGATGTGGTTGAACTATCTAAGGCATACACGAGAAGCTTCCAAGGGATGTGTCTTGCTAGTTATGGTAATGATTTGGCATTATACTCCCGTCGATGTACTTTCTTTTCGTAAGGTCGCATGTTTTATTTCCCTATATAAAGAGATGAGAAGTTTTGTTTCGAGAGATTATTTTAGTAACAAGCCCTATGTGGGTGAGTGGGAGATGTAAAAACTTGTGGGTCTGTGCACCAACATACACTGGACCGGGTCCAATGGGCCTTAGCTTGGTGACCTAAGGTGTGTGCCTATATATATTTATATTGCACATACATATTAGAGTAACACACAATACAACCGATGCCTTTCTCTCTCTCTCTCTCTCTCTCTCTCTCCTTTCTCTCTCGGATTTTCTTGCTTGGCCATCACCATCGCGCCATGGGATTTAGCACGTGACTATCATGGGGATTACTCCAGTAGTGTCTTCTACGACCTATGCAAAGCACAAGAGGGTACATAGAAGCGATGTAGGTACAGCAGGTTCATGGTTCTTGATTGGGCTGTTAACAACACCGTTCAACGATCCGTTGGGTTATTCCGCTAGGTAAGTCACCTTTAGCCAACTCATATGCATGTGTGCATGATTTATTTACAGGAAGCATAACATTACTCTTCATGAACTTATGTTCAAAAGATTGTCTTGGTGTGTTTACATGCAAGTTGCAACTAGGGTGTCCGAGCCCAGTAGAGTTCATGTAATGTATTTTTGATCTTGACTTGTTTATTAAATTAGTCCGAGCTTAACTCGTATACGCTATAGTATGTACAATAACCATTTATCCAGGCTTGACCTTGACTTATATAAATGAGTCGAGTTCATGTGTCCTCTAAAACTACGTAGTTTCATTGAATGTCTATATAAACAAATCAGGCTTGAGCTTGCCTTATTTATAGAACGAGTCATAGCCCTTATAGAACGAGCTCGCAAGAGCTGTTGAGGGGTTTCATATACACTCCTACATATATGCAACTATGTAAGAGCGTCTCCAACTGTGGCTGTAGGAGAGTAGCTAGTCTCCAAGACTCCATTATGTCTACTTTCAATGATGGTTATAGGAGCTAGGGTAGTAAAAACGAGTCTTAGTGGTTTGGAGTTACATATATATAGTCACTAGAGAGAGAAAATGAGGGTAGCAGAATTGGATGGGAACATATCGACCGTTGATTTGTCGTTATAATAATAGTTAGGTTCCATCTGAGAGTGTATTCAGGATCTCTTGAAGGGGTGGGCTAACATTGAAACAAAAGCTAGCAACAAAAATTATATCTTCTTTTTGTAACATAAATCCTTACAGAGATAAGTTCATACAACTAAAAATTGACAAAAGTTAATACAAGATGTCAAAATACCAATTAAAATTGTGCTCGATGAGACTTTAGAAAATAGAAATCATTTATTACTGAACTTAAATCAATATTCTCAGTAAGTTATCCTTCAATATAGAGAGTCATGCAATAGAACCCAAAGAGGGTCAAAGGGGGTCTCAAGCCAGAGTCATGCAATAGACCTAATGGAGCTGTAGAAATATCCTTTTCCAAACCAACCCAGGCAACTCCTAATGTTTTTCACACTCCCATAAATCTGATCTAGCCTGAATACTTCTCCAACTGTGCTTCTGGAAAAATGCCCATCCCGTATTTCAAAGCAAATGGCCCACCAGTCTTTTATTTTAAAGATCCAACTATTGGTCATAAGTTCTTCGACACCTGTGATTATGATGATTGTTGCCAAGATTCTCTCTATGGTGATGATGATCCTCCCAAAAAAGGGAAAGGTTCCTCTCAGCACTCTCTTCGAGAACGCTATGATGCTGGGGACCCTACTATTGGTTTATTAGGTGAACCATCTGGGAAATTTGACTACGATGTCCTTTATTATAATCACCAGAAAAAACTGCCAAAGCCAAAATTTAAAGTCCCCTCACCTTGCAAACATGTTTGGATCCTCTTCTAGGATATTTGAAGATGAATTTCCCCCAACTTGGCTAAACCCACACCTCCTCCTTTAGTTCCTTGCTACATGTTTGGATCCTCTTCTAGGACATTTGAAGATGAGTTTTCCCCATTACAATTCAATTCATGGACGACTGAAGGGCTTGATGTTAGTTGTGATTACAAGATTCCAACACCAAATGTGATCTCACCACATGGAACTAAAAATCCATTTCTACAGCCAAAGCTACCTTAAATTGGCAATCTACAAATTTTATTGTTCAAAATTATTATCTTCAAAAGAATGCTCAAAAGCAAGTTGATTAAGATCAAAAAGTCCTCTCTGGAATCCATTATCTATGACTTGCAACAAAGAATCCAAGGGTTACACCATGAACAGTGATGTAGTTGTCTAGCAACTCTTGGTCAGAACCGGTGAGGGAGTCCTCATCACTGGGTAGTTTAGAGAAGGATGCTAATGGGTCCTCTAGAAGTGGGGACATAGGGATATTGGTGGCTAAAGTACTAAGAATGTTGGATAATGGGTTTGAAGTAGGAGTAGGAGAAAGGGTTTCAACTAACATAGTAGAAGTTGCAGGAGGTATAGGTGGAGATTATTGAACAATGGATGAAAAAGTAGTTGACCGGGAAGGGCTAGGTTGAGAAGAAATGATTGGGAGTTGTGAAGTAGATTGCGGAAGAGAGGGTTTGCATTTTATCCTGGATGGTTTAGTATGACAATGGAGAAAAGCAATAGTATTGAACATTCTGCCACCTCTTCTTCCAACACAACTTCTTCGTTAGGTAAATTGGTTTTCACAATGGAGCTTTGATGCTGTTCATATCAAAGGAAAACAAAACACTCTCTCTGATTTCCTATCCAGACTCAAAACTGAGATTGACCCCTTTTCAACATTCAGCATTCCATCATTTCCAATGATTGCATGCCTTAAACCAAGTAAAAGTTCAAATTCAAAATTTGATTCTGAAAACCCTGAAATTCCAATCCTCTCCCTAACATTGCATCTGTAGCATACCCTTCTAGAAAGAACTTTGATCACCCGTAATTCTGAATCTCTTCATTCCTTCCTAAAGATCTATGTTTTGCGATATGGTTTAGACTCTGGTCCATTATCTTCCTTACCCTTTTACCCCGTCTACCCATTTCTCACTTTGATTCACTTTAACTCCTTGTTCGTACAAAATCTCCAAGAAGTTTCTGATATAGAGGATCCTCAAAAAGGCAACCATAGAGCATACGCTTCAAAGCTGAGAATATGGGCATGTTTACAAGGTGAGGGAACTTTGAATTTTGGCTTTAGTGGTTTTTTCTGGCGATCAGAATAAAGGACATAGTAATCAAATTTCTTAGATGGTTCACCTAATAAACCAACAGTAGGAGGGTCGCCATCATGGCATCATCATAGCGTTCTCAGAGAGAATGCTGAGAGAAACCTTTTCCTCTTTTGGGAGGATCATCATCACCATAGAGAGCATCTTGGTAATAATCATCACAATCATAGGTGTCAAAGAACTTATGACCAGTAATTGGATCTTTAAAATAAAAGATTGGTTGGCCATTTGCTTTGAAATACTGGATGGGTATTTTTCTAGAACCGTAGTTGGAGAAGTCTTCAGGTTAGATCATATTTATGGGAGTGTGAAAAACATTAAGATTTGCCTGGGTTGGTTTGGAAAAGGATATTTCTACAGCTCCATTGGGCTTTGAAGTGAAAGTGGGATCTATAGCTTGGATTGGTTTCGGAAGGTCGCTGAAGTTGTTCATAATTGGCAATCCAAGAAGTTGGTAACATCTTGATAAGTCCTTCTCAAGGAAGTTGTCTTGGAATATGAACACATGAGACCTGAGTAGGAGAATCAATGCTTACAAACAGAGCTTCATGTGAAGTTGTAGCTTGACAGATGTCAAAGGCATGATTTTGGAGTCTGTATGCCATCTGATAATGCAGGGTGGCTGCAGAAGTATCATGGATAGAAGAGGCACCACCAATCTAAACTTGTACCTTCAAGGCGCTGAGAGAAGGTATGGGTCTTGCAGTGGCATGTCAAAATTTGGGAAGAAAGTGAGAACCACTGTTCCTGAGTTTAATGTTATCTGAACTGTTGCAATACAAACATGTTCATACTTGAGAAAACGTGTATCAAGTACAGCAATTCGTGAGACAACTAGGAGTCCCTTTTTTCCATGAAAATTTAGAGCAAATCGGATTACTCCAAAATGAAGATGAGTGTAACTATGTTGGGTCCATTGGAGAACAAAAGTAGCTAGGATATCCAGACTAAATAGTTGTTCAGTCTTTGTGGCTAGAATAAAACATTGGTCAAACTTGGAGGCCTGGACATATTCTTTTAGAGAAGAGGGACGAGGGGTGGAGAATATTTTTTTAATAGTAGTACTCAAGGAGGTAGCTGGTTTGGCAAAGATAGAATATGGATTCAAGAATGGTAGATCAATGAGAGAAAATTTTTTGATCTTCAGGAAGATAGTCAAACTCATAGAGATATTCAAGTTTTGAGGTAGATTTATGAGAAGTACTAGAAGAAGAAGAAGATGAAGACTGAGTAAGAGACATGTTATAGTAGAGTTTTTGAACGAGTGAAAAGAGTGACCAACCATATGTTAGGAAACTGCGTTCCTAGAATCCGTTGACAGCGCGTATAAGTTGGTACTGCAAAAATTACATGAAAGCTACAATAACCCTACAAGGGCAAAACTAGGGTTACCTTGAACTGCAAAACCGGATTGCTGTAGTGGACGAATCGAGAACACGGGCTTATAACAGCTCACGATCTTCTATCGTATTCCTCTGCTACCATAATATCGAATTGAGTGTGGGCTCTTTTAAAATCCTTTCTGTTTTCTGCTATCCCTTTTTACGCTCTCTTTTCAATTCCGAATTATGATACTTTTGATGGAAAATAACACAAACTGAGAAGAGAGCCAACGTAGCACATATATAGGCTACGATAGGGACCATAAGAAGTTGATAAGGAATCGGCTTCCTTATGGAATTAGGAAACCCTAATTCGAACTGAATCAAATTCCTATTTCCATCAATTATAATTCATACCACTAAAGAATTATAATTGCACTTCTACCCTTATCTCAAAAATGTATTTCGAGCTCCATGTTATTAAATGCTTATTATCTCCCCACATTAAATATAATTACTGAAAATCACATTTAATTAATCTCTTAAAATTCCTTGAGATCATCTACTTAACTTATCTAATATGTCAGATACAAAATCCACTTGCAGGGTTTGACATAATCAAAACTTAGAAGCTTTCTCAAGGGGATATCATCAATCCCAAAATTGAAACATGGATTCCATCATTAATTAGTATCCACCACACAATTAATATTGTCACCCAATCTAATAAAATATTGACCCATTTAAGAATCTCACCCTTTTAGGGATCAAATCGTAAATATCAAATGTACGTGTCTACAAATTAACTTAGGATTTAGAGCATAAGCACTCATAATAGCCATGAGGTATTAATTATATTATAAGTCAGTACAAAGATAATTACCCCAAGTCAGTCCCGTTTAATACATAAAGTGTACCAGCATAGTGAGTTGAAACTATACCGTTTCCCGCAGTCAAGACAAACCTACTACTTCACCATGCTGCAGTCCTACCAATGGTGTGTCCAATCCCATCTAAGACCATAAACCAAATCTTACATTCTACAAGATCTGATGGTCTGATCTTTCGTGTGTAAGCTGAACTCTATACACCAAACCACCTACTATGTAGAATAAGAGACACACATGCATAGTATTAAATAAACAATATAATGCAAACACTGCCCACACAAATTCTCATAAAAATAGAATAACTTTTTTAATTAAATAAATAATAAATCAACTACATAAAGCATGGCTTTTAGTATATATCCCTCACACCATATACATCACACACAACCAAATTCTTCAAATATCCAAAAGGATAAATGAAAAACTAGATCAAACAAGAGAATTTGAATTATTCAAAGAAGATAAACCAAGATCATCGCAACTTTGCAGTATTTCAAAGTACGTTATCCTAGAAAAATCGATTATCAGGCAGAACCAGAATTTCAAGTGAAACTTCACAGAGAAGATTCAAAGCCAAGAAATTTCTGATATGGAGGATCCTCAAAGAGGCAACCATAGAGCATACGCTTCAAGCTGAGAATATGGGTGTGGATCTGTATAGGTTAATCACCAGGATATTTAAGCTATCACAGCTCTAATACCAAACTTACAGCCACATAGAAGGAAAGGATCAAACTAAAGAAAGAGAAGAGGAAAAGAAAGAACACAGAAGAAAATACAACAGATTTGAAACTGAACTGACAATTTTATAATACTAATATTGATATCACACTAATATTTCACAATTGGTTTCTTACAAACACCCCCTTTACAAACACCAAGAGATCTTCTTTTATAGACATAGAAGACAACTTTTCTAGAGACAAGGAATTAATTAATAACACTATACATCACTATTCATTACTATTATACACTATACATAATTATTCATTACTATTATACACTATGCATCACTATTCATTACTATTACACATTATGCATCACTATTCATTATTATAACCATTATCCATTAAATGTCAAACTAGGTAATCAGATAAATCAGATCTATTTTAGTCATCATAATAGTCACTATCTACTGCTGGTGTAATTTCTTTGAGATTTGAGAGGATATTCCAACAAGTGTACACGATACATTGGATGGTCAGGATCTAATGTGTCTCTAGCATATTCATCATAAAATTGGGCCAAGAGATTCAGAATATTTGACAGTAATCCAAAGGGTAAAGTCCAATATTGTGCTAATTGGAAGTAGACTTATATAGTAACTGGACTGGAACTTGGGTTGGGTTAATGTGATTGGCAAGGCAGAGCTGAATCTACAGATCATGGAATATGAGATTGATCGGGGACGAATAGTTCCTGATCACAGTCCTTTATTTACAGTTCTTAGCACTTAGTATTCTGTTTTCTCGTACCTTTACTTTGTTTTTCACTTTTTTGTCAAGTTTTAGTAAAAAAGGAGCTATTCCAGGCCATTTGGGTGAGAAAACAAAGCTAAACAAACAAAAAAGGCCTTCTCGCTTACGCGGCCCGCTTGTGCGATTTAGTAGTGTCACGCGTAAGTGGCCCGCTTGCGCAACCTATCAAAAAACCAAAGTTGCGTATTTTGATGTGCTGAAGACTCCTATATGAACGAAATTGCCTGAATGCATCCAGAAAAGAAAATACATCTGTTTTTAGTCGGATTAAGTTTATGAAAGCCTTCCTAATCCCTCCAAATCTATATATATATATATATATCTTATTCTAATTCAATTTTGGGGGTTACACATGCTTACATACAACTTTGGAGGCAACTTGGAAGATTAAGGCTAAAGAGAAGAGAAGATTTAGCTTGAAGGTTTCTAATAGCAACCACCATCTCCATCTCCATGCTCTCATCAACCATGTGCAACTAAACATCTAGTCTAGGGTTTCAATGAAACCCTAGCCATGTAAAGGGGATTTTTTTTGCTTCTCTTCTTTAGGGTTTTTTGTATTTGGATAGTTGATTGTAAGTTTGAGGATTATAAATATATAATCAGTTTTTTAATGTTAATAATCAATATTATTTAGGCTTGTCTTAGATTCTCTCTTGTATCTATTGAACTCAATATTTTTTTATTTCTGTGATTGATAGGAGTATTCATATACAATGGTGCTTACTTGATTACAATGTTTTTTTTTCTTTTATGATTCATGTATAGGGATGATGGGTTGTGCTATACCCTAGTTATAGGTAGACAATCCATGTCAACCGAAGATGAGTTAGGCTTTGATTGAAGTAGTAATATCCTCTTGTTGATACTACCGGGCTTGTAGCTACGGTATATCTTAACTATACAATCATAGACCTTAAGGTAGGAAGTATACACCCCCAATGCATGGTTAGTAGTGGATTTGCGACTCTAGATCCCACTCACCTATATTAAAAACAACCTTAAATATTGCACTTGTTTAATTAGTTTTATTTTCAGTATTTCCATAGTTCCATAGTTTAGTTCATAAAAGTAGTTAAATCGAAAATCAATCAAACTTCCGTTTTACATAAATAAATAGATTTAGGTTTTATAAATTAAAGGATTAAAATAAACAGTCTCTGTGGGTTCAACCTTTACTTCCACACTACAAATCTTAATAAGTAAAGCATGCTTTTCATCTTGATTCTAACGAGATCAATTTTTGGCGCCGTTGCCGAGGATTGTGATATTTTTGCCTTGAATTTCTAGAATCTTAGTTTAGTTCGTTAGTAAATATTACATTAGATCTTATTTCTCTTATTTTTCCAGTTTAATTTTCAAGACGCTAAAATTATCCTATTTTGTAGCTCTTAAGTCATCAAATTCCAGCGGTTTGGAGTGGAGCAACAGTGCACATCAACGGAGCTTACGCGAATGTTAAATAAAAAAAATACCAAGTAACTCTACTTTGTTTTAATTTCGCATCAAAGCATTATAAGTCAGGGTGTTGAAACGCATTACTTGCATTAGCTTAGGTGTGGAGTGCGCATATGAATTAGCTAGAAAACCCGTGGCAGTGGGCTTTGACGCAAATCACTGTATAATAGGATAATTACATGCATCATAGTAGTGTTGTGTGCCTGGTCTCTTTATTTGCATTGTTTCTTTGATTAATTGGTTTAAGCCAGTCTTAGTTTAGAGCAGTTCTCATAGTGTATGTTTGGTACCCGGTCGAATCAACCCAAGTTACATCCGCTTAACCTCAAACTCGAACGTACTTTAAGAGCCCTTAGGTCATCAACCCAAGCAAAGCTCGGTTGATGTTAGATGACGAGTCAACACCTAAACCCTCATCATCTTTTCAATTTGAAATACAAAGCACACTTTAATGATAAAGGAAGCCACGATAGAACCTATACTGATAGCCGACTTTGGAAACAATGGTAATAATGGGAATCGAATTAACTTGAATGTACCTCAACCCCCACCTCTAAAAGATTATTTCACACCTATGGCGAACATACCACCATCATGCATAGAACTACCGAAGGTGACGACATCTCACTTCGAAATAAAGTCATCGACTACTGCACTTCTTCCTTCTTTCCATGGTCGTGTTAAGGAAGATCCATTTCACCACCTAGGTGAATTTCAAGACATTTGCGCTACATTGAAAATTCAAAATTTAACTGATGATGAACTTAAACTGTGACTTTTCTATTTTCTCTTAAAGATAAAGCTAAGTATTAGCTCCAAGCTCTTGAGCCGAACACTATAAGAACATGGAAAGGATTGCACAGTGCACTCTTACAAAAGTTTTTCCCCATCACCCAAACTAATCAAATCCAAAAATCTATAATGAATTTCATAATGTAAGATGGTGAAATAATTTACGATACATGGGAACAGTTTAAAGAACTTTTACGCTCTTGCCCTCATCATCAAATCCCTAAGTGGAAGGACTCGTTCCCTCTGTCCGCAACACGGTTGATGCTATTTGCACTGGAACGTTCTTCCACAAAAGTGCCGATAAAGCTTGAAAAATATTTGAAACTTTATGTAAAAATTTGATGCATCAAGTTATGTCTGTACGTCCGGAGGGATGACTTCCACCACAAACTAAACGCGAAGCACATGTTGAGTCAGGTCATTCAATTGAAATTCAAGTCGGATAGTATTCTGTGAATTTTTTCCCAACTTCTGTATTGAGCTTTTTTTTTCTCTGAGCTTCAGTTTTTTTTTTTGCATTGCCCCAGTATAGGGGGTGATCCTCAGGGGTTTGAATTTGAAGATAAATTTTCATTGTATGGCTCAAATGGGCTAGCTAGTGGATAATAGTGTATAAATAGCTAAAATGATCGTCTCTCATCATTTTGACACAAGTATAGTTAGATTTTAGGAATCATATATGTGCAACATTGAAATTTATAGATTATGAGAATGTGCAATGTCGTGAAGAGCAATTGATGCTTGATCGACGTGTGACACCCCTTGAGTTTGGATCTAAGGTATTCTTGTCCCTGAGAGTGTGCTGCCCATATGCTACAGCAGTGGTAGAACAGCATACATTTGCGATGATGAGCAGTGTCAAATACTATAATTATCAATCATAAACTTGAGGCCTTTTGGCATGTTCTGTCATGGATTGTGATTGCATGGTAATTGGACATGTGTTGCGTCCAAAAGTGATGTCCAAATTGGCTTCAACAAGTTACAAGACAGTCATATCCAATGAATCATGAGATTTTAAAGCAATATGGTAATTATTGAATGATGAAGAAATATATTTTTTTTGAATTTGTTTTTGTATTTTGAATTTATTTATTTTTTTGAAAGAAATGTATGTACTTATACAAAGCAAAAGATGTACATATTCAGTAATGGAGAAACTACCTCTCTATGGCATTTTGGTGCCTCATAAAAAGTGCCATTCTGGGGAATGAGTGGAGATTAGAAGAAGGTATTTAGATCAGGCGGGCTGTGGAGGTGTATTGACAATCTTTGAGAAATGGTAGCTCAGGTTATTTAAGCTATGGAGGTATTTGAGAGTTTGAACAATGGTGTAGTGAACTGCCATCATTTGGACTTTAAAAAATGATGGGTAGAAAAAAAAACTGGCGATACTCGGCTAGACTTGTGGGCAATGCTAATATTGATGTACCACCTCATCGTACAGATATTGAAACAACTCATATGAATGGTTGCCCATATATTTACACAATTCTTGACAATTTTTTTTTTGTGATGTATATAAGAGCAAAGAGAAAACAACAAGAAAACCCTTATATTTTCATTAATTCATTGTTCATTGGCAAGGTTACTCCATTCAACAAATTATCCGAATCACAAGAGTGGACTGAGTTTTCTAAGAAATTTTTTTCTAGTCTTCATGAACTTCTTCATTATCAAGCCATTCCAACAAAAAGTAACCCGCAACCATAATTGCCACACCAAGGAGAAAATGCACTTCCCAAATTAAAATCATCTTAGCCAAAATCATATTATTCCAGAATAGCAAGTATGGAATATTGTCACTGTAGGAAAAACAGGTTTAAAATTAAATCTAAACGCGCAGCGGAAAACAAAGTTCAAAACTTTTATTGGTAGCCTTGGATCTACTACTTATTAACTCCATAGATGCGCATAACAAGATGGAGAAGATTCTATACCTTAGGTCTTGAACCCAATTCTGATTTTTGTCCTTCTCCTTGTGTGTGCAGCAGCAACCTCTAGGAAATCTTCACCCTTATGTCTCCTCGAATGCTCCCAGAGTGGCTAGGGTTGGTGGGAACCCTAATAGTGAGAATAGGGAAGGTTTGGGAACTCTAAACAGGTTCTGCAGCAACTGGTACGTTAAAAACGATGATCTTTTATTTCTGGACGAAGCTGCCCTATTTATAGATTCCCAGAACCGACCTTACTTTCAATCGATCGAAGTGACTTCGATCGATCGAACTGTCGATCGATCGAACCTCGTTCGATCGATCGAACCTGTCTAGACTTCAATCGATCGAAACAACTTCGATCGATCGAACCAGTCTTGACAGCATTCTCATTTGCCTTTCCAAGCATTCTGGCGGAGCTAAGAGTGGGACCTCCTAGGTTCTTAATTACTGGCTCCGATTAATTATTATTCCATCTAGTCAGTACTCTTGACTAAGGAATCAATAATTAATCAATTATCATTAATGCCACTATAAAATGATAATTGCACTCCAGTGCATAAGAACATAATCACACATACATAAGTGATTACTAGACTTGTATAATATGATACGCATGTCCCTCTACCAGGCAGTATTCGTATCTATCATTGGGATGTATGTCTTAAGATACTGTCGACCCAATAGATAGTACATCTTATATTCCTCAAGTATCATTCACTACTCTTGGATTACTAAACATGTCAACAATAACACTTTGTTGACAAGGCTGGCCAGCTCTCAGTAATCACTCCTAGTGACATTCTCGAGGGAATACTTACTCTTCGTTTTATTGAAGAGGGTAGAATTCCATCTTGACAATATATGTTCCCAACGTTGCATACTTGATTTACCCAAGATACCCAGGTGTTGATCTTGCAAGACCTCACTGATTGGTAAGTCAAAGCAACCAAGCATACAACTTGCGTCCATAACTGTCTCAGGATTAAGGACATGTATCCCTATACAAGTTTTGAGTTCCTATTGACGGTGACAGCGTTTAGGTGTCAATAGGTTTAACTCAGGTCCGTCAATGCACCGAGTGCACTAGCATATTAACCAAGAGTCAAAGACTCTTATGAATGAGATTCATCATTCTACCCCGTAGACGTTAATCATGCTACAGTGTATACCTGATAAGTTATCCAGACTTATCATCCACTGTGACTTATTTGAAATAACAAGGATTTGTGATTCATATCTCACATGTGTAATCACATACACAAATGAACCACATACAATGTTGTTTAAGGATTCCAGTCTAATATTCATCTCATGAACTAACATGCATAAATACATTATGATTTTCCATTGTCCAACTAACTGGTTTGAGGGCATATTCCCAACAAACTCCCACTTGCACTCATAACCATATAGCGTTAGTACTAACACTAGCATAGTCTCTGTGACTTGTCAAAATCCTTAACCCGTAAGGTTTTGCATAGGGACTGATGATCATCGACTGAAACAATCCATAGTAAAACATCTTCATGTTATACTATATCCCTAGACAAAAGACGTCACATGACATGTATCCAGTAAAGCTAATTTGAACATTGTCCAAAACACCATCACCCTGCATATATCCGCTAGTTCTTTCTCAAGCCCTAGAGAATATATACTTTATGATAGTTCAGAAAACTGAACATTCATTTGGACTGATATCTGTGAACAACCTCAACGGTATAACTGATATCCATACCTAACATCACATACAAAGTTTATCAATAGCGAAGGCTTATGATATACCTTTCATGTGATCTCTTTCATCTTGTATCCCAAGATACAAATCTTGAAAGAGCAATAGGTTATGTTCAAAGGTGAAAAACCTTTATCGAAACGTTCCACGTTGAATCTAGCCAGCAACTTTCTGATATAGAAGTTTGAGACAATCTCATTATCTTAACTTTCTGATCTTGAATGAGCAAAAATCATAAGATTATAGCTCGCCTCACCGAGATCATAAATATCAAGTATACTGTAGAAACTCAACCTTAATCATTGATGATACTACTTTAACATATCGCAATGATAAAGATGTCATCAATATATGGAACCATAATCACCACCACACTTCCTTTGCGCAAGGATCCTTTCATCCACTTAAGCTACATCCACACTTTAGATGAATCCAAAGTATTTTGACCAATATGTCAAAACAGATGTCCTTATCTCTGGATGATTGCTTTAGTCCATAGACTTATGCAAATCACATACCAGAGCTTCCTTATCACAAAACTTCAATGCACCAGGGAATTTCAACAATGTTGAGAATTCTCCCACTGCAATGAAGTACCAATGTAGGAATGGATGAAGAGGTAGTAGATTTTAGTTCTAGATGATTTATAGATTGCTTTAAGATATAAATTACTTTACTCTTTTATATTATCTTTCCTTTGCAAAATTTGGTCTCCAACCAACTTTTGTTTTCTCTGGAAACACTACAAAAGTATTATACTTCTAATCTAGATTCAAAAGGCTCATCATTTCTTTACACCAAAGTGCTAGACATCCTTATCCAAAGTTACCATGAGAAAGAAGTCGCATTCTTTTCACAACTTTGGGGATGTCTATCGAAAAGATTTGCTTTTGAATAAGATCCAGTATATACATTGTAGTTCCATCGAGAAAAACAAGGAATAGTAGTAACTCTAAATAACTCATCCCATGACCCAGTCATATCTAAAAGAAGATAGTTCCTTCTACCTGCTACACCATCCCGTGGAGGCGCACTAGGTGTAGACTGTCGAGAAAGAATCTCATTCTTATCTCCTTTGGACAATAAATACATTAGATAGATACTCACCATTTTGATCAAATCAA
This sequence comes from Hydrangea macrophylla, assembly GCA_033977485.1. Lineage (NCBI taxonomy): Eukaryota > Viridiplantae > Streptophyta > Magnoliopsida > Cornales > Hydrangeaceae > Hydrangea > Hydrangea macrophylla. The sequence goes on from CM066990.1 coordinate 45,510,346, forward strand.
AAGGTAATGATATTCTTTTACCAATTACTCTTCATTCCAAAACTTTTGAATTTCTTCAAAATTGAGGATGAAGATGCAATAAGTAAATGTATATCAGTATCCAAAGTAGTCGAAACTACTTTTCAACTCTAATGTTTATTGCCCTACATACATGAGTATGTCCTAATTCTAATAAGTCCTTGGTCGTGTGATTTTCAAAAGAAAAGTCACCTGATCATATTAGCCTCTAAATAGGATTGACAAACAGGTAGTGGTTTCAACAACCAAAAAAGTTTTAGGATCCAATCCTTTACTCCCCATTTATCCTAATTCAGATTAACATGATCTGATCACATTTACTCTCTAAATAGGATTGACAAATAGGCAATGGTCTTAGCAACCGAAAGAGTTTAGGATCCTATCCTTTACTCCCCATTTATCCTATTTAGATTAAATATGATCTAACCTCAAAACCAAAAGTCATAGAATTAGTTGAGGGTGCTATCCTTTTAGATGGTAAAATACCCACGAGTCATTTAAATACTACATTAGATAATATATGAGAAACAAGAGTAAATTGGTGAGATACTTGCTTGACAAGTTATTTAGATCACATAAAAGAACGCTTTCTTTTAATCAAGAATTTCAGTACCAAAATCAAAAGAATAAATATTATTCATTAATTCAAAACTGAAATCCATCTAATAACTCCAAAGTTTTATTACAATATAAAACTATTAATCTAATAGCAACTCTTGCATCAGATCCCAAAAGGCAATCAAGATCTTCTAATCACTGCACATTCTTATTTTCCAATTCCCTGCAACAATTACAGATATAATTTAGAAAATATAGAATTAGTGCTCATAGTAGTTGAAGTATCAGTTTTTCAACTTACTTCAAAAACTAGTGAAAGGATCGTACCTTGCCTTTTGGCAGTCAAGTATTCCACACAGTTCCTTTTCCAATGCCCTCTCATGCCACAATGGAAACACTTTCCTTTTGGCACGGCACCAGCCTTTCCCTTTCCAAGTCTTGCCTTCTTCTTCTCTGAACTTATGCTCTTAGGCTTAGTTCCAGAAGATGAAGCCATTCCAATGTTCTGAACATTTGACTCCTCTTTGACTATATCCATCGTTGCCTCAAGAGAGCTCATCAACTCACTTGTTGAAAAAACTGTTTTACTCATTTTAAAAACCTTTTTAAATTGAGTGAATGATGAAGGCAACGAATGCAAGATTATGTCAACTTGAGTCTCACCATCAATGTCGGAACCAAGAACTTCCATTACTTTGAAATAAGTAATCATTTTAAAAACATGCTCTCTTATTGAAGTTCCTTCCAACATTCTGGTGTCCATGACTAACTCCAAGGCTCTAAGCCTTGCAGTACGTCTCAGTTCCCCAAACATCTCCTCGAGGTTCAATATTATAGCACGGGCAGTGTTCAAAGGTTGATGTTGCTGCTTCAACACATCAGACAAAGAGTCTAAGATGCTAGAGCGAGCTATACCATCAAATCTTATCCACTGCCAATATTGATCCGCAAGATCAGTTGGGGTGTCATGGTATGGAATAGGTGGACAGGGAATGGTAAGAACGTATTTACATCCATTAGCAGTTAACAATTCATCCAGTTCCAGTTTCCATTCAACGTAGTTATTTCCAATTAGCTTATTCTGGATCATGGTTATAGCAAGTGGGCTAGACATTATGAATCTGAAATACAAATAATGTAACAGAATTACAATATGGAAATCATGAATATGACAATTTATATGATACATTGGAATTCCCTTAACCAACTCATTAATTGTCTTCAGGATGTCAAGCCTATGAAATTAAGTCTCCGTGTGGTGATCATAACCTCATAGCCTGATTGGGAAACCCATCATGAATGTCATGCAACTCTTACAAAACAATTCATGACTCCTGAACTTTTGGTCTCTAAGTTTCTGGATAATGCTCCGTGTGGAATCCCTTACCCATAGCTTAGCTAGTGTTTACCATTAACTAGAATCCAATGACAACCGCCTCAAGTAGTGCCTCAGTGTAGTGGTCACCCTCTAACGCGTCTCATTGATTCTATCCAAAGGAAGTTCATATCTAGTAACCAATGAATAGTCTATCCTCCGTATGGAATGATCACCCATGGCTGGGTGACACAGAATATACTACCCACCTTACAATGAACCGTTTATGGAAGACCGTGGGAGTTATAAAATAAGTCCCTCTCCCACTAGATTTTTGTAAGAAGTTCATATCTAGTAATCAATAAGAAATACCCTCCGTATGGAATGATCACCCATGGCTGGGTGACACAGAGTAATTCTCATACTTACAATGAACTAATAGGAATTTTTCAATTTGAAAAAAAAATTTCTTCACATTGCCCATAAACATCAAGTGTTTGCTAATGTGTTGAAAAAAGGTTTTTGAATTTCATTTTAGAAAACCTGTTTTACGTGCATGCAAGTAGTAACAATATATAAAATTCCAATCACAACTAAGCACATAAAACAAAAACTAAAATGAAATAAAAGCATTCAACAATGCCTCTATCTCCCATGACTCTATCTCCATAGAACCTTCTTCTTGGTTTGATTGCCTCCAACTCCATCTTCATGGACAACGGCTTGCTCCTCCATCTTCATGGATTTTCTAATTCTATTACATTGGTCCTATACTTCTCTGGAAGCTTACAATTTATCTAGAAATAGAAATAACAACAATAAAATAAAAGGCTAGGGAAACCGGTGCGACTTTCCTTTTCATAGGATTGAAGTCGCAGCGCCCTTTACATAAGCCTTAAATCCAAACCAACAATTAAATACAAAATTTAAAAGTCTTGGTGCCATGGGAGATAGCGGACTAAGCTTGCTGCAAAAGGGTTAGTCACACGCACAACCACGCATATATATAACAAATATATGTACCATTGGAACCCCTAATTGATTCACACAGTATATAAACTCTTTACATACTGAATTAGAACTTAAAACAGCATCACTGCTCTGTCACACTTCGATCGATCGAAAAGGTTCGATCGATTGAACCTTCGATCGATTGAACATAGTTCAATCGATTGAACTTTCAGTTTCACAGAATGTTTTGAAAAACTTATAGAATAAATAAAAATTTAAAGTAAATGTTTTAAAACCTTTAAATCTGTAAACTGAACACCTGGACAAAAGAGCAGTCTCGATCGATCGACCAACATTCGATCGATCGAACAGAACCAAAGTTCGATCGATCGAAACTAGTTCGAACGCTTGAGAACAGATGATGTTCGATCGATCGAGACTACTTCGATCGATCGAACCCACCTTGCATCCAATGCAATCACAGATTTGTATTCTGCTGCATAAACACTGCAGAAACGGATCTGTGACGATGCAGTTTTGAAAACAGTCCTAAATTTAACATGCAAATCAAAACTAGTGTTCCAAAACGCATCTATAGATCCAAACAAGCGAGGCTCTGATACCAATTGTAGGAAAAACAGGTTTAAAATTAAATCTAAACGCGCAGCGGAAAACAAAGTTCAAAACTTTTATTGGTAGCCTTGGATCTACTACTTATTAACTCCATAGATGCGCATAACAAGATGGAGAAGATTCTATACCTTAGGTCTTGAACCCAATTCTGATTTTTGTCCTTCTCCTTGTGTGTGCAGCAGCAACCTCTAGGAAATCTTCACCCTTATGTCTCCTCGAATGCTCCCAGAGTGGCTAGGGTTGGTGGGAACCCTAATAGTGAGAATAGGGAAGGTTTGGGAACTCTAAACAGGTTCTGCAGCAACTGGTACGTTAAAAACGATGATCTTTTATTTCTGGACGAAGCTGCCCTATTTATAGATTCCCAGAACCGACCTTACTTTCAATCGATCGAAGTGACTTCGATCGATCGAACTGTCGATCGATCGAACCTCGTTCGATCGATCGAACCTGTCTAGACTTCAATCGATCGAAACAACTTCGATCGATCGAACCAGTCTTGACAGCATTCTCATTTGCCTTTCCAAGCATTCTGGCGGAGCTAAGAGTGGGACCTCCTAGGTTCTTAATTACTGGCTCCGATTAATTATTATTCCATCTAGTCAGTACTCTTGACTAAGGAATCAATAATTAATCAATTATCATTAATGCCACTATAAAATGATAATTGCACTCCAGTGCATAAGAACATAATCACACATACATAAGTGATTACTAGACTTGTATAATATGATACGCATGTCCCTCTACCAGGCAGTATTCGTATCTATCATTGGGATGTATGTCTTAAGATACTGTCGACCCAATAGATAGTACATCTTATATTCCTCAAGTATCATTCACTACTCTTGGATTACTAAACATGTCAACAATAACACTTTGTTGACAAGGCTGGCCAGCTCTCAGTAATCACTCCTAGTGACATTCTCGAGGGAATACTTACTCTTCGTTTTATTGAAGAGGGTAGAATTCCATCTTGACAATATATGTTCCCAACGTTGCATACTTGATTTACCCAAGATACCCAGGTGTTGATCTTGCAAGACCTCACTGATTGGTAAGTCAAAGCAACCAAGCATACAACTTGCGTCCATAACTGTCTCAGGATTAAGGACATGTATCCCTATACAAGTTTTGAGTTCCTATTGACGGTGACAGCGTTTAGGTGTCAATAGGTTTAACTCAGGTCCGTCAATGCACCGAGTGCACTAGCATATTAACCAAGAGTCAAAGACTCTTATGAATGAGATTCATCATTCTACCCCGTAGACGTTAATCATGCTACAGTGTATACCTGATAAGTTATCCAGACTTATCATCCACTGTGACTTATTTGAAATAACAAGGATTTGTGATTCATATCTCACATGTGTAATCACATACACAAATGAACCACATACAATGTTGTTTAAGGATTCCAGTCTAATATTCATCTCATGAACTAACATGCATAAATACATTATGATTTTCCATTGTCCAACTAACTGGTTTGAGGGCATATTCCCAACAGTCACTTGATTGGTGTATAGATCAAACTTGTTGAGAAGCGTGGGGAGTCGAGCACCCCAAACTTTCCCGATGAGCGCCCGTAAGCCTAAAACAAGAATAACCCCTTCGTCGTAATTGCAAGGTACAATGGTGAAGGACAATGACTAAAAGTATGATAGGGAGAGAGAAGGAAGGAGACAAAGAGCAAGAGGTAAGGGTGAGAAGGGAGAGGGGAGAGGGGAGAGGGGAGAGAGAGAGACAGAGAGAGAGAGATGCAGAGATGAGAGGGGGAGTCGTGGTTGAGAAGAAGGAGACGTAGAAGAAAAAGAAATGAGGGAGAAATAGGGTTTTAGAATATTTATGCTTTCTTTCTCTCTCTCTCTCTCTCTCTCTCTCTCTCTCTCTCTCTCTCTCTCTCTCTTCTTTTCCTTTTTTTTTCCTTCTTGCTTTTTCTTCATCTCCCTCTCTCTGTCGACACTTTCTCTGTCTCTCTGTCGACACTTTCTCTGTCTCTCTCTCTCTCTCTCTCTCTCTCTCTCTCTCTCTCTCTCTCTCTCTTTCTCCTTCTACGTCTACCTCTACCTTTTGTTTTCTTTTTGGTTTTTGTTTTGTTTTGAAAGAGAGTAAGAGTGTATTTGAAAAAGTAGAGCAGCCTATTAATTTAGCAGCATGATGATTTGGACATTTGCGAATGTGCTAATACTGCTTGGATTTGATAATATCAGTGTTCACAGTGTGACTTGCACGTGCTGCCATTATATTGGATTAGGCCTCGACTGAAGGACTAGAAATGATCAAGCATGCCTTTTTGGAATTGGGACACATGTTAGCCTTTGAGCTGGTTTAGATTGATGATAGCAAACACAAGTCGATTATGAAAGTGATTGGGGATTAGAATCCTCATTTTAGAAAGTGCACTTATGTTGCTAACAAGAGATAATAATTCCATAGCTAATTCTTGAATTGATAGCCCAATATGAGGGCACATTATTGCATAAGGAGCGAAAATGGTGCTAAAGGAAGATTTTTGTTTTTTTTGTTGTTTTAAGCATGAGAGATTACAATAACACTTATATACATTTGGATGAGCGGGAGGTTAACCAAGTTTGACAATGTGAGGCTACATTGCAGAGGTCGAAATGGGTAACGACATCCTACGTGCTTTTCAGCAACCATGTAGATTCTATAGTCCATTCCACAGAACCCTAGATTAATGTTTTTCAAGACTTACTTCTGAGGACAATACCATCCTGGGATGCTTACCCTCCCAGTTTCCCTATAAAACAATACCCAAAGGTCCAAATTACATTAAGCTAATGGAGGGATACGCATAGAAAGACAAGTGGGCTCAATCCCATGCACACTTCGACGTACAGGGACCACCTCAAATTTGGACCATGTGATGTTCATTCTACCTTTTTTTTAAAAGAAACCATATAGAATTAGTATAAGAAAAAGGATTGTCGATTAGTGGATATCTTAGTCTATCCAGCAGTAATCGTCAGTATAGAAGTGATGAGGATCAGTGGCTGGAGTAGGAGCTCTTGCTTGATGGATTATTGGGAAAATTGTAGAGAATTTTAGGACACCTGGTCTCTCTATCTGACCCAAGGAAGACTGGAATTTGCTAGATTGCAAGTGCTGGACTAGATCAGACCAGTGGGAGCAAATTGAAGTAACGAAAGGGGTATGGATGGGACTAGGGACTGGAGAACTTGTGTTGGAAGTAACAAGATCCAATGGACTTGGAGAAGTTTGGTGGTTATTGCTAGATTGCAAGTATTGGACTAGATCAGACCAAGAAGAGGTTGTACAAATTTGAGTGACAAGGGGAATATGGGTAGGGCTAGGAATTTCAGAAGAGATTGGAGCACTTGTGGCGGCAGCAATGAGATTAGAATATTTTTGAAGAATCTCTATGTCGCGATCTAGATCATCCATGGCATAGTCGAGTCAAGGATCCAGATTAGGATCTTTGGATTGTTTGGGTGATTCCTTTTTTGACTAAGCTTGAAGTTATGACACCTGTTCCTTCAGTTCTTGAACTTCTTGTTCAAGGGAAAAGACGTAAGAAATACATCCCAAAACGGGCTCCTGAAGTCTGGCTGTGGCTTCAAACACAAGGGAGTTGATAGTTGTTGACAATCTGCCTCAGATACCTTTTGAATAAGGCATAAAAAGTTCCTGTATCCAAAAAATATGTGAATTGGCTCATAGTCCCTAATACTTCCTACATATCGAAAGAAGGGAACCAAGGGAAAATCACCTCTGCACCATCTTCTATTATACTCACATGCACCACATTGACTTAGGTCAATAAGCCTTCCCAAACCCATTTTTGGTATAATTCTCTATTTCTCTTCTCGATCTCTATGGGAAGCTCCTGTACAGGGCTTGTTTTAGCTTCCTCTTATTTGGATCTGGGTTGGGTGAGGTTTGTTTTTTCTTTTTTTTTTTTAAGAAGAGATACGAGTTTCTGCAGATAGGTGGAAGGGGGAGGAGGAGAAGAAGAAAGAGACATCAAAGAGAGAGAGATAATGGGTGAGAAGGACAGAGTAAGAGGGACATGGAGGTCTTACAAGGAGAGAAAGAGAGGGGGGGAGTAGATTGATGAGAAAAAATGAGAAGGAGTAGGGTTTGAAAAAGATAGAAAGCCAGTGAGAGTGACAGAGAGGGAAAAAGAGAGAGATGGGGACATGGAGGGTCTTACAAGGAGAGAGAGAGAGAAAGGAGGGGGAGTAGATTGATGAGGAAAAAAGAGAGGAAGTAGGTGAGAAAAAGAGAGAGCCAGTGAGAGTGACAAAGAGAGAGAGAGAGAGAGAGAGAGAGAGAGAGAGATAGGAGGTCGTTGAGAATATCAGAAAGAGAGGGGGTCATTGAGAGTGACAGAAACAGAGAAAGAGAGAGAGGGAGGTCAGAGAGAGAGTGAGAGAGAGTGAGAGGAGGTCGTTGAGAATGTCAGAATTAAAGAGAGAGGGGTCGTTGAGAGTGACAGAAACAGAAAGAGAGCGAGAGAGAGGGGGGGGGGGGGGCTAGAGAGTGAGAAAGAGAGAGAGAGAGAGAGAGAGAGAGGGGTCAGTGAGAGTGACAAAAATAGAAAGAAAGAGATGGAGTGGGTGAGAAAAAGAGAGAGCAAGAGAGAGAGAGAGAGAGAGAGAGAGAGAGAAAGAGAGGGGGGTCAGTAAGAGAGAGAGAGTCCATGAGAGTGACAGAGAGAGAGAAAGGGTCAGTGAAATAGACAGGAAGATAGAGAGATAGAGAGAGAAAGAGCGGTAATGATAGTGACAGAAATAGAGAGAGAGATAAAGAGAGAGAGAGAGAGAGAGAGAGAGAGAGAGAGAGAGAGAGAGAAAAGTGGGTCAGTGAGAGAGAAGAAAAAAATGAGAGCATGTGGAGAGAGTGATGTACCAATATTGATGCACATGTAAAAAGTGAGAGCATATGGAGAGGTTGATGTCTAATGCAAAATCAAATCAGGCCCGATTCCCAAACCTTCAAACCTCCAGTGCCGAAGCACTTTCTCAGGTTGGTGGTTCGAGCGGGAGATTTTTCTCTGCGGTACCGACGGTGACACCGCAACGGTTCTGACCACATACTCGTCTGCCTATCTAATCTTAAAAGGTTTCTCCTTGAGGAAGGGATATATTTCACTTGCATGCCAGTATGTAGTGTGCGTGATAGTTAAAGATTTTGGCATTGGCCTTGTGATTTTATTTCAACCTGAGTCGCGAACATCTGTGCAAAAGAATACAAATTTACAAAAGAAAAGGTAAAAAAGATTGTTAGTACAAAATAAATTCCCCATTGTAATAAAAATCACTAAAGTGATGGCATGAGTCCTCTTAAGTGTGTCCATAGCAGTGTCGCTAGCTGTCGCGCCTAGGCTCTCGGAACAGCCTGCTGTCGAATACCCGACTTTCTAAAAATGGGTGAAATGCGACGAATTTTATTGGGAAAGATGAAAAGAGTATAGTGGGGCAATTTGAAATGTTTAGAGTCGCCACGTAACATTATTCGGGTGTTAGGATCCATGCAAAGACAATCAAAGTAATAATCTTTGACTTTTAAAAAAAAAAATTAAGAAAAAGTGGACCCTTTAAAAGTGTGACTCTGAATAGCCATGCGAAAACAGAGATTTTGATATGGGTTCGGGGACTCGACTATGTCGAGGGAAGGTATTAAGCACCCTCGAACATCCGTGCAAACACGCGGTTGCCGATTTTAGTGATTTTTATTAAAATGGGGCATTTCGATTGAAAATAAGTTTTTTAGAAAGTGAATAGGATGGAAAATAGTGATGGAAATGGCCGCACTCTTTGAGAGTTGTTTACGTATCCCGAGATAGGAATTAGGCCAAATGTACTTCTGACTTTCTTGTGTACAAGTGTATGCATGGTTTTTTTTAAAGAAAAAGAAAAGGTGGTCACATTTGATCGTGCACGTGTGATGTAGTGATTTGAAAAAGAGTCGGTGTAACTAGGAACTTAAACCCACATGATATAGTCCTAGATTTTAACCTTTGGAAAGTGATTGAGCTTGAAATGAGATTATGCAAATGAGTGGAGAATGAAGTAGTTTTTTTGTACTTTTCTTTTTTTTTCATTTTTTTCTGTGCTTTTATTCTTATGCTGGAAATAAGGATTGTTGCCCAAATGATTGAGAAAGTGTACTGGAAGTAAGGGTCGGTGCCCAAAAGAAAGAAAAGAAATTTTTTTGTATTTTTATTTTCTACTGGAAGTAAGGGTCAGTGCCCAAAAAGGAAGAAAATAGGCTTTTTTGTATTTTAAATTTTATGTCGAAAGTAAGGGCCGGTGCCTAAATTATTGAAAATGCGATGTCCGAATTTTCTTTTATCAAAATTATGAAGAAACTTGATAAGTTAGGATTATTCGGTAAAAGAAAAGGAAATCTTTTTTTTTTTTTTTCGTTTTCTTTCTATTTTTTAGCAGATTTGAGTTGAGTATTCCAAAAATGGAACGGAGGGGTCTCAATGTTTTTAATTTTATGAAATTTTGAGGGAAGGTTTCCAAATGAGTCTAGTTTCCATGGGAGAAAACCTTTAGCAATATCTTTTCTAAATTGGGATAAATTGAATATAAAAGCACCCTACTTAAAATCAGGGACTGCACTGTCGACTGAAAGTAAACGATTTTTCACAAAAATTTAACTATTTTTAAAAAAATCTAAAAATATTCATTGAGATAGGAAAGAGGCTGATGTTAATGAGAAAATTAAAAATAGAGCAAAAAAATATTTTAAAGTGTCCAAAAGGAGGACGTTATTGAGCAAACCTGTTATGATTTTCTAGTAGATTCTGAGCTTCATGTGTTTGTGATTTGAAAGTGGCTCAGACATTTTATTAATAAAATCACGAAAAATCTTGGACGACTATCATCGAGTTGGAGAAGATCTACAATTGCAAAGGAGGGTGTTGATGTCATGCCCCGACGTATCATAAATATGGAAAGCGTTTAATTTCCTTTATGGACCCGTAGGTCGCGACAGTTTGAAGGATCGATTCCGTCTTCAAACGTCGAACAACATAAAACCATTAATCAGAGTAGAGCAATCAAGGCTTGTAAAATTTTTCTAACTTAATAAATATTACAGCACGGGTCATCTAAAGGCACAGACCGCCTTGAAACAAAACAATAACTTATCGTCTATTACAGTCATCCTTATTACAAACCAGTTCATAACTTAAAACATATAAACTTAAAGCATAGCATAATTAAACATTCTTCTTCCCCGATAGTCAAACTCAATTGGCGTAGTCATACGGGCCGATCTGATTATAACTTGAAAAGCCTAGACACGAATGTCCAGGACGCATCAACGTCATCGGCTTCAAGAAGCTGGTGAGTATTAAAAACATAACTTTGAATGTAACACATACTCATTTACCATTTTCAAATTTTCATTTAATTCAACGAGTTTACATTAGAGTAAAGAGTTCATTTTAGAAAACAACAACAATATCATTTGAAAGCTATAATTCACATATATGTGACCGTGTATGAAAACAATGCACCAAACTCATCTTACCGACTCTTTTCTCTCGACAAAACCCAACAATCCACTATCACACACCAGTATCTTTGAAATACTCCGATAGCCACACTTTAGCACAGGGGTGCCAGGGAATGTCCAGTTTGCCTCACACTTTGGTCCGGGGTACCAGGGAGTGTCCAATGCCTCACACTTTAATACCTAATCCGCCATGCAAATACCGGAGGAACCCTCACGCAGTATCCAGACTCGGGTATCAGGGAGTGTCCGTAGGCCACACTTTAGCACTACCATGGGTGCCAGGGAATGTCCAAGTTCGGCTTCACACACTTTGACGCTACCATGGTCGTCAGGGAGTGTCCAATTTTGCCACCGTCGCATTTCAAAGACACCCTCGCCGCAATCTCAATCACAACACACTTTGGTACTCACTTACCAGGGAGTGTCCACAACACAATCTCAACCGCACTCACTATACCACACTATCCATTACTCTTTTCCATACTGACCAACACTCACTATGCATGTACAACTGACTTCACATGAATGATATATGACTTAATACAGAAATAAAAAGTACTGGGAACGATAACCATGGATATACGAGGAGAAATCAAATCTTATATGAAACAACAGGTGAATTCATCAAAGAATGCTCTAATATGCTTTTATCGCTACTAGAATACAAGTGGGTCTACTTTGAAGCAATGCCCTCAAAAATGAGTTATAATTTGTGTACATGAATTACATATCAAAAGAAAGGTCTTTGAGTCTAGTTTCCAACGCTTCAAACCGTGCGCGTTTTCGAGTTTCCTAGAGGAAGTTATGGCCGTTTTAGTAAAAGTCGTCAGTACTGAAAAATGTCAATCGATTGACAAAAGTGTCAATCGATTGGAACACATACCAATCGATTGGAACTCATATCAATCGATTGGCATCAGCAGTTTCTCCCCTGTTACGAATTTAAGGCTGATTTTTGACCCATTTTCAAATCCGAATGAAAACATGACTTGTAATATATGGTTCTCTCCGTTTTTCCGCAAGGATCGCGAATACGCGATCGGTTTTTATCAATTTCAATCGTAGCTCTCAAATTTTACGAAAAACTGAGAGGTGTCAAAATTTCATTTTTAATATACGTCGCGATACGAATGAATTAAGCTCTACAACTTGAAACATAGCATCTATGGACTGTAATCTTTCATTTTCATCTATCAAAATCCATTTTGGTTAAGTTTGGAAAATCACCATTTTTGAGCTTCAAGCTTTCATACGAAAATTAACAATGGTGTTCTTCAAATTAGACTAAACTAACAGTAAATAAATATGAGATTACATTTCAAGTGAGTTTAGAATACTCACAGAGGGTAATTGGACAGAAATTAGAGGCCGAGAATTTTCGCCGAATACTCCGTCGTCAACGAAATTGTCTCCGTTCTCTCTTGATATATCAATATATCTCTATGTGACTGTGTGTATATACATATATATATATAATCTGTATGTGTGTATAATCCTTAAGAAAAAGAGAGAATTGAGAGAGATTGAGAATCACAGAGAGTTGAGAGATGAGAGACTGTGAGAGATTTGAGAGATACAGTGATATATAAAGGCTGCCCAAAAAAATTGGGCTCCAAGCAATTGGTAGAAATCTCCCGGTGTGGTTGAGCTCACGTGCTCCCACACCCAAATGCAGTAAAGACGCAGTTTTAAAACATAACTAACATTTTACAGTTGATATAAAACATACAGAAAATTTCTATTATCGTAGGAAATAAATTCCGGTTTAGACACAAGTATAGATATAGTTTTCAAATCTATAGAAAGAATTTTCTATATTTATGGAAATTATGGTTTGGCCCCAAAAAAAATTTAAATATGAAATATCATAAGAAATCAGATTTCAAAATATGAGAATTGCAATTTATATTAACACCAGGAATACAAATTTAATGTGAAATACAAATTAAAATTAAATGAAATGCAGGTTGTCACAGTTGAGTCCAATCTTGGACGACTATCATCGAGTTAAGCAATCTTTTTTATTTAGACATAAATTTCCGTATTAGAAAACCGCGTAGTCCCCAGTAGAACATGATCTCCATATTAGAAATCACGTGAAATTTTTGTATTGGAAACCATGTAATCCCGAGTCTGACGTAAATTTCTGTATTGGAAACCAAGTAATCCTAAGTAAGACGTGAATTTCTTTTTATATTTTTTATTTTGATCATCAAGCAAGAATATAGATGATATATATACAAGAGATGAAGAAAAGTTTGAATAAATAAAAAACCTGAGTTATTAGAGGAACTCGAGAAATCGGCTAGAACATTGATGGTAAGTAACTGGGATATTGGGTGATAATTTGAGGTGGCACGATGATGATTGGGTGGCAGCGGATGATGGCAGTGGTAAGGCGGCTGTGAGGTATGCTGATGAGAAATGTGGTGATATGATAGCTAGGTGGAAGGTGATGATTGCAGTGATGGCCTTGATGGTGATGGTTAGAAGTGGTGGTATGGTGGTGGAGAAAATAGAAACTCTTTTTTTCCCTTCCTTTCCTTGTGGGTTTTTTTTTTTTTGTTTAATGATGAAGTGAAGGAGGTGGAGAAGAAGGTGAGGGAGATATAGAATGTGAGGGAGATATAGTGACAAAGCCCCTCCATTTTTTTGCAAATGAGAGAGTAGTTTTTATAGGCCAAGAGGAGAGAAAGAAGAGAAAAATAAATAAATAAATAAATAAGAGAAAAATAAAGAAGAATGGGGGAAGGAGAGTCACGGGGACAGACGGGTAAAAGAAAAAAAATCCAAGTAGAGAAGGAGGAGAAAAATAAAGAAAGAAAAAAGAAAGAAGATTGGGGGACAAAAGAAAGAAAAAGAAAAAGAGATATGAAAAGAAATAAAAAAAAAACAAAACAAAAAAGAAGGAAGCACCAGCAAGTGCTGATGTGCAGTATGGTGGGTTCGATAAGAGATTATATGGTGTACAAGGATGCATGTGATCATGTTGATCTTTGTCCAAATAAACTTTGATTTGTAGTGCCTTTTTTATCCGATGTCTGATTGGGATTATTCAAAAAAAGTGGCATGCTCGTGTCAACGAGCACTTTGTTTTGAAATGATTGGGTTGAGAAAAAATGGGGTGTCTACAATCACATATACATGTTTTTCTTGCATATTCATGTGCAAAATTAACAGGCCTAACTAACACATAAATTTGGTTCGTATCCATAATATCACTCTAGATATTTAAAACATGGAATTTCCTATAAAACATAGGTTTAGAGTTCATACCTTTAGCTACGTTCTTAAGATTTCAGGAGAAGTACTAAGAGTCCGATTCTACGTCGAATCTCCGTTTTCAAGTGATTATTACAAGTTTTACATGGTTTTTCCCAAATTTTCTAAAATTAGATTTTCGTAAAAACTTAGCCAAACAAGGCCTAATAGATATCAAAACGCAGCTCTTATCTCAAGGAGTTCGAAAATATAAACGATATGAAAATCTGACAAACGTACAGACGTCGATTGACGTGAGGAAGCTCAAAGCTCTAAAATCCCCTAAGCTCCAACTTTTGGTTTTGTGAGATATTTATCAAAATATCTCACAACCTCTATATATAGACACAATTCTCAGAATTTGTGTTTAATTCCCCACGAGTTCTCGAATCATCCAATTATCCCCCAAAATGTCTTACACGTCTAAGTTATCGATTCACGCGTGAAAATTCATAATTCATAAAAATTTTCATCTAAGTTCAGTTTGGGTCCGTAATTACGTTCCGAAAACTATTTCCGTGGAATTTTTAGATAACCTACCTTTTATGCAAGGTATCATCTAAATTAACACTATGTTACTCAAAAATGTTCTTAAATAAGATCAAAACTATCAGAAAGTACACAAAATAGGTATATTCACTTTTCAAATATACCAGATAATTCAAATAACATTTAATCCACATAATGCCATTTAATCATGTCAATTTCCTCATGAATTATCACTTTCCCATGTCCTCTATTGACACTCACCGTTGACCCACAGTCAACTCAATTCACAATTATTAATCAACATTAATAATTCATAAAAATTGAATATGCATTTTAAAACAAAGGATTTTCTAGGACAGGTGTGACAACTCTCCCTTCTAAAAAGAAAATTTGTCCCCAAACTTATACCTCATGAGTTGAAAAGATCTGGATATTCCTTCATCATCTCTTCCTTATTCTCTCACGTAGCCTCCTCAATTGTATGACTATGCCATAACACTTTCACCATAAAAAATTATCTTCATTCTCAGCACTTGTTCATTCCGATCCAAGATCTCTACTGGATGCTCTACATAAGTCAAGTCTTCTTGGATCTGCCATGGTTCAAGTACGATAATCTTAATCATCTCCGTCATACACAGTCTTAACATAGACACATTAAGTACATTGTGCACAAACGCCAGCTCAGATAATAAGGCTAGTCAGTAAGCAACTGATTATACCCTCTTTAGGATCTCAAATGGTCCTGCGAATCTCAGATTAAGTTTTTCTCGTTTCCCAAATCGAACAATGCCTTTCGAAGGCGATACTTTCAAGTATACAAAGTCTCCTACTTTGAATGTCATTGGTCGTCGATTAGAGTCAGCATAACTCATATAACAACTCTGAGCTACCTTAAGTTGCTCCTAAATTAGCTTCACCTTCATTAGTAAACGGCACTATTTCAGGTCCTATCAACCTTCTCTCCCCAATCTCGGTCCGACAAACCAGGGAACGACACTTACGTCTATACAAGGCTTCATATTGTGACACACCAATACTCGACTGAAAACCATTGTTGTAAGATAATTTGACTAATGGTAAGCGCTTCTCCTAATCGCTCCCAAAGTTTAGAACGCACAACCTAAGCATGTCCTCTAATGTCTGGATCATTCTTTCAGACTGCCCGCCGGTTTGAGGATGAAAAGTTATACTAAAACTCAATTTGGTACCCATAGCCTTTTGCGAACTTTCCTAAAATCTTGACGTAAAACTACTATCGCGATCCAATAGAATAACTGTTGGAACCCCATGTAGTCTCACAATCTCTTTTACATACAACTCTGCTAGTCTAGATAGATTAGTTGTCTTGATCGGTAGAAAATGAGTTAATTTTGTAATCTTGTCATTCTTGTTAGGTAATCGTGGAAATCCAAAAACAAAATTCATAGTGATCTCATATCATTTCCACTTTGACATAGGCAATGGTTGTAGTAGTCCAGCGAGTACTTGTCTCTCTGCTTTAACTTGTTGACATGTCGAACACTCTGAGACAAACTTGGCAACTTCCCACTTCATACCTCGCCACCAAAAGTTCTCTCGCATGTTCCGGTACATCTTCTTACTTCTCGGATGTACTGAACATTTGGTACTATGTGCCTCCTCTAGAATTCATTCCTTCAAGTCTTTTAAATTCAGCACAGACAATCGATTTCCAGGCATCAACACCCCTTGCTCTAAGATAAATCCTGGTCGTCTTCCCAAAGATATCTCGTCTCTCATTTTACACAAATAATAATCGTTGAATTGCTCTGCCTTGATCTCATTAATAATGTCTGGGTGAGCAATGATTGCCACCATCGAGCTACTATTTGTTTCTGGAATTATATCTAACTCCAAACGTTCCATTTTCCAGATCAATTGCTTTTGCTCAGTTAACTCGTCGGCTAAATTCCCTATCATTTTCCAGCTTAAAGCGTCGGCTACTACCTTAGCTTTCCCAAGTGATATTGTATTGAAAGATCATAATCCTTCATCAACTCTAACCATCTTCTCCGTCTTATGTTCAAATCTCGTTGCGTGAATACGTATTTCAAGCTCTTATGGTCCTTGAAGATCTCACACTTCTCATCGTACAAGTAGTGCTTTCAAATCTTCAAACCATAAATCACTGCGGCAATTCAAGGTCATGAGTCGGATAATTAACTTCATGTGTTTTCAACTGTCTTGAAGGATAGGCAATCACCTTTCCACATTGCATAAGCACACACCCCAAACCTCGATGCAAAACATCAAAATAAATCACAAAACCATCCGATGCTTGACTGGCATTTTTTATTCTTGACAGTATTGTCAAGATAGACGCTCTCGTCAAACGCGACTTCAACTCTTGAAAATTGTCTTCACATTCTGAACTCCACTCAAAAGTAATAGCCTTCCTCATCAACTTTGTCATAGGTAATGAAATCTTTGAGAAGTTCTCGATGAAACAACGGTAGTATCCAGCTAATCCTAAAAAACTTCAAATTTTTGATACTGATGTCGGTCTCTGCCAATTAGATACAGCTTCTATCTTGTGAGGATTAACTGAGATGCCATCCTTGTCAATCACATGACCACGAAATGTAGTACTAGGTATCCAGAATTCATATTTCTTCCATTTCCCAAACAGTTGCTTCTCCCGCAATCTCTGAAGTATAACTCTCAAATGTTTCTCGTGTTTTATCTTACTCAGCGAATAGAGAATATTTACTATGAGCAGAATCACAAAACCATCTAAGTAGTCCTTGAAGACTCAGTTCATAAGGTCCATGAATGCGGCTGGTGCATTGGTAACCCCAAATGGCATACTAAGAACTAGTAGTACCGTAGCATGTTCTGAAAGCTGTTTTCTCCACGTCTTCGACCTTTACTTTCAACTAATGATAACCCAATCTCAAATCTATCTTGGAAAATACTTGCGCTCCATGAAGCTGATCGAATAAGTCATCGATGCTGGGCAACGGATACTTGTTCTTCATTGTCAACTTGTTAACTCTCGGTAGTCAACAAACATATGCATTGAACAATCTTTCTTCTTTACAAACAACAGTGGAGCTTCCCAAGGTGATATACTAGGTTGAATGAAACCTTTGTTGAGTAGTTCTTGTAGTTAGACATTCAGTTCTTTCAAAGGAACCAGTGGAATCCAATGGTGAACCACTCATTGCAACCGGGAAGCTTCAAAGGCGAATAAAGGATGGCCCTTGACGGAACAGAATGATCAAATTCAGGAAAGAACCCCTCGGGCAACCCATTCCTAGCAACCTCCGAAGTGGGGCCATCAGCCTATCTATTCGATCAAAGGAATCCTCGGTATCCGAACTCTCTTTCTCTGTCTCAAAATGGAAGGAACCCACTCCATCTTCTTATCTTTCTCCCATTTCCAAGGAGCAATAGCTTTAGGAGCCCTAAAATGAGCATAGCTATTGCTAGTAGTTAGCTTTAGGAGCCATTTTAAAGCTGTAGAATAGCAAAAAAGCGTTGCTTTAGTAGCTATACAACCAAGCAGGCAAAGCTAGTAAATAAGTAGCCTTTTTTTTCTATAGCATCAAAGCCGCCCTTCTATGGGTGTCATTCAATATGGTACTTTTGATACGGGTTATGAGTCTGGTATTATCTCAATGGTGAACTCAATCCCTCTCTGCCATGCCCTGGAGCAGTAAAAATAGAGAAAAATAAATTTTCTTTTTGGGTCCATAGGGAATGACGGGTGAAAGTCACTAATTGTCCACACCATATAGTACTAGTCCAACTAAAAGCAACCAGAATAGTAACAAATTGAATATATAATAACAATTCTATCCATTACAATATCAGAGTAGTCTCAGGATCACAACAGGTCTAGAGATAGCATATTCCCAAGTACCCGCTAAATTAATAAATTCAACAGAAATATAAAACTAAATATTAATCTCCATCTCTAGCTAGTGTAAGGGTAGTTGTCAGTGTAACAGCTTTTGCTGGAATAACCACCATCAGTGGGGCCACCCTCTACATAATCCAACTCCGAATAGTAGCCATCGTCGTAGGCTCCATTACCTGCATTGATAGGGATAGGGTAGTCTGGACATAGAATGTCCAGGCATAAACGCCGTCAACTTACTTCAACTGAGTGAATAGAAACTCCCCCAGTATCATAGGTATAAAGCCCTTACCAGTTATGCACACTATAAAGTAGTGATACTAATAATATATTTTTCTCTTTTATTCAGGACGATTATCATCCGATTCTTATTCATACCAAATAGAACTGATTATATCATCACGACATACTAGTGTTCTTATTCACCACTTTTAAAAACTCTTACTATTCACCACTTTTAAGAATGCTTGCGAGTACTGTACACCCATATCTCCCAATATAACTACTAGTTTATGGACATACTAATACTCTTGTTCACCGCTTTTAAGAACTCTTACTATTCACCGCTTTTAAGAACGCTTGTGAGTATCGTCCGTTCATAATCAATATGTATTAGTACTCTTGTTCAACGCTTTTATGAACCCTTGCGAGTACAATACATAACGCTCACATCCCATGCACATATGTTCACGACCAATTCCTGACACTGACATACTTGCACCAAAAGCAACTAATCTCCCGCTGACCCAATCACCAGGTTATCCAAGGTCACCCAGCGTTATACCTTAAACCTTATCTCGTTAGGACATCATACTATTACTAACGTTCCGAACCCTACTACGTTTCTCACCATATTATCTCAATCTCATTATCGTATCCCATTACCCCGTAATCCATAATATCGCATAATAGAAACACGGAGCATCAATTAAATAGCTAAGCATTATAAATTATAAACTTAAAAGAACAACCAAGTTCTATTTGGTTCAATCGATTGAAGTCATCTCAATCGCTTGAAGAAAGTGAAGTTCGATCGATTAAAGTATTTCGATGGATTGAAGTGAAGGTGGTTTCGATCAATTGAGACTCAGTGTGTTTGATCGATTGAACCTAGTTCAATCGCTCGAAAGTTGTCTTCTCCAAATTCTGGCAGTGAATGTCCAGAACCTGTAACGGCATGTTTGGGTCCTTATTAAACATCCAAAAAGTTGTAAAACTCTACACTAATGCTACTGAGTGAGTTTGGAACTCACCGAAAGATCGTAAGGGCGCATTTGGCAAAGTTCCAAGCTTCAATGGCCTCCAATGGAGATCCTCTCTCTCTCTCCTTCTGTCTCCTTCTCTTTCTCTTCTTTCTGGTTCTCTCTCCCTCCCTCCCAAACAGAATATATGTATAAGAGTGTATATGTGTATATACATACATATATATATATATATGGATGCATTTATATAAATAAACACACTCTCTCTTCCTCTCACTATCAAAGCTTGGGCACAGAAGCAACCCTCACACATACAATTCGCACACACATATATATAGAAGATAGGGGAGGACAAGTGGCAATGTTTGCGTGAACTGTGAAATAGAAATCTAGTCACGTTCGATCGATCAAAGCTACTTCGATCGCTTGAGAGCAGATCAGCCAGTTTTGATCGATTAAAAAGGGGTTTGATTGATTGAAGTGGGGAACATGTAATAAAAATTCATGTTGGCAGGGTTTCGGTCGATTGAACAAAGTTCGATTGCATGAACTAAAAAATGCTCAATCGCTTGAAAGGACTTCGATCGATTAAAGGCAAAATTTTAAGTATGATCAAGGGAAGTATATGGAATCTCTTCATATTAGTAATTACTAAAAATGCAGGGTATTACACTCTCTCAATAAGGACATCTAGTAGGTCATCGAAAAACACATCTAGGTACTCTCGTACTATTTGAATGTCTTCTACCTTTAATTTGGTCGCCATTGTGTCAATTACTGAACACAGAACCTGACATCCCTTTCTTAACAACTTACCCGCTCGGATAGCTGAAATCAAATATGGTAGCGATGTAACCCCACTCCCTTGAAAACAAAAGTTCTCATGCACCGGTGATCGAAAAACAACTTCCTTCCATTTATAACCTATTGTGGCTTGGTTAAGAGATAACCAATCCATTCCTAATATCACGTCAAAAAGGTTCACGCCAAGCGATATAAGGTCTACGGTCATCAACTTCTCGCCTAGTTTGATCTCATAATTCTTGTATATTGTAGACGTTACTATCGGCTTGCTAAGTGGTAAAGCAACAGATAATTCATATCCTAAAGGCGCTGATCTAACATTCAAATGTTCAACAAAATGATGGGATACAAATGAATGCATAGATCCCGAATCAACAAGTATGTGTGCTGGATGGGAACATATAGACACCATACATGAGGCAACTGTATCTGTAACAGCCACATCTCCAAGATTCATCTGAAATGATCTCCCTTAACACTATTCTGTCCTCTGTCTCCCATTATTGGACTGTCTAGGCTTCAACCCACTAGAAGCCATAGAACTAGCTCCTTGTTGTGGACCCTTACTCGAACAATCTTTCGCTCGATGCCCAACGGTACCACATTCTAAACACTTGATTTGTGAATCCGGTGTAAAATTTGCACTGTTCATCCCTTGATTTTGTTCTAAGGGTTGGTCATGAAACATCGGCCTGTATGTGGTCAATTGCAAAGCGGACACGACAGTATATTACTCGCTGATCTCCCTTGTCCACTAAAATTAGAACTAGAGCCCAAACCTCGTGAAAGGCCTCTTGAAAGATCCACTCTGGTTCCGGTCACCACCCTATCTACCCCGTTTGCCTTGCTAGTTCTGTCTAGATCTTTCCATTCCTCCTTCTTCCACGAGTGCTATTTGTTGCACTGCTCTAACTGACGGGTGTTCATACATTTCCACCCTCAAGTGGATGTTCTCCCTCAGTCCCTCTTCAAATTTCTTGCTCCATCCTCCTCCGTTAGTATAGAACCTTTTTCGAACATCAACAATGCATCATACTTCGATGTGTACTCGAAAACTGTCATATCCCCTTGTCGAAGATTAACAAATTCCCTCTTCTTTGCATTGTACGCGTCCCTTGGAAAGAATCGGTGATTGAACTCTGCCTTGTATCCTTCCTAAGTTATTGGTGCCCCTTGATCCAACACATTAACCCACCAATTCTATGCTTCGCCCTTGAGCACGTCACTTGCATTCTCAATTTTCTATGTATCGAACCTCGAAAGTGATTTGAAAATCCTTTCCATGTCCATTACCTAATGCTCTGCTAGCATTATATCAGACGTCCCATGAAACTTCATCAATTTCTTCCTCGCAAATTGTTTCGACACAAATCGTCCACCCCTGTTCTCAGGTACAGGCACAACGGCTATTGGTGTTGCATCAAATGGAGGTGTTGGAGGTAGTCGTTCGTACTAAGTTCTCGATCATTTCTGACAAATGGTCTATACGAGCATGTGGTGATTGTTCTCGATCATCGCTCATCATTCTCAACTTGTCATCCGTAACGCATAAATACTATGCAAGTATGACAAATAACATGAGCATGTATGTATAACAGCATATCATATACATCAAACATCTCTACAATGTGTGGATGCATCCTAGAGTATACGTGTGGATATCGCAGGTTTTCAAATTTTACCCACTTTTAAAACAAATATTTTCAAATTCAAAGAGTCGCCACTTAATTTTTAAAAGGAAAAAATTAAGAAACCATTTTAAAAGCAAACTGATCTTTTGCGAAACCAAAGATAAACTGGGTCCGGGGATTATGGAATGAAAGGGGAAGGAGCCCGGCGGACTAAAACACCCCCTTTCATCCTATCTCACGATAGGCCTCTACTCAACATCCTTTTTAATCAAATTAATAATCTAAGCATGCCCTCAATTAATACATATATGTAGGTATACATAACACAAGCATGTTGAAAGGGTGCAAAATTGCTAACGGTAAAATATCATTCATAAGTCACATAATTCAACTAGCAAACATCATGATATGCAATAGAGAACTAGAAAACATACCCGGGATCCGGCCGCGAATATCAAACGTGCAATGCATGCAAAAATAAACCTAAGAAAGGTCTCTAATACATATATACACATAAGGCAAAACCTAAGCTAAGGTGTCGCACATGGGGTCGAAAAAAATCAATTAAAATCAATAAAATAGATTAAACTAGAGAAGGGTTGAGAAATTGTACCTCAAAGCGCTACAAAACAAAGGTTAGTACACATGCCTTAGACAAGATATAATATCATAAATAAGTAAATCCTAAGTCATGTTCAATTAGATACATCTTAGGCAAGAGATAAGTCCTACTTATGGATATTAACATGTATGAATGAATGCATGAATATGAACAAATAGGGGACATGAATTTCTTCACCAATTTGGATCACTAAGCCTCTGGATTTAATCTAAATTATCGTTATTCAAAACATGGTTTGGGTCTCAAGACATTAGGAGACCATTTGAGTTAAAATAAAAAAAGATTAGATGAAAACAGTAGCAGTTTTTTGTGATTTAAAGAGAGCAGACCAGACGTTCAAAAATGGAAATAAAATACTTTTGATGGTTGGATCTTATTGATTTTTGGATATGTCATGCCTCTGTGAGTCTAGTTTCTAACCCAACTTGAAAATCAAGATTTCAACAGTTAGATCTCCGGGAATATGGAAAATACTAGACCTCACTCAGGATTCTGCAACTCTCTGTCCAGAGATCTTGTATGATTTTCTAAAAATAGTAAAAAAATGAGAAACACTTAGATCTTTTTAGGGTACCTTCCTAACACATTAAGGTACTTATAAAAAATTATTTGAGACCCCGAAAACTTAATTAGGGTTCTGATTTATTAATTTCAAAACGGACTTACTATTCTGAAAGTATTTTAAAACTCTGGACAGATTGTATTTAGCTCACAAAAACCATGATCAAACCCTTCTAATCACAAGATCTTGCTAAAACAAAAATCACAGTGGTAAAACAATGTGTTATGAACATTTTCCCGTTGGTTTCATTCGATTCCAACGGTCGGATTTCAAACTAAAAATCCTTGATCAAAAACAGTTTATGAACCCACTGTTTCATTTTGCTAGTTCAAGTTTATTGATTGGCCTCAACTATTAAAACATGAAGTTGGGGCTCAAACCAAACTACTTCTTCTACCATTTGATGGTCATTGAAGACTATGAGGCACACCACACTTATGGATCTTGATGAAGTATTGAAATGAACTTCGCAAAATCCTCAAATAAAGAACTCAAACCTATGGACCCAAACTTGAGTTCAAAATATTACTCCTACCATTTGATGGTCATTGGAGTCTAAAAATAGTTAACATCTACTCAAAACCTCATTGGAATATAGTAAGGATTCCATAAGATTCCTTAATGAAGAGGTTCAAGTTATGGATTGAAACTTGAATCTCTCTAACTATATATAGATTAAAATTATGATTCATTCTAACCTCCATGTAGATCATGAGATCTTAGAAGTTGAAGAATCAAACTCAAAGAGGTTCAATGAGATATGGAAGATCTCATGAGCCTTTTTAGTGAAATAGAAGTAAGGAAAATCAAAGATTACTTAGAGAAACTAAGATTACTCCTACCATTTGATGGTCATTGGAGTCTAAATGAAGTTAAAATCTAATGAAACCTTATTGGAATATGGTAGGGATTCCATAAGATTCCTTAATGAAGAGGTTCAAGTTATGGATTGAAACTTGAATCTCTCTAACTATATATAGATTAAAATTATGATTCATTCTAACCTCCATGTAGATCATGAGATCTTAGAAGTTGAATAATCAAACTCAAAGAGGTTCAATGAGATATGGAAGATCTCATGAACCTTACAAGAAGTGGTAGAAATAAGAAATCAAAATTTGCTTTGAGAAACCGAGAACACAAATTCTTCAAAATTGAATTTATTTTAAACCCAAGGCATCAATTAGACCCAAATCAATGAAATAATATGAGATTCAATCACAAGTTCTAAGTGGTGTGTGATGAAATGAGGTAAGAAGAGAGGTTTTGAAAATGTGTAAAGTTCCTAGAACTATGAACTTGTGATTGAATAATCCTAATTCTATCAAAGATTAAGAGGTTACCTCTAGGACCTCAAGTATTTCTTCAACTTCTTGTGAAAAACCTTCCAAGATTTCCCAAAATTCTTCAAATTCTTCAAGTTCTTCAAGACTTTCTTCTTCTCTTTCTCAAAATATATATGATTCTTGTATATCTCTCTCTCTCAATTCTCAAGTTCAAGTATATTTTTCAAGTCCCTCAACAATGAAGGTGAAAGTTTGTTTATATAGACAATTAATCCAGGGATAAATGGGTAAATTCGGGGTGGAAACCCATGTGCAAAGATTTCTTCTAGAACATGTGAGAAAAGCAGTCTGTTACAGCCGGCGGCACTCGACGGGTGCCGGCGGCACTCGACGGGTGCCGGCGGCACTCCCTGAATGCCGGGCGGCAAACACTAAGTGCCGGCGCGGCAAACAGTGAGTGCCGCCGCGTTTTCCGCGTGCCGGGGCTAACTGAATTTTGTCCCTCTTTTTTATTTTTCAAAAATATGTTGGTGTAAACACAATTTTTCTATTCTATATATATATATATATATTTGTATTAATATCCCCCATGTGCATGGTATCAACCATGTGCATGGTATATTTTGAATATACTACTCTCTTTTTTTGTATTTTCTCTTTTTCCAAGATTTTTATTTATTTTGTCCTCCTATTTCTCTCAAAAGAACTCTTTATTATTTTTATTTTTCTTAAAATCCGGTTCCCAGACTGGGTTTCTCACGCGTTCTTTATTATTCGGGTTTCTCCCGAATACCCAAACTCTCTCTCTCTCTGTTCCTTCTCCTTTTTATATTTTCTATTTTAATTTTGAAATTTGCCTTGAAGAATCATTTTGAATTTTCTGGAAGATCTTCGAATGTCACCGATCATTGTCATCATCGGTCTTTGAGAGGTAACCAATCCCTGGATTTGACGTTTGGTCAAAATTGGGGTGTCTACAGTTTGCCCCTCTTTGACAGAGCTCGTGAAGCAACGCGTATCGCAAGCAAATGTCAAAGCCTGTGTGAAAGACAAGCCTTTGACCAAATAGTCGAATCCAGGTAAAAACAAAAGTGCGTTGCAAAAACAGGCGCGCAGATAGCCAAATGCTGGTCGTGCTCAATGGTGAGCTGCCTACGTATCCCAACGGGAATCAGACCAGGACGTAGTTCAGGCAAAGGACAACAACACACCAACGCAGGTAGTCACACAGATGAATGCACCTATCTCATCGTGATGCACATGCTCATGCAATCTTATATCTTATGCTTCCAAACGTGATGTTCCTGAGTCACGTTACTCTTCCTATTATCAGAAATGCACCCTATACATTGAATTATCTTATTATGACACCGTCTTACTCTAGGAATATTATGACTATTGTACACTTCATATGCATATGAGAATCGTCTGATTGACTGAGATGCGCTCTGCGCCTTATACCCCATAGCCGAATCAGGTAGCACGCAGAGAGATTGAGCAGCTCTATGCTCAAAATCCCCAAAATCATCTGATCGGCTAAGCCAAATCAGGTAGCACGCAGAGAGATTGAGCAGCTCTATGCTCAAAATCCCCAAAATCATCTGATCGGCTAAGCCGAATCAGGTAGCACGCAGAGAGATTGAGCAGCTCTATGCTCAAAATCCCCAAAATCATCTGATCGGCTAAGCCGAATCAGGTAGCACGCAGAGAGATTGAGCAGCTCTATGCTCAAAATCCCCAAAATCATCTGATCGGCTAAGCCGAATCAGGTAGCACGCAGAGAGATTGAGCAGCTCTATGCTCAAAATCCCCAAAATCATCTGATCGGCTAAGCCGAATCAGGTAGCACGCAGAGAGATTGAGCAGCTCTATGCTCAAAATCCCCAAAATCATCTGATCGGCTAAGCCGAATCAGGTAGCACGCAGAGAGATTGAGCAGCTCTATGCTCAAAATCCCCAAAATCATCTGATCGGCTAAGCCGAATCAGGTAAAGAATCAGAGCCAATCGGGCTCAAAACAAAACAATTTTCAAAGAATTGGAGCCAATCAAGCTCAAAACGAAACAATTTTCAAAGAATTGGAGCCAATCAAGCTCAAAACGAATCAATTTTCAAAGAATTGGAGCCAATCGGGCTCAAAACGAAACAATTTTCAAAGAATTGGAGCCAATCAAGCTCAAAACAAAACAATTTTCAAAGAATTGGAGCCAATCAAGCTCAAAACAAAACAATTTTCAAAGAATTGGAGCCAATCAAGCTCAAAACGAATCAATTTTCAAAGAATTGGAGCCAATCAAGCTCAAAACGAATCAATTTTCAAAGAATTGGAGCCAATCAAGCTCAAAACGAATCAATTTTCAAAGAATTGGAGCCAATCAAGCTCAAAACGAATCAATTTTCAAAGAATTGGAGCCAATCGGGCTCAAAACGAATCAATTTTCAAAGAATTGGAGCCAATCAAGCTCAAAACGAATCAATTTTCAAAGAATTGGAGCCAATCGGGCTCAAAACGAATCAATTTTCAAAGAATTGGAGCCAATCGGGCTCAAAACGAATCAATTTTCAAAATTCTGGGGGTCAAATAGACTCCGAATTATTCTTTTTCCAAAATCTGGAGTCAATTAGACTCCAATCAAGTTCAAACTTCATAAAAAACCGGAGTTGATTAGACTTTATTAACTCATTTATTGCAAACGGGTGTCCCTTGACAAAATTTTCAATAAGCAGGGGCCAATTTTTATTCACAAAAGGGCTTTAAAAACTCTTTTTTTAAACCTCGGGGGTTCTTTTGAAACGAGGGAAAATTTTCAAGGACATGGGAGCAAAATTCGGGGGTTCTTTTGTAAATAGTGAAAATCAGGGGTGAAAAGGCCACCTGTCACACGCGGCGGCACTCAGTGAGAGAAACCGGCACTTACTGAGTGCCGGCCGGCACTCTACCCAATGCCGGGCGGCATTCAGTGAGTGCCGGCGACTTTTTGCCGAGTGCCGGTTTGAGCAGCAGTTTGTTTAAAACTTTGTTTCTTTTTTTTTTTCTCTTTTCCATTCTCTCCTTCTTCCTCTCTCGGATTTCTTCTCCAAAATCTCACCTTCTCTTGATTCTTCTTCAAGAACCACTCACAATCAAGGTATGTTTCATAAAGATTACATCTTTGTTTCAATCATTGTGCTTGCAATCATGTTTCTCATGTAATTTGATCTTTCTCTTTCAAAGTTTTGATATGAACATTAACTTCCCCCTTTTTTTTCATGCTTGTAGATTCCCCAATGGCTAGTGGTTCAGGGTCTTATGGTCCCCCCAAGAAGAAGTACAAGCCCAATCCAGTCCACAGTTCATCAGTTCTACTTGCCGATCCTCGGGCACATCTCTCGGCACGGGCTTTCAATCGAATGGTACATCCCAAACTTTCCTCTTTATGCTTATGATGAGATAATGCAATGTAGTGCTATGAATGATGAGCAATGAATGCATGCATGAATGCCCTTTCTCCCTTTCCATGCTAATGTAGTATATGACAATCAATGCTTGTATGAATCCATATTTGAAAATTCAACATATCCACCAATCCCCTCTTTCATGATTAGAATTCGATGCTTGGTATTGTGTTCCCCTCCTCTTTTTATTATTGCCCTTAGTTGGACACATTGATTTCTTTATTCCATTTATTCATTGCTAATGGGCGGTTGTGCTAATCTGGATGAATTTTGCATATGCTTAATATTTTGAATGAACCTAAAACCCAATCATTGCTTACAACCCACAAACATTTTTTTTGCTTAGACCTCACAAGAGATCCCTTATTATTTTTTTTAAATCAACGAGTCGCTTAGACTTCAAAGAATTTCTTTATTTTTTTCAAATCAACGAGTCGTCTAGACTCCAAAGAATTTCTTATATTATTTTTCAAATCAACGAGTCGCTTAGACTCCAAAGAATTTCTTATATTATTTTTCAAATCAACGAGTCGCTTAGACTCCAAAGAATTTCTTATATTATTTTTCAAATCAACGAGTCGCTTAGACTCCAAAGAATTTTTTTTTTTTTTTTTTTTTTTTTTTTTTTTTTAAATCAACGAGTCATTTAGACTCCAAAGAATTTCTTTATTTTTCAAATCAATGAGTCGCTTAGACTCCAAAAGAATTTCTTTATTTTCAAATCAATGAGTCGCTTAGACTCCAAAGAATTTCTTTATCTTCCTTTACTCACTCAATTGCATTGCTTGGATCCCGAAAGAAAGTAATTATTATTCCTTCATTTTCTTATTTTCTTTTCTCTCTCTCTTTTTTTTTTGCAGTCTCCAGAATTTGTCCTCAAAGGTCATGGGAGCATGGCCCATGGCCGAAGGTGGTATATGGAGCTCTCTGACGATGTGAGAACCTTAGTTAACAATGCTGGATTCGGGCTCTTTGCTTTGCTCCTGGAGAAGAGTACAAATGACCGGACCCACATTCAAGCCTTGGCGGAAAGATGGTGGGACACAACGAACACATTCCATATGCCTTTCGGGGAGATGACGATGACTCCCTTAGACTTCGCCATGATCACTGGCGTCCCGTTTGGTGGCCTCCCTATTGCCCGCTATGACGATCTTCAGAACCGTCATGAAGAAATTATTGACTTGCTTGGGGCTCACCCAGGGGATTTCATAGTTCCCGCAAAATGGTTTCTGGATACCTTCAAGGATCAGGCCTTCACTGACGATCAAATGGCCAGGGCCTTCATCATGTATGTGCTGGGTTGCTCGCTGATGAGTACAAAGGGTGACACAATCAGCCTGGGGTATCTGGCTTCTCTTACAGACGTCGACCGCATCTCTCAATACAACTGGGGAGGGGCAGGTTTGGCCACTCTCTACAACCATATGAGTGAGGTTTCTAGGGGAAATTCCCCCTCCACGGGCGGGTATTGGAGAGCTTGGGAGGTAAAGCTTCAACTTTACTTATTTATTTATTCATTTCATCTTTATTCCTTTTATTTTTATTGCATTCCTTTCCTGAAATTTTGCCTCTTTATTTTACCTTGCAGATATGGTCGCATGAATACCTCCGGATGAGAGCTCCCAGTACTCGGGGCAACGAGGCGGCTATCATGCCTCAGGGCTTGAAGTGGAGGAAAGAGGCAACGGGTCGAAAAGTCGGGGCTCATGATTTTGTTGGCTACCGAAACCTTCTCATTAATTTGCGTGAGATTCATGTGATATGGAACCCGTGGGCAGCGGCCCTCCCAGAGGCAGGTGAAGCAATTCAGGCGGCGATGGCCTATTCTAGATTGAGGGTTCTGATGGTAGGTGAGGCGTGCCGAGAATGGTACCTTGGTGAGAGGGTGACTAGGCAGTCTCTTGCTGCCCCAAACTTTTATGTGCCGTGGGTCCCTCCAGCTACTATGAGAAGTACAGAAACCCTGGATCACGAGGACCTGGTAGCTGCTCTGGACGGGGAGAACATTGCCAACCTTCTGGATGGCCCTGATGGTTATGCAGCCTTTAGATTGAACTCTCTTATGCATAATTTTCCCCTCATGGATGTTGTCCGGGTAACAACTGTTATTCACATTCACATATGTATATTTCTTTCATTTCTATTTTCCATTCCTTTTTCATTTTTCATGCTGGAAACTCTTATTTGCAGCCTGTTCCTGGGGTCGTTGAACCCCCGGCCCTTCCGCAGTGGAATTGGAGCGTTCCCACGGTCGACATGGGTCAAGAGACCATGTATCAGCTGACCCCTTACACTCAGAACGTCCCGACTATCCCTCTACAATATGATACAGTCCCCCGGGATTATGCTGAAGAGGGTCTGTCATATGCTCACACCGTCCAGCACTGGATTCATGGACGCGAATGGAGGGTAAACCCTTTTTGTTTGGAACAAAATTCTCTTCTTTAATTTTATTTGTAACAACAACCAACAAAACTCAAAAGATTTTCTTATTTATCTTTAAAAAGAATCCAAATGATCACCTCTATTCTAATAACTGTATTCTAATTCCCCTTTTTTTCTCTCTTTTTTTTTTTTTTTTTTTTTTTTTTTTTTTTCAGGCTGATGGAGCAAGGTCCACTGCCGATCTTCAGGCTAGAGCTATGGTATTACATTCCCTCTCTTCTTTTCCTTTCTCCTCTCTCTCTTCTTAATTGCATTACTTATTTCGCATGTTCTTTCTTTACAGGAAGCTGAGATGGCGGCTCTGAGGAGACAACTCCAGAAGTTTCAACTGAGCCAGGGCGGCGGTTATCAGGGAGGTGCTGGAGGTAGTGGCCAAGGCGGCGGCTACCAAGGAGGTGATGGAGATGGGGGAGATGGAGGAGATGGAGGTGATGGCGGAGATGGAGGCGATGGCGGAGCTGGGAGAAGTCAGGCAACTCATCAAACGCCCAGAAGGAATCCTCGTCGTAGACGAGGATAGCTTATCTCCTTTATGCTATGTCATGTCCCTGTGAGGACAAAGAATATCGAACTCTCTTATTTAGGTTAAATTAGCAACACTTATGCATGGTGGCCTGCGTGCCCATTTTGAATTTGTTCATATTCATGCTTGATTGCTTCCCCGTATTGAATCTTTTTTTTTTTTTTTTTTTTTTGCTTATTTAGATCATGAATACCCTCTCTTGGCTTTATTTTAATGAGTGGTGCAAGCAATGGTGCTTAAAATGATGATTAGCAGTATTTTTTATTCAAATTCTGTGCAGGTTTGGGCTGATTGAAATTATAAAATTACCCATGTGCCTTTTAAACCTGGGCCGGCACTCGGTGAGTCTGGGCGGCACTCGGTGAATGCCGTGCGGCATTCAGTGACTGCCGGCCGGCACTCAGAGAGTGCCGCTACTTTACACCGAGTGCCGGTCCGTCCCCTTTTTCTATATAAGCTGCCATTTACCCATTCCAAGGTTCATTCATGATTTCTAGAGCCATTTTGCCTTCTTTTCATTCGAACTTTTTCATTTTTATATCTCCCTCCGGTCTTCATGGCCCCTATCAGTTCCGACATCTTGTACCCATGGATGGATTCCCTTTCTGGTATAGATCGACTCAACCTTGAATCCCATAGACTGACTGACCTCTTCGCTTTTCGTCATACAGCTCTGGATGAGGACTTGCTTCGAGCAGCTATTATGTGCTGGGACCCTTCTCTTCACGTTTTCCGGTTTGGTCACGAGGAGGTCTGTCCCCTCTTTGAGGAGTTTAGTGCCATCCTCCACACTGATCCGTATGCCGATTTGATTGTTCCGCAGATCCAGGTAGGATATATTCAGGATTTATCGGCCCTTCTTGGCATTTCTCGGGGCGCTGCCGGCTCCCTTGTTCATGACCATCATATTGATTTTGACCGCCTCTCCTCCACTTACGCACCCATTGGCGATCCTGATGATAGGAGATATCAAGTCATCAGACGGAATGCCCTTTCTCTGGCGATGCTTTCACACTTTTTATTTCAGTCTTCCACTGATATCCTGATTCCGATCGTATGCGGCCTCCGAGAGATGCGGAGTGCTGTTATGCTCGTTCTGGGGGAGACTTTTCTAGGTCTGGATTATGCACATACCGCGGGATCGATGCTGCTTTCGGGGTCACCCCACGTTTTACAGATTTGGCTCTTCGAGCGCTTGGGCTTCTTTGCTCACCTCCCCCCCGGGAGACAGCTTCCTTATGATCGTATAGACGTCCATTACCCCTCCCGCACAGTTACCAGCTGGCTTACTTGGTTTCGAGGCTTGAGTTATGAGGACATCTATTGGATATGCCCTCGCTGGTCCTATTGCTCTGTCGCAGTACGTCTTCCCGGGCGCCCCGGGATCTGGTTGACTGGTCTGCGAGTTACCACCTTTTACATTCCCAGCCGGGTAGCCCGTCAGTTCGGCTTGCTCCAGGATGTCCCCGATGTTATTACTGCTGATTTCTTGAGGAGCTCTGTTCTACGTCCTTTGACCGTAAGGATGTTCGCAGAGGCTTGGCATGATAGGGTATCAGCTCCCTTTAGGAGGATTCCAGCTCCAATCGTCCCGACCGCAGAGTATTTGCTTGAGATTCAGTTATTGGTCAGGGGGTAGCTTCCAGATAGACAAAGTAAAAAGAAAAGAAAGAAGCGAGATTTTAAAAAGTTTTGACAAATTCTGCTTGACTTTGGCTAGGTTTATTTTCTGTGATGCGTTTTTTTTTTTTTTTTTTTTTTTTTTGAAAATGCTCTGATCATGAAGAATCAAAGTTAGCACTTCTTAAATTTCTCTGGGTTATGAACAGTTTTCCCCTCAATGCCTCCTTCGGCTTTTATTACTCCTTCATGAGTCTTGCTTAGTTTTAATCTCTCTATGTAATGAATTCTTGTTTGTTTTCACATGATGCATATTTTGATAGCCAGTATATCCAGAAATGGGTTTGAATTCTGTCTGGGTTCATCGGTTTTAGCAAACGAAGTTTGCCCCTGGTTTCGGGATTTAGATGCGGTTCTAGGGCAAACGCAAGTTTGCCCCTAGTTTGACATGGTGAAAACTTGGGGCTCTTAAATTTGTTTAGGTTTTGGACCGAGGGCCTTGTGAGCCCGCCTACTTATCCCCGAACGGGTATCAGGTCCGCAGTAGTTCAGCCAAGGCTAGAAAGAACACACATACATCTTTTATTTTGTGACCGAACCGAGCAGGTTGCCTACGTATCCCCTACCGGGAATCAGGTCAAGCGTAGTTCATCAATTCTGGAGGTTTTGAAGGACAAGGTTTCAAGCAAAGTATTTTTTGAGGCGATCGAGGTTGATTGGTTGTTTAAACTCAACCCCATCCAGGTCCATGAGATAGGCAGCTCCCTCGGAGAGGAGTGTCTTGATGATATATGGTCCGACCCAGTTGGGTTTGAATTTTCCTCGTGGGTCATAAATGGGCGCTTTAAGCTCTTTGAGGACCAGGTCGCCCTCAGCAAGCTTCCTTGGGCGAACCTTTTTGTTGAAAGCACGAGCTATCCTTTTCTGATACCCCCGAGTATGGTTCACAGCAGCCAACCTCCTCTCATCAAATAACATCAACTCCTCATATCTCCCTCGCAACCATTCCAGTTCAGTTACCTCACATTCTGCCAAAACTCTTAGAGATGGTATTTCAACTTCCACCGGTAAAATAGCCTCCATCCCGTAGACTAATGAGTACGGTGTAGCCCCAGTTGAGGTTCTCACAGAAGTTCGGTATCCCCATAAAGCAAAAGGTAATTTTTCATGCCAATCTCTATACGTATCCGTCATTTTCCCCAGGATGGCTTTCACATTTTTGTTTGCGGCCTCTACTGCTCCATTTGTTTGCGGTCTGTATGGTGAAGATTGGTGGTGGGTGATCCTATACTTCTCTAGGAATGGGATAACCTCTCCCTGAAAATGACTCCCGTGGTCAGAAATAAGCTCATTTGGCACCCCATATCTGCAAATTACATTCTTCTGGATAAAATTCACCACATCCTTTGCCTTCAAAGTTGCGTATGATGCCGCTTCCACCCATTTGGTAAAATAGTCTATTGCCACAATTATGTACCGGTGTCCATTTGAAGCTTTCGGAATTACTTCTCCAATGATATCAATACCCCATACAGAAAATGGCCAAGGGGTGGTCATGCTATAGAGCTGGGAAGGTGGGGTATGCATTAAATTTGCATGAACCTGACATTTATGGCATCTCTTAACATACTCACAGCAATCTTTATCTAAAGTCGTCCAATAGTATCCTTGCCGAATTATCTTTTTGGCCAACATATGTCCATTCATGTGGGGCCCACAGACTCCTTCATGTATTTCTTCCATCATTTTCTTTGCTTCCCTTCCATATAGACATTCTAAATTATAACCGGTGTAAGATTTCTTCCACAACTTTCCCGCATAGGTTACAAATTGAGCTGACAATCTACGAATCGCTCTCTTATCCTTCTCTGAAGCTCTTTCGGGGTACTCTCCTTTCTCAACAAAGTTCCAAACATCTATATACCATGGTGTCTCAACTTCTTCCTCTTCTCCAATGGCGGCGACTATTTCATATGAAGGTCGGGTTCTCTCTTCTATAGACAATGGAATCATGGAGACTCCTACAGGAATTTGGATCATTGAGGCTAAGGTTGCTAGGGAATCTGCCAATTGGTTCTCTTCACGGGGAAGATAATAGAATGAAATTCTTTTGAATTGCACCTTCAGGCTCTCTAGGTATTCATGGTAAGGTCTCAACTTCTCATGCTTTATTCTCCAGTCACCCCTCACTTGTGATATTATTAGATTAGAGTCTCCGAAAACATCGATCTTCTCTACCCCCAAAGTCAAGGCTGCTTCCATCCCAATTATACAGGCTTCGTACTCTGCCGTGTTATTAGTCGAATTATACTTGAGCTTAATGGCCAAAGGAGTGGGGGCCCCGCTAGGTGATATGAGGATGATCCCTACCCCGTATCCTATTTGATTAGCTGCTCCATCAAAGTACATTTTCCAAAGGTCCTCTTTAACTTCCATTACTTCTTCATCCGGAAACTTAAATTCCCCCTTCTCTTCGGATTCTATGGCGAGGTCAGCTAAATATTCGGCAACAGCTCTCCCCTTGACAGATTTGGAAGTGACATATCTGATATCGAATTCAGCCAGCATCATGGTCCAACGGGATATCCTACTGGTCAGGGCGGGTTTTTCAAAAAGGTATTTGAGTGGGTCCATTCGGGATATCAGGGTGATAGGAAAGGCTAGCATGTAATGTCTAAGGCGACGGGTACACCAAACTAAGGCCCAACAAGCTTTCTCCAATGGTGAATAGTTCAACTCATACCCAGTCATCCTCTTACTTAGGTAGTATATGGCTTTTTCCACACGCCCCTCTTCTTCTTCTTGGGCCAGCATACACCCCATTGAGTTCTCGGTTACGGATAGGTATAGCAATAGAGGTTTTCCGGGTTTAGGAGGTGATAGGACAGGCGGGTTTTGAAGGTAGGTTTTGATCTTTTCAAAGGCTTTTTGGCACTGGTTATCCCATTCGAACTTCTCCCCTTTTCTCAACAATTTGAACAATGGGTCACAGGTCATGGTGAGTTTGGATATGAAGCGACTAATGAACTGTATTCTTCCTAAGAATCCTCTCAATTCTTTCTCATTCTTTGGTGGCAGCATTTCGGCTATAGCTTGGATTTTGGTGGGATCTACCTCAATTCCTCTCTGGGTAATCAGAAATCCTAGTAGTTTTCCAGTGGTGACCCCAAAGGTGCATTTTTGCGGATTTAGCCTCATCCCGAACTTCCTCAGCCTTCCAAAAAACTTTCTTAATGCCTCTAGATGCCCTCCCCTTTCTTTGGATTTCACTATCATGTCATCCACATATACTTCCACTTCCTTATGAATCATGTCGTGCAGTAATGTGGTGGCAGCTCTTTGGTAAGTTGCACCTGCATTCTTAAGCCCAAACGGCATAACTCTATAACAGTAAGTCCCCCAAGGTGTGATAAAAGTTGTTTTCTCTCTATCCTCTGATGCCATTAAGATCTGGTTGTACCCTGAAAACCCGTCCATGAAAGACAGAAGTTCATGTCCTGCGGTATTATCTACTAACACGTCGATGTGGGGTAAAGGGAAATCGTCTTTAGGGCTAGCTTTGTTCAAATCCCGAAAATCTACACAAACCCTAACACGACCATCCTTTTTAGGAACCGGTACAATATTGGCGACCCAATCAGGATACTCGGTGACAATCAAGAATCCAGCTCTCAATTGCTTTTCAACTTCCTCTTTCACTTTAAGCGCCCATTCAGGCCTCATTCGCCTCAATTTTTGTTTCACGGGTTTTGAATTTGGGAAAAGGGGAATATGGTGTTGGACAATTTCTGGATCAATTCCTGGCATATCATCATAGGACCATGCAAAGACATCTTTGAATTCTTTTAATAGATTGATTAATTCTTCGCTTTCCTCATTATTAAGTGTGGAGCCGATAGAAACATTTTGTGGATTACCTTCATCTCCCAAATTAACGGTTAGAGTGCTTTCCATGATTTTGCATGCAGGTTCATTTTCTTTTTCAATTAGTTTTTGCAATTCATGAGGTATTTCATCATTTTCATCACATGCATCACAGTTATTATTATGCAAAGTCAAGTAAGCAGAATTAGTCACATTCTCATTAACTTTCTTGGGAGCAATTACAACAGACATAGAAATGGAAAGACGCCTCATTTGGGCCAATACAGACTCCGGGGGAGGGGGGAACCTATCACTAGACCCAAAGACCCACTCTTTCTTGCTTTCCCCTCCCATATCAGTTATGAAGCGATCTTCCCTTTCTTCTTCCTGAGTAATCTCTTCTATTTCCACTTCTTCCGGCTTCCCTTTGTACTCTGGTTTCTCCCTTTCTTTATTCTCGTTACTGTCTTCTTTGTCCCGACCCTTCTCACCCTCATCCTTGATCTCTGCAGAGCTCCCTTTTTCGATCTTCTTGTATCCTTCTTCTAGCAGGTTCTTCATTGCCGAGCCATCCATAGTACAGACCCAGTCCCGAGTAACGGCGGATTTTGCAGGCCGCTGAAGATAAGGATCCTTATAATCAGAGAAGTTATGGGCAAAGAAAATCTCAAATCCTGGCTTCATACGCTTTTCTGCTTCATCCAACCACGGCTCTGGAAAACCACAAAATGGAAAATCTTCTCCCTGCTTGATGAAGTACCCGTTGAGAGTTTTCATGTATGGTTCCATCGGTGCATCCGTTGCTTTCTTCTTCTTCTTCAACTCTTCCTTGGTTGGCGAGTATCCCAGCCCATGGGTGTGGGTTTGTGTGATGATACTTGGGAATTCTGATAACCCTTGGTGTTTCTTACCTAAACCCATCCCTGGGAAGAACCCCATTTTTCTCATGATCCCGGCCACCAATGGACTGGCGTATTGATCAAAATACAGTGGTAAAAATTCCTTCGGCTTCCCCTCTTCTATGACGTTAATAAATTCAAACCCTCCCAAACTTGCTTCACCTTCTTGTATCTGTACTTCTAAAATCGGAGCACTTGATGAAGCCCCAGACACATTTATCCAGCTATCCCCCAGAAGATCATATACCTTGTTTTTCCAAATGTACTTAACTTTCTGATGAATGGTTGATGGAATGGCACCCAAACTATCAAGCCACGGCCTTCCCAAAAGTAGGTTAAATGATGCAGGAATGTCAATGATTTGGAATTCCGTTTCCCTTTCACCAGTCCCGACAGAAAGATTCAGAAAGATGATCCCCATCACTGCCCGTAGAGTATTGTCATAAGCCCTCACCTTTTGTTCTGATGGTATAAATGTAGATTCATCGAGCCCCATCCTTTTAGCTGTTCGAAAAGGACACACATTTAGTGCAGACCCGTTGTCGACGAGGCAGGCCGGTAGAGAATTTCCCAGGCACTCAACGGTAATGTGCAATGGCTTATTGAAAACAGGTCCCCCAGGAGGTAAGTCAGCTTCAGAGAATGATATAGCCAGGGTTGGGTTTCTGCCGATCATGCCGACGAGATCTTCTGGAGTAACATTGATGGAAACATCCGACTGATTGAGAGCGTCAAGGACTGCTTGCCTATGACGCTTGGAAGCGATTAACAACCCCCAAATAGTGATGTTCGCCTGCGTCTTCTTCATCTGTCTCAAGACTCTGTCCTCCTCTTCTTCCTCATTCAGTTTCCCTTTTCCTTTATTCATTTCTTGTTCAGGGTGATCCTCCTCGAGTTCGTGTGGTTTAAAATGCCTCCCGGACCGTGTGAGGTGACTAATACCTTCTTTAACCCAAAGCCTATCTTGTGTTTCAACAATTTTTAAACCTTCCTCCTCACTTTCATACCAAAGGTCCTCCTTAACTTTACTAAGATCCTGTATACCATCCCCTTTGTACCATAGTGAATTGTCAGCCTCCGGTGCCCACCAATCTGCGTCAACAGCCCCTTCTATTTCTTTCCCTTTGCCTTCATCTACCAATCCTTTTAGAGTGCAAATTTGCGGATTCTCCAACATCTGATAAACTTTTCTCGGTCTTCCCAACTTGGTGATCAATGCCGACGGGTCAAAAAAGCTCTCCTCATCTCCCAAGTAGTAAATTCTGGGTGGTGGCACGGCATGATGTTCCGGTAGTGGATTTCTGGTAACATTTGGCGGGTTGGCGGGTGGTTCAGATATTATTTTCTTGTCAATCAAATCCTGAATCTCATGCTTTAGTCTTAAACACCGGTCAGTTGAGTGCCCCTGCTCCTGATGGAACTTGCAGTATAAATCAGGTTTGAAATTTGGAGGCTGTGGATTTAGTCTGGGTCGTGGCTCCAGTAGGCGAAGATGTCCTTTTGCTACCAGCCTATCGAGAGCTGTGGACAAAGATACTCCCAACTCTGAAAACCTCCTTAACGGCTTATCCCCTCCCCTCTTTGGGTAATTTCTGGTTACATCAAACCTTTTCTCAGGTTCGCTCAGTGCGTTCACATCTGTAGACCCTGAATGACCTCCTGAATGTCCTCCTCCTGTTCCATAGTTCGGTCGTCTGTACCTATTCACTGGCTCCTCCTTTTTAATGACCCCTTCCTGTATCGCGTCTTTGATTCTGGTACCTACATCGAACACCTCGGTGAAAGTATTGAGGGATTGGAACCTCATCTTCTCCTGATAGATGGGTTGGAGATTCTTCATCAGCATTCGAATTTGCTCTTTTTCAGTCGGTCTCTGTATCATCTTAGCGGCCTTCCCCCTCCATCGGCTTAGAAATTCAGCAAAAGACTCTTTGTTCCCCTGCCGGGTAGTCTCCAAATCCCTGATAGTAACATCCAGATCTTGGTTGTATTCGTATTGGGCCACAAATGCTTTTACCACTTCTTCCCAATTTCTAGTCTTCCCTGGTTCCAGAGTGAGATACCAAGACAAAGCAGCCCCCGTTAACGTCTGTTGAAACAAGACTGCCATCATGACCGTGCTTAGACCGCTAGGCTGAAATGCCCCTATACACATTCTTATGTGGCTACGCGGGTTCCCTGTTCCATCAAACTTATCGAACACAGGCATTTTGAATCCTGCGGGCAATACCTCACAAACCCCCTCATACAACCCTTCCAATTCCAACAAATAGGTGTCAACCCCTTGTGCCTTTCGTACCACCCTTTCCAACTTCTCCATCTTCTCAGTCATCAACTTGTCCTTCTCAGCCCTCTCTTTTTCTAGTTTCTCCCTTTCTATTCTCGGCGCTTCCATCCCTTCTGTTTCATCAAACCAATCTTCATCCCTGTGAGGAGGATCATTGCCTGGCTGCTGCCGTGCTAGTGCTTCTATCATAGTCATCATTCTAGTCATTTGTCCTGCTTGTTGTTCCACCATTGTCCTTAACTCTGTCATCTCCCTTGCATTAGCCTCTTGTGCCATCTCTTTTCTTACTAGTCTTGCAGTAGAATCTCTGTACCAGGCTATACCCGCAGTTGATTCTATCTTTTACCTACAACCATATTTGTTTAAGTTATTTTTAACTACTTTTTCCCCCTTTTGCAACATTATTTGTTTACTTTTTGCTTTTATTAATGATTCACATGCTTTCAATGAATGATTCAAATGTCATGCGGATGCAAATGCATGTGTGTGTGTGTGCCTATTCTATATGCTAAATAAAAGAAAATTCTAATCCTAACACATAAACACGTAAGCACATAAAATCCTCATCCATGTTTGAGTGTGCTAATTTCTCTTTTCATTGTGATCCTTTTTACCCTTTCAAGAATTTTTTGAAATTCATTTGACAAGTATTTCCCCTAGATGATGGGATCTTTTTCAAAATTCCTTAAGAAGCTTTCCTTTGAAAACAACAACATTTCTAAACAAAAGATGATTAGGTTTGAAATTTTGCTTTTGAAATTTCTTTGAAAACGATTTCTTTGATTGCAGAGATTTCTTGGATTATATTCCTTAATAAAAAGGTGATTAGGTCCAAATTTTGCTTTGAAAAAAAAAGCATTCCTTTAGTTGGTAAAACTTTTCAAACTCTTTCAACAATTTTGGGTTCCAAGAATTTTAGGTTCTTTCTTCAAATACGGTTGGAAAGGAAATTTTAAATCTGAAAGTGAACTCCAAAAATTTTGAACGAGTGATTGAATGCCTTGGAATACAGATACCAAAAACGTATTTAAAAATTCTTTGGGTAAGAGGATCATATGATCGGATTATTGTCATACTCTTCATGAATTTGGATGCATACAAGGTCAATGATGCTTAGCTTAGCAAGATGTAAGAGATGTAATCACATAATCAAGATCCAGCATGTTCCCAAATGCCGTGGGACATGAGAAGGAATTGCTAAAAGGTGATTAAAGGGTTACACATCTTTAATCAAGCAAGCATCGTCATCATCTCAAATAACCCCTTTCGGGCATACAAAACTCCCTAGCACATAAATCCTAATCAAGAATTTAATTCCTAATTTTGAAAGGTTCTATGGAAACTACTATGCAAAGGCCGGGTTTTGGTCAAATAAGGGACCCTTGACACACACCCGATAGGATGCTTCATATACCAAAACATGGTACGAGATCAAGGGTGATCACACGGTCCCATGATGACTTGACCGACCGGGTTGCCCCGAGCCTCCAAGGTCATAGTTCCGTGCAATCGACTGGCGAGACATGCAAGTGCAATGCAACGGGCACACAAAAATTAATTAATTCGATAAAAAAGGATGCTTTCAAGTCCAATCCTCGAGTGAACCCAAAATCAGAAATTCTGGTCTGCGAAACCAGAGATTCTGGGTTCGATCCCCAGTGGAGTCGCCAGATTGTGGATATCGCAGGTTTTCAAATTTTACCCACTTTTAAAACAAATATTTTCAAATTCAAAGAGTCGCCACTTAATTTTTAAAAGGAAAAAATTAAGAAACCATTTTAAAAGCAAACTGATCTTTTGCGAAACCAAAGATAAACTGGGTCCGGGGATTATGGAATGAAAGGGGAAGGAGCCCGGCGGACTAAAACACCCCCTTTCATCCTATCTCACGATAGGCCTCTACTCAACATCCTTTTTAATCAAATTAATAATCTAAGCATGCCCTCAATTAATACATATATGTAGGTATACATAACACAAGCATGTTGAAAGGGTGCAAAATTGCTAACGGTAAAA
The DNA here is from genome assembly GCA_033977485.1 of Hydrangea macrophylla. NCBI lineage: Eukaryota > Viridiplantae > Streptophyta > Magnoliopsida > Cornales > Hydrangeaceae > Hydrangea > Hydrangea macrophylla. The sequence continues at coordinate 45,552,171 of CM066990.1, forward strand.
TATCATTCATAAGTCACATAATTCAACTAGCAAACATCATGATATGCAATAGAGAACTAGAAAACATACCCGGGATCCGGCCGCGAATATCAAACGTGCAATGCATGCAAAAATAAACCTAAGAAAGGTCTCTAATACATATATACACATAAGGCAAAACCTAAGCTAAGGTGTCGCACATGGGGTCGAAAAAAATCAATTAAAATCAATAAAATAGATTAAACTAGAGAAGGGTTGAGAAATTGTACCTCAAAGCGCTACAAAACAAAGGTTAGTACACATGCCTTAGACAAGATATAATATCATAAATAAGTAAATCCTAAGTCATGTTCAATTAGATACATCTTAGGCAAGAGATAAGTCCTACTTATGGATATTAACATGTATGAATGAATGCATGAATATGAACAAATAGGGGACATGAATTTCTTCACCAATTTGGATCACTAAGCCTCTGGATTTAATCTAAATTATCGTTATTCAAAACATGGTTTGGGTCTCAAGACATTAGGAGACCATTTGAGTTAAAATAAAAAAAGATTAGATGAAAACAGTAGCAGTTTTTTGTGATTTAAAGAGAGCAGACCAGACGTTCAAAAATGGAAATAAAATACTTTTGATGGTTGGATCTTATTGATTTTTGGATATGTCATGCCTCTGTGAGTCTAGTTTCTAACCCAACTTGAAAATCAAGATTTCAACGGTTAGATCTCCGGGAATATGGAAAATACTAGACCTCACTCAGGATTCTGCAACTCTCTGTCCAGAGATCTTGTATGATTTTCTAAAAATAGTAAAAAAATGAGAAACACTTAGATCTTTTTAGGGTACCTTCCTAACACATTAAGGTACTTATAAACAATTATTTGAGACCCCGAAAACTTAATTAGGGTTCTGATTTATTAATTTCAAAACGGACTTACTATTCTGAAAGTATTTTAAAACTCTGGACAGATTGTATTTAGCTCACAAAAACCATGATCAAACCCTTCTAATCACAAGATCTTGCTAAAACAAAAATCACAGTGGTAAAACAATGTGTTATGAACATTTTCCCGTTGGTTTCATTCGATTCCAACGGTCGGATTTCAAACTAAAAATCCTTGATCAAAAACAGTTTATGAACCCACTGTTTCATTTTGCTAGTTCAAGTTTATTGATTGGCCTCAACTATTAAAACATGAAGTTGGGGCTCAAACCAAACTACTTCTTCTACCATTTGATGGTCATTGAAGACTATGAGGCACACCACACTTATGGATCTTGATGAAGTATTGAAATGAACTTCGCAAAATCCTCAAATAAAGAACTCAAACCTATGGACCCAAACTTGAGTTCAAAATATTACTCCTACCATTTGATGGTCATTGGAGTCTAAAAATAGTTAACATCTACTCAAAACCTCATTGGAATATAGTAAGGATTCCATAAGATTCCTTAATGAAGAGGTTCAAGTTATGGATTGAAACTTGAATCTCTCTAACTATATATAGATTAAAATTATGATTCATTCTAACCTCCATGTAGATCATGAGATCTTAGAAGTTGAAGAATCAAACTCAAAGAGGTTCAATGAGATATGGAAGATCTCATGAGCCTTTTTAGTGAAATAGAAGTAAGGAAAATCAAAGATTACTTAGAGAAACTAAGATTACTCCTACCATTTGATGGTCATTGGAGTCTAAATGAAGTTAAAATCTAATGAAACCTTATTGGAATATGGTAGGGATTCCATAAGATTCCTTAATGAAGAGGTTCAAGTTATGGATTGAAACTTGAATCTCTCTAACTATATATAGATTAAAATTATGATTCATTCTAACCTCCATGTAGATCATGAGATCTTAGAAGTTGAATAATCAAACTCAAAGAGGTTCAATGAGATATGGAAGATCTCATGAACCTTACAAGAAGTGGTAGAAATAAGAAATCAAAATTTGCTTTGAGAAACCGAGAACACAAATTCTTCAAAATTGAATTTATTTTAAACCCAAGGCATCAATTAGACCCAAATCAATGAAATAATATGAGATTCAATCACAAGTTCTAAGTGGTGTGTGATGAAATGAGGTAAGAAGAGAGGTTTTGAAAATGTGTAAAGTTCCTAGAACTATGAACTTGTGATTGAATAATCCTAATTCTATCAAAGATTAAGAGGTTACCTCTAGGACCTCAAGTATTTCTTCAACTTCTTGTGAAAAACCTTCCAAGATTTCCCAAAATTCTTCAAATTCTTCAAGTTCTTCAAGACTTTCTTCTTCTCTTTCTCAAAATATATATGATTCTTGTATATCTCTCTCTCTCAATTCTCAAGTTCAAGTATATTTTTCAAGTCCCTCAACAATGAAGGTGAAAGTTTGTTTATATAGACAATTAATCCAGGGATAAATGGGTAAATTCGGGGTGGAAACCCATGTGCAAAGATTTCTTCTAGAACATGTGAGAAAAGCAGTCTGTTACAGCCGGCTGCACTCGACGGGTGCCGGCGGCACTCACTGAATGCCGGGCGGCACTCCCTGAATGCCGGGCGGCAAACACTAAGTGCCGGCGCGGCACTCAGTGAGTGCCGCCGCGTTTTCCGCGTGCCGGGGCTAACTGAATTTTGTCCCTCTTTTTGATTTTTCAAAAATATGTTGGTGTAAACACAATTTTTCTATTCTATATATATATATATATATATTTGTATTAATATCCCCCATGTGCATGGTATCAACCATGTGCATGGTATATTTTGAATATACTACTCTCTTTTTTTGTATTTTCTCTTTTTCCAAGATTTTTATTTATTTTGTCCTCCTATTTCTCTCAAAAGAACTCTTTATTATTTTTATTTTTCTTAAAATCCGGTTCCCATACTGGGTTTCTCACGCGTTCTTTATTATTCGGGTTTCTCCCGAATACCCAAACTCTCTCTCTCTCTTCCTTCTCCTTTTTATATTTTCTATTTTAATTTTGAAATTTGCCTTGAAGAATCATTTTGAATTTTCTGGAAGATCTTCGAATGTCACCGATCATTGTCATCATCGGTCTTTGAGAGGTAACCAATCCCTGGATTTGACGTTTGGTCAAAATTGGGGTGTCTACAATACGTCATATCACTCAACACTCCACCCGATGTCAATCACTCCCAAAGTTTTATACCTATTGCTCTGATACCAATAAATGTCACGAGACTCAGATCCATTCCAGTATGGACAGAAATAGACATGTGACATGCCACCGAGGCTCATCTAATTCATTAAATAACTATAGCAGTGGAAAATAAACTTAAAAGTAACAATGAGTATTCAACTCCTTGTAGACACCCCAATTTTGACCAAACGTCAAATCCAGGGATTGGTTACATCTCAAAGACCGATGATGACGATGACCGTGACGTTCGAAGATTTTCCAAGAAATTCAAAATCCTCAAGATGTTCTTCAAGATTAAATTTGAAAAATTAAAAAATAAAAGAGAGAGGATTTGGGTATTCGGGAGAGCCCCGAACATTGAAGGACACATGAGGAAATCAGTCTGAAAATTTGCTCAATAAAAAAGTTTTGAAAGAAAGTATAAAATGAAAATGATAAAAAGGAGTTTTAAATAAAGGAAAATTGTCTCTTGAAAAAAAATAATAATAATAATAATAAGAAAAGCATAGTATATTGAAGAATATACCATGCACATGGGTGCATACCACCCACATGGGTGCGGGTGCATTTTAGCACAAATATACATGAATATATAAAGATAACTCACAAAAATTAAGTTTAGATTAATTTTTCTTTCGAAAATTTAAAAAAGGGAGCAAATTCAGTTAGCCCCGGCACCCGGAAAACCCGGCGGCACTCACTGAGTGCCGCGCCAGCACTCACGGGTTGCCGTCCGGCCTTCAGTGAATGCCGCTCAGCACTCAGTGAATGCCGCTGGCACCCGTCGAGTGCCGCTGGCTGTAACAGACTGCTTTTCTCACATGTTCTAGAAGAAAACTTTGCACATGGGTCTCCACCCGAATTTACCCATTTAACCTTGAATTGGTGGTCTATATAAACAAACTCTCATCTTCATTTTGATATACTTGAATGAATACACACACATATACTTGAATCTAGAGAGAGAGATACAAGAATCATATAGAGAATTGAGAAGAAGAAAAGAATTTCTTGAAGAAGTTGAAGAACTTTGAGAAGAATTTGAAGATCTTGGAAGAGCTTCACAAGAAATTGAAGAATTCTTTGAGGTCATAGAGGTAACCTCTTAATCCTTGGTAGAGTTAGGACAATTCAATCACAAGTTCTTAGATCTAGGAACTTTTCACATTTTCAAAACCTCTCTTCTTACCCCATTTCATCACACACCACCAAGAACTTATGATTGAATTTCATGACATCTCATTAATTTGGATCTAATTAATGCCTTGGGTTTGAGATAAATTAGTTTTGAAGAATTTGTGTTCCTAAATAAAACTTTGATTTCCTTTATTTCTATTTCATTCATAAGGTTCATGAGATCTTCCATATCTCATTGAAACTCTTTGAATTTGATTCCTTAGTTTCCTATGATCTTATGACTCATATGGAGTTTAAAGTTGATCATGGTCATATCTACACATAGTTGGTGAGATACTAGTATCAACTCATGACTAGGATCTCTTTACTAAGAATCTTATGGAATTCTTACTATATTTCATAGAGGTTTGAGTGGATTTGTGTCTTATTTAGTCTCCAAGGACCATTAATTTGGTAGGAGAAATAATGAAATGACTCTATATTCTTCAAGTATCACATATTCGAGAGAAGAATTGGATGTAGACTTTCATAATCTATGTTTAAAATAAGTAAGACCTTAGGATTTTCTTGATAGATCTCCAACTATGAGATCTATGATAAGAATCCATCAAGGTTAAATCTATGAACATCTTCCTATGTCATTAATTTGTCCCAATAATCACAACCATGCTTGATTCTAGTCCTTTGTAGGATGATGGATCAAGTTGGTTTTAAAATATGAACATCAATTCAATATTGGTGCAGTGAATCCTTAAACCCTCTGTGATCAAAGATTTTTCATAAAATCATGGTCCATTGGAATGGGATGAGGCCAATTGGAGGATGTTCATAACTCATATGAGTACCGCTGTGATTGTTGTTTTGATAAGATTCCAGACTTAGGATGGTTTGGGCTTATGATTTCCAAATAAGCAATTCTCTGTCCAAAATTTCAGAATAGCAAACCGGTTTTAAAATTGATAGATCAGAACCCTAACCAAGTTTTCATGACCTTTAATAATTTTTTCTAAGAACCTTAATGTGTTCGGAAGGTTCCCTAAAAAGAATGAAGCAATTCAGATTTGTTTGCTATTTTTAAAAAATCATACAAGATCTCTAGACAGAGAGTTGTAAAATCCTGAGTGAGGTCTAGTATTTTCCGTATTCCCGGAGATCTAACCGTTGAAAGCTCGATTTTCTTTTTGGGTTAGAAACTAGACTCATAGAGGCATAACATATCCAAAAAGCATTAAGATCCAACCGTTGGAAGTATTTTATTTTAATTTTTTAAAATCTGGTCTGCTCTCTGTAATTCATAAAAAACTGCTACTGTTTTTGTCTAAACTTATTTATTTCAACTCAAATGGTTCCCTAATGTCTTGAGACCCCAAATCATGTTTTGAATAATGATAATTTAGCTTAAATCCAGAGGCTAAGTGATCCAAATTAGTGAATAAATTCATGTTTGATTCTTATTCACATTCATTCATTCATGTACATCAATGCCTATGATTAGAACTAGCTATTGAATAAAGTTGGATTTCATGCTTAATAGATCTAAGCTAGAGAATTGGGATTGATTTTTGATATCATATTATTATGTGAAGCATGTTGACTAATCTTTGTTTTGTAGCGCATTTGAGGTACAATTTCTCATCTCTTCTCTGGTTCATTTACTTCATTGATTTTAATTGATTTTCGACTCCATGTGCGACACCTTAGCTTAGGTTTTGCCTTATGTGAATATGTGAATTAGAGACCTTTTCTTAGGCTTCATATTTTGTGTATGCATTGCACGTTTCCATTTCGCGGCTGGAACCCGAGTGAGTTTTCTAGTTCCTTACTTGCACATCATGATGTTTGCTAGTTGAATTATGTGACTTATGAATGATATTTTACCGTTAGCAATTTTACACCATTTCCAACATGCTTGTGTTATGTATACCTATATATGTATTAATTGAGGGCATGCTTAGATTAATAACTTGATTAAAGAGGATGTTGAGTAGAGGCCTATCGTGAGATAGGATGAAAGGGGGTGTTTTAGTCCGCCGGGCTCCTTCCCCTTTCATTCCATAATCCCCGGACCCAGTTTATCTTTGGTTTCGCAAAAGATCAGTTTGCTTTAAAATGGTTTCTTAATTTTCCTTTTAAAAATTAAGTGGCTACTCTTTGAATTTGAAAATTATTTGAAAAGTGGGCCCAAATGCCGGTATCCACACTCCTTTGAAAATGATACATTCTAAGTTATAAAATCTGTATAAATTTAAAAAGTTAATTATATTTCAAGTAAGAATAAATATGTTAAAAAGGACCCTAAACGTACCCTAAGAACCAATTAGAACATTTAAATATTTTTTGAAAGGGGTATAAAAGTAAGCGTGCAGCAGCATTTTCGACCGGGGTCGAACTGACCCGTTCAACCTGTCGAATGACCCCCTTGCAGAATTCCTCTTATACTGCAGATTTTTTGCCTAATGATCAAACAACCTTCACATTTACAACACTTCAACACACTTAATTCCAAGCTTTCCAAACTATATTGAGGCTACAAGAACATACATGAAACTTAGAAAGAAAATGAAAATGAAATAAGATAAGGCTCATTTTGTTCAATTCACAAAAGTTCTATTACATTCACCCAAAATACAAACATGACAAATTTAACATTCAAAACATGAACTCATGAGTTCGGATTCGTTACAAACTTAGTTTAATGAAGTTTTGTTACTTATTACAACCTTCCAAGGTTTTCAAGTTAAGCAAGATAGTTCTAAATACTCAAAAATTCGTTATTACATCCTTGTAATGGAAAACAAAAACATGTACATGGAATGATCCCTGCATTCCCACAGCCTCACTCTTCACGCTTCTTCTTTCCTTTCTTTTTATCACCTGCAATAGAGTAAAGCTCCACTGATCAGCTATATGCAGAGTGTACAATTCTAAACGTATGCATATATGACAATTCATGCTTTAAAATATCAAAACACGTCAAAATAGTCTCTAGGGAGGGTGATACGCATTCATCCAGTAAATGAAATTAATGTCATAGAGGGCCTTCTCCCAACCACGCATTCAAGTGCCTGGTAGGGCCTTCTCCCAAACCATGCACTATGCCCTGGCAGGGCCTTCTCCCAAACCGTGTACTATAGTCGTCGCTACAAAAATCCTAAAACATCGAGGAGCTTAACCCTGAATGAAATTGCACCAAACTTCCCTTTGAACCACATAGACACATAGCATGCTAAAATAATCACATATACATACTTTTCTTGCATATTCACGTGCATAATTAATAGGCATAACAAACACATGAATTTTGCCCGTATCCATAATATCGCACTAGATATTTAAAACATGGAATTTTCTATAAAACATAGGTTTAGAATTCATACCTTTAGCTATGCTCTTAAGATTTCAAGAGAAGTATTAAGAGTCCGATTTTGATATTCCTATGTTTAGAATTCATACCTTTAGTTTTGGAAGCTTGTCCCCAAACTTATACCTCATGAGTCGAAAAGATTCAGATATTCCTTCATCATCTCTTCTTCATTCTCCCACGTAGCCTCCTCGATTGTGTGACTACGCTATAATACTTTCACCATCAAAATTGTCTTCGTTCTCAACACTTGTTCCTTCCGATCCAATATTTCTACTGGATGCTCTACATAAGTCAAGTCCACTTGGATCTGCCATGATCCAGGTACGATAATCTTACTCGTCTCCGTCATGCATCGTCTCAACATAGAACGTGAAATACATTCTGCACATACGTCAGCTCGGATGATAAGGCTAGTCAGTAAGCATCTGATCCTACCCATTCTAGGATATCAAATGGTCCTATGAATCTTGGATTAAGTTTTCCTTGTTTCCCAAATCAAATAATACCTTTTGAAGGCGATACTCTCAAGTATACAGAGTCTCCTACTTCGAATGCCATCAGTCATCGTTTAGAGTCAGCATAAAACTCTTATAATGACTCTTAGCTACCTTAAATCACTCTTGGATTAGCTTTACCTTCTTAGTAGTAAATTACACTATCTCAAGTCCTATCAACCTTCTTTTCCAAATCTCGATCCAACAAACTGGTGAACGACACTTGCGTCCATACAAGGCTTCATACTGTGCCATACCAATACTAGACTGGAAACCATTGTTGTAAGCAAATTCGACTAATGGTAAGTACTTCTCCCAATTGCTCCCAAAGTCTAGAACGCACAACATAAGCATGTCCTCTAACGTCTAGATCATTCATTCAGACTGCCCATAAGATTGAGGATGAAAAACTGTACTGAAACTGAACTTGACACCCATAGCCTTTTCCCAAAACTTTTCCAAAATCTCGCCGTAAAATTACTATCACGATCTGATACAATCACTGCTGGAACCCCATGTAGTCTCACAATCTCTTTCACATACAACTCTGCTATTCTAGATGGTTTAGTTGTCTGATCGGTAGAAAATGAGCTGATTTCGTCAATTTGTCAACTCTAAAATCCCCTAAGCTCTAACTTTTGGTTTTGTGAGATATTTATGAAAATATCTCACAACCTCTGTATATAGACACAATTCCCAGAATTTGTGTTTAACTCCTTCATGAGTTCTCGAATCATCTAATTATCCCCCAAAATGTCTTAAACATCAAAGTTATCGATTCACGAGTGAAAATCCATAATTCGTAAAAGTTGTCATCTAAGTTCTGTTTGAGTCCGTAATTATGTTCCGAAAATTATTTTTATAGAATTTCTAGATAACCTACCTTTTATGCAACATATCATCTACGTTAACACTATGTTACTCAAAATGATCTTTAACAAGATCAAAACTATCATAAAGTACACAAAATAGGTATATTCACTATTCACATGTAGTAGATAATTCAAATAACATTTAATCCACATAGTGTCATTTAATCATGTCAATTTCCTCATGAATTACCAACTTCCTGTGTCCTCAATTGACACTCACATTAACCCACAGTCCATCCCATTCACAATTATTAATCAACACTAATAATTTAGGAAGGAATGAAGAGATTCAGAATTGCGGGTGATCAAAGTTCTTTCTAGAAGTGTATGTTGCAGTTTGAATGGTAGGAAGAGGATTGGAATTTCAGGGTTTTCATAATCAGGTTTTGAATTTAAACTCACCTGTTCAAGGCATACAATCATTGGAAATGATGGAATGGTGAATACTGAAATGGGGTAAATCTCAATTTTAAGTCTGGACAGGAAATCAAATAGAGTATTATGTTTTCCTTTGATATGACCAACATCAAAGCTCCATTGTGAAAACCAATTTGCTCAACGAAGAAGTTGTGTTGGGGGAAAGTTTTTTTTTTTTTTAAATTTGAGCATCTGGGGAAACCTCATCAATTCTATTTCAATGAGGGAATGGTATTCAATGAGATGAAATTTGAATTTTTCAATTGCTTTCATGATGGCATGGATTTCCTTATAAGTATAATAGTAGTGAATTTCTCCAGGTATAAATACACCACTTTTGTATTCACAAATTTTTCTGTTGCCATTGTTATTTTGTTCCAATAGAATAGTTCCCCAAAATAAATCAGAAGTATTAGTTTGCAATACTCAATAAATGTCGCCTCCTTTGTAAATGGTTTAAGTTGTTTGGAGACATCTCGTTTTGGTGAGATACTTTTCACCAAGCCTCATGGAAATATTGTGTTGTTTGATGTTCATTTTAGGAATAATTCACCACTACTGCTCAAAATGAAACAGTGATTACCATAACATTTTCCAGCAGAATTCTATGTGGATATGAAAAAATTGCATAATTTTATGATGATCTCATATTCCATGATCTATAGATCTAGCTCTGTCTTGCCAATCACATTGACCCAGCCCAAGTTCCAGTCCAGTTACTATATAAGCCCACTTCTAATTGGCACAATATTGGACTTTACCCTTTGGATTACTATCAAATATTTTGAAATCTCGTGGCCCTATTCCATGATGAATATGCTAGAGACACATCAGATTCTGACCATCTAATGTATCGTGTACACTTGTTGGAATATCCTCTCAGATCTTGAAGAAATTACACTAGCAGTGATGACAATGACTATTATGATGACTAAAACAGATCTGATTTATCTGATTACCCAATGTGACGTTTGATGGATAATGATTGAAATAGTAATTAATAGTGATGCATAGTGTGTAATAGTAATGAATAGTGATGCATAGTGTTATTAATTCATTCCTTGTCTTTAAGAAAGTGTCTTCTACTTCTATAAAAGAAGACCTCTTGGTATTTGTAAAGGGGTGTTTGTAAGAAACCAGTTGTGAAATTTTAATGTGATATCAATATCCGTATTATTAAATTCCCAGTTCAATTTCAAATATGTCTGTTGTCTGTTCTTCCGTGTTCTTTCTTTTCCTCTTCTCTTTCTTTAGTTTGATCATTTCCTTCTATGTGACTATAAGAACCCCCCCCCCCCCCCCCCCCCCCCCCAAAAAAAAAATATCATCCATCCTGTTGTGAAGTGCATACTTCAAAGCTGAAAATGCATGTTTTGTATTGTAGTAGCCAAAGAAACCGAAAGAGTAAGAACCAGGACGGACCCAAAGAGGGTCAAAGGGGGAGTCAACATCTGATCCCCCCTCCCAAAATATATATATATATATATATATATGAAATTGTTTTGATATGCCCTAAAAAAATAAAAATAAAAATAAAAATAAATATAAAAAAGTACACTAAAGTCCCCCTAAATTCCAAAAAAGCCCCCTAATTTTTTTAATATTGAAATTTATGTACATTTTCATAGAGTTTGTAATTCTAAGCCCACCCTACTTTGAAAACATGTTTATTGGATTAGATTACAATTATAGATACTGCAACACTAATTGCGATCCGAACCACCCAAAAACCATGATCTAAGGGCACGTTTGGTAGGCAGGAATGCACCTTGGAATGGAATGGTCATTCCTGGGTTCATTCCATTCCTGTGTTTGGTGTGACAAAATGCAGTGGAATGAACATTTCTTTTGGAATGGTCATTCCTACTTAAGCAGGAATGGGCATTCCTTGCCAAAACCCAAGGAATGCTCATTCCATTCCCGCATGATTGACTATAATTGTAAATTATAAAACTTTTTCTTAAAATATATTTTATAAAAATATGTATATATTAAATATTATTTAAAATATTAAAAATATATATTAAATACTTTTTTAAATATTAATTTTTTATAAAAATATTAAATATTGTGATTAAATATTATTCATACTAAAAAAATCATAAAATACTTATTAAACTTAACATTGGACTAAAAAAAATTAAATTATAACTAGCAAAGATATTAAATTTTTAAAGAGATTTTACAAATAGATGAATAAAAATAAGGTGGACCAAAATTGTTAAAAATGTAATATTATTTCATAAAAAAACTAAATATTAACTATTTAGGCTAAAAAATATTTAAAAAATTCAAAATTTCAAAATATTGCATAAATAATACTGAATGTTTGTACCATAAATATTTTGTACAAATATAAAATATTTTGCTTAAATCTGATTTTATTCCACTAATTGATTGTTTAAAACCCAAAGTGGAATGTAATTGACATTTAATTCCTAGAAACTTAGCCAAACAGAGGAATGTAATGACTATTGCTATTCTATTCATGTTTCATTCCATTCCTGCCTTATTCCATTCCTGCCTACCAAACGTGCCCTAAGTTCATAATGTCAAAATAAAGAGCAATTGAAATAGTATTAATGCAATTATAATCCAACTAACCCTAATTTAACCTAGTTCGGTCAATCATATTGTGTTCTTACATCCCCCCACCTCCCTCCAAATCATCCATCATGTTGTGAAGCGCATGTTTCAAAGCTAAAAATGCATGTTCTATAGTGGCCATAGAAACCGGAAGAGTAAGAACCCATGGCGGACCCAAATAGAGTCAAAGGGCGGGCTCAAGTACGTGCTTCAAAGCTGAAAATGCATGTTTTGTAATAGCCGTAGAAACCAGAAGAGTTAGAACCAAGGGCGAACCCAAAGAGGGTCAAAGGGAGCAACCCCCCCCCCCCCCCCCCCCCCCCCCCCCCCAATCTATGAAATTGTTTGGATATGCCCTAAAAAAAAGTGCACTTAAGCCCCCCTAAAATTTCAAAAAAGCCCCCTATTTTTTTAATATTGAATTTTTATGTTCATTTTCCTAGAGTTTGTAATACTAAGCCTACCCTACTTTGAAAACATGTTATTGGATTAGATTAAAATTATAGATACTGCAACACTAATTGCAATCCGAACCACCCAAAACCATGATCCAAGTCATAAAGTCAAAATAAAGAACAATTGAAATAGTATTAATGTAATTGTAATCCAACTCACCCTAATTTAACCCAGTTCGGTCAATCATATTTTTCTTCTTACTTCTTAACTTAACCTAATTTAAATTGATATTATATAATTTGAAGCTTTACAGAAATTTCCACACAAAAAATGTGTATACATAGAGAAAAAAAATTAGACTCAGGGGCACTGCCCTTTAACCCCTGTAAACTTAACCACCCTAAGTGCCACTTTCAGGTGTTATACCACTATCAAGCCCCCCAAATCTCAAATTTCTGCATCCGCCCCTGGTTAGAACGAGGCTAATCAGTTAGTTAACGAATAAAAGAGTTTTTCATCCTTGGTCGATAGTGATTAGGGAAACCAATTGAATGTGTAGATGAAATATGAACACCTGCATATGAGTCGGGTTTAGGTCACTTACCTAGCGGAATAATCTAATTTGGATCATTGTTCGGTGTTGTTACGAGCCCTGAGATGAAACCGACGTACGGATGCGATCTTCGAGCCTCTGTGTACTCTCTTGTACTTCGCATAGGTCGTGAAGATCACTACTAGAGAGATCCCTGTGATAGTTGGCTGAGAGAGAAAAAACGTGAGAGAGAGGGGAGAGGGAGAGAGAGAGAGAGAGAAAGAGAGGTTGATTGCTTCTCTTAGGGTGTGTAAGAGGCAACCTTAGTTATGTGTGTAATATACATATATATAGGCACACACACCCTAGGTCTCCAAGGCCAAATCCCATTGGACCCGGTCCAATGTATGTGGGTGTACAAATAACCCACAATTTCTTACATCTCCCACCCACCCACCCACATAGGGCTTGTTACTAAAGAAATCTCTTGAAATCGAACTTTTCAACTCTTCATACAGGGAAATAGAACGTGCGATCTTACGAAAAGAAAGTACAGCAACAGGAGTGTAATGCCAAATCATCACCATAACCAGCAAGACATATCCCTCAGAAGCTTCTCGTGTATGCCTTAGACGGATCAACCAGACCGGACATAACATTCTCAATCCCTCGGTGAAAAGAAGTGCTGCACCACCTCAATGTAATGCACTCATGACACATCAGTAACAAAATACGATTGTCACAGGCCTACTAATGAGTCACAAAACATGGTGTGTTATTGAATGGTCTTCCCTGAGCCCTCATGTCAGTTTGACTAACTTGACTGCTTGCCCAAACACTCCCCATAGAACGGAATTATCTCTTCGTCCTAGGATAGCATGCTAAAGTAGCTGTCATCGAGAGTCCTCTTCATGACATAGTGTCAAGTCGTGAAGGCAACCAGTTTGTAGGATAACCAATGTCTTGGATATGCTACATGGCTCACACAGCAATGAAGAGGAATCCATTCACTGCTCCACAGTCAATCGCAAAAGCACATACAATATGAAATGTATGCTATGGCGTTCTTCCATAAAAATGAGCATGTCACTCTGTGTTTGAAAAAACAAGTAACGCCATACGAATCTTAGTCTAGATATTACACAAAATGACTAACCTGAGTTTTCCAGCACAATCGCCCCTCCTGACACCCGTCTGAAAACTCACATTCGGCTATAAATAGGTTACATAGAGTCGTGGGATCTCTCTATATTCGACCAAATATAAAGGTCTCATCTTAGCTCCATCTAAGGCGACGTATAGAAATAATAAGGATTTATATCTAGCTCGCTGTTCTTACACTACATAGATATAAATATTCAAGCTCGCTTTATAAGCGTTATGGACACACATGTCCTACCTAGCTATCTAAGCGCCAAGAACACAAATGTCTCATCTTGCTCGCCATCTAAGCACCATAGACACGCATGTCCTAGTTCACTATCTCAGAGTCAAGGTGAATCACCCATGTGAGCAGGTCGATTCAAGCTCGGTGACATATTAAAAATGTGTATTCTTTCGATCTATGCATATAACAAATACATATATGGAAACCAACTAGTTTATAAAAACTCGAGTATTAATGTCAATAATAAAATGTCTAAGCACATCAAATCCCTATATGAAGATGTGCCTCAATACAACTTCCCTTTGCGCAAACTACATCTCAAATGTGACAAAATGAATGTCTACATGCTAGAATGGTTTTTGAGATCTTTTGCATGTGCTCAAGCTTACGTGCTTATCACTGTAGATGAAAAACCTCATCACTATAAGGTGAAGAGCCTAGCCACTACAAAAACTCTTCAACCAAAATAGTTTCTCAAACAGTTGGTAAGTACACCATAAATTATGCTTCCATTTTGGACAACATAAGGCGAGGTCCATAGTCCTGCAAACATATCGTAAGATCATCTTCACTACTCTCTAATGACAAGATTAGGGTTGCTACGACAACAACAAATTAGACCAACCGCATAGCAGATATCTGACCAATACACAACATAACATACTTCAGATTCCCTATTGCGGAAGCACATGGCAGACTGGACATTTTTTTTCCTCTTCTCATTATTCTTAAGACATTGATCTAAGGTCAAGATGAGTCCCTTTAAAAATTGGGATGTCAATGGATTTTTAAGATTTTCAGGTGAGAACGTTCAAGAACCCTCATCTTGTAAGTCCCTCGAGACAAATAGCGGAGCTTCTAGAACAATGTCTCACAATCTAAACTCCCAACACATAGTTGGCATCATCTATGTCCTCGATCTCAAACTGAGAGGAATACCACTCTCAAGTGGCGACAATTGAACTCATCTCATTCCTAGCTAGAAGGATGTCGTCAGCATATAAAGAATCAGAACACTTTTCTTGGACTGTTTAATGTACACACACTGTACCATTGCCTAGACGGTTGCTAACTTGAGATAACAAAATGGAACGTTTGAGACATCACACTTTATGCTCGTTCCCTTTGGTCACAAAACCACTGGGATGATTCATATTTATCTCGTTGTCTTGTTCTCCATTGAGAAAAATAGTTTAAACATCCAAGTGAAAAAGTTCTAAAACTAAATGTGTGACAATTGCTAGGATAAGGCGAATGGAGTCAGATCTCACCCTTTGGGAGAACATGTTTTCATGGTCTTTACCATCTTTGGGTACAAACTATCGCCATAAGGCGCGCCTAATATTTTTCAATTGAACCATCTGCCTTGCGTTAGATTTTGACAACACACTTATCTCCAATAGTCTTACGCACATGTGGAATATCAACTAACTCCTATACCTTATTCACGTCCATGAGCTCATCTCATCTGGCATAGCAACTATCCACTCACTTTCAGCAGACGAAGGAAAAATGCTCAAACAAAAAAAAGCAGGCTCATCCTCATCCACTTGTGCATATATTTGCACACATGAAAATGTCTCCCTCATTTTTCAAAATAGCGACAGGGAACTTATTCCACATCACTTACGGTGTACTACTTGAGAATCTTGAGTGCCTAGTGGTTCACTCCCACTATCTGGTACACTCCTACTAGCGTCTAGCAATGTACTCTCACTCGGCCGGAGACTAGTACCATTTTACAGCAATTACTGGATGTGGAATCTCAATCTCCCCACCCTCGCTTAAAATTGGTATGTTGTCTTCAACATCTTCTAACTTATAGAGGTCAAGATATCTCTTAGTATTACCAACTTAGGGAAGTCATTCTCAATATCATGTAACACCATTTCTGTTATTCCTATACCCAGTAGTCCATTATACGTAACATAGCCTTTCGAGCTATTAGAATATCTTATAAAGATACACTTTCTAGCTCTTGGGCGTCATTTCCCACACTTATGCGAGGTATAGTGAACATTTCCTCCTGAGCCCCACGAGCGCAAAATGCTCCAAAATGAACTTTTTGCCTTTCCATAGCTCATAAGGGGGTAGCAGGAAGTAACTGAGAAAAGTACTCTAGTATGTAGGTAGCAATCAAGAGTACATTCCCTCAAATATCATATTCCTTCTTTCTGCAACACCATGGGGGCACCATCATGGTACTAGCCATATCTACGAATATCCTATTCCTTCTTTCTGCAATACCATATTATTGTGGAGTTTCCAGAATAGGAAGTTGTCTGCGTTTCCCCTTTTTCCTCACACAGTTCCATGAACTAATTAGATAAGTACTCGCGATCCTCATATCCGAAATTATCTATAAAAGTGAGAAAATGATAGGCGTCATGACGTGCCTTTATAACCATAGGTCCACAGATGTTTGAGTGAACTAGCTCTAATGCTTGAGTAGCTCTAATAGCCTCTCTAGAAGATTTTCGACATGCTTTACCAACTAAGCAAGACTCACACATAGGTAGGTCAGCCTTAGCGAGTGGGCCCAAAAGGACTTCTCGAGCTAATCAAGTCATCCTATCACATCTTATGCGTTCAAGTTTAGCATGCCATGTCTCAGAATAAATGAATAATAGAGGAAACTAAAATTTATTAAAACAACTCTTAAGTAGTTATCCCTAGATAACCATGTCCTAGTAACATTACCACCCAAAAATATACATCCTATTACCATCGAATTGGAAAAATGCCTTCAACTGCGTTCTCCCATCTTGTTAGCCTTGGGCGCAAACTTGCTAGCCCCATCCTGCCTCTTGGCAAGTGTACTCTTACCATTGCATTTAGGCCTACTAGCCTTGCGCTCATTTTACTTTTGGAAGTTGTGGTCAAGAGTGTAGTAATACGGCTCGCCTTACCTTTTGGCACTCCATATTTAGCTCAACATGTCGGGAAATGTCAAAACAAAAATTTAACATTTCCATTTTGGATCATGATTTGTTTCATGTGGTCCCGCGAATCAGGCAACGAACTACTCATAGCCCGAACTGCAGCTCGGAAGTAAAGATGTTCCTAGCAGTCTGATATCACGAATCATGCTAACATTGACCTTAGATGTCCAGTCATCGTGTACTAGGAACGTCCCCTTTACTTTCCCAAACTTCATAACTAGATACTCAATCTAGTAGTGAATATGCCACCAAAAACAAATTCGAGCTAATCTCACAATTCTTTGGCTATTGGGTAGTAGATATACTTCCCAACAAGATCTTGGTGCATGCTACTTATCATAAAACGTGTGCTATGATCCTTCTCGAGCAAAGTACTATGGGCTTTCAAGGTTATAGCGATGTCGGACCGGAGGCCCATTATTCGGTTGAATAGGTTAGACTACTAAATAAGTCTAAAGTCCATAAGCTCTTACTTATTCTGTAGGTGTGTTACTTTGCAGTGTCATATTACAAAAATTAGTCCCTTTTAAACTTGTTATCTTTGTAAAAATTAACAAGGTGTGGTTTGCAAACATTTGAGAACATGCACAAGGGATTGGCATTATTATTTGCACATTTCATAAAGTTTGTTTTAAAATCCAATTACAAATAAATTTGCCCCTTTTTACAATTTAAGACCAAAAAATTTGCTATGCTCATTAATCAAATCTTAATTTGTAATCAAGAAAAACCTTTTCATAATTGATTTTTCTAAACAAACATCAATTAGATGATACAAATACCTATCTAAGATCATCCACAAGATATAAAGTGCGTCATACAACAAAAGTGCGTATAGACCCCCACGTGGGTCCGAATTGACAACTTAGAGCTCATGCTGAGGTAATTCAAGTATATGATGTATGAACAAAGAAAACCATCCATTTACAAGTAGGCTTTTCCAATACAAGAAATGTAAACGCTCATCCTCACATTACATTTATAACCATAAAAAAAATAGGGATGCTTTATTTATTTACATACACAGAAACAACCTTAAACATACACCGTGAGGACACAAGCTCCATAAACTGTTAATTAATTGTCCATTCATTTGATCCAGATTAATGCATTAATCACATACACCAAGCACTCATGCAGTCTATTTAAAAATGAATGAACTAATCCATCACGCCATTTAAGGAGGAGGATTAGAGGTCTCGGGTCATCCAATCATAAACAATAGTAATTAAAGCATGACTAACAATACAATGAGCCTCTAAGAAATAATAAAATTTACAATAAAATAATCATTGCACATCCCGGATAGCTCCCATAAGCTAAGTAAGATCAATAAAAAAGATTCCTTTGGCACGTGCGCATTCACGTTTTCATACTACATTAGCATCCTAGGATCGGAGAATTTCATTCATATTGTTATTTGTGTGTTATTCCCTATCCTTTCGTGCGCTTGAACTACACCCTGGTCTTATTCCTGGAAAGGATACGTAGGCAACTCCAGCAGAGCATGACCAGTAGCAGCTTCGATTTAGCAGCCTCTACCCAGCATTGCATTGCATTTTTGCATTCATGATTCCTTGATTTTCTCAGATTTTCAATTTCTTGATTTTAGCAAATTTTTGTTTTTTCCTAAAACCTCTCAGTATGGTAATTAGGTGCCTTCTAGCTTTGGCACTCACTTGTAGTTCACGTTGTTCACAACAAACTCTGCCAAAAATGGGCAAACTGTAGACACTCAATTTTGACCACACTGATAGGATTTAGGGTGGATAACATCTTGGAGGATTCAATGATGAAAGTACCCCAAGGAAGGTACTGGATTCCATACAATCGAAAGGTCAAACTTCGGAAAGTAACTTCAAGCTCAAAAAGGCCCTTTTCCATGCATAAATCTCAGTTTTATCAAAATCGTCTTTCAAAATTCATATTCACTCAAGGTTATATGAACATGAAGTGTTCTAAATGCAGTATTCTAGGTATCTAGAGATTCAATTTCAAAGAAAAGTTCGAAATTGATGCTTTAAAAGTAATTTTGGAAGAGAAGTCATTTGATTTCAAAAAGACAACAAAAGATTCGGAGGACTTTCGGACTTCAATTAAACTTCAATTTTCATTTCAAAACCTCCCAGAATATTTTTATACTGAAATTCAGCTCGACGACTTTCAAATGGTACATAAATGGACAATTTTGGACACCAAAAACCATTTTTACGAAAATCTGGAAAAGCAGTGCACCTAATTTTTTAAACAGGACTTAAGGGAACCAAGGGAATCTAAAAAGCAGGTGGAAGTTTTGGGAAGTGTGGTGACAATTCCCCCCTTAATTGCCACCTATAAATAGTGTCCTGAATTGCATTTTTTTGGTTCCAGACCCTTTTAAGAGGTTCCCACTACGAGGAAATTGCCTGGAAACTGCATTAGGCACTGAAGTGGCTATTTTAACTCTTTTCTGACCTCTGAAACTTTTGTTTTAACCCAGAAACTTAAGAGTTAAGTTTTCAAAACTCTGTGTATAGATCTCATGCATCTCATATGAGATCATGTTGAATCATCTTGAAGAAGCCTTAAGTATACCATTGAATATACTTGAAGATACACTCATGTATACTTTCAACTTAAGAGAGATTTTCTAGAGAGAAGAAGTGAATCATGAATAAAAATTTCCTAAAAGTAATCTTGACATAATTAGATTAGAGAATTAGATCACAATTTTGACATCAATTGCCTCCCTCAACTTTCATGGACAAGTGTTTGAGGAACTTGAAGAACACTTGAAGAAGAAGACTCTTCAATTCAACTTTGATTGCATAATTGAGAATCCTCCAAGAGGTAAACACCACAATTCATCTTTAATTCCTACTTTTATATATAGATCTATAAGGTTTGTATCTAGTTTAGTTTTATTTTTTTTAGAATACTCATCTTCTCCTTCTCTTGTTCTTCACACACTCACATGGCTAGATCCAAGTCTCTTTTGATTTTGTTGATAATTCTTAATTAGAGATTGATTTTCACTTTTGATTTTCACTTTTGATTTCATTCTTCTATTTAGTATAGATCCATGCATACATGATTATATATATATATATGTATCTATTTTCAATTCTATGATGGTTTGGAAGTATGATCTATGAGAAGGATGAAACCTATTTTCATACCTATCTCTTGATTATTCCTATTACCTAGAATTCCTATTGAATTTCATCTCCAATAGGATATTTGTAAGACCCTTTGATCTATGATCCAAAATTCTTCATAGAACTTGAGGGTAAAATTAATTAGGAATCATGATAATTAAGTTGATTTATGAGTTTGATCTCTCTAATAAGCGTCAATCATCACCTAAGATGTTTTTCTCACATTTTAAAAATAATTAGATAAAATTCAGCAAAATAGATTGGTTTTGATCTTAAGATTTGGTCCAACAAAACCCATAGTTTGATGGATTTCAAATTTTTTGAGTAAACTTTGATGAATTAGCTTTCATTCGATCCGTTTTGAGAATCTCTAGGATCCATATGCTATTTTTAGAAATTGTTGAGAAATCGGTTGACAGATTTGAACATAGTCTCTTTGTATTTGAATTTCAGAAAATCTATGATAGTTATCAATATTCCGCTTTTGGGGGATGATTCCTAACTCATATATCTTTATACCGATAAAATTGTGAGCATACAATCGAGTTAAGATCATTTTCTAAGCGTTTGAAGTTGATGCAACTATTCTAGAATTTTCTATGTTTAACTACAATCATGATTATGTATATAAAATGGTCATACCTTGAACACTCAACAACAATTAATGAATAAAACTTGGTTTAGAAATCATCTAGGATAATTAGATTAGAGATCAAAAGCTAAGATTAACTTGATTAACATGATTCATGAATTTCTATTACGTTCCTCTGTCAAATGACACCAAACTTCCAGAATAATAGAGTCTGTTTCAAACAACTTTTTAGAAACCTTAACATCATTACATGTCTATGGTATTATTTTTGTCATAGACTACAATGAAATAGATTTCTTTTGACACCAAAATTGAGTTTCACATGGTTTTTGTAGAATTAATTATGAATTTTACAAGTACAGTGGACAGTCCTGGTCCACTGTTCCCAAAACTCTTATTTCTCAAACTTCAAAATTGGTAAAGAGGTTCTACTTTTTGGAAAAGTTCCCTAAGACATGTATCAAACTTTGTGTGGAAGGGTTTTTACCCAGCTCATGTTTAAGATCACTTTTGATAGGATTCATTAGAGGTTGATGAATCTAGAAATTTGATTGATGACATTTTCCTCTTATTTATCCTGCATGTCATTTGTTTGCTTGTATTTTTGCAATGCTTGGGTATTTCTTGGTGTCTTAGTGCAGAAAAATTGGATGCCACAGATCCGGATCTCAATTTTTGGGTTTGCCTCGTCTATATGTGGCTTAGTGCCCATGTATCGTGTACTATCTCTATCCTTTCTCTTAGAATTTTTCTAGGTTTACAACTTTATTTTCAACGACACATTTCCTTTAAGATAGTCCTCATTTATATGTTATATGTTAGAGACATCTTATCTAGGATTGTTGCATGATTGCATTACATGTTTTCTTCCTTTTTGCTTTTTGCGACTCCGTTTGAGTCAACCCAATGTAAGTCTTCTCGTTCCTTCTTGCATATCATGACATATTTCCTTTACTTGCATCGGTCCCGGGCGGGACTAGCCACTGTAAGTATATCTCTCTTGTATTGCATGATCATCAGACTTCTACTTGATTTAATCTCTTGATATGACTTTTCTTAGATGTTCCCTTTTGACATGTATATATTACCTAGTATATTTAAGGAAACAACACCAATTATGAATTAAGAACAAGGATATTTGAATCAAGACCTAACGTTCGGTAGGGCAAGGAGGGGGTGCTTTAGTCCTGCTTGGGCTCCTTCCCCTCTCGTACCAAGACCTCCGAACCTTGTTTCTGGTAATGAAGGGCGAGTAACCTTATTCAATTTTAGACTAGTCAAACTTGGGTTTCCAAATTCCCGATAAAAATTAGGTGGCAACTCTTTGTCTCTAAGATCACGTGAGCAAGTCGTAGTTTCCCTGAAGTGTGTTCCTTAGATCCGTCCCGGGACACTATCGAGGGAAACGCCAGGACCACCCCTCATCTGCATTTCACGGTCCACAGTAGGCTCCATCCTCGTGGCCCTTATCCGTGTATTCATATCTTGCATACTGATACCTCTGGCCAGTTGGATGTCTAATATCCAGTGGCATAAACACCATTAACTACAAAAGCTGAGTAAATGCAAAACTAACAGAGTATCTATAGATTTACAGTATATAAAACAACAGCATCAATAAAAGGATCATTTCATCATTCACATGCATATATGAACCAACTCAATAAATCCCAATGGACGTCATCCCAATCTCCCATTACATAACGATCCCCAATATACTATTCAACGTATCTAATTTACTCACTTTTTATCAAAATGACCACACAATAAGGTCAGTTATTTCAGGTACAATAACCTCAACCCAACATTCAATATTAGCCTACATAAAATCCATAATAAAAATTTAAATTTTCATATCGTAAAGTATTATAACAATCGTTCCACAATATTTTCATCGGACTCAACATTAATGACTATCACCCATTTTTTTTTATAGCTCAACAGTATATGAGAATTCATGTATCTCTAAGTAATTCTCGTTAAGTCATACGAACGAATAAAAAAAATACAACGAATCATATTTCTCCAATTTCGTACATTTTAATATACTAAAAAGTGCTACTGAAATCTTCAACTTCTGCCCAAACGGTGCAGAATCATAAAAAATACCATTATACGAAAAACGTGCAGAATCACGTTTTACATGAGACACGAGGACATAATGTTCAAATTCAAAGCCACGATTTTCTAATAATTTTCTAAAGTTTCTGCAACTGTGTGAATTATAAATAAAACGAATTTCACATATATTTCCTAACAAACATGAATATTTCACATATGGTTTTTATCAAACTAATGATTCACCTAACCCTTTCGAATACCCTTATGTCATGATCGCAAAGTCACACGAAGGGGAAAGAAACTATCTAAATTACTTCAACAATAGCGTGTATCCATTACAAAGATTTAACCATAACAATTAAATTAAACATGTACTACTTTAATTTACTCCCATATACATATATACATACGTGTATATATATATACTCGGATACACAAAATTTAACTCACCTCGTTGATCAAAAATCAACCACCACGAATGCTTCGCGATTCCCCATGTGTCCACGAACCCTAGACCCTTCTCATTTCTTCTCCCTTTTCTTCTCTTCTTTTTCTTCTCTCTCTTTCTCTCTGTCTCTCTCAATTGCGGCTGTGTAAAGGAAAGGGATTCCTAACCCTATTATTTTATTATGTAAGTATACAAGATGCACACCTAACTTATTAGTATATTAACACACACACCCATACATACTAACACACATACCCGCACACATCTACACACACACATGTAAATCCCGTTTTTCTTCTTGTGGGCTCACAAAAGAAACCTATATGAGCCCAGAATGCAATCCAAACCACTAAAATAGCTAACCCAAATGGTACTCATACCCCGGGTACTTAATTTTCATGTTAAATTCACTAATTAACTTACTTGTGGGCCACGAAACACTACCCGGCACTAAACTCGTCGTTCTACAAAAATTGTAACTCAGGCATACAAATAATCTATCATACAATTTAATTAAAGCTCAAAATGTCATGTCATAATAATAATGAAACTTTAGAAATTTTAATAATACAAAAACAATCGGGGAAATATTGCTGGTATTAGTAACAAATTAAATATGCTTACGAGCAATTTAATTCATGGGTTCTCCAAACTTAAAATTTTTAAACACGTGTCTTACATATGCATACTCATATAATATTACTAACTCAAAATAATTATTAAAATAATTATTTACACACTTAGAAATTTTAGGGTTATTACAGATTTCTTGGCATGTATTCATGTTTTGTGTGAATAAAATGTCTTAATTCATAGAGATATATTGTGTAGTTCATATTGGGCAATTATTGATAAGTAGGCCCAATAGCATGGTGACATGTTTTGTTTATTGCGAGTATGGTGATATGTATTTGAGCATGTTGAGTTGCTTATTTGTGTCGAAGGAGCACGTGGTTACTGAGCCATTTTGTGGAGCCGATATAGGCATTAAGGTCGCACGATTGAAGAGAAGAATCGTGGGCATTAATCTTTCGCGTGGACTTATTGGCGAGGAGTCGCGGATTGGGAGTATGGAACGTATATGTGAGACTCCGAAAACTAGTATGAATTGTAGAGATGTGAAAGCGAGCATGTTTATCATTCACGTGCATTTGTTGTTTTATCCACAAGCTTTAGCTTAAACAAATCGAATATATGTGGTTATTCAAATAAGCATTTTCAGGTGTTAATGTTGGCGAGGAATAGGAAAGTGATCACGAGATGTCGGGAGTTCACCTAGAAGACGACTTGTCATGTTTATCCCGTAGTGTTGTAATTGAATCGTCTATTTCATTGATTTGTTAAAGAACTTGTAATAGGAATGGATAATAGTCTGGTATACGTTTTATTTTAATTCCAAGTCCTGTAAGGAATTACTACATTTTGTATTGACTTTGAAACCATGGAATGGGTTGGTTAAGTTATTATGAATCTGAACCTAGAGTTCACGTTTTGAAATGTTGTACTTGTCGACTTTTACGTCTTGTTTTAATGTTGAGATTTTTTGCGATCGCATGGGTCGCTTGACCTTAGGTAATATCCCAGTGCAAGAAGGATTGCTGTCTGAGGGTCATTCGACCTGTCGAAGGGGACAATTCAACCGGTCGATGTACTCTCTGCTATGAAGGATTATTGCCGAGGGGTCATTCGACTGGTCAAACGGGAAAACTCGACCTGTCGAAATGACCCCTGCATGAAAATTTTTTATACCCCTTCCGCAACTTATTTAAATATTTTGATTGATTCTTAGGGCACCTTTGGGATCCGTTTGAATATAAATTCATTCTTTTCAAAATATAATTACGTTTTCAAATTTATACGAATTTTACCAACTTTGGGTGCATTGTTTTAAAAGTATTACTCATTGTTATCTTTAAAGTTCATTTTTCCACTGCTACAACTTTGAAATGAGTAGGAAGATCCTCGGTGGCGTGCCACGGGCTTCGATTCCGCTATTGTGGGATTGGGCTGTGACATTTAGTGGTATTAGAGCTTTAGGTTCCTTGGGAACCAATGATGTTATATGTTGAGTGACGTCGAGTGGAGTGTATGTTTATGACGATAATGTTGTTATCATTGTTAAAATTGCTCATATGTTAGCATATGTTGATTGTGATGATGACCTGTGCATAGATATATATATTGTTAGCCTTAAGATATATTAAGGCATATTTAATTATGTTTTGATGATGTCAAATATGCTATGATAATTACATGATTCATATTTTTTCATTCCTTATTATTATCATAGTCATTTTTATGCTCTTATATAATCTCATGTATTAATATTGTATCAATGTTTTAACATCTTTGTGTGCATGAGATTTAATTGATGTAGATCAAGATTACAAGGAGCTCAACAAGGATCAAGCTTGAAGACTTGAAGATATTTCATCCTTGGTTGAAGTCTAGGACCATCATTGTAAGGCATCTTGATCTCACACTCTTAGGGGCTCAAACAAATGCTAAAAGTTAAAGTTTTGGAAACAAATTTTAAATGGGTCATCTTTAAAGCAATGCCTCAACCAATTGGGAAATAATTAGATGTTGAGTTTTATATGGTTGGAAAGGTATTTGAATCTAGTTTCCAAAACATCAAACGGATCGAAAATCCGAGTTTTGTAGAGGGAGTTATGGCCTTTTTAGTGGAGATGTGTCAGGCTGTCAAACTGGGAAGGGCAGTCGACTGAGGGCCCGATGCAGTCGACTGAAGTGAGCAGAATGCTAACAGAACCCTCTGTAAACACAGTCCAGTCGACTGCTTCAAGGACCAGTCGACTGCTTCAAGATCCAGTCGACTGAATCGACCTGAAAAGGCATAACGGCTAGTTTTTAAAGGGGCTTTTATTTACCAAACTTGCCACCAACAGCTATAATCTTTCTTGGCCTATAAATACATGTTTTCCCAAGCTATTTGGGGTTGAGATTTTTATTGGAAAACATCTATTTCAATCACACAACTTGTTAATTCTTAATCATTCACAATTGAGCCCTAATTGTGTGAGTTATCAATTTGCTCTAGCTTTCAATTGTAATTCTTTGAGAGAGTGAATTGTAGTGAGCTTTCAATTGTATTATCCACTCTATAAAGAGAGTTCAATTTGTATCAAATCAATTGTAAAGGTTGAGGGTTAGTAACCCTTGTGTGCAAAGAAGAGGTGTTCTTCTTTGGGAGAGATCATAGGCTCTTGTAACGGTTTGGTGCACACCCGTAAGTGCTCCGAGAAACGGTTTGGTCTACACCCGTAAGTAGATCGGATTAAGGAATCCTCAAGAGGTGTTCTTGAGGGGTGGACGTAGGCCGCGGGGTACGATTGCCGAACCAGTTGAAAAATTGGTTTGCAAGTTTCTCTTCCTTTCTCTCTTTATATAATTGCTTGTAATTGTGTTTAATTTGTATTAAGTTTTCAAAAGGTTAAATTTCCGCTTAAACTTTATTCACCCCCCTCTAAGGTTTCCACTTTTGGGCCAACATATATATATATATATATATATTGTGGCATGGCGTGCATCGTCTTTATGCATCGAACTTAACAGGACAAGTTCTTGAAACGTTATGGCTGATCTGGTAAGAGAATTGTCACCGCATTCGCGGATGGACAAAATAATGAACATGGTGGAAAACTTTATATAAGCTGGAAGTGAAAGAGAGCAGATGAATGTTCAGGCTCTACCAGTTGAAGTTCGTTATATTAATGCACCGCCAATACCACGACCTCGACAAACCATCACAGAACAATTCCATAAATGGAAACCGACTTTGTACCATGGACAGGTTGACATAGACTTGGCCGATCATTGGATAATGGACATGGAAAGACATTTCCATCAGGTGATATGTACTGATGAGGAGAAAATTTTGTGCGCATCTGATATGTTGATGGGAGAAGCATTGGATTGGTGGAACAATGTGCTTGAAGAAAGAAAGCTGACCACGTGGGAAGCATTAAAGAGGAATTCAACTAACGGTTCTTTTCGCAATTAACTTATACTCAGAAACGTCAAGAGTTTACGAGTTTGGTTCAGGGAGATATGACCGTGGGTGAGTATGTTCTTGTTACCATGCGTTATTGCATTTTGGGAAAACTACTGTTCCAACTGATAAGCATAAAGCTCATAAGTTTGAGGAAGGGCTTAGGGAGAATATCCGTAACCGTGTGGACATGTTGCAACACCCGACCATTTTTCTAGTAGAGGAAGCCACTCGTATAGCTGAGAAGAGTGTCGATAGATATCGACAAGGGTAACAAGGAAAGAAAGTAAATGACAATAGGGGCAAGAGCTAAGGGAATGCCAAGAAAGCGTTCACACAGAGTTCGGGATCGTATATGAGTAACCAAGGAGGGAGTACGTTCATAGAAGACTCGAGACCGCTGTGCCTAACATGTAACCTGTGACACAGAGGGACTTGCTATCAATTGAGCACCTGCTACCTCTGCAAGCAACTAGGACACATATCCCGCAATTATCCTATGAATACAAATGTGATCGCACCGAACACAACCTCGAACACAAAGAGCTACAACCCAGAGATGAGAGATGAGGGAAATGTTTCAAGTGTGGCTAACCAGGACATATAGCGAAGTTGTTCGAGTAAGAGACAACCGGGAGTGAGTACTGGGGCATCGAGTATGCCGAGTGGATAAAAGGTAGGGTAACGAGGAGATAAAGGAAAGGGAGTCGAACAACAACAAGGACGATACTTCCAACTCAGGCCGAAGAATACAAATGATACAGATGTATCAGGTATTCTTCATATTTGTTCGTATCCTGCACGTATACTTATGGATTCTAGTTCAACGCATTCATTTGTATCACGTGACTTTGTTAAGCATTTAACTATTAAGTCTGAACCTTTAGGATATGATTTGTGTGTATCATTACCTAGTAGTGAACTGTTAATAACTTCTTCAGTATTCAAGTCGTGTGAGATCAAGATAGGTGAAAAGGTCTTGAGCGTTGATTTGATTTCATTGATAGTGAACTACTTTGAAGTTATCTTGGGTATGGATTGGTTATCGGTCAATCAAGCTAAAATTGATTGTGAGCAGAAAAGGGTTAGTTTCTATCCGTCAGGACAATAAGAGTTTACTTTTCAGGGTAAGGGTATGACCGTACGCCGTACTTGGTATCGACGATTCAAGCGAAAAAGATGCTGAAGAAAGGTTGCTCGGGTTTCTTATGTTCAATTGTCGACACAAGAGCTCTTGGACCACTAGTAGAAGACATTCCGATAGTTTGAAAATTTCTAGATGTTTTTCTCGATGAGTTACCTGACATATTGATTGAAAAAGAGCTTGAGTTCACGATAGAAGTAGTACCAGGGTCACAACCAGTATCTAAAGCACCGTACCGAATGACACCAGTAGAATTGAAAGAATTAAAAATTAAGTTAGAAGAACTATTGGAGAAGGGTTTTATCCGACTGAGTGTTTCACCATGGGGAGCTCCAGTCTTGTTTGTAAAGAAGAAGGATGGGACAATGCGTATGTGCTAGACTACCGAGAGCTGAATAAGTTGACCGTCAAGAACAAGAATCTGTTGCCGCGAATAGATGATTTGTTTGATCAATTTCAAGGAGCTCAAGTATTTTTGAAGATTAACTTGAGCTTCGGTTACCACCAATTGAGTGTAAAAGAAGAAGATGTTAACAAGACAGCTTTCAGAACTAGACATGGCCACTTTGAATTTCTAGTCATGCCGTTTGGAGTGGCTAATGCACCAGCTGCTTTCGTGGACTTGATGAATCATGTTTTCAAGGACTGCTTAGATGAGTTTGTCATTGTGTTCATTGATGATATCTTAATTTACTCCAAAATCATTGAAGATCACGAGCATCATTTGCGATTAGCTTTACAACGATTGCGTGAGAAGAGATTGTTCGGCAAATTGAAGAAATGTGAATTTTGGTTGACAGAGATAGCTTTTCTTGGACATATAGTGTCGGCGAAGGGAATTTCTATAGACTCTCAGAAGATAAAAGCTATTACCAATTGGTTGAGACCAACGAATGTGACAGAGATCCGAAGTTTCCTAGGATTAGCTGGTTACTATCAGAGGTTCGTACAATACTTTTCACGTAGTGCAATGCCGATGACACAGTTGATTAGGAAGGATGTTGCTTTTGTATGGAGTCCAGAATGTTAAGAAAGTTTTGAAGAATTGAAAGGACGACTAATGAAGGCACCAATCTTAGCCGTTCTGACAGGGACTGAAGGGTTTATTATTTACAGTGATGCTTCGTATAGAGGTTTGGGTTGTGTTCTTATGCAAGGTGACAAGGTCATTTGCCTATGCATCAAGACAACCTAAACTGCACAAGTAGAACTATCCGACACATGACCTTGAATTGGTTGCCATGATTTTTGCATTGAAGATTTGGCGTCATTATCTATACAGGGAGAAATGTGAGATCTATACAGACTATAAGAGTTTGAAATACTTGTTCACAGAACAAGATTTGAACATGAGGCAAAGGAGATGACTAGTGTTGATCAAGGACTATGATTTGTCAATTCAGTATCATCCGGGCAAGGCAAATCTCATCGCCGATGCTCTTAGTCGTAAAGCATCAACCAACGCTGTATCAGATTTGACCTCTCAGAAGGTATTGATTCGAGATATGGAGAATTTGGAGCTAAAGGTGATTCCGAGGATTGAAGGTGGCTTGATGTCGACGGTTGTGGCACAACCACTCTTGATTCACGAAATCACGGAGAAACAACTTCAAGATGTGGATTTGAAGAAGATTTGTGATGAGATTTTGATGGGCAAGCAACCGGGATTTTATTTTGAGAATAATGTTTTGAGATTGAGGGGTAGAATTTGTGTACCTAACGAGAAAGAATTGAAACGGAATATCCTAAAGGAAGTACACAATACAAAGTATACCGTTCATCCGGGAAGCATCAAGATGTATAGGGACTTAAAACATATTTATTGGTGACCGGGAATGAACAGGGAAATAGCACTCTATGTTTCACGATGTACGAGTAGTCAACAAGTGAAGGACGAACGTCAAGTACCTTCAGGATTGT
Organism: Hydrangea macrophylla; assembly: GCA_033977485.1. Lineage (NCBI taxonomy): Eukaryota > Viridiplantae > Streptophyta > Magnoliopsida > Cornales > Hydrangeaceae > Hydrangea > Hydrangea macrophylla. The sequence continues at coordinate 45,582,744 of CM066990.1, forward strand.
TCTAATTGTTACCGATAGCCGAGTGGAAATGGGAACACATTACAATGGACTTGTTAGTGGGTTTTCGAGGTCGAAGAGATCGAATACTATCATTTGGGTGATCGTTGACCGTTTGATGAAGTCGTCGCACTTTCTACCACTTCGAACAACTAAGCCGATGACGTTAGCTAAGTTGTATATTCGCGAGATTGTGAGACTACATGGCATTTCAGTTTCTATTGTTTCGGATAGAGATAGTAGTTTTACATCAAAATTTTGGAGGGCCTTGGAAGAAGTAATGGGTACCAAATTGCATTTCAGTACCGCTTTTAATTCTCAGACCGATGGCCAATCAGAAAGAGTAATCCAGATTTTGGAAGACATGCTTCGATTTTGTGTACATGATTTTCAGGGTGATTGGGAAGACCATTTGCCGTTGATTGAGTTTGCATATAACAACAGTTTTCAGACGAGTATTGAAATGGCTCCTTACAAAGCTTTGTATGATCGTGTATGTCGTTCACCGACTAGTTGGACCGAAGTTGGAGAAAGAATGATTGAAGGGCGAAAATTGTGCAAGAGACAACAGACAGGATAAAGGTAATACGACAACGGTTACTGACAGCTTAGAGTAGGTATAAGAGTTATGCCGACAAGCATATGCGACCATTGGAATTTGACGTGGGAGATTTGGTTTACTTGAAGGTGTCACCTTCAAAGGGGATCACTAGATCTGGGAGATACGGGAAACTCAACCCGAGATACGTAAGACCTTTTGAGATCATTGGGAGAGTTGGACCCGTAGCGTATCGATTGAACTTGGTGAGTGAGTATTTTTTACTAATTTTAACACAATTTTAGGTCTTAAAATATATTTTAAAACCAATTTATTATGGGCTTTTAAATTAACAATTAATTTAAAACCTTATAAAAAATAATTCAAATAACTAAAAAACTGATTTTTCATTATAAATAAAGAATTTCTAGAATTTTATCAAGGTCCAAATAAAATTTTTGAATCAATTTAACAAAATAAATTGATCTAGTTAAACAAAAATTAACTATAAGCAACTAAATTCCCAAAAATAAAAAACAATTTGAGGAATTTGTTCTCCAAGGATTTTCGGTGGTCTAATATGGTGTTCTAAACATCCCATATTAATTTCAAAAATTAATAGTCTATTCTGGCTATTTTAAGCAATTAAAATATAATGCCCATAGCATAAATTTTATGCTCTAAAATACCCCAAAAAAAAAAGAGATATTTTACTAAAAAAAATTCTGAAGTCCCCAATTAGTGTACAAAAACACTATTTAAAAGTTTCAAGAATTAACAACTTCTTTTGTTATATTTTAAGCAATTAATATCTCGTACGCAACACAATATATGCTATAAAATATATTACAAAGAGCGAGAAAATTCACTAAAAATTTTCCTCAAGCTACCACCAGTGTTCTAAACACATTGTGTTAATTCCTTGAACTAATAATCAATAAAAATATTTTAAGCAATTTAATACGTGTACAAAAACACATAATTAAATGCTCTAAAATAATAATATGATTTAGATAATTTACCAAAAATTATCTATAAGTCCCGCAAAATTTTATATGACCTCAAAACAGTGTCCTATATGTTCCATATTAATTACAAAAATTAGTAGTGTATTTTGGCTATTTTAAGCAATTAAATAAATACCCAAAAGCATAAATTATATGCTCTAAAATACCGAAAATACATGATAATTTACACAAAAATTATCTTGGAGTCCCTTACAGTGTACTAAACACTATATATTAGTTTTAAAAATTAATATGTAATTTTGGATATTTTAAGCAATTACAAACACGTATAAAACATATTCTTTATGCTCTAAAATACCAAAAATAATAAAATAATTTATCATAAAATTATTTCTGATCCCACACTGTGTCCTTGATATAGAAAAAAAATATTAATTTTTCATGTTTTTCCATAATTTTAAAGCAATTAAAATAGTTTAAAACATTAAAAATTATTTAATTTAATAACAGAAACTATTTTAATTACAAAATAATTAAACATTTTTCCAATAAAAATATATAAAATATATATTATGGACCGGGGCCGAGAGACAAACCTCCACTTGCCGGACCCATGGTGGCTGGCGAGTGGGCCCCACTCTCCTCAACGAGAGTGGGCGTGGTTCATCTTCCCCAAAACAAAATCAATCTGAGTTTTTAGGGCTGCTCAACCCTCTTATTTTGCAAGCCCATATTTCACTCGTTTTTCGTCAAAAACTTACAAATTTTATACCGTTAGAAAGCTCTCACGGAGTACTACAAGATCATGCCAAAAAAATAGATCGATTAAGCATCTAAATCTTTCAAAAACAGAGAGCAAATTTCTGAAAAAATTTCATTTTCAACCCAAAACCGAATCTAAGGTTTGTGATTTCTCCCTCATGGGAGATAATCAGCCCATGAGACTTCATGGGGGGAACTCTAGGGACCATAAGGAACACAATCATGTAAAAAATTCGAACTCCTATTGGAGTTTTGTATTTGACCCACTTGAAAATCGATTTTTCAAAGTTTTTGTAAAAAAGCTTGAAATCCATCAATAGTGGATTCGTTTTTGGGCACATACGGGCGAACAACAACCTAGGCTCTGATACTAATGTACATAATATATGCACACATGCATACGAGTCGGGTTTAGGTCACTTACCTAGCGGAATAACCCAATTCGAATCATTATTCGGTGTTGTTACGAGCCCAACGATGAAACCCACGTACGAATGCGATCTTCGAGCCTCCGTGTACTCTCTTGTACTTCGCATATGTCGTGAAGATCATTACTAGAGCGATCCTCGTGATAGTCACGCGCTAAATCCCATAGCTCCATGGTGATGGCTTAGAGAGAGAGAGAGAGAGAGAGGCCGATTGCTTCTCTTAGGGTATGTAAGAGGCAATCCTAGTTATGTGTGTAATATACATATATATAGACATACACACACCCTAGGTCTCCAAGGCTAAGGCCCATTGGACCTGGTCCAATATATATGGGTGTATAAATAACCACAATTTCTTACAGAATGGATTTGCTTGTGATTCTTAATAAATGGAGATCCTAGGTGGAGAGGTGATTAGTGGTAGTAGATTGAGACAAAGGTGTGTCTTAAAGAGAGAAAGAGACGAGAAAATGGTCATGAGACGAGGGAGGGCTTCTTGATGGTGTAGATAAAAAATATAAATAAATAAATAAAAATGAGATTGGTACCAGTTTAATTTGTTTAAAAAACAGAATATTGCAGGGAATGGTATGGTTGAAAGAGGAAGCAAATTTTGGTGAAACAAGAAAAGAAGATGCAATCCTTAACATTGGAGGCTATAATGGTCACTTTATTTTTCCGTTTCCTCTGTTTGTTAATTGGGTCCTTTCGAAAGTTTTAAGGTGTACAAGTGTTACAATTAAAAATGCAAGTGGTCAATCCAAACTCTACCTAAGTTGAGGGCGGTGAAAGTGTAATTACCCAAAAAAAATATTTGTCACTGCGATATTTACATTTGTATCACACAAATTATAAATCATAGATCCTACAAAATGTGTTAAAGTTTTATTTTATTTTTTTTGATTTGGGTATGTGATTAAACTGGTGAGAGGCTAGAGGCTGATGGTAAGGACGCACAATTGAATTCCTTTATGCACAGGGAATCTAACCTCCAATTTTTGGGCCAAGCTTTGGTCACCCCAAGAAATCAATGATTTGGTAGTAAGTTCACAACCAAAGGCAATGCAAAATACTCCCGACATTTGCACTTACAAATCTAAATAAATACAATAAAATGTAAACTCCAAAAGAATTTACAAGTTGCCATTTGAATGTTTTTTTAAAGAACTTCCCTTCACAAAATTCCTACTTCATATACAAAATTCTCATACTTTATTCTAATAGAACCAACGAATGCAAACATCCTTTCCCTAAATAAAGAACCATGGAAATGACGAGGCATGTTCATAGACTACTAGTTTGTTATGTTTATTTCAATCGAGTACGAGCACAACTTTACCTGGAATTCGCCTCTTTTCTTTCGCCTCATGAGCCTCCCTCACTTGTGAGATAGGAAATGTCTTTTCAACAGGTATGTTCAACTTCCCAACCTCAATTAGTCTTCGGATTTGATCTAAACCTTCCGCATCAGCCCTCATATACGTCCACCAATATTCTACACAATTTCAACAAATAAATACAATAAAGAAAAACAAAAGAAAAAGGATCGGTCCAACCACTTATACAAAAATTGTACCAGAAGCGTATAAATGTGAAACATTGGACAACAAAAAGAAAGTATACCCTCCATCTCGTCTTCTATGGCATTAGAATTACTGAGAACGTAATATAGTATGTGAATAGGCTAAATGCAATGTAGAAAAATGAGGGAGAGATGTCATTTTCTGAAATGGTGATTGTTGATACTTTCGTCTGACAAAATTGATTCATTTCAAGTGAACGGGAGCAATGCCAAACCGACTGACTTGGGTAAATTGGGTGAAATGAACGTTTTCCCTAAAGCCATTGCAACAACTCTCTTTAAGCTCTTCCCCAATTTCTTTGATAAGCTAAGAAACACGGACACGGACACGAACACAACGCTACGCTACGCTACGCAGATACGTGGACACAGTAATTCCAAAAAAAAAATGGATAAGGATACATCGGGGATACGTAAATTTTTGTGTTTTTTAAACGTACATATTTTGCCATGTAATAAAAACCTAGCATTATTCTAATAAAAAATGGCATAAAAACACATAAATCACAACCATCTTATGGCATTATCAATAATAAGAAAGCCAATAAATAAAATTTAAGACATAATTAAACAAAATTAGTAACAAACATTATTTAAATAAACAAATAAATAAAACAATCAACGTGTTCCGCACGTGTTGATTGCCTGTCCTCAACGTGTCGACTGCATGTCCTCTTCACCAAAAAAAAAAAAAGAATAAAGTTAACCAGGCCCGATTTTAAGAGTATTTGACACGTGTTGAGAGCGTGTCCGTATCGCAAATATTCCCGGCACTAATATGAGGGCTGAAAAAGAGTGTCGGTGCTTCATAAGATGCAAGGCTTCGTTTCTTTCCCGAGTGAAGCTGTGTTGCTTATAGCTACATTTTAATAGAGAAGAGAATGAACAGCTAAAAAAAAGGCACGAAAAGCTTGTCTAATTCCCAATTCCATGCACACTGAGGGAGACATGGTTCGAAGTATCAACCGATACCGAGTCGTAATGGCCGAGTTAACTCGGTATCGTGAGGGTCCGATACGAGATATGGGCCGATTCAAGCTGAGTTAAAAAATATTGGAGGATCGTTCTATATCTCGGTCCTTTCGGCCGAAATGACCGAGTTTTCTGCACCTCGGCCGAGATGACTAGCGATACGCCCGAGACTATGCACATCTCTGAAAAAGAAAAAGAGAAATTTGAAAGCAAAAAGAAAAATCCTAGGAAAAAAGAAAAGGAGAAACCAGAAAGGAAAAACTTACCAGATCTAAGAAGCAGGTATGTTTTTTTTCTCTTTATTTCTCGTTCTTCTTCCTCCGTCGTCTTCTTCTTCTTCTTCTTCTTCTTCTTCTTCCGCCGTTATCGTCTTCTTCTTCTTCTTCTTCTTCTTCTTCTTCTTCTTCCGTCGTCATCCTCTCTCTCTCTCTCTCTCTCTCTCTCTCTCTCTCTATTCTTCTTCTTCTTCTTTTTTGTTAATTTGGGTTTGGTCGACAGTCAAACAAAAGGTTTACTTATTGTGTTTGGGTGGGTGGGATGTGCAATTTTTTTGTATTCAATTAATTATTAATTACATGATTAGGGATAATGTTGTGTTTAAAGATTATTTAATGTGAATGTGCATTAAAAGATATTTGCTTATAAAAAAATATTTACTTATTTGTTTAAAATGTGTATGAGTAATAAAAAATATTTAAAATGTTTAGTTATTTATTAAAAAATTGTTTACTTATTTGTTTAAAATGTTTACTAATTTATTAAAAAAGTGTTTGTTTATAAAAAAGAAAAAAAAAATTTGTTTACTTATTTTTTTTTAAATGTTTGTTTTAAAATTAAAAAAAAAAATTGTTTACTTATTTGTTTAAAATGTGTGTGTGTAATAAACAAATGTTCAAAGAGTAGATCAGCTGCGTGTGAGTTGAATAATTTGTGAATTGATAATTGATTGGGTATTGTGACAATCTATTATGCCAATTTTGCTATTCTTATTATATTAGAATTTTTGGTTAATATTTCATATTTTTTTGAACCTTAAATCTAGCGTTTTGTTGCGTATCGCCCGATACCATGCCAATACCGCGACCCCGAGTCATCACAACGGACTCCGATACTGCGACCTCGAACCATGGAGAGAGAACTACCAATTTCTTAGCACTAAACTAGGTCATTATGCGATTAGGCGAGTTACCTTCCTCATTTTCAGATGGTGATCATTGTTAAACAAGCTTCACAAGAAATTAACAAGAAGACATACAACTACCGTGAGAATTCTGTATCCCAATCACTGAAGATTCTTTTTGGAGCATCAAGCAATGATATTACGCTGAAAAAATCAGGTGACAACATGAAGTGGAACTATCCACAATTCTCTAGTGAAATCCTACTTTTAGATATAAATCTACAAGCATAAATCAAGATTACTATTCCCTTAACAATTAATCTCCATTGTTAACTTCAATGACAAGAATTACAGGAAACATGGGACAAAGAACATGGGGCATTGATCAAACAGCTCCGATTTGCATTCAAGTCAAAGACGACTCTAATATAACATAAACTGCACAAAGAACCACAATTCCCCATGCTATAGAAGTAGTTTTGTGATCCAAATCCCAGAGAATCCTCTAGATGTCCCACATAAAAGATTTCACCATACAATATAGCTAATTTGACAATCACCAACAATTTTCTACTTTAACATCAAAGAAGATATTTCTTGAAACTCAGTACTTGGTGAAGTGACAAAGAGACAGGCCCTCCAAATTGATTATCCCCAAATTAATTTCTTCATTAGTGAAACTTAGATTCATTAAAAGGGTGTAAAAAAGAGTATGATAAAATTTTACCAAAAATTTTACCAAAATAGGACACCATCTTCATAAAATTACTATACAATTTAATTAATCTGAGAACAACAATCATCAGCATCCAATTTCCATCAAACAACCCAATACAAGAAGGATGCAATGAACAGATTTCTTTACCTATCCCATGAGAATATCGATATTGAATCTGTTTCTTCAGTAAAATGGCTGTAGATATAGGAAGCCCAATAGCTACTCCATATCTATCGGTCAATGATGCAGCCTCTCCCTACGGAAAGAGACAAATAAACCAAGATTGCTAAATTCATTTAAGGGGCAGTATATAGGAAGAAGCTTCTAAAGGTTTTTTTTTTTTGTGAGATACAGAGGTAACAAAAAGGTTCTATATTTTACCTGCAATGTCATATAGTGCCCACCTCTCTTCAAAAGATGGATGCCTATTCTTTCTGTCTCAGGTCCACCAATTGTGTCCAAAACAGCATCAAATTGCCCTTTTATTGCTAATTCAAGGTTCTGTAATCAAAACACATTAGATCAGGATAACAAAGAAAAAAAACAAATATTGGATGCCCACTCCACAATAGCAGAATATTAAAAGGGAAATATCCATGTCCAATTATCAAATCTAAAACAGCTGATGACCAGAAACAACCGAGACTCATTAACTTAATGAGTCAATTGATGACCAGAAACAACCAAGACTCATAACTTAAAGAGTCAATTACAATTTTACCTCCTGTGGTTAGGGGCATTTTGCTTTACCCATATGATTCAAAAGTTGACACAATTCTTCTTTTGGTCTAAATAATATATATCTCAATCACCCACTTTTAATAAATATTTGTATGGAGGTTGGCGGTGGTTGGTGATTGTGGTGAGAAAGGTGGTTTGAGGAAGAAAGATGACTAATGCTATGCTTCCCAAATCCTAATCCCAAATCTAATCCCAAATGATGTGGCAGTGGGCACACTGGATTTTGATTGGATGAATGATGGGACCACTTTAACATCATCCAATCAACATTCAGTGGGCCCACTGCCACATCATTTGGGATGGGGATTTGGGATTAGAATTTGGGCAACATAGCATTACTCAAGAAAGAAGAAAGATATGGAAGAAAAAATGGGGAAAAAAGATAACGGGGTCAAAGTTGACAATTCAAGTTCAATTGCTTCGTCTAATATTTCCCGCTGAAAAGCATTTAAAATCTCCATTAGTTTTAACGTGTAACTTAAAAATTTCTATTTAGTCACGAGTCTCACTACCACAAGGGGGTTAAGTGTCAACTTTTGAACAATAGAGGGTCATGTGAAACGAGACACTAACCAAAGGGAGGTAAATGTGATTATCCTAACTTAATCCACAATCACCTCTGAAGTATAGTCAACAGCCTGCTCAGCACCAGCAGCCAAAACCCGTTCTATACTCTCACTACCACAAGTAGTTGAAACATGACATCCTGAAGCCACTGAAAGCTGAATTGCAGCAAAACCTACGGCACCTCCACCACCCACAACCAATAGCCTTTCCCTGCATAGATGGGAGTGAAAATGGAATCATCAGAGGAGATACCAGAACAAAATCTCCCAAGAAAAAATAATCTTTATGTTCACTTAGTATTACATAATTCAGCCCCTTCATATCACCGTATTATAACTTCCAAACAACAAACTTGGGTATGACCGGCTTAAATTTTAAACACGGATATTTTTTTGTTTTTTTTGAGGAGTAAACACGGATATTAATCAGTCAAGAAATCTGAACTGCCACTGTGCTTAATTCGGTAATTGCTTACTCTTTCTCCGCTGTATACAGATTCCCTACTATTGATGTTAAGTAGAATTGAAAGATAGTTCCTTTTTAAAAATAGCAATTATTAAAAGAACATATGATCAACATATTAGTCCAAAACTACATCTAGTTCTAGCAACATATATGTTTGAACATCCCATCAAAATAGTCATTCTATAGTGCTCTACTCAAACTGGATATATACGTTCTGCTTTTTGAAAATGTATTTCTCATTGTTAGATACGACGATCACTCCTAAAGATCCAATAAATGCATTCTTTAATAATTCTACCATTACAAGAATATGACTGTTCAATTCAATGACTCCTATTTCTGGATGCAATTGAGTTCACAGAAGCTTTGAAAAAGAAGACGAAAAAAGAAGAAAAAAAAATCGAATTGGAACATACAGAGAACCACAACACAATTTTCATATGCTTTTAATATAAATGCAGTAGAGAAATAACCAGGATATACATGGCGGTCCATGATTAGTAAATAGTAAGACAGGAAAATACATACATATCAGTGCTTACTACCCAGTTTCTTTCAAACTAAAAAGTTAACTTAGAACAATATAGGCATACCCTTCGCAATTACTTTCAAAATAAGAAGTTAACTTTAAACAATATAAGCATACCCTTCCTTTATCCTAGCTGTACTTTTTAAAGCACGCCATGCAGTCAGGGCAGCAAAAGGAATGGCACTTGCTTCCTGCATGATCATAGGGGGGAAAACGCCATAAAAACGTAAAAATCGTGTTCAATTATCAATATATGTCAAATAAATGAAAGTCAAAACGAAGAATTCTCGGTTGTCATTTCTTCTATCAGAGCTTTCTTCCACTGAGAATGATTGAGAAATTTAGGTCAGTCAGTGCTTGAAAGACGGCATTCAAGAAGGAATAAGCAAGTGGTCAATAGCATTGAGGAAATACTGTAATTTTAACAAATTCACATATGAACATCAGAAAACTTAGTTTTCAAGTAGGTTAGAAGGATGGAAAGGTGAACTTTAAACACATTGACAATGTATACAATATTGCGGAGGAAAATGTAAAATCGTCCACTGGCTGGGAAATTTTGCCCCCTCATTCCCTAAGATACTATGCATTCAGAAATATTTTAACCATATAAAACCAACCGGAAAATTAGAAAAAACTAATACATTACCACGAAACTTTTTATCATTGTTCGATTATACCGAAAAGACTGTAAAACTTACCACATGTGAGATTGACCGTGGCTTCACAGTAAGTTCATCTTCAGAAAGAATGACATAGTCGGCATAAGTGCCCCTGACAGCGGTTGGATGCAAAGCACCAAACACTTCCTGCCCAACAGCGAGTGACCTGACTGAAGCTCCAACTGCCGCGACTTCGCCACTAACATCACGGCCCAAAATGAGTGGCAAAAGTGGTTGAAACAAGGAGCGACCATAGCCTGATCGCATCTGGAATTATCAAAACTTTATTACTTGATAACTGTGGATGTCAACGCATGAATGTTAAATCTATTAATAATGTAAAGTGTAATCAAATTAACATTTTTACAGAATTACTTTTATTTGGTGAGTAAATTGAAGCTCTCAAGAATTAACAGTCGTAACCCAGAATTGAGGACATCTATCACCAGTTTCTAGAGAAAAACTCATGCTTGGCACTTTCCCCAGCTTCCAAGAAATTTCATCTAGTAGTTATCTACTGTAGATGGTTCACATATTGCAAGCAGTTTATTTCCACTATCAAGCAGTTTTCAATGCTTGCAATGTATACTCCTACAAAAACGAAGCCCTAAAGAGCTAATTTGTCCTGCCCAAAACTTTAGACAATTTTTTTTGTCAAATAGGGGAAATAATTAAACTTTAAATGACCCGGACCCCCAATGCTTACAACATGCGCAATTTTCCTTTCATTTCGGAAAGCACCTTCAAATCCATTAATGGTGCTTACATTTTGCACTGTAATGTAAGCTGTTCATTTCCACGATCACGCAGTTTTCAACCCTTACAATTTATTCTCCTTCAAAAACAAAGAACTAAGGAGCTTGAGTTCCAATAGATCGTACGTCAATACCCATACAATACCACCCAAAAATTTGTCCAAAAGAGGGGAAATAATTCATCCTCAAATCATCCCCAATTCATAATATCACGACATGTAATTTTCTTTTCATTTATCAAAGCAACTTTAAAGCCATTCCCGGTGATTAGAATGCACTGTCAATAAAATATAGGGGCTAGTGAAATCTTATTGATCAAACAGCATCTCAAAACACCCTTACACCCACTACTAGTCTAGTAAGATCTTCATTCAACTGAGCTAAATTCAGTATATTATATATCCATGTAAAATTTTAGCTGAGCCTGATCCCTGTATAATTATTTGCCATAGTATAATTCTTTCTTTTCTTTTATTTGGTCAGAGAGACTCAGAGGGTAAAATCCAAAATTCACAAATTATCATAATTAGCTTCTTCTTTTTTTTTTCCAGCAGTGAAGATTCCGTATAATACTTAAATAAATAAACACTTGTAAAAAAACCAAACCCACCGTAATACACATAACATTCATATAACGAACCTAACACCACTAGTTAGCTAAGCCTAAGAATTTTTACATATGGTAAGACATAATTTTCTATTCATTTTCCTACAATTTATCAGGATGAAAACCGAATCAAGATTTAAAAATAAATAAATAAAATTGAACATAAATGTAGAGTGTAACTCACTCTTGTATCGAGAGGATTGATGGAGACGGCACGAGCACGAACCAGCACTTCATTGGGCTTCAAATCAGGAACATTGACACCATGTCGAAGCTCAAGCACCTCGGGCCCACCGAATCGCGGCAACAGCACCGCTCTGCAATTGGTAACGATACTCCTAATAAACCCTACCTTCCTCGAACAACGAATCAACGACTCAGAATCGACATTTCTAGTAACCACTGCGTTTGTCGGACCATTCAATCTCAACAACAACGAAAATCGCATAGTTGTCGTAGAAAAATCAGAAGTTTTTTTTTCTGGAGATCCTGAATCGAGAAAATTGTCAATGCGAAAGAGCAAAATTAGACGAAGCAGAGCAGTGAGAGTGAGGGCTTTTCTTCTAATCTAATGACATGAAGTGAGAGAGAGAGAGAGAGAGAGAGAGAGAGAGGAATGGGGAACGTGTAAGTGTTTGTATCCACAGGAAGAGGTGTGAGCTTTCATGGATGCCTCTCAAGTCCATCAAGGTATATGGACATACTTATGCTTTTTCCACTGTCGCATTTATGCGTTTGGGCATTTTAGGACTTTGTGGCCTCGTGGTGGTCACTCGTGGGGACGAAACCAGGTGCCGTATCCGCCAACGTGCGAGGTAGCGGTGGTAATTTTTGACACGGATATGGTAACACGACACGGATTCGACACGAATTAAACGGGTTTCGGTTTAGCTTATACGGGTATGGGTCATAATTTGGTTGACCCGTTTAATACGATTAATAAACGGATTGGGTCATGTTTTAATTGGGTCAACCTGTTTACACGATTATAAAGGATATTTTTTGAAATATACATTTTTTTAATACATCTTTTTTAAAAAGTAGGTAATATTTATTTATTTTTCAGAAGACTTATGTTCTTAGAATTGTACCTCTTTATTTTTTCTTCCTCTAGTTTGGTTTTTTATTACATGAAGTCAAACTATTAAATAGGTCATGTTATACAAGCCAAAAAAAAAAAAAAGTTTACGAGAAAACGTTTGTTCATTACACGGGTTAGTGGGTTAAATGGGTGACACGTGAATTGCATTAGACGGGTATGGGTTTAGGTTTTTGACACATTTAGAAATGACACGATTATTGACACGGCACGATTATGACACGACACGATTATGACTCAACACGACACGATTGCCACCCCTAGTGCGAGCATGATTTCCTAATTGTTGTACTCCTCCTCTCCCATGTTTAGAGTCTCTTTTGTAGTTCCACAACTGTTTAAAGGGACATCATTGTTTATGGTGAAATTTTTAATTTTTAAAATTATCCCTTTTTAAATATCAAAATTCTAGTGTCATGTCAAAGAAATAGGTCATGGGAGACTCTAAACATGGGAGAGGAGGAGTACAACAATTAGGAAATCATGCTTATTTCTAGTGTCATGTCAAAGAAATAGAGTGAATAATTATATATAATCAAAGACAAATTTGAAAATTTGTACATTAAAGTATATTGACTTTTCAAAGAGAACTCTTAAAATGGAACTTAAAAAAATAGAATCAATGACTCTTAATATGGGACGGAGGAAGTACTTTTTTTGTGAGAGGGGGGCTAAAAACAATGTGGTGTACAAAAGTTTGAGTAATGCTATACTTGCCAAAGTTTGGAACCAATATTATTTATGGCGAGCATTTTTGCTCGCAAATGTCTTTATTGGGGTGACATGTACCAATTTCTAGTAATTGTATTGAGAATTTTGTGGGTAAAATGATAATAGAATAGGACACGTGTCACTTAATGGAGGCGGAGATTCTCGACCGGGCACGATTGAGGCAACGCCTGCGTGGTACTGGCAAGACCACACGGTGGTTTTTTTTTTTTTTTTGCATCTTCAAAATTTGCAAAAAAAATACCATTGGGTGGTTGTGCCAGCACCACGTATGCACTGACAGGGTGATGTCCAGCAGCGCGCGGCCAAGGATCCGAACTCATGGAGGCCTGAGTGAGCAAAAATACTCTTGTAATTATGAACCACATAACTGTTGTCCTGCAAAATTTTCCAGATTCATTCCTTCATTTTTTTTCCTTCAACTACGAGTATGTTCGACAACAAAATTGAGTGTTGAAATGAAAAGTTTCAGAACTAATAATTTTTCAGCGCGATTGATAAATGTACCATTTCACTAAAAAAAAAAAGCAGTCCAAAAGTTACTTAGAAAAAAAATCACTGTATTCAATCTATTTCAATATGTGAAAACACTGTATTTGCAATTTTAGTTACTTAAAATTTTCAGTATTTAAAAATATAATGCTTAATTTTCAGTACTTAATTTCAGTTTTATCACACGGGACCTACCTCAATAGAAGTTGTTTTGACATGCCCTAATGAGTTGCCGAGCGCAAAGCAGTGAAACTAAGCCTTAAAATGGGCTTCAGATTTTTCTAAGCTCTGCTTAGATAAAGCTTGAGATAAGTTGGGCTTCAATCCAAGTTTCGATCACCAATAATAAGGGCTCCGTTTAAGGCCATCTCATGCACAAAGTGACCGTTTTCTTTGCGATTTATGGATCAAAATTGCAAATATAGGTATCAAACGTAGTTCGCACGTATTTGTTTGTCCAAATCGTGATGGAAGATCAGCAATTTTGGAGGAAAAATTTTGTATTTGCGTTAAAGGACAGACAAACGGGCTCAAAGTTAATCTTCCACATAAAACATCGACATATTTGTCACATTTCAAAACTTTAGGGACTGGGAAGACAGAACTAGTTTTGTGGATCATATGTGAACCGATTCTATAAATTCATATGTTTGACAAATATCCATTTTCTTGTGTGGTGTTTGCACCCAAAACCACTGACGACATCCTATTGACGCGTTTTCTTATCACACCCAAGTGTAGGTGATCGTACAAGTAATAAAGTTCTGGAAGTCCAGGTCGAACCCACAGGGAACGGAATAAAATTTTATAAAGTTAAGTAGATAACTATTTTGTCACTAAAAAGAAAATAAAAGATAATGGATTTTTGTGGGGTTTTACTAAACTACTAATTTTTATAGTTTTGAAATGAAAGTACTTAAAGCTATTTTTTCCTAATTAGTTTACGGTAAAGATTTTCACAGTGCAAAATAAATTGACTAAGATACTAGTAAGAAAAGGAAGAAAAATAAATTAAATCTAAATTTTTGTGAGATAAACTTTTTAGATTTAATAATAGCAAAAGATGGAAATAATACAGATATTTAAGCAAAACTATTATAAAACAGGAAATATTAATTAACTAGGGGAAATGATTTAAAAGAATTGGGAATATGCAAACCAACACTAGATCCCACAACTTTTGTGCATTTGAAAAATATTTGGCATTTAAGACCGCAGAGTCATTCTTTATTTAAAAATAAACTTTTACTAGTCAGGGTCATATCAAGTGTGTCAGGTTTGATATGAAACGACGTCGTTTGGTTTAAAGAAAAATAAAAAGGCAATTGGGCAGTAGCCAGATTCGAACCGTGCCCCGCCGCGGACGTGGGTTATTCGGCGTCCAGTCCCCACCACTCTGCCACTACACAATTGCCTATCCATTATTGAATAGAAATATATATAAACACATATTTGAAATATTAACTTTGTCATATGAGTTGTTTGAGTATGCTAGGTATTTTTTTTATGACAAAATGCATAATTTGACAATCCACATAATTAGGCTTTTTATTTCAAATATGTACTCTTTTGAGCCCAATATAGCCATAGTATATAAACATGTTAAATGGTCATAAACTATAGATACATGGATATTTTTTGCCATAAATAGAAAAACAACCCATCTAGATAAATTTGCCCATTTAAGATTAGTGCACAGAAGCTGTGGTTTCTAAGTTTTATTACATATCCCCAATTAAAGTTTTAGCCTACCATTTTGGAATTGAAACTGTCTTCCAAATAAAATTTAAAGATAAATTAAATAGGTGTAAACAGTGACTGCTCAATTAAAACTAAAGCTATAAAACCAAGGTAAATGTGAAAACTAATATTATTATATTACTTTCTTTACTTAACATGAGCTGGGGTTGAATTTGTGGAATCTGCAAAATAGCAAAGTTTAGTACAACTAGGCTAATAAAATATACATAAATGAAAATACTGAATTAATAATAAAATACTAAACCTTTGACTTTGGCTTCTTGTGGGGTCAGAGTGGTTAAACTCCAAGAACACAAATAAGGCCAAACCAAATCCAAATATACTTTTGGAGTGAGATATGAATATGGTGTGCTTGGGGCTTTGGTAGGTGATTACAACAACTACGTGGCTAAGAAATCTGACATTTAATCGCAAAATCTGTCTTCTAGTGAATAAAAATATTGCTATAAAAACTGAAAATTTGGAGTTTCTAACTATTTTATGGGCAACTATAAGTACTACTAGACTAGAAATATTAAATCTAATTTTAAATAAGACTATTTTTACTACCACAAAGTGACAAAGGTCATACAAGAAAACAAATATTTTAAATTTAAGAAATACAGTACACAAAATTTTGCTACATATTTTTGAACATGAAATCATCAATTACATAAAAGTAAAATTTTACAACTACTAGAACTAGAAAAAGGCAAAGAAAAACTAAAGTTCCTATTTCTAGGGACAATATAAAGTGTTCACATAATAACCTCCCCTAAACTATTCTCTCTCTAACAATGATTGTTGCTTGTTGTGTGTTGCTTCTTGTGAACTGTTTGTGGTCTGTTCTTCCTGTTGCTTGTGATCTTCCCCCATTTTATAGACGAAGTGAATTATACACTTCGTCACTGCGTGCATCACTGGGTATTTCTTTTCTTCTTCTTCAGTCTCCATTTTCTCCAAATGCTCTGACATGTTTGAAAAATTGAATCTGCACAATTGTGTGTGTGTGTGTGTGTGTGAGAGAGAGAGAGAGAAGAAGAAAGAATGAGGAAAGAAACAGAAACAATACATATATATATTATAATGTCAACATCCAAGCAGTAGCTTGGATGTTGAAATCGTTGGCACTTTTTTTTTTTTTTTGAAAGATTTTGAGTGAATGGGATATACTATGGTGTGGTTGTTATTTCTTTCATTCCCTTTATTTCACTTCATTTTACCTAAACATATAAAATATGTAAAAATAAATAATTACATGCATTTGAGTGACATCACTGTTAATTTATATTAATTCAAATATGCATGTAAAACTAGGAATTTGGGAGATTAAATGAGCATTATGTCTATTATATTGGCACATGAATGTGCAATATTCAATGTTTGTCACACCCCTCAATTAGCTTATTGCTAGTCCCTAGCAATGAAGTGAAAAGAGAAATTGTTCTAGAAGTTTTATTAAAAAGTAGGAATAAACTAAGGAAAATAAAATTACTTAACTCACTGTCGCAGGAATTGCGATTGCATTTAGCATATGCAACAAGCCGTTAAACCCCTAGGTTACCCCTAGTGGACGAGTGTTGTCTCGTGAGGGTTTGCAGTGAATATACCCACAAAATTCATTAATTTTTTTTTTTTTAAATGTTAAAATAAAGTAAAATAAAAATCAAGGTAGATTTTCTCCTTTACAACAGATAAGATTAAATTTGGCAATAAAATGAAATTTTCAAGTATGTAATAGTAATGCAACACATATACTCACAGCTTTGTCAATAGAAGCATTTTTTATACTCTTTAAACTTACAGTGTGTACTTGAAAAGTCAAGCAACTGATCTTTAACTTCAAAGTTTACATAACTATTAACAGTCATAAAACTTGTAGTTTTAACTCAAATCTCACTAGGATTTCACTCTTTTAAGGAGAAACTCTCAGAAACCGGTGTAGAGAACATCTCACTTGGTAGGGAAGCAAAGATAGAGGAATTGCTTCCATTTTGATGACTCAATATATAGGCATTTGGAGTACAATAAGTCTCATGAAAGAATACTTAGCATTAGAAGAGCGATCTACCGTGGAGAACATCCTTATCACTTAAATTTAAAAATCAATTTCTTTTAAATCATTAGGACTTTGACTGGTAGGTTAGAAATTAAGATGAGTAGGAGATTTGGGGTGTATTTATTCTAAGCATGTGATTGGAGTATTTGCGCAATTTATTCCAACCTCATCTTTTTTTCTCCTTTTTATCATATGTACAGTTGATTTTTATATATATATATATATATATATTTTTTTTTTTTTAGTTTCTCATTTTTTTTTTTTTTTTGAAATCAACTCCTTTCTTTCTTTACCACTTCGTGCAATATCAATACAGTCCAATCACATACCTGGATATAGAAGTGAGGTTTGTACTCCCAGGTGGAGCAAGGTATGATTTGGATAGAACTGAGAATAAGGTAATATTAGGTGAAGGGGGTGCATTTGAAAGAAAAGATGGCCTAAATCATTTTTAAAATAGATTGACTTTGTTCATTTAAGCAATTTAGACGTTCTAATGGTAAATCCTGAACGTTCTCTTCTAATGATCAGTCAAAGAAAAATAATGAGACTTTCAATGAGTGGTATAATAAAGAGAATAAAATGAGACTGAAAAGAATAGTAACCCTCATAAAGGAATATTGGCACAAAAGCTCACATGGGTTAATTAGTTTCCACTACTTGTCTTTAAACTGCATAGTTTATGCTTACTCATCCATTTAGATTCAATAAATATTTTCACACTGTTTCAAAATGTTTAATGTTTAAAGAGTTTCTAGCATTTGAAAATAGTAAAACATGTGACAATGTGTTGTATGCTATTAACATACCCAAAATAACATTAACGTGTCAAATTTATCTTATATAAAGTAAAAGAAAAACTTCTGAAAAATCTTAAGCGCATCCACTAAGTTGGATACATATATGGTGCAACTAATATCCTCTGCACCTATACAAAAGAGGTTACGCAGTCCGGAGCGTCCAAGTTGTCATGATTACCCATTCACCTCTAGTAAAAGAGATGAGTCTAGAACCACTAGCAAGCTAAAACATCAGTAAGAGGCTAGGAGATAACTCTGGCTTTACCTAGTTTTTCGCTACCTCTAGGGACATTCACCGCACTAGACATATCTGGTGATGCTTGGATCATGCAAATTACTCCTATCGAACCAGCTAATGAAAGCCAGATGTACACGTAGGATCATTTTAAAGTATGACCTGACTGAAAATTATTGTATGTACAAAAACTAAAAATAAAAATAAAAATAAATGAGGGATGGGAAAACAAAATTTATTTGGGTATCAAAGGATCCAGTCCTCTTTCTCAACCAAAATTTTCTTTTGTTTTGATTTGAATTGTCTTTTGTAACAGTAGTAAACTTTAAAAGATGTTCCATTATGAGCAACTAAACCAGGACATTATTCTCTATAACAATTCAAACACCATCCTAACCTTTTAGCTTTCCTTTTGATGGTATAAAGGCTAGTGCCAGCAAAGGGTTTCTTCTGCTCAGAAACAAGTGAGCGACCCATTAACGTCTGGTCATCGACTATTGGATCCCTTTTTTATACTCTCAGCCAACAAGAGAGGTTAGACTAAACCCTCCACTCCTTCCAACTATCAACTAAGATCTAATTAAAGAGAGCTTAGAGGGGGGTGGATGGGAATTTTATTTAAAAACTAAAAATATTTATATATTAAGAAAAATATCTACATTCAGAAACTAAAAAAAAAAATTATTATTATTATTATTTTTTTTTTTAAACAAAAAACTAGAAAACTACATTTTTCTCTCTTTTTTTTTTTTTTTAGAAAAGTCCAAGACAGCGTATCATTACAATAACAATAATAAGGAAAATTATGGTATAAACTTCGAAAATCATAAGAGCGGTGACGTGTTCGTCATTCATTTTTTTTTTTTAACAAGGGCAACGCAACATTATCAAAACAATAATTAAGAAAATGACAAGGTAAAGTTCAAAATACATAATACCAATAACTAGCGCGTCGTCCATTTTTTTTTTTTTACAAAGAAATGGAAAAATATCACCTGTCACTTGAAAATCTGAAAACCTGGTAGGGGCGTAGATCGAGTGATATTTTCAAGCTTCTTTGATGAATGGGTACCTACAACTTATGGATATCATTTTTGTTAAATAATGGACAAGAGAGAAAATTAAAATCTAAAATAAAAACTAAGCCGAAATTGAAAAAATAGAGAATAAAATCAAAATCAAGCTTTTCTCTGAATTATAGATCTTACCTTTAGTGATCAGTAGAGTGGATTTTGATTTTGGATCGAAGAAAATAAAAAAAATGAAAAGAAAATGAGAGAGGGAGATCGGGTCAAGAGAGGAGAGGAAGAAGAAAAAGAAAGGAAAAAGAGAAATAGGGAAAAGTTTTTAGGGTTCAAAGCCCTATATAAAGTCATTTTCTCTTTTTCAGTGTATCTCTCTCTAAAAAGATTATTATTTTTTTTTTTATGAAATAAAGATAAAATAAACAAACAGGTGTTAATCGTGAAACCGTCCCCCCCAACTGAGTCTGACATTGTCCTCAATGAGTGAGATGAGAAAAAGAAGTTAAGGATAACACCTGTAATAAAAAAAAAATACAAAGAAAAGATAGAATAATAATGACCAAATTAACTTATATATAAAAAGTTATCTGATTAAGAGTATAGGACTTATGAAAATATAAATACTCTGATACACTATGTCCTATACCAATTATGTTTTAAGATATTAAACAGCATTATAGTTGGGGTCCTCCAAAGGAATGGACTCCAACTCAGGTTCAAATCCTTCTAAAAATGGCTTTAATCTATGTCCATTAACTTTAAATGTATTTCCATCTTTAGGGTCCTCAATCTCGACAGTTCCATAAGGATAAACATTTTTTACAATATATGGACCAGTCCATCGAGATTTCATCTTTCCTCTAAAAAGATGTAGTCTTGAGTCATATAATAGAACTTTTTGAGCGGGGGTAAATCTTTTGCGCAAAAGATTCTTATTATGATACATTTTAGTTCTTGCTTGATGAATTCGAGCATTATCATATGCGTCTTTACGAATTTCTTCAAGCTCACTTAATTGTAATTTTCTTGAAATTCCTCCCTCTTCAATATTACAATTTAAAGTTCTAGTAGCCCAATATGCTTTATGTTCTAATTCTACTGGTAGGTGACAAGCTTTTCCATAGACAAGTCTATATGGAGACATCCCTAAATGGGTCTTATAAGCAGTTCTATATGCCCATAAAGCATCTGTTAATTTTGAAGACCAGTCTTTACGATTAGAATCCACAGTTTTTTCGAGAATATGCTTAATTTGCCTATTAGCTAATTCAGCTTGTCCATTTGTTTGTGGATGGTATGCAGTTGACACCTTATGGGTCACTCCATATCTTTTCATTAATTTTTCAAATGGCTTGTTACAAAAATGAGTTCCTTGATCACTTATTATTGCTTTTGGAGTTCCAAATCGAGAAAGTATATTATCTTTTAAAAATGCAATAACTGTACGGTGATCATTCTTTCTTGTAGGAACAACTTCTACCCATTTTGAAACATATTCGACTGCTAATAAAATATATTCATATTGGCAAGATGGAGGAAAAGGTCTCATAAAGTCAATGCCCCAACAATCAAATATTTCAATTGTTATTATAGGGGTCATTGGCATTTGATTTCTTTTTGTAATACTGCCCAACATTTGGCAGCGGTTACAAGCCTTACAATATAAATATGAATCTTTAAATAGAGTTGGCCAATATAAACCGCTTTGTAAAATTTTCATGGCAGTTACTCGAGATGAAAAATGTCCTCCACAAAAGGACGAATGACACATGAAAAGTACATTTTCGATTTCTTCATTAGGAACACATTTCCTAATTACCTTATCGGCACAATATTTAAACAGATATGGGTCATCAAAGTAGAAATGCCTAGCAATAGCTAGAAATCTCTTTTTATCTGATGATGACCAATTGCTTGGTATTTTTCCAGTTACTAAATAATTAACAAGATCAGCGTACAATGGCAGGGAAGTCACAGAAAATAATTGTTCATCAGGAAAAGAGTCTTGAATAGGTAAGGGTTCACTAGTATTGTCTTCAAAAGTGAGGCGGGATAAGTGATCAGCTACCACATTTTCTACTCCTTTTTTGTCTTTAATTATTAAATTAAATTCCTGTAGTAGGAGTATCCACCTAATAAGCCTAGGCTTACTGTCTTTCTTTGAAAGTAGGTATTTTAGAGCTGAATGGTCAGTAAAACAGACAATAGGGGAACCAATCAAGTATTGCCTAAATTTATTAATGGCGAATACCACGGCTAGCAATTCTTTTTCAGTAGTTGAGTAGTTCATTTGAGCACTATCCAGAGTTCTACTGGCGTAGTATATAACTGATGCCTTTTTATCATTTCTCTGCCCTAGGATAGCTCCAATGGCAAAGTCGCTAGCATCACACATTAATTCAAATGGTAAACTCCAATCAGGAGATTGCATAATAGGTGCAGTAGTGAGATGCTCTTTTAATTGCTCAAAGGAGTTTTGACGTTCTTTAGTCCATTCAAAAGGTGTGTCTTTGGCCAATAATTGACATAAAGGTCTGGAAATCGTACTGAAATTTTTTATGAATCGGCGATAAAAACCTGCATGTCCTAAGAATGAACGTATGTCTTTTACAGTCTTGGGAATAGGTAAATTAGCGATAAGATCTATTTTAGCTTTGTCTACCTGTATCCCATTTTCAGAAATAATGTGTCCTATGACAATACCTTTAGTTACCATAAAATGACATTTTTCCCAATTTAAAACTAAACTTTTTTCTTCACATCTTTGGAGAACTTTTTGAAGATTGCTAAGGCAATCATCATAGGTTTTGCCAAAAATTGAAAAATCATCCATAAAGACTTCTAAATTCTTTTCTACCATATCGCTGAAAATACTTAGCATACACCTTTGAAAGGTCGCAGGTGCATTGCAAAGACCAAAGGGCATTCGGCGATAGGCGAAAGTTCCAAATGGACATGTGAAAGTAGTTTTTTCCTGATTTTCTGGTGCGATCTCTATTTGATTGTAACCACTATACCCATCTAGAAAACAGTAATACTTATGGCCCGCTATTCTTTCTAACATTTGATCCATAAAAGGTAAAGGAAAGTGATCCTTACGAGTTACAGCATTGAGTTTTCTGTAGTCTATGCATACACGCCATCCAGTAGTGACACGAGTGGGAATTAATTCTCCCTTTGAATTTGGAACAACTGTAATTCCTGCTTTCTTCGGCACAACTTGTGTTGGACTTACCCATTTACTATCGGATATTGAATAGATAATGCACATGTCGAGTAGCTTGAGCACTTCCTTCTTAACTACTTCCTGCATAATCGGATTAAGTCTTCTTTGCATTTCTCTTGAGGTTTTAGCATTATCTTCAAGATATATATTGTGAGTGCATATTGAAGGGCTTATTCCTTTTAAATCTGCTATACTCCAACCAATGCCACTTTTATGCTTCTGAAGCATACTAATGAGTTTATTTTCTTGACTAGAGTCTAGAAGAGATGATATTATTACGGGATAAGTATTATTACTACTAAGGAAAGCATATTTAAGCTCTTTAGGGAGTTCTTTTAATTCCAACTGTGGAGTTTGTAAATTAGATGGAAGTGTTAATGTAGTCTTTGGTGGTAAAGGTTCAAAATATGTGGTCCACATTGCTTCTTGAATTATTTCTTCTGTTGAATCTTCATTAAAACATACTTGACTTATAAGATGTTCTTGTAGATTATTACTGTCTAGTTTCTGAATAGAATTATTAATAACAAATTCTACTGGATCATTGTAACAAGTCAAGTTAAAATATTCTCGTGATAGAGATTCAATAGCATGAACTTCTTCAATATTCTCATCTTCTTCTTGATGTTGTGGATTAGAGAAAACTTTAATATTTAAAGTCATATTTCCAAATACTACAGTCATCATGCCACTACGGATTCGAATAGTGGCATCAATGGTAGCCAAGAAGGGCCTTCCAAAAATGACTGGTATTTACACATTAGTATCCAATACTGGTTCTGTATCAAGGATGACAAAATCTACTGGGAAAATAAAATTTTCAACTTTGACAAGAACATCTTCCAGAATTCCTCGCGGGTATTTTGTAGATCTATCAGCAAGTTGTAATACCATGCGAGTAGACTTTAGCTCACCTAATCCAAGTTCTTGATAAACAGAATAAGGAAGCAAGTTCACACTAGCTCCTAAGTCAAGGAGTGCGTGATTAATTTTGTGATTTCCAATAATACAAGATATTGTTGGTGTCACACCCCGACGTAGTATAAATAAGGAAAGCGTTTAATTTCCTTTATGGACTCGTAGGTCGCGACAGTTTGAAGGATCGATTCCGTCCCAAACGTCGAACAACAAAACATAATAATCAGAGCAAAGCAATCAAGGCTTACAAATATTATTCTAACTTAATAAGTATTACAGCACGAGTCATCTAAAGGCACAGATCGCCTTGAAGCAAAACAATAGCTTAATGTCTATTACAGTCATCCTTAAAACAAAACAGTTTAAAACTTAAACATAAAACCTAAAGTATATAATTAATAAACAGTTTCTCTCATTCCGAAAGCAGCCATTCTCAATTAGCATAGTCGTACGATTCCTCCTGGTTATAACCTGAAAAGCCTGGACACGAATGTCCAGGACGCATCAACGTCGTCAGCTTCAAAAAGCTGGTGAGTATTAAAAACATAACTTTGAATGTAAAACATACTCATTTACCATTTTTCAATTCCCATTTAAATTCACAAAATTATATTTAAGATAAAGAGCTTGTTTAGAAAACAACCACAACATTATTTAAAAGATAAATTCACACATATGTGACCGTGTATGAGAACGATGCACCAACTCATCTTACCGACTCTTTTCTCTCGACAAAACCCAACAACCCACTATCTTACTCCTGGTATCTTTGAAACACTAAGATAGCCACACTTTAGCAACGGGGCGCCAGGGAGTGTCCAGTTTGCCTCACACTTTGGTCCGGGGTACCAGGGAGTGTCCAATGCCTCACACTTTGAATACCCTAACCGCCATGCAAATACCGGGGCAACCCCTCAAGCAGTATCCAGACTCGAGTATCAGGGAGTGTCCGTAGGCCACACTTTAGCACTACTCACCACTTTTTAATACTCACCAGCTGGTGAGTATCCAGACTCGAGTATCAGGGAATGTCCAAGTTCAGCTTCACACACTTTAACGCTTCCATGGGCGTCAGGGAGTGTCCAAATTTGCCACCGTCGCATTTCAAAGATACCCTCTCCGCAATCTCAACCACAACCACAATCACAACCACAACCACAACCACAAACTCATACTCTTTCCACACTACCATTACTCTTTTCCACACTGACTAACACCCACATGCATGTACCACTGACTCCATATGAATGACATGGACTTAAACATAAGCAAAATGCTGAATTAAATGAATAACACGCGTACGGGGATTGATAACTCGTAATTCATTTCCTTAATCAATTCAAACATAACTAATAGCATACTGTATTAACAAAATTTCCAAATAGAACCTTAATAGTACTTAAAAATTGAACCAAACAGTCCCTAAATACAAAACAGACAAAAACCAGAATCTGCCAGAGGTCGCGTGCGCGGGCCGCTCACGCGACGGGTCGCTCGCGCGGGCCGCTCGCGCGATATACCCAATTTTCATTTTATATATACTTTTCTGTCTGCCTGAAACAGCCAAGGTCGCGCGCGCGGATCGCTCGCGCGAAGGGTTCCTCGTGCGACCCTCGCTCGCGCGACTTGCCTAAATTTCATTTTATATAAATAAACTTTTCTGTCTGCCTGGGGAAGCAAGGATCGCGCGCGCGGATCGCTCGCGCGAAGGGTCGCTCGCGCGGTCCGCTCGCGCGATCTTCGCGCGCGCGATCGTGGCGCGAGATGAAGCTAAGGCTTCTTCTTCCTCGCAGAAACTGCTCTGTTTCAGCTTAATGGGGTCTTTTTGATCCATTTTGCAATTCTAAAGTGTATAGGACATATATTATATGGATCTCTTCGGTTTTTCACAAGGATTATGATTCCAAAATCAATTTAACATCATTTGATCCATAGCTCTCCAATTTTATGAAAAACTAAAACATGTCAAAACTAATTTTCTTACATACTTTCTCATGTGAACAAATTAAGGTCTAATACTTTAAACATGGCATGTAGGATGTATAATCTTTCATATTTCATTCTAAAAACGGATTTTGGTTGAGTTTGGAAAATCTTGATTTTGAAGCTCAAGCTTCCATGGATGAATTTAGCAATAGGGGATCATTAATACATACACAAACTCAGTAACTAAGCATGAATTTACATTCTAGAGTGAGTTTAGAATACTCACTGTGATATAGATTTGAAGTGTGTGTTGAGAAAGATAAAGAATTTAGCAATCCCAAGTGAAGCTTCTAGCTATGGTGGTTGAGCTCTTCTCTCTCTAAAATTGCAGTGGTTAGACTCTCAAGCTCACTCTTAAAACTCTCTGTGATATGTGTGTGTTGAATGTCATATGTGTGTGGTGTATATTGGATATATATAGAACTCTCAATTTGGAGAACTTGGAGCCCAAGTAGTTTCTCTAATACACTACAATTGAATTGATTTACTAATTACTAAAGGAGCTATAACCACACAGTCCATGTATACTGATTATACAAACGTATACACACTCCTACAAGATTTGAAGAGGCAACCATAGGCTAGTAGAGGTCATAAGCTAGAAGTGTTTGGGAATATTAGCTTAGGCACAACATTAACACACCCAAGTTATACATTCCCAAACAAAAGCAAGGCAATCATTAGTTGCCATAAAATGGAAAGTGATGTATAGTCACTTCAATCTTATATGTCCAAATCAAAACTGTGCAGGTTAAACGCGACGCGGACTGTTTTGTTCATAAACTGGTATTTTCGGGGCACGGTGGTTACCACAAAAATACAGAAATTTCATTTTACTGTAGGAAACGGTTTTCTGGTTTTATAAAAATACAGTTAGAATTAAAAGAAAACATTCTCACTGTTTTGAAATACATATTTGAAATTCAATACAGGTGTTGCTAAATTTTATAAAATTGCAGTTTGACCCCAAAAGAATTTAAATCATGAAATAAAACAAGAAATCCGTTTTAACATATAAGAATTGTAAACAAAAATGAGATTAACAATACAAATTAATCATGGTAATTCAAATTGAATTTAAATATGTCAAATGCAATTACAAGTAATTAAATGAAAATACAGGTTATTACAGTTGGTGTACCTGGGTCTTTAAATTTTGTTGGTAAATTATGTTGTACAATGGAATTAATTTCTTCAACGAAGTTAGCAGAATACGCATCCTTTCGTACATTTTGCTTATGTTTGACAGTACATAAATTCTTTAAGAATTTTGCATAAGCAGGTACTTGATTAATTGCATCTAAGAGAGGAATATTAATATGCACTTGTTTAAATAATTCTAAATATTCCTGATTCTTATCATTTTGGTGTTTTCTTAAACGTTGTGGGTAAGAAATTTGAGGAGAGTATTCAGGAGTTTCCTCTGTTTCTTTTTCCACTGGTAAATCAGATATTTCATTTTTTTGAGAAATTTGTTGTTTTTCAAGGGTTTCATCTTCAACTTCATCAGTAATTTTATCTTTATCGATTTCTTCCTCAATTTCTATCATATTATCTTCCTTATTTGTATGCTCAATTTCTTCTAAAGAAGTTGAAATTTCTTGTCCAACAGCCTTACCACTTCTTAGTACAGTTATAGCTTTTACTTGTTCATGTTGATTATTACCAGAAGTTGAGGGATCACCTTGTGGTTGTCCCCTTGGATTAGGTTGTGGTTGGGCAGGAAAAATGCCTTTTCCTTTAGAATCGTGTTGATTATTAATCCTATCCACAGATGTTTGTAGTTTCCCCATGATTTGTATTAATTGTTGCATCATAGACTGTAAAGGCTTTTCTTGCACTTTCTTGTGCGGAGGCATATAAACATTAGAATTTTGCTGTGTATTAGGATATGTATTTTGTGTTTGTTGAAATTGAGGCGGAGGAGGTAAATATTGATTATTTTGAGGAGGTTGGTGTTGAGTTTGAAATTGTAGAATACCCTCTTTTGTATACATATGATTTGGAGGATTTCTCCAGTTAGATTGGTATAAATTACTATAAGCGTTTTGGGGACCCCTATAATTATTCACAGCGTTTATCTCTGCTGGAGCTGTTTCCTGACAATTTGAACTATTAGGACATTCATTCGCAGAGTGTCCTAAAGTATGACAACTGTCACAAAGTTCTCTTTTCTTCTTAGGTAGATTATTTTTTTCTACTGTTATAGCTTCTACTTTACGTGCTAATTCTTCATATTTCAGTGTTAATTCATCTTCTTACTGTAATTGATATAAACTTTTAGCTTTTTCCGTCCTACCAATTTCTTCTTTTTCCCACTGGGAAGCATTTTCACTAAGCCAATCAAAATATGATTCAGCTTCGTCGGCAGTTTTACTCAAAAATTCTCCTTGACACATAGTTTCAACCAATTTCTTTGATTTTGGTTCTAATCCTTCATAAAAGAAATTAATTAGACGCCATTTTTCAAATCCATGATGTGGACAAGCTAGTAGGAGATCTTTAAAACGTTCCCAAACTTCAGGGAATGGTTCCTTTTCTTTTTGAGTAAAAAGTTTAATTTGACGCATCATGCTATTAGTTAAATTTTTTGGATAGAATTTTTTTAGAAATGCTTCATTCATATCATGCCATGAAGTTATAGATCCAGGACGGAGAGATAAAAGCCAAGCTTTAGCTTTATCTTTTAAAGAAAAAGGAAAAAGTTTAAGACGGATTATTTCAATAGGACAACTTTGATCAGAGAACGTACTACAAACTTCTTCAAATTCACGAATATGAAGATAAGCACGTTCTGACCCCATTCCATGGAAAGTTGGTAAGAGTGGAATCATGCCATGTCTAAAGTGAAAATTTCTTGTGTGTCTAGGTAGAGTGATGCAAGAAGGAGTGATGTTTCTTTCTGGGGTAAATAAATCACGTAAAGGACGTTGTTCGCGTTCTGGTAAAACAAATTGTGGAATATTTTCCCCCTGCTCACTATGAGCATCATCAGCTATTCCTTCTATGCCTTCAATTTCAGCCATGATTCTAGGAAACTGTATACTAGATGATTCACTAGAAATATTAGAATTATGTGGTACTTGATATAAAGCCTCAGTAGTATCTAAGGACATAAGAAGTAAGTGAAAACTAACTGATAATAATATTATTATGATTATTATTATTATTAGCTAAGTAAAAATAAAACTCTTTTTTTTATTTTATATATATATATATATTTTTTTTTTTGTTTTTTTTAGAAGATGCTGAGATGCACAAGTACATACTTATAAATTTATATATTTATATATATTTCACAAGGAAAGAAATTATATATAGTTTTTTTTTTATTTTTCTTATGTTATCATTTTTTTTTAAAAAAAAACTAGAATATTTATAAGGTAGAATAAGTATATATATAGATATAGATATAGATATAGATATAATAGGAAAAATAGTTTTAAACCTAACTTTTTATTTATTTATTTTTTATTAACCGATCCTCGGCAACGGCGCCAAAAACTTGACGACATCCTATTTGACGCGTTTTCTTATCACACCCAAGTGTAGGTGATCGTACAAGTAATAAAGTTCTGGAAGTCCAGGTCGAACTCACAGGGAACGGAATAAATTTTATAAAGTTAAGTAGATAACTATTTTGTCACTAAAAAGAAAATAAAAGATAATGGATTTTTGTGGGGTTTTACTAAACTACTAATTTTTATAGTTTTGAAATGAAAGTACTTAAAGCTATTTTTTCCTAATTAGTTTACGGTAAAGATTTTCACAGTGCAAAATAAATTGACTAAGATACTAGTAAGAAAAGGAAGAAAAATAAATAAAAGCTAAATTTTTGTGAGATAAACTTTTTAGATTTAATAAGAGCAAAAGATGGAAATAATACAGATATTTAAGCAAAACTATTATAAAACAGTTTTGCTTAACTTTGATCAGAGAACGTACTACAAACTTTGATCAAAGAAAAAGGAAAAAGTTTAAGACGGATTATTTCAATAGGACAACTTTGATCAGAGAACGTACTACAAACTTCTTCAAATTCACGAATATGAAGATAAGCACGTTCTGACCCCATTCCATGGAAAGTTGGTAAGAGTGGAATCATGCCATGTCTAAAGTGAAAATTTCCTGTGTGTCTAGGTAGAGTGATGCAAGAAGGAGTGATGTTTCTTTCTGGGGTAAATAAATCACGTAAAGGACGTTGTTCGCGTTCTGGTAAAACAAATTGTGGAATATTTTCCCCCTGCTCACTATGAGCATCATCAGCTATTCCTTCTATGCCTTCAATTTCAGCCATGATTCTAGGAAACTGTATACTAGATGATTCACTAGAAATATTAGAATTATGTGGTACTTGATATAAAGCCTCAGTAGTATCTAAGGACATAAGAAGTAAGTGAAAACTAACTGATAATAATATTATTATGATTATTATTATTATTAGCTAAGTAAAAATAAAACTCTTTTTTTTATTTTATATATATATATATATATATTTTTTTTTGTTTTTTTTAGAAGATGCTGAGATGCACAAGTACATACTTATAAATTTATATATTTATATATATTTCACAAGGAAAGAAATTATATATAGTTTTTTTTTTATTTTTCTTATGTTATCATTTTTTTTTAAAAAAAAACTAGAATATTTATAAGGTAGAATAAGTATATATATAGATATAGATATAGATATAGATATAATAGGAAAAATAGTTTTAAACCTAACTTTTTATTTATTTTTTTTTTTATTAACCGATCCCCGGCAACGGCGCCAAAAACTTGACGACATCCTATTTGACGCGTTTTCTTATCACACCCAAGTGTAGGTGATCGTACAAGTAATAAAGTTCTGGAAGTCCAGGTCGAACTCACAGGGAACGGAATAAATTTTATAAAGTTAAGTAGATAACTATTTTGTCACTAAAAAGAAAATAAAAGATAATGGATTTTTGTGGGGTTTTACTAAACTACTAATTTTTATAGTTTTGAAATGAAAGTACTTAAAGCTATTTTTTCCTAATTAGTTTACGGTAAAGATTTTCACAGTGCAAAATAAATTGACTAAGATACTAGTAAGAAAAGGAAGAAAAATAAATAAAAGCTAAATTTTTGTGAGATAAACTTTTTAGATTTAATAAGAGCAAAAGATGGAAATAATACAGATATTTAAGCAAAACTATTATAAAACGGGAAATATTAATTAATTAGGGGAAACGATTTAAAAGAATTGGGAATATGCAAACCAACACTAGATCCCACAACTTTTGTGCATTTGAAAAACATTTGGCATTTAAGACCGCAGAGTCATTCTTTATTTAAAAATAAACTTTTACTAGTCAGGGTCATATCAAGTGTGTCAGGTTTGATATGAAACGACGTCGTTTGGTTTAAAGAAAAATAAAAAGGCAATTGGGCAGTAGCCAGATTCGAACCGTGCCCCGCCGTGAACGTGGGTTATTCGGCGTCCAGTCCCCACCACTCTGCCACTACACAATTGCCTATCCATTATTGGATAGAAATATATATAAACACATATTTGAAATATTAACTTTGTCATATGAGTTGTTTGAGTATGCTAGGTGTTTTTTTTTTATGACAAAATGCATAGTTTGACAATCCACATAATTAGGCTTTTTATTTCAAATATGTACTCTTTTGAGCCCAATATAGCCATAGTATATAAACATGTTAAATGGTCATAAACTGTAGATACATAGATATTTTTGGCCATAAATGGAAAAACAACCCATCTAGATAAATTTGCCATTTAAGATTAGTGCACAGAAGCTGTGGTTTCTAAGTTTCATTACATATCCCCAATTAAAGTTTTAGCCTACCATTTTGGAATTGAAACTGTCTTCCAAATAAAATTTAAAGATAAATTAAATAGGTGTAAACAGTGACTGCTCAATTAAAACTAAAGCTATAAAACCAAGGTAAATGTGAAAACTAATATTATTATATTATTTTCTTTACTTAACATGAGCTGGGGTTGAATTTGTAGAATCTGCAAAATAACAAAGTTTAGTACAACTAGGCTAATAAAATATACATAAATGAAAATACTGAATTAATAATAAAATATTAAACCTTTGACTTTGGCTTCTTGTGGGGTCAGAGTGGTTGAACTCCAAGAACACAAATAAGGCCAAACCAAATCCAAATATACTTTTGGAGTGAGATATGAATATGGTGTGCTTGGGGCTTTGGTAGGTGATTACAACAACTACGTGGCTAAGAAATCTGACATTTAATCGCAAAATCTGTCTTCTAGTGAATAAAAATATTGCTATAAAACTGAAAATTTGGAGTTTCTAACTATTTTAGGGGCAACTATAAGTACTACTAGACTAGAAATATTAAATCTAATTTTAAATAGGACTATTTTTACTACCACAAAGTGACAAAGGTCATACAAGAAAACAAATATTTTAAATTTAAGAAATACAGCACACAAAATTTTGCTACATATTTTTGAACATGAAATCATCAATTACATAAAAGTAAAATTTTACAACTACAAGAACTAGAAAAAGGCAAAGAAAAACTAAAGTTTCCTATTTCTAGGGACAATATAAAGTGTTCACATAATAACCTCCCCTAAACTATTCTCTCCCTAACAGTGATTGTTGCTTGTTGTGTGTTGCTTCTTGTGAACTGTTTGTGGTCTGTTCTTCCTATTGCTTGTGATCTTCCCCCATTTTATAGACGAAGTGAATTATACACTTCGTCACTGCGTGCATCACTGGGTATTTCTTTTCTTCTTCTTCAGTCTCCATTTTCTCCAAATGCTCTGACATGTTTGAAAAATTGAATCTGCACAATTGTGTGTGTGTGTGTGTGTATGTGTGTGTGTGAGAGAGAGAGAGAAGAAAGAATGAGGAAAGAAACAAAAATAATACATATATATATATATATATATTATAATGTCAACATCCAAGCAGTAGCTTGGATGTTGAAATCGTTGGCACTTTTTTTTTTTTTTTTTGAAAGTTTTTGAGTGAATGGGATATACTATGGTGTGGTTGTTATTTCTTTCATTCCCTTTATTTCACTTCATTTTTACCTAAACATATAAAATATGTAAAAACAAATAATTACATGCATTTGAGTGACATCACTGTTAATTTATATTAATTCAAATATGCATGTAAAACTAGGGATTTGGGAGATTAAATGAGTATTATGTCTATTATATTGGCACATGAATGTGCAATATTCAATGTTTGTCAACCACCAAAGTTTTTGGTGCCTGAAAAGGAAAGAATAGAATGGACCTTGGCTTTACTACATGGCCCGTTTAGACTACAGGATGGACAATCGGGCTTGAGGGACATGTAATGATAAGGTAAATTTGGGTAAGGCATAAACCCGAGAACAAAGGGCAAGAAATATCAAGTCCGATGCCTGAGAAGGATAAGGGATGTGGCAATCTGACTGCCTATTTGAGGAAATGCGGAAGGGCTAGAGATTGAGCCCGATTGGATGGAGGTGTGCATATCACTATAATCGGGCTCCATGATTATAAGTATAAGTAAAAAAGCCTAGAAGACTGGAAGTAGCAGTAGTCTGAGGGCAGAGGAGAGAAGTAGAATGATGGAGACCGTTTAGGAATGGATTACATCAATTTCAGCTAGATATGGAAGGCTAATCCCAAGAATTTTGGGATTGAATCAAATCTTGATGAGGATGGAAAGAGTTGATATAAGGAACGATTCTGGGCGTCCTTATCTTGCCGGAGGCGCAATTCAAGGACTTCATGCCATATCTGGACTCTCTTAAAGGCAGACCAAGATAGAGGGCACTCCACGTCACTATCAATAAACTGCATTCAAAAGCATTCAACAGCATCCAGAGCATTCAACCTTTCATTCTTGTATTCTCGACATTCAATAGCAACAGGTTTGTCCCTTTTGTTATTTTGTCTTTAATGTTTTAATCTTTCATGAACAATCAGAGTTTGTTCTGATCTTGTTCTTTAGTTGGTTATGTTTTCCAAACACATTCTAGAAAATATCAGCACATTTCATTAGTTGTTTGTGATTGTTTACTTGGTAAATTCATCACTGTTAGACTTGTGTGCTTCAGTACTGTCTAGGAACCATGGGTCAAGGGTACTTTTCTACTTGACCATCGTAATCACATTTTAGAAGTCAGATCTCAAAGCCTTGAGTATCACTCACTCAAGCACTTTAAGAAATTAGTTTACATAACTCGAACCTCGTTAGGTTCTGGAACGCCCGCGCAAAACTACAACAAACATTTTGGTATGCCCGGTGGTACACTAGTGTTAGAATATGACACCGAAAATAGGCAATAAGACCAATAAGAATGGACAGGATGACCTGACCATTATCGATCCACCAAAGGATAAGAGCACAACCTGTTCACCATAGGAAAGTGCCTTAACTTTGGAAGCCTTCTCAGAAGCCATGAGACAGAACATGGAACCTATGAGGCAAGATTACCATGCACTCTTAGGGACTATGGAAAATTTTAAAGGGCTAATGGACCAAACGACCAAGATGCGAGAAGGCCAATTAAGTTGATGGCATCTGCGAGAAAACCAATGCAATAGTAAATGGCCTAGCTAAAATTGTAGAGCAACTCGTGAGTGCTTGGCAGGCCGAAGGTAAAAAGGAACACATCGGCAGGTTTGGAACAACCGATAAGCAAAAAAGACCCACGTTATGTGTGTCCAGAACTTCAGAAGCATAATGGATCTAATAAACAGCTAGATCCGAAATCTTCTGATTTCCAGGAAGAGGAGTCGACCAGTGTAGTTGTTACCGATCCCACTGGATCGGCAGCACCAATGATCATTCAGTCTAGAGGCCGAAACAATGACACAGTTGCCAACAATAACCCCCATGCCCATGCTGTTTGGAGGCAAAGGGCTAGTGACACCTTCTGGACTCACCAGGCCGATCGTAACCATCAACATGATGTTCAACCTCCCTTAGCACTGCCTATAGTGGCACAGCCTGCTGTCCAATAGGCTATCAATAGGGAAGTTAGTAACAACCATACACGAGGAATATGGTCCCTTCATGAGAAG
Source organism: Hydrangea macrophylla (assembly GCA_033977485.1). Classification (NCBI taxonomy): domain Eukaryota; kingdom Viridiplantae; phylum Streptophyta; class Magnoliopsida; order Cornales; family Hydrangeaceae; genus Hydrangea; species Hydrangea macrophylla. The sequence continues at coordinate 45,617,522 of CM066990.1, forward strand.
AACGGAGAGGCCAACTTATAGACGGCCATATCCTCCTTAGGTTCAAGCAAGTCAATTTTCCTTAGAGATGCAAGGTCCCAAACTTCACCCTATTTTTCAGAGAGGGCGAGCAGTCAACGATAGAGCATATAGGTCGTTTCATAGTACAATACGGCCATGTGGGTGGTAGTGACCAATTAAAATTAAGGTTGTTCTTGAATTCCCTCACAGGGATAGTATTTATATGGTATGTCAACCTCCCTGCCAACTCCGTCCAAAATTGGCAAGGGATGGAAGAATTATGGCCAATTCTACAGGACTGAGCCCGAGACATTATTTGCAAATCTCTCAAGGATGTTACAGCTAGCAAGGGAAACAGTTAAAACCTACATAGCCTGTTTCAGAAAGGCAAAGTATATGTGTAAGACTGTCTTGCCCGAAGAGGATATGTTAGAATCATGATGGAAGGGATGACCTTTGAACTTCATAAAAGATTTAAAGGGACCAATTTTTGTGATTTATTTGAGCTAGCCATGAGGGCCACCCAGTACGAAAATATCCTGTTAGACGAACAAGAAAAGAAAAATTCGTCTAAAGGGATGTATTATAAAGATCCCAGTTACGCGGTTTACGTGGCCAATTGTGACCTCGAAGTGGGAGAAGTCGATATGGCCGAATTAATTTGTAAATGGCCTATAGTTTGCAACGCTTTGAACAAACCAATAAATAACAACGCAGCGACAAAGAAGATGGCATTTGAGGTTGGAAAAAATTATACGTTTGATGTCACTATGATCAAATTTTCAACGCCCTTTTGGCTGAAAAGGCAATCAAATTAAGTTAAGGTCATCGAGTCCCTAAGGCTGATGACATAAAGAATAAAGAATATTGCAAATGGCATAACTCCTGGAAACATTCCACTAATAACTGTGTTGTGTTTCATAATGTCATACAGGAAACCGTGAAAAATGGTATCTTCAAGTTTTCGGGCAAAGTCATAGGGCACAATACTAATCCTTTCCCTTATATTGTAGGTTCAAAAATGGTATCGCTCGATCTATCAAAGTTAACATGGCCCAGACCAAAGGTGGATCTAACAAAAAGATCAGAAGAAAGGCCGAAGCAGAGAGAAGGTAAGCAGGTGGACATATCCTCATCGAGCAACCCAACGGTGACTATCCATGAACTTCAAAGGCCGTATCAAGAAAGAAGCAGAATGGAAGGCCGAAATTAAGACAGCCTGGTCTAATACTAATAATCTGATCACCGATCTGCGACACCAACTGGACCTAATTGCATATGGCTTGTGCCCGAGGTGCAAGGCTAAAGTGAAAAAAGAGACAACCCGCTCAAGCAAAAGGTCGAGATCAAGTGAGCACCGTGAGTAGAGTCCGGGGAGAGAGTGGGCGATCACGAGATAGGTGTTGTCAGACATTTCTAAGGAGAAAGCCAATGGAGAAGTCGCCCTCATTAGGCATATGCTCAAGGATGGTATTACCACTAAGAGGTGAGCATGGGGTATGGCATCGAGCTGATCACCCCAAATTCCCAGCACAACCCAAATATACCAGGTCTCTAGAAAAGGAGGTTTCAAAGGGCAAGGTAAGTAGAAAGGGAATGATAGTACTGGGAAGATCAGGCGTGCAATCCTCCAAGGTTCCTACAACCCTATGTGAGCGATTCTCTAGAACAGCAGGTAATGGAGGAGGAGATGGTGTTTGACAAAAATAAGGGTAAAGGAGCGATGCAAGCCATCGAGCGGTTAAAGAAATAGCTCAGAATAGGACAATCTTCGGAGCAATGCAAGCTCGAAAAGAATGAAAAGACTGATGATTTCTCATAATCGAATGAATTCAATGATCCAATTTGGAACTATTCCCAAAGCACTATCGTCCAACATGGTGTTCACATTACCAATGTCAATAATGTCTAAACCAGATCAGCCAGCGACCATGAAAAGGGATGTTGTAGAAAACCAGGTCAAGGAAGCAGGTGTAATTGAGGAACTGTTTTGGAATGGTGGTGAAACTGTCCAACCGGAAATAGTAGAGGCCATAAGTAAAAACGTGGTCTTCACTGATCAGCAGACCGATTAGCCTAAGATTACGATTTCATGGCCAAAAGAGCAGCTAATAACAGACGGGAAAAAATCAAGAAGAGCGTTAAAGTTGTTTTTGAAAGACCTACATATCAAATATCCCAACACCTGAAGCCGCTGTACATCAAGGGACCACTGAAGGGGTACCCATAAACAGGATTCTTGTTTATGGGGGATCGACCATCAACATCATGCCACAAATTATGTTGAGAATCTTGCAGAAGCCCGAGTCAAAATTGATCCTGACCGAGATGAATGTCCAGAGCTTCATAGGGGCACCATCGAGGACCAAAGGCATTCTCCCTTCGGAGTTGTGGGTGGGAAGCAAGACTACTATGACTGCATTCTTCATAGTGGAAACATCGGCCACGTATAATGCTTTGTTAGGACAAGACTAGATCCACCCTAATTATTGCACTCCTTCCACCTTGCACCAATTGTTAATTTTCTAGAAGGGAGTTGAAGTGGAAGTGGTTGGGGCCAATACAAAGCTATTCGTGGCACGTATGAAAATGGCCTATGCATTGCTGTATGAAGATGACATCGGACCAGCCAAATTGTTGGGTTGTAGCAAGTTATGCAGCAACTTCATCAAGGAAATGCCTCAAAGTTTGAAGTCACAGTACTACAATCTTAATTGGACAGAGGAAGTTAGGCCAATTGAGATCAATGAGCAAGACGTTATCAATGAATCCACAACCAATTGAAGTTCAGAGACAGTTGGCCTTACGGGCCAACATGGCCAGATGGTGTACATTTCTGGCAGATAGTAGATTGGAAATTAGTCCCAATAATGGTGAGATAAATTTGGCCGATTGCGTTTACGAGGAAGAGCTTCCAAAAGAAGAGGAGATTCAAATGGAAGAGCTGGAAACGACCGTAGAAAAGCTGGACAACTTGAAGGCCAAAGTCCAGGATCCTCTGTTGGAAGTTAATTTAGAGGATGAGGGCGAGAATAAGCTAACTTATGTGAGCCAACTGCTGGAACCACAGTTTCAAGGAGAAGTCATATCCCTCTTAAGAAAATATAAGGATTGTTTTGCCTGGGATAATGATGAGATGTCAGGCCTGTTCAGCGAGTTGGTAGAACACCGACTGCCAGCCAAACCTGGTTTTAGACCATTCAAAGAGCTGCATAGGCATATGTCACAAGAGGTCACTTTAAAAGTTAAGGAGGAGATAGAGAGGCTCTTAGGGGTCGGTTTCATTCGAACCGCCAGGTATATGGAATGGGTCTCCAACGTTGTTCCAATAGTGAAGAAGAATGGGAAACTTGGGGTTTGCATTGATTTCAGGAATCTGAACCTGGCTACTCCCAAAGATGAGTACCTGATGCCAATGGTCGATCAACTAATAGATCTGGCTGCCAAACATTAGATTTTGTCCTTCATGGATGGGCATTTGGGTTACAACCAAATTTACATCGCGCAAAGAAGATGTCCCGAAAATAGCTTTTCGGTGCCCGGGGGCAATTGGGACCTTTAAATGGGTCGTGATGCCTTTCGATCTAAAAAATGCAGGGGCTACCTATCAACGGGAAATGAACTCAATCTTCTATGACATGATTGGACGGTTCATGGAGGTATACATCGATGATATGGTAGTAAAGTCTGAGAACAATGTCGAATATTTGAGCGACCTTGAAAAGGCATTCAAAAGGATGTGGACTCACAAGTTAAAAATGAACCCACTTAAGTGCGCTTTCGGCGTAACAAATGGTAATTTCTTAGGCTTCTTAGTGCATTAGATAGGCATAAAGATTGACAAGATTAAGGCTCGAGCTATCAAAGTAGCGAAGCCCCTAGTCAATAAGAAGGAATTGTAGAGGCTACTCAGACAAATCAACTTCCTTATAAGGTTTATTTCCAACTGTGCAGGGAAAACCCAAGTATGGACCCCACTACTCAAAATCAAGACCGATGAGGAATTCAAGTGGGAAGATAGCCATCAAGAAGCTTTTAAAGGGATAAAGCAGTACTTATCCACCCCTCCAGTTCTAATTCCACCCAAAAAGGGTAGGTGCTTAAAATTGTATATATTGGCCTCCGACTGCTCTATAGGAAGTATGCTAGCTCAGGACAATGAGCAAGGTAGTGAGTAGGTTGTTTATTACTTGAGTAGGATTTTAACTCCAATCGAGCAGCGGTACGCGCCGATTGAGAAGTTGTGTTTAGCATTGTATTTTTCATCACAATAGTTAAGAATATATACGATCCCCGTTTCAACTTACTTTATGTGTCAAACTAATGTGATCAAATACATGCTATCAAGACCAATAATGAGAGGCCGGATTGGAAAATGGACCTTGGCCCTCATGGAATTTGCAATTCAATACCGATCGCAACAATCGGTGAAGGGTCAGGCCATAGTCAATTTCCTGGCCGACCACCCAGATCCCACTGATTTGGGCGATTTGATTTCAGTACCAAAAATGTTGAATGTCTATTTGATGCCATAGACCCTGGTCTTTGAAGGATCAAAGAATTCAGAAGGTGTTGGAGCAAGGGTGGTCATAATATTACCCAAGAACAAAAAACAAAGATGTCGTTTCGGCTTAACTTCAAGTGCACTAACAATCAGGCCAAGTACGAAGCACTAATAATCAGGCTAGTGATACTCCTTGAAATGGGGGCATCATCTGTGCACGTTAAAGGTGATTCAGGTTCAGTTATCAGGTAGATATCTGGTGAATTCCAAATAAAAAGCTAGGAGTTGTGCCCATTCCACTCTATTTCCATTCAGTTTATAGATTCTTTTGATGATATAAGCGTAATTACCCCGATCCACGAACACCGAGGCCCAAGTTAACGAAAGCAAGAACGGCTGCATTGTCACAAAGAGAAATAGAAGACCGAACGGTCACCAAACAAATTCAGCCACTCCCATCGGTGGCAAAGAGAGTATGGTATACGACATCAAATTCAGTACTAATGGATGACACAACTAGAGGCTTCCCATCATAGAACATTTGAAGTATCCAAATATAAGAGTAGAGTGAAAGGTGAGGTTGCATGCTGTCCAATTTGTACTACTGGATGAAGTGTTATTTAAAAAACCTATCGGAGGCGATGTAATCTTGAAATGCCTAGGGAAGAAACAAGCCATGCAGGTGATGGCTGATGTCCGAAAGGAATCTGTGGGGGCTCATCAAGACAGAACCAAAATGAAATGGCTCCTAAGAAGATTGGCTAGGCATGCTAAAAGATTGCATCAACTATGCCAATGGGTGTCAAGCTTGCTAAAAGCACGACCCGATTCAACGGGTGCCAGCCAAGAAGCTTCAATCCATAATTAAGCCATGTCCATTCAGAGAACGGGCCATGGACCTAATTGGTAAAGCACTTCCACCCTCATTGGGCCAACATTGTTTCATCATACTTGCTATAGACTACTTCACAAAGTAGACAGAGGCCATACCGTGCAGGGCAGTGACTCTGGCTACGATGATTAAATTTATAGAAGAACGCATAATACACCGATTCGGCCTCCTAGAGACTATTACGATCGATCAGGGATCGATGTTCACATGGGTTGAGACAAAGGCTTTCACTGAAAGCAGAGGGATCTCCATCCTCAATTCAACTCCGTATTATGCTTAAGCGAATGGCTAGGCTGAGTAGTCTAACAAGATCTTGAAAGGGATTATTGAGAAGATGGTAAAAGAAAACCCTATAGAGTGGGACAAATTACTGTCCGAAGCACTTTAGGCTTATCGAACTTCAAAGAGATCTTGTACGGGAATCATAACATTCATGCTGACCTATGGGCATGATGCCATGTTGCCTATAGAGGTTACAGTCCAGTCAGCCCAAAGGGCATTACAGAATTAGCTTGAGCCCACTGAGTATATAGAGGCGACGATAGCTGAACTAGAAGGACTCGATGAAATAAGGCTAACGACCTTAGACTCATTAAAGGTGTAGAAACTACAGGCTGCCTAAGCATACAATAAAAGGGTGATAGAAAAGTCTTTCTGCACAGAAGATTTAGTTTAGAAGGCCGTCTGGCCCATTAGGTATAAGGATAACTGGTATGGTAAATGGTCAGTTAACTAGGAGGGCACTTTCGTCATCCATCAGGTTAAGAAAGGAGGAGCATACAGGCTGCATGATATGGATGGGGAGATCCATGCTAGATTACTAAACGGTAAGTATTTAAAGTCATACTATCCTACTCTATGGGAAACTATTGATTTGGAGTATAGGTCGAGTCCTGAGTTAGAGTATGAGCTGCTTATTAACTACGAGCCTGATTGATCAAAAGCATATTTGTATTAATAAAGGCTACACATAGCTTTCATTACAAAAATAATTACAACTGAAAGTAAATGCATGTACGGGGACAGAGTGCTCGACTCAAAGTTCCTAAGCTTCTCTCTCAAATCTTCCCAAGACTTCTCAGCTACAACCCAATCTTGCTGAGCTAGAGCTTTTGGGATCGGATACGGGCTATTGAAAGGTTGGTATCACACCCCGATGTAGCATAAATATGGAAAGCATTTAATTTCCTTTATGGACCCGTAGGTCACGACAGTTTGAAGGATCGATTCTGTCCCAAATGTCGAACAACATAAAACCATAAATCAGAGTAGAGCAATCAAGGCTTACCAATCTTTTCTAACTTAATAAATATTACACCATGGGATCACCTAAAGGCAGAGACCGCCTTGAAACAAAATAATAACTTATCATCTATTATAGTCATCCTTATTACAAAATCTAATTCATAACTTAAAACATAAGATAATGATAAACAGTTTCTCTTCATAAGCAGCCATTCTCAATTAGCGTAGTCATAAAGTCCCTCGTGATTATAACCTGAAAAGCCTAGACACGAATGTCCAGGATGCATCAACGTCGTCAGCTTCGAGAAGCTGGTGAGTATTAAAAACATATGCTCGAATGTAAAACATACTCATTTACCATTTTTTTCATTTTACAGTTTCATAAATCAATAGGTTATCGATGCAGAAATGGATTCACATAATAAAAGCAGTGAGGTAACATTAATAAACGATAATTCATAAAGAATGTGACCCTGCATGGGAACAATGTAACCATTCTCATCTTACCAACTCTTTTCTCTCAATAACACAACACCCAACTCTCTCACTCCAGTATCTTTGAAACACTAAGATGACCACACTTTAGCACAGGGGTACCAGGGAGTGTCCAGTTTGCCTCACACTTTAGTACGGGGTACCAGGGAGTGTCCAATGCCTCACACTTTAGTACCTAATCCGCCTCACAAATACCAGAGAAACCTCACATAGTATCCAGACTCGAGTACCAGGGAGTGTCCGTAGGCTACACTTTAGCACTATCATGGTGTCAGGGAATGTCCAAGTTTGGCGTCACACACTTTAGTGCTACCATGGGCGCCAGGGAGTGTCCAGTTTTGTCACCGTCGCATTTCAAAGATACTCTCGCCGCAATCTCAAAACATCACACTTTGGTACACAACTACCAGAGAGTGTCCACAACACAATCTCAACCACATACTCTTTCCAACACTGACCACCACTCACTGTGCATGTACCACTGACTTCACATGTATGTCATGGAACTTTATACAGAATATGTAAATAACTGGAAGCAATAGTAACGTGCGTATAATGATCACGAAGTCGTAGTTTATCGCTTTTATAATCCAAACATAGTAGACGGTATTCTAATTTAGTAAAATTTCCAAATAGGACTTTAACAGCTTTTAAAAGTTGATCCAAATAGTCCCTTAACAGAAAACAGATAAAAACTGAAAACTGTCAGATCGCGCGCTCAGGCCGCTCCTGCGAGGGGTCGCTCGCGTGGGCCGCTTGCGCGATATGCCCCTTTTTCATTTTTCTTTACAAAAAATTTAAACTGCAAAAAAACACAAGGATCGCGCGCGCGGGTCGCTCGCTTTTATTTTTCTTTTTAAAACTTTTCTTTCTGCCTGAAAATACACACCTCTCGCGCGCAGGCTGCTCAGGCGATCGTGCGTGCGAGTTCAGGCAGAGACTTCATCTTCTCCGCTGGAAGGCCCCTGTTTCATATTCTAAGGTCCAAATTGACCCATTTTGAAATTCAATAGTTACCATGTCTTATTATATATGAATCTCTTCATTTTTCGATGAGGATTAAGAATCTACAATCAATTTTACATGAATCAAATTGTAGCTATCAAATTTTATGAAAAATCGAAAGACGTCAAAACTTCGTTTTTAATATACTTTGCGATACGAATGAATTAAGCTCTCTAATATTACAACCGTAGACTCAACATGCTATAATCTTTCATATTCATCTCTAAAAACATGTTTTGATTAAGGTTGAAAAATCATGATTTTTGAAGCTCTAAGCTTCCATGGAGAAATTAACAATGGTGTTTCTATAATAAACTAGTACTATAGCAATTGAGCATGAAATTTACATTCTAAGTGAGTTTAGAATACTCACTGATGATAAAGATTGAAGAATGGTTGAGAAAGAATAGTTAGCTAAGAGATTCAAACCCAAGCTTTGGCTATGGGGATTAAGGCTTCTCTCTCTCTGTCTACAAATTTCAGTAACTATGAACTCTCAAACTCTCTTTTTTTCTCTCTGAAATTTCCTCTCTCTTTCAGTTTGTAATGTGCAGAGAGTGTGTGTGCTAAGCTTATAAAGAGCTAAAATGGTTGAACTTGGAGGGCAAGTAAAATCTTGTACACTCAACAAATTGGTATATACACAAAATACATAAATCACAGTATGCTTATATGTATAAACACGGATTATATAACCCAAATGTTAACCAAGAGCCAAGTATAGGCTCCTAGGGGGCAAAAACAAGGTGTTTGGAAAATGTAGCTTATAGGCATAAACCAACACACACCTTATAAGTACAACCAAACAAGGCTCTAACAAGTTAGTTAGAAATCACTTGTGGCGTTTGGCAAATTAGCTTATTGACACTAAGTTAACACATACACCCAATGTATTGACAAACAAGACCCTATCAAATGATTAGTTTCCATAAATGGAAAAGTAAATGTCTAATCTAACTTTACGTCACTTCCAAAATATGTGGAAGTTCATCGCGGTGCAGACAGTTTTGAACATAAACTAGTATTTTCGCGGTGCGGTGATCACCACAAAATACAGAAAATTCATTTTAACGTAAGAAATGATTTTCCGGTTTTATAAAAATACAGTTTGAGTCGAGAGAAATTATTTTCACCGTTTTGAAATACAGTTTTGAAATTTCACACAGGTATCACTAAAGTTTATAAAATTGTAGTTCGATCCCAAAAAAAAAATTTAATATGGAATAAAAACAAGCAATAAGTTTTAATACAAGAGAATTGTAATTAAAATAAAAATAGACAAAACAAATTGAATTTAAATATGACAATGCAAATACTAATAATTAAATGAAAATGCAGGTTGTTATAGTTGGCCTGTAGCTGATCACGGCATTTTTGAGCATCCTGACCAAGCACAACCAAGCCAGCATCAACTTGAGTCAGTGCATCATCATTAGTAATGACTTCGGCCTCTAGCTTTTCCAACTTTGCTTTGAGCTTAGCAATGGTGGCTTGAAGCCGAGCGTCTCTGGCAATGATATGTGCTCGGGTGACCTTGCCAGCCTCATATTTGGTCTTGGCTACATTAAGGAATTGCACTACTTTCTGCCGGGCAGTGAGGTGAGTATTGGCCTCAATTTGATTCAAAGAGGCTGAATGTGCCAGGATACAACACCCTGAAAGCCATTCTTGAACTTATTTTAATAATGCAACTTGCCTTATAGATAAAGCCTTATCAGACAAGAGTAGGGCGGCATCTATTTCAATGAAGAAGGAAGAGTGTTGAGAGCCTTGTTGGACAGCTCGAGAATCAGGTCCTTAGATCGCTAGAGGATTGTTGGTGTGGCCTTTTCTAGATCAAAAGATCCTAAATCAAATGCCCCAAAATCCAAATTGATAAAGAAGTCATCAAAAGGCATGAACGGTTCGGGACCAAAAGGAGTGGCCTGTCCAACGATTTAAAAAAATACAAGACCAAGAGTTAGTAGATGGAATATAAAAAAGGACTAATGAGCCTAAGCAAAAAAGAAAATTACCTGAGTAGTTACGGGTGCAGAGGCCGAGGAATCCTGAGAAACGACAGCCAAAGAGTTAGAGGCAATAGCCTCAGTGCTCGACTATTGAACTGGTCAAACTTGGACCATTTGTTGGCTTGGTTCGAGAGGAGGGGCCAAGATTTCTTTTATCGAAGCTTCAACACCCACACTTATAGCAAGTGGGACGTTCTCTTTAGGACTGGGATTGGCCACGCGAGGTTGATTTTTGATAATAAGGGCCTATTCTCTCATAACATTAGAAGTTTGAGAGTTGACCGTCACCTTCTCTTCTACACTTTTGAGGACTGATTCTGTTGTAGTGGTAGAGCCGAAGACACCACCAATCAAATTATCTCCGCCTGCCCAATCCAGGGCTAGCTTGATCATTTGATCTACTTCATCCCTAGTAGTGCCCATTGGTACATGTTCTTGTACATCTTCACAACTGGAGGAAAGAACTACTTGTTCGGGCATGAACCCTCTAGCAAGGTTGGTGTGATCCCCATTGGAAGGTGTTAAGGGTAGAATGACTAGAAGCGGGGCCAGCCCCCTTTTAGCAACCTGTTCTAGAATGGCCTCAGCCCGTTCAGTCGTAGTGGGTACTTGAAGAAGAGGCATCACAATTTGTGGTTGGGCTGTGGGGGTTTGGACCGTTGGGGGTTGAGAGGTCTGCCCGGCAGGCAATACTTCCTCCTCAGATGTTTCATCTACCAGCTGAAAGGAACCAAAGAGTTTTAGAATCGGAGATAAGTGAAAAGGATCATATCAGGGTGAGAAAGAATAAATGAAATACCTAGGTACACGGGGCAGTCTTCCTCTTCTTATCCGGCCCCTTGTCTGTTGCTTTTTTGGTGGCTGGTTTCTTAGATGCTTACTTCTTTCGGGTTGCTACAGAGGCAGTAGCTGGTTCATCGACCTCAATGGCCGAAGAAATGGTAAATTGCAGTAGCACTTCGGCAGCAGTGTTCTTGAATATTTGGGCAGCCCGCTCAGACCACCAATTCTCAAATTCTTCTAAAACGACTGGTTGGGAGGAGCAAAGCTGAAAGGCGAATGCCTTTTTCAATTTGTCTAATCACTCTTTTATTTTCATCACCTGCTCGTTGTTCACGATCAAACCTTGCTCGACCCCGTCCACATTTACAGTAATGGTCGAGGGAAGAGGAACCAATTGAGAAAGTCTGAATTGACAGGCGAAGAGAGGAGCAAAATTATACTCTGCCCCACACTTGTAGTTACTTTGGGGAATGCTTAGGCTGTATATAACATCTCTACCTACCAAGTAGCTAGAGAATATTTCATTATAGGTGGTTTGGGTGCCTGGGCCCTAATTGGAAGGACTGTTAGAGAGTTGGAGAAAAGAACTAGAGTACAGAGAAAAGAAGGGAAGGAAGGAAGAAGGAGCCCGAGTAGAGCATCCTTCGTAGAAAAAGGTGAAACACTCCTCAAAGGAGTGGAAGGTAGGCTTAACATCCACAAAGTGGATGGCAAAAATGGGAACTTTAGTCAGCTCTCTAGCAGGGGGCCGGAATTCAGGAAAATAAGAATACAACCAGAGCTGCAAGATCCAGATCGGGCTACCCCAAAAATTGAATGCGTGAATGAAGTATGTTACACCTCGGACTAGGTATGCCTAAACAAGAGTGGCTAAAGCTAATGATTTTCTAGAGGCCAAGGCTAGGGCTAGGGTATTGTATTCTTTTGTAATGGCCTAACTAGCATAGCAGAAGAGGTACATGTTCAGCCAGTAAATGAGAAACGTAGTGTGTTCAACATCGGACACGACTGTCCCTTCCTTGCCCATGCAGGCAACCAAGAAACCTCCATAGGCAGTAGGGTTTGTAGGAAACGACCCCATCCTTAACTGACTCTTATTGAGGATAGGCAAAGCTGGTCGTACCCACGCTAAGACCGGGCTTGACTTCTTGTCTTGAGGATGAAGCCCGAGCAGGTAGCTAACGTCTTTAATGGTTAGCTCCATCGATCCATAGCGAAAAAAGAACCCGTTACAAGATTGTGACTAGAAGAGAAGAGCTTAGAAGAGGAGAGATCGGTCTACTTTTAATTTCAACTAGCTAAGCAAAATGGCATCGTAGATGCCCATCTGTTTCTAGAGTTTGGCCTTAGAGATCGAAACCCTGGTTATGTTAAAGATATATACTAAAAGCCATGCTTTATGTAGTTGATTTATTATTTATTTAATAAAATCAGTTAATCCATTTTTATGAGAATCTGTGTGGGCAATATTTGTATTATATTATTTATTTAATATTGTGCATGTGTGTCTTTCATTCTACATAGTAGGTGATTTGGTGTGTAGAGTTCGGCTTATACACGGAAGATTAGACCATCGGATCTTGTAGAATATAAGATTTTTGTTTACAGTCTTAGATGGATTAGACACACCATCGATAGGACTGCAGCATGGTGTTGTAGTAGGTTTGTCTTGACTACGGGAAATGGTATAGTTTCAACTCACCATGCTGGTAAACTTTGTGTATTAAACGGGAGCAACTTGGGGTAAGTATCTTTATACTGACTTATAAGATAATTAATACCTCATGACTATTATGAGCGCTTATGCTCTAAATCCTAAGTTAATTTATAGACACGTACATTTGATATTACACTTTGATCCCTAAAAGGGTGAGATCCTTAAATGAGTCAATATCTCATTGGATTGGGTGACAATATTAATTGTGAGGTGGATATTAATTAGTGATGGAATCCATGTCTCAATTTTGGGATTGATGATATCTCCTTGAGAAAGCTTATAAGTTTTGATTATGTCAAACCCTGCAGGTGGATTTTGTATCCGACATATCAAATAAGTTAAGTGGAGGATCTCAAGGAATTTTAAGAGATTAATTAAATATGATTGTCAGTAATTATATTTAATTAATGGATATCTGTAATCTTAACATGGGGAGATAATAAGCATTTAATAACATGGAGCTCGAAATATATTTTTGAGATAAGGGTAGGAGTGCAATTATAATTAGTTAGTGGTATGAGTTATAATTTATGGAAATAGGAATCTGATTCAGTTCGAATTAGGGTTTCCTAATTCCATAAGGAAGCCTATTCCTTCTTGACTTCTTATGGTCCCTATCGTAGCCTATATATATGCTGCTTTGGCTCTCTCCTCAGTTTGTGTTTTTCCATCAACAGTATTATAACTCGAAATAGAAAAGAGAGCGTAAAAAGAGAGAGCATAAACATAAAGGATTTTGAAGGAGCCCACACTCAGTTCGATATTCTGGCAGCAAAGGAATACAGTAGAAGATCGTGAGCTGTTATCGAGCCCGTGTTCTCGATTCGTCTACTACAGCAATCCGTTTTAGCAGTTTAAGGTAACCCTAGTTCCGCCCTTATAGGGTTATTATAGTTTTCACGTAATTTTTGCAGTACCAACTTATACGCGCTGTCAACGGATTCTGGGAACACAGTTTCCTAACAGTGGTATCAGAGCAACGTTGATTCTGCTTATGGATTGGACGCAACCATGTTGTCCAATAAAATAGATCTTATGCGTGTTTTGATGGATGGATAGAACGTAGAACTGTGCTAACCCTTGCTTTGCAGCATTCTTATTCCACTATTATGGTCACTGATTTTGTGTGATTGGATCCACGATGGTTTTATCCGTGGTTAATTTTGCTGTTTTAATATAGCATGTGAACTCCTTTATGGAGGCATAGGATTTGTGTATATTGGATCCCACGCTTGATTGATGTGTGGTTAATTTACTGCAAAGAAATAGCATGTGAACTCCTTCATGGAGGCATAGGGTTTATGTAATATATCTCAAGTAAATCTGTGAAGACAATTCGTGAAGACAGTTTACAAGCAGTTTCAGAAAGCAATCTGGAAGCAGTTTCTGAAGACTGTTTCAGAAAACAGTTCTGGAAGACAGTTGCTGATGGTAAATCAGATTTAGCTTCAGGGGTGCTGCCCCGGAAACCCCGCAGGGGGCGCTGCCCCCTCGACCCCTGTGAGCTGACCAGGCAGCTCAATCCCCGCGAGTTGACCGGGAAGCTCGACCCCCGTGCGTAGTGGCGACATAGAGCTAATTGGGTTCAATGAAGATTTTTCACAAGAGTTTCAGATTGACCATAATAGTGGGATTCCTATTTTATTGTGGTTTCCTTATTTATGTGTGATTAAATGATTATTATTGTTTCATGTTTAATGAATAGGACAACATAGATAATTGTTCCTAGACCTATTTCAGATGTCTAGCTGCATGTTTAATTTATATTAATTTAAAATGATGGATAACTACATGTGTATTTAGAAATAAAACTAATTCCATAATTTGAAAACATAAGTACTTATTTTCTAAAATCATGAGAATAGAATAATTTTATTATCTACACATGTGGGTTTGACAAGTAAGGATGAATTGATCCTTGTCAAGTATTCCATTATTTTTTATTAATTAAATTAAAAGTTTTTCTAGAAATTATAACCCTCAATTTTTTTTTAAATTCTAAGTGGGAGAGAGAATTTATCAAGTATAAATCTCATGGTCTCTATCACTAGTTTGTAGATGATATGATTAATTTTGTGTGATGGCTCTAGTATCATCCTCCCCGTCGGATGTAGTTGATCATGGAATCATCAGTACAAACTTCTTTAAAAGAATGTTTTGGGTGATTGTTAGTGTGGGCCACCTCTCCATCAGAGGTGTTCCTCACGGAACTCTTAACCTAGAATTAAGTGATGGTATACACTTAGCTATAAATAATAATATCCTCTCCATCTGAGTCACTATTGTTATTTATAGGATCAAAGCAAGTCAGCAGTTTAATTTTACTAGGCAAGGTACATTGTCTGGATAGTAAAATTAAAAGGCAATTGCCTATCTGAACAAATGATGGATAGTATATGGCTTCCCATCGAGTCATACTATCACGGTGTATCAGGTTGCTGGCGGATTCTTTTCAAATATGGTAGAGGGAACCAATATTTTCAACTCGAATCCATAGTAATTTTTTGCCCAAATGTAATTATTTATATTATGTGATTCTCAGGCTCTTAAATGGGTTCTTTCAATCCACTCGCTGTTATACTTAAAGAAAACTAACCTACTAGACCAAACTATATAGACTGCAAAACGAATTTGGATATTATGTTAACTGTTGAAGAGTACAAGTTTGTGCTTACTCAAGAATGTCCTGAGCAACCTGGTGAGGGGGCAACCGCTGAGGAAACCCAGGCTCACAAGAAATAGGTCAAGGCTGATGAGATGGCGTGGTGTTACATTTTGGCATCCATGTCAAATGTGCTGCAACATCAGCATCAGTCAATAGCCAGCGCCTATTAAATGATGGAGAGCCTCCGAGAGATGTTCGGGGATCAAAGTCGTGCTGCTAGGCATGTTGCCATCAAAGACTTGATGAACAGAACTATGGTTGAGGGGACGCCTGTAAGGGATCATGTTCTTAAGATGATATCTCTTCTTAATCAACTAGAGATCCTTGGAGCTGAAATCGACGGGGAAACCCAGGTCGATATCGTACTCCAGTCACTGCCAGAGTCTTTTAAGCAATTCTACCTCAATTACAACAGGAATAAATTTAAATATACCTTGGCGGAGCAGCTTAAAGAACTCCAGGCAGCTAAGGGTCTCAACAGAAAGTCAGGGAGTGCTCTTGTGTTTGAGAAAGGTTCTGCTTCAAAGCCGAAAGGCAAGAAGAAAATGAAAAAGGCTCAAAAGAAGGCCGCGGGTCCTCCGCTAATCCAAAGGCCAAGAGGACAATCGGAAAAGCCTAAAGGTAAATGTTTTGTTTGCAAGCAGCCAGGACACTGGAAGAAGCAATGTCCGGTTTATCTCGCAAAACAGAACAATCAAGGTAAGTCTCATTTACTAGCTGTTGAATCGTGTTTAGCAGTCCGATCTACCGGTACCTGGTGCGTAGATACGGGAGCCACTGATCATGTATGCAATTCTTTGCAGGGGTTCCAGGGAACCAGACAGCTCAGTGATGGAGAGATTTATCTATATATGGGAAATGCTACGAGAGTAGCAGCAGTTGCAGTAGGAAATCTACATCTTACTTTTGGTAGAGATAGGATTTTAATATTAAGAAATTACCTTTGTGTACCTTCTATTAGAAGAAATTTAGTTTTAGTTTCTAGTTTAGTAAAGAATGGATATTCAGTTCATTTTTTAATAAAGTAGTAGTTATTAAAATAAACATTTTATTTGTTCTGGTCAATTGATGGATGATTTTTATATTATAAATCTTGTCTCTCCTATACTGCAACTTAATAAATTGAATAACACAAATAGTTTGCCATTTAAGATAAAAGAACCTTCGAGGGTGAACCAAACGCATCTTTAGCACTTACACCTTGGTCATATTAATTTGAAAAGGATTCAAAGACTGGTTCAAAATGGGCCATTAAGCTCATTGGTAGTGGAGGCACTTCCAGTCTGTGAATCCTGCTTAGAAGGTAAAATGACCAAGAGGCCGTTCTCGGCCAAGGGCTATAGAGCAAAAGAG
The DNA here is from genome assembly GCA_033977485.1 of Hydrangea macrophylla. Classification (NCBI taxonomy): domain Eukaryota; kingdom Viridiplantae; phylum Streptophyta; class Magnoliopsida; order Cornales; family Hydrangeaceae; genus Hydrangea; species Hydrangea macrophylla. The sequence goes on from CM066990.1 coordinate 45,634,190, forward strand.
CCGTTGGAACTGGTTCACTCTAATTTGTGTGGTCCTATGACTGTCCAAGCAAGAGGGGGATTTGAGTATTTTGTCACTTTCATCGATGACTACTCAAGGTATGGGTACATTTATTTGATGCGGCGTAAGTCTTAATGCTTTGAGAAATTCAAAGACTTCAAGGCTGAAATCAAGAAGCGTCTAGGTAAACATATCAAGACACTACGATCTGATCGTGGTGGAGAGTACCTCTTGGGAGAGTTTAGGGAATACTTATTGGAGTAAGGGATTACATCCCAGTTGTCTACACCTCGTATGCCTTAGCAGAACGGTGTAGCGGAAAGAAGGAACAAGACTCTCATGGACATGGTAAGATCTATGATGGGTTATTTAGATTTACCAATTTTCTTTTGGGGACACGCATTAGAGATAGCTGCATACATTCTAAACTTCGGACCATCTAAGTCAGTACCTACTACTCCCACGGAATTGTGGACTGGGCGAAAGCCTAGTCTACGGCATGTTCGGATCTGGGGTAGTCCAGCACATGTGCTGAAAGGGAACGCAAAAAATTTGGAATCAAGAACAGAAGTATGTTTCTTTGTTGGGTATCCAAGAGGAACTAAAGGTGGTCTGTTTTATAGTCCTAAGGATTAGAAGGTTATTGTTAGCACCAATGCCATATTCTTAGAAGAGGACTATGTTATGGACCACAAGCCCAGAAGCTGTATTGTTCTAGAGGAAATGAGAGGAGAGACACCGACACATACTTCTTCGATATCATCGGTACGAGAAGAAACATCACAAGACAGAGTTATCGATATTCTATTACCGCGTCGTAGTGGGAGGATTATCGAAACTCGTGTAGATCTCGAACCAACCATTAACACGCAGGTTCCTGAACCAGTACAGCGTGTAGATCTCGAAACTCGTAGTACTACACAGACACGGGTTGTGCCTCGTTGTAGTGGGAGGGTTATTATTCCACCTGACCGGTATATGTTCTTGGGAGAGTCTTATGACCGGGTCCCTGATAGACAAGGTATCAATCCCTGTAACTACAATGAAGCACTCCAAGATAAAGATGCAGATCTTTGGCAAAATGCTATGAAGTCTAAAATGGAGTCCATGTACTCCAATCAAGTCTGGGATCTTGTAGAACCACCCAATGAAATAAAACCCATTGGATGTAAGTGGATCTGTCACGCCCCGACGTAGCATAAATAAGGAAAGCGTTTAATTTCCTTTATGGACCCGTAGGTCGCGACAGTTTGAAGGATCGATTCCGTCCCAAACGTTAAACAATAAAACATAATAATCAGAGTAAAGCAATCAAGGCTTACAAAAATTTTCTATCTTATTACATCTTATAAACCGGGGTCACTAAGGCACAAACCGCCTTGAAAATAAAATAATAGCTTAGTGTCTGTTACAGTCATCCTTAAAACAAAACAGTTTAAATCTCCAACAAATAAACTTAATGCCTAAAATAAACAGTTTCTTTATTCCAACAGCAGCCACCTCAATTAGCGTAGTCATACGTTTCTTCCTGGTTAAAACCTGAAAAGCCTGAACACGAATGTCCAGGACGCATCAACGTCGTCAGCTTCAAGAAGCTGGTGAGTATTAAAAACATGACTTTGAATGTAAAACATACCCAATTACCTCTTTCCATTTTCAATTTACAAAATCAATAGTTTGATCATAAAAAGAATTCATTTTAGAGCACCACGAGGAATATATCAAAAGTTGTTCATTCATTAAAAACACATGCTCGTGTATGAAATAATGCACCCCACTCATCTTACCGACTCTTTTCTCTCGACAGACCCCACAACAACCCACTATCTTACTCCTGGTATCTTTGAAACACTAAGATAGCCACACTTTAGCGACGGGGCGCCAGGGAGTGTCCAATGCCTCACACTTTGAATACCCTAACCGCCATGCAAATACCGGGGCAACCCCTCTCACAGTATCCAGACTTGAGTTATCAGGGAGTGTCCGTAGGCCACACTTTAGCACTACCATGGGTGCCAGTGAGTGTCCATATTTGCCACCGTCGCATTTCAAAGATACCCACGCCTCTTTTTCAACTACAATCACCACCGCAATCTCAATCACAATCACAATCACAACCACGACCACAACCACAACCAAACTCAATCACATACTCGCACCACATCCACCATTACTCTTTTCCACACTGACTAACACCCACATGCATGTACCACTGACCCCTTATGAATGATATGCACTTAAACATAAGTACAATACTGAATTAAAGAAGCCACATGCATACGGGGGATTGATGAGTCATAATGAAACGTTTTTAATCATTGAAACATAACCAAATAGAGTTCTAATCAACTAAATTCCCAAACAGAGCCTTACCAATACTATAAAAGTTGAACCAAACAGTCCTTAATCAGAAAACAGACAAAAGCAGAAACTGCCAAACCTCGCGCGCGCGGGCCGCTCGCGCGAAAGGTCGCTCGCGCGGGCCGCTCGCGCGATAAACCCATTTTTCCTTTATTTATAACCTTTTCTGTCTGCCTGAGGAAAGCAGGGTCGCGCGCGCGGATCGCTCGCGCGAAAGGGTTCTCGCGCGACCCTCGCTTGCGCGACCAGCCAAATTTTCAATTATATATATATTAACTCTTACGTCTGCCTGGGGAAGGCTACCTCGCGCGCGCGGGCCGCTCGCGCGAGGGGTCGCTCGCGCGGGCCGCTCGCGCGATTCTCGCGCGCGCGATCGTGGCGCGAGATGAAGCTGAGGCTTCATCTTCTCCGCAGGAACTGCTCTGGTTCAGTAAAACAGGGGTCTTTTTGACCCATTTTCAGTTTTCAAAGCATATAAGGCATATAATATATGGATCTCTTTAGTTTTTCATGAGGATTATGAATCCGTAACCAATTTTACATGAATCATACTATATCTCTCTAATTTTATGAAAAACTAAAGCATGTTAAAACTTCATTTTAATCATACGTCCTCCTATGAACGAATTAAGCTCTAATATTGCAACCATACACTATACATACTCTAATCTTTCATATTTCATTCACAAAACTAATTTTGGTTAAGTTTGGAAAAACCATGTTTTCAAGCTTTTGAGTTCAAACGTAAATCAACAATGGAGATTTCTAAATCAAGCTAATCAAACAGAATTTGAACATGTAATTACGTTCTTAGTGAGTTTAGAATACTCACTGCACTAGAAGATGAAGTGTGTGTTGAGAAAGAAATAGAAATATGACAATCCAATTTGAAGCTTGGCTATGGTGATCTTCAAATTCTCTTTCTACAATGTACAAGATGAACTCTCTGCTTTCTCTTTTCTCTCTGTGTTTATAACAAAGTGCAGAATCCAAAGTGTGTGTGTGTGTGATGAAGAGCTTGGTTATAGAGCTTGAGAACTTGGGCTCCAAGTTGGGTGAACATTACTCTACAAATGAGTTACTTAACAATTTAACTAAATATCAATATACACAGATTTACATACGTATTGTATTATCAGATTGTTAACTCCACAGATTACTTAAGAGCCATGTATAGACTAGTAGGGGGCAACTTAAGGTGTTTGGAAATTTAGCTTATGGCACTAGAATGAATACACACACAATTGTAATACCCAAACAAGGCATATCCAATGATTACTTGCCATAAATGGCAATAAAGCAAACGTCCAAATCAGTCACTTCCAAAATCTGTGGAAGCTCACACAGTGCGGACAGTTTTGGACATAAACTGGTATTTTCGTGGCGCGGTGTCCGTCACAAAAATACAGAAAATTGATTTTAACGTAAGAATTGATTTTCCGGTTTCATAAAAGTACAGCTTGAATTAAAAGAAGTTATTTTCACCGTTTTTGAAATACAGATTTTGAAATCCACACAGGTATTACTAATTTTATAAAAATTGCAGTTTGACCCCAATAGAATTTTGAATATGAATTAGATAAGAAATAAATATCCCAAACAAGTGACTGAAAATAAAATAAAAGCAGACAATGCTAATAGAATTTAAATATGCCAATGCGATTACAATTAAATTAAATATGGATAAGGCAATTTCCAATTAAATATGAAAATGAAATTTGGAATTAAATGGAAATGCAGGTTATTACACCCTTCCTCCCTTAAACAGGATTTCGCCCCCGAAATCAAGACTGACTAGTCCTGAAATAACTCCGGGTACTTCTTCCTCATATCAGCTTCAACTTCCCACGAGGCTTCGTTCTCGTCATGGTGATTCCACTGAACCTTCACCAACGGAATGTCTTTATTCCTCAACTTCTTGATACTCTGATCCAGAATCTTCACAGGTCTCTCCTTGTAAGAAACGTTATGACTTGTCTCAATATCGTCATAACTAACTACGTGCGAGGGGTCTCGTATGTATTTCCTCAACATACTTACGTGAAACACGTTGTGAACCCCAGACATCTTCGGTGGTAGCGCCAGTCGATAAGCTACTTTCCCAACACGTTCCAAAATCTCAAACGGTCCGATGAAACGCGGAGCTAACTTCCCTCTCTTGAGACCAAAACGTACCACTCCTCGGGTTGGTGAAACCTTAAGAAGCACGTGATCTCCAACACTAAACTCTAAATCCTTTCGGCGTCGATCAGCATAACTCTTATACCGACTTTGAGCGGTTCTCATCCTCTCCTTGACCAAAGTAATCTTCTCGTTGGTTTCTCTAACCAAGTCTGGTCCCAGCAACTCTGTATCCCCAACTTCTGCCCAACACAAAGGGGAACGACACGGTCGTCCGTACAGTGCTTCGAACGGAGCCATACCGATACTCGTGTGATAACTGTTGTTATAGGCGAATTCTACCAATGGCAAGTGTGTCTCCCAAGATTCTTCGAAATCGATCACACAAGCCCTGAGCATATCTTCCATGATCTGATTAACACGTTCAGTCTGCCCATCTGTCTGAGGGTGAAAAGCAGTGCTCATCTTGAGCGAAGTTCCCATAGCTTCTTGTAGACTTTCCCAAAACCCAGAGGTAAAACGTGCGTCACGGTCTGACACAATCGACACCGGTGCACCGTGAAGTCGCACAACTTGTTGTATGTACATCCGGCTCATCTTCTCTACCGGGTACGTCATACTATAAGCAATGAAATGAGCTGACTTCGTCAATCGATCCACGATTACCCAAATAGCGTCATGATTCTGCTGCGACCGGGGTAATCCTACTACAAAATCCATCGAAATGTGCTCCCACTTCCAACCAGGAATAGGTAGTGGTTGCAACAATCCTGACGGTCTCTGATGTTCAGCTTTGACTTGCTGACACGTCAAACACTTGGATACAAATTCGGCCACGTCTTTCTTCATACCTTCCCACCAAAAATTTCTCTTCAAATCCTTGTACATCTTGGTCCCTCCCGGGTGAACTGTATATCTTGACTTATGTGCTTCTGCCAGAATATCGTTTCTCAAATCCCCACGATCTGGTACACATAATCTGTCTCTGCATCGGTACCCTCCGTCACTTCCTACCTTCCATTCTGTCGGGTCCTTTTCTGACATCTTAACAAACCATGTCTGAAACTTTTCATCTTCTTTCTGAGCTCCAATAATGCGGTCGATAAGAACAGGCTGTAGGATAAGACATCCAAAAAGTTGTCCTTCTGTTTCCTCAGCGCTCTGTACATCGAATTCCGCCAACGTCTCCAATGCTCGCCATTCTCTAACCATTAAGGAGGCGATCGTCTCACGAGTCTGTCGACTCAGGGCATCAGCAACCACATTAGCTTTACCCGGGTGGTATTCTAACGTGAAGTCATAATCTTTAATCAGCTCCATCCATCTGCGCTGCCTCATGTTCAACTCTTTCTGTGTGAACAAGTACTTTAGGCTCTTGTGATCGGAGAATAAATCAAACTTCTCACCGTAGAGATAGTGTCTCCAAATCTTGAGTGCGAAAACTACTGCCGCCAATTCCAAATCATGAATGGGATAGTTCAACTCATTCGGCTTCAGCTGTCTGGATCCATAGGCGATCACCCTGCCATCTTGCATAAGTACACACCCTAACCCTTGGTATGATGCGTCACTAAAGATAGTGAACTTCTCATCGGGCTTGGGTATTGCCAGTACCGGTGCGGTAGTGAGTCTCTCCTTCAACTCTAGAAAGGCTCGCTCATGCTTCTCTGTCCATTCGAACTTCAAATTCTTCTTCGTCAACCCAGTTAAAGGTGCTGCTATTTTTGAGAATCCCTCAACGAATCTCCTGTAATAGCCTGCGAGTCCAAGAAAGCTCCGAACTTCTGTAGGGTTGCTTGGTCTAACCCAGTTTGATACAGCATCGGTCTTGGATGAATCCACTAAAATTCCTTGAGATGACACCTTGTGTCCCAGAAATTTCACTTCTTGCAACCAGAACTCACACTTACTGAACTTGGCATACAACTGATGGTCCTTGAGCGTCTGCATCGCAATCCGTAGATGTTGCTCGTGTTCTTCTCCTGACTTAGAATAGATCAAAATATCATCAATAAAGACGATGACAAACTGATCTAAATAAGGCTTGAACACTCTGTTCATTAAATCCATGAATACTGCCGGGGCATTCGTCATTCCAAACGGCATCACAAGAAATTCATAATGACCATATCGGGTTCTGAAAGCAGTCTTAGGTATGTCTTCCTTCCGTACCCTCAACTGATGATATCCCGACCTAAGGTCTATTTTGGAAAATGTCGTAGCTCCTTGTAGTTGATCAAACAAATCGTCAATCCGAGGCAAGGGATACTTGTTCTTGATAGTCACGCGGTTCAGTTCTCGGTAATCGATACACAATCTGAGTGTCCCGTCCTTCTTCTTTACAAATAACACCGGTGCTCCCCAAGGCGATGTACTTGGGCGTACAAAACCTAGGTTCTCGAGCTCTTGAACTTGATCCTTTAATTCCAACAGTTCTGTGGGGGCCATTCTGTAGGGAACCTTGGTGATTGGTACGGTACCCGGTATAAGCTCGATACAGAACTCTATACTTCTCTCGGGCGGTAGACCAGAAACATCTTCAAACACTTCTTCGAAGTCCTTGACTACAGGTATAGATGACGCTGTCACCTCTGTACTGACGACTTCGATGTTGGCTAAGCATCTCGTGAGGAACATATCTCCCGTAGGGTTACATTGAAAATCAAAGGGTTGATTCTCATTGTCGGGGAATGTAATTCTCTTCCTCGCACAATCCAGCTTCACTTGATTCTGAGAGAGCCAATCCATTCCTAGGATTATGTCAAACTCCTTCATCGAGAGGACGATCAATCTAGATGGGATATCACGGTCTCCTATCCGTAGAGGACAGTCTTTGCACACATGCCCTAGCTTGACTGAGGCTCCTAATGGTGAAGTAGCCTTCAAAGCTTTCTCTAAGCGATGAGGTAAAATGCCCAGTCTTCGAATAGTATTAACAGATATGAATGAAAGAGCAGCACCCGTATCAAATAACACTTTAACATGGGAGTTAAACAGAGTTAATGTACCTTCCACTGCTTGCTGATCAGGTTGAGCTTCTCCATAATTTCCTTCTTCATACACAGTTCCATCATATCCAGCGGCATCAGGGATAACAGCATTCAAGCGGGTCTGACCCTGTTGACCATAAGTCACCTGCTTAGGAGCAGTACAGAACCTGCTGATGTGACCTGGTTCACCACAGTTGAAGCAGACTATCCCTTGCTGAGTAGTACGCCTTGGTGCCTTGCAATCTCGAGCCAGATGACCAGGATTGCCACAGTTGAAACAATTCCTAGCACTACTTCCTTCACCAACTCGGGGTTGAGTCGGATAGGTGACAGCTTGTGCCTTCTTGCTTCCATCGAAGTTCCTCTTCTGTCCTTGGGTACGGTTCATTGGTGGTCTATTCCCAAAGTTACCCCTCTGAGGCGGCCTGAACTCAAATTGTTTTCGGCTTACCCGAGCGTCTTCTTCCAGATCAGTAGCTAAACCAACAAGTCCTTCAAACGATTTATCCAAGTGGCCGAGGGTCAAGCGGCGAATCTGCGGTGTCAGCCCTTGATTATACTTGCGGATCTTCTTCTCCTCGGTATCGATCAAGTGTGGGGCAAACCGAGACAGTCTTTCAAACTGTGTGGTGTACTCCTGCACCGACTTGGTTCCTTGCGTCAAGTCCATAAATTCCTTCTCTCTTCTGTGCCTTTCCGTAGCCGGGAAATACTTCTCCAAAAATCTCCCCTTAAACGCAGTCCACGTCATCCCCGTTGCAGCTCCATTCCCGATAGTAGCTATGACCGAATCCCACCAATCTGCGGCAGCATCGGTCAGCTGAAACGTCGCCAATCTTCTCTTGTCTATCTCGTTACATTGGACAGCTTCAAACATCCGGTCCATCTGTCTCAACCACTGTTCCGCCTTCCAGGGTTCCGCGGTACCCGCAAACTGTTCGGGCCTTAGAGCACGGAATCTTTCTAGCAACTTGTCTCCCGTTTGACGGTCTCTCCGATTGTCGTTTGTATTACCGATCCTTTCTAACCGTCTGATAAACGCTTCAAACATCCCGGTAGGATCAGCAGCTTCGGGTGCTCCCTCGATCAGGTTCCTGTTCCTCCTGACTCCTCCAGCCATTCTATGCATGGTAGTGATAAAATGAGAAACAAGCATGCAACAGAAGTATAAAGCAATATAAATGACAACATTTTCAAAAGGGTATATTTTATATATAACTTCTCGATCAAGTTGATACAAAAAGCGTGTATGATCAGATCAATGCCTACCCTAGGGGTTAGGACGCATGCAAGAGTTAATGCTACAAAAATGGGGTCATTGCCCTACACTCTAATGCATGCAAATACAGTTGCAAAAAGAGATAGAGCTAATAGTCAAAAGCAGTTAATATGTACAAAGTTATATCTAGTAAGTCAATCATCTCCATAAGTAGCCATCAGGAGATCCAGCGAGTCGATCGGTCGAAATCGCTGCACGGAGAACGGACTAACCCCGTCATGGCTCTGCGAGGTCGAAGGTGAAGCAGGTACAGGAGCATCTGCCTCAGCCACCATCTCCTCAGGCAATGCCAGCTCAAGTGCTAGCTCTGCCTCTAGGTCAGCGGCTAAGTCGCCTAGACCTAAGCCATCCTCTATATCCTCTCCACCCACTGGAATAAAATGAACAGCCTCGTCATCGTCGTCCTCGGCAATGGGAATCACCGGCGGAGGCATCTCCAGCTGAGCGAGGTGGGCGTGCACCACCTGAATCTCGAGGGCGAGATAGAAGGCGTCGCTATCCACCAATCTCAACACCTCAACCAAGACCAGGCGCTGAGCCTCAGCGAAGTAACGAAGCTCTCGGCGGATGCGGGTTAGGTCAACTAGGCCTACCACATGGACCTGGTGCCATAGGTCAGAAACTACCGTCGCTGTGGCCAACTGCTCGATGGCCGCAATATATAAGTCAAGGAAAGCCGGGACCACAGCCTCCGGTGTCACAAAATGTCCCCCGAAACCATCTGGTACATAAAGCGGATGAGCTGGATCCATACCTGATAAGAAGGTACTACTTAAGTCAAAACATAAATAATCTTAGGCGTTTGGGTCCTGAGTCTATCCTCCTTGTCGTATCATCGGGTGAGTAACACTTAATGGAATGTGGAATCGGGTCTATACTGGTAAACCCTAACCTGGCTAAACGCATTCTGAGATATAACCTGGCTCTGATACCACTAAATCCTGTCACGCCCCGACGTAGCATAAATAAGGAAAGCGTTTAATTTCCTTTATGGACCCGTAGGTCGCGACAGTTTGAAGGATCGATTCCGTCCCAAACGTTAAACAATAAAACATAATAATCAGAGTAAAGCAATCAAGGCTTACAAAAATTTTCTATCTTATTACATCTTATAAACCGGGGTCACTAAGGCACAAACCGCCTTGAAAATAAAATAATAGCTTAGTGTCTGTTACAGTCATCCTTAAAACAAAACAGTTTAAATCTCCAACAAATAAACTTAATGCCTAAAATAAACAGTTTCTTTATTCCAACAGCAGCCACCTCAATTAGCGTAGTCATACGTTTCTTCCTGGTTAAAACCTGAAAAGCCTGAACACGAATGTCCAGGACGCATCAACGTCGTCAGCTTCAAGAAGCTGGTGAGTATTAAAAACATGACTTTGAATGTAAAACATACCCAATTACCTCTTTCCATTTTCAATTTACAAAATCAATAGTTTGATCATAAAAAGAATTCATTTTAGAGCACCACGAGGAATATATCAAAAGTTGTTCATTCATTAAAAACACATGCTCGTGTATGAAATAATGCACCCCACTCATCTTACCGACTCTTTTCTCTCGACAGACCCCACAACAACCCACTATCTTACTCCTGGTATCTTTGAAACACTAAGATAGCCACACTTTAGCGACGGGGCGCCAGGGAGTGTCCAATGCCTCACACTTTGAATACCCTAACCGCCATGCAAATACCGGGGCAACCCCTCTCACAGTATCCAGACTTGAGTTATCAGGGAGTGTCCGTAGGCCACACTTTAGCACTACCATGGGTGCCAGTGAGTGTCCATATTTGCCACCGTCGCATTTCAAAGATACCCACGCCTCTTTTTCAACTACAATCACCACCGCAATCTCAATCACAATCACAATCACAACCACGACCACAACCACAACCAAACTCAATCACATACTCGCACCACATCCACCATTACTCTTTTCCACACTGACTAACACCCACATGCATGTACCACTGACCCCTTATGAATGATATGCACTTAAACATAAGTACAATACTGAATTAAAGAAGCCACATGCATACGGGGGATTGATGAGTCATAATGAAACGTTTTTAATCATTGAAACATAACCAAATAGAGTTCTAATCAACTAAATTCCCAAACAGAGCCTTACCAATACTATAAAAGTTGAACCAAACAGTCCTTAATCAGAAAACAGACAAAAGCAGAAACTGCCAAACCTCGCGCGCGCGGGCCGCTCGCGCGAAAGGTCGCTCGCGCGGGCCGCTCGCGCGATAAACCCATTTTTCCTTTATTTATAACCTTTTCTGTCTGCCTGAGGAAAGCAGGGTCGCGCGCGCGGATCGCTCGCGCGAAAGGGTTCTCGCGCGACCCTCGCTTGCGCGACCAGCCAAATTTTCAATTATATATATATTAACTCTTACGTCTGCCTGGGGAAGGCTACCTCGCGCGCGCGGGCCGCTCGCGCGAGGGGTCGCTCGCGTGGGCCGCTCGCGCGATTCTCGCGCGCGCGATCGTGGCGCGAGATGAAGCTGAGGCTTCATCTTCTCCGCAGGAACTGCTCTGGTTCAGTAAAACAGGGGTCTTTTTGACCCATTTTCAGTTTTCAAAGCATATAAGGCATATAATATATGGATCTCTTTAGTTTTTCATGAGGATTATGAATCCGTAACCAATTTTACATGAATCATACTATATCTCTCTAATTTTATGAAAAACTAAAGCATGTTAAAACTTCATTTTAATCATACGTCCTCCTATGAACGAATTAAGCTCTAATATTGCAACCATACACTATACATACTCTAATCTTTCATATTTCATTCACAAAACTAATTTTGGTTAAGTTTGGAAAAACCATGTTTTCAAGCTTTTGAGTTCAAACGTAAATCAACAATGGAGATTTCTAAATCAAGCTAATCAAACAGAATTTGAACATGTAATTACGTTCTTAGTGAGTTTAGAATACTCACTGCACTAGAAGATGAAGTGTGTGTTGAGAAAGAAATAGAAATATGACAATCCAATTTGAAGCTTGGCTATGGTGATCTTCAAATTCTCTTTCTACAATGTACAAGATGAACTCTCTGCTTTCTCTTTTCTCTCTGTGTTTATAACAAAGTGCAGAATCCAAAGTGTGTGTGTGTGTGATGAAGAGCTTGGTTATAGAGCTTGAGAACTTGGGCTCCAAGTTGGGTGAACATTACTCTACAAATGAGTTACTTAACAATTTAACTAAATATCAATATACACAGATTTACATACGTATTGTATTATCAGATTGTTAACTCCACAGATTACTTAAGAGCCATGTATAGACTAGTAGGGGGCAACTTAAGGTGTTTGGAAATTTAGCTTATGGCACTAGAATGAATACACACACAATTGTAATACCCAAACAAGGCATATCCAATGATTACTTGCCATAAATGGCAATAAAGCAAACGTCCAAATCAGTCACTTCCAAAATCTGTGGAAGCTCACACAGCGCGGACAGTTTTGGACATAAACTGGTATTTTCGTGGCGCGGTGTCCGTCACAAAAATACAGAAAATTGATTTTAACGTAAGAATTGATTTTCCGGTTTCATAAAAGTACAGCTTGAATTAAAAGAAGTTATTTTCACCGTTTTTGAAATACAGATTTTGAAATCCACACAGGTATTACTAATTTTATAAAAATTGCAGTTTGACCCCAATAGAATTTTGAATATGAATTAGATAAGAAATAAATATCCCAAACAAGTGACTGAAAATAAAATAAAAGCAGACAATGCTAATAGAATTTAAATATGCCAATGCGATTACAATTAAATTAAATATGGATAAGGCAATTTCCAATTAAATATGAAAATGAAATTTGGAATTAAATGGAAATGCAGGTTATTACAGGATCTATAAGAAGAAGAGAGGAACAGACGGTAAGGTGTAAACCTTTAAAGCAAGGCATGTTGCGAAAGGGTTCACTCAAACAGAGGGAATCGATTATGAGGAAACCTTTTCACCGGTGGCCATGCTAAAGTCTATCCGGATTCTCTATCCATTACTGCACATTTTGATTATGAAATTTGGCAAATGGATGTCACGACAGCATTTCTTAATGGAAATCTTGACGAGTGCATCTATATGACGCAACCAGACGGGTTCATTGCGAAGGGCTAAGAACACATGCTATGCAAGCTTAAGAAGTCCATTTATGGACTTATGCAGACATCAAGGTCTTAGAATATCCGCTTTGATCAAGCAATCAAGTCTTTTGGTTTTGATCAATGTGCGGATGAATCTTGTGTGTACAAGAAACATGATGGAAGCATGGTGGTGTTCTTAGTACTATATGTGGATGATATCTTGTTAATCGGAAACGATGTGGGGGTATTATCTTCTGTAAGGGTATGGTTGTCCAGTCAATTTGATATGAAGGACTTGGGAGAAGCCGGTCACATCCTAGGGATCAAGCTTATGCGAGATCACAAGAATAGGATATTGGGCTTGTCACAAGGCACTATATTGACAATTATTCTTGCAAGGATTAGCATGCAAGATTCCAAGAAGGGATTCTTTCCCTTCAGACATGGAATTACTCTATCTAAGGATCAGTGTCCTAAGACACCTGATGAGATAGAGAAGATGAAGGCAGTTCCTTATGCCTCGGCAGTAGGAAGCCTAATGTATGCTATGCTATGTACTAGACCTGACATCTGCTTTGCTGTTGGCATGGTTAGTAGATATCAGTCTAATCCAGGGCAAGAACATTGGACTGCGGTGAAAAATATTCTCAAGTACCTGAAAAGGACTCGAGACTATATGTTAGTTTACCAAGCGGACAGTTTTGTACCCATTGGGTACACAGATTCTGATTTCATGTCAGGGATTCCAGAAAGTCTACCTCAGGATATGTGTTTACCCTAGGAGGTGGAGCCATTAGTTGGAGGAGTATCAAGTAGTCGTGTATTGCTGATTCCACCATGGAAGCCGAATATGTGGCTGCTTCGGAAGCCGCTAAGGAGGCCATTTGGCTCAGAAACTTCCTTATGGATCTAAGAGTAGTACCTGCGGTACAATCGACTATTACCCTTTATTGCGATAATAGCGGAGCGGTTGCTAACTCAAAGGAACCTAGGGCACATAAGAAGGGAAAACACATTGAGCATAAGTGTCACCTGATATGAGAGATCGTGCAAAGAGGTGATGTTGAAGTGACCAAGATAACATCTATAAGGGTAGGAGTGTAATGATAATTCTTTAGTGGTATGAATTATAATTTATGAAAATATGAATCTGATTCAGTTCGAATTAGGGTTTCCTAATTCCATAAGGAAGCCTATTCCTTATTGACTTCTTATGGTCCCTATCGTAGCCTATATATATGTTGCTTTGGCTCTCTCCTCAGTTTGCGTTTTTCCATCAAGAGTATTATAACTCGAAATAGAAAAGAGAGCGTAAAAAGAGAGAGCAGAAACATAAAGGATTTCGAAAGAGCCCACACTCAGTTCCATATTCTGGCAGCAAAGGAATACGGTAGAAGATCGTGAGCTGTTATCGAGCCCGTGTTCTCGATTCGTCTACTACAGCAATCCGTTTTAGCAGTTTAAGGTAGCCCTAGTTCCGCCCTTATAGGATTATTGTAGTTTTTACGTAATTTTTGCAGTACCAACTTATACGCGTTGTCAACGGATTCTAGGAACACAGTTTCCTAACAGGTTATCCATTTATCCTAGTCATCAGCTGGTGTGGGCCAGCCCCTGATCGGATGGGTGATAGTCTAAACTTTGTTCCAATGGATTGGGAGCTGGAGAAAAGGCTCGTTGGACACCGAAGAGAAGTATGGGTTGAAGGCGGCAAGAGGATCATCGCAGAACACCGTACCTAGGCCAGGCGCCACTAGAGAGTCTTCGTTAGTGATATAGTTGGTGAAAATGTTAGTAGAAATGGCAAATGCATGTTCCTTGGCTAGTTGACAGACCTCTCTGCAGCGATTCTGAGGGGGAGAATCATCTAATAATGATTTTTGCTTTTTCGCTTTAGATGATGCCGTCGGGGCTATTTTTGGAGCCATAGCTGGGAAGAGGATGAACAGAGCTCGCCAGAAAAAAAAAAGGCTTTTGGAGAGAGAGGCTCTGGTTTTAGAGAGAGAAGCAAAGGAGATGAAGATTTGGGAAAGTGGAAATTTTATGCAATCATCTCATATGTACACGTTAGGCATTAAATGAGAAATGACCGGCGCGTTTCCCAAGATCTGCCAACTTCTGTATGATGGACACATGGTAAAATTTTAAAATTCAAAAGGTCGCATCAATCAATGCTAGACGTTTGACATGACCATTTGGGGGGCAATTGTTTGCACCCAAAAATCGCCAAATGTTTTGGTGCCCGAAAAGGAAAGAACAGAATGAACCTAGGCTTTACTCCATGGCCCGTTTAGACTACAGTATGGACGATCTGGGTCGAGGGACAAGTGATGATAAGGTAAATTTGGCTAAGGCATAAACCCGAGAACAAAGGGCAAGAAATATCAAGTCTGATGCCCGAAAAGGATAAGGGATGTGGCAATCGGACTACCTGTTTAAGGAAATGCAGAAGGGCCAGAGATTGAGCCCGATCGGACAGAGACTTTCGTATCACCGTAATCGGGCTCCATGATTTTAAGTATAAGTAGAAAGCCTAGAAGACTGGAAGTAGCAGCAGCCCGGGGGCAGAGGAGAGAAGTAGAATGATGGGGCTTGCCGTTTCCTTATCCGTTGATGCTACGATTAAGGGAAAGAGACCGTTTAGGAATGAATCAGATCAAATCCAGCTAGATATGGAAGGCTAATCCCAAGAATTTCGGGATTGAATCAAATCTTAATGAGGATGGAAAGAGTTGAGATAAGGAAGGATTTTGGGCGTCCTTATCTTGCTGGAGGTGCAATTCAAGGACTTCATGCATATCTAGACTCTCTAGGGCCGCTATAAATATGAAGGCAGGCCAAAATAGAGGACACTCCGCGTCTCTCGATAAACCGCATTCAAAAGCATTCAACAACATCCAGAGCAGTCAACCTTTCGTTCTTGTGTTCTCTGCATTCAATAGCAATAGGTCTGTCCCTTTTGTTATTTTGCCTTTACTGTTTTAGTCTTTCATGAACAATCAGAGTCTGTTTTAATCTTGTTCTTTAGTCGGTTATGTTTTCCAAACACATTCAATAAAATATCAGCATATTTTATTAGTTGTTTGTGATTGGTTACTTGGTAAATTCATCATTGTTAGACTTGTGCACTTCAGTACTATCTAGGAACCACGGGCCAAGGGTCCTTTCCTACTTGGCCGTCACAATCACCTTTTAGAAGTCAAATATCAAAGCCTTGAGTATCACTCACTCAAGCACTTTAGGAAATTAGTTTGCATTACTCGAACCACGTTTGGTTCTGGCACACCCGCGCAAAACTACAGCAAACACGTGGGGATCCTCTCTCTCTCTCTCTAAATTCTCTCTCTAAATTGGTTCTTTGCCAACCAACATAATATTTGTTCTCATAAAAGCCATTGAAATTGAACCAGACCATCTTTTAAGCGTTGCCAAACCCACCCTTATAAGTTATAACTGTCATATTCCAACAACTGATACCAGTTTTAGTTCCTTGCCTAACAACAAACTTTGCAGACATACAGTAACAAACAAAATGCACACCACTGGCCTTGAGTTTGCAATAACAGCGATTTTGCAACATCTATCATATTTCACTGCCTTCTAGATATTCACTTTTAACACCACCCAAACAATGCAGAAAACCATTTTTGATAGCAGAAGCCTAGATGAATGATCAGCATAACAGTCTTAATATTTCAACCATTTTTTTTTTTAACTTTTCCTGTAATTCTCAATAATCAAGAGCACAAGGAATCACCTGCTCTGTTTTCCTGTGAATCTTGGAAACCACTACAATGTCACAAACATAAAATTGATCAGCATAGCAGTCTTAATATTTCAACCGTTTTTTTAAAACTTCTCCTGTAATTCTCAATAATCAAGAGCACAAGGAAATCCCCTGCTCTGTTTTCCTGTGAACCTTGGAAACCACTACAATGTCACAAACATAAAATTAACTCAAAGGTAAATGAATCAACTAGGGCTCATACATTAACTTAGGAGGTTGTTGGGTAATACACGAAGGGAATTATTTACTACAAAAGAACGTGTTTTTAAAAGTTGCATTTTTAGTGATATATGAATTTGTACATTAACTTAAAGAGTCTCTGCTATTTTGAAGGCAAACACAGATCTGGGCGCCAAACGCAATTTGCAAGCATTTGGTTGCCGAAATCACGATGGCCGAAACACGTTGTGCAAGGCTAAACCTACATTTGCATTAAGTATGTGGTGGGGTCGCTTTTCACAATTCTCTCTATGTTTGATTAATTGCACAAGCACAACATATCAACCAAACACTCAAACCATAATAAACAGTTCTACTTTTAAGCAGCTCTACCAATCACGATCAAAATTGCACAAGCACAAGCACAAGCAGTGTTCTAAAAATCGGCCTAGGCGGCCGCCTAGGCGCTAGGCGGTGCCCGGCCGCCGAGATTTTCCCTAGGCGTTTGCGAAAATCGGCCAGTGGATTAGTCGGCCTCTAGGCGGGGCCTAGGCGGTGCTAGGCGGGCTAGGCGGTGCTAGGCGGGGCCTAGGCGGGCTAGGCGGTGCTAGGCGGGCTAGGGTGAGAATGCTAGAAAGTCTTATTTGGGTCTTACTCTTTGGAAAAAAAAAAACTCTAACATTAGTATATATATATATACTTAAGGTTTAAGTTAATTATGGAGAGATCCCTAATAGTTTTTTAAATATTAAAACCTTCTAATAATCTTTACTTATTTCCAAAAAAACACCACATAACCTTTATATGTATATACATATATATATATATATATTATTTGAACCACAAATCTATAATTATTTTAATTAACACCACATAACTTGTATATATATCTATTATATAATTAATTTTATTTATAAAAAAAAATCCGCCTAGGCGTCCGCCTAGGCCCCTAGGCGCTAGGCCCCCCTCCGCCGCCCGACTAGCGCCTAGCGATTTTTAGAACATTGAGCACAAGCACAAACAAACGGGCTGAAAACACCCCAATAACCAACTTTTAATCATACCTACACAAAATTGGTTTTCCTAAAAAAAAAAAAAAAAAAAAACTAGATAAAGATGAGACTGGTCTAAAGCTAATCCTTTTAAGCATTCTGAAACAGGTTAAAAAAAAGAAAAGAAAAAACGAAAAAAAGAAAATAAGAAAAAAAGAATGGCAAGAATGTCAAGAATATCAAAAAACCCACTATTGTCCTTGCGGAGTATTTTGAACGGACCCACCAGTCTCAGTGGTTGTCCCCGTAGTACTCGTTAGTCCATCATTACCCGGTTCTTTTTTTGGATTCCCCGTATTGATAGCACTGTTAAACTCTGCAGCATTTGGTTGCAGGACCTTAGTTTCATTGGAAACAGGCACATTAGCATGTGGATGCTCTATTTTCTGCTGCTTTTGCTTTGTTTCCTCCGGAGGATAGACTCTCAGTGTGTTTCCTGTATAAGGCTCAGCACCAATTTTGTGCTGGTTAACGTGTGCAGCCTCATTTATAGCATGAAGTTGCTGCAACCTGTAATCAGTTTCGGGCCGACGACAAACCTTCCTCAGTGGCACAATTTCCTGAAGATGTAAATTTATAATCCAAATGCGTGCCATCGAAAGATGAAGTGCACCAAAACAATATAAAGTAACTTCATATCACACATCGAAATGTGCTTCAGTGCGTGTTCTTTGCAGTAACTAGTAGTACAGAATGTGTAGTCTGGTGTGTGTGTCCCCAAAAACTATGTATACATGTACATGTGTGTGTGTGTATACATAGACAGAGAGAGACAGAGATAGTCAGAGTGAGAAGGAAGATGGGGAGGACGGTGATAAAAACGTGATAGAGTGAGTTATTTATTATAGAAGTTGATTTGCATGGGATTTCGCCAACCAATGTCGGATCCAGGAATAAATGGTTGGGGGGGACCGTGCGTCGCCCCTGAGGTAAAAATTTTGGGTCTATCTGTAATTCTGCCCTTGCATGCAGATTATCACTTATATTGATATTAAGTGGTGATTGCTGATAGTATTACAAGCTTGGAATGATGGCAAAACAATTTGGGAGAAGAAAGGGTGTTGGGCCAAATATTTGGATTATAATTAGGCTAATATATTACATTTACAATTTTCATTTTGAACCCAGGCAATATTGTTGGGGGCTGTGGAATGATAGTATAATTATTTTTATTTTCCAACCAGACAAAAAGTGCACCATAATAAAAGTAACTTTAATATACGAAGTAAAATTACAAGACAATGAAATGGCTTCAATGTGTGTGTTGTGGTGCACTAACTACAGAATGGCAGAACAGAGACTGGTGTTGTGTGCCCAAAAACTATGTCAAATAAACGAACAACAAGATTCGTATCCGTTTCCTCTTACCTATCAAGGTGTTACAATGCAGGAATTCCTTCCCAGTTTAGGCATAGGATGATAGGAATGATTGAGGACAAAGAGTGGTTACAGCCAAGACATTGAGCAATGAAATACATTTCACATTTGAACCTGCATAGGAACATAATCTCCTGGTGGCATTGACTATAATCAGCAGACATTCCTGATTGTCCACTAATCTTTCTTGTGGTCGGGGTATGAAAGAAGCTAGATTTTGTAGTCTAAGGAAAGGCATTTAAAACCTGTCTTGCACCTAAGTTTTCCCAATATAATGTGATTTTCCATATTCATTTTGGCCACTACTAAAACTCTTTTTTTTCTATGAAGTTACCAATTATTGAATTCACTTTGCTGAAGCTGTAGAAACAAAAACTATTTCGGTATATAACGACAGCGACTCCAACTCTAACGAGTTACAAGATCACACATTTTCATTTCTTTGACTATGACTTGTTGGCAATCTAACCGACACAGTCACAGAGGATACAAAAATATGTAACCAAGTAACCCCAACACCACCCACAAATATATATATATATATATATATATAATTACAGATACACGTACACAGAGAAAAAATAAAAGGCAAAAGTGGTTTTGTATAACAACATAGTTTAATATAAAAACATAAACTCATTGGGCATGAAGGAGGGGGGTCAAGGGATGAACGTCAAAGAATCCAAAGACATTAGGAGAGTTGTATACCTCGTACTGATCATGATCATAGCGCACCAAGAACCTACAACGGCAACCTCTCACGTCGTGCCTCCTTCTCTGGGCGTCAAGAACATGGGCATCAAAGTAAAGAGCCTGTTCTTTGCCTTCCTGAAAATTTTACAAGAGCCTTAAAAGGGTAAATAATTTACAACGATCACAGAAACATTGAGTTTTTATGATCTCAGGTGGCACCAATGTACAGATATTCGCACCTGAAAACAGAGTATGAGATCTCCTGGGAGGACTGCTACACATTCTGATGATTCACATGGGAGTGATCGTTGTCTCACATACTTGCGAATGTTAACCCATTCATCTTCCTCTGGTCCAAAACCAGAAAACCGAACAAGAACTTCCTGAAATGGCCAACAATATTTAAACCACAACATGAGGACAACCCACTGGAAAGACCTGGGGGGTGCAAAATTAACCACACCCCCACCTCACCCACTAACAAGGGAAAGATTACACCTCACATCTGGTGGTTTGGCCCATTTTCACTTTAGCCCAGTGGTTCTAACGTTGACTCTTAATCTCCTTGGGGTGGTGCCAAGTACAAAACCTGATCGCTTACTTTTAACTTTTCTGTCATTCATTTATTTCAACTTTATTTACCTAATTTCTCAAACTAAGATTCACTGCAACCACTCTTTATTTTTATTTTTTTAAACATTTTTTCTATATCATGGATAGTGCCGATGGAGGGTGGTTGGAGGGGTGGTGCAGAATGGTGGTACTGATTATTGTGGGCGGTGGTGATGGAGCCTTGGTGGTTATAATTGTAGCTTGAGGAATTAAAATGTGACAGTCTGACAGTAGAAAGAAAAAAAGGGAAAACGGAGAAAATATTAATGGGTGAAAATCGCTATATAAAATTTAAATTTTGGTCAATTTCCCGCCCAAAATTTCTGTTGGTTTTGGAGGAAAAATTAACAGTTCCAATTTGATAACAGGGGTTAGGTGTCAACCTTTGAACCATAAGAGGGTGGTGAAGTGACAATGAGCCAAAAAAAAAAAAAAATCTAATTCCTTTTTAAAACTAAAAAATACTTTTTTTTTTTAAAAAAAGCTCTAATTTGTAGCTTTTAAAGAAATCACTTAATTCCAAAAGGTGATTATTTTAAAAGCTAAATCAAACAGGCTCTAAGTGTAAGAATGCACATTCAAGTATGAGCAGCTACTTTATGCAAAAGAATGCCAAAGGGTATGCCTAGTACAACGTTTTGTACACCCTGCATAAGCCGAATCACACACTAAATAATGCCTTCTTTTTATCCAAATTGCTTACTGAAGAATACTCCTCTCCCTCGTATCATATTAATTTGGCATAGATTTGTTTGACCATAAGACTCTACAATAGAGTAACAACCCATGGCACTGGGAGAGAAGCCATGCAAGTTTTATGTAGTGTAGATCTGATTCTTATAAAATTAAAGAATCATTTTTACGACGGACAAAAGAAAAAGTGAATGCTCACATGCACAAAAAATAAAAGACAGAAAATAACGGAATCATGGAAACTAGATAAGAGGATTTAATGCCTGCTCCTTCCAATGACTTATATTACATAAGAAGGCAAGCGGCCCAAATAATTACCGGATCTCCCGTTTCAAGATGTCTATGAGAGAGAAAGGTTGCAACGTCGTACCTGACAAAAAGGAAGAATCAGCATCATCCAAAAGTACAAGTAATTATGGTAATAGTGATAATTCCAGTTGTTCGAGTAGAAAGAAATCCTATAAGTAAAACTTTCATAAGATTTTTATCACAGTAAGTCCTAATATTTTGAAACGTCCTTTTCTGCCCTTCTAGTATTTTAATTAGTACTCACATGTTTTCCATCTGATTTGCAATGTGACATGAAGTTTTAAAGACCACTACTATTTTGCTAGTATTTCTTCCTTCAACACACATAAGAGTTTGACTTAATAAAATTAGTAATTATTGTGCTTCATAGTTCGTACAAATTTAAAAGAATACAAACGAGTTTTATTTTATTTATCATATGTAGTCCTTTGGGAAAAAATTAAATTCGTGAATATAAGTTACTCAACAAGATCATGAAATTAGTGGAGCTCCATGTTATATAATAGAAATCCACCATCTCATTATTAGATATAGGTGTGTGAGAATTGCCAACAATACATGTTTAATCCACACCTAGAAGTCCTAAACCTGAATAGTAAGAAATACCAACCATGCACCATCCCTTGCAGATTTAGCTTCAAACTCCATCTGAGAATTATCGGAGACAGTCTTCCCTGCACTTTGAACTGGTTGAAAAAAAAAAAAAGGAACGAAAGAGAGTGAGAAAAGAAATGAGAGCAACGTAAATCTAACTATGATTATGCAAAGAACAAACAGTCAAATACGAAGGTATGAAGAAA
This sequence comes from Hydrangea macrophylla, assembly GCA_033977485.1. Taxonomy (NCBI): domain Eukaryota; kingdom Viridiplantae; phylum Streptophyta; class Magnoliopsida; order Cornales; family Hydrangeaceae; genus Hydrangea; species Hydrangea macrophylla. Next base: position 45,656,533 of record CM066990.1, read on the forward strand.
CAGGTGAAAATAAAAACAAAAGAAAGGAAAATATAAAATAATAATAAGTAAGAAAAACTCTATCAGCTGTGAGACCAAATTCATGTCGGTAAAGAGAAAAAAGACAGCTGGTGACTATTAAGTGTTTCCTGTTTCTAATTATTTTTCTCAACATAAAAATTAGATCTTCTGATTTCAAGCAAGCCAACTAGTGTCGGATGTCTCTTATACTATAACAATACGAAACACAAAACATATTTTCACAAGAATAATGAAAGATGAAGTGCATCATCTACTAAAATTATAAAATGAAAGCATAAGTGCCAAGTGTCACTTTTTCAAATTTTTTTCTCAATTAAAGTGGTGGGTCCCATAATCCCATTTTAGTAAATTTAACATTTAGACCCTAAGGTTCTTCCTTTTTTCCGCATTACTTATTTTATACGAACAATAGTAAAAAGGAATATGAGCAAAAAAAATAGTAATAAGAAATGAGTAATCGAGAAAATAAATTACTACTACTACTACTTTAATTGATATTTTCAGAATAATCTCTACTTTATCAACAAATGGTGTAGCCTTAATTTTTTGATTGAAGTGTGCATAATTGAAAGTTGAATTCCTTGGGCATCCTTTTTCAGGATATTAAAATCGTCTATAGTTGGTTGATGCTTTCAAATTCATCTCGCGAGGACCGAACAAAATACATGGTGGAGCATTAAACAAAGAAACTGAGTGAGAAAACCTTTATACTCCAGTCACCTTTTTGCATAGCCATGTCACATGGATATGAAATAGTATATCAGTCTACAATCACACTCCCTGATCATGATTGCTATCGAGTTTGTCTCATCGGTTAAGGAAAACTAAAGTTTAATTACACATGCCAAACCCACTTTGTGTTTCAGTCAGAAAGAAGGATATGAAACGGGAGGAGAAATTAATTAAGGACAACATATTTCTCCTTTCTACATCTCTGACAAGGTTAGTCAAAAGATACTTTTAGGATAACCTTTCATAAGAGTACAATTGTTATCGTCTAGGGTGTCCAACCCACAAAAGTATTAACTTTTAAACTGAATATGAGCAAAATCGAGAAACAAGATTTGTGCAGCCCACCCCTAAATATTTGAAACAACGCTTTTTTGAGGTAAGTTGAGCTATAGAAGAGATTGCATTTATAAGTTATTGCATGAACGAAGATTGCCACGCATATACACATATAATGACATTGTATATGTATCTCAGACATAAAACGAAGAAATTGCATTTAAAAGTTATTGCATGAAGAAATATTGCAAAATGAGTGATCTAGTAATCCAGGTAGGCTACTAAAGAAAAGTTCCTTATAAGGGGATCATCTTTTTCAAGAACCACGATTCTTATTGCAAAAAAACATAATAGGATCTTGTCAACACGGCTTCTTCACTTCATTTACTTCAACCTCTCCAAAATAAAATATACCCTTCAATTTTCAGAGCGTCATCTCTATTTTCATTTTCAAGAAATTGTCGTTGTTCCATACTCTATTCTTTCTTCTTCACCACATCGAGGCTATGGGAGTCGAGCCAATTCTTCTTTCTTGGGCTTTCGTTAAGACCACCCCCCCCCCCCCCCCCCCCCCCCCCTCTTCTCTCCTCCGTTCCTTCCTATCAAACATAGTCTAAACGCAATACATGCAACACCAAATTTTTTTAAAAAGTTCAGGTAGGCCGGAAGTGTTCATGCAACTTATAACATAGATTGAAACCAAATCCACCTGGCGTAACAGGTGCAGGTTGGGGGGCTTGAGGCACGTTTCTCACTGCACTTGAATCATCTCGAGACATAGGTATAACATTCAACTTCTCAGGAGTCTTATTAGCTGCTTTAGCCCTAAGAGCATACCGCCTATTCTGGAACCAATTCCACACCTATACAAACAAATCTAAATTAGCAATAGATTCTCAATGATTCGCCATCATTCTTTAAGGCTTTGTTAGGTTTATGGATTTAGTAAGGGAAAGGAGAACAAAGCACTTTTTTATTTGTTAATCAGGGGGGGCAAAAAATTTGATGAAAACATAGCAAGAAATAAATTAGAAATATTGAATTTTGTGAGTCACTTCCCTCCCTTTATTCTTAAGTTACAATCATATTTTAAAAATTTGCATCTTGTTGTTATTTGAACAAAAAGGAAAATACAAGAAGAAACACAAGGGAACTAACTTTCCCTCCTGGTTTCCTTTCCGTTTTCTTTTCCTTTACCTATCAGTAAACCAAACAAAGCCTAAAGCAAAGGGTGTCTTACTTGCTTCATTTGAACTACAACTTTTCCCGTTCGCTCCTCTGAAGCACTACAAGCAAAGACAACAATGCAGTAACCTTACTTCTGATGCAACAAACATGAACAAGAAGTTTCCAAGCATTAAAAGTTCTTGAAAGTAATGCATATGTATTACACACCTGAACTTCTCAGCAAGAGCTACTAGCACTTCTCGCACTGGCACTTGAGCTTTATGTTCTTGCAAGATAGTTTCCATCTCCGCAACCTTAAAAAAGAACCAAAATGGCTTACATCATTGAGATTTTTCAAATTTTCTTCCAAATCCTCCAAGATATTGCCATAGGCAGTGATGAAATATTGCTACTTTATTGCACAAAGCTAGAAATCTCGAAAGGCGAATTAACACAAGGAATTATGCTTACGTGCACTTCAAATCCATAGTTCAAACACAAGAAGACTTTATTGGAACGTGATCACACTATTATAAAATGCAGTAGACCCAAATAAAAAGTGCAACTTAATAGAGGAAGGTTCATAACATAGATTAGGGCCACTAGGTGAAAGATTTAAAGAACTCTGTAGAGGCAAAGTGAGAGAGATGAAGAGAGAGAGAAGAGAGAGAGAAGAAGAATCTTGAATTCACATTTCTTGAATTCACAAATGTGATACCATCAGTTATATACGAGACTCATCTCTTCACTCAGCTCACATTCAGTTATAACAAACCTAAACCACTTGATAACAAACAACAATTTTAATACAGTGTAAAACATAGACATCAATTAACCAAAATAAGACTTGATCACAACCACTTGATTCAGAGAGACTCAATCGCAGCCACTTGATGTGTTGAAGCATTTGAAGACTCAGATGAGATGGTCTAACACTCCCTGTCAAACTAATGGTGGGAATAGCGACCATGAGTTTGTCCCGAAATGTAAGAAAAACCACTAAGGAAAGGCCTTTAGTGAAAAGATCAGCTTGCTGATCTTTGGAAGAAACAAACTGAACAACCAAATCTTTGTTAATAACCTTCTCGCGAACATAATGATAGTCAATCTCAATGTGCTTAGTACGGGCATGGAAAACGGGATTAGAAGCAAGTGAGATGGCTGAAATGTTGTCACAAAAGATGGTAGGAGTTTGAAATAGAGAGCGTCTTCAGCCACTTGATGTGTTGAAGCATTTGAAGACTCAGATGGTCTAACACTAGGTACATAAACTAAGGCTCCATTTGGTTTGCAGATTTGGGACAAAAAGGTAAGGAAAACGATTTCCTAATATTTTCTTTCATGCTTAAATAATATTAGAAATTATAAAACATCGCAATATTTTGAAGGGTTAGTTATGCTTTACCCCCTATGGTTTGACCGATGACTAACGGTGTTAAGAACTATAAAGGTGCATCTTCAAAGGTGAATTACACTTTAACCTCCTATGATTTGACCTGATGACACTTTACCCCATGTGATCTAAAAGTGACCACTTAACCCCACTGTGCTTTCGGGTATAAAATGGAAGCACAGTTGGGGGTTAAGTGATCATTTTTAAACCACGGGGAGGGGGTAAAGTGAAGCTTCATTTTTTTTTTCCCAAGTAAAAGGTCCTTAAGCAGAAAATTTCTGTGAAATTTTGTAAGATAAAGGATTTGATTTGATTAAATTCCATTAATCACGGTTTTTTTTTTAATCACAATTACAAATAGAGGGATTATTTACCAAATTTTTAATAAATTAATAACTGGGAAATATTGAAATTTAAACATGAGAAACTTATAACAAAAGAACAACACAAAACATAGAATTATCCCACAATATACCAACAATAAAATCAAAACCCAGATAGGTAAGAACCCAAATAACGATAGAAAAGCATAAAATTGAACAAAAAACCATATAGACATTTATACAGAGATCCAATTTTGTGTGTATAGAGAAGATTATTTACCTCAGTTTGGCTGAAGCGGAAGGCAGGGCCTCCGTTGCTTGGAGGTCTTCCCATCTGTTCCTCTCCTGAACGTCTCGATTCAGGCCTGCTCTCAACGCGCGCGATGGAGAGAGAATCGAAGAATCTCTATACAGTGACCAAGAGAGAGAGAGGGGAACGAGTTTTGGGTTCAAAATTTCCGGGTTCAAAATTTCCGGCTATCGTAACTGAACTCAAAACTTACGAGTTACGACCCACCCACCAATCCTTTTACAATTTTGTCAAATCTCTAAGGTCCTGTTTGGCAATGGTTAAGTGGGACCAGTCGGACCAAATCCGACTTTTATTGATTCTTTGAGCTTTTTTCGTTAACACAAGAACCAGTAATAAATAATTATGCGTTTGTGAAGTTGCTTTATAGATATCAACAATGCTACGGGCACCGAAAAGGTGCACCAAAATGGTGCACTGAATTATCGGTGCGCCCCACTCTTTCGTGGGACCCCACACATAGGCATGGGATCCACCAATTATTCGGTGCATTTTTTCGGTGTCCCAAGACTTACTCTATAAATATACACGAGTCTTTGTCTGATTTAAAAATGTTCTAAGAAACTCTTTATCAAACTAACGTTAATAATGATTTTCTTAAAAACCAAACAAAAGTGAAACTTTGTCTAAACTTGATCTACTTTTTAATTTTATCATCCCAAATAAAACGAAAAATGAGACCTAGTTTGAACCTATTTTTATCACAACCAAATAACCCTTAAGGTCTGTTTGGGAAAATATAAAATAAGATCAAGTTCGGTACAAGTCTTACTTTCTATTTGGTTCTTGTGCAAACCAACGTCAGGTGGGTTTGACAATGAACCAATTTTAAAATAGTTATTAGACTGGGCACAGGATCCTATGCAAGAATTGACACGTGCTAAACCCTTAAATTTGGGCACGGGATCCTATGCAAGAAATTGACACGTGCTAAACCCTTAAATTTGTAGACTTTGTTCACTTATGATCTACAAAACTGATTCTTTGCTTTCCCAAACAGACTCTTAAAAACAAGAGTTCTTTTGGGTTGATAAAGGGGGTAATTACAGTTCAGTCAACTTTATGTGGCAAATTTAAATGTCTACTACTTTTTCAAAATTGATAAAAAAGAGTATCAACAATAATTAAAAAAAAAATTAAAAAGTCATAAACAAAATGTGAAAAAAAAAAAAAAACCAACAACAACAATGTTCAAAAAGTTCATTTATGTTTCAGTCTACTACAAGGGCGGATCCAGAATTTTGGATTGGAGTGGACTGGCAATAGGGGTGAAAACGGTTCGGTTGGATGCGATTTATAGTCAAACTGATCGGTTTCAGTTCGGTTTAGTGCCAAATTTTCAATTTGATTCGGTTTTTACACTGCATTGAATTTTTGAAAACTGATCAATTCAGTCGATCCGGTCGGTTTTGTTACACCTCTAGTTGGCAATATAGATAGTGGCGATCATACATGGGGTTTTTGGGGGTAGCGCCCCGATTATTATTATTATTATTATTATTATTATTATTATTATTATTGGGGTCTATCTAGTATCTATACACTAGTTACAATCCGTGTCAGTGGGCACAAAAGCGAAAAAAGTCAATGAAAATTTGCAATATTATTTTAAAAGATCAAATATTTTGCGTAAAATTATCCCAATCATTCAAACTCACGTGTTGTTTAAGTGAAGACATTAATTCCACATGCACATCAATATATTTTCAGTTAATTGATTTTGATTTTGAAATAAAATTAAGACATGATTGGAATTTTTACAATAGATTCATATAAATCACAACAAAGACAACAAAAAATCTTGTAAGAATTTTACAACTCAAACAACTGCAAAGATACAATTTATTCAAGATTCTCTTGATCTTCAACAAACAACCGCAAAGAATAGACAAAAACGATAAAAACTAAACGACAAAAAAATATCAATACCAAAACCAATTGTGCTAAGCTGCAACACCCCCATTAATCACATGTAATAGGGATGTTCAACCAAGCACTGAAACCGAATCGATCGGCCGAGTCGAACAGATCTATCGGATTAAAAAAAAAAAAATACCCTAAGCTGAAAACCGAACCGAATCCGACCAAACCGACCTGTTCGGTCGGTATTTTAAATACTAAAAAAGCGAAGAAAAATTAAAATCCGAGCGATGAACACCCGTAACATATATCAAATGATGAGACCACAACCCCTATATACACACAGTCACATAACCCAATGACTTATGTCTTCTTAGGTTTCAAAAAGTATCAAAGACATATATATCTAATGAAGAATACACAGACAGTTCACATAAAAAGTAGCAAAGAAAAAGAAAATCCATGAAAAAAATTGCAAAAAAATATAGAGAGAACATTTGTTCCATGATAGAAATATTTGTTCCAAAGTGGTCTGGCTGATAGAAATCCAGGAGGGTTTCATTAACAAATGAGGAGAGGCGAGGAGTACAAACCAACCCACACCAGTGGGACTGGGAGGAAGATCATTACAAACAACATGGGTAACATCTAACCAATTGTCTGGGAGAACTCCCTGCTTAGCAGAGCTTGCAACCCAATCAGGGACACAATTACCTTCCCTGGAAACAAGGGTAAGAAAAGAGGCTTCTTAAAAATAAAAATAAAAATAAAAATAAAAACAGAAGCAGCAAGGATGTCACTACAAATTCCTTGAAATTTGTCAAGGAGTCCCGGAGGGAAAACAATTGATGTCATGGATAACCAACTCAGCACCACACCTTCCAGAAACACCTTGCGCAAGTCTTTTTTTTGGCAAATGTAAGTAGAACTGGAACCACTCAAAACATTCCCCAGAATTGTTTCTAGCTCGAGTGGTGGTTGAGATTGCTTGAATTTGACTCAAATGGTAAAATAGATATATTTAGACAAGGTCATAACATGGCACTGTTAAAAATTGGAGGAAAGTATATTTTAGACAAACTCAGAGGGAGCAGTGTAATTCACTCTTCTTTTTTCTTTTTTCCTTTTATACCAAGACAAGGACCGAAGGACGATGGTCTTCCCTCTTTGTGTTAATAAGAAAGAAATGATGAATGAAAGAATGCAAATTTGTGAATTATTCTATTGCACCCTCCTACTCTACCAAAAATAGATTTACTCCTCTTCCCTCCCCTCCCCTCCTTTTTTTTTTCCCCCTCCCTCCTTTCTCTTCCCCCTTCTACTCTACCAAAAAATAGATTTTCTCCTCTTCCCTCCCTCCCTTCCCTCCAACACCCACCCCCTCCCCTTCCTTTGTACCAAACGTAGTGTTCAAGATAGATACAAAAGTTTATCAACTTCATATATCTTATTACATTGAACAATGTTACGCTTCCCAAATTTAAATCCCAAATGGCTCTACAATTCTACCACTTGTTGTGACAATGATTGATGATACCACATACCACTTTAAAATCAGAAAGTATTACGCCAGCACTTTAAAGGGAGGTTAGTGTCGTTCACCCACTTGCATGCTCATATATGTGATTGTGAGAGTGTCATACTATCCGTTTACCCAGCCAGCTAACATAGAAGGTACCTGTGAAATAATCAAGCTACGGCCACTTTCCGTCAAAGTATAAAAACTAAAACTCCAAACCACTCAATAATACCCAATTTATCATTAACAAATTGTGTCGGTATGCCTTGCCACAAATCACAACTACTTCAAAATCTTCAATGGTTCAACTATCATTTTTTCCATGTATAAACAATATCAGCCAACATATATTTATATTAACACCCTTTCTGAAACTTGCATAGTTGCGGAAAACAATTATTAATACCCCAAATTATTCTTCTTATTATACAATACCCTGAATATACGATACCCACAGAATAGCATCCATGAGTTGGATTGTATCAACCAACAGCAAATACCATACAAGACTTAAAAGCTAACAAGACATCCATCAAACATATTAGAAATGCTTATATACATCCAAAGTATTTCTAACGTAGACATCAAATCTACTACTTCCTCACCATTAGAGGCCTCCCTAACGAATGGAATGCCTGTGATAATAGAGAACGTTTCAGCTTTCTACTTCTTTTCCATGGTGAACCAAAACCCTCTGAATGATTATATTTGCCTCCTAAGCACCATCCTCTTCAAGGGTGTTGACACGCTCGCACTCATCGATCCATTCGCTATATCTATAGTCATATAATTTAGTCAGAAACACGAGACATCTAACTAGATGTTCAGTTGTAACAACAAATAGCATTCGGAAATTAACTTACATGTCTATAGCTTCGGTTAAAGCTGCACACAAATGAGAAAAGAGATGGTAAATACATGTCAGATAGTCATTTAAGAGATACTAGCAAAACCACCAGCAATAGAAGTCAAAGCATAAAGAGATGCTCTCATTTCATCGTAGAAATTAAAGAGATGCTATTGTCCCCACAAGTGGAGACACAAGCACTCAACATTCGACAACCAGCACAAGTAAAAGAAAGCTGGTGAGATTTATGGATAGAATAAGCGCAGACTTTTTGGGTAACTGAACGAGTTCTAACTAGTACATTGTTTGTGTAGCTGATTTTTAATTACATGGGGTGTTCGTGCCCTACTCAAAATACTCAAATAACTGGTTATTTGTCAAACAAACACAATGCTGATTTTCATAACCACTAGACAAAAGTGAGACTCAAACTGAATCTGATCCTTATCCTGTTTTAAGCATTCCCTAACAAGCCCAAAGAGTTGGAATTCAGGCTACTCTCTAAAACCCATCAACTAAATACAGCTGATCAATTCCCAACATCATCCAAATCCCTTGAGTTCAAAATTCCCTAATACTGCCCTTTGATCCCTTTACATTCTGTTGATCCTTTACTTAAGTCGAAGCATAGGTATGTCTTCAGGCTACCCTCCCAAGACCCTGGGTATGAAGGAATCACTATTGGGTAGTAGCCTTTAATGGACAAATTCTCATCATTACTCAATGGGAAGAAATTCTAATCCTACCATATAACACAGCTAGAAATGGAAACAGGGCGTGGCCACTCCTATTCCACTCCACTCCTACTCATGAAACATACAAACTTCTATACCATTTAATTTACCCACTCCTACTCCACTCTATCTCACTCCTACTCCATTTACCAATTTATACATCTCAATTTAAAAAATGGAAAAGATCTACAATATGAAGTCCATTCACTATAAAATATATTTGAAACACAATATAACATGATTAAATTGTTGTAAAATATAGCAAAGTAGCAAACCATTGCATAATTAAACGAAATCAAGAGTAGGAGTGGAGCGGTCTACCAATGGGGTAAATTACTTATAGTACCAAGGGTAAATTACTTGGGGATATTAGGTCATAGACCCCTAAAATTAAGTGTGTTAGCCACAAATTCAACAATTTGGCCATTTTTCAAAAAGCCCTTCGCTACTTTTTTTTTTTTCAGCGAAAAGCCACTGACAAATAAAAACAGATAATATTATTAAATAGAAAACAGACAATACCATCTGTTCGTAAACAGATAATATTCACAAAACAATCATAATTTCCTCATTTTTTTGGCCTTTTTTGCGATGATATTGTTTTGTATTTCATGTATATTTTTAAGATATACGCATTGAACTTGAAAATTTTACAAAAAAAGAAAAGTTACAATCTGATTTTGAGATTTTATCTGTTTAACAGATAATATTATCTGTTTGCAGACAAAGAATATTATCTGTTATCCGTCAACTTTAAACCACCATAACTTTCTCAATTCTTGAGCTTTTTGGGTGGTTTTTGTTTTAATTTCCTGTATTTTTTTTTTAAGATCTTTGCATCTATGGTGCAAATTTTATGAAAGGAATATGTTTTTATTATATTCATTTATGCAAAAAAAAAAGTAGTTTTCTATATTTGTTTAATTTTTAGTTCTTTTTTCCCCTAATATTTCATGGTTAATATTGATCTCGTTTGATAGATCTCATTTTGCTGATTCCAAAATATCAAATTTTACAAAAAAGGGACTTGTAGAACAAAATTTATAGCAATTTGAAGTTATTTAGGCATAAAAAGGACCTAATGAGTTAAAGAAAAGCAGAATGGGTATTAGCTTGGAAAGGTTTTATTTGAGAGGGTGGCTATGGCCAAAGCCCCAATTACTTATAGTACTAAGGATAGTTTAGTGAATTTGCAACATAATCGAATCAGAGTTGGGGGGTCTTCCCAAACCCACTCCTACTCCTACAGGAGTTTTGTTTCTTCATACCAATTTCACTCTTTTACAATTTTATTGAACTCCAACTCCTTACCATTAGGAGCAAGAGTGGAGCAGATTACCAACGGGGCGGAGGAAATTGCCATCCCTAGTCACAGCATGTATAACAACCTTTTTGAGCATCCAGAACTACTAACCAAAAGCAATGAACAAATACATACCTGTTACAGTGGTGCTAAAGTTCTCTTGGCAAATCCCGCATACAGCCTCGCCAATCAAGTTCTTCATATCACTGAAACCAAAAATAACATAGTATGAGAGCACATAAAACGATACATCAAAAAATGTATACAAGCCAGAAAAACAAAAATTAGAATCCAACTGAAATATTGTTCAATTGGGTAACCAGGTTTGTACAAGCAATCGACAACAATCCAATATATATCTATTCATATTCCTAAATCTAGAAGATCTCATATAACTGCATCAACCCATCCTTATAATATACACTACTAGAAATGCATAAATCAAGACAGTATTGAGATACTGGATGCCTGCTAATTCTCATTGGCATGCTTAGTGAACACCGTAAGCATGGTCGTCAAAGCTCAAAAATCGAAACTGTTCCTTGCAGAATTGTTGACTGCAAATTTTGAAACCTTCATTCCTAATGGTAAATTGAAGTGGACATTTTTGGATTCTATTTATTGATTTTTTGGGGTAACAAAGGTATTGGGTTCATTTGAAAATTCTTGAAACTGGAGTGGACATAGCCTTGAATCGCAGTTAAAAGAATATAGTTTTATTTTTATTTTTCCGCTGAGTTCTAGTCGTGTATGTATCGTACATTTTTAACCTTTTCCGTCCATATACGTGCTACATATGTAGGACTTTATATAGTGAACGTTGCACAAAGCTTCCTATTCCTAGCAAGTAAGTTGGAGAACAGATGTACAACCATGGTTGTTAGAATCTTACGATTCACGATTCGATTCATACTATTCGATTCGATTCCCATGCCCAACGATTCGAATCGTGCATATGAATCGGAATCGCATTGAATCGTCCGATTCACGATTCGATTCATACGATTCACAATGCGATTCATACGATTCATACTATGCATAAAATTTATGAGCTTCGATAACAAATTTAAGGAAAATGAGTTGTCTTATTTTTTGCTCATGTTACATGCCAATTATGTTCTTCAAGTGTATTAGTTTATAGTTTATTAAGTTGTGAAACAATTTCTACACAAAAACTTCTAAAACTGTATACATAAATAGGTTACTAATTAGAAAATGCCAAGCTTTTTATTAGAAAATCACCAATAATGTCATTCATGCATTGTCCAATGTTTTTTCCTTTTTCCTAGTCACATTCATGTATGTATGTGAAGTGTTGGGCTTCACATCCTAAAAAAAATAACACATTGTATTTATACATGTTTTAAACATATATCTATATATATACACGTGTTTAAACATACATCAATATATATACATGTGTCCTGTATGCATATAAAAAAGTACGCCAATCTAGTTTCTAAAAAAGTGAATCTTACGATTCACGATTCGATTGATTCACGATTCATAATTTTGGCAAACCGATTCACGATTTGACAACATTGTGTACAACATCACTATCTGAAGACTCAACAGATTTTAAGAAAACTCGACTTACATTCGGCATTCCACACTTGACCCATGGTTACAAAAGGGACAGCTGAATACAGTATCAAGCTTGTCCATTCTCTTCTTCGGAGGTGGCTTCGCCCTTGACTTTCTTTTCCCCATTTGTCAACTCTATTATCTTCCTTCAAGTATCAAGAACAAATCAGCTTATAAGATCATCTATTGGATGTAAAAGTACCCAGAATAATCATGCTAACAATTCAATTTCTACTAAACAAGAGGATACAGATACTTAAATGGCAATTGACACAAAGACAAGTTTTCTGACGATTTATGTCACATGCCACATTGTTTTCTCATAAGACATCTGAATCTGACCAGTAGCAGTATCTAATGGTACATGGAGCTTCGTACAAAATTTACCATACAGAACATTCACTGGCTTCTATCAGAGGGGAGCCTTTCAAAAGGTAGTTTATCCATTACAGACTCGAATGAACAGAAATGTAATGGTAACACACGTGTTAAGAAGACAATACCAAATAAAAATGTTACGTGATTAGCCCGTTGCAGCTTTTGAACCATAGTCAGCATTCTTATTTTTTAAGCACAGAATGGTACTTTAATTGATTAGAAAACCCCATTTGTTGATATTTACCGGCCCTCCCCGCAGCTAAAGTGAATCCACAGCATGATGCAACTAAACTGGTACAACATTCCCATGTGTATACTTCAGTTTTCACACTCAAATTTCCAATCCAAGAATTTTAGAGATTAAAACATTGCTATTAACAATGTAAGCAGATTGTGATTGCTACTTAAATTCAAAATCTAACTACAAATACAAGGGTGAGTGGTTAGTGATTATTGGGTATAGACCTCAAAATTCTTTTGTGTGGAAAAAAAAATTACGAAATAAAGTGGGGCAACAATTAAACAAATAAAAATTGGCGAGTAATAGTGAAAGTATTAAAAGGGCGTCATACTACGGAACTAAAAAAATGCTCATGTCATAAATTTCGTAAACCAGGCAGAGTTTAGAGGTATTTGAAAAACTAAGGAAGCCATATCTCCAACATTAGAGAGTTTATACTACCATAAAGAATGTAAAACGGTTGGGACCCAAATAAAATTTCCACAATTTATTTATTTGTTTGGTTGGGGAGATGGGGTGGGGGGTGAGTCACAACTCCAAGAAGATATTTAATGGCACTAAACATAAAGGAAAAAACTCTAAAACCTTCAGTTCAACTCAGTAAAACCCATCCCATGAACGAACTGTAAAGCCTAAGACACCCATCAAAACATTAAAATTAAGGTTTGGTTAACTTTTATGAAGCTTACACCCTTGTTAACTGAAAAAAAAAAAAAAAAAAAAAAATTGCAAAACGAACCACATTAAAATTTCTCAAAAGAACAGCGTCCGACATCAAAAGGCTACACAAATGATAGCGTCAATCATAGCGTAAAACCTTCTATCAGAAGCAACAAAGCCCTAGTCCCTAAATTACAAAACCCAACCGCCAAAATACAGCAGAATTCACATAAAGCAAACCAATTTGACCAATTGTGAATCTTGAGGAATACTTAGAACAAACAAAATCGTACGTAGTAAACACCAAAACAGAAACACACCGAGAATATCTCACTGAAATACGTTAATCAACAGTGAACCCTAGAATTAGGAGGGAAAAATACCAAATTGTATCTAAAACTGTTCCAAAATTCTCCGATTCAGCGAAGAAACAAAACCCTAGAAAAATCTAATTGAAAAGGCGAGAGATAATCAACACGGATCCCTAGAAATAGGAGATAGCATACAAATTGTATCTAAACACTAAATCATGGACCTAAACATATCTCAAAGAACAACGAAAATCAAGACGAAGCATGTAAAGATCGAAAGCATACCTGATGAGGAGAGAGATTGTGCAGAAAAGAGAAAAGAGAGAGAGAAGTGGATATTTATAGGAGTTTTCTCAAAAGAGTTCACAAACCTTTTTTCCTCGGCTAACACTACCATACAACCAAGTCTTTTGGTCATACAATTAAGTGATTTTGATAAAGATAAGAACAGTAATAGGGATGGCAATGGGGTGGGTTTTCCGGGTTCCCGCCCCGCCCCGCTTTGCCCCTAATAGGTAGGGTATGGGGGGGTTTAATAGGGTTAGGGGCGGGTATGGGGGAGATTTTCAAAACCCGGGTCGGGGTCGGGGGTAGGGTCAAAAAACCCGCCCCCGCCCCGAATATATTTGTATTTATATTTTTACCCCTCAATAGTTATGTGTATTACCATTTTAAAAAAAACACTGCACTATTAGGGAACTAATTGGGTAAGTTAAAAAAAAACAGCACTATTAGAGAAAAAATGCATTAAAAAAATTGCTTTTTTAATTTGTGTACCAAAAAAAAAAAAAAAAAACATAATCGGGGCGGGGCGGGGGGGGGGGGGGGTCGGGGACCCCGGGGGCGGGGGCGGGGAGAGCACTATGCGGGGCGGGGGGAGGGTTTACTGAAGCGGGGCGGGGGCGGGGTATGGGGGCCCCGTCCCATACCCGCCCCGTTGCCATCCCTAAACAGTAATGCTACATGCACAGAAAACTACACAGAAATTATGCACAGAGTTGATCTGGGCCACTCATTTTGGTGACCCCTACACATTTTGGTCTGGGGGCCACCGAAATAAGTGGCCTGGATCAATTCTGTGCACAATTTCTGTGAAGGCGATACTCGCAAGTATACGAAATCTCCCACTTCAAAATTCATCGGTCGTCGTTTTGAATCCGCATAGCTCTTATATCGACTATGAGCTACCTTGAGTCGCTCTTGAATCAACTTCACCTTTTCAGTAGTCACCTGTATTAACTCATGTCCTAACAACTTTCTTTCTCCCACCTCGGTCCAACAAACCGGTGATCGACACTTACGGCCATACAGAGCTTCATATGGTGCCATACCAATACTTGACTGAAATCCGTTGTTATAAGCAAATTCAATTAACGGTAAATGGTGCTCCCAATCACTCCCAAAGTCTAACACACACAATCTCAACATATTTTCCAAGGTCTGAATCATACGCTCTGACTGTCCGTCGGTCTGAGGATGAAATGCAGTGCTGAAACTCAATTTCGTACCCATAGCGTTTTGCAAACTTCCCCAAAACCTTGACGTAAAACTACTATCGCGATCTGATACAATCACAGCTGGGACTCCATGTAGCCTTACAATCTCTTTCACATACAATTCCGCTAATTGGAACGGCTTAGTAGTCTTAATTGGTAGAAAATGAGCTGACTTGGTTAATCGGTCGACTATAACCCAAATCTTGTCATTCTTGTTGGATGATCGGGGAAATCCAGAAACAAAGTCCATCGTGATTTCGTCCCACTTCCATTCCGACACTAGCAAAGGCTGTAGTAACCCCGTAGGTACTTGTCTCTCTGCTTTGACTTGTTGACATGCCGAACATTCGGATACAAACTTAGCGACTTCACGCTTCATACCCTTCCACCAAAAGTTTTCCCTCAGGTTTTTGTACATCTTATTACTTCCCGGGTGCACGGAATATTTCGTACTATGAGCTTCTTCTAGAATCCTCTCTTTCAAATCTTTCACATTCGGTACACATAATCGATTCCCCAGTTTCAACGTTCCTCGTTCTAATACAAAACCAGGTCGCTTTCCCAAAGGTATCTCATCTCTCATTTTGCACAAATAGACATCGTAAAACTGTTCCCTCTTGATTTCATCAATAATATCGGGGTGTGCTACAATCGCCATCATTAAGCCACCACTAATCTCTGGAATCACATCCAAGTCCAAACGTTCCATTTCCTTTACCAATTCCTTTTGTTGCGTTAGCTCGTCGGCTAAATTCCTCGGCGTTTTTCGGCTTAATGCATCGGCTACTACATTCGCCTTTCCCGGATGGTACTCAATCGAAAGATCGTAATCCTTCATGAATTCCAACCATCTTCGCTGTCTCATATTCAAGTCCCGTTGAGTAAAAATATACTTCAAACTCTTGTGGTCGGTGAATATCTCACACTTTTCCCCGTATAAGTAGTGTCTCCAAATCTTCAATGCATGAATTACAGCGGCCAATTCCAGATCGTGAGTCGGATAATTAATTTTGTGCGTCTTCAATTGTCTCGAAGCATAGGCAATCACCTTACCACATTGCATCAACACCCATCCCAACCCTTTGTGTGAAGCATCACTATAGATTACAAACCCCTCGGTTCCGGATGGTATTGTCAATATCGGTGCTTTCGTCAATCGTGACTTTAACTCTTGGAAACTGTCTTCACATTCCTGACTCCATTCAAAACTAACACCCTTTCTCATCAACCTTGTCATAGGTAAAGAAATCCTTGAGAAATGTTCAATAAAACGGCGGTAGTATCCCGCTAATCCCAAGAAACTTCGAATTTCAGATACGGAAGTCGGTCTTTGCCAATTAGATACAGCTTCTACTTTGTGAGGCTCAACTGAAACTCCATTCTTATCAATCACGTGACCAAGAAAAGTAATACTAGACAACCAAAATTCACATTTCTTAAGTTTTCCAAATAGTTGTTTCTCTCGCAATCTCTGAAGTATCAACCTCAAGTGATTCTCGTGGTCTATCTCACTCGGTGAATAGATAAGGATATCGTCAATGAATACAATCACAAAGTCATCCAAATAATCCTTGAATACTCGATTCATAAGATCCATGAACGCAGCTGGTGCATTGGTAACTCCAAATGGCATAACTAAAAACTCATAGTGTCCATAACGCGTTCTAAAAGCTGTTTTCTCGACATCTTCGGCCTTCACTTTCAACTGATGGTAACCCGATCTCAGGTCTATCTTGGAGAACACTTGTACCCCACGAAGTTGATCAAATAAGTCATCAATTCTGGGTAACGGGTACTTATTCTTAATCGTTAACTTGTTTAGTTCTCGGTAATCAACACACATACGCATGGAGCCATCTTTCTTCCTTACAAACAACACTGGAGCTCCCCACGGTGATACACTTGGTCGAATGAAACCCTTGTCAAGAAGTTCTTGTAATTGGATTTTCAGCTCTTTCAGTTCTACCGGTGCCATTCTATATGGTGCCTTTGATGCGGGTCTTGAGTCTGGTATAACCTCAATAGTGAACTCGACCTCCCTCTCAATAAGAACATCTGGTAGCTCATCAGGAAATACATCTGGATATTCTCGCACTATCGGAATGTCTTCTACTTTTAATTCGGTCGCCGAGACATCAGTCACTGAACATAGAAATCCCTGACATCCCTTTCTCAACAACTTTCCCCCTCGAATAGCTGAAACCAAATACGGCGGAGGTGTAACCCCACTCCCTTGAAAACAAAAGTTCCCATGTACCGGTGATCGAAAATTAACTTCTTTCCGTTCACAATCTATTGTGGCGTGGTTAAGGGCTAACCAATCCATTCCTAGTATCACATCAAAATGATTCACCCCAATCGGTATAAGGTCTACGGACATTAACTTCTCACCTAACTTGATCTCACAGTTTTTATACATCGTAGACGTCACTACCGGTTTACTAAGCGGCACGGCAATGGATAAATCGTATCCTAGTGGCGCGGACTTAACAGTAAATGTTCCACAAAGTTATAAGATACAAACGAATGCGTAGATCCCGAATCAACGAGTATGCGTGCTAAGTGCGAACATACAAGCACCATACCTGAGACCACTGTATTAGTAGCAGCCACGTCTCCAGGGTTCATCTGGAATGATCTTCCCTGACGTTGCTCCGTCCTTTGTCCCCCGTCACTAAACTGATTAGGCTTCGAGCCACTAGAAGCCATAGAACTTGCCCCTTGTTGAGAACGCTTCTTTGGGCAACCCTTCGCTCTGTGCCCCAAGGTACCACAATCAAAACACTTGAGTTGCGGATGGGTCGCAGAACTCACACTGTTTCCCCCTGTAGATATGTTCTGAAAGTTGGTCAGAAAACATCGACATGTGTGTGGTCGGTTACAAAGCAGACACAACGGTATATCACTTGGTACTCTCCTGGAATCATTAAAACCAGAACTAGAGCCTCGTGAAAATGACTTCTTAAAAGATCCACCCTGACTTCGGTCACCACCCTCATGGCTTCGCTTTCCTTGATGATTTTGTCTCGATCTCTCTATTCCACTTTCGGCTATAAGTGCCGTCTGCTGCACTGCTACAACAGTCGAATGCTCATAGGTCTCTACTCTCAACCGGATATTATCCCTTAAACCCTCTTCAAATTTTCTGGCCCTATCTTCCTCTTCGGGCACTGAACCCTTACCAAACCTCAACAACGCGTTATATTTAGAAGTATATTCCGTTACAGTCATATCCCCCTGCTTCAAGTTATCAAATTCTCTCTTCTTTGCATTGTAGGCGGCTCGCGGAAAGAACCGGCGATTGAATTCTGCCTTAAATCCTTCCCAAGTAATCGGTGCTCCTTGATCTAAAACGTTTACCCACTAGTTCTGAGCTTCTCCCCTCAGAACATCACTTGCATTTTCAATCTTCTCCCCATCTGTCATCGGAATAGATCAGAAAATTCGTTCCATGTCCATGACCCAATGTTCTGCCAATGTTGTATCAGGTGTCCCATGAAATTCCATTGGTTTCTTTCGAGTAAACTGTTCAGGTATTGATCTCATGCCCCTATTTTTGGGTACATGTACTACAGTTATTGGTTCCACTTCGATGTGGGGTGTAGGAGGCAATCGCTCCGCTATATTCCGTATCATTTCCCCCATATTTCCCATCATCTCTACCATTTCATTCATTCGTTGGGTATGGGGTGATAACTCTCGGTCATCCATGATTACAATCATGTAGTTCTCAATGCATAAACACTATGCATGCACAACAATAACAATATCATGTATGTAAAACAACATCCATATGCATCAAACATCTCTAAGATGTATGAATGTAATTGATAACATGTGACAAATCACTCAACACTCCACTCGTCGTCGAACGTTCCCAAAGTTTTGTTACCTATAGCTTTGATACCAATAAATGTCACGACCCATCCCACTACGCGTGGAAATAGGACATGTGGCACGCCACCAAGGCTCATCCAAACATCACATACCAATACGCAGTGGAAAGAACTTTAAAACAACCTTGGGTATTTAAAACTTAGGGAACAATTATCCTCTAAGTTTATAAATTCCATTGAAAATCGGAGTTACAAAAAGTTTTGTTCAATCAAAAGTGTTCACAAGAATCCATTCCAAAATACAGAGGTTCAGTCGACTGCCCAGTCGACTGTACTAGGGTCCAGTCGACTGTGCCTAGCAGAAACTAAAACCCTAAATCTTCAACAGAGGTCCAGTCGACTGATCTGAGGACGCAGTCGACTGCTTTTCAATTATTAGAAGCAGTAGCCAAATCCAACAGTGGTTCAGTCGACTGATCAGGGATCCAGTCGACTGCTTCTCTTACTATTCACTTTCAGTGTCTCAAACACACGAGATCCAGTCGACTAATCCTGGGTCCAGTCGACTGCTCCCCTGCTGGCAGCCCTGTGATAAAAATTAACAACACATGCTTCTCAAAATCAGCAACAAGCACAACCATAACTGATTTCCAACATATTAAAAAGCAATTACAGATGTTCAATTACAAGATTTCCATACTGTGAAACTAATCCATGTTTCTATTACAACATACTACAGTATTCAAATCCTTACACAAGTTTAGGATTTAAAACAAAACATATACAAGTGATAACCCCGGCGTTCTTTAACGGCCTCACTCATCGCGCTTCTTCTTATCTTTCTTCTGACCTGCAATGGAGTACATCTCCACTGCTCAGCTATATGCTGAGCATACAATTCTAAATGTATGCTTATATGACAATTCATGGTTTAAGCATCTAAAACACATAGAAATGGTCTCTAGGGTGAGTGGTACGCATTCATCCGGTCGATGCCGTAGGAGGCCTACCTCTCCCGCGCATCTCGTACACTGGTTGGGCCTTATTCCATACCAGGTACCGTGTACTGGTTGGGCCCACCTCCAATCCAGACACAACCACAATTCCAATTCCATCAAAAATCACAATCCTCAAGGTTCGAGGAGCTTACCCCGGATGAATTTGCACCAAACTCCCCTTTGACCCAAGTAGACACATAACATGCTCACATAAACAGTTATACATGCTTTTATCATAATTTCACGTGCATAATTAACGGGCCTAATTAACACATGAATTTCGCCCGGATCCAAGAATATCAAAAGTGATGTTCAAAACATGAAAATCCATATATTTCATAGATCTAGAATTCATACCTCGTGCAAATCTCTTCAAACTTTGAAGGATCGTCTAAGGGGCTAAATAATCGTCGGATTTCAATTTATACGCGATTCCTACAAGTTTTACCTGATTTTCCCCAAAAGTCTAGAATTAATATTTTACAAAAATTTGGCCAAACACGACCTAAGTGGTATCAAAATGTAGATCTTACCTCCACGAGTTCAAATCTAAAATCTGGAGAAAATCTGACGGACGAACGGTCGTCGATCGACGTCGCAAAGCCCGTTGGCTCCAAATCTCCCTTCTCTCTCCTCTCTCTAGATATTTGGCAAGTGTTTGGATGAGATTGAAATCTCATCCCAATCTATATATAGGCAAACTTTCAGGGAATTACGTTTACCTCCCCGCAAGTTTCTCAAACTTCTAATTAACCCTTGAAACTTCGCACACGCCCATTTTATAACTTTACGAGTGAAAATTATAAATTCCAAAAGTTATCGACTAAGTTTCGTTTGGGTCCAAAATAACGTCCGAAACTATATTCTGTGAAATCTCTACACAACCTACCTTTTTAATTAACGTGTCACTCACGTTCTCACCACAGTTCTCAAAATGATATATAACAATATCGAAACTATCAGAAATTATACTACACAGGTATAATTCACTATTCATAGAATACCAGATAAGTCAAATAACATTTAAATCATATAAATGTCATTTACTCGTGCCAATGAAAACCTAAATTACCAATTTCCTCGTGTCCTTACTGACACTTCACCGTTGACCCACAGTCAACCTCAACTCAATATTAATAAACATTAATATTTCAAAATATCAAATGATGCATTCTCAAAAAAAAAAACGTAAATTTCTGGAACGGGTGTGACAGTACGTGCAAGATGATGAGCCACCATATTCGCCTCCTTTATCACATGTCTACACACCTGAACCGAGCACCTTAGAGCTGATTACTTTGCCGCAAGAATATGATGCCCAAAAGGAGAAAGATCATAATCACAAGTATTGAAACCTATCACAATTGTTGTAGAATCAGACTCTAGCTCAAACCCACTAAACCCCGCATCCATAGTAACTTCGAGCGCTTTTGCTAGTGCCAGGGCCTCGATAAACCTTCAACAAAATCCAAAAAAAGCCAATAAAACATCTCCCTGAGCATCCCGCAGAATTGCACCAACCCCAGCTCCCCTCAAATTTCTAAATATAGCACCATCCACATTAAGTTTCACAATGCCCCCCTCTGGTAAAGCCCACTTTGTTGATCCAACATGAGCTTCACTCTCGTTGTTGTGGTCTAGAACAAAGGGTTCTAAAAAGGATACCAATATTAATCATATGGTAGTATGGCCTATTTCTATTTACTCTAAAACGGAAACATGTGTTTCCACAAGTTGCCTAGTGACTTATACTAGAAACGCTTAGAATAATTTACGTTAACCTTCATAAGAGTAGGTCAAAATACAAGAATTTTTCTTATAATTTTAAATATGAAGCTGAACTACCTTGAATTTTGATAACTGTCTATTTCCGTCTCTCGTGATTACTTTACGACTCTTTAAAAATGAAAAATTAATAATTTTCAGAATGAATACTTCATCCATGTCTATTGTAAATGTAAGTAAATCATGCACGCAAGCATGGAGTTGGGTATAGGTGTCTTACCTAGCGGAAAAATCCAACGGATTGGTGAATCGGCATTGTTACTAGCCCAAATGAAACCCGCAAACTTGCTGCATCTACAGCGCTTCCGTGTACTCTCTTGTACTCCGTGTTAGTCGTAGCAGGCACTACTAGAGTGGTCTTCAATGTATTCACACGCTAAATCCCAAAGCTCCAATGGTGACGGCCTAGAGAGAAAAAATGTGAAAGAGAGAGGACAAAGAGAGGTGGTCGGCTTTTTGGGTGTCTTGTGTAACCTTAGTTGTGTGTGCAATATACATGTATATAGGCACACACACCTTTGAAAACCCTAGGTCTCCAAAGGCCAAAGCCCATTGAACTCGGTCCAATGTATGTCGCTGTACAAATTACCCAACAATATTTCTTACATCTCTCAATCACCCACATAGGGCTTATTGCTAAAACAATCTCTCGAAACAAAACTTCTCATCTCTTCATACAGCGAAATAGAACATGCGACCTTACGAAAAGAAAGTATAGCGACAGGAGTGTAATGCCAAGTCATCACCATAACCAGCAAGACACATCACTCAAAGCTTCTCATGTACGCCTTAGACAGTTCAACCACACCGGACACATCATTCTCAATCCCTCGGTGAAAAGAAGTGCTGCACCACCTCAATGTAATGTACTCATGACATATCAGTAACAAAATACGATTGTCACAGGTTTACTAATGAGTCACTAAACATGGTGTTATTGAATGATCTTCCTTGAGCCTACATGTCAATCTAACTTGACCTCTTTCCCAGACACACCCCATAGAACATAATATTCTCTTCGTCCTCGGATAACATGCTAAAGTAGCTGTCATCAAGCGTCTTCTTCATGACATAGTCTTAAGTCGTGAATGCAACCAGTTTTTAGGATAACCAATGTCTTGGATATGCTACGTGACTCACACAGCAATGAAGAGGAATCCATTCACTACTCTACAGTCGATTACAAAAGCACATACCATATGAAATGTATGCTATGGCATTCTTCCATAAAAATGAGCATGTCACTCTGTGTTTGGAAAAACAAGTAATGCTATACGAATCTTAGTGTAGACGTTAAACAAAACATCTAACTTGAGTTTTCCAGCACAGTCGTTCCTCTTGGCGCCTATCTGAAAACTCACATTCAGTTGTAAATAGGCTACATAGAGTCGTAGGATCTCTCTATATTCGACCAAATATAAAGGTCTCATCTTAGTTCCATCTAAGGCGAAAATATAAAGATAATATAAGTTTATATCTAGCTCACTGTTCTTACACTGCGTAGATATAAGTGTTCAAGATCGCTTTCTAAGTGCTATGGACAGACATGTCCTAGCTTGCTATCTAAGCACCATGAACATAAATGCCTCATCTTGCTCGCTATCTAAGTGCCATGACACACATGTCCTAGTTTGCAATCTTAGTGCCAAGGTGAATCACTCGAGTGAGTAGGTCGATTCAAGCCTGGTGACATATTATAAATGCGCATTTATTCCATTCATATATAACAAATATGTATGGAAACTGACTAGTTATTTATTAACTGATAGTAAAAACTTGAATAATAATGTCAATACCACAATAAAATGTATAAGCACATCAAATCCCCCAGTGGAGATGTGCCTCAAGACAACTTCCCTTCGCGCAAGTTACATCTTAAATGTGACTAAAAAGAATGTCTATGTGCTAGGATGGCTTTTGAGATCTTTTGCATGTGCTATTACCATAAATGAGCACAACTCTTCAACCAAAACAACTTCTCGAATAGTTGGTAAGCACACCACATATTATGCTTCCATCATGGATAGCACAAGGCAAGGTCCACAGTCCTGCGAACATATCGTAAGATCCTTTTCACTACTCTCTAGCAACAAGACCAGGGTTGCTACTATAATGACTAATTAGACCAACAACATAGAGACATCAAATTAAGTACACAACATAACATGCTTCAGATTCCCTATTGCGGACGCATATGGCAAGCTAGACATTTGTTTTCTCTTCTCATTATTCTTAAGACATTGATCTATGGTCAAGGTGAGTCCCTTTAAAAATTTGGTTGTCAATGGATTTTTAGCTTTTCATGTGAAAACGTTCAAGAACCCCTGAGATAAATAGAGAAACTTCTGAGAACGATCTCTCATAATCTAAACTCCCAACAAATAGTTAGCATTACCCATGTCATCAATCTCAAACTAAGAAGACAACCACTCTCAAGTGGCAACAATGGAACTCATCTCATTTTCCAGCTAAAAGAATGTCATCAACATACAAAGAATTAGAACACTTTTCTTGGACCATTTAATGTACACATATTGTACCACTGCCTAGACGATTGCTAGCTTGAGATAATAAATAGAACATTTGAGGTGGCATACTTTTGCGCTCATTAAAAAACTAATGGGGTGTATCTCTTCATCTAGTTCTTCATTGAGAAAAATAGTTTAAATATCCAACTGAAAAAGTTCTAAAACTAAACGTGCGACAATTGCTAGGATAAGGCGAATGGAGTCAGATCTCACCCTTTGGGAGAACTGGTTTCCATTGTCTATACCCTCTCTGGGTACAAATTATCGCCACAAGCCACAAGGTGCTTGTCAATTAAACCATCTACCTTGTGTTAGATGTTAAAAACACACTTATGCACAAGCGGACTATCAACTAACTCACAGACCTTATTTGCGTCCATAGAGCTCGTCCCATCTGGCATAGCAACTATCCACTCAGCTTTATAGATGAAGAAAAATGCTTCATCAAAAAAAGAAGGCTCATTCTCATCCACTTATGCACACATTTGCACATATGTTGTCTCCAACAACCTTATGCACAAGCGGAATATAAACTAAATCACAGACCTTATTTGCATCCATAGAGCTCATCCTATCTGGAATAGTAACTATCCACTCATCTTTGCAAATGAAGAAAAATGCTTCATCAAAAAAGAAGCAAGCTCATCCTCATCCACTTGTGCGCACATTTGCATACATGAAAATGTCTCCCTAAATTTCGAAATGGTGACAGGGAACTTTTTCCTCATCACCTACGGTGTACTACTTAAGAATCTTGAGTGCCTAGTGGTGCACTCCCACTATCTGGTACACTCCCACCAGCATCTAGCGCTATACTCCCACTCGGATCAGCTAGAGGCTAGTACCATTTTTCAGCGATTATTGGAAGGGGAATTTCAATCTCTCCACCTTCGCTTAAAGACGGTATGTTGTCTTCAACATCCTCTAACTCATAGAGGTCAAGATATCTCTTAGTATTACCAAATTGGGGAATTCGTTCTCAATATCATGTGACATTATTTCCATCATTCCTATACCCTTTTGTTCATTATATAGAATACCTTATAGAGATATGCTTCTAGCTCTCAGACCTAGTTTCTCGCACTTATGCAAGGAGGTATAGTGAACATAACCTTCATGAGCCCCACGGGGCATAATGCTCCAAAATGAGCTTTTCGCCTATCCATAGCTATAAGGGGGTAGAAGGAACTAACTGAGAAGAGGCACTTTAGTATGTAGGCAGCAATCAAGAGTACATCCCCCCAAAACAACATTGGGGGTTTGACTTACGCCATCATAGTCCTAGCCATATCTGGGAGTATTCTATTCCTTCTTTCTGCAACACCATATTATTACAGAGTGTAATACCCTATATTTTTATTGTACTTTTATACCCTTGTTGATATAAATAAGATTCAATATACTTGTATTCACATTTCCTGTATTTTCAGCTTTGATCGATCGAACTAACTTTAATCGATCGAGCTTAGGTTTCTTCAATCGATCGAAACCTGTTAGAGCGAACAAAACTCTGCCGACCTGAATTCCTACGTGGACTCACTGTCAATCAATCGAACCCCTTTGATTGATCGAATGTGACTGAACTTAAATGCCAAGTTTATTTTCATGGCTCTCATTCACTTACCTCCCCTATATATATGTAACATATACACACTCCCAAGGTTACTGAACTTTGAGAGAGATTAGAGGGAGAGATATAGAAATTACGTATATATATACATACACATATATGCACTCTCGTATATATATATACACACAAACATACCCTCACACACACACACACTCTCAGTCAGAGAGAGGAATGAGAAGGAGAAGTAGAGAGTATGAGCAGAGAGATAGAGAAGGATAAAGAGGAAGAAGAAGAGAGGAGGAGTTCACCCCGAGGACACACAGCTACCCCGAACTCGCCGACATCACTAAACTTAATAGTGAGTGCCTATACTCACTTAATAGCATAGATATGTATGTTCGTATGTGTTTCGACAAGAAATAAAAGACCCCAAATGTACGAGGAAGCTCTAGTTTAGTTTGGGAAGAAAACCAACGTTTAATCGATCGAGCTGATTTAGAGCGATTGAACATAGACCGATCTCGATCGATCGGACTTAGTTCAATTGATCGAACTTCAATTTTTTCAATCGATTAAACTTGACTTCGAGCGATTGAACCTAGCTTTACCTCAATTGATTGAAGTGAGTTCAGTCGATTGAACTTGACATAGTGTTAAATGTTTAGTTTATTTATATTCGATGAACTATTAAGCTGTTTATTATCATACATTGATGTTGGGATGCTATATCGGAATAATACGCAAATGGAATAATGGACTTAATGCATCAAAATAGTGGAACCAATTATATAATGATGGTATAATGTTGTTAATCAAATTGAGAAGCCTACGGTCATAGTAGTGGGTCTATCGACCATAGAGGTCGATACTATTTATGATTGGTACATGGGAAATGCTGTCCCAAAGATCGTACAATGTGGGTTGCGGTATACTTATATCGCCTTAGTCCATGAGAGAGACTAAAGGATATATTAATGGTATTGCCTTTGTTCACTGGAGAGACTAAGGGATACATATTATGCAAACAGATGTGAGATTGTTATTACCTATATATATATTGCCTTAGTCTACGGGAGAGACTAAGGGATATACTAGTGGGGTCACCTTTCCATGAGACAGACTAAGGGATATAGTGCTAATGTCGCCTTAGTCCATGAGAGAAACTAAAGGATATATTGGTGGTATCGCTTTTAGTCCACGGGAGAGACTAAGGGATACATAGTTGTGGGAATGGTAATGGGCTAGCACCCTGGTCTGATAGAGGCTAATAGAATGTCGTCTTAGTCCATGACCGAGACAAGAGAGATTCAACAAAGACTAAGGGCATGGTCATGTTAATCCAAGACCGAGACTGAGGGTTATGCCAAAGTTATCATCTTAATCTGACAGAGCCTAAAGGAATGTTACTTAGTCCATGACCGAGACGGGAAGTCCGAATAGAGGCTACAGGAATATGTCACTTTAATCCATGACCGTGATTAAGAGGGATACATCATGAACTTATAAGTCTAATAGAGATTAAATTAATATCACCTTAGTCCATAAACGAGACGGGAGATCCGACGGAGGCTAAGGGATATGTCACTTTAATCCATGACTGGGACTAAGAGGTATACATTACGAAAGGAATTATGATATTACTGAGTGTTATGATATTGCTGAGTACAGTGGTATGGTAGAGCTAAGTGCAGTGGTATAGCGGAGCTTAGAGTTGTAGCATGTTAGGGCAGTGACGACATCCTATTGACGCATTTTCTTATCACACCCAAGTGTAGGTGATCGTACAAGTAATAAAGTTCTGGAAGTCCAGGTCGAACCCACAGGGAACGGGAAAATAAGATAGGCAATAACTATTTTATCACAAAAAGAAAATAAAAGATAATGGATTTTTGTGAGGTTTTACTAAACTACTAATTTTTTATTTTTTTGCAATAAACTATTTAAAAGCTATTTTTTTCTAAGTAGTTTACGGTAAAGATTTAACAGTGCAAAATAAATTAACTAAGATACTAGTAAGAAAAGAAAGAAAAATAAATAAAAGCTAAATTTTTGTGAGATAAACTTTTTAGATCTAATAATAGCGAAAGATGGAAATAATACAGATATTTAAGCAGAGTTACTAAAAAGCAAGAAATATTAATTTACTTGAAAAAAACGATTTAAAGGAATTGGGAATATGCAAACCAACACTAGATCCCGCAACTTTTGTGCATTTGAAAAGCATTTGGCATTTAAGACCGCAGAGTCATTCTTTATTCAAAAATAAACTTTCACTAGTCAGGGTCATATCAAGTGTGACAGGTTTGATATGAAACGACGTTGTTTGGTTTAAAGAAGAATAAAAAGGCAATTGGACAGTAGCCAGGTTCGAACCGTGCCCGTCGCGGACGTGGGTTATTCGGCGTCCAATCCCCACCACTCTGCCACTACACAATTGCATGTCCATAAGTGGATAGAAATATATATATATATATATATAAACACATATTTGAAATATAATCTTTGTCATGTGAGTTGTTTGAGTATGCTAGGTGTTTTTTATGACAAAAGGTATAGTTTGACAATTCACATAATTAGGCTTTTTATTTCAAATATGTAATCTTTTGAGCCTAATATAGCCATAGTATATAAACATGTTAAATGGTCATAAACTATAGATACATAGATATTTTTGGCCATAAATGAAAAAAAACAACCCATCAACATAAATTTGCCCATTCAAGATTAGTGCACAGAAGCTGTGGTTTCTAAGTTTTTATTGCATATCCCTAATTAAAGTTTTAGCCTACCATTTTAGAATTGAAACTGATATGTCCAAAATAATCTGGCCAATGGAACAGTGCCACGTCGCCAGGGGGGGCCAATTCTTCTTGTGAGGGCGCCCACAGCCAAGCATTCCAGAGGCAACCTCGGGACTGGACGGTTCGGTTGGCCGGGCATGACGGTCGCGGACGCTCGGGATCCCGTCCAACCAGCAGTTTCCGAAATCAGTTGCATGTCTGCGGAGGGAGATATGGCAATTTCCTAAACCACTTAGGAAACTCTCCAAAGATCATGCAAATCACATTGTAATCAGATTGGGCTTTCTTATCTTATTAACTTAACATGTAAAGATAGACTCTTGCATCTATAAAAGAGCCCACCAACCCTATCAAGAGGGATCCGGAAATCACTTCCGTAAGCATACAAACATTTACTAGAGAACTCACCATCTGCATGCATATACCCGGCTGGTATTACTGGTAGTGCCGCCCATCCTTGTTGGCTCACCAGGCCCGCCGGTGATCTGCTAGTGAGAAGCGCACAGACGCAACCGCAGACGTAGGCCACCTTGTTAACGGGACCGAACCACATACAAACCCTTTCTTGCTCTTATTCTTGTCCAAATCTTTCTTACCAGTTTTTGGCATCATCAGTTTGGCACCGTCTGTAAGAAACGACATAGTCTTCTCATCAACAAAAATCTTTGACTGATCAAAATGCCGCCAAAGGGGGGTAAGAAAGCCGCTAATCAGACTGGTCAGGAGGACCCGCAGCCTGAGCAGCAGGCTACCTCCATGACGATCGAGCAGATAACGGCAGCACTGGCACAACTCTTAGAGGGCCAGCGCCAAACACAGGAGCAGATAGAGGTGCTTATGGCCCAACACGAGAAGCGCCCCGCGTCGGAGAATCAGCCTGAGAAGAATGCTCTACTTAAAAGGCCCCCTCGGGCACGAAGGCAAGCCCGTTCCGCTCCGGTGTCACCACCGGACAGGGAGCGCCCCGGCGAGGGAGAGCGCAGCCAGGCCACCAGGTGCTCGCAAAGACGACCTCGGCCCAATCCTCCCCGAGTGGAAGACGCCAAGACTATCATCGATTGGCGGCGCGCGGCCAGAGGGGAGGAGTCCGGACGGAGAGCCCGGGAATCGGCTGATGACCCTCCGGCCTTGAGCCGGGGGGATCTTAGGCACAGACTTTCCCAGACCCAGAGCCGAGTTCTATCCCCGAAGTCGACACGCTTTGAGGAGGAGGCCTCGTCGTCCGACCCGACCTACCGCTCAGACACAGATAGAAGAACAGGGCGGAGTGACGTCAAAGCCCAGGTCGAGGAGCTGCAGCAGCAGATCGAGAGGCTGAACTGCAAGTCCGGTCACGACCTCACCAACACAGAGACAGAGTCGCCCTATACCGCTCAGGTGACACAATTCCCTATTCCGCGGAAGTTCAAACCCCCTCACCTTAGCTCCTATGATGGCACAGGGAGCCCGGTGGATCACATCCGTACCTACAAGGCGCAAATGACGCTAATCACGACAACAGACGAACTGCTATGCCTGGCCTTCCCCAGTACCCTCAAGGGGCCAGCTGCACAGTGGTTCCACGCTTTGAAGCCCCGGACGGTTGACAACTTCCAAGCCCTCGACAAGCTGTTCGTCAGCCAGTTT
This sequence comes from Hydrangea macrophylla, assembly GCA_033977485.1. NCBI lineage: Eukaryota > Viridiplantae > Streptophyta > Magnoliopsida > Cornales > Hydrangeaceae > Hydrangea > Hydrangea macrophylla. The sequence goes on from CM066990.1 coordinate 45,686,832, forward strand.
GTCGGGATGCTTGACCGGTCGCAACCGGACACCCAGCTGCTCACCGTCAAGCAGCGCAAAGGGGAATCCTTGAGGGAGTATGTGGACTGTTTCAATCAGCAAAGGCTCCTGATCCGCAACCTTAATGAAACGGCCGCAATCATGGCCTTCTGTTCGGGAGTTCAACACACCAAGGTTGCCACGTCGTTCTATCGTGATCGACCGGCCACCCTGGTGGAGCTCTCGGAGAGAGTCGGAAAATACATAGACACTGAGGAGTTCTTGAAGGCGAAGTGCGCTGGCCAAGCGGGAGACGAATCCCCGAAGGCCAAACGCAAGCGCGAAAGGTTCGAGAAGGGCTCGGGGAAGAGGCCGAAGCAAGATCAGAAAGATATAAGGGGTCAGCCCCCAACTGCTTTCACATCCCTTTCCCGACCTATACACGAAGTTATGGCCGCCGCTGAGGCGCAAAGGCTGCTTCCGCAACCAGCTAAACTTAGAGCCCCGCCCGGCAAGAGAAACCATGATAAGTTTTGCCGCTACCACAGGGATCACTACCATGAAACGGAGGATTGCTTCAAATTGAAGATAGCAATAGAGAAGCTGATCGAACAGGGACACCTCGCCGAGTTCGTCATAGCTGACAGACGACCTCGGCAGGTCACCTGAGCTCCCAATCAGCCACCACCACCACTTGGCCTCATCCACGTGATCTCCGGAGGAACATCAGGCGGAGGTGATTCACAGTCGGCACGGAAGAGGCATGCCCGGGCATCCCGAGCGGATGTCTGGCAGGTCCAATCCACCGGCTCCTCCCCAACCGATGTCCTAACATTTACATCCAACAACTTGCAGGGCATCCACTGCCCCCATGACGACCCGTTAGTAGTGACGCTCACTATAGCCAACTATATGGTCCAGAGAGTGCTAGTGGACACAGGCAGCTCGTCCAACATTATGTTCACGATGACATTCGATCAACTCAGGATCTCTAGGGATGGGCTCCGGCCGGTTGCTACCCCCTGGTTGGATTTAACGGCTCCAGCACACAACCGCTCGGTACAGTCGAGCTTCCAGTTCTCATGGGGACCTACCCTCAGCAGGCCTCTATACTCACCAATTTTGTGGTCCTCGAAGCCCTGTCAGCCTATAATGTCATCCTCGGCAGGCCGACTCTCAACAGGGCCAGAGAGAAAAACTTGGCACGAATATTTTTCTATGTGCGCTTGTGTGCTATACCCAAGTGTAGGTAGACGTGCAAGTAGTAACTGGTAAGACCAGGTCGATCCCACAGGGAAGGATGAGAATTAAATCACTTAGATTAGACTCTAAAAGAAAAGAAAATTCAATATTTTAAGAGAAATGTAGAACACCAAGTTCTACAATTAACAACTACTAAACTTAAAAAACAACTAAATTAAATTAACTAATGATTAACTATTTAACTAAAGCGAGATTTGAAAACGGTTTTTCTTGATAAAAGAAAGTGTTGGGATCACGCAAATCTACTATGACTCGGCCATCTACCATGCAAATGTAATTAAGCTCAACGGAGGGCAACTTCTACAGTATCCCGTACTTCTCTAAAGATATAGAATCAATAGTCCTTTCATGACCGGGACTATATCATCACAATTAAGTTCGAAATACACAAAGGTGGTTTAATTCAATAGTGAAGACTCGCACCTCCAATGGTGTTAGCATTGAGGGTGGTTTGCAAAATATATTGAAAGAAAATACCTTAAGGCTTAACGTTTAAAGACTGTTTTGACAAACTGAGCATTTGGGGACAGTTTGATAACGAATCAGTAAAGCAGAAAGTCTTGGAATACTGTATTGAATGTCCTCAAGAATCAGAGGTCTCGATCGATCAACGCGCTTTCGATCGATCTAACTTCTTCATCTCTCGATCGATCGAAATATCTTCGATCGCTCGAATATGTCTCTGGTCCGATCGATCGAACTACATTCGATCGATCGAACACAGGAATAAAAATACTGCATGGCAGAGGCCTGAAATTACGGTTTCATCTCGATTCCCCAACTCCGGACTACTCAGACATGATCTGGGAAGTCTCAGATTTATTTTTAACGTAAAGGTTCATTAAAGTCATGTTTGTTTGCGAGTTTTTCATGAAAACTATGAAAATCAATGATTTAAACTCATCTAGCATGGCATACTACAATATTAAAGATTATACTACGAACAAATAAGTGCAGAATGTAAACAAAATAAAACGAAATAACCTGGAGAAGAGCAACTACTATTAAACCTTACGAAATCCAAGCTACAATGAAATCCTTGATAAAAACCTACAAAATAAGATAAAACTCTCTACTCTCTATGGAAAAACTGATGAAACCAAGTATGTGCGTCCCCTTGGGACGTAAATAAAACGATTATATATAGCCTAAACCTCATGCTAGGGTTAAAAACCCATTTCCGCTGCGTGCGCGTATAATCTGATAAAAGGCATGTTCGATCGCTCGAGGAACTCTCGATCGATTGAACTTCCAGAAACTGCGATCGCTTGAACTCCACTTGATCGATCGAAACGTCGATCGCTCGAACATTGTTCGATCGCTCGAACCCTGTTTTTCAGCTTTGAGTTGTCTTCATTTGGACTAAGCACTTCCTTTTATCAACATTCTTCAATCTTGTACACAGCAGTAGTAATCTGCACAAATAATCACTAAAACAATACCACTTATCATAGTTTAATCAATTTATGCAAAAACTGATATTGTAATTCAAACTGCAGATAAATAGGGGAATTGTAGACTTTTCTAGTGTATTTTACTCTTTTAGCGCGGTTGTATTTTACAAATACCCCCACTTGTCACAACCCCCAACTAGCGATTTGCTAGTCCCTAGCAATAAAGCGAAAATAAAACAAGCTTACTACTACTATAACGACTAAAATAACAAAAATAAGACTAAAGCAACTAATCTAGTAAAATGAAAGAAACTTCCTAACTCACTTTCGCAGGAATCGCGGTTGCATTTAGCAAATGCAACAAGCCATTAAACCCCTAGGTTTCCCTAGTGGACAAGTGTTGTCTCGTGAGGGTTTTCAGTGAATAAACCCACAAAACTCTAAATTTTAAGCTAAAAAAGATATAGAAAAACTTATAAACATTCTTTCCCATTCAACTATCAATTTAGCTCCACATAACATATCAACCTCATACAAACCATGAAGAAATCCACATGTTCCTCATGTCACCAAGATAAATATACATATGCGTTACATTCATGTATCCATGTGTGTGAGGTCAACAGCTATGCATCCAACCTTATTTAGAATTGTTTAGACTATCATACTCTTGGAACGCGTAGTTTCAACTCAATTCTCACATGGATTTGCACTCAAAAATGAACATCTCACAGAAACTTGTTTAGAAATGGTCGCTCATGGTGCGAAAACTTTAATAAGAGTGATGTTCTGGCTACTAGTGTTTCACACCGAACTCGATAAAGGACGAACATTTAGAGTATTATAGTCTCACGAAAGGAATGCTACTCACTAGAGGAGCGAAATACTGTGGATAACTCAACTTACACTTTCATATTCAAACTACGTCGTCAAAAATCATTAAGGCTTAGACAATTTGGTCTTTATTTAGTGAGATAAAGATAAGAGGGGTAAGAAATTGCACATCCTTGGCATTTGATTGCATTTATTTCTTTTTCATTCCAACCATCCTCTATTTTCATATATATTTATTTATTTATTTATTATTTTTTTTAACCTGCTTCCCACAACTACTCCCTTCTTGTCAAATACTTCAACAATTTTAATCACATCAACCGTGCAATCGAGTTTATAGAGGTTAAAGTATCAGACGAAAGGTTAGGCTTTCATATTGGCGATATTTAATCAGTGTGGGGTCAAGAGATTCTTGGATGTTGATACAGGTATATGAAAAGAAAAAAATAAGGAATGAATAACGAAGGCTTAAATCATTTTCTTAACTTCTTAGTTTTAGCACTTCAATGTTCATTGAGTTTTAATTGGTAAATCCTGAACGTTCTCCTCTAATAAGCAGCCTAAATGAAGAATTTTGAGACTATCCAACGAATTTAAAGTATATTCAAGAAAAAAAACAATTCGAATTAATGTGACAATTCCCTCAGAATTAAAGATTGGGTTCAAAAGCTCACTAAGGGTTGTTAGTTTCCACTAGTTATTCCTTGAAGCATAAAAGTCATATTAACTCTAATTTCAGTTTTCTGCATAGCTCTTAACATGTGCAAATGATTTGGATACTAGAATGGTTAACAAATGCATCCCTCTTAGTGAAACTAGAAAAACGCGTGAACTTAAGTCATAATGGGATGAGATGAATATGAATATGTAATTGCTTGATAACAGCTAAATAGGAGAGAAAATTCAAAATTTTTTCTACCAATTTAGTTCCAAAACTTGGTTAAAAATTTGAAAATTTGCAATTTATATATATATATATATTTTTTGGAGAAAAACTTTTTTTTTTTTTTTGGAGAAAAGCAATAGATGGAGTGATACAGATTGCTAATTATAGATATGCACAGGTGATGGTCTATCTACATCCTACCCCCCACTGAAAATTGCGATGACCTCAGAAGTTGATTTTCAAATAGATAGATAGAGTGATATCACCTGATAAAACACGTAAAAACCTTGCGCATAACAATCTGTAAAGAAACAGACAATCTCCAAGTGGACAGGATCAAAAGAAAAAGAAACAGGAATATAAAGCACAAGATCCATATATAGTAACATAACCAATCACTGTAAAGATAAAACAAAGAAGCTAAAAGCAGTGATAAGAAAGTACAGCCAAACCAAACCAACCAAGCCAAACCAAATAGTCACAAATATCCACAAATAATCCAAAAACTAAAAAAAACCAAAAGAAGAGAGCAGAGAGATAGAAATAAGAAAGATACAACAGAACTCTCGAAACACTCTCAAAATCAAGACCTACACATCCTCTGAGACATCGGATAATATCTCTATCGGTGCATCGAGAGTATCCTCAACTCCACCCTCAGTAACAGTATGAGCCGTCGCCGGGTCACTCTCAGTCACAACTGGAGGTGGTGGAAGTGGGGACTCCGCAGAAGGTGGGGCCGCTGATGATGATGGGGCAGAAGGATCAGCAGGTGGTCGTGAGACTGTGGATGTGGATGGGCCAGTGGTAGTCGGTGCAGCAGGAGGAGGAGTAGTGGTAGGTGGAGGTGTATGTAATGACTGGTCAACCCCCAACTGGATCAAGATGGCCTCCAGCAAAGTCGTCATGTGGTCGACCCGGCCCTCGAGTCTGATCCGAGCCACTCTCTCCTCCAATAATAACTCATGAACAGTCGGGAGAGGCACGGATGAAGAAGACTCTCCCTGGGCCTGAGCTTGAGCCTTAGATCGCTGTCGCAGTTCAAACTGTGCAATCTCCACCCGAGGATCAACCTCGTCATCAGAATCAAGCTCCTCAGCCTCAGTGGGCGTCCCAGAAGCAGCTCCCTCGGTGTCCGTCCCGCCTCCACGTCTCCTCTTCTCCCCCACCTTGGCCTTGCCTTTTGCTTTTCTCTTTTTCTGAGCATCAGAACGGCGGGCCGCTGTCTCACCAAATCGACTAGAGGCCTGAAGAATGGAATCTGTGGCCAACGGGACTAATCTGGCCCGCTCAATAACCCTATATATAGGCCAAGCGCCCTTCAGATGGCGCTTGGCGGCAATGTACCGCATAGGCTGAACGAAAAAGTCGATATACAGGCGAGACAAACAGACACGATGTCCTGTCCCAATGGAGTACAGAGCACGGGCATACCACGGCGCAAATTTCTCGTGGTAGGACGTCATCAGAATACAGTTGACCAATGCAAGGTGGAGGAGGTGGTAATTCTCAGTCAGAAACTTATCCTCGATGTTGGACGCGCCGTTCCAGAACTGAACGGCACCTCCTGTGAGCTCACGGATAATGGTGGTCGGCGGGATCTCTGGGGCTCCTGGTAATGAGGGATAGAAACAGTCAGGGACCTCAGGAACCCCCAAAGCTGCAGAGACTGTGGCAGGACTAAAAACGATCTCGCGCCCATGAAAGAATGATCGGTAGGTGAACGGGGCCACGGGATCCTTAATCATGGAAGAGCAAGCTTCACGAACCCAATGGATATTGATTTTCTTGGTCTGGATCAACATGTCGTACCACAATGGCATGTCTCTGATCCGTGCTAGGAACTATGGAGCGGCAAGCCATACAGACTCCAATGGTCGCTCGAGCATCACCTTACGCGTCTGAAAAGAGCGACTAAACCAAACACGCTCCTCGAGGCTCCGGAACCTATGGTCAGGTATGGGATCCGGTATAGCGAGATCCAGAGGTTTGGACTTGTGATATCCCGTGATAGGATTCATTGTGGGTCCCTGAAAATAGAAGAAATACAGAAAAGAAATCAAAACAAGGAAGAGAAGAAAAGAAACTGAAACTGCTTGTGTTCGACCGATCGAACAATGTTCGATCGATTGAGAAAGGACAGAGTTCGATCGCTCGAGACTCTTTCGATCGATTGAGAAAGGGCTGGGTTCGAGCGATCGAACCCAGCTTGATCGATCGAGCACAGCGAATGTGCGGTAACCACTTTCGAGAACAGAAAGGGCCCTCACATACACAAAACAAGACAAAACTTAAAAGGAACATTTTTAAAAACCAGTGGGGGGCACCCCCACAAGAAATGGAACAAATTGGAAAGAGGGTATGACTTTAGGCCTTACCTCGGGTTAACTCGCGGAGGGAAGGTTGTGATTTAGGGTGATGAGGATGATGGGGACCAAGGGCTCCCCGTATGCGTGAATGATGAGGGAAAGCGAAGAATCGCCCCGAGTGCTCCTCTGTGGTCAATCGCTCGAAGATGTGAAAGTGTGAGAGAAATTGAGAAGTTGTACTAGAGATGCCTCGTTTAAATACAAGGTTCGATCGATCGAGAAAGTTCGATCGATCAAAAGTGCAATCGATTGAATACTCAGCAAGCGCTCGAAGATCTGATACGGTTGATCGATCGAGATGAGTTCGATCGATCGAACACCCAAATTTTATAATAACTCTGAATTAAGAAATTGAGCACCCCCAACAAGCCAACAATGTTCTGGACAAACAGAATAGTGAAAAACAGTGCATTTGACAGAACATGTAAGCCAAACTCATCCTCAAAATAGAAAATTGTAATTTGATATAAATAAATCCTTTTAATAGCATCCATATTGCAACAATATTGCCCCCAACTGGTATTTAAAACCTTATTCAACTAAAGAAAACCGAAAATAAAACTAAAACTAATAAATTCTGTCAAGGATTACACTCCAAAAGATGAAATAAATGGAAACAATTGAAATGCGGCACTATCCGTCGAGCATGAAGATGTCCTCTTCCACAATCGCTTCATGATCCGCCGAATTTTCAAAAGTGGAGTCCAAACTTGATGATTCCCTTTCCCAGAACAGTCGGAAAGCAGCAAGGATATCATCAGGCAAGTCTGGCGTCTCTAAAAGATTGAAAGCCCATGCAAGAGGTGATCCGGATGGAGACAAAGATAAAGGAGTGTAATCGCGAAACGGACTGTCCTCTTGCGGCGGAGTGTGTGGGGGCCTTATGTAGGGCCCAAAACCATGAACCAGTTGATGTGGAAGGTAAAGCGGCGGGAACGGTGGATTCATAGTGACAATCCTGACAAAACAAAAGACAAACAAACCGATATTAAGATAACGGAACACAAGAAACAAGGATTAACATGAAAAGAAAAACAAGGAACAGAAACAAAATACAAAGAAAACGAGACTAAGTTCCAACCTCACTATTGGCATAGATTCCCAAAATGCACTAGCTGGTAAGGGGCATTGGAGCCTGAATAGCAGAAAGCTCAGGTGCACATAGCGGTATGGGACCAACTCGGGAACAAGGAAGTCATCAACAAAAACAAAAACTGCATTATGACGTTCTGGGATGACATCTTGGAGGTCATAATCTTCCCATGGCCCCCACATATCATCATTTTCCCATTGTGCCATGAGGGCATCATCCACCTTTCTCCCCATGTACAGGTCTTCTTCCTCATCCACATCATCGTCATCCTGAAATCCCATATTTTCATATGGATTGATGTCAAGGAGGGCCGGTGGGTATGGAATGTACCCTTGAGCAGCATCAATGAGAGAGTGAGCTTCAGGGTCGTGATGAAGCAAGGGGCAGGGTGTGAGTTCACCCTCAGTCCAGGTGCCACAACGACATTCCGAATCAGCCCATGAACTGATAGAATGAGCATCATCACCTCGCATCTATGCACCTGTAATTGAGTGGTTCAAAGTATAGCAGATTAGAACAAGATCACAAACACAAAAGAACGAACAAAGACTTAAAAACAGAAGAGAGAAACTAAAATGCAGGGAAAGATAAAGAATACAACAACAATATGGAACTCCCCTTTGGATTTTAAGTAGGAGAATAGTTGGGCTCATCCAGCTGGATATGCTCAACTTCAATTTGAAAGTTCTCCAAGAATGGTTTCAATCTTTGGCCATTGACCTTGAAACAATCATCGTTCTTTGGATTGACAAGCTCAACCGCCCCGTGTGGAAAGACAGTTTTTACAATGAACGGGCCTGTCCAACGGGAACGGAGCTTTCCTGGGAAAAGGTGGAGGCGAGAGTCATACAGCAAAACTTTCTGCCCCGGCTCAAATGATTTACGAAAGATCGTACGATCGTGGCGAGCCTTCAACCTTTCCTTATGCAACCTTGTAGAGTCATACGTATCTCGTCGTATTTCCTCTAGCTCTGTAAGTTGGAGCTTGCGTAACTGACCTCCCTCTTTGATATCAAAGTTCAATGAGCGTGTTGCCCAGTAAGCTTTATGTTCAATTTCAACAGGGAGGTGACAAGCTTTCCCGTAAACCAATCTATACGGGAACATACCTAGATTCGTCTTGTAGGCAGTACGGTATGCCCATAAAGCGTCGGTCAGCTTGTATGCCCAGTCTTTTCGGTTGGAGCTAACCGTCTTTTCGAGAATATGCTTGATTTCTCGGTTAGCCAATTCCGCTTGTCCATTCGACTGTGGATGATAGGCAAGAGCGATTTTATGGTGGACTCCGTATTTTTTGAGAAGTGACTCCAAAGGCCTATTGCAGAAATGCTTACCTTGGTCACTTAGTAAAGCTTTCGGAGTTCCAAAACGAGACAAGATATGCTCTCTTAGAAAAGATATAACCGTTCTATGGTCATTGCGTCTCATTGGTATCGCTTCAACCCATTTTGACACATACTCTACAGCAAGGAGTATGTATTCACAGTTATGCGACTTGGGAAATGGGCCCATAATATCTATGCCCCAACAATCGAATATCTCAATTGTGATGATAGGGGTTAAAGGCATAGAATTCCTTTTAGAAATAGTTCCAAGCTTTTGACAGCGTTGGCATGTCTTGCAAAAGGAATATGCATCTTTGAAAATTGTGGGCCAGTAAAAACCGCTTTGTAGAACTTTTTGTGCGGTCTTCTGTGACGCGAAGTGGCCACCGCATGCCTCAGAGTGGCATGATGCTAAAATTACGGTTATATCCTCATTGGGGACGCAGCGCCTGATGACCTGATCAGCACAGTACTTGAAAAGATATGGGTCATCAAAGAAGAAATGACGCGCGAACGAGAGGAACCGTTTTCTGTCTTGGTTTGACCAATGATTCGGTGTTTCTCCCGTGACAAGGTAATTCACAATATCAGCATACCAAGGCAGACCACTTACTGCCAGTAGCTGTTCGTCCGGGAAATCATCCTTAATGGATTGGGATTCAGAATTATCGACAAAAGTCAATCGTGACAAATGGTCCGCAACCACATTCTCTACTCCTTTCTTATCTTTGATTGTTAGATCAAACTCTTGGAGTAAGAGTATCCAACGAATTAGCCGTTGTTTAGTGTCTTTCTTAGATAGCAGATACTTGAGGGCCGAGTAATCTGTAAAACAGACGATTGGTGACCCTATCAGATAAGACCTAAACTTATCCAAGGCGAACACTACAGCCAGCAGCTCCTTTTCAGTAGTTGTATAATTCATTTGAGCCTCATTCAAAGTTCGACTAGCATAGTATATCACGTATGGCTTTTTGTCCTTTCTCTGGCCTAGGACCGCGCCAATGGCGTAATCACTAGCATAGCATCGCACATTAATTCGAAAGGCAAACTCCAGTCGGGTGCCTGTATTATAGGTGCGGAGATAAGGAGCTCTTTTAGATTCTCGAAGGACTTTTGGCAACTCTCTGACCACTCGAATGGTGCATCTTTGACAAGAAGTTGACAAAGAGGTTGAGAGATTGCACTGAAGTTCTGGATAAACCGACGATAAAATCCTGCATGCCCCAAGAATGAACGGATGTCTCTCATTGTACGGGGGACAGGTAGATTTGAGATTATGTCGATTTTTGCCTTATCTACTTGGATTCCTTCATCGGAGATTATATGGCCGAGGACTATTCCCTTGGTCACCATAAAGTGACACTTTTCCCAATTCAAAACTAGGTGTTTATCCTCGCATCGCATTAATACCTGCTCGAGATTGTTGAGGCAATCTTCAAAGCTATGGCCAAACACTAAAAAATCATCCATGAAGACTTCAAGGATGTGTTCGACCATGTCACTGAATATGCTTAGCATGTACCGCTGAAAGGTAGCCGGTGCATTACATAAACCAAACGGCATTCGCGGTAGGCAAATGTACCAAATAGACAAGTGAATGTGGTTTTCTCCTGATCTTTAGGAGCAATTTCAATTTGATTATATCCACTATATCCATCCAAAAAGTAGTAATACTTGTGACCTGCCACACGTTCTAGCATTTGATCCATGAATGGCAAAGGAAAATGGTCTTTTCGGGTCACAGTATTCAACTTTCTGTAGTCAATACACATCCTCCATCCAGTGGAGACACGTGTTGGTACCAATTCACCATCTTTGTTTGGAATGACCGTTATGCTTGCTTTCTTTGGAACCACTTGGGTTGGACTAACCCAAGGACTATCAGATATCGGATAAATCATCCCAACATCAAGTAGTTTGAGCACTTCCTTTTTAACTACTTCTTGCATGTTGGGATTCAGACGCCTTTGCATTTGCCCTTCCTCCAGATATATCTTATGAGTGCATATGGATGGGCTTATGCCTTTGAGGTCAGCAATTGTCCATCCTATAGCATCCTTATGCTTGGTCAGCATTTGCACTAGCTTACTTTCCTGTTCATGAGTTAAAGCAGATGAAATGATCACAGGATAAGTTTTTCCAGTCCCTAGGAATGCATATTTTAGCTCTTTGGGTAGCTCCTTTAATTCTAACTCCGGAAACTGAAAACTAGAAGGCATTGCCAACTTAGTTTTAGGAGGCAATTGTTCATATGGCATTACCCACATGCATTCTGCTCTATCCTCCTCTATCGTATCCATCATAAGATACGTCTGGTTCAGGTCAGCATCCAATGGAGTTGACTCTGCAGGCTGATAGATATCGCCAAATTGAGTCATCACAACTTCCAAAGGATCTTTGTAGTCGACCAAGTCAATTTCATCTTCAATGACTGTGTCAATGTAATGAATTTCTTCCTCATCATCGTATTCTTCGGGTCGGGGATTAGAAAAAATTTTGACATTCAATGTCATGTTCCCGAATACGATAGTCATGATACCACTTCTAATCTTGATCGTGGCATCAATAGTGTTGAGGAATGGACGTCCAAAGATAACCGGGATGTGTGCACCAGGATTAGACACAGGTTCTGTGTCCAATATCACGAAATCAACCGAAAATACAAAAGAGTCTATTTGAACAAGGACGTTCTCTAACACCCCTCTAGGGTACTTCACAGATCTGTCTGCCAACTGCAAACCAACTCGGGTGGGTTTGAGTTCACCCAACCCTAGCTGTTTATAAACTGAATATGGCAGCAAGTTCATGCTTGCTCCTAGATCGAGGAGTGCGTTATCTATCCTTTGATTTCCAATTCTACATGAGACAGTAGGTGTACCGGGGTCTTTGAGTTTTGGAGGCAACTCATTTTGAATGATCGCACTTGCTTGGCACGCGACATAAGCATGTTTCTTCACGCTTTGCCTCCTCTTGACCGTGCATAGATCTTTGAGATACTTCGCATAGGCCGGCACTTGCTTGATAGCCTCTAGGAGTGGAAGGTTAATCTTGACTTGTTTAAACAATTCCAGAAACTCCTGATTCTTTGTCTCATTCTTGGGTTTCTTCAATCGTTGAGGATAAGGTGCAGGAAAAGGGCATTTTGGTGGTTCATCCTTCACAGACTCCTTTCTAGACCTTCGCTCAACTTCTTCCTCTACTCTAGGAGTTTCAATGTTTGCCTTTATTGCCTCGTCATTAGTAGACGGCTCCTCCTCTTGAGTAGATGGTTGCTCAAGCTCATTTTCCACCACTTCCTCCTCTTTGTACACTTCGGGTGTAGACAGAGGCATGCTTTTTTCTATGATTCTTTCGCTTCTTAGTGTAGTCACGACTTTAGCATGTTCTTGATTGTTAGGACCATTGTTATGTCCCTTGGGGTTCGGAAGTGGTTGGGCAGGGAATGTTCCTCCTGAACCCTCTTGCCGTGCATCTATCCTTTCCAATGTGGCAGACATTCTACTCATCATCTGTATGAGTTGCTGCGTTAGATTGGCATTAGCAAGTAGCTCTTCTTCTTGTACCTTCTTGTGTGGTGGCACATAGGTATTGGTCTGTGGTGCATTGGAGTGTTGAGCTAGGTTGTAGTTATTGGTTTTGTTTTGATTGTAATGATGGGACGGCCTATTGTTTTGCCCTTGATATTGATTATTGTAGGGTTGCTGTTGATATTGATTTTGGGTCCCAGCATTATTTCTCCAATCAAAACCGGGGTGATTCCATCTATTGTTACTTTGAAAGTTATTGTTGGAATTCCCCGCCCCTCGAAAACCGTGCATGGCATTCATTTCCATAGGGGCTTGCTCTTGAAAATACGGCACATTGGGACAGTATTGAGTTGTATGTCCCAACATGTTGTATGTGCCGCATGGTTCCTCAGGCATTACCTGCCTAGAGCTCTCTCCTCGCATCCCTAGTTCTTCTACCTTCTTCGCCAGTTCTTCATACTTGTTCATCAGATGATCTTCACTTTTCAATTGGTACAAACTCTTATTTTCCACACTCGATATTTGAGTTCGAGGTGTATCTTCAGAGTTAGACCATTCATGAGCATGTTCAACTAACCACTCGAAATGAGCTTCAGCCTCTTCGGTGTTCTTTCGAAGGAATGGTCCAGAGCTCATAGTTTCGACCAGCTTTTTCGTTTCACCATTTAGTCCTTCATAGAAGTGACTGATGGTATGCCATTTCTCATATCCGTGGTGGGGACATGATAGAAGCAAATCTTTGAAACGCTCCCAAGTTTGGGTGAAAGTTTCATTGCTCCTCTGCTTGTATGAACTTATTTGGCGTTTTAGCTCTGTGGTCATGCGAGGTGGAAAGAATTTCTTCAAAAATGCAGTGTTCATCGCATGCCATGTGAAGATTGAATTTGGTTTCAGGGTGAGTAACCACGCCTTTGCTTTATCCTTCAAGGTGAAGGGAAATAACATTAAGCGTGTCACATCTACAGGACAAGTTTGGGAGAATGTTTTACAAACATCCTCGAAATCCTTAACGTGTAGATATGCCTTCTCGCTTTCCATCCCATGAAATGTTGGAAGGAGTTGAATCATCCCATTGCGAAATTGAAATTCGCCAGCATGTGGGGGAATGAGAATGCAAGAAGGAGTAGGTGCGTGTTCTGGTTGCATGAGATCGCACAACGGCCATAGTGAATCATCAACTGGTACCACAACATTTTCACCATGTTCACTCTGATCGTCATCCATTGATTCAGTTGGAGTGGTGATAGGGTTACTAGAACTGGAAGAATTAGATGAATATAGAGGATTTCCAAAAATTCCGTGGACGGAACTATCGAACATAAATGAGAAAACCTAAGAAGATTGAAAACCTAGAGAACTCAAAGAAAAAGGAAAACAGAAATAGATCAGGAAAGATTGAGGTAATCTAAGGAATTGATCGTCGCCTTCCCCGGGAACGGTGCCAAAAACTTGGCACGAATATTTTTCTGTGTGCGCTTGTGTGCTATACCCAAGTGTAGGTAGACGTGCAAGTAGTAACTGGTAAGACCAGGTCGATCCCACAGGGAAGGATGAGAATTAAATCACTTAGATTAGACTCTAAAAGAAAAGAAAATTCAATATTTTAAGAGAAATGTAGAACACCAAGTTCTACAATTAACAACTACTAAACTTAAAAAACAACTAAATTAAATTAACTAATGATTAACTATTTAACTAAAGCGAGATTTGAAAACGGTTTTTCTTGATAAAAGAAAGTGTTGGGATCACGCAAATCCACTATGACTCGGCCATCTACCATGCAAATGCAATTAAGCTCAACGGAGGGCAACTTCTACAGTATCCCGTACTTCTCTAAAGATATAGAATCAATAGTCCTTTCATGACCGGGACTATATCATCACAATTAAGTTCGAAATACACAAAGGTGGTTTAATTCAATAGTGAAGACTCGCACCTCCAATGGTGTTAGCATTGAGGGTGGTTTGCAAAATATATTGAAAGAAAATACCTTAAGGCTTAACGTTTAAAGACTGTTTTGACAAACTGAGCATTTGGGGATAGTTTGATAACGAATCAGTAAAGCAGAAAGTCTTAGAATACTGTATTGAATGTCCTCAAGAATTAGAGGTCTCGATCGATCGACGCACTTTCGATCGATCTAACTTCTTCATCTCTCGATCTATCGAAATATCTTCGATCGCTCGAATATTTCTCTGGTCCGATCGATCGAACGACATTCGATCGATCGAACACAGGAATAAAAATACTGCATGGCAGAGGCCTGAAATCACGGTTTCATCGCGATTTCCCAACCCCGGACTACTCAGACATGATCTGGGAATTCTCAGATTTATTTTTAACGTAAAGGTTCATTAAAGTCATGTTTGTTTGCAAGTTTTTCATGAAAACTATGAAAATCAATGATTTTAACTCATCTAGCATGGAATACTACGATATTAAAGATTATACTACGAACAAATAAGTGCAGAATGTAAACAAAATAAAACGAAATAACCTAGAGAAGAGCAACTACTCTTAAACCTTACGAAATCCAAGCTACAATGAAATCCTTGATAAAAACCTACAAAATAAGATAAAACTCTCTACTCTCTATGGAAAAACTGATGAAACCAAGTATGTGCGCCCCCTTGGGACGTAAACAAAACGATTATATATAGCCTAAACCTCATGCTAGGGTTAAAAACCCGTTTCCGCTGCATGCGCGTATAATCTGATAAAAGGCATGTTCGATCGCTCGAGGAACTCTCGATCGATTGAACTTCCAGAAACTGCGATCGCTTGAACTCCACTCGATCGATCGAAACGTCGATCGCTCGAACATTGTTCGATCGCTCGAACCCTATTTTTCAGCTTTGAGTTGTCTTCATCTGGACTAAGCACTTCCTTTTATCAACATTCTTCAATCTTGTACACAGCAGTAGTAATCTGCACAAATAATCACTAAAAACAATACCACTTATCATAGTTTAATCAATTTGTGCAAAAACTGATATTGTAATTCAAACTGCAGATAAACAGGGGAATTGTAGACTTTTCTAGTGTATTTTACTCTTTTAGCGCGGTTGTATTTTACAAATACCCCCTCTTGTCAGAGGTCGTCTCTACCTACAGCTTAACAGTGAAGTTCCCAACTCCCCAGGGACCTGGATGTTTGCGTGGAGATCAGACTATCGCTCAGAGTTATTATGTCAGCTCGTTACGCAGGGGGGCAATCACAGAAACATTGAACGTCCAAGAGATGGACCCCCGGGACCAGAGCGACATGATAGGACCGATGGAAGAATTGGAACAAATAATGCTGGATCATAAGTACCCAGACCGCACGGTCAGCATAGGTACCCTGCTAGAGCCCGACTTGAATGAAAAACTGACTCAAATCCTGAGGCAAAACCAAGACGTTTTTGCTTGGAGTCATGAGGATATGCCCGGGATTGACCCCCGGGTAATGTCCCATCATCTCAATGTCAGCCTGGATTGTCGACCAGTTAAGCAAAAGAGAAGGGGCATGGCCCCCGAGAGACAGAAGACAGTAAGTGAAGAGGTCGAGAAGCTCCAAAAGGCGAAGTCCATCCGAGAGGTCCACTATCCCGACTGGCTAGCTAACGTTGTTCTCGTCAAGAAAAGCAACGGGAAGTGGAGAATGTGCATAGATTTCACCGACCTCAACAAGGCCTGCCCCAAGGACTGCTATCCGCTGCCTAGGATAGACCTCCTCGTGGACTCCACTGCAGGCCACTCACTCCTTTCATTCATGGACGCTTACTCGGGGTACAACCAGATCAGCATGTACCCCGGGGATGAAGAGAAGACCACGTTCATTACTGACCAAGACACGTACTGCTACACGGTTATGCCCTTCGGTCTCAAGCATGCCGGGGCTACCTACCAGCGCCTGGTCAACTACATGTTTAAAGACCTCATTGGAAAGTATATGGAGGTGTATGTGGATGATCTACTGGTCAAGAGCCGGGATGAGCCCGACCACCTCGAGCACCTGGCCGGGGCTTTCAGCGTTTTGAAAAAATTCAGCATAAGTTTGAACCCAACCAAATGCACCTTTGGCGTCTCGTCCGGGAAGTTTCTTGGCCATCTAGTTAGTAGATGGGAAATCGAGGCAAACCCCGAGAAGATCAAAGCTATCATCAACATAAGGTCACCCAAATCAACGAAGGAAGTCCAGAGCCTAGCCGGACGAGTGGCCGTACTAAACAGGTTTGTCTCCTGAGCTACCGACCGGTGTCTGCCATTCTTCAAAATCCTCCGCAAAGCGTTCCAGTGGTCAGAAGAGTGTGAAGAGGCATTCCAGGAACTCAAGAAGTACCTGGCATCCCCCCTTCCTCTCAACACCCGTGCCAGGGAAAGAATTATTTCTATACTTGGCAGTGTCACCATCGGCGGTCAGCTCGGCACTTATTCGGGAGGAGCATGGAAAATAGTTCCCAGTGTACTATACTAGCTGGGCGTTACAGGGTGCGGAGAGCAGATACTCCCATATCGAGAAACTGGCATTCGCCCTTATTACCTCGGCTCAAAGACTCTGCCCATACTTTCAGGCCCATGCCATTGTAGTCCTGACCGATCAACCTCTCCGCAGAATCCTCAGTCGCTCGGACACTTCCGGGAGGCTCGTCAAATGGGCATTGGAACTGGAAGAGTTTGACGTGATCTATCGACCCCAGACAACCATCAAGGGACAAGCAGTAGCAGATTTTTTAGTCGAGTTTACATATCCCGAGAACCCGGTCGAAGAGTTTGAGCCTCCGTCCTTACCGCCCGGACTACACTCCGACATCCCGACCTGGGTACTGCATGTGGATGGCTCCTCCAATCAGCAAGGTAGTGGGGCAGGAATCATCCTGACTAACCCTGATGGTATTCAACTTGAATTTGCGCTAAGGTTTGGTTCCAGGCCTCCAACAATGAAGCCGAATACGAAGCCCTCTTGGTCGGATTGCAGTTTGCCATCTCGATGAGTGTGCAACAGGTTCAGGGCAGTGACTCCCAGCTTGTGGTTAATCAGGTTAACCAAGAGTACGAGGCGAGGGAGGACAACATGGTAGCCTACTTGGCCCTTGTCTGAACGATTTCCAAACAGCTCCGAGGATTCTCCATCACTTAGATACCCAGAGAAGAAAACACCAGAGCCGTCCGGATGGCTTGCCTCGCCTCGTCTTCTAAGTCAAACTTGCCTGGGATAAGGATACAATTCCTACCCGAGCCTAGTGTGATTAACTCAGAGGGCATGGAGGTCGACCCGGTCACTCTGGGACCCAGTTGGATGGACCCGCTCGTGACGTTCCTGACAACAGGGAGGCTACCAGGTGACAAAGATGAGGCATGCCGGGTCAAGTACTGGGCACCGCGGTATCACCTTCTCGACGGCATCCTCTACAAGAGGGGATTCACTATTCCGTACCTCCGCTGCGTTCACCCTGCGCAAGTGCCGGCAATACTGTTTGAAATTCATGAAGGTGTGTGCGGGAACCACATCGGAGGTCGGGCACTCTCCAGAAAGGCCCTACTGCAAGGTTACTACTGGCCAACCATGGCCCGAGATTCGTAGGAGTATGTTCAAAGATGTGACAAGTGCCAAAAGTATTCCCCCATGATCAACCGACCGGGAGAACTCCAGACACCGATCCACAGTCCTTGGCCATTTGCCCAGTGGGGAATTGACATTGTTGGTCCTTTACCAACAGGGAAAGGTCAAGTCAAGTTTGCCGTAATAGCTATTGACTACTTCACCAAATGGGCGGAGGCCGAACCCTTGGCAACGATCACCGAGCAGAAAATGGAGAGCTTTGTGGAAAGAAATATCCTCAGCTGGTTCGGTATTCCCCGAGTCCTGATCAGAGATAATGGTAGACAATTTAACACACCCATCTTCAGACAGTTTTGCTCGGGGTACGGGATACTTAATCATTACTCTTCCCCTGAGCACCCACAAGCCAACGGTCAAGCTGAGTTAACCAACCAGACAATCTTGCAATCAATCAAGACAAGACTTGAAGGTGCCAAAGGGCTGTGGGCTGAAGAGTTACTAACCCTCCTGTGGGCCTACCGCGCTACACCCCGAGCGGCTACAGGCGAAACCCCATTCTCCTTAACCTACGGTTTCGAGGCAGTGGTCCCCACAGAGCTCGGGCTGCCAACATACCGGGTGGCCAACTTCAGTAACCCGGACAACGGAGAAGCCCTTAGAACAGAACTGGACCTAGTGGAGGAAAAAAGAGACCAGGCCTGTCTGAAGGTGGCAGCCTACAAGCAAAGGGTCTCGCGGTATTACAATAGCAAGGTAAAGCACCAAAATTTTCAAGTGGGAGACCTCGTCCTCAAGGCAGTGAACCAGTCTACCCGAGTCCCGTGCCACGGGAAGCTGGGAGCAAACTGGGAAGGCCCATATAAAGTAACCCGGGTCAACCAACCGGGAACCTACTGGCTACAGAGCATGGACGGGCATGATCTCACTCATCCTTGGAACGTGCAACACCTCCGCAAGTACTATCAGTAGCATTTGACCACGGGAATTTAGTACTATAGGGAAATTTCTTCATTGTAGCTCTGATTGGGCAACCACGATAAATTTTTATTTTTCACATAAAATCGAGTAGTTTGCTTTGGAAAATTTATTCCTGTCAGTACCCCGTGTAATGCAAGAAAAAAGACCTTGGGCCTAGCCCCGAGGCAGCAAAGACCTTGGGCCTAACCTAAGCCAAAAAAAGACCTCGGGCTCCGAACCCAGGCACAAAACAACCCTGCAACCACCCATGTTCCAGGTCGGTTTCCTATGGCCGCTCCCCAACACGCCCTCGCCTTTACAGGACGCCCGGGGGCAAGGGGATTCTAGACCTAAACAGGAAATTACTTAAAGCTTCGCTTAGGCCCAACCGACGACGGGGCTAAACCCCTAGGTGGCCAACGATGGCGAGCTTCAAATGCCCCTGCAACCAACCATGTTCCAGGTCGGTTTCCTACGGCCACTTACTCCCTTACTCCCGCCTTAGCAAATGCTTGGGGGGTAGGGGAATATTAGGCCAAAATAGGGAATCACACCGGTCGCTACAAGAGCTTGAGAAATCTTCCTAAGCACTTACAGTGATCAGAGATATATTTCGGATTGTAAAACAGGATACACCTATGATACATCGGGACAACTCGGACGGTAATACAGGGTATTCCTATAGTACACCGGCGATCCTGGATGCTAAGTAGGGCTAGTCCCTACAGCACTCCGGGCAATTACCTTTTAGAGAGGTCAGTAAGACTAGGTGCTCTGTTGGTTACGGTCCTAAAACATTTGCTAAGGCAGGTGTTAGGTCGGCCAAAACCAAACGGATACTAGCAATTACAGAGGCATAGTGCAGAAAAAGAAGACAGTTAATCGAAGGGAAATCTGGCCTCAGGGGCCTTTTCATTAATTGAAACAAAATGTACAAAGCCTGGGGGGCAGTTGTAGTAGCCTCCCCAAAAAACAAAAAAAAAAAACAAGAAGAAGAGTCCTTGAGATGGGAGCCTAGGGGGTCGTCTACATCAACAATGTCCACATTCTCATCGACCTCTCCCCCGGCCTGCCCCTCCGGTGCAACATCTCCCTCTTGGCCAGCCGGAGCAATGGCACCCTCAATCGCGGTAGTGGCCCCATGGGCCTCGGCAGCAGCATCCTCAATGGCCTCGGGTACCATGTCCCAGTAGTCGGAATCCAGCCCCTGGTAGGGAGTGGTGTCCAACTCCGGGTGGTCCCGAGCCAGCCTCCTCTTCAAGTCTTTGTACCCGAGGAAGAAGTCGTCATCGAAAGTTTCCCCTGGGGGACCGGCCGCTGCCGCCTCCAAGAGTGCCCTCTCCCGAGCTTCCGCTGCCGCGCGGCAAGCCCGCTCGGCCTCCAGGTTTGCCAGGCCCTTGACCCTGTTTTTCTCCACGCTCAAGGCCCTCTCTTTGGTCTCCAGGGCAACTTCTTTCTCGGCCAGGGCGGTCTCGGCAGCGGTGGCCCTCCCGGTAAGGGCCGGCATGAAGGATTCAGCTCCGGCAGCCATGCAGTCGACCTGCAACCAAAGTAAAAAGGAAAATGGTCGATCACTATTATCAGCAATGCAGAGAATGCGAAAAATGCAGAAAAGTTACTTACCATATGGGAGATGCTGTATATCCAAGCCTGAAAAACTTGAGGAGACATGCCGGCATATCTCTTCACCTGACTGGGGAGTAGGCACGGTCTGACCCTCTCCTGGGTCTCCCTAGATTCATCCAGGGGCGTCCCGGTGGGAGTCTCGGCTCGTGCGGCAGATGTTTCCCCCACTACCACCACCCGGGGGGTTGTTGTCTCCCCAGGAGCCTGGGCCGCCGATGGACCATGCCTGAGTCGCCTGAATGGGCGCACGCTGCCCGAGGCCTCAACGACCGACCTCTTTCCTGTCGCCGCCATCCGCTCGGCAGCGGCAGCCTACAGAGCCCTCAGCCGCTCGGGATCTCTCCTGGGGGCCATCTCTGCAAAAGAAAAACAGCCGTGATTTTAGCAACCGGGATGACAAGGCGACAAAGAGTAGCCGAAGCTAAGGCAAGTAATAAAATTCATACCTGGGATGTTGGGAAAAGTTGGTACTACGGCAGGATGACGGGGTCGGCGGTTGCCTTTCTGGTCTCCTGTGCGGGTCAGCACGTCCCAGACGTTGACAGGCCGCTCAATCAAACCCCTGATTCTCTCCTCACAATCCTCCGGAACACTTGGGAGATCGACGGATCCTGCTGCAAAGCAAGCCAAGACGATCAGTTCGGAACCATACAACAAAGCCTGAAAAGAGGCTAGAGAAGATAGGGGACGGGCTTACCCCTCAACTCCTCTGCCCAGGAGGTCCTCAGTTGACTCCCTGGGGTTGGCTCACAAAACCCAGGGGTGGACACTTGGAAGAACTTTTTCTTCCATCCTTTGTTGTTGCTCGGGCAGTTGACGATAATCTTCTTCCCCTGTCGAGCCCCTAGGGAAAAGAATCCGGCCTCCCCATGAACTGGGAACGGACGGTGGATCCAGAAGAACTCTTGAAGGGTGAGTTTGTACCTGAAGATCTAGGGCCATAATGAGATGGACCCCATAAGATACCTCCACCCGTTCGGGGCTAACTGCCCAGGTGCTATCCCCAGGAAGATCAAAACGTCCCAAACGACCGGATGGAGGGGGACACGAAGGCTGGTCATGAAGGCGTCCTCGTATAAGGTAACAAAACCCCTATGGTAAATATGAGCCCCGCCGGGGTGGACGGACAAAGAACTGTTATGAGGAATGGCGTACCTATCCCTGATCCGATCAAAGTCCCCGGCATGCAAGGCCGAGGGGATAAGCTCGCAGGCGAATGCTACCTCGGGAGCAGACTCCCTGGGCGCCTCGTCTCCAAAACCCCGCAACATCGAGGCAACGGGGGCCTCCTGGTCAGACTCGTCGCTGGATACTCGGGCTGGGATCCGGCCCTCGCTGTGATGATCAGAGGGGGAACCTGAAGGTAGGTCTAAGTTGGCATCGGGCGAGCCCGACCGGAACATCTCACTCTCTGACCGGGAAGGGGAGTTGAAATCGGAATGTTCCATCTCTCGTATTCCCGCGGAAGGGGGGAGAAGAAGGACGCGGCCTGAGTATGGGTTAGTGACTCCGAGCCGGACGTATAGAGGGAGAAGGACCGCTAACCTAAGGGGCAGAGAATAAAGAGTCCTTAACACCAAAAGGCACACTCTCAAGACTACTCCGGAGACACTCGATCGCTCTAACAACCCTAAAGTGCCCCCTGCCCGGAGGAAGAAACAGAACCTGAGGAAGAAAAAGTCTCACTCTTGTTCTAACTTAAGGAGGTTCGCTCTCTCTAGTCTCGCTCAGAAAAGAGGAAAGAAGGGGACAAAGAAAGAAGAAAAAGAGGAACTTACAAAGTTTGGCGCAGAAAAGGGGCACGGGAATCTTGCTCGGGATTGCTCTCGCTCTTAAGGCGTTCTGTAGTCTAAGCTCTGCAGTAAAGAGTGGAAGAAATGGGCAGAAGTCCTTTATATAGAAACCAGGGACGGCCTGAATCAAAGCAAATCCAACGGCTTATACGTTTTCCCGCCCAAAATGGCAGATAGTTATCACCTCGAGAACGTAAAATGCTGCCTCAAAAGGCGAGTGCATTAAATGCACGACGAAGACGTTTCTGTTACCACGGAGATGGTTCAGTTACTCTCAAGATGGTACCGTTGGATCCTGACGAGACCAATGACCGGCTGACACGTGGCATAACAAGGGCCCGGGCTCGCCCGATCACCGCTCGGCCCGTACCTCGACTGTTCACCTCGACCAGTATCATTCGGCCAGGGTTCCGACCTATTACCGAACGGTTCATCAGAGGCGGTCTTAATTTTGAAATCTGCATCGGACGAAGTGTCGGACCGGCACGGGGAAACAAGCCATCACTGGCTGGGCATTGGCAATCACAAACGACACAGTTGAGCGAAAAAGGTGGCCTCAGAGGACCTTCTCATTGATTGCAATACTTTGTACAACGGGGGGCAGTTATAGTAGCCTCCCCGACAAAACATAAAAAAAAATCTTCAGGTATCATTGCCCTTCAGAGCCTGAATCTCCTCCTCCAGGGCAGCTACCTTGGCCACCAGCTCTTTGACGGTGAGCTCTAGTGCATGAAAGTCCACCTCTCGCATGACCGAGTCTGTCTGCAGGAGAGCGCTTTGCTTTTCTACCTCCTGCAGATGACTTTCCAGATTGCCGAGGGAGAGGCCTATCCAGGAGCTAGTCATATGAAGACCGGCGTGCACTTCCGGTCGACTCCTTTTCAGTAGGGGCAGAGACTCTTCCTCAACCACTTTTTCTTTGCCCTTCCTGGTCAGGCCCGGTTGTGGACCCGTGTCTTCGGACGAGGATGAACCAGAGCTGGTGGTCAGAGCAATTGGTCCTTCAGATGGGGCAGCCCCTCTCATGGTGCGCGGGCCAGATGCCATGGACCGAGTATAACGGCGCGATCCAGAGGCAGCCACAACAGGAGCTGCAAGGGGAGCTTCGCCGCCAGCCTCACCAGCAGGTTCCCCGATCAAATCGAAAAAACTGAAGCCAGCTTCTAGCGCTCGGTTGATCGCCTCCATATCAGCTATAGAGGAAGCAACGTCACGGAAAGCGGCGAAGGACATCTTGCAAAGTTTGGGATTAAAGTTCGCAGGGGGGCAGAGAGAGGGGTCCACCAGCCAGTTGCCGGAGACAACGACCCAAGGATATTGCCTCCAGTTCTTGTTTGGGAAGTCTAGGCCCCGGATTAAGTTTCTTCCCTCAGCCCCGAGGCATAAGTAAGGAGCCCCCGCTGTCGATGCCCAAAACGTAGCACCTGGCGACGTCCACCGAGCGAAGGAGCAACCCAAGTCGCTGGCTCAGCATCGATATACCCCAGAGAAGGCGAGCGACATTCGGGCGGCACCTGGATAGTGAAAAGCGCAATCCCTGTAACAGGTCGTAGAAGGAGGCGGGAAAAGGGAAGCGTAGCCCCATTATTAGCAGCAGATAACTGCTAATGATGACCGAGAAGAAGGCCACCTCCTCTCCTTCGACGTAAGGGCGGACCCCGACGTTGTCAGGGATTTGGCAGTCCCTCCGGAAAGCTCTGAGTCCTTCGTCGGAGTTCAAATTGACATGAAAAGCCATTGGAGGGAAGCTTGGATTGTAAGAAAGTAGAGGAAATGAGCTAGGGGAAAGCTGTGTTCTCGGGAACCATACGGTATACTCAATCTCAAACCGTGGGGATATTTTGAATGAGCACGTACATCTTATATAGAAGTCATGAACGGCTCGGATGGAAACTGATCCGACGGCTCAGCCGCTCTCCCGCCAAGAGTCGTCAACAGCTGTCAACTCGGGCACGTGAAAGGTCGCCTAAAACAGCGCGCGCATTAAATGCGTGATATGACAGTCCGGTTACCACGCGACTATTTGGTTACATTTGAACTGATTCTGCTGGACCCTGACCAGGCCAATTGCTCCCTGATACGTGGTAATACTCACATCCGAGCTCCCACCTGAACCGGTCGGTAAATCCACCGAGCGACCTGGAGTGTGGACCCCATCTCGAGCCACACCCCCGGACGATATTCGGACAGTTTTCGAGACAATACTGATTTTCGAATCCTCACTCGATGATGCATCCAGTCAGTTCCAAAAATGGGGGGCAGCTGATATGTCCAAAATAATCTGGCCAATAGAACAGTGCCACGTCGCCAGGAGGGGGCCGATTCTTCTTGTGAGGGCGCCCACAGCCAAGCATTCCCGAGGCAACCTCGGCACTGGACGGTTCGATTGGCCGGGCATGACGGTCGCGGACGCTCGGGATCCCGTCCAACCAGTAATTTCCTAAATCAATTGCATGTCTGCGGAGGGAGATATGGTAGTTTCCTAAACCACTTAGGAAACTCTCCAAAGATCATGCAAATCACATTGCAATCAGATTGGGCTTTCTTATCTTATTAACTTAACATGTAAAGATGGACTCTTGCATCTATAAAAGAGCCCACCTACCCTATCAAGAGGGATCCGGAAATCACTTCCCTAAGCATACAAGCATTTACTAGAGAACTCACCATCTGCACGCATATACCCGGCCAGTATTACTGGTAGTGCCGCCCATCCTTGTTGGCTCACCAGGCCCGCCGGTGATCTGCTAGTGAGAAGCGCACAGACGCAACCGTGGACGTAGGTTACCTTGTTAACGGGACCGAACCACATACAAAATCTTTCTTGCTCTTATTCTTGTCCAAATCTTTCTTACCAGTTTTCTGCATCATCAGAAACTGTCTTCAAAATAAAAGTAAAACATAAATTAAATAGATGCACGCAATCACCGTCCAATTAAAATTCAAGTTGTAAAACCAAGGTAAGTGTGAAAACTAATATTATATATTATTTTCTTTACTTGACGTGAGCTGGGATTGAATTTGTGGAATCTGCAAAATAGCAAAGTTTAGTACAACTAGGCTAATAAAATATACATAAATGGAAATACTGAATTAATAATAAAATACTAAACCTTTGACTTTGGATTCTTGTGGGGTCACAGTGGTTGAACTCCAAGAACACAAATAAGGCCAAACCAAATCCTAATCTACTTTTGGAGTGAGATATGAATATGGTATGCTTAAGGCTTTGGTAGGTGATTACAACAACTTTGTGGCTAAGAAATATGATATTTACTTGCAAAATCTGTATTCTAGTGAATGGAAATATTGCTATAAAAACTGAAAATTTGGGGTTTCAAACTATTTTAGGGGGCAACAATAAGTACTACTAGACTAGAAATATTAAATCTAATTTTAAATAGGAATATTTTACTACTACAAATTGACAAAGGTCATACAAGAAAACAAATATTTTATTTTAAGAAATACAACACACAAAGTTTTACTACATATTTTTGAACATGAAATCATCAATTACATAAAAGTAAAATTTTACAACTACTAGAACTAGAAAAGGCAAAGAAAAACTAAAGTTTCCTATTTCTAGGGACAATATGAAGTGCTTACATGATAACCTCCCTAAACTATTCTCTCCCTAACAGTGATTGTTGTGAAGCTTGTGTTGTGTGTCTTGTTAGTTCTTGCCTCGTTTGCTTCTGCTCAATTTATAGACGAATTGAATGACGAATTTCGTCATTGCTTCCATCACTCAGCAATTCTTTTCTTCTTCTTCAGTCTATATTTTCTTCACTTTTCTGACATGGTTTGAATTTGATCCTATAGAGAGAGAGAGAGAGAGAGAGAGAGAGAGAGAGAGAGAGAAGTGAGAAAAAAAACGAAAGAGTCAAATATATATATATATATATATATTATATACTTATATAATATCTTGGATGTCCTTACATATTTTATTTATTTATATATATATTAGGTTTTGGATTCTTCTTCGTTTTTTTTCAAAAGTTTTACTATTCATTACTATTCATATTGGAGATACTACAGTGTGGTTGCTACTTCTTTCCTTTATTTTATTTCACTTCATTTTTACCTAAACATATAAAATGTGTAAAAACAAATAATTACATGCATTTGAGTGACATCACCATTAAATTATATTAATTTAGATATGCATGTAAAACTAGAGATTTGGGGGATTAAATGAGCACTATATCTATTATATTGGCACATAAATGTGCAATATTCAATGCTTGTCAGGCAGCGTGCCGTATTATATCAAGGCGGGTTAGCTGGAACGTTAGGGTTGTGTGCCGAGATTTGACTGGCCATAGGTATAGGACTACATGGTTGATTAATGTGGACTAAATAGTCCATGCTATGTTTGGGATAGGTTGGGATGATCGATGTCCATGAGATTTGGACGATGTCCGTTGAGATATATTGAGTTGGTGCATTGATGAACGTGAACGATGAGATGATCATCAATGATGTTGTTGCTTATATATGCTGCATATTTATAGATACTCTGTTAGTATTTGCATTCACTTGGCTTTCGTAGCTAATGACGTTTATGCCATTGGATATTCGACGTCCAACTAGCCAGGGTTATGAGTATGCAGGGGATGCATACATGGATGGGGGCTACGAGGATGGAGCCTATGATGATAAAGGCTATGTTTGAAGACCTGAAGGTTCGCCATAGATAGTTTATGCTTATGTTTTAAGAGATTGTTGTAATAGTTAAGCTTATAATCGACATACGTTTCCATAATACTTTATTTATTTTTGTGCAAGCACTTATGGTTCTGTAATAGTTAGTATTGACTTTGAATTTTATATATCGACCTTAGAACTTTCTAATGCGTGGTGTGTAACACCCGCTCCCGCGATTACTCGTTAATTACGATTTAGCATGCATTAGCATAATTAATTGGCATTTATTAACACATGTTTAAGTGAGTTTTAACTCACTAGTTTATTATGGGTGTCCAGTTTGGGAACCCAATGTTGGCCAATATGGCAGTCCTAAATTGGGATGTTAGTTGAGAAAGTTCCATTGTGATTGGACAAAGTTATGGAATCACCCTTATGTGCTTAAATGTTTATTAAGGCATATGTGAAATATTTATATGTTGTTTAGAATATATTATTTATTGTTAGGGACCAATTATGTGGTCATTTGGAATACCTTGATAAGGACGAAATGAACACGTTATATAATTAGTAGGCTAACTAGCAACTTTATAAATTTATGTGGGACCACTTATGGGACCCACGCGAGACATAGACAAACACCTATTTAAGTTTGGGATAATTTTAAAGAGTTCTATAACTAGTAGGGGTATAATTGCAAAACTTATAAAATGTGCGAAGATAAATTTAGAAACTAAAATCTTATGAATTGCATGTGTGAGGACGTGTCCTATGACTCACAATGAGTCTTCTTCTTCCTAAAATAATACATAAAGTTTTACAGAGGAAATGTTAGAACGAGAATTGACGACGGAATTCGATGGAGCTCTACGACGTCAATCAACGTGCCATTTGACATCAAATTTAAATTTCGAGACCGGATTTGGACTCGTAGAGGTGAGTTCTACATTTTGGTACTGATTTTATTGAGTATAATCGTCGCATTTCTTGTGACCCATTTCAGAGCGGTAATCCGTAGTTTGTCGAATTCATGTAGGATTTAAACCCGAAGTAGATTTGGGCTTTAATTTCTTAAATAGGAGCAAATTGCAAAGAGGTGAGTGGTTTCAATCTTGTTTTTGGATGAGATTCATGGTTATGTTCATGTGGATGTTAATTACATGTCTATTTAGCTTAATTACCTATGTTTAGTTGTAATTATATGAAAAACATGGTGCCATGTTTATGTGAGCATGTTTAGTTGATTATTTGGATCACATGAAAGCTTGTATGAATCCGCCATGAGATTGTTCCGTGGTGACGACCACTTGTTGCCGACAATGGCATTAGACTGCACGTATGTGGCATGGGGTCATTGCCTTGTGCCGTGGATTATTGGGGGAGTCGCGGACTTGCGGGTAGTGGCGGAGGAAATACTTGCTTATCCGGAGATCATTTTATTTGTTGAGTTGAATATAGACATGATATGTCATCTATGTGCTTGATTGATATCTCTCACTAAGCATATAGCTTATATATATTGTAGTGGTTATTGAATAACCATTATAGGTGAGCACGACGGCGAGAATCCGAGGAGATCAACGTGGGGTTCGTAGTAGTGAGGAAGCTTGTAAATGTAGTAGCTTATATCCATAGTTGTTTTTGAGTAAAACTTGTGGTTTGTAATAGCTAACATGGGTTTGTACTAAAACTTAGTAGATTATGTTAGTTTTGGTTTAATCGCTCCAAGTTTCGTGTAAATCATACAATCGGAGCTTAAAATGTTGTTGATATCTTTCATGCCTTGTTAATTTAGTTTGGAGCATGTTTGAGTGGAGTTTTGGTTTAAGAAACTTGTTTTGATTAATCATGAGAGATTTGGGAGTATTTTGGAGAGATTTGGGAGAGATTGCATTGCACATCTTGTTCATGGTTTTAAATCATGTTGGGACTTTTCAAACTCTTGTTTTTATGGTTTGGATATGTTAGTTGTGAATTTGGATCAAGACTCATGTACTTTGGTTGATTTTGTGAAAATTGGGAAGATTCAAGTGTGGTAGCATTGGTGGATCTTGTTTTAAGTTTAAAAATCATGTTAACATATCTTGGAAATGGTTTGGAATGATTTTAGAATGGTTTTTAAGTGTTTTTGAAAAGTTTCATGAGGTTTGGTTTGGTTTTGGAAGTGTTTGCATGTGTTTTGGATCTGTAGAATAGTGAAAACTGCTGTCAAATTCAGTGCTGCAGAATCCGGATCGATCTGGGTCTTGAGCGGATCGATTCGGTGCTTCTGGAGGGCCAAAAATGGGGTTATGATAAAATCGGATCGATCCGGTTTTAGGGCGGATTGATCCGCAGGTTATTTTGCTGCACTATCAACTTTTACGGAAACGGGCATAACTCTCTCTAGAAAACTCAAATTTGTGCGCCGTTTTTTGCGTTGGAACCGGAACTCAAAGACCTATCTTTTGGTATAAAATTTGCTATACCTTATTTATAACTATTTTTCCCTTGAGCATGATTTGTCTAACATCTAGTGTAAATGTACTTGTTTTCCCTCCTTTTCATTCCACGTATCTTGGGTTCACATGTGTGGATCTGGAACGTGACATGGTGTGATTCATTACTCTGATGAGTAGACTTTGGTTATGGACAATATGCTGACTTTCAACTATCATGGCTTACGGGTCCAAAAAGGAATTTATTTTCTCTACTTTTGCTATTGCCGGGCATGACATGATTTTTGGTATCAAAGTCAGGTTTGGTAGTAGCATTCACCAAATGTCCAACATTTCTTGAGTTTGAACCTTAAGACAACTTGAGATATGGGTTGACTCTAAGTAATGTTTTGGATATCGTCCCTATGGAGTTCTCCGTGCTATATGTTCACACAACTTTGCTCCCAATAAAAGGGGAAGTAAAAGCTATGGGACACCCTCCCAATCCAAGCATAGCTAAAAAATGAAAACAAGTTGTTCGATCAACAACGTATATGCATGCAATCTTTCGAAAAGGAGTGACTTATGTCACTGTTGCATGCCAATACGAATATAACGAATCCTAACATGATTTAGCAATCCAAATCACAAGTCTAAGTTGAACGGGGATAACATGCACTCCAATACAACCATGAATACTAGTTTAAAAAAAATGAGTACGAACTACCATGCGTCCGATAACAATCTACTATGCGAAAGCATAACTTACAAATCTAAAACATATAACTATGTATTACATGATTTCTAGAATCTCCCCACAAACGGGGTCTTTAAAGGGCGATTACATGCCAATCACTATAGGGCCTTGTCCTTAGCCATTTTACCTGAAAAGGTTTTAAAACAGTCAATGAGCACGACGGTCTGTATAGTCATACAATTCAATAATATTATGAATGTGTAGATGTAATGATTTCTTGCTGAAGCAAAACAATGTCGCCCGTAGGCCTTTTCGTGAATTTTTCAAACTCTCATTCTTAAACACAACACTCGGTCTATGGGCCACCACGCTATAGGGGCCTTTAACCACCTCATACGGGACTTTAGCTTACGATTCCTATGGTTTGCAAGACTAGGGGATCGAGTTCCTAATGGATCCAATTCTCAAATTCACACTTACAATTGGGATTATCTATACTTCGGATCAGAATCCTCTAGCGAAGGTTTTTCATGATCTTTGAAATCCGGAAGTCCCTGTGGATATCGTAGTTTAACTACCCACAGCTTTTGTTTAAAACCTTTTTCAAATTCAAATTCAAAAACGATGAGTCGTCACTTAATTTTTTAAAAGGGAAATTAAGAAACCATGTTAAAGCAAACCAATCTTTTGGAAACCAGAGATTAACTAGGTCCGGGGATTATGGAATGAGAGAGGAAGGAGCCCGACGGACTTAAACACCCTCTCTCATTCTATCTCGCGATAGGCCTCTACTCGACATCCTTTTAATCGAATTAATAATCTAAGCATGCCCTCAACTAATACATATATAAGTATACATTGCAAAAGCATGTCTAAAGGGTATAAGATTGCTAATGACAAAATATCATTCAAAGTCACTTAATTTCAAGTAGCAAGCAAGATGATATACAAAATAAGGAACTAGAGAACTTACCCGGGATCCGGCCGCAAATGTTAAACGTGCAATGCATGCAAATAAACAAAATCTTAGCAAATGAGTCTCTAGTTACATATATACACATAAGGCAAAACTTAATTCTAAGGTGTCGTACAAGTAGTCGAAAATCAATAAAATTAATAAATGAATAAACTAGAAAGGAGTTTTGAGAAATCATACCTCGATAGCGCTACAAAACAAATGGTTAGTCCACATGCTTTAAACAAGATGTACTTATTGAATTCCTAAGTAATAAATCCTGACCTAAGATGAATTCCAATTACAAGTATTAGTCTATATGGATGAATGCATATGAATATATGAATATGAACGAGATAAAACTATGAACTATTAATTGATTTCGATCATGTAGCCTCTAGATTTAAGCTTAACTAATCATTATTATAACATGGTATAAGCCCTAAGTCAAGAAAAGATCATTTGAACTATTACTTACAAAGTTTGTCAAATCTGTCATAAGGTTCTAAAAATTCCAGAGAGCAGACCTGAACTTCAAGAAAATAAAAGGCATGGTTCCCATGGTTTGGTCTTGATGATTTTTGGACACAAAGTGCCTCTATGAGTCTAGTTTTTAACCCAAAAAGAAAATCAACAATTGAACGGTTCGATCTCTGGGAATTAGGAAAAGACCAGATGTCTCTCAGAGAGTTAGAACTCTCTGTCTAGAGATATTATTTGATTTTTTAAAAATAGTAAACGAATCAGAAACACTTTGTTCTTTTTAGGAGATCTTCTTAACACATTAAACTTCTTATAAAAAATTATTTGAAGTTAAAAATGTTTGACTAAAGGTCTGATTCACCCATTTCAAAACTGACCTTCTGTTCTGGAATTCTGAACAGAATATGGATGTTTCATAAAATTCATGATCAAACCAAGTAAACCATGGAATCTCGCTAAAACAAAAATTACAGTGGTAAAACTTCGAGTTATTGACACTTTCCCCTTAGTTTCACTCAATTCCAACGGTCCGATTTTTAACTAAAAATCCTTGATTAAAACAGTTTATGAAACCACTGCTTTCATTGTCAAGTTTATCTTTGTTTGTTAACCCCAACTACTAAACCAAGAAGTTAGGCTTAAACCAAACCACTTCTCCTACCATTTGATGGTCATTGGAGACTAAGGACATTCATACTTGTGGATTTTAATGCAGTATGAAGAGACTTCATAAATCCCAAGACAAAGAACCTAAACCATGGAGATAGGCTTAGACTCAAACTACTTATACTACCATTTGATGGTCGTTGGAGACTAAGGACACTTATACTTGTAGATTTTGATAAAGTATGAAGAGACTTCATAAAACCCCAAAGTAATGAATTCAAACTATGGATAAAATCTTGGACTCATTGACCCAATACACTAATATCAACCTTAATCCTCACATAAATCATGAGTT
This sequence comes from Hydrangea macrophylla, assembly GCA_033977485.1. Lineage (NCBI taxonomy): Eukaryota > Viridiplantae > Streptophyta > Magnoliopsida > Cornales > Hydrangeaceae > Hydrangea > Hydrangea macrophylla. Next base: position 45,719,592 of record CM066990.1, read on the forward strand.
TATGAGAATATTGAGGGATTCTAAGCTCAAGAATTTAAATAAGATATTGAAAGTCTCATGAATTCCAAGAAATAAACATAATCAAGAGAAAGAAAACCAAAGTTCAAATATCATTTAAATCAACTTCAAGATTCACTTAAACTTTAAACCTTAAGCTATTTTGATCCAAACTAATGAAATGAGAGTTTAATCATAATATATGTGGTGTTTGATGAAATGAGGTGGGATGAGAGCTTTTGAAAATGTGTTAAAGATCCTAAGAATCTAGATATTGTGATTGAACTTTGAATAATGGACCTAAATAATCTAGAGTTTATCTTTAATTATCCTCAACTCCTTGGTTGTTCTTGGACTTTTCCAAGATTAATCAAGCTCTTCTTCTAACCCTCTCTATTACTCTCTTAATTTAGAAGGTTTTTGAAGAAGAATCAATGTAGGGATGCTAACATTCCAAATTCCAAGTCTAAAAAATGATCCTTTGTAATGGGATATTCACCTCTCTTATATAGGCAAATTTTGAGAGGGTATTCCAGTAAATTCACAACAAGAAACCCTAATTCAGATGTCCTTTTAAGGGTACAAATGTACTACATCAAAGCTGGCAGTCACAAAAATGCGGCACTCAATGGAGATGGAAGCGACACTTACTGACTGCCAGTGTGGCACTCAGAGTGTCCCGGCGCGACATTCGTTGAATGCCATAACGGCACTTAATAAATGCCGCAGAGGACTCCACGGACTGCCATCTTTTCTTGAACCATCTTTTTCCGCGGCACTTTGTAGAATTTGCGGCATTCTCAGAGTGCCGTTCCGGCACTGCGTGAAGTGCTGCAACGGCAATCCGAGACTGCCGCAGATGCTGTCATGTGCCGTTTACTCTATTTTTTTTTTCTTTTTCTCTCTTTTCTTCTTTGTTTTGAATCGAAAGAGCCTTTTGAAGAGCTTGAGTCACCTTTGGAAGTTCTAGATTAGTTGTTCCTTATCATCATCGGATCTTAGAGGTAACACTCCCCCAAGTTTAATGGTTTGGTCAAAATCGGGGTGTCTACAGTCCCACACATGGAGATCTTCCCCTTTTTAAATCAAAAGCCCCACACATAGAGGTCTTTCACCCAAATCCTTTTCGTGCATTTTCATGTTGATGCACATGTTCATGCCTAATTTCATAATCATGCTTATCTTATGCTTATGAAATGCAAATGAACAATATTATGCTAGATGAGCAAGCATATTAATAGTCTTTCATAAAACTTAAGCATAGGCAAGAAATCATGGGTTTCTACACAAACATGTTATCAGACTTCTATGAAAGCAAATAGACATGTTTTCAACTTTCATTTAACCACATAAGCATTTAGATCATTTAGAAAAATTTCAAGAGAACTAGGTTTGGAGTTTATGCATGTCAAACGTGTACCAAACTACGTAGTATTCTAGATTTATATTATATAATACATCATATTAGAGAGTTATATGAACTACCTTTGAACTTTAGGATTTTTCCTAACCGATATAAGTTATTGGATGGAAGTGATTTTGGTGTCCACGCATGCTCCTCGTCGTAAGGAACAACTTTAAAGCTTGAAGATTCATTCGGAGATCGACGGATCTAGATGATACCAAGGCTTTTGTGCTCAAAACCCTAAGTATCTAAGTTCTAGAGAGAGAGAGAGAGAGAGAGAGAGAGAGAGAGAGAGAGAGAGAGAGAGAGAGAGAGAGTTGACAACTATAAAATTTACACCTAACATGTTTTGTTTATAGTAAGTGGCAAGGTACATCACTTAAAGCACGATGTGCCCCCACTTAAACTGATATATCTCACTAACCGTACCAGTTATGACAAAAGTTAAAATACCAAAAGTGAATCATTTGAGCATACACTCCTTTCAGTCCAAAAATCTCATTTTCAAATCTTCAGGTCATGACTTACATCTCAGGTAAAAATTACCAAAATACCCCTATGACTAAAATCCAAACATAGTCTGAAAAATTCCAAATTTTCACTAGAGTTCTGAAATCTGATATAAAATCACTATTTTAAAATATTATGTTATTATAGTCTACCCTCCTTAAAAGAATTTTTGTCTGTGAAATTCAATCCAGTCCAATCGATACTGAGGTAACCTCAAACCTTATCTAATAAAGATAATAACATAACAACACACGAACGTGGAATCCTAATCTCAAAAGCTGAAGAAAATTCCTTATCGTAGTATAACTCTCAAGTGGTCATACCTACCGTTCTCAAGGCAATATCTTCGTATAGATAACTGTCTCAAAATTAAAAACACAGAAATGTTACCTCAAACTCATAAAGTCAAAAAGGACATTCCTCAACTGATAGCATATATGCACCACAAGCATATCCAAGAGTAGACTATTCGAAGCTGGCGAAACTACCTATTGCTTCCTTACACCCAGAATTCTGAAGAGTTAGTCATAAATAGTTCTTACCCTAAGCTGATAACCTTGTCTTCATAAGCTATCTCATCGATGAATCACTTTCTCATACCTTAGGTCATCATTCAAAATGAATAACCTTTATCAAAACTAATTCCGAAATAATCAACAACTTTCCTAATCTCAATCCTGATAGCTTTTAAATCAGTTATTTAACTCAAATCTAGCGAGTCTTCAATACAGTACACTCCTCTCAGTGTGCTCTTTCTAATTCCAATCTCCACAAAACTCAACACTCACGATCTCATAACCTCGGTCAACATCAAGTCAAACTTTAACCCCCTGGTGACCCAAGTCAAGAATCATGTACAATTTCATGTCCTTCCGGTCATAACATAATTGATTTACGCTTTGAAATTCTTCATGAGTGTATAAAACTCCTTGTACATCTCGAATCATATCAACTCGTATTACATCGAAATATGATACTCTCATAATCCATCTATATCCCAAATATAAATATGGTATACAAGAACTCACTCTAGTCACCAAGTGACACAACCATAAGAACCACATCCGTGGTATCCTCAATAAACTTTTTGATTCTTCTACATATCATACACTATAGAAACACCAGAATTCATCATAGAAGTTCCTAGCGGAAACTCAACCCCAATACAAAATCCAATCTGACATGATCGTCTGTGTAAACCCAGCATTTCGGTTCACAAACCCTTTTCATACCCTATCAAGTAGGTTGTCAAAACTTAACCATTCAAGCTCGTACTTCCACCACTAGGACTAGGTTATACATAACCATAATCACCTTAAAATAATATCTAGACTAAATCCAACTTATGGAAAGTCATCCTCCAAGTTAATCTCTTCAAAGATTTATAATGGATTCATATGTCATTCACAGTTCTACTTCAACAATAAAAGGTAAAACAACCTTCCAATTCGAATGAAACCACTAAGGATTCCAACCAAAACCAACATCCAAGTACAAATATACATTTCAAAATTTTACTACAGAAGTCTTTAAGACAAAAGTTGATCCAGAATTTCTTACACTTTCTCATTTCCCAATCATACTTGGGCCATAAATTGCTCTCGGTCTTTCAAAGACAATTGTTGAATCCACATAGAATCATAACCTCAAAGGTACCAATGAGTGTCAAACACTCAATCATAACATGTTTAGTTTCTCTTCAATTTGATTCTCAAATACTCACAGGTTCCATTACTCGAAGGTTTCCAAAACCATAAGTCAACTTCCAATCATCTCATGATTCCATCTAATTCTCAAACAGTTCTAGGACACTTTCATCCATAATTTCACATTATACTTATCTTTAGGATCATCCTCCAAAACTTACAATTGTCCCTTTTAATCTTATTTATGAATCCTCAATTTCTAAAGATCCTATTGTACCAAATGTACAAATCGTTTACTCAGTTACTGTATCCTCAAACAAACAAAAGATATCCGATTGTCTGTTTTCAAATGCTTCTTCAAGCCATACCTTCACAATGTAAAAGGTTATACCCAGAATTTTGCTCCATGCAAACCCAAGCCTTATGATAAATGCCCAAGCGTCGTCCTTACCAAACATTTTAAGATTTAAAATGAACCTCAAAGTTCGACTTGTCAAGCCAATTCTTCCTCAGTCTTATAATAGTATTTACCTGGAGACACTAAGCAATCTCAACATCAAATCCAAAAGAACATTATCAACAAGTCTTATCAAAACAATGACAAATTCGGCCTCTGGGGCTCAATTACTAACTCTGTAGATCACTTCACCAACCCAATACCTAAGATGTCACACATCTTACCTAATGAACTTCAAGACCCTAATGGGTGTTCCGATAATTCGTAGACAAGATCTGGAATCGATTTTAATCTATTCTTAAAGTAGGATCCATCAATCACTCTATTACTTCGTGATACCTCCTTTAGACATTCTACCAAATAAGAATCATGACCATATTTCCCTTTCAGTGCTCAGACTTTTACAAGTCCTTCGTACACAAGATTTTCTTTCCAAATGAAATTCTCAACTTAAGACAACTCATTTCATTCACCTTCGATATCCTTCTTCAAACTTCAAATTTTGATGGGTTCCAAAATCCTTAGCCAAGCACCTTGCTCGACTCCAATCCACAATTTATGTATTAGTCTCACAAGATAATACCTCAAATTAAAATCTTATAGATTTATCCATCTATTTCATTCCTCATGTTCAATTTGGTAATTGGATCCTTAAACTAATCCCCTACCATATCGATTTCCTTGAAATGAACAAGCCAGAATCTTACATTATAATTTACCTTAAAAAATTTCCTTAGAAACCACTTGCTATCAAGGCTCCATTCGAGCCCTAAAGATTAAATCCATATATCGCCAATTACGATTTGACATGACGTTCACATCGTCAAAATAATTCCACGACTTTTCAATATATCAAACGATGACTACATTCTACCTCTAAGAACTTAAAAAATCGTAGGATACAAAAATCCTTAATCAAAACCACAATCATAAAGTTGTGCTACTCAATGTTCCAAATCCAAACAAGGTTTCTATTTCTAAAACACTTTTCCGTCCAAAAATGCTTAGGACCAATGACTCATTCTCAATGCTATTTCAATTTCTAAAAAAATATACATCTCAAAGTTATACTTGGTTTCTATGCCTGTCAAACTCAAAGTAGATAACAATCAGAGTCCTTAAACACACATCAAAACATACGGTAGTGCTTCCAAATTTCTATCCCCAATCAGGTTAATGATTTTGGCACTTTTAATTCTCCCAAGTCATCTAACGTGTATATTGTTGGTCCAAAATGGAAACCTTAGAGGAGGGGTGAATAAGGTTTTAGTAGAAAATTAACCTTTTAAAAACATAATAGCAAATTAAACACAATAAAAAATAATTGTGTAAAGAGAGAAGGGAAGAGACATTTGCAAATCGAGTTTTCAAGTTGTTCGACAATTCGCACACCATGGCCTACGTCTACCCCTGAAGAACACCTCTTGAGAATTCCTTTAATCCAACATACTTCACGGGTGTAGATCAAACCATTACAAGAGCCTTCAATCTCTCCCAAAGAAGAATACCTCTTCTTTGCACACAAGAGTTACTAACCCTCACTCTTTACAAATGATTTGAATTACAAATTGAACTCTCTCTCTCTAGAGTGGATAGTACAATAATAGCTCACACAACTCCATAGTGAGTGGATAATACAAATGAAAGCTCACTACAATTTGCTCTCTCAAGAATTACAATTGAAATCTAGGAAAAATTGATTTTTCACTCAAACTAGGGCTTAAATGGGAATGATAATTAAACAAGATGTTTGAATGATTTTGTTAATGTTCCTTCTTATTTATGACCCTTAAAAACATCCCTATATATAGCTTTTGAAAGATTATAGCTGTTAAGAGTGGTTGGGGGAGTAAAAATAATTTTTGGAGAGTTTAGAAAACTAGTCGTTAGTGCATTCTGCGCATCCAGTCGATTGGATTGAAGGTTCGGTCGACTGTGAAGTTTATACCAGAGAATAGACATTCTACTATGAAATCTAGTTGACTGAACAGTACTCCGATCGACTAAACATTACCTCCGGTCGACTGGACTTTAAATTATTTAGTCGACTGGTTTGTGCTGGTTTTTCATAGACTGATACCTCTTTACTAAAGCGGCCATAACTCCCTGTACAAAACTCATTTTTGTGATCCGTTTGAAGATTCGGAAACTAGATTCAAATATCTTTCCAACCATATAAAACTCAACATCCAGTTCCACACCAATTAGATCAGGTTTGGCTTTAAAGTTGACCCATTTACAAAGGGTTCTTGATTTTGACTTAGCCACTTGAAAACGTTTGTGAAATGAATTTAATTGAGTGGTCTAAGTATGTTTAGGTCCTTGAAAGTATTTTAAAGTATGAGAGCAAGGATCCTAAAGTCTGGTTAAAGTTACTTGAGCCCCTATGAGTGATTGATCAAAATGTTTACAAGTAAATAATCTTCAGCCAATGATTAAAATTCTTCAAGTCTTCAAGCTTGATCCTTGTTGAGCTCAATCACTCTTGGGCTTCACCATATGTTATCTCATGATCTCAAACAATGTTAGAACATTTAAAGGCATAAATCAAGAGATTACCATAATGAAAATGACTTGATAGTAGTTTAGAATAGAACAATTACGAACATGTTATTATCAATAGATTTGTCATCATCAAAATAAATATAAATAATGCCTTAAAGAAATTCAAGGCCAACAATTTTCCCCTTTTTGATGATGTCAAAAAATGCAATAGAGATATAGCAATTAAAGCATAATAAGTGTCATTTTCATGTTGTCATTTTCATGTTATCATTCAAAGTAACAAGATATACAAAATATGAATACATGAATAACAACTTTCTAACACTCTCTATTATCATTTTCCTCATTTTTAATATCTCTCTATTCAATTCTCTATTCAATTTCCCCTTTTTGACAACAACAAAAAGATTGGGGGTTTGAAAAAGTTCCCCCTCAATAAGATAAGCAAACATGTATAGGAGGCAATAAGATACAAAAACAACTAAAGTGAACATAGTAACATGTTCCCCCTCAACATATACATATATATAATATATACATATATGAATAAATATCAATTATAAGATCAAAATTATGCATTATCTCCTTAAGAGGATGGAATAGCTATGAACAACAAAACAAAAATAACTTGATAAATCAAACAAGATTAGCATGCTATCAAAATCAAGAAAAATTTCAAAAAAAGTTAATCTAACCTACTCCTACTAGGCTTAATGTGAGAGATTTAATCATTGTCCAAGCACCTCTTGGATGCAACATTTACCAAGGAGGTAGAAGAGGATCCTTTCACAACCCAAATCATGTTAATTTTTCTTTTATGTAGATATTTGTAATTAACATGCCCCTTTTTCATGCAATAATGACAAGTTACATGGGGGAGGGTCTTATTTGAGATTGATTCCTTAACAAAGAAATTTTTGTGAGAATTCTGAGAATTTGAAGTAGAAGGTGTGGACTTTACAAATAAGCTTTTGTACTTCTTTTCCATGTATGTGGGATTAAATCCCAATCCGGCTTTGTCAAAAACACAATTTTGTTTTCCCAAAAGCATATTCAAATTTTGTTCACCTTGTATGAATTTTGCCAAAATTTTTGTTAAATCTTTAATCTCCTTTTTCAATTCAACCTTTTCTTTTTCAATAAACTCACTTAAATGTTGATTGGTTGAGATAAGTTTTTCTTGTCTCAAAATATCATTTTGAGATTTTAAATCTTCCAATTTCTTTGTCAACTCCACATTTTCTTTATCAAGCTCATTTAAAGATTGTACTCTTGAAATATGTTTGTCATTTTCAATCTTCAAAGATTCATTTTGGGATTTCAAAATATTTAACTCATTTGAAAGCATTGAAAAGTTATTTATAAGAGAAATATATTTGATTCCCAAAATTTTCAACTCCTCATGTAACTCCTTAAATGCACATTGAAGTTCATCATAATTAGCAGATGAGTTGGAGTTTACCTCTTTTACCTTACTTTCATTGGTGGCTTCATGGTTTCTGTTTGCACCCAAAAACTGCCAAAGGTTTTTGAACCCGAGTGAAATTGGTTCAGGGATGGCCGACCTATAGCAAGAGAGGGGAAGGCCGGCCCAAGGTTGAAATAGCTCATCGGGCTCGAGAGGACGATGTCACGTGGTCTTTAAAGACAAGGCTGTTGGTAAAATATGGTAAAGTCTGACTGAGCAAATGAATGGTGTACATTCCAATCGGGCTTCCGCATGTATGAGAGCCCGATTGGAAGGCTGAGCATGGATAAGGCTCATCGAACATAAGAGTAACATAACCTAATGCAATGTAAGCCCGATGGAAGATAAGAGCAGCACAAAGACCAATCAGACACCATATAATAAAGGCCGACTATATGAGTCTGACCGGTCACAAGCAGTCGTGAAGAGGTCATTGGGCGTGAAAAATGGTATTGAAATTGTTCAAGCCCGGTTCAATTGAAAGAAAGTAGTTGGCAAGGCAGATGGACTAAAAGGGGAAGGCGGTGCTATTCACAGTTGTCAAGACGACGTCATCCTAGATTTTTAGGAAGTAAGAGTCCGGTTTAGAAGGTATCTAATCACGTCCAGCTGGATTGGAAGGTTGATCCCTAAAATATAGAGATTGGTGCAATCAAGATAAAGATAAGGCAAGAGTTGGAGATTAGGAAGGTTTCTGCCAATCAGCCAATAAACCACGCAACTTAAGGCGCAAGCTAAGGAGTCCTTTCCTTATCAGAATTTCTAGAGGCCGCTATAAATATGGAAGCAGGCCAACCGAGCAAGGGACTTCGTGTCATCTTGAAAAACAGCACACACTGCATCCAAAAAGCATTCGAGGCATTCAAAGCATTCAAACCTTTATGTTCTTCAGCAATCATAGCAAATAGCTCTCCCTTTTTTGTTATCTCTTTTGTTCTTTTGGACAATCAGACTGTTCTAGCGTTGTTCTTTGGATTTGTTTATTTTTTCCAAACACTTAATAAAAGCTACTTTTATTAAATCGTTTGTGATTTGTTTACTTGGTAAACTCTGCACTGTTTAGCTTGTGTGCTTCAGTACTGCTAAAGAATTTATGGTGACGGTACTTTCCTACTCACTGCACACAATCACTCTATTTAGAAGTTAGATTCATAAAGCCTTGTGTATCACTCACGCAAGCACATAGGAAATTAGTTTGCACCTACACCGAGCCCATTTGGCTCTGGCACGCCCGCGCAAAACTACTAGCAAACAGTCGCTCGACTCATCTTCGGATGCATAACTATTTGAATTGCTCCAAGTGCCCCCTTTTGCCATTTTCTCATTCTCCTCATCCTCTTCATTAGCAAATAAGCATATATAACTTTCTTCTCTCTCTCTTGTACAAAATCCTTTTGTTGTACTTCTTGTTGTTAATCTTGACCTTCAATTTCTTCTACAACTTCATCAACATTGTTTTCTTCAAAAATTTGGCTAGTAGCATTTTGCATAGTTTCAAGAGATAACCAAAATTCATTAGCATTCGAGCATGAATGAATTCTATTATAAATGGTATGATCTAAAGCATCATATAGAATTTTCATTGCTTTAAGATTTAATAGAGCTTTATTTTGATCACTCTCATTCCATTCAATCTTTGGTTTAGGAGAAAAACCATTTTTGACAAAACTCCAAAGATTGTAGTCAAGTAAAAGAAAATAAACTTCTATTCTCCTCTTCCAATGATCATACTTATGATCACTCAATAATGGAGGAGTGCTAATGCAATAACCTTTTTCAAAAAATGTAGTTTCCATGGATCGTAACTCAAAATTTTCAAAAACTTTTGAACATAGAAGAGCCGAGGCTCTGATACCAATTGTTGGCCAGAAATGGAAACCTTAGAGTGGGTAAATAAGGTTTTAGCGAAATATAACGCCTTGATAGGTTCAATGGAAAATCTCAAGGATGTAATCAAGCAAACGGCCGATATACATCAGAGTTAAGCTGACCTGGTCATGGAGACTAGGACTATCCACGTAAAATTGGATCGCCTGTCGGACATGATCAGCAAACTGATAGAGACTTATAAAGTCGAGGGTAGCAAAGAACAGATAAGTGGATCGGGCTCTGGCACGTCGCTCGAGCCCAATAAACTGAAGGATCCACCCTACGTCTGTCCAAACCTTAGGGAGGGTAATGGTTCAGGCAAGCAGTCTGAATCATAGAACGAACATGCCAGTGGCTCGGTTTTCACCTATCCTAGCGGATCGGCGACACCTGTCTTTGTCCGACCAATAGGCCGTACTAAAAGTTCATCCGACCACACACCACCTCTAGTTCACACTACTGGGGGACAAAGAAACAATGGTTGGTTTTGGATCCATTAGATTAATAATAATCAACAACTCCCACCTCCAGTGATGCCCCCTGTGGTGGTGGCTCAGCCCGTAGCTCCATAACCCATCAATAGGGAGGAGCTGGAAGCGGCCATACATGATGAATATGGCCCATTTATGAGGAGGATGGAGAGGCCAACATACAGACGGCCTTATCCGCCTAAAATCGACCAAGTCGTATTTTCCCAAGGCTACAAAGTCCTAAACTTCACTCTATTTTCTGGAGAAAGTGAACAGTCTTTGATGGAACATATCAGCCATTTCATTATTCAATGCGGACATGTAGGCAGTAGTGAGCTACTTAAACTGAGGCTATTCCCAAACTCGTTAACGGGTATAGCATTTTTATGGTATGTCAACCTCCCAGCCAATTCAGTTTAAAATTGGCCAGTAATGGAAGAGCTCTTCCACGGCCAGTTCTATAGGATGAGCTAGAAGCATCACTAGCAGATCTGTCCAGGATGCTACAACTAGTGGGAAAAACTATGGAAACTTACATTGCCCATTTTTGAAAGGCCAAGTATTGGTGTAAGACGGTCTTGCCCGAGGAAGAATACGTGAAAATGGCCATGGGGGGCATGCCTTTTGAACTTCACAACAGATTTGAGGGAACTGACTTCTGCGATCTATTCGAGCTGGCCACGCGGGCTGCTCGGTACGAGTGTATCCTATTGGACGAGTAGGAGTAGAAGAATTCGTCCAAGGGCACGTATTATAAGGACCCTAATTACGAGGTCCACTTAGCAGATTGTGACCTCAAAATAGAAAGCAATATGGCCGAGTTAGTCTACAAATGGCCGATTATATGTAACTCTTTGAATTAGCCCGTCAATAACAATGCCGCCGCGAAGAGGATGGCGTTTGAGGCAGAAAAGAATTACACTTTTGATATCACCATGGCTGATCAAATTTTTGATGCCTTATTGGCCGATAAAGTGATCAAGCTAAATGAAGGACATCGGATCCCCAAGGTCGATGACTTGAAAAATAAAGAATACTGTAAGTGGCATAACTCTTGGAAGTACTCCACTAACAATTGCGTAGTTTTTTGTAATGTCATATAGGAAAACGTAGAGAAAGGAGTCTTCAAGTTCTCGGACAAGGCTATGGGAATTGATACCAACCCATTCCCTCAAATCACCAGCACCAACATGGTCATACCTGATTTGATAAAGCTGACAAGACCGAGGCTGAAGGTGGACTTGACCGAGAGGGAAGAGCTGCCAAAGCAGAGAGAAGGAAAATAAATCACCATTAAGGCCACTAATGGGCCTGAGGTGACAATACATGAGCTCTAAAGAACCTATCAGGAGCGAAAAGAAGCAGAACACAAGGCCGATGTTGAAATGGCTCGGTCAACCACTGACAGTCTGATTGCTAATCTGTGATACCAATTTAATCTAATTGAACAAGGCCTCTACCCAAGGTGCAGGGTCGATATCAAGAAGGAGGCCTCTAGCCCAAGCAAGAGGCCAAGAACAAGTGAGCATAGCCCGAGAAGATCGGTACACGAAAGGCTTTCGCTGCCCAAGCAAGCGCAGGTTAAGCCCGAATGGAAACCAAAACCAATGTCGCCACCAGCAAGTGGCATGGAGGGTTCAAGCTATATGGAGGAAAAGCGACATCGGCCACGACCAAAAATGATGGTGTCAGAAACAGCCGTCGCTTCAGCCATCAGCTCTAGGATGATACTACTACCAAGGGTGTATGAAGGGAGATGGTATAGGGCTGAACACCCCAAATTCTCACTGGCGCCTCAATACAGCTGGTCTCAAAAGAGGAGATTCTAGAGGGCTAGACAGGCAGAGAGGGAATGGCAGTACTGGGAGGATCGAGCATATAATCCTCTAAGGGTCCTTACACCTTACCTCCCAGAGGCTGATGCACAACTATTAGAAATAGAAGAAGAGCCCGTGTTTGATAAGAAAGCGGGTAAAGGTGCGATGCATGCCACAGAATGCTTGAAGAAAGTCTTCAAGCAAGAAAAGCTAAATGAAGAGTGTAAGCCCGAAGATGATCCGATGGATGAGGAAACGGATGATTATGGGGATGAAGATGAATCACCGATTCAATTTGGAACTATCCCAAAGAATCTATCTTCAAACATGGTGTTTACTCTTCCAATGTCTTTTATGGCCAAGCCAGATCAGTCAACGGCCATGGAAGGAGATGTAACGGAGGGCCTGACCAAGGAATCAGCCATAATAGAAGACATATTCTGGAATGGGGGAGAGACCGTTAAACCCAATGTGGTGGAGGCCACAAGAAAGAATGTGGATGCCACCGATGTGCAGTCTGATCGGCCAAAGATCACCATTTTGAGGCCGAAAGGACATCAAATTGAAGAAGGGCTAAAGCCTGCTGGACTATTCAAAGTTATTTTTTAGAAACCTACTTACCAGTTATCCCAGGACATGAAGACACTGTATATGAAAGGACACATTGAGGGAGTTCCGATAAATAGAATTCTGGTTGATGGTGGATCAACCATCAACATTATGCCTCAGATAATGTTGTGAATCCTTCACAAGTCCGAGTCAGAACTGATTCAGACCGAAATGAATGTTCAAAGCTTCACGGGAACACCTTCAAGAACCAAGGGTATCCTTCCTCTGGAATTGGCCGTTGGTAGCAAAACGGTCATGATTGCTTTTTTTATCGTGGAAACATCAGCCGCGTATAATGCATTATTGGTCGAGACTGGATACACCCAAACTATTGCATCCCCTCCACACTCCATCAATTGTTGATTTTCTGGAGGGGCGATGAGGTAGAAGTGGTTGGGGCAGATACAAAGCCATTTGTAGCCGAGTGCAAACGGCCGATGCAGTCTTATATGAAGATGATATTGGACCAGTCAAATTACTAGGACGTGACAAGATGGGAAGGCCAAAAATAGCCACATTCCTGAAAGGAACTCCATCGGACATAAAGATAGGTTACCACAACCTCAGTTGGATGAATGAGTCAAGGCCGATTGAGATTATTGAACAAGAAGACATTGATGGAAGCACCACTCATTGAAGAACAGAGACTGCTAGCCCTAAAGGCCAGTATAGCCAGGTGGTGTGCATATCTGGCCGATAGAAGATTAGAAATCAGCCCAGTTGATGGTATGGTTAATTTGGCCGATTGTATCTATGAAGAAGAAACACCAAGAGAGGATGAGATTCAAATGGATAAACTGGAAACAGCTGATCGGCGACGAATAGTTGCCGTTTATAGTCCTAAGAATATGCTTTGTTAGCCCATTTCATGTAGTTATTAATTGTTTTTTAATAAGCATTCTAAATTTTGTAGGATTTGGAGCTTTAACTTGAAAATGCACAAAAATCCAATGATTAGTGGCTTTGGAAGTCATTCTGGGCTCAAACGGTGATTTCGGTGAAAGCTGAATACAATAGCAACCTTGGAAAATTACATTTTTGATAAGGAATACTTCATATTTGAGAAATTTCTCCTTATATATAAAATGTAGATCTTTAAGTTACAGACGCATGGCCGCAAACGGCGAGTCAATCCGAGTTCCGAGCAAAAAGTTATCGCAATTCTATGAAAGTTGCACAGTGCAGCGAAAAGGATCTCGCACGAGCGGGCCGCGCGAGAGACCTATGAAAAAACCAAAAACGTGTATTTTGTTAAATTAAAGTGCCCAGCGAAGGTGGTTTGTGCATATGACGTCCAAAAACGTAAAAACAGCTATTGTAGTGCGATTTAACTTAGGAAAGCTTTCTAAATCCTTCCAAACTCTATATGAATCTTATTCTAAATCAATTTTGTGGTTACACATCATTACACAACATTAGATACATCCATATACAACAAAAAATTCAGCCATTGAAGGGAGGAAAGCAAGGAGAAGAAGAAGAAGACCAAGGATTCCCATGACCTCCTCCATCAACCTCTTGTCGTTCATCAATTCTATGGCCAACTAAACTCAAGATCTAGGGTTTCAATGAAACCCTAGCCAAGTAATAGGGTGTATTTTATGTTTTTATTTTAGTTTTATTATGTATGGATGACAGTTACATGTTCCGAGAATTTTTATAAATAAATTGTGGTTTTATTAATTAAATCATTACTTTCAAAGTTTACTCTTATCTTAGATCTATTTTGATGGTAGTGTGCTCAATGATCTATGCTTGCTATGCTTGTTTAGATTATTTACATGTAATGGTGCTTAAATTGAATTGTGCTATCAAGTATCCGAATAGTCCATGCCTAGATTAGACGGATTATACCACAACCCTAGTTTAGTGTGGGATAATTTGTGCTAACCGAAGATGGATTATGTTGGTGCTTGAACCATAGTTATTTTCTTGACGGAGGAATTGGGCTTGTAGCTACAATTCCCCATTATCATCCAACTTAATAAGCTAAAGTAATTCGTAAATACCTTTATTATGAAGCTAGTGGTGGATTTGCAATTCTAGATTCCTTAAACTTATTATAAAAACAAATATTTAATTGCTTTCATAATTTAGATTTACTTTTATTATTATTAGTTTAATTCAAATTAAATCCAAAATTTGTTTTTCTTAATTAATTAAATTTAGGTTTTAAAAATTAAAGTGCGTAGTATTCAATCTCTGTGGGTTCGACCTTTACTTCCACACTACAATTCTTTTGAAAGTAAAGCATAAGTTAAGCATACTTTTATATCTTGATTTTGACAAGATCAATTTTTGGCGCAATTGCCGGGGATCGAACCCGGGTCACCCGATTTTGACAAGATCAAGTTTTGGCGCCATTGCCGGGGATCGAACCCGGGTTACCCGCGTGACAAGCGGGAATACTTACCACTATACTACAACGACATGAGCTCTCTGTTACATCTCGCGCGAGATTCCCCCTTAGACAAAAAATTTTCAACTTTTTATTATATGAGCTCTCTGTTACATCTCGCGCCAGAATTCGCGCGCGCGAGGGGTTCACTCGTGCGCCCGCTCGCACAATTCTGGCACTTAAAAATTTTCTTAAATAAAATTAATAACAGGCCTCAGCTTTAACTCGTGGAGGAATTCGCGCGAGGGGGGATTTTCTATGTTTTTCTCTTTGTTCTCTTACCTTCTTTCTGCAAAACCTGGTCAGTTATTTTTCCTTTCTGTTTGTTCTCTTATGCCCTATTTAGATCTAGTCCGTTTTTGTTTTGATATTCTGTTGTTATATTTTCGTGAGTCTTTCAGTTCTAATTTTAGAGTTAGTTAGTTTAGTTTAGTTTAGTTTGTTCTGCATTTTATTCTATTAGCTATTATTGTTATTATTCTTTTGTTTAGTTTTTATCAAGTATTGACAGGTGTTTTGGTGCTTCATTTGGAGTATGTTTGAACTTGCATATTTGTATACGTCCACCTGGTTTGTGTTTGCCGAATCGAGGTACTATCGTTCCTTCTCTACGTACTTTCCTTTCTTTCATTTTATTGTTTCATTGGGGGCAATGAAAGGTTTAGGTTTGGGGGTATGCACTCACATGCACATTATTTTATACACCAAAATTTTAAAATTTTCCATACTTGCGCTTAAATAAACGATGTCACCTACGGTTTTGCAATCTCTAGTCGATACATCTTGCTATGTAACTTGGATTGTTATAGAATGGTAAACATGAGAAGATGTAATTAAATATTTACTGAAGTCATGATATGACGTTTTAGGTCATGTATTGTCCGAATCGTAGTTTTATATCATAGATTTGCACACAAACCTATGCACTGCACGTAGTCGCTTGAATCCATGTTTGATGTGAACTATAATATGATTCGCATTTCTAGATAACACAAGGTGGAGACTAAACCCGGTGAGCTTTTGAGCCTATCTTTTCTTTTTAGAGGGTTATAAGTACATTGTGTTTATCAAATTTCATTGAAATAGCGCATTAACTCGTTGTTTAGTCTCATTATTCTTGTTTTGGTTGATAGTCAAGTTAAATATTTGCGACCATGCTAAATAATCTTCCGTCGTAAATGTTGAAGAACCAAATAACCCTAGGACATGATTTTAGGCCTTCTTTGTTTATTACCGACCGATAAATGATAAATGTCCTTAGTTCGCCCTTTGAGTCATTAAAATGCCATTTTTTTTCTTTAATTACCATTATCCTGTTTTTGCTCCAATTTGGCCAACTTGGAGTTCACCCCTGAAAGATTGATAAGTTTTTAGTGGTGTTAAGGCGATGTGTGATTGAGAAGAAAAAGAAGATAAGATGATGTTTGGGGTGGTTGCCTTGGTATTCAATGAATATTTGTTTCAAGAAGCAACGAGAAGGAAAGAAAAAAGATAAGGATTGAAAAAAAAAAGTTGAAAGTAGAAAGAAGAATAGAAAAGAAAGAAAAAAAAAGAGAAATTATGAAAAAAAATTATATGGAAATAAATATGAAAAGATGAAAGTTGATAGAAGAGATCGAACATACCTTATAATGCCATTCTAAAGCTACCTGACAAATCCTTTCTATCCTTTTTCATTGCCTGAGCCACGTTATAACCTTTGAAAAGTCCTATTTGATCCTAGAAAACATGGTTCGGATATGAAAAAGATGGGAAGGGGATTAAAACATGGTAATGATTAATTTTTCTTGATTGTTGGCATCCAATCCATGAGACTACTGTTCTTTCGTGTCATGCGTCTTTTTTGAGTCATATGCGAGCGTTTCTTGTTTTGAAAATATATTTCCTTTACTCACATATTTTAGAAAAATTACACCTGTTTCTGAGTGTTTCATTTGAGAGTGTAATTAACATTATGAGATTCGTAGTCGAAGCATAGTTAGATGGTCATCCGAGTTATATTCCAAGTTCATGACACGTGCAATTTTATGAGAAACTCTATTGATTTATACGATGCATGTGCTTAGGATTGATTTTCATGATGTAGGTAGACGTTTGATTCTGTTTCTTCTTATTCGTTATTCTATTTCGAATCATCCTTCTATGATAAGGAGAATTGAATGTTGTTTTTCGTTTGAATAAAACTTTTTAAATTTATAAGTTAATAAAGATGGTTGTGGGTGACTTCTTGACGAGAACCTTCATGAGACTTCACTCGTCCGACTAGGGACACCTAGGGGTTTAAAAGGCTTGTTGCATATACTAAATGCAATCGTGATCCACGCGAAAATGGAGTAGAATTTGTAGTAGTAGTTTTATTTTTATGTTTTTCTTTGCTCGAGGACTAGCAAAGAGGAGGTTTGGGGGTGTGATCGGCAACGAATAGTTGCCGTTTATAGTCCTAAAAATATGCTTTGTTAGCCCATTTAATGTAGTTATTAATTGTTTTTTAATAAGAATTCTAAATTTTGTAGGATTTGGAGCTTTAACTTGAAAATGCACAAAAATCCAATGATTAGTGGCTTTGGAAGTCATTCTGGCTCAAACGGTGATTCCGGTTAAAGCTGAATACAGTAGCAGCCTTGAAAAATTGCATTTTTGACAAGGAATACTTCAGATTTGAGAAATTTCTCCAGAGATATAAAATGTAGATCTTTGAGTTACGGACGCGTGACCATAAACGGAGAGTAAATCCGAGTTTCGAGTAAAACGTTATCGTAATTCTACGAAAGTCGCGCAGTGCAGCGAAAAAGACCTCGCGCGAGCGGGCCGCGCGAGCGACCTGTGAAAAAACCAAAAATGCATATTTTGTTAAATTAAAGTGCCCAGCGAAGGTGGTTTGTGCATATGATGTCCAGAAACGTAAAAACAGCTATTTTAGTGCGATTTAACTTAGGAAAGCTTTCTAAATCCTTCCAAACTCTATATGAATCTTATTCTAAATCAATTTTGTGGTTACACATCATTACACAACATTAGATACATCCATATACAACAAAAAATTCAGCCATTGAAGGGAGGAAAGCAAGGAAAAGAAGAAGAAGACCAATGATTCCCATGACCTCCTCCATCAACCTCTTGCCGTTCATCAATTCTATGGCCAACTAAACTCAAGATCTAGGGTTTCAATGAAACCCTAGCCACGTAATAGGGTGTATTTTATGTCTTTATTTTAGTTTTATTATATATGGATGACAGTTACATGTTCCGAGGATTTTTATAAATAAATCATGCTTTCATTGATTAAGTCATTACTTTCAAAGTTTATTCTTGTCTTAGATCTATTTTGATGGTAGTGTACTCAATGATCTATGCTTGCTGTTCTTGTTTAGATTATTTACATGTAATGGTGCTTAAATTGAATTGTGCTATCAAGTATCCGAATAGTCCATGCCTAGATTAGACGGATTATACCACAACCCTAGTTTAGTGTGGGATAATTTGTGCTAAATGAAGATGGATTATGTTGGTGCTTGAACTATAGTTATTTTCTTGACGGAGAAATTGGGCTTGTAGCTACAATTCTTCATTATCATCCAACTTAATAAGCTAAAGTAATTCGTAAATAGCTTTATTATGAAGCTAGTGGTGGATTTTTGCAATTCTAGATTCCTTAAACTTATTATAAAAACAAATATTTAATTACTTTCATAATTTAGATTTACTTTTATTATTATTAGTTTAATTCAAATTAAATCCAAAATTCATTTTTCTTAATTAATTAAATTTAGGTTTTAAAAATTAAAGTGCGTAGTATTCAATCTCTGTGGGTTCGACCTTTACTTCCACACTGCAATTCTTTTAAAAGTAAAGCATAAGTTAAGCATACTTTTATATCTTGAATTTGACAAGATAAACAGCCACAACCAAGCTGGATGATTTGAAGGCTGATGTACAAGACCCATTGTTGGAGGTCAACCTGGGCGATGAAGGAGAGCACAAGCCTACATATGTAAGTCAAGCGCTCGAGCCATAGTTTTAGGCCGAGATCATTGCTTTCTTATGCAAATACAAGGATTGTTTTGCGTGGGATTATGATGAGATGCCCGGACTATCCAGGGAATTGGTGGAACACTGATTACCAATTAAGTCGGGGTTCAGGCCATTCAAACAACTTCCCCGGCGTATGTCACCTGAAGTTACGCTAAAGGTGAAAGAAGAAATTGAGAGGCTTTTGGGGGCAGGTTTCATTCAGACTACCAGGTACGTGGAATGGGTGTCAAATGTAGTTCCAATAGTGAAGAAAAATGGGAAGCTGAGAGTCTGTATTGACTTCAGGAACCTAAACCTAGCTACCCCAAAAGATGAGTATCCCATGCCCATGGCCGATCAGTTGATTGATTCGGCCGCAAAATATAAAATTTTGTCCTTTATGGACGGACACTCGGGGTACAACCAGATTTACATCGCCAAAAAGGATGTCCCGAAGACTGCTTTTCGGTGCCCGGGGGTAATTGGAACCTTTGAATGGGTTGTCATGACTTTCGGTCTGAAGAATGCTGGTGCCACCTATCAACGGGCGATGAATTCAATCTTCCATGATATGATTGGACGTTTCATGGAAGTCTACATTGATGATGTGGTGGTATAGTCAGGTGATAACACCGATCATATGAGAGACTTAGAAAAAGCGTTCGTAAGAATGCGGGCTCACAAGCTGAAGATGAACCCCCTCAAGTGTGCGTTCGGCGTCTCAGCAGAAAACTTCTTGGGTTTCCTGGTTCACCAGCGAGGGACAGAGATAGACAAGAATAAGGCTCGGGCTATCCAAGCAGGGAAGCCCCCAGCCAACAAGAAGGAATTACAAAGGCTACTCGGGCAGATCAATTTCCTGAGAAGATTCATATCTAACTGTGCAGGGAAGACCCAAGTATGGACCCCACTATTGAAGATCAAGACAGATTAAGAATTCAAGTAGGAAGATAGCCATCAACAGGCCTTTGAGGGAATTAAACAATATTTGTCAACTTTTCCAGTATTAATGCCACCCAAGAAGGGTAGGTACCTTAAATTGTATATATCGGCCTCGGACTGCTCCATAGGAAATATGTTAGCTCAAGATAATGAGAAAGGCAACGAGCAGGCCATTTATTATTTAAGTAGAATATTAATTCCAATCGAGCAGTGCTACGCGCCGATTGAGAAATTATGCTTGGCATTGTATTTTTCATCACAGAAGTTAAGAACGTATATGCTGCTCGTTTCTACTTACATTATATGTCAAACTAATGTGATAAAGTATATCTTGTCAAGACCTATTATGAGAGGCCGAATTGGAAAATGGACCTTGGCCTTGATGGAATTTTCCATCCAATACCGATCACAGCAATCGGTCAAAGGCCAGGCCATAGCCAATTTTTTGGCCGATCATCCAGACCCTGTTGATCTGGGAGATTCTCTACTAGCACCCAAGATATTAAGTACGTCCTTGGTCCCTTGGACATTGATTTTTTATGGTTCCAAAAATGCAAAAGGTGTTGGGGTAGGTGTGGTCATTATATCACCCAAGTATAAGAGGATAAAAATGTCGTTTCGGCTCGATTTCAAGTGCACCAACAATCAGGCCGAATATGAAGCGCTTATTATTGGACTAGAGATACTCCTTGAAATAGGATTCATGCACATAAGGGAAGACTTAGGGCTGGTGATCGGACAGATATCTGGAGAATTCCAGATAAAAAGTTGAGAACTATGCCCATTTCATTTTATGGTCACTCAGCTCATGGAGGCATTTGACGATATTAGTGTGAGTTATATCCCGAGGTCCACAAATACCGAGGCCGATAAGCTGGCAAAAACATGATCAGTCTCGTCTTCTAGAAAGAACTTAGAAGACTAAGTTATCACGGTTCATGTCCGATCATTACCTTCAGTTGCAAGAAAAGGCTGGTATACCACCATTAATTCGGTCTTGATGGAGGACGATGAATGGAGAATGCCCATCATTGAATACCTGAATCACCCAAATGTCATGGTAGACCGAAAAGTTAGCCTATTCGCAGTCCAATTCGTAGTGCTTGATGGAGAATTGTTCAAGAAGCCCATCGGTGACGATGTGATCTTGAAGTGTTTAGGTAAGAAATAGGCCATGCAGGTTATGGCTGAAGTACATGAAGGGATCTGTGGGGCACATCAGGCCGGTACGAAGATGAAATCGTTGCTGAGAAGATACAACTATTACTGGCTGGGCATGCTGAAAGATTGTATTAGCTATGCAAAAGGATGTCAGGCATGTCAGAAGCATGGCCCGATTCAAAGAGTACTGGCCAAAGAACTTCAACCTATAATCAAGCCATGGCCGTTCAGAGGATGGGCCATGGATTTGATTGGCAAAATCCTTCCCCCTTCATCAGGCCAACACTGTTTCATTATAGTAGTTACAGACTACTTTATCAAGTGGGTCGAAGCCATACCTTGCAGGACGATGACCCAAGCAACAGTGATTAAATTCATTGAAGAGCACATATTTCACCGTTTAGGCCTGCCAGAGACCATTACGGCCAATCAAGGGTTTGTGTTCACAGGGACTGAAACATCAGCCTTTGCAGAAAGTAGGGGGATAAAAATTCTAAATTCCACCCCCTACTATGCTCAGGCCAATGGGCAAGCCGAGTCTACTAATAAGATCCTTAAAGGGATCATTGAGAAGATGATCGATGAAAACCCTAGGGAGTGGGACAAGTTACTGTCCGAGGCCCTGTGGGCCTATCGGACATAAAAAAGGTCTAGTACTGGAGTTACTCCGTTTATGCTGACCTACGGACATGATGTTATGTTACCTATGGAGGTCACAACCCGATCGGCCAGAAGGGCGTTACAAAATAAGCTTGAGCCTGTTGAATACACAGAGGCAATGATAGCTGAGTTGGAAGCGCTTGATGAAGCAAGGCTTTTGGCCTTGGATTCATTAAAGATCCAGAAGCAACAGGTTGCTCGGGCTTATAACAAAAGAGTAAAATAGAAATCTTTCAGTATAGAAGATCTGGTTTGGAAGACTGTTTTACCTATCGGAGACAAGGATAACCGATACGGTAAATGGTCGGTCAATTGGGAGGGTCTATTTATAGTCCATCAGGTCAAAAGAGGTGGTACATACAGGCTACGTGATATGGATGGGACGGTTCATGCTAGACTAATTAACAGTCATTATTTAAAGTCCTATTATCCTACGTTGTGGGAGACCATCAATCTTGAGTACAAACCAAATCCGGGGTTAGAATATGAGCAACTCATTAATTATGACCCAGAGCCCGAGTAATAAGAAGCTTCATTTGTATTAATAAGGCTGAGCACAATTTACTTACAAAAACATGTATATATATATATAAATATATATATTCAAGTACAAAAGAGAGTCGGCCTCTAGGCCAACCCAAAACTCCTAAGCTTGGCCCTTAGGCCCTCCCAAGTCTTCGTCGCCGCAGCCTGATTTTGTTTGGCTTTATCCAATCTTTCAGTCCAAAACCGGGAGATGGGAATGCTGGCCTACAGCTGCTCACTACATTTTTGGGCATCTCCACCGAGCTGGGCTAGGAACCCATCGATCTTCACTAAAGCTGCATCATTAGCCACTACTTCGGCCTCGCATTGTACTAACTGAGCCTTGAGTGCTGTAATGCGGGTTTGTAGCCAGGCATCACGAACGATCACTTGGGTTTGGGTGACCTTCCAGCTTTATATTTCGCCTTGGCTCCGGCTAGGAACTACGTTGCCTTCTGACGGGCACCAAAGAAAACTTCAGCCTCAGCTTGAACGGTTGAGGCAGACCGTTCCAACAGACGGCAGCTTGGTAACCTTTCCTGCACTTCCCGAATTAGCAAAAGCTGTTTGTCAGTTGCAGATCGATCAACCAAAAACACATCCAAGGCCGCATCGATGTCAGGAGCAGGAGATAGGCCGCAGAGGTCATGATCGGCTAGGCTCAGAAGGAGATCCTTTGACCGTTGGATGCTAGTAGGAGACACTGGTTCAGGCTCAACAAGTCTTAGGTTGAAGGCACTTAGGTTCGGCCCGCAGAAGAAGTCATCGAAAGGGATGTACGATTCTGGACCTATGGGAACGGCCTATTCAAAACATTAGGGGTCAAAAGAGGATAAATTATTCATAAATGAAACTAGAAAGTCAAAGCTACAATACCTAGGCATGAGAAGATAGTGAGGCCAAGATCTCTTGACGAATGTTGGGCTCACTACTCTGTTGAGAAGTGGATGGTTGAGAGGGTTGCTGACTGGGTACAGAAGAGGGAGCAGTAATGGTCTCCGCCATTGGACTAGCAAACCTCATTTGATGAATTTTGGACCCCCTATGTGGAGCCTGAGGATCCAGCCATAGCCCTATCCTCAACATTTGAAGTTGTTGGAACCTCAGGAGTAGGTGTAAGCCCGGCCTCAATAGTTTCCTCAATGGGCTCAGAGGTCGATCCCGCAGCAGTAGTAGCGTCAGATTGGCCGGAAAGGGTTCCAATTACGCTTGGGGCCGCCTGATCAACTTCTTCTCCAGCTGTCTCCCTAGCAATATCAACTTCGGGCGCCTCCTCGCTGCTCGTTGAAAGAACAACTTGTTCGGGGACATTGCCTCTAGCTAGGTCAGCAATGTCTTTGTTCGAGGGAGATAGTGGCGGCAGGATATGGAGAGGCATTACTCTCGTGGCAACCCGTTCAAGATAGGCTACTTGTTGGGAAGGAGAGGAAGGAAAGTTGGCCGGAAGAGGGACTGTGGTTGATTGGGAATCTTGCCCGGTCAGTGGAACGTCTTCGTCAAGATCCTCATCAACAAGTTGAAACGAGAGAAGGGTTAAAAGGATGAAAGATCTAATTGAGTAAGGATTAGACAAACCACGGGAAGTGATGGTACCTGTGTGGAGGAGCCCGAGACTTGTTTTTGTTTTTTCTTCTATCCTTGCCCAGGTGCTAGTTTACAGGTCGGCCTCTTTGCTACTTGTTTCCGTCTGGTTGGCGCTGGTGGAGCAACAGGGACATCGGCCTCTGAGGCCGTTGAAATGGAGAATTGAAGTAGAGCCTCTGTGGCAGTGCCTATAAAAATCTTGGCAGCCCGATCAGATCACCATTGTTCAAATTCATCGGTCACAATCGGTCGGCTGGAGAACGGTGTGAATTTGAAGGCGGCCTTCAACTTGTCTGACCTCTCTTTTGTTTTCTTCACTTGCTCATCGTTAACAAATAGGCCATGTTCAACCCAATCCACGTTTATGGTAATGGCTGGTAGAACGGGCACGAGCTGAGAAAGCCCGAATTGACGGGCAAAGAGGGGGGCAAAATAATATTCTACCCTGCATTTGTTATTGGCAGAAGGAATGCTCGGGCTGAAAATGACGTCCCTGGCCACCAAGTAGCTGGAGAAAACTTCATCATAGGTGGCCTGGGTGCTTGATACCCAATTGGCGGGATTGTGAGGAAGTTGAAAGAATGAGGGGAGTTGAAGAGAAGAGAAAGGTTGAAACAGGGTTAGTGCACCCCTCATAGAAAAAAGAAAAGCACTCCTCAAAGGAGTGGGAAGATGGAACAACATCCATGAATTGGACAGCAAAAATGGGAATGGCCGATAATTGGCGGTCGGCCGGCCTAAATTGCTGAAAATAAGAATAGAGCCACACCTGAAGAATCCAAATCGGGCTGCCTCCAGCACTGAAGCCCGAATGAACGAAGTCAGTCAATCCACAAACAAGGTGAGCCCAGACCAGTGTGGCTAGGGCTAAGGGGTTTCCCAGTAGCAAGGGCCAAGGCTAGAGTAGTATACTCCTTGGTTATGGCCTGACTGGCCGAGCAGAAGAGGTACTTATTCAGCCAGTAGATAAGAAAGGCAGTATACTTAGCGTCAGTCACCTCAACTCCCTCCTTGCCCATGCAAGCAGTAAGAAAACCGCCGAAAGACATGATCGGTCTGTAGGAAACGGCCCCATCTTTGACAGTTTCCTTTTGCAGATAGGTAAAGCTGGCCATTCCAACATCTAAGCTAGGAATAACTTTTGGCCCATATGGTGGAGCCCGAGCATATAGCTAACATCTTTGATCGTTGGACCCATCGGTCCACAGCGGAAAAGGAATCCATTGCATGATGAAGACCAGAATAGGAGGGCCGAGAAGAAAAGGGGTCGGTCTATTTCAAGCTTAGACCAACTGAGCATAATAGCATCATAAATGCATGTCTGCCTCCAAGTTACAACTTTTGAGGCTGATACTCATGTCACCCATTTGTCCCAGTCAGCAGAAGGGGTGGGCCAACCTCTAATAAGATGAGCGGCAGCGTGGACTTTGCCCCAGTGGGTGGGTACCTGGAAAAATGATTTGTTATCCACGAGCATGAAGTAAGGGTTGAGGGATGCTAGAGGATTGCGACGAAACGCCGTGCCTAGGCCAGGTGCTGTCAGGGAGCCATCAGCGGTGCTGTGAGGAATAAGGCTTTCAGTCAATATCTCTGCGGCGTGGGTTTTGGCTATAGCCCTAACCTCTCTACAGCAGTTTTAGGGCAGTGGAGCATCCACAAACATTTTTTTTGCCCTTGGAAGCGGCTGCCGGAGCGGTCTTGGGGGCCATTTTTGTGGGACGTGGAAGTTTGGATTCGCCAAAATAATGGGGTAGAGAGAGAGGCTCTGGGTGTTTTTGGTTTTAGAGAGAGAAAGCAGAAGACGCGAACGAAGAAGGTAAAGAAATTTTTCAAAAATCTCTACTTTATATGCGTAGCATTTAATGAGGAATGATTAGTGGGATTCTCAATGATCTGACATTCTCTGCATGGATGACACGTGGTAAGAGTTTAGAGTTTAAACTTTAAAACGTCACATCAACCAAGGGCGGGACGCTTGATATGACCTTTTGGGGGGCAATTGTTTGCACCCAAAAACTGCTAAAGGTTTTTGATCCCGAGTGAAATTGGTTCAGGGATGGCCGGCCTATAGCAAGAGGGGAGAAGGCAGACCCAAGATTAAAATAGCTCATCGGGCTCGAAAGGACAATGTCACGTGGTCTTTAAAGACAAGGCTATTGGTTAAATATGGTAAAGTCCGACTGAGCAGATGAATGGTGTACATTCCAATCGGGCTTCAGCATGTATGAGAGCCCGATTGGAAGGCTGAGCATGGATAAGGCTCATCGGACATAAGAGTAACATAACCTAATGCAATGTAAGCCCAAAGGAAGATAAGAGCAGTACAAAGACCAATCGGACACCATATAATAAAGGTCGGCTGTATCAGTCTGACCGATCACAAGCAGTTGTGAAGAGGTCATCGGGCATGAAAAACGGTATTGAAATTTTTCATACTCGATTCAATTGAAAGAAAGTAGTTGGCAAGGCCGATGGACTAAAAGGGGAAGGCGATGCTATTCACAGCTGTCAAGACGACGTCATACCAGATTTTTAGGAAGTAAGAGTCCGGTTTGGAAGGTATCAATCATGTCCAGCTGGATTGGAAGGCTAATCCCTAGAATATAGGGATTCGTGCAATCAAGATAAAGATAAGGAAAGAGTTGGAGATTAGGAAGGTTTCTACCAATTAGCGAATCAACCACGCAACTTAAGGCACAAGCTAAGGAGTCCTTTCCTTATCAGAATTCCTAGAGGCCGCTATAAATATGGAAGCAGGACAACCGAGCAAGGGACTCCGAGTCATCTCAAAAAATAGCACACACTGCATCCAAATTCGAGGCATTCAAAGCATTCAAACCTTTATGTTCTTCAGCAATCATAGCAAATAGGTCTCCCTTTTTTGTTATCTCTTTTGTTCTTTTGGACAATCAGACTGTTCTGGTGTTGTTCTTTGGATTTGTTTATTTTTTCCAAACACTTAATAAAAGCTACTTTTATTAAATCATTTGTGATTTGTTTACTTGGTAAACTCTGCACTGTTTAGCTTGTACGCTTTAGTACTGCTAAAGAATTTATGGTGAGGGTACTTTCCTACTCACTGCACACAATCACTCTGTTTAGAAGTCAGATTCATAAAGCCTTGTGTATCACTCACGTAAGCACATAGGAAATTAGTTTGCACCTACACCGAGCCCGTTTGGCTCGGGCACGCCTGCGCAAAACTACTAGCAAATAGTTACTTGACTCATCTTCGGATGCATCACTATTCGAATTGCTCCAAGTGCCCCCTTTTGCCATTTTCTCATTCTCCTCATCCTCTTCATTGGCAAATAAGCATATATAACTTTCTTCTTTCTCTAGTACAAAATCCTTTTTTGTACTTCTTGTTGATAATCTTGACCTTTAATTTCTTCTACAACTTCATCAATATTGTTTTCTTCAAAAATTTGGTTAGTAGCATTTTGCATAGTTTCAAGAGATAACCAAAATTCATTAGCATTCGAGCATGAACGAATTCTATTATAAGTGGTATGATCTAAAGCATCATATAGAATTTTCATTGCCTTAAGATTTATTAGAGCTTTATTTTGATCACTCTCATTCCATTCAATCTTTGGTTTAGGAGAAAAACCATTTTTGACAAAACTCCAAAGATTGTAGTGAAGTGAAAGAAAATAAATTTCTATTCTTCTATTCCAATAATCATACTTATGATCACTCAATAATGGAGGAGTGCTAATGTAATAACCTTTTTCAAAAAATGTAGTTTCCATGGATTGTAACTCAAAATTTTCAAAAACTTTTGAACATAGAAGAGCCGAGGCTCCAATACCAATTGTTGGCCCGAAATGGAAACCTTAGAGGGGGTAAATGTGGTTTTAGCAAAAAATTATCCTTTTAAAACCTTAATAGCAAATTAAACACAATCACAAACAATTGTGTAAAGAGAGAAGGGAATAGACACTTGCAAACCGAGTTTTCAAGTTGTTCGGCAATCCGTACACCGCGGCCTACGTCCACCCCTCAAGAACACCTCTTGAGGATTCCTCTACTCCGACCTACTTCATTGGTGTAGATCAAACTGTCACAAGAGCCTTCAATCTCTTCCAAACAAGAACATATCTTCTTTGCACACAAGGGTTACTAACCCTCACTCTTTACAAATGATTTGAATTACAAATTGACTCTCTCTCTCTCTAGAGTGGATAGTATACTAATAGCTCACACAACTACTTAGTGAGTGGATAATACAAATGAAAGCTCACTACAATTTGCTCTCTTAAGAATTACAATTGAAATCTAGAGCAAATTGATTTTTCACTCAAACTAGGGCTCAAATGGGAATGATAATTAAACAAGATGTTTGAATGATTTTGTTAATGTTCCTTCTTGTTTATGACCTTTAAAGACATCCCTATATATAGCTTTTGAAAGATTATGGCCGTTGAGAGTGGTTGGGGGGAGTAAAAATAATTTTTGGAAAGCTTAGAAAGCTAGCCGTTAGTGCATTCTACATAGTCCAGTCGATTGGATCGAAGGTTCGATCGATTGGAAAGTTTATACCATATAATAGACATTCTATTGTGAAATCCGGTCGACTGAATAGTACTCTGGTCGACTGGACATTAAATTATTCAGTCGATTGGTTTGTGCTGGTTTTTCGCAGACTGACAACTCTTTACTAAAACGGCCACAACTTCCTCTACAAAACTCGTTTTTACGATCTGTTTGAAGATTCGGAAACTAGATTCAAATACCTTTCCAACCATATAAAAACTCAACATCTAGTTCCACACCAATTAGATCAGGTTTAGCTTTAAAGTTGACCCGTCTGCAAAGGGTTCTTGATTTTGACTTAGCCATTTGAAAACTTTTGTGAAATGAATTTAATTGAGTGGGGTAAGTATGTTTAGGTCCTTGAAAGTATTTTAAAGTATGTGAGCAAGGATACTAAAGTCTAGTTAAAAGTTACTTGAGCCCCTATAAGTGATTGATCAAAATGTTTACAAGTAAATCCTAGTCTTCAACTAAGGATAAAAATTCTTCAAGTATTCAAGCTTGATCCTTGTTGAGTTCAATCACTCTTGGACTTCACCATATGATGTCTCATGATCTCAAACAAAGTTAGAACATTTAAATTCATAAATCAATAGATTAACACAGTGAAAATGACTTGATAATAGTTTAGAATAGAACAATTACAAACATGCTATTATCAATAGATTTGTCATCATCAAAACAAAGATTTGTCATCATCAAAACAAATATAAATAATGCCTTAAAGAAATTCAAGGCTAACATATATAACTGAATGTATTCTCAAAGTAGCATTCCCATTCCCAAAATTGAATTACTCAACCCACAATTTCCTATATCAATCTCAAGGTCTACAAATACCTGTAAGATCTTTTCAACAACTTAGTACAAGAAACGATCATGTGCCTCAAGAGTATGACAGTATCAAACCTTTAAGTTATACACTTTTCTGATCCAACGATATTGATTCTTCAATTCAAATTCAATCCTAGATGACTAGATAAATCCACTATAATCCTCAAAAAGTCGACTCGAGATAAGCAATGCCCAAAGCATTTGCTGAAAGGATAAATGTCAACGGAACTCAAAATCAGACATAACAAGAATAAGAAGATTACAAAAAAATATCGGTCAGCTATTAGAAGCTTGCAACCATACACACTGAGTCAAAAGAAATAGTAATCCCCACTGGATTATCAACAACTAGCTAGAACCCAAAACAATCTACCTCAAAACTCGACACAAAGAGTGTACGTCCCAAGATATGCCCCAATAGGGATACGCACCCAAATTTGTAGAGCCGATGTAGAAATACAAAAGTTTAAGATTGGAGTATGAATGCTTTTAAAGCAACTAAAACAAAGAGTGAAGTAATCATATTCGAAACTAAAAACCAACAATAAACGAAGTGTAATCCCCGACGGGATAAACTCTTTACGACAATTGATCATTATGCGACAACCATAGGATCCAAGAGACAAAAACGGAACTTGAATCACACAAAGAGTCAACAAGACGAAATACTTGATAGAATTAACGAATCATCATACAAGTCAAAAAGTATGTATCTTTTTCTTACAAAGTCAAAACAATCTCAGCGATTAGATCAATTCTCAACAGAGTGATTCAAATTATCGATAAACGATGCCAAGGAAAAACTTCATAAGGTAAAATTGATTACTACTCATTATGAGAGAACAAAGACTATTCGAAGTTCTAGAGTCACATACAATGCTCCATTCAACATAATTTAAGAATATAGAAGTTATAACAAAACTAATGTTCCAAAGTTTTAACAAGTATAACGTACTTAAACAAGTCACATGTTATATCAAGTAAGCGTGTAACACATGAGCATCTAAGCATGTGAACACATCATCCTGAAGGCACGTAATACTTAACAAGTAAACCTACCTACACAACAACTTCAAATTTTTAAATAATGCATGAACTCATAACCCGGCATCCCTAAGTATTCGACCGGGTTATGCTCTGATACCATTATGTAACGCCCCAAATCCTGAAAATGGGTGTTAGGGTGATTAGATAATTTAACACTCTAATTAAAACATTTTTAAAATAGACAGATTTGAAATTTTGTATATCCAATCGACTGATCAGGACATCGATCAACTAGTTTTGCAAGATGCTAAGAGCATTACTTTGAACATCCCGATCCAATCGATTGACAAAGGTCCGGTCGATTGGTCTTCAGAGAGTTCATAAAATATCTGTCCTGGTCAACAAGGATAAATCTGATCGACTGGGGCATAAAATATCCAGTCGACTCGGGCCACTCGGTCGACTGTTTTTATAAATACAGAGAGTCCAAACCTCCAGAGTACAGAATCTAGTGGATTGAATGCCCGATCGGTCAAATGGATTGTAGCAGCAGAAGACTGTGATGCACAACTATATGTTCACATAACTTTGCTCTCAAACAGGTGATTCTAACTCAATAAAAGGGGAAGTAAAAGCTATAGGACACCCTCCCAATCCAAGCATAAATAAAAAATGAAAACGATTTGTTCCATTAGCAACATATATGCATGCAATCTTACGAAAAGGAGTGACTTATATTACGATTACATGCCAATACAAATATAACGAATCCTAACATGATTTAGGAATCCAAATCACAAGTCTAAGTTGAAGGGGGATAACATGCACCACAATACAACCATGATTACTAGTTTTTTTTATTATATATATATATAAAATGAGTATGAACTAACATCCATCCGATGCAATCTACTATGCAAAAGCATGACTTACAAATCTAAAACATATAACTATGTATTACATGATTTCTAGAATCTCCCCAAAAATGGGGTCTTTAAAGGGCGATTACATGCCAATCACTATAGGGCCTTGCCCTTAGCCATTTTACCAGAAAAGGTTTTAAAAACAATCCATGAGCATGACTGCTCGTATAGTCATAAAATTCAATAATATCATAAATTATATGCATGAATGTATGAATGTAATGATTTGTTGCCGAAGCAAAACAATGTCGCTCGTAGGCCTTTTTGTGAAATTTTCAAACACTCACTCTCAAACACAACACCAGGTTTATGGGCCACCATGCTATGGGAGCCTTTAACCACCTCATATAGGTCTTTAGCTTACGATTCCTATGGCTTGTAAGACCAAGAGATCGAATTCCTAATGGATCCAATCCTCACATTCACACCCATAACCGGGATTATCTATACTTCAAATCAAAATTCTCTCGCGGAGGTTTTTCATGATCTTTGAAATTCGGAAGTCTCATACATAGATATTTCCCCTTTTTAAATTGAAAGCCCCCCACATAGTGGTCTTTCACCCAAGATCCTTTTTCGTGCATTTTCACGTTGATGCACATGTTCATGCCTAATTTCATAATCATGCTTATCTCATGCTTATGAAATGCAAATGAACAATATTAAGCTAGATGAGCAAGCATATTAATAGTCTTTCATAAAACTTAAGCATAGGCAGGAAATCATGAAATTTTACACAAACATGTTATCAAACTTCTATGAAAGCAAGTAGACATGTTTTCAACTGTCATTTAACCACATAAGCATTTAGATCATTTAGAAAAAATTTCAAGAGAACTAGTTTGGATTTTATGCACGTCAAACGTGTACCAAATCAAGTAGCATTCTAGATTTATGCTAGTTAACATATAATACATCATTAAGGGAGAAAATAAAATCGATTAGAGCGAAAGAACTGACCGAACCAGACCAAATTTATGAGTTTCGGTCAGTTTGTACATATTGCCAATCAGTTTCGGTTTTCTTTTTTTATAAAATTTCAATTTTCAGTTCGGTGGCGGTTCCCATATAATTTAGACTGACACCAACCGAACCGAACCGATTCAACTACCTTTGTATATATACCGTGAATATATGTGCTTGTCTTTAATACTCTCACACAAACCAAGACTTAAAGACTGATATTCTACAACCCAAGACAATATAATATACATAAAACAAAGCCCAAGGAATGAATCCCATAACCCAAGACATAATATATCAATATCATGTACATATAACAAAGCCCAAGGACTGAATCCCACTGTCCAACACTACATAAAGTAATAATCACACACACACACACACACCAGTTAATACCTTTCTTTACACAACCCAACATCTGATCGTCTCTCTCTTACACACATAACATAACCCTATCTCCCTCTTTGAAACATACAAAACCCTACCCTTTCTTTAAGCCTCTTCGTCTCTCTCACTCCATTACCGTCGGCAGCCTGCCAAGCCACACTCGATACCGCTTGTTCTTCTCAAACTCTTTTTCTCAGGGGCCTAAATTGTAGCTCTCTCATTCTCTCTCAATGCTCGAAGTTCTGCTTCAAGTGAAGATTGAGAATCTCTTGAATAAGTTCTGATTTGGCCAAAGTTATAGCCCTCTCAGTTTGTAAGTAGATTCTACATAATATTTATTGTATAAAGTAACTTTGTTGTCTTGAATATTATTGATTTTGCCATTTTGGTGTTGAATGTTTTGATTTTTGAATTACAAGTCCTCTGAGATCTTCTCCCTCTCACCCTCTCACTGCCCACCAAAATTGATTGACACCGAATCGTATTTTTTGGTCGGTTTGGTTTGGTGTTCTACAGCTATCAGTCTATTTTGGAAAGTTTTGCTTACCTGGAAAGCGACTAATTTTTAAGCTAAGAACAAACCAAACTGAATCGATTACACCCCTATACATCATCTTAGAGAGTTATATGCACTACCTTTGAACTTCAGGATTTTTCCTAACTGAGATAAGTTGTCAGATGGAGGTGATTATGGTGTTCACACGTGCTCCTCGTCGTAAGGAACAACTTTAAAGCTTAAGATTCGTTCGGAGATAGACAGATCTAGATGATACCAAGGCTTTTGTGCTCAAAACCCTAAGCATCCAAGTTCTAGAGTGAAAAGAAAGAGATAGAGAGAGAGAGAGTTGACAACTATGAAGTTTAAACCTAACATGTTCTATTTATAGTAAGTGGCAAGGTACAACTCTTAAAGCATGATGTACCCCCACTTAAACTGGTATATCTCACTAACCATACAAGTTATGACAAAAGTTAAAATACCAGAAGTGAATTATTTGAGCATATACTCCTTTCAGTCAAAAATCTCATTTTCAAATTTCCAGGTCATGACTTACATCTCAGGTAAAAATGACCAAAATACCCCTGTGACTAAAAATCCAAACATAGTCTGAATAATTCCAAATTTTCACTAGAGTTCTGAAATCTGATAATAAATCTCTGTTTTAAAATCTCGAGTTGTTACATAAAGGGTTCCAAACCCTCTGGTAAAATGTATTTCGAATCTATTGTATTCTGGATCTATGAAAAAAGGGAAACACCCGTTCATTCAATCAATAAAATTTCTTCTTTGCCATCTATTGTATTTTTTCTGTTTGTTTTATTTTTCTTCTCTTTTCTCTTATCGTTAATTGGAGGTTGAAATAATTAACGATCTGCCATTGTTAATCGGAGACTCTCTTGAGTGACTTTCCAGATTAATGCCAAAGAGTCCACTGATTTGGACTTATATAGCTTGGTTATATAAACTAATGGGACCCAGAAGAGAATAAAGAAAGAAAAAAAATTAATCTAACACTAAGATATGTCTCTAGTGAAAGATGACATCATCGTATAAGCATTCTACTCCTAAAAAAGAGTATGTGCTAAGAATTGCGTAATATTCTTCATCCTGAAAGAGATCACATGATGATATTAAAACAAATTGTGGTCAAATAAAAGTTCGACCTTCAAATAAATAAAGGGGCTATTGGTGATAAATTCATTTTAGGGTAATGTTTTAGTATTAGGATCAACAAGCAAAAAGTTTTAGTCATAAGTTCTCTCTCCCTTCAATTGAGTAAACTACTCTCACTAGTTTGCTAAATTTGCAACTAAATAGGCACGACACCACCATGAACTCTGACGACCTCACTGGACCTCTAACCACCTCGTCGGACCTCCGGCGACCACCTCGTCAGACCTCCAGTGACTTCGTCTGACCTTTAAATAGTTTTTCCAATGTTTTTTTTCACTTCAAAATTTGTAACTTCCAATTTACACATTGTTTTAAGATGAAAAATTTTATGTCTTACATTTACTTGATGAGATCTACCAAACAACTAGCATTGTTTGTATGAAATTCTAAGGAAAAAAAAGTAGTGAAATTTCACAAAAAAAAAAGTTGCAAAATTTCACTGTAAAAGTTTATTAAATTTTATTGGAGTGTTAATTATGTAATGTTTGGAGTATAGAAGTTGTGTGGTCGAATGAGAGAGGATGAAGATGTTAGATCCAGAAAGAGGAAATAGAGAGAGAGAGAGAGAGAGAGAGAGAATTGAATGACAGATCTAAAGAGAGTTTCAACACCAAAAAGTTGTGAAATTTCACAACTTTTGAAATTTATCAAAAAATTTGTGCATTCATATAAAAAAAATGCTGAGAAAGTTCTAACAGATATTGCAAAAACTTTTTACAAATTTGAGCATTCATATAAAAAAAATGCTGAGAAAGTTCACTAACTTTTTTTTTTTGATAAATTTCACAAAAAAAATGTGTTAAAAAAAACCATTCCAATGAAGCAGATGGTGGCGATGCACTTCAGGAAGGAGTGTTCTCAAAAGCCACAATGAATCGATCAAAAAACTAAAGTCATGCGAGCGATTGATGCCTATGGTAGAGACTCTCGACATTATTCAGATCTGCATTGATTTGATTGCTTCAAGGGATTCTTTTACATATCCGTCTCTGTTCGGATGGATGATGACGAGAGAACTACTGGTCGCCGAAAAACAGTACCAGAGCTGCCGGTGGTGAGTCCTGGTTTGAAAAACTCGGCTTATTGAGTTTGCCTCTGTTCAATCATGTGATTTTTGTAATGAAGGAAGGAGATATGAGTTCAAAGATCAGCGAGAACTGTTTGATTTATTACGCGAAGAGGTACGTTCCAGGTATGTCTCGTCAGAATTGAAAGCCATCTTTATTGTCTATACCTTCAGAGAATGACGGCTGCAGCACATCAGTGACCAGATCTGGCCAGATCTAGCTTTGGTGACCATGTTCTGATGGTGGCCATCGAACGGGGATGGAGATGAGATGCCAGCGATGTGGCAATGATAGTGGTGGCGACAACGGTGGTGGTCTCGGTTGGTAGTGGTTGCTAGTATTGCTGTGTGTGTGTGTGAGAGAGAGAGAGAGAGAGAGAGAGAGAGAGAGAGAGAGAGATTGAAGACAGAGAAATGAAAATGTCAAATACTAATAAGGGTAAATATGTCCCAAAAATATGTGGCCAGCTGGTCAAAGAACCTATTTCAATTAACTTATTGAATAATGTCTGATTTATCACATATTTTGCTTGAGTATGGATTTATAATTGCTCAAAATACCACTCTCGGAGCTTCTAAGTACATTATTTATGCACTTTTCTCGCATAACCCTCATTTTTACTGTTTACATCCTTTACACGGGTTATTTTTGTGTTTTGTAGGTCTTTTTGACAATCCAAGTCAGGAGACAAAGCCTCGGCTGAAGATCACTTCCATTGCAGCCTCGTCGAGCTCAATTTTGGATTCCAAAACCTAATTTTGGAAGAGTGTTCTTAACTTGATTAAGATAGCTCTGCGAGTCTTCTCCGCGTGGCCGTGAATTGCACCTCAATCAGAGGCCGGAGCGAGTAGTTATGGCAATTTTAGTGATCAGTGTGCAACCTTGTTGTGAAGCTGTGAAGATTCCAGGCAGAGGGGCATTCGACCGGTCGAATGGGCCCGCTCGACCGATCGAAAGTCCTTGTTTCTGCATTCTTTGTTTTACAAGTTTGCCACTCCGAGGATTTTGTATAAATAACCCATTATAACTCATTTTTGGGAGTGGACCTAATTTATTACAGTGGTATAGATTCTCCCTCTTAACCCTTTTGTATCTCTCTAGGATTTCTTGTTATTTTGTTTATAGATTAGTTAGATTTAGGGCTTGTAAGTGAGATTTTGAGAGATTCTACAACTTGCAAGCTTGATTTCCTCTTTTGGAGCATTTATTGAAGATATTTATTGGGTTCTCCCTTTCTTAAAGTAATTGTTTGCATTTATGGTGATGTTTCTCTACTCCCTTAATGTTTGTATTAATATTTGTTTAGTTAAATCCATGTGTAGCTAGTTTTGTAGGTTAGGGGTCATGAACCCTCCTATGGATCCTTGTGTTTCTTGAAAGTCTAAAGGTTTTGGATCTTCTTGAGTGATTGAAGAGTGTTGGGTTTGTAATATGTTTGTTTCTTTACCTCCATTGTCATGCAATGGAGGTTATTGAATCTATATTACCAATCCAACATTTGCCCTTAGTTTCGTCAAGCTTTCATCTTTCATAGTGGGGTTGACAACCCACATGTTTGATTGTTGGCTTCCAAGGAACTTTGTTCACTTGAGAAGTTCCCTCCAAATCCCTAAGACTTATCCTTGTGTGATCCAGGGTTGGTAGCATGACCCCTAGCCCTTCTCCTCTTTAGTAAATCAACTCTTTGTTCTAGCTTGCTTGTTACAGTTAATTTTCACCCGCCGTTTAATTAGTTAACTTAATTGTTACCGTTGTCACCTTCGTTTTACTCGCATGTTAGTTTTAGATTTAGAGTTAGATACTCCCAATTCAACCATCTTTTCTTTCTTTTTGGTTACGATATTAGTGTATTCGTGTCTTGAAACTATAATCTTCCGGTCTAGTCCCCGTGGAAATCGACCTCGTACCTACCCGAATATTACTTGTTACGATTGATTTGCACTTGAATCATACATATCCCGGGAGCGGACAAGTTTATGGCGTCATTGCCGGGGACTAGCCTCCTGGCATTTTAACTGACCCGGATACCCTACTCCAATATTTTAATGCATAACGGTGTCGGCGACATTCCCTTCGTTGAACACCCGGAATCCTTGAGCTCAAGCTCTTATTGGCATCCACCACCTTCATCCCCGACGCCTTCCGAATCCTCATTCTTTCAATCATCTACCGATTCTACCACAATGGGCGACAATTTGAGTGAACAAGGTGAGAGAAATTATCAAGGAGATAACGCGCGTCCCCTTAAGGACTATCTCCACCCAGAGAGAATCTCTACCCCGTCTTGCATTGTGTTCCCTTACAATGCCGAATAATTCCACTACCGCCTTGGGATGATTTCGTTACTTCCTACCTTCCGTGGTATGGATAATGAACAACCCTACCTCCACCTTAAAGAGTTTGAGGATGTGTGCATTACATTTAGCGATCAAAATTATTCGGAGGACGTTCTCTGGCTCAAACTCTTCCCATTCTCTCTCAAGGATAAAGCCAAAACATGGCTCAACTCCTTGAAACCTCGATCCATTGGGACATGGCATGAAATGCAATCCCAATTCCTAAAAAAATTCTTCCCCATGCATCGTACAAATACTCTCAGACAAATGATTCAAAGTTTTAAGCAAGGGGAATTCGAATCATTTACTAGGTGTTGGGAGAGGTTTAAGGACTTGCTCAATATGTGCCCTCATCATAATTTCGAGAAATGGAGGTTGGTCTCGATGTTCCATGCCGGACTCCAACTAGCCTCCAAACAACTCATTGAAACTATGTGCCATGGACAGTTCATGATGCTTTCCCTAAGGAAGCAGAGGCACACTTCGAGTATGTGGCCGACACATCTCAAGCTTGGGACACATCGGATCCCCATTATCGGAATGCCAATAAGGCAAAGCCGGCCACCATCGCTCCTTCTACTAAGTCATCCTCTCCTGGAATCCTCGAACTAAATCAAGAGGATGATTTGCGAGCTACCATTGCCAAACTTCAAAGAAAAATGGAAACAATGGAGCAAACCAAAGAAGAGGCTGAAGCGGCACAAGCTACACAAAAAACCACACAACCCGTGGCTTTCGTGGAGGAAACTTGTGCCATTTGTGAAAAGATTGGTCACCCAACCAATACTTGTCCAACCATCCTGGCTTTCAAAGAAATCATGCACGAGCAAGCTAATACCATGGGAACATACAAAAAGCCATTCAATCCCTCTTATGGCGAATAATATAATTCGGGATGGAAAATCAAAATCAAAATCCACCTCATCAAGGATGGAGGAATGAGCCATCATGGGCCGCCACAAATGCCACCTCCACAACACTTTCAAAATAATTTCCCACCTCCACCTTCGCCTTTCCCTCATGGTCCATCCTTATTGAACGCTTACGTGCCTCCACATAAGAAGTCCCTTGAGGATCAAATGCAAACTCTTATGCAAAGGCAAGATCAACAAGCTCAAAAGCTTGATCAAAATTCCGCGCAAATGCTTCAATTCATGAATGAGATGCGAAATTCTTTTAGCCAATTGGTGAGCTCTCAACAAGTGAATGAGAAGGGAAAATTTCTAGTCCAACCAATTCAAAACCCCAAGGGTCAAATGGTCGTTGGAAGTTCCGGGCCAAACGAACCCACCACCGAACATGTCAAAGCTGTCACCACTTTAAGGAGTGAGAAAGTTGTTGATAACAAAGTTCGTGAGGTTACCGAAGAACTTACGGAAAGACTAAAAGAACAACGTGTTGACGAGCATAGAGAGGGAAAGAGGCCGAAACTCAGTGATGTCGAAGCAATCACCCCACCGGTTGTTGAGAATGAGACATCCACCTCCAAGGCAAGTTTGCCTCTTGAGCCAAATATTTCTAAATATGTCCCGACCCCACCTTTCCCTCAAAGGTTGAAGCCAAAGGAAAACAAGGGCAAGACCCTTGAAATTTTTGAAATGCTAAAAGAGGTCAAGATTAACATTCCTCTTCTTGACATGATCAAGGATGTTCCCGGTATTGCCAAATTCTTAAAAGATCTTTGCACAAGGAAACGCAAGTTCAATGTGCAAAAGCAAGCCTACATGGCGGCACAAGCAACCTCTTGCATCCGTGACAATATCCCTCTAAAATATAAAGATCCCGGTTGTCCTACCGTCTCTTGTATCATAGGGAATTTCAAAATTGAAAAGGCCCTCTTGGACCTAGGTGCTAGTGTCAACCTCCTTCCCTATTCGGTCTATCTCCAATTAGGTCTTGGAGAACTCAAGGAGACACGAACTATCTTGTAATTACCTGACCGCTCTATTAGGGTACCAAAAGGGATAGTTGAGGATGTGTTGGTCCAAGTCAACGCTTTCTACTATCCGGCGGATTTCATTGTCATGGACACACAACCAGTGGAGGGTGGGACTTCTCCCATTCCTATCATTCTTGGTCGCCCATTCCTCGCCACTATCAATGCCCAAATACATTATAGGAATGGAAACATGAAATTGGTTTTCGGTAACATGACCGCAGAGGTTAATGTTTACAATCTCATGGAACAACCGGATCTTGAGGATGATGATGTTTGTGAGGTTGATTTCATTGATACTCTTACACATGAGTTCTTTCAGTTCACGTGTTTGGAGGAACCTCTTGATTCATGTTCAATTCAAGAAACCATCCCCGATGGTGTTTCATTGCTCGAGTACTCTCTACTTGAGCTTGAGGTTGAGGATGCCTTGGAGTCCCACGAATCCAAAGAAGTAGGAGAAGATGTCATGTGGTGTTCTCAATTCAAAAAACTTCCCCTCGCGACTTTATTCCCTTGCCGTCTAGTCTTAAAGCCCCCAAACTCGAGCTCAAACAATTGCCGAAAGAGCTCAAGTACGTCTTCTTGGGTGATAAAGAGACTTTCCCGGTGGTGATTTCGTCCCTACTTGACCCCGATCAAGAAGGGAGTTTGATTGAATTATTGAAAAATCACGGGAGTGCTTTGGGATGGACAATCGCCAACCTAAAGGGGATAAGTCCAACCATTTACACTAACAAGATCTACTTGGAGGACGATGCCAAACCCTCGTGTCAAATGCAAAGGCGACATAACCCGCACATGAAAGAAGTTGTGAGGGCGGAGGTTATTAAGTTGTTGGACGTGGGCATCATTTATCCCATTTCCGATAGTCAATGGGTAAGTCCTACCCAATTCGTCCCAAAGAAATCCGGGGTGACGGTTGTCAAGAATCCGAAAGGCGAACTCATCTCAACTCGTGTCCCTACCGGTTGGCGGGTTTGCATTGATTACCGAAAATTGAATGCCGTCACCCGAAAAGATCACTTTCCTCTACCTTTCCTTGATCAAATCTTAGAGAGGGTGGCCGGGCACAAATTCTATTGCTTCTTGGATGGTTATTCCAGATATAACCAAATAGAAATTGCGCTCGAAGATCAAGAGAAAACCACGTTCACGTGTCCCTATGGCACCTTCGCCTATAGGAAAATGTCATTTGGACTATGCAATGCACCGGAGACTTTTCAACGGTGTATGCTTAGTATTTTCAGCGACATGGTGGAAATATGCTTAGAAGTCTTCATGGATGACTTTAGCGTATATGGTGATTCTTTTGATGACTGTCTAGGAAAACTAAAGAGAGTCCTAGAGAGGTGCAATGAGAAAAATCTCATCCTCAATTAGGAGAAATGTCACTTTATGGTACAAAAGGGGATCATTCTTGGCCACATCGTATCAAGTGAAGGAATTCAAGTTGACAAGGCCAAAGTCAATCTCATTGCCGACTTACCCCCTCCCACATGTTTGAAAGACGTTAGATCTTTCCTCGGCCATGCCGGTTTCTATAGGGGGTTCATCAAAGATTTCAGTGCAATTTCACGCCCTATGTGTAATTTACTTGGGAAAGATGTTCCCTTTGAATGGACCAAGGCGTGTCAAGGAGCATTTGCTAAATTAAAAACTTTGCTTA
This sequence comes from Hydrangea macrophylla, assembly GCA_033977485.1. Lineage (NCBI taxonomy): Eukaryota > Viridiplantae > Streptophyta > Magnoliopsida > Cornales > Hydrangeaceae > Hydrangea > Hydrangea macrophylla. The sequence continues at coordinate 45,760,942 of CM066990.1, forward strand.
CGACCGCCCCTATAATGCAATCCCCCGATTGGTCCCTCCCATTTGAGTTCATGTGTGATGCTAGTGATTAGGCCGTGGGAGCGGTTTTGGGCCAACGGAAGGATAGACAACCACATGTCATTTACTACGCGAGTAGGGCTCTCGATAGTGCCCAAATGAACTATTCTACTACCAAGAAAGAACTACTCGCCATAGTCTTCGCCCTTGATAAATTTTGTCAATACTTGGTTGGATCCCAAATCGTTTGCTTTACCGATCATGCCGCTCTAAAGTATCTTCTCAATAAGAAGGATGCTAAAGCCCGGTTAATTCGTTGGATCCTTCTCCTCCAAGAATTCGATTTGTCTATCAAGGACAAAAAGGGCGTCAAAAATGTGGTTGCCAATCACCTATCTCGTTTGACGGTGAATCTTGAGGTTGCAGACCCAACTCTGATAAGGGACGTGTTCCCCGATGAACACTTGTTCTCTATTTCAGCTTTGCCATGGTACACCGATTTGGTAAATTACTTAGCTACGGGGGCCATTCCTTCGCATTGGACCCCCCAAGATAGGCGTAAATTCGAGGTTGAGGCACGGTCATTCTTCTTCGATGACCCTTACATGTTCAAATATTGTGCCGACCAAATCATCCGCCGTTGTGTTCCCAACGATGAATTCCAAAGTGTTCTCTCTTTTTGCCACGACCAAGCATGTGGTGGGCATTTCTCATCTAAAAAGACTTCGGCCAAAATCCTCCAAAGCAGATTGTATTGGCCCACTCTCTTCAAAGATGCCCACAATTATTGCAAATCATGTCATAGATGTCAATTGTTTGGTAGTGTCACTAGGAAAAACATGATGCCATTGAACCCAATACTTGTCATTGAAGTCTCCGATTGTTGGGGAATCGACTTCATGGGCCCATTTCCTATCTCATTTGGGTATGAATACATCCTCGTCGTAGTTGATTATGTTTCAAAGTGGGTTGAGGCAATTATGAGCAAGCGCAATGATCATAAAACCGTGTTGAAATTCCTTAAAGAGAACATCTTGTATCGATTCGGAATTCCAAAAGCCATCATAAGTGACCTAGGAGTGCATTTTTGTAATCATCCCTTTGAACTTCTCATGGAAAAGTATGGCATAACACATAAGACCTCAACCACTTACCATCCGCAAACAAATGGCCAAGCTGAATTGGCCAATAGGGAGATTAAAGGAATTCTAGAAAAGACAATGAATTCGTCTAGAAAAGATTGGTCTTTGAGGCTAACAGACGCTCTTTGGGCTTACCGGATGGCCTATAAGACCAATCTCGGGATGTCTCCTTACCATTTAGTTTATGGAAAGGCGTGTCACTTACCGGTTGAACTTGAACACCGGGCGTTTTGGGCCATAAAAAAGCTCAATTTTGACACGGATAAGGGTGGTGTAAAAAGGAAGCTTCAAATCTCGGAGCTTGAAGAAATCTGAAACGATGTGTATGAAAGTTCTAAGATCTACAAAGCACATACCAAAGCGTTTCACGACAAACGCATAGTGCGCAAGCACTTCGAACCCGATCAAAAGGTACTTTTGTATGATTCCCGTTTACACTTGTTTCTGGGAAAGTTAAAATCAAGGTGGACCAGTCCCTTTATCGTTAAAAAGGTCTATCCTCATGGTGCTATTAAAATTCTTGACCCAAAGGAGGGTAACGTGTTCAAAGTGAACGACCAACGTCTCAAGTCGTTCTTGGAAGGTTTTGACTCCACGTTGGAGTCAATTTCGTTGGAAGATCCCGTTTACGGGGTCGAATAGACGTGTGTGATATCTCCTTTTTGTGCCGAGTATGCTCGGTATGTTCTTTTTTTTTTTGTAGAGCCATCGATCATATCCTTGCTCTAGGTGTGCTTTTGCACCCACCCCTGGCGTCCCTCGGTCGTGTTTAGGTCCATCGAACTCAAACCTCTTGCGTGTTGGTTTTTCTTTTAAGCGTCGTCGACGAGGGGTTGATGTTTTTATTTAAATCTTTTTTAGTTTTTTTGTTTGTTTTTGTTTCTCTCTCTTCTCTCTCCCCCTTTCTTCCAAAAGAAAAATGTTCGTTGCCCCTCCTTTGTTTTAAATTGATTTTCTGGCAAAGGGGCATTCGACTGGTCGAATTGCCCCACTCGACCGGTCAAGATGGTCTTTGTTTTTCTCACTTTCTGGCAGAGGGGCATTCGACCGGTCGAATGACCCATGGGCTGTTTGAATTCTCTTTCTCTTTTTTTTTCTTTTTCTTCATTTCTCGTCTCTCTCTCCACCTGCGATCTCTCTCTCTCTCTCTCTCTGCGACCTCCCTCCCTCCCTCCCTCCATCCCTCCCTCCCCCTCTCTCTCCAATCGCCACGCACCACTGATCGGGAGAGAACAAATCCTATTTATACGCCTTAACGAGCATCTGTTAGCTCCTTTTTATCCTGTTTTTGTATATTTTTACTTTATTTTCTATTTTCTGACAGGTTTTGGAAGAAATCAAGTATATCAGGCTAAACAGGGTGAAAAAGCAGAAGAGAAGAAGCTGAAAAATCAACATCGCGCGCGCGAGCCGCTCGGGCAAAAACCCAGATATCGCTCGCGCGACCCGCTCGCGCGGAAGTCCAGAAATCGCTCGCGCGATTCGCTCGCGCGAGGTACCAAATGTCGCGCTCGCGCGGCCCGCTCGTGCGATATGTGTAAAAACCAATTATGCGTATTTCAGTATACTGAAGACTCCTGTGCAAACGAAACTGCTGAATGACGTCTAGACTGTAAATTACATCAGTTTCAGTCCGTTTCGGGTTAGGAAGGCTTCCAAAACTTGTTGTAAATCTATATATACCCTATTTTATTACAATTAAAGGGTTAGACATTGTTGGCAATTAATATACACACACTCTACAACCATATTTCCAGCCATTGAAGGGAGGGAAGCAAGGAGAAGAAGAAGAAGACCAAGGGTTTCCATGGCCTCCTCCATCAACTACTTGTCATCCATCACTTCCATGGACGGCTAGATCATAGATCTAGGGTTTCAATGAAACCCTAGCCAAGTAATAGGGTTTTATTTATGTTTTTATTTTAAGTTTATTATGTATGGATGACAGTCACATGTTTAGAGGATTTTTATAAATAATCGTACTTCTAGTGATTAAATCATTACTTTCAGAATTTATTCTTGTCTTAGATCTATTTTGACTGTGATGTGCTCAACGATCTATGCTTGCTGTGCTTGTTTAGATTGTTTACATGTGATGGTGCTTTATTGATTTGTGCTATCAAGTATCCGAATAGTCCATGCCTAGGTTAGACGGATTAGATCACAACCCTAGTTTAGTGTGGGATAATTCGTGCTAACCGAAGATGGATTATGTTGGTGCTTGAACCATGATTGTAGGAGGAATTGGGCTTGTAGCTACAATTCCCCATTATCATCCAACGTAATAAGCTAAAGTAATTCATAAATATTCCTATTATGAAACTAGTGGTGGATTTGCAATCCTAGGTTCCCGTAAACATTATTTAAAACACGTTTAATTGCTTTTATAGTTTAGATTTAGTTTTATTGTTATTAGTCTAATTAAAATCAAATAAAAATCTGTTTTCATAATTAACTAAAGTTAGGTTTTAAAATTAAGTCGCTGTAGTTAACCAATCCCTGTGGGTTCGACCTTTGCTTTCACACTACAAATCTTTTGAAAAGTAAAGAACACTTTTTATATCTTGATTCTGACGCGATCAACCACCACCATCACCCAGACCTACCCCCCTCCCTCTCTTCGCCCCCACTTCCCCCCCCCCCCCCCCCCCCCCCCCTCCTCCTCTACCAAACCCTAACCATCCCCCCTCCTCACTCCAATATCAAACCGTAACCCCTCACCATTGGAGCTCAGGCTCTATTGCTCACATTACACCCCCACCCACGATTTACATTGAAAAAGCCTAAGGTAGCCGACGTCCCTCGCCCTTTGGACCCCAAGCCACGCCCCTTTCGCGATTTCCGCTCTAAGGAGACCAAAGATTGGCATGACGCCTACTTCAACACCCGCGTCGTTCTCAAGTAGCGCTCCATTGACCTCATCACATTTCCAAATTCAGTGAGGGAGGCCTTCGAGCCCCATGGTTGGGGCGATTATGTGGCCATCGAGCACCATGTCAATGAGGAGATGGTGCGTGAGTTCTACTCTAGCCTCATCCCAGATCCCGACTCCGCCCATGCCTACTTTGCGTATGTGCGAGGCCGGCGGTTCACCATCACCCTGCACACTCTCACCCGATTCATGGGCGTGCCTGAGGAGCCTGACGCCATTCCTCCTTACCCGACCATTGCCTCGTTGCCATTGCCTCCCATTGTCTATAGGTCTCTCACCGACCGCGAGCACGATTGGTCTGGCATCCAGTTGCCTGCCAGGGCATTGACCAGGGCCTACACCGATCTTCACATTGTGGTTCGCCAGACCTTGTTGTTCATTATGCACAAGGCCACACTCGGCCACTACTATGCCACCTACCTATCCGCTCTTGGCACCGCCGACCCGTTCTCTCTACCGAGGCTCTTTCTAGAGGTTATGTACAATGCCTCGGCTAAGACCACGGCATCGAGCAGCCTCCCTTATGGCTCTTTTGTCACCCAGCTCTGCCTCTCCGAGGGGGTAAAACCTAAGCCTGACGATCACCTCATATCCATTGAGGTCCCCCTAGGTGCCGTGTCTCTGGCCAAATCCAAGAGCTCTTTCCAGGCTCAAGCCAGAAAGAGGCAGCGAGCTGCACAACAGGCGGCTGAGGGAGATGCCCCAGCTGAGGGAGATGTGTCCCAGGTTCAGGAGGAGGATATGGATGTTTAGCAACCTGTTCCCGCTCCAGCGGCAGCACCGGACTTTGCTCGTCTGGAGCACCTTTTACTGGAGACCTAGGGAGAGCTCAAAGAGACTCGGACGGAGATGATGGAGATGGAGGCCCGCGTCATGTCTCATTTTGACTCGCTTCAGGCCAGTATGGAGATGGCTGCGGCCCAGCAGGTTGTGAGGGAGGAGCTACAGTTTAGGGCCCTTATGAGTGCTATTGCACGCGCCGGTGGTGATGGTCCCTCTGTACTGCCACATTGAGGCCGTTTTCCTTGGATACCAACTTTTCGGCGCTTCTTAGACTAGCAGCGAGCTGACTTGGCTTTGCCTCTGTAGTTGCTAGATTTTTGTTTTGTTGTCGATTCTTTCTTGCTTTTGTTGTTTTGAGCCATGTTGGCCGTTTAGTTTAGTTACTTTATTATTGTTCGTTGTTATTTCGGCGCCATTTAGGTTTTTCTTGTACTTCTATAACTTTTGATGTTCATATTTTAATGGAAGTTTATGTTTCTTTTGTTTTTTCTTTATTTCTTGCATTATTTACTTCCTTGATGTGCTTGGTAGTGCTTACTTGTGCAGGACTTTCTCTGAGTTTTTCCGGGATCGCCCCAAATTTGGTGATGTACTCTCCTCTCTCATAGTTTTTATGCTTGTTTCGATGCTCATACATTGTGGACACTGCATGGATCTAGTAGGGGTGTGTGCTAGTCGCTAACCTTTAGTTTGAATTTCATTGTTTTTTGTCACGTGACACTTTAAGTATGTTTCTTGAAAAAAAAAGCATTCACTCCATATTTCTTTTTATTTGGACTCTTGGTCCACGCCTCTTTTGATTATTGCATAGTTGCCCATGCAAAGTGCCAAGTGATGACGCTTGTCTTGATTTGTTCTTGTGTTTTTAGCATGTGACACTCATTGAAACCCATAAGTCCTAGAACTACCCTGATTATTGTGAACTTCATGAATTTCAAATCTTGGACGATTGGTGCACGTTGCTTAAACACTTGTTACAGGACGATGTTTAAATGCATTTATAATCCACGTAGCATTGAAACAATTGTGGAGACTTGAACCTTGTAAGATTTTGAGCCGTCCCCCAATTTTTAGCGTTACTTACACTTCTCTTTTTGTTGAAAAGCGTATTAAAGTCGTAGTCAATCTCATCTTCTTGCTTGATCATGCGTTAGAGGATCGTCATGTGAATTTATAAACTTGTTCTTGCCTGTCATCATAGTGGAGAACAATGAATTGTAATACCCAAGGAAATGATTTTAGGTCACATCTCGCACCATTTTCTCTTACCCCCTCCCGCATACACCTCCTTTACATTAGCCCATCACTCCATCACACTTTACTTTCACCATTTCTAGTGTTTAAAGTATGTTCTTGGCAGATTGCTTGCATTAGGTTGTTTTGTTAAAATCTAAAGGGATTGAGTCGTGATTAGTGGGGAGGTTACTGCAAGAGAAGAAAAGCTAAAGAAAATCTCTTGAAAAAAAAGAAGAAGAAAAAAAGCTTCATGAGAAAGGTACTTCTCCATCGTTCCTCATTGAAATTATTCATTCCCGACTCGTCCCTAGTTTTGTGAGCCCTTGTGCGACCCCTTTAGTCCGAGAGTATTCTCTAAACACTTCTCGACCCCATTTTCGGACATCTCATCACCTCGTTTCCACTTCTGGACCTTACCCAGTCCTAATTGATCTTTGGTATTACGATTCAGAGTTTGAGACAAATGTGTCATGCAGTTAAAGTTTTATTTTCACGACCTCCAATGCATGGTATCTTTTATGAGATTCATTTTACCCGTTTTACATAGATTAACATTTTTCACACATGACATGTGCGTGGCTTTGCATCCCATTTCCATTACTCTTCGCCCGCATGTCTTGAGAGTGTCACCCACTCCGAGAGATTCATTTCTGAGGGTTTCACTGGTGAGAATTACGTTAAAGCGCAGTTTCGATCGATATTTGGATTTTGAATGCATTGCACCGAGCCGATACTTGTGGGCATGCAATCTTTACCACGAACGTCCGAGAGTTGGAATAAATGAAGTTTTCGAATAACCTTGATAGTTTGGGGACTTTTGGGAACTTGAGTGTTACTTTGCTAAGATCCATTGAAAAGCTCTTGATTCTGTTGAGCTTTATGCACTTTGATTTGTTGGCAGCTATCTTGAGGAAGCCTATATTTGTGGGTATCATTCTGAGAACCCTCCGGAGACAAAACTCCGCCTCTAGGGGTAACCTAGAGGTTTAACGGCTTGTTGCAATGGCTCAATGCAACCGTGCTCCCCACGAAAATGGTTTATCTTTACAGTTTTAAATAAAGCGATTGAATAATATCCTTAGAGCTATCTCTTCTCCGCTTAATTGCTAGAGACTAGCAATGTGCTAGTAGGGGGTGTGATTTATCACATATTTTGCTTGAGTATGGATTTATAGTTGCGCAAAATACCACTCCCGGAGCTTCTAAGTACATTATTTACGCACTTTTCTCGCATAACCCTCATTTCTACCGTTTACATCCTTTACACGGGTTATTTTTGTGTTTTGTAGGTCTTTTTGACAATCCAAGTCAGGAGGCAAAGCCTCGGCTGAAGATCACTTCCATTGTAGCCTCGTCGAGCTCAATTTCGGATTCCAAAATCTCATTTTGGAAGAGTGTTCTAACTTGATTAAGATAGCCCTGCGAGTCTTCTCCGTGTGGCTGGGAATTGCACCTCAATCCGAGGCCGGAGTGAGGAGTTATGGCAATTTTAGTGATCAGTGTGCAACCTTGTTGTGAAGCTGTGAAGATTCCAGGCAGAGGGGCATTCGACCGATCGAATGGGCCACTCGACCGGTCGAAAGTCCCTGTTTCTGCATTCTTTGTTTTACAAGTTTGTCACTCCGAGGATTTTGTACAAATACCCCATTATAACTCGTTTTTAGGAGTGGACCTAATTTATTACAGTGGTATAGATTCTCCCTCTTAACCCTCTTGTATCTCTCTAGGATTCCTTGTTATTTTGTTTATAGATTAGTTAGATTTAGGGCTTGTAAGTGAGATTTTGAGAGATTCTACAACTTGCAAGCTTGATTTCTTCTTTTGGAGCATTTATTGAAGATATTTATTGGTTTCTCCCTTTCTTAAAGTAATTGTTTGCATTTATGGTGATGTTTCTCTACTCCCTTAATGTTTGTATTAATGTTTGTTTAGTTAAATCCATGTGTAGCTAGTTTTCTAGGTTAGGGGTCATGAACCCTCCTATGGATCCTTGTGTTTCTTGAAAGTCTAAAGGTTTTGGATCTTCTTGAGTGATTAAAGAGTGTTGGGTTTGTAATATGTTTGTTTCTCTACCTCCATTGTCATGCAATGGGGGTTATTGAATCTATATTACAAACCCAACATTTGCCCTTAGTTTCCTCAAGCTTTCATCTTTCATAGTGGGGTTGACAATCCACATGTTTGATTGTTGACTTCCAAGGAAGTTTGTTCACTTGAGAAGTTCCCTTCAAATCCCTAAGACTTATCCTTGTGTGATCCAGGGTTGGTAGCATGACCCCTAGCCCTTCTCCTCTTTAGTAAATCAACTCTTTGTTCTAGCTTGCTTGTTACAGTTAATTTTCACCCGCCGTTTAATTAGTTAACGTAATTCTTACCATTGTCACCTTAGTTTTACTCGCATGTTAGTTTTAGATTTAGAGTTAGATACCCCCAATTCAACCATCTTTTCTTTCTTTTTGGTTACGATAGTAGTGTATTCATGTCTTGAAACTATAATCTTCCGGTCTAGTCCCTGTGGAAATCGACTTCGTACCTACCCGAGTTTTACTTGTTACGATTGATTTGCACTTGAATCATACATATCCCGAGAGCGGACAATATCCTTATTACAAAAAAAGGTTTCCTTTGTGTCTTTAAACCAAATAATTCTCCTAATTGGGGATTTAATACAAAATTTATAATAAATAAGTTAAACAAAGCCAACGATAAAAGGGTACAATACAAAAATATAAAAAAGAAAAAAAGGAATTAGATGTGTGCCAAATTAGCGTGATATATGTAACCCAAAACATATGACCTTGCACAAATCATGAGGGGTATTTGTTGACACATAAATTTCAACCCAAGTTATTTGTTGGCACATAAATTTCAACCCAAGTCCAAGCCTAACAAAAGAAAGGTTAAGGCCAGTTTAATCTGGTTAGCCAATCGAATTGGCCTAATAAGGTTAACTGGCCTAACAAGAACCAACCTGCAAAGGTGGTTTCAACCCCCAAACAGTAGTCATTATACCCCAAATATGACTTACATATCTTCATAACATATGTGAGATACAAAGTTCGAATTTCAAAATAAAGATGATGCCAACAATTCAAATTTTGCAACGCCAGTAGATTACGGATGATGTATTATTAATTCAAATTTTTGAATAAGATTGGCAACATCAGTTGAGCTCCTTGAAAGTGATACGTTTTGAGATGATACAAACAAAAGAGATGTCATCTTAAGCCAAAGATGGCATATCACTAGTTCGAATTTTGAATAAAGTTGGAAACGTCAGTTACGCATCACCTCAAATAGAGATGATACAAACAAAAGAAATGTATCATAATTCAAATTTCAAATAAGATTTGCAGCATTATTTGAGATCTTTGAAAAGATATAAATCATCTCACATAAAGCTGATGCAAATAAAAGAGACATCATTCATCGAAGGCATTTGAAGTCAAAGATGGTACATCAATATTCGAATCTTAATAGATAAAATATCTATCGTCAGATTCTAAAAAGATATGTATCATCTATGATGTAGCCAAAATCTATATCGACCAATGATTGGTTGACCGCGTCTTGAACACCTGCAAGGAAAGGCGAATGGTGTGTACTATAAGCCTCTTTCGACGATCAAGTTAGTCTAGGAATGAGGAAAAGTGAGGAACAAGTATTCAAAAGGATTAGGTTTTTTTTTTTTTTTTTGCATACCTTGCATGTAGCTATGCATCGGTTTATATAGTTGCATGGGTTATCTTGTTTCGTTAGGGTCGGTAATGTAGTCCCTATGTAAGTAGCTTCTTACTGGGCCTTATGAGCCTTATTAGAACTTGACCACGTAATATCAGCGCTAGAGCCCTTGTTGGACTCTATCAGTGGTTGGGCCTAATTCCAGTCATGGCAAGGCTAGAGGACCATCAGATGCTTCTTGGCCCATCACTCCTACCCGTGAGGACTTGAGGAACCCACTTTGAACACGTGGCTGCCACTGGGATGACTAGGTGATTTATGTCCCATTAATCTCTTTCAAATTTCTAAGAAATGTGATATCATCCAAGGCAGCCTCTATAAATAGAGGACCCAACGTTGAGAATTAAGGTGGAAAAATAGAAGGTTCTGAGAAAATATACAAGTTTGAATAGATAGGGTTAGAGCTACAGAGAATTAGAGAGATAGAGATAGAAAAGACAGAAAGGATTTCTAGAAAGAGAAACACTACTTTAGAATAAAAAGAAGACGAAACAAAACTCCAAAAGTATCAAATGTAATGGAGTTCATAAGGTAAAGGGTTCCAAACCCTTTGGTAAAATGTAATCTGAATCTATTGTATTCGGAATCTATGTAAAATGGGAAACATTTATTCATTCAATCAATAAAATTCCTTTTTTTTTGTTGAAAGGATGAAAATGCCATCGAAATTTTCTTGTCACTCATATGACAAAATTTCATCAAAATTCTCGACAGAATGTAGCTAAAGGCTCACACTGCAAGTGTATCGATATATTTTAAATTTTTAAGGCCAAAATTGCTAAAAATGGATGTTCAGGTTTCAAAGAACATACGATGTATACTTTGAGGATGCAAAGTATATTTTACAATAACAAATATTGATACAGTTTGTTTTCTTCTATACAAGAAATGGTAAATAAAGAAAGAAAGAAAGAAAGGAAGGAAGGAAGTACACTAATTTTACTTAGGGAATGCAATCCCACTGATGTAAACCAGGAGGTGCGAAGTCAAGCCGTTCGGTAGAGACTGAAGGTGCACAAAATTGTCCTATTCATTGGTAGCTATATTTGCAAGGAAATATACGCATTTCTTGGCGAAGATTTTTCCATTGCATATCTTCAACAGATATTTTCAATCTCTAATGAATAATATTTGTGGCACTAACAAATTTCACTAACACGCACATTCATACTCTATCTCTCTCGTGGATCCCACAATGCCACTAGGAGAGAGAGATAGAGTGTTGGTGTGAGTGTTAGTGAGATTTGTTAGTGCTCCTAGCATTGTTTGATCTCTAATTAAGGCATCAATGTTTTAGCCCAAAAAAAAGGGGTTAGTTGCAAATGTACCCCTGTACCGAGCCTGTTTTACTTTATTCTCTATAATTCAAATCTTGTCACTAATATCCCTTATACTTTGGACTAAAGTGGAGTATTTTGATCCCCTATGGTAAGTACATTTTTCAATTTGCCCCCTAGTAGTTCCAAACGGGTCACTAATACCCCTTGTGGACCGTAATTGGTAGCTTATTTTCTTATACAATAAAATCACAAAAAATTGTGATAAGTACAAGTTGTTCAAAGTAGCATTTGGCCCATTGCAACTATAAAGTCTATTTTGCTAAAAAATTTATTTTAGCTTTTAGAGTTCATAATTATTGATAAACTTCAAACATTGTTGCCAAAACATGGCTTATGCCCGTTAATTTTAACGGAATTGGTAACTTTTGCACTTTAGTTCAAAGTATAGGGGTATTAGTACACGATTTGAATTACAGGGGCAAAGTGAAAAATGGGTTAAGTATAGGGGGCAAATCTGTAATTAATCGAAAAAAATTTAGAGGCATCTATGTGTGGGCTCCATTTTATCAGTTGACCTAATGTTTCACGAGTAATGCTATGATTTCCGAATTCTAATATCAAATTCACATCTCAAATGATGTGGCAGTTATGTGGTAGTGGGACAGCCTTCAATAATGACGGGACAATTTCAACATCATCTAATCCAAATCCAGTGAGCCCACTGCCCACATCATTTAGAATGTGAATTTGGGATTAAGATTTGGAAATCATAGAGTAATGCTATGCTTCTCAAATTGTTATCTCAAAAGTGCTACCTAAATGATGTGGTAGTAGAGTCAGGTAAATAACTTCGAATCAAAATTCTGGTGTCACTGTATTAGACATTGCCTCATTGCCATATCATTTGTGAAATACTTATGACTCATTTAATATTCCCTCCATCCTATTTTGTGTGTCCCCCTTTCTTTTTTGGGATGTCCCAAAATTGTTGTCCATTTCCCCAAATTAACATGTAAATTTTACTTAATTTTCCAAACTACCCTTCCTTGCAATCAACACCAAAATAAAACAAAAAAGAAAGTATAATGATTATGGGCAATTTGAAAAGTAGGTGTAGATAATTTTTGACCCCTTAAATAGTTGAATTTCTCAAAAAGAACACATAAAATGAGACAGAGGGAATATAAATTTAGTAAGCGTAGGGGCTATATCTAAATGTACAACAAAAGATATTAGGTGTATTCCTCTCGCTGCATGAATATGAGTGTAAAGAGTACTTCAGTGAGCGTATTTAGCAGCAGTACTCAGGCGTTAACGGTACGAATTTTAGAATAGGAAACCACAGGTGATTGCCTTCCATTGAGCAACTATCTCATTCTCTCTCTCTCTCTCTCTCTCTCTCGTACAGCCGGTTTTTCACTGAAACTCTTTAATCTCTGTCGTAAATATTTGTTTCTCTCCGATCTTTCGATCTATCTCGGTCCGATCAACCCCCAAATTGGTTAGTTTTACTAATTATTTGTCAAAAATTTTCATCTTTATTATTCGATTTACATGATTTCACTTCTTTTCTTTCCATTTTTTTTTGTCCCCAATTCTGACTTGGTAGCTATATATAAAGGATATATATAATACAAATATATATATATATATATATTCTACGTATAGGTAGACGCACACATTGGCCGTTTATAGAAGTTTGGCTACAGGTTTCCAACCGATTGTAATTTTTTTTTTTTATGATAATGTTCAAATTTAGGGCTTATGTCTTTGATTTTTTATCAGGGATATTAGCAATATTTGGATTTATCGTGAGAGTAATATTGAGACACAAACTTCACACAATTTTCACACAACGTTTCTAAAAGATGTGTCTGCAACTCAGGAGAGGATAGACACGTCTTTCTAAGTTGCATAGAAAAAGTTGTGTAAAGGCTGTGTCCCAATATTACTCTTATTGTGATCAAAACTTAAAAGGCGACATTGGGTTGAAATCTTTTTTTAGTTTTTTTTTTGGGTTGCTGGAAAAAGTAAAGTATCTGAAAGAAAGAATTGAACTGTCTCATTGAAGTATAGTTTGAAAATTTTGAAGATTTTTTAGCTTTGTATTTTCTGCCTATACAAATGGAAGAATTAAAAGATATACTCATCTTTATATATCAGCAAACAAATGAAGCCTTGTTGATTAATGAATGGGGTGAACCAGTAAAGCTGCAAACTTTTGCAAGTTATGTCAGGACTTTTCTCTTATCCTAGTAGGGTACTCTTGACCAATAAACATAACTTTGGAGGTCAGAGGCAAACTTGGCAATTTCATGGGCTAGGCTAACCCATTGCCACTCCTTGGGGTATAACAAAATTTAAAATTAATCTTATCCTGGAGAAGAGATTCAACATCATTAACAAATATTTCCAAAGATGAGAACTATTACTGGTGCCACCATCATTCAAGGCTGTAATAAGGTTGAGAGCATCTGATTTGTATTCAACGTTGCATTGAGGTAAGGGTTGTCCGGTGCTAAAACCGCAGCTTCCCTCGTGGCCCATGCTTCCGAAGTAGCTACATCTGCTCACCAAGGATAGCTTTTGGCCACAACATAAAAAACTTGACCATAACAATCTTGCGCAACAACCCCCATACTCCTTTTTGTGATACAGAAATAAGTGACACATTAGTATTAATCTTAACGGAACCCCCTTCCGGTGGTCTCCAACGTTCCTGAAGAGAAGGGGATCGAAACGGATGTGGCTTCATGAGTGGGGAAATTATTGGCATTTAGAAATTCAGAGATGCAGCTCAAAATGGCCGAAATAACTTCCGGTGGTGATGAGTCAATCTGTCGAAAAAGTTTAGTGTTACTAAGTTCTTATATGCCATGTTGATGAACATTTTAGGATTTGATAACCCGATTGCTTGATAGTTTATAGAGAACCCTTTCTGAATTACCTTGCATAGTTTCCACATCTTATGTTTTTTTAGGTGATTTGTGGTGCTTCACGTCATCGAATTTATGTTGTTTGGAAGTCGCTTATAGTAGGGGTGTAAGCAAGCCGACCAAACCGATCGATTCGGTTGGTTTTCAAAAAATTCATGCAGTGTAAAAATCGAACTGTGAAATTACACTAAACCGAACCGAAACTGATTGTTTTGACTAAAATTAGGACCGAACCATACTGAACAGTTTGCACCCCTAACTTATAGACTTATAGTAATGTATCCTGCAACCTCAATTAGTTGTTTTCTTCTTAAGGCACTTTCATGAACAGGTTTGTAAAAGACACGGTTTCCCTCACAATAATATACACAACCAAGTGACCAACCCTTGCACGCCAGTGCAGGTATAGTGATGTATATCATATTCTTTTCAGTTTTGCTCGGAGGGATCCCTATTGAACCACTTTGTTATTTCAAAAAGTTTAGATATATTGTGCCTGCCGCTTTTTGTTAGCCTCAAAATTGCTTTCCATGACCATTGGAGCCTCGTGCACTTGGTTTGCCCTTTAGTCTTCAATAAAATTCAGAATGGTCTTTGGTATGCTCATTGACATGTTAAAGTAATGGAATGATGTGTGATGAGGAGGGCATTAAACAGTTTTTCTCTGTTTTGTTTGTCTGACTTTTGAACTTAAGGCGCTGTTTGGTTTACGGATTTAGAGAAGGGAAATGAAAGTGAAAACGATAAGCAAAGCCATTTTCCTCGTGTTTTTCCTCTATGATTAACTAACATTAGAAGTAAAAAAATCCTTAGGAATTCAAAAAAGAGGAAGGGAAGTAACTCACAAAATTTTAATTTATTTTTGGGTTGATTACACAGACCCCCCCCCCCCCCCCCCCCCACGTGAAGTTTGGCGAAATTATTGAGGTTTGGATTTGCATTACGCACACCTCCCCCTCTAGATTGCAAAATTTACAGAGACCTCCCTTCTTAATTTGCTAATGCCGAAAATACCCATACTTATATATAAAAAAAAACCCTCTCCTGTCTCTCCAACTGTATGTACATATACACATGCATATATATATATACATACACCATATACGGACCATGCATATATACCATATATACATACACACACATACACACACACACACACACACCATATTTACATACATATTTGTATACATATAGCCATTGAATACATATATACATATATACTTGTATACATCTTTGAGGGGGGTTTGGTATTTTGGGTTTAGATCTTAGGTTTTTGGAACAAAATGATTTTGGGTTTAAATCTTAGGAACAAATTAGTTTTTGGAATGAATTGATTTTGGGTTTAAATCTTAGGAACAAATTAGTTTTTGGAACAAATTGATTTTGCGTTTAAATATATATATATATATATATTTGAACAAATTCATATTCATATATATATATATATGTATGTATGTCCATATATTATGAATGTACTTGTATATCTATATCTATATATATACACACACAGTGAAGAGAGGTGAGAGAGACAGAGAGAGAGGTGTGTGTAATTTAGTAAAATGGGAAACAAAGTAAGGGTAAAATAGTAAATTCATGCTAGAGGGGAGGTGTGTGTAATTTTGCAATATAGAGGGAGGTCCGTGTAATTTCACCAAACCTCAGGGGAGGTTCGTGTAATTGACCCTTTATTTTTTCATCATATTTTCTTTTCGTTCCCATTTCCTCACTATTTTTCTTATTAACCAGACAAAAGAAAGTGTTTTCCTCTACGTTTTTTTTTTCTTTTCCATCACAAAATCCATGAATCAATCAGAGCCTGGCGTGGAATAGATGTGGGGGCTCAATCTTTTTCCTTTATCCTTTGGTGGTGAACAATTAGTTGAACTTAAATATTCAGTGTAAGTTGAAGGGTTTTAGCTAAAGTTGTCACTTGAATAACAATTTATAGTTCCTACAAAATATCTGATTGGCGATTGCCTCTATTTAATGATGATATATTTGTTTGAAGCAGGAATTATTCACTATATACTCAATATGGTTCGAAGGAGTAAGCTGCGATCTAGTCAGATGATTAATATGGAAATGAATCAACAAAGCTGGGCCCACCCCCCTCCTAGGCCCGGAGTTCTTTTTGGTAGCATAACATATTCTCCACGGCCTAGGAGTTCATCTAGTGCTTTTTTCTATGGGATGACACATTTCAATGCCGTTCAGAATCATCATTCCGCCACAAATCTTGACTTGGGTGTTGCTAGTTCACCCAATCACTTTAATCCATACACGACTTCATCTTCCAGCAACCTTGGAGCGATCGTAGTTTCTACGAATGGCTACGGAGGCAACACCCACTTCATGGAAGGTTCGGGAAGTTCATTTAAGATAAAGAATGAAGAAGGTATCCCATGGAACCTCCACACTTCTTCTGAGTATAGAGGAAATGAGATTCCGCCTATCTGGGAAGTTCCATCTCACAGAAGCATGAGGAATAGATCAGGTGCTATAGGAGTGGTGCATACTCCTAACCATACGATTCAAGGAAATTATCTGGGCCCATCATTTCAGACAGCTGGTAGTCCGTGGTTGGACCCATCGTTTAACAGTAATGGTGGTGATGGTGGCTCTTTGGCTTGGAATCAAACACCTTCTCTAACCTATGTGCATGGTATTTTTCCTGGCTTAATAACTTTATTTGTTTTATTTAGGTTCTTTGTTTCTTAGGGGCTATTTGGTGAGGCTCAGATCTGGTTCTGTATATTGAAGTATTTGGTAGATTTCCTTTTATTCCGAAGGAGTCCGTATCTGATCTAAAATCACTTTGAAAGAGGTTCTTTGTCAAACCAACATAATTTTGACATTTCTGAAAAATTAGATAGAAATTGAGACTAAGCATGAACCTGATCCGTTTTTATCAACTCCCAAACAGGCTCTTGTCCTTATTTTGTTTTCCGAAAAGATTTGTCAGTAATGTTAAAGACAGCTACTTACAAATTCACCATTTTCACCCCTTTTTGTATTGTTCGTTTTAGAAGAATTTGAGGGAAGTTTTGTACCCCTTTCTTCTAGTATGAGTAGTGAGCAGAAGCACCTGTGATCAAATCTCTTTTATTGCTATATTTGTACTGTGTCTTGAGTCATTAAGATATGACAAATAAATCCCAATTAAAGCACCCATGTTGATCCTATATAGTTTTGACTAATTGTTACTCTCTCTCTTAGAGAGCAATGCGAATGGAGGTTATATAGAGCCTTGGAACATGGCTAGCAGTGGAACGACTACTAATTTTATACATCGTCCTCCCACCCACCAAGTACAACATAGTCTTCCTCATGTACTACCACCCATGCAAGGACATAGAGGCAACAATATCAGCATATATTCGCAAGTATCAGGATCTTCTCGTGGACTTGCAACAAATAGCGCTTCACCTACCATTCTGAATCCTTTGGAGGACGGCATGGAGATGGGGCGTAGATATGTAGGACCCGTTCCGCCTACCGGTTTTATGACACATCGGCCCCAACAAAGTGGAGTCTTGCTTGGGGTGACTCCAAGGCATCACAACCTTCCTCGACTAAGAATTATGCCGGTAGATGTAATATTTTCTCTTTTGTTTTATTGGCATAAGATAGGGTGTGTTTGGAATGATATATTCGGAATGCATTTCAACCAATTATAATTACATTATCTACCTGTTCATCAACTTATGCTCATTCAATACAAATCTTACTTTTATTTTCAAAAAGTCTTACAAGCTTATGCTTTTAAGTTGGAGATGGTGTTCTACACAGGTGGATCTCGTTGGGGCCCTTGGGGGATAATGGAACCCCATGCTCCCCACTTCTATAGCAAATAACTCTCGCTCTATAATATTTTGTCTTTAGGTTTTTGTACCTCTTTGTATAAAGTATATCAATATTGGTACATGTACTACGAGAAAAGGTCACTTTCATACCAAATGGAGCATATTATTTTCTATTTCAACCAATTTTAAAGAAAAATTCCAGTACAAATTTTTACGTTTCTAATAAAGCAAGTCTTAGTTACTCCTGCTTTTAAGTTGGAGTATGTATATGATGACATGAGTTGGGGTGATTGAACCTCATGCTCGTCTACTTCTATACCAAATAACTCCCAATCTCTCATGTTTTTATCCCCATCTCTACTCCTCTTTCACTTTTTTTACCCTCTATAAAGCTATATCCATATAAATACATATACCACAAAAGAAAAAAAAATTATTTCGTACCAAACACAACACTATATTTTCTTTCATTTGAAATCAAGTGTAGGTTATTTTTTGTGATGATTGATTGTTTATCCATATAAATTGGTTAAGTTGGGTTCGTTGACTACTTCAGGAAGTTGCCATACTAGACATTTCAGGCTACTATGAAGTAGGGAATTCCACTGATCAACACCGAGATATGCGACTTGATATAGACCACATGTCCTATGAGGTAGGTTGAGGAAGTGCACCACTTCTTGACAAATTATAAACATATATGTATATTAAATGTTTTTGAACTCCGAAAGAGTAACTTAAAATTATACTTGTATGCCAGGAGCTTCTTGCATTAGAGGAACGAATTGGTAATGTAGGCACTGGGATATTGGAGGAAACTATTGTGGATCATTTGAAATCGAGAACATATATTTCAGCATCAACTTGTACGAATCTGGAAGAGGCCTCAGATGTGGATCAGGAACCTGATTTCTGCGTTATATGCCAGGTAATGTTATGGATCTTGGATAAATATTTTTGTTGATCTTAGAGTGGTAATGTACTTAATTTTTGAATGTGTCCTCCGTTTTTCTTAGGCTATGTTCAATTCATGGATTTAGTGAGGGAAAAGAAAAGAAAAGAAATGCTGAGAAAACGTTTTTCTGTGATTGGTTTAGAAGAAAAACAGCGAGGATACTACGAAGTAAAAAGAGAATAGGCTGAAATTTAAATTACAAATTTTGAATTTTATGTTACTTCCCTTCCTCTTTTCTTAATTTAATACTATTTTTATGTGAATTTTTAATTTCTAATGTCATTAAACATGGATGTAAACACTGGGGAAAACAGAAGGGAAATAGTTTTCCTTCCCTTTTCTCTTTTTCTTCTTTAAATCCTCAAACCAAACAGATCCTTAATGAGCAGTGAAAGGATGGATGTATCCCAATTCTTATCACAGCTATTTCATGTTTTGCAAAACAAAAAAAAAAACCATATTTTCGGAATATTCTCGACTTGTGAATTTAAATTCCACTTTCCTAAATATGTCTGTGTGGGTAAACATTGTTACTGTCCTCGATGTCTTCTCCTTTTTCTGCTTTTTTCCTGTGCATTTCCTTTTTCCGACTCTGTGGACATGGATGTTCATGCTCGACCTGCTCACCACCATTTGTTGTATTATGTTGCCATTTACATAATTCTCAAAGGGGCTGTTTGGGAAGTCCAAGAACCTTTCTCTAAGGTTTGCAAGGGAACTAGTTCTAGATATAGAAGTGCTTGTAAGATGCTCCTTTATTGCCTAGGGAATCCTTTCTAATCCAAAAGCTTTGTCAAAACAACATGATATATTTTTAAAACAAGCCTGAAAGTCTTCCAATGATCACTTGTTCATGATTTTTGTACAATTTATTCGGGGGAATAGATTTTAGGGTTAATTATACTTTACTCCCCTGTGGTTTGGCTCGATGACACTTTACCCTGTGGTTTAAAAGTGACCACTTAAACCCCCGTGCTTTCGGGTAAAGTGTCACCGCTACAGAAACTAACGGAGAGTGTTAAGTCCCTAAAATTAGTGACCACTTTACCCCCTGTGGTTTGGCCCGATGACACTTTACCCCCTATGGTTTGGCCCGATGACACTTTAACCCCCTGTGCTTTTGGGATAAAGTTTCAACTTAACACTCTCCGTTAGATTCTGTAGCGGTGACACTTTACCCGCAAGCACAGAGGGGGTTAAGTGGTCACTTTTAAACCACAGGGGGTAAAGCGTCATCGAGCCAAACCACACTGGGGTAAAGTGTAATTAACCCTAGATTTTATCATGAGCTTAGGGAGCCTATGGTTGTGAAGGATTTGTTTGATTATAAGCAATAATCTTTTCCTTCATCATTATTGATCTTAATACAACTTGAAGGTCATTTCTATAGTTAACGACTGATGGCATTTTGCATATGGACATTTGGGATTATTACAGATTGATTATAAGAACCAAGAAAAGATTGGAACCCTGGATTGTGGACATGAGTACCATCTAGACTGCATAAAGAAGTGGTTACTCGTGAAGAATGTCTGCCCCATCTGCAAATCCTCGGCATTGACCACTGAAAGGAAGGATTTATAGGGAGAGGAGTAATAGTTGGAAATATGAAATCAAAATTATTACTATTTCTTGCCTTTCAGTTCTATTTATAAGTTCAGTAGTTATGTCAATGTATATATATACACACTTACGGTATATGACCATCAGTCGACACTGTTCAAAACATTTATTTGTTGGCCATTGTGTATCTCTCAAACTTGTACAGAGTTTTTTGTGCTAATAAAACTTGTACAGACTTTTTGGTTCTATTATCATACTTCATCCAATGTTGAATACAATCTCTTTCAATGTGGAAATTCACTTATTCTTTTGTTTATCAATCTCTATTTTGTGGTTCAATTTACCAAAAGTTGGTTCTATGGTTCTGATTATTTGTGAAAGGCAGTGTCTGCCCTTTAGAAAAATTAATGCCCTGTTTGTGAACATTCACCCAATTTTCTCAAAATGGCTATTAATCACTACCAAGGATGAGCTCCCATTTTTTTTTGCCTCCCAAACACATGCTTGGAGTCCACAAAATATTTACAGGAAAAAGGACTGAAATTTCATAACTCCATCAATTGTTTTGCCTTTTAATATGTAAAGATGTTGCTGGTCTTTGTCTGTGCTTTACTGAAGACTATATTGCATGTATGATGCACCTGGGTTCTTTGTTTTTGATTAATGCAGGATTATTGTGTAGCTTGATTTTCATGGAACGCTAATATAATTAGGTTTTCTTGATTCTTGATTCTAGATACTAGATGCTCTGTTTGTTTCAAGGATTTTAGAGAAGGAAAAAGAAATGGAAGGGAAGATGAGAAGGATAAGTCACTTCGCTAGTGTGTTCGGTCGTGCTTAAGGCTTAGTTTTGCACCCATTTTGGTGCTTCTCCTTTTTTAAAGCACAATTTCATGTTAATTCAATTGGTAACTAGTTTATGAGCTTTGCAAAAATTGAACTTAGGCTTTTTTGGGAGAGCTTTAAAAAGCTCTATTCTAGAGCTGTTAAAAGCTCAAGGTTGTTTTTTGGTTTCATGATGTTTTTTTGAAGAGCAGAGTGTCACTTGTATAAAATTATTAAATAACTTAGTAATAAATTTCATAAGCTCCTTTTAAAAAGCCACGTGCGGGCCAAACTAAGCCTAAGTAATGTTTGAAATTAGTTTTATATACCTATATATCAAAGAGGCTCAGGAGCGGACTGGTCCGTTAACGGACCAATTTTAAGTGACGAAATTTCGTCGCTAAAAGTTAACATTTTCGTCGCTAAAGGTGAATGCATTTTTTGCGACGAAAAAAAGTGACTTTTAGCGACGAAATTTCGTCACTAAAACTGGTCCGTTAACGGACCAATCCGTTCCTGAGCCTCCCTATACATATATATATATATATATATATTGTAGGATATCAAGAAAAGAGGGCGGAATATTCAGAATTTTTTACTTTAATTTTTATCCTGTTTTCCTTATCTAAGAAACAAAGAAAAACGTTTTCAATAGTATTTTCTTTTCTTTTTCCTCATAAAACTATTAACCAAGGGAGCCTAATGGTTCAGAATTCCAATAAAAAATAACTAAATGACCAGGAATCCTGTTTTCATTCTCAAATGCCTTCAACCATTTCTCAACACCACTACTTCAACTTGTCCATGCACTAGAAATGTTAAAGTTCAAGGATCAACCTAGGAAAATGATTGTTCATGCTTTGATTTCATTTGGTTGCTGGATTTAAAAAAGAAAATATGAAGGAGAACACTTTTTTTTTTGTCTGCTTAATAAGAAAAACAAGGAAAAGAGGAAGAAAAAGGAAATACAGAGAAAACTAAATTAAATATTTTTAATTTTATGAGTCACTTCCCTTTTTTACTAGAGTTACTATTATATTTATTTATTTATTTATTTATTTATTTTTTTTTGAGATTATATAAGCATGGAGGAAAATACCAGAAAAAACTCTAGAGAAATAGTTTTTCTTTCCCTTCTCTAAATCCTGTAACAAAACAAAGCCTCAAAACAATTTAATCTTTTAGTTTGTTAACTTGTCTCAAAGTAGTCCTTCCGTCAGCGAAGTATTAAAAATCAAATGGAATTCCATTGTGTGTGTGACACTTTGAGTTTAATTGAGTGGTAAACTTGTAATTTCATCGACTCTCATGCTTTCATATCTTATGACATAAACAGATATAGAGAGTGAAGAAGAAGACAGACAAAAAACAGAGCATGCAAAGTTGAAGAAAAGAGTGACAAAGAATCCTTTTGTGGTAGGTTTTGATGTGATGTGTGTAAGAGATGTGGATGTGTATAACACGTAAGCATATTCGTATAGGTAGAACAACTGAATATGCTAAATAATGCAAAAAGTGTGGAATAATAAATATGTAAAAATATAGCAAAATAATGGAATTCGGTGAAACTTTGGGTCGGATGAGAACCGAAGTAGCCCCAAATAAGAGAGAAAGAAAGCAGTGAGTGTCCAAGAGTTATGTATGTTGGAGTAAGGTGAAGGGTGGGGAGTAAGTGCTGGAGTGTGGTGAAGGGTAGAGTGGAGCAAAAGGTAAGATGAGGCGAAGGGTAGTGTCAGATGAAGGTTAATGTGAGGCGGAGGTTCCAGTGAGACGGAGGGTCTTGTAAGACGAAGGGTCTAGTGAGACAGAGGGTCTTGTAAGACGAAGGGTGATGTTAGGCGAAGGGTCTAGTGAGATGGAGGGTCTTCTAAGACGAAGGGTCTAGTTGTGCTCAAGACAATGAGAATGTTTTGTAAGTGGGTGAGAATAGGAATAACTGTTAATCCTTTGCTCTAGTGTAGAATTAAGTTGGGTTGGGTTGGGTCGCTCGGATGTAGTAAATGAGACTACTATTTATATAGAAAGTCATGTGAGGCTGCGAAGTTTTGATGTGGTGGAGAGAAACTGAGTTGGCATCCTCTGAGGGGGTCGTTTGTTTTAGGTAGATGGACGGTATTGATGGTTTAAATGCTCATGTTTAAGGTAGATGAAGATATTGAATGAGATGTTGATCTGTCATGGGCTTCGGGAGAAACAAGTCAAATAGAGAAGGTATTGTCTCTCGGTGGCAGACGAAGGTTGTGGGGTTAGTCAAGGGGGAAAGATATGCTATTGGTGAAGAGGTTTAAGCGAGTGAAGATGCCGAGGCTCATGCCATTGGTGTAGAGGATTAAACGAGGGCGAGTGTCGAGGCGTGCAGAGGGTTTCAGCGAAGGAGGGAACCAAGGTTATTTTTTATTGGTGCAGTCCATTAAGCAAGCTTGAAATGACTAAGCACTGATGGTCAAAGGTTTGGGCAAGTTTTGCAGTGATGGGCTTCGCCCATTGGTTGTGAGATTGGTTGGGGGTCAGGCACGTGAAAGTCACGTGTCTCTTTCTCTCTCTGGGACCAACCCTAACCTTGCCCATAAGACGCAGGCTAGGGAGATGCCTTCTGCTCTAGCCACCTAGCTATGAGCTTCCAAAATCCCAGCGGACTTGACCACCCTTAAGTACTCCTTCCGGACCAAGGGTAGGTGTCCGAGAGGTGAGTGTGTGTCTATTTGAAGTGTACTTCCTTTGTGGGCTACTCCTCAAAGTGGGCTACTCTGAGGTGAGGCTTCGTAGTGGGCTACTTGAGGTGGGCCTTGGGGCGAGTTTCTCAATCATGGAGTTTCAAGGTGGGCTTTGCGGGTGGGCCCGTTTGAGGTAAAACTTCGACGAGGCTTCAGTGAACTCATAGGCTTCGAAAATGGTGAGACTTGGGAAGTGGGCCACTTGAGGTGGCCCTTTTTCAATACAGTGGGCTTCGTGGGTGAGTACTATTTGTGGGCATTCTGAAGTGGGCTAGCGGTTGTTATTGATGGGGCCCATGTGGAGTCCATAATCAGTGGTGATGTTGTTACATGTGGAGTCGTTGGTGATATGTATTAGTCAAACTATATGAATCATCAACTATTACCTACATTAGCCCCCCTGTCCGTATTCTAGGCATGAAACGGCTAGGATGTGGGCATGATCCTTGCGTATCTTTCTGAGATTGTTTTTCTGACGATGAATGGACATCTCGTCTTTTGCATGTGGTACTGGTCTTCTGGTGACTTTGTTGATAATTGATGGATGTCTAAACTTTTGCAGATAGTACTGACTTTCTGGTGAAGTTTCTGATTGCGAATCTGGTTGGTAGATTGAGCTATCAAATATTAGTGTTACTCGGTATCTATTTCCATTGTGCATTGTTCTGGGATAGCTGCTATAAAAAGGGGGCTTTGGAGAATTCATACATCCAAATCTTCGGCACACATTCGCTCTTACTCTTTTTGTGAAGGTGTGAGACATGCTCCAAGTTCCACGTTGTGTTGCAGGGAGCTCCTTGTCTAGATTATTACCATGTGAGGCCAGAGTGTTTTGGCGATGGCGTGGGGTAAAAACTTCTTGGGACTTTTGCCATGCCCTGTACCAAGCATCTACGTGGAGTGGGGGCTTCAAGTTTTGCCTAGCATATTTCCAGGGATCTTTTCTATCAGTGCAAAAATGGAGAGATCGTTTCTAGCAGTGCACATGTCTTATTGGACAGTGCATGCTTTATCTGGGTGCTATGCTTCTTTGTGGTGCTTGGGATGAGTGACTGGTTTAAACTTCCCTCCCTGTATTTTAGGGATGAAGATTGCGGCGTTGGGATGAGTTGCTGATATCCTTGTCTTTCCATCCTCTTCCGTTATGTGGCCGCCTCTGGTGAAAGTACTGGGCTACTGTAGCATGGGATTTTGGTTTTAGGAGGCCTTGTCTAGATGTAAATGATTGTACAAGTTCTCGTCGTAAGATCTTGAATTGAATAATATTTTTAAGTGACACAGGGATTCCAAATTCATTCCTCATTACGGATCTGATTCCAGTAGATGCATGTATGCACCTGTTGTTTATATAATTGTATATATTGGGTCTGTACGTGGGGTACATGTTTATCCTTATTATGTATTGGTGTATGTATTGGGTCTATAATTTGTATTTGTCGTAATAAGAAGCAGATTTTTCTTTCTTTCTGCTTCTTATGCTTGTAATTGGTGATCTTGTGGTTGATAATGCATGGTTTGCACTATCATTTTATTTTTTGGAGAGGTATCGTGAAAGTATTTTACTTATATGAAAAAAATGATGTAGCTTAAGGAGTGAGGGGGTTGCCCGTGCCACCCGTATGGAACAGGGGAGAGTGTGATACTCATGCCGTCCTAAGGTGGAAAACATGATGCTCATGCCACTCTTCTTAAAAGGGGAAGAGTGAGTTCCGCGTGAATCACCCTAGTGAGGCTTCCCAAATGAGTAGAGGGTATTACCCGTGCCACTCGAATTAGGGGTTGGGGGAGAGCGTGATGCTCGTGTTGCCTTGAGGTAGAGAGTGTAATGCTTGTGCCACCCTTCTCAAAAGGGGGAGAGCATGACTCGTGCTGCCCTAGTGAGGCTAGAGGGGGAGAGCGCGATGCTCATGCCAACTTATGGAGAGTGGAGCTCATTTGTTATGGAGAGACAAAGAATAAATCAAAACAATAGTGATAGTGATAGTGATAGTGGAGTTATTAAGCGCTTATCGGCGGTGTAAATTGTATGCTAGTGATTACTCATGCTTTGATGTATTGTTTCGATGTATCAAATTACTTGTACTGTTTGGAGAAGGTGTGTGGTGAGAGTGGGGACCGTGTTTGGTTACCACAATTTAAAAAATATCCTGATACTTTATCCTGCTTAGAGATATAGACCAGGTGAGCTCTGCGCCTTGTAGCACTAATAGTGAAACGATGTAAATATTTTCCCGAGGGATGCAAAGAATAGTTCTAGAGTAAGCTTTTGATTAAGCTTCAGCGGGGTAATTTGAGGGTGTGAGAAAGGCCCTATCTGAGTGAATTCCGTTTACATATAGCTTGTTTGCTTAATCATATTAAGGCTGTAAGCAGTAGCAGCATATCACTGGCGAGAGAGCAAGTGCTGGCGGTATCATATTGTGTGGCAAGTGTGTTTGTGGGGGCATTGTTTTCTTCGTGGTCTTTGGGATAGTGAAATCGAAAAATTTGTACAGAGGGCCCCATTTTTTTTGGCTTCTATGGTGATGTGGTGATGGTGAGGACAAGCTGGGATTTGTCAGTCCGTTACATTAATTCCACCAACAACAAGTGTATTGTGACTTGTTGTGCATGATGAAGCCGACCATTGTAAGAGATATGCTTCTAGTCAGTGGAGTAAGAATGTGCAGGAGAGAGTGAAGTTGACCAACTATTTTGGTCTTGATTTATATGAAATTTTTTTTGGTGAGTGAGCTGTTTGAAATTGAGCAAAAATTTGATGTGGCTTGTAACTCGAAGGGTCCCTTTTTTCTACCTATTAATGAATGTGGACTCCCTGAGATATAATTTGGGTGTGAGACTGTTTAATTAGATCAATGGGTCCCTTCTCCCCTTTTTGAAAAGAAACATGAGCTCTTGGCTTAGGTAGAACATTTCCTTCTCACCCTTAGAAAGAAATAATATCTGGTAGCTTAAGTGGAGCATTTTCTTGTCCCATTGTAAAGGGAGATAAGAATTGGTAACTTGAGTAGAGAGTTTTCCTTCTCCCTTAGAAAGAAATAGAATGGTGCAGCGTTTTCCTTTTCCCGTTTAGAAAAGGGGATAAGAACCGAAAGCTTACATGGAGAGTTTTCCTTCTCCCTCTGAAAGGAAAAAAGAATGGTTGGGCGTTTTCCTTCTCCCATCGAACAATAAAAGATAGAATGTTGTAGCATTTTCGTTCTTCCCCTTAAAAAAGGAGGATAAGGGCTATAGAATATTTTCTTTTTCCGTCTCGGAGAGGAGACTGGTGGATTTCCTATGGCAAGGAATCAAGTGACCGTTGTGATGTACAGTAGTATTGCACTAGTTGTACTACATGTGGATAGTATAGAATTCCTTCTGTAATAATGTATTTATGTGAAGGTATGTGGGTGGGTTCTGTTGGGTAATAAGTATCTCTGGTGAGAGGATGAGAGTGGTTGGTTGTGCTGGTAAAGCAGAGTTATGGCAATTATCTTGAGGTTAATATGCATGTACTGAATCTTTTTCTGTAACTCTGTTGTTCTATATCCATATCTTGAGGTGAATTAGCTGGTGGTGGTATATTTAGCAGCACTTGTACCCCTTCCTATCATTTTAGGGGGGATGGGGGTTGGCTTATGCCTTTGGAGACTCTTGTTTTTGGTGTTTGGGTGTAGGGCCGAAAGAGGGAGTTGGGGGTAAGAGAGAATCGGAAGTGAAAGATCTCATGAGTCCGCAGTGTAAAAGATCTTGTGGGTTCGGAGTGAAAGCTCTTGAGATTGCCTCGGGTCCGCAGATGGAGATTCAACTAGTGAAATGTGCCACAATTTCTCAAGTGGAGATCTAGCTAGTGAAACTTACGCAAATGGAGATTCAGCAGATGAAATATGTCGCGGTCCGGTGGGTAAAATATGTTGTAGTTCGCAGATGGAGATTAAGCGGATGAAATGTGTTGTCGTCTGCAAATGGAGATTCAGCGGTAGAAATATGTCGTGGTCCGCTGATGAAGATTTAGTGGATGAACGTGTCGCAGTCCACGGATGGAGATTCGGCAAATAAAATGTGTTGTGGTCCGCTCCTATAGAATGTTTTTTTATGACTGATACGAAAGATGGAGAAATTTGAGATAATTTTGAGAGAGAGTGGAGATTCAGCGGATGAAAGGTACCATGGTCCGCGAATGGAGATCTAGCGGATGAAATGTGCCGCGATCTATGCCTGCAGAGTGATTTTTTTTTTTGGACTGATCCGAGAGAGTGAGGAGTTTGAGAAGATTCCCAAAGAGAGTGGTGCCGCGATCCGCGGATGGAGATTCAACAGATGAAATGTGCCGCGGTCCGTTGCAAATTTTTTTTTTTGACTGATCCGAGAGATGGAAAAATTTGAAATGATTCTGAGAGAGAGTGGAGATTTAGCAGATGTAATGTGTCGTAGTCCGCGCTTGTAGAATGTGGTTATTTTTTTCTTTTTTTTTTTGTGACTGATTCGAGAGATGGAGAAATTTGAGATGATTCCGAGAGAGAGAGAGAGAGAGAGAGAGAGAGAGAGAGAGAGAGAGAGAGAGAGAGTGCAGATTCAGCGGATGAAACGTGTCGCGCTTCACGGATGGAGATTCAGCAGATGGAATGTGCTGCGTTCCGCTGTAGAAATTTATTGATTTATTTATTTATATTTTTTTTTGTCGGGGGCCCAAGGAGAGAGTGGAGGAGAGAGAGAGAGAGAGAGAGAGAGAGAGAGAGAGAGAGAGAGACTCAGGTTGGGGTCCAAATGAGAAAGGGGGTCCGAAGGTGGGGGTGGATTTATATTTTTTTTTGTCGGGGGCCTAAGGAGAGAGTGGAGGAGAGAGAGAGAGAGAGAGAGAGAGAGAGAGAGAGAGAAAGAGAAACATGGGTTGGGATCCAAACAAGAAAGGGGGTCCGAAGGTGGGGGTGGGACAGAAGGTCAAATATTTATATATATATATATATATTGTGAAGGAAGAAGTGGAGCCTTGGTGGGGGGTTCCGAAGGTGTAGTGGGCCGAAAGCCACCCTTTTGTATTTTTATTTTGTAGAAGGGGTCGAAGGTAAAGGGGGGGGGGGGGGGGCTTTGATAGGTTTTTTTTTTGTATATACATATTATATATATATTTATATATAAATGAGGTAAAGATAGAGTGAGATGGACCAGCACATGGGGTAGCTACATAGTAAAGTCTCCTCTATCCTACTAGGAGATCTAGTGTGTGAGTCCCCTCCATGATATTTCAGGTGGTGGGAGCTAACTGGTGAGCCCACCACAAATGATGACAAAAATTTGTAACATGGTGATTAAAAAATTGTAACTATCATGACTAAGATAAAATTTAAAAATTATTTTATTTTATGTGTATAACATATATATATATGCATATGGAGAGAGGAGAGAGAAAGCCGAGAGTTAGGAGGGGGGGGGGGGGGGGGGGGGGGGAGGGCATTTTATTTAATTTATTATTTTTTTTATGGGACAAACATAATCGATCTGCACATATTTTTCACAATTGCCCCTATTCATTACGCCAACTTTTTGGTTTTGTCTTAGAGTAGATTTCAAGTAAGGGAAGTTTTTGAAAATAAGTAAAAATTGTATTCCATTAACAAAGTGGACACTAATTTTGGGACATACCAAAATAAAAGATGAGGTCCGAGTGTGAAAGGTCGAGTGAGGGGTCCTTTATTTAATTTTTTGGTGTGAGGTGTGGCCATGGAGAGAGAAAGTGTGGGCCCAAGGAGGAGGTGCTTCGGGTGAGGCTTCAGCTCCTTCTCTTTTTTTTTTTTTTTTTGTTTGGTACTGAAGTAAGGGTAACAGAGAAAAGTGGGTGGGTCCTAGAGCCACCATTTGTTTTTGGTGAGGTGGTGGAGCCATGGAGAGATAAAGTATAGAGAGAGTGGGGGCTGAAGGTGGTGCTTTGGAGGTGAGTTGTCCTTTTTTTTTGTGGTTTTGCTGAGCTGTAATTTCGAGTTGTTAACTTGTTAGCTCTTAGACCCATTTGCTGCATAAACTCACATTTACTGTAGGAATCAAATTCCTGCACTCCAAAGGATACATCAAATATAGATTATTTTAATGCATCTTTACTTTTTCTTTCTTTTTCCATTCAAACTTCTTTTTATCACTTTTTTGCCCAATATTTATGGTTATTTGTAGTTTTTGAAAATATTTTGTAACACCCGTACACGGAGAACGGGTTAATTACTTGTTAATATGCATTAATTAATATAATAAGTGTATAAAATGGATTAAGGGGAGGCTTGAACTCGCCCATGTAAAAAGTGTTCAGAGAGGGACACTAGTTGAAAAAGTTCTCAGTGAGATGGGACAGGTATTGAAATGGAACCCAGTGAAGGGTAAATTGGTAATTTGCATTTTAAATGATTAAATGTATTTTATGTGCTTACATGGATATTTGTTAAGTTGCTTTCATAATATCATATTAATATGTGTTAGCATTAGCTTGGACACCCAAATCAGGGTATAAATGAAAAAGATTTAAAATTAGCAAGTACGATAGCAATTTCACGAAATATGTGGGATCCACGTTAGGACCCATACGGAACTTAGACAAACACTTATTAGATAATTGGGTGGTTAATGTGATGTTTGGGGGATTTCATAATAATAACTTAATAAATTTTGGGGGTGTAAATGCAAAGTGAGAAAATTGAGACTTAAAACACCTCATGTAAAGTTGCATGGGTGTGTATTGTGTCAAGGAAGAGAGTTAGACTCTCATGGCTGAAAATTAAAACAAGAAGAGAAGAAAAGAGCTCAGGAGAGAAGACGGAACCGTCACCGACGCCGTAATTTCGCCGTTCCGTCGCCGCCGTTCGCCGGAATTACGATCCGAGACTACTTTTGGACTCGTGGAGGTGAGATGAATGTTTCTATACCTTTAATTTATATTTTACTCGTCGTAATTTCGGTAGCTTACGCCAATCGGTGACACGAGGTTGCTGAGTTTGTGTAGGATTTACTCCGGTGAAAGGATTGAGCAAGAATTGCTAAGGAATTCTGCACAATTAGCTTAATTTTGGGTATAATTAGTGAGTAAGGTGAGTTTTCTAGCTTAAAAGTGATTGTGTTTAATGGGTTCAAAGTTATATATGATGTTAGAGATGATAATTCATGATTAGGAATTATAAAGATGTTAATCATGTGAATTCCATGTCAATCCTATGAAGATTATATGTTGATACATGTATATGTGTTTATATGTGCTTATTTGTCTACGTCAATGAGTATTGGGGAAATGGTTCATTGTTGGGAGTAATAAGGGTGGTGTAGAGGAAGAATCCGATAAATACCGAAGTCCAAGGAATAGAAGTGGCCACGGGACCAAGGGAGGTCTTCGGGTCTGAATGAACCATATAACCGGTGACTCGGTGACTACGGTTGTGTTTTGTGTGTTAATTATAGCATTGCACGTGTTAAACATACAAATCATGCTTAGAATGCTCACTAAGCGTAATGCTTAAGAAAACCGTTTTCCTATTTCTTTTGTGGTACATAACACCCACCGCAGGTTCGGAGCCGTATCCGGAGAGGAAATGACATGCGTTGGGAGAGATGGGAGAGATGGGGGAGATTTGAGCTTCATACATATGAATTTCTTTGGAACTTGTAAAATGATGTAAGTTATGGTTGCTTTCATGTTACTATTCATACTTGGGTTGTTGGAGATGAATTTGGATCCTAGAGTTATAGTTTGGAGAGTTGGAAGTGAATTAGAGAGCTTATGTATAATCTCTTTTGTTTTGCTCGAATAGGGTGCAAGTTGTTTGGCTGAACCATCTCGGCAAGCCCGGATGGCATCGCAAGTGTTTAGACAAGTTTCATTTGTGTATATAATGTTAGTTATACCTTTGAAGTTAATTCCGAACAAGTTTTATGAATCTTTGATGAAAATTTGGTTTCAAAGCTTTAAAGTTTGGTTATATTCTCATGAATTGAGTTCATGGTTGATTTGATCAAATTGTGGGTGTGTTTGTGTAATCCAAGTTTGACTTAAGTTTAAAAGTGTTTAGAAATGTGTTGGATATGTTTTCCCAAAGTTTCATAAGGTTTTCATGTGATTTGGTTGTGTTTTGGTAATTTTAAAACTTGTAGCAGCAAGAATTTTGCAGCAGAAACTGTTCTGTAGGAACCCAGATCGATCCGGGTACAAAGGGTGGATCGATCCGGGGTTCTGGAGGGACATTCTGCTAGAAAAATAACAATATGGATCGATCCAGATTTTGTGGGCGGATCCTGTTTTCAGCCGCCGTCCACTTTTACGGAAACGTGCATATCTCTCACAGCCCAGTCCCACAATAGCGGAACCGGAGCCCGTGGCACGCCACCGAGGCTAAACCAATTCATTAACGTTCCCAAAAATTTAGTTTGAAGAACACACGCAGCGGAAAAACAAAACACATTTTAAAACCAGAGGTTCAGTCGACTGCTCAGTCGTCTGCTCAGTCGACGGAGGCGGGCAGGGATTTTAATATCGAAAATCAGTCGACTGCAATAGGAGGTCCAGTCGACTGCTGAGGGGTCCAGTCGACTGCTCAGGGGTCCAGTCGACTGCTTTTGCAAAAAAGAAGCAGAAACTAACAGGCTCAGGGGTTCAGTCGACTGCTCAGTCGACTGCTCCCCTGGCAGCAGCCCCAATCTGCAGAAAACAAGTTTAAAAAGCTTCCTAACTTCCATCCAATGATCAACCACTCAAATCAAACTCAGTCCAAAGTAAATCTAGCTGTATTAAAACATTTCTAAAGTAAGATTACAACATGTTACTAACTATTACAACGCTCAAGATTCATTCTATCATACTAAATTAAACATAACTAAAAACCATAAAAATTCTTATTACAACATCCTATTATCCCAAAACTATATGGTTAACATTTCAAGTTGCCTCCCAAGCGAATTCCCAACCCTCGTGCTCACTTCTGCGATTCCTCGCCAGCATTTACACCTGAAATGGTTATTTGAATAACCACACATATTTCGATTTGTTTAAGCTAAAGCTTAGTGAATAAATCAACATATGCACATGAATGATAAACATGTCCGCATTCACATCTCTACATTTCATACTAGTCGCCGGAGACTCACGTGCCCGTCCATATTCCCAATCCGCGACTCCTCGCCAATAAGTCCACGCGAAAGGGTAAGACCCACGATTCTTTTCTTCAATCGTGCGACCTTAATGCCTATATCGGCTCCACAAAATGGCACGGTGACCACGTCCTCCTTCTGACCCAAATAAGCAACTTAACATGCTCAAATACATATCACCATGCTCGCGGTAATTAAAACATATCACCGTGCTATTGAGCCTACTTATCAATATAATTGCTCAATATGAACTACACAATATATCTCTAAGAATTTATACATGCTATTCAAACATAACATGAATACATGCCAAGAAATCATTCCAAAACATAGTTGAATCACTCACCTCTAAATAACGCTCCTATAATACGATCCAAAGAAAACCCGTGCACAAAGAACGTGCAGAAGTCCGTCTAGTACAATTCCTATGGATCAGAATTCCATTTATTAACTTTTATGAAAAATTCTAGAAAATAACTTTTCGGAAAACTTAGCCAAGCAGGCCCTAATAGATATCAAAACGAAGCTCTTACCTCGAGGAGCTCGAATACGAAATCTGGGAGAAACCAGACTGACGGAAGGTCGTCGTTTGGCGTCGCAAAGCTCTAAGCAATCAAATCTCCCTCTAGCCCCCCTTTTGGCCTCCTCCTTGAGTTTTTTAGGTTAAGACTTATAAAAATCTAAGTTCATCTCTATCTATATATAGGCAACACTCTTGGGAAATTACGTTTACCTCCCCACGAGTTTTCCAAACTCCTAATTAGTCTCTGAAACTTTCTATACAGCTTATTCATAGCCTTACAAGTGAAACTTCAAAATTATAAAAGTTTTCGACTAAGTTTCGTTTGGTCGCTAAAACGTGAATTTCTATATGACGTTTCCGAAGTTGCTAATTAGCCTACAAAATTAATAGCGTGTTCATTCGTTCTCACCAGGATACTAAATCTAACAACAGAAATATATTCTAAAACAGAAAATAATACAGATATTGAAATACACAAGTAAACATTTATTTTCAGATAAACATTTAAAATGTTCCACAGTGACCGTCTCATACTCGGAGAGACTTCATAAACAATAAATCCTCAATCACAACAGTTTCAAAGGGTTCTCTAATACAGACACCCAAATCAACTCATGAGTCAAAACTCACTCAACCATGTGTCATAGGACACGCCACATCACATTATCATGCATGACAATATGATACAAATGCAATAACACAAATGTGGGTGTTATACATACATACATGTATATATATATTAATTTTGTAATAGGATAAGAGAGGTAGATAAGATTTGAACTTAGTAGGAGTGTGACAAGAGTTCTTCTTTTTTTTTATCAATTAGGCTAAGCTGTTGCTCTTGGGCCAATTATTTAATATCAATGTTCTAAAAATTGCTAGACGCTAGTCGGACCGCGGAGGGGGGTCTAGCGCCTAGGGTCCTAGGTGGATGCCTAGGCAAGGCCTAGGCGGATTTTTTTATAAATAAAATTAATTATATAATAGATATATATACGAGTTATGTGGTGTTAATTAAATATAATTATAGATTTGTGGTTCAAATAATATATATATATATAAAGGTTATGTTGTGTTTTTTGGAAATAAGTAAAGATTATTAGAAGGTTTTAATATTTAAAAAACTATTAGGGATCTCTTCGTAATTAACTTAAACCTTAAGTGTACATATATACTAATGTTAGGGTTTTTTATCCAAAGAGTCAGACCCAAGTAGGGCTCTCTAGCATTCTCACCCTAGCCAGCCAAGCACCGCCTAGAGGCCGACTAATCCACTGGCTGATTTTTGCAAACGCCTACGGAAAATCTCGGCGGCCAGGCATCGCCTAGCGCCTAGGCGCTACCTAGGCCGATTTTTAGAACACTACTTACTATGGATTGAATTGTAATTAGACCAATACATTGAAAAAATAAATTTTTTTTTGATTGGATCAAATGAAGGAGGGAAGGAAAAAAAATGTATATTGGACCAAATATATAGGTTGGGTTTAAAAGGGGACAAATGTGAGTAGCCGCAAGTAAGGGGGATGAAGTTGAGCGGCGAAGGTGAGTAGCTGCAAATAAGGGGACGAAGGTGATTAGCACCAAATAAGTGGTGAAGGTCCCCTCATGTGGCCCCCAAAACTTGCTTACTCAAAGCATATACTGATAAAATAATTTATTGTTTAAGTGGGGTACAAGTGTGGGGTTGGTTTCCGATGGGGGAGTCGAAAGTGAACATGAATTTTTTTTTTTGGTATGGGCCTTTGGTAAGGGAGCCGAAGGTCTTCTTTTTTTTTTTTTGGGTGGTAGGTCCATGGAGAAAGGGGATGAGAGAGAGGTGTTGGCATGGGGTGTGTTGAGTGAATCTCTTGGTCCACCGTAAAATGTATGAATATCACCTAGTTGGAGTACTAATGTCACAAAGTTGGGAGTACTAATGTCACATTGTTGTTCGTGTTTGCTACCCATGCTTGCGAGAATACCTCCCACTGTGGTTGCCAAAATGTGGTAGGTTCTAATGTGATGTGTGTAAGAGATACAGATGGGTATAACACGTAAGCATGCTAGTACCAGTGGAACAACAACTAAAATGGGATAAATAATGCAAAAAGTGTGGAATAATAAATATGTAAAAATATAGCAGAATAATGGGATTCGGTGAGACTTCGGGTCGGATGAGAACCGAAGTAGCTCCAAATGAGAGAGAGAGAGAGAGAGAGAGAGAGAGAGAGAGAGAGAGAGAGAGAGCAGTGAGTGTCCATGAGTTATGTGTGTTGGAGTAAGGTGAAGGGTGGTGAGTAAGTGTTGGAGTGTGGTGAAGGGTAGAGTGGAGCAAAAGGTAAGGTGAGGCGAAGGGTAGTGTGAGACAAAGGGTAATGTGAGGTGGAGGGTCCAATGAGACGGAGGGTCTTGTAAGACGAAGGGTCCAGTGAGACGGAGGCTCTTGTAAGATGAAGGGTGATGTTAGGTGAAGGGTCTAGTGAGATAGAGGGTCTTGTAAGATGAAGGGTCTAGTTGTGTTCAAGACAATGGGAATGTTTAGTAAGTGAGTGAGAGTAGGAATAACTGTTAATCATTTGCTCTAGTGTAGGATTAAATTGGGTTGAGTTGGTTTGGGTCGCTCGGATGTAGTAAATGAGACTACTATTTATACAGAAAGTCATGTGAGGCTGCGAAGTTTTGATGTGGTAGAGAGAAGCTGAGTTGACATCCTCTGAGTGGGTCGTTTATTTTAGGTAGATGGACGGTATAGATGGTTTAATTGCTCATGTTTCATGTAGTTGGAGGTATTGAATGAGATGTTGATCTGTCATGGGCTTCTGGAGAAACGAGTCAAATAGAGAAGGTATTGTCCCTCGGTGGCAGACGCAGGTTGTGGGGTTAATCAAGGGAGAAAGATATGCTATTGGTGCAGAGGTTTAAGCGAGTGAAGATTCCGAGGCTCATGCCATTGGTGTAGAGGATTAAGCGAGGGTGAGTGTCGAGGCGTGTAGAGTTTCAGCGAAGGAGGGAACCAATGTTATTTTCTATTAGTGCAATCCATTAAGCAAGCTTGAAATGACTAAGCACTGATGGTCAAAGGTTTGGGCAAGTTTTGAAGTGATGGGCTTCGCCCATTGGTTGTGAGATTGGTTGGGGGTCAAGCACGTGAAAGTACGTGTCTCTCTCTCTCTCTCTCTCTCTCTCTCTCTCTCTCTCTCTCTCTCTCTCTCTTTGGGACCAACCCTAACCTTGCCCATGAGGCACAGGCTAGGGAGATGCCTTCGCCTCTAGCCACCTATCCATGATCTTCCGAAATCCCAACGGACTTGACCACCCTTAAGTACTGCTTCTGGACCAAGGATGGGTGTCTGAGAGGTAAGTGTGTGTATATTTGAAGTGTACTTCCTTTGTGGGCTACTACTCAAAATGGGCTACTCTGAGATGAGGCTTCGGAGTGGGCTACTTGAGGTGGGCCTTGGGGCGAGTGTCTCAATCATGGAGTTTCACGGTAGGCCCTACGAGGTGGGCCCCTTTGAGGTGAAACTTCGGTGATGCTACAGTGGACTCATAGGCTTCGGAGCGGTGGAGCTTCGGAAATGGTGAGGCTTCGAAAGTGGACCACTTGAGGTGGGCCTTTTTCAATACAATGGGCTCCGTGGGTGAGTACTGTTTGTGGGCATTCTGAAGTGGGCTAGCGATTGTTATTGATGGAACCCATGTAGAGTTCATAATCAATGGTGATGTTACATGTGAAATCGTTGGTGATATGTATTGGTCAAACTGTATGAATCGTCAACTATTACCTACACCTTTCATCCCATAAGGTAAACAAATTCTCTCTTATTCTTTTCATCTTATTTATATAACTGACGTTGTTAGGTGGTCACCATCCATATGTAGGAAAAAAAAAAACACTGCAATAATAATTTGTTGTAGTGACAAATGACAAGGGGTCAAAATGAGATCCATTTAATTCAAGTATGGCTTCATTACCTAGTCCATGATAATTTTAATGCAATTTATGCAATTATCATCTACATTTAGGATGCATTATCAAGAAAAAATGTCAATTCATTTTCAACACCCAAAATTTAACACAATGTTTAGTCAGATACATGATTCAAAAATTGTTTCAAGACACCAATATAAAGCAACAAAATACAATACAAACTACCACACTAAACAAATGAACCAATAATACAGAAAGGAAATACAAAATGGCATCAGAGTGAAAAGGAGAATCTGCATAACCCCTTTAAAGATCCATCCTATGAATCCTTGATAGTTCAATGAATGGAAACAGAGAAAACTGGCTGCTTACAACGTAAATTCGCGATCTTTCTCGGGGATAAGAAGGGAAAATTCACTACTGTAAATCCTTTTCTCTTGTGGTTAGGCCGAGCAGCAACCAACCTTTTTCACAGCTGATACATCATCCTTCGTTCCGACATTAATGGTTTGCCCTTTAGGCAAGGCCGCGGGGTCATCCCCAATATCAAGTGCTTTCCGGCTGACCACATGGTATATTTGCGTAAGCACTTCCGTGAATGCATTCTCGACATTCAGAGATTCCAGGGCAGAAGTCTCCATAAAGAAAGTGTTTTCTCTCTCCGCAAAGGCCTTGGCATCCTCGGTGGAAACAGCACGCAAGTGGCGTAAATCTGCTTTGTTCCCAACAAGCATAATCACAATGTTGGAGTCCGTATGATCGCGGAGCTCTTTTAACCATCTCTCGACATTTTCAAAAGTGACGTGGCGGGTCACATCATAGACAAGCAACGCACCAACAGCCCCCCGGTAGTATGCACTTGTGATTGCACGGTACCTTTATTGCAGAGAACAGAATAATTATATCAAATTCGACTCAGAGAGCTAACATGTACAACTAGAAAGGATTGATCACACTCGCAATAAAAAACAACAGCAGATACTCAATTTATTATACAACTAACATCACCAAATAGTGTTCAACCCAGTAACTCTAAACTTCAATTAAGGCTATGTTTGGTTCTTTGATTTGGTGAGGGAAAGGAAAAGGGGAAAGAAAACTAGAGGAAGAACTTTTTCCATTGTGTTTTTCCTCGTGTTTTTCTCCATGCTTAAAATACATTAAAAATTATAGTTTTTTGAAATGTAATAGTAAATCAAGGAAAGAGGAAGGAAATTGACTTATAAAGTTTGAAAATTTAGTTTAATTCTTACAATTTTTTCTTCTTCTTTGTATTTTCCTCATTGTTTTCCTCACCAACCAAACGAAGCAAAATATTTTCCGTCTTACTTTCTTTTCTTTTCCCTACGAAATCCATGAACCAAACAAAGCCTGAAGTTAATATTTGAGCAGGAAACTGCAAGATAATGTCACAGATAAATCACCTCGCAACAGAGGCATTGGAATATTTGAGGCACTTGTAAATTATACTTTCAACTAATGAAAAATATTCCGTGTGTGTGTGTGCGGCAAAATGAGAAAACCCAGTGCTTGCCAGATACAAAAACAAAATTGAAACAAAGAAAAGAAAATACCAAAGGGGAGGAATCCCTTCCGATACAGCTAAAAGCATAATCAAAAGGACAAAGACAATAAAACCATGTAGTCTAAAGAGATCACTGCATCACAACAATTTCTCCCCTTAGTATTTCACAGCTTCATTCTCTTACGAATGTTTTCAAATAACATTGAATTAATCTCCCAATTGTTGTCTAATCAAACATCACATAAAACTACATTTTACAATAACTATAAGAAGACCAGATCATTATCAACTACAAAAGCACGTATATAACTCCTTCCTATCATGATGGAGGAACCCCATCCCAACATTGTAGTATGGCAGGAGCCCCATGTACCACTTTTTGTTCGAAAGGGCCGGTTGACCAGTCCATCGGGTGAGCTACCAGCTGAAGGTTCAATTTTCTGTCTTGTATATTGTCGGTCCAAGGCACAGTCGACCGGCTACGATGTTTTTTTTCCTGTTTTTATTTCGTTCTTACACTGCCAGGTTAAAAAACCTGAGGGTAAAACTGTACTATAATCTATTTTAGTATTAATATAAGAAGGGGATCTGGTCTCTAATCCACACAATAAGTTATTATTCTAAAAAATTCTACAACTTTTGATAACAGTCAACAAGCACGCACAACCCCATGCACCGTCGTCATGAACACATTTTCAATGTTATGTTCTACCTGGGCCTTGAGAACTGAGAACATGACAAATAACCCTACATAATGATTACAATTCATCCTATAGATTCCTCCATATTATTTTATGAAATTCACCTCTATTACATACCATTGCACATGTATACCCAAAAAAAAAGCCACAATAAAATGTTCTATTTCACTTCTCTATTGAAGTTCACGAGAATGAAAATGATGTCTTCCAGTTGGGTTACAAAATCAAGTTTCCATTTTCAACCATCAAGTATCGCGGCATCTAACCAACAACAGACTTGACTTAGCTTCCCAATAATGCTTCACCAAGGATTTTCTACTATGTGAAAATTAAAATGCTAAAAGTAAGGTTTATCTCGAGTAGGGGTGTAAATCGGTCGGGGTTTTTTTATTATTATTTTTTTTCCCGGTTTTTTTTTTTTTCATGTTTTGAAAACCGACCGAAGTGGTCGGTTTTGGGTGGTTGGTTCAGTTTTTTAGCTGTGTAGTTTTAAAAAAACCGATCGATTTAGTCGGTTTGGTCGGTCGATTCAATTATTTGAAAAAAGCTTAGAGCCCTAATCTTGAGTATACCTCTCCTTTACCATTTGGTAGTTGGATTTCATTCACTAAAATCTTATTTGCAATGGGAAAATACGTGAAACTTTTGGGAACAAGAACTAGTACTTATTGAATCTAGCAATTTGTAGACAAAGAATTCACACATTTTTTGAGTTCGAGAATCAACCTAGAACACTTGCAGACAAATTCCGAACCTTCCTCTAGATGATCATCAGTCCTATGTCTCCTTTGAATGCTCCTTGCTGCGGGAACTCTTCAAAGACAATGTTGAAGGTCTAGGGAATCTTTAGAAACTGATCTAGGCTTTTTCTTTAGTAGAAAATGAATAACTTTATTCTGCCTGTAAGTCTTCTATTTATAAGCTTTCAAACCGACATATTACCAATCGATTGTAAAACCAGCAATCGATTAGTTGACCTCTTTTATGCCTTCCTAGTATTCTATTGGAACTAAGAATGGGACCTCCTAGGTTATTAATTATTGACTTACATCAGTTATTAATTCCTTTGTGATTAAACTATTTAATCAATGAATTAAGTAACTGATCAGTTATCGTTTAACACCACTAAATAGTGATAACTGCACTCCAACGCATAAGAACATATCCGAAACGATAACTAGACTTGTAAGATGACACTAATGTCCCTCTACCTTCAACATTTATAATCACATTAAGGTAGACGGATAATTAGTACTGTCAACCTAAATTGTGATTACTTCTTATATTCCTTGAGTCTCATTCACCTCTCATGATTACTAAACATGCTGATAACTACTTATTAACAAGATTGCAGTTTTCAGTAACCATCTTAGTGACATTCTCAAGAGAATGCTTACTCTTTATCAAAGGGTAGATTCTATCTTGACAATATACATTCACAACGCTAGGAGTCATGATTACCCAAGATACCCAGGTGTTGATCTTGAAGATCTCACTGATTGGTAAATCAAAGTATTCATAGACATGGCTTGTGTTCATTATTGTCTCAAGATTGAGGTCACGTATCGTATACAAGTTATCCTCTTAACTGTTGACAGTAAATGAATGTTAATAGAAAAGTTCATGGTCCGTCAATGCATTACATGCTTAGCATATAAACTAAGAGTCACACACTCAAGTGAATGAAACGTATCACTCCATCCAATGGTAGCTAAACATGCTACAGTGTAAACTTGATGAGGTTTCCAATCTTATCATCCATTGTGATAATTCTAAATATCAGGGAAAACTAACTCGTATCTCCTATGTATGCATCTCATACATACATATAAATTACATTCAATTGATATTTAAGATTGCAAATAAACATTCATCTCATGAAACATACACTATAAAATATAAACTGATGTAATAAACATAACTGTCAAAATATCCAACCCATAAAGTAATTGGTTTGCGGGTATAATCCCAACATTGACAACATTTGAAATGCCAAAGTGTTCTTGGAAAGGAAAAGTCTCGAAAGATATGTTAATCAAAAGATTTAACGTGGACCTACTCCAAGAAAGAAAGTCCTCAGATCACACCACCAATAGCTTGCTTCAGGGCCATTAAACTTCCCAAACAAAGTATCATCTTTACTTTTTGAAAAGCCGGATATTGAGTTGGACATTGTGGCCATAACTCATAATAAACTTTAATTCAAGTAAAACAATCATATTGATCCTATTTCAGCCACACTTTTCACACTATTAACCTTTGTCAACTTGAATCAAGTCCTCAACTTCTTTAGGAACAACGTTACCTCACCAAGCACTGTTGCCATACTAGCCATCATAGTCATAAATCAACTTCTCAAGTTGTTAAGAAGATACCTACATCTCAAGTAAAAGGTCATAACCCTACAGATCTTGATAGGCAGCATTCTTGAAACAGAGGAACTCTATTTAACCATCCGACATCCACTAACTCAATTAACCTCCAAAACTGAATAAAAGGATAAACCCAGTGCACGATGCTCCCATCACTTAAGAGGTTTGTGAAGAGCTAGGCCGTGTTTGTCTCGGGGACGGATTACCTATCCTTTTCTTACATCTCTTCCGCGTACTAATAATACCACACCTCCCATGGGATATAATAGTGGCCCATATGGGGGACAATGTGATTAAAATGGACAGCTAGTGCCCATATTTTAGTGTATCCAAATTCTGGACTATCCAATTAAAAAGAACTATTAATCCAGTCCCGCCCCA
Organism: Hydrangea macrophylla; assembly: GCA_033977485.1. NCBI lineage: Eukaryota > Viridiplantae > Streptophyta > Magnoliopsida > Cornales > Hydrangeaceae > Hydrangea > Hydrangea macrophylla. Next base: position 45,803,363 of record CM066990.1, read on the forward strand.
GTTGCCCAAAACAAACATGGCCTTAGTGTACACAACCTTCCCCCTGCATGCAGAGAAAGGGCAAACTCCATGCATGAGGCACCCGCCCTTACTTGGTTTGGGAAGTGTTATATGTATACTTACCTCACATATAAAGAGAATTAACCTCCAACTCGACGCTTAAAAAAAAAATCTCCAACTGAATAAAAAGAATGAATAGAAAAAGAAATTTATTATCTTCAAACAACTTAGTGTTCAAGCTATTGAGTTCCTGGAGATATTCAACAATTACTAGTCAAGGTCTTTAGAATTTTGTTTTTGCATGCCAAACACAATGTTTCAGGATGTTGGATTGTTGGTTAAAATGGGTGGAGTGCCATTCATTTTGTTTCCATTTACTTCCATCTCCTTAGAGTTGGTGTGTACCACAAATCTCATATCAATCATAAATACATATGGGAGCAGCAGAGTGCTGCAGACGATATTGACTATACACAAAATGTTAACCATTTTTGTCCGACGGATCAACTGGCCTTCAATTCTATCAAGGAACCAAAACTAAATAATATAATCAAGCACCGGCAAAATATATATATATATATAATCATTTCTGTTGGGCACCAACAAAAAGGATGATATCCATGTCAATGCATAAAACCCTCGTACCACTACATGAAAGGTCCCCCATATAATGAAGAAGCTGGAAAAGCCAATGCAGCTACAAATAAGGTGATGCATGCTATCGTAAACCCCAAAATTGTAAATCAGTTAGTTCTTAAATCTTGCGGGTGAAACTAAAACCTAGATCCGAAAAATTTCTACATTACTAAGGCTTAGTTTGGCCCCCATGTGGCTTTTTAAAAGTAGCTTATATGAAATTTATTATTAGCTTGTTTGATACTTTTGTACAAGTGAGTAGTGACTCGTCACTTTTCAAAAAAACATCATGAAACAAAAAAGCAACCTTGAGCTTTTAAAAGCTCAATTCTAGAGCTTTTAAAAGCTCTAAACTCCCTCCAAAAAAGCTCTAAATTCAATTTTTGCAAAGCTCACAAACTAATTACCAAATGAATTAACATGAAATTGTGCTTTAAAAAAGGAGAAGCACCAAAATGGGGGCCAAACTAAGCCTAAATTGAAGTATATAATAATAGTGTACCTCCATATTGAAACCCAGAAAAATCAGCAAAACAAAAATCACATCAAAATTACGATTCTCCGGACGTTCAAATCAAAATATTTCTTCACATTTACTCGCCAACCAAACAGATAACGATCCAAACTCAAAAAAACTAGATAACCGAGACATCTTTAAATTTGAAAATTGGTGTAACCTACCTTTCTTCGCCAATTAACCTAGATCCGAAATTTTTTTGCATTATTAAATTACAGTATAAAATAAGCAACACAATAGGATATCAAAATTAAGAATCTCAGTCGACATTAAAACCAAACATTTCTTCACAATTTCTCGCCAACCAAACTGATAAACTCAAAAGCCTAGATAACAGAGACAGCAACAAAGTGAGAATTTGACGTAACGAACCTTTCTTGGCCAATTAACCTAGATCCGAAAAAACTTTTCACATTACTAAATTACAGTATCTATGAGCAACATACAATAAAAAAAAAAAAAAAAAACGAATCAGAGCGGACATTAAAATCAAACAATTGTTCATCGAAACTCGAATATTGATGAAACGAACCTTTCCTGACCAGCGGTATCCCAAATCTGGGCCTTGACGATCTTATCATCGACGCGAATGCTCCGAGTGGCGAATTCGACGCCGATTGTGGATTTCGATTCGAGACTGAACTCATTCCTCGTGAACCTCGATAGCAGATTCGATTTTCCGACGCCGGAGTCGCCGATCAGGACCGTCTTGAATAGGTAATCGTAATCGTCGTCGGCTCTGTACGCCGCCATCGGAGTTTTTTATATTCAAAATCGATTAACGCTCTCTAGGAAAACTTGGATTCCCAAAGAGCAAATTCAAAGTTTTCGGATAAATATACTGTGTTCTTGTACGTATAGGTTAAGGAAACAAAGGATTCAAACGCGTGAAGCCTATCAACAAAAAGAGAGAGAGAGAGAGAGGGGGACGGGGTGTGAAAAGTTGAAGAAAAGAAGGGTGGGAGACGGCGTCAATATATATATTTTTTTAGTTTAGGGAAGACGGCGTCAATTTAAGTTGGCAATTAACAGAAAAGAATCACATCGAGATTTCTTTTTTCTTATTTACTACTGTATTTTTTTGGGGGGTCAAAACATGAGATGGAGAAAAAAAGACTTTTTAGTAGGGGTCGATTGGTTGAAAAGGAAATTAATTCCAAGTAATTCCATTTCAAAAAAATTAATGTCAAATTAGTTTTATATGGTGTTTTGATAAACTAATGAATAATCTTATAAACATCATTTATCTTTTTTAAATTATAAAATTTATTTTAAATAGTTGAAAAGCATGATAAGATTTTAATTATAAAATACTTATTTCTATTTGTATTTTATATATATATATAAATATCATTGCATGATTTGTAAGACAATAGTTTGAAAATTTAACAACCATTTAATCATTTGATTAGGTAATTTAAATTCAAATCATTAAGTTAATTCAAAGTTACACACTTGAGATAAGGTTGTTTCTTAGAAAAAGGAATTTAAATACCACCTCAACATAAAGAATGTGTTTCCTGGTTTTTCTAAGAATCTATTTCTAGTTGAAAATAGATTCTGGATTCATTAAACACACCAAACACACAAAAGTAATTTCAAAGAATGAGATTCATTTTCTCGCATACTTTCCAATCAAATCAAACAGGAACCGGTAGAGTTAGGAGATAATAGGGGGAAAATATTGATTGTCACGATTATTGGGATGATATGGTATCCCAAATCAACACAAATTCTTTGTTTATAAATCTGTACCCGTTATTTTAGGGGAAATCCTTTCCAAATCAACAAAATTTTCAAATATGTGAGTAATGTTACAGATCTGACGTGATATCCCTGTTATATATATATATATATATCCAATATTTACTCGATAATAGGAGCTAAAGGGTGTAAGCGGTCGATTTTTTCATAGAAAAAAAAAATCTATTATTAGTGGTAGTCTGCCAATTTTTAGTTTTTGGTTTTTTACTTGCACCCCTTGAAGGAGTAGTGATATGTGATCGGCGACGAATAGTTGCCGTTTATAGTCCTAAAAATACGTTTTGTTAGCCCATTTCATGTAATTATTAAGTGATTTTTAATAGGTATTATATATTTTGTAAATTTTGGAGCTTTAATATGAAAATGCACAAAAATCCAATGATTAGTGGCTTTGGAAGTCATTCTGGGCTCAAAAGATGGTTCCGGTGAAGGAAGAATGCAGTAACAGCCTCGGAAAATTGCATTTTTGACAAATAATACTTCAGATTTGAGAAATTTCTCCAGAGATATAAAATGTAGATCTTCGAGTTACGGACGCGTGGCCGCAAACGGTGAGTCAATCTGAGGTCCGAGTCAAAAGTTATCGCAATTCTACGAAAGTGGTGCAGAGTAGCGAAAAATCTGAGAAAATTCTGGAAAAAGCCCAGGTCGCTGGAGCGACCCGCTCGCGCGACCCGCGCGAGCGACCCTTTGAAAAAGTCAAAGTTGTGTATTTTGAAGCCCTGTGCGATCCGAATTGGTTAAATACGTCCAGAAACGTAAAAACAGCAGTTTTAGCGCGATTTGACTTAGGAAAGCTTCCTAAATCCTTCCAAACTCTATACAAATCCTATTCTAAATCAAATTTATATATACAAATCATTACACACTATTATACACATCAATATACAGCCATATTATACATTATTTTCAGCCATTGAAGAGAGAAAAGCAAGGAGAAGAAGAAGAAGACCAAGGATTCCCATGGCCTCCTCCATCAACCTCTTGATATTCATCAATTCTATGGCCAACTAAACTCAAGATCTAGGGTTTCAATGAAACCCTAGCCAAGTAATAGGGTTTTATTTATGTATTTCTTTTAGTTTTATTATGTATGGATGACAGTCACATGTTTAGAGGATTTTTATAAATAAATCGTGCTTCTATTGATTAAATCATTGCTTTCAAAGTTTATTCTTGTCTTAGATCTATTTTGACTGTGATGTGCTCAATGATCTATGCTTGCTGTGCTTGTTTAGATTATTTACATGTGATGGTGCTTTATTGATTTGTGCTATCAAGTATCCAAATAATCCATGCCTAGATTAGACGAATTATGTCACAACCCTAGTTTAGTGTGGGATAATTCGTGCTAACCGAAGATGGAATATGTTGGTGCTTGAACCATGATTATTCTCTTGACGGAGGAATTGGGCTTGTAGCCACAATTCCCCATATTCATCCAACTTAATAAGCTAAGTGAATGCATAAATATTCCTATTATGAAGCTAGTGGTGGATTTGCAATCCTAGGTTCCCTTTATATATCTTTTAAACAACTTTTAATTGCTTTCATAGTTTAGATTTATTTTATTGTTCTTAGTTTAATTAAATTCAAAATCAAAATCCGTTTTCATGATTAATTAAATTTAGGTTTTAAAATTAAAGCATTGTAGTATTTCAATCTCTGTGGGTTCGACCTTTACTTCCACACTGCAAATCTTTAGAAAAGTAAAGTATACTTTTTATATCTTGATATTGACAACATCAATTTTTGGCGCCGTTGCCGGGGATTGTGTTACTACTCTTAGTTTTATAATCGTAGTTTAGTTAATTCGTAAATATTAGATTAGTTTTTATTTTTCTTATTTTCTGTTTTTGTTTTTAGTTACTAACTTGTTCTTTTATTTTGTAGTCAACGTTTTCGAGTGGAGCAGCTAATTACATCAAAGGAGCTCACGCAAAAATAAAATAAATAAAAATTAAGTAAATTGCTTCTTTTGAAATTCGCTTTAAACCACTGTAAGTCAGGGCGCTGTGACGCACTATTTGCATTAGTTTAGGGTTAATTGCACTGCATTAGCTAGGAAACCCGGGGCGCTGGGCTTGACGCGGTCATTGCATTACAGGATAATTTGCATGCATCATAGTAGTTGAGTGCTTGTTATCTTATTTGCGTGATTGTTATTTGTTTATTTTGTTTAGTTAGTCTTTGTTTTTAATTTCTTTTCTTTTGTTTTAGTTTATGTTAGGTACACGTTCAAATAAACCGGAATTACAACCTTTTGACTCTGAACTTGAACGTACATTAAAACTTAACAAGTCTTCAAACTTAACTTCTAGAACACGATTTTTAATAAACGACGATTTGACACCAAAACCAACGTCTTTATTTGAATCTGAAATACGTAGTACCCTTACAAGATTAAAGAAACCACGCTTTCATAACATAGAACCAATTAAAATGGTAGACATTGGAAATAATAACGAAAACAACCAAAATAACGACGGTGCTAATATGAACAATCTTAATATACCGCCACCTCCTCCACTTATAAACTATTTTATTCCTACGACGTACATGCCACAAGCTGGTATCGAATTACCGGAGGCGACGGCATCTCACTTTGAGATAAAGTCGTCTACGATCTCGCTACTTCCGTCTTTCCATGGCCGTCTAAATGAAGACCCTTACCAACACTTAGGGGATTTTCAGGGTATATGTTCTACTTTGAAAATACAAAACCTAAATAATGATGAATTAAAATTGCGGCTCTTCCCATTCTCCTTAAGAGACAAAGCGAAGTATTGGCTTCAATCACTTGAGCCAAACACAATAAAAACATGGGAAGCCTTACACACCGCCTTTTTACAAAAGTTTTTCCCTATTATGCGTACAAATAAGATAAGAAAAGATATAACTAATTTTGTGATGCAAGATGGGGAGACTCTTTATGACACGTGGGAAAAATTTAAAGAACTACTACGTTCGTGCCCACATCATCAGGTTCCCAAGTGGCAATTGGTTCAAGTCTTCTACGAGGGGCTTATTCCCTCTGTTAGGAATACCGTCGATGCCGTTTGTGCGGGAACCTTCCTACACAAAAGCGCCGACGAGGCCTGGAAGATTTTCGAAACTTTGAGCGAGAATTCGATGCACCAAGCGGTGTTTGTCCGTTCTGAGGGATACCTTCAACCTAAGCGAGAGGTGACAGTTGAGTCGAGTCAATCAATTCAAATACAAGAATTAAATAGAAAACTTGACCTGTCACGCCCCGACGTAGCATAATTCAGGAAAGCATTTAATTTTCTTTATGGACTCGTAGGTCGTGACAAGTGAGTATGACCAATTGTCCCTGCAACAAATAACTTAACAAACAATTCTAGAGCAAAGGATACTAACAAAAACATAAGCTCTGAAATAAAAACTTACTAAACTATTACAACAGTCATAGTCTTAGGCACAAAACGCCTTATTCAAATGTCTAAACTAGTTTATTACAAAACCCAAATTAAAAGACATGGAAAATATAAAGCAGCCTCCTGGAAAGTCTCCTGACTCTAAGTAGCATAGTCAAAATACCCTGGCTTCTCCTGACCCTGAAAATCTGGACATACAGTCCAGGACGCATCAACGCCGTCAGCTTATGAAAGCTGGTGAGCAAAATAAACGAGTGCTCGCAATGTATATATATAAGCAAATAAACAGCGGTGCAATTTAACTTTAACAGTAATATATTCAAGGTTCCCATTCAACATAATCACGAGGGAATATAGTAATAAATAAATACGAAATTGTACATGAATTGTGAAACGTCTTATTTTGCCAATTCTTTCCTTTAGAACAATCCAATTAAATCAATACATCATTTAAGCTACCAGAAGTAATAAGTATTCAGTCTTCCAATTTATACGCTACACTATCGCCTCCAATACCAGGAATACTATCCGATCGGTATTGAAGTCACACGCCACACTACTGCCTCAGATACCAGGAATACTATCCGATCGATATCTAGACCAAACACAACCAACCATCGCTCCGGATATCAGGAATACTATCCGATCAATATCCGAAACGCGCGCCTTAGATACCAGGAATACTATCCGATCGATATCTAAGTCGTACACAACACTATCACCATCGCACCGGATATCAGGAATATTATCCGATCAATATCCGAAACGCGCGCCTTAGATACCAGGAATACTATCCGATCGATATCTAAGTCGTACACAACACTATCATCTCCAATACCAGGATTACTATCCGATCGATATTGAGGTCACACACCAAACTGCCACCCTTTACTCTTTTCACGCATTTCTCACACACACGCATGTTGACGCGACCTCGACCCTAATATGTATGTCAATGTTTCATAAATAACACCATTAATAAATCACAAAGCCGGATAATCGTACGAGCATAAATATCGGTTTTAAACATTCTTACAAGTCCAATTTCTAACAGTTAGCCTTTAAAATAGTGTATTTGTCAAACAGTTCTTTAAAAACTTTTAAAACATTTTCCAAACAGTCCCTACTAAGGAAACATAAAAACTGTTCAAACTGCCAGATCGCGCGAGCGGGTCGCGCGAGCGAGGGGGAGGGCAGATCGCGCGAGCGGATCGCGCGCGCGAGGGAAAGGCCAGATCGCGCGCGCGAGGGGGCTGGACAGGTCGCGCGAGCGGATCGCGCGCGCGAGGGGGGGGGGAAAGGTCCGCGCGAGCGGGCCGCGCGAGCGAGCCTCGCGCGAGCGGGTCGCGCGCGCGAGATGTTGCAGAACCTCATCTTCTTCGTCTTCTCCCCTGTTTCTGGTTTTTCAAGCAGATTTTACCCATTTTCAGAATCTGTTCGTACTAGGACATGTGATATATGGTTCTCTTCGGTTTTCCGCGTAGATTATGAATACGCGATCAATTTTAACTAATACGGATTGTATCTCTTGATTTTCGTGATTAAAGTTAAAGTGACAAAACTTAAAATCATCAATACGTCGCCATACGGATGAATTACTCCGTAGGATTCGAACCGTAGCCTATTGGGATCAATATCTTCCATTCCCAATTTACAGAATCGATTTTGGTTACGATTTTTAAAACTCCAATTCTCAAGCTTTAATGGTGTTTTGATATATATACACATATACACACATATATATACTGAAATTTACATATATAGACATTGAGAGTGAGTTTAAATTACTCACAGAGACGATTATACAGAAATTTAAAGGCCAAGAACTTCCGCCGTAATAATCCGTCGTTGAGATTTTCCTCCTCCGTTCTTGATTTTGGTAACCCAATATGTGTATATATATGTGTGTCTAAGTATGTGACTGATTATATATATATATATATATATCTGAAAGTGTGTGTGTGTGTATGATCTTGAGAGCAAGAGAGTGATAGAGAGAATTAGAGAGAGTTTAGAGGGAGATTGAGAGTAACAGTGAGAGTGAAAATGAGAGAGAGAGAGCTGCAGAGAGAGAGAGAGAGCTGCAGAGAGATAGAGAGCTGCAGAGAGATAGAGAGCTGCAGAGAGATAGATCAAATGGGGGGATAAGTGGGTGTATAAAAACTATGCACTCAAGACTCCACTCACAAAACACTACACACACATTCCACTAAACACAGCACACACTGCACTAATTCCTTGGGTGTTTTCCATGTGTACACAAGATACCCTTGTGTGTGTTGAGCTCACGCAATGATACACACACACAGGTAAAATTATACTGCCCATTCCCAAAACTGATATTTTACGGTTGAAATAAAAATACAGAAAATTATATTAATGTAGGAATTCAATTCCCGGTTATACAAAAATATAGATATCGATTTTGAAACCATAGAAAATGTTTTGAAAATTACAGTTTGACCCCAGATAATTATTACAAAGAGAAATTAAATTAAAATACTCATGAAAATAAAATGCAATATTTATTTATTAATGATAATAAAAAATACAGGGCGTTACACCCTACCCACCTTAACAGAGATTTCGCCCCGAAATCTGAGCTAACTAATCCTGAAACAACTCGGGGTATCTAGTCCTCATGTCTGACTCTAACTCCCACGACGCCTCTCCTTCGTCATGATGCCTCCACTGAACCTTAACCAAAGGAACGTCTCTTCTTCTCAGCCTCTTGATACTCTGGTCAAGAATTCTCACAGGTCTATCTTTGTAGACAACATTCTGACTCGTCTCAATATCATCAAAATTAACCACATGTGAAGGGTCCCGTATGTATTTCCTTAACATACTGACATGGAACACATTATGAACACCAGACATCTTTGGTGGCAACGCGAGCCGATAAGCCACTTTCCCAACACGCTCCAAAATCTCGAACGGTCCGATGAAACGAGGTGCCAACTTCCCTCTCTTCTGACCAAAACGTACTATTCCACGAACAGGTGAAACCTTAAGGAGTACGTAATCTCCAACACTGAACTCCAAGTCCCTTCGACGTTGATCCGCATAACTCTTGTGTCTACTCTGTGCAGTTTTCATCCTTTCCTTGACCAGTGAAATCTTCTCATTGGTCTCTCTCACCAAATCTGGTCCTAACAGTTCTGTGTCCCCCACTTCAGCCCAACACAATGGAGACCGACATGGCCGTCCGTACAGAGCTTCGAACGGCGCCATTCCAATACTTGAGTGATAACTGTTGTTATACGCAAATTCAACCAAAGGTAAGTGCGTCTCCCAAGACTCTTCAAAGTCAATTGCACAAGCTCTGAGCATATCTTCCATAATCTGATTAACACGCTCGGTCTGCCCATCGGTCTGAGGATGGAATGCAGTACTCATCTTGAGCGAAGTTCCCATAGCCTTCTGCAGACTTTCCCAAAATCCCGAGGTAAAACGTGCATCGCGGTCTGATACAATTGACACAGGCGCACCGTGCAGTCGCACCACTTGCTGAAGATACATTCGACTCATCCTTTCTACTGGGTAAGTCATATTGTACGCGATAAAGTGTGCAGACTTTGTCAAACGATCCACAATTACCCAAATTGCGTCATGATTCTGTTGTGACCGGGGTAATCCAACCACGAAATCCATAGTTATGTGCTCCCACTTCCATCCTGGGACAGGTAAGGGTTGTAACAATCCCGAGGGTCTCTGATGTTCGGCCTTCACTTGTTGACAAGTCAAACATTTAGACACAAACTCGGCTACTTCTCGTTTCATCCCTTCCCACCAGAAGTTTCTCTTCAGGTCTTTATGCATCTTTGTTCCTCCTGGGTGTACTGTCAGTCTCGATTTATGTGCTTCTTCGAGAATATCTTTTCTCAAATCTCCGGAATCTGGCACACACAATCTATCTCGACATCGGTATCCTCCATCGGCCCCAACCTTCCATTCTGTCGGGTCCTTTTCTAACATCTTGGCGAACCATGCTTGAAACTTCTCATCTTCCTTCTGGGCTTCGATGACTCGACTCACAAGTGTTGGTTGTACTACCAAGCATCCAAAGTGTTGCCCGATACTTCCCTCAGAAATCTGCACATCAAATTCTGCGATTGTCTCCAAGGCTTTCCATTCCCTCAACATCAATGAAGCAATCATTCCTTGAGGTTTCCGGCTTAGGGCGTCAGCGACTACATTAGCCTTACCGGGGTGGTACTCTAATGTGAAGTCGTAGTCCTTGATCAGTTCCATCCACCGACGTTGCCTCATGTTCAACTCCTTCTGAGTAAACAAATACTTAAGGCTTTTGTGGTCTGAGAACAAATCAAATTTCTCCCCATAGAGGTAGTGTCTCCAGATCTTAAGCGCGAACACTACTGCTGCCAGCTCTAAATCATGAGTTGGGTAGTTCAATTCATTCGGCTTCAACTGTCTTGAACCATAGGCGATAACCTTTCCGTCTTGCATAAGGACACATCCCAATCCTTGATACGAGGCGTCACTAAAAATAGTGAACTTCTCACCATCCCTTGGTATCGCAAGCACTGGCGCTGTTGTCAATTTCTCTTTTAATTTCAGAAAAGCGCGTTCATGCTTATCAGTCCATTCAAACTTCAAATCTTTCTTAGTTAAACCAGTTAACGGAGCTGCTATCTTTGAGAAACCTTCTACAAATCTCCGATAGTAACCAGCTAGTCCCAGAAAACTTCTGACTTCTGTAGCATTGGTCGGCCGAGTCCAATTCGCCACTGCATCGGTCTTTGATGAGTCAACCGCGATTCCTTGTTGAGAGATCACATGCCCGAGAAACTTAACTTCCTGAAGCCAGAATTCACACTTGCTGAATTTAGCATATAGGCGGTGATCCTTGAGAGTCTGCAACACGATCCTCAGATGTTGTTCATGCTCTTCCTCTGACTTGGAATAGATCAAAATATCATCAATAAAGACAATAACGAACTGATCTAAGTATGGCTTGAATACTCTGTTCATCAAGTCCATAAACACAGCTGGAGCATTTGTCATCCCAAACGGCATCACCAAGAACTCGTAGTGTCCGTATCTCGTCCTGAAAGCAGTCTTAGGTATGTCTTCCTTCCGCACCCTCAACTGGTGATACCCTGACCGTAGATCAATCTTAGAAAAGGTCGTGGCTCCTTGCAATTGATCAAACAGATCGTCTATCCGAGGTAAGGGATACTTATTCTTGATAGTAACCTTATTCAGTTCTCGGTAGTCAATACACAGCCGCATTGATCCATCCTTCTTCTTCACAAACAACACTGGTGCTCCCCAGGGTGAAGTACTTGGACGAACAAAACCCAACTTCTCAAGTTCTTGAACTTGTTCTTTCAGCTCCAACAACTCTGTAGGGGCCATCCTGTAGGGAACCTTGGTTATAGGTCGAGTACCTGGCACTAATTCCACACAGAATTCTATGTCCCTTTCCGGCGGTAATCCTGAAATATCTCGGAATACTTCCTCGAACTCTTTGATTACCGGTATAGATGATACTGTCACCTCTGCACTGACAACCTCAATGTTTGCTAGGCATCTAGTGAGGAACATATCACCCGAATGGTTACATTGGAAATCGAAGAGTTGATTCCCCTTGTCCGCAAATGTGATCTTCTTCTTTGCACAATCCAACTTCGCATGATTCTTCTCGAGCCAATCCATTCCCAGGATTATATCGAACTCCTTCATCGACAGAACCACCAATCTCGCCAAAAGTTCGCGGTCTCCAAACCGAAGAGGACAATCCTTACACACATGTAATAACTTGACTGTGGTCCCTAAGGGTGAGACAGCACTCAAAGCTTCCTCTAAACGATGCGGTATAATACCCAACTTTTGAACGATCTTAACAGATATAAAAGAATGTGTAGCACCCGTGTCGAATAAAACTTTAACATGAGAGTTAAACAAAGTTAGAGTACCTTCCACTGCTCGTTGCTCGGGCGGTCCCTCCTCATTGGTACCTTCTTCATACCCTGTCTCCTCATAGCCAGCAGCCTCGGGAATGACAGCATTCAGACGGGCTTGTCCTTGCTGACCATAGTTACCTTTTCTAAGAGCCTTGCATTCTGGACTTATGTGACCTGGCATGCCACAATTATAGCACACAACTCCTGGACGATCCGTACGCCTAGGTGCTCTGCAATCTTTAGCTCGATGACCGGGAGCTCCACAATTGAAGCAGTTGTTGTTTTTGGCCCCTTCTATTGCTAGAGGCTGATACTGCTGAACTGCTTGTGTCTGTTGAGGTTTCTTCCCTCCATCCCAGGTCCTTTTCTGTCCTTGAGGGTACCCTGGTTTCTGTCCGGGATAACCCTTCTGCGGAGGTCGATTTCCAAGCGGCTTCGAATTCTGACACCCATCATTCTCTAACCCCGTAGCCAATCTCACCAGAGCTTCAAATGACTGGCCCAGATGGCCCATAGTCAAATGTCTGAGAGACAGGTTGAGACCTCGGTGATACTTCTTGATTTTCCTCTGGGGTGTGTCCACCATATGTGGAGCAAAGCGAGACAGACGCTCAAATCGAGTAGTGTACTCTCGGACAGTCAGATTCCCTTGAGTCAACTCCATAAACTCTTTCTCCCTCTTGTCCTTCTCTTCTTTGGGGAAATACTTCTCGAGAAACCTTTCCTTGAACACCACCCACGGCATTCTCCTTGCAGCTTCTTCCCCTATGGTCGCCTTTTCAGCATCCCACCAATCAGCCGCTGCATAAGACAACTGAAAGATAGCCAGATGCTTCTTTTCCAGATCAGTGCACTCTATGGTCTCAAAGATACGCTCCATCTGGCGTAGCCACTGTTCCGCTTGCCAGGGTTCATCAGTTCCAGCAAAATACTCGGGTCGTAGAGCGCGAAATTCCTTGAGAAGCTTGTCTCCAGTCTGGTGGGCTTGCCTCCCATTCCCGTTGTAATCCCCATTCTGATTATTGTTCCTTGCGTTCTGATCACTAACCCTCTCCAACCTCCTTACAAAAGCTTCGAACATCCCGGTTGGATCTATTACTGGCGGTGCATCTTCAATAGCGGCGGGACGATTCCTGAGATTTCTTCCAGCCATCTGATCGAGAGAACGGTACCTATCCATCAATCAACAGAATTCGGTCAACCTCTCGAGAAGAAGAAAATTCTAAACGATAGAAAGCGACTAGACACGGAATAAAGTCGAACTATCTTATCTCAATTCTATCTTAACGGGAGATCCTATGTTTTTTTTTTTTTTGGACAATTGGTCGAGCCATAACCTGGCTCTGATACCAAAAAGCCTGTCACGCCCCGACGTAGCATAATTCAGGAAAGCATTTAATTTCCTTTATGGACTCGTAGGTCGTGACAAGTGAGTATGACCAATTGTCCCTGCAACAAATAACTTAACAAACAATTCTAGAGCAAAGGATACTAACAAAAACATAAGCTCTGAAATAAAAACTTACTAAACTATTACAACAGTCATAGTCTTAGGCACAAAACGCCTTATTCAAATGTCTAAACTAGTTTATTACAAAACCCAAATTAAAAGACATGGAAAATATAAAGCAGCCTCCTGGAAAGTCTCCTGACTCTAAGTAGCATAGTCAAAATACCCTGGCTTCTCCTGACCCTGAAAATCTGGACATACAGTCCAGGACGCATCAACGCCGTCAGCTTATGAAAGCTGGTGAGCAAAATAAACGAGTGCTCGCAATGTATATATATAAGCAAATAAACAGCGGTGCAATTTAACTTTAACAGTAATATATTCAAGGTTCCCATTCAACATAATCACGAGGGAATATAGTAATAAATAAATACGAAATTGTACATGAATTGTGAAACGTCTTATTTTGCCAATTCTTTCCTTTAGAACAATCCAATTAAATCAATACATCATTTAAGCTACCAGAAGTAATAAGTATTCAGTCTTCCAATTTATACGCTACACTATCGCCTCCAATACCAGGAATACTATCCGATCGGTATTGAAGTCACACGCCACACTACTGCCTCAGATACCAGGAATACTATCCGATCGATATCTAGACCAAACACAACCAACCATCGCTCCGGATATCAGGAATACTATCCGATCAATATCCGAAACGCGCGCCTTAGATACCAGGAATACTATCCGATCGATATCTAAGTCGTACACAACACTATCACCATCGCACCGGATATCAGGAATATTATCCGATCAATATCCGAAACGCGCGCCTTAGATACCAGGAATACTATCCGATCGATATCTAAGTCGTACACAACACTATCATCTCCAATACCAGGATTACTATCCGATCGATATTGAGGTCACACACCAAACTGCCACCCTTTACTCTTTTCACGCATTTCTCACACACACGCATGTTGACGCGACCTCGACCCTAATATGTATGTCAATGTTTCATAAATAACACCATTAATAAATCACAAAGCCGGATAATCGTACGAGCATAAATATCGGTTTTAAACATTCTTACAAGTCCAATTTCTAACAGTTAGCCTTTAAAATAGTGTATTTGTCAAACAGTTCTTTAAAAACTTTTAAAACATTTTCCAAACAGTCCCTACTAAGGAAACATAAAAACTGTTCAAACTGCCAGATCGCGCGAGCGGGTCGCGCGAGCGAGGGGGAGGGCAGATCGCGCGAGTGATCGCGCGCGCGAGGGGAAGGCCAGATCGCGCGAGCGGATCGCGCGCGCGAGGGGGCTGGACAGGTCGCGCGAGCGGATCGCGCGCGCGAGGGGGGGGAAAGGTCCGCGCGAGCGGGCCGCGCGAGCGAGCCTCGCGCGAGCGGGTCGCGCGCGCGAGATGTTGCAGAACCTCATCTTCTTCGTCTTCTCCCCTGTTTCTGGTTTTTCAAGCAGATTTTACCCATTTTCAGAATCTGTTCGTACTAGGACATGTGATATATGGTTCTCTTCGGTTTTCCGCGTAGATTATGAATACGCGATCAATTTTAACTAATACGGATTGTATCTCTTGATTTTCGTGATTAAAGTTAAAGTGACAAAACTTAAAATCATCAATACGTCGCCATACGGATGAATTACTCTGTAGGATTCGAACCGTAGCCTATTGGGATCAATATCTTCCATTCCCAATTTACAGAATCGATTTTGGTTACGATTTTTAAAACTCCAATTCTCAAGCTTTAATGGTGTTTTGATATATATACACATATACACACATATATATACTGAAATTTACATATATAGACATTGAGAGTGAGTTTAAATTACTCACAGAGACGATTATACAGAAATTTAAAGGCCAAGAACTTCCGCCGTAATAATCCGTCGTTGAGATTTTCCTCCTCCGTTCTTGATTTTGGTAACCCAATATGTGTATATATATGTGTGTCTAAGTATGTGACTGATTATATATATATATATCTGAAAGTGTGTGTGTGTATGATCTTGAGAGCAAGAGAGTGATAGAGAGAATTAGAGAGAGTTTAGAGGGAGATTGAGAGTAACAGTGAGAGTGAAAATGAGAGAGAGAGAGCTGCAGAGAGAGAGAGAGAGAGCTGCAGAGAGATAGAGAGCTGCAGAGAGATAGAGAGCTGCAGAGAGATAGATCAAATGGGGGGATAAGTGGGTGTATAAAAACTATGCACTCAAGACTCCACTCACAAAACACTACACACACATTCCACTAAACACAGCACACACTGCACTAATTCCTTGGGTGTTTTCCATGTGTACACAAGATACCCTTGTGTGTGTTGAGCTCACGCAATGATACACACACACAGGTAAAATTATACTGCCCATTCCCAAAACTGATATTTTACGGTTGAAATAAAAATACAGAAAATTATATTAATGTAGGAATTCAATTCCCGGTTATACAAAAATATAGATATCGATTTTGAAACCATAGAAAATGTTTTGAAAATTACAGTTTGACCCCAGATAATTATTACAAAGAGAAATTAAATTAAAATACTCATGAAAATAAAATGCAATATTTATTTATTAATGATAATAAAAAATACAGGGCGTTACATGACCGACTTATGCAAATGAACAAAACGTCTAATCCACCTTCTTCAGAAGTATGTGCATTATGTTCTGAACCGTCACATAATATTTTTGCATGTCCTTCCGCACCTCAATATCCGGAATTTGTTGAACAACACGTTAATTCTATGCAACAATTCCCGCGAAATAACTATAATTCTATGTCGAACAATTTTCCTAATAATTATCGACCTCAGCCTCAACAATATCAATACCAACAACCCAATCCTCCTCCACCTCCACCTCCACGTAATAGTGCATTTGAGGAGAAGGTGTTGGCCTCACTTGAAAACTTTGGTTCGGTGGTCCAGTTAGTACACTCTCACACACAATCCATCGCAAAGCTAGAGTCCCAAATGGGACAAGTAGTTAATACATTAAACCGTTTGACTGAGAGTAAGTTGCCCAGTCAACCTACTCAGCAACCTAAGGGGCAATATGCAGTGGGAAGTGCGAGTGAGAGCGTGAACGCTGTTTCGACTAGGACGACTATTCGAGATGAAGAAGTTGTTGAGATTCCAAATGAGAGTGAGAAAGATGGGAAAATTAACTTAAATTTGAATAAGGAGGGTGAGGGAACGAGTAGAATTCAAAAAGATAAAGGACCGGCCCCAACGAATTATATTCCGAGAATGCCATATCCACCAAACGTTGAGGGACCGTCACATTTGCCCAAGAAAGGGTCAAAAATGGAAGATATACTCGAGGTATTTAAACAAGTTAAAATTAATATTCCTTTCCTCGACGCAATTAAGCAAATTCCCGCTTATGCTAAATGTTTAAAAGATCTTTGTACCCAAAAGCGCAAAATACGGAGTCACACTCCGAAAAAGGTCTTCCTCACGGAAAAAGTAAGTTCAATTTTCCAACACGCTCCTCCGAAGTATAAGGATCCTGGTACGCCTACGATTTCATGTGTCATAGGTGACACTATCATTCATCGGGCTCTCCTTGACTTAGGAGCTAGTGTTAATCTCATACCTTATCACGTCTATAAACAATTAGGTTTAGGTGAACTGAAACCTACGGCCGCTACAATACAATTAGCGGATCGTTCTATTAAAATACCTAGAGGAATCGTCGAGGACGTCTTGGTTAAGGTTGATAAATGCTATTTTCCTGTCGACTTCATGGTCCTTGACACTGAACCCGTGCTAGATGCTAGGAAACACACTCCTGCCATTCTAGGCCGTCCATTCTTAGCAACCGCTAACGCACGTGTTAACTGCCGGACGGGGGTAATGAAAGTGTCGTTTGGGAACATGAACTTAAAATTAAACGTTTTTAATGCTATGGATCAACCTCCTAAAGACGACGATTACCTATATGAGGCGGAAGGTGAGGTAAGAGGGAATACTGAGCCTAACAAAGTAATAAATATGAGTGTGGAGAATAATATAGTAGAAAATGATTGGATGAATCCTAATACCTCGGCCCCTAATGAAGAATTTACTCGAAAGGTAAAGAATCGATGTAATAACGAGAAAGGTGAGCCGTCAAATGAATTAACACATATCGACATTGTTTCGACATTTCACCAGAATTTCCCTAATGCCCTAAAGGGTACAAAATTCAATTTACGGCCTCCTTGAGTCTTGAGCTAGAATGGTCTAGCTAAAGACGTAAAAGTTAGCGCTTCTTGGGAGGCAACCCAAGTTTAATTTCGTCCTTTTCTTTGATTTCTGATGTTTTTGGGTGGTTTTGGTCAGTTTTTGAGTTTTCTGGATAGGTTTGGGGGTTGGAGTAAAGTTATTTTTAATTTATATACATAAAATAAGTGAGCCAAGAGAAAATACCATTCTCGCTCGCGCGGCCCGCTCGCGCGAGATGTCGCTCGCGCGGCCCGCTGGCGCGAGAATGTGCCTTAGTGAATTTTTCTTACTTTTTTGTTTATAAGACCTCAGGATCAGGTCGCGCCTGGTTTCGCGGGCGCGAGGTATCTCGCTCGCGCGAGATATTATTAAAAAAAAAAAAAAAATCAGAATTCGCGCGCGCGACGGCCGCTCGCGAGAACCGCTCGCGCGATTTCCCATTTTTCTGAAATTTTCTTTTGTTTTCCAATTCAGTCCCCCACACTTGTTCTGATAGTTTTTACTTTTCTGTTTTTTCTTTCCTACGTACTTTTGATCAAGTCCGTCATTGTTTTCGTAGTTCTAGTTATGTTTTAATTTCATTTATTGTTTATTTTCTTTTTGTTTTCATCTTTTTGTTACATCTTCGAGTTACTTTAGTTTAGTTTCTTTTAGTGATATTTCTTTTAGCTGTTTTTTTACCATTTTCTTTGTTTAAGTTTCTTTTCTCTAGTATTAACAGGTACCATTGATCTTTATTTCTCTATTTCTATACATGCACCTGTTTGTGATTGTCAAGATCGAGGTACTATCGTTCTTTCCTTACGTACTCTCCATTCTTTCATTTTATTGTTTCATTAGGGACAATGAAAGGTTTAGGTTTGGGGGTATGCACACACGCACATTATTATGCACTAATAAAAAAAAAATCGATACTTGTGCTTAAATAAACGATGTTACCGACGTTTTTGCAATATCAATTTGATACTTCTTGTTCAATAACTTTGAATTGTTATAGAATGGTAAATAAGAGAAGATGTGATTAACTATTTGCTGAAGTCATGATATAATGTTTTAAGTTATGTATCGTTCGAATCGTAGTTTTATATCATAAATTTGCACATAAAACTATGCACTACACGTAGTCGCTTGAATACATGTCTGATGTGAACTATAATATGATTTGGATTTCTAGATAACACATGGTGGAGACTAGACCCGATGAGCTTTTGAGCCTATCTTTTCTTTTTAGAGGGTTATAAATACATCTTGTGTTTGTCGAATTTCATTGAAATAGCGCATCTATTTGTTGTTTAGTCTCATTATTCTTGTTTTGGTTGATAATCAAGTTAAAATAGTTGTTACCATGCTAAATAATCTTCCATTGTAAACATTGAAGAACCGTATTACCCTAGGAAATGATTTTAGGCCTTCTTTGTTTACTACCGACTGATAAAAGATAAAAATTTCCTTAGTTCGCCCTTTGAGCCGTTAAAATGCCATTTCTTTCTTAGATTACCATTATCCTTGTTTTAGCTCCAACTTGATCAACTTGGAGTATACCACTGGAAGAGTGATCAACTTTTAGTAGTATTAAGGCGATGTGTGATTGAGAAGAAGAAAATAAGATGCTATTGGGGTAGTTGCTTGGTATTCAATGAATAATCATTTGAGAAGCAATAAAAGAAAAAGGAGAAGAAACAAAATAAAGAAGAAGAAGGTTGAGAAAAAATTTAAAAGAATGAAAAGAAGGGAATGAAAAGATGAAGTTGGTAGAAGAGATGAATGAAAGAAATCGAACATGCCTTACAATGCCATTCTAAACCTACCCAATTAATCCGTTCTATCATTTTTCATTACCTGAGCCACAATACAACCTTTGAAAAGTCCTAGTTGATCCTAGGAAATATGGTTTAGATATGTAAAAGATGGGAGGGGGATTAAAACATGGGAATGAGTAATTTTTCTTGATTATTGGCATCCTATCCATGAGACTACTATTCTTTTGTGTCATGCGTCTTTTCGAGTCATATGTGAGCATTTCTCGTTTTGAAAACATATTTCCTTTACTCACATATTTTAGAGAAATTACACCTGTTTCTGAGTGTTTCATTTGAGAGTGTAATTCATTGTGAGATTCGTAGTCGAGACATAGTTAAATGGTTATCCGAGTTATATTCCATGTTCATGACATGCGCGTGTTCATTTGACTACCACATCACACACGTGCAATCTTATGAGGAACTCTATTGATTCTTGCATTGCATACACTTGATTGTTTTTCATGATGAAGGTGAACGTTTGATTCCGTTTCTTTTTGTCGTTATTCTATTTTGAATCATTGGTTTATAATAAGGAGTATTGTTTATTAGTTTTTAGTTTTTAATAAAACTTTTTAAATTTATAAGTTAATAAAGATGGTTGTGGGTGACTTGTTGACGAGAACCCTCACGAGACTTCACTCGTCCTACTAGGGACACCTAGGGGTTTAAAAGGCTTGTTGCATATGCTAAATGCGATCGTGATCCATACGAAAATGGAGTAGCATTTGTAGTAGTAGTTTTATTTTTCTGTTTCTTTGCTCGAGGACTAGCAAAGAGTAGGTTTGGGGGTGTGATCGGCGACGAATAGTTGCCGTTTATAGTCCTAAAAATACGTTTTGTTAGCCCATTTCATGTAATTATTAAGTGATTTTTAATAGGTATTATATATTTTGTAGATTTTGGAGCTTTAATATGAAAATGCATAAAAATCCAATGATTAGTGGCTTTGGAAGTCATTCTGGGCTCAAAAGATGGTTCCGGTGAAGGAAGAATGCAGTAACAGCCTCGGAAAATTGCATTTTTGACAAATAATACTTCAGATTTGAGAAATTTCTCCAGAGAAATAAAATGTAGATCTTCGAGTTACGGACGCGTGGCCGCAAACGGTGAGTCAATCTGAGGTCCGAGTCAAAAGTTATCGCAATTCTACGAAAGTGGTGCAGAGTAGCGAAAAATCTGAGAAAATTCTGGAAAAAGCCCAGGTCGCTGGAGCGACCCGCTCGCGCGACCCGCGCGAGCGACCCTTTGAAAAAGTCAAAGTTGTGTATTTTGAAGCCCTGTGCGATCCGAATTGGTTAAATACGTCCAGAAACGTAAAAACAGCAGTTTTAGCGCGATTTGACTTAGGAAAGCTTCCTAAATCCTTCCAAACTCTATACAAATCCTATTCTAAATCAAATTTATATATACAAATCATTACACACTATTATACACATCAATATACAGCCATATTATACATTATTTTCAGCCATTGAAGAGAGAAAAGCAAGGAGAAGAAGAAGAAGACCAAGGATTCCCATGGCCTCCTCCATCAACCTCTTGATATTCATCAATTCTATGGCCAACTAAACTCAAGATCTAGGGTTTCAATGAAACCCTAGCCAAGTAATAGGGTTTTATTTATGTATTTCTTTTAGTTTTATTATGTATGGATGACAGTCACATGTTTAGAGGATTTTTATAAATAAATCGTGCTTCTATTGATTAAATCATTGCTTTCAAAGTTTATTCTTGTCTTAGATCTATTTTGACTGTGATGTGCTCAATGATCTATGCTTGCTGTGCTTGTTTAGATTATTTACATGTGATGGTGCTTTATTGATTTGTGCTATCAAGTATCCGAATAATCCATGCCTAGATTAGACGAATTATGTCACAACCCTAGTTTAGTGTGGGATAATTCGTGCTAACCGAAGATGGAATATGTTGGTGCTTGAACCATGATTATTCTCTTGACGGAGAAATTGGGCTTGTAGCCACAATTCCCCATATTCATCCAACTTAATAAGCTAAGTGAATGTATAAATATTCCTATTATGAAGCTAGTGGTGGATTTGCAATCCTAGGTTCCCTTTAAATATCTTTTAAACAACTTTTAATTGCTTTCATAGTTTAGATTTATTTTATTGTTCTTAGTTTAATTAAATTCAAAATCAAAATCCGTTTTCATGATTAATTAAATTTAGGTTTTAAAATTAAAGCATTGCAGTATTTCAATCTCTGTGGGTTCGACCTTTACTTCCACACTGCAAATCTTTAGAAAAGTAAAGTATACTTTTTATATCTTGATATTGACAACATCAATATGCTTCCCAAATTTCTTGTTCCAAATACTTTCCAAATACATGTGGCAGTGGACCCATTGGTTTTCGATTGGAGGATGCTAAAGTAATCCTATAGTGTTCCCACTGTCACTTGTATTTGAAAAATATTTGGGATGAGAAATTTGGAAAACATAGCATTACTCGAATAATAAATCCGATAAGGACAAAATACAAGAATTTTGAGCAACTATTTAGTCAAGCTAGTTGGTAAAAAGTCTCTCCATGCTACGCACATATCAGGGTTCGAATCTTGTCCCTTTCTCCGAGTCTTGACACTTATGTTATTGCATGAGACCACTACATCAATTTGTCAAAAAAATAAAAAATAATACAAGAATTTTACTTGTGGGTGAAATATCTATCTATCTATCTATCTATTGTTATCCATTGTTATATATAAAGTGGAAGGTTAAAGCAAGGTGCCATCTTATGATGACATGTGGCAGAAGTTTTAATTATGCCAATTCATGTTCAAATAGGTCTCTGTCCCTTCTCTCTCTTTCACTTAGTGTGTAAACGTTCTTGCTCTTTTTCTCCTCTCTCTTAAATGTATAAATCTTATCTCCCTTCAATGGTCACATATTTTGTATGGGGTAATACTTGGGTATAACATTTTGCTCATAACTTTTACTCACAACTTTTTCATGTGTCTGTCTCTATTCTGATGGGTTCCACTATATGGGGAGATTACTATGTCAAAGAAAAAAAGGTCATTCCAATATACTAGCCAGGGTCGGTCCTAAGATGACAAAAATTGTCCGAGGTCTCAACTGAACTTTCTAAGAGGCCTAAAAAATGAGGCATCAATACTAAGTTTCATAGAAATTAGGAACAAATGTAATACCCTGTAATTTCTTTATAAATTTTGTTTTTCTGTATATATAAATAAGTCCCTTTGTTTTATTTCTTGTTTTTGTTAAATTTTGAATCCCAATCGATTGGCCTTTAAACCAATCGATTGCCATCTTTTGAACCCCAATCGATTGCCATCTTTATCAATCGATTGAAATCCTGCCGACCTGAATTCATTACGTGGCACGATTCCAATCGATTGCCTTTTTATCCAATCGATTGCCATCAAATATCTGAGCCCAATCAATTGGCACTAGTACCAATCAATTGGCACCAGCAGAGACAAATTTTTTTCTTTGCTTCGTGTTTTGACATGTGGCACTTTTCCCTCTCTATATATTCTTGTTCATTTCGTCCCTTGGGACTGTTTTTATAGTCTAGAGAGGGAGTGATTATTGTTATATATATACTCAAACACACACATATATATCTATACACACACACCCACACCCACCCACACACACACACATACACATACACACACACAACCTCTGGCAGTAGAGAAGAAGAAGAAGGAGAAGAGAGAAGACAGAGAGAGAGAGAGAGAGAGAGAGAGAGAGAGAGAGAGAGACAGAGAAAGAAAGAGATCAAGAGGAGGAGAAGAAGAGAAACATTGAAGTTTTAAGCTCCACAAGCCAAACACACACCCAAACACACCCTTATGTGAGTCTAACTCACTTGGTTATCTTCATTTGATGTTTATATACGTTTTAGTTAAGTTTAGACGTAGTTTATACGTCTCATTTATATTACGTATGCTGGACTGAAATTCTGATAGAGAAAATGAAGTCCCAATCAATTGCCATCAGTATTGATCCAAACAATTGGATTATTTTCCAATCGATTGCCCTTGGTTGTAACCCAATGGATTGCCAAAGTTTGCAATCGATTGGTATTGTTTTTTATCCAATCGATTGCCATGTTTCCGAATCGATTGTTACGATTTTTATCCCAATCGATTGGACCTTCATCCCAATCGATTGAAAGTTACAGATTATGGATAGTTCCTCTTGTTTATTATAATAAGGGTTTAATTGTTCCGGAATCGTTTCCCATTTCTATTAAACGAATATGGGATAGTAAGGGATAAAGTGATATAGCATTGGAATAATACATACGTGGAATAATTGACTTATTGCATTGATCAGTGAAACCTTTTGGTTAATGTTAAGATAATAATGAGATTGAAAAGCCGACGTACATAGTAGTGGGTCTACCGACTGCGGAGGTCAATACTATTTATGATGGGTACGTGTGAATGTGGTCACGAAGATCGTATGTATCGAGTGTATTGGCTGGGTGTGGTGGCCATAACCTATCGAGCGTATTGGCTGTGGGCGAGTTGGCCGTAATGTATCAAGCGTATTGGCTGAGCGTGGTGGTCGTAACCTATCAAGCGTATTGGCTGGGCGTGTTGGCCATAATGTATCGAGCGTATTGGCTGGGCGTGGTGGCCGTAGCCTATCGAGTGTATTGGCTTGGCGTGTTGGCCGTAATGTATTCAGCGTATTAACTGGGCGTGGTTACCGTAACCTATCGAGCATAGTGGCTGGGCGTGTTGGCTATAATGTATCGAGCGTATTGGCTGGGCGTGTTGGCCGTAAGATATTGAGTGTATTGGCTGGGCGTGTTGGCTGTAAGGCATTAAGCATAAATGCGAGGCGTTGATGGCCAGGATGTATCAAGGGCGTGTTGGCCAAAGTATGTTAAGGGCATATTGGCCAAGTTATATCGGGGCATTTAGATAGAATACATGGGACTGTGTGTCAGGATTCGACAGATCATAGGTATGGGACTACGTGTCTGATTATTGTTGACCCATGTGTCTATGTTATGTCCATAGTTTGGGATGATGTCCGTTGAGATATGTTGGTTGGTGCATTCATGAACGTGAACGTTAAGATAATCATTAATAATGTTGTTGCTTTATATGTTGCTTATCTATAGATACTCTGTTAGTATATTGATCTATAGATGTTAGTATATTGCATTCACTTGGCTCTCATAGTTGACGGCGTTTATGCCGCTGGATATTCGACGTCCAATTGGCTAGGGTTATGAGTATGCAGGAGATACATACATGGATAGGGGCTACAAGGATGGAGCCTACGATGAAGGAGGCTATACTGGAGATGGCTACTATGCAAGCTGAAGACTTGGAGCTTGTTGTTGATAGTTTATGCTTATGTTTTTAGAGACCGTTGTAATAGTTAAGTTTGTAATCGGCATACGTTGCCGTTTTGTTTTATTTATATTTTCTGCAAACACTTTGGTTTTGTAATAGTTAGTATTGAACTCCGTTTTTATATATCAACCTTAGAACTTTCCAATGCATGGTTTGAATCATTACTCTGATGGTTTGACTTTGCTTGTGGACAATGTGGTGACTTTCAACTGTCATGGCCTACGGGTCCAAAAAGGAATTTATTTTCTCTATTTTTGCTACTGCGGGGTGTGATAGGATTTTTGGTATTAGAGCCTAGGTTTAGTAGTCGCACTTACCAATTGTCCAGTATTTCTTAAGTTTGAACCTTAATAATTCCTTGAGATAAGGGTTGACTCTTTGCTTGTGTTCTGGAGATTATCCCTTTGGAGTTCTCCGTGCTATTAATGTGATAATAGTTATAACTTTTATGTTTAGTTGTGATTTACTTTCTATAATTATTTTGGGTTGACGACTAACCGAGAGATGTCTGTGTAGGTACCCAACCTTACTGCATCGATGGCAGGAATGCCTACTCAGAATCGTCCTGCTCAGATTGAAGATGTCCCCCAAGCACCCCAAGCTATTGATCCGACTGGACTGTTCGAGGCCTTTGTGCGTAGGATGAAACGGATCAACAATCCTAATGTGCACAACGGAAATAATCATGGACCACCCCCGAGGCCAGTTGAGGATAAAATAGTGGAGGGTTTTCGTCATTTTCGTCCAGAGAAGTTTGACGGGAATATTGAGTCGTGGCAAGTGGAACAGTGATGACACGAGATTAATTTGTATGCGCTTGCGTGCTATACCCAAGTGTAGGTAATCGTGCAAGTAGTATTCTGGTTAAGACCATGTCAATCCCACATGAAGGTTGTAAACTAATTACCTAGATTAAACTCTAAAAGAAAAAGAAAATTCGATATTCAAGAAAAGTGTGGAACACGAAGTTCCATAATTATCAACTACTAAAAGTAAAGCAGTTAAAATAACTAAGAATTAGCTACTTAACTAAGGCGATATCTTAAAACAGGTTTTTACCTAATAAAAGGGGAACATTGGGATCACACGAATTCACAGTGACCTAACCATCTACCATGCAGTTACATTAAAACTCAATGGGGTACATCTTCTATAGTATTCCATATTTCTCTTAAGATAAAGAATCCATAGCCCTTTCATGACCGGGACTATATCATTACAGTTGATTCGAAATACAAGAAAGCGGTTTAAAACAATAGTTAAGACTCGCACTCTGAATGGTGTTAGCATACAAAGTGGTTTGCAAAAGTTATTGAAGAAAAATGCCTTAAGACTTAAAGTTCATAAACTGTTTCGACAAACTGAGCATTTTGGAACAGTTTGATAACAAATCTCAAAAACAGAAAGTCTCGAAATACTGCAAAGGACTGTCTCAAGAATCTGAAGGTTCGATCAATCGATCGATACGCTTTCGATCAATCGAACATCGTCATCTCTCAATCGATCGAATGTCTTCGATCGATTGACTGTATCGTGTATCGTGTATCGATCAATCGAAATACTTCGATCGATCGAACATAGGAATTATTCTGGTGCATGGCAGAGGCTGGAGATCACTATTTCATCATGATCTCCCAACTCTAGGACTACTTAGACATGGTTTAGAGTGTCATTGATCTGTTTTTAACATAAATATTCATTAAGGTTGTGTTTGGTTGTGATTTAAACATGAAACTTACGAAAACTATGGGTTTAGCAGTATCTAACATGCAAGACTATGATGACTACTACCAGTACTACTGGAAACTATAAACAGATCATAAATAAACTAAAATAACAGATGCTGCAATGTTGTATTAAGATCAAACTTACTGAAAATTCAAGAATAACCGATATTAAAAACCAAGAACAAATCTCTCTATCTCTCTATAAATTGAAGAAAAACAATGTCGGCGTCCTTCTGGACGTCTTACAAACTAATATATATAGATAACCTAAGAGCTAGGGTTACATCGAACGTTTCTGCTGCATGCGCGTAAATTCTGATAAGAGGCATGCTTGATCGATCTAACATCACTCGATCGATTGAACTTTTGGATTACTCGAGCGCTCGAACTATTTTCGATCGATCGAAAGCTAGATCGCTCGAACCTCTCCGATCTCTTGAACTTCATATTTCAGCTTTGAATTCTCTTGTTTATAATCCAGCATTCCCTTTATCCTGTTATTCATTTCTTCTCACAACAAAACAGTAATCTGCACAAATGATAGCTAAAACAACATAACTTATCATAGATTAGTTACATTGTGTAAAAGCTGGCAGTGTAATACAAATTACAGCTATAACAAGGAATTCTAAATATATAAGTGTATTTCTCTATTTTAGCGCGGTTGTATTTTACAAATACCTCTGCTTGTCACAACCCCCAACTAGCTTATTGCTAGTCCCTAGCGATAAAGCGAAAAGAGAAACAAGCTAAACTACTACTACAACAACTAAAAGAAAACAAACTAAACTAAAGCAAACTAACTTAAATAGAAAGAAAGACTACCTAACTCACTTTCGCAGGAATCGCGGTTGCATTTAGCAAATGCAACAAGCCGTTAAACCCCTAGGCTACCCTAGTGGACGATTGTTGTCTCGTGAGGGTTTATAGTGAATATACCCACAAAATTCTCAATAAAGATATAGAAAAAACTTTTAAACACTCCCTCCCATTCAACTGTCAACTTAGCTCCACAAAGACATATTATTCTCAATCAAACCATGAAAGAAATTCACATGCTCCTCATGCCACCAAGATAGATATAGCATATGTGTCACATCCATGCATCCATGTGTGTGTGAAATTAACAGCTATGCGTTAAACCTTATTAAGAGTTATTTAGACTATTGTACTTCTAGAACTCGTAGTTTTAACTCAAATCTCACATTGATTTACACTCAAAAAGGAACTTCTCTCAAAAACTTGTTTAATATTGATCGTACATAGTATGAAAGCTTTGATAGGAGTGATGTTTTGGTTACTAATGCTTTCACACTCGACTCTATGAAAAACGGCCATTTAGAGTGTATAGTCCCACGAAAAGGATACTACTTACTAGAGGAGCGAAATACCATGGATAACTCAATTTACATGTTCATGTTCAAACTATTTTGTTAAGAATCATTAAGGCTTTGACTTTTCGGTTTTTATATCATAGGATATAAATAAGAGGGGAAGGAATTGCACATCTTTAGCATGTGATAGAGTCTAAATTATTTTTATTTTATTTATTTATTTTTATGGCACTTCATTCCAACCATCCTCCATTTTCATATATATTTTTCTCTTACTCCTTCTTTCCTTCCTTTTCTCTCTTTTTTTTTCTTTTATTTTTTTATTTTTTTATGCCACTCCCAAACTACTACATTCCAGTCACATACTTCAACAAGTTAATCATAGAAAGTATGCAATGGGGTTCATTGAGGTCAAAGTATAAGATTAGGAATTTGGATTTCTTTTATAATAGAATTGGCGATATTCAATCGATGTGGGGTTAGGAACAAAATAGGTTCTTGAATATAAACTATGGTATATGGGAGGGTTAAGGAGTGAATAATGATGGCTTAAATCATTTTCTTAACTTCTTAGTTTTAGCACTTCAGTGTTTATTGAGTTTAGTTGGTAAATCCTGAACGTTCTCCTCTAATAAGCAGCCAAAATGAATAATTAAATGAGACTATTTTGACGAATTTAATACACATATTCAAGAAAATTAATTCGAGTTCATGTGATACTTCCCTTAGAAAAGAAGATTGGATCGAAAGCTCACTAAGGGTAATTAGTTTCCACTACTCATTCTTTCAACACAATAGTCGTATTAGCTCCATTTTAGATTTTTTGCATATCTATTAACAAGT
The DNA here is from genome assembly GCA_033977485.1 of Hydrangea macrophylla. Taxonomy (NCBI): domain Eukaryota; kingdom Viridiplantae; phylum Streptophyta; class Magnoliopsida; order Cornales; family Hydrangeaceae; genus Hydrangea; species Hydrangea macrophylla. The sequence goes on from CM066990.1 coordinate 45,832,361, forward strand.
ACATATAGATATTGGATACACAAAAGATCTACACATGCAATCGTCCTAGTGATTCTAGAAAAACGCGTGAATTGAATTCACAAAAAGATGAGACTGCTACGAATGTATCGTTGCATGGTAACAGCTAAGCAGGGGTGGATGTTCGAAGTTATTATACCAATTAGGTTTAAAAATTTCAAAAATTTAAAAATTTTCAATTTTAATCCAATTCTACTTGAGATTGCATGATAAAGGCAATAAAGTTATCTAGATTGCTAAGTGTGACATGTACAAGTGATTATCTATCTACATCCCACCCCCAAATGAAAATAACAATGTCCTCAGAAATTGATTTTCAAATATAAATAGATGGATAGCACCTGAAAAAAGCAAAGCAATAACTGTAAGTTTAGCAACCTGTATCCCAAGAACACAATCCCAAACCACCAAGATCAAAAGAAATAATATAGAAAGACAACATAAGATCCATACATAATATAATAACTAATCACTGGGATGATAAGCACAATAAAAGCACAAAGTAGTGATCATAACGTCCATATGTCAACCAAAAGGTACTAAGAGAGAGGAGAAAGAAAAACAAAAAGAAAATAAATACAACAAAAATTCCAGCCCTCCTAGAAACCATCCTACTCATCGACAACATCCGATAGGATCTCGATAGGCTCATCAGAAACATCAACAGATCTATCAGAAGGTATATTCATAGTCGGGGTTGTATCCTCATCTCCACCCTCAGTAACCACTAAAGCAGTCACCGGGTCACTCTCAGTCGGGGCATCTAATGTAGACACTGATGGGTCAGCCACAATCAGAGGTGGTGGAGGTGGTGTCTCAAAAATAGCAGGTGGTGCAGCTGATGTAGATCCAGTAGTGGGATCAGAAGGTGGCGGTGCAGATGATGATGGGTCAGAAGTGGGTAGTGCAGCTGGGGTCTGAGAAGGTGTATGCAACGACTGGGCTACCCCTAATTGGATCAGAAGTCTGTCAAGCTGGGCAACCACAAGATCAACCTTGCCCTTGAGCCTCATCTGGGCCTCCCTTTCCTTGATGAATAAGGTGTTCAGAGTCTGTAGAGACATGGAAGAAGACTCTCCCTAGGCCGGAGCCTGAGATCTTTGTCTTAGCTTAAACTGTTGTACAGCGTCAATGGGGTCCTCCTCATCTGAATCAAGCTCCTCAACCTTAGTAGGTGTCCTAGAAGCCTCACCCTCAGTGTCGGTGCCTCCACCTCGCCTCCTCTTCGCCCCAACCTTTTCTTTGCCTTTTAATTTCCTTTTCTTTTATACGTCAGAACGGCGTGCCTCCGTCTCACCAAATCGACTCAAGGCCTGTGTAATCATATATGTGGCCAACAAAAGCAACCTACACTACTCAATCACTTAATGGATGGGCCAAGCGCCCTTCAGATGGCGCTTGGCGGCAATGTACCGCGTCAACTGGATAAAAAAATCGATATAAAGGCGAGGCAGACAGACGCTTCGCCCCGTCCCTATGGCATAGAGGACACGAGCGTACCACAGCGCCACCTTCTCGTAGTAAGATGTCATCAGAATGCAGTTGGCAAGTGCCAGTTGGAGGAGATGATACTTCTCGGTCAAAAACTGATCCTCAATAAGAGAAATGTCATTCCAGATCTGAACAGCCCCTCCCGTGATCTCTCGTATGATAGTGGAGGGCAAAGTCTCTAGGGTGCCTGGTATGTGAGGGTAGAAGTGGTCAGGTACCTCAGGTACCCCCAGAGCAGCAGCATGGTAGCTGGGCTAAAGATGACCTCACGTCCTCGAAAGAAAGATCTATATGTGAATGGGGCTGCAGGATCCTTAATCATCGTGGCGCAGGCTTCCCGGACCCAAGAAATGTTTATCCGCTTGGACTAACCAGCATATCGTACCAGTGGGGCATATCCCTGATCCTCACCAAGAACCATAGAGCATATAGCCATGTAGACTCAAGTGGTTGCTCCATCATCACCTTCCTCGCCTGAAACCAACGGGTGAACCAAACTCGATCCTCGTTGTTCCGAAACCTGTGATCAGGTACTAGATCAGGTATAGTGAGATTGAGGGGTTTGGATTTGAGGTACCCCATGATAGGATTCATCCTGAGGATCCTAAAATAGAGAAAGATAAAGAAAACTAATTAAAACAGGAAACTAAAAAGAAAAGAAGAACTGTCACTACTATAGTTCGATCGATCGAACTTTTCTTGATCAATTGAACAAGGGCTAGGCTCAAGCGCTCGAGCCCATCTCGATCGATCGAGAACTGAGAAAACGCATGGACAGAAGAAAACGCAGAAAAAAAAAGAAAAAAACTGCAAGAATCCTATGATTACTAAGATTAGTAGTTGGTCTTAAGACCAATGGGGGGCATCCCCTCACGTTTTGTAAGAATGAAACTTAGGGGGGTTCAAAGATGACCCTTACCTCAGGTTGAAGCAGAGGGAAGAGAAGACGAGATGATGATGATGATTGTGAGGATTTGGGGGGTGCCCAACTCTCCAATCGATGTGTGTGACTGGGGAGAAGATAAATCGCCCCGAGTTCCTTCTCTCTGTGCTAAAGTGCTCGAGAGTGAGAGAGAGAGAGAGAGAAACTGATGAAGATTACGCTAGATGCCTCATTTAAATACAAGGCTCGATCGATCGATCGAACGTTCAATCGATCGAGTCTTGTTCAAGTGCTTAAGGATTCCAAGACTTAGATCGATCGAATGTAGTTAGATCGATCGAAACCCAAAATTTTTAGGACTTTTTAAATATAATACCTATGCACCCCCAACTAACTTTACTATTCTGGACATACAAGAACATGATAAAAGTAGTGCACTAATAGGACATGTAAGCCAGAAATAATCATCATTGTAATATAATCTGCAAATTTTATAAATATAAGTTTTAATAGCATCCTTTTGCAACATTAATTACCCCACTTGGTACTTAAGACCTTATTAGAAAGAAAACTAGAATTAAAAACCAAAACTACTAAGTCTTTTATCTAGGATTACACTTCAATTGAAAGAAGATTGACCAAATGAAAAACACAACTGAAGCGGTTCACTAATCTTCGAACATGAAAATATCATCTTCCACAATTGTTTTGATTCTTCGCCAAATCTTCAAAGGTGGAGTCCAAACTTGATAATTCCAATTTCCAGAAGGACCGGAAAGCGTCAAGAATATCATCGAATACGTTTGAAACCTCCAAAAAGTTTATTGCACCGACAAGAGGGGATCCTGGTGAGTCTGACAGCGTCATAGATGAAGGAGTGTAACTCCTTAGTTGTTTACTCTCTTCCGGCGGAGTACCAGGGGACCCTACAGGAGGTCCATGAAACAATAAATGCAGAAGGAACACAGGCAGTCCGTTGTGGAACATAGTGATAATCCTGGACAAAGACAACAAACGAAAAAACAAAAAGAAAGAAATTAAATAAAATAAATGAAAGAACTAAATGAAAGGAATAAACAAAGAAAGATGAAAAAAAAATGAATTGTTATAATGAATTAACCTCACTATTAGCGTGATAGAACAATGTGCACTAGCAGGTAGGGGGCATTGAAGTCGGAACAACAAATAGCTCATGTGCACAAAGATTTATGGAACCGATGCGATGAGGATGAAGTCGTCCACATATGTGAAGACAACTTTATGGCATTTGCTCAACACATCTTGTAAATCGCCTTCATCCCATGGTTCCCACATTGAGTCGTTCTCCCACTATTCTAAGAGTGCATCATCTACTTCCTGGACAAAATACCCATCTGGTTCTCCTTCCTCTTCAGGGAGTCCATATTCTGAAAAGGATTAATGTTAAGGAGAGCAGGGTGGTAAGGGATGTACCCTTGGGTCAGGTCAATCACATCATCTGCCCCTGACCCTTGACAAGGAGAAAGACAGAATGCAATCTCCTCGGTAGTCCATGGCGGGTTAGGATATTCTGAATCAGCCCATGACCCAATCGAGTGAACGTCATCATCTCTCATTCTTACAGCTTGCAGGGGAGAGATTATATGGAATAACAAATTAGAGTCGAAGTAACACTCAAAAAGATAGAAATAAATAAAATAAAACAAAACAAAGTGCAGTAAAAGGAACAAATACAACAGCAATGTGAGAACACTCTTTGGTGTTTTAAGATCTAGGAGTAGTTGGGCTCATCTAGTTGGACGTGCTCAACTTCGGGTTGGAAATTGTCCAAGAACGGCTTCAATATTTGGCCATTAACCTTGAAACTTTCCTCGTTCTTTAGATGGAATAGCTCGACGGCCCCATGTGGGAAGATAGATTTAACGATGAATGGACCTGTTGTAGACACCCCGATTTTGACCTAACCGTCGAATTTAGGAGAGTGTTACCCCCAAGATCCGATGATGACAATGTTCGGCTAATCTAGGACTTCCAAAAATGATTCAAGCTCTTCGAAAGACCCTCCAACCTAAACAAAAAGCAGAAAAAATGATGATGAAAGAAAGAAAAAGAGGTAGAACGGCACTTGAGCAAATTTGCGGCAGTCACGGGCTGCCGCTGCGGCAGTCTTTGGACTGTCGGACAGCATTCTATGAATGCCATGAATTTCAGCAAGTGCCGTGAAAAATGATTTTTTACAAAAAAAGGGCAATCCCTGGAGTTGTCCGTGGCATTCATTGAGTGCCGCATCGGCATTCAATGAATGCCGCAACGACAATCACTGAGTGCCGTTCCGGCATTTAGTGAGTGCCGCTTCCATCTCCATTGAGTGCCGCATTTTTGTAACAGACAGCTGTAATACATCATATTTTGTACTATCAAAAGGACGCCTGAATTAGGGTTTTCTGCTCTGAAATGACTGAAATACCCCTCTAAAATTGTCTATAAATAGAGGATGAATATCCTCTTGCAAAGGGTGGGATTTTCTTTGAATCTAGAGGTTTATATTAGTGTTCTATTCATCTTAACTTCAAAAAAGGCTTCCTTAAACACAATTAGAAGTAGGTTTTGAGAAGGGTTAAGGGGTATTTAAGTAGAATTAGAGTGGAAGAGCTTGATTAGTCTTTGGAAGTTCTCCAAAATCACCAAGTTGAGGATACTTTGGAGGTAAAACTCTAGAATAATTAGTCTTTGTTCAAATTTAATTATAGCATTCTTTGAGTTCTTTAATTTCCCTTTTCACTTATTGTGTTCATCCCTTGGGTTCATAAGGCATTCAACGCCTTACTTGAATCTCTTGGTTTGAAATCCCTTAATCTCTTTGTATTCTTGTGATTCATGAGGGGATTAAGGTTGGTACTATAATATTTAGCTAACGGACCCAAACCTATCTTCATAGTTTCAGGTTTATTATGACTAAGTTTCATGAAGTTCTTCCATACTTCTTTGAAATTTACAAATATGAATATCTTTAGTCTCCAATGCCCATCAAATGGTAGGAGAGTTAGCTTTAGACAAGCCCAATTCCATGGCTTATTTGTCTAAATTGATGAGAATAAAGTGAATTAACCCAATGTGCAGTGAGTTCACAATCCATTTTTGATACCGTTGGAATAGAATGAAACCAATGGGAAAGTGTCTATAACTCAAAGTTCTACCACTGTAATTTTTGTTTTAAGGAGATTTCATGTTTAAAGTGGTTTGGTCATGAGTTTTGTGAAGTCACTACAATATGTCCAGAGTTTCAGAACAATAACACTCTTTTGAAATAAGCAAATCAGAACCTTAATCCAGCACTTTTGACCCAAAATAAATTTTTCTAAGTAGTTTAATGTGTTAGGAAGCTACCCTAAAAAGAACAATGCATTTTTGAGTTTTTTTTACTATTTTTAGAAAATTGTGTAAGAACTCTAGACAGAGGGTTGTAGAATCCTGAGTGATGTCTGGTTTTGTCCAATTCCCAGAGATCTAACCGTTGAAACTTTGATTTTCTTTTTGGGTTAAAAACTAGACACACAGAGGCATCTTGTGTCCAAAATTCATCAAGATCAAACCATGGGAACCATGCTTTTTATTTCTTTGAATTTCTGATCTGCTCTCAGCAATTTTCAGAATCATGTAACAACTTTGATCAATCTTATAAATAATGGCTTAGATGATATCTTCACGAGCTAAGGTTCAAACCATGTTTTAATAATGATTAGTTAAGCTTGAACTCAAAGTTTAAATGACCTAACTCAATAAGTATTTCACAATTTCTTCTTGTTTATGTTTATTCGTCCACGTGACTCGATGTTCATAATTAGGATTCGTTTGCTTTAGGTTAATTACATTTGATAGATTTAGGTTAAGAAGCCTAGGGTCATTATTTAATTTTACATGTTGTATATCATGTGGAGTAACCCTTGTTTTGTAGCGCTGATGAGGTATGATCTTTTGACTCTTCTTTAGTTTAAGTTATTCTTCGATTTTATTGATTTTTCGACCTCATGTACGACACCGTAGAATTAAGATTTGCCTTATGTGTATATATGTGTATTAGAGACCCTCTTCTTAGGTTTTTATCCTTTTGTATGCATTGCATGTTTAAACATTCGCGGCTGGATCCCGGGTAAGTTCTGTAGTTCCCTATTTACATATTATATCGCTTGCCATTTGAATTATGTGGTTTTTGAATGATATTTTATCACTTGCAATCTTACACCCTTTAGACATGCTTTTGTAATGTATACTTATACATATGCATTAATTGAGGACATGCTTAGATAATTAATTCGATTAAGAGGATGTTGAGTAGAGGTCTATCGCGAGATAGGATGAGAAGGGGTGTTTTAGTCCGATGGGCTCCTTCCCTTCTCATTCCATAATTCCTGGACCCGGCTTAATCTTTGGTTTCGCAAAAGATCAGTTGCTTTCAAAATGGTTTCTTAATTTCCCTTTTAAAAATTAAGTGGCGACTCTTTGTATTTGAAAATTGAAAATTGTTTTAAAATTAAAAGTGGGCCCAAATGCCGGTATCCACAATCTGGCGACTCTGCTGGGGATCGAACCAAAAATCCCTGGTTTCGCAGACTAGAATTTTTTATTTTGGGTTCACTTGAGGATTAGACTTGAAAAACATCCTTTTAATTGAATTAATCAATCTTTGTGTGCATGTTGCATTTCACTTGCATGTCCAGCCAGTCGATTGCACGAAACTATGATCTTGGAGGCGGGGCAACCTGGTCGGTGTGGATATCGCAATTTTCTTACCTACAGCTTTTCTTTTAAAGTTCTTTTAAATTTCAAATTCAAAACAAATGAGTCGCCACTTAATTTTTAAAAGGAAAATTAAGAAACCATTTTTAAAGCAACTGATCTTTTGCGAAACCAAAGATTAACTAGGTCCGGGGATTATGGAATGAGAAGGGAAGTAGCCCATCCGACTAAAACACCCCTTCTCATCCTATCTCGCGATAGGCCTCTACTGAACATCCTTTTAATTGAATTACTAATCTAAGCGTGCCCTCAACTAATACATAGGTATACGTATACATTACACAAACATGTCAAAATGGTGTAAAATTACCAATTTACAAAATATCATTCAAAAAGCCACGTAATTCAAGTAGCAAGCAATATGATATGCAATAAAGAACGAGAGAACTTACCTGGGATCCAGCCGCAAATATGAAACGTGCAATGCATGCGATTAAATAAAACCTAGGAAAAGAGTCTCTAATCCACATATATACATTTAAGGCAAAATCTTAATTCTAATGTGTCGCGCATAAAGGTCAAGAAAATCGATAAAATAAAGAAATTAAAATAAATTAAGAGGAGTTCAAGAAATCATACCTTAACAGCGCTGCAAAACAAAGGGTTAGTCCACATGCTATACAAGATACGAAGTTAGAAATAACAACCCTGAATTTCTAGCTTAAATCTATCAAATGTAATTAAATCTAAAGCAACCAAGTCCTAATTATAAGTGTCAAGCCATATGGATGAATATGTACATGAAAAGAATAAATTATTGAAGTACTCAATGATTTAGATCACTTAAACTTTGAATTCAAGCTTAACTAATCATTATTGAAACATGGTTTGGACCTTAACTCATGAAAATATCATCTAAGCCACTACTCATAAGATTGGTTAAAACTTGCAGAATTCTAGAAATTGCTGAGAGCAGATCATAACTTTAAAGAAATAAAAAGCATGATTCCCGTGGCTTGATCTTGATGAATATTGGACACAAGATGCCTCTGTGTGTCTAGTTTTTAACCCAAAAAAGAAATCAAAGTTTCAACGGTTGGATCTCCGGGAATTGGACAAAAACCAGACATCACTCAGCATTCTACAACCTTCTGTCCAGAGTTCTTGCACGATTTTCTAAAAATAGCAAAAAGATCAGAAATGATTTGTTCTTTTTAGGGTGACTTCCTAACACATTAATCTACTTAGAAAAAAATATTTTGGGTCACAAATACTTTATTAAGGTTCCGATTTACTTATTTCAAAAGAGTGTTACTGTTCTGAAACTCTGGACAGATTGTAGTGACTTCACAAAACTCATGACCAAACCACTTTAAATATGAAATCTCCATAAAACAAAAATTACAGTGGTAGAACTTTGAGTTAGTGACATTTTCCCGTTGGTTTCACTTGATTCCAACGGTTAGATTTCGAACCAAAAATCTTTGATCAAAACCGGTTTATGAATCCACTGTTTCATTGTCAAGTTCAACTTTTATTTGTTAACCCCAACTGTTAAACCATGAAGTTGGACTTAAACTAAACCACTTTCTCCTACCATTTTACGGTCATTGGAGGCTAATAGACCTTCATATTTGTTGATTTCAAATAAAGTAAGAATAGACTTCATGAAGTCTTAAGATAATGAATCTAAAACATGGAGATGAGCTTAGACTCAAACTACTTCCTCCTACCACTTGATGGTCATTGGAGATGAAGACATGATTAATACTCACGAGCCTTCAAGAATCTCAAGAGAGAAGTACAAACAAACATAGCTAATACTCATAGGTTTTCAAGGAATATGGAAAGGGACTCCATGAAACCTTAAGTTAAAGAATCATAAACCATGGTAGGGGGTTTAAATTCATTTACTTGTTCTTATATGAAGGATGATCAATCTTGACTCTCATGGGGGAGCACAAGCTCACATGGAATCAAGGGATCCAACTCATGAGACTCAAGTGAAGTATGGAAGACTTCCAAGAATCTCAAGAGGGAAGTATAAACAAAGAGGAAGAAAAGGAGGAACTAAAAGAAAAAGGCAATTAAAGTTTACAAGTTCCCTAATAATACTTCTAAAAAAGGGTTGATCAAAAGACCAAGTAGTGTTAAGAAGTTCAAAAGAATGAAGAAGAACAACTTATGGTTAGAGGATCACCTCCAAACTATCCTCAAAGCTTCTCTCTTTTGAAGATCTTCCAAGCCCTTCTCTCTAGTTTTTTTTAAAACTCTCTCTCAAATATATGTTAGTGTAATGGTATCCACTTCTTGTATATCCTTCCAGGGAAGATCCTCCCTCTTTTATAGACAAAATTACCAAATATTCTCAGTGAATTCGGAGTAAAAGACAGGTATAAATGCCTCATTTGGTGGTACAATACGTACTTCCTGAAAATAAACAGACTGCTGCAGAAGGCGGCAGTCAAAAATCTATTGCGGCAGTCAGTGGATGCCGCTGCGGCAGTCAGTGGATGCCGCTGCGGCACTCCGTGAAAACCGCTGCGGCATTCTATGACTGCCGCGCAGCTCTCAGTAAGTGCCGCGCCAAATTATTAATTGCCGCGTTTTTGTCAAACTTACTTTATCAGTTTTTTGTTTTTATCCGCATACATATACGTATTGTACCACAAAATACGGACTGTTAAAGCAAACAGCAGTCAAAAATTGTCGGCGACATTCGGTAAATGCCGGTCCGGCATTCTGTGACTGCCGTTCGGCGCTCACTGAGTGCCGTTCGGCACTCACTGAGTGCCACAAACAACTGCCGTGTGCCGGTTTATGTTGAACTTCCCCTTTTTAGGTCTTTTCGTTTCTCCTTTTTCTTAAAAAAAACTTATTTTCGAAGATCTTTTCCAAAAGTGATGTTTTATACCTGAATTCTCCTAAACACCTGGTATTTTATTCTGTGAAAATTTTATCGCGTTTGGAGAACTTTCTGAAGATCTTGAAACACTTCGAATCTTTCGGTCCTTGTCATCATCGGATATGGAGGTGACACTCTCTTTAATTCGACGTTTGGTCAAAATCGGGGTGTCTACAGTCGGTCAAGTTATCATGGGACTGTGTGATCACCCTTGATCTTGTACCATGATTTGGTATATGAAGCATCCTATCGGATGTGTGTCAAGGGTCCCTTATTTGACCAAAACCCAGTCTTTGCATGATAGTTTCTGTAGAACCTTTAAATCTTAGGAAATTAATTTTTGACTAGGGTTTATATGCTAGGGAGTTTTGTGTGCCCGGAAGGGGTTATTTGAGACGATGACGATGCTTGCTTGATATAGGACGTACAATCTCTTAATCACTTTTAGCAATTCCTTATCATGTCCCATGATATTCGGGGAACATGTTGAACCTTGATTATAATATTACATCTCTTATATCCTGTTAGCTAAGCACCATTGACCTTGTATGTATCTAAATTCATGAAAAGTACGGTAATGATCTGATCATGTGATCCATCTACCCCAGGGAATTTTAAATACATTTTTGAAAATAAATAGATTTTGATTCTAAAGCATTTAACCGCTCTTTCAAAAATCTTTGGAGTTCGCTTTTGACTAAAATTTCAAATTAACCTTTGTTGAGGTATATTTGCACATCCTCATCCTTGAAGAACCCAAAAATCAAGGGAATTGTTTATAAAAGAAATGCTTTTCAAATGAATTTCAAAGCAGAATTTCAATCTAATCATCTTTATTGAGAAATGTTTTCACATCCTCATTCTTAAATAAAAGATTCAAAATTCTTGAGAATTATTTTTGAAAGATCTCATCATTCTAAAGAAATGCTTTTCAAATGAATTTTGAAATTTTTTAAATACCCAACCTTTGAACGGGTAGTGGGGATCACAATGATAGGTGAAATTATTGCACTTGACATAGGTGAGGATTTTATGTGCTTATGTGTTTACCTGTTAGGATTAGAAATTTCCTTTGCTTTGGCATATAGAGTAGGCACACACACACACACACTTGCATTTCATTCGTGTGCCATGTGTGCAGTGCATGCATCAAATCATAAGAGCATGTACATTTTTCACTCTCACCAATCGATATCATTACATAGGTGTAGCGTACAAACTCACAACATCTTCTTCCCAATTAAGATCAAAGTCCCCCAAAAATCCCTTACTATTCAATTCTGCATATGGACCTTGTTCCTATCCGTTTTTTTTAGAAAGAGTGGAACAACCAGATCCCCTAGTAAGGACATTTCTAATCTTCTTGGGTTTATCTCTCTCAATTCGAATGGCAAACCCCATTCGAGTGCCTGTATTATTGGTGCGGAGGTAAGGTGCTCTTTTAGTGCATCAAAAGATATTTGACAACTTTCTGACCACTCGAATAGTGTGTCTTTAACGAGCAGTTGACAGAGTGGTCGGGATATTGCACTAAAATTCTAGATAAATCGACGATAAAACCCCACATGTCCAAAAAATGAGCGAATGTCTCTAACTGTTCGGGGGACAGGTAGATTCGAGATGATGTTGATTTTTGCTTGATCCACTTTGATACCTTTGTCAGATATAATGTGGCTGAGGACTACTCCACTGGTTACCATGAAATGACATTTTTTCCAATTTCCACGTCGCATCGTGTTAGCACACGTTCAAGATTGTCAAGGCAGTTTTCAAAACTATGGCCAAAACTAGAAAAATCGTCCATAAAGACTTCAAGTATTTGTTTGACCATATCACTAAAGATACTTAACATGCATCGCTGAAAAGTAGCAGGCGCATTGCATAATCCAAAGGGCATACGACGGTAAGCGAAAGTACCGAACATACACGTGAAAGTTGTTTTCTCTTGATCTTCAGGAGCGATTTTGATTTGGTTATACCCGCTGTATCCGTCCAAAAAGCAATAGTACTTATGACCCGCTACTCGTTCTAGCATTTGATCCATGAATGGTAATGGAAAGTGGTCTTTTCGGGTCATAGTATTCAGTTTTTGGTAATCGATACACATCTGCCATCCGGTGGGGACGCGTGTTGGTACTAGTTTGCCGTCTTTGTTTGGAATAACCATTATGCTTGCTTTCTTGGGCACCACATGAGTCAGACTGACCCAGGGGCTGTCAGAAATAGGATATATGATCCCAACATCAAGTAGCTTTAAAACTTCCTTTTTGACTACTTCGTGCATGTTGGGATTCAGACGCCTTTGCATTTGTCGCGACGGTTTAGCGTCTTCCTCCAAATATATTTTATGAGTGCAAACAGACGGGTTATGCCTTTAAGGTCGGCAATAGTCCATCCCAATGCTCCCTTATGTTGTTTCAGCATTTGGATTAATTTACCCTCTTGTTCAGAATTTAACGTAGATAAAATTATGACAGGATAAGTCTTTTCAGTGCCTAGGAAAGCATATTTAAGCTCCTTTGGAAGCTCCTTTAATTCCAAATCGGGAAACTGAAAGTTTGAGGGCATGACTAACTTTGTTTTTGGAGGTAATGGTTCATATGGTGTTACCCATATGCATTCAACTCTATCCTCCTCTTTTGTTTCCATCATGAGGCAAGTTAGATTTAGGTCGCCGTCCAATGGGGTAGAGCTTTTAGGTTGGTAGACCGCATCAAATTATGACACCACTACCTCCAAAGGATCTTTGTAATCGACCAAATCAGCCTCATCTTCAATGACCGTTTCGATGTAGTTAACTTTTTCCTCATCCTCGTATTCTTCAGGTTGGGGATTTGAAAAGATTTTGACATTTAAAGTCATGTTCTCGAATACGATGGTCATTATACCACTTCTTATTTTTATTGTGGTATCAATTGTGTTAAGGAATGGACGTCCGAATATCACCGGGATTTGTGCACATGGATTAGACACAGGTTTAGTGTCTAAGATAACGAAATCAACCGGGAAGACAAATGAGTCTATTTGAACAAGGACGTCTTCCAGTATTCCTCTAGGGTATTTCACAGACCTATCTGCCAGTTGTAGTGCAACTCGGGTAGGTTTGAGCTCACCCAACCCTAGTTGTTTATAAACTGAGTATGGCAGCAGGTTTACGCTTGCTCCTAGGTTGAGGAGTGCGTTGTCTATTCTTTGATTCCCAATTTGGCATGAGACAGTAGGAGTACCAGGGTCTTTAAGTTTTCGAGGCAATTTATTTTGGATTATTGTGCTTGCTTGACAAGCGACATAAGCATGTTTCTTCACACTTTGCCTCCTCTTGACCATGAATAAGTCTTTGAGATACTTAGCGTAGGCCGGTACTTGTTTAATAGCATCGAGGAGTGGAAGGCTTATTTTGGCTTGTTTAAATAGTTCCAAGAACTCCTGATTCTTCATCTCATTTTTGGGTTTCTTTAGGCGTTGAGGATAAGGCACGAGAAAAGGGCATTTAGGTAATTCATCATTAACGGACAGCTTTGGGAAAAGTCTATAGTCAGCTTTGGGAATGACGTTAAGCTGAGTACAACCTTTCATCCACAGATTGATGGACAGACTGAACAAGTTAACCAGGTAATGGAGGATATGCTTCAAGCGTGTGTTATTGATTTTGAGAGCTCATGGGAGACTCACCTACCGCTGATAGAATTCACATATAATAACAGCCACCATTCGAGTATAAGAATGGCATCCTTCGAGGCATTATATGGAAGACCGTGTCGATCACCTTTATGTTGGGCAGAGGTTGGAGACAATCAACAGCTTGGACCAGAGTTAGTTCGGGAAACTAATGAGAAGATCCAGATCGTAAAAGAAAGGATGCGAATGGCACAAAGTAGACACAAGAGTTACACTGATAAATGTTGCAGAAGTTTGGAATTCAGTGTTGGGGATCATGTGCTACTCAAAGTATCTCTAGTATGAGGAATTGTCAAATTTGGACAGAAGAAAGGAAAGCTAGCACCGCATTTCATTGGACCATTTGAGATTCTCGAACGTGTAGGAAAGGTTGCTTATAGACTCGCGTTACCGCCTAAGATGTTGGGAGTACACAACATCTTTCAAGTCAGCATGTTAAGGAAGTGTGCTCATCATCTGAGTCATGAGATTACCTTTAAAGACATCGAGGTGAACAACAATGTATCATTTCATGAAAGACCCGTGCGAATCCTGGATCGAGGAGTTAAGAAACTGAGGAACAAGGAAATTCTGTTGGTGAAGATCCAGTAGAAGTTTCAAGACGAAGGAGAAGCTTCATGGGAGTTGGAATCTGATATACGTGAGAAGTATCCAGAGTTGTTCAACAATGTTTAGTTTAGATTTTGGTGACAAAATCTTCATTTAGTGGGGGATGATGTAATACCCTGTAATTATTTTTATAAATTTTGTATTTCTATATATATATAAATAAGTCCCTTTGTTTTTTTTCTTCTCTTTATTGAGTTTTGATTCCCAATCGATTGGCCTTTAAACCAATGGATTGCCATTTTTTGAACCCCACCGATTGCCATCTTTATAAATCGATTGAAATCCTGCCGACCTGAATTCATTACGTGGCACTATCCCAATTGATTGCCTTTTTATCCAATCGATTACCACTAGTACCAATCGATTGGCACCAGCAGAGATAAGTTTTCTTCTTTGCTTCGTATTTTGATGTGTGGCACTCTTCCCTCTTTATGTATACTTGTTCATTTCGTCCTTTGGGACTATTTTTACAGTCTAGAGAGAGGGAATGATTATTGTTATATATATACTCAAACATATATATATATACACACCTATACCCCCCTCCCCACACACATACATAGCCTTTGATAGTAGAGAAGAAGAAAAAGGAGAAGAAGGGAAGAGAGTAGATAGAAAGAGAGATAGAGAAAGAAAGAGATCACGAGGATGAGAGGAAGAGAAACCTTGAGGTTTCAAGCTCCACAAGCCAAACACACACCCAAACACACCCTTAGGTGAGTCCAACTCACTTGGTTATCTTCATTTGATGTTTATATACGTTTTAGTGAAGTTTAAACGTAGTTTATATGTCCCATTTACGTTACATATGCTGGACTAAATTCTCCTGGAAAAAAAAAGTCCCAATCGATTGGTATGTTTACCAATCGATTGCCATCAATATCGATCCAATCGACTGGATTGTTTTCCAATCGATTGCCTTTGGTTGTAACCCAATCGATTGCCAAAGTTTGTAATCAATTGGCATTGTTTTTCATCCAATCGATTGCCATATTTCCCAATCGATTGTTACGATTTTTATCCCGACCGATTGGACCTTCATCCCAATCAATTGAAAGTTGCAGATCATGGATAGTTCCCCTTGTTTGTTATAATAGGGGTTTAATTTCGAAATCATTTCCCATTTCTATTATACGAATATGGGATAGTAAGGGATAAAGTGATATACCATTGGAATAATACACACGTGGAATAATTGACTTAATGCATTGATCAGTGAAACCTTTTGGTTAATGTTGAGATAATAATGAGATTGAAAAGCCGATGTACATAGTAGTGGGTCTATCGACCACGGAGGTCGATACTATTTATGATGGGTATGTGTGAATGCGGTCGTGAAGATCGTATGTATCGAGTGTATTGGCTGGACGTGGTGGTCGTAACCTATTGAGCGTATGGCTGGGTGTGTTGGCCGTAATGTATCGAGCGTATTGGCTGGGCGTGTTGGCCGTAATGTAGCGTATTGGCTGGGCGTGGTGGCCGTAACCTATCGAACATAGTGGCTGGGCGTGTTGGCCGTAATGTATCGAGCATATTGGCTGGGCGTGTTGGCTGTAAGATATTGAGCGTAATGGCTTGTAACACCCTGTATTTTATTTTCATTAATAAATAAATACTGCATTTCATTTCCATGAGTATTTGATTTAATTTCTCTTTGTACTCCCTCCGTCCCATTTTATGTGTCCATCTTTCCTTTTTGGGATGTCCCAAAATTGTTGTCCACTTTCCTAAATTAGTATATAAATTTTACTTAGTTTCCCCAACTACCCTTCCTTGCAATCAATACCAAAATAAAATAATAATAAAAAAAGTGCAATGATTATGGGCAATTGTGGAAAGTAGGTGTAGATTCTTTTTGTCCCCTTAAATAGTTGGACTCTCCAAGATGGACACATAAAATGGGACGGAGGGAGTAATATATATATCTGGGGTCAAACTGTAATTTCCATAAATATAGAAAATGCTTTCTATGGTTTTAAAAACAATATCTATATTTTTGTATAAACTGGGAATTTATTTCCTATACTAATATAATTTTCTGTATTTTTATTTCAACCGTAAAATACCAGTTTTGATTTAAACCTGCGTTTATATCGCGTTTTGGGTGTGGGAGCACGTGAGCTCAACCACACCGGGCGAAACCCACTTGTTGCTTGGAGCTCAAATCTATATCAGTATATATCACTGTATATCTCTCAACTCTCATCTCTAACTCACTGCATCTCTCTAATTCTCTCTCTAATTCTCTCAATCTCCCTCTAATTCTCTCTTCCTCTCAAGAACATAAACACACACACACACATACATATTATATATATATATTTTAGTCACATATATAGTTATATATATATTTATATCTCAAAATCAAGAACGGAGGAGAATTCTCAAACGACGGAATCGACGGCGGAATTCTTGGTCTCAAATTCTCTGTATAATTAACCTCAGTGAGTAATTTAAACTCACTCGCCACGTATATATATATATGTATATTTCAGTGTATATATATGTGTATATGTGTATATATAGATAGATACACCATGAAAGCTTTGAATTGGAGTTTTACAAAACTCAACCAAAATCAATTCTGTGAATTGATTTTGGAAGATCTTAGTCCCAATAAGCTGTGGTTCGAATCCTACGCAGTAATTCATCCGTATCGCGACGTACCGTTGATTTAATGTTTTGACACCCTTACTTTAATTGCAAATATCTAGAGATATAATCCGTGATTGTTTAAATTGATTGCGTATTCTTAATCTACGCGGAAAGACGAAAAAATTCATATATTGCACGACCTGTTTGAAACAGAATCTGAAAATGGGTAAAAAAATAGTTTGAAATTGAAAACAGGGGAAAAACGAAGAAGATGATGAAACTGTGACAACTCGCGCGCGAGACCCGCTCGCGCGACCAGTGCTCCACCTTCACTCGCGTGACCCGCTCACGCGACCACCCATCCCCCTTCGCGCGCGCGACCTGCTCGCGCGACCAGTGCTCCACCTTCGCTCGCGCGACCACTTATCCCCCTTCGCGAGCGCGACCCGCTCGCGCGACCACCCATCCCCCTTCGCCCGCGCGACCTGCTCGCGCGACCCGGGACAGTTTGAGCAGTTTTTGTATTTCTTTATAAGGGACTGTTTGGAAAAGGTTTTGAAAGTTTTTAAAGAACAGTTTGGCAAATACATTGTTTTAAAGGCTCACTGTTAGTATTTGAACTTATAAGAATGTTTAAGACCGAGATTTATGTTGAACGAGTATCCAGCTTGAGATTAATAACTGTTACTACAAATTGTGAACATTGACATACATATTAGGATCGAGGTTGTGTCAGCATGCATGTGTGTGAGAAAGCGTGAAAAGAGTAAAGAGTGGCGGTCTAGTGTGCGACCTCAATATCGATCGGATATTATTCCTGGTATTGGAGGCGACAGTGTTGTGTACGACTTAGATATCGATCGGATATTATTCCTGGTATCTAAGGCGCTCGTTTCGGATATCGATCGGATATTATTCCTGGTATCCGAAGCGATGGTATTGAGTTACGGCTTAGATATCGATCAGATATTATTCCTGGTATCTAAGGCGCTCGTTTCGGATATCGATCGGATATTATTCCTGGTATCCGAAGCAATGGTATTGAGTGCGGTTTGGATATCGATCGGATATTATTCCTGGTATCTGAGGTAATGGTTTTGTTGAATCGAGTTTGTTGAGAGAAAAGAGTCAGAAAGATGAGATATTACATTGTTCATGCACGGTCGCATATTTATGGCTTACTTTATTTCCCCCGTTACTTATGTTGGAATTGGAACCTTGAATCTATTGCTTTTAAAGTTAAATTGCACCGCTGTTTATTTGCTTATATATACATTGCGAGCACTTATTTATTTTGCTCACCAGCTTGCATAAGCTGACGGCGTTGATGCGTCCTGGACTGTATGTCCAGATTTTCAGGGTCTGGAGCAGCCAGGGTACTTTGACTATGCTAGTTAGAGGCAGGGGACTTTCCAAGAGGCTGCTTTATATTTCCTATGTCTTTTAATTTGGGTTATAATAAACTACTTTTAGACATTTGAATAAGGCATTTTGTGCCCAAGTTTATTACTGCTGTAATAGTTAGTAAGTATAAATTTTGGAGGATTATGTTTATTAGTATCCTTTGCTCTAGAAATGCTTTTAAGTTATTTGTTTGCAGGGACAATTTGTCATACTCACTTGTCACGACCTACGAGTCCATAAAGGAAATTAAATGCTTTCCTGTATTATGCTACGTCGGGGCGTGCCATGGCTGGGAGTGTTGGTTGTAAGGCATTAAGCTTAAATGTGAGGCATTGATGGCCATGATGTATTAGGGGCTGTTGGCCAAAGTATGTTAAGAACGTGTTGGCCAAGGTATATCGGGGCGTTCAGATAGAATACATAGGACTGTGTGTCAGGATTTGACAGACCGTAGGTATGGGACTATGTGTCTGATTAATGTGGACCCAGGTGTCTATGTTATGTTCATAGTTTGGGACGATGTCCATTGAGATATGTTGGGTTAGTGCATTCATCAACATGAACGTTGAGATAATCATTAATAATGTTGCTTTATAATATACTGCATTTCATCCTTTCTACTATATGGGTAAGTCATATAGTAGTTCCCACGATGATCACATTTGGGTAATGGTGGATCGTCTGACGAAGTCCGCACATTTTATTACATACAATATGACTTACCCAGTAGAAAGGATGAGTCGAATGTACCTACAGCAAGTGGTGCGACTGCACGGTGCGCCTGTGTCGATTGTATCAGATCGCGATACACGTTTTACCTCGGGATTTTGAGAAAGTTTGCAGAAGGCTATGGGGACTTCTCTCAAGATGAGTACTGCATTCCATCCTCAGACCGATGGACAGACCGAGCGTGTTAATCAGATTATGGATATGCTGAGAGCTTGTGCAATCGACTTTGAAGAGTCTTGGGAGACGCACTTGCCGTTGGTCAAATTTGCGTATAACAACAGTTATCACTCAAGTATTGGGATGGCACCGTTCGAAGCCTTGTACGGACGGCCATGTCGATCTCCGTTGTGTTGGGCTGAAGTGGGAGACACAGAACTTTTGGGAGAAGATTTGGTGAGAGAGACCAATGAGAAGATTTCACTGGTCAGGGAAAGAATGAAAACTGCACATAGTAGACACAAGAGTTATGCGGATCGACGTCGAAAGGACTTGGAGTTCAGTATCAGTGATCACGTACTCCTTAAGGTTTCACCTATTTGGGGAGTAGTACGTTTTGGTCAGAAAAGAGGAAAGTTGGCACCTCGTTTCATCGGACCATTCGAGGTTTTGGAGCGTGTTGGGAAAGTGGCTTATCGACTCGCGTTGCCACCAAAGATGTCTGGTGTTCATAATGTATTCCATGTTAGTATGTTAATGAAATACATATGGGATCCTTCACATGTGGTAAATTTTGATGATATTGAGACAAGTCAGAATGTTGTCTACAAGGATAGACCTGTGAGGATTTTTGACCAGAGTATCAAGAGGCTGAGAAGAAGAGACGTTCCTTTGGTTAAGGTTCAGTGGAGGCATCATGACGAGGGAGAAGCGTCATGGGAGTTAGAGTTAGACATGAGGACTAGATACCCCGAGTTATTTCATGATTAGTGAGCTCAGATTTCGGGGCAAAATCTCTGTTAAGGTGGGTAGAGTGTAACACCCTGTATTTTATTTTCATTAATAAATAAATGTTGCATTTCATTTCCATGAGTATTTGATTTAATTTCTATTTATAATATATATCTGGGGTCAAACTGTAATTTCCATAAATATAGAAAATGCTTTCTATGGTTTTAAAAACAATATCTATATTTTTGTATAAACTGGGAATTTATTTCCTACACTAATATAATTTTCTGTATTTTTATTTCAACCGTAAAATACCAGTTTTGATTTAAACCTGCGTTTATATCGCGTTTTGGGTGTGGGAGCACGTGAGCTCAACCACACCGGGCGAAACCCACTTGTTGCTTGGAGCCCAAATCTATATCAGTATATATCACTGTATATCTCTCAACTCTCATCTCTAACTCACTGCATCTCTTTGATTCTCTCTCAATTCTCTCAATCTCCCTCTAATTCTCTCTTTCTCTCAAGAACATAAACACACACACACACACACACATATAGATTATATATATATATATTTCAGTCACATACATAGTTACATATATATATATATCTCAAAATCAAGAACGGAGGAGAATTCTCAAACGACGGAATCAACGGCGGAATTCTTGGTCTCAAATTCTATGTATAATTAACCTCAGTGTGTAATTTAAACTCACTCGCCACGTATATATATATATATATTTCAGTGTATATATATGTGTATATGTGTATATATATAGATATACCATGAAAGCTTTGAATTGGAGTTTTACAAAACTCAACCAAAATCAATTCCGTGAATTGATTTTGGAAGATCTTAGTCCCAATAGCTGTGGTTCGAATCCTACGCAGTAATTCATCCGTATTGCGACGTACCGTTGATTTAAAGTTTTGACACCCTTACTTTAATTGCGAATATCTAGAGATAAAATCCGTAATTGTTTAAATTGATTGCGTATTCTTAATCTACGCGGAAAGACGAAGAAATTCATATATTGCACGACATGTTTGAAATAGAATCTGAAAATGGGTAAAAATACAGTTTGAAATTGAAAACAGGGGAAAAACGAAGAAGATGATGAAACTGTGACAACTCGCTCGCGCGACCAGTGCTCCACCTTCGCTCTCGTGACCCGCTTACGCAACCACCCATCCCCCTTCGCGCGCGCGACCCGCTCGCGCGACCACCCATCCCCCTTCGCGCGCGCGACCCGCTCGCGCGACCCGGGACAGTTTGAGCAGTTTTTATATTTCTTTATAAGGGGCTGTTTGGAAAAGGTTTTGAAAGTTTTTAAAGAACAGTTTGGAAAATATATTGTTTTAAAGGCTCACTGTTAGTATTTGAACTTATAAGAATGTTTAAGACCGAGATTTATGTTGAACGAGTATCCCGCTTGAGATTAATAACTGTTACTACAAATTGTGAACATTGACATACATATTAGGGTCGAGGTTGTGTCAGCATGCATGTGTGTGAGAAAGCGTTAAAAGAGTAAAGAGTGGCGGTCTAGTGTGCGACCTCAATATCGATCGGATATTATTCCTGGTATTGGAGGCGACAGTGTTGTGTACGGCTTAGATATCGATCGGATATTATTCCTGGTATCTAAGGCCCTCATTTCGGATATCAATCAGATATTATTCCTGGTATCCGAAGCGATGGTATTGAGTTACGGCTTAGATATCGATCGGATATTATTCCTGGTATCTAAGGCGCTCGTTTCGGATATCGATCGGATATTATTCTTGGTATCCGAAGCGATGGTATTGAGTTACGGCTTAGATATCGATCGGATATTATTCCTGGTATCTAAGGCGCTCGTTTCGGATATCGATCGGATATTATTCCTGGTATCCGAAGCGATGGTATTGAGTGCGGTTTGGATATCGATCGGATATTATTCCTGGTATCTGAGGTAATGGTTTTGTTGAATCGAGTTTGTTGAGAGAAAAGAGTCAGAAAGATGAGATATTACATTGTTCATGCACGGTCACATATTTACGGCTTACTTTATTTCCCCCGTTACTTATGTTGGAATTGGAACCTTGAATCTACTGCTTTTAAAGTTAAATTGCACCGCTGTTTATTTGCATATATATACATTGCGAGCACTTGTTTATTTTGCTCACCAGCTTGCATAAGCTGACAGCGTTGATGCGTCCTGGACTGTATGTCTAGATTTTCAGGGTCTGGAGCAGCCAGGGTACTTCGACTATGCTAGTTAGAGGTGAAAAGTGCATATTCATAGCGTATTTAATGATCTTTTATGCATACTTTTATCCCCAAAGTCCCTACATTTAGGTACATTCTAATAACAATGTTCTTTTTATTGTGTTAATGCTAAAATATATGTCTTTGCATTGTTTTATAGGTATTAGGATGTAAATCAATAGAGTGGAGCTAAAGAAAAGTGATTCTATTGAATAGAACAACGGAAGCAGCTGAGAAAACTCCAATTTTGCCAATGAAGACTTCAGATTTGGAAGATTTTCCCAGAGATATAAAATGTATATCGTTGAGTTACGGTCGCGTGGCTGTAAACGAGAGGTCAATCCAAGGTCCGAGTGAAAGGTTATGGCCATTCTCCCATCGGTGCGCAGAACTGTCAAAATCAGAGAAGTTCAAGCGATTGAGGATAGTTCAATCGATCGAACCTTCGATCGATCGAACTAAGCTCGATCGATCGAACTTTATATTCACCCAAAAGTTGCGTAAACTCTGCAGGAACTCTATATATAAGTCGTTTTGACGCCAGACGAAGAGAGGACGCTCCAAAACGCAGAAAACAACAGTTTAGGGTAGTTTTAGGGTTAGATTAGGAGTAGGTTAGGTTAGATTCATATTATTTTTCCTCTTCTCCATTGTTTAATTGAAGATTATTCAAGATTCAAGTGGATTTCATGTGTATTTCAAGTTTATTTTAGATTATATCCAGGTTTTTCTTTTCAATCCTTGTTATTTGATTGTTATTAGTTTATATGCTTTGATTACTTTAGTTTACTACTTCTGTACTAGTTTTATTATGTTTCCGTAGTCTAGACGTTGGGAATATGTGATGATACATTGATATCCAACCTCTTCCATGCAATCTTTAGAAACCTTGGGCTCGATCGATCGAAGGTATTTCGATCGATCGAACTAGGGCCATAGTCAAGCGATCGAAGGCATTTCGATCGATTGAAGGATGAGGCAGTCCGATCGATCGAGAGCGCTTCGATCGATCGAACTTGCTAATTCCTGAGATGATTCTTTTAAGTATTCCATGACTTTTTGTTTTAGAAATCTGTCATCAAATTGTCCCAATAAGCTCAGTTTGTCACAACAATTTTTAGAACTTAAAGCCTTAAGGCATTTTCTTCAATGATTTTTGAAAACCACTTTGAATGCTAACACCATTTAGAGTGCAAGTAATAACCATTGTTTTAAACCGTCTTCCATGTATTTTAAATCACTTGTGATGATGTAGTCCCGGTCATGAAAGGGCTATTGATTCTATATCTTTAGAAAAATACGGAATGCTGAAAAGGAATGAACTCCATAGAACATTAATGAATATGCATGGTAGATGGTTAGGATCAATGTGGATTCACGTATTTCTAACACCTTTAATTTATCTGTTTTAACTTATTATGTTTCTTTATACTTTAGTTTGTTATTTAGTTTAATTTAATTAATTAGGATTCGTAGAACCTCCACTTCTATATTCTTATTTTCTTTTCTTTTGCTTTAGGTTATAACTTAGTAGACATTCCTCCTATTCCTTCCCTGTGGGATCGACCTGGACTTATCCAGTATTACTTGCACGATCACCTACACTTGGGTGTTGTACAAGAGCGCACAACTATTTAGTCGTGTCAAGTTTTTGGCGCCGTTACCGGGGAAGGCAACTAGGTTAGGATTTTACTAAGTTATTTCCAAGTTTTTTTTTTATTTTTTTTTACTTTGCAAAAAAATTAAAAATAAAAAAAAAAACAAAACAAAAAAAAACTTTGGACTTTTTCTCTCACAAATAAATAAATAAAAATTTTATTGTTTAAAATTTTTTGGATAAACATGTCTTATCCATATTGCCCTCCATACAACACAAGCACTAATAATAGGTACACACTTGAAAATCAAAATAGTTATTCCCCAAGTTGGCAAGCACCAACATATGACGCATATTATCAAGCTGAGTGCTACCAACCACCACAATGGAAAAACAATAGTGGTGATCTCCCGTATCATCAAACATATCAAGAACCTCCACATGGAGAGTTCTATCAATCGCAATGGGGATATAACCAAGATAATAATATAGGATATGATAGTAGTTCCCACGATTATCAGATGCACCAAGACTTTTCTTCTGAGGAGTCTTGCACACAAACACAATGGGAAGGGGACTATTACCAACAACAATGGGGCGAAACTTCATATAGTAATAATGAGGAGAATAACGACGTTGAGGATAGTGGTATGTTGAAATTGCTACTGAGTGAAATGAAAAGGCCAGATAGTGCACTTGATAAATTAGAAACTAGATATCAACAACCATATGCTAGCCAAGACTATACCAATCCTTCAACACTACAACCTAAATTTCAAGAAACTAATAATGGAATGGAATTGGAGGATAATGATGGGTGTCTAATAATGTCTGAACTCCAAAACCAAACCATTGAGCATGAAGTTGTAGAACCATCTTCTCCTCAATATGCAACCCCAGACACCAACTCCTTCACTGCCTTAATAAAGTTGCACAATCTCTTTGTCCAAGGCACCTCTATAGATGACATATATAGTGAGGAGAGTTACAAGGATGAGAATGAGGTTATAAAAGATGATGAGAGTTTAGATGATTACACGCAACTAGGAAAGGAGGAGTTCCCTGTTGACTCTTTCCCTAACTTTAATAGTGACCCTAGGGAGGACATACTTGAAAAATCTAAATCCAATTTAGATTCATGTGATATTCATGAACCCTCATCTCTTTCGGCCGAAGAGGTGGTGTCACCAAGTTGCCCATCATCTATCCTTGCTATCAATCAAATCGCTCATCCCGAGCTCAAAAATCATGTGTACCCTACTCTTGAACAAATAGAATGTGTTATAGAAGAGGATGGTAAAGATGGTAGAACATGTTTTTCACAAAATTTTAACTTTCAAAATTCTTTGAGAGAGGACTTAGAAACTATTTGGCCCACATTAGATGATCTTAAACTTCAACAAGAAGCTAGTAATCTGCTAGACTGCTTGACCTTCTTGAGTAATAATGATATTGAGGCCCAAATAAATAGTTTTATCCAAGTCCAGTCCAAAACCATGTGCATAGAACAGAAATTAAATTCCTATGATCATATATCTATAGATTCTGTTCTAGGACAAGAGGAGGGTAATGAAACTTTATTAGAACATCACCTAGACCCTGGCCCTTTTATTGAACCATGGCCTCCGCCTGTTTTTGATAATATAAAAATAGAGGCTGTTATAGAAAATACCAACACCAAAGATCTTTCCTTGAGTGTAATGCCTAAAAAGTGTGGTATTCCTCTTATAACTTTCCCCAACAAATTTGGCAGCCATAGGTTTTGCATCATCTCCTCTGACCTTGAGCCTGACATTAGTTGGGGGGGAGTTGCATTTTTATGAGGATCCCTACATTCTTTTCACTGTTAAATTATTTCATTGGGAAGATCCTCAAAAATTTCGGTTGTTACTTTATGATAAAAATCTTGATTAACCAAATTTAGTTAAATACTGAGTAGTTGTAGTATATTCTCTATTTTTCTTTGTTGCTACTAATGATTTTGCAGGTAACTTAAAAAAAAATGGATATTAATGCCTCGAGGTAACATCCTTCCTTCTCTCGCTTTACTTTACATGTCCATGTGCTTAGTTTAGAACATTGGGGACAATGTTTAGTTTTAGTTGGGGGGGAGTGAGCCATTGCATGCCTCATATCTTTTTGTGGTGCTTTAATGTCAATATACCTGCTTAGCAACATGACTCAGTAAATTAAAATTGTCAAAATATTTTAAAATTTTTAACTTTATTTTTAAAGATAAGAAAATGGTTCTTGTATTTCTCTCTTAGTTAATGTAGTTAGTTATGATGCATTAGTGCTATTTTCTGTACGTTATTAGTATGTGATACATAATGGTAGTTTGTTTACTATCTTAGTTATAGTATATTTTATTCTTTTTAATCTTCAAACAACTTTGAGCACATTGTGACAACCTTATACTTAGCTAAAATGGATTAGTAAGCATAGCTTAGGTGTCTTGAGAGACTGTAGTGGAGACTAATAACCCAAGTGAGCTTTTGAGCCATTCTTTTGTTTTTGAGGGTTTTATAAAGTTACTCTTACTTTTTGAAAAGCGTATTAATTCGTTGTAAGTCTCATTTTTCTTCTTCATTTTGACTGATCACTAGAAGAGAACGTTCAGGATTTACCAAATTTAGAGCTCTTGAATTTACTTAAATGAATAATCCTATGAACATAGAAGATGATTTAGGCCATCTTTTGACCATACATGGATAATATACTGCATTCCATCCTCAGACCGTCTGACGAAGTCCGCACATTTCATTGCATACAATATGACTTACCCAGTAGAAAGGATGAGTCGAATGTACCTACAGCAAGTGGTGCGACTGCACGGTGCGCCTGTGTCGATTGTATTAGATCGCGATACACGTTTTACCTCGGGATTTTGGGAAAATTTGCAGAAGGCTATGGGGACTTCTTTCAAGATGAGTACTGCATTCCATCCTCAGACCGATGGACAGACCGAACGTGTTAATCAGATTATGGAAGATATGCTGAGAGCTTGTGCAATCGACTTTGAAGAGTCTTGGGAGACGCACTTGCCGTTGGTCGAATTTGCGTATAACAACATTTATCACTCAAGTATTGGGATGGCACCGTTCGAAGCCTTGTACGGACGGCCATGTCGATCTCTGTTGTGTTGGGCTGAAGTGGGAGACACAGAACTTTTGGGAACAGATTTGGTAAGAGAGACCAATGAGAAGATTTCACTGGTCAGGGAAAGAATGAAACCTGCACATAGTAGACACAAGAGTTATGCGGATCGACGTCGAAAGGACTTGGAGTTCAGTATCAGTGATCACGTACTCCTTAAGGTTTCACCTATTCGGGGAGTAGTACGTTTTGGTCAGAAAAGAGGAAAGTTGACACCTCGTTTCATCGGACCATTCGAGGTTTTGGAGCGTGTTGGGAAAGTGGCTTATCGACTCGTGTTGCCACCAAAGATGTCTGGTGTTCATAATGTATTCCATGTTAGTATGTTAAGGAAATACATACGGGATCCTTCACATGTGGTAAATTTTGATGATATTGAGACAAGTCAGAATGTTGTCTACAAGGATAGACCTGTGAAGATTCTTGACCAGAGTGTCAAGAGGCTGAGAAGAAGAGACGTTCCTTTGGTTAAGGTTCAGTGGAGGCATCATGACGAGGGAGAAGCGTCATGGGAGTTAGAGTTAGACATGAGGACTAGATACCCCGAGTTGTTTCAGGATTAGTGAGCTCAGATTTCAGGGCGAAATCTCTGTTAAGGTGGGTAGAGTGTAACACCCTGTATTTTATGTTCATTAATAAATAAATGCTGCATTTCATTTCCATGAGTATTTGATTTAATTTCTCTTTGTAATATATATCTGGGGTCAAACTGTAATTTCCATAAATATAGAAAATGCTTTCTATGGTTTTAAAAACAATATCTATATTTTTGTATAAACTGGAAATTTATTTCCTACACTAATATAATTTTCTGTATTTTTATTTCAACCGTAAAATACCAGTTTTGATTTAAACCTGCGTTTATATCGCGTTTTGGGTGTGGGAGCACGTGAGCTCAACCACACCGGGCGAAACCCACTTGTTGCTTGGAGCCCAAATCTATATCAGTATATATCACTGTATATCTCTCAACTCTCATCTCTAACTCACTGCATCTCTTTAATTCTCTCTCAATTCTCTCAATCTCCCTCTAATTCTCTCTTTCTCTCAAGAACATAAACACACACACACACACACACATACAGATTATATATATATATATTTCAGTCACATATGTAGTTACATATATATATATATACATATCTCAAAATCAAGAACGGAGGAGAATTCTCAAATGACGGAATCGACGGCGGAATTCTTGGTCTCAAATTCTATGTATAATTAACCTCAGTGAGTAATTTAAACTCACTCGCCACGTATATATATATATATATTTCAGTGTATATATATATGTGTATATGTGTATATATATATAGATACACCATGAAAGCTTTGAATTGGAGTTTTACAAAACTCAACCAAAATCAATTCCGTGAATTGATTTTGGAAGATCTTAGTCCCAATAAGCTGTGGTTCGAATCCTACGCAGTAATTCATCTGTATCGCGACGTACCGTTGATTTAAAGTTTTGACACCCTTACTTTAACTGCGAATATCTAGAGATATAATCCGTAATTGTTTAAATTTATTGCGTATTCTTAATCTACGCGGAACGACGAAGAAATTCATATATTGCACGACATGTTTGAAACAGAATCTGAAAATGGGTAAAAATACAGTTTGAAATTGAAAACAGGGGAAAAACGAAGAAGATGATGAAACTGTGACAACTCGCACGCGCGACCCGCTCGCGCGACCAGTGCTCCACCTTCGCTCGCATTCATGAACATGAACGTTGAGATAATCATTAGTAATGTTGTTGCTTTATATGACGCTTATCTATAGATACTCTGTTAGTATATTGCATTCACTCGGCTTTTGTAGCTGACGGCGTTTATGCCGCTGGATATTCGACGTTCAGTTGGCTAGGGTTATGAGTATGTAGGAGATGCATACATGAATAAGGGCTACGAGGATGGAGCCTACGATAACGGAGGCTATGCTGGAGATGACTACTATGCAAGCTGAAGACTTGGAGCTTTCTGTTGATAGTTTATGCTTATGTTTTTAGAGACCGTTGTAATAGTTAAGTTTGTAATTGTCATATGTTTCCGTACTTTTTTCTTTATATTTCTACAAACACTTTGGTTTTGTAATAGTTAGTATTGAACTCCGTTTTTATATTTCAACCTTAGAACTTTCCAATGCGTGGTTTGAATCATTACTCTGATGGTTTAACTTTGTTTCTAAACAATGTGGTGACTTTCAACTGTCATGGTCTACAGGTCCAAAAAGGAATTTATTTTCTATATTTTTGCTACTACGGGGCGTGACAAGAAATTAGAAGAAAATATGCCTAAAAATGATATGTTTCATAGAAATTAGAAGAAAATAGGCCTAAAAATGATCAGTTTTTATAGAAATTAAAGAAAATAGACCTAAAAGTGATAAGTTTAATAGAAATCAAGAAGAAATTAGAAGAAATTATGCCTTAAAATGATAATTTTGAGACCAAAAAATTTTGAGGCCTAAAGTGGCCGTTTGGGCCAAGGGCCGGCCATGATAATAGCCTATACACTTATGACTAGGGGTGTAAACGAGATGAGTCGCTCAACAAGAGCTCGAAGCTCGGCTCGATAAAGGCTCAGCTCGGCTCGCTCATTTGAGCTCGTGAGCACGATCGATTAAGGCTCGTGAGCAGACTCGTTAAAAAGCTCATTTGTAAGTTTGATAAAGAGCTTGTATAGTGACTTTTATAAATATAATTATTATAAAACTATACAATTTTAGCGAAAATATGACACATTTCATAAATAGGCTTGATAGAAGATTTTTTTATTATTAAACTATAAAGTTTAAAAGGGCGTGCGAAAAAACTCGCTAAAAAGCTCGCGAGAAAGCTCGCGAACACTTGAATGATCGGCTCGTTTGAGCTCGTGAGCAGGCACGGCTCGGATCGTCTCGTCTCGTATACACTCGAGTATTATCCAAACCAATTTTATTTGGGATTGGCGAAAAAACTCTATTCATTCCAAATAAGATGAAGTGTCTCTTTCTCTCTTTTTTTCTAATGAATTCTGAGTAATGCTATGCTTCCCAAATTTTGCATACTAAATAGTTTTCAAACACGTATACCAGTGGAACCACCTTAATAATAGTAGGACCACTTTAACACTTTCTAATCAAAATTAAGTGAGCCCATTGACACTTGTGTTTGGAAACCATTTCGATTACTAAATTCTGGAATCATAGCATTACTCATGAATTATATCTTTTGTTAACATAATTTTTCAATATTTTAACAATTATTCTGTAGTTATGACAATATTAACTACCAATAGTTTATAACTTATTAAAGAAACAATGTACCAACACATCGCGCGGGGATACATGCTAGTTTAGACTAATATCGATAATAGAAGATCATTTTCAACGGGGATTTGTTTTTTGAGTAATTAAAATGATATTTTTGTTACATGAATAGTACTATATATATATTTTGGAACTATTTAAATAACATTTTAATTAGGAGTGAACATGGTTGATTTTAATCGTTTTTTTTAAATACCAAATGTGTACACCGAATCGAACTAGTCGATTTTCTTAGAGTGCAAATCGATTTGACCACCTCAGCAAAGTGGAGTGGGTGTGTTTGATAACTTAATTAAATGAAAAAAATGAAAAATTTCAGTACTTAATTTTTTTCAGTGCGTTTAGTAATTAACCACTTAATTGAAAAAGTAGCCAAAAATCCACTGAAAACGTTAAGTGAAAATTTTCTGCTAAAAATAATCACTGAGTGTAGTCTATTTTAGTTCTTGAAACACTGTTTATAATTTTGCTAATACAGTGTGTTTGATAAGCCAATTAAGTGGTAAAAATGAAAGCTTTCAGCACTTGATTTTTTTCAGTGCGTTTGATAATAATCACTTAATTGAAAAAGCAATAAAAAAATCATTGAAAACTTTAAGTGAAAAAATTCTGCTGAAAATAATCACTAAATGCAGTCTATTTCAGTAGTTAAAACACTGTTCTTATTATTACAAATTCAATCACTTAAAATTTTTAGTACTTAAAATTTAACACTTAACTTTCAGTACTTAATTTTCAGTTTTATCAAAAGGAGATTTTCAGTACTTTAATTCAGCACTTAATTTTCAGTACTTTAATTTTTAGTTTTTTTCAATTGCACCCTATATGTTTCTGTTCTGTGTTGGTTCAGTTTTGGTATTATAGGCCACTAATTGGGCCAATAATTGTTTGATTTATAATTAACGAATTTAAAATTTGGGCCAATTTTAAGCTAGGTTTTGAAGCTGCATACACTTACTTTTGGGCCTATTGGGCATTACCTTCCACCTGGGATATTCTTATTTCTTAACAACCATTCTATGACTACAGGCATAAGGGGATTCAAATACGAGGTTCTTCCATCTCTCTACTATCATTAGATGAAAAAGGAAATAAAATCACAGCTTTCAAAGGCAATGATATAAATTGGATTGAGCATCTTGAGCTTTTAAAACAACATGCTCTGTCTTTTTTTGTCAACCTATTTGAACCGGATCTGAACTGGGTGCATATTATTAATTTGCCCCCTTCTCCTAGAAGGCTTACTGACAGAGATTTTGCCGCCCTATGTCCAATTTCGAAATCAAGAAAGCTCTCTTTGACATGAGCCCTTCCAAGGTCCCCAGACCTGATAGCATGAATGCAGGATTCTACCAAAAATTTTGGGAGAGTTTCCCCTTCTATTCTCAATTTTACCAACAATTGCTTTATGGAGGGTTCTTTTCCCTCCAACATCAATAAAACCTTTGTAGCGTTGATACCCCAAACCAATAACTCTGAGTCCATTTCTAAATTCAGACCCATCAGCCTATGCAACATCTCTTATAAGATCATTACGAGAATTCTCACTAATAGACAAAGACCCTTACTGAGTCATCGTGCTAATCCCAACCAAAGCAGTTTTATTCCTCGGAGAAGCACGAAGGATAATATTATTATAACTCAGGAAATCATACATACTTTGAAAAACATAAAAGGCATGAAAGGGGGCCTGATTCTCAAAATTAATTTTGAGAAAGCTAATGATCGCCTCTGATGGGACTTCCTTGAAAAAATTTAGAGGCCTTTAATTTTCCCGTCATGTGGACTAAATTCATCATGCATTGTATTTCCACAACTGAGCTTGCCATCTTATTTAATGGGGCCTCCTCGAGGGGTTCAATCCAAAAAATGGGATAAGACAGGGAGATCCCATTTCCCCTTGCTTATTTGTTTCTGCATGGAAATGCTTGTTGGGGTTTGTGCCCTCAAACCATTACTTTATGCATGAGACATTGACATTTCAATATATGGACATCAACTTTACATTTCATTATGTATGTTTCTTTCACGAGATAACTATTAATCCTTAAGTATCATAGTAAGTAATTCGTGTGTGTATGAGATACACACAAGTGAGATACAAATGACTATTCTTTGACACTTAGAATTTGTCATAGTGAATGATGAGTTTGGATATCTCATCAGGTTTACACTGTAGCATGATTAACTATCATTGGATGGAGTGATGAATCTCAATCACTAGAGTATGACTCTTAGTTAATATGCTAGTTCTTATAGTGCATTGACGGACCATGAGCTTTCCTATTGACACTTAATACTGTAAACAGTTGATAGGAACTCATAACTTGTATAAGGTACGTGTTCTTAATCTTGAGACGATTATGGACACAGACTATGGATGTGGCTGCTTTGACTTACCAATTAATGAGGTCTATAAAAGATCAACACCTGGGTATATCATGTTCATAGTGTTGTGAACATATACTGTCAAGATAGAATCTACCCTAGTGATAAAGAGTAAGCATTCCCTTGAGAATGTCACCAAGATTATTACTAGAAACTGCAGTCATGTTGATAAGAGTTATCAACATGTTTGGTAATCATGAGGGGTGAATGGGACTCAAGGAATGGAAGATGTGATCATTATTCAGGTTGACAATAACAGTTTATCCGACTACTTGAATATGATTATGAATGCTGACGGTAGAGGGACATTAGTACACCATACAAGTCTAGACATCGCTTCGAATGTGTTCTTTTGCGTTGGAGTGCACTTATCGTTTTATAGTGGAGTAAACGTTAACTGATTAGTTGGTTAATTCGCTGATCAAAGAGTTTGATCATGGGAATTAACAACTAGTCTAAGCCAATAATAAAGAGCCTGGAAGGTCCCACTCTTAGCTCCACTATGATGCTTGGAAAGGCATAAGAGGATATTGTCAAGACTAGTTCGATTAATCGGAAGAGTTTCAATCGATTGAAGTTAAGGCAAGTTCAATCGATCGAAATTTTTCAATCGATCGAAGGTTCAATCGATCAATCGAAGGCTTAAAGTTGGTTTGGAAATCTATAAATAGGGCAGCTGCATGCATGATTATTTTAATCGATGTTTCTTCACTCCAGCAGCTGTAGAAACTATTTTAGGGTTTCTCAAACCTTCTCTATCCTCCCTATTAGAGATCCTACCATCTCTAGCCTCTCCGGAAGTGTTAAAAGGAGACATAGGAGTGAAGACCATCTAGTGGAGGCTGCTGCACCATCAATGAAGAAGAGAATAAAAATAAGGTTCAAGACCGTTAGGTATAAATTCTTCTCTCTCTTGTTTTACGCATTTATGGAATTGAAAAGTAGTAGATCCGAGCATACCAAAAAGTTTTTAAGACTTTGTTTTTCCGTTGCGCATTAAATTTGTTTTTTGAAACTTATTTTTCCTATAATTGGTATCAGAGCCACACTAATTTGGATCTATAGATGCGTTTTGCAACACTTGATTGATTTGCATGATGTTTTTAGAACTATTTTTTTGAAACTATCTTTGTTCGATCGATTGAAAGTGTTTCGATCACGGTTATCAAGCGATCAAACTTAGTTCGATCGATCGAACATTGAAATTGATTCTTTGTCCAGATCTTCTTTTCACAATTTTAAAATTTAAATTACATACTTTAATTTTATACTATTCTGGTAAAATTTTAAATCTGTTTGTAAAAATTTGAATTCAATTGATTGAACTTATTTTAATCGATTGAGAGTTCAATTGATTGAAGATTCTTCAGTTGATCGATGTGTGACAAAGAACCAGAGATGCTATTTTATAATTCTATTTACTTCCATAATGTGCTTATGGTGTATACGAATCAATTAGTAGTTCCAATGGTTATATATTTTGCTATATATATGTGTGGTTGTGTGTACAACTAACCCTTTTGTAGCAAGATTAGTCCGCTATCTCCCATGGTGCCGATAATTTAAATTTTGCATTTAAGTTTGTGATTGGTGTCCAGTTAATTTTGGTTTGGTTTTAAGGCGTGTGTAAGGGGTGCTGCGACTTCAATCCTGTGAATAGGAAAGTTGCACCGGTTTTCCTAGCCTTTCATTTTATTATTATTTTCTATTTTTAGATAAATTGTAAGCTTCGAAAGAAGTATAGGACCAATGTAATAGAATTAGAAAATCCATGAAGATGGAAGAGCAAGCCGAAGTCCATGAAGATGGAGTCGGAGGCATACAAACCAAGAAGGAGGTTCCATAGAGATAGAGCCATGGGAGATAGAAGCATCGTTTGAATGCTTTCATTTCAATTTTAGTTTTTTGTTTTATGTACTTAGTTGTGATTGACATATTACATATTGTCGCTACTTACATGCATGTAAAACAAGTTTTTCTAAAATAAAATTCAAAAACTGTCTTAACTCATTAGTAGACATTGGATGTCTATGAGCAATGAGTAGACATTTTTTTAAAAGAAAAATCCCTATTTATTAAATCTAGTGGGAGAGGGACTTATTATTATAACTCCCACGATCTTCCATTAACAGTTCACTATAAGATGAGTAGTGCATTCTGTGTCACCTCACCAGGGGTAATCATTACATACGGAGGGTACACTACTCATTGGTTACTAGATGTGAACTTCCTACAGATAAGATCAATCAGACGTGTTAGAGGGTGACCACTACACGGAGGCACTACTTATGGCAGTTGTGATTAGATCTTAGTTAATGGTACACACTAGCTAAGCTATGGATAAGGGATCCCACACGAGGCATTATTCAGAAACTTAGTGATCAAATAGGTTCGGGAGTCATAACTTGTTTTGGAAGAGTTGCATAGCGGACAAGTCATGATTAATCAAAAGATTGAATATTGACCACTACACGGAGGCTTTACTCTTTCGTTTTGATATTCCGATGACTTTGTTTTAAAATAAGAGTCTTAAGGATTCTTTTATTTCAAATTGTCAAATTCTGATATCCATATTTATTGTCTGTTTAATTTTTTTTCCCAGTAAATCATAATGTCTGGATTGCCAGACATTATGATTTACCCATACCCTAACTGAAAATGACTGCACAGAATGGAAATGTAACCTTGACATTGTTTTAACTGCGGAGGATCACATTTATATCATTCATACCCTATGCCTCGAAGAACCCGCTGTAAATGCTTCGGTAGCTGTTAGACACGAGTTCGATAAATGGAAGAAATTGAATAGAATGGCCCGTTGCTACATTCTGGCCTCTATGGCTGGTGTGTTGCAACACCAATTCCAATCGAATGATTTAGCTAGTACCATTATCAATAGCCTCAAAGAGATGTTTGAGGAACATGGCAGACCTGCTAGATATGTTGCCATGAAAAAGATAATGAGTGCGAAGATGTTGGAAGAGACTCTAGTCAAAGAACATGTTTTAAAAATGATTGGTTATTTAAACAAACTGGAGACCCTAAGTGCCAACATCGATGCACAGACCCAACTTGATATGATCCTCAATTCACTGTCACCGTCATTCGCTCAATTTAAACTTAACGATAACATAAATTAAATGAATTTCTCAATAAGCGAATTAATGAGTTCTTTACTGGCAGCAGAAGGGTGATCAAGCCTAGGGGTAACGTTTTGAACTTTGAGAAAAGCTCTTCATCCTCTCGATCTGCTCCAAAAGGTAAGAAAGGGAAGAA
Source organism: Hydrangea macrophylla (assembly GCA_033977485.1). NCBI lineage: Eukaryota > Viridiplantae > Streptophyta > Magnoliopsida > Cornales > Hydrangeaceae > Hydrangea > Hydrangea macrophylla. The sequence goes on from CM066990.1 coordinate 45,868,260, forward strand.
AAAGGCTGACACTGGTGGCTCAAGTATTGGACCGGTCCCTAAGATCGCAAAATCTAAGGGAAAAGGTAAGGGCAAGGGAAAGGTGGGTGGCCAAAGCAAAGGAAAGTGTTTCCAATGCGGTGAGAAGGGTCACTGGAAAAGGAACTGGCCATAATTCTTAGATTCAAGAGTTCAAGGTATGATCGAATCACATGTGATTGAAGTAAGTTTTGTAACGGATACTTCAAACACTTGGTTCATTGATTCTGGTGTGACTAATTATATCTGTAATTAGTTATAGGGGTTAAGATTAACCAGGAAATGCTGTGATGGGGAGATCGTGCTGACTCTGGGATCTAGCACAACCGTTTCTGCGGTTGTTATAATTTACGTCCCTTTAATGAGATGTAATTTAATTTCAGTTTTTGATTTATCGAATAAAGGTTATTCTTTTTATTTTGGAACTGAAGTGGTCATTAGAAGAAATGGTTCTTTTATATGTTCTGGTGTTAAAACTAATGGCTTGTATGTGATCACTTCATATATTTCTAATGATTCTAATATGGAACTTAATAACTCAGTGGTAACTGTACCATCTAAAAGAACAGAACCTTCCACTAATTCAATAAGGCTTTGGTACTTGAGGCTTAGCCATATCAATCTAAATAGGATAAACAGACTAGTCAAAGAAGGGATCTTAGGCGATTTGGTTCTCGAACCAATGGAAGTCTGCGAGTCTTGTTTAGAGGGTAAGATGACAAAAATGCCCTTTCCTGCAAAGGGCAATAGGTCCAATGCATTGTTGGAATTAGTTCATATTGATGTGCGTGGACCAATAAATATTAGAGTAAGGGGTGATTATGAGTATTTCATCATATTTACTAATCACCACTCTAGGTATGGATATGTGTACCTAATGTAGCACAAATCTGAAGCCTTCAAAATTTTTAAAGAGTTTAGGGCTAAAGTGGAGAAGTAATTGGGCACACATATCAATGCTATTTGATTTGATGGAGGTGGCAAGTACCTCTTTAATGAGTTTATTGATCACCTCATACAAAATGAGATTCTATCACAATTGACTACACCCAGTATGCCTCAGCAAAACCGTATAGCAGAGAGAAGGAACCGAACTCTTTTAGATATGGCTAGGTCGATGATGAGTTATTCCGAGTTGCCATTATTTCTTTGGGGTTATGCTTTAGAAACTACTGCGTACATACTAAATATAGTTCCAAGAAAATCTGTTCCTAAGACACCACAGGATATGTGAATTGGATGCAAGCCCTCTTTGCAACATCCCTGAATATAGAGGTGTCCAACACACATGCTGAAAGGAAAGATGAGCAAATTGAAAACTAGATCAGAAGTATGTTACTTTGTAGGGTATCCAAAGGGTACTTATGGATGGTATTTTTATGATACAAGAGAACATAAAGTGTTTGTTAATACAAATGCTATTTTCTTGGAGGATGATTATATCATGAACCATAAACCTAAGGGAAGGATAGATCTGAAAGAGATAGAAGGAGAGCTTCTGTCCTACCCACAGTTGATGACGATGTAAAACAAGAAAATACCACTTCTTCATCCATTTTCGCACCGGTACCTCGTCATACTGGAAGGATGGTCAGCCAGCCTAGTAGATATATGTTCTTAGGAGAACTTTTTTAAGTTGTCTCCATAGAATCTGAATCTGATCCTACCATGTACGAAGAGGTAATGGCTGATGTTGACTCAGCTCATTGGGTTAAAGCTATAAAGGCAGAATTAGAGTCTATCGATTCCAATCAGGTCTGGGATCTTATAGAACTTCCTACCAATATTAAACCCATTAGTTGTAAGTGGGTCTACAAGAGGAAAATAGTATCTGATGGAAAGGTTGAGACCTTTAAGACTAGGCTTGTAATGAAAGGTTATACTCAGAGTGAGATACGAATGACTATTCTTTGATACTTCGAATTTGTCACAGTGGATGATGAGATTGGATATCTTATTAGGTTTACACTATAGCATGATTAACTACCATTGGATGGAGTGATGAATCTCAATCACTAGAGTATGACTCTTAGTTAATATGCTAGTGCTTATAGTGCATTGACGTACCATAAGCTTTCCTATTGACACTTAATACTCTCAATAGTCAATAGGAACTCATAACTTATATAAGGTATGAGTTCTTAATCTTGAGATGGTATTGGACACAAACTATGGATGTGGCTGCTTTAACTTACCAATCAGTGAGGTCTATAAAAGATCAACACCTGGGTATCTTGGGTATGTCATGTTCATAGGGTTGTGAAATAAATTGTCAAGATAGAATCTATCCTCTGATAAAGAATAAGCATTCCCTTAAGAATATCACCAAGTTGATTACTGAGAACTGCAGTCTTGCTGATAAGAGTAATCAACATGTTTGGTAATCATGAGGGGTGAATGGGACAAAAGAGATGGAAGATGTAATCATTATTCAAGTTAACAGTAACAGTTTATCTGACTATTTGAATATGATTATGAATGTTGACGATAGAGGGACATTAGTACACCATACAAGTCTAGACATCGCTTCAGATATGTTCTTTTGCATTGGAGTGTAGTTATCATTTTAGAGTGGAGTAAACGTTAACTGATTAGCTGGTTAATTCACTGATCAAAGAGTTTGATTATGAGAATTAACAACTAGTTTGAGCCAACAATAAAGAGCCTAGGAGGTCCCACTCTTAGCTCAACTAGGATGCTTGGAAAGGCATAAGAGGATGTTGTTAAGACTAGTTTGATCGATCGGAAGAGTTTCAATCGATTGAAGTCAAGACAAGTTCGATCGATTGAAAGTTTTCAATCGATCGAAGTTACTTTGATCGATCGATCGAAGGGTTAAAGTTTGTTTGGAAATCTATAAAAGGTCAGTTGCATGCAGAATTATTTTAATCGACATTTCTTCACTCTAGCTACTGTAGAAACTGTTTTAGGGTTTCTCAAACCTTTTCCATCCTCCTTGTTAGAGATCCTGCCATCTCTAGCCTCTCCAGAAGTGTTCAAAGGAGACATAGGAGTGAAGATCATCTAGTGGAGGTTGCTACACCATCAACGAAGAAGAGAATCAGAATCGGGTTCAAGACTATTAGGTATAAACTCTTCTCCCTCATGTTTTACGCATCTATGGAATTGATAAGTAGTAGATCCAGGCATACCAAAAAGTTTTTAAAACTTTGTTTTTCCATTGTGCATTAAATACATTTTTCGAAACCTATTTCCCCTATAATGCTAGCCAGCATGATTGATACCAAAGTGGCCAAAACGATTGTTTGTCTTGAGAGCTTCTAGACAAGGGCCTCCCCCCTCACACCTATTTTTGCGGATGCTATCATTGTAATTTCTGAAGGTAATGAGAAAAACTTGGACTCTATCATGGAAACTCTTAACCATTTTTGTGACATTTCTAGGAAAAAAATTAATATCTCTAAATCTCGTATTTTTCTCCAAAAATACTAGTAATAGGGAGGCTGGGTTAATCTCTAGGAAGAGTGGCATTCCACACACTGAATATCTTGGGAAGTATTTGGGTATTCCTCTACTACATGGTAGAATCTCTAAAGGTCTCTCTAGTGACTCCATAAATAAAATCCAAAAGAGACTTTCGGGATGGAAGACCCAATTGCTTTCTATGGCAGGAAGAGCCACCCTTATCAAGTTTACCATGGAAGGCTATTCTAAATCATTTAATGCACACCATGCTTATCCCTATTTTAGTTTGTCAAAATTTGGCTTGCATTAACAAGAACTTCCTATGGGGTGACTAGGAGCATTGAAAGAAAATCCACTTGGTTAATTGGGATAGGGACTGTCTCACAAAATAACAATAAGGATTGGGATTAAAGGAAAAGCCATGAAAATAATCTATGTTAGGTAATCTAGGTTGGGATCTCATGAACAGAAAATATAGTTTATGGAGCAAAGTCATTGAGGCCAAATATCTTCAAGGTAATTCTCTGTAGGAGTGGAAGGCTAAGAGAAGAAACTCCAATGTCTGGAAAGGCATTCTAAGTACACAGGAATGGCTTAATAAATGATCCAAATGGATCATTGGCAAAGGAAGTGACATAAGCATATCGAAACACTAGTGGTGTGGGAATAACATTCTTCAGAGCTCCACTAGAAATGATGAACTCCCTGACTATTATCATGGATAATGGAACATGGAATCTGCACACTATCCTTCCTTGGCTTTTGAAGAGGATATTGGGAATATCCTTAATATTCCCCTTCCCTCATTCTCCAATATCCCTGACTTCTCTTCTTGGACTCTCACTAGTAATGGGAAATATAGTCCTAAAATTGCTTATAGGCTCATTACTAATAATATTGGAAGAATCTGTTTGGTGTAATCTTTGGAAATGGAAAATACCCAACAAACATAAATTTCTCTTAAGGAAGTGTATTCAAGATTGACTTCCATTAAAGAACCTCCTTCTTATCAAAAATATTATTTCTGAATCTTCTTGTGACATTTGTGATTATTGGAAGGAGGACACTTTGCATATCCTCAGAGACTGCCTTAAGGCTATTTCATTTTGGAGGACATTCCTTCCTAAGGACATTTGTCCATATCTCATTAATCATAACACCCGCATTTGTGTTATTGCATTTCATTACATTGTCATGCATGATAATGTGATGTGTTGTGTCTTATGACACCTGTGAGAGTGAGTTTTGACTCACGAGTTGATTTGGGTGTCTATGTTAGAGAACCCTTTGAAACTGTGTTGATGAGCATTTTTGTTGTTGTGACGTCTCTCCGAGTGTGAGACAGTCATTTTGGAATACTTAAATGTTTATCTGACAATAAATGTTTACTTGTGTATTTCAATATATGTATTATTTCTGGTTTAGAATATATTTCTGTTGTTAGATTTAGTATCCTGGTGAGGACGAATTAACACACTTTTAATTTGGTAGGTTAATTAGCAACTTCAGAAACGTCATGTAGAAATTCGCGTTTTAGCAACCAAACGAAACTTAGTCGAAAACTTTTATAATTTTGAGGTTTCACTTGTAAAGCTATGAATTAGCTGCTAGAAAGTTTCGGAGACTGTTTAGGAGTTTTGAAAACTCGTGGGGAGGTAAACGCAATTTTGGAAAATCTTGCCTATATAAAGAAAGTGATGACTTTCATATTTTTATAAGTTCTAATCTAAAGTTCAATAAGGAGGCAAAAAGGGAGATTTAGGAGCTTGGAGCTTTATGACGCCAAACGACGACCTTCTGTCTGTTTGTTTCCTTCTAGATTTCATATTCGAGCTCCTCAAGGTAAGAGCTTCGTTTTGATACCTATTAGGCCTTGTTTGACCAAGTTTTTTGAAAAGTCCTTTTCTAGAAATTTTCATAAAAGTTGATGTTTGGACTTTTGATCCATAGGAACGGTACTAGAAGGTTTTCTACACATTATTTGTGCACGGGTTTTCCTTAGATCGTAGTTTAAGAGCGTTTTTCGAAGGTGAGTGATTCAACTATGTTTTGGGAATGATTTCTTGACATGTATTCATGTTCTGTGTGAATAGCATGTATTAATTCATAGAGATATATTGTGTAGTTCATGTTGGGCAATCATATTGTTAAGTAGGCCCAGTAGCACGGTGACATGTTTTGTTTTCCGCGAGTATGATGATATGTATTTGAGCATGTTGAGTTGCTTATTTGGGTCAAAGGAGCACGTAGTTACTGAGCCATCTTGTAGAGTCGATATAGGCATTAAGGTCGCACGTTTGAAGAGAAGAATCGTGGGTCTTACCCTTTCGCATGGACTTATTGGCGAGGAGTCGCGGATTGGGAGTATGGGACGTACACGTGAGGCTCCGGAGACTAGTATGAAATATAGAGATGCGAATGCGAGCATGTTTATCATTGATGTGCATATGTTGATTTATTCACTAAGAGTTAGCTTAAACAAATCAAAATATGTGTGGTTATTCAAATAACCATTGCAGGTATTAATGCTGGCGAGGAATCGCAGAAGTGAGCACATGGGTTGGGAGTTCACTTAAAAGGCAACTCGATATGTTGACCTCGTCGTTTTGTAATAGACTTGTTGTAATAAGAATCTTTATGACTTTTAGTTATGTTTAACTTAGTATCTTAGAATGGATTAGTGATGTTGTAATAGACACTAATTTGTTTTAATTATGTTTTAGTAATGTTATAATATAGTTAGGATTACTTTAGAGTAAGTTTGGTGTGTGTGTTTAATCCCCGAACGTTTTTAGAAAGCTTTTAAACTTAGAAATTCTACAGAATGTGTGATGCTGCCATAAACCAGTCGACTGGTTGAGAAAACAGTCGACTAGAGCCTTTTTTTCAATAACTCACTGCATTTTTTTATAGAGGATCAGTCGATTGGGTCCCTGTCACGCCCCGGAACCAACAAGGTGGTCCTAGGTCACGTGGCACGCCATCAAGCCTTACCAACATTGATAAAAGTTCCAAAAGTAACCACAATAAAAGTTTTGCTCCCTAATAACAAACTTCCAAAAAGATTTTCAAAGGTTATATTAAACACGTGCCCAAACACACCTTAACGGATTTTGTTTTCAAAAGTAATAGTTTCATAGGTCAAAGGGTCCCCAAAGGTACCCATATGCCTAATTAGAAGTTGTTCCGAACATTGAAAGTAGAAGTTTGAAATTTCTAGTAAGGGGCATTTCGACTGGTCGAATTGCCCAGATCGACCGGTTGAATGGGGTTTGGGTAGAATCCAAACCTCCACTTGACCATTTTCACAATTGCCGACGCTTTTTCGCAAATGTCGTTAATTACCGGCGCTTCCCTAATAAACGTCGTTAATTCCCGACGCTTTCGCATAAACGCCGCTAATAAAATAATACTCATTTTACCAAAAGAACCAAACTAACAAAACCATCTCGAATCCATGCATTTCAATCCAAACCATTTCAAATCAAACCATTTCAAACCAAAACCATTTTCAAAAGCTTTGATAACCATTTTAAGATCTTGCACAACCATACAAACCATTAATACAATAAACCAAAGACCCCCGGTTTACAAGTATCAAAAGTACAAGCTTCACACGTCTTGGCAAACAAGGTCCTAAGGTGAACCAAGTGCCATACTCGCATACAAAACAAGTCTTATTACAAGTTGCACAGTTAAACAACCGGTATAAGTTAAACATATATATTACAAACATGATTCAAGTGCTATAAACATAAGGAACTCCCGGTCCTTCCTCGCCTCATTACCCGCGATTCTTTCCTCCGGTCCTTGCTCCTGAATGGTTATTTATATGACCACAGATATATGGATTTGTTTAAGCTAACACTTAGTGAATAATACGAATCAAGCATACGGATGACAAATATATTCCAATCCATCATAACACATAACTATTGGTCTCTAGGGAATAAGTGCACCTTCACCGATCGAAAGTCTTAAGACTCAACTACGACCTATGCCCCTTCGACATGTCGCGTTAATGCCTTTGTCCGCAAGTGACCGTCGTCACTACTAATCCTCCTCCTTCGAGAGGACGTCTCACGGTGAATTAGCACAAATCCCCCTTTAACCCACATAGGCACATAAACATGCTCATTTAACACATATCACCATGCTTGTCATTTCAATATACTTTGGGCCTACTTTATACATGAGTTTTGCCCAATATGAACTACACATGGTATCTATATACATTCCTAGCATATCAAATGCATTAAACCATAGAATCATCCAAAACTCAAGATTTATATCAATCACCTCCGATTTACGCTCGTAAACGCCGATCCAAGGAAAACTCAAGCACAAAGAACGTGCAGTAATTCTTCTAATACAATTCCTACTAATCAAAAATCCAATTATCAACTTTTTATGAAAATTCTAGAAAATGAGTTTTCGAAAAACTTAACCAAACAAGGCCTAATAGGTATTAAAACGACGGCCTTACCTCATAGAGTTCAAATACAGAATTTGGTGAAAAACCAGTGGACGAATGGTCGTCATTTGGCTTCGAAAAGCTCTAAGCAATCAAATCCTCCATTTGGCCTCTTTCTTGAACTTAGGTTAAAAGTTTATAAAATTATGAAAGTCATCTCTATCTATATATAGGCAACACTTTCAGAAATTGTGTTTACCTCCCCACGAGTTTTCAAAACTTCTAATCAGTCTCGTAAGCTTTGTACACAACTGATGCATAGTTCTACAGGTGAAACCTCAAAATTATAAAGCTTTTCGACTAAGTTCCGTTTGGTTGCTAAAACGCAAGTTTCTACATAATTTTACGAAATTGCTAATTAGCTTACCAAATTACGTAACGTGTTCAATTTCATCCTCACCAGGCATTTAACGACTCCGATGAGTCTCTATTAACAATATAATAATCAATTATATCTACATATGCCTAAATAGACATTTAAGCACATAATTATGAGTTATTACTCATTTTCCCAATCGTAGGGAATTCTCACATGCCCACCTTCTGGACTGTCTTCAAGGTTAAATACCGGGTTCTCAAGAGACACCCTCCAATAGTGAGTCATCACTCACTTCACACGTGTTCATTAACACAACAGTAAGCATACCATGCATGCTAAAATAATATAATTAAATGTCGCAGGAGCGGGTATGACATCCTCTCCCCCTTAAAAGAAGTTTGTCCCCAAACTTTCAGTACCTCATGCCTCAAACAGAAATAGATACTTTGCCTGCATCTCGTCCTCTCTTTCCCACGTGGCTTCTTTCACTGAGTGATTTCGCCACAAGACCATTACCAATGGAACCGTCTTGTTTCGTAACACCTTATCCTTTCTATCTAGGATTCTCACCGGATGTTCAACATACATTATGTCTTCTCTGACTTCCAATGGTTCTGGAGTAATCAATTGACTTGAATCAGATATAACTTTTCTCAACATCAACACATGAAATACATCGTGTACATTAGCCAACTCTTGTGATAACTCTAGCCGATAAGCTACTGGTCCCACTTTTCCAATAATCTCAAATGGTCCAACGTATCTAGGATTCAACTTCCCTCGCTTTCCAAACCTCGTAATCCCCTTGGAAGGTGAAACCTTCAAGAATACACGGTCACCTACTTTGAATTCTAGTGGCCTTCATCCTATATCCGCATAGCTTTTGTAACGACTCTGAGCCGTTTTCAACTGTTGTTGTATCACCTTTACTTTATCTGCTGCCAACTGAACCATCTCAGGTCCTTCTAGCCTTCCTTCCCCTACCTCAGTCCAACAAATCGGTAATTGACACTTACGCCTATATAGTGCTTCATATGGTGCCATCCCAATACTAGATTGAAAGTTGTTATTGTAGGCAAATTCAATCAATGGTATATACTTTTCCCAGTCACCCTTAAAATCAAAAACACATAGTCTAAGCATGTCCTCAAGTATCTGAATCACAAGCTCAGATTGCCATCCGTCTGTGGGTGAAAAGCTGTACTAAAGTTTAACTTTGTACCCATAGTAGCTTGTAGTCCTCTACAGAATCTAGATAAGAAACTACTATCCCTGTCTGAAACTACTATCCCTGTCTGAAACTATAGACACTGGCGCTCCATGTAGTCTCACAATCTCCTTAATGTACAACTCTCCGAGTTTCATCGGTTCCTTTGTCTTAATTGGCAAGAAATGTGTAGGCTTAGTCAATCGATCTACAAGTACCCAAATATTGTCGTTCGATCATGTAGATCTTGGAAAACCTGATACAAAATCCATTGTAATCTTTTCCTACTTCCATTCCAGTACATCCAAAGGTTGCAATAACCCTGCAGGTCTTTGATGTTCTACCTTGACTTGTTGACAAACCAAGCATTTTGCCACGTGCTCAGCTACCTCTCTTTTCATTCCAGACCACCAGTATATCTCTCGCAAATCTTGATACATATTGGTACTACCTGGATGAACTGTATATTTGGTGTTATGAGATTCTTCAAGTATTAACTCTTTAATCCCATCTACATTAGGTATACATACCCAATTCTTGAATTTCAGAATATTTTCCACAAAGGTAAACTCTGGCTATTTATCTAGTGGTATTTCATTATAGATCTTCTTCAAAATTGGGTCCTGAAGTTGTTTCATCTTTATCTCATCCGTCAATGTCGGTTGTGCTACAATAGCTGCAAGCAAACCTCCCTCAGTTGTTGAAATCACTTCAAGTTCTAACTTTTCCATTTCACCAACAAGTTGTTTCTGTGAAGTCAAATCATAGGCCAAATTATTCGTAGACTTCCTGCTTAACGCGTCAGCAACTACATTTGCTTTCCCAGGATGGTAGAGAATCGACAAGTTGTAATCTTTCATCAATTCCAACCATCGCCTTTGCCTCATATTCAGTTCTTTCTGTGTAAACAAGTACTTCAGGCTCTTGTGATCTGTGTAGATATCACAATTTTCCCCGTAAAGATAGTGCCTCCAGATCTTCAATGCAAAGATCACCGCTGCTAACTCAAGATCATGAGTTGAATAATTCACTATGTACCTTTAACTGACATGAACCATAAACAATCACCTTGCCATTCTACATTAGAACACATCCCAATCCTCTATGTGAAGCATCACTGTAAATTACAAACCCTTCTGTACCAGACGAAATTGTTAAGATTGGTGCTAACATAAGTCGAGTCTTCAGCTCTTCGAAACTCTTGTCACATTCTGAGTCCTAATTAAATACTGCGTTCTTTCTCATTAGCTAAGTCATTGGCATCGCTATCGTGGAGAAATTTTCCACAAACCTTCTATAATAACCTGCTAATCCCAAGAAACTTCGAATTTCTGACACATTTGTTGGTTTTGACCAGTTAGCTATAGCCTCAATCTTCTGTGGGTCCACTAAAACTCCATCTTTAGAAATTACATGCCCTAAGAAAGCTATCTCAGTCAACCAAAACTCACACTTCTTCAATTTCCCAAATAATTTTCTCTCTCGTAGTAGTTGTAAGACCAATCGTAAATGTCTTTTATGTTCTTCAACACTTTTGGAATACACCAAGATATAATCTATAAACACAATCACAAACTCATCCCGATATTCCTTGAATACCCTATTCATCAAATCCATAAACGCCACTGGTGCATTTGTTACTCTAAATGGCATAACCAAAAATTCATAATGACCATATCGAGTCCGAAACGCTGTCTTCTCAACATCCTCCACCTTGACTTTCAATTGGTGATAACCCGATCTCAAGTCAATATTTTAAAATATCTGGGCCCCTTGTAATTGATCAAACAAATCATCAATTCATGGTAGTGGATATTTGTTCTTGATCGTTAACTTATTTAACTCTCTATAATCTACGCACATTCACATTGTCCCGTCTTTCTTCTTAACAAACAATACTGGTGCACCCCATGGTGAGACACTAGGTTGTAAACCCTTTATCAAGTAGCTCCTGTAATTGGATTTTCATTTCCTTTAATTCCACTGGTGCCATTCGGTATGGTGCCTTTGATATTGGTTGTGCTCCAGGTATCGTATTGATGGTAAATTCAATTTCCCTTTCAATTAGAGTATCAGGTAACTCCTTAGGAACACATCAGGAAATTCCCTCACTATTGAAATGTTTTCAATCCCCATTCCGGTGACTCTTGTATCAAGAATACTACATAAGAATCCTTGACAACCCTTCCTCACTAGTAAACAAGCTCGTGTAGCCGATACAATATACGGTGGTGATGTGATCCCTATCCCATGGAAATAAAACTCTTCCTGATCTGGCATTTGAAATATAACTCTTTTCCTTACACAATCAATTCAAGCACAATTTGCCGATAGCCAATCCATTCCCAAAATTACATCAAAGTGATGAATGGTTAATGGTATCAAATCAACAACTAAGGTCTTTTCATTTACCTTAATGTTACATGCTTTGAACACTAATGAACTTATAATAGTATTTCCTAATGGTATTGAAATGGACAATTCAAATCCCAACGGTTTTGACAGCACATCCAAGTATTTAGCAAATTCATATGACACAAATGAGTGTGTGGATCCTAAATCCATAAGTACACGCGCAGGGCGTGAGCAAATAAGTAGTGTACCTGACACCACAGAGTCCGCGTTGGCCGTCTCCCCTGGCAAAAGGTTAAATGCCCGTGCCTCCCTTTGTTCCTTCTTTCCTTTGTCTGGTTGTTGCACTGTTCTCGTTCCACTAGAAGCCACAGAACCTGCCCCACGTTGTCGCTTGTTTGGGCAATCCCTCTCCCGATGACCCGTCATACTACATTCATAACATTTACCCCTCATATCCACGTTCGCACTTTTGGTTCTTGTCTGTGTACAATTCTTGGCAACATGCCCCAGTTGGTTACAAATATGACAAATCGTATTTGTCATAAAACAAACACCCCAATGTCTACGGCCACAAATAGTACACACTGATTAATGTCCTTCGGAGAATGAACTTCCCCCTTGATTTCCTGAACCAGCCCCAGGTGCCCTTGAATAGGATTTCTTAAAGTTACCCTAATTCCTCCCTTGATTCTCATTCCTCCTCTTCCCTTGTTGGCTAAGCTTATAGTTCCGAATATCTCTTTCTGCGATTAGGGCCACATCTAAAACTTCAGAAAATGTTGGAAGACAAAATGTATCCACGTGACTATGGATATTTTCCCCCAGACCTTCTTCGAATTGCCTGGCTCTATCCACCTCATCCAAAACTATACCCGGTGCAAATCGAGCCAACCCATTAAATGCAGTCGCGTACTCGTTTACCGTCATATTCCCTTGTTTCAAGTTCATGAACTCTCGCTTCTTTTGGGTCTTCACTGAATCCGAAAAGTACTGCTTATCAAATTCCTCTATGAAGCCTGCCCAAGTAGTCGGTGCTCTACTTGCGAGGATACCAACCCACCAATTCTGAGCTCCCTCTTTCAACGTATCAGTGGCATTGTCTATTTTCTCTCTATCAGTGCATGTCAAGTTTCAGAATTTGCATTCCATATCCATTTTCCAAAAATCTGCCACATTAGGATCCGATCCCCCAGTGAATATTGTCGGATTCTTATTTACAGATTGCCCAGCCATTGGTACCAAATTTGGATTTTCTAGCTCCATTCCCCTTGGTGGCACTCTGTCATCCACTGCTCTAATGAACCCCTCAATAGCGGCCTCTATTCGATCCATTCACGCATTCATTGCAATGTCATTATTTATATCCATACTTTCCACCACTTATTCCTGATAACCATCACATAATGATATCATGCATGATATGACATGACATGACATATATATCATAGTATGCACGTAAGATACTACACATACAACCATTTTTCATGTGCAAATATAATGCAATAATCCAAAGTCTACACACATTAATCAATGTTCAAACTCATGACATCGTCTCTCGTCCCCAAGGCTCTAAACCTAAACCCATAGCTCAAGGTCTATAACCTTTTTGCTCTGATACCACTACATGTCATGCCCCATAACCAACAAGGTAGTCCCAAGTCACGTGGCACACCATCAAGGCTTACCACCACTGATTAAAGTTCCAAAAGTAACCTTAATAAAAGTTTTGCTCCCTAATAACCAACTTCCAAAAAGATTTTCAAAGGTTATATTAAACACGTGCCCAAATACGCCTAAACGAATTTCGTTTTCAAAATTAATAGTTTCATAGGTCAAAGGGTCCCCAAAGGTACCCCTATGCCTAATTAGAAGTTGTTCCAAACATTGGAAGTAGGAGTTTGAAATTTCTGACTGGGGGCATTTTGACCGGTTGAATTTCCCCGCTCGACCGGTCGAATGGGGTCTGAGCAGCATCCAAACCTCTACTTGACCGTTTTCACAATTGTCGGCGTTTTTTTTATCAAATGCCATTAATTACCGACGCTTCCCTAATAAATGTTGTTAATTCTCGGCGCTTCTGCATAAACGCCACTAATAAAATAATACTCATTTTACCAAAAGAACCAAACTAACAAAACCATCTCGAATCTATGCATTTCAAACCAAACCATTTGAAATCAAATCATTTCAAACCAAAACCATTTTCAAAAGCTTTGATAACCATTTTAAGATCTTGCATAACCATACAAACCATTAATACAATAAACCAAAGACCCCCGGTTTACAAGTATCAAAAGTACAAGCTTCACACGTCTTGGCAAACAAGGTCCTAAGGTGAACCAAGTGCCATACTCGCATACAAAACAAGTCTTATTACAAGTTGCACAGTTAAACAACCGGTACAAGTTAAACATATATATTACAAACATGATTCAAGTGCTATAAACATAAGGAACTCCCGGTCCTTCCTCGCCTCATTACCCGCTATTCTCTCTTCCGGTCCTTGCTCCTGAATGGTTATTTATATAACCACAGATATATGGATTTGTTTAAGCTAATGCTTAGTGAATAATATGAATCAAGCATATGGATGACAAATATGTTCCAATCCATCATAACACATAACTGTTGGTCTCTAGGGAATAAGTGCACCTTCACCGATCCAAAGTCTTAAGACTCAACCATGACCCATGCCCCTTCGACATGTCGCATTAATGCCTTTGTCAGTAAGTGACCATCGTCACTACTAATCCTCCCCCTTCGAGAGTATGTCTCATGGTGAATTAGCACAAATCCCCCTTTAACCCACATTGGCACATAAACATGCTCATTTAACACATATCACCATGCTTGTCATTTCAACATACTTTGGACCTACTTTATACATGAGTTTTTCCCAATATGAACTACACATGGTATCTATATACATTCCTAGCATATCAAATGCATTAAACCATAGAATCATCCAAAACTCAAGATTTTATATCACTCACCTCTGATTTACGCTCGTAAACGCCGATCCAAGGAAAACTCAAGCACAAAGAACGTGCAGTAATTCTTCTAATACAATTCGTAATAATAAAAAATCTAATTATCAACTTTCTATGAAAATTCTAGAAAATGAGTTTTCGGAAAACTTAACCAAACAAGGCCTAATAGGTATCAAAACGATGGCCTTACCTCGTCGAGTTCAAATACAGAGTTTGGTAAAAAACTAGCAGACATATGGTCGTCGTTTGGCGTCAAGAAGCTCTAAGCAATCAAATCCTCAATTTGGCCTCTTTCTTGAATATAGGTTAAAAGCTTATAAAATTATGAAAGTCATCTCTATCGATATATAGGCAACACTTTTGAAAATTGTGTTTACCTCCCCACAAGTTTTCAAAACTTCTAATCAGTCTCCTAAGCTTTGTACACAGCTAATGCATAGCTCTACAGGTGAAATCTCAAAATTATTAAGGTTTTCGACAAAGTTCCATTTGGTTGCTAAAATGCAAGTTTCTACATAATTTTACGAAATTGCTAATTAGCTTACCAAATTACGTAACGTGTTCAATTTCGTCCTCACCAAGCATCTAACGACTCCGATGAGTCGCTATTAACAATATAATAATCAATTATATCTACATATTCCTAAATAGACATTTAAGCACATAATTATGAGTTAAAACTCATTTTCCCAACCGTAGGGAATTCTCACATGCCCACCTTCTGGACTGCCTTCAAGGCTAAATACCGGGTTCTCAAGAGACACCCTCCAACAGTGAGTCATCACTCACATCACACGTGTTCATTAATACAACAGTAAGCATACCATGCATGCCAAAATAATATAATTAAATATCGCGGGAGCGGGTATGACAGTCCCCGACACAGTCGACTGGATCGTGTGTTCAATTTAAATATTTTTTGCCCAGGATGGACTTTAGTCGACCGAACCATACCAGTCGACTGAATATTTGAAGCCCCAGTCTTCTAGACCTAGAAAACTATCGACTGGATTGTGTTTTAAAAATCAAGTTTCTACTGGACCAGTATCAGTTGACTGGGCACGAAGTGCAGTCGACTGGACTGCTGTTTTTCAAAATGTTTTATTTTTTTTTGCCGCGTGTGTTCTTAAAACAAATTTTGGGAATGTTAATGAATTGGTTTAGCCTCGGTGGTGTGCCACGGGCTCTGGTTATGCTATTATGGGACCGGGCTATGATAAACCTTAATCTCCAAAATTGGATCCATGCTATCAGAAAAGAAGTTTTTATCTGCAATCTTTCATTTATCTAAATTGACATCATGTTTATTCCAAGATTATGGCATCTTTAGAAGGAGAGGAATACCCATATTTCAATGACAAATCAACACCAATTAACACTATCTCCTTTATGGCTAAAAGTTTAGCATTAGACATTACTAAAGCTCCTAGAAAGGTAGATAGTCATCAACATGCTCCTAATAATTTACTAATGGGTTGGTCTCCTCCACATGCAGGATTGCTTAAGCTCAACACAGATGGAAGCAGTAAAGAAAATCCAGGCAGAGGAGGAATCGACGGTCACATCCTCGATGAGCATGGCAGATGGAGAATTGGCTACTATGGACACATTACTTGATGCCCAAGCCTCTATGCAGAGCTTAAAAGCATTCGACAAGGCATCACCATAGCTTTTAGAGGAGGGATGGAAGGATTAATGGTGGAGATGAACTCTTTGACGGCTTGCGAACTTATCCAAAAACATGAAGACAACCACCAACTGAGAAACTTGGTAGAGGAATGTAAATCTCTCCTACTGTTATGTAAGAGTACTATTACCCATATCCATAGGGACGAGATAAAAATGTGCAGACCTACTTGCTAATCTAGGGGTGGATAAACTAGATTCTCTTATTTTGTTAGATGCCCCCATTAGGGAAACTTGTACACTGCTGATGGCTGATACTTCATGTATTCGCTTCCCCCGTGGAAGTTAGATGTTAGTTGTTTTTCTAGTTAATAATAATAATAATAAAAAATGACTACAATCTTCACTTTAAAATTTTGTTACCCACACACTCTTTCTCTCTCTCTCTCTTAACCAGTAATTATTTTGCAACCCCACTTAATGACTCTATTGGAATGTAAATTTTATTTTAAGATTCACCGAATTTGGTAGTTATTATCAATTATTGGATTTGCCAAACAATTTGATTACCCTATTGGAGATGCTTTAAGATTAAAATTGTACTGAATTCGTCAATTGTAAGTTAATCAAATGAAAAATGCAAATTTTTCTTAGAATAATTACACTAACCTTCCTTGAAATAAGATAGAAATACATGAATCTTTCTCGTAATTTTTTTTTTTATGAATATAGGATTGGTCGATTTTGCAAAATTGGAATTGGGCTATTTTGGGAACGACAAAACAAGGGATTTGGTGGTGACCATAGTCTGGTGAAGGAGTTTATGTATAGCGGTAACTCACTACTTCAGAGAGACACCAAAGAGAAAGTAGAAAAAATAAAATTTTAGGTTTATTTTATTTACTTTAATCTTTAGAAGGGTAGTTTAGTCTTTTAAAAATTTCACAAATAAAAAATGTTAACCTTTTTTTATTTGGTCAACTTCGGTAATAATTCAATTTCAACTATGCAAAATCAACCAATTGTCACTCTTAACGGCTAGATTGACATTAAGATAATGTTTGGAGTTTTAATATTTGGATTGGCGCTTTGGTTGGAATGCATCAAAGTACGTATATTATTACTATGGCTACTTCTTTTTAACTAACATGTTTGGAATGGAATATTCTATAGTACATCTTAGTGATTTTGGTGGTAAAGTATTATAACTTGGTGCCAAAATACTGTACCATTTTTGTTTGGTTTTTGTTTTCTTTTGAATATTCTAGTTTCAAAGTTACAACCATTTGACACCAAGTTATAAAATATATGAAAAAATGTTGTAACCTATTTCATATGGATCATAAAAGATCTTAAGTTGAAGTACGTGAAAGGTATTTGATGGGTAAAACAAACATTATTGACACGAGAATTTTTCTGTGTGCGCTTGTGTGCTATACCCAAGTGTAGGTAATCGTGCAAGTAATATAGTACTGGAAGTCCAGGTCGATCCCACACGGAAGGTTGGAAATTAATTACTTAGATTAAACTCTAAAAAAAAAAAGAAAATTCAATACTTAAGGAGACTGTAGAACACGGAGTTCTACGATTAACAACTATTAAAATTAAAAGCAGCTAAATTACTTTAAACTAATAACTAACTAGTTAACTAGAGTAATATTTTAAAACTGATTTTATTAATAAAATGGAATGTTGGGATTACACGAATCCACCGCGACCTAGCCTTCTACCATGCAATTACGTTGAAGCTCAAAGGAGCACATTCTCTACAATATTCCGTATTTATCTAAAGGTAAAGAATCCATAGTTCTTTCATGACCGGGACTATGTCATCACAATTAAGTTCGAAATACATGAAAGCGGTTTAAAACAATAGTTAAGACTCGCACCCACAATGGTGTTAGCATTGAGAGTGGTTTGCAAAAGATATTGAAGAAAAATGCTTTAAGGCTTTAAGTTGAAAGACTGTTTTGACAAACTGAGCATTTGGGGACAGTTTGATAACAAATCTGTAAAACAGAAAGTCTAAGAATACTGTATTGAATGTTATCAAGAATCAGAGGTTTCGATCGATCGACGCGCTTTCGATCGATCGAACATCTTCATCTCTCGATCGATTGAAATATTTTCGATCGATTTACGGTATCTCTGTCTCGATCGATCGAACTAACTTCGATCGATCGGACACAGGAATTATTCTGCTGCATGGCAGAGGCTTAAGATCACAGTTTCATCGTGATCTCCCAACCTGGGGACTACTCAGACATGGTCTGGAGTATCACAGAATTGTTTTTAATGTAAAGGTCCATTAAAGTCTTGTTTGGTTGCATTTTAATCATGAAAAATATAAAAACTAATGGTGTACACTTATCTAGCATGCAAAAACTACTAGTCTAACAGATTAAACTATAATAAACTGCGAGCAGAATATAAATAAAGCAATACGAAGTAACCTGGAATGAAGAACTATTATTTAACGTTAAAGAATCCAACCAAAACACTAAAAATCCTTGATAAAAACCTACAAAACAAAAATAAACTATTTCTCTCTCTATATATAAAACTGATGAAAAGTAATGTGGGCGTCGTGAATACAACTGATATATATAGAAAAACCTAAAGCTAGGGTTACAACCAATGTCCCCGCTGCCTGTGCGTAGGTTCTGATAAAAGCCATGTTCGATCGATCGAACATCTCTGGATCGATTGAACTTCTGGGATCTTCGAGCGCTTGAACTTCTTTCGATCGATCGAAGCCTCGATCGCTCGAGCCTTCTTCAATCGCTCGAAACTCTCTTTTCCTTTTTCACTTGTCTTCATTAAACCTAGTCACTTCCTTTTATCTGAATGTTCAATTCTTCACACAGCAACAATAATCTGCACACATAACCACTAAAATAATACCACTTATCATAGATTAATCATATTATATAAAAACTGGCATTGTAATTCTAATTGCAGATAAACAGGGAAATTGTAAACTAATTTAGTATATTTTCTTCTTTTAGCGCGATTGTATTTTACAAATACCCCCGCTTGTCACAACCCCCAACTGGCGATTTGCTAGTCTCTAGCAATAAAGCGAAAATAAAACAAGCTACACTAACACTACAATGATTAAAATAAAACACAATAAAACCAAATCAAACTAATCTAAATAAAAAGAAACTACCTAACTCACTTTCGCAGGAATCGCGGTTGCATTTAGCAAATGCAACAAGCCGTTAAACCCCTAGGTTCCCCCTAGTGGACGAGTGTTGTCTCGTGAGGGTTTGCAGTGAATATACCCACAAAATTTTTTGATTTTAAGATCAAAAAGATATAGAGTAACTTGTAAACACTCTCTTCTATTCAACTATTAATTTAGCTCTACAAAACATATCATCCTCATTCAAACCATGAAAGAAATACACATGTTCCTCATGTCACCAAGAAAGAATAACATATGCATCACATCCATGTATCCGTGTGTGTGTGTGAAATTAACAGCTATACATCAAACTTTATTTAGAGTTGTTTAGACTATCATATTCTCAGAACTTGTAGTTTCAACTCAATTCTCACATGGGTTTACACTCAAAAATGAACATCTCTCAGAAACTTGTTTAATAATGATCGCCTATGGTGTGAAAGCTTTGATATGAGTAATGTTTTGGTTACTAATGCTTTCATGCCTGACTCAATAAAGGACGAACATTTAGAGTGTATAGTCTCATGAAAGGAATACTACTAACTAGAGGAGCGAAATATCGTGGATAACTCAATTTGCACGTTCATGTTTTAAACTAAGTCGTTAAAAATCATTAAGGCTTTGACTTTTTGGTATAATTTCATATAATAGAACAGAAAGGATAGGGGTAAGAATTTGCACATCTCTAGCATTTGATTGAGTGTAGCAATTCATTCTTTACCTCATTCCAACCATCCTCTATTCTCATAGATGTTTTTTTTTTTTTTTTAAACCTGAACTCCTCATTCTTTCACTTTTTTTTTTATCATTATGCAGCCCCTCCCACAACTACTCCCTCCCCATAACATACTTCAACAATTTAATCTCATTGGATGTGCAATGGGGTGTATTGAGGTCAAAGTATAAGATTGGGGATTTAGAATTTCATAATGGATTTGGCAGTATTTACTAGGTGTGGGGTTGAGAACAATGCATATTCTGGAATATCGATACAGGTATATGGAAAGGTAAGGAGCAAATAACGATGGCTTAAATCATTTTCTCAACTTCTTAGTTTTAGCAATTCCATATTCATTGAGTTTTGTTGGTAAATCCTGAACGTTCTCCTCTACTAAGCAGCCAAAATAAAGAATTAGAGACTATTCGATGAACTTAATATGTATTTTCAAGAAAACGATTCGAATTTAATGTGATAACTCTCTCAGAACTGAAGATTGGATTCAAAATCTTACTAAGGGTACTAGTTTCCACTACTTGTTCTTAGAGTACAAAAGTCATCTTAACTCTTATTTAGGTTTTCTGCATAGCTATTAACATGTGCAAATGATTTGGATACAAAAATGGTTAACACATGCAATCATCCTAGCGAACTAGAAAAATGCATGAATTTAATTCATAAAAAGATGAGATTAAAATGGTTGTGTCATTGCTTGATAACATCTAAATAGGAGTGAGTATTGCAAGTTGTTCTACCAATAAAGTTTTGTATTTTCAAGAAAAATCCAATTTTATTTTAACTTAAAATTTGTTCAAAATTTCCAAATTTAACTGAGATTGTATGACATGTACAATAAATGTATTCAGATTGCTAAGTATAGACATGTACAGGTGACTATCTATCTACATTCCACCCCCAACTGAAAATTGCGATGTCCTCAGAAGATAATTTTCAAATATAGATAGAGAGATATCACCTGTCAAAGCATAGTAATAACCGCAATTAAGCGTAACAACCTGTAAAGAAAGCATACTAACTCCAAACAGGCAGGATCAAATATAATATGAAAAGATAAAGCATGAGATCCATACATAAATAGAACTAATCACTGGAAATATAGTAGAATGAATTACAGAACAGTGATTACAAAATCCTTGAAACAAAAAGAACCAACATGTCCAACTAACCAAACCACAATAAAAAGAGAGAAAAAATACAGTCATAACCCACCAAAACAACCCAAAAACCAAAAACACTGATCTATCAGACTCTATACATCATCGGCAACATCTGATAATATCTCAATAAGCACGTCTGGATCATCCCCATCTCTACCCTCCGTAACAGTAGTAGCCATCGTCGGGTCACTCGTAGTCCGAGCAGCTGGTGTAGATAATAATGGATCAGTCACGACTGGAGGTGGTGGAAGCGGTGTCGCCGATGTGGAAGGAGCAGAAGGATCAGTAGGTGGTACAGAAGGAGTAGGAACAGGAATAGATGGGACTGCCGATGTAGATGGAACAGAACGATCAACCTGAGGACCTGCGGATGAAGGACCAGTAGTGGGTGGTGTAGGTGTATGCAAAGACTGGTCAACTCCTATCTGAATAAGTACAGCCTCAAGAAGAGTCGTCATGTGATCCATCTTGCCCTCGAGTCTAATCCGGGCCTCTCTCTCCTCCAATAGCAACTCGTGAACAGTAGGGAGAGGCGCGGATGAAGAAGACTCTCCCTGGGCGGGAGCCTGAGACCTCTGTCTCAGCTCGAACTGGGCAACCTCAATACGAGGATCAACCTCGTCGTCAGAATCAAGCTCCTCAACCTCTGTGGGCGTCCCAGAAGCTGCACCCTCCGTATCAGGGCCTCCTCCCCTCTTCCTCTTCGCTCCAATCTTCGCCTTACCCTTTGCTTTTCTCTTTTTCTGAGCATCAGAACGGCGGGCCGTCGTCTCGCCAAATCGACTTGAGGCCTGAATGATTGAATCTGTGGCCAAAGGAACTAGTCCAACCTGCTCAATGACCTGATGGATAGGCCAAGCGCCCTTCAAATGGCGCTTGGCGGTGATGTACCACATAGGCTGGACCAGGAAGTCAATATATAGGCAAGACAGACAGACTCGCTGTCCTGTCCCAATAGCATACAGGGCACAGGCATACCACGCGGCGAACTTTTCATGGTAAGATGTCATGAAAATGCAGTTCACCAGCGTCAGATGGAGGAGGTGATAGTTCTCTGTGAGAAGCTTATCCTCGATGAGAGAAACATCATTCCAGAGCTGAATGGCACCACCTGTAAGGTCGCGGATAATGGTGGTCAGAGGCATCTCTGGGGCTCCTACTAGGCGAGGATAGAAACAATCTGGTACCTCAGGTACCCCGAGAGCAGCTAAAATGGTGGTAGGGCTGAATAGGATCTCGCACCCGCGGAAGAATGATCTGTATGTGAATGGGGCCGCGGGATCCTTGATCATAG
Source organism: Hydrangea macrophylla (assembly GCA_033977485.1). NCBI lineage: Eukaryota > Viridiplantae > Streptophyta > Magnoliopsida > Cornales > Hydrangeaceae > Hydrangea > Hydrangea macrophylla. Next base: position 45,891,055 of record CM066990.1, read on the forward strand.
AGGAGCAGGCCTCTCGAACCCAGTGGATGTTGATCCTCTTTGTCTGGATCAACATGTCGTACCATGATGGCTGATCTCTGATCCGTCCTAGAAACAATGGGGCTGATAGTCATACAGACTCCAGGGGCCGCTCCAACATAACCTTCTTAGACTGGAAGTATCTCGTAAACCACACCCGCTCCTCCTCATTTCTTAGCCCATGATCAGGTATAGGGTTGGGTACGATGAGATCAAGTGGCTTTGACTTGTGGTACCTGGTGATAGGATTCATCGTGAAAGCCCTGAAATGGGAGAACAGACAGTAAATACAAAAAAATAGGAAAAAACAGAAAAGATATAGAAACTGCTGCTCTTCGATCGATCGAAGTATGTTCGATCGATTGAAGAAGTTCCATGTTCGATCGCTTGAGCCGCTTTCGATCGATCGAAAAGATGCTGGGTTCGAGCGCTTGAACCTAGTTTGATCGATTGAATTGTGGCTGAGCTCGATCGTTCGAACCAAGTTCGATCGATCGATCGAACACAGCGAAGGTGCAGCGACAACGATAGATAACGGGAATAACCCGCAAACATAAAAATTAAGAAAAAAAAAACATCAAATAAAGGATTAAAACCAATTGGGGGCACCCCCAATACAATTCTAACAAAAAGAAAGACACGAGGGGGTGTACCGAGACCTCACCTCGAGATACACGCGATAGGGGGGATGAGGAGGTTGATGATGATGATCCGAGGGGTCAGGCTCTCCTCAGGTGATGTGATTGTGCATGGGGGTTCAAAATCGACGAGATTCTCCTCTGTCTCCGATCGCTCAAATGTGAGAGAGAGAATGAGAAACTGAGAAAGTGTATAGCAGACGCCTCGTTTAAATACAAGTCTCGATCGATCGAGAAAGTTTGATCGATCAAACTTTCGATCGATTGAGGCCTGTTGAAGCGCTTGAGGTAATGATAATTTCGATCGATCGAGATGAGTTCGATCGATCGAAATTAGAAATTTTACAATATTATTGACTAAATGGATTATACACCTCCAACTAACCCACATTGGTCTGGACATACAGGAAAATGATAAAACAGTTCAAAGACCGGTCATGTAGGCCAGAAATAATCTTAATAAATAGAAAATTGCAAATTTTATATAAAGAAATCATTGTAGTAGCATCCATTTGCAACATTATTGCCCCCAACATGGTATTTAAAATCTTATTGATAAAGAAAAACTAAAAGAAACTGAAACTAATAAAACTTTGTCTAGGAATACACTTTAATTGATGAAAGAAAGATAAAATGACAGAATACAATTGAAGTGGAGCACTACTCTTCAAGCATGAAAATATCTTCTTCTACAACTTCTTTCTCCGCCAAAGCTTCGAATGTGGGGTCCAAATTTGATGATTCCCTTTTCCAGAATAGCCGAAAAGCATCCAGGGCATCATTGAGCAAGTCTGAACTCTCCAAAGAATTGATCGTACATGCAGGAGGTGATCCAGATGGAGATAGCGATAACGGCGTGTAAGTTCGCAAAGGACTTTCCTCTTGCGGCAGAGTACCCGGGGACCATATGTATGGTCCAAATCCGTGGAACAACTGATGTGGAAGGAATATCGGCGGTAACATATGATTCATAGTGACACCCCTGACAAAGAAAAACAAACAGGAAACGAAGAAATAAATCAACTAGAACAAAGGAAAGAACTAACAGAAAGAATTGAACAAAGAAAAAAGAAAAGAGAAAGGAATGTGACCAAGATTTAACTTCACTATTGGCCTGATATCCCCAGGTGCACTAGCAGGTAGAGGGCATTGAAGCCGGAACAACAAATAACTCAAGTGCACATAAATGTAGGGAACCACTTGGATGACAAGGAAGTCATCAACATAAATGAATACAACATTATGGCATTCCGACATCATATCCTGTAAATCTTCTTCTTCCCACGGTTCCCACATTGAATCATTTTCCCACTGTTCCATCAGAGCATCATCGACTTCCCAAACAACATATCCCTCTGGTTCTCCCTCCTCTTCAGGAAATTCCATGTGCTTAAAAGGATTGTTCTGGAGGAGAGCACGGTTATATGGAATGTATCCTTGGGTTAAGTCAACGACATCTTCTGCCCTTGGCCCTTGGTAAGGAGCAAAACAGAATGCGATCTCATCGGCAGTCTAAGGGGGGTTATGATATTCTGAATCAGCCCATGACCCAATTGAGTGGACGTCATCATCTCTCATGTTGAATAGCCTGCAGGAGATAGATAAAAATGGAATAGCAGGTTAAGGTCAAGGTCATACTCAAAAATAGATAAACAAAAGAACTAAAATAAAGCAAAATGCAGTGACGGAAAGAATACACCAACATGGCGAGTACGCACTCGAGCATTTTAGGTCGAGGAATAATCAGGCTCATCCAGTTGGATGTGCTCGACCTCTGGTTGGAAATCCTCTAAGAACGGTTTTAACCTTTGGCCATTGACCTTGAAACTTTCGTCGTTCTTAGGATTGAATAACTCGATAGCCCCATGTGGAAAGACAGATTGGACTATGAAGGGTCATGTCCACCTAGATCAGAGTTTTCCTAGGAAGAGATGAAGGCGTGAATCGTATAATAAAACTTTCTGTCCTGACTCGAAAGATTTTTGAAAAATCGTTCTATCATGGCGAGCCTTCAACCTTTCCTTGTGAAGTTTAGCATTGTCGCATGCATCTCGACGGATTTCTTCCAGTTCAGCCAACTGGAGTTTTCGAAGATGACCTCCATCTTTAATGTCGAAGTTTAATGAGTGTGTCGCCCAATATGCTTTTTGCTCAATTTTGACGAGAAGGTGACATGCCTTGCCATACACTAACCTATACGGGGACATCCCCAGATTTGTCTTGTAGGCAGTACGGTACGCCCAAAGAGCATCGGTCAGTTTATATGCCCAATCCTTTCTGTTGAAACTAACTGTCTTTTTGAGAATGTGCTTAATTTCTCAGTTAGCCAACTCTGCTTACCCGTTCGTTTGTGGGTGGTAGGCTAGAGCGATCTTGCGATTGACTCCACATTTCTTGAGTAGTGACTCCAAAGGCCTATTGCAAAAGTGTTTGCCTTGGTCACTTATTAGTGCTTTTGGGGTTCCGAAACGCAACAGAATGTGTTCCTTAAGAAAGGACATTACTGTTTTGTGATCATTGCGTCTTATCGGTATCGCTTCTACCCATTTTGATAGATATTCCATAGCTAGGAGTATATATTCACAGTTGTTAGATTTCGGAAAAGGGCCCATAAAGTCTATGCCCCAACAATCGAATATTTCAATTGTGATAATTGGAGTTAAGGGCATGGAGTTCCTTTTTGAAATTGTACCGAGCTTTTGATAGCATTGGCACGTTTTTCAAAAAGCGTAAGCATCTTTAAACACAGTGGGCCAATAGAAGCCGCTGTGTAGGACTTTATGTGCGGTCTTTTTTGAAGAACAATGGCCTCTGCAAGCCTCAGAGTGGCAGATGACTTGATCAGCACAACACTTGAATAAATAAGGGTCATCAAAAAAGAAATGACGTGCGAACGAGAGCAATCGTTTCTTGTCCTGATTTGACCAATGACTAGGGGTCTCTCCCATAACTAGATAGTTCACTATATCCGCATACCAAGGCAAATTGGAAATAGCCATCAATTGCTCATCTGGGAATTCATCCTTTATCGATGCGGGTTCAGTGTTATGAACAAATGTTAACCAACATAAATGGTCAGTGACCACATTCTCTACTCCTTTTTTATCCTTGATTATGATATCAAACTCCTGGAGTTGGAGTATCCAGCGGATGAGCCTTTGTTTTGCGTCCTTCTTAGATAGCAGGTACTTGAGGGCCGAGTGATCTGTAAAATAGACGATTGGGGACCCTATCAGATAAGACCTGAATTTATCTAGAGCGAAGACTATTGCTAGTAGTTCTTTTTCGGTAGTCGTATAATTAATTTGAGCTTCGTTAAGTGTTCAACTAGCATAGTAGATTACATAAGGCTTGTTATCCTTCCTCTGTCCTAGAACTGCGCCAATGGCATAGTCGCTAGCATCGTACATTAACTCAAAAGGCAAACTCCAGTCGGGTGCTTGTATTATCGGTGCGGAGGTAAGGTGTTCTTTTAGTGCGTCAAAAAATGTTTGACAGTTTTCCGACCATTCGAATGGCATGTCTTTAGCCAACAGTTGACACAATGGTCGGGAGATTGTACTAAAATTTTTGATAAAGCGACGATAGAATCCCGCATGTCCCAGAAAAGATCGGATGTCTCGGACTGTACGAGGGACAGGTAGATTTGAAATTATATCGATTTTTGCTTTATCGACTTGGATACCCTTATCAGAAATAATGTGGCCGAGGACAATTCCCTTGGTCACCATGAAGTGACACTTTTTCCAGTTTAGTACTAAGTGTTTGTCCTCACATCTCGCTAACACATTCTCAAGGTGTTCCAGGCAGTTATCGAAACTATGGCCAAACACTGAGAAGTCATCCATAAAGACCTCGAGTGTGTGTTCGACCATATCACTGAATATGCTCAACATGCACCGCTGAAAGGTGGCAGGTGCATTGCATAAGCCGAAGGGCATACAATGGTAAACGAATGTACCGAACAGATAAGTGAAAGTCATCTTTTCCTGATCTTCAGGAGCGATTTTGATTTGGTTATAGCCACTATACCCGTCCAAGAAGCAATAAAATTTATGACCCGCCACTCTTTCTAGCATTTGATCCATGAATGACAATGGAAAGTGGTCTTTCAAAGTCACAGTATTTAACTTTCGATAATCAATACATATCCGCCATCCAGTGGGGACGCGTGTTGGTACTAACTCGCCGTCTTTGTTTGGGATAACTGTTATACCAGCCTTTTTGGGCACCACCTGGGTTGGACTAACCCAAGGGCTGTCAGAGATAGGATATATAATCCCAATGTTCAGAAGTTTTAGGACTTCCTTTTTAATGACTTCTTGCATATTGGGATTCAGACGCCTCTGCATTTGTCGCAAAGGTTTGGCGTCTTCCTCCAGATATATATCTTATGGGTGCAAATAGATTGGCTTATGCCTTTTAGGTCGGCAATAGTCCATCCCAATGCTCCCTTATGCTGTTTGAGCATTTGAATTAACTTATACTCTTGTTCAAAGTTCAACGTGGATGAGATTATCACAGGATAAGTCTTTTCAGTCCCCAGAAAAGCGTATTTGAGCTCTTTTGGAAGCTCCTTTAATTCTAAATCGAGAAACTAAAAGTTTGAAGGCATAGTTAACTTTGTTTTTGGAGGCAAGGGTTCATGTGGTGTGACCCACATGCATTCAGCTCTATCTTCCTCTTTAGTTTCCATCATGAGGCAGGCATGATTTAGGGCAGTGTCCAATGGAGTTGAATCGTTAGGTTTGTAGACTGCGTCAAATTGTGACACTACTACTTCCAAAGGATCTTTATGTTAGGGATATATACTAAAAGCCATGCTTTATGTAGTTGATTTATTATTCATTTAATAAAATCAGTTAATCCATTTTTTTATGAGAATCTGTGTGGGCAATGTTTGTATTATATTATTTATTTAATATTATGCATATGTGTCTCTCATTCTATATAATAGGTGGTTTGGTGTATAGAGTTCGGCTTACACACGGAAGATCAGGCCATCAGTTATTATAGAATGTAAGATTTTGGTTTACAGTCTTAGATGGGATTGGACACACCATCGGTAGGACTGCAGCATGGTGTTGTAGTAGGTTTGTCTTGACTACGGAAAACGGTATAGTTTCAACTCACTATGCTGGTACACTTTGTGTATTAAACGGGACTGACTTGGGGTAATTATCTTTATACTGACTTATAAGATAATTAATACCTCATGGCTATTATGAGTGCTTATGCTCTAAACCCTAAGTTAATTTGTAGACACGTACATTTGATATTTACACTTTGATCCCTAAAAGGGTGAGATCCTTAAATGGGTCAATATCTCATTGGATTGGGTGGCAATATTAATTGTGTGGTGGATATAAATTAATGATGGAATCCATGTCTCAATTTTGGGATTGATGATATCCCCTTGAGAAAGCTTATAAGTTTTGATTATGTCAAACCCTGCAGGTGGATTTTGTATCCGACATATTAGATAAGTTAAGCAGAGGATCTCAAGGAATTTTAAGCAATTAATTAAATATGATTGTCAGTAATTATATTTAATTAATGGATATCTGTAATCTTAACATGGGGAGATAATAAGCATTTCATAACATGGGGCTCGAAATATATTTTTGAGATAAGGGTAGGAGTACAATTATAATTCTTTAGTGGTATGAATTATAATTTATGGAAATAGGAATCTGATTCAGTTCGAATTAGGGTTTCCTAATTTCATAAGGAAGCCTATTCCTTATTGACTTCTTATGGTCCCTATCGTAGCCTATATAAATGCTGCTTTGGCTCTCTCCTTAGCTAGCATTTTTCTATATAGAGAATTATAACTCGAAATAGAAAAGAGAGCATAAAAGAGGAAGAGCAGAAAACAGAAAGGATTTCAAAAGAGCCCATACTCAGTTCGATATTCTGGCAGCAAAGGAGTACGGTAGAAGATCGTGAGCTGTTATCGAGCCCGTGTTCTCGATTCGTCTACTACACCAATCCGTTTTAGCAGTTTAAGGTAACCCTAGTTCCGCCCTTGTAGGGTTATTGTAGTTTTCACGTAATTTTTTTTGCAGTACCAACTTATACGCGTTGTCAATGGATTCTGGGAACACAGTTTCCTAACACTTTATAGTCAACAAAATCTACCACATCTTCGATGATCATGTCAACATAGTTGACCTCCTCTTTGTTATCGTATTCTTCGGGTCGGGGATTTGAGAAGATTTTGACATTTAAAGTCATATTCCCGAATACGATGGTCATAATACCACTTCTTATTTTGATTGTGGCATCTATGGTGTTTAGGAATGGACGTCCGAAAATCACCGGGATTTGTGAACATGGATTAGACACGGGTTCGGTATCCAATATCACAAAATCGACCGGGAAGACAAAAGTGTCTATCTGCACTAGAACGTCCTCCAGTATTCCTCTGGGGTATTTGACAGACCTGTCTACCAGTTGCAATGCAACTCGGGTAGGTTTGAGTTCACCCAACCCTAGTTGTTTATAATATGAGTATGGCAACAGGTTCACGCTTGCTCCGAGATCAAGGAAGGCGTTGTCTATTCTTTGATTTCCAATTCGACACGAAACAGTTGGGGTACCAGGGTCTTTAAGCTTTGGAGGTAATTCATTTTAAATGATTGCGCTTGCTTGGCAGGCTACATAAGCGTGTTTCATCACACTTTGCCTCCTCTTGACCGTGCATAAGTCTTTGAGGTACTTAGCATAGGCCGACACTTGTTTGATTGCATCAAGGAGTGGAAGATTGATTTTGAATTGTTTGAACAGTTCCAAGAACTCCTGATTCTTTGCCTCGTTTTGGGGTTTCTTAAGCCTTTGAGGGTAAGGCGCGGGGAAAGGGCATTTGGGTAATTCGTCACTAGCAAGCTCCTTTCCGGGCCTTCTCTCAATTTCTTCAACTCGTTTAGGAGCTTCATCTTTTTTAACCAATGGTTCATTATTATTGAGTTGCTCATCTTTCTGAGTAGATGGTTTGCTCTTAGTCACCACTTCCTCCTCTTCATATTCGTCGGGAATAGAGTGAGGCATGTTTTGCCCTATAACCTTGCCACTTCTCTGAGTAGTCAGGGCTTTAGCTTATTCATGGTTAGTGGGACCATTGTTGTATCCTCTAGGGTTTTGAAGTGGTTGGGAAGGAAATGTTCTACCCAATCCCTCTTGTCGTGCATCCATCCTCTCTAACGTTGCAAACATCTTGCTCATCATTTGAATTAATTGTTGCGTTAGATTCACGTTAGAAAGAGGATCTTCCTCCTGTGACTTTTTGTGTGGAGGAACGTACACGTTCGACTGTTGATTAGAGGGTTGTGCTTGTTATAGTTATTAGGTCTATTTTGATTGAATGGCTGGGGTTGCCTATTGAATTGACCTTGATATTGGTTATTGTTATTATAGGGATGTTGTTGGTATTGATTTTGGGTTCCAGCATTGTTTTTCCAATCAAACCCGGGGTGATTCCATCTATTGTTATTATTTTGTGAATTATAATTATTGTAGGAATTCCCCGCCCCCCTATACCCTTGCATGGCATTTATTTCCATGGGGGGTTGTTCTTGAAAATATGGCACATTGGGACAGAATTGATTGGTATGTCCCAACATATTGCATGTGCCGCAGGGTTCTTCAGGTAAAACCTGCCTAGAACTCTCTCCTTTCATTCCCAACTCTTCCACTTTATTCACTAGTTCTTCATACTTATTCATCAGATGATCCTCACTTTTTAGTTGGTATAAACTTTTCTCTTCCACATAGGATATCTGTGAGTGTGGGACATCTTCTGAATTCGACCACTCATGGGCATCTTCAGCTAACCACTCGAAGTGAGCTACAGCTTCTTTAGTATTTTTACGAAGAAATGGTCCTGAACTCATGGTCTCGACCAACTTTTTAGTTTCACCATTTAACCCTTCGTAAAAGTAGCTTATGGTTCGCCATTTCTCATACCCATGATGTGGGCATGATAGAAGCAAATCCTTGAAACGCTCCCAAGTCTGGGTAAAGGTTTTTATTGCTCTTTTGTTTGTAAGAGTTAATTTGTCATTTAAGCTCAGTGGTCATGCGAGGTGGAAAGAATTTCTTTAGAAATGCAGTGTTCATCGCATGCCAAGTATAGATTGAATTAGGCTTCTATGTGAGTAGCCACGCTTTTGCTTTATCCTTCAAGGTGAAAGGAAATAGCACTAGGCGTGTCACGTCTACAGGACAATTCTGTGAAAATGTTTTACAAACATCCTCGAAGTCCTTGATGTGCAGATATGCCTTCTCGCTATCCATTCCATGGAAGGTAGGAAGGAGTTGAATCATTCCATTGCAAAATTAAAATTCGCCAGCATGAGGTGGAATGAGAATACAAGAAGGTGTTGGAGCATGTTCAGGTGTCATGAGATCGCACAAAGGACGAAGTGAATCGTCGATTGGTACAACCACATTATCGCCATTTTTACTTTGATTATCGGCCATTGAATCAATAGGTGTAGCTATGGGATTAATAGAACTAGATGAATCAGATGAATAGAATGGGTTTCCGTAAATTCCTTCGATGGAATTATCGGACATAAAGGGGAAAAATCCTAAAAGGTTTTAATCTAAAGAATAAAAGAAAAAGAAAAACAGAAAGAGATAAGATAGACTGAGGTAATCTAAGCGATAACTTATCGCCATCCCCGGCAACGGCGCCAAAAACTTGACACGAGAATTTTTCTGTGTGTGTTTGTGTGCTACACCCAAGTGTAGGTAATCGTGCAAGTAATATAGTACTGGAAGTCCAGGTCGATCCCACAGGGAAGGTTGGAAATTAATTACTTAGATTAAACTCTAAAAAGAAAAAATTTAATACTTAAGGAGACTGTACAACACGGAGTTCTACGATGAACAACTAGTAAAATTAAAAGCAACTAAATTACTTTAAACTAATAACTAACTAGTTAACTAGAGCAATATTTTAAAACTGGTTTTCTTAATAAAAGGGAATGTTGGGATTACACGAATCCACCGCGACCCAGCCTTCTACCATGTAATTACGTTAAAGCTCAAAGGAGCACATTCTCTACAATATTCCGTATTTATCTAAAGGTAAAGAATCCATAGTCCTTTCATGACCGGGACTATGTCATCACAATTAAGTTCAAAATACATGAAAGTTGTTTAAAACAATAGTTAAGACTCGCACCCACAATGGTGTTAGCATTGAGAGTGGTTTGCACAAGATATTAAAGAAAAATGCTTTAAGGCTTTAAGTTCAAAGACTGTTTTGACAAACTGAGCATTTGGGGACAGTTTCATAACAAATCTGTAAAACAGAAAGTCTAGGAATACTGTATTGAATGTTCTTAAGAATCAGAGGTTTCGATCGATCGACGCACTTTCGATCGATCGAACATCTTCATCTCTCGATCGATCGAAATGTTTTCGATCGATTGATGGTATCTCTGTCTCGATCGATCGAACTAACTTCGATCAATCGGACACAGGAATTATTCTGCTGCATGGCAGAGGCTTAAGATCACGGTTTCATCGTGATCTCCCAACCTGGGGACTACTCAGACATGGTCTGGAGTATCACAGAATTGTTTTTAATGTAAAGGTCCATTAAAGTCTTGTTTGGTTGTGTTTTAATCATGAAAATTATAAAAACTAATGGTGTAAACTTATCTAGCATGCAAAAACTACTAGTCTAACAGATTAAACTATAATAAACTGCGAGCAGAATATAAATAAAGTAATACAAAGTAACCTGGAATGAAGAACTATTATTTAACGTTAAAGAATCCAACCAAAACACTAAAAATCCTTGATAAAAACCTACAAGACAAAAAGAAACTCTCTCTCTCTCTATATAAAACTGATGAAAAGTAATGTGGGCGTCATGAATACAACTGATATATATAGAAAAACCTAAAGCTAGGGTTACAACCAATGTCCTCGCTGCGTGCGCGTAGGTTCTGATAAAAGCCATGTTCGATCGATCGAACATCTCTCGATCGATTGAACTTCTGGGATCTTCGAGCGCTTGAACTTCTTTCGATCGATCGAAGCCTCGATCACTCGAGCCTTCTTCGATCGCTCGAAACTCTCTTTTCCTTTTTCACTTGTCTTCATTAAACCCAGTCACTTCCTTTTATCTTGCTTGTTTAATTCTTCACACAGCAACAGTAATCTGCACACATAACCACTAAAATAATACCACTTATCATAGATTAATCATATTATATAAAAACTGGCATTGTAATTCAAATTGCAGATAAACAGGGAAATTGTAAACTAATTTAGTGTATTTTCTTCTTTTAGCGCGGTTGTATTTTACAAATACCCCCGCTTGTCAATTATTTATAGCCAAATGTCATTTTGCCTACTCAAAATGGCTATTGATCATTGGAGATTCACCGAGTACTCACTCATAGATAATGACAGAGTAGCTATATTATTGTGGTACCACCCCAAGTAGAAGAGTCTTGGGTGTATTACTCCAAGGTCTTATCTTTGTGTCTAAGCTCTCTTTAATCCTGTATGGGGGGTAATTAGAGTGGGCCCGTCGTCCTGGGATTACCTTGTAGGGTTCCTGGTTATTGAAAAAAATTGTCAAAAATGTTTTCTTGTTGGGGAAATTGAAGATGCTCTAATAGCCTATTGATAATCCATCCTTTTCAGCACATTATTCTTGATTCTACGACTGCTTTTATTTGGATTTTGTCACTCCACATCTTTTATGTTTGGATTACATTTTGTGGGTACTCAAACAAAATCAAGATGTGTCAACTACATCAAATCACATGAATACTACTTTCAATTGGTTACTTACATTTGATGTCACCTCTGAACTCTACTTGAGGTAGAACTCAACATGCAACTCATATTTTTCAAAAAAAAAAAAAAAAACATGCAATTCACAATTCTTTTTTTGGCGCCATTATGGAAAATGAGGTTTGTCGTGCCCGCCCTGAAAATGAGGGTTGTCCCTTCGAGGATCGTGACTATTTTTATCGAAAAGCATGTGAATGTATGTAAAAGTGGGAGTAGAGCCAATAAAAAGTTGCAAAGTTGCCACCTAATGTTATTGGGAGTTAAAATCCCTACAAAGATGATTAAAGTAATCAACTTTGACCTTTTGTAAAAATGACGATTAAAGTAATCATCTTTGACCTTTTGACACAATGGGCCCTTTAAAAGTGTGAATCTTGATAATCATGCGAAACCAGAGTTCTTAAAATGGGTTCGGGTTATGTCAAGGGAAGGTGTTAGGCACCCTCGAGCAACCATGACACACTGTTGCCAATTTTAGCATTTTTCATAGTAACAGGGGCATAAGTAAAGTAGCAGTAAAGATATACACATAGAATAAAAAAGGGTTGTATACGTATCTCGACTTGAGATAAGTGAAAGATATTAGAATGTGAAAAAGTACAAGAAATGGAAAAAGTATAGAATGGTTATGGTCGCACCCTAGTAAGGGTTGCATACGTATCCCAACTCGAGAATCAGGCCGTACGTAGTTCTGTGCTTGTATGTGTACAAGTGTTTTGAAAATTGGTAGATCTAGACCGTGAGTGCGTAAAACAATATTTTGAGTAAAGGTGGTATAGCTAAGAACTTTAACCTGTACAATGTAGTCCTAGATTTTAACCTTTGATCGTGTGAGTAATGAGTATTGTGCCCAAACATCCTGTCATCAAGCTATTGATTAACTTGATGGAATAGGCCCGTTCGGGGTAAGTGAGGTAGTGTTTTTGGATTTTATGTTTTTCTGAATTTTTTTTTTGTATTTTTGTTTTTTGTGCTAGAAGAAAGGGTAGGTGTCCTGTGAATGAAAAGTAAATCGGAAGTAAGGTTCGGTGCCCAGTGCATTGAAAAACATGTACCGGATATTAGGGTCGGTGCCTAGTGGTTTGAAAATGTGTACTGGAAGTAAGAGTCGGCACCCAGTGAAGGAAAAAGTTTTACCAGAAGTATAGGTCGGTAACTAGTGTGATGAAAGGTCTACCGAAAGTATAGGTCGATGCCTAGTGAAGGAGTTTTGAGAAATTCATTAAGTAATGACTGAAGTTCGGTTTAGGATTTTAGTAACATAAATAAGTTAGTAAAATAATGAGTTTAGTAGTGTAATGGGTAAGTAAAGTAATGAGTTAGTAAATTAATGAGTAAGTAACATAACAAGTTAGTAAAGTAACGAGTCAATAAAGTAAAGAATTAGTAAAGGAATTAAGTTAGTAAGTTAACTAGTTAGTAAGTTAGGGAAAACAGTAAAGGCGGATGAACCGGCCAGGTGGATTTATAGGGAAAACAGTAAAGGCGGATGAACCGACCACGTAGATTTATAGGGAGACCGCACCACCAAGGATACAAGTAGAAGTGTAAAATCGACGGATGAAACTGACCAAGTGGATTTATAGGGAGACCGTACCACCAAGGATAAAAGTAAGAGCATAAAAACGACGGATAAACTCGCCAAGTGGATTTATTGGATGGTCGCACCACCAAGAGTAAGAGTTGAGGGTGTTACATGTGAGTTCCGAGTGCAGAGGTGGCTATTGAAAGTCTAGTCGGTGTTTATAAGAGACTGAATGAAAGAATTCTGAGTTTGAAAGAATTTTAATCGAGAAACATTGCAAAAATGAGCCGGGATGGCCCAAGTCAAATTTTGACTCAAAATTGACTTGAGCGGATGTCATTGTTGGGTCTAGAAGGGCCATAATAGCCAGAAAGGCCATAATAGCCAGAAAGGCCATAATATGGGTCGGAATGAGTCTGAGCTACTGAGTGGAACACGCGAGGATCAAAATCTGGTCAGAAGAGCTGAAAATCTCCTTATAGAAAGAGAAAAAAGTGTCAAAAAGTCTGAACAAATGCTGGGGAGTCCTTTCTGCTGATGTTTGTGTAGGGTCTGACTGTTGTTTGGGTAGTGGGGAGGATGATAGTGTGGGGTAGTGTTTGTTTATTTCAACAAAACAAAGCCTTAGGGAGAGTTTTTCCTTATTTTCCCAAACATAGCCTAAAAAATGAGGGGAGGTCTTCTCTTGTGCAGCTGTGAAGAGGAAACATGGTTTCTTTAAATTGCGAAACCCTACATGGGGTTCTCTTCCATGTGGGTGAGCTACATTTTGTTTGGTGCAATTTTTCGATCTCAATCGTCTATTGATCCTAGACTTTGATTGCCAATAATTTTCAAACCAGGTGTCCAATTTGTGTGATTCAAGAAGACCTAGGTTCAAATCCGTATGGTTAGATCAGGAATCTCTGAGTCTGAGAATGACCGTATCATCCCTGTACAAGCTAATTCGGCTCCTAAAACTTCGGTCGGATGTCGTTTCTTCTCCGATTGTCCGATTAAACTGATTCAAGTTGGTGAATCTCAGTTTTTCTTCATATTTCAATCAATAATGTCCATTTAGACTTTTGGCACTTCCGGATTTACGATCACGTCTTTTTTCTTTGATTTTGGTGCGCCCAAAACTTTGACCAGAGCCCGATTCTCCGTCGATTGCCAGAAAATGATGATTCAAAGTGTTGTGGGCCCGTATTGATGCCTATTTTACCCCGATGCAATTGAATTTGATCTTCAATCATCCTAAACTTGATTCCGGTCTTGAATTGTGTGCCGCACTTCGATTTTGGTTGAAAACGTCGTCGATTATCGAAATCGGACGATCCCGGGTTCTGTAACTTCCAATCAATGAGCTGTGGACTCTGAAATGACTTTGATTTGATGTTTGGTCATCCTAGACTCCAACACATTGGCTTTCAGCTCAAATCAGTGTTGATTATTGACTTTTGAGAAGTCCAGAATGCAGTACATTCGTATCGGCATTCATATCGGCGCTGCTTACGGCGTTGATTTGACCACAAAGTTCTTTTTCTTGATTTGTGTACCAGGTGGCCCCCCCTACAATAGTTATTCCTTTTGTTTTCACTGGAGCTAATTTAGCTAAATGGGGTGTCTGCAAGGTTTTTCCAAGTACCATAGATAAATGAGGAAGTGCTGAATGTTTGCTAAAGGTTCACCATTCAACTTTATGCATTCAAGACGTAAGCAAAAAAACTAAAATGTGCATTTCATTGAGTAATATGTTGAGTATCCTTGGGACCCTCTGTTTCAATATAGAATCCTTTTGAATTCGCCTGGAGTAGTAGAGCCTCTATGTTTTTCAGACACTTCAGAATCTAAGTTTTGTACATTCAGAGACATTCTCTGAAATTTTGAATATGATTTTAGTGCATCAAAGTATATTCATCTTTGGCTCAATTGGTTATTGTTTCCTATCTTTTCTTCTCTTGTGCATCAATGTGGGTGTTGTTTGGTTGCTTGTGGAACAGGTGTATAGGTGTTGTTTGGGCTTCTTCTTCTTTTGATGTTTGAAAATTATCCTTGAAAATGCCTGTTTGATGATGCTCGAAAATGTCCTTGAAAACATCTATTTTTTGGTTATGCTAAAAAAATGTCTGAAAATCACAAAATATCTTTATAAGAATCTTAGATTTTCAAAGACAATCTCTGAAAATGTCACTAAAAATCTTAAATTTTTAGATACAATTTTGGATTTGCAAGACATTCTCGAGAATGTCTCTAAAATCACAAAATGTCTCTAAATTTTTCAGAGATACTCTAAAATGTCTCCAAAAATCTCAGAATTTCAAAGACATTCTTGACAATATCTCTAGAATCACAAATTGTCTCTAAATTTTCAAAAACATTATTTGAAAATGTCTCTGAAATTTCCAAACTCACAGACATGCTACAAGCTATAAAATTCGGCCTTTTTCTTTCTTTCACAATTTTATTTCCAATATGGGGCTTATTTGAAAGATCTCGACTTTCTGATTCCAAACATATAATTTTTTTCCGAAATCGGAGTTGTCATCCGAAAGACATATATAGCATTTTGAAGTTTAAAAAGTAAAAAAATTGCAAGTGTGCTGACGTTAACATTGTGCTAACGCACGTATATCAACCAACATTTTGCAAGGCTGAAGGGTTTTTTTTGTCCAAAAAAAGTCTAGGGACATTAAGAGGGTTTAAAACTTTGTGGACTTAATTTGTTAAATTTTATTGGCTAGGGATCTTAGACCAAGCTCCCCCATTCTATACTATTGTATTGAAGTTTATTCTGTTTGAAAGCCTACGAATTTTAATGGATGCTAAGTTGGTAATGTAAATGTGGTTTAGTCAATGCAAATTATAATTAAGTTAACTTGGAGGTTTTTTTTTTACTTTATTTATTTATTATTTTTATAATAAGGAATTTGAATAAGTTCTGCTTGAGTTAGCCTCAAAATTGGATACTAGTAAATAAGAGAAAACTAATGTCTCAAATACGCCCAGAATAATCACTTTTTTTTGTGGCGGGATGGCAAGGCCTCTGAGTGTTATACCCAGATGTTTCATGTTCGAATCTCAAGGGGGTGACCACATATGGTGATTCACCCGGACGCTTGGCCTCGTGGGATTAGTCGAAGTGCGCGCAAACTAGTCCGGACACCCACAGTTACCAAAAAAAAAACGCGCCTAGAAATACTGAGCTAGGCTTCTACACAAAAGTTAGTAGCTAAGCAAAAATTACCACAAGAGAAATGCTAAGCACACATTCCAAACTATATCCCAAACTACACCCTATGCTTTAAATGTATATACTCTATACTATTTAAACTTTTCACACTTTTCTGTACACCACTTACACAACACATAATACATGCATTTAAAACAAGAATATAATTTAAAGTGTGATTTGAAATATGTGCCTACCATTTCTCGTTACGAAAAAATAAAATCACCCTTTTCGAGGCATATATGAAGGAAGGTAAGCGAAAAGCGGCATACATCACGGTCGAGTAGGCAATGACTCTTTGATACATGTTTTCCGTCAAACATTAACATGGTCCTTGCCACGTGATTACGCGGTAATCTGAGTTTTTACCAGATGTATCATTTTGGCCTGAATTGCCTCTTCTTCTTGTTCTACATCATTAATATTCAACCTACTAAAATTGGATATTGATGCTTACCATAGGTTTTGATTGTAGAATGTCGTTCAGATTTAGGAATACTTGTTCTTAAAGGCTTTCGTGCAATTATTTGTTGCATTGAATGATCTAATCTATGGAAAAGTGCATTTTTATATATCGTTAGGGTCGGTCCCGAGTATTTGGAGGTCCGAGACAAACTACTAAAAGGGAGGTCCTTCTACGGGGGTTCTGGGGTAGCGCTCCCGAGGTGATTTTTTTGGGGTCTATTTATACATAATTGACGATTTTTTGGGGTCTACTATAATATGAGTCTGTTTGTGAAACTTAAACATTATATGATGTCTTTCAAAATTCTAAAGGAGCCTATTTCTTAAACTCAAAAAATTCTTACACTAAACGTGTAATTTTCAAAATTCTAGGGGCCTTTGCTTTTGAGTTTTATATACATTTATAACAATGTATATGTAGTTAATGGCACTAAATTGGGCCATGGGGAGGTCTAAATGTAAAATACTAAAAAATCTCATGATAAAAATATAATGATGAAAATTTCATGAAGGCCCTCAAAATTTTTAAAACTTTGGTCATCCGGGATGGTTGTCCCGTTTGTCCCCCCTTTGGCCCGGTCATGTATATCGTTCAGTTTTGTCATGCCAAATAGTCTCTTATGCAACAGGAAATGACTACCCACGATCAGTTAACTTATGGCCTATATATATGAGCCTAATTCATTTATGCAGGAGGGATCAATTAATATAAGGGTAAATAGCACTTAGACACCCTGAGGTTTGCTCTAATCACAATTAGACCACCTCACGTTTCAGTAATATCACTTACACCCCTGGGGTTTGAAGCGCGTATCACTTAGACCCCCTCCGACAATTCACCGTTAAAAAAGTGACGGACTGACATAAATAAATACAAAAAATACCCTAAAAGTTTGGTCCTTGAGTCATTTTAGTCCCTATAGTTTCAATTGAGTCAATTTGGGCCTTCAAGTTTTAAATTAAAACAATTTGATCCAAATGTTCAATTCAGTGAGAAAAATTGATAGAATTTACTCACATACTATGCATTGTCACACTTTAGCGTAATTGTGCATAACAATGGGTAAATTTTGTCAATTTTTCTCTGAATGGGGCATTTGGATCAAATTGCTTAAAATTAAAACTGTAGGGAGAAAATTAACCCAATTGAACTACAGGGACTAAAATGACACAAGGACCAAACTTTTAGGGGTATGTTTTGTATTTTTTTATGTCAGCCCGAGCACTTTTTTAACGGTGAATTAACGGAGGGGGTCTAGGTGATACGCGCTTCAAACTTCAAGGGGTGTAGGTGATATTACTGAAATGTGAGGGGGTCTAAGTGTGATTAGAGCAAACCTTAAGGGATCTAGGTGATATTTACCCTTAATATAATAATATCAACAATGTTAGGGTGACAAACAATTTACAAACACTTACAAACATACTCTATCTCTCTCTTGAGTGACACTGTGGGGTCCACTGAAATTATTTGGACCCCACAATGCCACCTAGGACAGAGATAGAGTGTGTTTGTAAAAAGTGTTTGTCACCCAAATGTTACTCTAATAATATATAGTTCATACATACATACAAAGTGAGTTACTGTTCGAAAGAGTACAAACATCAGTAGGTTCGTCATACTATCCTATTTGAAATGCTTCTATAGGAAGTTGAGAGACTAGTTTATCTTGAGCTGAGAGGCAGTTATCATAAAACCGTGAGCACTTGAGTGGTGCGAAATTATCTTAAGGAGAGCGAACCCAGTCCGTGTAACTCGATCTATTGCCCTGGATATGAATCTATACGGGTCTTGTTTATTTTACAGTATTCGTTATTGCTTTTAAATTTCAGATTTATACATATCTATCTATTTTAGATAATACAATCTAGAATTTGGAAAAAGAATTTAGATAATACAATCTATTTTAGCTACATGAACGAAAAAAAAAATAGTAATATTGACTAGGATTTGGAATTTTGGGTATCATGTCAACAAAAAGAGTGGTTTCAACTTTTTCAAACAAAAGAGTTGAAAACCTGTTGATTCTAACAACTTGTCGCAGAGTTGATCGATTGATCTTCTAAGACACAGATGTGGTTGTGGACCTATGAATAACAATAATTTCGAAACTGAGAAAGGAAAAGAAAGAAAATAAGAGAAATCGTATAGCAATTACTTTGACAAAATTAAAGAAAGTGGCTTGGCTTCACCAATTCTTTTAGGTGAATAGACTCAGACTACTCAATACAACATTAATTTATTACTAATCGACCCTTAATTACTAGCTAGGAAAAGGCTTGCGGTTAGAAACAAGATTTTGCAAATGTTATTGGCTTCTTGCACATTCTTGATCTTGAGAAACAGTCAAGTAATGGCTCAGAAGTGAATTGGAGTAATGCTAGACACACAATGAATTATACAATCAATTGCACAAACGTGCAGCACAAGATTAGACCTTGTGCTGAAAATCCTGCACACTCAAAAAGGTGTGTGCAGGTTTTTTAGCAAGGTACAACCTTGTGCTGCACGTTTGTGTAATTGGTTATACAATTCATTGTGCACCTACCATTTTTGAATTGGAAAATCCAAAAAATGGGCCACTGTTCGGTCAAATGAAAAAGCTCGGGCTAACGAGCCTTTAGTATTCGAGTTTGAGTCCAAAAGCAATTACAAATGCCGCTTGTTAGTGTTTGCTAGTAGTTTTGCGCGGGCGTGCCAGACCTAATAATGGTTCGGTGTAGGTGCAAACTAATTTCCTAATTGCTTGTGTGAGTGATATACAAGGCTTAATGAATCTGACTTCTAACAAAATGTCTGTGTGAGGTGAGTAGGAAAGTACCCTCACCAAAAGTCCTATGGCAGTACCGAAGCGCACAAGCCATACAAGTGATGAAACAAAAAGGAATTAAATAAAAGGGATGTTTTATTTAATTGAAAGTAGAAAAGATTACAAGAGATGTAATATAAAAAAACTATGAAAGCCTAAAAACCAAGAACACTAAGAATGCTTTAAGAATGCATTGGGATGCGGTTTGAATGCGGTTTGTCGAAGTGACGCGGAGTCCCTTTGCAGCTTGGCTAGCCTGTTGTATGTGTAGCGGCCTGACTAGTCTTCTAGATAAGGTAGGAAATAACTGATGAATCATTATCTGGTAAATCAAGACATACAATCAAAAAGAGGGAGAAACCTTTGCTGCGGCACGAGAGCGATTCAAGGATATGTTATTACTCTACCCACATCATGGTTTCGAGAAGTAGCGAACAATAAGTTTCTTCTTTGACGGCCTTAGTCTGAAATCAAAGAAACTCATAGAAACAACGAGTGACAGTAAGTTCATGAGCAAGAATGTAGACCATGCCGAATCTCATTTCGAATGGTTGGCCAAACACGCACCTGAATGGGAGACGCAGGTGACAAGAGCTCAAACAAGCTCGAGTTCAAGTCAAAAGAGCATATATCAGTTGAAAGTTGAAGATAGCTTGATGGAGAAAAATGAGGAATTGGCTCCTAAGTTGGAGGCATTAGAAGCAAAGAAGACCCTGTGATACATTTTGCTTCTGAAGAATCATGTTCGAGTTGTCTACAAATGGGGCATACCTCTCAACATTGCCAAATATATCCTGTTTATCAAGAACAGAATCCTGTAGAGGTACATGCTATAAATGCCCCTAATCATTTCTACCCCAATAGCAAATGGATCCATCCTGGTTTCGATCATAGAAATAGTGCTGCCACAACAAACCCATCTCAACAGTGGCAACCGAATCAAGGAAATCAATACTGACCCAAGAATCAAGGGTACCAACAGAACTACCAGCCCACTTCTACCTATCAAGAAGGTTAAAGGTACCAACAAAATCATTATCAGCAAAATCACCCACCTCAACCAAACTACAATCAGGGGAACAACAACCAATCTGCATCCAACACTTATGTGCTACCTCATAAGAAGGCACAAGAGGATAACAATGCATTCATGATGCAGCAGATGATACAGCTAATGAGTAAACTCAACATAAGTGTGGAGAGGTTGGCTGCTCAACAAGGGGATTGAAAAAGAATGATGTTCCCAGCACAACCAGAGCCGAACCCTGGAGGCCAACATTCAGGTACAGGCCCTTCGGGGTCGGGACCACATGAAGAGGCAAAGGCCGTAACTGTGTTGAGGAGTGGAAAAGGGATTAAGAAAGCTTCTCCTCTCCCACACCCTATGGTTGAGATAGAAGATGAGGTCGAGAATGCGGACGAATTGGTGGAAGAAGAGAAGGAGGGCGAAATAGTTGAGCCTGAAATAACAGTTCCCAAGGATGCTGAGATAAAAAGAAGGCTTGGAAAAGAACTTATTCTCAAAAAGGTACCCAAATGCCCTTTTCCAGTACCATATCCTCAGAGGTTAAAGAAACCTTAACAAGAAACCAAAAGTCAAGAGTTTCTGGAGTTATTCAAGCAAGTGAAAATCAACCTCCTACTCCTAGACGTGATTAAACAAGTGCCTTCCTATGCCAAGTTCTTGAAAGACTTGTGTACTGTTAAGAGGTAGCAAAGTATTATGAAGAGGGCTTACCTAGCCTACCAATCAAGTGCAATTCTCAAGTACGATTTGCCTCCCAAATACAAGGATCTAGGGACACCAATAGTTTCTTGCATAATCGGTCAGAAAAAAGTGAACAATGCTCTACTCGACTTAAGATTGAGTGTAAATCTATTACCTTACACTGTCTACAACAGCTAGGGTTGGGAGAGCTTAAACCCACTCGAATTATTCTCCAACTCGTAGATCGATCAATCAAATATCCACGAGGACTTCTAGAGGATGTCTTAGTCTAGATTGACACTTTTGTCTTTCCTGTTGACTTTGTCGTTTTAGACACCGAGCCGGTATATAATGCAAAAATCCTAGATTCCTGATCTTTGGACGTCCTTTCCTTGCAACGATTGATACAACAACCAAGGTAAAGAGTGGAGTAATGACTGTAGTTTTTTGGAACATGACGTTAAATATCAAAATCTTTTCAAATCCCAAAATTGAAGATTTGATGATGAAGAGGAGGTAAATTGGGTTGAGTCGGTAATCTAGGATTGTTTGACTCGACTGCTCCCTCTGATCCCGTGGAATCTATTGTCACTAACTCATGTTATGAATTGGATAGATACACTTCGCAAGATGAGGAGAAGAATCAAATATGTGCACTATTAGAGGTTGTGGAGGAAGAAGTTGTGAGGGCAATATGGACGATTCAATATGAACAATTACCGCCAAAGACAAAGTTGGCAGTCCCGTCAAACCTGTAATTTCTAGAGTTAAAATTGAAAGAGCTCCCGAAGGAATTGAAATATATGTTTCTGGGAGAAGAAAAGACCTTCCCTGTGATAATTTCCTCTGTATTGAATCAAGAACAGGAA
Source organism: Hydrangea macrophylla (assembly GCA_033977485.1). Classification (NCBI taxonomy): domain Eukaryota; kingdom Viridiplantae; phylum Streptophyta; class Magnoliopsida; order Cornales; family Hydrangeaceae; genus Hydrangea; species Hydrangea macrophylla. Next base: position 45,913,120 of record CM066990.1, read on the forward strand.
GGTAAATTAATTAAGTTGCTCAAGCAACACAGGAGTGCATTGGGATGGACCGTCGCAGATTTAAGAGGAATAAGTCTATCCATATGCACCCACAGGATTTACCTAGAGGAAGATGCCAAATCATGTCGACAAATTCAGAGGCGTCTAAACCCGAACATGCAAGAAATGGTTAAGAAAGAAGTTCTAAAATTGCTTGATGTTGGGGTGATTTATCTAATCTCGGATAGTCCTTGGGTAAGTCCGAATCATGTTGTGCCGAAAAAAGCTGGCATTATAGTGGTGGAGAATAAGGAAGGAGAATTGGTGTCTACACATGTGACCATAAGTTGGCGCATGTGTATTGATTATAGAAGATTGAATGCAATGACCTGAAAGGACCACTTCCTACTACCTTTCATGGACCAAATGCTTGAAAGAGTGGCAGGTCACCAGTTTTATTGTTTCTTGGACGGTTATAGTGGTTATAACCAGATTGAAATTGACCTAGCTAACCAACAAAAAATCACTTTCACCTGTCCGTTTGGAACATTCGTATATCGCCGGATGCCATTTGGCTTATGCAATGCACCTGCTACTTTCTAGAGGTGTATGCTGAGCATTTTCAACGATATGGTTGAGAAAATTATGGAAGTACTCATGGATGATTTCTCTGTATTTGGCGATAGCCTCGATGACTGTCTCAAAAATCTCCAGAAAGTTTTACAAAGATGTGAGGATAAGAATTTGGTCCTCAATTGGGAAAAATGTCACTTTTCATGGTGATAAAAGGAATCGTCCTAGGGCGTATTGTTTCTGCTGAGGGAATACAGGTAGATAAGGTGAAGATTGATATAATCTCTAATCTCCCTACCCCTACCACGGTAAAGGATATACGATCATTTCTAGGTCACGCCGATTTTTACAGGAGGTTTATTAAGGACTTCAGTGCCGTGTCTAGGCCACTGTGTCAACTCCTAGCATAAGACATACCATTTGAATGGACCAGCGAATGTTAGGAGTCCTTTGATAAACTCAAGCATCATCTCACTACAGCTCTGATAATGAAATCTCCATATTAGAGCCTTCCATTTGAGCTGATGTGTGATGCTAATGACACCACGATCGAGGCTATGTTGGGGCAGAGGAGGGACAAGAAGCCGTCTATAATCTACTATTCTAGCAGAACTCATGATGGAGATCTACGAAACTACTCCTGTCATGCCCCGGAACAGCATAAATAGAGAAAAATAAATTTCCTTTATGGGTCCATAAGGAATGACAGGTGAAAGTCACTAATAATCCACACCACGCAGTACTAGTCCAAAAAGACAACAGTAAACAACTAAGAATAACACACAGTGCTAACTATTACAAAATATCAGAGTATGGTCCACAGGATCACAACAGGTCTGAAGACAACAAATGCCCAAGTACCTGCTAACAAAAGGTTTAACAGAACAACCGAAAAGAAATCTAACTATAACATCTTCAGTCTTCAACTGGCATAAGGATAATTCTCCCTGGCGTAACCATCATCGGTGGGGCCTTCCTTTGGATAACACTCATCAGTGTACTGGTCATTACCTGTAAAATAAGGGGCAGGATATTCTGGACGGGGAAAGTCCAGGCAATAAAAGGCCGTCAGCTTACTGAGAGCTGAGTGAGCATAAACTAACGAGGTACCAATTATCTGAAGTAAGCACGAGCTTATGAAAATACGAGTTAACATCTTATTATAAGGATAACATTATCTTGTTCCTCTATTCATTCTTGTAAACCGACCCTTATCGTCTTGTTACTCAAATACCGAACTCAACAGACTCTGATTTCCATGAACAGACTCAATCGTTTAACTCTAGGGATACACCCTTATTCTGTCCATCGCTTTTAAGAGCAATATATCCTGCTCACCGCATATCATGGACTCCACGTCAGTCTGTCCCCAGAATTTAAGAACAATGGTCCTGTTCATCGCATTTCAAGGATATAACGTTTCGAACAAGGCATATCAATCTATTGCCATGACTCAACGTCATCTACTAGTGATCCCAGCTCACCGCTTTTAAGAACAATGGTCCTGTTCACCGCATTTAAGAGCATATCACAGATCATCCAGTCTATCTTAAGACTTCTTGGTCCAGCTCACCGCTTTTAAGAACCATGTATCCGGTTCACCGCTTTTATGAGCATATCATGACCAATCGTCCATCCACGTACCATTCCCAGAACTTACCAAACCTACTTACGTTCCATTCTACATCGACACATGACAATTCCCAATGTGGCCTGACTACTCGGATTAAAAGAAACGTACATCAAATTCATATCAGAAACAACACGTCACCCACGTCTTCATATTATTTTTTATTCATTATCCATAAATCTTTGGTGTCATATTACTCCTGTCTACCCCATAGTCGCATAATGGAATTCCGAATTAGAAATCGAACAACTAAACCTCTTATATAATAAATAGGCAAAGGAAACCATGTTCTGATCATGTCAATCGATTGGGACTAAGTTCAATCGATTGGTATCAAAATCATGTCAATCGATTGAGAACATGTCAATCGATTGGTATCTGAAAAGTGTCAATCGATTGAAATCTTATTCAATCGATTGGGATGTCAATCAATTGAAATCCTATTCAATCGATTGGGATACAACTGATGTCAATCGATTGAGATTATGTCAATCGATTGGCACTACGTCTTCTCCAGCAGATTGTAAAAACAGTATATACAAACGTACACTAGAAGCATTTAACCCACCTAAACTTCATAATAACTTGTATAAACTTCATATAGAGGGACCAAGTGAGTTAGAACTCACTTAGGGTGCGTTTGGGTGTGTTCAAAGCTTGAAATCTCCAAGCTCTCTCTTTCCTCCTTCTTTCTTCTCTGTCCAGCCCTCTCTCTGTCTCTCCTTCTTCCTCCTTTCTTCTTCTTGTCCTCCCCTTCGTCTTCTTCCAGCTGCCAAGGCAGTGTGTGTGTGTATATAGATATAGATATATAGATAGATATATGTATGTATATATCTCACAAGAGGTATGTCTCTCTCTCTCTCAAGGCTGCCAAAATGACCCAAGGCCATAAATATGGACGAGTATATATAGGGGTTAAGAGTGCCACACGTTTAAAGCTGAAGGAAAGAAGAAAACTTGTCTCAGGTTATGTCAATCGATTGAGACACAAGTCAATCGATTGGCAACAGATATTTGTAACCAATCGATTGGAAACAATGTCAATCGATTGGAACAAATGGCAATCGATTGGGATAATGACACGTCATCACTTTTAGTCGGTTGAATGTCAATCGATTGGGATACTTTTCAATCGATTGGTATCTAAAAAGTGTCAATCGATTGGGAAACTTATCAATCGATTGGTATCAAAATTTACCAAAAAGAAAGAGAAAGTTTATACGAGTATAGAAATGAAATACCAGGTCTTATTAATATACAAAAATACAGGGTATTACATCATCCACCACTCAACAAAAGATTTCGTCCTCGAAATCAAAAGCAACAAGGTTTTAAAATAAAAACGAAAACTTCTCGCGCATCTCTGACTCTAGTTCCCACGAAGCTTCTCCTTCATCATGATGTTTCCACTGAATTTTGACTAACGGAATCTCCTTGTTCCTGAGTTTCTTGATTCCTCGATCTAGAATACGAACAGGTCCTTCATTGAACGTAACGTCGCTGTTGACTTCGATATCCTCAAAGTTGATCTCATGCGCTGGGTTGTGAACATACTTCCTCAGCATACTGATGTGAAAAACGTTGTGCACTCCTGACATCTTTGGTGGTAACGCAAGGCGATAAGCGACCTTCCCAACACACTCTAGAATTTCGAATGGTCTGATGAAATGTGGCGATAATTTGCCCCTTTTCTGACCAAATCTGACGATTCCTCGAACAGGTGAAACCTTGAGTAATACGTGATCTCCAACGGCAAACTCCAAGTCTTTGCGTCGCTTGTCAGCATAACTCTTGTATCTGGTCTGGGCTGTCTTCATCTTCTCACGTACGACTTGAATCTTCTCACTGGTTTCTCGTATCATCTCTGGCCCAAGAAGTTGACTATCTCCGACTTCGGTCCAACATAACGGCGATCGGCAAGGTCTTCCGTACAAAGCTTCAAACGGCGCAATATCTATGCTCGAATGATAACTATTATTATAGGCGAACTCGATCAAAGGTAAGTGTATCTCCCAAGTACTCTCAAAATCAATGACATAGGCTCGTAACATATCTTCCATCACTTGATTAATTCTTTCAGTCTGTCCATCGGTCTGCGGATGAAAAGCTGAACTCAAGTTCAATGTCGTTCCCATCGCTGTCTGGAGACTCTTCCAAAATTCTGCAGTAAAGCGCGAATCTCGGTTTGACATAATAGATACAGGCACTCCATGTAATCGTACAACATGTTGTAGATACATTCGGCTCAAACGTTCTACTGAGTACGTCATGCTATAGGCAATAAAATGTGCCGTCTTAGTAAGTCGATCCACAATTACCCATATAGCATCGTGATTCTGCTGTGACTTCGGCAATCCTACCACGAAATCCATGGTTATGTGTTCCCATTTCCATTGAGGAATAGGTAACGGCTGTAGAAGTCCAGGTGGTTTCTGATGTTCTGCCTTTACTTGTTTACAAGTAAGACACTGAGCTACATACTCTGCCACATCTCTCTTCATTCCTTCCCACCAAAAATTTCTCTTCAAGTCCTTGTACATCTTCGTACTTCCGGGATGAATAGTCATTCGTGACTTATGAGCTTCATCCAATATGTCTTTCCGGAGACTTTCTTCATTAGGTACACAGAGTCTACCTTTACATCGTAAAGCTCCGTCGGTACTAATACTCCAGACTTCTGGTTCCTTGGCTGACATCTTGGCGAACCATAACTTCAAATCCTTTGATGTCTGTTGAGCCTCTATGATACGACTTATCAAAGTCGGTTGTACCATAAGACATCCAAAATGTTGTCCTTTCATTGGCTCCACTGGCTGAAGATCAAATTCAGCAATTTCTTCCAATGCTCTCCATTCTCTAATTAGTAATGCAGCGATCACTAACCGAGGTTTACGGCTTAAAGCATCTGCTACTACGTTTGCTTTGCCGGGATGGTATTGCAAAGAAAAGTCATAGTCTTTGAGTAACTCCATCCATCTCCGCTGTCGCATGTTCAACTCCTTTTGAGAGAACAAATACTTCAGACTCTTATGATCGGAAAATAGATCAAACTTTTCTCCATAGAGATAGTGTCTCCAAATTTTCAATGCAAACACTATTGCTGCTAATTCCAGATCATGCGTAGGATAATTTTTCTCATGTACCTTCAATTGTCTTGATCCATATGCGATAACATTTCCATCTTGCATAAGCACACACCCGAGTCCTTGGTACGATGCATCACTATAGATCACATACTTTTCTCCACTCTTAGGTAATGCGAGTACTGGTGCAGAAGTCAATCTTTCTTTTAACTCCTGAAATGCACCCTCATGCTTGTCTGTCCATTCATACTTCGTCTCCTTCCTTGTTAAATTTGTCAATGGTCCTGCTAACTTGGAGAACCCTTCTACGAATCTTCTGTAATATCCTGCTAAACCCAGAAAACTTCTGACTTCGGTCGCATTCGTCGGTCTGTTCCAGCTTAAGACTGCATCAATCTTAGATGAGTCTACCGAAATACCTTCCCGAGATATAACATGTCCCAAGAATTTGACTTCCTGTAGCCAAAACTCACACTTGCTGAACTTTGCATACAACTTGCTATCTCGAAGTGTCTGCAAGGCAACTTGTAAATGCTCCTTGTGATCCTCTTCTGTCTTTGAGTAGATCAGTATATCATCAATGAGCACTATAATGAATTTATCCAGATATAGTCTGAATACTCTATTCATCAAGTCCATAAATACTGTTGGCGCATTCGTCAATCCAAAAGGCATAACTAGAAACTCGTAATGCCCGTATCTTGTCCTGAATGCAGTCTTCGATACATCCTCTGGTCGAACTAACAATTGGTGGTATCCTGAACGTAAATCGATCTTGGAAAAGATCCTAGATCCTTGTAACTGGTCGAATAGATCATCTATCCGAGGTAACGGATATCTATTCTTAATCGTAACCTTGTTCAACTCCCTGTAGTCTATACAGAGTCGAAGTGTTCCGTCCTTCTTCTTTACAAACAGAACTGGTGCTCCCTAAGGCGACGTACTCGGACGAACAAATCCTAGATCCTCGAGTTCTTGAACTTTCTTCTTCAGTTCCAACATCTCGGTTGGTGCCATCCTATATGGAGTCTTAGAAATAGGCAATGTACCAGGTACTAATTCCACGCAGAAGTCTATTTCTCTTTTTGGTGGAAGTCCTTTAATATCCTGAAATACATCTAAAAAGTCTCGTGCAATAGGAATTTGATCCATCGTAAGCTCCGTACTCGTATCCCCAATTGTAGCTAAACAACTGGTAAGAAACATATCGCTCGTCGATTGACACTGAAATCTGATCGTCGGCTTTCCTTGTATTGGAAATATAATCGTCCTAGTAGGGCAATCCAAATTGGCACCATATTTAGTTAACCAATCCATCCCTAGGATAACATCGAATTCTGACATCGACAGAACTACCAAGTCTGCTGGAAGATTCCTATCTCCCAAAGTCAAAGGGCAATCTTTACACACTTTACTCAACTTAACTGTCACTCCCAAAGGTGACACAGCATTCAATGTTGACTCAAGTGTTTGGGGTTCTAAACCCAATTGACGCACAATCTTAACAGCAATAAAAGAACGTACAGCTCCAGTATCAAATAAAGCTTTAACTGGACTATGAAAGAGTACAAGTGTACCTTCCAAATGTTGCTGCTCATCAGCATTAAAGCCTGATTTTCCTGGAATAATAGCATTCATCCTCGTCTGATCAGGAGGTCCTTGAATTCCTTGCACTGGTGCCCCGTAGTATCCTCCTCGTGGTACACGACAATCCTTGCTCAAGTGTCCTGGTTTGTTGCAGTTGCGACAGACGATATCTGGCCTGCGATTAGGTCTGTAGACGGTGCAGTTCCTTGCAATATGTCCGGGCTTTCCACAGTTAAAACATCCTCCACTATTGCTTGGTGGGGCTGTTAGTAATGCCTGCGGCTGTAGTTCTCGCTGTTGATCTTGTTGGGGTCGATTATAACTTTGCTGAGGTTTCCTGGCTCCTTCCCAGATTCTCTTGTTTCCTTGAAAGTTTTCCTGAGGTTTCCATCCTTGGGTATTTCTCAGTGGTCGATTAGGGAAATTTCTCTGTTTAAACCCTCGTGACAACTGAGGTCGATTTGTCTGTGATTGCGGTACTGGATTAGCATCCTTTTCTAATCATGTAGCAAATCTAACAATTTCCTCATACGACTGGTTCAGATGACCAACCATCATATGTCTGAGGTGGGGGTTCAGTCCTTGGTGAAATCTCTTCACCTTTTTCTGTGGCGTGTCTATCATATGCTGAGCAAATCTGGATAAATGCTCGAACTGTGTTGTGTATTCCCGTATATTCCATCCTCCTTGGATCAAATTGAGAAAGTTCCTTTCCTGTTGATCTCTCTCATCTTCTGGAAAATACTTATCCAAAAATCTGCCTTTGAATGTCTCCCACGACATAGCTCTAGTGGCATCGATCCCAATAGTGGCTTGCTCAGCTTCCCACCAATCTGCGGCGGCATAAGTGAGCTGAAACGTAGCAAGGCGACGTTTCTCTTGTTCGTTGCATTCCAATGCTTCAAATATTAACTCCATCTCTCTTATCCATTGTTCTGCTTTCCATGGTTCTGTTAGTCCATCGAACTTTTCGGGACGTAACCCACGAAAATTTGCTAACAGCTTATCTCCAGTCTGTCTTGGTGGCGGGGGTATAAGAGGTCTTTGGTGGGTGGAGTGATTATATGTATCCCCCACATGCTCCATCCTCTGCATAAATGCTTCGAAAATTCCCGTCGGATCCATCCCTTCCGGAATAGGTGCTCCATTACGTGCTTGGTGATTTCTCAAGGGTCCTACCATGATGCTAACGAGTATCGCCTACAAGAGACATATGGATCAGCTGAAAGTCTTCTCGTAGAAACGAACTCAAGATAGAACAAGAAACAGCAAAACTAACCATTCTACTAAACAACACAGCACAACGCAACAACCAAACAATAATAAAAGTATCGCTCGTATATATATATATATATCAAAAGATGTATCGTATAGTACACACTAGTAAAACCGTGTACCATATGGGACAAGAGTTACAACAACTAAAGTCAGCTAATACTATACAAAGCTATGGTCAATAGCTATCTCTCAAGCTCCCAAAAATCTGGTGGACAACATGTCCTAATATAAACTAACAAAATCTACACCCTGCCGATCCTGACTCAAAAGTCGTCAGTATCTGATCCTGCTGGTGGTGCCTCGTCCTCTGGGTCTATATCCATCTCCTTGAGTGGATCATCCTCAACTGGTGCGACAAGATCTTCGACTACTACCCCTATATCCCAATCCTCTATCATCTCTGCATCATCGTCCTCCATCACGTCTGCTATCGCCTGGTTAGCGACATCAACAGCTACTGCAGCAAAACCGTCAGCTATGTCAAGAGCTCCTGCTATAGCCACCTCTCCCATAACAAAATCTGCTGGCTGTGCTACCATCTGAGCTATCCATCCTACTGCCATATCGGCCATGGCTGCCATATGCATAATGGGTCCAGTTAGTATCTGAAGCACAACGGGTATCTCTGGCACAACTATCTCCTCGGGGTCATCCTCCTCATCTACTACTACGTCTGCCTCAATAGCCTCTAGGTCTGGTACTGGATCCTCTGGCTCAAACTCTGGCTCCTCGGGGTCATCCTCAAGTTCATCATCTGCATCGTCTGCATGCTCATCCTCTACTGGGTCCTCGTCATCTATCGGCTCCTCCTCTCCATCTCCATCCATGTCCTCATCGGGATGCTCATCCTCAGGCTCTAGATCCTCCTCATCCTCAATCGGCTCAGGCTCTGGTTCTGGGACGGGTACTGGTGATGGTGGAGCTGCTGCTGCTGGTGCAACTACGGGCTCTGGTGGACCGGCTACAATGGCTCTTAACTCAATCTCGTCCATCTCTGGCTTACTCAAAACTAGTCGTAACATCTCCTGACAAATGTCTCTACCGACCCTCGCAGTATGGTAAGCATCCATGCGCATCTGTGTCGGGTGAGTACTCCTGGTCACATAAAGCGCTCTCCACATGTCCTCCTCTAAATGTCGACTAGCTATCTGGCACACACGCTCACGATAAAACTCTGGATCAGCTGGCTCCATAGTATCTCCATGGATAATATGTCCTCCATAAGTATCAGTCACAAACTGGTGAAACTCTGGATCCATGCTATCTTGCAAAGGAAACTATCTATCGCCAGGAAGACGAACTTATCTTATATTCATATCTCATCTCAAAGAAATTCTATCATACTAGGACCAGATGGTGTGGAAATACTTAGTGAACAAAAGTATCACAACCTAGAGTACCAAACGCAGGCTCTGATACCAAAAACCCTGTCACACCCCGGAACAGCATAAATAGAGAAAAATAAATTTCCTTTATGGGTCCATAAGGAATGACAGGTGAAAGTCACTAATAATCCACACCACGCAGTACTAGTCCAAAAAGACAACAGTAAACAACTAAGAATAACACACAGTGCTAACTATTACAAAATATCAGAGTATGGTCCACAGGATCACAACAGGTCTGAAGACAACAAATGCCCAAGTACCCGCTAACAAAAGGTTTAACAGAACAACCGAAAAGAAATGTAACTATAACATCTTCAGTCTTCAACTGGCATAAGGATAATTCTCCCTGGCGTAACCATCATCGGTGGGGCCTTCCTCTAGATAACACTCATCAGTGTACAGGTCATTACCTGCAAAATAAGGGGCAGGATATTCTGGACGGGGAAAGTCCAGGCAATAAAAGGCCGTCAGCTTACTGAGAGCTGAGTGAGAATAAACTAATGAGGTACCAATTATCTGAAGTAAACACGAGCTTATGAAAATACGAGTTAACATCTTATTATAAGGATAACATTATCTTGTTCCTCTATTCATTCTTGTAAACCGACCCTTATCGTCTTGTTACTCAAATACCGAACTCAACAGACTCTGATTTCCATGAACAGACTCAATCGTTTAACTCTAGGGATACACCCTTATTCTGTCCATCGCTTTTAAGAGCAATATATCCTGCTCACCGCATATCATGGACTCCACGTCAGTCTGTCCCCAGCTTTTAAGAACACTGGTCCTGTTCACCGCATTTCAGGGATATAACAATTCGAACAAGGCATATCAATCTATTGCCACGACTCAACGTCATCTACTAGTGATCCCACCTCACCGCTTTTAAGAACAATGGTCCTGTTCACCACATTTAAGAGCATATCACAGATCATCCAGTCTATCTTAAGACTTCTTGGTCCAGCTCACCGCTTTTAAGAACCATGTATCCGGTTCACCGCTTTTAAGAGCATATCATGACCAATCGTCCATCCACGTACCATTCCCAGAACTTACCAAACCTACTTACGTTCCATTCTACATCGACACATGACAATTCCCAATGTGGCCTGACTACTCGGATTAAAAGAAAACGGACATCAAATTCATATCAGAAACAACACGTCACCCACGTCTTCATATTATTTTTTATTCATTATCCATAAATCTTTGGTGTCACATTACTCCTGTCTACCCCATAGTCGCATAATGGAATTCCGAATTAGAAATCGAACAACTAAACCTCTTATATAATAAATAGGCAAAGGAAACCATGTTCTGATCATGTCAATCGATTGGGACTAAGTTCAATCGATTGGTATCAAAATCATGTCAATCGATTGAGAACATGTCAATCGATTGGTATCTGAAAAGTGTCAATCGATTGAAATCTTATTCAATCGATTGGGATGTCAATCAATTGAAATCCTATTCAATCGATTGGGATACAACTGATGTCAATCGATTGAGATTATGTCAATCGATTGGCACTACGTCTTCTCCAGCAGATTGTAAAAACAGCATATACAAACGTACACTAGAAGCATTTAACCCACCTAAACTTCATAATAACTTGTATAAACTTCATATAGAGGGACCAAGTGAGTTAGAACTCACTTAGGGTGCGTTTGGGTGTGTTCAAAGCTTGAAATCTCCAAGCTCTCTCTTTCCTCCTTCTTTCTTCTCTGTCCAGCCCTCTCTCTGTCTCTCCTTCTTCCTCATTTTTTCTTCTTGTCCTCCCCTTCGTCTTCTTCCAGCTGCCAAGGCAGTGTGTGTGTGTGTATATAGATATAGATATATAGATAGATATATGTATGTATATATCTCACAAGAGGTATGTCTCTCTCTCTCAAGGCTGCCAAAATGACCCAAGGCCATAAATATGGACGAGTATATATAGGGGTTAAGAGTGCCACACGTTTAAAGCTGAAGGAAAGAAGAAAACTTGTCTCAAGTTATGTCAATCGATTGAGACACAAGTCAATCGATTGGCAACAGATATTTGTAGTCAATCGATTGGAAACAATGTCAATCGATTGGAACAAATGGCAATCGATTGGGATAATGACACGTCATCACTTTTAGTCGGTTGAATGTCAATCGATTGGGATACTTTTCAATCGATTGGTATCTAAAAAGTGTCAATCGATTGGGAAACTTATCAATCGATTGGTATCAAAATTTACCAAAAAGGAAGAGAAAGTTTATACGAGTATAGAAATGAAATACCAGGTCTTATTAATATACAAAAATATAGGGTATTACAACTCCACTACCGAAAAAGAATTACTGTCTATTGTATTCGCATTGGAGAAGTTCAGACAATATCTCATTGGCTCCCAGATTATTTGCTTTACAGATCATGCCGTGTTGAAGTATCTTCTATCAAAGAAGGATACAAAGCAGCAATTAATATGCTAGATTTTGCTACTCCAAGAATTTGATTTGATTATTAAGGATAAAAAGGGGGAAGAGAATGTCATTGCCGATCATCTTTCCCGGTTGACCTTCGAGGACAACTCCTCACAATCTACTCTGATTCGTGAATTGTTTTTGGATGAACAATCGTTTGCTGCAACTGCCCTTCCCTGGTATGCAGACATTATTAATTATTTGGCAACAGGGGAGACCCCATCCCATTGGTCCACCCCTGATAGTAAAAGGATTTTGTCCTTCACTCGATGGTTATTTCGATGGTCCGTACTTGTTTAAGTACTTTGCGGATCAAGTTATAAGGCGATGTGTTCTAGAAGAAGATATCTTTCATGTTCTTTTCTCATGTCACTCAAAAGCATGTGGCGGTCATTTCTCAGTCCAAAAGGTGTTTAGTAGTAGATTTTACATGCCAACAATTTTCAAAGACTCTAATGCTTTTTGTAGAGCATGTGCCAGGTGCCAAATGCTAGGAAGCCTGTCCAGGAGAAATGAAATGTCGATGAACCCCATCATCACAATTAAAATCTTCGATTGCTGGGGCATTAATTTCATGGGACCATTCTCGCCATCCTCTCATTATGAATATATTCTACTGGCGATTGAGTACGTGTCTAAGTGGCTTGTCAACATAACTCTTATACCTACTCTGGGCTGTCAGTAACCGTTGTCTAATTACCTTTATCTTATCCGTTGTTTCTTGTACAATTTTTGGCCCTTCAATCTTTCTTTCTCCTACCTCTGTCCAACTAATCGGTGAACGACATATACGACCATATAAAGCTTCATAAGGAGCCATTCCAATACTTGACTAAAAACTGTTGTTATATGCGAACTCAATTAACGGCAGGTGGTCTTCCCAATCACCCTGGAAATCAAGTACACATAACCGAAGCATGTCTTCCAAAATCTGGATTACTCTCTCTGATTGACCATCGGTCTGAGGATGAAAAGCGGTACTAAAGTGTAATTTGGTACCCATTGCTTCATGCAAGGCTCTCCAAAACTTTGATGTAAAACTACTATCCCTATCCAAAACGATAGAAACTGGGATACCATGTAGTCTCACAATTTCGCGAATATACAACTTAGCTAACGTCATTGGCTTAGTTGTTCGGATTGGTAGGAAGTGCGACGACTTCGTCAAACGATCAACGATCACCCAAATAATAGTGTTCGATCTCTTCGATCTCGGAAACCCACTAACAAAATCCATTGTTATGTACGCCCATTTCCACTCGGCTATCGGTAACGGTTGTAACAATCCCGAGGGTACTTGGCGTTCGGCTTTTACTTGTTGACAACTAGTACAACGCGAAACATAACGTGCTATTTCTCTCTTCATTCCCGGCCACCAATAAACATGTCTCAAATCTCTATACATCTTGGTACTTCCCGGATGAACGGTATACTTCGTATTGTGTGCTTCCTCTAGGATGTTCCGTTTCAACTCCTTCTCGTTAGGCACACAAATTCTACCTCTCAATCTTAAAATATCATTCTCAAAAGTAAATCTCGGTTGTTTGCCCATCGGAATCTCATCACAAATCTTCTTCAAAGCCACATCTTGAAGTTGTTTCTCTGCAATCTCGTGAATTAAGAGTGGTTGTGCCACCATCGTCTACATCAAGCCACTTTCAATCCTCGGTATCACTTCAAGCTCCAAATTCTCTATATCTTGTATCAGTTCTTTCTGATAATTCAAATCTGATGCGGTGTTGGTTGGTACCTTGCGACTAAGAGCATCGACGACGACATTCGCCTTGCCCGGATGATACTGAATTGACAAGTCATAGTCCTTCATCAACTCTAACCATCTCCTTTGCCTCATGTTCAAATCTCGTTGTGTAAATAGGTACTTCAAACTCTTCTGATCCGTATAGATCTCACATTTCTCCCCGTATAGGTAATGACGCCAAATCTTCAATGCAAAAATCATGGCGGCCAATTCTAGATCATGTGTTGGATAATTCTTCTCGTGCGGTTTAAGTTATCTTGACGCATATGCAATAACCTTATCACTTTGCATAAGAACGCAGCCTAAACCTCTATATGAAGCATCACTATAGATAATAAACCCTTCAGTCCCTGACAGAACGGCTAAAATTGGTGCTTTCACTAGTCGGCCCTTCAACTCTTGAAAACTTTCTTCACATTCTGGACTCCAAACAAAAGCAATATCTTTCCTCATTAACTGTGTCATCGGCATTGCTATACGCAAAAAGTCTTTTACAAATCTCTGATAATACCCAGCTAATCCTAGGAAACTTCGGATGTCTGTCACATTCGTTGGTCTCACCCAGTTGGTAACTGCTTCTATCTTCTGAGGGTCTACAGAAATTCCTTTAGTTGATACAATATGTCTAAGAAAAGCAATCTCTGTCAACCAAAACTCACACTTCTTCAATTTGCCGAATAATCTATTTTTACACAATCGTTGTAAAGCTAATCGCAAATGATGCTCGTGATCTTCAACGCTTTTGGAGTAGATTAGGATGTCATTTATGAACACAATGACAAACTCATCTATGTAATCCTTGAAAACACGGTTCATCAAGTCCATGAAAGCAGCTAGTGCGTTAGTCACTCCAAACGGCATAACCAGAAATTCAAAGTGACCATATCGAGTCCTGAAAGCTATCTTCTCAACATCTTCCCCTTTGACTTTCAATTGATGGTAACCGGATCTCAAGTCGATCTTCAAAAAAACCTGAGCCCCTTGTAACTGATCAAACAATTCATCTATTCGCGACAACGGATACTTGTTCTTGACGGTCAACTTATTCAACTCTCGGTAGTCGATGCACATACGCATCGTTCCATCTTTCTTCTTCACAAACAAGACTGGAGCTCCCCACGGCGTAACACTCGGTCGGATAAAACCCTTCTCAAGTAATTCTTGTAACCGAACCTTCAATTCTTTCAACTCTATCGGTGTCATTCGGTACGGCGCTTTAGATATCGGTTGTGACCCTGGTACTATTTCTATTGTGAACTCAAGTTCTCTTTCAATCAATACGTCGGGTAACTCATCGGGAAAAACATCTGGAAATTCTTGAACTACTGAAATGTCTTCTATTAGTGGTCCAAGAACTCGCGTGTTGACAATTGAACATAAGAAACCCGAACAACCTTCTTCAACATCTTACTCGCTTGAATCGCCGATATCAAGTACAGCGGTACGATCACTCCCTTACCCTAAAAAGTAAACTCTGGCTTGATTAACCGACAACCAATCCATACCCAAGATAACATCAAAGTAGTTCACCGCCAACGGAATCAAATCAACGCTCAAGACATTATCACCTATCTTGATCTCACATGACTTGAATATCGAAGAAGTAACTAGTGGTTCACTACTAGGCAATGATACACACAAGTCATATCCTAACGGTTCTGACTTAACAGTTAAATGCTTAACAAAATCACATGATATGAATGCATGCGTTGAACCAGAATCCATAAGTATACGTGCAGGATACGAACAAATAAGAAGAATACCTGATACGACGGTATCATCCGCATTCCCCAGCCTGAGCTGGAAGTATCGTCCTTGTTGTTGCGCGACTCCTTTCCCTTTATCCACTCGAGGTTCTACCCTTGATCCGCTTGGCACACTCGATGCCCCGGTTCTCATTCCCGGTTGTCTCTTACTTGGACAGTTCTTTGCTATGTGTCCCGGTTGTCCACACTCAAAATATTTTCCTCTCATTTCTGGGTTGTAGCTCTTCGTATTCAGAAAGGTATTTGGTGTGGTCGAGTTTGCATTCAAAGGAAAATTTTGGGATATGTGTCCTAACTGCTTGCAAAAGTAACAGGTGCTCAATTGGTAGCAAGTTCCTCTGTGTCGCAGGTTATATGTTGGACACAACGGTCTCGAGTCCCCCATGAACATACTCCCTCCTTGGCTACTCACATATGATCCCGAACCTTGCGTAAACGGTTTCTTTGCATTCCCTTAACTCTTACCCCAACTGTCATTTGCTCTCTTCCCTTGTTGTCCCTGTCGATATTTGTCGACACTTTTCTCAGCAATACGAGCAGCTTCCTCAATGAGAGAAATGGTCGGGTGTTGTAACATATCCACACGGCCACGGATATTCTCCCTAAGTCCTTCCTCAAACTTACGAACTTTATCCCTATCAGTCGGAACAATAGTTTTCCCAAATCGTAACAAGGCATTGTAACAGGATACATACTTACTCACAGTCATGTCTCCCTGAACCAGACTTGCAAACTCTTGGCATTTCTGAGTATAAGAAGATTGCGAAAAGAAACGTTTGTTGAATTCTTCTTTAAATGCTTCCCACGTGGTCAGCTTTCCTTGTTCAAGTACGTTGTTCCACCAATCCAATGCTTCGCCCATCAACGTATCGGATGCGCATAAAATTTTCTCCTCATCAGTACATATTACCTGACGAAAATGTCTTTCCATGTCCATCATCCAATGATCGACCAAGTCTATGTCAACTTGTCCATAATACAAGGTCGGTTTCCGCTTATGAAACTGTTCCACGATTGTGTGTTGAGGTCGCGGTACCGGTGGTGCATTTATGTAACGAATTTCCACTGGTGGAGGCTGAACATTCATCTGTTCTCTTTCACTTACTGCTTGTATGAAATTTCCCACCATATTCACTATTTGGTCCATCCGCGAATGCGGTGACAATTCTCTCAGCAGATCAGTCATAATGTTTTAAATATTCCCCTGTTAAGTGCAATGCATAATGACCATGCATGCTACGCCACAATATAGATATATGCGCACAGTTCATCATCACGTCAACAAATGCTAACACATGAAGCATTTCTACAATGATAAAAAATTTATCTTTACGGTTTCACACTCTACTCGACGTCACTCAGCATATATATATAACGTCACTCGTTCCCAAGGCTCTAACTTATGCTCTGATACCACTAAGTGTCACAGCCCGATCCCACAATAGTGGAACCGGAGCCCGTTGCACACCACCGAGGCTAAACCAATTCATTAACGTTCCCAAAAATTAATTTGAAGAACACACGCAGAGAAATAAAACAAGTCATTTTGAAAACCATCCGTCCAGTCAACTGATCCTGGTCCAGTAGAAAGTTGGGTTTTAAAACACCATCCAGTCGACTGCTTTCTACATCCAGTCGACTGGGGCTCCAAAATTTCAGTCGACTGGTAAAGTCCGGTCGACTGATGTCCAGCTTGGCCAAAAATATCAGTTTTGAAAACCATGATCCAGTCAATTGTGTCGGGGACGCAGTAGACTGATCCTCCATGAAACGATGCAGAGAGTTACTGAAAAGGAGGCTTTAGTCGACTGTTCAACAAACCAGTTGACTGATCCCCTGACAGCAACACATTCTGCAGCATTTTCAAGTTTAAATGCTTTGGAATTTAAACGAGGATCAAACATACACTTCCAAAAGTACTCCAAAGCAATCCTAACTGTATTAATATATTACCGAAACACAGTTACAACATGTTACTAACTATTAACAACATTTTAGATTCGTTCTAACATACCAAGTTAACATAACTAAAAATCATAAGAATTCTTATTACAACATTCCTATTGTCCCAAAACTACAAGATTAACGTTCAAGTTGCCTTCTAAAAGAACTCCCAACCCACGTGCTCACTTCTGCGATTCCTCGCCAGCATTTATTGTAATAACCTGCATTTCCATTTAATTTAAAATTCATGTCCATATTTAATTTATGTGTATTTGCATTGGCATATTTAAATTCAATTAGCATGGTCTGCTTTTACTTTAATTCCAGTCACTTGTTTGGAATATTAATTTCTTATCTAATTCACATTTAAAGTTTATTGGGGGCCAAACTGCAATTTTACAAAAGTTAGTAATACCTGTATGGATTTCAAAATCTGTATTTCAAAACGGTGAAAATAACTTCTATTAACTCAATCAGTATTTTTATAAAACCAGAAAATCAATTCTTACGTTAAAATGAATTTCCTGTATTTTTGTGGTGACCACCGCGCCCCGAAAATACTAGTTTATGTTCAAAACTGTCCATGTTGTGTTTAACTTCCACAGATTTTGGAAGTGACCGATTTGGAATTTGCTTTATTTCCAATTATGGCAAGTGATGATTGCCTTGTGCCTTGTTTGGGAACATACAACTTATATGTGCAAATGTTGTGCCATAAGCCAAATTGCCAAACAACCAACACTTGACCCCTACAAACCTATGTTGCCTCTTCAGATTTTTAAGAGTGTATATACGTATTGTATATCTGATTTTATATGTTGAGTATTATGTATTTAGTTATATAAGATTTTGTTGAGTATAGTTCAAAATTCTTGGAGCCCAAGTTCTCCAATTGGCTCTCTCTATATATGTTCACTACACACACACATTCTCATTCTGCACTTCACTTACACAGAGAGAAAAGAGAGAGCTTGAGAGTTATATTTTGGAGATTTTCTGGAGAGAGAAACTACACAACTCCATAGCCAAGCTTGATTGGGCCTCTTGTATTTCTTGAATCTTTCTCAACACACACACTTTCTTATCAATCAGTGAGTATTATTAACTCACTCCCAATGTAATTCATGTTCATTTACTGCTTGTATGTGTATAATTGTATATCACCCTTGAAGCTCTTACGTATGAACTCCATGGCCTTGAAAATCAAGATTTTCCAAACTCAACCAAAATCCGTTTTTAGAATGAAATATGAAAGATTATACATCCTACATGCCATGTTTAAAGTATTAGACCGTAATTCGTTCATATGAGAAAGTATGTAAGAAAATTAGTTTTGACATGTTTTAGTTTTTCATAAAATTGGAGAGCTATGGATCAAATGGTGTTAAATTGATTTAGGAATCATAATCCTTGTTGAAAAAGGAAGAGATCCATATATTATATGACATACATAGTTACAGAATTGAAAATGGGTCAAAAAGACCCTGAAAATCTGAAACAGAGCAGTTTCTGCGGAGAAGATGAAGCCTCAGCTTCACCTCGCGCCACGATCGCGCGCGCGAGGAATCGCGCGAGCGGCCCACGCGAGCGATCTTTCGCGCGAGGTAGGCGTCTCCAGGCAGACGTAAGAGTTTTATTATATAAATGAAAAATTGGCTGGTCGCGCGAGCGAGGGTCGCGCGAGAACCCCTTCGCGCGAGCGATCCGCGCGCGCGACCTTGGCTTTCTCAGACAGACAGAAAAGTTCATATATAAAAAGGAAAATGGGCATATCACGCGAGCGGCCCGCGCGAGCGACACTTCGCGCGAGCGGCCCGCGCGCGCGAGTTCTGACAGTTTCTGTTTTTGTCTGTTTTGTGTTTAAGGTCTGTTTGGTTCAACTTTTTAGTACTGTTAAGGCTCTGTTTGGGAATTTAGTTGATCAGAACTCTATTTGGTTATGTTTGAATGATTAAAACATTGTAGTATGACTCATTAATCCCCGTACGCGTGTTGTTCCTTTAATTCAGCATTTTTCGTTTTCGTTTAAGTGCATACCATTCATGTGGGTCAGTGGTACATGCATAGGGGTGTCAGTCTGTGTGGAAAAGAGTAATGGTAGTGTGGAAAGAGTATGAGTTTGTGTTTGTGGTCGTGGTTGTGGTTGTGGTTGAGTATGAGTTTGTGGTTGTGGTCGTGGTTGTGGTTGTGGTTGAGATTGTGGAGAGGGTATCTTTGAAATGCGACGGTGGCAAATATGGACACTCCCTGACGCCCATGGAAGCGTTAAAGTGTGTGAAGCCGAACTCGGACATTCCCTGGCACCCATGGTAGTGCTAAAGTGTGGCCTACGGACACTCCCTGATAACTCGAGTCTGGATACTGTGTGAGGGATTGCCCCGGTATTTGCATGGCGGTTAGGGTATTCAAAGTGTGAGGCATTGGACACTCCCTGGTACCCCGGACCAAAGTGTGAGGCAAACTGGACACTCCCTGGCGCCCCGTTGCTAAAGTGTGGCTATCTGAGTGTTTCAAAGATACCAGGAGTAGGATAGTGGGTTGTTGTGGCTGTCGAGAGAAAAGAGTCGGCAAGATGAGTGTGGTGCATTGTCACATTACACGAGTATCTATTTTTATGAATGGACGACCTTTAATATATTCCTTGTTGCTTTTATAAATGAATTCTTTCTGCGGTTTAACTATTGATTTAACAAACTGATAATGGAAAAAGGTAAATGGGTATGTTTTACATTTAAAGTCATGTTTTTAATACTCACCAGCTTCTTGAAGCTGACGACGTTGATGCGTCCTGGACATTCGTGTTCAGGCTTTTCAGGTTATAACCAGGAGGAATCATACGACTATGCGAATTGAGAATGGCCGCTTTTGGAATAAGAGAACTGTTCATTAAATATATGCTTTAAGTTTATCTGTTTGAGTTTTAAACTATTTTGTTTTAAGGATGACTGTAACAGACACTAAGTTATTATTTTATTTTCAAGGCGGTCTGTGCCTTAGTTGACCCCGGTTCATAAGATGTAATAAGTTAGAAATTTTTGTAAGCCTTGATTGCTTTACTCTGATTATTATGTTTTGTTGTTTGACGTTTGGGATGGAATCGATCCTTCAAACTGTCGCGACCTACGGGTCCATAAAGGAAATTAAACGCTTTCCTTACTTATGCTACGTCGGGGCGTGACATTTATACCTGCAATGGTTATTTGAATAACCACACATATTCGATTCGTTTAAGCTAATGCTTAGTGAATAAATCAACATATGCACATGAATGATAAACATGTTCGCATTCACATCTCTACATTTCATACTAGTCGCCGGAGACTCACGTGCCCGTCCATACTCCCAATCCATGACTCCTCGCCAATAAGTCCACGCGAAAAGGTAAGACCCATGATTCTTCTCTTCAATCGTGCGACCTTAATGCCTATATTGGCTCCACAAAATGGCACGGTGACCACGTGCTCCTTCTGACCCAAATAAGCAACTTAACATGCTCAAATACATATCATTATGCTTGCGGTAATCAAAGCATTTCATCGTGCTATTGGGCCTACTTATCAATATAAATGCCCAATATGAACTACACAAGATATCTCTAAGTATTAATACATGATATTCAAACATAACATGAATACATATCAAGAAACCATTCCAAAAACATAGTTGAATCACTCACCTCCGATTTACGCTCTTAAACTTCGATCCAAAGAAAACCCGTGTACAAAGAACGCGCAGAAGTCCGTCTAGTACAATTCCTATGGATCAAAATTCCATTTATCAAATTTTATGTAAAATTCTAGGAAACAACTTTTCGGAAAACTTGGCTAAACAAGCCCTAACATATATCAAAACGAAGCTCTTACCTCGAGGAGCTCGAATATGAAATATAGGAGAAAACAGACTGACGGAAGGTCGTCGTTTGGCGTTGCAAAGCTTGAAGCAACTAAATCTCCCTTATGGCCTTCTTTGAAACTTATGAAGAAAGCTTTGTAAAAATATCTCATCCATCTCTATCTATATATAGGCAAAACCTTTGAAAATTACGTTTACCTCCCCACTAGTTTTCAAAACTCCTAATCAGTCTCTGAAACTTTCTATACAGCTTATTCATAGCTTTACAAGTGAAACCTCAAAATTATAAAAGTTTTCGACTAAGTTTCGTTTGGTCGCTAAAACGCGAATTTCTACATGACGTTTCCGAAGTTGCTAATTAGCCTACCAAATTAATAGCGTGTTAATTCATCCTCACCAGGATACTAAATCTAACAACAGAAATATATTCTAAGCCATAAAATAATACAGATATTGAAATACACAGGTAAACATTTATTTCCAGATAAACAATTAAAATGTTCCTCAGTGACCGTCTCATACTCGGAGAGACTTCACAACCACAAAACACTCACTAACAATTTCTCAGAGGGTCCTCTAACACAGACACCCCAAAATGACTCGTGAGTCAAAACTCACTCAACCATGTGCCAAAAGACACGCCACATCACATTATCATGCATGACAATATAATGCAAAAGCAATAACACAAAATACGGGTGTTATATACTTAATGTCTAGGATTACTTAACTTAATCATTTTTTAAATAAGGAATACTAGAAGGATGAAACCCCGGTTGTACGTTATCGCTAAGTCGTGGTAGTGGTTGGTACAAGGAAGATTCACATGTTCCCAACACCCTCTTATAAATAGTTTTGAAATTAAAATCCTATTCTGATTAATTCTATTGTTATTTAACCTTAATTTGTTTAGTTTAATCTTGAATACAGTAGGATCGTTAGAACCTCCACTCTAAAAGAAATCATCTTTTATTTCCTTTAGGTCTCAATCTAGAACATTTTATCCTCAATTTCTGTCCCTTGGGATACGACCCGGTCTTACCGGTTATTACTCGATGTGATCGTCTACACTTGGATGTACTCTTAGGAGAACACATTTTCAGCCGTGTCAGTTTGGGAAGGTTTCAGGTTTTTGGGCCCATGTCCCTCGAGAAATGGCTCAGTCGATAAGGCATAAGACATTTTCTCATTTCGATCCTTCAATTCTGGGCTGTGTTTAATATGTTTAAGCGATGTGGGATGGAGGTACAAGCTATAAAGACTTGTACCTAGGCTATTTGAGGTGTACTTAAGAGGTTTTGGTCATACCTAACCCTGATTGGTCGAATTTATGCTAGTTTATGTAAATTGGGACCTAATCAATGGCTAAAATTCGATCTGGGGTTGAGTGCCACAGTGTTCCTTTTTGAAAGCCGCGTGGCCCTCTCGGAGTGCTACTGTGGCACTCGGCCACGGAAGTTGTGTTTTCTACCCTATGTTCCCGGACTTCATTCTCTCACCTCGATTATCATTTTTAGGTTTGTGATATACCGTTGGAAAGATATAGAAGTCTAGTTTAAGATGATTTTGGTTTCATTTAAAAAAAATTTGGATTTTGAGTTATGATGAAAAAGGTGAGGCTGACTCCGGAAAGGATCTAACCGAAGATGCGTAAAAGGGCTATTTTGGCACGAAAATTCTCCTAAGTGGATTTTGGCCAAAGTGAAGGCTCGGGGAATCATTTAATCTAATTTAGGAATATTTCATAAAGGGAGTTCTCGGGATCCCACCCCGAGGTTCGAAATTCGCTCGGTAAGGCAATTTTTGTCATTTTATGTGAAACAACTATCCTAACTTGGGTTTTTGTCTCTAAATTGAATTTCTAATGTACCTAAGTCTTTCTAGAGGTTGATCTAATATATCTAAGAGATCACGGTGCTTCATGGAGTTCTGCTTCATACAATCAATAAATCCTAATTCTAGTCATCAGGTTGTTCTTAAGGCCGGGTTCCTTCTGTCGAACGGACGAACAAAAATATGGTGTCTATAGGGAGTGGTGGGGTCTTCAACGGTGTTGTGCTCAACATATTGAAGCTTTTGTGACTCAATGGGCTAGGACCTATTTTAAAAATGATGTGTATAATTGGTGGCTACTAGTGTGTAGTGCATGTTTATGGTCAATTTGGTTGGCTCGAAATGAGGTTTGTATAAAAAAAAGTTTGGCAAATAGAGTAAGTAGTCAATATTGTGAAACTAAGATCCTTCCATTGGGTTCAAGCACTGGAGTGAAACTTTTTGTATTCTGTACATGACTGGTGTGATGACCCTTGTAAACTTATAAATTCGAGGTCGGGCGAGGTATTGGGTCCTAGAGCTTGGTCTAAATGGGAGGCCGCTTAGTCTGGCTCACTGAAGTTTAACATTGATGGATCGACATGAGGAAAATCAGGTTTAGTAGGATGTGCTGGTGTTCTTCCCAATGAGAAAGGAGAAGTCATATGTCTTTTCTTTGGCCCTTTGAGTATACTTGACTCTAATGTGGTTAAGCTTGAAGCCATTAAGCATGCACTCCTCTGTTATGTCAAAGCAGGATGGGCTAGTAAAAAGGATCTTATTGTTGAATCTGATTCCAAGATTGCTGTTTCCTGGGTAATGAATCATAAGCCGAGACCATGGAAGTTATGGTATTCGTTTAGAGAGTTTAAAGAATATTGGCAATATGTCTATGGTTAATGTGTTCAGAGAATGTAACAATTTTGCTCGTTCGTTGGAAAAGAAAGGAGTAACTCATCCAACTTTTTTCAAGGCATGGTGGTAATTTGGGTGTGAGTCTCAACAGTGTATTAATGTAGATCTACTTTGTGTCTTGATTCAAGTATCTGAGGTGTAAGTTCTATTTTGGTGTATTTTTTGAGTTTTCAGTGTGTGTCCTAGTTCAAGTCTCTGACGTGTATTATCTATTTTGATGTCTTTTTTAAGCATGTTAGAGTAGGCTTTAAAGTCAACACCTGGTTTTGGGTTTTTTGGGTATGGCCGTCTAGAGGTTCTCATGTCAAAATTTTGGTGTCCTCTAAAAAAAAACTATCATATTTTCTTTCCTTTGTGTGTTTCGTGATTGGTAGGGGTTTTAGTCTCGATTTTTCCCATTTGCTTGGACTCGTGAGTTCGTTTAGAGTGTTTTGGAGGTGCTATCCATTTTTGGGGTTCATGTGTCCCTCTTGGGTATTAGAGTTTATTTTGTTTCCTTAACTGTACAAGGGTGGTTTTGGGTTAGGAGTCTTCATAAAGGTGCATTTGTTATGGTCGAGGTTTTTGCGTTTGTTTTGGTATGTGTGTGTGTGTGTGTGCATGTCTTTGGTTCTAAAAGATATGGTCTTGTGTGAATTTACTTGCATACGGGTGTGTATTACGTGGGTGCCTCAATTGGGTGGTTTCCATTTAAATAATATTATTGCTGAGAAAAAATAAAGTTTTTATGCTGAGCTATGGGTTTTGAAGTATTGAGAGTTTTGGACATCCTTGCTGAGGATCACATCATCTTTCTTTTCGTCCATTTTTTCATGGATGCACAAGTTTTGATAAGAATTACGCCAGAAAAGAGGGCTTTCGCTGCTGAATGGTTATTGTTATTTTTCTCTCTTTGGATTTCTGTCTTGAGTTATAGTCCTGGGGTCTCATTGTGCGATCATTAATGCAGAAGCTTCTGGGTTGATGGTTTGGTGTTTTGGCAGTAGTGTGTCTTGGGGAGAGGGTTTTGATCAGTCTGATTGCTCAATTCTTGAGGGGCTTGTTACTGCTGAATATATTCATTGCGGATGGATTATGTGGTTTCATATTGAGCAAAATGTTGTTGGGAGGTGATTGGAAACAAATTTGGGCTATGCATTTGGAGCAAATTATGGTAGGATAATTTTTGTGGTATGCAGTCGAAAACTTGGTTCTCGTATGTGTCTTGTTTACGGGTTGGTTAGTCCGATGTCTTTAAGTAGGTCTTGGTGTTTTGCTAGATAGTGATTATTTTTGTGCAACAGCTTATGGGGCTTCTGTTTGCTTAGTTCTACAGAATTTGGGGTGCATGTTTTGAGTTTTCTTGAGTCTTTATTTGGTTATTATGTTTTTAGGGAGTTTTAGCTTTGGCCTTGGCAACTTTATGGCTTGTCTCTTGCTATAATTTCTATGGACTTTGTCCATTTAATAACAACTTGTTTTGCCAAGGAAAAAAAAATATGCATGCACGTACACTATTTTGTCAACCTCTATTGATAAAGGAGTGATGTGGCCGCTTTTCATTGGATTCCATAAAAGCTACCTATACGGATGAATTGACCGTCTAAAACTTAATCTCACAAAAAAAAAAAAAAAAACAAACAAACAAACACACTGGACGTTATGCAAGTCGTGTGTGGTTGTAGGTCTGTTAGTTGATTGTCCCAATTTAAAAATGAAAACCACCTTTTATTTTTAATTTTTTTTATAAAAACAAAATTTGAAAACGAAATACCAAAGTTTTTTTTGGTTTTTATTTTTTGGCCCAATTTGGTGGTTGTTTTCAAAAAATGAAAAACAAAAACGATTTCGTACCAACCGTATTTTCAGTTTTCGTTTTAAAAGAGAAAAATAAAAAATTACCAAACTTGTTTTGAATTTTCAGTTTCAGAAGAATGAAAGCAAAAAATGAAAACTAAAAATTGTCATCAAAATTGCATCAACACACTTCAAGTACCCCAAAATATTTAAACTACTAAAATACATAGTTTTTAATTTAGCTATTAGAGTCGAAGTGCATTTATGAAAGAGAGAAACATGTGGGTGGCTACAACAATATTCAACTCCCCTTGAAATTGCTTTTTATGCAAAACAATTTGTCAATAGGGCTTAGAATGCGTGTACACAAAACCAACTTGTCAATCGGAGATTTAAAAGTTTTTATGCAAAATCAAACTATTTGAAACTAGTTCTTTTTATAAATTTATGGGTTCTTATATTCTCAAACAAAAATTTGATCACAATGCGGAGCAATCAAATCCCCCTATCGAGATCTCGTGAGATGTGAACAAATAAAAGTAAACAAAGAAAACATAATCAAGAACAGAAAAAAAAATTATGTGGTTCACTCCAAATTGGGCTACGTCTAGAACCTTGTAGAGTATTATTAAGGTCTAGGGTTACAAGAGGGGTAACACACTTTCAATACAAAGAAAGACCGGAACATATAAACTTATACTCATTTTCTAAACCAGTATGACCTAATATTCATTGCGCGAACACCGGGATAACACCCTAGCTTGAGTGAGGTTAACAAACTTGCGCGATCATCCTTTTCCTTTCTCCTTTGTTTGGGTAGGGATGGCAATTTATCCCGCCCCGCTGGACCTCCGCCCCGCCCCGCCCCGCTCCTAATGGAACGGGTTTGGAGGAGTTATAATAGGAGTAGAAGTGGATTTGGTATGGAAATATAAAAACCCTATAGGAGTCGGGGAGGAGTCGGTATCCATGAAATACTACCATTTAAAACCCGCCCCGCCCCGATTAATTCATTTAAGTTACTAAATTACTCTCATACTTACATTTATTTATAACAAATCAGGACATATATGTACATCTCTTTCTCTTCAGTATTAATATTTAATTTTTGAATTGTGATTAACAAATTTAGAATCATTTGCGTGAATGATTTTTAAGAAATCAAGCTAAAATTAAGTGAGTTTTGAATTGTAAAAGAACATTTAATTTTGGAATGGTGATTAACAAACGGAGTAGGAGTGTAATAGGAGTACCCGATAGTAAACGGAGTAGGAGTTGGTATTTTACTTAAACGGGACGGGGCGGAGTCGGAGTAGGTGAAAAATAAACGGAGTAGGAATTGGTATAGGGGAACTCCGTACCAACTCCGACCCGTTGCCATCCCTATGTTTGAGAAGTACTTTTCCGAATGAAATTAGGCTCCATAAGCTCAATTGAACTCACAAATTAAGGGCAGGTCAGGGCAGTCTTCAATAAGTGCTAGGAGTACACTGGTCACAAGGTCTGCTACTGCCTACAAATGGATGAAATTTGGGTGAAATTTGGACCCTACCTTGCTTAATGCCTATCGTCATACCTCTTTTTGATCCTTTTATTAACTGAAAAACGGAAAAAAGAAAAACACAAGTAGGGTCCTTATTTCCTCCTCCCACGTGCAATAATGCTGCTTTTGCATTCACTTCAGCAACAGTCCTGCCATGCATCCTTTCTCATGTACGGTCCTTCAGAACTTTTTGGGATTCCAAAATTTTATTTTCTTCAAAAAAAAAAAAAAAAATTTAATACTTGGACGAAAAGTTAATGTAGTTTATGTGTAGCTCGTGACCACTTTGTCATCCAGGTGACATAGTGGTCTGGATCAATGGAAGAGAGATGTTTGTACATGGAAAATTGAAAACGGACATTATACTCTTTTGATTTTGTTTTTTTTTTTTTTTGAGCTATTTTTTCAATTTTCATGCTAATGTATAATTATTTAAGTTTTGGATTAACAAACTTCTCTCTCAATGGTCCAGAGTACCCATTAATACACCATGGTAAATGGTTACATTCAATCTTTGTTTTACCTATTACCTCGTCGCAGTTCTTATCGATAATATCTCGACTTTGATATAAAAATATATGATTTATATATGTATGTATATATAGGGGGGAGAGAGTGATTATTTGGTTTCCAACATTTATTCTAATGTCAATTGCGCAATTGTAAACTCAAATGGAAAAAAAAAAAAAAAAAAGCATTAGAGGCTGGTTGAGTAATAGAGGAACTGATTTTGTGGTTCAGAAAAAAACGTAATTCCAAATATATATATATATATATGTGTGTATTTGTGTCGTCAATTGTTTAGGTGCTTAGGATTTTGTATCTGGCTTAAATTGATTTAAGAACAGGTTCTTCATCAAACAAATAAAACATTTGTTTTTTTTTTTCCTTCATAAGAACTAATAAAAGTGACATTTAATTTGAAGTTGATCCTACTTTTACCGCGTTCATGAATGGAATAACACTGAATTGAGAGTATTCGAATGATGTTGAATGGATAATATGCTGCTAGAGTATTAGTAAAGGCTTCTTAACTTCGGTTATATTAGCATAATGTCATTGCCTTGCAAACATGCAGTGAAGATGCTCTATTATTGACCAAGAAAATGAGAAGTGTGACCCTACGTCCGAGGTGATGTAATCAACTAGGGAGGTGTTTGTTTAAAAAAACAAAAAACAAAAAACAAAACTAGGGAGGTTATTAAACGAATTAGAGGG
This sequence comes from Hydrangea macrophylla, assembly GCA_033977485.1. Classification (NCBI taxonomy): domain Eukaryota; kingdom Viridiplantae; phylum Streptophyta; class Magnoliopsida; order Cornales; family Hydrangeaceae; genus Hydrangea; species Hydrangea macrophylla. The sequence goes on from CM066990.1 coordinate 45,941,677, forward strand.
AATCAAAATAATACGGAGTAGTACTATAATGAATAATCAACAAGGTCTTGCGTGGGTGTCTTGACATCTTCTATGATACATCCTAGCTGGTTAATTTAGATCATACATTTCGGTTAGGCATTCAAAGATTGTAACTTTAGTTCCAAAATGTCGTATTCAGGTCTCAAAATGGTGTAAGTTTTGAAAACCAATTTAGTTTTTAAAAGCAAAGTGGTTCAGGTTACAATATTTGGGGCAAGACTGAGTAATGCTAAGCTTCCCATATTTTTTTCATTTCAAATGCTTTCTAAACACGTGTGACAGTGAGATCATTTTCAATATTGGTGGGTTACTTAATCAACATTCTCCAATCAAAATTCAATGGGCCCATTGGCACGTGTATTTGGGAAGCATTTGAGATCTAAAATTTGAGAAGTATAGCATTACTCTTTGGGACCTAATTACAATATCTAGGGACCAAAATTACTAAGATACATGTATGGTACATTTAAAACCACTCAGATGTGTATTATAGAATTTGTCATGAAAGAGGTAAAATTATTCCCTGTGTGACGGGTTTTAGTGTGACGGATCATTGTGAACCGTTAAATCAATATGAGACATACAAAATCAACGATCTATGATAATCCGTCGTACCAAAACCATTACATGGGATAATTTCGCCTTAAACAGGCCTTTTAACTTTTCACTAATCATTATTAGTGCCCCCTAAGTACTTTCATTAAAAAAACACAACATATATGACAATATGAGAATATGGAAGTTACCTAGAAACTTTATGTGAGAGAGATATATAGAGAGAGAGAGGAAAAAGGGACACATACCCTCCTCCATGTGAGTCTGATTTGGGGACAAAGCAAAGGGAGGTGGGGGGCTAACAAACAGTTCACATGGGGGGAGAGGAGGACATGATATGATACTAAGAGGCTCCCTTTCTTTCACAGCTCATGCTCTCTAAATCATTTATCTTCCCACTATCCCACTTTCCTGTATAAATAAATAAATAAATATATACCATCTTGGGATTCTCTCCCATGTAACTCCACCACACCTAAATTCTTGTACACATCAACATCTTGCAACACCAAAATGACTTTTCAATTAAGTGAACTTCAAAATTAGGTATAGAGAGGTGAAATGGGTATGCATAGCATAAAGGATGAGAACCCATTTTACTTTTCATATACTGGGAATTTGCGTGGTACAACAACTAATTCAATTGTTCGAAAAAGAATTGATTTTAAAAGTTCTCCAAAAACGGATTTTTTTCAAACCAAGACAAAACTAGTATGCATAAAAATCAGACCAAGTGAGAAAGCATTCCTTGGTCAGTAGTATCACTCATTTGAGAGCCAAATTTGATGATATTAATATCACATCTGTTGGGAACCAATACTGGAGTACCTCATTTGGCTTGTAGTAAAATCAATAATAGAGTCACTGACCCAAGTGATCATCAAAGTGATATACTCATCCAAGGGTCAAGAATTAATGTACAAACTTGTTTGCTAGTAGTTTGTGTGGGCGTGCCAGAGTCAAACGGGCTTGTTGTGTATGTGCAAACTAATTTTCTATACGCTTGTGTGAGTGAAACACAAGGCTTTTATGATCTGACTTCTAACGGATGATTATGTGTGATGAGTAGGAAAGTACCCTCACCAAAAATCCCTTGACAGCGCGTACAAGCCAAATAGTGCGAGTTTACTAGGTAAACAATCAGAAACGAATAATAATAAAATACGGATATTTTATTAATTGTTTGGAGGAATTAAACATACGACCAAAGAACAAGACCAGAACATGCTCTGATTGTTCAGAAGAACGAAAAAGCATTAAAGAAAATAACAAAGAGGCAGACCTATTTGCTATGAATGCTGTAGATGCGAAATAACAAGAACTCAAAGGTTTGGTTGCCTTGAATGCAGTGTATGAATGCTATTGAGTGCTGTTTTCGAGATGACGCAGAGTGATTTGATAGCTTGGCCAGCCTGCTGATTTATAGTGGCCGTGAACAATCTTGATCAGGCAAGGACTCCTTGACTTACGCTCCAAACAAATTGATTGATTGTAGAATCCTTCCTAATCTCCAATTCTTGCCTTATCTCAATCCTGATTGAATCAATACTAATATTTTAGGGGTTAGCCTTCCATATCTAGAAGGGCGTGATTAGATTCCTTTCCCAAACGGACTCTACTTCCTCTAGACCAAGATGACGTTATCATGACAGCTAGGAGTGCAACCGCCTTCACCGTTTGGCTCATCGGGCTCACATAATCACATCTTTAGTCAGATCAGGCTCGCAACTTTCATCTATATATTTTATGATTCCATGCCCGATGACCGTCTTGTGCACACTTATAATCAATCGAGCTCTTGCTACCAGTTTTCACCATCTCCTTCCAGTATGGTGTCCAATCACCCTGTGTGCTGCTACTATCATCCATCGGGCTGACCCTGACACCAGCTTACACTCCCCACATGCCTAATGAGCTTTATCCATACTTAGCTTCCCAATCGGGCTCCCATACTTGCTATTATGCTTGATTGGTCAGTGCACTACCTTCTTTACCTATCGGACTCTGCCAAACTTAAGACAGCAACCTTATATTTTTGAACCACGTGATGTTCACCTCTTGAACCTGATGGGCCTTTGCAATTCCTGGGCCGGCTCCACCATATCTACTATAGGCCGGCCACTTTCCTTAAACCCATTTCAACACATCATTCGGGCTCAAAAACCTTTTACGATTTTTGGGTGCAAACAATTGCCCCCCAAAAGGTCATATCAAACTTCCCGCCCTTGATCGATGTGACGTTTTGAATTTTAAACCTGCCATATGTCCACTATGTAGGGCTTGTCAGATCATTGAGAATCCCACCAGTCACTCCACATTAAATGCTAAGCGTATAAAGTAAAGAGATTTTCAAAAATCTCTTCACCTTCTTCATCTTCTTCACGTCTCTCTCTAAACACCCAACACTTCTCTCTCTAAACTCCATTCTTTCTTGCGAAGAAAACCTCCATCTCCACTACAGAAATGGCCCCCAAAACTGCTCCAATAACCGCTTCCAAGGGCAAGAAGACATTTCTAGATGCTCCTCCTCCCCAAAACCGATGCAAAGAGGTGAGGGCACTTAAAGCCAATGCTTCAGAGATATCTACTAAAAGCTTCATCCCACACAGCACTTCCGATGGTACCCCGGTGGCGCCTGGCCTTGGTACGACATTTCGCAGTGATCCTCCTGCAGCCTTTAACTCTTACTTTCCGCCCGTGGAGAACGAACCCTTGCTCCAGTTACCATTCCTCCAGTTACCTACTAACTGGAGCAAGGTCTGGACTGCTACACACCCAATTAGGGGTTGGCCCACCCCTGCTGCAGACTGGGATAAATGGGTGGTTAGGATATCGGCCTCTAAGGCCGATGTCTTGAAACAATCGGGTATCCATGATGCCATCCTGCTTAGTCGGTCTAGATTGGAAATAGACCTACTGCTCCTCTTCTCTTCTCTCCTGTTTTGGTCCTCTTCTTGTAACGGGTTTCTCTTTCGCTATGGTTCAATGGGCCCAACGGTCAAAGACATCAGTTATTTACTTGGGCCGCATCCTCATGGGTAGGAAATTATGCCTGTCCTGGACGTCGGAATGACCAGCTTCACCTACCCCCAACAAGAGTCTGTAGAGACGGGGCCGTGTCTTATAGGCCGATCACAGCCTTTGGAGGCTTTCTGAACGCCTCCATGGGCCAAGATGGGACGGATGTGACCGACGCAGAGCACACTGCTTTTCTCATCTACTTGTTGAATAGGTTTCTCTTCTACTCAGCCAGCCAAGCCATAACCAAGGAGTATACCACTCTGGCTTTGGCCCTAGCTTTTGGGAAACCTCTCTCTGTTTCCATCCTGGTCTGGGCTCACTTGGTTCGTAGAGTGACTGATTTTATCCAATCGGGCTTCAGTATTGGAGGAAACCTGATATGGATACTCCAACTTTGGTTCCATTAATACTTTCCACAATTTCGACCAGTCGCCCGCTAACTGGACCACATTCCCATTTTCGCTGTCTACTTCATGGACGCTACCCCTACTTTCCACTCCTTCGAAGAGTGTTTTTTGTTCTTTTACGAGGGGTGAGCCGATCGGGCTACCCCGCTCTTTACTCCTATTTCTTCTCTTCATTTTCCCATTTTTCTACAACTTCCTAATAACTGGGGGTCGGGCACCCAATCTTCCTACAATGAAATCTTCTCTAGTTACTTGGTAGCTAGGGACATAATCTTTAGCCCGAGCAGCCCTTCTGCTAACAATAAATGTGGGGTAAAGTACTACTTTGCTCCACTTTATGCCCGTCAGTTCAGGCTTTCACAACTGGTGCCCGTTCCACCAGCTATAACTGTAAACGTTGACTGGGTGGAACGCAGCCTTATTGTGAACGACGGGCAGGTGAAAAAGATTAAGAAATGCTCGGACAAGCTAAAAGCTGCCTTTAAGTTTGCTCCGTTCTTAGCCTAATCAATTACGTCGGAGGAGTTTACCAAGTGGTGGTCTGATCGGGCATCCCAAATATTCAAGGGCACTGTTGCTGAGGCCCTTCTTCAATTTGCAGTGTCATCGGCCACTAAGGTCAATGTACCAATAGTTACACCGGTGCCTGTCCAACGAAAACAAGTAGCCAAGAGGCCAGCTCGTAAGTAGGCACTGGGGCAAGGACCAAAGAAGAAACAAAAACAAGCACCAACCCCAACTTAGATACTCTATATTTTTCCTTGCTTTACAACCTGACTAAATCCATCACACTTCTAATCCCCCTTTTCTTTATTTCAGCTTGTGGACGAGGATTCGGGGGAGGACCTGACCGAGTAGGGCCCACAGGCACAAATAGTTCCTTCCTCCATCCTTCCAGCCAATCTCCCATCCTCTCCTACTTAGGCGGCGGCCTACTTTGAGCACATTGCAGTGAGGATTATGCCTATTTATATCTATAACACTCGCATTCGTGTTATTGCATTTGTATCATATTGTCACTCATGATAATGTGATGTGTTGTGCATCTTGGCACATGTTGGAGTGAGATTTTGACTCACGAGTCGATTTGGGTGTCTGTGTTAGAGAACCCTCTGAGACTGTGTTGATTGAGCGTTTGTTGTTGCGACGTCTCTCCGAATGTGAGACGGTCACTGTGGAATACTTTAAATGTTTATCTAAAAATAAAATGTTTACCTGTGTATTTCAATATCTGTATTAATTTCTGTTTTAGAATTTATACACGTTGCTAGTTTTAGTATCCTGGTGAGAACGAATTAACACGCTATTAATTTGGTAGGCTAATTAGCAACTTCGGAAACGTCATGTAGAAATTCGCATTTTAGCGACCAACCGAAACTTAGTCGAAAACTTGTATGATTTTGAGGTTTCACTTATAAAGCTATGAATAAGCTGTACAGAAAGTTTTAGAGACTGATTAGGAGTTTTGAAAACTCGTGGGGTGGTAAACGTAATTCCTGAGAGTTTTGCCTATATATAGATAGAGATGGTTGAGATATTTTCATAAGTTCTTAACCTAAAATTCCAAAAAGGGGGCTAGAGGGAGATTTTGGAGCTTAGAGCTTTGCGACGCCAAACGACGACATTCCGTCAATTTGTTTTCTCCCAGATTTCATATTTGAGCTCCTCGAGGTAAGAGCTTCGTTTTGATACCTATTAGGGCCTGTTTGGCTAAGTTTTTCGAAAAGTTGTTTTATAGAATTTTTCATAAAAGTTGAAAAATAGAATTTTGATCCATAGGAATTGTACTAGACGGACTTCTACACGTTCTTTGTACACGGGTTTTCTTTGGATCGAAGTATAAGAGCGTAAATCGGAGGTGAGTGATTCAACAATGTTTTTAGAATGATTTCTTGACATGTATTCATGTTTTGTGTGAATAGCATGTATTAATTCTTAGAGATATATTGTGTAGTTCATATTGGGCATTTATATTGATAAGTAGGCTCAATAGCACGGTGATATGTTTTGATTTCTGCGAGTATGGTGATATGTATTTGAGCATGTTAAGTTGCTTATGTGGGTCAAAAGGAGCACGTGGTCACCGTGCCATTTTGTGGAGCCGATATAGGCATTAAGGTCGCACGATTGAAGAGAAGAATCGTGGGTCTTACCCTTTCGCGTGGACTTATTGGCGAGGAGTCGCGGATTGGGAGTATGGACGGGCACGTGAGTCTCCGGCGACTAGTATGAAATGTAGAGATGTGAATGCGGACATGTTTATCATTCATGTACATATGTTGATTTAAACAAATCGAATATATGTGGTTATTCAAATAACCATTTCAGGTGTTAATGCTGGCAAGGAATCGGAGAAGTGAGTACGTGGGTTGGGAGTTCTTTGAGAAGGCAACTTGAATGTTAACTTTGTAGTTTTGGGACAATAGGATGTTGTAATAAGAATTTTTATCGTTTTAACTTACGTTTAACTTCGTATGATAGAATGGATTTTAAACCGTTGTAATGGTTAGTGACATGTTGTAATCCTGTTTTAGAAATGTTGTAATACAGGTAGGATTACTTTAGATTGAGTTTGGTTTGAGTGGTTGATCCTTGGTGAAAGTTAGGAAGCTTTTAAAACTTGAAATTCTGCAGATTGGGCTGCTGCCAGGGAAGCAGTCGACGGGGCAGTGCAGTGTAGCTACTGCTTCTTAATATGGTAAAAGCAGTCGACGGGGCAGTCGACGGAGCAGTCGACGGGACAGTGCAGTTTAGCTACTGCTTCTTATTATGGCAAAAGCAGTCGACTGGGCCTTGCCTCAGTCGACTGGACCTCTGAAGGTTAATGTGTTCATTTTGTTTCTGCTTGCCTCAGTCGACTGAGGTCCCGACCCAGTCGACTGAACCTCTGGTTTTAAAATGTGTTTTGTTTTTCCGCTGCATGTGTTCTTCAAACAAATCTTTTGGGAACGTTAATGAATTGGTTTAGTCTCGGTGGCGTGCCACGGGCTTCGATTCCGCTATTGTGGGACCGGGCTATGACATTTAGTGGTATCAGAGCATAAGTTTAGAGCCTTGGGAACGAGTGACGTTATATATGCTGAGTGACGTCGAGTGGAGTGTGTAATTGTGAAGATAATTGTTATCATTGTTAAAATGCTTCATGTGTTGTATTTGTGGATTGTGTTGATGATCTGTGCACATATATATATCTTGTGGCATAGCATGCATAGTTATTATGCATTTGTACTTATCAGGACGAAAATTTGAAAAGTTATGGTTGACCCGATAAGAGAGTTATCACCACATTCGAGAATGGATCAGATAGTGGATAAGGTGGGGAAATTTTGTTCAAGTCGTAAGTGAACGAGATTAGGTGAATGTTCAGGCTCCACCGGTCGAAGTTCGAAATATCAATACACTATCGGTACCAAACGATTATAGCACAGTCCATAAATGATATGAGATGTGATGGGATGAAGTGGGATTGGATGATGGTAAGACTTCTGTGTATACCATAGACACTGTGGAGTTGTCGAAGGTGATAGATGATATCATCTTGGTAACCATTGGATTTTCAAAATCTTTAATCGTAAAAGTTTTCAAAATTAATGGGAACGAGTTTTCTTTGGGCATGAGGTGGAGATGGAATTCGGATGGTCAACAATAGAAGAAGTTCGATGGTGGTTCACATGTTGAGAGAAGTACTTTCCGTATACAGGTAGTGCGAGTGGTTGTTGAAAGTTATCATTTCGGGACTTGTTTAACAATTATGACGTAAGTATATGAGAGTGTGTGACATGAGTATATCGGGGACGACGGCAGAATTGATGGGATAGCAAGCATCAAGAAATATATATATAGATATTTTTGTGTATGGTGTATAGTTGAGGAATCTCTCAACTTACCTTACGGTATTGAAATAGGGGATGGTTGAGGAATCTCTCAACCTATCTTACGGTGAATATCAGATGGTTGAGGAATCTCTCAACCTATATTACGGTAATTATTGAGAATTGAATACAATATTGGGATAGTGGACGGTTGAGGAATCTCTCAACCTATCTTATGGTCAGTATTATGGGATGTTGAGGAATCTCTCAACTGAATCTATTATCTCTGGTTTGCGAGATGATTTTTTTTCTATCAATGGTCAATACGGGTTTGAGAATAGCCGCAATGAGAATGCGATCGAAGATTTGATGAGTTATGCGACATTAATTAGTTCGGAAGAAAGATGATGTCAGAGTGATCGGGAAGAAAGGAGGGTTGAGGTTTGAGTACGGAAATTTTGGTGTGACTTTCAAGATTTAGATTGAACGTGGAATTGATAGAACTATTAGGTGCATGGACATTGAGCTCATACCAAGAACCAACAGCTCAATCCAAGTATGACTTATGATGGGTGCGATACGGACTTGACTCTTGTGATGTTCCCAAGTAGATCTGAGGTTCACATGAAACGTAGATTGAATATTGGTGGGTAACAATGAATGAGATTGAGAGAAGTGTATGTAAACACTACGAAGAGAGCAAAGGAAACAATATGTGAGATGAGGAGTTTAACAATTTACAAGATTGGTTAAGAGGTGAGACGAGTGGTGCGTAGCAGAAAAATTCTCGCGTTGTCACTGGAGGCGTTGAGGTGGTAAGTGGATATTGAATTGAGAATACATTTCAGAAAGTGAAGGGCGGAGTATTAAGTAGACGATGTTGAGCGATGACGTGTTTAACGAGTTCTGTGGGGAGGGGGACGAAGTAGTCGGGTTATAAGGACGTGAAGATATAGATTGGGAAGATGGTACTTGATGAGTAAATGAACGGTATGAGTATGATGGACACTAGTGGTATGTGAACTTAATTACGATCTCGACTATGGTTAAATGAATTTGTTTTACAAAAAACAAATGTATGAAAACTTTATTTTGGATGATGTCGTGAAGGTAATAATTGGAAGAAAGATGCAGAACAAGAATGGATGTGAAGGAAAGTTGTCAAATCAGAAGGAAGACTGCAATGGGCTTGAGCGAGGGTAATGTCTTGTTAGGAAGTTACCGATGGAATATTGGGGTTACTATTAGCAAATGATCGAAGTGGTATTGAGAATGATGAAAAAAAAAAAGAGACTGGGAAGTGACTATTGGAATCTCAAGGATGGATGTTGGCTTATGTGAGGAGATAGTGCAGGAGGAAATGGCGAATGAAATGGTTAGCTGGAATACAGATCTATTATCTAAAGGACACAGGTTTCGGACTTTTAAAATATTTTTTTTTTGTAATGATCAAAATCGCTACTGGAAGTGGATTTGAAATAAAGGTTTTGTTTTTTTTTTAATGCAAACGAATGGGTTATGAGATACTTACAAAGAAATTAGAAGAACAAGAGTAGTGTTTGATGTTGATTTCAGTAGAGGGAAAGACTGGAGATTGTGAGACTATTATAGATAAATCGGTATTTAATTTAGATTGATGAAGTTAAAAGATGTGTTAAGATTAGTGAGGATGATTTCCATGAGTTATGGGATGAAAGTGAACTGATGTGTTGAGATTGATGTGACGGTCTTTGATAGAAAGATATATAGCTCGGACACGACTAGGACGAATTCGAATTGTCACCGATGAGAGAGACAGAATATCAGAAATCGTATTTTAATCTTGAATATGTTACAAGGAAGAACATGGGTTGAAGGAGTTGCGGGAAGTGTTGCGTAACAGGTGGATCAAGTTCTGTTAACAGTAGTGGTTGTTACGATTGACGTTGTTGGAATGGTAGTGAGGAGATATCGAAGAAAAGCTTACGAGAAATTTGAGAAGTTGCTTTAAAACAAAAATAAGAAAACGTACTTAGTTTAGTGAAAGGTTTAGATTAACATTCTTATTGTTTCCTTGGTTTGTAAATCAACGGCTTGTTCAAGTGGAAGGATAATTGGAGGATAAGATATTACGACATTTTGACTTTGCTCGAGTAAATAGGGTGTTAGTTGTGGAAGTTTGATTATAGCAAAGATTAGCAGTTGGAATTCAGAGGTATTGAATGAATGGGGATATATTGATGAGTTGATTGATGAAGTCGGAAGGGAAAGAGACGACACAATGATGGGTATAGATATCGAGGATTATCGTTGTGGAATGGCTTAGAAGAAAAGCGTTGACACATGATGAGAAATAGAAGAAAGATTGGGCGTGTAAGTATTACCCAAAGGGTTTCATGGTTGGAAAAAAAGATAAGAGATTGCAATTTGAAGGTATCAACAATTGGTTGAAGAATCAACGCATTAATGGCATATGTACGGATGTTTGTGCTCGATTTTGGTTTCGTTCGGGATATGGAATCGGAAGAAATTGCTAGGCGGTTCGAGACGATTTGTAAGTGACTGTGTAGGTCAGAGAGGGAAAAGTGAAGAGAGATGACTCATTTTCTTGGGTTGCATATGGAAGTTTGTGGTTTCAGAAAAGGGTACGATTGAATGCGTATGAGACATTTTGGGTGTAATCGGTTATCCGAAAGGAATGAACGTGTTCTATTTAAATCCTTGTATTCTTACTCGGAAGAAATGTTGATTGGTTGTATATGTTCAAATTGACACTTTAAGTGGATACAGACAAAGTTCGGAAGAGTTATTTTCCTTACGAACTTGAAGATTTATTTTCCTTGTGAGTCGTGACATCGTAGTGGAGAGATGGTAATTGTGAACAAAGCTGCAAGTGTTGGGAAGCATGTGGGAGAAGTCATGCTGGTAGACGGCGTAAGTTTGGGGACAAACTTCTTTTAAGGGGGAGAGTATTATAACACTTGCATTCATGTTATTGCATTTGTATCATATTGTCATTCATGATAATGTGATGTGTTTGGCTAAGTTTTCCGAAAAGTTGTTTTATAGAATTTTTCATAAAAGTTGATAAATGGAATTTTGATCCATAGGAATTGTACTAGACGGACTTCTACACGTTCTTTGTACACGGGTTTTCTTTGGATCGAAGTATAAGAGCGTAAATAGGAGGTGAGTGATTCAACTATGTTTTTGGAATGATTTCTTGACATGTATTCATGTTTTTTGTGAATAGCATGTATTAATTCTTATAGATATATTGTGTAGTTCATATTGGGCATTTATATTGATAAGTAGGCTCAATAGCACGGTGTTATGTTTTGATTTCCGCCAGTATGGTGATATGTATTTGAGCATGTTAAGTTGCTTATGTGGGTCAGAAGGAGCATGTGGTCACCGTGCCATTTTGTGGAGCCGATATAGGCATTAAGGTCGCACGATTGAAGAGAAGAATCGTGGGTCTTACCCTTTCGCGTGGACTTATTGGCGAGGAGTCGCGGATTGGGAGTATGGACGGGCACGTGAGTCTCCGGCGACTAGTATGAAATGTAGAGATGTGAATGCGGACATGTTTATCATTCATGTACATATGTTGATTTATTCACTAAGCTTTAGCTTAAAAAAATCGAATATATGTGGTTATTCAAATAACCATTTCAGGTGTTAATGCTGGCAAGGAATCGGAGAAGTGAGTATGTGGGTTGGGAGTTCTTTGAGAAGGCAACTTGAATGTTAACTTTGTAGTTTTGGGACAATAGGATGTTGTAATAAGAATTTTTATCGTTTTAACTTATGTTTAACTTCGTATGATAGAATGGATTTTAAACCGTTGTAATAGTTAGTGACATGTTGTAATCCTGCTTTAGAAATGTTTTAATACAGCTAGGATTACTTTAGATTGAGTTTGGTTTGAGTGGTTGATCCTTGGTGAAAGTTAGGAAGCTTTTAAAACTTGAAATTCTACAGATTGGGATGCTGCCAGGGAAGCAGTCGACGGGGCAGTGCAGTGTAGCTACTGCTTCTTAATATGGTAAAAGTAGTCGACGGGGCAGTCGACGGAGCAGTCGACGGGGAAGTCGACAGGACAGTGCAGTTTAGCTACTGCTTCTTATTATGGCAAAAGCAGTCGACTGGGCCATGCCTCAGTCGACTGGACCTCTGAAGGTTAATGTGTTCATTTTGTTTCTGCTTGCTTCAGTCGACTGAGGTCCCGACCCAGTCGACTGAACCTCTGGTTTTAAAATGTGTTTTGTTTTTCCGCTGCGTGTGTTCTTCAAACAAATCTTTTGGGAACGTTAGTGAATTGGTTTAGCCTCGGTGGCGTGCCACGGGCTTCGGTTCCGCTATTGTGGGATCGGGCTGTGACAATATCCTACCACCTTTGACCCCTTGTACGGGTGGTCTCTTGTACCTATAAAAGAGGTCACCCATCCCCATTGAAAGGGGTCGCATTCTAAACCTAAAGAATAGCATATTATTTTCACTAAGACGCCTACACCCAGTTGGTTTTACTGGTAGTGCCGCCCAACTGTTGGCTCACTGGGCCCGCCAGTGATCTGTTAGTGAAGTGCATCAACGCACCCGTGGACGTAGGCTACCTCATTAACGTGGCCGAACCACATACAAACTTCATTGTGTCCAACTTTTTTGTATATTTCTTCTTATCGAAATTTTGGCATCATCAGTTTGGCGCCGTTTGTGGGAACGATAAATTTTTCACCAACAAATTTATTGACTAATCAACATGCCACCGAAGACGGGTAAGAAAAATACTGCCCAGGCTAGTCAGGAGAACTTGCAGCTCGAGCAGCAGGCCGCCGCCATGACCTCCGAGCAAGTGACAGCGGCGCTTGTGCAACTTTTGGAGGGCCAGCGGCAAACACAGCAGCAAATCGAAGCGCTGTTGGCCTTGCAAGAAAAACGTCCTCAATCCGAGAACCAGCCCGAGAAAAGTGTCCCCGATCAGGAGCCCGCACGAGTCCGAAACCATACCCACTCTGCGTCAATGTCCCCGTCGAATTGGGAACATGTCCGGGATGGTGACCGTAGTAGATCGCCCAGGCATACCAGGCGGCAAGCTCGGACCAATCCTCACCGGGTGGAAGATGCTAGAAATATCATCAACAGACGACACGCCACCAGGAAGGAGGAATCAGGACCAAAGGCCCGGGAATCGACCAAAGATCCTCCGGTCCGGAGCCGGGGAGATCTTGGGCAAACGATTACCCGGAGCTAGAGCTGGGTTCTTGTTAGGGATATATACTAAAAGCCATGCTTTATGTAGTTGAATTATTATTCATTTAATAAAATCAATTAATCCATTTTATGAGAATCTGTGTGGGCAATATTTGTATTATATTATTTATTTAATATTATGCATGTGTGCCTTTCATTCTACATAGTAAGTGATTTGGTGTGTAGAGTTCGGCTTACACACGGAAGATTAGACCATCAGATCTTGTAGAATGTAAGATTTTTGTTTACAGTCTTAGATGGATTGGACACTCCATCGGTAGGACTGCGGTATGATGTTGTAGTAGGTTTGTCTTGACTACGGGAAATGGTATAGTTTCAACTCACCATGTTTGTACACTTTGTGTATTAAATGGGACCGACTTGGGGTAATTATCTTTATACTGACTTATAAGATAATTAATACCTTATGACTATTATGAGTGCTTATGCTCTAAATCCTAAGTTAATTTATAGACACGTACATTTGATATTTACACTTTGATCCCTAAACGGGTGAGAACCTTAAATGGGTCAATATCTCATTGGATTGGGTGACAATGTTAATTGTGTGGTGGATATTAATTAATGATAGAATCCATGTCTCAATTTTGGGATTGATGATATCCCCTTGAGAAAGCTTATAAGTTTTGATTATTTCAAACCCTGCAGGTGGATTTTGTATCCGACATATCAAATAAGTTAAGCGAAGGATCTCAAGGAATTTTAAGAGATTAATTAAATATGATTGTCAGTAATTATATTTAATTAATGGATATCTGTAATCTTAACATGGGGAGATAATAAGCATTTAATAACATGGAACTCAAAATATATTTTTGAGATAAGGGCAGGAGTACAATTATAATTCTTTGGTGGCAGGAATTATAATTTATGGAAATAGGAATCTGATTCAGTTCGAATTAGGGTTTCCTAATTCTATAAGGAAGTCTATCCCTTATTGACTTCTTATGGTCCCTATCATAGCCTATACATATGCTGCTTTGGCTCTCTTCTCAGTTTGCATTTTTCCATCAAGAGTATTATAACTCGGAATAGAAAAGAGAGCATAAAAGGGAGAGCAGAAACATAAAGGATTTCGAAGGAGCCCACACTCAGTTCGATATTTTGGCAGCAAAGGAATACGGTAGAAGATCGTGAGCTGTTATCGAGCGCGTGTTCTCGATTCATCTACTACAGCAATCTATTTTAGCAGTTTAAGGTAACCCTAGTTCCGCCTTTATAGGGTTATTATAGTTTTTACGTAATTTATGCAGTAACAACTTACACGCGCTATCAACGGATTCTGGGAATGCAGTTTCCTAACAGTTTTATCCCCGAGGATGACGCACTTCGAGGAGAAGGCCTCATCATCAGACCTGACATACCGCTCGGATATGGAAAGGAGAACCGATCGAGATGTAAAGGCCCAGATCGAGGACTTACAGCAGCAAATCGAAAAACTGAACCGCAAGCAGCTCCACGATCATACCAATATAGAGACCGAGTCGCCCTACACCGCTCGGGTCACCGCATTCCCCATCCCGCAGAAATTCAAACCGCCACATCTTAGCTCTTATGATGGTTCAGGGAACCCAGTGGATCATGTCTGCACTTATAAGGCTCAGATGATGCTAGTCACCACGGTCGACGAGTTACTGTGCCAGGCCTTCCCCAGTACCCTTAAAGGCCCAGCCGCGTAGTTGTTTCACGCTCTGAAACGCTGAACGGTTGATGACTTCAAGACATTGAGCAAGCTCTTTATCAGCCAGTTTGTGAGGATGCTCGACCGGTCACAACTAGACAGCCAGTTGCTTACCATCAAGCAGCGAAAGGGAGAGTCCCTGAGGGAGTACGTGAACCGTTTCAATCAGCAGAGGCTCCAGATCCGCAACCTGAACGAAACGACCACAATCATGGCTTTCTGCTCAGGGGCTCAACACACCAAAGTTGCTACGTCGTTCCACCATGATCGACCGACAACCCTAGTGGAACTCAGAGAGGTTCGGAAAGTACATCGACACGGAGGAGTTTCTGAAGTCCAAGTGCGCTAGCTTTACGGGAGAAGAGTCCCCAAAATCTAAACAAAAACGTGAGGGCTCCGAGAAAGGTCAGAGACAGAAGCCTAGACACGATTACCAGAGAGGCAGTCGGGATCAGGCCCCGATTACCTTCACCCCACTTTCCTGGCCAATCCACGAAGTTATGGCCACCACAGAGATCCAGAGGCTACTCCAGGAGCCCGCCAAGTTGAAAAGCCCGCCCGGTAAGACGAACCGGGACAAATTTTACCACTTCCACAAAGACCACGGGCATGACACAGAGGATTGCTTTAAGCTTAAGATTGGCATTGAGAAGCTGATCGAGCAGGGCCACCTGGTTGAATTTATGGTAGTAGACAGGCGACCTCGGTAAGAAACCCAGGCTCCCGAGCAGCCGAGACCCCTCAGGCAAATCAATGTAATCTCCGGAGGCAGTTCGAGCAGAGGGGATTGACAGTCGGCCAGGAAGAGGCATGCCCGGGCATCTCGAACGGATGTCTGGCATGTCCAATCCACCCGCTCTCCCCTAACTAACGTGTTGACGTTCTCATCTGAGGACATGCTAGATCTGCACTTTTCTCATGATGATCCGCTGGTGGTGACGCTCTCCGTAGCAAACTACGTGATCAAAAGGGTGTTGGTAGACATGGGCAGCTCCTTCGACATCATGTTTGTCTCAGCATTCGATCAGCTCGGGATATCCAGGGATCTGGTCCGACCAGTGGCCACTCCCCTGGTAGGTTTCAACGGGTCCAGCACCTAACCTCTCGGTACCATCGAGCTCCCGGTCCTCATGGGAGCCTACCCTCAGCAGGCATCTGTACTGGCGAGCTTTGTGGTCGTGGAAGCTCCATCGGCGTACAATATCATCCTTGGGAGGCCAACCCTTAACAAGGCCAAGCGGTAGTGTCAACATACAGTCTGGTGGTTAAATTCCCGACCCCTCAAGGACCCGGGAGCCTGCGAGGAAACCAAGTTGTCGCTCGATGTTTCTATGTCAGTTCCTTACGCTGAGAAGCCATTATAGAAATGCTAAACATTCAGGAGATGGATCCTAGAGACAAAAGTGATGGAGTGGCTCCAATGGAAGAGCTAGAACAGGTGGTGTTGGATCCTCGATTTCCTGACCGGACTGTCAGCATTGGCACTCTCTTAGAGCTAGGCCTCAAGGAGGAGCTGGTTCAGTTCCTGCGGCAAAGCCAGGATGTCTTCGCCTGGAGCCATGAGGACATGCCTAGGATAGATCCCCAGGTCATGTTTTACCATCTCAATACCAACCCAGATTCCCGTCCGGCTAAACAGAAGAGGCGAGGTATGGCACCCGAGAGACAAGCGACAATATGTGAGGAAGTCAAGAACCTCCTGAAAGCCAATTACATCCGAGAGGTCCACTATCCTGATTGGTTAGCAAATGTGGTACTAGTCAAGAAAAGCAATGGGAAGTGGAGAATGTGTATGGATTTCACTGATCTGAACAAGTCCTGTCTCAAGGACTGCTACCCATTGCCCAGGATAGACCTCCTTGTGGACTCCACACCCGGTCATGCGCTCCTCTCATTCATGGACGCTTACTCGGGATACAACCAGATCAGCATGTACCCCGGGGATGAAGAGAAGACCTCTTTCATCATGGACCAAGGAACATGCTGCTACAAGGTAATGCCCTTCGGCCTCAAGAACGCCAGGGCAACCTATCAACGTATGGTCAATCACATGTTCAAGGATCTGATCGGGAAATCCATGGAAGTCTATGTTGACGATCTTTTAGTCAAAAGCCAAGACGAGTCAGACCATCTTGAACATCTGGCCTGGGCCTTTAGTATTTTGAGGAAGTTCGGGATGAGGTTGAACCCGGCCAAATGCACATTTGGCGTCTCGTCCGAAAAGTTTTTGTGACACCTAGTTAGCAAACGGGGTATTGAAGCAAACCCTGACAAAATCCAGGCCATTATCAACATGCGGTCACCCAAGTCAACCAAAGAAGTTCAGAGCTTGGCCGGGCGGGTCGCCGCATTGAACAAGTTTGTCTCCCGAGCTAGCGACCGGTGCCTGCCATTTTTCAGAATCCTCCGCAAGGCCTTTCAGTGGTCAAAAGAGTGTGAATAGGCATTCCAGGAGCTCAAGAAGTACATGGCATCGCCCCTTTTACTCTCAATACCCGTGCCAAATGAGGATTTGTTCTTATATTTGGTAGTGTCACCTTCAGCGGTCAGTTCAGCTCTCATCCAAGAAGAACATGGGATACGATTCCCGATCTACTACACCATCAGGGCACTTCAAGGTGCAGAAGGCAGATATTCTCGCATAGAGAAGCTTGCATTCGCCCTCATTACCTCCGCCCAGAGACTTCGCTCGTACTTTCAGGCCCATATCATCGTGGTCCTCACGGATCAACCTCTTCGCAGGATCTTGAGCAGGCCCGAGACATCTAGAAGGCTTGTTAAATGGGTCTTGGAATTAGAAGAGTTTGAAGTGATCTACCGACTCTGGACGGCGATCAAAGGACAAGTCGTAGCAAACTTTTTTGTTGAGTTCACATACCCGGAGGATCCGGTGGAAGAGCTCAACCCGTCAGGTCCATCGCCGGGCTACAGCCAGATGTCCCAACCCGGATACCTTACGTGGATGGATCTTCCAATAAATAGGGCAGTGGGGCAGGGATCATCCTGACTATGCCGGATGGGATCCAGCTCGAGTACGCACTTAGGTTCAGATTCTGAGCCTCGAATAATGAGGCTGAATATGAAGCCCTGTTGGTTGGACTGCAACTGGCTACCTCAATGGGTGCACAACAGATTCAGAGGTATAGCGACTCCCAACTCGTGGTAAACCAAGTCAATCAAGAATACGAAGCTCGGGACGACAACATGGTGGCCTATTTGGCTCTTGTCCGAACGGTTTCAAAGAAGTTGCAGGGTTCTCTGTCACGGAAATACAAAGGGGAAAAAATACTAGGGCCGATCGGTTAGCCCGCCTGGCTTCGTCTTCTGAGTCATAATTGCCCACGATTAGGATTGAATACCTGCGCCTGAGCTAAGTGTGGCCTATTCAAAATGCATGAAGGTCGAACCGGTAGCCCTAGGACCCAATTGGATGGATCCAATCATGACATTTTTAATAACCGGGGCTTTACCAGAGGCAAAAGAGAAAGCCCGCCGGGTCAGATATCAGGCAGCTAGATACCCACATCGTTGATGGAATCCTCTACAAGTCCAAGCGATATTTCCGCTGTGTCCATCCTGCACAAGTCCAAGCGATATTATATGAAATCCACGAGGGGGTGTGCGGAAATCACATCGGAGGTCGGGCACTCTCCAAAAATGCCCTACTACAGGGATATTACTGGCCGACTATAGCCCGGGACTCCCAGGAGTACGTAAAAAGGTGCGACAAGTGCCAGAGATACTCCCCAATGATCAACTTCCCGGGAGAGCTTCAGACACCAATTCTCAGTCCATGGCCGTTCGCTCAGTGGGGCATCGACATCGTCAATCCCCTCCCGATAGGAAAAGGGCAAGTCAAGTTCGTTGTTATTACTGTGGACTATTTCACCAAGTGGGCAGAAGCCGAACCCTTGTCCAATCACTGAAAAGAAAATGGAAAGCTTTGTTGAAAAGAATATCTTAAGCAGGTTCGGCATCCCCCGGGTCCTGATTAGTTACAACAGTGGACAATTTGACACCCCGGTGTTCCGGTAGTTCTGTTCAGGGTACGGGATATTGAATCATTACTCCTCCCTCGAACACCCTCAAGTCAATGGCCAGGCAGAGGTGACCAACTGAACTATTCTACAGTCAATCAAAACTAGGCTCGAAGGCACCAAAGGCCTTTGGGCGGAAGAACTTCCAACCCTCCTGTGGGCCTACCGTACAACTCCCCGAGCGGCAATAGGTGAGACTCTATTCTCACTCACCTACAGGTTCGAGCCTATAGTCCCCATAGAGCTTGGGTTTCTTACTTACCGAGTGGAAAATTTTAGTGAACGGGGAAACGAGGAAGCACTTAGGGGAGAGCTAGACCTGGTAGAAGAGAAAAGAGATCGAGTTTACCTAAAAGTGGCGACATACAAGCAGAGAGTCTCCCAGTACTTCAATAGCAGAGTCAAGCACCGCGGTTTCCAGGTGGGAGACTTGGTCCTTAAGGCTATAAACCAGTCTACTAGGGTCCCGGCCCACGAAAAGTTGGGGCAAAACTGGGAAGGCCCATACCTAGTTATCCGAGTCAACCGCCCGGGAACCTATTGGCTACAAACTCTAGACGGGCACGACCTATCTCATCCTTGGAATGTACAGCACCTCCGCAAGTATTTCCAGTAAAACGTGAAAATAATGTTGGCTAGGAAGAATGGAGTTCCGATCGAGCAAATTTACTCATATAATACTAAAAGTTTCCCTTTTCGCCAAACGATTCTTCTCCGTGTTTGCTCACTTAAAAGACCTCGGGGTCAGACCCCAGGCACTTAAAAGACCTCGAGGTCAGACCCCAGTCACTTAAAAGACCCCGGGTCCAAAACCCAAGGCACAGGCTTCGCTTAGGTCCAACCTACAATGGGGGGTAATGCCCCCTAGGTGGCCAATGATGGCAAGTCCCAAAAGACCCTGCAACCACCCACATTCCAAGTCGGTTTCCTATGGTCATCCCTTCTATACGCTTGCTTTAGCAAAAACTTGGGAGGGCAGGGCAGACTAAACAAGAAATCACTCCGGATACTAACAGGACTTGGAATCCTAGAACATTTTTAACATTACTAAGTACCTACAATACCTAGAGAAACTGCCCGGGTAATAAACAGTCACAAACCTATACTATACCTGAGCGGGACCTCCATATCAGGTCCTTGAAAGACCAAGTGTTCTCTACCGGTTACAGTCCTAAGTTTTGCTAAGGCAAGGTCCCTACGGGATTTATAACCGGTCGGTCACAGGCAATCACAAACAGGCATTCAAGTGCAAAAATAATAGATGGAAAGACTGGTCTCAAGGACCTTTTCATTAATTAAAAAATAGTTTGTACAGCCTGGGGGGTAGTTGTAGTAGCCTCCCAAAAAAAAAGAACAACAACAAAAAGGAATAAGACAGGCCGGGAACCCTAGTCGTCCACCTCGACCACATCTTCGGTCTCCCCGGTCTCTCCTTCCGGGGCAGCTACTCGTCCCGATCCCATGCTACCGCCCGAAGCAGGCTCCTCAGTAGTTCCAGCCAAGGTAGGGGAGCCTCCGGCAGTAGGGGGACAAACGTCCCAGTAATCTGAATCAATCCCCTTGTAGAACGAGATGTCCCATTCAAGGTGATCCTGGACAAGTCGCCGCTTCAGATCTTCATACCCTTGGAAGAAGCCATAGTCAAATGCGTCCTCTGTGAATCCTGCCGCCGTCACCTCGGCTGCGGCCTTCGTTCGAGCTTCCCCTGCCACCGCAAGGGCTCGGTAAGCCTCCAGGTCTACCAAAGCCACCTCCAACTCTGGCTAGGCAACACCAAGACTCAAGGCTAGGGCCCTGGTCTTGTCCTGCTCCATTGCCAGGGAAGCCTTCCTGGCCTGTAACTCTGCTCGCTCCTTTGTTAAGGCAGCTTCAGCAGTGCTCGCCCTCCCAGCAAAAGAAGAGAGAAGGGACTCAGATCCGGCGGCCATACAGCCAACCTGCAGTAAAGGGTAGGAGACTGGTCAGTCAACAGTACAAAAGATAATAAATAAATATATAGCGGATGAGCACAAGGCAGAAGAGCTTACCAGGTGAGAGAGGCTGTAGAGCCACCCTTGAAAGTCCTCGGGAGACAGACTGGTGCATGCCTCTACCTAGCTAGGGATGAGGGCAGATTTCACCCTCTCCCTGATTTCAACAGGTCCCCCAATTGGTAACCTAGACGACACGTTCGTCCGGGGAATTATTTCTTCCACGGCTACCACGTGGGGAGTTGACATCCCCACAGGTTCCAAACGGTTTGTCGTCCCGTGATGGATCTGCCTCAGGGGGCGTTCACCCCCCGAGGCTTCGGTAACAGGCTTTTTTCCTTGTGCCACCGCTAACTGGGTGGAAGTAGCAGTAGCAGTAGCAGTAACGGCCTGCCTCTCCCTCAACTGCTCCAAATTCCTCTTTGGAGCCATTTCTGCTAAGGAAAGTACATGGTCAGTAGCCGTGAAAACATCGAAAGCACAACAAGAAGGGTAGTTAACCCAAGCACTCACCAGGGATGATGGGAGAGAAAGTGGGAGCTTGAATGGGCTCTTCCGGGGAGTAGGACTGGACAAAATCACCCGTCCGGGATAGCATGTTCCAGATGTTGGTTGGCAGTTCTGCCAAACCCAAGATCCTGGCCTGGCACACCTCTGGGATCTTGGGAGGTTAGTCGATCCAGCTGTAAGTAAAACATAAAAATAGTTAGTAGATTGATGACATCCTAAAGTAAAGAAAAACAAAAAGAAGCATACCGGGCGGCCTTACCCCTTAACTCCCCCGCCCACGAAGTCCTCAGCTGGGTCCCTGGGGCCCGGTCGCAGAGACGAAGGGTGGATACATGGAAGAACTTGTTCTTCCACCCTTTGTTGTTACTTGGGCAGTTGACAATGATCTTCCTACCTTTCCTGACAGAGAAAGAAAAAAAAAAAACCCGACCTCCCGGTGCACGGGGAATGGTCAGTGGGCCCATAAAAACTCCTGGAGGGTGAGTTCGTATTCGAAGGCCTAAGGCCACAGAGAGATGGACCCCATCAGGAATCTCTACCCATTAGGAGCTAACTGCTCGGGAGCAATCCCAAGGTATATCAGGATGTCCCGGGCGACAGGATGCAGTGGGAGACGAAGGCCAGCCATAAGTGCATCCTCGAACAGGGTGACGAAGCCAGGTTGGTAGAGATGAGCTCCGCCGGGGTTTATGGCTAAGGAGCAACCGTCAAGAAGAGCATACATATCCTTAATCCGGACGAGGCCCTGGGAACGCAGAGTAGAAGGGGTAAACTCACAAGCGAACACCAACCCAGGGTCAGGCTCCCCTGATACCACATTGTCCCTGCCCCGGGAAACGGAGGCAACGGGGACCTCCTGATTCGACTCACTATCGAACACACGGATAGGGATTCTACCCTTACTCTGATGGTCTAATGGGGTAGCGGAAGGCAGAATTAAACTTGTGTCGGGAGTTCCCGACCGAGACTGCTCGTTCTCTGACCTAGACGCAGAGTCAAAATCGGAATGTCCCATCTCTGGTACTCTTACCAGGGGGTGGGGGAGCAGACTACGTCTAAGGTATGGGTTAGGGACCCCGAGACGAGCATACAAAGGAGGCAAGGTTACCAACCTGAAAGGCAAAAAGTAGATGGTCTTTAAGTCAAGATAACACTCAGTCAAAACTACCCCGGCGTCACCCGCTCGGTTCAACTGTCCTAAGGTACCTCACGACTTGAAGAAGGAACAGAACCTGAGAAAAAAGAAGTCCCACTTTCGTTCTAACCTAAGGGGGTTCGTCCTCTCCAGCCTCGCTCAGAATAGAAGAGAAAAAGGTAGAAGAAGAGGAAGAGGATGATGAACTGAAATTGAAAAGGGAACACTTACAAGGATTAGCGTAGAAGAAGAGCTCGGGAAGCTTTACCGGACACTTTTTCTGCTCTCATCAAACCGCTCGGTATCTCTATCAATTAACAGCAGAAATCCTAAAAATGAACAAGTGTTCTTTATATAGGGAGTATGGACAGTCCAGATCAAGCTAGATCTAACGACCAGGAAATTTCCCGCTTAAACCTGTCGACAACTGTTATCTTGGGCACGCAGAACATCGCCTCAAAAGACGCGTCCAATTAATGCCAGACGTGACGGTCCGGTTACGACATGACTATTTGGTTATGTTCATACCAGCCTCGTTGAATCCTGACCAGGCCAGTGACCTGGTGACACGTGGCAGAAGTTGGTCTCTGGCCCACATAGCCACCGCTCGGTCCTGACCCCGGATGACCCGCTCGATCGGTCACGACCCGGGTAGTAACCGGGGGCCATTTCCCGAACGATTTTTTAGAAGTAGTCTTAATTTTCAAACCTCATCCGATAGAGCATCCCATTAGTTTCGAAAATGGAGGGCAGTTGATATGCACAAAAATATCAAGTCAAAGTCAAGCCTCGCCACCTCAGCAAAGAGAAGCCAAGTCATCTTGAATTTGGACTGACTACATAGCCATCCCGAGCTGTTACGCAAAACTGCCCGGTTTGGTCGTAAGTCCGGGCGTTCTTTCCAGATGGACCACACATGGGCGCGCCCCCAGTAGGCGTGATTGCTTGGTCAGCAAGTCTCCAGGCAGTTTCCTATCCCAGTTAGAAGACTAAATGGAAGGAGCAGGAACTTTCCTAAACCACTTAGGAAACACCCCTAAATTCATGTTAATGAAGCTATAAATAGATTAGGCTTCCTAATCTATAAACTTGCCTTGTACGGGTGGTCTCTTGCAGCTATAAAAGAGGCCATCTGCCCCCATTGAAAGGGGACACATTCTAAACCTAAAGAGTAGCATATTATTTTCATTAAGACACATACACCCGGTTGGTTTTACTGGTAGTGCCGCCCAACTGTTGGCTCACCGGGCCCGCCGGTGATCTGCTAGTAAAGCACATCGACGCACCCGTGGATGTAGGCTACCTCATTAATGGGGCCGAACCACATACAAACTTTATTGTGTCTGAATCTTTTGTATATTTCTTCTTATCCAAATTTCGGCATCATCAACGGATATTTTATTAAGTGTTTGGAAGAATAAAACATACGACCAAAGAACAAGACCATAACATGCTCTGATTGTTCAGAAGAATGAAAAAGCATTAAAGAAAATAACAAAGAGGCAGACCTATTTGCTATGAATGATGTAGATGCGAAATAACAAGAACTCAAAGGTTTGGTTGCCTTGAATGCAGTGTATGAATGTTGTTGAGTGCTGTTTTCGAGATGACGCGGAGTGATTTGATAGCTTGGCCAGCCTGCTGATTTATAGTGGCCATAAACAATCTTGATAAGGCAAGGACTCCTTGACTTACGCTCCAAATAGATTGATTGATTGTAGAATCCTTCCTAATCTCCAATTCTTGCCTTATCTAAATCCTTATTGAATCAATCCCAATATTTTAGGGATTAGCCTTCCATATCTAGAAAGGCGTGATTAGATTCCTTTCCCAAATGGACTCTACTTCCTCAAGACAAAGATGACGTTATCATGACAGCTAGGAGTGGAGCCACCTACACCATTTGGCTCATTGGGCTCACATAACACATCTTTAGTCAGATCGGGCTCGCAGCTTTCATATGTATATTTTATAATTCTATGCTCGATGACCTTCTTATGCATACTTACAATTAATTGGGCTCTTGCTACCAGTTTCACCATCTCCTTCCAGTATGGTGTCCGATTGCCCTGTGTGCTGCTACTATCATCCATCGGGCCGGGCTGACCCTGACACCAGCTTACACTCCCCCACATGCCTGATGAGCTTTATCTATACCTAGCCTCCCAATCGGGCTCCCGTACTTGCTATAATGCCCGATTGGTCAGTGCACTACCTTCTTCACCTATCGGACTCTGCCAAACTTAAGACAACAGCCTTGTCTTTCTAAACCATGTGATGTTCACCCTCTTGAACCCCGATGGGCCTTTGCAATTTCTGGGCCGACCCCTCCATATCTACTATAGGCTGGCCACCCTTAAACCCATTTCAACACTTCATTCGAGCTTAAAAACCTTTGGCGGTTTTGGATGCAAACAAAACTAAAAGGAAAATGGTGAATGTCCCCATACACATATATCTATCTATCTATCTATCTATATATACGTGTACAATAGGGAACTTACATATTTAGGAACCATGAAAAAAAAAATCAAATTTAAATCAAGTTTTACTTTTATCATTTTACATAAAAATTAGTGATGTATAGATGTGACGAAGAACCGGTTGCATCAATTCTAAACCAGACATTGATTATAATATAAATACAGCCTCTTAGAACTGGTTCTTTTCTAAGCGGAATAAATTCGATTAAATTAGAAGAAGGGAGAGTGAAATGGAGGGATAGGGTCACATTGGCACGTGGTGGCTGATTCCTTTAGTTATTAAACTACTGCGACTTTCCAGTGAAACCGTTGAGACCAGCCCCCTCCCACAGCTGTTGCTAGCTGTCCTAATCCTTCCCCATGTGACCCACTACCCCCCTCCAAAACTTCTGGGCCTTTAAATCTAAAAATGAGACTCCCCCCACCCACCAAACATAGCGCAAAAATTAAAGTGAATTTTTAGAGAGAGAAAATTTGATATAATGGATGGGTATATATGATGATGATGATGCTGTTTTTGCTATATAGTTATAGTTATAGTTATAACGTGTAGCTAAGATTTACTAAAGATTGCTAGTTAGTTAGTTTCTTGTTATAAACTCACCTCTCTCTCTCTCTCTCTCTCTCTCTCTCTCTCTCTATATATATATATATATATACATAATTGTGTGCACATTGCATGGCACAATTACCACCCAAAGTCCCTCATATGACCCAAAATTGGCCATCTTTTCATTACCAAATGACGCCCATGTCCTCTGCGGCCGCTCCCGCCGGTGCCGCCACTGCACGACACCCGTCTTGGGTGGACGAATTCCTCGACTTCTCGTCGGTGAGACGGAATGCTCACCGGAGGTCGGTAAGCGACTCGATTGCCTTCATTCCGATGGGTGAGGATTGCCGGAATTCTCATTCTAATAGTGGGTTCGAGAGGCTCGACGACGAGCAGCTCATGAATATGTTCCCGGACGACGGTACTCAGGCGACGGTGGGCCCCACGGTGTCGTCGTCTAATCCATCTTCGTCGCCGTCCGATCAAAACAGTAATGATGGTTGTGATCAGAAAGAGCCGAAGAGTGAGCCAGGAGAGGTGGACAGCTCGTGTAAATCCGACACACGAAAACCGGCGGGGCCACCTTCCAACGCCACCTCCGGCGACATCATCGTTGATCCCAAAAGGGTAAAGAGGTAATTACATTCATGATCTAGACTCTGACCCACGTAGACAACAACCTAAAATTTCGTATTTCTTTGCTAATTATTTTGGAGATTAAATTTGAGAGGGATGATCCATACTTAATGTATTTTAAACAAGCATCAATGGAGAAATTATTTAGTGAGTCTGTCACACCACCTCATCACTCTGACGTGGTATAATTACTCAATCTTAACTATATATATCCCTTATTTTAGGGAAATCATGACAAGTGATTGGCGGTCATTAGTTTGGAATGTTGCTAAATAATTGTCAGGATCCTCTAAAAATAGGGGCATGTGTATAATTAAGATTGATTGGTCACAACAATTCAATGTGATATCAGGCTCACTAAATAATTTCTCCATTAGATGACTCTAAACACAAGACCCACTAGTCAATCTCGTTTTGAAAACTTAGGATCCGTTTGATAAAACTGAAAAATTAAGTGCTGAAAATTAAGTGTTGAATTTTAAGTACTGAAAAATTTATGTAATTGAATTTGCAATACAAAAAACAGTGTTTCAAATACTGAAATAGACTGCATTCAGTGATTATTTTCAGTAGAAAATTTTCACTTAAAGTTTTCATTGGATTTTTCGCTATTGTTTCAATTAAGTGGTACTGAAACAAAATAAGTGCTGAAACTTTTCATTTTCAGCACTTAATTGGGTTATCAAACACACCCTTACTTTGCAAATTTCCTAAGTTTTAAAGGAAAAAAAATAATAATAAATGACGTGTTTTAAAACTATTGGGTGCTGTCAAACTCTTTGAGTACGGATCATCTGTCTTAATGTTAACCTCAATATTTGGTCATTATCTTAAATCTGCATGGCTAATTAATGTTGATTACACGCCTAGAAAAACATGCACAAACATATACTCCCTCCGTCCCTTTTTTAGAGTCCACCTTTGGGAACTCAACTTATTAAGGGGACAAAAAGAATCTATACCTACTTTCCACAATTGCCCCTAATCATTGCAATAACTTTTTTAATTTTGTCTTGGTGTAGATTTCAAGGAAGGGTAGTTTTGTAAAGTAAGTAAAAATTGTATGCCAATTTAGGAAAGTGGACACTAATTTTGGGACATCCCAAAATAGAATATAGGACTCAAAAAAAAGGACGGATGGAGTACATACATACATACATACATGTACATATAGCCATACGAAAATTCTATGGAGAGTGCGTCCTCTTTTTAATAAAGAGAGGACCTCTATTTTGGCCGTCAGATCGAGTTTTCATTAACGGCCAAAATAGAGGTCCTCTCTTTATTAAAAAGAGGACGCCCTCTCTATAGCCTGACTGTATAGCCATATATCTATATATATTAATGCACTTCATGATACCACTCTTTGAATATGTGGTACCTTGCATTCTATGCACTTCATGGGGTGCCAATACTAACTCTCTATATCTAAGATAGTAAGAAACCAGTTATTGTTTTGATATTCTAGGTGATTATATGACATCTTAATTAACGTAAACAAAGATTTCTAACTTAATGTATTATTTACAAAATTAATTCGATCGTTGTAAATATTTAAGAATTTTGGCGAATCGGCAATCCGCTCAGAGGTCCAGAGTGAGGAAGCTACAATACATTTCTGAGCTTGAACGCAGCGTATCAACATTACAGGTACATTTATCTATTTATTTATTTATGATTACCATTCTTGTGCAACATCTATAGGTTATATATATATATATATATATATAATTCTATACACATTCAATTCTGTTTAGAAGTTAATTTTATCCTAAGCTTTTCATTGACTTAATATTCGTCATTTTATGTATTGCATATATGTATTGCAAAATGAAGACCGAAGTATCGACATTGTCACCAAGGGTTGCATTTTTAGATCATCAACGATTGATTCTTAACGTTGACAATAGTGCTTTGAAGCAAAGGATCGCTGCATTGGCTCAAGATAAAATTTTCAAAGATGGTAAGAGATTAATTTTATAATTTAAACTCTAGCTAATTATTGAATTAACTTAAATTGATCAACATTATGAGTACTACCACTTGACACCATAAAATTTTCTATTAGTGCAGTAAATTATAAGTGATCAACGAGTAATTATGAATAGTATTGTAACACAATGTACTCCCTCTGTCCCTTTGTTTGAGTCTATCTTTGGGAACTCAATTTATTAAGGGGACAAAAAGAATCTACAACTACTTTTCACAATTGCCCCTAATAATTACAATCACTTTTTTAGTTTTGTCTTGATGTAGATTTCAAGAAAATGGAGTTTTGAAAAGTAAGTAAAAATTGTATACCAATTTAGGAAAATAGATACTAATTTTGGAACATCCCAAAATGGAATATAGAACTCAAAAAAAGGGAACGGAGGGAGTAGTATGTTTTGGCCCCGTTAGAAGGCGTATATTTGTATCCTTGTCTTATTAATCGATGAAATTTGCCGTTTAAAAAAAAAAAGGTATGTTCTGGCCTTACGAACTAGGTCTCTCTCCCCTCTTACCATGTGATTAGTACTTCACCTATACTCCGTGATGAATAATTTTATGAGTAATACTTGAGATATAATTTTCACACAACTGTATTTACACAATCTAAAAGATGTGTTTATGTCTCTCCTATGTCACTATAGACACATCTTTTAAGAAGGTTGTGTAAAAATAATTTTAATTTTGAACTTGGTTATGCCCATAACACTATCAAACTTTCTTATACTTGATTTGCTAAAACTTTATTTGTACTTTGTTATCTCAACAAAGGTTCATCATTAAACTTTGGGTAATATTTGGGGCACAACCAAAGCCACAACTTTTTTTGCACAACCTCTATTTTGTGTCTATCTCTCTCCTAGTGGGCACTGTGGGGTCACTGACACTGTGGGACCCATCAAGAGAAAGATAGACACAAAATGAAAGTTGTGCAAAAAAATTGTGACTTTAGTTGTGCCCCAAGTATTACTCTTAAACTTTCCTCCGTTCAGGTTTGTTTTTGTTTGAATTTGGTACTGCCTTTGAGTCTTCTAATGTGTTTGGACCCAAACGAAGAGCCTCATTCCTTATAAGCTTGTGTCGAATAGCTGACTTTTATTTTTTTGAAGGATTTCGATATTAAGTCTCCCTGATTAGGTGTATCTCTCTTTAATAAATTATTCTCATTCCGTCGAGGTTCCTAAAAAAAGGTACATCATTAAAGTTCAATTTTACGTCTTTGGGAGGGAAGTGTAGAACCAGAAGTGATAATATTGTTAAGTAGATTAACAGAGTGTACAATTTAGTACAAATTTAGAAATTGATTGTTATTCTACTTGGATAAATTCATACTTTATAGTATTTTTTGTAACTTTTTATTTGTATGAAATGCCAGCTCATCAAGAGGCTTTAAAGAAGGAAATAGAGAGATTAAGACAAGTATACCATCAACAAAGCCTAAAGAAGATGGGCAATAACACTACCACTACCACCACCGCCGCCGCCGGTCCACCACCAGCTCCGCCATTAAACTCAGATAACACTGGTTGTACGGACAATGATCAAGTACAAATACCTAATTGAGAGAGAGAGAGAGAGACAGGTTGCGCATTCTGCTAACCTGCGCATTCACGTGATGTGTTCCCCCTTAATATGTTTTAGGTGGGTCTCATGACAAGTTGCAAGATTAAAGTGTCTGAAAAAGACACGTGGACAGTTGGCATATGGGTATGTGATAACATTGTTTTTACAGTGCTTTACTGATTGGTTAGGGGTGATTTTAAAATTGGAGAATATTTTTGCTCACTCAAAAATTTATCCTCAATTTATTGCATTATTACTCACTTAAGTATCTTATTGAGTGAGCATGAGAAAACACAAAAATTGAAAAATAGTGAGTCCCACACACTCATCTATTAGGGTACTTGCGTGAACAATGAGTGAGTAAATTTTGAGTAAATAAAAATTCTCTCTCGAAATTTGTATTTATTGTGATTATAATTTAATTTCTTAAATTTTAATTTTTTTTTTTTTGGATGGTGGAGGGGAATATGAGTGATGGTGGGTCATTAGATGTGGGCTTTGCATTGGAATGCATAAAAGGAGGGTTTGTCAGGGGTGAGTGAGTGTTTTGGTAAGGTCTGATTGTTTATCTTTTCCTCTGTTCTTTTCTATTTGGGATCTATTTATTCCTCACAGAATATGAGTAAAAAAACGGAGGAAATTTTTTTTGAAGAAGATCTGTAATTGTGGTTGATTTATTCTGACATAAAATCTTACTTCATCTTCATATAAATGTGTTTTAATCCCACCATATTTGTATATACATGTATATTATATCAATTGGCTGTCATATTCATACATGATGGTAACTTTAATTTTGACACTTGTAGTTAGCGGTGAAAATTTATACGCCGACGCTATAATACGACTCGAATCTAACATGAAATAGACGGGTATGAATGTATATAGTTTGTACAAAGTTTGGGTCATAAGCGAGTCAACTAGTTTAACTCGATTAATAGATATATTATGTTTGGATTTTAATGGTGATAACCTGTATAACTTTTGTTATATAACTTAATTAGGTGACATTTTAACTAGATTTGTGCTTTATTGAATGATTTAAATTAATTGATATTTAAGACAATGCATGTTGGTGAAAGGTGAGTTTCACGAGAGGACTTGTGTAAATGGAATGGTTTGTTTTCGTACTCTCTATGTTTGAGTATTTAGTGCTAGTTTGGCCCCCCTGTGGCTTTTTAAAAGCTCCTTATGAAAAGTTGCTTTTAAAAAGCTCCTTATAAAAAGCAGCTATGAGGTGTTTGGTAACTATGTACAAAAGCTGCTGATGAAAAGCAAAAGCTCATCTTGAGCGTTTGGTAAAAAAGTTGTAAAAGCTTCAAAAAAGTATTAAATGACTAAAATAGACATTAAGTAGCACTGGGGCCAATTGAAATTTAACCGGACTGCACAGTTATGCAGTTTCAAAACGCCCCTAGTGTAGCTTTTAAAGAACCAATTATTTTTTTTCCCTCCCTAAGTTTTAGCTTTTGGTCTCTATAAGATACAAGACAACTATGCTCTAAATTGAAATTTAACCAAAGTTAAAGAGTTGGAAACAACTATGCTCTATATTCAAAACAGTTGGAAAAAATTACCAAATAGAAGTGTGTGTGTGTGTGTGTGTGTGTGTGTGTGTGTGTGTGTGTGTGTTTTGTTTTGCTTTTTGTGGTTCAACTCTTGAAAACTTTGATATATTCATTCAAAATTCAACAAGGATATATATTGCTATATTTTTAAACTTGTTTTTGAACGCTGAATTAGGACAAAATAACACTACTGTAAGTGAATCAAATAACATGCACAATGTACAGAAACAACTTTTCACATCAAATTGCCTTGCTTGACACATACATACATAGCACAAATCCACAAGACATGAAAGCATAACTATATTACAACCTTGTCTTGCTAGATATACTAAACAGAAGAAGTTGCAACTCAAACAATAAAATAATTGGTATTAAAGTTGTTCTAGGTTAGACACATACTCCCACACAATAAAAGACATCAACGATCGGACATGAGAGTAGCTGCAATCATATTCCGAACCCTATCCATATTTGTTACGCCACTAGCACTTTCCGCTTCAAGATAGTCTTCTTCTTCATTTGTAGTTTCATCGTCTTGAATGACCGCATTGGGGTCCGAGTATTTGCTGAATTTTTTATCACGTGTCGCATACCGCCTTATGTAATTGTGTAACGCCATAGAAGCAATAGCTATCTTCATTTGCTTCTGATACTTAAAACTTGGCATACTCTTTAAAAGCTTCCATCTCTTCTTCCACACTCCAAATGTCCTCTCAATAATACTCCTCAGTGAAGAATGAGCATGGTTGAATACTTCATGTGTTCCAGATGGCCCGCCAACACGACGAAAATCGGGCAAATGGTATGTACCTTTATAGGGTCGTAAAAACCCCTCCATTTGTGGGTACCCCGAATCAACCAAATAATATTTACCTAAATTAAATCGATGGATAAAAAAAACATATTAGATATAAGCACACTCTTAATATTAAACTATATTAATAAAGATAGTAAACCTAACCTTTTGGAGGTTTTGGAAAGTTTAATTCAGGAGTTTGGATGGCATGTAAAAATATGCGTGTGTCATGAGCTGTGCCTTCCCAACCCGCTAGTGCAAATATGAATTGCATATCAAAGTTTACCGCAGCCATTATATTTTGAGTTGGAATTCCTTTTCTACCAATAAATCGCACTTGATCTTCTACTTTAACAACTGCCGGAATGTGAGTGCCATCTATTGCACCAATGGCATCCTGTCAATATAAAACTTGTTTATGTGCAAAGTTAAATAAAACAAAATTATTATAAGTACTCTCAAATAACAAATGCACCAAAGTATATTACCTTGAAATAAGGATAGTACCTACTATCTCCAACAACTTCCTGTGGTATTTCCTTAAATTCACGATCCTCCGGTTGTATTATGAACATTGCCAAACGACATACCGCATCTAAAACTTTTCCAAAATACCTACTTACTGTCTCACCTGAGTGCTGAAATCTTTCTCGAACATCTCTATTTGAATTTGCACCTCCAAGAATATACAAGAACATTGACAACATTTCTTCAACACTCATATCTCTTGAACCTTTTAATCCATAAACAGTTTTTAACTCATAGCTTAACCTATGAAACACTTCCTTCTCCATTCTAAACATATTTCGACATCGACTATCATTTCCTTGCAAAATCTCTGTAAGCCACAAATTACCAGTATGTGAGGAAGTCATACATGGCTCTTTATGAATGTATTTTTGGTAATATGTGCAAAAAGCACCCGCTGCAATTGCCACATCTTCCAAAAATTCATCATCACTTTCTCTATTATCCCCATCCATAACTGTAACAAATACAAGTACAATAAATGTGCATGAAAAACAAGAATTCAATTTCATAAGCAAGAGTAGCAACAACCAAATTAGATAACTTAAACATAGCAAAAAAAGATCCAAAACTTTGTCTTTACATATCCAAAACAAAAGAAAACTAATTTCTTTTCCAAAAACATAAGCTAACTTCTTTTCCAAAGTACCTAATTACATTCTCACTAATTTCCAAGCCACTTTCGTCTACTCTAGTGATTTCTTGTCTTGTGCCTCCTTTTGCTTTTGTAGCCATACAAGCTTAACTTGATTTGTCTTCAATGCAGCAAATATCTCTCGATTCTCTTTATTTCTGAAGAGTTCAAGACCAAACATATAAAGCTCTCCAATTGGGTCCAAATCAGGCATCTCATCCATTTGTGCAATTACGGTAGCAATATTAGGTGCAGAATTCTCACTATTAACTGATGTAGCACTTCTACACCTATTCTCTACAGCTCCAACAAGTCGCTCAAGACACAACGTCATTTTTTGTGCACTTCCTACTTTCCGTCCCTTCGGTTGGGTTGGCTTTGACTGACTTACATGTTTCCTTTTCTTGGCTTGAGTGCCCTCTACACTAGCACTAGCACTAGCACTAGCACTAGCACTAGCGCCAGCACCAGTAGATGAATCACTGTCACTCTCTAGACTAATTGTTTCAGATGCTACCTTATCCAAATCATCGCCAGGAAGTTCACCACATGATGGTGCCCAAGCAAACTCACCAGTTGCCACAGTTTTCGAAAACATCCTATCTAGAGTGCTCTCAAACTCTGGATCAATTCCATTCTTTCGAAATTTTGACGCTTTAGGATAAGCCTACAAAAGATAATAAGAAGCTCTAAAATAGTCAATACCAATAGAGAAAACTAGAAAACTTTTAAAATGTGATCAAAATTACATATATGCTAACCTCCAATCTCTCTGCCCACCAAGCATGAGATGCATCAACAGTTTTCTTGACTGGATCCCACCCAAGACCAGTGTCCTTCCCCTTTAATTGCTTCCATAACTTCCAATCTATTTTAAGACTGTCCCATTTATTTTTCAATTGTTTCCTAGAATAACGCTTTCCAGTAACTTTTGGGAACTCCGTCATTAATAAATCCCAACCATCTTCAGAAAAATGA
Source organism: Hydrangea macrophylla (assembly GCA_033977485.1). Classification (NCBI taxonomy): domain Eukaryota; kingdom Viridiplantae; phylum Streptophyta; class Magnoliopsida; order Cornales; family Hydrangeaceae; genus Hydrangea; species Hydrangea macrophylla. Next base: position 45,975,810 of record CM066990.1, read on the forward strand.
GTATGTTTTAGGTGTCCTCCATCAATGAACTTGATACACAATGCACAAAAGCTATCAACTTGTTCTTTTTCCCAAAATGCCTTATCATATGACTCCTCTGACATGCTAAGTTTTTTGCTTTTACCCATCTAGACAATGATAAAAAAAAAATTTCAAGAATTTCCTATATAATAATCAATTGAGCTCGATAAGACTACACAAGCTTTCCTATGCTCACATAAACACATTATCCCCTTGATTGGGAAAGACTAAAAGAAACAGAAAGTTTCCTTGAAACTTTAAATCAAAACATAGTTTAAAACAACAAAAAATCCGGCAAGGATTGAAATTTGGTAACTATACAACATGACCATTGTTTCTACCAAATGGCTACTCAAAAAGTTACTATCACTTGACAAGTACATTGTTACTACCAAATAAAACTATATATCATAAAAAGTTTAGCCAAAAAAAAAAACCAAAATATCATTAAAAAAGATAATACTCATTGGCACCAAATTAAAATAAATACTACGTTGCTATCACAGATTGGGATCTTATAGAAGTGGTAAACTATCGTACAATCAAAAGGGCATTCATGTAGAATTTTCCTAAATTTTAAAGTGTAGTAACTTTTAAGCAATAAATTTAAGGTAGTGTATTTTTTTTCTTTTTTTTTTGCCACAAATTAAGGATGCCTAGCTAAGTAGAGAAGAAATTTAAGCAATAAGGAAAAGGGGTAATAAAAGGAATATTTCTCAAGTACATATCATTAATTAGCACCTTATCCCATATTATTTATTTATTTATTATTTTTTAAATTGAGTTCAAAGAGGTATGTATTACCAATACTTTGGCCTAAAGGCAACTAAATCTGACTAAATTGGCAATTATAGGAATCTCATTCTTTTATTGGAATCTCATTCTCTTCCTAACTAAAGAAAAGGCTTGCTAGTCTGTCAAATGGATTTTGCTGCTCAATTGTTCAGTTGGGGTCTAGTAGACACCAATCAGTGGTTAAAGAATTTGACATTAATAAAAAAGTTGCATTAATTTTAAGCATATTTAGCTTTAATCAAGTAATAACTACTTGTCTTGGTAATTTGGACATTCATTTTCAATTGCACCTACTAGCAAGATAAGCTACACTTGAAAAACTTTGTGGTAAACTACTCTAGTAGCATAGGTGTACAAGTGTGTGTCTATATAGAACTTTAATCAAAACATAGTTCAAAACAACAAAAAATAGTTAAATTAATTAGTCCGAAACCACTAATTAATTCTTACCCATAAAGCTTAAAACGTGCTAATTACAGGGAGAGAGAAAGTTCTGATACTCTAGTAGTAGGTAGTGTATTCCCCTGTACTAAAATTAACCAGGTTTGTTTAAGCCTTGCAATAGTTATATGCTTGTCTTGAGATATCTTTAATTGAGTTTTTTTGCTCAGCCGGGAATTTATGTTTTGGTAACTGTGAAGCCTACTGGGGGGTTGCAATACCACATGCACAGGAGAGGGAAAATGTCATTTTTAATATAGGTAAGTTCATGAGTTGAAACCCATGAATTGAAAACAATTGAAACATACTTGCTTTAGGAGCAGCATTAATTGAAAACATACATGCTTTGGCACCCATGAATTGAAAACAATTGAGACATACTAATGAAATACCACCAAACACTTTAGGGGCAGCATTATTGTATATACATATAATCTGTATCTGTACACATAACTCTATATATGTTAGTGTGTTTATGATTGTAAATCAAACATTTGTCACCCATGAATTGAAAATAATTTGGAAAATAACCCAAATCAGTAACAGTTAAAAAGAAGAAGGTTAAATTCTAAAATCAACATCTGAGCTTGAGGATTGAAACCCAGAAAGTGAAATTTGAGCTAATAGATGTAGATTAATGTGAGTGTATAATCAGAGATCTAAAGGTTTAGGGTTAGAGTAGTGGTACCTCTTTGCTCTTCAAATCAAATCTGGTGGAGTCTTCAGTCTGGTAGCATGTGATTGAGCAGCGCCGGAGAGAGAGGGTAGCTTGAACTTCGACTTGCGCCGGAGAGAGAGAGAGAGAGAGAGAGAGAGAGAGAGAAGGGATCGCTTGGAGATGCTAGGGCAGAGAAGAGAAAGTGTCGATGGTCACGGTTGGGAATTTTGTTTCCCGTAAATAAAAAAGCTCCTTTTGGCTTTTAAAAGCATCTCATTTACAGCTTTTAAAAGCCCATAAAAAAGCAGAAGCTCAACTTTTTAAAAGTCCAATAAGCTAATTGCCAAACACTAAAATGTGGGCTTGTGCTTTTAAAAAGCAAAAGCACCCCTCAAAAAGGGGGGCCAAACTCAGCCTTATTAGATGTCCTCCACCTAGAAAAAGGCTTGGGTACCTTATTTTATATATTTTAAATATTTGACAGCGATTATAACACAACATAACTATGACCAATGATACGGATCACTAACACTAGTGTCACATGGGACTAAGTGAATATTTTACCTTTAATAATTTTTTGGTTTTAAAGAAAGAAAAACATTTTCCTGGTTCGAGGAAATATCGTGCCAACTGATCTCAAAGTCTACAGTGACGTCCTAGGGCAACCGTTTGTCATTCAAATTCAGTTGTAAAAAAGGCATTACGCAACAAGGTGGTGTTGTTTACACCCTAAATACAAAATTATATTTTTATTTTATGACCAGTTATATTTTATGTAAGTGGGAGGTTATCAATAGTTGGTGGTATATCCATTGGAAGTGGCCAACTTATTGGGAAAGTAGCCAACTTGGGGAGTTATTTTCAGCACCTCTATTTATACACAATGCCAAGCAACATGAGAAGAAGGTTCACACACGGCCAAACAGCCCCTGCGGCTGCACCTTAATTATGCTCCTGTTCAAGAATTCAATGCTTGTTAATGTTCATTGTGCCACTTCAATTTGCTTTTTCTTAGTTTTTCCTTCTAGCCGTGAGCACCTAGTGTTTTTTTCTCTTTCCTTGTTAACAATTTCTTCCTTTTCAAGACTATATTTAGTTTAGTATTATACTATTGTTTTGTTCAAATGTGTTTACGTTTCAAGAGTTGTGGCTCTAGTTCATAATCTGTTTGATTATATTTTTGTCCGTGTGTTTTACTTCATTTTCATCACTAAACAAAATCACTTGCATCCGAGTGATTGTACCTGAAGGGAAGGGTCATCCCTACTTCCCAACGATTGCTTGATCCCTCTCAAACCACATTTAGGGATCGTTTTGGTTATACGCTTGGGTCTTCGTACAAAGCCCCTGGCACGTCCGATCACATAATTAATTTTTAGCCAAAACAGTTGTCATTCAAATCCAATTGTTCAAAGGGCATTACACAAAAAGGCAAGGAAGGAGAAAACTTTCGTTTTCAATGATATACACTCTCTGGCGATTGTAACTTAGGCCTCGGAGGAACTTTGGTCCACAGAACTATGCTTTTTGCAGGTACAACTCCAAGTACAACTACGGCTGTTATCCCTTCCGATACTGGAGGATCGGAGCATTGCAACATCTCATTTGGGCCCCTCTCAAAAAATCCATTTATATTGGTGGGAGGATGTCACACCCGTACCAAAAATTTATAAGTTTTATCTTGCATAATTGAATTTATGAATTTATCAATGTTAGTTGATAAATGAAGTTGAGGTTGACTGTGAGTCAACGGTAAGGTGTCAGTAAGGACACGGGAACATAATAGTTCATTTTGTTTTGGCACAAGTAAATGACATTTATGTAATTTAAATGTTATTTGACTTATCTGGTATTTTATGAATAGTGAATTATACCTGTATAGTATACTTTCTGGTAATTTTGGTATCGTTAGATATCTTTTGAGAACTATGGTGAGAACGTGAGTGTCATGTTATATAAAAGGTAGGTTGTGTAGAGATTCCACGAAATTTAGTTGTCGGATGTGATTTTAGACCCAAACGAGACTTAGTCGAAAACTTTTGTAATTAGTAGTTTTCACTCATAAAGCAAGAAAATGAACGTGTGCGAAGTTTCAGGAATTAACTAGGTGTTTGAGAAACTCGCGGGGAAATAAACGCGATTCCCGAAGATTTTGTCTATAAATAGTGGTGGATGAAATTGTCATTTCTTGAAAACTTCATATAATATCTTGAGAGAGGAGAGAGAAAAGGGAGATTGATCCTACGGACTTTGCGACGAAAAACGGCGACCCTTCGTTCGTCTGAATTTCACCAAATTGCATATTCGAACTCCCCAAGGTAAGGGCTACGTATTGATAGTCTTTAGGCCACGTTTGGCTAAGATTTTATAAATTTCTAAATCTAAGAAATTGGGGAAAACACGTGTAGACTTGTAGGTTTTGCGTAGGATCGGAGATTTGACGTGTATCCGGGCTTCTAGTCGTTACCTCAAAGTTTTACGACGATAGCTCGAGGTATGAATTTCTGACCTATGTTATATAGGTGAAATACATGTTTTTTATTTCGACGACGAAATTGTGATCCGGGCAAAATTCATGTATTAATAGTAGGCCCGTTAATTATGCACGTGCTTAAATGTATAAAGCATGTCTAAATTTATGCGAGCACGTTGAGTTGCCTATATAGGTCAAAGGGGGGTCTTATACAAATTCATGCCGGAGTAAGTTTCTCGATGTTTGAAAATTCTAGTAGCGACGGTTACTGTGCATGGTTTAAGGGTTGGACTTGCCAGGGCACTTAGGGACGTAATAATTGTAGGCTTGGACTAGCCATTAACGTCGCGGTTTAAGGCTTGGACTTGCCGCTACCGGATGAAGGCGTATTTTTCTCTCTAGCGACTATTGATGTGATTTATGAAAATAAAGCATGTTCTATCATATATGCATATGTTAGAAATTGAACAATCAGCATATAGCTGAGAAGTGGAGATTTACTCCATTGCATGTGAAAAGAAAAAAGGGAAAAAGAAGCGTGAGGAGTGAGGCCGACGGATGCGGGGGATCCTTTGTATATGCTTTTGCTTTCCTTTCTAAGTCTTGTAATAATGAGCGTTTCAATTAGCTAGCGCTTTGTATTTGGCTTGGAAGGAGTAGTATGGTATTGTTGATGTTGTAATGAGTCTTAAAACTCTTTTTAGTTATGTTGTAATGGAACCGAACTCGTGGATTCATGCCTTGAATGTTTAACTTGTCAAATTCGTAGTTTGGAGGCATGCTATGGAGCTTTTATGTTTTAAAGCCAAACGAGCCTTAACTTGTTGTGTTATTGTTTCTATCAATGGATTAATAAGTCTAAACTTTGGTTTTGATAACATGCTATAACTTCTTAAGTTTAAAATGAGGTAAACTTGTGTAGAAGAATGAAAGGAGAAAGGATGGGTGATGCCTTAGGCAAAATTCTGCAGCTTGTGTAGGATTCTGCTAAAGGTCATTCGACCGGTCGAATGGGGTCGTTCGACCGGTCGAAATGCCCCATGCCAGAAATTTTTTATCTACACTTTCCGAAAATTTTCAAAAGGTTTTGATTGGTTCTTAGGGTACCTTTGGGACCCCCTTTAACATAAAATCATTCGATTCGAAATATAATTGCGTTTTCAATTTTACACAGATGTTACAACTCGGTGGGTAATGCTTCCAAAAGTTTTATACACTCAAGGTTATTTTAAAGTCTTTTCCGCTGTGTATGGTTATGAAATGAACTGGATAAGCCTTGATGGTGTGCCACGTGTCCTGTTTCCGCACGTTAGCGGGATGGGTCGTGACAGAGGGTATCACGTCAGCATCCCTAATGGTACTCAAGGAGTGCCCCAAAAATTTCTCAAAGTCCCCAAATTAAATATGATGTGCTTGGGGAGAAATTTTTAGGTACCTTAATATAGTATGGTGGTAGTCGTCATACATTGTTTCCCAACATCTATGAATCTTTTGTTCGGTTTGATTCTAACACCAAGAATATTTTCTTAAAGCAATTTAGTGAGCAACAAAAAAGAGGAAGTTGAAAATGATGAAAATATCGTGTAGAAGAAAAAAAACAAGGGTTGTTTTGTATTGCTCTCTTGCTGCAGAATTTTTACAAGGATAAGATATATCTAGATGCAAAGCTTACCCTAGAAGGCTCACATAACAATCATACACTTATATGATAGACAAATTACCAAAATGGCTATAAACATAACATAATTACAAAAGACCCAAAACATGGCATTAATATGTTAACACTCCCCTTAATGCTATGTTGTGACACACAACACTTCTCTAAAATATTCAAACTTATCTCTTGGAAGAGCCTTGGTGAAGATGTCTGCCACTTGGTCTTTGGTATTACAATACTTGATTTCAATCTCATCATCTTCCACGGCTTCTCGAACGAAGTGATGCTTGATGGCTATGTACTTTGTTCGACTATGGTGGACGAGATTCTTTGTCATTGCAATTGCGGATTTGTTGTCACATAGAATTGTAGTCGATTCTCCTTGCTTTTCACCACCATCTTCCAGTATCCTTCTAAGCCAAATTACTTGTGAGGTTGCCAATGATGCCAACACTGTTGGGATTGTGCCTTCAAATTCAGTCTTTATGTATGAGACATTTGACATTTAATATTTGGATATCATTTATATATTTTATTGCGTATGTTTCGTGAGATGAATATTTGTAATCATTAAGTATCAAAGTAGGTTATTCGTGTATGTATGATATGCGTACAAGTGAGATAAAAATTACTGTTCTTTGATACTTAGAACTTGTCACAGTAGATGATGAGACTGGATATCTCATCAGGTATACACTGTAGCATTATTAACTACCATTGCATGGAGTGATGAATCTCAATTATTAAAGTGTGACTCTTAGTCAATATGCTAGTGATTATACTATATTGACAAACCAATAGATTCCTATTGACATATAAAACTGTCCATAGTCGATAGGAACTCAAAACTTGTATAAGATACGTGTTCTCAATTTTGAGACGATTAAGGGCACAGACTATGAATGTAACTGCTTTGACTTACCAATCAGTGAGGTCTTGTAAGATCAACACATGGGTATTTTGGGTATGTCATATCCATAAGGCTGTGAACATGAATTGTCGAGATAGAATCTACCCTCTGATAAAGAGTAAGCATTCCCTTGAGAATGTCACTAAGTTGATTACTGAGAACTGCAGTCTTGTTAATTAATAAGTAGTTATCAACAGGTTATGTAGTCATTTCATGCTGCAGGATCTCTCAGCCATGGGTATTGACCACACTAGCTATGCCGTCGCCTCAAATAGTAAGCACTACAACAAAAATGTGCTTTGGCGACAAACAGATTTCGTCGCCAAAAGTCTATTTTTCGTCGCTAAAGGCTTTAGCGACGAAAAAATTTCGTCGCCGATTTCGTCGCCTTTGCCTTGTCGCCAAAGGTCCCTGGCGACGAAATTTATCTTTTGTCGCCATAGACAAAAATGGCGACGAAATAATTTCGTCGCTATTGATCACAATTTTCGTCGCCATTGATGCGCATTTTGTCGCCAAAAGAGTCAATTTTTTTGTAGTAAGTTTGTATTAGCGACGAAAACATTTCGTCGCAAATTCATCATATGCAATGGCAACGAATTTTTTTCGTCGCCGATTCATTTTCAGCATATGCAATGGCGACGAAATAATTTTGTCGCCAAATATATAAAATGGTTTGTATGTATTAGCGACGAAAAAATTTCATCGCCAATTCATCATATGCAATAGCGACGAATTATTTTCGTCGCCAATTCATTTTCAACATATGCAATGGCGACGAAATAATTTTGTCGCCAAATTTATAAAATGGTTTGCTTGTATTAGCGACGAAAAAATTTCGTCACCATTTCATCATATGCAACGGCGACGAATTATTTTCGTCGCCAATTCATTTTCAGCATATGCAATGGCGACGAAATAATTTTGTCGCCAAAAATATTAAATGATTTGCTCGTATTAGCGACGAAAAAATTTCGTTGCCAATTCGTTTTCATAATATGCAATGGCGACGAAATAATTTTGTCGCTAAAATTGTATATTCTAGTAAATAGAATCATTTGAATATGCTATAATCATGTTCGTTCCTGTTTATCACAATAATTTTCAAAACCAAAAGAGACAATCATATTAATTAAACACAAAAAAAATCCAATAATCCTGAGTAACTTCATTATACAACAAGATTTAATATTGTAAATTGTTCACTAGCCCAACAAAGAGATAAAAAGTAACAAAGTAATATCACATTGTTCACTACATAACAAATTGTACGACTACATAACAAAAGTAATGAGATGTCGCCGACAATCTACAGATCCACCATGTCCACACCTAATCTGCATGAAAGCAACGAAAATCATTAATATCTCATAAGTTAGTGAAAGATCATAAGATATGTAAAATATAAAGTAATTATAAGTTGAGTTTTTCTCGAACATAAGCTATAAATTGTCCTAAGTTATGGAATCTACCCCGGGAGTCAGTTATTCATTCTGTTTCTTCCTACGAGTCTATTTAATCGTACCGGAGGTGAGAGCGTAGGTTTGATGACAGGCGGACAATCGGTTGTCCGAGTTGCCATGCAAAACCTCGATTATGAGTGTTTTGGGGTATTTTTAACGTTTTAAGCTATGGAATCTACCTCGGGAGTCCTATATACATTATGTTACTTTCTATAAGTCTATTTAGTCTTACCCAAGGTGGAAGTGTAAGTTTGGTGTACGTCGGACAGTCAGTTCTCCCAATTGCCATGTAAAACACCGATTATTGTTATTTTTGGGTCTTTTTCGACGTTTTAAGCTATAGATTCCATCGCAGTAGTCCATTATTCATTCTGTTTCTTCCTACAAGTCTATTTAGTTGTACCCGATATGGGAGCACAATTTTGGTGGCAGACAGACAGCAAGTTGTCCAAGTTGCCGTGTAAAACCTCGATCATGAGTGTTTTGGAGTGTTTTTTGACGTTTCAAGCTATGTAATCCACACCTAGAGTCCGTTAATCATTCGGTTTCTTCCTATAAGTCTATTGCACTTTTGTTTCTAAATTCAATTCTTCAAATATGCTCGTGCTTTATTTATATGGATTGAAGAAGTTATTTTCTGTCAACTATCACATATATTCACTGTTTTTAGCTTATTAGTTCATACTCCCTCCGTTCCATAATAAGTGTCCACTTCCATTTTGCACAATGTTTAAGAAAGTTGTATACACAGAGGGTACACACATAAATATTCGAATTACTTTTTTTTGGATTTTTTTTACCAACAATGATTTCGTGTTAATGCAAACTACTAATTGACTTGATGTGAATTGGTGTACAATAGACCAAATGGAAGGTAGAGGTCGAGCTAGAATCAACCAAGGAAGAGTTGAACCCCAATGTGCATTAAATGGCGAGCTTTCAAACCCTACTATGGTTGAGTCACCACCTACTATAGAGCATGTTCCAAGGAGCGAAGTTGGTATGATTACTAGTGTGTGTGTATTTGGCTTTTAGACAAGCTTACATACTTTGATTTTTAGAAGGCGTGAATAATCACATTTGTATATGAATAGGTTCACGCATATCTGTAAAGAGGGGACGAGGAAAGACAAGAGGCATTGCATTTGCCAAAAAAAGGCGTGCTGGGGAACAACTTCCCGTCATCATTCCACTTTACCTTTATCGAGCTGTTGGAAATAATTCTCAAGAGTTGATTACTGAGTCCGGTATTGTAGTGAGACAAATGGCGCCACTCCAGTATGTTAAATGGAAGGACATTCCTGAAGATGACAAGAGGAAGATGTGGAATTCTTTGAGAGTAAGTCTGTTACCCTTTCTACTTAAGTGATATACTGAAATCCACTTAAAATAGTTCAATTTGTTGATTGTACTTATGTTTGGTGTATAGTGAAGAATGAATTTCTTCTTGTATTGTTTAGTTGTTTTCTGCTAGTTCTTCATTTGTTTTATAACTTGTTAAATTAACAAGAATCTTGAAGATATTCAAAGTCAAGTAAAGGATTTTCATAGTTATTATCACCCAGCCCAAGAGCAACTTTTATATTTGTTTGGAATTGTTGCTTAAAATGTGAGAAAAATTGCAAGTATAGCTTGTGAAAGAGTATATGAATTTTGAAATCAGATTTGTATACCATGTACTCCTTAGCAAACAACTGGGTAGTGGGTTATTACAAATAATAACAAATTTTATCTATCATTACAGCAAAAGTTTGCCCTTAATAAAGAACCACACGTCCAAAAAGCTGTGTATCGGCAATTGAACAGCCAATACAGGTCATATCGACATAGGTTGCACAAACAGCATTACCTTGTATATGAAACTGATGAGATGAGACTGCAAAATCGTCCATCAGGTGTTAGCCAAAGTGACTGGGAACATCTTGTCAAATGCTTTGGATTTGATGACTTCAAGGTAAAAGTTAATTTGTTTTGATATCACAAATCATTCCTATATTCATGTCTTTTATTTATTCTTTTCCAATTCGATACAGAAAGTTAGTGAAAGAAACAAAAAGAATCGGGAAAAGCAGAAGATCAGTCACATTTATGGGACAAAGGGCTTTGCAAGGATCAGCCATGATAATGTAATCTCATTAAAGTTTTAATTTCCATTAGATATTATGATAATCAGAGAACCTAATATTGTCATTAATTTCCGTTACAGCGTGATCCAACTACAGGAGAGGAACCGACGCGAACTGTCTTGTGGCATTTGACACGATTCAGCAAAAAAAAGAACAAATGGGCAGATGAAACTTCACGGGAAATCTATGTAAGTTACATGTTAGTAGAATTTTTCCTACTTACGCTTAGCTATTCAATTATAGATTCATCAATAAGTAGTGCTCCTCTGCAAGAAAAAAAAAATTGTAGAACTTTGTTTGTGCTAGTTGTGTCTATCCTAATGTTGTAGTTTTTAGTTTTGGGTAACATGGGAACTGGATGAACAAAATCCTTAGAATGACAACATACACATGTTTTTGGTATTTTTAAATAATGATCTTGGTCTCTTGTGTTATTAAGATCAGTTCAAGTAGAGTTATTCCAAACACCATTGGATTATGATGACTTATGATCATAAAAATGGAAGATTGTTCTAATACTTGGCAGACTTATTTAGGCGTGATTTGGCTTATTTCTGTTTTATCCACAAAGTTGTATTTGTGCATTTCTGAGTAGAAAAATTGCAACTTTTAATTTGTTCTTCAGGTTCCAATTACATGCTACCCAACATTTTGGTACTCCGTTGATGTGTTGCCCAACAGTTTAAGTTAGTTTTAGAGCAATTGAGACTTAACAATAAACAAGTAAAACTACGAAAAATTTGCTATTAAGGAAAATAGAGAGGATTATGATACCTTTTAAGTTTTACGAGTCAATTCCCTTTCTCTTTTCTCGAGCTTCTGTTATATTTTACATTTATTTTTATTGCTGATGTAGTAGTTTAAGTATGGAGGAGATTATTAACGAAATCACTAGTGAAATAGCATTCGTTTTCTCCTTTTTCTTCTCTAAATCCACAGACCAAAGGGATCCTTAATGCTTAACGCCATTACAAGAATCCACTACATTACTTTAGCATTTTATTGAATAGTATAGCTTCTGAGATAATGATATTCGATAGTCAGTTCAGCATCTTGGGAAATTTCTTTTTTCAAATTACTGGTCTGGTTAGGTTATCAGCTTTTTTATTCTTTCTTTTTATTTTCTTTCAAACAGTCACTATGAAAGCAAGATTTATTTCAGACTGCCACATTGTAAAAACTGGGGGTCTAAGAAGAGAAGTAAATTTTTTTTTTTTAACAGCAGAGAATTCAATTTCATTAAAATCAAGACAAAAACAAGCCAGAAAAGAACTCTCCCAAAAAAAAAAGTCCCCAAAACACAAGCAAGAGAGAAATCAAAAGCCACCCCCAAACAGATCTGCAACAACCCAAAAGAAGCACCCAACCAACAAAACTTTAACAATCTTTGAAGATAGAAACTCAACCTGGGGACCAAACTCGAACAGAGAACGATGGATTTTCGAAACGCCCAAACGATCCAAAATGCAAAGACAAAATTTTTCGCCCGAGCCTTGATAAACACACAAGCTGCTGCAGATTGGCCGCCAAAAAACTCCTGGACAGAAAAACTTAACCAAACAGCAGCACTGCCGGAATAGAACAGCCCAGCGAAAGCCAAAAAGAAGAAAAAATTCAGCAAGACACCACAAACAAACCAAGCTAACCCCAAGAAGCTCCTAGAACTTGTTCTAATCTAGAGATTTTAGAAGCTTGGTTCAAACTCCGCAAGAGCAAGGATTGGTCTCCCTTTCTGAAGCTCTGAAATTGTCACCCAAAGAAAGAGAAAAAACTCAAAATTGGTTAGATTTCCTATCCTTTGACCCAACCAAAATCAGAGAAACACCATAAATCTGCACACTTAATCCGCCAAAACCAGCAGCAGAAGAACTAAAGGCAGCCAAAAAGCCAAGCATCGACAACAAACACACTAAGAAGCAGCAAGGACACCAAGAGGCATCATCGAAAAACAACTCCAACACCTTGTATGATTTTTGATCGGCAAGAAACATAGAACAAAAGAATGTGGAGACGAAAGCCACCAGAATACATCCCAAACCATACAAGGACAACCCTATCACAAAATAGCCAGAATTACACCCCCACAAAGAGCCCCAAACACAAAAGGATCAAACGTCCCCTGAAAATAGAAAAGCACGACCAGAGCCAAAAACTCAACCTCAGATTCAGCTAGAAAAATGAAAAGAAATTGGGTCCAAACCCAACAAGAAAACCCAAGATTTAAAGGAAAGACGAGAATAGCTAAAACAATTTGGAGCAGTAGAGAACAAGCCACTCCTAGAGAGCAGCTTACCTCCTCAAAAGAAGCCAAGAACAACATCAACCAACAACGCTAGACATCAACACTTCCCACTGAATAAAGGGACAGCTCTGACCTTTCCAACCCTCACTCCCCAATTAAAGGGACTAAGAAGAGAAGTATTGATTACTGGTAATTAATTTTCCCTCAAGTGATTCAAACCAACTTTGATCCTGTAAAGTGGTGGCAAGTTGATCCAGAGCTTGGCAATGTCTAGTTCTGTTAAGGGCTTAACTTTGAATAGTGAAATCCTATGAAATGCTTGCATAATTAAGTTTTTACTTTTGGAAGCAAAATTGTAGACGCTGATATGCTTAAATACAACTTTTAGCATTTCACTATATCGTGGTTTTGAATTCATTGAGACAGAGAGACATTATTAAGACATCTTGTTTAAATGTTCTTCACTTGTTTATGTACCAAAGTGGATATATGAGATGTTAGGAAATTGAAGGATGGTTTTTTATTTTACAACTGTGTTTATGCAGGAGAAGTTAGTGAGTTTAGCAACTCAACCCTTGGAGGAGGGTGCTACTACTATGACTGAGGATGAGAGGTTCGTTCAAGTTCTTGGACCGGAGCGATCAGGACGGATACGAGGTCGTGGGGCTGGTCCAACTCCTAGATCATTTGAAGCTAGTCAGCAAACTCATCGTGCACAACTAGAGAGAGAGAATGAGGAATTTAGGAGGCAAAATGAAGCAGACAAGCATTCAGCCACCACCAGCAACTGAAGCAAAAACTTTGAGCAGACAAGCATTCAGCCACCACCAGCAACTGATGCATTGTGGTATCAACAATGATGTTGGCCGATAATGTCACCAACGCTCACTTTCATATCTGCATTGTCTTGTTAATATTGGCCTTATCTTTTTCAATATATCCCATTTTCTTATATTTTCCTAAAGATTAATAAAATGAAATGATGATTTTCATAGGGGAATTTTAGCAGTTTTTTTAACATGGTACATGATGAACTTGTGTTGTAAATTAAAAATAATGATACCTCTAGCAGGCTCACCGTGCTACTCTGAAAAAGTAAGAAAACTATGGTGGATGAGAAGGGAGGCAATTGATGGGAAAATTGTAAGTGTTCCATATAATTCCAGATCCCTGCAAATTGCAAGTGATATGATTAATTCTCCGGCAAAAAAATGTATTTTCAAATCATGAAATAGTAGAAAGTAAATGAAGGATAAGTCTTTCAAATGGAAGGCAAGAACAGAATCCGCATAATATCCGACCAAAATACAAAAAGCTTTCTGAACATTGTGTACAGTACCCAATATGCTTAACCCCAACTTCCTCCAACACTCGAGAATAAAAGTGCCCACAAAAGGTTAAACAGATCTCGAATCTTTACTTTTCACTACATTTCTAGGTCTTTCATTAGTTCTTTCTTCATATTCCAAATTTTTTTTGTTTGGATCAATGTAATTCATGTCGCATTGCATACCATATATCTCAACCATTGTAAAAAAAATATGAGAATGCTAATTATAATTGGCAAGGTAAATAATAACTGTAAAATCTTTATCTAGTTATACAAAACTCAAAGAAATCTTATCTCATTGTCGTAATATTGACTCACAACGTACAATTGGGTTCCATTCATAATTGATTCCTTGGTAAGGAGCGAATTCACAGCTTGTGGAAACTTTTCAGCCGGAGAAAATCCTACCATGGAGATAGAGTGTCATTGTTAGTCGCTTCTGATGTTGTCAATATCAAGATATAAAAAGTGTACTTTGCTTTTCTAAAGATTTGTAGTAGTGAAAGTAAAGGTCGAACCCACAGAGATTGAAATACTTAAACACTTTAATTTTAAAACCTAAATTTAATTAATTAAGAAAACGGAATTGGATTTGAATTTGAATTAAACTAATAACAATGAAAATAAATCTAAATTACGAAAGCGATTTAAAATTGTTTTTATGAATACGTTTAAGGAACCTAGGATTGCAAATCCACCACTAGCTTCATAATAAGGGTATTTATGAATTATTCTAGCTTATTACGTTGGATGAATATGGGGAATTGTGGCTACAAGCCCAATTCCTCCGTCAAGAAAATAATCATGGTTCAAGCACCAACATATTCCATCTTCGGTTAGCACGAATTATCCCACACTAAACTAGGGTTGTGACATAATTCGTCTAATCTAGGCATGGATTATTCGGATACTTGATAGCACAAATCAATAAAGCACCATCACATGTAAATAATCTAAACAAGCACAGCAAGAATAGATCATTGAGCACATCACAGTCAAAATAGATCTAAGACAAGAATAAACTTTGAAAGCAATGATTTAATCAATAGAAGTACGATTTATTTATAAAAATCCTCTAAACATGTGACTGTCATCCATACATAATAAAACTAAAATAAAAACATAAATAAAACCCTATTACTTGGCTAGGGTTTCATTGAAACCCTAGATCTAGATTTAGTTGGCCATAGAATTGATGAATAGCAAGAGGTTGATGGAGGAGGCCATGGGAATCCTTGGTCTTCTTCTTCTTCTCCTTGCTTTTCTCTCTTCAATGGCTGAAAATAATGTATAATATGGTTGTATATTGATGTATCTAATGTTGTGTAATGATGTGTAACCTTCAATTTGATTTAGAATAGGATTTATATAGAGTTTGGAAGGATTTAGGAAGCTTTCCTAAGCCAAATCGCACTAAAACTGCTATATTTTGTAATCTGGACGTCATATGCACAAACCACCTTCGCTGGGCACTTTAATTTAACAAAATACGTGTTTTTGATTTTTGCACAGGTCGCTCGCGCGACCCGCTCGCGCGAGGTCCTTTTCGCTGCACTGCGCGACTTTCGTAGAATTGCGATAACTTTTGACTCGGACCTCGGATTGACTCACCGTTTGCAGCCACGCGTCCGTAACTCGAAGATCTACATTTTATATCTCTGGAGAAATTTCTCAAATCTGAAGTATTACTTGTCAAAAATGCAATTTTCCGAGGCTGCTACTGCATTCATCCTTCTCCGGAATCATCTTTTAAGCCCAGAATGACTTCCAAAGCCACTAATCATTGGATTTTTGTGCATTTTCATATTAAAGCTCCAAAACCTATAAAATATAGAATACTTATTACAAATCACTTAATAACTACATGAAATGGGCTAACAAAGCGTATTTTTAGGACTATAAACGACAACTATTCGTCGCCGATCACACCCCCAAACCTACACTTTGCTAGTCCTCGAGCAAAAAGAACAGAAAAATAAAACTACTATTACAAATACTACTCCATTTTCGTATGGATCACAATTGCATTTAGCATATGCAACAAGCCTTTTAAACCCCTAGGTGTCCCTAGTCGGACGAGTAAAGTCTCGTGAGGGTTCTCGTCAACAAGCCACCCACAACCATCTTTATTAACTTATACATTTAAAAAGTTTTATTCAAAAGAAAAATAAAACAATCAATACTCCTTATCATAGAACGATGATTTGAAATAGAATAATGAACAAGAAGAAAACGGAATCAAACGTTCACCTACGTCCTGAAAAACAATCCCAAGTACGTGATTCGTATAAATCAATAGAATTTCTCATAAAATTGCACGTGTGTGATATGGTAGTCAAATAAACACGCGCATGTCATGAACTTGGAATATAACTCGGATAACCATCCAACTATGCTTCGACTACGAATCTCACAATGTCAATTACACTCTAAAATGAAACACTCAGAAACATGTGTAATTTCTCTAGTATACGTGAGCAAAGGAGTTATGTTTTCAAGACGAATAACACTCACATACGACACAAAAAAGACGCATAACACGAAAGAACAATAGTCTCATGGATAAGATGCCAACAATCAAGAAAAAATAATCATTACCATGTTTTAATCCCCCTCCCATCGTTTACATATCAAAACCATGTTTCCTAGGATCAATTAGGACTTTTCAAAGGTTGTAACGTGGCTCAGGTAATGAAAGAGGATAGAAAGGATTAATTGGGTAGGTTTACGAATGGCATTGTAAGGCATGTTCGATCTCTTTCATTCTTCTTCTATAAACTTTTCATCTTTTCTTTCTCTTCATTCCTTTTCATTCACTTTTCTTCTTTTCTTTCATTTTTTTTTTCAACCTTCTCTTCTTTATTTTGTTTCTTTTCCTTTTTCTTTTCCCGCTTCTCAAATGACTATGCATTGAATACCAAGCAACTACCCCAATAACATCTTATTTTCTTCTTCTTCATCAACACATTGCCTTAATACTACTAAAAGTTGATCACTCTTCTAGTGGTATACTCCAAGTCGATCAAGTTGGAGCTTTTAAAGAGGATAATGGTGAACAAAGAAAAAGAGGCATTTTAACGGCTCAAGGGGCGAACTAAGGAAATTTTTTTCATTTATCAGTCGGTGGCAAATAAAGAGGGCCTACCATCATTTCCTATGGTCATATGGTTCTTCAACGTTTACGATAGAAGATTATTTAGTATGGTAACAAAGATTTTACTTGACTATCAACCAAAGCAAGAATAATGAGACTAAACAACAAGTAGATGCGCTAGTTCAATGAAATTCGACAAACACAATGTATTTTTAACCCTCTAAAAAGAAAAGATGGGCTCAAAATCTCACTGGGCTTAGTCTCCACCATGTGTTATCTAGAAATCCGAATCATATTATAGTTCACATCAGACATGTATTTCAATGACTACGTGCAGTGCATAAGTTTGTGTGCAAATTTATGATATAAAACTACGATTCGAACGATACATAACTTAAAACGCCATATCATAACTTTAGCAAATGTTTAATCACATCTTCCCTTGTTTACCATTCTATAACAAGCCAAGTTACATAACAAGAAGTACCAAATCAAGATTGCAAAAACGTCGGTAACATCATTTATTTAAACACACTTATTGAAAAATTTTAAAATTTTGCATAAACTAATGTGCATGTGTGCATACCCCCAAACCTAAACCTTTCATTGTCCCTAATGAAACAATAAAATGAAAGAAAGGTGAGTACGTAAGAAAGGAACGATAGTACCTTAGTTTCGGCAATGACAAACAGGTAAATGTATAAGAATATGGCGATAAAGTTCAATTGCTCCAAATGGAACCACCTGTTAATACTAGATAAAAAGAAACTAACAAAAGAATATTAAAAGTAAATGAAACCTAAATATGGAATATAAATCTAAAAACTAAGCTAAACTAAACTAAACGAGCAAATGGAAAAGAAATAAAACGAAAAAATATAAATGTAACAAGGAAAACAACAAACACGAACTAAACTGAACCAAATAAACAAAAACAGAAAAGAAACACAAATAAAATAGGTAGGGGGAAGGATATAGAAAACAAAAGGGAAAAAACAGGAAAGTGGGGAATCGCACGAGCGGTCCGAGCGAGCTCAGTTTTTTCCATTTTGTGGCTAAAATTATGTATATAATATTAAAATAAATTAATTCTGACCCCCAAACCTGTCTAGAAAAAACTCCAAAACTGACAAAAATGACTCAAAAACGACCAAAAACAAAGAAAACAGACGAAATTAAGCTTGGGTTGCCTCCCAAGAAGCGCTAACTTTTACGTCTTCAGCTAGACCTTTCTAGCTCAAGATTCATGGAGGCTGAAACTCGGATTGTGTATCCTGTAGGATATCAGGAAGAGCCCGATGGTAAGTTGAAAGCATGTCGCTTCGAATTAATTCAATCGACGATTCATCCTGATTATATTCAAGTCGATTTTTCACCTTTCGAGTAAATTCATCGTTAGAGTCTGTTGTATTTAAATTCATCCGCTCATCACTCACCGTATATATAAGTCCTTACTTATGTCAGCTTAGTCAAAAGATAGATGATTACTCACTAATTGCATTTCTTACCTTTTAACTCCTTGATTTCAGTCCCTGATTCAACTAAAACACTGCCAATGTACTTGGCAAAATTTGAATCACGAGAAACTCTGAGAAAGAAACAAATGTTAGCATTTCTCTTTAAAACACGGTGTACCATTAATTGGAGAGAACAGGAATAGAAAATTCATCAGTTTCTACAAGAACCGTGTCAATTATCCAATTGCATAAACATACTCAGGTTAGTGTATAATAGGTTTCTGCACTATTACAATTTAAATGTCAACAACAACAGAAGCCTAATAAATTGAAGACTTAATCCAAAGAAAATTAAGCTACCAGAATAAGATCGCAAAACAGTGCAACTTCCCCACTCTATGCATGTTTAGCTACATCGACACTCAAAAAACAATATTTTGATTTCAATCACAAACCATAGAAATCCTGCTATATCCAGTCAATCAACTGACAATCTCCCACTTGTTATTTGCAGAAAATACGATTAGCAATCAGCCTGCACTTGAGTAAAGACCAGATTGAATTCTACAGTAGACATTTTATTTACATTCTGCTATGTTATGCATCTTCATTCTTCAATAAACAATTAAATGATGAGATGTGGGCATGGCCGGCCCAATGGGGGGCCACTAAAGTTTATTAAATTTTGAGGGCCCTTATAAAATTTTCATAATTATATTTTTACTTTGAGATTTTTTTAGCATTTTACATTAGGTCTCCCTTAATTATGTTAAGTCTCTCCTCAACTTATGTTTAGGCCCCAAAGGGGCCCAATGCCCAATTTAGTGTCATCAACTACATATATATTGATATACATACATATAAAACTCAAAAGCAAAGGCACCTAGAATTTTGAAAATTACACTTTTAGTTCAAGAATTTTTTGAGTTTTAGAAATAGGCCTCCCAAGAATTTTGAAAGACACCATACAATATTTAAGTTTTACAAATAGATTCTCATATTATAAGTAGATCCCAAAAAAATTGCCAATTATGTAAAAGTAAACCCTAAAAAAATAGTCAATTATGTATAAGTAGACCCCAAAAAAATTGCCTCAGGGGCGCTGCCCCCGAACCCCGAATAAGGGCCTCCCTTTTAGTAGTTCGTCCCGGGCCTCCAAATACTCGGGACCGGCCCTGGATGTGGGTTAAGCAAGAAAGAAAAAATGAAGACCTTAACTAAACTTTTTAAGGGACAGGTCCACACTACAATGCAATTTTTTTGACAAAGGGAATAATAAAGGTTCCTTATTCTACTCCCATAAAATGCCTTTATTAGTAGGTTGCAAAGCTTGTAAACAACAAAAATTTTAAGCATATAAATAAAAAGTGGGTGTTAATGCAAACATGGGTAAAGCCATATCCCTCAATTACCCAATACCCACTAGGCCACTACCTTAAAAAATAAAAAAAATAAAAAAACTGCTGCCAAATGCCTATAAAAAGCCTTTTGGCCGGATTAAGCATATAAATATGAATACATGATATGCATATCTATTACATGGATAATATGTTGTGGCTTTTATCCAACCCAAAAATTAGAGACAGATTTCCCCTATAAGCTTGTAGGTTAATGCTTGCTTTGGTTAATGGATTTAGTGAGGGAAAGGAAAGGAAGACACTTCGGAAAACTCTTTACTTTATTTGGTTAGTAATTAAAATAGCGAGGAAAATTGAAAGGAAAAGAAAAAATAGTAAGAAATAAAGTTAAAATTTTTTAATTTTGTGAGTCACTCCCCTCCATTTTTTCTAAAGTTACAAGTATATTTTGATAAATTTTAGTTTCTAAGGTTATTCAAGCATGGAGGAAAACACAAGGGAACTAGTTTTCTTCTCTTTTTTCCTTTCCTTTTCCTTCTATAAATAAGCAAACCAAACAGAGCCCAAAGGTTTTTTTGAGCTTTTTAGTGCTCAATTATGGGGCTAAAGAATAGGATAATGCTTTAAGATTGACTTGGCTTGTTATTGTAAAGTTTTGGGACTGAAAGGGTACTGTTGTGCAGTTATTGATACTTAACCGGTAATAGTAAGTGGAGAAAAGAAGATGATAGTAGAAGAAAAAGAATAATTTGAAATTCTTTATTGAAATTTCTTAGGGATCAGATATATTTAAAAGACAGATTACATAGCTAAATAATTTGGACTATGGAAGATTATAAGAAACTTAGAAACTTTTGACTCTCAAAGACTATCATAATCAACTGGAATTCAAAATAAAACGCAAGTAAATAATCCAACTTAAGATATGACCTATAGAAGAAAGCACAACCAATGACCGACAAATTTGAAAACTATTTATTAAAAGTAAGAATTGAGATACTTAAAAGTATAAAAAGAAAGAATTGAGATACTTAAGGTTGTGGTTTTATCCAACCAAAAAATTAATGTGCATAAACTATTTATTGGGCTTTTATCCAACCCAAAAATTATTATAGCATCCAAAGCAAGAATTGAGATACTTAAAGTTTAAAAATATAAATACACTTTTTACACTCACCTCGTTGAAGTCAATCGTAGTGTGAGTGCTGCTGACAGCTTCCTTGAGCACACCAATTTCAGGAATTCTTGTTTATTCCTGATCAATGTCTCTGCCCCTTTCAAGTTTGAGTTCGTGTTTGTATAGTAGTTATTAGAGGGTTAGTTTTAGAGAGAGATGGTGGGTAGGAGAGAGGATCTGTTAGATCCAAAACCATGTCAAATAATACAAGATTCTAGGATTCAAGAACCAAAACTTAATTCTACATCCAAAACTCTTTCATCAATCAAGAACTTCAAAAGAAAAAACATATTTAACACCATATTCACATATTCAAGAGAGAGAGAGAGAGAGAGAGGGGCTTACCTTCCTAACTAACTTGCAAAGCCCGATTCCAGTGAGTAGTGGTTGACGGTGGCAGAGGCCGTGTGAATAGAAGGGGAATAGGCCACGACTGGCACTGACAGTCGCTGAAGCAGCGACGGCTGCGAGTGGTGGTGGTTGCGTCGTGATGGAGATCGCCGATAGTGCTCGTGGTGGTGGCGGCGACGTCTTGGTTGGGTCCACCTCCCGAGCGGCAGCGTGGTTGTTGGGTGGTGTTGGCGGCGACTTGGCTGGGTTACAGAGAGAGAGAGAGAGAGAAAGAGAGAGAGAGAGAGAGAGAGGCCCAGTAGAGAGGGAAGGGAATTTGGTGTCTGGAAAGGAATAGAGTTTTAGGGTGTTTTTAGAACCCTAAATCTAATTTGGGGGAAAAGGCGGGAATACAATTTAGTGTGTTTTAATCCCTCAAAAAAAAATTTGGGATGTTTTTAGGGTGTTGACAAAAAAAAGTGGGAAAGTAATTTAAGGAAAATTGATGTCATGTTTTTTTTTATTTATAGATTGACATTTTGGTGTAGTGTTTTTTTTTATCTTTTCTATTGATTTTTCATATTTTTTGTGCTTTTCTCTTAAAAGTAAAAAAAATTAAATAAATGAAATATTTCACATTTTTGTAAGTATATAGATATACATAATAAATAAAATAAAATAAAAAAGATTTTTTTTCTTTTTATTTTTATTTTGATAAATGAATAATTTGTTTTAAATAATTAAATTCTCAAATTATTTTAATAAGAATTACTAATTTATCAATAAATTAATATCTCTTTAAATTAATAGAATTTAGGTGATCACAGCGTTATTAATTTATAGAGATTATATTGTATGTGGTACAACTATAAGTTATAAGGAAACCAAGTAATGCCACAGTTTTCAAATTTTAAATCCCAAATTATTTCACTTAAAATTTATGTACGTGTTCAATGAAATTTCACTTAATATTTTTTATTGGATGACTCTTTCTTAATCAAGAATCTTAATTATCCTTAACTCTAAAAAAAACTTATCATATGTCATTTTCACTAACTACCCTTTTATATAATCTGACATATTGTATATCCAATATGACTCTCAAGACTTGTGGTTGTGGGACCATTTGAAATAATTGTGAGACCACTTAAAATAATCTGCTTGATATAATAATTATGGTTATTATATAAACATGTCAAATATGTGCAAGTTTAATTTTATTTTTCTATTTTTATTTTTTAACATTGTTTCGTATTTATCAAATGTATTGTTTTTTTACCAAAATTATAGTGAAATTGGTTCTAAAATACTCCCAACAAAATTAACTTAGATACTAGTAAATAATTAAAAGATACATTAATAACATAATAGTATGTTCCAAGATAAAAATGGAGATGTATACTGTATTGGACATTGAGGAAATAAAGTCTTGATGAAAAGCTCTAGACAAAATAAATGCAATCGAGTGGATTCTGGATGGATATTCATCTAATTCAAATTGAGTTAAAGGAATAATATTTGACATTGGTTTATATCAAATAGATTAACAACAAAAACAACTAAAATATATGCATATGTATAATCTATATCAAGCTCTAGGTATGTATATATGTATGTGTATAATCTATATATCTATATATATGTATAATCTAGCCACAGAGGAGAGAGAGAGAGAGACAGAGAGAGAGAGTTCCCGGTGATGGAGTAGTGCTCGGCGACGGGAGTGGTGCTCGGGGGTGGAGACTGGTGCTCGGTGGCGAGAGTGGTGCTCCAATGAAATCGCAGAGAGATAGAAGAGAGAGAGAGAGAGAGAGAGAGAGAGAGAGAGAGAATGAAGTATGAAAAATCGCAGGTTAGGGTTGGAGGGTTTTGGGATTTACGGGAGAGAAGCTTGGAGTTTGTTTTGGGAGGAAATGAAATCGTTGGTTTGTTTTGGGGAAAATGTTAGGGTGGGAAATTTTGGGCAAATAAGGGGTTGTTTGGGTATATGTATGGCTCCTACAAACTAGGTCTTAGTTTGGTAAGCGTAAGGGTGTGTTTGATAATCTAATTAGAGTAGAGGGAGTTTAAAACTTTCGTTAAAAAAAATGACTTTGATATCTACTATACTTAAAATAAGCATGTTTGTAATATGAAAAATGTATGATATTATATGTAATGAAATTTATAGACATTGTGCGTGTGATATGAAAATATAAAAATAAAATTATAGGCATGTGTGTATGATTAAAATATAAAATTAAATTTATCGGCATTGTGTGTGTAATATCAATAACATTGTGCAATACAAGTAAATTTTGAATTTATTAGTATGTGTGTAAAATTAAATTTATATGTGTGCGTAAATTAAATTTATAGCCTATTAATGTAAAGAAGATATCAACCGAGATCATTGCTTGAGCTCATGACCTGAATCACCTTGAGAGAGACATGTTCAAAGCTTCAAATAGAAAGAGAGTAAGAGAGGAGTAAGAAAGAAAGAAAGAGAGAAAGAAAGAAAGAAGAAATCAGATACATAGAGAGACGTATTCAAAGTTGGGCGGCGATGGTGAAGTGTAGAAGCGGCGGAGTAGAGTGTGGCTAAAGCAGAGAGAGAGAGAGAGAGAGAGAGAGAGAGAGAGAGAGAGAGAGAGAGAGAGAGAGAGAGAGGTTGGAGAAAAGGTTTGTATACACATACTACAGACCCAAAAGGATTTTAAATTGGGGGTTTCAATTTCCAACGCTTCTCTTGGGGATTCTACTTCTATTTGAGTATCTACACACTCTCACACACAGCAAACACACACATATACACACTCTTACACACAGATTTGGAGAGAGAGAGAGACAAACAGACAAACCTAGAGGAAGATGGTACTGGTGGTCTATGCTAAGCAGCGGTGTGTGCGCGACGGTGAGCGGCGACAGTGGCGGCAGTTGTCACGACCCAAGTCTCGCTCAGTAAGATATTGTCCGCTTTGGGCCCAAACCCGCACGGATTTGTTCTTGGGCCACTACCCAAAAGGCCTCTTACTAGGGAGACTTGAAACCACACATATATAGCACATTACCCTTCCTTCCCCAGGCGATGTGGGACGAACTCCCCCTACAGCACTCAGCATCAGGGTCGTTACATTCCACCCCCCTTTAGGGTCCAACGTCCACGTTGGCACACTTCCGGCTGGGTCAGGCTCTGATACCATTCTGTCACGACCCAAGTCTCGCATAGTAAGATATTGTCCGCTTTGGGCCCAAACCCGCACGGATTTGTTCTTGGGCCACTACCCAAAAGGCCTCTTACTAGGGAGACTTGAAACCACACATATATAGCACATTACCCTTCCTTCCCCAGGCGATGTGGGACGAACTCCCCCTACAGCACTCAGCACCAGGGTCGTTACAGCAGTGTGTGGTAGGCATCACTTTTAGCGACGAAATAATATTTCGTCACCATAGGCATCACATTACAACTCCCTTTAGGCATCACTTTTAGCGATGAAATAAAATTTCGTCGCCATAGTTATCACTTTGGCGACGAAATATTATTTCGTCGCCATAGACATCACATTACAACTCACTTTAGGCATCACTTTTGGCGACGAAGTAATATTTCGTCGCCATAGGCATCACTTTTGGCGACGAAATATTTCGTCGCCAAAGACATCACATTACAATCACTTTTGGCGACGAATTAATATTTCGTCGCCATAGGCATCACTTTTGGCGATGAAATAATATTTCTTCGCCATAGGCATCACTGTTAGCGACGAAATAATATTTCGTCGCCATATGCATCACATTACAAATCACTTTTGGCGACGAAATAATATTTCGTCGCCATAGGCATCACTTTTGGCGACGAAATAATATTTCGTCGCCACAGAATTATTTCGTCGCCACAGACATCACCTTACAATTACTTTTGGCAACGAATTAATATTTCGTCGCCATAGGCATCACTTTTGGCGACGAAAAAATATTTCGTCGCCATAAACATCACTTTTGGCGACGAAATAATATTTCGTCGCCATAGGCATCACTTTTGGCGACGAAATAATATTTCGTCGCCAAAATTCACACTTTTGGCGACGAAATTCTGTTTCGTCGCCAAATTTATGTTTTTTTCAGCCTCTTTGGCGACGAAATTTAATTTTGTCGCTAAAACTATACTTTTGGCGACAAAATTGAAATTTCGTCGCCATGTTTTGTCGCTAAAGCCCATTTCTGTTGTAGTGAAGGGTGATCATGCACTGATTGCAGATGATGATTTGATTCAGTCTAATGTGATTTTGGGAAGCACATTTATCGAGGTCAGATTTATAATCTACTACTTGGTTCTTGTTTAGAGTTTATCATCATGCTTGCTAAAAGTATGATCATTCATCCCTTTCTCCCTAAGGTGACAATTACTTTGTATACTTGAATTTTTTTTATATTAAACTATTGTAGTTATATAGCTAGTTGCTAAATTATTTTCTTGGTTATCAATATTATGCCATGTTTTACCTTTTTAACTCTAAGCTCCTCAACATTTCGAAGTTGCATTAGTAAAACAATGTCATAATTCATAACACTTTTGGGAATTAGAGATTTTTTAAAAAGATACAAATGGGAGTTCCTTCTTTTCCCATTTTCTTTTCCTAAAGCTATTTTTTAGCTTTAGAAAAATCAGATTTTTTAAAAGTTGTGAAAAAGCTAAATTCAAACGGTCACAACTTTGTAAATAATCATTATAAGCGAATGTTTTTCCCCCAAAAATGTTGAAAAACACCCATAAACCTAAGATTGAGGTTTTAAGTGGCAATTCGCACTCCCGTGTAGTTTTTTCCTCTTGTTTTCTTAATTTATAAGATATTGATGTCATTCTTTTATTTTTTATGCAGATGGGGGCAGAGTTGGTGGATTGTTCATTAGAGTGTTAGTAATTCATTGTTGATTTTATGTTGTGGGACTTTCTTTTTTTTTTTTGCTAAACGTGTAATGTGGGACTTATTTAGTAAGATGTCGGATATATAAAAACTTATGTTATTATGTTAAGTTGGATTTTTTATTTTTTTGAATATTTTTTGTGACCTATTATGTACATTTTGGATATATGAAACTTATGTAATGTTGGATGTGATATTTAATATTATGGTATGTTGGACATGTTTTATCATTCTATATTCGTAAATTGAACATGTTTGAAATATTACAGGATTAAAAATAAATATTGGATTGGACAAATATTGTTGGGGTTACTTTTAAGAGAACAAAGTGGGCAAGGAACCATATTTTCGTTGCTAAAAACAACCTTTAGCAAGGAAATAATTTTCTTGCCTTAGATGTATATAATTTGCAAGGAACTAATTTTTCCTTGCTAAAAGCCTCATTTAGCAAGGAAATTATTTCGTTGCCTTATGTTAATATTATTTGCAAGGAAACAAATTTCCTTGCTAAAATCGACTATTAGCAAGGAACATATTTCCTTGCCTTAGACGTGGATATTTTGCAACGAAATTTTTTCCTTGCCAATTGTCCTTATTACAATACAAAGACAGGTTTTTGGGAAGGAAATTAGTCATTTAGCAACGAAACAATTCAGCACTAGCAAGGAAAAATTTCCTTGCCAAATATTAAGAATTTGAAAGGAAAATTGTTTTCGCTGCTAGAAGCTTTAGAGGGGAAGCTTCTGCAAAAAATTGAGCAACAAATAATTTTCCTTGCTAAAGGGTTTTGCAACGAAATTGTGGCCTTTAGTAAGGAATTTTTTCCTTGCAAAAACCCAATTTTGTTGTAGTGAGAAATTAAAGATGTAATCATCATTCAGGTTGACAGTAACAGTTATCTGACTACCTGAATATGATTATGAATACTGATGGTAGAAGGACATTAGTACACCATACAAGTCTAGTTATCACTTCGGATTTGTTCTTTTGCGTTGGAGTGCAATTATCGTTTCATAGTGGAGTGAATGTTAATTGATTAGGTGGTTAATTCACTGATCAAAGAGTTTGATAATAGGAATTAACAACTGGTCTGAGCCAACAATAAAGAACCTAGGAGGTCCCATTCTTAGCTCCGCCAGAATGCTTGGAGAGACGTAAGGGTATTGAACT
Source organism: Hydrangea macrophylla (assembly GCA_033977485.1). Classification (NCBI taxonomy): domain Eukaryota; kingdom Viridiplantae; phylum Streptophyta; class Magnoliopsida; order Cornales; family Hydrangeaceae; genus Hydrangea; species Hydrangea macrophylla. The sequence goes on from CM066990.1 coordinate 46,003,419, forward strand.
AATTGATTGGAAGAGTTTCAATCAATTGATGTTTCGATCGATTGAACTTGGTTCAATCGATTGAAGGAGGTTCTGTTCGATCGATCGAAAGTGTCTTGATCGATTGAACACTAAAGTCGGATGAAAATATTTAAATAGTGCAGCTGTGCACAAGAAAAAATAAGAACGTCGTTTTAATTCCAGAAAGCTTTAAAAACCTGTGTAGGACTCCAAACCTTCTATATCCTCTCTATTTTGGTTCCTACCAACAATAGTCTTTTTAGGAGCATCCATAGGAGTCATAAGAGTGAAGACCATCTAGTGAAAGCTGCTAGAAGTCGAAGAAATCAAAACGGAATTCAAGACCTAAGGTATTGCATTCTATCCTCTCTTGCTTACGCATTTACAAAATTGATAAGTAGTAGATCCGGGTATACCAATAAGTTTTTGAAACTTGTTTTTCTGTTGCGCATTGATTTAATGTTTTTTTTTAAACATAAATCCATCAATTGGTATCCGAGCCATGCTTATTTGGATCTATAGATGCATTTTTTGAACACTAGTTTTGATTTCCATGTTGTTGTAGGACTGTTTTTTGAAACTGCATCGTCACAAATCTGTTTCTGCAGCAGTTTTGCAGCAGAAAACAAAACTGTCTGTGTTTGATCGATTTAAAGAGTTTTAATCGATCGAATCAATGCGGAGTTCAAGCGATCGAACAAGTTTTGATCGATCGAACGTTGTTTAGTTTGATCGATTGATCTCAGTTCGATCAATCAAATGTGATTCTCTTTCCAGATGTTTTTCACAGTTTGTAAAGTTTTTAGAAATTATTTATTTTAATTTTTACACTGTTCTGGAAAATTTTAAATCAATATGTGTATTTTTTAGTTCGATCGATGGAACTATGTTCAATCCGCTCGAACCTTCTCGTTCGATCGAAGGTGACAGAGAACCAGTGGTGCTATTTTTATGTTTGAATTCTTCAATAAAGAGTTTATGGAATATGTGAATTAATTAGGAGTTTCAATAGACATATATTCTATTATATACGTGGATATTTGTGTATCTAACCCTTTTGCAGCAACTAAGACCGCTGTCTCCCATGGCACCAAAATCAAATTCTAGCTTTGTATTTAATGTTTGTGTTTGGTGTAATTTAATTTTGGTTTGGTTTTAAAGGTATATGTAAAGGGCACTGCGACTCCATTTCTGCGAATAGGAGAGTCACAACAGTTTTCCTAGCCTATTTATTTATTTATTACTTGTTGCTATTTTCCTTTTCTAGAAAAATTGTAAGCTTTGAAAGAAGCATAGAATTTTGTGATAGAATAGGAAGTCCATAAAGATGGAGCGGCAAACCGTAGTCCATGAAGATGGAGCCGTAGGTGACCAAGCCAAGAAGATGGATCTATGAAGATAGAGCCATGGGAGATAGAGGCATTTGTGAATATCTCTATTTCATTTTAGTTTTTAGTTTTTATATGCTTGTTTTTTATAAGCATTTTGAATATTGTTACTACATGCATCCAAAAATGAGTTTTCTAAAATAAAATTCAAAAACCTTTTCAACACTTTACTAAACATTAGATGTTTATGGGCAATGTGATGAAATACTTTTCTAAAAGCAAAATCCTTAACTAGCAAATCTAGTGGGAGAGGGACTTATTTATAACTCCCACGATCTTCCATGAATGGTTCACTGTAAGATGAGTAGTCCATTCTGTGCTACCTCACCAGGGATTATCATTCCATATGGAGGGTACCCTACTCATTGGTTCTAGATGTGAATTTCCTATGGATAGGATCAATCAGACGTGTTAGAGGGTGACCACCACACGGAGGTACTACCTGAGGCGGTTGTGATTGGATCCTAGTTAATGGTGCACACTAGCTAAGCTATGAATAAGGGATCTTACACGGGGCATTGTTCATAAACTTAGAGATCAAATAGTTTCGAGAGTCATGACCTGTTTTGCAAGAGTCGCATAGCGAACAAGTCATGATTAATTGAAAGATCGAATAATGACTGCCACACGGAGACTTTGTTCTTTCGTTTCGATATTCCGACGACTTTATTATAAAATAAGAGTTTTGAAGGATTCTTTTATTTTATACTGTCTAATTTTGATATCCATATTAAAATGTCTGGATCTCCATTTAGCCCACTTGCCACAATACTCACACAAAACAAGCTAAATGGAAACAACTACATTGAATGGAAACGTAACTTGGATAACGTTTTAACTACGGATGATCACATATATGTCTTCACTACCCCATGCCATGACGAACCCGCGACAAATGCTTCGGCAGCTGCCAGACACGAGTTTGATAAATGGAAGAAGTCGAATGGAATGGCTCATTTCTACATTCTGGCTTCCATGACTAGTGTGTTGCAATACAATTCCAATCGAACGATTCTGCTAGTGCCATTATCACTTCTCTAAAAGAAATGTTTGGGGAACATGGCAGACATGCTAGGCAGATCGCCATGCAAAAGATAATGAGTGCAAAAATGTTGGATGGAACTCAAGTTAGAGAGCACGTTTTAAAAATGATTAGTTATTTAAATGAACTGGAGACTGTGGGTGCCAACATTGACACATATACCCAAGTTGATATGATCCTCAACTTACTAACATCATTGTTCGCTCAATTCAAACTTAATTACAAAATGAATCAAATAAATTTCTCAATGAGCGAATTGATGAGCTCTATTTAGGCAACGGAGGGGGTGATCAAACCTGGGGACAGCGTTCTGAACGTTGAGACAAACACTTCCTCTTCTCGATCTGCTCCGAAAGGAAAGAAAGTAAAGAGCAAGGCTGGCACTAGTAGTCCAAGTGTTGGACCGGTCCTGAAGATTGTAAAATATAAGGGAAAAGGAAAGGGTAAAGGAAAGGGCAAAGGAAAGTGTTTCTATTGTGGTGAGAAGGGCCGCTGGAAGAGGAACTGTTCAGAATTCTTAGCTACAAAAGTTCAAGATATGATCGAATCACATGTGATTGAAGTAAGTTTTATAATGGATACTTCAAACACTTGGTGCATTGATTCTAGTGCGACTAATCATATCTGTAATTCATTGCAGGGCTTCAGATCAACCAGGAGATGCAGTGATGGATAGATTGTGCTTACTCTAGGTTCTAATGCAACCGTTTCTGCAGTTGCTTTGGGAATGGTAGTTTTAGAATTTCCAGACAGTAAGACTTTAGTATTATCATATGTACTTTACGTCCCTTTAATGAGACGTAGTTTAATTTCAGTTTCAGAACTTTCAAATAAAAATTATTCTTTCTCTTTTGGAACTGAAGTTGTAATAAAAAGAAATGGTTCTTTTCTGTGTTCTGGTATTAAGTCAAATGGTTTGTATGTGAACTCTCCAAATGTTTCTAGAGATTCTAACATGGAATTTAATAACTCAATGGTAACTGTATCATCTAAAAGAAAAGAACCTTCCACTAATCTAACAAGGCTTTGGCATATGAGGTTAGGTCATATCAATCTAAACAAGATTGGCAGACTGGTTAAAGAAGAGATCCTAGGTGATTTGGTTCTCAAACCAATGAAAGTCTGATAATTGTGTTTAGAGGGTAAAATGACCAAAATGTCCTTTCCTGCAAAGGGCAATAGGACCAATGCATTGTTAGAATTAGTTCATACTACTGTGTGTGGACATATAAACATTTGAGCTAGGGTTGGTTATGAGTATTTCATTACATTTACTGATGACCACTCTAGGTATGGATATGTGTACCTAATGTAGCACAAGTCTGAAGCCTTTCAAAATTTCAAAGAGTTTAGGTCTAAAGTGGAGAAGCAATTGGGCGGCCATTCGATCTGATTGAGGTGGTGAGTACCTCTCTTATAAGTTTATTGATCACCTCATACCGAATGGAATTCTGTCATAGTTGACTGCACCTAGTACGCCTCAGCAGAATGGTGTAGCGGAGAAAAGGAATCAGACTCTTTTAGACATGACTAGGTCGATGGTGAGTTATTCCGAGTTGCCATTATTTCTTAGGGATTATGCTTTGGAAACCCCTATGTACATACTAAATCTAGTTCCAAGCAAGTCTGTTCCTATGACAACATGGGATATGTAGATTGGACACATGCCCTCTTTGCAACATCTCCGCATATGGGGGTGTCCAGCACATGTGCTGAAAGGAAAGATGAGCAAATTAGAATCTAAAGCAGAAGTATGTTACTTTCTAGGGTATCCAAAGGGTACTTATGGATGGCATTTTTATGATCCAAGAGAATAGAAAGTGTTTGTTAGTACAAATAATATTTTCTTGGAGGATGATTATATCATGAATCGTAAATCTAAAGGAATGATAGATTTGAGAGAAATAGACGAAGAGCCCTCTATTCCTCTAATAGTTGAAACTGATATAAGACAGGAAAATACCACTTCTTCACCCATTTTCGCACTGGTACCTCGTCGTACTGGGATTATGGTAAGCCAGCCTGACAGATACATATTCTTAGGAGAAGTTTTCGAAGCTGTCTCCATAGAATTGAATATGATCCTGCCACATACGAAAAGGCAATGGCTAATGTTGATTCAACTCATTGGATTAAAGCTATGAAGGCTGAATTGGAATCTATAGATTCCAATTAGGTCTGGGATCTTGTAGAATTTTCATCCAATATTAAACCCATTGGCTGTAAGTGGGTTGGCGACATCCTATTGACGCATTTTCTTATCAACACCCAAGTATAGGTGATCGTACAAGTAATAAAGTTCTGGAAATCCAGGTCGAACCCTCAGGGAACAGAAAATAAAAGATGATGGATTTTTGTGGGGTTTTACTAAACTATTAGTTTTTATATTTTTGCAATAAAACTAATTAAAATCTATTTTTTCCTAAGTAGTTTAACGTAAAATTTTAACAGTTCAAAATAAATTAACTAAGATACTAGTAAGAAAAGGAAGAAAAAGAAATAAAAGCTAAATTTACATCACATGACTTTATGGATATTATTATAGCGAAAGATAGAAATAATACAAATATTTAAGCAAAACTATTAAAAACAAGAAATGTTAATTAACTTAAGAGAAATGATTTAAAGGAATCTGAAATATGCAAAACCAACACTAGATCCCACAACTTTTGTGCATTTGAAAAGAATTTGGCATTTAAGACCGCAGAGTCATTCTTTATTTGAAAACAAACTTTCACTAGTCGGGGTCATATCAAGTGTGTCAGGTTTGATATGAAACGACGTCATTTGATTTAAAGTAAAATAAAAAGGCAATTGGGCAGTAGCCAGGTTCGAACTGTGACCCGCCGCAGACGTGGGTTATTCGGCGCCCAGTCCTCACCACTCTACCACTACACAATTGCCTGTCCATTAATGGATAGAAATTTATAAAAACACATATTTGAAATATAAACTTTGTCATATGAATTGCTTGAGTATGTTAGGTGTTTTTTTTTATGACAAAAGGCATAGTTTGACAATCCACATAATTAGATTCTTATTTCAAATATGTAATCTTTTGATGTCCAATATAGACATAGTATATAAACATGTTAAATGGTCATAAACTATAGATACATAGATATTTTTGGTCATAAATGGAAAAACAACCCATCGAGATAAATTTGTCCATTGAAGATTAGTGCACAGAAGTTGTGGTTTCTAAGTTTTTATTCCATATCCCTAATTAAAGTTTTAGCCTACCATTTTGGAATTGGAATTGTCTTTCAAATCAAATTTAAAGATAAATTAAATAGATGCACACAATCACTGTCCAATTAAAATTAAAGTTATAAAACTATGGTAAGGGTGAAATATAATATTAATACATTTTTTTCTCACTTAACATGAGTTGGGGTTGAATTTGTGGAATCTGTAAAATAACAAAATTTAGTACAACTAGGCTAATACAATATAAGTAAATGGAAATACTGAATCAATAATAAAATACTAACCTTTGACTTTGAATTCTTGTAGGGTCACAATGGTTGAACTTCAAGAACACAAGCAAGGCCAAACCAAATCCTAATCTAATTTGGGAGTGAGATATGGGTATGGTGTGCTTGAGGCTTTGATAGGTGATTATAACAACTACGTGGCTAAGAAATTTGGCATTTACTTGCAAAATCTGTCTTCTAGTGAATGAAAATATTGCTATAAAAACTAGAAATCAAACTATTTTAGGGGACAACTACAAGTACTACTAGACTAAAAATATTAAATCTAAATCTTTAATAGAAATATTTTACTACTACAAAGTGATAAAGGTTGTACAAGAAAACAAATATTTTAAATTTGAGAAATACAGTACACAAAGTTTTGCTACATATTTTTGAACATGAAATCATCAATTACATAAAAGTAAATTTTTACAACTACTAGAACTAGAAAAGGCAAAGAAAAACTAAAGTTTTCTACTTCTAGGGACAATATGAAGTGCTCACATGATAACCTCCCTAAACTATTCTCTCTCTAACAGTGTGTGTGAAGATTTCTCTGTTGGTTGTGTGTTATTTGTTGAAGCTGCTGCTTGCCTTTTATAGACGGACTTTTTATGCAATTTCGTCATTCACTTCGTCACTTTGGCACGAGATTTGCCATTTCTTTCTCTGCGGTCTCAATTTTTTTCCCCTCCTCTGACGGCTTCTTTGACAAACAAAACCTGCATAACAAAAGAAAGTTACTATATTCCAAGTATCAACATCCAAGCACAGTTTGGAGTGCTTGAATGTCTCTTTCGTGTTTTTTTTTTTTGTTGAATTGTTTACAGGAACTTACTATTCATTTTTGACTAACAAGATATACTATGGTGTGGTTGGTACTTCTTTATTTTCCTTTATTTTACTTCATTTTCACATAGACATATAAAATATGTAAAAGCAAATAATTACACTCATTTGAGTGACATCACCATTAAATCATATTAATTAAAATATGCATGTAAAACTAGGAATTTGGGGGATTAAATGAGCACTATATCTATTATATTGGCACATGAATGTGCACTATTCAATGTTTGTCATGGGTCTATAAGAGTAAAAGAGGATTTGATAGAAATGTTGAGACCTTTAAGGCAAAGCTTGTAGTGAAAGGTTATACTCAAAGAGTGGGCATTGACTATGATGAAACCTCTTCACAGGTAGCCATAGTCAAATCCATCATGATACTCTTATCCATTGCGACATGCCTAGATTATGAGATCTGGCAGATGGACGTTAAGATTGCATTCTTAAATGACAATCTTGAGGAGGACATCTATATGTAGCAACCAGAAGGGTTCATAGCTGGCGAGAAAGGTAACTTGGTACAAGTTGCAAAAGTCCATTTATGAACTTAAGCAGGCATCGAGGAGTTGGAACATTCGATTTGACCAAGCGGTCAAGTCATTTGGCTTCATATAAAATCTGGATAAACCTTGTGTATACAAGAAATGTGAAGGTAAGTTGGTGGCTTTTCTTATGCTTTATGTTGATGACATTCTACTATTTGGGAATGATGTAGGGGCATTGTCATCAATCAAGGTTTGAGTAGCTAGTACTTTCGATATGAAGGATCTAGGAGAGGCGAGCTATATCCTTGAGATAAAGCTCTTTCAAGATCGAAAGCGAAAGATTATGGGATTATCTCAAGCTGGTTATACCAAGAAGGCACTAACTAGGTTTTTCATAGATAATTCGAAGAAAGGTTTGTTACCTTTCAGGCATGGTTTAGCATTTTCCATGAACCAGTGTCCTAAGACACACGAGAAGAGAAATCGCATGGCAGGAGTTCCTTATGCTTAGGTAGATGTTATGCACTAGATCGGATAGCTGCTTTGCCATTGGCATGGTTAGCATGTATCAGTCGAATCCTGGTCAAGAGCATTGGACAGTTGTTAAGCACATTCTTTAGTACTTGAGAAGGACTAAAGATTACAACCTTATGTATGGTGGCGATGAGTTGATTCCAGTACGATACACTGACTCAGACTTTATGTCAGATAAAGATTCGAGGAAGTCGACATCCGAACATCTCTTTACCCTCGGAGGTGGTACTGTTAGTTGGAGGAGCATTAAGCAGAAATGTATTACAGACTCAACTACAGAAGCTGAGTATGTGGCTGCTTGTGAAGCCACAAAGGAAGCTGTTTAGCTCAAGAAGTTCCTTATGGAACTTGAGGTGGTACTTGCATCGCTGTCACTTGTTACGTTATACTGCGATAATAATGGGGCATTGGCTCAGTCCAAGGAGCCAAGGAACCACAAAAAGGGAAAGCACATAGAGAAGAAGTATCATCTCATTCAAGATATAGTCCAACGTAGAGATGTGACTGTTACCAAGATTACCACCGTAACAATCTTGCAGATCCAGTTACAAAGGCTCTGCCACAGAAAGTCTTTGATCATCATCTAGATAGTTTAGGTCTTAGATTTACTGGGTTATGAGTGCAAATGGGAGTTTATTAAGATTCTGCCCTCAAACTAGATATTTATGTATGAGACATTTGACATTTTATTTATGGATATCATGTATGCATTTTATTGTGTATGTTTCATGAGATGAATGTTTGTAATCCTTAAGTATCATAGTAGGTAATTCGTGTATGTATGAGATGCATACAAGTGAGATACAAATTACTATTCTTTGATACTTAGAACTTGTCACAGTGGATGATGAGACTGGATATCTTATCAGGTATACACTATAGCATTATTAACTACCATTGCATGGAGTGATGAATCTCAATCACTAGAGTGTGACTCTTAGTTAATATGCTAGTGCATTGACGGACCATGAGATTCCTATTGACATATAAAACTGTCAATAGGCGATAGGAACTCATAACTTGTATAAGGTATGTGTTCTCAATCTTGAGACGATTATGGACATAGACTATGGATGTGACTGTTTTAACTTACCATAGTGAGGTCTTTCAAGATCAACACTTGGATATCTTGGGTATGTCATATCCATAGGGTTGTGAACATATATTGTCGCGATAGAATCTATCCTCTGATAAAGAGTAAGCATTCCCTTAAGAATGTCACCAAGTTGATTACTAAGAACTGCAGTCTTGTTGATAAGTAGTTATCAACACGTTTGGTAATCATGAGAGGCGAATGAGACTCAAGGAATGAAAGATGTAATCATCATTCAGGTTGACAGTAACAGTTATCTGACTACCTAAATATGATTATGAATGCTGACGATAGAGGGATATTAGTACACCATACAAGTCTAGTTATCACTTCAGATTTGTTCTTTTGCGTTGGAGTGTAGTTATCGTTTTATAGTGGAGTTAACGTTAACAAATTAGTTGGTTAATTCACTGATAAAAGGATCTGATCATGGGAATTAACAACTGGTCTGAGCCAACAATAAAGAACTTAGGAGGTCCTACTATTAGCTCCTCCAGAATGCTTGAAAAGACGTAGGGGGATTGAACCAATTGATTGGATGAGTGATGTTGTCAAAATCAAGATATAAAAGTATACTTTACTTTTCTAAAGATTTGCAGTGTGGAAGTAAAGATCGAACCCACAGAGATTGAATTACTAAAGCACTTTAATTTTAAAATCTAAATCTAATTAATTAAGAAAAACGGATTTTGAGTTGATTCTAATTAAACTAAGAACAATGAAAGTAAATCTAAATTATGAAAGTAATTAAAAATTATTTTTATAAAAATGTTTAGGGAACCTAGGATTGCAAATCCACCACTAGCTTCATAATAAAGGTATTTACAAATTACTTTAACTTATTAAGTTAGATGATAATGGGGAATTGTAGCTACAAGCCCAATTCCTCCGTTAAGAAAATAACTATGGTTCAAGCACCAACATAATCCATCTTCGGTTAGCACGAATTATCCCACACTAAACTAGGGTTGTGGTATAATTCGTCTAATCTAGGCATGGACTATTCGGATACTTGATAGCACAATTCAATTTAAGCACCATTACACGTAAATAATCTAAACAAACACAACAAGCATAGATCATTGAGCACACTACAGTCAAAATAGATCTAAGACAAGAATAAACTTTGAAAGGAATGATTTAATCAATAGAAGTACGGTTTATTTATAAAAATCCTCTAAACATGTAATCATCATCCATACATAATAAAACTAAAATAAAAACATAAATAAAACCCTATTACTTGGCTAGGGTTTAGATCTAGAGTCTAGTTGTCCATAGAAGCGGTAGATGGCAAGTAGTTGACGGAGGAGGCCATGGGAATCCTTGGTCTTCTTCTTCTTCTCCTTGCTTTCCTCCCTTCAATGGCTGAAAGTATGGTTGTATATTGTGTGTATAATATTTGCCAACCCTTCAATTGAAGTAAAATAGGGTATATACAGATTTTAGGCAAGTTTTTGAAGTTTTCCTAACCCGAATTGCACTAGAGCTGCTATATTTTACAATCTGGACGCAATTAGGCAGTTTCGTTTGCACAGGAGACTTCAGTATACTGAAATACGCGTCTTTGGTTTTTACACAGGTCGCGCGCACGGGCTGTGATTCGAGGTGAAAAGTGCATGTTCATAGCGTATTATATGGTCTTTTACGCATACTTTTATCTCAAAATCCCTACATTTAGGTGCATTCTAATAACAATGTTCTTTTTATTGTCTTAATGCTAAAATATATGTTTTTGCATTGTTTTATAGGTATTAGGATGTAAATCAATGAAGTGGAGCTAAAGAAAAGTGATTCTGGTGGATGGAACAACAGAAGCAGCTGAGAAAATGCCAATTTTGATAATGAAGACTTCAGATTTGGAAGATTTTTCCAGAGATATAAAATGTAGATCTTTGAGTTATGGTCGCGTGGCCGCAAACGGGAGGTCAATCCGAGGTTCGACTAAAAGGTTATGGCCATTCTCCCATCGGTGCGTAGAGCTGTCAAAATCAGAAGAGTTCAAGCGATTGAGGAGAGTTCAAGCGATCGAACCTTCGATCGATCGAACTAAGCTCGATCGATCGAACTTTATTTTCACCCAAAAGTTGCGTAAACTCTGCGGGAACCCTATATATACGTCGTTTTGAAGACAGACGAAGGGAAGACGCTCCAGAACGCAGAAAACAGCAGTTTAGGGTAGTTTTAGGGTTAGATTAGGAGTAGTTTAGGTTAGATTAATATTTTTCTTCCTCCTTTTCATTATTATATTGATGATTGTTCAAGATTCAAGTTTGTTTCAAGTTTAATACAAGTTATATCCAGATTATTCCAGGTTTTTCCTTTCCTTTTCTTTATTTGATTGTTTGTTAATCTAGTTGCTATGATTACTCTAGGTTACTGTTTATGTATTAATATATTCATGTTTCCGTAGTTTAGACGTTGGGAATATGTGATGAAACATTGATTCCCAGCCTCTTCCATGCAATCTTTAGAAAACTTGGGCTCGGTCGATCGAAGGTATTTCGATCGATCGAACCAGGGCCATAGTCAAGCGATCGAATGCATTTTGATCGATTGAAAGATGAAGCTGTCCGATCGATCGAGAGCGCTTCGATCGATCGAACCTGCAAAATCTTGAGATGATTCTTTTAAGTATTCCATGACTTTCTGTTTTAGAAATCTGTCATCAAATTGTCCCTATAAGCTCAGTTTGTCACAACAGTTTTTAGAACTTAAAGCCTTAAGGCCTTTTCTTCAATGACTTTTGAAAACCACTTTGAATGCTAACACCATTTAGAGTGCAAGTATTAACCATTGTTTTAAACCGTCTTCCAAGTATTTTAAATCAACTGTGATGATATAGTCCCGGTCATGAAAGGGCTATTGATTCTATATCTTTAGAAAAATACGGAATGCTGAAAAGGAATGAACTCCATAGAGCGTGAATGAATATGCATGGTAGATGGTTAGTATCAATGTGGATTCACGTGTTTCCAACACCTTTAATTTAGTTGTTTAATTAGTTATGTTTCTTTCTACTTTAGTCTATTATTTAGTTTAATTTAATTAATTAGGATTCGTTAGAATTCCTCTCCTTTATGATATTTTCATTTTCTTTAGGTTATAACTTAGTATATATTCTTCCTATTCCTTCCCTGTGGGATCGACCTAGACTTACCCAGTATTACTTGCACGATCACCTACACTTGGGTGTTGCACAAGAGCGCACAACTATTTAGTCGTGTCAAGTTTTTGGCGCCGTTGCCGGGGAAGGCAACTAGGTTAGGATTTTACTAAGTTTTTTTATTTTTCTTCTTTTACTTAAAAAAAAAAAATTATGTATATATCATTGGACTTTTTCTCTCACAAGAAAATAAAAAAAAAATAAAAAATTCTTTTGTTTAAATATTTTGGGAAACATGTCTTATCCATATTACCCTCCATACAACACAAATACCACGAATGGGTACACATTAGGTAAGGAGAACTATACCCCGAGTTGGCAAGCACCTACATATGATGCACATTATCAACCTGAGTGCTACCAATCACCACAATGGGAAAACCATCGTGTTAGTCCCCCATGTTATCAAACGTATCAAGAACCTCCACCTGGAGAGTTCTATCAATCGCAATGGGGATATAACCAAAATGATAGTGTAGGATATAGTAGTAGTTCCCACGATTACCAAATGCATCAAGACTTTCCTTCTGGGGAGTCTTGCACACAAACACAATGAGAAGGGGACTATTACCAACAACAATGGGGTGAAACTTCATATAGTTATAATGAGGAGAATAACCAAGTTGAGGATAATGGTATGTTAGAATTGCTCCTTAGTGAAATGAAAAGGCTAGAGAGTGCAATCGATAAATTAGGAGCTAGATATCAACAAGCATTTGATAGCCAACCTTTAGAAGACTATACCAGTCCTTCAACGCTACAACCTGAATTTCAAGACACTAACAATGGAATGGAATTAGAGGACAATGATGGGTTCATACCGAGTGAGGTTAACAACTCATTTGAGAAAGTGATAACCCAACAAGAACTCCAAAACCAAACCATTGAGCATGAAGTTGTAGAACCATCTTCTCCTCAACATACAACCCCAGACATCAACTCCTTCACTGCCTGGATAAAACTGCACAATCTCTTTGTACAGAGCACCTCAATAGATGACATATATAGTGAGGAGAGTTACAAGGATGAGAATGAGGTTTTAAAAGATGACGAGAGTTTAGGTGATTGCATGCAATTAGGAAATGAAGAGTCCCCTGTTGACTCTACCCCTACCTTTGAAAGTGACCCTAGAGAGGACATAATTGAAAAATCTAAATCTAATTTAGATTTTGTGATATTCATGAACCCTCACCTCTTTCGACCGAAGAGGTGGTGTCACCAAGTTGCCCATCACCTATCCTTGCTATCAATCAAAGCTCTCGTCATGAGCTTGAATGTTATGTGTACCCCATTCGTGAACAAACAGAATGTGTTGTGGAAGAGGATGGTAAGGATACTAGCACATGTTCTTCACAAAATTTTAACTTTCAAAATTCTTTGAGAGAAGACTTGGAAAATATTGGGCCCACTTTAGATGATCTTAAAATTCAACAAGAAGCTAGCAATCTTCTAGACTGCTTGACCTTCTTGAGTGATTATGACATTGAGGCCCAAATAGATAGCTTTATCCAAGTTCAGTCCAAAACCATGTGCATAGAACAGAAATTCAATTCCTATGATTATATCTACATAGATTCTGTTCTAGGACAAGCAGAGGGTGGTGAAGCTTCATTAGAACATCACTTCGACCCTACCCCTTTTATTGAACCATGGCCTCCCCCTGTTTTTAGTATTAAAATAGAGGCTGTTATAGGAAATACCAACACCAAAGATCGTTTCTTGCATATAATTCCTAAAAAGTGTGGTATTCCTTTTATAACTGTCCCAAAAAAATTTGGAAGCCATAGGTTTTGCATCATCTCCTCTGACCTTGAGCCTGACATTAGTTGGGGGGAGTTGCATTTTTATGAGGATCCCAACATTCTTCTCACAGTTAAATTATTTTATTGGGAAGATCCTCAAAAATTTCAGTTGTTAATCTATGATAAAAATCTTGATTAACCGAATTTATTTACTGAGTAGTTGTATCTATGTTTCCTTGTTGCTACTAATGATCTTGCAGGTAGCTTGAAAAAAAATGGATATTAACGCTTCGAGGTAAAATCCTTCCTTCCCTCGTTTTACTTTACATGTCCATATGCTTAGTTTAGAACATTGAGGACAATGTCTAGTTTTAGTTGGGGGGGAGTGAGTCATTGCATGCCTCATATCTTTTTGTTGTACTTTAGTGTCATATACCTGCTTAGCAACATGTAACTCAGTAAATTAAAATCTGCAAAAATTTTAAATTTTTTATTTTTTTTAAAGATAATAAAATGGTTCTTGTATTTCTCTCATAGTTAATGTAGTTAGTTATGATGCATTAGTGTTATTTTCTGTATGTTATTAGTATGTGATATACTATGGTAGTTTCTTTACTATCTTAGTTATAGTATGTTCTATGCTTTTTAATCCTCAAATACTTTGAGCACGTTGTGACAACCTTGTACTTAGCTAAAATGGATTAGTAAGCATAGCTTAGGTGTCTTGAGAGATTGTAGTGGAGACTAATAACCCAAGTGAGCTTTTGAGCCATTCTTTTGTTTTTTAGGGTTTTTATAAAATTACTCTTACTTTTTGAAAAGCGTATTAATTCGTTGAAAGTCTCATTTTTCTTCTTCATTTTGACTGATCACTAGAAGAGAACGTTCAGGATTTACCAAACTTTAGAGCTCTTGAATTTACTGAAATAAATTATCCTATTAACTTAGAAGATGATTTAGGCCATCTTTTGACCATACATGGATAATACAGCCTTGGCCTACCTCTATGCTATTCCTTTACTTCACCTCTTGAGCTTATCATAATCGCCTTGTCTTCATAATCCTAAAGTCTATACCAAACTCCAAATTAGGAGTTCAAGCATCAGTTCTTTATTTAGGTGTGATTGGGATGTGTTGCGTTAACAAGAAGTATGTTAGTGTGAATAAGGGAAAGTTGGCAAAGAAAAAATGAAAGAAAAGCATGAGAAGAAAAAGAAAAAAAAAATGCCAATGGTTGTTACAAAAGAAAAAAAAAGGAATGAAAAGAAGAGTGTGAAAAAAAATAAATAAAAGAAAAGAAGAAGAGAGAGATTGGAGATGTGGGAAGTTTGAAAAGTTATAGTAGACATTCCAATCACATCCTTTGACCCAATTGAATATCACGAGCCTTTTTTCTTCTTAATCTAACACCTCTTTTTCAAAGTCCTGATGATTTTAAGTAAATTGGATTTGAAGTTAAGGTAATGAGAGAGTTATCCACGGTATCTCGCTCTTCTAGTGAAAAGTATCATTTCATGAGACTTTGTGCACTAAAATGTCCGTTTTTCTATTTAGATATGAGAAGCATTGGATTCCATTTATATTTACTCTTTATAGCTTCTATATCATGAGTGATAATTATTACACCTAATTCGGAGTGATTTCATCTTGAGAGTGTAATCCCGGTAAGAGTTGAGTCAAAATGAACGTCTTGATAGTATCTTACGTTATGCAAGCTTTGAAATTAAAGTTTTGTATTTTGGTTGTCCATTCACACACACACTTGAAGATTAATAGGTATGGAATATTCTAATAACTTTGATAGTAGATTAACTGTAATGTGTGTGTTGCATGGCTATGGCATACTAGAGAGTTTCATGAGATTGTTGAGCTTAACTATATTGTTAATGAGAGGAAAATTCCTTGAAAACATTTAAATGAGAACCATTGCCTTAAACATGAATTTTGTGGGTAGATTCACTGCAAACCCTCACGAGACAATACTCGTCCACTAGGGGAAACCTAGGGGTTTAAAGGCTTGTTGCATACGCTAAATGCAATCGTGATTCCTGTGAAAGTGATTTAGGATTTTTACTTTATTATGTTTTTAATTTTTAGAGTTAAATAAACACTGCTATAGTTCACTTCATTGCTAGGGACTAGCAACGAGCTAGTTAGGGGGTGTGATTCGAGGTGAAAAGTGCATGTTCATAGCGTATTATATGGTCTTTTACGCATACTTTTATCTCAAAATCCCTACATTTAGGTGCATTCTAATAACAATGTTATTTTTATTGTGTTAATGCTAAAATATATGTTTTTGCATTGTTTTATAGGTATTAGGATGTAAATCAATGAAGTGGAGCTAAAGAAAAGTGATTCTGGTGGATGGAACAACAGAAGCAGCTGAGAAAATGCCAATTTTGACAATGAAGACTTCAGATTTGGAAGCTTTTCCCAGAGATATAAAATATAGATCTTTGAGTTACGGTCGCGTGGCCGCAAACGGGAGGTCAATCCGAGGTTCGAGTAAAAGGTTATGGCCATTCTCCCATCGGTGCGCAGAGCTGTCAAAATCAGAAAAGTTCAAGCGATTGAGGAGAGTTCAATCGATCGAACCTTCGATCGATCGAACTAAGCTTGATCGATCGAACTTTATTTTCACCCAAAAGTTGCGTAAACTCTGCGGGAACCCTATATATACGTCGTTTTGACGCCAGACGAAGGGAAGACGCTCCAGAACGCAGAAAACAACAGTTTAGGGTAGTTTTAGGGTTAGATTAGGAGTAGTTTAGGTTAGATTAATGTTTTTCTTCCTCCTTTTCATTATTATATTGATGATTGTTCAAGATTCAAGTTTGTTTTCAAGTTTAATACAAGTTATATCCAGATTATTCCAGGTTTTTCCTTTCCTTTTCTTTATTTGATTGTTTGTTAATCTAGTTGCTATGATTACTCTAGGTTACTGTTTCTGTATTAATATATTCATGTTTCCGTAGTTTAGACGTTGGGAATATGTGATGAAACATTGATTCCCAGCCTCTTCCATGCAATCTTTAGAAAACTTGGGCTCTATCGATCGAAGGTATTTATATCGATCGAAGCAGGGCCATAGTCAAGCGATCGAAGGCATTTCGATCGATTGAAGGATGAGGCTATCCGATCGATCGAGAGCGCTTCGATCGATCGAACCTGCAAAATCTTGAGATGATTTTTTTTAAGTATTCCATGACTTTCTGTTTTAGAAATCTCTCATCAAATTGTCCCTATAAGCTCAGTTTGTCACAACAGTTTTTAGAACTTAAAGCCTTAAGGCCTTTTCTTCAATGACTTTTGAAAACCACTTTGAATGCTAACACCATTTAGAGTGCAAGTATTAACCATTGTTTTAAACCGTCTTCCAAGTATTTTAAATCAACTGTGATGATATAGTCCCGGTCATGAAAGGGCTATTGATTCTATATCTTTAGAAAAATACGGAATGCTGAAAAGGAATGAACTCCATAGAGCGTGAATGAATATGCATGGTAGATGGTTAGTATCAATGTGGATTCACGTGTTTCCAACACCTTTAATTTAGTTGTTTAATTAGTTATGTTTCTTTCTACTTTAGTCTATTATTTAGTTTAATTTAATTAATTAGGATTCATTAGAATTCCTCTCCTTTATGATATTTTCATTTTCTTTAGGTTATAACTTAGTATATATTCTTCCTATTCCTTCCCTGTGGGATCGACCTGGACTTACCCAGTATTACTTGCACGATCACCTACACTTGGGTGTTGCACAAGAGCGCACAACTATTTAGTCGTGTCAGGCTGCGCGAGTGCGTAATTGGGACCTCGCGCGCGCGGATCGCGCAAGCGATTTCGAGATTTTCGCGGGCGCGGCTCGCGCGCGCGATGTGGTTTTTTCAGCTTCTTTTCTTCTACTTTTTCACCCCATTTAGCCTGGTATACTTGATTTCTTCAAAATCCTGTCAGAAAATAGAAATCGAAGTAAAAATATACAAAAACAGGATAAAAAGGGCTAACAAATGTGAATTAAGGCGTGTAATTAGGATTTGTTCTCTCCCGATCACACCCCCAAACCTACATTTTTGCTAGTCCTCGAGCAAAAAGAACATAAAAATAAAACTACTACTACAAATACTACTCCATTTTTCGCATGGATCACGATTGCACTTAGTATATGCAACAAGCCTTTTAAACCCCTAGGTGTCCCTAGTCGGACTAGTGAAGTCTCGTGAGGGTTCTCATCAACAAGTCACCCACAACCATCTTTATTAACTTATAAATTTAAAAAGTTTATTCAAACGAAAAACAAAACAATCAATACTTCTTATCATAGAACGATGATTCGATATAGAATAACGAACAAAAAGAAACGGAATCAAACGTCTACCTCCATCATGAAAAGCAATCCCAAGCACATGCATCGTATAAATCAATAGAGTTTCTCATAAAATTGCACGTGCGTGATATGGTAGTCAAATGAACACACGCATGTCATGAACTTGGAATATAACTCGGATGACTATTTAACTATGTCTCGACTACGAATCTCACAATGTTAATTACACTCTCAAATGAAACACTCAGAAACATGTGTAATTTTTCTAAAATATGTGAGTAAAGGAAATATGTTTTCAAAATGAGAAATGCTCACATTTGATTGGAAAAAGACGCATGACACGAAAGAACAGTAGTCTCATGGATAGGATGCCAATAATCAAGAAAAATTAATCATTACCATGTTTTAATCCCCCTCCCATCGTTTTCATATCCAAACCATGTTTCCTAGGATCAAATAGGACTTTTCAAAGGTTGTAACGTGGCTCGGCAATGAAAAAGGATAGAAAGGATTCATTAGGTAATTTTCAGAATGGCATTGTAAGGCATGTTCGATTTCTTTCATTCGTCTCTTCTACCAACTTTCATCTTCTCATTCTTTTCTTTTCATTCCTTTTAATATTTTTTTTCCTTCTGCTTCTTTTTCTTTTTTTTTTTCAACCTTATTTTTTTTCTTTTGTTTTGTTTTCTTTTCTTTTTCTCTATTTTTTTCCTCCTTGTTGCTTTTGAAACGAATATTCAATA
The DNA here is from genome assembly GCA_033977485.1 of Hydrangea macrophylla. Lineage (NCBI taxonomy): Eukaryota > Viridiplantae > Streptophyta > Magnoliopsida > Cornales > Hydrangeaceae > Hydrangea > Hydrangea macrophylla. The sequence continues at coordinate 46,022,269 of CM066990.1, forward strand.
AATAACAAGGCAACCACCCCAAACATTATCTTATTTTCTTCTTCTTCTCAATCACACATCGCCTTAACACCACTAAAAGTTGATCAATTTTTCAGGGGTGAACTCCAAGTTGGCCAAATTGGAGCAAAACAGGATAATGGTAATTAAAGAACAATGGCATTTTAATGGCTCAAAGGGCAAACTAAGGAAAATTTTATCATTTATCGGTCATTAATAAACAAAGAAGGCCTAAAATCATGTCCTATGGTTATATGGTTCTTCAATGTTTATGAAGGAAGATTATTTAGCATGGTAGCAAATATTTTAACTTGACGATCAACCAAGACAAGAATAATTAGACTAAACAACAAGTTAATGCGCTATTTCAATGAAATTCAACAAACACAAGATGTATTTATAACCCTCTAAAAAGAAAAGATAGGCTCAAAGGCTCACTTGGCTTAGTCTCCACCATGTGTTATCTAGAAATCCGAATCATATTATAGTTCACAACCAACATGTATTCAAGCGACTACGTGCAGTGCATAGGTTTGTGTGCAAATCTATGATATAAAACTACGATTTGAACGATACATGACTTAAAACGTTACATCATGACTTTAGCAAATGTTTAATTACATCTTCTCATGTTTACCATTCTATAACAAATCAAATTATCTAACAAGAAGTATCAAATCGATATTGCAAAAACGTTGGAACTATCGTTTATTTAAGCACAAATTTTTGAAAATTTTTGAAAATTTAATGTAATAATAATGTGTATGTGTGTGCATACCCCCAAACCTAAACCTTTCATTGTCCACAATGAAACAATAAAATGAAAGAACGGAGAGTAGGTAAGAAAGGAACGATAATACCTCGATCTCGGCAAACAGGTGAACGTAAAGGAATATGGCAATAAAGTTCAATCGCACCTGTGACTTGACAATAGAAACTAAACAAAAGAATAGCTAATAGAAATATCTAATATAGAAAACTAAACTACACTAAACTAAACAAAATCAACTAAAAGACTTAACAAAACAGCGAAAATCAACAAGAAAATAAACTATAAAAGAAAATAAAACATACTATAAAAGAAAATAAAACATAACCAGAACAATGAAAACAATCAAAGACTCGATCTAAAAGTACCTAACAAACAAAAACAGAAAAGTAAAAACTACTAGAACAGGTGGGGGGAAAGGATATAGAAAACAAAAGAAACTATCAGAAAAATGAGGAATCGCGCGAGCGGCCGTCGCGCGAGCGGCCGTCGCGCGCGCGAATTCCTAAAATATATATATATTTTTAAACAAATCGCGCCAGCGAGATGCCTCGCGAGGAAAAGCTGAGGGCTCAAAAAAGAAAATGAAAATTTCACTAAGGCACATTCTCGCGCGAGCGGGCCGTGCGAGCGAGCCGCGCGCACGAGAAGGGTATTTTATCTTGTTTCACCTATTTTATGTATATAAATTAAAAATAACTTTACTCCGACCCCCAAACCTGTCCAGAAACTCAAAAACAGACCAAAATGACCTAAAAATAGTCAAAAATCATTAAAACAAACGAATTAAAGCTTGGGTTGCCTCCCAAGAAGCGCTATCTTTTACGTCGTCAACTAGACCGTTCTAGCTCAAGATTTATGGAGGCCATAACTTAGATTTTGTACCCCTAAGGATATCAGGAAGAACTCGGTGGCAAGCAGAAAGAACATCACTATGAGTCAATTCATTTAAACGTTCATTTTGCTCATATTCACATCAATTTCTCACCTTCCAAGTAAATTCATCGTTAGGATCCAGGTTATTTGCATTCATCTGCTCATTACTCACTATATTATTCTCCTCACCCATGTTCAATTCGTTAGTAAGTTCAATATTCCGTTTAACCTCACTACCCTCCACACCTAGATAATCATCGTCTTTGGGAGGTTGATCAACAGCATTAAACACGTTTAATTTTAAGTTCAAGTTCCCGAATGACAGCTTCATCACCCCCGTTCGACAATTGACACGCGCATTAGCGGTGGCTAAGAATGGACGACCAAGAATAACAGGAGTGTGCTTCCTAGCATCTAGGACAGGTTCAGTGTCAAGGACCATAAAATCGACAGGATAAAAACATTGATCAACTTTAACTAAAATGTCCTCGATGATTCCTCTAGGTACTTTGACGGAACGATCCGCTAATTGAATAGTAGCGGCCGTAGGTTTAAGTTCACCTAAACCTAGTTGTTTATAAACGTGATAAGGTAAGAGATTAACACTCGCACCTAAGTCAAGGAGAGCCCTATGGATGACAGTGTCACCTATGACACATGAAATAGTTGGCGTACCTGGATCTTTATATTTCGGAGGTGAGTGTTGAAAAATAGAACTTATTTTTTCAGTGAGAAAAACCTTTTTAGGAGCATGACTACGCAATTTACGCTTTTGAGTGCATAGGTCTTTAAGACATTTTGCGTAAGTGGGAATTTGTTTTATAGCATCGAGGAATGGAATATTGATTTTAACTTGTTTAAACACCTCGAGTATATCCTCAGTTTTTGACTTTTTCTTAGAAAAATTTGACGGTCCCTCAACATTTGGTGGAAAAGGTAGTTTTGGAATAACATTAGTTGGAACCGGTTCTTTTCCTTTTCTACTTTGATTCACGGCCTCACCCTTTTCTTTATTCAATTTTATATTTTTATTTTTCTCACCCTCATCCGGAATTACAGCAATCTCCTCATCTCGAATAGTCGTCCTAGTCGAAACGGCATTCACTTGCTCACTTGACCCCCCATTCTCGTATTGTCCCTTAGGTTTTTGAATAGTTTGCGCAGGCAACTTCCCCTCGTTTCTACAACTCACCGTAGTAGCTATTTGTCCCATTTGGGATTCAAGCTTCGCAATGGATTGTGTATGAGAGTGCACTATTTGTGCTTGTGCTTGGACTTGCGTTTCTATGTTTTTAAGGGAAGACAACACCTTTTCCTCGAAAGCGTTAACCCGTGGAGGGTTAGGATTAGGAGGGGGTTGTTGGTATTGACTTTGTTGATATTGGGGTCGATAAGTATTAGGAAAATTATTCGACATCGGATTATAATTATTTCGTGGGAATTGTTGCATAGAATTAACGTGTTGCTCAACAAATTTCGGGAATTGAGATGCAGAAGGACATGCAAAGATATTATGAGACGGTTCAGAACATAATGCACATACTTCTGATAAGGGTGGATTGGACCTATTCCCCATCCTCATAAGTTGGTCAAGTTTTCTATTTAATTCTTGTATTTCAATCGATTGACTCGACTCGACTTTCACCAAGGTATCCCTCAGAACGTACAAACACCGCTTGGTGCATCGAATTCTCGCTTAACGTTTTGAAAATTTTCCAGGCCTCGTCGGCGCTTTTGTGTTGGAAGGTACCCGCACAAACGGCATCGACGGTATTCCGAATCGAGGGAATAAGCCCCTCATAGAAAACCTGAACTAATTGCCACTTGGGAACCTGATGATGTGGGTATGAGCGTAATAATTTTTTAAATTGTTCCCAAGTGTCGTAAAGCGTTTCCCCTTCTTGCATCACAAAGTTTGTTATTGATTTTCTTATCTGATTAGTTCTTGTGATTGGGAAAAACTTTTGTAAAAACACCGTATATATGTAATGCTTCCCATGTTTTTATAGTGTTTGGCTCCAAAGATTGGAGCCAGTAATTAGCTTTGTCTTTTAATGAAAACGGGAAGAGGCGCAATTTTAACTCATCATCAGTTAGGTGTTGGATTTTTAAAGTAGAGCAGATATCTTGGAAATCACCTAAGTGCTGATAAGGGTCTTCTTTAATACGGCCATGAAAAGAAGGTAGTAGCGTGATGATAGATGACTTTATCTCAAAGTGAGATGCTGTCACCTCCGGTAATTCGATACTCGCCTGTGGTGTATAGGCCGTAGGGATGAAATAGTCTTTAAGCGGAGGAGGTGGCGGTATATTAGGGTTATTTTCATTGTTTTCGTTGTTTCCAATGTCGGCCATTGGAATAGGTTCTATGTTCAAAGTTCGAGTTTTTCTTAAACGTTTATGGGTGCTTTGAATTTCAGCCTGAAACAATGACGATGGTTTTAGAGTCGATTCGTCGTCTAGCAACCGAGCTCTAAAAGCTTGGGTTGAAGACTTACTAATTCTAAGGGTACGTTCAAGTTCAAGATCGAAAGATTTTAATTCTGGTTTATTTGAACGTGTACCTAACATAAACAAAAAAAAAAGAAGAAAAAACTAAAATAAAGACTGACTAAAACAAAAACAAAAAATAATCACGCAAGTAAGACAACAAGCAAGCACACAGTACTACTATGATGCATGAATATTATCCTGTAATGCAATGACCGCGTCAAGCCCAGCGCCCCGGGTTTCCTAGCTAATGCAGTGCAAGTCACCCTAAACTAATGCAAATAGTGCGTCACAGCGCCCTGACTTACAGTGGTTTGAAGCGAATTTCACAAGAAGCAATTTACTTGATTTTTTTTTTTATTAATTTGCGTAAGCTCCTTTGATGTGATTAGCTAATCCACTCGGAAACGTTAGAATTTTGACGACTCGAGAAACTACAAAATAAAATAAAAAGTTAGTAACTCAAAACAAAAATGAAAAATAAATAAAAAGAAAAAAGAAAACCTAATCTAATATTTACGAATTAATTAAACTAAGATTCTAAAACTAAAGGTAGTAATTTGCAATCCCCGGCAACGGCGCCAAAAATTAATCTTTGCCAAAATCAAGATATAAAAGTATACTTTACTTTTCTAAAGATTTGCAGTGTGGAAGTAAAGGTCGAACCCACAGAGATTGAATTACTAAAGCACTTTAATTTTAAAACTTAAATCTAATTAATTAAGAAAAACGGATTTTGAGTTGATTTTAATTAAACTAAGAACAATGAAAGTAAATCTAAATTATGAAAGCAATTAAAAATTATTTTTATAAATATGTTTAGGGAACCTAGGATTGCAAATCCACCACTAGCTTCATAATAAGGGTATTCACAAATTACTTTAGCTTATTAAGTTGGATGATAATGGAGAATTGTAGCTACAAGCCCAATTCCTCCGTTAAGAAAATAACTATGGTTCAAGCACCAACACAATCCATCTTCGGTTAGCACGAATTATCCCACACTAAACTAGGATTTTGGTATAATTCGTCTAATCTAGGCATGGACTATTCGAATACTTGATAGCACAATTCAATTTAAGCACCATTACATGTAAATAATCTAAACAAGCACAGCAAGCATAGATCATTGAGCACACTACAGTCAAAATAGATCTAAGACAAGAATAAACTTTGAAAGTAATGATTTAATCAATAGAAGTACGATTTATTTATAAAAATCCTCTAAACATGTAATCATCATCCATACATAATAAAACTAAAATAAAAACATAAATAAAACCCTATTACTTGGCTAGGGTTTCATTGAAACCCTAGATCTAGAGTCTAGTTGTCCATAGAAGCGGTAGACGGCAAGTAGTTGATGGAGGAGGCCATGGGAATCCTTGGTCTTCTTCTTCTTCTCCTTGCTTTCCTCCCTTCAATGGCTGAAAGTGTGGTTGCATATTGTGTGTATAATATTTTCCAACCCTTTAATTGAAGTAAAATAGGGTATATATAGATTTTAGGAAAGTTTTGGAAGCTTTCCTAACCCGAATTGCACTAGAACTGCTATATTTTACAATCTGGACGCAATTAGGCAGTTTCGTTTGCACAGGAGTCTTCAGTAAACTGAAATACGCGTCTTTGGTTTTTACAAAGGTCGCGCGCGCGGGCTGCACGAGCGCGTAATTGGGACCTCGCGCGCGCGTGGATCGCGCGAGCGATTTCGAGATTTTCGCGGGCGCAGCTCGCGCGCGCGATGTGGTTTTTTCAGCTTCTTTTCTTCTGGTTTTTCACCCTATTTAGCCTGGTATACTTGATTTCTTCCAAATCCTGTCAGAAAATAGAAAACGAAGCAAAAATATACAAAAACAGGATAAAAAGGGCTAACAAATGTGAATTAAGGCGTGTAATTAGGATTTGTTCTCTCCCGATCAATGAGTTTCTATCAATTGATGTTTCTATTCGATCGATTGACGGAGGTTTAGTTTAATCGATAGAAAGTGTTTCGATCAATTGAACTCTAAAGTCGGTTTGGATATCTATAAATAGGGCAGCTGTGTACATGAAAAAAAATAAGAACGTCGTTTTAATTCAAGAAAGCTACAGAAACCTATTTAAACCATCTATATCCTCTCTATTTGGTACCCACCAACCCTAGTCTTTCAGGGAGCATCTGAGTCATAAGAGTGAAGACCATCTAGTGGAGGCTGCTAGAAGTCAAAGAAATCATAATTGGGTTCAAGACCTGAGGTATTGCATTCTATCCTCTCTTGTTCATGCATCTATAGAATTGATAAGTAGTAGATTCGGGCATACCAATAAGTTTTTGAAACTTGTTTTTTCGCTGCGCATTGATTTAATATTATTTTTTGAAACATAAATCGATTAGACACATACTCGGCCTCGATAGTAGATTGTGCCACGGTTTGTTGCTTCTTGGATGCCCAAGAAAATATTCCGGAACCAAGAGAATGAATATCCCGAGGTGCTTCTCATATCATCACTACATCTGGCCCAATCACTATCACAAAATCCAATCAATTTTGTTTCAACAATTCTCTCATACACAATACCAAAGTGATAAAGAGTACCTTGAATGTATCTCAAGACTCTTTTTGCCGCCCAAAGTAAGTTTGAACTGGTCATAAACCGAGACAATAAACTTATAGCATACATGATGTCCGGCCTCGTAGCCGTCAAGTACAATTAGCTTCTAACCCAGCTTCTATAATGAGATACATCAATTTCATTTCTTCCGTCTTCTTTAAGCAATTTTTTCATTTACAACTAAAGGTGTGGTCACCAATTTGTAATTTCCCATATAATCTATCAAGAAGAGTTTTTGCATATTTCTTTTGGAAAATGAAAACACAATTATTCTCATGGTAAATTTCAATGCCTAAGAAGTAATGCAACAATCCTAAATCACTCATTTCATAATGCTTCATCATGTCTCTTTTAAATTCTTGAATTGTCTTTTCATCACTACCAACGAACACTAAATCAAAAAAGGAGAAAAACTTTAGTTCTTCCAGTAGTATTAGAAATAAACTTCAAATGAAATTAACATAGTCCAAGAATTTTTGTAATTCCTTCTTATTCGAAGGAGGTTTACTCTGAATAATAGACATTGCTTTATTCTTATCTACTTGAATCCCTTTTTTATGCACTAAATATCCTAAAAAATTTCTAGCTAAAACTCCAAAGGCACATTTGATAGGATTTAACTTTATCTTAAAAACTCTCGTACTCTTTCGAATGTCTTTTTCAAGTGTGTGTAATGATCATTGAATGCTTCCGATTTAACTATGATATCATCAATGTAACATTTTAAAAATGTTCCAATCATATAATGAAAAATAGCATTCATAACCCTTTGGTAGGTTGCTCCAGTATTTTTTAGTCCAAAAGGCATTCGAACCCATTTCAAGGTTCCTATATTGCCTATTTTATGAACATCATTTTCAACAATACAAATCTGATTGTAGCCTGAATGTCCATCCGTCATTGACATGATTGAATGACTAGCAAACCTATCAACTAGAAGGTCTTTACTAGCATAGGATACTCATCTTTTGGTGTTGCTGAATTAAGATTTCTGTAATCAACATAGACTCTTAACTTACCATTTTTCTTAATCACTGGGACCTCCGGGGTCCTTCTTCAAGGCAGTTGTTTCATTGACTTGTACCCTGATGTGATTGGTAATTTATGTTCCACTAACTCTCTTTCCAATCCTGGAAGTTTGTCATAATGGCATACGAAGCAGTCTTTGTACTCTTTCAATAATTCGACCAGTCTATCTTGGTCATACTTCGCTAGTCTTGTGCTATTTTGTCATAATTATAAGTTACTCTTTTGTTTTCTTCACAGCCCAAGTTGACTTCTACCAATGAATCTTGAGATATTACTTCCAATTCGCTAGAACTTGCTGACAATCTTGAGAATCCATCTTTACTACTCATGAACTCTTTGTCATCTGTATCTTGCATGTTCAAAGAAGTAATCCACCCAACTAATGGTCGAATCTTCAGTGATTTTAGACTCGTTGTATTTTCCTACTATTTTTTGTAAGACCAGTTGGATGGTCTCATCTACCTCTTCTATATTATATGGGACTTGGTCCATTAAACACCACTTCCCTCCAATGGTCCAAATAGACCAAACTCCAAATCTTATTAAGGGTATCTTTAGATGAGTCTTTGATGTCCAGTGGTCAACATTTTCATGATAAAGTTGTGTTTCCACACAATTCGATCAGCTTGTATGAAAAGACTGAGTATCAGCCTCAACTGTTTCGATGTTTTCATGCTCCTTTAAAAGTAAAAGGTTCTGATGCATAGAAGAAAGAATACATTTGTTAACATGAATCCAGTCTCTACCTAGTAAGGCATTATATCTTGGATTAGCTTCTACAACAAATCAAGAAAAAAGTTTTGATTTCCTTGAACCAATTATAGTTTCGATTAGCAAAACTCCTTTGGTGTCTTTCTTATCACCAGTAAATCCAGATATGATGAACATGTGTATGGGTTAATTTAGACCCAAATTTATTCATCTTTTTTTAGGTTTGCAAGCAGAATGATATTAACTGAAGTATCATTATCAACCACTATCCTATTCAGGTCGAATTCATTAAGGCATGGCTTAATATATAGAGGTTTAATGTGCTTAATCATCTGCTTCGAAGGTTCTTCGAAAGCATATATGAGATCATATTCATTTAAACAGAGATTCTATAAAGAGGGCGCCATCTTTTTATTAAAGAGATGACCTTTTTTTGGCCGTGTACAAAGTGAGAATTTCTTACAAAAAAGTGAGAATTTCTCATATAATTTAAGATGTGAGAAATTCTAACTTTTTTGTAAGAAATTCTCACTTTTTACACGGCCAAAAAAGATGTCCTCTCTCTAATAAAAAGAGGGTGCCTTCTTTATAGCCCGACTGTTCATTTAAAACAGTAAATTCAGGTATTTGACCTCAGGACCATTCTCCTTCGAGACTTTATCCTCCTTGTTAGGGATGGCAATGGGGTGGGTTTTCCGGGTTCCCCGCCCCGTCCCGCCCCTAATAGGTAGGGTATGGGGGGGGGGCTTAATAGGGTTAGGGGCGGGTATGGGGGAGATTTTCAAAACCCGGGTCAGGGTCGGGTCGGGGTCGGGGTCGGGTCAAAAAACCCGCCCCCGCCCCGAATATACTTGTATTTATATTTTTACCCCTCAATAGTTATGTGTATTACCATTTAAAAAAAAAACTGCACTATTAGGGAACTAATTGGGTAAGTTTAAACAAAAAACTGCACTATTAGAGAAAAAAATGCATTAAAAAAATTATTTTTTTAATTTGTGTACCAAAAAAAAAAAAAAAAACATAATCGGGACGGGGCGGGGCGGGGCAGGGGCGGGGGCGGGAAGAGCACTATGCGGGGCGGGGCGGGGGCGGGGGGAGGGTTTACTGAAGCGGGACGGGGTCGGGGTATAGGGGCCCCGTCCCATACCCGCCCCGTTGCCATCCCTACTCCTTGTCATCATCAACCACTTGGTGGTTTTCTTTATATGGAATTTCTCTTCTTTCCCTTTCTTCTATGTTTCCATTGAGATTCTCTGAGGCTTGTCTTACTTCCCAATTCGTGGGATTCCTCCATAATAACATCCCCTTCATCCATACTTATAGCCTTTTCTAGTTCTACTGTGTGGTCATTAATTATTACGGCTAGAACGAAACCAGTTAGTTTTCAAAGTCGGAGAGGTTTTTGATCAAGAAAATCTCTTAACCTCATTCGAACTAAGGCTAAGCCTGGTGGTTTAAATCTAGAAAAGACTTTGCTGATTTGATCATCTCTGATATGTTGCTCAACATCAAAGAAGTTTGCTGCAATTCAATTGAGTCGAAGGCAAAGAGAGCGGTAGTTTGGTCCCCTCCACCACCGGGCTTCCTGAAATTGAATGTAGATGGAAAGTGACTCCAAATCGATCGTGTCATGGTCATGGGTGAATGGGGCTATGCTAGAGTGCTGAAGACATCAGTTCATCCTGAATGACATTGGCTTGCCCTGTTAAGAGGGCAGTCACTGGTGCGGGTTGATCATATATCAACCTCGCCGACAATTTGGCCAAGGTCGTGTGTCTTTTGCAGCTTGGTTCTAAGGCTTAGTTTGGTCTTACGTGGCTTTTTAAAAGGAGTTTATGAAATTTATTACTAAGGTTTAGTTTGGCCCCTATGTGGCTTTTTAAAAGGAGTTTATGAAATTTATTACTAAGTTTTTTGATAATTTTATACAAGTGACATACTACTCTTCAAAAAGACATCATAAAACCAAAAAGCAACCTTGAGCTTTTAAAAGCTCAATTCTAGAGCTTTTAAAAGCTCCCCCAAAAAAGCCCTTAGTTCAATTTTTGCAAAGCTCATAAACTATGTTACCAAATGAATTAACATGAAATTGTGCTTTAAAAAAGGAGAAACACCAAAAGGGGGCCAAACTAAGCCTAAGTTGTTTGATAATTTTATGCAAGTGACACACTTAGGCTTAGTTTGGCCCCCACATGGTGCTTCTCCTTTTTTAAAGCTCAATTTCATGTTAATTCATTTGGTAACTAGTTTATGAGCTTTGTAAAAATTGAACTTAGGGCTTTTTTGGGGGGAGCTTTTAAAAGCTCCAGAATGGAGCTTTTAAAAGCTCAAGGTTGCTTTTTGGTTTTATGATGTCTTTTTGAAGAGTAGTGTGTCACTTGTATAAAATTATCAAAGAACTTGGTAATAAATTTCATAAGCTCCTTTTAAAAAGTCACATGGGGGTCAAACTACACTACTGTTCAAAAATACATCATGAAATTAAAAAGCAACCTTGAGCTTTTAAAAGCTCCATTCTAGAGCTTTTAAAAGCCCCCTCCAAAAAAACCCTAAATTGAATTTTTGCAAAGCTCATAAACTAGTTATCAAATGAATTAACATGAAATTGTGCTTAAAAAAAGGAGAAGCACCACATGGGGGCCAAAGCCTTAGAGCTTTTAAAAGCTCCATTCTAGATCTTTTAAAAGCTCCTTCCAAAAAGAGTCATACGTTCAATTTTTGCAAAGTTCATAAACTAATTACTAAATAAATTAACATAGAATTGTAGTTAAAAAAAGGAGAAGCACAAAAATAGAGACCGAACTAAGCCCAAGTATATGGCTCAGGCTTGGGGAGGAGCTCGAGAGTTTATTTTTGGCTTGCTTTTTTTAGGGGGGTTCCAATTTCCCTATTGGCCTCTGTTTTTTGTTCTGAGATGTCTTTTGATTGGGCCCTCTTTGGCCCATGCTCTACTGAGCAAATGGTTAAATGGGGAATCCATTTACATCTGTACATGGATTGGCTATATTAATATACACCCTTTTGCGGATCAAAAACAAAAATATGTATTTGAAAGTCTGCACACACTTTATTGTGTGTATAAGTTTTTCAGCACAAAGTCCAACCTTGTACTACACGTTTGTGTATTTCGTTGGGCAATTCACTGTGCACCTATCATTATTGAAAGTTATTTTACTAGCCACTCAACATAAGTATACCTGATAAGGTTTGTGAGATCAAAAGCTATTAAACTTTTTTACTTATTTTTCTTAAACATTTTTCAGTTTACTATACCAATTCAACTTGACTGAAATTTTTAATATCTACAATGCTACTTAATACCTCCCATAGAAGTTGTAGGGTTTCAACAATCAATCTTCTAGCTAGAGAATGTCTATACTTGAGTAGAGAACTCCACTGTGTTCGGGGAGTCTCTCAGACTTTCTGCATTGCTGACTCTCCCAGAAAATCTTCTTTTTTGATGCTCCCAACGTTTGAGTACAATCAATATTAGCATCCAAATGCTTTTGTGTTCAAGCATAGAGTTCCCTTGTTTCCACTTGCCACAAGCGACGTAGATCATAAGAGCGGTTGTTGAAGTGCCTCCTGTGAATATAAAAAGTACCCAAAAGCTACCGGGGCTTAGACTGATGCTTTCATAATCCGATCCCACATCCACACACGTCTCAGATGCAGTCAAACTATTCTCGAATTCTTGAAGCTTTCCGTTTTCAAACACTTTTAATAGTGCTTCATTTACATCAGCAAGCATAGGGGATCCCTTTGGAAATGCCTAAAAACAACCTCATTAAATTGCCAGTTCCTCCAAAAGCTTAAACTAACATGTATTTTATAAGTTGGCATGCGATTTATATATATATATATATATATTTGGGGTTCTAAATTTTGCTTTTCTAGCATTGAAGTTGTTTTCTGTTTGTTGTTCTTTTCTTGTTGTTGAAGACCGAGTCAAAGGACTAACCTCGAGGCTAATTCCCCGGATAGTAGGAGCCACTTGAAAGTGATTACTGTAGGATAAAACAAAACACACACACCCCCACCCCCACCAGGATGAGTCATAATCGGGATGTCTGGGTTTACAGTTCGTCCCAAGAAAACCCTACTCCAACCGGGCTATCGTGGAGGTTTATAACACGTTGGGTTTGCGTTGATAAGAATCTTACCTTACTAGTGATAAGTTTCTCTTGGGTAATAAGAAGATGATTGTATCCCCTTTTTTCTTAATCATAAAGTAAGAAAGAGAGATGCAAAAAAAAAAAAAAACTAAAGAAAAAGGATAGAGGAGTAGAATTACAAATGCAAGTCCTCCAACTTTGTATGTTGGTCCAGCTATGGTAAAGCTCTTGCAGTACTTGAGTATGAATAATTTTGCCACAGGGGATTCAAGAAAGGCTGCTGCTATTTCTCCATTTTTGAGGGCCTGGGCGCAATCTTCCATTGTTGTAAGATTCCTGATGTTGTTCTCTTTGAATCCTAAGACATTTTCTACGTAATCCATCACGAAAGATTTCCTAGCATATCCAATCATAGCATTGCTATTCTTCAATGTCTCAATGTCTGCTACTTTGGGTTCAAGCCGTTGGACGGTGAGCATGCTGGAGAGGCTAGCTGTATAGCTCTGGGTTATCACTAGTGCCACAAACAACCACACCACCGTCGCCATCCGCGACAAATTGCTATGTAGCTTTTCCCCTGCGCTCAAATGGTTTTTTTCAATTCCCAAATTGATGTCATGAACTTTGTATATTTGCATATAGGAAATGCTAACCTTCTACATGTCTAAAGGTGCCCATTCTTAACTGGTCAAAAAAGTCTATGCCATGTCATTACCACGAGAGCAATAAAGTAATTGTGTAAAGGGATTACAATTACTTTAAAGCACCCGTTTCAATTAATGAGATGACATGAACTTTTTTGTCCATTTAAAATTGAACTCAGTACTATTTATCTATTTTCATGTAGTAGGATAGCAAGACTGTAATATAACAAGAAAGTGTTCAAATTTTTGTTACCATTTAAAGAGAACAATGTGGAGAAAGCTAGCCAAAGAAGGGTTCCAATTTGATTCAGTGCAGAGCCTTTAAGTTCAGAGCAGTGATTTTTCTCAATCATCCAAATAACAAAACCATTGTAGACATTTATGGATGCTGTTAGAATCCACATGGCTTTTGTGAAAGGCTTAATGAATAGCCAAGTTTTATTGCTCAATTCTGATTGAACTGGCACTACCATCACCAATCCTGATTCAGTATGGGGTTGTGAGAATTCTGCATACTTACAACGTTTTGCTAGCATTGCTGCACCAACTGTGGCATCAAATTTCTGCACATCCACACAAAATTCCAATATGTATAAACACAAGCTTTGTATGTATATAATTACTTTGGGGAAAATGTAAATTTTTTTTTACCCCTGAACTGCATGCAGTATACCAATTTACAACTTCGTCCCTTTAACTTTTATTCCAATAGCAAAGTCAATTTTCTGTTAGCTTCCGTTAAAAAAGTTATGGGAAGTCAACCTTACCCGTAACGTGTTTCCATCACCTCTGCGAACGAAAGTTAATGGAAGGTTGATATAGAAATGGACTTGAAACTTAACCGGAAGAATGTTGTAGTTACCAAAATTGGGATACCCCAAATGCGATGAGAGTGGCACCACATGCAGTGGTAGGCATGTGGTACTACGACCACTGTCACACCATATGGTGTAACTGTCAAAATATTTGAGAATCAAATTTGGGATCATGTTTGGGAACCATAGCGTTTTTCAAGTGAAGGTACCAAACTGGTAAAATTGCAAGATTAGATCAAACTGCAAATCAATGGCTGTGAAAATGCATGTTACCCAACTATATATTTTCTATAACCAAAGAATAAAAGAGAGACATAAAAACAGGAAATTAAAATGAATCATATTACCTTCAAATGGATTTGATCCACTAAATCATCAGATGTACCATCAAATGGAATGAACTCATAGGCTACATTATACGGCAAGTGGTTGAGAGTTTCTTTGAAGACATCAATGGAAAACCCAGTGACTGAATAGTTATTTGTTTTTGAATCATATTTCACTTTCACAAAGCGGCCAGTTAGGGACTCGGTTGGCACACCAACTCTCAAAGGGTTGGTTATAGTTGGAAGAGTCCATCCACTAGGTGTAGACGAAGTCCCCCCAGGCCAAAACACTTGCCCCAAACTTTCCATGGAAGCACTTTAAATAGATTTTCCATCAATAGTCTCTGAGAAACCTAATCCATGTGACCAAAACCCAAGTTCTCTATAACTCTTTCCAATCACATTGACTACTTGAAATACATGGCTTGGGGCTAATTTTTGTCCAACATATTGAACTTTACCACTCAGTCCATCAAAATCACTTGCCAAAATTTTTTGTAACAAGATTTCACCATCTTGGTATTTATTCTCCATTGCTAAGGCCACTGCCCACGTGGCATCATAGGCACGCAACGCGAAGATCCCGGGCTCATGATTTTCTTCTTCAGGATTATCCACACTAAATTTTCTACGAAATCTCGAGTAAAAATCTTGGAAAATTGGCCTATTTTCTTGGAAATAGCTCTTGACACCTAGAACACCTTGCATAGAAGAAATGGATGAAGCTTTAATGGAATGAACAAGGCTTGTAATGGTGTTTGTGGTGATCCAAACATAGCCCTTTTCCATCATCTCAGTTTCCTTGACCTTTGTAAACAAACGAAGAGCAAATTCCAATGACGAATGAACCACGAAGACTCTACATTCTTCGCTCTTAAGCTTTTCAAGCTCTTCGGACAAAGAGGAAGAAGAAATAAAAGGTGGGAGTGGTACGTAATGGTTTATCTCTACCCTGACTTCTTTTAAGGCGTTTGAGAGATGCGGAGTGACCTCTTTGATGGTGTGATCTACGTCTTCATATACTACGGTGACTCTATGAAATCCCCAAGACTCAACTATGGCAGCCACAGCTTCCATTTGGACATGTTGGCTTGGTGATGCTTGAATGAGGAAAGGCCAGTGCTTTGTTGCCCATTGTGGTGTAGAATCAGAAAGAGAAAGAACTGGGATTTTCGACTTGGTACCAATCTCTGCAACTAGTGATGCTTCTTCCCATTTTTGGGGTCCCAAAATGGCTTCCACACGTTCGGTTTCAATGAGTTGTGTAGCTGTAAACGACATTTTCATACTGAGTTTTGTTTGCGTATTTTGAAGAGGAAAAGAGAAATAAAATATGCAAATATAGTTTGTTTGATCTTTTGGTTTCGCACCGAGACTAAAAGTAAGAAAAATTGAATAAAAAAATGGAGGTCAAAAGAATTTTTTATTTTTATTTTTGGGATAATTAAACTTGTCCCTTATGTTATACAAAATTAGACATCTCTCGTATTAGAGATGGAACTCTAACAAAGTTACAGATATAATCCTAACATGAAATATAAATTATCACTAGAAAATGATTACGCTTACTTAAAATGAAAAAAAATGACATTACATGAGATTTTATTGCAGGGTGAATTGGTCGTTACAAAAAAATTAATCCAAAAAATAAAAATAAACGTTCAATATAGTTGACTACCAGAAAGTGCTACTAAATCCGAACCTCAAGAGAAGTTATTATAATTTTTATACCAAGAGGGATGCCTTGAATTTACCAAAATGTTTAATTTCCCTTACACTTGTCATTTCCTTTCACTTTCTCAAAATTTTTTGAATTTTTTTTTTATTTTTTATTTTATAATTTAAAATTCTAGATTTGTTCCTGTAATAGAGAATGTACTTCTCTTTTTCTTTTTACAACCAAATTCATGAACCAAAAGAAGTATAGAAAATAAAAAAAAAAAAAATTAGAAACCATTTGTCGCTAAGTACATTCGTGTGATTACATCTACATCTACTGTAGAAATAAATACCACCATAGACAATCTTAGAATTTCTTCATTTGAAATTATTTTGTTAAGAGCTACTAACAACATCAATTCTAAAAGGTTAAAGTTTTTAGAAAGAGGGTGCAATCTTAGTAATTAATTTATTCATTAAGAACTTTACTTTATCTCTATGTTATATTAGCTAATACATGCGTGAAAGTACAATATCACTCTTAACGTGTGAAAGATACGGGGACAAAGCCACGTGGAAACAAGTGTCTCAACTTTTCAATCTATCCCATGTATTTGATATCGTATATATGTATTTGTGCCACCTTCAACTTTTGAAATTTGTTCTTCTTTACATATTTTATATCATATGTATTTGTATTGTGCCCCTATTGAATTTTTTTAATTTACATAGTTTAAGCTCAAAAATTTTAGTTTGATCCTTAGAACTTTTTTTTTTTTTTTGAAAAAATCTAAATTATCATTTTGTTTGCTCACTTAGCCCAAAATATTTAAGCTCTTTGATCCTATCCCTTCTGAACATGTTAAGGGTTCTTTTTTTTTTATATATATATATATACATATATATATATATATATTGAACAGCATAAGATTTACTATATTGCAAAGGCCAAAAAGCCAAAAAAAAATACAAAGAAACCCCAACTCTTAAGAAAAGCTCCCCAACTGGGACCCCAACAAAAGAAAGCAAAAGCAAAGTAAAACCAAGCCACAATACAAACTCAGCCGTAACAAAATCAAAGTCGACCATCACCCCAACCCAAGTCAAAGCAATAACAAACACCCTCATAATCAATTAATCATGAACGTTACACCAGACGTACCACAAACAAATGAGCCAAAAAACCATCAAACATCAATTGCCTTGGCATTATACCATAACACACCTTCCATTAAGGGTTCTTTATTTATAGGTGAAACTAGAAAGTAAGGAAAGTAATAACGCATATATATGTGAATGTTTCAAATTGGGAACCTACGAAGGTGATTTTTGGGGTTTTTTTATTTTTCTTTTTGGTATACCAGATGATATGAATGTATATATATATATTTATATGTGAATTTTTTTAATTAGAGAAAAAACAAGAGTTAATTATGGAGAGATTTGTTTGTCTTTGAATTATTAGATATTAGCCCTTAACCAATTACACGTGTGAAACTCGTGGAATAACAACACAAATTTTAAAGACCAAAAATATTGAATTCTTAAAAAAAAAAAAAAATATTGAGTCAGGGCTGTAGCCATGAATCCCATATAAGCGCTTGTCCCTGAGATCAAATCCTGACTCCCCCGAAAAGACATATATATATATATATATATGCATGTATGTGTGTATGTACTATGTATGTACCTGCAAGAGCTGCCTGGATGGGTACCCCTTCAGAATCCTTTATTTGAAGAGCTAACCAATGATTGGTGTAGTTGAAAAAATCATCAGTTGCCATCTCCATTGCCAATTTCTCTTCTTTACCTATGCGAGAACTGTAATCAACAATTGCACCTATTACACTACCCTTGGCTTCATTAGCTTGTGCCATATCTATGCCTCCATGGACGGCCACTTTTGGCGAAACTACTAACAAAGACAATGCCATAACATAGAATGAGTAGAGATGGCTAGATGTATCCATCTTTTAATTAGCACCTAGCAAGAGAAGCTAGTGTTCCCTATATATATACACACAAATATATACATACATATATATAGAAAGATTCTCTAAAGAGGGCCACCTCTCTTTAAGAGAGGACCTCTGTTTTGGCCGTCGGATTGTATTTAAAAACTATGAAATGACAAAACTGTCATTAATGAAAACATGATCCAACGGTCAAAACAGAGGTCCTCTCTTTAATAAAAAGAGGACGCCCTCTTTAGAGCCTGACTGCATATATATATATATATATACATATATTTCACTATAATCCAACACATTGTTTGAATAAGTATATATGGTTAGGTATGTAACGTTAATTGCTCTCCAAGCACACTAATTGGAATCACATTTTCTTCGTATGCATGCAACATGGCAATTGCTAGTGGACAAAAAAGCTTCGTGTAATATATTAGTTGTTTACATATATGCGCGCTCATAGTAGAACAGTATTTTGCTTAATTTTAAATAAACAAGAAAAAGTAATTATCACAATAGCAATTTATTGAAATCGGGACACAAGGTGACATGGCCTTTTTTGTCCCTTAAAAATTACAAACTTTTAAGGTCCTATATATATACATGACAACGTTTCTATATGCATTTACTGTTAAATCGACAAAAAAGACCTTCGGCATCTCATTAAAAAAGTACACTAAAATAATTTTATAAATGGCATTATAAAGTTAAATTACTTTTGTGCAATTCCGGTAGAATTATGTTAACAACGATCATTTTCTCTAATAGCTGCTCTCACGTGTAGTCTCTTCTTAGGTCTTTATTTATTTATTTTTTGTTTGTTTTTTGCTAAACATCATTTCATTATAACATGAGACCAGGAACAAAAAAAGAACAAAAAAAGACTATCCAATAATACATGGATATCCTTTTGACAAAAATAACAAAAATACAAGGGAAGGACAATGACTCACTCCTTGTGCGGATAACTAACGAAAAATATAGGAATACGTCCCCGTACACCTAAGAGAGACAACTAAGGAGGGTATAATCACATGTTTGTAAGCTATGAGAACCCCCGTCTATTGGAATACCAGAGTACCACTTGGGACAGCTAGGAGGTCGCGGTTGCCGCTTTCCTTGAGAAGAAGACTTAGACGAGTTGGATCTGGCGTGCGAACAACCCCATCTCTGAAAAGGACATCACCGGATTTGCAAGAAAACATCTAAAGATCTGGGGAACCAATGTGTTTGACAAAACAAATCTACTATTTCAAGACTGATGTATAGCCAAAATCTGACTTCTACAACCCATAGGGATCACATAGGAACAACCTTCAGAAATTTACCAGAAAAATAAAAAAAAACAAAAAACAAAAAGAAAAGGAATATTTTTTACGAAAGAAGGGAAAAAAGGAAGGGACCACAGATCTAATACAGATTTGGGACAAAAAGTAGAAAATGAGAGGACCTAGGACTCTCAGGGCGAAGGGGTTTATGGAGAAGGAGGAGAAAGTTTTAGAGGGAGGAATTGTTATTATTATTATATTGGGCCCGTCACTTGCGCTACTTTTGGTCTTAATTATAGTGAAGCCTTTTTTTTGTGTCTGTCATCGAGATGTGAGTTATTACTATTATTTTTTTTAAAGGTTAGGAATGATCTTGGCTCTGTGATGCAGCGAAAATTTGAAATTGCGAGGGAAAATGAGTGGAAACGCAACCTACCTAAAATCTATTGATTATTGAATAATTATACCAGAAAACAGGGCTCTATCGCCTTGTTAATTTGCATGAATACCAAGAACAATCGGAAATATGAGAGAAAACTCAAAATGTTATTTTATTATCAAAAGCTACTGAGTTGTAAAACATCTTGACAAATTATAGTCTAACCAAACCCTAAAATGCATAGCAAAATAAAAAGACGAAAATATCCAAAAGGGTTGAATATACATAAAAGTGGCCCGAAATTTATTCAAGCATCGTAAGTAAAACTGGACCTAAACGATGTAGTGGTTTAGTGCATCGACGGGCTCTGAATTAGCTTTCCGAATTGGTATGATAATAGCGATTCTGACACTCATATCGAAAGTTATGATTATTTTAGTAGGGAAGGGTCAGAAGAGACCTTCTCCCTTTAATCCAACTCTCATAGAACGCCAAAGTCACTTGTGTGCATCACTTTTAAATCCAACCTAAAATCTTAAGCTATCAATATGTGTATCTAGCCATTGCTATTCTCATATTTGTTCCACACTAGACATTTTCTCTAATATATATATATAAATATAAAATATTCAGATATTCTGTTGAATACTAAGGCGGATGTTCATGCAGCTTTCATGCACCATCCACGTAATTATGAGCTAGGACTAAGCCAACCTGGTTTGAAAGCAATGTTTAGGATCAGCCACAAGCATCAAAATTTGTTTAAAATTCTTGACATTAATAGTCATTGTTTAAGTATTTTACCAGTTTGTTGTATTTGAATTCTGATTTGGATGTGCTTAATTTCTAAGGTTTATTTTACTTTCATTTGAACTAAAACAACTGATTAATTGTCTTTTATACTTGACGAGGTCTAGTTTGAACTCATTATTTGGAAGCGTATGGCCAGTCCTTAGTCTTCTTTACTTAAAACTATGAATATATAATTGACTTGTTAGCAAAAAAAAAAAAATGAATACATAATTGACTGACTTGATTACTATTGTTTTTTGGGGTGTATTTCAGTAGGTATTTTCACGGGGTGACTTATAAGGAGATGTTTTGGGTAGCTTGTAGTTTGTATCTTTCTTTGGCTTTTAATGAAATTTACTGGATGGTCAAAAAAATAATAAAAATAAATAATTACTATTGTTTATAAGCCCTATCCTTGACTGTGCTACAAGAAGAGAAATTGTACTTAGTACTTTCTTTTGGATATTTTTTGGCTATTAGTAATGTTAAAGTCATGTTAATTACTGGCAAGCAATGTACAAAATTTGAAGCATTCGGTATAACTATACTCTGGAGCACTTATTTTGACAAAAGAATTACTTCATTTTCGTTTCCTGGAACAATTTCAAAAAGTCACATAAGCTTTGGACCTTCCAGAGAAAAGCAAAAAAAAGGAATTAATAAAAGTAAATAAATAAATCCAATAAGAGGCGATAGTGTTTGCACCCAAAAACTGCAAATTTTGGGTAGGGCGATGTGGCAGTAAGATTGAGGCCGAAGACATGGTATTCAGACTAGGAGTGTGGTTGAAGACATGGGTTTCGGGGCTATTGTTGTTCGGACGAATGGGTCTGAATGATGAGCAACTTTGTGGTCAGAGTATCTTTGATCTGGAGTGGATATGCCCAGCCTAAAGGGTGTTTTAGAAAAGTATAGTCCAAATAGTCAGGGCCTAAGGCATGTTGGGTTTGTATTCAAATACCCAAACTAATTTTGTGATTGATTTTTGTGAAGTAACAAGTGAAGAGGTTTGAGTTTATGAGAAAAAGGTAGAGCAAAAAACAGGGGCTGCTATGTATTTCTTTCTCCAGCAGATTTTTACAACACAAAATAGAGTTTATCTCTATGCCAAGCTTACCCTAGAAGGATCATATATCATCCATACACTTGGCACCCATCTATTACAAGATAACAAAAGACTAAAAAGGACATAAGCTAATAAACAAATTACAAACATAGCTAACATGGCATTAACATTTTAACACTCCCCCTTAATGCCTTGTTGTGACACCCAACATTTCTCTAAAGTATTCAAACTTATCTCTTGGAAGAGCTTTGGTGAAGATGTCCGCCACTTGATCTTCGGTATTGCAATACTTGATCTCAATCTCATCATCTTCCACGGCTTCTCGAATGAAGTGATGCTTAATGGCTATGTGCTTTGTTCGGCTATGGTAGACGGGATTCTTTGCCATTGCAATTGCGGATTTGTTGTCACAAAAAATTGGAGTAGTTTCTCCTTGCTTCTCACCAACATCTTCCAATATTCTTCTAAGCCAAATTGCTTGTGAGGTTGCCAATGATGCCGACACATACTCGGCCTCGGCGGTAGATTGTGCCACGGTTTGTTGCTTCTTTGATGCCCAAGAGAACACGCCGGAACCAAGAGAGAAAGCATAACCCGAGGTGCTTCTCATATCATCACTACATCCGGCCCAATCACTATCACAAAATCCGATCAATTTTGTTTCAACATTTCTCTCATACACAATACCAAAGTCAAGAGTACCTTGAATGTATCTCAAGACTCTTTTTGCCGTCCCAAAGTGTGTTTGACTTGGCTTGTGCATAAACCGAGATAATAAACTAGTAGCAAACATGATGTCCGGCCTCGTAGCCGTCAAGTACAATAAGCTTCCAACCAAGCTTCTATAAAGAGATGCATCAATCTCATTGCTTCCATCTTCTTTCAATAATTTTTCATTCACCACTAAAGGTGTAGCCACCGATTTGCAATTTCCCATTCTAAATCTTTCAAGAAGATTCTTTGCATACTTCTTTTGGCAAATGAATACACTTTCATGTTTTTGGTAAATTTCAATGCCTAGGAAGTAATGCAACAATCCCAAATCACTCATTTCATATTTGTTCATCATGTCTCCTTTAAAATCTTGGATCATTGTTTCATTACTACCGGTGAACACTAAATCATCAACATAAAGTGAAACAATAAGAATATCGGTAGTACCTTGTGTTTTGACATACAAGGTTGGCTCACTTTTGCTTCTTTGAAAACCCCTTTTGGTGAAATAAGCATCAATCTCACTATACCATGCCCGCGGTGCTTGTTTTAGGCCATACAAAGCTTTCTTCAATTTGTACACCTTTTCTTCTTCACCATTCTCAACAAATCCTTGTGGTTGTTCAACATAAACTTCTTCATTCAAAACACCATTTAAAAAGGCTGATGTTACATCAAGTTGGTATAAAAACCAACCCTTGTGAGCCGCCAATGCAATAAGAGATCTAATTGTGTCAAGACGAGCAACCGGTGCAAAAGTTTCATTAAAATCAACTCTGGGCTGCTGTGAATACCCTTTTGCCACAAGTCTTGCTTTGTTTCTTTGAATTGAACCATCCGAATTGAATTTAGTTTTGAATATCCACTTCACCCCAATAATATCTTTGTCTTTCGGCTTCTCTACCAACTCCCAAGTTTTGTTCTTTTCAATCACATGAATTTCTTCTTCCATGGCTTGCTTCCAAGCCTCTTCTTTAATTGCTTCTTCAAAGCTTTCCGGTTCAACAACACAAAAATTACAACTTGCATACACATCACTAAGACTTTTCATCCTTCTTGGAGTTGAGCTTGGAGATGAGGAATTGGAACTTGAAGGAGAACATTGTGGACTAGCAATGGGAGACATTTGTTGTGGAGCTTCAAGAACATCTTCACTTTCATTTTCTTGATTCTCCGATTCTTCATTGAAAGTAGAGACTTGAACTTGAATTTTCTTCTCTTTCCAATCCCAAAAATCTTTCTCATTAAAGAGCACATCTCTACTAATAATCACTTTGTTTTTCTTCAAACTAAAGAGTCTATAGCCCTTTGATTGGGAGCTATAACCCACAAAGATACACTTTTCACTAGCTTCATCAAGTTTGCGCCTTGTTTCTTTGGGAACATGAGCAAAACAAATGCAACCAAATATTTTCAAATGGTTCACGGATGGTTTTCTACCACTCCATGCTTCAAATGGAGTTTGGTTTTCCAAAGCCTTTGTTGGACATCTATTCATCAAATAAACCGCCGTGTATACCGCTTCACCCCAAAAGGACCTAGGCAATCCTTTCTCATGGAGCATTGATTTTGCCATTTCTTCAATTGTTCTATTCTTTCTTTCCGCCACTCCATTTTGTTGTGGAGTGTTCCCAACGGTCAATTGCCTATCCAATCCGATATCTTCACAAAATTTATTGAATTCATTGGAGTTGTATTCTCCACCTCTATCACTCCTCAAAACTTTCATGAGATATCCACTTTGCCTTTCAACAAGATTTTGAAACTTTTTGAAAATTGAAAAAACATCGGATTTTTGTCTCATAAAATACACCCATGTCATGCGAGTAAAATCATCAACAAAGATTAAGAAATATTTGTTACCGGCATGAGTTGGAGTTGTCATTGGTCCGCAAACGTCGGTATGAACAAGCTCCAATGGTGCTTTAGCTCTCCATGCCTTCTCCTTGGGAAATGACTCTCGGTGATGCTTGCCAAGAGCACATCCTTCACAAACTTCTTTGACTTCTTGTATGTTTGGCAAACCATACACCATGTTCTTTTGTTGTAGATTCTTCAAGCTTTGAAAATTCAAGTGCCCAAGCCTTCTATGCCAAAGCCATGACTCATCAACAATTTCCATCTTCAAGGCAACATTTTTTGAATATGAAAAAGTGAGAGGAAAGCTTCTATTTTTCTCCATCTTGATATTTGTAACAACTTGACTTCTCCCCCCTTTGTCATAAATCTTGCAAGAATTGTCTTCAAAGTGAACGAGTATCCATGGTCCACAAGTTGCCCAACACTTAGCAAATTTTGCTCCAAGTCTGGAACAAGCAACACATCCTTGATGAATTTTCTTCCCTTCTTTGTTTCAATCGCAATAGTGCCTTTTCCCTTTGCTTGGACCAATGCACCATTTCCCATCTTCACTTGGGAATTTGAGGAAGCATCCATATTAACAAAAATTCTCTTGTCACCGGTCATGTGATTACTACAACCACTATCAAGGAACCACACATTATTTTTGTGTTCCGATGCCGATTGACAAGCATAGAACATATGTCCATCACTTTCTTTCTCTTCGAAAAAATTTGCTTGTTGATTGTTCTTGAATCGACAATCCTTTTGAATATGCCCAAATTTCTTACAATCATAACATTGTGGTTTACCCTTAAACCAACAATCTTTGTCAACATGACTATTCCGCTTACAAATTCCACACCTTGGTTGAGTGGAATCTACATTTCCTCTTCTTCCAAAATTAGTTCTTCCTCTTCCTCTTGCATATCTACCTCTTCCTCTTGCTTGTCTTCCACCTCTAGAAGACTCCCCTTTGGTTTGATCAAATTTTGGTACTTCTTGAATATTGAGTTTAGATTGAAAATCACTTTCAATCGATTTTTCGGAGCGTTGTATCAATCTTTGCTCGAAGGCTTTTAATGAACCCATCAATTCTTGAATACTTAACTTAGACATTTCCTTAGTTTGTTCAATGATAGACACAATGGAATCAAACTTTTCAGGTAAACTAATCAACATTTTCTCCACAATAATTTTATCACTAATTTCTTCACCATAGGATTTCATTTGATTTACAAGCCCTATAAATCTTGATGAAAAATCCTTTAACATTTCAGCATCATTCATTTTCATATTTGCAAATTCTCTTCTAAGAGTTTGGAGTTTCACATTTCTTACCTTTTCATCTCCTTCATACTCTTGTTGCAAGATATCCCATGCTTCCTTTGCCTTTGTTGCTCTCATGATTTTTGGAAAAATTGTATCAACAACTTCTTGTTGAATGAAAGTTAGGGCTTTTGCATCCTTCTTCTTGTGCTCTTTAATTTGTCTTTGAACATTTGCCAAAGTCTCGGCATCTTCCGGTTCATCATACCCATCTTCTACGTACTCCCAAAGATCATTGGATACAAATATAGTTCTCATCTTCACACACCAAAAGTCATAATTTTCCCCATTAAAGATTGGAATTTGGGGTTAAGTTCCCTGATTTTGGTTGCTTGAAGTTGCCATGTAAATCTTCTTCTTCTAGGGTTTGTTTCCCTTTCAAATTTATGAACTCCCAGCTATGATTGATCAACCAGTGCTCTGATACCACTCTGTTGGGTTTGTATTCAAATACCCAAACTAATTTTGTGATTGATTTTTGTGAAGTAACAAGTGAAGAGGTTTGAGTTGATGAGAAAAAGGTAGAGCAAAAAACAGGGGCTGCTATGTATTTCTTTCTCCAGCAGATTTTTACAACAAAAAAATAGAGTTTATCTCTATGCCAAGCTTACCCTAGAAGGATCATATATCATCCATACACTTGGCACCCATCTATTACAAGATAACAAAAGACTAAAAAGGACATAAGCTAATAAACAAATTACAAACATAGCTAACATGGCATTAACATTTTAACAAGGCATACTGGAATAATCATTGATAGCCTGATCTAGCATCTCATGTTGTCAGTCTGACTCACTAGTCAATGGTAAAAATGCTAAGGCATAGAACAAGGTTTAACTCTTTGGGCTATAGCATGGTATTTGAAATGTGTTCGGGCTAACTAAGGTGATACTCCATGATGGAAGACCAGACTGATCGGATGCCAGATGTTCACCCAACCATGCCAACCTCATCGGATAGGCCAAAGGCTATAAGAAGGCAGTTCGGCCTAAGTAAAGATCTTGCGTGGAGAGTCAACAACGTGAAGGTTTCTTTCCAAGTCTGTGCTTAATTATCATATATACCTAGATATCCATAGTCGGCCCCCGAGATTTCAGGGATGAAGCCGGCGTTATCCAATCAATCTTTCAATTAGATTGACTATATGGATTAAGATAAGGAAGGATTTGAAACATTTCTTATGTCGATTATGGTAGACCTTCCTTATCTTAGATATGGTAATATTGCCTTATCTATTCACCCATGGCTGCTATAAATACAGTAGTTAGGCCAACAAGAAAAGGACTCTGCGTCACACACTCAATTCTAGCATTCACAAAAGCATTCAAACAACACTCAAGGCTCTCTTTGTAGAATTTTATGTTCCAAAAAACTTAAATTTGCAGCGGAAGATAAAGTTCAAAACTTTTTAATGTTCGAGATATACAATCTTATTGTTGCCTATTGATGCATAAAAGTGAGAATATACCCTTATGGTCCTGAACCCAATTCTGAAAGCTCTTCTCTTGAATGTCAGCGACACTACACCATATGGCCTCATTACTAAAGGATATTCCCGTTGGAAAACTATTACTAACGGATATATCCGTTAGTATTTTAGCGTTAGTAATATTACTAACGGAATTACTAACGGATATATCTGTTAGTAAAATTAATTTCTCTAACAGATATATCCGTTAGTAAATCTGTTAGTAAGTGAAAGAATTTCTAACGGATATATCCGTTAGAAATTTACTTAGTAACGGTTGTTTTCTAACTAATTTTTAAATATTTATGCTGAATACTAATGGTTTGTCTAACGGATATATCCGTTAGTAATTTTCAAAAAAAAAAAATTACTAACAGATATATCTGTTAGAAATATGCATAATTCTAAAAAAAATAATTTATTTATACGCTCTCCAATTTTTTTTTTTTTTTTGCACCTAATTAACAAGCATATTAATTCATACCAAATAAAAATAATAAGATTAACCTAAATCGAACACAATAAAAAATAATCTAAAGTAATCATAACAAGAAAAGCATTTATCCAAGTCTAACCAACATCTCTATACCCAATGCAACAAAAATAATCTATAATAATCATAACAAGTAAAGAGTTCATACATGTCTTAACAAAGTCTGAAATTTAACGAGTTCTTCCATTCAAACCTAAATTAACAAACAAAGCTTGTATTCAAGAATCTTCACTTCACTCTCTTTGACTTCTTAATCCGATGGTCGGAGTTCAAAAAGACCATTTTTCTGTTAAGCATTTCTTTACCATGCTCGTCCATTTCTTCTCTTATTGTACCTTCTCTCTGCTTCTTAATACTCCTACAGAATTATATCACTTAAAATGAGGAGAGAAAAAGGAAAAAAAAATTGGAGCAATTTTCTGCAGCAATTGCTTTTTATGTTAAATATGAATTTTTTTTCTCCAAATGTCTAAGGCACCAAGTTCAGAATTCAAACCTGTTGGTGTGCGAATGCAATAAATCTTCCGAATTTTTATCCAACCAACTGACACTTCCTGTATATGTTGGTATCAAGGATCCATCTATATGCAGTATCTCGTCGTTGAAACTACAAGGGCAAGTCTACATAAAGTAATATAAGTTGTTATATTTGAATTCAAAACACAACTGCTTCTAATTTTGTAACGAGGAAGCAAGACGACAGTAGTTAGATTAGCTTAATTTGGGACTAGCAATCACTTATCTGAGACTACCATATGGAAGGTTTAAAGTATAATGAATTAAGCACGTAAATTGGGGTTAACAAGAGAAAGAAGCAAAGACAAATAGAGCAAGATAGGGAAAATAGTTTAAGAAAAAAACACAACCCTCATAAGAGAGAGAAAGAGATATTAGAATCCGTCGGTTTCTATCAGCAAAAGACCTTACCTTTACCTCATGCGGAACTATTGAGTGTCTAATAGGGTCAATAACTTAGACACCCCGTTTTAATGAAGGAATTTTTTGTCTTGAGTTATGACACATTAATTGTCCCCAATGTGATAGAACCATAGGTGAGCACAGTCAAAGTTTTATTAATTGTCCTCGTGTGATAAAACCATAACTTCGATACCCCCATTCTGAATAAACATAAATCCTTGTTACAAGACTTTGATAACAAAAATGTTAGCCATATGATATTACAAATTTACAATGCTTTTAAGAAATGATTTCATCAGGGGTATACGAAGTTTTCACATATAACCTCATGTGAAACCTCAACTCGTAGCTAAGCGTGGAGAGGCAATCAAATAGAGAAATGAAATAAAGTGCAAACTTGCATCGTCAATTGAGAAAAAATGTCATAGAACATTAGCTATTCCATATGATAGGAGAACTATAAAATGCTTATGCTAACCCTCCTTGTAGTAAAGAATTGATCACTTCTCACGGAAACCACGACAGCATTTACAGTTAAAAACAGAAAGGAAAAAGATTCAATCATTGAGAATGTGCCCTATTTTGTGAGTCACTTCCCTCCCTTTTCCCTTGAGTTACAATTTCATTTTAAAATTTTTAATTTAAAGTGTTATTTGATCATAGAGAAAAACATAAGGGAACTGGCTTTCCTTCCTTTTTTATTTCCTTCTCTAAATCCACAAACCAAGATAGAGCCTTGTATACCGGAAAATGATATTTAATTTATGTCATTACAAAGAAGAAACAAAGAAACGTAAAGATGTGCAGAATAATACTAATAAATAGTGGGTACTTCAAGAATTTAGTTCAATGAAGGACAATTTGCAAGAAATAATGAAAAACAACACCAATTTGGAGTAGGTACTTCAAGAATTCAATTCAATGAAGGACTACTTACTTGTTCGCCGAACCTTAGGATGAGTTTTTGAACGGATGCTGGGAGAGCTATTCCGAAAAGCAAGTTCTTCAAGCAGTTCACGCTCTTTGACACTGTAAATCAGAGCAAGAGCAATTTTGTCAACTCATATGAAGGGAAATTGTTTTCATAGATTCCAAATGTCAAACGCTATAGGAGAGAAAGAGAGAGAGAGAGAGAGAGAGAGAGAGAGAGAGAGAGAGAGATCACATCAAGATCTATGTACACATAAGATGAGACAAAAATCAAGGCCAGTGTACAAGGGTGTACCCCCTTTTGGTGCCTTTTGAATACAATCATTACCTATCATTTAAAAGAAAAAAAAAACAATACTCTACAAGATCCCAAGTGATCTCCAATGAGAGGCTTGTATGTAACTTGGACGGTGTTGGACCATTAGGTGAGCATAGTCAAGTTTTCTTAATCTGTTCAAGCTTCTTTACATTTGAAATGTTTACTATTCCTTAACCACAAAAGAAAGTCAAATATCGACTAATGGACTTATCTCATAAGTTCAAGTTTTAAGTGGTAAACTTTTAACATTTTTGAGCCTTGTTAGCATTGCTGTCATGATTTGACAGCAATGGTAACAATAAAAATAGTGTGGATTCTAAAAAAAACTGATCAAGTCCTCCGTGTAAATAAAAGTGCCAACCAGGTGGACCATCTACAGGTTACACCAGCCAAAAACAAGCTTCACAATCCTCGTAGTTGATCCCCAACACGACTTACATACGTAAAACTCAACAGAAGCACAACCAATTAGCCTATCTTACACCCTCCAGTGTTGATCGTATATATAAGTAATACATCAATCATAATTATCCAATTATAAAATCAATTTTGGAGTTTGAACGTATAGATGATGACTATGGGTCGAGGAATAGTTTCAACGACGAGTTTATAAATACTTCATTTGACTTACAAGATTTGGCAGTTGCATAAGCGACATAACATCCCAATTACAAAGAAAACAAAAACTAATTATTCTCAAATTTCAGGTCCTATAGTATAGGACTAGAAATCCTTTTAAGTACTTTCCATTTTCTTTTATTCTGTTGTTAGGACTTAGGAACCCTTGGATCAAATACAAAACTACATGGGGTCATTACTCATAAGTACTAATAGCACCACTTCATTTTTTTATTTTACTTTTTGTGCTCTCTTATGTGTGCCTACATACAAAAGTACACATTTAGAATTATGAATGGGAGACTTGTAGATTTTTCTATTCCAGGAATAAAAATTCAGAGATAGACATTTTTTTTTCCTTTTTTTTTTTGGGGGGGGGGGGGGGGGATAGGAATATTGAAATTTGCTACATCAAAAGGATAAAAAGAGAGGGTAAAAAAGGGAGAAATAATTCTCCCAAATAGTGGAACAAAAGAACAAAAAAGGGTGGTCCTAATAATCGTTGATTTTTAAGCCCCCTCAATCTATTTCTTTTCCGTTTCCAAATATCAAAAGATTAAATAGCATTACTTATCCAGTTGTGCTTTATAATACAAAGAGAAAAGACGAATCAAAGTATAAGTACAGCCATTTTCCCGTCAACAAGAAAAAGAAAAAAAAAACAACTGCGTATGAAACACACTTTAGCATTCTCAAGTGGTCTTGCAAATGAATATTATCATCAAAGAATGAGTGGGTGGGTGGGAATCTAGTGAATGGGTTGGGTATACAGCATTTCTCAAAGTATGAAGTTGTGCATACTGCTTGGAAGTCTACTGGAAAGTAATGTACTATTGAATTAATAAATTACTTGAAAT
This sequence comes from Hydrangea macrophylla, assembly GCA_033977485.1. Taxonomy (NCBI): domain Eukaryota; kingdom Viridiplantae; phylum Streptophyta; class Magnoliopsida; order Cornales; family Hydrangeaceae; genus Hydrangea; species Hydrangea macrophylla. Next base: position 46,053,255 of record CM066990.1, read on the forward strand.
ATTCTTCCTAAGAATACTAATAACTAGAGAGTTGACTTTAATCTTCAACCTTACTTACAAAAAAATGACTTTGATTAACCCAAAAAACTCAATCATGCATCATATATCAGTTGTAAAAGCTATAAGCTATTGAACTTATCACTATCAGGGATCATGCAACTTTGTTAACACTTGAATGCAAATCATAATAATAACTTGCAGATTATCAAGAGAATGAATATCATCTACAAACTAAGGAAAAAATATTTGTGCCTTCTATCATTTTCTGTTACCTTATTGTTTGCCTTTGCATAAGCAATCAAATGCTTGGTATCTGACTCAGGAATGCCATCAGCTTTTATAGCCACAACTCTGATGGTTGGCTGTTTGAGAGTAGACTTGGTATCTGGCTGTTTGGAGCTTTTTAGAGAATAGGAAACAAAAAATCAAGTTCTCCAAAGGGATGGTAGTGAGTCTAGTGACCATAGCATTCTCTAAGCTCGTCAACCACAATCATCATATATAGAAAGCTCAAAACCCTATTCAATTTTCAAATAATTACAACTTAAGTATTATGATAAGATGCCTAAGCAGGTCTGACCTGATCCATTTGGACCAAGTGACTACTCATTTATCTCATCGCTGAGTTTAATAAGATCATCAATATTAACAATAGAAACAATTCAAAGCAGAATTGCATTCAAATCTAAAAGTAACAACATCTGCTGGTAAAGAAAAATTAAAATAAACTAAATCATGAACCATGCTTGAATCAAGTTCATGTGGACAAGGGGGAAAATTAAAGAAACTATTGTGCATTAGGACTTGAGAGAGCTCATTGAGAAATTTCTAGATCTTTATTTTCTTTTTTAGCCTCAAATGCCCAGATCTAGAGAAATTTGGAAAGGGGACACAAAGTTGTGTTTGTGTGTGTTGGCAACGGTGTGTGGTTGGCGGTAGGTGTGCAGTCGGCGGTAGGCACTGGTGGTTGACGGTACCACCTAACAACTAACATGAGTGATCAATTTTCAACTGAAGCCCTTCGAATCTTCTAGGATTGTCAACAGTATTTTAGATTTTAGAGAAAGCATTTGAAAAGTGACTAAATAGTGGTATCAACTATCAAGTGAATTGAATCACTTGAGCTAAATTGTAAAGTTGGATTAAAAACACAGAAGGGAGACGAAATACTAACTGTAGTGGCACCATGGTATTGTGTAATAACTTTTTAACGAAACTCATGTCAAAATAAAGAAAAATTAATAATATCAACTAAACCTGGGCAGCCTTTGAGTTCTCTCTTCAGCCAGTTGTTCTAATCGTTCGCGTAAAGTGGCAACATACTACAAGCACGCGATTACCCTTAAGTGCCAAGTATGGTATGCCTTTAAAGAAAAAAATTACTCACAATGTCACCAAGCAAATGAAGCTATGTTGATTGATGAGCTTTTTCAATCTGAATTGAAATTTATACAGAACACTTTAACACTGATGTATGTTTTAAACAACTTTGTGTGTCCCTGTATATATGTTTTCGTATAGACGGTATGAGTTTAACATGAAACTTAAATGGATTTGTCAAATTTAGTATAGGTTACTAGTTAAAGATGTTATTTAGACAAACAGGCTCAATGTCAATAGCATTAGAAAAAGGCAGGATATACTCATGAGGTGACTTCCATCACTATACAAACAATCACCAAGGAGGAAGGCCACGAAGGGACTTCCTTAGCCCCCCAAAACTGAAATGAAAAAAACAAGAAAGGGATAACTATGTCCCCGTGCGTGTAAATGTAGCTGTCTCGATCTAGACACATACATGCGTATATAGTTTTCTTGATAGCATTTCCTTTTGTAAAACTTAAATTTTTTTCTTAATTTCTAAATATTCGTGGAGTGTGGGCTGCCTAAACCCCTTCTTTAACTTAATTTATTCATGCAAAAAGGAAAATGTAGTTTTCTTGTCTTTTCATTTTTATCAGAGAGCAAAGCTATGTCGATTTCTCCAACTTTTGGAAGAAGCAAATTTATCATGACGACCCTTTAAAGTTTAAAGAGTTCTCCAACTTTTGAGCTGATTAGTATAGCACTTTCTCCCTAAAATAAGTCTAGCACTTTCATTTGTATATTTTCATGGTGAATTACCTTTCAACACTGGGGTCTAGAACTTTCCAACATACAAATTGAACCTAATTAACTTTCTAACCCTCACTTAAGCAACTCTAAAACATTAACAAACTAGTTATCACCTAAAAAAAATCAAACTGAACAAGATAGATTTTATATCGACAATAAGGTAGATACAGCAACTGACATTACATATAAACCAGCACCCAAAACAAACCCAGACATACTGCCCACCCTTTAAAAAACTCACTCAGGATAAAACACAAACACTTAGAGTGCAAAACTACAAAGAAGCTCCCCTACTCCAGTGGCAAACATAACTAATCCCAGGGATCATTGCTTTCAAAAAAATCAGTCACAAACTAATGCATGATTTTGATATAGTAACAAACATTAAATCCTTAAACTAATGCCTGATTTTGAAACTAATTTTAAAACCCTAACCTACACATTCAATCTCTGAACTGGTGCAGAATAAAATACACATTTACATACAACATGTATAGAAAGAGGCATTATTTGTTTCAGAAGAGAAGCATCACCATTTCAGAAGAATTCAGAAAGTTTTGATTGGATTGTCGGTGCCTGCAATAAAAGGTCACGAAAAATATCACCCAAATAAATAAAATTAAAACCCCCAAAAAACAAGCATAATGTAAAAGAGTCAGAGACGCAGAGAGAGTACCATCGAACACTTATGCTGGAAATCAAATGCCAAATATTATGATCTAAGCACACTTTGTGCTGTTAACATATTCGAAATGGGTTGTTTGGAGAGAGAGAGAGAGAGAGAGAGAGAAAGAGAGAGAGAGAGAGTGTGAAGGTGAAGTGTGGGCGTCATTTTTTTGTGGCAAAGATAGAGATGGAGAAAGAGGTGCTCAAGATAGAAAGCTCAGGGTTAGAGAAAGAGGGGGAAATATTTTGGCAAAAAAAATTCAAGGGAATGTATAGTGGGGAAATTTTGGGCAAAATTTTGGTGTTGTGTTATTTACAAAATTGCCACTGTTTGTTTTATTTTTTTGGTGTTATTTACAAAAATGCCACTGGATTTCATTTTTTCTACTACTTTTTAAATATACTGACGGATATTTGCTATTTCTAACGGATATTTCCGTTAGAAATTGGTAACGGAAATATCCGTTAGAAATAGCAAAATCCATCCGTTAGAAAATGGGGCTTTTGGTGTAGTGCGATGTCCAACAACTTTCTCTAGCAAATCTTCACTCTTATATCAACAGCCAAAAAACCATTGAAAAACTGTGAAAAATTTCTACTGCAAATAATCACTGAATGCAGTTTATTCCAGTACTTGAAATTAATACTGTTTTCAGTTTTGGCTCAATCGCTTTAAATTTTTAGTTCTCAATATTCAGCACTTAATTTTCAGTACTTAATTTTCAATTTTATCAAACGGAGCCTAATTACCCCGGTTTTCTAGTGAACCACATAAAATTTTCGTTCCTATAAACAATCCGGGAACGTATGGGTTGGGGTTGGTCAATATTAGTAAGTACTAGAAAAAGGATTAGGTTTTTTTTTTTTTGCTAAACAAAAGGATTAGGTAGCTAAATAAGATGGGCTTTGTGATTTACAAGGGACTGCCCAACTAACCCTACCCCTAAGCCTACCCTTGCTTAAAATCCTAAAAACAGCTTTAACCCTAAAAAGATTTGGTATCAGAATGTCTTGAACCTCAAATGTGATTGTAGATTCACCCCCTTGTTAATGCGTTTTTCAATTTACCCCTATAGTTTCAAACTTCTCACTAATACCCTCTATAGTTTGGACTCATTTGCAATAGTTAGTAAATTTATTATTTTCAAAGGAACAAAAGTTTGTATAGTTATTTTATGCTGGAATTAATTGCATGTCCACCCCCATAATTAGCACTTTTTTTTTCAGATACACCCTTAACAATCTCTATTGCATTAAATTTAGCAAATTTAGATTAATGGTTTCACGCTAATCCAAACCACATGGGTATTAGAGATACATTTGAAACTATAGGGGCATACTGATGAAATGTGTACATTAGTAATTAATTATATATATATATATATTTATATGGAGAGAGAGAGAGAGAGAGAGAGAGAGAGAGAGAGAGAGAGAGAGAGTTGAGTTACAAATGCGAGTCCTCCAACTTTATAGGTTGTTCCAACTTTAGTAAAGCTTTTGCAGTATTTGGCACGAAATATTTTAGCCACAGGCACTTCAAGGAAGGCAGCTTCTATTTCTTCCTTTCTGAGGGCTTGAGCACATCCTTCAAATGTTGTTAAACACCTAATGTTGTTACGATTGAAGCCTAAGACATCCACCAAGTAGTCCACCACAAATGATTTTCTCGAGTACCCAATCATTGCATTGCTGTTCTTTAGTGTCTCAATGTTTGTTACTTTGGGTTCAAGCCTTTGGACGGTGAGCATGCTGGTGAGGCTAGCCGTATAGCTCTGGGTGATTACTAGTGCCACAAACAACCACACCACCGATGCCATACGTGACAAGTTGCTATGTAGCTTTTCCCCTGTTCTCAAATAAAAGTATTGTTGGAGACAAGAGAACTTTTATCTAATTTATTGAAATTTTTTTTTTCACACCTTTAAAGTTATTTCTTCCCTTAACTCCCTTACACTCTTGATTACAAATACTGGCAATTTATAGCCATTACACAAGACCTATATTTAGACAAACTTAAATACAAAAGACTTTCAACTTCCTCCACACCTAATACCAACTTATTTAAGTGACAACTACTTATTCTAGGAAAATAACACAGCTGACTGCCACACAATAATAAATGACACTGCTGACTTCCCACACTAATTATTACAAATTACATTTCAACACCCCCTCTTAATTTGTAATCTTTAATGCATTCCTGAAATAATTAAACTTTCCCACAATTACTGCCTTTGTGAAAATATCTGCCCTTTGCTCCTCAGTCTTGCAAAACTCCAATTTGATCTCCTTAGCTTCGAACATATTTCTGATGTAGTGATGTCGAAGCTCAATGTGCTTCGATCTTCCATGAAACACTGGATTCTTTGTCATTGCTATTGTAGACATGTTATCACAATAGATACCAGTAGGCTTCACCTGATCTTGTTGTAAATTTCCCAAAATCCTTCTTAACCACACTGCTTCACAAGCTGCCTTTGAAGATGCAATATATTCTGCTTCAGCTGTCGAAAGAGCAACTGTGCTTTGCTTCTTCGAGCTCCATGAAATGACCTTTGAGCCCAAACTGAAAACATATCCAAAAGTACTTTTTCTATCATCAACTGATCCAGCCCAATCACTGTCTATATATCCAACCAGACTATTATCATCTTCTTTCTCATAGCTTATTCCAAAACTCTTTGTTCCTTTTACATATCGAAGAATTCTCTTCGCAGCTGTAAAATGAGCCTTGCTAGGATCACTCATGAACCTAGATACAACTCCAACTGCATGTACTATATCTGGTCTTGTATTTGTGAGATAAATCAACGAACCAACAAGGCTTCGAAAGACTTGACCATCAGCTTTCTGAGTTCCATCTTCTTCGAATAATTTCTCATTCAATGCCATTGGAGTTCCCATTGGCTTACAATCAACCATATTGAATTTCTTCAACAAATCCTCGGCATATTTTTCCTGTGAAATGAACATTCCTTCTTTTGATTGCTTTACTTGAATTCCCAGAAAATATCTCATTAATCCCAAATCTGACATTTCGAATTCTGCCATCATCCTTTTCTTAAAATCCTCCACCATTTCCTGCTTTGAACTGGCATAAATAAGATCATCAACATATAAACAGACTATAAGTAAATCACCACCTTCCTTTTTAACATACAATGAAGGTTCACTTGGACTTTGAAGCAATCCAATTTGCTGAAAGTATTTATCAATTTTGTTGTTCCATGCCCTTGGTGCTTTCTTCAGTCCATACAAGGCCTTTCGAAGTCGATACACTTTTCCTTATTTTCCTTTACTTACATACCCTTGAGGCTGTTCAACATAAACTTCTTCTTCTAGATTCCCATTTAAAAATACAGCCTTCACATCTAATTGAAAAACCTTTATTTGTAATTGAGCCGCAATAGCCAATACAGTTCGAATGGTTTCCATTCGAGCTACCGGTGCAAATGTCTCATTAAAATCAATTCCAGATTGCTGTGAGTAGCCTTTTGCAACCAATCTAGCCTTGTGCTTCTGAATTGTACCATCTTCATGAAATTTGGTCTTGAAAATCCATTTGAGACCAATGACATCTTTTCCTTTTGGCTTGTCCACAAGCTCCCAAGTTTTGTTCTTCCTGATAACCTCAATTTCTTCATCCATGGCTTTTCTCCACTTATCTTCTTTTACTTCTTCTTCGTAGCCATTTGGTTCGAAGACAGCAAATGCAACATTCGATGCTTCAAAATCTCATTCAAAGTTTCATATATGTCTCGAAGAGACCTCATCTTCTTTGAACTTGATGAACCTGATTAACTTGCATGATTTGATGGGCTTCGAAGTAACTAATCAGGGCTTCGAAGTGATTGATCAGCATCAGTAATCAAAAGTTCTTCTTCTTCTTCAATAATCATTGGCTGATCCTCTTCACTACTATCCCAATTCCATGTTTTAAACTCATCGAAGATCACATCTCTTGAGATAATCAACTCCTCAGTCTCTGGCTTAAGAAGACGATAAGCCTTCGACTCATCACTATAACCAATAAATATGAATTTTTCTCCTTTCTCATCAAATTTTTCCCTATGCTGCGATGGAACATGAGCATATACTATACATCCAAAAACTCTTAGTGATTTTACCTCTGGCTTCCTATCATGCCATGCTTCGAAGGGAGTTTTATTCAACACTGCCTTTGTTGGAGATCTGTTGAGAATATACACTGCAGTGTTAACAGCTTCTGTCCAGAGTCTGTTTGGTAACTTCTTTGCTTTAAGCATGCTTCGAGCCATCTCCACAATTGTTTTGTTCTTTCTCTCTGCCACACCATTTTGTTGTGGTGTATATCTTACAATCAACTCGCGTTTTATTCCTTTTTCTTTGCAATAATTCATAAACTCCTTCGAAGTGAACTCTCCACCTCGATCTGTCCTTAAAATCTTCAATTGATGTCCACTTTGCTTTTCTGCAAGAGCCTTGAATTTTTGAAAAACAGAGAATGCATCTGACTTATGCTCCAAAATATAAATCCACATATACCTGCTAAAATCATCAACAAATAAAAGAAAAAATCTTTTCCTCTTCAAGGATAGAGTTCGAGTTGGTCCACATATATTTGCATGAACCAATTCGAGAGGGGCTTTGGCTCTCCATGAAGTTTTGGTAAAAGGAAGTCTATGAAATTTTCCATAGACGCAACCATGTTTTTCTTCTTCAACACTTCGAGGGATCTATTGTTCAAATGACCATATCTCATATGCCACAACTGTGTATCATCCACTTCTTCTGCTTTCAATGAATATTCTGAGTTTGAAGGTAAATGTAGTGGAAAAACTTTATTTCGAACCATTTTTACCTTCGAAACAATCTCCTTCCTTTTCTTATCAACTATTTGACACTCATCTTCATCAAACACCAACTTATACCCTTTCTGTATCATCTGTCCCACACTTAACAGATTTTGAGCCAGTCCAGGAACATAGAAAACATCCTCCATCAGTTTCGAACCAGACTTAGTTTGAACTGAAATTACACCTTTGCCTTTAACTTCCTGTAACTTTCCATCTCCAAGCTTGACTTGAGATGTTATATTTTCATCCAGACTTACAAAACTGCTTCGATTCCCAGTTATATGGTTGCTACACCCACTATCCACATGCCAAATGTCCTTCGAATCAAGAGAAGAACTCTGGCCGGTAGATAATTGCTTCGAAGTACTCTGACTAAAAAACAACTGCATCGAATCATCTTTTTCACAGAAATTTGCTTCATTCTTCTTCTTGAACCAACAATCTTTGTCCATATGATTTGGATTTTTACATCTGGTACACCTATACCTATACTCTTTTGCCCGATGCCCATAAACTTTGCAAATAAAGCACTGTGTATTTGATCTTTCTCTTGAATTGAAGAAACTTCTGCCTTTTCCTCTTCCATAACCACGGCCTCGACCATAGTTTTTGCCTCAAAATGAATTTGAACCTTGTTCGAAGGGAGGTTTCTGTTGAAAATTGCCCCTCGAACCTTCTCTGCTACTTTCTTTGCCTTCTCTTATATTCACCTTGGCTGGAAATGCCTGTTCGAAGGAACCTTCAGAAGACCTTGAAATCCTCTTCTCATGGGCTTCGAGGGAACCTGCTATCTCATGTAAAGTCAAGTTAGCCAGATCCTTGGACTCCTCAATTGCTGCAACAACATCGAACTTTTGAGGCAAGCTTCTTAGTATCTTTTCAACAATTCTCTTATTTTCAATTGTATTCCCATAACTTCGAATTTGGTTTACAATTGCTGACACTCTAGAAAAGAACCCTTGAACTGATTCGCTCTCTTTCATTAGTAAAGTATCAAAATCTCTCCATAAAGATTGCAATTTTATAGAAATAACTTTCTCTGATCCTTGAAATTCAACTTTCAAAATGTCCCATGCTTCCTTGGCATTTTTGGCACCCATTATCCTTGGAAAGATTGACTTGCTTATTCCTTGTTGTATATTGAGTAGGGCTTTAGCATCCTTCTTTTTATTCTCTTTAAATTCTTTCTGCTTGGCTTGATTCCATGTTGACAGTACTGTAGAAGACTCTGGTTGTTCAAAACCATCTTCGACCAATTCCCATAATTCTTGAGAAACAAATAACGTCTTCATTTGAAGACTCCAGATATCATAACTCTCACCATCAAAGAATGGAATTAAGCTAGGACCATACATTAGTCCTTGTGAGTTCTAAGAAGATGCCATCGAACAATCTTTTAAATAACCTTGCTTTGATACCAAATTTGTTGGAAACAAGAGAACTTTTCTCTAATTTATTGAAAAATTTATTTTTCACACCTTTAAAGTTATTTCTTCCCTTAACTCCCTTACACTCCTGATTACAAATACTGGCAATTTATAGCCATTACACAAGACCCATTTTTAGACAAACTTAAATACAAAAGACTTTCAACTTCCTCCACACCTAATACCAACTTATTTAATTGACAACTACAGCTTATTCTAGGAAAATAACACAGCTGACTGCCACACAATAATAAATGACACTGCTGACTTCCCACACTAATTATTACAAATTACATTTCAACAAGTATATATCTAATGTGATATGTTGCATTATACAAATGTATTCAGGTATATATATTAAACACCTATGTAAGTCATTGCCATCTCAGAGTATTAAAGTAATTTCATGTAAGGCAAAATTAATAGAAAAGTGGAACTACTAAATACACATTGTTTTAAAAATCGGACCGGATCGACTGCTAAAACCGGTTGAACCATTGACCAGTTCAAGAAACGGTCCGATTTGAACCAGTTAATTGGAAAATTTTAAAACCGCTCTATTTTCAAAAAATCGGAAGAACTACGGCTGAATCGGAAAAATCGATAGTTGAACCAAAAACCTATAAAATTTTGAAATTTAAAAAAAAAAATTTCATTTTTTTATTTAATTTCAAGTATTATTAATATTTATTATATAATTATCACATCACGATTCAATTCCGGTTGACGCAACGGTTGAACCAGTGACCCGTAACCCGATCATTTTTACGGTTCAACGAATAGTCCGATTTTAAAAACACACTTATTGTTTAGGTGGGTGTAGAGATCAATTAACCAGATACATTTACTTTGTATCTAAGAAGGTGAGTGTAACGCCCTGTATTTTATTATCATTAATAAATAAATATTGCATTTTATTTCCATGAGTATTTTAATTTAATTTCTCTTTGTAATAATTATCTGGGGTCAAAATGTAATTTTCAAAACATTTTCTATGGTTTCAAAATCGATATCTATATTTTTGTATAACCGGGAATTGAATTCCTACATTAATATAATTTTCTGTATTTTTATTTCAACCGTAAAATACCAGTTTTGGGAATGGGCAGTATAATTTTTACCTATGTGTGTATCATTGCGTGAGCTCAACACACACTAGAATTATTAACTTGAGACCAAAGAAAATTAGTGCAGTGTGTGCGTGTGTTTAGTGGAGTGTGTGTTGGAGTGTGTAGTGGGAGTTTGTGAGTGGAGGGTGTGTTTAGTGGAGTGTATGTTGGAGTGTGTAGTGGGTGTTTGTGAGTGGAGGCATATTATATAAACACACATTGAGACTCTCAAATCTCTCAACTCCCAGCACTCTCTATCTCCACTGTCCCTCTCCCTCTCGGCAGATAACACACACACACACAGATAACACACATAACACACATACAGTATACACATATATATATATACACATATTGGGTTACCAAAATCAAGAACGGAGGAGGAAATTCTCAACTACGGATTATTACGGCGGAAGTTCTCGGCCTTTAAATTTCTGTATAATCGTCTCAGTGAGTAATTTAAACTCACTCTCAATGTCTATATATGTAAATTTCAGTATATATATGTGTATATATGTGTATATATATATGATACACCATTAGAGCTTAAAAATGGAGCTTTGAAAAAGTTAATCAAAATCGAATCCGTGAATTGTAATTGAAAGATATTGATCCCAATAGGCTACGGTTCGAATCCTACGGCTTAATTCATCCGTATCGCGACGTACCGTTGATTTAAAGTTTTGTCACCTCTCGGTTTTACGTGAAATCCGAGAGCTACGATTGAAATTAGTTAAAACCGATCGCGTATTCGTAATCCTTGCGGAAAAACGAAGAAATCCATATATTACATATCTTGGTTGAAGTAGATTTCAGAAATGGGTCAAAAACAGGTTCTAAATTCGTAACAAACAGCTCCAGATTCGGCACGGTTAATAACAGTGTCAGATTGGCCAAAAACAGTGCCAAATTTTGGCACTGTTATAAACAGTGCCAAATTAGTTCCAACCGGTTGCATTTTTCAGCACTGACGACTTTTAGTATAACGGCCATAACTTCCTCTAGGAAACTCGAAAACGCGCACGGTTTGAAGTGTTGGAAACTAGACTCAAAAAGCTTTCTGTTGATATGTAATTCATGTATACAAATTATAACTCATTTTTAATGGCATTACTTCAAAGTATATTAGAAATTCAATCTAATATTTTCTCTTTTAATTTTAACAGTAGCATAATTTTGTTTTCAGACTTTTGTTAGGAAAACGAATGAAATTTAAGGTTCTGCCCGCGGTGTCCCAAGTAAAACTCGATTCTGCACACTTTTCGTCTAATGCAATTTTCTCAGATTTTGCACCGTTTGGGCAGAAAATGAGGATTACAGTAGCAGAAAAAGTATATTAGAAATTCAATCTAATATTTTCTCTTTTAATTTTAACAGTAGCAGAATTTTGTTTTCAGATTTTTGTTAGGAAAACGAATGAAATTTAAGGTTCTGCCCGCGTTGTCCCAAGTAAAACTCGATTCTGCACACTTTTCGTCTAATGCAATTTTCTCAGATTCTGCACCGTTTGGACAGAAAACGAGAATTTCAGTAGCAGTTTTTTTTTAGAACGCTATTAGTTATGTTTAAAATGATTAAGGCAATGAATTACGAATTTTCAATTCCCGTACGCGTATTATTTCTTTAATTCTGTGAATTCCTTTATGTTTAAAGTTTGATGACATTCATGTGATTTATTAATGGTGTTATTTATGAAACATTGACATACATATTAGGGTTGAGGTTGTGTCAACATGCATGTGTGTGAGAAAGTGTGAAAAGAGTAAAGAGTGGCGTTCTAGTTGTGCGACCTCAATATCGATCGGATATTATTCTTGGTATTTGGAGATGATAGTGTTGTGTACGACTTAGATATCGATCGGATATTATTCCTGGTATCTAAGGCGCGCGTTTCGGATATTGATCGGATAGTATTCCTGATATCCGAAGCGATGGTGGTAGTGTTGTGTACGGCTTAGATATCGATCGGATATTATTCCTGGTATCTAAGGCGCTTGTTTCGGATATTGATCGGATATTATTCCTGGTATCCGAAATGATGGTATTGAGTGTGGCTTAGATATTGATCGGATAGTATTCCTGGTATCTGAGATAATGGTTTGTTTGTGTTGAGTTTTGTTGAGAGAAAAGAGTCAGAAAGATGAGATATTACATTGCTCATGCATGGTCACATATTTATTGTTTTCTTTATTTTCCCCCGTGGGTTATGTTGGAATTGGAACCTTGAATATATTACTGTTAAGTTAAAATTGCACCGTTGTTTATATGCTTATATATACATTGCGAGCACTTGTTTATTTTGCTCACCAGCTTTCATAAGCTGACGGCGTTGATGCGTCCTGGACTGTATGTCCAGATTTTCAGGGTCAGGAGAAGCCAGGGTATTTTGACTATGCTACTTAGAGTCAGGAGACTTTCCAGGAGGCTGCTTTATATTTCCTATGTATTTTAATTTGGGGTTTGTAATAAACTAGTTTAGACTTTTGAATAAGGCGTTTTGTGCCTAAGACTATGACTATTGTAATAGTTTAGTAAGTTTTTATTTCGGAGCTTATGTTCTGTTAGTATCCTTTGCTTTAGAAATGTTGTTAAGTTATTTGTTGCAGGGACAATTGGTCATACTCACTTGTCACGACCTACGAGTCCATAAAGGAAATTAAATGCTTTCCTGAATTATGCTACGTCGGGGCGTGACAGGTTTTTTGGTATCAGAGCCAGGTTATGGCTCGACCAATTGTCCAAGACACATAGGATCTTCCGTTAAGATAGAATTGAGATAGGATAGTTCGACTTTATTCCGTGTCTAGTCGTTTTCTATCGTTTAGAATTTTCTTTCTTCTCGAGAGGTTGACCGAATTCTGTTGATTGATGGATAGGTACCGTTCTCTCGATCAGATGGCTAGAAGAAATCTCAGGAATCGTCCCGCTATTGAAGATGCACCGCCAGTAATAGATCCAACCGGGATGTTCGAAGCTTTTGTAAGGAGGTTGGAGAGGGTTAGTGATCAGAACGCAAGGAACAATAATCAGAATGGGGATTACAATGGGAATGGGAGGCAAGCCCACCAGACTGGAGACAAGCTTCTTAAGGAGTTTCGCGCTCTACGACCTGAGTATTTTGCTGGAACTGATGAACCCTGGCAAGCGGAACAGTGGCTACGTCAGATGGAGCGTATCTTTGAGACCATAGAGTGCACTGATCTGGAAAAGAAGCGTCTGGCTATCTTTCAGTTGTCTTATGCAGCGGCTGATTGGTGGGATGCAGAAAAGGCGACCATAGGGGAAGAAGCTGCAAGGAGAATGCCGTGGGTGGTGTTCAAGGAAAGGTTTCTCGAGAAGTATTTCCCCGAAGAAGAGAAGGACAAGAGGGAGAAAGAGTTTATGGAGTTGACTCAAGGGAATCTGACTGTCCGAGAGTACACTACTCGATTTGAGCGTCTGTCTCGCTTTGCTCCACATATGGTGGACACACCCCAGAGGAAAATCAAGAAGTATCACCGAGGTCTCAACCTGTCTCTCAGACATTTGACTATGGGGCATCTGGGCCAGTCATTTGAAGCTCTGGTGAGATTGGCTACGGGGTTAGAGAATGATGGGTGTCAGAATTCGAAGCCGCTTGGAAATCGACCTCCGCAGAAGGGTTATCCCGGACAGAAACCAGGGTACCCTCAAGGACAGAAAAGGACCTGGGATGGAGGGAAGAAACCTCAACAGACACAAGCAGTTCAGCAGTATCAGCCTCTAGCAATAGAAGGGGCCAAAAACAACAACTGCTTCAATTGTGGAGTTCCCGGTCATCGAGCTAAAGATTGCAGAGCACCTAGGCGTACGGATCGTTCAGGAGTTGTGTGCTATAATTGTGGCATGCCAGGTCACATAAGTCCAGAATGCAAGGCTCCTAGGAAAGGTAACTATGGTCAACAAGGACAAGCCCGTCTGAATGCTGTCATTCCCGAGGCTGCTGGCTATGAGGAGACAGGGTATGAAGAAGGTACCAATGAGGAGGGACCGCCCGAGCAACGAGCAGTGGAAGGTACTCTAACTTTGTTTAACTCTCATGTTAAAGTTTTATTCGACACGGGTGCTACACATTCTTTTATATCTGTTAAGATCGTTCAGAAGTTGGGTATCATGCTGCATCGTTTAGAGGAAGCTTTGAGTGCTGTCTCACCCTTAGGGACCACAGTCAAGTTATTACATGTGTGTAAGGATTGTCCTCTTCGGTTTGGAGACCGCGAACTTTTGGCGAGATTGGTGGTTCTGTCGATGAAGGAGTTCGATATAATCCTGGGAATGGATTGGCTCGAGAAGAATCATGCGAAGTTGGATTGTGCAAAGAAAAAGATCACATTTACGGACAAGGGGAATCAACTCTTCGATTTCCAATGTAACCCTTCGGGTGATATGTTCCTCACTAGATGCCTAGCAAACATTGAGGTTGTCAGTGCAGAGGTGACAGTATCATCTATACCGGTAATCAACGAGTTCGAGGAAGTATTCCGAGATATTTCAGGATTACCGCCGGAAAGGGACATAGAATTCTGTGTGGAATTAGTGCCAGGTACTCGACCTATAACCAAGGTTCCCTACAGGATGGCCCCTACAGAGTTGTTGGAGCTGAAGGAACAAGTTCAAGAACTTGAGAAGTTGGGTTTTGTTCGTCCAAGTACTTCACCCTGGGGAGCACCAGTGTTGTTTGTGAAGAAGAAGGATGGGTCAATGCGGCTGTGTATTGACTACCGAGAACTGAATAAGGTTACTATCAAGAATAAGTATCCTTTACCTCGGATAGACGATCTGTTTGATCAGTTGCAAGGAGCCACGACCTTTTCTAAGATTGATCTACGGTCAGGGTATCACCAGTTGAGGGTGCGGAAGGAAGACATACCTAAGACTGCTTTCAGGACGAGATACGGACACTATGAGTTCTTAGTAATGCCGTTTGGGATGACAAATGCTCCAGCTGTGTTTATGGACTTGATGAACAGAGTATTCAAGCCATACTTAGATCAGTTCGTTATTGTCTTTATTGATGATATTTTGATCTATTCAAAGTCAGAGGAAGAGCATGAACAACATCTGAGGGTCGTGTTGCAGACTCTCAAGGATCACCGCCTGTATGCTAAATTCAGCAAGTGTGAATTCTGGCTTCAGGAAGTTAAGTTTCTCGGGCATGTGATCTCTCAACAAGGAATCACGGTTGACTCATCAAAGACCGATGCAGTGGCGAATTGGACTCGGCCGACCAATGCTACAGAAGTCAGAAGTTTTCTGGGACTAGCTGGTTACTATCGGAGATTTGTGGAAGGTTTCTCAAAGATAGCAGCCCCGTTAACTGGTTTGACTAAGAAAGATTTGAAGTTTGAATGGACTGATAAGCATGAACGCGCTTTTCTAAAATTGAAAGAGAAATTGACAACAGCGCCAGTGCTTGCGATACCAAGGGATGGTGCGAAGTTCATTATTTTTAGTGACGCCTCGTATCAAGGATTGGGATGTGTCCTTATGCAAGACGGAAAGGTTATCGCCTATGGTTCAAGACAGTTGAAGCCGAATGAATTGAACTACCCAACTCATGATTTAGAGCTGGCAGCAGTAGTGTTCGCGCTTAAGATCTGGAGACACTACCTCTATGGGGAGAAATTTGATTTGTTCTCAGACCACAAAAGCCTTAAGTATTTGTTTACTCAGAAGGAGTTGAATATGAGGCAACGTCGGTGGATGGAACTGATCAAGGACTACGACTTCACATTAGAGTACCACCCCGGTAAGGCAAACGTAGTCGCTGACGCCCTAAGCCGGAAACCTCAAGGAATGATTGCTTCATTGATGTTGAGGGAATGGAAAGCCTTGGAGTCAATAACAGAGTTTGATGTGCAGATTTCTGAGGGAAGTATCGGGCAACACTTTGGATGCTTGGTAGTACAACCAACACTTGTGAGTCGAATCATCGAAGCCCAGAAGGAAGATGAGAAGTTTCAAGCATGGTTCGCCAAGATGTTAGAGAAGGACCCGACAGAATGGAAGGTTGGGGCCGATGGAGGATACCGATGTCGAGACAGATTGTGTGTGCCAGATTCAGGAGGTTTGAGAAAAGAAATTCTCAAAGAAGCACATAAATCAAGACTGACAGTACACCCAGGAGGAACAAAGATGTATAAAGACCTGAAGAGAAACTTTTGGTGGGAAGGGATGAAACGAGAAGTAGCCGAGTTTGTGTCTAAATGTTTGACTTGTCAACAAGTGAAGGCCGAACATCAGAGACCCTCGGGATTGTTACAACCCTTACCTGTCCCAGGATGGAAGTGGGAGCACATAACTATGGATTTCGTGGTTGGATTACCCCGGTCACAACAGAATCATGACGCGATTTGGGTAATCGTGGATCGTTTGACGAAGTCTGCACACTTTATCGCATACAATATGACTTACCCAGTAGAAAGGATGAGTCGAATGTACCTACAGCAAGTGGTGCGACTGCACGGTGCGCCTGTGTCAATTGTATCAGACCGCGATGCACGTTTTACCTCGGGATTTTGGGAAAGTCTGCAGAAGGCTATGGGAACTTCGCTCAAAATGAGTACTGCATTCCATCCTCAGACCGATGGGCAGACCGAGCGTGTTAATCAGATTATGGAAGATATGCTCAGAGCTTGTGCAATTGACTTTGAAGAATCTTGGGAGACGCACTTACCTTTGGTTGAATTTGCGTATAACAACAGTTATCATTCGAGTATTGGAATGGCGCCGTTCGAAGCTTTGTACGGACGGCCATGTCGATCTCCATTGTGTTGGGCTGAAGTGGGAGATACAGAACTGTTAGGACCAGATTTGGTGAGAGAGACCAATGAGAAGATTTCACTGGTCAAGGAAAGGATGAAAACTGCACAAAGTAGACACAAGAGTTATGCGGATCGACGTCGAAAGGACTTGGAGTTCAGTATTGGAGATCACGTACTCCTTAAGGTTTCACCTGTTCGTGGAATAATACGTTTTGGTCAGAAGAGAGGGAAGTTGGCACCTCGTTTCATCGGACCGTTCGAGATTTTGGAGCGTGTTGGGAAAGTGGCTTATCGGCTCGCGTTGCCACCAAAGATGTCTGGTGTTCATAATGTGTTCCATGTTAGTATGTTAAGGAAATACATACGGGACCCTTCACATGTGGTTAATTTTGATGATATTGAGACGAGTCAGAATGTTGTCTACAAGGATAGACCTGTGAGGATTCTTGACCAGAGTATCAAGAGGCTGAGAAGAAGAGACGTTCCTTTGGTTAAGGTTCAGTGGAGGCATCATGACGAAGGAGAGGCGTCGTGGGAGTTAGAGTCAGACATGAGGACTAGATACCCCGAGTTGTTTCAGGATTAGTTAGCTCAGATTTCGGGGCGAAATCTCTGTTAAGGTGGGTAGGGTGTAACGCCCTGTATTTTATTATCATTAATAAATAAATATTGCATTTTATTTCCATGAGTATTTTAATTTAATTTCTCTTTGTAATAATTATCTGGGGTCAAAATGTAATTTTCAAAACATTTTCTATGGTTTCAAAATCGATATCTATATTTTTGTATAACCGGGAATTGAATTCCTACATTAATATAATTTTCTGTATTTTTATTTCAACCGTAAAATACCAGTTTTGGGAATGGGCAGTATAATTTTTACCTATGTGTGTATCATTGCGTGAGCTCAACACACACTAGAATTATTAACTTGAGACCAAAGAAAATTAGTGCAGTGTGTGCGTGTGTTTAGTGGAGTGTGTGTTGGAGTGTGTAGTGGGAGTTTGTGAGTGGAGGGTGTGTTTAGTGGAGTGTATGTTGGAGTGTGTAGTGGGTGTTTGTGAGTGGAGGCATATTATATAAACACACATTGAGACTCTCAAATCTCTCAACTCCCAGCACTCTCTATCTCCACTGTCCCTCTCCCTCTCGGCAGATAACACACACACACACAGATAACACACATAACACACATACAGTATACACATATATATATATACACATATTGGGTTACCAAAATCAAGAACGGAGGAGGAAATTCTCAACTACGGATTATTACGGCGGAAGTTCTCGGCCTTTAAATTTCTGTATAATCGTCTCAGTGAGTAATTTAAACTCACTCTCAATGTCTATATATGTAAATTTCAGTATATATATGTGTATATATGTGTATATATATATGATACACCATTAGAGCTTAAAAATGGAGCTTTGAAAAAGTTAATCAAAATCGAATCCGTGAATTGTAATTGAAAGATATTGATCCCAATAGGCTACGGTTCGAATCCTACGGCTTAATTCATCCGTATCGCGACGTACCGTTGATTTAAAGTTTTGTCACCTCTCGGTTTTACGTGAAATCCGAGAGCTACGATTGAAATTAGTTAAAACCGATCGCGTATTCGTAATCCTTGCGGAAAAACGAAGAAATCCATATATTACATATCTTGGTTGAAGTAGATTTCAGAAATGGGTCAAAAACAGGTTCTAAATTCGTAACAAACAGCTCCAGATTCGGCACGGTTAATAACAGTGTCAGATTGGCCAAAAACAGTGCCAAATTTTGGCACTGTTATAAACAGTGCCAAATTAGTTCCAACCGGTTGCATTTTTCAGCACTGACGACTTTTAGTATAACGGCCATAACTTCCTCTAGGAAACTCGAAAACGCGCACGGTTTGAAGTGTTGGAAACTAGACTCAAAAAGCTTTCTGTTGATATGTAATTCATGTATACAAATTATAACTCATTTTTAATGGCATTACTTCAAAGTATATTAGAAATTCAATCTAATATTTTCTCTTTTAATTTTAACAGTAGCATAATTTTGTTTTCAGACTTTTGTTAGGAAAACGAATGAAATTTAAGGTTCTGCCCGCGTTGTCCCAAGTAAAACTCGATTCTGCACACTTTTCGTCTAATGCAATTTTCTCAGATTTTGCACCGTTTGGGCAGAAAATGAGGATTACAGTAGCAGAAAAAGTATATTAGAAATTCAATCTAATATTTTCTCTTTTAATTTTAACAGTAGCAGAATTTTGTTTTCAGATTTTTGTTAGGAAAACGAATGAAATTTAAGGTTCTGCCCGCGTTGTCCCAAGTAAAACTCGATTCTGCACACTTTTCGTCTAATGCAATTTTCTCAGATTCTGCACCGTTTGGACAGAAAACGAGAATTTCAGTAGCAGTTTTTTTTTAGAACGCTATTAGTTATGTTTAAAATGATTAAGGCAATGAATTACGAATTTTCAATTCCCGTACGCGTATTATTTCTTTAATTCTGTGAATTCCTTTATGTTTAAAGTTTGATGACATTCATGTGATTTATTAATGGTGTTATTTATGAAACATTGACATACATATTAGGGTTGAGGTTGTGTCAACATGCATGTGTGTGAGAAAGTGTGAAAAGAGTAAAGAGTGGCGTTCTAGTTGTGCGACCTCAATATCGATCGGATATTATTCTTGGTATTTGGAGATGATAGTGTTGTGTACGACTTAGATATCGATCGGATATTATTCCTGGTATCTAAGGCGCGCGTTTCGGATATTGATCGGATAGTATTCCTGATATCCGAAGCGATGGTGGTAGTGTTGTGTACGGCTTAGATATCGATCGGATATTATTCCTGGTATCTAAGGCGCTTGTTTCGGATATTGATCGGATATTATTCCTGGTATCCGAAATGATGGTATTGAGTGTGGCTTAGATATTGATCGGATAGTATTCCTGGTATCTGAGATAATGGTTTGTTTGTGTTGAGTTTTGTTGAGAGAAAAGAGTCAGAAAGATGAGATATTACATTGCTCATGCATGGTCACATATTTATTGTTTTCTTTATTTTCCCCCGTGGGTTATGTTGGAATTGGAACCTTGAATATATTACTGTTAAGTTAAAATTGCACCGTTGTTTATATGCTTATATATACATTGCGAGCACTTGTTTATTTTGCTCACCAGCTTTCATAAGCTGACGGCGTTGATGCGTCCTGGACTGTATGTCCAGATTTTCAGGGTCAGGAGAAGCCAGGGTATTTTGACTATGCTACTTAGAGTCAGGAGACTTTCCAGGAGGCTGCTTTATATTTCCTATGTATTTTAATTTGGGGTTTGTAATAAACTAGTTTAGACTTTTGAATAAGGCGTTTTGTGCCTAAGACTATGACTATTGTAATAGTTTAGTAAGTTTTTATTTCGGAGCTTATGTTCTGTTAGTATCCTTTGCTTTAGAAATGTTGTTAAGTTATTTGTTGCAGGGACAATTGGTCATACTCACTTGTCACGACCTACGAGTCCATAAAGGAAATTAAATGCTTTCCTGAATTATGCTACGTCGGGGCGTGACAGTGAGCATTGAAAATTACACTAGTACCCTTGTTTCAAAATTATCATAGGTACTACTCTTATTTTACTAAAGAAGATTTTTTTAAAAAATACATATAAGAATAAGCACAATAATATTCTAATACCTTCGTGTTATAGAATAACACAAGATCCCATCTTGAACACACGCACACAACACTCACATATATACGTACATACATATATAGATATATATAGGGTTAATTCTAGATACACAGTTCGAGCTTTTTCTAGTTTGTTCCCTATAGTTTTTTCAACTTGTCACTATATACCATGTAGTTTGAATTATAGTGCAAGTACTATTATTAAATCCATTAAATTTACCGGAACATGATCAGTCTGCACATTTTGTAGGCTTATGTTCGTTAAATTTAACGACTGTAATTTTAGTTTCACGTTAGTCCAAACAGTTGGAGGAATTGTTGATAAATTTGGAAAAACATAGGCAAACTAAAAATCATACTTGTGAAAGGGGATGTTTCCGAAATTAACCTATACATATATATATATTATATACTCCCTCCGTCCCAAGAGAAGTGTCCACTACAAGTTTGCACAAAATTAAAGAAAGATGTATAACTATTTTCGATATTTTACCCTTGGAAGCTATGTGTGTTTGACTTTTTTACTCATTTTTTGATGATACCTTAGTGTTAGATGTCTTTATTATAAGGGTATTATATAAAGTGTAAGGAAAATTTTTAGTTAATTTTCAAAAGTTGACACTTAATTTGGGACATCCAAATGATAAAGGTGGACACTTATTTATAGACAGAAGGAGAATACGATTTCATTGAACTTACCATTTAAGGTGAACAATGTGGAGAAAGCTAGCCAAAGAAGGGTTCCCACTTGATTGACAGAGCAGCCTTTGAGTTCAGAGCAATGATTTCTCTCAATCATCCAAATGACAAAGCTAGCCATTGTAGAAACTCACAAATGCTGTAACAACCCACATGGCTTTTGTGAATGGCTTTATGAATAGCCAAGCTTTATTGCTTGACTGTGATTGAACTTGAACCACCATCACCATCCCTTGTTCTACATGGGGTCTTGAGAACTCTGCATACTTACAACGGCTTGATATCATAGCTGCACCAACTGTTGCATCGAACTTCTGCTCTCATTCATAGTCAACATTCCAATTTTTCTTAGTGCCCGTTTAATTTCAGATTACTTGAAATTATTGCAAAAGTTGAGTCCGTATGATAATCAACTTTTTACTCGCTTTTGCATTTTTCAAAAAGTTGAAAAGAAAAGAGAAAAATTTAAGAACAACAAAATTAATGTGTTGTTTATGATAAAAGTAATATTGCCGCGCTCAAAACATATATATATATATATATGTATAAAAATGTCTCTATTGCCTTTCAAAATTGTCATATTTGTCTAATTATGTAACGATACTAAACTTTTAAATGTTATTTTTGATGATTTACATTAAAAAAGGGTAAATTCCTTATGACTGATGAGGCCACATCAAAAAAACGTCGGCTGGACGTTGGAAGGGTGCTGTACATGTTGAATCATCCATGTCAGATTAATGAAAAATTAACAGCAGTGGTAGAAGGAAAAACCTTTCTGATTAGAATTATTGAGGAACCTATCTTTGAACTTGTGGCAGGAATAACTGGTTTGAAGACTATGGAGGTGGATTCTAGCAAAGGGTATTCAAGCTCATCAACAAACAAAAAGAAGAGTGAAGACGACATTGTTCTTTTGTCAGTTTCAGGGGAAGAAGGAAAGGGGATGGTGGTACCGGAGACATCTGCTGATGATAATCAGGACGCTGATGTGGCAAGAGGAAACATGGAAAATGATGGTGACGTGGAAAAGGTCAGAGGGGTTCGAGTGATGAAATCTGTTTGCATGGGGGGACAAATCAAATTTCATAATATTGAAAAAGGAACTTTGGAAAAGATGAAAGGGGCACAATTATCAATGGAGAATGGCGACTCATATGGATCTTTCCAAGAAGAATTTGAGGCCCGAGATAATGAAGTCAGGAGTCAAAATGATAATGACGGATGCTGTGAGTTCCAATATAAAGATATGGGAATGGATATTGGCAGTGTAATTAATAAATGTAAGGAATGGGGTGAAAATGTAATGGGCCAAAAAAGATTATGCCTTTCTGGAGATATGAGTGGATAAAAAAAAATATATCTGGATCCGTATAGGCCTCTGAAATAGAAAGGCCTGATCTAGCAATTGTCCAAGGAGCTGATATAATTGGGCTTGGTGAGCCCAATGAATGGGCTGGGGAGAGGAATATTGATAATCAGGAAAACACAATTAAGTCTTTAGAAGGTCCGTTCCCAGATACGAATAATAGTTTGAGGAAAGGAAGAAGATTAAAATCTAAAAAGGGGGGCGACACAAAAGGCATCACTCACTGATCAAAATTCTTGATCGATTGTACGTAATGGAGAACAAAAGACAGAATAAGAAGACGAAGAAGATGAGACATGCAGAAAGGCTGAGAAAGAAAAATCATTCTGTGGCAATTGATTATGCAGAAGAAAATGTCAATGGAGTAAGAACTGAAATTTCGGAAGCATCTATCTCTTACGGGAACTTTGAGAATATGAATCGTATTGCAAAATTAGAAGCTGAGATAATTTGGGAAAAAGGCAAAGCGATGGGGTTAAGAATGAAAGATAAGGAAGATCTGGTAGTGGATGAAATAGCAGCTAGAGAATTAAAAGACAAGGAAAAATTTAGGGTAGCTGATCGAGGGTAACTCGGTCCTGATCCAGGGGAGAATTTTGATTTTTTTTCATGAGTTTAAAAATTATTTCGTGGAATATCCGGGGGTTAGGGCGAAGTGAAAAGCATCTAGCAGTTAAAAAGTTTGTGAGGCATCATAATCCAGGGTTGGTTTTGATTCAAGAATCCAAAATTGAATCAGTAAATTCCAGAATGATCATGCAACTTGGGGGAAAATCGATGGATAAAATGGAATGGGCAAAGTCGAACGGGGCATCAGGTGGTATCATCTGTCTGTGGAAGGAAGATATGTTCTCAGTTAAGGAAACCTTTGTAAACCCTCGTTTTGTGATTCTTAGAGGTTGCTGGGTTGAATCCAATTTTGAGTGTGTCATTTGTAATGTGTATGCCCCTAATGTGGATTCTGACCGGAGGGTGCTTTGGGAAGTATTAAAAGGTATCAAAAATCAGTTTAATTTACCTTGGTGTTTTGTGGGAGATTTCAATGTTGTTAAAAACGCTAGGGAGCGAAGGGGTGGAAACTATAATATAGGTGCTAGTAGCAATTTTAGACAGTTTATTTCGGATTGTGAATTGATTGATCTAGAATTGTCAGGAAATAAGTTTACTTGGTCTAATAATAGGGAGGATTGTTGTATGAGCAGGTTGGACAGGTTTCTCATGACAAATGAGAGGATTAGTCAATTTCAAGATCTTCGACACTGGTGTCTGCCCCGTGGCCTATCTGATCATAATCCGATAGTGTTGGGATCTGGTAGAGTGGATTGGGGCCCCATCCCTTTTAAATTCTTTGATCTCTGGCTTGAGGATAAAAAAGCAATGGAAATCATTGATTCTGCTTTGAAGAAACAATTGACAGGGAGTTCAGCAGGTGGTTCTCTAAAAAATAAACTTAAAGGGGTCAAGGAGAAGTTGAGGCAGTTCTTTAGAAATAAAGGTTGCTCTAATCCTATCAAAGGGTTGGAATCTAAACTCAACAAATTGGATGTACTGGCAGAATCTCATCCCCTAAATCAATCTCAAAGGGCGAAAAGGGGAAGGTTAATGGGAGAATTATGGAAAGCGTACAAAAAGGAGGAATCAATGTGGCGACAAAAATCGAGATTTCGATGGCTTAGAGAAGGTGATATAAACACGGGTTTTTTTCATGCTATGGTTAATAATAGGATTAGGAGGAATGGTATTTTTAAAATTGTTCACGATGGGGTGGAATATTCGACGCCTGAGTTGGTTAAACAAAGTATCTTTAATCACTTCAGTCATCGTTTTTCTCAAGGTGATGAAATCAGACCGCAATTCCCATTGGCTAGTGTCCGTCCATTGTCATCTGAAATGTCGATCAAGTTGGAAAGAATGTTTACTGAGGATGAAGTATTGGCAGCAATATCGGAGAGTGATGGGGGCAAGGCTCCAGGTCCGGATGGGTTTAATTTAAATTTTTTCAAGAAAAAGTGGTTGAGTGTTAAGGATGATATTATGAAGTTTTTGAATGAATTTCATGGGTCTAAAAAACTTGCAAAATGTCTTAATGCTTCCTTTATTACTCTCATCCCCAAGAAAGATGTTCCAGTGGGGGTTCTCGACTTCCGACCGATCAGCCTAATTGGAAGTTTATACAAAATTTTGGCTAAGGTACTTGCGAATAGACTGAGAACGGTTGTTGACAATATTATTAGTGTCAATCAGTCGGTATTCATTAAAGGTCGACAAATACTGGATAGCTGTGTAGTGGCAATGGAAGTTGTTGATTCAATGAAAAGAAATAGGGAGGGGGGTGTTTTGTTTAAAGTGGACTTTGAAAAGGCATACGATTATGTGAATTGGGATTTTCTTGATGAGATGATGGGTTTGATGGGGTTTGGGCTCGTTTGGAGACAGTGGATTAGGGAATGCGTTTCGAGTGCTTCAATCTCTATCCTTGTAAATGGCTCTCCAACAAAAGAATTTAGTCCTTAGCAAGGGTTGAGGCAAGGAGATCCGCTTTCTCCGTTTCTATTTAATATTGTTGTGGAAGGTTTGGGCTGTCTAATTAGCAAGGCAAAGGAGTTAGGGTTTTTTGATGGGTATGATGTAGGAGGAAGAGGTTTGAAGGTCACCCACCTTCAATTTGCTGATGATTCATTGTTCTTCTGTAAAGCTGAAGGTGATCAAATACTCAATCTTAAAAGAATTTTACGATGCTTTGAGTTAATATCGGGGCTAAAAATAAATTTCATCAAAAGCTGTTTAGTTGGGGTTAATATTGCGGAGGAACGGATGAATGAATGGGCAAATCTAATATGTTGCAAAACAGAAAGACTACCAATCAATTACTTGGGTGTGCCACTGGGTGCTCGGGCTGGGGATACCAGAATGTGGGATCCGGTTGTCGAAAAGATTGAAAAAAGACTGGCAAGTTGGAAGAATAGGTTCATTTCGATGGGTGGAAGGGTATCTTTGATAAAGTCTGTAATCCGAAGCATCCCGTTATACTTTCTTTCAATTTTTAAAATCCCTATTGGAGTGGCTAATAAGATTGAGGAAATTCAAAGACGATTTCTGTGGTCTGGGTGCAACGCAGATAGGAAAATCCATTGGGTTAATTGGGAAGTAGTGTGTTTAAGTAAGAAGAAAGGTGGGCTAGGTATTGGTCGGATTGAAGACAAGAATAAAGCTTTACTTGCTAAGTGGTTGTGGAAATTTGGAAATTCCAATTCTGCTATGTGGAAGAAAGTGTTATGTGCAAAGTATGAGTTGGATGAGAAATCATTGGTTTTGGATGCTTTGGATAATTCTAGGGCGTCTCTTTTTATGAAATGTTGTGCTGGGATATCGAAATCAGATAATGTATTTGCGCATGTTTTAGAAGAAGGGTTTGGAATTGTGGTGGGGGCATGAGAAGTTACTAGATTCTGGACAGACAAATGGGCTAATGGTGAGATACTAAAAGACAAATATCCAAGAATCTATGCCCTGGCCAGAAATAAACATGGAGTGGTAAACGACTTTGGTAGCTGGGAGGGGCTCCAATGGAGATGGAACATCGAATTGAGGCGCCAGATATTTGACTGGGAAGTACAGGTTTGGGAAGATTTTCTAAAACAAGTTTCGGGGGTGGAGTTGTGTAGGGAGATAAAGGATAAACTTGTTTGGAGATTCAATGTCAAAGGTCGGTTTAGCGTTAAATCCTTACTCAAGTCTGTTGAAGACAAAAGGGTTCAATCAATTCAAAATTGGGAAGATTTGTGGCGGGGAGATGTCCCACATAAAGTAGAAGTTTTTGTATGGCAGCTTCTAAAATACAAAATTCCAGTGAAAACAATGTTAAATAGAGTTGGGTGCATTCCTAGTGGCGATGTGATATGTGCTTTGTGTGATTCTTGTGAGGAATCACAAGATCACCTTTTTTTGAGTTGTGAACGGATTGGGGATCTCTGGAAGCGTATCCTTGAATGGTGGGATGTACATTGGTGTCCCCCAAAATCAATATCAATGCTATGGGTACAATGGAATGGATTGTGTCCGGAATCAAAATTCTGAAAGGTTTGGCCTATGATTTTTTATGTTGTTGTATGGTCTATTTGGATATACAGAAATGATATTGTTTTCAATGGAAGGGTGAAGGAAATGGAAATGTTGATGGACCTTATTAAGTTGAGGCTATCATGGTGGTTCAAGGAAAAAATGGGTGATATTAATTTTTCAATCTCGGACATTACTCTCAATATTAAAGAAACATTGGCGGTGCAAACTAGTAAAAAGTTACCAGCATATATCCAATGGTATGCTCCTGAAGAAGGATGGTTAAAATTCAATGTTGACGGCTCTGCAATTGGAAAACCGGGACCGGCTGGTATAGGGGGGGGTTCTTAGAGATTCAGAAGGTCACGTGAAAGGCATATTCTCTAGAAGTATTGGCGTGGCAGATTCGAATTTAGCAGAGCTACGCGCAATTCTCGAAGCTTTGGAAATGATATCACTATGTGATAATTTGAGAGGAGAAAGGGTGACTGTTGAAACTGATTCGCAGACGGCGCTTTCCTGGGTTATGGATAAAGATTCCATATGTTGGAAATATGAAAATATAATCAAGAGAATAAGAAATTTAATAGCGGGCCTAAGAGAAATATTTTTTGTTCACACTCTACGGGGAGCTAATTTTTTCGCTGATGGGTTAGCCAAACAAGGGGTAGGGAGGGTGATTCCTTTAAAAGCCATTTTTTGAGAGAAAACTGTCCGAGTCTTACCCGGATTCACCTGGGATTGCAAAAGGAAAGGGGGCTAATATAAATAAATCTATAAATGAAGAGGTGGTGATTTATTGACTATAACATTAGCCTTTATGATGGAAGTGGGTCTTATTACAAAAGAAAATTGTGTAGTTTACTCTTCAATGTTGCTATTGTTGGAGAAAAATATACGAGCTGGACATATATCTGTGCTACTTATCAGGTTGGGTGTGTGGGGTGGGGGGTTGCGTATTATTTGGCGTGTGGTTTCTTTCAGATGTTCCTTCTGAGATGTGAGAGTGTTTCGTTCTGCTTTTGGTGTGTGTTTGGTGTGCGTAGTTCTTTCGTGTGTGGGGACCTCGTGTCGCGTGCGTGTCTTTGATTCCGGAATGTAAATTGTGAAAATTATTTGCGAACATTGGTAGTAAATGAGTCGCAGTGAGTGTGGGGTTCACAATGGATATAGGTGGAATTGTGTTGAGCTAATTTTGCCGATGATATTCGCAAAGATATCTAGAAGTAAGCATTGGGTCTTGGGAAATCATCTTTGATCTGCACTGGGTTGGGTAGTACTGAAGTGTGCGTTGTCGTGTGTGTGTGTGTGTGTGTGTGCAACGGGCGTCGAGACTTTCTTATGAAGCTGATATAGCAGGGGTGTGTGTGTGTGTATGTGGGTGTGTGCATTTGGGGTGTATAGTTGGGTGTGAAGTGAAGGTGGGATCCAAGGGTGTCTGTTCCAATTTTTTGGCCGAGTTTTTTCAAGTGTTTTGAGTATGGTGTGTGTGTGTGTGTGAATTTTCTTGTTTTGTGGAGTGTGTTTGGTGTCCTCGGATGGGGGTGTGTGTGTGTTGTGTCTGTTCAAATGTGTTCTATGCTGTCTCGGATATGAGTGAAAGCGTGCAATATAGAAAATCTTCGAGATTGTGGAATTATTATTGACAATGTGTCCAGAACAATAATTGATGTTAATCGGAGATACTGCTGAATACTGCTGAATACTGAAGTTCATGGGAATTCTGCTGATGATTCCTCCTGGAGGAACTCATGCTACGCTTACTGAATTTCAACTTTCTTTATAGCTGAAATTGATGGCGGCGCTCTATGTGGCTATTTGATTCCTAGGCCCGGGGCTGCTGTTTATCTCCCATAAAGTATGCCGTGATGAATAATACATACGGGGTTTGCTGAGTTCAAATCTGATCAAGGCGAATAGTGCCGATGTGTTTTTTTTTTTTTTTTCAGATCATGGTATATAAAGAGTAAGTCAAGATGGAGCTTTTATGTGAAGATGCGTTTGGTATTCCATGTCGTTGTTGGAATTGTTATGCAGATATGTCCTCTTTATCTAAATGATAGTGTATGCTGGGAGTTGATATTGATCAATATTCGGTGCATGGTATACAAGGTTTATGTAAGTTTTTAGCTTTGTCCTGTGAAGATCTATATCGGGGTTCCATGTCTGGTCTGAAAAAAAAAAAAAAAAAAATAGGATCTATGCGGCTGTGTCTTTTTTACAAAATGGCTTTGAGTGCTGGTCTTGATAGTGTTCAAATGGGTTCATTGCTTTGTATGTCTCGAAGGGAATCAATATTGCTCAGTTGAGTCTTGGTTGAGACTTGCATCAGATGGATTCTTTGACTAAGGTTGTTTCGGGGAGGGCTATTAAGGCAGGAAGCTACTGCCTTGTTAGGGGAATTTAGGGTCGTTTCTGCTATGTTCTCTATGTACTGGGGTGGTAGTGTTCTGGGTGGGATGGGGAAATTTTGGGATGGAATTACTAAAATTGTTGTGAGATTCAAAAAAAAAAAAAAAAAAAAAGTGGGTTGGGGGGCCGTGGTGGGTGAGTCAGTTTCTGGGTGCCGAGTTTTTTGCTTGTGCAAGTCTGGTGTGCGTTTCTCTTTTGCGTGATTGAATTTGGCGTGAGTTTTCTTTTCAGGATATGTGAGTCTTTTGGTGTCCCTCGGCTGGGTGCTGTTTGGTTGGATCTCTGATGGGTATGTGTGAAATTGGGGTTGACCCTGAGCAATTTCGAGGCACTGGGATTGTGAACTGTGATCTGTCTTGAGTCGTGGAACTGGTTTTTTGGTCGTTTTATTGTTGAAGCGTTTGATCGGTGGTTTCATTGGGGAGAGAAGTTGCCTTTGCTGAAAGATGTGCTATATTTTTAATACATTAATTGGGTTAATCGATAGGGATTGGGGCCTTATTGCTGTTTTTGGTGGCCGTTCATCTTTGCTGTCAAAATTGTGCGGTTCTGTCAAAATCTGCTGCTGATGCAGTTCATATGATGCTGAACCTATTTTGTGTTTGGCTCTCATGCTCGGTTTAGTAAAGCTTATGGGCATTGAAAGTATCTATGCATTGATGTTGATCTCAACACGTATTGCTGTGGGTTGCTGCTTCGGGTATCGGCCATTTTGATGTCTGAAAGTTGCATTTTAATCAATGAAGCATTTCAGTGGAGTCCTTATGCTTTTTTTGGAGCCACGATGCTGTCAAAGTGGTGATGTTGCTGATTTTGTCTGCTGCTGCTATGTAAATGGTGCTGTTATGCTTCGGTTTAGTCTTCTTGACAAGGAAATCACTTAAAACTCTCGGGTGATGTGGTGTTTCAGTCTGTTTGCTGAGAGTGATATTAAGTTGGGATTGTGGTTGGGTTGATGTCTTATTGCTTGGGATTGGTGTTGTGTTCTTAATTTTTAATGGTCTAAGGGTTTCGTGGTTTATGGAGGTGTTAAGCTAGGCTTGTTTGTGTTATGTGCTTGGGTTTCTGTTTATGGGGTGGGCTGATTTTGGGGTGATTGCTTATTTGTTTTATCAAAGAAAAAGGGAGTTGGGTCAAAGGAAAAGTTGTGCTGCTAGGGGGAATCTTAAATTTTTTGTGTAACGTCCAATTTATTAATGAAAATGCTGAATTGCCGTTCAAAAAAAAAAAATCACATTTTTTCAAGTAAAGCTATTTCCAAAAAATATTTCGCGTCAAACCAAATGTTGAAGGGGAAAAAAAAAGTAGTTAACGTTGATTTACCGTAAAAAAGACCTGCTGTACCAAGTCATCATATGTGCCCTCAAAAGGAATAGAAACATATGGCAAATGATAAGGCAAGTGTTTGACAGTCTCTTGGAAGACATCAATGGAAAATCCAGTAATTGAGTAGTTTTTCGTAGAGTGATCATATTCAACTTTCACAAAGCGGCAAGTTAAGGACTCGTTTGGCACGCCAATTCTCAAAGGATGAATTATGGTTGGAAGAGTCCATCCTCTAGGTATATAACAAGGTCCACCAGGCCAAAACACTTGCCCCAAACTCTCCATAGAAAAATTGTAAATTGCTTTTTCATCAATAGTCTTTGAAAAACCCAATCCATAAGCAAAAACCCAAGTTCACTATAACTCCTTCCATACACATTGACTATTTGAAATACTTGCCAAAATTTTCTATAACAATTTTTTACCATATTGGTTTCCATTCTCCATTGCTAAGGCCACTGTCCACGTGGCATCGTAGGCCCGCAACGTGTAAATTCCAGGCTCCTCTTTTTCTTCGTTTGGATGATCAATAGCAAACTTTGTACGAAATTTTTCGTAGAAGGCTGAAAGTTCATCATGCTTATAAGAAATGTATATTTTCAAAGCATCTAGGACATCATATTTTCAAAGCACCTAGGACTCTATAAATGTGTGCTTTATAAGAAATGTAGATTTTCAAACTCATCTTGAGAAAGATATTTCTCCTAACTTTTAGGACAACATCTAGGTAATTACAATTTGAGTTCTCTATACATAAACTATGAATAGGAAACTTCAAGATGTTAAAAAAAGAAAGAAAGAAAGAAAGAAAATTAGAGATATTCAAAACGAGGGGAGGGAGGGAGGGAGGGAGGGAGGGAGAGAGAGAGAGAGAGAGAGGGGGGGGAGTCTGAGTGAGAGAAAGAGAGGGAGAGAGGAAGGGAAGGAAGAGGGAGAAAGAGAGAGAGAGAGAGAGAGAGAGAGGGAGGGAAGGAAGAGGGAGATATATTAAGTACTTTACAATTTGCTACTTCAAGGCGCTCCATCAGCAGCAGATGAGCCCCCATGGCCGTCATAACCATGTCTCTGAATCAACTGATACATGCTTGCCATCCGAGCATCCATCTCTTCTATCTTTTGCTCAAGATGCTTGACATGCTCACTAGCCTCAATAGAGGTGGCCGTGGAATGAGAGGAAGACGAAGGTCTCAGCAGATTTAGCAACTAGCTATATAACTACATTAGCTTTGTATAAAAAAAAAATCAAGTATTACAGAGCAATAGTCACCTTAGAGAGAAAGGTATGAATGATCATGATGTTGTGCGATAGAGTGCCCTTTTACCAACTAGACTTGCTCATGCTTAAACTCTAATAGGATATACTCTACCTTGTATACGTCAACTAGGACATTGTCTGGTGATTCTTGTGCTTACTTGGAGCAACGATCCCTGAAGGAAAATTAAAGCACATGCATGTGCTCCCTAGAAGCTACTATATTTCCCTACTCAAGTCTTAGCCAAACGAGACCTAAAGCAACCCTTAAAGGAAGCCTAGGCACAACCTGACTACTTCAATCATTTTTTCATGGTTTTATCCTATTTCAATTGTGGTTTTCTCATGGTTTTACAAATTTTTTTTTTGTTCCCATTGATGATCAAGCAACATGCATGGTTCCTAGGAGTTTCAACAACCAACAATCAACAAAAATCAACAACAATATAAACAACTAGCATTGATGATCACTCTAAACACACACCAATCAGAGGATGGATTTATTTTTATTTTTTTTCTTTTTGTAAGGATTGGGTCTACAATTTCTTTTGCTTTTTTGAGCTTTTAGCTAAGATCAACCCACATGCATGACATTTTCCTCCTATGATCAGCCCTGTCAAGTCTAATTACGTCAACATTTACAAAAATAGAGCACATCTTTTACCCCTCCAAATCATGAAACCCAGTTGCCGAATTCTATAGGAGTTTGTATATCAGTACTGTTTGACAATTCACAATTCACAAGGTCCGTAATCAGTACCTTGAGATCGATTCTCTAAAATTCCAAGAATAAATGAAGTCCAAATTAGTAAATCCCAAACCCAACCAATAAAATAAAAAAGTTGGAACGGGTTAAGCTGCACATATCCTTGGTTCAAATTCTGCTTTCTTCCTAATAAACTGGTTTTTCCTAATCCTCCTAATAAAATAAAAAATCTGCTTTCTTCCAGAATTTGATATGTTCAGATTCATTTGTTCACGTTCCTAGGTAAGTTTAACGAGTTAAGCTGCACATATCCTTGGTTCAAATTCTCATGAAGTTTCACACTAATTTGGTTGTTTATTGACTGGTCATGAAATCTGATGTGTAAGCATGTGTATGCATGTGTAAGCAAACCATGTTCAAATATTTTGAAAAGGTTTTAGTTAGAAGAAATCAAGTACCATTCTCTCAATCCCTTTGTTGAGCATCTCCAATTGTATGTGTGGAGATACACAGTCAGTTCATTTTCTTTGGATCTCTTTGCTTTTAGATGTCACTGAAGTTAAGGGATTTATTTTATCCATCAATGACTCCTGCAAAGAACTAACCGTTTCTTGCATGTTTTCACTTTAAAGTTGGAACTCAATTGTCTTAGACTACAATGTCAATTGGTTTAGACAATTTCTTAGACGACAATAAAAATCATGTTGGTACGGTGCACTAACATATTCTGTTGTGGCTGTTTAATTTGATGAGTAGGTTGAACAAAATCATAGAGGAGCTAAAAGGATGTTTCTTGGTTAGGACAAGGTTCAGGAAATGGTCTTTAAGTAAAATAAAAGATCTTTACAACGATTGATATTGTAAGTAGGAGTCTTTAGATTTCTTTTAATGTAATTATATTGTTATAGGGGTTAAATACATATTTTACTTCACATTTGAGTTTAGGCAAAACTATTTTTTGGCGTAGATCTAAATAGTTGAGATCCTTTTCATGTTTAGGTACTAAGGGTGTGTCTGGAATGAGATTTTGTTTAAGTAATGCTTCCTTCCTTATTTTTACCCGTGCCCTCGGGCACAGGCAATTACTAGTATATATATATATTGAAATAATACGAACATGTCTTTCATTTTATTCGTTTATAGACTGGAGATGGTTGAAGATGAATTGTTCAAAGCGACAAATCATGAGTTTGGTCTTCTGGAAATTCTAAAGCCTTTCTTTTGGGTGATTAATGTAATGGTGGTCTTGTAATATATACTTTGTCTATGCACATCTTTGTATATTTTGGTGTTTGAATCATATGTAACTTTCTTACATGTTAAACAAGTTTTGGTGTTGTATAAAAGTATTTTGTTGGTGATACAATTTTTACACATTTGCTTTCATGTATGTGAACATCTTCAGGAAAAAGACCTATTAGTGGCCATTGCATTGATAAATAGTGACAATGTCAATTTGTATTGAACCACAATGGAAAATATTACTCTATTTATTAATCACACATTTGTTGTGACTAAAGGCAAACTTTAGTGTCAGCATGATTTGTGCCACAGAAAGTGTTATTTTAGTGGCAATATTTAATGTGACTAAACGAAAACTTTAGTGTCAACATTATTTGTGCTACAGAAAGTGTGTTATTTTAGTGGCAATATTTAATGTGACTAAAGGAAAACTTTAGTGTCAACATTATTTGTGCTACAGAAAGTGTGTTATTTTAGTGGCAATATTTATTGTGACTAAAGGAAAACTTTAGTGTCAACATGATTTTCGTGACAAAACGTTCACAATTTAGTGATGACATATTAGCTGACATTAAAAGTGTTTAAGTCACAATCCTTTGGTTGCAACTAAAGCGAGTGTCTTTAGTGGCAACATTTTCATTATTGTTACAAAAACTTTTAGTCACAGTACAATTAGTCACACCCTAGTGGCAACCATATTTCTTGTCACTATAGGTTTTAGTGACAATATTTGGGCCTTTAGTGGCAACATCTTTTGCAACATCTTGTGTGTGTGTGTGTGTGTGTGTGTGTGTGTGTGTGTGTGCGCGCACGCTCAAGCACATAAATGGTGAAATTCTGCAGACAACACATTTGTAATGTCAAATAGGAGTCTAAGTATAGCTGTAGAGTTACCTTAAGTAGTGTGTTTGGAATTTTTTCAGAATGCATTCACCCATTCTGCAATTTCAAGTTCCAGAACATTCATTTAAGACACACAATTCTCAAACCCCAGATTGATTAAAAATGAAAATCAAACAAAACCCAAATTGAAATACAAAGTGAAGACAAATATAAATATCCTACGTCGTTGCTTAAACAAAACCAAGGTGAGGGTTCATGTGACGAAAAGATGCTTCCATAATACATGCACATAACAGAAATGAAACAAAATACAGATCCGAAATACTAACCTTGAAGACAGATTCTTGTTAAAGAGTAAACAGATTGTAAAAAAAAAGTCAAACACAACAACGAAAATGTAAAAGAAAAAAAAGTACAAAACATAATATTGTTAAAGAAAAGACCCAAAAAAAATAGTCAATTTGAAGGTCAATTTTACTACAAAGCAAAGTATAGAGAATGGAGCTACGAATTCCTTTAATAGATAGTAACATAACTATGAATGGCTTAAGGAGAAGGTGAATCGTACGGTAGGACAGAGCACACAAATCCAATGGAAAAGGGATGTCTATCAAAAATCTCAGAATAAGAAACTTACAGAGATCTTGTGCGACGTTTCAACCACCTATTTTTTTGTTTTTCAATGTCCATGTGCCAAAGAAAATACAGCAACTTCTAACTACTCTGCATTGGCGCTTCCAGCTCAAAATCTACTTGCCATTTAGACATACATGCAACATTTGCATTGAGTAAATTGTTAGTTCCCACAAGATGCAAAGAAAACGTATAAACGCAGAAAATAAATTAAGTTGTTTTATAAAATATAGTACATTGTCATGATAGCGAATCTTCCAATTCCATCCAAGTTACCTTAAACAAGATAATATCCAGAATACACCAAAATACACTATATACATAAGAAAATGTAGAATGGAGGGCTAAAGGACTTTTTCACTTAAGTACAAAAACTTTAGTTAATATAGAATACAAAACAGGGCATAAATGCCATAAAATTACATCTCCATATCTGTCTCACTGTCATCATCACTACCATTGTTCATTTCATCTTCTTCATCCCATAATTAATTAAGGTATCATCATCATCACTTTCATCATTTATGAATGTCGAGTCATTCTCATCTACATCTTCATCATAGCTTGTAAAATCTACCTCAATATTTTTGGGGGAATACCATCCCTTCTCTACACTCCAAATTCACTACCAACATCAGAAGTGCCAACTACACAAAATGACTCTTGTTGTTGGTATGGCTCGTTGTTACCAACATGATCTTCTTCATTGTTAGGAACATCATACGAATCGCGAGCTTGTGCCTTGACTACTACTTGCCAATTACTACCTAACTTTGGAGTCGTTGACATAAAACACTTGTTCAGCCTGGGATGCTAACACAAAGGGTTCATTAGTGTTCCATTTCTTTGAGACATTAACACTAGTGTAATTGTGTTAGCATCCCAGGCTACCTAACACTAGTGTTCCATTCCAAGTTAACACTAGTGTTCCATTCCAAGTTAACACTAGTGTTCCATTCCAAACTTGGAGTCGTTGACATAAAACACTTGTTCAGCCTGGGATGCTAACACAAAGGGTTCAATAGTGTTCCATTTCTTTGAGACATTAACACTAGTGTAATTGTGTTTGTCTGTCTGGATAACCCGACCTTCCATTCCAATATCCCACCAATCACACTTAAACAAGAAAACACAATGGTCTCCAAAATAATCTAATTGAACAACATCTGTTAGGACTCCATAGTAATCTTTAATCCCTGCTTTGTTATCTCCTTGACAACTATTCCACTATTTTGAGTTTTTCAATGCATTTCTGAATCTTTTGTGCGAAAATGCAAACCATTAGTGATGCACGCCTTATAGCTTGTTATTCTTCTATCAAGACCTCGTGGTAAATCCATGAGTTGTTCACTAACTCCTCCATTTTGTTGATTGTATAGTCCTGTAACCTAATCACGCATATCAAGTACATAATTATAACTCTATAGTAATGAATTTGGTGCAAAAGTTAAATATTTGACAACACATACGTGGTTTTCAAACCATTTTGGGAACTTCTCTTCATGCCTTTTTTCTACATTCCATGCACTTTCTCGTAAGATTTCTTCCTTGTGACCACTACAAAGAAAGATCTATAGTAATATTTCCAAGTAATATAAGGGGTATATATGAAGAAATCAAAAAAATAAATCAACTTAGTATAATCAATGAAAAGCATATGCAAGAAATGGAAAAACTTCATCACAATTTTTCAGCACGTATATACGAGCTTGCTCCCAAGATACATCGTCCATAAAGTGATAATCTTCCTTGGCAATTGTGGCTAAAAATGCATAAGCCTTGATTCGTTTGCTCGTGATTTCCATCATAGTTTCTTTCTTCTCTAGTAAATCTTATCTCAATTCCTTCCAAGTACATTGATCAAAATGTCAAGCATTCTTCAGCAATATAAGCTTCAGCAATTGATCCTTCCGGATAAGCTTTATTGGTCACAGTACATTTTAGTCGATATAAATGCCTAAGGAGACAAAGTTTGACAAAAGCAACCAATTTAGGTAAGAAATGCTTTAACTTGATATATGCACAATAAAATAACATGGGATTAAATAGTACCTTTCAAAGGGATACATTCAACGGTATTGTTCTGGCCCACCTAGAATAGCTTCCCATGCTAAATGAACAGACAAGTACACCATAATATCAAAAAAAAGCCAGAGGAAATATCCTTTCTAGCTTGCAAAGTGTTATGACAATCTGGCTTTCATGTCGCTTCAACATATCTACCTTCAACGTCTTGGAACACAATTCTCTAAAGAAGTGGCTAAGCTCAATAAGTGCATCACGCACATCATTCTCCAATGATCCGTGTATTGCAATAGGAAGCAAACATTGTAAGAATACGTGAGAATCATGACTCTTCATACCTGAAATCTTGCATTCTTTGCAGTTAAGACGCCGGGCTATATTTGAGGCATATCCATCTGGAAACTTCACGGAATTCAAATACTTACATAAATCATTTTTCTCAGCTACTTGCATTGTATAACATGCAGGAGGTATCACATAGTAGTTGCCCTCTTGTGTTGGGTACAATTGATGCCTTATACCCAGAGCCTTCAAATCTAGACGAGCCTTAATATTGTCTTTTGTTTTACCATTAATATCCATCAATGTCCCCAAAATACTATCACAAATATTTTTCTCTATGTGCATGACATCCAAATTGTGACGTAGTTTAAGGGTTCTCTAATAAAGCAATTGGAAAAAAATGCTATGCTTTTTCCAATTCAACTCCTCATCATGCTTTCTTTTCTTCGGTTGTGTCTTTCAGAATATCACCGGATCGACATGACTTAGTTGCTCAAGCACATCATCACCAGACAACAATTTTGGACTCCTTCTATTTTCTTTGTTACCATCAAAAGATTTAACATCATCTTGCCATTTATGATTATCTGTCAAGAAGCGACGATGGCCCATGTAACAGGTTTTCTTTCCGTTCTTCAACCACTTATGTGATGTTTCCTTGTTACAAATAGGACATGCCAAAAAGGCTTTAGTGCTCCATCCTGACAAGGAACCATAAGCAGGGAAGTCATTAATTGTCTATAGCACCGCTGCACACAAACAAAAATTTGAGTTCATAGAAGCATCATAAGTATGAACCCCGACTTCCCACAACTCTTTCAACTCATCTATCAGAGGTTGCAGATACACATCAATGTCATGTTTTGGTGACCTAGGTCTAGGAATAAGCATTGACAAGATGAAAAATGGAACTTTCATACATTTCCATGGCAGTAAGTTGTATGGCACAAGAACAACAGTCCATGTGCTATGAGAAGTGCTCATATTTAACAAAGGATTGAATCCGTCACTTGCCAACCCTAGTCTTACATTGCGAGGATCATCCGAAAAGAACATATGCATTGCATCAAAGTTTTTCCATTCTTCACCATCAACTGGATGCCTCAACACACCTTCCTCATTAACACGCTTCCCTTTGTGCCACGTCATATCCGATGCTGTCTTCTTTGAAATGAAAAGCCTTTGAAGTCTTGGTTGAAGAGGGAAGTACCCCAAAATCTTTTGAGGAATCTTTTTCCTGTTCCCACATCCTTCATCATTTGCAGCATCAACCTTATATCTAGGCTCCTTACACTGTGAACACACGTTTTCATCTTTGTATTCTTTCCTAAAAAGTACACAATCATTTTTGCAAGCATGAATCCTCTCATAGTCAAGGCCTAAGTCCCAAATTACTTTTTTAGCCTCATTGTAAGATCTAGGAAGTATCTTAGCTTGAGAAAATGCCCCTTTCAACAACTCAAGTAACATGGTGAAGGATTTACAACTCCAATGATTAAGAATCTTTAGGTGTAGCAATCTAACAATAAAGGATAACTTCGAGAATTTCTCACAACCAGGATACACTTCTTTGTCGGCATCTCTCAATAATCTCATAAATCTATTTGCTTCCCCTTCGGGAATTGCATTCCTTTCTGCACCAGATTGCTCTCCTAGTCAACAATTTGTAGTAGATGCAGTGTAGTAGTCATGTATCATTTCGTGCATTTCATCATGGTTGTGATCTTCCCCATCAGACTGATAATCATCATCATCAGTGCTTGACTCAAACTCTTCTCCATGAAATATCCACGTAGTGTTACCCTTAACTATACCATTATAATATAGATCAGCTTCCACGTCTTCTCGACTATGAGAATAGACATTGTTACATTTGACACACGGGCCCCTACTTTCTTTCGTGGGTTCAATATGAGCATAATCAAATTCTAAAAATTGTTGAACTCCATCTCTGTACTTAGGGTGTCGCCTATCCTTAATCTCCATCCAACTCTTATCCATCTGTCAAATTTGGGCAAATGAAATTATGAATTAATGCAAGACACATGATTCAATATTTATTTAGCACCTCTCTTCCTAGCTAAATAAAAGAATCGTAGTTCAAATATCAGTTTAAGATATCAGATAGCAACTTTTTATGAAACTTCATTAGTTCTAGTTAAAGTGAGGGTTGTCGAAAAAAGCCAACAAAATTGATAACAAATATTAACAGTTATATTCAGAAATAAGAAATATCTAAAATAAGTGAGTAGAAGAATAAATTAAGAGATTACCGAAAGAAAACGAGTTAAAAATTTAGAAATTTCGTTGTTCTTAAACACTTAGTTTTCTTTGAAGTTTGAGGAATGTAATCAAAGACTAGTAAGTAAAAACTAGCAAACCATACAATAGACGAAGTATAACTTCCTTAAATAATTTAAATGCACCAATGGAACTATTGTATATAATACGGTGCTAATACTAACAAGATTTTGTGTCATACTAAAATTTGTAAGGTCGAGAATACTATAGCAACATTAACAAGATTAAAATTGGTAACAAAATACGGAGTACTAGTAAAGAGGAACAAAAATCATGAGCTTCTTAAAAGACAAAAGTCTAGCTAAGGTTGAACACCCAATGATGGAGCTCTACAACGGCACAATTCATATATATATATATATGTATATACACATATATTTATATACACATATATACAACAAACAATTGTTAGAAAGAATACTAGATGTGACCTCCGCTAATGTATAAACATTGTCAACATAGCATTAAACTTCTTATGATTTTTACATCCAAGGAAACTTCACAATAACATTTTCCTCCTAAGTATAACTCCAAGGCCGAGGCACCCTTCTCTTTTCACAAATGACTGATTCAATGTATTAACATATATGTAGTAGATAAATAATGATGCTAACAAACTTGATACGGTACAAGAAAAAATAATTTTGTCACCCAATAGTGTAAAATTTTCCTATTTGAGACTAAAGTTCAAAACCTTGGAATAAAATGCAAACCATTGGGGTTTGCAAAATTTATATCAAATTAAACAAGTTAATGGTATTCTAGAAAGAATACTAAACACAGACAAATCCCATTTGTATATGACATCAAACAAGTTAACGATTTTCTTTCTATGTAGTAATAACTTGTGTGACCAAGAATTTGTTTTTTTTACCACTATATGTATAATCAAGTGCAATACAATTGTGGTAAGGAGAGGAAAAATGATACTTAAAAGAACCTAAATTGATAGTGTGGACACGTGGGATTCCACCACTTTTTGTTTGTTTTGAAACTTGATTTAGATCAAAGAAAGAAAATGGTCCGTTGAAAACAGATGCAGAGTCGCCACTTGGTCTTTAAGGAACCAAGAAACCAAATTTTGACTCACCCAAATGGATAAAGGACACCGGCCCTTCATAACCAAAGAACTTTGCTCGGGATTTTGGTACGAGAGAGGAAGGAGCCTTTGTCGCGACTAAAACACCCTCAACTCGCCCCGTCTTTCGACGGGCCTCAATTAGCATCCAAATAATCATCTTATACTATGTATGGCTCGATAGTTAATACTATGATAGTATATTACATCACATAAGAATTTTGAAATGGAAGATCTAAAAATAAGATATCATTCATAAGATCTAAATCAAATATCATACAATGTAAAGTGAAAGATCACACAAATAAACCTAGGAAAAATCGTCTAATCATGTATCAAGTAATTACGCTTCCCTAGTCTAAAGGGGACATGGATTGTTATTGAAGCAAGTAATCAAAGAAATAAAAAAAAAAAATGCTTAGCAAGCTATTATGATGCATGTTAATCTTTGAGGAAAGAAGATTTGTCAATCCCCAGGACGGATGAGAAAGGAAGACTAGATCGAGGGAAACATGAACGTGTGATCAAGTTCATTCCTTATAATCTTCTTAGATTAGGAGTCACAAAAGCCCCAAATCTTTGCATGGATGCAATGTATGCATCTAGAATGTGCTAAGGTTGTAGTGTGCTTTGTGTTCATGGATTCCTAGAATGACTTAGAAGTCTAGGATGTGTATGAATGAATGAATGAATGAAATCATGGGATATGTACAAATGTAGTATGAACTACTTCCTAAGACAAGAACTAATTTGGAGTGCATGTCAGCATCAAATCAAAGGGGGAAAGTAAAAGTGTGCTGGCTGTGAGTAGTGGACAGAACAGTA
This sequence comes from Hydrangea macrophylla, assembly GCA_033977485.1. Taxonomy (NCBI): domain Eukaryota; kingdom Viridiplantae; phylum Streptophyta; class Magnoliopsida; order Cornales; family Hydrangeaceae; genus Hydrangea; species Hydrangea macrophylla. Next base: position 46,094,928 of record CM066990.1, read on the forward strand.
ACATGATTTTTTGGAAACTGAAAAGAGGGGTTAGGAATGTTTTAAATGCATGATTTTTTATGGAGATCTTTATTATTGTGTCTAGAACACAACCCAAAAAGACAATCTTTAATAACTATTACAGATTGAGAGAAATCATATAAACAATAGAGGTCACTCAGAAACAGACCCCGCACTATCGACTGAAATGTTGAAAAATCTTAGAAAATGAAAACAAAAGATCTAGAGGCTCCTTTTATACCGAACGTTCCCTAAGACATTGAAGTTCAAGGGAAAAATGAGTTGAGACCACACTTTTTGGAAAAGTTGTTTTGTAAAACAAGTTGAAAGTAGACCAAGCTGCTGTGACAGCAAAAACAGAATATCTGGAGGGAATGTTTGGGTCCAAATGGACCATTTTCAAGTATTTTCAAGTCAAACCAAAAATCATGGGTGTTCTCTAATGAGTTGGGAAGACTTTTCAAGTGGTCTTGCATCCATACATTGAGTATTGAGTTGTAGAGAAATCTTTGAACTCAGATCACTCACTGTTTTGAAGATTTTGGGGAAAACTAGAGTTTTCTTTCTTGAGATCAAAATGAGGGGTTTTAAGAGGGGTTTTGAAATAGAGGTTTTGAAAGTATACTTTCAACATCAAATAGAGATTATAACCTCTTGGAACATCAATATCAAACTCATCATCAAGAACCCCCAATATTATTGGAGAGATTCAATTTTATTTGAACATAACTTCAAGGATACCTTGGAGCTAGGTATTGAAGTTATAATCATCATCTATCAAACATGTTTTTGAAATCAAGAGCTACTATCCATAAGGATTCACTCACCTCAAACTTCATGTCATTATCTAGATGATGATGAACTAGTAAGTAAATAAAGAAAATAAAAAAGAAATGAGGTAAGAAGAGATGAACATTGTATATAAGCAAGCAAATGAACAAATCAATAGATGATAATCAATGTGATATTGGACTTGTAGCTTGGTGTTTCACTCATAGATATAGACATTTGGACATGGAAGCTTCCTAACTCAAAAATGCTTAAAGAAATGGTGATTGGGTGTATTGATGATGAAGTATATAGAAGATTGGTGGAGGAAAACAAGATTGAAACTCACTTTCTATAGAAAAATAGTAGGAGGAAGCTCCTTTCTCACTTCTAAATCTATCTCTATCTCTCTTTCTCTCTACAACTTTGTCAAGCTTTGCACTTGGCCCCCCCAAAATGAAGAGCAATGGGGGGTTTATATAGGCTAATTTGGGGTGATTTTGGGATTTAGAAATGTCTCCCATTGGTCCCAGACATCTGTGAACATCAAACTACATCGTTTTGGTTTTTAATTAATCAAATTGGACCCCCAATCAAAATTACAAAAATGGACTGTTCTGGGGGAGAGTGCCGCGGCGGCACTGGGCCTGTGCCTCGGCGGTAGTGGGCCAGTGCGGCGGTGGCACTGCTCCTCCTTCGTCCAGATATTGATGTTTAGGCCCTCAGAGGTTCCAGTATTCGCGAAAAGGCCCTATTTCGTCCGAAATTCACAGAAAATGCATACGAACTGCAAATTGAGGTTGTGATATACCGTTGGAAAGGTAATGGAGTCTATTTTACATAAAAAAAAATAGTTCGGAGATAGGTCACTTTGAAAAGTTTTGCGGTATTTGCAATAAAAGTCGATTTGATCGCCTTTTTCGCCTTCGAAAATTCATAATAAACTCGTTTTAAATCCGAAAATTGTGTGTGACATACCGTTGGAAAGCTATTGACCTCTAGTATCCATGAAAAATGTTTGAAAATTGTTACGGTGCTCTGGTTTCAAAGTCAAATTTTGGTCAAACTGGTCAAACTTGGGATTGCCGAGAAGTTCTAGAAACCTCTGCGAGCTCCCAAGAGTTGACGTTTTCGCTCGATTTTCTTTTGAAACTCATTTTAATACTTTCCACATGATCTAGAATGATCACGGTGAATTTGGACGATTTTGGTCAAACTCGGTCAAACTTGGTCAAACCTGGTCAACGGGGACTTTCTGGGAACTTCCAAGTCTTCCGGGGGTCTTTGGGAGCTGACGATTTCATCTGATTTTACTTAAAAACGAATTTTCTTACTTTTCTTACTACATAGCATGTTTTCAGAACTTTTGGTCCAAATCTGGGAGTTTTTGGGCTTTTAGGGGCATTTTGGTCATTCTGAGCATTTTGAGAAATATAACTAACTTCTAGGAGTCCTTTTGAGTCTTTTTCGATCATTGTGAACCACCAAGCTATGGGTCTCCTAAATCTGATAGCCGATAAAATGGGGTGTCTACAGATAGCTTACCTTTTGAAGAGATATAACCTCACTAAGGTCGAAAACTCAGCTCTAGTCTGGAGAAGAGAAAATGAAAACAAAAACAACTTCTAACAATTATTAAATAAAATTAAAGCATGCAAATTAGCTATTTTTTTTAATGCTATCAACCTAACTTAGAATAGTGTCAAAATTTACAAGTAAAAACAAGCATAGTGATGTTACTCTTGTGCATGATCACTAAGTGCACTTAGGTTTAGAAGTGGAAGGATTTAAAAGTGTATACCTCATTCCAATAACTAGAATTAAAAAAAAAATGAATTAAAGAGAGTGAGGAGACATGGAAGCAAATGAAGTAGCGGCTTGAACAACATACATGGAAGTGATCTATAAAATTTGGAACTTCTGATTTGTTTTCCAATTATCAATATTTTATTTCCTATTTAATTTCCTCACTTTCTTACTTATTGACCAAACAAACAAATTTCTTTTTTCTCATTGAGTCATTGTTTTCTCTTTTTCTTTCCATCACTAAGTCCATGAACCAAAAAATGCCCAAGTCTTTCAGCATGTCTAGTGAATCAGTGACAAGTGATACATGATTTAGTACTTAAACACATATCTAAAATTCTCAATATGAGTGACAATCACATGACCAGACTTGACTTTCCAGCCATCAACTATAAATTCAGCCATACAATAGTACCTATCAAGTCAAAAATCTGAAACAGTTCCTTGAATATATGAAATGCAAACAGAATGCTACTAACAATTACACTACTGGATGGAGGAAGGAGAGAGTATCTCCAAGCCTTTCTCAAATTTTAACTCAAATTTGACTAAAAATTTGGTAGAAATATTATTTGTTTTCCCTATTTGAATATGAAATTTGAGTAAAGGCATCTCCAACCCTTACCCAAATCCCTATCAAATCAAATTTAAGTAAAACAACTTAAAAATTGAGTAAAGGCATCTCCAACCCTTACTCAAACCTAAACAAAATATGAATAGTGTTATTTCAATTTGGTATGGGATTTTGGTTAAACTCAATTTATTGAGGGTTTGGTTCTAAGGGCTGGAGAAGATTTTTTGGGGTTTTGACCAAATGATTTTAGTATGGGTAAAGGGTACAAATGCTTAGGCCTAAGAGTGAAATATAGATACTGAAGGAAATAGTATTAAGTACCTCCCATTGTCCAAGCCGATCATATGTATACAATGTAAGTATACATGTATATATATACACACATAGCTAAATGGAAAAAAGCTACTACTCCACCACATGGACAACCAACAACCCCCTGTACACTTGTATATTAAACTATCCCAAGTCAAACAAAACAAATTACAAAAGAATGAAGTGAGAAATCTACAAAATGTGATCCATTGACGCGTTCAACATTCCAAAGTAATTTGATAGCTCAAACATAAAAGAGGCAATAAGAAAATAGCAACAAATAACTTCGGTAAGCACAACTGAAGGAGTCAATTTCATTGTTTACAAATTGTCAAATGGGAACAATGAGACTGCCCAAACAGAGAATTTCATATCTATCTAAAACTAAGGCTATGTTTGGTTCATGAATTTTGTTACGGAGGAGAAAGGAAAACACTAAGGCTTTCTTTGGTTCATGGATTTTGTTAGGGAAAAGAAAAGGGAAAGGTAAACAAGAAGGAGAACTAGTTCCTCATGTTTTCCCTTGTGCTTTCCTTGCTGCCTAAAGAACAATAACTATTAAAATTTTTGAAAATATAATTGTAATATATAATGCTGGAAGGGAAATCACTCTCAACATTCAGATTTTCAACTTTACTTTTCAACTCATTCTCTTTTGTTTCCTTATTTTCTCATTGTTTTCTGTATTAACTAAAAATAGGAAAAGGTTTTCCCTTTGTTTTCCTTTCTTTCCCCTCACTAAATCCAAGAACTGAATAAAGCCTAAGGAAAACGTCTATCTTTGTTTGGTAACTAAGGAAAATAAATATGGTGGGCAACAAATTAGAATATTAAAACATATGAGTCACTTTCATCCCTTTTTCTTAGATTACGGTTATCGATTGCAACTATTTGACTTTGATATTGTTGAGCATCAAGGAAACACAAGAGAACCAATTTTCCTCTTCTTTTACTTTCCCAATTCTTTTTCCTTCAATGAATCAACAAACCAAACAAAGCCTTATAAGGGACAGATATTGAATAACTCCTAATAAACGCAGTTGAACAGATTTGGAGAAATGCATAAGACAACCTGAAAATCCTTCAATATGCTTTGGCTACCCTAAGTACGTTTTAGAGAAATGTGGGTCTGTGTGGAGGAAACATGAACAATAACTCCCATAACCACAAGAGTAGAGGGCATATTCCACCATTGCTTACAAATTGGATAAAGGATACACTCAAAGTGAATATATACACGTCCTCCACTCCAAGTAATTTTTTTTTTCTAAAGACGCCAAAATCATAATTTTTTTGCCTATCCTAAACTATGAACAAGAAAAAAGAAAGAATATGGATAGATTTAAAAAAAAAATACGAAAGAAACAAACCTGAGAATCTTTCAACAATCTATAGCCACCCAAGCGTATTTCGTTTAGGAAGTAAACTGAAAGAGAGTTTAGAAGAGTTTAACAAATTTATTTTCAAAGTAATTGTTGACAAAATTTAAACTCAAAACACAACTTAACTGATTGTTTTTTTTTTTAAATCTCTATACCCTGTTTTTCCTGCATTTTCATCACAAAGTTCATCTTAGTTTCATTAACCAGGCCATCAATCTCATAACTTTGCACACAAAATTAAATTTTGCAAATGCAAAAAATCATGAACTCTACATATTTCTTCAACCACATCTATTAGCCAATCAATCTATCTCAACAAATACATAGACATAAAAAACTATATAGAGAGAGATTTTTATAGATAGAAAGATAGATGTGGGCAGAGGGAGAGAATATAGAGAGGGATACCTCATGGGGATTATCCTTGAAGGCAGTAGTACATTGGAAGGAGAGAGAGAGAGAGAGAGAAAGTCAGATTTCTTCCAGAGAGAGTGTTAGAAACTGGTGCAATTAGAACTACTGCCATGTGTCGTTCTCTGATATTGTATTGCTTGAAGTCTCCGCTATTAGTGATAAGAATAGATGTGTATATATGGTAGATAAATAACCGAGGACGGGGCAAAAGAAAGTTCTCTACAAGAAGCAACCCCTTCTTTCTCTCCAATTTCAAAGTAAATAATTGAAATCGAATGTCAACAAACAAATTATGAAAAAAAAGGAGTGATTCAAGCAATTAAAAAAGAAATTTGCTGTGTTGTAGATACTTTCGTGATCACTAAAATACAAAAGGCAGATTTTGTGTTAGTATTGTACATCTACATAGCTCATTTGCTAAATTACTCAATTTGATTCCTAACTAAAATTAAAAGCAAGTAGTATACCATATGGAAACCTCTATATATGGAAATTTCCCAAGTCAGACAAGATAGATTACAAGTAAGAGATCTTCTATGATACATGGATGTATCTTACATACCAAATTGTGTTCCAAAATGTTGTAGTTAGGTACCAAAATGGTGTAATTTGAAAACCACTCAAGTAATTTCAAAGTTAAAATATTTTGGCACTAGTTATATAGCACTATTGGATCAAGCTACAACATTTTGGGACCCAAACAACTAGAATCATATATCCTATTATTAGGATGTATCACAAAATTTCCTACAAGTTAATGACTTAAGTGACAGCTCTACATTGCCTAATTAGCTTTTCCAAAGTAAACTGATAGCTAAAATAAAATAAAATAAATGAAATTAGAAATCAAGAACAATTAACTCATGTGAGCCGAATTGAAGTAGTAGATTCCATTGTTTTCAAATTGTCTGATGGGAACAATGTGATTGCCCAAATGAAAATTTTCATATCCACCCAACTAAGGCTATGTTTGGTTCATGAATGTAGCAAAGGAATAGAAAGGAAAATACTAAGAAAAATGTAATACTGTGTTTCGTTTCTAAGCTAAATAGTCAGAAAAGATAGGAAGAAAGTTAAAAAAAAAAAAAAGGTAGAAAACAAATTTAAAATATTAAAGTTTGTGAATCACTTTCATCCCTTTTTCCCTATGTAACAACAATAGTTGTGAGTCATAGCTTTTAATTTTGTTTAAGCATGAAGAAAAACACAAAGTTACCAATTTTTCTCTTTCTAGCTAAAGGCCCCCCATCCAGGCATCCATCCACAACCACACCCTCCTGGCTACTGCATCATTGATCTACACAATAAACAAATACATATATAAAAGGTGAATATGAGAGTATATATATATATATAAATATATTATATAATACAATCGCTGACACCAAGTGGTTCAGTTGTTTGTAATGTTGTAGATACTGCAACGAGATGTTCATTGAAATATGGGAGGACCTAGTTAATTAGGGCTGGAGACTTGGAATCGCGGCGTTAGGGACGTAGTAGTCGGCGATGGTAACCACTAGCAGGGTTTTTTTTATGTATACCCCAAAATCAAATCTTCGATCAAACTACATTTTCTCAATTGGGGTAGTTTTTGAACAATACAAAAAGAAAGAATCAAGACAATGTTCAGCAAATATGAAAGAAAACAAACCTGAAAATCCTTCAAGAACCCTAGAAGATTTGCTTGCTGGGGAGATTCCGTTCGTCGAAGGAGCGATGAAGTGGTCTAGAGAGATGGAGAGAGAGAAAGAGAGAAAGAGAGAGAGAGAGAGGAAAGTGGGTATGATATATTGAGAGATTAAGATGGTCATCACACAGATGTCTCAATGTTTGTGATTAAAGGGACATCGTTTTGCTTTTACCCTTATTACCACTCAAAAAGTCGCGATACCAAACATGTCACAACATCCTAAAATAATTACACTCACAATATTTCTTATTTCTCATCACAAAAGATTCCCCAAATCCGACGTGAATGTTATTAGTTTTGCCGCCTAACTAATTACTCACAACTTCTTAGTCTTTGTGACTAAAAGAAGTACTTTACTCACTACTGTAATAACATCTTTTTGCACCACTAAATGTACATTTTAGTGACAAAACACTAGTCGCAACCATAAATACTGCCACTAAAAATCACATTTCTTGTAGTGTAACCAATTACATCTCAAAACAATAAACTTTGAGTATCCTACTATTCATGAAACTAGTAGATAGTATATTACGTTAGGACCACATTCTGAATTGTGTCAATTTTCTCCTCAGTCCAAGTAATTTATTTTGTAATCAAAGAGTTAGCTAAATAATCCAAGTAATTTATCCTCATTCTATAGGTTACAAAAGAAAGAAGAAAAAAGATCTGGTAAAGACCAACAAGTTCTGAGTATTTATTATACAATCTAGTTGATAAATGAGACAATGGTATAAATTAACTAAAAATGTAACCAAAGTACCATAAAGAGAGTTGGGCTTGGTTTGTCTTAGCAAATATAGTGATATTAAGATTATTCATAGAAAATTAGAACATGGTAGTACTTGTAGGGAAGGGAAATTTTTATTTTTATTTTTTAAACCTAAAAGGTGTATCTGAAATGTGATAACAGGAACACCTTCAATAAAATAAATGATATTTATTTAGGTGAGCTAGATTCTACAAGATGACCTGATCGCCTCTTTCCCAATAAGGACAGTGCCTCCAAATGAAGGGACAAAAATATATTCTGAATCAGATCCATTTTCCACTGATTTGTGGTGTGGAAAATATTAATTCCCAATCAGATCCGTTCAGCTTGTAATCATGACTTGTCTGAATTTTTCTTCTTTATTTGTGAAGTGTATGTATAATATTTATAGACGGAGTATTAATCTTTGGTTGAATAACTCATGTGAGCCTCCTCTTAGCTTGATTTTATTTCAAATTGGTTCTCAAAATTCTAAATTAGAGACTACTTACATCTAATCAAATTAAATTCTGAATTTGTTTAATCATTCAAAGGAATTCACTACTATTGAGAATGTATGGAAAAAAGTTGAACTCTATTGGTGATCACTGATCACATTCCCAAAGAGACAACAAATATCAAAACATTGGCAAATAAAATATTTGAATACTATTCAATAATGATTTGGATTACAATGTAAAACATTTACCAATATTCACTAAACCAAGTGGCTGCAAAGTAAATAAATAAACATCTGCTTAACCTCACAGCAAGCAATTTGAATAGAAATAAACATCTACTTAACCTCACAGTCAAGATCTACAACTTGTCAAATGTTTTTCGAGGTACTGACACACAAGTGCCTAGCTGTAGCTTAGCCGAGTGTAGTGAGAGAGATAAAACAAACTAGATGAAGCTAATATAAAAATCAAGCATCCAAACCAGAAACCAAGTCAAAGCACAGAGCAATACAAAACAGCCCAAGGAAAACATCAGAAACATCAGTAAAAACAATTTCAACCCCCAAATCAGCCATGAAACAAAATCTGAGAAGTTAGGTCTAGGGTTTAATTTATGTAATTATGAATTTATTTTATCAATTAGTAGTAGAAGAAGAAGAAAATATCTACCTTTTTCGGCAGATAGTTCAGGCGACAGCACAGGGCAGCGAGGGGGTGGCCATAGGTGTCTCTCTCTCTCTCTCTCTCTCTCTCTCTCTTTCCTCTAAGGAGATTGATTGAAATTGAAAACGCAGGCAAAAACTGGTGGGAAATGTTTAAGAGGGAAATTTGGAGAGAAAATATTTGATGAGGTATTACGGATGAGTAATGTTATGCTTCCCAAATTTTTTTCCCAAAAGTGTTTCCCAACACATGTAGCAGTGGGCCCAGTTGATTTTGATTGGTTGATGTTGAAGTGGTCCTACCATTAACGAAGAGGGGCCCATTGCCACATGTGTTGGGAAACACTTTTTGGGAAATTTTTTTGGAAAGCATAGCATTACTCATTACGGGTAATTTGTTTTAGCAAGGGTTTTTAATTTTTGTTGCCTATGGCAAAGTTTAGGAAGGAAACTATTTCCTTGCAGAATATATTTTTCTTAATTTTTTTTATTTTAGGAATAACTTTAGGCAATGACAAAATATTTTCTTGCTAAAACCTATCTTTAGAAAGGAGCAATAGTTTTCTAGCTAAAAGTAGAATTTAGCAAGGAAACTATTTCTTCGCTAAAACAAACTTTTAGCAAGAAAATGAACTTTCCTTGCCAAAACAATCCTTTTAGCAAGTAATTTGATATTTCGTTGTCAAAGAATTCATTAAAGGCAAGGAAAATGCTATTTCGCTGCAAAACACTTCACTTTTAGCAAAGAAATATGACTTTCATTGCCAAATGTATATGTATTTCAGCCCTTTGGCAACATAATATAATTTTCTTGCTAATACTATACTTTTAGTAAGAAAATTTTTCTTTCCTTGCCAAGTTTCGTTGCAAAAACTCATTTTTGTCATAGTGGGGGTTGAAGGTATAGAAGGAAATGGTGGAGGCATGTGTCATTGCAGGGTGACGAACCTTCAATGAATGGCTCTGTGAGAGTATGTAGAGTGTCTATCAAAGCCTTTTGTTTCTTAGCCTTGCTCGTGGAAGTTGTCGGAGTAGTTTTTGGAGCAATTTCTGTGCTGAACATGACTATTGCTCATTGGAGGTATGGCTATGGAGGAAGGGTTGCATAAATGTAGAGAGAGAAGCTCTGGTTTGTAGAGAAAAAGCCAATAAAGTCATTAACAAATTATTATTATTATTATTTTTTTTTTTATAAAAAAGAACATTTATAACTTTTGAAGATTTGATTTACATTTCAATCTACTTTATGTTTGCACGTTGTGAACTTCACCAAAATGTTGGAAAAGAAATCCTAACACGGTGATGCGTTGCTCCTAGCATTGTGATGAGTTGCTACTGACTTTGTGCAAAATTGCTCCCCTACATTTTAAAGGGCTGCACTCATGTTCTAAAGAGTTGCTCTTGACATTATGAAAATTGCTCACAGTACTATGTAAAACTTGATAACTTTTTTACTTTCACAAAATTTGATATTTTCTTTATTTCGAAAGGTAGTAGATTGACTTTTAAATTTTACACAAAACTCAACTATTATAAACTAGTCATCCCTAAAAAATATCATTTTTCCTATGAACATGCCATTTTCAAGTGGTGGTGGGGGTGGGGGTGGTCAGGCGAAGAGCCAGGAATTTTGGCCAGGGGGCCTAGGCTGTATGGGTTTCGCAGCAGCGCTCCCGAGACAATTTGTTTTTGGGTCTACTTTATTATTATTATGTTTGTAATTGCTTTTATGTCTCAACAAAAAAGAGAAAGTACCCATATTTTTATTAATTGTTACGGGAGAGCCGGCAAATTAAAATTGGAACTGGCATAATTCGCAGAATTAGAAGCCTTTCCATAATTCGCTTCTGATCTCGATAAAGCTACTCAAAATCAATAGGAAATATATCAACATTTACGTGAATTGCTCAAATAATCCCAATCAGCCCCTCTCAGGGGGGAGGAACAAGACTCTTTTGGTCTTGAATCTCTTGATATAGAAGACCAAAAATTTTAAAAGATCAAGAGAAGATGTAGAATTGTGTTTAGACACAATTTCGGATAAAAGATGTGATTTTTACTTTTGAAATGTGATGTTTGCAAATATAATCTGGGTTTATTTGATGTTTTCAAGTGGAGGCCAATTTGTAAAACTCATAAAATTTGTAAGCTAAAAGTGTAATTTTTTAAATTCCAAGGAATGCTATATTATTTCTAAAACTCATAACATTCTTGAACTAAAAGTGTAGTTTTCAAAATTCCAGAGCCTCCACCCTGATCTTCACCTCCATCCGTCCCCTGGTGGTGGTGTCAGGTGTGTAATGGTAGGAGACAAATCTAATATTTAGTCAAGAAAACTAGAGAAAAATCTAATATTTTTGCTAAAAATAGATGCAACTAGGTTTTGAAAACCCCCCTACCATTTACAATTCAAACATTGAAAACTTAAAAAGTAAATCAATGAAGTCATTAATTTAGACAATGAGATAAAATTTTGATAATATAGACAATGAGATAAAATTTTGATGGTTTTATCAGACCATGCCTATCTTTGTAGAGTGTTATTAGTTCACGTTCTCTTCTTGTCGCAACATAAGTAAGTAATAATGTCTCTTTTCAGCCAAAAAAAAAAAAAAAAAAGAGGACTAATGTCACTAAACTTGGTTCCATGAGTCCGATGTGTCACTAACTCTCCTAGAGAATCGTCTTTTTAGCTGCCCCCAATTTTTCACAACAGCAAATATCAGTGTCCAAATATTTTGGTATTGAAGCGCAGACGTCTTTGTTTTCCACATGCCAATAATTAAATATATAGCGAGAGCAACCGTTGATGTGCCTCCTGTTATTACAAAGAGTACCGAAAAGCTGCCAAGGCTAAGACTATCGTCATTTTCATTGTCCCCTTCCAAACCCACACACTTCTCAGATGCTATCATGCTATTCTCTAGGTCTCTAAACTTGCCGTTCTCGAACACTTTTAGTAAGGCTTCGTTTATGTCGACAAGCATGGGAGATCCCTTCGGAAACACCTGAGACAGATCGAAAAACAATTATAATCTTATCACACATTTTTTTGTCAAAGTAATACTATACAAACCTAACTAGGAAGCACGAATGCGAGTTTGGGGATACGAATTCAGGCTGCGGAGTCTTCAAATTTTCAAATATAAAGGGTGTCCGCACGTGGTGGTTTTTTTTTTAAATAAAGAATAAACTCTTTGAAATTATGTTAGATTTGCCCCGTTTTGAAAAAATTATAGAAAAAATACCATGATACATCTGAGAAGAATCCATGCCAATGCAGGTGGGCATTAGCTATGGATTTTTCAATCTCTCAAAAGAGTTTGTGCTTCATTGATACCAACATAATTCGTATACTAAATATCAACGAGTGGTTTGGCGCTCGAATAAATTTCTAAAGCAATGGTATTTGCATGGTTCTTAAATGAACTGGTTAATTTTATCCATTGAAGAGTTTGTGAGATGTAATTTCCTTGCATAGTAGTCTAGTGCCTGATTTTAATTAAGTCTTGAGAACATGTTCTTTGTTAAACTAACCCAATGTTGTTGTCACAAAAACTGATATAAAAAATGTGGATGAGATTAAAATGATTCTATTTTATACGTCTCAAAATCTACATATATCGTAATAAATTAGCTCGATAAGGGACCCACTCAGAATGTATGTGAGTGGTAAACATAAAGGGCTAGAGTTAATTTTGGGCTTTAATCTTATGGTCCACAATTGATTTATTTGAAAATAAAAAAAATCCCCCTAATTTTGCACTTTTTTGGCTTTTGACTAAAGGCTGTTTGGTTTACCCGTTGTTAGCTTTTGCCTTAATGGTTGCTTGTTATTTGGCTTAAGGACTTAAAGGTTGTTGGCTTTTAGTTTAATAGATGTTTGATTTAATGGCTTTTAGCTTAAGGGTTGTTTGGCTAATTGATGGCTTAAGGGTTGCTTGTCTTTTGGATTAGGGGCTTTTGTCTTGAGGGGTATAAGGCTTAATGACTTTTGGCTCAAGGATTTAATTTGGCCTAAGGGCTTTTTGGCTTTTGGCTTAAGAGCTTTTTCACTTTTGGCATTAAGTTTGTCTTGTCGTAAATTATCGTGAAGCTGTCGAGCACGAAAATGCCCTTTGTCACACAGCAGTGACAAAGGTTCTTTGTCACCTCCTATAGCAGTGACAAATTGGTCATCCTAGTGTAGTGAAAATGTCGAAGGCACGAAAATTTTTCAAGTGAAATTAGTTTTTTGCCGAAGGCATGCATGAATAGAATTATTTAAATTTTTGTAAAAAGTTCTTCATTTTAAATTTATTAAGTTTGAACAACAATCCATTTTTTTGTTTTGGTCAAAACACCATGACTAGTGAAAATAAATCATAACAAATTCCTATGTTTTACAAGTTGTGTGAAATTTTATACAACTAGTTTAATTTTTTACGAAGTTTTATAAAATTTCACATAACTTTTATAACATGTGGCCTTTTGTACTAAAATAAAAAAAAACGTGTTGGACCTAATACTAAAAAATGTCTATTTTAAAGGACTATTGACTAAAATTCTCTTAGAATTATTATTTTGTGTATTTAGCCACAAATTATACTTAGTTTCCCCCAAAATAAGACATATTAGTGTCTCTAATAATTTTCATTTTGCATTTAGATTTTGAGCGGATATGTCATTTTTTTTTTATTTTTTCAAATATTTCCCTTTAGGCGCTTTAAAAAATAAATAAAATTAAATTAAAGAACCAACTTTGAAAGGACAAAAAGAGAAGGGAATTACAAATCCGAAGCCTCCAATTTTATATGTCGGTCCAGCTATGATGAAGCTCTTACAATACTTGGCCAGGAATAGTTTTGCATAAGGAACTTCAAGAAAAGCAGCTTTTATTTCTCCACCCTTGAGTGCCTGGGCGTAGGCTTCTGGTGATGTAAAATTCCTGATGTTGCTATGTTTGAACCCTAACACTTCTTCCAAATATCTAGCAACAAAGGACCCCCTACAGTTGCCAACCATAGCATTGCTACTCTTCAATGTCTCAATATCCGCAATTGTAGGTTCAAGCCGTTGGACCGTAAGCATACTGGTTAGGCTAGCCGTATAGCTTTGTGTGATCACTAGCGCAACAAAAAGCCACACAACCATTGCCATCCGGGACAAATTGCTATGAAGTTTCCCTCCTAAACTCAACCAAAACCAAACAACACTTTATTAACAATTCAACAATGAAAAGACTTACTATAGCTAGCTTAGTACTCCCCCTTGTCCAAATTTTCCAAACTCCAACTATTTAAGGTCTCTCTATTTTTTTTTTTTTTTTTGAAAAATTTTCAACTTCCGTAATTACCCTTCTTTTAAACTCAAAATCTCACTATTAGGTCAAATGAAACGTGGGAGATCAATTTTAATATAGAAGGAAAACTCGGAAAGTGTGTACTTACTACATCTGACTTTCCGGTTATTATTAACATAGGCAGAGAGTCTTAATTTGGGACATATATACATATATGAGTAATGTTATCATGTTATGTATACTTAAAAAGTACACCTAAAAAGAACACAAGTTTGATGTGAATATCTTAAAATATCCACATTAACTTGTGTCATTTTTAAATATATGTTTTAGATGTACCTAACATTATTCATGTGTATATATATATATATATATATTAAGTTCCACAGTCATATATACATATATTAAGTTCCACAGTCAAATAGAAGTGTTTATATATATATATATATATATTTTTTTTTTTTACCGTGTAAAGAGAATAGCGTGGTGAAACCCAGCCAAAGAAGGGTTCCTATTTGATTCAGTGGAGAGCCTTTGAGTTCAGGGCAATGATTTCTCTCTATTAGCCATACCACAAAGCCATTGTAAATGTTGATAATTGGAATCAGAACCCACATGGCTTTCGAGAAGGGCTTCAAGAATAACAAAGCTTTATTGCAGACTTCTGATTTTACAGGGACTATCATCACCAATCCTGATTCGGTGTAGGGGTGCGTAAACTCTGCATGTTCAAATCGCTGAGATACTATTGCCACATCACCAGCTACTGCGTCGAATTTCTACTCCAAAATGCATAGAATTTTCAAAGTCAGAAATTTTTAATCTGAGTTAATCTACCTAAATGCTATTAATTAATAAATAATATATGAATGAACATATAGCATTGTGATAACAAAATTCGGGAAGTAGACCATTGCTCAGTTTGAAATCAGACTCGAGTGACATAAAAATAACATAAAACATTGAAGAACACAATGATTTATGTGGTTCCGCTTTAAGCCTATGATGTTTTAAGGTGACAAGTTTTCACTATATATGAATGATAAGTGAATTAGTACTATATAGATAGGTGCACTTTTGAGATCACTCATAGGGCAACAGAAGCCCTATCATAAATGTTTATAACCCCGTTAAATGAATCGGGTCGAACCAAGATGATTGTTTCAAAATTTGTCGATTGAAATTCGATCTATCACACAACATTATTTCAAATTACTAAAAAGAACTCGTGAAGAAGAAGTGTATATATATATATATACTGACCTTTAAATAAACTTGCTCTACCAAATCGTTGTATGTGCCATTGAAAGAAGTGAATTCGTATGGAAAATCGTATGGCAATCCTGCTATGGTTGCTTTGAAGATGTCAATTGAAAATCCAGTATAAGAAGTAGTGTTAGACTTCTCATTAACTTCCACTTTCACAAATTGTTTGAATGATGATTCTGTGGGCACCCCAATTTTCAATTTTTTGCCACTTTCAGAAACAGACCATCCTCTAGGAATAGGTGAAGGCCCTCCTGGCCAAAACACTGGCCCCAAAATCTGCATAGAAGAGTTGTGAATAGCTGTTTCATTGATAGTCTCTGAGAAACCCAATTCATTTGACCATAACCCAAGCTCTCTATAACTCTTTCCAATCACATTCACAATCTGAAACATATCATGAGTCTGATCAGCTATTTTTCTTCCAATGAACTTGACTTTACCACTTACGCCATCGAAATTAATTCGTGAAAATTTCTCCAACAAGGGTTGGCCACAAATTTGGCTTTCATTCAAGGCCTGAGAGACCGCCCACGTGGCATCATAGGCACGAACCGCAAAAAGACTCGGTTCGTGCCTTTCCTCCTCTGGATGATCCATTCTAAACTTCACACCAAATCTTCTATTGAAATCTTGGAATCGAGACTCGGAGTCTGAAAAATAGCTCTTCACTCCCAAAACGCCTTGCATCGAGGAAATCGTTGAAACATTGAAAGAATCTAGAAGACTTGTAACGGTGTCTGTGACGATCCATACATAACCCTTTGCCATCATCTCCATTTTACTCGCACTTTCAAACAATTTAGTGGCCAATTCGACAGAAGTGTGAACCACAAAGACATTGCATTGGTCCTTTTTAAGCCTCCCAAGCTCTTCTTCTAATGAAGAAGAAGAAGAGAGAGCTTGAAAATGACTTATTTCGATGTTATTTTGTTTTAAGGCATCAGAGAGATGAGGAATGACCCCATCAGAAGCAGAGCTTGTGTCCTCATATATTACAGTGATTCTATGCCATTCCCAAGATTGTACAATAGCGGCTATGGCTTTCATTTGGGTGTGTTTGGTTGGTGAGGCTTGAATGAGGAATGGCCATTTCTTAGTTGCCCATTGTGGAGTAGAGACAGAAAGAGAAACAATAGGGACATGAGCTTGGCTACCAATCTCAGAAATTAAGGATGTTTCTTCCCATGTGTGTGGTCCCATAATGGCATCAACTTCTTGTCTGGATATAAGATCTCTGGCTGCATTCATAAAATAATAGGTTATAATTTGGAATTTTATTTATTTTATTATTATTATTAACATTATTATTATTATTATTATTATTATTATTATTATTATTATTATTATATTTTTGAGGGGGGGTGGGGGTGTGTGTTATTCCATTATCAGCGACCTCTACTTACGTTTAAGCCCAAAAATTTGAGATAATGCACTGATCTTGGTGATATTAAGCTAAATAAAATGAACAATTAGCTGTAGTACGCTAGTATATATGTTTCATTAATTGACCATTTAAAAAAAGATTATAGAGACTATATGCATGTAGAGATGAGAAAATGTTGATAATTTAAAAGAAGCCGAATGTTTATGTCAAACTTTTGGAGTTAACTATTATAAATAAACCTCAAGTGAGGGTAAAGTATTTATCCCGGCCTTCTATTAGAAAACCTTGAGGACCCAAAAAATTATAGTAATGCTAAAGAGTACGGAGTGTACGTTTTAGATAAAAGGCAACCGTATGACGTGACCAAGTAAAATTGCTGTTAGGGGTACAGAATTAAAAGCTATAATCTCACATATAATCCAAAATTTTCCACTAATACATCATCTGATGACCAAATTCAATCAAAGTATGTCGATTGGTGAATTTAATATTTTCCTTTGTGTTAATTTGTTGCTATGTACTTAACAAAAAAAATAAAATGAAAATTAGATAATTGATACAGATAATATGTATATATATGTACTTATATGTATGTATGTATATACAGTGATGGATACAAGTTCACCCCCTTATCCTCTCCTCTCCCACCCAATAAAATAGAATAAAAAAAAAATGCATTTTTGCTCACTCCAAAGCTATTCATCCATTGCTCATCCAACTCTTTCATTGGTTAATGTAGTGGGATCCAAGATTAAATAATGATTAATTAATAGAAAATAATTATGAGTCCCACTGCATTAGCCAATGAGAGAGTTAGATGAACAATTTTGAGCAAAACTAAAAAAAAAAAAAAACGAAAAAGAAAACAAATTGGCATTTTTGTCCTGACTCCCTAACACACATTCCTGCATCTGCCAATTGTGTGTGTGTATATATATATATATATGTGTGTGTGTCTATGTGTGTATGTGTGTGTGATTACCTGCAAGAGCTGCCTGTACAGGTTCACCATGAGAGTCACTTATGTGCAGCACAAACTTCTGTTTGGCAAGGTCATGATTGAAATCAGCAATGGCCATCTCCATTGCGACTCTTGCCTCTTTACCAGCACGAGAAGTGTTGTCTACAATGGCCCCTATGATACGCGTACCCCTCACATGATGATTTCTTTGAATCTCATTTTTGTCCCCACCACTAGCTTTTGCTTTTTGTTCAAAAAGCAAAGCCATGGCAATAAAATAGAGGAACACATAACGAAAAGTACCCATTTTGTTTTTTTTGCCTTTTCGGTAAATAACTAATCATTCATATCTAACTAGAGCCGCCACTCATACATGCATACACACATTTATATATATATATATATATGTATATAGTTCCTTCTTTCCTTGTTTCTAGACTGCATACCAAGTCCATGAAATTGGGATTCCATTGTAGTGAGTTGAAGTTCATCTCGTCACTGATATTCCACGCAAGCCTCATTTACCAACCAGACGCGTTGATTGAATACTTGACTTTGACATTAAGTTTGTTTGATATCTTCTCAAAATGGGTTTATGATTTGTGGTTGTGGTTATTCACGAGAGTAATGCTAGTTACACTTTGAAATTCTCATTGAATTTGACATCTTATTCTTTAAATACACGTATTTTGTGCTGTGTAATTTTTTTTTTTTACACTTTTCTGTGCACCACTTGTATAGCACATGGTACATACATTTAAAATTGGGTGTCAAATTGAATGTGAATTTTAAAGTATGCCTAGCATTACTCTATTCACAATAAGCCAAAGCTCTCTCCACCTTCATCTTTGTTTTGATTAGTTAAGGGCTTGTTTGGGAAAGCTCATTACCTATTAGTATACAGATTCTATGAATTCAAGTGTCCCAAGCACACAATTTATTACATAAAAATATATGTATGAGTTAAACTTTTTCTTAAGTCTGTTGGGAAATGCTCAAAACAGGATCAAGTTCAGCCTTTTTTTCAAGTTGAACATTGTGATCGATTTGAGAAATGACAGAAATGGTTTGGTGGTTTACAACTGAATCGGTTCTATAAATTCAAGTACTTGGTATATGCTCTTTTGTTTGCATCAGTTCATGCTTAACCTAAAATTATTTCAAAAGCTAGTTCTTTACCAAAACTTCACCACATTAGTTTTCATTATAAGGACCATATTTTTATTAGAGAGGGGCTGAACCTAGACTCGTTTTAGGTATTCCCAAACATGCCCTTGGAAATTTGATTTTGCTAAGGAACTTGTTCATACAGTATTGTTGAGTCATGCACTTACAGATCTACGAAGCTAAGGAGTAGTAACACAAACACCAAACTATAGAACTCTTTTTTATTTATACCACATAACCGATTCTCATATAACTCAAACAGCGTGGAAAATATGTTTTTGTTAAATCAACAAAACTGTCTTTTTCATAAAGATTATAACCAAAATAAACAATTAAGTTGAATGGACCTAAAACTCTCTTACGTATTCCCCAAACATGGACTTGAAGAGTCTTTGGCAAGACTACAAAACTATAGACGCAGCAAATAAGACTTGTTCAAACGTTTATATGGGACAACAATTCAACCTCAACATTCTGAACAATAGTTGTATCTGTCTCGTAGTATACACGCACCAAGACAGACTCTTGAAATTACAAGGCTTCTCTTTTCATTCCCTTTTTTTGTTTTATTTATTTATTTATTTATTTTGGGTTACATTTACCAGACTTTTCACTCTAATGCAGTCATTTTGTCATGCAGTCATTGCATGCAAAGTGCAAACATATTATCTAGACTTACGAGAGATTCATTAATTTCATTTGACTACAAATTTCTTATTTCCTTCGGATGGGTTAACGAAATTCTATTCTAATGAGTCTAATATTCTCACACGAATAATTCAAGCGTACTGAAGCTAGTGATTACCTGAAAACCAAAGTTAATATAGATTTCATTTGAACACCGAGTGCATAAATCTTGAGAGGAAAGTATTTTGCTTGTATCCAAGGATATTAAGGGGCAAAGGGGGACTCAAGCGGTCAAGCCCCCTGATTTTAGAAAAAATATAGTATAAATCCTAAAAAAATATATATTTACACTTAACTCACAAACAAAATATTCTATAATATAAACAAGTATGATATACTTCCTGCCTCCTAAAATAAGTGTCCACCTCAAGTTTACACATTATTTAAGAAACATGTATTGTGTTAATTTTATTTGTCCATTACATATTCAATTTCCTATTTTATCACTGGATATGATGGGTACTTGTCGTCCTACTTATTTTGGGGCTACACATATATGCTACATTATCTTTATTGTAAAGGTATATGTAAGGATTAAGCCCCTTACTCATTCCAATTATAGAATTTACAGAAGAGAGGTGAAGATGAAGATGAAGAATAGAAGAAAAGAATTAGAAAGAAGATGAAGAATAGAAGATCGAACAGAGAGAAATCAAAGAAATTAGAGAGAGAAAGTAACATTTCATTCATATTTTCCATAGCTACAAAAACAGAGCATCCTTTGCTCTTATAGACCGACTCACTGTTACGATTAAAATGAATTAGTTTCTAACTAATTCAGTTAAGCAACTAATCTCACTATCAGCCAATACGAGAACAACACGTGGCAAGACACTACACTCACAATCCCTCAGTCAATCCTGGTTCATGACAAATACTCCCTTCTTCAAAACATCCTTGTCCTCAAGGATGGGATGGGGAAGGAAAGGAAAGGGACCCAATTTGTTCCTCCTGGGTCTGGACCTTTAAACCAAACAAGAGTAGCCATACTTGACCTGCAATTTGAATGAGGTTCTTCTTTCCAATTTACCAAAAAGAGGGATCCTTGGATGATGACCCTTAGTGCCTCAACAATATACTGTTTTGGACTCAATTTGTCAATCAAAATAGTCACAAAGTGACCCTTCCTGACTTCAACTTCTTGGTGGCTTTGATCCCTAGCAACATCTCTAGAGAACATCTCATGCCTATAATCAGCAACTTTTGGCTCTTCTTCAGTCTGGTTGCTATCAAACTTATCTGAAGAAAAATAATTGTCAGGAACATCTTGTTCTTGAGTCCTTTTTTCTTCAATGCACAACCTCACTTGGTTATCATTTTGTCCAGGAATTGAGAATAGACCTTCAATTGCAGCACTCCCTGGGTCCTTGGCTTCCTCATGACACATTTTCTTCTCCTTTTGAATGACTGTTTTGGTATCCATTTCTGCCAAAAATGTATTCATAGTAGGAAACACTTTTTTTAGGTACCTTTTCTCCATAATTTCCTGCTCACTTGGGTCACCATTTTGCCCAACTTCAACAACCTCAGTGACCATAGTCTCTTTACTTTGATTAGCTAATTCTTCATTCGCAGGTGGATCAACTTCTTGAGAAGAGTAACCCTTGACAAGAACCACATTTGTAGGTGCTAATTGCTCACTTAATTTCTGCTCACTTAATTTCAGCCCCTCATGGTCACAAGTCTCCTCAAAATTTGAAAAACTACTCTTGTCATTTGAAGGGAAAATTAACCCATTTTCTGATTTCTTTACCATGGATTTCAGATACTGCTCTTGCAGTCCAGCAATGAGTTGAGCATGTGCGAGGGTCTGAGGTCTCATCATTTGCACCACATTCTTGATTTCATCCTTGAGTCCAGTAATGAAGATTGAGATCAAATACTCTTCCGAAGCAACAAAATTTCTTCCCCAAATCACATACTTCCAATCCTCGAATTGGACCACATATTCATGTATTGAACCATTCCCTTGTGACAGAAATTTGGGAGTGTCGAACCCTTTTCCTTCAATGCTATAACCCCTTTTCTGAAGACACCACAACAATTGGTCCATCTTGACATCGATCTTGGCTTCAAGGTTGGAAAATTTGGAATCAAATTTAGACTTAAGAACAGCAATTTTGTTGTAAGCATGTACCATTGGGGTCTGAAGTGTATTTACTGAGTGATGATGATGTTCTGTAAATGCCAAAGCCTCTTCATTTCTGATTTCGGTTGATGAATTATCCATAGTGCTATGAACAATTTTAACCATTTATGGTCAATTATTTCCAGAAAGGAACCAATTATTTCGGTTGATACCAATTGTAAGAGTCGGTGCTCTTACCTTATTGAAATGTAAATGAATTACTGAGAATTATAGAGAGAAATTAGGGAGAAGAGAGAGTTACAAAATGCATTAAGAAAGAAGAAGAAAGTTACAGAAGAAGAAGAAAGATTCAGCAAGTGAAAGAAATTGAGATTCAAGAAGGAATTTAGGGGAGAAGAGGATGAAGAATTAGCGGAAAATTCTGGAGGGTTTGCCCAGAAAAGTGCTTTGATACCAATTGTAAGGATTAAGCCCCTTACTCATTCCAATTACAGAATTTACAGAAGAGAGGTGAAGATGAAGATGAAGAATAGAAGAAAAGAATTAGAAAGAATTAGAAAAGAATTAGAAAGAATTAGAAAGAAGATGAAGAATAGAAGAACAGAGAGAAATCAAAGAAATTAGAGAGAGAAAGTAACATTTCATTCATATTTTCCATAGCTATAAAAACAGAGCATCCTTTGCTCTTATAGACCGACTCACTGTTACGATTAAAATGAATTAGTTTCTAACTAATTCAGTTAAGCAACTAATCTCACTATCAGCCAATACGAGAACAACACGTGGCAAGACACTACACTCACAATCTCTCAGTCAATCCTGGTTCATGACAGTATGTAATACCTTGTATTTTGGTATTTTAATAAGACCCGGTATTTCATTTCTATACTCGTATAAACTTTCTCTTCCTTTTGGTAAAATTTTGATACCAATCGATTGACATATTCCCAATCGATTGACACTTTTCTGATACCAATCGATTGATAAGTATCCCAATCGATTGACATTCAACCGACTAAAAGTGATGACGTGTCAAACTTTCCAATCGATTGCTATTCATCTCAATCGATTGACATTGTTTCCAATCGATTGACTACAAATATCTGTTGCCAATCGATTGACTGGTGTCTCAATCGATTGACATAAGCTGAGAAATGTTTTCTTCTTTCCTTCAGCTTTAAACGCGTGGCACTCCCTTATGTCTATATATATGTTTCATTTAGTGGCCTTGGGGCTGTTTTTCAGACCTTGGGAGAGAAATATACATACCTCTTGAGTTATACATACATATATCTATATCTATACATATATACACACCCTCACACACACTCACTCCTTCGGCAGCTGGGAGAAGAAGAAGAAAGAAGACAGAAGGGAGAAGAAAGAAGAAAGGAGGAGACAGAGAGGGAAGACAGAGACAGAGAAGAGGAGAAAGAGAGAGGGGTTGAAGTTTTCAAACTTAAACACACCCCAAACGCACCCTAGGTGAGTTCTAACTCACTTGGTCCCTTTATATGAAGTTTATGCAAGTTATTATGATGTTTAGATGGGTTAAATGCATGTAGTGCACGTTTATATATGCTGTTTTTACAATCTGCTGGAGAAGACGTAGTACCAATCGATTGACATGATCTCAATCGATTGACATCAGTTGCATCCCAATCGATTGAATAGGATTTCAATCGATTGACATTGTTCCAATCGATTGACATGTTTATCAATCGATTGACATAACTTTTGTTCCAATCGATTGAACTTTTGTTCCAATCGATTGACATGATCAGTACATGGTTTCCTTTGCCTGTTTATTATATAAGAGGTTTAGTTGTTCGATTTCTGATTCGGAATTCCATTATGCGATTATGGGGTAGACAGGAGAAATGTGACACCAAAGATTATGGATAATGAATAAAAAGTAATATGAAGACGTGGGTTGACGTGTTGTTTCTGATATAAGTTCGATATCCGTTTCTTTTAATCCGAGTAGTCAGGCCACATTGGGAATTGTCATGTGTCGATGTAGAATGGAACGTAAGTAGGTTTGGTAAGTTCCGGGAATGGTACGTGGATGGATGATTGGTCATGATATGCTCTTAAAAGCGGTGAACCGGACCATGGTTCTTAAAAGCGGTGAGCTGGACCAAGAAGTCTTAAGATAGACTGGATGATCTGTGATATGCTCTTAAAAGCGGTGAACCGGACCATGGTTCTTAAAAGCGGTGAGCTGGGATCACTAGTAGATGACGTTAAGTCGTGGCAATAGATTGATATGCCTTGTTCGAAACGTTATCTTCCTGAAATGCGGTGAACAGGACCATTGTTCTTAAAAGCTGGGGACAGACTGACGTGGAGTCCATGACATGCGGTGAGCAGGACCATTGCTCTTAAAAGCGATGGACAGAATAAGGGTGTATCCCTAGAGTTAAACGATTGAGTCTGTTCATGATATCTGAATACGTTGAGTTCGGTATTTGAGTAATAAGACGATAAGGGTCGGTTTATAAGAATGAATAGAAGAACAAGATAATGTTATTTTATAATAAGATGTTAACTCTTGTTTTTATAAGCTTATGTTTACTTCAGATAACTGGTACCTCGTTAGTTTATGCTCACTCAGCTCTCAGTAAGCTGACGGCCTTTTATTGCCTGGACATTCCCCGTCCAGAATATCCTGCCCCTTGTTTTACAGGTAATGACCAGTACACTGATGAGTGTTATTTAGAGGAAGGCCCCATCGATGACGATTACACCAGGAAGGATTATCCTTATGCCAGTTGAAGACTGAAGATGTCATAATTAGATTTAATTTCAGTTGATCTGTTAAACTTTTGTTAACGGGTACTTGGGCATTTGTTGTCTTCAGACCTGTTGTGATCCTGTGGACCATACTCTGATATTTTGTAATAGTTAACACTGTGTGTTATTCTCAGTTGGTTACTGTTGCTTTTCTTTTGGGCTAGTACTGCGTGGTGTGGATTATTAGTGACTTTCACCTGTCATTCCTTATGGACCCATAAAGGAAATTTATTTTTCTCTATTTATGCTGCTCCGGGGCGTGACAGGATTTTTGGTATCAGAGCCTGCGTTCGGTACTCTAGGTTGTGATACTTTTGTTCACTAAGTATTTCCACACCATCTGGTCCTAGTGTGTTAAGATTCTTTGAGATGAGATATGAGTATAAGATAAGTTCGTCTTCCTGACGATAGATAGTTTCCTTTGCAGGATAGCATGGATCCGGAGTTTCACCAGTTTGTGACTGATGCTTATGGAGGACATATTATCCATGGAGATGGAGAGGAGGAGCCGATAGATGATGAGGACCCAGTAGAGGATGAGCATGCAGACGATGCAGACGATGATGAAGCTGAGGATGACCCCGAGGAGCCAGAGTTTGAGCCAGAGGATCCAGTACCAGACCCAGAGGCTATTGAGGCAGACATAGTGGTAGACGAGGAGGTACCCGACGAGGAGATAGTTGTGCCAGAGATACCCGTTGTGCTTCAGATACCAGCTGGACCCATTATGCATATGGCAGCCATGGCCGATATGGCAGTAGGATGGATAGCCCAGATGGTAGCACAGCCAGCAGATTTTGTTATGGGAGAGGTGGCTATAGCAGGAGCTCTTGACATAGCTGACGGTTTTGCTGCAGTAGCTGTTGATGTCGCTAACCAGGCGATAGTAGACGTGATGGAGGACGATGATGCAGAGATGATAGAGGATTGGGATATAGGGGTAGTAGTTGGAGATCTTGTCGCACCAGTTGAGGATGATCCACTCGAGGAAATGGATATAGACCCGGAGGATGAGGCACCACCAGCAGGATCAGATGCTGACGACTTTTGAGTCAGGATCGGCAGGGTGTAGATTTTGTTAGTTTATATTAGGACATGTTGTCCACTAGATTTTTGGGAGCTTGAGAGATAGCTATTGACCATAGCTTTGTATAGTATTAGCTGACTTTAGTTGTTGTAACTCTTGTCCCATATGGTACACAGTTTGATTAGTGTGTACTATACGGTACATCTTTTGATATATATATATACGAGCAGTACTTTTATTATTGTTTGGTTATTGCGTTGTGCAGTGTTGTTTAGTAGAATGGTTAGTTTTGCTGTTTCTTGTTCTATCTTGAGTTCGTTTCTACGAGAAGACTTTCAGCTGATCAATATGTCATTTGTAGGCGATACTCGTTATCATCATGGTAGGACCCTTGAGAAATCACCAAGCACGTAATGGAGCACCTATACCGGAAGGGATGGATCCAACGGGAATTTTTGAAGCATTTATGCAGAGGATGGAGCATGTGGGAGATACATATAATCACTCCACCCACCAGAGACCTTTCGCACCCCCGCCACCAAGACAGACTGGAGATAAGCTGTTAGCAAATTTTCGTGGGTTACGTCCCGAAAAGTTTGATGGACTAACAGAACCATGGAAAGCAGAGCAATGGATAAGAGAAATGGAGTTGATATTTGGAGCATTGGAATGCAATGAACAAGAGAAACGTCGCCTTGCTACGTTTCAGCTCACCTATGCCGCCGCAGATTGGTGGGAAGCTGAGCAAGCCACTGTTGGGATCGATGCCGCTAGAGCTATGTCGTGGGAGACATTCAAAGGCAGATTTTTGGATAAGTATTTTCCAGAAGATGAGAGAGATCAACAGGAAAGGAACTTTCTAAATTTGATCCAAGGAGGATGGAATGTACGGGAATACACAACACAGTTCGAGCGTTTATCCAGATTTGCTCAGCATATGATAGACACGCCGCAGAAGAAGGTGAAGAGATTTCACCAAGGACTGAACCCCCACCTTAGACATATGATGGTTGGTCATCTAAACCAGACGTATGAGGAAATTGTTAGATTTGCTACAGGATTAGAAAAGGATGCTAATTCAGTACAGCAATCACAGATGAATCGACCTCAGTCGTCACGAGGGTTTCAACCGAGGAATTTCCATAATCGACCACCGAGAAATACCCAAGGATGGAGACCTCAGGAAAATTTTCAAGGAAACAAGAGAATCTGGGAAGGAACCAGGAAACCACAGCAGAGTTATGATCGGCCCCAGCAAAATCAACAGCGAGGACTACAGCCACAGGCATTACTAACAGCCCCGCCAAGTAATAGTGGAGGATGTTTTAACTGTGGAAAACCCGGACATATTGCAAGGAACTGCACCGTCTTCAGACCCAATCGCAGGCCAGATATTGTCTGTCGCAACTGCAACAAACCAGGACACTTGAGCAAGGATTGTCGTGCACCACGAGGAGGATACTACGGGGCACCAGTGCAAGGAATTCAAGGACCTCCAGATCAAACAAGGATGAACGCTATTATTCCAGAAGAAGCAGGCTTTAATGCTGATGAGCAGCAACATTTGGAAGGTACACTTGTACTCTTTCATAGTCCAGTTAAAGCTTTATTTGATACTGGAGCCGCACGTTCTTTTATTGCTGTTAAGATTGTGCGTCAGTTGGGTTTAGAACCCCAGACACTTGAGTCAACACTGAATGCTGTGTCACCATTAGGAGTGACAGTTAAGTTGAGTAGGGTGTGTAGAGATTGCCCTTTGACTTTGGGAGATAGGAATCTTCCAGCAGACTTGGTAGTTCTATCAATGTCAGAATTTGATGTTATCCTAGGGATGGATTGGTTAACTAAGTACAATGCCAATCTGGATTGCCCTACTAGAACAATTGTATTTCCAATACAAGGAAAGCCGACGATCAGATTTCAGTGTCAACCGACAAGCGACATGTTTCTAACGAGTAGTTTGGCTACGATCATTAGTACAAGTACGGAGCTTACGATGGATCAAATTCCTATTGCACGAGACTTTCAGGATGTATTTCAGGATATTAAAGGACTTCCACCGAAAAGAGAAATAGATTTCTGTGTGGAATTAGTACCTGATACATTGCCTATTTCTAAGACTCCATACAGAATGGCACCAACTGAGATGTTAGAATTGAAGAAGCAAGTTCAAGAACTCGAGGATCTAGGATTTGTTCGTCCAAGTACATCGCCTTGGGGAGCACCAGTTCTGTTTGTAAAGAAGAAGGACGGAACACTTCGACTCTGTATAGACTACAGGGAGTTGAACAAGGTTACGATTAAGAATAGATATCCGTTACCTCGGATAGATGATCTATTCGACCAGTTACAAGGATCTAGGATTTTTTCTAAGATCGATCTGCGTTCAGGATACCACCAGTTGTTAGTTCGACCAGAGGATGTATCAAAGACTGCATTCAGGACAAGATACGGGCATTACGAGTTTCTAGTTATGCCTTTTGGATTGACGAATGCGCCAGCAGTATTTATGGACTTGATGAATAGAGTATTCAGACTATATCTGGATAAGTTCATTATTGTGTTCATTGATGATATACTGATCTACTCAAAGACAGAAGAGGATCACAAGGAGCATTTACAAGTTGCCTTGCAAACACTTCGAGATAGCAAGTTGTATGCAAAGTTCAGCAAGTGTGAGTTTTGGCTACAGGAAGTCAAATTCTTGGGACACGTTATATCTCAGGAAGGTATTTCGGTAGACTCATCTAAGATTGATGCAGTCTTAAGCTGGAACAGACCGACAAATGCGACCGAAGTCAGAAGTTTTCTGGGTTTAGCAGGATATTACAGAAGATTCGTAGAAGGATTTTCCAAGATAGCAGGACCATTGACGAATTTAACAAGAAAGGAGACGAAGTATGAATGGACAGACAAGCATGAGGATGCATTTCAGGAGTTAAAAGAAAGATTGACTTCTGCACCAGTACTCGCATTACCTAAGAGTGGAGAAAAGTATGTGATCTACAGTGATGCATCGTACCAAGGACTTGGATGTGTGCTGATGCAAGATGGAAATGTTATCGCATATGGATCAAGACAATTGAAGGTACATGAGAAGAATTATCCCACGCATGATCTGGAATTAGCAGCAATAGTGTTTGCATTGAAAATTTGGAGACACTATCTCTACGGAGAAAAGTTTGATCTATTTTCTGATCATAAGAGCTTGAAGTATTTGTTCTCTCAAAAGGAGTTGAACATGCGACAGCGGAGATGGATGGAGTTACTCAAAGACTATGACTTTTCTTTGCAATACCATCCAGGTAAAGCAAATGTAGTAGCAGACGCTTTGAGCCGTAAACCTCGATTAGCGATCGCTGCATTACTAATTAGAGAATGGAGAGCATTAGAAGTTTTAGCCGAATTTGATCTTCAGCCAGTGGAGCCAATGAAAGGACAACATTTTGGATGTCTTATGGTACAACCGACTTTAATCAGTCGTATCATAGAGGCTCAACAGACAGTAGAGGATTTGAAATTATGGTTCGCCAAGATGTCAGCCAAGGAACCAGAAGTCTGGAGTATAAGTACAGACGGAGCCTTACGATGTAAAGGTAGACTCTGTGTACCTGACGAAGAAAATCTCCGGAAGGAAATATTGGATGAAGCTCATAAGTCACGGATGACTATTCACCCTGGAGGTACAAAGATGTACAAGGACTTGAAGAGAAATTTCTGGTGGGAAGGAATGAAGAGAAATGTGGCAGAGTATGTAGCTCAGTGTCTTACTTGTAAACAAGTAAAGGCAGAACATCAGAAACCACCTGGACTTCTACAGCCGTTACCTATTCCTCAATGGAAATGGGAACACATAACCATGGATTTTGTGGTAGGATTGCCGAAGTCACAGCAGAATCACGATGCTATATGGGTAATCGTGGATCGACTTACTAAGACGGCACATTTTATTGCCTATAGCATGACGTACTCAGTAGAACGTTTGAGCCGAATGTATCTACAACATGTTGTACGATTACATGGAGTGCCTGTATCTATTGTGTCAGACCGAGATTCGCGCTTTACTGCAGAATTTTGGAAGAGTCTCCAGACAGCGATGGGAACGACATTGAATTTGAGTTCAGCTTTTCATCCACAGACAGATGGACAGACGGAACGAGTTAATCAAGTGATGGAAGATATGTTACGAGCTTGTGTCATTGATTTTGAGAGTTCTTGGGAGATACACTTACCTCTGATTGAGTTCGCCTATAATAATAGTTATCATTCGAGCATAGATATGGCGCCGTTTGAAGCTTTGTACGGAAGACCTTGCCGATCGCCGCTATGTTGGACCGAAGTCGGAGATAGTCAACTTCTTGGGCCAGAGATGGTACGGGAAACCAGTGAGAAGATTCAAGTTGTACGTGAGAAGATGAAGACAGCCCAGACCAGATACAAGAGTTATGCTGACAAGCGACGCAAAGACTTGGAGTTTGCCATTGGAGATCACGTATTACTCAAGGTTTCACCTGTTCGAGGAATCGTTAGATTTGGTCAGAAAAGGGGCAAGTTATCGCCACGTTTCATCGGACCATTCGAGATTCTGGAGCGTGTTGGAAAAGTTGCTTATCGCCTTGCGTTGCCACCAAAGATGTCAGGAGTGCACAACGTTTTTCACATCAGTATGTTGAGGAAGTGTGTTCACAACCCAGCGCACGAGATCAACTTTAAGGATATCGAAGTCAACAGCGACGTTACGTTCAATGAAGGACCTGTTCGTATTCTAGATCGAGGAATCAAGAAACTTAGGAACAAGGAGATCCCGTTAGTCAAGATTCAGTGGAAGCATCACGATGAAGGAGAAGCTTCGTGGGAACTAGAGTCAGAGATGCGCGAGAAGTTTTCATTTTTATTTTAAACCTTGTTGCTTTTGATTTCGAGGACGAAATCTTTTGTTGAGTGGTGGATGATGTAATACCTTGTATTTTGGTATTTTAATAAGACCCGGTATTTCATTTCTATACTCGTATAAACTTTCTCTTCCTTTTGGTAAAATTTTGATACCAATCGATTGACATATTCCCAATCGATTGACACTTTTCTGATACCAATCGATTGATAAGTATCCCAATCGATTGACATTCAACCGACTAAAAGTGATGACGTGTCAAACTTTCCAATCGATTGCTATTCATCTCAATCGATTGACATTGTTTCCAATCGATTGACTACAAATATCTGTTGCCAATCGATTGACTGGTGTCTCAATCGATTGACATAAGCTGAGAAATGTTTTCTTCTTTCCTTCAGCTTTAAACGCGTGGCACTCCCTTATGTCTATATATATGTTTCATTTAGTGGCCTTGGGGCTGTTTTTCAGACCTTGGGAGAGAAATATACATACCTCTTGAGTTATACATACATATATCTATATCTATACATATATACACACCCTCACACACACTCACTCCTTCGGCAGCTGGGAGAAGAAGAAGAAAGAAGACAGAAGGGAGAAGAAAGAAGAAAGGAGGAGACAGAGAGGGAAGACAGAGACAGAGAAGAGGAGAAAGAGAGAGGGGTTGAAGTTTTCAAACTTAAACACACCCCAAACGCACCCTAGGTGAGTTCTAACTCACTTGGTCCCTTTATATGAAGTTTATGCAAGTTATTATGATGTTTAGATGGGTTAAATGCATGTAGTGCACGTTTATATATGCTGTTTTTACAATCTGCTGGAGAAGACGTAGTACCAATCGATTGACATGATCTCAATCGATTGACATCAGTTGCATCCCAATCGATTGAATAGGATTTCAATCGATTGACATTGTTCCAATCGATTGACATGTTTATCAATCGATTGACATAACTTTTGTTCCAATCGATTGAACTTTTGTTCCAATCGATTGACATGATCAGTACATGGTTTCCTTTGCCTGTTTATTATATAAGAGGTTTAGTTGTTCGATTTCTGATTCGGAATTCCATTATGCGATTATGGGGTAGACAGGAGAAATGTGACACCAAAGATTATGGATAATGAATAAAAAGTAATATGAAGACGTGGGTTGACGTGTTGTTTCTGATATAAGTTCGATATCCGTTTCTTTTAATCCGAGTAGTCAGGCCACATTGGGAATTGTCATGTGTCGATGTAGAATGGAACGTAAGTAGGTTTGGTAAGTTCCGGGAATGGTACGTGGATGGATGATTGGTCATGATATGCTCTTAAAAGCGGTGAACCGGACCATGGTTCTTAAAAGCGGTGAGCTGGACCAAGAAGTCTTAAGATAGACTGGATGATCTGTGATATGCTCTTAAAAGCGGTGAACCGGACCATGGTTCTTAAAAGCGGTGAGCTGGGATCACTAGTAGATGACGTTAAGTCGTGGCAATAGATTGATATGCCTTGTTCGAAACGTTATATCCCTGAAATGCGGTGAACAGGACCATTGTTCTTAAAAGCTGGGGACAGACTGACGTGGAGTCCATGACATGCGGTGAGCAGGACCATTGCTCTTAAAAGCGATGGACAGAATAAGGGTGTATCCCTAGAGTTAAACGATTGAGTCTGTTCATGATATCTGAATACGTTGAGTTCGGTATTTGAGTAATAAGACGATAAGGGTCGGTTTATAAGAATGAATAGAAGAACAAGATAATGTTATTTTATAATAAGATGTTAACTCTTGTTTTTATAAGCTTATGTTTACTTCAGATAACTGGTACCTCGTTAGTTTATGCTCACTCAGCTCTCAGTAAGCTGACGGCCTTTTATTGCCTGGACATTCCCCGTCCAGAATATCCTGCCCCTTGTTTTACAGGTAATGACCAGTACACTGATGAGTGTTATTTAGAGGAAGGCCCCATCGATGACGATTACACCAGGAAGGATTATCCTTATGCCAGTTGAAGACTGAAGATGTCATAATTAGATTTAATTTCAGTTGATCTGTTAAACTTTTGTTAACGGGTACTTGGGCATTTGTTGTCTTCAGACCTGTTGTGATCCTGTGGACCATACTCTGATATTTTGTAATAGTTAACACTGTGTGTTATTCTCAGTTGGTTACTGTTGCTTTTCTTTTGGGCTAGTACTGCGTGGTGTGGATTATTAGTGACTTTCACCTGTCATTCCTTATGGACCCATAAAGGAAATTTATTTTTCTCTATTTATGCTGCTCCGGGGCGTGACACAGTATAATAGGAAGTTTATTAAATTTTGCAGTCCACTTTCAAAAGTAGATACTTATTTTGGGACATTCAAAAAAGGAAATGTGGACATTCAATTTGTAATAACAATGTGTCATTTTGTAATCTAGTTGGTGACAATTAGTATTAACTTTTCTAGTGTGTCATTTG
Source organism: Hydrangea macrophylla (assembly GCA_033977485.1). Classification (NCBI taxonomy): domain Eukaryota; kingdom Viridiplantae; phylum Streptophyta; class Magnoliopsida; order Cornales; family Hydrangeaceae; genus Hydrangea; species Hydrangea macrophylla. The sequence goes on from CM066990.1 coordinate 46,127,756, forward strand.
GAATTTGAATTTATAATGGGTAATAAAAAGTTTTAAAGTATTTTAACTTTTATGTATGTGTCATACAATTGGAGAATTTTTTTTGAGTTTTCTGTTAATTTTTATATCATTAGTTCAATTATATTATCTACATGAAAAATAGGTTAAAGAAAATAGGCTAAAAATAAAAATAAAAATAAAAAAATCCTACAAACTCGGCTACTCCAAGTGCAACTTCTTGTTTTGGCCCCTACCAAGCCTCCCCATCTAAAAAGTTTTGCATCCGTCCTTGCTTGTATCATATATGACAGAGAGACATATATATACATATACAAAGCGCTTCTTGTGCGGACGTCCTCAACTTATTAAGTTGTGGACTTCGATTTGTTTCTAGCTACTCGATGTGTGAAATTACTACAATACTCTTAATAAAAATTGAATACAACGGCTGTAACAGAAGTTCGCAACTTATTAAGTTACGTACGTCCGCACAAGAAATGGACGGTATACATATATATATATATATATATATATAAAAGAGAGAGAGAGAAACAAGGCTATATATTACGCTACACTCGTCTCTTTCCCCAGTACTGTGTAAACGTTTCAATCAATTTTACTACTTAATTGTCATGTAGTATTTAATTGGAAGTACGAATAAATATCCCAATGAGAGCTATGAATTCATGGCCACAAAATGTTAATTTCATTTTGTTTCTAACTTTTTGTTATTGAGGCTCTGCTTGATTAACAGATTTTGTTAGAAAAGGAAAGAAAAATATTAAAGTTTTGTTTGGTTAGTAAGGAAAATAGTGAATAAAATACGAAGAAAAGTATATATATTGAAAAAAAAAACAAAAAAATTTACTTTTTCAAGTTAGTCTCTGGTTTTTTTTTTTATAATGAAGTCACATTTAATTTTATATCAAGTTTTTTCAGTTTTTAATGTTATTTAAGCGTGTAGGAAAGCAAAAGGGAGCTACTTTTTCTTGTTTTTTTTTCTATTTTTTCTTCTCTAAATCCATGAATTCAAGAGAACCTTAAGGGCTTTGTTTAGTTTGCGGATTTGAGCAAGGAAAAGAAAGGGGAAAGGAAATTAAATAATTTCTCTTGTGTTTTGCCTTGTGTTTTTCTCGATGCTTAAATAACACTAAAGTTAAAAATATTCAGAGTATTACAGTAACTAAAGAAATAAGAGAAAAAAGTGATTCACAAAATCTTAATTTTTGTTTAATTTATTCTCCACTATGTTTTATTTTCTTTGGTAACCAAACAAAAGAAAGCGTTTTCCTTCATATCTCACATTCTTTTCCCTTACTAAATGCTGTTGTGTAACCAATCTCAAAATGAAAACTAAGGGCTCATTTGGTAACATTGCAGTTTTTTGTTATCGTTTTTGTTTTTATTTTTTTAAGAAACGAAAACTGGAAAATACTATTGGTAAGAATTTTGTTTTTTTCATACAAAAAACATTTTTAAAATTTTGGACAAAATAAAAAAAAAAACAACAAAATTTGGTTTTCGTAATTTTGAAAAGCGAAAACACTAGGCATCGGCCTCTCGTGGTTGTTCATTCGTTTGTGATCAGTCTTTGCGTGATGACTCTTTTGGTTATGCCTGAAGAAATCTGTATAGTTTAACAATCAAATCTCACCAAGCCTCCTCCTTGATAATTCCTGTGTGGCTGCAGTTTGTATGTATATATATATATATATACATATAGGGAGAGGCTCTAAAGTGAACTTGGTCGAGTGAACTTACCCAGTAAACTGGCTCTTAAGCCTGAATTGCGGATTTTTTATTTTTTATTTTCCTGTTTTTGTTTTCATTTTTTTTAAAAAAATCAACAATGTTATCAAACAAATTTTCTGTTTATATATTTTCTAGAAAAAAATAGAAACTAGTTTAAGTTTTTAAAATACTAAAAATTGAAGACACGAAACATTACCATCCGAGCGCTAAACTTTTCTAGGTCAATGCAATTTGGAAGTTTTGATACTTACATAGCCTATATATCTTTTTCTTTTTCATTTTGCGTAGATAGTTATGGGCCGGGGGCTGAGTATTCTCGGAATTTTTCAGTTGGAACTAGGAAGGATGAATAATTTCACAGGAGACTTTTGAATTTCAATATTCTTATATTTTCATAGTTTTCCATGGTTTGCCAACCAAGAAATGTCTTGGTGAAAAGTCATTTGAAGCCTCAATAATGGTCCTTGCATAAATTTTTAAGCTATTTGAGAAGACTTATAACCGTTTCTTTGGTGGACAATGAAGTACTGCTTCAATAAGTTTACATATTTGGTAGTGGTCTTATTGTATCTTAGGGTCTTTGTCTAACCTGGTTCTATTTTTTGTCTTCCAAACAAGCCTTGATTAATCATAATTTCGCTTTTTAAAACGCTTTGTATCAATTTTTCTGCTGACACCTGAATTAAGAAGAATTCTTGTTAGGAGCCATGTTTTAAAATTACTTTCCTGAATGGTTTACTAGCTATACAAACACTTTAGATTCTTTTAGCTGATGTAATTCCTTGGAAAGTGGTGAAGTCATATTTTCCATCCAAACAAACATAGCCGCAATTAGGAAAGAAAAAAAAAAATTAAAAAGATAAAATTAAAAAAAATAATAATAATTATTAAAAAGATGTCACTCAGAATTGTGTTTAAATATAGTAAAAACGAAAATCTTTGCAGTCTTAAATTTGTAATTTTGGAGTTGCCAATGCAGATTTGTGGCGGAGTATCCATGAAGAATATTCATGGCTTTTCTATTAGGGTGCATTTGATTGTAAGGTAGAAAATGAGTTGAAAATAAATTTTTTCCCTGAAATTATTTTACTTGAAATTTTTTTCCATGAAAGTAAAATTTGGGGCTGTTTGATTGCAATTATTTTCTGACTGAAAAATCTAATATTTTCCATGGAAAATCCAGTTTTTGCTGTTTGATTGTCACTATTTTCTGATGAAAAATGGTCATTTTCCATGAAAATTTACATTTTTGTTATTTGATTGCAATAAGTTTTCATGGAAAATGTTAATTTTCCATTGAAAACATACCTTTTTTCAAGCAATTAACCTATGAATCACAAACAAACTATTTGAAAATGATACAAATTCAAGCAATTCAGACAACTACTCATATTAACAGACAATTTCACAAACGATTATTTTAATGTACTAAACACCAAAGTCTCATCAAAGTAAAATTAGAAGTACTCATCAAAGTTTCATAAAATAAAATTAAAAAAGTACTCATCAAAGTAAAAAGTCTCCATGATTGTTTTAATGTACTAAAAACAAAAATTAATTTGCCGGATCTTTTCCAAGCTTACGATAGACCCAAGCACGCACAAAAGTATAATCATGATTCCCAAGGAAGAATTAACCGTCCAAATTTTTCATCATCGTGATTGCCCGGTCTCCCGTTGCGGAGTCATTAAAGTAACGAGGGCATAACTTTCCTTTCAAATTTCTTGCATCAGGCTTATCCTAAAATACAATAAAATGGGAATTAAAATCAAGTCAAGTCCTATAATCAGCTTTAAAGGAGACATACAAAACCAACCAGAATGTCCCATTTCAAGGAACTCATTCATTATTACTCCCTCCGTCCCATTTTATGTGTCTCTCTTTCTTTTTTGGGATGTCCCAAAATTGTTGTCCACTTTCTTAAATTAGTATGCAAATTTTACTTAGTTTTCCAATCTACCCTTTCATGCAATCAACATCAAAACAAAGCAAAAAAAGAAATTTAAAAACTGGATCTAACGGCCAAAAAAGAGGCCCTCTCTTTAATAAAGAGAGGGAGCCCTTTTTAGAGCCTGACTGATATATATCGATTTTTGTGTGTGTGTGTGTGTGTGTGTGAGAGAGAGAGAGAGAGAGAGAGAGAGAGAGAGAGTACCGAATTAGAGATGGCTATGGCGATTCGTGAGCTTGGAGATACAGATCATGGCGAGCGAGAGAGAGAGAGAGAGGGAGAGAGAGAGAGAGAGAGATCTGAGGCGAGAGAGATCGTGATCGTGATCGTGATAGTGACTCTCAATTGTTACGAGAAAGCTTTTCCATATATGGCATTCATTTTTCAGGGGGTAGGGAAGGAAATTATTTTCCTAAAAAATGAGGAAAATATTGCCACGACCCATTCTGCTACATGCATAAATAGGATACGTAGCACACCACCAAGGCTCAACCAATTCCATTAAAGTAAAATAGCAGCGAAAAATATATACACAACCTTTAAAATCAGAGTTATAAAAGTTTTGCCCGATTGAAACACTTTCAAAACAAATCCATTTGAAAAAGAAATAGAGGTCTAGTCGAGTGTGGCGGTTCCCCAGTCGACTGAAGACCTAAAAAAGAAAGAAAGAAAAGTGTCCCAGCCCAGTCCAGTCGACTGTGTCGGGGATCAAGTCGAATGGAGCCTCGAATCTTCAGCCGACTGGTACCTTATCCGGTCGACTGGACAATATGCATGCAGAATGCCATTTTTTTGTGTAGAAACCAGTCGACTGAAAGCCATAGAAACTGAAAGGTTTTTAATGAAGAACAGGGGTCCAGTCAATTGTACCAAGGACCAGTCGACTGATCCCTCTCAAAATTTCCCAATTCTGCAGCAAATCCAACCCAAGGTTTTCCAATCCAATTCCAAAAAAAAGACAACTATAATTTAACCTGTAAAACATAATTGTCGGTGTTCGAATACAAAGTTAAAGTACTACGAAACTAACTCACTATTCTAGTACAACATCATTACAAATTTCCCAATCCTTACCAAGTTAAGTAAAAAGGAAAAAAAAAAATAAGTGTGATTCCCCAGCGTTCCTTGGCCTCACTCCTCACGCTTCTTCTTTCCTCGCTTCCTATCACCTGCAATGGAGTAAAGCTCAATTGCTCAGCTATATGCTTATATGATAATTCATGGCATAAACATCTAAAACACATAGAAATAGTCTCTAAAGTGAGTGGTATGCTTTCATCCGGTAAATGAAACCGATGACGTGGAAGGCACACCTCTCCCACGCATCCCATACACTAGTTGAGCCTTCCTCCATAACAGGTACTGTGTCTTGGTTGGACCTTCTCCTATGGACATGCGGAACTCCACTTCTTGTTGTTTTAAATTACTTTGAAAAGGGAAAAGAAAAGGGTCTGTTGAAAACAGATATAGAGTCGCCCATTCTGGTCTTATGAGCCTAAGTTTCTGCTTGACGGGTTTAGAATTGGGAAGGAGGGGAATGCGATGTTGGACGATGTCGGGATCGACCCCAGGCATGTCCTCGTAAGACCAAGCAAAAACATCTTTGAATTCTTTTAGCTAGAGAGTCAATTTTTCTTTTTCTTTTTCATTAAGGATTAAGCCAATTTGCACAATTTGTGGATTATCTATTTCACCTAGGTTAATTGATAAAGTATCTTCGATTATTTCATAAGCAGGTGGTTTTTCAATTAGTTGCTTAAGTTCAATTGGGAAATCCTCGGAGGGATATGTTCATTCACAAGTATTAGACATAAAGGAGTAAGCAGAATCGTCTTTCATTTCATTCATGACAGGTGGAGTGATTACATTAGACAGTGATGGGCTTACAGCAGTCGACTCTAGTACAGACTCGATAATTAGAAGTACAGACTCTGGGGGAACAGGGGATCCGGAGACAGATGACTCTACAGCCTGGTTGCTCAGATCCTCCTCAATTGGCTTGATCTGATTATCTTGGCTCTTGGCCCTCTTTTCTTCCTTTTCTTCGGCAAACTCTTCCCAAATCTTCTCAATGGCTTCAGTGTCCAGATACTCCAACCAGTCTTCCTCCGGGGTATTCTCAACTTCTTCGGGATAGAACGGATCTTGATAGGGGGGCCTTTCGAAAACTCTTCAACCAAAACAGCTTCTCAGAACAGCTGGTAATCAAACCATAAATTATGCTCCCATTGCGGACAGCATAAAGTATGGTCCACAGTTCTGTGAACATATCGCAAGATACTCTTCCTTATTCTCTAGTAATAGAACCAGGGTTGCTATGGTGATGACTAATTAAACCAACCACATAGCAGACATCTGACTGAGAACACAACATAGCATGCTTCAGATTCCCTATCGCGGACGCATGTGACGAACTGGACATTTTGTTTCCTCTTCTCATTATTCTTAAGACATTAATCTAAGGACAAGGTGAGTCCTTTTAAAAATTAGGTTGTCAATGGGTTTTCATCTTTTCATGTAAAAATGTTCAAGAACCCCCTAGATAAACAGAGAAGCTTCTGAGAACGATCTCTCACAATCTAATCTCCCAACAAATAGTTAGCATCACCCATGTCCTCAATCTCAAACTGAGAAGACAACCACTCTCTAGTGGCAATGATGGAGCTCATCTCATTCCCAACCAGAAGGATGTCATCAACATACAAAGAATTAGAACACTTTTCTTGGACTGTTTAATGTACACACATTGTACCACTGCCTAGACGATTGCTAGCTTAAGAGCATTTGAGACGGCACACTTCTGCACTCATTCCCTTTGGTCACAAAACCAATGGGATGGTCCATATTGATCTCTTCGTCTAGTTTTCTATTGAGAAAAGTAGTTAAAACATCCAACTAAAAAATTTCTAAAACTAAACATGTGACAATCGCTAGGATAAAGCGAATGGAGTCAGATCTCACCCTTTGGGAAAATATGTTTCCATGGTCTATACCCTATCTGGGTACACAGTATCACCACAAGGCACGCCTTATACTTATCAATTGTCCCATCTGCCTTGCGTTAGAAGTTGAAAACACAATTGTCTCCAATAAACTTATGCACAGGCAGAATATCAACTAACTCCCAGACCTTATTTGCGTCCATAGAGCTCGTCTCATCTGGCACAGAAACTATCCACTCAACTTCAACAGATAAAGAAAAATGCTTCATCAAAAGAAGCAGGCTCATCCTCATCAACTTGTGCACACATTTGTACACATGAAAATGTCTCCCGCAATTTAAAAAACGGTGACAAGGAACTTTTTCGTCATCATTCATGGTATACTTTTTAGGGATATATACTAAAAATCATGCTTTATGTAGTTGATTTATTATTCATTTCATAAAATCAGTTAATCCATTTTTATGAGAATCTGTGTGGGCATTATTTGTATTATATTATTTATTTAATATTATGCATGTGTGTCTTTCATTCTATATAGTAGGTGATTTGGTGTGTAGAGTTCGACTTACACATGGAAGATCAGACCATCGGATCTTGTAGAATGTAAAATTTTGATTTACAGTCTTAGATGGATTGGACACACCATCGGTAGGACTACAGCATGGTGTTGTAGTAGGTTTGTCTTGACTACGGGAAATGGTATAGTTTCAACTAACCATGTTGGTACACTTTGTGTATAAAACGGGATCGACTTGGGGTAATTATCTTATACTGACTTATAAGATAATTAGTACCTCATGACTATTATGAATGCTTATGCTCTGAATTCTAAGTTAATTTATAGACACGTACATTTGATATTTACACTTTGATCCCTAAAAAGATGAGATCCTTAAATGGGTCAATATCTCATTGGATTGGGTGACAATATTAATTGTGTGGTGGATATTAATTAATGATGGAATCCATGTCTCAATTTTGGGATTGATGATATCCCCTTGAGAAAGCTTAGAAGTTTTGATTATGTCAAACCCTGCAGGTGAATTTTGTATCCGACATATCAGATAAGTTAAGCAGAGGATCTCAAGGAATTTTAAGAGATTAATTAAATATGATTGTCAATAATTATATTTAATTAATGGATATCTATAATCTTAACATGGGGAGATAATAAGCATTTAATAACATGGAGCTCGAAATATATTTTTGAGATAAGGGTATGAGTGCAATTATAATTCTTTAGTGGTATGAATTATAATTTATGAAAATAGGAATCTGATTCAGTTCAAATTAGGGTTTTCTAATTCCATAAGGAAGTCTATTCCTTATTGACTTCTTATGGTCCCTATCATAGCCTATATATATGTTGCTTTGGCTCTCTCCTCAGTTTGCATTTTCCATCAAGAGTATTATAACTCGGAATAGAACAGAGAGCGTAAAAAGGGAGAGCAGAAATATAAAGGATTTTGAAGGAGCCCACACTCAGTTCGATATTCTGGCAGCAAAGGAATACGGTAAAAGATCGTGAGCTATTATCGAGCCCGTGTTCTCGATTCGTCTACTACAGCAATCCGTTTTAGCAGTTTAAGGTAACCCTAGTTCGTAGTTTTCACGTAATTTTTTGCAGTGCCAACTTATATGCACTGTCAATGGATTCTGGGAATGCAATTTCCTAACAATACTACCTGAGAATCTTGAGTGCCTAGTGGTGTGCACTCCCACTATCTGGTACACTCCCACAAACGTCTAGTAGTGTACTCCTACTCGACTAGAGACAAGTACCATTTTCAGCAATTACTGGATGTGGAATCTCAATCTCCCCACCCTCGCTTAAAGATGGTATGTTATCTTCAACATCTCATAGAGGTCAAGATATCTCTTAGTATTACAAACTTGGGGAAGTCATTCCCAATATCTTGTGACACCATTTCTGTCATTCCTATACCCCGTAGTCCATTATACGTAGCATAGCCTTTCGAGCTATTAAAATATCTTATTAAGATATACTTTATAGCTCTTGGGCGTAGTGAACATTACCTCCTGAGCCCCACGGGCGCAAAATGCTCCAAAATGAACTTTTCACCTTTCCATAGCTCATAAGGGGGTAAAGAGGAAGTGACTGAGAAAAACACTCTAGTATGTAGGCAAGAATCAAGAGTACATCCCCCCAAACAACATTGGGAGGTTGACTTGCGCCATTATGGTCCTAGCCATATCTAGGAGTATAGTATTCCTTCTCTCTACAACACCATATTGTTGTGGAGTTTCATGAATAAGAAGTTGTCTGCGTATCCTCTTTTCCTCACACAGTTTCCTGAATTGATTAGATAAGTACTCGCGATCCTCATATCATAAAAAATCATCTATAAAAGTGAGAAAATAAGAGGCGCCATGAGGTGCCTGTACTACCATAAGTCCATAGATGTATGAGTGAACTAGCTATATGGTTGAGTAGCTCTAATAGCCTCTTTAAAAGGCTTTTGACATGCTTTGCCAACTAACCAAGACTCACACATAGGTAGGTCAACCTCAGTGAGCAGGCCCAAAAAGGCCTTCTCGAGCTAATCAAGTCATCCTTTCACATCCTATGCGTTCAAGTCCAACATGTCATGTCTCAGAATAAATGAATAACAGGGGAAACTAAAATTTATTAAAACAATTCTTAAGTAGTTATCCCTAGATAATCATGTCATAGTAACACTACCACCCCAAAATATCTATCCTATTACCACTGAATTGAAAAATGCCTTTGACTATGCTCTTCCGCCTTATTAGCCTTAGGGGCAAAAATTGCTAGCCCTACCCTGTCCCTTGGCGAGTTTACCCTTACCATCGCGTTTAGGCCCACTAGCTTTGCGCTCACTTCCACTTATGAAAGTTGTGGTCAAGAGTCTAGCTATATGGCTTGCCTTACCTTTTGGCGTTCCATATTTAGCTTAACATGTCGGGAAATGTCAAAAATCCAAAATTTAACATTTCTTTTATGGATCATAATTTTTTTTTCTGTGGACCCACAAATCAGGCAAAGAACTTACCACAGCCTGAAACTGTAGTTTGCTAGTAAAGATGTTCCCAGTAATCTGAAATCACGAATCATACCTGACATCGACCTTAGATGTTCAGTCATCGTGTACGTGGAACGTTTCCTTTACTTTTCCAAACTTCATAACTAGGTGCTCAATCTAGTAGTGAATGTGCCACCGAAAACAGATTCGAGCTGATCTCAAAATTCTTTGGCTATTGGGTAGTACATATACTTCCCAACAAGATCATGGTGCATGCTGCTTATCACAAAGCATGAGCTATGATCCTTCTCAAGCCAAGTGTCATAGGCTTTCAAGGTTATAATAAAATTGGTCTGGAGGCCTGTTATTCGGTTCAATTGGTTGGACTATAGAATAAGTCTAAAATCCATAAGCTCTTACTTTTTCTGTAGATGTGTTACTTTACAGTGCCATATTACCAAAAAATTATTCCCTTTAAAATTGTTATCGTTTGTAAAGATCAACAAAGTGTGGTTTGAAAAACATTTGAGAACATGTGCAAGGGATTGACATTATTATTTGCACATTTCATAAAGTTTGTTTTAAAATCCAATTACAACTAAATTTTCCCCTTTTTATAATTTAAGACAAAAAAATTTGCTATTACTCATTAATCAAATCTTAATTTTGTAAATCAAGAAAAACCTTCTTATAATTGATTTATCTAAACAAACATCAATTGGATGGTACAATTACCTATTTAAGATCATCCACAATGATATAAAGTGCGCCATACAACAAAAGTGCGCATGGATCCCCACGTCGATCCGAATTGACAACTTAAAGCTCATGCTAAGGTAATTCTGGTGTATGATGTATGAACAAAGAAAACCATCCCTTTACAAATTGACTTTTCCAATACAAGAAATCTAAATATTTATAGCCATAAAAACATAGAGATGCTTTGTTCATATACATACACAGAAACAACCTTAAACATACATCGTGAGGACATGAGCTCCATAAATTGTCAATTAATTATCCATTCATTTGGTCCAGATAACTACATTAATCACATACACCAAGCATTCATGTAGTCTATTTAAAAATGAATGGACTAATCTGTCACTCTGTTTAAGGAGGAGGATTAGAGGCCTCGGGCCATCCAATCACAAACAACAGTAATTTAAATATGACCAACAATGCAGTGAGCCTCTAGGAAATAATAAAATGCAATGAACTTATTCATTGCTAAGCCCGGATAGCTCCCATGAGCCAAGTAAATCAATGAAAAATGCTGGATTTTTCGTTAATTTTAACACAATCTTAGGTCTTAAAACATATTTTAAAACCAATTCGATAAGGGCTTTTAATTAACAAATTAGTTTAAAACCTCATGAGAAAATTTTATTAACTGAAAAACCAAATTTTCATAATGAATAATAATTTCCAGAATTTCATCAAGGCCCAAAAAATATTTTGAATCAATTTAACAAAATAAATTGATCTAGTTAAACAAATTGTTTATGATCAACTAAATTCCTAAAAATACCAAAAATTTCGAGAAATTTATTCTCCGAGGATCTTTAGTGGTCTAGTATGGTGTTCTAAACACTCCATATTAATTTCAAAAATTTATAGTCTATTTTGGCTATTTAAAGCAATCAAAAATATGCCCATTAGCATAATTTTTATGCTCTAAAATACCACAACAAAAACGAGAGAATTTACAAACGAATTTCTCAAACCTCCAAACAGTGTACAAAAAACACTATTTATTAAACTAAAAAATTAACAACTTCTTTTGTTATATTTTAAGCTATTAAGATCGCGTACTTAACGTAATATATGCTCTAAAATATATCACAAGGAGCGAGAAAATTCATGCTACTAGTGTGATAAGCACATTGTGTTAATTCCATAAACTAATAATCAATAAAAATATTTTTAAGCAATTTTAATGCGTGTACAAAAATACATAATTATATGCTCTAAAATATTAGTACGATTTAGATAATTTATAAATATTATATATGGGTCCCACAAAATATTTATGGTCTCAAAACAGTATCCTGAATGTCCCTTATTAATTACAAAAATTAAAAATGCATTTTGGCTATTTTATGCAATTAAATAAATGCCCAAAACCATAAATTACATGCTCTAAAATACCAAAAATATATGATAATTTAAACAAAAATTATCTTAGAGTCCCTTATAGTGTACTAAACACTATATACTAATGTTAAAAATTAATATGTATTTTTTGGATATTTTAAGCAATTAAAAACACGTATAAAACATATCTTTTATGCTCTAAAATACCAAAAATAATGAAATAATCTATCATAAAATTATTTCTAGTCCCACATAGTATCCTTAATATAGGAAACATAAAATATTAAATATCCATATTTTCCCAAAATTTGAAGGCAATTAAAACAATTCAAAACATAAAAACTATATATATTTAAATCACAGAATTTGTTTTAATTGTAAATTAATTACAGGTAACATATAATATCTTAACTTGATGCAAGAAAAGAACAAAGCCAAACATAACTTTTCAATTGATGTATATCTTTGTTCTACATCAGTCAGAACGCGGCTCAAGTAATAAATCGCTTGTTCTATGCCTCTATTATTAATTTGAACCAACAAACTTCCAATTGAATCATTAGAAGCTGAAACGTACAATCTTAAAGGCTTGTTTGGCTTAGGAGAAACTAAGACTGGTGGCTTGGAAAGATATCCCTTGATTTGCTCAAAAGCCAGCTGGTGCTCTTGTTTCCACACGAATTCTTCCTCAGCCTTCAGTTTTAACAGTGGACATCAAACTTTAGTCTTGCTTGCACAATTAGAGATAAAGTGGCACAAAAAGTTAATTTGGTCAAGCAATCTCTGTAATTGCTTCTTGTTGGCTGATGGTTTACCCTCTATGATGACTTTAGCTTTATTTTTATCAACTTAAATTCCCCTTTGATGAACTAGAAAACCCAAAAAAATTCCTGCTGAGACACCAAATGCACATTTTTAAGGGTTGATTTTTAATTGATGGCATTTCATTCTTTCAAAACTTTTTGTCAAAAACTTTATGTGGTTGTCAAAAGTTGATTTTACTACCGTGTCATCTATATAGACTTCCATCCATTTTCCAATCATGTCATGGAATATGGCATTCATTGCACGTTGGTAGGTTGCCCCAACATTTTTCATTCCAAATGGCATCACCACCCATTCAAATGTTCTAATTTCCCCTGGGCACCGAAATGTTATTTTTCCAACGTCATCTCTGGCTATAAAAATTTTGTTATAGCCGGAGTGTCCATCCATAAAGCTGAGGATCTCATGCCCAGATGCAGAATCAATCAACATGTCCGCAATGGGCATAGGATACTCGTCTTTTGGAGTGGCTTTATTAAGATCTCTAAAATCTATGCATATTCTCAATTTTCCATTCTTTTTCATACAGGGAACAATATTCGAAAGCCATTCAGCATACCTGGTTGTACGGATGAATCATGCCTTCAACAATCGTTCTACCTCCTCCTTGACCTACATGATGATCTCATTTTCCATTCTTCTTGGAGATTGCTTGTAAGGCCTATATCCTGGCTTTATTGGGATTTGATGTTCCACCAGACTTCTATCCAAACCAGGTATCTCATGGTAATCCCAAGAGAAATAATCTTGGTATTGGACCAACAAATTGATCATTTTTTCTTAAAATCCATTGGAAGGAGTTGGCTTATGAATGTTATTCTCTGAGGACCATCTATCCCCCCCCCCCCAAGTTAACTTCTTCTAACGGATCTTGAACCTTGGCCTTACCATCATCTAACTTAGATGGTGCCTGTGGTATTTCGGATGCTTAAATGTGGTCTAGCATGTCTTGATTAGTCTCTTCCTTCACACAATCTACTAAACACACCGGTTCTTGAACTTTTGACTATGCACAATCCTGAATTCAGTGTATAATGTCAAGATATACTTCCATATGCTATTCTTCCATTAAACAACATTGACAGCTTCAGCATAATCATGGCTTCCTCCACTTACTATGGGAACGATCCCCTTATGACGGCCATTCTTATCAATTCCCCAAAACCGTAATGGTGCTATCTCCATGTCATAAAATTTAGCTTCAGCCAGATGAGCCTCTATGAGAAATGGTTTCTTATCTATTTCCACGATTTCAAGATCATCCTCTTCTTCATTCCAAAAAATCAAACATTGGTGCAAAGTATATGGCACACACCAAGCAGTGCGAATCCAATCGCGACCTAGCAGAGCATTATAATAGGAAGTAGTATTTACCACAAAAAATGCCGTTAAGGCAGTCCCGCTCCTAATGGACATTGTGATTAGGAGTACACCCTTTGGTTTGACTGATGCCCTAGAAAACCCCACCATGGCTACATTGGCATCTATTAAATCATCACTGGTTTTCTATAATTTTTTTAAGCATATGTGAAGGCAACAAGTTAACGGAGGCTCCATTGTCTACCAGTACTTTGGACACTGGTACACCGTTAAAATTGGCCTTGACAAATAATGGTTTCAAGTGTTTGGCCATTCCAGCATTTGGCTTATGAAAAACGATAGCTATTTTCTGTTTTGCCTCTGAAATTGGCACATTATGAATAGAGGGCTTCAGTGTTTGAGCTTCTTCCGTGATGTACACCATAGGCTCTGAATCATCATTAATGTCCCCTTCTAAACCATCAGGCTACCAATCAAGAGACACAAAATCCTATGGCATTGTGTAAACCATGTTATCATAGAAGGATAGCAATGATCGTCCTATCTGGAAGGCAATATCATGTTCCATGTTTACATTTTCTGACTGGCTTGAATTTGGGAAATCGACTATTTGCTGTACATCAGTTTGGATCAGATCGCTCATAAGAGCTTTACCGTTTCCTCAGATTCAGTCTGAATTTGTCCACTCGAGGGATTCTCATCATCCCAAATCAAGCTTCTAAACTCAGACTGATCAAAGCTATCATTGTCTGAGGGATGGCAGTCCGTCTTTTTTACTGTTGTCTGACCATCATGCTCATCAAATTACAAGAAGTCATTCTTTAATGGCATCGTTTGTCTTAGTTTCATCCTAATTCCCTAGACTGTCATCAATCTTACAAACCCATTGATTAGACTTACCTTCAAATCTTCGAAAAAATGGTTGTTTTTTCATCAGGGCTGCCTTTTTTGGGTTCGAAATAAAAATGATGGGTCTTGGTACTAAGGGAATTTAGGATGCTGGACATACGTCCAACGCCCATCTTGTGGTACAGGTGGCAATACCATTCTTGGCTTGGTATTAGGATATGTCGCTGGCTCTGAACCTCTTTTTTTACCTTGACTGACTGAACTTGTGGCTTGAGTCTGTAGATGATGGTTCCTTTATCCTTTTGGCTTGTTCTGTTTACTTGTTTGGGGTATCATCACCTCTTTACCCTTGTCAGGCCTATCTTTGTTCATCATAACCCGAAAACCTCCTGGTCGTTGGACCACCTTCAACATTTTCAAGCACACCATCTTGTTTTCAGAGCGGTACTACCAACCTCTCTACGCAACTAATACAGAGAACTGGCTGTGCACTAGCCTCTAGTAATTCATGTAAAGACTTTGTCATCATAATGTATGATTTATAAGGATTAGAAGCATGATAATACGCTCCCATCCTTGTTTTGATTGGTAGTGCTTCTGGTTTGGGGCTTCTAGACTGACCTCTAGGCCTTGAAATCTCACTTTTCACCCTTTCTTTTTTAGAGGCATTCTTAATTTGCCATTTTGGTTTGATTGGCTCTGTCATGTTGGTAAAATCAGCTAATACCATATTGACATGCGCTTCATCCACGAACGAGTTTTTGTCAACCTGTTGCATAGGCCTATCATTAGGGAATTTTATGACTTCATTTTTTATCCACTTTTGTATGGACTCACGAAATGTTGTAAAATTATTAGTACTATGAGTCCATTTATTATGCCATTTACAAATATTTTCCCTTTTATTTCATCGCTTGATGGCAAATCATGTGTCAGTTTTATTTTCTTTTCTTTTACCAACCAATCAAAGATCATGTCAGCTCTGGTGATATCAAAATCATATTTTTTATTAGGCTTATCAGCCTGACTGGTGGTATTTTTCTCTTGAACTTGTGGTTTACGCAGGACATCACATACGAATGGCTTGTGAGTGGCCATTTCAGTGGCAGCGCATTCATATGTGTTTTCATTTTCTTCATTAGCTTGACTTTCATCCTCGATTTCCACCAAGTGGGCAGGCTGATGATGTCCCTTGTAATACACACCCCTTGTATGGTTTTTCTTTTGATTTTCCTCATCCATCACTTTTTTATACTGCGCCATGGCATCAATAACATGGCACAAGTCAGTAAATGGTTGTCCCATAAATTACATTCTGAGTGTAGATTTCAAATTATCAATGGCTAATCGCACGTGTTCTTCTTCTGGCAACCTAGCCTTGCACCTATTCTGTGCAGATTTAAATCTAGTGATAAATGTCTCTACATTCTCTCCTGCATTTTGTTTTAGTCGAGCTAAATCTGCAATAGTCACGTCTAAGTCAGTCTGATAAAACTGACTATGGAAGTTTCATTCTATATTTTTCCAAGTTTGGACAGAACCTGTAGGGAGGTTCACATACCAAGTAAAGGCAGGTCTAGTAAGTGAATTGGCAAACAACCTTAATTTTAACATATCATTATAAGAAACCTCACCACATTGTGATGTGAAACGGGCAATGTGGTCTAAGGTAGTTTGTCTATCCATACCAAAGAACAAAGTGAATTCGGCATTCTAAAGTATTTAGGAAACTCGAACATCATATCAATAAAGTTTGGATATGGCTTCTGATATTGTGGACGTATGGGGGCCCTAAAAACTCCACCAAACTGTGTTCTCAACTGGTCAATGACTTGTCCATTTACCTGCTCTCTGATTACATCTATCATTTCATCCCTATTTATCCCTATAGGAATATGGCCCTGAATATCATGGTGATAAGGATTACATACCTCGTTTCTAGCAGACTGATGGATTGGACAATTAGGTATTCCATTGTGAACTATAGGTGGTGGAAATTGAACTCTAGTTGGTGCTATCAGTTGCTGGTACCCTCCAACGTCACCCAATGATGGCCTAGGTTGCCCCCCAGTCTGCACTGTTGATTGTTACTATCCCCCAGTCTGCCATATTGACTATTACTGCCCCCCAATCTGCCCTATTGGCTGATAACATCCCCCAGTCTGATAAGTTTGCGCATGGGACAAACTTGCCATGTGGGTCCCTGTTTGGACAAGTAGACTTGTGTTTATCAGCGGCGGCTGGGTTGAGGACCCTCCCATTGAGAAAATAGTATAATGTGGGTGGGAACCATCATAGTAACCAGGCTGATGAACTGGGACCATCATTTGTCCAACTTGGAATTCGGGGTTAATGCTTATATTGGGACCAATTGATGGTCGTTGAACACCTATAGGCCCCATACTCTGTCCCATCTGACTCTGTCCCAGTTGGTTACTAGAACTTGACGCATGGTCAAACATGCCTGATCCAAAATGAGTTAAAAAACCAGGCACTGGATGCCGGGCTAGGACCTTCACATTCCCATAACTCAGTTGTGGAGCCTGATTTATAGGAATCTGCACAGGCACTTTTTGGGCACTGCCTTTCAAAGAAGACGCTGGACCAAATTTTTCTGCCATGTATGATATTGTTGGTCAATACTCTTAGTAATCTGATCTCCCATCTTCTGCATCATGTCCATAAATGGTTTCACAATTGTGGACGTTTGCTGTGAATTGGCTTGAAGCCAATCATGCAGCACACTGTCCAAATTGAAATGCATTGCTGATGCATATTCTTTCAGAGCCTATTGATCTGGTCCACCTGTAGTGGCCTCAACATTTCCAGGATGTTGTTGGAGTGACTCATGACTGCCAGTGCAAGACTGATCACTCTCTTCACCACTTTCTTCCACTCTTAGTGCATCCATCACAGGTAGCGCTACGACCCCTTCATATTTTGACAAGTTCTTTCTTGGTGGCATGATGAATTGCTCAATTTCTCAAGGCATCCCACCAGGCGTGCCAAAAATTGCATGGCAGAAAATTATGTAGATGCTAAAGTGCGGGCATGCCAGACAAATGTCCTCTTTAAAATGAACGATTTAACGAATTAGACAAGTTAGAGAAATAGAGGAACGAGATTTCTCCAAAATAGGTTCAAATTGCCTTGATTAAAGATTAAGGACTTGGAACGTGAAGAAAATTGAGACTAGCTTGAAGGAAAATAAATCATAAATTCCATTAAACTATTCATCGAACAAAGATACAATTGGAAGTGAAGATTTTGTCTTCTAACTGAAGTCTAATTACAAGGCTACTCCTAAGTAAACTGGTAATTAAAGAAAAAGGAAATACATGACAAAAAGTAAAGAAAATGCTAAGTGTTCTTGATCTCTGGGATCCCTTCTTCTCTTTTCTTCGTTCCTTTAAATAGATATCAACAGTGATAACCACTGCTCCTGTACTAAGAAACTGTCCACTATCTCCATGATCTCGAAATCATGGGCTTCATTTATACATACGCTTGTTACTACTTTGTGTCACACGTGTCATTCGTTTAACTCAACATACCGTCAATTACTATCCTGCTACTGACGTGGCTTGATTCCTTGATTATGGTACCGTTACGTTGCATCAGCCTCCTTTTCCATCAGCTTATCTTCGTACACACTTCACGCATTACTGTTTCTCAAATTTTGCGGGCTCTACTTTTAATAAAATTTTATGGTGCAAGCAAGTACTAATTCAACTCCTAACGTTAGGGGCAAGTGTTATGACTGTGGAGTATTTGGGCATCAAGCTAAGGATTGTCCAAGGAAGCATTCTCAGCAAGGAGCAAGTTCTATGGCTTCTAGTAGCTCGAAGGCTAGATAATCCAATGATGGGGGACAAAGGATAGAGTAACATCAAGGGAGAGCATTTCAGATGAACCCAAGAGACATGGCCTCTTCAGAGACAGTATTCTCAGGTATAGTGCTTGTATGTCACACTTAGCATGCATACTTGTTGACTCAGGATCTACGCATTTATTTGTATCACATGTCTTTGTTGAACATTTGAACGTTAAATCAACATCGTTAGGATATGAATTATCTATTGCTGTACCACTTAGTAAATCAATAACGATGTTTATGATATACAAGAATTATGAAATCAAACTAGGTGAGAAGTTGATGACCGTAGACCTTATACCAATTGTTGTGAATTACTTTGATGTGATTCTAGGAATGGATTGGTTAGCTCTTAATCAAGTTACTAGAGACTATGAGTGGAAAGAAGTTAATTTTTGATCACTGGTACATAGAAGCTTTTGTTTTCAAGGGAGTGGGGTTACACTGCCACCGTATTTGATTTTGGCTATCTGAGCGTGTAAATTGGTGAGAAAGGGATGTCAGGGATTCCTATGTTCAGTGACTGACATCTCAGCGACCGAATCAAGAGTAGAAGACATTCCAGTAGTACGAAAGTATCTGGATGTATTCTTGGGTGACTTACCGAACGTTCTGTTTGAGAGAGAGATTGAGTTCACCATTGAGGTTATGCCAGACTCAAGACCTGTATCCAAGGCACCGAATAGAATGGAACCTGTAGAATTGAAAGAATTGAAAATCCAACTACAAGAGTTACTTGACAAAGGTTTCATTCAACCTAGTATTCGCCGTGGGGAGCTCCAGTGTTGTTTGTAAAGAAGCAAGATGGTTCAATGCGAATGTGTGTGGACTATCGAGAACTAAACAAGTTGACAATCAAGAACAAGTACCCATTATCGAGAATTGATGATTTATTTGATCAACTTCGTGGGTAACAAGTATTTTCCAAGATAGACCTTAGATCGGGCTACCATTAGTTGAAAGTAAAGGCCGAAGATGTTGAAAAGACAGCTTTCAGGATGCGTTACGGACATTACGAGTTTTTAGTCATGCCATTTGGAGTTACAAATGCACCAGCCGCATTCATGGATCCTATGAACCGAGTCTTCAAGGACTACTTAGATGATTTTGTGATAATGTTCATTGATGACATTCTTATCTATTCGCCGAGTGAGATAGAACACGCGAACCACTTGAGACTGATACTTCAAAGACTACAGGAAAAATAGTTGTTTGGTAAATTTAAGAAGTGTGAATTTTGGTTTTCTAGCATTACTTTTCTTGGTCACGTGATTGACAAGAATGGAGTTTTAGTTGATCCTCATAATGTAAAAGCTGTATCTATTTGGCAGAGGCCGACATCCGTATCTGAAATTTGGAGTTTCTTAGGTTTAGCCGGATACTACTGCAGATTCATAGAGAACTTCTTAAATATATCATTGCCAATGACAAAGTTAATGAGGAAGGGTGTTACTTTTGAATGGAGTCCAGAGTGTGAAGACAGTTTTCAAGAATTGAAGTCACAATTGACAAAAGCGCCTATTTTGACAATACCATCTAGATCGAAGGATTTGTGATTTAGAGATGCTTCACATCAAGGGTTTGGATGTGTACTTATGCAAGGTGATAAAGTAATTGCCTATGCTTCTAGACAGTTAAAGACACACGAGGTTAACTATGCGACTCATGATCTTGGATTGGCCACAATAATCTATGCTTTGAAGATTTGGAGACATTACTTGTACGGGAAAAAGTGTGAGATCTTCACGGACCACAAGAGCTTGAAATACCTGTTCACACAACGAGACTTAAACATGAGATAGAGAAGATGGCTAGAGTTAATGAAAGATTATGACCTTTTAATAGAGTACCATCCGAGGAAGGCTAATGTAGTAGCCGATGCGTTAAGCAGGAAGACGCTAAAGAACTTTGCTGACGAGCTAACTCAATAAAAAGAATTGGTAAAGGAAATGGAAAAGTTAGAGTTGGATGTGATTCCAGAGACTAATGGCGGCTTAATGATGGCGATCATAGCACACTCTGATATTATTGTTGAGATTGAGAAGGAACAGTTTAACTATGTCTACTTGTGCAAAATGAGAGACAAGATACCTTTGAAAAAGCGACCTGATTTCGTATTGGAACAAGGAATGATGAAGCTTGGAAATCGATTATGTGTACCAAATGTGAAAGGCTTGAAAGAGATGATTCTAGAGAAAGCATATAGTACTAGATATTTAGTGCATCCGGGAAGTAACAAGATGTACCGAAACTTACGAGAAAACTTTTGGCAGAAGGGTATGAAGCATTAAATTGCTAAGTATGTCTCAGAGTGTTCGGCATGTCAACAGGTCAAAGCAGAAAGACACGTACCTGTGGGACTACTACAACCGTTGCCTATGTCAGAGTGGAAGTGGGATGAGATTACAATGGATTTTGTTTCTGGATATCCACGATCGTCTATAAGAATGACAAGATTTGGGTTATAGTTGATAAATTGACAAAATTAGCTCATTTTTTGTCGATCAAGATGACTAAGCCGTCCAAGTTAGCAGAGTTATATGTGAAAGAGGTTGTAAGACTACACGGGGTTCTAGTAGTGATTGTATTAGATCGTGACAGTAGTTTTACATCGAGGTTTTGGGGAAGTTTGCAAAAGGCAATGGGTACGAAGCTGAGTTTTAATACAGCATTTCATCCTCAGACCGAAGGACAGTCAGAGCATATGATTCAAACGTTAGAGGATATGCTTCGATTGTGTGTGTTAGACTTTGGGAATAACTAGGAAAAACATTTGCCATTGATAGAATTTAATTATAATAATGGGTTCCAGTCAAGTATTGGAATGGCACCGTACAAGGCTTTATACGGGCGTAGATGTCGATCACCAGTTTGTTGGACCGAATTTGGAGAAAGAAAGTTACTAGGATCTGAGTTAATATAGCTGACTGCTGAGAAGGTAAAGCTGATCCAAGAGCGACTAAAGGCAGCTCAGAGTCGACATAAGAGCTATGCGGACTCTAAGCGACAAGCACTAGTGTTTAAAGTTGGAGATTTTGTATACTTGATAGTATCACCTTCAAAAGTTATTGTACGATTCAGAAAGAGGGGAAAGCTCAATCTGAGATTTGTAAGATCTTTTAAGATCATAGAGAAAGTAGGACCAGTGGCTTACCGATTGGTGTTGTCGTTAGAATTGGAACATGTACACAATATTTTTCATGTATCGATGCTAAGACGATGCATGACAGATACGAATAAGATCGTAGTGCCAGAACCATTACAGATTCAAGAAGACTTAACCTATACAGAAAATCCGGTGGAGATACTAGATCGGAAAGAGCAAGTGTTAAGAACGAAGATGATTCCGATGGTGAAAATGTTATAGAGTAGGCATACAATTGAAGAAGCTACGTGGGAAAGTGAGGAAGAGATGAAGAACGAGTATCTGTATCTGTTCGACTTATGAGGTGTAAGTTTGGGGACAAACTTCCTTTTTGGAGGGGAGAGTTGTCACACCCGTTCAAGAATTTCATTGTTTTAAAATGCATAACTTGAGATTTTGTGGAATTATTAATGTTTATTAATGATTTGAGCTGGAGTTGACTGTGAGTCAACGGTAGGATATCAGTGGAGACACGGGAACTTGAAAGTTCATTTTTTTTTAATTTAGCATGGTTAAGTGACATTTATATGATTTAAATGTTATTTGTAATATATGGTATTTTGTGAATAGTGAATTATACTTGTGTAGTATAATTTCTGGTAGTTTTGTTATCGTTGTAGAGCATTTTGAACACTGTGGTGAGAACGTGAGTGACGCATTAAATAAGAGAGAGGTTGTGTAGAAATTCCACAAATTTAGTTTTCGAACGTAATTTTGGACCCAATCGAGACTTAGTCGAAAACTTTTATAATTTATAATTTTCACTCGTAAAGGCGTAAAATGGATGTGTGTGACGTTTCAAGAGTTAATTAAAAGTTTTGAGAACTCGCGGGGTGGTAAACGCGATTTCCAAAAAGATTGTCTATAAATATAGGAGGGGTGAAATTCATTATTTCACAAACCTTATAAAATATCGTTGAAGATGAGAGAGAAAGGGAGATTTGTTGCCACGGGTTTGCGACGACAATCGACGACCTTTCGTCCGTCAGAATTTCTCCAGATTATAGATTTGAACTCCTTGAGGTAAGGCCTACGTTTGGATCGTCATTAGGCCATGTTTGGCTAACTTTTGTAAAAATCTAATTTCTAAGAAATCTGGGAAAAACAGGTATATACTTTTAAGAATCATCTGAAAATGGAGATCCGACATTTCTTTGCCTCCGTTGTACTTCCCTCAAAGTTTGAGAAAATTTGCACGAGGTATGAAATCCTAACCTATGTTATATGGGTAAAATACATGTTTTAGATTTCGACGACGAAATTGTGATCCGGGAAAAATTCATGTATTAATCTTAAACCCGTTAATTATGCACGCGCTTAAATGTGAAATGCATGTCTAAATTTTCGCGAGCACGTTGAGTTGTCTATGTGGGTCAAAGGGAGGACTTATACAAATTCGTGACGGAGTAAGCTTCTTTATGTTTGAGAATTTTAGTAGCGACGACTACTGTGAATGGTTTAAGGCTTGGACTTTCCAGGCACTTGGGGATGTAATGGTTGTAGGCTTGGACTAGCCATTGACGTCGCAATTTAAGGCTTGGACTTACCGCTATCGGATGAAGGCGTATTTTTCTTCCTAGCGACTATTTATGTGATTATGAGATTAAAACATGTTTTTTCATAGATGCAAATGTTAGAATTTGTACACTCAGTATATACCTGAGTAGTGAAGATTTACTCCATTGCAGGTGAGAAGAAAAAGGGAAAGAAGAAGCGTGAGGAGTGAGGCCAAGGAATGCCGGGGAATCACAATGTTTATATCTTTTGTTCTCTTTTCCTAAAGTTGTATAAGAATTTGGGAAGTGTAATATGTTGTCATAGCACCATGGAGTTGTTTCATAATACTGTATTTTGTATTCAAACTCCTGTAATTGTATTTTAAACCGTTGCAATATAGTGGTGGTTGCATTGGTTTTGGGTTTGTAGAACCTTCAGTTTTTGAATTACACAACTTGGTAATTACCAGGGGATCAGTCGACAGATGCATGTGTCAGTCGACTGGACCACTGTGCCTTTTTAGACACTGCTTTTAAATGTGGCAAACCCAGTTGATTGGGCCATGTTTCAGTCGACTAGAGAACTGACGAAAAATGTTGATTTTGATTCTGCTAGAGGCACAGTCGACTGGGAGGAGTCAGTCGACTCAGAAATGCAGGTCCCAGTCGACTAGACCCCAGTTACAGTCGACTAGGCGAGCTGTTGATCTTTTGGAACATACTTCTTTAGGTCTTCAGTTGACTGGGTCCCCGACACAATCGACTGGACCTCTGTTTTCCAAACTGAATTCTTTTTGGAACTATTCCTATTGGGCAAAACCTTTTTTTACAACTCTGATTTTTAAAGGATTGTACTTATGTTTCCACTGCTAATTTTACTTTAAAGGAATTGGATGAGCCTTGGTGGCGTGTCACGTGTCCTATTTCCTACTCGTCGCGGGATGGGTCATGACATACCCGTCGGATATCCATGGTGAGCCAACCTTGCATAAAAGTTAGTAGACCCACCATCCTACAAATTTAAGGATCACAAACCAATCGAACAATTCCGTATACAAAGCGTCCACATTCTAACTTAAACATCGCGTTCATTATTCAACGCTTATCAGCCTTATGAAATAATCCATTTTCATTATTTATTAGCCATAAGTTTACCTTTGTGTTCCCTAGGTTCACCACCATGGCCACCCTCTATGGTACTGCCCACACATATATCCCATGTGTCCCCAAACATAATACCAACGCTCACTCCGATACCAATTTGGGTGGGGTATCAACCAAACCAGATGTACACAAGGAAGGCTGGCCACTATGCCAAAATGTCTAATAAATAAGCCGAGTATAAGGCTTATACAAGCTTATCACATAGCCACTAGCAAAGGTGCGCTCAGCAAGTCGACCCCCAAACATATCACACAATGGGCTGCGGTGAACACTATGTTGCCATTATCGTTTACCGTTCGTATTATTCCCATATTTGTGAAATTTACGTTTATCACATAGTTTCGTCTCATCAAAGTCCAATCACATCTCTATCTTTAGATGTGTTCTAATTTCTCACAATATATGGTTTTATCAATTTACCCACAACAATCGTTCCATCAATTTTTCAATCGAATTACAAGATCACCAATAGACTATTCAACGTCTCTAGTTTACCATTTATTAAAATTTCCATAATATAAAGCTAATTATTTCAGGTACAGTTACCTCAACCAAACATTCAATATTAGCATACATAAAGTACTTAATAAGAAAACATATTCTCCATAACGTAAAATAATGGGACATTTGTTAACTGCTACTGTAATTATCAATTTCTGCCCAACCGATGCAGAATTGGGAAAAACTCCATTACACGAAAGTTGTCCAGAGTCTTAAAATACACAACGGAAAAAATTAAAAATAAAAAATAAAAAAAATCACTAACAACTACCTAAAAAAATGAGATTTTCTCCAATTTCGAGATCTAATATTTTAGTACCACGATTTTACACCAAGAACTGATACAACCATAAAAAAGAATGAAACATGTAAGAGTCAATGACATACACAAATGGTTTCTTTCATTCACGTGAGATTACATAAGCATCAACTTACATAAGTTATGGATCCATAAATTATAATGAATCTCATGGAACATATATTCAAATCAACAACATATAATCAAAGTAATGCATTTGTGCGTATATATATACATACGTGTATATATATAAACCACATGTGTTTGATTAACTCACTTAATTAGGGCTTTAGGATTGATAAATATGCAAAGCAAAGGCTGGGTGTAACGACCCTGGTGTTGTTGGCGGACAATTGTAGGTGCCTTTGTGGCTGTAGTAAGTGCTGGCAGGCTACACACTATGGGAAGTTCATCCCACATCGCCTGGGTGTGGAAAAGTAATGTGCTATATATGTGTGGTTCCAAGTCTCCTTAGTAAGAGGCCTTTTGGGTAGTGACCCAAGAACAAATTCGTGCGGGTTTGGGCCCAAAGCAGACAATATCTTACTGAGCGAGACTTGGGTCGTGACAGAATGGTATCAGAGCTAGACCCAGCTGGAAGTGTGCCAACGTGGACGTTGGGCCCTAAGGGGGGTGGATTGTAACGACCCTGGTGTTGTGGGTGGGCAGTTGTAGGTGCCTTTGTGGCTATAGTAAGTGCTGACAGGCTACACACTATGGGAAGTTCATCCCACATCGCCTGGGTGTGGAAAAGTAATGTGCTATATATGTGTGGTTCCAAGTCTCCCTAGTAAGAGGCCTTTTGGGTAGTGACCCAAGAACAAATCCATGCAGGTTTGGGCCCAAAGCGGACAATATCTTACTGAGCGAGACTTGGGTCGTGACAGAAAACAGGAGGACTTCCCAGGGGGTCACCCATCCTAGTACTACTCTCACCCAAGCACACTTAACTTCGGAGTTCTGATGGGATCCGGTGCATTAGTGCTGGTATGATCCGAGGCTTTGAATGCCTTCGTGGTACACCCTGATGGTAATTGTTGTCACTCCAATGGGAGTGCATGTGTTCGAGTCTTGGTACTCTCTCAAATCTATTTGTAACGCCCCAAGAGATCCACTAGCCCAACAACTTGATGAGCCTACTACATTGGCCCTTAAAATGCTTAAGCCCAAGTTGTTAGTAGTAGCCCTCTTGGTTCTATATATACCAGATTAACTTTTCATATTTATGCGATGTGGGACAGGATCTCACAATCTCCCCCACTCAGAGACGTGGCGTCCTCGTCGCGTTGGCCCAATTCTTCCCCTGGCTGGTCGATGTAGAAGCAGATCATTGGTGACCACAGAAAAGCCCATAAGCGTGCACAAGGTATACTACTTCGAGGCCTCTACCCCTCTCCGGAGCCTCTACTCCTCTGCCACACCGCCCACGGTGCCCTTACGGGACCAGGGTTGGCTCTGATACCATTTGTAACGCCCCAAGAGATCCACTAGCCCAACAACTTGATGAGCCTACCACATTGGCCCTTAAAATGCTTAAGCCCAAGTTGTTAGTAGTAGCCCTCTTGGTTCTACATATACCAGATTAACTTTTTATATTTATCCGATGTGGGACGGGATCTCACACTGGGGTTCCTCTTTTCTTCAACTCTTTTCTTTCTTTTCTCTTCTTTTTCTCTCTCTATCTCACGAGTGTTCTCTCTTTTCTTTTTCCCTTTCTTTTCTTTATGTAAACAAAACATACATACATATAAATTTCGTTTTTCTACTAGTGGACTCACAAAAGAGGCCGATATGAGCCCATAATGCAACCAAAATCACTCAAATGGCTAACCTAAAGGGTACTCATGCCCCGGGTACTTAATTTGCATAACAGATACACTATATGACACATTCGCGAGCCTACAAACACTATAAAAAAATATCAACCCTTCACTTTCTTTAATATATATAAATTAATGAAATGTAACACTCAAATTAAACGGGCTCACTAGCGATTTAATTTATGGACCCTCCAAACTTAAAATTTTCAAACACGTGTCTTACCTAGGCACTGTCATATAATATTGCTAACAGAAAATAATAATTAAAATAATTACTTGCATACTCAGAAATTTTAGGATTGTTACAAGGTACAACACACTTCAACAAGTAGAAGAGCTCAGTAAAAGGTAGAAATCTATCAAAGAGTTCAAAAGTACCCCTTGTGGAAGGTTTGACAGTTATTTTTTTTAGTGTAATTAAATCACAAAAAATTGCAATTGGTACCAAGGTAGCTTTTCGTCAATTGCAACTGCAGAGGCTATTTTGTTAAATATTTTATTTTACCTTTTGGGGTTTTATAAGTATTGAAAAAATGATAGTTGCTACCAAACATGGCCCAAATAGGGGGTATATATGTAATTAAAATAACTTTTTTCCGTCACTTTTAGCCGTTCAAAGTGACGGAGGGGGCAAACTGCCACAAAATGCAACAAAATATTAGTTGAGGGACCAAAAGACGAAGAAAAAAAATATTTAGGGACAAAAGTGCAAAACATGGTATAGCTTGAGGGTACAAAATGTATTTTACCCTTTGTTTTAATTACAATTCAAAACTTAAAAAGTAACATAATCGATCGCTATTGAGATAAATACTTTGGTAGTTATTTTATGGTTTTGTAAGAATTAACATAGCTGTCTTTGTAGTACAACAATAGTGAAGTGTTAGTTCAGTCTCTCTTCATGTTGCATCATACTTGTATAGATTTAGTTATGAGAACTGGGCAAATTTTCAGAAAGTTCTCTCTAGCCAGAAAGCTAAGTATATATGAGGTGTCTCTAAACTTGAGTCCACGAGTCCGACGTGGTATCACTAACTCTCCTAGAGAATCGTCTTTTGAGCTGCCCCCAATTTTTGATAACAGCCAACATGAGTGTCCAAATGTTTTTGTGTTGAAGCAATATAAATACAGACTTGTTAATTTTCCACTTGCCAGCAAGAAACATATACATAGCTAGAGCAACCGTTGATGTGCCTCCTGTTAATAAAAAGAGTGCTGAAAAGCTGCCGAGGTTAAGACTGGCAGCATTTTCATAGTCCATAGTTTCCACATCCACACACTTCTCGGATACTGTCATCATGTTCTCTAGCTCTCTAAACTTGCCCTCTTCGGACACCTTCAGTAAGGCTTCGTTTACGTCGCCAAGAATGGGAGATCCCTTCGGAAACGCCTGATCAGACCAATATTATGATTATATATTTGATCTCATATATGCATTATACATTTGAATTGGTGCCAAAAGTATAATAATGAATTTTGATCGATTAGCTCTTAAAAACATTTTCTTTGTAAAACTAACATTTTTTTTTCATAAAAACTGGTAAAACAAAAAACGAGAAAGATATTGAAACTCTCATTCTTCTTTCTTGTGTGAGACTCATTCAAAAGATATGTCAGTAATAAACATAAAGGGTTAGGAATACTTGTGGCGCCTTATAAAGTTTAATCTCATGGTCCACAAATGATTTTTGGCTTTTGTCTCAAGGGTGGTTTGAATTTTGGTTTAAAAGCTTAAAGGTGGTTTGACTTTTGGCTTAATGGTTGTTTGGCTTAATGGTGTTTGGCTTAAGGGCTGTTTGGTTTAAAGACTTTTGACTTAGGGGATAATTAAGAGCTTTTGTCTTTACTCTTAAGGGTTGTTTGGCTTAATGGCTTTTGGTTTAAGGTTTGGCCTAAGCGCATTTGGGCTTAATGGCTTTTGGCATATTGATTGTCTTGCATGTCGTAATTTATCAGGAAGTGTTGAATGCACGAAAAAATATTAATCGCATAAGGCACGTGGAGTTAATTATTAGCCGAAAGCACGTGTAGTTAAAATTGTTCAATAGTGCCTTTAGGCACGGGTTATACCTAGTTTCTCGTAAATGAAATATATTAGTGTCTCTAGTAATTT
The DNA here is from genome assembly GCA_033977485.1 of Hydrangea macrophylla. Taxonomy (NCBI): domain Eukaryota; kingdom Viridiplantae; phylum Streptophyta; class Magnoliopsida; order Cornales; family Hydrangeaceae; genus Hydrangea; species Hydrangea macrophylla. The sequence continues at coordinate 46,156,890 of CM066990.1, forward strand.
TCAAAACACCTACTGCATGCCACATCATTTTGCATTGAGATTTTGTGTGGACGTGTCAATTTTATTTTCAAATATTTCCGTTTTGCGCTAATAAGAAAAATGAAAGGAGAAAAAAAGAGAAGTAGGGAATTACAAATCCGAATCCTCCAATTTCGTACGTTGGTCCAGCTATGATGAAGCTCTTGCAATATTTGGCTAGGAATAGTTTCGCGGGAGGAACTTCAAGAAAGGCAGCCATTATTGAACCGTTTTTGAGTGACTGGGCGTAGTGTTCTGGTTTTGTAAAATGCTTGATGTTGTTTAGTTTGAACTGTAGCACATCAACCAAGTAATCAGAAACAAACGATCCGCTAGCATAGCCAACCATTGCATTGCTAGTTTTCAGTGTCTCAATATCAGCTATTGTAGGTTCAAGCCGTTGGACAGTGAGCATGCTAGTGAGGCTAGCTGTATAGCTCTGTGTGATGACTAGCGCTACAAATAGCCACACCACCATTGCCATCCGCGATAAATTACTATGAAGTTTTGCTCCTAACTCCACCAAACCAAACCAGAAAAAGCTTTAGCAACAATTCAACAATAAAAACTTATTAATTTCCATAATCAAGGACGGATCCAGGAATTCAGCTTGGGGGTGGGGGGTAGCTTGATAATTACTATAAAAAAAAAAAAAAATTAAGGGAAGCTTTAGCAACAATTCAACAATAAAAACTTATTAAGTTCCATATTCAAAGACGGATCTAGGAATTCAACGGGGGGGCATCTTGATAATTACTAAAATAAAATAAAAAAATTTAAGGGAGGGACGAGCCTATACGCTTAAAGTATTTTTCTGAATACTACTAGTATAGATAGAATTTTTATTTTTTTTTCAAATCTAGGGGGATGTCACCCCTTTTTGCGCTTGCCCCTTTCTGAATCCATCCTTGTCTATTGTACAACAGAAGTGTGATTTACCTTGTAAAGAGAATAGCGTGGTAAAGCCTAGCCAAAGAAGTGTTCCTATTTGATTCATTGGAGAGCCCTTGAGTTCAGGGCAATGATTTCTCTCTATTAGCCACACCACAAAGCCATTATAAATGTTGATGATTGGAATCAGTACCCACATGGCATTTGTGAAGGGCTTCAAGAATAACAAAGCTTTATTGCAGAGTGCTGATTGAACAGGGACGATCATCACCAATCCTGATTCGGTGTAGGGGTGCGTAAACTCTGCATGTCGACATCGATTGGCTACTATCGCCACATCACCAACTACTGCATTGAATTTCTACTCCAAAATGTGTAGATTTTATTCAAAGTGAGAAATTTTATCCTAATGAATTATATACCTAATGCTCTCGATGAATAGCATATGAATGAAAATAGATTTGTGATAGTTTGAAATGGACTGGAATGACACAAGAACAAAAAACAAAAAATCAAAGATGAAAAAATAAAACGTAGACCAAACACAATGATTTGTGTGGTTCCGCTTAGAGTCTATATGTTTTTACTTTGAATCAGAAGAGAAATAGAATTAGCTTATGGCAACAAAAATCTTATCATAAACCGTGTCGGTTTTGATTCGTTCAATGAATTTGTTCAAGACAAACTTTGTGTGCTGAAAATTACTAGAAGTCATGAAGAAGAAGTAAGTACACACTGACCTTTAAATAAACTTGCTCTACCAATTCATTGTATGTGCCATTGAAGGGAGAGAATTCGTATGGAAGATGGTACGGCAAGTGTTCTACAGTTGCTTTGAAGATTTCAATTGAAAATCCACCGTAAGAAGTAATGTTAGACTTCTTATCAACAACCGTATTCACAAATTGTTCTATTGATGACCCCCCTGTGGGCACCCCAATTATCAATGGTTTGGTACTTTCAGAAACAGACCATCCTGTTGGAGTATGTAAAGGCCCTCCTGGCCAAAACACTTGCCCCAAACTCTGCATTGAAGAGTTGTGAATAGCTGTTTCGTTTATAGTCTCGGAGAAACCCAATTCATTTGACCAAAACCCAAACTCTCTATAACTCTTTCCAATCACATTCACAATCTGAAAAACATCATGAGTCTGATCCGCTATTTTTTTATCAAGGAACTTGACTTTACCAATTAAGCCATTGAAATTAATTAACGAAAATTTCTCTAGCAATGATTGGCCACCATTTTGGCTTTTACTCAAGGCCAGAGAGACTGCCCACGTGGCATCGTATGCTCTAACCGCGAAAAGACTCGGCACATGGCTTTCTTCCTCTGGATGATCCATTCTAAACTTCACACCAAATCTTCTATTGAAATCTTGGAATCGAGACTCGGAGTCCGAAAAATAGCTCTTGACTCCCAAAACGCCTTGCATCGAGGATATCGTTGAAACATTGAAAGAATCTATGAGACTTGTAACGGTGTCTGTGACGATCCAAACGTAACCCTTTGCCATCATCTCCATTTTACTCGCACTTTCAAACAATTTTGTGGTCGATTCGATAGACATGTGGACCACAAACACTCTGCATTGGTCCTTTTTAAGCCTCTCAAGCTCTTCTTCTAATGAAGAGGAAGAAGAGAGAGCCAGAAAATGACTAATTTCTATGTTATTTTGTTTCAAGGCATCAAAGAGATGAGGAATGACCCCATCAGAAGCAGAGCTTGTGTCCTCATATATTACATTGATTCTATGCCATTCCCAAGATTGTACAATAGCAGCTATGGCTCTCATTTGGGTGTGTTTGGTTGGTGAGGCTTGTATGAGGAATGGCCATCTCTTAGTTGCCCATCGTGGAGTAGAGAGAGAAAGAGAAACAATGGGGACATGAGATTGACTGCCAATGTCTGCAATTAAGGATGATTCTTCCCATGAGTGTGGTCCCATAACGGCATCAACTTCTTGTGTGAAAATAAGATCTCTGGCTGCATTCATGTAGTCTAGAATTTGTTACGTAGTTTTTTAATTTTTTTTTTTTTTTTTTTGTGGTATGGGCACATTAAATAAATTAATACAATGAGGCATTTCAAGCTTGTATCAAATGATATAAATGCCCTTAAATGAGGTATTTCAAGGTATGGGTGAAATATCTAATGTGAATACTTAATTTCAGGGTATTTGTGTCATTTGACACAAGTTTGTGAGCTTATTTTGGTCAATTAGTCAAAAGCAAGGATGACAATTCCAGTTCACCTTTAAAATTTTGCTGACATCACGAGGTTTCATCGACTCTCCTTGACAGAAGGGAGGTTAGTGATACATATTTTTACAAATAAGGAAGGTCGATTATATAATTCAAAACTCAGTGGAAGTCTCTGATATTAGGAGAAACCTCAGGGGTGGTCAACAATATTTATCCAAAAAATTGGTTATTTTTTTTGTCTAACCAAGGGCAGAGCTTCTGCCGAGCTATACCCCCTAATTTCGCTAAAAAAAATTATATTTGTAATATTTTAGCTTAATTGTAGGTTAGTCCACCCGACTATTTGACAAAAAAATCTTTTCATTCTTTTCTTTTTAACCCAAATCAATATTGTTCAATCCAAACAAAACACATTATGTAACTGAGTGATAAACTAGTCCACCCTAAATATTTGGCTCACTCATTTTCTTAGTTCAATCCACGCGTATTTTTTTTTAATGCCAAAGGTTCTCCAATTTTCTTTGCACCAAAATTATCCCCAAAATGCTATTAACGTGAGTGTTACTTAATTTTAGCTCACAAACTAACAAAATAGTTTTTTTTTTTTTCCTTATTTTTCAATGTTAAAAATGCCATAACTTTCAAACTACAAATCGGTTTTCAATTAATTTTATATAAAATGATCTACAAAACAAGATCCATAGTACCTATAAAATTCTTCTTCTTAAAATTTTTTTTTAAATTTTGCAGCTCAATCACAAACAGATATCAACAAATTTTTTTTTTGTAAAACCGACACTTCCATTGCGTAGATCTCGAAACCCAAATAAAAAAAAAATTATATATATATATAGATGTATATATGTCTTCATTCAAAACGGTCACAGAATCGCAAAGTTATGGCTATTTTACAACATGTTATTGTCTTTAAGTGCTGCCCAAGCAAAGACAATAGCATGATACTGTCGAGAGTAACATTTCTTCAAATTGACCAAATATTTGCAATATTATGGCCATTTTATTAGATGATTCAGCATTTACAATATTTTCCAAATAAATGCAGTAATATTTTATCAAAAACTAAACGTTTTACAAAGATAGTAACATCATTATTGCAAAAAGTTGCAAAATTAGGGTCATTAAGTAGATGTTACTGCCTTTAAAAACTATCCCCATCCAAAAAAGTAGTAACACGCTATTATAGATTAGTAACATGATATTGAACAAAGAAGGAGTAACATATCGTCGATAATACCATTTCTTCAAATTAACCTTAAATCACAAAATTATGGCCAATTTTTAGACAGTAACTATCATCAAAAAAAATTTAAAAATTCAAAGTTAGCATCATGTCACAGTCGCAAAAGACAGTGACATTACGTTATAGTGGTCTGACAGTAACATGAATTTTTTTTCATTCTTTCATACCCACTATGGATCTTGTTCGATAGATTTTTCCTTCTAGATTACAACTATATCAATTTTATTCAAAATTGAGTTGTGGTTTAAATGTTATGCCAATAAAATAAAATAAAATAAAATAACTGTTTTGGGATGCGTGCTGAGGTGACAGTAGCTTACCATCTTGTTTATGTGTGATAATAAGGGTAAATTTGTCAATAACCTTATTTTTAGTTTAAAAATGGGCTGTCAACCAATTTAAAAACTCATGTACATCCTTATCATTTGAAAAAACAAAAAAAAAAAAACAAAAAACAAAAACAAAAACAAAAACAAAACGAGCTGGACTAATCTCCTAATTCAGTCCTACAAAAAGACTGATAATTAATTATCCTTAATTTTGTTTTTCAAAAAAACACATATACTATGTTGGCACAATTGTAAATCAAACACTAAAATATTGAACTCATCAATATTCCTTAGTACTTGTCAATTTAGTTGAACCCAAATTGATATACCATTCCTCAAACTTTACAAATTACGACATCAACCCTTATTATGAAATTTTAAAAAAATAAAAGGAAAGAATGAAAAGAAAAGAGAAGAAAAGAAAATTTAAAAAAATTTAACCTAAAAATAGATCCCAAAAAATTGCATCGACAGTAGTGCCATCAAACCTCAATATATGTTCATTATTATATATAGTTTAATCCAATACCAACCACCTAAATAAAATCCTAGCTCCGCCCAACAATCAATCTATCCTAACCTAGAAAACACGGACTCTTCGAAAAGGCAGTCGCACCCACACTGGGTGTGTACTAATTTAAAGGCAGCCGCACCCGCACTGGGTGTCAGACTGCCTTTCTAGATCCTAACTTTCATATTCCAGAATCCGCCAATATACATATATATATATATACACACATGTGTGTGGTTACCTGCAAGAGCTGCCTGGACAGGTTCACCATGAGAGTCACTTATCTGCAGAAGAAACCTCTGCTTAGCTTGGTCATTGAAATCACAAATGGCCATCTCCATTGCTACTCTTGCCTCTTTACCAGCACGAGAAGTGTTGTCTACAATGGCCCCTATGATACCCCTCACATGATGATTACTTTGAATCTCATTTTTGTCCCCACCACTAGCTTTTGCTTTTTGTTCAAAAAGCAAAGCCATGGCAATAAAATAGAGGAACACATAATGAAAAGTACCCATTTTGTGTTTTTTTTTTGCCTTTTTGGGTAAATAACTAATCATTCATATCTAGCTAGAGCCGCCACTGTTACATATATATACATACATATGTGCATGTATATACATACATATATATATATGTACACTTCTTCCTTTGTTTCTAGACTGCATACCAAGTCCCATGAAACTGGGAATTCCATTGTAGTGAGTTGAAGTACCTCTCGTATATTGGAAATTCTACGCAAGTATCATTTACCATTCAGACACGTTAATTGATTGAAAACTTGACTTTGAAAATTACGGTTTGTTTGAAGGGTTTATGATTTGTTGGTTATTCACAAGAAGCCAAAGCTCTCTCGACCTCCATCTTTATTTTGATTAGTTAAGGGCTTGTTTGGGAATGGTAATTACCGGTTAGTGCACAGATTCTATAAATTCAAGTGTCCAAAACACGCAATTTATTACATCAGAATATGTGGCTGGTTTAAATTTATTCCTAAGAGCATGTTTGGGAATATTCAAAATAGGATCAGATTTAGACTTTTTTTCAAGTTAACATTGAGATCTGTTGAGAAAGAAAAGAAATGATTTGATGGTTCACAATGAACTGGTTCTGCAAATTCAAGTATTTGGTATAGGCCCTTTTGTTCGCATCAGAGTCCGTACTTATCCTAAAACTATTCCTAAAATTGGTTCGTTATCAAACTAACACTACTAGATTTTGCTTCTTGTTTAAAATCAAAGCCATGGTAATATAAATTATAATAAAGGATTACATAGTGAAAAGTACCTATTTTTTGCCTTTTTAGTAAAAACTAAGCAGTTCATATCTAGACCCGCCTCTCTTACAAATATATACATACAGATGTGTGTTTATATATATTATAATACTTCAAGTCTACTGCACTTCTTCCATGAAATTGTGGTTCCATTGGAGTGAGTTGAAGTTCCTCTCGTTTGTTGAAATTCTATGTGACTTTCATATACCGTTCATACGCGTTGATTGAAAACTTAACTTTGAATTAAGGTTGGTTTGATTCTTCTCAATGGGTTTTATGATGTGTTGGTAATCACAATAATCCAAGAATTTATTCAGTCAGTCCGTCATGCCACGTCAGCATGTTGACATGGTGTGACATTTAACCTCAATCTTTTATTTGCCTCCTCCTTCTAGGAGGATTATCACAAGTAGTTATCAAATTTAAAATTTAAAATTCCACTAACCACTTATTATGATCTCCTTAGAAAGAGAGAACAAATGGAAGGTTGAGATTAAATTGTCACACCACGTCAACATGCTAACATGGCGTGACGGGCTCACAGAATAACTTCTCAAAGAATCCAGAAGTTATTCGGTGAGCCCGTCACGCCACGTCAGAATGATGACGTGGTGTGACCTCCCCAATAAAAAGGTGTCATATGGCCACTAACACTAGGAAGTTATGACATATGGTGGGTAGTTTTTTTTTTTAATTTTGATAACCACATGACATGATTCCCTAGAAGTTGGGGTATATGTATGGTTAAAATTGAAAAGTCACACTACATCATCATGCTAATATAATAACGTGGTGTGACGGACTCACTGAATAATTTCTCCTTTGACAGATGATCCGTCCTGAATTTATTCCCATATATTAACACAAGATCCTTGTTTCCAGTTTGTGGGCCTACCAAGTAACACATGACTAGTCAAATAGGATGTCATGTCAATCCGGTAAAAGAATCCGGTACTCTTAACTAGGGGTGGGCAAACAGTCGGTTCGGTTTCGAACCGAAAAGTTCAGTTCGGGTTGTTCGGTTCGGGTTGAGAATTTCGATACCGAAATCCGAACTGAAATAAACTTCGAAAATATGGTTCGGTTTCGAAATTAAAGTTCGGGTTCGGTTCGAAACTTCGGGTTGAAATTCAACCGAAGTTTTTTTTTTTCATTTTTTTATTTTTATTTTTATAAATTTTTTATTACTCAATAAAGAGAAAAAATGTCTTTCAAGTTTCAAGATATCCATTTGATAATCAAGAATATTAGTTAAACTAATGAAGTACCCTAGATCTTAAAAAAAAAAAAAACCATTTGGTAATCAAGAACAAAAGAACAACTCAAATAGTTACAGTTTGTATTTTGTTATTACTCACTAAGAGAAAAAAAAATGTCTTTGAAGCTTCAACATGATATTTGTAAAACTAATGAAGTACCCTAAATCTATTAATAAAAAAATAATAATAATAAATAAATAAAAAATAAAAATAAAAAAATAAAAAAAAAAACTTCGAAAATTCGGTTCGGGTTCGGGCTGAAAAACTCTACCGAAAACCGAACTATACTTAAAAGTTCGGTTCGGTTTCGAACCGAACTTACTTTGGTTCGGGTTCAAACCGAACTGAAATTGTTTGAAAGTTCGGTTTTGGTTCGAAAGTTCGGTTGGCCCGAAATGTGCCCACCCCTACTCTTAACGGATATATTTAGCATTTATCTATGCATATAGGTGCATATTGATCAATACATGCCACAAGGTTTTGTCCAACATTTGTTATATCAAGGTCGGCTCGGATCCAAGGCAATCAAAGGCAGTTGTCTCGGGCCTCAATCAAATAAAATTATCATATATAGCACAATAAATTGTGTTAAATGTCATTTTTTTTATAACAAAAACACGTGAAGAGTTTCATCTTCAAAGTTCACTTTGGACTCTCCAAAAGTCAGGCTCCATCTCCTAGTACGCACATATCAATACACATTTTAAGTGATAAACTCAGTCTTCACCTTTCACTCTCATGCGTAATTCCATGCAAACGAACAATATGTAGACGTACGCAGCTAGATTCATTGTCTTGGAAATTAATTTCTTAGTTTCTTGGATTGGGTTCATGGGGTACTAACTATTCAAGAATCAAGGTCTTTGCAAGTCTATTTACATATATATATATATATATATATAGATAAATCAAGGTCTTTACCTACCCATTATGTAGTCCGGATCCCGGCCACTGTCGATAGCTATTGTGGTAGCACTCATGTGACCAATTGTAAGTTCATACGTTGTTTATTTGTCTTTTTTTTTATGCCATTTTGAAAAAATATTTAAAATAAAAATATTAAAAAAAATCGTGTGGTCCTGCAAGTGGCACGTGGCTGCCAAGGATCCAAAATTCCCATTATGAGTCTAATCTCATGTACAATCAGTGTGATGTAGAAACTTGAAGTTAGGGCTGCACTTGGACATAGCCGGGTTTATGGGGGTTCGGATGGAACGCCCTCGTGATGATTTTTATTTGTCTACTCTACTTATATATATATATATATATATATATTTCGTGTAAATGACACACTTAAGCTAATGATACAAAAATTAATACAAAAATTCAAGAAATCTTCTACCATTATATGATACATACATTTCAGTTACAACACTTTGAGACATTTTACTACCAATTACTCTCATGATTCCAAAATCATTGTCACACTTTCAATTTTGGGTTTTCCCAAAGTAATTGTCATCTTCAAAAAGTCAACGCTAAATATTTACAAATTTTCTCTTTTACCCCTTTTTTAATTAATGGCAAAAATTTTGAGTATCATGGTACGAAAATGGATATATGGATTTAGAGGATTTTCGAACTCAGATATAGGCTTAAGATCTTTTAAACTGGATACACGTGTAGATGTGTATCGTGTATATGTCTTCGTGCATGCACATACAACTTTGTGTATTATGCATATATATATATATATGTGTGTGTGTGTGTGTGTGTGTAGTAAATGTGTGTATATATGTACAAATACGATCCCATACATATTTGTTGTGGAGCAAATGTTGGTAAGTTAGGATTTTTTGAGATAGATGGGTGTAAAGAGTAAGTACTTTGGATGCTTTTTATTCATTTATCTTTATATGTCATTTTGTACTAGGGCAAAATAGTAATAAAAAAAATTCATTAAATGGTGGGTGTAAAAAGCTAGCAAAGTAAGTGGGTGTGAATAGAGTCACCCAAAGTTGAATTTCTAAAGTGTTAGAATATGTAATTTTTAGGATGGAAGGATTATAAAATTGTAACTAATAAATTGCCCCCTAAAAGTTACTACCAAGTGTCATATTAGAATAGTTAATACGGATTGGCACCAAAGATACAATAAAATGACACTTTGTTGAGACATAAACCAAGAAATTGAATATATCATATTTGGTTGTCTTTGTAAAATTTTTCAAAAACTCTAATATATATATATATATATATTAATAAAATAGGGAATTTTTTAATTTGGTGGGGGGGTGGGGGGGTTTAGGCGCTAAAGTATAAAGAAAAACATTGAAATTTTTTTGGGTATATATGAAAATTTTCTAAAGTCAAGGGGGGGTGCTTGAGCCCTCCCTGTCCCTTACTAAATCCATCCTTGTGTACAATTCAAACGTATTGAAGCTAATAATTACCTTTCTCCTCTGTTTGGTTCACGAATTTTATGAGGGAAAATGAAAGTTAAAGGAAAATAAGGAAAAAAAAAAATTTTAGTTCCCTGCTTTCCGTTGTATTTTCCTTTCATGCTTAGATAACTTTGAAAAAAAAAATTAAATATAATTGTAAGATATGATTAGAGGAAGGAAAATGACTCACAACTTAATTTTATAATATTTATTTTGTTTTTCAACTTATTATCTTTTAATTTCTATGTTCTTCATTATTTTCCTTATTAACCAAACAAAGGAAGATGTTTTCCTCTTTGTTTTCTTAATTTTTCCCTCACTAAATCTAAAAACTAAGCAGAGCCTAAAACTCAAGTTCATATAGAACTTATTTGAACACCATGGGGATTATGCTCAAATTAATAGGTTGTGTGATTTTATGGTACAACGATGTTTATTTGAGAATGTTGAATTAATCCTATCATTATTGAAAGTAGACCTATTACCACATTTGTTTAAAACCATTTGAGATATGAGAAATATATTATCTGAGTTGGTAATGTAAGTAGTATACATCTTTATCTCGTAGTTAGTGAAATTTGTTTTCTAGCAAAAAAAAAAAAAAGAAAATTAGCAAAAATTTGTTACAATATATGAATATATACCAAGTATATGGCAAGTACGATTAACATATCTCGTGGTGGTCTGTAAACCGATGGGTACACTACAAATATAGCAAAAGAAGTAGAAGTTTAAGAGCATCTTTAAAGGATATACCAAATTTTGATATGTCAAATAAATTTGAGGGTTTTTTACAAAAAAAATAATTAAATAAATAAAGTTGATGGCTTATGTGGCAATTTGGTATATTAAATTTAGCATTTCGGTTGGAGTAAAGGATACCCAATATGTCAAATTTATTATTTTATAATTTATTTATATTTTTGAACATTTAACTAATTAAGTGATTGGTTTAACAAATAATTAATGTAATAAATTTTTAAAGCAAAAGTGGAAATGACATGCCAACTTTTGGTATGTCATTTTTGATATATGAACAAGTATGTCATTTATCGTATAGGCTTTTAGCATTTTGGTTGGAGAAGAATAAAATGTCAAATTTTTCCATTTGGCATGCCAGAAAATGACGTGTTCCTCTGACATGCTCTAACATGACTTTTCATATACTTATAAGTTTTGTTTTTATCCTTTTTTATCTTCTTTTTACTTTTTGGGAAAACAACCTAATAAGTAAATACCCGACCAAAAGGCCTCATTACTAACGATTTTTAAGGGCATTGCTATTGTGAGAAACTTCTCACATGAGAAGGCGGATTTTAACTGTTGGATGAGCATCTAGCGTTATGAATCTAGAGAGAATCTTAAAGCTAGATGTCCATCCAATGGTTAAAACTCACCTTCTTATGTGAGAAGCTTCTCATAATAGCATTATCCGATTTTTAAAATTGGAAAAATAATTTCTAATAATTTATAACAATTAGAAATAGGGCCACTGGCAGACCCAACTTTAGCCCAGGGCAACATATTTGAAGTTTGCTTTAAGTTCTCTTCTAGCCCATGCCACAAATCTGTTCTTTAGTTCTGCCCAATCTTAGAGACAAGCCGTGGTTACGTTGGTTCCACTTAAAGGATTTTGTACAAAGAATATATTTTTCTCACTCTAAAATTGCTCATATTTGTTCACCCTCATCTCACATTGATTAATGTAATCGGACCTAGAATTAAATGAAAATTAATTAATGGTGCAAAGTACTGGACCCTATTGCATTATCTAATGAAAAAAGAGGGCGAGCAAAAAGTGAGAAAATTGTTGGTGAGTAAAACTGTACTCTTTTGTACAATGTGATTGGGAGTGCTCTACACGCTAAAAACTACTATGGCCATCCACATATTCACTTTGTTCAAGTGTGTAGAGACATTTTTACTAGGGGTGAAAATCGGTCGGTTTCGGTCTGTATTGACTCCAAAACTACACCGAACTGCTCTGTAACCGATTTCGACCGACATGGTGGTGCTTCGGTGTGACATCGACTACTTGATCGGCGGTCAGTTACAGTCGATTTCAGTTATAACGGTGGAACACACTATCTCAAAAATCTTCAAAAGTTCAAAAACATATCAATAGATATGCAAATCTACAAAAAGGGTTCACATGCAATCAACAGATCTATAGATCTACAAAAGAGATAACAAAGAGAGGCCAAGAAAGATAGTAACTTGGGTGTAGAAACATTCATCGGTGTGGGCATTGGCACTAGCGTTGACGTCGGCGATGGCAATGGTACCTTGAATTCTTCATCTTCTCAGCGTAATCTCATGGCTTCGTTATCAATGTCTGACTATAAGTATCAGACAGAGAATGAGATAGACTGATGGTGAGATAGAGAGAGGAGGGTACGGGCAAGAGAGAGAGAGAGAGAGAGAGAAGAGGATTTAGTTTTGGACCCTTATTTTGGGACTGTCACACCCCGATTTTTGGAAAGACAAATATTCAATCAAGTGCATACCCTAATCAATATTCAACCGCCCAAAAATCCAAGGGTGACAACCTATACCCAATTTTAAAAGACCATTTTAAAATAAACTGAATTTAATTGCTTTCATAAATCACATGATTTCTGTTTAAACAAAACTCATTTATTATCAAACTCATTCCCAAAAACATTACAAGAAAAATCCACGTTTCAAATTTTCTGCATTCTCATACATTACAAAATGAAAACCAAACATTTCCCTTTATATAGAAATAATATAATTTTCTCCATCGAATCACAATAAAATTATCTAGTTATAATAATAAATGGAATAATTTCAACACTACCCTATCTCAGGTTAGATCTGCTATAAACGTCTCCAAAAGTTCAATAATACAACTGAAATATAACTACATCTAATACAAGTTCTCAACCATGACTCACAATGCCAACTAAATAAAAGAGTATCATATAGTAATTAAAGAATAAAAATGAGATATCTTCAACTTCACGAACAGGTCGGCTGCTCCACAATGAACTCCAACTATACTATCCTGCACATGTCATTCGACTACGTTTCAAACAGAAACACACCCGAATGCATAACAAACTCGGGTCAGTCACATGACTGGTATGAGTTAAACAAAACACAAGTCTAAGGGATCCAACTTGAACCCGTAGACTAAAAATCATACTACAACATTCTTGGGCCAAGACAGGTAGTTCCACACACATATCTGGACAATAGAGTAGTTTCCATTTATGTGGTGGCAAGTAGTTTCTTACCCGAATAAAAACAATTAAATACTTACCTTTCTTAACTATGGTAGGCCGATACCTGCAAACCATTAGTAGGCCTACCATCCTGTACAAATAGAATTTAACACAATAATATAAATCAATAATAAGGTGTTATTAATTAAAATGATTTTATCTCTAACAAAGAACTGGAATTAGACAAAACTTAAAACACGAAAAATGTCAAGAATAAAATTTTCAAGGAATGACATGCGTCCTTGTTCATAAATTCTAAATAGATAATTCTGAAATTAATTATTAAAATTCAACTCTTACATAGACGATGTTCAGCAGATTCTAAAAATCGATGAAAATAGTATCAAGATGACATTTTTAGAAAAAGTGTAAAACACGAAAATTGTTCGGATCGTCGTTTTACTTCAGTTTACGCGAAACGGCCATAAACTATGAATCCAAGTATCCAAACTATTCAATTTACTTATCTGATCCAGTTTATTATCAAATTACTACGTTCCCAAAAAATGGTATGTTACACATAGAATGCTAGGTTTCAGCTAACGGGCACAACAGCGAAATTATTTAAAATCCTGAAAACTACACGACTACCAATTCCTAGAATTTCATATAACTGAAAATCATAAACCACATTACAACTGTAAATCCGCAAATAAAAAAAAAACACATAATATTCGATCCAAATTACACCTTATGTTCACCACCTCGGCCACCTATCCATGGTTCAGCCTACACATATATCCCATGTGTCTCCTAACGTAATACTAACTCCCACTCCGGTCCCAACTCCCATGGGGTATCACTGGGATTTGAGTCTACACCGAAAGGCTAGTACTTACGTTCTTGACGTCAATAAAATAATGTCTAAATACACATGAAATAGACCAACAAGCCGGGCATAAGGCTTAAAAATGAAGAGACGGATCATCCACGTAGTCGCCGTCTAATCACACAAGGATGAGTCATCCACGAAGTCGCCGCCTAAAATTATAAGGAGTAGTGGTGAACTATAAGGACTTTTCTAACGTTCATACATCCACGTTTTTCACAAAACTCAACTTTATAAGAGATTCATATATCTCAAATCAAATTCCCGTTAAAATCATATTAACAGCTACATGTTCACACAGATTCATAACTCTTACAAAATTGCACAGTCACAATTTCAGAAAGCTCAACTATACATGAGAACTCATAGCTCCCTAAGTACAAACAATTCAATTCATATTAACGAACACGAAATCACACAAAAATATAATATAGCAAATACACTTATTTTAACCTTCATAAAACTGCTACTGTAATATACATATTCTGCCCAAACGGTGCAGAATTGGAAAACATACCATTAGACGAACGTTGTCCAGAATTGCGTTTCCTACAAGCACAGGCGAGCAGAATCACGAAAACTGTAACGTATGATTTATTATAAATTTTCTACTCAAATCTGATCCGTGAAAATCCCAAATCCGAAAATTAAATAATTACTCAAATGCATATTCAATGCTCATCTATAAATCTCAAATCATAACTTCAATCATTGTAAAAAAAAAAATACTTAAATCTCATAATCCATAACCATACTAATTTAATATTCTATCCATTTAAATTTCAATCAAACGAGATTGAAAGAAAATAATAAGTTAACTCACCAATTTAGGGCTTCAAGGTTGATGATGATTACATAAACCAAAGGTTGAGGTTCCTCTCTTCTTCTTCTTCTTCTTCTTCTCCCTCCCTCTCTCTCTCTCTCTCTCTCTCTCTCTCTCTCTCTCACATACGTTGTTCTCTAGTTTCTTCTCTCCTCTTCCTTTTTTTTATGGGGGCTAGGGTTTAATATATGTGTATATATATTTCACACACAACACTTATAAATAAAACACACACAAACATATGAATCCCGTTTTTTATCTAAGGGCCTCACAAAAAGGCTTTATATGGACCCGAAAATGCATTCTAATGTGACAAATGATTAGCCTAATGGGTACCCATGACCCCAGGCACTAAATTTCTATGTTAAGCACACTACTTAACATACTAACTACCCGTACACGCTACTTCAACATTTTTATTAGGTGTCACTAAGATACATACACACAGTTAATGTCTAACACTCGAAAATAATAATATATAAATTACTAAAAGCACTTAGAAAATTGGGGTTATTACATTCTACCCTCCTTAAAGAAAATTTCGTCCCGAAATTTGAAGCGATGGTAAAACAAATACTTATTCATAAATATTGTTAAACATACAACTAATAGAAAACACTAATTCACTTTTAACTCTCAACAATACAAGGCTTAGTACGTCGAGCGAATAATCCAAACAAGGAAACCCTCATGTATATACATTTAGCCTCATATAGTCAATTGTTAAATATGAGCAGCTATTTAAGACAGAGATAATAATGCAATATATAAGAATAAAATTATGAATGAAACCATTTACCCCACTCTAATACTCCTTGGAATACTCAATACTCGGTGATCAACTAATGTATCTGAGAATGCTCATTCTTCCAAAACTCCTTGGTAATAATAAGGTAGAGAAGACGATATTGCCGTTGAAGAGAAATCCATAACCATCCGAATCATAATATGTCATAGAGAAGAGAATATCGTCGATAATCACTCCAGAAAAATCATATAGAATAGAGTTCCCATATATAATAATAGCAACAACATAATCATAAGAAATCCAAAATATCTGTTGATAACATCCGCATCAGAAGATAAGAAATCCAGAATACCAATAGTAATAGATTCCGCATCAGAAAAGCAGTAGATAATCAATAGAGATAAGAAAACCAGTTAATCACATAATAAGTCCAAATATCCAATCTCTGCCTCCAACTCCCAAATAAGATTTTCAGTCATTCACATAGATAGTCATCCACATTGCTACTCCATGAGCCAAAATAACACTCTCCTTGATAAGACCCCTAACGTTACAACCAAAGATGCATGCACTAACATGTAAATCTAAACAATATCATGTATTCTCCTATTAAGTCATCCCGAAAATGACATGCATTTAAGACTAACATGTTACAAAGCACACTGTAGAACAAAACACTTAGTATCATGAAACACATAGCAGCACAAAAGCAATAGAAGCACGTAATAACACATAGTCCCTATCCCAAAAATCCGCAAATCTAAGGCTCTGACCAACCCATAAACCACATTCCGAGAATCACTTAGACTCGCTAAGCTAACCTTAAGCTTTGATACCAAACTGTCACACCCCGATTTTTAGAAAGACAAATATTCAATCAAGTGCATACCCTAATCAATATTCAACTGTCCAAAAATCCAAGGGTGACAACCTATACCCAATTTTAAAAGACCATTTTAAGATAAACTGAATTTAATTGCTTTCATAAACCACATGATTTCTATTTAAACAAAACTCATTTATTATCAAACTCATTCCCAAAAACATCACAAGAAAAATTCACGTTTCAAATTTTCTCCATTCTCATTCATTACAAAATGAAAACCAAACATTTCCCTTTACATAGAAATAATATAATTTTCTCCATCGAATCACAATAAAATTATCTAGTTATAATAATAAACGGAATAATTTCAACACTACACTATCTCAGGTTAGATCTGCTATAAACGTCTCCAAAAGTTCAATAATACAACTGAAATATAACTACATCTAATACAAGTTCTCAACCATGGCTCACAATGCCAACTAAATAAAAGAGTATCATATAGTAATTAAAGAATAAAAATGAGATATCTTCAACTTCATGAACAGATAGGCTGCTCCACAATGAACTCCAACTATATTATCCTGCACATGTCATTCGACTACGTTTCAAACAGAAACGCACCCGAATGCATAACATACTCGGGTCAGTCACATGACTGGTATGAGTTAAACAAAACACAAGTCTAAGGGATCCAACTTGAACCCGTAGACTAAAAATCATACTACAACATTCTTGGGCCAAGACAGGTAGTTCCACACACATATCTGGACAATAGAGTAGTTTCCATTTATGTGGTGGCAAGTAGTTTCTTACCCGAATAAAAACAATTAAATACTTACCTTTCTTAACTATGGTAGGCCGATACCTGCAAACCATTAGTAGGCCTACCATCCTGTACAAATAGAATTTAACACAATAATATAAATCAATAATAAGGTGTTATTAATTAAAATGATTTTATCTCTAACAAAGAACTGGAATTAGACAAAACTTAAAACACGAAAAATGTCAAGAATAAAATTTTCAAGGAATGACAGGCGTCCTTGTTCATAAATTCTAAATAGATAATTCTGAAATTAATTATTAAAATTCAGCTCTTACATAGACGATGTTCAGCAGATTCTAAAAATCGATGAAAATAGTATCAAGATGACATTTTTAGAAAAAGTGTAAAACACGAAAATTGTTCGGATCGTCGTTTTACTTCAGTTTACGCGAAACGGCCATAAACTATGAATCCAAGTATCCAAACTATTCAATTTACTTATCTGATCCAGTTTATTATCAAATTACTACGTTCCCAAAAAATGGTATGTTACACATAGAATACTAGGTTTCAGCTAACGGGCACAACAGCGAAATTATTTAAAATCCTGAAAACTACACGACTACCAATTCCTAGAATTTCATATAACTGAAAATCATAAACCACATTACAACTGTAAATCCGCAAATAAAAAAAAAACACATAATATTCGATCCAAATTACACCTTATGTTCACCACCTCGGCCACCCATCCATGGTTCAGCCTACACATATATCCCATGTGTCTCCTAACGTAATACTAACTCCCACTTCGGTCCCAACACCCATGGGGTATCACTGGGATTTGAGTCTACACCGAAAGGCTAGTACTTACGTTCTTGACGTCAATAAAACAATGTCTAAATACACATGAAATAGACCAACAAGCCGAGCATAAGGTTTAAAAATGAAGAGACGGGTCATCCACGTAATCGCCGTCTAATCACACAAGGACGGGTCATCCACGAAGTCGCCGCCTAAAATTATAAGGAGTAGTGGTGAACTATAAGGACTTTTCTAACGTTCATACATCCACGTTTTTCACAAAACTCAACTTTATAAGAGATTCATATATCTCAAATCAAATTCCCGTTAAAATCATATTAACAGCTACATGTTCACACAGATTCATAACTCTTACAAAATTGTACAGTCACAATTTCAGAAAGCTCAACTATACATGAGAACTCATAGCTCCCTAAGTACAAACAAATCAATTCATATTAACGAACACGAAATCACACAAAAATGTAATATAGCAAATACACTTATTTCAACCTTCATAAAACTGCTACTGTAATATACATATTCTGTCCAAACGGTGCAGAATTGGGAAACATACCATTAGACGAACGTTGTCCAGAATTGCGTTTCCTACAGGCATATGCAAACAGAATCACGAAAACTGTAACGTATGATTTATTATGAATTTTCTAATCAAATCTGATCCGTGAAAACCCCAAATCCGAAAATTGAATAATTGCTCAAATGCATATTCAATGCTCATCTATAAATCTCAAATCATAACTTCAATCATTGTAAAAAAAAAAAAAATACTTAAATCTCATAATCCATAACCATACTTATTTAATATTCTATCTATTTAAATTTCAATCAAACGAGATTGAAAGAAAATAATAAGTTAACTCACCAATTTAGGACTTCAAGGTTGATGATGATTACACAAACCAAAGGTTGAGGTTTCTCTCTTCTTCTTCTCCCTCTTCTTCTTCTTCCTCCTCCCTCTCTCTCTCTCTCTCTCTCTCTCTCTCTCTCTCTCACATACGTTGTTCTCTAGTTTCTTCTCTCCTCTTCCTTTTTTTTTATGGGGACTAGGGTTTAATATATGTGTATATATATTTCACACACAACACTTATAAAAAAAACACACACAAATATGTGAATCCTGTTTTTTATCTAAGGGCCTCACAAAAAGGCTTTATATGGACCCGAGAATGCATTCTAATGTGACAAATGATTAGCCCAATGGGTACCCATGACCCCAGGCACTAAATTTCTATGTTAAGCACACTACTTAACATACTAACTACCTGTACACGCTACTTCAACATTTTTATTAGGTGTCACTAAGATACATACACACAGTTAATGTCTAACACTCGAAAATAATAATATATAAATTACTAAAAGCACTTAGAAAATTAGGGTTGTTACAGGGACCCAAACGGAACTTAGTCAAAACTTTTATAACTTTTAGTTTTCATTCGTAAAGTCATAAAATGGATGTGTGCGACGTTTCAGAAATAATTAGAAGTTTTGAAAACTCGTGGAAAGGTAAGCGTTGATTTCAGAAACTATGTCTATAAATAGATGAGCTTGGACTCTTTTGTCCAAACTTACTAAAAATATTTAGAGAGAGGAGATTTGTTGGCTACGACTTCACGACGTCGATCGACGACCGTTCGTTCGTTAGATTTTCTCCAGAGTTTAGATTTGAACTCTTTGAGGTAAGATATTCGTTTTGATACCTCTTAGGCCGCGTTTGGCAAACTTTTATAGAAATCTAATTTCTATAACTTTGGGGAAAATCCAGTAAAACTTGTAGGAATCGCGTATAATCTGAGATCCGACGTTTATTCGGGTCTCTAGTTGATCCTTCAAAGTTTCGGGGAGATCGCACGAGGTATGAATTCTATATCTATGAAATATATGGAAATTTCATGTTTTAAATATCGATTTTGATATTTTGGATCCGGGCGAAATTCATGTATTAGTTAGGCCCAATAATTATGCACGTGGAATTATATGAAAAGTATGTATAATTGTTTATGTGAGCATGCTATGTGTCTACTTGGGCCAAAGGGGGGTTTTGGTGCAATTTCATCCGGGGTCGTAAGCTCCTCGAACCTTGAGGATTTAGTGAATTTGATTATGGTTATGTCTGGTATGGAGGAAGGCCCAACTAGGACACGGTACCTAGTGTGGAGGAAGGTCCAACCAATGTACGGGATGCGTGGGAGAGGTGTTCCTTCCACGACATCGATTCCATTTACCGGATAGATGCTTAAACCATGAATTGTCATATAAGCATACATGTAGAATTATACACTCAACATAGAGCTGAGCAGTGGAGATTTACTCCATTGTAGGTGATAAGAGGCGAGGAAAGAAGAAGCATGAGGAATGAGGCCGAGGAATGCCGGAGAACATCTTGTATGTACCTTTGTTTTCCATTCCAAACATGTAATAAGAATATGGATTGTAAAATGTTGAAATCGAATCTTGTTATAGGTTGGTTAGTACTTATAATTTCTAGTGAACGCTTTTGTATATATATATATATATGTGTGTTGAATCATGGATCATAATCATGTTGTTGCTGGGCTTTGGTTTGGCGACCTTTAGTTGGGAATGCTGCAGAATTGGGATTTGCTGAGAGAAATCAGTCGACTGGTCAGTGTTCTAGTCGACTGGACCTCTGTGTTCTTGAGTTAGTTCTTTTTGTTTCGAAGGCTCCAGTCGACTGGATGGGTATTCAGTCGTCTGTTTCCTGCACGAAAACACCACATTCTGCACGAATAGTGCCCAATCGACTAAACAACGCACCAGTCGACTGAAAATTTGAGGACCCAGTCAATTAAGTCCCCGACACAGTCGACTAGACAGGGCTGGGAAACTTTTCTTCCTTTCTGCTTTAGGTCTTCAGATGACTGGATCCCCGATCAGTTGACTGGACCCTTATTTTCCAAACTGAATTCTTTTGGAACCACTCCAATTAGGAAAAACTTTTTATAACTCTGATTTTAGAGGATTGTACTTATGTTTTCCGCTGCTATTTCACTTTAATGGAATTGGATGGAGCCTTGGTGGCGTGCCACGTGCCCTATTCCTGCGCGTAGCAGGATGGGTCGTAACAAAGTATATATATATATTATATTTATTTTATAAGTATCTTTATAAATGTATTCTGTCGATTCTCGGTCCATATAAGTGGGAACCGCAGACCGAACCAAGAAATTCAAAAATTAAAGTGTAGAAACTGCAGACCGACTACTTTAATGAAGAACCAACCAATACCGGTTAGTTCCGGTTGGTTAGTTCGATATTTTGAAAATTCCTTACACCCCTATTTTTTACCCAAAAAAAGTGTGTCGAGGCCGAAGAATATTAAAGACTAAGTTTTTGGGCACAAACAAATCTCACAAACACAATCCACAAACATTGTAATGTGTCTATCTCTTCTGGTGGGGTCCACTGACACTATGGGGTCTGTTAACACTGTGAGGTCTATGGAGGAGAGAGATAGACACATCACTACACCAAAAGTGCCAAACTGGCACGTTTCACGCTTTTTAATTTGGCACTGTTTATTAGGCACGGTATTTGGTCAATTTGGTACTGTTCCAACAGTGCCAAAGCTGTCCTTGTGCTGAAAAAGCTGTACACCTCTTTTTTTGTCTTTTTGTGTTTACATCTTTTTTAGCACAAGGTCCAACAATTTTAAGCAGGATGTGTATTTAATTGTGCATTTTTTTTGGGTTAATTACAGAAACACCCCCTGTGGTTAGGCCTTTTATCAGTTACCCCCCTATACTTTAAATTTTATCACTAATACCCCCTGTGGTCTGGACTAAAGTGAAATAGTCACTTTTTCTGTTAAAGTTAACAAAAAATGGGTAAAAATACGAAATTACCCCTATTACATGCTAATAAGATCACCCTTATATGCTTAAATATTTATTTAGGTATATATGGTATACAATTATATTATTTTGATATTATATTTGTTGTTAGAGACCATTCTGTAGTCACTTTGAGGTACATTCATGAGAGTAAATTTATTTAATTTTTTATTTTATTTTTAATCTACCCTTGGATACACACACCACACATAGTCTTGGCGATATATTATTTTTTTTTAAAATTTTTTTTTATCTAATCTTAGACACACACAATCTTGGTGATATGTTAGTTTTTTTTTTTTAATTTACTCTTGACCACACACAGAGTGAAATCCAGTGTAGTGATGTATTAAGATCTAAAAAAAAATCTATCCCCAAAATTTTGTGTGTGTGTGTGTGTCCGCTCCCACAAAGGTACCCCTAAGTGACCACATAATGATCTTTAACAACAAATGTAATATCAAAATAATATAATAATGTACCACTTATGCCTAAACAAACATTTAAGCATATAAAGGTGTTATTATTAGCATGTAATAGGGTAATTTTGTACTTTTATCAATTTTTCGTTAACTTTAACAGAAAAAGTGACTGTTTCACTTTAGTCCAAACCACAAGGGGTATTAGTGATAAAATTTAAAGTACATGAGATATTTGATAAAAAAAAAAACCTAATCACAAGGCGTATTTCTGTAATTAACCCATTTTTTTTTTCATCTAGCAATACTCTTACCAATGGTAAAATAAGGACCAATGCAAAGTAGTTAGTTCATATTATATATATATATATATATATATATTTGTTTCTTTTCTATTCGTAATAAATGGCTTATCTCCTACATCCTCAAATTTTCAATATTGAAACATTAAAAATATTGCATCTTTTGAACAAGACAATGTTGTAATTGGCTGGTAAAAAACTTTTGTCCTCACCCCTCTCCCCCTTAACTGTTGCAACTTCTGGGTTCAACTAATGGAAGTTTTATTCCATCGGCAGTTCCTTTTCTACGTAGAGCTGCATCAGTGGAAGAAGATTATGAAGCTGTCGGGGTTGAAATTCTACTTGATAATGAGGAAATGACTACCGTTATGTCGTGCGATGAACCTACCTTCCAAAGACTTTAGGGATGCTGTGGCCAATGGATCATCCCATTGTCCATATTCCAAAATAATCTAATGTTGTGCCTACATCAAATGCTAATGTTGAGTTGGCATTTATTATTTACTTACAGTGACAACTCTCTGTTTTTTTTTGTCCAAGTCTTTGTTTTCAGTTCCCTAACTTAGCTTTTGTAACCACTTTTCTTGTGGTTGGATGACAAAGTCTTTGAGTGTTATACTCAGAGGTCTCAAGTTCGAATTTCAAAGGGGTGGCCACAGGTGATTTACCCGGACGCCCTGACCTCGTGGGATTAGTCGAGGTGCGCACAAGCTGGCCCGGACACCCACGATTACAAAAATTAAATAAAAAAAAAAAAAAAAAAAAAAAAAAAAAACCTTAGCTTTTGTAGCTGATATGGACATTGCTCAAATGGAGCGAAGTCTGACGATGTGCTGTCAGTATTTTGGTCTGACCATTTGCTCCTGTTTAAAAAGTGGTATTGATATGCAACTTGGCAACACTTGAGGCTCTCACGCCATGAGTCTCATATATTGTTTATTGTGGATTAGCATAGTCGTAGACCTCATTTGTACAATGGTTTCCCCTTAAAAGTTTACTTGGTTTATAGCTATCAATTACAGGGCTCGTCTTGAGTATTTGGAGGTCCAGGATGAATTATTAAAAAGTGCTTCTGATGTGATTTTTTTGGGGTCTACTTATATATAATTAGAAATTTTTTTAGGGCATACTTATACATAATTGACAATTTTTTTTGGATCTACTTATAATATGAGTCTATTGTGAAACTTAAATATTGTATGGTATTTTTCAAAATTCTAGAGGGACTTATTTCCAAAACTCAAAACTATTTTACACTAAAAGTATAAATTTTCAAAATTCCAGGGAGCTTTGTTTTTGAGTTATATATATATCTATATCAATATATATGTAATTGATGGTACTAAATTGGGCCTTAGGAGAGGTTTAAATGTAAAATACTAAAAATTCTCAAGATAAAAAAATAAGGCTTAAAAACATTTTAGTACCTTAAGTACTTTACCCAAGTTTCACTTTGGGCCCTGCACTTTCGATTGCAACACTTTGAGCCCTCTATTTTCAGTCTCCTTTCAATTAAGTGCAATCGATCACGCCGTTAGTTAAAATGGCTGGAAATCATCACGTGGAGGCCACATGCATGCTTTTTTGCATCACCTCACGTGATTTTTTCCCTTTCTC
The DNA here is from genome assembly GCA_033977485.1 of Hydrangea macrophylla. Taxonomy (NCBI): domain Eukaryota; kingdom Viridiplantae; phylum Streptophyta; class Magnoliopsida; order Cornales; family Hydrangeaceae; genus Hydrangea; species Hydrangea macrophylla. The sequence goes on from CM066990.1 coordinate 46,181,287, forward strand.
TCTTAAAACCTAACAGATTTAAGTAGATATTGAGAAAATTCATTACAGAGAGCTTGAAGAAACAGAGGAGAAATGTTAGATTTTAAGGGAGAAAGGGGAAAAATCACATGAGGTGATGCAAAAAAGCATGCACGTGGCTCCCATGTGATGATTTCCGTCCATTTTAGCTAACGGCGTGATCGATTGTCCTTAATTGAAACGAGACTGAAAATAGAGGGCCCAAAGTGAAATTTCGGTATAAGTGCAGGGTACTAAAGTGTTTTTAAGCCAAAACATAATTATGAAAATTTCATAGAAGCCCTCAAAATTTTGTGAACTTTGGTAGCCAGGGGCAGTTGCCCTTTTGCCCCCCGCCCTCCCCCCCTTCGGGCCGGCCATGCTAACAAATGTTAAAATGATTGGAAAATGTGTAAAAAAAATTCAAATATATGCTATCCGACTGTTTGATTGGACTGTAGAATGGTGTTATATAGATTGAAATGAAATGTGATTTCCATTATTTGGTATTACTACTTTTCTCTCTTCTCCCCCATTTTTAGATCGAATTCATTAGCCCCTTTAGGGGCACTGTTTAAAATCAGTATTTTACTTGAGCACTTGCACGATTTTGGTTAAAAGAGTGCTGAATTAAATATTTTTTTGAAACTCAAGACCAAACTGGCACGGTTTTTAGCAGTGCCAAAAGCCTCCCAAAATTGTGACATGTGTAACAATAATGAAATTCTAGAACAGTTTTAAACAATGCCAAATTCTCGAAACTGTCAACCTTTGACCAAAATTTGGAACGGTTTTAAACAGTGCCAGTTTGGCGTTTTTGGTGTAATGCATTGTGGCGTTTGTGGATTATATTTGTGAGATTTGTTTATGCCCTAAGTCTTACAATATTTAATACTCCCTCCGTCCCATAATTTGAGTTTTGTATTCCATTTTGAGATGTCCCAAAATTAGTGTCCACTTTCCTAAATTGATATGCAATTATTAATTACTTTCCAAAAATATTCTTCCTTGAAATCTACATTAAGATAAAACTTAAAATATTTGTTGTAATAATTAAGTGCAATTGAGAAAAGTAAGTGTAGATTTTTTTTGGCCCCAAATGTGGACTCAAATTATGGGGCAGAGGGAGTAAGAAAATTCTAAAATTAATCACAATAGTTTTTGTTGTATCATACGCATAATTAGTAGTTTTAGTCCAATATGGTCTAACAAGTGTCCAAAATATGCAACTAGGTCCCAAGGTGTGATAATTTTAAAAAAAAAATTTAATTTTATTTAAAGTAAAATGGTTTTCAAAATTACCATACTTTGGGACCTACTTACACTTTTTTGGCATCAGTTACACCATCTTGTCACCAAATTTGGACTAATGATGGCGCCAAAACTACTAAGATATATCATAGAAGTACATCCCCATGTATCATGTTTCATATATATTCAATAATTATAATAATAATTTAAAAATTATGTTACGGATTGAGGTTAGAAGTAAGTAATAAACTGAAGAACTTTTAAATTTGTTACCAATTATGGCTAGAGAACAGGAAGTTTTTACACTCAACTTTGTAATTAATGATAAGTAACTGTGGTAATATTTAGGAATCTGCTTAACGTTATAGTGGATAATAACTGTCTTTCGTAGTAATAAGTAATATGCTTAAACTTATTTATTTTTTTAATTTATATAGGAGCTTTTAAATTAGAATCTTATTCCAAGATAAGAGAAGATAGTGAACTTTGAATGAAATAAATGATCTCTTATATACGTTCTTAATTAGGTTCTAATTTATAAACTATAATGGCACATAATCAACCACTAGTCAAGGGAGAAAAAAACTCTTTGCTTGTTCTTTGAAAAACAAGATGACTAGAATGAGATCAATCTATACGGAATACAACTTTTCCTATGACCTCAATCTGCGACTTGTCATTTTTTAGTTGGAATTTTCTATGTTAAAATTTTAATTATAAAAAAAATAAAATAAATTTATCAATTGAACTAAGTCATTGCTCAACTAGTGGTCACTATACGATTGCCTTTAACAGATCGACTATTATAACTTTGGTGATTTTAAGATATCAATTGATAATTAACATTTTTAACCAATTCAACATTTGAGCTAAACTTCTAACTCAGTATTCAATTTTGGGCATTGAATAAGACTCTACGGCCGGATACTTAAGGGGGATTGGACTATTTTAGTTCAATCCGGGTCAATACCATGTTTGTTTTGTCATTTTCAGTATAAGTTAACTCAAGGTATAATGGTATGTGGTTAAAAATAATGCTATGTAGGGGGATTGCACAATACCAAGGGGGGTAGGTATTAAAAACACGGGGATAAGGGGTTAATGGTATTGTGTGATAAAATGACTACACTACCCCTGCCTTTTAAAGTCAGAGACTCCTATTCACGTGTTTTTCTTCTCACATTTCAGAGATAGACAGAGAGAGGATGCAGAGACGATGAAGAGGCGACACAGAGACAACAAAGGAGACGACGCAGACACGAAAAAGATCTCTGTCGCCGAGCTTCATCTTTGTCACCGAGCTTCGTCACCGTCGCCGGATCTAAGGTTTGTTTACATCTGGGGTCTCATTTTTTGTAATAGAGAAAGTTAGGGTTTTACAGATTCACTCAAAAATGTTAGATCTAAACTTAACATGACCTCTTCTCCTTTAGATTTACTAGTTCTTAAGTTGACATTGTTGAGAATCTACAAGTTCTTCTCCTTTGCTATTTCTGAAGTTTCGATTTTAATGAATTCTTGATATATATATATATATATATTTGGGGTAGATCTTAGTTATAATCTTGATAAAAATGGTAGATTTGAGTTGTAATCTTGCTTCCCCTAAAAAAAAAAGTTGTAATCTGAGTTGTAATTCTGTTGAAATTGAAGCTCTTGGAGTTAGATAAAAATGGTAGATCTTAGTTGTAATCTTACTGCAAGTTCTTCTCCTTAGATATTTCTGTTGAAAATGGTAGACCTGGGATGAGTGTTTTTGTTCTTTACCTCTTTATTGCTATATTGTGCTTGTTGTGATTAATGGCTTGCTGTTATTTTTTGCTTAGCCAAAAAAAAAAAAAAAAGCAAAGTCTTCAGATTACAGTTGAGGGTTTCAATGTTCTTGGCAATGTTTGTTTTGTGTTTTCTTTTGGAGGTTGTATGGTATGCTTTGAATATTGGTTTAACTTAGGGGCTATTTGATGAAGGACTTGGTTTAACTTAGGGGCTGGTTTAACACTTTAACTTTCTCAACACATACAATTAAGAGAGTTTTATTATGGTATCAAAAATGAAATGACTCCTTAGGCAAATACCCACCAAAATACAAGAATAGATTCCTGTAGAGTCAAGTCCCAAATCAGTATATACCTTTCAAAGCTCATAACTATGGATCTCAGGAGCCCCAAGTACTTTGAATCTCCACCCTTATTTACATCTGTTGGGGTAAAGAAAACCATTCTACATATTTGTTCTTTTTATTTTTTTTGCTTTCTTTGTGTGTGTCTTCCTGCCCCAATGACTTCAACTGCTAACTAATAATTATAATCACTTTTTTTTTTGTTCTCCTTGTTGGGTGTTTGTGATTCAGCAGAGGATTTCAGTGACAAAGAGGAATTTGGAAGCTCCTTCAACTCCTGGTAGTCTCATATATTTTCAGCTTCAGTGTTGGGAACAATCTCCCAAAGAAGAGCTTCCTTCAAAATGGGGTGATGCAGAGAAGTGGGTGATAAGTTGTAGCTCTTCCCATATGGCTAAACACAGAGACATTGGGACAGAGATGACTCAACAATATTATTATGTATTTTCCATGAGGAGATGTATTCTAGTTTTTTGAACCTGATTATATTGTAATATTTCATACAAGTATGTAGTTTTTTTAGAACTTTTTTTTTTATTGAACTTGATCAATGATCAATCATGTTTGTAGTTCATGCGATAGAGAAAACGTTTAGTGTGAAGGTATTTTGATATATTCGTGGAAAATTGGTTATTTTTTAACAAAAGGGGCATTTATGGAAAGTTACATATTAATCCAGGTTTATACCAGGGTCATCCAAACACAATATTGGACTAATTAAATTTTATCTCCAATATAATCCGGTACGAGCCAAACACAGTATAAAAATAATACTGCACTATTTTATCCTGTGGTTAGTTATCCCAGGATAACTAACTGCACTTGTATACAATACCCCTTTATCCTATCCGGCAAACAAACGAGGCCTACAAGAATTGGGCCAACTTAGATAGATAGTAGACTTTTAAGAGGCATATGAGTCACTTAGGTACCCAACTAACCTATGATTCTCAGCAACTGTGTAGTTTTAAAGTTGTAGTGTTCACACTTCATAAGCATCAAGTACTAATTATTTATTTCTTTGATATATATACATATAAAGTACTAATTATTTCAGTAACCATGTAGAAGATGGGCCAAAGAAAGGAGTAAATTGGATATTGCAAGGATACCACATTATATTTATAACTTTATGAATAGATTTCAAAATTTTGTTGATGTGGGAAGTGTTTCCTCTAAAAATAGGGGAGACAGATATACAAACAAAAAGTTTGCATTAGTTTAGGATACCGTGTCATCCCAATAACCGGGATAATGAATATTTTTTGCAAAGAAAGGGCTGGGATTCTCTCCTATTTAGTCGAGATTGTGTTATGTCATGTAAAAATGATTCAATGGTTCACAAATCCTCATCACTAATTATTGAATCTCTAGGTATAACTCGTGTCTAAAGACATTTAGGAACATGCCCTTCGGCACTTAATAAAATTGAAAATTACTTTAATGTTTTATCAAAGAGAGAAAAACATGCTTCACCAAAATTTCAAAACTAGAAATAATTGCAGAAGTTTTTCAGAACCAGAGTGGGACAAGAAAGTATTCTGGAAGAAGATATCTTTTTACAGCAAATCTAATACAAATACATAGGAAATTATTGCAGCCTCCCAATAGCCACATGAACTAAAATAAGGGATTAAACACCATTAAACTCAAGAGTTAAACCAGTTTTAAACGTGTGCTTGTATTAAGCTCTAACTCCAACAGTCAAAAATTTTAAACAACAAAACGTAACACCAACCAATCGTACACGCGAGGGAGCAAATTAGACAGCATTCGTGTACTCACTGCATGCCCGCGCAAGTTTCGATTTTCAAGTCAAATCGGACGGTTTGAATCCAAGATTGCACCCCTCTCCCAGCACAATGCTTATAAGCTTATGAATTGAAATCATATATAAGAAGTAGAAAGGTCTTATAATTTAGCAATGTGGAATACAAGTTACATCATGCTTTAAGGCTTGGGTTTGAGTTTTTGAAGTAAAGAAGGCCCTAGGCCTAAATTATATTTTTGTTTGGTTTTGTAGTAAATAGCCCAATCATCAAATGATATAACCCAAACACGAATAAATCCAACAAAATGTAGGTGCACCCAGAATTCGAAGTGAAAAAAAAAAAGATGTAAATTGTTAGTCCAATGGTTATCTAGCCCATTCCAAGTATTTGGTCCAAGACCTTTTCTTATTTATTGAAGAAAAAAAAAGGATATACAAAAAAATATGAACAAATAGAATCCAAAAATAAATAAATAAATAAATTTCTTGGGGCTCTGTATACTCAAGCATGCTAATATCTCTTTGATTTGGAATTTCCTTTGAAGTCTAATAATATGTTGTGAAGACATGTGCTAATTGACAGGGCACTATCGAACCTGAAATCCACTCTCAATCGCTCTTTTTTGGGTAGGAATAGTTTTTGTATCCTGGATTTAAAGGTACGCTCTCTACCTTCTTGTGATGGAGGGCAGTGCCAATTCTTTGTTTTCAAGTCAAGCTCCGTAGACCTATCTATTTTTAGGTTGACATAGTAAAGAAAGATATTTCCAAGAGAGAACACATATCTCTCAATATTGGAAGGTTTAGGATCCTCAGGGTTAGTATAGCCATCACAAAGTAAAATAATAATAATAACAATAATAATTTCAGCACACAAAGAGACACCCACGCATACTCGCACACATAACACACACATACACACATACACACTCGCACGCCCATACACAAGACACTCACAGACCCACACACTTAAACACATACAGAGTAAAAAATGCTAATACAATGACTGTGAGCAAGTGATAGTGTGCGCACAAAAATGTATAAGCAGATAGAGAAAGAGAAGCGAGCGTGTTGATTGCATTTATGTTTTGAAACTTCAATTTGTGATATTGAGTTACCGAAAAATGCAATGTTTACTTTTGTTTGTTTATAGTTTTGCGTGGGCGTGCCATAACCAACTGTGATTCGAGAGTGCAAACTAATTTCCGAAAGTGCTTGAGTGAGTAATACTCAAGGCTTTGAATTCTAACTTCTAAAAGGATGATTGTGAAAGGTGAGTAGGAAAGTACCCTCACCGAAAGGTCCCTAGATAGTACTGAAGGGCACAAGTCTAGTGATAATGAGTTTACCAGGTAAACAATCACAAACAAGTAATAAAACATGTATTTTATTAAGCGTGTTTGGAAAATAGTCACAAAAGAACTAAGGAGCAAGATCAGAGCAGCCTCTGATTGTTCAAGAAAGATTGAAAACAGTAAAGAAAATAACAAGAGCAACAAACCTATTGCAATGGACGTTGAGAGCTTAAGAACGCAACGTTGAGTGCCTTGAATGCTGTTGAATGCTTTTTGGATGTGATTTGAATGCTGTTTGAATGCGGTTTTTGAGGTGACGTGAGGTGGTTTGCACGTAGGCCTGCTTCCATATTTATAGCGGTCATGGAGGAATTTAACTTTGGCAAGAATTCCTTGAATTACACCTCAAACAGGATAAGGTCGCCCAGACTCCTTCCATATCGTAACTCTTTCCTTTCTTCATCTAGATTTGAATTAATCCTGAAATTCCTGGGATTACCCTTCCATATCCAGTTGGATTTAATTATTGTTTCCTTCTCAGACTCAAATTCTTCCCCAATCGCAGCCTTAACAGATAAGGAAACAAGCTACACCCTTCTGCTGTCTCTCCTGTCATCAGGCTTGTTTTGTTGCCCTCCAGATTTTAATATTGATCTCGATGATAGTGATTCCATCTTGCCAGACCTCTTGTTCAAGTGTTATACTGAGCCCGATGGCGACAATACGTATGCCTCCGACCAATTGGGCTAGAATCCTGGTCCTTCATACCTTTTCAAGATAAGATGCCCGATCATGCTCTCTTCAACCTCTTCGTCCATCGGACTCTACATTCTCATCCTTTGTGACTGGGTCAACGCTTTGGCCATCATTCATTCTTCCCATTTCTTGAGCCCGATGGCCTATGTTGGATCCTATACGGGTCGTGGGTCACCCTATCCTTGTCCTTATCGGGCACCAAAATCCTTGGCAATTTTTGGGTGCAAACAATTTCCCCCCAAAAGGTCATGTCAAACGTCTGACATTAATTGATATGACATTTTGAATTTCAAAAATTGCCACATGTCTTTCATGCAGGGATTGGCGGTTCTTGGGAAGCGCACCGGTCATTTTTCACTTAATACCCAACGTATATATATACATATGAGATGATTGCAAAAATCTTCACATTCCCAAACCTTCACCTCCTCTGCTTCTCTCTCCAAAAACCATCTTTTTGGGCGAGCCTATTCATCTTCTTCCCTACTATGGCCCATAAAGCAGCTCCGGCAGCACTGTTCAAGGCCAAGAAATCATTTCTGGATGTTCTTCCTCCACAGAATTGATGTAGAGAGGTTTGTCAACTGGCTAAGAACCATGCTTCTGACATTTCTACCAACTTTGTTACCAACTACACTATTTCTGACGGCTCCTCAGTGGTGCCTTGTCTGGGTACGGTGTTTCGCAGTGATCCCCCTGCCGCCTTCAACCCTTATTTCTCACCGGTGGCCAATGAATCATTCCTTCAACTTCTAGCCTATTGGAATAAGGCCTGGACTGCCACCCATCCGATCAGGGGTTGGCCTATACCTGCTACAGATTGGGTCAAGTGGTTAATGAGGGTTTCAGCTTCTAAGGTCAATCTCTGGAAACGTACGGGCATTTGCGATGCCATTATGCTTAGTTGGTTTAAACTAGAGATAGACCGATCACTTTTCTTCTCAGCCCTTCTATGTTGGTCAGCATCCTATACTTCCTTTTCCATTGTGGGCCAATGGGACCAACCATCAAAGACGTTAGCTGCTTGCTCGGGCTCTACTCTCATGGACCAGAAGTCATGCCCGACCCTGATATAGGTGCGGCTAGTTTTGCCTATCCTTAACATGAATTCGTTAAAGACGGGGCCATCTCTTACAAACCTATCACAACCTATCGAAGTTTTTTGGCAGCTTCTATGGGCAAGAAAGGGACAGACGTGTCCAATGTTGAGCACATAGCATTCCTCATCTACCAGCCAAATAGGTACCTTTTCTGCTCGGCCAGTCATGCTATAACAAAAGAATACACCACTCTAGCCTTAGCTTAGCTTCTGGCAAACCCTTAGCCTTAGCCACTCTCGCCTGGGCACACCTAGTCCGAGGTGTGATTGACTTTTTTCCACTTGGGCTTCAGTTCTGGAGGAAGCCCGATCTGGATACTCCAACTCTGGTTATACTCATACTTTCCAGAATTTCAGCCCATCGCACGTTAACTGGATGATATTCCCATTTTTGCTGTCTACTATATAGAAGTTGTTCCTTCCTCTCACTCCTTTGATGAGTATTTTACCTTTTTTTATGAAGGGTGCTCCACTTGGGCTCTTCTCTCTTTACTTCCTTTTTCTCTCTCCAATTCTACTCATTTCTTCAACTCTCCAACAACCTTGCCAACTGGGGCCCGGGAACCCAATCACCTATAATGAAATCTTCTCTAGCTACTTGGTGGCTAGAAACATTATCTTCAGCCCGAGCATCCCTCAAAGCAACAATAAGTATAGGGTTGAGTATTACTTTACTCTTCTTTATGCTAGTTAGTTCGGGCTATCCCCATTGGTTCTTGTCTCGCCGGCCATTACCATGAACGTAGACTGGGTAGAGGGGGTCTAATTATGAGCGATGAACAAGTAAAGAAGATTAAAGAACAACTAGACCGGTTGAAAGCGGCATTTACCATCAAGCCATTCTCAGCCGCCCCGGTTGTTTCAGAAGAGTTTGAGAATTGGTGGTCTTATCGGACCACCCAGATATTCAAGAGTACCGCTTCTAAGACGCTTCTTCAATTCACTGTGTCATTGTCCATCGAGGCTAATGAGCCTGTTATTGCTTCGGTAGTAGCCCGCAAGAAACAAACATCAAAGAGACCGGCTCCCAAGAAGGTGACGGACAAAGGGCCGGCTAAGAAGAAGAAATTGCTACTCCATCTACTCAGGTACTCTCTGCCTCCTTATCCTTTTTGTGTTTTTTGATCCATCTTATTCTTCATTATAACACCCTTTAGTTTTATTTTAGCTGGTAGATGAGGACTCTGAGGAAGAGATATTATTAGCCCGGCAGACCCTTCAAACACAAACAACTCTACCACCAGTAGCCCGACTGTAAGTTGCGATGCCTCCTCTTCAGGTTCTTACGCCTACCGAATGAGCTGAGGCCATTCTTGAAAAGGTCACTGAAAGGTGACCGATCCCGATACAAGTCGTTCTTCCCATGACTCCTTTGAACGGAGACGAGGATGCTGACCCTACTGGAGGGTTTGTACCAGAATATGTCACTCTTTAGTGAAGATGCTCCTGAAGACGAGCCCCTGGGAACTGAGGATGAAATTAACCCAACGGCTCTGCAAACCCTGGAGAGGGGCGGTGGTGATGATCCGGCCGATCCAACTGATTCCACCATTGCCCCCGAATCGGCCCCTCCACTTGTGGAAGATATCATCATGGCCGATCTCTAGCCTCCACTATCATCAGAGAATCGACTCCTAGTACTGAAGATCAATCTCATGCGGCCACTGTTGAAGAAAGCTTTCAGCCCGTTGATAGTACGGGTGCTGAAGCTTCTGTAGAGGAAACCGTAACTTCTCCCAGGTCAAATCAACAGACGGTCTTGGCTCCGATCCCACACTCGGGTACTGAGGCCATTGCTTCTAGCTCTTCGGCCATCGCTTCACAAGATGCTTCAACCTCTATTCCAGTAACTACTCAGGTACACTTCTTTCTTGATTGGGCTTGTTGCTTTTATCTTTTATGAGTATACGAACCCTTGGCCTTGGCTTTCGGTCCTGTTGTTCAGGATATTTCCTTAGGTCCTGAGCCGTTTGTGTCTTTTGATGACTTCTTCACCAGCCTAGATCTAGGGGCATTCGACTTAGGATCCTTTGAGCCTGAGGTAACCATGCCAACCAGTCTTCATCGTTCAAAAGACCTAATTCTCGGGCTAACTAATAAAGACCTTATTACTCTTCCTCCCTTTGTTGTGATAGATGCTGCCCTGAACTCACTCTTGGCTAACCTTGCTTTATCTACCGGGCGAATAATGCTATTATAGAAGTTTAAGAATGACTCTCAGGGTGTCGAGCCCTAGCGCATTCGGCCTCCCGATGAAAATAGAAGCCAAATCTCATCTTACTGCCCGACAAAAAGCGGTGCATTATCTCAAGTTGGCAAAGAAAAAACATAAGGAAGGCAAGGTTACTCGGGCACAGGTTATTGCCAGAGACAATTGGCTTCAAGCTAACATCATTAGCCTCAGAGTAAAGTTGGGAAAACTAGAGGTAAAGGTCGTCACTAATGATGATGCGTTGACTAAAATTGACGCCGTTTTAGTTGGGCTCAGTCAGGATGCTCAAAAGTGCAATAATCAAATATAAGCCAATCTTCCGACTGCCCGTATTTGGTCTCAGAACCTTCATAAGGCTCAGCAAGATCAGATTGGGGTTGAGAAGATCTGGGAAGATTTGAGAGAGAACCTTAGGAACTTTGAGGCGGCCATTATATATATACATATATTTGTTTTGCTTTGTTTGTATCTATTTTTGTAACAAAAGCTGTGCGCGACACTTATTAATACAAATTCGCTTTCGATCAATTAGGCTCATAGTTGATAAGTTGTTCATACTCTAACTCAGGACTTGGTTTGTATTCTAAATCGATAATTTCCCATAAAGTAGAGTAATAGGACTTCAAATAATGACCGTTTATTAACCTTGCATGAACCTCACCATCCATATCACACAGCCTGTATGTTCCACCTTTCTTCACTTGGTGAACAATAAAGGGCCCTTCCCAATTGACTGGACATTTACCATTTTGATTATCCTTGTCCCAAATAGGCAAGACAACCTTCCAAACTAGGTCTTCTGTGCAGAAAGACTTTTCTTTCACCCTCTTGTTGTATGCTCGGCCAGCCCATAATTTTTGCACCTTTAATGAGTCTAAGACTGCTAGCCTTATCTCATCGAGTCCTTCTAGCTCAGCTATCATCGCCTCTGTGTACTCAATGGGCTCAAGTTGATTTTGTAATACCCTTCGGGCTGACCGGACTATGACCTCCATAGGCAATATGGCATCATGCCCATAGGTCAGCATGAATGGTATGACCCCAGTACTAGATCTCTTGGAAGTCCTATAGGCCCAAAGTGCTTCAGATAGCAGTTTGTCCCACTTCCTAGGGTTCTCTTTTATCATCTTCTGAATAATTCCCTTGAGGATCTTGTTAGATGACTCGGCCTATCTGTTTGCTTGATCATAATATGGAGTTGAGTTTAAGACAGTGATCTCCCTACTTTCAGCGAAAGCCTTAGTCTCAACCCCTGTGAACACCGATCCTTGATCGGCAGTAATTGTCTCTGGAGCCCGAACCGGTGTGTTATATGTTCTTCTATGAATTTAATCATCGTAGCTTGAGTTACCGTCCTGTACGGTACAACCTCGGCCCACTTCGTAAAGTAGTTTGTAGCTACTATGATGAAGCAATGTTGGCCTGATGAAGGTGGAAGTACCTTTCCAATTGAGTCCATGGCCCATCCTCTGAATGGCCATGGCTTTATTATGGTTGAAGCTCTTTAGCTGGCACTCGTTGAATCGGACCATGCTTCTGGTAGGCTTGGCACCCTTTGGTATAGCTGATGTAGTCCTTCAACATGCCTGGCCAATAATCGTTGTATATTCTTAAGAGCCATTTCATTTTGTTCCGGCCTGATGAGCTCCGCAAATTCCTTCTTGGACTTCAGCCATCACCTGTATGGCTTGTTTCTTTCATAGGCACTTCAGTATTACATCATCTCCGATAGGTTTTTTAAATAATTCTCCGTCCAACAGTACGAATTGGACGACGAACAATCTAACCTTTTGTTCTACTCTCACATTTGGATGCTTCAAATATTCTACAATGGGAAGCCTTCAGTCATTGTTATCCATTAATACTGAATTTATCGCCGTATACCATCCTCCCTTTATGACAGATGGTAGTGATCAGACTTGTATCATGATGGCTTGATCTTCTAGGCGTGCCAAAAATCTTTGCTTCTAGTTTTGTGTGGGCGTGTCAGAACCAAATATGGTTCGTGAGTGCAAACTAATTTCCTAAAGTGCTTGAGTGAGTGATACTCAAGGTTTTGAAATCTAATTTCTAAAAGGAAGATTGTGAAAGGTGAGTAAGAAACTACCCTCACCTAAAGGTCCCTAGACAGTACTGAAGCGCACAAGTCTAGTAATGATAAGTTTACCAGGTAAACAATCACAAACAAGTAATAAAACATGCATTTTATTAAGCGTGTTTGGAAAATAACCACAAATGAACTAAGGAGTAAGATCATAATAGGCTCTGATTGTTCAAGAAAGATTGAAAATAGTAAAGAAAATAACAAATATTGCTATGGACATTAAGAGACGTTGAGTGTTTTGAATGCTATTGAATGCTTTTGGATGCAGTTTGAATGCTGTTTAAATGTAGTTTTTGAGGTGACGCGAAGTGGTTTGCACAGAGGCCTGCTTCCATATTTATAGTGGCTATGGAGAAATTTAACTATGGCAAGAACTCCTTGAATTACGCCTCCAACAGGATAAGGACGCCCAGACTCCTTCCATATCCCAACTCTTTCCTTTCTTCATCCAGATTTGAATTAATCCCGAAATTCCTGGAATTAGCCTTCCATATCCAGCTGGATTTAATTATTGTTTCCTTCTCAGACTAATTATTCCCCAATCGCAGCCCTAACGGACAAGGAAACAAGCTACACCCTTCTGATGTCTCTCCTGTCATTGGGCTTGTTTTGTTGCCCTCCAAATTTTAATATTAAGCCCAATGACAGTGATTCCATCCCGCCAGACCTCCTGTTCAAGTGTAATACTGAGCCCGATGATGACAATACGTATGCCTTCGACCAACCGGGCTGGAATCCTAGTCCTTCATACATTTTCAAGATAAGATACCCGATTGTGCTCTCTTCAACCTCTTCGTTCATCGGACTCTACATTCTCATCCTCCATGACTAGGTCAACGCTTTGGCTGTCATTCATTTTCCCCATTTCTCAAGTTCGATGGCCTGTGCTGGATCCCATATGGGCCATGGGTTACCCTATCCTTTTTCCTTATCGGGCACCAAATCCTTGGTGATTTTTGGGTGCAAACAATTTTCTATGTATGGAGGGAGAAATTAAGGAAAGAAAGGGTGAAAATGGAGAGTTTCCATGTGAAAGGATCTGCATACTTTACAACACCACTTTTGTTTTATCAGAGCGAGCCCGTCACGACATGTCCTTATGCTGACGTAATGTGACGCTCTAGTAATACAGAGGCATGTGATCAATAAAATTTGAAGATATTGACAAGTGAGGAAATATGTACCCGCAAAAATAAAGGGTCATGATTTATTATCATGTCACTTCATCTTAGTGGCCCAGATGTCCACTGTCCACACTAATAATAGCTAGTTTGTTCCACGTAATTGTTTTTTTCTTTATTTTTTTCTTTATTTTTAATTTTTAATTTTTTGTTTATTTTTCGTGGTGCAATCGTCCCAAGTATTTGAATGAATCATATTGTCGCCCCAATTTTGTTCTTATTATAAATTATATCTTTGTAATGCAAATTAAATATTAAAAAATATATTTAAAAAATTATGGAATTTTAGCCGTATTAGATAACCAAGCATCCTACAACACAAAGTTTGATCTTGCTCATGATAACGATGGTTTAACAGTAGTAACATGGGATCCATCACTTTGGGTAGTAACCAACTCAGTGTTATAAAATGTATCTACCACTACATTAATGGATGTCCTACCACTACATTAATGGATGTCTACCACTACATTAATGGATGTCTACCACTACATTAATGGATGTCCTACCACTACACTAATGAATGTCTATAAATTGAGCATCAACTCAATGAAGAAAAGAGACGGAAGAATTAGAGATCTAGAACAGAGAAACAAGAGAGAAATAGAGAAGTGTAATATTGAGAGTTTCTACACTGATTATGTTTGGATTGTACTTCTACAAATCCCTCAATAATATATCAACTCCCTCCGCAGTGGACGTAGGCAAATTGCCGAACCACCTGAAATATTTGTGTCCCTTTGTGTAATTATTTATTTGTGCACCAGTTATTACTAGTTTTATAACACGTTATCAGCACGAGCCTGTACCAACTGGGTTGATCATATCAAAGGGTAAGAATATCATTTTTATTGATTATACTTATACTTAACTGTCTTCATATATAATATATATGTATACATATATACACCCCTGAAGTGGTTATAATTTAAACTCCTCTTGATCAAAGGAATTTATTACAAACTTCCTGAAGAAGTAATTAGACAGTCCTCTTGAAGAGGCAATATTTTAAATGCTCCCGAAGAGTTAAAAAAAAAAAAAAAATTGAACCTCTTGAAGAGGTAATAGATAAAACTTCTGCAGAAGTACTTATTATACTCCTGAAGAGATACAGATATATCTATTTTTACTTGTAGATGCATATACTCTTGAAGAGTTAGTCTCTTAAAGAGATTATGGAGAATCAAACTAATTATCCTCCCGAAGAGGAAATTCTTATATTGTAGTATTGCATTATTTACTTGACATTAACATGTTTATTTACATGCATATGCATTTACTAGATTCTAAATATTATTATTTTTATATATATAGTGTTCTACAATATGTCAAATCTTGCCAAGCTTGATATTGTGGCTTTGGACATTTCTGGGAACAATTATCTGTTGTGGGCTCACCAAGCTGAAATCCGACTAAAATCAAAGAAACTTTGGAAAATTGTTGTAGAAGAAAATAATGGATTAGTACAAGATCAAGATAAGTTAGAGGAAGATCAATCCACGGCAATGATTTTCCTTCTCCACCATATCCATGAAGGTTTACAAAATGAGTATCTTACGGTCAAGGATCCTTTTATCCTTTGGACTAATTTAAAAGAAAGATTTGAACACATAAGATTGATCATTTTGCCAAAAGCTAAATATGATTGGATCCACCTGCGATTCCAGGACTACAAATCAGTTAGAGACTATAACTCTGCTTTATTTCAAATTAGTTCTCAACTGATGTTGTGTGGGGAAACTATCATTGATCTTCAAATGATAGAAAAAATATTGTCAACATTTCATGCCTCAAGTGTGCTCCTGCAGCAGCAATATCGAGCACAAGGATTCACAAAGTACTCCGCATTAATTTCATGTCTTCTTGTTGCGGAACAAAATAATGAATTGTTGATGAAAAATCATAATATGCGCCCCACTGGCTCGACACCATTGCCCGAAGCAAATGGAACCGTATTCCCTGAAGTGAATACAACTCCACACAATAAACATAGGCATGGACGTGGGGGAAATCATGGATATGGTCGTGGTCGTGGAAATAATCATAGTCGTAATCATGGTAGTGGCCGTAACCAAGGAAAGAATAACCATTGGCATCGTGAGGGTTATCATCCATACAAGAACAACACACCTTACCACCCGAAGTGGAACAAAAATGCTAAAGGCAAAGGTGTACAAAGAGCTGTCAAGAAAGACGAAGATGGTTGCTACAGATGTGGCATGCAAGGGCATTGGTCGCGTAAATGTCATATACCAAAACACTTAGTAGATCTCTATCAAGCATCACTAAAAGGAAAAGAAAAAGAGATAGAGACACATTTTGCAGACCATAATGACCCATTGGATATAACCCACTTGGATGTTGCTGATTTCTTGGTCGACCCTAATGCTAATATTGATTGCTTAAACAACAACGAATCTGGGCTGAACAACTATGCTATGTATTAGATTGCCTTATTGTACTCCGCTTGTATCTTTGTTTTCTTAATAATGTATAAACAGTTTCTGTTGGTTATAATAATATATGCATCTTATTACTTGATAGATTGTACGATGAAAGATGGAGATATATGTCTGGTTGATAGTGCAACTACACACACCATTCTTCAAGACCAGAGATATTTCTGGAACTTGAAATTAGCAGAAGCTAATGTGAGCACAATATCTGGTACTACCAGTCTCATTGAAGGCTCTGGAAAAGCAAGCATTATTTTATCAAAAGGAACAACGATTCATTTAGAAAATGCTCTATACTCTAGCAAATCCCGAAGAAATTTGCTCAGTTTCAAAGATATCCGCCGAAATGGATTCCACGTTGAAACCATTAACGAGGGTAATATTGAGTACCTTTGCATCACTAAAGTCGTTTCAAACAAAAAGCATATTTTGGAAAAACTTCATGCACACTCCTCTGGATTGTATCAGACAACGATAAGTGCTATTGAATCACATGTTGTGATGAACCAAAAGTTTTCTGACCCAAAAGTGTTTGGACTTTGGCATGATCGTCTTGGTCATCCTGGAGCTATTATGATGCGTAGGATCATTGAAACCTCAAATGGACATCCTTTAAGAAATCAGAAAATCCTTTTACCTCGTGATAATCCTTGTACTGCTTGTTCACAAGGAAAATTGATTGTGAGACCATCTCCAACAAAAGTGAAAATTGAATCCCCAGTATTTTTGGAACGTATCCAAGGGGATATTTGTGGACCTATTCATCCACCGTCTGGACCATTTTTCTACTTTATGGTCTTACTAGATGCTTCAACTAGATGGTCGCATGTTTGTTTACTCTCATCTCGTAATGCTGCATTTGCCAGACTTCTTGCTCAGATAATTCGATTACGAGCACAATTTTCTGATTTTCCTATCAAAACTATACGTCTTGATAATGCTGGGGAATTCACATCCAAGGCATTTGATGACTATTGCATGTCAATAGGAATTCATGTTGAACATCCCGTTGCTCACGTGCATACACAGAATGGTTTAGCTGAGTCGTTTATCAAACGTCTCAAGTTGGTTGCTAGACCCTTACTTTTGAGAACAAAGCTGCCTACATCTGCTTGGGGTCATGCCATATTACATGCTGCATCATTAATTCGGATTAGACCAACTTCTTATCATGAATACTCCCCTTTACAACTTGTATTTGGACAACCACCTAATGTTTCCCATCTACGAGTTTTTGGTTGTGCTGTGCAAGTTCCTATTGCACCCCCACAACGCACAAAAATGGGTCCTCAGAGACGCCTTGGAGTTTACGTTGGTTTTGATTCACCATCTATAATAAGATATCTTGAACCCCTAACTGGTGATCTTTTTACTGCACGGTTTGCAGACTGTCATTTTGATGAGACCGTATTCCCACCATTAGGGGGAGAAAAGCTGAAACCTGAAGCTCAGCATGAAATTTCTTGGAATACATTGGCAATGTCTCATCTTGATCCTCGCACCAATCAATGTGAACTTGAAGTTCAAAGGATCATTCATTTGCAAAAGGTTGCAAATCAATTGCCTGATGCATTCACTGATGCAAAGAAAGTGATAAAATCACATATACCGGCTGTAAACACTCCAGCAAGAATTGAAGTCCCAAGAGGACAATCTGGTAGTGCAGCGGTAGATGAGTCTACGGCACGATTGAAACGTGGTAGACCTAGTGGTGCAAAGGATAAGGTTCCTCGGAAGAGGAAAATAAAAGGACATATTAACAAAGTGGAAACTCATACAGAGATCTCAAAAGGCGCTATAGAAATACTTGATAAATCCAACGTTGGTCAACAGGGTTCCCCTGGAGAGGAACAAGTAGCCCATGAAGAGGCACAAGTATTTGAGAATAAAGAGATCTCGATAAACTATATGTCCACTGGAAATATGTGGGATCGTAATGGCACGGTCATTGATCACATATTTGCCTTTACGGTAGCACTAGACATCACCCAAAGTGATGAGGATCCTGAACCACAAAAAGTGGAAGAATGTCGACATAGAATTGATTGGCCAAAGTGGGAAGAGGCCATACAAACTGAGTTAAACTCATTAGAAAAACGGGAAGTGTTTGGGCCTGTAGTCCCTACACCTGAAGATGTAAGTCCCGTTGGGTACAAATGGGTATTTGTACGGAAACGTAATGAGCAAAATGAGATTGTGCGATACAAGGCCCGACTTGTAGCACAAGGTTTCTCACAGAGACCTGGCATCGATTACGATGAAACATATTCCCCGGTAATGGATGCAATTACATTTCGATTTTTGATAAGCCTATCAATGTCTGAAGGACTTGATATGCGCTTACTGGACGTGGTTACAGCATATTTGTATGGATCACTAGATAATGATATACATATGAGGATCCCCGAAGGATTCAACATGCCTGAATCATGTAAGTCAAAACCACGAGATATGTACTCCATTAAATTGCAAAAATCTCTATACGGATTAAAGCAATCCGGACGCATGTGGTATAATCGCTTGAGCGAATATTTATTGAAAGAAGGATATATAAATAATGCTATATGTCCATGCGTCTTCATCAAGAGATCAGAATCCGGTTTTGCAATCATTGCAGTATATGTTGATGATCTTAATCTTGTTGGCACTTCCGATGAGCTCACAAGAACAGCTGATTATCTGAAAAGGGAATTTGAGATGAAAGATCTTGGAAAGACAAAATTTTGTCTTGGATTACAACTCAAGCATTTCCCCGAAGGAATTCTCTTACATCAATCCTCATATACAGAGAAAATTTTGAAACGTTTCTATATGGATAATGCTCATCCATTGAGTACTCCTATGGTAGTCCGGTCACTTGATGTAAAGAAGGATCCCTATCGTCCTCGTGATGATAATGAAGAGTTACTTGGTCCTGAAGTACCATATCTGAGCGCTATTGGTGCTCTTATGTATTTGGCAAATTGTACCCGACCAGATATCGCTTTTTCTGTCAATCTGCTTGCAAGATTTAGCTCAGCACCAACTCGAAGACATTGGAATGGTATCAAGCACATTTTTCGCTATCTTCGTGGTACAATTGATTTGGGATTATTTTATTCAAAAGGATCCAAATCACCATTAGTTGGATATGCCGATGCTGGTTATCTCTCTGATCCACACAAGGCTCGATCTCAAACAGGCTATGTATTTACTTGTGGCAATACTGCCATCTCATGGCGATCTGTGAAGCAAACATTGACAGCCACTTCTTCAAATCATTCTGAAATCATTGCACTGCATGAGGCCAGTCGTGAATGTGTTTGGTTGAGATCTATGATCCAACATATTCGAAAATCATGTGACTTATCGCCTATCAAAGATATCCCGACAACACTCTATGAAGATAATGCTGCATGTGTGGCACAAATCAGAGGGGGATTTATTAAAAGTGATAGAACTAAACACATCTCACCAAAATTCTTCCATACACATGAGCTCCAAAAGGAAGGTGAAATCAATGTTCAACAGATACGCTCCATTGACAATTTTGCAGATTTATTCACCAAGGCATTATCAACTTCAACATTCAAGAAGCTAGTGTATAATATTGGGATGCGCCGACTCCAAGAGCTTTCATAAAATCATACTGGTGTCAACATGAATGGGAGACATTTATTCAATAATATAAGTTATAGACATTCAAGGGGGAGTGTTATAAAATGTATCTACCACTACATTAATGGATGTCTACCACTACATTAATGGATGTCCTACCACTACACTAATGAATGTCTATAAATTGAGCATCAACTCAATGAAGAAAAGAGACGGAAGAATTAGAGATCTAGAACAGAGAAACAAGAGAGAAATAGAGAAGTGTAATATTGAGAGTTTCTACACTGATTATGTTTGGATTGTACTTCTACAAATCCCTCAATAATATATCAACTCCCTCCGCAGTGGACGTAGGCAAATTGCCGAACCACCTGAAATATTTGTGTCCCTTTGTGTAATTATTTATTTGTGCACCAGTTATTACTAGTTTTATAACACTCAGCTATAATTAAAAGAGTGTATTTTTGTTCACTCATTTTTGGTTTATTATTATTTATTCGGATTTTATTGAGTGATACGTGTCTCATTTCATTCACATTTTGCTCTTATACTATCAACATGATTTCTGAAATGAGACATATGTTACTCAGTGAGGGCTTTAATTGGGCAATAATAGAGCAAAAATGAGTAAGCAAATTGCTCTCCAATTCAAAAGCTATGTATAAACATATCCAAAAATTGTACGCCATTAATACTGATGTGTTTATATCTAATTGGGTGCTACAAAATTCAAAAGCTACAATTTCATACCAAATGCATGTTGACTGAAATGTACCAAGGTAAGAAAATATTGTACCCTTAAAAGAAATGTTTCTACCTGTAGAAAATATGCACGCAAGCATACGAGTCGGGTTTAGGTCACTTACCTAGCGGAATAACCCAACGGATCGCCGAACGGTGTTGTTACGAGCCCGGCGTCTTCACCCATGAACTGCTGCTCCATGTTGCCTCCGTGTACCCTCTTGTGCTCCGCATAGGTCGTGAAGATCACTACTAGAGCGGTCCTCGTACGTATCACGTGCTAAATCCCATGGCTCCTTTGGTGATGGCCAAGAGAGAGAAACCGTAGGGAGAGAGAGATAGAGAGGCTACTGTGATATTAGGGATGCCCAAATATGTGTGTTTATATCATATATATATACACACATAATAACCAAACCCTAGGGCTCCAAAAGCCTAAGCCCATTGGACCCGGTCCAATGTATGCGGGTGCCCATATGGCCCACATATTTCTTACATCTCCCACTCACCCACATAGGGCTAGTACAAAAACCAATCTCTCAACACAACGGAACTTCTCAACTCTTCATACAGGGAAATAGAACGTGCGACCTTACGAAAAGAAAGTACAGCGTCAGGAGTGTAATGCCAAATCATCACCATAACCAGCAAGACACATCACTCGGAAGCTTCTCGTGTATGCCTTAGACAATTCAACCACACCAGACACAGCATTCTCAATCCCTCGGTGAAAAGAATTGCTGCACCACCTCAATGTAATGTACTCATGACATATCAGTAACAAATTACGATTGTCGCAGGCCTGCTAATGAGTCACAAAAACATGGTGTGTTATTGAATGGTCTTCCCTGAGCCCACATGTCAATCCGACTAACTTGACCGCTTGCCCAGACACACCCCATAGAACGGAATAATCTCATCGTCCTAGGATAGCATGCTAAAGTAACTGTCATCAAGCGTCCTCTTCATGACATAGTCTCAAGTCGTGAAGGCAACCAGTTTGTAGGATAACCAATGTCTTGGATATGCTACATGGCTCACACAGCAATGAAGAGGAATCCATTCACTGCTCCACAGTCGATCGCAAAAGCACATACAGTACGATATGTATGCTATGGCGTTCTTCCATAAAAATGGGCATGTCACTCTGTGTTTGGAAAAACAAGTAACGCCATACGAATCTTAGTCTAGACGTTACACAAAACGTCTAACCTGAGTCTCCCAGCACAGTCGCTTCTCTTAGCGCCCGTCTGAAAACTCACATTCGGCTATTAACAGGCTACATAGAGTCGTGGGATATCTCTATGTTCGACCAAGTATAAGGTCTCATCTTAGATCCATCTAAGGCGACATATAGAAATAATAGGGTTTATATCTAGCTCGCTGTTCTTATACTGCGTAGATATAAGTGTTCAAGCTCGCTTTCTAAGCGCTATGGACACACATGTCCTAGCTAGCTATCTAAGCGCCATGAACACAAATGTCTCATCTTGCTCGCCATCTAAGCGCCGTAGACACGCATGTCCTACTTCGCTATCTCGGCGCCAAGGTGAATCACCCGTGTGAGCAGGTCGATTCAAGCCCGGTGACATATAAGAAATGTGCATTCATTCCATTCATATAACAAACATATATGTATGGAAACCAATTAGTTTATAAAAACTTGAATAATAATGTCAATACCACAATTAAAATGTCTAAGCACATCAAATCCCCAAATGAAGATGTGCCTTGAGACAACTTCCCTTTGCGCAAACCACATCTCAAATGTGACACGTGCTAGAATGGTTTTTGAAAACTTTTGCATATGCTCAGGCTTACGTGCTATCACCTTCGATGAGCACAACCTCATCACTATGAGATAAAGAGCCTAGCCAATGCAAGACTTTTCAACCAAAACAGCTTCTCTAACAGCTGCAGAGCACACCACATACTATGCTTCCATCGTGGACAGCATAAGGCAAGGTCCACAGTACTCCTGCGAACATATCGCAAGATACTCTTCACTACTCTCTAGTGGTAAGACCAGGGTTGCTACGACAACGACTAATTAAACCAACCGCATAGCAGACATCTGACCGAGTACACACATTAGCATACTTCAGATTCCCTATTGCGAACGCATATGGCAAACTGGACATTTGTTTCCTCTTCTCATTATTCTTAAGACATTGATCTAAGGTCAAGGTGAGTCCCCAAAAAATGGGATGTCTATGGGTTTACAGCTTTTCATGTGAAAAATGTTCAAGAAACCTCGAGAGAAGCTTCAGAGAACGATCTCTCACAATCTAAACTCCCAACACGTGGTTGGCATCACCCATATCCTCAATCTCAAACAGAGAGGACTACCACTCTCAAGCGGCGACAATGGAACTCATCTCGTTCCTAGCTATCAACATACAAAGAGTTAGAACACTTTTCTTGGACCGTTTAATGTACACACATTGTACCACTGCCTAGACGATTGTTAACTTGAGATAATAAATAGATCGTTTGAGACAGCACACTTTTGCGCTCATCCCCTTTGGTCACAACACCAATGGGATGATCCATATTTATCTCGTCGTCTTGTTCTCCATTGAGAAAAGAGCAGTTTAAACATCCAACTAAAAAGGTTCAAAAACTAAATATGCGACAATTGCTAGGATAAGGCGAATGGAGTCAAATCTCACCCTTTGGGAGAACATGTTTCCATGGTCTATACCCTCTCTGGGTACAAACTATCGCCACAAGGCGCGCCTAATACTTGTCAATTGAACCATCTGCCTTGCATTAGATTTTGTAAACACACTTGTCTCCAATAGCCTTACGCACAGGCAGAATGTCAACTAACTCCTAGACCTTATTTACGTCCATAGGGCTCATCTCGTCTGGCATAGTAACTATCCACTCAACTTCAGCAGATGAAGAAAAACGCTTCAACAAAAGAAGCAGGCTCATCCTCATCCACTTGTGCACACATTTGCACACATATGAAAATGTCTTCCTCAATTTCAAAACAGCAATGGGAACGTTTTCCTCATCACCATACAGTGTACTACCTGAGAATCTTGAGTGCCTAGTGGTGCACTCCCACTATCTAGTACACTCCCACTAGCGTCTAGCGGTGTACTCCCACTCGGCTGGAGACTAGTACCATTTTATAGCGATTATTAGATGTGGATTCTTAATCTCCCCACCCTCGCTTAAAGATGGTATGTTGTCTTCAACATCCTCCAACTCATAGAGGTCAAGATATCTCTTAGTAATACAAATCTGGGGAAGTCATCCTCAATATCATGTGACACCATTTCTGTCATTCCTATACCCGTTTGTTCATTATACATAACATAGCCTGTCGAGCTGTTAGAATTCCTTATAAAGGCATTCTTTCTAGCTCTCGAGCGTAGTTTCTCGCACTTATGCGAGGTATAGTGAACATAGCCTCATGAGCTCCACGGGCGCAAATGCTCCAAAAGGAGCTTTTCGCATTTCCATAGCTCATAAGGGGGTAGAAAGAACTGACTGAGAAGAGGTACTCTAGTATGTAGGCAGCAATCAAGAGTACATCCTCCCAAAACAACATTGGGAGGTTGACTTGCGCCATCATAGTCCTAGCCATATCTAGGAATGTCCTATTCCTTCTTTCTGCAACACCATATTGTTGCGGAGTTTCCGGAACAGAAAGTTGCCTGCGTTTCTCCTTTTTCCTCACATAGTTCCCAGAACTGATTAGATAAATACTCGCTATCCTCACATCGCGCGAAATCATCTATAAAAGTGAGAAAATAAGAGGCGCCATGACGTGCCTTTACAACCATAGGTCCACAGATATCTGAGTGAACTAGTTCTAATGCTTGAGTAGCTCTAATAGCCTCTCTGAAAGGCTTTCGGCATGCTTTGCCAACTAAGCAAGACTCACACATAGGTAAGTCAACCTTAGCGAGTGGGCCCAAAAGGGCTTCTCGAGCTAATCAAGTCATCCTATCACATCCTATGCGTTCAAGTCTAGCATGCTATGTCTCAGAATAAATGAATTAACAGAGAAAACTAGAATTTATGAAAACAATTCTTAAGCAGTTATCCCTAGATAACCATGTCCTAGTAACACTACCACCCAAAAATGTCCATCCTATTACCACCGAACTGAAAAACGCCCTCGATTGCGCTCTTCCACCTTATTAGCCTTGGGCGCAAACTTGCTGGCCCCACCCTGCCTCTAGGCAGGTTTACCCTTACCATTGCATTTAGGCCCATTGGCCTTGCGCTTAATTCCACTTATGGAAGTAGTGGTCAAGAGTGTAGCTATACGGTTCGCCTCACCTTTTTGGCGCTCCGTATTCAGCTCAACATGTCAGAAAATGTCAAAACCAAAAATTTAACATTCCCGTTGTGGATCATGATTTGTTTTTTTATGGACCCGCGAATCAGGCAAAGAACTAATCATAGCCTGAAAGTACAGTTCGCCAGTAAAGATGTTCCGAGTATTCTGAAATCACGAATCATACCTGTCATCGACCTTAGATGTCCAGTCATCGTGTACTTGGAACGTTTCCTTTACTTTCCCGAACTTCATAACTAGATGCTTAATCTAGTAGTGAATGTGCCATCGAAAACAAATTTGAGCTGATCTCATAATACTTTGGCTAGGGTAGTACATATACTTCCCAACAAGATCATGGTGCATGCTGCTTATCACAAAGCGCGTGCTATGATCCTTCTCAAGCCAAGTATCATAGGCTACTAAGGTTATAATGATATTGGGCCGGAGGCCCATTATTCGATTTAATGGGTTGGACCATAGAATAAGCCTAAAGCCCACAAGCTCTTACTCATTCTATCGGTGTGTTACTTTGCAGTGCCATATTACAAAAATTAGTCCCTTTTAAACTTGTTACTTTTATAAAGTTCGACAAAGTGTGGTTTGGAAAACATTTGTTTTTGTAAATCCAAAAAAAATTTGAAGAATAATATTTGAGAACATGCGCAAGGGATTGACATTATTATTTGCACATTTCATAAGGTTTGTTTTAAAATCCAATTACAAATGAGTTTTCCCCTTTCTACAATTTAAGACCAAAAAATTCGCTATTGCTCATTAATCAAATCTCAATTTTGTAAATCAAGAAAAACTTTTTATAATTGATTTTTCTAAACAAACATCAATTAGATGGTACAATTACCTATCTAAGATCATCCACAGTAATATTAAGTGCGCCATACAACAAAAATGCGCGTGGACCCCTACGTGGGTCCGAATTGACAACTTAGAGCTCATGTTAAGGTAATTCAAGTGTATGATTTATGAACAAAGAAAACCATCCCTTTACAAGTAGGCTTTTCCAATACAAGAAAAGAAACCCTCGTCCTCACATTACATTTATAGCCCATAAAAAATAGGGATGCTTTGTTCATAAACATATACAAGAACATCCTTAAACATACATCGTGAGGACACAAGCTCCATAAATTATCAATTAATTGTCCATTCATTTAAGCCAGATTAAATTGTATTAATCACACACATCAAGCACTCATGTGGTCTTATTTTAAAATGAATGGACTCATCCGTCACTCCACTTAAGGAGGAGGAATAAGAGGTCATAGGGTCAACCAATCACAAACAACAGTAATTAAACGTGACCAACAATGCAATGAGCCTCTAAAATGTGCAATAAAATGATTATTGCACAGCCCGGATAGCTCCCGTAAGCTAAGTAAAATCAATAAAAAAAACTGGATTTTTCATTAATTTTAACCCAATTTTAGGTCTTAAAACATAATTTAAAACCAATTTATTAAGGGCCCTTTAAATTAACAATTAATTTAAAACCTTATGGAAAATTTAATTAATTGAAAAACAAAATTTTCATTATAAATAAAATTTCCGGAATTTCACCAAGGCCCAAAAATATTTTGAATCAATTTAACATAATAAATTGATCTTAGTTAAACAAAATTAACTATGAGCAACAAAATTCCTAAAAATACAAAAATTTCAAGAATTTGTTCTCCAAAGATTTTCAGTGGTCTAATATGGTGTTCCAAACACCCCATATTAATTTCAAAAAATTAATAATCTATTTTGGCTATTTTCAGCAATTAAATAAATGCCCATATGCATAAATTTTATGCTCTAAAATACCAAAAAATTGAGATAATTCATAAAATTTTCTCAAGTCTCCAATTAGTGTACAAAACACACTAGACATTAAATTCAAGAATTAACAACTTTAATTGGTTATATTTTAAGCAATTAATATTGCGTATTCAACACAATATATATGCTCTAAAATATGTCTCAAAGAGCGAGAAAATACACTAAAATAATTTTCTCAAGCTACCACTAGTGTTCTAAACACATTGTGTTAATTCCCTGAAGTAATAATCAATAAAAATATTTTAAGCAATTTAATATGTGTACAAAAACACACAATTATATGCTCTAAAATATTAATATGATTGAGATAATTTACCAAAAATTACCTGTGGGTCCCACAAAATTTTACATGGTCTTAAAACAGTGTCCCTTATGTCTCATATTAATTACAAAAATTAATAATGTATTATGGCTATTTTAAGCAATTAAATCAACGTCCATAAACATTAATTATATGCTCTAAAATACCATAAATACATGATAATTTACACAAAAATTATCTTAGAGTCCCCTATAGTGTACTAAACACTATATATAAATGATATTTCAAAAAATATATATTACAACATTTTTCAGAATATGAAAACAAAATTTAAAACTTATATTTTCATAAACTAAGGGTTATTTAATAAATAAAAAATATTTAATGGGTCATTTCGTAAACAAGTAACAAATCTACATTGATAGTTTGTTAACCAAATAGAGTTAACAAATTACAAAAACATCAGCACGTGAGTGGGCTCCACTCAAAATGGTTTGTTTGGCTTGGACTAATAAAACCATGAGCATATAAGAATTTTCCAAACAAGACATATTGTGCCTTACATCACAATCACTGCCAGCAATATGAAACCTCCTAACACGTGCCTCACAAGGCGCGGGAGTGGGCTCCATGCGACAGCAGCGCGATGGAGTGGGGACCATCTTTGGTCCTTCCTCTTGGAGAGGAGAGATGCAGCAGCCCTAGGCTGCGCAATGCTATCTTTGTGAGGCCACAACTTCTACCATTTTCATCCAAGTGCCTTGTGTAATATACCAAGCCAAAGCATATGCTATATACTTTCAATATTTGTTCAAAAACATATTCGAAAGCATTCAAAAACAGTCTGAAAAATAGCACAAAGTTCCTGAAAATTTATTGATTTTATAGACCCAAAAAAAATTAGGGTTTTGATTTTCTCCCTCATTTGAGATAATCAAGCCATAAGAATTTATGGGGGAACTCTAGGGACCATTAGGAACACAACCATGTAAAAAATTTGGACCCCTATTGGAGTTTCGTATTAGACCCACTTCAAATTCAAAATTTCAAAGGTTTGATAAAAGCTTGGTTAAGCTTTAATGGCAGATTCAATTTGGGTGATCTACGGGCGAATCAAACACCTACAGGCTCTGATACCAATGTAGAAAATATGCACGCAAGCATACGAGTCGGGTTTAGGTCACTTACCTAGCGGAATAACCCAACGGATCGCCGAACGGTGTTGTTACGAGCCCGGCGTCTTCACCCATGAACTGCTGCTCCATGTTGCCTCCGTGTACCCTCTTGTGCTCCGCATAGGTCGTGAAGATCACTACTAGAGCGGTCCTCGTACGTATCACGTGCTAAATCCCATGGCTCCTTTGGTGATGGCCAAGAGAGAGAAACCGTAGGGAGAGAGAGATAGAGAGGCTACTGTGATATTAGGGATGCCCAAATATGTGTGTTTATATCATATATATATACACACATAATAACCAAACCCTAGGGCTCCAAAAGCCTAAGCCCATTGGACCCGGTCCAATGTATGCGGGTGCCCATATGGCCCACATATTTCTTACACTACCAAGCCAAGATCACTTGTGGTTTTTATCCCTAGTAAGAAAACTTTTTATTTATGGTAAGACAGTTTTGTATCCATGATAAAGAACATTTGTATCTGTGATCATTTATTTCTGTGATAAAGAAGCTTTGTATCCATGATAAAAAATCTTAATGCGTATGACAAAAATTATTTGTACTTATAGTAAGGAATCTTTTTATCTATGAGTAATTCTCTAGTGACAACTTTCGTATGACTTTCATACAACCTTATAAAAAATGTGTCACTGTAGGGTCCAGTGACACATGAAAAAAGATAAACACATCTTTTATGAGGCTATATGAAAGTTGTTTAAAAATTATCACCAAAGAATTGTCCTTTACCTATTATACAAATATTTGTTACAATGTGTCAAGAGTGGTTTGGTTGTAAGGAAGTCTTTGCCCACAAAGTTCTAAACGTTTGATCTTTGTTCATCATAACCATAGCTTTAACAGAAGTAAACATGGGACCCACCTCTTTTGGATAGTAACCAACTCACCCACAATTTAAAGGCCACAGTGCAACGTCTCCCAAAATTGTAGGCCAATAATAATGGTGCTTATATGGTGCTGTAAAACATGTACATTGCTGTTCATCCGTCTCAAACTTTTTCTCTTCAAAGATTATCAACTTTTTAAGTGTGTATTTGATAATCCAATTAAGTATTGAAAATGAGAATTTTTAGTAGTTAGGCTCTGCTTGATAAAATTGAAAATTAAGTATTGAATTTTAAATACTGAAAGTTTTAAGCGATTGAACTTGTAATACTGAAAACAATATATCAAGTACTCAAATAGACTGCATTTAGTTTTTATTTTCAATAGAAAATTTCCACTTAAGTTTGCAATATTTTTTTGGCTACTTTCCAATTAAGTGGTATACTATGGAACACATTGAAAACTAATAAGTGTTGAAACTTTACATTTTTAGCATTTAAATGGGTTATTAAGTACACCCTTATTCTTTTTAAGTGCGTTTAATAATGTATCTCTTGATTGAAAAAGCAGCAAAATATTCACTAAAAACTTTAATTAAAAAATTTTTACTAAAAATAATGATTAAATGTATTCTATTTTAACATTTAAAATTAAACACTTAATTTTTAATATTTAATTTTTTATTTTATCACACGCACCCTAAATACTTGATGTGGATATGTACAGCCTTTGATCACACACAGACACACAACAAATAAAATAAAAATTAGTAATAATAGAAAAGAAGAAATGTACAGCCAAAATGCTCATTGCCGACACAAAAAAAGTGATCTGTCATTTCAACTTTTCATCTTTTTCTTTTCGGATAATTAATTTTTAGAGTAATGATTCGTGCACATAAAATGTGCATATAAAGTGTGCACATAAAGATCTAGGCCATTCATTTTGGTGGGTCCTATGTGTGCAGGGATGGATCCCACCAAAATGAATAGCTCAGATCTTTATGTGCACACTTTATGTGCACATTTTATGTGCACGTAGCATTATCCTAATTTTTAATCTATTTTTTTATATAGAGTTTAAAAGTTAGTTTATTATTTTTTAAAAAATTAAAAAAATTATTGACTTTTTCTATAAAATGAAAAAAGTTATCAAATTTTACATAAAATTTTAGAGTAGCTCTTTTTTTTTTTTTTTTTGTTTATTGCATCATAAATTTTATTCATAAAAGCAAATCCTAAAAAAGAACCAATATAAGCATATAAAAGTAATAAAATACATAAAAATAATCAACACAAACTTCCAAGCTGTACTGTAAATGATCACCCAAATGTTGAGGATGAAAAAATTCGCATTCATATGGAAAAGTACTCCTTTCAGCAAAAAAAAATATGGAAAAGTACTCACTGTATATAACTTGTGTAAATACATTGATTTGACACCCTGCATCATGATGATCTTTAAAAAATAAAAAAAGTAATGTTAGATACACTTTCAAATGCACAACTAAATGTATAACCTTGATTTAAAATGTTGGACTTCGTGCTGAAAAGTTTGCACACTCTGTGCACTCTCTTTTTTGTGTACAGACTTTTCAGCACAAGGTTCAACATTTTAAAGCAAAGTTGTGCATTTGGTTATGCATTTGAGAGTGCATCTAGCATTACTCAAATAAAAATAGTTATATGAATTTAGATCTATAATATTATTGTTCCTAATTTGCAAAAGAGAGTATTTTTGTTTATCTATTTTTTGTCCACCATTACTTATTGGGGAAAATACCTTTTACCCCCTGTGGTTATACCCATTTTCTCATAACCTCTGTGGTTCATTTTGTAACACTTAACCCCCCTGTACTACGGACTGAAGTGAGACTGTTAACTTTTCTAACAGAAAAAAAGGAAATGACGTTAATACCCCCAAACCCCTATACATACTCTTTAGGAAAAAATACCTTTTACCCCCCTATGGTTACACCCATGTTCTCATAACTCCCTGTGGTTCATTTTTGTAACACTTAACCCTCCTGTACTAATGACTGAAGTGGGACTGCCGTTAGAAAAG
Organism: Hydrangea macrophylla; assembly: GCA_033977485.1. Lineage (NCBI taxonomy): Eukaryota > Viridiplantae > Streptophyta > Magnoliopsida > Cornales > Hydrangeaceae > Hydrangea > Hydrangea macrophylla. The sequence goes on from CM066990.1 coordinate 46,212,350, forward strand.
TTAACAGTCTCACTTCAGTCCGTAGTACAGAGGGTTAAGTGTTACAAAATGAACCACAGGGGGTTATGAGAAAATGAGTGTAACCACAGGGGGGTAAAAGGTATTTTCCCCTTACTTATTTAGGTCTCATTGGGTGACACGTGTTTCATTTCAGTAATTATGTTGATAGTATAAGGGCAAAATAAAAATTAAATAAAACACGTGTCATACAGTGAAACCTGAGTGAATAATAATGAACTTAAAAATAATAAGCAAAAATACTGTATTAGCAAAATATTGAGAAAATTGCGAAAATTGGATAGGCGTAGCAAACATGGTGCAAATTGTAACGATATAAAGTACAACACGTGTACTTATTATTGATGTTATTATAATGGTTGCGAGGATGCGGATAGTGCATCCAATCCAAAGTATCCAACTGAACCCTTTTAATTGACCACTTAAATTCTTGGCATGTAGTAATTATTTGGATAAGGGTTCTCCACCCACCCAACCCCACAACAAATATTCTGATTTGGTGGACCGTGCCAAACGTCATAGTTACTCAATTCTTTAGTTGCCAAACTATTTTTTCTCTCTTTTCTTTTTCAGCCTAATAGAAAAACTAATTCAAATCAAAATGATGAAAACGAAATGAATAAAAAGTTAGAGTAAACTACATTTTGCATCCTTGTAGTTTGGATGTGAGATTATTTTAGTCCTTACAGTTTTAATTTAGTCAATTTGCATGTTCTGTATACTTCCAGTTTAGCTTTAATTTAGTTCATTCATGAAAATTTTCTACAATTTTTTATTTTTTATTTTATTTATGAAAATAGGTCATATGATACACACATAAGGTATCATTAGGTGCATAATGGTAAATTTAATTTGAGAAATAACACTTGACACATCTACATTGAACCTAAATCTATTTAACAGTGTAAGAAAAATTGATGAATGGATTATATTGAATTTAAACTAAAACTATAAGGATTAAAGTGACAAAATTAAAACTACATGAACCAAAACACTCAAACTATAAGAGTACAAAATGTAATTTACCCAAAAGTTACTATTCAAAACCTTGTAAAAAGTACGTAAACAACTTTTTCCATCTAAGAAGGGATTGTTTTTCGTTTTGTTTCTTAAATAAAACGTTGCTTTATGCATTGCCTTCATTGCAGATGCCCCAGTGCAAATGCACGGGATATTGAAAAAACAAAGACACCAGTGAAAGTTCTACTAATAATTGTATAGGATAATACCAATAGTTTCAAAAAGAAAAATATTACAAATTTATTCATAATTAGAATCAATTAAAATTAATTGATCACATGAACATGAGAAACACTAATTGCATCTAGTTATTTTGTGCCACTTTCTCTCAATTCTTATGTTTTCCTGCAATTAAAACAAAGCCTTAAGTTAGAAATGTAAACGAAAAATTAGAAATATTTTTAGTTATGTTCAATTTAGTTTAGATTGGGTTTTTTATTCACCGGAAATTCACCTAATTCATTTATTATAGCTCCTCCATCCCAAGAATTTGAAGATTCCTACAAAGTGTAGAAGTAATTGTAAATTCGGTTGTTTATTAACTACAGGCATAGATTGCACGCAATGGTACATTCTTTTCATTTTAAAACCACTGTGCAATTACTTTATGATATGTCTTCTACAATTGAAAAACTAGTCATAAAAATCAATATTTGTTATAAATGTAATACAAAATGCTAGAAAATCTTACTATAACTTATTGTTCATCACATTTTTTCTTCCATATTTTCTTTCTAAACCATCAGCACCTCCTCTGTAGAAGGCTCATCTCAAAACCAAAATTGACAATAAACAGGACAATTAGATCCTCACAAAACAACCAAATGGAAGAAAAAAAGTCAAAACAACTACTGAACTAAATGGGCCGTTTTTGTTTATTCTAAACAAAAAGAATAAGGGGTGGAAGATCATAAAAATTAGAGACTCACGTAGCAAAATACTAAAAGAAAGATGGAGAGATGATTAGGGGTTGTGACGTCGGCAGTGGTAATGTTTGCTGCGATGGAGAGAGAAAGAGACATAAGAGAGATTTAGGTGGAGCAAGGTGGTGTACAAATATGTTTGAATGTTTTAGATATACTATAATTGAAATTCATCAATGTTATACAAGTGAGACCAAGAATTTGGTTGGGAAAAGAGTTTGCTTATAGGCAGATGAAGATTTTCTCAGCAATGTTAGTGGGTAGCTTAGAATGTCAGAAAGAATTACAAAAGTCAGAAATAATTAGATGTGCATCTGCCTGTATATGTATTATTTAGCTAATCTAAATGCTACTCCGTAATATATAGACACATGTGCATGTACTTCAAAATGCACTTCCTATTTATATAGACATATGCACATGGTGATAGTTGACCAATCAATCATCCGTGATAGACAAACATTCAAAGCTCCAAAATCTCATGAAGAAAGGTAAGAAGTGCCCACGGAAACAACCATCGTGTGACACATAAATAGTGATAGTTGTCTTGTCTTCAACACTCCCCTCAAGTTGAAGGGGGGGGGGAAGCTGTGTGTATAAACACACCAATTCGTGCGGTGTAGCGAGTCCCTCTTTGGGTGGTCTTGTCGGTCATGTGATAGAGCAGGCCCCCTCCTCGAGTGGTCCCGTCACCTAGTCCCATTGTTTGAAATTAGGAGTAATATGGGTACATCAAATCTTTTCGAGTAGTTTCTATTTAGACTTAATTATGTTGCAAATCAGATTATATATTATAGCCATCTATATATATATTAGAAATTAAAAAAATGACACATGGAAAATTCTAAGGTTTTATATTCATAATTTAAGGTGGTGAGAGAATTCTATGGTTATCATTTGACCAAATAATTAAATATTGATTGGAGAGTAAAGTTCATATAGTTTGCCAAACAAAAACAAAGTACAAAAAAAAAAAAAATAGAGCACAATTAAATGTTGATACATTATCCATATACATATACATATAAAGAAAATAAGGTTTTTTTAGAATGTGCCAAGTGGCGAAATCAAATTCTTCCGGTTATATATATATATATTAGATTAGATAATGTACTGTTTTTGAAACAAATTGCAATCAATACTTTCTTTTCTAAAGAGAGATTGCTATGCAAAGAAAAATGTATTAAAAAAAGAGCATTTTAAAAATAAAAATAAAAAAACAAAAACAAAAGAAATGGCCACTATTTTCTAAAACAAATCGCCCTCCATGTTTGTTAATGAGAAGGTGAAGTACCGGTTGTTTCAAAGAGCGAGAGAGAGAAGCTGTAACACAAATAAATTTACCAGGGTTACAGCAGTGGTAGTATCACAGACAAGCACACCCCCAAATCACTCCCAAGCACACACAGAGTTTGTAGTCCTACTACTAAAATTCATTGGATTCAATAATTAATTAACATATCAAAATCATTAACATAACTAAAAGTAAGTATATATACTGAACAAAATAAGCACAACCCATCAAATCCAATGCAACAAAGGAAAAATTACATTGTCAGTAATCCTAAATCATTAATCAACAAACAGTTGGCAGTGGTGACTAGAGGTAGAGAGGATACATATAGAGAGAGAATAGAATAAAAGTGGCATAGACTATAGATGATATTAAGAAGATAGTTAGAAAGAAAGTGAAGACATAACCCAATTAGGTCAGTCAACACACACACACACACACACACACACACACACACATATATATATATATTAATCAAAGAACAATTGCAAAAATACACTTTTACCCTTAAGTCACTAATACTAATACTTATACTCTAACACTCCCCTCAAGCTGGAGCATAGATATCTATTATGCCCAGCTTGTTACAATGATCATAGAACTGTCCTCTACTTAGAGCCTTGGTAAGAATGTCTCCTAGTTGATCACTAGACTTAACAAAAGAAGAAACAATTTGCTTTCTCATAACCATATCTCTGATAAAGTGGCAATCAACTTCAATATGCTTGGTCCTCTCATGAAACACGGGATTACTCACGATGTACATAGCTGCCTGATTATCAGAATACATCTTCATAGGTTTGCTACTTGTAAATCCCATCTCTTGCAGAGTAGTCTTCACCGATAATAACTCACATGCAATATGAGCCGTAGCTCTATACTCAGCCTCTGCACTTGACCTTGCAACTACATTTTGCTTTTTGCTTTTCTAACTGACAAGATTTCCACCAACAAACACGCAGTATCCTGACACTGAATGTCTATCAAGACTATTTCCTACCCAATTGGCATCTGAGAAACCAACTATCTCCAAGTTATCTGAAGGCTTGAACACTAAGCCTTTACTTGGAGCACCTTTCAAATACCTCAATATACAACACACTGGCTTCCAATGTGATAACTTGGGATTCTGCATGAACTGACTAACAACTCTGACAGAGAAGGTGATATCTGGTCGAGTCACGATTAAATAAATCAATTTACCTACAAGTCTTCTATATCGTCCATCATCATTGAAGTCTTATCCATCATCTTTACTAAACTTGATATTAGAGTCCATTGGAGTGTCAATAGTTTTGAACCCATCGATCATGTTTCATCTAAAAGGTCAAGAACATACTTTATTTGGGATAAGAAAATCCATTCCTTAGACCTTGCTACCTCAATACCCAAGAAATAACGTAATAGCTCAAAATCCTTCATATGAAAATGCTTACTCAAATAGGACTTCAATAATTGTATTCCTTCACTGTCATTGCCAGTAATCACTATATCACCCATATAAACAGCTATTAACAATTATACCTTTCTTACAATGTCTCACAAAAATAGAATGATCAGAACTAGTTCTTTTCAACCCATATGAACTAGCTACTTGGCTAAACTTGTCAAACCAGGCCCTTGGAGACTATTTAAGGCCATAAATGGCTTTTTTCAACCTACATACTTTATGTGGCTCCTCCTAAGCAACATACCCAGGAGGTTGCTCCATATACACTTTCTCTTGTAGGTCACCATGAAGAAAGGCATTCTTGATGTCAAGTTGATAAAGAGGCCATCCCTGAGTAACAGCAACAGACAATAAAATGCGAATAGAATTGAGGCAAGTCATAGGTGAAAAAGTTTCAAAGTGATCAACACCAAAAGTCTGAGTGTACCCTTTAGCCACCATACGAACTTTCAATCATTCAATAGTACCATCAGGATGACACTTAACAACATAAATCCAATGACAACCTACAAGTTGTTTCCTATAAGGATGATCAGTTAACTCCCATATACCATTTTTAGACAACGCCAACATCTCATCATCCATAGCACTCTTCCAACCTGAAGAAACCAATGCCTAAGCATGAGACTGAGGAACAGAGGCTAAAGATAAAGCACTAACAAAGGAACGAAGCGGAGATGATAAATGAGAATATGAAACAACCTGATTCATAGGATGTTGAGTGCAAGAACGAGTACCTTTTTGAAGAGCGATGGGCAGATCGGGAGACTGGAAAACCTCAGCTGAAGTTGATGAAAATGGAGGTGGAGCTGGTGGGTCATCATTAATGGTGGCTTATCACGACGGCGATACACCTACAAGGGAGGAAAACTAGAAGACTGTAAGGGAGGAGAACTAGAAGAAGGAGAAATAGGTAAGGGAATAGTGGACGACGGAGCAAGAACATCAACATCTAAGGAAGCACCAGAGGATGAAAAAAAATGATGTACCTTCAAAGAAGGTAACATCTGCACTAACCACATAACAACGACTCTGAGGATTCCAGCATTTAGAACCTTTTTAAGTTCTTGAATATCCCACAAATACACATTTGGTGGCTTAAGGATCCAATTTATCCTGACCAGGAGTAAGAACATGAATAAATGCAACATAACAAAACACACGTGGTGGTAAGGCAAATAATGACCTATCTGGATATAGAACAGAATGACGAATGCCACCATTTAGAACAGATGAAGGTATACGATTAATAAGATAACAAGTAGTGAGTACATCATCCCCCTAAAATTGTTTAGGTACATGCATATGCAACATAATGGTTCGTATAACCTCAAGAAGGTGTCTATTTTTTCGTTCAGCAACACCATTTTGTTGTGGAGTATAACCGCAGGAGGATTAATGAATTATCTCCTGTGAATCACAATAGGATTGAAGAGGTCCTTTAACATATTCCAAAGGATGATCAGATTATAAAATAAGAATAGTGTAACCAAACTGAGTCATAATCTCTTTATGAAATAATTAAAAAAATAAAAGAAATATCTAAGTGTTCTTTCATTAAAAATAACCATGACATCCTGAAACAATCATCCACAAAAGACACAAAATAAGAAAAATCTACAAAAATATTTATGTCTAGATGGACCCCAAACGTCGGAATGAACCAACTTAAAATGAGTGGCCCGGCGATTATTTTAACGTAAAGGAAAAGGCACCTTATGATGCGTACCTAACAGGCAAGCCTCACACTCTAAACTAGACACAGACTTAAATAATGGAGAAACAAACTTCAAGGACTGCAGTGAAGGATGACCTAGATGACAGTGCCATTGATGCGGTGAAACAGCTGTATGTTAAGTCGTCGCTTTAATGGCTGTGAATGCTATTCCAGGTAATAAAGACCATCCCACTCATGACCTCCACGAATCATCTTCTTCGAGTTGAGGTTCTGAAAAACACAATGAGATGGATAAAATGTTATAGAACAATTTAAAGATTTAGTAAGTTAACTGACTGATAGAATGCTAAAGGAAAATTGAGGAATATAATTTACGTATGACAACGAAAGAGTTGAAGTGGGAGAAGCATAACCATGACCAATAATAGTACAAGTTCGTCCATCAGCTAAAATAATTGAGGATTGTGTAGGTGGACTAAGTGATTGTGTAATGAAGGAATATAATTTACATATGACAATGAAAGAGATGAAGTGGGAGGAACATGACCATGACCAATAATAGTACAAGATCGTCCATCAGCTAAAACAATTGAGGGCTGTATAGGTGGACTAAGTGATTGTGTAAATACATTGAACTTACCAGTCATATGTGTCGAAGCCCCTGACTCGATGACCCGTGGTGAAGGAGCAGATGAAGAAAAACACGCAATGTTACCTGATTGTGCATAACCAGCAGTATTAGACACGGATAGCTGCTGTTGTTGTTGGACTAAGGCGTTGTCTTCATCTTTGGAAAGAGTGATAGACTCATTTGAAGATGTCACTGCAGGTGGAGTAGGAGTACTAAGTTCCTATTGAGACCGATTTTTGGGGCTTTTACTAAACTACTAGTTTTTATATTTTTTGCAGTAAAACATAATTAAAAGCTATTTTCTTTTAACAGTTTATGGTAAAGATTTTAACAGTGCAAAATAAATTAACTATGATACTAGTAAGAAAATGAAGAAAAAGAAATAAAAGCTAGATTTTCATGAGATAAACTCTTTGGATTTTATTATAGCAAAAGATGGAAATAGTACAAACATTTAATCTAAGTTATCTAAATGCCAGGAATATTAATTAATTAATTAAGAAGAAATGATTTAAAAGAATTGGGAATATGCAAACCAACACTAGATCACACAACTTTTGTGCATTTGTAAAGGATTTGGCATTTCTAAATAGAGTGATTCTTTATTTGAAAATAAACTTTTACTAGTCGAGGTCATATCAAGTGTGTCAGGTTTGATATGAAACGACATCATTTGGTTTAAAGAAAAATAAAGAGGCAATTGGGCAGTAGCCAGGTTCGAGCCGTGACCCGTCGCGGACGTGGGTTATTCAACGCCCAGTCCCCACCACTCTGCCACTACACAATTGCCTGTCCATTAATGGTAGAAATATATATACATACACATACTTGACATATTAACTTTTTAAAATGAATCGTTTGAGTATGCTAGGTGTTTTTTTTATGACAAAATGCATAGTTTGACAATCCACATAATTGTTTTCTTATTTTAAATATGTAATCTTTTGATGTCCAATATAGTCATAGTCTATAAACATGTTAAATGGTCATAAATTATAGACATATACTTTTTGGCCAAAAATGGAAAAATAACTCATTCAGATAAATTTGCCCATTTAAGATTAGTGCACAGAAGGTGTGGTTTCTATGTTTTTATTGTATATCCCCAATTAAAGTTTTAGCCTACCATTTTGGAATTGAAACTGTCTTCTAAATAACCTTTTAAAGAAAGATTAAATAGACATACACAGTGACTGTCCAATTAAATTTAAAGTTATAAAACCAAGGTAAGGGTAAAAACTAATATTAATATATATTTTCTCCACTTAACATGAGTTGGGGTTGAATTTGTGGAATCTGCAAAATTACAAAGTTTAGTACAACTATGCTAATAAAATGTAAATAAATGGAAGTACTAAACCAAAAATGAAATACTAAACCTTTGACTTTGACTTCTTGTGGGGTCACAGTGGTTCAACTCCAAGAACACAAGCAAGGCTAAACTAAATTCTAATCTAATTTGGGAGTGGGGTATGGATATGGTGTGCTTGGGGCTTTAGTAAGTGATTATAACAACTACGTGGCTAAGAAATCTAGCATTTACTTGCAAATTTTATCTTCTAGTGAATGTAAATATTGCTAAAAATACTGAAAATTTGGGGTTTCAAACTATTTTAGGGGACAACTACAAGTACTACTAGACTAAAAATGTTAAATCTAAATTTTAATAGGAATATTTTACTACTACAAATTGACAAAGGTTGTACAAGAAAACGAATATTTTAATTTGAGAAATACAATGCACAAAGTTTTGTTACATATTTTTGAACATGAAATCATCAATTACATAAAAGACAAATTTTTACAACTACTAGAACTAGAAAAGACAAAAAAAAAAACTTAAGTTTCCTACTTTCAGGGACACTATGAAGTGCTCACATGATAACCTCCCTAAACTATTCTTTCTCTTTGATGGTTCATTATATGATTTCTCTGTATTGTGATCTGCTTCATTTGCCTCTCTTCTACCTTAATTTTATAGACAATGGAATGGTGAAAATACATCATCCCATTCGTCACTGAATAGGAAAAATGAGAATCTCGCCCAATTTCGTTGCTCATTTTTCTTCCTCCCTTTGACAGTCTTTGAATTATGCTGAAAAGAAGAGAGAGAGAGAGAGAGAGAGAGAGAGAGAGAGAGAGAGAGAGAGAGAACAAAGGAAACAAAATACTCCTACATAACTAATGTATCGTTGTCAAGTGACAACTTTGTCAAATTTTTTTTTTCCTTTTGGATTCTTTCTAGTTTACGGAAAATTTTACTGTTTGATACTATTCATATTTTGACTAACATATGGGATATACTATTGTGTGGTTGCTACTTCTTTCCTTCCCTTTATTGCATTATTTCACTTCATTTTCACCTAAACATATAAAAATATGTAAAAGCACATAATTACATGCACTTGAGTGACATCATCATTAAATCATATTAATTTAAAATGCATATAAAACTAAAGATTGAGGTGATTAAATGAGCACTATGTCTATTATATTGGCACATGAATGTGTAATATTCAGTGATTGTCACATCCCTTAACTAGCTTATTGCTAGTCCCTAGCAATGAATTGAAAGAAAATTTTTTCTAAAATTTTTATTAAAAAGTAGGAGTAGACTAAGGAAAATAAAACCTAACTCACTGTCGCAGGAATCGTGATTGCATTTAGCGTATGCAACAAGCCGTTAAATCCCTAGGATACCCCTAGTGGACGAGTGTTGTCTCGTGAGGGTTTGCAGTGAATATACCCATAAAATTCAATTTAAATGTAAAAAAAATAAATTAAAATAAAAATAAAGGTAGATTTTCTCCTTTTACAACAGATAAGATTAAATTTGACAATAAAAATGAAATTTCCAAGTATGTAATAACTATGCGACACATATGCTCACAGTTCATCAATGGTAGCATTTTTTATACTCTTTAAACTTGCATTGTGCACTTGAAAAGTCAAGCAACTGATCTTAACTTCAAAGTTTAAATAACTATTAGCAGTCATAAAATTTGTAGTTTTAACTCAAATCTCACTGGGATTTCACTCTTTTAAGGAAAAACTCTCAGAAACCGGTGTAGAGAACATCTCAATTTGTAGGGAAGCAAAGATAGAGAAGTTGCTTCCAATTTTTGTTGACTCAATATATAGGCATTTGGAGTACAATAAGGCTCATGAAAGAATACTTAGCATTAGAAGAGCGATCTACCATTGAGAACATCCTTATCACGTAAATTTAAAAATCAATTTGTTTTAAAACATTAGGACTTTGACTCGTAGGTTAGAATTAAGATGATTAGGAGATTTGGGGTGTATTTGTTCTAAGCATGTGATTGGAGTGTTTGCGTAATTCATTCCAACCTCTTCTTTTCTTCTCCTTTTTATCATTTGTTCTGTCTCTTTTTTTTCTTTTTTGAAATCAACTCTTGTCTTTCTTTACCACTTCTTGCAATATCATTACAGTCCAATTACATACCTGGATATAGAAGTGAGGTTTTTACTCCCAGGTGGAGCAAGACATGATTTGGAGAGAATTGAGAATAAGGCAATATAAGGTGAAGGGGGGTGCATTTGAAAGAAAAGATGGCCTAAATCATTTTCAAAATAAATTGACTTTGTTTATTCAAGCAATTTAGAAGTTCTAATGGTAAATCCTGAAAGTTCTCTTCTAATGATAAAGAAAAAAATAATAGTGAGACTTTCAACGAGTGATATGATAAAAAGAATGAGACTGAAAAGAGCAGTAACCCTCATAAAGGAAGATTGGCACAAAAGTTCACATGGGTTAATTAGTTTCCACTACTTGTCTTTAAACTACATAGTTTATGCTTACTCATCCATTTAGGTTCAGTAAATATTTTCACACTGTTTCAAAATGTTTAAAGTTTAAAGTGTTTTTAGTATTTGAAAATAGTTAAACATGTGACAATGTATTGTATGCTATTAACATACCCAAAATAACATTAATGTGTCAAATTTTATCTTATATAGAAGTAAAAGAAAAACATCTGAAAAATTCTAAGCGCATCCAGTCCTCTTTCTCAACCAAAATTTTCTTTTGTTTTGATTTGAATTGTCTTTTGTAGCAGTAATAAACTTTAAAAGATGTGCCATTATAAGCCATTATAAGCAAGACATTCTTCTCTATAACAATTCAAACACCATCCTAACATTTTAGCTTTCCTTTTGATGGCATAAAGGCTAGTGCCAGCAAATGGTTTCTTTTGCTCAGAAACAAGTGAGCGACCCATTAACGTCTGGTCATCGACTGTCAGAACCATTTTTTATACTCTCAACCAACAAGAGAGGCTAGACTCAACACTCCACTCCTTCCAACTATAAACTAAGATCTAATTAAAGAGAGCTTAGAGGGGGTGGGCGGGAATTTTATTTAAAAGCTAAAAATATTTATATTAAGAATTATATATATTCAAAAAAATTTTATTTTTATTTTTTAACAAAGTTTAAGACAGTGTATCATTACAACAACAATAATAAGAAGAATTATGGTATAAACTTCAAAAATTATAAGAGCGCTAACTTGTGTGTCATTCATTTTTTTTTTATTTTAACAGAAAACTAAGAAAAGATAATTATATTTCTCTCTCTCTCTCTCTCTCTCTCTCTCTCTCTCTCTCTCTCTCTCTCTCTCTCTCTCTTTTATAACAAGGGCAACGTAGCACTAAAATAGTAAGAACTAGGATAATAACAAGGTAAAGTTCAAAATGCATAAGACCGATAATTAGCGCGTCGTCCATTTTTTATTTTTTATTTTTGTAAAGAAATGGAAAAATATCATCTGTCTCTAGAAATCTGAGAACCTGGTAGGGCCGTAGATCAAGTGGTATTTCTGAGCTTTTCTGGTGAGTGGGTACCTACAACTTATGTATTATATTTTTGTTAAACAATGGAAAAAAGAGAAAATAAAAAACTAAAAATTTAAGATTTAAGCCGAAATTGGAAAAATAGAGAATAAAATCAATATCAAACTTTTTTTTTGGATTATAGTTCTTACCTTCAGTGATCGATAGAGTGGATATTGATTTTAGATCGTAGAAATAAAAAAATGGAAAATAAATGAGAGAGAATGAGAGATCAGGTGTGAGAGTGAGAGTTGCAGAGACGAGAGAAAGAGATTTGCGATTAGAGAGAAGAGAAAGGAAGAAGAAAAAGTAAGGAAAAAAGAGAGATGGGGAGAGTTTATAGGGTTCAAAGCCCTATTTATGGCCATTTTCTCTTTTTCAGTGTATCTCTCTCTAAAAAGATTAATTTTATTTTATGTATAAATGTTTTTTTTTTATGAAATAAAGATAAAGCAAACAAACAGGTGTTAATTGTGAAACCATCCCCCCTCCCCCAACTAAGTCTGACATTGTCCTCAATGAGTGAGATGAGAAAAAGAAGCCAAGGATAACACCTGTAATAAAAAGAAATACACAAAGAAAAGATAGAATAATAATGACAAAATTAACATATATATATAATAAAATAAAAGTACAATCACTGTGCTGAGATTAAGTTACCAAGATTTACTATATAATCGATCTTTTGAAGTGTAGTTTTAAAAGATCGATCTTGTATTTAGATTTTGCTATCTGGCAGGTTTAGCAATATAGTTTTTAAACCAGCAATACTTCTGGTGTGCCTTTTATTTTGGACTGTAATGGGATAGTGTAAACATACAATTTAATACATTTATTAGATAGCATTACTTGAGATTTGCGAAACTTGATAAAAAAAAAATCTAAACTCATAGTCTACTAGAAATAATAAGTGCTAGTGGTTCTGATACTTAAAACACAGTGGAAATTTTTTCATTTTTTATTTTTATATATATAACAAAAAGAAAAGTACAATTACAATAATAATACATATAGGAATTTCTTAACATATCCAGACATTGCTTGGGGTTATTGCCCATGAAAGATGATCATTTCGAGGTCTAGGACAGTAGACTCGAAACCTCAAGTAGGTGTCACAGTTTTATACATCGGGATCATCATATAGTGTTACTTCCATGAATATATCATATCTGACAATGACTCTTGGAGGATTGAATTGTTCAATAAAGGCAGTGTAACAACCTGCATTTTCATTTAAATTAATTGTATATGCATTGTCATATTTAAATTTAATATGTACTTGTCTGCCTTCAATTTAATTACAATTCTCATGTGTTAAACCTTAATCCTTATTTTATTTCTTATTGAAAAATCTTTTGGGGTCAAACTGCAATTTTTGTGAATTTAGTGATGCCTGTGTTGAATATCAAAACTGTATTTCAAAAACGGTGGAAATATTTACTTTGGCCTCAGTCAGCATTTTTTTTATAAAACCGAAAAATCATTTCCTACGTTAAAATAAATTTTCTGTGGCATTAAACTTCCACAGATTTTTGGAGTTGACGTAAAGTAGACTGGATACATACTTTAACTTCATTTATGTCTTCTAATGATTGTATAGAGCCTTGTTTGGCTATACTTACTTATGGAATGTTAACCTTGTACCTTAAGCCTTTTCCCAAACACACCACTAATTCCTAAGACAACTAGCTTGGGTGCTGTCTGGGAGTGTTAATTTTGAGTGTATTATCCCTATGCCACAAGCTGGATTTGCCAAACACCTCTAATAATTGACCCCTACTAGCCTAATGTTGCCTCTTCAGATCATGTGAGAATGTTTATACGTATATATCTGTGTTTATATTATGCAATTTAGAAATTTGGAAATCAATTTATTTGTTGAGCCTTTGAGAATCAACTTGGAGCCCAAGTTTCCCTCAAACACTTGCTTATATATGCACACCTCGTTCACACATTCTGCACACATCACACAGAGAGAAAAGAGAGAGAGAGAGCTGGAGAGTCTATCTTGTTGAATTTTCTGGAGAGATAAAGCTACACAAAACTCCATAGCCAAATCTTGGAGTTGGTTTCTCATTGTGCTTATCTTTATGAACAAATCTCTTTGCTTTTAATCAAGTGAGTATTATCAACTCACTTTGAATGTAATATATGCTTATATACTGTTAGTATAGCTTAATTGATGAGGCACCATTGTTGATTTTGTTCATGAAACTCCATAGCTTGAAAACTTAAATTTTTAACCATAACCAAAATCCATTTTTGTAGATAATAAGGAAAGATTACATGACATATATGCCATGTTTAAAGTTTTAAAGCCTAAATCATTCATATGAAAAAGTATATTATGATTGAAGTTTTGACCTCTTTTAGTTTTTCATAAAATTTGTGAGATATGTTTAGATTCATGCAAAATTGATTGAAGATTTATAATTCTTGTGAAAAACCGAAGAGATCCATATATTATATGACATACATACTTAGAGATTGCAAAATGGGTCAAAAAGACCCTGAAATTCTGAAACAGGGGATATCTGAGGAAGAAGACGAAGACACTGCCTAAACTCGCGCCTGCGATCGCGCGAGCGGCCCGCGCGCGCGAGTGTGTGATTCTAGGCAGTAATAAAAGTTTTTATAAATAAAATGAAAATTAGGCAGATGTAGACACCCTGATTTTGACTAAACGTCAAGCCCAGGGATTGGTTACCTCTAGAAGACCGATGACGACGATGACCGGTAAAATTCAAAGATTTTCCAGAAGATTCAAATTCTTCAAAACAAAATTCAAAAAATCAAAGTAAAAGAGAGAGAGGGAAATTGGGTACTCGGGGGAAAACCCGAACGTTGAAAAACATATGGGAAAATCAGTCTAAAAAAATAATAAATATATATAAATGAATTCAAAAAAGAGATGAATGTAAAAGAAGTTTTCGAAAGAGAAAAAAGAAGAAGAAGAAGAAAAAGAAAGAGAATGAAAAGAAAAAAAATTTATAAAATGATAGTATGTACCATGTATATGGGTGTATCTTAATAAAGTACACTACAAATATAAGTACATTAGTACATACTTTGCTAATAATTAAGATTGTGGTAATGTATATTTTGAAAATTAAAAAAGAGGGCAAAATTCCGTTAGCCCCGGCAAGCGGGAAAGTCGGCGGCATTCACTGAGTGCCGCGCCGGCATTCAGTGAGTGCAGCCCGGTATTTAGTGAATGCCGCTGACAGCCATCGAGTGCCGCGAGCTGTAACAGACTGCTTTTCTCACATGCTCTAGAAGAAAACTTTGCACATGGGTTTTCACCCGAATTTACCCATTTAACCTTGAGTTGGTGGCTTATATAAACAAAAACCTTCATCTTCATTGGGGGGACTAGAATTAAGAAAGAGAAATACAAGAGATATATACATACATTAGAGAGAATTGAGAGGAAGAAGATAGAGTTTCTTGAAGAACATGAAGAATTGAAGAAGAATTTAAAGATTCTTGGAAGCATTTCACAAGGAATAGAAGTAATCTTTGAGGTCTTGGATGTAACCTCTCAATCACTTGGTAGAATTAGGCAATTCAATCACAAATTCTTAGATCTAGGACTTTTACACATTTTCAAAACCTCTCTTCCTACCTCATTTCATCACACACCACTTAGAATTTGTGATTGAATATCATAGTGTTTCACTAATTTGGATTCAAATTAGAGCTTTGAATTTATGAACAAAAGAGTTTTGACTAGAATTCTCTTTAAATAATATTTGATTTCCTTTCTTTTGTCTATATTCTTCTCAAGAAATCCATGAGATCTTCAATATCTCATTAGATTTCTTTGAGTTTGATCCTCTAATTCCCTATGATCTTATGATTTATATGGGGATTGAAGTGGATTATGATCATCTCCATATGTAGTTTGTTGAATTTAAGTTTTGACTCATGGTTTGAAACCTCCTTACTAAAAATCTCATGGAATTCATGCTATATTCCATGGAGGTTTATGTAGTTGGGATTTCATTTTGTCTCCAAGGACCATTAACTTGGTAGGAGAAATAATAAAATGACTCTATATTATCCAAGGACCATTAATTTGAGAGGAGAATAAGGTTTCATGGATCTATATTCCTCAAGGATCATATGTTTGAGAGAGGAAGTAGATGTAGATTTTCATAATTTGTATCCAAAATTCATGAGATCAAGTAAGACCTTAGGATTCTCTTACTAGATCTCCAACTATGTGATCTATGATAGGAATCCATCAAGGATAAATCTAAGGGTTTCTCCCTATTTCATCATTTGTCTCATTAATCATAATCAAACTTGATTCTAGTTCTTTCTAGGATCATGGATCAAGTTTGTCTTAAACTATGAACATCAATTTAACAAAGGTGCAGTGAATCCATAAACCAATCGTGATCAAAGATTTTTTATAGAGTCATGATTCATTGGAAATGGATGAGACCAATTGGAGGATGTTCATAACCCATTTAAGTACCTCTGTGATTTTTGTTTTGATGAAATTCCATGCCTAAGATGGTTTGGTCTTATGATTTCAAAACATGCAACTCTCTGTCCAAAATTTCAGAACAACAAGTCCATTTTGAAATTCATAAATCAGAACCTTAACGGAGTTTCCCGGGTCTCTAATAATATTTTTTAAGTACCTTAATGTGTTAGGGAGATACCCTAAAAATATCTAAGTGTTTCTGATTCATTTGCTATTTTTAGAAAATCGTACAAGATCTCTGGACAGAGAGATGCAGATTCCTGAGTGATGTCTAGTGTTTTTCATATTTCCAGAGATCTAACCGTTCAAACCTTGATTTTCTTTTTGGGTTATAAACTAGACTCACAGAGGCATATTATATCCAAAAATCATTAAGATCCGACCGTTGGAAGTATGATTTTTCTACTTTTTAAAATCTGGTCTGCTCTCTGTAATTTAGGAAGAACAGCCACTGTTTTTGTCTAATCTCATTGATTTTAACTTAAATGGTTCCCTAATGTCTTGGGACCCAAATCATGTTTTGAATAATGATAATTTAGCTTAAATCCAGAGGCTAAGTGATCCAAATTAGTGAATAAATCCATGTTTTATTCTTGTTCACATTCATTCATTCATGTACATTAATGCTTATGATTAGAACTAGCTATTGGATAAAGTTGGATTTCATGCTTAATAGATCTAAGCTAGAGGATTATGATTGATTGTTTGATATCATATTATTATATGAAGCATGTGGACTAATCTTTGTTTTGTAGCGCATTTGAGGTACAATTTCTCATATCTTCTCTAGTTTATTTCATTTGTTGATTTTCTTGATTTTCGACTCCATGCGCGACACCTTAGACTAGGTCTTGCCTTATGTGTTTATATGCGTTAGAGACCTTTTCTCAGGTTTATTTTATATGTATGCATTGCATGTTTAAATTCGCGGCTGGATCCCGGGTAAGTTTCCTAGTTCTCTATTTGCACATCATCTCGCTTGCTATTTAAACTATGTGGCTTATGAATGATATTTTATTATTATCAATCTTGCACCTTTTCAACATGCTTGTGTAATGTATTATTTATATGTATGTATTAGTGGAGGGCACACTTAGATTATTAATTCGATGAAAAGGATGATGAGTAGAGGTCTATCATGAGATAGGACGAAAGGGGGTGTTTTAGTCCGTCGGGCTCCTTCCCCTTTCATTCCATAATCCCCGGACCCAGATTATCTTTGGTTTCGCAAAAAGATCGGTTGCTTTCAAAATGGTTTCTTAATTTTCCTAAAAAAAATTAAGTGGCGACTCTTCGTGTATTTGAATTTGGAATTTGAAAAATGTTTTAAAAATAAAAGTGGGCCCAAATGCCGGTATCCACAATCTGGCGACTCTGCTGGGGATCGAACCCAGAATCTTTGGTTTCGCAGACCAGAATTTCCGATTTTGGGTTCACTCGAGGATTAGACTTGAAAGCATCCTTTTAATTGAATTAATTAATTTTTGTGTGCCAGTTGCATTGCACTTGTATGTTTCGCCAGTCGATTGCATGGCACTATGACCTTGGAGACTCGGGGCAACCTGGTTGGTCAAGTCATCACGGGACCGTGTGATCACCCTTGATCTCGTACCATGTTTTGGTATATGAAGCATCCTATCGGGTGTGTGTCAAGGGTCCCTTATTCGACCAAAACCCGGCCTTTGCATGGTAGCTTCTATAGAACCTTTCGATCTTAGGAAATTAATTCTTGATTAGGATTATGTGCTAGGGAGTTTTGTATGCCTGAAAGGGATTATTTGAGATGATGACGATGCTTGCTTGATGAAATACGTAACCTCTTAATCACTTTTGAGCAATTCCTTCTCATGTCCCACGACATTTGGGAATATGCTGAATCTTGATTATATGATTACATCTCTTACATCTTGCTAAGCTAAGCATCATTGACCTTGTATGCATCCGAATTCATGAAGAGTACGACAACAATCCAATCATGTGATCCTCCTACCCAAAGAATTTTAAATACGTTTTTGGAAGCAAATAGATTTTTGGTATCTTTATTCCAAGGCATTCAATCACTCTTTCAAAAATCTTTGGAGTTCACTTTTGGATTAAAATTTCAAATCAACCATATTTGAAGGAAGAACCTAAAATTCTTGGAACCCAAAATTCTTGAAAGAGTTTGAAAAGTTTTACCAACTAAAGAAATGCTTTTTCAAAGCAAAATTTGGACCCAATCACCTTTTTGTTAAGGAATATAATCCAAGATGTTGAAATTATAGAAATCTCCGCAATTAAAAATCATTTTCAAATAAATTTCAAAAGCAAAGTTTCAACCCAATCATCTTTTGTTTAGAAATGTTGTTGTCTTCAAAGGAAAGCTTCTTAAGGAATTTTGAAAAGATCCCATCATCTAGGGGAAATGCTTGTCAAATAAATTTCACAATTTCTAAAAAAAAAAAGTTTTTTAACCGTGAAGGGGTAGAGAGGATCATAATGAAAGGAGAAATTAGTGCACTCGACATGGGTGAAGATCTTATGTGCTTATGTGTTTATGTGTTAGGATTAGAATTTTCTTTCTTTGACATATAGAGTAGGCACACCCACACACATGCATTGCATCTGCATGACATATGGGCCATTCATAAAAATTTCTTTTGCAAAACAAAGTGTCAAAATAAAGAAAGTTTCTTTAATTTTAAATAAAAGAATAAAATGTGGTTGTAGGTAAAAGATAGAATCATCTACAAGCACGTTTTGGCACAGAGACTCTACTGCAAGGTTAGTGAGAAGAGAGATGGTACAAGAAGCAAATGCAAGAAAAATAGCAGAACTAAGGGCCATAGTGGAACAGCAGGCAGGTCAAATGGCTAGGATGATGACCATGATGGAAACCTTGGCACGACAACCACCAGTTGTTGATCCTCCCCCGCATGGAAGAGAGGAAGATTGGTTCGATGATCAAGAAAGGGCTTGTGACGACCAAGAGCCAATACTCCTGAGGCAGGATGGCCAAGATGGATGAGGTGAGGTCGGGTGTGGGGGCTTGTTCCACATCGCCTGGGGTGAAGATCCTGGACTAGTTTATAAGGATTAATCACCCCTCTATATGCAACAAGGCCTTTTAAAACCGTGAGGGAGCTAAACATGAAAGAACTTCACAGTTAAGCGTGCTGCTGCCAGAGCAGTACCAGGGATGGGTGACCCACTGGGAAGTTCTTTGTGTTTAGGCCCAAAGCGGACAATATTGTTGCTAGACGGGGAGGTGGGTCATTACAAATGGTATCAGAGCTGAAACCCAGCCGGAAGTGTGGGGCGGGTCCCACACGAGGACGTGTGCCCCTTAAGGAGGGTGGATTGTGACGACCAAGAGCCAATACTCCTGAGGCAGGATGGCCAAGATGGATGAGGTGAGGTCGGGTGTGGGGGCTTGTTCCACATCGCCTGGGGTGAAGTTCCTGGACTAGTGTATAAGGGTTAATCACCCCTCTATATGCAACAAGGCCTTTTAAAACCGTGAGGGAGCTAAACATGAAAGAACTTCACAGTTAAGCGTGCTGCTGCCAGAGCAGTTCCAGGGATGGGTGACCCACTGGGAAGTTCTTTGTGTTTAGGCCCAAAGCGGACAATATTGTTGCTAGACGGGGAGGTGGGTCGTTACAGGGCTGAAGCACCGAGGGTAGAAAAGGAAAACATGGAGAAAGAAAAGGCTGAGAGAGAGAAGTTGATGACTGAGAAAGTAGAGAAACTGGAAAGGGTAGTCCGGAAGGCCCAAGGAGTAGACACCTACTTGCTAGAACTAGAAGGGTTATACGAAGGGGTTTGTGAAGTATTACCTGCTGGGTTCAAGATGCCTATGTTTGACAAATTTGATGGGACCAGAAACCCCCGTAGCCATATCAGGATGTGTATAGGAGCTTTTCAGCCAAGTGGCTTGAGTACAAATATGATTGCTATCCTATTTCAACAGACATTGACCGGAGCTGCCTTATCTTGGTACCTTACATTGGAGCCTAGAAAGACCAGAATTTGGGAGGAGGTCGTCAAAGCGTTTGTAGCCCAGTACGAATATAATCAAGATTTGGATGTTACTGTCAGAGATTTAGAGATTACTCGGCAGGGAAATAGGGAATCTTTCGCCGAATATCTGAGCCGTTGGAGGGGAAAAGCAGCAAAAATGGTACAGAGGCCCACCGAGAAGGAACAAATCTGGATGTTGATGAAAAATCTCCAACCCATCTACCAAGAGAAGATGAGGTTTCAGTCCATCAACACCTTTGCTGAGGTGTTCGATGTGGGAACAAGGATCGAGGATGCGATACAAGAAGGATTGATCAAGAGAGAAGAGCCAGTGAGTAGGTATAGGCGCCCAAATTATGGGACAGGAGGAGGAAATTCAGGAAGCCATTCAAATCCTACAGATGTGAATTCACTAAGCGAACCAGAGAAGAAGTTTGATATCGTCAGAAATTACCCGAAGAGATGAGGAGATAAACCTTTAAGGAAGTTCTCAGATTTAGGAGTATCATTGTCCACCGCTCTGGATAGGCTACTAGCAAAGGGGCGCCTCCACTTATTGGAGCCATGACCAAGACCGAATCCACTACCTCCAAATTTCAAAACTGATCTTTACTACAAATTCCATCAAGAGCAGGGACACTCAACTAATTGATGCTTGAGGTTGAGACATGAAATCCAGGATCTGATAGATAAGAAGGTAATATCTGAACCACCCACCAACCCGCCGAACATCACCAAGAATCTACTACCAAATCATCATGCGGTACCGCCACCTGGGGTTTACTGTCTGGAAAGTGGAGAAAGCTCTTTTGATCCATCAACATTGATCACTAAGTTGGGGTGTCCGAGGAAGCTTCATCAGATATAGGGAGATTTGGACATTTACACTTTGGGCGAACTAATTAAAGGAAACAAGGGAAAGGTGATAGGAAAAGCTTCTGATGCGGATTGGTGGACACCTGAAGAAGACAGCTCCATTTGGTACAAAGAGGGTGACATTCAGGGCATTAATAAAGTAAAGGATGATCTTTGGTACGAAAGTGAGAAAGAAGATGAAAATCCGGGAGGCACTGAAGCACAAGATGATCTTTGGTTCAAAGAAGAGGTCAGTCATTTAATACGGTCAGGGAGGCATTTCAAACCACATGAACTCGAAGAAGACCACTCAGGCCAGGAGTTAGATAAGGGAAAGGGAAACTGAATGAGGAGGAAGAAGAAGATAGGGTCTTGAGACAGATGAAGAAGACGCAAGCAAATATCACTATTTGGGGATTATTAATCGCTTCCAAGCGTCATATACAAGAGGTTCTAGATGCTCTTAATCAATCTGATGGCTTCATCAATATCACACCAGAAGATCTTGTCAGCATGATCAGTAAGAGCTCGGCTCCCGCTATCTCCTTTACTGAAGCTGACTTACCCCCTGGGGGACCCGCTCGCAACAAGCCATTGCACATTATCGTCGAGTGTCTAGAAAATTCCTTGCCCGCTTGTCTTGTTGACAACGGGTCCGCATTGAATGTATGCCCATTTCGAACAGCTAAAAGGATGGGGCTTGATGAATCAACGTTTATACCGTCAGAGCAAAAGGTAAGGGCCTATGACAATACTCAGTGGACAGTTATGGGAATCATTTTTCTGAATCTATCTATTAGGACCAGGGAAAAAGAGGCAGAATTCCAGATTATCGATATTCCTGTATCTTTTAATCTACTTCTGGGGAGGCCATGGCTGGACAGTTTGGGTGCCATCCCGTCAACCATCCATCAGAAGGTCAAATACATTTGGAAGGGTAAACTTTGTGATGTTTTAGGAGACAGTTGGATACATGCACCTGGGGCTTCATCTAGTGCCCCGGTTTTAGAAGTACAAGTACAAGGGGAAGAGACAAGCTTGGGCGGGTTCGAATTCATCAACGTGATAGAAGATAGCAGGCCAAAAGAGTTTTTACCACTCTATTTCGATCAGTATGCAAGCCCGTTGGTGGCTGGAATTATGAGAAAGATGAGATTCTTCCCGGGGATGGGTCTAGGTAAGAAGCATCAAGGAGTGTCCGAATTTCCAAACATTGTTACGCAAACACATACCCGGGGGTTGGGATATCAGCCGTCAAGGGAAGAAATGAAGAAAAAGAAGAAATCGGCCGATGCGCCAATGGAACCATACTAAAAAACTCTCAATGGATACTTCATCAGAGAAGGAGAGGAGTTTCCATTTTTGCGGTTTCCCGGAGCCATGAGTGGATAAAGTGGAAAAACGCATGAAGCCGGGGTTTGAGATTTCCTTTGCACATGACTTCTCTGACTATGAGGACCCTTACCTGGAGGTACCCATGAAATCCACCACTATTCAGGATTGGGTGTGCACCTTGGATGGCCTGGCAATAAAGGACCTGCTGGAAGAAGAACACAGAGGGATCGGGAAGGGTAATACCGAGGAAATCATGAATAAAGATGGGCAGAATAGAGGTGAAGAAGGGAGCGAGAAAAAGACAGAAAGGGAGAAATTGGAGTTTAGAAAAGAATCAGAGGAAGAAGAAATGGGAAAATTACTTAAACAGAGGGCCTGGAAGAATGCTTCATCACTGACATTGGAGGGGAAAAGACGAAAGAATGGGTTTTTGTGTCCAGTGATAGGTATCCCCCTCACCCAGAGTCTGTATTAGCCCAAATGAGGCGTCTTTCAATTTCCATGTCTGTTGTAATTGCTCCCAAGAAAATTAATGAGAATATGACTAATTCTGCTTACTCGACTGTGCATAATAATTGTGATGAATGTGATGATTGTAGTGAAATACCTGATGAGTTACAAAAATTAATTGAAAAGGAAAATGAATCTGCATGTAAAATCATTGAAGGCACTTTAACAATTAATTTGGGAAATGAAAATAATCCACAACATGTTTCTATTGGCTCCACACTTAGTAAAGAGGAAAGCAAAGAGTTAATCAAATTATTAAGTGAATTCAAAGATGTCTTTGCATGGTCCTATAATGATATGCCAGGGATTGATCCAGAAATAGTCCAACATCATATTCCCCTTTTCCCGAATTCAAAACCCATAAAACAAAAATTGAGGCGAATGAGGCCTGAATGGGCGCTAAAAGTGAAAGAGGAAGTCGAAAAGTAGTTGGGAGATGGATTCTTGATTGTCACTGAGTATCCAGAATGGGTCGCTAATATCGTACCAGTCCCAAAAAAGGATGGTCGCGTTAGGGTTTGTGTGGATTTTCGAGATTTGAATAAGGCCAGCCCTAAGGACGATTTCCCACTGCTTCACATTGATGTGTTAGTAGACAATACGGCGTGACATGAACTCTTATCTTTCATGGATGGGTTCTCAGGGTACAACCAGATATTGATGGCACCTAAGGATAGGGAAAAGACTACCTTTATCACACCATGGGGGACTTATTATTACAGAGTTATTCCATTTGGGCTTAAGAACGCGGGGGCGACTTATCAAAGAGCTGCCACCACCTTGCTACATGACATGATCCATAAAGAAGTAGAGGTGTACGTGGACGACATGATAGTGAAGTCCAAAGAGAGGGAAGGGCACTTGAAGGCACTAAGGAAATTCTTTGAGAGATTGAGAAAATTCAGAATGAGATTAAACCCACAGAAATGTACTTTTGGGGTTACCACGGGAAAATTGTTAGGATTTCTGATTACACAGAGGGGGATTGAGATAGATCCGACTAAAATTCAAGCCATAACCGAAATGCCGTCACCCCGAAATGAAAATGAGTTGAGGGGATTCTTAGGGAGAATACAGTTTATCAGCCGTTTCATATCCAAACTCACCATGACCTGTGACCCGTTATTCAAGTTGTTGAGGAAAGGGGAAAAGTTTGAATGGGATGACCAATGCCAGAAAGCCTTCGAGAAAATCAAAACCTATCTCCAAAACCCACCTGTCCTATCACCTCCCAAACCTGGGAAGCCTTTTTTGCTTTATCTATCCGTTACCAAAAATTCCATGGGGTGCATGTTGGCTCAAGAAGAGGAAGTGGGGCGCGTAGAGAAAGCCATATATTACCTGAGTAAAAGAATGACTGGGTATGAGTTGAATTATTTGCCATTGGAGAAAGCATGTTGGGCTTTGGTATGGTGTACGCGTCGCTTTAGGCATTACATGTTAGCCTTCCCCGTCACCCTAATATCCCGAATGGACCCACTTAAATACCTCTTTGAAAAACCTGCCTTAACCAGTAGGATCTCTCACTGGACCATGATGTTAGCTGAATTTAATATCAGATATGTCACTTCCAAATCTGTCAAAGGGAGAGCTGTCTCCGAATACTTAGCCGACCTTTCCATAGAATCCGAGGAGAGGGGAGAGTTTAAGTTTCCCGATGAGGGGGTGATGAAAGTAGAAGAAGATCGGTGGAGAATGTATTCTGATGGAGCAGCCAATCAGGTAGGATACGGAGTCGGAATTATCCTCATATCACCTAAAGGAGCCCCCACCCCATTGGCCGTTAAGCTTAAATATAACTCAACCAACAACACTGCAGAATATGAAGCGTGCATAATTGGGATGGAAGCAGCCTTGGCCTTAAAAATTGACAACATTGATGTTTTTGGGGATTCGAACCTGATAATATTGCAAGTAAGAGGTGATTGGAGGATAAAGCACGAGAAATTGAGACCTTACCATGAATACCTGGAGAGCCTAAAAGTAAAGTTTAGAAAAATCTCATTCTATTACCTTCCTCGCGAGGAGAACCAACTAGCTGATTCTTTAGTAACTTTGGCCTCAATGATCCAAATCCCTATAGGAGTTACCATGATTCCCCTGTCCATAAAAGAGAGAACTCGGCCCTCATTCGAGACAATCACAGCCATTGAAGGAGAAAAAGAAACAAAAGCGCCATGGTATATAGATGTTTGGAGGTTTATTGAGAAGGAAAAATACCCTGAAGGGGCGTCAGAAAAGGATAAGAAGGCGATTCGGAGGTTTTCAGCTCAGTTTGTGATTTATGCAGGAAAATTGTGAAAAAAGTCCTATACCGGTTATAACCTGGAATGTCTACATGGAAGGGAAGCAAGAGAAATGATGGAAGAAATACATGAAGGAGTCTGTGGGCCCTACATGAATGGGCATATGTTGGCCAAAAAGATAATTCGGCAGGGATACTATTGGACGACTTTGGATAAGGATTGTTGTGAATATGTGGGGAAATTCCATAAGTGTCAAATCCATGCAAATCTTATGCACAACCCACCTTTCTAACTTTACAGCATGACCACCCCCTGGCCGTTCTCTGTATGGGGTATTGATATCATCGGGGAAGTAGTCCCGAAAGCTTCAAATGGACACTGGTACATAATCATGGCAATAGATTATTTCACCAAATGGGTGGAGGCAGCATCATATGCAACTCTGAAGGCCAAAGATGTGGCAAATTCTATCGAGAAAAACGTAGTCTGCAGATACGGGGTGCCAAATAAGCTTATTTCTGATCATGGGAGCCACTTTCAGGGAGAAGTTATCCCACTCTTAGAGAAGTATAAGATTACCCACCATCAATCCTCACCATACAGACCCCAGACGAATGGAGCAATAGAAGCTGCAAACAATAATGTAAAGGTGATCCTGGGAAAGATGACAGATACATACAGGGATTGGCATGAGAAGTTACCATTCGATTTATGGGGATACCGAACTTCCGTAAGAACTTCGACAGGGGCTACACCGTATTCATTAGTCTATGGGATGGAATCTGTGCTACCAGTTGAGGTTAAAATACCATCTTTGAGAGTTTTGGCCGAATACGAGATAACCGAACTTGAGTGGCTGCAGGGGAGATATGAAGAATTGATGCTATTAGATGAGAAAAGATTGGTTGCTATAAATCACACTCGGGGATATCAGAAAAGGATAGCTCGTGCTTTCAACAAAAAGGTTCGCCCAAGGAAGCTTGCTGAGGGTGACCTGGTCCTCAAAGAACTTAAAGCGCCCGTTTATGACCCCCGAGGAAAATTCAAACCCAATTGGGTCGGACCATATATCATTAAGACGCTCCTCTCTAGAGGAGCTACTTATCTCATGGACCTAGATGGAGTTGAGTTTAAACAACCAGTTAACCTCGATTGCCTCAAGAAATATTTGCTTGAGACCTTGTCGTTTCAAAACCTCCAGAGTTGATGAGCTACGCTTGACCTGATTCCCGCTAGGGGATACGTAGGCAACCTGCCCGATTCGGTCACATAAATAAACTTGCCTAAAAGGCACTTCCCTTCTGACCTTAACTGAACTACTACGGACCTGATACCCGCTCGGGGATAAGTAGGTGGGCCCATAAGGCCCTCGGTCCAAATAAAGCCCAACTCTTGATGTAACTCAATATCCTGAGTTTCCTTATGCCAAACTAGGGGCAAACTTGCGTTTGTCCAGAGCTAGAGTCAAAGTCCCCATACTAGGGGCAAACTTCGTTTGCTAAACCGAAGAACCCAGAAAGTACCTAAACCAGTTTCTGGATCTACTGGCTATCAAAATAGGTACTATGTGAAAGTAAATGAGGATTCATGGTATAGAATGATTAAAACTCTAGAGCAGAACTCAAAAGCAAAGTAATAAGAGTTAAGAAAGACATTAAAAGGAAGATTTTCATAACCTGAAAAGATGGGAGAAGTGCAAACTATGATTTGACATGATTAAAACATTTTCCTAATACAAAGAAAGTCTTTTTGAAAATTGAAATACATCACAAAAAGCGCAGTAAGAGTCAAGCAGGATCTGTCAGAGGTTTTTTAGAGTCTTGTTTTTCCATTTTTTGTTTGTCTAGAAGCTATGTTCCGCCCAAAGTCTGAATCTCTCGAAGGCACTCGGTAGTAGGAACAATTGAAGAAGGGACCCTCCGGAAGGGAGCCGACACTCTGTCATGCCAAGCCTCAGCAAATAATCTTATGGTAGAAGGACGTAGAGCACAGCTCCTCAAAAAGTCAACCGTAATAGTGACTGGGACATCCTGAAGTAATCCAAACTGGCGAACCACCCGTCCGGGGATGTAAAAAGTGGTGATATGCAGACCAGGTAACCAAACCTCCGGATGTCCAGGAAGCCGCATAGTGACAGAGCAGTAAGTCCACCGAGGGCACACCTAGCAAATATCCCCCTAATGCAGGTTCTGAAGCCAGGAAAGCCAGCCCTCAACCGTGCAATAGAGAAAGCGAACATCCAGGCGATCATAGGGAAGCAGTCTCCCAGTAGGGGGGGTGAGTAAAGAGGCCTAAACGCTCGAGAAGCCAGACGTGCAAAACATAAGGTGACCCTGAAAGCAACATCAATCTGGTGCTTTGCGCATGATCCAAACCCAGTAAGGTTTCTCCTAGAACAAGCATGATAGCACTTAGCATCTCCCGAAGACCGCGGACAATCGGAATAAGGATGTCGGAGGAAGACCGAAATAGGAAATAAGAGAGCATAGCCAAAGAAAGGGCATTGCGTCTAATGATCTGATATCCTCCATCATCGGGATCACCCACGGGAGCATAAATAGAAGAGAGTCGGCCAAAATCAATACGCCGGTCACCAATAAAAGAGCCGACAGCACCTCGGGAAATACAGAGAAGAGCCGCTAGGTCTTGGGTGTACCCTGCCTGTATCTGGGGGATGATCAAATCAGCATAAGGGTCGGTATGGAGAATGGCGCTAAATTCCTCAAAAAGCGGGCAAACCTTCTCATGACCGAACCGAAAGACGTGCAAAGAAGGGTCCCAACATGAAATAGCGACTCGGAGTAAGCTCTCGTCTAGAGCCATACGGTGGAATGCGAAGAGGTTGTTCAATCTATGACACTCAAAGTTGAGTCGATCAATACCGGAAAGGGAATCCATCCACGGGTATAGAATGTCAGAGCTTATGGGAGCCATGGAGAAGGAGAGGGAAAATAGAAGAAGGTTAGGAATGAGGAAGAGGAGAAAGGGGTCTTAGGAGTTTCCAAATGGGTGTTGAAATGAGCAAAAGACACTTTTTATAAGAAAGGGGTTCGAACCGGCACTCGATGAAAAGTCGCGGCACTCTTTGAGTGTCGGCGGGCAGTCACTGAATGCCGCGCGGCATTCAGTGAGTGCCGACCATCCTCTCAGAGTGCCGGCCAGAGTTTTAAATGCTCATGGGTTGATTTGTAATTGGAATTAGCCCAAATCTACATAGAAATTTGAATAAATGTATCACCATTCCATCATTCAAGCACCATTCATCAATAAATCAATAAAGTTCTTCATGTTTTGAGTAAATAAAGGAAATAATGTCTAAAGTCTAAAGCTAAAAAGGGGGAAAAGGGGTAATCGAGCATGAGTATAAACATAATTCAAAAAATTGGCACACAGGCCACCATGCACGAATGCCATTAAGCCGCCTAAGTAAATCCCCTAGAGAGGAAAAGTTTGGAGTTCTTGTCCTCACAGGGACATGATATAAAAAGAAAATAGAGGCCAGTTATCCTCATCGGCGACCAGGATTTCTTCTGGGTGCCTGCGGAGCTGTCTGACTTCCCCCAGCTCCACCGTCTCCACCATCTCCACCATCTCCGCCATCTCCACTATCACCTCCGTCACCACCTTGGCCGCTGCCACCAGCACCTTCTTGATATCCACCACCTTGACCTAGTTGAAACTCTTGGATTTGCCTCCTCAAGGCAGCAATCTCGGCCTCCTGAAAAGACAAAACAAAATAAAGAATAAGTGAAAAAAAAAGAAAAAAGAAAGAAAGAAAAGAGATAGGAATAAGATGAAAGTGAATAAAATGGCAATACCATAGCTCTGGTTTAAAGGTCTGCGGTGGCCCTCGCTCCATCAGCCTAGAAGGAATTTTGATCACAATCGTCAGTATGAGGATAAAAATTGGAATTGTAAAGAAAGAAAAAAAAAAGAAGGAAAAAAAAAAGAGAAAGCAATAAAAGTTTGTTTCCAAAAAGAAATTTACCTTCCATTCGCGTCCATGAACCCAATGTTGGACAGTATGTGCATACGATAGACCTTCATCTGCATAATCTCTGGGACTGTATCGTATTGCATAGGGATGGATGGAACATTCTGGGTATAAGGGTCCAGCTGATACATGGTCTCCTGGCCCATATGCACCATAGGAACATTCCAGTTCCACTGTGGGAGAGTTGGAGGGTCAGCAACCCCAGGGATAGGCTGTAAAAGAGAGGGGGAATCCAAGTCTATGTGAATATTATTGCAAAATAAAAGGAAAAGAAAAGAAGAAAATGAAAAAGATGAAATATCTGTTACCCGGGTAACGTCCATGAGAGGAAAGTTGTGCATGAGGGAATTCAGCCTAAAAACTGGATAGCCATCTGGATCGTCCAAATAATTTGCAATTTTCTCCCCACCTAGGGCAGCAATGAGGTCCCTATGATCCAGAGTCTCAGTGCTCCTCATAGTAGCGGGAGGAGCCCTAGGCACATAAAAGGCAGGGGCAGCAAGTGACTGTCTGGTCACCCTCTCACCAAGATACCACTCCTGATACGCCTCCCCCACCATCAGGATTCTTATCCTGGAAAAACCCACAACAGCTTGGATGTCTGCACTGGCTTCTAGGAGAGCTGCCTCCCATGGATTCCATACCACATGAACCTCCCGCAGGTTGGTAAGCAGGTTTCTGTAGCCTACAAAATCATGCGCTCCTTTCCTCCATTTCAAACCCTGAGGCATAATCGCAGCCTCGCTTCCCTGGGTACTAGGAGCCCTCATGCGAAGGTATTCATGAGACCATATCTGCAAGGCAAAGAAAAAAATGAATTCAGTCAGCAAAATATAAAAATGAAATGAAAAGAGTAAAGGGTATATGTCAATAAAATTTTACCTCCTAGGCTCTCCAGTACCCGCCAGTAGAGGGTGAATTTCCCCTAGAAACCTCACTCATATGGTTGTAAAGAGTGGCCAACCCTGCTCCTCTCCAGTTGTACTGGGAGATGCGGTCAATGTCTACAAGAGAAGCCAAATACCCAAGGTTGATGGTATCACCCTTTGTGCTCATCAGCGATCAACCCAGCACATACATGATGAAGGCCCTAGCCATCTGGTCATCAGTAAAGACCTGACCCTTGAAAGTATCTAGGAACCATTTTGCAGGCACTATAAAATCTCCTAGGTGAGCCCCGAGTAAGTCGATAATCTCTTCATGATGAGTCTGGAGATCGTCATAGCGAGTAATAGGAAGCCCGCCGAACGGAACACCTGTGATCATAGCGAAGTCTAAGAGAGTCATCGTCATCTCCCCAAAGGGCAGGTGGAAAGTATTTGTTGTATCCCACCATCTCTCTACCAAGGCCTGGATATGAGTCCTATCGTTTGAACTCTTCTCTAGAAGTAATGCAAAGAGTCCAAATCCGGCATTGTTAACCAAAGTTCTGACCTCGTCAGAAAGATCCTCATACCACCTCCGGCAGTGAGCCATACTCCCATGGCCTTTTAAGACAAATTCTGGAGTCTGCAGAAGAGGGAACAAAACAAAAAAACAGAAGAGAAGTAAGAAGCTGAAAAGAAATAAGTAATCAGATTCTTTGTAAAAAATAATAATAATAATAAATGGTGATCTCTGAGTCCATGTAACTTAGATGAAGTTCCGATTTCCGGGTTTTAAAAAAAAAAAGAGAATTTTCGAGTCTAAGCGACTCATTGTTTCAAGAAATAAAAAATCGGGTGCATTCATCTGTGTGGTTATTTGTGCTTAGGAGTTGTCCCTTGCCCGAACTACGTCTTGGTTTGATTTCCAATGGGATACGTAGGCAGCTCACCATTGAGCACGATCAGCATTCGGCTCTCTGCGCACCCGATTTTGCAATGCACCTTTTGTTCTTACCTGGGCTCGACGGTTTTGGTCAAAGGCTTGTCTTTCACACAGGCTTCGACATTCGCTTATGATACGCGTTGCTTCACAAGCTCTGCCGAAGAGGGGCAAACTATAGACACCCTGATTTTGACCAAACGTCAAGCCCAGGGATTGTTTACCTCTAGAAGACCGATGATGACGATAACCGTTAAAATTCGAAGATTTTCCAGAAGATTCAAATTCTTCAAAGATTCTTCAAAACAAAATTCAAAAAATCAAAGTAAAAGAGAGAGAGGGAAATTGGGTACTCGGGGGAAAACCCGAACATTGAAGAACATATGGGAAAATCAGTCTAAAAAAATAATAAATATATATATATATATAAATGAATTCAAAAAAGAGATGGATAAAAAAGAAGTTTTTGAAAGAGAAAAAATAAGAAGAAGAAGAAAAAGAAAGAGAATGAAAAGAAAAAAATATATAAAATGATAGTATATACCATGTATATGGGTGTATCTTAATAAAGTACACTACAAATATAAGTACATTAGTACATACTTTGCTAATAATTAAGATTGTGGTAATGTATATTTTGAAAATTAAAATAGAGGGCAAAATTCCGTTAGCCCCGGCACGCGGGAAAGCCAGCGGCATTCAGTGAGTGTCGTCCGACATTCAGTGAATGCCGCCGACAGCCATCGAGTACCGCGAGCTGTAACAGACTGCTTTTCTCACATATTCTAGAAGAAAACTTTACACATGGGTTTTCACCCGAATTTACCCATTTAACCTTGAGTTGGTGGCTTATATAAACAAAAACCTTCATCTTCATTGGGGGGACTAGAATTAAGAAAGAGAAATACAAGAGATATATACATACATTAGAGAGAATTGAGAGGAAGAAGATAGAGTTTCTTGAAGAACTTGAAGAATTGAAGAATTTGAAGATTCTTGGAAGCATTTCACAAGGAATAGAAGTAATCTTTGAGGTCTTGGAGGTAACCTCTCAATCACTTGGTAGAATTAGGCAACTCAATCACAAATTCTTAGATCTATGACTTTTAGATATTTTCAAAATCTTTCTTCCTACCTCATTTCATCACACACCACTTAGAATTTGTGATTGAATATCATGGTGTTTCACTAATTTGGATTCAAATTAGAGCTTTGAATTTATGAACAAAAGAGTTTTGACTAGAATCCTCTTTAAATAATATTTGATTTCCTTTCTTTTGTCTATATTCTTCTCAAGAAATCCATGAGATCTTCAATATCTCAATAGATTTCTTTGAGTTTGATCCTCTAATTCCCTATGATCTTATGATTTATATGGGGATTAAAGTGGATTATGATCATCTCCATATGTAGTTTGTTGAATTTAAGTTTTGACTCATGGTTTGAAACCTCCTTACTAAAAATCTCATGGAATTCATGCTATATTCCATGGAGGTTTATGTAGTTGGGATTTCATTTTGTCTCCAAGGACCATTAACTTGGTAGGATAAATAATAAAATGACGATATATTCTCCAAGGACCATTAATTTGAGAGGAGAATAAGGTTTCATGGATCTATATTCCCCAAGGATCATATGTTTGAGAGAGGAAGTAGATGTAGATTTTCATAATTTGTATACAAAATTCATGAGATCAAGTAAGACCTTAGGATTCTCTTGCTAGATCTCTAACTATGTGATCTATGATAGGAATCCATCAAGGATAAATCTAAGTGTTTCTCCCTATTTCATCATTTGTCTCATTAATCATAATCAAACTTGATTCTAGTTCTTTCTAGGATCATGGATCAAGTTGGTCTTAAACCAATCGTGATCAAAGATTTTTTATAGAGTCATGATTCATTGGAAATGGATAAGACCAATTGGAGGATGTTCATAACCCATTTAAGTACCTCTGTGATTTTTGTTTTGATGAAATTCCATGCCTAAGATGGTTTGGTCTTATGATTTCAAATCATGCAACTCTCTGTCCAAATTTTCAGAACAGCAAGTCCATTTTGAAATTCTTAAATCAGAACCTTAACGGAGTTTTTCGGGTCTCTAATAATTTTTTCTAAGTACCTTAATGTGTTAGGGAGATACCCTAAAAAGATCTAAGTGTTTCTCGTTCATTTGCTATTTTTAGAAAATCGTACAAGATCTCAGGACAGAGAGTTGCAGATTCCTGAGTGATGTCTAGTGTTTTGCATATTCCCAGAGTCTAACCGTTCAAACCTTGATTTTCTTTTTGGGTTATAAACTAGACTCACAGAGGCATATCATATCCAAAAATCATTAAGATCCAACCGTTGGAAGTATGGTTTTTCTACTTTTTAAAATTTGGTCTGCTCTGCGTAATTTAGGAAAAACAGCCACTGTTTTTGTCTAATCTCATTGATTTCAACTTAAATGGTTCCCTAATGTCTTGGGACCCAAATCATGTTTTGAATAATGATAATTTAGCTTAAATCCAGAGGCTAAGTGATCCAAATTAGTGAATAAATCCATGTTTTATTCTTGTTCACATTCAATCATTCATGTGCATTAATGCTTATGATTAGAACTAGCTATTGGATAAAGTTGGATTTCATGCTTAATAGATCTAAGATAGAGGATTATGATTGATTGTTTGATATCATATTATTATATGAAGCATGTGGACTAATCTTTGTTTTGTAGCGCATTTGAGGTACAATTTCTCATCTCTTCTCTAGTTTATTTCATTTGTTGATTTTCTTGATTTTCGACTCCATGCGCGACACCTTAGACTAGGTCTTGCCTTATGTGTTTATATGCGTTAGAGACCTTTTCTCAGGTTTATTTAATATTTATGCATTGCACGTTTAAATTCGCGTCTGGATCCCGGGTAAGTTTCCTAGTTCCCTATTTGCACATAATCTCGCTTGCTATTTAAACTATGTGGCTTATGAATGATATTTTATTATTAGCAATCTTGCACCCTTTTCAACATGCTTGTGTAATGTATTATTTATATGTATGTATTAGTTGAGGGCACACTTAGATTATTAATTTGATTAAAAGGATGATGAGTAGAGGCCTATCATGAGATAGGATGAAAGGGGGTGTTTTAGTCCGTCGGGCTCCTTCCCCTTTCATTCCATAATCCCCGGACCCAGATTATCTTTGGTTTTGCAAAAAGATCGGTTGCTTTCAAAATGGTTTCTTAATTTTCCTAAAAGAAAATTAAGTGGCGACTCTTCGTGTATTTGAATTTGGAATTTGAAAAATGTTTTAAAAACAAAAGTGGGCCCAAATGCCGGTGTCCACAGCAGATCGCGCAAGCGGCCCGCGCGTGCGAGGTGTGTGATTCCAGGCAGTAAGAAAAGTTTTTATAAATAAAATGAAAATTAGGCAGATCGTGCGAGTGGCCCTCGCGCCCGAGCTTCATGGTTTCTGGCAGATAGAAAAGTTTTTATAATAAAAAGGAAAAATGGGCATATCGCGCGAGTGAGCGGCCCGCGCACGCGACTTCTGACAGTTTTTGGATTTTGCTTATTTTTTGTTAAGAAACTATTTGGGTGATGTTTTATAAAATTTTAAGGCTTTGTTTGGAAGTTATGTTAATACAGGCTCGGTTTTGTTATGTCTTGCTTATCAAATAGTGATTATGGTTTCGTTTCTTTTCAAATATACATGGCTATCATTCCCGACATTTCATATATTCTGTTTATAGTTGCACGACATTCATGTGGGGTCAGCCGTACATTCATGGGGAGTAGTGGTCAGTGTGGAAAAAGAGTATGTGGTTGCGTTTGTGTGTGGACACTCCCTGGTAAGTGAGTACTAAAGTGTGTTGCGGTTGAGATTGCGGCTAGAGTGTCTATGAAATGCGACGGTGGCAAAACTGGACACTCCCTGACGCCCATGGTATCATTAAAGTGTGTGACGCCAAACTTGGACATTCCCTGGCACCCATGGTAGTGCTAAAGTGTGGCCTACGGACACTCCCTGGTACCCGAGTCTGGATACTGTGTGATGTATTTACGAGGCGGATTAGGTACTAAAGTGTGAGGCATTGGACATTCCCTGGCACCCCGTGCTAAAGTGTGAGGCAAACTGGACATTCGTGTCTAGGCTTTTCAGGTTATAATCAGGTCGATCCGTATGACTACGCCAATTGAGTTCGACTATCGAGAAAGAAGAATGTTTAATTATTATATGTTTTAAGTTTATATGTTTTAAGTTATGAACTGGTTTATAATAAGGATGACTGCAATAGACTATAGATTTTATTTTGATTTAAGGCGGTTTGTGCCTTTAGATACCCCGTGCTGTAATAACTATTAAGTTAGAAAATATTTGTAAGCCTTGATTGCTCTGCTCTGATTATTATGTTTATGTTGTTGACATTTGGGACGGAATCGATCCTTCAAATTGTCGCGACCTACGGGTCCATAAAGGAAATTAAATGCTTTCCTTATTTATGCTATCGGGGCGTGACAGACAGGACTAGAGATGTCCCCCATTCGAGTAGGCAAAAAAACCAATTCCTCTGGAAGGTGTACCTTAACATTTCTCCATTAACAACTCTAGTTAATAAACGCCCCCATCCAAATATAATGTCATTTTCATCATAAATGGGGAATTGTTCTAAGGATGTTACGTACTCCCATTCATTTTCTTCATATTCATGATATAATTCTTGGAACTCCTCATATTGAGCTTGTTCCCATTCATCGTAGTTTGTGCTAATATTTTGCCAGTCATCTGATCCATCAAATACTAGTTCACTATTTCACTCCGTAGGTTAGTCAGGTTCCACTAAATAATCGGTATCTTCATCAGTGTCATCATAAATTTTATTGACACACCTAGCGTAAAACATCTCATCCTCGTCAGAGTCCATGAGATATTCAAAATTTGGGCGTGTATCATCAACTGACAAAAGTCTATCCTCTTATGGATAGTTGCTATTGTTAGATGAACTGGCATGGTTTGAACTTGTTCCTGCACCTGTATGATTCTGAAATGGGTTCATATATATTTGTTTCTCGTGACATCAGATTATATGTTATAATTCCTGAAAAATATTAAATAGTAAGAAAAAAATAAAAATAAAATAAAAATAAAATTCCTACTATGTTCAAATCTAATCATGATTTATGAAATTAAGAGGTACTATAGTTGGGTCCTCCAAAGGAAAGGACTCCAACTCAGCTTCAAAATCTCCTAAGAAAGGCTCTAATTTATGCCTACTAACTTTAAATGTAATTCCATCTTTAGGGTCTTCAATCTCGAAAGTTCGATAAGGATAAACTTTTTTAACACTATATGGACCAGTCTATCGAGATTTCATTTTTCTTTTAAGAAGATGTAATTTTTGAGTTAGATTACACGTTTGTAATGGCAAAATTTCTGGATTAATGATTCACTCAGACCCGATGACCTTCCCTTGGTCCCGCATCCCTTCTATTCCTTGGACATCTGTTCTTAAAGTGAATTTATTCCTCTTCTCCTCCCTTATTCCACCATAATGAACCATTTCTCACAGTCATTCATTGACCACATAACTACGTTGACAGTGCGTATAAGTTGGTACTGCAAAAACTTACGTTAAAGCTACAAAAACCCTACAATGGCAGAAATATGGCTACCTTGTGTGGACACACAGAATCGGTCATCCACTCTTTCAGTTTGTTTGAAATTGATTTGGAGAAATCAAAAGAAAAGGAAGGTCTGTTGAAAACAGATACAGAGTCGCCACTTGGTCTTTAAGGAACCAAGAAACCTAATTTTGACTCACCCAAATGGATAAAGGGCACCGGCCCTTCATAACCAAAGAACTTGGTTCGGGGTTTTTGTACGAGAGAGGAAAAAGCCTTTGTCACGACTAAAACACCCTCAACTCGCCCCGTCTCTCGACAGGCCTCAATTAGCATCCAAATAATCATCCTATACTATGTTTGGTTCAACAATTAATACTATGATAGCGTATTACATCTCATAAGAAAATTGAAATGGAAGATCAAAAGATAAGATATCATTCATAAGATCTAAGCCAAATATCATACAATGCAAAGTGAAAGATCAAACAAATAAACCTAGGAAAAATCGACTAATCACATATCAAGTAATCAAGTTTTCCTAATCTAAAGGGGACATGAATTGTTCTTGAAACAAATAATCAAATAAATCAAAATATGCCTAGCAGGCTAGAATGATGCATGTTGATCTTTGAGAAAAGAAGACCTCTCAATCCCCGAGATGAATGTATGATCAAGTTCATTCCTTGTAATCTCCTTAGATTAGGAGTCACAAAAACTCCAAATCTTGCATAGATGCAATGTATGATCTTAGAGTGTGTTTGTGTTCATGGACTTTCTAAAGTGACTTAGAAGTCTAAAATATGCATGAATTCATGAAGAAAATCATCATAAGATATGTACAAATGTAGTATGGACTACTTCCTAAGATATGAACTAATTTGGAGTGCATGTGAGCATCAAATCAAAGAATTAAAGTAAAAGTATGTTTGCTATGAATAGTGGACAGAACAGTGAGTTGATATTATAAAAATGGAAAAGTGAGGTTAAAACTATTTTTAATGCATGATTTTTTATGGAGATCATCCTTATTGTGCCTAGAACACATATCAAAAAGCCAATCTACAATAACTATTACAGATAGAGAAAAATCATATAAACAAGAGATGTTGCTCAGAAACAGAGTCTGTATTGTCGACTGAAATGTCAAAAAATCTTAGAAAATGAAAACAAAACATCTAGAGGCCCATATTATAAAAAACGTTCTCTAAGACACTGAAGTTTAAGGGAAAATGAGTTGGGACCACCCCGTTTGAAAATGTTTTCTGGAAAATAGGGGCCCGTTTGATAAAACTAAAAATTATGTACTAAAAACAAAGTGCTGAATTTTAAGTACTGAAAATAGTATTTCAAGTACTTAAATACACTGCATTCAGTGATTATTTTCAATAGAAAATTTTCACTTAAAGTTTTCAGTGATTTTTTCGCTGCTTTTTCAATTAAGTGATACATTATCAAACGTACTGAAAAGAAATAAGTGCTGAAACTTTTCATTTTCAGCACTTAATTGGGTTATCAAACACACCCTAAGTTGAAATTCAACCAAGTTACTGTGACAGCAAAAACAGAATGTCTGGAAGGAATATTTGGGTCAAAATGTAACCCTTCCATGTGTTTCCAAACCAAACCAAAAATCAGGGTTGTTCTCTAATGAGTTAGGAAGACTTTCCAAGTGGTCTTGCATCCATACATTAAGTATTGAGTTCTAGAGAATCTTTGAACTCAGATCATTCACTGTTTTGAAGATTTCTTGAGAAAACAAGGTTTATTTCTTGGAATCCAAATATTGGGGGTTTTAGAGGGGTTTTGAAATAGGGGTTTTGAAAGCACATTTCTAGCACTAAAAGGGGATTAAAACCACTTGGGAAACCAACATCAAACTTAAGTCAAGAACTTCCAACATTGTTGGAGTGATTTGTTTTCATTTGAGCATAACTTCAAGAATACTTTGGATGTATTGAAGTTTTAATCATCATTTATCAAACATGTTTCTGAGGTTAAGAGCTACTATCCATAAGAATTCACTCACCTCAAACTTCATGTCATCACTTAGATGATGATGAATTAGTAAGTAATCAAAGAAAAATCAAGAAGAAATGGGGGAAGAAGAGATGAACATATATATAAACAAGCAAGTAAATAGCAATCAGTAGATGATAATCAATGTGATATTGGACTTGTAGCTTGTTGTTTCACTCATAGATATTGACATTTGGACATGGAAGTAGCTTCCTAACTCAAGAATGCTCAAGAATGGTGATTGGGGGGGGGGAGGGGTATTTGAATGTGAAGAATATGAGAGATAATGGAAGAAAACAATATTAGAACTCACTTTCTTATAGAAAATCAGTGGGACAAGCTCCCTTTCTCTCTTCTAAACCTATCTCTATCTCTCTTTCTCTCTACAACTTTCTCAAACTTTGCATGTCGCCCCCCCAAAATAAAGGACAAAGGGGGGTTTATATAGGCCAATTTGGGGAGGTTTTGGGATTTAGAAAGTGCTCCCATTGGTCCCAAATATCTGTGAACAAGAAACTACGTCGTTTTGACTTTCAATTATTCAATTTGGACCCCCAAAATAAATTACAAAAATGGATTCTGCGGGGGTTGAGTGCCGCCGCAGAACTGGCCATGTGCCGCCACGGCAGTGGCCTAGTGCCACCGTGGCACTGCTCCTCAGACGCCCAGAAATTTGTATTAAGGCCCCTAGAGGTTCCGGTATTTGCAAAAAGGCCCTATTTCGTCCAAAATTCACAGAAATGCATACAAACTCTAAATTGAGCTTGTGATATACTGTTGAAAAGGTAATGGAGTCTACATCCCATAAAAAATAGTTTGGAGTCAGGTCACTTTGAAAAGTTTTACACTATGCGCAATAAAAGCTGATTTGATCGTCTTTTCCACATTCGGAAATTCATGATAAATTCATTTTAAATCCAGAAATCATGTACGATATACTGTTGGAAAGCTATTGACCTCCAATATCCATGAAAAATGTTTGAAAAATGATATGGAATTCCGGTTTCAAAGTAAACTTTTACGTCAAATCGGTCAAACCTAGGATTTTCAAGAAGTTTTGGGATCCTCTGGGAGATTCCAGGAGTTGACGCTTTCGTCCGATTTTCTTTTAAAACTCATTTTAGTACTTTTCACATGGTCTAGAATGATCTCAAAACTTTCTAGCAAATTTGGATGATTTTGGTCAAACCATGGTTAAACCGGTCAAGGGAGACTTTCGGGACTTCTGGGGGTCTCTAGGAGCTGACAATTTCATATGATTAGGAATCTTTTTATGGCGGTTCTTCCTTCGATTTTGCTTTAAAACTCATTTTCTTACTTTTCTTGCAATGTAGCATGTTTCTAGAACTTTTGGTCTAAATCTGTGAGTTTTTGGGCTTTTAGGGATATTTTGGTCATTCTGAGCATTTTGAGAGATAGAACTAACTTCCATGAGTCCTTTTTAAGTATTTTTCGATCATTTTGAACCACCAAGCTATGGGTCTCCTAAACCTAATAGCCGACAAAAATGGGGTGTCTACAATTTGCCTCTCTTTGGCATGAACTTGCGAGGCAACGCATATCGCAAGCGAGTGCCAAAGCTCTAAAGAAACAGGTCTTTTGGAGGCTATTGATTTAGGATAAAAGCGTTGCAAAGATGCAGAAATAGAAACATGATGTTGAGGTCAATGCTGGTCACGCTCTGCATGAGTTACCTATGTATCCCAAAGGGAATTCGACCAAAACGTAGTTCGGGGCACAAAGGAACAAATCACACATGCACAACAAGACAGGCGAATGCTACGCTATGAGGATGATATGCAATGCATGGATGTGATATGAATTATGTACTAAGTCCTGTTGTGATTATTATGACTACAATTCATTTGCTAGCCTTAATGGGTTTTATGCATGCTTTTTACGGCACTGATGATCCTAGCATGAGCTAATGTTGTGGAGTATGCCACTCCGAGTGGGCTTGTGTTGTGCTAGTGCTTCTGACTATGATGTAGTGGCCAACCACGATCTGAAAAGACTCTAGGTTTCAGGGCAAACTTCTTGAATTACGGGAAGTGTGCTTCACGAGCAAATAGAATTAGATGTGAGGATGACAATTAAAGATCACTGACGGACACAGAAGTCCTGGATACCGAGCGATGGATGAGGAAGTCAAGATAGCCAACAGGAGAGGGATTTCATGATAAGCGAGAAAGCTCACGTACGATAGCTAAGGAAGCTCATGGTTTTTTTTCGAGGAAGCTCACGATAATCGATAGATAGAATAGGGGGCTCACGATTTGGACAAAGGAGTGAGGAAGCTCACGATATGTGAGAAAACTCACGATCTTGGACAAAGGAGCGAGGAAGCTCACGATAAGTGAAGAAGCTCACAATTTGGACAAAGGAGTAAGGAAGCTCACAATAAGTGAGAAAGCTCACGATTTTGGACAAAAGAGTGAGGAAGCTTACGATAAGTGAGAAAGCTCACGATTTTGGACAAAGGAGTGAGGAAGCTCACGATAAGTGAGAAAGCTCACAATAACCGATAGGTAGGTGAGGGAGCTCACAATTTTGGACAAAGGAGTGAGGAAGCTCATGATAAGTGAGAAAGCTCACAATTTTGGACAAAGGAGTGAGGAAGCTCACGATAAGTGAGAAAGCTCACGATAACCGATGGGTAGGTGAGGGGGCTCACAATTTTGGACAAAGGAGTGAGGAAGCTCACAATTAGTGAGGAAGCTCTCAATTGTGGACAAAGGAGTGAGGAAGCTCACGTTAAGTGAGAAAGCTCATGATTTTGGATAAAGGAGTGAGGAAGCCCACGATAAGCGAGGAAGCTCACGATTTTGGATAAAGGAGTGAGAAAGCTCACATTAAGTGAGAAACCTCACAATTTTGGACAAAGGAGTGAGGAAGCTCACGATAAGCGAGGAAGCTCACGATTTTGGACCAAGGAGTGAGGAAGCTCACGATAAGTGAAGAAGTTCATGATTTCGGACAAAGGAGTGAGAAAGCTCACGATAAGTGAGAAAGCTCACAATTTTGGATATAGGAGTGAGAAAGCTCACGATAAGAGAGGATGCTCATGATTTCGAACAAAGGAGTGAGGAAGCTCACAATAAGTGAAAAAGCTCACAATTTTGGACAAAGGAATGAGGAAGCTCACGATAAGCGAGAAAGCTCACGATTTTGGACAAAGGAGTGAGGAAGCTCACGATAAGTGAAAAAGCTCATGATTTTGGATAAAGGAGTGTGGAAGCTCACGATAAGCGATGAAGCTCACGATTTTGGACAAAGGAGTGAGGAAGCTCACGGTAAGTGATAAAGCTCACAATTTTGGACAAAGGAGTGAGGAAGCTCACGATAAGTGAGGAAGCTCACGATTTTGGACAAAGGAGCGAGGAAGCTCATGATAAGTGAAGAAGCTCATGATAACGAACAGACATGGAACCTTGGATTGTGAATAGACAATGCTTGCCCTAGGAACTGGGGTCTTTTGACTGTAGACGGTGTTTTTCAATCGTTGGCCGGTTCTTGCGGTGGTCAATTTTGAAAGCCAGTTCGGGTTTCCCGGAGTTGATTTTCTCTATTTTCTTCTACTGGGGATGGTACAGGATTCTCTGAGAATCTCTCTTAACTATTTTAAATTCTTGAACGAGAACCAAGATTCAAATCCAAATCTCTCACGATTGATCAAATCTTGCAATGGTCGGTCCGAAAAGCCTATTTAGGCCTCCAA
Organism: Hydrangea macrophylla; assembly: GCA_033977485.1. Taxonomy (NCBI): domain Eukaryota; kingdom Viridiplantae; phylum Streptophyta; class Magnoliopsida; order Cornales; family Hydrangeaceae; genus Hydrangea; species Hydrangea macrophylla. Next base: position 46,254,800 of record CM066990.1, read on the forward strand.
GATGATTGACTGATGTGGAAATCCCAGATATCAAAGAGTAGATGGGGTAGCCCGAGATAAGTAATGGATGTGAAAGTCCTACCTTAATCTAGAGGGTCCAAAATGAAAGATTTGCCTCAATTTAGAGGGCTGACAGTGAAAAATTTGCCTCAATTTAGAGGGCTGACAATCTAAAGGGCTGACTACAATAGATTTGCCTTAAACTAGAAGATTGACAATGAAAGATTTGCCTCAATCTAGAGGACTGACAATGAAGGATTCACCTCAATTTAGATGGCTGGCGACAACAGATTTGCCTCAATCTAGAGGGCTGACAATGAAGGATTTGCCTCAATCTAGAGGGCTGATGACAACAAATTTGCCTTAATCAAGAAGGGACGATGAACACGACATATTTTGAATGCGAGTGACTATAAACTAATGATGATTAACGAACTGATGATGTATGAATCGAGATGACGAGTCAACAGTGAACTACTATGACTGTCATAGGTGACAAGCGGGGGTATTTGTAAAATACAACCGTGCTAAAAGAAGAAAAAGTATGGATTTAGTTTATAATTCCTCCATTTGTCTGCAATTTGAATTACAATGCTAGTTTATACACATGTTGATTAAACTATGATAAGTTGTTTGTTTTAGTTGTAATTTGTGCAGATTAACAGTTGCTGTGAGAAGAATTGAAGATAACGATAAAAGGAAATGCTGAATTCTGATGAAGACAATCAAAAGATGGAATATAGAGTTCGATCGATTGAAGACCATTCGATCGATCGGCGTTTCGATCGATCGAGATAACTCGAGCGATCGAAGTTCCAGAAGTTCAATCGATCGAGAATGGTTCGATCGATTGAACATGCCTTTTATCAGATTATACGCGCACGCAGCAGAGAGGATGTTCAACCCTAGCATTAGGTTATTAGTATAAAAACTCGTATTGTGTACGTCCTTGAGGACGCCCACATTGTTTTTTATCAGTTTTTAGAGAGAAATATAGAGAGTTACATTGTTTTGTAGGATCACAAGCTTAGTGATTGATTGTTGGATTGATTCTTCGTTAGTTTAATCAGAGTTACACTTCCAGGTTCCTTATTTATTGTTCATTTAAATTCTGCACTTAGTTAGTGGTATTATAATCAGTTAGACGAATAGTTTTGAATGCTAGATAAGTATACACCATTGTTTTACATAGTTTTAATGTTTAAATATCAATCAAACACACCCTTAATGAAGTTTTACGTTAAAAATAATACTGAGACACTCCAGACTATGTCTAAGTAGTCCCCGGGTTGGGAGATCACGATGAAACTGTGATCTCAGGCCTCTGCCATGCAGCAGATTAATTTCTGTGTTCGATCGATCGAAGTAGTTCGATCGATCTGACCAGAGACATTATCGAGCGATCGAAGTCTGTTCGATCGATCGAGAGATGAAGATATTCGATCAATCGAAAGCGCATCGATCGATCGAACATTCTGATTCTTGAGAATATTCTATGCAGTATCCCTAGACTTTCTGTTTTACTGGATTGTTATCAAATTGTCCCAAAACGCTCAGTTTGTCAAAACAGTCTATGAACTTTAAGCCTTAAGGCATTTTCCTTCAATATATTTTGCAAACCACCCTCAATGCTAATATCATTGTAGGTGAGAGTCTAAACTATTGTTTTAAACCGCCTTCGTGTATTTCAAACATAAATGTGATGATATAGTCCCGGTCATGAAAGGACTATGGATTCTTTATCTTAAAAAAAATACAGAATACTGTAGAGAGTGTACTCCATTGAGCTTCAATGTAATTGCATGGTAGATGGCTAGGTTGCGGTGGATTCGTGTAATCCCAACATTCCTTTTTAATTAAGAATTTTTTTTTTAAATCACTGCTTTAGTTAATTAGTTAGTAATTAGTTAATTTAGTTTAATTGCTTCAGTTTTAGTAGTTGTTAAACTGTGGAACTTTGTGTTCTACATCTTTTAAATAAAAGTATTGAATTTTACTTTTTTCTGTTTGAGAATAATCTAAGTATTTAGTTTAACACCTTCCCTGTGGGATCAACCTGGACTTAATCCAGTTTACTACTTGAACGATTACCTACACTTGGGTATAGCATACAAGCGCACACAGAAAATTCTTTGTGTCAAGTTCTTGGCGCCGTTGCCGGGGAAGGCGACGAGCTAAAGCTTCGATTAACTCAATCTTTCCTTATCTTTTTCTGTTTTTCTGTTTTTCTTTCGTTCTTTAGATTAAAAATTTCTTAGGATCTTTCCCTTTATGTCCGATAATTCCATCGAAGGAATTTTCGGAAACCCGTTCTATTTATCCAATTCATCTAGTTCGATTAATCCCATAGTTACACCGATAAATTCAATGGTTGACAATCAAAGTGAAAACAGTGATAATGTGGTCATACCAATTGATGATTCACTGCATCCTTTGTGTGACCTCATGACACCCGAACACGCGTCGACGCCATCTTGTATTCTCATTCCACCTCATGCAGGTGAATTCCAATTTCGCAATGGAATGATTCAACTTCTTCCTACCTTTCATGGAATGGAGAGCGAGAAGGCATATCTACATGTCAAGGACTTTGAGAATGTTTGCAAAACTTTCTCACAGAATTGTCCTGTAGATGTAACACGGCTAATGTTGTTTCCCTTCACCTTGAAAGATAAAGCAAAAGCGTGGTTACTCACCTTAAAACCCAACTCAATCTACACATGGCATGCCATGAACACTGCTTTTCTAAAGAAATTCTTTCCACCTCGCATGACCACCGAGCTTAAAAGACAAATAAACTCTTACAAACAAAAGAACAATGAAACATTCACCCAAACTTGGGAACGTTTCAAGGATTTGCTACTCTCATGCCTACATCATGGGTACGAGAAATGGCGAACCATAAGCTATTTTTATGAAGGGTTGAACGGTGAAACTAAGAAACTGGTTGAAACCATGAGTTCAGGGCCATTTCTTCATAAAAATACGGAGGAGGCTGAAGCTCATTTTGAGTGGCTAGCTGAACACGCCCATGAATGGTCAAATTCAGATGATGTCCCACGCTCACAGATCTCCTGTGTCGAAGAGAAAAGTTTATATCAACTAAAAAGTGAGGATCATCTTATGAATAAATATGAAGAACTAGCAAGGAAAGTTGAAGAATTGGGGATGAAAGGAGAGAGTTCTAGGGAGTTTTTACCTGAAGAACCATGTGGCACATGTAATATGCTGGGACACACTACTCATTACTGTCCCAATGTGCCATATTTTCAAGAAAAACCCCCATGGAAATGAATTCCATGCAAGGGTATAGGGGGGCGGGGAATTCCTACAACAACTATAATTCACAACATAATAGCAATAGATGGAATCACCCCGGGTTTGACTGGAAAAACAACGCTGGGACCCAAAACCAATTTCAACAGCCCTACAATACCAATAATCAATATCAAGGGCAATACAATAGGCAGTCCCAACCATTCAATCAAAATAGAACAAACAACTACAATAACGCTCAACCCTCACATAATCAACAAGCAAATGTCTATGTGCCACCTCACAAGAAGGTGCAAGAGGAAGATCCACTCTCTAACGCAAATTTAACGCAACAGTTAATTCAAATGATGAGCAAAATGTCTGCGACATTAGAGAGGATGGATGCACGGCAAGAGGGTTCGAGTGGTACATTCCCTGCTCAACCACTTCCAAACCCTAAGGGTCACAATAATGGCCCTCCTAATCATGAACAGGCAAAAGCCGTGACTACATTAAGAAGCGGCAAAGTCATAGGGAAAAACATGCCTGTGGATATCGCAGGTTGACTTACCCACAGCTTTTCTTCTTTTAAAATTCTTTTAAAAGTTCAAATTCAAAACAAATGAGTCGCCACTTAATTTTTAAAAGGAAAAACTAAGAAACCATTTTAAAGCAAACTGATCTTTTGCGAAACCAAAGATTAACTAGGTCCGGGGATTATGGAATGAGAGAGGAAGGAGCCCTTCGGACTAAAACACCCTCTCTCATCCTATCTTGCGATAGGCCTCTACTCAACATCCTTTTAATCAAATTTATTAATCTAAGCATGCCCCCAACTAATACATGTATACATACATACATTACAAAAAGCATGTCCAAAGGGTGTAAAATTGCTAATGACAAAAATATCATTCATAAGCCACATATGTCAAGTAGCAAGCAATATGATGTGCAATAGGGAACAAGAGAGCTTACCCGGGATCCGGCCGCGGATATTAAACGTGCAATGCATGCGATTAAATAAAAACCTAGGAAAAGAGTCTCTAATCCATATATACATATAAGGCAAATTTCAACCCTAAGGTGTCGCGTATAAGGTCGAAAATCAAATAAAATCAAGGAAGTTAATAAACTAGAGAGGGATTGAGAAATCGTACCTTAATAGCGCTACAAAACAAGAGATTTGTTCATATGCCTTTAGACAAGAAAATAGTATCAAAGAATAATTAGTCCTAAGTCAAGGTCAATTAGATCCGACTAAGTCCAACTTTATCCGAGAACAAGTCCTAATTATAAGCATCAATATATATGAATGGATGAATGATTATGAACAAAGAATGAGATATGAACTTATTCACTAATTTGAATCACTAAGCTTCTAGGTTTAAGCTAGATTATTATCATTCAAGACATGATTTGAGGATTTCAAGACATTAAGAGACCATTTGGGTTGAAATAAACAAGATTTAGACAAAGAGAACATGAGCATTTGTTTTATGAATTACAGAGAGCAAATCCGGCATTCAAAAATAGGAATAAAATACTTTCAACGGTTAGATCTTAATGATTTTTTGATATGCTATGCCTCTGTGAGTCTAGTTTCTAACCCAAAAAGAAAATCGAGGTTTCAACGGTTAGATCTCCGGGGATACTGAAAATACTAGATCCCACTCAGAATTTTGCAACTCTCCGTCCAGAGATCTTGCGTGATTTTCTAAAAATAGTAAACAAATGGGAAATGCTTCATTCTTTTTAGGGGGTTTTCTTAACACATTAAACTTCATAGAAAAATTTATTTTGGGTCAGAAACATCTTATTAAAACTCTGAGTTAATTATTTCGAAAGAGTGTCACTATTCTGAAACTGTTCTGAAATTCTGGACAGATTATTGTTGCTTCACAAAAACCATGATCAAACCATTCTAAACATGAAACCACCTTAAAACAAAAATTACAGTGGTAGAACAATGTGTTATTGACACTTTCCCGTTGGTTTCACTTGATTTCAACGGTTAGATTTTGAACTAAAAATCTTTGATCAAAAACAGTTTATGGATTCACTGTTTTTATTTTGCTTGTTCAACTTCTATTTGGTAACCCCAACTATTAAACTATGAAGTTGAGTTGAACCAAACCACCTCTCTTACCATTTGATGGCCATGGGGGGAACTACAAACCTTTATTCTTCATTGATTTCAAATGAAATATGGATAGACTTCGTGAAATCTATAAGATATAGAATCTAAACCATGGAGATGGGTTTAGACTCAAAACTACATTCCACTACCATTTAATGGTCATTGGAGGAAAAAGGGGGGGGGGGGGGGGGGGGGGGATGACCATGACTCATGAGTCTTAAAGGAATATTGAAGGGATTCCTAAGACACCAAGTTTAGAAGATCCAAATCATGAATGTGGACTTGGATCCTCTTGTGAAGTGTTAATTAAACTTTGACTCCTATGTGAAGCACAAGCCTACATAGGGTTGAAAGGATCATGCTCTAGAGATCAAAAGAGATATTGAAGATCTCCAAGACCTTCAAGAGAAGAAAATAAACAAAAGAATGGAAGAAAATAACATGGAGACAAAAGAAACTCCTAAGTATACTTGATGAACAAAGAGAATAATGAAAGATTTTAAGACTAGAGATGAGAAGAAAGGATAAGCTAATAATCTATGGTTAGAGGATCACCTCCAAATTATCCTCAAAGTTTTCTTTTCTTTGAAGATCTTCCAAGCTCTTCTCTCTAATTCTTTAAACACTTGTTTTTCTCTAAAAAAAAAAATGTTGGTGAAATGGAAGTATATGCTCTCTCTCCCAATATCTCTCTTGGTGTTCTTCTTGGTCTCCCTCTTTTAGGAAGATCCCTTCTCTTTTATAAGCAAAATTACCAGGTATTTTTGGTGAATTTCGGAGTAAAAAACAGGTGTAATTCCCTCATTAGTTGGTACAATGTGTACTTTCTAAAATTATGCAGACTGCTGTCCAGCGCGGCGGTCCAGACACTGACGCGGCAGTCCGTGACTGCCGCTGCGGCATTCATAAAATGCCGTTGCGGCACTTAATGATTGCCGCGCGGCATTCACCAAATGCCGCACCAATTAATGGATTGCCGCAATTTTGTCAGTCTTACTTTATCAGTTTTTTGTTCTTATTTGCATGCGCATACGTATTGCTCTGCAAAATACAGACTTTAAAAGCGAACGGCAGTCAGAAACCTGTGGCGGCACTTGATGAGTGCCGTGCCGGCACTCTGTGACTGCCGTGCGGCAATCACTGAATGCCGCGGAATCCCGCCGTGTGCCGTTTTTGGCTAAAATTCCCCTTTTAGGTCTTTTCTCTTTTTGAAACAAATTATTTTTGAATATCTTTTCCAAAAATTGTGTTTTATATCAGAATTTTCCTAAATACCTGGTATTTCCCTCTTTCTGTGAAATTTTATCGCGTTTTGGAGAATTTTCTGAAGAGCTTGGAATACTTTGAATTTTTCAGTCATTGTCATCATCGGACGTGGAGGTGACGCTCTCCTAAATTCGACGGCCGGTCAAAATTGGGGTGTCTACAATGCCTCATTCTACTCCCGAGGAGTATGAAGAGGAGGAAGTGGTGGTTAGGAGCAAACCATCAACTCAAGAAGAAGAGTCGTCCACTAATGACAAACCATTAGAACCAAACAAGGACACTTCTAAAGAAGTAGAAGAAGTTGAGAGAAGGCCTAGAAAGGAGCCTGTTATTGACGAATTACCTAAATGCCCTTTCCCTGCACCGTACCCTCAAAGGCTCAAGAAACCCCAAAATGAGACAAAGAATCAGGAGTTTTTAGAGTTGTTTAAACAAGTTAAAATTAATCTCCCACTCCTCGATGCAATCAAACAAGTGCCAGCTTATGCTAAGTATCTAAAAGACTTATGCACGGTCAAAAGGAGGCAAAGTGTGAAAAAACATGCTTATGTCGCTTACCAAGCAAGTGCAATCATTTAAAATGAATTGCCTCCGAAGCTCAAAGACCCTGGCACACCAACTGTCTCATGCAGAATTGGGAATCAAAGGATAGACAACGCACTCCTTGATTTAGGAGCTAGTATAAACCTGTTGCCATACTCAGTATATAAACAACTAGGGTTGGGTGAACTCAAATCCACCCGAGTTGCACTACAACTGGCAGACAGGTCGGTCAAATATCCTAGAGGAATATTGGAGGACGTTCTAGTGTAGATAGATTCATTTGTCTTCCCGGTTGATTTTGTGATCTTGGACACTGAACCTGTGTCAAATCCAGGTGTACAAATCCCGGTAATTTTTGGACGTCCATTCCTCAACACCATTGATGCCACAATCAAAATAAGAAGTGGTATCATGACCATTGTATTCGGGAACATGACTCTAAATGTCAAGATATTCTCAAATCCCCGACCTGAAGAATACGGAGATGACAAAGAAGTTAACTGCATCGAAACGGTCATCGAAGATGAGGCTGATCTGGTAGAGTACAAAGATCCCTTGGAGGTAGTTGTGTCACAATTCGACACTACCTATCAACCTAATGATTCTACCCCATTGAATGCTGCCCTAAATCACGCCTGCCTCATGATGGAAACCAAGGAGGAAGATAGAGATGAATGCATGTGGGTCACACCATATGAACCCTTACCTCCAAAAACCAAGTTAACTATACCTTCGAATTTTCAGTTTCCTGATTTGGAATTAAAGAAGCTTCCAAAAGAGCTCAAATACGCTTTTCTGGGAACTGAAAAGACTTATCCGGTTATAATCTCATCTGCGTTAAATCCAGAACAAGAGGATAAGTTGATTTAAATGCTCAAACTGCACAAGGGAGCATTGGGATGGACTATTGCCGACCTGAAAGGCATAAGCCCATCTATTTGCACCTATAAGATTTATCTAGAGGAAGACGCCAAACCTTCACGACAAATGCAGAGGCGTCTGAATCCAAACATGCAAGAAGTAGTAAAAAAAGAAGTCTTAAAAATTCTAGACATTAGGATAATATACCCTATTTCAGACAGCCCTTGGGTTAGCCCTACCCAGGTGGTGCCCAAAAAGGCTGGTATAACGGTTATCCCAAACAAAGATGGTGAACTAGTACCAACATGCATCCCCGCTGGATGGCGGATGTGTATTGATTACCGCAAGTTAAATACTGTGACCCGGAAAGACCACTTTCCATTGCCATTCATGGATCAGATGCTAGAACGAGTGGCAGGTCATAAGTATTATTATTTCTTGGACGGATACAGTGGGTACAACCAAATTGAAATTGCTCCTGAAGATCAAGAGAAAACAACATTCACGTGTCTGTTCGGTACGTTCGCTTACCACCGCATGCCTTTTGGATTATGCAATGCACCTGCTACCTTTCAGCGGTGTATGTTAAGCATATTCAGTGACATGGTTGAATAAATACTCGAGGTTTTCATGGACGATTTCTCAGTACTCGGCCATAGTTTCAATAACTGCCTAGAAAACCTTGAAAAAGTGTTAGCGAGATGTGAAGACAAACACCTAGTATTAAACTGGGAAAAATGCCACTTCATGGTGACCAAAGGAATTGTCCTCAGCCACATTATCTCTGACAAAGGTATCCAAGTCGATAAAGAGAAAATCGATATTATTTCTAACTTATCAGTCCCCCGTACAGTTAAAGACATCCGTTCTTTTCTGGGACATGCTGGGTTCTATCGACGTTTTATCCAGAACTTTAGTGCAATCTCTAGACCACTGTGCCAACTTCTAGTCAAAGATGCACCTTTTGAGTGGTCGGATAACTGTCAAACATCTTTTGACGCACTAAAGGAACATCTTACCTCCGCACCGATAATACAGGCACCCGACTGGGGTCTGCCATTCGAACTAATGTGCGATGCTAGTGACTACGCCATTGGCGCAGTCCTAGGACAGAGGAAGGACGATAAGCCTTATGTTATTTACTATGCCAGCCGAACACTCAACGAAGCTCAAATAAACTATACAACTACTGAAAAAGAGCTACTGGCAATAGTCTTCGCTCTGGACAAATTCAGGTCTTATCTGATAGGGTCCCCAATAGCCTGTTTCACAGACCACTCGGCCCTCAAGTACCCGTTATCTAACAAAGACGCGAAACAGAGGCTTATCCGTTGGATACTCTTACTCCAGGAATTCGATATCACTATCAAGGATAAAAAAGGGAGTAGAGAATGTGGTTGCTGACCACCTATCTAGGTTGACATTCACAAATAATACTGAGCCCATGCCAATCAAAGATGAATTCCCAGACGAGAAAATTCTGGCAGTCTTGGGTTTACCCTGGTATGCAGACATAGTAAACTACCTGGCCGCTGTGGATACCGGGCTTCCGCCTCTTTGTTAGGTTTTTGAAACTTGTTTGGAATTGATCAAAGAAAGAAAATGGTCTATTGAAAACAGATACAGAGTCGCCACTTGGTCTTTAAGAAACCAAGAAACCTAATTTTGACTCACCCAAATGGATAAAGGCACCGGCCCTTCATAACCAAAGAACTTGGTTCGGGGTTTTGGTACGAGAGAGGAAGGAGCCTTTGTCGCGACTAAAACACCCTCAACTCGCCCTGTCTTTCGACGGGCCTCAATTAGCATCCAAATAATCATCTTATACTATGTTTGGTTTGACAATTAATACTATGATAGTATATTACATTACATAAGAAACTTGAAATGGAAGATCTAAAGATAACATATCATTCATAAGATCTAAGCCAATTATCACACAAATAAACCTAGGAAAAATCGTCTAATCATGTATCAAGTAATTAGTTTCCTTAATCTAAAGGGGACATGAATTGTTCTTGAAACAAATAAATAAAGAAATCAAAATATGATTAGCAAGCTAACATGATGCATGTTATTCTTTGAGAAAAGAAGATCTCTCAATCCCCGGGATGGATGAGAAAGGATGATTAGATCGCGGGGAAGCATGAACGTGTGATCGTGATCATTCCTTATAATCTTCTTAGATTAAGAGTTACCAAAAACCCCAAATCTTGCATGAATGCAATGTATGTATCCAAAATGTGCAAAGGTTGTAGTGTGTTTTGGGTACATGGATTTCTAGAATGACTTAGAAGTCTAAAATGTGTATGAATGAACGAATGAAATCAACATGGAGTATGTACAAATGTAGTATGAACTACTTCCTAGGACATGAGCTAATTTGGAATGCATATGGGCATCAAATTAAAGAATGAAAGTTGAAATGTGATTGCTGTGAATAGTGGACAGAACAGTAGCATGATGCTTTGGAAATTGAAAAGAGGGGTTAGGAATGTTTTCAATGCATAATTTTTTATGGAGATCTTCCTTACTGTGTCTAGAACACAACCCAAAAAGCCAATCTTGAATAGCTATCACAGATTGAGAGAAATCATATAAACAATGAAGGTCACTCAGAAACAGAGTCCGTACTGTCGACTGAAATGTTGAAAAATCTTAGAAAATGAAAACGAATGATCTAGAGGCCCATTTTATACAGAAAGTTCCCTAATACATTGAAGTTTAAGGGAAAACTAAGTTAGGACCACCCCTTTTGGAAAAGTGTTTCTGGAAAACAAGTTGAAGGTGTACCTAGCTGCTGTGACATCAAAAACAGAATGTCTAGAGAAAATGTTTGGATCCAAATGGACTATTTTCAAGTATTTTCAAGTCAAACCAAAAATCATGGGTGTTCTCTAATGAGTTAGGAAGACTTTCCAAGTGGTCTTACTTTCATACATTGATTATTGAACTCAAAATAATTCCTTGAATTTAAATGACTCACTGTTTTGAGAGTTTTGAGAAAAACAAGGTTTATTTCTTGGAATCAAAATGAGGGGTTTAAGAGGGGGGTTTTGAAATGGGGGTTTTGAAAGTATACTTCCAGAACTTGGATGAATATTCTAACCACTTGGAATATCAATTCCTAACTTATTTCAAGAACTTCCCAAGTATTTGCAAAACATGGTTTTATTTGGAAACCAAACTCAAGAGTCTATGGGAGTATGATACATGAGAGGATAGATGATACATGATATGATATAGCATGCTAAAAGTGGTAAAGAACATGTGCATGGGATATGGGTTCATCTAGATACAAGAGAGTGTTGCATCAAAGTGTGAAAGCCAAAAAGTGAAATGCTGTGAATAGTGGACAGACTGTATGCATTACTTTGTAACATTATAATGGGAGGTCAAACGTGCCTAGGAAAATGTGAGAAAAATCAGAGATCATCCTTATTGTGTCTAGAAAATAACCCAAAAAGCCAAACCTCAATAGCTATCACAGATTAAAAGAAATAAATCAGAATGTACACATGACTCAGAAACAAAAGCTGCACTGTTGACTAATTTTGTATGATTTTTCATAAATCAAAGAAAGGGTTTATGATGACCCATTATATACCAAAAGTTTCCTAAGACACCCAAGTTTTATAAAAAAAAAGTAGAAAAAATATATGTACAGTGACGAAAATATCCAGAATAAGTGCAAGAAGTTGGGTGAACATTCTGTGAGAACAGAGGCAGATTAAGAATATGAACTTCTCACATCCAAAACAAATACTTTCACATCTCTATAATTGATGGGAAAAATTGGGGACAAACTATGATGTCTTAGGAAGATTTTCCAAGTGGTTTCATCATCATAACACAAGTATTTAATTCAAAACAAATCTTTGAATCTGAACAGCTCACTGTTTTGGATCATTCTTGAAGAAAATGGATTTGGGTTTGAAATAGAGTTTGAGTTCTTGATTGGGGGTTTTGAAATAGATGTTTGATCGCCGGGTCGTGCTAAAAGCATGAACTTAAACTCTTGAGATGACCATGTGACCACTTAGAACCTCATCCAACCTTGAATCATCAAAGAACTCCCAATATTATTGGAGAGATTCATTTTTATTTTTGAACATAACTTCAAGGATACCTTGGAGGTATTGAAGTTATAATCATCATCTATCAAACATGGTTTTGAGGTCAAGAGCTACTATCCATAAGGATTCACTCAACTCAAACTTCATGTCATCATCTAGATGATGATGAACTAGTAAGTAAATAAAGAAAATAAAAAGAAATGAGATTAAAAAGAGATGAACATAATATGAACAAGCAAGTAAATAACAATCAATAGATGATAATCAATATGATTTTGGGCTTGTAGCTTGGTGTTTCACTCATAGATTTTGACATTTGGACATGGAAGTAGCTTCCTAACTCAAGAATGCTCAAGAATGGTGATTGGGTATATTGATGATGAAGTATATAGAAAAATGGTGGAGGAAAACAAGATTAGAACTCACTTTGATTGGAAAAAATGGAAGAAGAAGACTACTTCTTCTCTTTCTCTCTCTATATTTCCCTAGAGTTTCTTCCTAAGCTCTCTCTAAGCTTCCATGTCTCTCCCCTAAATGGAAGTAAATGGCTTCTTTTATAGGCAAAGGAGGGGTGGTAAATGGAGTTTTAAAAAGTTTAAAATGGTCTCCCATTGGTCCAAAATAAGCTAGGAACCAAAACTACGTCGTTTTGATTTCTAATATATCAAATTGGACCCCCAAAATAAATTACAAAAATACACTATTCTGGAGGGGAGTGCCACGGCGGCAGTGGGCCAGTGCCGCGGCGGCACTGCTCCTCCTTCGTCCAGATAATGCTGTTTAGGCCCCCCTGAAGTTTCGGTATTCGCGAAAAGGCCCTATTTCGTCCGAAATTCACAGAAAATGCGTACGAACTCCAAATTGAGGTTGTGATATACCGTTGGAAAGGTAATGGAGTCTACTTTACATAAAAAATAGTTTAGGGATAGGTCACTTTGAAAAGTTTTGCAGTATTCACGATAAAAGCCGATTTGATCGCCTTTTTCGCCTTAGGAAATTCATAATAAATTCGTTTTAAATCCATAAATTATGTGCGATATACCGTTGGAAAGCTATTGACCTCTAGTATTCATGAAAAATGTTTAAAAATTGTTTTGGTGCCTCGGTTTCAAAGTCAAATTCTGGTCAAACCTGGGATTCCCGAGAAGTTCTGGAAACCTCCGGGAGTTCCCGGGAGCTGACGTTTTCGCTCGATTTTCTTTTGGAACTTGTTTTAATACTTTTCTCATGATTTAAAATGATTCCGGTGAATTCGGACGATTTTGGTCAAACTTGGTCAAACTTGGTCAAACTCTGGTCAAACCTGGTCAAACCTTGGTCAAACCGGTCAACAGGGACTTTCCAGGAACTTCCGGGACTTCCGGGGGTCTCTGGGAGCTGACAATTTCATCCGATTTTTCTTAAAAACTCATTTTATCATTTTTCTTTCGACGTAGCATGTTTTCATAACTTTGGGACCAAATTTGGGAGTTTTTGGGCTTTCAGGGGCATTTTGGTCATTCTGAGCATTCTGAGAGATAGAGCTGTCTTTCGAGAGTCCTTTTGAGTCTTTTACGATCATTGTGAACCACCAAGCTATGGGTCTCCTAAATCTGATAGCCGACAAAATGGGGTGTCTACAGCCGCAGGAGAAACTCCTAGACAATGGTCAACACAAGACAGGAAGCGGTTCCTCTCATTTGCACGCCATTTCTTTTTCGATGACCCTTATTTATTCAAGTATTGTGCTGATCAGGTCATCAGGCGTTGCGTCCCTAATGAGGATATAACCGTAATTTTAGCCTCATGCCACTCTGAAGCGTGTGGTGGTCATTTTTCCTCCCAAAAGACCGCACAAAAAGTCCTACACAGCGGATTTTATTGGCCCACCATATTTAAAGACGCTTATTCTTTTTGTAAATCGTGCCAACGCTGTCAAAAGCTAGGTACTATTTCAAAAAGAAATTCTATGCCCTTAACACCCATCATTACAATTGAAATATTCGATTGTTGGGGCATAGACTTTATGGGCCCGTTCCCTAAATCAAATAACTGCGAATACATACTCCTAGCTGTGGAGTACGTATTAAAATGGGTGGAAGCAATACCGACGAGACGCAATGACCATAAAACGGTCATGTTTTTTCTTAAGGAAAATATTTTATCACGTTTCAGAACCCCAAAAGCAATATTAAGTGACCAAGGCAAGCATTTCTGCAACAGGCCTTTGGAAGCACTACTCAGGAAATATGGGGTGCACCATAAAATCACTCTAGCATACCACCCACAAACAAACGGGCAGGCGGAGTTGGCTAACTGTGAAATCAAACATATACTTGAAAAAATGGTTAGTTTCAACAGAAAAGACTGGGCCTATAAATTGACTGACGCTCTGTGGGCGTACCGCACAGCCTTTAAGACAAATCTGGGAATGTCTCCATATAGGCTAGTGTACGGTAAGGCATGTCACCTCCCTGTTGAGATTGAGCATAGAGCTTATTGGGAAACACGCGCATTAAATTTTGACATTAAGGAGGGAGGACATCTCCGGAAACTCCAGTTGGCTGAACTGGAAGAAATCCGTCGAGATGCATACGACAATGCCAAACTCCACAAGGAACGGTTGAAGGCGTACCACGACCGAACGACCATTCATAAGTCTTTCGATCCGGGGCAGAAAGTTTTATTATATAATTCACGCCTTCATCTCTTCCCAGGCAAACTCCATTCTCGGTGGACAGGACCTTTCATAGTCAAATCTGTCTTTCCATACGGGGCAGTTGAGCTATTTAACTCTAAGAACGGCGGAGGTTTCAAGGTCAATGGCCAAAGGTTGAAACCGTTCTTAGAGGATTTCCAACCTGAGGTCGAGCACATCCAACTGGATGAGCCCGACTATACTTCAAACTAAAATGCCCGAGTGTGTTCTATCAATGTTGTTGTACTTTTTCTTTTCCTGCATTTCATTTTGTTTTATCTTTGGTCTGTCTTTTTGAATGTGACCTCTATTCTTAATCTGCTATTTTGTGCTGTTTTTCCCTTGCAGGATATCAAAATACGGGATGACGACGTTCATTCTATAGGGTCATGGGCTGATTCTGAATATCAGAACCCACCTTGGACTATCGACGAGATAGCATTCTGCTTGTCTCCCTACCAAGGACCAGGGGCAGATGACGTAGTGGACCTAACTATGGGTACATCCCTTATGATCCTGCTCTCCTCCAAATTAACCCTTTCGAGCATATGGACCTTTCTGGTGAGGAAGGTGAACCTGAAGGGTATGCTGTTGGAGAAGTGAATGACGCACTGTTAGAACAATGGGAAAATGACTCAATGTGGGAGCCATGGGAAGAAGAGGACCTACAAGATGTGGTTCCTGAACGCCACAATGCGGTTTTCACATATGTTGACAACTTCTTGGTCCCCCATGTGGTTCCATACATCTATGAGTATGTCAGTTACTTGCTATTCAAGCTTCAATGCCCTCTACTGGCTAGTGTATCTGGGGATTTCTGGCCAATAGTGAGGTTAATTTTGGGTCACATTCCTGTCATTTCCTTTTTGTTTTGCTTTATTTATCTCTTCCTTTTTGTTTTTTTTTTCTGTTGCTCTTGTTAACTTACTTTCTCCTTTTCGTTTTTGTTTCCTTTTGTCAGGAATATCACTATGAATCTACCATTCCCACCGCTATACCTTCCACATCAACTCTTTCATGGGTTTGGGCCATACATACGGTCTCTGAATACTCCGTCGCAGGAGGAAAGTCCGTTGCGCAATCATACTCCTTTATCCTTGTCTCCATGCGGATCGCCTCTTGCCTGTGATATCAATTCCTCACAGAGTTCAGACTTGCTTGATGATGTCCTTGTTGCTTTTCGACTGTTCTGGGAGAGGGAATCATCAAGTTTAGACTCTACATTTGAAGTTCTGGCGGCAAAAGAAGCTGTGGAGGAAGATATCTTTCTGCTTGAAGAATAGTGTTTCACTCCAATTGTTTTATGTCATTTCCTATCGTCTTTAATAAATTGGAGTGTATTCTTGGACAAAGTGTTATTAATTTCAGTTTTATTTTAGTATTCTTTTTCAATAAGGTTTTAATTACCATTTGTGGGTGCAATAATATTGCACAGGGATGCTATTTTAAGGACTTATTTATATAAATTCGCACTGTTCTACTATGAGGTTGCCATTTTTAGCTTACATATTCTGGCAGTGCACTATTTTATCTCTTCTCTGTATGTCCAGATTAAAATTGGTTAGTTGGGGGTGTGTAATTTTTGAATTCCAGGATGTTGTGGATTTTCTATGCTCGATCGATTGGACGTATCTCGTTCGATCGAGAATGTCCTCAACTCGAGCGCTTGAGACGGACTCAATCGATCGGAGGTTCGATCGCTCGAACTTTTTCGATCGATTGAGCTTTGTTTTTATACAAGGCGTCGTTCAGAATTTTATTCAGTCTCTCCCTTCCTCGAGCGATCGAACATAGAGAGCGAATCCCACGATTTTGGCTTCCCCCACTTCATAATACATCCATTAAGGAGCTCCGGGTCCCTCGGATCGTCAGTGGCACCACCGGCACCCTACACCCAGCGCGTCTCTCGAGGTAAGCCCCCGCATCACCCCTCGTATTTCTTTTCCTTTCAAATTGATATGGGGGTGCCCCCCATTGATTCTTTACCTCTTTTTTATAGTGTTAATCGTGTATTTGTTGTTTTCAGGCCACCCCCATTCTCAATCGTTGCAACTGCCACCTCGCTATTCTCGATCGATCGAACGGGTTTCGATCGATTGAACCCAGCTACTTTTCAATCGATCGAACATTCTCGAGCGATCGAACCAAAGATACTCTCGATCGATCGAACAGACTTCGATCGATCGAAGTGTGGCAGTTTCTTTATCTTTATTACTTGCCCTGTTCTAATGTATTCTCTCGTTGCTTCTTCCTTTTCAGGGCTTTATTATGAATTCGATCACTGACTACCACAAAGCCAAGCCGTTCGACCTCGCTATACCCGACCCAGTTCCAGATCACGGGTTTTAGAAATGAGGAAGACCGCGTTTGGTTCACCCGCTACTTCCAGTCATGGAAGGTCATGATCGAGCGTCCCCTTGAGACCACCTGGTTGACTACTCCGTGGTATCTTGCATGGATACGTGCCATGCCCCAGTGGTACACGCTATTCTCCCAGCCTAAGCACGTGAATCTATCTTGGATACGGGAGGTGTGTGCGATGATGATCCGGGATCCGGTTGCTCCGTTCACCCTTCGCTCATTTTTTTGTTGCCGGGAGATCATCTTCAGCCCGGCCACCGTAGCTGCTGCTCTTGGGGTACCAGAGGTACCAAATTGCGTATGCCCACATCGCCCCGACACACCTCTGCTATCACCGACCATCATTATCCGAGAGATTACCGGGGGAGCACTTCCGACATGGGATGGCGAGGCTCTCATTCCTGACCTCCACCTCACAAACAATTACCATATGCTCCACCTCGCCCTGAGTAATTGCCTATTAGTGACCTCGTATCGGGAGAAGATCGTGGCGTGGTATGCTCGGGTATTATATGCGATTGGGACTCGGCAGCCAGTTTGTTTACCCCGCCTTTACATCGACTTCATGCGACACCCTACATGCTACATTCAGGCTAAAAAGCACCTGAAGGGTGCTTAGGCTATTCATCGGGTGATCGAGCATGCGGGTATCATTCCTTTGGCGGGAGATATGACTGCCCAGTCCCGTAGTCATTTTGGTGAGACAGCTTCTCGCCGATCTGATGCGCAAAAGAGAAAGCAAAAAGGGAAAGGTAAGGCGAAGGTGGGAGAGAACAGGAGAAGTGGAGGTGGGACATATACTGAGGGAGCCGCTTCTGGGATGCCCACAGAGGCTGAGGAGCATGACTCGGAGGAGGAGTTAGACCCTGTTGAGGAGGTGACGAGATTTGAGTTGAGACAGAGGTCTCAGGCTCGTACCCAGGGAGAGTCTTCTTCTGTGCCTCTCCTGACTATGCATGAGTTGTTATTGGAGGAGAGAGAGGCCAGGATTCGACTTGAGGGTAAGGTGGATGTGATGACTACCTTGCTGGAGGCGATCTTGATACAGATCGGAGTTGATCAGGCGGCTCATACAGTTGCACCTACCGTACCCAGCGATCCACCTACAGTAGCTCCTGACACTTCTACCGTCCCACCCACTACATTTGATGCTCCGTCCTCTGCCACTAGTTTATCTTCTTATGCCCCTACTGGTCCTTCATCTTCCGATCCCCCAATTGATCTTTTTGCTCACTCTACATCTGCTGTACCACCTACTGCACCATCCTCATCAGTAGGACCACCTACTTTAGAGATACCATTTCCACCTCCTCCTGTCGTGGCTGACACATCAGTTTCTACTCCAGCTGCCACGATTGCGAGTGCTCCGGCTACCGCTACTACGGATGTTGAGGGTGGAGTTATGGATGCTCCAGATCTATTGATCGACATTTTATCTGATGTTCCCGATGATGGGTAGTTTGTTGGTTTCATTTTATGTCTTTTTGGATGGTTTGGTGTATTCTGGGTTGTTGTTGGACATTTTTGGATAGTGTGGTTGTTTTTGGATATTATTGGTGATTGGTTGGATGGTCTGGATTTTTGTGCCCATGATGGATTTTAGTATATCTATTTTTCACTGTTCTGTACATTCCCTTTACTACATTTCCAGTGCGTAGTTTTATTTTCTGCGTGGATCTGATGCTTTATATTTCCTATCTTTTTTTATCTTTGCTGCTTGGAGAGTGTATGTTTTCTATATAGGTTGTTACTATTACGATTCTTATGATGATATTTCATGTGATATCTCTCTATCTAGTTTTTTGAAAATCACCTACTGAGGACATTGTAATTTTCAGTTGGGGGTGGGATATAGATAGATAATCACCTGTGCATATTTTCTACATAGCAATCTGGATCACTCTATCTTTTGGCAAACATCATACAATCTCCACTATTAAAATTTCAAATTTCAAATTTCAAAACAATTTTACAAATTATTAACCAAGTCTTGAATTAAATGGGTAGAATAATTTTGAATTTTCACTTCTATTTAGCTATTGTCAAGCAATGACACAACCATTTAATTCTCATCATTTTATGAATTAAGTTCATGCGTTTTTCTAAGTTCTCTAGGATGAATGCATATGTTGATCATTCTTGTATCCAAATTACTTTCACGTATTAATAGCTATGCAGCAAACTTAAAATAAGAGTTAATACGACTTTTATACTTTAAGGAATTAGTAGTGGAAACTAGTCACCCTTAGTGAGCTATTGAGTCCAATCTTCAATTTTGAGGGAATTATCACATCAAGTTGAATTGTTTTCATTGAAAATGCCAATTAAAATTCGTTGACTGGTCTCTATTTCTTCATTTTGGCTGCTTATTAGAGGAGAACGTTCAGGATTTACCAATTAAACTCAATGAACATTTAAGTGGTAAAATTAAGAAGCTGAGAAAATGACTTAAGCCATCGTATTTGTTCTTTACCTTCTCCATTTACCTTTATCGACATCTCCAAATATGTGTTGTTCTTAACCCCACACCTAGTAAAGCATGTCGAATCCATTATGTAATTCCAAATTCCTGACTTTATACCTTGATCTAAATATACCCCATTACATACCCAATGTGATTGAATTGTTGAAGTATAAGGAGGGAATAGTGGTGAGAATGACATTCCAGGTTAAAATATATATATATATATATATGAGGAAAGGAGAAGAAGCTATATATAAAAAAAAAATGAAACGAATGATGATATGTATGGAGTGGATGGTTTGAATAAAGTGAAGAAATTACTGAATACAGTCACATGATAAAAATGTGCAAGTTTTTACTCTTTCATTTATATCCCACTAAATAAAAACCCGAAAAGTCAAAGCCTTAATGATTCTCTATAACTTAGTTTAAACATGAAAGTGTAAGTTGAGTTATTCACGGTATTTCGCTCCTCTAGTAAGTAGTATTCCTTTCATGAGACTATACACTCTAAATTGTTCGTCTTTTATAGAGTCGAGTATGAAAGCATTAGCATCCGAAAAATCACTCCTATCAAAGCTTTCATACCATGTGCGATTATCATTCACCAAGTTTCTGTGAGATGTTCATTTCTGAGTGAAATAACTACGTGAGAATTGAGTTGAAACTACAAGTTCTGAGAGTATGATAGTTTAAACAGCTTTAAATAAAGTTGATGTATAGCTGTTAATTTCACACACACACGGATACATGGATGTGACGCTTATGTTAGTTTTATCTTGGTGACATGAGGAACATGTGGAATTCTTTCATGGTTTGAATGAGGATGATATGATTTGTGGAGCTAAATTAACAGTGGAATATTATAGATTGTTTAAAAGTATTCTATATCTTTGTGAGCTTAATCAGAGAATTTTGTGGGTATATTCTCTGCAAACCCTCACGAGACAACACTCGTCCACTAGGGGAAACCTAGGGGTTTAACGGCTTGTTGCATTAGCTAAATGTGACCGCGATTCCTGCGAAAGTGAGTTAGGTAGTTTCTTTCTTGGTTTAGTCTTGTTTACCTTAGTTTTATTAGTCATTATAGTTATAGTGTAGCTTGTTTTTATTTTCGCTCTATTGCTAGGGTCTAGCAACTCGCTAGTTGGGGGTTGTGACAAGCGGGGGTATTTGTAAAATACAACCGCGCTAAAAGAAGAAAAAGTATGGATTTAGTTTACAATTCTTCCATTTGTCTGCAATTTGAATTACAATGCTAGTTTATACACATGTTGATTAAACTATGATAAGTTGTTTGTTTTAGTTGTAATTTGTGCAGATTAACAGTTGCTGTGAGAAGAATTGAAGATAACGATAAAAGGAAATGCTGAATTCTGATGAAGACAATCAAAAGATGGAATATAGAGTTCGATCGATTGAAGACCATTCGATCGATCGGCGTTTCGATCGATCGAGATAACTCGAGCGATCGAAGTTCCAGAAGTTCAATCGATCGAGAATGGTTCGATCGATTGAACATGCCTTTTATCAGATTATACGCGCACGCAGCAGAGAGGATGTTCAACCCTAGCATTAGGTTATTAGTATAAAAACTCGTATTGTGTACGTCCTTGAGGACGCCCACATTGTTTTTTATCAGTTTTTAGAGAGAAATATAGAGAGTTACATTGTTTTGTAGGATCACAAGCTTGGTGATTGATTGTTGGATTGATTCTTCGTTAGTTTAATCAGAGTTACACTTCCAGGTTCCTTATTTATTGTTCATTTAAATTCTGCACTTAGTTAGTGGTATTATAATCAGTTAGACGAATAGTTTTGAATGCTAGATAAGTATACACCATTATTTTACATAGTTTTAATGTTTAAATATCAACCAAACACACCCTTAATGAAGTTTTACGTTAAAAATAATACTGAGACACTTCAGACTATGTTTGAGTAGTCCCCGGGTTGGGAGATCACGATGAAACTGTGATCTCAGGCCTCTGCCATGCAGCAGATTAATTTCTATGTTCGATCGATCGAAGTAGTTCGATCGATCGGACCAGAGACATTGTCGAGCGATCGAAGTCTGTTCGATCGATCGAAAGCGCATCGATCGATCGAACATTCTGATTCTTGAGAATATTCTATGCAGTATCCCTAGACTTTCTGTTTTACTGGATTGTTATCAAATTGTCCCAAAACGCTCAGTTTGTCAAAACAGTCTATGACCAACGGTAAGACTAACCGTGATCAGAACAACTGACAATTCACTAATTAAGGTGACGAGTCGACAGTGAACTACTGTGACTGATGATGTATGAATCGAGATGACAAGTTGATAGTGAACTACTATGATTGTCATAGATTAAATCAACGGTTGGACTAACCATGATCAAAAGGAATGACGATGTGCGAATCGAGATGACGAGTCGACAGTGAACTACTATGACTATCATGGATTGGAGTGACGATGTATAAATCGAGATGACGAGTTGACAGTGAACTACTGTGACTGTCATGGATTGAATTGACGATACACTAATCGATAAGCCTGCTGGGGATAAAACTGAATCTGGTAGGGATGAAGCGACTCTACTGGAGAGGACTGGATACAATGTACACTACTAGGGAAGAACGCAATACGCCTACTGATGGGAGTAAAGGTATGATTCTATTCGGGATGAAGGATACATAGATGATCTGTAGCAGTTATAGATCTGACATTGATGGAGGACGATGATCAACGGCCACTCATGGACTTATGTTGCATGGATGAGGAAAGATAGCCACTCATGGACTTATGTTGTTAGGATGAAGGAAGATCATCAACAACCACTCATGGACTTATGTTGCATGAACGAAGAAAGATGATCAACAGCCACTCATGGACTTATGTTGCTAGGAGATGATGGTTAACTTTCGACGGCTTGGAAGGGATGAGATTTACCCCCAAGTTTAGACACTTCTCATGCTGACGCCTTGACTGGTGCAGTGATAGTGTTTGGTTCTCCTGCTTGTATTATCCTTAGAATGCTTTTAAAAATTTTATAATTTTATTTGAAAGATTTTTTATTAGTCACTATTGACTTAAACATTTGAGACAACGACAGACTCAAAGACTAACAAATATCGACGCACGTACGAGGGCGACACATTTGACACCAAATTGGAAGAAGCTCGACTTGCCAAGATTTGATGTGCATTTGTCATAGATGATACCATTTCACTCATCATCTTAACATGGTAACACTTTGCTAATAAATCTGATTTTGGAAAATTCCTCCCTATTGATCTAGTCGATTCTCTGCTTTTCCCAGGATGTGATTTGAATTAGTGCCTTAGCTTATAGAATAAAAGATACTCCATTTCAAAAAATTTCAAAACAACTTGGTGACTTGAAAACTCGCCCTTGGTGTGAAGGGATCGTGTTAGGCAAACAGAGTTTGCCCCTAGTTTGAGGTGTATGAAGTGGAATTCATAGGCAAACGATGTGGGTGACTGAAGTTTGCCCTTAGTTTGGACGATGGTTTATTTGAGGTTTTGGGCAAACGAGGTCGGTGACCAAAGTTTGCCCCTTATATGAAGGGTAGATAGTAAAATTTAGAGTTTGCCCCTAGTGTGGGAGATGTTTTCTGGCTTGAGGCAAGGACTGTGACTTTAATCTCTCAGATGCTCATAACTTTTGCCTAGGCACTAGTGAGGTGACCTAACGAGCTCTTTTCTCTCTTTTGTTATTGCTTACCTTGGATTTAGCTCTAATTTTGGCCTAGGCGTCCTTTCAGATTTTTAACATAGCGAACCATCCTTCTTTTCTTTTTTTGAAAGTCTGCCTACGTACCCATGAGCGGGGATTAGGTCCAACGTAGTTCAAGCCAGGACCTTGAAAGAAGAGGGGTTAATATTGATGTCGACCAAACCGATGCGGTTACCTACGTATCCCTGAGTGGGAATCAGGTCGAGCGTAGTTCAAGGAAAGGTCTTGAAAGAGATTGGTTTGACTATGATGGTGTCGACCGAACCGATGCGGTTGCCTATGAATTCCCAAATAGGAATCAGGTCAAGCGTAGTTCAAAATAAGGCTTGAAAGAAAAGGGTCGACATACAAGTTCAACTTTGGGCCACTTGTGGTAGCCTTGAATAAGAGGATTTAGTTTTGATCTCCCTTTCTTTTCTTTTTCTTTTTGTTTTTGTTTTTGTTTTGTTTTGAGGACTGATCCTTGTCACTTTCGCCTAGCCAGTAAAATTTTCTTTTCACATAGTCGATTCATGTGAGATCTTTTGATCACGATCTAAAAATTTCATAATGTGCATGTCAGCTCTCAGGATTTATTTGGGGTCGTTCAGAGCTTTTTGAAATATTATCTAGACACATTCTCATGATGTACCTTGAAGTGTACATTTCTCTGCATCACCAAAATTTTCTTTCTTTCATTTTCTCCATCATTTTGACTGGTGTAGACACCCCAATTTTGACCAAACATCGGACGAAGGGGAGTATTACCTCCAAATCCAATGATGACATTGTCCGAACTAATCTAGGACTTTCAAATATGATTCAAGCTCTTCTCCAACTTAAACAAAATAGCATAAATGAAAGGAAAAAGGAAAATAGAGGCAAAACGGCACTTGGGCCCACACGCAGCAATCACGGGTTGCCGGTGCAGCACTCCCGGACTGCCAGAACGGCATTCAGTGAGAACCGCACCAGCAGCCATTAACTACCGCTAAGATGCTTCAAGAGTCGCTAAAATTGGAAATCCTGAAAAGACGGCAGTCCATGGAGTTGTCCGCCGCATTCATTGAGTGCCCCTGCGGCATTTAGTGAATACCGCGCCAACATTCAGTGAGTGCCATACCAACACTCAGTGAATGCCACTTCCATCTCCATTGAGTGCCGCAATTTTGTAACAGCTAGTTGTAATACAACACACTTTGTACTACCAAAGGACAGTCCGAATTAGGGTTTTCTGCTCTGAAATGACTGAAATACCCCTTCAAATTTGTTTATAAATAGAGGATGAATATCCTCTTGCAAGGGGTTGGAATTTTTCTTTGAATCTAAAGGTTGTATTAGTTCTCCAAGTCCTAAAATTTTTCAAAATTCCTTCCTTAAACACAATTAGAAGTGAGTTTTAGAAGAGTTAAAGAGGGTGGAAAGCTTGATTAGTCTTTGGAAGTTTTTCAAAATCACAAAGTTGAGGATATTTTGGACATAAAAGTTTAATTTAATTAATCCTAATTATATTCTAATCATTAATATACTTAGAGTCTTTGAATTTCATTTTTTTTTTCTTCCTTTTAATCTTTGAGATTCATAAGACCCTCAATGTCTTACTTGAATCCTTAAACTTGAAATCCTTTGATTCTTTTGTAAGCTCATGATTTACAAGAAGATTGAAGTTGATATTAGTACACTCGATTAATAAATCTAAACCTACCTTCATGGTTTAGGTTTGTTATGTTTAGGTCTCATGGAATTTCTCCATATTTCTTTGAGACTTCTAAGATATGAATGTAGTTAGTCTCCCAAGACCATCAAATGGTAGGAGAGGTAGTGTAGTTCAAGCCAAATCCCATGGCTCATGGATGGAATTAATTAACAAAGTTGTATTTGATAAATGATGCAGTGGGTTCACAATCTATTTTTTATCATAGATTGTTAGTTAAACAACGAACAGTTGGAACTGAATGAAACCAACGGGAAAGTGTTTATAACTCAAAGTTCTAGTACTGTAATTTTTGTTTTACGGAAGTTTCATGTTTAGAGTGGTTTGGTCAAGGGTTTTGTGGAATAACTATAATCTATCCAGAGTTTCAGAACAGTAACACTCTTTTGAAATAAGCAAATTAGAACCTTAATCAAGCATTCTTAGCCCAAAATAAATTTTTCTAGGTAGTTTAATGTGTTAGGAAGCTACCCTAAAAAGACCAAAGCATTTCTTATTTTTTTTTTACTATTTTTAGAAAATCATACAAGAACTCCGGACGGAGAGTCATAAGTCTCTGAGTAATGTCTAGTGTTTATCTAATTCCCAGAGATCTAACCGTTGAAACCTTGATTTTCTTTTTGCGTTAAAAACTAGACTCACAGAGGCACCTTGTGTCCAAGAATCATCAAGATCAAACCATGGGAAGCATACTTTTTATTTTGTTGAAATTATGACCTGCTCTCAGCAATTTTCAGAATTCTGTCACAATTTTGATATATCTTGCAAACAATGGTCCAAATGATCTTTCCTTGACCTAGGGCTTAAACCATGTGTTAATAATCATTATTTAAGCTTAAATACAGAGACTAAATGATACAAATTAAGGAATAATCCAATAGCTCATTCTTGTTCACATCTGTGTAATCATACACATTCATCCATGTAGATTGGTATTAGAATTCATAATTGTGTTATTTTTTCTACTTGATAGAATTAAGCTAGACGTTTAGGAATAATTATTTGATACTATACATTCTTTCTAAAGTATGTGGACTAACCTTTGTTTTGTAGCGCCTTTGAGGTACAATTTCTCAACCCTTTCTCTAGTTTATTTAATTCCTTGATTTTATTGATTTTATGACCTCATGCGCGACACCTTAGAATTAGGATCTTTCCTTATGTGTATATGTGGTTAGTGACTCTTTTTCCTAGGTTTGATTTTATTTGCATGCACCACACGTTTAATATTCGCGACCGGATCCCGGGTAAGTTCTATAGTTCCCTATTTGCATATCATATTGCTTGCTACTTGAATCATGTGGTTTTTGAATGATTTTTTTTCACTTGCAATCTTACTCCCTTTAAACATGCTTTTGTAATGTATATTTATACATATGTATTAGTTGAGGGCATGCTTAGATTATTAATTCGATTGAAAGGATGTTAAGTAGAGGCCTATCGCGAGATAGGATGAGAGGGGGTGTTTTAGTCCGACGGGCTCCTTCCCCTCTCATTCCATAATCCCCGGACCTAGAAAATCTCTGGTTTCTTAAAAGATCAGTTTGCTTTAAAATGGTTTCTTAATTTTACTTTTAAAAATTAAGTGGCGACTCTTCGTCTTTGAAATTTGAAGAATCGTTTAAAAAAATTAAAAGTTGCGGGTAAGAAAATTGCGATATCCACAACTGGCTAAGGTCAGATCTTGGAAATCAATACCTTTTCAGCTCTAAAGCCCAGGTGCCCTTTCGGGTTTTCAACCTAGCGAGCTTTTCATTTTCTTTTCTTTTTCTTTTTTTTATCTTTTTTTAAAAGTGGAGAAGAAACTCATTGGAAGTGTTTGGCAACCATCAAGGACTAAGTCTACACTGCTTTCAATTGGACAGATTGTATGGCTCCCCATTGGATTGGGCTCAAGGTTTTGAAATGATGGAAAAAGGGTGTTGGCCAAGCCCCAAGTCAATTTCAAGTATGTCTTTTCGAGATTTGAGCAAAAGCATCTTTTAAATTCTTAAAGTAAGACTATTCAATTCTTGGCTCCTCATCGGCGTTAGCGTGAAATCGACTTTGACCTTTTTAGGATTCGTTTTTTTTATGCAAACATTTATTAGTAGAGTAATATCCATGGTAATTTGAAAAGTGACATTTCAGTTCGATGATTCATGCATCGATGACTAGATACATCAGATTAGGCAAAATGAGATTTCATTCCATTGGCAAGAGAGAGGGATTACATTACTCGACACAGACCCATAACAACTCGACGATAGACAGACTCCACCACAAGACTAAACTTGAAATAGATTCAAAACATAGGACAGACTCGAGTAGAATCGGCTTGGTCTCAAATAGAGTGTCACGGTAACACGCTTATTCTTTTTTTTTTTAAAGAGCATCCTCATTTGTTTTGCTAGCAAAATTCCCAAACACCATCGCTTCACCGGCACAGGTTCAACATTCATGGGTGTCAGCAAAAGGGGTCATTTGAACAGATAAGCTAGGGGCTTTAGGTTCGATAAAGTTGACATTTTGGTTAACATAGGGTTGGATGGGCGATGGCTCGATGATTTTCTGATCGATGAGGTCTTGGATATAATGGCGAAGGCGCATGCAACTGTCGGTGTCGTGGCCTGGGCCTTGGTAGTAGGCATAGCATTTGGACAGGTCACAGTTAGGTGAAGGGATACTAGCACGGGGCTGAAGGGGTTGGAGGTGCCCACTTTTGATGAGGTTATCAAGTTGGCGAAGGTTCTTGGTTTGCGGGCTTTGTTAAACTTTGAGTTTAAGTGGGTCCTTGGAGTGGCTCTTGGGTTTAGATATGGACTAAGATTACCAAGGCTAGGGTATGGGCTTGGATACAAGTAGGGATTCGAACGTGGAAATGAGCTTGGATAGACGGTGTCGGAATTTTTCCAGGATGATCGCCGTCATGGGGAGGGTGAGGAAGACATGTTTGCTTTTTGAGCAATGAGAATTTGGGAAATTTTATAAGTAGAGATTTTTGGGAAATTTGGGTGAATTTTGGCAGTGTCTCCAGGAAACAGGGATTTCTGGGAAATCTAGGTGATTTGGACAAAGTTTTTGAAAGAAACAGGTATTTCTGGGTGAGTTGGGCAGAGTTTTTGGGAGGGAACTGCGAAACCAGAGTTTCTAGGAGAAACAAAGTAAAATGGGAAGGGTTTCTGGGAAAAGCAGGGATTCTAAGGTTTCTGGGATAAACAGGGATTTTTG
Organism: Hydrangea macrophylla; assembly: GCA_033977485.1. Lineage (NCBI taxonomy): Eukaryota > Viridiplantae > Streptophyta > Magnoliopsida > Cornales > Hydrangeaceae > Hydrangea > Hydrangea macrophylla. The sequence continues at coordinate 46,283,085 of CM066990.1, forward strand.
GGAAATCTAGGTGGATTGGATAGAGCTTCTGGGAGAAACTGGGAAATCAGAATTTCTGAGAAAAATTGGTAAATTGGGAAAGGTTTCTGGGAAAAGTAAGGATTCCAAGGTTTTTGGGATAAATGGAGATTTCTGGGAAATCTAGGTCGATTGGATAGAGCTTCTGGGAGAAACTGGGAAATCAGAATTTCTTAGAGAAACTGGTACATCTAGACATTTCTGGGAAGATTGGACGGAGTTGCTGGGATTTTTGGGAAATCTGGGAGATTTGGACAGAGCTTCTGGGAAAACAGGTACATTTGGGTAAGTTGGACAGAGTTTTTGGGATAAACAAGTATATCGGAGTTTCTGGGAGAAACTGAGATTTTTGGGTAATATGGGGGATTTGGACAGAGTTTATGGGAGAAACTGGTATATCTGGGCAGAGTTTATGGGAAAAACTGGGAAATTTGAGTTTCTGGGAAAAACTGGTATATCTGACAGGAGCATGTGATGATGGTGATTATACTGTCTAGCAAGTTTTCATACTCCTATGTCTTAGGACCAACAAACAAGGTTTGCGGTGTATATCTTTGTGAGCATGGAGCAGGCATCCTTGTCATGGTGCCTAGGCAGGTCAACACAATGTAATCACATATGAGTGATTGCCTTGGGAATCATTAGAAAGAGATTATGTTCTATGCCACATAAGCGTCTACACCACACAGGTAATCCCACCAGGGCATACAGTAGTTATATCACATTGTCCTATCTGAAAAGATAAATGAACAGCCCTATGAAAGGTTCTACAAGAATCTACATGCAAAGGCTGGGTTTAGTCAAAGAGGGTCCGTTGACGAAAATTCCAATATACCGTCAGAGAGACAGCACAAAAGTGTTTAGTCTTTTTGATATACCTTGGAAGGTACATTATCAACGGTGACTTGTGCCCTGGCACAGCAAGACCTGAACAATGTCAGCGCCGCGTTTCAGACACAGTCGGAGAGGGAAATGCAGAAGTATAATGCGGTGAACCAGACACAGTAAAAGATGATTTTAAGGATGCTTCTTATGAGTCAAACCTCTGTATTATTTTGTTTTGAAAATAAAAATCCCCAGTGGAGTCGCCAAATTGTGGACATGCAGAATCAGTCATCCACTCTTCCAGTTTGTTTGAAATTGATTTGGAGAAAATGAAAAGAAAAAGAAGGTCTGTTGAAAACAGACACAGAGTCGACACTTGGCCGTTAAGGACTAAGAAACCTAATTTTGACTCACCCAAATGGATAAAGGGCACCAGCCCTTCATAACCAAAGAACTTGGTTTGGGGTTTTGGTACGAGAGAAGAAGGAGCCGTTGTCACGACTAAAACACCCTCAACTCGCCCGTCTCTCGACGGGCCTCAATTAGCATCCAAACAATCATCCTATACTATGTTTTGTTCAACAATTAATACTATGATAGTGTATTACATCTCATAAGAAAATTGAAATGGAAGATCAAAAGATAAGATATCATTCATAAGATCTAAGCCAAATATCACACAATGCAAAGTGAAAGATCACACAAATAAACCTAGGAAAAATCGTCTAATCATGTATCAAGTAATCAAGTTTTCCTAATCTAAAGGGGACATGAATTGTTCTTGAAACAAATAATCAAATAAATCAAAATATGCTTAGCAAGCTAGAGTGATACATGCTAATCTTTGAGAAAAGAAAACCTCTCAATCCCCAGAACGGATGAGAAAGGAAGATTAGATCGAGGGGAAGCATGAATGTATGATCAAGTTCATTTCTTATAATCTCCTTAGATTAAGAGTCACAAAAACTCCAAATCTTGCATAGATACAATGTATGATCTTAGATGTGCAAAGGTTGTAGTGTGTTTGTGTTCATGAACTTTCTAAAGTGAGTTAGAAGTCTAAAATATGCATGAATGCATGAAGAAAATCATCATAGGATATGTTCAAATGTAGTATGGACTACTTCCTAAGATATGAACTAATTTGGAGTGCATGTGAGCATCAAATCAAAGAATGAAAGTAAAAGTATGCTTGCTGTGAATAGTGGACAGAACAGTGAGTTGATTGTAAAAATGGAAAAGTGAGGTTAAAAATGTTTTTAATACATGATTTTTTATGGAGATAATCCTTATTGTGTCTAGAACATATATAAAAAATCCAATCTACAATAACTATTACAGATTGAGAGAAATCATATAAAAAAGAGATGTTGCTCAGAAACAGAGTCTGTACTATCGACTGAAATGTCAAAAATCTTAGAAAATGAAAACAAAACATCTAGAGGCCCATATTATATAAAAAGTTCCCTAAGCACTGAAGTTTACGGGAAAAATGAGTTGGAACCACCCCTTTTGAAAAAGTTCTCTAGAAAACAAGTTGAAAGTCAACCAAGCTGCTGTGACAGCAAAAACAGAATGTCTAGAAGGAATGTTCAAAATGTAACCCTTCCATGTGTTTCCAAGCCAAACAAAAAATCATGGTTGTTCTCTAATGAGTTAGGAAGACTTTCCAAGTGGTCTTCTATCCATACATTGAGTATTGAGTTCTAGAGAAATCTTTGAACTCAGATCAATCACTGTTTTGAAGATTTCTTGAGAAAACAAGGTTTATTTCTTGGAATCCAAATATTGGGGGTTTTAGAGGGGTTTTGAAATAGGGGTTTTGAAAGGACATTTCTAGCACTAAAAGGGGATTAAAACCACTTGGGAAACCAACATCAAACTTAAGTCAAGAACTTCCAACATTGTTGGAGTGATTTGTTTTCATTTGAGCATAACTTCAAGAATACTTTAGAAGTATTGAAGTTTCAATCATCATCTATCAAACATGTTTTTGAGGTTAAGAGCTACTATCCATAAGGATTCACTCACCTAAAACTTTATATCATCACTTAGAGGATGATGAACTAGTAAGTAATCAAAGAAAAATCAAGAAGAAATGGGGGAAGAAGAGATGAACATATATATAAACAAGCAAGTAAATAGCAATCAGTAGATGATAATCAATGTGATATTTGACTTGTAGCTTGTTGTTTCACTCATAGATATTGACATTTGGACATGGAAGTAGCTTCTTAACTCAAGAATGCTCAAGAATGGTGATTGGGGGGGGGGGGTATTTGAATGTGAAGTATATGAGAGATAATGGAAGAAAAAAAGATTAGAACTCACTTTCTTTTAGAAAATCAGTGGGACAAGCTCCCTTTCTCTCTTCTAAACCTATCTCTATCTCTCTTTCTCTCTACAACTTTCTTAAACTTTGCACTTGGCCCCCCCAAAATGAAGAGCAAAGGGGGGTTTGTATAGGCCAATTTGGGGAGGTTTTGGGATTTAGAAAGTGCTCCCACTGGTCCCAAACATCTATGAACAAGAAACTACGCCGTTTTGGCTTTCAATTATTCAATTTGGACCCCCAAAATAAATAACAAAAATGGATTCTACGGGGGTTGAGTGCCACCGCTGTAGTGGCCCAGTGCTACCGCGGCACTGCTCCTCAGACGCCCAGAAATTTGTATTAAGGCCCCCAGAGGTTCCGGTATTCGCGAAAAGGCCCTATTTCGTCCAAAATTCACAAAAAATGCGTACGAACTCCAAATTGAGCTTGTGATATACCGTTGAAAAGGTAATGGAGTCTACATCCCATAAAAAATAGTTTAGTGTCAAGTCACTATGAAAAGTTTTGCGCTATGCGCAATAAAAGCCAATTTGATTGTCTTTTCCACATTAAAAAAATCATGATAAATTCGTTTTAAATCCAAAAATTATGTACAACATACCGTTGGAAAGCTACTGACCTCCAGTATCTATGAAAAATATTTGAAAAATGATATGGCACTCCGATTTCAAAGTCAACTTTTAGATCAAATCGGTCAACCCTAGGATTTCCAGGAAGTTTTTGGAACCTTTGGTGGATCCCAAGAGCTGACGTTTTTGTCCGATTTTCTTTTAAAACTCGTTTTAGTACTTTTCATATGGTCTAGAATCATCTCAAAACTTTCTGGCGAATTTGGATGATTTTGATCAAACCCTGGTCAAACCTGATTAAACCTAGTTCAAACCGGTCAACGGGGACTTTCAGGGATCTTTTAGGACTTCCGGGGGTCTCTAAGAGCTGACGATTTTATCTGATTTTGTTTTAAAACTCTTTTTCTTACTTTTCTTGCGAGGTAGCATGTTTCTAGAACTTTTAGTCCAAATCTGGGAGTTTTTGGGCTTTTAGGGATATTTTGGTCATTCTGAGCATTTTGAGAGATAGAACTAACTTTTATGAGTCTTTTTTTAGTACCAAGCTATGGGTCTCCTAAATCTAATAGCCGAAAAAATGGGGTGTCTACACCTTGAACTACAAAAATGGATTGCCGTAGTAGACGAATCGAAAACACGGGCTCGATAACAGCTCACGATCTTTTATCGTATTCCGCTGCTGCCAGATTATCGAATTGAGTGTGGGTGTAGACACCCGATTTTGACCAAACGTCAAATCTAGGGATTGGTTACCTCTTAAGATCAATGATGACGATGACCGGTAAAATTTGAAGATTCTTCAGAGAATTCAAATGCTTCAAAGATTCATCAAGAAAAGTTTTAAAATCAAAGAAGGAAAAATTGGGTATTCGGGAGGAACTCGAACGTTGAAGAACGTGTGAGGAAATCAGTCTGAGAATACCTTCAAAAAATAAATATATATATATATATAGTAATAATAATAAGATATATAAAATAAAAGAGAATAAAGAAAGAGTTCTGATATATATATATATGTATAAGGAGAAAGTGAAAAGAAAAAGAATTTTGAAAAAGTCTTGAAAAGAAAAGAAAAAAAAGAAAAAAAAAAAGAAGAAAAAGAAGTAAAAGGATACATAGGAATGTATACCATGCATATGGGTACATTTTAATAAGGTACTTTGCAAATATAAGTACATAAGTATATACTTTACTAGATAAATTAGGTTTATGTCAATGTATATGTTGAAAATTAAAGAGAAGGCAAAATTCTGTTAGCCCCGGCACGCGGGAAAGCTGGCGGGTCGCCAGCACTCATTGAGTGTCGCCCGGTATTCAGTGAATACCGCCGGCAGCCATCGAGTGCCGCGAACTTTAACAGACTGCTTTTCTCACATGTTTTAGAAGAAAACTTTGCACATGGATTTCCACCCGAATTTACCCATTTAACCTTGTCATATTGGTCTATATAAACATGCCTTCATCTCCTTTGTTGGGACTTTTACTCTTACTTTTAAATTTTTCACTTAAAATCTTAGAGAGATACAAGAGAGAGAGAGATATATATAATAGAGAGAAAATTGGGAGAAGAAATAGGAGTTTTCTTGAAGAATTGGAAGGAGAATTTGAAGATTGTGGAAGAGCTTCTCAAGAAATTGAAGAAATCCTTGAGGTCATAGAGGTAACCTCTCAATCCTTGGTAGAATTAGGTGAATTCAATCACAAGTTCATAGTTCTAGGAACTTTACACATTTTCAAAACCTCTCTTCCTACCCCATTTCATCACACACCACTTAGAGCTTGTGATTGAATTTCAAAATGTTTCACTAATTTGGATCCAAAATAGAGCTTTGGATTTATGAATAAAAGAGTTTTGACTTGAAATTTTCAAATAACCTTTGATTTCTTTTCTTTGGTTTATATTCTTCTCAAGAGATCTATGAGATCTTCAATATCTCATTAGATTTCTTTGAGATTGATCCTCTAGTTCCCTATGATCCTATGATTTATATGGGGATTAAAGTGAGCCATGATCATCTCTAAATGTAGTTGGTTGAATTCAAGTCTTAATTCATGACTTGGGCCTCCCTATTAGGAATCTTATGGAATCCCTACTACATTCCATGGAGATTTGGGTAAATTTAGGTCTCATTGAGTCTCCAAGGATCATTAATTTGAGAGGAGAATAGTATATCATAGATCTAAATTCCTCAAGGATCATATGTTTGAGAGAGGATTTAGATGTTAGTTTCATAGTTTGTTTGTTGGAATCTAGAAAACTTGAATATTCAAGAGTTCATAAGATTGAGTAAGAACTTAGGATTCTCTTGTTGTGAGATCCATGATGGGAATCCATTAAGCCTAAATCTATGAATCTCTTCATGTTTCATTATTTACTCCAATGATCATAATCATACTTGATCCTAGTTCTCTCTAGGATCATGGATCAAGCTTGATTTGAACTATGAACGTTAATCTAATAAAGGTGCAGTGAATCCATAAACCAATTGTGATCAAAGATTTTCTATGGGATCATGGTTCATTGGAATTGGATGAGACCAATTAGAGGATGTTCAAAACCTATTTAAGTACCTCTGTAATTTTTGTTTTGGTGAAATTCCATGTCTAAGATGGTTTGGTCTTATGATTTTAAAACATACAACTCTCTATCCAAAATTTCAGAACAGTAAGTCCGTTTTGAAATTAATAAATCAGAAAATTAATGGAGTTTCCCGGGTCTCTAATAATTTTTTTCTAAGTACATTAATGTGTTAGGAAGATACCCTAAAAAGATCTAAGTGTATTTCATTTTTTTTTACTATTTTTATAAAATCGTACAAAATCTCTGGACAGAGAGTTGCAGATTCATGAGTGATGTCTAGTGTTTTCTATATTACCAGAGATCTAACCGTTCAAACCTTGATTTTCTTTTTGGGTTAGAAACTAGACTCATAGAGCATATCATATTCAAAAATCATTAAGATCCAACCGTTGAAAGTATGGTTTTTCTACCTTTTAAAATCTGGTCTGCTCTCTGTAATTTAGGAAAAACAGCCACTGTTTTTGTCTAATCTCATTGATTTTAACTTAGATGGTTTCCAATGTCTTGGAACCAAAGTCATGTTTTGAATAATGATAATTTAGTTTAAATCCAGAGACTAAGTGATCCAAATTAATGAATAAATTTACATCTCATTCTTGTTCATGTTCATTCATTCATTCATGTATGTCAATGCTTATGATTATAACTAGTTCTTGGATAAAATTAGGCTTAGTTGAACCTAATTGAATGTAAACATGGGTTCCTTATGATCATGTTGGGATTTTAGCACCCCTATATGGGCATTACATTGGCTCTTAGTTGAGACTTGTATATCTATTGAGATGCTATGGTTCTAACTAATCAAAATGAATTCATAGTTTTGTCAATTCTTCCTCTAATTGATAGATCTAAGCTAGAGATTTAGGATTGATTATTTGATGCCATATTATTGTGTGAAACATGTGGACTAACTCTTTGTTTTGTAGCGCATTTGAGGTACAATTTCTCAATCTTTCTCTACTTTGTTCTATTCTTTGATTTTATTGATTTTCGACTCCATGCGCGACACCTTAGCTTAGGTCTTGCCTTATGTGTATATGTGATTAGAGACATTTCTCTTAGGATTTCTATTCATTGCATGCATTGCACGTTTCTCATTTCGCGGCTGGATCTCGGGTAAGTTCTCTAGTTCCCTACTTGCACATCATTTTGCTTGCTACTTGAATTATGTGGATTATGAATGATATTTTATCGTTAGCAATCTTACACCCTTTTCAACATGCTTTTGTAATGTATATGTATATATGTATTAGTTGAGGGCACACTTAGATTATTAATTCGATTAAAAAGGATGATGAGTGGAGGCCTATCACGAGATAGGATGAAAGGGGGTGTTTTAGTCTGCCGAGCTCCTTCCCCTTTCATTCCATAATCCCCGGACTCAAATTATCTTTGGTTTCGCAAAAGATCAGTTTGCGTTCAAAATGGTTTCTTAATTTTCCTTTTAAAAATTAAGTGGCGACTCTTTGATTTTGAACTTGAAATTTGAAAGTTGTTTTAAAAGTTTTAAAAGTGGGTCCAAATGCCGGTATCCACAATCTGGCGACTCTGCTGGGGATTGAACCCAGAATCTCTGGTTTCACAGACCAGAATTTCTGATTTTGGATTCACTCAAGGATTAGACTTGAAACCATCCTTGTAATTGAATTAATTAATTTTTGTGTGCCCATTGCATTGCACTTGCATGTCTCGCCAGTCGATTGCACGGAACTATGACCTTGGAGGCTCGGGGCAACCGGGTCGGTCAAGCCATCATGGGACTGTGTGGTCACCCTTGATCTCGTACCATGTGTTGGTATATGAAGCATCCTATCGGGTGTGTGTGAAGGGTCCCTTATTTGACCAAAACCCGGCCTTTGCATAAAAGTTTCTATAGAACCCTTCAACCTCAGGAAATCAATTCTCGATCAGGATTTATGTGCTAGGGAGTTTTGTATGCTCGAAAGGGATTATTCGAGATGATGACGATGCTTGCTTGATGAAAGATGTGTAACCCTTTAATCACCTTTTAGCAATTCCTTCTCATGTCCCACGACATTTGGGAACATGCTGAATCTTAACTATAAGATTACATCTCTTATATCTTGTTAGCTGAGCATCGTTGACCTTGTTGCATCTGAATTCATGAAAAGTGCGATAATTATCTAATCATGTGATACTCCTACCCAAGAACCTAAAGGTCATTATTATGACATATTTTCGATTAATCATCATCTTTTATCCAAAAAAAATTATTTTGAAAAAATCACCCTTTCAAAGGAAAAGTCCAAGATTCATTTTCTTTAATCAAGTAAAACCCAATCATCTTTTATTGACAAATATTTTCACGTCCTCACTTTCAGAGGGAAAAAAAAAACTGAACAATCGTTTATGGGAGAAATGCTTCTCAAATGAATTTCAAAGCAAAATTTTAATCCAATCATCTTTGTTGAGCATTTAACATCCTCATTTTCAAAAAAAAAAAAAAAACAATTCCAAGAATTGTTTTCAAAAGGATCACATCACCCAAGAGATACTTTTTAAGTGAAATTCAAAATTTTTCAAAAATAGCCAACCTCCAAAAGGGTAATGAGGATCATAATGATAAGAGAAATGAGCGCACTTGACATGGAGGAGGATTTTATGTGCTTGTATGTTATATGTGCTAGGACTAGAATTTTCCTTTCTTTTGTATATAGAATAGGCGCACACACACACACTTGCATTTCATCCGTGTGTCATGTGTGCGGTGCATGCATTTAGCCACATCAAATCATCAAAGCATGTACATTTTGGCACTCTCATCATGTCAGTCAACGTCATTACATGCATGTAAAAAACAAATTCATAAAGTGATCCAATAGTTCCTCAAAATCCCTTACCTCCTTAAAATAAACTCTGCATGCGGACCTTTTTACCTATCTATGTTGTCACGATTTATAAAAAGAGTGGGACAACCAGCCCCTTAGTAAGGACACTTCTAATCTTCTTGGGTTCGTCTTTCTTGATTAGAGGAGAACATGGATCATCATGCTGAAATTGATCCACCAATCACCTTGAGAGCTTTGGAGGAGAAAGTGAGCAAATTGCAGGCCACAATTGAGCAACAAGATTCAAGGGTGAAGCAATTGGAGAAGATCATGCTTGAGTTCATTCAATTATTGAAAGATCAAATGGGCCATAATGAGGAAAACATGGATCAACTGGAGAAGAGAATAATGGATCGCGTAAAGAAGCACCAACAACCATGTTCGAATCCAGCCATGCACTTCAATCACCAAAGCCCATGTCCAAACCCAGCATATCACCAAAGCCCATATCCAAACCCAATCCCATCTAACCACAGAGCTATTCCAAGCCCATATCTGGACCCAAAAGCTGGCTCAAGCTCAAAGTCAAACCCGAAATCAAGCCAATCCCGTAAGTCAAGAATCTTCACCGACCTTGGCATGCCATTATCCGGCCACCTCAACCTCCTGGTCCCAAAGCCACTACCAAATCCCTTACCTTGCAAATGTGACCTATCTTTGTACTACGCCTACCACCAGACCCCTGGCCACACAACCAATCAGTGCATGAAGCTCCGCCATGATATCTAAGATCTCATTGAGCATAAAATCATCACTCCTTTGCCAAACCCATCGAGTGGCATTTGGCATGACGTGCAGTCCTTTCAATCACAGCCATTGCTGAGCACTCCCAAGGAATTTGTTGCCTCCACGAATGCGCAATAACCAATTGGCCCTGATCTAATCAACAGAATCAAAAGGGGCATTGACAATACTCGGTATGAGTCAGGGAAGGGTCATTTAACTGAAAAATGGGTCATAAGGGCAGATGATGTTCCTACAAAGAAGCAGAAGGGGAATAACGAACCTGAAGGAGATGTTAGTGAGGTGATAGTGTTTGGAACTATTGCTGCCAAAGTAACTGAGGATGGTCTTGGAAATCTAGCAAATTAAAAATCATCTATGACAGTCCAGTTGAGACCAAGTCAAGTCTAGTCCGGTAATCGAGTCATGTCAAGTAGGAGTCAAGTGTCAAGTCCAGTCGAGTCTTTGAGTCAGTCAGTTATCGAGTTTATTTTTCAAGTCTTTTTATCGAGTCGAGTGATGTAATCCTCCTTCTATCCTGGATAAATAAAATCTCATTCTGCTTGATTCAGTGTGCTAAGTTGTGAATGAATGGATCATTAAGCAAAAAAAAAAACAAAAGAGAGAGAGAGAGAGAAAGAGAAAATCACTTTTTCAAATGATTATGGAAAATACTTTGTTAATAAATCTTTGCATTGAAAAGGATCCCCAAGTGATCAAAGCAAATTTTGTGCCAAAACTACGGAGGAGTAGAGAATTGATTAGCTTTGCTTTAAGAATTTAAAGATGCTCTTGTTCAATCTTAAAAAGATAAACTTGGGACTTGAGGCTTGCTCACCATCCCCTTCACCCAAATACCAAGCCTAAAAGATGAGCCCACAATTCAAAGCCATAACTTGATCCTTGATGGCAGCCAAATATTTTAAATGAACCTCTTCCTTCAAAAAAAAACAAACAAAAATACAAAACAAAAACAAAAACAAAAACAAAAACAAAAAGAAGAAGAAAGAGCTCGCTAGGATGAAAACCCGAAAAGGCGCCTAGGCAAAAGTAAGAGCACAAAAAAAGAAGAAAATAAAAGAGAGAGGAAAAAGAAGAAGAAGGAGCTCGCTAGGATGAAAATCCGAAAGGGCGCCTAGGCAAAAGTTAGAGCAAAAAAAAAAATAAGATACGTGTTGGCTTCAAAACTTGAATCCTAGCCAGTCAAAATCATAGAGAGGGTAAGAGATAGTGAGATAGAGAAAAGAAAGGAAAGAGAAAAAGAAAAGGCAAAGAATAAATAAGATTGAGAATTTTGGGGCGTTTCAAAGTAGATCATTGGCACACGAATTATCCCAAGGCTCTGTGTCGTTCTAAACAAAGAAAATAAATTGAAAATAAAAAGAGAGATTTGAAAGTATCAATTAGTCTCAAAGTTTTGTGAGAGGCTCAATGTCTAAATAAGCCTAAAACAAATGCAAAGATATCATTGAAGAGTGATTTGGAAGATTGATATTGCTTTGAGAGCATGATGGAGTATGATTAAAACACGATGTATTATGAGAGTTGTAAAGATTGACTGGCTAGTGAAAAGGTGAAAAGAATCAACCGCCACAAAAAAATATATATCTATATAAATAAAAAATAAATAAATAAAAGGGAAAAGTGGTTCATCTTCTCATCATCTTGTTCAAAAGCAACCATACGGAATCTGTTTCAGAAAATCTGCCCAGAAAGGGCAATCATTGAACCCAAATGAAAATATGGCTCGAAAAGCCCACCAATTCTTGAAGCCTTATTCTTTCAAAACCTCCAGAGTTGATGAACTACGTTTTGACCTGATTCCCACTCGGGGATATGTAGGCAGCCTACCCGGTTCGGTCGCCTCGCCATCTTATGGCATCTTTCTTTCAGGCCTTGGCCGAACTACCTTGGACCTGATTCCCGTTCAGGGATAAGTTTGCAAACCTTCCAAGGTTCTCGGTCTATAACCATCCCTAAACCATAAGCATCACCCTTTGTGCCTTTGGTTTCCTTCCTTCAAACTAGGGGCAAACTGTTGTAAGTTTGCCTAAAGCCACATATATATATCGGCAAAATAAGGGCAAACTTCGTTTGCTGAATACCACATTTGATCCCAGGAGCAATGCCTCCAAGTCCTATTCAAACTAGGGGCAAACTTCGTTTGCCAAAACCCTTCTATGTCAGAGGCAAATTCTCAAGTAGTCAAGTTTATTTTGAATGGATTGAAATAGAATGTCTTTTATTCTCTAAGCAAAAGCACTAATTTGAAGCACACTCTGGATAGGCAAAGAATCAGCAAACCCAAAAAGGGGAAATCTTCAAAATTTAGATTTGTCGGTGAAGTATTTCCATTATAAGATAATGAATAAATGAAAAATGGGATGATACATTATTCACGAAGAAAGCACATTGATTCACAATAATACAGAGTTTGAGTCAGTCATCTTGTGTAAATGCTTTGTCAAGTTTGTCCTCCTTTGTTGAGTCAATAATGGTCTCAAATGAATGGGTTTAAGATAATGAATAAAGATTTGAAAGGTCTCCATGAGCATCCCAAGGGCAATACAAGCAGGAGTCTTAAACACTATCACAACACAATGCTAAAGTGGAAATATGAAGGGTCCAAAGCTAGGGGCATAGGTGGCTTCCCTCTTTAAAAAAATAAATAATAAAGAAAATAATAATGATAATAATAATAATAATAAAATAAAAAAAATTCCAAGGGTCCGCAGATGCAGGAAATCATTTTCTACAAAGCCCAATTTCGTGGCAACCCCATCATAAGCACATTCATATGGCACCCTCTCATCAAAAGCCCACTTTTATGGTAACCACCATCATAAGCCCACTTTCGTGGCAACCACATCATAAGCCCATTCATATGGCACCCTCTCATCAAAAGCCCGCTTTTGTGGTAACCACCATCATAAGCCCATTTATATGCCAACCTCATCCATGTAAGCCCGCCCTGGTGGCACTCTTTTAGCCAAGCCAATGCTCATGGCAAGTTAATTCACATAAGCACAATTCGTGGCAAACACACCTCATAAGCCCACTTCTGTAGCAAATCCACACTCATGACGAGCTCATCCAAAGGAGCCCATTTCGGTGTCAAGGCTCCTAGCACAAATCATTAGCATCATCATCAATGTCATCATCATCATCATCATCATCAAGTATTGGAGCCTTATTTGGCTCCTTTGAGTTCATGAGATCACATGACTCCGTGTTTGTAAAAAATGAATTTTTGAGTCCATGTGACTCCATGTTTGGGAAATGTGAATTCTTTAAATCTACGCGACTCCCGATCTTTGAAATAAAAAAATGAATTTTGAGTCGGCGCGACTCCCGGTTTTGAAAATAGAAAATGAATTGTTAAGACTGCATGACTGCTCTGAATTTAAAAAAATAAAAAAATAAAAAAATTACCCTTGCAATACCAAGCGAATCTGGGATCATTGAATCTGGAACGATTCTGACTTTTCAGCATATTTCCTGATTAGGCATCAGAGTCTAAGACGCAAAGCACATCTTAGTCGATCAGACGATCCTCAAAAGACACCGGAGTATAAGTAGCAAAGCGCATCTCAGTCTTTTAGCACATTTCCTGATTCGTCATAGGAGTCTAAGACGCAAAGCGCATCTCAGTCGATCAGATGATCCTCAAAAGACACCAGAGTATAAGACGCAAAGCGCATCTCAGTCTTTTAGCACATTTCCTGATTCGACACAGGAGTCTAAGACACAAAGCGCATCTCAGTCGATCAGATTATCCTCAAAAGACATTGAAGTCTAAGACGGAAAGCGCATCTCAGTCTTTTAGCACATTTCCTGATTCGGCACAGGAGTCTAAGATGCAAAGCGCATCTCAGTCGATCAGATGATCCTCAAAAGAAACCGGAGTATAAGATGCAAAACACATCTCAGTCTTTCAACACATTTCTTGATTCGGCACCGAAGTATAAGACGTAAAGCGCATCTCATTCGATCAGATGATCCTCAAAAGACACCGGAGTATAAGACACAAAATGCATCTCAGTCTTTCAGCACACTTCCTGATTCGGCACCGGAGTATAAGACGCAAAGCGCATCTCAGTCGATCAGTATTCTCATAAAAAATGACAGTTGCGACTTTTCCCAGGATAGGACATCATCGGCATAGAAAAATTTTAAGACAAAAAGGTACGTGTTGCCACTATAAGGAGTAGCATTGTCCTAAGTCATTGAACCTGAGAACATGAAGCATAAATTTGCTTGAGCACGTGCATCACGATAGGATAGATGCATTCATCTGTATGCTTATTTGTGATTACGTGTGTTTGAATCCTTACCCAAACTACGTCCTGGTCTGATTCCTCCAAGGATACGTAGGCAGCTCACCATTGAGCACGACCAGCTTTTAGCCCTCTGCGCACCTGAATTTTGCAATGCACTTTTGTTTTTATCTGGATTCGACCGCTTGGTCAAAGGCTTGTCTTTCACACAGACTTCGACATTCACTTGCGATACGCGTTGCTTTACAAGCTCTGCCGAAGAGGGGTACACTGTAGACACCCCGATTTTGACCAAATGTCAAATCCAGGGATTGGTTACCTCTTAAAACCGATGATGACGATGACCGGTAAAATTTGAAGATTCTCTAGAGAATTCAAATGCTTCAAAGATTCTTCAAGAAAAGTTTCAAAATCAAAGAAAATATCAAAGAAGGAAAAATTGGGTATTCGGGAAGAACCCGAACGTTGAAGAACGTGTGAGGAAATCAGTCTGAGAATACCTTTAAAAAAATAATATATATATATATATATAGTAATAATAATAAGATATATAAAATAAAAGAGAAGAAAGAAAGAGTTCTGATATATATATAAGGAAAAAGTGAAAAGAAAAAGAATTTTGAAAAGGTCTTGAAAAGAAAAGAAAAAAAGAAGAAAAAGAAGTACAAGGATACATAGGAATGTATACCATGCATATGGGTACATTTTAATAAGGTACTTTGCAAATATATATACATAAGTATATACTTTACTAGATAAATTAGGTTTATGTCAATGTATATGTTGAAAATTATAGAGAATGCAAAATTCTGTTAGCCCCAGAACGCGGGAAAGCGCCGGCACTCACTAAGTGCCGCCCAGTATTCAGTGAATGCCGTCCGGCATTCAGTGAATGCTGCCGGCAGCCATCGAGTGCCGCGAACTATAACAGACTGCTTTTCTCACATGTTCTAGAAGAAAACTTTGCACATGGGTTTCCACCCGAATTTACCCACTCAACCTTGTCATGTTGGTCTATATACACAGGCCTTCATCTCCTTTGTTGGGACTTTTACTCTTACTTTTAAATTTTTCACTTAAAATCTTAGAGAGATGCAAGAGAGAGATATATATAATAGAGAGAAAATTGGGAGAAGAAAGAGGAGTTTTCTTGAAGAATTGGAAGGAGAATTTGAAGATTGTGGAAGAGCTTCCCAAAAATTGAAAAAATCCTTGAGGTCATAGAGGTAACCTCTCAATCCTTGGTAGAATTAGGTGAATTCAATCACAAGTTCATAGTTCTAGGAACTTTACACATTTTCAAAACCTCTCTTCCTACCCCATTTCATCAGACACCACTTAGAGCTTGTGATTGAATTTCATAATGTTTCACTAATTTGAATCCAAAATAGAGCTTTGGATTTATGAATAAAAGAGTTTTGACTTGAAATTTTCAAATAACCTTTGATTTCTTTTCTTTGATTTTTATTCTCCTCAAGAGATCTATGAGATCTTCAATATCTCATTAGATTTCTTTGAGATTGATCCTCTAGTTCCCTATCATCCTATGATTTATATGAGGATTAAAGTGAGCCATGATCATCTCTACATGTAGTTGGTTGAATTCAAGTCTTAATTCATGACTTGGGTCTCCCTATTAGGAATCTTATGGAATCCATACTATATTCCATGGAGATTTGGGTAAATTTAGGTCTCATTGAGTCTCCAAGGATCATCAATTTGAGAGGAGAATAGTATATCATAGATCTAAATTCCTCAAGGATCATATGTTTGAGAGAGGATTTAGATGTTAGTTTCATAGTTGGTTTGTTGGAATCTAGAGAACTTGAATATTCAAGAGTTCATAAGATTGAGTAAGACCTTAGGATTCTCTTATTGTGAGATCCATGATGGGAATCCATTAAGGCTAAATCTATGAATCTCTTCATGTTTCATTATTTACTCCAATGATCATAATCATACTTGATCCTAGTTCTCTCTAGGATCATGGATCAAGCTTGATTTGAACTATGAACATTAATCTAACAAAGGTGTAGTGAATCCATAAACCAATTGTGATCAAAGATTTCCTATAGGATCATGGTTCATTGGAATTGGATGAGACCAATTGGAGGATGTTCATAACCAATTTAAGTACCTCTGTAATTTTTGTTTTGATGAAATTCCATGTCTAAGATGGTTTGGTCTTATGATTTCAAAACATGCAACTCTCTGTCCAAAATTTCAGAACAGTAAGTCCGTTTTGAAATTAATAAATCAGAAAATTAATGGAGTTTCCTGGGTCTCTAATATTTTTTTTCTAACTACCTTAATGTTCTAGGAAGATACCCTAAAAAGATCTAAGTGTTTCTCATTTTTTTACTATTTTTAAAAAATCGTACAAGATCTCTAGACAGAGAGTTGCAGATTCCTAAGTGATGTCTAGTGTTTTCGATATTACCAGAGATCTAACCGTTCAAACCTTGATTTTCTTGTTGGGTTAGAAACTAGACTCATAGAGGCATATCATATTAAAAAATCATTAAGATCCAACCGTTCAAAGTATGGTTTTTCTACCTTCTAAAATCTGGTCTGCTCTCTGCAATTTAGGAAAAACAGTCACTATTTTTGTCTAATCTCATTGATTTTAACTTAGATGGTTTTCTAATGTCTTGGAACCTAAATCATGTTTTGAATAATGATAATTTATCTTAAATCCAAAGACTAAGTGATCCAAATTAATGAATAAATTTACATCTCATTCTTGTTCATGTTCATTCTTTCATTCATGTATGTCGATGATTATGATTGTAACTAGTTCTTGGATAAAATTAGGCTTAGTTGAACCTAATTGAATGTAAACATGGGTTCCTTATGATCATGTTGGGATTATAGCACCCCTATATGGGCATTACATTGGCTCTTAGTTGAGACTTGTATATCTATTGAGATGCTATGGTTCTAACTAATCAAAAAGGAATTCATAGTTTTGTCAATTCTTCATCTAATTGATAGATCTAAGCTAGAGATTTAGGATTGATTATTTGATGCCATATTATTGTGTGAAGCATGGGGACTAACTCTTTGTTTTGTAGTGCATTTGAGGTACAATTTCTCAATCTTTCTCTACTTTGTTCTATTCTTTGATTTTATTGATTTTCGACTCTATGTGCGACACCTTAGCTTAGGTCTTGCCTTATGTGTATATGTGATTAGAGACATTTCTCTTAGGATTTCTATTCTTTGTATGCATTGCACGTTTCCCATTTCGCGGCTGGATCCTGGGTAAGTTCTCTAGTTCCCTACTTGCACATCATTTTGCTTGCTACTTGAATTATGTGGATTATGAATGATATTTTATCGTTAGCAATCTTACACCCTTTTCAACATGCTTTTGTAATGTATATGTAAATATGTATTAATTGAGGGCACACTTAGATTATTAATTCGATTAAAAAGGATGATGAGTAGAGGCCTATCACGAGATAGGATGAAAGGGGGTGTTTTAGTCTGCCGGGCTCCTTCCCCTTTCATTCTGTAATCCCCGGACCCGATTATCTTTGGTTTCGCAAAAGATCAATTTTCTTTTAAAATGGTTTCTTAATTTTCCTTTTAAAAATTAAGTGGCGACTCTTTGATTTTGAACTTGAAATTTGAAAATTGTTTTAAAAGTTTTAAAAGTGGGCCCAAATGTCGGTATCCACAGTGGGTTCTTTTTGAAATCCTTTTTGTTTTCTGCTCTTCCTTTTTTATCCTCTATTTTTTATTCCGAGTTATAATACTATAGATGGAAAAAATAGAAAACAAGAAGAGAGCCTCAGCAGCATATCTATAGCTTACGATAAGGACCATAAGAAGTCAATAAAGAATAGGCTTCCTTATGGAATTAGAAAACTCTAATTTGAACTGAATCGGATTCTATTACCATAAATTATAATTCATACTACTAAAGAGCACTCCTACCCTTATCTCAAAAATATATTTTGAGCTCTGTATTATTAAATGCTGATTATCTCCCCACGTTAAGATTACAGATATCCATTAATTATATATAATTACTGACAATCATATTTAATTAATCTCTTAAAACTCCTTGAGATCCTCTGCTTAACTTATCTGATATGTTGGATACAAAATCCACCTACAGGGTTTGACATAATCAAAACTTACAGCTTTCTCAAGAGGATATCATTAATCCCAAAATTGAGACATAGATTCCATCATTAATTAATATCCACCACACAATTAATATTGTCACTCAATCCAATGAGATATGGACCCATTTAAGGATCTCACCCTTTTAGGGATCAAAGCGTAAATATCAATTGCACGTATCTATAAATTAACTTAGGATTTAGAGTATAAGCACTCATGATATCCATGAGGTATTAATTATCTTATAAGTCCGTCCAAAGATAATTACCTCAAGTCGGTCCTATTTAATACACAAAGTGCACCAGCATAGTGAGTTGAAACTATACCATTTCTCATAGTGAAGATATACCTACTACATCACCATGTTGCAGTCCTATCGATGGTGTGTCCAATCCCATCTACAAGATCTAACAACATCCGATGGTCTGATCTTCTATGTGTAAGCCTGTAACAACCTGAAATTTCCATTTAGTTTAATTTCAATTTCCATATTTAATCTGTATTCCTGGTTTAATTTTAATTTGCAATTCTCATGTTTTAAAATCTTATTACCTGTTTTATTTCATATCGAAATTCTATTTGGGGTCAAACTATAAATTTTTTAAATTCAAGAATACTTGTATTATATTGCCACAATTGAATTTTCTTAAAACTGGTGATACCTGTGATGTAATTTCAAAATCTGTATTTTCTAAACGGTGAAAATATTTACTTTTGACTCAAACTGAATTTTTGTATAACCGAAAAGTTGGTTCTTACATTAAAATAATTTTTTTGTATTTTTGCGGTGATCACCGCACCGCGAAAATACCAGTTTATATTAGAAAGCTGTTCGCGTCGCGTTACAGTTCAACAAATTGGGAATCTACATCTAATCTAATTTGACACTTGCTTTAATCTCATTAATACAACTAATGTCTTGTTTGGGTGATGCATTTGTGTGTGTTTATTCCTAGTGTCATAAGTTGTTTTCCCAAACACCCTAAGAGATTCCTAGACCTCTTGCTTGTGCCTTGTTTGGTGATGTGTACCTTGTATGTGTTAATCCTATGCCATAAGCTACCTACCCAAACACCTAAGCTTGGCCTCTAGCTTAGCTGTGTAACTCCTCTAATACTAATAGAGGGGTATATATGTATAATCTGTATATATATATATGTGTAATCTATATACGTATATGTAGTTTATGTATTTAGTTAATTACAAAACAAAATCAATTAGTAAAGTGAAGAAGGTTGAACTTGGAGGCCAAGTTCTTGGTTTTGGCTTTCTATGTATACAACCTTCACGCACACAATCTGTAGATTTTGAAAACCAATTACATAGAGAAGAGAGAGTGATACACAGAGAAAATTTACAAAATTATTTATAGAGAGAAAAAGCTTGAAGAACTTCGTTGCTAGAAGCTTGGCTTGGGTTTTCTAAAATTGGTTATTCTCTCTCAACAAATTCATAATCTTCAATCACAGGGAGTATTCTTAACTCACTTGATATGTAATACATATTTAAATTACTATATGTATACTTGGAATGGTATGTCACCATTGTTAATTTCTTCCATGGAAGCTTAAAGCTTGAAAACACGAATTTTTCAAATTTAATAAAATCCATTTTTAGAGATGAATATTAAAGATTATAGTACATAGAAGCTATGGTTAAAATAATAGAGCCTAAATCATTCACATCGCGACGTATATTAAAAACAAAGTTTCGTCACTTTTCGGATTTTCGTGAAATCCGAGAGATACGTTTCAACCATTAAAACTGAAAATAGGGGAATTTCTGCAAAGAAGATGAAGTCTCGACATGAACTCGCGCGAGTGACCGTCGTGCGAGAGGCCAGTGCGAGCGGCCCGCGTGCGCGACCAATGTGTTTTCTGACAGTTGGAAATTTTTATAAGAAAATTTGAAACAGTGACATATCGCGCGAGAAGCCCGCGTGTGCGACCTGTGCGTTTTCTGACAGTTGGAAATTTTTATAAGAAAAATTGAAAAAGTGACAACTCGCGCGAGCAGCCCGCGCAAGCGACCAGGCCTTTTCTGCTCTTTGTCTGTTTTCTATTAAGGGACTTTGAATAAAGTTTTATGAGTTTTTAAAGTACTGTTTGGGAATTATATTAAAATAGAACCTCTTTTGTTATGTTTTGGTTATAAAGCGGTTGGTTAGGAACTTGTTTAATTTCGTACGTATGCTGTTTATTTTTTTCTAGCAATTTATGTTTTCTATATAAGTCATATGGCATACATGTGGAGTCGAGTTTACATGCATGTTGAGAATGGCCAGTGTGAAAAGAATAAGTGGATGAGATTGAGTTTTGGACACTCCCTGGTATTGGTGTACTAAAGCGTTATGGTTTTGAGAACGTGATTTAGAGTATCTTTGAAATGCAACGGTGATAAAACTTGACACTCCCTGGCACCCATGGTAGCACTAAAGTGTGTGACGCCGACTTAGACATTCCCTGGCACCCATGGTAGTGCTAAAGTGTGGCCTACTGGACACTCCCTAGCATGCGTGGGATGGCTAAAGTGTGAGGCAATTAGACACTCCTGGTACGCCATACTAAAGTGTGAGGCAAATTGGACACTCCCTGGTACCCCAGTTCGAAAGTGCGGTCACCTTAGTATTTTAAGATACTAGAGTGAGAGAGTTGGTTGATATGTTTTCGAGAGAAAAGAGTTAGTGAGATGACAATGGTTACATTGTCCCATACACAATCACATGTTTCATTTATTAAAGATTTTGCTATTATCCTTACTATTTTATAATATGAATTCATTTCTATACTGTTAACCTGTTAATTTATAAAACCGTGAAATGGAAAAATAGTAAGTGAGTATGTTTTACATTCAAATACATGTTTTTAATACTCACCAGCTTCATAAAGCTGACAGCATTGATGCGCCCTGGACATTCGTGTCTAGGCATTTCAGGTTATGATCATGCTAGACCATATGACTATACGAACTAAAATAACTACTGAGAAGGAAATTCATTATCATGGTTTTATATTACGAACACTGAATTTGTAATAAGGATAAATGTAATAGATAATAGATATTATTTTGTTTCAAGGTGGTTTATGCCATTAGGTGATCACGTGCTGTAATAATTATTAATTGGGAAAAAAATTTTAAGCCTTGATTGCTCTTACTCTGATTCATGTTATAATTTATTACTATTTGACATTTGGGACAGAATCAATCCTTCAAACTGTCGCGTCCTACAGGTCCATAAAAGAAATTAAATCCTTTCCATATTTATGCTACGTCGGGGCGTGACAAGATTTAGTGGTATCAGAGCCAGGTAATCTAGATTAACTAGGCTCGGTTGTTCACGCCATAGATTTAGGTCATTACTATACTACACAATCAAGTTTCTCTAAGTTGAGTCCAATTTACCAAATTTAGGATTATCCAATAACCAGGTTCTAGTTTTTAGTTGGTTATGACATATGAAGTCCATATAGATAGATAGCAGCCAAGTTCCTAAGGAGTTTAGGTAAGTCATAGCCCTCATGAAAAGCTTAAGCACTGACGAACTTCCTGACTCAGATCTAAAAACAGTCAACATAGCCTACAGCCCAGAGTTTGGAAGGAGAATAAGAATAAGAATACGATCTCTATGCTTTTAGATAGTCCTAGTTCGAATACGTGTTTGGTGTATTGTGTATACTTGAATTATATTATGTATGCATTGATTTTATTGTATACCTATGTTATACTACGAGTATATTATATAGTGATATTTACCCATTAGGCTGGACCTGTGTGTAGGAGCATAGATGACCGAGTCGCGTCAGGCAATCGAGGACCAATTAAGCGGACAATCCCAACTGTTATCCCCCGAAGTCGATCCCACTGGCTTGGTCGGCTCATTTATTCTAAGCTTGTGGGAGATGGGTGGTAGAGTCACTATAGGTCAGTTAGGAGATTCTTTGTACAAGAGTTTTCTTATGAAATCATCTGAACTACAACAAAGCAAAAGGAAGTTCCAAGAGATGGTGACTCCATTTGAGAACAAGGGTACAAGCAGCCTCTGTGCTAATTGCAACCTACCAGGTCACATTTGGTATGATTGCAATGAAACTCAATGGATGGAATATGGTAGTCTGAGTCACCTTCGTAAGGAAAAGTGTTCACCAAAAGCAGAGATGAAGAAGAAATGGAAAACCCAACCTCAGGTCTGCTTTACTTGCCAGATGCCCGGGCATTTTGCCAAAAGATGTGCTTTACCCAAGAGGATAACACAATGCTTTAATTGTGGCACCCCCAGTCATTTGGCTCGAGACTGCAAGGCACCAAAATGCATCATTCATCATAATATAGTCTGTTATTTTTGTGGTGAACCTGGTCACATTAGCAAATACTGCACTGCCCCAGAAAGAACGACTTATGGTCAACAGGGTCAGACTTGCTTGAATGGTATTATTCTCTATGCTACTGAATGTGATGAAACAGGTGAAGAGGGAAACTTTGAAGAAGAACAACCTAATCAGCAAGCGGTGGAAGGTACCTTAACTTTATTTAACTCCCATGTTAAAGTTTAATTTGATACGGGTGCTGCACTTTCATTCATATCTGCTAAGACTATTCAGAGATCATTTAGAGAAAGCTTTGAAGGCTACCTCACCATTAGGAGCCATAGTCAAGTTAGGACACGTGTGCAAGGATTGTCCCCTATGACTAGAAGACCACAAAATTCCTACAAGGTTGATTGTCCTATCAATGAAGGAGTTTGACATAATCCTAGGAATAGATTGGCTCTCTCAAAATCAAGCAAAGTTGGATTGTGCGAGGAAGAGAATTATATTCTCCGACAATGGGAATCAATCCTTTGATTTCCAATGTAACCCTTTAGGAAATATGTTCCTCACCGATGCTTAGCTGACATTGAAGTCATCGGTACAAAGATGACAGTGTCATCTACACTTGTAGTCAAGGACTTCGAGGAAGTATTCCAATACATTTCTGGTTTACCGCCTGAGAGAAGTATAGAAAGCTGTAATGAGCTTATGCCAGGTACTGCTCCAATCACTAAGGTTCCCTACAAAATGGCCCCCGCTAAACTATTAGAATTTAAGGAACAAGTTCAAGAGCTCAAGAACTTGGGTTTTGTACGTCCAAGTACATTGCCTTAGGGGGAGCACCAGTGTTATTAATGAAGAAGAAGGATGGCACACTTCGGTTGTGTATCGATTATAGAGAATTAAACCGTGTAACTATCAAGAATAAGTATCCCATACCTCGGATCGACGATATATTTGATCAACTACAGAGAGCTACAACATTCTCCAAGATAAACCTACAGTCGGGATATCATCAGTTGAGGGTACGGAAGGAAGACATACCTAAGACTACGTTTAGAACCTGATATGGTCATTATGAGTTTTTGTTGATGGCATTTGGAATGACAAATGCCCCGGCAGTGTTTATGGATCTGATGAACAGAAGCCTTGTTTGGATCAGTTTTTCATCGTCTTCATAGATGATATTTTGATCTATTATAAATCAGTAAAAGAACATGAACAACATCTACAGATTGTGATGCAGATGCTCAAGGACCACCACTTGTATGCCAAGTTCTGTAAGTGTGAGTTTTGGTTTCAAGAAGTGAAATTTTTAGGAAATAATGTATCATTGCAAGGAATTTCTATGGATTCATCCAAGACAGATGCTGTGTCAAATTGGGTTAGGCCAAGCAACCCTACAGAAGTTAGGCATTTTCTGAGACTCGTAGGCTATCACAAGAGATTAGTCGAGGGATTCTCTAAAATAGCTGCATCATTGACCAGATTGACCAAGAAAGCTCAGAAGTTCGACAAGACAGAGAAGCATGAGCGCGCCTTTCTAGAATTGAAAGAGAGTCTCATCACCGCATTGGTACTAGTTATACCCAAGCCTGATGAGAAGTTTACTATCTTTAGTGATGCTTCATATCAAGGATTGAGGTGTTTACTTATGCAAGATGGCAGAGTTATCGCCTATGGATCTAGACAGTTGAAGCCGAATGAGTTGAACTACCCCACTAATGATTTGGAACTGGCGGCATTGGTATTTGCACTCAAGATTTAGAGACATTATCTCTACGGTGAGAAGTTTGATTTGTTCTCCGATCATAAGAATCTTAAATATTTGTTCACACAGAAAGAGTTGAACATGAGGCAGCGCAGATGAATGGATTTGATCAAAGATTACGACTTCACGTTAGAATACCACCCTGGTAAAGCTAATGTGGTGGTTGATGCTTTGAGTCGGCAAACCCGTGGAACGATCGCCTCCTTAATGGTTAGAGAATGGTGAGCATTGGACACGTTGATGGAGTTCGATGTGCAGAGTGTTGAGGAAGGAGAAGGACAACGTTTTGGATGTCTTATCCTATAGCCTATTCTTATCGACTGTATTATTGAAGCTCGGAAAGAAGATGGAAAATTTCAGACATGGTTTGTAAATATGTCCGAGAAAGATCCAACAAAATGGAAAGTGGGGACTGATAGGGGATAAAGATGCAGGGACCTATTATGTGTGCCAGATTGTAGAAAGCTAAGGAAAGATATTCTGAAAGAAGTATATAGGTCAAGATTTACAGTTCACCCAGGGGGAACAAAAGTGTACAAGGATTTGAAGAGAAAATCCTGGTGGGACGGCATGAAGAATGATGTGGCCGAATTTGTATCCAAGTGTTTGACGTGTCAATAAGTCAAAGTTGAACATCAGAGACCCTTGGGATTGATGCAACCGCTACCTATCCCCGGTTGGAAGTGGAAGCATATAACCATGGATTGTGTGGTTGGATTGCCTCGGTCACAATAGAATCTTGATGCAATTTGGGTAATTGTGGATCGACTGACGAAGTCTGCTCATTTCATTACTTATAGAATGACACACCCGGTAGAAAAGATGAGGCGGATGTACATACAACATTTTGTGCGACTTCACGGTGCACCTGTGTCAATTGTGTCAGACTGTGACGCATGTTTTACTTTTGGATTTTGGGAAAATCAGCAAAAAGCTATGGAAATCTCGCTCAAGATGAGTACTGCTTTTCACCCTCAAATAGATGGGCAAATTGAGCGTGTTAATCAGACTATGGAGGATATGCTTAGGGCTTGTGTTATCGATTTCAAAGAATCTTGGGCGACCCACTTGACTTTGGTTGAATTTTCCTACAACAATAGTTATCACACGAGTATTGGTATGGTTCCGTTCGAAGCATTATACGGACGACCATGTCGTTCTCCGTTGTGTTGGACAGAGGTTGGAGATACAGAATTGTTGGGACCGGATTTGGTTAGAAAAACCAACGAGAAAATTTCTTTGGTCAAGGAAAGGATGAGAACCGCTCAAAGCAGGTATAAGAGTTATGATGATCGACGCCGAAAGGATTTAGAATTTAGTGCCAGAGATCACGTACTTCTTAAGGTTTCACTGACCCGAGGAGTGGTGCGTTTTGGTCTTAATAAAGGGAAGTTAGCCCCTCGTTTCATCGGGCCGTTCGAGATTCTGGATCGCATTGGAAAAGTGGCTTATTGACTCGCACTACCACCAAAGATGTCTGGGATTCATAATGTGTTTCATGTTAGTACACTGAAAAGGTACAAACGAGATCCCTCACATATGGTTAGTTTCGATGATATTGAGATGAGTCATAACGGTTCTTATAAGGAGAGGCCTGTGAAAATTTTAGATCAGAGTATCAAGAAGCTGAGGAATAAAGATATCCCGTTGGTGAATGTTCAGTGGAATCACCATGACGAGAATGAAGCCTCATGGGAAGTCGAACCTGATATGAGATGAAATACCCGGAGTTGTTTCAAGACTAGTTAGTCTTGATTTCGGGGGCGAAATCCTGTTTAAGGGAGGAAGGATGTAACAACCTGAAATTTCCATTTAGTTTAATTTCAATTTCTATATTTAATCTGTATTCCTGGTTTTATTTATATTTGCAATTCTCATGTCTTAAAATCTTATTACTTGTTTTATTTCATATCGAAATTCAATTTGGGGTCAAACTGTAAATTTTTTAAATTCAAGAATACCTGTGTTATATTGTCACAACTGAATTTTCTTAAAACTGGTGATACCTGTGATGTAATTTCAAAATCTGTATTTTCTAAACAGTGAAAATATTTCCTTTTGACTCAAACTGTATTTTTGTATAACCGAAAAGTTGGTTCTTATATTAAAAAAAAAATTTGTATTTTTGTGGTGATCACCGCTTCGCGAAAATACCAGTTTATATTAAAAAATTGTCCGCTCATGTTAGACTTCCACAAATTGGGAATCTACGTCTAATCTAATTTGACACTTGCTTTAATCTCATTAATATAACTAATGTCTTGTTTGGGTTATGCATTTTTGTGTGTTTATTCCTAGTGTCATAAGTTGTTTTCCCAAACACCCTAAGATATTCCTAGACCTCTTGCTTGTGCCTTGTTTGGTGATGTGTACCTTATATGTGTTAATCCTATGCCATAAGCTACTTACCCAAACACCTAAGTTTGGCCTCTAGCTTAGCTATGTGACTCCTCTAATACTAATAGAGGTGTATATATTTATAATCTGTATATATGTTATCTATATACATATATGTAGTTTATGTATTTAGTTAATTACAAAACAAAATCAATTAGTAGAGTGAAGAAGGTTGAACTTGGAGGCCAAGTTCTTGGTTTTGGCTTTCTATATATACAACCTTCACACACACAATCTGCAGATTTTGAAAACCAAATACAGAGAGAAGAGAGAATGATCCACAGAGCAAATTTGCAGAATTATTTATAGAGAGAGAAAGCTTGAAGAACGCCATAGCTAGAAGCTTGGTTTGGATTTTGTTAAATTGGTTATTCTCTCTCAACAAATTCATAATCTTGAATCAAAATGAGTATTCTTAACTCACTTGATATGGAATACATATTTAAATTACTATTTGTATGCTTGGAATGGTATGTCACCATTTTTAATTTCTTCCATGGAAGCTTAAAGCTTGAAAACATGAATTTTACAACCTTAATCAAAATTCGTTTTTAGTGATGAATATGAAATATTATACTACATAGAAGCTATGGTTAAAATATTAAAGCCTAACTCATTCACATCGCGACGTACATTAAAAACGAAGTTTCGTCACCTCTCGGATTTTCATAAAATCAGAGAGTTACTTTTCGATTCATGTTAATCCGATCATATTTTTGTAATACTTACTGAAAACGAAGAGATTCATATATAATAATGCATGGTAACTTTTGGATTTCAAAATGGGTCAAAAGGACCCTTAAAATTGAAAATAGGAGAATTTCTGCAAAGAAGATGAAGTCTCTGCATGAACTCGCGCGAGCGATCGTGTGAGCGGCCCGCGCGAGTGACCTCCGTGTTTTCTGACTGTTGGAAATTTTTATAAGAAAAATCGAAGAAGTGACATATCGCGCGAGCGGCCTGAGTGTTTTCTGACAGTTGGAGATTTTTATAAGAAAAATCAAAAAGTGATATATCGCACGAGCGGTCCCCACGAGCGACCTGGCCTTTTCTTCTCTTTGTCTGTTTTCTATTTAGGGACTGTTTGGATAAAGTTTTATGAGTTATTAAAGTACTGTTTGGGAATTATATTAAAATAGAACCTCTTTTGTTATGTTTTTGTTATAAAGGGGTTGGTTAAGAACTTGTTTATTTCTGTACGTATGTTGTTTATTATTTTTCCAGCAATTTATGTTTTCTGTACAAGTCATATGACATACACATGGAGTCGAGTTTACATCTTTGTTGAGAATGGTCAGTGTGAAAAGAGTAAGTGGATGAGATTGAGTTTTGGACAATCCCTGGTACTGGTGTACTAAAGTGTTATGGCTTTGAGAACACGGTTTACAGTATCTTTGAAATGCGACGGTGACAAAACTAGACACTCCCTGGCGCCCATGGTAGTGCTACAGTGTGTGACGCTAACTTGGACATTCCCTGGCACCCGTGGTAGTGCTAAAGTGTGGCCTACTGGACACTCCCTAGCATGCGTGGTATGGCTAAAGTGTGAGGTAATTGGACACTCCTTGGTACCCCGTACTAAAGTGAGGCAAACTGGACACTCCCTGGTACCCCTGTACTAAAGCGTGGTTACCTTAGTATTTCAAGATACTGGAGTGAGAGAGTTGGTTGATATGTTGTCGAGAGAAAAGAGTTGGTGAGATGAGAATGGTGTAGGAAAAACAGGTTTAAATGGAAAGTTTAAACGCGCAGCGGAAAAATCAAGTTATGAAACTTTATTGGCATGCCAAGATCTACTACTCGTCAATTCTACAGATGCGCACAAGAGGGGACACGAGTTATACCTTAGTGTCTTGAACCCAATCCTGATCTTCAACTTCCAGCAGCCTCCACTAGATGATCTTCACCCTTATGACTCCTGCGGATGCCTGCCAGAAAGACTAGGGTTGGTGGGAACCCTAATAGAGAGGATAGAGAAGGTTTTGGGGCTCCAAAACAGTTTCTGCAGCTTCTGACGTTCAAAATGACGAACAACTTTTTCCAGAACGCAGCTGCCCTATTTATAGATTCCCAGAACCGACCTAGACTTCGAGCGATCGAAGTGCCTTCGATCGATCGAACATTCGATCGATCGAACCATCTTCGATCGATCGAACCTGCAGACTTCAATCGATCGAGACATCTTCGATCGATCGAACCTGTCTGGACATCATCCTCAAGCATCTTTCCAAGCATCCTGGCGGAGCTAAGAGTGGGACCTCCTAGGCTCTTTATTGTTGGCTCAGACCAGTTTGTTAATTGCCATGACCAAACTCTTTGATCAGCAAACTAACTAACTGGTCAGTTAAAGTTTATTCCACTATAAAACGATAACAGAACTCCAACGCAAAAGAACATATCCGAAGCGATAACTAGACTTGTATGGTGTACTAATGTCCCTCTACCGTCAGCATTCGTAATCATATTCAGGTAGTCGGATAACTGTTACTGTCAACCTGAATCATGATTACTTCTTGTATTCCTTGAGTCCCATTCACCTCTCATGATTACCAAACATGTTGATAACTCTTATCAACAAGACTGCAGTACTCAGTAATCGACTTGGTGACATTCTCAAGGGAATGCTTACTCTGAAACAGAGGGTAGATTCTATCTTGACAATATATGTTCACAAGCCTATGAACATGACATACCCAAGATACCCAGGTGTTGATCTTTTATAGACCTCACTGATTGGTAAGTCAAAGCAGTCATATCCACAGTCTGTGTTCATAATCGTCTCAAGATTGAGAACACGTACCTTATACAAGTTATGAGTTCCTATTGACTGTTTGACAGTCTTAAGCGTCAATAGGAAACTCAGGTCCGTCAATGCACTATAAGCACTAGCATATCAACTAAGAGATACACTCTAGTGATTGAGATTAATCACTCCATCCAATGGTAGTTAATTATGCTACAGTGTAGACTTGATGGGGTATCCAGTCTCATCATCCACTGTGACACATTCTAAGTATTAAAGAATAGTAATTCGTATCTCACTTGTGTGCATCTCATACACACACGAATTACTTACTATAATACTTAAGGATTAACAATCATCTCATGAAAAGAACATACACAATGAAATGTAAAGCTGATATCCATATATTAAAATGTCAATGTCTCATACATAAAGTAATGGTTTGAGGGCACAAACCCAACAAACTCCCACTTGCACTCATAACCATTCAGAACTACATCTAAGACCTAGACTATCTAGATGACGATCAAAGACCTTCTGTGGCAAGGCCTTTGTAAAAGGATCAGCAAGATTGTCAGCTGTGGCAATCTTGGTGACAGTCACATCTCCATGTTGAACAATATCTCGGATAAGATGATATTTCCGCTCTACGTGTTTTCCCTTTCCGTGGTTCCTTGGCTCCTTGGACTGAGCCACTGCCCCACTATTATCACAATAAAGCGTAATAGGCGACAGCGACGCTGGTACCACCTCGAGTTCCATAAGGAACTTCTTGAGCCAAACAGCTTCCTTTGCGGCTTCATAAGCAGCCACATACTCAGCTTCTGTAGTTGAGTCTGCAATGCATTTCTGCTTAATGCTCCTCCAACTGACAGCACCACCTCCCAAGGTAAAGAGATGACCGGACGTCGACTTCCTCGAATCTTTATCTGACATAAAGTCCGAGTCAGTGTACCCAACTGGAATTAACTCACTACCACCGTACATAAGCATGTAATCTTTAGTTCTTCTCAAGTACTTAAGAATGTGCTTAACGGTTGTCCAGTGCTCTGGACCCGGATTCGACTGATATCTGCTAACCATGCCAACGGCAAAGCAGATATCTGGTCTAGTGCATAACATCGCATACATGAGACTTCCCACTGCAGAAGCATAGGGAACTCCTGTCATGCGATTCCTCTCCTCCTGTGTCTTTGGACACTGGTCCTTGGAGAACGCTAAACCATGCCTGAAAGGTAACAAACCTTTCTTCGAATTATCCATTGAAAACCTAGTTAGCACCTTATCGATATAACCAGCTTGAGATAATCCCATTATCTTTCGCTTGCGATCCTGAAAGAGCTTTATCCCAAGAATATAGCTCGCCTCTCCTAGATCCTTCATATCGAAAGTACTAGCTAGCCAAACCTTGACCGTTGACAATGCCGCTACATCATTTCCAATGAGTAGAATGTCGTCAACGTAAAGCACAAGAAAAGCCACCAATTTGCCTTCACATTTCTTGTATACACAAGGTTCATCCAGATTCTGTATGAAACCAAACGATTTGACCGCTTGGTCAAATCGTATGTTCCATCTTCTGGATGCCTGCTTAAGCCCATAAATGGACTTTTGCAACTTGCATACCAAGTTACCTTTCCGACCAGCTATGAACCCTTCTGGTTGTTGCATATAGATGTCCTCCTCAAGATTGCCATTCAAGAATGCAGTCTTGACGTCCATCTGCCAGATCTCGAAATCTAGGCATGCAACAACGGATAAGAGTATTCTGATGGACTTGAGCATGGCCACCGGCGAGAAGGTTTCCTCATAGTCAATGCCCTCCCTCTGAGTATAACCTTTCGCTACAAGCCTTGCCTTAAAGGTCTCAACCTTTCCATCAGATCCTCTTTTCCTCTTGTAGACCCACTTACAGCCAATGGGTTTAATATTGGCTGGAAGTTCTACAAGATCCCAGACCTGATTAGAATCCATAGATTCCAATTCAGCCTTCATAGCTTTAACCCAATGAGCTGAATCAACATCAGCCATTGCCTCTTCGTATGTGGTAGGATCAGATTCAGATTCTATGGAGACAGCTTCAAAAACTTCTCCTAAGAACATGTATCTATCAGGCTGGCTGATAATCCTCCCACTACGACGAGGTACTGGTGCGGAAATAGGTGAAGAAGTGGTGTTTTCCTGATTTACATCTTTATTAACTACGGGTTGGACTGAGGGCTCTCCTTCTATCTCTCTAAGATCTATCCTTCCCTTAGGTTTATGGTTCATGATATAATCATCCTCCAAGAAAATAGCATTCGTACTGACGAACACCTTCTGTTCTCTTGGATCATAAAAATACCATCCATAAGTACCCTTTGGATACCCTACGAAGTAACATACTTCCGATCTAGAATCCAACTTGCTCATCTTTCCTTTTAGCACATGTGCCGGACATCCCCATATCCGGAGATGTTGCAAAGAAGGCTTGCGCCCAATCCACATCTCTCGTGGTGTCCTGGGAACAGATTTGCTTGGTACTAGATTTAGTATGTAAGCAGCGGTTTCCAAAGCATAACCCCAAAGAAATAAAGGTAACTCAGAATAACTCATCATTGACCTAGTCATGTCTAAAAGAGTCCGATTCCTTCTCTCCACTACACCGTTTTGCTGAGGCGTGCCAGGTGCAGTCAACTGTGACAGAATCCCATTCTGTACGAGGTGATCAATAAATTCATTAGAGAGGTACTCGCCACCTCGATCAGATCGAATGGCCTTGATATGTGTGCCCAATTGCTTCTCCACTTCAGCCCTAAACTCTTTGAACTTTTCAAAGGCTTCAGACTTGTGCTGCATTAGGTACACATATCCATACCTAGAGTGGTCATCAGTAAATGTTATGAAATACTCATAACCACCCCTTGCTCTAATATTTATTGGTCCACACACATCAGTATGAACTAATTCCAACAATGCATTGGTTCTATTGCCCTTTGCAGGAAAGGGCCTTTTGGTCATCTTACCCTCTAAACAAGACTCGCAGACTTCTATTGGTTCGAGAACCAAATCGCCTAAGACCCCTTCTTTGACTAGTCTGCCAATCCTATTCAGATTGATATGACCAAGCCTCATATGCCAAAGCCTTGTTGGATTAGTGGAAGGTCTCTTTCTTTTAGATGGTACAGTTACCACTGAGTTATTAAGTTCCATACAAGAATCTTTAGAAATATTGGGAGTAATCACATACAAACCATTTGATTTTATACCAGAACATATAAAAGAACTATTTCTTTTAATCACAACTTCAGTTCCAAAATGAAAAGAATAACCATTATTCGATAAATTAGAAACTGAAATTAAATTACGTCTCATTGAAGGGACGTAAAGTACATCTGATAAAATCAAAACTTTATTGTCTAGAAATTCTAAAACTACGACTCCTATAGCAACCGCAGAAACGGTTGCGCTAGAACCTAGAGTAAGTACGATTTCCCCATCACTGCACTTCCTGGTTGATCTGAACCCCTGCAATGAATTACAGATGTGGTTAGTCGCACCAGAATCAATGCACCAAGTGTTTGAAGTATCCGTTATAAAACTTACTTCAATCACATGTGATTCAATCATACCTTGAACTCTTGTAGCTAAGAATTCTGGACAGTTCCTCTTCCAGTGGCCCTTCTCACCGCATTGGAAACACTTTCCTTTGCCTTGGCCACCCACCTTCCCTTTGCCCTTACCTTTTCCCTTAGATTTTGCAATCTTAGGGACCGGTCCAACACTTGAACCACCAGTGCTAGCCTTCTTCTTCACTCTCTTTCCTTTCGGTACAGATCGGGAAGAGGAAGCGCTTTTCTCAACGTTTAAAACGCTGCCCCCAGGTTTGATCACCCCTTCCGCTGCCAATAAAGAGCTCATCAATTCGCTCATTGAAAAATCCATTTTATTCATATTATAATTCAGTTTAAATTGAGCGAATGATGGCGACAGCGTATTGAGGATCATATCAACTTGGGTCTGTGCATCGATGTTGGCACCTAGGGTCTCCAGCTCGTTTAAATAACCAATCATTTTCAAAACATGTTCTTTGACTGGAGTCCCTTCCGACATCTTAGCACTCATTATCTTCTGCATAGCTACCTGTCTGGCAGGCCTGCCATGCTCCCCAAACATCTTTTTCAGGGATTCGATAATGTCACTGGCGGAATTGTTCGACTGGTATTGGTGTTGTAACACATTAGCCATAGAAGCCAATATGTAACAACGAGCCATCCCATTCGACTTTTTCCATTTATCAAACTCGCGTCTAGCAGCAGCCGAAGCATTTGCAGCGGGTTCTTCGGGGCATGGGGTGGTGAGGACATATATGTGATCCTCCGCAGTTAACACGATGTCAAGGTTACGTTTCCATTCAGTGTAGTTGTTTCCAGTTAACTTGTTTTGAGTGAGTATGGTGGCAAGTGGACTAAATGCAGATCCAGACATTATGATTTACTGAAAAATCAAAACAAAATAAATATGGATATCAGAATTTGACAGTTTGAAATAAAAGAATCCTTTTAAAACTCTTATTTTAAAACAAAGTCGCCGGAATATCGAAACGAAAGAATAAAGCCTCCGTGTGGTGGTCAATGTTCGATCTTTCGATTTATCATAACTTATCCGCTATGCAACTCTTGCAAAACAAGTTATGACTTCCGAACCTATTTGATCTCTAAGTTTCTGAATAATGCCCCGTGTGGGATCCCTTATCCATAGCTTAGCTAGTGTGTACCATTAACTAGGATCCAATCATAACCGTCTCAAGTAGCGCCTCCGTATGGTGGTCACCCTCTAACACGTCTGATTGATCTTATCAAAAGAAGTTCACATCTAGTAACCAATGAGTAATGCATCCTCCGTATGGAATGATCACCCCTGGCGAGGTGACACAGAATGCATCACTCATCTTACAGTGAACCGTTAATGGAAGATCGTGGGTGTAATTAATAAGACCCTCTCCCACTAGATTTAGTAAAAAGGATTTTGCTTTTTGAGAAAATCTGTTTCTACACACTTCCCATAAACATCTAATGTTTACTAATGTGTTGAAAATGGTTTTTGAATTTTATTTTAGAAAACTTGTTTTGCGTGCATGCAACAATGTATTATACGCCAATCACAAACAAAGCACATAAAACAAAAAACTAAAATGAAATAAAAGACATCCAAACGATGCCTCTATCTCCCATGGCTCTATCTCCATAGAACCTGCTTTTGGTTTGATCGCCTCCAGCTCCATCTTCATGGACAATGGCTCCTTGCTCCATCTTCATGGATATTCTAATTCTATTACATTGAACCTATGCCTCTTTTGAAGCTTACAATTTATCTAGAAATAGAAATAGCAACAACAAAATAAAAGACTAGGAAAACCGGTGCGACTTTCCTTTTCGTAGGATTGAAGTCGCAGCGCCCTTTACATATGCCTTAAAACCAAACCAAACTTAAAACAACACACCAATCTAAAAACATTCAAACACAAAATTAAATGCTCTTGGCGCCATGGGAGATAGGGACTAACTTTTGCTGCAAAAGGTTAGTTGAACACACATCCACGCATATATATAACAAAATATAACTATTGGAACCCTTAATTGATTCACACAGTATATAAACTCTTTACATACTGAATTAGAACTCAAAAACAGCATCTAACTTCTCTGTCATAGTTCGATCGATCGAAGACCGTTCGATCGCTCGAACCTTCGATCGATTGAACACTGTTCAATCGCTTGAACATTCTATTTCACATAATGATTTGAAAATTTTACAGAATATTTTAAAGTTAAAGTTTTTCAATTTCAAAACTCTTTAAGACTGTGAAACAAAGTCCTGACAAAAAGTCTGTCTCGATCGATCGAACTCTATTCGATCGCTCGAACAACAGAAGGTTTCGATCGATCGAAACCTGTTCGATCGCTCGAGTACAGAGCGTTCGATCGATCGAACATTCTTCGATCGATCGAACCCATCTTTCATCCAATGCAATCACAGATTTGTATACTGCTGCGATAACACTGCAGAAACAGATCTGTGACGATGCAGTTTCGAAAGCAGTTCTAAAATCAACATGCAAATCAAAATAGTGTTCCAAAAACGCATCTATAGATCCAAACGAGCGTGGCTCTGATACCAATTGTAGGAAAAACAGGTTTAAATGGAAAGTTTAAACGCGCAGCGGAAAAATCAAGTTATGAAACTTTATTGGCATGCCAAGATCTACTACTCGTCAATTCTACAGATGCGCACAAGAGGGGACACGAGTTATACCTTAGTGTCTTGAACCCAATTCTGATCTTCAACTTCCAGCAGCCTCCACTAGATGATCTTCACCCTTATGACTCCTGCGGATGCCTGCCAGAAAGACTAGGGTTGGTGGGAACCCTAATAGAGAGGATAGAGAAGGTTTTGGGGCTCCAAAACAGTTTCTGCAGCTTCTGACGTTCAAAATGACGAACAACTTTTTCCAGAACGCAGCTGCCCTATTTATAGATTCCCAGAACCGACCTAGACTTCGAGCGATCGAAGTGCCTTCGATCGATCGAACATTCGATCGATCGAACCATCTTCGATCGATCGAACCTGCAGACTTCAATCGATCGAGACATCTTCGATCGATCGAACCTGTCTGGACATCATCCTCAAGCATCTTTCCAAGCATCCTGGCGGAGCTAAGAGTGGGACCTCCTAGGCTCTTTATTGTTGGCTCAGACCAGTTTGTTAATTGCCATGACCAAACTCTTTGATCAGCAAACTAACTAACTGGTCAGTTAAAGTTTATTCCACTATAAAACGATAACTGAACTCCAACGCAAAAGAACATATCCGAAGCGATAACTAGACTTGTATGGTGCACTAATGTCCCTCTACCGTCAGCATTCGTAATCATATTCAGGTAGTCGGATAACTGATACTGTCAACCTGAATCATGATTACTTCTTGTATTCCTTGAGTCCCATTCACCTCTCATGATTACCAAACATGTTGATAACTCTTATCAACAAGACTGCAGTACTCAGTAATCGACTTGGTGACATTCTCAAGGGAATGCTTACTCTGAAACAGAGGGTAGATTCTATCTTGACAATATATGTTCACAAGCCTATGAACATGACATACCCAAGATACCCAGGTGTTGATCTTTTATAGACCTCACTGATTGGTAAGTCAAAGCAGTCATATCCACAGTCTGTGTTCATAATCGTCTCAAGATTGAGAACACGTACCTTATACAAGTTATGAGTTCCTATTGACTGTTTGACAGTCTTAAGCGTCAATAGGAAACTCAGGTCCGTCAATGCACTATAAGCACTAGCATATCAACTAAGAGATACACTCTAGTGATTGAGATTAATCACTCCATCCAATGGTAGTTAATTATGCTACAGTGTAGACTTGATGAGGTATCCAGTCTCATCATCCACTGTGACACATTCTAAGTATTAAAGAATAGTAATTCGTATCTCACTTGTGTGCATCTCATACACACACGAATTACTTACTATAATACTTAAGGATTAACAATCATCTCATGAAAAGAACATACACAATGAAATGTAAAGCTGATATCCATATATTAAAATGTCAATGTCTCATACATAAAGTAATGGTTTGAGGGCACAAACCCAACAAATGGTTGCATTGTCCCATACACGGTCACATGTTTCATTTATTGAAGATTATACTATTATCCTTACTGTTTTATAATGTGAATTTATTTCTATACTATTAACCTGTTGATTTATGAAACTGTGTAATGGAAAAATAGTAAGTGAGTATGTTTAACATTCGAGTACATGTTTTTAATACTCATCAGCTTGATAAAGCTGACGGCATTGATGCGCCCTGGACATTCGTGTCTAGGCTTTTCAGATTATGATCATGCTGGACCATATGACTATGCGAACTGAAATAACTACTCCCTCCGTCCCATTTTATGTGTCCATCTTGGGGAATCCAACTATTTAAGGGGACAAAAAGAATCTGCAGCTACTTTCCACAATTGCCCATAATCATTGCACTTTTTTTTTTGTTTTGTTTTGGTATTGATTGCAACGGAGGGTAGTTTGGGAAGCTAAGTAAATTTGCATACTAATTTAGGAAAGTGAACAACAATTTTGGGACATCCCAGAAAGAAAAGATAGACACATAAAATGGGACAGAGGGAGTACTGAGCAGGAAATTCGTTATCATGGTTTTATATTACGAACACTGAATTTTTAATAAGGAAGACTGTAATAGATCATAGATATTATTTTATTTCAAGGCAGTTTCTGCTTTTAGGTGATCACGTGCAATAATAATTATTAATTGGGAAAAATTTTGTAAGCCTTGATTGCTCATACTCTGATTCATGTTATAATTTATTATTGTTCAAAATTTGGGACAGAATCGATCCTTTAAACTGTCGCGATCTACGGGTCCATAAAGAAAATTAGATACTTTCCATATTTATGCTACGTCAGGGCGTGACAGGATTTAGTGGTATTAGAGCTAGGTTATTTAGTTTAACTAGGCTCGGTATCTTTAGGTCGTTACTAAGCTATACAATCAAGTTTCTCTAAGACGAGTCCGATTTACCAAATTTAGGATTACCGAACAACCAGGTTCTAGTTTTTAGTTGGTTATGACATATGAAGTCCATATAGATAGATAGCAGCCAAGTTCCTAAGGAGTTTAGGTAATCCATAGCCCTCATGAATAGCTTAGGCACTGACGAACTTCCTGAGTCAGATCTCAGAACAATCAGCATAGACTACGGCCTAGAGTTTGGAAGGAGAATAAGAATAAGAATAAGAATAAGATCACTTTGCTTTTAGATAGTCTAAGTTCGAATACGTGTTTGGTGTATTCTGTATACTTGAATTATATTATGTATGCATTGATTTTATTGTATACTAGTGTTATAGTACGAGTATATTATGTAGTGATATTTACCCATTAGGTTGGACCTGTGTGTAAGAGCATAGATGACCGAGTCACCTCAAGCAACCGAGGACCAATCAAGCGGACAATCTGAACTGTGATCCCCAGAAGTCGATCCCACTGGCTTGGTCGGGTCATTTATTCTAAGCTTATGGGAGATAGGTGATAGTCACTGTAGGTCAATTAGGATATCATCTATACGAGAGCTTCCTTGCGAAATCATCTAAACCACAACAAGGCAAAGGGAAGTTCCAAGAGATGGTGACTCCATTTGAGAACAAGGGTACAAGCAGACCAAGCAGCCTCTGTGCTAATTGCAATCTACTAGGTCAAATTTGGTATGATTGCAATGAAACTCAATGGATAGAATACGG
The DNA here is from genome assembly GCA_033977485.1 of Hydrangea macrophylla. Taxonomy (NCBI): domain Eukaryota; kingdom Viridiplantae; phylum Streptophyta; class Magnoliopsida; order Cornales; family Hydrangeaceae; genus Hydrangea; species Hydrangea macrophylla. The sequence goes on from CM066990.1 coordinate 46,321,937, forward strand.
CAGTCTAAGTCACCTCCGTCAAAGTGTACACCAAAAGCACAGAAGAAGAAGAAGAAATGGAAAACCCAACCTCATGTCTGCTTTAATTGCCAGATGCCCGGGCATTTTGCCAAAAGATGTGCTTTACTCGAGAGGATAACACATTGCTTTAACTGTGGCACCCCCAGTCATTTGGCTCGAGACTGCAAGGCACCTAAGCGCATCGCTCGTCAGAATATAGTCTATTATAACTGTAGTGTACCTAGTCACATTAGCAAATACCACTGCCCCTGAAAAAGCGACTTATGGTTAATAGGGTCAGACTCGCTTGAACACTATTATTCCCTATGCTACTGGATGTGATGAAACAGTTTATAAAGAGGGAAACTGTGAAGAAGAACAACCCAATCAGTAAGAAGTGGAAGGTACCTTAACTTTATTTAACTCCCATGTTAAAGTTTTATTTGATACGGGTGCAGTACTTTCGTTCATATCTGCTAAGACTATTCAGAGATTGGGTATCCCATCTCACCGTTTAGAGAAAGCTTTGAAGGTTACCTCACCATTAGGAGCCACAGTAAAGTTAGGACACGTGTGCAAGGATTATCCCCTACGACGATGAGACCGCGAAGTTCCTGTAAGGCTGATTGTCATATCGATGAAGGAGTTTGACATAATCCTAGGAATGGATTGGCTCTCTCAGAATCAAGCAAAGTTGGATTGTGTTAGGAAGAAAATTACATTCTCCGACAATGGGAATCAATCTTTTGATATCCAATGTAACCCTTTAGGATATATGTTCCTCACCAGATGGTTAGCTGACATTGAAGTCGTTGGTACAGAGATGACAGTGTCATCTATAGTTGTAGTCAAGGACTTTGAGGAAGTATTCCAAGACATTTTTGGTTTACCGCCTGAGATAAGTATAGAGTTCTGTATTGAGTTTATTGTGGATATCGCAGTTTTCTTTCTACCCATAGCTTTTGTTTTAAAATCATTTAGAAAACAAATTCAAAAACAAATGAGTCGCCACTTAATTTTTTTTAAAAGGAAAATTAAGAAACCATTTTGAAAGGAAACTGATCTTTTGCGAAACCAAAGATTAACTAGGTCCGGGGATTATGGAATGAGAGAGGAAGGAGCCTGTCGGACTAAAACACCCTCTCTCATCCTATCTTACGATAGGCCTCTACTCAACATCCTTCTAATTGAATTATTAATTTAAATGTGCCCTCAACTAAAACATATGTAAAAATATACATTACAAAAGCATGTCTAAAGGGGTGTAAAATTGCAATTGATAAAATATCATTCAAAAGCCACGTAATTCAGGTAGCAAGCAACATGATATGCAATAGAGAACAGGAGAACTTACCCGGGATCCAGCAGCGATATTAAACGTGCAATGCATACAAACAAAAGAAAATCCTAAAAAGAGTCTCTAATCACATATGCACATAGGGCAAGATCCTAATTCTAATGTGTCACGCATGAGGTTGAAAAATCAATAAAATCAAGAAATGAAATAAACTAGAAGAGAGATGAGAAATCGTACCTCAAATGCGCTACAAAACAAAGATTAGTCCACATGCTTCACATAATAATATGGTATCAAATAATCAATCCTAATTCTCTAGCTTAAGTTTATCAAGCATGAAATCCAACTATACTCAATAGCTAGTTCTAATCATGAGCAATTAAATGTACATGAACGAATGAATGTGAACAAGAATAAAACATGGATTTATTCACTAATTTGGGTTACTTAACCTCTGGATTTAAGCTAAGTTATCATTATTCAAAGTATGATTTGGGTCCCAAGACATTAGGAGACCATCTGAGTTGGAATAAACAAGATTAGACAAAAACAGTAGCAGTTTTTTATGAATTACAGAGAGCAACCAGATCTTAAAAAATGGAAAAACCATAATCCCAACGGTTGGATCTTAATGATTTTTGGATATGACATGCCTCTGTGAGTTTAGTTTATAACCCAAAAAGAAAATCAAGGTTTGAACGGTTAGATCTCTGGGAATATGGAAAACACTAGACGTCACTCAGAAATCTGCAACTCTCTGTCCAGAGATCTTGTACAATTTTTTTAAAAATAGCAAAAAGATGAGAAACACTTAGATCTTTTTAGGGGATCTTCCTAACACATTAAGGTACCCAGAAAAAATTATTAGAGACCCCAAAAACTCCATTAGAATTCTGATTTATGAATTTCAAAATGGACTTGCTGTTCTGAAATTTTGGACAGAGAGTTGCATGTTTAAAAATCATGAGACCAAACCATCTTAGGCATGGAATTTCATCAAAACAAAAATCACAGTGGTAAAACATTGTGTCATTGACATTTTCCAATTAGTTTCACTTGATTCCATCGGTTAGATTTCGAACTAAAAATCTTTGATCAAAACCGGTTTATGAATCCACTATTTCATTGTCAAGTTCCACTTTTATTTGTTAGCCCCAACTACATGAAGTTGGGTTTAAACCAAACCACTTCTCCTACCATTTGATGGTCATTGGAGATCAAGACATGACTAAAACTCATGAGTTTTCAAGGAATATAAGGAGACTCCATGACAACTCAAGCTTAGAGGACCCCAAACCATGGTAGGGGTTTGGATTCATCTACTTGTTCTTATCAAAATGATTATCAATTTTAAATCTCATGTGAATCATAAGCTTACATGAGACAAAAAGATCAAACTCATGAGATTCAAGTGAGATATGGAAGATCCCCAAGAGTCTCAAGAGAAGAACATGAACAAGAAAAAGAGAAGAAGAATCAAAGAACTAGCTTATGAACTTCAAGAGGATATAGGGAAGACCCCATGAAATTCCAAGTTAGAGAATTCAAGTCATGAATATGGACTTGGATCCACCTATTTGTTTACAAGGTGAAGTGATGATCAAACTTTGACTCCCATGTTAAGCATAAGACATGAGATTCAAAAGATCAAACTCAAGAGCTTTCAAGAGAGATATTGAAGATCTCCAAGAATCTCAAGAGAAAAGTATAAACAAAAAGAAATGAGATGAAGAATCAAAGAGCTAGAAACAAAGACTTCCAAATTTATTTAACAAAAACTCTAAGACTTAATCAAGAAAAACTAAATGACTTGAAGATTAGATGCTCAAAAGAAAGAAAACACAACTAAGATTAGAGAATCACCTCCAAGACTATCCTCAAATTTCTATATTTTGAAGATCTTCCAAGTTCTTCTTCAAACTCTCCAAAAAAACTCTCTATTTCTCTCAAAAATGTGTTAGTATAGTGGTAGTAATTTCTTGTATTTTCTTGTTGTTGTGTCCTCTTTTTTTTTATATCCTCTCCCAAGGAAGTTCCTCCCTCTTTTATAGGCAAAATTTACCAAGTATTTTCAGTGAATTCGGAGTAAAAGCCAGGTGTAAATGTCTCATTTGGTGGTACAATACGTACTTCCTGAAAATAGACAGACTGCTGCACAGGGCGGCAGTCCAAAACCTTTTGCAGCAGTCAGTGAATGCCGCTGCGGCACTCCGTGACTGCCGCGGCGGCATTCCATGACTGCCGCGCAGCTCTCCGTGAATGCCGCGGCAAATTATTGATTGCCGGATTTTCGTCAACCTTACTTTATCAGTTTTTTGTTTTTATCCGCATACACATACGTATTGTACCACAAAATACGGACTTTAAAAGCAAACGGTAGTCAGAAAATGTTGGCGGCACTCAATGAGTGCCGGGCCGGCATTCCGTGACAGCCGTTCGGCACTCACGGAGTGCCGCAAATTGCTGCCGTGTGCCGCTTTTTGTTGAACTTCCTCTTTTAGCTTTTTTATTTTCTCCTTTCTCTTCTAAGGAAATTATTTTCGAAGATTTTTTTCCAAAATTGGTGTTTTATACATGAATTCTCCTAAATACCTGGTATTTTCCTCTTTCTGTAAAAATTTTTCGCATTTGGAGAACTTTCTGAAAAACTTGGAACACTTCGAATCTTTCGGTCCTTATCATCATCGGACGTGGAGGTGACGCTCTCCTAAATTTGACAGTCGGTCAAAATTGGGGTGTCTACAGCTTGCCCCTCTTTGACAGAGCTTGTGGGGCAGCGCGTCCCATAACTGAATGTCAAAGCCTGTGTGAAGACAAGCCTTTGACCAGACTGTCAAATTTAGGTAAAACAAAATGCGTTGCAAAAACGGCTACACTAACGGTTCATGTTGGTCGTGCTCAACGGTGATCTGCCTACATATCCATTCAGGAATCAGACCAAAACGTAGTTCGGGCAGGAACCAAACATACACAATCATAAGTAACCATACGGATGGATGCACCTATCTTATTGTGATGCAAGTGCTATGCAATGGTATTTTTTGAATTAACCTGGTCATACAGGTGTCATGCTTATCATGTCTTCTCTACGTACGACGCACCTTCTGTGACGTGTTAGTCAGGGAAGATCACCCAATTCTTGACCGATGCAACATCTGTTACGGGGGTCATGAAGATGCTTTTGATTTTTTTTAAGGGTTAACGCAAATCTGTTGCGAGAACCGAGAATATAAATCCGTTATATTCTCAAAACAAGGGTTAATGCAAATCTGTTGCAAGAACCGAGAATATAAATCCGTTAAATTCTCAAAACAAGGGTTAACACAAATCTGTTACGAGAACCGAGAATATAAATCCGTTATATTCTTAAAATGAGGGTTAACGCAAATCTGTTGCGAGAACCGAGAATATAAATCCATTATATTCTCAAAACAAGGGTTAACACAAATCTGTTGTGAGAACCGAGAATATAAATCCGTTATATTCTCAAAACGAGGGTTAACGCAAATCCGTTGCGAGAATCGAGAATACAAATCCGTTATATTCTCAAAACAAGAGCTAACGCAAATCTGTTGTGAGAGCCGAGAATATAAATCCGTTATATTCTCAAAATGGGGGTTAACGCAAATCTTTTGCAAGAACCGAGAATATAAATCCGTTATATTCTCAAAACAAGGGTTAACGCAAATCTGTTGCTAGAACTGAGAATATAAATCCGTTATATCCTCAAAATTTAATTTTTCAAAGTTCGGGAATTTACGGGTACAAATTAACTTTAATCTTTGGAATTTAGGGCCCACAGGCTCGAATCTTACCTCTTGAAATTTGGGGCCCACAGGCTCGAATCTTATCTCTTGAATTTTGGAACCCACGGGCTCAATTTTTATCCTAAATTTTGAAATTTGTAGTCAATTTAAGCCTAAAAACGACCCCAGGGCCAAAAGTGCAATGAGGGCAAATTTTGGGGGGCTCAAGTTCAATTTTCGGGACTTGATTTGAATTTTTGGGGGGAAATGAAGATCCCTTAAACCGCCTTAAATGCGGCACACGCAGTTTTTTGCGGTAGTCTGTGACTGCCGTGCGGCACTCACGGAATGCCGCGACGGCACTTGGTGAGTGCCGCACGGCAGCTCACCAACTGCCGCGCACAGAAAAATGAGTGCCGCGCTTGAGCAGCAGTGGCTAAAACCAGTGGGTTAGATTCATTTCATTTCATTCTCTCAATCTCTCTTGAACTCGAGATCCCTCTGGAGAAAATTTTCCTCTTCCTTTCCTTGCTTGGATTGATCTACCAGGGACTTATCAGGTTCGTTCTACTTGACCAAAACTTGATTAATCTCGTTTATTTCCTTGTTTTTCTGAAATTTCTACGAATCTAATGCTCGAATTCTCTCTTTTCTTTGACAGATCATGGCGAGTGGTTCGGGGCGCAAAAGGAAGGCCAAGTATACGGCCACTCATCATCCCGACGCCACACTCCTGCTCTGAGACTCGGATGAGCACCTATCTTCCCGTGCGCTCAAGCGCGAGGTAAATGCTCCCCTTTCCCTTTCTAATTTTCTTTTCTCCTGTTAAAATTTTACGAATGTTTAGTGAATCACAGCCTTGAACATCTCATTTTAGATACCCATGCCATGGTTGTAGCATTTTCATGTGTACTTTATTCAAAAGTTTGCATTTCATCTTACTTCTCTCGAAATTTATCATTCTCACTCGTGTTTACTGAACTTGTGGATTTTCTTGAGCGTTTCAAATGCCTTTTATTATTCAAAATTGATTCTTGGCCGCTTGTGATCACATACTTCTCTTTAAAACTACGCTTCTTTTGGACTCAAATTTCTTTTGTACCTTCATATGTTTTATATGCATGTATTTCAAAAATACGAACAAATTACTCTTATTCTTTTCCCTTTCTTCAAAACCTTGCTAGAACATTGGGTGCTTTCTCTTATTTCTTCTTATTATTTTATGAACATCTGCTGAACTGAACGCAAACGAGTGCCATGCTTGTGAAATTTCTGCGAGTATTTCCATATTTTTCCATTTCTTTCCTTTTTATATCGCATTTCCTTGTCTTTTTACTGCCATCTGTTTATTTACCTTTTCTTTTATCCAATTACTAATATCAAAATTTGTGATTTTTTTCTTGCAGCTGCAGCCCAAGGTGCTGAAGGGGCATGGCAGCCTCGCGCACTGGTATGAGTGGTACACACAGTTGAGTGAGACAGTGAGAGCTTTGGTGGATGCGGCCGGGTTTGGAGACTTCGTCAAACTCTTGACGAAGAGCTCCAATGACGCGGTAGATTCACGCATTGTCGGAGCGGTGGTGGGATACCACCAGTACCTTCCATTTTGACTTCGGGGAGATGACGATGACTCCTCTGGACTTCTCGATGATCACGGGGATTGCCTTTGGTGGAGAGCGCTTGCGGTATTTGACTGATCAGGAGTGGGACCAGGTGGAGCCTTTGCTGGGAGTGGTGCCGGAGGAGCCCTTGGCCACGGCCAGGTGGTTCATGGACACGTTTAGGGGCCAGCCAGGTTTTACCGACGAGCAGATGACCCGGGGTTTTCTTATGTACATGCTGGGGTGCTCTTTGTTGAGTACCAGGGGTGATCGGGTCTCTGTGTCCTTGGTAGCGTCTCTGGAGCACCTGGACTGGGTTGATGAGTATGACTGGGCTGGTGCAGGGTTAGCCACCCTATATCGGCATATGGGTAACATTTCCCGGGACAGGCCGGCCTCCACTGGTGGTTATTGGAGAGCATGGGAGGTATACCCTTTTCCATATTTTACTGCTTTTTACACTTTCAAAAATTTATTTAAATTACGAGACTAACCCTCCTTTTTTTCCATTACAGATTTGGTCCCACGAGTATCTCCGCATGATGTCCCCCGAGACGCGTGAGGTAGACGCCCTTATCATGCCCCAGGGGCTGAAATGGGCGAAGGATAGAGTCGGGCGGAAGACCGGGGCCCACGATTTTGTTTTATTCAGGAACTTCCTGACAAACCTGAGAGAGCAACATGTCCACTGGCAGCCATGGCTTAGGGTGCTTCCTGATGGGCATGACCCGACGAGACGACTCCTTGATTCGAGAGTCAGCTGGGCATGACCCGACGAGACGACTCCTTGATGGGCCAGAGGGCCAGGTGTGGTACTTGGGAGAAAGGGTGACTAGACAGTCACTGGCAGTCCCAGGATTCTTTGTACCATTCCCTCCTCCTGATTCCATGAGAGCCACAGACACACTCCAGGGTAGCGAGCTGATGGCTGCTCTGATGGGCTTGGGCATTCATGACTTTGTGGACCCCCCCACTGGATACCCAGCGTTCCGCGCCGCTAAGCTGATGCCGAACTTCCCTCTAATGGAAGTGACTCGGGTGAGTAAATGACTCCTTTATTATTATTCTATATATATTATTATTTTTTTTAGCTTTCTTCCATCCTTTACTTACGTTTTATTTTGTTTGCAGCCTGTTCCTGCTACGGCTCGTCCTCCTGCCCTACCCGAGTGGGACTGGACCATGTCGACCGTCTCATTCGGCGAGCCCTTCTTGACGATGATCCCCCGACTCTCACAGGGCGCTCCTACTATTCCTCTTCACTATGACGTCGTCCCGCGTGCTTACGCGAAGGAGGGCTTGACGTATGCCCATAGCGTGCGGCAGTGGGTTCTCGGGCGAGAGTGGATGGTAATAAACTTACCCTCGTCTTTCATTTTGACTTTGATTGCCTGTTCCTTTACTAATCTTTATTCTTGGTTCTTGTTTCTAGGCTGAGGGAGCACGGGCGACTGCTGCGGCTCAGTTGAGGACTCAGGTATTATTCTCACCCTTTATTCTTAGTACTTCATTCATTCTTTCAACACTTTCTAGGCTTATCCTTTCTCACTGCAAGCGGAGGAGATCAGAGTCTTGTCCCAGCAGGTGGGGCAGCTTCAGCAGCGGCTCCAGCAGTTCGGCATTCCCCTCAGCGATGCTCCCGGAGATGGCGACGCTGGACGAGATGGAGGTAGTAGCGTGGGTCGAGGCAGAGGCGGCGGTAGTGGTGGAGGCAGCAGCGGGGGTCGAGGTAGGGGCGGCGGTAGCGGTGGACGTGGAGGGAGCGGTGGAGGCAGCGGGACAGAGTCGGAGGAGGAGCCCCTCTGGCGTATGACCCGTCAGACTCGTGGCCGGAGTCGAGGCTGATCCTGCTTTTTTTCTTTTGAGTGTTTTTGGGAGGATGCATACTTTATTTGGTGGACTGTATACACATATGTTTACTCTTATCTTGATGACGGCTCCATGATAGCCGATAGGATAGGCACTTTCATTATTATATCTTTGCCCTTTTTTATTGATATTCACCGTACATGTGACCATAGCCTAGTCCTTCTCTTGCCGTATGTGGGACCATAGCTTGGTCCCCCATTTATTTGATCTTTGAATGCTCTTACCTCTTTTATTCATGAATGGAATGAATGAATGTATGCGATCATGGTTTAGTCTCTATTGTATGTGCTGCATGAAGCGCACGTTTTATTGTCTTTTATCTAGTTTTCTATTTGCAGGTGGGCTAAAAGTGTTACAAACAGACCCTGGCCAATGAAAAACCCGGAACGGCACTCAGTTAGGTCTCAGCGGCACTCGGTGAGTGCCGCGGCGGCAGTCAGCGAATGCCGTGACGGCACTCATGGACTGTCGCGCGGCACTTCGTCGAATGCCGTTCTACTTTACCGAGTGCCGCCCTGACTTCAGGCAGATCTACCTCTATTTATACCCTCTTTTCTTCAAAACTCCGCAAAACACCACCCCCTTTCATTCTCCCCTATCTCAAATGGCCCCCATTAGCTCCCAAATCCTCTTCCCATGGATGGATACTCTTTCTGGTATCGAGAGGCTCAATTTTGAGTGTTTTAGGCTAAACGATCTCTTCTCCTTCCGACGAATGATTCTTAACGAAAGTTTGCTTCAAGCCGCTGTCCAATGTTGGGATCCTTCGTTCCATGTCTTCCATTTCGGTCATCAAGAGGTTTGTCCCTTGTTTGAAGAATTCAGTGCTATCCTTCACACTGACCCTTCTGCGGATCTGACAGTTCCTCCGGTGCAAGCCGAGTATGTTCAGGACTTGGCGGCTCTTCTCCATATATCCCGTGGTGCCGCGGGCTCTTTCATTCATGATAGACAGGTCGACTTTGAGCGCCTCTCCTCAGTTTATGCTCCCATTGGGGATCCTTACGACTGTGGGTATCAAGTTATACGGCGTAGCGCTCTATCAATTGCTATGCTTTCTTACTTCCTCTTTTAGTCATCCTCCGACATTCTCATACCCATTGCCTTCGGTTTGAGGGAGATGAAGAGTGTAGTCATGCGAGTCCTCGACGAGACTCTGATAGGATTGGATCATGCTCATGCTGTCGGGGCCGCATTATCTGCCGGGGCACCTTTTGTTCTGCAGATTTGGCTCATGGAGCGTTTGGACCTTTTCGTACACCCTTCCCATTTTCGTGGGTCACTTCCTTATGATCGTATGGAGATTCACAACTTATATCACTCTGCCGATGCATGGCGTGGTTGGCTTCAGGGCCTCTCTTCCAATGATATCTGCTGGATCTGTCCGCAGTGGTTTTATTGCTCCATTGTTGTACGTCTTCCTGGGCAGCCTGGCATCTAGCTACTAGGCTTGCGTGCTACTACTTTCTATATTCCCGATCGGGTGGTCTGCCAGTTTGGACTTTTACAGGATACTACTGAATCTGTGACTGCTGATTTCACCCGAGGGTCCGCTTTGCGCCCTTCTATTGTGAGGGATTTTACTGAGGCTTGGCACAGTAGGGTGGCTGCTCCGTGCCCGATGATTCCTGCTCCGACTGTGCCTACTGCCAAGTATCTTCTAGAGATCTAGGCCTTAGTTGCGAGGCGAGCTTGACAGACACATGTATAATAAAGTAGACGAAAACAGGGAAAAGCTTGCCATTTTACAAAACTCTCTGACAGACCCTGCCTACTCTTTTTTACGCTTTTGAATGTGATTTTCCTTATTTTTCTCTTCAAAAAGTGTTGTTATCTTTTAGGAAAGTTCTAACCATTTAATCAAAGTGTTCACCCCTTCGATTAATCTTTTATGAAGAATTCTCCTTTCAATGTCTTTACTCGCCTCTTTACTCTACTTTTTGCTTAAAGCTTTTAATCCTTCTATACCACGAATTCTCATTTGTTTCTTTATAGTACTTATTTTGATAGCCAGGTGATCCAAAGGAGGGTCTTGTATCTGGGTTTTTTGGCTAGCAAACAAAGTTTGCCCCTAGTTTTAGGGCTTCGAAGTGGTCCCGGGCAAACGCCAGTTTACCCCTAGTTTAGCATGGGTTTTTTTTTTTTTTTAGAATGACCGAACCAAATAGGTTGCCTACGTATCCCCTAACGGGAATCAGGTCGAGCGTAGTTCATCGAGGTAGGAAGCTTTGAAAAGAAAGGTTTCAAGCAAAGTATTTCTTGAGGCGATCGAGGTTAATTGGTTGCTTAAATTCAACCCCGTCCAGGTCCATGAGATAGGCCGCTCCTCCGGAAAGGAGAGTCTTAACGATGTATGGCCCGACCCAGTTGGGTTTGAATTTTCCTCTAGGGTCATAAACAGGCACTTTCAGTTCTTTGAGGACCAGGTCACCCTCAGCAAGCTTCCTTGGGCGGACCCTTTTGTTAAAAGCACAAGCTATCCTCTTCTGGTACCCCCGAGTGTGGTTTACTGCGGCCAGCCTCTTCTCATCGAGTAACATCAACTCCTCATACCTTCCTCGTACCCATTCTGATTCGGTGATCTCACACTTTGCTAAAACCCTAAGAGAGGGTATTTCTACCTCGACTGGGAGAACGGCTTCCATCCCGTAGACCAACGAATACGGCGTAGCGCCCGTTGAAGTTCTCACCAAGGTTCGGTATCCCCACAAAGCAAACGGCAGATTCTCATGCCAATCCTTATACGTATCCGTCGTTTTCCCCAAGATTGATTTAACATTCTTATTCGCTGTTTCTACTGCTCCATTCGTCTGAGGCCTGTACGGGGATGATTGATGGCGAGTGATCTTATACTTTTCCAGGAGCGAGATAACCTCTCCCTAGAAATGACTGCCATGATCGGAGATAAACTCATTTGGGACCCCATACCTGCAGATTATGTTTTTCTCGATGAAACTCACCACGTCCTTAGCTTTCAAAGTTGCATACGAGGCTCCCTCTACCCACTTTGTAAAATAATCAATTGCCACGATTATGTATCGGTGCCCATTGGAAGCCTTCAGAACTATCTCACCAATGATATCAATCCCCCACATAGAAAATGGCCAAGGGGTGGTCATGCTATAGAGCTGTGACGGCGGGGTATGCATCAGATTTGCATGGATCTGGCACTTGTGACACCTTCTAACGTATTCGCAACAGTCTTTATCCAAGGTCGTCCAATAGTACCCCTGTCGGATGATCTTCTTTGCCAGCATGTGCCCATTCATGTGGGGCCCACACACTCCCTCATATATTTTCTCCATCATTCTCTTAGCTTCCTTCCCATATAGGCATTCTAGATTGTACCCGGTGTAGGATTTCTTCTATAGCTTATCTGCATAAATCACAAATTGAGCGGCGAATCGTCGAATCGCCTTTCTGTCCTTCTCTGAGGCTCCTTCGGGGTATTCTCCTTCTTTGATGAACTTCCACACATCCACATACCACGGTATTTCCCCTTCGTCTTCTATGGCCGTGACTGTCTCAAATGAAGGCTGGTTTCTGATTTCTATGGACAATGGGACCATCGTGACCCCTGAAGGGATCTGTATCATTGATGCTAGGGTTGCCAAGGAATCGGCCAATTGGTTTTCCTCTCGGGGAAGGTAGTAGAATGATATCTTCTTGAATTGTCCTTTCAAACTCTCCAAATAGTCATGGTATGGTCTCAGCTTTTCGTGCTTCACCCTCCAATCTCCCCGCACTTGGGATATAATCAAATTGGAATCTCCGAACACATCAACTTTTTCAACTTTCAAGGCCAGCGTCGCCTCCATTCCTACTATGCATGCTTCGTACTCTGCCGTATTATTGGTTGAGTTGTACCTAAGCTTGACGGCTAACGGGGTAGGAGTTCCATCAGGCGCTACAAGGATAACCCCGACTCCGTAACCCAACTGATTGGCGGCTCCATCGAAATACATTCTCCACAAGTCCTCCTTTACTTCCATTATTCCTTCATCCGGGAACTTGAATTCTCCCTTGTCCTTGGATTCTATAGCATGGTCGGCTAAAAACTTAGCGACAGCCCGACACACTTGATGTCGAACTCTGCCAGCATCATGGTCCAACGGGAAATCCTACTGGTCAAGACGGGTTTTTCGAATAGGTATTTTGATGGGTCCATTCGGGAAGGCGACGGGTACACCAAACCAAGGCCCAACAGGCCTTCTCCAAGGGTGAGTACTTTAACTCATATCCGACCATTCTTTTGCCCAACAGGCCTTCTCCACGTGCCCCTCTTCTCCTTCTTGGGCCAGCATACACCCCATCAAGTCTTCGGATACGGAGAGATAAAGTATCAAGGGTCTCCCAGGTAAAGGTGGTGATAGGACATGTGGGTTTTGGAGGTAGGTTTTGATTTTGTCGAAGGCTTGTTGACAAGGGGTGTCCCATTTAAATTTTTCTCCTTTTCTAAGCAGTTTGAACAATGGGTCGCAGGTTAAGGTAAGTTTGTAAATGAAGCGGCTGATGAACTGTATTCTCTCCAAGAAACCTCTCAGTTCTTTCTCACCTTTTGGGGGGTCCATTTCGGTTATGGCTTTTATTTTGGTGGGGTCCACTTCTATTCCTCTCTGGGTAATGAGAAACCCCAATAATTTCCCAGTAGTGACTCCGAACGTGCATTTTTGCGGATTTAGCCTCATTTTGAACTCCCACAATCTCTCAAAGAACTTTCTCAAAGCTTTTAGGTGCCCTCCCCTCTCTTTGGATTTCACAATCATATCATCCACATACACTTCCACCTCTTTGTGGATCATGTCGTGTAGTAAAGTGGTGGCAGCCCTTTGATAGGTCGCACCTGCATTCTTAAGTCCAAACGGTATGACCCTGTAGCAATATGTCCCCCATGGAGTTATGAACGTGGTTTTCTCTCTATCCTCGGGTGCCATGAGGATTTGATTATACCCAAAGAATCCATCCATGAAAGATAGAAGCTCGTGCCCCGCAGTGTTATCAACCAACACGTCGATGTGGGGTAACGGGAAATCGTCTTTAGGGCTTGCTTTGTTTAGATCTCGAAAATCAACGCAAACCCTAACGCGACCATCCTTCTTTGGGATAGGCACAATGTTGGCAATCCACTTAGGATACTCGATGACCATTAGGAATTCAGCCTTTAGTTGCTTTTCAACCTCCTCTTTTACTTTAAGTGCCCATTCTGGCCTCATTCGCCTCAATTTTTGTTTTATGGGTTTTGAATTAGGAAAGAGAGGGATGTGGTGTTGGACTATTTTTGGATCAATACCTGGCATATCATTATAAGACCATGCAAAAACATCTTTGAATTCATTCAATAGATTGATTAGTTCTTTGCTTTCTTTATTGCTAAGTGTAGAGCCAATAAAGACATTTTGAGGATTATTTTCATTTCCTAGATTAATCGTTAGAGTGTCCTCAATGATTTTACATGCAGATTCTTGTTCTTTTTCAATTAACTTTTGCAATTCAATGGGTGTTTCATGATCATCACATTCATCACATTCATTAAGCACGTTCGAGTAGGCAGAATCAGTCATACTTTCATTGATTTTGTTAGGAGTGATTACAACAGACATAGCAATAGTAAGACGCCTCATTTAGGCCATTACAGACTCTGGGTGAGGGGGATACTTATCACTAGACTCAAAGACCCACTCCTTTCTGGCTCCCTGCTTGAGCTCCATAGTGTTACAACCTGGCAGTCCCCCGGTTTCCGTCTTCTCTTCCTTTTTCGGTCCTTCCTCTAGTTCGTCCTCTTCTTCCATAGGCTCTTCTTCCAGCACATCCTCAACATTCCCTTCCTCAGCCTCGGCTTCCATACCTTTGTCTTCTTCCCCTTTTCCTTCGGCTTTTATCCCTCCTTCGCTCAACAGGTTCTGCATGACCGGTCCGTCCAGTACACCAATCCAATTGTTAATAGTAACAGGCTTTTCAGGCATTTGCAGGAATGGGTCCTTGTATTTGGAGAATTCATGGGAGAAAAAGATCTCGAACCCCGGCTTTAGACATTTATCTTTCTGGTCCATCCACGGTTCTAGGAAGCCACAGAAGGGGAAATCTTCTCCTTCCTTTACAAAGTAACCGTTGAGTGTTTTTTGATAAGGGTCCATTGGTGCATCTGCTGTCTTCTTCTTTGCCCTCAGCTCCTTCTTTGTCGGCTCATAACCCAAACCATGAGTGTGAGTCTGAGTTGGAATGAGCGGGAATTCAGGCATGCCTTGATGATTATTTCCTAACCCCATGCCTGGGAAGAAACCCATCTTTTTATTATCCCTGCGACCACTGGACTGGCATACTGATCAAAATGGAGCGATAGGAACTCTCTCATTTTTCCCTCTTCCAACATGCTGATGAACTCGAACCCCCCTATTTTTGCTTCTTCTTCTTGCAGCTATAATTCCAGAATCGGTGCGCTTGATGATGCTTCGGGCGAACGGACCCAGCTATCCCCGAGGATATCACAGACTTTATTCTCCCAGACATACTTAACCTTCTGATGGATCGTTGACGGTATAGCACCTAAACTGTCCAACCAAGGCCTACCTAGCAACAGGTTGAAGGAAGTGGGGATGTCGATGACCTGGAATTCAGCTTCTTTTCCAAAAGGGCCGATAACAAGACGAAGAATGACTATCCCCATGACTGTTCTCTGGGTGTTGTCGTAGGCTCTTACCCTTTGTTCCGATGGTGTAAATGTCGACTCATCCAGGCCCATTCGCTTAGCCGTTCGGAAGGGACACACATTGAGGGTCGACCCATTATCAACTAGGTAAGCAGGCACAACGTTCCCCAAGCATTCGACAGTGACATATAATGGTTTGTTGCGAACAGGCCCTCCTGGAGGCAAGTCATTTGACGAGAAGGTAATAGCCGAAGTCGGGATTTTGCTGATCAGCCCTATGAGGTCCTCCGGGGCGGTGTCGATAGGTATGTCAGACTGGTTCAGAGCGTCTAGGACCGCCTGCCTATGGCGTTTGGAGGCAATCAGCAACCCCCAAATGGTGATATTGGCTTGAGTCTTCTTCATCTGCCTTAAAACCCTGTCTTCTTCCTCTTCTTCATTCATCTTTCCTTTTCCTTTGTCTGGATCTCACCCCGGATGATCCTCCTATAGCTCATGTGGTTTAAAGTGTCTGCCCGACCGAGTTAAATGACTGATTTCTTCTCTTGCCCACAGATTATCAATTTTTGAATTAACTTCCAAAGTACCATCCACTATCTCTGTTTCCTTGTCGCTCTCGTACCAAAGATCATCTTCTACCTGGCTCTCGTCTCGACTATCACTCTCTTGAATCCACCAGTCTGACTGTCCCCTCTCATTCTCCTTCAGCTGATCCCCCAAAGCACAGATTATTGAATCCTTAGGCAGCTGGTACGGCTTTCTTGGTGTCCCGACCTTAGTGATTAGTCTAGACGGATCGAAGGTTGCTTCTTCTATCCCCAAGAGATAAAGGCCCTGCGGTGGTGGCACAGCTTGATGATTCGGAAGCGGATTCCTTGTAACATTCGGAGCTTTGGTGGGAGGTTCCGAAATTACCTTGTTATCAATGAGGACCTGAATCTCGTGCCTTAATCTCATACACCTATCCGTTTAGTGACCCTTCTGCTGATGAAATTTGCACATGAGGTCTCCTTGAAAGTTCGGCGGAAGCGGATTTGGTAGAGGTCGAGGTTCTAACTGACGGAGATGCCCCTTTGCTAACAGTCTGTCGAGGACAGTTGATAGTGACATTCCCAAATCTGAGAACTTCCTTGGTGTTTTGTCCCCTTCTTTCCTTGGTGCTATATTGAATTTTCTTTTTGGCCCATTCAGTGCGTTGACATCGGTGGGGCCAGAGTGACCCCCCGCTTGTCCTCCATTGGATCCATAGTTTGGCCTCCTGTACCGGTTTGGTTGCTCCTCTTTCTTGATTACCCCATCTTGGATCGCATCCTCTATCCTTATTCCAACGTCAAAAACCTCAGCAAAGGTATTGATCGACTGGAATCTCATCTTTTCTTGGTATACTGCCTATAGATTCTTCATTAGCATTCTGATCTGGTCCTTCTTAGATGGCCTTTATACCATTTTAGCTGCCTTTCCCCTCTATCTGCTCAGGTATTCGGCGAATGATTCTTTATTCTCTTGCCTAGTGGTCTCCGAATCTCGGACAGTGACATCCAAATCTTGATTGTACTCGTACTGTGCCACAAATGCTTTAATCACTTCCTCCCATACCCTGGTTTTGCTTGGTTCAAGTGTAAGGTACCATGACAGAGCAGCTCCGGTTAGGGTTTGTTGAAATAGAACAGCCATCATGGTAGTGCTTAGACCGCTAGGCTGAAAAGCTCCAATGCACATTCGGATATGACTGCGAGGATTCCTGGTACCATCAAATTTATCAAAAACCGGCATCTTAAACCCGATAGGCAGTGTCTCGTGGACCCCGTCATACAGGCCTTCTAACTCCATTAGATAGGCATCAACTCCCTGAGCCTTGCGCATCACCCTTTCCAACTTCTCTATTTTCCCAGTTAGTAGCTTCTCCTTCTCGGCTTTCTCTCTTTCTCTGTTGGCCCGTAGTGCACCAGTCCATTGTGCCTCCTGGTCATTGAACCAATCTCCTTCTCCTCCTCCCAAAGGTGGGTCTATAACCGGCGGAACCACATGTGGTGGTCGGCGGTTCAGTTCTTCTATCATCCCCATCATGCGGTTCATGTTTTCGGCCTGTCGCCTCATTTGCTCCGCTTGTTGTTCTACCAGTATTCTTAGCCCAACCATCTCTTCGTTGTTTCTTTCTTCGGCCATGTCAGTGTATCCTCTCCTTACTTGCCTTGTTATGGGATCCCTAAACCACGCTTGATTTGCTATTTTCGCTCTTATAATAAATTTTGAAATTTCCTCTTTTAAAACCTTTTTATCTTCATTTTATATATCACGTGGATGCAATGCATGTGTGCGTGTATGCCTACTCTATATGCCAAAAAAGAAAGAGAAAATCCTAATCCTAACACATAAGCACATAAGCACATAAGATCCTCACCCATGTCAAGTGCGCCAATTTCTCCTCTCATTGTGATCCTTACTACCCTTTCAAAGGTTGGATATTCGAAACCTTTTCAAAATCTTATCTGCAAAGCATTTTTTTGGGTTGTAACAATTTTTTTGAAAACAATGCTTGAGAATGCTTTTGAGGGTATTAAACAAAAATAATTGGGTTTCTTTTATTCTGAAAATCATTCTTCCCAAAAAAAATAATTTCAAGAATTTTCGGATTTATTTCTTTTGAAAATGATCAAGTAAAAATATGCCTTAACAAAGGTTAGTTTGGGAATTTTAATTGAAAGGGGAAAGAAGATTTTTTTTTTTTTTTTTTTTTGAAAGGGTGAATGAAAACCTTGGAAAAAGAAATTATTTGGGTAGGGGGGGATCACATGACCGGATTATCACCGTACTTTCCATGAATTTGGATACATACAAGGTCAATGATGCTTAGCCAGACATGATATAAGAAGTATAATCTTATAATCAGGGTTTAGCATGCCCTCCAAATGTCGGGTATCATGAGGAGAAGTTGCTAAAAGGCGATTAGAATATTATACATCCTTTATCAAGCAAGTATCGTCATCATCTCAGGTAATCCCTTCCGGGCATACAAAACTCCCTAGCACATAATCCTAATCACGAATTGATTTCCTAATATTGAAAGGTTCTATAGAAACTATTATGCAAAGGCTGGGTTTTCGTCAAATAAGGGACCCTTGACACACATCCGATAGGATGCTTAATATACCAAATCATGGTACGAGATCAAGGGTGATCACACAGTCCCATGATGACTTGATCGACCGGGTTGCCCCGAGCCTCCAAAGTCATAGTTCCGTGCAATCAACTGGATGGACATGCAAGTGAAATGCAACAGGCACACAAAGATTAATTAAATCGATTAACAGGATGCTTTCAAGTCTAATCCTCAAGTGAACCCAACATCAGAATTTTGGTCTACGAAACCAGAGATTCTGGGTTCGATCCCCAGTGGAGTCGCCAGATTGTGGATATCGCAGTTTTCTTTCTACCCACAGCTTTTCTTTTAAAATCTTTTCGAAAACAAATTCAAAAACAAATGAGTCGCCACTTAATTTTTTTTAAAAGGAAAATTAAGAAACCATTTTGAAAGGAAACTGATCTTTTGCGAAACCAAAGATTAACTAGGTACGGGGATTATGGAATGAGAGAGGAAAGAGCCCGTCGGACTAAAACACCCTCTCTCATCCTATCTTGCGATAGGCCTCTACTCAACATCCTTCTAATCGAATTATTAATTTAAATGTGCCCTCAACTAATACATATGTATAAATATACATTACAAAAGCATGTCTAAAGGGGTGTAAAATTGCAATTGATAAAATATCATTCAAAAGTCACGTAATTCAGGTAGCAAGCAATATGATATGCAATAGAGAACAGGAGAACTTTCCCGGGATCCAACAGCGATATTAAACGTGCAATGCATACAAACAAAAGAAAATCCTAAAAAGAGTCTCTAATCACATATACACATAGGGCAAGATCCTAATTCTAATGTGTCACGCATGAGGTTGAAAAATCAATAAAATCAAGAAATGAAATAAACTAGAAGAGAGATGAGAAATTGTACCTCAAATGCGCTACAAAACAAAGATTAGTCCACATGTTTCACATAATAATATGGTATCAAATAATCAATCCTAATTCTCTAGCTTATGTTTATCAAGCATGAAATCCAACTATACTCAATAGCTAGTTCTAATCATGAGCAATTAAATGTACATGAACGAATGAATGTGAACAAGAATAAAACATGGATTTATTCACTAATTTGGGTTACTTAACCTCTGGATTTAAGCTAAGTTATCATTTTTCAAAGTATGATTTGGGTCCCAAGACATTAGGAGACCATTTGAGTTGGAATAAACAAGATTAGACAAAAACAGTAGCAGTTTTTTTTATGAATTATAGAGAGCAGACCAGATCTTAAAAAATGGAAAAACCATACTCCCAACGGTTGGATCTTAATGATTTTTGGATATGACATGCCTCTGTGAGTCTAGTTTATAACCCAAAAAGAAAATCAAGGTTTGAACGGTTAGATCTCCGGGAATATGTAAAACACTAGACGTCACTCAGAAATCTGCAACTCTCTGTCCAGAGATCTTGTACGATTTTTTAAAAATAGCAAAAAGATTAGAAACACTTAGATCTTTTTAGGGGATCTTCCTAACACATTAAGGTACCCATAAAAAATTATTAGAGACCCCAAAAACTCCATTAGAATTCTGATTTATGAATTTCAAAATGGACTTGCTGTTCTGAAATTTTGGACAGAGAGTTGCATGTTTAAAAATCATGAGACCAAACCATCTTAGGCATGGAATTTCATCAAAATAAAAAACATAGAGGTAAAACATTGTGTCATTGACATTTTCCAATTGGTTTCACTTGATTCCAATGGTTAGATTTCGAACCAAAAATCTTTGATCAAAACCGGTTTATGAATTCACTGTTTCATTGTCAAGTTCCACTTTTATTTGTTAGCCCCAACTACATGAAGTTGGGTTTAAACCAAACCACTTCTCCTACCATTTGATGGTCATTGGAGATCAAGACATGACTAAAACTCATGAGTTTTCAAGGAATATAAGGAGACTCCATGAAAACTCAAGCTTAGAGGACCCCAAACCATGGTAGGGGTTTGGATTCATCTACTTGTTCTTACGAAAATGATTATCAACTTTAAATCTCATGTGAATCATAAGCTTACATGAGACTAAAAGATCAAACTCATGAGATTCAAGTGAAATATGAAAGATCCCCAAGAGTCTCAAGAGAAGAACATGAACAAGAAAAAGAGAAGAAGAATCAAAGAACTAGCTTATGAACTTCAAGAGGATATAGGGAAGACCCCATGAAATTCAAAGTTAGAGAATCCAAGTCATGAATATGGACTTGGATCCACCTATTTGTTTACAAGGTGAAGTGATGATCAAACTTTGACTCCCATGTGAAGCATAAGCTTACATGAGATTCAAAAGATCAAACTCAAGAGCTTTCAAGAGAGATATTGAAGATCTCCAAGAATCTCAAGAGAAAAGTATAAACAAAAAGAAATGAGATGAATAATCAAAGAGCTAGAAACAAAGACTTCCAAATTTATTTAACAAAAACTCTAAGACTTAATCAAGAAAAACTAAATGACTTGAAGATTAGTTGCTCAAAAGAAAGAAAACACAACTAAGATTAGAGAATCACCTCCAAGACTATCCTCAAATTTCTATATTTTGAAGATCTTCCAAGTTCTTCTTCAAACTCTCCAAAAAAACTCTCTATTTCTCTCAAAAATGTGTTAGTATAGTGGTAGTAATTTCTTGCATTTTCTTGTTGTTATGTCCTCTTTTTTTTATATATCCTCTCCCAAGGAAGATCCTCCCTCTTTTATAGGCAAAATTTTACCAAGCATTTTTAGTGAATTCGGAGTAAAAGCGAGGTGTAAATGTCTCATTTGGTGGTACAATACGTACTTCCTGAAAATAGACAGGCTGTTGCACAGGGCAGCAGTCAAAAACCTTTTGCGGCAGTCAGTGAATGCCGGTACGGCACTCCGTGACTGCCGCAACGGCATTCCATGACTGCCGCGCGGCTCTCCGTGAGTGCCGCGGCAAATTATTGATTGCCGGGTTTTTGTCAACCTTACTTTATCAGTTTTTTGTTTTTATCCGCATACACATACGTATTGTACCACAAAATACGGACTTTAAAAGCAAACGGCAGTCAGAAACTGTCGGCGACACTCAATGAGTGCCGGGCCGGCATTCCATGACAGCCGTTCGGCACTCGCCGAGTGCCACAAATTGCTGCCGTGTGCCGCTTTTTGTTGAACTTCCTCTTTTAGCTTTTTTCTTTTCTCCTTTCTCTTCTAAGGAAATTATTTTCGAAGATTTTTTTCCAAAATTGGTGTTTTATACCTGAATTCTCCTAAATACCTGGTATTTTCCTCTTTCTGTGAAATTTTATCGCGTTTGGAGAACTTTCTGAAGAACTTGGAACACTTCGAATCTTTCGGTCCTTATCATCATCGGACGTGGAGGTGACGCTCTCCTAAATTTGACAGTCGGTCAAAATCGGGGTGTCTACACTTATGCCAAGTACCGCTCCGATCACTAAGGTTCCCTACAGAATGGTCCCCGCCAAACTATTAAAATTGAAGGAACAAGTTCAAGAGCTCGAGAACTTAGGTTTTGTACGTCCAAGTACATCGCCTTGGAGGGGGCACTAGTGTTATTCATGAAGAAGAAGGATGGGCTGCTTCGCTGTGTATCGAGTATAAAAAATTAAACTGCGTGACTATCAAGAATAAGTACCCCTTACCTCAGATCGACGATTTGTTTGATCAACTACAGGGAGCTACAACATTCTCCAAGATAGACCTACGATCGGGATATCATCAGTTGAGGGTACGGAAGGAAGACATACTTAAGACTGCGTTCAAAACTCGATATGGTCATGATGAGTTTTTGGTGATACTGTTTGGAATGACGAATTCCCCGACAGTTTTTATGGATCTGATGAGTAGAGTGTTCAAGCCTTATTTGGATCAGTTTGTCATCGTCTTCATAGATGATATTTGATCTATTCTAAATTAGTGGAAGAACATGAACAACATCTACAGATTGTGATGCAGATGCTCAAGGACCACCACTTGTATGACAAGTTCAGTAAGTGTGAGTTCTGGTTGCAAGAAGTAAAATTTTTAGGACACAAGGTATCATCGCAAAGAATTTCTATGGATTCATCCAAGACAGATGCTGTGTCAAATTGGGTTAGACCAAGCAACCCTACAGAAGTTAGGCGTTTCCTTGGACTCGTAGGCTATTAAAGGAGATTTGTCGAGGGATTCTCTAAAATAGCCACACCATTGACTAGATTGACCAAGAAAGCTCAGAAGTTTGACTGGACAGAGAAGCATGAGTATGCCTTTCTAGAATTACAATAGAGACTCACCACCACACCAGTACTAACTATACCCAAGCCTAGTAAGAAGTTTACTATCTTTAGTGATGTGTCATATCAAGGATTGGGGTGTGTACTTATGCAAGATGGTAGAGTCATCGCCTATGGATCTAGACAGCTGAAGCCGAACTAGTTAAACTACCATACTCATGATTTGGAATTGGCGGCAGTGGTATTTGCACTCAAGATTTGGAGACATTCTCTCTACGGTGAGAAGTTTGATTTGTTATCCGATCAAAAGAGTCTTAAATATTTGTTCACACAGAAAGAGTTGAACATGAGGCAGCGTAGATGGATGGAGTTGATCAAATATTACGACTTCACGTTAGAATACCACCCTGGTAAAGCTAATGTGGTTGTTGATGCTTTGAGTCGGCAAACCCGTGGAACGATCGCCTACTTAATGGTTAGAGAATGGCAAGCATTAGAGACGTTGGCAGAGTTCGATGTGCAGAGTGCTGAGGAAGGAGAAGAACAACTTTTTGGATGTCTTATCCTATAGCCTATTCTTATCGACCGCATTATTGAAGCTCAGAAAGAAGAGGGAAATTTTCAGACATGGTTTGTGAAGATGTCCGAGAAAGATCCAACAGAATGAAAAGTGGGGAGTGATGGGGGATACAGATGTAGGGACAGATTATGTGTGCCAGATTGTGGAAAGCTAAGGAAAGATATTCTGGAAGAAGCACATAGGTTAAGATTTACAGTTCACCAGGGGGAACAAAAATATACAAGGATTTGAAGAGAAAATCCTGGTGGGAAGGTATGAAGAAGGACGTGGCTGAATTTGTATCCAAGTGTTTGACGTGTCAACAAGTCAAAGCCGAACATCAGAGACCCTTGGGATTGTTGCAACCGTTACCTGTCCCTGGTTGGAAGTGGGAGCATATAACCATGGATTGTGTAGTTGGATTGCCTCGTTCACAACAGAACCATGATGCAATTTGGGTAATTATGGATCAACTGACAAAGTATGCTCATTTCATTACTTACAGTATGACATACCTGATAGAAAAGATGAACCGGATGTACACACAACAAGTTGTACGACTTCACGGTGCACCTTTGTTAATTGTGTCAGACCGTGACGCAAGTTTTACTTCTGGATTTTGGGAAAGTGTGCAAGAAGCAATGGGAACCTTGCTCAAGATGAGTACTACTTTTCACCCTCAAATAGATGGGCAAACTGAGCGTGTTAATCAGATCATGGAGGATATGCTTAGAGCTTGTGTTATTGATTTTGAAGAATCTTGGGAGACGCACTTGCCTTTGGTTGAATTTGCCTACAATAATAGTTATCACACGAGTATTGGTATGACTCCGTTTGAAGCATTATACAGACGACCATGTCGTTCTCCGTTGTGTTGGGCAGAGGTTGGAGATATAGAATTGTTGGGACCTGATTTGGTTAGAGAAACCAACGAGAAATTTCTTTGGTCAAGGAAAGGATGAAAACCGCTCAAAGCAGGTATAAGAGTTATTCTGATCGACGCCGGAAGGATTTAGAATTCAGTGTCGTAGATCACGTACTTCTTATGGTTTCACCAACCTGAGGAGTGGTGCGTTTTGGTCATAAAAAAAAAAGGGAAGTTAGCCCCGCTTTTCACTGGACCGTTTAAGA
The DNA here is from genome assembly GCA_033977485.1 of Hydrangea macrophylla. Lineage (NCBI taxonomy): Eukaryota > Viridiplantae > Streptophyta > Magnoliopsida > Cornales > Hydrangeaceae > Hydrangea > Hydrangea macrophylla. The sequence continues at coordinate 46,346,121 of CM066990.1, forward strand.
TTCTGGATCGCGTTGGAAAAGTGGCTTATCGATTCACACTACCATCAAAGATGCCTGGGTTCACAATGTGTTTCATGTTAGTACGTTGAGAAAGTACATACGAGATCCCTCACATGTGGTTAGTTTCGATGATATTGAGACGAGTCATAACGTTTTCTATAAGGAGAGGCCTGTGAAAATTTTATATCAGAGTATCAAGAAGCTGAGGAATAAGGATATCCCATTGGTGAAGGTTCAGTGGAATCACCATGACTAATTAGTCTTGATTTCGGGTGCGAAATCCTATTTAAGGGAGGAAGGATGTAACAACCTGAAGTTTCCATTTAGTTTAATTTCAATTTCCATATTTAATCTGTAATCCTGGTTTAATTTTAATTTGCAATTCTCATGTTTTAGAATCTTATTACTTGTTTTATTTCATATAGAAATTCTATTTGGGGTCAAACTGTAAATTTTTTAAATTCAAGAATACTTGTGTTATGCTGTCACAATTGAATTTTCTTAAAACTGGTGATACCTGTGATGTAATTTCAAAATTTGTATTTTCTAAACAGTGAAAATATTTACTTTTGACTCAAACTGTATTTTTATATAACCAGAAAGTTAGTTCTTACATTAAATAAATTTTCTGTATTTTTGTGGTGATCACCGCGTCGCAAAAATACTAGTTTATATTAAAAAAATTGTCCGCGCCACGTTAGACTTCCACAATTTGGGAATCTACGTCTAATCTAATTCGACACTTGCTTTAATCTCATTAATATAACTAATGTCTTGTTTGGGTGATGCATTTGTGTGTGTTTATTCCTAGTATCGTAAGTTGTTTTCCCAAACACCCTAAGAGATTCCTAGGCCTCTTGCTTGTGTCTTGTTTTGTGATGTGTACCTTGTATATGTTAATTGTATGCCATAAGCTACTTACCCAAACACCTAAGCTTGGCCTCTAGCTTAGCTATGTGACTCCTCTAATACTATAGAGGTGTATATATGTATAATATGTATATATGAAATCTATAAACGTATATGTAGTTTATGTTAGTTAATTACAAAACAAAATCAATTAGTAGAGTGAAGAAAGTTGAACTTAGAGGCCAAGTTCTTGGTTTTGGCTTTCTATATGTATAACCTTCAAACACACATTGTGCAGATTTTGAAAACCAAATACTGAGAGAAGAGAGAGTGATACACAGAGAAAATTTACAGAATTATTTAGAGAGAGAGAAAGCTTGAAGAACTCCATAGCTAGAAGCTTGGTTTGGGTTTTCTTAAATTGGTTATTCTCTCTCAACAAATTCATAATCTTCAATCACAGGGAGTATTCTTAACTCACTTGATATGTAATACATATTTAAATTACTGTTTGTATGCTTGGAATGGAATGTCACCATTGTTAATTTTCTTCCATGGAAGCTTAATGCTTGAAAACATGAATTTTCCAACCTTAATCAAAATCTGTTTTTAGCGATGAATATGAAAGATTATAGTACATAGAAGCTATGGTTAAAATATTACAGCCTAAATCATTCACATCACGACGTATATTAAAAATGAAGTTTTGTCACCTCTCGGATTTTTGTAAAATCCGAAAGATACTTTTCGATTCATGTTAATCCGATCATATATTCGTAATCCTTGTGGAAAAATGAAGAGATTCATGTATAATAAGGCATGGTAACTTTTGGATTTCAAAATGGGTCAAAAGGACCCTTAAAACTGAAAATAGGGGAATTTCTGCGAAGAAGAGGAAGTCTCTGCATGAACTCGCGCACGCGATCGCGCGAGCGGCCCGCACGAGCGACATGTGTGTTTTCTAACAGTTGGAAATTTTTATAAGAAAATTCGAAAAAGTGATATATCGCGCAAGCGGCCCGCGCGCGCGACCTATATGTTTCTGACAGTTGGAAATTTTGATTAGAAAAATCGAAAAAGTGACATATCGCGCGAGCGACCTGGCTTTTTCTGCTTTTTGTCTGTTTTCTGTTAAGGGACTGTTTGGATAAAGTTTTATATTGTTTGGGATTATTTTAAAATAGAACCTCTTTTGTTATGTTTTGGTTATAAAGGGTTGGTTAAGAACTTGTTTATTTTCGTACGTATGTTATTTATTATTTTTCTAGCAATTTATGTTTTATGTACAAGTCATATGACATACACATGGGGTTGAGTTTACATGCATTTGAGAATGGTCAGTGTGAAAAGAGTAAGTGGATGAGATTGAGTTTTGGACACTCCCTGGTACTTGTGTACTAAACTGTGATGGTTTTGAGAGCGGTTTAGAGTATCTTTGAAATGCGACGGTGACAAACCTGGGCACTCCCTGGTGCCCATGGTAGCGCTAAAGTGTGTGACGCCGACTTGGACATTCCCTAGCACCCATGTTAGTGCTAAAGTATGGCCTACTAGACACTCCCTGGCATGCATAGTATGGCTAAAGTGTGAGGCAATTGGACACTCCCTGGTACCCTGTACTAAAGTGAGGCAAACTGGACACTCCCTGGTACCCTTGTACTAAAGTGTGGTCACCTTAGTGTTTCAAGATACTGAAGTGAGAGAGTTGGTTGATGTGTTGTCGAGAGAAAAGAGTTGGTGAGATGAGAGGTTGCATTGTCCCAAACACGGTCACATGTTTCATTTATTGAAGATTATCCTATTATCCTTATTGTTTTATAATGTGAATTCATTTTATACTGTAAACCTGTTGATTTATGAAACCGTTAAATGGAAAAATAGTAAGTGAGTATGTTTTACATTCGAGTACATGTTTTTAATACTCACCAGCATCATAAAGCTGACGGCGTTGATGCGCCCTGGACATTCGTGTTTAGGCTTTTCAGGTTATGATCATGCTGGACCATATGACTATGCGAACTGAAATAACTACTGAGGAGGAAATTTGTTATCATGGTTTTATATTACGAACACTAAAATTGTAATAAGGATGACTGTAATAGATAATAGATAATATTTTGTTTCAAGGTGATTTGTGCCTGTAGGTGATCACATGCTGTAATAATTGTTAATTGGGAAAATTTTTGTAAGCCTTGATTGCTTTTACTCTGATTCATGTTATAATTTATTAATATTCAACGTTTGGGACGGAATCGATCCTTCAAACTGTCGCGACCTACGAGTTCATAAAGGAAATTAAGTGATTTCCATATTTATGCTACGTCGGGGCGTGACAAAGCCAAACTCTACACTCCAGAGCACCTACTATGTAGAATAAGAGACACACATGCACAATATTAAATAAACAACATAATGCAAAACATTGCCCACATAGATTCTCATAAAAATGGAATGACTGATTTTATTAAATGAATAATAAATCAACTACATAAAGCATGGCTTTTAGTATATATCCCTAACAATCTCCTGCTTAGACTGAAAGCCATGATAGGACACACCTCACTCTTATCCCTTTTACGTGACTATAAAAAGACTTGGCCGGTAATCTATTGGTGAAAGGATCTGCTAGGTTATTTGCTGATGCAATCTTGGTCACTTCAGCATCACCTCTTTGCACGATCTCTCGTATCAGGTGATACTTACGCTCAATGTGTTTTCCCTTTTTATTGGCCCTGGGTTCCTTTGAGTTAGCAACCATTCCACTATTATCGCAAAAAAAGGGTAGGGTAAATTACAGTGCCACCCCCTGAACTATGACCGTTTTCACTAACACCCCTTATACTTTCAAACTGAACAGACTCACCCCAGAACTATCCAAAAATGAACAAACTCACCCCTGAAGAAAGGGTTTTAGTGTCAACAAATGATAGTTTAGGGGATGAGTTTGTTCAGTTTTGAAGGGTAGGGGGTTTTAGTAAAAAATAGTCATAGTTCAGGGGGTGTTACTATAATTTACCATAAGGGTAATAGTCGATTGTATCGCAGGTACTACTCTTAGTTCCATAAGGAAGTTTCTGAGCCAAACAGCCTCCATAGCGGCTTCCGAAGCAGCCACATACTCGGCTTCCATGGTGGAATCAGCAATACATGACTGCTTGATACTCCTCTGACTAATGGCTCCACCTCCTAGGGTAAACACATAGACCGACGTAAACTTTCTGGAATCCCTATCTGACATAAAATCAGAATCTATGTACCTAATGTGTACAAGACTGCCTGCTTGGTAAACTAACATATAGTCTCATGTCCTTTTCAGGTACTTGAGAATATTTTTCACTGTATTCCAATGTTCTTGCCCTGGATTAGACTGATATATAAGCAAACCTTGTAACCGTTGATTATGGTCTCGAGGTCCTGAATATGCTTCTTCGTTAGTTCAATTTGCTTGTCCTTTTCAGTCATCTCTTCCTCCATGTATTGTACTCTGACTGATCTTTCAACAAGTAATATTCTTAGGTTGTTGTTTTCATTTTCAAGATTGATCAATCTCTCTTCAAGATTCTCTCTTTCATGGATCATGTTTGTAATTGTCTCTTCATGTTCAGCATTTATCTCCTTTAACCTCTGTTCTTCTAGGTTGTTGTCTATTTCTATTTCATCGATCATTACATTACACAAATCATTGCAATTTTCCATGTGGAACTCAACTGATTCAGGCAGTTCCTGTGCTTTTAAAGTCACTTCTTTCTTGTAAAAGTGATAAGTTTATCTGTTGTTCATCTTCTTGTTGTTTGCTGTTGTCCTCGTCAAGGTTCGCATACTGAGTTAACTCTATCTGTTCCTTCTAATCTTTTTCACTTTCCTTTTCATGTCCTTCCTTGTCCTTCTCATTTTCTTATTCTTTATTTCTGTCATCTTGTTTAGATTCATCATACTGACCCATCAATTCATTGTTACGCTCGTACTAATCTTCCTCATCATCTTCTTGTTGTTGTTGTGACTGTTATTCTTCTTCATCTTGAACTATTATCTATTTTTCGATTTGCTTTTGTTTTTCTTCCTCATTATCATCATAATCATCATCATTGTTATCTTCTTCTTCTTCTCCCTTTCTTTTTACTTCATCTTCGTCTTCACTCTCTTTCTTTTTGGCTTCTTCATCTTCATCATTATCTTCTTCTTCTTTTTCACTGTCTTCCTTTTTGTCTTCATCATTATATTCTTCTTCTTCACTGTCTTTATTTTTGGCTTCTTCATCTTCATCATTATCTTCTTCTTCATTATCTTCATTTTTGGTTTCTTCTTCATCATCATCTTCATCAATTTCTTATAAGTTCTCTACCTCTTCATCTTCATCATCTTCCCGTTCTTCATCATCATCATTTTCTCCTTCCTCATCGTCGTGGATGAACAATTCTCTTTCCTTGGCTATCATTCCCAATTCTTCTTTAAGTATAAACCTACATAGTTGACAAAAAAAGAGTCTTCTTTGTTAGTTAGAATAGATAAAGCTATCTGTAATACACAATAGATAATATTATCTATTGCACAAGATAATTTGTAATGCACAATAGAGAATTTGTAATGCACAACAGATAATATGATCTATTGCACAACATATAATTTATAATGCAGGAAATATAATCTGTTGTTTCTGATTGCATTTAAATTTGATTCAAAACCTTTGATTTTACCTCATCGCCTTCCAAGTTGGCGATCCCTCTATCAACGAGAATCTTGCGTAGTTCTGATAGATCCTACTTTTTAAATCTGGTGCATTCTTGTTCCGTCATTGGGGTTAATATAGATACCTTCTCGCACAACCAATACTGCATAAACATTATATGTTAACTTCTAAAGTAATCATTGCATACAAAATAAAGCTGAAAGATACTATTATCTATTTCATTCTACTTACTAGCAATGTAGCCACACATTTTGAAACTTTATCCAGAGTTTTATGTTTCTCAGCAAGAGAAGTTTTTAGTTGTTCCCAAATCGCTTCTGACCATGCGTATTTGCACATGTTGTCTATGTCTTCAACAAATTTGAGGCATATCCAATCAATTGAGTATCCGGTTGTTGGGAAAAATAGGCTCACAAACAGATATAAGCAGAGAAGCCTCGTGAAATCTTCCATATCTTGTTTTTTTCTACCCTTTATTGCTTCTTTTATCTTCTCTTTTATTACAGGGGTAGATAATTGGCTGCCATCTGCAAACCATCTGTTTCTGAAACTTGATTTTGACTTTATCATACCTTTTAGTTCCATTTCTTCTATGCCTGACTTTATCCCAAAGATTACAGCAATTTCTTCTTCCTTTAACATTATACTTTTACCCCTAATATGAAATGCCTTGGATCTTGAATTGTATACGCCAATCAGTGCAGCTACATCCGTGTCTGATTTTCGACAGTTGCAATGCTTTACACTATTGGTCACAAAAGCATTTATAATAAGCCAAAATGGTGTTTTCTTAAGGTGTTTATGATGCTCTTTATGGATCTTTAACCCTACCATTAGGTTTTCCATTGACTGCAAACTAGATCGGTATTGTGGTAGATATTTTCTCCTTCCTTTTATATCTTCAATTGTGATATTATCCCTCTTTACAGTTGCCTTTTTTGAAACATTTATTAATAGATTATAGATTAGATAAGCAGTACAGATAATTATGGTTGCAAAACTAAAAATTGTATAATGTAGAACAAATAAAGTTATCAATAATGTGCAATAGATAAAGCAATGGCATGTTATGTAAAAGTATGTACACAACAGATAATACTATCTATTTTTCTCAACAGGTAAAATTTGCATTTTTCTGAAAAATTTGATAAACCGCGAATTAGACTACAAAATAGTAATGGTAAGTGTTTTTTAACAGCAATTAGGTTTTATATGCTATTGTAACTCGTATAATTTTGTGACAGATAATATTATATGTTATGTTCGTACATTAGGTTTTCAATATGTACTAAACAACCTAACATGAAATCTTCGAAAGAGGTACTATTATCTATTGATACAAGGAGAAATAATGTTGTCTCTGCTACGGAAGGTGTTTCAGGTAACAGATACTTTCAGTATTATTTGTGGTAAACTCTAGTTTTTCATATATTTTTCGGTTCATATTGTTGAATTCTTGCTTTGAAATCAATTTTTAGGGTTTTAAAACTAAATTTGTGCATGCATTCTTTGAGTTAATAAAAAACTAAGAACATTAACAGCAGCAGAAAAATTTGTACTTACCCCATTTTACAATCCAATTGAGATTTTTTGAAGATTTTCTATCTGTTATCAGTGTTTTGTCCTCAAAACTTGCAAAGAATCGTCATTATGAGAAACAGTTTACCAGCAAATTTGAAAATTTGAATGAATCAAGGCTCTGTCGTCGTGACTTCTGCTCTGTAGAAAAAGAGGGTAGTTTTGATTTATGAGCAATTAGGTCATTTTGGTCTTTTTGGTAGGAGAAGGGCTTCTTGCGTTAAAAACTTGGGCCCTGGGCTTTAGCTGCTATAGTGTCTACTATAGGGTGCTATGGATGAATTTTTTTTTTTTTTTGACACATAGGGTGCTATGGATGATTGACCCAAGAATAAAGCAGGTCATCCATTATAATTTAAAGTAATTAACAATTGGGAGGTTCGGCCATATCCTCCTCAAATAAAACCCTCTCAAGCTAAAACACATTTTACTTTTCTTTAAATCATTAGGTCCTTTTTATGTCTAAAAACTTCAAATTGCTATAACTTTTGTTCTATAAGTCTATTTTTCGTAAAATTTAGTGTTTTCAAATCAACAAAAATGAGATCTATCAAACGAGATCAAACATGGAAAACTGTATTTTTTTCACATTAATATGATAAAAGCATATTCCTGTCGTAAAAATGGCACCATAAGTGTATGGATCTCGAAAAAAAATATAGGACATCAAAAAACATATCGCCCAAAAAACCCAAAATTTTATAAAGTTATCGCCGTTAATACAAACGATAATAATATTTATCTGCTGACAGATAAGACAGATAAAATCTTAAAATCAGGCTACACGTATCATTTTTTTACAAAATTTTCAAGCCCATTACGTAGATCTCGAAGAACTACATGAAATACAAAAAAATCAAAGGCCAAAATTAAGAAAATTATGGTTGTTTAACTCAATATTATATGTTTGTCCACAGATAATATCATTTATTTTGACTGGTAAAATCGAATAATAAGGTTCCAAATTATTATTTTTTGTACAATTTTCAACTCCAATGCGTAAATCTCAAACAATTATATGAAAATCTTTATAAAAAAAAAAAAACACCCAAAAAGACTATAAAAAAATGAGTGAGATATGGTAGTTAAAGTTGACAGATAATATTATATGTGAGTAGAAAGAGGGGGCTTTTCACTAAATTGAAAAAAACAACGAAGTGCTTTTTAAAAAATAGCCAAATCGTATAAATTTTTTTTATTAATACACCTAATATTAAGAGACTTATCACCTAATATCCCTTCACAGCAATTTCGATCTCTCCCACGGTCGAGTCTCTAGTTCATCCCAGAGTCTCAGGTTCATCCCAAACCAAATATGCCCTTAAAACTTTTTCTTTTGCTCCAAATATCATCAAGTGACCTTAAACTATCACACCACCACCACCACCACCACTCTCACACACCCAACAAAAAAATAAATTATAACAGTAATAATAATTTTTTTGATGCAACAATAATAATAATTATAATAATATATAACTAGAATTTAATATATGAAAAAAGTTCCATTAATGCCAATTACATTTCGTGGAAATTTATTATCAGGGCAACTAAAAGTCTACCACAAGCTTTTAATCCTACCATATCATTGTCATTAGCACCACCGCCCTAATCTCCTTTTTTTTTTATTTACTTGTTTTTGTTTATTATTAATTTTTTTTTTAATACTTAGCTAGATCCTGGATACATACACTCTACGCACATACACATGACACACATACCCCGGTCCCCCCAAAACGCTTATACCAGTTGGAATACAACTCTCTCGGCAATCTGCCCACCTAACAGTTGCCACTTGCCACCAAATTAAAATATTGTTGTCCCACACCATTATTAGTTTTTGACATTGTTCAAAGCAAAAAAAAAAAAAATTAAAAAAATTAGCTTTTGACTTTTTATTTATGTGCTTATTGAGATCTGGGTGGAGACCATCACTTAATTTATTAAGCACCCCTCCACCGTTGAATTGATGAGAAAGAAGATTTTTATTTTTAAAAAAAATATATATATACACAAAACAAAAAGTAAAGAATCAAAAAAAAGTTGTTCGTGGATCAACATGTAATAGTTACTGACAAAATAAACATAAACATAAGGGAGAATATATAGGATTTGAGAATTATACATAAACGGAGGTAGATTTGTTACATGACCGACTGTGTCAGAGCATCTCTAATGGGCTACCAAATTTACTATTAAAATCATAAAATGATAACTCATCAAATTTAACCTACTCCGATACAAGGTTAAATACTCTACCAAAAAATGACAAAGTCATTTACATTGTCAAATTTGAGAGCTCAAATGACTTTTGTCAAATAAGTGAGCCCCGCGAATATTTGCAATACCAATGGATATATTTTGTGCTTTTACTTTTATACCCTTCCAAAATGTCTATAAGCAAAAAACTTGAACCCAATTTTTATATTGTGCTCTCTTGTCCAATTTTATTTTTTTTTTCCCTTACAATGGATGGTTGAGTGTCACCTAAGATCCAATTGTTAGTAACTTGCAGTCACATAATAATTGTGTGTCTCCATCTCCATGATTATGTAATTTTTTTTAATTATTATTATTTTTTTATGTTAAATTCTTGTTAAATTCATTAAGCCGTAAAGATTTATAGATTAACATTTTATTACAAACATTCATACTAGCGTTTAGTAGTATTGTAGGTGAAAGTTGAGAATGGTAGGTGAAAGTTGACTAGGAGAATGGTAGTTGACCCAAAATTTGGTAGTTTGGATGAAATCTACCATTGGAGCAGTATTGTCAAAATATAGCTTTTTGGTACTGTAGCAGTGTCAAATTATAGCTTTGAGATGAAAAAAAATAGCTTTTTGCATTGGAGATGCTCTCAGGGGCAAGGGCAAAGGGGGCTAAAGGGCTAAGTTCGCGAACTTGGAAATTTTTACAGTACGATCAATTACTTTTGGTTGTATGCTACATGTAATTTGAAGTAGCAAGGTATTATTTTGCGGTACTTTTTGTGTTAATTAATTAATAGTAACAATTGTGATGTGCCTTCTAGTAATAATGTTGTGTCATTGGGTAGTAATTTTAGAGAATTGATATTCTCACTCCATTGATTACTAAATACACTCCATAGAGTGCATGATTCGGTTGATACCACATGCTTTGACAGTGTCATAGAGTGTATTTAGTAATTTTTGGAGTGCCAATAACATTTTTCTAATTTACAGGCACCATTTTTTTACTAACAATTATATTAAGTAGTAACCAGGTGCCAAACTGCTATAATTAACTTTGATGAATGTATTGTACAACTTAGTTGCCTGGGAGAAGATTTATTGAATGTTTGTGTTAATTTTTATAGTACTAATTTGTATTATCAACACGATAATATGTATATATAGACCGAAAATACACCCACTAATCGTTGCCACTTGCCAACTTATACGTACATTGCATATGAATGTGGCGTTAGTGTTTTGATTACCTTGCTAAAATAAAGAGGGCACTGTATGAAGTAAGATAATAAAATTGGCTCGGGTCACTGTCTCAAAATCTCCATCTAAGTGTGTTGCCTCCTCTAAGACCAAGGAATCAACTTGCATGTGTATGTATATATATCTATCCAGTCACTTTTATACATATATATATATATATGTATAGAAATATTTTAGGATAAACCAGTGGATTAGTTGTGTACCTTACCACCACGAAAAAGTTACAGCTTTTTTTTTTCGATTTAATTTGGTGGTCTCAAATTTTGTAAAATTGCCAAAATTTGCATCTTTTGAAAGCCACCACCACATCCTTCTCGCCCTGTACTCTTTAAAGGAAAATTGAAAATTAATCTATTAGGTATCACATGAAACGAGCTAAGGATTTTTAAATATTAAAATTGAGCAGCAGATTATAAAGTTCGGCACCAACAAATTTTGACATTTAACATGGTAACTTTTGTACTTGTACCATCGGAGGCGTAGGGACCACATGACTAGGGTGGGCCCAGGTTCTCCTAATTGAGATTTTGAAAACTAAAAATTTAGCTTACAAAATTTGAATATTTTTCATTAGATCCCCTCTCAAGTAAAAATAAAAACATCTTAAGGGTAGTATTTGGGTATGACCATTGGAAATGTCTATACCAAATCAAACTTTTACTCAAATTTTCAGTCAAATTTGAGTAAAAGTTGAAGATGGCCTAACATATCTTCTGGGGAAAAAAAAAAAAAAGGTATTTGTTATTATGTTTAGGAGAGTTCTTGTATTTGCTCAATCTATAAATTGCAACTTGATTTTGGAAAGTTGGAGGTCACATCTTTTGACTAGACTAAATCGGCCATGAAGAACGTTTTCCTCATAATACTGTGTGTTTGTCAAATGTACATTTCACCCAAGAAAAATATCTGATTATGTGTAAGTAGACTCAAAAAAAAGCTGCATCGCCTAGGCCCCCTGACCAAAAATATTGGCTCTGCCCCTGTGTACATACGACCAAAACCGACGGATAGCAAAATAATCTTAACTGCCAGTGTATCTAGAGAACTTTTATGACCTAATAGCCCAACCCGTATGCGCATGGGTATAAATTGGACTGCATTCATGTACGCATCACATGCCCGAACAAGTTCTGATTTTCAAGCAAAATCGGACCGTCCAAATCCAATATTTGTACTCTCCCTACGTGTCACGCCCCGGATCCACACATGTGAACCCAAGACACGTGGCACGCCACCAAGGCCTTCAAACAACAAGTTACGAATAAGAAGGAGGGAAAAACAAGCATGTCTACACCATTATGTTCAACAAATTAAGTTCAAGGGCAAAATGGTAATTAATAAGGTATAGCAAATTTTATACCAAAAGATAGGTTTTTGAGTCCCGGTTCCAACGCAAAAAACGGCGCACGAAATCGAGGTTTCTAGAGAGAGTTATGGTTGTTTCCGTAAAAGTCAACAGTGCAGTAAAATGACCTGCGGATCGATCCGCCCCAAAACCGGATCGATCCGGTTTTAGCAGAACCCCATTTTTGGCCCTCCTAAAGCACCGGATTGTTCCGCTCAAGACCCGGATCGATCCGGATTCTGCAGCACACGTTTTGACAGCAAAAACTCCTGTTCTGTAGCATCCTAACACCTCCAAATCCCATCCAACTCCATGAAACTTTACAAAATCATTTCAAAATCTTTCTAAAACCATTCTAAACCATTCTCAAGATATACTAATATGATTTTTAAACATCAAACAAGATTCCCAAATGCTACAACACCCATAAACACCCAAGTTTCACAAAACCAAGCAAAACACATGATTTTAAAACCAAATTCTCAATCAACATACTCCAAATTACAAAAACAAGAGTTTGAAAGTTACCAACATGATTTAAAACCATGAACAAGATGTGCAATACATTCTCTCCCAAATCTCTCCCAAGTGCTCCCAAATCCCACAAGATCAACCAAAACATGTTTTTTAAGCCAAACTTCCATTCAAACATGCTCCAACTACATTAGCAAAGTATGAAAGACACCAACAACATTTTGAGCTTCGGTTACAAGATTTACATACAACTTAGAGCATTAAAACAAGAAACTAATATAACTAACTAAGTTAACACATTCCCAACTTAACCCGTACATACTCGGATTACTTCCAAAATTACAAGTTTTGAACAAAACTACTATAAACATGAAACTACAATATTTACAAGCTTTCGAACACCACGAACCCCCAAGCTCATATCCCCGGATTCTCGCCGTCGTGCTCACCAAAATGGTTATTCAATAATATATAAGTTATATGCTTAGTGAGAGATATCAATCAAGCACACGGATGCCATATCAATGTTTATATTCAACTCAACAAATATAATGATCTCCGGATAAGCAAGTATTTCATCCACCACTACCTGCAAGTCCGCGACTCCCCCGATAGTCCACGGCACAAGCCAATGACCCACGCCACACACGTGCGGTCCAAAAGCCGTTGTCGGCTACAGGTGGTCGTCACCACGAAACAATCTCATGGCGAATTAATACATGCTTTCCTTTGACCCAAGTAGACAACTATACATGCTCACATAACCATATCACCATGCTTTTCACATAATTATAGCTAAACATGGGTAATTAAACTAAATAGACATGTGATTAACATCCATATGAACACAACCATGAATCTCATCCAAAAACAAGATTGAAACCACTCACCTCTTTGCAATTCGTTCCTAGTTGTGAAATTGAAGTCCAAATCTACTCCGGGTTAAAATCCTACATGAATTCGACCAACTACGGATTACCGCTCCAAAATGGTCACGAGAAATACGACGATTATACTCAATAAAATCAGTACCAAAACGTAGAACTCACCTCTACGAGTTCGAATCCGGTCTCGGAATTGAAATTAAGTGTCGAACGGTGTGCCGATTGACGTCGTAGAGCTCCGTCAAATTTCCGTCGTCAATCTCGTTTTCTAACTCTTTTCTCTGTAAATGTTTGTTACATTAGAGAAGAAGATGACTAAGGCTCCAGCTTGGTGAGTCATGGGGCACTTGTCTCATGACATGTGATCCCAACTTTTGGTTTCTATTATAGCCTCCCCCAAGGTTTTATAAGTTTTGCAATTATATCCTTACTAGTTATAGAACTCTTTAAAATTATCCCAAACTTAAATAGGTGTTTGTCTATGTCTTGCGTGGGTCCCATAAGTGGTCCTACATAATTTTATGAAGTTGCTAATTAGCCTACTAATTATATAACGTGTTCATTTCGTCCTCACCCAGGTATTCTAAATGACCACATAATTGGTCTCTAACAATCAACAATGAACTTAAACAACATATATATATCATTTCATATATGCCTTAATAAACATGTAAGCACATAAGGGTGATTCCACAACTTTGTCCCATCACAATGGAACTTCATCAACTCATATCCCCATTTGGGACTGCCACATTGGCCAACATTGGGTTCCCAAACTGGACACCCACAATCAACTAGTGAGTTAAAACTCACTTAAACATGTGTTAATAAACACCAATTAATTATGCTAATGCATGCTAATTCATAATTAACGATTAATCGCGGGAGCGGGTGTTACATCTCTTCCCTCCTTAAAAGAAGTTTCTCCCCAAACTTAAAGTACCTCAAGTTTCGAATAGGAATGGATACTTCTCACGCATCTCATCTTCCCGTTCCCACGTAGCCTCTTCAACCGAATGATTCCGCCACAAAACCATAACCAATGGAATAGACTTGGTTCTCAGAACTTGAACTTTTGCATCGAGAATTCTCACTGGATGTTCTATGTAAGTCAAGTCTTCTCTAATTTCCAACGGTTCTGTCGTAATGATATGACGTGAATCTGACACATAACGTCGCAACATTGATACGTGGAATACATTATGCACATTCTCCATTTCTTGTGGTAGCTCTAACCGGTCTGCTACTGGTCAAACTTTGCCACAGTTCATATGCCATCACTTAACTCAACTTCTATCAACGACGTTGTAATATCGATATATAGAATACATTACTCACATTAGTCACCTCTAATAATAGTTGAGTTGATAAGTCGTTGCTCCCGATACTGTTGTTGTAGAATTCTAAATACTCCATGCCTCGTAAGATACCTTTATGATATCCGATTGAACTGTCAAACTTTATTACAATAAGCATTTGCTTCAAATCACACGTAGACTTAAACATTCCCATTCATAACATGCCTTTCAAGATTCGGATTACCCCTTTTCAATTCAAATATTCCGATTCGACTCGAATATTTCTGCATTTAACATAATAAGAATCAACTCTTCAGTTAGCTTCATTATCTTTTCCCACATAATATAATAAACCCTAACAATCCACAATCTTATTCAAGAACCCATGCCCACTCAATCAACTTGTTCCCAACTCCTTTGACTTTAACGGTCTTGGTAATTCTCACGAAACCCATAGCAAAATATATTCACTGCCATACGATTACTATTAAAATACTAGTAATCTTACAAGCTTTGATATCCCGATCTTTATTCTCTGATAGATTAAACACACAATCATGCTATAGATATCAATTATAATACCAATCATCAAAGATAACTTCTATTCTTTATCTGTCTTCCTTGAGTAACACCATGTTTATACCATTTTCGTATGCACATCTGAATCAACCAAATAAGAACGTACCATTCCCATCAAATTTCTTGTCAACTTTAACTCAAATATTTGTTCCTATATTGACCATTTCCAAGTAATAATAGATTTCACATTTTATTGCTTAAGACGATACTTCTAATTTCCCTTAATAATGAGAGTTTTAGACATTTACCTGCGCCAATATTATCATACTTCAGCTCAACCAAATAACTGTTAATGAACCCTAATCAAATACTGAATAATCTTTGATGGACAGCTTTCAAAGTCATAAACAACCCTCTTGTAATCAACATAAGTCCCAAATATTTTCCTTGTGCAAATAATATTGTATCTCAACCCAATAGAATAACTGTTACCAAAACCCCAAACATATATATCAAATATAATCCTTGTAATTTTTTTTTATTTTTTATTTTTTATATTTTTATATTTTTTTATAAACATAAGCAATTTCCTTGTCATGTTTTGTCAACACCAAACCCAAATTCCAATGTGATGTTTTATTTCTTATTTTCTGATTCTCTCAATCTTCGATAGAATACCCAAAGTAAATATCATCTCCAGACCAACTTCTGAGTTCTTAAAATTCCTTCGTACTTTTGAATTTGCATAACCACAATTCCCTTTCTACGTAATAGCTTCCCCATTATCACCATACCACATAAATTCTGAGCCAACTTCCAATAACGACTGGTCAACTTCTAGATAGCCACTGAATTTTCCCTCATTCATGAACCTTGGTGAATATATTATAACTTCAATGTGCCAAAATATTATACCCTAAGAATCATTTCCAATACTTATAGAATATTTCTCAAAAAATTTTTTTAAACAAGGTAGATAACTAAAATAATTTAATTTCTAACTAAATCAACTTCTAAATAGGGATTTAAATAGCAACCCATGATTTTATAATTTACTAACTCATAACATAACACAGTATATAATTTACTTTTTAAAATAATTTCAGGGATTTTTAGGAAGAACCACTTCTTCATGACACCACAATCTCTAACATCTATGAATCCAAAGAAACTTCCCAAACATACATTACCCAGAATACAGCACTTATTAATTTAAATTTATGCAGATTCAACCATCCCACACAACATCTTTCTTCCTAGCTTTTGTAGTACCAATTACAATCGACCTCTATACTTCCGGTATAATCTAAGAGTGTGTCGTTAATGCGGCGATTCCAAACTCCTCTAATACACCATAGATACTCAATTCATCAATTCGTAGAACTTATTTACCCACCTGGTGCACTAATTATTCAAGCGACATCAAATACTTTTTTTTTTTTTACCGTTCCTTCTTTCCCAGCTTTTCAACCAATGCCAAAACTTTCTGTGGTGACATACTCAATTAAGTAAATCCCTCAATAGTAGTTCCTATGACTCTACTTTTACTTCATTCAACTTCATCATTATTATTCGATACTGTACTTGAAATACTAGCTACATCTCTAATATTACCTAATGATAATTCGATATTCTCTGTTAGTCAAGATATGCAATAGACATGCATATCGGAAAGCACCATGAAATATTCCTTTGCTACAAACATGTTTCCTACTTCTAATTCAACATCTCTCGTGCTAGGTCCTATTTAGAAATCCGCGATGAAACCCCTTCTTTGATACCTGATAAACTCATACACTGTCACAATTATGAAATAATCAACAATATTAGATCCACCGTCAACTGCAACTCCACATGCTCCATTTGTATAAGATATAATAGTAAGAATACCCAATAGAATAGCAGCAAATAGACTTGGTGTTGAGAGATTCATCAACAACTCATGAATAAGTATACACAAACCCCACATAATCTGTCACCTTAAGAATATTTACCGTATATCCCCTTAACTGTTATCACCATCTCCATTATAAATCCATAAACCCTTCAATTCTTCTATATATCCCAGAATAATATTCACCACTTTCTTTCACAAAATTTAAGAACTATAACTTTTACCATTAAACTTGTTAACACACCTTCGGAACACACAATGATTCGATTTGTGAACAACTTGAAGATATCATACGAACACCCCTCAATATACCCTTCTTTAACCCCCTCAAAGCACCAATGACACCCGAATTCCCCATGTTCCCAAGACCACTTATATAGAATATCAAATGTTATCAAACTGAAGAAATACTACTTCTGCTGGAAACAAACCAATACTCCACTCGTTTCACAATAAGAACATAATACCCTGACTTGATAACTAACCCAAGAGAATACAAAAATAGAAGCTCCATATAGAAAGTGAGAGATATCTCACAATAACAGAACATGAGTTTATAATACCCACTATAATAATATTCCAAGAAATCCAGAATATCCATAACTATAGATTTGACATTGAAAGCCAAATTAATAATAGAAAACCCCTTTATGAGAGAGAGATTTGTATATTCCAATTATTAGCCCAAAGATAATAGATGGTCTTCACCCATAATATACTCGAGCCTGTAAAATATAATATACGGAAGGAGCAATTCATACCCAATACCATACTCAATTCTTCAAAAATTCGCCTTGAACTGATCCCCTCATAACCATACCATAGAACTATACTGATTTAATTAACCCAACTCTTGCTTTAAAGTTCTGCAGTTACTAATAATATCTCATACCCTTTTCAACTTCGTAATTACCCTACTCACAGTTACTTTACAGAAACTGCTAATGAAACTCTCTTGTCATTTACCATCAAACCCATACGACTGAAATCACCCAACAATAAAGTTATCTCAACTCTCCAATGTAAACCCCCTTTTTTTCATACTAATCCAATACTCTTTTCCTCGGTTCAGTTTTATCCGTCTTGAAGCATATTCAAAATATTTTCCATAACCCAATCCCACCAATCTAATTTCTCTTCATTACCATACATATAAAAATGTATCTCGTACCATGCAACATAAATACTATGCATGCTATGCCAATATGACATGCAACAATGATATTTTAATTTCTTAACACAACATCATTATCCATATGCATTCATGTAATGCATCTAATTACTTGTCATAACACGTTATCTCAAGTCGTCGTCTCTCGTACCCAAAGTTCTAAGCCTATTGCTCTGATACCACTAAATGTCACGCCCCGGATCCACACATGTGAACCCAAGACACGTGGCACGCCACCAAGGCCTTCAAACAACAAGTTACGAATGAGAAGGAGGGAAAAACAAGCATGTCTACACCATTATGTTCAACAAATTAAGCCCAAGGGCAAAATGGTAATTGATAAGGTATAGCAAATTTTATACCAAAAGATAGGTTTTTGAGTCCCGATTCCAACGCAAAAAACGGTGTTCGAAACCGAGGTTTCTAGAGAGAGTTATGGTTGTTTCCGTAAAAGTCAACAGTGCAGCAAAATGACCTGCGGATCGATCCGCCCCAAAACCGGATCGATCCGGTTTTAGCAGAACCCCATTTTTGGCCCTCCTGAAGCACCGGATCGATCCGCTCAAGACCCGGATCGATCCGGATTCTGCAGCACACGTTTTGACAGCAAAAACTCCGGTTCTGCAGCATCCTAACACCTCCAAATCCCATCCAACTCCATGAAACTTTACAAAATCATTTCAAAATCTTTCTAAAACCATTCTAAACCATTCTCAAGATATACTAATATGATTTTTAAACATCAAACAAGATTCCCAAACGCTACAACACCCATAAACACCCAAGTTTCACAAAACCAAGCAAAACACATGATTTTAAAACCAAATTCTCAATCAACATACTCCAAATTACAAAAACAAGAGTTTGAAAGTTACCAACATGATTTAAAACCATGAACAAGATGTGCAATACATTCTCTCCCAAATCTCTCCCAAGTGCTCCCAAATCCCACAAGATCAACCAAAACATGTTTCTTGAGCCAAACTTCCATTCAAACATGCTCCAACTACATTAGCAAAGTATGAAAGACACCAACAACATTTTGAGCTTCGGTTACAAGATTTACATACAACTTAGAGCATTAAAACAAGAAACTAATATAACTAACTAAGTTAACACATTCCCAACTTAACCCGTACATACTCGGATTACTTCCAAAATTACAAGTTTTGAACAAAACTACTATAAACATGAAACTACAATATTTACAAGCTTTCGAACACCACGAACCCCCAAGTTCATATCCCCGGATTCTCGCCGTCGTGCTCACCAAAATGGTTATTCAATAACCACAATAATATATAAGCTATATGCTTAGTGAGAGATATCAATCAAGCACACGGATGACATATCAATGTTTATATTCAACTCAACAAATATAATGATCTCCGGATAAGCAAGTATTCCATCCACCACTACCCGCAAGTCCGCGACTCCTCCGATAGTCCACGGCACAAGCCAATGACCTACGCCACACACGTGCGGTCCAAAGCCGTTGTCGGCTACAGGTGGTCATCACCACGAAACAATCTCATGGAGAATTAATACATGCTTTCCTTTAACCCAGTAGACAACTAAACATGCTCACATAACCATATCACCATGCTTTTCACATAATTATAGCTAAACATGGGTAATTAAACTAAATAGACATGTGATTAACATCCATATGAACACAACTATGAATCTCATCGAAAAACAAGATTGAAACCACTTACCTCTTTGCAATTCGTTCCTAGTTGTGAAATTGAAGTCCAAATCTACTCCGGGTTAAAATCCTACATGAATTCGACCAACTACGGATTACCGCTCCAAAACGGTCACGAGAAATACGACGATTATACTCAATAAAATCAGTACCAAAACGTAGAACTCACCTCTACGAGTTCGAATCCGGTCTCGGAATTGAAATTGAGTGTCGAACAGTGTGCCGATTGACGTCGTAGAGCTCCGTCAAATTTCCGTCGTCAATCTTGTTTTCTAACTCTTTTCTCTGTAAATGTTTGTTACATTAGAGAAGAAGATGACTAAGGCTCCAGCTTGGTGAGTCATGGGACACTTGTCTCATGACATGTGATCCCAATTTTTGGTTTCTATTATAGCCTCCCCCAAGGTTTTATAAGTTTTGCAATTATACCCCTACTAGTTATAGAACTCTTTAAAATTATCTCAAACTTAAATAGGTGTTTGTCTATGTCTCGCGTGGGTCCCATAAGTGGTCCCACATAATTTTATGACGTTGCTAATTAGCCTACTAATTATATAACGTGTTCATTTCGTCCTCACCCAGGTATTCTAAATGACCACATAATTGATCTCTAACAATCAACAATGAACTTAAACAACATATATATATATATATATATATCATTTCACATATGCCTTAATAAACATGTAAGCACATAAGGGTGATTCCACAACTTTGTCCCATCACAATGGAACTTCATCAACTCATATCCCCATTTGGGACTGCCACATTGGCCAACATTGGGTTCCCAAACTGGACACCCACAATCAACTAGTGAGTTAAAACTCACTTAAACATGTGTTAATAAACACCAATTAATTATGCTAATGCATGCTAATTCATAATTAACGATTAATCGCGGGAGCGGGTGTTACACTACGCGCGCGTGATAGAGCCTTTCCCAACTCAAGCTTACAAACTTATGAAAAGAAAGCATATATAAGGTGTAGAAAAGTCTTATAATTTAGCAATGTGAGATTCATCTCACATCATGCTTTTAGGCCATGAATTTGAGTTTTTTTGAAGTAAAGAAGGCCAAAATTTCAAAATATGTTTTGTTTGATTTTGTAGCAAATAGCCCAAACAAATAATATAACCGACACACAAAAATAAATTCAACAAGACATTTAAACTACATGTGACAGCTGGCTCGCTGAAATTGGATTGTAGAATATTAAGGTGGTCCCATCATTATCGAAGTTTTATTTACTGATCATTCACCATAGAGTAATATTTGGGACACAACCTTCATACAACTTTCATACAACTTTCCCAAAAGATGTGTCTATCTCTCTCTCCTATGATGTCACTGGTCCCCACAGTGACACATGAAAGAGATAGACACATCTTTTGGGGAGGTTGTATGAAAGTTGTATGAAGGTTGTGCCCCAAGTATTACCCTTCACCATATGCATTCCAAGTATTAAGTTTGCTTATTCAATTAAAAACTCAGTACTTTTGTCTAGTAATGTGAGAATTATGTTACAATTTTTAAATTTGTATCCAACACACATAGTATGGCCACCTACAACAGTCTGTAATAAAAATTTAAATGATCACATCAACATTAAATATGACTCATCTACCACATGTAGGGAAATAAATTCTGAATCAATATTACTTATAATTTTAAGAGTCATGCCATGTTTTTTTAAATTTGAAATCCAAAATAGTATAATATAAAAGCATTTGATAACTAAATTTGAAATTACTATATCATCATTCTAAGTCACCGAAACTTTTTCCAATTAAAAAAATTTAGTATACTTTCAAAAATCGACATCCTAAAAAAACACTTTCTGTGAATCTATTTATTGATCCTAACCAAAAATAAATAAAAATTAACAAGAAAATTATATTTATCGTGGTAGTCAAAGTGTGGGCGAATACTTCCATACAATCATGTGATTTGGTTGTATAGTACAACTAAATTACTTGACATGCAATGATAAGAATGTTTGTATCGCGGGTACAAAAGTTCTTAACCATAAATGTAAAAGTTTCTTATCATAAGTATAAAAGTTTCTTACCATAAGTACTAAGATTCCTTATTATGGGCACAAAGATCCCTTACCACAGGTACAAAAGATCACATGAACAAAGTTTCCTTATCATGCATACATAGCTCCCTTATCATAAGTATACAAAGATTTTTTACCACTGGTAAAATCACAAGTGCTTTTGATTTGGTACAAATATTTCTTATAAATGTATAACATTTGTTACTTGGATACAAACATTTTTTATAAGGGTGTAACGTTTTCTTACCAGATACAAACATTTCTTAAAGAGTACAACATTTCTTACATTGGCACAAATATTTATTACAAATATTTATTATAAAAGTACAAATATTTTTTACATTATTACAAACATTTCTTACCAATGTATATCAAGTATTTAATTGTACCATACAAACAAACCACTTGATTGTAGGAAGAATTCTCCCAAAGTTTGGGTCCCTTGGATGCTCTTTATAGCACAGCCGAGAAGCTGAGTGTTTGGGTCTATCTCTATCTAGTCTAGATAATGTTTGAGAAAAAAAAAAAGTGTAGATATGGATACAATTGTGCTTAGTCCTCTATATTTTTGGAGAAATTATGCAATAAAATCGGTACACTAAATTTCAGTGTTATTACATGACACTCCAATCTGATGGCTCTATATGCGGCCTCCAACTTTTAAGTGATCATAATAACTAGTTGCCCCTAACTGAGATTGGTTTACAAACTCTACTTGTCACTCTGATCAAAAAAAAAAAAACTCTTACTTGTCACGTGACTCCTAGTTTTAAAGGACATATAGCCTAATGTACAAAAAATGTGACACGGCATTAACATATATAATAACGTGATGTGAGGGACTCACCAACATCGAATAACTTCTCACTTTTCTTAGCCAGCTTCCTGTATTTTACAAGAGTTATGTTAGGTATACATTTCAAACTATACCCCAAATTATACCTTTGCTTTAAATGCATGTACCATGTGCTGTGTAAGTGGTGCACAAAAAAGTGTAAAAAATTCAAACAGCACAGAGTACATGTATTTAAAGTAAAGAGTGTGATTTGAGATGTGATTTGAAATATGTGCATAGCATTTCTCATTTTACAATGCGTCTGTTTCTCTTTGCCGACGAGATCACATGGTCCACAATACAGCAACTACTACACCTAACACTTTATTTTTTGTTGTCAAATCACCCATATACCATTTGACTTCACCAATGCTTTTTGGCCAAAATGACCAGAATGCCACTTTAATGATATTACGCAGTTCCTTCCCCTCAAATGATACATTAAGGTTTAATTACATTTTACATCATTGTTCTTCGGGGCTTATGTTAACTAGTCGATAACCCGTGCAAATGCACGGGAATTTGTCAAAAAAAAAAATTTTTTGAAAGAAAGGAAAATGAATGCATGTCCAATTAAATAGCAAAAATAATCAACTTATAAGACACAATAATTCAAAAGAACTAAAAATTTTGCAAAATGTCCAACTGCCATATTCAAATGTGTCCAAGATGCCTTTGAATTGTTCAAAATTTCAGTCGATTTTGGATTGGGAAAAGATTCCAAATAAAGTATACTAACATGGCTGAAAACAATTTGCTGAATTGTTATGAAGATTAATTATAAAACAGAATACTCCTTGATCCCTCTGAGTACCTAACCGAAATTCAAAATTGCAAAAAAATTTCAAGAGTCAATCGCATAACAATCTACTGTAAGTGTTCATTTCAAAATAACATGACAAACTTACACTCAAACAAACAAAACAAATATGATAGTCAACATATAAATGAGTATACCTGCTACAAGTTGTAGGTACTTTTCTCCAAATTTTGAGTCTTTTTCCAAAAATCTACTGCAAGAATTGTTATTACATGTAAGTACAAACTAAAATGGCAAATATCAAGAATTGCATATGCTTACTTGGGATACATGCATATCCTAGGCAGCAGCAAAGCTAACCAGCGATTTTTTTCCCTATCTAACTTTGCTAGATTGTCCCTGCAACAGATAATACATCCGATTAGAATTGCACCATGGCTACAGGATGTCAAAAAACAATCTTTGTTAGATGTCAAAAGGATCCATAAAGGAACATTCAACAAATTGGAAAACAAATGGGAGCCGATGGTTCATATAGGAAAGCTAGAATATGAAAAATTATGCAATAAATAAGGGGATTATGAAGACTGTTTTGTGGGATAGCAAAAGCCTTACGTTGGGACTTTTAAAAGGGAATTTAAAGGGACTAAAAAGTTTGAAATATATTATAAAACAAATAAACAAAAACATAAAAAGCAAAAAATGAAGTAATAAGCTAAAGCCAAGGAGAGCACCACGTGCAAAGGGAAAAGAGAGAAAGTTAATAAGATGTAGAAAGTTGGGTGGGTGCATTGTGAGAGGTTAACCGAATTGGGATTGGAAGAGTCTTTTTTGTGGTAAATAGCTGGAGAGAGAAGTCTTCTTAAAGTAAAAAGAGGGTGCCACATAGGATATTTGGAGGAAGGAGGGGTGTGCCACTTGGCATAGCTTAGAGTAGAGTTTTGGCTTTGCAATTTAGAGAGATATAAATTATAATATAATAGATTTCCCACACTACACCACATGCACTATTAATAGATATTTTGGGGATATCAAAAGTTGCAAATTAAAAGTTTTATTAAAGTCATTTAGTATATAAATCACTCAACAAAGGGAAAAAAAAGGACAAAAAAAAAAAAAGCCACATAGGAAATTTGGAGGAAGAAAAAGGATGCCACTTGGCATAGCTTAGAGAAGGCTTTTGGCCTTGTCTTTTATATATATATAATAGATTTGGTCCCTCAACTATCATTAAGTTTTTAAATTTTGTAAATATTGTCCAACCTTATCCTCTATTATAAACTAAAAAAATTAAAAAAAAAAAAAAAGAAAAAGAAAAGAAAGGGGATATTAAGTCATAGATCCCAAAAAATTAAGTGCATTAGCCAAAAACTCACACAATTTGACCATTTTTTAAAAAACCCCTAGCTAACTTTCTTTCAGCGAAAAACCCCTTTGATAGATAAAAACAGATAATATTAAACAGAAAACAAATGATATTAAACAATCATAATTTCCTCATTTTTAGCCTTTTGCGGTGATTTATTTATTTATTTATTTTGTGTGTGTGTATGAGTGTATTTCATGTATTTCTTTGAGATCTATGCATTGGACTTGAAATTTTTACTTTAAAAAAAAATAAATAAATAAAGGTAAGTTACAGCCCGATTTTGAGATTTTATCTTTCTAATAGATTATATTCTCTGTTTGCAAACAGATAATATTATCTCTCAACTTTAAACCACCATAACTTTCTCAATTCTTGGACTTTTTAGGTGATTTTTTTTTCCTGTATTTTTCAAGACATACATCTATGGTGCAAATTTTATGGAAAGAATATGTTTTAATTATATTTATGCAAAAAAAAAAAGTAGTTTTATATATTGTTTAATTTTTAGCTTTTTTTTCCCTAGTACTTCATGGTCAATATTGATCTCATTTGATATATCTCATTTTGTTAATTTCAAAAAACCAAATTTTACGAAAATCGGATTTATAGAACAAAAATTATAGCAATTTGAAATTTTTTTGGTATAAAAATGACCTAACAATTTAAAGAATTGTAGCATGGGATTTAGTTTGGATTAAGTGATTTTTTTTTATTTTTTTCTTATTTGAGGGAGTTATATGGCCGAAGTCCCGGTCACAAAAGAAAAAATAAATAAATAAAAAATTAAGAAGCAAACAAATCATTTTACATTAGTTTCTTTATCTGTAGTTATTTTACTGGAGTTTTCGGCTACAAAATACTTTCCACCAACATTTGTGCTACATGTATCTTTGAATGAAGATTAGTGTAGATGGTTGCTTTGTGGGAGAAAGAGAGTCAAGAAATACAGGGCGAGGTTTCCTACTGAGTTCTCGAATTCAGTTTGAAAGAAAACTAGCTATTGACCTGTGCAATGCATGAGACATTTATTTTATAAAAATAAATAAAAAAACATAAATTGAAGGAGTTGTGAAGCTAGTTAATCAAACATAGTATAATGTCAAATACAAATTTTGGTGCATTGTAAAATGTTTATAATATATTCCCATGGGATAATATGATCATAGAAGCTTCTTGATCAGGTTTAACAACAAAGACTGAATCCCCTTCTTTCTCTTTTGTTTTCGTTTGGAAGCTTTCTCAAAAGAGAAAACACCAAAAAAAAAAAAGTTTCAAACTGGTGAAAATTGAAAGGAAAAAAAAAATCAAACTTATTAAATCATTTCCAACCTCCTGACTTCTTCAAAGTCTGAATAGATGCCTCTTATAACTTCCTCTTGTAAGTAGAAACATGTGGGATTAAAAAAAAAAAAGTTATTCGAATTGGACTCTATGTTGAGAAAGATATTTCAAAAATGTTCCTCTCTTAAAAGTGACTCCTAGAATATTTAAGGAGAAGAGAAACTGATTGAACCTAAAATTAGGCATAAATAAGAGTACATAATAAATTTATCAAAAAAAAAAAAAGAGAGAGTACATAAATATTTTTTTAAAAAATAGACACAATATAAAACAAACCTATTAACTCGCCCTGCAATTTGTTGGAACGTTTTGCTCATAATATCTCATTCCACAATAGTTTGCTCTTTCTAAAACTTTCAAATAAAAACTAAAATTTTAAACACAAATAATATCACGTAAAACTTGAAAGTTGAATAGTAAAAAAAAATACACAAACATGAAATATGTAGAAATAGGAAAGAGGTGATGCTACAATGGGAGGTAGTGCCAACCCAAACCTCTCATCCCATGAGACTCGAGCTCACAACCACTTGCAGGTGACCGTTGGTCTCGATTATAGCATTTTTTTGTTTTGAACAATATAGCAGTCAAATATTCATGTATGCCGCTTTATATGAAAATCTTTTGAGTTTGTACAGTAATTAGACGCGAATTTAAAATTTTTAGTTCTATGTTTTCTATGATACGTACATCTCTTTGTTAGCTCTTTGAGTAGAAACCAACTTCTTATTGTTGTTTATTTATCGAGTATGTGAGCAACAGAGTGCTCGAAAAATCGAAGGCCTAATGATTCATGAAAAGATACACAGAAAGGAAACCAAAGAAGTTTCAATCAACCACTTAATAAATTCAACTCTTTGCTAAAAGAACTCAAAATGTGATAGTTTACCGAAGTAGAAAAGAAATAATAATAATAATAATAATAATTCACGCATAAAGCAAGAGATGGAATTACATGGAACACCTTGATGATGATGGAATGCACATTTAAGAGAAAATTAAAGTAAAGCCTTTAGCTGTCATAAGCAATTCTCTATATTGGATATGAAGGATAAGGAATCTTGATACATCTTAATTATGTGTATTCCCTTTAGTGGGTATGAAGAAAAATGAATCTTGATTCTTGATACATCTTATATATGTGTATTCCCCGGTTCTCATACACTGGATGCCCAGTATTATTCTAATTACGTAGAGATTGTGGATGTCTTTTGGATAAAGATAGATTAGATTACATATAAGATCAGATTAGATATATATAAGCATAAAAATAAGAAAAAATGAAATAATAAAATTAAGAAAAACACAAGCTGCCACGTGACAGGTTTGTGATTCCACTTATATATATGATTAAAAAAATAATCCATAATTGAGAAAATAATCAAAATCCCAATGAAGGGAATTAGATCTAAAAACAAGATAAATTAACCCACCAGATCAACACACTCTTAAGTCTTTGGGGGTCACCTCAATGCCTCGAGCAAGAGGAGCTATTGCCTCGAAAAGCTCCTCCTTCAGTCCCTCCCTATCGTTAGTATTGGTCAAAATTGAAAGAAACCTTAGTTTTCCATCTCTGGCAATGACCAGAAAATTGTATGAGCTTGTTGTTGTCGCTATGTTCAAAGTTTAATTTGATTCTTAATTTGTTAAGAACTCCCTGAAAGGAAAAATTTTAGGAATATTAACTTTTCTTCTTCTTCTTCTTCTTCTTCTTCTTTTTTTTTTTGAGAAAACAAAGCTTTCATTCAAACTGGGGTAAGGTTACAGACTCTGCAAGCACCAACCGGTGACCTTCGAGTGGCTAAGAATTCACCCAAACCTTACAACTTTAAACCTTACAACTTTGAACTAAAAAGCGTGTATAGGTAGAGTATGCGCTACACCATTACCTTTGCGGCGGACATGAAAAATGTTTGGAACCCCCAAGGAGAGAGCCAACTGCCGAATTTCCCTCAAGATATGTTCAAACTCACTATGATCATACAAATCAGTCTTTAAAGCTTCAACAATTTCTAATGCTCCTCTAAAATAAAATGACATAATGGATGTATCATTAAATTGCTTTTTTTTTTTAAATAAAAAAATATATATATTTTTGGACAAATTACACCAACACCCCTCTCAAATATGACTCTTTTCTTGATACTTATAAATAAATAAAAAATAAAATAAAATAAAAAATCAACAAGCCAACCCCTCAATTACCCCTCCACTATTCTATTTTTTCACTAGTATTCCTTCCGTTAAGATGCCATTCGGAAAACTCATATTATTGTATCATGTGACCAGACACATGATACAAAAATGTCAACAATATGATATCCTTTTATCCCTCTTTTGACACGTTAAAAATTTGAGGACACTATTTTTCTTTTGGTGAAAACATAATTTTTCTTTGTTGTACATAAAATTTTGGGGAAAATACATTTTACCCCCTGTGGTTATACTCATTTTCTCATAACCCCCTGTGGTTCATTTTGTAACACTTAACCCCCCTGTATTACGGACTGAAGTGAGACTGTTAACTTTTCTAACGGCAGTCCCACTTCAGTCATGAGTACAGGGGGGTTAAGTGTTACAAAAATGAACCACAGGGGGTTATGAGAACATGGGTGTAACCATAGGGGGGCAAAAGGTATTTTTTCCTAAAGAGTATGTATAGGGGCTTGGGAGTATTAACGTCATTTCCTTTTTTTTCCGTTAGAAAAGTTAACAGTCTCACTTTAGTCCGTAGTACAGGGGGGTTAAGTGTTACAAAATGAACCACAGGGGTTATGAGA
The DNA here is from genome assembly GCA_033977485.1 of Hydrangea macrophylla. Classification (NCBI taxonomy): domain Eukaryota; kingdom Viridiplantae; phylum Streptophyta; class Magnoliopsida; order Cornales; family Hydrangeaceae; genus Hydrangea; species Hydrangea macrophylla. Next base: position 46,375,143 of record CM066990.1, read on the forward strand.
AAATGAGTATAACCACAGGGGGGCAAAATGTATTTTCCCCTAAAATTTTAGACAATTTGTACTAAACTTTTTCAACACTCAAATGAAGGGCAAAATCTCATATTAACACTTTTGTATCATGTGTAAATCACATAATACAAAAAGCATTGATTTTCTAGGAGACATTTTTTTTTATTACAGGGGGAGGGGGGAAGATTTGAACATAGAACCTGGATACACAGGAGCACACTAAGTGCCAACCCTTTACCACTTGTGCTATACGTCCTTGTTCTAGGCGACATTTCCATTTGCATGAGTATTATTAAAAAAAATGATGGAATCAGATTGTTCCACTTTTTTAGTTTAGGATATTTAAAAAATGGTCATAGTTGGGAGTGTTAGTGTAACTTTCTCTTTATTTTATTTTGGGTTAATTACACAAACCTCCCCTGAAATTTGCCTTGATTAAATAGACCTCCCTCGCATTTTGGAAAAAAATTACAGGAACCTCCATTCTTGCTAACGTTTGGGTAACGTCCATGACGGAATAAATGAAAGTACTAAACTGCCCCTACATTAAATTACACAAACCTTCTCTGAACTATGATCTAATTACACATTAGCATTTCCTCAAATTCTCCAATTTCATAATTTAAATCTCTTGGATTTGATTTTTTTTTTTTTTATTTCTTCCACTTTTTAGTTTCTCCCATTCATGGAATAAATACGACGAGAATGATATGTCAAAAGAATTCGGGCAATTATCTTCAATTTGGATTGTTGGAAAGAATTTTCTATACTTTATGAAAAATTAAAGAAACTGTGAAAATGTCACGCCCCAGAGCAACAAAAATAGAGAAAAATAAATTTCCTTTTTGGGTCCATAGGGAATGACGGGTGAATGTCAATAATTATCCATACCACACAGTACTAGTCCACAAGATAAACAGGAACAGGAAACAACTGAAATATAAAACCAGTATTACTATTACAAATCATCAGAGTGTGGTCCGCAGGATCACAACAGGTCTGGAGACAATATTTGCCCAAGTACCCGTTAACTAAAACAAAACAGCGTTGACAAAATATAAAGCTTAAACGTAAACTACATACACTATCTTCAGATCTTCAGCTGGCGTAAGGATAGTCGTCAGCATAATATTCTTCTCCCGTATAACCAGCATCAGTGGGGTCACCCTCTGCATAATCCAACTCCGGGTAGTATCCATCACCGTAAGTTCCAGTACCTGCATTGTTAGGGACATCGTAGTCTGGACGAGGAATGTTCAGGCAATAAAGGTCGACACCTTATTGAAACCTGAGTGAGAACTAACTAACACAGTCTCATAGAAAAATAACGCAATTACTGGTTATGAACAGAATAAAGCAATGGTACTAATAATATCTTGTTCTTTCATTCTTGCTCATTATTAACCGATTCTCATTCTCTTCCAACTCTAAGACTGATTATACCAATTCCCATCTAACTATCTCGAACTGATTATATCATCACAACATACCAGTGCTCTTGTTCACCGCTATACCGCTTTTAAGAACTCATACATCGTTCTCATATAACGACTGGTCTATGGACATACCCATACTCTTGTTCACCGCTATACTACTTTTAAGAACGCTTGCGAGTACTGTACATGCATAGCTCCGGCAAATACAAACATGGGCGTGCCACATCTACTCTTGTTCACCGCTTTTAAGAACTCTTACTGTTCACCACTTTTAAGAACGCTTGCGAGTACTGTGCACCCATAATTCTCACTGATTAAATCTTTGTTACACACTTATCGATTCAACTTGAACGAATCATTAGCTCGACAAACATAACCTAGAAAGTAACTAAAGCCCCACTGATTCAAACCCCAATTATCCAATGTTATTCATCATTCCTCAAACCTTATCTTGTTATCGCGTCGTACTAACATCAACGTCCCGAACTACGTTACTCACCATAACTATCTCGATCTTATTATCGTATCCTATTACCTCCGTAACCCCTAATATCGCATAATAGGAACCATGATAACAATTAAACGACTACGCGTTATGAATTATAAACTAAAAACACATCCATGTTCTGCTAGGTTCGATCGATTGAAGTCATCTCGATCGATTGAGAAAAGTGACGTTCGATCGATTGAAGTCTTCTCGATCGATCGAAGTGAAGGTGGTCTTGATCGATTGAAAGCATTTCGATCAATTGAACTCAGGGGTATTCGATCGATTGAACTCAATTCGATCGCTTGAACTACGTCTTCTACAGATTCTGCAGTGAACGTCTATAATTTAGTAGGGCGTGTTTGGGTGATTATTAAAAGTCCAGAATTCATAAAACATCATAACTAAGCTACCGAGTGAGTTTGGAACTCACTGAACGTCGTTAAGGGTGTGTTTGGCAAGTGTGAGCTTTGAAGCTTTAATGGCGGCATCCTCTCTCCTCCTTTGTGTCTCCGCCTCTTCTCTCTCTCTCTCTCTCTGCCTCTTCTCTGCTTCTTCTTCTTCTCTGCTATATATATATATATCTATGTGTGTGTATATATATAGAGGTAAGTGTATAATATATATAACACAATCACACAACTTCTCTCTCTCTTAAACTCTCTAGTGTTCTGAACCTCACACACACGAGTACAAACATATATATAGAGAGAGGGAGGTGGGTGCAAGTGGCTGTGTTTGTGGGAAACTTGAAATTTCAAATGATTACACTCTCGATCGGTCGAAGGTAGTTCGATCGCTCGAACATAGATCCGCCAGGTTTGATCGATTGAAGTGGGGACCACGTCATAAATTCAGGTCGGTAATGTTTCGATCGATTGAATATGGTTCGATCACTTGAACTTTAGAAATTCTCGATCGCTCAAAAGAGTTTCGATCGATCGAAGATGAAATTTCACATATGATCAATGGAAGTATATAGAATTTCTGTGCATAAATAATTATTGAAAATACAGGGTATTACAGAAAAATGGTAAGAATAATATAGTCATTTGAAAATTAAGTGAAATGATTCTAAAATTTAAAAAATATAAATTATTGTTGAGCGACGGAACAAGTGAGTAAGAAGACGATAAAAAAATTGACAAAAAATCATTTTTGTAATAAGGAAAGTTCGTGTAATTATTTATATTTTTTATTAGGATAAGTAAATGTATTTTTGACATTAGGTAATTAAAAATTAATGATATCAACAATTTTTGTCAAGGGATAGATTGTCCACTAACAGAGGAAAAGGTGAGTGTAATTCAAACGAAATTTAAAGAAGGTCCGTGTAATTTCTCAAAGCCAAAGGATGTCCATGTAATTAAAGCAAACATCAGGGAGGTTTGTATAATTTATCCATTATTATTATTATTATTATTTTTATATGATTTTTATTATTAGAGTCAGTTAGATAAAATGACAATTTAATGTAAATGTGTTGATTTAAGGATAATTTAAAAAAATATGTTGAATTAAGTCCCTAAATTTTTTCTTTGACGAACATACCCTCAACCACACCAAATAATCTCTCTCTTTCCCTCAAAGTTGCGCACAACACAGCACGCGCTGGTACATGGTAGTCACTCACACGGTGTGAATGGCTATACCATATCAAACCCAATTTCAAAAATGTTTTTTAAACTTTAAACCTCCATAACTTTTGATCTATAACTCCAATTTTTACAAATTTTATACCGTTAGAATCATGTCGACGAGATATACAAAATTAGTACCATTATTGATATATTTTGAGCAAAAAAAAAAATATAGTTTTTTTCCATACCTTGAGAGTCTTGTTCCTGAAAAGTGGTAAAATTTTACCACTTTTGAACAGTATTCATACTTTGTGTTATTCATACTCTTTTTTTTTTTTTTTCCATTACTACCACTACCATTGTTGATATGTTTTGAGCAAAAAAAAAAAAACATGCATTGAGTGCATTGTTCCCAAAAAGTAGTGGCGCGTGGGTCGCGACTGAGTCGCTTGAATTCTTAAAGTTGAATTTTAAAAATGTTAGAGTGTAGCATGCGCATGTGATTACGAGGGTATTGTTGAATTTTTGATTTTATTTTGTCTTTTTATAAAAAGTATTTAGAAAAGATCCTAAACGAAAGTCGAAAGTAAAAATAATTAATTATCCTTAAACCACTATATTTAGCTAACTACGATTCGTGTTCTAATTTTCCCTTACTACTATTATTATTATTATTTTTTAATGTCAGAGATCATGTGAGAGATGTGATATAAATTGTACTTTATGTACCACCTCCAGAGGGCAGAGTGGGAATATAAAGTGCCCCGCGTTGAAAATGACTCTTCTCCATGAATCACACTCTCTGTACGCGGCTCACACTCTCTTTCACTCCCATTAAGAAAGATTAGCTATTGCCTATGGGCAATGCTAGGGGCACTAACAACTTCCACTAACACTTACTAACACACTCTATCTCTCTCCTAGTGGTACTGCGGGGTCCACTGCGGAGCCCACAGTGCCACTAGGAGAGAGATAGAGTGTGTTAGTAAGTGTTAGTGGAAGTTGTTAGTGCCCCAAATATTACTCATTGCCTATATAGTCTTAGTAGATTTTCACAACCTATAGATACAGAGATGTGTATATGTTCCTAACACAATAATCAAACAAAACAAACTCCCCGTTCCTCAAAAAAAAAAAAACAAAAAACATGACGAACAAACCATCGCTCTTCTCAACACTCCTCGTCTTACTTATCCTCTGCGGTCTGGCCTACGGCCGCCTCATCACCGACCACCGTCCGTCAGATCTCATCTCAGACGGCCTCAACGATGGATACCTACGATTCTACGCATCGGAGAGCTGCGAGCAGACGTATGGATTCATGCCCTGCACCACCACCGCACTCGGTAATCTCTTCCTCATCATCGTCTACGGATTCCTCATGTACCAAGCTGCGACGTACCTCTCTAATGGAAGCGAGCTCTTGTTGGAGATTCTCGGCCCTGGTATAGTCGGCGGCTTGTTTCTTCCAGTTCTCGGCGCTCTTCCCGACGCCATGCTCATTCTCGGTACGCAAATCTCATTCGGATCTCGATTTTGTTTAGATTTGATGCTGCTATTAATTTTTATTATTATTATTTTTTTTTATTTTTTTCTGTTTGGTTGCTCGGAAAATGGAGGACAAAAGTGGAAGACGAAAAGAATATTTGAAATTCTTGTTTCTTTTTGCTTCTGAATTAGTGGATTTGGGAGAAATTGACCTTACCTAAGCTTTAGGTCTTGTCTTTTAGAATATTCATAGAGAGTGTACATAGTGGAGGGCCTCTTTTGTTCTTGTTCTGTGGGGTGCTTTTGATTTTTTTTTTTTTTTTTTTTTGTGTCTAATTTGTAGATTATTAATTTTTTTTTTGGGAAAACATTTTGTAGATCAAATCACACTTTATTGCTCATGGAATAAAGTAGGAAGAAGTTGAATCTTAGGTTTCGAAGGTGTTCTTCTTCTTCTTCTTCTTCTTTCCCTCTTCTCTCTCCCTCTCTGTATGTATATTTCTAGCCAACCAAACAGAAAATATAGGTAATTTTGAGATGCCAACAGATCTGATGTGTTGAGTTAATACCGTGGATCCGAGTAGTTATGTTTTTTGTTTTTCTTCCGCATGTATTTTTGTTAGCTTTTTAATTTGTTTTTGGGTTCTGAACTGATAATTGGAAGTATTTTGAGGTATTCAGTCACCCTTATACCGATGATAGGAAAAGATTGTGATTTTTTGTGTGTAAATTGAGGGTAAGTTGAAATTGATTCAGCTGTCCAGTGTCCCAACTTACAGTATTATGCTGTTTTCCTTTTCATTATTCCACCGGGATTTGTTAACCATGCATGTACATCTTGTCACATGGATAGTGATACACAGATGGCATTCTTCTATTTGGTGCAGTGATGACATATTTTCAGTTCATCAAGAGGTTGTCCGGGTTGTTTCAACAACATTGCATTAGGATCAACCAGGATCTGATTGTGTGTTGTTGAGCTTTTTGTGAATTCTGCTTTTATGTATCGGTTCGTTTTTCCTTGCATCTGGAAATTCAGTATTCTTTACAACAAGTTAGTCACTAACTTTGCTGTCTGATTAAGATTTAGACAATTCTTGCCCTTTAGAGAAGCGAATAGGAATTTAACAGGAGAAATTTTTTTATTCTTATTTTTTATTTCTGCTTTTTGAGTCTATCTAGGATACCATTTATACTTGTCATATCTTATCTTTCCCAAGGTTGATTGCTGTCAATTAGTTAAGAGTTCATTTGGATTAGCCTATTTGGGATCAACAAACGCTTATTTGGTATTGCAGAGAGATTTGAGTCTATTTGGTAAATACTTTTTCACAACTTTCAAAAATAGAATACAGTTTAAAGCTGAAAAATAGCTTAAATCAGACGCAGCAATTTGCTTTGCAGGTTTTGGAAAATCTAATGAAGGAAAAATCTCTTATTCCGCCAACAATACCAAACGGGCTCTTAGTTACCCAAAAAATCTCGTAGCAAGTTCTAAACGTTTTAAATGTTCTTTGTCTTCTTCATAGCGAGTTAATTATTTTTTTTTCACTGTTACAGTATCTGGACTCTCTGGAACTCCAGAAACTGCTCAAAGTCAGGTATCGGTTGGAATGGGCTTGCTAGCTGGTTCAACTGTCATGCTACTTACCATAATATGGGGAACCTGTATTGTCGTTGGCAAGTGTGACATACAGGGTTCAATTGCAATAGATGGAAAGGATACGAAAAGATGTAGCTTAACTGGTATGTAGCTGGATTTGTGCTCTGTTTGTTTCGACGTAAAACGTTTTCTGGGAAATGTTTTCAGCAATTTTCGGTGTTTGGTTGTCCGTATAATGTTTTCCTAAGATTTTTAGGAAAATTAAATTAGCTTAATGATGTAAAGGATTTACAGGAAAAAGATTTCTTAAGTCATTTTTCGGAAGTATAGTTGAATGTGGAATGCTAAACTAATCAAAATGTGTTGTATAACAATATATGTATCATGCACATATATGTGCATATATATATATATATGTGGATATATACACATACGTATATGTGCAAATACATATATGTAAACAAAGTTACAAAGCCTTATACGTGCAAATATTACTTTTGTATAGGTAGTTATGTGCACACGCACATATATTCTCGGTTGTCCATGGTCGTATCTACTAATATTAATTCAAATTAATGTTGAGAGATTATATTTGTCCTTATCAAACTGTGTTGTTTTGTTACCTGTAAAATGTTTTTCAAGTGTCGACCGAACACCAGGATATAAGAAGGAAGATGATTTTTTTTTTCATATGTTGCAACAAACGGTTTATACTTGTTACATTTTCTTCTTTTGATTGTGAAAATTGTGTTAGCCAATTCATTTTGAATTGCGTAATCCAGAAGTTACTCCACTTATGCAGAGTCTGGAGTTAGTACTGACATTTGGACTAGCTATGCTGCAAGGATCATGATCATATCTGTCGTGCCATATATAATTGTCCAGTTACCACAATTGTTACATTCGAATTCACTAAGACGTTTAGCAGTCCTGATAGCACTTATTGTCTCCATCTCACTACTGATTTCTTATTGCCTCTATCAGGTAACATATATTGTGTAAGTAGTAAGTGCATATTTTTGAGTGATTCATCCAACCTTTTCCCTCATAACTTCTTAATTATGTTTATTTTGTGTGAACAGATATATGGATAGAAATTTGTTGTAACAACTCTGGGTTAGTGGAGATAGGAGTTTGCATTACCAATGTTCAAAATTAGTTTAGCTTGTAGTTGAATATATGGAATACTAACAGATGAATTATAAAACACACCAACAGATAAACATACTTTGGAACAGTGCTAGCAACTAATTGTTTCTCTGCAAAACCGCTGGATCACAAAAATACTGACAGAAAGCTGGGAGAAATGTAGAGATGCTAAGGCTTGTGCTTACCAAGCTTCATTTTCTTTCTCTAATCCTTAACAAGTCCCTAGATTGTTTGATGCCTTTCATGCATAGGTAGAATTGGCAGAGTCAGACCTCCAAGAATATGAAAAAAATAAAATAAAATAAAGTATATCCACGATTAAAACTTTTACATTTAGAGGGTGGTTCTAGGAGGTTAGGATGGATAGATTACAATGACGTGTATCAAATTCATTTAACTGAAAAATATTTTCCTGACGGGAGTCGTATTGCAATTTAAAAAAAGGATTAAAAAAAATGTAGGATGAATGTCATTAGCTAATGGGTTGGGTTATTTAGTGGATAGTTGTCAATGAAAAATTATGCTATTGGTTAGAGTTGGATTTTGTAGTTTCCAACGCAACAATAAAGTGCATATACTGCATTTATTGGATCAATGAAAGTTAATAAGAAGCTAGAGGAAATTTATTTGGTCTCTCTTTTTTTTTTTTAATTTTTTTTTTTATGTGCACCGCTCTCATTAAAAATTGACTATTGAATCAATGCATGTGACTGGATGACTAGGACGTTCAACTCATAGTATGTCTCTAAACTTGAACTCTTCCCAAATTTTTTTACTCAATTTAGGTGCTTTTACAAAAAAAAAAAAAAAAAAAAAAAAAAAAACAATAATAATAGGAATTCCTTAGTGATCTTTTTATCACGCGATTGTTGGGATTGAGGGTACTGGCAGGGGGAAAGTCCTAAATTGACATAGGTTGAGGTAGTAAAGCAAGATGTGATTGGGTGAGATCTGAGCGAATTTATGATATTAACAACAAAATGGAGAAACACGATTCATGTAACCAACTGCATAGAGTTTGGGAAAAGGTTTTGTTGAATTAAGCTGTACGTTTTATCATGCGATGGACAAATTATTCCAGTTGCGGAAGACAGTCAGTAGACATCATTGATAATGGGGACTTGATATTCAATATCTTTAAACTCTTGAACTGCCTAGGAGCTGCTCGCCATATTTAAACTCTTGAACTGCTTAGGAGCTTCTCACCATTTAATCAATGGCACTGCATGTATTTAACATGTTTGAAAGAGAGATAAAACATGGAGAATCTATCAGTTTCCCAATGTTATAATGAGCTTAAATATGGTGGCTCAACCATGCCAGAACCACCAAACTTCTTCCATCAAAACAGCCCTCGGACCATTTACAATAAATGGGTAAAAAGGATTATAAACTCAATTGATAGAAACAAGTATGAGCAGGAAGGAGGTGCAAAAGAATATTGATTTATCTTTATGTCATGGTGAAAGTGGGCTTAAACAGTTGGAAAATATTAACCACAAATAGCTCAACTTCAAGTCTTAATTCCTTTTAGTTTGTGTGGCATCGTGGATCTGTAATTAGCCCTTTGGTCTTCCTATTATCCTTTGGTATCTTCAACTGAAACCAAATAATTTATAAATTGCTGTAGCATGACATTTCTTATGGCCCAATACATTAGACAATTTTGTCGTCTCATGTCATGTCGTATCCGTGCCAGTGTGGCCATCTCCGTTCTTCATAGACTATAGTTTTACTCCTTATGAGCTCACACCACTATGAAAGCACTTTTATCCCATTTATTTACCTTATAGTGGTCCTTATTGTCAATGTCTTCAGTCTCCTATTTCTAAGAAACGTCTATCGTAGACTCATTACTGGTTTTTGTTGGTAATCAAATTTCGTAAACGTTTATTTAACTTTCTATGCTACATTCGAAAGAAAGTTAAAAAAAAAAAAGAGTGGGTAAATTACAGTAACACCCCCTTACTATGATCTTTTCCAGATACAAACCCAACCCCCCCCCCCCCCCCCCCCCCCCCCCCCCCCCCCCCCCCCCCCCCCCCCCCCAACTCATTGATGCAACGGAACGTCGAAATTGAGAGGGAAAAATGCATGGAAATGCAACCTTCCAGAAACCTGTTGATTATCAAACGATAATACCAGGAATCAGGGCTCTATCGGCTTATTAATTCACACGAATACCAAGAACAGTTGGAAAATATGAGAGAAAACTCAACTATGCTTCTATTATCAAAAAAGCTCTTGAAAAATAAAACAACTCCACAACAGCGACCGCTAACACATCATCTTGTTCTCCTGTCTCGATAAACAAGCCATTCCCTTACTTGTCTCTAGTCGGAAAGTCTGCCATACGGTGCCCAGTATCCTCACACTTAAAACAGCACCCGTTGTTCCACATGTTTTGGTCTCTACCGATCTGTCCTTTGGCTGGTTTGTTCGCAGCAACATCCTGTCTGTACTAGCAGGCGAATTTCGTGGCTGGATTGGTCCCTGATTACCACTGTAGGCAGTACTATTCGATCGCTTCTGCTGTTTCTCAAACTGTAATATGCCCTTTGATGCGCTTCTGATATGGGCAAGACCCAAACAATGAAAGATAGAGAGAGAAACGTTCATTAGAGAGAGAAGAGAAAGCCAAAGCTAGAGAAAGTGAGAGACATAGTTTGAAGATAATATTTTCATTCATATCCATCTCATCAAGTCATAAGCAATATATATAAGCAAATACATGAAACGTGGGGGAAGTGCCTAAGTGGGGGAAGTGCCTATTTACATGGAAGCATAATGCATGGATATAGCCTAGTGGACACATGACCGTATGGCTCAACTACTGATTCTAACTATCCCTATTATGTATGCACTAACTAAAGGATGATAGTGGATGAAGTGGTCAATGGCTTGCATGGATGTAGGAAGTGGTTGCATGGAATGGTTGGGTGGATTGCATAGATGTAGGAGGAGTGGCAACATGGATTCAGCTTGGTTGTGCACATATCAATCCATCCCCCTTAGAATGACCTTGCCCTCAAGGTCATTGTACAGCATTCCCCTCCGGGGTCCCAATTTCTCATTACTTGCCGAACATGCAAAGAAACACCACTCCAATTTTTTGGCTTGATGTGAATGTGGCTGCAGTGGTGAGAGATTTGACGACACACAAGTCGATGGAAACACAACCGATGGCCATGACGTGAAACTTGTGCGGTAAACCTCTTGCACTTGGTTGCGTCTTTCGTCTTCAATGACACTCGTTTCTTACATCCGGATTTGAGTGGAAGAAGTCGACAGAAATTTAACCGACGACAACGACGTGAAACATGTGGCGTGAACTTTTTGCACGTGGTTGCGTCTTTCATCTTTGATGACGTTTTGTTCACTTTCAGTTGCACATGTTTCTTTTGTCCGGCTCGTGTTGGGTTTTGAAACATGAGTTTGAGTTGTTGAAAATCTTCGGCGAGACGATGATATGCTTCTCTTGATCTTTGAAGCATCAACATCACCTTCCTCAAATCATCTTCAATTGATGCAACAATCTCAGAGGTAGAACCCATAGCCACAAGATCTTGCGGCTTTGATACCACTGATATGGGCAAGACCCAAACAATGAAAGATAGAGAGAGAAACGTTCATTAGAGAGAGAAGAGAAAGCCAAAGCTAGAGAAAGTGAGAGACATAGTTTGAAGATAATATTTTCATTCATATCCATCTCATCAAGTCATAAGCAATATATATAAGCAAATACATGAAACGTGGGGGAAGTGCCTAAGTGGGGGAAGTGCCTATTTACATGGAAGCATAATGCATGGATATAGCCTAGTGGACACATGACCGTATGGCTCAACTACTGATTCTAACTATCCCTATTATGTATGCACTAACTAAAGGATGATAGTGGATGAAGTGGTCAATGGCTTGCATGGATGTAGGAAGTGGTTGCATGGAATGGTTGGGTGGATTAGCATAACAACAAGGAGATAAATACTCATAGTCCAATATAAATCTCATTCTTACTGTCTGGTACGAAATTAGGTCTTGATCCCATTGTTTTCGAACTGCCACAGTAGCAATCTGCCTTGCTGGCACTTCGTTTTGCTGAACAAATTGGTCTTTCTTCCACTCTTCCATCGGATCCAATGCGTCACCAACGGCAAAGGGTTTAGGATCGACCATATTGGGAAAATGGTTTTGGGTGCGAGTGAAGTGTAGAGCCTTCAATTTGGTAAGGACCAAGTGAAGGGTGTTGTTAATTTGGTCAAAACTTGACTCGTGACGAGCCAAAATTTTGATAACTTCATTGCGGAATTCAGTGTCGGATTTCCCACGGGTGTCCATGAGACCTTACGGCTCTGATACCACTGTTACGAACAAATACGGTTTGGAAGGATTAAGTGAGAGAAGCCATATCTTAGAGAGAGAGAGAGAGAGAGAGAGAGAGAGAGAGAGAGAGAGAGAGAGAGAGAGAGAGAGAATAGGAGAGAGAGTGAGAGCCGAAGCTAGAAAGAGATAGTAATTAATTTGCTCAAGATGCTCTTCATTCATTCCTACTGCCATATATATAGGCTATGTAATTACAATGAAAACATGCATATGCATACAATACAACTATCTAACTAAAGGAAAAGTGGGCCACTAAATATGGGCAACGTGTAATTAACCTACCTAATATGCTGAGATATCTAATATGCATATATGCCTCCTAAAGACTAGGTCATGGGGTTAGAGGTCTGCATGGGTTACGTGGATAAGAAGGTGCTGGGTAGTGGTTGCATGTAATGGTTGGGTAGATTAGTGGGTTGGCATGGATGTAGGAGAGGGTATAGGAGGAGGTTGGCAATGATGTAAGTATGTAGCCGATGGGTTGGGGAAGCTTGCATGGCGTTGGTGAAGTGTATATGTATCAGCTTCCGACACCGAATATGGATGAAACATATTCAGTGTATCCTGAAACTTCTCAGGAAGCCCACCGATATACCTTGATACCAATTGGTCCTCTATCTCTGCAAGATCGTTTCGCGCTACCAGCCAATAAAATTCAGTACTATATACATCAACAGAACGACTACCTTTTGGCAGATTTTGCATTTTCTGATACATCAGCCTTGTGTAATTGTGTGGTAAGAATGCTGCTCGCATATGTTTCTTGAGTTTCTCCCACAAATCTAATTTTTTCTTCCTTGTCGAACCCTCATCAATTTTGTCTGTTTCCACCAAGCAGCAGCACGCCTATAAAATGTCGTAGCCACCAAAGCAACCTTCCTATTTTCTGGAACCTCCTTAAACTTTAGGACCTCCTCCACTGAACTCATCCAATCAAGGAACTCCTCGGGTTGTGCGCTACCGTGAAACTCAAGGATATCAATCTTTAGCCAGACTCCCATCTGGTATCGCAGTAACGTGCTGGACCACGATTCCTTGTACCTCAGTTTCCAAATGGATTCTAGAAAACGTGATCAAAATCGTTATCATCTTCCTCCCCATTCCCAGCCCGTGGTGGATTCTGCGGCAGATTCTGCTGAAGATTTTGAATCTGAATCGCCAATGCAGCAACCTGCTGGGTCAACACTTCAAGTTGCTGATCGACACGGTTGTTCGGTCTCGCTATAGAACATCGGCTACATTGGCATTATGGGTGCTGTTCTCGGTGGCATGATCAGGATTGAGCGATCTGCGCTCTGCTACCAACTGATGCAGTCGAACGTCAATCGAGAGGGAAAAACGCGTGGAAACGCAACCTTCCTGAAACTTGCTGATTATCGAACGATAATACTAGAAATCAGGGCTCTATTGCATTGTTGATTCACACGAATACGAATAACAATGGGAAAATATGAAAGAAAACTCAACTATGATTTTATTATAAAAAATGCTTCTGAAAAATAAAACGACTACACAATATATAGTCTGCAAAACCCTAAAACGCACAGCAAATTAAAAAGGCAAAAAAGTCCAAAAGGGCCGAAAAAACATAAAAGTGGCCCGAAACTTATTTAAATAGCATTTTTTGGGCCTAAAAATGGACCTAAACAGCAGTTGTTTAGCACGTCGACATGCTCTGAGTAAGCTTTCCAGGAATGTATGATTGTTGAATTGGAGCATCCAACCCTAATGGGTGGAGTAGCCCCATGATTTTATATATTGAGTAGCAAGACTTTAAATTCCCGATGTGCCATTATAATCTCAACAATGATCATAGCGATTCTGTTGGCCATAGGGAAAGTTATGGCTGTTTTAGTGGGGAGGAGTTAGAAGTGCCCCTTTTCTCTAATGGAACCTCTCGTAGAATACCAAAGTCACCCGTGCTGCATCACTTGTAAAACTCAACAAATTGACCCCCTTAACCTCTGTTATCAGAATCGAACGTTTCACAATTCGAATCTTACGATTCGATATGATTCATCAAGAAAACAATATGATTACATGACTTGAATTGCATAGCATCAATAATTGCAAGAATTGGTTACCCAAACACGTATTCTTTCGTGTCATGTTACCAAAACATGATAAAAGTGTTGACAACATGACATTTTTGCCTCTCCTTTGAGTCGCTGAAATTTTTTGAATAAACCTGCCTTAAATTTTGTGTACCACAGATGGCAATTACGTGTGCAACAGGGATAGTTTTGTCCTAAACTTTCCAACGGCTCAAAAGAGGGACAAATAAATATCATGTTAACATTTTTATATCATATGTTGCTCAAACGTTAGTTTTGTAAACATAATTTTAACGGAAGGGGTGTTAGTGAAAAAAATGCAGTAGTTGAGGGTCAACTTGTTGAGTTTTATAGTTGAGGGGTATCTGAAAAAAGGTCATAGTTGAGGGGGTGTCAGCGTAATTTACCCAAAACAATATTTAAAGCAACTGATTTGGAAGGTTCTCCTAGGCTCTGTTTGGTTCATGGATTTGGTGACTGAAAAGAAGTTTTAAAACACTTCCCTTTGTTTGGTTATTAAGGAAAATATTGAAGAAAAAAGGTACAAAAAGAAAATAGGGTGAAAATAAATAATGTATTTTTTAAAAATTTTCTGAGGGGATACACCCTCTTTTGTTCCTTCGTATTGTGGTTTAAAATTATCTAATGTCTAATATTGTTTGAGCATAGAGGAAAACAGTATGGAGAAAACGAGGGAAATAGTTTTGCTTATCTTATTCCTTTTCCGTCTCTGAATCTGCAAACCGAACGAAGCCTTATTTATTGAGAGCCAGCTTTTCTACATAACTAATTGGCAGGGAAAATAACGAACTGTTCCACATTATGAAAAGAGGGTCCAAATTCTGGTATGTTTGAGTATGTTGGAGTTGGACTTTGAACTGCCCTCTGTTCTTCTAAAAATAATTAAGTACTCTAATTTGTAGCCGTGTCCTATACCTGCATTTTTTCAATGTGTATATATAACCTGCATCTATAAATTATAAGGTGAGTGGGACTCATAGTTAAATGGTCAAGTGGCGAGTTTTCCCAGGCGAAATAATCGCATCTGGTTATATTTCTTCTCGTTATTCAAATATGATTTGAATCTTGAAACACATCGATTTTGGTGCTTGACTTTTCTTCTAAAACTATTACAGGTTTTTCAGCCATGGATCCAGAGAAGACGACTTGCTTACTCAAAGCATAAGCACGTTATATCAGGAATATTGAAACATTTGAGGCAGCGTTCACTAGGAAGGCTCATCACAGACGAGGGCACCGTCAATAAAGATGTTGTAGAGAAGTTAGTTCTATTAAATTACTTCCTGCTGCTTACTTTGGTGAAGTCACTATTTTTTCTGATGATGGTTACCGGAATCTTACGATTCACTGGTTGATTTAGTAGTTCATCCATCATGATACAAGTTTTGATACAACCTGATGTGGTTCACTACCTATAATTTTGAACTTTGAAGTTTTTAAGTGAAAATCTTTCAACATTTTGAGCGTTGATATCACATGAAACCTGTGTGTATGTATGACATGTACTTATTGGTTTTTCTAAATGACCTTGAATCTTATGATTTGAGATTCGGTGTGGTTCACGATTCATGATTTTGGCAAAACCGGTTCATGATACGATTCACGACTAACAACAATGCTTCTGACTTTAAACGAATTCTTTTAACAGGCTGTTCAGAATGATTGATGCAGATGGTGATGGATATATCTCAGCAGCGGAATTAAGAGCACTGATTGTGGGAATTGCTTTTGAAGATTTGAACTTCGATGAGGATGATGCTGTGAATAAAGTAATGACGGATTTCGACACATCTCTTGATTCTCGAATTGATCGAGATGAGTTCTGTAATGGTATCACAAAATGGCTTGACGAGGCCAGGTGTGCTGGGAATGCTCCTCGCAAGGGTGGTCATGAAACAATAAAATATTTGAATGACTTTCACGAGGTATGTTTTGTCATAACGGTCTTCTCTATAGCTTATAGTCATGGTTGTAAGAATTGGTCAATTTGTACGAGTCGATTCAACTTCCGTACCACTTGATAGGATATGCGATTCATAATTTTGAACTTCTAATTTTTTAGATGAAAATATCCAACATTTTGAGACTTAATATTGTATGAAGCTTTAAATTAAAATTTTGTTCAGTTTAAGTGCTGCACACTGTGTTTTTATATGCTCCCAAACATCTGACATTGGGCCACCTAAAACAACTTCTAATCCAAACAGGTGGTCCCACTATTATTGAATGATATATGTGCATTACTTGTGTATTATTTGTTTTATGAAAAGGTGAATCTTACATTCACAATTCGATGTTTTGGCCAACTGATTCACAATTCGATTCACGATTTGATGACAATGGTCGTAACCACCTTGGATCGTGATATCGTGTAGCAAACAAAGAGAGAACATTATCTTTTGGGGGATCAAAGTGACGAAGTTGTTGAGGGTGTTGACAACCCCAGACGGACCACAATTAAAGCGGTATTGTTCTTGCTACTGGGAACTGCCATTGCTGCTGCATTTGCTGATCCATTGGTAGATGCTGTTGATAATTTCTCAAGTGCCACAGGCATTCCTTCTTTCTTCATCTCGTTCATAGTGCTTCCCATGGCAACCAACTCCAGTGAGGCTGTTACAGCAATTATCTTTTCCACCCGGAAAAAGCTGAGATCTGCCTCGTTAACATTTTCTGAGGTTTGTTTTTCTCATCGGTTCACCCTTTTTTTTTTTGTGATATGTTGAGGTAATAATCGTACCACCTACAGCAATTGAAGAAAGTGGGAGGGAGGAAGAGGAAAAAGAGACTAGAAATGCTTTGGCTGGACCCAAACAAAGGAGAGTATGAGCTTTGATTGATAAAACAGTAATGCTATGCTTCCCAACTTTTGTGTCCCAAATGTGTTTCTCAACACGGCAGTGGGATCACCTTTTAATAATGGTGGGACCACTCCAACATCGTCCAATAAAAATCAAGTTGGCCCATTGCCACACTTGTTGGAACCACATTTGGGATGCAAATATGGCATAACAATTACTCTTGATAAATGTACATTTTCAAAGTTAAATTTTGGTTTTGCGCTCTATGTAGCACTAGCAGGGACATTTCGATTGTGGTGCCTTGTTCGTGTCCGACATGCGAAAAACGTATCTGAGGTTTTTATTTTCTTAATACATCAGACACGTGGCTGACCCAGCTGGAAATGGGAGTGGACATAGCAATGGTTGCTCCTTTGCAAATTTATTTAAAATATTGTGGTAGAGGTTTAATATAATAAAACAGGAGATAAGTAATGGTTATTTGTCAATTACGGGGGTAGACATGGAACAGAACTGTACATGTATAATTAGGGAAAGAAATATAATATTTATTCGCCGTGTCTGTACTGTATAATTTGAGGAGTTGCGTCTCGTGTCCGTCTCATGTCATATCATAATTTGTGTATTCTTTGAATTTGAGGCTATCATTACATTTAGTTACTTCACCTCAAAACTAAAGATTGAGCTGTCGCTGAAACTACTGACCTGGGAAAGTTACATTTTATTACTTGCACTAGTACGTTTTTTCTGAAAAAACTTCAGGTGAGTAGCTTTTTGAAAAGAAAAGAAAAGAAAAATTTATCATCCAAAACGTTACAAGTCGGCGTGACTTAATGTTGAACTTGCCACTTGATACGTAAAACAATAGGAAATAGTACAATATTTGCATAATTATGATAATTGCTACTTGGAAAATTATCTGATCCGTACGATTTTCTATTGCAGTTATACGGGGCCGTAACCATGAACAACGTACTTTGCCTCTCTGTTTTCTTAGCACTTGTTTACGTGAGAGGATTGACCTGGGACTTCTCATCTGAAGTGCTGGTCATTCTCATCGTCTGCGTTGTGATGGGCGCCTTTGCAAGCTTCCGAACCACTTTCCCTCTCTGGACTGCAATTGTGGCTTTCCTGCTTTACCCATTCTCCATCGCGCTGGTATATGTTCTTGACTACGTTTTCGGGTGGTCGTAGTTTTCGCGGAGTTGGAGATCTCAGGTGATTGTTGCTAATAATATGCGACTTGTCTTTAATTAACTTCTTGGATGTTATTTTCTGTTCTTCGTTGTCCTTGGGGGAGTTGACAAACTTTTTGAGTGCCGCGGCATCGGGATGTTCAGCTTTTAGGGTGTTCGAACTGTTTCTGGAATTTAGTGTTATGGCAATTTTTATTGATATTAAAAAGCCATAGCATTCTTGCTTTTACGTATCCTTTACAAATCAAATGGAGATCAGCTTGTATGGACTTTCACGTCTTGTGTTCCATATTGGTGTGCCCCAACCCAATGGTGTTTTGTTATTGCCATTGCTGCTAAAGATTTCGGAGATATATGTTATGTTGTGTAATTCTGTGCTTCCCAAACCTTTTCCCAGAAAACGCCTTGGTTCCCAAAGAGAGATATACACATATATATATATATGTATGTATGTATGTATGTATGTATGTATATATATGTATATGTATATCGAACTTGGTCTTATGATGATTTGTGCAACTTTTTGGTTCAATACAGTTGGATGTGATTGCAAAATGAAATCATAAACCTGAAGCCATTGACATACTGAATTTGATATCTGGAAGATTGATTAGAAAGAGCTTGACATTATAGAAAGCTTTAATGATCTTCTTATACATTGTTTTAAATACTTCCTTATAATAGCTGAATTACTAGTTGGACTACTCGGGGGTATATTTGTGCGTTCACGAATTTAAATGGAATTATTCATGATTTACAAAGCGTTTTGGTGTTAAAAGTTCATCATCTTGAGTGAGATCATTAGAGAAATAGAGAATCTCATTCTATTACTTCATATGTGGTCATTCTTAAGGTTTCCTTACAATGATTACTTTTTGACATAGATACATATTGCCTAAATGACTTCACCGAAGTACCGAAATCTTCTGTAGATCATGAATAATTCTATTCAAATTTATGGACGCGCAAACATGCATTAATAAATCTACATTAACTTTTTACGAGTTTTATATTGATGGTTAATAAATGTATAGCAATTAAATTTAATAGAAAATAGGCAACATATACTTCCTTGTATTTTACATATCAGGAAAAAAAAAAAGAGATTACTACTTAAACTACACAAAAATAACTTGACCTCTCAAGTCCCAACCTCGAATTTCTACTTCCGTTCCTTGTCATCCATGACCAGACAAGAGGGCATCTTTGTACGCACTCCAATTTTGACTAAACTGATAAACTTAGGGGATAATTACCTTTTAGTGCAGTGATGATACTGTCCGAAGCAATTTGACATTCTTCCAAGGATGCTTCATGAACCTTCGAAATCTCAACGACTAATTTTTTTTACCGGTTTTTTTTTATAGTCAAAATGACCAAAAAGCTCTCATGGATGACACTTTTCGTGATTTATGTGTGGAAAATATGCAATAGAGGAATAAGGACGCTCGAGATAGTCCTGAGATCTAAAGAAGAGGATTCTGGAAGAGTTGGAAATCCAACTTCATACTTTCAATAAAAACCAATTCAGTTTAATTTTCAATAAAAATAGTCTTCGAGATATTTTCAAAATGTTATTGAACTCTTTTTTATTATAAAATAATAGTCTCCAATACCTTTCCAATGACATCATTTTCAATTTTTGGTTTTGAAAAGAATCAGATAGGAATTTTCAAAGTTCAAAACAGAAAAAATCAAGAAAATTGAGAAATGCCAAGAACAGGCACTCGGGGCCTTGTATTGGCACTTGCTGAGTGCCGGTGCATCTTGCACTCACTGAGTGCCGTGAGGAACTTTCCGAGTGCGCGCTTGGGCACTGTTACTTGTTTTGAATAGTTTCTACAACCCTATTTGGATCTCTAGAATATCTTAAACAACCTTGTTTCTTAAGTGCATATTTAACATGTCAACACTTTTTATGCCGAAATCATCCTAAAAGTAGAAATCTGCCCTCATTTAATTTCTCTATAAATACAAATCTCTCGAAGAGGAGGATGACTTTTTCCACCATTTTTGGGAGATTTCTAAGCTTCCAATATCTGGTTAGAGAGAGAAAGCAAGGAATTCGAATTCCATCTTTAAACATCCATTCTTAGATATCAAAACCTCCCAAAAACAATAAGAATTGATTCCAAAACAAGATAAAAATGAAGAAGAGCTTGAAGAAGAGCATAAAAGAGTCTCTTGAAGATTGATCAAATTCAACAAAACCTCTGTGAATCTAAACAACCTTAGAGGTAATTCTCTCATTTTTTATAATCTAAACTCATAACTCAATCACAATTCATACTTACATTAGGACTTTTACACATTTTTCAAAGTCTCTCTCTCATTCCTTTCTCCGCACTTCACATCAATGAATTGTGATTGAATTCTCATGAATTGTTCTTGATTTTGATTTGGATCATCATTTGATCTCTGTAAAACATGTTTTCAAAGCAAATCACACTATCCAAATTTGACTTGAATTATCTCTTCTCTCTCATGCTCTTCTCTTGGATTTTGTGAAACCTTCAATATTTCATTCGAATTCCTAGAGATTAGATCATTGAATTCTCTATAATTTTTTATTTACATGGGAATTTGAGTTGGTCTAAGTCATTTCTACATGAATTAGGTGGATCTTATCCAATATATCATCATCCATCTTCATCCTCTTGAAGTTTATGAAACCCTCTATGTTTCAATGAATTTTCATGAGAATTGGGTCTAAATTCTCGAGGATCATGTGTTTGTGAGAGGATTTAGATATTGTTGGAATATTGAGTTATAATCCCTCCGTGATTTTGTAATCACAATAGTTTAGATCTTTTGCTTTCAATGTTGCATAGGACTCTGCTTCGACCCATTTGGTGAAATACCGGATTGCCACTAGGATGTATCGATGTCCGTTGGATGCTTTTGGAACGATTTCCCCAATGACGTCTATCCCCCATACTGAGAATGGCCATGGAGTGGTCATGTTGTACAGCAGTGATTGCGACATGTGCATTCTATGGGCATGGATCTGACACTTGTGTCACTTTCTTTATCCTCTCCGCAAACTGGGGGCAAACTTCGTTTGCTTAAACATTTCTATGACCCTAATAAACTAGGGGCAAACTCTATCACCTGGCCTTCCTATGGATCATCTAATTATATACGAATAGTCTGGTAATTCTTGAAAGTCAATTGAAAAGTCCGGAGTAATCTCTGAAAGCGAGTAATAAATGATGTAATGAACCATTAAGTGGAGAAATTTTCAGAACCTAAAATTTATGCATAAAGAAGACATGATGATCTTTTATGTTGTTAAATTTTCATGAAAAAAATTGCAAATGCAAATTCTCTGCAAAATTTTAAATTTCAATCATCATACACTATAGAAGAAGAGGAATTTTTAAGCATTGTGTGAATGTGCAAATGTCAAGCAAAAATCAGAATCACAACAAGAAGCAGCTAAAGCAGGAAATAACATAAGGAAAAGTCAAGCTGAAGGTACAAGATCCTGAATCAATACAACACAAGCAGTCTAAAATAAAAGGGAAATAACAAAGTACACGTAGAAATATCAGTGATGGCTAGGGAACCGAAGATAACGAGATGGGGTATCCGCAGAAGAAGAGCTATCACAATCATCCCTCCTCCTTCTATAAGAAATCACTCCACCAGATGGCCCTATGTTCCACAGATCCATGCTTCGAATCTGCGCCTATAGTTGCTTGATCTGTGCGGTCTATTGCTGGGACTGTGCTCGCAATTGCTCAATTTGTCCCATCTATTATAAAGCTTTGATAAGTGAGTAAATGCGAAGAAAGAAAGGAAGAAAGAAATGAAAGCATTAGAACAAGAAAAGAAGAATCAGAGAGGTTGAAACAGTGCATGTAAAATTGAATAAATGAAAGATACTTACATATCTTCTCGGCCCAAGTTCCAAGATCGCAAGCTGCTAGCATTGTCACGCCCCAACGTAGCATAAATATAGTAAAATCATAATAATCAAAGCAGAGCAAACAAGGCTTACAATATTTTTCTAACTTATTACATATTACAATACAGGGTCAACTAAGGCACAAGCTGCCTTAAGTCAAAAGACCCCTTAACATCTATTACAGTCGTCCTTATTACAAAACAGTTCATGAACTAAAGCATAGGATATTAATAACGATTTTAATTTTCCCAAGCAGCCGTTCTCAGTTTGCATAATCATAATGTTCCGCTTGATCAAAACCTGAAAAGCCTGAACACGAATGTCCAGGGCACATCAACGTCGTCAGCTTCAAGAAGCTGGTGAGTATTAAAAACATAACTTTGAATGTAACACATACTCATTTACCATTTTCAAATTCCCGTTTAATTCAACAAGGTTACATTAAAGTAAAGAGTTCATTTTAGAAAACAACCACGATATCATTTGAAAGCTATAATTCACATATATGTGACCGTGTATGAAAACAATGCACCATCTCATCTTACCGACTCTTTTCTCTCGACAAACACAACAACCCACTATCTCACACCAGTATCTTTGAAATACTCCGATAGCCACACTTTAGCATAGGGATGCCAGGGAATGTCTAGTTTGCCTCACACTTTAGCACGGGGTGCCAGGGAATGTCAAATGCCTCACACTTTAGTACCTAATCTGCCTCGCAAATACATCACACAGTATCCAGACTCGGGTACCAGGGAGTGTCCGTAGGCCACACTTTAGTACTTCCATGGGTGCCAGGGAATGTCCAAGTTCGGCTTCACACACTTTGACACTACCATGGTCGTCAGGGAGTGTCCAGTTTTGCCACCGTCGCATTTCAAAGACACTCTCGTCGCAATCTCAACCAAAACACACTTTGGTACTCACTTACCAGGGAGTGTCCATAGCACAATCTCAATCACACTCTATACCACACTGACCAACACCCACACTCACCATGCATGTACAACTAACACCATATGTATGTCATGAAACCATCCACAGAACGTATGTAGTGCTAGGAATAATAACAATGTATTCTTGAAAAGAATTGTATTCATAATCGTTCCTAAATGACCAATCATACCCAAAATATAATCTGTTTTAACATTTTTCGGAAACAGAGCCTTAAAGACCCACAAGATAACAACCAAATAGTTCCTTAACATGAAATAAGCAAAAACTAGAAATTGTCAGAAGTTGCGTGCGCGGGCCGCTCGCGCGATGGGTCGCTTGCACGGGCCGCTCGCGCGACATGCCCGTTTTTCATTTTCTTTATAAAACTTTCCAAATTACCAGAACACAGGGAGATCGCGCGCGCGGGTTGCTCGCTGTCCGTTCGCGCGATCTGCGTATTTTTTTAATTTTATTTATAAACTTTTCTTACTGTCAAAATACACACACCTCGCGCGCGCGAGCCGCTCACGCGAGGGGTCGCGCGGTGTCAAAATACACACACCTCGCGCGAGCGGGCCGCTCACGTGAGGGGTCGCTTGCGCGGTCCGCTCGCGCGACCCTCGCTCGTGCGATCACGCGCGCGAGTTCACGTAGTAGCTTTATCTTCCTCGCTGGTTTTCCACTATTTCAGAAATTAAGGGTCTTTTGACCCATTTTCGAAAACTGAAGTATATATAACATATCATATATGGACTTCTTCGGTTTTTAACAAGGATTAAGAATCTACGACCAATTTTACATGAATCAATCCCTTGCTCACGAATTTTATGAAAAAACCGAAAGACGTCAAAACTTCATTTTTAATATACGTCCTCCTATGAATGAATTGAGCTCTTATACTTTAAACATAGCATCTACAACATGTAATGTTTCATATTTATCTAAGAAAACTGATTTTGGTTGAGTTTGAAAAATCTTGATTTTCAAGCTATGAAACTTCCAACGTGAACTCAAAAATGGTGATCACGATTTAACTACATAAAACAGTAAATCAATGGTGAATTACATTCTGAGTGAGTTAGAAATACTCACTGTGACAAAGATTGAAGTGGTGTGTTGAGAAAGAGAAGCAAATAAAGAATCCAATTGGGCTTGCAAGCTATGGATGATCAAGCTTCTACTCTCTCTCTCTAAAATCTGTAAAACCCACTGAGTAATTCTCTCTCAACTCTCTGTGTATCTAGTGTTGTGCAGAAAGTGTGTGAATAGAGAGAGAGTATGTGAGTGTTATATAGAATTCCCAAAATCAAGACTTGGCCTCCAAGTTCAACCTCAAGTACTCAACAAACAAATTTTGTTTTCTTAATATCAATTACACCAATATGTGTATACGTATATAGAATACACACCTATAGATTATACAATCTGGAGGAGATGGGATTGTAGAGGTCATATAGAGTACTAGGGGTCAAGTGGGGTGTTTGGGAAATGTAGATTAAGTCTCAACAAACATACACACAAGAAATACATCTTCAAACAAGGCACAAGCCAATGATGAGTTGCCATAAATAGAAATAAAGCATGATTCATGTCCAACTTTACATCACTTCCAAAATCTGTGAAAGTTTGACACGGCGCAGACAGTTTTGGAAGTAAACTGGTATTTTCGCGGCGCGGTGTTCACCACAAAATACAGAAAATTCATTTTAACGTAAGAAATGGTTTCCCGGTTTCATAAAAATACTGCTTGAGTTAAAAGAATATATTTCCACCGTTTTGAAATACAATTTTAAAATCCAACACATCTATTGCTAAATTTTATAAAATTACAGTTTGACCCCAATAAGAATTTCAATATGAATCAAAACAAGTATTAAATTTCTAAACATGAGAATTGCAAATTTGAGATGACATCAAGAACACTAATTAAATATGAAATACAATTTAAAATTAAATGAAATGCAGGTTGTTACAAGTATAAGCACGCTCCTCATTAAAGATAGCCCTAGAAACTGATTCGTACTGCTCTGGGATGCCCTGGAAATCTGAGAGATCGTGAGAAATAGTCACTAATGAAATGACTCCACCATGCATAGTAGATGCTCGCCAAGAACAAGGAGGAATGGGCGGCAAGGACTGGTCCACACCGTCAGCAAAAGAGCTCCCTTGAAAAGAGTAGCACGATTGAAGATTGAAGAAAATGCTTTGCTAAGAAAAAGTCTCTGCTTACCTGATCATCTGAGAGAGAGAAGTTCGGCATCAGATTGATGGCCTTGATAAGATCGTAATTTCCATCAAGGTCAATGAAAGAACTAAGGGGACATCCTGCAAAAGCCTCATCCAGTTCCTCATCATCAAGACTTTCTGGGGACCGTATGGAGAGAGGAGGATCCATAGGTACTCTGAATTCTTCGGACCACTAAGACTGAGGAGTCACTCGCTCTGCCAAGTACCATTCGTAAATGGGAGTACTTCAAAGAAGGATTCTGCTTCGAGTAACCTCCAAAGCATCTCCAATTTCCTCGATGTTGCCATTTTCAGCCTAAAGGTTCCAGTGCACCTTGTCAAAGGTAAGGCGAGAAAGGAAATCACAGCAAGCAAAGACATTGTGGCTCTTTCTTCTAGAACCAATCACTTCTTGATGCCACTTCTGAGCTTGAGGGAAGATATGAACCTCAGAATCATCATACGATGGGGCCATTATAGAGAAGTACCCATATGCCCAAATCTGCAAAAAAATACTTGAATAATCCATCTCAAAGAATTTAACAAACAAAATGAATGAAAAAGTCAGAAAAGGTATGAAAAAATACCTCCCAAGCCCTCCAAAAGCCTCCAAAGCTAGAAGGCTTATCCCGAGAATATTCTCCCATATGTTAATACAGAATGGCTAGGCTTACTGAGCACCAATCAAAGGTACAGATATCTTCAAGCCTCATCAAAGAAGCCAGCATATTTAAAGAAATCCGCTCAGATTAAGAAGATAGAAGAGAGCAACCAAGCAATACATGATGTATGCCCGTGTCAACTGCATGTCAGTATATTGAGTGGCTTTTTTCGTGGTTGGAAATTATTTATGAAGCAGGTGATGCCCACACTTGACCCATGAACCTATGAAGGTTTAGGAACAAAACCCAGCAAATCGTTCATAACATCAGCTTTCTTGAAAATATCTTTTCCATGGGTAACACGACTACCACCAAAAGAAATATTTCTAGTAATCATGGCAAAATCAAGTGGAGTTATGTTCATTTCTCCAAAAGGCATATGAAATGTGTTGGTGGAATCCCACCACCTCTCAGCAAGAGCATGAATGATGATTAAATCATTATGAGATCCTTGTAGCAAAGACACGAAGTGGCCGAAGCCCACTTGATTTATGTTATAGCAAACACGCAGACACGATTTTCTCAATTCATTGAACCATTGCAAGCATTTGCCAAGAGTACCATGACCCTTTACATGAGGTTGGGTATCCTAGATTCAAAAAGCAAGAGATAAAAAGAAAAAGAAAAAGAAAAAGAAAATTTATTCCTAGCATTTTGGGAATTTATTTTTCTAAGCTTGCGTGGAAATTATTGAAGATAGCAAGCATGAATTGAAGGTTGAAAGAAAATCTATTGCTTGAAGTTGAAGGAGATACCTCTTGACGGGAGGCACGATTGGAAAGATGATTGGAAGGATTCTTAAAAGTTGTTTGCTCCTTTGCAAAGCTTGAAGTGGAACGAGAATTATCAGTAGACTATGGATGACGACGCCTACAGGACCTTGAATTCCCACATTAGGCACTTGAGCTCATAGCTTGGAGCCAAAATAGAAGATGGGTTAAGTTTGAAGGACTTCAAGAAACTTGAAAAGTTTGGATTTCATGCCAATTGATTAAAATGATGAAACGAGTAGTGGTTTTTGAGGTTTTGATGCACAAAATACTCAAAAACACTAAGAAAATGGAAGATCTAAGCACTTTGGGACTTGGGTATTGAGTTTGGAAGATTAAGGAATGAAGAACAAATGAAGAAAGAAGAATAAAAATGGGGGAAAAATCCCCCTTTTCCTGGCTGGTGGCCCCGTTAGTTACTATTCACAGCCCACCACTGCTCAAAATTGCCCCATATTTGCATTTTGACCCCCTGGGACTTTCGAATTTGCCCCAGGATGCCTATTCTTGGCTTATGAACCCTTGAAACACTCAAAACTTGGAGAAATCATTTAGAATGACCCTAAGGAGTTGAATTTGATTGGCAAAAGCAGTAGAAATTTGTGAAATTTTGGGAATTTTTGATAAGAAAAATGAAGTTTTGGAAGCTTGGACCAATTCTTAAGCAAGGATTGGATGAATGATGAATCAAGATGATTAGAAGCACTATGAATCAACTTGGGAGAATCAGAAGTTGAAAGAAGATCACTCAAAATTGAAAAAAGAGAAGCAGTAAGAAGACAAAAAAGCTGTCAGAAGAATTGAATTGCCAAAAGGCCTAAACCATGGAAGGTTTGAGTTTTGCTTTAAGATTAGAATCCAGATATGATATGCAAGTTCCTTGAAGCCCTGCCTCGTTGAGAAAATTGAATTTAGAATTAAATACCACCTAGAAGAAATCAAGCTCTGTATATCGGATACGCTTCAGCGGTGTTCTCTATTTTATTGGATACGCTTCAGCGGCGTACTATTGGATACGCTTCAGTGGCTTGATCTGCATCTTGGATATGCTTTAATGACATATGTTCCCTGCATATCGGATATGCTTCAGTGGTGTACTATTAGATACGCTTCAGCAGCGTGCTCTACATTGTGGATACGTTTCAGCGGCATACTATTGGATACGCTTCAGCATCGTGCTCTGCATTCCAAATACGCTTCAGCGCCGTTCTCTGCATTACAAAAAACTTCAGCAGCATTCCTCATTTATTGGATACACTTTAGTGGCATATGTTCTCTGCTTATCGGATACGCTTCAGCGGTGTTCTCTATTTTATTGGATAGGCTTTAGTGGGCTTCAGCGGCGTACTATTGGATATGCTTCAATGGTGTTCTCTACATATTGGATACGCTTTAGCGGTATGCTGTTGGATTCAAATCCTCTTTTCCTCTTGTAGACCCACATACTATCAGGGGATTTAATATTGGCCAGAAGTTCTATAAGATCCCAAACCTGATTAGAATCCATAGATTCCAATTCAGCCTTCATAGCTTTAGCCCAATGAGCTGAATCAACATCAGTCATTGCCTCTTCGTACGTGGTAGGATCAAATTTAGATTCTATAGAGACAACTTCAAAAACTTCTCCTAAGAACATGTATCTATCAGGTTAGCTGACCATCCTCCCACTACGATGAGGTACCGGTGCAGAAATGGGTGAAGAAGTGGTATTTTTATGCCTTAGATCATTTTCAACTATTAGAGGAATAGAGGGCTCTCCATTTATTTCTTCCAAATCTATCCTTGCTCTAGGTTTCTAGTTTATGATATAATCATCCTACAAGAAAATAGCATTTGTACTAACAAACACTTTCTGTTCTCTCGGATCATAAATATACCATCCATAAGTACCCTTTGGATACCCTACAAAGTAATATACTTCTGATCTAGATTCCAACTTTCTCGTCTTTCCTTTTAGGACATGTGTCGGACACCCCCATATCCGGAGATGCTGCAAAGAAGGCTTGCACCCAATCCACATCTCCCGTGGTGTCCTGGGAATAGATTTACTTGGTACTAGATTTAGTATGTACGCAGCTGTTTCCAAAACATAACCCCAAAAGAATAATGACAATTCCAAATAACTCATCATCGACCTAGTCATGTCTAAAAGAGTCTGGTTCCTTCTCTCTGCTACACAGTTCTACTAAGGCATACCCGGTGCAGTTAACTATGACAGAATTCCATTTTGTACAAGGTGATCAATCAACTCATTATAGAGGTACTCGCTACCTCGATCAGATTGAATGGCCTTGATATGTGTGCCCAATTGCTTCTCCACTTCAGCCCTAAACTCTTTCAACGTTTCAAAAGCTTCAGACTTGTGCTGCATTAGGTACACATATCCATACCTCGAGTGGTCATCAGTAAATGTGATAAAATACTCATAACCACCCCTTGCTCTAATATTTATTAGTCCACACACATCAGTATGAACTAATTCCAACAATGCAATGGACCTATTACCCTTTAAAAGAAAGGGCCTTTTGGTCATCTTATCCTCTAAACATGACTCACAGACTTCTATTGGTTCGAGAACCAAATCACCTAAGATCCCTTTTTTGACTAGTCTGCCAATCCTATTTAGATTGATATGGCCAAGCCTAATGTGCCAAATGCCAAAGCCTTATTGAATTAGATGAAGGTTCCTTTCTTTTAGATGGTATAGTTACCATTGAGTTATTAAGTTCCATATTAGAATCATTAGAAATATTCGGAGTGATCACATATAAGCCATTATTTTTAACAGCAGAACATATAAAAGAACCATTTCTTTTAATGACAAGCTCAGTTCCAAAATAAAAAAGAACAACCTTTATTCGATAAATCAAAAACTGAAATTAAACTATTTCTCATTAAAGGGACGTAAAGTACCTATGATAAAACTAAAGTCTTATTGTCCTCAAATTCTAAAACTACCACTCCTATAGAAACTGTAGAAACGGTTGTGCTAGATCCTAGAGTCAGCACGATCTCTTCATCATTGCATTTCCTGGTTGATCTGAACCCTGCAACGAATTACAGATATGGTTAGTCGCACCAGAATCAATGCACCAAGTGTTTGAAATATCTGTTATAAAACTTACTTCAATCACATGTGACTCAATCATACCTTGAACTCTTGTAGCTAAGAATTACAGACAGTTCCTCTTCTAGTGGCCTTTCTTACCGCATTGGAAACACTTTCCTTTGCCTTGGCCACCTACCTTTTCCTTGCCCTTACCTTTTTCCTTAGATTTTACAATCTTGGGGATCGGTCTAACACTTGGACCACTAGTGCCAGCCTTCTTCTTCCCTTTCTTACCTTTCGGCGTAGATCGAAAGGAGGAAGAGTTTTTTTTAACTTTCAAAACATTGCCCCCAAGCTTGATCACCCCTTCTGCTGCCAGCAAAGAACTCATTAATTCGCTCATTGAGAAATTCATTTGATTCATGTTATAGTTAAGTTGAAAATTGAGCGAATGACAACGATAGTGAATTGAGGATCATATCAACTTGGGTCTGTGCGTCGATGTTGGCACCCAGGGTCTCCAGTTCGTTTAAATAACCAATCATATTTAAAATATATTCTTTGACTGGAGTCTGTTCCGACATCTTCGCACTCATTATCTTGTGCATGGCAACCTGTATGGCAGGCCTGCCATGCTTCCCAAACATTTCTTTGAGGCCCTTGATAATGGCACAAGCAGAATCATTCGATTGGAATTGGTGTTGCAACATACTAGCCATAGAGGTCAGAATATAGCAACGGGCCATTCCATTCGATTTCTTCCATTTATCAAACTCCCGTCTAGCAGCTGCCGAAGCATTTATAGCGGGTTCTCTAGGGAATGAAGTGGTGAGGACATAAATGTGATCCTCCGTAGTTAAAATGATGT
The DNA here is from genome assembly GCA_033977485.1 of Hydrangea macrophylla. Classification (NCBI taxonomy): domain Eukaryota; kingdom Viridiplantae; phylum Streptophyta; class Magnoliopsida; order Cornales; family Hydrangeaceae; genus Hydrangea; species Hydrangea macrophylla. Next base: position 46,405,771 of record CM066990.1, read on the forward strand.
CAAAGTTACATTTCCATTCGGTATAGTTGTTTCCAGTTAATTGGTTCTAAGTGAGTATGGTGGCAAGTGGACTAAACGCAGATCCAGACATTATGATTTACTGAAAAATCAAACAGACAAAATAAATATGGATATCAGAATTTGATAATTTGAAATAAAAGAATCCTTAAAACTCTTATTTTAAAACAAAGTTGCTGGAATATCGAAACGAAAGAATAAAGCCTCCGTGTGGTGGTCAATGTTCGATCTTATGATTAATCATGACTTATCCACTATGCAACTCTTGTAAAACAAGTTATGACTCCCGAACCCTTTTGTTCTCTAAGTTTCTGAATAATGTCCCATGTGGGATCCCTTATCCATAGGTTAGCTAGTGTGTACCATTAACTAGGATCCAATCACAACCGCCTCAAGTAGTGCCTCCGTGTGATGGCCACCCTCTAACACGTCTGATTGATCCTATCTGTAGGAAATTCACATCTACTAACCAATGAGTATTGTATCCTCCGTATGGAATGATCACCCATGGCTGGATAACACAGGATACTCCACTCATCTTACAGTGAGACATTAATGGAAGATCGTGGGTGTTATTAATAAGACCCTCTGTCACTAGTTTTAATAAATAAGGATTTTGCTTTTAAAAAATTGTTTCTACACATTACTCATAAACGATAAACATCCAATGTTTATTAATGCGTTGAAACGGTATTTGATTTTTATTTTAGAAAACTTTTTTTTAGTGCATGCAAGTAGTAACAATATGTAATATGCCAATCACAACTAAGCACATAAAACAAAAACCTAAAATTGAAATAAAAGCATCCAAATGATGCCTGTATCTCCCATAGCTCTATCTTCATAGAACCTCCTTCTTGGTTTGATCGCCTCCGGCTCCATCTTCATGGACAACGGATTGTTCTTCCATCTTCATGGATTTCCTATTCTATTACATTGGTCCTATGCTTCTTTCGAAGCTTAAAATTTGTCTAATGAAGGAAATAGCAATGAAATTTAAATAAGGCTAGGAAAACCGGTGCGACTCTCCTATTCGCAAGATTGAAGTCGCAGTGCCCTTTACACATGCCTTAAAACCAAACCATAATAAAAACAACATACACCAATCTCAATTATTAAATACAAAATTAACATTCTTGGTGCCATGGGAGATAGGGAACTAATCCTTGCTGCAAAAGGAATAGTCGTACACACATTCACGCATATATAACAAATATATGTAACTATTGGAACCCCTAATTGATTCACATAGTACATAAACTCTTTATGTACTTATTTAGAACTTAAAGCAGCACCTTAGTTCTCTATCACACTTCGATCGATCGAAGGTTCGATCGATTGAACTATCAATTTCACAGAATGATGTAAAAAATATCCAGAATAGTATAAAACATTGAAATAAATAATTTTTATAACTTATAAAACTATGAAAACAATCTGGACACAGAAACACTTTTGATCGATCGAGCTAATCCCAATCGTTCGAACGAAACAGTTTTTGATCGATCGAAGATAGTTCGATCGCTTGAACTCAGCACTTTTTCGATCAATCAAAACACTTTCAATCAATCAAGTGTAGATAGTTTTGATCGATCGAAACACTTTCAATCGATCAAAACTGTCATGCATCCAATGCAATCATAGATTTGTTTTCTGCTGTGAAACTGCTGCAGAAACAGATCTGTAACGATGTAGTTTAAAAAAATAGTCTTAAAAACAACATTCAAATCAAAACAAGGGTTCCAAAATGAATCGATAGATCCAAATAAGCGTGGCTCGGATGCAAATTGAAGAAAAATTTGGCTTCGAAAACTTAATTATATGCGTACCAGAAAAACAAAGTTTAAAGACTTTTAGTATGCCTGGATCTACTGCTTATCAATTTCGCAGATGCATACAACAAGAAGGAGAAGAGTTTATACCAAGCGATCTTGAACCCCATTCTGATTTTCTTCTTTCTTGATGGTGCAGCAGCCTCCACTAGGTGATCTTCACTCCTATGTCTCCTGCGAATACTTTCAGAGAGGCTAGAGTTTTTGGGAACTCTAATAGGGAGGATAAATAAGGTTTGGGAACCTTAAAATAGTTTCTGCAGCTTAGGGATGTTTAAAAATGCCGAATTTGATTTCTGGACGCAGCTACCCTATTTATGGATTTCCAAATCGACTTTAAACCTTCGAACGATTAAAGTACTTTCAATCGATCAAACATGTCTTGACTTCAGTCAATCGAAACTCTTTCGATCGATCGAACTTGTCTTGACAACATCCTCTTGTGACTTTCTAAACATCCTTATCGAGCTAAGAGTGGGACCTCCTAGGCTCTTTATTGTTGGCTCAGACCAGTTTTAATTCCCATGAACAACTCTTTGATCAACAAACTAACCAACTGATCACTTAACGTTTACTCCATCACAAAATGATAACTGAACTCCAACACAAAAGAACATATCCAAAGCGATAACTAGACTTCTATGGTGTACTAATGTCCCTCTACCATCAACACTCGTAATCATATTTAGGTAGTCCAATAAACTGTTACTATCAACCTGAATCATGATTATTTCTTATATTCATTGAGCCCCATTCACATGTTGATAACTTCTTATCAACGAGACTGTAATTCTCAGTAATCAACTTGGTGACATTCTTAAAGGAATGCTTACTCTGTATCAGAGGGTAGATTCTATCTTGACAATATATATTACAACCCTATAACTATGACATACCCAAGATATCTAGGTGTTGATCTTTAACACCTCACTGATTTGTAAGTTAAAGTAGCCACATTGATAGTATGTGTTCATAATTGTCTCCAGATTAAGAACACGTACCTTATACACGTAATGAGTTCCTATCGACTATTGATAGTCTTAAGTGTCAATAGGAAAACTCAGGTCCATCAAAGCACTATAAGCATTAGCATATTAACTAAGAGTTATACTCTAGTGACTGAGATTCAGCACTCTATCAAATGGTAGCTAATCATGCTACAGTGTAAACCTGATGAGATATCCAGTTTCATCATCCACTATGATAAATTCTAAGTATTAAAGAATAGTAATTTGTATCTCAATTGCATGTATCTCATACACACAAGAATTACTTACTATTATACTTAAGGATTAACAACCATCTCATGAAAGAAACATACACATACGAGTGTAAAGCTGACATCCATATATTAAAATGCCAGTGTCTCATACATAAAGTAATGGTTTGAGGGCACAAACCCAACAGGGGTAACATAGTCCTTTTCGGATTATCTCAGCATAAAAAGTATGACTTAAGGGTGCTAAGTATGTTCTAAAGAAACAGGGTCATTTGGGATATTCTAGAGATCCAAGGAGGGTTCTAGAAAATATTTATTTTTCACAACAGTGCCCAGCACGGCACTCGATAAGTTGTCTGCGGCACTCAGCGAGTGCCAGCTCGTTGCCCCGAGTGCCGGCTCTTGCCTTTTTTTATTTTTTTTATTCCATTTTTTATGTTTTATCTTTTGAAAATCTTTATCTAATTCACTCCAGCTTTGAAAATTGTAAATAATATACCTTCAGAAAGGTATTGGAGTCTAGAATAAATTAAATTTATTTCGAAAGAGTCTTAAAAGCCATTGTCACGCCCTAGAACAGCAAAAATAGAGAAAGTAAATTCCTTTTTGGGTCTGTTGGCCATGACTGGTGAAGTCACATGATTGTCCACACCACACACTTCTAAACAACAGAATAATTAAGGATGCAATAATATATATTCTAAATTCAGCATTGTATATAACATAAATTTACTAACTTATTACATCAGAGTCTGTAGCAATTAAAAGAACTAGGGTCTTAAGGCAATGGTGAGGGGCTGAGATTTGTAGAATATTGACCCGATAAAGAGTAGAATTGGTCAATCTTAGCCCCATATCTCTAGTTATACTTGTATTTGTGCTTTAATCTTTCTCTTTACATAATGATGCATTTATGTTGTATGTGGTTATGTTTGGTTCTATTTTATCTAGGTTTTGAAGTAGGATTTGATAACAGGTTAAAAAGGGATAGTTAAAAAAACAAAGAGGACATTTAAGTTGCAAAGCAAGTCCCAATCGATTGCCCACCTATGGCAATCGATTGCCATCCCTCACAATCCAATCGATTGCCATACTTGGCAATCGATTGCCTTCAATACCAATCAATTGCCTCTAGTGCCAATCGATTGGACAAGACTGCACAATCAAACCTCTTTAATGGTGCAAGATCTCAGCAATCCCATAATGGACGATGACAATCCATTATAGAATGAACCTAGGCACTCCTTACTAATGGAAATAGTAGTATATATAGGTGTTAGTGAGGAGAGTCAAAGGTTAGCTCATTTTTACATTGTTTTGTAGGTTATACTAGAGATTTTTCCATTGTGCAAACAACTTCAAGTTTTTGTGTTCTGTAATTTGGTTTCGTGCTTCTTTTTAGTTTTTATTTATACAGTCTTCTTATTCTAAACTTAATAGTTATAATTTTAGTTTAGCTCTCTTGTTGAATCTCCATTGCAATTTTATCTTTCATGATTATTCCCATGTCTAGATCCTATTTTATCAACATGATTTGATTCATTTATGTTTCTGCACCTTGTAACATGCTAGAGTAGATTCGTGTTTGGGAACAATGTGATGAAATGTTGTTACCCAGTCATTGCCATGAATCAGTATAAAAGTCAATGGCAATCGATTGGACACAAAACCCAATCGATTGCCATCAACTCAAAGCCCATAGATGGGTATCCTATGCCAATCGATTAGGAGACCTTCTATGCCAATCGATTGATGTCCATGGTGATGGAAAAATCGGTTTAAATTAAAAGTTTAAACGCGCAGCAGAAAAATCAAGTTGTAAAAACTTAAAGGTAGTCCAGGATCTACTACTCGTCAATTCCATAGATGCGTACAAGAGGGGACAAGAGTTATACCTTAGTGTCTTGAACCCAATTCTGATTTTCTTCTTCTTCCTTGGTGATGCAGCAGTCTCCACTAGGTTGTCTTCACCCTTATGTCTCCTGTGGATACTTACCGGAAAGACTAGATGGTGGGATCTCTATCAGAGAGGAAGGAGAAGGTTTGGGACTCTAAAACAGTTTCTGCAGCTTTTGACGTTCAAAAACGACGATTTTATTTTCCAGAACGCAGCTGCCCTATTTATAGATTTCTAGAACCGACCTAGACTTCGAGCGATCGAAGAACTTCGATCGATCGAACCGTCGATCGATCGAACTATTTTCGATCGATCGAACCTGCCATGACTTCAATCGATCAAACCAACTTCAATCGATCGAACTTGTCTTGACAGCTTCCTCAAGTGTCTTTCCAAGTATCCTGGCGGAGCTAAGAGTGGGACCTCCTAGGCTCTTTATTGTTGGCTCAGACCAGTTTGTTAATTACCATGACCAAACTCTTTGATCAGCAAATTAACCAACTGATCAGTTAACATTTACTCCACTATAAAACGATAACTGAACTCTAACGCAAAAGAACATATCCGAAGCGATAACTAGACTTGTATGGTGTACTAATGTCCCTCTACCTTCAGCATTCGTAATCATATTCAGGTAGTCGGATAACTGTTACTGTCAACCTGAATCATGATTACTTCTTGTATTCCTTGAGTCCCATTCACCTCTCATGATTACCAAACATGTTGATAACTCTTATCAACAAGACTGCAATACTCAGTAATCGACTTGGTGACATTCTCAAGGGAATGCTTACTCTGAAACAGAGGGTAGATTCTATCTTGACAATATATGTTCACAACCCTATGAATATGACATACCCAAGATACCCAGGTGTTGATCTTCTGTAGACCTCACTGATTGGTAAGTCAAAGCAGCCATATCCACAGCCTGTGTTCATAATCGTCTCAAGATTGAGAACACGTACCTTATACAAGTTATGAGTTCCTATTGACTATTTGACAGTCTTGAGTGTCAATAAGAAAACTCAGGTCCGTCAATGCGCTATAAGCACTAGCATATTAACTAAGAGTTACACTCTAGTGACTGAGATTCATCACTCCATCCAATGGTAATCAATCATGCTACAGTGTAAACCTGATGAGATATCCAGTCTCATCATCCACTGTGACAAGTTCTAAGTATCAATGAATATTAACTTATATCTCACTTGTATGTATCTCATACACACACGAATTAATTACTATGACACTTAAGGACAAAAATCATCTCATGAAAGAAACATACATAATGAAATGTAAAGCTGATATCCATATATTAAAATGTCAATGTCTCATACATAAAGTAATGGCTTGAGGGCATAAACCCAACACATGGCAATCAATTGGTAAGATTATATCTTGGACAGAACCCTTTTTGCATTCGAGTGACTTTTGTTTCAGAAACTTAACCCAAATTAATATACTAAAGTTCAAATTGCAAACAAATTTTGAAATATAAACCCTTAGGCTACTTAATTCCATGGACAAATGTGATTAAGATGTTGAATATTTTATGCTTAATTTGCTCGTCATAGTTCAAGGTTTTACATAGCTATTATTTCAGTGTCTTTCAAAGTAAGTGAAGTTATTCAAACCACGATTCATGCACAACCTACATGGCTAGTGTCGAGATTTCTAAACTTAATCATTTTTGAAATAAGGAATGCTAGAAAGGCAAAGCCCTAGTAGTACATCAATTTTAAAACACGGTAGTCACGTGTTCCCAAAACCTTCTTATAAATAGTTTTAAATCATATTTCTCATTAATTTAGTTGTTGCTTAATTTAGTTCAACCTCGAATACAGTAGGATCGTTAGTACTTCCATCTCCATATCATCTTTTCTTTTCTTTTCTTTAGGTCTCAATCTAGAATTTTTTGTCCCCAACTTTCGTTCCTAGGGATAAACCTGATCCTACCAATTTTACTAGACGTGACCGTCTACACTTGGACATACTCATAAGAGTACACACAATTTTAGTCGTGTCAGGCAACATATGCCAAATACAAAATACAAAGTACAAAATATCCAAAACATTAAACATAAAGAACCATGGACTACTCTTAGTCTTTAGCTAGCATAGATGTGTTCATCGGCATATTTGTCCTCCCCAGCATAATTGTCTTTAGCGAGGCTGTCCTCTATCAAGTCTCACTCTGGATAGAAGCCTTCATCATTGGGTCATTGCCCTGTATAATCATAGATAGGATACTCTGGAACGTGGAAATGTCCAGCGATATAAACGCCATCAGCTAATGAAAATTGAGTGAGTAAAATACTAACAAGGCATAACAATTAGAAAGTTATTACAAGTTATGAGTATCGTTCTACTAATAGTATCTTCTCTTTATTCTAACTCTTCATTAATCAACCAATTATCTTCTTATCATACAAAGACCAACTTGTTCTAAGAATTGATGAACAACTTGACAATACGATTATTTGGATACACCCTTGACCACAATCCATATAATTTAGGACACTGCTGATCGGAGTATATCAATCCATGTCATAGTAGGGATGTACCATTGATCATAGTCCACATACTTTAGGACATAGTCAATCAATATACATCGCCCTCAAACACAACATGGATATACATTTGATTGTAGTCCAAATACTTTAGGACACCATCAGCCAATATATACCATCTTATGCCATAACTTACGCAATCAATCCTTTGGGTCAATGATCGCAGTCCATATACTTTAGGATACCGTCAATCAATGCCCGTCCACGAACAAAGCGTCACCCGTACCAAACTTATATCGACCTGGAACCAAACTGACTCCTGACACTCCTATATGGCCAACTCAACAAGATACACTAAACGGTGATCGCTTTGATTCACGACAGATACATTCGCTAATGTTATTACCAATAGTACATTATTCTCCATGTTACTATACTATAGTGTAGCATTAACTCCTCTAGTACTCTAGTATTGCATGCGAAGGTTTTGGAAAAATAATTTAAACAACTACACAGTTCATGAAATAATTAACATGAAATAACCACATTCTGTAATTGCCAATAGATTGGGTTCGGGGTCCAATCGATTAGGGTAAAAGTAATAACAATCAATTGGAAAAGATACTAATCAATTTTATCCAAATCAATACTAATCAATTACACAAAATGTCAATCGATTGGGTTAATAGCTATGGCAATCGATTAGGAAAGTCCTAATCGATTGGGACTACGTCTTTTTCCCAAAGACATGTAGTCAAAAATAAAATCATGGGAGAGATGTTTAGTGCATCTTTCCTTATTTTTAAACATGCAATACATCCTAATATTACTACTAAGTGAGTTTAGAACTCATCGGAGGGGTTGGGTCATGGAAGCGTTCCTTGGCTGAGCTCGGTGTGTTGGGATTATGCCCTCAAACTTGGTCTTTATGTACATTACATTTGGCATTTTATATATGGATATCATTTATACATTTAATTATGTGTGATTCATGAGATGATTGTTTGTAATCCTTAAGTATAATAATAGGTAATTCATGTATGTATACTATTCTTTGATACTTATAACTTATCATAGTGCATGATGAGACTTGATATCTCATCGAGAATACATTGTAGCATGATTAACTACCATTGGATGGAGTGATGAATCTCAATCACTAGAGTGTGACTCTTAGTTAATATGCTAGTACTTATAGTGCATTGACGAACCATGAGCTTTCCTATTGTCATCTAAAACTGTCAACAGTCGATAGGAACTCATAACTTGTATAAGATACGTGTTCTCAATCTTGAGACAATTATGGACACAAATTATGAATATGACTGTTGTGACATACCATTAAGCATGATCTTAAAGATCAACATCTGGGTATCTTGGGTAACTTATGTTCATTGGATTGTGAACATAAATTGTCAAGGTAGAATCTACCATTTGGTAAAGAGTAAGCATCCCTTGAGAATATCAGCAAGTTGATTACTGAGAACTACAGTTTTGTTGATAAGTAGTTATCAACATGTTTTGTAATAATGAGAGGTAAATGAAACTCAAGGAATGAAAGAAGTAATCATCATTCAAGTTGAGAATAATAGTTATCTGACTACCTGGATATGATTATGAATACTGAAGGTAGAGGAACATTAGTGCACCATACAAGTCTAGTTATCACTCCAGATATCTTCTTTTGATTTGGAGTGCAGTTATAGTTATATAGTGGAGTTAATGTTAACTGGTCAGTTGGCTAATTAGCTGATTAAAGAGTTTGATCATAGTGCTTAACAACTGATCTAAGCCAACAAGAAATAACCTAGGAGGTCCCACTCTTAGCTCTGTAAGAATACTTAGAAAGGTAGGAAGAGGAAGTTCAATAGATCGAAGGTGGTTCGATCGATTAAAGACTGGTCACTTCCGATCGATTGAAAATACTTCAATCGATTGAAAGGTCAATCGATTGATAGAGTTTCAATCGATTGAAACCCAAAGATCGGTTTAAAAATCTATAAATAGGAAAATTGCGTGTAGAATAAGGTTGAACATCGTTTTTACTGGTCCAACTCTCCAGAAACTATTTAGGGTTTTTTTAGCCTTCCTCACCTCTCTATTGGGTTCGCACAAACCCTAGCCTTTCTAGAAAGTGTTTAAGGAGTCATAAGGGTGAAGATCATCTAGAGGAAGTTGATGTACCTTAAAGAGAGAAGACATTCAAAATTGGGTTCAAGACCGTAAGGTATATTCTTGTACCTCAATTCTCTATGCATCTACAGAGTTGATAAGTTGTAGATTCGGGCTACTAATAAAGTTTTTCAACTTTGCTTTTCCACTGTGCATTAAATTTAATTTTTCGAAACCTAAATCCAACAATTAGTATCAGAGCCATGCTTATTTGGACCTATAGATGCGATTTTTAGAACCCTGGTTTGATTTGCATGATGGTTTTAGGACTATTTTTTGAACTGCATCGTCACAGATCTATTTCTATAGAAATATCGTAGTAGAAACAAATCTGTGAGTGCATTGGATGTATGGCAGTTTCGATCGATTGGAAGTGTTTCGATCGATCGAAACCTTCTGAGTTCAATCGAATAAACTATTTTCGATCGATTGAATAGGGACAGAGAGAATATGATGCTGTTTTAAAGTTCTAACCTTTTCACAAAGTGTCTTATGAAATATGTGAATAAACTAGGGGTTCCAATGAACATATATTTTGTTATATGTGCATGAATGTGTGTATATCTAACCCTTTTGTAGCAAGGAATAAAACGCTGTCTCCTATGGCACCAAGTTTTCAAATTTTGTTATATTTTGTGATTAGTGGTTGTTTTATTTTGGCTTGGTTTTAGGGCATGTGTAAAGGCACAACGACTTCATTCCTACGAAAAGGAAAGTTACACCAGTCTTCCTAACCTATATTGCTATTTTTCTTTCTAGATAAATTGTAAGCTTCAACAGAAGCATAGGGCCAATGTAATAGAATAGAATATTCCATGACGATGGAGTTGGAGGTGATCAAACCAAGAGATGGATCTATGAAGATATAGCCATGGGAGATAGAAGCATTGTTGAATGTCTTTATTTAAAATTTTAATTTTTATTTTATGTGCTAGTTTGTGATTGGTATTTTTAACATTGTTACTACCTGCATATAAAATAAGTTTTCTAAAATCAAATCAAACACTAGTTTCAACACATTAGTAAACATTGGATATTTTATGGGTAATGTAAAAAAATAATTTTTCCAAAGGCAAAATCCTTAATTTACAAATCTAGTGGGAGAAGGACTTATTTATAACTCCCATGATCTTCCATTAATGGTTCAATGTAAGATGAGTAGTGCATTCTGTGTCACCTAGCTATGGGTGATCATTCTATACGGAGGGTATACTACTCCTTGGTTACTAGATGTGAACTTCATATGGATAGGATTAATGAGACGTGTTAGAGGGTGACCACCACACAGAGGCACTACTTGAGGCAGTTGTCATTGGATCCTAGTTAATGGTGCACACTAGCTAAGCTATGAATAAGGGATTCCACATGGGCAATTATTCAGAAACTTAGAGATCAAATAGGTTCGGGAGTCATGACACGTTTTCCATTCGAACGATTCTGCTAATGCCTCATGACCTCCCTAAAAGGAATGTTTGGAGAGCATGACAGAGCTGCCAGGCAAATCCCCATGCAAAAGATCATGAGTGCAAAAATATTAGAAGGAACTCTAGTCAAAGAGCACGTTTTAAAAATGATCGGTTATTTAAATGAATTCGAGACTCACTCTGGGTGCCAACATTGACCCACAGACGCAAGTTGATATGATCCTCAACTCGCTGCATCAATCATTCGCTCAGTTTAAATTAAACTATAATATGAATCAAATGAATTTTTCTATGAGCAAACTGATGAGCTCTCTTCAGTCAATGGAAGGGGTGATCAAGCCTAGGGGCAACGTTATGAATGTTGAGAAAGGCAGTTCTTCTTCTCGATCTTTACCGAAAGGCAAAAAAGGGAAGAAGAAAGCTTGCACTAGTGGTTCAAATGTTGGACTAGTCCCAAAGATTGCAAAATCTAAGGGAAAGGGCAAAGGAAAGGGCAAGGCTGGTGGTCAAGGCAAATGATAATGTTTCCAATGTGGAGAGAAAGGCCACTAGAAGAGGCCAAACTGTCTGGATTTCTTAGCTATAAGAGTTCAAGGTATGATCTAATTACATGTGATTGAAGTAATTTTTATAACGGATACTTCGAACACTTCATGCATTGATTCTGGTGCGACTAACCATATCTGTAATTTGTTGTAGGGGTTTATATCAACCAAGAGGTGCAGTGATGGGGAGATCGTGTTGACTCTAGGTTCTAGTGCAACCATTTCTGTTGTTGCTATAAGAGTAGTAGTTTTTGAATTTTCAGACAATAAGACAATAGTTTTATCAGATGTAATTTACGTCCCTTTAATGAGGCATAATTTAATTTCAGTTTTACAATTATTAAATAATAGCTATTCATTTTATTTTGAAACTGAAGTTGTTATTAAAAGAAATGGTTCTTTAATATGTTCTAGTGTTAAAACTAATGGCTTGTATGTGATCACTCCAAATATTTCTAAAGATTCTAACATGGAACTTAATAACTCAGTGGCAATTTTACCATCTAAAGGAAAGGAACCTTCCACTAATCTAATAAGACTTTGGCACATGAGGCTAGGTCATATCAATCTAAACAGGATTGGCAGACTAGTCAAAGAAGGGATCTTAGGCGATTTGGTTCTCGAACCAATGGAAGTCTGTGAATCATGTTTAGAGGGTAAAATGACTAAAAGGCCCTTTCTAGCAAAGGGCAATTAAACCACTGCATTGTTGGAATTAGTTCACACTGATGTGTGTGGTCTAATAAATATTAGAGCTAGGGGTGGTATTGAGTATTTCATTATATTTACTGATGACCACTCTAGGTATGGATATGTGTACCTAATGCAGCACAAGTTTGAAGCTTTTGAAAGTTCAAAGAGTTTAGGGCTAAAGAAGGGAAGCAATTGGGAATACATATCAAAGCCATTCGATCTGATCGAGGTGGCAAGTACCTCTTTAATGATTTTATTGATCACCTCATACAGAATGGGATTCTGTCACAGTTGACTACACTCAGTATGCCTCAGCAGAATGGTGTAGTAGAGAGAAGGAATCGGGTGCTTTTAGACATGACTAGGTCGATGATGTGTTATTCGGAGTTGCTATATTTTCTTTAGGTTTATGCTTTGGAAACCGCTATGTACATACTAAATCTAGTTCGAAGTAAATCTGTTCCTAAGACACCACGGGAGATATGGATTGGACGCAAGCCCTCTTTGAACATCTCCGAATATAGGGGTGTCCAGCACGTGTGCAGAAAGGAAAGAAAGCAAGTTGGAAACTAGATCAGAAGTGTGTTACTTCATAAGGTATCTAAAGTGTACTTATGGTTGGTATTTTTATGATCCTAGAGAACAAAAAGTGTTTGTTAGTACAAATGTTGATTTCTTATAGGATGATTATATCATGAACCATAAACCTAGAGGAATGATAGATCTGAGAGAAATAGATGGAGAGCCCTCTAATCCTCCAATAGTTGAAAAAGATATAAGACTGGAAAATACCACATCTTCGCCCATTTCTTCACCAGTACCTCGTCGTTGTGGGAGGATGGTCAGCCTGACAGATACATATTCTCAGGAGAAGTTATTGAACCTGTCTCTATAGAATCTAAATCTGATCTTGCCACATACGAAGAAGCAATGCATGATGTTGATTCAGCTCATTGGGTCAAAGTTATGAAGGATAAATTGGAATCTATGGATTCCAATCAGGTCTGGGATCTCATAGAAGCACCTACTAATATTAAACCTATTGGCTGTAAATGGGTCTAAAAGAGAAAAAAAGGATCTAATAGAAAGGTCGAGACCTTTAAGTTGAGGCTTATAGCAAAAGGTTATACTTAGAAAGAGGGCATTGACTATGAGAAAACCTTTTCGCCGGTAGCCATGCTCAAGTCCATCAAAATACTCATATCCATTTCTGCATGCCTATATTTTGAGATCTGACAGATGGACGTCAAGACTGTATTCTTGAATGGCAATCTTAAGGAGGACATCTACATGCAGCAACTAGAAGGGTTCATGGCTGGCAGAAAAGATAACTTGGTATGCAAGCTCCAAAAGTCCATTTATGGGCTTATAGGCATTTAGGAGTTAGAACATTCAATTTGACCAAGCAGTCAAGTTGTTTAGTTTCATACAGAATCTGGATGAACCTTGTGTATACAAAAAATGTGAAGGCAAGGTGGTGGCTTTTCTTGTGCGTTATGTTGATGACATTCTACTCATTGGGAATGATGTAGGGCCATTGTCATCAATCAAGGTTTGGCTAACTAGTACTTTTAATATGAAGGATCTAGGAGAGGCGAGCTATATCCTTGGGCTAAAGCTCTTTCAAAATTTTGGTTAGTGGAGTTGGAAGTTTCGAGATTCATTTGACCTTTTGGATTTTTGAAGGGTCGAGCTAGAAGCTTCCCAGTTTTGATGACTTGTTGATTTTGAAGAATTCGAGCTAATTGGGCTTGCAATGCTTGCATAGATTGTACATGCAAAACTTTCTTAGAATGCATGGATTGCTTAAGTTAGCTTAACCTTTGGGTCAAGCCATGGTTACGGTCCTTGATCGGGAGAGAAAAAAATCCTAATTATACGCCTTAATTCACAGTTATTAGTACTTTTTTATCCTATTTTTGTATATTTTTACTTCATTTTCTATTTTCTATCAGGATTTGGAGAAAAGTAAGGATTCCAAGCTAAATGGGGTGAAAAAGCAGAAGAAAAGAAGCTGAAAAAACCACATCGCGCGCGCGGCCCGCTCGCGCGAAACCCAGGAAATCGCTCGCGCGATCTCCCAGAATCGCGCTCGCGCGACCTATATAAAAAAGTGAAAATGCGTATTTCAGTGTACTGAAGACTCCTACGCGAACGAAACTGCCTAATTACGTTTGGAAAGCTAAATACAACAGTTTTAGTGCGAATTGGGTTAGGGAAGCTTCCAAACTTGATCCAAATCTATAAATACTCAATTATAATTCAATTCTTGGAAAGGCAATTATTATACACACAATATACAACCATACTTTCAGCCATTGAAGAGAGAAAGAAAGGAGGAGAAGAAGAAGACCAAGGATTCCCATGGCCTCCTCCATCAACCTCTTGCCGTTCATCAATTCTATGGCCAACTAAACTCAAGATCTAGGGTTTCAATGAAACCCTAGCCAAGTAATAAGGTGTATTTTATGTTTTTATTTTAGTTTTATTATGTATGGATGACAGTTACATGTTTTGAGAATTTTTATAAATAAATCGTGCTTTTATTGATTAAATCGTTACTTTCAAAGTTTACTCATGTCTTAGATCTATTTTGATGGTAGTGTGCTCAATGATCTATGCTTGCTGTGCTTGTTTAGATTATTTACATGTAATGATGCTTAAATTGAATTGTGCTATCAAGTATCCGAATAGTCCATGCCTAGATTAGACGGATTATACCAAAGATGGATTATGTTGACTGAAGAAGGATTAAATTGAATTGTACTTAAATTGAATTGTGCTATCAAGCATCTGTGCTAACCGAAGATGGATTATGTTGGTGCTTGAACCATAGTTATTTTCTTGACGGAGGAATTGGGCTTGTAGCTACAATTCCCCATTACCATCCAACTTAATAAGCTAAAGTAATACGTAAATACCCCTATTATGAAGCTAGTGGTGGAGTTGTAATCCTAGGTTCCTTAAACTTATTATAAAAACAATATTTAATTGCTTTCATAATTTAGGTTTACTTTTATTGCTATTAGTTTAATTCAAATTAAATCCAAAATCCATTTTTCTTAATTAACTAAATTTAAAATTAAAGTGCGTAGTATTCAATCTCTATGGGTTCGACCTTTACTTCCACACTGCAAATCTTTTGAAAGTAAAGCATAAGTAAGCATACTTTGATATCTTGATTTTAACGAGATCAATTTTTGGCGCCGTTGCTGGGGATTGCATTACTACCTTTAGTTTTAGAATCTTAGTTTAGTTAATTCATAAATACTAGATTAGATTTTATTTTTATTTTATTTTTCTTATTTTTTCGTTTTGTTTTAAGTTACTAACTTTTTTTTTTGTTTTGTAGTTTCTCAAAGAAATCAAATTCTAGCGTTGAGTGGAGCAGCTGTGCACGTCAAAGGAGCTTACGCGAAAATAAAAAATAATAAAGAAACTAAATTGTTTCCTTTGAAATTTGCTTTCAACCACTATAAGTCAGGGTGCTGAGACGCACTAATTGTATTAGTTTAGGAGTGATTGTTCATATGCATTAGCTGGGAAACCCGGGGCGCTGGGCTTGAAGCGGTCATTGCAGTACATGATAATATTCATGCATCATAGTTGTTGTGTGCATGTTGCCTTATTCGCGTGATTTCGTCTTATATTTGTGGAGTCAGTTTTTGTCTTAGTGTCACTATTTTCTTTTTTAGTTTATGTTTGGTACACGTTCTAGTAAACCGAAATTATTTTCTATCGATCCTAAACTTGAACGTACCTTAAGAATTAATAGATCTTCAACCCAAGCTTCTAGAGCTCGGTTGCTAGACGACGAATCGACTCTAGAACCATCGTCTCTATTTCAGGCCGAAATTCAAAGTACCCTTAAAAGGTTAAGGAAAACTCGAATTTTTAAAATAAAACCTATTCCAATGGCTGACGTTGGAAATAACGGAAATAATGTAAATAATCATAATATACCTCCGCTGCCTCCGCTTAGGGATTACTTTATTCCTACGACTTACATGCCACCAACATGTATTGATTTACCGGAGGCGACGGCATCTCACTTTGAGATAAAGTCGTCTACCATCTCGCTACTTCTTTCTTTCTATGGCCGTTTAAATGAAGATCCATATCAACACTTAGGAGATTTTCAAGATATTTGCTGTACGTTAAAAATCCAGAATTTCACTGATGATGAATTAAAACTGCGTCTCTTTCCATTCTCTTTAAGGGATAAAGCAAAGTATTGGCTTCAATCACTTGAGCCAAACACAATTAAACAATTAGGACTAGGTGAACTTAAACCTACGGCCACTACAATACAATTAGCGGATCGTTCTATTAAAATCCCTAGAGCAATCGTCGAGGACGTCTTAGTAAATGTTGATAAATGTTATTATCCTGTCGATTTTATGGTTCTTGACACTGAACCAGTACTAGATGCTAGGAATTACACTCCTATCATTCTTGGTCATCCATTCTTATCAACCGCTAACGCTCTTATTAACTGTCGGACGGGGGTAATGAAGGTGTCATTTGGGAACATGAACTTAAAATTAAATGTTTTTAATACTATGGATCAACTTCCTAAAGACGACGATTACCTATGTGAGGCGGAATGTGAGGTAAGACGGAATATTGAGCCTAACAAAGAATTGAATATGGGTGAGGAAAATAATATAATTTGTAATGAGCGGATGAATCCTGACAACCAAGACCCGAATGATGAATTTACTCAAAAGGTAAGAAATCAATTTGAACACGATAAAGGAGAACCGTCGGTCGAATTAATTCAAAGCGACGTTATTTCTACTTATCACCGGGCTCTTCCTGACATCCTAAGGGGTACAAAGTTTGATTTCCAACCTCCATAAATCTTGAGCTAGAACGGTCTAGCTAAAGACGTAAAAGATAGCGCTTCTCGGGAGGCAACCCAAGCTTTAGTTCGTCTATTTCTATTATTTTTGGTTGTTTTTGAGTCTTTTTGAGTCAATTTTGGTCATTCTGAACAGGTTTGGGGGTCGGAGTAAACTTATTTTCAGCTTATATACAAAAAAAATAAAGAAAAAAGAGGAAAAATGGCAACTCGCTCGAGCGGCCCGCTAGCGCGAGCTTGCCCCTTAGTGAAATTTTTTTAAAACCTTATGTGATATATAGCCTCAGTATCACCTCACGCCATAATTCGTGTGCGCGAGGAGGTCGCTCGAGCGGCCCGCTCGCGCGATCTGGGGATTTAGAAATCTTTCTTTTATAAAACGTAAAACAAGCTTCTGCTTAAACTCGCGGAGGGATTCGCGCGAGCGAGGGTCGCTCGCTCGGTCCACTCGCGCGAGGTGGGGATTTCTCTATTTTTCTCTTTGTTCTTTGACCTTCTGTTTCCCCAACCTATGTACTTGTTTTTCATTTCTGTTTTTTCTTTTCAGTTCTTTTCGTTTAAGTTTATCTTTGTTTCCATAGTTCTAGTTTTGTTTTTTTTTTATTTCCTTTACGTTCTTTTAATTCTAGTTTAGTTTCTATTGTTTACAAAATAAAAAGAAAAAAACATATGTATTATATTTTAGCTTTTATTATTTATTTGTTTGTTTAATTTTCTTTTGTCAAGTATTGACAGGTGATTAGTAGCTCCATTTGGAGTATTTGAACTTCCATTCCATATTTTTATGTGTTCACCTGTTTATGATTGCCGAGATCGAGGTATTGTCGTTCCTTCCTTACATACTCTCCTTTCTTTCGTTTTATTGTTTCATTGGGGGCAAGGAAAGATTTAGGTTTGGGGGTATGCACTCACATGCACATTGTTATATACGCCAAAATTTTGAAAAAAATTTCGATACTTGTGCTTAAACAAACGATGTCACTTACGGTTTTGCAATCTCTAGTCGATACATCTTGTTATGTAACGTGATTCGTTATAGAATGGTAAACAAGAGAAGATGTAATTAAGCATTTTCCGAAGTCATGATATGATGGTTTAGGTCATGTATCGTTCGAATCGTAGTTTTATATCATAGATTTGCACACAAATCTACGCACTACACGTAGTCGCTTGAATATATGTTTGATGTGAACTATAATATGATTCGGATTTCTAGATAACACAAGGTGGAGACTAAACCCGGTGAGTTTTTGAGCCTATCTTTTCTTTTTAGAGGGTTATAAGTACATTTTGTGTTTGTCGAATTTCATTAAAATAGCGCATTACCTTGTTGTTTAGTCTCATTATTCTTGTTTTGGTTGATAGTCAAGTTAAAATATTTGCTAGCATACTAAATAATCTTCCGTCGTAAATGTTGAAGAACCATATAATCATAGGACATGATTTTAGGCCTTCTTGGTTTGCTACTCACCGATAAATGATAAATTTTCTTAGTTCTCCCTTTGAGCTATTAAAATGCCATTTTTTCTTTATTTACCATTATCCTATTTTTGCTCTAATTTGGCCAACTTGGAGTTCACCCCTGAAAGATTGACCAACTTTTAGTGGTGTTAAGGCAATGTGTGATTGCGAAGAAGAAGGAAAAGAAAATAAGATGGCGTTTGGGGTGGTTGCCTTGTTATTTATTGAATTTTCGTATCAAAAGCAACGAGGAGGAAAAGAATAGAGAAAAAGAAAAGAAAAAAAAAGAAAAAGAAACAGAAGGAGAAAAAATAGAAAGGAATGAAAAGAAGAGAATGAAATGATGAAGTTGGTGGAAGAGAGAATGAAAGAAATCGAACATGCCTAACAGTGCCATTCTAAAACTACCTAATTAATCCTTTCTATCCCTTTTCATTGGCTGAGCCACATTACAACCTTTGAAAAGTCCTATTTGTCCTAGAAACATGGTTTGGATATATAAACGATGGGAAGGGGATTAAAACATGGTAACGATTAATTTTTGTTAACTATTAGCGTCCTATCCATGAGAATACTGTTCTTTCGTGTTATGCATCTTTTTCGAGTCATATGTGAGCGGTTTCTTATTTTGAAAATATATTTCCTTTACTCACATATTTTAGAAAAATTATACCTGTTTCTGAGTGTTTCATTTGAAGTGTATTTAACATTGTGAGATTCGTAGTCGAAGCATAGTTGGATGGTTATCCGAGTTATGTTCCAAGTTCATGACATACACGTGTTCATTTGACTACCATAACACATGTGCAATTTTATGAGAAACTCTATTGATTTATACGATGCATGTGCTTGGGATTGCTTTTCATGATGTAGGTAGACGTTTGGTTACGTTTCTTCTTGTTCGTTATTCTATTTCAAATCATTGGTTTATAATAAGGAGTATCGAATATTAAAACTTTTTAAATATATAATGAAACTTTTTAAATATATAATAAAACTTTTTAATAAAACTTGTTGACGTGAACTTTTTTTTGTTTTTAATAAAACTTTTTAAATATATAATGAAATAAAGATGGTTGTGGGAGACTTGTTGACGAGAACCCTCACGAGACTTCACTCGTCTGACTAGGGACACCTAGGGGTTTAAAAGGCTTGTTGCATACGCTAAATGCAATCGTGATCCATGCGAAAATGGAGTAGTATTTTTTAGTAGTTTAATTTTTATGTTTTTCTTTGCTCGAGTACTAGCAAAATGTAGGTTTGGGGGTGTGATCGGGAGAGAAAAATCCTAATTATACGCCTTAATTCACAGTTGTTAGTACTTTTTTATTCTATTTTTGCATATTTTTTCTTCATTTTCTATTTTCTGTCAGGATTTGGAGAAAAGTAAGGATTCCAATCTAAATGGGGTAAAAAAGCAGAAGAAAAGAAGCTAAAAAAACCACATAGCGCGTGCGGCCCGCGCGCGCGATAGCCGTTCTTAGCCTATTGTGCCCATTTTCCTTTTGCACAGTGCAGGGATGTACCATTGGGATTCTTATGTGGCCTTTGTGAGTTGCCTTTCCAGTAGAGACTGGCATTTTGGTCGCGTGCGGCCCGCGCGCGCGAAACCCAGGAAATCACTCGCTTGACCCGCTCACGCGACCTCCCAGAATCGCGCTCGCGCGACCTATGCAAAAAAGTGAAAACACGTATTTCAGTGTACTGAAGACTCCTATGCGAACGAAACTGCCTAATTACGTCTGGAAAGCTAAATACAACAGTTTTTGTGTGAATTGGGTTAGGAAAGCTTCCAAACTTGATCCAAATCTATAAATACTCAATTATAATTCAATTCTTCGAAAAGACAATTATTACACACACAATATACAACCATACTTTCAGCCATTGAAGAGAGAAAAGAAAGGAGAAGAAGAAGAAGACCAAGGATTCCCATGGCCTCCTCCATCAACCTCTTGTCGTTCATCAATTCCATGGCCAACTAAACTCAAGATCTAGGGTTTCAATGAAACCTTAGCCAAGTAATAGGGTGTATTTTATGTTTTTAATTTAGTTTTATTATGTATGGATGACAGTTACATGTTCTGAGGATTTTTATAAATAAATCGTGCTTTTATTGATTAAATCGTTACTTTCAAAGTTTACTCTTGTCTTAGATCTATTTTGATGGTAGTGTGCTCAATGATCTATGCTTGCTGTGCTTTTAGATTATTTACATGTAGTGGTGTTTAAATTAAATTGTGCTATCAAGTATCCAAATAGTCCATGCCTAGATTAGATGGATTATACCACAACCCTAGTTTAGTGTGGGATAATTTGTGCTAACCGAAGATGGATTATGTTGGTGCTTGAACCATAGTTATTTTCTTGACAAAGGAATTGGGCTTGTAGCTACAATTCCCCATTATCATCCAACTTAATAAGCTAAAGTAATTCATAAATACCCTTATTATGAAGCTAGTGGTGGAGTTGCAATCCTAGGTTCCTTCAACTTATTATAAAAACAATATTTAATTGCTTTCATAATTTAGGTTTACTTTTATTGTTATCTGTTTAATTGAAATTAAATCCAAAATCTGTTTTTCTTAATTAACTAAATTTAGGTTTTAAAAATTAAAGTGCGTAGTATTCAATCTCTGTGGGTTCGACCTTTACTTACATACTGCAAATCTTTTGAAAGTAAAGCATAAGTAAGCATACTTTTATATCTTGATTTTGACGAGATCAGTCCTCATAGGGCTTATTATGAGAAGGGACATATGAAGTCAGAGATTGTCTCCTTTGATGTTGAACTTGGGGTGGTCTATGAGGATGAGACTATGGTGGACAAAAATTTTGAGGTGCTTGGGGCGGTGGAGGATGAAATGGTTGGTGGAATTGCGGTTGCGGAGGATTCATGATTGCACTATTATTTTTCCAATTAAATTCAGAATGATTCTTCAAATGGGAATGGTGCGAGTCATATGGGGCATTTGACGGCTTCTTAAAAGTTCCTAAAGCATTGGCTTACTCCATGACTGCGCCCTTAAAGATTGAGAGGGCCGGACATTCATTGGCAGTCTATCCCATGATGTCCCAATTAACATATTCCTCCTCTATAAACATGGATTTGCCTTTGGATTGGATTAGATTGGTTTTGAGGTTTCCCAATGTTTTAGGATTTGACCAATTCCATCATCGGACTTATCGGTCTTAGCCACTTACAAAACTCCTTGGGATTTTGAAGTTGGAGGAGGGGTGGTAAGAGTTCGATTACTCGAGGTAGATGTGTCCCATCCTTAGGATGTTTCGTACACATATTCAAAATAAGATTCGGCCTCCTTGGCCTCTAAGGTCAAGAAACTCCCATTATACATGGTTTCGACCAACTACTTGGTTGCGAATGTTAACCCGCTATAGCATATAGAGATTTGACCAAATTTGTCAACACTATGGTGTGGACAATAGCGGAGTAGATCGTAGATCTCTGTACCTTATCCAACATTGGGCAAAGGTCCCATTTTCCCCTTGAGAAAAATTTTGGATTTGTTTGACCAGTGTTTGGGTGCGATGCATGGGAAAGAACGCTTTGTAGAATTGCTTTTAGAGTTCTTGTCATGAGCTAAAGGAATTTGGGGCAAGATTTACCAACCACCATTTGGCTCTATCCTTAAGAGAAAAGGGAACGAGTTTGAGCCTCACAAGCTCGAGTGTGCAAATTTGGTCATCAAAAGTGTGGATTATGGCCTCAAAATCTCTAATATTAGGATACAGGTCCTCATTCAATCTACTATAGTGAAGGGGCAAAAGATTGTTCATGCCCTGCCTAAATCGAAACACTCCCGCATTATATGGGTATGTAATGCACGATGGGGTAGAAGTGGTCTCGGCTCGGAGCCATTTCTCCATCGTTCACCCTTTATTTGGATTTTGCGTGCATTGGTGGACTTTATGCACATGGGTAGGAATGGAAGATTGGTGTCCCCATGGCTCTCTATGGAAAGGATCAGCTGGACTTGTGCTATCAACATCATGCATGGCTTGATTAGAGTATTCATCGTAAAGTTCATCGTTTGAATGTGTAGCATAAAAAAATACAGATGACGGTGCGGCAAATGAAAGCGACGATATGGATGGTGGATGCCAAAAAGAAGCACTACTAGAACTAGAAGCAGTGCTATTGAGATCATTCTTGAGATTTTGTCCAAAGGGATTGTTGAAATTGTTATAGTTCGGGTTCTGCATTATAGCAGGTTCGACGATTTCAAGTACTAACTAATCCTTCAAGACAAAACAACACAAAGATCAAAAGCATAAATGTATATAAGTTGATACCAAACAACTTAACGTTGTTGCCAATCCCTGGCAACGGTGCCAAAAACTTGGTCGCCTACAAAAGGGGGTAGCTCAAGTGCAAGCTATCGACACAAGTTTTACTAAAAAAAAGTCCGAGGTCAATTCCACAGGGACTGAATTGCAAACAATGTTTGGGAGGTTCAGTAACCAATTAAAACGCTAAAAGAAAGGTATGAAAAGATAAAGAAAAGGTTATTGTTGTTCGGTTGTAGTGTTAATTAAAAACTAAGTTCTAAATTAAGGTGATATTGACAAGTAAAGGAAACTTGAAGAAAAGATTATTGATTTGAGTTAATAAAATGGAAAGACAGAGATTGGGGAGCATTTCCCCATCTTGGACCACACAATCAAAGGGGTTTTGGTGTATAACGCAAGTTCTAAGGTAGAAAACTTTTTTTAGGCAAACTATCAAACATGTAATAGACAACATGCAAAGCTAGATGAAAACCCAAATGAAATATATGAGGTTGGGTTTGAAATCAAAGGTTTGGACAATCGATGATGCTTGACATCATAGATGAGGACCACAGGTTTCAAACCCCATACAAATGAACCTTAGAAATGCTCTACAACATCAAAACCATAACATTTTGGCACAATTGGTCCATTGGTGTGTTCATGATCCCCAACCTACATAATCTATCTACTCATAACAAAACGAACAACAAAAACAAAGAAATGGGTAGAAAAATTATACCAAGCCATAGAGATTGCCATCAAATCTAGTTCAACAAGCTACCAACTCTTCAATAAATGTGTGTTACTATACAAGCTATACTAGCCTTAAACACTCCCAACAATGGTCACTACAACCAATGAGGTTATTTGGGATGAAAAAATTGGTCCCAAAATATCAAAATTGGTCACTATTATTGTTTTTGGGACGAAAACATTTCGTACCTAATTTGTCCCTACAAGAACGACGGTAAAGGTTTTCAAGGACGAAAAAAATTCGTCCCGAAAAGGTGCACAGAGGGGACGAAAACATATTTCGTCGCAAAATATGAACCTTTTGCCATGGTATTTTTGTCCCAATGACTCAATTTTTTGCCCCTAAACACCTTTTTTTGTCCCAAAAGGTAAATTTTAGGAGACAAAATAATTTGTCCCAAATGATTATATATAGAGACAATTAATTTCGTCGCAAAATGTTTGAATCAGAGACGAAAATAAAATGTTCCCAAATCCCAACTTAGTGAAATTGTGACAATTATTTTCGTCACTGAATGTCTGAGTGAAGGATGAAAATTTATCATCCCCATATAAGCAGCCTTGCAATTTATGTTTTTTAAAATGTATTTATAAGTTGTAGGTATTAGCAACAGATTTTTTTTTCATTGTTGACTTAAAAGGACTAGTTTTTGTGTCCCAATATTCTTATATTTAAGCATTAGAAACAAAATCTTTTCGTTACTAAAAGTTAAAAAAAAAAAAGGTTCACAATAACCACCCCTATTTTTATGTACATAGCGTTATTATCTTGTTCTACTAACCTGCTAATTAATGCAAAAATAATGATTTCATTGATTATCTAAACATTCACACTTGCATATAAATGATAAGATTCATTTTCCAAAATCATCCAAACATTACAAAATTCTAGGTTTAATATCTTTTACTTAAAAACACAAACAATATATCAAACACCCATTGTCGCATCCAAAAATGCAAAAACTATGTAAATAAATATACGAACTACTAAAAGTTTCATGTGTGCTTCTTCAATAAAGATCCAACCCATCAGCAGCCACACCATCAACAATCACTCTGCAAAATAGAACAAAGTTCTTGAGTAATTAAAAAGACGAATGCAATGTATCTTAATTACATAAATAATATGATGAACAAAAATTCAATATTAAGAACTTTTGCCTATTCTTTTGTACATGTAGAGAAGAATTTATCTTTCATAGCAACAAGTGTATATCCGTATAAATGTCCTATTTTTCATACAAAGCATTTAGAGCGCTTGCAAGAACCACAATTCTCATTCCGAAGATAAGAAAAACACCACTCAATTAAGGAAATTCAACACTGCTCAAGAGGTAATAAACACCATCTAAAGAAAAAATTAGTTCCTTTTATTGGCTTAAGGGATGTTTTCAAAAAATGATTTCTAGACACAATGTACTTAGTTCCTAGTTATTCTTAACAATTGTCAAGTTATTAAATCTGGCCTTGCCAAATTGCCCTTCCAAATATAAGGTTTAGTTACTTTTCTACATGTCAATGATTTAACATATATTTGTTCATATTTTAAAACATACCATGAAGATAGAACTCCACCATATCGTGTTGCGAAGGACTCGAACATAGCCTGCATTTGCCTTTGCATTTGAGTCTGCATTTGATTCTGTATCTCACTTTGTGCATCCCTTAATTGATTGATCTCTTGACGTTGAGCCTCCATTTCCATCTTTTCAATCTATACTTGCTGAGCCAACTCATGTGCTTGTCTCTTAGCATCTTCAGCTCTCTTCTTTGCCTCCTCGACCTCTGATCGTGTATAACGGGCTGAAGAAGAAGAAGGGATGGGTATCTCTCCATACCCAAGTTCACGAACATAACCTAATTTAACATCGAGTACCTCCGCACATATCTGGTCTGGTCTCAATGGATTAGAAGCCTCTGGTGTTGTTTGAGACTGCATTTCAACCATTCGATCCTACAAATACTGTAAGATATATGTGGGCCATACGGGCACCCACATACATTGGACCGGGTCCAATGGGCCTTAGCTTTTGGAACCCTAGGGTTTGGTGAATGTGTATGTGTGTATATATATGATATATAACACACATATGAATATATCCTTGATATATTCAGCAGCCTCTCTCTCGCTCCCTCTGTCTCACGTTTTTCTCTCTCTAAAGCCATCACCATGGAAGCTTGGAGATTTAGCGCGTGACATTGACGGAGACTGCTCTAGTAGCATCTTCTATGACTTATGCGATGCACAAGAGAGTACACTAAGGCTAACAAAGGGCAGCAGGTTCGTGTTGGTATTAGAGGCTCGTAACAACACAGTTCGGTAATCCGTTGGGTTATTCCGCTAGGTAATGAACCTATACCCGACTCGTATGCTTGCGTGCATAATTATCTACATTGGTATCAGAGTCATATAGGTTGTTGATTCGCCCGTATATCACCAAAAACGAATCCACCATTGATGGATTTCAAGCTTTTTTACAAAAATATTGAAAAATTGATTTTCAAGTGGGTCTAATACAAAACTCCAATAGGTGTCCGAATTTTTTATATGGTTGTGTTACTTATGATCCCCAGAGTCCCCCCATGAAGTCTCATGGGCTGGTTATCTCCCATGAGGGAAAAATCACAAACCCAAGATTCGGTTTTGGGTTGAAATCGAAATTTTTTCAAAAACTTTGCTCTCTGTTTTCGGAAGATTTAGTTGTTTAACCAATATGTTTTTGGCATGATCTTGTAGTACTCCGTGAGGGCTTTCCAACGATATAAAATTTATAAGTTTTCAACGAAAAATGAGTGAGATATGAGCTTGCAAAGTAGGAGGGTTGAGCAGCCCCCAAAACCCAGATTGGTTTTGTATTGGGGAAGATGAATCAGAGATTGGCTACGCCCACTCTCGTTGAGGAGAGTGGGCCCACTCGCCGGCCGATATTGGTCCGGCGACCATGGGTCTAGAGAGTGAAAGTTTGTCTCTTGGCCCCGGTCCATAATATATATTTTATATATTTTATTGGAAAAATATTTAATTATTTGTAATTAAAACAGTTTCTGCTATTAAATTAAATAGTTTTTAATATTTTAAACAGTTTCTATATTATGGACACTGAGTGGGACTAGAAATAATTTTGTAGTAAATTATTTCATTATTTTTGGTATTTTAGAGCATAAAATACATATTTTATATATGTTTTTAATTGCTTAAAATATCCAAAAATACATATTAATTTTTAAAATTAATATGTAGTATTTATTACACTGTAATGTACTGTTAGATAATTTTTATGTAAATTATCATGTATTTTTGATATTTTAGAGCATATAATTTATGTTTTGGGCATTTATTTAATTACTTAAAATAGCCAAAATACACTATTAATTTTTGTAATTAATAAAAGACACTGTTTAGAGACCATATAAAAGTTTGTGGGACCCATAGATAATTGTTGGTAAATTATCTGAATCATATTAATATTTTAGAGCATATAATCATGTGTTTTTGTACACGTATTAAATTGCTTAAAATATTTTTATTGATTATTAGTTCAAGTAATTAACACAATGTGTTTAGAACACTAGTGGTAGCTTGAAAATTTTTTAGTGAATTTTCTCGCTCTTTGGGATATGTTTTATAGCATATATTGTTTTTGAGTACGCAATATTAATTGCTTAAAATATAACAATTAAGTTGTTAATTCTTGAACTTAATGAATAATATTTTTGTACACCGTTTGAAGACTTGAGAAAATTTTGTGAATTATCTCATTTTTTGTTTTGGTATTTTAGAGCATAAAATTTATGCTTATGGGCATTTATTTAATTGCTTAAAATAGCCAAAATAGACTATTAATTTTTGAAATTAATACGGGGTGTTTAGAACACCATATTAGACCACTGAAAATCCTTGGAGAATAAATTCCTTAAAATTTTGTATTTTTTGGAAATTTAGTTGCTCATATATAATTTTGTTTAACTAGAACAATTTATTTTGTTAAATTGATTCAAAATGTTTTTGGGCCTTGATGAAATTCTGGAAATTCTTCATTTATAATGAAAAATTATTTTTTTCAGTTAATTAAATTTTCCATGAGGTATTAAATTAATTTGTTAATTTAAAAGCCCTTAATGAATTGGTTTTAAAATATGTTTTAAGACTGAAAAGTGTGTTAAAATTAGTGAAAAATTCAGGATTTTTCATTGATTTTACTTTAGCTTATGGGAGCTATCTGGGCTGTGCAATAATTATTTTATTGCACATTTTATTATTTTAGAGGCTCATTGCAGTATATGTCACGTTTAATTACTGTTATTTGTGATTGGATGACTCGAGACCTCTAATCCTCCTCCTTAAATGGAGTGATGGATTAGTCCATTCATTTTTAATAGACCACATGAGTGTTTGGTGTATGTGATTAATGCATTAATTTGGATAAAATGAATGGACAATTAATTGACGATTTATGGAGCTTGTGACCTCACGATTGACTATTTATGGAGCTTGTGTCCTAACGATGTATGTTTTAAGGTTGTTTCTGTGTATGTATATGAACAAAGCATTCCTATTTTTTATGGGCTATAAATGTAATGTGAGGACGATTGTTTTATTTCTTGTATTGGAAAAGCCTACTTGTAAAGGGATGGTTTTCTTTGTTCATACATCATACACTTGAATTATCTTAGCATGAGCTCTACGTTGTCAATTCAGACCCACGTGGGGGTCCATGCGCACTTTTGTTGTATGGCGCACTTTGTATTATTGTAGATGATCTTAGATAGGTATTTGTACCATCTTATTGATGTTTGTTTAGAAAAATCAATTATAAAAGGTTTTTCTTGATTTGCAAAATTAAGATTTGATTAATGAGCAATAGCAAATTTTTAGGTCTTAATTTGTAGAAAGGGAAAAATCTATTTGTAATTGGATTTAAAAACAAACTTTATGAAATGTGCAAATAATAATGTCAATCCCTTGCGCATGTTCTCAGATGTTTTCAAAATCACACTTTGTTGATCTTTACAAAAGTAACAAGTTTAAAAGAGACTAATCTTTGTAATATGGCACTGCAAAGTGACATACCTACAGAATAAGTAAGAGCTTATGGGCTTTAGACTTATTCTATGGTCCAACCCATTGAACTGAATAATGGGTCTCAGGCCCAATATCGTTAGAACCTTGAAAACCTATAATACTTGGCTCGAGAAGGATCGTAGCATGCGCTTTGTGATAAACAGCATGCACCATGATCTTGTTGGGAAGTATATGTACTACCTAATAGCCAAATAATTGTGAGATCAGCTCGAATTTGTTTTCGATGGCACATTCACTCTTAGATTAAGCATCTAGTTATGAAGTTCGGGAAAGTAAAGGAAACGTTCCAAGTACACGATGACTTGACATCTAAGGTCGATGACAGTTATGATTCATGATTTCAGATTACTCGGAACATCTTTACTGGCGAACTGCAGTTTTAGGCTATGATTAGTTCTTTGCCTAATTCACGGGTCCATAGAAAACAAATCATGATCCAAAATGGAAATGTTAAATTTTTGATTTTTTTGACATTTTCTAACATGTTGAGCTGAATACGAAGCGCCCAAAGGGTAAGACAAACCATATAGCTGTACTCTTGACCACGACTTCTATAAGTGGAAGTAAGCGCAAGGCCAGTGGACCTAAGCGCAATGGTAAGGGTAAACCCGCCTAGAGGTAGGGTGGGCCTAGCAAGTTTGTGCCCAAGGCTAATAAGGTGGAAGACTGCAATTGAGGGCGTTTTTCAATTCGGTGTTAATAGGATAGGTACTTTTTGGTGGTAGTGTTACTAGGACATGGTTATCTAGGGATAACTACTTAAGAGTTGTTTTTATATAATTCTAGTTTCCTCTATTATTCATTTATTCTGAGACATGGCATGCTGGACTTGAACGCATAGGATGTGATAGGATGACTTGATTAGCTCGAGAAGCCCTTTTGGGCCCACTCGCTAAGGTTGACTGTCACACCCCGATTTTTAGACAACCAAATACCCATTCAATAATATCCCAACCAGTATTTAATTGCCCAAAAATCTGAGCGTGAAAAACAATCAACTTGTCACACATTTGAAATAGTAAACTTTGCTGAAAAATGTTCCTCGTTAAAATAATTCACAAACTTTAAGTAACAAAAAAAATAATCATTTTCATTGAGATCTCCATAATAAAATTCTAAATTACAATTTACAATAATAAAGAGAATTCTGTTGCCATAACAAAATAAGAAATCCACATTTTTACAAAACTTGGATCAGAACTACTATAATCGTGCCATAACCCCAAAATAATAAAATACAACATGACACACAATGCCAAGAAATAAATAAATCAAGATCACGAAGCAAAATAAATAACAATTAAAATCCACTCGTAGATCTCTGAATCACAAAATTTACTCCAACCGCTAACACGAACTATTCCTGAAAATAAGAACTCGGCTACGCTCCACGAAGAACGCACCCGATGATAAAATCACACGGGTCAGTACACACGGTACTGGTGTGAGTTAAATAAATAACATAATAACGAAGTCTTAGGGATAACACACAGTCCCTTAGAATACCACACAGCAAAATAAGAAATTATCGGGCAAGAGAGTAGTTCCACTCACACTTCAGGACAAGCAGTAGTTTCCTTCCATGTGGTGGCGATGAAGTCTCACCCGAAAAATTTAAATAAATTCCACTTACTACCTTACCATTCCAAAATATAGTGAATCAACCCTGCAAAATATTAGTGGACCCACTATCCTGTACATAGAATATATTATAAAGAAGCATGAAATAAAAACGTACTAGAGGTGCGTATTTTAAACGTCAACATATCAGAATTTTAACGTGCACGAACAAGACTATACAAAATATTTCTGAAGCACACAGCACAAACAAATATTTCTAAAGCACACAGCACAAACAAATATCCAATTAACTTAAATTTCTTATTTAGTTAATACCTTATGTTCACCACCTTGGCCACCCAACCACGGTTCAGCCTACACACATATCTCGTGTGCCTCCGAACATAACTCTAACTCCCACTCTGACACGAAATTTCCTAGGGGTATCGCAGGAATTTAGCTTCAAGTCGAAAGGTTAGGCATTATGTTAACGACGTCGAATATACTAGTTCATCTATCATGAGACAAAAATTTAGCCGGGCATAAGGCTATTAATTTCACACAGAAAAAAAGAAGAATCTGTTTTGGCTAAAAATTATTTTGGTGAAGTGACCGGGCGTGCCAGGGGCTTTGTACGAAGACCCAAACGTGTTACCAAAACGATCCCTAAATGTGATTTGAGAGGGATCAAGCGATTGTTGGGAAGTAGGGATGACCCTTCTCTTGAGGTTCTATTACTCTGATGCGAGCAATTTTGGTGGAGTGATGAAATGGGTGAAGTACGTGGAATCAAATCAAACGAGTAATGAACAAGAACAAAGCTTTTACTAATGTTAAACACTGCAAATAAATGCAACGGCTGGAAAAGAAATAGTAGAACAATACTCAATTACGTGGACAAGCAAAATATCAATGACTTAGAAAAAACAAAAGACATAGAAATGTCAAGTACATAGAATTAAGAAATGAAAACAATGAAAAGAACAAAACAGTGGAGAAGGAGCATAAGGTGCAGCCGCGGGGGCTGTGTGGCTGTGTGTGAGCAATTTGCTTGTTGCATGGTATTGTGTATATATAGGTGTTGAAAGTAACTTCCCTCTCCATGATCTCCCCACTATTGCAACTTCTCCACTACTTGTTAGCCATCACCCACTAAGTTGGTAATCTCCCCACTTAGTGTGGTTAATTTGCCACTTGTACATAACATAACCGGTCAAAATATAAAAATATATTTTTATACTTTAGGGTGTAAACAGAATCCACACATGGAATTCTTGGGAAGATCACACAGCATCCCGTGGAAGATCACACAACATCCACCCTTATTATCGGGAAGATCACACAGCATCCCAAAATCACACAGAAAAGAGTAGTGGCGAACACTAAGGAGTTTATTCTCAACATTAAGTTATCTTTTACGGTTAATCATACAGATAATCACACAGTAAAGTTATCACGAAGCCCAAATTTTATAAGGGATATAAATTATTCACACAGTTTATCACACAGTCATAACTCATTAATTTCACACAGTAAAATATCACAAAACCCAACTTTACAAGGGATAACTCTTCAAGTTATTCACACCGTTTACCACACAGTCATAATTTTCTTCGAATTCCAACATTACAGATTTTCACATAGTCATAAATTCACGAAGTCCAACCTTTTATGTTTCAATTTCACACAGTCAAAATTTCCACGAAGTCCAACTTTAAAATTTATCACACAGCCATAAATTTCACAAAGCCCAACATTACACGAGAAATCAAATATTTCCAAATAAATTCTTTTAATTTACACTAAGACATACGACATTCATAAAATAATTATAAAATACAAATTTTGCAGATTTACACATAATAAAAACTGCTTCTGAAATTTAAAATTTCTGCCCAAACGGTGCGGAATTGGAAAAAATGCATTAAACGAAAAGTGTGCAGAATTGCGTTTTACATGAGACATCGCACACCGAAAGCTAAAATTCTAAACAAACGATTCTGTACAAAGTTTTGAAAATTCAGCGATCATAGAAAAACCAATAAAAACGAATTTTCCTACTTATTTAATTAATTTATTTTTCTTTCTCCCTAGGTTAATCTCATGAATCTGAACATTAGTTTATCAACGTATAACCATATCTATTTGGGTAATACTAGGATCCAAATCAACAAATCGCATACGATACTAAAATTTATATATCAATCCAAACATTTAACTTGCAATGATTGATTTAATTGCGTATACATATATACCCAAATATATATATTTAACTCACCAATTGTGTCAAATCCTACAAAGATATGAATCGACGTTAACCACGACGAATGCACCACATATGATTCAACGATCATTCTCATTCTTCCTCTCTCTTTTTCTTCCTCTCTATTTCTTTATTCTCTTTTCTCTCCCTCTCCCTCTTTCTCTTTCTCTTCTTCTTATCTTCCCTTGGTGGCTAGGGTTGAGATAGTAGGGGTGAATGTATTGTTGGGAGAACTAATATAGGGTTAACAAGACATAATCCCGTTTTTATTCTAACCCCTTCATAAAAATACATCATATGACCCCAAAATGCATTCAAAGTACTAAAATGAGTTACCCATTGGGTACCCATGACCCAGGTACTTAATTCTTATGTTAAATACATTGTTTAGAATATTTACGGGCCCTGTAAACACTACTAAATTATAAACACATCAATTCTTTAAAATTTAAACTTACACAAATTTATCCCATCATTTAAGTTTATAAAAATATTCACATCGTAATTTGTACTAAAAAAATTAATACACATAGATATATAACCATAAACATAAATACCCATAGCTAATTTATCACATATAAAAATTCGGGTGGCCACATTAACATATAAAAATAAATATTTATATCTTGAAAATTACGGGGTGTTACATTGACCTACCTATGTGTAAGTCTTGCTTAGTTGGCATAGCATGTCGAATGCCTTTTCGAGAGGCTATTAAAGCTACTCAAGCATTAGAACTAGTTCACTTAGATATCTGTGGACCTACGGTCGTAAAGGCACATCATGGCGCCTCTTATTTTCTCTTTTTTTTTATAGAGAATTTTGCACGATATGAGGATCACGAGTACTTATCTAAATAGTTCATGGAACTATGTGAGGAAAAAGGAGAAACGCAGACAACTTCCTATTCCGGAAACTCCACAATAATATGGTGTTGCAGAAAGAAGGAATAGGACATTCCCAGATATGGCTAGGACTATGATGTTGCAAGTCAACCTCCCAATGTTGTTTTGGGCGGATGTACTCTTGATTGCTGCCTACATACTAGAGTGTCTCTTCTCATTCAGCTCTTTCTACCCCCTTACGAGCTATGAAAAGACGAAAAGCTCATTTTTGGAGCATTTGCGCCCGTGGAGCTCAAGAGGTTATGTTCACTATACCTCGCATAAGTGCGAGCAACTATGCTCGAGTGCTAGAAAGCATACCTTTATAAGGTATTCTAATAGCTCGACAGGCTATGTTACATATAATGAACAAACGGGTATAAGAATGACAGAAATGATGCCACATGATATTGAGAATGACTTTCCCAGATTTGTATTACTAAGAGATATCTTGACCTCTATGAGTTGGAGGATGTTGAAGACAACATACCATCTTCAAGCGAGGGTAGGGAGATTGAGATTCCACATCCAGTAATCACTGAAAAATGGTACTAGTCTCCAGCCGAGTGGGAGTACACCACTAGATGCTAGTGGGAGTGTACCAGATAGTGGGAGTGCACCACTAGGCACTCAAGAATCTCAGGTAGTACACTGTATGGTGATGAGGAAAAAGTTCCCTATCGTTGTATGGTGATGAGGTAAAAGTTCCCTATCGCTGTTTTGAAATTGAGGAAGACATTTTCATATGTAGAAGACATTTTCATATCTGTGCAAATGTGTGCACATGTGGATGAGGATGAGCCTGCTTCTTTTGGTGAAGCAGTTTTCTTCGTCTACTGAAGCTGAGTGGAAGAGCTAAACGATATGCGACTTCACCAACCCTTTCAAGAATCTCAAACGGTCCCACAAATCGTGGTGCTAATTTCCCACTTTGTCCTAAACGTTGTAGCCCACGATGCAGTGAAACCTTTAGAAACACATGATCACCAACTTCAAATTCCAACGACCGAAGATGACGGTCGGCATAAGATTTCTGGCGACTTTGAGCTGTAATCAATTTTTCCTTAATTACTGTGATCTTTTCAAAAGTTTCTCGAACCATATCAGGACCATGAATGATAGATTCACCTACCTCACCCCAACATAATGGTGATCTACACGGACGACCATATAATGCTTCGAATGGTGCCATATGATTACTCGCCTGATAACTGTTATTGTAAGCAAACTCAGTCAATGGCAAATGATCTTCCCAATTACCACCAAGTTCCATAACACCAGCCCTCAACATGTCCTCTAAGATTTGAATAGAATGCTCGGATTGTCCATCTGTCTGAGGATGAAACGCTGTGATAAGAAGAAGCTGACTACCCAAAGCTTTCTGCAAGCTCTGCCAAAAGTGAGATACAAACTTCGAATCACGATCCGATACAATCGAAACTGGAATACCATGAAGTCTCACAATTTCTCGAATGTAGATCAAACTAAGAGTGTCTGCGGTGTCGGTTACCTTAATCGGCAAGAAATGTGCAAATTTAGTTAAACGATCTATAATAACCTTTATAGCATTATGCTTACGCAAGGTCCTAAGAAATGTCGTAACAAAATCTATAGCGATATGCTCCCACTTCCACTCGGGAATAGAAAGAGGTTGTAATAAACTTGCGGGTCTCTAATGTTCGACCTTTACTTGTTGACAAACTAATTAACTAGCTACAAACTCAACAACTGCTTTTTTCAAACCTTTCCACCAATACTGACGATGTAAATCATGATACATCTTTGTACCCCCGGGATAAACAGCGAAACGGGAATGGTGAAACTCTTTCAAAACATCCGCTCAACAAGCTACGGGAAGAAAAACTTGGTTTCGGAACCTCAAACCTCTATCATCATCGAAAGTCCTTTCCCAATCTCCATTAAGCATATGGGACTTCAAGGACATGGTCTCATCATCGAATTTTTGTACCTCCAAAATTCAATTCAAAAGTGACGGTTGAGTGATCAAAGTAAATAAAGTAACTCGGTCGAAATTTTCTACGCAATGAGCCTCAAAGTCATCAAGGTGTTCAAACATCTTCCACTCTTGGATAGGTAAATAAGTCAAGGTACCATGTGGTTTACGAATAAGGGCATCGGCCACGGCATTAGCCTTTCCCAGATGATATTGCAAGTCAAAGTCATAATCTTCTACGTATTCCATCCAATGGCGTTGTCTTAAGTGAAGGTCTTGTTGAGTGAATATATACTTGAGGCTCTTGTGATCAGAAAATACCTCGAATCTCTCACCATACAAGTAATGTCTCCAACTTTTTAATGCAAATACAACGGTGGCAAACTCTAAATCATGAGTAGGATGATATTTTTCATGCGGCTTCAACTGTCTTGAACCATAGGCTACAACTTTACCTTCTTGCATTAAAACACAACCCAAACCTTCAAGTGAAGCATCACAATAAATGGTATAACCTAATCCACGCTCAGGAATAACAAGGATATGTGCTGAAGTCAAACGAATTTTCAACTATTGAATAACATCTTCACAAGAATCGACCCAATTAAACTTCACTCCCTTCCTAGTAAGCTTAGTCATACACATAGCTAAACGAGAAAATTCCTCAACGAAGCGATGGTAATAACCCTAGTCCCAAGAAACTACAGACTTCAAATGCATTCTTTGGCGGTTGCCAATCCATGACAGCTTCAATCTTAGAAGGATCAACAGATACCCCATTACCCGAAACAACATGACCAAGAAATTTCACTATTGGTAACCAAAATTCACACTTAGAAAATTTTGCATACAAACAGTGCCCTCTTAAAACTTCCAACACAATACGAAGTTGCTCTTCATGCTTCTCTCTAGAAGGAGAATAGATAAGGATGTCATCAATAAATACAATCACAAATTTATCCAAGAATGGACTAAAAATACGGTTCATCAAATCCATGACAACGGCGGGGGCATTGGTCAAACCAAATGGCATAACAGGAAACTCGAAGTGACAATAACGTGAACGGAAAGTGGTCTTAGGAATGTCACAATCTCGGACTCGCAACTGATGATAACCCGATCTCAAGTCAATCTTAGAAAAACAAGTTAAACCGCGAAGTTGGTCAAAAAGATCATCAATTCTTGGAAGCGGATATTTGTTCTTTATGGTAACGTGGTTTAGCTTACGATGATCAATACACAATCGGAGTGATCCATCTTTCTTCTTTGCAAATAAGACAGGTGCTCCACAAGGAGAAGTACTAGGATGACATGAAACCTTTAAGTTGTAAATCCTCTAACTGTGTCTTTAATTCTTTCAATTCAGTGGGTGCCATACGATACGATGGAATTGAAATCGGTGATGCACTAGGAACTGGATCTATCGCAAACTCAATATCACGGATAGGTGGCAAACCAGATAAGTCCTTGGGAAAAACAACAGAGTACTCACTAACAATCGGAGGGAATTCGGTTAAGGTTGGCTCATCTTTATCGGAAAACAAACTAGAAAAGTAGTCACCATGACTCTTCCCCCTACACAAGCTGTGAAGTGAACGCATTGGGAAGTCCAATCGATCACCCTCAAAATGACCGAGGTCTCCGGATGGTAACACAAAAGTGACTCTTCTCTTAAAACAATCAATAAAATCTCGATAGGTAGTCAAACAATCCATGCCCAAAATTACATCAAAACTAAGCATGTCTATAACAATTAAATCAACAATGATGTTCCTGTCAGCAAGAACAAGTTCACAACCACGACACACCCGATCCAAGGGAACTAAACCTCCAACAGAAGTATCGACTAGAAGCGTAGAAGCTAAATGGCTCACTTCTAAATCCAAGGATGATGCACAAGATGATGATAAAAATGAACATAATGCGTCGGTATCAAAAAGCACAGAAGCTTTAGAACTAAACACTAATAGCGTACCTCAAATTACTGAAGCATCGAGTTTAACTACAGGAGATGCGGCGACAACAAGGTTGAACATAGTAGGAGGTGTCCTTGGAGCTTACTGTCCTCCTCCACGATATCCCACATGATGGTGATGGGCTTTAGGAATATTAGGCTTGAAGCTATGCGTAGAAGGAGCTGAAGGTGGTGATAAAAGAGGCGGTCTATAATTCTGCTGATAAGGTCCAAAAAAAGGTGGGCGAACCTGTGGTGGCCCAACTATCTGAGGTGCTGTCTGAGTATAAGGGCACTCTCTCAATATGTGATTCAGGTCACCACAACCATAACAATTTCTCGGGCTGAAGTTACTCCCTCCACGGGAATGACCAGAACGACGAGAACCATGAGACTGAGACTGATGTGATTGAGACTAAGGCGAGAACTGAAAAATGGGCTAAGCTTGAATAGGTATCGAAGAAGAATATGTGGACTGCTGAGGAACATACTCTTGCTTCTGCTTCTTGAATTGGTGCCCACTTGATGAACCCAATTGATTACCTTTTGATGGAGCCCGAAATTCTTTATCTTTCTTTGAACTCAAATACTCTTCCTCGAACACAAGTGCTTTCTGAACCACTTTACTATAAGAGTCTAGTTCAAATCTAACAAGTTTTGTGCGAAGGCCCTGACGAAGCCCATTCTCAAATGTTCTAGCCTTAATCGTATCGTTGATAGTGATATCAGGTGTAAAATGAGCAAAGTTCCCAAAACAAGCCTCATAATCGATAACAGACATCTCACCTTGACGCAGGTTTAGAAATTCGATTCTCTTGGCATTACGAACAACTGTTGGAAAGTACTTATCAAGGAATAACTAGGTAAAAATGTCCCATGACATCCCCTCCAAAGTTTGTGTAGTAAGAACAAGTTCCCACCAAATTTGGGCTTAACCCGCCAGTTGAAATGTCGCAGCATCTATACGGAGAATATCTTCAAAAATTTCGAGATGTTCAAAGATCCGAGTAATCCTTTTTAACCAAAGCTCCGCTTAAACAGGGTCCATATCTCCTGAGAAAATTGGAGGATTCTTCCTATCGAATTCTCTCATAGCCGACTGTGCCCTCAACTCTGCCTGAACAACATGAACTATAGGAGCCACACCGACAGGAGCTACCAGAGGTGGTATATCATTCCTTGCTGCTTGGGCAGCTTGGGTGAAATCCCTCATGGCAGCAGCCATTTCACGAAAGAACTGAGCTCCATCAGGTACTCCCGTAGCAGGTTCAGGGATAGGAGATGGAGCAGAAGCGGATGAGGAAGACTGGGCTCCTTGGCCTGTGGCTCCACCTCGACCCCTAGCACGACCTCTAGCATGGACAAGAGGTCGGCCTCTAACACAGCCTCGAACACACGGCGGCATAGCTAGGCAGAAAACAACTACGAGGTAACAAGGAATTAGATTATTAGCATTCTACTATACATCTAATTAAAACACTTATCGAATCGAGATTATGTTATCATGACCAATGTAAACACATAGAACATGAAAAAGTAACATGTAATCATATAGTCCCGAAGGCATTCATCATATTAGCATGCTCACTAGGCAACGCAATACTCAATGTAAACTTTAAAGAAGACATACAAAGCACAATTAAAAACTTAGGTATGTAGTAAAAACAATTTGTAAGTAAGCCCAAATTAAACTCCCATAGCCCCTAGGTATTCAAACCCTATTAGCTCTGATACCAATCTGTCATGGCCCAAAAACCAAAGCGTGTGAATGGGAGGTGAATGGGAGGAAAGAAGGGGAAGACAATACCAAAGTCAAGCACAACGCGGAAGCGAATTTGGAATTCCACGGGAACTCCTACAAAGATGACTAACTAACACATAAATCCAAAATAGACTTACATGTCAACGAGTCAAACGAAGATAAAAGCTTACAAAAACCAAGTCTGCAAGATTATTCAAAAGAGTTCAAGATCAAAGGATACAACCAAAAGGTTTGAGTGATAAATATTTTGAAAACGAGGCATTATAATATAAGGAGGGATACTCATTTAAACATTGATATCGCATAGGGGACTTATGCTTTTAATCTATGTAATCTGATGAGAGTTGGATCAAGCAGAGAAAGTTCGATTGAGCAAACTCTGGGCAGAGAGTTCACTCTACAGAAGTTGGATTAAGCAAAGAAAAGTTCGATTGAGTGAACTATGTGTAGAGAATTCACTCTGCAGAAGTTGGATTAAGGAAAGAAAAGTTTGATTGAGCGAACTATGGACAGAGAATTCACTCTACAAAAGTTGGATTAAGCAAAAAAAAGTTCGATTGAGCGAACTATGGGCAGAGAATTCACTCTACAGAAGTTGGAATAAGCAAAGAAAAGTTCAATTGAGCGAACACTAATCAATATTCAAAAGGAGTTTCTAACAAGAACGATATCGACGGCAAGTCGATGGAATGAAGCTTAATAAGTAAAATTTAACAAATCCGGCTAGGATTAGAGGTATAACAAGAATTCCGACAAGGAGTGATAGCATGATATAAATCCGGCAAGAATTCCCAATACACAACGAGCTTATACAACAAGAGTTAGAAAAGGGACGCGACGATCTCAGAAATATACTTACATAATATAATTAAGTTTGACAAGTATGAAAAAGCAAGGGATAACACACGCCCATCAAATTACAATAAAGGCTTCCCGATGACAAAATATGGAAACTTAAGTTCAAGGAGTTTTGTAACGGCATAATACAACAATTCTATAAGTATTAAACTATTACAAACTCCTACAAGGACAAATAAACATGGGAAGCTACTGATTACAAATTTAAGGCCTAGCCTTCAAAATATAATGACGTCTAAACGTCGGATCTCATAAGGCTCTTCCCTTTATCGAGGTCACCTGAAATTTTTTTTTTTTTTTATAGATTCACTAAGCACGACGGCTAAGTAGGAAACATTGAGACGAATCAATATGTTATCCATGACTAAGTATGAGATGAGGTGCAATGAAATGCCACAAAGGCTAAAATGAAATGACAAGCCTTACTGGCTATGAATGATAGGTGCACTCCTTTCATTACTAGACTATGAGCCACCCATACATAGAGTATAGCATACCAACTCCGGGAGCTAACCGAATATAGTTGCAGTTCGAATGTTTATAAGGGTCATTCTCTATGTCTCACATCATAACCCACATCTGGATTTCTTAAATGAAATTCCCTTACATGGAGTTTTTCTATTTTGCAAAACAAATC
This sequence comes from Hydrangea macrophylla, assembly GCA_033977485.1. Taxonomy (NCBI): domain Eukaryota; kingdom Viridiplantae; phylum Streptophyta; class Magnoliopsida; order Cornales; family Hydrangeaceae; genus Hydrangea; species Hydrangea macrophylla. The sequence continues at coordinate 46,446,407 of CM066990.1, forward strand.
ATTTATGTCGTGCTAAGTGAAATGCTCGCCGATTAGGCATCAATGCACGTGACATGAAAATATCATCATGGATGGTCAAGCATAATAGGATAATTCTAGCATGTTGGACAAAGTATTAAGAACCCCAAGGAGTTAAATTAAAGATCATAATTTAACAATCCTAACAAGGATTTCTGAACTAATGTCCTAACATACTTTCACATATATAAGGGAGCATCCTAATCACATCTATCATCACATAATCACAATTAACACAACTTAAACATGCAAGTCATAAATTAGGCAAACAACTAAATTTACAACTTTGGGGGAAACCTAACACATGTGCCTAAATCATCCTTTTAACATTTTAATGAGCACAAATCACCCTAGCCATAAAAATCATATTGAAAGAAACAATGACATCTACCTCAAGGAGATCCTTCCAAAATAAATGGAATAACACCTAAAATGTAGAGAAAACCAAAGAATTCCAAAATGAAATCTAGTGGTGGAAGAATGAAGCCCAAGATGATCCAATAATACTTCCCAAAGCAAGAATCTCTCAAAAGTTCTCTAAGGTTGTAGATAAGGAGCTTGAATCCTAGGCAAATTTGGGTAAACCTTGGAGATGAGCTTGAAAAAGAATTTGGGGAACACCACTAGAAAGCTCTTGAAATTCTAAGACTCATTTGTGAAATAGGAAAATCCACCAAGATCTCTTTTTTGTGCTCTAATGGGAGCTTTTAGAAGATACAACCATGGAAACAAAAATGGTGTATGTATCTTAGAGAGGAGGAGAAGAAGAGAGGAGAGGAGAGGAGAGAGAGAGAGAAAAGAAAAGTGAGGGGAGGGGAGGGGAGGGGAGGGGAGGAGAGAGAGGTGGCCGGCCATATGGGGAGAGGTGGGGCCCACTAGCTTACTTTGGTTTTGGTTTGCCCTTTGAATGACTTGAAGGGGTATAAAGCATGTGTGTATATGTGTGGTCTAGTGTTACACACCCCAATTAAAAACATGTACCCATTTAGTCCTAAGTTAATCAAAAAAATAAATACAGTAGCACATGATGAAATAAATTTAAATACTGCACAATTAATTACGGACTCACACGTAAGCACTTAAAAGACAATTTTACCCTTACTAAAATTTTGAGTTATGACAATCACTGACATTTATTTATGGCACGGTCCCCTCTCCCATCTTATTCAACATCTATGTACGCTTATAAATGAAGCATTAGTGCATAGGTTGGTGATCGGGAGAGAACGTCAAATCCTATTTATATTCCTTAATGTACGTTTGTTAGTACCTTTTTATCCTCTTTTTGTATATTTTTACTTTGTTTTCTATTTTCTGACAGGATTTGGAAGAAATCAAGTATACTAGGCTAAACAGGGTGAAAAAGCACAAAAAAAGAAGTTGAAAAAAATACATCGCACGCGCGACCCGCTCGCGCGAAAATCCCAGAATCGCTCGCGCGATCTGCTCGCGCGAGATTCCAAAATCGCGCTCGCGCGCTCAACATGTGTAAAAATAGAACTTGTGTATTTCAGTATACTGATGATTCCTACGCGAACGAAATTGCCTAATTACGTCTGGAAAGCTAAATACAGCAATTTTAGTACGTTTCGAGTTAGGAAAGCTTCCAAAAACTTGTTGTAAATCTATATATACCCTATTTTACTTCAATTAAAGGGTTGGCAATTATTATACACACAATATACAACCACACTTTCAGCCATTGAAGGGAGGGAAGCAAGGAGAAGAAGAAGAAGACCAAGGATTTCCATGGCCTCCTCCATCAACTACTTGCCATCCGCCGCTTCCATGGACAACTAGACTCTTGATCTAGGGTTTCAATGAAACCCTAGCCAAGTAATAGGGTTTTATTTATGTTTTTATTTTAGTTTTATTATGTATGGATGATGATTACATGTTCCGAGGATTTTAATAAATAAATCGTGCTTCTAATTGATTAAATCATTACTTTTAAAGTTTATTCTTGTCTTAGATCTATTTTGACTGTGATGTGCTCAATGATCTATATTTGCTGTGCTTGTATAGATTGTTTACATGTAATGGTGCTTAATTGAATTATGCTATCAAGTATCCAAATAGTCCATGCCTAGATTAGACGGATTATACCACAACCCTAGTTTAGTGTGGGATAATTCGTGCTAACCGAAGATGGATTATGTTGGTGTTTGAACCATAGTTATTTTCTTGACGGAGGAGTTGGGCTTGTAGCTATAATTCCCCATTATCATCCAACTTAATAGGCTAAAGTAATTCATAAGTAGTCCTTATTATGAAGCTAGTGGTGGATTTGCAATCCTAGTTTCCTTTAAACATATTTATAAAAACAATTTTAAATTGCTTTCGTAATTTAGATTTATTTTTATTGTTCTTAGTTTAATTAAATTCAAAATCAAAATCTCGTTCTTTTAATTAATTAAATTTAGGTTTTAAAATTAAAACGCGGTAGTTAATCAATCTCTGTGGGTTCGACCTTTACTTCCACACTGCAAATCTTTAGAAAAGTAAAGTATACTTTTATATCTTGATACTGACAACATCAATTTTTGGCGCCGTTGCCGGGGATTGCAAATTACTAGCTTTAGTTTTAGAATCTTTGTTTAGTTAATTTGTAAATATTAGATTAGTTTTCTTTTTCTTATTTTTCATTTTGTTTTTAGTCACTAACTTTTCTTTTTATTTTGTAATTTCTCAAGTCATCAAATTCTAACGTTTCCGAGTGGATTAGCTAAGCACATCAAAAGAGCTTACGCAAATCAATATAAATAAAATAAAATAAATTGCTTCTTTTGCAACTCGCTTTAAACCACTATAAGTCAGGACGCTGTGACGCACTATTTGCATTAGTTTAGGGTTAATTGCACTGCATTAGCTAGGAAACCCGGGGCGCTGGGCTTGACGTGGTCACTACATTACAGGATAATTTACATGCATCACAGTAGTTGAGTGCTTGTTATCTTAGTTGCGTGATTGCTATTTGTTTTTTTTTTTTTTATTTGAGTCAGTTTTTGTTTCCACTTTGTTTTCTTTTTAAGTTTATGTTTGGTACGCGTTCAAGTAAACCTGAATTGCATTCTATCGATCTTGAACTTGAACGAACTTTAAGAGTTAGTAAGTCCGCAACTCAAGCTTCTAGAGCTAGGTTGCAAGACAACGAATCAACGCCGATTCCGTCGTCGTTATTTGAGGCCGAAATTCAAAGTACACTTAAACGGTTAAGAAGAACTCGAACTTTTAAAATCGAACCGATTAAGATGGTTGACGGAAACAACGAAAATAATATGAATAATCTTAATATACCGCCACCTCCTCCACTTAAAAATTACTTTAGTCCGACGACTTACACGCCACAAACATGTATTGATTTACCGGAGGCGACGGCATCTCACTATGAGATAAAGTCGTCTACCATCTCGCTACTTCCATCATTCCATGGCCGTATAAATGAAGACCCTTATCAGCACTTAGGGGATTTCCAAGATATATGCTCTACTTTAAAAATCCAAAATTTCACTAATGATGAATTCAAATTGCGGCTCTTTCCATTCTCTTTAAAAGATAAAGCTAAATATTGGCTCCAATCTTTGGAGCCAAACACTATAAAAACATGGGAAGCATTACATACTGTATTTTTACAAAAGTTTTTCCCAATCACAAGAACTAATCAGATAAGAAAATCGATAACAAATTTTGTGATGCAAGATGGGGAATCACTTTACGACACGTGGGAAAAATTTAAAGAATTGTTACGCTCGTGTCCACATCATCAGGTTTCTAAGTGGCAGTTGGTACAGGTCTTTTACGAGGGACTTATTCCCTCAGTCCGTAATACTGTCGACGCTGTTTGTGCAGGTACCTTCCTACACAAAAGTGCCGACGAGGCCTGGAAAATCTTTGAAACATTAAGTGAGAATTCGATGCATCAGGCTGTGTCAGTACGTTCTGAGGGATATCATTTACAACTTAAGAGAGAGGTAAAGTTCGAGTCAAGTCATTCAATTGAAATAAAAGAACTATCTAAAAAACTTGACCGACTTTTAACAATGAACCAAACGACAGCCCCACCTACTCATGAAGTATGTGCAATATGTTCCAATCCGTCACATAATATCTTTGCATGTCCTTCTGCATCTCAATATCCGGAATTTGTTGAGCAACACGTTAATTCTATGCAACAATTTCCATGAAATAATTATAATCCGATGTCGAACAATTTTCCTAATACTTATCGACACCAATATCAACAAGGTCAATACCAAAAACCCCCTCCTAATCCTAACCTTCCACGGGTTAATGCTTTCGAGGAGAAGGTGTTGTCTTCCCTTAAGAACATTGAAACGCAAGTCCAAGCACAAGCACAAATAGTACACTCTCACACACAATCCATTGCAAAGCTCGAGTCCCAAATGGAACAAATAGCTACTGCGGTGAGTCGTAGAAATGAGGGGAAGTTGCCTGCGCAAACTATTCAAAATCCTAAGGGACAATATGAGAATGGGGGGTCGAGTGAGCAAGTGAATGCCGTTTCGACTAGGACGACAATTCGAGATGAGGAGATTGTTGTAATTTCGGATGAGGGTGAGAAAAATAAAAATATAAATTTGAATAAAGAAAAGGGTGAGGACGTGGATAGAGTTAGGAAAGTAAAAGAACCGGTCCCACCCAACTTTATTCCAAAACTACCTTTTCCACCAAACGTTGAGGGACCGTCACATTTGTCTAAGAAAGGGTCAAAAGCTGAAGATATACTCGAGGTATTTAAACAAGTTAAAGTTAATATTCCATTTCTCGATGCTATAAAACAAATTCCCGCTTACGCTAAATGTCTAAAAGACCTTTGCACTCAAAAGCATAAATTGCGTAGTCATACTCCGAAAAAGGTCTTTCTCACGAAAAAAGTAAGTTCCATTTTCCAACATGCTCCTCCAAAATATAAAGATCCCGGAACACCTACGATTTCATGTGTCATAGGTGACACTGTCATCCATAGGGCTCTCCTTGACTTAGGAGCTAGTGTTAATCTCTTACCTTATCACGTTTATAAACAACTAGGTTTAGGTGAACTGAAACCTACGGCCGCTACCATATAATTAGCGGATCGTTCTATTAAAATACCTAGAGGAATCGTCGAGGACGTCTTAGTTAAAGTTGACAAATGCTATTATCTTGTTGATTTCATGGTCCTTGATACAGAACCCGTACTAGATGCTAGGAAGCACACTCCTGTCATTCTAGGTCGTCCGATCTTAGCTACTGCTAACGCTCGTGTCAACTGTCGAACGGGGGTAATGAAAGTGTCATTTGGGAACATGAACTTAAAATTGAACGTCTTTAACGCTATTGATCAACCTCCCAAGGATGACGATGCTTACCTATATGAGACAGAGAGTGGGGTGAGATGAACAATTGAACCTAATAACGTAATAAATGTGAGTGAGGAGAATAATATAGTGGAAAATGAGCGGATGAATTTAAATAATACGAACCCTAATGACGAATTTACTCGAAAGGTTAGAAATCGAATTGAACATGATAAGGGAGATTCGCCAAATGAATTAATGCATAACGACCTTGTTTCTGCTTTCCACCAACATCTCCCTAATGCCCTAAAGGATACAAACTCCGAGTTATGACCTCCTTGAGTCTTGAGCTAGAATGGTCTAGCTAAAGATGTAAAAGTTAGCGCTTCTTGGGAGGCAACCCAAGCTTTAATTCGTTTGTTTGTCTTATTTTTGCATGTTTTTGGGTCGTTTTGGTCAGTTTTTGAGTTTTCTGAACAGGTTTCGGGGTCGGGAATAATTTATTTTGAACTTATATACATTTTTTATACTGAAAAAAAAAGACCAAAGTCGCGCGCGCGACCCGCTCGCGCGGTCCGCTCACGCGAGATTCCCCTATAGACAAAATTTTTTCAAGTTTATATATATAGCCTCAGTATCTACTCGCGCTTGAATTCGAGCGCGCAAGGGGTTCGCTCGCGCGGCCCGCTTGCGCGAGCTTGTGCCTTAGAAACTTTTCTAAAAATAATAAAAAAGAGGCCTCAGGTTCACCTCGCGGAGGGATTCGCGCGAGCGAGGGTCGCTCGCGCGATCCGCTCGCGCGAGGTGGGGATTTTCCACTTTTTCTTGTTGGTCTTTTATCTTCTGTTTCCCATACCTGGTTAGTTATTTTCTTTTTTGTTTGTTCTTTTTAGTTCTTTTAATTTAAGTTTGTCTTTGTTTAGATAGTTTCATTTCTATTTGTTTTCATTACGTTCTTTTACCTATAGTTTAGGTTCTATTTTAAAAAAAAAAAAAAAACTTATATGTTAGCTTTTATTATTTATTTGTTTAATTTTCTTTTGGTTAAGAAGTAACAGGTAACATTGACCTTTATTGACATATTCCTTTGTGTTCACCTGTTTGTGATTGCCGAGATCGAGGTAATATCGTTCCTTTCTTACGTACTATCCCTTCTTTCATTTTATTGTTTCATTGGGGACAATGAAAGGTTTAGGTTTGGGGGTATGCACTCACATGCACATTATATGCACCATTTTTAAAATAAAAAAAAAATTTGATACTTGTGCTTAAATAAACGATGTCACCTATAATTTTACAATCTTAATTTGATACATCTTGTTATGTAACTATGATTGTTATAGAATGGTAAACATAAGAAGATGTAATTAAACATTTGCTGATGTCATGTTGAAACATTTTAGGTCATGTATCGTTTGAATCGTAGTTTTATATCATAGATTTGCACACAAACCTATGCACTGCACGTAGTCGCTTGAATACATGTTTGATGTGAACTATAATATGATTCGGATTTCTAGATAACACAAGATGGAGACTAAACCCGGTGAGCTTTTGAGCCTATCTTTTCTTTTTAGAGGGTTATAAATACATTGTGTTTGTCGAATTTCATTTGGAATAGCGCATTAACTTGTTGTTTAGTCTCATTATTCTTGTTTTGGTTGATAGTCTAGTTAAAATATTTGCTACCATGCTAAATAATCTTCCGTCGTAAATGTTGAAGAATCATATAACCATAGGACATGATGGTAGGCCTTCTTTGTTTATTACCGACCGATAAATGAAAAAAAATTTCCTTAGTTCGCCCCTTGAGCCATTAAAATGTCATTTTCTTTCTTTAATTACCATTATCCTATTTTTGCTCCAACTTGACCAACTTGGAGTTCACCACTGAAAGATTCGTCACCTTTTAGTGTTGACAAGGCGATGTGTTGATTGGGAAGAAGAAGATAAGATGCTATTGGGATAGTTGCTTAGAAATTGAATAATCATCAGACAAGCAAGAATGAAAAGGAAAAGAAAAGAAATGTTAAAAAAAAAAAGAGAGGTTGAAAGAAGAATCAGGTTGAAAAAAAAAGTAGAAAGAAGAAGATTGAAAAAGAAATATGAAAAAGAAGAGAATGAAAAGATGAAAGTTGGTGGAAGAGATGAATGAAAGAAATCGTACAATGCCATTATGAGATTACCTACCTAATGAATCATTTCTATCCTTTTTCATTACCTGAGCCACATTACAACCTTTGAAAAGTCCTATTTGATCCTAGGAAACATGGTTCGGCTATGAAAACGATGGGAGGGGGATTAAAACATGGTAATGACTAATTTTTCTTGATTGTTGGCATCCTATCCATGAGACTACTGTTCTTTCGTGTCATGCGTCTTTTTCGAGTCATATGTGAGCATTTCTCGTTTTGAAAACATATTTCCTTTACTCCCATATATTAGAAAAATTACACCTGTTTCTGAGTGTTTCATTTGAGAGTGTAATTGACATTGTGAGATTCGTAGTCGAAGCATAGTTAGATGGTCATCCGAAGTATATTCCATGTTCATGACATACGCGTGTTCATTTGACTACCATGTCATACACGTGCAATTTTATGAGAAACTCTATGGATTTATACGGTGAATGTGCTTATGATTGTTTCTCATGATGTAGGTAGACGTTTGATTCCGTTTCTTCTCGCTCGTTATTCTATTTCAAATCATCGTTCTATGATAAGGAGTATTTATGGTTTTGTTTTTCGTTTTTAATAAAATTCTTTTTTTTAAATTTATAAGTTAATAAATATGGTTGTGGGTGACTTGTTGACGAGAACCCTCACGAGACTTTACTCGTCCGACTAGGGACACCTAGAGGTTTAAAAGGCTTGTTGCATATGCTAAATGTAATAGCGATCCATGCGAAAATGGAGTAGTATGTTATTAGTAGTTTAGTTTTTGTTTTAGTTTTGCTCGAGTACTAGCAAAATGTAGGTTTGGGGGTATGATCGGGAGAGAACAAATCCTATTTATATGCCTTAATGTACGTTTGTTAGTACCTTTTTATCCTCTTTTTGCATATTTTTACTTTGTTTTCTATTTTCTAACAGAATTTGGAAGAAATCAAGTATACCAGGCTAAACAGGGTGAAAAAGCACAAAGAAAGAAGCTGAAAAAACCACATCGCTCGCGCGACCCACTCGCGTGAAAATCCCAGAATCGCTCGCGCGATCCGCTCGCGCGAGATTCTAAAATCGTGCTCGCGCGCGCGACATGTGTAAAAATAGAACTTGTGTATTTCAGTATACTGATGATTCCTACACGAACGAAACTGCCTAATTACGTCTAGAAAGCTAAATACAACAGTTTTAGTGTGTTTCGGGTTAGGAAAGCTTCCAAAAACTTGTTGTAAATCTATATATATATCCTATTTTACTTCAATTAAAGGGTTGGCAATTATTATACACACAATATACAACCATACTTTCAGCCATTGAAGGGAGGGAAGCAAGGAGAAGAAGAAGAAGACCAAGGATTTCCATGGCCTCCTCCATCAACTACTTGCCATCCGCCGCTTCCATGGACAACTAGACTCTAGATCTAGGGTTTCAATGAAACCCTAGCCAAGTAATAGGGTTTTATTTATGTTTTTATTTTAGTTTTATTATGTATGGATGATGATTACATGTTCCGAGGATTTTTATAAATAAATTGTGCTTCTAATTGATTAAATCATTACTTTCAAAGTTTATTCTTGTCTTAGATCTATTTTGACTGTGATGTGCTCAATGATCTATATTTGCTGTGCTTGTATAGATTGTTTACATGTAATGGCGCTTAATTAAATTGTGCTATCAAGTATCCGAATGGCCCATGCCTAGATTAGACGGATTATACCACAACCCTAGTTTATTGTGGGATAATTCGTGCTAACCGAAGATGGATTATGTTGGTGCTTGAACCATAGTTATTTTCTTGACGGAGGAATTAGGCTTGTAGCTACAATTCCCCATTATCATCCAACTTAATAGGCTAAAGTAATTCATAAATAGTCCTTATTATGAAGCTAATGGTGGATTTGCAATCCTAGTTTCCTTTAAACATATTTATAAAAATAATTTTAAATCGCTTTCGTAATTTAGATTTATTTTTATTGTTCTTAGTTTAATTAAATTCAAAATCAAAATCTCGTTCTTTTAATTAATTAAATTTAGGTTTTAAAATTAAAACGCGGTAGTTAATCAATCTCTGTGGGTTCGACCTTTACTTCCACACTGCAAATCTTTAGAAAAGTAAAGTATACTTTTATATCTTGATACTGACAATGGGTTATGCACTCACATGTACATTATATGCACTAGTTGGTATAGCTCAAGTGGCAAAGAGCTTGGCATTTATAAGTTCCCTCCAATGCATAGGTTCAGTGTTCGAACCTCATTCCCCTTCCCCATATCAAAAAAAAAAAAAAAAAGAAGCATTAGAAGGTTGTCAATCCCATTGAGAGACAACGTAAGGTGGAAAGGGAGAGGAAGTACCGTGGCCAACTTCTTCTAGTACGCAAAGGACGAATTCTATTTGGGTGCGAACATGGCTGGATCTAGAAGTACATATTTCTCTTGAATCACATAGCACATTATGGTGCTTTGATTCTTGGTATATAGATCATATTATCTAACAATGTTATCTACACAAAAATATGTATAAACAAACTAAAGAAATCACTGCAGTATCATTGCTCCTAAACCCCACAATTTGGCCACTCTCCGGTGTAACTTCTTGATTTTGTCTCTATCAAGCTTCCAACTTCTAATTTCTCCATGGCCATCCATGACCAAATAAAAGGGAATCTTTCCCTCTTTTCCGCTATGATTGGGAGTTTAAAAAATGAGAGTAAAGAAGAGAAAGGGAGAGAAAATACCTCACTTTCTCTCGATTGTGAGTTTTAATGAGGAGAGACAATGAGAGAAAATTAACCCCCACTTTCTTTCAATTTCTCTCTCCAAATTGGGAAGAAAATGAGAGAAAAAAAAGTGGGGATTAATTAACATTTCTTAATACCCACTATACCCTTCTAGTTTAGTCTTACCTAATTGTAATTCCATCTAAGTCCTAGGGCTTGTATAATACACATACGTACACTAGAAAAATTAAAACAACACGACAACACAGAAAAACCAACGACCAGACCTTCTTCCAATTGCCATGTCGCCTTCCTACGTATGTATGGCTGAGTGTGCAGTGTGTGGCGTGAGTGTATGATATGTGTGTGGCGTGAGTGTATGACATGTGTGTCTGCGTAGTGTATATGCTATGGTGGGTGTTAATTCTTATGCAACATCGTTATTGTTTGTAGGTTTTTTTTTTTTTAATCATTGTTGCTGTTTGTAGTTTTTTGGGGCCGCACCATGGTGAAACTTATTATTATTTTTTTTAATTTTGTTTTTGTTTTGGAACCTTATTGCATGAATAGTATTTATGTTTTGTTGGACCTAAATTTAGTGACATACATTATGAATTGTTTAAAATTTTTTAGTATGATTTATTATGTTAATTTTTTGGGTAATGCTAAGTGCACATAAAATATTCACATAAAGTGTGCACATAAAGATCTGGATCATTCATTTTGGTGGGATCCATCCCTGCATACATGGGACCCATCTAAATGAATGGCCTAGATCTTTATGTGCACACTTTATGTGCACATTTTATGTGCACGAATCATTACTCTAATTTTTTATGAGATAACTATCCGGTAGATTTGAATGCTATTTGGTGTTAAAGAGAAAAAGAAAAGAATAGAGGGTTTTTAGTCCAAGTTATTGATGGGTAGAATGGAAACTTTATTTTCTTTTCTTCTCAACTTGCAAACAAGGGGAAAGAAAGTTACTTTCTCTTCTCTTCTCTCCTCAATTCCCAATCAAGAAGAAAGAAAACGTCATCCTTTCCCTTCTCTTCTTTTCTCTCCTCACTTATGACTTTCTCTTCTTTTCTCTCCTAAACTCCCAATCATAGCGTTAATGGCTCTCTATCACCTCTAGCAAAAAAAAAGTAGAGTAATAATATATGTACACTTTTGTACACAGCATAATCCTGATTATTGATTCCAGTAGACCCCATGTGCTCCCGCGTGGGACTCATGTGAAATCTACAGACAATCCACTAGAATCAATGGTCAGAATTGTATGGTGTTCAAAACTGTGTATGCATCATTATTGAAAAAAAAAAGAAAAAAAAAGGAAAAAAAAAAAAGACCCTCTCTCCTTTATGCGTGTGTGTATTATGTGTATGTGGGAGCCATTTCTCTCCTCACTGATCATGTGCACCCATAATGGAGGTCAGATTTTTTGACCCCACAAAAAGTAAAACTTCAAGCACACGTATTTTCACAATCTCATCCTCGACAACCTGGTGTGTAAACCATGTAGTTGAATGAGACCCACCATTTAACACAACCTCACATATGATACTTCCACTACATGATTACCACATTAAATTGTAGATGGTGAGGTTGTAGAAATGGATGTGCTTAAAAGTTTACTCCCCCAGAAAAGCAAGACAAGACAAAAGCATACTCAGATCTCGGCAATCCCTAAGTGCTAAAATTTGTTACCAATGAGGGTGCCTGACTCATCCACCAACCAAAAAACATAGAACCGAACAACCCAAAACTTTGGGGTCTCTTTCAAAATTATAAATACCCAAAACAAACAAATCTACAATCTCTATCTCCCCTTCCCTACTCTCACATGGCCAAGATTTGGGGTCTCTTTCATTCTCAAACTTACATATGCATATAGACATACCCATACCTATAAATCATTACATCAAGAAGAAAACATTCTAGTTAGTTCTACCCGATGTTTGGACAGGAGTTCGTACCTAATCTTAAAGCCTCAATCGAAAGTGAATTTTGGACTGAATCAGATCCCATTTTAAGTATTTCCAATCAGACCTTGAAGGTAATAATGGGCTGCCAAAACACCATAAGAAATGGGCTTAAGCCATTCCTGAGAGTGAAGCAATTGATTGGTCAGCCAAAAGACCAATATAAATGGGCTATATAGCTAGCCTCCTATAACTTCAGATTTAGATCAACACTTTCTCCAACTTCACCGTTGAAGTTGCTTATGGTGGTTTCTGTTTGGACAGTTTGAGTCTTCGTGGGTGCAAAGAAGCTGTAGAGTAATTGCTGCTGAGTTGACTCACTTGGTCTTTGCCAATGAACTTGTTCTTCAACACTCCCCTAAAATATTCAAAGAAGCCAAAAAAGATGGAGATAGAACCATTAGAATATAATCAGAAACGTAATGCAATGTTTTCCAAATTTGTGTCTCAAATTTGAATCCAAAGTGATGTGATAGAGGTCATTTAGAACTAAATTCCAATGGAATTCAAGAGGCCGCACTAGAGTTGTTGGATTCAAGAGACTCACTAACATATCACTTCAGATCTAAATTTGAGAATTATAACATTATTCAAATCAGAATTAGGAAAAGTGGGTAGTGAGTTTTTTTGTCATTCAAGCTTACACGGTAAGGTAGAGATTCAAACTTGGGTAATTCATGGCAATGGGTGTACTTATAGTTTGAACCCATTGTTGTTGGAGGGGCTAATGTGAGAAAATCCCCATTTAATTCTCCGTTCTCTTTAGTAACTTTGTTTGAATTTGGCTCAACCATGGCACTTGAGCTTGAAGGGCCATCTCTGAAAAGGATACAAAAACACTATTTGAACAAATATACCTGTTAGAATCTTTAGTCTTTGTTTGGTTCATGAATTTTGTGAGTGAAAAGAAAAGAAAAACATAGATATAAACAAAAACGCTTCTTTATTTGGTTTGGAAGGAAAATGATGATCCAAATAAGAATAAACGAAAAGGTAGTGAAAAAAACACAAAAAAAAAAAAGGAGAGAGAGATTTGTGAATCACTTCCCTTCCCCTTTTCTTGAATTTCTGACATATTATTTAAGCCTGGAGAAAAACCCTATAAAAATGGTTTTCCACATCATTTTTTTTTTCCCTTTTCTTTTCTTTCTCTAAATCCGCAAACCAAACAAAGGCTTAACACTGAAAATTGAAGTAGATCAAAAGTAAGCTGACCGGAAAATTGGGTTGCCGTGTTCGATATTGACTGTGCCTCCATTACTATATGAAGCTGATTCATCTGATCTGGTGATGGGAGGAGCAACATATGTAGGAGGGAATTTGCAGTGGAAAGAGGGAACTGGTGGATTGTCTAGAGAGAAGGGATATGACCTCTTCATTCCAACCATCTACAATAGTTTGAACAAATTAGCCTACAAAACCACCAAACAAATTCTATTGAAACTGCATTTTGGCTGCATATATAGGCTCTGTTTGGTTCATACATCAATGAGGGGAAGGAAAAGAAAACACTGAGAATACACTTCTATTTTTTCCTTGATTGGATGATAAGGAAGACAATCAGAAAATAAGAAAGAAAAGAAAATGGAGTGAAACTTGAACTTTGCGGGTCATTTCACGGACATCTTTTCTTGAGTTTAGATATTACCTTTAAAACAACTAATTTTTGATATTATCTAAGCCTGGAGTAAAACACTAGGAAAATAGTTTTCCTTGACTCGATTTCGTTCACAAACCAAACGAAGCTATATAATCTACCTATAGGATTGGAGTTGAATATCATACGCCTTCAAACATTCAACTAGTTTTCCCTCTAATTACATTTTCAAATGTCTAAGCCGAAACACAAAAAGCGAATTCCATTCAAGGAAGAGAAAAAATTGAGACATCCAAGAGCTAGCATTGCAAAAATCTCAACTGCCAGAGTATTTAATAATTTCCATTCAAGAAGAGAAAATTAGAAATGAAAATCCCTCTTTTCAAGTTTGTGCAACTTCATTGGTAAAACATCCACCAAAAAATATTGACTTAACTGAAACATTTCTCAATTAGAAATGTAAAATCTCTACTGAATTTCAACCAAAGAGAATTCTAAAAGTTATACAGGTCAGGGCAACTCCAAGGGTAATAGGTAAAGGGCAATGCTAGGGGCACTAACAAAATCCACTAACACTTACTAACACACTCTATCTCTCTCCTAATGGTACTGCGGGGTCCACTGCGGACCCCACAATGCCACTAAGAGAGAGATAGAGTGTGTTAGTAAGTGTTAGTGGATATTATTAGTGCCCCAAATATAACTCATAGGTAAAAGTGCTAGCCAAAACTTAATTTTGGCTTGTTGAATAGTAAAATGGCTAGGCATTTTATCAAATCTACTCCAACCATACAAGGCATAATGACTAGGCATTTCTTTTCTTTTTGCATTTTTTATATTTTTTATTCAAATAATTATAACACTTGTAGAAATGAAATGAAAATTCAAATTTTAAAATTAATCCGATAAATTGAAAAAAAGTGAAAAAAAAAACTAATACTTAATTTAAAAAACCCAACACAAATTATTTAATATTCTTCAAAAAAGTTATAAAATCTACTGAATTTCAACCAAAGAGAATTCTAAAAGTTATACAGGTCAATAGATACAAGGCTAAGAAATTAAAAGCAATCAAAACATGAACATTTACCTTTTCGTCCTCTGGCCACATTGCTGTGTAGTTGTTGCCATAATAGCTTTGGTTTGAAGGGGGCTCCATCTGATAATTTATTACAGATGATGATGAAGTCCCTGATGAGACATTCACCTGTAATTTTCACAACAATAAATTTCTCAACAATTCAAACAAAACCCAAAACCATAAATGAAAATGAATCGAAAAAATAAACATGAAATTGGCTAACCATTGATGAACAAGGAGGTTGATGAAACTGTTCCGGTCCGTTCATCACATTAGGGAGATTCCGAAATTCACAAGGAAAATTCAAATTCGGGCAAAATGCAAACCCATGATTAGGATGATCTAATCTATGCTTATCCCCTTCAAGATTTTGATTGTAATCAAAATTCAAGAACTTGGGCAAACCAATCTCATTCAATGGTTTTAAATCTGAAACAGAATTTGGGTTCAACAAATCCATGTTTGGGACCAAATGGGCAGCGGTCGCGGGCCTAAACACGGAAATCGATGAAGATAGATCGGAAGGCGACAAGGGTGGCAAAGGGATTGAACAAGGGTTGGGACATTGAACAGCTAAACAAGAAGAATTACTAGGTGATATAATTGAATTTATTGAATCCTTTTTTTTTTGTTCTTCTATTCTAATTTTCTCAAGTTGAGCAACACCAAGTCCTCTTTGGGGTACTTTTTTTTGCTTCATCTTTTTGGAAGATCTAATCCCACCACCACCACCACCGGCGCAGCCACTACCACCACCACTACTACTATTGCTACACTTCTGAGAATGTTCGTCATTCACCATTGTTGATCTGAATCATCTAATCAATCAGAGAATTCATATATAATGAAACCCAGATAGGTGTTGGATTTAAAAAATAATAAATAAATAAAAAAATTCACACATACCATAAATTGAGATACACCCAAAATCTAGAAAATCAAAATCTGAGAAAGGTTTGAAACAGAACCGAAAAATTAAATGCAAAATCTAGAGAAATTTGAGAGAACCCAAGTCAAGAAGAAACCCAAATCTCCAAATCTCGCAGGTTATGGAGTCAAGATCGGCAACTTAAATGGAAAGAAGAACACCCATGATTCAGCAAAGCTGGCATACACAGATATGTATGTGTATATATATATATGAGAGAGAGAGAGAGAGAGTATTTATTATGTTATATATAGAGAGAGAATCTGAGAGTTACAGATTTTTCTCATACCCAGTTGTATATTTGTCGGAGAGACAGATCAGATCACTAAATATGAAAAATCCAATTTTCAAAATTCAAAGTTAACTAAAATGCAAATCTATATGAATTTTACTTTCTCTTTCTAGCTCTCTAATTTCACGGCCAAATCCACGGTCCACTCCTCCTTTAAATCCTAGACCGACTCTCAAGTACTCTCTCTCTCTCTCTCTCTCTCTCTCCAAATCACTGTGTTTTCTCTCTCTCTCTCTCTCTCTCTCTCTCTCTCTCTCTCTCTCCATCTGGGATTTCTGTGAAATTATTTCTTTCTCTGTTTGGAGGTCTAAAAATAGCTAACAGCCAGCATTGCTAGGCAGTGTCATCTTTCTCTGTTTAGTGCATTTAAGGGTATCTCTTTGCTGGCTTTGCTGCTTTAGTACCAAATTGTAGGACCCACTAAGTGTGTACACAACATGCATGTAATTACACCACCAAAACGAAACCTTCCCCCTCTCTCTAATGAGTACAGTATTGGATTAATGGGTTTTTGTTAACATGTGCCAATGTTTTAAGGGCAAATTACACGACCTCGCTTGAGGTATATAATAATTAAAAGGATCTCTCTTTTAGTTTAGAAAATAGCATTCACTTTCTTTCTATTTATTTTTTGAGTATAAAATTATTAATGTATCCCTTATCTCATTATATATATACACATATATGTTTGTGTGTGTGTGAGTGCGCACATTAGATAAAATGATACATAAATTAGCAAATTTTACTGATTTAGATTTATAGTATTAAGCCCTAATTTTATAAAAATTTGGAGCTCCAAAAATAAAATTTATGAAAATTGCAAATTTAGGCTTTATATTCTTTAGCGTAACTTATAATCATTTGCAAATTTTGTTTTTTAATATTAAGCTGTTAACTTTTTTGTCCAAGTAGTAGGTGAAATATATTAGAACATTTATTTGAGTAATACTGTGCTTTCTAAATTTTCATCCCAAATGATGTTGAAGTGTGACAACAGTTGAACTACTTTAACATCACAATCAATCAAAATCAACT
This sequence comes from Hydrangea macrophylla, assembly GCA_033977485.1. NCBI lineage: Eukaryota > Viridiplantae > Streptophyta > Magnoliopsida > Cornales > Hydrangeaceae > Hydrangea > Hydrangea macrophylla. The sequence goes on from CM066990.1 coordinate 46,463,522, forward strand.
GGGTCTACTGCCACATGTGTTGGGAAACACTTTTGGGAAAGAAATTTGGGAAGCGTAACATTACTCTTTTATTAATAAATATCAATAATAATTTAAAAACATAAAAAATCATCAACAAAATTATCTCCTGCCACTTTAAAATGAAAAAAATAATAACAATAATGAAAAAAAAAATCACAAATTTTTTTAAAAAATGAATAGTTATATTAGATTTTTGTCTGCTTTATTGAAAAAAAAAAACATGCTCAGTGGAGTCTCATCTATATATATATACAGTTCTTACCCTATGATGACTCCCTCATTTTATAAAATGCACACCCTTCACTTCTCTCTCAATTAACGTCTCTCTTTCCTATTTTTCCTCCCACTGATTTCAAAATTCTTTGAGTTAGAGGAATTTTTTGCTGAATTCCAGATGGAATCCCATAGAAATAGAGGGTTAGATGGATTCATATTAACTCTTTATTGAGAGAGAAGTGATGGGTGTGTATTTTATAAAATGAGGGAGTCCTCATAGGATAAAAAATGTATATCTATACTAGAACAATGCCAGTACAAGGAGTGTACTAACTAAGTTTCATTGGAGCAGCTCATTTACAATGTTGGGAGCAAGTTCACAATTTTAAAAATATAAAGTAGACAAATACAATATAACTATTCTTTTTTTTAAAAAAAAAATTTGTTGATTTTTCTTTTTTTTTTTAATTTTTATTATTGTTATTATTATTTTCATTTTAAAGTGGTAGTAGATAATTTTGTTGATGATTTTTATGTTTTTTTAAATTTACTGTAGATATTTTTAAAAAAAAAAAAATTAGTAAAAGCTTGATTTGGTATATATTGAAATTTTGTCGATGATTTTTAAATTTTTTTTTCCATAATTGTTAATATTTGTTTTTTTCATTTTAGTAGACAATGGATAGTTTTTTTTTTTTTTTTTATGATTTCTCCATAGGTATAACAGTCATTTTCAAAATAGAAGGGAGGCGAGTGTAATTTTTGAAAATACAGAAGAGGTCCTTGTAATTGTCAGATACCTCAAGGGAGGTCAGTGTAATTTGCCCATGTTTAAAAAATGAAAATAAATTAGGGAGATAAAGACTGAACCCCACATCGAATGTTGAAACTCAGACTATACTTTCTTCTCCTTTTTTTTAATTTTTTTTTTAATTTTTACTTTCAGAACCTTAATATGTGCCATACGAGCTCATGTTAACAAAACCCATCATTAATTTTTAAGCCTAATTAACTACTTTCTCTACTCCATTTTGTGTGTCCTTTCTTTCTTTCTTTTGGCAATCCCAAAATTGTTGTCCATTAAGAATATTCAATAATATTTTGGGATATTTGAATTAATTTCATCTAGTATGAACAACAATTATTATGTCTCCTTAAAAAGTTGAACTCCCAAATTAAATACATAAACGAGCAATTTTATACTTCCCAAATTCAAATCTCAAATCTTCATCCCAAATGATGTGGCGGTGGGTTCACTGAATTTGATTGGATGTTGTTGAAGTGAATTCACAGTGGTGGGCCCACTGAATTTTGATTGGTGCCACATCTTTTGGGATGGAGATTTAGGATTTGGATTTAAGAAGCATAGCATTACTCCATTTAAATGAATAAGGCCAAATTACACTTTAGTCCATTAAACATACACCTGTTTTCAATTGGGTCCATAAACCTTTTTTTTTTTTTTTGCAATTGGGTCCATGAACTTCAAAAATTCATGCAATCAAACCCAAATTTTGACAATGTTAGCTTTATTAGAAATTGTCACGTATATTGCGCGTAATGCTTACCTGTCACATGTTAGGTTAAGACAAATACGGGAGACTGTGAATGGCTAAAAAATTATGTGATTTTGGGTATAATTGAATGCAATTTCAGATCTAGTCGAATGTGTTTTCAAATTTGATTGAACGCGATTTTGGATTTGATTGAATGCGATTTTTTGCACTATTCACAATCTCCCGCGTTTGTCTTAACCTAACATGTGACAAGTAAGCATTACGTGCAACGTACGTGTCAATTTCTAATAGTTTAAGCTAACAGTTTCAGAATTTGAGTCTGATAGAATGAATTTTTGAAGTTCAAGGACCCAATTGTAAAAAAAAAGTTTATGGACCCAATAAAAAATATGTTATAGTTTAATGGACTAAAGTGTAATTTGCCCAAAGAGTAATGATATGCTTCCTAAATTTCTATCTTAAAAGTGCTCCCCAAATACTGTTACAGTAGGGCCAGGTAAATAACTTCCAATCAAAATTCAACTGATCCAATTGTATTAAACTTGGCCCTACTGCCACATCATTTGGGAATCAATTTAGGGATAAAAATTTGGGAGAATGGAGGAGTAGTATATTGTATATTTTTGGGGAAATTACGTGGAATGGAGGTTGTTGAAGTGACCCCACAATGGTCACTGTATAACACCCGCTCCCGCGGTAATATTTAATTACTTTTAGCATACATCATTAGCATTAAATTAATGATGTGACTATATGTATTAAGTGAGTATTAACTCACTAAGTTGATTGGGGGTTTACTATTGGGAACCCAGAGATGGGCCAATGTGGCAGTCCCAACTTGGGACAGTTATGAGAGATCCCCGTATGATGGAACAGATATGCAGAATAATTCTTATGCATATATATTTATTAAGGCATGTGTGAATATTATATTATATTGTTTTAATGACACATTAATTATTAGAGTTCACTTATGTGATCCGTTAAGGATATCTTTGTGGGAGCAAATTAGGGACGTTGCATAATTAGTACTCCCTCCGTCCAATTTTATGCGTCCCTTTTTCCTTTTTGGGATGTCTCAAAATTGTTGTCTACTTTCCTAAATTAGTATGCAAATTTTACTTAGTTTTCCAAATTACCCTTCCTTGTATTCAACACTAAAACAAAACAAAACAAAAAAGAAAGTGCAATGATTATGGATAATTGTGGAAAGTAGATGCATATTCTTTTTGTCCTCATAAATAGTTGGATTCCCCAAGAGGGACACATAAAATGGGACGGAGGGAGTAAGTTAATTAGTAATTTCATAATATTATATGGGACCACTTATGGGATCCATATGTAACATATACAAACACCCATTTAAGTTTGGAATAGTTTTAATAAGTTTTATAAGTAGTAGGGGTATAAACGCAAAACTTATAAAACCTTTGGCGGGTAAATATAAATCACATAAGTGGGGAATTACATTATGTGACATGTATCAAGTGTGACACATGTCAATTATGCCTCTTCCTTCTTCATTCGGCTAGGAAAATGACGTAGAAGAGATTTAAGAAATTGGACCGAATTCGACGACGCCCGCGATGACAAACGACGTATCATTTGACGTTCAATTTTAAAACAGGCTACATATTTGGACTCTTGAAGGTAAGTTTAACGCGTTAGTACCAATTTAGTTAGATTCTGTGATAGTTTTTCTGTGACCCAATTCAGGGGTTTAGCTCATAACTTGTATAGTTTATATAAGGATTATACTTGGACACTACTAGGATCTTAATTTTGTGATTAGGAACGAAATTCAAGAGATGACTGACGATAATTATAGAATTTAAATAATCGGATGCTTGTAACTATCTTTGTGATGCTAAGCATGATTGGTTAGCTTAAATTCACATGCTTAGGATAATTTTGATAGCTTATGTATAATGTGCGAAATTGCTCGGTGTAATGACTATGTGAGCATGTTGAGTTGTTAGTGTAGGTCGAAGGGGAATTTGTACTTGCCATCGAGAAAGAGATCAGGTGCCAAATTGGTCATGAGATTGCACATCTGACATGAAAGAGGCATGGGTCTCGGCTAGCCGTGCGAACAAAGGCAAGGCATCGAAGAAACAAATGAAAATTTGGTAGCGACAAGGCAATGTGGGAACATGGGAAACTATAGTTGATGTTGTGAACCTTATGTCAAAACTTAATCTTGTAAGATGTCTCGAGATAGTTTGTATTCAGAATAGCTCTTGTTAGTAACTTAATTTTGATAGTTCGCGTATGCTTATGTAATTAGTAGTTGAAGTACTCGGGTACTATGGACCTTGTAAGGGTTAGTTAACAAGTTTGCCTTTTGTAATATAACGTGTTACTATATTAGTGATATTGGGGTTGATCATATTTCATACGCCTAAAATTGGCTCTACTCTATGACCGAGCAGTTCTACTCAATGATCGGCCCATATCCCAACCAAGACATGTACAACTACTTGGGTGAGCACCATCCTGATTTTTCGAGCAGTTGCAGGTCCCCGGGCCCGCGAGGTTCTGCCAGAGTAAAAGCCCGACCGCTAGGTCGGGATAGCATCGTCCAATCATGTAATGACCCGAAAATTTGAAGCATATATTAAAATATTAAAAAAAAATTATTTTGGTCAAAGAAAAATACCAGTTTAAAAATTTATACAGTATAAAATTTACCTGTGTGTGTATGAGTGACCTAACAAATTAGGTAACCTAACAAATTAGATGACCTAAAAAAATTAGGTGACCTAACAAATTAGATAACCTAAGAAAATTAGGTGACCTAAAAAATTAGGTGACCTAACAAAATTAGGCTCTATATATACACCCCTAATCCCTCAACAAAACTCACAACTCTCTAAACTCTCTACTGTCTCTCAATTCTGTCTCTCTCTCTCTCCCAACTCTATACACACATATATTTAAAGGAGTAATTGAAACAAGCTTGGGCTGCGTTTATATTTCAGAGTATTGGTAAGTAATTCGTACATATTATTTTATGTAATAAGTAACTTCTATTTACCGTTTTTAGTAGTATGATTATATAGAATTAGGAACCCCTAGAAAATAACTCGGTCTGATTTGAAATAATAGAACTAGTATAACTCCTTACTCCGACCAACTATAGCTCTCAAATTTTGAGGGTAGACTCTTAAAATACCCAGCAAACTACCCTTAAAACAGTTTTTGATTTGCTTGTACCGTTTGGGTTTTATTTAGGATTCATCTTAAAGGGTAAATTGGTCATTTCACATTCTGTGATTTGAATTTGCTAAAACTAACTTTAGATTTGGATTCTCCACGAAATTTCACTCAAGATAGACACTGATTTCACTTAAAAAGGTTAAGAAATGAGTGAGTTATGATCATTAGAAGTTTATAATTACAATCTGCCAAAACAGGGCATTCTGCCCAGATTTATTCCGAAATTTCATTTACACCCCTGAAAACTTTAAACGAATGTATAGAGGTCTTCCGACATCGGATTTGATCACGGTTTCAGGCATAGAACTTATAATTTTGTTAATTACAGTCTGAAATAGTAAATTTACAGTTTTTGAATATTTTTATTTTAGTCCCTGTGTTTTGGTGTATTTACAGAATTACCCCTAAACTTTTAAAGAAATGGTATTTTGGTCATTATGTAATTTGGTAAAATCGTTATCAATCATTTATATTTCAATATTATTCTGTATCTTAGGATATAACAAATAGATATTACAATTAGAAATATTGGGGTGCTAAATACAAATAACTACTAATTCCTTTATATTCTTTGGGTAATAAAATTAGTAAAAGAAATGTAATACGCAATTAATATTATGTTTTTATAAAGAATAGTTTGACGAATAAATTCTCAACCTTATGGAGATTATATATGAGCTTTACGGCTCAATAGTACCTATTTAAAAAATAGTATCTTAACTTCCAAAATTCGTAGTAAATAATCTATAACTCAGAAAAATACGCCGTCAATTTCTATAGTCTTGAAATAACGTCTAGTATTATATTTAAAAGTTTGAAGACAATCCAACATTATCTAAAATACAGCTTATTTGTAGAATCCACATTTATGTAGGAAACTCTATTCTAAAGTAGGAACTGCTATGGACTCCAAATTGAGTCCAGTTAGTAATATTTTACTTAGTATAGTGTAAAGACCATTATAGTGAAGTCTTGACATAGTTTTAGCATATTTACAGAAATACCCTAGTAAAGCCTTAATTACAGTTTTACCCTTATGCTTACAACTTATGATTAAATGTCTAGTTTCCTTTACCTGTATTAATGTAGGAACCACTTCATCGTCAATTCCTAAGTCACCAAGGTGAGTGTTCATACCCGGTATTCAGTTCAACTCCATATGTGAGTGTTCGTATCCTATATTTAATTCAACTCTATATGTGAGTATTTATTACCTTTTCTCAAACTCTATATTAACTCAATATATAATGAGTAAATTTTACTATATTACGTAAAGTATCAAAATTACTAAAGTTATTTTCGGAACATTTTTCTTGGTTCCTGGAAGGGTTTTAACATTCAAAACTTATTATTTTCAAATGTGCCAATTTATGCCAATGTCATGTATCTTTTGAAATGTCATTATTTAAAATGTTCATTTATTTAAAGTGTCGATTACCACCGCAACAAAGTATAAAGTATAGCCTAAGTATGCGATGTATAGCCTAAGTATGCGATGTATAGCCTATGTATGCGATGTGGTCCTTTGGACCGATGAAATGAGCCCGACTGCAGGGTTGCCTTTGATCATTGTGCGATGTTAAGTAATGATGAACGTGTGTGTGAGTGGGTGGTTGGTAATTTGATACTTATGTAAAGATGCTATTTTCTATGCAAATAGAACATGTCAGTATATTTTTCATTCTATTGCATGAAATTTTAATGTTATTATCTTATTTATTCTAAAAAGGCAAACCTTTTAAAAGAGTATTTCAAAGGTTATGTTCATTCACTGAGCCTTCAGCTCACACTCTCCAAATATTTTTAAAACCCTTTTCAGGTGACGAAGTGACGATGATAGGTTATTACAGAACCCTTAGAAGAACAGAACATTTTGATAGAAGATAAAGATTATCTTCTTGATGCAAATGAGGAGTAGATGATTGTTAGATATGTAGAATATTTAGAAGATGTACGCCTTCAAATGTAATAGTAATTTTCAAGATTTATGTAGACTTCGATATATAAACAGAATTAAGCTATGATTGCTTCCGCTAGAGCTCTATTTAATTACGAAGAGGCCTAGAGGCCGGTCTCGAGCCCGGAATTTTGAAGTCGAATTTTGGGGTCGTGACAGTTGGTATCAGAGCAATAGTTCTCGGATCGCTAGAAGAGCATAGTGCAATTTTGATTAGGAAGTCTAAGATTAAGATATGAATACATAAAAATTTCGTTAGAAAGCTTAAGTTACAGCTTAGGACTATATATCATCTTGCTCGGAAGTCTAGAAGTAGAATTCATTCTGTATAGAAAGAACATAAGGAAGAGAGATAAGAAAGCTAGCTAGAACCTATATAGAATTTTAGTCTAAAATATCTGATTTGAATATATGTGAGTCTAGAATTTAATTGTAGTTAGAAGTCTAAGTCTTACATTACTAAAAATATTATATGAAATGTTAACTCTATTTACCAATAGAAATAGTATTAACACGTAACGACACAATGAAAATGAACTCTATTTTATTAATAACCCCTGAGGTGACATTTCATAACTCATTGTAAATCTATTAAGAGTTATAGAGTGTTTGATAACAACAACTACTAGGTGTGGTACAAACTAGTGTCTTAAATATATAAATTTAAATGAGTAGGAAAAAAAAAAATGATTAGAGAGCACAACCATGAAATATCAGTAAAAATATGATAATAGTTGAAACACGCATGCACGGAGAAATAGAAAGAATACTAAAAATTTTTGCAATTGGGTACAACATGAATTCTTATTCATTAGTCTTAATCTATACTTGCATATAATTGAACTACTATAGTGAATTCTTACATATATGGTTGTTTATAAATAGTACACGATAATAATATATACCTGCCATTTTGTAAAATTCCAATTGACTAAACTTAGAAATAAGCTAAGGGACTAATCAAATAGAAGTGGAAAATGTGAATTAAAAGAAAACGTAATAAAATATTTGTGTATTTTACTAAGTGTCCATTTGTTTATTTTTCCTAGTAATTAACTATATGCAATATTGTATAGTTTTAGTGCATTCATATTATGGTTGCATAATTGGGGGGTACGCGTTGAGAATTCAGAATTGATAATTCAATCCTTATTATCGTATCGATGATCGGAGCTGACAATAGCAATATATCCAGAATTCGTATCTTGGGTATCTAGATCTTATATTTCCGATGGGTCCTTATTGTCATTTGATTTTCTGATGGGGATTCTATTTTGCGGATATTCTGGATTCCTTATGATGCCGCTATTACGGATATTCTGGATTTCTTATGATGCTGATATTATGGATATTCTGGATTTCTTATGATGCTGATATTACGGATATTTTGGATTTCTCATTATGCTGATATTATGGACGGGTATTCAGTTGGTGCTATTTATCTCTTATTTATCTATATGGAGGTTCTACAACTACGATCTTCTGAATTATCAATCAAGCAATGATCTTACTCTTCTATCAGTATTGGTTTATCTTCAACAGAGGTATTATCTACTCAGTCCGACGGCAACCTATATTATGTGAGAACTGCTGGAAGCATGGTATTTTGAGAACATGGGTATTCCAATCGAACGAGGAGTAATACGGGGTATTTAAAGGGTGCTTGTGTTTCATATCTAAGTTCATATTCTTAATTTGCATGCTTTAATAATGTGTTAAGTAATTTACAAAAAAAAAAAAAAAAAAAAATGCTATTATGATATTTATTCAAACTCATGACCATAAGTTAACAATATAAAATTTACTAGTCCAACATCATGGTTAAGGAAACATGTGCATTAATGATTAGTTTTAATTACTGAAATTTAGAAATGATTAAATAGACATATTGAATAGTAATGCGTATTATATAGTACCTTTGTAGAATATAATCTATGAACATACTTCGCATATAAATTCTACTTTTAGTTACCACAATATAATAACTTGAATCTTTTCTACATCTTGTAATCGTAACTATTATTTTCATTACTATGGTCAAAATCTATTTTTAAAATAGACTATTTATGCCAGAAATTATGAAAGAATTTGTTAAAATTATTTAGGCATTTCTTCAGAAGTGATAAACATAATAGAAATGTAAGGGAATTCTTAGAATTTATATGTATTCTGATAAGTATTTGGACTATTATAAATTATATCCCTAAAACTTTGAACCATAAATTTTAGGACGATAAAGCAACTTACAATAACTTCACAAAACAGTGACTGATATATAATTAATTTTCAAGAGTTAGTTTATGTGTATCTACTCGCAATTTCTATCCACAGAACGTATCAACATAAGATATGTACTATATAAGAACCCGAATTGTTTTTTTTTTTTAGAAATATTTTAGGTATTATTGACTATTCTGATTATTTAGTTAGTGTAATAATTTCGTTTCTAACTGTTAGAATACTTTGATATATTAGTATTTTAATGTATTCCGAGTTTGTAAATTAGAAAATTATTCTAAAATTATGTTCGTCTTTTCAAAGCACCAGATAAGATAAGTTTGGGGACCAAACTTCCTTAAGTAGGGGAGAATGTAATGACCCGAAAATTTGAAGCATATATTAAAATATTAAAAAAAAATTATTTTGGTCAAAGAAAAATACCAGTTTAAAAATTTATACAGTATAAAATTTACCTGTGTGTGTATGAGTGACCTAACAAATTAGGTAACCTAACAAATTAGATGACCTAAAAAAATTAGGTGACCTAACAAATTAGATAACCTAAGAAAATTAGGTGACCTAAAAAATTAGGTGACCTAACAAAATTAGGCTCTATATATACACCCCTAATCCCTCAACAAAACTCACAACTCTCTAAACTCTCTACTGTCTCTCAATTCTGTCTCTCTCTCTCTCCCAACTCTATACACACATATATTTAAAGGAGTAATTGAAACAAGCTTGGGCTGCGTTTATATTTCAGAGTATTGGTAAGTAATTCGTACATATTATTTTATGTAATAAGTAACTTCTATTTACCGTTTTTAGTAGTATGATTATATAGAATTAGGAACCCCTAGAAAATAACTCGGTCTGATTTGAAATAATAGAACTAGTATAACTCCTTACTCCGACCAACTATAGCTCTCAAATTTTGAGGGTAGACTCTTAAAATACCCAGCAAACTACCCTTAAAACAGTTTTTGATTTGCTTGTACCGTTTGGGTTTTATTTAGGATTCATCTTAAAGGGTAAATTGGTCATTTCACATTCTGTGATTTGAATTTGCTAAAACTAACTTTAGATTTGGATTCTCCACGAAATTTCACTCAAGATAGACACTGATTTCACTTAAAAAGGTTAAGAAATGAGTGAGTTATGATCATTAGAAGTTTATAATTACAATCTGCCAAAACAGGGCATTCTGCCCAGATTTATTCCGAAATTTCATTTACACCCCTGAAAACTTTAAACGAATGTATAGAGGTCTTCCGACATCGGATTTGATCACGGTTTCAGGCATAGAACTTATAATTTTGTTAATTACAGTCTGAAATAGTAAATTTACAGTTTTTGAATATTTTTATTTTAGTCCCTGTGTTTTGGTGTATTTACAGAATTACCCCTAAACTTTTAAAGAAATGGTATTTTGGTCATTATGTAATTTGGTAAAATCGTTATCAATCATTTATATTTCAATATTATTCTGTATCTTAGGATATAACAAATAGATATTACAATTAGAAATATTGGGGTGCTAAATACAAATAACTACTAATTCCTTTATATTCTTTGGGTAATAAAATTAGTAAAAGAAATGTAATACGCAATTAATATTATGTTTTTATAAAGAATAGTTTGACGAATAAATTCTCAACCTTATGGAGATTATATATGAGCTTTACGGCTCAATAGTACCTATTTAAAAAATAGTATCTTAACTTCCAAAATTCGTAGTAAATAATCTATAACTCAGAAAAATACGCCGTCAATTTCTATAGTCTTGAAATAACGTCTAGTATTATATTTAAAAGTTTGAAGACAATCCAACATTATCTAAAATACAGCTTATTTGTAGAATCCACATTTATGTAGGAAACTCTATTCTAAAGTAGGAACTGCTATGGACTCCAAATTGAGTCCAGTTAGTAATATTTTACTTAGTATAGTGTAAAGACCATTATAGTGAAGTCTTGACATAGTTTTAGCATATTTACAGAAATACCCTAGTAAAGCCTTAATTACAGTTTTACCCTTATGCTTACAACTTATGATTAAATGTCTAGTTTCCTTTACCTGTATTAATGTAGGAACCACTTCATCGTCAATTCCTAAGTCACCAAGGTGAGTGTTCATACCCGGTATTCAGTTCAACTCCATATGTGAGTGTTCGTATCCTATATTTAATTCAACTCTATATGTGAGTATTTATTACCTTTTCTCAAACTCTATATTAACTCAATATATAATGAGTAAATTTTACTATATTACGTAAAGTATCAAAATTACTAAAGTTATTTTCGGAACATTTTTCTTGGTTCCTGGAAGGGTTTTAACATTCAAAACTTATTATTTTCAAATGTGCCAATTTATGCCAATGTCATGTATCTTTTGAAATGTCATTATTTAAAATGTTCATTTATTTAAAGTGTCGATTACCACCGCAACAAAGTATAAAGTATAGCCTAAGTATGCGATGTATAGCCTAAGTATGCGATGTATAGCCTATGTATGCGATGTGGTCCTTTGGACCGATGAAATGAGCCCGACTGCAGGGTTGCCTTTGATCATTGTGCGATGTTAAGTAATGATGAACGTGTGTGTGAGTGGGTGGTTGGTAATTTGATACTTATGTAAAGATGCTATTTTCTATGCAAATAGAACATGTCAGTATATTTTTCATTCTATTGCATGAAATTTTAATGTTATTATCTTATTTATTCTAAAAAGGCAAACCTTTTAAAAGAGTATTTCAAAGGTTATGTTCATTCACTGAGCCTTCAGCTCACACTCTCCAAATATTTTTAAAACCCTTTTCAGGTGACGAAGTGACGATGATAGGTTATTACAGAACCCTTAGAAGAACAGAACATTTTGATAGAAGATAAAGATTATCTTCTTGATGCAAATGAGGAGTAGATGATTGTTAGATATGTAGAATATTTAGAAGATGTACGCCTTCAAATGTAATAGTAATTTTCAAGATTTATGTAGACTTCGATATATAAACAGAATTAAGCTATGTTTGCTTCCGCTAGAGCTCTATTTAATTATGAAGAGGCCTAGAGGCCGGTCTCGAGCCCAGAATTTTGAAGTCGAATTTTGGGGTCGTGACAAATCACAATACAGCTCGGGAACAACTCGGCTAGCCCAGAGGCGCATCCCTGACAGCTCGGACTCCAACAATTTCCTAAACAGATCAGAAAGTTATTCGAATGCTCAGCCAATAAGAGCAAAGCACCGTGTCCATGTTAAGGGACGCCAGATTAAAGAGGGACCAATCGAATCATCTCTAGGGTAGAGGTCAGCAAACTTTCGAGTAGTACATTCACAAGGCCCGACTAGTAGGTCGGGAATGCCTCACAGGCACAGTTCGTCACAAGCACGGCTCAACCAAGCTCACAAGCTGTGGTCCAGAACGTTCTAGGCAGTTTCCTACGATAGCTAGAAGATCAATGGGATGATTAGAAAGTTTCCTAATCCGATTAGGAAACTCGTATGATTTGAGTCAATCAAATCTAATTGGATTGTATTACCTTATCCATGTAGTTGTCTTGTATGGGTAGGTCTCTTATACTTATAAAAGAGACCCGCCTCTTCCAAAGGGGGAACACTTTTCAGTCTAAAGCACCTCTATAGCAATCACAACTATTGTGCCCAGCCGACCTCTGGTAGCTCCAAACTCTTGTTCATTTACCAAAGATCACTGGCTTTTTAATAGTATAGTGAAGTGCTCAGATACACATGTGGACGTAGATTCCTTCATTAACAGGGCCGAACCACATACAAACCCAATCTCTCATTCTTTCTCTCCTTGATTTGTTCTAATTTATCTTGCCCAAAAATTGCATCATCAGCTTGGTGTCGTCTGTGGAAAACGATAGATTTCTTAAAAAACAAATCTCTTAACTAATAGTCATGCCTCCGAAGAAGGGTAAGAAGGCTGTGCAGCAGGCTAACCGGGACATTTTGCCGGCCTAGGCACCAACTGCGGCAGTCCTGACACTAGAGTAGATCACTGTGACCCACGCATAACTCTTGGAGGGCCAGTGTCAAACCCAGCTGCAGATCGAAGCCCTGCTGGCCCAACGGAATAACCTGTCACAGGCTAGGTCATTGCCCGAGAACGATGAGCATAGTCGAGGACCAACAGAGACCCAGCAACGTGCCCGATCCAACCCGATCTGTGTTGGGGATGCCCGAGACATCATTAATGATAGGCGTGCTGCTAGAGGGGGAGGTTAGAATGCATTACCCAAAAATCGACCCATAATCACTCGGTCAGGAGTCGAGATGATCTTAGGCACTCAATTAACTGGACTCATAGCCGAGCCTTGTCCCGAAGGACAGCACGCCATGAGGAGGAAGCCTCTTCAACTGACTCGGCCTATGTCCCGGATACCGGTTGGGAAGGTGTGGTGGCCCGTATCAAGAATTTGGAGAAACAGATCGATGGAATGGCCAAAGAGCTGGGCTAGAACCCAACTTAGGATCATGTCAACACTAGGACTGAGGTTTTCTAGCCAGATCATGAGTTTTCCATCCCGCACAAATTTAAATAACCTCATCTAGATTCTTATAACGGCTCGGGAAGCCAGGTCGACCACGTCCAGACCTACAAGGCTCAGATGGCCCTAGCCACCATTGCCGATGAACTGTACTGCCTGACCTTTCCTGGTACTTTGAAAGGCCCGGCCGCGCAATGGTTCCACTCTCGGAAACCTTGGTCAATCAAAGATTTCAAGGAGCTCAGCAAACAATTCATCAGCCAATTCATAAGCATGCTCGATCGGCCGCAACCTAACACCTAGTTACTCACTATCAGGCAGTGGAAGAGAGAGTCGTTAAAGGATTATGTCAATCAGTTCAACCAATAGAAGCTTCAAGACCACAACCTAAATGAGATAGTTGCCATAACAACCTTCTAGGAGTTCAACACACCAAGTGCGCCACATTGTTTCACAGAAACTGACCAACAACCTTTGTTGAACTCGTAGAGAAGGTTGAAAAATATGTTGACACTGAGGAATATTTAAAGAGCAAAGACCTCGGGTACGTAAGCAACGAGCCTTCAAGAAGTAAGTGAAAGCGAGATTAGCATGAGAAAAATAATGTAAAGAAGCCCAGTAGTTTTGGCGGTTACTTAAGTGTCCAACGATTAGGGTTCGACAACCCCGACCTGACCTCCGGTTCACAGCGGTCAGGGTCCGTCAGCCCCGACCCGACCTCCATTTCACAGCAGTCAGGGTTCGGTAGCCCCCGACTTGACCTCCAGTTTATAGCAGTCAAGGTCCAGCAATCCTGATCTGGCCTCCAATTTACACCGGCCAGGAGCCTAGTGATGCAGACCCGACCTCCTATCTCCAACAGTCCAGGCGAGCCCAATTGTTGTGGTACTTTTGCCCGATCAAAGCACGAGGCTCCATAAACTATATCAGAGAGCTCCTATAAAGACCTCAGGATCACATCTGAGGCACCAAAAGACCTCGGGATCACATCCAAGGCACCGAAAGACGTCGAGATCACAACTGAGGCACCAAAAGACCCTGGAACTACCAACACACTAGGTTGGCTGCTTGCAGTAATTGTTCCCACAACACCTGCCTCAACAAAATCTTGGGGGGCAAGAGGGAATAAAACTACATGAAGTCACACCGAGTATTTACAAGCCTTGGGGCTAAGTAAGTAAAATCGTTAGACAACCCGAGTGCCTACCATATTCAGAGGCATTAACTCCAATAAGGTCCAAATCGACGATAGAGGTGACTAAAGCCTTTTAGGTTGGCCCACGATAAAGGAGTAAAAAAAGACTCTAAAGCAACACACTTTAGGTCGGCTCTACCAACATGGCCAAACTCTTCTACCAACAGTCTTGATGAAGGCTTGTTGGGCAGAAGATAACCATCCTAGGAGTTAATAAAAAAAGACCCTAAAGCAACACACTTTAGGTCGGCTTATCCAACATGGTCAAATTCTTCTACCAACAACCTTAACGAAGGTTTACTGGGTAGAAGATAACCATCCTGGGAGCTAACTTAAACAAAAGTCTCTGAATTAGGCTAAGTCTCGACTCTTAGCCAATTCCCGAGCACTCAGAAGTCTCTGAATTAGTCTAAGTCTCAACTCTTAGCCAATTCCTGAGCACTTAAAGGACTCCGAATTGGGCTAAGTCTGAACTCTTAGCCAATTTCCAAGAGGTCACTAGACTGCAAAGCTCCAAGACTACTTTCTCGAGCAATCATAGTGTTACTAATCTTGACCCATTACAGATACAAGGGTGACTCACTAAGATCTGTAGACTTTGAATCATAAGGTGCATCGCTCCATGAGGAAGTCGAACTTTGTAAACATCAGACAGTGATAAGCGAAATCAATAGATTTCCAAACTTGGCCCGATATAGCATCAGGCCAACCTTGAAAATGGGGGGCAACTGATATGCCCAAAATTGGCTCTACTCTATGACCGAGCAGTTCTACTTAGAGATCGACCCATATCCCGACCAAGGCATGTACAATTGCTTGGGTGAGCACCATTCCAATTTCTCGAGCTTTTGCGGGCCCCTAAGCCTCCCGATCCTATAGCGGGACTCTGCTAGAAGAGAAGGGTCGGGATAGCATCATCCAGTCACAATACAGCTCAGGAACAATTTGACTAGCCTAGAGGCGCATCCCAAATAGCTTAAACTCCAACTGTTTCCTAAATAGATCAAAAACTATTCGAAAGTTTAGCCAATAAGGACAAAGCACAGTGTCCACGTTAAGGGATGCCAGATTAATGAGGGATCGATCGAATCATCTCTAGGGAAGAGGTGAGCAGACTTTTGAGCGGTACATTCACATAGCCTGACCAGTAGGTTGGGAATGCCTCACAGGCATGGTTCGTCATGGGCACGGTTCATCCAAGCTCACAAGTCGTGGTCCAAAACTTTCCAGGCACTTTCCTACAATAGCTAGAAGATCAATGGTATGTTTAGAAAGTTTCCAAATCACACACGTGGACGTAGGTTCCTTCATTATTAAGGCCAAACCACATACAAACCCGGTTTCTCATTCTTTCACTCCTTCATCAATATTTATCAAGTGTTGTGTGAATTTAAATAGGTTTTGGTTTTAAAACTTATGATTACTATAGAATGGACTCTGCTACAACAATCCAGTCAATTGGGGTCCTAGTTCAATCGATCGGATTGAGTCTTTAGAGGCGAACATTCTATTATAGCATCGTTTAGTCGACTGGACAGTTACTAGTCTACCGGACTACGACATCTTCAGTCGACCAGACTTATGGTCAGTCGATCGGATCAGGATTTCTGAGGTTTTAGCTCTACGTAATTTCCTTTTTAGTCGATTGGGCTCCTCGATCAGTCAATTGGAATGCCTTGTTTTAAATTAAATATTTTTATAAGTGTTTTAAATGGGAAAACTTTTAGAGTATAGTAGAAGTCTTGGTGGCATGCCACATGTCCTAGAATCATGTGTGCAATTCTGGGGCATGACATTTAGTGGTATCAGAGCAATAGGCTTAGAACCTTAGGTACAAGAGACGACTACTTGAGTGAACGTGATTATAATGAGTAACTTAGATGCATTTCATGAATGCATATGGATATGAAATATGATTGTTGCATGTTATACTGGCATATCATGCATAGTATTTATGTGGATTGATTGACAAGTAAAAGAAATGGTGGACCCAAACCAAGTGCATTCACCTCACTCGAGGATGGACCACTTAAAAGATGCAGTAAGTAATTTTGTGAGATCGGTAAGTGACCGAATGTTGGTGCAAGGTGAAAGACCAGCAAATCCAGAACCCCGAGATGAACAAGAGATCATTGAATAATTCTATAAGCGAAAGCCAATCCAATTTGAGGGGGATCCAAATACATCCTTAGCAAATCGTTGATTAATAGACTTGAATCGTATTTTTTGAGCAGTAGATTGTACCGATGATGAAAAGATTCGGTATGCTACTGATACCTTAAAGGGGGAGCTCAAAATTGGTGGACCAATCAACTTGCCCAAGGACCGCTTGAGACGTGGAAAAGATTTGAGAAAGAGTTTAACAAGCGGTACTTTCCAACGTTTGTGAAAACACAAATAGCACAAGAATTTGTTAATCTATAGCAAGGAGATAGGTCCGTTAATGAGTATGCTACCCGATATAATGATTTCTCCATTTTGCACTCCAATCCGTACCAAGGAAGGTTGATAAAGTCCAAAAATTTGAAGAGGGGTTGAGAGATAATATTCACAGCCGTGTTGAACCCTCCAATACCAGAAAGTGGCTGATGTTCAAGTTGTGTCTTTGATAATGGAAATCGATATTGAAAAATTCAGGCAAAGGCAACAAGGAAAGTGATCGAATGAAGATAAAGGAAAAGGGCAAGGTTATTTCAAGAAGACCTTCTCACCAGGCTCAGGCTCTAGTACAAGAGGTCTAGGGGGAAGTGTGTACTCCAGGAAAACTACTCCATTGTGCCCAACATATAATCGAAGACACATGGGAGTTTGCAACCTAACCCTGCTATGCAACATTTGCAAGAAATTGGGACATGTTGCTTGGTTTTGTTCGCAAGCCAGAGCCCAGAGTACAGGAGGTTCTAATCTGGATATGACGGGAAGATGCTACACTTATAAATATGCTGGGACATCAATCCAAGAATTGTCCAATGAGGAAAAAACAAGGAACGAGTTCAATTGCTATAACCTGGGCTAGATCTAACACTAACATGGATAAAGGGAAAAAGGAGTTGAGCTGAGGAAAGGAAGATTCTATCAGTTGGAACCGGGAAATGTTTCAGCCATCGACTCTATTGTATTAGGTATATATTAACAATTTGCTCGTATCCAGCTCATGTCTTAATTGATTCGGGGACGACACATTCTTTTGTTGCACGTGAATTTGTTAAACATTTACATAGCATGTCCAAACCTTTAGGATATGATTTGTCGATATCATTACCCCTTAGCAAACCAATGATGACTTCTTTGATTTTCAAAGCATGTGACACTCGGGTAGATGATAGAGAGTTGACCGTTGACTTTATACCGTTGATTGTTAACTATTTTGACATAATTTGGGTATAGATTGGTTATCCATGAAGCAAGCCTCCATCGATTGTGAACGGAAAAGAGTTATCTTCTGAGCACCGAGACAGGGAGAGTTAATCTTTCAGGGAATTGGTGTCGTAGCACCACCATTTTTAGTATCAGCTATTCGGGTGGGTAAATTGTTGAAACAAGGCTATCAAGGGTTCTTATGCTCTATAATTGATACACGTGTTACGGGTACTAAGGTAGAAGACATATCAGTAGTATAGGAATTTTTGGATGTATTTCCTGAAGATTTATCAGATGAGTTGATTGAACGAGATAATGAATTCACCATTGAAGTAGCCTCGAGATCTCAGCCTGTATCAAAGACACTGTACACAATTGTACCAGTAGAAATCACAGAATTGAAAACTGAATTACAAGAACTATTAGACAAGGGGCTTATTCGACCTAGCGTATCGTCGTGGGGTGCACTAGTTTTATTTGTCAAGAAGAAAGATGGTACCATGAGGATGTGCATCGACTATCAAGAGCTGAATAAGCTAACTATCAAAAATAAATATCTATTGCCCATAATCGACGAATTATTTGACCAACTACAAGGAGCTCAGGTATACTCTAAAATTGACTTGCAATTGGGCTACCATCAGTTAAAAGGTTAAAGAAGAAGATGTAGAAAAGACTGCATTTAGGGCACGTTATGGCCTTTATGAGTTTCTAGTCATGCCATTTGAGGTTACTAATGCGCCAATAGCATTCATAGACTTGATGAACTAAGTGTTTATAGACTACCTAAACAAGTTTGTAATTATTTTTATAGATGACATAATAATATATTCCAAGAGAGTAGAAGATCATGAAAGGCATCTCTGGTTGATTCTACAACGATTACAAGAGAAGAAGTTATTTGGAAATTTAAAGAAATGTGAGTTTTGGTTAACAGAGATTGCATTCTTAGGACATGTAATATCAAAGGAGGTGCATCAGTAGATCCTCAGAAAGTTGAGGCCATAGCAAACTGGAATCTGCCAACAAATGTGTCAGAAGTACGCAGTTTTTTGGGGTTAGCCGGTTACTACCAGAGGTTCGTGGAGATTTTCTCAAGAATTATAACACCTACAACTCGACTAAAGAAGAAGGATGTACCATTTATTTGGAGTCCTAAATGTGAAGAGAGCTTCATAGAATTGAAGACTCAACTGATGTCAGCACCGATCTTGACTATTCCTTTGGATACTGAAGGCTTTAACA
The DNA here is from genome assembly GCA_033977485.1 of Hydrangea macrophylla. Classification (NCBI taxonomy): domain Eukaryota; kingdom Viridiplantae; phylum Streptophyta; class Magnoliopsida; order Cornales; family Hydrangeaceae; genus Hydrangea; species Hydrangea macrophylla. The sequence goes on from CM066990.1 coordinate 46,482,980, forward strand.
TATGTAGTGATGTTTCGCATCGAGGATTAGGATGTGTCTTGATGCAAAATGAAAAAGTAAATGCATATGATTTACGACAACTGAGGCTGCATGAGGTCAACTACCCGACACATAATTTAGAACTAGTAGCCGTGATTTTTGCTTTGAAAATTTGGCAGCATTACCTCTATGGGGAAAAGTGTGAAATTTACACCAACCACAAAAGTTTGAAGTACCTCTTCACTCAGAGAGATTTGAATATGAGGCAGAGACATTGGTTGGAATTGATGAAAGACTACGACGTGACTATTTATTATCATTTGGGAAATGCCAATGTGGTGGCCAAAGCGTTAAGTCATAAATTAACAAGTAACTTGATCTATGCCTTGACTACTCACGAGAAGTTAATACAGGAAATGGAATAGCTAAAACTAGAAGTAATTCCAGAGACTAGAGGTGCTTTGATGTCATCAATTATTGCACAACCATCGTTAGTTGATGAAATTCGAACTAAGCAACTCCAATACCCAGCTCTAAAGAAGATTTACGAAGGTATGCTTGAGGGTAGACAGTTGAAGTTCACTTTTAAAAATGGGGTATTGAAGTTCAGGAATCGGGTTTGTATACCTAATGTGGAAGGAATCAAAGAATTAGTTCTAGAAGAGGCACACAATAGCAAGTATTCGATTCATTCAGGAAGCACAAAGATGTACCGCAACTTACGGGAAGTCTATTGGTGGTTAGGAATGAAACGGGAAGTAGCGGAACATGTAGCCAAGTGTGTAGTATGTCAATAGGTAAAGGTAGAACATCAGAGACTGGTAGGGCAATTAATGCCATTACCTATACCGGAATGTAAATAGGAAAATATTACAATGGATTTCGTGTTAGGTTTGTCGAGATCTGGGAAGTCAAATGACACTATTTGGGTAATCGTTGGCTGATTGACCAAGTTAGCACACTTCTTGCCAATTGACACCAATGAACCAATGAAGCTAGCAGAATTGTAAAGTTTAAGAAACTGTGCGGTTGCATGGAGCTCTAGTATCTATTGTTTCTGACAGAGATAGTAAATTCACATCGTAGTTTCGACAAGGATTACAGCAAGCCATGGGTACTAAATTGAGTTTTAGTACGGCTTTCCATCCTCAGACCGATGGTCATTTAGAACGAGTAATTCAAATATTGAAAGATATGCTACGATTGTATGTATTGGATTTCAAGGGTGACTGGGAAGAGCATTTGCCTCTAGTAAAATTTGCTTACAATAATTGTTTCTAGTCTATTGAAATGGCATATTTTGAGGCTTTATATGAGCAAAAATGTCGTTCACCAATTTGCTGGATTGAAATGGGAGAACGGAAACTAATAGGGCCTGAAATCGTTCAACAAACTACAAAAAAGATCAAAGTGATTCAACAACGTTTGAGAACGGTTCAAAGTCGATACAAGAGTTATGCAGACTTATAGAGAAGATTGACAGAGTTTGATGTTGGGGACTATGTATTCTTGTAAGTGTCACCTACAAAGGGAGTTATACGATTTGGAAAGCGAGTGTAGACACCCCATTTTGTCGGCTATCAGATTTAGGAGACCCATAGCTTGGTGGTTCACAAGGATCGTAAAAGACTCAAAAGGACTCTTGGAAGTCAGCTCTATCTCTCAGAATGCTGAGAATGACCAAAATGCCCCTAAAAGCCCGAAAACTCCCAGATTTGGTCCCAAAGTTCTGGAAACATACTACGTCATAAGAAAAGTTAAAAAAATGAGTTTTTAAGTAAAATCGAATGAAATCGTCAGCTCTCAGAGATCCCGGAAGTTCCCGAAAAGTTCCCGTTGACCGGTGTGACCAAGGTTTGACCAGGTTTGACCAAGGTTTGACCAAGTTTGACTGAAATCGTCCGAATTCACCAGAATCGTTCTAGATCACAAGAAAAGTATTAAAATGAGTTCTAAAAGAAAATCGATCGAAAACGTCAGCTCCTTGGAACTCCCGGAGATTTCCAGGACTTCCCGGGAATCCCAAGTTTGACCAGTTTGACCAGAATTTGACTTTAAAACCGGGACACCGTAACAATTTTCAAATATTTTTCATGGATACTAGAGGTCAATAGCTTTCCAACGGTATATCGCACATATTTTTCGGATTTAAAACGAGTCTATTATGAATTTCCGAAGGCAAAAAAGGCGATCAAATCGGCTTTTATCACAATTACCGCAAAACTTTTCAAAGTGACCTATCCCCGAACTATTTGTTATATAAATTAGACTCCAATACCTTTCCAACAGTATATCACAATCTCATTTTGGAGTTCATACGCATTTTCTGTGAATTTCGGACGAAATATGGCCTTTTCGCGAATACCGGAACCTCAGGGGGCCTAAACAGCATTATCTGGACGAAGGAGGAGCAGTGCCGCCGCGGCACTGGCCCACTGCCACCGCAACACTAGCCCAGTGCTACCGCGGCACTCCCCTCCAGAACAGTGTATTTTTGTAAATAATTTTGGGATTCCATTTTGATTAATTAAAAACTAAAACGACATAGTTTTATGATTTCAGATGTTTGGAGCCAATGGGAATACTTCTAAAACCCCAAAACCGCCCCAAGTTGGCCTATTTAAACCCCCTATTGCTCTTCATTTTGGGGGGGTCAAATGAAAGCTTAGAAAAGTTTGGGAGAGAAAGTTGTAGAGATAAGGTTAGAATAGAGAGAAAAGAAGCTTCCTTCTTTGATTTTCAAAACAAAAGTGAGTTCTAAACTTTGTTTTTACTTCATTACTCCCATTTACTTCAAGATTCAATACACCCAACCACCATTTTAGTGAGCATTTATGAGAGTGGAAGCTTCTTCCATGTCCAATGTCATTACATATGAGTGAAACACCAAACTACAAGTTCTACACATCATGAATATCATCTGTTGATTGCTATTTGTTTGCTTGTTTGCTTATATAATGTTCATCTCTTCTCATCTCATTTCTTTTTTGATTTTCTTTATTTACTTACTAGTCCATCATCATCTAAATGATGACATGAAGTTTGGGGTGAGTGAATCCTTATGGATAGTAGCTCTTGACCTCAAAAACATGTTTGATAGATGATGATCATAACTTCAATACCTCCAAGGTATTCATGAAGTTATGCTCAAAATCAAAATAAATCTCTCCAACAATCTTGGAGGTTCTTGATAATGAGTTTGAGGTTGGCATTTTGAGTGGCTATAACCTTCATTGAGTATTGAAAATATGCTTTCAAAATATCTACTTCAAAACCCCTCTTAAAACCCCCCTCATTTTAATCTCAAGAATGAAAACCCTAGTTTTTCCCAAAATTTTCAAAACAGTAAGTCAAAAACAGTGAGTAATCTGAGTTCAAATATTTTTCTAGAACTCAATAATCAACATATGGATGCAAGGCCACTTGGAAAGTCTTCCTAACTCATATGGTCCATTTGGACCCAAACATTCCTTCCAGACATTCTGCCTCTGCTGTCACAGCAGCTTAGTTAACTTCCAACTCCTTTTTCAGAATACTTTTCCAAACGGGGTGGTCCCAACGTATTTTTCCCTTACACTTCAATGTCTTAGGGAACTTTCTATATAAAATGGGCCCCTAGATCATCTGTTTTTATTTTCTAAGATTTTTCAACATTTCAGTCGACAGTACGGATTCTGTTTCTGAGTGACCTTCATTGTTTATATGATTTCTCTCAATCTGTGATAGTTATTCAAGATTGGTTTTTTGGGTAGTGTTCTAGACACAATAAGGAAGATTTCCATAAAAACGCATGCATTGAAAACATGCCTAACCCCTCTTTTCCCTTTTTACAAGATCGTGTTACTGTTTTGTCCACTATTCATAGCAAGCACATTTTAACTTTCATTCTTTGATTTGATGCTTATATGCATTCTAAATTAGTTCATATCTTAGGAAGTAGTTCATACTACATTTGTACATATCCCATATTGATTTCATTCATTCACTCATACACATTCTAGGCTTCTAAGTCATTCTAGGAATCTATGAACACAAAGCACACTACAACCTTGGCACATTCTCGATACATACATTGCATCCATGCAAAGATTTGGGGCTTTTGTGACTCCTAATCTAAGAAGATCATAAGGAATGATCATGATCACACGTTCATGTTTCCCCTCGATCTAATCATCCTTTCTCATCTGTCCCGGGGATTGAGAGATCTTCTTTCCTCAAAGAATAACATGCATCATACTAGCTTGCTAAGCATATTTTGATTTCTTTGTTTATTTGTTTCAAGAACAATTCATGTCCCCCTTTAGATTAAGGAAACTTAATTACTTCATACATGATTAGACGATTTTTCCTAGGTTTATTTGTGTGATCTTTCACTTTACATTGCATGATATTTGGCTTAGATCTTATGAATGATATTTTATCTTTAGATCTTCCATTTCAAGTTTCTTATGTGATGTAATATACTATCATAGTATTAATTGACGAACCATACATAGTATAAGATGATTATTTGGATGCTAATTGAGGCCCGTCGAGAGACGGGGCGAGTTGAGAGTGTTTTAGTCGCGACAAAGGCTCCTTTCTCTCTCGTACCAAAATCCCAAACCAAGTTCTTTGGTTATGAAGGGCCGGTGCCCTTATCCGCTTGGGTGAGTCAAATTAGGTTTCTTGGTTCCTTAAAGACCAAGTGGCGACTCTGTATCTGTTTTCAACAGACCTACCATTTTCTCTCTCTTTTCAAATGAAACAATTTCAAACCTAGAAGGCGGGCCCCCTCCCAAAATTCCGCGTGTCCACAATCTGGCGACTCTGCCGGGGATTTTTTTTTTTAAACAAAATAATACAGAGGTTTGACTCATAAGAAGCATCCTTAAAATCATCTTTTTACTGTGTCTGGTTCACCGCATTGCACTTCTGCATTCCCCCTTCGACTGTGTCTGAAATGCGGCGCTGACATTGTTCAGGTCTTGCTGTGCCAGGGCACAAGTCACCGTTGATACTATACCTTCCAAGGTATATCAAAAAGAGTAAAAACCTCCGTACTGTCTCCCCGACGGTATATTGGAACTCTCGTCAACCCTCTTTGACTAAACCCAGCCTTTGCATATAGATTCCTATAGAACCTTTCATAGGACTATTGATTTATCTTTTCAAATAGGACAATATGATATAACTGCTGTATGCCCTGATGGGATTACCTGAGAGGTGTAGATGCTTATGTGGCATAGAATAGAACCTCTTTCTTATGATTCCCAAGGCAATCACTCACATGTGGTCACATTGAGTTGACCTGCCTAGGCACCATGACAAGGATGTCTGCTCCATGCTCACAAAGATATAGACTGCAAACCTTATTTGTCGGTCCTAAGACATAGGAGTATGAAAACCTGCTAGAAAGTACGATCACTATCACCATATTAACCAGTTTCTCCCAGAAATCCTGCTCAAATTTCCCAGAAATACCAGAAACTGTGCCGAAATATCCCAGATATGACCGTATTAACCAGTTTCTCCCAGAAACTCTGCCCAGATATCCCAGATATAACCATATTAACCCGTTTCTCCCAGAAACTGTGTTGAGATATCCCAGATATGACCATATTAACCTGTTTCTCCCAGAAACTCTGCCCAGATATCCCAGATATAACCATATTAACCCGTTTCTCCCAGAAACTGTGTCGAGATATCCCAGATATGACCATATTAACCAGTTTATCCCAGAAACTCTGCCTAGATATCCCAGATATAGCCCTATTAACCCGTTTCTCCCAAAAACTTTGTCGAGATATCCCAGATATGATTATATCAACCAGTTTTTCGCAGAAACCCTGCTCAAATTTCCCAAAAATACCAGAAGTTGTGTCCAGATATCCCATTTTCTCCCAGAAACTCTGTCCAGATAAACCAAAAATGTCCAGTCTCTCCTAGAAGCTTTCATAAAAAAACCTAGAAACCCTTAGTGATCGTACTGGAAAGTAAGATTGACACACTCTATATGGTTAGGACCTTATTTGTTTAACTGCTATCTGTTAGAAATAGGAGCATCATATAGATTAGGGCTTACATCCGCATGCTTGTCTCACATGCATACGCCATTCCCATCAATCTGCACGCAGTGTCTCGAGTCAGTCCACATAATTGTCTTTGTCTGTCTAAAGTCGTCACTATGAGGATTTGATACACCCCTTCTTTCAAAATCTGTCAGGTCAGTATAGATTCTCAAAGTCAACAGCTGGGATCCTCGTCGTGGATCAGGAGTTCAGATAATCGTTTGGTCAGAATCAGCCCGACAGCCTACTTCAGCATGAATCAAGAAGAGCTAGAAAACAAGGTTACCGAGTTGGGAGCAACTATAAGCCAACAGTCTGACAGCCTAGCCCAAGTTCTGAAGTTCATGGAAGAATTGAAGCAACAATGGCCGCAACCTCCACCTGGGTTTCCACCACCAGGCTTTGAACCACCTCTATATGAGAATAATGGGGAGGAAGACTGGCTTCAAGGGGTCCCACCATTTGCATATGAAAAGAACCACCAAGAAAAAATGGATAAGGTTGACAAGCTGGAGAGCGTACTAAGGAAAAGCAAGGGGGTCAATGATTACATGCTAGACCTGGAAGGCCTTTTTGAGCCTGTTAAGCTGAAACTGCCAGAGAACTTCAAGATGCTTGCCATCGATTGTTTCGATGGAACCGGGAATCCAAAAAGTCATGTGAAGCTGTGCATGAGTATCTTCCAGTCCATGGGTTGTACCCACGAGCACATTGCGATGCTGTTTCCACAAACTCTTGCAAAGTCCGCACTATCATGGTTCCTAACCTTGGAAGCCTCCAAAACCCGAGCATGGGAAGACATTGTTCCAGTCTTCGTCGATCACTACTCCTACAGTCAAGAGCTGGATGTCACTATCAAGAATTTGGAAACGACCCGACAGAACAACAATGAATCCTTCGCTGCGTTTCTGAGCAGATGGAGGAGAAAGGTGGCCCAAATGACCCACCGGTCGATTAAAAAGGAACAGGTAAGGATGCTCATCTGGAATCTACAGCCGCTCTACCATGAGAAATTGTTCTACCAGTCCATCTCCACCTTTGAGGAGTTGTTTGAAGTTGGAACTCGAATTGAAGTCGCTATCAGAGAAGGAGTGATCAAAAAGGAAGAACCTCCAAGGCAGTCAAGAAGGCCCAACTACTCCCAGAATCCCCCGGATGTCAATGCCCTTAGCAGCCAACCCATGGCGTACCCTCCTAGGCCATGCCAACCCTCCAGCTAGGCAAACCTCTCCAATCACCCTTTCTAGAAAAATCCCCCTTGCAACTTCGCCAAGTTAGAAATCTCTCTTTCCTCAGCCTTAGACCGCCTCCTCAAAAAGGGCCATCTCCAATTACTCCAGCCTCGAAATACCCCGCCCCCGCCTAACTGCGATATGTCCAAACGATGTGCCTACCACCAAGCCCCAGTCCACAACACTGATGATTGCATGCGCCTCCGCCATGATATCCAAGACCTCATTGACCAGAATATCATTGAACCGCCTCCAAAGTAGCCCCATATCACTCAAAATCCTTTACCGAACCACCAAAATGTCAGCCTCATCGAGTCCAGCCCTGTATCCTTCAACCCTGCTACCTATATCACCCCCCTAGGATAACCCTTACCCCTCATTGACATCCCGAATTCTGTAAGAATTCATCTGATTGAAGGGGAGAATGACGAGTGGCAGCAACAGCTAGACGATGAGAAAGAATTGTTCTTTCTGGAAGAGCATGATCTAGGGGTAGTAGACCTCAAATGGTATGATCCCAACAACGAGAGCGATGCTTCTATCTGGAGCGAGCCGAAAAAGCCATTTGTGGGAACAAATTGTGATTGGTTCAAAGAGGATGGGACTGTAGAAGGGCCTACTCCTACCGAGATTGATCATCTGACCAGGTCAGGCCGTCATTATCAGCCTCCACAGCCTGCCACCGAAACAACTGAGAAAGGTCCAGTCAAAGACAAAGGGAAGGGTAAGATGGATGAGATCATCAAATAAGATAGTGAGTTGATAAAGCAGCTAAAGAAAACCCAAGCACATCTCTCAATGTGGGATATCATGGTAACGTCCTACAAACGTAGGCAAGCCGTGTTAAATGCCTTGGCTGGAATTAAAGTCCCTATTGACGCCGTACCGGAGGACATGGTGGCTTTCTTGGGCGCACTTACCCCTAACCCGATCATTACATTTTCTGATGAGGACCTACCACCATAAGGATCCGCACATAATAAAGCACTGTACATCACTATTGGGCATAAGGGACAGCAGGTGCTATTTTGTCTGGTCGATACAGGTTCTGCCTTAAATGTTTGTGCCCTAAGGAATGCCACCACCTTGGGGGTTGATGTCCTTGACATCATACCATCTGTGCAATCCGTGAGGGCCTACGATAACACTAAGAGGAATGTGATGGGAATTGTGTCTCTACAAATCCGGGTAGGATCTTTGGTAAGCACTGAAGTCTTTCAAGTCATGGACATACCTGCTTCGTTCAACTTGTTGATTGGAAGACCCTGGCTGCACGTCAACAAAGCCGTATCATCCACTGTGCATCAAATGATCAAGTACGTTCATGAGAAGGAAGTGAAAATCATACTCGGCAACAGCTGGGGCAATGAAGCTTTCCCAAACTACGCTCCCATCTTCGAAATTCAAATACCTAAGCCAGAAGAAGGAGAAATCAGAGGATTCTTCATGGAACGAGTCCACATGATCAATGACAAAGATAGGTTCCCCGAGGTCCACTCTGCAGTTGTCAACATTGTCCGTAAGATGAACTACTTCCCCGGAATGGGATTGGGCCGACGCCAGCAAGGGATTCGTGAGTTCCCTTAGATCAAAGGGCAACAAGGCACTTTTGGGTTGGGGTACAAGCCCACTGAAGAAGACGTCGAGCTACAGAGGCCATGGAAGAAAAGGGTAAGGGGTCTTCTACCATACCGCAAAACCTTGAATGGACAATTCATCAAAGAAGGGGATGATTTCCCCTACTTCGGATTCCCCGAACCCTAGATCCATCAAACCACTCAGAAAAGGCACCCCGACTTGAAATCTTCGCTGACTGTGAAAGGCCCCCATATCAAGATCCGTTCTATCCCGAAGAAGTTGAGAAGACCCCGGAGGTAGACTAGTTGAAATACCTGGACACTGAAGCCATCAAGAAAATATGGGAAGAATCCGCTGAGAAGAAAGAAGAAAAGAGGGCCAAGAGCCAAGATGATCAGATCAAGCCAACTGAGGATGGTCTGAGCAACCAGGCTGTAGAGTCATTTGTTTGTGTCTCCCAATCCCCTGTTCCCCTAGAGTCTGTACTGTCAATTATTGAGTCTGTACCAGAGTCGGCTGTTGTAAGCCCACCACTGTCCAATGTAATCATTTCACCTGTCATGAATGAAATGAAAGACGATTCTGCTTATTCCTCTGTGTCTAACACTTGTGAATGCACAGATCACTCCGAGGGTCTCCCAATTGAACTTAAGCAACTAATTGAAAAACCACCTGCTTTTGAAATAATCGAGGATACTTTATCTGTTAATCTAGTTGAAATAGATAATTCCCAAATTGTGCAAATTGGCTCAACTCTTAATAAAGAAGAAAAAGAAAAATTAACCCTCTTGCTAAAAGAATTCAAAGATGTTTTTGCTTGGCCTTACGAAGACATGCCTGGGGTCGATCCCGACATTGTCCAACATCATATTCCCCTCCTCCCCAACTCTAAACCTGTCAAGCAGAAACTGAGGCGCATGAGGCCAGAATGGGCACTCAAGGTTAAAGAAGAAGTGGAGAAGCAGTTCAAGGCAGGGTTCATCATTGTCACCGAATATCCGAAATGGGTTGCCAATATCGTGCCAGTCCCGAAGAAGGATGGAAAAGTTTGTGTGTGCGTCGACTTCCGTGATCTAAACAAAGCCAGTCCCAAGGATGACTTCCCGCTTCCCCACATTGATGTTTTGGTAGATAACACCGCAGGACATGAGCTACTTTCATTCATGGATGGCTTCTCAAGTACAACTAAATTCTAATGGCACCCGAAGATCGGGAAAAGACGACATTCACCACCCCTTGGGGGACGTACTATTATAGAGTAATGCCTTTCGGACTCAAGAATGCTGGAGCAACCTACCAAAGAGCTGCCACCACTCTGCTGCATGACATGATCCACAAGGAAGTAGAAGTGTACGTAGATGACATGATCGTGAAATCCAAGGACAGAAAAGGACACTTGGTAGCGCTGGAAAAGTTTTTTTGAAAGGTTGCGCAAATACAAGATGAGGTTAAATCCAAAGAAGTGCACTTTCGGTGTGACCTCTGGTAAATCACACAAAGGGGGATAGAGATGGATCCCTCTAAGATCAAGGCAATCCTAGAAATGGCACCACCACGGAATGAAAAAGAAGTAAGGGGGTTCCTCGGAAGAATCCAATTTATCAGCCGCTTCATTTCCAAGCTCATAACTACATGCGATCCTTTGTTCCGATTACTGAGAAAAGGGGAAAAGTTCCAATAGGATGACAAATGCCAAGCCGCTTTCGACAAAATAAAAGCCTACCTTCAGAAACCGCCTGTTCTCTCACCACCCACTCCTCATAAGCTCTTATTCCTTTACCTATCTATCTCCGAAAATGCCACGGGTTGCATGCTAGCCCAAGAAGGAGAGGAAAACGACTCCGAAAAAGCCATATACTACCTCAGTAAGAGGATGACTAGGTATGAGCTCAACTACTATAGCCTCGAAAAAACATGTTGGGCCTTGGTTTAGTGCACTCGCCGACTGAGGCACTACATGCTGGCCTTCCCGATTGTGCTCATATCCCGCATGGATCCTCTAAAATACCTCCTCGAAAAACCTGCCCTGACTGGTCGTATATCCCGTTGGTTACTCCTACTATCTGAATTCAATATCAAGTACGTTACAAGCAAATCGGTAAAAGGGAGAACCGTAGCTGAGCATCTCGCAGAACATGCTGTTGACTCCGAAGAAAGTGGGGACTTTCCATTTCCGGACAAAAATATCATGGAAATCAAGGAAGAACAGTGAAAGTTGTACTTTGATGGAGCAGCCAACATGAAAGGATACGGAGTAGGAATGATTCTAGTGTCACCTAGTGGGGACCACACTCCACTGGCGGTCAAACTCAATTATAACTCTACCAACAACACTGCGGAATACGAAGCGTGCATTCTGGGAATGGAAGCAGCCATAGAGCTGAAGGTCTGAAGTTGGATGTCTTCGGGGATTCAAATCTCATCATATCACAAGCTAGAGGAGAATGGAAAGTAAAAGAAGAAAGGTTGAAGCCCTATCATGATCATCTCGACCAACTCAAGAGGCAGTTCAAGAACATCACTGTAGACACCCCAATTTTGACCAAACGTCAAATCCAAGGATTGGTTACCTCTCAAAGACCGATGATGACGATGTCCGTGGCATTCGAGGATTTTCCAAGAAATTCAAAATCTTCAAGGTGATCTTTAAGAAATTTTTTTAAAAAATAATAATAATAAAGGGAGAAGATTCAGGCATTCGGGGGGAAACCCGAACGACGAAGAACGTGTGAGAAACCCAGTCTGGGAAACTATTTTCTTTTAAAGAAAAGTGAATTAATAAACAAAAAAAAAACAAAAAAAGAGAGAGAGAAAAAGGGAGTTTCCTTGGAAGAAAAAAAAGGGGGGAGGATAAAATAAATGAAAAGATTTTTGAAAAAGAGAAAATACAAAATAGTATATTAAAAAATATACCATGCACATGATTGATACCATGCACATGGGGGATCTTAATGCAAATATATACATACATAGAATAAAAAATTTTGTTTACACCAACATATTTTTGAAAAATCAAAAAGAGGAACAAAATTCAGTTAGCCCTGGCACTCGGAAAACGCGGCGGCACTCACTGAGTGCCGCGCCGGCACTCAGCAAGTGCCGCCCGGCACTCAGTGAGTGCCGCCGGCATTCGTTGGGTGCCGCCGGCTGTAACATGCTGCATTTTTCTCACATGTTCTAGAAGAAAACCTTGTACATGGGTCTCCACCCGAATTTACCCATCTATCCCTGGAATAATGGCCTATATAAACAAAACCTTCTCTTCCATTTGGAGGACTTGAACTTGGAAATCAAGATATTCATATACACAAGAATCATATAGATTTTTAGAGAGAGAGAAGAGGAATTTCTTGAAGAACTTGAAGAATTTGAAGAACTTTGAAGAGAATTTGGGAAATCTTGGAAGATCTTCACAAGAAGTTGAAGAAATACTTTAGGTTCTAGAGGTAACCTCTTAATCCTTGATAGAATTAGGACCATTCAATCACAAGTTCATAGTTCTAGGAACTTTTTCACATTTTCAAAACCTCTCTTCTTATCCCATTTCATCACAAACCACCAAGAACTTATGATTGAATCTCATGACATTTCATCAATTTGGATCTAATTAATGCTTTGGATTTAAGACAAATTCAACTTTGAAAAGTTTGTATTCTTATTTTTCTAAGTAATCTTTGATTTTCCTTACTTCTATTTCATTCAAAAGGTGCATGAGGTCTTCCATATCTCATTGAACCTTTTTGAGTTTGATTCCTTAATTTCTAAGATCTCATGATCTATATGGAGATTAGAATGAATCATAGTCTTAATCTACATATAATTAGTGAGATTCAAGTTTTAATCCATAACTTGAACCTCTTCATTAATAAATCTTATGGAATCCTCACCATATTCCAATGAGGTTTTTAGTAGATTTTTAACTTCATTTAGACTCCAATGACCATCAAATGGTATGAGAAAGTGTGTTAGTTCAAGTCTACTCCCATGACTTAGACTAATCTTTCCCTTAGGTTTTGAGAAGTTTCTTTCATACTTCGTCTAAAACCTACATATGAGCATGCCTCTAACTCCAATGACCATCAAATGGTAGGAGTGATAAGTTGAATTCAAGCTTGGGTCCATAGGCTCGAGTTCTTTATTTGAGGATTTTGTGAAGTTCATTTCAATACTTCATCAAGATCCATAAGTGTGAGATGTCTTAAAACTCCAATGACCATTAAGTGGTAGGAGTAGTGACTTGAATCCAAACTTTTATCCATGGATTTGAGTTTATTGTTCTTTGGATCTTGTGAAATCCATGCTATACTTTATTCAAATCTATGAGCATATATATGCCTTTTAGTCTTCAATGACCATCAAATGGTAGAAGAAGTAGTTTGGTTTGAGCCCCAACTTCATGTTTTTAATAGTTGAGGTCAACCAACAAAGTTGAACTAGCAAAGAGAAAACAGTGAGTTTACAAACTGTTTTCGATCAAAGATTTTTAGTTCAAGATCTAACCGTTGTAATTAAGTGAAAGCAACGGGAAAATGTCAATAACACATTATTTTACCACTGTGATTTTTGTTTTATAAAGATCTTGTGATTAGAAGGGTTTGATCATGGTTTTTGTGAGCTAATTACAATCTGTCCAGAGTTTTAGAATACTTTCAGAACAGTAAGTCCGTTTTGAAATTAATAAATCAGAACCTTAATTAAGTTTTTGGGGTCTCAAATAATTTGTTATAAGTACCTTAATGTGTTAGGAAGGTACCCTAAAAAGGTCTAAGTGTTTCTCATTTGTTTACTATTTTTAGAAAATCATACAAGATCTCTGGACAGAGAGTTGTAAAATCCTGAGTGAGGTCTAGTATTTTCCATATTCTTGGAGATCTAACCGTTGAAACCTTGATTTTCTTTTTGGGTTAGAAACTAGACTCACAGAGGAATAACATATCTAAAAATCATTAAGATACAACCGTTGAAAGTATTTTATTCCTATTTTTGAATGTCTGGTCTGCTCTCTGTAATTCATAAAAACTGCTACTGTTTTTGTCTAATCTTATTTATTTTAACTCAAATGGTCTCCTAATGTCTTGAGACCCAAACCATGTTTTGAATAATGATAATTTAGATTAAATCCAGAGGCTTAGTGATCCAAATTAGTGAATAAATTCATGTCCCATCCTTGTTCATATTCATGCATTCATTCATACATGTTAAATTCCATAACTAGGACTTATCTCTTGTCTAAGATGTATCTAATTGAACATGACTTAGGATTTACTTATTTATGGTATTATATCTTGTCTAAGGCATGTGTACTAACCTTTGTTTTGTAGCGCATTTGAGGTACAATTCCTCAACTCTTCTCTAGTTTAACTCATTTCTTTAATTTTGAATTGATTTTCGACTCCATGTGCGACACCTTAGTCTAAGTTTTGCCTTATGTGTATATTTGTGTTAGAGACCTTTCTTAGGTTTATTTTTGCATGCATTGCACGTTTGATATTCGCGGCCGGATCCCGGGTATGTTTTCTAGTTCTCTATTGTATATCATGATGTTTGCTAGTTGAATTATGTGACTTATGAATGATATTTTACCGTTAGCAATTTTGCACCCTTTCAACATGCTTGTGTTATGTATACCTATATATGTATTAATTGAGGGCATGCTTAGATTAATAACTCGATTAAAAAAAGGATGTTGAGTAGAGGCCTATCGCGAGATAGGATGAGAGGGGGTGTTTTAGTCCGCCGGGCTCCTTCCCCTCTCATTCCATAATCCCCGGACCCAGTTTATCTTTGGTTTCGCAAAAGATCAGTTTGCTTTTAAAATGGTTTCTTAATTTTTCCTTTTAAAAATTAAGTGGCGACTCTTTGAATTTGAAAAATGTTAAAAACAAGTGGGTAGAATTTGAAAGCACCTGCGATATCCACAGTCTGGCGACTCTGCTGGGGATCGAACCCAGAATCTCTGGTTTCGCAGACCAGAATTTCTGATTTTGGGTTCACTCGAGAATTAGACTTGAAAGCATCCTTTTAATCAAATTAATTAATCTTTGTGTGCCCGTTGCATTGCACTTGCATGTCTCGCCAGTCGATTGCACGGAACTATGACCTTGGAGGCTCGGGGCAACCCGGTCGGTCAAGCCATCATGGGGCCGTGTGATCACCCTTGATCTCGTACCATGTGTTGGTATATGAAGCATCCTATCGGGTGTGTGTCAAGGGTCCCTTATTTGACCAAAACCCGGCCTTTGCATGATAGTTTCATAGAACCTTTTAAAATTAGGAAATCAATTCTTGATTAGGATTATGTGTTAGGAAGTTTTGTATGCCCGTAAGGGATTATTTGAGATGATGATGATGCTAGCTTAATGGAATATGTGTAAATTCTTAATCACTTTTGAGCAATTCCTTCCTATGTCCCACGACATTTGGGAACATGCTAGATCTTGATTATGTGATTACATATCTTACATCTTGCTAAGCCAAAAACATCATTGACCTTGTATGCATCCGAATTCATGAAGAGTATGACAATAATCCGATCATGTGATCCTCCTACCCAAAGAATTTTAAATACGTTTTTGGAAGCAAATAGATTTTTGGTATCTTCATTCTAAGGCATTCAATCATTCTTGGGAATTACTTTTGGATTAAAATTTCAAATCAACCATATTTTGGAACTCAAATTCTTGAAAGAGTTTGAAAAGTTTTACCAAACTAAAGGGATGCTTTTCAAAGCAAAATTTGGACCTAATCACCTTTTGATAGGGAATATAATCCAAGAAATCTCTGCAATTAAAGAAATCATTTTCAAATAAATTTCAAAAGCAAAGTTTCAACCCAATCATCTTTTGTTTAGAAATGATGTTGTTTTCAAAAGAAAGCTTCTTAAGGAATTTTGAAAAGATCCCATCATCCAGGGGAAATACTTGTTAAATGGATTTCAAAAAACAATTTCTAAATTTGAAAACCTTGAAGGGGTAAGAAGGAGCACAATGAAAGGAGAAATTAGCACACTCAACACGAATGAGGATTTTTATGTGCTTATGTGTTTATGTGTTAGGATTAGGATTTTCTTTTATTTTGCATATAGAATAGGCACACACACACACATGCATTTGCATCCGTATGGCATATGAATCATTCATGAAAGCATATAAATCAATAAAAGTGAAAGAAATAATGGTAAAAAGGGAGGAAAAGTTGTTAAAATAATTGAAAAAAATATGGTTGTAGGTAAAAAGATAGAATCAACTACGAGCATAGCCTGGTACAGAGATTCTACTGCAAGACTAGTGAGAAAAGAGATGGCACAAGAGGCAAATGCGAGGGAAATGGCAGAATTAAGGACCATGGTGGAACAGCAAGCGGGTCGAATGACTAGAATGATGACCATAATAGAAGCACTAGCTAGACAACAGCCAGGCAATGATCCTCCTCATAGGGATGAAGATTGGTTTGATGAAACAGAAGGGATTGAAGTAAGGGAGAAACTAGAAAAGGAAAGGGCTGAGAAAGACAAGCTGATGACTGAGAAAATGGAGAAGTTGGAAAGGGTGGTCCGAAAGGCCCATGGAGTTGACACTTATTTGTTGGAGTTAGAAGGGTTGTATGAGGGGGTTTCTGAGGTATTGCCCGCAGGATTCAAAATGCCTGTATTCGATAAGTTTGATGGAACAGGGAACCCCCGTAGCCACATTAGAATGTGTATAGGGGCATTTCAGCCTAGCGGTCTAAGCACGGTCATGATGGCAGTCTTGTTTCAACAGACGTTAACTGGGGCTGCTTTGTCTTGGTATCTCACTCTGGAACCAGGAAAGACTAGAAATTGGGAAGAAGTGGTAAAAGCGTTTGTGGCCCAATACGAATACAACCAAGATCTGGATGTTACTATCAGGGATTTGGAGACTACCCAACAGGGGAACAAAGAATCTTTTGCTGAATTTCTAAGCCGATAGAGGGGAAAGGCTGCTAAGATGATACAAAGGCCGACTTAAAAAGAGCAAATCCGAATGCTGATGAAGAACCTCCAACCCGTCTATCAGGAGAAGATGAGGTTCTAATCCCTCAATACCTTCACCGAGGTGTTTGATGTAGGAACTAGAATCGAAGATGCGATACAGGAAGGGGTCATCAAAAAAGAGGAGCCAGTGAACAGGTACAGACGGCCGAACTATGGAGCAGGAGGAGGACATTCGGGAGGTCATTCAGGATCTACGGATGTGAACGCACTAAGCGAACCCGAGAAAAAGTTTGATATAACCAGAAATTACCCGAAGAGGGGAGGGGATAAGCCTTTAAGGAGGTTTTCAGAGTTGGGAGTATCCTTATCCACGGCTCTCGATAGGCTGGTGGCAAAAGGACATCTTCGCCTACTGGAGCCGCGACCTAGACCAAATCCACCACCTCCAAATTTCAAATCTGATTTATATTGCAAGTTCCATCAGGAGCAGGGGCACTCAATTGACCGGTGTTTAAGACTAAGGCATGAGATTCAAGATTTGATTGACAAGAAAATAATATCTGAACCACCCACCAACCCGCCAAATGTTACCAGAAATCCGCTACCAGAACATCATGCCGTACCACCACCCAGGATTTACTACTTGGGAAATGGGGAGAACTCTTTTGATCCATCAGCATTGATCACTAAGTTGGGAAGACCGAGAAAAGCTTATCAGATGTTGGATGATTCGTAAATCTGCACTCTAAAAGGGTTGGTAGATGAAGGCAAAGGGAAGGAAATAGAAGGGACTATTGACACAGATTGGTGGGCACCTGAAGCTGACAATTCACTTTGGTACAAAGGGGACGATATTCAGGATCCCAACAAAGTTAAGGAGGACCTTTGGTATGAAAGTGAGGAGGAAAGTTTGAAAATTGTTGAAGCACAGGATGGACTTTGGGTCAAAGAAGGTGTCAGTCACCTCACACGATCTGGGAGGCATTTTAAACCACACGAACTTGAGGAGGATCACCCAGGACAGGAAATGAATAAAGGGAAAGGGAAACTGAATGAGGAAGAAGAGGAGGACAGAGTCTTAAGACAGATGAAGAAGACACAGGCAAATATCACTATTTGGGGGTTGTTAATCGCTTCCAAGCGTCATAGGCAAGCAGTCCTTGACGCTCTCAATCAGTTGGACGTCTCCATCGATGTTACTCCGGAAGATCTCGTCGGCATGATTGGCCGAAGTCCAACCCTTGCTATATCATTCTCTGAAGCTGACTTACCTCCTGGGGGACCTGTTTTCAATAAGCCATTACACATCACCGTTGAGTGTCTAGGAAATTTTCTACCTGCTTGCCTCATCGACAACGGGTCTGCATTAAATGTATGCCCTTTTCGTACAGCTAAAAGGATGGGGCTCGATGAATCTACATTTATACCATCAGAACAAAGGGTGAGGGCTTATGATAATACCCTACGGGCAGTGATGGGGATCATCTTTCTGAATCTCTCTGTCGGGACTGGTGAAAGGAAAATAGAATTCCAAATCATTGACATTCCTGCATCATTTAACCTGCTTTTGGGAAGGCCGTGGCTTGATAGTTTGGGTGCCATTCCATCAACCATCCATCAGAAAGTTAAGTACATTTGGCAAAATAAGGTATGCGATCTTCTTGGGGATAGCTGGATAAATGTGTCTGGGGCCTCATCCAGTGCTCCAATTTTAGAAGTACAGATACAAGAAGGAGAAGCAAGTTTGGGTGGGTTTGAGTTCATTAACGTCATAGAAGAGGGGAAGCCGAAGGAGTTTTTACCACTGTATTTTGATCAATACGCCAGTCCATTAGTGGTCGGGATCATGAGAAAAATGGGTTTCTTCCCAGGGATGGGTTTAGGTAAGAAACACCAAGGGTTGTCAGAATTCCCAAAAATCGTTACACAAACCCACACCCATGGGCTAGGGTACTCACCAACTGAGGAAGAGTTGAAGAAAAAGAAGAAAGCAACGGATGCACCGTTGGAACCATAACTGAAAACTCTTAATGGGTACTTCGTCAAGCAGGGGGAAGATTTTTCGTTTTGTGGTTTTCCAGAGCCATGGTTGGATGAAGCAGAAAAGCGTATGAAACCGGGATTCGAGATCTTCTTTGCACATGACTACTCTGATTATGAGGACCCTTATCTTCAACAGCCTGCAAAAACTGCCATTATTCAAGACTGGGTGTGTACTCTGGATGGCTCGGCAATGAAGAACCTGCTAGAAGAGAGGAGCGGGGAAACTGAAAAGGGGAAGTCTGCAGAGATTAAGAATGAAGGTGAGGAAAGCCGGGATGAAAAAGACAGCAAGGAGAATAAAGAAAGGGAGAAACCAGAGTATAAAGGGAAACTAGAGGAAGTGGAAATAGAAGAGATTACTCAGGAAGAGGAACGGGAAGATCATTTCATCGCTGATATGGGAGGGGAAAGCAAGAAAGAGTGGGTCTTTGAGTCTAGTGATAGGTACCCCCCTCACCCAGAGTCTGTATTGGCCCAAATGAGGCGTCTTTCCATTTCTATGTCTGTTGTAATTGCTCTCAAGAAAGTTAATGAGAATGTGACTAATTCTGCTTACTTGACTGCGCATAATAATAATTGTGATGCATGTGATGAAAATGATGAAATACCTCATGAATTGCAAAAATTAATTGAAAAAGAAAATGAACCTGCATGCAAAATCATGGAAAGTACTTTAACCATTAATCTGGGAAATGAAGGTAATCCACAAAATGTTTCTATTGGCTCCACACTTAACAATGAGGAAAGCGAAGAATTAATCAATCTATTAAAAGAATTCAAAGATGTCTTTGCATGGTCCTATGATGATATGCCAGGAATTGATCCAGAAATTGTCCAACACCATATTCCCCATTTCCCAAATTCAAAACCTGTAAAACAAAAATTGAGACGAATGAGGCCTGAATGGGCGCTTAAAGTGAAAGAGGAGGTTGAAAAGCAATTGAGAGCTGGATTCCTGATTGTCACCGAGTATCCTGATTGGGTCGCCAATATTGTACCGGTTCCTAAAAAGGATGGTCGTGTTAGGGTTTGTGTAGATTTCCGAGATTTGAACAAAGCTAGCCCTAAAGACGATTTCCCTTTACCCCACATCGACGTATTAGTAGATAATACCGCAGGGCATGAACTTTTGTCTTTCATGGATGGGTTTTCAGGGTACAACTAGATCTTAATGGCACCAAAGGATAGAGAAAAAACAACTTTCATCACACCTTGGGGGACTTACTGTTATAGAGTTATGCCATTTGGACTTAAGAATGCAGGTGCAACCTACCAGAGAGCTGCCACCACATAATTACATGATATGATTCATAAAGAAGTAGAAGTATATGTGGATGACATGATAGTAAAGTCTAAGGAAAGAGGAGGGCATTTGGAGGTATTAAGAAATTTTTTTGAAAGGCTAAGAAAGTTTGGGATGAGGCTAAATCCACAAAAATGCGCCTTTGGGGTTACCACTGGGAAACTACTAGGATTTCTGATCACCCAGAGAGGAATAGAGGTAGACCCCACCAAAATTCAAGCTATAACCGAAATGCCGCCGCCAAAAAACGAAAAGGAGTTGAGAGGATTCTTAGGAAGAATACAGTTCATCAGCCGCTTCATATCCAAACTCACCATGACCTGTGACCTGTTGTTCAAATTATTGAGAAAAGGGGAAAAGTTCGAATGGGATAACCAGTGCCAAAAAGCCTTTGAAAAGATCAAAACCTACCTTCAAAACCCACCTGTCCTATCACCTCCTAAGCCCGGGAAACCTTTATTGCTATACCTAATCGTAACCGAGAACTCAATGGGGTGTATGCTGGCCCAAGAAGAGGAAGAGGGGCGTGTGGAAAAAGCCATATACTACCTGAGTAAGAGGATGACTGGGTATGAATTGAACTATTCACCGTTGGAAAAAGCTTGTTGGGCCTTAGTTTGGTGTACCCGTCGCCTTAGGCATTACATGTTAGCCTTTCCTATCACCCTGATATCCCGAATGGACCCACTCAAATACCTTTTTGAAAAACCTGCCCTGACCAGTAGGATATCCTGTTGGACCATGATGCTGGCTGAATTCGATATTAGATATGTCACTTCCAAATCCGTCAAGGGGAGAGCCGTCGCCGAGTATTTAGCTGACCTCGCCATAGAATCCGAAGAGAGGGGGGAATTTAAGTTTCCAGATGAAGAAGTAATGGAAGTAAAAGAGAACCATTGGAAAATGTACTTCGATGGAGCAGCTAATCAAATAGGATACGGGGTAGGGATTATCCTCATATCACCTAGCGGGGCCCCCACTCCGTTAGCCGTTAAGCTCAAATATAATTTGACTAATAACACGGCAGAGTATGAAGCCTGTATAATTGGGATAGAAGCAGCCTTGGCTTTGGGGGTGGAAAAGATCGATGTTTTCGGAGATTTTAATCTGATAATATCACAAGTGAGGGGTGACTGGAGAATAAAGCATGAGAAATTGAGACCTTACCATGAATACCTAGAGAGCCTGAAGGTGCAATTCAAAAGAATTTCGTTCTATTACCTTCCCCGTGAGGAGAATCAATTGGCAGATTCCTTTGCAACCTTAGCCTCAATGATCCAAATTCCTGTAGGAGTCTCCATGATTCCCTTGTCTATAGAAGAGAGAGCCCGACCTTCGTATGAAACCATCGCCGCCATCGAAGAAGAGAGAAAGGATGAGATACCATGGTATATAGATGTTTGGAACTTTGTTGAGAAAGGAGAATATCCCGAAGGAGCTTCAGAGAAGGATAAGAAAGCAATTCGTAAATTTTCAGCTCAATTTGTAATCTATGCGGGAAAGTTGTGGAAGAAGTCCTACACCGGTTATAATTTAGAATGTCTATATGGAAGGGAAGCGAGGAAAATGATGGAAGAAATACATGAAGGAGTCTGTGGGCCCCACATGAGCGGACACATGTTGGCCA
Organism: Hydrangea macrophylla; assembly: GCA_033977485.1. Taxonomy (NCBI): domain Eukaryota; kingdom Viridiplantae; phylum Streptophyta; class Magnoliopsida; order Cornales; family Hydrangeaceae; genus Hydrangea; species Hydrangea macrophylla. The sequence continues at coordinate 46,504,746 of CM066990.1, forward strand.
AAAAGATAATTCGGCAGGGATACTATTGGACGACTTTAGATAAGGATTGCTGTGAGTATGTTAGGAGATGCCATAAATGTCAGATTCATGCAAATTTAATGCATACCCCGCCTTCCCAGCTCTATAGCATGACCACCCCTTGGCCGTCCTCTGTGTGGGGTATTGATATCATCGGGGAAGTAATTCCGAAAGCTTCAAATGGGCACCGGTACATAATTGTGGCGATAGACTATTTTACCAAATGGGTAGAAGCGGCATCATACGCAACTTTGAAGGCAAAAGATGTGGTGAATTTTATCCAGAAAAATATAATCTGCAGATACGGGGTACCAAATGAGTTTATTTTTGACCACGGGAGTCATTTTCAGGGAGAGGTTATCCCATTCTTAGAGAAGTATAGGATCACCCACCATCAGTCCTCACCATACAGACCACAAACAAATGGAACAGTAGATGCAGCAAACAAAATGTAAAAGCCATTCTGGGGAAAATGACGGATACATATAGAGATTGGCATGAAAAATTACCTTTCGCTTTGTGGGGATATCGAACTTCCGTGAGAACCTCGACCGGGGCTACACCATACTCATTGGTCTACGGGATGGAGGCTGTTTTACCAGTGGAAGTCGAAATACTATCTCTAAGAGTTCTGGCAGAATGCGAAGTAACTGAACTAGAATGGTTGCGGGGGAGATATGAGGAATTGATGTTATTTGATGAAAAGTTGTTGGTTGCTGCAAAGCGGGGGTATTTGTAAAATACAACCGCGCTAAAAAGAAGAATTGTATTAGTTTTTATCACAATTTCCCGTGTTATCCGCAATTTGCATTACAAGGCTAATTTTTATACAGTATGATTAATCTATGATAAGTTGTATTGTTTTAGCTGTTGTTTATGCAGATCACTGCTGTGCGGACTAAACAGATGAACATCAGAATAAATGGAATGCTGGAATGCAAACAAAAGAAGTCAAAGCTGAAATGTGGAGTTCGATCGCTCTAAGAAGGTTCGATCGATCGAGTGTTCGATCGCTTGAAGAGTGTTGAAGCGCTTGAAGATCAAGGGTTCGATCGATCGAAAGCAGTTCGATCGATCGAACGGGGTATTTCCAGTAACATTTGCGTGCGCAGCAGAATGCGGGTTTTAACCCTAGTGTCTTAGGTTTTCTTATATATAGGAATATTGTACACGTCCAGAGGGACGCACACTTTACATTTTAACAGTTTAGAGAGAGAGATAGAGAGTTTTGCTTGTGTTTTGTAGGTTTACATTGAATATTTACATTGTGGACTTGATTTCTCGGAGTTAATACTAGTATTCTTCATTCCAGGTTAACTATATATCACTTATTTACATTCTGCAGTTGGTAGTCGTAGTTTAATCGCTCGTTTTGTAGTATTGCATGCTAAATATTGTCAAAACCATTGTTTTTAGATTTTTAATAAAAAACTCGCAACCAAACAGGGTATTAATGTTTTCTTACGTTAAAAATAATTCTGTGACACTCCAGACGATGTCTGAGTAGTCCCAGGTTGGGAGAACACGATGAAACAGTGATCTCCAGCCTCTGCCATGCAGCAGAATAACCGCTGTGTTCGATCGATCGAAGTTGGTTCGATCGATCGAAACAGAGACAGTCAAGCGATCGAAGTCAGTTCGATCGATTGAGGGATGAAGGTCTTCGATCGATCGAAGGCGCGTCGATCGATCGAACTCCCTGATTCTTGAGGATGTTCCCTGCAGTATTCCAGGACCTTTTCTTTTAAGATGTGTTATCATTCTGTCCCAAATAAATGCTCAGTTTGTCAAAACAGTTTTAAGACTAAGGCCCTAAGGCATTTTCTTTCAATACATTTTGCAAACCATCTTCAATGCTAACACCATTGAGGATGCGAGTCTTAACTATTGAATTAAACCGCTTTTACGTATTTCAATTTAACTGTGATGATATGGTCCCGGTCATGAAAGGGCCATGGATTCTTTATTTTTAGAGGAATACGGAAAACTGTAGGTAATATACTCCATTGTGCTTCAAGGCAAATGCATGGTAGATGGCTAGGTTACTGCGGATTCGTGTAATCCCAACACTTTCTTTTAAAGTTAAACACCCTAATTTCAAGTACTATTTTAATTAGCTAGTTAGATTGTTTAGTTAATTTTAATTATTTTCATTAGTAATCTTAGTTTGTGGAACTTTGTGTTCTGCACCATCGTTCAAACTTATTCATTTTATTTTGCTTTCTTTTAGAGGGTAGTCTAATTCAATAGGTCAACACCTTCCCTGTGGGATCGACCTGGTCTTACCAGATATTACTTGCACGTCTACCTACACTTGGGTATTGCACAAGAGCGCACAAGATTTTTCTCGTGTCAAGTTTTTGGCGCCGTTGCCGGGGAAGACGACGATCAATTCCTTAGATTACCTCAGTCTCTCTTCATCTCTTTCTATTTTTCTTTTCTTTTCTTTTCAGTTCTTTAGGTAAGTTCTTACCCTAGGGACTCTCCTAGTTCATGTCCGAGAATTCTATTGAAGGATTTTTTGGAAACCCTTTCTACCTGTCTGACTCTGATAGCTCCATCAACCCGATAGTCACTCCAACTGCATCAATGGATGATCATCAGAGTGAAAATGGTGACAATGTTGTGGTGCCAATTGATGAGGCACTCCGTCCTCTTTGCGATCTTATGCAACCAGAACATGCACCTACGCCCTCTTGCATTCAAATCCCACCGCATAATGGCGAATTTCAGTTTCGCAATGGGATGATTCAATTGCTTCCCACTTTTCATGGGATGGAAAGTGAGAAGGCGTATTTACATGTCACTGATTTCGAGGATGTTTGCAAAACATTCTCACAAAATTGTCCTAGGGAGGTGACGCATTTAATGCTATTCCCCTTCACTTTGAAAGATAAAGCGAAGGCGTGGCTTCACTCCCTAAAGCCTAATTCAATTTTCACCTGGCATGCGATGAGCACCGCGTTTCTGAAGAAATTCTATCCTACTCGCATGACCACAGATCTTCAGCGTCAAATTAATTCCTATAAACAAAAGAGCAATGAAACCTTCACACAAGCGTGGGAGCGTTTCAAAGATTTGCTTCTCTCATGCCCACACCATGGGTTTGAGAAATGGCGAACTATCAGCTTATTTTATCAGGGATTGAATGGTGAAACAAAGAAGTTGGTGGAAACAATGAGCTCTGGACCATTTTTGCGTAAAAACACTAAAGAGGCCGAAGCCCATTTCGAATGGTTAGCTGAATACGCTCATGAATGGTCAAATTCTGATAATATCTCACGCTCACAGATATCCTGTGTAGAAGAGAAAAGCCTATATCAATTAACCAATGAAGATTGCCTCATGACTAAGTATGCAGAGCTAGCAAAGAAGGTAGAAGAGTTAAGCATGAAAGGAGAGAGTTCTAGGCAAGTCATGCCTGAAGAACCATGTGGCACATGCAACATGTTGGGACATACAACTCAATATTGTCCGAATGTGCCATATTTTCAAGAGCAAGCCCCTGTAGAGATGAATGCCATGCAAGGTTTTCGAGGGGCGGGGAATTCCAACAATAATTTTCAAAGTAATAATAGATGGAATCACCCCGGTTTTGATTGGAGAAATAATGCTGGGGCCCAAAATCAATATCAACAGCAGCCCTACAACAACAATCAATATCAAGGGCAAAACAATAGGCCGTCCCAGCATTACAATCAAAACAGAACTAATAATTACAATCAAGCTCAACCCTCCAATGCACCACAAACCAATGCCTATGTGCCCCCGCACAAGAAGGTACAAGAAGAGGAGCCACTTGCTAATGCCAATCTAACGCAGCAACTCATCCAAATGATGAGTAAAATGTCTGCCACGTTAGAAAGGATAGATGCACGGCAAGAGAGCTCAGGAGGAACATTCCCTGCCCAACCACTTCAGAACCCCAAGGGACATAACAATGGTCCTAACAATCAAGAACATGCTAAAGCTGTGACCACACTGAGAAGTGGAAAAATCATAGAGAAAAGCATACCTCTGTCCACTCCCGAAGTGTACAAAGAGGGGGAAGTGGTGGATGAAGAAGTTGAGCTACCATCTACTCGAGAGGAGGAGCCGTCTACTAATGACGAACCAATAAAGGCAAACACTGAAGCTCCTAGAGTAGAAGAAGAAGTTGAGCGAAGGCCTGGAAAGGAATCTGTTAAGGAAGAACCACCAAAATGCCCCTTTCCTGCACCTTATCCTCAACGGTTGAAGAAACCCAAGAATGAGACAAAGAATCAGGAGTTTTTGGAATTGTTTAAGCAAGTTAAGATTAACCTTCCACTCCTAGATGCTATCAAGCAAGTGCCGGCCTATGCTAAGTATCTCAAAGATCTATGCACGGTCAAGAGGAGGCAAAGCGTGAAGAAACATGCGTATGTCGCGTGCCAAGCAAGCGCGATCATTCAAAACGAGTTGCCTCCAAAACTCAAAGATCCCGGTACACCTACTGTCTCATGCAGAATTGGGAATCAAAAGATAGACAACGCACTCCTCGATTTAGGAGCAAGCGTGAACCTGCTGCCATATTCAGTCTATAAACAGCTAGGGTTGGGTGAACTCAAACCCACTCGAGTTGCTTTGCAATTGGCAGACAGATCTGTGAAGTACCCTAGAGGGGTATTAGAGGACGTCCTGGTCCAAATAGACTCTTTTGTCTTTCCGGTTGATTTCGTGATATTGGACACAGAACCTGTGTCTAATCCTGGTGCACATATCCCGGTTATATTTGGACGGCCGTTCCTCAACACTATTGATGCCACAATCAAGATTAGAAGTGGTATCATGACAATCGTATTCGGGAACATGACATTGAATGTCAAGATCTTTTCTAATCCCCGACCTGAAGAATACGATGATGAGGAGGAAATCCATTATATAGACACGGTCATTGAAGACGAAGTTGAGTTGGTCGACTACAAAGATCCTTTGGAAGTTGTGATGACTCAATTTGGCGATATCTATCAGCCTGTAGAGTCAACTCCATTGGATGCTGTCCTAAACCAGACGTGTCTTATGATGGATACGATAGAGGAGGATAGAGCCGATTGCATGTGGGTAACGCCATATGAACAACTGCCTCCTAAAACCAAGTTGATAATGCCCTCTAGTTTCCAGTTCCCGGAATTAGAATTGAAGGAGCTTCCAAAAGAGCTGAAATATGCATTCCTAGGGACTGGAAAAACTTATCCTGTAATCATTTCATCGGCTTTAACTCATGAACAGGAAAGTAAGCTAGTAAAAATGCTGACTAAGCATAAGGATGCTATGGGATGGACAATTGCTGACCTCAAAGGCATAAGCCCATCCATATGCACACACAAGATATATCTGGAGGAAGACGCTAAACCCTCAAGGCAAATGCAAAGGCGTCTGAATCCCAACATGCAAGAAGTGGTTAAAAAGGAAGTGCTTAAACTACTTGATGTTGGGATGATATATCCAATATCTGATAGTCCTTGGGTTAGTCCTACCCAAGTAGTTCCAAAGAAAGCAGGCATAACGGTCATCCCAAACAAAGAGGGTGAATTAGTACCGACACGTGTCCCCACTGGATGGAGGATGTGCATTGACTACAGGAAGTTAAATACTGTGACACGAAAGGACCATTTTCCTTTGCCATTCATGGATCAAATGCTAGAACGTGTGGCGGGTCACAAATATTACTGCTTCTTGGATGGATACAGTGGATATAATCAAATTGAGATTGCTCCTGAAGATCAGGAGAAAACCACGTTCACGTGTCCATTCGGTACTTTCGCCTACCGACGAATGCCGTTTGGCTTATGTAATGCACCGGCTACCTTTCAGCGGTGCATGCTAAGCATCTTTAGTGACATGGTCGAAAACATCCTTGAAGTTTTCATGGATGACTTTTCAGTATTCGGCCATAGCTTCGAGGATTGCCTCAGCAATCTCGAACAAGTTTTAATGAGGTGTGAGGACAAACACCTAGTCTTGAATTGGGAGAAGTGTCACTTTATGGTGACCAAGGGTATAGTTCTCGGCCACATAATATCCGATGAAGGAATCCAAGTGGATAAGGCTAAGATCGACATAATCTCAAATCTACCTGTCCCCCGTACAGTGCGAGACATTCGTTCATTTTTGGGGCATGCAGGTTTTTATCGTCGATTTATCCAGAATTTCAGTGCAATCTCTCGACCCCTTTGTCAACTTCTTGTCAAAGATGCACCTTTCGAGTGGTCAGAGAGTTGCCAAAAGTCCTTTGAGGATCTAAAAGATCTCCTCACCTCCGCACCTATAATACAGGCACCCGACTGGAGTTTGCCTTTCGAATTAATGTGCGATGCTAGTGATTACGCCATTGGCGCAGTCCTAGGCCAGAGGAAGGACAATAAGCCACATGTGATATACTACGCCAGCCGAACTTTAAATGAAGCTCAAATGAATTACACTACTACTGAAAAGGAGCTGCTGGCCGTAGTGTTCGCTCTGGACAAGTTTAGGTCTTACCTGATAGGGTCGCCAATCGTCTATTTTACAGATCATTTGGCCCTCAAGTATCTTTTGTCAAAGAAAGACGCTAAACAACGGCTTATTCGCTGGATACTCTTACTCCAAGAGTTTGATTTAACAATCAAGGACAAGAAAGGAGTAGAGAATGTGGTTGCGGATCATTTATCCCGGTTGACTTTTACCGATAACACTGAATCTCAATCCATTAAAGATGAGTTCCCAGATGAACAGCTACTGGCAGTAAGTAGTCTGCCTTGGTATGCTGATGTGGTAAACTACCTTGTCACGGGTGAGACACCGACTCATTGGTCGAATCAAGATAGGAAACGGTTCCTCTCGTTCGCACGCCATTTTTTCTTTGATGACCCATACCTTTTCAAATACTGTGCTGATCAGGTCATCAGGCGTTGCGTACCCAACGAGGATATAACCGTAATATTAGCGTCATGCCATTCTGAGGCATGCGGTGGCCATTTTGCGTCACAGAAGACCGCACAAAAAGTGTTGCAAAGCGGTTTTTACTGGCCCACAGTCTTCAAAGATGCTTATTCCTTTTGTAAGACATGCCAACGCTGTAAAAAGCTTGGAACCATTTCTAAAAGGAATTCTATGCCTTTAACCCCTATCATCACAATTGAGATATTCGATTGTTGGGGCATAGATTTTATGGGCCCATTTCCCAAGTCGAATAACTGTGAGTACATACTCCTTGCTGTGGAGTATGTATCCAAATGGGTAGAAGCGATACCAACGAGACGAAATGACCACAGAACGGTCATGTCATTTCTCAGAGAGCATATTTTGTCTCGTTTTGGTACTCCGAAAGCTTTACTAAGTGACCAAGGCAAGCATTTCTGCAATAGGCCCTTGGAGTCACTTCTCAAGAAATACGGAGTCCATCATAAAATCGCTCTTGCTTATCATCCACAGTCAAATGGGCAAGCAGAATTGGCTAACCGAGAAATCAAGCATATTCTCGAAAAGACGGTTAGTTCCAATCGAAAAGACTGGGCATACAAATTGACTGACGCGTTATGGGCATACCGTACTGCCTATAAGACGAATCTTAGTATGTCCCCGTATAGACTAGTTTACGGGAAAGCTTGCCACCTTCCTGTTGAGATTGAACATAAAGCTTATTGGGCGACACGCTCATTGAACTTTGATATTCAAGAGGGAGGTCAGCTACGCAAGCTTCAACTTGCAGAGCTAGAGGAAATACGACGAGATGCGTATGACTCTGCAAAGTTGCACAAGGAAAAGTTAAAGGCTCGACACGATCGTACGATTTTTCGTAAATCATTTGAGCCGGGGCAGAAAGTATTGTTGTATGACTCTCGCCTCCACCTTTTCCCAGGAAAACTCCGTTCCCGTTGGACAGGCCCGTTCATCATAAAAACTGTTTTTCCACATGGGGCGGTCGAGATTGTTAATCCCAAGAACGATGATTGTTTCAAGGTCAATGGCCAAAGATTGAAGCCGTTCTTGGAGAATTTCCACTCTGAAGTTGAGCACATCCAGCTGGATGAGCCCAGCTATTCTCACGCTTAAAAATCCGAAGTGGAATTCCAAATTGTTGTTGTATTCCTTTTCTTTCCTTGCATTTTAGTTTCCCTCTCTTTTGTTTCTTTTTGGTTTTCGTTCTTTATTTCGTGTTTGTGATTTAGTTCTAATCCATTATTCCTTAAACCACTCTGTTGCAGGTGCGTAGATGCGAGGTGATGATGTTCACTCTGTCGGTTCTTGGGCTGATTCAGAATGTCGCTGTGGCACTTGGATTGAGGGTGAACTCATACCCTGCCCTTTGCTTCATCAAGATCCTGAAGCTCATTCTCTCATTGATGCTACTCAAGGGTACATTCCATATCCACCAGCTCTCCTGGACATCAATCCATACGAAAATATGGGATTTCAGGATTACGAAGAAGTGGATGAGGAAGAAGATCTGTACATGGGACGAATGGTGGATGATGCACTCATGGCGCAGTGGGAAAACGATGACATATGGGAGCCATGGGAGGATCATGACCTTCAGGATGTCGTCCCAGATCGCCACAATGCCGTCTTTGTTTTTGTGGATGACTTCCTTGTTCCTGAGTTGGTCCCATACCGCTATGTGCACCTGAGCTACTTGCTATTCAGGCTCCAATGCCCCTTACCAGCCAGTGCATTTTGGGAACCTATGCCAATAGTGAGGTTGGGACTTGTCACAGTTCTTTGTATTCTTGTTTCTATTCTTTGTTTTTCTTTTTGCATTAATTTGTGTTTCTTGTGTTCTGTTGTTTTAATTTCAGTTTATTGTCTTTTGTTCAGGATTGTCACTATGTTCCTAAATGGCATCCCGGTATTCCTTCCACATCAACTGATTCATGGTCTTGGGCCCTACATAAGGCCCCCACTCACTCCGCCGCAAGAGGACAGTCCGTTGCGCAATCACACTCCGTTATCCTTGTCTCCATCCGGATCACCTCTTGCATGGGCTTTCAATTCCTTGGAGACTCCAGACTTGTTTGATGATGTCCTTGCTGCTTTTCGATTGTTCTGGGAAAGGGAATCATCGAGTTTGGACTTCACTTCTGAAGATTCGGCGGATTATGAAGAGATCGTGGAAGAGGAAATCTTTATACTCGAAGATTAGTGCTACATTTCAGTTGTTTCTGTTCAATTTCAATTTTTGTTTAGCAACTGGAGTGTAATCCTTGACAAAATGTTTTTGGTTTTAGTTTTAGTTTTATTTTTGGTTTTCTTTAGTTAAATAAGGTTTTAACCACAGTTGGGGATGATAATGTTGCAATTTGGATGCAATTATAAAGTTTTATTTTTATATAAATTGCGATTTTCTATTCTGGGGATGAATTTCTGTTCTACATGCTTGTTCTTCAACTGTTCTTTCAGTCTCTCTGCATGTCCAGATTTGCTTTTGATAGTTGGGAGTGATGTGGTTCATATCCCAATGAATTCTGGAATTTTTGTGTTCGATCGATTGAACCCAGTTCGATCGATCGAAACCTGGATGTTCAAGCGCTTGTAGTCTATGTTCAATCGATTGAGGAATTTGTGTTCGATCGATCGAACGCAGTTCGATCGATCGAACGAACCATTTAAACGAGGCGTCTTCAGGACACCTCTTCATTTCCCTCACTCTCACTTTCAATCGCTCGAAGACAGAGGGGGGGGGGGGGGGGGGGGGGGGCGACTCGGCAATTTCCGATTTCTGGCATCCAAAAAGACACCCTGATCAACCCTCTGGTCACTCTCATCGTCACTTCATCATCCTCTCCATCTCCACTGCGAGTTCTTCACCGAGGTAGGCCCCACTCGTTTGTATTTTCCTTTTCCTTATTGTTCGTGTTAGAAAATCCCAAGGGGGTGTCCCCTTGGTCTTAGGATCGTATTTTGTTAGTATAACTTTGGTTTTCTTTTCGTTTCTGCGATTGCTGAACACCGCTGTGTTCGATCACTCGAACTGGTTTCGAGCGATCGAAGGGAAGTTGTTCGATCGATCGAACATTGTTCAAGCGATCGAAGTCTACCACAGTTCAATCGATCGAACCCAGTTCAATCGATCGAACTCCAGCAGTGGCAGTTTTGTTTCTTTATCTCCCCGTTCTTATCTGTATCTTGTGTGGTCTTATTTTCAGGACTGCCAGATGAATCCAGTGACGGGCTACCATAAGTCTAAGCCCCTCGGCCGTACTATACCAGATCCGGTACCCGCTCACGGGTTCCGAAATAACGAGGATAGGGTTTGGTTCGAGCGGTATTTTCAGACACGGATGGTTATGATTGAGCGCCCTATTGAGCACATCTGGACTGAGAGCCCATGGTTCCTCACACGGATTCGCGCTATGCCTCACTGGTTCGATCTCCTGTCGTTGGCCAAGAGGGTCAATTTATCCTGGATTAGAGGTGCGTGTGCGACTATGATCAGCGACCCGTATACACCATTCACCTACCATGCCTTCTTCCGGAGTCGCTCATTCATCATCAGTCCCGCGACAGTCTCTGCTGCGTTGGGGGTACCAGAGGTACCTGATTATGTTTGCCCCCACCGGCCTGATGCACCCGTGACCCCACCATCCACTATTATCAGAGAGCTCACTGGAGGCGCCGTCCCGTCTTGGGATGGCGATGCTTTGATCGAGGACCACTTTCTCACTGATGACTACCACATGCTTCATTTGGTCCTCAGCAATTGCCTCCTAGTGACGTCCTATCGAGAGAAGATCGCGGCTTGGTATGCGCGAGTCTTATATGCAGTGGGGACGGGACAGCCTGTTTGTATACCACGCCTATATATTGATTTTATGGTCCACCCCACCCGTTATATCTCGTCCAGGAAGCACCTGAAGGGTGCTTGGGCTATTCAGAGGGTCATGGCTGATGCCGGATTCCTCGAGCTCGCTGGGGATGATATCCGCCCTTCTCCCCGCCGATTTAGCGAGGCGGCTGCTCACCGCTCTGACGCCCAGAAGAGGAAGCGAAAGGGGAAAGGGACAGCGAGGGTGAGGGGGAGGAAGAAGAGGCGTGGCGGTACAGACACGGAGGCCGGAGCTTCAGGGACACCCACCGAGGTGGAGGAGCTTGATTCGGATGATGAGGATGATCCAGTTGCTGCGGTTCAGCAGTTTGAGCTGCGACAGCGGTCGCAGTCTCGTGCCCAGGGAGAGTCTTCTTCTTCTGTGCCTCTCCCGACAGTTCGCGAGCTATTATTGGAGGAGAGAGAGGCCAGGATTAGACTCGAGGGCCGGATGGATCAGATACAGACCTTGTTGGAGTCTATATTGATTCAGATAGGGGTTGATCAGGCTGTTCACTCTGCTCACCATCCCACGGCCACCCCGTCTGCTCCGCCTGCTGCTGCTCCATCACATGTTGCTACTCCTACAGATCCACCACTTACTGATCCATCATATGCTGCCCCAGCTTCTGAGGCTACTGATCCTGTTTCCACTACTGCGTCCGAGCCATCCACTACTGCTCCTACTACTACCGTATTGTCGCCTGCTCCCATAGACATCCCTTCTGATGTAGCAGATGATACGCCGTCTGGGGTTGATTAGTTTTCGTTGGGGAGGAGGTATTTATGTATTTTGGTTAGTTATTGTACTAATTTTGGGTTTGGTTTTGGTTGGTTGTATATGTCGGTGGTTTTGGGTTGGATTATTTAGTTAGTTCGTTTTGTATGGACAGTATTTATCACTGCTTTTATTTTAGTTTATTTTGTTCATATTCCTGTGGTTTAGTTTGTTTGGATCATGGTTTTATCGTATTATTGTTTACTATTGATCCTGTCTGTTTTGGAGATTGTGTTCTACTTTTCTATGCTAGGTTGCTCGCTTGAGATCATCAGTTTGCTCCATACAGGTGATACCCATCTATTAATTTATTGAAAATCAACTTTCTGGGGACTTTGTTGTTTTCAGTTGGGGGTAGGAGATAATAGATAGGTATACACCCGTTATGATCAGGTTTTGCACTTGGTAATGTTTTAAATTTAAGGAGAACACAGTCTGTTAAAATTTGAAAATTTTTATTGAATCGTATTGATAGAATAACTCTGAATAACCTCGCCTGCTTATTAATTAGACAATGATACATTTGTAGTGTTCTTATCTTTTTATGGATTAAATCCACACGTTTTTTCTGTATCATTGAAATAAATTGCATCTGTAAAGCTATTATGTACCCAAATACTTTTGTGCACTAATTAGCAGCTATGTAGAAAACCTGAAAATTGAGTTAAAATGAATATTGTACGAAAAGAACAAGTAGTGGAAGCTAATAACCCCTTGTGAGCTATTGAGCCAATCGTCATTTCTGAGGGGATTCTCATACATTGTCGAATGGTTTTTCTTGCGTATACTTGTGAATTCGTTGTTAAGTCTCAGTCTTCATTAAAAATTTTGACTGCTTGTTAGAGGAGAACATTCAGGATTTACCAATTAAACTCGATGAACACTTAAGTGCTAAAAATTGAAAGTTGAGAAAATGATTCAAGCCATCGTTTACCCATTCCTTTACCTAATATAGCTCACCCTCATTCATTGAATCGTTTCACTCCTGATCCCACCTCAAATAAATATTTCCAATAAAATCACAAGAATCTAAATCCTTGATCTATACCTTGACTTCATTGAACCGTTTGATAAATTTATTGAGAATGAGTTATCAAAGTATGTGAAATGGAAGGAAGTTGTTGTGGGATATTCCAGGTTATTGAAAAAAAAAAAAAAAAAAAAAAAAAAAAAAAGGTATATGAAATGAATGGGAGATTGGGTGGAGAAAAGAATAAAGAATAAAAAGAGAAGTGGAAATTCCATCACATACTAAAAAGCATACTCTTCTCTACAACACCCCTACCTACTAAATAAAAGCCATAATTCAAAGTCTTGAAGATTCTCAACAATTGGTTTGAACATGAAAGTGTGAGTTGAGTTATCCACGGTATTTCGCTCCTCTAGTAAGTAGTATTCCATTCATGAGACTATACACTCTTAAATGTCCGTTTTTCATAGAGTCAAGTATGAAAGCATTAGCACTTAGAATATCATTCTTATCAAAGCTTCCATACGATGTGCGATCATTGTAAAGCAAGTTTCTGAGAGACGTTTTTTTTTTTAGTGTGACCAATGTGAGAATTGAGCTAAAACTGCAAGTTTTCAAAGTATAATATTCTGGATAACTCTTAATAAGGGTTGGACGCATGGTTGTTAATTTCACACACACACGGGTGCATGATGGTAATACATTTGTATATTTTACTTGGTAATATAGGGGAGCATGTGGATCTCTTTCATGGGTTGATAGAGGATATTATATTATTGTAGAGTTGAATTAACAGTTTAAAGGAAGGGGAAATTCTACAAGTTATTCTAAATCTTCTTGAGCTTAAAATTGGAATTTTGTGGGTATATTCACTGCAAACCCTCACGAGACAACACTCGTCCACTAGGGGGAACCTAGGGGTTTAACGGCTTGTTGCATTCGCTAAATGCAACCGCGATTCCTGCGAAAGTGAGTTAGGATTTTTTCTCTCTATCTTAGTTTAGGTTGTTTTTTTTAGTTCTTCTTTGTTTCTTAGTCGTGGTAGTATTAGTTTAGGAGTTTGTATTTTATTTTATTTTCGCTTTATCGCTAGGGACTAGCAATAAGCTAGTTGGGGGTTGTGCAAAGCGGGGGTATTTGTAAAATACAACCGCGCTAAAAGGAAGAATTGTATTAGTTTTTATCACAATTTCCCGTGTTTTCCGCAATTTGCATTACAAGGCTAATTTTTATACAGTATGATTAATCTATGATAAGTTGTATTGTTTTAGCTGTTGTTTATGCAGATCACTGCTGTGCGGACTAAACAGATGAACATCAGAATAAATGGAATGCTGGAATGCAAACAAAAGAAGTCAAAGCTGAAATGTGGAGTTCGATCGCTCTAAGAAGGTTCGATCGATCGAGTGTTCGATCGCTTGAAGAGTGTTGAAGCGCTTGAAGATCAAGGGTTCGATCGATCGAAAGCAGTTCGATCGATCGAACGGGGTATTTCCAGTAACATTTGCGTGCGCAGCAGAATGCGGGTTTTAACCCTAGTGTCTTAGGTTTTCTTATATATAGGAATATTGTACACGTCCAGAGGGACGCACACTTTACATTTTAACAGTTTAGAGAGAGAGATAGAGAGTTTTGCTTGTGTTTTGTAGGTTTACATTGAATATTTACATTGTGGACTTGATTTCTCGGAGTTAATACTAGTATTCTTCATTCCAGGTTAACTATATATCACTTATTTACATTCTGCAGTTGGTAGTCGTAGTTTAATCGCTCGTTTTGTAGTATTGCATGCTAAATATTGTCAAAACCATTGTTTTTAGATTTTTAACGAAAAACTCGCAACCAAACAGGGTATTAATGTTTTCTTACGTTAAAAATATTTCTGTGACACTCCAGACGATGTCTGAGTAGTCCCAGGTTGGGAGAACACGATGAAACAGTGATCTCCAGCCTCTGCCATGCAGCAGAATAACCGCTGTGTTCGATCGATCGAAGTTGGTTCGATCGATCGAAACAGAGACAGTCAAGCGAAGTCAGTTCGATCGATTGAGGGATGAATGTCTTCGATCGATCGAAGGCGCGTCGATCGATCGAACTCCCTGATTCTTGAGGATGTTCCCTGCAGTATTCCAGGACCTTTTCTTTTAAGATGTGTTATCATTCTGTCCCAAATAAATGCTCAGTTTGTCAAAACAGTTTTAAGACTAAGGCCCTAAGGCATTTTCTTTCAATACATTTTGCAAACCATCTTCAATGCTAACACCATTGAGGATGCGAGTCTTAACTATTGAATTAAACCGCTTTTACGTATTTCAATTTAACTGTGATGATATGGTCCCGGTCATGAAAGGGCCATGGATTCTTTATTTTTAGAGGAATACGGAAAACTGTAGGTAATATACTCCATTGTGCTTCAAGGCAAATGCATGGTAGATGGCTAGGTTACTGCGGATTCGTGTAATCCCAACACTTTCTTTTAAAGTTAAACACCCTAATTTCAAGTACTATTTTAATTAGCTAGTTAGATTGTTTAGTTAATTTTAATTATTTTCATTAGTAATCTTAGTTTGTGGAACTTTGTGTTCTGCACCATCGTTCAAACTTATTCATTTTATTTTGCTTTCTTTTAGAGGGTAGTCTAATTCAATAGGTCAACACCTTCCCTGTGGGATCGACCTGGTCTTACCAGATATTACTTGCACGTCTACCTACACTTGGGTATTGCACAAGAGCGCACAAGATTTTTCTCGTGTCAGTTGCTGTAAACCATACTCGGGGATATCAGAAAAGGATAGCTTGTGCTTTCAACAAAAAGGTTCGCCCAAGGAAGCTTGCTGAGGGCGACCTGGTCCTCAAAGAACTTAAAGCGCCCGTTTATGACCCACGAGGAAAATTCAAACCCAACTGGGTCGGGCCATATATCATCAAGACACTCCTCTCCGGGGGAGCTGCCTATCTCATGGACCTAGATGGAGTTGAGTTTAAACAACCAATCAACGTCGATCGCCTCAAAAAATACTTTGCTTGAAACCTTGCCTTTCAAAACCTCCAGAATCGATGAACTACGCTTGACCTGATTCCCGATAGGGGATACGTAGGCAACCTGCTCGGTTCGGTCACAAAATAACAAAAAAGATGTATGTGTGTTCTTTCTAGCCTTAGCTGAACTACTGCGAACCTGATACCCCTTCGGGGATAAGTAGGCGGGCCCACAAGGCCCTCGGTCCAAAGCCCAAAAGTCCCAAGTTTTCACCATACCAAACTAGGGGCAAACTTGCGTTTGCCCAAGAACCACATCTAAATCCCGAAACCAGGGGCAAACTTCGTTTGCTAGAACCGATGAACCCAGACAAAGATTAAACCCATTTCTGGATCTACTGGCTATCAAAATGTGCATCATGTGGAAACAAGCAAGAATTCGTTATATAGAAGGATTAAAACTAAGCAAGACTCATGAAAGAGTAATAAAAGCTGAAGGAGACATTGAGGGAAAAACTGTTCATAACCCAAAGAAATTAGAGAAGTGCTAACTTTGATTCTTCATGATCAGGGCATTTTTGAAATACATAAAAAAAAAAAAAAAATGCATCACAGAAAATAAACCCAGCAAAAGTTAAGCAGAATTTGTCAAAACTTTTAAAATCTTGGTTCGTTCCTTTTTACTTTGTCTATCTGGAAGCTACCCCCTGATCAGAGACTGAATCTCAAACAAATACTCTGCGGTCGGGATAAATGAAGCTGGAATCCTCCGAAAGGGAGCTGATACCCTATCATGCCAAGCCTCTGCGAATATCCTCACGGTCGAAGGACGTAGGGCAGAGCTCCTCGAGAAATCAGCAGTAATAGCGTCAGGGACATCCTGGAGCAAGCCAAACTGGCGGACTACCCGGCTGGGAATGTAAAAGGTGGTAACTAACAGACCAGTCAACCAAATCCCGGGACGCCCAGGAAGTCGTACCGCGACAGAGCAATAAGACCATCGGGGGCATATCCAGCAGATGTCCTCGTAACTCAAGCCTCGAAACCAAGCAAGCCAGCTGGTAACTGTGCGGGAGGGGTAATGGACACCCATGCGATCATAAGGGAGCAGTCTCCCGAGGGGAAGGTGAGCAAAGAAGCCCAAGCGCTCGAAGAGCCAAATCTGTAAAACGTGGGGCGACCCCGAAAGCACCATCGATCCCGCGGTATGTGCATGATCCAGGCCTAGCAAAGTCTCCCCCAAAACGAGCATAACAGTACTCCGCATCTCTCGGAGGCCACATACGACCGGAATCAGGATATCAGTGGAAGACTGAAATAAGAAGTGTGAAAGCATCGCCAGAGAAAGGGCGTTCCGCCTGATGACCTGATACCTCCTATCGTCAGGATCACCAAGGGGTGCGTAAGTGGAGGAGAGGCGGTCGAAATCAATATGACGGTCATGAACAAGGGAGCCGACAGCGCCCCGAGAAATGCCAAGAAGGGCCGATAAATCCTGAATATATCCTGCCTGGATCTGTGGAATGATCAAATCGGCATACGGATCGGTGTGAAGGATGGCGCTAAACTCCTCAAAGAGAGGACAGACCTCCTCGTGACCAAACCGAAAGACGTGAAGAGAAGGGTCCCAACACATGATAGCTGCTCGAAGCAAGTCCTCATCCAGAGCTGTGTGGCGAAATGCGAAAAGGTCCGTCAGTCTGTGGGATTCAAGGTTGAGTCGGTCGATGCCAGAAAGGGAATCCATCCATGGGTATAGGATGTCAGAACTAATGGGGGCCATGAAGAAAGGAGGAGGATATAAAAGGAAGAGATTGAATGCAAAGAAAGCAAAAGGGCTCTAGAAATCCCGAATGAACCTAGGAATGGGTAAATGGCAGCTTATATAGAAAAAGGGGCCGGACCGGCACTCAATGTAAAGCGGCGGAACTCACTGAGTGCCGGCCGGCAATTACCGAATGCCGCGCAGCATTCACTGAGTGCCGTCCAGCCTCACCGAGTGCCGGCCCAGGTTTAAAAGGCTCGTGGGTCATTTTGTAACTTTAATCAGCCCAAAACCTGCACAGAATTTGAATAAAAAATGGTGCCAATCATCATTTTAAGCACCATTGTTTGCACCATTCATCAAAATAAAGCCAAGAGAGGGTATTCATGATCTAAATAAGCAAAGGGAATAAGGTTCAAGAACTAAGCCGGGGAAGCAATCAAGCATAAATATAAACAAATTCAAAATGGGCACGCAGGCCACCATGCATGAGTATTGCTAATTCGCCTAAATAATTTAAAGAGAATTCGAAATTCTTTTGTCCTCGCAGGGACATAACATAATATAAAGGAGATAAGCTATCCTTGTCTACGACGAGGATTCCTTCTGGGCGTTTGCTGAACTATCTGACCTCTCCCAGTTCCGCCATCGCCTCCATCTCCGCCATCGCCTCCATCTCCGCCATCTCCTCCATCTCCATCACCTCCTTGGTAGCCGCCGCCTTGGCCACTACCGCCAGCACCTCCCTGGTAGCCGCTGCCCTGGCTAAATTGGAACTCCTGGATTTGTCTCTGCAGAGCCGCCATCTCAGCTTCCTGTAAGAAAGAACAAGCGAAATAAGTAATAAAAGAAGAGAGAGAAGAAAGGAAAAGAAGAAAGGGAGTGTAATACCATAGCTCTAGCCTGAAGATCAGCGTTGGTCCTTGCTCCATCAGCCTGAAAAAAAAAAAGAAAAAAGAGAGAATTTGTAACAACCCTAATTTTCCAAGTGCTTTTTATAATTTTTATATTATTATTTTCGAGTATTAGACATTAACTGTGTGTATGTATCTTAGTGACACCTAATAAAAATGTTGAAATAGCGTGTACGGGTAGTTAGTATGTTAAGTAGTGTGCTTAACATAGAAATTTAGTGCTTGGGGTCATGGGTACCCATTGGGCTAATCATTTGTCACATTAGAATGCATTTTCGGGTCCATATAAAGCCTTTTTGTGAGGCCCTTAGATAAAAAACGGGATTCACATGTTTGTGTGTGTTTTATTTATAAGTGTTGTGTGTGAAACATATATACACATATATCAAACCCTAGCCCCCATTTAATAAAAAAAAAAAGGGAAGAGGAGAGAAGAAACTAGAGAACATACGTATGTGAGAGAGAGAGAGAGAGAGGGAGGAAGAAGAAGAAGAGAGGAACCTCAATTTTTGATTTGTGTAATCATCATCAAACTTGAAGCCCTAAATTGGTGAGTTAACTTATTATTTTCTTTCAATCTCGTTTGATTGAAATTTAAATAGATAGAATATTATATTAGTATGGTTATGGATTATGAGATTTAAGTATTTTTTTTTTACAATGATTGAAGTTATGATTTGAGATTTATAGATGAGCATTGAATATGCATTTGAGCAATTATTCAATTTTCGGATTTGGGGTTTTCACGGATCAGATTTGAGTAGAAAATTCATAATAAATCATATGTTATAGTTTTCGTGATTCTGTTCGCGTTGGCCTGTAGGAAACGCAATTCTGGACAACTTTCGTCTAATAGTGTTTTTCCCAATTCTGCACCGTTTGGGCAGAAAACGCATATTACAGTAGCAGTTTATGAAAGTTAAAATAAGCGTATTTGCTACATCATCTTTTTGTGTGATTTCGTGCTCGTTAATATGAATTAATTTTGTTTGTACTTAGAGAGATATGAGTTCTCATGTATAGTTGAGCTTTGTGACATTGTGACTGTGTGATTTTGTGTGGGTTATAAATTTGTGTGAACATGTAGCTGTTAATATGATTTTAACAGAAATTTGACTTGAGATATATGAATCTCTTATAAAATTGAGTTTTGTGAAAACGTGGATGAATGAACGTTAGAAAAGTCCTTATAGTTCACCACTACTCCTTATAATTTTAGGCGGCGACTTCGTGGATGACCCGTCCTTGTGTGATTAGACGGCGACTACGTGGATGACCCGTCTCTTCATTTTTTTAAGCCTTATGCCCGGCTTGTTGGTCTATTTCATGTGTATTTAGACATTGTTTTATTGACGTCAAGAACGTAAGGACTAGCCTTTCGGTGGATACTCAAATCCCAGTGATACCCCATGGGAGTTGGGACCGGAGTGGGAGTTAGTATTACGTTAGGAGACACATGGGATATATGTGTAGGCTGAACCATGGATGGGTGGCCGAGGTGGTGAACATAAGGTGTAATTTGGATCGAATATTATGTGTTTTTTTTATTTGCGGATTTACAGTTGTAATGTGGTTTATGATTTTTAGTTATATGAAATTCTAGGAATTGGTAGTCGTGTAGTTTTCAGGATTTTTAATAATTTCGGTGTTGTGCCGTTAGCTGAAACCTAGCATTCTGTGTATAACGTACCATTTTCGGGAACGTAGTAATTTGATAATAAACTGGACCAGATTAGTAAATTGAATATTTTGGATACTTAGATTCATAGTTTATGGCTGTTTCGCGTAAACTGAAGTAAAACAACGATCTGAACAACTTTCGTGTTTTACACTTTTTCTAAAAACGTCATCTTGACACTATTTTCATCAATTTTCAGGATCTGCTGAACATCGTCTATGTAAGAGCTGAATTTTAATAATTAATTTCGGAATTATCTATTTAGAATTTATGAACGAGGACGCGCGTCATTCCTTGAAAATTTATTCTTGACATTTTTCGTGTTTTAAGTTTTGTCTAATTCCAGTTCTTTGTTAGAGATAAAATCATTTTAATTAACAACACCTTATTATTGGTTTATATTATTGTGTTAAGTTCTATTTGTACAGGATGGTAGGCCTACTAATGGTTTGCAGGTATCGGCCTACCATAGTTAATAAAGGTAAGTATTTAATTGTTTTTATTCGGGCAAGAAACTACTTGCCACCACATAAATGGAAACTACTCTACTGTCCAGATATGTGCGTGGAACTACCTGTCTTGGCCCAAGAATGTTGTAGTATGATTTGTAGTCTACGGGTTCAAGTTGGATCCCTAAGACTTGTGTTTTTGTTTAACTCATACCAGTCATGTGACTGACCCGATTGTGTTATGCATTCGGGTGCGTTTCTGTTTGAAACGTAGTCGGATGACATGTGCAGGATAGTATAGTTGGAGTTCATTGTGGAGCAGCCGATGTGTTCGTGAAGTTGAAGATACCTTCTTTTTATTCTTTAATTACTATATGATACTCTTTTATTTAGTTGGCATTGTGAGCCATGGTTGAGAACTTGTATTAGATGTAGTTATATTTCAGTTGTATTATTGAACTTTTGGGGACGTTTATAGCAGATCTGACCTGAGATAGTGTAGTGTTAAAATTATTCCGTTTATTATTATAACTAGATACTTTTATTGTGTTTCGATGGAGGAAATTATATTATTTTTATGTAAAGGGAAACGTATGGTTTTCATTTTGTAATAAATGAGAATGGGGAAAATTTAAAACGTGGATTTTCTTGTAATGTTTTTGGGAATGAGTTTGATAATAAATGAGTTTTGTTTAAATAGAAATCATGTGGTTTATGAAAGCAATTAAATTCAGTTTATCTTAAAATGGTTTTTTTTAAATTGGGTATAGGTTGTCATCCTTGGATTTTTTGGGCGGTTGAATATTGATTAGGGTATGCACTTGATTGAATATTTGTCTTTCCAAAAATCGGGGTGTGACAGAATTAGGACGCAGTTATTAGAATAAAAGTGATCATTTGAATTCTTTTTTGAAAATAAATAATCCAAATAATAATAATGGTGATTGTTCGAAATTTTTTTCAAACAAAAGAGGAATTTACCCTCCATTCACGTCCATGAATCCAGTGCTGGACGGTGTGCGCATAAGACAGACCCTCTTCAGCATAATCCCGAGGGACTGTATCATATTGCAGAGGGATAGTCGGAACATTTTGAGTATAAGGGGTCAACTGATACATGGTCTCTTGACCCATGTCGACCATGGGAACGCTCCAATTCCACTGCGGAAGGGCTGGGGGTTCAGCGACCCCAGGAACAGGCTGCAAATAAGAGTTTTTGACTTAAAAGATTGAAAAGGAATAGAAAGCAGAAATAAAAGAAATATACATATGTGAATAAGGTTTGTTACCCGAACGACATCCATAAGGGAAAAATTGTGCATAAGAGAATTCAATCTAAAAGCCGCATAACGATCTGGGCCGTCCAGAAGGTTTGCAATGTTCTCCCCGTCTAGAGCAGCCACCAGGTCGTCATGATCCAGGGTCTCTGTGCTCCTCATAGTAGCTGGAGGGACCCACGACACATAAAAGTTTGGGGCAGCGAGAGACTGCCTAGTCACCCTCTCACCAAGGTACCACTCCCGGCACGCCTCACCCACCATCAGAACCCTCAATCTAGAATAGGCCACCGCCGCCTGAATCGCTTCACCTGCCTCTGGGAGGGCCGCCGCCCACGGGTTCCATATCACATAAATCTCACGCAAATTAATGAGAAGGTTCCGGTAACCAACAAAATCATGAGCCCCGACTTTTCGGCCCGTTGCCTCCTTCTTCCACTTCAAGCCCTGAGGCATGATAGCAGCCTCGCTGTCCCGAGTACTGGGAGCTCTCATCCGGAGGTATTCATGCGACCATATCTGCAAGGCAAAATAAAGAGGCAAATTCAGTTTTCAAAATTGGAGGAAATGAATGCAATAAAAATGAAATAAATGAGATGAATGAATGAACAAATAATAAAGTTGAAGCTTTACCTCCCAAGCTCTCTAGTACCCGCCCGTAGAGGGGGAATTTCCCCTGGAGACCTCACTCATGTGATTGTAGAGAGTGGCCAACCCTGCCCCTCCCCAGTTGTATTGAGAGATACGACCGATGTCTGTGAGAGAAGCCAAATACCCAAGACTGATTGTGTCACCCTTTATGCTCATCAGCGAGCAACCCAACACATACATGATGAAAGCCCTGGTCATCTGGTCGTCCGTGAAAGCCTGACCTTTGAAGGTATCCAAGAACCATTTTGCCGGCACTATAAAATCCCCTGGATGAGCCCCAAGCAAGTCGAAAATTTCTTCATGACGATTCTGAAGATCGTCATAGCGAGCAATAGGGAGGCCACCAAATGGGACGCCAGTGATCATGGCGAAGTCTAGGGGAGTCATCGTCATCTCCCCGAAAGGCATATGGAATGTGTTCGTCGTGTCCCACCACCTTTCCGCCAAGGCTTGAATGTGGGTCCGGTCATTTGTACTCATCTCCAGAAGCAAAGCAAAGAGCCCAAATCCAGCATTATTGACCATGGTTCTCACATCATCAGAGAGCTCCACATACCACTTCGGCCATGGGCCATGCTCCCATGTCCTTTGAGGACAAATTCTGGAGTCTGCAAAACAAAAAAAAGAGAAAAGAAAATAAGAAAGGGAGGGAGTAATAAATGCTTTCTTTTGGGATTCAAGCAATGCAATTTAGTGAATAAGGAAAATAACTCCCGAGTTTAAGCGACTCGGTAATTTGAAAATAATAAAATTCTTTGGAGTCTAAGCGACTCGTTGATTTGAAAGTAATAAAGAAAAAAAAAGAGTTTCTTTGGAGTCTAAGCGACTCGTTAATTTGAAAAAAAAGGTTCTTTGGAGTCTAAGCGACTCGTTGATTTGAAAATAATAAAATTCTTTGGAGTCTAAGCGACATGGTGATTTGAAAATAATAAAATTCTTTGAGAGTCTAAGCGACTCGTTGATTTGAAAAAATAAGAATAAAATTCTTTGAGAGTCTAAGCGACTCGTTGATTTGAAAAATAAGAATAAAATTCTTTGAGAGTCTAAGCGACTCGTTGATTTGAAAATAAAAAAATAATAAAATTCTTTGAGAGTCTAAGCGACTCGTTGATTTGAAAAATAAGAATAAAATTCTTTGAGAGTCTAAGCGACTCGTTGATTTGAAAATAATGAAATTCTTTCTTTGGAGTCTAAGCAACTCGGCAATTTGAAATAAAAAGGGGTTCTCTTTTGAAGTCTAAACACAAAAATGTTTGTGGGTCGTAAGCAATGTTTGGATTTTAGGTTCATTCAAAGTATTAAGCATACGCAAAATTCATCCAGATTAGCACAACCACCCATTAGCAATGAATAAACGGAATAATGAAATCAATGTGTCCAACTAAGGGCAACCAAAAAAAAAAGGGGGAGGAAGGGGGAGACATTCATACATGCATTTGATCATCATATACTCTATTGGCATAAAAAAAAAAGGGGGGGACATTCATACATGCATTGATTATCATATACTACATTGGCATAAAAAAGGGGGACATTCATGCATGCATTGCTCATCATTCATAGCACTACATTGCACTATCTCATCATAAGCATAAAGAGGGAAGTTTTGGGAGTATACCAATCGATTGAAGGCCCGTGCCGAGAGATGTGCTCCGGGATCGGCAAGTAAAACTGATGAACTGTGGACTGAATTGGGTTTGTATTTCTTCTTAGGAGGGCCATAAGACCCTGAACCACTAGCCATGGGGAGAACTACAAACAAGAAAAAAAAAAATTCATATGAGAGTTTTGGGAGAGGAAGGTAAATAACCATGAGGATAATTTTGATTTCAAGCATAAATCAAGCAAAGATGTAATCTTTATGTGAAATTACCTTGATTATGAGTGATTCTTGAAGAGAAGATCAAAAGAGAATGGAGTTGTGGAGAGGAAACCCGAAGCAAGAAGAGGAAGAGAATGAAAAGAAAGAAGAAGAGGCCAAGTAGTCTTTTATGAACTGCCAGTCAGGCCGGCACTCGGTGAAAAGAGGGCCGGCATTCACTGAATGCCGCCCGACATTTGGTGATGGCCGGCCGGCACTCCGTGAGTGCCGGCCGGTTCGGAGTGCCGGCCGGTTCCTTTTTGCCGAGTGCCGCCGCGTTGTCAGAATGGCTCTTTTACCCCTGATTTTCACTATTTATAAAAGAACCCCCGAATTTTGCTTCCATGTCCTTAAAAATTTTCCCTCGTTCCAAAAGGACCCCTGAGGGTTGAAAAATGAATTTTAAAGCCCTTTTGTAAATAAGAATTAGCCCCTGCTTGTTGAAAATTTTGTCAAGGAACACCCGTTTGCAATAAATAAGTTAATAAAGTTCAATCAACTCCGGATTTCTCTGAATTTGAATTTGATTGGAGTCTAATTGACTCCAATTTTGAAAAAATAAGCTGAGTCTATTCGACTCCGAATCTCTTTGAAATTGAATTTGATTCCAAATTTTGGAAAATAAGAGAATTGAGTCTACTCGGCTCCGGATTTCTATGAAATTGAATTTGATTGAGGTCTAATTGACTCCTGATTTTGGAAAAAAGAATAAGTTGAGTCTATTCGACTCCGGATTTCTCTGAATTTGAATTTAATTGGAGTCTAATTGACTCCAATTTTGAAAAAATAAGTTGAGTCTATTCGACTCCGAATCTCTTTGAAATTGAATTTGATTCCAAATTTTGGAAAATAAGAGAATTGAGTCTACTCGGCTCCGGATTTCTATGAAATTGAATTTGATTGAGGTATAATTGACTCCCAATTTTGGAAAATTGATTTGATATGAGCGGGATTAGCTCTATCTCTCTGAAAAATAATTTGGTTTGAGCTTGATTGGCTCCGACTCTTTAAGACATGATGTGTTCGAGCCTGATTGACTCCGATTCTTTTAATGGAATATCTGGTATGAGCCTAATCAATTCCAAATTTTGAAAAGCCAATGCGGTTTGAGCTTGCTTTAGCTCCAACTTTTCGAAAAAAAAAACAATCTGATCTAAGCTTGGTTGACTCCGATTTTGAAAAACGTGATCCGATTTGAATCTGATCAACTCCAAAATTCAGAAGATTGAATTGATTTGAGAAGTTAAGATAATCTAATGGACCATCGAATCCCAGAAATGAAATGGATACGCATTTGAGTACTTCCAGATCTAGAAAAAAATTGGAAAAATAAACCTTGAGAAGGAGAGTAACTCCAAAAGGGGAAAATAAGAGTTAAGTTTGACTTTGCATAGAAAAATGACGCTTTTGCATCTTTGGTTTTCGCAAACAAATCTGCGCTTATCAGATGATTTTGGAAGATTATGGAGCATAAGGCGTAGAGCGGCTCAATCTTTCAGCGTGCTACCTGATTCGACTTCATCGATCAGATGATTTTAGAAGATTATGGAGCGTAAGGCGTAGAGCGGCTCAATCTTTCAGCGTGCTACCTGATTCGACTTCGTCGATCAGATGATTTTGGAAGATTATGGAGCGTAAGGCGTAGAGTGGCTCAATCTTTCAGCGTGCTACCTGATTCGACTTCGTCGATCAGATGAATTTGGAAGATTATGGAGCGTAAGGCGTAGAGCGGCTCAATCTTTCAGCGTGCTACCTGATTCGACTTCGTCGATCAGATGATTTTGGAAGATTATGGAGCGTAAGGCGTAGAGCGGCTCAATCTTTCAGCGTGCTACCTGATTCGACTTCGTCGATCAGATGATTTTGGAAGATTATGGAGCGTAAGGCGTAGAGCGGCTCAATCTTTCAGTGTGCTACCTGATTCGACTTCGTCGATCAGATGATTTTGGAAGATTATGCAGCGTAAGGCGTAGAACGGCTCAATCTTTCAGCGTGCTACCTGATTCGACTTCGTCGATCAGATGATTTTGGAAGATTATGGAGCATAAGGCGTAGAGCGGCTCAATCTTTCAGCGTGCTACCTGATTCGACTTCGTCGATCAGATGATTTTGGAAGATTATGGAGCATAAGGCGTAGAGCGGCTCAATCTTTCAGCGTGCTACCTGACTTGGCTATGGAGTGTAAGGCGCAAGGCGCATCTCAGCCAATCAGACGATTCTCGAAACATATACGAAGATTGCATGCAACGCTGGTGATGATATCACAATAGGATAATTCGACATTAGGGTGCATTTCTGGTGCTGGGAAGCATCATGATTTAGTATCATCACGATTGGGAGCACGGGACATTTATTTGTTTAGCATATGCATCACGATAAGATAGGATGCATTCATCTGTGTGGCTACCTGCGCTTGTGTATCATTGTCCCTTGCCCGAACTACGTCCTGGTCTGATTCCCATTGGGATACGTAGGCAGCTCACCTTTGAGCACGACCAGTATTTGTCTATCTGCGCACCCGATTTTGCAACGCACTTTTGTTTTTACCTGGATTCGACTATTTGGTCAAAGGCTTGTCTTTCACACAGGCTTTGACATTCGCTTGTGATACGCGTTGCTTCACGTGCTCTATCAAAGAGGGGCAAACTGTAGACACCCCAATTTTGACCAAACGTCAAATCCAGGGATTGGTTACCTCTCAAAGACCGAAGATGACGATGTCCGTGGCATTCGAGGATTTTCCAAGAAATTCAAAATCTTCAAGGTGATCTTTAAGAAATTTTTTTAAAAAATAATAATAATAAAGGGAGAAGATTCAGGCATTCGGGGGGAAACCCGAACGACGAAGAACGTGTGAGAAACCCAGTCTGGGAAACTGTTTTCTTTTAAAGAAAAGATAATTAATAAACAAAAAAAGAGAGAGAGAAAAAGGGAGTTTCCTTGGAAGAAAAAAAAGGGGGGAGGATAAAATAAATGAAAAGATTTTTGAAAAAGAAAAAATACAAAATAGTATATTCAAAAATATACCATGCACATGATTGATACCATGCACATGGGGGATCTTAATGCAAATATATACATACATAGAATAAAAAAATTTTGTTTACACCAACATATTTTTGAAAAATCAAAAAGAGGAACAAAATTCAGTTAGCCCCGGCACGCGGAAAACGCGGCGGCACTCACTGAGTGCCGGCGCGTTTGCCGCCCGGCACTCAGCAAGTGCCGCCCGGCACTCAGTGAGTGCCGCCGGCATTCGTTGGGTGCCGCCGGCTGTAACATACTGCATTTTTCTCATATGTTCTAGAAGAAAACCTTGCACATGGGTCTCCACCCGAATTTACCTATCTATCCCTGGAATAATGGCCTATATAAACAAAACCTTCTCTTCCATTTGGAGGACTTGAACTTGGAAATCAAGATATACATATACACAAGAATCATATAGATTTTTAGAGAGAGAGAAGAAGAATTTCTTGAAGAACTTGAAGAATTTGAAGAACTTTGAAGAGAATTTGGGAAATCTTGGAAGATCTTCACAAGAAGTTGAAGAAATACTTGAGGTTCTAGAGGTAACCTCTTAATCCTTGATAGAATTAGGACCATTCAATCACAAGTTCATAGTTCTAGGAACTTTTTCACATTTTCAAAACCTCTCTTCTTATCCCATTTCATCACACACCACCAAGAACTTATGATTAAATCTCATGACATTTCATCAATTTGGATCTAATTAATGCTTTGGATTTAAGATAAATTCAACTTTGAAAAGTTTGTATTCTTAGTTTTCTAAGTAATCTTTGATTTTCCTTACTTCTATTTCATTCAAAAGGTGCATGAGGTCTTCCATATCTCATTGAACCTCTTTGGGTTTGATTCCTTAATTTCTAAGATCTCATGATCTATATGGAGATTAGAATGAATCATAGTCTTAATCTACATATAATTAGTGAGATTCAAGTTTTAATCCATAACTTGAACCTCTTCATTAATAAATCTTATGGAATCCTCACCATATTCCAATGAGGTTTTCAGTAGATTTTTAACTTCATTTAGACTCCAATGACCATCAAATGGTAGGAGAAAGTGTGTTAGTTCAAGTCTACTCCTATGGCTTAGACTAATCTTTCCCTTAGGTTTTGAGAAGTTTCTTTCATACTTCGTCTAAAACCTACATATGAGCATGCCTCTAACTCCAATGACCATCAAATGGTAGGAGTGATAAGTTGAATTCAAGCTTGGGTCCATAGGCTCGAGTTCTTTATTTGAGGATTTTGTGAAGTTCATTTCAATACTTCATCAAGATCCATAAGTATGAGATGTCTTAAAACTCCAATGACCATTAAGTGGTAGGAGTAGTGACTTGAATCCAAACTTTTATCCATGGATTTGAGTTTATTGTTCTTTGGATCTTGTGAAATCCATGCTATACTTTATTAAAATCTATGAGCATATATATGCCTTTTAGTCTTCAATGACCATCAAATGGTAGAAGAAGTAGTTTGGTTTGAGCCCCAACTTCATGTTTTTAATAGTTGAGGTCAACCAACAAAGTTGAACTAGCAAAGAGAAAACAGTGAGTTTACAAACTGTTTTCGATCAAAGATTTTTAGTTCAAGATCTAACCGTTGAAATTAAGTGAAACCAACGGGAAAATGTCAATAACACATTGTTTTACCACTGTGATTTTTTTTTTTTTATAAAGATCTTGTGATTAGAAGGGTTTGATCATGGTTTTTGTGAGCTAATTACAATCTGTCCAGAGTTTTAGAATACTTTCAGAACAGTAAGTCCGTTTTGAAATTAATAAATCAGAACCTTAATTAAGTTTTTGGGGTCTCAAATAATTTTTTATAAGTACCTTAATGTGTTAGGAAGGTACCCTAAAAAGGTCTAAGTGTTTCTCATTTGTTTTACTATTTTTAGAAAATCATACAAGATCTCTGGACAGAGAGTTGCAAAATCCTGAGTGAGGTCTAGTATTTTCCATATTCCCGGAGATCTAACCGTTGAAACCTTGATTTTCTTTTTGGGTTAGAAACTAGACTCACAGAGGAATAACATATCCAAAAATCATTAAGATACAACCGTTGAAAGTATTTTATTCCTATTTTTTAATGTCTGGTCTGCTCTCTGTAATTCATAAAAACTGCTACTGTTTTTGTCTAATCTTATTTATTTTAACTCAAATGGTCTCCTAATGTGTTGAGACCCAAACCATGTTTTGAATAATGATAATTTAGATTAAATCCAGAGGCTTAGTGATCCAAATTAGTGAATAAATTCATGTCCCATCCTTGTTCATATTCATGCATTCATTCATACATGTTAAATTCCATAAGTAGGACTTATCTCTTGTCTAAGATGTATCTAATTGAACATGACTTAGGATTTACTTATTTATGGTATTATATCTTGTCTAAGGCATGTGTACTAACCTTTGTTTTGTAGCGCATTTGAGGTACAATTCCTCAACTCTTCTCTAGTTTAACTCATTTCTTTGATTTTGAATTGATTTTCGACTCCATGTGCGACACCTTAGTCTAAGTTTTGCCTTATGTCTATATATGTGTTAGAGACCTTTCTTAGGTTTATTTTTGCATGCATTGCACGTTCGATATTCGCGGCCGGATCCCGGGTATGTTTTCTAGTTCTCTATTGCATATCATGATGTTTGCTAGTTGAATTATGTGACTTATGAATGATATTTTACCGTTAGCAATTTTGCACCCTTTCAACATGCTTGTGTTATGTATACCTATATATGTATTAATTGAGGGCATGCTTAGATTAATAACTCGATTAAAAAAAGGATGTTGAGTAGAGGCCTATCGCGAGATAGGATGAGAGGGGGTGTTTTAGTCCGCCGGGCTCCTTCCCCTCTCATTCCATAATCCCCGGACCCAGTTTATCTTTGGTTTCGCAAAAGATCAGTTTGCTTTTAAAATGGTTTCTTAATTTTTCCTTTTAAAAATTAAGTGGCGACTCTTTGAATTTGAAAAATGTTAAAAACAAGTGGGTAGAATTTGAAATCACCTGCGATATCCACAATCACATTCCTCTACTTGCCCAGGGAAGAGAATCAGCTAGCAGATTCATTGGCTACCTTAGCCTCCATGATCAAGATTCCTGTGGGAGTCAAGATGATGCCTTTGGTAATTGAGCAGAGGTATGAGCCTTCGTTCAATATAATCGCCGTAATCGAAGAAGAGAATGAAACACCGTGGTATCAGGATGTCTGGGATTTCATAGAAAAGGAGACATACCCCCAAGAATCTACCGAGAAATACAAAAGGGTCATTCGAAGATTCGCAGCGCAATTCATCATTTGCGGTGGGAAACTACTGAAGAAAGGACACAACGGTCACAACCTGACTTGCTTGTTTGGAAAGAGCTCCCGAAGAATGATGGAGGAAATGCACGAGGGGGTATGCGGTCCGTACATGAACGGTCACATGCTGGCCAAGAAAATCATAAGACAAGGGTACTACTGGACAACTTTGGAGAAAGATTGTTGCGAATACGTAAGAAGGTGTCACAATTGCCAGATCCATGCAAACATGATGGTTGTACCACCATACCTTCTATACAGCATGACTTCACCTTGGCCATTCTCAACCTGGGGAATCGATATCATCGGAGAAATCATTCCGAAAGCCTCGAATGAAAATTGATACATTTTGGTGGCCATTGACTACTTCACGAAATGGGTAGAAGCCGCATCTTACAGCAAGTTAGGGGCCAAGGAAGTGGCCAAATTCATCAAGAGAAATCTCATCTGCCGTTATGGAGTCCCCCATGAGATTATTTCGGACAACGGGAGTCATTTCAAAGCGGAAGTCAGGGATCTGTTCGAAGAATACAAAATCACTTATCACAAGTCATCACTATACAGACCACAAA
Organism: Hydrangea macrophylla; assembly: GCA_033977485.1. Classification (NCBI taxonomy): domain Eukaryota; kingdom Viridiplantae; phylum Streptophyta; class Magnoliopsida; order Cornales; family Hydrangeaceae; genus Hydrangea; species Hydrangea macrophylla. Next base: position 46,535,793 of record CM066990.1, read on the forward strand.
CTAATGGGGCAGTCGAAGCTACAAATAAAAATGTCAAGACCATACTGCAGAAATCAGCTAACACCTACAAAGACTGGCATGAAAAGCTACCATTCGCGCTTTGGGGATACAGAACATCGATAAGGACGTCCATAGGAGCAACTCCTTACTCACTAGTGTATGGGATGGAAGTGGTACTTCTAGTTGAGATAGAACTACCGTCCCTGCGCGTGATGGCAGAATGTGAAATTTCGGAATCGGATTGGTTGAGGGAAAGATACGAAGAATTGGCTCTCATAGATGAAAAGCGCCTAGCGGCAGTTGACCATGTCCGAATCTATCAAAAGAGGATAGCCCGTGCTTTCAACAAAAGGGTTCGTCCGAGGAAGATTGTCAAGGGCGACCTTGTCCTTAAGGAATTGCGAGCTCCGATCTTGGATCCCCGTGGGAAGTTTAAACCTAAATGGGTAGGCCCTTACATCGTCAAGACCATTCTTTCCAGAGGAGCGACTTATATCATGGACCTCGATGGTGTCGAATTCAAAGAACCAATCAACATGGACCGCCTCAAAAAGTACTATGCTTGACCATTCCCCTAACCCGCTTCTTTCCGACCATAGCCTTGAACTACGCTCGACCTGATTCCCACTCGGGGATACGTAGGCAATCACATTGGTTCGGTCACCCCACCTACCTAAAAAAAATTAGCTCCTTTTCTTTCAAAACTTTGGCCCGAACTACGTTGGGCCTGATCCCCACTTGGGGGTACGTAGGCAGACTTTAAAAAAAAAAAAAAAAGGGTTGGCTTGCTAGGTCGAAAATCTGAAAGGACGCCTAGGCAAAAATTAGAGCTAAATCCAAAGTGAGCAATAACAAAAGAGAGAAAAGAGCTCGCTGGATCACCTAACTGGTGCCATGAGCATTTGAGAGAATAAAGTCGCGGTCCTTACCATAACTCAGAAATC